>CM060902.1:1358471318-1368471318 GCA_030737815.1 Allium fistulosum | reverse complement strand
CTCAAGTTTAAAACAAAAGGCATTCAAGTGCAAGGTTTTTAAAGCTAAAGGATTTCAGTTTTCAAGCTGTTTTTCAAATCTGGGTGCTCTGTCTTCTGTTTAAAGGTGAATAACATTTCTTTTAAAAGGAAAAAAAGGTTTAAGTATTTGAATTAATATGGTTGCATGTTATTTTCTGAATATATGTGAATCTTCTGGCATTTCCGGTGTATATATATGTGAATGTTTAAATGTGTGCATGTATCTATGTTCCCTATTTTAGTTTCCTGGTTCAAAGTTTTACTCAAAATTCAATATCTCTTGATCCAATTACTGTTAGGACTTAGAACTTAAACTAAAGATGTTTGTTTAATCATGAATTAGAGTTTAAATTTTTATTTAAATGAATTAAAATTGAAACTGCTCTGGAAAACAAATTAGAACAGGAAAGGGTGAGTTTTGTAAAAATTCAAATATCTTAAATCATTGTTTCAGACATATGATCCGAAACATTTTCCAAATTCATGATTTTTGGAAGTAAAATTTTACTTTTTAGTTAAGGAATGAAGGAGTAGTTCTTGGTTGATGAGTTTGGATAATTTGGGTTGCTTCTGGAGATCTAGTGGATCAGGATGATTGGGGTCTTTCCTGATGGTGGAGGAATGATCGGAGAATCGTGGAAAAATATTGGAAGGGTGTACAGATGACCGTGGCGATGGTGGTTAATCTGGGAAGCCTGTAAACCTAATTTTGGTGTGCTCTTGACTCTTTGATCGGCATGGTTTCTCTGGGTGATCGAGTTCTACGGGATTCAAGGAGATGATGGCTGGAGTGTGGACGAAGTCGTGGCCGGAGGTGTAGGCATTCTGGTGGTCGGAGGATCGTGGACGATGGTGTTCCAGGTATTTTGACTTTGGTTCCAGGTTTGGGGTTTAATGCTCGATCTTGATTTTGAGGTTGTTGTGATGATTTGATGTTCGTGATGGAGTGCGAAGTGGTTGTCTGATGTGATGAGGCCATCATAGTTGACCAGTGATGGTCGGAGCTACCGTGCATATGCACGGTGCATTTGTTTTTCTGGTGAAGCCTGTGTTGAGGCAAGGGATGAGTACTCGAGTTTTTACTCGAGTTATTTCGTGTATTGCTCGAAGTTTCTGGGTGTTGGGCTCGAAGTAATTAAGGGTGGTCTCGGGTCATTTGTGTAGTTTCAGGTTTTAAACCTGACAGTGGATTTTAAATTTAAAATGGATTTTAAAATTGAAGCAATATTTCAAACAAGGTTTTAAATCAAGTCTAAGAATAGATTCAAATCAAATTTGTATCCTAGTTTTGAAATAAATAAGTTTTATAAAAATTTAAAATGTTTAAACAAGTTTAATGTTTAAAGCAATTTTAAAATAAATTTAGTTTAAACTATTATAAATTCTTTTATAAGATAAGTGTTTCTTTAACCTTTGATTTAAAGAGTTTTTAAATTGTTTTTAAATTTTTTAAAGATAAATCTGTAATTATTTTAAATCTTTAATTTGAAAAAAAATTTAAAGGTAAACTTAAAAGTAAAAATTTCCAAAAGCTTTTGTAAATGGTAATTAAGTCATTAATAAGAATAATGTTTTTATCTAAAGGATAATTAAAATTTAATGATTTGTGATTTGAAATTAATAAGGTGATTAAAGAGTAATTAATTTAATTGATTAATGATTTAATTAATTAAAGTAGTTAATGATGGTAAGTTAACTAATTAAGGAATAATTAATTTGTAATTAAGGATCATTAATTAGGTAAGATTAGATTATAAATTAATGATTAAAGATTAATTAGTTACTTGTTAAAACTTAATTAATTAAATAATTAGAGATTAATTAGTGGGTTATTACGGATAAATTAATTTGTAATTAATAATGATTAATCTAAGTTAATTACTTAAGAAAAGTAATTAAAGAATTATTAGTAGTTACTGAAGGTCACTAACTTGAGATTATTTAACAATTAATTAATATGATTAATTTTAATAATTAATTAGATTAAATAAATTTAAAGATAATCACTTGATGGTTTGTTAAGTGAAATTACTAAATGTAATTAATGATAGTATAATTACTTAGTGAAGTAATAAATGGTAATTACCGGATGTAATTAATGGAAGATGATTTAAGAATGAAAGTAATTTGGATTAACTTACTTTGTGTAATTAATCAAGGGATTAATTAAGGATAATTAATTAAGAAGTAATTAATTTATTTAATGAAGTAATTAAGGGTAGTTAATTACTGAATGTGATTAATCAAGAGTGATTAATAATTATGGTTTAATTAAAGATTAATTACTTAATGTAATTAATTTAAATAGAATAATTAATTAAAAATGAAATTAGGGATCATTAATTAATATAATTAATGATGTAATTAAGGATTGATTAATTAAAATTAATTAATCAATCATAAGTGATTATAGAGTAATTAATTAATTGTAATTAATTAAGGATTTATGTAATTAATTATAGTTAATTAATTTATGATGCAGCGGCATACCTTGAATCGAGAACGAGCTTCCTATGTCGCAAACTTCCTAAGTCGCGAGCAAATTCAGATCACTTCCTATCTCTCTCCAATTTAGGTCATGAGCGAAACCGCTCCTCCTTAGGTCGCGAACGAAACCGCATCTTCTTAGGTCGCTCCAAAATCGCTACAGCTAAGTCGCAAACGACATTGCTAAAGCCGTGAATGAGCTTCCTTATGTCGCTACTTCTTAAGACGCGACGAATTGGCGAATTCCTTAGGTCGCTCCTCCTTAAAAGGCAAAGGCCAAATCGAGAAGCCTATGTCGCCAGCTTTCCTGAATCGCTTCCAGTAGATCGCGAACGACCTATGCCAAATCCAGTAAGTCGTGAACGACCTATGCCGCTCGAGCTATCTTCTGTCGCGAACGACATTCCAGTTAGGTCGCGAAGCAAAGGTCGCGAGCTTCCAGTAGGTCACTGAAGTCTTGTGTCGTTGAAACCTTATGTCGCTATTCCTTAAGTCGTTCTCGCCAGTAGCCCGCTGTCGAAGATTAAGTCGAACTTTTCTTATGTCGCTGCCGAAGATTGCCTATGTAGCTAATTGCTTAGGTCATTAAGACTTATGTCGCAGTGTTTGTGAGTCGTTGGTTTTTGTTAAGTCGTTTGTTTTGTTAAGTTGTATGTTGTAACCTGTATTTTTCTTAAGTTGTGTGTTGTATTTGTTAAATCGTGTGTGTTGTAATTTCCTATAAATAGGGGTGTGTTGTCATTTGTAAAAGGGTTGTTGAATATTGAATAAAAATTTGGTTTGTGCTTTGTGCCACCATTAAAATTGGAAGTTGAGTGTTATCTCCTTTCTCCATCTTCGGATATTCGAGTGCGCTCGAATCAACGAACTTGAAGCCGATTCATGGAATCTCGTGCGCGAGATCAACATCGAAGAATCATAGATCTTCCAACGCGGTATCGTGCGCGATCAACGTATTGAAGATAGCTAGAATCCGGTATCTCGAGAGATCAACGGATTTGGGCACTTGGGTATCTTCAATCCATCGATTCATCTTGTTTCATCGATTAATTTTCCGCAACTTGTGGTGACCCTCACTCTAAAACACATAGATTTTTTTTTAATCACCTTAACTCCTTGTATTTTATCAAACAGAAGCTCCCATGCAATTTTATTTATTACCAATTTTTCTTTTCTATTTTTAATGCATTATATATATATATATATATATATATATATATATTTTAGAATTTTAGAATTTCTTAAAATAAATGTAACTTTCTTTTTATTTTATTTTATTTTAGGGTCATTACATACCCTCCCCCTTAAAGGAATTATGTCCCCATAATTTCTTTCTAATTCTTCAAATAAAAGCACTAATCCATAGTTGGTTTTAACTCCATACTCACATTTATGAAAGTAAGCAATATATAAAATTATTCAGAAAACCATCATAAAGCTACTAAAACATACCTCTCCATCAGAAAACAAATTGGGGTATTTTGCCCTCATTTTGTCTTCAACCTCCCATGTACAATCATTGGGATCCAAGCTCCATTGAATTTTTACCAGTTTAATCACTTTGTTTCTCAGCCTCTTTTCTTCCTTAGCAACAATCCCCACTGGCTCATTTGCATAGACCAAGTTCTTATCAATTTGAATTTGAGTAGGTGACTCTAAAATTTCTCCTTCATCATGTATCCACTTTCTCAATTGAGAAACATGAAACACTGGATGTACACCACTCAATTCTTCTGGTAACTTAAGCTTATAGGCCATGGTACCAATTCTCTGTATGACTTCATATGGTCCTACAAATCTTGGTGAGAGCTTACCAGATTTCCCAAACCTGAACACCTTCTTCATTGGTGATACCTTCAGAAAAACATATTCTCCTACTTCAAATTCCATTGGCTTTCTCTTTCTATCTGCATAAGACTTTTGTCTTGATTGTGCTGCCTTCATCCTATGCCTAATTAACTCAATCATGTTGGAAGTTTCTTTAACATGATCTGGCCCCAATATTACACCCTCTCCCACATCCAACCAATAGGCAGGAGACATGCAGGGTCTCCCATACAAGGCTTCAAAGGGAGCCATTCCTATTGTTGACTGATAGCTATTGTTGAAAGTGAATTCTGCCAAGTGAATATGATCCTCCCAATTACCCCCAAAATCAAGCACACATGCCCTAAGTAAATCTTCCAATATTTTATTCACTATCTCTGTTTGCCCATCACTTTGAGGATGGTAGGCAGTGCTTAAACAAAGTTGAGTTCACATTGCTTCTTGGAAGCTCTCCCAAAATCTTGAGGTGAACAATGTGTCTCTATCACTTACAATGGTCTTTGGTATGCCATGCAATCTCACCACTTCCTTAATAAATAATTGTGCAAGCCTATGTGCATTTCTGTCTGACCTGACAGGGACAAAGTGAGCAGACTTGGTGAGTCTATCAACAATTATCCATATGCTGTCATTACTTTTCTTAGTTCTAGGCCAACCATCTACAAAATCCATGGAAATACTTTCCCATTTCCACTGAGGTACCTCCAAAGGTTGCAACATGCCAGAGGGCTTTTGATAGTCTGCCTTGACTTGCTGATATGTTAAACACTTTGCCACATATTTTGCCACTGCTTGTTTCATTCCTGGCCACCAGTAGCTCCTTTTCAAATCATGATACATTTTGGTACCACCAGGGTGTATGGTGTACTTGGTTTTGTGATGCTCATTCATGATTTCTTCCTTTAATTCTGCAAAGTCTGGTACACAAAGCTTATCATTTTTCCTCAATAACCCTTGGAATCTATTCTAAAAGTCTCTGACTCAATGTTATTTAATAACATTTCTTTCTTTTCCTTTAGATTTTGATCTTGATCTTGCATGCCACCAATTTTCTCCACCAGATTAGATTTCACTGTGATTAATCCCAGTGTACCATATTCCACTATATCACCATGTTCTTTAAATTTCACTCCATCCTTGCTATATATGTCTGCCTCCCCAAGCACTGCAAGGTTTTTAAATTCATCGATCATCAAACTTGCTAACCTAATATGATTTCTACTCAAAGCATCTGCCACTCTATTAGCTTTTCCAGGAGTGTACAAAATATCTAAATCATATGCAGCTAGAAACTCCAACCACCTTGCTTGCCTCATATTTAAATCTTTTTGAGAAAATAAATATTTCAATGCTTGATGATCTGTGAATAATTCAAATTTTGCCCCGAGCAAATAATGCCTCCAAAGTTTTAATGCAAACACTATTGCAGCTAATTCTAGATCATGAGTTGCATATTTGGTCTCATTGGGCTTAAGCTGTCTTGATGCATATGCCACCACCTTGCCATGTTGCATGAGCATTGCACCTAACCCAGACCCACTAGCATCAGTGTATACAACCATTCCTTCATTTACCTCTGGGATTTACAAGACAGGAGCCTCCACCAATGATTGCTTTAATTTTTCAAAGGCTTGATCACACTGCTCAGTCCACACATATGGTTGGTTCTTCTTTGTTAGCTTGGTCATTGGCGCGGCTATTCTTGAAAAATCCTTGATGAACCTCCTATAGTATCCTGCCAAACCTAAGAATGATCTCACCTCAGTCAATGTTTTGGGTCTACTCCATGATTGAACTACAATGACCTTGCTTGGATCTACACTTACTCCCTGCTGTGACACTATGTGTCCTAAGAATTTGACTTCATGTTGCCAAAATATACACTTTGAATACTTGGCTTTTAATTCATGTTCTCTAAGCCTGGATAATACTAAACGTAGATGCATAGCATGATCATTTTCTGACTTTGAATAAATTAATATGTCATCTATAAATACCAAAACAAATTTATCCAAAAAGTCTCTAAAAATTCTATTCATCAAGTGTACAAAATAGGAGGGAGCATTGGTTAAACCAAATGGCATTACTAGAAATTCATAAAGGCCATATCTTGTGTTAAAGGCTGTGTACTCAATGCTTTCCTCTGCAACCTTCATTTGGTGAAATCCAGAGGCTAAGTCTAGCCTTGAAAATATTTTAGCTTCATGCAATTGATCAAATAGATCATCTATTCTAGGCAGTGGATATTTATTCTTGATGGTCACCTTATTTAAACCCCTATAATCCACACACATCCTCATTGTTCCATCATGCTTCTTAACAAAGAGCACTGGGGAACCCCAACTAGAACTGCTTGATCTTATTAACCCCTTCTCTTCTAACTCTTCTAGTTGGTGTTTTAATTCCACTAACTCTTTTGGACCCATTCTATAAGGCTTCTTAATGATTGGGCTAGTCCCTGGCATTAATTTTATTTTGAATTCAACTGGTCTGTTTTGAGGAATTCCCCTCACTTCTCCAAACACATCTATATATTCATTGACTACTGGGATTTCCTCTATTTTTAATTCCTTTTGAACTTCATTAATACTCCAGATTTTATTAAAACACGTATTCTTTGCTATTTCACTTAAGATGGTAATTCTTTTGCCTTCATTTGTCTCCAAAGAAATAGTAAGATTTTCTAAATTTAAAATGGCTTTGTTTTTCATTAACCAATCCACCCCCAAAATTACCCCAATACCAGGATAATTTAAAGTAAATAGATCTGAATTAAATTCATAACCCCCTATAATCAATTTCAGACCCATACACTTCATCCCTAACATACAATGATTCCCTATGGGGCTGTGTACAATTAAGGGTTGATCAATAGAAACACAAGCAAGTGCTAACCTCTTTGTAATTTCCAGAGATATTAGTTAATGTGAGGCACCAGTGTCATATATTACTGATATTGGTTGGGTATGAATAAAAATTATACCTTCAAGTTGCCCAACATTTCCAGTGTTGTTGGCTGCCAAAGCTCCTATCCTTGTTGTTCTTTTATTAGTCTCTGGGCAATCCCTCTTTAGATGACCCACTTTTCCACAATTATAACAGCCTCCTCTAGGTATTTTAGGGTCAGGGCATTGGTTACTATAATGTCCAGCTTTTCCACAATTAAAACAATGAGTGAGTTTCTTGCTTTCAGGTGCTACTGCTCCTTCCCCCTTCTTAACTCCTTTATTTGCATTGTTCTTGTCATAAGGTTGTACTTTGTTCTGTCCTCCCTTCTTCTTGTTGAACTTCATGTTCCTAAGTTTCTCTCTGGTGGCATCATGTTGCTCGAATGAGAGAGTTAGATCAATTACTTGATCAAAGGTTTTATCCTTATATGGCAACATTGCCCTTGACAGACTAGGGTTCAAGCCTTGAATGTACCTTGCATTCTTTGCTTCTTCATTCCCTATCAACACCATTCCATACTTAGACAATCCTTCAAATTTCTGAGTGTACTCATTCACACTCATGCTTCCTTGCCTTAATCTAATAAAGTCTTCTAGCAGTGTGGCCTTAGCAGATGCTGGGACAAACCTAGCCTCAAGCATGGCCTTAAATTCATCCCAAGTGATGTCATTCTCTGGCCTTCCTGCTATCACAACTTCCCACTAATCCAGTGCAACCCCCTTCAACCTCCTTGAAGCTATCTGTCTCTTCCTTTGGTCATTGACTTCCATATCTGCAAAGACCGTTTCCATAGTCTTTATCCAAGTTTGAACACCCATAGCTCCTTCAGTGCCTTCAAAATCCTTTCCTCCCAAATTGGTGCATGTCTTAAGCAGTTTGGAGAGCTCCTCATGAGGGTTGTCATGCCTTGGTGCTATTCCATCTCTCAAAGCTCTCACAAAATCCTCCATGTTTATCACAGGTGGCTCACGTGATGGTCCTGCACCTGTGTGATGTCTTGGTCCTACCATATTGCTATAAATATGATTTCTATGTTAGTTTATTTACCCCCATCATTTTTGGTGTCTTTACTTTGTTTATTTTATTTCTGTGCACATTGTGCATGTATCACATGCACACATTTTTTTTATAAAACAAAAGCATTCAACACCAATAATTCAAACAATGCATTCAAACATCCATATGCATACAATAATATTTACTATGTTATTTAAAACATGGCTCTGATACCAACTGTGGTGACCCCCACTCTAAAACACATAGACTTTTTTTTTAAAACATTCAAAAGGAATTCACCACTAAACCCCATTTCTTTTATATTTGAATATTTATACAATTTCCAAATATTTTTCCCAAGACCCTGGATTTACCAATATAATCATATCAGTGCACAAACAAATTAAGACAATTATATATTTGATGATATATAATTGTTTCCCTTTGCTATTCAGAGCTAACAAATTTGCAAAGAGAGTTTGAATCAAGCAGGAAACAAAATTACCATATGTGTTGACAACATAACCTTTTATTTCTTCCCTGATTTTTGTTCTACTTCAAGAGATAGATTTTTGGCAATTATTATACATATATATTTAATATTGCAATGCACAGTGCATTTTTCTTATGATTTCTAGACTTTTGCCTAAATAATTTTATTAACACTAAAATGGTATTTAATTGACCTTATGATAGTTATCAAGTACTTGTATGAAATCACTCCAAAAATTATACTTGCAGGCATGAACATTGGAACTAATTTCTATTTATCATTTCAGGTTGAACAATTGAAGTCATTTTGCATTCTTATGTTTAACATGGTGCAGACTTAAGTACTTGGTGTTTTATTGGAAATGCTTGGTGTTATTTGAGGGTTGCTTGGAGTTTTCTTTTCTTTTGTTCTGGAAACACTTACACTTCATGAATTGAAATGAAATGGTTCCAGACTACAAGAGTTCCCATGGCTATCTAGGCCGGCCATAGTCCCTCTTTTACCACTTGCAAACCCATATTTCTCATATCAACAAACTTCTACCAAAATCTATTCACATCACAAGCATGTTTCTACCTAAATTAAATTTTCTGGAAATGCATCCATATATGTATTCAATCCATTATTCAAAATAAAATTTCTTCCAGGTATATTTCTTTCATAAAAAAATTTTCTTTTAAAATCAAATACACAAATACAAGTTAATCACTTTTTCACTCCAGAATTCATGCACATGCCTGTATCACTTACCTTCCATGCACAAATTCATTTCTCTTGAATACCCCTACTCAAATCTTGTGAGTTCATTTTTAAATCATCCACCTTAGCTCTTTAATTTCCATAAAGTCAAAATATAAATTCAAGCAATAAAGATCAGAGATTAATATATATACACATATCATATTTATATGATATGTCTATCCCCTTATTTCTCCAAATCAGACATTCATAAAATCAGTAGTCAACCAAACATCATCAATAGTCACTCACAACAGGTTTACTTAAGTACATATTTTTAATCCAAATACTTGGAAAGTTTCCTACAAGTAACTTCAATTACAATATGAAATTTGACTAATAAATTCAATACAAAGCAACTGCAAATTTAAAACTGAAATCTTTTATTTATTCTAGCAGCTAATTGCCTTCTTCATCCATCAAGCCAACTTCAATTTCCTACAAGCAATTCACTGAGCTGCCCCAATTTTAATGAGACACCTAGATGATTGCAAGGGCAACCAAAAGGGTCAGTTTTCAGTGGTATGAGCATTTATCAAATTTGTATACATATTCATAATTTTTTTTGGTGATCTTGCAGTGTCTTCCTAGTTTAGCAGATTTTATACTTAGCATGTTTTGGTTAATACCAAGTGACACAAAGACACATTCATTTATTCAAACAATACCCAGTAAACAATCAAATAAATATATATATAATTCTTGATTTATTTTTCTCCATTTCTGAATAAGTAAACTCAGATTTTCATGCTCCCAATTTCACCCAGTAATTAATCAAAGCACAAAATTTAACTTAATTAATTTATCTCCATGTCTGAATATTTATAATCCAGATTTTTAAACCCCATTCCCCATTTATTTTATGGTCTTTAACTCCCTGTCAAATGAACACCATGTATGCACTGTGAAGGAAACTCTCAGATTATTTAATTTATTCCAACACATAAAGGCCTCAGGGTGCAGTTGCACCATGCATATACTTGCTCCCACCTGAAGCAAGCAGATCATTGACTAACTCCTAAATGACCAGTTTAATTTTCTTTGATAAATCCCCCTCTAGTTTCAACTTATTTTATTAAGCTTCTACTTATGAATTCAATCATAAAATCTCACAGTTCCTTCATGTTTCAGTAAGGCTTATCTTCTTTAATACTTTCTAGTTCAACCCCATGTTCCCCATTTATTTTCCTTATTACAGAAAATACCCCAGTTTGCCTATAGTTTTTCCTAAGAATAGTTTAAGCATTATAGTCTTACTAACCCAAAAATTCTCCTCTAACTTATGATATGAACATTTAGTTTCATGCTTCATTATCCAAGAAATAAACATGAGCTAGATCATTGTCTTGCTGCCTATTCCCTAAATAATTTATGTCCATACTTATTAATGATAAAATAGAACAAAAATGCTCAAACCATTTTAACTTTAAAAGCCCACATACAGATTAAAACTCCATACAAGAATGCACAAACAACATTCATCTCACCCATAACAAATCATTTCAGAGATTTTTAAACAACTTATAATCATTTTAGGCTGCCTACAAGAGGACTTAATGCCATTTCATACAAAGGATAAATACTCACTTAGTGTTTTTCCTTTTCTGCCTTAATCCCCTCTGAACAGCAAATTCCTCTAGAGTTTCAAGCTAATGTTTCTCCTATTTTATTTTATTTTTGTTTTGATCCCGAGAGAATGGTGGATATGGTCATGTGCAGGTATTTATAAAATCATTCTATGGTTTAAGAAAAATGGGTAATTTCCTTGATGCCCTTAGATATTTATGCACAAATCATTTCCCTGTGTGGTCCTTAATTGGAAATGCACATTTTTGGTTACCTCAATTAGTTATTTTGGGAATCAAGCATTTTAAACACTTCATACTATTTTCATGACTTTATTTTACTCATGCCATATGCATGTGACCCTTTGTTTATATATATATTTTTTTATAAGTTTAAAGAAACTGAAAATCCCCTTTGTGTTTTCTTCCTAACTACCATCTCCATTCAATCATACATACTATCATACATAATCATGTAATGTAAAATCATTCACACTATGTTATTTGCTTGAAATAAATATAAGATATGGAAATTCTTATTTGATCCTGTATGTATATATTTTTCTGCCTTTTGTCAAAACAGTAACTCCTCATATATCTTTATATGTTAAAAAAATCACATATATTATGCTAATTATTTCTAGCACAAATATAAGACATTTAAACCTTTTTATTAAACTTCATTTTATTCTATCTTTAAATAAAACAGAAAACACCCCATATATTAAATGTATGTATTTATATAATTCTTTGGACATAGAACTATATTTATTTTGAGTTCCAATTTTTTTTTAATCACCTTAACTCCTTGTATTTTATCAAACAGAAGCTCCCATGAAATTTTATTTATTACCAATTTTTCTATTCTGTTTTTAATGCATTATATATATATATATATTATAATTTTAGAATTTCTTAAAATAAATGTAACCTTCATTTTATTTTATTTTATTTTAGGGTCATTACACAACTCGTGATTAGATCCGGGATAGATTTGACCGCTGGTTCAGATCTACCTCTGTGCTGCGTCATTTGGTATCAGAGCAAGGAGATGAACTTTTCCAAGTTCGTTGGATTTCAATTTTGCGTGATTTGTAGTTTGTGTTTGGATTTGTTGAAGATTTGACAATGCCTCCAAGAAGAGTTAATCGTCATCAGAATGTTGCAGATGTGTATCGAAGAGAAGATGCTGAACAAATGGGGCAACGAATTAGTGATAAATTCAATGAGAAGTTTGATGAGGGAATTGGTAGATTGGAAAGGCTCATGATGGATATGAATCAAACTCGACAAAGAGCATCGCCAGGTCCAAATCAAGGTGGACATAGAATTTCGCCGTCAAATTCCGAGAGGAGAAAAATGTCACCACTACCGGATCGGGAAAGAAGAGAACCGTTAGTTTTGGGAGGAAGAGACGTGCGGGGTAGAAGAAATGTTGATGGTCGGAATCGACATCGACATCCGTCAGATTTGGAGGAATCCAGTGATGAAGGTAGTAGCTCTTGTCGAAACCATGGCCAAGGGCGAAATCGAAATAAAGATTACGAAGATGATCGTCGATGGGAGTCGGGGATGAAAACATAGATTCTAGAATTCAAAGGGGGAATGCTAGCGGAAGAGGTTCTGGATTGGTTATCAAATGTTGAAGAAATTTTTGACTTCAAGGAAGTATCCGAGCATCGTAGAGTTAAGTTGGTTGCTACACGATTGAGGGGAAGAGCTATGGCATGGTGGCAACAAACTAAACTTACACGGGAAAGAATGGGAAAGTCGAAGATTGTTTCATGGGAAAAGATGAAGAAGTTGATGAAAGCTACTTTCTTGCCTTATAATTACTAGTCTCTTATGTATCAGCGCTTACAGAATTTGAGACATGGGACAAAGTCGGTAAATGATTATGCAGATGAGTTTTATCAACTGATTGCTAGAAACGATATCATGGAAACGGAGGAACAGTTGACATCCAGATTTGTTGGAGGAATGAGAATGAAAATTCAGGATATGGTAAATATGTTTGATCCGAGATCCGTTGCTGAAGCACACCAGAAGGCTCTAGCTTGGGAGAAACAAGGTAGAAGAGGAGGTGGTGCGTTTACAAGTTCGAGCAATCAGGTAAAGGGGGCTAGTAGCAATACTAATGTTTCCAAGGCTGTTAGTAAACCGGTTGTTAATGAAGCTGCTAAGACCAAGTTCAACAACAATTTCAAGTGTTATAACTGTCAGGAGTTTGGTCATAAGAGCAATGAATGCCCGAAGCCTAAGAAGCGAGCGATGGTTGCTGAGGTTGAGGATGAGGATGTAGAAGTAGAATGTTCAAATTCATCACAGGTTGAGGAGGAAGAAGAATTATTGACAGGAGACGAGGGATATTCTTTAATGATGAGGAGATCTTGCTTAACACCAAAGCAGGAAGAGGAGACTAGTTGGTTGAGGAGTAATATTTTTCAGTCGACATGCACTATTTTGGGAAAAGTTTGTAAGTTTGTTATCGATGCAGGGAGTTGTGATAACATCATCTCTACAGAAGCCGTAAAGAAGTTGGCGTTAAAGACAGAGAAGCATCCCAAACCCTACAAATTGGCTTGGCTGAGGAAAGGTGGGGAAGTGAAGGTTGGTCGAAGAGCTTGTGTAACTTTTTCCATCGGAAAGAAGTATAAGGATGAAATTTGGTGTGACGTGGTGGATATGGATGTATGTCATTTGTTGTTGGGAAGACCGTGGCAGTTCGATAGAGCCGTGCAACACGATGGAAGGACTAACTGCTATAGTTTCATGTTCGATGGCACTAGAATCACTTTAGTTCCTAAAAAGCGACAACAAAGTGAAAGCAAGTTGGAGGAAATCGAGGAACTAAAGACTCTGTTATCTTTGAAGGAATTTGTCAAAGAAGTAGAGGATAGCCCTGAAGTATTTCTGTTGATTGGACGTGAAAGTAGTGAAGCGGTTGAAATTCCTGAGGAAGTTAAGCCAGTGTTGAAGGAATTTGAAGATGTGTTTCCTGAAGAATTACCAAAAGAGTTACCACCGTTGAGAGACATACAACACCAGATTGATCTTGTTCCGGGAGCTGTGTTACCACATAGACCACATTATAGAATGAGTCCAAAGGAGCACGAAGAGTTGAGAAGGCAGGTGGAAGAGTTACTTGAACAAGGGCGTGTACAAGAAAGTTTAAGTCCTTGTGCAGTACCAGCCTTGTTAGTACCAAAAAAGGATGGAACTTGGAGAATGTGTACAGATAGTCGAGCTCTAAACAAGACTACGGTGAGGTACAGATTTCCGATGCCAAGATTGGACGACTTGTTAGATCAGTTGAGTGGAGCTGCTATCTTTTCAAAGATTGATCTGAAGAGTGGGTATCATCAAGTTCGAATTCGACCAGGGGATGAATGGAAGACAGCCTTCAAGACACGAGAGGGGTTGTATGAATGGCTGGTTACGCCATTTGGTCTTTCGAATGCACCTAGTACTTTTATGCAAGTGATGAATCAGATCTTTCGACCGTTTATTGAAAATTCGTGGTGGTATACTTTGATGATATATTGATATACAGTGGAAGCACAGAAGAGCATCTATAACACTTGCGGGAAGTGTTAATGATACTTCGTCAGGAGCAATTTTACGCGGCAACGAAGAAGTGCATCTTCATGACGCACAGTGTTTTGTTCTTGAGATATGTATTGTCCAAGGAAGGTATCCAGGTGGATCAAAGTAAAGTTGAAGCAAACAAGGATTGGCCACAACCCAGGATTGTAACTGAAGTGAGAAGTTTTCATGGTTTAGCATCATTCTACCAAAGGTTTATTCCACATTTCAGTAGCGTGATGGCACCAGTGACAGATTGTATGAAAGGAAAACAGTTTGTGTGGACTGAAGAGGCTGATTCTGCTTTCCAACAGATCAAGACACTCTTGACTACAACACCGATTCTTTGATACTCGGACTTTCAGTTGCTCTTTGAGCTAGATACGGATGCATCTAAGGTTGGAATTGGTGGGGTGTTAAGTCAAAAGGGACGTCCAATTGCTTATTTTAGCGAGAAACTTTCTGGAGTCAAGACAAGATACAGTACCTATGACTTGGAGTTTTATGCTATTGTCCAAGCCATAAAGCATTGGAGACACTATTTGTTTCATAAAGAGTTTGTGTTGTATACTGACCATGAAGCATTGAAACATTTGCAGGGACAGGATAAGATTACAGCCAGGCATGCTTCATGGATCGCATACTTGCAACAGTTTACATTTGTTGTAAAGCATAAGTCGGGAGTTACAAATCGTGTGGCAGACGCATTGAGTAGAAGAAATCATTTGTTGACTACGATGAGAGTTGAAGTGACGGGGTTTGATGTATTTCTAGATTTGTTTGTTGAGGATCCTTACTTTGCCAAGATTGTAGATGAAGTCGAGAAAGGGAGGACGGATGAGTATGTGTTGGTAGAAGGTTTTCTATTTAAGGGAAATCGGTTGTGTATAGCAGAGTGCAATTTGCGAATGAAGATTGTGAAGGAATTGCATGAAGAAGGTCATGTGGGAAGAGATCGTACCTTGCAGTTGATTTCTCAATCATATTTTTGGCCTTCCATGAGGAAAGAAGTTGAAAGATTTGTGTAGAGATGTCACATATGTCAAGTTTCCAAAGGGACAGCTACGAATGCAGGATTGTATATGCCATTGCCCGTGCCTACTAGACCATGGGTTGATGTTAGTATGGATTTCGTTTTGGATTTGCCAAGAACTCAACGAGGGAATGATTCTATATATGTTGTGGTGGATAGATTTTCGAAGATGGCACATTTCATAGCTTGTAAGAAGACCGCCGATGCAGTCCGTGTTGCTCAATTGTTCTTTAAAGAGGTTTATCGACTACATGGGCTACCTGAGTCTATTGTTTCTGACCGGGATACTCGATTTCTAAGTCATTTTTGGTTGAGTCTGTGGAAGCTGGTTGGGACTAAGCTGAATTTTAGTAGCGCCTATCTTCCACAAATGGATGGGCAAACGGAAGTGGTGAACAGATCTTTGGGAAACTTGTTGAGATGTCTTGTGAAGGATAATTTGAAGAGTTGGGATGTAAAATTGTGTCAGGTAGAATTCGCACATAATCATGCCATTAACTGAAGTACTGGATTCAGTCCATTTCAAGTGGTATATTCAGCAATTCCGAAGGGACCGTTGGATTTGACGACAGTTCCACTTCAGAAAGGGGTTGTTAAACGAGCATGTGATTTCGTGAATGAGTTGCAGGAGTGTCATAGGATTGTTCATGAACGATTGCTTAAGTCAAATGAGAAGTATAAGCAATTGGCAGATAAGAAGCGAAGGAGTGTGGACTTCAAAGAAGGTGATTTTGTTTACACAGTATTGACGAAAGATCATTTTCCAGTGGGAACTTACAACAAGTTGAAAGCTCGAAAGATTGGTCCAGTAGAAATCTTAAAGAAGATCAATGATAATGCGTATCAGTTAAGGTTGTCGGAAAATGTTCATACTTCTGATGTTTTCAATGTCAAACACTTAATTCCGTATTATGGGGAGAAGCTTGTCGAAGAAGAGGAGAGCGTGAATTCGAGGTCGAATTCTTTCCAACAAGGGGAGGATGATGCAGCGGCATACCTTGAATCGAGAACGAGCTTCCTATGTCGCAAACTTCCTAAGTCGTGAGCAAATTCAGATCACTTCCTATCTCACTCCAGTTTAGGTAGCGAGCGAAACCGCTCCTCCTTAGGTCGCGAACGAAACCGAATCTTCTTAGGTCGCTCTAGAATCACTACAGCTAAGTCGCGAACGACATTGCTAAAGCCGTGAACGAGCTTCCTTACGTCGCTACTTCTTAAGACGCGGCGAATTGGCGAATTCCTTAGGTCGCTCCTCCTTAAAACGCAAAGGCCAAATTGAGAAGCCTATGTCGCCAGCTTTCCTGAATCGCTTCTAGTAGGTCGCGAACGACATTTCTTAGGTCGCGAACGACCTATGCCAAATCCAGTAAGTCGCGAAAGACCTAATCCGCTTGAGCTATCTTCTGTCGCGAACGACATTCCAGTTAGGTCGCAAAGCGAAGGTTGCGAGCTTCTAGTAGGTCGCTGAAGTCTTGTGTCGTTGAAACCTTATGTCACTATTCCTTAAGTCGTTCTCGCCAGTAGCTCGCTGCCGAAGATTAAGTCGAACTTTTCTTATGTCGCTGCCGAAGATTGCCTATGTAGCTAATTGCTTAGGTCGTTAAGACTTATGTCGCAGTGTTTGTGAGTCGTTGGTTTTTGTTAAGTCGTTTGTTTTGTTAAGTCGTATGTTGTAACCTGTATTTTTCTTAAGTCGTGTGTTGTATTTGTTAAATCGTGTGTGTTGTAATTTCCTTTAAATAGGGGTGTGTTGTCATTTGTAAAAGGGTTGTTGAATATTGAATAAAAATATGGTTTGTGCTTTGTGCCACCATTAAAATTGGAAGTTGAGTGTTATCTCCTTTCTCCATCTTCGGATATTCGAGTGCGCTCGAATCAACGAACTTGAAGCCGATTCACGGAATCTCGTGCGCAAGATCAACGTCGAAGAATCGTAGATCTTCCAACGCGGTATCGTGCACGATCAACGTGTTGAAGATAGCTAGAATCGGGTATCTCGAGAGATCAACGGATTTGGGCACTTGGGTATCTTCAATCCATTGATTCATCTTGTTTCATCGATTAATTTTCCACAACTCGTGATTAGATCCGGGATAGATTTGACCGCTGGTTCAGATCTACTTATGTGCTGCGTCAATTTATGAAGTAATTAATGGTTAATTACTGTATTGGGTTAAGGATAAATAATTTGTAAAATTAATTAAAAGCTAATTACTTGAATGTAATTAAAAGTTAATTAATCAAGGATGATCAATTAAGATGGGAATTAGAGAATGATTAATTAATTAATTTGTAATTAATTAAATGGTTATGTAAACAGGATTTTTGTGATAAAAGTAATTAATTTAATTTACTTTAAATTAGTTAGAGATGTAAGTAATCAATTTAATTCATTTTAAATTAATTATAATGTGGTTATTTAATCCTTGCTTATGTATGGATGGATGATATTGTTTACCTTGAATGGTTTGAGATCTCAGATAGGAGATAATTGATACTGTGTGATATGGATGCTTTGGTTGCATAGTGATGATGATATGAATTATCTGTTTGTGATGATAATGTAGATTATCTATTGTGATATTGTGAATTATCTATCTATGTGTATATAGATAATAAAATTTAATTGTTTTAACTTTAAAACAACTTGGACTTAAAAGATGACGATTTGGATTTCGATGAGACCGGGATCGGGTTTCCAGATTTGGATATCCGAATACCACATTGATCCAAATTAACGATAGGTCTTGAATCTCAAGTGAAGAGGAAGATTCAAAGTGCAAGGGTTATTATCTTTAACTCTGAGGGTAATTCCAAAATGAGTGTAACGAGATAACGCCTTCGGTTTCTTTCGAACCCGGAACGAACTTGTATGGATTGAATGCTTTCAGAACATCGTCAGGATGACGATGAGCATTATAAGTGATGTGTTCTGATAAGGTAATCGTAGCCTCAAGCCTCATCAACCGAGAATGGCTAAAACAAGGGAGGTGCAGCAAGGCTTCGTGGGTAGCACCCACTTGAGAGCGAGATATACCCCAGTCTAGATGTCCCTTTTATTTCGGCTGTGTGGGCAGTTGATTGCAACAACTGCTGGGGTTGTTTTGTTTGGGACTGTCCAGTAAGGGATGGTTCCGGCTTTGTGTTATAGGGGGTCGGGAGTGATCCTCGGTACGGTGATCTAGGCCATGTACTATGACGGGCGGTACCCAGTAGCCCTGCCATTGTATGGAATCCAATCTCCAATAAGCGCTGTACGATTTAGTTGTGCCCAACTATGTTGGAACATGAGATGTAAGCATTCCAGCTATTTCTGTATTTTACTTGAAAACCCTAGACCCTATTATAATATCACCGGATTTCCTATCAAATGTGTTGGTTAGCGTAAGGTAAAAACTTTCCATGTTTATGTGTGAGAAGTCTTACGTGATACCTTTTCTTTTCAAAGGTTTTCAAAGTTAAGCAACTTTAACCTGTTACTCACACCAGACCCATGTCTGACCCGGAGTTTATCTTCTGTTTTTCTTAAACTCTTGGGTACTCAAATTTTTACGAGTAGCCAAGGGATTCAGGTTAGCTTTGACGAACTGTAGAGGAGCAATGGAGCAGGAGGCTTCAGCGTTATAGATATGTATAGTGTTCCGCTGTGTTAGTATCTCTGTGTAGTTTCTCTGTATTGTATTGAGTTGTAATAACTAGACAGGTGTTTATAACTATCTAGTATGTGATGTATTATCTGTGTAACTCTGATTGATGTTGTATATTATATAATATTTATGTGATTAATATAATTTATTTGTTCCGCTGTTGAGATTCTGATGTTGTTTCTTCTTTCTTCTCTATCTTTTATATCCCTTTCTTTCTTCATCATGATACAACTTTCTGGTGATAGAAAGCCGGGTCGTGACAGTTGGTATCAGAGCGCTAGGTTGAGTGAATACCTAGGCACTTGAGTGATTTCTTTCTTGAGAGAGCTTATTTGTAATTTTGATATATTTATTTCTACCTATTTGTTGGGTTACCTGTTCCGGTTTTCCAATACAAGTTATAAAGGTAGATAGGGTAGTGGTGTGTGTAACACGACTACCAATGGTTGGAGTTTGAATGTTTGAGGTTGGAAGTGTATCTGTCGAGACTGTAGACCTAATACCGTCTCGAGTGAGCTTTGGGTGGTGTAAGGATTTCATCGATCTCTAAAGGTAACATGTAAAGGTTCGGAGTCCATCTTTGAGTAGAGTTTGGATTTGTCGGTTGAACAGAAGCAAGTCATGGTATCTTGATATCTCAAGATGTAGTAGCTGTGTGATGAGACACAGTGACTATGGATGTGTCCGAAGATGTTTCTTTGGAACAAGTTAAGGAAGTGTGTCTGCTTCGGTGTTGTGGCTGTGTTCAGCATGATGTTTCCGTTTGGTTTGAGGTTCGAGTTTCTCGAAGAGCTTTGGATTAGGAATTCCTTGGCATTGGTGTCAGCAGCGCAGCTCGGAGTGTTCTGTGTGTTGGAAAGGAAGCTTTCTAGCTTAGCAGTGGAGTTCATAAGCAGCAAAGTGGTTCCGTTTCTTCGTTGGATTGGCTAGTTAAGCGTAAGTTGTTCTGTTTGGTAAAGAGAGAATAGTTTTTCTTTGGAATTAGGCTGGATTAATCGCAAAAGTGACTTGCGATAGTTTGAGCGTTCTCTTGTGTTTCAGAGATTTTTTCCGGATGTCTTCAGGGAGTCAGAGTTTTGTCAGCATCTGGAGATTGAGTTTGGTATTGACTGGATTCCAGAAGTGGTACCGATGGTTCAGCTTAGTAGTAGGATGGTTTTTGGAGGAAGATTTTAATGAAGCAGCTCAGGTTTTGGAGGAACTTCTGAGTTTTATTTTTGGATCTGTTGAACCATATTTTTGGAATGTGTTGTCCAGTCTTTGCTTGTGTTCGTCATCAGCATTTTCATCTGCTCAGTCAGAGTTGCGCAGTGGAAGCATGGTGGCAGCTGTTTTAGAGTAAAAGCAACTGGAAGTTGTAGTATTTTGGATTAGAGAGTTTCTACAAGAAATTTTTCAGGATCTTAAGGCCAGTTTGGCAAGTGCACCTGTTTTATCTTTTCCAGATGGGAGAAGTGAGATCTGTTTTCTGATTTGGAATAGAGTTTGTGTTCTGAGTTTTGGTTGATCTTGAAAAGATCATTTTGTTGGATTGTTTTTTGTTCAGTTTGTTTCTAAGGGCATCAGCAAGGGTTGAGCTGATCGGGAAGGATGTAGGTGGCCTAGGATCGTCCGAAGAGTTTTGCGAATAAGAGATGAAGGAATTTGGATTCCAGAGTCCGAGATTTGATTTTGGATAAGTGTTTGGTCTTCAGGATTGAATTTTCAGTTTGGATAACTGGGATTCGTTGTGTTTCACGTATCTCTGAGGGAGTACGTGTAAGATTCTATCTCTGGTTATAGAACCAGCAGTTCAGGGAGTTTTGGTTATTGAGTCAGACTTGTCTATAGTCTGATATCCTGTCTAGTTTTGTAGATCTAGATGAGTAGGGGCTCTGTAGCTTAGTAGTATAGTTTTGTTTAGCTTCTGTAGAGAGAGTATCCCGGTGTTTATACTTGGGAAACTCTAGATAGTCCTATCCTGATTTTGTTTGGATAGTTAGATTTGTTTGATTGGATGAATTGGTTGATATGGTTGTTAGCATATGATTGATAATATATGCTTGTGTTTTAAAATTAAAATCTTTAAGGAGATTATTAAATTACCTTTGTTTTAAATTTCGGGGACGAAATTCTTTTAAGGGGGGAGGAATGTGATATCCCGGAATTTTAGGGCAATATCAATTTAATAATCTGTGTTAAAATTAAATAGATTTGATAATATTGTTAATAATAAATTTGAATTGATTTAATAATCTTCTTTAATAAATATTTATATGGGTGATTTTATCTTTTAAAAACTAATTTAATTTGTTTTCTATTTATAATGTGTGTTTATATATATATATATATTTGTATATATTGAAAATAGAAAAGCCTTGTTTTAAATTTAATAAATAAAGGCATGTCTTCTAATTCTAATAGTTTTGATAATTTGGAAATTTGATTTAATTTAATATTAAGTTATTAAATAAATAACCATATGGCTTTAAAATATTCAGGATAAAAGTTTAATTTGTTTAAAATGATTTTAGTTTAAGTTTAAATTTAAACAAAAAAGTTTGTTTTGTTCTTTTTAAATATAGCTTGATAAAATAAGTAATTTATTTATAAAGAGATAACTTCTTTTATAAATTATTCTAAATTTAATAAGGAGTTATTTTTAAACAATATTAATAATATAATGTCTTTACAAATGGATTTTAATATAAATAGAAAGTGTTATTTCAAATTTATTTAAATACATATATATGTGTAGTTTGGAGAAAGCTATGATTTGAAAATTTAAAATAAAGTCTTTCAAAAATATTTAAAATAAAATCAATCTTATCAATACAAAACATAAGTATAAAAATAAATAATAAGTAAAATTAGTGTTTAATAGTTTAAGTTTAAAATAAAAAGAGAGGTAAAAATAAGCATTTATGTAGGAATGGAACTAAATACTTAAGTTAAAAATTTATAACATAACTAAAACAAAAGTATATATATGTACATAGGATATAAAGCAAGCTAGGCAAGTAAAATGTATGTGAAGTAGTATGTTAGGCAAGTAAAAGAAAAATCCATCAACATAAAAGTAAAATAAAATATCTATGTACATGCAAGAGAAATAAGATAAGTATGAAACAAGACAAAAAGTATATATGCACGTATAATATAAAAACAAATCACGCAAGAATAAAGTATGAAAGCATAAGTAGGCAAGTAAATTATATATGAATGTAGCCTGTAAGGTAGTATGCAAGGCAAGGAAATACAAAGTAAAATAAAATATCTATAAACACAAAAAATAAGATAAGTATGAGATATAAAGTACTCATGCATTTAATGCTAGCACAAACAAAGTCAATTCGAAATGTTGAAAAAGCAATTCAGCCTCCATTTGAAAAAAAAAGAGTATAATCTCTGATCAAAGATAGTGTACCAATAAAAAACTATACCAATAAACACCTACCCCCCTATACAAACTTATCTTTTTATTTATATCTTTTTGTTCGTTCACTACATAGCAAACCAGGAAACAAGAAAATAAGTTAGCATTTCCATTTTACAAATTTAAACAACAATCAAACTTGCCTGCATTTTCAAAGCCTGCAAGCAAATTCAAATCAAAACCTGATGCATTCATCTTCAACCCAAGTTTTAAAGCAAGCAACCTACATGCAAATCTAAACAACAAAGCAACTCAAGTTTAAAACAAAAGGAATTCAAGTGCATGGTTTTTAAAGCTAAAGGATTTCAGTTTTCAAGCTGTTTTTCAAATCTGGGTGCTCTGTCTTCTGTTTAAAAGGTTAGTAACAATTCTATTAAAAGGAAAAAAAGGTTTAAGTATTTGAATAAATATGGTTGCATGTTATTTTCTAAATATATGTGAATCTTCTGGCATTTCCTGTGTATATATATGTGAATGTTTAAATGTGTGCATGTATCTGTGTTCCCTGTTTTAGTTTCTAGGTTCAAAGTTTTACTCAAAATTCAATATCTCTTGATCCAATTACTGTTAGGACTTAGGACTTAAACTAAAGATGTTTGTTTAATCATGAATTAGAGTTTAAATTTTTATTTAAATGAATTAAAATTGAAACTGCTCTGGAAAACAAATTAGAACAGGAAAGGGTGAGTTTTGTAAAAATTCAAATATCTTAAATCATTGTTTCAGACATATGATCCGAAACATTTTCCAAATTCATGATTTTTGGAAGTAAATTTTTAATTTTTAGTTAAGGAATGTAGGAGAAGTTCTTGGTTGATCAGTTTGGATAATTTGGGTTGCTTCTGGAGATCTAGTGGATCAAGATGATTAGGGTCTTTCCTGATGGTGGAGGAATGATCGTAGAATCGTGGAAAAATATTGGAAGGGTGTATAGATGACCGTGGCAATGGTGGTTGATCTGGGAAGCCTGTAAACCTAGTTTTGGTGTGCTCTTGACTCTTTGATCGGCATTGTTTCAACGGGTGATCGAGTTCTACGGGATTCAAGGAGATGATGGCTGGAGTGTGGACGAAGTCGTGGCCGGAGGTGTAGGCATTCTGGTGGTCGGAGGATCGTGGATGATGGTGTTCCAGGTTTTGTGACTTTGGTTCCAGGTTTGGGGTTTAATGCTCGATCTTGATTTCGAGGTTGTTGTGATGATTTGATGTTCATGATGGAGTGTGAAGTGGTTGTCTGATGTGATGAGGCCATCGTAGTTGACCA
Organism: Allium fistulosum; assembly: GCA_030737815.1. NCBI lineage: Eukaryota > Viridiplantae > Streptophyta > Magnoliopsida > Asparagales > Amaryllidaceae > Allium > Allium fistulosum. Next base: position 1,368,447,300 of record CM060902.1, on the reverse strand, counting down.
GTGATGGTCGGAGCCACCGTGCATAAGCACGGTGCATTTTTTTTCTGGTGAAGCCTGTGTTGAGGCAAGGGATGAGTACTCGAGTTTTTACTCGAGTTATTTTGTGTTTTGCTCGAAGTTTTTGGGTGTTGGGCACGAAGTAATTAAAGGTGGTCTCGGGTCATTTGTGTAGTTTCAGGTTTTAAACCTGACAGTGGATTTTAAATTTAAAATGGATTTTAAAATTGAAGCAATATTTCAAACAAGGTTTTAATTCAAGTCTAAGAATAGATTCAAATCAAATTTGTATCCTAGTTTTGAAATAAATAAGTTTTATAAAAATTTAAAATGTTTAAACAAGTTTATTGTTTAAACAAGTTTAATGATTAAAGAAATTTTAAAATAAATTTGGTTTAAACTATTATAAATTCTTTTATAAGATAAGTGTTTCTTTAACCTTTGATTTGAAGAGTTTTTAAATTGTTTTTAAATTTGTTAAAGATAAATTTGTAATTATTTTAAATCTTTAATTTGAAAAAAAAATTAAAGGTAAACTTAAAAGTAAAAATTTCCAAAAGCTTTTGTAAATGGTTATTAAGTCATTAATAAGAATAATGTTTTTATCTGAAGGATAATTAAAATTTAATGATTTGTGATTTGAAATTAATAAGGTGATTAAAGAGTAATTAATTTAATTGATTAATGATTTAATTAATTAAAGTAGTTAATGATGGTAAGTTAACTAATTAAGGAATAATTAATTTGTAATTAAGGATCATTAATTAGGTAAGATTAGATTATAAATTAATGATTAAAGATTAATTAGTTACAGTTAAAACTTAATTAATTAAATAATTAGAGATTAATTAGTGGGTTATTAAGGATAAATTAATTTGTAATTAATAATGATTAATCTAAGTTAATTACTTAAGAAAAGTAATTAAAGAATTATTAGTAGTTAATGAAGGTCATTAACTTGATATTATTTAACAATTAATTAACATGATTAATTTTAATAATTAATTAGATTAAATAAATTTAAAGATAATCACTTGATGGTTTGTTAAGTGAAATTACTAAATGTAATTAATGATAGTATAATTACTTAGTGAAGTAATAAATGGTAATTACTAGATGTAATTAATGGAAGATGATTTAAGAATGAAAGTAATTTGGATTTACTTACTTTGTGTAATTAATCAATGGATTAATTAAGGATAATTAATTAAGAAGTAATTAATTTATTTGATGAAGTAATTAAGGGTAGTTAATTACTGAATGTGATTAATCAAGAGTGATTAATAATTATGGTTTATTTAAAGATTAATTAATTAATGTAAATAATTTAAATAGAATAATTAATTAAAAATGAAATTAGGGATCACTAATTAATATAATTAATGATGTAATTAAGGATTGATTAATTAAAATTAATTAATCAATCATAAGTGATTATAGAGTAATTAATTAATTGTGATTAATTAAGGATTTATGTAATTAATTATAGTTAATTAATTTATGAAGTAATTAAAGGTTAATTACTGTATTGGGTTAAGGATAATTAATTTGTAAAATTAATTAAAAGCTAATTACTTGAATGTAATTTAAAGTCAATTAATCAAGGATGAACAATTAAGATGGGAATTAGAGAATGATTAATTAATTAATTTGTAATTAATTAAATGGTTATGTAAGCAGGATTTTTGTGATAAAAGTAATTAATTTAATTTACTTTAAATTAGTTAGAGATGTAAGTAATTAATTTAATTCATTTTAAATTAATTATAATGTGGTTATTTAATCCTTGCTTATGTATGGATGGATGATATTGTTTACCTTGAATGGTTTGAGATCTCAGATAGGAGATAATTGATACTGTGTGATATGGATGCTTTGGTTGCATAGTGATGATGATATGAATTATCTGTTTGTGATGATAATGTAGATTATCTATTGTGATATTGTGAATTATCTATCTATGTGTATATAGATAATAAAATTTAATTGTTTTAACTTTAAAACAGCTTGGACTTAAAAGATGGTGATTTGGATTTCGATGAGACCGGGATCGAGTTTCCAGATTTGGATATCCGAATACCACATCGATCCAAATTAACGATAGGTCGTGAATCTCAAGTGAAGAGGAAGATTTAAAGTGCAAGGGTTATTGTCGTTAACTCTGAGGGTAATTCCAAAATGAGTGTAACGAGATAATGCCTTCGGTTTCGTTCGAACCCGGAACGAACTTGTATGGATTGAATGCTTTCAGAACATCGTCAGGTGGACGATGAGCATTTTAAGTGATGTGTTCTGATAAGGTAATCGTAGCCTCAAGCCTCATCAACCGGGAATGGCTAAAACAGGGGAGGTGCAGCAAGGCTTCGTGGGTAGCACCCACTTGAGAGCGAGATATACCCCTGTCTAGATGTCCCTTTTATTTCGGCTGTGTGGGCAGTTGATTGCAACAACTGCTGGGGTTGTTTTGTTTGGGACTGTCCAGTAAGGGATGGTTCCGACTTTGTGTTGTAGGGTGTCGGGAGTGATCCTCGGTACGGTGATCTAGGCCACGTACTGTGACGGGCGGTACTCCAGTAGCCCTGCCATTGTATGGAATCCAATCTCTAATAAGCGCCGTACGATTTAGTTGTGCCCAACTATGTTGGAACGTGAGATGTAAGCATTCCATCTATTTCTGTATTTTACTTGAAAACCCTAGACCCTATTATAATATCACCGGATTTCCTATCAAATGTGTTGGTTAGCGTAAAGTAAAAACATTCCATGTTTATGTGTGGAAAGTCTTACGTGATACCTTTTCTTTTCAAAGGTTTTCAAAGTTAAGTAACTTTAACCTGTTACTCACACCAGACCCATGTCTGACCCGGAGTTTATCTTCTGTTTTTCTTAAACTCTTGGGTACTCAAATTTTTACGAGTAGCCAAGGGATTTAGGTTAGCTTTGACGAACTGTAGAGGAGCAATGGAGTAGGAGGCTTCAGCGTTATAGATATGTATAGTGTTCCACTGTATTAGTATCTCTGTGTAGTTTCTCTATATTGTATTGAGTTGTAATAACTAGACAGGTGTTTATAACTGTCTAGTAAGTGATGTATTATCTGTGTAACTCTGATTGATGTTGTATATTATGTAATATTTATGTGATTAATATAATTTATTCGTTCCGCTGTTGAGATTCTGATGTTGTTTCTTCTTTCTTCTCTATCTTTTCTCTTTTATATCCCTTTCTTTCTTCATCATGATACGACTTTCTGGTGATAAAAAGTCGGGTCGTGACAATTATAAACTTCTTTGTATTTGATATTTCTATTGTATATGTTTTCAGACTGATATTATGTATTTTGTTTTGAGAGTTTGTTATAGTAGCTTCATGAACTACTATGGTATTTTAATTTCTGGTGCGAGTTATTCTGATATTTCTATGTCTGTGATTCTGTGATTGTATTTCATTTGCTCCAAATTTTATTACAATCTGTTATTTTGAATTATTCAAGTCGGACATGTGTGGATTATTGTTGATTTGAATGGTCCAAAATAGTGGGTCATTACAAAGTTTCAAGAAAAATCTAGTATTCCAATTTCTTTAGAATTTGTAAGTGTATATTTTAAAACTTATATATTTGATTTTAATTGGTTAGTAAATACTTAATATAGTTGGGATTTTTTGTATATAATGTTTTACTTGGTTTGTTTAGGATTTTTTATATATATAGTTTGATTTATTAATAAAATTTGTGTACTCTTATTTAATATCTTCAATATTTAGTAATGGTTTAGAACTTAATCATTATTCAATATATGTCCTATACTACATATGAAATGACTAGTATTTCCATAAATATATACCTTATATATCATAATCGCAATTGTGTATATGGTTTAAATCTTTAAAAATTGCTTAGAATTTAAATATTGATTTGGATTCCATAGTTCATAAGTATATCACATTTAAGGAAGTTTTTTTCACTCATTTTTGTTGATGATAAAGGGGGAGAAAAACATAAAATATAACACATGCTTATACTAAGGTGGGTTATTTAACTAAGAGGAGTTATTTAACTCAGGGGGAGCTGTATTATATTTTATATATAAATATCTACATGGTTGTCATCATCAAAGAGGAAGAGATTATTAATACCTTCGATTTTCTATGACAACACCATATAAATATAAATATTAATGTTTTGCTAAGTTTTATAGTATACATTGTAGAATATTATAGAGGTATAGAATAATTAAACTTAAAGACTGAATGGTATAAAGATTAATGTTCAAGATTCATAGATGATCAAGACTTATGAGTTTAAAGACAAAGATTTGAAGAGCTCAAGACTTTAGTATGAGTAATTAGAATAAACTATTAAAGTCTCTGATAGCAAATTCCGATCTCTATCACAATTTTTTATATTTGATATTTTATCAAAATAAATTATTAAAAATTCAAAAAATATTTTTATAAATATTTTATAAAAGTTTTCATGTGTTCAAAGTAGTTAAACACTATGTTTGAATTATTTTACAAAAATATATAGAAGTTCGAAAACAATTTAAAAGAAAACACTTTTCAAAATTTATAAGGGTATGTCGATATACCCCTTGTAACACTTCACAATTTATAACGATCAAATATTTAAATATTCGATCATTAAGCGACAGAACACCTCTTATACTTGACTTTTGTAAACGGTCGAATTAGGACTTGAGACAATTTCCATTGAGTCTGGAACGATGTTGCGAATCAAAATAAGTACAATCATCAATATATTTCTATTGATAAATTTTTAGCTAGTAGCATGCGTTCGAGTCGTAAACTGATCCAAAAGGCTAACTTTTGTATACGATGAAATTAGATCCTGAAACATTTTCCATTGAGTCCAGAATGGCATCCATAATTTGATTGAGTATAAGGTTCGTTATGTTTGGAGTTAGGAATTTTCAAGAATGAATAGCGTCGGCTGGAGAGGATTTGGGCTAAGCCCATTCATCAGCCTATAAGTGACTAATTGTTCTCATTTTCTCTCATTCACTTCTCATTTACATTCATTCCTTCTCCACTTTCTCTAATAGCTTCCTAATTACACCTTAATCCTCTTATCCTAAGCCCAAAACCCATTAAATAAAATTTCTAAAATTAACTAAAAATTCACCATAAATCATCTCTTTCTATTCTCTACAAAACCCATGAAGGGATTGGCGTGAATTAGAGCTTTGGTGTTGATTTCAAAAATTAAAGAGAGCAAATTTGGGTTTTAGTTGAGTTAGAGCTTGATTTGGGAAATAAGAGGTCAGTGAGATGATTCGCCTTACTAATTTATATGCTATACTTCATATTTTCATTCATTGCCTAATGTTGAATTATATGAAGTGATTTGGAGAATGATTGGGTTAGTCTGGACTTGTGTTTATGTTATAAACATGATTACATTAACCCATTAACCGTTTAAGGACTTAATTACTATATTTTGAAAAGTTAGTAAGCCCTAGAATTGATTTGGTTGATTTAGGGTTAAATTGGTTGATTGTTTGTGATTACTTAAGTAGTATAATGATGTGCATGTCATCAGAAAATATTAATAAACCCATTTGAATTGATTTGCAAGATGTTAGTAAGTTAATTTAAGTGATTTTTGAACTCTACGCTTATTATTAAAGTGATTAGAGGCTAATGAAGCTTAATTATGGTTTATAAAATGGTTTCATGATTTTATAAATGAAGTATATATTTTATAAAATAGAAATGAGATTTTATATGAAATAGTAAGGTGATAATACTTGATTTTCAATGAAGTAATTAAGCATTAAAAAGGCTAAAAGTGATTAGTAAGCTAGTATGATGTTATAGAATAGTAAGAGATTTTATAAAATGGTTTAAAGTGATATCTTACTTATATTGAAAAGGCAGTGGTGACATTTTACTCTTGCTAAAGACAATTGTAGATAGAAGTAATATTTGAACTATAAATAGTTGAATTGCCTATTGGATATACGCATGTATATACGTGCAAGAGCGGGTATACATATATGTGTAATCGAAGTTAAGAAATAATCAGAACAACCCTAGTGTTGTAGTTAGAGTTATGATTAGAGTTGTGTTTGTAAGAGGTGAGTAGTCGTGTAATTGATTGTATGTGCATATGGGAATATCCGTCCGTGTATATGGTCATGTTAAGAGCGATCTCATGTACCCATAGCGACTACCAGGTGCACTAAGTTACGTGGAAGAGTACGGAGTCGAGTAATTTCCTTGGTGAAGATCGAATGTATTCGTGTTGTGATGTGTGTGATTATGTATACATGTGTGCTTAGGAATGCACAAATGAGAGCATCGACGTATGGGCTACACACAAGGTAAGAAGAAAATTCAAATAATGTAAATTTGTGTTTTGAAGTCTCTAGATTGAAGAGGGGTTTGCCATGATCGCAACGGAAGAAACAGCAAGTCATTTGGAGATACGAATCAAAAGTTGTGGATGTTTGAACGTAACTTTTTCCCAAGACAGGCATCCAGACGTTTGAATTTAGTATCCAGACGTCTAGATAAGCCTTAGGGGCAAACATACAGGAATCAGTGCATTTTCAGACATTTTTAGACTTCTAAAACTATATTTATATATCTAAAACTAAATTTATAAGTTTGAATTCTGATTTAGACATTTGAATACCTGTTGTTTGAATTTTAAATCAAAATTTAAAAATGCGATATCTTTCGCATACGAACTCGGATTGATGCGCTGTTTGGGCCAGTGTTCACCATTTTTCATGAGCCTAAAAAGTTTTGGTAGGTTTTGAAGTACTTTGATTTTAGGACCCACATGAGACCCACTCCGGCATGTATTGCAAAACTGTAGATTTTAAAGTAGACCATGAGGGTATATCAGAGAAGTATTATGATATTGAGGTTATGCATTCCATTTGGAATGCCATTTAGAATTAATATGGGATTTTGTTAGAGTTGCCCGTTAGGTTTTAGGCCATGTAGTATAGAGTAATAGTTGGCGATTCCATTTGTTATATAGGAAGTGAGTCTGTACTCTAAGATTTCGACCTTAGATTAATATATGATTTATATGGTGTTGACTTGTTGTGACACAGCAAGTGTAAGGGCATATGTGACCTACCTAGGGTATAGACTTATGTGATCTACCCAGATATCGACCTTGTTATGGTGTACCTAGAGCGTTGTTGATGGACATGATACAGTCGACATGGTATTTTGAGACCATGAATAGCTTTATATTATTGTGATCGCTTGGACATTTTGGGTCCTACGTTACGTTCGTAATCTTACGAACGTTTGGTCTTAGTAGTAGTGACCATATGCGTTAGAGCGTATCTTATCGATCTTTGCAATAGTGATCGTTGTTTCGGGATCACGGTTTGATCATGGTATATTTGTACTATATTATCAGTAATTGTTGGGCTAGTGTAATGCAATGGAAGATATTGTGCTAACTTGTTATTACAGGAGAAGAGTAGGTTATGGTATGATCCTCTTCTTTTGAGAGGGATTTACTATACCTATTTATAGGCAGTCTGGATTACCCTTGAGCCACGTTTATGGAAAGGGTTGGCTGTGATTTTGTAGTTTCTATTTATTTGTATATAGTGTTAATATATAGTATTTTGAGATAATTCCCCCCACACCTGATTTTATGTCTAACCCGAGTTTTTCACTTTGTCTGCTTATGTCATGACAACTCTTGGGTACTCGTTTGAGTAGTTTGGGAGTCAGTGCTTTTGGGGATACGCTAGCAGGGTGTGCAGCTTGAGCATTTTGGAGGCATGACATCATTGTTTTGAGATACATGTACTTGTTATTTTATCATACATGACAGACCTGTAATTTATATACGAGACGGTTGTATCATATATTTATTCTGAACTCCGTGCTTTTGGAGTTGATGTATTCTGACTATTCTGTACTGATATTTATTTGTCAATTTCTTCTACTAGTGCTGTCTCTTATATATTGTGATTCTATTTCTGTTTATGTATATTCAATATATTATATGTTGTCATTCCATTGTGATATGTTATCGATGTGTTAGTTTAGTGTTTTGTTCTAATTTTACCCCAACAATCTGTCTTTTGTGTTATCTGAAGGTAAAGTGATGTTCTAAGGCGCTAACTTTTAGGTATCATGAAGGGCGGGTTGTTATAGTTAGTATCGGAGCTTAGGCTCAACACTCGGACCAAGTATACCAGTTTGAGTTAATCAATCTGGTCAAAGGAGATATGTTGAGAGAGCGTACTTGTATTTTCTAATATATAATACTGTATACACTTCTTGTCTTTCGGACTTGATTTGTTTCTATTGCTAGTTGTTATGGTATTTGTGTCAGGCTATCCATATGAGCGGAAGAAACACTGGAGCGACTATGGATAGGCGGTTTGAAATGTATGATTAGTCCAAAGACTATTTAGCTAACGCAAAATATGTTCTGCCACCCGTGAACATTTTCTACTGATTGCGATTAGTGCCTGAAGTAGTGTGGCCCTTTAGGCATCAGTATTTCCTGCTCCACCATCTTTAGACTCTTCGAAGCAGTGCCGAAATTTCCTCGGCTTTGGAGGGGAGCCATATCTGAGTCCTGAAACTGTTGCTAAAGCACAGTCTTGGACACATATGCATAAGAAGGCTTCCATCATTATAAGTCTAGGGAATGTTCTCATAAGTGAGATTATTTCTCAGCAATTGCGAAATGGAGACTTTGGCTAGGTAGGATGTAGTGTTTTTGTGGCTGATAAGCAGGCTTGCAATTTAAAATTTATTCAGGCATTGCTTTAAGTTCTCGGTTCATTTCTGTGATCGAGAAAGGCGGGTAGCTTGAGTATTCCATCCATCTTGAGTAGGACAGCTTATCAGTGAAGGAGTGTTAACCGATTTAACCTTTTGTTTTGGGGTATGAGGTGGCCAGTACTCCGTTATTATGGGCAAAGAGATTTTCCTTGTGTCTTAAACATTGGTTGGGGGTACATTGCTTGGCCTTATCCATGTTAGGGTTCACTTTTGAATATCTCATAGGATGGTTCTCCTTCATGAGAATGCCCATGAGATACAATTGAGGTAATGAAAGTGGAAAGCAACCGAAACTCCAACCGAAGTGTAAAGGCCATGTTACAAGGAAGATAAAGCTTGTTTGAAAAGGAAAAGCTGGCCTCGTATGTCACTCCTGTGGCATATGGGAGGCATTTCGCTATGAAATGCTGCCCACCTAAAGAGAAGTGTAAGTGCTTTGATTTCAACCAGCTTAATCACTTAAAGAAGGACCGTCCTACATTTTCGAAGGGTGTGTAAGTGATGACAACTTGTGCCTTTTAGGCATTACCAAGTCCTAGTAGGCTTATGGCTCAGGAAAATCAGAAGGAGCTTATGTAGTGAGGTATGCTCTATTTTTGGAAATTCACTCCCGTTCCTTCTAACACTTGAGCAATATATTTAATTTGTTGCTAGATATTCAATAAATAGTCAAAACTTGACACCTTTCATAGTAGGTAAATTCTTCGGTGGAGATAAACCTTATATGAGTTACCTAAGTTGCAAAACTGAGGTGCCATTCAAACTTGATGCATGAGCTTTCAAGTTGAGTGGGTTCGGTCGATGAAGTGTGACTTGGATTTATATCCAGGTAGGGTTCGGTGGATGCCCAGTATTAAGAAGAAACCGAGTGGATGACTTGTAGGCGTTTGTTTAGAGTTATTCGAGTTATGATTGTTTTCCTTATGTTAGTTAATATCGGGTGATATGAGTAATCCCATGTGGCGAAAGGAATATTTTCTAAAGATTTGTCCAGTCACGTGCTAGTTCTTAACCTATAGTTTGAGTGCAGATTTTCTAGGTGATTTGCACCAATTAGGATAGAGTTTTTCACTTGATTCTGGTAGATGAGCACTAGAGTCAGGTCAAGGAACCGGATCGGAGTTTGAACTGATGGAGTCAAGTGATCAACCTTTTTTTAACAAAGAAATCTTACGAGCAAATGAATGGTTGGAACAGGTACCGTGTCATTTGGAATGATCTTTAAAAATTATAAAATTTTAGGATAATATAATTATTGTATGGGAGAGTTCGAGGAAGGATTCCTCGACCAGTTTTGTGGAAATTTGAATAATCTCCTAAGTGATGAGATGATACTCGCCTAGGCGAGCGTCATAGCACACTTAGTATATTATCCTTATTAACATTGTGCGGTCGAGGTGAATTTGAACTCGAGCAAGCTCAGGCAATTGTAAATCTTTATTTAATAATGATTTAATCGGTATAATTTTCTCTTCTAGGGAATGATTTTTGTTTGGAAGGAAAGGAAAGTTGAGGCATTGATTGCTGGATTTGTTCGAGAGTTTTAAGACTTGATGATTCTGTATATCATATAGGTTTTGTATGATCTAGATTAACCCTAGAGGGGGGGTGAATAGGGTTATAGCAAATTTTCACGAATTTACTGAATTAAATACGAAAACAAACTACAGAGAAGTAAATATGCTGAAAAGTAAATCACACACAAAATTTACCTAGCTTCGGCTTTGATTTTGTGATATATTTGGTCAAAACAGAATTTAATTTCTTAACCACGACTTCGACTTTGATCTGTTCAATGTTGACTTCGATGGTGAGCATCGGCCTTGACCTTGATAGAATTCTCTGCACCCTTCTTTGCATTGTATGTTTCTGGTGCATGTGTACTTCACTTGTGCATATTGTCCTCTCTGTTGCATATTCATGCTCATATGTTATTTGCATCCACATGTATCTGATATAGTTGCATGTCGAGTGCCATTCATCTATGTTCATCCCTGAGCACTTTTCGACCTGCTGTTTGCTTTGATGTTTTCTGACCTCATATGCATACTACCTATCCACATGCTTGGTTCACATGTTCATGTGTGTGCTGCAGATTCCACTGATACATGTTTGTAGTTTTTCCATGATTTACTTGTGCTCGAGCTTGGTTTGATGTTTAAACTGCTTAGATTTGGTTTGTGTAGTTGCTTCTGTGTTTGTACCTTCCTGTACTTGTGGCTTGAGTTCATTGTGTTGCAGTGCTTCATCACTTGATCTATTCTCTGATTTGTTGAAGTTGCAGTGTTGACTTGTTTGAATCTGTACTTGTGCACTTCTCTGTTTACTTGATTCATTGTTGTTCTTGTTTGCATTGACTATGCCTCTGGCCTAGTCTCTGACCTGATGTACTTGTAGTTGTGTTGTTCATTTGATGTGTCTTTTTCTGATGCCTTAACAAGTGAATGACCAGATCACATGAACACAGCAGCTCAAATCAATGCACAACAACATGAATCCAGTAACTACCATCAAGCAAGTTCAAGTGCACAACAAATAGGCAGTGACAGTAAAGCAATGAAACTACAACTGTATACATATGGATCAGGTCACAAATGCCACATTGGCTTCAACATTAATCCAAATAAGTACAGATTCAAGCAATTCAAAATTGTCAAGTGATACCAGTAAACAACAAATGGAACCAGACCCAAGATTAATTGTCGAAGCAACAACAGTACAAAGACTACAACAATGAAACAGTGAACAATATCCAATGCTATGCATCCAATGACAAGGAACAATGCTACAGAGATGTATGGGTACGCAATGTATAACCAGAATCAATATTAAGTTTAGAGATCGAGTGCAGCCTCTACATGAAGGTTACAGGGATGTAGTGAAGCAGTAGACAATATGATCAAGTCATGTACATGAAAACAACTACAATAGGACAGGGAAGTAATAACAACAAAGCCACAGTGAAATGCTCAAAGCAACTGCACAAGATCAGTCCAGACATCATGCAATATGCATATGGTCAAGCTCAAATGCATGTACACATATGGTGATGAACAAAGTTTAAAACAATGAGACAGCGAATAAACAAGTATGGCAACAAATGTCATGAACCAAACAATGCAGATACTACTCCAGACGAAGAGGTACAAGATGATAGCACATATATACATATATGAATTCATATATACATGCAAGCAATCAAGTACAGCAGCCTCGAGAAGGAATAATTATAATCAAGTGTATAGTTCGAACAAATATTCAGCATGTTAAGAAATGAAAATGGCCGAAGTAAACACGATCAGTGTCAAAGCCGAAGTCATCAGAGAATTGGAGTTGAATTCACAAATTAAAAATCGAAGTTGACCAAGGTAGAAATCAAGTGTGTGTAAAGAATTGAAAATATTCAAATGATTCAAATGAGCTTTAATGCAACTAGAAAATATTTGACCTTTATTTTCAAAATCTTAACTTTTCTCTCCCCCTTTTGTTATCAGCAAAAGAATAATAGTAATAGAAAAATAGAGATATAGTGATAAACATTAATACAATATTAAAGCTCAATCGAGTGTAAATATTAATTTCAATAAGAAAATCAAACAAAAATCATAAATACTTTAATTGACGCATATTCCACTTTAGAATGATAGGATGATATCATAAAACCATATAGTTGTGTCTATTTGTGGTATATTTATTTCAGGAAATTTGAATATCTACTAACCATGCATAACCGTTATGACTTTTAAATGAGATTAGTAGTATTCTAAATTTTTATTTTTATTTTAAAAATGAATTCAAGTATCTTCTAACCACGCATAACCATGAGGACTTTTAAATGGGATTAGAATCAACTTGTCTATTTAATCAATTAATTTTGATATGCGTTCCATACATGCATAACCGTGAGGACTTTTAAATGAGCATGGAAACACATAATCAAAAATCCAAGTAATTCACCCATGCATAACCGTGAGGACTTTTAAATGAGAGTGAATATTTTGGATATTATTATTTATTGTTAGAAATATAATAAAATTGAAGCACAAATGATTTCCCGTTTAAACTACCACATATTGACATACTATATTGACTTTTGATGAGTAATGGTTGATAGAAAAATGATAGAAATAGAAATGATCATGGAATATTTATCAACAAAAAGATTTTATAACTCTTGTTTAAATTTCTAAAGAAATTTTCTAATTATACTTTCTCAAGTCATAATATAAGATCAATATCAACACTCATCTTATTTTCAATCACTATCTATCTTTTTAGATAATTATTAGGGGGTCAGATCAGTTAACATAGTTATTTAAAATCAATTTCCAAAATAAAATCAAATTTTCTTAAATAACTAATCTGATACAAGGTCAACAGAAATTATTTTCTAGAAGGGGTTTTTTAAGAAAAATTTCTGCTAAAATAGAAATTATTTCAAGTGAAAAATATGCAGATATTTTCTTTGAAAAATGATGCAGCAAATGAATGTCTTCGAAATATAATCACGTTCCACTAGTAATTTTTCTATCAACTATATTAATAGTGTGATCTGCATCTGACTTTAAATTTCACTCAATATTCTCTCATTGGATGTCATAGACCAGATTGTGAAATTTCAACAAACTATCTCAGAATTATTTTCAACAATTTTTTAAATGAAATTTTCTTGACTTTGAATTGATGTCATGTTAACCATCAAACAAATATCATAGTGTCAGATTTAGTAACCGTAGGATCAACATTATTTCAAAACAATTTCTTAAAGTTTCACCAATTTCATCAATTTCTTAAAAACCTTTTTATAGCATGAGTAATCAGTAATCAATCAACATCATAATTTGACCAAACAGATTGAATTCAATGATGAAAAAAAAATGGTTGGTCAACTTTTAAGAACAAATCAAAGTCATAGATAAGAACAAGTCATGTAAGATCATATCAAGTTAGAATCTGTCAACCATCATAATTACTTCAAGTAATTCTATTTAAAGATGATTGGTTAAAAAAATCAGAATTAACATCATCAATCATTTCACATAATTGGCTGATTTAATTTAGATTATGGTGTAGATTTTCACATTTTATCTATCGTTTGAAAATAAATACAATTACCTGTTTTACCTGTACGATAATCTTTCATTGTTTGCCCATTGTGAATCTGTCACCTTTATACTAGGCTAAGGAACATTGATTTGTCGCCCGTTGTGTGTCTGGAACAGCCAGAATCCAGATAACACTAATGTTGTTCCTTAGCCTGCCACCACACCTACACGGTAAAAGATTTTTGTGACCTATTTGTTTTTATAGGTCCATGGTTGTTAGTGGCAGAATAATTTGATGAATAAATTTGAGTAGACCCAAAACTATTAATATATGTTCCTTTTGGCACCCAAACTTGTTTTGTCCTTTTATTCTTGTTCTAATAGATATGAAATTTGTTTGTAGAATTCTTAGGAGCCAAAACTTGTATAAATTTTGTGTTCTTGTTCCTATGACTACAATTTTCAACACGATGACCAATTATTTCACATCTAGCAAAGACACTCTTACCTTTTGCATTATCATCAACTTGTGTTTTCCCAAAACCTAGTCCTTTTCTGTTGTTAGCAAAAAGTTGATTTCCCAATAACATGTTGAATGATTTTTCTCCTCTTGAAAAGTTATTCAGAGTTTTCCCAAGATTTTGGACTTTGGTTTTTAGTGTTGTGTTTTCGGTCACAAGTGAGGTGCATCTATTTATAAAATCCTTTCTCCTAGTGTCAATGGTTTCCTTAAGACATAAGTTTTCTTTTTCAAGATTCTCAAAGCTATTCTTAAGTTTTGATAATTCCGAATCTAAAATTTTACATTTTTTACAGTCTAGGTTTTGAATATTTTCAAGTTTAGTTTCTAACCTAGAATTTTCATGGACAAGTTCTCTCCTATCAGATTTCAGTTTTTCAATTTTAGAATCAAGAGTATCAATTGTTTTAGTAAGATCACAACACATAAAAACAAGTTCTTTATAAGAATAGTCCCTTACCTCACTAGATTCCTCTGAGCTTATTTCTGAATCTGATTTTGCCATAAGACACAAATTAGCCTCCTCTGAGCTATTATTCGAACCTTCCTCTCCTTCTTCATCATCCCAAGTCGCTGCAAAGGCCTTCTTCTTCTTTTTCTTTCCTTTGTTGTTTTTGAGAAGTGGACAGTTTTGTTTGAAGTGGCCAAGCTTATTGCAGTTATAGCAAGTCAATTAATTATCAGAATCAGAATCTTTTGACCTATTACCATTTGTTCTTCTTGCGTGGCCCGAATCTTGACCATTTTCTAAGATTATTGACAATCATTGCAAGCTCTTCAATTGGATCTTCTTCTTCTTCATCGCTCTCTTCTTTGCTCTTTAAGGCAATCGTCTTTTTCTTTGATTCAGAGTTGTTGCGTTCCTCCTTTTTTTTTAGCTCAAGCTCATATGTCATCAAGTTGCCGATCAACTCCTCCATGCTTAGTTTACTCAGATCTTTCGATTCTTGTATTGTCGTGACTTTTGCCTCAAAGTTCATCGGTAAGACTCGTAGCACCTTCCTCACAAGCTCTACCTCAGTGAATACCTTCCCAAGCGCTCTAGCATTGTACACCAAAGTTGAAAAGCGTCCAAACATGTCCTTTATGCTCTCGCCTTTGTCCATCACAAAATTCTCGTATTCATTGCTGAATAGGGCTAGACGAGACTCCTTGACTTGAGAAGTTCCTTCATGTGTCACCTCCAAGGTATGCCAAATTTCCTGCGCAGTTGTACAATGAGAAATTCTATTAAATTCATTCTTATCAAGAGCACAGATCAAAGCATTCATGGCTTTAGCATTTGTAGTTTTTAATTTCATATCGTTAGCGTCCCACCTATCCTTAGATTTAGGAATCTCAGTATCACCAACAGTTATAGTGGGAGATTTATAGCCAGTTTCAATAATGTCCCAAACATCATAATCAACAGAACTAAGATAAATACCCATCCTAACTTTCCAATAAGCATGATCATTCCCATTAAACATGGGTGGCCTAACAATAGATTGCCCCTCAGAAAAAGCATTATTTGGTGGATTCATGACTCTAGAGTTAAAGAAAAATACCGGGCTCTGATACCACTTGTAGGATCTAGATTAACCCTAGAGGGGGGGTGAACAGGGTTATAGCAAATTTTCATGAATTTACTGAATTAAACACGAAAACAAACTGCAGAGAAGTAAATATGCTGAAAAGTAAATCACACACAAAATTTACCCAGCTCCGGCTTTGATTTTGTGATATATTTGGTCAAAACAGAATTTAATTTCTTAACCACGACTTCGACTTTGACCTGTTCAATGTTGACTTCGATGGTGAGCATCGGCCTTGACCTTGATAGAATTCTCTGCACCCTTCTTTGCATTGTATGTTTCTGGTGCATGTGTACTTCACTTGTGCATATTGTCCTCTCTGTTGCATATTCATGCTCATATGTTATTTGCATCCACATGTATCTGATATAGTTGCATGTCGACTTGGCACTGATTCATCTATGTTCATCCCTGATCACTTTTCGACCTGCTGTTTGCTTTGATGTTTTCTGACCTCATATGCATACTGCCTATCCACATGCTTGGTTCACATGTGCATGTGTGTGCTGCAGATTCCACTGATACATGTTTGTAGTTTTTCCATGATTTACTTGTGCTCGAGCTTGGTTTGATGTTTAAACTGCTTAGATTTGGTTTATGCAGTTGCTTTTGTGTTTGTACCTTCCTGTACTTGTGGCTTGAGTTCATTGTGTTGCAGTGCTTCATCACTTGAACTATTCTCTGATTTGTTGAAGTTGTAGTGTGGACTTTTTTGAATCTGTACTTGTGCACTTCTCTGTTTACTTGATTCATTGTTGTTCTTGTTTGCATTGACTATGCCTCTGGCCTAGTCTCTGACCTGATGTACTTGTAGTTGTGTTGTTCATTTGATGTGTCTTTTGCAGGTGTCTTCTGATGCATTCTTTATTGTTGTAGTTCTTCTGGCCACACTGTACTATTGCTTGTTTTGATACTTTGAGTTGTTGATCGAGTTGCATTGCCATATTGTTCATGTGTACATTTGGATTTTTTTGTTTTGTGTTTTGCCATTCTGGTTTTGGTATCTTCATTATTGAGGCATTGCATTTGTGTTACACTGAGTTTCCATGCATCTGTAGCCTTTGTGCATTGAGCTACATTGATATTCATGTCCCCACTTTGAAATTTTGTAGTTGAACACTTGTTGTCTTCATTTAGTAGTTTGTAACATGCTTTGAGTTGTTTCTGGCCATTCCTTGTGTGTTTCCTATGCATGGCTTGAAATCTGGTGCTTTATCATTGACTCAGTTTTGTCTCGACCCATTATTTCGTATTTGCACCTATGTTGAATCCAGCTTAAATGCTCGGGTTTGACCTTGTGCACGTGTTGTGACTCTATTTGTGTTGCACTTGAGTTGAACCCGATTTTTGGTTTGGGTTTGACCTGTGCTCACCTGTCCTTGTAACATTATCAAGTGTACATATATCGGTGTGCACGGCCTTGTGGCATGTACAGTGATACACTGTGCATGTCACATTGTTCGTGTGTGATGAATTCGAATATAAATGATGACGAACAACCCAAATAACTGAGGAAAATGTTATTTTCAAAAAAGCACATTTTATTTTATATTGCAAAAATATTTTATTTTCAATTTTACTGCGTCAGTATGTATTTTTGCAGATTGCTCAGATGCTGGATTCACATTGGAATGAAGTTGATGATAAATACGAGTGTGAGTGATATGTAGTGAGGAACTGATGTAACTATGAAATTGTGATGTAATTGTATTGTGACTGAAATTGTATAGTTATAGTGAGAGCTTGAAATTGTACTATCAAAATTGTAATAAATATTTGTTTGAATAAAATATTCATTTCAATTCCAATTCTGTGTTATTTATTTTATTCAGCAAATATTTATTTTATCTGTGAAAAATAAAATAGTACAATATCAAATACATTTAAATGAATGTATATATGTTTATTATCATCAAACAAAAATCACGTAGACGCATATTCAACAGGTTTTCCATTTCATAGCGTGAGGTGTAATAGTCTTTCGTGTATTGTATTCATGTAAGAGGTTCATCACTTAGGTGTTTATTCCTTCTTAATGACGGACAAACTCATTAGAGTTTTTATGGTTCAATATGTGCGTTTGAATCTAGGGTGTTACGGGACATATTGGTATAGACTCTTTTAAATATGTCATTGTTTTGTTGCTTGATATCGCTTGTTGTCTGTTATTGCTTGTTGCTTGTACAACTGCTTATGATTGCTTGCTATTATTTGATGTTGTTTGTTGTTATTTATTTTTCTATTGACCGATTTCTAATGTTTGTTGATTCTTGTCCATTGCTTGTTTTCATGATTAATAATTTGTATGCCAGTTATTGTTGCTTATTCTTGCTTGCTATGATTTGATCGTTGCCTGATTGATGTTTGTTGTTGATTTTTATTGATTGATTAGATGTTAATTATATGTATAATTAAGTGCATATCATTAATTGGCAATAATGAATTCCTACTTTGGGGGTTTACTCTGGGTATGTATAATTAGATAAATCATATTGGTCTTATATTAGTGACCGCACACATTATTGATCTTATATTAGTAATCATACGGTTTATTAGCCTTATATTAATCGTCATTTCTATTATTGGATCCTTATAGATGTCTGAGTACATTAGTCTATCGGCCTTGTTTATCTGGAATTGTTGGATTACACTAAGTGTCCATTGTTGATTCCACCCGTCAGTAATGACGGGAATTGATTTTTATTCCTTAGCTATCTGGAATAGAGCGCCTATCATCCATGCCCGCTATGGGGTGAGATATGATCTATACGAGTCCACAGCCTTTTGATATGACTCAGAGTCAGTTGTATATTTTGATACTAACTCGCTTGAGCATACTCTCTAATTGATTACCATGTATGATTCTGGTAGTATCGGTTACTACATTAAGGTTGTAAATGTTTGAATACTGTGTTTGTGCGATCCTCTTGGTATAGTACAATTAGGTACTTGAGAGCTGATATATAGCTATTTAAATGCTTAATTGCTTAGATTGGCACTTAATTAGTAAGCTTTCTTAAGGGAGTTATGAATTTTTGGAAAATACGGGATAACGTAGGTCATCGCATATTTCATAGTGTGTGATGCATTCTAATTCAGGAGTTATGTTGTGCTAATAACATAGGGGAAAGTACTATTGTAATTTTTCGAAATCGAGATTCAGGAAATTTGGTCAGTCTGGTTACTTTCTCGTACTTATATGAATTTCGGAGATGAAATTCTTTTAAGAAGGGGAGAATGTAACACCCCGCAATTTTTAACGATCGAATATTTAAATGATTAATTTAAATACTTAATCTTTAAGGATGGAACACCTCTTATACTCAATTTTTGCAAACGGTGGAATTTGAACTTGAGATCACTTCTGTTGATTCTGGATCGATGTTGCGAATCTAAATGTGTATAAGTATCGATATATTTAGATCGATGAATTTTTAGCTAGTAGCCTGTGTTCAATTCGTAAATCGATCCAAAAGGAATGCTTTTGTATACGATGAAATTAGTTCCCCAAACTTTTTCCATTGGGTCTGAAATGATATCCAGGATTTGAATAAGTATAAGGTTTGTTATGTTTGGAGTTAGGAACTTTCGGGAAAGAATAGTGTCGAATAGAGAGGATTTGGGTTAAGTCCATTCACTAGCCTATAAATGACTAATTCCTCTCATTTTCTCTCATTCACTTCTCATTCACATTCATTCCTTCTCCACTTTCTCTAATGGCCTCCTAATTATTCCTTAATCCACTTTTAATCCCTAAGCCCTAAACCCATCAAATAAATTTTCTAAAATCAAATGAAATTCGCCATAATTCTTCATATTCTCTAAAAAAACCCATGAAGGGATTGGCGAGAATTGGAGCTTTGGTGTTGATTTCGAAAATTATAAAGAGAAAATTTGGGTTTTTGTTGAGTTGGAGCTTGATTTGGGAAATAAGAGGTCGGTAGGATGGTTCTCCTTACTAATTTGTATGCTATACTTCATATTTTCATATAATGCATAATATTGAATTATATGAAGTGGTTTGGAGAACGATTGAGTTAGTTTAGACTTATATTTATGTTGTAAACATGATTACACTAATCCATTAATTGTTTAAGACCCTAATTATTATATTTTGAATAGTTAGTGAGCCTAGAATTAATTTGGTTGATTTAGGGTTAAACCGGTTGATAGTTTGTGATGGTATGGTTTGATTTATGGTTACTTAAGTAGTATAATGATGTGCATGTCATTAGATAATATTAATTAACCCATTAGAATTGATTTGTAAAATGTTAGTAAGCTAATTTAAGTGATGTGTGAACTCTACACTTAATATTAAGTTATTAGAGGCTAATGAAGCTTAATTAGTATTTATAATATGGTTTCATGATTTTATGAATGAAGTATATATTTTATAAAATAGAACTAAGATTTTATATAAAATAATAAGATGATGAATAAATGATTTTCACTGAAGTAATTAAGTATTTAAAAATGCTAAAAGTGATTAGTAAGTTAGTATGATGTTATAAAATAGTAAGAGATTTTATAAAATGGTTTAAAGTGATATTTTACTTATATTGAAAGGATAGTAAGTGACATTTTACTCTTACTAAAGATAATTGTAGATAGATTTAATATTTGAACTAGAAATAGTCGAATTGCCTACTGGATATACATGTGTGTACGTGCATGAGCGGGTATACGTATATGTGTATTCGGAGTTAAGTAACGATCAGAACAATCCTAGTGTTTAGCTAGAGTTGTGATGAGAGTTGTGTTTGTAGAGGTGAGTAGTCGTGTAATAGATTGTATATGCATATGAGAATGTCCGTATGTGTATCATGTTAAGAGCGGTCTCATGTACCCATAGCGACCACCGGGTGCGCTAAGTTGCATGGGAGAGAACTGCGCCGAGTAATCACACCGGTGAAGCTCAAATGTATTTATGTTGTGATGTGTGTGCTTAAGTATACATGTGTGCTTAGGCATGCACAAATGAGTGCATGGACACACGTATAAGATATGTACAAGGCAAGAAGAAAAATTAAATTATGTAAATTCATGTTTTGCAATCTTTAGATTGAAGAGCTGTTCGCCATGGTCACAACGGATGAAACGACGAGTCATTTAGAGCTGCGGATCACAAGCTATGGATGTTTGAAGGATACTTTTGCCCATGACAGGTATCTAGACGTCTGAATTTAGTATCCAGACATCTGGACAAGTCCTGGAGCAAAACGACTGGAATTAGTGCATTTTCAGGGGGTTTTAGACGTCTAAATCTATATTCAGACATCTAAATTCTGGTTTAGACGTTTGAATACCTACTGTTCAAATTTTATCACTCGATCAATCAAAATTTCAAAATGCGATATCTTTCGCATACAAACCCAAATTGAGGCGCGATTTAGACCAGTGTTCACCATTTTTCAGGATCTACAATCTATGAAGTTTTGGAGTACTTTGATTATAGGGCCCACATAGGACCCATTCCGGCACGTATTCCAAACCGTAGATTTTGAGGTAGAGCGGGAGGGTATATCGAAAGGGTATGATGATATTGAGGTCTTGCATTGCATTTGGAATGCGATTCGAGTTAGTATGTGGTTTTGTTAGAGGTGTCCGGTGGTTTTCAGGCCATGGAAACTGGAGCCTTGCGTGGCGATTCCATACGTTATATACAAAGTGAGTCCGTACTATAAGATTTCGACCATAGATTAATATACGATTTTTTTGGTGTTGACTTGTTGTGACATACCAAGGATGTGAGCTTATGTGACCTTCCCAGGGTATGGACTTATGTTACCTGCCCAAGTATTGACCTTATTGTAGTGTACCTAGAGTGTTGTTGATGGTCATGACACACTCGACATGGTCTTTTAAGACCGTGGATAGTTTTATCTTGTTGTGATATGTAACAACCTTTATCTTAATTAACGTTATTTAAGAGATTTAATTGGGTAAATTAAATAAAATAATGTAAAAGGTTAAGAAGATTGAGATTTGATAATTAGGTCGAGCCTTAATTAATGAACTAAAGGAATTAATTAGAACATTAATAAGATGGAGGATATATGAGAAGAGTAAAATAGGAAAAAGTGCTACATTTCCTAATACAAACCCCACCTCCTTTCTATTCATTCATCTTACACTTATAGAAAAAAAAACTAAAGTTTAGGCCGGCTGTAACGACCCGTATTTTTACGGATCGAAAAGTTCGTCAAATCTGGAGTTTTAGCGTTTTGGGCCATTTCAGATTTTAGGCAAATTTTGCCTAAGTCCTAAGTCGTTCACGACTTAGCATAAGTCGTGAGTCGTATACGACTTAGGAGATAGGAGTTCTGGACGAGTTAGTGATGAGTCTGGGCGAGTTAAGGACTCAAAGGGGTGAGTCGGCGACGACCTAAGGAGATAAGTCGTAGCTGGGCTAGGTTAGTAGGTTGAAGTTAACTCGGCAAGTGTTAAGTCGTAGGTTGTAAGTCGTTGCCGAGTTAAGGGATAGACAACCTAAGGAAGTGACCGACTTATGTTATTATAGACGACTTAAGGTTTTGAGTTAAGTGTTAAGTCGGCTGACGAGTTAAGGTAGTGGTCGACTTAAGACCTGGACGACTTAGGAGGTGGGAGTGTTGACCCAGAGCTTGGAGTTAGGTCGTTAGACGACTTAAGGAAGGCTAGTTGTTGGCTTTGGTTAGGTCGTAGGCGACCTAAGGGGTTAAGTCGTGACCGAGTCATATGTTAGGTCACGCATTCATAAGTCGTTGCCGAGTTAAGTGTTTGTTCGATGAGTCGTATTCCAGTAAGCTGTTGAGTCGTATACTCATGTTGTCTGATGAGTCGTACCAGTTGCTAAGTCGTAGGTCGAAGGAAAGCGCATTGCTTTAGGTCGTCAAGTGTTAAGTCGCAGATGCGCGTTGTTGTAGGTCGTTAGGCTTAGGTCAGTGGGTTTTAGGTCGGCAAGTTCCTAGGTCGTAAGTCGGAAGCGACTTAAGGAGATAGCCAAATTTCGACTTAAGGAATTTTCTGCTATAAATAGGAGGGGTTGTTCTCACTTTTTGGGATCCGGATTTTGAAGCGACGAAGTGCTGCCATTTTGAGAGCTCGACTTCTACACTTCTTCACTTCTTTTCTCCACTCTAATCTAGTGCTTCCTTCCATCCAAATCAAAGATCAAGATTGAAGATTCAAGAGCTTAGATTGAAGATCTTCATCTTTTCAAGAGAGATTTCTTCGTTTGAAGCGGATTCGTGATAGATCAAGCTTGATCCTTCACTGTCCAGATCTGAAGCGTGTTGATTAGGGTTTGTTTTGGTGATTTGGTGAGTGGTGATTATCTCTCACACGGATCCAAAGGAGTATATCGGATTGTTGGCTCGATTTGGTGTTAAAATAGTGATTTCCATGCATCTTCTTCATCCAAAGTGTAGATCCATATAGATCCATTGTTCATGATGATGTTACATCCATTTTATCATATGTTAACCTATGCAAGTTCATTCATCAAGTTTGTAGAGACATAATTCATGTTTTCATGCTTATTGGACTTTCAACTCTTTAATTACGAAAATGCCATTATTGTTATAATTGTCTACTTAGATCATTTTTGAATGCTTGATTGTTTGGATTGATGTTTGATTTGATTGATTATTATGAACTAGATGATTGATGATTAGATTTAGACCGAAGACGATTCAAAAGCTAAGGGAAAGGCTCTTGAATTGGGAAGGCTGCTCGTGGCATATGTAGCGGGATGATGAAGCTCTTATGCATAGATTTGATGATGTGATGATGAGATGAGGCTTTGCGAGGATGTAATGAAGCGAGGCAATCATGTGATGAAGACTTGGTCTAATCCAGACGGGATCATTCCAAGCATGTTGATAACTCGGTGATATGATTCGAGTTGAGAATAATGAATGGATATGAGAATAGTCGTCGAGGAGGATGACTAGGAGGCTTGGATAGCATCGTTGTTGAAGGTTCTAGCATGCTCTAAGCAACAGTACGTTTGGGCAGATTCGATAGTCCCAACGGCCAACTGTTGATGGTCGAGTACTCTGGGCAGATTCGATAGTCCTAGGCACGGGCTGCGACGACGTGCGGGAGTTATGTCTAGAACCGGGGTTTCCATTAGCCCTTGACGGACGGCTGAAAGAATGTGCCGGTCATTCAATTAACGGTGATATCGAAGCAATGATAACAGTGATAGCCAGAGTCATGGATGTTTGGTTGTATCGTCATTCGGACTCAAGAGCGGTATTTTCTGGGTGCTTATCTGATTTAGGCCTTGGTACTTGGAAAACATCGCCCTTGACTCGAGTGACAGTAGCTTTACTTTAAATTGTATGCTCTGCTATGTTTGCTTCTGCTTAGTGTGTGTCTGGGAGCTATCACTGTAGAATGAGGGTGGAGTGGGAGGGTTGTATTCCTATTCCTTTTCCTTTATGCTCTTTTGGTATGTTGTTAGTTAATTTACTGCTCACTAAGACTGTTGTCTGACTCAAGGCTTTATGTTTTAATTCTTATTGCCTTGGGCTGTTCGTTCATTTTGGGACGGGCAGACTAGGTAGCAGGTGACAGGTGCTGTTCTCTTCTCACGATGCTGATATCGAAGGCGAGCTGGAGGGTTGCATATTATCTTCTTATTATATGTACTGGATATTCCGCTGTTTTGTATTCTCTGAGAGATATGTAGTGAGGCTAGATGTATTGACTATGTGGATGCTTGTATTCAACTATTATGGAGTTTTATATGATGTCATTTTGTTCTGTAAAGCTTCACTATACATATGTTCTATTGTATTTTGTCCATGCGCTGTGAGTAATACGATAGATTCTGTTGTTTTATATCTTACCTTGACAATCGTCCATGGTCGCCTGGCACACTTTGCAGCGCTCTATCTTTAGATTCGGTGCAGGGGTCATGGGCGGTCGTCACATTTGGTATCAGAGCATTAGTTAATCGATTTTACCCAACGCCCGCTGTCGTAACTACGTATGAGAGACGTAATTGTATTTTGATGGATGATTACTATATATAATATAGTAGTTTAGCAGTAAGTTAGTCCTTTATGCAGTTGTTTCTCTAGATGTTCTAATCATTCCTTTTTATAGATATTGAGAATGAGTCGAAGAGGGAGACCAGCTGCTAGGGAAGGCCGTGCTACTGAAGAGACTGCTGATTATGCAGCCATGTTCGAAGCTATGATGACTTCGATCATGAGGAGGATACCAGTTCCGGGAGCGGCAGTTGATGTTGGAGTTCAAGTTCAAACTCCAAAACCGGTGGATTTTGCTAAGTTGTGTAAGGATTATACTGCTCTTGGAGGGAAGGTTTTCTTGGGAACAGAATCTACCATTGAGGTCCAGAGGTGGATAGATGCTTGTAGAAGGATCTTTGGTGATTTGGGAATTGATGATGCAACTAAGAGGAAGTTGGCATCAAGGCAGCTTCAAGGGAGAGCCTCTGATTGGTGGAACTCTATTACCATCACTACTCCGGAAGAAGAGATTACTTGGGAGCAATTCCAAGTCAGATTTGAAGCTAAGTTCATTTCTACAGCTCAGAAGTCTGTTCTGTTCAAGAGGTTTGTGGAGCTCAAGCAGGGTGGAAGATCTGTTCTTGAGTATGTTTCTGAGTTTGAAGCTTTGTCCAAGTATGCCCGGTCATATATTGAATCTGCTTATCAGAAGAACGAGAAGTTTGTGACCGGCTTGGATAGTTATCTTGGGAGGCAGTTGGTGGATCATTTGGACGATTCATTTGAGAAGCTTGTGGAGAAAGCTCTTAGGCATGAGAGTCTGTTTCCTAAGGAAGGACCTGTTGTTGCTGTTACCAAGGGAGAATCTAAACCACAGCAGGGTGGAAACCAGAAGAGGAAGCAGCAGCAGCAGAAGGGTAAGGATGGCCAGAAGAAGCCGAAAGGCGAGGTGACTTGCTACAATTGTCAGCAGAAGGGCCATTTCTCTAAGGATTGTAAGAATCCGAAGGTGCCAATGAAGTGTCACAACTGTGACAAGCCGGGGCATTTCAGGAAGAATTGTCCAGAACCGAGGAAGGACAGGCAGATTGTGCAAGCTTATGCTTTGGGAGCTGTTCCGTCGTCTTCAAAAGCTCCTACTGCTGAAGAGAAGGGAAAGAGTGTAGTGGTTCAAGGTACTCTTTTCCTATGTGGTGTTCCAGTTAGAGTTCTGTTTGATACTGGAGCGTCGCATTCGTTTGTTTGTTGTGAACTCGTAGGCCGGTTAGGTTTGGAACCGGATATTGTTGATAGGCCATTGGTTGTGACTAATCCAGTTGGGGGTTCGTCTTGTTTGTGTATGTTATGCCGTGGTCTAGTTGTGTCGAGTCATGGTTGCTCTTTTGTTTGTGATTGCTTTGTTCTGAACTTTGCGGGGTTCGGAATTATTTTGGATATGGACTGGCTTAGGAAGTATGCGGCTAAGGTTGATTGTGAGAGGCTGGAGGTGACAGTCAAGAATGTGGAAGGGCGAAAGATTGTGATACGATGTAAGCATGAGGAAGGCGTCTTTATGAGCTTCATGTATTCGCTAGTTGTTCCACGGGATGGACTGTCTTTAGTGCCTATCGCAAATAGATTCGAGGATGTCTTTGACGAAGTCAAAGGGTTGCCGCCGCATAGAGAGATCGAGTTTCGAATAGATCTAGTTGAAGGAGCCAGACCTGTTGTGATGCCTCTTAGGTGGATGGCGCCTAGGGAACAGCAGGAGCTGAGGGTGCAAGTTGATGATCTTTTGCAGAAGGGATTCATTCGGCGTAGTGTGTCCGAGTGGGGTGCACCAGTTGTGTTCGCAACCAAGGCAGATGGGTCGTTGAGATTGTGTGTGGATTATCGTGAGCTGAATAAGGTGACTAAGAAGAACAAGTATCCATTGCCGAGAATAGATGACTTGTTTGATCAGCTTCACGAAGCCAAGGTGTTTTCTCAGATGGATTTGGCAACGGGATTTCACCAGTTGAGAGTGGCTAAGGATAATGTGCCGAAGACTGCTTTTAGGACACCATCCGGTTTCTTTGAGTGGCTGGTAATGCCGTTTGGATTGACTAACGCGCCAGCATATTTTGTGGATCTTATGAATAGAGTGTTCAGAGATCAGTTGAACAAGTTCGTACTTGTGTTCGTGGATGATATTCTGATTTATTCCAGAACGGAAGAAGAGCACAAGACGCACTTGCATATTGTTTTGGAGATCTTACGGAAACATCAGCTGAAGGCTAAGTTTTCAAAGTGTCACTTCTGGAAGAGTGAAGTGAGGTTCTTAGGCCATGTGATTTCTGGAAGTGGAATAGCGGTTGATCCCGCTAAGGTGGCAGCAATCCAGGATTGGGTTAGACCTAAGAATGCATCTGATATGAGAAGTTTTCTTGGGTTAGCAGGATATTATCGACGGTTTATCAAAGACTTCTCCAAGGTAGCTGCACCGTTAACAGGATTGACGAAAAAGAACCAAGTGTTCAGTTGGGATGCTAAGTGTGAGCAAGCTTTCGGAATCCTGAAAGAGAAATTGACGAGTGCTCCTGTTTTGACTATTCCTAGTGGGAATGATGAGATGGTGGTTTACACCGACGCATGTGGTACTGGACTTGGAGCAGTGCTGATGCAGAAGAATAATGTTGTTGCGTATGCAAGTCGACAACTGAAGCCGCATGAAAGGAATTACCCAACTCATGATTTGGAGTTAGCGGCGATTGTATTTGATCTGAAGATGTGGAGACATTATCTATTGGGAGTTCGATTCGAGTTGTTTACGGATCATAAGTCGCTGAAGTATCTTTTCTCCCAAAAGGATTTGAATCTTCGGCAGCAACGTTGGCTAGAGTTTTTAGCATCATATGATTTTGGTATAGCTTATACTCTGGGAAAAGGTAACGCAGTGGCAGATGCGTTAAGTCGAAGACATGCAGGATTGGGAGCCATGTTTTCAGAATGGAAGAGTCTCGAGTATTTAGCTGGATTTGACTTCAGGCCTAGATGTGAATTGGAACCTGAGATGTTGGCAAACTTATCGATAAGACCTTCTCTTGTGGAAAGAATTGGCGAGAGCCAAAAGCTAGATGATAAGCTTGTCAAGATTATCTGTGAATTGGAATCTGGATTGGAGCCAGAAAAGGATAAAGGATTCGAGGTCGATAGAGAAGGTTGGCTTCGAAAGCAAGGACGACTAGTTGTTCCCGATATAGATGAATTGAGGAGTGAAGTTCTGAAGGAAAGTCATCACTCGAAATTGACAATTCATCCAGGTGGAAATAAGATGTATCGGGATATGAAGAGAACCTACTACTGGGAAGGCATGAAGAAGGATGTTGGAGATTTCATTTCCAAGTGTATGAACTGCCAGTTGGTAAAGGCTGAACAGAAGAAGCCAAGTGGATTGCTTCAGCCCTTAGAAGTTCCTACATGGAAGTGGGAACAAGTGTCGATGGATTTTATTGATGGATTGCCTAGAACCAGAACGGGAAATGAAGGGATTTGGGTCATTGTGGATCGTCTGACTAAGAGTGCACGATTCATTCCTGTTCGATCGACTAGGACTGCATCAAAGTTGGCTGAGTTGTATGTTAAGTGGATAGTTCGTTTCCATGGTATTCCGAAGAGTATAGTGAGCGATCGAGATCCATTGTTCACTAGTGGATTTTGGAAGAGCTTCCAGGAAGTTTTGGGAACCGAGTTGTGTTTGAGTACAGCTTATCACCCTCAAACAGATGGTCAGACCGAGAGAGTCAACCGAGTTTTGGAAGATCTCCTCAGAGCTTGTGTTTTGGATTTCGGAGGATCATGGGAAGATCACCTTCATTTGGTGGAGTTTGCGTACAACAACAGTTACCAGTCAAGCATTGGTATGGCACCGTATGAGGCATTGTATGGAAGACCGTGTAACTCTCCGGCATGTTGGTTGGAAACTGGAGAAAAGCGGATACTTGGGCCAGAGATGATCCGGCAGACTTCAGATTGTATAGAGGTCATTCGGCAACGAATGAAGGCAGCCCAAGACCGCCAGAAGAGTTATGCTGATAAGCGTCGTAAGGATTTGGAGTTCGACGTAGGAGATATGGTTTTTGTGAAGATTTCTCCACTGAAGAATGTTATTCGATTCGGGAAGAAAGGAAAATTGACTCCGAGATTTGTTGGACCATTCCCGATTATCGAGCGAATTGGAAAGCTCGCTTACAGATTGGAGTTACCAGAGAAGATGTCGAGTGTGCACAATGTTTTTCATGTATCATATCTACGGAAGTATGTGCACGACTCGAGTACGGTAGTTTCTGCTGATAGCTGTGAAGACTTAGAAGTTGATCCAGTCGATAGAAGACCTCGTAAGCCGCTTCGTGTTGTTGAAACTGACACGAAACAGCTTAGGAGGAAGGTGGTTAAGTTGCTCAACATACAATGGAGTGATGATGATAACGACTGTACGTGGGAGGTGGAAGAGAGGATGAAAGCAGCTCATCCTGAACTCTTCGAGGTATGGCCCTAAGGTGTCGTATCATCTAACAACATTGTAACTTGTTCTAAGTCTTAGAATTCTGTACGCTAAGCTAGAATTGGATGCATGGTTTGCTGATTGTTATGGTTGGTAGGCGTACAGAATAGTCTTCGATTGCTTTGTTTGTTTGGAATTTCGGGGGCGAAATTCCTAAGGGGGAGAGAATGTAACGACCCGTATTTTTACGGATCGAAAAGTTCATCAAATCTGGAGTTTTAGCGTTTTGGGCCATTTCAGATTTTAGGCAAATTTTGCCTAAGTCCTAAGTCGTTCACGACTTAGCATAAGTCGTGAGTCGTATACGACTTAGGAGATAGGAGTTCTAGACGAGTTAGTGATGAGTCTGGGCGAGTTAAGGACTCAAAGGGGTGAGTCGGCGACGACCTAAGGAGATAAGTCGTAGCTGGGCTAGGTTGGTAGGTTGAAGTTAACTCGGCAAGTGTTAAGTCGTAGGTTGTAAGTCGTTGCCGAGTTAAGGGATAGACAACCTAAGGAAGTGACCGACTTATGTTATTATAGACGACTTAAGGTTTTGAGTTAAGTGTTAAGTCAGCTGACGAGTTAAGGTAGTGGTCGACTTAAGACCTGGGCGACTTAGGAGGTGGGAGTGTTGACCCAGAGCTTGGAGTTAGGTCGTTAGACGACTTAAGGAAGGCTAGTTGTTGGCTTTGGTTAGGTCGTAGGCAACCTAAGGGGTTAAGTCGTGACCGAGTCATATGTTAGGTCACGCATTCATAAGTCGTTGCCGAGTTAAGTGTTTGTTCGATGAGTCGTATTCCAGTAAGCTGTTGAGTCGTATACTCATGTTGTCTGATGAGTCATACCAGTTGCTAAGTCGTAGGTCGAAGGAAAGCGCATTGCTTTAGGTCGTCAAGTGTTAAGTCGCAGATGCGCGTTGTTGTAGGTCGTTAGGCTTAGGTCGGTGGGTTTTAGGTCGGCAAGTTCCTAGGTCGTAAGTCGGAAGCGACTTAAGGAGATAGCCAAATTTCGACTTAAGGAATTTTCTGCTATAAATAGGAGGGGTTGTTCTCACTTTTTGGGATCCGGATTTTGAAGCGACGAAGTGCTGCCATTTTGAGAGCTCGACTTCTACACTTCTTCACTTCTTTTCTCCACTCTAATCTAGTGCTTCCTTCCATCCAAATCAAAGATCAAGATTGAAGATTTAAGAGCTTAGATTGAAGATCTTCATCTTTTCAAGAGAGATTTCTTCGTTTGAAGCGGATTCGTGATAGATCAAGCTTGATCCTTCGCTGTCCAGATCTGAAGCGTGTTGATTAGGGTTTGTTTTGGTGATTTGGTGAGTGGTGATTATCTCTCACACGGATCCAAAGGAGTATATCGGATTGTTGGCTCGATTTGGTGTTAAAATAGTGATTTCCATGCATCTTCTTCATCCAAAGTGTAGATCCATATAGATCCATTGTTCATGATGATGTTACATCCATTTTATCATATGTTAACCTATGCAAGTTCATTCATCAAGTTTGTAGAGACATAATTCATGTTTTCATGCTTATTGGACTTTCAACTCTTTAATTACGAAAATGCCATTATTGTTATAATTGTCTACTTAGATCATTTTTGAATGCTTGATTGTTTGGATTGATGTTTGATTTGATTGATTATTATGAACTAGATGATTGATGATTAGATTTAGACCGAAGACGATTCAAAAGCTAAGGGAAAGGCTCTTGAATTGGGAAGGCTGCTCGTGGCATATGTAGCGGGATGATGAAGCTCTTATGCATAGATTTGATGATGTGATGATGAGATGAGGCTTTGCGAGGATGTAATGAAGCGAGGCAATCATGTGATGAAGACTTGGTCTAATCCAGACGGGATCATTCCAAGCATGTTGATAACTCGGTGATATGATTCGAGTTGAGGATAATGAATGGATATGAGAATAGTCGTCGAGGAGGATGACTAGGAGGCTTGGATAGCATCGTTGTTGAAGGTTCTAGCATGCTCTAAGCAACAGTACGTTTGGGCAGATTCGATAGTCCCAACGGCCAACTGTTGATGGTCGAGTACTCTGGGCAGATTCGATAGTCCTAGGCACGGGCTGCGACGACGTGCGGGAGTTATGTCTAGAACCAGGGTTTCCATTAGCCCTTGACGGACGGCTGAAAGAATGTGCCGGTCATTCAATTAACGGTGATATCGAAGCAATGATAACAGTGATAGCCAGAGTCATGGATGTTTGGTTGTATCGTCATTCGGACTCAAGAGCGGTATTTTCTGGGTGCTTATCTGATTTAGGCCTTGGTACTTGGAAAACATCGCCCTTGACTCGAGTGACAGTAGCTTTACTTTAAATTGTATGCTCTGCTATGTTTGCTTCTGCTTAGTGTGTGTCTGGGAGCTATCACTGTAGAATGAGGGTGGAGTGGGAGGGTTGTATTCCTATTCCTTTTCCTTTATGCTCTTTTGGTATGTTGTTAGTTAATTTACTGCTCACTAAGACTGTTGTCTGACTCAAGGCTTTATGTTTTAATTCTTATTGCCTTGGGCTGTTCGTTCATTTTGGGACGGGCAGACTAGGTAGCAGGTGACAGGTGCTGTTCTCTTCTCACGATGCTGATATCGAAGGCGAGCTGGAGGGTTGCATATTATCTTCTTATTATATGTACTGGATATTCCGCTGTTTTGTATTCTCTGAGAGATATGTAGTGAGGCTAGATGTATTGACTATGTGGATGCTTGTATTCAACTATTATGGAGTTTTATATGATGTCATTTTGTTCTGTAAAGCTTCACTATACATATGTTCTATTGTATTTTGTCCATGCGCTGTGAGTAATACGATAGATTCTGTTGTTTTATATCTTACCTTGACAATCGTCCATGGTCGCCTGGCACACTTTGCAGCGCTCTATCTTTAGATTCGGTGCAGGGGTCATGGGCGGTCGTCACACCGGCCATTGCTTGAGGGTTCAAGAGGAAGAAAAGCTATAAAAATAAGTAGAAAGCTTAGGGGAATCAAATCAAATCCAAATCTCAATCTTTTTATACCATTCAAGGTGAATAATGGTAATGCATCCCATGTTCTAATTGTTATTTTCGGTTTTAAGTATAAATCCGATTCTTTTGATCATATTATGTGATGCAGCGCAGCCCTCGTTTGTCCAAGGTATAAGTCGTGACCGACTTAACATGATAGAAGATTTCAAAGACATAAGTCGTGACCGACTTAAGGAAGGAAGCATAAGTCATCCACGACTTAAGGAAGAGGCATTGAGTCGTCTTCGATCTAATAGCACAGATGAAAAGGAGCTACGACTCAACTGGAAAGAAGACCTAACTCGTAACCGACCTAGTAAAACGATAAGTTGTGACCGACTTAGCATAACTCGACAACGACTCAGTAAAGATAGGAGGGTTAGCGAATTTCTTAAGTCGCCAGGACGACCTACCGGGTTACTCAGTAAGAAGGCAAAGCAAATTGATGAAGTGATAAGTCGTAAATGACTTAACGAGCCAAGTGATAAGTCGGAAACGAGTTACGACTTAGTTAAGTCGCACAGTTTTAAAACGAACCATCTTATGTAGCTGAAACCTGAAGCCATGGATTTCCTGCCGAGTTAATCTGGACCGTTGTTTCTGAAGTCACTGCTATTGATGAGTCGTGATATGTTGTTAAGTCGGCAATGACCTAAGTGAATAACTGTCTGTTGTAATTTCTGTTATAAGTCGTAAGTCGGCATGGGCTTAAGTCGACAATTCGTAAGTCGTTCTGTACATGTCTTGAGTCGTTTGATTTTTAGGTCGTAGCTTTTGAGTCATAGGTCGGCAAGGCTTGTATTGTGTTGTAAATTTTAAGTCGTATGTCGTCTGTAGTTCTTGAGTCGTACGTGATAAGTCGGTTCCGACTTAGGACTTGTGCATATTTTGTACCGCGTGAGTTGTAGCCTATAAATAGGCAAGTTGGGTCATTTGTAATGGTTGTTGATTTTTGAATAAAATTCTCTTTTGTTAGCTTTGTGCTTTCATTCAAATTGGTAGTTGAGTGTAATCTCCTATCTCCTCTTTCGGTTAATCGAGTGCGCTCGATTCAACGATTGCAGAAGCCGATTCGCGGAATCAAGTGCGCTTGATCAACGCTTGAAGAATTGAAGAGCTTTGAACCCAGTATCGTGCGCGATCAACGAGTTCGGGATAGCTAGAATTCGGTATCTTCGGATCAACGAATTTGGGCATTTCAGTACCTTCCAATCCACCGATTACTACTTTCACCGATTGAAGATTGTTTTGTTTAATCCGCTGCGTTAGTTTTTGGTATCAGAGCTTGTTTTAGCCAATCATAGCTAAATCGAGACTTGGAGCCTAATCATTTTGAAGCTTGAAGTGTTGAGCCGAGAGCAAGTGAAGTTGTTCGACTTTGTATTGAAGTTTAGAGATCGGATCTTATCATTTGGAGAGGTTGTGTTCATTGTGTTCATCGCAAATTGCAACAAAGTGGAAGTTTTCGATCCATTCCATTTTGGATCAAAGTTCGAATTGTGTTTGAATTTGAAGAGTTTGTAAAGTTTCAAGTATGCCGCCAAGGAGAGCCAATCGACATCAAAACGTTGAAGCTTTGTATCGAAGAGAAGAGGCTGATGAGATGGAGCAAAGAATCAATGAAAACTTTAGTGAAAAGCTTAACGAAGGGATTGGACGATTAGAGAAGATGATGTTAGAGATGAACCAAAATCGGAGAAGGATTTCACCTGAATCTAATCATGGGGGTAGTAGAGTCTCGCCACATTCCAATCGAGACAGAAGTGTTGAAAATGATCAAGGGCGTGGGAGGAACGTGAATGATCGTGAACGGAGGAATGTAGATAGAAGGGATGATGGTGGTAGACGTGAAGGTAGTAGAGATGTGGGTGGACGAGATAGACAATGATATACATCTGACTTTGAAGAGGAGTATGATGGTGGTAGTGTTCGAGGAAAAGGACAAGGACAAGGAAGAAAACACTCTGAGTATGATCACAAATGGGAGTCGGGGATGAAGACTGAAATTCCTGAATTCAAAGGTGGTATGCAAGCGGAGGAGTTTCTAGATTGGGTAGCTAATGTTGAGGAGATTTTTGACTTCAAAGATGTTCCAGAACATCGTAGGGTGAAGTTGGTTGCTACGAGGTTGAGGGGTAGAGCTTTGGCATGTTGGCAGCAAACCAAACTTACACGTGAACGAATGGGAAAGTCAAAAGTTGAATCTTGGGAGAAGATGAAGAAATTGATGAAAGCGACATTCTTACCTTATAATTATCAATCGCTTATGTATCAGAGGTTGCAAAACTTGAGACAAGGAACGAAATCTGTGAATGACTATGCTGACGAATTTTATCAACTGATTGCAAGGAATGATATTATGGAGACAGAAGAACAGTTAACAGCTAGATTTGTTGGAGGGTTGCGAATGCAGATTCAGGATATGGTTAATATGTTTGATCCCAGATCTGTAGCGGAAGCACACCAGAAAGCGTTGGCTTGGGAGAAGCAGGGGCGACGAGGAGGTGGTATGTTTACAAATTCCAACAATCCAGTGAAAAGTGTTAGTGGGAGTGCTAATGTTTCAAAAGCTATTGCAAAACCAGTTGTGAATGAGGTTGGGAAGGCGAAAGTCAATAATGGTTTCAAATGTTACAATTGCCAAGAGTTGGGCCACAAAAGTAATGAATGTCCAAAGCCGAAGAAGAGAGCTATGATAGCGGAGGTTGAGGATGAGAATGAAGATGCTGAATGTTCCAATTCACCACCTGAGGAGGAGGAAGAAGAAGTGTCGGGAGACGAAGGTTATAATCTCATGATGAAGAGGTCCTGTTTAACACCAAAGCAAGAGGAGGATTGTAGTTGGTTGAGGAGCAATATTTTTCAGTCAACATGTACTATTCTGGGGAAAGTTTGCAAATTTGTTATTGATGCTGGAAGCTGTGACAATATAATTTCTTCAGAGGCTGTGAGGAAGTTGGCATTGAAGACTGAGAAACATCCGAAGCCATACAAGCTAGCTTGGTTGCGGAAAGGCGGGGAGGTGAAGGTTGGACGAAGGGCTCGTGTGAATTTTTCAATTGGAAAGAAATACAAAGATGAAATCTGGTGCGATGTGGTAGATATGGACGTTTGTCATTTGTTGCTAGGGAGACCGTGGCAGTATGATAGAGCAGTACAACATGATGGGCGTACCAACAGTTACAGTTTCATGTTTGAAGGCACAAAGATTACTCTAGTTCCAAAGAAGCGACAACAGGAGGAAAACAAGTTGGAGGAGATTGAAGAGCTCAAAACTTTGTTATCTTTGAAGGAGTTTGTGAAGGAAATAGAGGAGGAACCTGAAGTGTTTTTGTTGATTGGACGGGAGAGTCAGGAAGTGGTTGAAATCCCAGAAGAAGTAAAACCAGTACTGAAAGAATTTGACGATGTATTTCCAGAGGAGTTACCAACGGAGTTACCCCCGTTGAGGGATATTCAACATCAGATAGATCTTGTTCCAGGTGCTGTGTTGCCACACAGACCACATTATCGAATGAGTCTGAAGGAACATGAAGAGTTGCGAAGGCAAGTGGAAGAATTGCTTGAACAGGGGCGTGTGCAGGAGAGTTTAAGTCCTTGTGCTGTACCAGCCTTATTGGTACCCAAAAAGGATGGAACGTGGAGGATGTGCACTGACAGTCGAGCATTGAATAAGATTACTGTGAGATATAGATTTCCAATGCCGAGGTTGGATGACTTGCTAGATCAAATAAGCGGAGCTACTATCTTTTCGAAGATTGATTTGAAGAGCGGATATCATCAAATTCGTATCAGACCAAGCGATGAGTGGAAGACTGCTTTTAAAACCAGGGAAGGTCTATACGAATGGTTGGTTATGCCATTTGGATTATCAAATGCACCGAGTACTTTCATGAGGGTGATGAATCAAATTTTTCGACCATTCATTGGGAAGTTTGTGGTGGTGTACTTCGATGATATTCTGATATATAGTGGAAGTCCAGAGGAACATTTGAATCATCTGAGAAAAGTGCTAATGGTACTGCGACAAGAACAATTTTATGCTGCAACGAAGAAATGCGTGTTCATGACGCATAGTGTTTTATTTCTGGGGTATGTTGTGTCGGAAAAAGGAATACAGGTTGACCAAAGTAAAGTTGAGGCGATTAGGGATTGGCCGCAGCCCAAGACGATAACGGAAGTTCGTAGTTTTCACGGGTTGGCTTCATTTTATCGAAGGTTTATTCCACACTTTAGTAGTGTGATGGCACCTGTGACTGATTGTATGAAGGGTAAACAGTTTGCATGGACGAAGGAAGCCGGGGTTGCTTTTGAGCGAATCAAAGAACTCTTGACGTCTACACCAATTCTAATATTACCATATTTTCAACTAGTGTTTGAACTACATACTGATGCATCCAAGGTTGGGATTGGAGGAATGTTGAGTCAGAGGGGGCATCCTATTGCATACTTTAGCGAGAAATTATCAGGAGCAAAGATGAGATACAGTACATATGATGTGGAATTTTATGCTGTTGTGCAATCTATTAAACACTGGAGACACTATCTATTTCAGAAAGAGTTTGTTCTTTACACTGATCATGAGGCGTTGAAGCATTTACAAGGGCAAGACAAGATTTCAGCGAGACATGCATCGTGGATTGCATATCTGCAACAGTTTACTTTGTTGTTAAACACAAGTCAGGGGTGACGAATCGAGTGGCTGATGCTTTGAGTAGGAGGAGTCATTTGTTGACTACACTGAAGGTTGAAGTGACGGGGTTCGATGTGTTACCAGAATTATTTGTCGATGATCCTTACTTTGCAAAGTTTGTTGATAAAGTCAAGGAGGGAGTGACGGATGAGTTCGTGATAGTAGATGGTTTTCTGTTCAAAGGAAATCGATTATGCATACCTGATTGTAGTTTGAGAATGAAGATCGTAAAAGAGCTACATGAAGAAGGACACATTGGGAGAGACCGTACCTTACAGTTGATTTCACAATCTTACTTTTGGCCATCAATGAGGAAAGAAGTGGGAAGGTTTGTAGAGAGATGTCATGTTTGCCAAGTTTCTAAGGGAACAGCGACAAATGCGGGATTGTATATGCCGTTACCCGTGCCTGTAAAACCATGGGTGGATATCAGTATGGATTTTGTTTTGGGATTGCCTAGAACTCAGAGGGGAAATGATTCTATATTCGTTGTGGTGGACAGATTTTCGAAGATGGCACATTTTATTGCTTGTAAGAAGACGGCGGATGCTGTTCATGTTGCTCAGTTGTTTTTCAAGGAGATCTATCGACTTCATGGATTGCCAGAATCTATTGTGTCGGATAGAGATACTCGATTTCTTAGTCACTTTTGGTTGAGTTTGTAGAAAATGGTGGGAACGAAGCTGAAGTTTAGTAGTGCTTATCACCCGTAGACGGATAGACAAACCGAGGTTGTGAACAGATCATTGGGGAATTTACTGAGGTGTCTTGTGCAAGACAATCTGAAGAGTTGGGATGTGAAGTTATGCCAGGCAGAGTTTGCCCATAATCATGATGTAAATCGAAGTACTGGGTTCAGTCCATTCCAGATTGTTTATTCGAGCTTACCGAAAGGGCCGTTGGATTTAACGGTAATACCACACTCAAAGAAGACAGTTAAGAAAGCTGCAGATTTTGTTAATGGATTAGCGGAATGTCACAAAATCGTTCAGGGACGATTGGAGAAAGCAAATGAGAAATATAAATGAACTGCAGACTTGAAGCGAAGAAATTTTGAGTTTAATGAAGGAGATATGGTTTATGCAGTGTTAACGAAAGATCGTTTTCCAGTGGGCGCTTACAACAAGTTGAAAGCCAGAAAAATTGGTCCTGTAAAAGTCGTACAACGAATTAACGAAAATGCTTATAAGTTGGAGCTGCCAGAAGATGTGTACACTTCTGATGTGTTCAATGTTAAACATCTCGTACCATATCATGGGGATGAACGAGCTGATGTGGAAGAATTTACAAATTCGAGGTCGAATTTTTCTCAACCTGGGGAGGATGATGCAGCGCAGCCCTCGTTTGTCCAAGGTATAAGTCGTGACCGACTTATCATGATAGAAGATTTCAAAGACATAAGTCGTGACCGACTTAAGGAAGGAAGCATAAGTCATCCACGACTTAAGGAAGAGGCATTGAGTCGTCTTCGATCTAACAGCATAGATGAAAAGGAGCTACGACTCAACTGGAAAGAAGACCTAACTCGTAACCGACCTAGTAAAACGATAAGTCGTGACCGACTTAGCATAACTCGACAACGACTCAGTAAAGATAGGAGGGTTAGCGAATTTCTTAAGTCGCCAGGACGACCTACCGGGTTACTCAGTAAGAAGGCAAAGCAAATTGATGAAGTGATAAGTCGTAAACGACTTAACGAGCCAAGTGATAAGTCGAAAACGAGTTACGACTTAGTTAAGTCGCACAGTTTTAAAACGAACCATCTTATGTAGCTGAAACCTGAAGCCATGGATTTCCTGCCGAGTTAATCTGGACCGTTGTTTCTGAAGTCACTGCTATTGATGAGTCGTGATATGTTGTTAAGTCGGCAACGACCTAAGTGAATAACTGTCTGTTGTAATTTCTGTTATAAGTCGTAAGTCGGCATGGGCTTAAATCGACAATTCGTAAGTCGTTCTGTACATGTCTTGAGTCGTTTGATTTTTAGGTCGTAGCTTTTGAGTCGTAGGTCGGCAAGGCTTGTATTGTGTTGTAAATTTTAAGTCGTATGTCGTCTGTAGTTCTTGAGTCGTACGTGATAAGTCGGTTCCGACTTAGGACTTGTGCATATTTTGTACCGCGTGAGTTGTAGCCTATAAATAGGCAAGTTGGGTCATTTGTAATGGTTGTTGATTTTTGAATAAAATTCTCTTTTGTTAGCTTTGTGCTTTCATTCAAATTGGTAGTTGAGTGTAATCTCCTATCTCCTCTTTCGGTTAATCGAGTGCGCTCGATTCAACGATTGCAGAAGCCAATTCGCGGAATCAAGTGCGCTTGATCAACGCTTGAAGAATTGAAGATCTTTGAACCCAGTATCGTGCGCGATCAACGAGTTCGGGATAGCTAGAATTCGGTATCTTCGGATCAACGAATTTGGGCATTTCAGTACCTTCCAATCCATCGATTACTACTTTCACCGATTGAAGATTGTTTTGTTTAATCCGCTGTGTCATTATGCCATGCAATGGTAGTTTGAATGATTATATGCTTATTGGTGAATTTATAGAATTTATTTATGAAATTAAGTGATATGTTTGAGTTAGAAAACCAATCATATGACACCTAAATGACTTGATATCTTGATATGATGTTAGTAACATTAATTTAGAAGTGGGTTTTTAATTTCAAAATTTTCTGATATAATGAGAAATTTGGTGAATTTCCTAAAGTTGGAAAATGGTTTATTTCTAGTTTTAATTACTAAAATTAATTAAATTATGTTTTTATCCCTAAAATTTTTATATGTTAAATAATATAGAAAATCAGACTTATTATGATTTTTGAGGATTTTTCCCATGTGTATATAATTATATATATAAATTTATTAGTCTAGGAAAGCTTAATATTTATATTAAAATATTAATATAAGTTGATGGTTTGCAAATTGTTAAGGAATGATAAATTTTGGCAATGGGCAGATTATTGAAAAGAATTACGATAAAATATTTGTTAACCAATAAGATTTTGACAAACAACAGGGGTTGGTGGAAAAGAACTTACTTTTATTAGCAAATAAATAGTTTTAATATTAATTACGGAAATGCCACGTCGACAATGACAACTTCGTCATTCCTCTTCATCACTGCTATGACTTCGATGTCAACCAATAGCGATGCGCATGATACCAACCTGTGCTGGTATGTAGTGAATTAGCTAGGGTTGAAGAG
Source organism: Allium fistulosum (assembly GCA_030737815.1). Classification (NCBI taxonomy): domain Eukaryota; kingdom Viridiplantae; phylum Streptophyta; class Magnoliopsida; order Asparagales; family Amaryllidaceae; genus Allium; species Allium fistulosum. Next base: position 1,368,406,969 of record CM060902.1, on the reverse strand, counting down.
GTTCGAAGTCGGCATCCTCATCGTCGAGGTCGACCTTACCATATGCGTTGCTATAGTGCCGCATTTATATATAAAAGGGTATAAGGCCGCATGCCCATAACGTCGCCGACCTTACTACTTACGAAGTATTTATAATGGCAATAACGACGCTCATGTTTTAATCATATCGACTTCGACTCTACAGGCAACTATGCCGATATTAATAACTTCGGCAATATAGTGTCGTGTGTTGTAATTTTGATTTTAATAGTTGCCACATTTAATCCTTAATGCCTGTTTTCAAAGAAGGCTATGTCGCCGCTTATATTTTTTAAGGCATTGACGTCGAGACCCATTAATGTCGCCAAGTTTCTTTCAAGATTTTTTAATATGGTATACGAAGTGGTTGACTTCGACTATATACCTTTATGTTTTCTAAATAAAAGCCTTTAACATATTTTGAGTGGCGAAGACCCTCCTAGGCTATATCCTTTCCGCGTTATCAATATAAAGGTTTTATATTATTTTGGCCTTATGGCCTAGGTTTTGAGGGGTGAAGACACTCGTCGACTAAGTCATTGTCGTGTCTTATAAATATAGAGACTTTATATTATTTTGGCTTTATAGTCTATGGTTTTGTAAGGTAATGGCCTTAAATGACTTCAAACTTCATCAATGTTATTTTATAAAAGCATCTGTCATGGCATAATTATTTTGGATAAAGTAAAGAGCTATATTTTCCTTGTTTTGATAGTATGATTTCAAGGGTTAAATCATTTATAAAGAAAGTGTTTTCAAGGAAATAGAAAAGGGTATTTAGCTCAGAATTTTACTAAAGAAATTATTTTACTTATCACTTTTAGATAGATTGTGATATGATGAATTGACTCAAAGGTTAGAAAACAAGATGAGACTGGTGTAGTATAGCACCCTATACTTCAGCTGTTTGCCCCTAGCTGATATTAGTCCAAAATTCCAATGTGTAGGGCATTATCAAAGGTAAGACAAAAAGTAGGTTTATGAACATAAAGGAATATATAAAGACAATATAGGTTATATGTTGGCCTGCAAAATCTTTAGATTCTTAGTAAGCCTAGCAAAACCATGAGATTGACTGATAGTCGGGTAAACACTAGGATAAGCGTATTTGAACAGACCGTCCAGTTTTCTCCTAACAGCCGGTTATAAAATTTGGTATATCTAGTAAGCCCGAGTCAGCCATGTAGATTGGTAGTTAACTTATGAAAACTAAACATTGGGACAGATAGTCCACTGATTTGACGGATAGTCATTATTACCTATGTAGCATGCATGCACATTATTGTTTATATTGTTTATTTTACCAAGTTTGGTTGCAGGAATTGATTTGCGAAAGATATATTTTAAGAAGTTATATTAGTGATGGGAAAACCCGTTCCGCTCAGCGACATGGTCTCACTTAATATCTATAAACCGAGATGGCATATTATTATTCACACCAGCTTTTTGTCTAACTTAAAATTTATGTTTTCTCCTTAAACTCTCGGGTCTTGAAAATTTGATTTGAGTAGGTCGGGAGAATCTACTTTACAGGTTAAGTAGGTTTTGGCAAATAAAGCTTCCAGAGACGCACAAAGGCAAAGCTAGTTATGTAGGAGTCTATTTATTACTAGTATTCGTTGTGTTATGTCAGTTGTTGCATAAATGTATTAATAGTAGATGTATCTGTCTATTTATTAACTCTAATCAATCAAGGGGGCATCTTCATATGTCGCTCTTGGTGTATTTTGTAATAACCATATTTTATCTGAACCTAGGCAATGTTTGGAATTATGTACTGAATAAGGAATATGACTTTGAAATGAAATATGGAAGTTTTTTCTATGAAATTTTGTTTAAAATTATTTCATATTCTTGAGCTTTTGATATTATGGATACCATTAACATGACTGCATTTTATCACCGCAAATTAATACTATAGATGACTGTAGCATCTGTAACGCTTAGTTTCGGGCCTCAAATGAGGAATGTTACATGTTCGCTTGGACGTTTTGGGTCCTACGTTTTTAATCTTACGAACGTTTGGTCTTAGCAGTAGTGACCATACACTTGGAGCGTATCTTATCGATATTAGCAGTAGTAATCGTTGTTTTGGGATCACGGTTTGATCATAGTATATTTATACTATATTATTAGTAGTCTTTGGGCTAGTGTAGAGCAATGGAAGATATTGTGCTAACATATTACAAGAGAAGAGAAAGTTATGGTATGATCTCCTACTTTTGAGGTGGATTTATTATACTTGTTTATAGACTGTCCGAATTACCCCTGAGCCATGTTTTTGGAGAGGACCGACTGTGATTTTGTAGTTCCTTTTATTTATATATAATTTTAATATATAATATTTTGAGATAGTTCCCCTCACACCAGACTTTATGTCTGACCCGAGTTTTGTCTTTGTCTGCTTATGTCATGATAACTCTCGGGTACTAGTTTGAGTAGTTCGGAAGTCAAGTGCTTTGAGGTATACAATAGCAAGAGTGCGCAGCTAGAGCATTTTGGAGGAGTAGCATCGATGTTTTGAGATACATATACTTGTTATTTTATTGTACATGATAGACTTGTTATTTATATACGAGATTGTTGCATCAGATATTTATTCAGAACTCCATGCTTTTGGAGTTGATGTATTCTGACTATTCTATACTGATATTTATTTGTCATTTTCTTCCGTTAGTGTGTTCTCTTTATTTAATATATTATATGTTGTTATTTCATTGTAAGATCTTATCGATATCTTGGTTTAGTGTTTTGTTCTAATTTTACCCCGACATCTATCTTTTATGGCATCTAAAAGCAAAGCGATGTTGTAAGGCATCAACTTTTAGGTATTACGAAGGGCGGGTTGTTACACCCATCCAAGATATGTTGACATAGTGACCGTTCGTTTGTTTTTTTAAATTTTGAAAAGAAGTGTTTTTTGGATGCACCTCTTCACAAATGGATACATCTATTAATTCGCTATATAAAGTGAAATGTAAACGAATTTTCTAACAAAATTTTTTTACTTTCTTCTTACTCCTTACTCCCTTGAAATATTACTTGAAAACTGTTCACTATATTCTTCAAAACTACATTGAATCAACTCATACTCTACCAGATTGATTCTCCACAAACTATCTACTATTTTGGAAGTATTCTCTCTACAAACTCAGAGATCAAACTGCTACCAGAAGTGGTATAAGATATCTTGTATCCCATGTACAACTATTTGTATTTTAAAATCAACAACTCTACTCTTATTTGTTTGGATTTGCTTGTTGCCCGTTCAAATCTAGTGGGTGTGCATAGTAGCCCGTCTAAATCTTGTGGGCGATCTTGTAGCCTGGTAAATCAATAGAGTTTGGCTTAGACTCATGAGATAGGAGAGTGTATCTCGTAGCTGTGAAATCAAGATTGTATTCTGGTTTGCTTGCTACCATTAAAATAAGGGTGGGAAAAGAAATATGTACATACACCGTGCATGACTGGATGTACGATTGGTTAATTCGAACTAGTATAAAAACTCATGGTGTCATATTTCTTACTTTACTTTCTATTATTGCTTTTATATCTATCTTTGATTGCATCTGTGACTGCTTGATTAGTATAGATCTATGTTGATAATATGTGGTGTGATTTAAATCTTGAAATAAGGTTAAAAAGATTCATAAAAGTTATAAAACATTATTTACCTCCTTTTCTAGTGTTAAAGTAGCCTTAAGAACCGTTACACCATAACCTACATATATGTTGTTTTCAATTTAAAATTTTCGAATCTAAAATAAAGTTGGTGTGTGTGTATGTGTGTGCACACTCTCACACATACATGTACATTACTTCAACTCAAAGTTTATATAATGAACTTTCGTATAAAATCATAAACGTGATTTTGAATCCTTCCTAAGTTAATAATAGATTTTAAATTATTAATTTTAGATTTCAAAACATACAAAATTTGTCAAAATTAATTTTTATGCGTAATAATTCTAATGTTCAAATGAGATTTGTAACGACAAGTAAAAGAACGAGCGAAGGAATGAGAAGAGATCTCCACCGTTTCCTCTTCTTAAATTCCATATAAACTCATTAATTATCATACTATAAATACAAGTAAACAATCTTTATATTAGTTAAAGTAAGCCTACAAACGTACAAAGGCATAGAAGGACACACGTGTCCGTTGCGGTGTAAATTCCAACATATATGAATGTACACATTAACCATGTACACTATTTTTATGTTGCACTTTTATTATACACATATGACTGTATTTGATATGCTCATTATAATATATTTAATTTTAATTAAATGAAACTCCTTTTAAACAAATTAAGTAAAATAAGATTTTATTTAAGACAATATTAGATTGAATCAAATAAATCCTTTAGACTTCTTAGGCTCAATAGATTCAAAATAGGAAACAAAATTGATATTTTTCTGTTTCATTCGCTTTCGACTGACGTGGTTCCTTCATTAAGTTCGTTGTTTCAACCCAACATTTATTCAATCCACTCGACACACTTTCAATAAACCAACCTAATACTCAACATTCAATAAGAAGCAAAACATTCATGGCTAAGCCCTAAACCAACATGGCAATTAATAGGCATAAAAGCAGAAAAAACAAATTATATCACGTAGAGTGTCATTTTCACTCACTCAAGCTAGTATAAATCCCCCGAATTTGCTTGAAATCAACTCATGAGATCCCTGTTTCAAAAATTCCAAAATCACATCTTCACTTCTAGCGAATTCCGGCTTATGGGTATTGTAGATGACATCCTCACTTGAATCTATATTATTTTTATGTTATTTTCCATGAAGGAATGGCGGAAAGGAAAAGAGATGGGGCTTGAGGAAGATGGAGGAGGAAGACTTAGAAAATGAAAGAAATAAGAAAAGGTGGATCTCATTTCAAACTTTAGATATATATAGGCATTTCCCCCTTTTAATTACAAGTTTGCCACTATCCATTTTGATTTCTTCTGTTCTTTGATACTTTCAAGTCTTTTATGTTTCTGAAACTATAAACGTCATTCTGAATAAAATGAAACTAGTTTTGGATACTAATTCGACTGTCTTCAGAAATTCGTCTTTTACGCTCAAAATCTTATTTGTCTCGATTAAATGCGTTTTAACTCATTAAAATGATTTAATTAATTTATTACCCTTCTCTAAAAATACAGATCTCAAATTTTCTCATTTATGGTATTCCTATCTATAATTTGAAAATAATAATTCTTTACCTTCAAATCTTCCAACTTAGCATCCACAAGTAGTAGGCCCTAAATATTTGTTTAAACAAAGAAGCTTTCTTTTAGCGTTGACGACTGGGCATAGTGACCATCAAATTTGGGAATTGAAATCTGCACAAACTACTCTTCCAAACATCTCCTTAATCTTTGCTTCCAAGAAACTATTGATCTTTCTTCCCCTTCTTCCAGTCTTACAAATCTAGCCCATTTGATGTGATATAAAATTTTGAAAAATATGAAGTAGATTACGAACCGCAGGCTTACATAGCATGTTACAAATGATTTTATTTCAATTTGAGCCACTTTTGCAAGCTTATTACGTAAATATGTCAGTTACAAAACTAATTACAAATATAAGCCACTTTTGGACAGCTCGGCGTCACGTTGGCCAAAAGTGTACATGCGACATTTCAAATGCCGTTTGTGTTTTTTTTAACCAAACATGGTTGTGCATTTTGAGATAGCGCCAACTACATTTTAAAATGTGTCCGTTGGCTCCATCTCAAATTTCATCCATATATATTTGTATTAATATGTAGTTGCACTATCTCAAAATGCACCAACTATATTTAGTTAAAAAAAATACAAGCGGCATTTAAAATGTCGCGTGTACACTTTTGGCCAGCGTGGTGCTGAGCTGACCAAAAGTAGCATATATTTTTAGGCTCGAGTAAAAAGTTAAAAAAAATTTAGTTTTAGGGACAAGAAATTTGTTTTTTAGACTGAAAGACACTTTTTAGTGTAAATCACAAAATGATAGTTGTAACTATCATTTTCAGTTCACACAAAAAAGTGTCATTCAAACTAAAAAGAAAACTTGTTGTCCCTAAGACTAATTTTTTTTTAAACTTCTTCCTTGCGCCTATTTACCTGATATTTTTAATTATTTTTGTAACTGATTTATTGGCGTAATAAATTTGAAAAAGTGGTTCAAATTGAAAAAGGAAATCATTTCGCAAAAAATAAATAAATAACAACCCATGATCGCAATACCGGACAACCAGGGCAATTCAGTTTTTGACTGTAACTGATATAAAATAGTAATTAATGCCCTAAATATTTAGCACGGATCATTTGGAGCATTTCCAACAGACGAATATTAACTATAAATATTCGTCATCCCTTGCAAATCTCACTCCAATGGACAAGCTTCAGTGTAATATTCAGTGGCCTGAATTGACTACGGATGCCTATTTAATAAGCGTCCGATTTAAGACGCATATTAACTAAGTGTCTAAAGTTCAAACGTTTATTTGATAGACGTCTATAAATCTTTTATTAAATAAAATATTGATTGTCATGCGTCTATTTAATAAACTTTCAAGCTCAGACGTCTATTAAATAGATGTCTAAGTATGCAGGATTTCATTTGCCTTCAGCCTTTAATAGTCAGACGCTGAATATTAAAGACTGTAGCAGTTGGAGATGCTCTCACGGTATCACCAAAACTGAGTATGTTGTTTGACAACTTGCAGCCAGAGTTCAAGTTCGCTGTTCTCAGAAGTCAACCTACCGGTATCCCCCTTGAAAAAAGCAAGCTGCATTGACAAAGTAGTAACTTCGTTTTGCACAGCCTGAATTTTTCTTTTACAAGGTTATTAGACTACATTTCAATTGTAAACAGACCCCGAATATAATCAATACCAAACGTGCTTCACCTTGAAGCAACAAAACCTTAAATCCATTGCATTTTTGTTAACCGTATTATTTTTCAAGTTTAGCGTTTCATCTATTTTCTCTCTTCATACTCCAATAAGATGGATCATTTCAATCCTGAAATACCAAACATTATGACATGGTTGCACAAGATAACTCCAAAGTTGAAGAAATTTTCTTCACATAATACTTGTGATAACATTGCAGACATTAGATCATACGCAGAAACATGCGAATTCACATTCATACATTCATATGCAAAAGCACTCACATAATACAGTTCCCTAAGACAACAAAGATAACATTCAAATTCCACAATTATCAAGTAGCATACAAATATAAAAAATGCAGATATCACATATATCATGTCCGCCGAAGGGAGTCGGCTAAACTTAGCAGCACAAAACTTGAATCAGATTTTTTAATAGATAATGGGCTCAGTAGTACCTTCCAACATTTGCACAACCTTCTTCATGGTAGGCCTTAACCAAGGCTCATCTTCAACGCAAGAAATGCCAACCTTCACAAACCTCTCTAGTCTATTCACATCACTTTTTGCCTCTTCATCATCCTCGACTAACAAATCCAACTTTTCATTCCTAAGACAATTCTTTGCCCAGTCTATAATTGTTGTTCTTTCATGACTCTGCAATCCACCCTCAAAATTCTTTTTGCAGCAGATTGTTTGCAATAACATCACTCCAAAGCTGTATACATCAACCTTTGCACTAATTGCAACGTTCTTGAACCATTCAGGTGCAAAATAACTTATAGTCCCCCTAATGCCTGTAGCTGTTCGTGTCTGATCGAACCTTAACAGCTTTGCCAACCCAAAGTCCGAGATTCTAGCTTCCATATTCTCATCCAAAAGTATATTCTGAGGCTTTATATCACAATGTATGATTTGGTTTCTACATTCCTCGTGCAAATATGAAAGTCCATTGGCAATACCAATAATAATTTTTACTCTTTGATTCCAGCTGGGTCGATTGCTTCCGAAAATGTACTTATTAAGTGATCCTTTACCGAGGAACTCAAACACTATAAGTCTATGCGACCCTTCTTTACAAAATCCAATAAGCTGTACTAAATTTTTATGATGTGTTTGGCCGATAGTTGCAATTTCGTTTTCGAAATCCTGCTCGCCTTCTTCAAGCAGGCTTTCTTCTAATTTCTTGACTGCTACTACAAGTGTATTATTATTAGACTGTGAAGGCACGACTCCTTTATAGACTACACCAAAAGCTCCTTTACCAAGTTCTTCGCTAAATCCTTTCGTAGCTTGTTCCAGCTATTTGTACGTGAAAGAACACGTTGCGGAAACTGAAACAATACTGCTTATCTTTGCTGAATCCCTTTCACGTTTTCTTTCTCTATGCATGTAAAAACAAGCACAAACTTGAAGAAGGTTCGAACCCACAGAACAAACCAAAATTGATGATACTATAAGTATCAACCTCCTCCACTTACCCGATCCATCACTACTTGTAATGGTACAAGACCCATTAATACTTATATTCAATTTATTATACTTGATGTAAGCTACTATATCCACACTTTGTCTTAACATTCCATTAGAAAGTGGGAACTTCTTTTTCCAGCAAGTTCCAGCATTGTCGTATATAGCAACCGTACAAAAGAAATCATTCAAGCATGCATCTTGGCATTGGGCTTCATTCAATGGTGTAAGCTTTTCGGCATCAGATAATGGCCAATCAAGATTCGCAATGGCTTCAAAAGCGAAAGATGATTCACCATTTTGTACACATAATTGCGGAATGTAATCAGGCTTGCAACCTTTGTATTTTCTGGCAGGGTTAATCCACTGTCACTTTGTGTGCAATAACTATTGAAACCACAGATCCCACTTCCAACGATGAATGTACGTTTTGGGCTTGATTTTGTAGTAGTAGACAGCAAGAAAAAAGAGCGATGGATCAGTATCAAGTGCCCGGAAGCCGAAAGCAGAATCTCCAGAGGGGGAGAGCAGAGATGAACGGTTAGTGGATGGAGATAAAATTGTACCCAGGGTTATATTTTGACATGAAAATTTGCGTGGGAAGGGCGGAAGCAGCAGCAAGATGAGTAACATGTACGAATTCGAATGGAAAGCCATTTGGATGACAAACTATGAATTATGATTATTTGTTTGTTGGTGATTTGTATGCATTCGTACCAAACCTTTGTTTGTTAGCAAGTTGTATGCATCGTACCAAACGACGACTTTAAAGTCTTCAATCATTAAATTTTGTGGAAGAGGAGCTGGTCAATGTTTAGTTCAATTTTGCTAAGATCTTTTGGAGCTATTGGTTTTTAAAGAGAGCAGTGCTATATAAACATGGGGAACTACAATTCACCTTAAAAGAAGAAAAAAAAAGGAAAAGAATAAAATCGATACTTCATATTACCCAGATTACCCAGAGTTTCGATACTTCATATTACCCAGAGTTATTCGGTAGTTGTATCATATAACAATATTGTGTAATAATTAATATTGGGTATTTACACACTTCGACCCATAAACTCATATTGTGATCATTAATACATGCCGAATTGTAAAATATCAGTTTTGTACGAGCAATATAAAACATTTGTTCTCTCATTTCTTGCATCAATTCAAAACTCAATTCTATTATAATCAAAATCTAATATACCATCAGAACTCAAAGCTTAACAGCAATAGGTTTGTATGCTAAAGCAATTCAAGTTGCTCAACAAAGGTGGAGAGAATTAATCTGAATTATCATCTGAGAAATCTCATCATTTGATAATCAAATTACCCATCAAAGATTATCTCATCATCTGCAAGTACCCTGCCAAGGAACTCACTGAATTCATTGGCCGCAACAAGCTTTCTTTCAAAAACATCAGATTCAATTCAAGAAAACTTAGAATACCATAAACAAAAATCAAGAAAATCATCAAAAGAAAAAAGAAAGCAAGTGCCACGCCAAGAACCCATCAGATCATCATCATCATCTGGGTTTGGCTGCATCAAACCTGGATGTCCTGCATTTTGACACATTTCTTACATTTGTCAGTTTCCCAAGCCTTCATTTTCTTTAGCTTTGGTGTTATGTCACCATGGTTGAAGGTGATAAAAACTCAACAACCTCTGATAATACAGAAAAATCCAGTCATCACAGTGCATCAACAACTGAAGAGTTGATCGAAACTGATGTAAGCCCTCAAACCCAATTGATCACAACCCATCTTGATGAAAATAATTATCTTCTCTGAAAGTTCCAAGTTGAAACAGCAATAAAAGGATATGGGCTTGAAGGATTTGTTCTTGGAAAATTGGCAGTCCATCCAAGATTTAGCACTGATCAAGACAATAAAGTTGTTAGAAATAAAGAATTCACAAAGCATCAAAGGAAAGATAGCTTAATAAGTTCTTGGCTACTATCCTCTATCAGCACCAACTTATTGCCACAAATAGTAGGATGCAAATCGTCCAATGAAATATGGACAACCATTGAGCAGATTTTCAACACACATTCATTGCCAAGTTTATGCATTCCAAAAGGCAAGTGCAAAATATCAAGAAAGATAGTTTAACCATGAGAGAGTATCTATCCAAAATAAAGACAATATGTAATCTACTTGAAGCTCTAGGTCGCAAAATATCCGACACTGAGCAAGTTTTAACTATCTTAATTGGCTTAAGTGATGAATATGAGGCAGTAGTAGCACTAATATCATCTAAAGATACACTGCCATCAATGAAATATGTGCATTCCACACTTCTTGCACGTGAAGGTATGTTGGATCAGAAAAGGTCTTTAGATAATGATCTATCCATCAACTATGCAGTAAATTCTAAGAATAAAGGTCAAGAATACAACAGAACAAGTCAGTACAACCAAAGAGGAGGACAATCAACCAGAGCCAGAGACGGAGGAAGATGGAATAATAATAACAGACCTAAGTGTCAAATTTTTACAATGATTGGTCATACTGCACAAAAAAATTATTTTAGATTCAATCCCAACTATGTACCAAATCAGAATCAAAATGGTCAAAGAAATACAAACCCAAGTGCCAATATGGCTCAAGTTCAACAGGAGTCAGATAATTAAGTAGACAAATCAAAAGGCTATCAAATGAATATGATCACAAAACCAAATGATATACAAGATGAAAGTTGGTATCATGATCCAGAGGCTACAAATCATATCACAAGCAAATTGGATAATGTAAATCTTGGTCAGAGGGAATGCAGGGGTAATAAGTCCATACACATTGGCAACGGTGAGAGTGTCTAAATAACACACACTAGAATTGCTTGCATCAAAGGTAAAAACAATTATATCTGAGTAATTTGCTGATGGTACCCAAATTAAAAAAAATATTATAAGTGTGTCACAATCTGCAAGTGACAACAATGTTCATTTTGAATTCTATCCTAAATATTGCCTAGTTAAAGATATTCTAACTAGAGATATTCTTTTGCAGGGTAATGCAGATAGATGACTTTACAAGTTCAGTCTTGTTGATACAAAAAATCTTCAAGATAAAGAAAATTATCGTAATCTTTATGAAATTATAGAAAGAAAGAATAATGTATTTGACTTTTGGTACTCCAAGTTAGGACACCCTAATGCCAATTGTAAAACAGATATTAGTAGAGAATAAACTTTCTTTTGAAAATGTTACCTTCCATATGTATGTACCTACTACCAAATGGGTAAGAGTCACAAACTTCCATTTACTGACTCATAGTCCAAGTATGATAAACCACTTGAATTGGTTGTTGTTGATCTATGGGGACCAAAACCAATCAATTCAGATTATGATTTTAAATATTACGTATCATTTGTTGATGCACATACTAGATACATATGGATATATTTCCTTAGAGAAAAATCAGAGACATATAGAGCAATAATACATTTTATTATCCAAGCTAAGAAACAAACAAATCATCAGTTGAAAGTATTACAAACAGATGGCGGTATAGAATTTAAACCAGTTGTTGATTATTTTCAAAAGAGATGAATTATTCATAGAATTACGTGTCCATATACATTTGAACAAAATAGACTTGTTGAGAGAAAACATAGACATATTGTTGAATCAGGTCTTACTTTATTAGCTCAGGCTTTACTTCCCTTAAAATTCAGGCCCGATTCATTTAGTACAGCAGTCTATTTAATTAATAGGCTGCCAACTAGAGTTCTGAAAAATAAATGTCCAATAGAAATTTTATTGAATATAAGACCTGATTATCACAGTTTAAAGACTTTTGGATGTTTATGTTTTCCATACTTAAGACCATATAACAACCACAAATTAAATTTTAGATTAACTCCATGTACATTTTTAGGCTATGCAGCAAATCAAAAGGGATATAAAAGCTTAGACAACAAAGGAAAAATACTTGTGAGTAGACATGTTGTATTCAATGAATATGTATTGGTACAGGTATGGAAGCAACACAAAAAGTTTATAATCCGAAGGCATTAATACCAAATATACCTTTGTATCCAACTAAGAAAAGCAAGGAATGGATTGAAGAAAGTTTAGATCACCCTGATCCATAACTCACAGTGCTCAGTGAGCCAGGTCATGAACAAGCAGAGCAATCTGACCAATTGAATCAAACTTCTGAAAATAGTCAGACATAATGCAACAGTCAAGAAAATGATCAAGGTCAATCAAGTGCATAATCAGAAAGTACAACTGAGCAAATGTATAATCAACAACAAGTTCAAACTGGGCACCATATGACTACCAGGTCTAAAAGTGGAATGTTCAAACCTAAATTATACACTACAACAATCACATCTGAAGAACCAGACAGCTTTGATCAGGCAGTAAAGAATATAAATTGGAAGAAAGTTATGGATGATGAATACCATGCACTCATAAAGAATAAAACAAGGAATTTGGTATATCCACCTGAAAATAAGAACAAAGTAGGGTGCAAGTGGACATGCAGAATAAAAAAGAATCCAGATGGAACTATCGCAAGATCTAAGGCAAGGCTGGTAGCCAAAGGATATACACAGCAACATGGATTTGATTTTGATGAAGCCTTTCCCCCAATTATGAAACCAACAACTATTAGAATCATACTCACCATTGCATTGCATAGAAAAGGGAACATTAGGCAATTGGATGTAAATTATGTCTTTTTAAATGGTGACGTAAAGGAAGAGGTGTACATAGATTAGTAGAAGGCTACAAGCAAGGCAAGAAATATGTGTGCAAGTTGAATAAGGCCATCTATGGACTTAAACAAGCACCTAGAGTCTGGTTTTGATAAATTGAAAAAACACTAACAACTTTGAATTTTCAGTTTACCAAATTAAATAATTCTTTGTTTATAAGAATTAGCAAATTTTCAACTATATATATTCTAATATATGTTCATGACTTAATTATTACAAGTGATGATGAGGTAGAAATCAACAATCTCATTAAGTTTTTGGACAAATACTTTTCAATCAAGGATCTTGGAGCTCTGAATTACCTTTTGGGAATTGAAGTCACCAAATTATCAGACTCAGAAATTTTATTATGTCACGGAAAATACATCACAAATTTTTTAATCAAAACAAAAATGGATGGTGCCAATTCTCTACCTACACCTATGATAACAAGTCATCATTTGTCAAAAAACAGGGGAGAACCAATACTTAATGATAAACAATACATAAGTATTGTTGGTGCATTACAATATGCAACCATCACAAGACCAGAAATATCATTCAGTGTTAACAAAGTGTGTTAATTTATGTAGGATCCCAAGGATAAACACTAGAAAGAAGTCAAAAGAATACTAATATACTTAAAAGGCACAACAAATCATGGTTTGAAACTTAATGTAGACAAACATCTTAATATAACAGGGTACACAGCTGCAGATTGGGCAACAAATCCTGATTATAGAAGATCTACCATAGGGCATTGCATTTATATTGAAAATAATCCAGTTTCATGGTGTTCTAAAAAACAAACAACGATGTCTAGATCAAGTACTGAAGTAAAATATAGAAGTATAGTGAGTGCAACAGCTGAAATTATATAAATTAAATCTTTACTAAGTGAATTAAAAGCAAATATAGATGTAAAGCCGATCTTGTGGTGTGATAATCTAAGTTCTCTTTCACTATCTGCTAATGCAGTACTTCATTTTAGAGCCAAACACATAGAAATTGACTTACATTTTGTTCGAGAATAAGTAATGAGAGGAAAACTACAAGTTAACCACGTACCCACTGCTTACCAAATAGCTGATATACTTACCAAACCCCTCTCAACCAAGAAATTCACCAGGTTAAAAGGTGAGTTGAAGATTGGAGTTAAGCCAAGACTTTTCAAATCTGAGCAAAGACAGAACTCATTGAATTCAGAAAGTTAGATCTCAGAAAATTGAAGTTAGCAACAAAGGTCTTTGAAGGAGAAAGCTAATTCATACTGAATCAATTGAACTTAAACAAAAGCGAAAGACAAACTCCTTCGATTCGTCGAAATCTAAGCTAAGTCCTTCATCAATCGAGTAGATCGATTAAGGAAAGAGTTCGCTTTGTGTTATTTTTGAATCAATTTGAAGATCGAAGAATTTTTCAGAGAATTGGGGAAATCACAAGAGCTAGGGCAGGAAACCATAGATATTTTTGAGGCAACATATTATGATAAATGAGATAGACCAATATTGTATCATATAGAAATATTATGTGTAATAACCAGTATTGGGTATTTACCCACTTTGGCCCATAAACTCATATTGCGATTATAAGTACATGTATCTGGCCGCATTGTAAAATATCAATTTTGTACAAGCAATATAAAACATATGTTCTCTCATTTCTTACATTAATTCAAAACTAATTTCTATTATAATCAAAATCTTATAAGTTATATGCCGATCGGTAGTGGTCTGTCGACCGACTCTAGGTAATATGAAAAACTGATTTTTGGTTGTTAATTGACGCTTCACTCTTTGGCTTTCCGGTTGTATATTACCAAATGGAGTAAAAAGGAAGAAAAAAATAACATAAGAAATCATATAGCAACATACATAAATTGAACATAAGAAATCATATAGCAACGTATTGAACACATAAATCATATAGCAACGTACATAGAATATAGCAACATAAATTAAATTCATTGCAACAACGATCTTTCTAGGAGCCATGAAAGCTGCGATGAAGGGGCAAGAGCGCTGCGGTGATGGGATGAGGGCGCTGCGATGACGGGGCGAGATGAAGCAACGATGCTTTCGAGAGAGAATGTCACGAGAGAAAGAGAATATCGAGAGTAGGGTTTAGGGTTTTTTGAGAGAGAGGGGGAGGGAGAGACGATAAATTAGGTAGTATAACATACAGTATTGGTGATATGTATCACCCAATTAAAATAGACTAGGTAGAATAAAGAGTGAGTAAATTGCAGTTCCCATTGGTGTGTATATAACACGACTCTTTATGAACCAACACAACCGCAGTAGGATCTATGTTAACGTAGACTGTGAGGAAGTGTAGTTCCATGAACCAAATAACTTTGTAGGGATTGTCTAACCCAAGCAATAAAGAACCATTTGAACCCACTTCTTTGAACCTGTGGTTCAACCCTTAAGCCATGAAAATGCCTTCGAACCGGCATCACTAAGCAATCATCTTCAAATTCAAAAGCAAAAATATGTATCGCTAATAAGACTGGTTTTGTTCCTTTTGTTTTTCCACTTTTCTTAAATTTCCTTTTTTCGCTAATTTTCAAAAAATAGTTTCGGAAGGAATTCCTTTCGATAATTGATGCAAAAATCAAAAGATTTTGCAATTTTCAGATAATTTCATTTTCCACAAATTATATTGCTCTGTAAAGGCGTAGTCTGTTATTTACTAAGTATAATTATTAGTCACCATGGATAGCTCTAGCATATGTTCAGATTATGAAGTATTCGAGTGTTCCATATTATCTATAACATCGGTGCACATTCCTTGTTCAAAATCTAGCCCGATTCTAAGTCAGTATGAAGGAGTTATTATAGTTTGAATGTAAAAAATAGAGACTTCTGCCTAGTCAAAGCTTAAATATGGGGATGTAGCATATAATTATTTGCTAAGTACAACTTTTAGTCACTATGAAAAACTATAACATACCTTCAAAATATAAAGTATCCAAGTGTTCTATATTGTCCGTAATGTAGATTTGAGTCCATTAGTCAAAGATTTGCCTGATTTCGAGTCAGTAAGAAGAAGTAATTGCATTTTGAATGAAAAGTATAGCAATTTCTACCTAGTCGACGTTTAAATATGGAGATGCAGTATGTTATTTGCTAAGTACAACTGTTAATCACCATAGAGAACTACAATATACATTCAAAATATAAAATATACAAATGTTCTATATGGTTCATAGTGTAAATGCGAGTTCATTGGTCAAAATTTTGCCCGATTCCGACTCTGAATGAAGAAGTTACCGCGGTTCGAACGAAAAAAGGCGACTTTTGCCTAGTTGGAGTTTAGATATGGGGTTGCAGCATGTTATTTGCTAAGTATAACTGTTAGTCACTATGAAAAATTATAGTGTATGTTCAGAATATGAACTACTTAGTGTTCCATACTGTCTATAATGTAAATATGAATTCATTGATCAAAGTCTTCCATGATTCTGAGTCAGTATGAAGAAATTACTACAGTTTGAAAAAAAGTGACTTCTGCTTAGTTGGTTAGAGTACATAATCCACATTATCAATAATTTTGATCAGAAAAATGGAATTCTATGTTCCATTTCAAATTTTCCAACTTTCATCAAATGGAATTCCGGTGTTGATGGAATGTAATGCGGAATAAATTGCCACATTTTGCCAATGGTTAAAGGAATTAAAGATGCATCAGATGGTACAGAAATTTTCCGTATCCATCCCTAATCTCTGTTCTCTCTTCAATTCTTATTTATAGATGAACAATTTATCCTAAAATTCTTGAAACCCTAAATGGTTACCGTGGCCACCAACGTAAGTTTGACCACAAACGTCAGTACCTTAATTAGAACATCAGACTCCACCATCCAACATAAAAACTCTTTCCCAAAAAAATTAAATGTTTACTGAAGTGAATTCGACTCGTATTTATGAACAATTTTTTGATATTTTGATGAAGTGGCTAATTCATAAAGAAATACCCTTTTGCTTGATTATAAAAGTTGGACTGAACATGTTTTTTGTCTACTTTTTCATGCTATTTGGTTGCAATTAAACATGCATAAGATTTAATGCACTACGTATAGTGTTGCTTTGTATAACGAAGGACTAAATATAACTTTAATGTACTGAAGAACCCATTAAACCTCTAACACATTCTCTACTTATTGTCATTACCTTGACTCGAACTCGTGATATATGAAGGAGGTGATTTGGTGTACTGTATTTATCTGATTTGGTACACTATATGTCTATAATTATATGTATAGTTTAATCAGTTTCAGAAAAGTGCAGAGATTTGTTTGTCATATTGCTTGGACCACCCTGAACCATTAATTATTAAGATTTACTCGCTGTTCGGTATTCAAAACTATGCTTAGAGTTAGAGCAAACTAAATGGCAACAACTAGTCATTTATTTTATATCTAGTAAAATAAAGTTAGTTGAATGGGTAAATAAAAAAAATACATACTTGTTTAGCTAAGACAGTCGCATTTATCTAATTTTCTTGATGTTGGGTGTTTGGAGTTTTCCACTCCTTTTGTCCATTTATGAACTACTACTATTGGACCATAATACACATGCTTTGGATATAAGTGATTCTACCGCCTACCATGTCAATTTTGTAAGGGTTGACCAAATAAAAATTGTTCTCTTACATGTGTGTCAAAAATTTATCCTCCATGCTTTCGCATGATACTAATTATTTTGAATTGTCAAATCATATCAGATAAAATTATATATCTACAACGTCTGTTTACAGTTAGAAAAGAACTAAATGACAGCTAATGAAAGTGACTACTCTATGACAATAATATAACTAAAGAGTGACTCTTAAAACTCATTCAGTAAACACAATCATCAATTAATACTTTGAAACTTTACTTCTTCACTACAAGAGTTTGTGTGATGAACAGAGGAGGAATAGAATTGAGTTAGGTTTTGATGCATGTTAACGCTTTCCCTGAAACAATATTTTTCCCCTTTCGTTCAAAATTTGCTAATGAGTTGATGGCAAACTTCTTCCCATGGTACAACAAAACCCGAATCCAGGGAGTAGCAATGTCCATTAATTTCGAAGGAAATTTGTAGATTAGAAATTGGAGAAGATAAAAATTGAAGAGAAAACTGACGTTGAAGGTGTATATATAGTATATGAACGGATGCTCAGCGAAGGGGCGTGGCCACTAGAAAACAGTTGCAACTATTTGTGAATAACAGTTCAGTTTCGAAAAGGAAAAATAAAATTAAAAATTATGATAGGTGAAACCCAACAGTCATAGCCATTCCAGACCCCTCGCACATGCAAAGTGCTAAGTGTTTTCCATGCGTACATGTTATGGTAGTGTCTCATTTTCCTTCTTTCTTTGTTATTCCAATTGATAGAGAAAATGATGTTTCATATATATACACAAAAATTAAAATATTTTTCCCGATGTGGGACTAATATGTTTGCTTCTATCTTCAATAAATAATCTACCTCAACAATCCCCCACTAGATTATTTTATTGACAATAATCAGTATTTAGCTTAATTTAAGATTACGCATCATATGTAGTATATATTCGATTAAATCATATATTAGTGTAAATATTTAAATACTTTAAGGAAAAGCTGGGTGGTTTTAACTTAAACCGAATCTCCTTTGATTGATCAAGTCGGAAATATCACACACGTAACCTTATTTTAGTAATAAATTTCCCTTCGTATGAGCACCGTTATGGCCATGTGCTCCATCCCAGCTTAATGAACTCGTACAAGTGTTAACCCAATAAACTCTTACTTAGATGCGGTACCACTTCCAAGCTCACAATGGTAAAGTTCTATTTCCTTTTAATGTCTCTATATCAGACTACCTAGAACTTTATTTAGAGTTTTCAACTCAACATCTTCATATCTATAAATACATGCTAATTTTAACTTAGTGCTTTCCAATCATATGTTAGTTTGTTATTACCCATTAATCCTTAAAATTAAGTTAGTTAAGATTAAGGTTGGGTTACCACTATCATTGATTATTCACAAGACATGGCTTAAGACCCACTCTAACTGATGTGGATCTTACCACTACTTTGGTAATGGTTTTTGTGAATGGCTCTACCAAATTATCACTTGATCTTGCATATACAATGGTAACTATTCCATCATTAATTATTTGTCGTACATACTCATGAGGCTTATATTTCTCGACTTTCCATTTTATACGTTATTATATACTCTGGACATAGTTGCTTAACTATCACATCATAAAGATATGGCTGGCATCGATTTCAGCCATAATTTGATATCCAATATCATATTCTGTAACCATTCAGCCTCTTTTCTAGTAGCCGAAAGTGCTATGAATTCAGATTCAATTGTGGAGTCTGTAATACATGTTTATTTCTTTGATGCCCATGAATCAACACCTCCTCCTAATGTGAAAATCCAACCCGAAGTTGGTCTATATCACCAGCATCAGTTATCCAACTTGCATCAGTATAACCCTCTAATATGCTTGGAAATCCATCATAAAAGAGTCCTAAGTTTTTAGTCCTTTTAAGATAACCAAGGAGTCTTTCTACTACTTTCCAATGATGTATTCCAGAGTTTTTGGTATATCGTGCAAGTTTGCATACCGTATATGCTATATTAGGTTTTTTACAATGTATAACATACATTATACTTTCAATGGCGCTAGTGTACTCAAGCTGAGTGATGCCTCTTCCCTCCTATTTACTTAGATTGATACTTGAATCTATTGAGGGTATTTGAATTCTTTATTTTTAGGTGCCTAAATTTCTGAAGCACTTTTTCAATAAATGTGGTAGACTTAATACATAATATTCATTAGTTTTGTTAACTTTTATTCCCGGTATTGTATTGACTTCATTTAAGTCTTTCATTTTGAATCTTGAGGATAGATATTCTTTGGTATCTTTTATTCCCTTTATATTTGTGCTAAATATCAAAAGATCATCTACATATAGTCAATGATTACTCAATATTCTTTAGTGAACTTAGAGTAGATACATTTATCTGCACTATTATACTTAAAACCACATTCGTGAATTTTCGGTTCGAATTTTTCATGCCACTGTTTGGGTGCTTGCTTCAGTCCGTACAGTGATTTTGTTAATTTGAAGACCTTGTTTTCATTACCAGGAAGTATAAACCTTATAGGTTGCGCCATATATATTTCTTTGTTAAGTTCACCATTTAAGAAGGCTATTTTCACGTCCATTTGATGTGTGTGCAACTGTAACAATATGAAATTTAACCCATAATAATTAATTTGTTAATTAATTAAATAATGAAATAACTTTGTGAAATTATCAGAATTAAGCCATGGAAGGTAAACCATTTTGTCCGTGGTAATTTTATGGTCAATTTCAATATATAGAACGTTAGAAACCGAGCTAATATGACCAAGTTATAAAATAAACAAAATAAGAAGAAATATAACGAAAAAAAAAACATATATCGTCAGGTCGACCGGTCGGTCGACCTGGGCAAGGGGGCGATCGACCGCCCGGTCGACCCACCTTGTATTTCGGCAGGCGAACGAACGTTAATTCGTTCGAACGAATTAGAGGCCTCGGAACACGTCATTTGCATCCTTTAGTTTAATCCGGTCCCTCTATTCTGCATCTGATGGCTCCTATTCAGCCTATGACGTGGTTGCATCCTATTCAATCTCCAAATCCAATGGTCCGAGATCCACTTCTACACATATAAATAGACCACTAGACCTAACACTTTTTCTCATTCTACGTT
Organism: Allium fistulosum; assembly: GCA_030737815.1. Lineage (NCBI taxonomy): Eukaryota > Viridiplantae > Streptophyta > Magnoliopsida > Asparagales > Amaryllidaceae > Allium > Allium fistulosum. Next base: position 1,368,386,149 of record CM060902.1, on the reverse strand, counting down.
TTCTCCAATTGGGTTCACCTTTCTAGGAAGGACCCTAAACGGAATAATTTTTCCAAAGGAGAAAATCGTTATAAATTAAATTACTTTACAACTCCAAGTGGATCCGGGAAAACTAAAGGAAAAGCTTAGGAAAAGAGGCAAGTGATTGTAATTATTTTAAGATTTCTTTAAGGAATTTAAAATAATAGGGTTTCCAATAGTTCTACTTTTACTACGATTTTTGGAATAGCCTTTTTTAGTAGTTATTTACAGTTTTTAATTATTTTCAGTCTATTTCCTTTCAGTAATTTTAGTATTATTTCTGTTAATTATAATTTATTACTGTTAAGCATAGTTTTTTTTTATTAATTTACAGTCCATTTACAGTATTTAAGTTTATTTACCGTTATTTATTTCTTATTTACATCTTTTCGACGTTTTGGATTTTATGCAAGCATCTATTCTCTTCATTCCCCTTTTCTGCGCGTATGGATTAGAATAAATTGAACGTGAATATGGATTTTATAAGTAAGAATATTAAATGAAGAAAATAAGATGTAAATTATAAAGACTGTAATAAATAATGGAATTGGAATAATTAAAGATAATGGACATAGTTATAACTTAGAATTATAACTAAATGAAGTAAAAGATGAAAGAAGCTTATTTTCACACTTGGACCTTGGGTTTAGTAATAAGCATGCTTATAACGTAGGTTATAATAAGAAAAAGAATAGAATGGGGCTTATTTTAAGGCTTGGGATAAATTAATAAGCGTAGAAAATAAAAATGGTAATAAAGGCATATTTAAACAATTTATCTAAGTTAATAAGAAAAGATGAAAGAAGGACCTGTATCAAATAGCATTCCCTAGGGCACGCTTATGCTAAGAATGGTAGTAATTGGTCAAATAGAAGTTCAAATCATGAGGATTTGGATAAGGGGCGCAACTAGATATTGTTTGGATGAAGGGCCAGTACTAACAGCATTTCCCTTATTTTTGTATGGACACACGGTGATCTTACATTAGTCTGAAGTGAGATGAGGGGCACGCTATGCTGGATGTTAGAGGTAATAAGAAGACCCAATAGGTGGAGCAAAAGGTAGCATGGGCATGGTGGCAATTACGTGTGCGACTTCCATTCGGGTGCTCAGTAATAGCTATGAGTTCCAAGCGCTTAGTATGCTGTCTTATTAGCCACCATTGCCTTTTGTATAGGGAGCTATATATGTCATCCGGATCCACAGTAGTTACTCTGTGTATCTTCCGTAGATACCATTGGCTACTGTGTAGGGATTTATATAGTGGCTGGTCCACAGTAAGGTCTATGGAGTAGCAGGCCGATCAAAAAGGGTAGAATTAGGGTCACATCCTCATTACAAGATTAGGAATTCAGCCAAATTAAATCAGAACAAGTGCAAGCAATCAAAGTTAACCTACCTTGAGCAATATTTAATCGCATTTATTTTCAGTTTATCTCTTTTCTATTTCTATTGTTATCCTTATTTTTGCTAGAACTGTTGTAGAGTCTATTACTTTTATCTTGCTTAAAGACTCTAGTAATTACTATCATTCACCAGACTTTTAGTCCGACCCACTCCTCTATTTTCCCCTTTTCCCCCCTTAGGAAATCAAGGGAGAAGCTAGTAGATTGCTGCAGCTTAGAGTTCTTCTTGGAGGAGATTTCTTCACTGTACTTCTTTTATTTTCATCTTTTGTTCTTGTATGCACTGGTTTATTTATGAGGGATATTACGTACTCTGATTTTGAGACTATGAAGTTTTATTTCATAAGACACGGTGGGTTCTGAATGTTGTATTTGACTTATTTATGAATTAATTCTAAAGCTTTGTTTTAATTAAATACTTATTTAGTTTCCGCCGTTTTTACTTATTTTTGTCTAGTGAATCTTAGTCTCTGTTAGTTTCACTTATACCTACAATGTACCACGACTTTAAATGTGCCCGTTTGGGTATATTAAGGGATGTGGGGGTGTTTCACTTGGTATCAAGACCTAAGGTTACAGGATTCAAATTTTTTTTAAAAGTAAAGTATTTTTCTAAATAACTTATTTTAAAAGTATTTTTCAGAAAAGAACCTTTAGAAATGATTTTAAGTATAAAAGAATTTTTATAAAAATCCCCTCATAAGTCCAGTTCAATCTCCCTTTCACTCTTTCCTAAACTATCTTTTTTCTTCGTAGAATAGCTAATGCCCCGAACCTTCCCGAGAGCATTCCAGTCCCAACCTAGTTTCGTAGGTACTTGCAAGCCATGACTCCAGAGGTGCACGGGCCTACGCCCAATCCTGCACCAGCGGGTGGGAATCCCATCAACCCACCTACCGCCATCAATTTCTCTAAGCTTTGTAAAGATTTTGCGAGTTTTGGCGGAAAGACTTTTTCTGTCAAGGAGACTTTTGTGGAGGCGAGAGCAAGGCTAAGGGACACAGATAATATTTTTGGTCTTTTGGGATTGGATAGTCAGCAGTGAGTTCAGCTAGCCGCTTGGCAGCTGAAGGAGGAGGCATCTTATTGTTAAGAGGTGATCGAGTTGGAGGGAAGGAATATTATTTGGAATGGATTCCGGGAGCGATTCGATAGGAAGTTTCTATCTCAGGCAGAAGAGAGTGTTCAGCTGGAGAAGTTTATCAATTTAAAGCAAGGGAGTTTGTCTGTCAAGGACTACATCAATCAATTCAATGAGCTGTCATGGTTTGGTATGGACTTGGTGAACACGACGCACAAGAAAGCTATGAAGTTTGCGAAGGGATTGAATCAACCCCTTCAGGGATTATTGCTAACTCATGTACCGATGGGAGCTACTTATGAGTCTTTGGTCGGGATGGCGCTTATGTCAGAAACGGTCAAGGAAGGAGAGTCTAAAGAGGAGGTTAAGTCAGTAGGTCCAAAGAAGAAGTGGTGGGAAAAGAACAAGAAGAAGAAAGGTGTTGGTCCTCAGAAGCAGATTAAGAAAGGAATAAAATTCCATGGTTGTGGGAAAGTTGGACATGTGGCCAAGGATTGTTGGAAGGAGAAGATGAAGGGTAAGCGCTATACTTGCAGGAAGCCCGGTCATATGAGTAGGAGTTGTCCCCAAGGAGCGAGTGCACCAGTTGCGCAAATTCAAGTGTTAGAGACAGCACCTTATAGTAGCATTCCAGATAGAGGTAGGAAAGTCACAATTGAAGGTTTGATTTCTATATTTGATTTTCCTATTCGGACTATATTTGATTCTGGAGCATCACACTCTTTTATCTCTAGCTCTCTAGTAGATTGTTTGCACTTAGACATATCATTAGTAGTAGGCCCCATTATTGTTTCAAACCCCATAGGAGGATCGACACACTTATCTATGCTTTGTAGGGGTTTGAAAATCTTTATCCTAGGCATAGAGTTTGACTACGACACTTATGTTTTGGGATTCTCGGGGTATGGGATGATCTTAGGGATGGAATGGCTATCCACATCGGAGCTATCTTAGACTGCGAGAGGAGAGTCGTTACACATGAGACATGTAGTGGTAGGACTCTGGAGGTATCTTTGCGACCCGCAAGGGTCAGTCATGTTGAGTTTTCTCTATTCCCTCGATTCATCTTCATTAGAGTTGCATTCGGTTCCTATCGTTAGAGATTTTGCAGACGTCTTTGAGGAGGTTGGGGACTACCCCCTAAGAGAGAGATTGACTTCAGGATTTATTTGACCGAGAATGCCAAGCCAGTAGCGTTACCTGTGAGACACATGGCACATAGGGAGAGGAAAGAATTGAGTAAGAAGATTCGTGAGCTCTTGGAGAAGGGATTCATAAGAAGGAGCATATCAAATTGGGGAGCGCCAGTTGTCTTCGCCACTAAGGCGGATGGTTCTCTTTGAATTAGCATGGACTATAGGGAATTGAATAAGCTCACCAAGAAGAACTGAATCAACTGATATCCACTTCCCAGGATTGATGATCTTTTTGACCAGTTAGTAGGTTCTTCGATTTTCTCTCAACTTAATTTAACCACGGGATTCCATCAGCTTAGAGTCGTTGTTGACAGCATAGATAAAACCGCCTTTAGGACACCGGACGGATTCTTCGAGTGGTTGGTTATGCCTTTTGGGCTAACCAATGCTCTAGCCTATTTCGTTGATTTGATGAGCCGTGTCTTTAAGGATGTCCTAAATAAGTTTGTGGTGGTATTTGTGCACGGCATTTTCCATGTTTCGCACTTGCGAAAGTGCTTACATGACTCGGCGGAGGTTGTAGAGCCTAGTCAATTAGAGGAGGTGGAGGTAGAAAGAGAATCTTAAATTCGGCGTATCCCCACGAAGATTATTGGAAGAGATATCAAGCAACTAAGGAATAAGGAGGTTCCACTGGTAAAGGTGCAATGGAGAGATGATGTTGCAGATGCCACTTGGGAAGTAGAAGAGAAGATTCGTACTTCCTATCCTCATCTTTTTGATGGTAAGTTTTAGAATTCCTTTTTCCATCTTTAGATTTGAATAGGTTCTTTCCTTTATTATCTTTTGGGAGGGTAGAACTTAGGATTTAACTTATGGACGGTAGGATTTAATGTAAACATGTTAATAGAACATGTTATGAATGATGTATGATAGTGGTTGCAAGTGTTTGCTAGTGAATGCTATGGACACATATATGTACACTAGGCACTATTATTCCTTAGGGATCGGCCTAACTAGGACACTAGAGCATATGCATATGGATGTGTGCGCATTTTTAATTTATTTCCATGATTGCTATAAATGGATGATTATCACATGATTGTTGCGTTTGGATGATGTTTGTAGCACGCATATAGAACTATCAGTTATCATTAGGAAATTTTTTGCATTCATTTGGATACATGGCACAGATATGATTGCATAAAAAGGAGGTCAACTGAATCAGTAGACCGCCTAATCTTTTGCATTAGTTAGGGACACTTACACTACACTTATTGCATAAGTATCATAAAATGCATTAGAAAAACTTAAGGACAATGGATGAATGGTTGATGATTGAGTAGTTGGATATAGAACTGGATGAAAACATTTAGGACATTCTTCTATGCTTAGAGATTTTGGGGACGAAATCCCTTAAGGAGGGGAGAATGTAACAACCCAAAATTTAACCCGTAATAATTAATTTGTTAATTAATTAAATAGTAAAATAACTTTGTGAAATTATCAGAATTAAGCCATGGAAGTTGCACCATTGTGTTCGTGGTAATTTTCTAATCAATTTCCATATATAGAACGCCAGAAACCAAGCTAATATGACCTAGTTATAAAATAAACAAAATAAGCAGAAATATAACAAATATATATATATATATATATATATATATATATATGGTCAGGTTGACCAGCCGGTCGACCTGGGCAAGAAGGCGGTCGACTGTCCGGTCGACTCGCCTTGTATTTCGACAGGCGAACGAACGTTAATTCGTTCGAACGAATTAGAGGCCTCGGAACATGTCATTTGCATCCTTTAGTTTAATCTGGTCCCTCTGTTTCTGCATCCGATGGCTCCTATTCAGTCTATGACGTGGTTGCATCCTATTCAATCTCCAAATCCAACAGTCCGAAATCCACTTCTACACATATAAATAGACCCCTAGACCTAATACTTTTTCTCATTCTAGGTTTTCTCCAATTGGGTTCACCTTTCTAGGAAGGACCCTAAACGGAATAATTTTTTTAAAGGAGAAAATCGTTATAAATTAAATTATTTTACAACTCCAAGTGGATCCGAAAAGAATAACGGAAAAGCTTAGGACCGGAGGTGAGTGATTGTAATTATTTTAAGATTTCTTTAAGCAATTTAAAATAACAGTATTTCCAATAGTTGTAGTTTTACTACGATTTTTGGAATAGCCTTTTTCAGCAGTTATTTACAGTTTTTAATTATTTTCAGTCTATTTCCTTTCAGTAATTTTAGTATTATTTCTGTTAATTATAATTTATTACTGTTAAGCGTAGCTTTTTATTAGTTTACAGTCTATTTACAGTATTTAAGTTTATTTCCTATTATTTATTTCTCATTTACATCTTTTCGACGTTTTGGATTTTATGCAAACGTCCATTCTCTTCATTCCCCTTTTCTGCGCGTATGGATTAGAATAAATTGAACGCGAATATGGATTTTATAAGTAAGAATATTAAATGAAGAAAATAAGATGTAAATTATAGAGATTGTAATAAATAATGGAATTGGACTGAAATTACGCCTAATTATAATTAGAATTGGACTAATTGAAGATAATTGGCATAGTTATAACTTAGAATTATAATTAAATGAAGTAAAAGATGAAAGAAGCTTAGTTTCACACGTAGACCTCGGGTTAAGTAATAACCATGATTATAACGTAGGTTATAATAAGAAAAAGAACAGAATGGGGCTTTTTTAAGGCTTGGGATAAATTAATAAGCGTAGAAAGTAAAAATGGTAATAAAGGCTGATTTAAATAATTTATCTAAGTTAATAAGCAAAGATGAAAGAAGGACCTGTATCAAATAGCATTCCCTAGGGCACGCTTATGCTAAGAATGGTAGTAATTGGTCAAATAGAAGTTCAAATCATGGGGATTTGGACAAGGGGCGCAACTAGATATTGTTTGGATGAAGGGCCAGTACTAACAGCATTTCCCCTATTTTTCTATGGACACACGGTGATCTCGCATTAGCCTGAAGTGAGATGAGGGTCACGCTATGCTGGACGTTAGAGGTAATAAGAAGACCCAATAGGTGGAGCAAAAGGTAGCATGTGCATGGTGGCAGTTACGTGTTCGACTTCCATTCAGGTGCTCAGTAATAGCTATGAGTTCCAAGCGCTTAGTACGCTGTCTTATTAGACACCATTGCCTTCTGTGTAGGGAGCTATATATGTCATCCGGATCCACAGTAGTTGCTCTGTGTATCTTCCGTAGATACCATTGACTACTGTGTAGGGATTTATATAGCGACTGGTCCACAGTAAGGTCTATGGAGTAGCAGGCCGATCAAAAAAGGTAGAATTAGGGTCACATCCTAATTACAAGATTAGGAATTCAGCCAAATTAAATCAGAACAAGTGCAAGCAATCAAAGTTAACCTATCTTGAGCAATATTTAATCGCATTTATTTTCAGTTTATCTCTTTTCTATTTCTATTGTTATCCTTATTTATGATAGAACTGTTGTGGAGTCTATTACTTTTATCTTGCTTAAAGACTCTAGTAATTACTATCATTCACCAGACTTTTAGTCTGACGCAATCCTCTATTTTCCCCTTATCCCCCTTTAGGAAATCAAGGGAGAAGCTAGTAGATTGCTGCAGCTTCGAGTTCTTCTTGGAGGAGATTTCTTCAATGTACTTCTTTTATTTTCATCTTTTGTTCTTGTATGCACTGGTTTATTTATGAGGGATATTGCGTACTCTGATTTTGATAATATGAAGTTTTATTTCATAAGACACGGTGGGTTTTGATTGTTGTATTTGACTTATTTATGAATTAATTCTAAAGCTTTGTTTTAATTAAATACTTATTTCGTTTCCGCCATTTTTACTTATTTTTTTCTTATGAATCTTAGTCTCTGTTAGTTTCAGTTATACCTACAATGTACCACGACTTTAAATGTGCCCTTTTGGGTATATTAAGGGGTGTGGGGGTGTTTCACTTGGTATCAAGACCTATGGTTACAGGATTCAATTTTTTTTAAAGTAAAGTAATTTTCTAAATAACTTATTTTAAAAGTATTTTTCAGAAAAGAACCTTTAGAAATGATTTTAAGTATAAAAGAATTTTATAAAAATCCCCTCATAAGTCCAGTTCAATCTCCCTTTGACTCTTTCCTAAACTATCTTTTTTTTCCGTAGAATGGCTAATGCGCCGAACCTTCCCAAGAGCATTCCAGTCCCAACCTGGTTTCGTAGGTACTTGCAAGCCATGACTCCAGAGGTGCATGGGCCTATGCCCAATCCTGTACCAGCTGGTGGGAATCCCATCAACTCACCTACCGCCATCAATTTCACTAAGATTTGTAAAGATTTTGCAAGTTTGGGCGGAAAGAATTTTTCTGTCAAGGAGACTTTTGTGGAGGCGAGAGCATGGCTAAGGGACACAGATAAGATTTTTGGTCTTTTGGGATTGGATGGTCAGCAGTGAGTTCAGCTAGCCGCTTGGCAGCTGAAGGAGGAGGCATCTTATTGTTGGGAGGTGATCGAGTTGTAGGGAAGGAATATTATTTGGAATGGATTCCGGGAGCGATTCGATAGGAAGTTTCTATCTCAGGCAGAAGAGAGTGTTCAGCTGGAGAAGTTTATCAATTTAAAGCAAGGGAGTTTGTCTGTCAAGGAGTACATCAATCAATTCAATGAGCTATCAAAGTTTGGTATGGACTTGGTGAACACGGCGCACAAGAAAGCTATGAAGTTTGCGAAGGGATTGAATCAACCCCTTCAGGGATTATTGCTGACTCATGTACTGTAACGACCCGTATTTTTAACACTTTAAAAATACGAATTAAAATGAAAATTTTGGATAAAAATCCGAAGGAAATAAAATTTTGTGTTGTTAAATATGAATTACAAGTTAAAATACAAAACTGAATTCTGAAATAACTTATTTGTAAATTAAATATGGATGTTAACTGGTAGTGAATGTAAATAATGAATTGAATTTGATTGTAAACCAAATATGTTATGATTGTAAACAAAGAATAAATAAAATGGTAGATTTAATAATGGAAGTTATGTTATTGAAACTAATATAAATAAATGTCACTTAATATTACAGTTGATTGAAAGCAGATAGTAACTGAAACTGTAATTTGATAAAGATGTTAACTTGTAATTGAACGTAAGTAAAAGATTTAAATTTGAATGTAACAAGTAATTGAATTGAATTGAATTTGATTATAAACAACGAAATAAATAAAATGTTACATTTAATATTGAAGTTATAATATGGAAATCAACGTAAATGAATGTAATTTAATATTACTGTGAATTTAAATAAGATGATAGCTGAAGAAAATGAAAGTAAATGAATTATAAACTAATGATAATAATGTATAAGTAAATGGTTGATTCAATAATGAAAGTGTAAATCGAAATAAAAGAATTCATTTGGAATTAAATAACTTGAATTTGAACTACAATATAATTGAACGCTGAATCTAATATAATCTTTTATATTGGATTTATAATGGAAAATTGCATTGTAAAAGATTGTTAATTACTATGAAATTAAAAATGGAATTTGTGAACAATTGAAATTTGATTTAAAAGTTAATAATTTAAAATTGGGAATTTTATATTGAAATTAAACAGTCGAATAATTTATTTTTCGAATATTGGATTTAATCAGACAATTAAATCGATAATTTAATAAGTTAAATTTCAGAAATAATTGAAAATCGAGTTGAATATGATTGAAAATGATTTGTAAAATTTTATCTTATCATATTGGAGTTATAGTAATGTTATAGAACTTTTAAAATTGAATTTAAAGTTAATTTGTGAAAATTGAATATTTTTAATATTTAATTATCGACTGAAAAATAGCCATTTTTCTAACAGTCTCAGAATGGAACGAAACTCGTTCCATTGGATTCGTAATAGTTTGTTATTGCCGGATTTCAATTTTCGTAGCAATCGGAGTTATCGTTTGACCGTGGTAGCTTGAAACGCATCGAATTCGGCGAGAGAAAATAGTCATTTTTCAAAAAATCTCGGATTTCGACGAAACCAGTTTCATCGGATCCGAATGTCATATTATTGTAGGGTTTCAAGTTTCGTAACGATCGGACTTGTCGTTTGATCGTACGAACGCGAAACGCCTCGAAATCAATTTAATTGAAATCAATTTTTGAAATCAATTTGAGAATTTCTTTTTCAGCATAACTTCTTCATACAATGGAATTTGGACGTGAAACTTTTTCCATCGCGCTCAGAATATTTTAAAACACCTATTTCGATATATGGGTTTACTCAATTTCGTTCCGGGGTCAGAACGGGCTTTTCGGGCCATAGTTTGTTCCGCACGTTCATCTATCCAGTCTATCTACTCTATCTCTAACATACCTATATAAACACAGTTATAAACTCTAGCCTCCCTAATCTTCATTTGTTTGTACGTACAATTCATCTTCTTCTTAGCTTCTCATTCCAATGGCAGACAAAACCTAATTCCCAAATTCCAAAATCTAAAAAAAATAATTTTTTTTTTCGAGATTTACGCGCTTCGGGTCGCGCTTTGGGTTTCAGGGGTAAAAACCCTGGAGCTACTTTGAGTCGGGAAGAAAACTACTCGGGTCATCGGGTCGTTTTCGCAAAAACTCCAAGCAGGCATCGGGTATTTGAGGCGGCGGACCGGGTTGAACTCGAAGTCGACTCAGCACCAGAATTTTCCAATCATCAAATTTTCATAACTTTTGCATACGGACTCGGATTTGGACGAGGTTTCTTTTGTTAGGATCGTATCGAAATTCCGGACACTTTGACATAGGTTTGGATGGATTTGGAGACTGTCAAATTTTTGGGTTTAAATTGAATTTAAATTCAATTTAAATTCAAAAGGTGAGTGTTTATACGCTCACAATTGACTAAAATAATTTTTGTTAGTTAAATTTGATATTATGAAGTGATATGAATTTTATTTGTCGTTGTTTGATAAAAATTTAATTGTCATATAGATTGTCATTTGAATTCACCGTTGAAAATTAAATTGACAGTCAAATTAAAATTAAAATTGAATTGCGATTAAATTACCTGACATTGATAACTATGAAATTGCCATGTATTGTATTGTCTACTGGATGATTTATTTCGATGGATGCTATTGGTTGATATCTAAATGTTTGGATGTTTATTTGCTTATATGTATCCTGTTATACATACATATGACACTGTGATTGGTTTATGTGATATATATTCATCCATGACATTTAACTGAAATAAATAATAACTTGGCCATAGGTTAGAAAATTATATACGGACACCGGGTTGGTTAAATTAAATGATTTTAAAAGTTGTTTTGAAATTATTTAAATGAATTGATTTTAAGAATAAAATCCAATTTATGGAAATTGAATTATTTTGAATTGAAGCTCGATATGTTGGAATTTAAACTTGGTAAATGAAATTGTTTAATTACTCGAAGTTTAGATTTTTAAGAAAAGGATTGAAATACGACGTAAATATTCGAAAGTTGATTTGTTTTAAAAGATTGGACTTTTAATCGAACTCTGAATATTTCTAAGAAAATTTATATGAAATGATATTTTAAGTTTGAGTTTGGAATTGAAAATTAATTTGAAATTGAGATTTAATTAATTTGAAATTTAATTGAAATTCAAAGAAATTCGTGAATTGGACTAAATTGAAACTATTGAATTAAATTTGAAGATAAAATTTATTTGAATAGGATTTGAACTAAAATTGAGTTGGAATGTAATACTTAAATGAATTCTTGAAATCCGAATGTTAATCTAAGTTTATTGAATTGGAATTGTTCCAGAAATTAAGTAAACTACTTAATACGGATGTTTAATTTGAAGTATATTCTAATTTGAATACGAAATGGTTTTAAAGCGAATCTTATATTCTTATATAAATATATGAGCTGTTTTGAAATGTGAAATATTTAAAGTTTCGAAATATATTGAAAGTGAAATTGTTTATTTTGTGGTTCAAATATGTATTTGAAATTGATAATTTGAAATGGTTTATTGAGAAGCTAAATCGAGTTGAAATTAATGATTTTGAAATCGAAATGAGATATTGAGGCGAAAAATGATTTTGAAACGGAATCTTACATCTTGAATAGATATGATGATATTTGAATGGATTTGATTTTGAAGCGAATATGATATTTTGATATCAATTATGAATCGATTTGAAATGTAAAAGAGCCACCGGTGTAATAATACGTAGTTATCAAAGAGACCGGGATCAGATATGGACATACTCTCTGTCGATACCGAAAACCACTTTAATAACTAATACACGCGGAGTGTTGATCCAGAATGAAGTGGATGGTTTTGGTGAACGCGTTGACTGAAGAAAGAGAACGATTTTGGATGACCCCTGCCATGACTAAAACAGGAGCCGCGCCGGGCCATTGAGGATCGCCATCTCTAGCGGACACACTTCTTCGATACCATATCTATTACTATTGTGATTCGCTTTGGGTGCACCCCTTGATTTGGGAGTGTTGTTTCGCGATGTTGGGGTAGTAGCTGCTATGCCCAACATCAGTCCGGATCAGGCAACTACTAGTACCCTAGTTGGTATCGCCTCATGTACCTTGTCATACTGATTATCCTATTCGCGACCACTACGTTTTGGTTTGTACCTTTAGTATATGGATTGCCCTCTGGTGACTTCCGGTTTTGGGGAAACTACGGTCTTGTATATACTCTTGGGAAAAAAAATGTGTTAAGGGTGGAATGAGCCATGGCTTAACGCTATTTTAATACTTTTACTTTAATATAGACATATTATAATAGCATATTGTACTACATAGTAGATAGTTTAACGGATCCTTGAGAGATGGAAAATCCCGTAACATCTCTTAAGTTATTGCACTCACGTTGACACTGGATAGGAGATGTCAAACCCCGTAAACATCTCTGACGCCGTCACACTCATATTTCTTATTCGATTTGACTTACATGAGATATTTTAGTCCTGACTCGAGTGTTTTGTCTTTTCATTACGCTCGGGTCAGCCTGAGCATTTCAGATAAGGTCGAAGATCTATTCTGGAGGACGAAGACGGAGTTTGGTATTACATCATTTGTATTCTACTACTGTATTATTTTTCCGCTGCATTATTGTATTATCTCTGATATGTATGTAACTCTGATTTATGATGTATAATAATAATCAAATTTATTTATTTAACAGCTTCATGAACTGTTATTTTATTATTATATCTTGTCCCTTCCGCTGCGAGATTCTGAGTTTGTTTCTGTTCTTTCTTTTCTTTTCTTATTTAACCCCAATAACTATCTGTATTTTGTATTGTTTGAGTTGGCATGTGTGTATGTTTTGTCGACTTGAACGGTCAAAAATGCATGTCGTTACATGTACCGATGGGAGCTACTTATGAGTCTTTGGTCGAGATGGCGCTTATGTCAGATACGGTCAAGGAAGGAGAGTCTAAAAAGGAGGTTAAGTCAGAAGGTCCAAAGAAGAAGTGGTGGGAAAAGAATAAGAAGAAGAAAGGTGATGGTCCTCAGAAGCAGATTAAGAAAGGAATAAAATGCCATGGTTGTGGGAAGGTTGGACATGTGGCCAAGGTTTATTGGAAGGAGAAGATGAAGGGTAAGTGCTATACTTGCAGGCAGCTCGGTCATATAAGTAGGAGTTGTACCCAGGGAGAGAGTGCACCGGTTGCGAAAATTCAGGTGTTAGAGACAACACCTTCCAGTAGCATTCCAGATAGAGGTAGGAAAGTCACAATTGAATGTTTGATTTCTATATCTGATTTTCCTATTCGAACTATATTTGATTCTAGAGCATCACACTCTTTTATCTCTAGCTCTCTAGTAAATTGTTTGCACTTGGACATATCATTAGTAGTATGCCCCATTATTGTTTCAAACCCCATAGGAGGATCGTCACACTTATCTATGGTTTGTAGGAGTTTGAAAATCTTTATCCTAGGCGTAGAGTTTGACTACGACGCCTATGTTTTGGGATTCTCGGGGCATGGGATGATCTTAGGGATGGAATGGCTATCCACATATGGAGCTATCTTAGACTGCGAGAGGAGAGTAGTTAGAATTGAGACATGCAGTGGTAGGACTCTGGAGGTATCTTTAAGACCCGCAAGGGTCAGTCATGTTGAGTTTTCTCTATACCCTCGATTCATCTTCATCAGAGTTGCATTCGGTTCCTGTCGTTAGAGATTTTGCAGACGTCTTTGAGGAGGTTAGGGGACTATCCCTTAAGAGAGAGATTGACTTCAGGATTTATTTGACCGAGAATGCCAAGCCAGTAGCGTTACCTGTGAGACACATGGCACCTAAGGAGAGGAAAAATCGAGTAAGCAGATTCGTGAGCTCTTGGAGAAGGGATTCATAAGAAGGAGCATATCAAAGTGGGGAGCGCCAGTTGTCTTCGCCACTAAGGCGGATGGTTCTCTCTGAATTTGCATGGACTATAGGGAATTGAATAAGCTCACCAAGAAGAACTGATATCCACTTCATAGGATTGATGATCTTTTTGACCAGTTATTAGGTTTTTCGGTTTTCTCTCAACTTAATTTAGCCACGGGATTCCATCAGCTTAAAGTCGCTGATGAAAGCATAGATAAAACTGCCTTAGGACACCGAACGGATTCTTCGAGTGGTTAGTTATGCCTTTTGGGCTAACCAATGCTCTAGCCTATTTCGTTGATTTGATGAGCCGCGTCTTTAAGGATGTCCTAAATAAGTTTGTGGTGGTATTCGTGGATGATATCTTGGTATTTTCCAAGAATATGGAGGAGCATGCTGTTCATTTGGAAGAAGTTCTTCGCACACTTCGTAGCTATTATTTGAGAGCTAAGTTTTCGAAGTGTCATTTTTGGAGAGAGGAAGTTCATTTCTTGGGGCACGTAGTCTCGAAGGAAGGTTTGGCTATTGACCCCGCCAAGGTTATTGCAGTACAAGATTGGAAGGCCCCCACGAACGTTATCGAGATTAGGAGCTTCCTAGGATAGGCAGACTACTATAGAAAGTTCATTAGAGACTTTGTCAAAATTTCAGCACCACTCACACACCTTACTAAGAAGAGTAAAGCTTTCGTATGGGACATGGATTGTAAGGATTCCTTCATGAAGCTTAAGAGAGCCCTTACTAGTGCACTAGTGTTAGTTTTACCCGATGGAGCTAAGCCTTTCACTGTATACACTGATGCATGCGGGACGGGTCTAGGAGCGGTGTTGATGCAAGAGGGGAGGGTAGTGTGTTATGGTAGTAGGCAGTTTAGGACGCATGAGAAGAACTATCCTACCCACGATTTGGAGTTGGCTGCCATAGTTTTTGCACTTAAGACTTGGAGGCACTATTTGCTTGGAGAAAGGTTTGAGCTTTTTACCGACTATAAGTCTTTTAAGTACCTATTCTCGTAGAAGGATTTGAACTTGAGGCAACAAAGGTGGATGGAGTTTTTAGCCTCGTATGATTTTGAGATAGCTTATACCCCTGGCAAGGGTAATGTGGTTGCAGATGCATTGAGTAGAAAGAAAGCAACCCTTAGTCCTTTGTTTGTAGAGTGGAGGAGCTTGGAGTTTATTTCTACTTTTGATTTTAAGCCCTCTACGGACATTACTTCTGGATTGTTGTCAACTTTAGAGGTAAGGCCTACTCTTATGGATCAGATTGGCTCGAGGCAGCTGGAGGATTCAGAACTCATGGACATTATGGATAGGATTAGCCGAGGAGAGGTCTCAAGACATCTCCAATGCTATTCCATTGATACCAGAGGATGGCTTAGGAGAGATGGGAGGCTTTTTGTTTCACGCGTCGGTGACTTTTTATGAGCATTTTTGGAGGAGGCTTACCATTCTCGTATGACTATTCATCCGGGTGGTGACAAAATGTATCGGGATATGATGAGGATGTTCTATTGGGGTGGTATGAAGAAGGATGTGGCAGGATTCGTAGCTAAGTTTCTCATATGCCAAAGGGTAAAAGCAGAGCAGCAGAAGCCCGGTAGATTACTTCAGCCCTTAGATGTACCGGAGTGGAAGTGGGACGGTATTTCTATGGATTTCATTGATGGTTTACCCCATTCTAGGAAAGGGACCACTAGCATTTGGGTGATTGTTGATAGATAGACCAAGAGTGCTCACTTCATCCCAGTTAAGAGTAAGCGTATGGCTTCATATTTGGCATCCTTGTATATTCGAGAGATAGTCCGTCTACACAAAGTTCCTTCTATTATTGTTAGTGATAGAAATCCCATTTTCACTAGTGAGTTTTGGAGAAGCTAGGGATGCAACTTAGGTTGAGTACGGCCTATCACCCCCAGACGGATGGCCAAACAGAGAGGGTAAATAAAGTGCTTGAGGATTTGCTGTAGATGTGCATTTTGGACTTTGGAGGAACTTGGGAAGAGCATCTTCCGTTGGTTGAGTTTGCGTACAATAATAGTTACCAACAAGTATAGGAATGGTACCATTTGAGGTTTTATATGAGAGACCTTGCAAGTCTCCATCATGTTGGGTAGAATCTACGGAGAAGTTATTACTTGGACCCGATATGGTTAGGGAGACCTCCAAGAGGGTGGATTTGATTCGGCAAAGGATGAAGACGGCTCAAGACAAACAAAAGTCGTATGCGGATAGGCGGAGGAGAGACTTAGAGTTTGAGGTTGGAGACTTAGTTTTTATCAAAGTATCCCCGCTTAGGAAGGTTTTAAGATTTGGATCAAATGGAAAGTTAGCCCCTAGATTTTTTGGACCATTTCCTATCACATAGAGAGTTGGGAAGATGGCTTACCAAGTGAAGCTACCAGATAGGCTCCTAGGAGTGCAATTGATTTTCCATGTTTCGCACTTGCGAAAGTGCTTACATGACTCGGTGGAGGTTGTAGAGCCCGGTCAATTAGAGGAGGTGGAGGTAGAAAGAGAATCTTAAATTCGGTGTATCCCCACGAAGATTGTTGGAAGAGATATCAAGCGACTAAGGAATAAGGAGGTTCCACTGGTAAAGGTGCAATGGAGAGATGATGTTGCAGACGCCACTTGGGAAGCAGAAGAGAAGATTCGTACTTCCTATCCTCATCTTTTTGATGGTAAGTTTTAGAATTCCTTTTTCCATCTTTAGATTTGAATAGGTTCTTTCCTTTATTATCCTTTGGGAGGGTAGAACTTAGGATTTAACCTATGGATGGTAGGATTTGATGTAAACATGTTAATAGAACATGTTATGAATGATGTATGATAGTGGTTGCAAGTGTTTGCTAGTGAATGCTATGGACACATATAGGTACACTAGGCACTATTATTCCTTAGGGATCGGCCTAACTAGGACACTAGAGCATATGCATATGGATGTGTGCGCATTTTTATTTTATTTCCATGATTACTATAAATAGATGATTATCAAATGATTGTTGCGTTTGGATGATGTTTGTAGCACGCATATAGAACTATCAGTTATCATTAGGAAATTTTTTGCATTCATTTGGATACATGGCATGGACATGATTGCATAAAAAGGAGGTCAACTAAATCAGTAGACCGCCTAATCTTTTGCATTAGTTAGGGACATTTACACTACACTAATTGCATAAGTATCATAAAATGCATTAGAAAAACTTAAGGACAATGGATGAATGGTTGATGATTGAGTAGTTGGTTGTAGAATTGGATGAAAACATTTAGTACATTCTTCTATGCTTAGAGATTTCGAGGACGAAATCCCTTAAGGAGGGGAGAATGTAACAACTCGAAATTTAACCCGTAATAATTAATTTGTTAATTAATTAAACAGTAAAATAACAGTGTGAAATTATCAGAATTAAGCCACAGAAGTTGCACCATTGTGTCCGTGGTAATTTTCTAGTCAATTTCCATATATAGAACGCCAGAAACCGAGCTAATATGACCAAGTTATAAAATAAACAAAATAAGCAGAAATATAACAAATATATATATATATGGTCAGGTTGACCAGCCGGTCGACCTGGGCAAGAAGGCGGTCGACTGTCCGGTCGACTCGCCTTGTATTTCGACAGGCAAACGAACGTTAATTCGTTCGAACGAATTAGAGGCCTCGAAACATGTCATTTGCATCCTTTAGTTTAATCTGGTCCCTCTGTTTCTGCATCCGATGGCTCCTATTCAGCCTATGACGTGGTTGCATCCTATTCAATCTCCAAATCCAACGGTCCGAGATCCACTTCTACACATATAAATAGACCCCTAGACCTAATACTTTTTCTCATTCTAGGTTTTCTCCAATTGGGTTCACCTTTCTAGGAAGGACCCTAAACGGAATAATTTTTCTAAAGGAGAAAATTGTTATAATTTAAATTATTTACAACTCCAAGTGGATCCGAAAAGGCCAACGGAAAAACTTAGGACCGGAGGTGAGTGACTGTAATTATTTTAAGATTTCTTTAAGCAATTTAAAATAACAATATTTCCAATAGTTGTAGTTTTACTACGATTTTTGGAATAGCCTTTTTCAGCAGTTATTTACAGTTTTTAATTATTTTCAGTCTATTTCCTTTCAGTAATTTTAATATTATTTCTATTAGTTATAATTTATTACTGTTAAGCATAGCTTTTTATTAGTTTATAGTCTATTTACAGTATTTAAGTTTATTTCCTATTATTTATTTCTCATTTACATCTTTTCGATGTTTTGGATTTTATGCAAACGTCCATTCTCTTCATTCCCCTTGTCTGCACGTATGGATTAGAATAAATTGAACGCGAATATGGATTTTATAAGTAAGAATATTAAATGAAGAAAATAAGATGTAAATTATAAAGATTGTAATAAATAATGGAATTGGACTGAAATTACGCCTAATTATAATTAGAATTGGACTAATTAAAGATAATTGACATAGTTATAACTTAGAATTATAATTAAATGAAGTAAAAGATGAAAGAAGCTTATTTTCACACGTACACCTCAGGTTAAGTAATAAGCATGATTATAACGTTGGTTATAATAAGAAAAAGAACAGAATGGGGCTTTTTTTAAGGCTTGGGAAAAATTAATAAGCATAGAGAGTAAAAATGGTAATAAAGGCTTATTTAAATAATTTATCTAAGTTTATAAGCAAAGATGAAAGAAGGACCTGTACCAAATAGCATTCCCTAGGGCACGCTTATGCTAAGAATGGTAGTAATTGGTCAAATAGAAGTTCAAATCATGGGGATTTGGACAAGGGGCGTAACTAGATATTGTTTGGATGAAGGGCCAGTACCAACAGCATTTCCCCTATTTTTCTATGGACACACGGTGATCTCGCATTAGCCTGAAGTGAGATGAGGGGCACATGAAATGACCCTCCTATTTTACCTTAATTTCACAAGGATTTTTTTTACTGAATACTTGCTCAATTGAGCTTAGTATAAATTTCTCAGGGTCACTTTTCTTTTCAAACAATGTGTTCTGGATTTAATTTTTCTACCAATATAAACATATCAGTTTAGTCATAGAAATATACACATACATATGATGATATATGTGTTCCTCTTGTTTAAAATCAGAGTATATTATTATTATTATTATTATTATTATTATTTTTGACAAGTGCCAGTCTGTCTGATTTGAATTTGAAATGGACCTACTCATAATTTGAATTCCCACGTTCTTTGATTTTTACATTATATAAGTGGATTTTGTTCATATTTATTTATACTTGGATTTGATTATGTTAACCATGAACAACCACTTTGTTTCAAGTGAACCAGATTTTGGATTCAAAATTCTTCCTGAAATAATAATACCAATCAGTTTTAAATGCATGTTTGCCATGTAACATTTGAAGGAGATTTTTAACATAACGTTTGACAAAAGGATGTAAAATACTTTTTGTTCTCAAATTGCAGACCAACATGCTCAACCAAGACACCATTCTTTTGGAGTTGGTTGAACCATATGGCTGTGCTAACCAAACACTTGATCATGATAATTGAAATGTTATTAAGTTACCAAGTGCCAAAACCTTTCTTCAGAAAAATTCATTTCTTAAAGCAACACACACAAATGAGCTTGACTTCTTTTGCAAAAATACTTTAATAAAACAACTAAATGTCTGAAATATACTTCAAATTTGAAGTCAGGTTTTTACTTCAAAGCTCAGTGACTTTAAATGATTCAAACCTGGCTACATCAGGTTATAAATTTTGTATGAAGATTACTTAAATGTAAATACACTTCTTCTTCAGATTTTCAAATTCTACCACATAACAAAAATCAACTGACTAACAACTGATTTAATCAAACAAAGGAAGTTCATTACATATTCAATCATAATTCTCTCATGAATACATGCAAATAAAATCATTATAGGCTCTTATTAAAACTAGCTAGCATGTTCATTCACTCCTTCTCATTAGCCATAACTTCATTTTCTACCTAGTTCCAGCATTACCTGAAAGAGCATTAGTGACTGCCTCATTTTTAAAATGAGACACCCCCATATGCTATGAGCAAACAAGGGTCAGATCTATGATCTGGTATGAATAACATCATTATATTCATGATATTAAGCAATGGAATGATGCATAAGTTTTAGCCAGTTACTTGAGTAACTTATCAAAGCAGCTATATTCTATGTTCCAGGTTAGACTGTCATGCAAGTGTAATAACTTCATAAGTCAACTAATTGCACAATCATAATCATACATTCATTCACATCAATCTACAGTACTTAGATGCTCTGGAGTAACCATGTTTCCATTTCAACAAATCTAAGTAACACTCTTATCTTTTGCTTCCTGGTTTAGGAGTTACCTATAAGTATATACATGTCAATTTATGTTTCAGCCTCATCTGCTATTAAGGAATCACTGGGACACATTGCAATAAATTAATTCACATTATTGCACAAAGATCTCAGGGCTTAAACAAACCATGTGCCAACTTGCATACTTCAAATATAACAAGCATTCCAGCAGCCTTCTTGGCTCATCATTCCTAGTTTATCTACTAGAAGCATTTGTTTGATTTTATCATCAGATATTTAGATGAAAAATGCCACTGCATTCATGAAAGCATCCCATGCATCTTGTAAGCATAATTTCCAGAAACAAATAAATAATTATTTTTAATGATGTTGTCAAGAGATATCTGGGGCTTAGATCCATACAAGAATCTTTACAACTATAAATAGAGATATGGCATGTTAGGTTTATTTTGCACTGCAAGTAACTATGGTTGAACCAGATTCACAATCTAACTTAACCATAATTTTAACTTGTGGGTTTTTTTTGATCAGGGGTTCAGCACTCAAGTACACCCCTAATACACTGTTCTAAGCCTCAGCACTTATACATAGTATAATGCAGCTCATAATGTTTTCTCCTGTTAAAATTTTTCATGCCATAGATCCAGATTAGTTGTGAGTATTCTTGCCTTGATTTTAAGGTTTTATGCTTTAACTTTTCTGGGTGTAATGAAACAGTAAGTTGCACATCCAAGACAAACATCACAATAGATCAAAGATCACCCAAAACATCCATAATAAAATCATGACAGACCCAAAAACATCCAAAGAACATTGATAAAACCATATTCAACAAAACTAAAAATAAGCAAATAACAACATTAGAATTGGCTGCCTCATCTCAGGTCTTAATGCCATGAATTTGGTGAGGTTACTCACCTAAATATCTCCTTCCAGTTAATCCAGAAAATCCTTGAGTATTTTTTTTTCTCCTCTAGATGTTTTCTTTCTTATTCTAAGTATCTCGGGTAAACTGATTCCCCTGGCTACAACTACTCATTCATAAGCATTTTACTAGGGTTTTATCAAACAAAATTCCATTTTTGTCCTGACCAATATCATGCATTTTGTATTTATATTTTAACATTCCCATTTTCAGTTACCCCGGCCATATTTCTTTTGTTAAAGGCAGCATTTTCTTTTTCCTACTTTTTCAGGAAATGGCCAGTCTACCTAAATCATGTTGAAAGTGTGACCAAGCACATTTGTTTATTTATGGGAATCCCCATTTTCCTATTTCTACCCATACATAATGTACTTACTTATTTTATATTTCATGTTATTTTAATGTTATCATTATTTTCTTGCTCAGTTTCAATATATTTCTTCTCACAGAAAATATACATGTGTATAGGTATTTAAGTATTTATTTTATTTAATTTCTCCCATGTTTCACAGAAAATATGTTTAAGCACATATTTCATTTTTAACTTGGGTTATGCTTCAGTTACATTCCAATGCCTTAAATAAAGAATTTACTCCTTTATTTTAAATAGGATTTTTCTGTTTTTTTTTCAATATCTAAATATTATTCTAGTTTCAATATGTATACTTTTTTTTCTTCACAGAAAATCTTTAATTTCAAAGTATACAGAAAAAAATATTTAATTTGATCAATGATTCACATTTCAAGATCATATCTGAAATGCTTCCTTCCTTTGTTTATTTATTTTATTATCATTATTATATATTTTTTTTAGAAATTTTTTAAATCTCCTCCTTGTGCCATTTCCAGTGTGCATGTGCACACATATCCCTGCACATCATTCAATTCAAAAACTCCATCAACATTTGATCCAATATATATATATATTTAAACTGAATTGTTTTAATTTTTCCCTCAAAATTTTTGGGGCATTTCAGCACACTATGTTGGATGTTGGAGGTAATAAGAAGACCCAATAGGTGGAGCAAAAGATAGCATGGGCATGGTGGCAGTTACGCGTGCGACTTCCCTTCGGGTGCTCAGTAATAGCTATGAGTTCCAAGCGCTTAGTATGGTATCTTAGTAGACACCATTGCCTTTTGTGTAGGGAGCTATATATATCGTCCGGATCCATAGTAGTTGCTCAGTGTATCTTCCGTAGATACCATTGGCTGCTGTGTAGGGAGTTAAATAGCGACTGGTCCACAGTAAGGTCTATGGAGTAGCAGGCTGATCAAAAAGGGTAGAATTACGGTGACATCCTAATTACAGGATTAGGAATTCAGCCTAATTAAACCAGAACAAGTGCAGGAAATTAAAGTTAACCTATCTTGAGTAATATTTAATCGTATTTATTTCCAGTTTATCTCTTTGCTATTTCCTTTGTTATCCTTATTTATGCTAGAACTATTGCAGAGTTTAATACTTCTATCTTGCTTAAAGACTCTAGTAATTACTATCATTCACCAGACTTTTATTCTGACCCACTCCTCTATTTTCCCCTTTTCCCCCTCTTAGGCAATCAAGGGAGAAGCTAGAAGCTAGTAGATTGTTGCAGCTTGGAGTTCTTCTTGGAGGAGATTTCTTCTATGTACTTCTTTTATTTTCTGCTTTTGTTCTTGTATGCACTGGTTTATTTATGAGGGATATTACGTACTCTGATTTTGAGACTATGAAGTTTTATTTCATAAGACACGATGGGTTTTGAATGTTGTATTTGACTTATTTATGAATTAATTCTGAAGCTTTGTTTTAATTAAATACTTATTTAGTTTCCGCTGTTTTTATCTATTTTTGTCTTGTGAATTTTAGTCTCTGTTAGTTTCAGTTATACCTACAACGCACCACGCCTTTTAATGTTCCCTTTTGGGTATATTAAGGGGTGTAGGGTGTTTCAGCAATAGATATATTAATGCTATAGCTAACAATACTCGGATGGATGTGATTCTTGCCACAAGAGCATATGTATCAAAGAAGTCAATTCCTTCCTTTTATCTAAATCCCTTGGCTACCAATCTAGCCTTAAAAGTTTGTACACTACCATCATTATTATGTTTCCTTCGAAACACCCATTTGCAGCCAATCGTTTTTTAAATCATGGAGGTAAGTTTGTTAATATCGTTGTATTGTTCGACAAAATTGAATCCATTTCATCATTGATTACCTCTTTCCAAAAGGCAGAATCTCTAGATGTTCTAGCCTCTGTATACATTTTTGGATCGGCTTCTTTATCTAGAACTATAGATATCTTACTAAGAACTTCAGTTCTAACTTCCACAAAAAATGCAATAGCTTGAGAAGATACGATTTCTGGACCAAATTTTTTCTCTTTTCTAATTCTCTATATCCTTCTTACTTTTATTTGTTCTTTTATCACCTTTCTTTTATTGTTAGTAGAAGGTGGAGGAGCATATGTTGGTTTTTGAATGTTATTGGGGATTAATGACTAAACTATAGTTGAATCGTCCTTGAGTTTACTTTCCATAACTCAACATCTCTTGATTCAACCGTGTTAGAGGATAAATCTAATAGTCTGTATGCTTTGGAGTTTTTAGCATATCATACAAATATACTTCTCAAAGCCCTTGGAACTAGTTTAATCTGTTTTGGATCAGTCACCCTATAAAAGGTGATACACCCCTACACCTTTAGATATCTTAAAGTAGGTTTTTGACTAATCCATAATTCATAAAGGGAGAATTTAGTTTTCCTTGAGGTGTTCTATTATGTAAATGACATGTAGAGAGCAATTTTTCACCCTACAAGTTAAGTGGTAGTTTAGCCAAACCATTTCAACCAAAGTTTTGTTTTTTCTTTCAGCCAAACCATATTGTTGTGGAGTATAATGAGCCATGTGTTGATGAATAATTCCATGTTCTTCATAGAAGTTAGGGAATTCAGGGGAGAAATATTCTTGCACTTTTGGTTTTTGACTTCTGTTTTATAGCGTTTAAACATATTAAAGGCTCCATCCTTATTTCTAAGCAAATAAACACATGTGTATATATAGAAATCATTAATAAAGGTAATAAAGTACCTTTTTCCACCTTTGAATAAAACGCAATTTAGTTTACATATATCGAAGTGAACTAAATTCAAAAGTTCTGAATTCCTTTCAACACTTGGAAGTGGTTTCTTAGTAATCTTGGCTTGTATACAAATTTCAAATTTATCAAGCTCATCATTTGTAACAGAAATAAGACCGTGCTTAGACATATATTTTTGAGGTTTATATCTTAAATATCCTAGATGTGCATGCCATAAAGATAAAGAATCAATAGTATAAGCAGAATGTTCCTTTGTTCCATTAATACTAAGTTTGAACGTCCTACACACAAGCATATCTTTTACCCATAAACATGGCATTTTTGGATAGAATTATATTATCAGCCTCCAAGACTTGACACCGCTTTTGCATAAGATCGATGCAAGGACTAGTTTCCTCTTGATATCAGGAACATGGAGCACATTAGTGAGAGTAATCTTCTTGTTGGAAGTGAAATGAATATCCACGTTTCATTTCCTAATACTTTTGCACCATTCTCATTTCCCATGATCACTTCTTGTTGTTCTGCAACCTCTTTATAAGTTTTAAACAGATCTCTATTGTTGCATACATGAACCGTTGCACCAGAATCAAATCACCAGTCTGAAGTTTTTGTTTCAGAAATAGTCATATGCAACTCAGTTATCATGCTAGTTTGTAAATTTAAAACCATAGCAATGATTTCCTATATTTCCTCGAAATCAATCATATTTGCATTCCTGGAGTTTCCATTATTCTGTTTAGGAGGAGCCTTGCACTCTTGCTTATACTGCCCAATTTTACCATAGTTAAATCATCCCTTATTCTTTTTGTCTTTTGGATTAGAGTTAGTTCTATATTGCTTTTCTTGTTTGATTAAAAGTTCTAGTTTTGATTGCTCTTCCTCTTTGTTCCAGAAGTTACATCATTCACATTAGAAGATGGAAAAAAACTATCATTAATTCTATTTTCTTCTTCAATTGTATGTGTTTTCCTATCTTTTCTAAAGTCATATGCAAGAGCTTTTTGCGATAATTGTTCCAATTTTATGGAAGTTTTGCGATTATAACGCCCACTTGGACTAACTCTGGAATCTATACTTTCAAGTCTCCAAGTTTGGTAGCCAAGACTTGTATGTCATGCACCTGATCCATGATAGAAATATTGTCTTTCCTCTGAAATTCAAAGTATCGTAGTGTGAAATTTTTTCCGTTCTGATCTTTTTAGTCTTGTACTTCGCTTCTAGTGCATCCCAGATCTCTTTAGGTGACTTAATTGGAGTGTACATGGCATATAAGTGGTCATATAAAGTGTAAGAATGTGGCTATGGCATAGCAGTTCATCTTCCTCACGTTCCAACCTCTATTACTTTAATTCTTCAGTATCCTTTTCAGTTGGAGAAGGAACCACTTGAAGGTTTTCATCCAATACGTAGGAGACTTTCAAGGTGGTAAGGTGGAACTTCATCTTGTCTTGCCATCACGTGAAGTAGATTCCATCTGATCCGTCTAGCCTAACAAATTCCTATTTCATTAGTTTGAATGAAAATTCTGATTCCTTTTCCGTATTGAATAATGCTTTAACATTGTGATGAAAAAAGCGGATCTGAATTGAATCAGGTTTTGATGCACGTTAATGCTTTCTTTAAAGCAATATTCTCCCCTACTAGTTTAGAGTTTGCTAATGGGTTGATGAAAAACCGCTCTAAGGAACAACAAAAGTTGAATCCAGAGAGCTGCAATGTCTATGGATTCATAGGAAATTTATTGATTAGAATTTGGATAAGTTAAAAATTGAAGAAAAAATTGATGTTAGAAGTGTATATATAGTGTACGAATGGATGCTATGACAGTTGAACCCCAACAATCATAGCCTTTCTAGACCCCTTCTCATACACACGCACTTACAAAGTGGTAAGTCCTTTCTACACGTGCCTGTTGAGGTAGTGTGTCCTTTTTCTTCTCTCTTTGTTATTCCAATTGATAGAGCATGTGATGTTTTATATATATACACAAAAATTAAAACATTTTTCCCGATGTGGGACTAATATGTTTGCTCCCATCTTCAATAAACAATCTATGGAATCCAATCGAGACGTGGCCTTTTGCATTGCACTCGTAGGAGCATTATCCATGGAATTGATTTAGTCAAGTTTGGATGTAACAACCCACATTCATCACTTTGGAAATTTTTTAAAGTATTCAAATATAAGATTTTTTAACATAAACGGTATGTTTTGAACAGTAAATAATATTGCTAATCTTATTTTGAATAAAGGTTTACAAAGATATATACTTTGGAAGATATATCGATAAAATGATCAAAAACCATTTTATCAATACAACGCTTAGACCATCTGACATCGCACATGAAGCTATATACATACTCATTTATATATATGTACGAGTGAGAATATGTAATGAAATTATTTATTTTATTTATGGAAATAAAATCTCTTTATGACATCATCATGATATCACTATATTAGGATAAATGATTTTTGAATTTAAATTAAGTTTAAATGGTTTAA
Organism: Allium fistulosum; assembly: GCA_030737815.1. Lineage (NCBI taxonomy): Eukaryota > Viridiplantae > Streptophyta > Magnoliopsida > Asparagales > Amaryllidaceae > Allium > Allium fistulosum. Next base: position 1,368,359,259 of record CM060902.1, on the reverse strand, counting down.
TAATTATTTTAATTATTAAATGAGCCCTTTTTTATTATTATATAATGATAGATATATTACTTTCAAACTTTGTTTATACACACACACACACGCGCACACACAAACATACATACATATAATAAGAAGTGAAAATATGACCGGAAATCGAAATCCGAATCCGAATCTATAACGACCCACTATTTTGGACCATTCAAATCGACAATAATCACATCACACTTTGGAATTTGAAATCAAAATTAGTTTCACAAATCAATCGCATAGCAAAGCTACCGAAGTGGCCTCTCCCCCACTCTGAAACTCGAAAATCAATGTCGATGATGCATGCATTCATCACCGAAATTATTTTCCAGCAACATAAGTGGGTTCTGGACTTCTATTTTCTCAAATTTCTTTTGAAATTTCTTCGAAATCATTTGAAACTCATTAAAATCATTTGAAACATTTCATATTCAGAAAATACTTTCAAATCATATTATTCATTATTTCAAAATCTTAAAACCATTTCCAAAATACCGGAGTTCAATCACTCAAATTCAGATTCAAAACCTTCAGTTATAAATTATTCTATATGAAACCATTTCTTATATAATTTTCAAAATTTCAAATCCATTCAAAACTTTAAATTCTCAATTTTAAAATGGTATATAATCTTTATCGAAAACATTTCATCTTTATATAAAATATGGTCATCCTTATCAAAATAATAGCTTCGATTAATACACAATTTCAAAAACAACCAAAGACAAATTTCCAAGGGATGATTCAAGGATAGATTTCAAACAAATAGAGATTCAAAATTAGAGGAACTCTAATCAATAATAATTCTAGTTTGAAGATAAACTCAAACGAAGATGAGATAATTTAATTATCGAATAGAAGATGGATAAGCCTATAATAATCACGGGCAACCTTAACCAGTCAACCGTGACTTCAAAAATATAATCAATTAGGAAATCTGAGGCAAATCGACAATCGATCGCCAGATATAGGATCCAGATAGAGCAGGAGATAGATAACATCGACATCTGAAGATACAGAAATCTCCGGTGAATCAATGCCAATTGTAAAGGAGTTTCACCCCTTTACAAATCATTCCAAAGATTTACAGAATCACCGCTCTTTAGAGAGGTCATTCCAAAGTGGGGTTACGGAATGCCCCAAAAATCAAAAGGGTAAAAATAGGGAAGACAAGACTGGATTTTAGAACAAGGGGGAGCGTTCCAAAGTTCAAGGAATCCAAACCAATAAGAATCCTAACCAAAAGATTTCTAACAAGGTGGATACAGAAGGAATGAAGTTCTGAAAATCTTGATTTCAAAATAAGGAAAGTTTTATATCAAAATAATATTTGAAAATCCTTTAAAAATCATTTAGAAATCATTTTATACTTCGAAAATACGTTCTCTCACAAAGAAAGGATTCTGAGATTGATTTCACTCATTCTAGGGTATTTCTACCCTATCTCTAATGAGTTTTTGCTCCGCAGGCTAAGGTTTGCCAAAACCTGGCTCTGATACCAAATGTAACGACCCACTATTTTGGACCATTCAAATCGACAATAATCCACACATGTCTGACTTGAAAAATTCAAAATAACAGATTGTAAATAAATTTGGAGCAAATGAAATCAAATACACAGAATCACAGACACAGAACATATCAGAATAACTCGCAGCGGAATATAAAAACCATAGTAGTTCATGAAGCTACTATAACAAACTCTCAAAACATAATACATAATATCTACTTGAAAACATATACAATAGAAATCTCAAATAAATAGAAGTTTATGAATACCAGAACTGAAATAGAACAACTGAACTGAAAGGAACAGATAACTAGACAAGCAGAATCTCCAGCGATTCCTAGCTCCAGAAAGAAATCCAAAGCTAAGCTGTAAATACTCAGACTGACCCGAGCGTAAAGTAAAACACAAAACACTCGAGTCAGGACAATATATACTTATATAATGTAAACCAACTCAAGTGAACTGTAGTAGAAATGCACAATAACTCAAAGGATGCTTGGGATCGCCCATCCTTTAAGGATCAGTTAAACTATAAATTGAATACATCCCGTGGTTAAAATTTCAAAATGGTATTTTATACTTCGAAATCAAATATCATTTCAAAATTCAATATCCTTCAAAAATCCATTTCAAAAAATCAAAATATCATATTTCAAAATAGTTTATATTTCGAAACAAATTACTTTATTTTAAATCATAAAAATGAAGTTATTATATTTAATAATTAAATTATTAAATTTCCAAAATTTTAATCTTTCAAAGTTCATTCGTTCACTTAAATTAATTAAAACAATGAAAATTCAACTTTCGCAGCATTTAGAAAATGCTACGGAAAGTCACATTTAAAACAGTTCAATTTAACAAAAGACAGCATTTAAAATGCTGTAATAGGGTTACATTAGTTTCAAATAAACTTAGTTAAATTCAACCATTATAACATTTACAAAAATGCTATAATAGCCTTTAATTAAATTTAGCCATTTTGTTCATTATTATCAACTACAGCATTTACAAATGTTGTATTATCATTTACATTAGAATTAATAGCATTTCAGAAATGCAGTTAATTAACTTCAAATATTCAGTATAATTTCACAAACAATTATATTTTTATATAAATCATTTTTAACTTATAAAATCATATAATTTCACTTTTAAAACAATCATTCAAATACCCTTATATTCATGATTTTATAAAGTTAAACCTCCATTCAAAAATCAAAATTTAATAATAATTCACTTATTAAATTCCAATATTAAATTATAAATTCATTAAATTAAATTAACTTAACACTTAAGTTTAAATTTTCAAATATAACTTAATTCCCTTTTTATTTACTTAACTTAAAATTCACTTTTAAGCCAAATTCACAGATTTCCAATTTTAGTTATATTTCAAAATTTTAACTTAAATATCCATTCATTTCACATTTTAACTTTATTCAAAATCATTAATATAATATAAAAATCATTTAAATTCACTTTAATCCAAATTATCATGAATTTATCACATTTAATTTAAATTCCAATTATCACCAAATTAAAATTTCCCAAAATAACTTACATTTCAAATTTTCTAATTTTACCATTAATTTATTTCACTTATAAATTTTCAGAAAATCAATAATGCTTTACAAAAATCATTTTTATTTAGTTTAAATCAAAATATTATAATATTTACATTTCTAAAATATTTTAAAAAAATTTATAAAACATATTTTAACAACGGGTTTGTATTTCAGTTTCTAGCCTAGGTAAAGTGATACGGGTAATATATCATTTCAACCCGTAATTTACAAAGAAAACCCGGGTTTGATCATTTCAAACCCGCAAATCCCAAGTAAATGAAAATAATTGAAAATTATTCAGGCCTATCATTTCAGCCCATAACGATTTTCTCCTATTCTAAAGTCCGTTCGGGTATGTATCATTTCAACCCATAGTGATTCTAATCTAAAGGGAACTTGCAGTGTGATAAACTGATAAAAATAACAGAACAACATAATAATACAGTAACATATGATATAACAGGTGTTTAAGCATGTGTGAACATCATATAATAGTGACATAGCAAATATAATATGGTGATGCAATTTACAGATTCACATGTGATCGATTTACTATGAATATAAGTATAAAACTGTCTGGTGAGAATAACTCATCGGTTTGAGCTAAAGACACAACGACGAATTGCACAAATGGGATCTACACAAGCACAAAAGCACGACACAGATTCGAATGGAGGAGCCAAATGTCAAATTCTTTGGATACACATCAAACAAAAACACTATAACAACGATGAGTTTCAAAACCAAAATACGATAAACTACGCTAGAATAAACTGCACAGAATCAAATAGAAATGCTTGCACTTGCTTTTAACCTTTACTAGGCTAAACCATAAGGGGTAATACAAGGCCATGGCAGGTGTTTGGGTCAGGTTTGGGTGAGTATGGGTTCGGCCCAAATGGTGGAATGATGGTGCAAAAGTGGTAGAGGGAAAATACAACACAAGCATACATTCACATGGATTGGGTCAAGGATTTGGGTCGGCCAAGGCTCTAATGGTCATGGCCAGAGAGGTGGGGTCCACTGGGGTGATGTGGCAGAGGTTTCTGGAGGTGCTGGAGGTGATGGTGGTGTGGTAGGTGGAGGCTAGGGGGTTGGTGAGGTGATAGAGATGAGGTGGTGGTGGTTAGGCTAGGAATTTGGATGGTTTTTGAAACTTTTGTGCAATTGCATCACCAAGGGGTTCATGGCTTGGATTTTTTGTGAGGAGGAGGTGGTGATGATGTTCCATCAGGTGGTGGAGGTAGCTAGGTAGCAAGGGAAGCATGGCCGAACCTATAGAGAAGGAGCAAGTGCAACCAAAATCAACTAGAATTAGATAATATAATTGAAAAAGGAGATAAAAGAAACAAAGTTTTTACCAATTCCTTCAAGATGATGGCCGAAAGTTTTTGTTCAGGAAATGAGAAAAAAAATATGCGTGAATGATAAGGGAGTGGTCGGCTGTAGATGTGGGGAGTTATGTCAAAAGATATGAAGAGTTAGGTTGAAAATGAAGAGGTGGAATGCAAAAAGGCAATGGGCAAATCAAAAGTCAAAACCTCTTCACATTTCTTTAATTCATTTTTATAAATTTATATTTCTGGTAATAACAAAAATTCCAGTTAAAAATTCGAAAATTTATCAAAATATAAGAATATATATAATATTTATTAATTATATAAAGTTAAATTAAGGAAAATAGCTAAAAATAGTAAACTAGTCAAAAATTTGAAATTATATGAAATAAATTTTAGAAAATTCATATGAGCTTGTAATATATTTTTAAACATAAATAATAACATAAAATAAAAGTACATTCACAAAATAAATATATAAAATTTAATTTAAATATAATTTTAATGAAGAAAATAGCACAAAATAAGAAAACAGCCTATAAAAATAGGAAATCAACACAGTAAACTTTGGAAAAATTATAACATCACTTTAAAAATGTTTTAAAATAAAATATATATCTAATATGTCATATAACACATATTAGAACATGATTTGACAAATAAAAATATTGTTTATATAAATTAAAATAGATGATTTTATTAAATAAATCAATTTACATACAATATGGTAAAAAGCATAATTTTCACAATATAAATCGGATTTCAACGAAACGAAAAGTAGTATTCTTGAAATTAAATTTATTTTCATAATAAAAGATAAAATTCAAGAATTTAAAATATTTAAATTTTAAATTTAAAAGTCAAAGTTTGACCAAATTGACCAAAATCCACTTTTCGGGAAAATATTCAATTTATACCAGTTTGAAATTATAATTCACATAATAATCAACATTTATATTTAAAATGAAATGTTTGAAATAAAACAAGTTTAAAGTAATTTCAAAATAAAAATAAAGTCAAAATTAAAAATATATATAAAAATCTAGGGTTGTTACAGAATCCGTAACGATTCAACATAGAAAATTTGTGCAACGTTGTAAATCATTTGAGATATACATACAGAGAATACATGTACATATAAATGAATAAATTCACATGTACATGAACACATATGTAGATACAAATATACTTACACAATTATATGTATATATATTACGAAATATCTAGGATATTTTCCTAAACTTTCATCCTTGATTAAACCCAAAGTCAACCTCTTACACCCTAAGTACAAGCACATGGCTACACACATGGAGGGGATGTTCGATCGAGAATGATGAGGGAAGAGGGGGGGTGTGGTGGTGAGGCAATAGTGATGAAATGGCAATTAAATATCATGATATTTTTATTCACTTTTTTTCTTATAAATACCACTCCCCATCTTCACTTCATTTGTTCATAAATTCCGAAGCTTCTGCACTTCTTATGCTCCACTTTAATGGCTTCTTGTCTAAAGAAAATAATGTCAAATTTTATTACAAAAAGAAACTAAAATTATATAATAAAGTATATATTATCAAAACTCTTCAAAACTAAATCAAATCCACTCCTTTCCCCCTCTATAACCCACGGCCACCACCTCCTACCATCAATGACCGAGCCTTTACCCTCTTCAAGCAAGGCCATGAGCACCCTAGCACTAAAGACCTAGGCCGAGCCAATCTAGGAGCTTCATTGCAAGCGTAGCAAGCTAAATTTTCCAAATAGCGGAGCTATAGTCGTTTTAAAGTTAGTTCGATTAAATCCAAGGTGAGAAACTCTATTTATATTATAATATATTGGATGATATATATGTTTGGTTATGCTTGGTTGTGATGATTGTGAACCATGTTTGGATATGATAATATGTTGTTTGGATGTGTAAACAATTCACGTTTAATACACGTCGAATATCACAAAGGAAATCACTTTACTTTAGTAAATGAAATGGTGTATATAAGATTGTTAAACCTCTTTAAATGGTTTAAAATGGTTTATAAATATTTTATAAACACTAAAACCCAATTTTGGTGAAGTTCAAACAAGTTATGAAAGTTGAGTCAAAATTAGACGCGTCGTGTAACGGCAGTTCACGATTTCGCATCGTAGAAAGTTAAATCCATATATAGAATGAAATAGGAGTCGGAATTCTTTAGAATAAGAATTTTCCGAACTCCTATAATCATTTTTTTCAAACAAAAGAAAAGGATCAAGATTTCTTTAGTAGCTTTTGAAATATAAGCAAATTAAGTTTTCAAAATAATCGCGGTTTGGCAATTCAGAAACCAAAGCGATAAATTCCTTAAAAGTAATATTTGTAATTATTTAAAAATATTGAATAAACTATATATATATATATATATTAAAATGTTTTAAAAGAGATTGTATTTATAAAAATGGATTTCTAAATGATCAAAAAGTTGTTTTGATCAAATAAGCCTTAAAAGCACTATTCGCAACACTTTTTGTAGCACTTTTAATAACTTTTGAAATATGGCTGTAAACTTAAGTATTCTTTCCAAAATATTTTATAAATCTTTTCAAACAAATAATTAAGTATTTTAAAGAAAATGTGGAAGTTCTATAGTTTATTTTAAAAGAAAGTTTAAATAAATGATTAAAAGAAAAGCTATTATAAATAAATGATTTAATCTTGGCTCTAAAGACCGATGAGTGGACTGTATTTTTCTATTCTTGAGATCCAGATGTGAGATTCTTAAACTAAGGAGATGTTCAGGAGAAACCAGTGCCTTAGCTCATCTGGGCTTTTTTCTAGGCGAGGGATAGATAAGGTCGAAATGTTGGAAACGAGACAAGTATAAATGGTTCAATTTTCCAAATTTTAAGAGCTTGGATTATATAGAAATAATCTACTTATACTTGGTATTAAGTTTCGATGAGAGAACCCATACTATCCGTGTGAATTTAAAAGGTGATTTCACCGTTATTTGATGGATAGTAAAGGTTGAATACAGAAATTGATGTTGAGTAGAATTAGTATAATTTCTATCGACCCTTTCTAACTCAATAATGTTTTCCAACATCAACTATGAAAATAATTTGATATTTCTAAAGTTAAAGAGAGGTTTAATGATTTCGTATATATTGGAAAGAAATGTTTTAAAGATATATATCTCTAAAAGATATTTTTGATAAAGAAAAAGTAATTATGTTGAATATGCAAGTATATGATTTTTGTTTAATGATAATAAACATATATATATATATATATTTAAATGTATTTGTTATTGTACTATTTTATTTTCACATAATTAAATAAATATTTGTTGAATAAAATAATTAACACAGAATTTAAATTCAAACATATATTTTATTCAAAAAAATATTTTATTACAATTTTAAATAGTACAAATTTGAGCTCTCACTATATATATATACAATTTTTGATTACAATACAATTTCGATTACATCATAATTTTTAATTTACATTTGCACCTTACTACATACCACTCATTCTCTCGTATTTATCTTCAACTCTTTTCCAGCTTGAATCCAGCATATGAATTATCTGAAAAGTAAACACTGACGCAGTAAAATTGGAAAAGAAATATTTGTGCAGTGTAAAACAAAATGTGTATTTTTAAAAATTGTATTTGCCTCAGTTATTTGGGTTGTTCGTCATCATATTTATTTTGAATTCATCTTACACGAACAACTTGTGACATGCACAGTGAATCACTGTACATGCCACAAGGTTATGCACACCGATATATACTTGATAAAACTGCAGGGACAGGTGAGCACAAGGTCAAACCCAATTAAAAGCTAGGTTTAACTTAAGTGAAATACAAATAAAGTCACAATACGAGCACAAGGTCAAACCCGAGCCAACGCTAGGTTCAACTCAGGTACAACACAAAAACAAAAACAGAATGGTCAGGTTTTAATGACGGGAGTAAGCCTTGACCAAAAATTTCAATGAGTACACATAAAGACAAGCTCAAGCGAACACAACATCTCTAACAAGTGCTCAAGTACAAAATGTACAAAATCAGTGCCTTAAAGACCAGACTACATGATGAACACAAATGCAAACCAGACTTCAACATGTACAAGGTGATGCCAGGAAATGGACAGTGCAACCAAGCAACAATTCTCGAAGCAACAACTTAGTGCATACACTTACACTAGATCAGTCAACATGAAGACAATAGCTCGAATGAGCAAATAAAGTCAAATACCAAAGGCTACAAATTCAAGCAAGTTACATAGTGCAACAAAACTCAACTGTGTATGATCAGAACTATACAATATGAAAAAAGTGAACAATGGAGTGTAATTCAGATGAACATAGCACATGTTCAACCAAGTGGATCAACATCTCATATACAAAGCAGGTTACAATGCCGATAACCAGAACAAAGCAAGCCTGGCATGGACAGATACAAGTAGCAATATGAAGTGACAGTGATCAATATGCAGTGCAGTGACACCAAGTAATGGATATGCAAGCAATGCAACCCAGACCAATATCACACATAAGCATCAGGTCGAAAGTGCTACAGGCACGTGCACACACGCCGATCCAGTCAAAGCCAGATGATAGCACATATGTATGAAAAATCAGAAACCAATACAAGCTACTGGACATAGGACTTCAAACAATCATGTAACAAGGACATAGCACTAATATACATATGTATATGAACATGAATGCAATGACCAGTAGCCTCAACAGTAAAATTCACATGAAGCTGTAAGTGATCGAACGAATTAGAAGTCATTTTTTCACAAATCAAAGTGGCCGAAGTCAACAGAGAAAAAAACGGAACAAAATCCAGAATTCAAACCTTGGTGGCCAAGGAATCGAACAAGTCAGAATCAAAGCCGTGTTAACCAAGCAACAAAAATATTCAAATTGAACTAGTTAGGATTAATCACAAGAAACCAAGCAAAATCGAATGGCAGAACAAAAGTAACAGACAAATTCAAAATGAATCAATTCGAACGAAAATTAAGGGAATTAAACCCTATTTAAACCCAATTATCATCGGCAATAAATTCCATTTGAGTTCAAGCAACAACAGAGAAGAATAAATCAATAACTCGAATCGAATCGAGTTCAAGCATATAAACGAAAGCAAAAAGGAAATCACATAACAATTAAATCGAACTCGACGAATTGAAACAACTGCAACTGTGCTTAAGCTAGAAGACGATCGAGAAAGCAACGCAAGGACAATCATTCAACTCGACCCAAGTATTACAAAGTAGCGGTTCAATTAAAAAACCCTAATTTTGAAAGAAAGAGGAACAACGAAGCAACCATTTTTCACAGAGCAAATGGGCCGAAGAAATAATATAAGAAAAAAGGGTAGATCGGAGTGACAAACATAATAAGAAAAAGGGCTTCCTTTTTTTCTATTTTGGGCCGGCATATTAAATTTATTTTGGGCCTTTTATTTTAAAATTAGGTTTTATTGTTTTAATTGTTTTTTATTTGTAATTTTTACTTTCAAACTTTTAAAAACTTTGTTCTTCTAGTCGTGTGACTAGGTTACGAACTACGGTGGTGTAGTTCAAGAATTCGCAACTCAGTGGCTGAGTTGCAGGGTTTTGAGCGTAGAGTTAGGTTAGTCGATAGCGGGTGTTGTGAGTTTATGTGTGTAAGCGTCTGACTACTTAATTTCTACTAGAAACCCTGGGGGCAGCACGTAGGTAGGGTTTTGCCGAAGCTGGGTAAATCTGTGTTGTTCTATTTCTGCTTTTATTATTCTGCTATTATATGCGCTTCTATTATTTTGCTATTAGTAGTGCTGCGATTATTTTATATACTTCCGCATTAAATTTTTATAATTATTAGTATCACCCTATTCACCCCCCTCTAGGGTGAAATCGATCCTACAAGTAGTATCAGAGCTAGGAACAAAAGCCAATTTTTGTTTTAAAAATTTAATTTTTTTCAAAAACAAATTTTTGTTTTACAATTTTTAAATGGCTTCTTTTAATAATGCTTTTGCTGAGGGTCAGTCCATAGTTAGACCATCAATGTTCAATGGTGAATATGCTTACTGGAAAAATAGAATGAAATTTTTTCTGAAAACCATAGATGCTTGGAATATTGTTGAGACAGGTTATAGAGCACCAACTATAGTTGTAGATAATCAAGAAATTGAAAAACCGATGGATCAATGGATAGATCTAGAAAATTAACTACAGAATGCTATTGCTAAAGCTATGAATTCTATTATTTGTTCATTGGATCAAATTGAATTTAATCGTGTCTCACATTGTCTAATTGCGCAAGAAATCTAGCACACACTTGAAGTGACTCACGAAGGAACGTCTCAAGTCAAGGAATCTCGCCTTGCCATGCTTAGTAGCGAATACGAGAATTTCACAATAGCCAAGGATGAAATTTCAAAGAGATGTATGGACGACTTTCCAATATTGTATACAAATCAAAAGCACTCAGAAAAACATACACAGAATTGGAAATAGTCCAAAAAATCCTCAAATTCCTTCCACGAAGTTTTGAAGCGAAAGTTACAGCCATTCAAGAATCAAAGATTTAAAACAAATCAAAGTTGAAGAACTCATCAGAAATCTCACGACTTATGAGCTAGAAATGAAATTCAAGGAAGAACGAGAAGGAGGTGATACTCGAAAGAAATAAATAGCTCTTAAAGGAACAACGGAAAGTCATGACGATGACGACGATGATGGAGCAGCTGACTGGCACTGATAATAAAGAAATTCAAAAGATGGAATCACAAATACGGAAATCGAGCTCTAAATCAACAATTGAAAAGCAGAATAGTCAAAGCACTAGACAACTCAGAAGAACAGGAGATCATTTGTCACAAGTGCAACAAAACCCGATCATATCAAGCCCAATTGTCCTCAGAATCGATTCATCCAAGGAAAGAAACCGAAAAGGATAAGTTTTGCAACCACTTGGAATGAAACTGATAAAGATGATAAAAGCACTGGCAGTGAGAGTGAAAAAGCAGATCTGTGCCTTCGAGGTGATATAACTGATAGTGATGACGACGAGCCAAGCGAGGTATCAAAACTTACTCATTCAAAATTACTTATATATTTTCACAAAGTAAATGCCTGTTTCGAAAGACTTAGGGAGAAATATGCTAAAATTGAATCAAAAAGGGATACTTTGATAGATTTAAATAAACAGCTTGATCAATAGTTAAAATCTATCAAACCAAGAGTCCTAATTGTGAAAAGTGTCCATCATTCGAAGAAGAAATTAAAAAATCAGAAATTAAAACACTTGGAAATGAAATTTTGATTTTGAAAGAAAGTGAAAACACAAGGAGAGAAAATTCTATTAAAAAGTGCACTCAACTATTGAAGGAAAATGAATCGCTCAAAACACAAGTCCAACAATTGTCTACAACTTTAGGAAAATTTTCCAAAGGAGAAAGATCGTTAAATATGCTATTAGGGAAACAAACTGTTAATACAGTTGGAAAAGGACTTGGATATAATCAATCTGAACTTGTTAGAAGCAAAATTAATCAAGTCAAATCTGTGTGCACAATTTGTAGAAAAATCAGACACAATCAAAACAATTGTTGGTATAGGCCCAAACACGTAAAAACCATACCAATTTGGGTTCCCAAAGGCACAAATATAAAATCCCTCAAAGTCAAACAATTCTGAGTGCCGAAAGGAACATATATAAATAGTTTTGGGTCTACACAAACATATTTTTCAAAACCATTTGCCACTAACAACCATGGACCTATAAAAACAAATAGGTCACAAAAATCTTTTCTCGTGTAGGTGTGGTGGCAGGCTAAAGAACAACAACAGTGTTACCTGGATTCTGGCTATTCCAGGCACACAATGAGCGACAAATCAAAGTTCCTTAGCCTAGTACAAAGGTGGCAGAATCACAATGAGTAACATCGAAATTTATCGTGAAGGTAAAATAGGTAACAGTATATTCATCTTGAATGATTTATTAAATGTGAAAATATGCACCATAATCTGATTTAAATCAGCCAGTTATGAATGTTGATTTTGATTCTAAATTATGAAATTTGTTGGCCAAATTATTCTTTTATGCCGAGAATATTTTAAGGACTTCTAGAGTCTTTGAACTAGTTCATATAGATGTGTTTGGACTAATAATGTTGCTTTATTGGTTGATGATTACTCTTGATACACGTGGATATATTTGGTTATTTTACTACTGACACTATGTTCAATGTTTATTTATTTGCACAGTTTCAATTCAAATACAAAAGAATTTCATTTAAAAGATGTAAAAAGATTTTAAAGTATGTGTTGCAAACTTCACGGTCTGGTCTATAACATCCAACTAATGATAATCTTGAGTCAAAGAGAAATTCGGATGTAGATAACACTAGTAATCTAGTTGATAGAAAAATTACTAGTGGAACGTGATTTATGTAGAGACATTCATTAGTTGCATCACATTTTCAGAAAAAATATCTGCATATTTTTCATTTCAAATAATTTTCAATTAGCATACATTTTTCTTATAAAACCCCTTCCAGAAAATATTTTTTGTTGACCTTGTTCAGATTAGTCATTTTAGAAAATTTGATTTTATAACTTGATCTTAAATGACTACATTAACTAATCTGACTCCCTACTGATTATCAAAAAGATAAACAGTGATTGAAAAAGTGATGAGTGTCAATATTAATCATATATTATAACTAAAGACAGTATATTTAGTAAATTTTTTAGAAATTTAAACAAGATTTATAATAAATTTTGATGGGTAAAAATTCCATGATCATCTCTATTTCTATCATATTTCTAACGACCATCACTCATCAAAATCCAATATAGTATGTCAATATGTGGTATTTTAAACGAGAAATCATTCGTTTTTCATTTCATTATATTTTTAGCAATAAAAACATCCAAAGTATTCACTCTCATTTAAAAGTCCTCACGGTTGTGCATGGGTTAATTACTTGGAATTTTTGATTATGTGCTTTCATTCTGATTTAAAAGTCCTCACGGTTATGCATGTATGGAACGCATATGAAAATTGATTATTAAATAGACAGGTTGATTCTAATCCCATTTAAAAGTCCTCACAGTTATGTGTGGTTAGAAGATGCTTGAAATTCATTTTTTTAATAAAAAATTGGAATACTACTAATCTCATTTAAAAGTCCTAACGGTTATGCATAGGTAGTAGATATTCAAATTCCTGATATAAATATACCACAAATAGACATAACTATATGGTTTTATATGCCGATATCATCCATATCATTCTAAAGTGGAATCTGCGCCTAACTGAGTATTTATGATTTTTATTTGATTTTTTATTGAAATTTAATATTTATACTCGATTGGGTATTATCATTGTATTAATGTCTATCACTTTATTTCTATTTTTCTAACACTATTACTCTTTTGCTGATAACATTAGGGGAAGAGAAAAGTTAAGATTTTGGCAAATAAAGGTCAAATATTTTATTTTGTATTTTCTATTTGCATCTATGTTCAATTGCATATTTTTATTTATTTTCATGTATATATGAAGGGGGAGTTTTGTTGTAGGGAGGGAGCATTCAAATAGGGGGAGCAAATAGAATGATCAAATACATTTAACAAATTCAAAATCTTAAATATATGTTTGTTATCATCAAAAGGGGGAGATTGTTGAATATGCAAGTATATGATTTTTGTTTGATGATAATAAACATATATATATATATATATTCATTTAAATGTATTTGTTATTGTACTATTTTATTTTCACATAATTAAATAAATATTTGTTGAATAAAATAATTAACACAGAATTTAAATTCGAACATATATTTTATTCAAATAAATATTTTATAACAATTTTGAATAGTACAAATTTGAGCTCTCACTTTATATATACAATTTTTGATTATAATAAAATTTCTATTAAATCATAATTTTTAATTTACATTTTCACCTCACTACATACCACTCATTCGCTCATATTTATCTTCAACTCTTTTCTAGCCTGAATCCAGCATCTGAGTTATCTGAAAAGTAAACACTGACGTAGTAAAATTGAAAAAGAAATATTTATGCAGTGTAAAACAAAATGTGTATTTTTAAAAATTGTATTTGCCTTAGTTATTTGGGTTGTTCGTCATCATATTTATTTTGAATTCGTCTTACACGAATAGCTTGTGACATACACAGTTGACGCAGTAGCGGATTAACAAAATGATGATTCTGTGAAAGTAGCAATCGATGGAATGAAGAATACTGAATGGCCCAAATTCGTTGATCCGAAGATACCGAATTCTAGCTATCTTCGTCACGTTGATCGCGCACGATACCGTGAAGGAAGATCTGCAATTCTTCAGACGTTGATCTAGCACACTAGATACCGTGAATTAGCTTCTACGATCGTTGATCCGAGCGCACTCGAATGCCGAAAGAGGAGATAGGAGATTACACTCAACTACCAATTTAATTGAAAGCACAAAGCTAACAAACAAAAGTTTTCATTCCAAAATCAATCCCTTTTTACAATGACCCGTCTCGCCTATTTATAGGCTACAACTCACACTAGGTCGTTGCCGACCTAACAACACCACACGACTCAACTTAGGTCGAACGCGACCTAACAACAGTACCCCATGGTATCTCATATTTACAACACAACACTTAGGTCGTTTCCGACCTAACAACACCACACGACTCTACTTAGGTCGTACGCGACCTAACAACAGTAAATTCAAACATATTACAACATAATATCTCCGACATACGACTTACGACCTAACTTAGGTCGTCAACGACTTAACACTTGCGACCTAAGCTTGACCGACCTAAGGCCTCACGACCTAAGGATACAACATCTTCACGCGACTTAAGAACATCAGCCTCTGAAACCTCTTCACGCGACCTACTAGGTCGTAGGTCGTGAGCGACCTAAAACTCCTTCTGAACAACTTTGCGCGCATCCTTCGTTAGATCGTACGCGACCTATCATAGGTCGTTGGTTTCCTTCTTCGGCATAACTCGCTTCACCGCCTTGTTCCAGTACCTCGTTAGGTCGTGGCCGACCTAAAACTTCTCCCTTAGGTCGTGGCCGACCTAAACCTTTGATAAGCCGTAACTCCTTTTCTCTTGACTCGTTAGGTCGTGGCCGACCTAAAACTTCTTCCTTAGGTCGTGGCCGATCTAACACTTGTGAAATTGTAGATCGTGCCGCATCATCCTCCCCGGGTTGAGAAAAATTCGACCTCGAATTTGAAAGCTCTTTCCCATCGGATTGGTCATCCCCATAACAAGGTACGAGATGCTTAACATTGAACACGTCAGACTGTACACATCTTCCGGTAGCTTCAATCTATAAGCATTTTCATTGATTCGTTTCACAATTTTTACAGGACCGATTTTTCTGGCTTTCAACTTGTTATAAGCACCCACTGGAAAACGATCCTTTGTTAACACAGCATACACCAAATCTCCTTCATTAAATTTGACACTCCTTCGCTTCAGATCTGCAGATCGTTTGTACCTCTCATTCGCCTTTCCCAATCGTTCTTGAACGATTCATTGACACTCTGTCAATCCTTCAACAAAATCAGCAGCTCGCTTGACTGTCCCCTTTGGTTGTGGTATTATCGTTAAATCCAATGGTCCCTTTGGCAAACTAGAATATACAATCTGAAATGGGCTGAATCCAGTACTCCGGTTCACTGCATGATTGTGTGCAAACTCTGCTTGGCATAATTTCATATCCTAACTCTTCAGATTGTCTTGCACAAGACATCTCAACAAATTCCTCAATGATCTGTTCACAACCTCGGTCTGTCCATCTGTACGCGGATGATAAGCGCTACTAAAGTTCAACTTCGTTCCCACCATCTTCCACAAACTTAGCCAGAAATGGCTTAGAAATCTAGTATCCCGATCTGAAACAATCGATTCAGGTAGCCCATGCAATCTATACACCTCTTTAAAGAATAACTGAGCGACTCGGACGACATCCGCTGTCTTCTTACATGCGATGAAATGCGCCATCTTCAAAAACCTGTCCACTACAACATATATTGAATCGTTCCCCCTCTGAGTCCTAGGTAACCCCAAAACAAAATCCATACTGAGATCAACCCACGGTTTATTCGGCACAGGTAATGGCATATATAACCCCGCATTCGTCGCTGTTCCTTTAGACACTTGACAAATATGACATCTCTCCACAAATCGTTCAACCTCCTTTCTTATAGTAGGCCAAAAATATGATTGCGAAATCAACTATAATGTACGGTCTCTCCCTACATGACCTTCCTCATGCAACTCCTTCACAATCTTCATTCGTAAGCTGCACTCCGGTATACATAATCGATTTCCCTTAAAAAGAAAACCATCCACCATTACAAACTCATCCGTTTTTCCCTCCTTGACTTCATCAACAAATTCGCAACGTAAGGGTCGTCGACAAATAATTCTGGCAACACATCAAACCCGGTCACTTCAACCTTCATTGTAGTCAACACATGATTCCTTCTGCTCAATGCATCTGCCACTTTGTTCGTAATTCCCGATTTATGCTTCACCACAAATGTAAATTGCTGTAAGTATGCAATCCACGAAGCATGCCTAGCTGAAATCTTCTCTTGCCCTTGTAGATGTTTTAAGGCCTCATGATTAGTGTAGATCACAAACTCTTTGTGAAATAAGTAATGTCTCCAATGTTTAATGGCCTGCACAACAGCATAAAATTCCACATCATACGTACTATATCTCATCTTCGCTCCTGATAACTTCTCACTGAAATATGCAATCGGACGTCCCCTCTGACTCAACACTCCTCCAATCCCAACCTTGGATGCATCAGTATGTAGTTCAAATACTAACTGAAAATCTGGTAATACTAGAATTGGTGCTGACGTCAAGAGTTCTTTAATTCGCTCAAAAGCAACCCCTGCTTCCTCCGTCCATGCAAACTGTTTACCCTTCATACAATCCGTAACAGGTGCCATCACACTACTAAAGTGTGGAACAAACCTTCGATAAAATGAAGCCAACCCGTGAAAACTACGAACTTCCGTTATCGTCTTGGGTTGTGGCCAATCTTTGATCGCTTCAATTTTACTTTGGTCTACCTGTATCCCTGCTTTCGAAACAACATACCCCAGAAATGAAACACTCCTTGCCATAAAAACACACTTCTTTGTAGCTGCATAGAATTGCTCTTCATGAAGAATAATTAACACTTTTCTCAAATGCTGAACATGCTCCTCTGTACTAGCACTGTAAATCAAAATGTCATCAAAGTAAACCACCACGAACTTCCCAATGTACGGCCTGAAAATTTGGTTCATCACCCTCATGAATGTACTCGGTGCATTCGATAGACCAAACGGCATGACCAGCCATTCATACAATCCTTCCCTCGTCTTGAACGCTGTCTTCCACTCATCTCCCAGTCTAATTCGAATTTGATGATAACCACTTTTAAGATCAATCTTCGAAAAGATCACAGACCCACTGATTTGATCTAACAGATCATCAAGCCTTGGCATCGGAAATCTATATCTGACAGTTATCTTATTCAGTGCCCTGCTATCCGTACACATTCTCCATGAACCATCCTTCTTCGGTACGAGTAATGCTGGTACAGCACACGGACTTAAACTCTCCTGTATTCGTCCTTGTTCAAGCAATTCCTCTACCTGCCTACGCAACTCTTCATGTTCTTTCGGACTCATTCTATAGTGTGGTTTATGTGGCAACACAGCACCTGGAACAAGATCTATCTGGTGTTGTATATCCCTTAACGGTGGTAACTCCGCTGGTAGCTCTTCAGGAAATACATCGTCAAATTCTTCCAGTACTGGTTTCACTTCTTCGGGAATCTCAACCACTTCATGACTCTCTCGTCCAATCAACAAGAATACTTCGGGCTCCTCTTCTACTTCCTTAACAAACTCCTTCAAGGATAATAAAGTTTTCAGCTCTTCAATCTCCTCCAGTTTGTTTTCTTCTTGTTGTCGCTTCTTTGGAACTAGAGTAATCTTCGTGCCTTCAAACATGAAACTGTAACTGTTGGTACGCCCATCATGTTGCACCGCCCTATCATACTGCCACGGTCTTCCCAGCAACAAATGATAGACATCCATATCTACCACATCGCACAAAATTTCATCTTTATATTTCTTTCCAATTGAAAAATTAACACAAGCTCAACGTCCAACTTTCACCTCTCCTCCTTTCCTCAACCAAGCCAACTTGTACGGTTTTGGATGTTTCTCAGTCTTCAATGCCAACTTCCTCACAGCTTCTGAAGAAATTATATTATCACAGCTTCCAGCATCAATAACAAATTTGCAAACTTTCCCCAGAATAGTACATGTCGACTGAAAAATATTGCTCCTCAACCAACTACAATCCTCCTCTTTCTTTGGTGTCAAACAAGATCTCCTCATCATCAGATTACAACCTTCGTCTCCCGACACTTCTTCTTCCTCCTCATCAGGTGGTGAATGGGAACATTCAGCTTCTTCATCCTCATCCTCAACCTCCGCTATCATAGCTCTCTTCTTCGGTTTTGGACATTCATTACTTTTGTGGCCCATTTCTTGGCAATTATAACATTTGAAACCGTTATTGACTTTCGCCTTCACAACCTCATGCACAACTGGTTTTGCAACAGCTTTTGAAACATTGGAACTTCCACTAACACCCTTCACTTGATTGTTGGAATTTGTAAACACACCACCACCTCGTCTTCCCTGCTTCTCCCAAGCCAACGCCTTTTGGTGTGCTTCCGCTACAGATCTGGGATCAAACATATTTACCATATCTTGAATTTTCATACGCAACCCTCCAACAAATCTAGCTGTTAATTGTTCCTCTGTCTCCATGATGTCGTTCCTTGCAATAAGTTGATAAAATTCATCAGCATAGTCATTCACAGTCTCGTTCCTTGCCTCAAGTTCTGCAACCTCTGATACATAAGCGATTGATAATTATAAGGTAAGAATGTGGCTTTCATTATTTTCCTCATCTTTTCCCATGATTCAACTTTTGACTTCCCCATCCGTTCACGTGTAAGTTTGGTTTGCTGCCACCATGCCAAAGCTCTACCCCTCAACCTTGTAGCAACCAACTTCACTCTACGATGTTCTGGAACTTCCTTGAAGTCAAAAATCTCCTCCACATTAGATAACCAATCCAAAAACTCCTCAGCTTGCATACCTCCTTTGAATTCTAGAATTTCAGTTTTCATCCCCGATTCCCATCGACGATCATCCTCAACATCCCGATATGCATTTCGCCCTTGGTCTCGATCTCGATAATGATTATGGCTTCTATCACTCTCTTCATCATATTCTCGTGTATTTCGATATCGATCTCGACCATCAACATCCCTTCGATCACGCATGTCTCCTCTACTATGTCTGTCATCATCTCGATAGGGCTCATACTCAAACTCATGGTGATCTCTTCTCATTGAAACTGATGATTCTCTTCTACCTCGATCAGAATGTGGCGACATTCTCCTTCCACCCGAAACCGATGGCGAAACCCTGTTTCCACCTTGGTTTGAAATTGGCGAAGTTCTTCTTCGGGGTTGATTCATATCCATCATGAGTTTCTCTAACCTCCCAATGCCTTCATCCAACTTCTCATTGAATTTGTTACTTATGCGTTGTTCCATTTTCTCGGCATCCTCTCGCTTGTACAAGTCTTCAACATTTTGATGTCGATTAGCTCTCCTCGGTGGCATTGTCGAAACTTCACGAATTCAACACACAAACTTCAAAGATTTCAATTCTAGCTTAGTTTGGCCTAGGAACGACCTAACTCAAGCTCGGCACAACCCTTCAATAGCTCGCACCCACAATCCAAACTCCTTGGCGCGCAAACAACTTCCCGTGCAAAATTTCAAACACCTTTCCTCCTTAGATCCAAAATGATATGGATCAAAATCTTCACTCTTGTTGCGACTTTGTGATGAACGCGATGAACAACCAACTTCTCAAAAAATGATGTACGGCTTCAATTAACTCCCCAAGTTCTTCGAATAAATTGGCTCCAAGACTCGGCTTAGCTATGATTGGCTAAGTCTAGCTCCGATACCAAATGACGCAACAGCGGAATAACAAAATGATGATTCTGTGAAAGTAGCAATCGATGGAATGAAGAATACTGAATGGCCCAAATTCGTTGATCCAAAGATACCGAATTCTAGCTATCTTCGTCACATTGATCGCGCACGATACCGTGAAGGAAGATCTGCAATTCTTCAAACGTTGATCTAGCGCACTAGATACCGTGAATTGGCTTCTACGATCGTTGATCCGAGCGCACTCGAATGCCGAAAGAGGAGATAGGAGATTACACTCAACTACCAATTTAATTGAAAGCACAAAGCTAACAAACAAAAGTTTTCATTCCAAAATCAATCCCTTTTTACAATGACCCGTCTCGCCTATTTATAGGCTACAACTCACACTAGGTCGTTGCCGACCTAACAACACCACACGACTCAACTTAGGTCGAACGCGACCTAACAACAGTACCCATGGTATCTCATATTTACAACACAACACTTAGGTCGTTGCCAACCTAACAACACCACACGACTCTACTTAGGTCATACGTGACCTAACAACAGTAAATTCAAACATATTACAGCATAATATCTCCGACATACGACTTACGACCTAACTTAGGTCGTCAACGACTTAACACTTGCGACCTAAGCTTGACCGACCTAAGGCCTCGTGACCTAAGGATACAACATCTTCATGCGACTTAAGAACATCAGCCTCTGAAACCTCTTCACGCGACTTAAGAACATCAGCCTCTGAAACCTCTTCACATGACCTAACTAGGTCGTAGGTCGTTGAACGACTTAACTTAGGTCGTGAGCGACCTAAAACTCCTTCTGAACAACTTTGCGCGCATCCTTCGTTAGATCGTACGCGACCTATCATAGGTCGTTGGTTTCCTTCTTCGGCATAACTCGCTTCACCGCCTTGTTCCAGTACCTCGTTAGGTCATGGCCGGCCTAAAACTTCTCCCTTAGGTCATGGCCGACCTAAACCTTTGATAAGCCGTAACTCCTTTTCTCTTGACTCGTTAGGTCGTGGCTGACCTAAAACTTCTTCCTTAGGTCGTGGCCGACCTAACACTTGTGAAATTGTAGATCGTGTCGCATCAACAGTGAATCACTGTACATGCCACAAGGCCGTGCACATTGATATATACTTGATAAAACTACAGGGACAGGTGAGCACAAGGTCAAACCCAATCAAAAGCTAAGTTCAACTCAAGTGAAATACAAATAAAGTCACAATACGAGCAGAAGGTCAAACCCGAGCCAACGCTTGGTTCAACTAAGGTGCAATACAAAAAAAAACAGAATGGTCAAGTTTTAATGACTGGAGCAAGCCTCGACCAAAAATTTCAGTGAGTACACATGAAGACAAGCTGTAACGACCCGTACATTTTTACTAATTAAAGTTGTCAATTGTAACGACCCGTAAATTTTAAAAGTTTTATAACGTAATTAACTGAACTTTTGCTAAAAATTTTATAATTGAATTTGGAATTAGAAATTTAATATTTGGAATACGTCTATCTTAACATAGCAACTTGTAATTTTCATCAAATAATATGAAAGTTTATTTTATTGTGAAATTTTATTTAATTTAAACCTGTTAATATTGATGATAATAAAATATTTTCAAAACCTAAATATTTTTCTATAGAAAATTTGTAAAGCATCTTCTATGTGAAACGTCATATTTCGTTTCTTCGAATTTGGACTGCTATTGTTTCGTCTACCTTATTTTCAACAAAATAGCAACATTTCCGGTACCGATTGTCGACTTTTGATCGGACGATCGTACCACTAATATCCGTATACCATTGTAATCATCTTGTCGAGCTGATCTTTGCGGTATATTCACTTATGTATTTCGAGGTTTGATACGCCGCGAAATCGGTGCTACGATTTCTGTGTCGGGTCCGTATTCGGGCTTTTGGTTTATATGACCTTTCATATATCAACCGTAGAATTCCTATAGCCATCGCAATTATTATTTTCTGGAATTCAACGTATTGACTTTAATATTCCTGTCATTTCATTACATTTTGTTCATTCCTTTACTATTCTTTTTTTATGTCCTTTATTCTTCTTTTCTTTCGTTCTGACGCAAAATAATAATACAACATTCCTAATATATCCTGTAGCCTACTTCATCTTTTTCCCCTTTCTTCACATTGTTATTCCTTTCCCCACTACCTCATGCTACTCATCGACAACCACCCAGTCAGCATGAGCCCAACCACATCCCGACGCAACAGCACATCAGTGCCGGAGATCCACCTCTAGCAACAGCCGAAGCCAACATCCCCATCACCCAAGCGCTGTTCGTTGTTCTTCCTCCACTCCTTTTCAGCCTCGGCGTCTTCCGCGCTTCATTTTGTTGTATGGGTATGTTATATATCGGCTGCTATATATATAATAGTTTTATTTTAATATTCTAAATATAAATATATGACAGATTTATATATATAGTTTTTATACGCATATACAATAGGTTGGTTATTTATGTTATATTGGTTTGTGAAACCGTACGATCTTCTTATCTTTAATTATATATATATAGCTATTTATGTAAGTATGTGACTGTGTGGGTATATCTATATATACACAAGCTTGTAAATTTGTTTGAGTTTGTAAAGGAATGGGTTACATACGTATATAAATCATATAAGTTATTTGCGTATATAATTTATTGTATATATATTAAGTTGTTATCAATACATAAGTTATATTAGTGATCTGCTAGTCTATATATATTAATAAATTAAGTTAGATTGGCTTTACTGTTCGATTTATATGTAATATAAAGTACAATATGTTTCAACTTTATTTTAGTATCCGGGTTCGAAATATATTTGTTTGTACTAGAGATATTATATGTATTTGATTTATTTGTTTTATGTATATATATATATAGTACAATATATGTATATTATTTAATAACGGTATTGTATTATATTAATAATAAATCTAGATGGTTCGATTTTCTAATAGTTTGAAGTAACCGAGTTATGTACAGTTGTGTGCTGTCATTTGTATGTGTGAAATATTATGTGTTTATACCCGACTGTATATATATAATATTATATATATATATATAGTTATAGTTATATGAGTTATTGTTTTATATGTATATATCTATATAAGTTACAGTATGTGTATATATGTATTTATAAAAAATAAAAAAATAATAAAAAAGTTTATATAAATTATATATGTTTTGCTTATATCTGTCTAAAGAGGATATATTGAAAGTGAAGTTTTGATTTTTGATTGTTCTATACTAATATATATTATTCTGTTTTAAAACAGTTTATACTGATGTGTTAAAGAATTTGTTTTGGGAAATGGTTTTAAGTATAATAAAAATCTTTGATCTTTAATGCTTGAGTTTAAGAATAATGATTTAGAATTTTTAATTTATTTTATTTTAATCTTGGTCTTAAATTAAAATACTGAAATATATATATATATATATATTCTGTTATATCAAGTTGATTTGATTTGTTCTCATCGATTTCTATCTATCAGCTTCACCTATCAAATCTGTGTCAGCTTACTTCATTTTGAGATTCGTTGTTTGGATCGATCGATTGTCGAATTCGTGATTTATCCCATGTGTTGTCCTGTCTTCTCTAGCCTCGAAAGGTGAGCAATCACTCACGATTACGTTCTTATATTTATTAAATTTGATTTCAATTGAAACGACAATTGAAATATGCTGCTATAGTTATTTAAATTGTTATATATGCTATTATCTGTAACTGTTCACCTGTGGGATATGACACCATATCCCATTGTTTATATTATATTGTTATGGATGATATATGCCTGTTATTATTATTATCATATCTGTTATCACTCTGTAAGTTCCCTGTTAGTATAGAATTCCCTATGGGTTGAAATGATACATACCCGAGCGATCTTGTAGAATAGGAGAATATCGTTATGGGTTGAAATGATAAACCAAAGCGATTTTCGTTGAATTGAATTTGGGATTGCGGGTTAAAATGATATATACCCATATATTATTTAAATTGTGGATTGAAACGATAACTATCCGTATCACTTGACCATAGGATAAAAAAAAATTTATATATAGACACCGTTGGTCTATATATAATATTTTGAAAATGATTTCTATGGTTTTTGGGAAGAAATATATGGTTTTATGAAAATATTGATTTTAGATATTATATACATGTTATTTTATATATATAGTTAAATTCTTGATTTTAAGCTATGTATAAATTTGTGTAATATAAAGTAAGTTTAATAATAAAGTTTGATTTTAAATATAATATGGTTAAGTATTGATTTAAATTATATTTTAATAAATTAAGGATGAGAAGATAGATTTGAAATTTATTTGAAATTGTATTAAATTAAGAATTTTGTTTAATTAAATCGATTTGAAACTTATTGAATTTGAGGGTTTTAAGATATGATTTTATAACTTGGTTTTGATTTAAAGTGATTAATGGATATTTCAAGTTTAAATAAATCGAAGGAAATATTTAGCTTAATAAAATTTAAGGTTATTTAAATGACAATGGATTTATTAAGTGAAGATTTGAAAACTAAATAACAATGAAGTTAAAATAATATATATATAAAATTATCCATTTAGTTTTGAAAGTGCTGTGATTTGGAAATACATATATTTGAAATGGAAATGATATCTTGGTTTTGAAGTACAAATTAATTTGAAATGACCACGGTGTTATAATGACGTTTGGTTGTTAATAGCGTATATTTCTACACTGTAGATAGTTCCACGGATCCTTATAGGATGGTTATCCCAAACATCATTTAAGTTACTTGTATTTCAGTTGATATTTTGATTGACTTGGATTTATTGATATAAGAATGTTAATCCTGACTCGAGTGTTTTTTGTTTTGCTTTACGCTCGGGTCAGACTGAGTGATACAGCATTTGAGACTCACCTTTGGAGTTTGGAGCTTCGCTTGGAGATCCAACTATCGATTCAGCTTTCAGCTTTTCCAGTTGATTTGTTCAGAGATGTCATCAGTCTGTATTTGAGATATTCTGTTGTATTTTATTTCAAACTCTGATGTTTACATAGTAGCTTCATGAACTACTACTACTATTTATCTATTCCGTTGCATTATTATATTACTCTGTGTCTGTAATTCTGTGATTGATTTATTTACTGTATATGCTAAGTTTTGCCAAATTTTATTTACAATCTATTGTTTTGAATTATTCATGTCCGGCATGTGTGGATTTATTATCGATTTGAATGGTCCAAAATAGGGGGTTGTTACAGTTGGTATCAGAGCTCTGGTTTTAGGCAAACTCAGCATATAAAGTAAATTTAATTACGGAATCACCTTCTTTCGAGCTTGAATTCCTTCCTCCTCAATTTGGGTTTCTTTCGAATTTTGGAACGCCCCACTTTTTTTGAAATCCATTCTTGTCTCTCCCTATTTGTATTCTTTTGATTTTGGAGCATCCCATAACTCCACTTCGAATAATCTCCATAAAAAAATCGGCGATTCCGCCAATCTTAGAATGATTTTAAAGGGGTGAAACTCCTTTACAATTGGCATTGATTCACCGGAGATTTCTGTATCCTCGGTTCACGATGCTATCTACCTCCTGTTATGCTGAAGTTCTATCTCTGGCGATCGAATGTCGAATTGCCTTAGATTTTTGTATCGATCTTATTCTTGAAGACATGGTTGACAAGAATAAGGTTTCCCGCGATTTGTATTAGTCTATCCACCTTTTCTATTTTGTAATTAATCATCTCATCTTCGTTCGAGCCTATCTTCGAATCAGAATTATATTTAATTAGAGTCCCTCTAATTTGAATCTCTATCTTTGTTTTGAAATCCATTATTGAATCATTTTTTGAAAAATCGTGTTTGTTTGTATTTTAGAAATTGTTTTATATATTGAAATTATTATTTTGATAAGTATGAGTATATTCTATATATATAAAGGAAATGTTTTCGATAAGGATTATATAACTTTTAAAAACGAGAATTTGAAGTTTCGAAAGGATTTGAAATTTTGAAAATTATATAAGAAATTGATTTATATAATAATGATTTATAACTGAAGGGTTTTAAATTGGAAATTTGAGAGATTGAACTCCGGTATTTTGAAATTGGATTAAGATTTTGAAAATATATAATAATACGATTTGAAAGTATTTTTCGAATAAGAAATGTTTCAAATGACTTCAAATGAGTTCCAATGATTTCGAAGAAATTTCAAAGAAGTTTTCAAGAAAATAGAAGTCCGGAACTCACTTATGTCGCTGGAGAATAATTTCGGTGATGAGTGCACACATCATCGACATTGGTTTTCGAGTTTCAGAGTGGGGGATAGGCCACTTTAGTAGCTTTGCTATGCGATTGATTTTGTGAAACCAATTTTGGTTTTCAAATTCCGAAGTATGATTTGATATTCGAAAGATATATGTATATATATTTGAAACGATTTGAGGTAAGACCGGTGTTCAATCCTCGAGTTCGGATTTGATTTGGTATAACCCTATCTTTTGAAATTGATTTACTGATATGTTGGTGATTTCCAACTCTTGGATTGAAAATATGATATCTTCGGCTATTTTGAAGGTTTGAGCACTTCCAAATCAAGGTTAACCTTTCAAAGCTAAGTAACTTTGAAAAGTATAAAGTACATAAGTTTGGTATGTATGTTTAAAGTATGTAGTAATATGATTTAAATAAGTTTGAAACTGTTTTGTTAAGTAAATGAATAAGACTATTTTGAATTATACTAATATGAAATTTAGTTTTTAAAAATATTTTGAATAAAATTTAGTTTAAATGTTTTAACTTAGTAACATCTTTATAAAACTATATATTTAACAAGTTGGAATAGATACATAAGTTGTACGTATGCTGTTTTATTCGCATAATTAACTTGATCCTGTTTGAGTACAGTTCAAGGTGAATTACACCATTTCGTGTTAGTATTTTTCATTTGATTCTTGATGGAGAATATTTGGTATGGATTTTGGGCTTGATTCTAGAATTCTCTATCATAGTATATGGCTATGCAAGGAGACTAATGGCTTCTAGTCGAGAAACCATATCGAAGTCCACATTAGGGAAGTCGAATGGACAGTACTAGTTCGAAAGCGAACTTGTGTGATCAAGCGAGCGATCGAATGTGATGTTGCGAAATGGTGACATATGTACATCTTATATTCTAATATCATTGATATACTTGACGCTGAAATTGGAAGTTGTTGGGTTGGATATCTTTGTAATTTAATTGGAATTTTTCTTTATGCAAACTACTATCGATTTAAAACCATTTTTTTCCAAACTATTTTCTTTTATTTTTCTTAAACAAACTATTTTATTCTATTTTACATACAAAACTATTTTACAAAACTATTTTATATACAAAACTATTTTACAAACTATTTTATTTACAAACTATGTTACAATCCCATATGGCTCTTCATGCAGCGTAACTGATTTTGGAAAATTTTGATCCTGATATAAAATGTGCCTTATGTAAGTATAAGATGATTTTGAAAACCATTGATTTTGGAAATGAATTGGTTGACTTAAATTATATTGATTTAGAAACTTGGATTATTTTCTAAATTTATTATTTTGGAAACTTTGAAACTGAAGATATTTGATTTGGAAGAATAATTTGGTGAAAGCGTATATGATTTTGAAAATTGTATTGAAATTGAAACAAATTTAAAGTTGAGAACCTTGTGTTACTAAATACTTGATTTGGGAGTTGTCGAACTAATATAAAATTTGTTTGTATAAGTATGAATTTGATTCGAAACTATTGATTTTGGAAGGTATTCAATTTGAAAATGAAATCTTATATATAATGGACTTTATATAAGTATGATATTTGAAATTGATTTGAAAGGTACTATATGATATATATTTTTTCAAAGTAAAGATATGGAAAGTGCCTTCTGCTTGATATCCGCTTTGTGGCCACATTGTGGATTCATTATATCGATATTATTTCTCTGATTTGGGTTTTCTGGATATGATACTCGAGTGTCCACGAATTCCATGGCAATCTCCATGGTCTTACGAGCACGACTGCATAGCGTAATTCGCCTGGCTGAGATGGCCTAGGGGTATGGATTGTTTCCTGGGGGATCCAGGCGTAACCATTGTGTATCCTGCGATCTATGTAGGTCGTATTTAGTAGCGAAATCCACAGGGCTGAGATAGCTTACGGATACAGTTTGTTTCCTGGGGGATCTAGGCATAACCATTGTGTATCTGCGGTCTACTAGTCATTATTGCGTAATTCGCAGGGCTGAGAAAGCTTACGGATACGAATTGTTTCATGGGGGATCCAGGCGTAACCATTGTGTATCTGCGATCCATGGTTAGACAATGATTGGGTTGATTTGTTTGGATTGTACTTTCCATATCTGTTTTTAAAAGTTTTTCCAGTATTTTCACTGGGTGTTGAAACAAGTCTACTAAGTGCCTGGAGAATTCTAGCTTTGCGCCTGATCAACGCATGGCCAGAGTCTACAGGAATGAGGATAAACTTGTTGAAACATCGAGTTATAAAAGTATTTTCGAAAAGAAAATTTGTTTCGATATAAAGGTATTTTATTATAAAAAGTATTTCCAACAAAGAAATTTTGTATTAATATTTGAAATTGAAATTTTTATGGTTTGAATTAACTATTCGTGCCCGATACTATTCTTTTGAATCTACCTTATCTGCTCAGCTTTATTTGTTCACCTATATTCTGTTTTTCCAAATCTACCCTCTTTTCTCTTTTTGAATATATCCTTTTAAAATATTGTTTATTTATGTACTACATGGTTTAATAGTAAATTATAAGTGTTGTAAATATGTTAGAAGTTATTAATTAAATAAAGCATATATAAAATAAATGATTATTGATTTATTAATAATGTTTGAAAAGTATCTTGAGATAAAATAAATAAATTTATGAATTATGGATTTAATGTTTTTAATAGCTTCTTTGTAAATAAGAGTAATGATGTAAATAATTGTTTTCAGATAGTTTACACATATTTATAAGGTGCTATTTAAATATTTAAATGGTATTTATAAATGAAGATTTCAAATGAAGTTTACAAGTAAAATTTATATAAGTTTCTTTGAATGTATAATTTAAAAATATTATATAAGTGTAAAAATTCTGATTTGCGAAGTCTATTTATAGTAATACACTTGACAAATAAAATTGAACCTTTATTTTTGAAAGTATAGTTTGGAATACTTACTTGATTTCGAAGTACTAATAGTAAATTTATTGGTTTATTTACTATTTGAAATTTTGTATTAAACGATAATAAACGTTTCCATGGTTTGAATATTCATTTTAAATAAGTGTGAAAAATTAGTTATGAAGATATGAAATTTATTCTTTGATTTATAAATTTTATTATAATGTTTGATATAAATTTCAAACATTGTTTTAGACTTTTGAAACTCTTTGCCTAATACTTTGAGGATGTTTTAAAATATATCTTATATTTTACTAAGCGAATGAAAATCAATTTAAAAAACTAAATGAAATTTATATGATCTAAATTGACAGTTTGAACTAACAAATTGAATTGAATGACTATGTATTTATTTGATAAAATGGATTCGACCAAATTATTGAGTATTAATTAATTTTAAATGATTGAAATTTATTTGGTTTAAATTAATTGTTTATTTTGGTATTTCAATCTATTTTCTTTCTGGTTTTCTCTATTCTCCTACCTCCTTCCTTTTCGGGGACGAAAAGTTTTGAGTGGGGGAGAGTGTAACGACCCGTAAATTTTAAAAGTTTTATAACGTAATTAACTGAAATTTTTCTGAAAATTTTATAATTGAATTTGGAATTAGAAATTTAATATTTGGAATACGTCTATCTTAACATAACAACTTGAAATTTTCATCAAATAATATGAAAGTTTATTTTACTGTGAAATTTTATTTAATTTAAACCTGTTAATATTGATGATAATAAAATATTTTCAAAACCTAAATATTTTCTATAGAAAATTTGTAAAGCATCTTCTATGTGAAACGTTATATTTCGTTTCTCCGAATTTGGACTGCTATTGCTCCGTCTACCTTATTTTCGACAAAATAGCAACATTTCCGGTACCGATTGTCGACTTTTGATCGGACGATCGTACCACTAATATCCATATACCATTGTAATCGTCTTGTCGAGCTGATCTTTGCGGTATATTCACTTCTGTATTTCGAGGTTTGATACGCCGCGAAATCGGTGCTACGATTTCTGTGTCGGGTCCGTATTCGGGCTTTTGGTTTATATGACCATTCATATATCAACCGTAGAATTCCTATAGCCATTGCAATTATTATTTTCTGGAATTCAACGTATTGGCTTTAATATTCCTATCATTTCATTACATTTTGTTCGTTCCTTTACTATTCTTTTTTTTATGTCCTTTCTTCTTCTTTTCTTTCGTTCTGACGCAAAATAATAATACAACATTCCTAATATATCCTGTAGCCTACTTCATCTTTTTCCCCTTTCTTCACGTTGTTATTCCTTTCCCCACTACCTCGTGCTACTCATCGGCAACCACCCAGTCAGCTTGAGCCCAGCCACATCCCGACGTAGCAGCCCATCAGTGCCGGAGATCCACCTCTAGCAACAGCCGAAGCCAACATCCCCATCACCCAAGCGCTGTTCGTTGTTCTTCCTCCGCTCATTTTCAGCCTCGGCGTCTTCCGCGCTTCATTTTGTTGTATGGGTATGTTATATATCGGCTGCTATATATATAATAGTTTTATTTTAATATTCTAAATATAAATATAAGACTGTTTTATATATATAGTGTTTATACGCATATACAATAGGTTGGTTATTTATGCTATATTGGTTTGTGAAACCATACGATCTTCTTATCTTTAAGTTATATATATATATATAGCTATTTATGTAAGTATGTGACTGTGTGGGTATATATATATATACACAAGCTTGTAAATTTGTTTGAGTTTGTAAAGGAATGGGTTACATACGTATATAAATCATATATGTTATTTGCGTATATAATTTATTGTATATATATTAAGTTGTTATCAATACATAAGTTATATTAGTGATCTGCTAGTCTATATATATTAATAAATTAAGTTAGATTGGCTTTACTGTTCGATTTATATGTAATATAAAGTACAATATGTTTCAACTTTATTTTAGTATCCGGGTTCGAAATATATTTGTTTGTACCAGAGATATTATATGTATTTGATTTATTTGTTTGTATGTATATATATATATATATAGTACAGTATATATATATTATTTAATAACGGTATTGTATTATATGAATAATAAATCTAGATGGTTCGATTTTCTAATAGTTTGAAGTAACCGAGTTATGTACAGTTGTGTGCTGTCATTTGTATGTGTGTAGTATTATGTGTTTATACCAGACTGTATGTATAATATTATATATATATAAATAGTTATAGTTATATGAGTTATTGTTTTATGTGTATATATCTATATAAGTTACAATATGTGTATATATGTATTTATAAAAAATAAAAATAATAATAAAAAAGTTTATATAAATTATATATGTTTTGCTTATACCTGTCTAAAGAGGATATATTGAAAGTGAAGTTTTGATTTTTGATTGTTCTATACTAATATATATTATTCTGTTTTAAAACAGTTTATACTGATGTGTTAAAGAATTTGTTTTGGGAAATGGTTTTAAGTATAATAAAAATCTTTGATCTTTAATGCTTGAGTTTAAGAATAATGATTTAGATTTTTTATTTTATTTTATTTTAATCTTGGTCTTAAATTAAAATACTAAAATATATATAATATATATTTATATATATATTCTGTTATATCAAGTAGATTTGATTTGTTCTCAGCGATTTCTATCTATCAGCTTCATCTGTCAAATCTGTGTCAGCTTACTTCATTTAGAGATTCGTTGTTTGGATCGATCGATTGTCGAATTCGTGATTTATCCCGTGTGTTGTCCTGCCTTCTCTAGCCTCGAAAGATGAGCAATCACTCCCGATTACGTTCTTATATTTATTAAATTTGATTTCAATTGAAACGACAAATGAAATATGCTGCTGTAGTTATTTAAATTGTCATATATGCTATTATCTGTAACTGTTCACCTATGGGATATGACACCATATCCCATTGTTTATATTATATTGTTATGGATGATATATGCCTGTTGTTATTATTATCATATCTGTTATCACTCTACAAGTTCCCTATTAGTATAGTATTCCCTATGGGTTGAAATGATACATACCCGAACGATCTTGTAGAATAGGAGAAAATCATTATGGGTAGAAATAATAAACCCAAGCGATTTTCATTGAATTGAATTTGGGATTGCGGGTTGAGATGATATATACCCGTATATTATTTAAATTGTGGATTGAAATGATAACTATCCATATCACTTGACCATAGGATAAAAAAAAATTTATATACAGACACCGTTAGTCTATATATAATATTTTGAAAATGATTTCTATGGGTTTTGGGAAGAAATATATGGTTTTATGAAAATATTGATTTTAGATATTATATACATGTTATTTTATATATATAGTTAAATTATTGATTTTAAGCTATGTATAAATTTGTGTAATATAAAATAAGTTTAATAATAAAGTTTGATTTTAAATATAATATGGTTAAGTATTGATTTAAATTATATTTTAATAAAAGGATGAGAAGATAGATTTGAAATTTATTTGAAATTGTATTTAATTAAGATTTTTTTTAATTAAATCGATCTGAAATTTATTGAATTTTAGGGTTTTAAGATATGATTTTTTAACTTGGTTTTGATTTAAAGTGATTAATGGATATTTCAAGTTTAAATAAATCGAAGGAAATATTTAGCTTAATAAA
Source organism: Allium fistulosum (assembly GCA_030737815.1). Lineage (NCBI taxonomy): Eukaryota > Viridiplantae > Streptophyta > Magnoliopsida > Asparagales > Amaryllidaceae > Allium > Allium fistulosum. The sequence goes on along the minus strand of CM060902.1, from coordinate 1,368,325,843 downwards.
ATTTAATGTTATTTAAATGACAATGGATTTATTAAGTGAAGATTTCAAAACTAAATAACAATGAAGTTAAAATAATATATATATATAAATTATCCATTTAGTTTTGAAAGTGCTGTGATTTGGAAATACATATATTTGAAATGGAAATGATATCTTGGTTTTGAAGTACAAATTAATTTGAAATAACCACAGTGTTATAATGACGTTTGGTTGTTAATAGCGTATATTTCTACACTGTAGATAGTTCCACGGATCCTTATAGGATGGCTATCCCAAACATCATTTAAGTTACTTGTATTTCAATTGATATTTCACTTGACTTGGATTTATTGATATAAGAATGTTAATCCTGACTCGAGTGTTTTGTGTTTTGCTTTACGCTCGGGTCAGACTGAATGATACAACATTTGAGACTCACCTTTGGAGTTTGGAGCTTCGCTTGGAGATCCAACTATCGATTCAGCTTTCAGCTTTTCCAGTTGATTTGTTCAGAGATGTCATCAGTCTGTATTTGAGATATTCTGTTGTATTTTATTTCAAACTCTGATGTTTACATAGTAGCTTCATGAACTACTACTACTATTTATCTATTCCGCTGCATTATTATATTACTCTGTGTCTATAATTTTGTGATTGATTTATTTACTGTATATGCTGAGTTTTGCCAAATTTTATTTACAATCTATTGTTTTGAATTATTCATCTCCGGCACGTGTGGATTTATTGTCGATTTGAATGGTCCAAAATAGTGGGTTGTTACATCAATTTAATAAGATTTTGGTAATTAAATTTGGAAGAAATAGAAAAAAAAACAATGTAATTTAATAATGAAATGAATGCCAAAATGAAATGTAATAATGTATTTAAACACTAATTATTGATAATTGAAATGAAATTACAATTTATTGAAGTAATGTAAATTGTTATACTTGGCTATAAATTTATGTAAGAAAACAAATGCAAACATTAAAATTTATAAATGATTTAGTATGAAATAAATGACCATGGAATAAAGATTAGGTATATAAGAATGGTAACATATGTTTGTGAACAATGAATTCAAAAGTGTGATTAAAAGTTGTAGTAACGGTTGTAAGTTACTATTTAGTTGGTCTATTAATCTAGTTGTAAACGTTACATTAGGGTATAAAACCGAGTATAAGTAAACAAATGTAAGTGTTGTATGGATAAATGAATTAGAATATAATTTATAGTAATTGAATGAATTGATCATTACGTAAGCAATTATGATAATTAGTGGACATAATAAACTTGAGTGTAATATAAAGATAATGATTACATTTATTACAAGTTACATTTTATTTAGGCTGCTAAATTTAAAGTAGGAAATCAATTACATTTAAATGTAAGTAAATGTTCATTAATATGAGATAAGACAGTAATAGTAAAAGTTGTGAATGTAATGAAATAGATGGAAATGTATATTTTATTCATAGATAAAAATAAAAGAAAGAAACCAAATTGAATAAATTGATTAAGGTTTTAATTATAATAAATGTATTTGACAAATTCAATAATTGAAAATTATATTTAATACAAAGGAAAGTTGGAAATATGAATTTTGCAATGTAAGTTTTAAATTTGTTCGTAATTTATTTTCCAAAGACAATAAAATAAACAATTTCTGTAAATTTTATAATTTGGTCAAATTTGGTCAAATTTTGAATTTCAGTTTAAATTTTTAAATTTGAATTTTAAATTCTAATCTTTTATTTGAAGCTATATATAATTCTAATGTCCGTTATGCTTTTCGTTTCATTAAATTCTGATTTATACTTTATAAATTGGATAACATACAGCGCATTAAAAACAATTAATTTCTGCGTTTATTTTATATGTTTCTATATCCATCTCCTTATTTTATTTTTCTACTGTGTTGTATAAACTTTATTTTTATTTATTGAAGGTTTCTTTGGTATATATCTTTTACTTAATGGCTAGGAAACAAATCAATTAGACGTATGATTACTTTGTTTTAATTTGGCATAGGTTACATTTGCTTTATTGCTTGCCTTTATTTGCTTGGCCTATTTATTTCCTACCATAGGCGTTCACCATTGTTTAGACGTGTATTACTCCCATCAAATCACGCACAAATCTTCCCAAATATCTTTTCCTCATTTGCCTCTTCTGATTTAAGACTTTACATATGTTTCTTTTATTAAATAGGAAATAAAGCCTTTATTCACTAGCCTCTTTATCTCTTGCCATTCTTTTAGCTGTTTCTTTTTTTATTTATTTATTTTCCTTTCTTAGCCGTGTATTACATTTCCAAAGCCGTACAAAACTTCTCACTTTCCCTCATTCTTCATTTGCGTACAAAGAAAACAAATATCACAAGTCATGGCTTCTTCTTCCTCTTCTCTCTTTTTCCTTTTCTCTTTTCTATCTTTGTTTCTTCATGTTGCTCGGCCTCACCTCCAAGCCGACCCCATCACCATCTCCACCCTATGACCGACCACCATCATCACTTCTCCTCACCACCATCTATGGCCGTGACCACCATGAAGACTCCATCACCAAACTTGTTGAAAACCTAGCCAAACTCCTATTTTCCTTCACCTCCTCTTCATGTACTTTGGCCACAACAAATTCCACCACCTATTTGCTTTATCATGACCTTTAGCCATCATAGCCGTGCCTATGTGTGGTGTGGTCAAGCCCACTTGACCATGGCCGAGCCACTTGATTGATGTAAAGCAAGGTTATGTCCTCTTTGATCCGTATTTTTGTTGTTTTAATTTCTTATCTTGTGTGTTGAATAATATACGTATGTTTGGGTAATTGTTTATATACAGGATTTGGTTCATGACTCTTCATTCACAAAAAAAAACATAGTCGTGCCTTGTCATGCTTTTTGGAGTTTTAGTCTTGTGTTTTGAATTTGATCTCCAGCTTTAAAAAGGTGAGTTCATCACTCACGATATATGTACTTTTATAATTGTAAAACAATAGCATATGAATTGTAGAAAATTTATATGTTATGTTAATATGTTCATACATTCCTATGATATGATTATATGATGTTAAATTCTGTTTATATATTTGTTACATCATCTGATATGATTATATGTTCTACTGTTCATTTATTTACTGATTCTCTCACTACAAGTTCCCTATCACTATGGGTTGAAATGATACATACCCGAACGGACAGTAGAATAAGGAAAAATCATTATGAGCTGAAATGATAGCTCGAGTGATATTTATTGTATTTTACTGAACTTGGGATTGCGGGTTTGAAATGATAAAACCCAGATTTTTCTTTTTAAATTACGGATTGAAATGATACAGATCCGTATCACTTGACCTAGGTTAGAAAATATTATACAGGCCCATGGTTATATATTTAATAATATTTTCTGAAATTTTTTTAGTATTTTAAGTTTTAAGATATATGAAAATTTTACTTAAAAATTTGATTCAATGATTTTAAATATATGGAATTTTTATAAGTCAATAAGTGGTTTGAATTTAAATTATAAAGTTATATTGGTTTTCTATAAGTTGGAATCTTTATATATCAATAATGGGTTTTAAATTGAATTTAAAGACATTTATTAATGATAAATAACTTAATAATTGAATTTGACTTAATATGGAAGTTTTAATCTAACCTAGTAATTGTTATGAACTTTACTTTATGAAACAGACATGTTTTGTGTAATAGATAATGTATTTTGAGCTGATAAAACAGAATACAGTTTTAATTGGACATTTTGTAATAAAATTAATTTAACTAGAAAATCATAGTTAATTGATGTCTAAATGAATAGATCTAAAAGAAAAAAATTGATTGTTATATTAACTATGATAAAATATTCTTTTGTGAAATGTTTTGTTTCGTAAAATAAATAGTTATGATTTTTAAATGGAATAATGTAACTTTAATTATGACCTAACTTGATAATTGGAAATTTGGTTTTTTCAAAGGGAAATTTTAAGTTAAGTAAATAAATAGAAATTTAGTTTTATTTATGAAAGGGGTATTTTAAATAAAGTGTTAGGTTAGTGGTTAAAAATAAAAGTTAAGTAAAATAGTGTATTTTGACTTAATAAATGAATTATGGTTTAAATTGTATATTTATTTATAAAATTTTATTTTATTAAATCATAAGTTAAATGATATCCAAATGAATATTTCTGAAATGTGAGATATGTTTTATAAGTTAAAAATGGCTAAAATTGAAGTTTTAATGTTTCTGAAATGTTATAATAAATCTGGAATTGTATTAACAGCATTTCCTAAGTGCTGTTGTTTCTGAAATTAAACTAGGTTTTTGAAATACTAAAATACTTACTACAGCAGTTTATAAATGCTGTTGTTTCTGAAACTAAACTGTTTTGAAATACTAATACATACTGTAGCACTTTATAGGTGGTGCTATTTTGAATTTGACAATGTTTTTGAAATGTTAATATATTTACCGTAACACTTTATAAGTGCTGTTATGGCTGAAATTTCAATGAACTTTGGAAATGAATATATTTTGGAAGATTTTGACATTGAAATTAAATGGTTTAAATGAATATGTTTTGAGGTGAAATATAAACCATTTTTGAAATTTATAAGTTAATACAATGTTTTCGAAATTGGTATAATTGAACGAATGAACTTAATAATGTTATAACTTTGGTAATGAATATTATTTTTAAGGATGTTATGATCTTTCTAAATATTATGATTTCCAAATGATAACATTTTAAATTGATATGGTTTCAAAGTATTATGGTTTCAAAGTGTTTGGTTTCAAAAGTGTTATAACTTTGGAAGTACTATGATTTTAGAAATGAATTTATTTGAAATAGTATTTAATTAAGAATTTTCTTTGAATATATTGATTTGCAATTTAAGATTTATGAATATGACTTTATAAAGTGGTTTTGGTTTAAGATGATTTTAAAAGGAATATTTCAAGTTTAAATAAATTGAAGGAAATATTCAATGATTGGAAATTTGGGTTAGTTCAAATGATATTTTGGTTTTGGAGTATAAACTAGTTTTGAATATGATATTTGTTTTTGAAGTATAAACTAGTTTCGAAATGGATATGATATTTTGTTTTGAGGTATAAATTATTTCGAAATTAATATCCATGGGTTATAATAACGATTGGTTGTTAAAGAGACCGGGATCGGATATGGGCATACTCTCTGTCGATACCGAAAACCACTTTAACAACTGTGTACGCGGTGGAGATTCCAGAATGAAGTAGGATGGTGGTGGCGTTTTGTTAAGGTATATACGTGGACCCGACTCCCGTGAGTTGGCATAAGGTGGCTAAAACAGGAGCGATCGACGGGTTAAGGAGGTAGCACCTCGTATTAGACACACTTCTTCATATGCCATTCTATTATTCTGTGATTGATTGGTGCACACCTTTAATTTTTGGGAGTGTGGTTCAAGTTGGGCGATAGTAGCTGCTAAGCACTACCACTAGTCCAGAAGCGTAATTGGTATATCTACCCTGGCATTGCCTAGTTGTGCCGTATCACCTACCCTAGCGAGCCTTGTACGATTTTTGGTTTTCTCCCATAGCCCATGGAGTGTCCTCTGGTGGCTTCCCAATTAGGAGGGACCATGATACTGGATGGACTATTGGGACTATTATGTGTTAAGGGCTATATGGGTAACCCTTTAACGCTATTTAAAAGTAAGTTTATTTTACTATAGACATTATTATATTAGCGAAATATTACTACATAGTAAATAGTTTAACGGATCCTTAGAGGATGGGCGGTCCCAAGCATCCTTTAAGTTACTTGTACCTTTATATTGCAGTTCACTTGAGTTGGTTTACATTGTATAAGTATGTATGTCCTGGCTCGAGTGTTTTGTGTTTTGCTTTACGCTCGGGTCAGACTGAGTTGTACCAGTATTTGAGACTCACCTTTGGAGTTGGAGCTTCACTTGGACCCATCCATTGATTCTGCTTTCAGTCATTTAGTTGATTCCATTGATGTATTCAGATCTTGTATTTGACTATTGTATTGAGACATCTTTGTATTCATAAATTCTGCTGTAATCTTGTTTAACTCTGTTATATATATTGTAGCTTCATGAACTACTATTTCTTTGCTTCCCATGCATTGTTACATTACTCTGTGTCCGTGATCTGTGATTTATTTACTGTATATTCTGAGTTTTGCCAAATTTATATTTACAATTCGGTATTTTGAGCAATTCAAGTCTGACATGTGCGGATGCGAATGGTTGAAAATATCGGGTCATTACATTTGGTATTAGAGCTTTGGCTCCAGGCAAACTTAGCATATATGGTAAATTTGTTTACAGAATCACTTTCGTTCGAGCTTGAATCTCTTCCTTTTGACTCGATTTCTTTTGAATTTTGGAACAATCCCTACGGTTCCAAATCCATTCTTGTCTCTCCCTATTTGTCTTCTTTTGATTCTGGAGTATTCCATAACTCCACTTCGAATGATCTTTATAATAGATTGGTGGTCTCGCCGATCTTTAAATGATTGCAAAGGGGTGAAACTACTTTATAAGAAGCATTGATTCACCGAAGATTTCTGTATCCTCGGTTTACAATGATATCTATCTCTTGTTATCCTGAATTCTACCTCTTGATATCTGATGTAGATTTACCCCAGAACCCCACATCGATCTTATTCTTTAAGTCACGGTTGACCCGGTTAAGGTTGCCTACGATTTATATAAGCTTATTCATTTCCCTATTATGTTATTTAATCATCTTGTCTTTTGTTTCAACTTATCTTCAAACCATTCTTGAAGTACATTTGTAAACTAATATATATATATGGTGTTGTTTGAGTTGTTGATGTTGATTTGGGTTTCCGATCGATTCGTCTGATCAACGCTATCGATAGGATCTCCAAAACGCTTGAACAGAGAAAACTGACACCATATTGTTTTCAAACGTGGTAAATGGATAAATTTATATAATTATATTTTATATATGTCTAATTTTCTGAATTTTGATAGTTAATTGAATTGGTTGTTAAGTAATAATATTTGAATTTTTATATATATTGTAATCATTGGCTTTGTTCATATATAAAATAATTGAACTATAAACATGGTTACAAATTGATTGGGAAATTAAAATGAATTTAAATCAAGAATTTGAGAATTTAATTTCCGATGATTTCGAACTTTGGTTTTAAGGTTTTAAAAGGATATATTATTTAAAATATTTTCGAATAGAAATTGTTTCTAAAGAATTTTAAAGTTTTAAATCTGTGCTCTTTTCTTTGTCACTAGAAAATAATTTCGGTAATGACTGCTGCATCATCGACGTTCATTTTCGAGTTTCGAAGTGAAGAGACCATTTTGTAGCTTTGCTACAGTTCTGCTTTGAAGAATTAAATTGATTTGAATTTCTAAAAATTGACTTGATTCATAATATATACATTGATATATGATTTCAAATTTGATTTGATATATATATATATATATTGTACATATATATATATATATATTTATCTAGAATAGTTTGAAGTTAACCAGAAATTTAATTCTTAAATTTTATCCTAAGGGATACTTTCAATTATAAAATGAAGCCAAAATTTGAATAAATATTTAAGCTTGAATAATTGAATTGGGAAAATTTTATTTGTACAATACTCTATTGCATTCCAATATAACTTACCCTGATTATTCAGAAGTTGTCACGAACCGAAATTTTCGACTTTCGAAAATTCAACATCGATACTCACTTTATCGACTGTCGAGCAATCGAGTGCCGGAAACTCCAATAGTGAGGGTTTAAGAAAGAAGAAAAAGGCAGAAGAAGAAGAAGATAGAAGAAAAAGAGAAGAAGAACAACAAAACAACAACAGATACAGAACAGAGACAATATCAGAATCTCACATATCGCAGCGGAACAATATATAATAAATAAACACTAGTCTTTTAAAACAAAGAACTATATCAGTTTATACATACATCAATCATCAGAGTCATATACAACAATGGACAGTTATATAAACTTGTCCTCATACAGAATACACAGCGGAATAAATACTATCAGATACAAATACTACGTCTCGTCATCCAGCTTATCTCCAAAGCTCCAGAATATCCAGAATATCCTGATAATCTAACTCTAGACTGCCCGTGTGGAAATTGGTGGGCACCCAGAGTTTAGAAGGGAAACAATAAACTCCGAGTCAGTCATGGTGACTGGTGTGAGATCGTAAAACAGTTATTCTTTATAACAACAAAATAATTTTTAAAGTCAATTCGAAATGCTTTTGGAAAATGAAACTACCATAAGACCTCCCACCACACACAATGCAAACGCAGAATTGGAGGAGATTTCTTCTTATGATAGTCAAAGATGCTTACTACGCAAAATCAAATCATTTTTGATATTATTATTAGTGCATAGTGGAAAACATTTCGAAAGTAGAATATAAATCTTAGCCAGCATAGGTACCATTATATTATGCCTGCTATAGCTGCCTCCTGAGGAGACAGGTTATACAATTGAAATCGTAAAGGCTCGTATTGTTTCTTTGGATTTCCAATAAATGGTCAGGCTAAGGAACTTCCTTTTCCACGATGGGTACGTCCCTGGAATAGACGACCCGAGAAATAACCTAACATTACGGTTAGATCTCTGCCAACACAAGGCCGGGTTACCTCTGCAAAAATAGGTAACTACTGACACGCATATGCCATCCCCCGATCGTCACCGATCTTCCCGAGGATCCCCGATTTCCAACAAACCACAAAGTAATAATAACTGTGCAGCAACCACAGAGGTTAAGTATCTGGGCTCCATACCATGATACCACCTTTATCCAGAAGGAATGACATACACTAAGGGGCGCTACTCCCTAGAACCTTGCCGCATCCTTCCTGTTTCGACCATTTCCGGGGTGTGAGGCTCGACGAAGTCTCGTCCACAAAGCTACGCTTTCTCAAAAAGCCCTGCTTCGGGTCAAACAAAATGATCAACCTATGATCACAAAGATATAAGATCAAACAAATGATCATATCACAAATGATCAAACACTGATCATTTCACAGCAACACTCAGTATGCCACGTTACCAAATTGGGATATATCGCTGATAAATTTCAACTACATAACCTCTGAGCTCGTACGTCTCAGAGAAGGGTGTTAAGCTAAGAGAATAAATTCTCCGCCACCAACAGAAATGTATTTGAAAGAAATCAGCTCAATATCTCAAATTGTAACGTCAGACACACAATCCATACAAGTCTGTTCCGGGATCGAACAGAACCGAAGGCACTTCTCACGAAGCCCTTGCATATCCGGATAATTTTCAATCACGTCAGGACTTCCCGTCACTAAGGGTGATAAAACCTCTAAATCGAAGATCAGTCGATGTAGAGTAACTCGACGGTAATCCTTCCGTTTTCAAAAATATCCGGTCTTCAACACCGGTCTTCAAATGCGATTCATAACGACGTATCACATATTCGGAATGGGTTATACGACCCCATGGTCCTTTCCCGGCTAACCCGAATAGTGAGCGATTATTCAAAAATAAGTGTGGCATTCAAATTCATCCAATTCACAACAGATACCTACCTAAAGGTAATTATTGATAGTCGGTTATTTAACTATCAATAAAGATGCGCAACATCATCAGATTCCAAATAATTTTCTCAAATTATTTTATCTTCCAAAATATCCTTTACTAGATATAAAATTTCCACACTTCTAAAATAAATCGATATTTATTTTTAAACAGTCTCCCTTTTATAAATTCCATAGTGAATTTATAATTTTCAAATATCTACAGATATACGATTTTCAAATCGATTTCAATATTCAATTTCAATTTATCTTTACAAAGATAAATTCTCAAAACATTCATTTCATTTTGGAAAAGAAATTTCATACTTATTTAAAAATAAGTATTTCACAAATCATTTATTTTCAACACTTGGAAAATATTCGATATACTTAAATCAAATTAAGTATATATTCATTTCTTTAAGGAAATCTATTTTCTATAACGACATCAATTCGAGTCAAAACGAGTGTTACGTAAAACATCGTTACGACGACTCAAAAATCACTAGTATAGGGATTCGGATTTTAAGATAGATATATAAATCCCAATACTACATAAAACATTTCTTTTCGGAAATCATTTACTATAACAACAGTGTTATAGTCCACCATTTCCTTAGATTTCTCGAAAACGTCTATTTCAACAATAAATGTTGAAATCTATGCTTTCGATTCATAACACATTTTAAAACACCTTTAAAATGTTTAACTTCATTTTTAAAATATTACTTCTTCAAAAATGAATCCATTTTACTTAACAACATATTCACTGTCCAAAATCGTGAATAAAATTTACTTAACCCCATTTCAATCATTTCTACACATTTTTATTTCAATAAAAATTCGCTATTCAAAATCGTGAATATATCTTCTTAAATAATCTTCTATATTTAATTTATCAAACTCCATCGATTTCGAATTTATAAACACGGTTATAAATTCTATTTCTATTTATAAAAACTTCAGTTTATAAATCTTCTTTATTTACAAATTCAATTCACAATTCAATTTATATATCACAATCCATATTATAAGTTAAATACTTATAATTTCATTTATTTACAAAGATCATTCTCTTAAAACTTTACAACTGTGAAATTTACCCTTTTATAAACCCATTTTAACGTCATTTCCAAATACTACATCAATTACAGATTGATACCCAAAATTTTATCATTACTAAATAATTTTCCTTATTCTTTCCAATTTATTCAATATTCTATTTTTAAAAGAATTCTTCAATTTGAAATCATTTTTACATTGATTTCCCAAGTTATTTCAATTCATAAATTTAATTTCTAATTGGACTTCCAACTTATTTCATTTTAAATAAATTCCTTTTGAAGAGAATAAATTTCTTTGTCTCTTTCAATCTATTTAAAAATCCAAATTTAAATTAAATTCTTCAATTTATAATCACTGTTTTATGAAATTCTTTTATTTAGCAATTTCACTTCATTCTGGAATAAATTCGATAATACTATAAAAATCAGCTTTTATACTTTTAAATTTTCCTCTTCAAAATTTATTCAATTTCTAAAATTGATTCATTTAAAAATTTCTATTTTGATTTCAAAAATCCAATTTCGTATATTTTGGAATCCAATGATATCAAACATCCATTCGGCCAATTTTTGTTTTTCAAACAATTCCCAATCATCAATATTATCGATCGTATCAATATAATCATTCACAGAATTATCATATCACAATATAATAAATTCACAACAATATTGAGGGGTCCAGTTGGATCCCTCCAACCTGTTTCCCTGCATCCAAAGACGTTAGCACAATACCAATTCCGCTCCAGTACGGAATTATCGCGGTATATAGGTTTTTTTATAAATCCGCTTACTAACGGCGCAATAGGGTCTCATCCGCTATACGAGGCGGGAAATCAACAATCCAATATATACATATGCCAATATGTATATACTGCTATATATATAGATATATCCTATCATATCTAATATAACAATCAACACAGACAATCAAGCAATCAATAACTGTAAATTCCACTTTCAAATTTGAGTGAGAAGATCTCACCTTAGTTTTTATTTTGCAATCCACTTTCCAACTTTCGAATTCGATTTCATCATTGTATTTGACCTTGTATAAAAAAAATTATACAATCCTATTAATATTTTACAAAATCGAACAATTTTATTACCATTTATAAATTCGACCTACCAATAAATCATTATAACTAAAATTTTAATTTATCTAATAATTAAAATTGTAAACTAACTTCGTATAAATGTTTCAATATCTAAACTTCTATATCATTTCTTTCTGTTTTACATGTTCTATAGGGTTAAAATTTGATTGTTCGATGCTCAGTTGTAACACTTGTTAAATATTGCTGAATGCATTAAATTTACAGTGCTAATAGAATGTTGTTAAATATTGTAATAAGGCATTTTCAGCAGTCCCTAACAGGAACTAAATATGGCAATAGGAATATTCATACTTACAGAAGTATGAATGCCACATCAAAAAATCAAACTAAAGAAATACTCACAGCTTCGTCGTCTGCCATCATCGCGAAACTCTAACTGCTTCCACCTCGCCTCATCGAATCGCGAATGCCAACCCATGCCACTGATTTCCTCCATCGCTCGAGACTTGTCGCCGCGACCACCTGAGACTTCGATCGAATTCCTATGCCTCGTTCGCCAATCGCTGTCGAACCATCCACGCGAAACCCTAGATCGATCGCGACCGCCATTACACCACGTCTGAGTCGCGAAACCCCTCGCGTGCGCGAGCTCCCCAAACAGTCGAACACGACTCCGATGAGATACTGCCACCAACCAACACATCGCTGCCTTCACGTCGAGATCCCCCAATCCCAGTGCCCTAAAAATAAATCGCGAGCCACTGTCGTTGATCGACAGCCAGCCCAGACTCCACGACTCGCCTGCCTTGGCCTCGTCGAACTCGAGACTCCCACGTGCCTGAAACCCAAAACCAATCGAGTCGCCCCGCCTCTTCGCCCTCGAAATCGCGAGCTCGATTGCCTAATCGACCGATACCCCCAATCGTCTGTCGCCCCTAGTTTAAACGTCGCGGTTCTAATGATTTGAACGAGAATGAAGAGTGGTGGGGTAGCTTGGGTTTTATAATGAAGGTATTGCCTTCGATCTACGAACGATTGAAGATGAGAGGAAAAGAATTCGCAGTCAAAACTTTTGAAGGCAGCGGCCATTGTTTCGTTTCTTTGATTTTACTGAGAGGAGGGAACGAGATGCTCGAGTGTATTTGAGAACAGCAGAAAAAGTTGCGTGATATCAGATGAGGATGAGTACGAAGGAGGCAAATAGACGGCAGGCTGTACGAGTTGTTGGAGGAAGTGAAAAAATATATTCTTAAATTTTTCGATATAGATCCCAACGCGTTTATATGTCGTTTGCTCACATATCAACCCCGAAAATTACGAAAATTGAAATCCGGCAATAATACAACCTTCCGGACCCAATGGAACTGGTTTCGTCGAATTCCGAGACTGTGCCTCGGACGGCTATTTTTAAATGTCGGTTGAACGATTAAATTTCAAAACTGATCAAACAGTCTGAAATTAAATTCTGAAGGTTCGATTATCTTCGGTATTATCAATATGAATTTTAAAAGCTTTTGAAATATTTTTCTCCGGCTTTAAATTGAAGATTCAAATTTTTATCCAACTTCAATCGATTAAATTTTATAATTTAATCGGCAATTTCAACGTTATATTCGGGATTCAAATCAAATCATTGTTCAAATATTTAAAATTAGTTAAATATCTTCGTTTTAAATTGTTGAAAATTCAGGGTCGTTACAGACTTCCCTCCTTAAAAGAATTTCGTCCTCGAAATTTCAAGTTAGGGAAAAAGGTCCTTAACTCGTCTACTATTTTTCACAATCTAATAGTTTTATCACTTTTCAAACGGATCTTCCTACTAAAGATTCGTTATTAACTCAACTCGTTTTCCAACTTCAATTATAGTTCAAAACAACATTGTTTTACGTCAAAATTCAAATTCGAGTTTAAATTCAAATTTAAACTTCCAAAATTTCTCAAAAATTTTCTAACACTCGGAATTTTCAAAAAATTTCGCCAGCGTCTCCTTTGCGCGGCTAATACGGCACGACTACAAAACGTCCCTACGGACTCTCAGATTTCAAAAAGAAAAAGAAAAAGCCAAGCGGCTAGAGAGAAATCATCAAAAACTCATATTAAAATTCAAATACATACCTTTTTCGAGCAATTCGAATTATCTGTGAAATAAAATTTCCAATCCCTTTATACACCTGTATATCCTACTAGCCATTATATCTAGTTACAGCATTCAAATCATTTTGCAAATTCGATTACAAATTTTCAATATATACTTCTTATATCATTTTTTTTACTTCACCATTGAAGTTACATATTCATTATCATTCAATTTTGCATTTCAATTTTCATTTGAGTTCAATTCAAAATTCCAATCTAATTTGGATTCGGTTTATCTCCTCCTTATTGAATTTTATCAGCTTTCATTCATAACTGATTATTTTTAGATTAGTTTCAGTTACTAATTCATTTCAATTCTTTGCTTACAACTTCAAAATGAATCTCAACTTCCCCTTCCAGTTTTATTCTTTTGTTCATTCCCAAAATTTATTTATAATTTACTATTTTGGTTCACAATCACTTATATTGAACTGGATTTCAATTCGAATTCAATTTACATTCATGTACTTGCAATTGCAATTTGATTCATTCGTTTTCATTTTGAATCTCATTTCTATCAGATTTCAAATATTTCATACGTTATCAACTCATTTACATCTTGATTTATACAAATCGCTTCTACATTCATATTACTAATTCCATTCCACTAACAAATTTTAATTTCGATCATTTTCTTGGAATCCCATTCCAAGTTATAAATTCGTTCACAATTTATATTTACACTTTTAATTCATATATGAATTCATTTCCTTATGCTTCCAATTCATATTTAAAATTTCATTCGTTAAATGGATTTTTATTTAAACTTTAAACTTTACAAGTTATCAATTTCATAATATTTCATAAATATTTTTTTTTTTTTATATAGTATTCCAGAGTCTTACCATCATTTCAAAGCCATTTTTGAAGACAATTCAAATCATTCTTTGAATTTCAAAAACAAAAATCCAAATTTCCAAACAACTTCTATTTAAAATAATTTGTCAGCAATCCCTCTTTTGGAAACCCGAAAATGAACACCGGTGATGTCGCGATCATCATCGGAATTATTTTCCAGCGACCGAAAAGAGTTTAGAGCTTTCATCTCTCAAAAATACTTTTCAAAACCTTTGAAAATCACTTTCAAACCAAAAAAAAATGATTTAAACTTTCCAAATCTCCAAAATTTTCAAATTCTTTTCAAAACATTTCCAAAAACTTCTCTGGAATTCTGTTTCAAATTACAATTCACATTTATAAGTTACATCCTTAAATTTCATTTGTATACGAATTCATTTCTTATCTTTAGAGTTATGATTCGAATTTCTTATTCAATTTCAATGATAATATTTCTCATATTATTACCTCTAACAACCATGCAACCATATACTATAGTAATTCATAGAAAAACATCCTTTTCTTTTATATACAAAAATAGTTTTGGGCAAAATTATTTCATTTACCCTATTTAAAACAATACTGTGCCGAATTGTTCTATTCGAGTGTTTAGAGATCCCTATCAATGATCGTTAATTACTCGTATTGACCAGAATCCATATACCACTCAATAAACCAATCATCACAATATAAAACAATTTTATATTCAAATAACAAATACGCGCTTATATCTATTATTACACTCAACTCATTCTAGAGTACTGCTGACTCTATCTCTAATGAGTAACACCCAACAGAGCAGGGTTGTCGCTTAACCATATGCTCTGATACCACTTTGTCACGAACCGAAATTTTCGACTTTCGAAAATTCAACATCGATACTCACTTTATCGACTGTCGAGCAATCGAGTGCCGGAAACTCCAATAGTGAGGGTTTAAGAAAGAAGAAAAAGGCAGAAGAAGAAGAAGATAGAAGAAAAAGAGAAGAAGAACAACAAAACAACAACAGATACAGAACAGAGACAATATCAGAATCTCACATATCGCAGCGGAACAATATATAATAAATAAACACTAGTCTTTTAAAACAAAGAACTATATCAGTTTATACATACATCAATCATCAGAGTCATATACAACAATGGACAGTTATATAAACTTGTCCTCATACAGAATACACAGCGGAATAAATACTATCAGATACAAATACTACGTCTCGTCATCCAGCTTATCTCCAAAGCTCCAGAATATCCAGAATATCCTGATAATCTAACTCTAGACTGCCCGTGTGGAAATTGGTGGGCACCCAGAGTTTAGAAGGGAAACAATAAACTCCGAGTCAGTCATGGTGACTGGTGTGAGATCGTAAAACAGTTATTCTTTATAACAACAAAATAATTTTTAAAGTCAATTCGAAATGCTTTTGGAAAATGAAACTACCATAAGACCTCCCACCACACACACAATGCAAACGCAGAATTGGAGGAGATTTCTTCTTATGATAGTCAAAGATGCTTACTACGCAAAATCAAATCATTTTTGATATTATTATTAGTGCATAGTGGAAAACATTTCGAAAGTAGAATATAAATCTTAGCCAGCATAGGTACCATTATATTATGCCTGCTATAGCTGCCTCCTGAGGAGACAGGTTATACAATTGAAATCGTAAAGGCTCGTATTGTTTCTTTGGATTTCCAACAAATGGTCAGGCTAAGGAACTTCCTTTTCCACGATGGGTACGTCCCTGGAATAGACGACCCGAGAAATAACCTAACATTACGGTTAGATCTCTGCCAACACAAGGCCGGGTTACCTCTGCAAAAATAGGTAACTACTGACACGCGTATGCCATCCCCCGATCGTCACCGATCTTCCCGAGGATCCCCGATTTCCAACAAACCACAAAGTAATAATAACTGTGCAGCAACCACAGAGGTTAAGTATCTGGGCTCCATACCATGATACCACCTTTATCCAGAAGGAATGACATACACTAAGGGGCGCTACTCCCTAGAACCTTGCCGCATCCTTCCTGTTTCGACCATTTCCGGGGTGTGAGGCTCGACGAAGTCTCGTCCACAAAGCTACGCTTTCTCAAAAAGCCCTGCTTCGGGTCAAACAAAATGATCAACCTATGATCACAAAGATATAAGATCAAACAAATGATCATATCACAAATGATCAAACACTGATCATTTCACAGCAACACTCAGTATGCCACGTTACCAAATTGGGATATATCGCTGATAAATTTCAACTACATAACCTCTGAGCTCGTACGTCTCAGAGAAGGGTGTTAAGCTAAGAGAATAAATTCTCCGCCACCAACAGAAATGTATTTGAAAGAAATCAGCTCAATATCTCAAATTGTAACGTCAGACACACAATCCATACAAGTCTGTTCCGGGATCGAACAGAACCGAAGGCACTTCTCACGAAGCCCTTGCATATCCGGATAATTTTCAATCACGTCAGGACTTCCCGTCACTAAGGGTGATAAAACCTCTAAATCGAAGATCAGTCGATGTAGAGTAACTCGACGGTAATCCTTCCGTTTTCAAAAATATCCGGTCTTCAACACCGGTCTTCAAATGCGATTCATAACGACGTATCACATATTCGGAATGGGTTATACGACCCCATGGTCCTTTCCCGGCTAACCCGAATAGTGAGCGATTATTCAAAAATAAGTGTGGCATTCAAATTCATCCAATTCACAACAAATACCTACCTAAAGGTAATTATTGATAGTCGGTTATTTAACTATCAATAAAGATGCGCAACATCATCAGATTCCAAATAATTTTCTCAAATTATTTTATCTTCCAAAATATCCTTTACTAGATATAAAATTTCCACACTTCTAAAATAAATCGATATTTATTTTTAAACAGTCTCCCTTTTATAAATTCCATAGTGAATTTATAATTTTCAAATATCTACAGATATACGATTTTCAAATCGATTTCAATATTCAATTTCAATTTATCTTTACAAAGATAAATTCTCAAAACATTCATTTCATTTTGGAAAAGAAATTTCATACTTATTTAAAAATAAGTATTTCACAAATCATTTATTTTCAACACTTGGAAAATATTCGATATACTTAAATCAAATTAAGTATATATTCATTTCTTTAAGGAAATCTATTTTCTATAACGACATCAATTCGAGTCAAAACGAGTGTTACGTAAAACATCGTTACGACGACTCAAAAATCACTAGTATAGGGATTCGGATTTTAAGATAGATATATAAATCCCAATACTACATAAAACATTTCTTTTCGGAAATCATTTACTATAACAACAGTGTTATAGTCCACCATTTCCTTAGATTTCTCGAAAACGTCTATTTCAACAATAAATGTTGAAATCTATGCTTTCGATTCATAACACATTTTAAAACACCTTTAAAATGTTTAACTTCATTTTTAAAATATTACTTCTTCAAAAATGAATCCATTTTACTTAACAACATATTCACTGTCCAAAATCGTGAATAAAATTTACTTAACCCCATTTCAATCATTTCTACACATTTTTATTTCAATAAAAATTCGCTATTCAAAATCGTGAATATATCTTCTTAAATAATCTTCTATATTTAATTTATCAAACTCCATCGATTTCGAATTTATAAACACGGTTATAAATTCTATTTCTATTTATAAAAACTTCAGTTTATAAATCTTCTTTATTTACAAATTCAATTCACAATTCAATTTATATATCACAATCCATATTATAAGTTAAATACTTATAATTTCATTTATTTACAAAGATCATTCTCTTAAAACTTTACAACTGTGAAATTTACCCTTTTATAAACCCATTTTAACGTCATTTCCAAATACTACATCAATTACAGATTGATACCCAAAATTTTATCATTACTAAATAATTTTCCTTATTCTTTCCAATTTATTCAATATTCTATTTTTAAAAGAATTCTTCAATTTGAAATCATTTTTACATTGATTTCCCAAGTTATTTCAATTCATAAATTTAATTTCTAATTGGACTTCCAACTTATTTCATTTTAAATAAATTCCTTTTGAAGAGAATAAATTTCTTTGTCTCTTTCAATCTATTTAAAAATCCAAATTTAAATTAAATTCTTCAATTTATAATCACTGTTTTATGAAATTCTTTTATTTAGCAATTTCACTTCATTCTGGAATAAATTCGATAATACTATAAAAATCAGCTTTTATACTTTTAAATTTTCCTCTTCAAAATTTATTCAATTTCTAAAATTGATTCATTTAAAAATTTCTATTTTGATTTCAAAAATCCAATTTCGTATATTTTGGAATCCAATGATATCAAACATCCATTCGGCCAATTTTTGTTTTTCAAACAATTCCCAATCATCAATATTATCGATCGTATCAATATAATCATTCACAGAATTATCATATCACAATATAATAAATTCACAACAATATTGAGGGGTCCAGTTGGATCCCTCCAACCTGTTTCCCTGCATCCAAAGACGTTAGCACAATACCAATTCCGCTCCAGTACGGAATTATCGCGGTATATAGGTTTTTTTATAAATCCGCTTACTAACGGCGCAATAGGGTCTCATCCGCTATACGAGGCGGGAAATCAACAATCCAATATATACATATGCCAATATGTATATACTGCTATATATATAGATATATCCTATCATATCTAATATAACAATCAACACAGACAATCAAGCAATCAATAACTGTAAATTCCACTTTCAAATTTGAGTGAGAAGATCTCACCTTAGTTTTTATTTTGCAATCCACTTTCCAACTTTCGAATTCGATTTCATCATTGTATTTGACCTTGTATAAAAAAAATTATACAATCCTATTAATATTTTACAAAATCGAACAATTTTATTACCATTTATAAATTCGACCTACCAATAAATCATTATAACTAAAATTTTAATTTATCTAATAATTAAAATTGTAAACTAACTTCGTATAAATGTTTCAATATCTAAACTTCTATATCATTTCTTTCTGTTTTACATGTTCTATAGGGTTAAAATTTGATTGTTCGATGCTCAGTTGTAACACTTGTTAAATATTGCTGAATGCATTAAATTTACAGTGCTAATAGAATGTTGTTAAATATTGTAATAAGGCATTTTCAGCAGTCCCTAACAGGAACTAAATATGGCAACAGGAATATTCATACTTACAGAAGTATGAATGCCACATCAAAAAATCAAACTAAAGAAATACTCACAGCTTCGTCGTCTGCCATCATCGCGAAACTCTAACTGCTTCCACCTCGCCTCATCGAATCGCGAATGCCAACCCATGCCACTGATTTCCTCCATCGCTCGAGACTTGTCGCCGCGACCACCTGAGACTTCGATCGAATTCCTATGCCTTGTTCGCCAATCGCTGTCGAACCATCCACGCGAAACCCTAGATCGATCGCGACCGCCATTACACCACGTCTGAGTCGCGAAACCCCTCGCGTGCGCGAGCTCCCCAAACAGTCGAACACGACTCCGATGAGATACTGCCACCAACCAACACATCGCTGCCTTCACGTCGAGATCCCCCAATCCCAGTGCCCTAAAAATAAATCGCGAGCCACTGTCGTTGATCGACAGCCAGCCCAGACTCCACGACTCGCCTGCCTTGGCCTCGTCGAACTCGAGACTCCCACGTGCCTGAAACCCAAAACCAATCGAGTCGCCCCGCCTCGTCGCCCTCGAAATCGCGAGCTCGATTGCCTAATCGACCGATACCCCCAATCGTCTGTCGCCCCTAGTTTAAACGTCGCGGTTCTAATGATTTGAACGAGAATGAAGAGTGGTGGGGTAGCTTGGGTTTTATAATGAAGGTATTGCCTTCGATCTACGAACGATTGAAGATGAGAGGAAAAGAATTCGCAGTCAAAACTTTTGAAGGCAGCGGCCATTGTTTCGTTTCTTTGATTTTACTGAGAGGAGGGAACGAGATGCTCGAGTGTATTTGAGAACAGCAGAAAAAGTTGCGTGATATCAGATGAGGATGAGTACGAAGGAGGCAAATAGACGGCAGGCTGTACGAGTTGTTGGAGGAAGTGAAAAAATATATTCTTAAATTTTTCGATATAGATCCCAACGCGTTTATATGTCGTTTGCTCACATATCAACCCCGAAAATTACGAAAATTGAAATCCGGCAATAATACAACCTTCCGGACCCAATGGAACTGGTTTCGTCGAATTCCGAGACTGTGCCTCGGACGGCTATTTTTAAATGTCGGTTGAACGATTAAATTTCAAAACTGATCAAACAGTCTGAAATTAAATTCTGAAGGTTCGATTATCTTCGGTATTATCAATATGAATTTTAAAAGCTTTTGAAATATTTTTCTCCGGCTTTAAATTGAAGATTCAAATTTTTATCCAACTTCAATCGATTAAATTTTATAATTTAATCGGCAATTTCAACGTTATATTCGGGATTCAAATCAAATCATTGTTCAAATATTTAAAATTAATTAAATATCTTCGTTTTAAATTGTTGAAAATTCAGGGTCGTTACAGAAGTTAACAATGTAATTGAATAATGTACAATATAAAATGGTGTTGAAGGAATTTATATATAAATTGGTATATTTTATTTAAATTAATTAATTTTGTAAATTTATTTGTTTATAAAGTTAATGTTTTTGAATAAGATGTATTGTTTACTTAATTCTTTCTTTTCCCTTCTTTTTCCTTTTCGAGGACGAAAAGTTTTGAGTGGGGGAGAGTGTAACGACCTGTACATTTTTAATAAATAAAGCTCTCAATTTAATAAGATTATGGTAAATAAATTTGGAAGAAATAGAAAAAAAACTTTGTAATTTAATAATGAAATGAATGCCAAAATGAAATGTAACAATGTATTTAAAAAATAATTATTAACAATTGAAATGAAATTACAATTTATTGAAGTAATGTAAATTGTTATACATGGCTATAAATTTATGTAAGAAAAAAAAATGCAAACATTAAAATTTATAAATGATTTAGTATGAAATAAATGACCATTGAATAAAGATTAGGTATATAAAAATGGTAACATATGTTTGTGAACAATGAATTCAAAAGTGTGATTAAAAGTTATAGTAACGGTGGTAAGTTGCTATTTAGTTGGTCTATTAATCTAGTCTTAAATGTTACATTTGGGTATAAAACTGAGTAAAAGTAAATAAATGTAAGTGTTGTATGGATAAATGATTTAGTATATAGTTTATGGTAATTGAATGAATTAAACATTATGTAAGCAATTATGATAATTAGTGAACATAATAAACTTGAGTGTAATATAAAGATAATGATAACTTTTACTGCAAGTTACATTTTATTTAGGCTGCTAAATTTAAAGTAGGAAATCAATTACATTTAAATGTAAGTAAATGTTCATTAATATGAGATAAGATAGTAATGGTAAAAGTTGTGAATGTAATGAAATAGATGGAGATGTATATTTTATTCATAGATAAAAATAAAAGGAAGAAACCAAATTGAATAAATTGATTAAGGTTTTAATTATAATAAATGTATTTGACAAATTCAATAATTGAAGATAATAGTTAATACAAAGGAAAGTTAGAAAAATGAATTTTGGAATTTTTCAATGTAAGTTTGAAATTTGTTTGTAATTTATTTTCCAAAGACAATAAAATAAACAATTTCCGTAAATTTTATATTTTGGTCAAATTTGGTCAAATTTTGAATTTCAGTTTAAATTTTTAAATTTGAATTTTAAATTCTAATCTTTTATTTGAAGCTATATATAATTCTAATGTCCGTTATGCTTTTCGTTTCATTAAATTCTGATTTATACTTTGTAAATTGGATAACAAAAAGCGCTTTAAAAACAATTAATTTCTGCGTTTATTTTATATGTTTCTATATCCATCTCCTTATTTTATTTTTCTATTGTGTTGTATAAACTTTATTTTTATTTATTGAAGGTTTCTTTTGTATATATCTTTATTTTTAATGGCTAGGAAACAAATCAATTAGACGTATGATTACTTTGTTTTAATTTGGCATAGGTTACATTTGCCTTATTGCTTGCCTTTATTTGTTTGGCCTATTTATTTCCTACCATAGTCGTTCTGTAATGACCCGTATTTTTACGGATCGAAACATCGTAAAACAGTTGTTATTACACTGTTGGTATTGTTGAGTCATGCAGAGTTTAGGTCTACTAGAGCTTAAGTCGTTTGGAAGTTAGGTCATGTGATAGCTTAGGTCGTGGGGTAGGTTAGGTCGAGTGAACGACCTAAGGGATTTGAGCAACCTACAGAATTTGACGACTTAAGGGGAGTTGGCGACCTAAGGAAGTTAGTGGTAGCAGTTAACGACCTAAGGACTGGACGAGGTAGGGCTTAGGTCGTATGACAGTTAGGTCGCGTAGTGGTTTAGGTCGTGAGTTTGGGACGACCTATAGAAATAGGCGACCTAAGGAAATAGGCGACCTAAGGAATAGGCGACCTAAGGAATTGGCGACTTAAGAGTTAGCGGTATAGGAAACTGGGGTTGAGCGTCCTATGGGGGTTGTGCTTAGTTAGGTCGTGAGCGACCTAAGTAGTTTGGTTAGGTCGTGAAGTCGTAGCCCGGCTAAGTTGCGCAAGTGTTAGGTCGCGATTGTTGTTAAGTCGCGTAAGCAGTTAGGTCGTGGAAGCGCATATGCGTTAGGTCGTGGATGCGCATATGTTAGGTCGCTTATGTGGTAGGTCGCGCGCATGAGTTAGGTCGTAAGTCGCGCGTAGTTAAGTCGCGCAGTGTTAGGTCGTGTGGGTTTTAGGTCGTAGGTCGTGACAGTTAGGTCGTGGACGACCTAAGGGAAGCAGACAACCTAAGGGGAAATCAGCCTATAAATAGGTGGGTTCTTCTTCATTTTTGGGATCCGGATTTCGAAGCGACGAAGTGCTGCCATTTTGAGAGCTTGAGTTCTACACTTCTTCACTTCTTTTCTCCACTTTAATCTTGTGATTCCTTCCATCCAAATCGAAGATCAAATCGAAGATCCAAGAGCTTAGATTGAAGATCTTCATCCATCAAAGAGAGATTTCATCGTTTAAAGCGAAGTTTTGATAGATCGAGTTAGATTCTTCGCTGTCCAGATCTGAAGTGTGTTGCTTTTGAGTTGTTTAGGAGATTCGGTGAGTGGTGATTATCTCTCACACGGATCCAAAGGAGTAGATCGGATTGGTGGCTTGATTATGTGTTAAACTTGTGATTTCCATGCATTTTCTTAAACTTAAGTGTAGATCTATTGTTCATGATGATTTGACATCCATTTTCCTACATGTTAACCTATGCAAGTTCATTCATCAAGTTGTAGAGATATTGCTCATGATTCATACTTGTTAGATTTAGACTATTTAATTACAAGATTGCCATTATTGCTATAATTGTTTATTTGATCATGTTTGAATGCTTGATTACTTAGATTAATGTTTGACTTGATTGATTATTGTAAATTAGTTGATTGATGATTTGATTTGGACAAGTTAGTCGAAGATGATTCAAAAGCTAAGGGAAAGGCTCTTGAATTGAAAAAGCTGCTCGTGGCATATGTGGCGGATGATGAAGCTCATATGGATAGATTTGATGATGTTGATGTTGAGATGAGGCTTTGCTATGATGAGATGAAGCAAGGCATGATATGAGATAGCCTTGGTTTAATCCAGACGGGATCATTCCAAGCATGTTGATAACTCGGTGAAATGGTTCGAGTTGAGGATAATGGTTTGCTCGAGAGGCGCTTGAGCTAGTATGGAAATAGTCGTCGAGGAGGATGACTAGAAGGCTGAGATTTCATCGTTGTTGAAGGTTCTAGCAGGCTCAAAGCAAGAGTACGTTGGGCAGATTCGATAGTCCCTATAGACTATGATTGTAGTCGAGTACTCTGGGCAGATTCGATAGTCCTAGGCACGGGCTGCGACGACGTGCGGAGATCTGTCTAGAACCGGGGTTGCCATTAACCCTTGACGGACGGCTGAAAGAATGTGCCGGTCATTCAATTAACGGTGGTATCGAGGCAATGATAACAGTGATAGCCAGAGTCATGGATGTTTGGTTGTATCGTCATTCGGTCTCAAGAGCGATGTTTTCTGGGTGCTTATCTTATCTTGGTTTAGGCCTTGGGGGTTTGTACTTGGAAAACACCGACCTTGACTCGAGTGATAATTGCTTTACTTTAAATGTCTGCTTTGCTGTGTTTACTTCTGCTTAGTATGTCTGGGGGCTATCACTGTAGAAAGAGGTGGAGTGGGAGGGTTGGATTCCTATTCCTTTTACCTTTATGCTCTTTTGGTATGTTGTTAGTTAATTTACCGCTCACTAAGACTGTTGTCTGACTCATTGCTTTATGTTAAACTCTTATTGCCTTGGGCTATTCATCCGTTTTGGGATGGGCAGACTAGGTAGCAGGTGACAGGTGTTGTTCTTAGTTTTCGACGATGCTGATGACGAAAACGAGTTGGAGGCTTGCATATTATTTTCTTACTATATGTACTGGATGTTCCGCTGCTTTGTATAATTCTCTGAGTGTTATGTAGTGAGGCTTGATGTATTGACTATTCAGATGTTGTATCCAACTATTATGAGGTTTAATAGAGATTCTGTTCTGTAAAGCTTCACTATATATACTTTCTATTGTATTTTATCCATGCGCTGTGAGTTATACGATAGATTCTGCTGTTTTAATTTACCCTGGCAATCGTCCATGGCTGCCTGGCACACCTTACAGCGCACTATTTACCTTATTTAGTGCAGGGGTCATGGGCGGTCGTCACATTTGGTATCAGAGCTTTGGTTAATCGATTTTACCCAACGCTCGCTGACGTAACTACGTATGAGAGACGTAATTGTATTTTGATGGATGATTACTATATATAATATAGTAGCTTAGAAGAATTTGAGTCCTTTATATAGTTGTTCTCAAGGTGTATTAATCATTCTTTTTATAGATATTAAGAATGAGTCAAAGAGGGAGACCAGCTGCTAGGGAAGGCCGTGCTACCGAGGGGGCTGCTGATTATGCTGCTATGTTCAAAGCTATGATGACTTCGATCATGAGAAGGATGCCAGCTCCGGGGTCATCAGTTGATGTTGGAGTTCAAGTTCAAACTCCAAAACCGATGGATTTTGCTAAGCCGTGTAAAGACTACACTGCTCTTGGAGGAAAGGTTTTCTTGGGAACTGAGTCAACTATTGAAGTGCAGAGATGGATAGATGCTTGTAGAAGGATCTTTGGTGATTTGGGAATTGAGGATGCAACCAAAAGAAAGCTTGCATAAAGACAGCTTCAAGGAAGAGCTTCTGATTGGTGGAACTCTATCACCATTGATACTCCGGAGGAAGAGATTACTTGGGAGAAATTCCAAGCCAGATTTGAAGCTAAGTTCATTTCTACTGCTCAGAAATCTTTTCTGTTCAAGAAGTTTGTGGAGCTCAAGCAAGGTGGAAGACTAGTTCTTGAGTATGTTTCTGAGTTTGAAGCTTTGTCCAAGTATGCCCGGTTGTATATTGAATCTGCATATCAGAAGAACGAGAAGTTTGTGACAGGCTTGGACAGTCATCTTGGGAGACAGTTGGTGGATCATCTGGACGATCCATTTGAGAAGCTTGTGGAGAAGGCTCTCAGGCATGAGAATCTGTTTCCTAAAGAAGGATCCATTGTTGCTGTGACCAAGGAAGAGTCTAAACCACAGCAGGGTGGAAACAAGAAGAGGAAGCAGCAGCAGCAAAAGGGTAAGGATGGCCAGAAGAAGCCGAAGGGCGAAGTGACCTGCTACAACTGTCAGCAGAAGGGCCATTTCTCCAGAGATTGCAAGAATCCGAAGGTACCGGTGAAGTGCCACAACTGTGACAAGCCGGGGCATATCAGGAAGAATTGTCCAGAATCGCGGAAGGACAAGCAGATTATGCAGGCTTATGCTTTGGGGGCTGTTCCATCATCTTCAAAAGCTCCTACTGCTGAAGAGAAAGGAAAGAGTGTGGTGGTTCAGGGTACTCTTTCCATTTGTGGTGTTCCAGTTAGAGTGTTATTCGATACTGGGGCGTCGCATTCTTTTGTTTGTAATGAACTTGTAGGCCGGTTGGGTTTAGAACCGGATATCGTTGATAGGCCATTGGTTGTGACTAATCCATTTGGGGCTTCGTCTTGTTTGTGTATGTTATGCCGTGGTCTGATTATATCGAGTCATGATTGCTCTTTTGTTTGTGATTGTTTTGTTCTGAACTTTGCGGGGTTCGGAATTATTTTGGGTATGGACTGGCTTAGGAAGTATGCAGCAAAGGTTGATTGTGAAAGATTGGAGGTGACAGTCGAGAATGTGGAGGGGCGAAAGGTTGTGATACGATGTACGCATGAAGAAGGCGTCTTCATGAGCTTCATGTATTCGCTGGTTGTTCCACGGGATGGACTGTCATCGATGCCAATCGCTAATGGATTTGAGGATGTCTTTGATGAGGTCAAAGGGTTACCGCCGCATAGGGAGATCGAGTTTCGTATCGATTTAGTTGAAGGAGCCAGACCTGTTGTGATGCCTCTTAGGCGGATGGCGCCTAGGGAACAGCAAGAGTTGAGGGTGCAAGTTGATGATCTTTTACGGAAAGGATTCATTCGGCGTAGTGTGTCCGAATGGGGTGCACCAGTTGTGTTTGTAACCAAAGTGGATGGATCGCTAAGGTTGTGTGTGGATTATCGTGAGCTGAATAAAGTGACTAAGAAGAACAAGTATCCATTGCCGAGAATAGATGACTTGTTTGATCAGCTTCACGAAGCTAGGGTGTTTTCTCAGATGGATTTGGCAATGGGATTTCACCAGTTAAGAGTGGCTAAGGATAGTGTGCCGAAGACTGCTTTCAGGACACCATCCGGTTTCTTTGAGTGGCTGGTAATGCCGTTTGGATTGACCAACGCACCAGCATATTTTGTGGATCTTATGAATAGAGTGTTCAGAGATCAGTTGAACAAGTTCGTACTAGTGTTCGTGGATGATATTCTGATTTATTCCAGAACTGAAGAAGTGCACAAGATGCACTTGCGTATTGTTTTGGAAATCTTACGGAAACATCAGCTGAAGGCTAAGTTTTCGAAGTGTCACTTCTGGAAGAGCGAAGTGAGGTTCTTAGGCCATATTATCTCTGGAAATGGAATAGCGGTTGATCCCGCTAAAGTGGCAGCAATCCAGGATTGGGATAGACCTAAGAATGCATCTGATGTGAGAAGTTTTCTTGGATTAGCAGGATATTATCGTCGATTTATCAAAGACTTTTCCAAGGTCGCTGCACCATTAACAGGATTGACGAAAAAGAATCAAGTATTCAGATGGGATGCTAAGTGTGAGCAAGCTTTCGGAATCTTGAAAGAGCGACTGACAAGTGCTTCTGTTTTGACTATTCCAAGTGGGAATGATGAGATGGTGGTTTACACCGACGCATGTGGTACTGGACTTGGAGCAGTGCTAATGCAGAAGGGTAAAGTTGTTGCGTATGCAAGTCGACAACTGAAGCAGCATGAAAGGAATTATCCGACTCATGATTTGGAGTTAGCAGCGATTGTTTTTGCTCTGAAGATGTGGAGACATTATCTATTGGGAGTTCGATTCGAGTTGTTTACAGATCATAAGTCGTTGAAGTATCTTTTCTCCCAAAAGCATTTGAATCTTCGGCAGCAACGATGGCTAGAGTTTTTGGCATCATATGATTTTAGTATAGCCTATACTCCGGGAAAATGTAACGCAGTGGCAGATGCGTTAAGTCGAAGACATGCAGGATTGGGAGCCATGTTTTCAGAATGGAAGAATCTCGAGTATTTAGCTGGATTTGACTTCATTCCCAGATGTGAATTGGAACCTGAAATGTTGGCAAACTTATCGATAAGACCTACTCTTGTGGAAAGGATTGGCGAGAGCCAAAAGCGAGACGATAAGCTTGTCAAGATTATCCGTGATTTGGAATCTGGATTGGACCCAGAAAAGGATAAAGGATTCGAGGTCGATCGAGAGGGTTGGCTTCGGAAGCAAGGACGACTAGTTGTTCCCGATATAGATGAATTGAGAAATGAAGTTCTGAAGGAAAGTCATCACTCGAAGTTGAAAATTCATCCAGGTGGAAATAAGATGTATCGGGATATGAAGAGAACCTATTACTGGGAAGGCATGAAGAAGGATGTTGGAAATTTTATTTCCAAGTGCATGAACTGCCAGTTGGTAAAAGCCGAACAAAAGAAGCCAAGTGGACTGCTTCAGCCATTAGAAGTTCCTACATGGAAGTGGGAGCAAATATCGATGGATTTTATCGATGGGTTACCTAGAACAAGAACGGGAAATGAAGGGATTTGGGTCATCGTAGATCGTCTGACTAAGGGTGCAAGATTCATTCCTGTTCGATCGACTAGGACTGCATCAAAGTTGGCTAAGTTGTATGTTAAGTGGATAGTTCGATTCCATGGGATTCCAAAAAGTATAGTGAGCGATCGAGACCCATTGTTCACTAGTGGATTTTGGAAGAGCTTTCAGGAAGTTTTGGGAACCGAGTTGTGTTTGAGTACAGCTTATCATCCCTAAACAGATGGTCAGACTGAGAGAGTCAATCGATTATTGGAAGATCTCCTTAGAGCTTGTGTTTTAGATTTCGGAGGATCATGGGAAGATCATCTTCATTTGGTGGAATTTTCGTATAATAACAGTTACCAGTCAAGCATTGGTATGGCACCGTATGAGGCATTGTATGGAAGACCGTGTAACTCTCCGACATGTTGGTTGGAAACAGGAAAAAAGCTGATACTTGGGCCAGAAATGATTCGACAGACTTCGGATTGCATAGAGATCATTCGGCAACGAATGAAGGCAGCCCAAGACAGACAGAAAAGTTATGCCGATAAGCGTCGTAAGGATTTGGAATTCGACGTAGGTGATATGGTTTTTGTGAAGATTTCTCCACTGAAGAATGTTATTCGATTCGGGAAGAAAGGGAAGTTGACTCCGAGATTTGTTGGACCATTCCCGATCATCGAGCGAATTGGAAAGCTCGCCTACAAATTGGAGTTACCAGAAAAGATGTCGAGTGTACACAATGTTTTTCATGTATCGTATCTACGGAAGTATGTGCACGACTCGAATACAGTGGTTTCTGCTGATAACTGTGAAGATTTTGAGGTAGATACAGTTGTAGAGAGACCTCGTAAGCCGCTTCGTGTTGTGGAAACTGACAGGAAACAGCTTAGGAGGAAGGTAGTTAAGTTGCTCAAGATACAATGGAGTGATGATGATAACGACTGTACATGGGAGGTGGAAGAGAGGATGAAGGCAGCTCATCCTGAACTCTTCAAGGTATGGCCATAAGGTGTCGTGTCATCTCACGACATTGTAACTTGTTCTAATTTTAGATTTCTGCATGCTAGGCTAGAATTGGATGCATGGTTTGTTGATTGCTATGGATGGTAGGCATGCAGAATAGTTTTGATTGCTTTGTTTGTTTGGAATTTCGGGGGCGAAATTCCTAAAGGGGAGAGAATGTAACGACTCGTATTTTTACGGATCGAAACATCGTAAAACAGTTGTTATTAGACTGTTGGTATTGTTGAGTCATGCAAAGTTTAGGTCTACTAGATCTTAAGTCATTTGGAAGTTAGGTCGTGTGATAGCTTAGGTCATGGGGTAGGTTAGGTCGAGTGAACGACCTAAGGGATTTGAGCAACCTACAGAATTTGACGACTTAAGGGGAGTTGGCGTCCTAAGGAAGTTAGTGGTAGCAGTTAACGACCTAAGGACTGGACGAGGTAGGGCTTAGGTCGTATGACAGTTAGGTCGCGTAGTGGTTTAGGTCGTATGTGAGTTTGGGACGACCTATAGAAATAGGCGACCTAAGGAAATAGGCGACCTAAGGAATAGGCGACCTAAGGAATTGGCGACTTAAGAGTTAGCGGTATAGGAAACTGGGGTTGAGCGACCTATGGGGGTTGTGCTTAGTTAGGTTGTGAGCGACCTAAGTAGTTTGGTTAGGTCGTGAAGTCGTAGCCCAGCTAAGTTTCGCAAGTGTTAGGTCGCGATCGTTGTTAAGTCGCGTAAGCAGTTAGGTCGTGACATTTTTAGGTCGTGGAAGCGCATATGCGTTAGGTCGTGGATGCGCATATGTTAGGTCGCTTATGTGGTAGGTCGCGCACATGAGTTAGGTCGTAAGTCGTGCGTAGTTAAGTCGCGCAGTGTTAGGTCGTGTGGGTTTTAGGTCGTAGGTCGTGACAGTTAGGTCGTGGACGACCTAAGGGAAGCGGATGACCTAAGGGGAAATCAGCCTATAAATAGGTGGGTTCTTCTTCATTTTTGGGATCCGGATTTCGAAGCGACGAAGTGCTGCCATTTTGAGAGCTCGAGTTCTACACTTCTTCACTTCTTTTCTCCACTTTAATCTTGTGATTCCTTCCATCCAAATCGAAGATCAAATCGAAGATCCAAGAGCTTAGATTGAAGATCTTCATCCATCGAAGAGAGATTTCATCGTTTAAAGCGAAGTTTTGATAGATCGAGTTAGATTCTTCGCTGTTCGGATCTGAAGTGTGTTGCTTTTGAGTTGTTTAGGAGATTCGGTGAGTGGTGATTATCTCTCACACGGATCCAAAGGAGTAGATCGGATTGGTGGCTTGATTATGTGTTAAACTAGTGATTTCCATGCATTTTCATAAACTTAAGTGTAGATCTATTGTTCATGATGATTTGACATCCATTTTCCTACATGTTAACCTATGCAAGTTCATTCATCAAGTTGTAGAGATATTGCTCATGATTCATACTTGTTAGATTTAGACTATTTAATTACAAGATTGCCATTATTGCTATAATTGTTTATTTGATCATGTTTGAATGCTTGATTACTTAGATTAATGTTTGACTTGATTGATTGTTGTAAATTAGTTGATTGATGATTTGATTTGGACAAGTTAGTCGAAGATGATTCAAAAGCTAAGGGAAAGGCTCTTGAATTGGAAAAGCTGCTCGTGGCATATGTGGCGGATGATGAAACTCATATGGATAGATTTGATGATGTTGATGTTGAGATGAGGCTTTGCTATGATGAGATGAAGCGAGGCATGATATGAGATAGCCTTGGTTTAATCCAGACGGGATCATTCCAAGCATGTTGATAACTCGGTGAAATGGTTCGAGTTGAGGATAATGGTTTGCTCGAGAGGCGCTTGAGCTAGTATGGAAATAGTCATCGAGGAGGATGACTAGAAGGCTGAGATTTCATCGTTGTTGAAGGTTCTAGCAGGCTCAAAGCAAGAGTACATTGGGCAGATTCGATAGTCCCTAAAGACTATGATTGTAGTCGAGTACTCTGGGCAGATTCGATAGTCCTAGGCACGGGCTGCGACGACGTGCGGAGATCTGTCTAGAACCGGGGTTGCCATTAACCCTTGACGGACGGCTGAAAGAATGTGCCGGTCATTCAATTAACGGTGGTATCGAGGCAATGATAACAGTGATAGCCAGAGTCATGGATGTTTGGTTGTATCGTCATTCGGTCTCAAGAGCGATGTTTTCTGGGTGCTTATCTGATCTTGGTTTAGGCCTTGGGGGTTTGTACTTGGAAAACACCGACCTTGACTCGAGTGATAATTGCTTTACTTTAAATGTTTGCTTTGCTGTGTTTACTTCTGCTTAGTATGTCTGGGGGTTATCACTATAGAAAGAGGTGGAGTGGGAGGGTTGGATTCCTATTCCTTTTACCTTTATGCTCTTTTGGTATGTTGTTAGTTAATTTACCGCTCACTAAGACTGGTTTCTGACTCAAGGCTTTATGTTTAACTCTTATTGCCTTGGGCTGTTCATCCGCTTTGGGATGGGCAGACTAGGTAGCAGGTGACAGGTGCTGTTCTTAGTTTTCGACGATGCTGATGACGAAGACGAGCTGGAGGCTTGCATATTATTTTCTTACTATATGTACTGGATGTTCCGCTGCTTTGTATAATTCTCTGAGTGTTATGTAGTGAGGCTTGATGTATTGACTATTCAGATGTTGTATCCAACTATTATGAGGTTTAATAGAGATTCTGTTCTGTAAAGCTTCACTATATATACTTTCTATTGTATTTTATCCATGCGCTGTGAGTTATACGATAGATTCTGCTGTTTTAATTTACCCTGGCAATCGTCCATGGCTGCCTGGCACACCTTACAGCGCACTATTTACCTTATTTAGTGCAGGGGTCATGGGCGGTCGTCACACGTTCACCATTGTTTAGACGTGTATTACTCCCATCAAATCACGTACACATCTTCCCAAATATCTTTTCCTCATTTGCCTCTTCTGATTGAAGACTTTACTTACGTTTTATTTATTAAATAGGAAATAAAGCCTTCATTCACTAGCCTCTTTATCTCTTGCTATTCTCTTAGCCGTTTTTTTTATTTTCCTTTCTTAGCCGTGTATTACATTTCCAAAGCCGTACAAAACTTCTCACTTTCCCTCATTCTTCATTTGCGTACAAAGAAAACAAATATCACAACTCATGGCTTCTTCTTCCTCTTCTTTCTCCTTTTCTTTTTCTCTTTTTTTCTTTGTTTCTTCATGTTGCTCGGCCTCACCTCCAAGCCGACCCCATCACCATCTCCACCCTATGACCGACCACCATCATCACTCCTCTTCACCACCATCCATGGCCGTGACCACCATGAAGACTCCATCACTAAACTTGTTGAAAACCCAGCCAAACTCCTATTTTCCTTCACCTCCTCTTCATGTACTTTGGCCACAACAAATTCCACCACCTATTTGCTTTGTCATTACCTTTAGCCATCATAGCCGTGCCTATGTGTGGTGTGGTCAAGCCCACTTGACCATGGCCGAGCCACTTGATTGATGTAAAGCAAGGTTATGTCCACTTTGATCCATATTTTTATTGTTTTAATTTCTTATCTTGTGTATTGAATAATAGACTTATGTTTGGGTAATTGTTTATATACAAGATTTGGATCAGGACTCTTCATTCACGAAAAAAAACATAGTCGTGCCTTGTCGTGCTTTTCGGAGTTTTAGTCTTGTGTTTTGAATTCGATCTCCAGCTTTAAAAAGGTGAGTTCATCACTCTCGACATACGTACTTTTATAATTGTGAAACAATGGCATGTGAATTGTAGAAAATTTATATGTTATGTTAATATGTTCATATATGCCTGTGATATGATTATATGATGTTAAATTCTGTTTATATATTTGTTACATCATCTGATATGATTATACGTTCTACTGTTCATTTATTTACTGGTTCTCACACTGCAAGTTCCCTATCACTATGGGTTGAAATAATACATACCCGAACGGACAGTAGAATAAGGAAAAATCATTATGAGCTGAAATGATAGGCTCGAGTGATTTTTATTGTATTTCACTGAACTCGGGATTGCCGGTTTGAAATGATAGAACCCAGATTTTTCTTTTTAAATTATGGATTGAAATGATACGGATCCGTATCACTTGACCTAGGTTAGAAAATATTATACAGACCCATGGTTATATATTTAATAATAGTTTCTAAATTTTTTTAAGTATTTTAAGTTTTAAGATATATGAAAATTTTACTTAAAAATTTGATTCAATGATTTTAAATATATGGAATTTTTATAAGTCAATAAGTGGTTTGAATTTAAATTATAAAGTTATATTGGTTTTCTATAAGTTGGAATCTTTATATATCAATAATGGGTTTTAAATTGAATTTAAAGACATTTATTGATGATAAATAACTTAATAATTGAATTTGACTTAATATGGAAGTTTTAATCTAACCTAGTAATTGTTATGAATTTTACTTTATGAAACAGACACGTTTTGTGTAATAAATAATGTATTTTGATTTGATAAACGGAATACAGTTTTAATTGGACATTTTGTAATAAAAGTTATTTAACTAGAAAATCATAGTTAATTGATGTCTAAATGAATAGATCTAAAAGAAAAAAATTGATTGTTATATTAATTATGATAAAATATTCTTTTGTGAAATGTTATGTTCCGTAAAATAAATGGTTATGATTTTTAAATGGAAAAATGTAACTTTAATTATGACCTAACTTGATAATTGGAAATTTGGTTTTTTCAAAGGGAAATTTTAAGTTAAGTAAATAAATAGAAATTTAGTTTTATTTATGAAAGGGGTATTTTAAATAAAAAGTTAGGTTAGTGGTTAAAAATAAAAGTTAAGTAAAATAGTGTATTTTAACTTAATAAATGAATTATGGTTTAAATTGGATATTTATTTATAAAATTTTATTTTATTAAATCATAAGTTAAATGATATCCAAATGAATATTTCTGAAATGTGAGATATGTTTTATAAGTTAAAAATGGCTAAAATTGAAGTTTTAATGTTTCTGAAATGTTATAATAAATCTGGAATTGTATTGATAGCATTTCCTAAGTGCTGCTGTTTCTGAAATTAAACTATGTTTTTGAAATACTAAAATACTTACTACAGCAGTTTATAAGTGCTGCTGTTTCTGAAACTAAACTGTTTTGAAATACTAATACCTACTGTAGCACTTTATAGGTGCTGTTGTTTTGAATTTGACAATGTTTTTGAAATGTTAATATATTTACCGTAACACTTTATAAGTGCTGTTGTGGCTGAAATTTCAATGAACTTTAGAAATGAATATATTTTGGAAGATTTTGACATTGAAATTAAATGGTTTAAATGAATATGTTTTGAGGTGAAATATAAACCATTTTTGAAATTTATAAGTTAATACAATGTTTTCGAAATTGGTATAATTGAACGAATGAACTTAGTAATGCTATAACTTTGGTAATGAATATTATTTTTAAGGATGTTATGATCTTTTTAAATATTATGATTTCCAAATGATAACATTTTAAATTGATATGGTTTCAAAGTATTATGGTTTCAAAGTGTTTGGTTTCAAAAGTGTTATAACTTTGGAAGTACTATGATTTTGGAAATGAATTTATTTGAAATAGTATTTAATTAAGAATTTTCTTTGAATATATTGATTTGCAATTTAAGATTTATGAATATGACTTTATAAAGTGGTTTTGGTTTAAGATGATTTTAAAAGGAATATTTCAAGTTTAAATAAATTGAAGGAAATATTCAGTGATTGGAAATTTGGGTTTGTTCAAATGATATTTTGGTTTTAGAGTATAAACTAGTTTTGAATATGATATTTGGTTTTGAAGTATAAACTAGTTTCGAAATGGATATGATATTTTGTTTTGAGGTATAAATTATTTCGAAATTAATATCCATGGGTTATAATAACGATTGGTTGTTAAAGAGACCGGGATCGGATATGGGCATACTCTCTATCGATACCGAAAACCACTTTAACAACTGTGTACGCGGTGGAGATTCCAGAATGAAGTAGGATGGTGGTGGCATTCTGTTAAGGTATATACGTGGACCTGACTCCCATGAGTTGGCATAAGGTGGCTAATACACGAGCGATCGATGGGCTAAGGAGGTAGCACCTCTTATCAGACACACTTCTTCATATGCCTTTCTAGTATTCTGTGATTGATTGGTGCACACATTTGATTTTTGGGAGTGTGGTTCGAGATGGGCGGTAGTAGCTGCTACGCGCTACCACCGGTCCGGAAGCGTAATAGGTATATCTACCCTGGCATTGCCTAGTTGTGCCTTGTCACCTACCCTAGCGAGCCTTGTACGATTGTGGTTTTCTCCCGCAGCCCATGGAGTATCCTCTGGTGGCTTCCCGATCAGGAGGGACCATGATACTGGATGGACTACTGGGACTATTATGTGTTAAGGGCTATATGGGTAACCCTTTAACGCTATTTAAAAGTAAGTTTATTTTACTATAGACATTATTATATTAGCGAAATATTACTACATAGTAAATAGTTTAACGGATCCTTAGAGGATGTGCGGTCCTAAGCATCCTTTAAGTTACTTGTACCTTTATATTACAGTTCACTTGAGTTGGTTTACATTGTATAAGTATGTATGTCCTGACTCGAGTGTTTTGTGTTTTGCTTTACGCTCGGGTCAGACTGAGTTGTACCAGTATTCGAGACTCACCTTTGGAGTTGGAGCTTCGCTTGGACCCATCCATTGATTCTGCTTTCAGTCATTCAGTTGATTCCATTAATGTATTCAGATCTTGTATTTGACTATTGTATTGAGACATCTTTGTATTCATAAATTCTGCTGTAATCTTGTTTAACTCTGTTATATATATAGTAGCTTCATGAACTACTATTTCTTTGCTTCCGCTGCATTCTTATATTACTCTGTGTCTGTGATCTGTGATTTATTTACTGTATATTCTGAGTTTTGCCAAATTTATATTTACAATTCGGTATTTTGAGCAATTCAAGTCCGACATGTGCGGATGCGAATGGTTGAAAATATCAGGTCGTTACACAAGCTCAAGTGAACAGAACATCTCTAACAAGTGCTTAAGTACAAAATGTACAAAATTAGTGCAGTAAAGACCAAACTACATGATGAACACAAATGCAAACCAGACTTCAACATGTATAAAGGGCGATTATAGGAAATGGACAGTGCGACCAAGTAGAAATTCTTGAACCAACAACTCAGTGCATACACATACACCAGATCTGTCAACATTAAGATAACAACTCGAATGAGAAAATGAAGTCAAATACCAAAGGCTAAAATTCAAGCAAGTTACATAGTGCAACAAAACTCAACTGTGTATAATCAGAACTATACAATATGAAAACAATGAACAATGTAGTGCAATTCAAATGAACACAACACATGTTCAACCAAGTGGATCAACATCTCATATACAAAGCAGGTTACAATGCAGACAACCAGAACAAAGCAAACCTGACATGGACAGATACAAGTAGCAATATGAAGAGACAGTGATCAATATGCAGTGCAGTGACACCAAGTAATGGATATGCAGGTAATGCAACCCAGACCAATATCACACATAAGCATCAGGTCGAAAGTGCTACAGGCACGTACACACACGTCGATCAAATCAAAGCCAGATGATAGCACATATGTACGAAAAATCAGAAACCAATACAAGCTACTGGACATAGGACTTCAAACAATAATGTAACAAGGACACTGCACTAATATACATATGTATATGAACATGAATGCAATGACCAGTATCCTCAACACTAAAATTCACATGAAGCTGTAAGTGATTGAACGAAGTAGAAGTCAAATTTTCACAAATCAAAGTGGCCAAACTCAACAAAGAAAAAATGGAACAAAATCCAGAATTCAAAACCTTGGTGGCCAAGGAATCGAACAAGTCAGAATCAAAGCCATGTTAATCAAGCAACAAAAATATTCGAATTGAACTAGTCAGGATTAATCACAAGCAACCAAGCAAATCGAACGACATAACAAAAGTAACAGACAAATTCAAAATGAATCAATTTGAATGAAAATTAAGGGAATTATACCCTATTTAAACCCAATCATCATCGGCAATAAATTCCATTCGAGTTCAAGCAACAACCGAGAAGAATAAATTAATAACTCGAATCGAATCATGTTCAAGCATATAAACGAAAGCAAAAAGGAAATCACATACCAATCAAATCGAACTCGATGAATTGAAGCAACTGCTACTACGCTTAAGCTAGAAGATGATCGAGAAAGCAACGCAAGGACAATCATTCAACTCGACCGAAGTATTACAAAGCAGCGGCTTCGCTTTAAAAACCCTAATTTTGAAAGAAAGAGGAACAACGAAGCAACCATTTTTCACAGAGCATACGGGCCGAAGATATAATATAAGAAAAAAGGGGAAGATCGGAGTGACAAACATAAAAAGAAAAAGGGCTTCCTTTTATTCTATTTTGGGCCGGCATAATAAATTTCTTTTGGGCGTTTTATTTTAAAATCAGGGGTTTATTGTTTTAATTGTTTTTTATTTGTAATTTTTGCTTTCAAACTTTTTAAAACTGTGTTCTTCTAGTCGTGTGACTAAGTTACGAACTACGGTGGTGTAGTTCGAGAATTCGCAACTCAGTGGCTGAGTTGTGGCAGAGTTTTGAGCGTAGAGTTAGGTTAGTCGATAGCGGGTGTCGCGAGTTTACATGTGTAAGCGTCTGACTACTTAATTTCTAGTAGAAACCTTGGGGGCAGCACGTAGGAAGGATTTTGCCGTAGCTGGGTAAATCTGTGTTGTTCTATTTCTGGTTTTAATATTCTGCTATTATCTATGCTGCTATTATTCTGCTATTACCAGTGCTGCGTTTATTTTATATACTTCTGCATTAAATTTTTATAATTATTAGTATCACCCTATTCACCCCCTCTAGGATGAAATCGATCCTACAAATTAATCAAAAGATAGGCACTTATTTATTTAACATCTTTTTATCGATGATTGGTTCGAAGGAACCGGGTCGGATTTGGGTGATACCTATCCGAAAACCACTTCGGACCAATTTACGTGTTCGAAGGTGAAAACATGGAATGGTAATAAATGGAATGAAGGGCTGGTTGTCACTGACCCTTGGGGAAAATTTCCCATGTCATATATATGTGGCAGTAGTATCTTCATTAAATCTTCGATGCAAGGGCTGATCGCTACTAATCATAGGGGTAATTCCTGACAGGATGTAGAAGGACAGTTCCTTTGGTTTGTCTTATTCCTAGACAACTCGTATGGATGAATGTTTAACATTGCATTTATAAAATACACGTACATTGATTTTTACAAAAGTACATTTGTTTGGTGGTGTAGGAAGTAAGTCCCTTTCACTTAACACCCTTCTCTAAGACGTACGAGCTTAGAGGTTATACATTTATGGAAAACAATATTGTGCGATGGAATTGGCAATGTGGCATTTAAAGTGGAATGTGCTACGTGAAAGGTAATCGTTACCCCGAGCCTCATCAACCAGGAATGACAAAAATAGAGTAGATGCGACAAGGTTATGTGGGTCGCACCCATTAGGATATGGTCATCACCTTCCTAGACTACCCTCTATATTTTGGGTATGTTGTGTATACTTTGGGATACTGGATAGGTTAGGAACAATCGGAGTGATGTCATATTCGATACTATCTATGGTAAAGGCAGGCTGGTTCTGTGTTAGTAAAGGACCATCTGTTGGTGCCTCGGTGCATTTTTCTAAAGATGTATTGTCGAAAAGTAGTCCCTAACCTTGTCATTGTATGGAATCTCGAATAAGTGCATTTGGACTTGATTTTAGAGCCTTGTATGTTGGAATTTAATAATGTAACAATTTCGGCTAAGAATATGTATATTTACCGGAAAGTTGTTTTCAAAAGAATGTCATTAAAAATAATATTACCAAATTTAGCATAAATTTTTTGGTTATCATAAGGTAAAAACCATTTCCATGTTTATGTACGATGTGGTCTTATGAGATACCCTTTGTTTTCAAATATCCGTATTTTCAGTTTCTCATACCAGTCCCATGATTGACCCGGAGTTTATTTTCATTTCCCCTAAACTCTGGGTGCCCTATTTTCCGGACAGCCAAGTAGTTAGGTAGCATGGAGCATTTCGAGATGAAGCATGGAGCATTTCCAGATGGAGCATGGAGCATTTCGAGATGGAGAATTTTAGGTCCTTCATAGAAAGTTCTCTATTATTCTATTGTGTTCTGTGTTATGTATCTACCAGCACTTGTGAGGATATGCATTTATAACCTGGCTGGATTAGTACTTACCAGAACTCTAATGGAGAAATTTGGAGAAATTGCATGTACTACTCATATGTATAATTAAATGTTGAATACGATGTGAGATTCTATTTTGTTCTGTCTACTACCTTTATTTTCTTTTACCCCATGATAATCTGCTTCTCCGGTACGGCACGTGAATACCGAGGATGTATCAGTGTGGATTTCTGAGGGTCGAAAAGGTGGGTCGTCACATTTGGTATCAGAGCTTATGGTTGAGTGAATACCTAAGCCTTGATGGGGTCAACTCATTAGAGATAAGGCTAGTAATGTCCTAGAATGAGTTTAGTCAGGGAGAGCGCATATTTGAAATTTTATCCGGGTAAGTATATACCCATTCCCTAAGATAATTTCATCTATAGTTCTAAAGATGTTTCCTTACAATATGCAGATAGTAGGAGATGAGTAAAAGAAGAGGCAAAGGGGAGGTGGCAACACTACGGCCACCAACGATCGATCAAATGCTATAATAATTGAGGAAGTGGTAATCTCTTTGCAGCCTCACATTAAATTTACTACTCTATGCAAGAATTACACCAGTTTGGATGGTAATCAATTCAAAGGAACGTAGTCCATTATTGAAGTTCAGGCTTGGATAAGCTCTTGTGAAAGAATTTTTTAGGGATTCAATATCGGGGATGAGCAGAAAAGGTTCTTAGCTTCTTGGCAGTTACAAGATGTAGATGTAACATGGTGGGAGTCCATAACTCTGAATGATTCAAAAGATAATTTCTCATAGGAACAGTTCAAGGAAGTCTTGGAAGAACAATATATGCCAGTTGCAAGAAAATCCTGCATTTATCGGAGTTTTATGGATTTAAAACAAGAAGAGATGTCGGTAAAGGAATATTCCAACAAGTTCAGTGAATTGTCCCGTTTTTGGGCCAGGTCTGATAGACACTCCTTTAAATAAAAACGAAACGTTTATCGCTAGGATGAAGGGGCAGTATCAGGATAGGATGACCGGGCATAAAATTGAAACTTTGTAGATTTGGTAGACATGGGCTTCCGATATGAAATTCTAGACAAAAAGAATTCACCCACAACTCAAAGCAGCAACAATAACTGGAAGAAGAGGAAGTTCAACCATTCTGGGAAGAGGCCACGAAAAGGCAAGCTAGAAGGAGGACTATAAGAAAACAATTTGAAGGATATTACTTGTTATTATTGCCAGCATAAGGGTCATTTTTCCACCACCTGTAATAATCCTAAGACTCAG
The DNA here is from genome assembly GCA_030737815.1 of Allium fistulosum. Classification (NCBI taxonomy): domain Eukaryota; kingdom Viridiplantae; phylum Streptophyta; class Magnoliopsida; order Asparagales; family Amaryllidaceae; genus Allium; species Allium fistulosum. Next base: position 1,368,284,274 of record CM060902.1, on the reverse strand, counting down.
AATAGAAATTGCTATAATTGTCACAAACCAGGGCACCAGAAGAAGGAATGCCCATTGATAAAGAAAGAGAACGGGTCAGAGTTTTTGCCATTAAAGATTAACCCTCAACTTCGACTGATGTGAAGGGCAAGAGAGTTCTTGAAGGTAATATCTGCACTAATGAAAATCTAGTAAGAATAGTATTTGATACTAGGGCTTCCCATAGCTTTATTTCTGAAGAATTGGTTGATAAATTGAAACTTACCAAAAAAATATTAGATACCCTTATCTGTGTCTCTAACCCCATAAGTGGTAAAAAAAATCTCGGTATAGTTTGTGAAAAAGTATAAGTTGCCTACCTATCCCAAGTAATTTCATGTGACCTAATCATCCTCGATTTTATTGGATTTGAGATTATACTCGGTATGGATTGGTTGTCTGAATTTTAGGCAAGAAGTTTGAACAGAATGTCATAATTCTCGACTTTTAGTACATCCCGGGGTTACCAAAATGTATCGAGATATGAAGAAGAATTTTTGGTGAGATAGTATAAAGAAGGATATCTCTATCCATATTAGCAGATGTGCAAATTGTCAACAGACCAAAAGCGATCAGTAAAAGACTGCTGGATTACTTCAACCTCTTGAAACTCCGGCTTGGAAGTGGAACCAGATATCAATGGATTTCATAGACGGCTTACCTCAATCAAGAAAGGGAAATAAAGGCATTTGGGTTATCGTAGATCGATTGACCAAAAGTGCACACTTCATCCTAGTAAAGCCAACAAGAACAGCTGCAAGTCTTATAGAGATATACTTGAGGGAAATTGTTCGATTGCATGGTGTTCCAAGTAGCATAGTCAGTGATCGAGACCTATTCTTTACCAGTAAGTTCTAGGAGGCATTACAAATAGCTTTGGGAATGAAGCTGAGTATAAGCACCGCATATCATCCCTAGACCGATGGGCAAACAAAAGGCTAAATCGAGTGTTGGAAGATAATCTGAGAGCTTGTATCTTAGATTTTGGAAGTTCATAGGAAAACTATCTTCATCTGGTGGAATTCTCTTATAATAACAACTATCAGGCAAGTATTCGCATGGCACCGCACAAAGCTTTATATGTTCGTCCATGTAGATCCCAGCATGTCAGATAAAAATCGGAGATCGATTAGTACCGGGTCCTGATAAGATTCAAGAAGCTTTAGAAAAGATAGACTTGATCCAAAAGAAGGTGAGAGAAGCCCAGAGCAGGCAGAAGAGTTACGATGATCAAAGGCGCATGAATTTGGAATTCTCAGTTGGAGATTTTGTATTCTTGAAAGTCTCTATGATGAGAGGAGTAGTAAGATTTGAAAGGGTAGGAAGTTAGCACTCGACTTATTGGTCCTTGAGCGGACACTACGCCATAGATGACCTTCTGCAACCTTTTTGCAAGGTGTTGCCAGCTAAAATGTTGCGATAGATATAAAATTTTGGTCCTACTGCAACGTTGTATTTATGGTGTTACCTTAGCCATAAAAATGTGTTGCTCTAGCTAAACAAGTGTAACACGATGCAACATTTTTATATAGTGTTGCTATAGATGTATTCAAATTAAAAAATTAATAAAATTAGCAATCCGTGTGAATACGATCCAACGGTCTACATTTAATCTGATTGTTAAACTGGATCACCGCTACAATTTGCCCCAAATTTTCGTTTTCCCGCTTTACTTTTCATATCATTTCGTTCTCACCCCCAATTTCCAATTTCCAAATCCCTAATTTCGTTTTCCCTAATCTGTATGGAAGATGTTCCATTTTAACCCAATCGGATCTGATGCTATTACATTTCTATTCAATCTTCCACTCCAGTATTCAGAGGACACAACTTCATTTTCTCTTCGCTCTTATGAGTTTAGATCTGGATGCGGTGAGAAGATAGGTAGTGGCGATGTGTCTGGATGCGGTCGGTGAAGTGATGTAGCGGGCTATGGTTGTTCCAGTTTCAGGCTTAAGTGAAGTGTACTCCTTGCACGCCTTTTGAGAACCCATCCATAACCAAATCTAATCGAGCTTTCAATGCCTCATTCTTCTCGACCAACCATGCTACCGCCTGATCTCTTAGCCTTTGACAATGATTTACCGCTGCTAGGAGGCTCTGTTACTTCTCTCTTGAGTCTGCCTGTTATACCTATTACTCCAGTTCCTCCATTGATGTACGTATTCGTTGTGCTTGAATCGACCTTGAATTGCATCGACCCTAGTTGCTCTCTACTTTCGGGTTTTCCTATAGCTGCTATTGTCGAAGGTAATTAACCTATTTCACCATTGTTGGCTGCTGATGTGACAAGGGCAATGGATTATCACTGATAACTGCATTGTAGTGTTACTTTGGGTAAGAAGGTTATGCTTGATGGTGTTGGTGAAGTCAAAGGGTCGAATAAAGCGAGTTATGTTATATGCTTGCAATTTATTTGTTTAAATGCCCAGCTCAGTACTGCTATTGCTTGTGATGTTTTGCCTAGAACTACTGCAGTTTTTACTTCCCTTAAGCCTGAAATTGATCCAGGTCCTTCTCATATGCCCGGTAGCAAATGGTCTTCTCTTTTTAGTATAATTCCAAGGAATGCGGGTGAATATATTCCCCATTCATTTGATATTGAGTTCATTTGATATTGAGTAAATGAGTTTGGTTTTCTTTTGTAGGCTAATGATTGTCTAAATCTGAAGATATATAGCTTGGTGCTTTGAACTAATGTACATGTATGAACTGACCTTTGATTCTCTTGTTGGTGAAAGGCGAAGCAGTCTGCATAGAGTTGATGGTCCAAATCTGTAGATATATAGCTTGTAGTGAGAAGCAATGTTGTTTGCTATCAGCCAAGGGTGGTGCTGGGTTTTGTTGCGAATTTGCAGTGTGAAAGTTTGAAGATGTTTGGGTTGTCGGAATGGGTAATTAGCGATTGTGATTAGGTGATTAGACGATTTGGCAACTGAAATAGTTTGTTGGTGAGGCAATTAGAGGATGGAGGCTGGTGGTTTAGAAGTATGTGTGGTGCATCATTTTAGGTCGATCCCCGCCGGGACTGCGGGGCCCCAAACCCCCGCCGGCACTGCGCCCGGACCCGCTACTCGGCTTGCCTTCGGCTCGGCACTCGGCTCGTCATATATTTATCGGTGTCTGTATCTGTATAAATTGAAACTGCATATGTAATGAGTGAACTGAGTGATGTAGTGAGGAATATCTGTATATGTGAATATCAGTGTTATATATCATTGAATTGTAAAATAGTGGAGTCAGGAATTTGTACTATTTCAAATGTTGAAATAAAATATTTATTTAAATACATTACTGTTTGAATATCAAATTCTGTGCAATAGCATTTTATTAAATAAATATTTATTTCTATTAAAAAAATCAAGTATGCTCTACATTGTGTGCCCCACAACTTCAGAAAGTTAATATCTATAGCAACATTTTTGGAATGTTGCTACAGATACCTATGGGTATTGCCATAGACCCAAATAGGGTTCTATTGCAACAATATTACTTATGTTGCCTTAGATAGTCAAAATGTTGCCTTTGAGGTCTAAGGCAACGACAAAAATTGCATCACCCTAAAAGTGTTGCCATAGACCTATGGCAACATTTTTCGGGCCTGAGCCAACATTTTTTTTGTGTTGCAAAAGGTCATCTATGGCGTAGTGGGATTTTCCCATTAGCTTATTATGTGGAATTACCCGAAAGGTTGTCTAGTGTGCACAATGTCTTTCGCATATCCCATCTACGGAAATATGTGCATGATCCAGCATGGATTATAGAAACAGCTTCCAAGGAAGATTTAGAGGTAGAACCAAATATGACAATTATCAGATGACCAATTCGTATCATGGATTACAATGAGAAGCGATAGAGTAGGAAAGTGGTAAAGTTGGTTAAGGTTCAATGGAGTGGTGATACCGAAGACTGCACATGGGAAATAGAAGCTAGAATGAGGAAAGCTTATCTTGAGTTTAGGATTGATGTGAGTTTGCATGTGGTATCGAGATAGTGTACTCACCACATGTGGTGTGGTCACTTACCATATGTTGTATATATTTCCCCTTGTCAAATATATATATTCCTATTCGAGTCATTTTCTTCTTATCCTTAATTCCAAGGATGAAATTTTTTAAGAGGGGGAGTATGGAACGACCCACAAATTCATCACTTTGGAAAATTTTAAAAGTATTCAAATATAATAATTTTTAACATAAATGATAATATTTTGAACAATAAATAATATTGGTAATCTTATTTTGAATAAATATTTACAAAAATATATACTTTGGAAGATATACTGATAAAATGACCGAAAACCGTTTTATCAATAACAACTCATAGACCATCCGACATCGTACATGGGGCTGGATACATACACTCATTCATATATATGAGCGAGAATATGTAATAAAATTATTTATTTTATTTATGAAAATAAAATCTCTTTATGACATTATCAGGATATCACTATTTTGTAATAAATGATTTTTGAATTTAAATTGAGTTTAAATATTACTAAATATGCCCTTTTTATTATTATATAATGATAGATATGTTACTTTCAAACTTTGTTTACAAATATATATATATATATACACACACACACATATATATATACACACACACACATATATATATATATACATATACATATATATTAAATAAGAAGTGAAAATATGACCGGAATCGAAATCAGAATCTCCAACGATTCAACGTAGAAAAGTTTTGCAATGTTGTGAATCATTTGAGATATACATTTGCACACAAACATGTACGTATACATGTATACATTCATATGCACATGAACACATATATACATACAAATATACTTACACAATTATATATATATATATATATTACTAAATATCTTGGATATTTTCCTAAAACTTCATCCTTAATTAAATCTAAAGTCAACCTCTTACACCATAAGTACAAGCACATGGCTACACACATGGGGAGGATGTTCGGCCGAGAATGATGAGGGGAGAGGGGGGGGGGTGTGGTGATGAGGAAATGGTGATAAAATGGCAAGCAAATATCATGATATTTTTATTCACTTTTTTTCCTATAAATACTGCCACCCATCTTCACTTCATTTGTTCATAAATTCCTAAACTTCTTCACTTCTTATAATCCACTTTTATGGCTTTTTGCCTAAAGAAAATAATGTCAAATTTCAGTGCAAAAGGATATTAAAAGTATATAGTAAGTATATATTATCAAAACTCTTCAAAACCAAAGAAAATCCACTCCTTCCCCCTCTACATCTCACGGCCACCACCTCCTACCACCAAAGGCCGAGCCTTTCCCCTCTTCCAAGAAAGGCCATGAGGACCCTACCACCAAAGGCAAGGCCAAGCCCATCTAGGTGTTTCAGTGCAAGCATAGCATGCTATATTTTCCGAATAGTGGAGCTATAGTCGTTTTAAAGTTAGTTCGATTAAATACAAGGTGAGAAACTCTACTTATATTATGATATATTGGATGATATATATGTTTGGTTATGCTTGGTTTTGATGATTGTCATCCATGTTTGGATATGATGATATGTTATTTGGATGTGTAAACAATTCACGTTTAATACACGTCAAATATCACAAAGGAAATCATTTTCCTTTAATAAATGAAATGGTGTATATGAAATTGTTATTTAAATGGTTTAAAATGGTTAATAATGTTTTATAAACACTAAAACTCAATTTGGTGAAGTTTGAACAAGTTATGGAAGTTGAGTCAAAAATAGACGCGTCGAAACGGTAGTTCGCGATTTCGTGCCGTAGAAAATTAAATAAATTTATACAATGAAATAGGAGTCGAAATTCTTTGGAATAAGAATTTTTCAAACTCTTATAATCATAGTTTTTGAACAAAAGAAAACGATCGAGATTTCGTTTAGTAGATTTTGAAATATGAACAAATGAATTTTTCAAAATAGTCGCGGTTTGACAGTTCGGAGACCAAAGCGATAAATTCCTTAAAAGCAATATTTTTAATTCTTTAAAAATATGAAATAAATTCTATATATATGATAAAATGTTTTAAAAGAGATTTGAGTTATAAAAATGGATTTCTAAATGATCGAAAAGTTGTTTTAATCAAATAAGTGTTAAAAGCACTTTTTGCAGCACTTTTAATAACTTTTGAAATATGGTTGTAAACTTAAATATTATTTCCCAAATCTTTTACAAATATTTTCAAATAAATAATTAAGTATTTTAAAGATAACGTGGAGGTTCTATAATTTATTTTAAAAAAGTTTAAATAAATGATTAAAAGGAAAGTTGTTATAAATAAACAGTTTAATCTTGGCTCTAAAAGCCGATGAGTAGACTGGAATTTTCTATTCGTGAGATCTGGATGTAAGGTGCTTAAACGAAGGAGATGTTCAAGTGCAACCAGTGCCCTGGCTCACTTCGCATTTTTCCTGGGCGAGGGATAGATAAGGCCGAAATGTCAAAAACGAGACAAGTATAAAAGATTCAATTTTCCAAATTTAAACAACTTAGATTTTATAGAAATAATCCTCTTATACTTGGTATTAAATTACAATTAGGGAACCGGTACTATCCATGTGAATTTAAAAAGTGATTTCACCATTATTCGATGGATAAAAAGGTTGAATACGCAAATTGATGTTGAGTAGAATTAGTATAATTTCTATCGACCCTTTTTAACTCAATATTGTTTTCCAATATGAATTATGAAAATGATTTGATATTTCCAAAGTTAAAGAGTTGTTTAATGATTCCTTATATATCAAAAAGAAATGTTTTAAGGATTTATATCTCTAGAAGTTATTGTTGATAAAGAGAAAGTAATAATCAAATGATAAGCACCTATTTACTTAACATCTTTTTATTGATGATTAGTTCGAACGAACCGGGGTCGGATTTGGGTGATTCCTATCCGAAAACCACTTCAAACCTATTTACGCGTTCGAAAGTGAATATATGGAATGATAATAAACGGAATGAAGGGCTGCTTGTCACTAACACTCGGGGGAAATTTCCTATATCATATATGTGTGGCAGTAGTATCTTCATTGGATCTTCAATGCAAGGGCTGCTCGCTACAAATCCTAGGGTTAATTCCCAACAGGATGCAGTAGGAGAGTTCCATTGATTTGTCCAGTTCTTGGACAACTCGAATGGGAGAATGTCTGACATTGCATTTCCAAAATACACATATATTGATTTTTACAAACGTACATCTATTTGGTGGTGTAGGTAGCAATTCTCTTACACTTAACACCCTTCTCTGAGATGTACAAGCTCAGAGGTTGTACATTTGTGGAAATTAATAGTGTGCGATGGAATTGGTAGTGTGGCATTCAAAGTGGAATGTGCTATGTGAAAGGTAATCGTTACCTCGAGGCTCGGTACCCGAGAATGACAAAAACAGGGTAGATGCGGTAGGGCTATGTAGGTCGCAACCATTAGGATATGGTCATCACCTTTCTAGATTGCCCTATATATTTCTGGTATGCTGTGCATGCTTTGGGATCTCGAATTGGTCGGGAACGACCGGGGTGATGTCATATTCGGTACTATCTACGATAAATGTAGGCCGGCTCTGTGTTGGTAGAGGACCATCTATTGGTGCCTTAGTGCATTTATCTAGAGATGTACTGTTGGAAGGTAGTCCCTTAAATTGTCATTGTATGGAATTCATTCTATAGTAAGTGCCTACGGACTTGATTGTAGAGCCTAGTATGTTGAAATTTAATAATGTAACAATTTCAGCTAAGAGTGTGTATATTTACCTGAAAGTTGTTTTCAAAGAATGTCATTAAAAATAATACTACCAGATTTTGCGTAATAAAGATTTTGGTTATCATAAGGTAAAAACTCATTCCGTGTTTATGTGCGACGTAGTCTTATGAGATACTCTTTGTTTTCAAATATCCGTATTTTGAGTTTCGCATACCAGTCCCATGATGGATCTGGAGTTTATTTTCATTTCCTCTTAAACTCCGGTGCCCTGTTTTTCCGGGCAACAAAGTAGTTAGGTAGCATGAAGCATTTTGAGATGGAACATGGAGCATTTTGGGTCCTTCGTAGAAAGTTATCTATTATTCCACTATTTTAGGTGTTATGTATCTTCCAACACTTGCGAGGATAGGCAGTTGTAACTATCCCGGTTGGATTAGTACTTACCAAAACTCTGATGGTGTAATTTGGAGAAATTGCATGTATTACTCATATGTATAATTAAATATTGAATACGATGTGAGATTCTATTTTGTTCTGTCTTCTACCTTTATTTTCTTTTATCCTATGATAATCTGCCTCTCCGGCACTTGGATTTATGGCACATGAAAACTGAGAATGTATTAATGTCGATTTTTGAGGGTCGAGGAGGTGGGTCGTCACATTGGAGCAAGTGGAATTTTGAGCTAAAATCGAACGCGATCAAACCAAAACGCTTAAGCGTCCGTTGGAATTTTGATGAGTTTACTCACCTCCGGATGAATAATATATGATATATAGTAGATATAAATTATTGTTTTCATGTTTGAATGATTTATCGATTAGGTTTGGTTGAATTTCTACTTTGAAAAGAGAGTAACATAAAAAATGAAATTAAGAGAATTTTGTAAAGGAATCCTGATTCCTCACCATTATTGATTTTCATTTAAGTTATATACTTATTGTATAAATTGTTGAACATCAAAGTTTAGTAGTTTAGCCATATTGGATATGATATTGATATGTGTTAAAAGTTGAACCGTTTTGGTGATAAAGGTAATAGTAGCACTTGCCTCATTTTTAGTATTTTGAAATACTATTATTTGCTGTTTTGATTTGAAAATGGTTTTGATTTGGATGATGATTGTAAATGTGATTTTGGGAATTTTCTTTAACATTTTATATAAAAATGGTTTTTGAACTTCTTTATTTTATTTCAACCTTTCTGTTAACCTTTTCTAATATATTTGAAAATGTTTTAAAAGTATTTCTGAAAGTATTTATTTTGCAGAAAGTTAATATAATAACAAATATTTATTTAAAGGAAATTAAAGGAGAATTTATCTTTTGTAATAATGTAATTCCATTTTAAAAAGAAGATAAAAATATTTTGGAATAAATATTGGTGAAAGATTATATATATAAAATATGGTATTAAAAGAATAGATATATAAATGATATTATACAAAAGGGAAATTAATATCATTTTGATAAATTGGAAAATAAATCACATTTGTGAATTTATAGTGGTATATGAAATGATCGTTTTATGAAAAGTATTCGGTCCTATTTTGAAAACAAAAATTTGTGTTAGGTACAAAAGGAGTTTTATAAAGGAGTTTTATAAATCGAATTTTATAAAAAAAATTTATAAACAGAAACGAGTTTTATAAATAGAAAAGAGTCTATAAACAGAAACGAGTTTTATAAATAGAAAAGAGTTTATAAATAGAAATGAGTTTTGTAAATATAAAAGAGATTTATAGAAATGAGTTTGTATATATAAGAGATTTATAAAAAGGAGTTGTATAAAAGGAATGAGATTTTGTTTCCATAAATGATCATTTTAATTTATGGTGGTATGGAAAAATGTTCTTTTCATACTTTATACCAAATTCAAAGGTATTAAAACTCATCTCTATCTCGAGAATTAAGAAATGTCGAGGCAAGGATAGCATGCTAACTTGTCCGACTACATTGTTAATCAAAGGATAGAACTATTTGAAATCGGATAGTGGCAGTAAGTATATTTGGTCTAATTTCTATACGATCCATTTAATTACACCAAAAGTTTTTGGGTTTATTTTTATCTATGTTTTAAATGACATTGTTTTTACCCAATTAAGTATGGTTTTGGAAACTAAATCTTTCTTAAGATTTGTAAAATCTTTCAAAAGTAGTTTCAAACTGAAATTTGTTTCAATGTTCAAAGAGTGTGTACAAGAAGACATGTTCGAAGAAATTCCAATAATACCCCTTGATTTTATGATAATTCACTATTCATAGTTCATAAAATAAAATAGACAAGTCCTTATGTTCAAAGTCCAATGTCCATATGTGATAGGCAAGATAGTAATTATGCATATATACACTTGTTTATACCGAAGCCCCTCTGAAATAAATCATATCAGCTTTGGGCCCAAAGAGTTTTATTATATGCATATTCATGTTCAATAATGTCTAAAGTGCATAAGTAAAGTAATTGGCCATATGCTCAAGTCATGTCCCTTTATATTCAATAATGAACATGTTACAAATGGTGCAAATATGAAAATTTCTAATTGTCTAGCCCTTGTTCACAAATATGTCATCTTCCCTCTCATTATCCTTTATGCCATTAGTTTGTTCTCGGACTCTCTTTCAATGAAAAGAATTGGAAGAAGATCCTAATTGAAAAAAGTAATAAGAGAGAAAGAGATTAAGGGCCATTTTCCATGAAGAGGTGCATCTTTATTTTTAGTGGTTGGAAAGAGGTAGACTTGCTCTAATTAGCGATGTGGGACATTGATTGCTATCTTGGTGATGGTTTCAAATGAATTTATTTATCACATTGCCATCATATCGACGTAGTTGGTAAATTTATAATGAGATTATTTCAAGCATAATTTTTAGAATGTTCACTCTCCTTTTAGAATGGTTTTTTTGAATTCATGGTCATTGTACCTTGATATCCTTTGTTAAAATTCAGGCACCTATTTTGCCATCTTATCCCTTAGATGATTGATAAAATTTGGAGATTTTCCTTGTATCTTAGCTCTTTGATTGGATTCAATCTCGACTTTGATTGGAAGCATTACTTCTCATGCATAGGAAATTCATCTTGTCATGGCTTGATATGCCTAAAGTGAGAGTGTTAGTTACTCCATCTGATTTTCTTTTCATAAAATATGTAGTAAGAGTTGAGGAGTTCTCTTTTTTATACGTAACCCCTCAGTGAATCCATGTCTTAGGGGTAATTTTCCTTTTTGATACACTTCATGTTCAAATACACTTTGTGGTTTCGTTGGTAATCAGGGATCAGCTTCGTAAAATTAACACTCTCGATCTTGTAGATGAAAATCCCATAATTATTCAGGATACTTTGCATTGGCCTCATGCTGAATCCATATTAAGGTAGGAACCATGAATGCTTTTATAATTCGAGAGAGATTATAAGCATGGTCATGTCGAAATCGCGTGATCCCGGAGTCAATCTATGTAGAATAATTTTATTTAAATAGAAATCGATATTATCAGTGTTTTGGAATTCGAAGCAAGTTGTAATTAAAAATCACAAGTGCTTTGTAACTCAAAACAAACCATAATCCGAGATATTTTTTACTTCTTTGTAATCTTATTATCCTATTTTCGGGTGATCTTTGTGGATCTATTCTAAAACTTGTAGCTTGAAAATTACAACATTGGATAATGATTCTACTTCTAAGTTCATGAAATTTTTCCCTTTTACTAACAAGTGATTATGAAGTGGTTCATTAATGTCCTTGAATCTTTCCTTTCTCAATAAATATTGGTTTGACGGATCTGTCTCTTTTAACTACTCATGATCATGATTCTTGATGGATGCTTTACCATTTTCTAAAAGCAACTCGAAGCAATTTTACGGCCTGGGTAAGAGATTCTATTTCTAGTATTTGAAGTTCAAAGGTAGCTTTTTGTAAAACTTATAATCTCATAATAGAAATGCAAATCTCGAATAAGAGACTAAATGGTCATTTTTCATGAACCAACAGCCCTTTAAATGAGAATAGACTCTTCTAATTAGAGTTTTAGCAGCACAAATGGGACGTGGTGATTTTAAAACCTTTTATGAAATACATAATTTTCAATGGTATACACTTTAAGGACTTTATAATTTACTTTTGAAATAAATGGACATATGATTTCATGATCCATGGGGTAACTAGTAATAACTCCTTTGATCTTAAAACACTTTTTCAAAATGTATATGGTAAAATCCTTTGAATAAAATTTCTTGTTAGAATATGTGTGTGTCTATATATATATTTGTGTGTGTGTGTGTATATATATATATATATATTGGTGTATATTATTCCACCTTTGTAAGATGTAAAATTATACCATCTTAGGTTTTACTTAGCGAAAATAATTATCTTGTCTATATGTTTGAAAAGTCATGATTCATGAACCGATAGACATTACAAACAAGAATATGCTTTTCCACAAGAATCCATTCTTTTGAAATAAATGTTCTCTGGAAAAATGGGCTTACAACAAAGAATCATATTATTATATATAAATCTAGGTTTTGAAATGGAGAATCATAATTTTATACATCATTGGAAATTCACTGGTATAAGAAGGTATAATTTATAGAAGTTTACAATTTGAAGTTATACTTGTAAATAAATATATACTTATTTGAAATTATGTTATATAAAACTATGTACGAAAAAATTAAGATATACGAAACTTGCATGTATGAAACTATTTAATGCATACAATTGATATGGCCGAAGTCACCTGCCACTTGTGATGTCAATTGTTTCATTTGACATTATCTAAATTTGCCTGAAACGTGAACTCAATGTCCTTTTGTCATGCTCCAAACCTGATACATGCTTAAGATTTCCCAAGACACCAAAAATTTACAACGGTCCATGCATTTAAAACTTTCCATATATAAAACATATGTATTCGATGCTGGCATATGCGACGGCTTGTATATCTGAAATCATTATTCATTCAAAACCCATAGAAATAAGATGTATGGGTTGCATACTTTTGGCTTGTAGAGCTTAAACAACGGGCATTTGATGTGACAAAAGTCAATCCAGTATAGTATGATTTCAAATTAGCCGTGAAATGGGTTAGAGATGATGGTTCATCCGCTATTGATTTGGAAGATGATGATGATTTGAACTCTATGTTTTCGGTTAGAATGAGAGTTATAGAAATATATGTTGTGAAAGTAGAACTTGTTAATGTGGTAGAAACACATCCATCCGTAATTTCTGTAGATGAGCATGTCCCTACCACATAGTTACAAGAAAAACAATGGTCGGCGTGCCCTTCTTATCTGACAAGTCCTCAAGGCGGCGAGTTTACAAATTTATTGCATAGGTATAGTGGAATGGTTGGAGTATCTTCAAGTCAAGAACAAAATATGATGCATAAATCTATACATCTAAATCAATCGCAAGCATTGGGAAAGTGAGTAATATTATACTCTAGCACTTGCATTTTGACTTACGTTCATGGAATTTACTCTTACCGTTATTTTTTATATTCGAAGTGTCGAAATAAATGCAGGGGAAGAAGCATTATTTGGTTGTGTCGATGACAACGATGATGATCATGTTGATATTGCAAATGAGAGAAGAGTGCAATTGGATAGCATGCAAGTAGCTTGTACGGATGATGTAGATAGAACTTGAATCGATCAAATGGAAGTTAACAATGATGCAATCATATATATGCAGACATTGAGTAGGCTGATGATGAAAATGTCGAAGATGAACAAATCACATACGGAGAGTCCCTAGCCGATGATATATGCACTACAATAACGATGGTGAAATCGATTATGGAAAATTGTCAATTACACATGGAAGTGTTTGGAAGAGAATGTGCTAAAAAAGGACCATGAGTTTGGTTAATTTTTGAAAATTAGCAGAAGCTTGCTGAACAGTTATGTGAATGGACGATTAAATGTTTAGTTTCTTTTCAGGTTCTAAAATCGCATGCAAATCAATACACGGTTCGTGTTGATGTGGATGAAACATGTCATTGGCGAGTGCATGTTAGCCTATCGGTGAGAAAATTTCAAAATTGGTGGAAAACAACAACATATGGCAGCGATCACACTTGTTTAAATGCAATCGTCAACTCAAACCATCGACATGCAACAATAAATTTTATATTTAGCAAAATACTTCCATTGATTAAAGCTAAAACAAATATGACTGCAAGAACAGTTCAAGAGACAATGTCAAATATGTTTCATATTAAAGTGAGTTATTCTCGAGCGTGGCACAGACTACAGATAGCAGTTGCAATGATTTATGGAGATTGAGAATCATCATACATACAATTACCAAAATATCTTCGAGCCCTTCAACGTACCAACTCTGGAACCGTATATGATGTTATTCATAGTCATGGTGTTTTTGATCGTGCTTTTTGGGCTTTCGGACCTTCTATTGATGGTTTCAACCACTGTCGACCTATACTGTCTATTGATGCCACTCATTTATTTGAAAGTATCTGAATACATTACTAGTAGCTACTGGTGTAGATGCAAACCAAGGTCATTTTCCGTTAGCCTTTGCTATTGTACAAATAGAGTCGTGGCAAACGTGGAGTTGGTTTATTCGTTGCATATGGAATTATATTCCATCTGTACGTACCAGATGCGGTACCTTTATCTTAGATCATATGAAAGGAATTCCACGTGCACTTAGAGAAGCTTGGTCAATTAAACATCATCATTGCTTTTGTATTCGTCATATTAAAGCAAATTTCAAGAAAGCAGGGTTTAGTACGAATGAGCTATAAAATTTGTTACATGCATGTGCCATGGCATCGGAGGTTGTAAAATATAATGAACTTCGAAAATAGTTGAAGGCTGTAAATCGAGAAGCCGATGCATGGGTTGAAAGAAGTTTGAAAAATCAGGAATCAAGCTGGACTCTTTGTTACGACGATGGCATAAGATTCAATATGATGGCAACTAATGTTTCCGGAAGCTTTAACAATGTGCTGAAAGGAACTAGGAATTTACCTATTAGATCCTTGGTTGCACGTACGTTTCATCGATTAAACCATTACTTTTTCGAACGTCGAACTCAAGGAGAAGAGTGGATGTCACAGCTCACACCGAAGTGGGAAGCATTAGCGAGGAAAAGAATGGAAGAATCAAGGCTCATGTCTATAGAGAGATATAGCTTCATAGAATGGCAGGTGAAAGATTTCCATATGTTTGTTATACGGTGAATATCGATGATAATGTCGCCAAATGTTCATGCAACATGCCAATGTTAGATCATTTTCCGTGCTTCCATGTATTAGCAGCTGTTCACATGGTTCGGGTGGTGCAAATAGAGTGTATTTTGAATAAATCTCAACGTGGTACACGACAGCTAAGTATACAGCTGCTTATGCTCCTTTATTCCACCATGTACCAGATAGTCGATATTGAGATGTCTACGAATGTCCTATTTTACAACCACTACCAGTGCGTAGAAATTCAAGACGTTCGCAGTCTACTCAAATCAAAGGTTTCACGGAACCGCTATCTTCATCCGGCTATAATAGATGTAGAAAATGTAGTGCTTTTGACCACAATAAAAAACAAGTCCTTGTTAAATTGTATGAGTTTCTATATTTTTTCTTATTGCATATGTTTATTTATTTTTAATGTAAGAATTATGTTAACTTCTTATTGCATATGTTAATTTGTTATTGCATATGTTTATTTCTTTTCAACCGTTATCCTCGTTGAAATGCTCACTGTCTTGTACAATAGTTAAATATAGCTTGCGCATTTCTGAATTGCGCAAGCTATATCACTGAATATAATTTGCGCAATTTTGAAATGCGCAAGCGATATATGCAAATATAGCTTGCGCATTTTTGAAGTGCGCAATTTATATTTAGTAATATAGCTTGCGCAATTCAAAATTGCGCAAGTAATAATATGCTCTTGTACAAGACACAGAGCTGCTGAACCTTCCTCCCTTACACAACCCATCAACATTACATAAACATCAACACTAAATATACCATCCATAATACAATTGAATATCATCAACACAATTGAATACCACCAACACACAAATATACCATCCATAATACAATCGAATATCATCAACATTAAGTTCAACAAAATATACAGTCCACCAACTTCATAAACATCAACAACTACCTTTCCAACTAGTGAAACATCAACAAGATATATCAGCCAAAAACCAAAACACCTCAATCGTAAAGCCTTCTAATCCCAAGAGGTGTGTCTCTCTTCTTCTTCTTCTTCTCCTTCCTTTTCCTTTTGTACGTGATTGGAGCTGAACTTTGGCCTTCGTCAAATGTTGGAACATGTATTTCTTGTTCTTGAGTGGGACCGAAAGTTAATTCTTCTTTTTGTCTCTCCCACTGCGCCACTCTTCCTTTTGCTGTTGAGTACATTGACCAAGATACCCAAATTGTTGTTCTCCTTCATTCCAAATGGGCCATTGAGGTTTAGTTTCTCCGCCGACGTCTTGTGTCCCCTCCTCTTCTGTATGCGGCTCCCCCTCATGTCGTTTGTCCTCCCTCCGCTTCCTCCACTATTGGATGTGCCTCCTCCCAAGCACATGGTCATTCTTCTACAATACACAAAGGTTTTCCCGGCCTTCTCAACTTGTATCGACCTAGAATCGTATCGAGTATACGTCGTAGGTTAATACATTTACTTTTCACCTTCTCCGGCTCCATACGACTATCTTTAATTTCGTCGACCACATCCAAAGCGCTATATATCCCGCTTACCCACGTGAAATACAAAACATAGTAACAACAAATATGATCTAAAAAAATGAATAATCAAAATTTATAAATTAAAATACTAACCACATCACGCTCTTGCGGAGCTCGGGGAATGTAAGCAACCAATTTCCTAGCCGAATTTTTCAAAATATAACGGTGAGTAATTTGCCAACACCAATACTCATACTCGCTCAACGATGTTGGGGGATTACGTGCTTGTTCAACATGATCAATTCTGGAATTCCATGATGCTATACTTTCCTGCAGGAAGTCCATCCAACTAGGAGGCGGGGGTCTAATGGCACCATGGGATCGGGAATGTGTTGATAGTCAAAGCCAATCTGTCTCATTACTCGGTCATGAGCGTATAATTCAAAGTCCAAAAAAGAATCGGTCTACTCTTAGCGATCCAACCCGCATACATATACTCAGTGTTAGGATGCCCAAATTTCATCAACAAAGAATATGGTTCCCAAGCAATGGCGTCATCCGCTAACAAATCCAATTCATTTCGATAAAACTGTACATTATTTAGAGTTTCGCGCCACCTCCTAGCACAATTCAACCTACACTCGAATGGAAGATAAGGATCTAAATTAGTAGGAATTCTTACAGACAACCGTCCAATAGCAAAATGGGACAAAGACAATATTTGCAGCAATGTTGCAGAACCCCCTAAAACTTTTCTTCTTTGTAAAGCAACGTTTGTCAACTCACTATACAAATAACAAAGTACAACACTGCCTCATAAATGGTAACCTTAGTTTGCTAAATCTTCCAGAAAAGGTAAAAATTTCAAATTCAATCCACCTTTTGAATGATATGGAAAACGACGACAACTTATAAAGTACAAGATGACAGCACGACTACGACAAAGTATATCTAAATCTGTCGCACCTTCAGCTAGTGGTTCAGAAAATTCACTTTTAAACCATGTCATTGCTCGCTCACTTTTAGAGTTTACAGCCTCTTTTGGTGGAAAAATACCAAGTAAACTGTGAAACAATTCCATATAATCAATATCCAAATTTTGTGAACATACCGGAAAACCGTCTGTGCCTAGACCAAACAGAAAGTAAACATCGGCTAAAGTTACCGTCATTTCACCCACTCTTAAATGAAAAGTATTTGTCTTCGGTCTCCATCTATCGCACAATGTCGTAATAAGGTGATGATCTAGTCGAATGTATTTAACTTGCATCGCTTTCCTAAACCCGACAATTCTTAGGTTTTGTTCTAACCTAGGATCTTTATAGTCTATTTCCTTTAGCTTGCTTGAATGATCACAAAGCTTAACTGTTTCTACATCCTGATTTATAACAAAGAATTGCAATTAGTAATTCATTTTTTTCATTTTGGATTAACAATAATTCAATGTGTTTAAGATAAATACCTCCATAAGCGCATCATTTTGGCTTCTATGCTGCTCTTGAAGATTAATAACACTTCTATCTTCGGGTCTGGGAGCTAATTCTACAATATATACATCAACTAATTAAGCATTCAAAAATCAATTTTCCATCTAGGGTTTAGGAATGATTTATTACTATTTACATTTTCAACTATGACAACAACCATAGGCGTTAATTGTCATCGAGAGCAACAACAATACTTAGTACACTACCAACAACAATCACTTGTTAATTTAACATCAATTTAAACCAATTTTTTTACCTCTAATCACCATGGATAAAGAACTTCCTTCCATTTATAGCTAAATCAATTAGTTGCTTCAAGATTTACTAGAGAATAAGGTAATTGAGAAGTTTGGAATTGGGAAAAAATGGGTTGGGGATGGAATTTGAGAGGATTTTGAGTAGAAGGAAGATTTTTGGTAAAGTGAGGGACAAATCTTTGCTTGCTGGAATTTTGATGCCCGAAATAATGCTTGCACATTCCATATTTGCGCAAGCATTATATATAAAGCTTGCACAAGATTGCGCAAGCTATATACATAGAACTTACACAAATACGGAATGCGCAAGCATTCTGTATAAAAAATAGCCTGTGGAACCTATAATTGCACAAGCTATTTTCAAAAGGAGGCCTATTTTTGCATTAAGTTTTCTACGAGGCCTATTATTGTAATTTTTTTTTTCAGATGCAATGTTTGAAAATTTGTCCTATTATTTCCATAGGAATAAGGCAGTATAAAATAGTAGGGGGATCACGTGATAAGTATGTCATAAAGTAGGTTAAATGAGATGAATATTGAACAACTGATTAAGCTGGTCTGATATCGAATGATTGGTTAGCAAATTAGATTTGGACATAAATGATGTCGAACGTAGGCTATATTGTTGATGTCGAATTATTAGATGCTGCAGGTTGAGTGAACTGTTGAATTGGTGATGGTTTGTTTATTACCTGCACATATGACAATAAAAAGATGTGATAAAGAAATTAACTTGAAAATTTAAATCTTAGGGTATTTTGGTCATTTTTCGAACACGTGAAGGTTCGAGCTCTCCTTTTAGTGTCAAAATGTTAAACCAAAATTTGGTTCAGTGTGTGTACAAGGAGGCATGTTCGAAGAAATTTCAATATTACCTCTTGGTTTTATGATAATTCACTATTTATAATTCATAAAATAAAATAGGCAAGTCCTTATGTTCAAAGTCCAATGTCTGTATGTGATAGGCAAGATAGTAATTATGCATATAAACACTTGTTTAGATTAAAGCCCCTCTAAAATAAGTCATATCGAGCTTTGGGCCCAAAGAGCTTTATTATATGCATATCCATGTTCAAAGTGTCCAAAGTGAACAATTAAAGTAATAGGCAATATGCTCAAGTCATGTCCCTTTTTATTCAATAATATACATGTTACAAATGGTGAAAATATGCAAATTTCTAGTTGTCTAGCCCTTATTTGAGAACATGTCATCTTCTCCCTTGTTATCATTTATGCCATTAGTCTGTCCTCGAGCCCTCTTTCAATGAAGAGAACTTGAAGAAGCTCCTAATTGAAAAAGGTGATAACCGTGAGAAAGAGATTAAAGGCCCATTTCCATGAAGGGGTGCATCTTTATTTATAGTGGTTGGAAGAAGGTAGGCTTGCTCCAATTAACGATATGGCACTTTGATTGCTATCTTGTTGATGGTTTCAGCATGAATGCCTTTGAAGTTTTATGAAGGGAAATACATTAAATTTGCTTTTGTGAATGATTTAATCTTCTTCTTTTGTTTGGCCTTTGATATTTCCACGGCATTTATATTATGCGACATTAATAACATGTGATGTAGCATCAATTGATATGTGATGCCTATTATTATGTTGACGACATGCTTCTTAGTGAATTGCTTTGGTTGATGAAGTACAAAACCAACAAGACGTGGCATTGGTGATATGCGGCCTTGAAGAGAAGCGACATTACTTGAAATACGACATTAATAAGATGTGATATTGATGAGGTGCAACATGGATTAGAGGCAAAATTGATAGAGCATGAAATTGAAGAGAGGCGGTATTGATAAGCAACGGCATTGGCTTCATGCGACAGCATTCACTGTTATTGTATGACATCATTACTATTCTAATGGCATACGACATTGATGGATAAATGCGGCATTGATTGAGTGCGACATTAAATCAATGTGGCATTGATTGAGTGTGGCATGGGATCAATGTGGCATCCTTGTAGGCTTTCATAGCGATGAAGTGCGGCAACCTTCTCTTGTTTTTATATTGATGGAGCACGACATGGATGATATGCGACATGGAATCAGTGCGACATGCAATGAGCGCGGTATAGAATTAATGTGGCATGAAGCTAACCTTCGGCATCAATAGACCTTCGATATCAGTTATTCCCTTACCTTAGCATCTAGGGCCTTGATCTTCGACATAAATCCTTAGTTTTGGCATTGATTCCTTTTCTTGCCTCCATTAAAAAATATTGGATAACAGTATACTTGTGGCCATGGAAACAGTTTGTCAGGGACAATCGGGGTGATGACATATTCAGTACTATCTAGGAAAGGGTAGGTCGGTCCTGACTCATAGGGGTGTTCATGTGTGGCCCTTGGTACATTTTTCTAGAGGTGTACTGTGACAGGCGGTACCCAGTAGCTTTGTCATTGATGGAATCCTTTCTCCAATAAGTGCCTTGTGAACTTAGCTGTGCCCAACAATGCTAGAATGTGAGATGTAAGCATTTCATCCATGCTATATATTTATTTTAAACCCTAAACATTATTATGATATCATTGAATTTTCTATTTTGAAAGGTTTGATTATCATAAGGTAAAAAAACCTATCCGTGTTTATGTGCAATGTGGTCTTACGAGATACTCTTATTTAAAAAGTTTTTATAACAATAAAAATCCATTTGATTTGTGCTTCTCGCACTGGTTTACCAGACTGGCCCATGCGTTATTTTCTTTGATGTCCGGGTCAGCCCAAACATATTTTCAGATTTAGTTATGGATGATTTGGAGCTTCAGAAGATGAGCTGGATGCCTCCAAGACGTATTCATATATATTTTATTTTTGAGGCATTTGTGAGGGCAAGTTGTTATAACTGTCCAGGCTGATGATAGGTTAGTTTCCTCTTATATATGTATGTATATTACAGTTTTCTTGTAAAGATCTACTGTATATTATACATTACCCGTCACCGTGTGGGATTATGTTCTATCTTTTCTTTCTATCACCTAAGCAATCTATCTTTTCGGCACTTGGATGCTTGACACATGAATACTATGGATGTATTAGTGTCAACTTTTGGGAGTCGAAAAGGACGGTCATTACATGTGGTATTAGAGCTTAGGTTAAGCGAACATCTTGGCTTTGGTGGAGTAGACTCATTAGAGATAGAGTAAGTGACATCTTAGAATGAGTTTGAGTGCACATATATGAGAGCACGTATTTATTAGTATTATAAAATGTTTTATATTGTGTTGGTTTATTTGTTGAGTGGTTTATGAATTCTGATCTATAGAAAATAAACAACTGTATCGATATGGGTTTATAAACACTTGAACAAGGCAAACTGACACAGTATTGTTTGAAATTTGGTAAATTAAATAATTTTACCTAGGATTACATTTTATATATAAAATTATAAATTTTTATAAATTGATATAATTATTTATGATGCGTTTGTTTGTTCATTTTTGAATTGTGTTCAACCTATTTATAAGCAGTTTTACATTTTCACGACATGGGTTGGGTAGATAGTAATTGCGGGAACATTGAAAAAATAGCTTGTGAATTAAGTTTTAGATTTTAATTATAAGACATTCGATGACAATGTTTGGTTAAAACTTAATTTTAATAAAAGTTGATTATTATAATTTAAACAAAAATAAACATTTTTGAAATGGTATTATATAAATATGGTTTATAAATAAAAAGGATTTAAACTTAGAATTTAAGAACATAAATCCCGGTGTTTTCGAAAATTGTTTTTCAAAGTTTTGGGAGAACTAACCAAAGTATTATTTGAAAGTATTTATAAAAAGAAATAATTTGAAAAGGATTTAAAAGAGGTAGAAAGCACTGAACTCAATTCTATCATTGGAAAATAGTTTTGGTGATGACTCAAACGTCATCGGCATTTCTAAGTAGGGGAATGGTACTATAGTAGTTTTGCTTCATAGTTGTTTTGGTAAAACAAATTTTGTTTTAAATTCCAAAAGTATGATTTGATATACAAAAGGAGATATGTATATTATTATTATTTCAAAATAATTTGAACTAAAACCCGGTGTTTAGTTCTTAGGTTCTTTGTTAAGTTATATTGTGGACTGATATATCTTATGCATTAGGGTAGTTTGGTTTGTGCATCTCATTATAACATGTTGTTTGGTAGTTTTCATTTGTTAAAGTGAAATGGAATTTTCAATGATTTTGGATATTCGAAAACTTCCAAATTGATATAGAAATTGAAGCTAGTTTTTTTAGAAAATATAAGAAAATAAGTTTTAGTAACTTATAAATTTGAGGATATAGTAAGTTAAAAACAAGTTTTAATTTGTTAAATATTCATGTTAAGTAAAACAAATTTGATATTTTGAATATATACTCTTAGGCGGTAGTGGAGTATTATATGAATATGAACTTAAGTATGGGATGTTTATAAAAGAATAAAGATAGTGGTTTTATGAAATGGTTCATAAATGATTTTAGCATTGACTGGAATACTATTGGTGTAAATAAATATGATTGAAAATGAAAAGTAATTAGTGTAATTAAGAAACCAATAAGATAAGTATGTAAGCTATACGTAGATCACTTTATTCGCATAACTGCTCTTGATCTAGATTCGTGTACATGATTTCAAGGTGATTTACACAGATCCAAACAATGATTTTTCAATCAATTCTAGATGGCGAACATTCGATATAGCTTTTTGATATGATTCTAAAGTTTTCTATCATAGTATATGGCTATGTAAGAAGAATAGAGGTTTCTAATCAAGGAACCTAATCGGAGTCTGCACTAGGGAAGTCGAGTGATCGATACTAGTTCGAAAGAGAAATTTGTGTGATCGAGCGAGTGATCAGAATTGGTATTATGTACGAATGGCATACATACATCGTATGTGCTTGAATGTAATTGTATACTTCTTACTTTAGAAATACAGGTTATTTGGTTTGATGGTGTAACACCCCGTAAATTTACGTTAGTTAGTTAATTAATTAGTTATGCGCCAGAAATGGAATTTGTGCAAACAATTGAATTTGATCACGAAACATGCACCATTACGTTCGAGGTGAAATTTTGAGCAATTTTCATATTTGAAGTGTTACGATCGGAATCCAATGAAGAAGCTACGGACGAAAAACGAAATTGAATCGAAAACAAATAAAAATTTAAAATAAGAATAAATAAATGGATAATGGCCGGGTCCCGCTGGTCGACCCTTAGATTGGGGCGGTGGACTGAAGGCAATCGACTGATGGTCGATTGATCGAACACTGAAAGGCCAAGGTTGAACCTCGGCCTACGACCTGGATTATTCAGTTTTAAATCCAACGCTTATGATTTGTTCTAGCCTATGTAAATAGGCGTCCAAACCCTCCTCCTCTTATCATATTTTCTAATATAGACAACGAAGCTATGCTATTTTCTCTCCTCTTCCTTCTAACCTAAAATTAGAATAGACTATAAATAATAACAAATTAGAGGGAATCAGAAAATAATAAAATAAGAGGAAGAGAAGATCGTATTAAATAGCATAGCGCAAAAATGAGGTAAATCTGATGACAACACTAGAACTCCTTGACAAGTAGAGGAACCTTGGCACTGGAACTCTTA
This sequence comes from Allium fistulosum, assembly GCA_030737815.1. Taxonomy (NCBI): domain Eukaryota; kingdom Viridiplantae; phylum Streptophyta; class Magnoliopsida; order Asparagales; family Amaryllidaceae; genus Allium; species Allium fistulosum. The sequence continues at coordinate 1,368,260,556 of CM060902.1, read as the reverse complement.
TACTTAGTTACACCTTCATTTGGTTACTGGCAGCAATGATTGGAAGTGGCACTAAGTATCAATGAGGTCCTATGTCAATATTTAACGACATGTAGCGTTCCTTGAGGATCTGATGAAGTGCGGCGTTATCATGGCACGATACTCGCTTCGAGTGGCATGGATGGTAAGAAGCATTGCTTTATCAAGGTCTTCATAGCCGACTCGTGATATGATGCTTGTCGATGAGGCGTATCACAAGTAGACACTAATTAGGCACGATATTCATCTCGACCTTGTTGACCTGCGGCGTTGCTTATGGGAGCAGAGTGGTATTACTTAAGTGTAACGACCCGACTTTTTGGACAGTTTAAACGGACGATCAAACACACACGTCGACTCAAACCATACAAAAGGGCGGATGGTTAATGGGGTAAATAAGAAAAGAAGAGAAAGGGAACAATAAACAATCACAGAATCTCGCAGCGGAAAGATAAAATATAATAATCAAATAAACAGTTCATGAAGCTGTTTAATATACTTTTGATTATCATTTATACAACATTTATCAGAGTTATACATATGCAACAGAACAAATAAAATAAGGCAGCAGACAGCATGATGCAAGGATGATAATAGTAATAGTATACCAAATCTTCGTCTTCGTCCTCCAGAATAGATCTTCAATAAGCTGAAAAACTCAGGACTGACCCGAGCGTAATGAAAAGACAAAACACTCGAGTCAGGACTAAAATATCCTCATGTAAGTTAAATCAATCGTAAATAAATATGGGTGCAGCGGCGTCAGAGATGTTTACGGGGTTTGACATCTCCTATCCAGTGTCAACGTGAGTGCAATAACTTAAGAGATGTTACGGGATTTTCCATCTCTCAAGGATCCGTTAAACTATCTACTATATAATAGAATACGCTATATACAATAATGTCTATCATAAAGTAAAATATCAAACTAGCGTTAAGCCATGGCCCATTCCACCCTTAACACATTTTTATTCCCAAGAGCATATACAAGACCGTAGTTTCCCCAAAACCGGAAGTCACCAGAGGGCAATCCATATACTAAAGGTACAAACCAAAACGTAGTGGTCGCGAATAGGATAATCAGTATGACAAGGTACATGAGGCGATACCAACTAGGATACTAGTAGTTGCCTGATCCGGACTGATGTTGGGCATAGCAGCTACCACCCCAACACCGCGAAACAACACTCCCAAAATCGAGGGGTGCACCCAAATCGAATCACATAAGTAATAGATAAGGTATCGAAGAAGTGTGTCCGCTAGAGATGGCGATCCTCAATGGCCCGGCGCGGCTCCTGTTTTAGTCATGTCAGGGGTCATCCAATATCGTTCTCTTTCTTCAGTCAACACGTTCACCAAACCATCCACTTCGTTCTGGATCAACACTCCACGTATACTAGTTATTAAAGTGGTTTTCGGTATCGACAGAGAGTATGTCCATATCCGATCCCGGTCTCTTTAATAACTACGTATTATTACACCGGTGGCTCTTTTACATTTCAAAATCAATTCATAATTGATATCAAAATATCATATTCGCTTCAAAAATCAAATCCATTTCAAATATCATCATAACTATTCAAAATGTAAGATTCCGTTTCAAAATCATTTTTCGCCTCAATATCTCATTTCGATTTCAAAATCATTTCGAATTTCAATTTAGGTTGCAACTTCATTTAACCTAATTCGTATTTAAATTCAAGATTTAAACATAACATTTCACCTTATTGACCTGCTTGAAATTTTAGAAAATAGTTTTAAGTAGTTTAAAAGTAGTTTAAATAATTAGAATAGTTAAAAATACTTAAAATCTTTAAATGGATTTCAAATGGATAAATTTGTTTAAAATAATTTAAATTGGGTTGAGTAGATTTAAAATAGATCACAATAGTTTAAGTATTTAAAGATGGTTTATACAACAGAGAAATTTGGAAACAAAATGAAACCGCTTCAAAACCAAACCATTTCAATTATAACTTCCCAATTCAAATCAATTTCAATTTCCATTCTACCGATTCAATTTCGATTTCAATCCAATCAATGTCAACTTGACTTCAAATTAATTCAATTCTACATTAACCTTCAATTAATTTAATTTCAATTTATATCGATTTTGAGCTTGATTTTTCAAAATATCAATTTATAACTCTTAACAAAATTATTCTTCAATATTCAAATTTAAATCCAAATTTCAAATATGATTCAATTGCAAGCTCAATTTCAAAATATCATTTTATATCACTCTTACTTAGTAATACTCAAAGCCCGAGATAATGTTCAATCTTTGAAACAAATAAATTTCCGAAATTCAATCATATCCCAATTTTAAATTTCAAAGTCTCAACTTAAATTATTTAACAATTTCTTTGACCCAAAATTTATTTCAACATTCCAAACTCAATTTGCGATAAATTCGATTTCTATAAATTGCTTTTTATTTATAATTTTTGAATCAAAACATTTAAATAAATTTCAAATCAACGTTTTTAAAAATTATTAATTTAACCAATCCGGTGTCCGTATATAATTTTCTATCCTATGGCCAAGTGATTAGTTATTTCAATTAAAGTCAGGGATGAATATATATCACCTAAACCAAATCACAATGTCATATGTATGTATAACAGGATATATATAAGCAAATAAACATCCAAACATTTAAATATCAACCAATAGTATCCATCGAAATACATCATCCAATAGACAATACAATTCACGTCAATTTCATAGTTATCAATATCAGGTAATTTAATCGTAATTAAATTTTTAATTTCAACTTGACTGTCAATTAAATTTTCAACGGTGAATTCAAATGACAATCTATATGACAATTAAATTTTTATCAAACAACGACAAATAAAATTCATATCACTTCATAATATCAAATTTAACTACCATAAAGATATTTAGTACGTTGTGAATGTTATAAAACACTCACCTTGGTTTTCAATTTCAAATCAAATCGAACGACGTTCGATCTAACCTGAAATTTTAGTTAGCTTCAAACGTCTTCCAAAACAATTCCGTGATGTAGAGCTCGTCACCACGATTCCAATGCAAAAAGTTTCGTCCGATTCTGATAAAGTATGGATGAGATATGAGTTTTACAAGATTGCATATATCTTAATATAATTTTAAAACAATCTTTTTTTTTACCATCAGAGCCATCCATTACAAAAATCAAGATCAAGGGCCGTGACTGCTTCTTCCTTCCAAACGCGAGCGTAACCCAGGTTATCACGAACCCATCGACGTCGAACTAGGTTTAGCTAACGCGGCCACCACGGCCATCACTACATCGATCGGCGACTACCCAATTCTTCGTCAACGCGAACGCCACCAATGCCAGGGAGCTCAGCGAGCTCGGAGGTTCCCTAGTCGCGAAAATCACGCGCGAATGACAGCCCTTCAATGACGATTTCTGGCCACCTCGTCGAGTTTCGCGACCGCCCACCTTACGGCTGTGTAGCTCTCACTGAGATCTATAATTGCCTAGTTGACGACTCGGCTTGAAAATGCGAGGATGAGGAGAGATTGAGGGTGGAAAGTCGTAGCTTTTCGGCCATTAAAACAAAAAAATGGCGGCCACGAAAAGGAGCTAGGGTTTCATAGAGCAAACATGTATATATACACGTATATTTTATTTTATTATTATTATTTTCAACTTTTCTGAACGAACTCCAAACTAGACGTGCCGACAGGCATTCCTAAGGTTTTACCCACATTCCGAACACAATGGAACGTGCTTCGGAGGCTAATTTGATCGTATGTGGAAGATAGCTTTTTGAATCGAATTAAAATATTAAATTTTCGATATTTATTTCAACGCGTTTCTAACCCGTACGACCAAACGATAACTCCAAACGTTACGAAATTTGAAATCCGATAATAATACACTATTACGGATCCAATGGAACTGGTTTCGTCAAATTCCGAGATTGTGCCCCGGAAGGCTATTTTAACTCGTCGATTAAATCGACGACTTTTCAAAATTTACAGAATTGCTAAAAATTCCAATTTTAAAATCTTATTAACTCTATTATAATCCCAATATAACTTACATTCACTTTGGAAACCAATTTGAATCATATTAAATCAAATTTCAGTTATTCACTCTATTTTCATATATTAAATTTCAATATCAAATTAATCATATCAAATTCAGAATTTAATTATTCAAACATTTGTAATATTAAATTTAAACAAATTTGATTATTCTTAAATCACTATCTTTTGAAATATTCAAAAATGAACTTATAAAATTTAACCTTTAAAACAAATTCAAATTATAGAACAACCATTTCCATTAACCAGTTATTCAATTTCCGTTATTCAATTATTCAATAAATTCCAAATATTAAATTTAAACAATTTTTATTATCCAATAATTCATTATCCTTTGAAATATTTGAAATTGAACTTATAAGATTCAACTTTTAAAAACCAATTCACATCTTAGAACACTATCTCCATTTTACAGTTATTCAATTATTCAATAAGTTTTAAATATTTACTTTAAACAATTTACCTGTTCAATATTCAGTTATTTGATTTTTAATAGATTTTACTTATCAATCAATTACTCTATTATACCCAATGAATTCAACATTTATTATCCTATCCAACTATTGATTGCAAAGGCATTCACTAAGTAGCATTTATTTTTCAATACTTATTACTATTCAAATCTTCGAAACCAATCTATTAACATTTGTATTTCTACCTAAATAATTCACAATTCTTATTCACTTATTTACATTTGTTTTTCCATATATTCCCTTATAACCAAGTTATAACATTTGAGTCAATTCAATTAGATTGGAACTCCATTCAATCTATTAATAATTACTTGGATAATTATTATTGCAATTCATTCCAGTTATTATTATTCCAAATGAATTACAAATTTTTATTTTTTTCTAACATTAAATCACGAAATCTTATTAAATTAGCTATTTTAATTATCGAAAATTTACAGGTCGTTACACTCTCCCCCACTCAAAACTTTTCGTCCCCGAAAAGGAAAAAGAAGGGAAAAGGAACTAAGTAAAGAATTCAACATTTGATATATTTTATTCAAAATCATCAACTTAAAAAATAATGAAATTCCATTTATAAATCGTTACTACACTTTCACTAAGTTACTCTGAACGGCATTCTAACTTTAAAAGTTAGTTATCAAAACAAGTTATAAAATTTTAAAACTTGAAAAATTTTCTAACACCCGGATTTACGAAAAATTTCGGCAGAGTCTCCTTTGCGCGGCTCGATCGGTACAACTACAAAATGCCTCTACGGGCCCCAAACCAACAAAAGAAAATCAAAAGCCAAGTGGCTCCAATCAAAAATCACCAAATCCAATGACAAAATAAACATGTACCTTTTTGTCGGGCAATCCAATTTCCTTGATTTAAATACCTGCATCTTATTTATCAATGATATCAAATCATATAATTTAAAATCAATTTATAATTTGCATTTCAACTTTCAATATTAGCTTTACTTAAACCTGTACGAAGTACATATACCATCCGTATGCAATATCAAATCTGATCACTCATTGGATCACACAATTTCGCTTCCAAACTAGTATCGTTCACGCGACTCTCTAGTGCGGACTCGGATTTGGTTCCTTGATCGGAAACTGTTATTCTCCTTGCATAACCATATACTATGATAGAGAATTCCAGAATCAAATCAAAATCCATATCCAGGGTTCGCCGTCAAGAATCGAGTGAAAAATCCTAACTTGGATCGATATAAATTATCTCGAAATTCTGTGCTCAAATTCAGATCAAATTGTTATGCGAATAAGATAATATACGTACAACTTACGTATTAACTTTCAATAGATTCATATATAATTTGAATATATTCAATTAATTTACTTACCTTCATTTCATTTACAATTAATTATTCACAATGTATTATTCATCCCTTAATTACTTAGCATATCCATTTTAAACATTCTATACAATTTTAATTAAATTCAATTTCATTTTCCATTTATTCTTAGCTATACCAAATCCTTTTGTTTACATTTACTTCATTTCGTAATTTCAGTTAATAATGTTCTTCATTTCATAATTTCAGCTAATAGCAGATTTATTTGTGGAACATTTTATTAACCAACACTTTAGTTTATTACCCATCCTATAAAAGTCATGTATAAGAAGTTGGACTTTATCTAAGTTTATAATTTCCTCGAAAGCTACAAATTTCAATTTCACAATTTCTTTGCAAATTTATATTCAATTCTATAACCAATTTACAAAGATATTATTTAGTTCATTTGTCTGCTTCCTTAAATTCTACTTACTTATTCCATTTAGCCATTCATCATTTCATATTATACTTAAGTATATAACTTTTTTTATCACAACCAAATTTCCATTTATATACATTTTAATTACTTTTAAGTTTTGCTTACTTGTACATTTCAATTACTTTTAGGTTTTGCTTATTTGTATATTTCAATTACTTTTAGGTTTTGCTTACTTGTATATTTCAATTACTTTTAGGTTTTGCTTACTTGTATAAGATCTCATTACATCTCTAACTCATTCTTTTAACTATTTAACGTTTGGTAAGTCATATTATATGTTATTAGAATGCAATGTGATACAATACAAATTTATAGGATTCATTTTACTAAATTAGAATGTTCACAAATTTTTACTTGTTTTAAGTTTTCTTTACTTTCGGTTTTAAGAGTTACAACTTCAACTCTAAAGTTTCTCAAAACATTGAGCTTAGAGTTTTTAATCCTCTTATTATATAAGTTCTGATTATTCACATTTCATTCAGATAATTTGAAAAATATTAATTAACAGAACTTAGAAATTTAAATGCCCGGTTCATTTTAAATCATTTGAAATAAAATAAAATCATTTGAAATGTATATATATATCAAATCATACTTTCTAAGTTTAAACCAAAATGCATTTTTTCAAAACAGTTTCGAAGCAAAGCAAAGCTTCGCATAAGTCTCCTTCACTTTGAGACTCGAAAATGAACGTCGATGATGCTGCGCAGTCATCACCGAAATTATTTTCCAGCGACAAAAGAGAGGAGTACTGAATTCATTCCTTCTTAAAATTCCTTTCAAAAATATTTCCCATAAATATTTTTCAACTAATATCACTACATATTTTTCTTCAAAGTTTTGAAAAACCATTTTCAAAATCCCCGGGTCTTAAATTCAATATTTCTAAATTTAAATCTATCTTGATTTATAAGTCACATTTTATAAATTATTCTCACAAAATTTTGCTTTCTTAAAACATTCCCTAAATTGTTTTATCATTATTTATTTTGTAATAAACCTTATTTATTAAAACACAATATCCAATTTGTGATAACCATCCATATTATCATTTCTAACAACCAACAAACTGAATGTATCATAATAATTTTTAAAAAATTATTTCTTTATATACAAAATATAATTAGGGCAAAATTATTTCATTTACCCAATTTCAAAACAATACTATGTCGAATTGTTCTGTTCAAGTGTTTAGAGATCCCTATCAATGACGTTAATTACTCGTATTGACCAGAATCCATAAGCCACTCAACAAATCAACCAACACAATATAAAACAATTTTATGTCACTAACAAATACGCTCTCTCAAATATATACACTCAGCGACTCATCATAGGATATTACTACCCTAATTATAAAGAGTCAGACCCCACAAAGCTAAGGTTATCGCTAAACCAAAGCTCTGATACCAACTGTAACGACCCGACTTTTTGGACAGTTTAAACGGACGATCAAACACACACGTCGACTCAAACCAAACAAAAGGGCGGATGGTTAATGGGGTAAATAAGAAAAGAAGAGAAAGGGAACAATAAACAATCACAGAATCTCGCAGCGGAAAGATAAAATATAATAATCAAATAAACAGTTCATGAAGCTGTTTAATATACTTTTGATTATCATTTATACAACATTTATCAGAGTTATACATATGCAACAGAACAAATAAAATAATGCAGCAGACAGCATGATGCAAGGATGATAATAGTAATAGTATACCAAATCTTCGTCTTCGTCCTCCAGAATAGATCTTCAATAAGCTGAAAAACTCAGGACTGACCCGAGCGTAATGAAAAGACAAAAAACTCGAGTCAGGACTAAAATATCCTCATGTAAGTTAAATCAATCGTAAATAAATATGGGTGCAGCGGCGTCAGAGATGTTTACGGGGTTTGACATCTCCTATCCAGTGTCAACGTGAGTGCAATAACTTAAGAGATGTTACGGGATTTTCCATCTCTCAAGGATCCGTTAAACTATCTACTATATAATAGAATACGCTATATACAATAATGTCTATCATAAAGTAAAATATCAAACTAGCGTTAAGCCATGGCCCATTCCACCCTTAACACATTTTTATTCCCAAGAGCATATACAAGACCGTAGTTTCCCCAAAACCGGAAGTCACCAGAGGGCAATCCATATACTAAAGGTACAAACCAAAACGTAGTGGTCGCGAATAGGATAATCAGTATGACAAGGTACATGAGGCGATACCAACTAGGATACTAGTAGTTGCCTGATCCGGACTGATGTTGGGCATAGCAGCTACCACCCCAACACCGCGAAACAACACTCCCAAAATCGAGGGGTGCACCCAAATCGAATCACATAAGTAATAGATAAGGTATCGAAGAAGTGTGTCCGCTAGAGATGGCGATCCTCAATGGCCCGGCGCGGCTCCTGTTTTAGTCATGTCAGGGGTCATCCAATATCGTTCTCTTTCTTCAGTCAATACGTTCACCAAACCATCCACTTCGTTCTGGATCAACACTCCATGTATACTAGTTATTAAAGTGGTTTTCGGTATCGACAGAGAGTATGTCCATATCCGATCCCGGTCTCTTTAATAACTACGTATTATTACACCGGTGGCTCTTTTACATTTCAAAATCAATTCATAATTGATATCAAAATATCATATTCGCTTCAAAAATACAATCCATTTCAAATATCATCATATCTATTCAAAATGTAAGATTCCGTTTCAAAATCATTTTTCGCCTCAATATCTCATTTCGATTTCAAAATCATTTCGAATTTCAATTTAGGTTGCAACTTCATTTAACCCAATTCGTATTTAAATTCAAGATTTAAACATAACATTTCACCTTATTGACCAGCTTGAAATTTTAGAAAATAGTTTTAAGTAGTTTAAAAGTAGTTTAAATAATTAGAATAGTTAAAAATACTTAAAATCTTTAAATGGATTTCAAATGGATAAATTTGTTTAAAATAATTTAAATTGAGTTGAGTAGATTTAAAATAGATCACAATAGTTTAAGTATTTAAAGATGGTTTATACAATAGAGAAATTTGGAAACAAAATGAAACCGCTTCAAAACCAAACCATTTCAAATATAACTTCCCAATTCAAATCAATTTCAATTTCCATTCTACCGATTCAATTTCGATTTCAATCCAATCAATGTCAACTTGACTTCAAATTAATTCAATTCTACATTAACCTTCAATTAATTTAATTTCAATTTATACCGATTTTGAGCTTGATTTTTCAAAATATCAATTTATAACTCTTAACAAAATTATTCTTCAATATTCAAATTTAAATCCAAATTTCAAATATGATTCAATTGCAAGCTCAATTTCAAAGTATCATTTTATATCACTCTTACTTAGTAATACTCAAAGCCCGAGATAATGTTCAATCTTTGAAACAAATAAATTTCCGAAATTCAATCATACCCCAATTTTAAATTTCAAAGTCTCAACTTAAATTATTTAACAATTTCTTTGACCCAAAATTTATTTCAACATTCCAAACTCAATTTGCGATAAATTCGATTTCTATAAATTGCTTTTTATTTATAATTTTTGAATCAAAACATTTAAATAAATTTCAAATCAACGTTTTTAAAAATTATTAATTTAACCAATCCGGTGTCCGTATATAATTTTCTATCCTATGGCCAAGTGATTAGTTATTTCAATTAAAGTCAGGGATGAATATATATCACCTAAACCAAATCACAATGTCATATGTATGTATAACAGGATATATATAAGCAAATAAACATCCAAACATTTAAATATCAACCAATAGCATCTATCGAAATACATCATCCAATAGACAATACAATTCACGTCAATTTCATAGTTATTAATATCAGGTAATTTAATCGTAATTAAATTTTTAATTTCAACTTGACTGTCAAATTAAATTTTCAACGGTGAATTCAAATGACAATCTATATGACAATTAAATTTTTATCAAACAACGACAAATAAAATTCATATCACTTCATAATATCAAATTTAACTACCATAAAGATATTTAGTACGTTGTGAATGTTATAAAACACTCACCTTGGTTTTCAATTTCAAATCAAATCGAACGACGTTCGATCTAACTTGAAATTTTAGTTAGCTTCAAACGTCTTCCAAAACAATTCCGTGATGTAGAGCTCGTCACCACGATTCCTGTAACGACCCGTAATTTCATGGATTTAATTTGGTTAAATTAATAAGTTTGTAATTAAATTTAGAAAAAAAAAACTACTTATAGTAATTCGAAGTTAATTCAAATGATTTTAAGTAGTGAAAAGAATTTTACCTGTATATGAATTGAATATAAGGATTTAAGGAAAATATTAAACTGATATAATGTAATAAACACATTCTTAACAGTAAATGGAATATGATAATACGAACAATTGCAAGTTTTGCATTTATGGGCAAATTAATATTGATAGGTAATAATTGTTGTAGAGAATAAATTTCAAATGTAAAAAAAAAAATTAAAATGGTGACAACTATTGTCCGTTAATAATGCATGTAATTAATAGCGATTAAAATGAAATTAATCATTGTTTTTTTTGCAAGTTAAGAGAATAACTGGAAATTTTGAAGGTAAAATCAATATAAAGGTTAACTATATGCATAAGATGGAAAGTTGAATAGAATTCTAATAAATGATAATAATGGAAAACGTATACAATCAATGTAGGTAATTAGTAATTACAATGTTGTTGAAATTATTAAACATTTCTTGTGACAATTAATAAACAACGAAAGGAGTAAGCGTATTTATTTAGAGTATTAATTACATTCGGTTTGGGAATTTAAGCAACAATGTAATGCAAGGTAATTAATGCTAAATTTAAGTAAATAATAATGAATAGTGGAATAACGATAAATTCAAAATTTGTAAACATATATTATAAATTACCTACTTATTTGTTAATGAAATTTGAATTGGTAATAAGTGATAAGGAAATAAATGTTACACTAATGGAAATGAAGTAACGTTCGTTTAAAAGTTGAGTAATAGTAAGGTCGTATTTATTATTAGCGTTACTTTAATAATAATGGTTAATTGTGAAATTTATGCAAGAAGTATGTGAAATAGTAACTAAGAAAGGAATACGTATAAATTGATTATGACCTAAATTTAAGTGTAAGTTAAAAAGTGAAATTGAATCTAATACATTAAATTTGGAAACTTATTTTAATAAATTAGATTCAATTTATAATGAAGGGGGTTATTTTAAGAAATTAAAATAATTACTATGATTTGGTAAATTTAGTTACTTTAAAATTTAGAAGGGAATTGGTTTAAAGAATTATGAATTAATAAGTAAATCAAGATGATGAACTTTATGAATTATTAAAGTTGAATCTTTAATAATGAGTTAATTTGTTAATTTATAATAGTTGGACTTATTGAAATAAATGAAATCAAAATTTAATTATTACGTTAAATTAAAAATTAAGTTGAATAATAGGAAATATTTATGTAATAATTTTAAATCCAATGGCAAGCCCTCCTATTTGAAATATGAATGGAATAATCATCGATTCATTTAATTTAATAGAATTATTAGAAAGTTAATTTATAATTTTGAATTTAATGAAATCGAGGATTAATATTGAAATTTATAAATGAATCATCTAAATTTACGTTTTTAATTTGTTTAGAATCATTGTAAATGATTGAGGAATCATAAGTGATAAAATTTTCAAATTCTGAAACTGAAATAAAAAAATTGGATTTATTTACAAATTCTTAATTTATTTAATTAATATAAAAATAGCCATTTTGGCAACTGACTCGGATTTCAACGAAACTAGTTTCATCGGATCCGTATTAGTGAATTATTGTAGGGTTTTAAGTTTCGTAGCGATCGGACTTGTCGTTTGATCGTACGAACGCGAAACGCCTTGAAATTTATGCAATTGAAATCAATTGAAATCAATTTGGAAAATATTGTTTTTAGCATAACTTCTTCATACGACGGAATTTGAACCTGAAACCTTTTCCATTGAATTTAAAATATTTTAAAACACCTATTTTGATATATGGGTTTACCCAATTTCGTTCCGGGGTCAGGACGGGCTTTTTGGGGCACTTTGGCGTTAGCGCGTACACCTATTTTATCCATCTATTCTATTTTCAACCTTCTCTATAAATATCCCCGCTAAACCCTAGCCTCCGCCTATTCTCACTTGTGTGCGCGTAAAATTTCTTCAGCTCCTTCTCCTCCTCAATGGCAGACAAAATTTCGGATCCAGATCCATTTCAAAATTAGAGTCAAAAATTCAACTTCCTCAGAAAAATCTCAAATTAATATATGTTGAAGTTCTCGACTAGCGTAATTCACTGGTGAAATTCGTTTTGCGTTTTGGTTCATCGTCTAATCAGTAGAAATTAAAGAAGTCTCGGTCGTTCATCACGTTGAAATCAAACTCGACGGATCGACGAACCGTTTCTGGGTTTTGAAGAGAGGACCGAGGGGACTTCATCCATGCAGTTTATTTCGCGAATCGACGGCTAGATCCTCGTCAAATTTCGATTTGGGTTGCTCAATTTGGAGGTGGCGGTTGCAAAAATTCCTCTCGGCATGGCTTGTCGCGACGCGGTCGCTCGAGGCGGAGATGAAGTGAACGGCAGGGGATTGGGGTCTGACAGGTCTGCATGGCACTGGCGGTGACGGCGATGGAAGCGACGTGGTGGCGTGTGTTTTGGTTGATGAAGTGGCCTGTAGGGTTTGTACGAAAGCTACAGTGCGTGCATTCTTCTTCTGATGACGTGGCGAATGGAGGTGAATAAATGTGTTCTTCTTTTCTTAATTTTAATTTTGAAATTCAATCACAATTTTCGCTATAACTTTTGCATACGATATCCGTTTTACACGCGGTTTTTTTTGTTAGGATCGTATTGAAATTTCGGACCTGATGACACTGGTTTGGACAAATTCTAAGACGGTCAAATTTTTGGGTTTAAATTGAATTTAAATTCAATTTAAATTCAAAAGGTGAGTGTTTTAACCCACTCACAACTTCTAAGATTTCTTATGTTTGTTAAATTAAATTTTGATGTGATTTAAAATTTATCTATGATTGTTTGGGCATATATTTAATCATCATCTCAGTTAGATAGCATTTAGTTAAATTAAATTGTTATTTAATTTTATTATTGCATATAATTTGCCAGTTAAATTTATTTATTATTGCATATAAACTGTCAGTTGAATAGTTATTAATTTTTATTGAATATAAACTATTCGTTGATGCCTGTTATATTTTATATGCTTTATATTGATGTTTTGTTTAAATTGGATGATGATTGTAATAAATGGTTGTTTATTGATATTTGGATGAATGAATGCTATATTTTACATTGTATAAACTGCAAGTTATTATGCATTTTTATTTTATTCGAGATTGCGGTTTGAAATGATATATAACCGTAATTTTATTTTAAATTGCGGATTGAAATGATAAATATCTGTATCACTTGACCATAGGATAGAAAATTATATACAGGCACCATGGTCTATATATAAAATATTTTAAAGTGATTTTCTATGGTTTGGAAAGAAATATACGGTTTAATAAATATTAAATTTTGATATTATATAATTATTATTTTATATATAGTTAAATTCTAAAATTTAAGCTATGTGTAACTTGATGATGTTTTAAGTTTGATTTATGAATATTTCAAGTTTGAGTTTTATTTAAGTGATATTGAATTTATTAAATAAATATTTCTAAACTAAATAATAGTAAATTGAATTAAGATATATATAAGATTTTCAGACTTGGTTGGGAATTTTGGAATATTTAAAGACTTGAAATATATCATAATTGAAATGTTTTTATTGAAACTAAGGTATTATTGTTTTCAAAGTATTGGTTTTCGAAATTGTTATAACTTTGAAAGTAATATGGTTTGAAAATGAATTTATTAGAAATAGAATTTATTTAAGAATTATCTTTAAATATATTGATTTGAAACCGATTGAAATTTTGAGATTAAGAATATGACTACATTATGTGATTTGGGTTTAAGTTGGTTTTAAAGAATATTTTAAGTTTTATAATTAAAAGTAAGAATAGTGATTGAAAATTTGGATTTTTTAAATGATATATTATTGAATTTGGTTTTAAAATATATACTATTTTGAAGTAAATGATATGTTTTGAAATAGCAATAATATTTTGGTTTTAAAGTATATACTATTTTGAAGTAAAGGATATGGTTTGAAATGGCAATAATATTTTGGTTTTTGATGTATATACTATTTTGAAATAAAGAATATGTTTTGAAAGGCAATGATTGTGTTTTAAAAGTATATATTTTTAAATGACCACGGTGTTATAATAACGTTTGGTTGTTAAAGAGACCGGGATCAGATATGGACATACTCTCTGTCGATACAGAAAACCACTTTAACAACTGTGTACGCGGTGGAGATTCCAGAATGAAGTAGGATGGTGGCGACGTTCTTAAGGTATGTTACGTGAACACAACTCCCGTGAGTTGGCATAAGGTGGCTAAAACAGGAGCGATCTCGGACCAGTGAGGTAGCACCTCTTCTCGGACACATTTCTTCGATATTATACTCTTACTTGTGATTTGACTAGATGGCCATCCTCCGATTTGGGAATGTTGTTCGAGGTGGAACAGTAGTGGCTGCTATGCGTATCCATCAGTCCGTGTGCGTAATTGGTATATCTACCCTGGCATTGCCTAGTTGTGCCGTGTCACCTACCATATCGATCTTTACTACGATTATGATTTTAAGATCCGACCGCGTTAAGGTTCTCCATCCCCTTAACGCTATTTTCTATATGATTATACTTTACTAATTAGACACTACTGTATATAGCGAATATTACTACATAGTAGATAGTTTAACGGATCCTTAAGAGACGTGAATCCCGAACATTTCTTAAGTTACTACACTCACGTTAGACACTGGATAGGAGATGTCAAACCCCGTAAACATCTCTGACGCCGTTTACACTCATATTTATTTCATTGATTTAACTTACATAAGATCTTTTAGTTCTGACTCGAGTGTTTTGTCTTTTCAATTCGCTCGGGTCAGCCTGAGCATTTCAGGATTTGAAGGCCTTAATTCTGGAGGACGAAGACGAAGAATTATTACTACTATTTGTTATATATTCTACTACACCATTGTATTCCGCTGCATTTATTATCATTCTCTGGTATGTGTAACTCTGATATGTATTGTATAAGTAAAATCAAATGTTTTGTAAAACAACTTCATGAACTGTTATTTGATTATTATATTTTATCGTTCCGCTGCAAGATTCTATTTTGTTTCTTTTATTTCTCCACTTTTTCTTATTTACCCCATAAAAATCCACCCTTCTGTATGGTTTAAGTTGGCACGTGTGTCTGCTTAAGCCTATAAAAAGGTGGGATGTTACATCTGGTATCAGAGCTTTGGTTTAGCGATAAACCTTAGCTTTGTGTGGTTTGACTCTTTACTAATAGGGTAGTAATACCCTATGGGAGTCGTTGAGCGTATATATATGAGAGAGCGTATTTGTTAGTGTTATAAAAATGTTTTAATATTGTGTTAATCTGTTCCGTTTTGTATTTATAAATTCTAGTTGGTGCATGGGACGCTTTGACATCAATAGGGATTTCTAAACACTTAATAGGACAGACCGACATAATATTTGTTTTAATATAGGTGAATGAAATAACTTTGCCTATTATATTTTCCATATATAAAGATATTTTATAAAGATATATATTTGGTTGCTATAGATTGGGTGTTAGGTAATGAAAATATAAATAATTGTTGAAACTAAGTTGAAAATAAAATAAATGGAAACTGGAAATTTAGAGCTTAAGTTCCGGGGTTTTTGAAGATTTCTTTCAATTGATTTTGGAATATAATAATAATATTGTTAGAAGTATTTTCTGATATAAATATTTCAATAGAATTTGAAAGAAATGTTTTAAAAAGAAATTCTGCAAAGAAATAAGTTGTACTCCCCTCTTCGTCGCTGGAAAATAATTTCGGTAATGGCGGCCGCATCATCGACATTCATTTTCGAGTTTCAAAGTGGGAAGGCCACTGTAGTAGTTTTACTACAAGATTATATTATTTTAAATTGTTTTAAATATAATTGGATATATAAATTATAAGTATATATATTATATATTATTTTAAAATGATTTTTGAATAAAATCCGGTATTTAATTCTTAAGTTTCCATTAATAAATAGTCCTAATTACTGAAGTGAATTGGAACGTAGGTAATGAATAAATTGAAACCTCTAAAGGAAATAAGAGATTTAATGCTAGGATATAAATGGTATTAAATTGAAATGACCCTCCTATTTCTACTCTAATTCCATAAGGATTTTTTTTTAAGGTAAAGAGGATATATATATATATATATATAGATATATCATCCATTGCAATCATAATTCTCAGGGTCAAAATCTTTCTCCAATAAACCAAATATATCCAGGATCACAATAATCAACCAATATAAATATATCAGTATATTCACAAAGATAAGCACATACATGTGAGGATGTATATGCCTCTCTTGTTTGAATCAGAGTTCTGGAAAACAAGAGGATATTGGATTGCTAATTTTTTTTTTGACCAAACAATCCACTGGAAACATATATTCTAGTCTATTTATCCTAACTAAGAAGTGATCAAGTAACAATCAGTGGAAAGCAAGCTTTTAATATAGATGTTTGTGTTAAAGTCTGAACAGTGTCAAAATCAAGCTAAAATAAAGTGGATCCTAAGTGAACACAAGCAACATCTAGGCGTAATGGAAACGCGCCTAACTTATACACGAGAGGTCATGAGTTCGAGTACTATGCTGGTTGGTTCAAACAAAATTTTTGTTTTTTTTTCTTCCTTTTCATTTTTCTCCTGTACAGTTTGAAATCTGTTATCTACCTATATCTGCACATATATATTTTATTTTTGCCTATAATCTAACATACAAAAACAATATTTCTTGCTTTATTATTTTTGAAACCCATTCCTATAACCTGGAAGGCTTCAGGATTGATATGAATTAAGAGTCTGGTTCTTGGGTTTTGAGGATGATAGAAGTGTTTATCATTATTCATGTTTGTATTTCTTCTTATAAGATCTGTCTGGCATTTAAAATGCATTTGGTTAAAATCTGAGTGAAATTCAGATTCCTATTACAAGTGCAAAGGAAAAGGTGTGTTGATATTTGCACAAAACATGTTTATGTGCATATATATAACTACAACTATTTGAATCTGGCTTCCATCTACCTTATTACAGATCCTTTCTTTATTTAAAAATAGGACATGAAACATTTGTATGGAACAAGTTAAATTATGGGAACCTTGCAGCCATATAAAAACATTCAACCTATGTCTATTTTCTTTTGTATACATATGCCATAGTAGAAAATAAAACCATTTAATTTTTTGAGAATCAACTATCCTGATTTTCCAAAACTTAAATTCTTTCCAAAGTCTCAAGATTGACTAATACATTTATAAAATGTAATCATTCAATTTTAACATGGTGTTCTTGCTGAATCCACTTACAAGATTTGATTAAAATTCTTTTTAAACATAACAGATATTTAACTTAGTTCATAGATTCCAGATACAAGTCAATTTCTTAACAAAATACTTAACAAAATATCCCTCCAATATTCAACACTTAGTACAAGTAGCAATTTAAGTTATCAATACATGCAGATTTCAACATTTAGGCTCTTATCTAACTAAGTTTAGCATGCTATATCTTCTTCTCAAGGCCTTGCTCCTACTCCTACTTAGTTGCTGCAATCCCTGAAAAAGCATTTGAAACTGCCTCATTTTAAATGAGACACCCCAGATGCCATTAGCACACTAGGGTCAGACACATGTCTGGTATGAGAAAGCTCACAAAATAATTAGTTAATCAGGTTAAAGTTAAGTTAAGTACATATACAGAAAGTTCAGCCCTTTGGAATCAGGCAAATACTTGTGTGCATGCTCTGTGTCATTGTGCATGTGCACACTTTAACTTTCTTTCCAGAGACTACACATATGAATATGGCACATACATTCAAGCGTACAACTCAATCATAGACAAACAATCATTCATACCAAACAGGAAAATAACTAATATGAGTTAAATCATTTATTCAATTCTCATATTTCAAATCTGGGAAAAACTCTAGTTTTCTCATCATCTCAAGTATTATTCCCTTGGTATATTTATCTATCCTTGGTCTCATCTGCAATATTTATGAATCAATGGACACACTGTAATGAACTAATTCACTCCATTACACAAAGATCTCAGGACTTAATCAAGCCATGTGTCAACCTGTGTTTCTCAAGCACACAAGTCATTCCTGCAGTGTTCTTGACCCCAATTTCCTAATCAGGTTTAAGTTAATAATAGCTCTTTTGATTTTTCATGACCATACAGAGGCAAACAAGCAAACAACCATTGGTGATTACAAAATAAAGTTCTGTATATAAATATATTCATCCTGGTATTTTAAAAGGAGTTTAGGCAACTAACATTGGCTTATGGTTTCTGAGAGAGTTTTTCTTTTGCAAACATTTGTGCTTGAGTTAAACTCAGGATGACCTAGTTTCACTGAATCACAAAATTTTGTTTGCTATGCATTTTATTGAATCAGGAGCATCAGCACATAGGCAACCCTATTGCACCCCTAATTCCTTTCTATTTCAAGCCTCAGCACTTATACATGAGTACATTGCAGCTCAACATTATTTACATCTTTCTGGGTTGAGCCAAAACCAATACTACTTGCCTGTTCTCAACATTTTATTTTCTGGGTATTTGTTTATATCCCTAAACATTAACATATCAGAGATCTGAGTGTATAAAACAGATATGTATACTAACAACACATAAAACTTTGTTATAATAAAACAAGTAATCAATCAAAGAAAATCAAAACATTTTCAGATTTAAATTCACAGATAAACATTCATATATGAAAATACTCTTTTAAGAAAATACTTTTAACTGGCTGCCTACATTAGGACTTATTGCCTTAGATTTTTGAGTGAGTTTTCTCACCTAGCTCTCTTCTTTGTTTCCTTAATTAATTGATGAGCTTCTGCCCTTAGCCTCAAGCTCTCTTCCTTCCCTTGTCTTATGATTTCTATGGTGTTGTTTTTCTTTTTTTTTTCAATTCTTTTCTGAGAAGGAGAGGAGGCTGCTGCATATACATGTATATATACAGGGTCTTTCTTAGGGTTTTGGGTATTGGCTAAAGCCATTTTTGCCCACCAGAAAAATCATGTTATCTGCATTTTAAACCCAAAGTTTTTACCCTTCCCGGCTTAATTTGGGTGAAGAGAAAAGTGGTTATATTTTTCTTTCAGAAATTTTGCTTTTCAGAAAATACTTTTTCCTTTGTCTACAATCATGCTAAAAATGTGACTGGGTTTTGTTATTTATCTAATACTCTTTTCTAATTCTGCCTATACCAAGCACTTCCCTGTTTTATCCTAATTTTCCTATTTTTAGCTTTCATGTAAATGGTATGTACTTCCTTTATTTATTTATAAGAGGATTAGTTCTTTTTATATCTTCATTCTTTTTATTTCTGCTTATATTAAAATATGTCTGTATATTTTATTTCACTAGTTTAAGCTCTAGTATTTTATTAACACATGTATATTTATATAAGTCTTACTGAAATAATTAGTACACCCACCTATATATATTCATACATCATTCTATACTGACACACACATGCACATGTACACTCAAAATATTCAGTAGCATTCATATATACATTTACTCATGCATACTACTTTTAAGAATTTAATCTACATATATATATATATATACATATATATATATATATATATATATATTTCCATACACATCAATATGTATGTATTCTTGGAGTTCAGGGTTTTAGCTTATATTCATGTGCATTTCCTGTGCACACATGCACACACACTGATACACTATCAAGCTATATCAATTCCTCCTTCAAAATTTATTTAAAAATTATTTTAAATTCATTTATATTTTTCAGAATGAATTCCTAAAATCTTGGGTCATTACATACACCCCTCCTTTTAGAAATTGTGTCCCACAATTTTTCCTAAGCTTAAAATAAATTTTTAACTTAATTCAGAGAACAAGTATATTCTCTACCAAATAGATTCTTAGTTCTATACTAACTAAAAATATATATTCATCCAAAATAAAGAAAACAATCAAAAATCAGAATTACCTTAATCTGAAAATAGCTTAGGATAATTCATCCTAACTTTGTCTTCTAATTCCCATGTGCAATCACTAGGATCTAGACTCCACTGTACCTTCACAAGTTTTAGAGATTTATTCCTCAACTTCTTCACATCTTTTGCCAAAATTCCCACTGGATCCTTTTCATAAATCAAATTAGGATTTATCTGCACTTGGGTTGGGGTTTCAAGAATTTCTGCCTTGTCATGGACCCACCTTCTCAATTGTGATACATGAAAAACATCATGTATACCTTGCATGTTTTCTGGTAATTCCAACTTATATGCCAAGGGACCAATTCTCTCCAGAATTTTGTATGGTCCAATATATCTTGGGGTTAATTTGCCTTGTTTTCCAAACCTCAGCACATTTTTCATGGGTGAGATTTTGATGAAAACAAAATTTCCCACTTCATATTCTACCTGCCTCCTTCTCATGTCTGCAAATTTCTTTTGTCTATCTTGAGCTGCTGTCATTCTTCTTCTTATCAACTCAATTTTCTCCTTGGTTTCTTGTATGTACTCAGGTCCTAAAATAGACCTTTCTCCTGCTTCTACCCAGCAAACAGGTGACAAACAGGGTTTACCATATAAGGCTTCAAATGGAGCCATTCCTATGGTGCTTTGGTAGCTGTTGTTGTATGTAAATTCAACTAGATGAAGATAATCTTCCCAGTTGCCCCCAAAATCCAGTATACATGCCCTCAACATGTCCTCCAAAACTTTGTTTACCACCTCAGTCTGCCCATCTGATTGAGGATGGTAGGCAGTACTTAAACATAGTTCACTTCCCATTGCTTCTTGAAAGCTTCTCCAGAATTTTGAAGTGAAGATGGTATCCCTATCACTCACAATGGTTTTGGGAATGCCATGTAACTTTACCACTTCTTTTATAAAAATTTGAGCTAGTTTTGGTGCTGTTCTTTCTGACTTGACTGGGATGAAGTGTGCTACCTTGGTTAGCCTATCAACTATCACCCATATACTTGTATTACCTCTCTTAGATCTAGGCAGTCCATCTATGAAGTCCATAGATATGTCTTCCCACTTCCACTGTGGTACACTAAGAGACTGCATCAACCCTGATGGTCTTTGGGTTTCAGCCTTGACTTGTTGGCAAGTCATACATTTGGCAATGTACTTGGCTACATCAGATTTCATCCCCTTCCACCAGAAGTCTCTTTTTAAATTTTGGTACATTTTTGTGTTACCTGGGTGTATGGAGTATTTACTTCTGTGATATTCATTCAATATCTCCTTCTTTAATTCTATGTCCTCTGGTACACACATCCTATTCTGGTATCTCATATATCCATCTTTATCAATGTGGTGATTCATTACTTCCTCCCCTCTTGAGAGGAGCATTTTCTTCTCTAATAAGTGAGCATCCTGTTCTTTCATTTTCCCTACCTTCAGAATTAAATCTGGTTGAAGTGTCATTAAGCTTAACTTCCCTTTATCTTCTTGTGCACCATGCATCTGCTCATTAATGTGCACACAACCATTCTCCCCAATCTCTAACTCAGTTAGCAAAAATAAGTTTTTAAATTCTTCTATCATCATCATAGCCAATTTAGCATGCTGTCTACTTAGAGCATCTGCAACTTTGTTTGCTTTGCCTGGTGTATAGAGTATGTCAAAATCATAGGCAGCTAAGAACTCCACCCATCTATGTTGCCTCATGTTCAAATCTTTTTGTGAAAATAAATATTTTAGAGACTTGTGGTCAGTGTAGAGTTCAAACTTTGTGCCTAATAAATAATGTCTCCAAAGTTTT
Organism: Allium fistulosum; assembly: GCA_030737815.1. Classification (NCBI taxonomy): domain Eukaryota; kingdom Viridiplantae; phylum Streptophyta; class Magnoliopsida; order Asparagales; family Amaryllidaceae; genus Allium; species Allium fistulosum. The sequence continues at coordinate 1,368,238,182 of CM060902.1, read as the reverse complement.
AAAGCATATATCACAGCTGCTAATTCGAGATCATGTGTGGCATACCTTACTTCATGGGGTTTAAGTTGTCTGGATGCATATGCAATGACTTGGCCTTGTTGCATCAACACTGCACCCAAGCCAAATCCACTAGCATCGGTGTATACCACTAATTCTTCATTTCCATGTGGTACCTTTAGAATTGGAGCATTCACCAATGCCTCCTTCAACTGTTCAAAAGACTTTTCACATTTTTCTGACCTAACAAAAGCTTGGTTCTTCCTGGTTAGGTTAGTGAGTGGTGTAGAAATTTTTGAAAAATCTTTTATAAACCTTCTATAATACCCTGCCATCCCCATAAATGACCTCACTTCACTCACAGTGCTTGGCCTCTTCCATGCTTGAATAGCCACTACTTTATTGGGGTTCACAGAAATTCCTTTGGCAGATATAACATGGCCAAGAAAATGTACTTCCTCTTTCCAAAACACACATTTTGAAAATTTTGCCTTTAAATCTTTTTCCCTTAATCTAGACAAAACCAGGTGCAAATGATGCTTATGTTCTTCCACTGTCTTGGAATAAATCAAAATGTCATCTATGAAAATAAGCACAAACTTGTCTAAACAATCTCTAAAGGTTCTGTTCATTAAATCTACAAAGTAAGATGGTGCATTGGTCAAGCCAAATGGCATAACCAAAAATTCATACAACCCATACCTAGTGTTAAAGGCAGTGTACTTGATGCTTGATTCTTCCACCTTCATTTGATGAAAACCAGATGCTAAGTCTAGTCTAGAAAATACTTTTGCCCCTGCTAATTGATCAAAAAGATCATCTATTCTTGGAAATGGGTATTTATTTTTAATAGTTACTTTGTTTAATTCTCTATAATCTATGCAGAGTCTTAAGGAGCCATCTTGCTTCTTAACAAACACCACTGGTGCTCCCCAGCAAGAATTACTTGGTCTTATAAAACCCTTTTCTTCCAATTCTTCTAACTGTTTCTTTAATTCTTTTAGTTCATTTGGCCCCATTCTAGTTGGCTTTTTAATCACTGGGCTTGCTCCTGGAACTAGATTGATCTGGAATTCTACTGGTCTATGGTGTGGAATACCCTTGACCTCACCAAACACATCCAAATATTCATTGACTATGGGAATTTCTTCAATGGTTAGTTCACTAAAATCTTTTTCTGAGTCAACTAAATGATATAGTTTTCCTTCCTTAGCTACCTCACATAAAACTGTGATTCTCCGGCCTTTAGAATTTTGCAATGATATGGTGGATGAGTCTAAATTAATTATGGCTTTAAATTGCCTTAACCAGTCTACCCCCAATATAACACCTATATTTGGGTAATTCAAAACATATAAATTGGAAATAAAAATATTTCCTCCTATGTTTAATTCCACATCCACACAAATCATATTTAAAACACTAGAACTCCCCAATGGACTTTGTATATGCAATGGGGTTTCAACCAATATGCAATTCAGTTTTAGCATTTTAACCAATTCATAAGAAATTAAAGAGTGAGTTGCCCCAGTATCATATACTACTGCTATGGGTATGGTACAAATAAGTAATGTACCTTCCACTTGGCTATGGTTTTCAGTGTTACTCTCCACTGTGGCTTTGCCTTTTCCTTCCAAATTTGCCAATTTGCCTTGCTGTTTGTACTCAGGACAATTCCTCTTCATATGCCCCTCTTTCCCACATAGATAACACTTGAAAGCTCCTCCTTTCAATTCTGGACATCTTGGTTTGATGTGTCCTTCTTTTCCACACTGATGGCACACAATTTTCTTCTTGTTTTCCTTAGCTTTGACATCTCCAGTGCTTTTGTTACTAGCCTCTTCCTTCTTCTTATCATAAGGGTGATACCTCCCCTTACCTTTCTTGGTATTATTGCTCTTAAAATTTCTGAACTTCTCCCTTTCCTTGTCATGCTGTTCCAACCTCAAAGCTAAGTCTATCACATGGTCAAAAGTCTTGTCTGCATAGGGTAACATGGCTCTGCTAAGTCCTGGATTCAAACCTTTTATGTACCTATCATTTTTAGATGCCTCATCTGCCACAAGCATTGCTCCATATGTGGAAAGCCCCTCAAACTTTTGAGTGTATTCTGTGACAGTCATGGTTCCTTGTCTAAGTCTAATGAATTCTTCTAGCAAGGTAGTCTTTGCTGATGCTGGTACAAACCTTGCTTCCAACATCTCTTTGAATTGATTCCAAGTGATTTCATTCTCATTCCTTCCTGCTATGATTACTTCCCACCAGCCTAAAGCTACTCCTTTTAGCTGTCTTGAAGCCACTTGCCTCTTTCTTTGATCATCAAGTTGCATGTCATTGAAAATTCTTTCCAATGTTCTCAACCATGTTTGAATTTCCATGACACTCTCTGTCCCTTCAAAGCTTTTGCCTCCTAAATGAGTATATGTCTTAAGTAATTTTGAGAGTTCTTCATAGGGATTTTCTTGCCTTTGTCCTGCCCCATCCCTAAATGCTCTCACCAAGTCTTGTAGATTGACCATTGGTGGTGCATGGGAAGATCCTGCTCCCTGATTTGGTGGTCTCCCTACCATAGTTTGCTAATAATAATTTACATAGCTGGTTAGTTTGATTAGTAATTTTATTATTTCAGTGGGTTTTTTTTTTCACACTGAACACATTGTTATATATATATTTAGTTCCTTTAAATTTTATTTCTATCTAAGAACTTGATCCTTACTTCTACTATGTTAAATAACATAGCTCTGATACCAACTGAAATGACCCTCCTATTTCTACTCTAATTCCATAAGGATTTTTTTTTTAAGGTAAAGAGGATATATATATATATATATAGATAGATATATCATCCATTGCAATCATAATTCTCAGGGTCAAAATCTTTCTCCAATAAACCAAATATATCCAGGATCACAATAATCAACCAATATAAATATATCAGTACATTCACAAAGATAAGCACATACATGTGAGGATGTATATGCCTCTCTTGTTTGAATCAGAGTTCTGGAAAACAAGAGGATATTGGATTGCTGATTTTTTTTTGACCAAACAATCCACTGGAAACATATATTCTAGTCTGTTTATCCTAACTAAGAAGTGATCAAGTAACAATCAGTGGAAAGCAAGCTTTTAATATAGATGTTTGTGTTAAAGTCTGAACAGTGTCAAAATCAAGCTAAAATAAAGTGGATCCTAAGTGAACACAAGCAACATCTAGGCGTAATGGAAACGCGCCTAACTTATACACGAGAGGTCACGAGTTCGAGTACTATGCTGGTTGGTTCAAACACAATTTTTTTTTCTTCCTTTTCATTTTTCTCCTGTACAGTTTGAAATCTGTTATCTACCTATATCTGCACATATATATTTTATTTTTGCCTATAATCTAACATACAAAAACAATATTTCTTGCTTTATTATTTTTGAAACCCATTCCTATAACCTGGAAGGCTTCAGGATTGATATGAATTAAGAGTCTGGTTCTTGGGTTTTGAGGATGATAGAAGTGTTTATCATTATTCATGTTTGTATTTCTTCTTATAAGATCTGTCTGGCATTTAAAATGCATTTGGTTAAAATCTGAGTGAAATTCAGATTCCTATTACAAGTGCAAAGGAAAAGGTGTGTTGATATTTGCACAAAACATGTTTATGTGCATATATATAACTGCAACTATTTGAATCTGGCTTCCATCTACCTTATTACAGATCCTTTCTTTATTTAAAAATAGGACATGAAACATTTGTATGGAACAAGTTTAATTATGGGAACCTTGCAGCCATATAAAAACATTCAACCTATGTCTATTTTCTTTTGTATACATATGCCATAGTAGAAAATAAAACCATTTAATTTTCTGAGAATCAACTATCCTGATTTTCCAAAACTTAAATTCTTTCCAAAGTCTCAAGATTGACTAATACATTTATAAAATGTAATCATTCAATTTTAACATGGTGTTCTTGCTGAATCCACTTACAAGATTTGATTAAAATTCTTTTTAAACATAACAGATATTTAACTTAGTTCATAGATTCCAGATACAAGTCAATTTCTTAACAAAATACTTAACAAAATATCCCTCCAATATTCAACACTTAGTACAAGTAGCAATTTAAGTTATCAATACATGCAGATTTCAACATTTAGGCTCTTATCTAACTAAGTTTAGCATGCTATATCTTCTTCTCAAGGCCTTGCTCCTACTCCTACTTAGTTGCTGCAATCCCTGAAAAAGCATTTGAAACTGCCTCATTTTAAATGAGACACCCCAGATGCCATTAGCACACTAGGGTCAGACACATGTCTGGTATGAGAAAGCTCACAAAATAATTAGTTAATCAGGTTAAAGTTAAGTTAAGTACATATACAGAAAGTTCAGCCCTTTGGAATCAGGCAAATACTTGTGTGCATGCTCTGTGTCATTGTGCATGTGCACACTTTAACTTTCTTTCCAGAGACTACACATATGAATATGGCACATACATTCAAGCATACAACTCAATCATAGACAAACAATCATTAATACCAAACAGGAAAATAACTAATATGAGTTAAATCATTTATTCAATTCTCATATTTCAAATCTGGGAAAAACTCTAGTTTTCTCATCATCTCAAGTATTATTCCCTTGGTATATTTATCTATCCTTGGTCTCATCTGCAATATTTATGAATCAATGGACACACTGTAATGAACTAATTCACTCCATTACACAAAGATCTCAGGACTTAATCAAGCCATGTGTCAACCTGTGTTTCTCAAGCACACAAGTCATTCCTGCAGTGTTCTTGACCCCAATTTCCTAATCAGGTTTAAGTTAATAATAGCTCTTTTGATTTTTCATGACCATACAGAGGCAAACAAGCAAACAACGATTGGTGATTACAAAATAAAGTTCTGTATATAAATATATTCATCCTGGTATTTTAAAAGGAGTTTAGGCAACTAACATTGGCTTATGGTTTCTGAGAGAGTTTTTCTTTTGCAAACATTTGTGCTTGAGTTAAACTCAGGATGACCTAGTTTCACTGAATCACAAAATTTTGTTTGCTATGCATTTTATTGAATCAGGAGCATCAGCACATAGGCAACCCTATTGCACCCCTAATTCCTTTCTATTTCAAGCCTCAGCACTTATACATGAGTACATTGCAGCTCAACATTATTTACATCTTTCTGGGTTGAGCCAAAACCAATACTACTTGCATGTTCTCAACATTTTATTTTCTGGGTATTTGTTTATATCCCTAAACATTAACATATCAGAGATCTGAGTGTATAAAACAGATATGTATACTAACAACACATAAAACTTTGTTATAATAAAACAAGTAATCAATCAAAGAAAATCAAAACATTTTCAGATTTAAATTCACAGATAAACATTCATATATGAAAATACTCTTTTAAGAAAATACTTTTAACTGGCTGCCTACATTAGGACTTATTGCCTTAGATTTTTGAGTGAGTTTTCTCACCTAGCTCTCTTCTTTGTTTCCTTAATTAATTGATGAGCTTCTGCCCTTAGCCTCAAGCTCTCTTCCTTCCCTTGTCTTATGATTTCTATGGTGTTGTTTTTCTTTTTTTTTTCAATTCTTTTCTGAGAAGGAGAGGAGGCTGCTGCATATACATGTATATATACAGGGTCTTTCTTAGGGTTTTGGGTATTGGCTAAAGCCATTTTTGCCCACCAGAAAAATCATGTTATCTGCATTTTAAACCCAAAGTTTTTACCCTTCCCGGCTTAATTTGGGTGAAGAGAAAAGTGATTACATTTTTCTTTCAGAAATTTTGCTTTTCAGAAAATACTTTTTCCTTTGTCTACAATCATGCTAAAAATGTGACTGGGTTTTGTTATTTATCTAATACTCTTTTCTAATTCTGCCTATACCAAGCACTTCCTTGTTTTATCCTAATTTTCCTATTTTTAGCTTTCATGTAAATGGTATGTACTTCCTTTATTTATTTATAAGAGGATTAGTTCTTTTTATATCTTCATTCTTTTTATTTCTGCTTATATTAAAATATGTCTGTATATTTTATTTCACTAGTTTAAGCTCTAGTATTTTATTAACACATGTATATTTATATAAGTCTTACTGAAATAATTAGTACACCCACCTATATATATTCATACATCATTCTATACTGACACACACATGCACATGTACACTCAAAATATTCAGTAGCATTCATATATACATTTACTCATGCATACTACTTTTAAGAATTTAATCTACATATATATATATATATATACATATATATATATATATATTTCCATACACATCAATATGTATGTATTCTTGGAGTTCAGGGTTTTAGCTTATATTCATGTGCATTTCCTGTGCACACATGCACACACACTGATACACTATCAAGCTATATCAATTCCTCCTTCAAAATTTATTTAAAAATTATTTTAAATTCATTTATATTTTTCAGAATGAATTCCTAAAATCTTGGGTCATTACATAAATAAAAGTTGAAATTGTAACCTATAAATAAAGGAAATAATTATTGAACATTAAAATAATTAAAAGAAATGAGAAAACTTGTATAACTTTCAATTTCATTCTTTAAAAGCATAAATATAACTTGCCAAAAATTTATAAAAGTTGAAAATGTTTAATAAGAAAATGTATAGTAAATTGTACAAGTAAACATATGTATTGAAAATATTCAGTGAATTTCTTTTATTAATAAGAATTAAAGTATAACTGTTATGCTAAGTAACTAAAATTGAACATGAATATTTTTAAGAAATGAATAAATGAAATTAATAAGTATTGATGTTCTAGTTGTTAGGGATTTTAGTATTATAAAAAAAAACTTAAGTAATAAGTTGAAGTTAACTCAGAATAAAATAAGAATAAAAGATGAGTACTGGAAAATGACTGTAAACTTAAGTTAATAAAATAATGAATAAAGAAAAAAATCAAACAACAATATATGGAATGAATTTTAATAATGATGAACTTGATCTATTGTTGAATTTGTTGTTTTTTTGGCTTATGGTTGTTTGGGCAAGGATACTTTAATATTGTTTGGATGTAGGAATAATCTATTTAGTTTCACCTAAGACTGCTGAGTGAAGGGTACACTTAGTAGTTTATTCTTCATTCTATACGATTTAAAGTTATGAACCTGAACGACTATTTCTTTTATTTGTACGAATGAATGATTGATTTTATGATTGTATGCCTTGTTGCAAGTGTTTGTTGTATTGATTATTGTTTTGATTGAAACATCCTTAAATATTTCATCTTAATTGTTAACCCTTTTAGATTATATAAGTAAAATGCAGGTTATGGAAGCAATTGCTACTGCTTTTGGTTCCATAAATAAGCGTTAATTGCCCAACAAATAGGTACGTTTTCGGATTACGGTTTATAGTGCTATTATATTGTTTTTCCCGTGTTGGGATATTAAATTTTGGATATTATATGTTATATATTGTATATTTAGATATTATATTTTTTCCCCGAGCCTCTCCGTACAAAGGAGACTTTGCCAAAATTTTCCGTAAATTTTGGACTTAGAAAATATTTTGAAAAATATTTTCCAAACTTTATTAATTTGAGTATAAAAAGTTTAATGGTTATAAATTTAGATATTATCTAAATTAATTAATTTTGTAAAATTTAATTATTTGTAAAGTTAATGTTTGAATAAGGTATATTGATTTCTTAGTTTTTCTTTTTCCTTTTCGAGGACGAAATTTTTTGGGTGGGGGAGAGTGTAACGACCCGTAATTTCATGGATTTAATTTGGTTAAATTAATAAGTTTGTAATTAAATTTAGAAAAAAAAAACTACTTATAGTAATTCGAAGTTAATTCAAATGATTTTAAGTAGTGAAAAGAATTTTACCTGTATATGAATTGAATATAAGGATTTAAGGAAAATATTAAACTGATATAATGTAATAAACACATTCTTAACAGTAAATGGAATATGATAATACGAACAATTGCAAGTTTTGCATTTATGGGCAAATTAATATTGATAGGTAATAATTGTTGTAGAGAATAAATTTCAAATGTAAAAAAAAAAATTAAAATGGTGACAACTATTGTCCGTTAATAATGCATGTAATTAATAGCGATTAAAATGAAATTAATCATTGTTTTTTTTGCAAGTTAAGAGAATAACTGGAAATTTTGAAGGTAAAATCAATATAAAGGTTAACTATATGCATAAGATGGAAAGTTGAATAGAATTCTAATAAATGATAATAATGGAAAACGTATACAATCAATGTAGGTAATTAGTAATTACAATGTTGTTGAAATTATTAAACATTTCTTGTGACAATTAATAAACAACGAAAGGAGTAAGCGTATTTATTTAGAGTATTAATTACATTCGGTTTGGGAATTTAAGCAACAATGTAATGCAAGGTAATTAATGCTAAATTTAAGTAAATAATAATGAATAGTGGAATAACGATAAATTCAAAATTTGTAAACATATATTATAAATTACCTACTTATTTGTTAATGAAATTTGAATTGGTAATAAGTGATAAGGAAATAAATGTTACACTAATGGAAATGAAGTAACGTTCGTTTAAAAGTTGAGTAATAGTAAGGTCGTATTTATTATTAGCGTTACTTTAATAATAATGGTTAATTGTGAAATTTATGCAAGAAGTATGTGAAATAGTAACTAAGAAAGGAATACGTATAAATTGATTATGACCTAAATTTAAGTGTAAGTTAAAAAGTGAAATTGAATCTAATACATTAAATTTGGAAACTTATTTTAATAAATTAGATTCAATTTATAATGAAGGGGGTTATTTTAAGAAATTAAAATAATTACTATGATTTGGTAAATTTAGTTACTTTAAAATTTAGAAGGGAATTGGTTTAAAGAATTATGAATTAATAAGTAAATCAAGATGATGAACTTTATGAATTATTAAAGTTGAATCTTTAATAATGAGTTAATTTATTAATTTATAATAGTTGGACTTATTGAAATAAATGAAATCAAAATTTAATTATTACGTTAAATTAAAAATTAAGTTGAATAATGGGAAATATTTATGTAATAATTTTAAATCCAATGGCAAGCCCTCCTATTTGAAATATGAATGGAATAATCATCGATTCATTTAATTTAATAGAATTATTAGAAAGTTAATTTATAATTTTGAATTTAATGAAATCGAGGATTAATATTGAAATTTATAAATGAATCATCTAAATTTACGTTTTTAATTTGTTTAGAATCATTGTAAATGATTGAGGAATCATAAGTGATAAAATTTTCAAATTCTGAAACTGAAATAAAAAAATTGGATTTATTTACAAATTCTTAATTTATTTAATTAATATAAAAATAGCCATTTTGGCCACTGACTTGGATTTCGACGAAACTAGTTTTATCGGATCCGTATTAGTGAATTATTGTAGGGTTTCAAGTTTCGTAGCGATCGGACTTGTCGTTTGATCGTACGAACGCGAAACGCCTTGAAATTTATGCAATTGAAATCAATTGAAATCAATTTGGAAAATATTGTTTTTAGCATAACTTCTTCATACGATGGAATTTGAACCTGAAACCTTTTCCATTGAATTTAAAATATTTTAAAACACCTATTTTGATATATGGGTTTACCCAATTTCGTTCCGGGGTCAGGACGGGCTTTTTGGGGCACTTTGGCGTTAGCGCGTACACCTGTTTTATCCATCTATTCTATTTTCAACCTTCTCTATAAATATCCCCGCTAAACCCTAGCCTCCGCCTATTCTCACTTGTGTGCGCGTAAAATTTCTTCAGCTCCTTCTCCTCCTCAATGGCAGACAAAATTTCGGATCCAGATCCATTTCAAAATCAGAGTCAAAAATTCAACTTCCTCAGAAAAATCTCAAATTAATATATGTTGAAGTTCTCGACTAGCGTAATTCACTGGTAAAATTCGTTTTGCGTTTTGGTTCATCATCTAATCAGTAGAAATTAAAGAAGTCTCGGTCGTTCATCACGTCGAAATCAAACTCGACGGATCGACGAACCGTTTCTGGGTTTTGAAGAGAGGACCGAGGGGACTTCATCCATGCAGTTTATTTCGCGAATCGACGGCTAGATCATCGTCAAATTTCGATTTGGGTTGCTCAATTTGGAGGTGGCGGCTGCAAAAATTCCTCTCGGCATGGCTTGTCGCGACGCGGTCGCTCGAGGCGGAGATGAAGTGAACGGCAGGGGATTGGGGTCTGACAGGTCTGCATGGCACTGGCGGCGACGGCGATGGAAGCGACGTGGTGGAGTGCGTTTTGGTTGATGAAGTGGCCTGTAGGGTTTGAACGAAAGCTACAGTGCGTGCATTCTTCTTCTGATGACGTGGCGAATGGAGGTGAATAAATGTGTTCTTCTTTTCTTAATTTTAATTTTGAAATTCAATCACAATTTTCGCTATAACTTTTGCATACGATATCCGTTTTACACGCGGTTTTTTTTGTTAGGATCGTATTGAAATTTCGGACCTGATGACGCTGGTTTGGACAAATTCTAAGACGGTCAAATTTTTGGGTTTAAATTGAATTTAAATTCAATTTAAATTCAAAAGGTGAGTGTTTTAACCCACTCACAACTTCTAAGATTTCTTATGTTTGTTAAATTAAATTTTGATGTGATTTAAAATTTATCTATGATTGTTTGGGCATATATTTAATCATCATCTCAGTTAGATAGCATTTAGTTAAATTAAATTGTTATTTAATTTTATTATTGCATATAATTTGCTAGTTAAATTTATTTATTATTGCATATAAACTGTCAGTTGAATAGTTATTAATTTTTATTAAATATAAACTATTCGTTGATGCCTGTTATATTTTATATGCTTTATATTGATGTTTTGTTTAAATTGGATGATGATTGTAATAAATGGTTGTTTATTGATATTTGGATGAATGAATGCTATATTTTATATTGTATAAACTGCAAGTTATTATGCATTTTTATTTTATTCGGGATTGCGGTTTGAAATGATATATAACCGTAATTTTATTTTAAATTGCGGATTGAAATGACAAAATATCTGTATCACTTGACCATAGGATAGAAAATTATATACAGGCACCGTGGTCTATATATAAAATATTTTAAAGTGATTTTCTATGGTTTGGAAAGAAATATACGGTTTAATAAATATTAAATTTTGATATTATATAATTATTATTTTATATATAGTTAAATTCTAAAATTTAAGCTATGTGTAACTTGATGATGTTTTAAGTTTGATTTATGAATATTTCAAGTTTGAGTTTTATTTAAGTGATATTGAATTTATTAAATAAATATTTCTAAACTAAATAATAGTAAATTGAATTAAGATATATATAAGATTTTCAGATTTGGTTGGGAATTTTGGAATATTTAAAGACTTGAAATATATCATAATTGAAATGTTTTTATTGAAACTAAGGTATTATTGTTTTCAAAGTATTGGTTTTCGAAATTGTTATAACTTTGAAAGTAATATGGTTTGAAAATGAATTTATTAGAAATAGAATTTATTTAAGAATTATATTTAAATATATTGATTTGAAACCGATTGAAATTTTGAGATTAATAATATGACTACATTATGTGATTTGGGTTTAAGATGGTTTTAAAGAATATTTTAAGTTTTATAATTAAAAGTAAGAATAGTGATTGAAAATTTGGATTTTTTAAATGATATATTATTGAATTTGGTTTTAAAATATATACTATTTTGAAGTAAATGATATGTTTTGAAATAGCAATAATATTTTGGTTTTAAAGTATATACTATTTTGAAGTAAAGGATATGGTTTGAAATGGCAATAATATTTTGGTTTTTGATGTATATACTATTTTGAAATAAAGAATATGTTTTGAAAGGCAATGATTGTGTTTTAAAAGTATATATATTTTTAAATGACCACGGTGTTATAATAATGTTTGGTTGTTAAAGAGACCGGGATCGGATATGGACATACTCTCTGTCGATACCGAAAACCACTTTAACAACTGTGTACGCGGTGGAGATTCCAGAATGAAGTAGGATGGTGGCGACGTTCTTAAGGTATGTTATGTGAACCCAACTCCCGTGAGTTGGCATAAGGTGGCTAAAACAGGAGCGATCTCGGACTAGTGAGGTAGCACCTCTTCTCGGACACATTTCTTCGATATTATACTCTTACTTGTGATTTGACTAGATGGCCATCCTCCGATTTGGGAATGTTGTTCAAGGTGGAACGGTAGTGGCTGCTATGCGTATCCATCAGTCCGTGTGCGTAATTGGTATATCTACCCTGGCATTGCCTAGTTGTGCCGTGTCACCTACCATATCGAGCTTTACTACGATTATGATTTTAAGATCCGACCGCGTTAAGGTTCTCCATCCCCTTAACGCTATTTTCTATATGATTATACTTTACTAATTAGACACTACTGTATATAGCGAATATTACTACATAGTAGATAGTTTAACGGATCCTTAAGAGACATGAATCCCGAACATTTCTTAAGTTACTACACTCACGTTAGACACTGGATAGGAGATGTCAAACCGCGTAAACATCTCTGACGCCGTTTACACTCATATTTATTTCATTGATTTAACTTACATAAGATCTTTTAGTTCTGACTCGAGTGTTTTGTCTTTTCAATTCGCTCGGGTCAGCCTGAGCATTTCAGGATTTGAAGGCCTTAATTCTGGAGGACGAAGACGAAGAATTATTACTACTATTTGTTATATATTCTACTACACCATTGTATTCCGCTGCATTTATTATCATTCTCTGGTATGTGTAACTCTGATATGTAGTGTATAAGTAAAATCAAATGTTTTGTAAAACAACTTCATGAACTGTTATTTGATTATTATATTTTATCGTTCCGCTGCAAGATTCTATTTTGTTTCTTTTATTTCTCCACTTTTTCTTATTTACCCCATAACAATCCGCCCTTCTGTATGGTTTAAGTTGGCACGTGTGTCTGCTTAAGCGTACAAAAAGGTGGGATGTTACAATTCCAACGCAAAAAGTTTCGTCCGATTCTGATAAAGTATGGATGAGATATGAGTTTTACAAGATTGCATATATCTTAATATAATTTTAAAACAATCTTTTTTTTTACCATCAGAGCCGTCCATTACAAAAATCAAGATCAAGGGCCGTGACTGCTTCTTCCTTCCAAACGCGAGCGTAACCCAGGTTATCACGAACCCATCGACGTCGAACTAGGTTTAGCTAACGCGGCCACCACGGCCATCACTACATCGATCGACGACTACCCTATTCTTCGTCAACGCGAACGCCACCAATGCCAGGGAGCTCAGCGAGCTCGGGGGTTCCCTAGTCGCGAAAATCACGCACGAATGACAGCCCTTCAATGATGATTTCTGGCCACCTCGTCGAGTTTCGCGACCGCCCACCTTACGGATGTGTAGCTCTCACTGAGATCTATAATTGCCTAGTTGACGACTCGGCTTGAAAATGCGAGGATGAGGAGAGATTGAGGGTGGAAAGTCGTAGCTTTTCGGCCATTAAAACAAAAAAACGGCGGCCACGAAAAGGAGCTAGGGTTTCACAGAGCAAACGCGTATATATACACGTATATTTTATTTTATTATTATTATTTTCAACTTTTCTAAACGAACTCCAAACTAGACGTGCCGACAGGCATTCCTAAGGTTTTACCTGCATTCCAAACACAATGGAACGTGCTTCGGAGGCTAATTTGATCGTATGTGGAAGATAGCTTTTTGAATCGAATTAAAATATTAAATTTTCGATATTTATTTCAACGCGTTTCTAACCCGTACGACCAAACGATAACTCCAAACGTTACGAAATTTGAAATCCGATAATAATACACTATTACGGATCCAATGGAACTAGTTTCGTCAAATTCCGAGACTGTGCCCCGGAAGGCTATTTTAACTCGTCGATTAAATCGACGACTTTTCAAAATTTACAGAATTGCTAAAAATTCCAATTTTAAAATCTTATTAACTCTATTATAGTTCCAATATAACTTACATTCACTTTGGAAACCAATTTGAATCATATTAAATCAAATTTCAGTTATTCACTCTATTTTCATATATTAAATTTCAATATCAAATTAATCATATCAAATTCGGAATTTAATTATTCAAACATTTGTAATATTAAATTTAAAAAATTTGATTATTCTTAAATCACTATCTTTTGAAATATTCAAAAACGAACTTATAAAATTTAACCTTTAAAACAAATTCAAATTATAGAACAACCATTTCCATTAATCAGTTATTCAATTTCCGTTATTCAATTATTCAATAAATTCCAAATATTAAATTTAAACAATTTTGATTATCCAATAATTCATTATCCTTTGAAATATTTGAAATTGAACTTATAAGATTCAACTTTTAAAAACCAATTCACATCTTAGAACACTATCTCCATTTTACAGTTATTCAATTATTCAATAAGTTTTAAATATTTACTTTAAACAATTTACCTGTTCAATATTCAGTTATTTGATTTTTAATAGATTTTACTTATCAATCAATTACTCTATTATACCCAATGAATTCAACATTTATTATCCTATCCAACTATTGATTGCAAAGGCATTCACTAAGTAGCATTTATTTTTCAATACTTATTACTATTCAAATCTTCGAAACCAATCTATTAACATTTGTATTTCTACCTAAATAATTCACAATTCTTATTCACTTATTTACATTTGTTTTTCCATATATTCCCTTATAACCAAGTTATAACATTTGAGTCAATTCAATTAGATTGGAACTCCATTCAATCTATTAATAATTACTTGGATAATTATTGTTGCAATTCATTCCAGTTATTATTATTCCAAATGAATTACAAATTTTTATTTTTTTCTAACATTAAATCACGAAATCTTATTAAATTAGCTATTTTAATTATCGAAAATTTACAGGTCGTTACATTAAGGCTCGATGCTGAAAGAAGGTGTTATAGCCATTGATGGATGAGGCGTTGTATAGGTGCGGTATCAGTATCATCATCATCGACCTTGACCTACATTACTAGATTAGTGTCAGCAACAAGCTTTCCTTCATATCATATAGTATTGGTATTGATTCGGCTTCGACTATCATCCTATCTTCATGAACGTCGACAATATTCGTCATCGATGTCGCGAGGATAGATGGTGACAGTAAATTGTAAAATAGAGTATTAATAGTGACCTATCCTGATAATATTTGACGACGTCAAAGGAGCCGCATTTGCTGAACGGAGATGTTGATTAGGTGCGCCATTGAAATAGTGTTGCTTCCACCACTGTATTTCTTCGACAATGGAAGAGGTGAGTTCTATGCGGCCTTGATCAAGTGTGATATTCTTCTTTTTCATTGTTGATGGAACTTGACACTGATGAATTGCGAAGCGATGATGTGCATTGTTGGTAAGGGGCGGTGTGGATGAAAGGCGATGCCGAAGAGATACGTCACCGACTTTACACATTATTAATCTTATATGACATTATTGATCTTTGATGTAGAACTTAGTGACACCAATTCCTTTGTAACGCTATCACTCCTGGCAATATTTTTGGTATTGAAATTGTATGGATAACATTGTCCCTACTATTATAAGTAGTGCTTTTTACTGTTTTGGGTAAAACCATGAATTTCCTTGCTTTCCTTAGTCTTTACTGAGATTTCCCTTCTAGCGCTATTTTCATGCAAAACAACTCATGACTTATATTGTTAACTTTTTTATCAAACTTTTCAGGAGATTATATAGGATCTTTTGCTTGCAACCTAGTGCTACTTTTGAAGTTTGTCAAGTTTAGGAAATTATCTAATAAATATTTTCATGAATTGCAGACTAGATAATTATTTGTGAACTGTAATTTCTTAAATGGAAGTATCATAGGAGGTAAGACTAGAAATCCATATCTGATAATAATAGAAGACTAGAAATTCTTATCTAGCAATAATAATTAAAGAACAAAATCTAAATCTGGCAATAATAATGAAAGACTAGAAATTTAAATCTGGAAATAATAGAAGACCAGAAATCCAAATCTGGCAACAGTAATAGAAGACC
This sequence comes from Allium fistulosum, assembly GCA_030737815.1. Lineage (NCBI taxonomy): Eukaryota > Viridiplantae > Streptophyta > Magnoliopsida > Asparagales > Amaryllidaceae > Allium > Allium fistulosum. The sequence continues at coordinate 1,368,222,113 of CM060902.1, read as the reverse complement.
AGAAATTCAAATCTGGCAACAATAGAAGACACCAGAAATTCAAATCTGGCAATAGTAGAAGTAGACCAGAAATCCGAATCTGGCAATAATAGAAGAAAACCAGAAATCCAAATCTGGCAATAATAGAAGACCAGAAATCCAAATCGGGCAATAATAATAGAAGATCAGAAATCCAAATCCAATAATAATAGAAGAAGACCAGAAATCCAAATCCGACAATAATAGAAGAAGACCGGAAATCTCAATCTGGCAATAATAGAAGAAGACTGGAAAACCAAATCTGGCAATGATAGGAGAAGACTGGAAATCTCAATCTGATAATAATAGAAGAAGACCAGAAATCCAAATCCAATAATAATAGAAAAAGATCAGAAATCCAAATCTGCCATTAATAATATAAGACCAGAAACCCAAATCTGGCAATACTAATAGATGACCAGAAATCCAAATCTGGCAATACTAATAAAAGACCAGAAATCCAATTCTTGTAATAGTAATAAAAGACCGAAAATCTAAATCTGGCAGTAATAGAAGAAGACCATAAATCCCAATTTGGTAGTAATAGAAGAAGACCCGAAATCCAAATCTGGCAGTAATAGAAGAAGACCAGAAATCTCAATCTAGCAATAATAGAAGAAGACCAAAAATCCAAATTTGGCAATAATAGAAGAGCAGAAATCCAAATCTGACAATAATAATAGAAGACCAAAAATCCAAATATGGCAATAATAGAAGAAAACTAGAAATCCCAATCTAGCAATAATAGAAGAAGACCTGAAATCCAAATCTAGCAATAATAGAAGAAGACTAGAAATCCTTATCTGGCAATAATAGAATAAGATCAGATATCCAAACTAGCAATCGTAATAGAAGACCAGAAATCCAAGTCTGGCAATAGTAATAGAAGATCAGAAATTCATATATGGCAATAGAAAGAGAAGACCAGAAATCCAAATCTAGCAATAAATAGCCCATATTTGATGGACCTTCCTATAGAAAATTTATTTGATTTGAAGCATTACTTGGCTCAGATTTTTCATAGATCTTTTTCTAGAAGATTGATTGATTTGAAGCACTACTTGGCCCTGATTTTGATAGAACTTCCTCTTGAAGATTGACTGATTTGGAGCACTAGTTGGTCCTGATTTTGATAGGTCTTCCTCTTGAAGATTGATTTGGTGCTTTAGTAAGGCCTTTGATGGCTGGCACTAAAGGCTTACTCCGTCCTCCCTCTAGGAGGTGCTTCAGTAAGGCCTTTGATGATGACACTGAAGGCTTGGTCGATGCTTTAAAAAGGCCTTTGATGACGGTGCTAAAGGCTTACTTTGTCCTCCCTCTAGGAGGCACTTCACTAAGGCCTTTGATGATGATACTAAAGGCTTGGTCGATGCTTTAGCGAGGCCTTGATGACGGCGCTAAAGGTTTACTCCATCTTCTCTCTAAGAGGCGCTTCAGTGAGGCCTTTGATGATCATACTGAAAGCTTAGATATGGCCTTTGATAGGCTGGGACCTCTTGTAGTCATGAGCCTTCGATAGCCAGGGACCTCTTGCGGTCATGAGCCTTTAACGGCTCGGGCCTTTCATGGCCAGGGATCTCTTGTGGTCATGAGCCTTTGATGGCTAGGGCCTTTTTGCCTTAGGAGAATCCTACTCCTTTTCGCAATTGAACCAATAAATTCTTTTTGTTCATCCACTTTTGGAAAATATGGCCGCAAATGTTCGGCATTCCATGTTCTCGCTATGACATTGCCATTTGGTCGGTAGAGTTTATTGGTCCCAGGCAAGATTACTTTGTGTATGATTAAGGGTCTTTCCCAATTTGATCCTAGCGGCTCTTCCGTCGGATTCTTAGTATTTTCCATGACACTTCGAAGCACTAGATCTTCATTTTGAAATGATTTTCCTCTTATTCTAAAGCTATAGTACTTGGATATTCTTTACCGATACTCGGATGTTTGTATGGCTGCTTCATCTCTTGACTCATTGATTAAGTTCAGGGATTCTCTCTTCAACTCCTGATTTGGATTGAACGCATATGCAACACTTGGATGAGAAGGTACTTCGACCTCAGTTGGGAGCATGGCTTTACATCCATATGTTAGGGAGTAGTGGGTATGCCCTATCGTAGGTTTAGTAGAAGTTCTCTATGCGCATAGGACGAGAGATAGTTCCTCTATCCAATTCCCTTTTGCTTTGTCTAACCACTTCTTTAGAATGGTCTTTACAGTTTTATTAGCTGCTTCGACAGCTCCATTTTCTTTGGGATGTGCTACAGATGAAATGCTTTTGATGATTCCATTCCTATTACAGAATCAGGTAAATTCGAGTTCAATTTTCATATATTATCTAGTATAGATCCCGAATCTGGTAATGATATCCTTGATTACGAACTTGAGAACTTTTCCTGATGTGATATTCGAAAGTGGCCTGAATTTTACCTACTTTGTGAAGTAATCAATGGCTACTACTGCATACTTAGCTCCTTTTTTAGATATCGGCAATGGCCTACTTATGTCAATTTCCCATACTTCGAAAGGCTATGGGCTTGAGATAGAAGTCAATTCGCTTGATGGTAGGTGCAGGATCTTAGAGAACTTTTGACATTTTTTTCATCTTCTTACTTAATCAATAGCTTGACTAGTTATTTGAGGCGAATAGAAGCCTTGCCTCACAACTTTCTTGGCTAATTTTATAACAATGGAATGGTCTTCATAGTATCCTTCGTGTGCTTCCCTTAGTAAGTTTGCTCATATTTGTGGATCAACACTTCTTAGATATGGGAACAAATATCCCTTTTTATAAAGTATGCCATTTGCTATGACAAAAGTCGGAGCCTAGCGTTTTATTCTCCTTACCGCTTTTTATCTGTTGGCAGCTTTTCTTTTGTTATATATTCGACAGTAAGAGTCATCCAATTATTCTCATAATGATTAGTAGTTTCCATATGAGGAAGGTTTTCTTGAAGAATCTCAGTTTCGTCTTCTTTCTCCTTTGTTCTATGGCTTGAGACCTGGTCAACATTAAGGTCTCATTTTATGGATTGGGGATTTTCTCCTCTATACTAGGATTCTATTGGTAATCCACCGGAACAATTCGGGCTTCTGGTGCTACTCGTGAGCTTGCTAACTTTGCCAAAGAATCAACTTGGGAGTTCATTCCTCTTGATACTTGATTTATTGAGAAATCTTCAAATTAGGTCAGCGTTTTCAATATCTTTTTGACATATAGAGTCAGTTTGGTGTCCTTCTTCTGATATTTCTAGTTTGGCTGATTTACCATTAATTGCGAATCATTGAAAATTTTAATTCTAGGTATTTTCAATTATAGGGCTAGTGTACACCACGCTATCATGTATTTATATTCTACAACATTATTGGTGGCTGGAAACACTAACTTCTTTGCATAGTGCAAACAATGTTCATTAGGATTTATAATCACATATCGGGCTGCGGCTCCTTGTTCATTTGATGCCGCATCTACGAATAGTTGGCACTTAGGTTTTAGGTCCTTTTCATTTTTTGATTGCTCTTTAGTGAATCTGATACATTCATTGACAAAATAGGCTAGTGTCTGTCCCTTAATTGATACCCAGGGCAGGAATTCAATATCGTATTGGCTAAGTTCAATTACCCACTTAACCAACCGTTCTGAAGTTTCCGGTTTACTAAAAACCTACTTAAGTGGGAAATTAGTTAAGACTTTGATTAGATGTGCTTGAGAATAAGCCCTTAACTTTCGTACAGTGAGCATTAAACAGTTGGCCAACTTTTCTATTACTTAATATTTAGTTTCTGCATCTTTGAGCCTCTAGCTTGTATAATATACTGGAAGCTGAATTCCCTTCTCTTCTCTTATTAGCACCGAGCTAACTACATGTTCAGAAACTACCATATAGAGATAAAGGCTTTCCCCATCCATAGAAGTAGAGAGAATTGGCGGTTTTTCCAAATGATCTTCTAGCTGCTTAAAAGCTTTATGACAATCCTCACTCCACTCGAAGTTTTCTTCTTCTTGATCACATTGAAGAATGGGGTGCATTTATCAACGGCCTTGGAAATGAATCCATTCAATGCTGCCACTCTTTCATTCAAGCTTATTACGTCTTTGCTTATTTTAGGTTCTACCATGTTTCTAATAGCTTGAATTTGGTCATAGTTAGCTTCGATTCTTCTTGCGCTAACAATATATCCCAAGAATTTGCTCGACTGAATTCCAAAAGAACACTTTTGTTGGTTAAACTTTATCTGGTATTTTCGCAATACACTAAATATTTCTTCAAGGTCTTTTTGATGACTGCCTCTCTCTTGAGACTTGATTAAAATGTCATCCACATATACTTTAATGTTCTGACCAATTTGCTCCCTGAACATTCTATTCACTAGTCTTTGGTATTTTGCTCCATCATTCTTCAATTCAAAGGGCATTACTTTATAGCAATATGTTCCCCAATCTATTATAAAACTAGTGTTTTCCTCAGCAGGTTTGAATGTTGGAATTTGATTGTATCCAGAATACGCGTCCATGAAAGACAAGAGTTGGTGTCCGCTTGTTGTGTCAACTAATTGATCTATCCTTGGGAGCGGATAGCAATCTTTTAGGCATGCTTTATTCAATTTAGTGTGATCAACACACGTTCTCCATTTCCCATTTGATTTCTTGACTAGACTAGATTAGCTAACCATTTCGAATAAAGTACCTCTCTAATATATCCATTCTCGAGCAATCTTTTGACCTCTTCTTTCAAAGCATTAGACCAAACGTTATCAAATCGCTTTTTTCTACCGGGCCGGTGTGATAGTTGGGTCTATTTTCAGAGCATGGCACATGATGGTCAGATCTATTCCAACCATATCTGAGTGGGTCCAGGCTGATACATCTTTGCTAGACTAAAGGAATTGAACTAGCTCTTCCTTGAGTTATCTATCTAACTCTCTTTCAATTTTGACTGTCTTCGTTGTGCCGGCAGAATCTATACATATTTCCTCAAGATCGTTTATAGGCTTCATTCTTTCTTGTTCATTTCTGCAGTCTAATTCAGTGACAATTTCCTTATCTTCTATTTCATCTTCCACCAGATTTGGTTCCTTCCTTATCTTCTATAGCCGCATCGGTATAAGTTTATGTTATTGGTAATGTATATAACTTTTCCAGTCACTAGAACGCTGTTCTGACCCTTTATCATTACAACCCACATGATAAGTTTAAAGGGACATGTCACTGGTGTTGACGTGACGGTCGACAGAGGGTTGTTCCTTTTCATGCTCAATCTTGTGAGGCGATGGATGTCCTTGGGATGCAGATTTGTTCAGAAGTTGTAGCTTCGATTGGTATTTGATCTTGTTATCCTTTCTTTCCACTATGAATTCTATTGATCAATCTCTAATATACTTATGTTTATTATAGGCTACCAAAATCAACAGTCCGTACCCTAATGGACTTGGGCTTTGATTTTTGTCGAAATTCGGCCCATTGAGGTGCGTGTTGTTACATTTGGTATCATAGCTGACCCACTTGGGATTGAGGTATTAAATAGCCATAGGATCTGCCTCTTTCCTAGTTAAGAAGTATTAATTGGTCAAAGAATTTTAGGTGGTAATTGCTTTGGGTTATATACATACATATATAGACATATCATTAAATAGAAGCCACATCGGTATAAGTTTATGTTATTGGTAATGTTTGTAACTTTTCCAATCACCAGAACGTTGTTCTGACCCCCTCCTCGTTACAACCCACAAGATAAGTTTAGAGGGACAGGTTATTAAGTTGACGTAATGGTCGATGGAGGGTTGTTCATTTACATGCTCAATCTAAGTGAGGCATTGGATGTCTGTAAGATGCGGGTTTGTTCAAAAGTTGTAGCCTCGATTGGTATTTGATCTTGTTAACCTTTCTTTCCGCTGTGAGTTTTATTTGATCGATCTCTGATATACTTATATTTATCATATGTTAGCAAAACCAACAGTCTATACCCTAATGGTTTTGGGTTTTGATTTTTGTTAAAATTCGAGCCCGTTGAGTTGCAGGTTGTTGCATTTGGTATCAGAGCCTAGGTTAGCCGTTCATAAGGGTTAAGATATATATAGAGAGCGTAATCATGATCTTTCTATCTAAATCTATGCCAAACTCTATAAATTTGTGACGCCCCACCTCTATGCTCATAATAACAAAGAGTATTAAAAGAAATACTGTCTATTATTACGAAGAATAAGGCTGGATAGGAGCGACCATCCATAGTTGACCTCACACTAATATTGGTTATCTCGATAGGAGTGGTATATACTTTTTATTTTTCACATATCATTTATTTACTCCCATCGACACCCCCAATTATCAGTATAAAACAACTACGATAGTTCATAATAGTTTAGGACATTAGATATAACAATAACACAGATAATATAAATGCGGAACACAGATAAGAACATAAGTCTCATATATATATAACTGATGTCAGTTAATACATAGTTGACACAATACATATGATACAACTACAACTGTCGACTCTAGAAGTTATATATACAAGTACATTATCGACTAATATACATGAATACATATCGTTCTATACAATGACACGACTACTACAAAATGACACTGACAACTTCAGAAGGTGTGAAAAGTCTTCATATCCTGAACAGCAACTCAAAGAGGAAAATCTACAACCTGAAATAACTCGGGTCTGACCCGAGTATTACATTCAAAAGAAAATAATACACGGGTCAGTCTAATTCAAACTCAGTTATTAGTGCATAGAAGCAATAATAATCAGATAGTCAAATAGACGACATTCACAGAAATCTCGTATATCCAACTCTCGATACGAGAATTGGATAACGGCAAATATAACACTAAATAGTGTTAAACAACAAATCAGCAATCGAAACATCAATTTAAAACTGTCAAATCTGATAGGGCTGCAGTACACGCACGCGTGTACTGCCTCGCCACTATCGTAGGAGATACCCAAAAGCTCAGTGAAAGTCATAAATGATCACAAGGTCAAACCCCGAAATCGGGTTCAACTCAAGTGTGACAACAACACAAGGAAATTCGGCAACAATTACAAATGTATTAATGCAATGAAAACTAACAAGGCCAAGACTGCAACCAAACTGCAGCTACCACTAAATATAAAGACAGTGTAATCAAAGTAACATGTAGTGCTACCAAACCACTGACTCGAATAAATGGTGACACAGATGCTTCAGTGAACTAACTCAAATGTACAATCCCCAATATTGGCAGTAAAATGGTTGTGGCAAAACCAAGGTAGTAAGGAATGATGTCCCCAATAGGTGAAGTAAAATGACTGCGACAATTACAGAAAATTACATGATGTCAAGGGCAAAAGTGAAGACTACATGAAGCACATGTGCCCAGACTTAAGGGCACTACAATATAACTCAGGTGGAACAATCAAAAATGCAGACTGGTGGATACATAAGATCCAGCGGCAGGTGAACACCAAACTATAAACCATAAATGCTCAGGTCAGCCGAATATACTTATATATACTGCCGCAACCCACTATATATGTAATGTGCATACATCAAGTATACACAAACCAGACCTTATGAAGTCATGCAACCGCAAAATAAGTTCATGTATAGACGGTCAGGTCTATAGCAAATGAAATAGAGGTATAACAGGTACAAATGGTTATGTGATTTGCAATAATACCTGTACAGAGCACCCAATCAATATGAACACATGAACTACAGTCTAACAAATGGAAACGTCAAAATATCATAATCGAAACTCATGCCTCAAGTCAAAAAGTACATCTGGGACTTCAAAATGATACAATGAAGTGCAAGTGACAACAAGACTCAATTATACTCAGAGTCTAAATGCAACAGTATGCAAACACGCTCATGCCAAAACCATGTAAAAATCATATATTTAAAGTAACCAAAGTAACAGGTTATACCAACGACCAACAAGTGATACAAGGCCCTATATATGCAGGCACAAGGTCATAGAAATATGGAACTACAAAGTAAGAAGCAGTTTCACATCCCAAAATCAAGACCGAAATCAACAGAGCAGATGGCCAGGGATATGAATTAAATTTACAGTGAAGTCTAATAGAAATGAATATCACAGAACAAAGTCGAGATGATCAGATTCGAAAGTCAGGTGATCATCAACAGTGAACAAGTGAAGAAAACCGTGGGTATAACGTTCTTCCCCAAATTATAAAAGTATGTAGAAGTCAGGTATCAACATATCAATGTCAAGGCCATGGACAACATCCCTATTCATTAACCAGCTGCAATTTATATCAGATTGTGCATGAACAAATATGCAACTGACTGGGATGGAACAAGATGAAGTTTGCAACACTTGGGCAACACAGGTGATAGAAGGAATGAATGCAACAACAACTAAAGTCGAATGACCAGAGCCCGAAGTACATAGGGTCAACCACCACCAGATAAAAGAATACCAACATGACGAAGTCAGTGCCAACAAAAATGACAGCGACTCAATCACCTCAAATCACCAAGGCCAAAATCAAAACAATGCCGAGCCCAAACTATTTTTACAAAATCCCCTTTTTCTTCAAGTCCAAGCTCAAAGAAAACAACACATAACTCGAACAATGGTCAACCATATATGCATACACACCTACATACGTATATATGCACATATATGCAGAAACAGGTGATAGAGCAAAGCCAACAAAACTTACTAAATCAAGCAGCAAGAAGAAAAATCGAATTGCTAATTATAGTTTTATAGCAGCAGTAAAACCGAACTAGGACAGAAGTGCTGTCGGAGACAGTAGCCGATATAGCCACAGTCGAACAAAAATAAATCAAAGTAAAAGAACAAGGTCGAAATACTACAGAGATAAATCTCAAAATTCAATCAAAATCAAGTGTGTGTCTTTGAATTAGTCAGAGCAAAACCAAGAGCCGAGATTTCAAAATCAAGTCTAGATGCAAAACCGAGATTTCAAAACAATTCAAGCTGAGATTCTCAAAACCAGTTGACCAAGGATATTGCAAATATATACGAACGAAAAACCTAGGGGTTCAAACCCAAATCTCGAAATGAAGGCATGAATTAGATGTGAGGGCTACTCACCTTTGTTCGACGAGGTCGCGAGCGAAGGACGAAGACGAAGTCGAAGCCGTGGCCTCCCTAAGACGAGCGAAATCGAAGAACGAAAGTTGGAGCAGATCGAAGGAGGAACGAACAAGGTCGCTGAAGCCCTAGTTTCCTCTCGTCGCCATTTTTTTTTCTTTCGTCGTATATTTTTTTTTCCCTTTTTTTTTAAACGAACAAAAGGGAGAAAGGTGTTTTGCCCCAGATAGAATCTCGACCAAATAGTAATAGGAATATGGCCCAAAAGTTTTGAAGCCCACCTAAAAATAATTAGGTTTGCAAAAGAATCTCACTCGATCACAAACTTCCGACAACAACTTGCTACCAACCATAATCGTCTGACGATACTTAATGGTTATTCTTCAAACAATACAGCATCAAATTGGATGGTCGAGATTCAAATTTGCAAAGCTCAAATACACTTAATCAACTGTCAAAAGAATTTCAGCTGATTCAAATATTTAACAGAAATTAAACATCAATAATTGTTCAATTACGCTAATCAATAGATGCAAAATACTGGGTTGTTACAGACTCCCCTACTTATAGAAATTGCGTCCCCGCAATTTCCATAACGAAGGTCATAAACACTATTATTCTTCTAACATAAACTGGTTAAGCTAGAAGAATAAAAGTCGCAAATTCGAATGCCACAGAGATCTTTTATCTTTATAAAAGAAATTTACAAATTCTCAACAAAAATCTAATTATCAATTGATAATCAGATGACTACTAAACAGAATAAATGCAATCATCAGGAACATTCATTTATCAACAAGGATGATTATAAAACACAAATCGCAATTCGCAAAACTGCAAGCATCTAGTTATCAAACAGATAAATAGAAAACACGAACTTTATAATCAGCAAACTCTGACTATCAACAGAGATAGATAGAAAACAACAATTCAATACAATCAACGAAATCTAGAATCAATAAAAACTAGAAAAACTCGCATCAATAAAATCAGCAACCATCCAATAATCTAACGATAGTCAGAAAATAAATCAACAAATATTTAATTATCTAAAGCGATCATTAAATCTAAAATCAACAATTATTTAATTATCTCAGGCGATAATTAAATCTCAAATCAACAAATATTTAATTATCTCAGGCGATAATTAAATCTAAAATCAACAAATATATAATTATCTCAGGCGATAATTAAATCTCAAATCACAAATATTTAATTATCTAAAGCGATAATTAAATCTCAAATCACAAATATTTAATTATCTCAGGCGATAATTAAATCTAAAATCAACAATTATTTAATTATCTCAGGCGATAATTAAATGCAACAATTATTCGATTATCAAAAACGATAATCAGAACTCATATCAACAAATATCTAATTATCACAAGCGATAATTAGAAACAACAAATATCCGATTATCAAAAACGATAATCAGAACTCATATCAACAAATATCTAATTATCACAAGCGATAATTAGAAACAACAAATATCTGATTACCAAAAACGATAATCAGAACTCATATCAACAAATATCTAATTATCACAAGCGATAATTAGAAACAACAAATATCTGATTATCAAAAACGATAATCAGAACTCATATCAACAAATATCCAATTATCACAAGCGATAATTAGAAACAACAAATATCTGATTATCAAAAACGATAATCAGAACTCATATCAACAAATATCTAATTATCACAAGCGATAATTAGAAACAACAAATATCTGATTATCAAAAACGATAATCAGAACTCATATCAACAAATATCTAATTATCACAAGCGATAATTAGAAACAACAAATATCTAATTATCAAAAACGATAATCAGAACTCATATCAACAAATATCCAATTATCACAAGCGATAATTAGAAACAACAAATATCTGATTATCAAAAACGATAATCAGAACTCATATCAACAAATATCTAATTATCACAAGCGATAATTAGAAACAACAAATATCTGATTATCAAAAATGATAATCAGAACTCATATCAACAAATATCTAATTATCACAAGCGATAATTAGAAACAACAAATATCTGATTATCAAAAACGATAATCAGAACTCATATCAACAAATATCTAATTATCACAAGCGATAATTAGAAACAACAAATATCTGATTATCAAAAACGATAATCAGAACTCATATCAACAAATATCTAATTATCACAAGCGATAATTAGAAACAACAAATATCCAATTACCTGCAGATAATTGGAAACAACAAATATCTAGAAATCAATTAAGAAGACTAGAAAATCAACATAAAAGCTTGGATCGATCCCATCAGATGGCGAGTTTTTAATTCGCCGCACGTGCATCTCAGAGTGGCCGAAGCCTACCAAGTACTCAACATAATTTTTGGCGCCCATCAGATTGACCCGAAGGTCCGCAGAGTGACCCGAAGGTCTAGTACTGGTATTTGACCCGAAGGTCCGCAGAGTGGCCCGAAAGCCCAACAAATGACCCGAAGGTCCTCATAGTGGCTCGAAAGCACACGAAAGCATCAAAATGTTTCAATTAACGAGTCCGGAATTAACCGAAATAGCAAACTCACATGTCCCATACCACGTGTTTTACTAAATCGTTTGATTCTCTTCATCGTTTCCTTGAAAGTGTGAAATCATCAAATTCATCAAAACAACAGATATTCAATTAACGAGTCCGGAATTAACCGAAAAAGTAAAAGTGTGGTTCCATACTCCGCACTTTTGCTAAATCGTTTAATTCTCTTCATCGTTTCCTTGAAAGTGCAAAATTGTGTATTTTGTAAAAATACACTTTACATTCTCAAACGGACAAGTCCGGAATTAAGCGAATCAGTAAAAGAAAGGGGTCATAGTCCTCGATTTTGCTGAAACGTTTAAATCGCTTTCTCATTCTTTTGAAAGCGTAAACTGTTAAATTTCTGAAAACAATTTTATTTATTTTGTAAAAATAATAATTCACCTTCTCAACTGGACAAGTCCGGAGTTAAGCGAAACAGTAAAAGAAAGGGGTCATAGTCCTCGATTTTGCTGAATCGTTTAAATCGCTTTCTCATCCTTTTGAAAACGCAAACCGTTAAAAATTTATAAAACAATTTTCATTTTTTAAAACGAGTTTCCAATCACGTGATTAAAGCAGCAATATTAGTAACAATTTCGATAAGGAAATTGTACTTCTCAAAATACCGTAAAAACGGTTACAAATCATCATTGCGGAATAACCGCTTGAAAATCCACTTTTAAAATTTGACGGTTACTGAAGCCAAAGCGACAGTAATTTTAAAACGTCAAAATCACATCAAAACAATTTACATCAAAATGTAATATCAGAGAATTTTCATTCATCAAAATGCCATAAAACACCGTGCTTCAAGAATTTAGCATTGGTGTAAAAATCCCGTTACAAAAATAACGGCAACAAAATACGTTTCATAACCTAGCATCGGTTCAACGTAAAATAAATGCAGTAACGTGCAATTCAAATTGTGCACGTACTACAAAATGAACAAAGAAACTATTCGAAGGTATCTTCAATGAAGATAATTCAAAAGAGCAAAATCTAATCAATAGATGATTAGTACAAAAGAAAGCCAGCGGAAATGTCAACAAAAATCACATATTTGCAATTTCTTCGAATCATCAATTCGGATTCGAAATTCTCAAAGAAACAAAATAATTACAGCTATGTAAACAACAATTGGAATTCATACCAATTTCGTATTTTGATTCTTAAATCAAAAAGATTATCAGTTGTACTCAGCGAAGACAGTTTCACTGTTTCCGCTGCGCACTTTGATAAATAGAACACAAATCAATCAAATCATCAGAACACAATTTCATCCAAACAACAAAACACAATTCCACTTTTATTTTTAAGTAACGATATTTGAAAATTTCATCAAAATTTCAAAACTTTAGTTTTGACTCAAATCACAGATAAAACGTCGACTAATAGTTGTAACATATGTTCCATCCAATTTATGTTTTATATTATGTCCATAAACCCCAAGCTCTGATACCAACTGTGACGCCCCACCTCTATGCTCATAATAATAAAGAGTATTAAAAGAAATACTGTCTATTATTACGAAGAATAAGGCTGGATAGGAGCGACCATCCATAGTTGACCTCACACTAATATTGGTTATCTCGATAGGAGTGGTATATACTTTTTATTTTTCACATATCATTTATTTACTCCCATCGACACCCCCAATTATCAGTATAAAACAACTACGATAGTTCATAATAGTTTAGGACATTAGATATAACAATAACACAGATAATATAAATGCGGAACACAGATAAGAACATAAGTCTCATATATATATAACTGATGTCAGTTAATACATAGTTGACACAATACATATGATACAACTACAACTGTCGACTCTAGAAGTTATATATACAATTACATTATCGACTAATATACATGAATACATATCGTTCTATACAATGACACGACTACTACAAAATGACACTGACAACTTCAGAAGGTGTGAAAAGTCTTCATATCCTGAACAGCAACTCAAAGAGGAAAATCTACAACCTGAAATAACTCGGGTCTGACCCGAGTATTACATTCAAAAGAAAATAATACACGGGTCAGTCTAATTCAAACTCAGTTATTAGTGCATAGAAGCAATAATAATCAGATAGTCAAATAGACGACATTCACAGAAATCTCGTATATCCAACTCTCGATACGAGAATTGGATAACGGCAAATATAACACTAAATAGTGTTAAACAACAAATCAGCAATCGAAACATCAATTTAAAACTGTCAAATCTGATAGGGCTGCAGTACACGCACGCGTGTACTGCCTCGCCACTATCGCAGGAGATACCCAAAAGCTCAGTGAAAGTCATAAATGATCACAAGGTCAAACCCCGAAATCGGGTTCAACTCAAGTGTGACAACAACACAAGGAAATTCGGCAACAATTACAAATGTATTAATGCAATGCAAACTAACAAGGCCAAGACTGCAACCAAACTGCAGCTACCACTAAATATAAAGACAGTGTAATCAAAGTAACATGTAGTGCTACCAAACCACTGAGTCGAATAAATGGTGACACAGATGCTTCAGTGAACTAACTCAAATGTACAATCCCCAATATTGGCAGTAAAATGGTTGTGGCAAAACCAAGGTAGTAAGGAATGATGTCCCCAATAGGTGAAGTAAAATGACTGCGACAATTACAGAAAATTACATGATGTCAAGGGCAAAAGTGAAGACTACATGAAGCACATGTGCCCAGACTTAAGGGCACTACAATATAACTCAGGTGGAACAATCAAAAATGCAGACTGGTGGATACATAAGATCCAGCGGCAGGTGAACACCAAACTATAAACCATAAATGCTCAGGTCAGCCGAATATACTTATATATACTGCCGCAACCCACTATATATGTAATGTGCATACATCAAGTATACACAAACCAGACCTTATGAAGTCATGCAACCGCAAAATAAGTTCATGTATAGACGGTCAGGTCTATAGCAAATGAAATAGAGGTATAACAGGTACAAATGGTTATGTGATTTGCAATAATACCTGTACAGAGCACCCAATCAATATGAACACATGAACTACAGTCTAACAAATGGAAACGTCAAAATATCATAATCGAAACTCATGCCTCAAGTCAAAAAGTACATCTGGGACTTCAAAATGATACAATGAAGTGCAAGTGACAACAAGACTCAATTATACTCAGAGTCTAAATGCAACAGTATGCAAACACGCTCATGCCAAAACCATGTAAAAATCATATATTTAAAGTAACCAAAGTAACAGGTTATACCAACGACCAACAAGTGATACAAGGCCCTATATATGCAGGCACAAGGTCATAGAAATATGGAACTACAAAGTAAGAAGCAGTTTCACATCCCAAAATCAAGACCGAAATCAACAGAGCAGATGGCCAGGGATATGAATTAAATTTACAGTGAAGTCTAATAGAAATGAATATCACAGAACAAAGTCGAGATGATCAGATTCGAAAGTCAGGTGATCATCAACAGTGAACAAGTGAAGAAAACCGTGGGTATAACGTTCTTCCCCAAATTATAAAAGTATGTAGAAGTCAGGTATCAACATATCAATGTCAAGGCCATGGACAACATCCCTATTCATTAACCAGCTGCAATTTATATCAGATTGTGCATGAACAAATATGCAACTGACTGGGATGGAACAAGATGAAGTTTGCAACACTTGGGCAACACAGGTGATAGAAGGAATGAATGCAACAACAACTAAAGTCGAATGACCAGAGCCCGAAGTACATAGGGTCAACCACCACCAGATAAAAGAATACCAACATGACGAAGTCAGTGCCAACAAAAATGACAGCGACTCAATCACCTCAAATCACCAAGGCCAAAATCAAAACAATGCCGAGCCCAAACTATTTTTACAAAATCCCCTTTTTCTTCAAGTCCAAGCTCAAAGAAAACAACACATAACTCGAACAATGGTCAACCATATATGCATACACACCTACATACGTATATATGCACATATATGCAGAAACAGGTGATAGAGCAAAGCCAACAAAACTTACTAAATCAAGCAGCAAGAAGAAAAATCGAATTGCTAATTATAGTTTTATAGCAGCAGTAAAACCGAACTAGGACAGAAGTGTTGCCGGAGACAGTAGCCGATATAGCCACAGTCGAACAAAAATAAATCAAAGTAAAAGAACAAGGTCGAAATACTACAGAGATAAATCTCAAAATTCAATCAAAATCAAGTGTGTGTCTTTGAATTAGTCAGAGCAAAACCAAGAGCCGAGATTTCAAAATCAAGTCTAGATGCAAAGACGAGATTTCAAAACAATTCAAGCTGAGATTCTCAAAACCAGTTGACCAAGGATATTGCAAATATATACGAACGAAAAACCTAGGGGTTCAAACCCAAATCTCGAAATGAAGGCATGAATTAGATGTGAGGGCTACTCACCTTTGTTCGACGAGGTCGCGAGCGAAGGACGAAGACGAAGTCGAAGCCGTGGCCTCCCTAAGACGAGCGAAATCGAAGAACGAAAGTTGGAGCAGATCGAAGGAGGAACGAACAAGGTCGCTGAAGCCCTAGTTTCCTCTCGTCGCCATTTTTTTTTCTTTCGTCGTATATTTTTTTTTCCCTTTTTTTTTAAACGAACAAAAGGGAGAAAGGTGTTTTGCCCCAGATAGAATCTCGACCAAATAGTAATAGGAATATGGCCCAAAAGTTTTGAAGCCCACCTAAAAATAATTAGGTTTGCAAAAGAATCTCACTCGATCACAAACTTCCGACAACAACTTGCTACCAACCATAATCGTCTGACGATACTTAATGGTTATTCTTCAAACAATACAGCATCAAATTGGATGGTCGAGATTCAAATTTGCAAAGCTCAAATACACTTAATCAACTGTCAAAAGAATTTCAGCTGATTCAAATATTTAACAGAAATTAAACATCAATAATTGTTCAATTACGCTAATCAATAGATGCAAAATACTGGGTTGTTACAAAATTCGAGTTCCAAAAGGGTTGCGACCATGTTTCGAAAGGATGGACGAGGAAACTATGAGTAAGGAAAATTCTTATGGAGTTAAAGATTGTGCGCCTACTCTGATTAGCCCACGGAGTGTTGGCCATAGGGCATTAATCCTTTAGAGCATGGAATGACATATGGATGGATTTCTAGAGGTTGGATAATGGCTGGAAATCAGCTACATTGTGGTTATGGACTTCGGTGGAATTTCGATGGAAGGCACATATTGTTCAGGCAACTGTGACGACCCATATTTCGGAAGGTTTAAATCGACAATAATCCACAAATGTCCAACTTAAACAATTCGAAACTTAGATATTCAATGTGGTTAATTAAGAAAAATAAGAAAATAAGAAGAAAACAAACACAGAATCTCGCAGCGGAACAATAAAATATAATAATCAAATAAACAGTTCATGAAGCTGTTTACTATACATTTGATAATAATTTACACAACATTTATCAGAGTTATATATAAACAACAGGGATAAAAAAATAATGTATCAGACAACATGATGTAGGAATGATAATAGTAAGAATATACCAAATCTTCGTCGTCGTCCTCCAGAAAATGATCTTCAATGCGCTGAAAAACTCGGGGATTACCTAAGTGTAATAAAAACAAAACACTCGAGTTAGGACTAAAATATTCTTATGTGAGTCAACTCGATATCACATATAACTTGAGTGCCTTGGCGTCAGAGATGTTTACAGGGTTTCACATCTCCTATCCAGTGTATAACGTGTGTGCAATAACTCAAGAGATGTTTTGGGATTTTCCATCTCTTAAGGATCCATCAAAATATTTATATGTAGTAGAATACGCTACATATATAATGTCTAATCAATAAAATAAATATTTTTCTTAGCGTTAAGGCTTTACATTGATCCCCCTTAACGCGTTTTTAAGCATTGGCGTACAATTTGCATTTGACACAACCAGTAGCACGTCGGTAGTCAGTGATGCGCCATGATACAACAACACTAAATCAAAATCGTAGGGGTCTCGTATAGGGATAAAAGTACGACAAGGAACGTGAGGCAATGCCCAAGGTAGGATACTACCAGTTCGGGTCGCAGGGCTGGTGGTAACGCATCATAGCCATGACCGCCCACCGCGTCCATCCATCCCATATCGAGTCAAAGGGAGGCTATCCCAAATCAAGGTGCACCAATCGAAACCAACAACAAAGGTAATAATATGGACCGAGTCCAAGAAAATCAAAGAACGGATGTCCGCTAGGGGTAATTAGCCCACTTGGCCTTGTCAAACCGTCCTGTTTTAGTCATTTCAAATTGGCACAAGTGCCGGGGTCTACCCATCATCGTTCTCTTTCTTTAAATCCAGGAAAGGACGCCAAATCCAACCACTTCGTTCTACAGTCTCCTCTGCGTACACAGTTGTTAAAGTGGTTCCAATATTGACAGAGAGTATGCTAATAAGAGGCCCCAATCACTTTAACAACCAAACATCGTTTTACACATTGGTTAGTACTTTTATATTTCAAAAACAATTAGTACTTGATATCAAAATATCATATTCGCTACAAAATCAGATTCATTTCGAAATATCACATTTACTTCAAAAATCATATTCAGTTCGATACGTCATTTTCACTTGAAAATATCATTTCACTCCAATATCTCGATTTCACTTTCAAATCGTTTCGGATTTCGATTTAGGTTATAACTTCATTTTAACCCAATCCCCATTTAAATCCAAGATTTAAATAAAAATATTCCACCCTTGAACAGTTTGAATTTTTGAAAAATAGTTTAAATAATTTAAAATAACTTAAAATGTTAAAATAGATTAGTATAAAAATAGTTTGAGTATTAAAATGGTTTACAAAATAGAATAGCTTGGAGATCGAATAATTTGGATATAAAAAAGATAGGTCTTAAGCTGTTTACATTAAAACAATTTATCTGAAAATAGTTTCAAAGTCAAACTGATTCAATTCCAAATCTTCTCAATTCAAATTAATTTACTTTCCATTTCCATTTAAATTGATTCAATTCCGATTTCAATTCAAATTAACTTCGATTCCAATTTATATTCAAATGAATTTCATTTCCGATTCCAAATTAATTTAACTTCTATTTCAATTCCAATTAATTCCAATTCTATTCCAATTTGAACTAATTTCAATTCAATTCTCAATTCCAACCGTTTCGATTTATATAAATTCGAGTTCGATTTCATAATATCGATTTAAATCACTGAATTCAAATTAAACTTCAATCTTCGAATTTAGATTCAAAACTTAAAATAAATTCCGTTCTTGCATCCAAATCTATATATCCAATTATATTACTTTCACTTAGCAATAATTCAAAGTTTGAATGAAATTTCAAATCTTTTTAAAACAAATCAATTTTCGAAATTCAAATCATATTTCGATTATAACTTCAAAATCTCAACTTCGATTATTTAAACAATTCCTGTTTCCAAATTTAAATTTCAACTTTTCGAGCTCAATTTCGAAAATAATCCGATTACCATAAATTTGATTTTTATCTCTTTAAATCAAAATCATTTAATTAAGTTTCAAATTAATTTTTTTAAAATCATTTAATTTAACCAATCCCGTGTCCGTATATAATTTTCTATTATATGGCCAAGTGATCAGTTATTTCAATTTAATTTTAAGGATGGATATATATCATTTCAATCCAAATCACAGTGTCATAGGTATATATCATTTCAACCTATTTCTTAATTTATTCGAAATAATTCAATTAACAGTTTTATATACTATAAATAATACACAAGATGATAACATGATGTATCAAAATAAAAAACATCCAAATCATCAAAAATATTAACCAATAGCATCCATCGCAATCAATAATCCAAACAGTCAATATAATTCACAAACATTTCATAGTAATTAATATCAGGTATTTTACTGGCAATTAAATTCCAATTTCAAATTTAACTGTTAATTAATTCCTTCAGTCAATTCATATGTCAATTTCAATTTCAAATAACAGCCAATAAAATTTTATAACTTCACAATTTTAATTTAACGAACATAAAAAAATTATAGTACGTCGTGAGCGTTAAAACACTCAACTTTTATTTGAAACTCAAAATATTT
Organism: Allium fistulosum; assembly: GCA_030737815.1. NCBI lineage: Eukaryota > Viridiplantae > Streptophyta > Magnoliopsida > Asparagales > Amaryllidaceae > Allium > Allium fistulosum. The sequence goes on along the minus strand of CM060902.1, from coordinate 1,368,202,354 downwards.
TCAGCTTCAAAGAAATTCCAATTAGATTCCACGCCAAAGCCTTCGTCCATACAATTCCAATGCCGCATGTTTCGTCTCAATCGGACCTCGTATGTTAAAGATATACAATTTAGAAGATTCATGGATTTATAAATAAATTACACTTTTCAATTTTTGTTGTGTAACCTTAACACATCCCGGCCGTATGTTTTCCTCATGCAAATCAATGCCGCCCATCCCCTTCTGTTTCGTTCGTTCCTTCCAGAAGAAAATCGTGTGCAACTACCACAGCCGTCGATCGTATCTTGATCACCGCCCCTCCATCTCGTCACTATAGCTCGATCAACCACCGCCACATCAAAGTCCATCACAATGCGCACCCACGGCCAGAGCTATATCGAACTTGGCCCTCCCCATCCCTAGAAAAAACGCGCATGAACAGCCGACCATCGTGGTCGAATTCTGGCCACCACGTCGAATTATATCAGATCGTGACCGTTGATATCGTAAAGCTTGTCGAGCACTAGATTTTTGTAGTTGAAAGTTTTTCACAAAAGTTTATAGATTTGGAGATAATCGAGGGGGAAAGTGATGGAGTTTCGGCCATTAAACTGAAAGAGGCGGCTAGGGTTTTCTTCTGAGTGTAAATACGCGTATATATACATGTATACGTATTATTTTATTATAATTTTTACTATTCCCGTGCTTTTCCAAATGAACTCCAAAAAAAGCATGTCGCCTGGCGTTTATAATGTTTTTTCCCTATTTCAAACTCAATGGAACATGTTTCGAGGCCTAATTCGATCGTATGTGGAAGATAGCTTTTCGAATCGAAATATAATACAAAATTTCCAATATTAATTTTAAAGTGTTTCTATTCCGTACGACCAAACGGTAACTCCAATCGCTACGAAATTTGAAATCCGATAATAATACACTATTACGGATAAAATGGAACTAGTTTCATCAAAATCTGGGATAGTGGCCAAAATGGCTATTTTTACTCGCTAATTATAATATAAAATTTCCAATTTCTAATTATTCACTTTTAAATCCAATTTTAGATATTAACGATCTTCATTCATATTTAAATCAAATTTAAATCAACTTCCTATACCATTTTCATTTATATTAAATTCAGAATTCAATTATTCAAATAATTGCAATATTAACTTTGAACAATTTAATTATCCAATAAACGCTAAATTTTGCAATACAAGTTATTTAATTTATAAAATTTGACTTTAAAACGAATTCAAATAATAAAACAACCACCTTCATTTTATAGTCATTCAATATTCATTACTCAATTCCACTATTGATTATAACCCATTCAATATATAGAATTCCATTTCAATACTGATTATCGCCCAAATCATCGAAATTGGTTATTTCAAAATTTTATCCAAATTTATATTCAATACCTACATTAATAAATCATTAAATTTTATTCCTAACCAATTTTTATTCAATAATCACATTAAGTAATTTAAAATAGTTAAACGTACGGGTCGTTACATTCTCCCCCACTCAAAACTTTTCATCCTCGAAAAGAGACAAAGTACAGAATTTAACATTTGATATATTTTATTCAAAATTATCAACTTATAAAACATTAAATGTCATTTGTAAAACCATTACTACGTTACTACTACGCTACTCCGATCGGCTTATGGAATTTACAAGTTAGTTATCAAAACAAGTTAGTTTTTTTTTAAAACTTCAAGATTTTTCTAACTCCCGGATTTACGGAAAATTTCAGCAGAATCTCTTTTGCATGGCTCGATCGAAATTTTTTTACAATACATTATATAACCCAAATATATCCTATATATATCAAATATACATCTCATCTCAATGACGAGGCATCCCGTAGGGAAAAATATAAAAACGCGGTATGTAATTCGAGATGTGTACCTTATTATTATTATTAATACGAGCGAGTTCGCTCGTATTAAGCAAACAAAAGCATATAAAAACCTGCGTATACGTCCAAACGGTCTTCGTATGTACCTATCTCAACTCAAATTAGAATATTAGCAACTTATAAAGGATTTAGCAACATACATGAGTCTAATGGAACCAAATAACATGTCTTGTGAATTCAAACCACAAATGCGAGCACGAATACACAACAAACCAATCATATGCGATCAAAACAATTATAACAATGATTTACAACCAAAGAAACCATACAACAATTATTAATATTAATCTAATTAATCCAAACTATCGCAATTTACATTTCCAATGTTAATATTTAATTTATACACTCCATTTCTCATTAACATTCATTATTTCTTAACATCTAATTGGTTTTCAAATTTATTTACATCTATTTCATTCACATTCAATTTATTCAATTTAATTTCTTAAAATTCAATTGTTTCACTTTTTGTTTAACGTATTTTCATAAAAATTCATTTATGAACCATTTTATAAAACTATCCCACTTAACCTTGTTTATGTTAAATTTTATTTTATACCCACTTGATATATTCTTTTTAATACTAATGTTATTTATAAACCATTTCATAAACATTTAAGTCTATTACAACCATTTTATTAAATGCATTTCATATTAATTTCTCATAACTCTAGTTCATATTAATTCTTCGATTCACTTCACTAGTTTTTTCATAAATTTAAATTCATATTAATAATTTTACTTAAGTAAATTTTATTTTATAACTCAATTTATAATAATAATTTTCTTTTTATCACAATCAATTCATTCAACTTCTCTTAAGTTAACTTCAATTTATAATTTATTCTATTAACTTATTTCATATTCAATTAGTTACCATTCAATTATATTGAAACTCATTCTATTTGCATTTGATTTATTCACATCCAGTTTAAATCAAATTCAATGACTCACATTAATTTTACTTGCTCGTTTATTTTTATTCAATTTCTTTCACAATTCAAGTTGCATTTCATTTTTATAATTTCAAGTTTGTATTCATTTTATTATTCATTTTATTACTTTAAGTGAAATTAATTCACTTTACTAATTTATCTAGTTCATTCAAATCCAATTCAATTTATCTAATTGTTATTAAGTGAAATTCTATTTCATTTAATCCATTACTCATTTTATTTAACTTTATTCAAGTTAAAATTTTCTTTTACTTATCGTACACATTCAACAATTTAATATTTGTTTTAAGCTTAATATTTCTCGAATTTGTAATTTATACAATATTTATTCGCTTAAAATTTATTTTATTATTTTATTGAACTCATTTCAAAAACCATACACTTTTATTTAAACTTTTTTGAGTTAAACTTCATTTTATTTATTTCATTTCACTAACTCAATTTATTCACATTTCTTAAGTTAATTATTTATTTCATATCTCAAATTCAAATTTCTTTTGTTTGCTAAACCAAAATATTCAACAATTTGAAAATTTAATTTTAGTTTTATGTTCAAATCTAAAAGTTATAAACTTTTTTTTTCTATACTATTTTCAATTATAAGTTCAAAACTATTTTCATATATTTATCAAATCATACTTGGAATATTTTTCACAATAAAAACTTGTTTTGATCGAAATTGATTTTTTTTGGTAGCAATTCTCAGTCAAAAACTCGAAATTGAATACTGGCGATGCTGCAGTCATCCCTAGAATTATTTCCCAGTGACTAAATGAGTTTAATGCTTTTATTTCTTTCAAAAGTCCTTTCAAAATATTTTTCTAGTCAAAGCTCCTCCAAATAATATTATTATTAATTTTTGAAGGCTTTGAAAATAATTTTGAAAGCAACGGTATTTAAATTTTAAAATTTTCCGCTTTTAAATCCTTTCTATATATAAGCTATATCATAAATATACTTATACAAATTTTATTACCTTATTGCCAACATTTCATTAATTTACCACTTTGTCATTTTAAACAATTTTTATTTTAATTAGATTTCAATTCAATTTAATTATCAAATGTTTCATAAAATAAAATTCATTAAGTATTCGTTTTATTTTTAATTCAACCAATAATCGATGATAACTAAATATTATCATCGCCTAATGACTAACATTCATTAATAATTAACATTTTTTACATATAAAATATAATTTAGGTAAAATTATTCCGTTTATCCGATTTTAAAACAATATTATGTCGACTTGCCTCGTTTAAGTGTTTAGAAACTGCTATCGATAACACGGCGTCCCACGCGTCGATCAGAATTCATAAACAACCCAACGGATATGCAAAAACAATACAATTTTTTTAAAAACTAACGGGTACACCCTCTCATACACACACACACTCAAACAGACTCATTCTAGGGTTTTACTACCCTTTCTCTAATGAGTCAAACCTCACAAAGCTAAGGTTATCGCTAAACCAAGCTCCGATACCAACAGTGATGACCCACATTTCAAAAGGTTTAAATCGACAATAATCCACAAATGTCCAACTTAAACAATCCGTAACATAGATAATCAATGGGGTTAATTAAGAAAAATAAGAAAAGAAGAAGAAAACAAACACAGAATCTCGCGGTGGAACGATAAATATAATAATCAAATAAACAGTTTACGAAGCTGTTTACTACACATTTTATAATAATTTATACAACATTTATCAGAGTTATATATACAACAGGGATAAAAAATAATGCAGCAGACAATATGATGCGGGAATAATAATAGTAATAATATACCAAATCTTCGTCTTCGTCTTCCAGAAAATGATCTTTAATGCGCTTAAAAACTCGAGGATGACCCGAGTGTAATGAAAAGCAAAACACTCGAGTCAGGACCAAAATATTCTTATGTGAGTCAAATTGATATCGCATATAACATGAGTGCCATGACATCAGAGATGTTTACGGGGTTTCACATCTCATATCCATTGTATAACGTGCAATAACTCAAGAGATGTTACAGGATTTTCCATCTCTTAGGATCCTTCAAAATATTATATGTAGTAGAATACGCTACATATATAATGTATAATCAATAAAATAAATATTTTTCTTAGCGTTAAGGCTTTACATTGGTCCCATTTAACGTGTTTTTAAGCATTGGCGTACATTTTGCATTTGACGCAACCAGTAGCAGGTCGGTAGTCAGTGATGCGCTGTGATACGACAACAATAAACCAAAATCGTAGGGGTCTCGTATAGGGATAAAATTATGTAAAGGCACGTGAGGCAATGTCCAGTGTAGGATACTACCAGTTCGGGTGCCAGGGCTGGTGGTACCGCATCATAGCCATGACCACCCACCGCGTCCATCCATCCCATATCGAGTCAAAGGGAGGCTATCCCAAATCAAGGTGCACCAATCGAAACCAACAACAAAGGTAATAATATGGACCGAGTCCAAGAAAATCGAAGAACGAATGTCCGCTAGGGGTAATTAGCCCACTTGGCCCTCTCAAGCCGTCCTGTTTTAGTCATTTCAAATTGGCACAAGTGCCGGGGTCTATCCATCATTGTTCTCTTTCTTCAAATCCAGCAAATGATCCTAATTCCAACCACATCGTTCTGGAGTCTCCTCCGCATAAACAGTTGTTAAAAAGGTTACAATATTGATAGATAGTATGCCAATAAGAGGCTCCGGTCTCTTTAACAACCAAATATCGTTTTACACACCGGTTGATACTTTTATATTTCAAAAACAATTCGCATTAGATATCAAAATATCATATTCGCTACAAAATGAGATTCATTTCGAAATATCATATTTAATTCAAAAATCATATTCAGTTCGATACGTCATTTTCACTTAAAAATATCATTTCAGTCCAATATCTCGATTTCACTTTCAAATCATTTCGGATTTTGATTTAGGTTATAACTTCATTTTAACCCAATTCGTATTTAAATCAAAGATTTAAATATGTACATTCCACCATTGACCAGATTGAATTTTTGAAAAATAGTTTAAATAGTTTAAAATTATTTAAAAAGTTAAAATAGTTTAATATAAAAAAGTTTGAGTATTAAAATGGTTTATAAAATAAAATAGCTTGGAGATCGAAATAATTTGGTTATCTAAAAGATAGGTCTTAAACTGTTTACATTAAAATAATTTATTTGAAAATAGTTTCAAAGTCAAACTGATTCAATTCCAAATCTTCTCAATTCAAATCAATTTAATTTCCATTTCCATTTAAATTAATTCAATTCCGATTTTAATTCAAATTAACTTCGATTCCAATTTATATTCAAATCAATTTCAATTTTGATTCCAAATTAATTTAACTTCTATTTCAATTCCAATTCTATTCCAATTTGAACTAATTTCTATTCAATTCTTAATTCCAACCGTTTCGATTTATATAAATTCGAGTTTGATTACAAAATATCGATTTAAATCATTGAATTCAAATTAAACTTCAATCTTCGAATTTAGATTCAAAACTTAAAATAAATTCCATTCTTGGGTCCAAATTTATATATCCAATTATATTACTTTCACTTAGCAATAATTCAAAGTTCGAATGAAATTTCAAATCTTTTTAAAACAAATCAATTTTCAAAATTCAAATCATATTTTGATTATGACATCAAAATCTCAACTTCAATTATTTAAACAATTCCTGTTTCCAAATTTAAATTTCAACATTTCGAACTCAAGTTCGAAAATAATCCGATTTCCATAAATTTGATTTTTATCTCTTTAAATCAAAATCATTTAAATAAGTTTCAAATCAAAAAATTTAAAATCGTTCGATTTAACCAATCAGGTCGCCGTATATAATTTTCTATCCTATGGCCAAGTGATCAGTTATTTCAATTTAATTTCAGGGATGGATATATATCATTTCAATCCAAATCATAGTGTCATAGATATATATCATTTCAACCTATTTCTTAATTTATTCGAAATAATTCGATTTACAGTTTTATATACTGTAAATAATACAGAGGATGATAACATGATGTATCAAAACAAGTAAACATCCAAATCATCCAAAATATCAACCAATAGCGTCCATTGCTATCAATCAACCAAACAGTCAATATAATTCACAGCAATTTCATAGTTATTAATATGGGTATTTTACTCGTAATTAAATTCCAGTTTCAAATTTAACTGTTAATTAATCCCTACAGTCAATTCATATGTCAATTTTAAACAATAGTTAATAAAATTTTATAACTTCACGATTTCAATTTAACGAACATAAAAAAAATTATAGCATGCCGTGAGCGTTAAAAAACTCATCTTTTATTTGAAACTGAAAATATTTTCAGCTTCAAATAAATCCAATTCGATTCCGCACCAAAGCCTTCGTCGATACGATTCCAACGCCGCTGGTTTCGTCTCAATCGGACCTTGTATGTTAAAGATATACAATTGAGAAGATTCATGAATTTATAAATAAATTACACTTTTCAATTTTTTAATATAACCTTAACACATCCTGGCCGTACGTTTTTCTCCTGCAAATCAAGGCCGCCCATCCACTTCTCTTTCATTCGTTCCTTCCAGAAGAAAATCGCTTGCAACTACCCATAGCCGCCAATCGTATTTGATCACTGCCTCTCCATCTCGCCGCTATAGCTCGATCAACCATCGCCACGTCAAAGTCCATCACAACGCGCACTCACGGCCAGAGCTATATCAAACTTGGCCCTCCCTATCCCTAGAAAAATGCGCACGAACGGCCGACCATCGTGGTCGAATTTTGGCCACCACGTCGAACAATATTAAACCGTGACCGTTGATCTCGTAGAGCTTTCCGAGCTCTAGATTTTTGTAGTTGAAAGTTTTTCACAAAAGTTTATAGATTTGGAGATAATCGAGGAGGAAAGTGATGGAGTTTCGGCCATTAGACTGAAAGAGGCGGCTAGGGTTTTCTTCTGAGTGTAAATACGCGTATATATACGTGTATACGTATTACTTTATTATTATTTTCACTATTCACGTGCTTTTTCGGACGAACTCCAAACGAAGCATGTTGCCTGGCATTTATAATGTTTTACTACTATTTCAAACTCAATGGAACATGTTTCGAGGCCTAATTTGATCGTATGTGGAAGATAGCTTTTCGAATCAAATTATAATATAAAATTTCCAATATTAATTTCAACGAGTTTCTATCCCGTACGACCAAACGGTAACTCCAATCACAACAAAATTTGAAATCCGATAATAATACACTATTATGGATCCAATGGAACTAGTTTCGTCGAAATCCGAGACAGTGGCCAAAATGGCTATTTTTACTCGTTAATTATAATATAAAATTTCCAATTTCCAATTATTCTCTTTTAAATCCAATTTTAGATATTAACAATCTTCATTCATATTTAAATAAAATTTAAATCAACTTCCTATACCATTTTCATTCATATTAAATTCAGAATTCAATTATTCAGATAATTGTAATATTAACTTTGAACAATTTAAATATCAAATAAACGCTAAATTCTACAATACAAGTTATTTAACTTGTAAAATTTAACTTTTAAAATGAATTCAAATAATAAAAAAACCATCTTCATTTTACAGTCATTCAATATTCATTATTCAATTCCACTATTGATTATAACCCATTCAATATTTAGAATTCCATTTCAATACTGATTATCACCTAAATCATCGAAATTGGTTATTTCAAAATTTTATCCAAATTTACATTCAATAACTACATTAATAAATCATTAAATTTTATTCCTAACCAATTTTTATTCAATAATCACATTAAATTTTATAATTTAAAATAGTTAAAAGTACGAGTCGTTACATCAACCACATCAATATGATGAATCAGATTCTTGTGGAAGAAAGTAAATCTCATTTCTTGGTCCAACCCCATGAGAGAATACCTTGAATTAATTGAACAAGTTTCTAAATAATAATAATATCTCCCAAATGTCTAATTTAAAACTGTAGTTGAAGAAAAATGAAATGGGAATGATATAATATCCCATACATACATACATACATACATACATACATACATACATACATACATACATTCATACATACATACATACATACATACATTGATATGCACGTAAATATGCATATTTTTACCACTATATTTAATCTAATTAAATTGAATAAATAATCATATTGGGTGTTTTAACATATTCAAACCAATATTCAAATTATTTTCAAATCGTCACATATTCATCTTCATATAAGGGCAAAATGGTCATTTTTGTGCATATATTTATTTGAGAAAATTTAATTGGAAATTTCTATATTATTTTATAGGAATTTGGCTTCATATACAAGTGGTTTCATGAAGATATATGCATGCACAAAGAAGATACAAAGTAATGGAGATGGAAATAATTCAAAGATCATGGAGGACCCCACTTACCCACCTACCTTAATGTACACTTAGGAGCTAATGCACATGCTAAAAGGCCATTAAATCTTCATGTACACTTAATGGATGATTACTTGAAGCTAATGATTACTTGGTGGCCACACTACCTCAAGGGTATTTTGGGCATTACCCAAAAAATGAATTAGGGTTTCATACATGTATAAATACCCCTCATCTTCATGTAATTAGGCCTCTTCTTTTAATCTCTTCTTTAGGCTCTCTTCTCTTAGTTAGTTTAGATCAAAAATAATACGAGAGCTCTCTTTCTTTTCATGGCTACTTAGCCATTTCTTTTTTTATGTAATTCTCTTTTTTATGCAATTTCAGTACATGTTCTTCTCTTTTCTTGTTTATTTCCTTTCATGCTAGTAGTGTAGTTTCATTTATTCATACAAGTAGATTAGTGTATATTTCTTTACTTAGCTTTTCTTTTCATTTTGATCTTTTTTTCCTCTTGTTTTCATTTAAATGTTGCAAGCTACATTTGTTGATTTGATAACAAATATGAGAGGCTAAACCCCTTCAACTTAGGGGTAATGAAGCTCTCTAATTATGTAGCTTCAACATAGTTTGATAATTAATGCTCTCTTTTTGTGCTTCTTGGAAAAATGGTGTTTGTGTAGTTTTGTGTTTAGTATTGAGTTTGATAGCCTATGTTGTGACGCCCCACCTCTATACCCACGCTAACCAAGAACACTACGGTGTAGTGCTGTCAATTAGCACGGAGAATAAGGCTGTTGAGGAGCGACCATCCATGTAACTTCTTTGTGCGAGCACCGATATGTCAGATAGAATAGGATGCATATCTTTTAAGGAGGAAATCCGACATACCGATACAAACACAAAGCTATCACACGGTGGTTATATATAATCTTCGGAAACAAATATAGAAATAATCGTAACATAAATCAGTCACAGACAATTCATATCACAAAGACGGAAATAGATATGAATATAACACATGAAAGTGTACATCAGAGTAGTGGTCAAATAAGATCCACAATAACACGAATGAATAGATACAAGTGCAAGATAATAGAATATGTATACATCAAGGAGTCTAATCTCAAATGTATACAAACAAAAACTACTAAACTAGAGTAGTTAGCCAAAAGTCAGAGTAGCAAATCCCGGGAGGAAGTCAAGCAGAAGCACCTGTAACATCTCGGTCTGACCCGAGTATTATTTATAAGAAAATAATAAACGGATCAGTCTAACTATAAATATCAGATGATATGGTATACAGTAAAAGGCATGACATGAACATGTAATAACCATAGCGACATACTACTATAAGTACGTAAATGATAATCAACAAAAGATTTATCAATATCACAAGAATCTTCTCAAAGATAAAATAGGGTATCATACCCTAAACTTGTATTCATAACAAGTCAATAACACATGAATTCACCAATGCACAAAAACTGATATCATATCAATGAAAATCATGAAAATTGGTGAAGCACAAAATTCCAGAAATCATCATCAGAAATCCAGAAAACACATAAAGGGGGGAGGCCTAACACATGAATGGGAGCATTAAAACTCACCTACGCGTAAACACATGACGAGAAGCTATCTCATGGAAGCTATCCATTAAATTTTTACACAGGAATGGCCCGAAGACCGTAGGGTGCTACCCTAGAAATGTGATGCCGAAACATCACATGATCGGGGTATAGTCTCCCACGTAGACAAAGAGACATCGCTCAATCGCTAGTCTAAATCACAAAAATGATCGTCATGATCATAAGGAAGTGTCAATCACACCAAGCTAGTAAATATATGAGTTTAGCTTCATGTCCCATAACCACTTGCTTAACTTAAATATTTACGAACAAGCTGTAAATCTTCACTAGGAAATTGTCACAAAAAGGGTTCAATCGAACAAGTCCAAGAGCTAACCGACGAAGTGAACGCAAGTGTTTCATACCACCCGTTTTACTAAGTCGTTTAAGTCGATTTCTCATTCGAGTGAAGTAAAGGCTTGTATATACTAGTAGATTGAAAATCGGTTTGAGAAAACGAACTTTTGATATTTAAAATAGTGTTGAAATCGCTTTGATGAAAGAGTTTTGATATTTACTATTAGTATTGAAACCTTCATATATCTTTAAAGTGACAGGTCATAAAACGATGGTAGAAACAAATCAATTCACGTTCGAAGACGTGAGTAAAGTCCAAAGAAGTCAATCCCAAAACCATCAAAGTAGAAATTCTGATAAATGTTTTTCAAAAGAGATTGCCTACGCAGAGTAATACGGGGTTCGACCTGCCCGGTCAGGTCGCGGGGGTCCAGGGGGCAGCGCCCACGGCGGGGTGCGGGGCAGCGCCCCGTCACGGTATGACTTAGTGAAGGCAAGCTGGTCCAACGACCTAAGGAGAAGTAGGTCATACGACCTAAGGGAAGACTGCCGTGCAACCTAGCTGAAGAACAGGTAAAATGACCAAGTGCTAACTCGCGAGCGACCTAAGGTCTGCGACCTAAATGCGAGCGACCTATCGAAGTGCGCGACCTAACAGTGAGGCGCGACCTAAGGTGATTCGCGACCTAAGGGTACGCGACCTAACATGGTTCGCGACCTAAGACTCGCGACTTAAAGTTTGCCTGGGGAATTATAGGTCGGCAACGACCTACGACTTAACAAAAGTCAAGCGACTTAAGAGGCATGGGAACCAGCGACCTAAAACTGGCGACCTAAGGATACGCGACCTAAAGGCTTGCGACCTAAAGGCACGCGACCTAGAGGTGAACGACCTAACGAGGTCCAGGGGAAGCGACCTAAAATGCTTCGACCTAAGGATACGCGACCTAAAGGCTTGCGACCTAAAGGCACGCGACCTAGAGGTGAACGACCTAATGAGGTCCAGGGGAAGCGACCTAAAATGCTTCGACTTAAAGGTGCACGACTTAAGGTCTTACGACCTAACAACTTGGCTAGGCACGCGACCTAACGACTTAACTGGGCATGCGACCTAACGAATTAGCAAGGCACGCGACCTAACGACTTAAGCTTTGAACGACTCAAGGAGTTAACTCGCGAACGACCTAACACTTAACTCGTAACCGACCTAAGATTTGCCTGGGAGATTATAGGTCGGAAACGACCTATGACTTAGCACCGCGCGACCTAGTGATTCAGAGCGAATTCTTAAGGCTGGAACGACCTATCCCTAGGAGACTTTTCAACGCGCGACCTAAGGCTTAGCGACCTAACGAAGCCAGAGCGACCTAAGTGCAGAAATTTCCCAAAAACGCTGAAAGTTGGAGTTTTTCGCCGATTCGATCCAAACCAAAAGCAAATATTCATACAAATGCAATAGGGGATCATTCCCAACAGCCCAATGACATCTATAGGCAAGATGTGAGATCAAAAATCTCACCTTTTCCACGAAATTGATGAAGATGAAGATTGAAAGCAAGGAGAAGCAATCCAAAGCTTGAATCCACAATCTTCTACTTGAATTTGATGTTGACTCTCGGATTTGCAATAGAATTTGAGTTGGGAGTTTTAATTTCTCTTTCCCACCACCATTTTTGACAAAGCTTGAAGTGTTTGAACAAATGAGGAAGAGGGTTGGGCTGAACTAAAGGGGTGCAGTCCAAACCAAAGTCAAAGGCGGGAAAAAGTGTCGAAAATTTCACTATCTCCAAACATATCGAAGTTTACACTCAAAAAGATCGCAAACGTCATTTTGAACTCAATGGGGGTGGTCTCGAGTCCTAATTTGACCGTATGCAAAAAGTAGCTTTTCGGACTAACATCCGACTAACGATAAAATATTTAAATAAAATATTTAAATATAGAATCGATAGATATGCGGGTTGTTACATATGTTGTTCAAAACAAATAGGTTATGCTTAGTCATAAGAATCACAAATTGTTTCTTCATCTACATATGATTATGGCAATGAAGTGAATTTGATGGTCTATATTTCTAATCAATAGTTAATAGGCCATGCTTAAAATAGATTTCATTTTCAACTTCTTGTTATTTTTCATGAGAATTAAAAGTGATTTAAGGGTTGTGTTATAGTCTGATGGCTTATGTTGAGCTAATTAATAGCACAAATATGTCATACTTATGATAAACACATCATTTAAATTCACTTATGACCAAAAAAGAGAGATCATAATTTCATGTTTTGTTGAACTATATGATCTAGAGTGGAATTATCTCTAAACTGTCATTTAACTCTCATATTTTTATCACTTTATTTTTGTTAGTTTCTTACATTTTTAGCTTAACAATCTCTAAATTTTTGGTTAATTTGATTGAATAGATTTTTAAAATCAAGAATTCCCTGCGGATCGACCCGTACTCACTATGTATTACAATAGTACGCCGTGGGCTTATGATATAAATTTAATTCAAAATTTATCGGTGATTTTTTAACTCATAGAAAAAACGTCATTACACTTCTAACAGCACTCACCATTTCATAACCGGACTGCTCTGCCGCAGTCCTCCACGCAAAAAATTCACCCAACCACTCACCCTCTTCTACATCAAACCATACAACATTACACTTCCATTACACTTCCATTACACTTCACATACAACATTACAAACACTGCCAGTTCACGAAAATAAGAGGCCCCACTATTCATCTACCCCCATATCACCTATTCATTGCTGTTCAACTGCCTATTCTTGCTCCACACCATATACCACATTTCCACAAACCTGCACATAACACATCCATACTCCCCTCGCATCACCTCATCCAGTCCACCACTAAAAATTACTGCATCTCTGGCATTACTGCAGTTCCAACAGTCCAATATCATTTACGAATACCCATCAGTTCATTCTGCCTTCACTTCCTATAACCATACTGCTCTTCACCACAGCATACTGCTGCGTCCCTGCCACTTCAATTCATGTTACCATCACTAGTCCATCCACAACCATATAACTACAACACTACAGTTCTCATCATCTCCAAACAACACAACAACTCTGCCTATCATAATCAACCACAGCCTCATCAAACTTCCACTGCATCCACTTCCTTCAGCAAACTTCATCTCCACTACCATCGCCTCATTCACCCAAACGCTGCTTGCTCGACCATCTTCATAAACTTATCATTGCAGCCACTACCACTCTAACCCTACAAAATCTCACACTGAATCGCTGTGCTCGACCACAACACTATAATACATCACACCACAGCACTCGAGCATCACCGCAACAACATTGCACTTCCTCCTTCACCTCACTCCAATCATCACAAACAACAATAAAAGCTAAAACCACCAATCACCAGTCGCGCGACCCCTCAACTACAAACTGACATCGCCTCTAATCACTGCGATTGCAACACCACATCAAAACCCAAATCCCCAATTCTCCAACTGCTACCACGACCTGACCGCTACCTTCTTTTGAATCGCAAAGCGCTACCGAAAGAAAAAAACAATGCATCTTTTCGAGAGTAAAATTAAACTTTAGTTTCAATTTTCGATTCGCATATTTCGAATTTCACAGAGATAAGAAGTTTGTTGCGTGCTTTCTGTTCCTAGTGGTTTGGGGAATTGTATTGCGTTGTTTTTAAAATGGGCTGAGTCATTTTGGGCCGTGTTGTTGGAATGTGTTAAAATTTCTGGTTGTCTTTTATAAAAAAAACAAAATATTTTAGGATTTATCCTTCTTCAAAAAGAAAAAAAGCAACAAGTTTCAATCGGTCTTTTGTTTTCAATTTTTTTGTTTTCTTTTGTTTTGTGGTGTTTTCATTTATTTTGTGTTGCTTTATTTTCTTTCTTCATCTAAAAAAACTCAAAAAATAAAAAAAATCTTTGTATATATCTTGCTTTTAATTTTTAGGTTGCAGGTGGCAGAAGTGCTCTCCAAAAATAAATTGTTTGCTTGCTCATAAAAAAAATCGCCACAAAAAAAATTTTTGTCAATAATCTGCACGCTTTGGTATCATGCTTTCATCTCTAGTTTTATTTAATTTGCATTGTTGGTTGCTTGCATTTGCATTTATATATAAAAAAAATTTCAAACAAAATTTCAGAAACAAAAACAAATTTCATCATAGTTGCATCGTTAATTCACGTTTAATTTCTGCTTTGCATTCCATCCTAGAATTTTGATTAATAATAACGGTTAGACATCGATAACGCTTAATTGTATATTGACAATTTGTCTTCTTTGAACAATTTAATTTCTCGGTGTCTAGGCTACGGCAGAGAAATAACCATTTATAAATATTACCGTGATTCGTAAATATTATAGTGGTTGTTTCTCTGAAGGTACTTAAAACTTCGGCTACATTGCTACGGTGATTTGTGGTGCACCGATAAATCCTGCATGTTACCTGGCTGAGAACTATCTTGTTGATTTAAGACAAATTGTGATTATATAATTTTGGGTTAACTTAGGATAAATAATTTGTAATTAGACTCTTGCATTCATTTAGCTGCAATAATTCATGCATATTTAAAAAAAACAAAATTTTTTTCTTCTAAATTCAAAACTAAAAAAATTGTAAATATTCTGTTTCCTTTACTTTGAAAATTTTCAAAATCAAAAATCCATAAAGTCCAAAAAAATTATAATAATTTTTACATAGTTTTTTTTTAAAAAAAATCAAAAATTTAAAAAAAAATAAAATCTTTTCAAAAACAATTTTTTTTTGAAAAAAATCAAAAACAAAACAAAAATCAATTTTTCATTTTGAAAAATAAATTCTATCTATCAATATTTTTCCTTTATAAAAAAAAACATTCTTGAAAATGTCTGATTTTCCCCACTTATGTGAATTTTACAATAGGTGTGAAAATCAATATAATCCATATGATTTCACTCCAAATTCGTATGGATATTTTAACGACAACTATTCTATAAATAATTTGAATTTTGAACAACAGAGTCTTCAAAACGATGACCAACCCTCGACTCTTGAAAATAGCATTTCATCTTTACTTGAATTCTCTACACAACAAAATCAAAGTATAAATGATTTGTGTAATTCATATTTGTGTAATAACTTGAGTTAATGATTTCAAAATTTGAATTCAATTCAAAATTCAAACGATTTCGATTATAACCCATGCCAATTCAATTTCGAACTCCAAAATGAATTTCAAACTCAAAATGAAAATGGAAACAACTTTTCAAACGAATTTGGCAATGGGAATAATCTTAACCACGTTACGATTAAAAATCTTTGTTCTCGACAATTTCAAAGTGAAAATCCTCATGTTAATAACTATAAATTGGATTTTGTTGGGCAAATGGATGGAATTTACGATGAACATACAGATTTGTTGTTCGAAACATATATGAAACAAGCTGATATACAAAATCAAATCCAAACGTGTGACGAGTCAAGTGATAATCCACCTTTTACCCAAATCGATGATTTCAAACAATAACTTTTGAAAATGAAAATGATGATCTTAATGAAGTTGTTGAAAAAACGGTAATTGAGTTGGATTTGAATTCTTTTGAGGGTGTGGAACCAAATCTAAAATTCGATCTTCCTTTTCTCGATTTCAAAAATTTGAATATAACAACTTTGGATTTTGAACTTGAGATACGCAATGAAGTTATTGATAATCCAACAAAGGAAGACGAATTCAACGAATACGATTTCTTTGGACTTTTCGAAAATGAGTTGTTAAATTCTGAAGGGGAAGATTTGAATCACCATTTCAATTTTGAAATCAAAAATTTTGAAAAATTTGTTGATGATGAGCTTAACTTTCAATTTGGTGAAAACAAACTTGTTCAATCAATTGTTTTATCAACCCCAAAAATCATCGAAAATAAAACAACTCGTACAATTTTTAATAAAACAACATTCAACTCCGAAATATTTATGGTTTGGTTTTTTGAGCTTAAGCTGTGTGTCGCATACTTGACGAGACAAATGAATCGGTCTTTGGAAGACCGTTTCATTTACTTTTTGACGATATACTTTCTGATTCCGTGTAAATACCGTTCATTTTCATGTAAATATAGGTCATCTTTTTATTTTTCTCCTTCCACTTGGGTTGACCATGGGGACACAGTCAGAATCAAGTGTGGGGGGAGCTCATCTTCATTTTTTTAAATTTTCGTTTATTTTTGCATTTTCTTTCCAAAACTCAAAAATTTTAAAAACAAATCCAAAAAAAAATTTCTTTTAGCATTTTGATTTATTTTTAAAGAAACACTATAGGATAAATATATGGTTTTGGTTATTTAAATTGAAATCTTTGAAAAATTTATTTGTCTTAACAAAAATAAAAATGAAGTTGATTACAAATAACGATGGTTTAACTAGTATATAGGAAAGTTCATACGTGTTAATTATGAAATATACCCTAATTGAAAATCTTTGTTTAAAAAAGTGGTGAATTTAAAGTGAAGAATATAACATTTTTTTGTCTTCTATGTTAAATGGTGTTAAGATGATTTTGCAAAACTCTCTCTTCGAAAAAAAACAAAAAAGAAAGAAAAAAAATACAAAAAATATTTCTTGTATATATGTATAGTTTTTAATTAACACCTAGAGTCATGTGTCCATACTCATGTGTTCACTCGCCATGCTCTGTACCCTTATCACGTAAGCCCGAAAGGCAGTGAACGATCGGTATATCTGGCCTCAGTTTATTTGAGTTAGGTGTATGTATATAAAAAATTCTTTCTAAATAACGCCTACAGTCGATAAGTGTTCACACTTGTGTGTTCACTCGCCACGCTCTGTATTCCCCTCACATAAGTCTGCAAGGCAGTGTACGGGTAATATATCTGGCCTCAGTTTATCTGAGTTAGGCATATGTAAATATTGTTAATATCACTAAAATTTTCAAAAGAAAAAAAATGGAGAGAGTAAGCAAATGAAATCTGAGCACTATTTTAACTTACTTGATTTGACTTTTTATTGAAAAAAAATGAAAATACCACTTTAATAAACTTTGATAATCGACTAAGGATCTATTTCATAGTTGCACTGTATCATCAACCGAAACAACGAGTTAAACTATAGTGTATTTGCTTTGATGACTTCGTTTTTATTGGAAATTTGGGTAAGTAAATGGATTAAATTTTCAAGATAATGACCAAAACCTATATTTAACTTATTTGTGTCAATTTAAAAGTAAATCCATCATTGTAAATATTTTCAAAAACCTGCATTCACATCTTTGTAAATAAATCTTGCATTTTGTAAATATTTTCATCCTGCATTTTGATTTTGTGGGTAGTATCCGCTGAAAACCATCACGAGACAACACTCGTTCTACTGGGGACACCCAGAGGTTTAACGGCTTGTTGCATACGCTCAATGCAATCGTGCTCCCCACGAAAATAGATTTATCTTAGTTTTTAGTTTATTCGAGGACGAATAAAAAGATAAGTGTGAGGGTATTTGATGTGCATGTAAATGTGCATATTTTTACCACCATATTTAATCTAATTAAATTGAATAAATGATTATATTGGGTGTTTTAAAATATTTAAACCAATATTCAAATTATTTTCAAATCCTCACATATTCATCTTCATATAGTGGCAAAATGGTCATTATTGTGCATATATTATTTTGAGAAAATTTAACTGGAAATTTCTATATTATTTTATAGGAATTTGGCTTCATATAAAAGTTGTTTCATGAAGATATATGCATGGACAAAGAAGATAAAAAGGAATGGAGAAGGAAAATAATTCAAAGTGATGATCACGGAGGACCTCACCTGCCCACCTACCTTAATGTATACTTAGGAGCTAACGCTCTTGCTAAAAGGGCATTAAATCTTCATGCACACTCAATGGATTATTACTTGAAGCTAATGATTACTTGGTGGCCATACTACCTCAAGGTTATTTTGGGCATTCCCCAAAAAAATGAATTTAGGTTTCATACATGTATAAATACCCTTTACCTTCATGTAATTAGGCCTATTCTTTTAGTCTCTTCTTTATGCTCTCTTCTCTTAGTTAGTTTAGATCAAAAATAATACGAGAGCTCTCTTTCTTTTCATGGCTACTTAGCCATTTCTTCTTTTATGTAATTCTCTTTTTTATGCAATTTCAATACATGTTCTTCTCTTTTCTTGTTTATTTCCTTTCACGCTAGTAGTGTAGTTTCATTTATTCATGCAAGTAGATTAGTGTTTATTTCTTTACTTAGCTTTTCTTTTCATTTTGCTCTCTTTTTCCTCTTGTTTTCATTTAAATGTTGCAAGCTACATTTGTTGATTTGATAACAAATATGAGAGGCTAAACCCCTTCAACTTAGGGGTAATGAAGCTCTCTAATTATGTAGCTTCAACATAGTTTGATAATTAATGCTCTCCTTTTGTGTTTCATGGAAAATGGTGTTTATGTAATTTTGTGTTTAGTATTGAGTTTGATAGCCTATGTTGTTCAAAACAAATAGGCTATGCTTAGTCATATGAATCACAGATTGCTTCTTCATCTACATATGATTATGGCAATGAAGTGAAATTAAATCAAAATTTGATGGTCTATATTTCTAATCAATAGTAAATAGGCCATGCTTAAAATAGATTTCATTTTCAACTTCTTGTTATTTTTCATGAGAATTAAAAATGGTTTAAGGGTTGTGTTATAGTTTGATGGCTTATGTTGAGCTAATTAATAGCACAAATAGGTCATACTTATGATAAACACATCATTTAAATTCACTTATGACCAAAAAAGAGAGATCATAATTTCATGTTTTGTTGAACTATATGATCTTGAGAGTGGAATTATCTCTAAATTTTCATTTAACTCTCATATTTTTATCACTTTCTTTTTGTTAGTTTCTTACATTTTTAGCTTAAAACTCTCTAAATTTTTGGTTAATTTGATTGAATAGATTTTTAAAATCAACAATTCCCTACGGATCGACCCGTACTCACTA
Source organism: Allium fistulosum (assembly GCA_030737815.1). Classification (NCBI taxonomy): domain Eukaryota; kingdom Viridiplantae; phylum Streptophyta; class Magnoliopsida; order Asparagales; family Amaryllidaceae; genus Allium; species Allium fistulosum. The sequence continues at coordinate 1,368,182,197 of CM060902.1, read as the reverse complement.
CGTACTACAATAATATGACGTGCGCTTGCGGTATAAATTTAATTCAAAATTTATCGACGATTTTCCAACTCATAGAAAAACGTCGTTAAACACACACACACACACAGATATATATATTTGAGTACACAAAAAGATTCTGAACTTATTTTTATAAAAAATATTCACACTGAAGAAATTAGCGGTGTTAAAAGTTTTTGTTTGAAAGGTAAGTTTTTGGGAAATTTTAGTGTATAGTAAAGTTTTGAAAAGTTTTTGGCAAATAGTGGGTTTGTCATGTTAAGGAAAAGGGAAAGCAAGCATATGTGTAGCTTGATAAAATTTTCTATTTGAAAGAACTGAAACTTTTTAAAATTTCCTCTTAATAGGGTGGATGAAATAGAAATTGTATTTAATAATGAGCTATATTGTTAGGAAGTGTAGGAGTACCCATCAGCAATATATGAGAATATTTCCGTATAAGTTAGGCATGGAAAGTAGAAGCTGGAATAATTACAGGTTTTGAGAATTGTTGTTGGATAGGGCAGTGTGGGTTAGAAATACTAATGATCGTCGAAGCATGAGGCTCGAAAAGTTATCGGAAGGCAAAGGCATTGTCAGGTGGACGACAAGAAAATTTTCTAAATGGTTCGGATTGAGTGGGATTTAAGAAATCATTGCGAAACGGTAGTTATCATTATTAATTTAATAAACCCGGCCTGAATAGGGTCTAGGTTCTACCTGCACCCAAATTTCAAGAGCCGGTCAACCAGCTGCGGTCGACCGGTTAACTGGTCGGGCGTGGTGATGAACAAGGAACACAAATATAAGTCACATCTGTTATTTTATTCCAGCCACCACTACCCCTCCTCTCAAAACAAACACATTTTCCCATCCTCCCTCTTCACCCAAGCCCGCCGCCAACCTCCAATGCTGCCACCTCCTTTGAAGTCGATCGACGTTCGTTCCCCCTCCCTCTCTGCCCTCTATAGTTTTGGTTCTAGACCTCCTCTAATTTTTAGATCTAAAACCCTAGAAACCAAGGGCACCACCCCGCACCGTTGGATCCACCTCACATCGCCCTTGCATCTCTCCTTAAGAGCTCAACAAGGTCAACCATAATGAGGCCGAAATCGCCACCTACCTGTTCACTACCAATTTCTTCTTTCTGCAAGGACAACTGATCGAGGTCGGAGATTTTGATGCCTTCGGGCTTGAGTAGCTATTCGCGGTAGCAGGATTAGCACTGATCCTGCACCATGACACATTTGAGCGGAAGTACTATCTACGTTGTATACGCCTGTTTGACACTCGGATGGCGTGCAACTTTGATAAAGGTGTCTCCCAGCTTCATTCTTAGGTAAAGGGATAGAGATCGATCTATCAGACGACTACTTCAGTGATATTTTAGAATTTCCTTCTGAGGGGGAGATTTGTATTATATAGAGATGATGAACCTGGAGATTTTGTAGCGGATCTTTGCTAGAGATGTTGGCACTTGAAGGTCGAGTGATTTATGACCTATAGCCCATCTTGCTGTGCGGATTATCCGGCACAACATTATACCAAGACGGGAAGCTATGAGCATATCTACCTGATGGATCAGAGGGCCATCTATGCCATCATAGGTGGTATGGCAGTTAATTGGGCTCGGGCCACCATGATCAACTACATTAGCGCCAACGCTGGCACTCCCTGTAGCTACTTTCCTTATTTCCACCTATTTACCCATGTCTTTAGGAGGTATGGAGCGATCCTTTCTGGGGAACCGGTTCAGGAAAAGGACCCTCCCACATTTGACAGCGCTTCTCTCAAGAAGATGGACATTCCTGAGCCGCAGATGGCAGCAGCCGTAGAGCAGCCCTAATAAGAGCCTGAGCGGGGGGCAGGGAGCTAAGGAGTACTTGAGCCCCGACCTTATCGCTAATCGACAAGTCTAGAAGGAGACCCGAGAGATTCAGACTGAGAAGCAGTGCCAAGGCAACGAGATAGGGTACATAGCTACTATGCTACACTTATTTAGAGACCGTGACAATGGTTCTAGCTCTCGCAGAGGATCGAGGCCATCCCATAGCTCTTGGGTAGTATTTTTAGTTTGGTAAGGTTGTGTTGTTGTTTCTTTCCAACATTTAATCTTTTCCTTGTTCTTAGGGTTTGTTGGGTTGTAACTGTTGCTTGTCCTTGTCTGAAAAAGGCGCATATGGTATGTTATGAGATGTGTTCCTATTTATCTATTTTGCTGTGTTGGACATGTAGACCGCTCTTATGTTTATTATGGAAAGATACAGTGTAAATAGGAAAATCTCATAAAACCACTTAACCAACAGTAAATGAAATGTAAGCCTAGAAGTTGTTAAAATAGTAAATTTTAGCAAGAGAATGGCAATAAAGACTGTTGAAGAATCACAGTTCATTTTTACCGTTCCTTTAAAGATAAAATTTACAAATCTCTTTGAGAGTTGTCATGGTAAAATAATAATTGAATTGACATTTCAAAATGAAAATTTAGGAGTTAAAGGCAAAGAATAAATGTGAAGTATTAGAATCCATGACTTCACAAACCATTAATATTGGCAAAGTGATTGTTACTACTACAGATCTTATCGACGAAGTTCGATGTGCCATGGGGTCACACTAATAAGCAGCACCAAAGTGACAACATTAGCATAATTAATTGTTCCCTAATCACTTTGCATAACATAACCATTGTTGAAGATATAGAACCATCAAAATACTTACAAGATAGTGTCGAAGAGGCAGAATGTCACACTCCAGCCACAATAGAGTATATGCAGTACCACAAGCAATCAAATAAGAGAAGAGGCCTCATATAATTCACTTTGTAAGCTGTATGGGAGTGTCGAAATGGTCATAGTATATTTCATTGATACAAGACCCTATCTACATCGTATCATACAAGCACTTCAAAGAATGTAAAGCGGCACCGTTTATGGGAAGCTCTCTAAAGGTATTGCATACCGAAGACATTGAATAAGCAGTGTTGATGGTAAACACCAGCAATACCATAGGAAACCTTAGGCTTGTTTGATGAATACTATTGTCGAAGTCATCATCACCTCTTGAAGAACTTCGATGATCATAATGAAAACCCCCACCACAATTTCCACCCATTCCTACTAAGAGAATGAAGTGAAGACCCAACGCTTGGCAATAAGCTCGACATCTACCGTTACGAAGACCTTCATGCTACAAAAAACAACAATATATATATTACAACCCTTCGAAGACATCAAGAGTGAAATAATGTCTCCTCTTACATATTATATTCAGCTATGAAGACAATAGCAAGGATTAACACAGTCAAAATCAAGCCTCAATGACGTTAAACCCGTCAAAGGCATATTTGCAAGGAGGTCAACATTAAGCACCGGCGAAGTCAAAGTTAGTCGAAGAGCAAAGATGCGAAGTGAGGACTGCCGACCTCTATAAATATGACCCTAGGGTTACCATTAGGAAGAATTTTCTGTTCTCACATTTCTTACTTAATAATTTTGAAAACCCTAAATCAACTTGGGGATTTTAGAGTATATTGTAATCTTGGAACCTTGTATACAGGATTTTGAACATTGAACAAGAACATAGCATAGCATATTTGGTTCGACTTGAACTTGTGATTTGTACAATTACCCGACTTCGAGCTTATACTTACCTTGCATACATGACTTCGAACTACTCATATGACTATGTTGACAACATCTTGGAATGCTATGAAAAACCTCTTCGAACTAATGACTTCAATAAGTTTCATTAAAGCTTCTCACTGGTTAGCCTAATTTCCGAATCACTTTTTAGGGCTAGCGAATTTATTCGTTAACATTTTGGTGCTAGAAGGAGGGCCCGAACCTCCAACTAGGTTGAAACCCTAAGTGGAACCACTTCAATCTATATTGAACCGTCCTAGCCTGCATATTAGGGCATAAAGAACATTCCTATCCAAGCATATACGAATCCAAAGATAACCGACCTTAATCCTTGATACCATGCTACTTAATCGTGTTAATAAGTTTAAGCAAGGATCTTTTGTGCCTCGAATAATTAAGTATACTTATCAAGTCACTAATGATCCACGATTTCATGAAGAACAATTATTGAGATTGAAGGCCTTGCAGATCATAAATGAAAAGAAGCAGGCGGCCATTTATGATCCGGATAATTGGAGCATAAATCCTTTTCATGTGGGACCTACTCTAATTTTTTCCTTGGGAAGAGATACCCTAAAGAAGGATAATTTGTTCCTAAAGATAAGGAGAGCCATCTAATCTCAAGCCAAGGGGACTATATTTGAGAGAGATGTAACAAATGATTTCAATATTTTCGCTCAAAAATGGCACAGATTCATGAATCATTCGTTGGCCTCCAATGATGTTCAAAGGACATTGAAAAGAAAGCTGACTATGAGGATGAGTTACCAATGGTAAGCACCAAAAGAACCAAGCAACAATCAAGAAGGCTAGCATTCAAATCTTGACTTCCAAAAAAGTGCATTTTCACCACTTCTCTTGAAAACCTTTACTTCTTGACTAAGGATAAGCTTGATTGTCGGCCTTCGAAAAAGAGAAGGCTCAAGTTTGAAAGGAATCTTTGAAGTTCATATTGCCACAACTAACTTACAAATGACCATGACACCAATTAGGGCAGAGGCTTATAAGGAATGATCATTAATTTTCTAAGGCAAAGCAAGCTTGATGACTTTGTAAAAAGTTACTAGACAAGTTCGATAATAATTTTTTTTCAAATAAGTGATTCTACATGGTTGAGGAGTAATATTCTTCTAGTATTATGGAAAGCCTAAATCACTACCTAAGATGGTAGTAAGGGGCTAAAGCCTTTATCTCTAGCTGTCGCATGCCTAAATAAAGCACCTCCTAGAGGGAGGATGGAGTAAGCCTTTAGTCTCATTCGAAAGGGCCAGGCCAAAGCAGGTGACAAAGCCTTATGTCCTGCCTACGTGGCCTAGCTGGATCATAAGCCCTTGACCCCATCATCAAAAGTCTGATTAAGGCGCCTCCTAGAGGGAGGCCCTAGTTATCCTTTGGTCCCATCTGAAAGGGCCTGTCCAAAGTTTCTGCAAGCCTTCAACCTCTGCCTATGCAGCCTGGCTGGAGTGCCTCCTAGAGAGAGGACGAAGTAAGCCTGTTGTGCTGTCGTCAAAGGCCTCACTATAGCACCGAACCAAACTTTAGTGGCTACCATCAAAGGCCTCACTGAAGTGCCTCCTACAGGTAGGTTGGGTAAGTCTTTGGTCCTGCTTAAGATAGCTAACCAAATGCACCGGACAGTAGTCTTAAACCATCACCTAAGATGGCGATAAAGGGTCCGAGTCAAAGTAGTGCTCCCAAATAAATTGAATTCAAAGCCAAGTAGTGCTCTCAAATTTATCAAAATTCGAGCCAAAGAGTGCTCCTAAACCAATTGAAATCAAAGCCAAGTAGTGCTCTCAAATCTATCAAAATTTGAGCCAAAGAAGTGCTCCCGAATCAATTGAAATAACAGCCAAGTAGTGCTCTCAAGTATAACAAAGTTTGAGCCAAGTAGTACTCTCAACTAATCAATTTTCCAGAGGAAGATCCAACGAAATCCAAGCCAAGTAGCACTTCAAATCTATCTAACCACCAAGAAGAAAAGATCATCAAATATTCCATTGCTAGATATAAGTTTCTGATCTTTTGCTATTGCTGGATATAAATTTCCAATGTTCTATTATCCTATATACAGATTTTCGGTCTTTTACTATTCCAGATGTGCATTTCTGACCTTCCAGATGGGAATTCTTTATGTTGTTACCAGATCTAATGTCATTTAAATGGGAATCTCAGTTATTAAACATTCGCATTGAGTTATAAAAGTCTTAATCAACATCAATCTCAATTTTACAAACAAGTAGAAAGTGAGCTCAAAAACTCAAGGTATGGAAAAGTGAAATACTAAGCATTACACAATTTCAAGTCAAAATCAAAATTCAGTTCTTGGTTACATATTCGAGGTAATATTCATTTAATTACCAATTGTTTACAGTTTAATACACTACTTACACAGTTGCAGGCAAAAAAGACAGATAAAAGAAAGAAAATCTAATCAAGGACAGTTCCTGTTATAGCCCAAGATTATGTGCTGATTTATCCTAGCCTTGGTAACTAAGGGATCCGTGATGTGATGAATAGACATGTCCACGAGATCCTTGAGTTTCTTTTCCCTTTTACGAATGGTGTCTACATCATCAAGCGAGTTGATTTGCCCTTTCAAGGTATGATGAAGAGTCTTATTAGCTCCTCACAAAGTTTGAATCATACTCGTCAGCCTTTTGATTTCTTGGTTAAGATCATACTTCTAGTGTTCTACTTTTTGAACCTTATTTTCATATCCATTGATAAGTTGGGATGTCTTTTCCTCCCAATTCTTGTTGAAATACTGCATCATTTCGAATTTGACTTGATTACCCCACTTAGAAATCGCTTCATTATTCAAACCTGGAGGAGGGTTTAGCAAAGCAGTAAAATCATGATTGGTCGAGGATGTGGATATTGTTCTCCCACTCAGAGTAGGAGAGAGAAGGCTAGAATCGCACTCACTTACAATAAGCTCCAAAGATTAGCATGACACTTGGCTTTTTGTTAGCTCTAATTTGAGATCACTTATTTTCTAATGAAGTTTAGCTATTTTAATGTCAGCTTTGATAGAGAAGTTAGATTTTGGAGCTTTATCCTATCTATTTTTTTAGAAACCGAAGCTCATTCTTCATTTCTTCAAGTTTTGCCTCCATGAGAGCTGTTATTTCTTTGTAAGCACTAAAAGTTGATTTTAATAGGAAATAGCTCCTCTCCACTCTCGAGATGATTGTTTCTCCTCCATATATGCAAACAACCAATCTTTAACTTCAATAATTCATTAGGTGTCTAAGGAATCAGATTTACACGCCGACTGGGCATCCTATTAAAAATGAAAAAAACAAAAATTAATACATGAAGGACAAACTATTCCGTTAATGAAAAATGAAGTTTACAAATAATAATGAGAGTCAAGGTTATATTGCAATTCCATTTCAATATCCTTTAATTAATGTTCAAAGTTTTGAAAAGCGGCCTTAGCCTTTTCGAACGACCTAGAAGACAAAAGTAAGTGTAGAATCAAAAGAAGCCTTGATTCCATCCGAAGTATAAATTGGAGGAAAACGATGATAATCCCAATCCTCGATTGGAGGGCTATCACGACCACATATTACTTTTGTGTGGTTGGATCGGATTTCGCTAAGTAATTTCTCCTTCTCATCACCCAGAAAGTCAAAGCAGAAACGGGGAAACTACATTTAAATTTGTTGTAAATCTTCGAGGAAAAAGTGTTGCCAATTGTGATGTTTTGAGAATTGGAGACTTCTCCTTAAAATCCTTCCTCAATTGAACAAATTTACTCAAGAGATCCTTAGGGACTGGACTACATAAGTCTTTGATCTGTGCAATATAAACTAAAACAATGAAATCCATAAGTAAACCAAGTAATATATCAGGTTCATATAAAATCAATTTTTTTATACATTTCAAAAATATATCTCTTCTTATTATACTTAAGTTTTCGGGAGGAAGAGAACGAGAAGAAAGAGGAATAAGAGTAACTTTAGGAAGATTCCAAAATACCTTGAGGTAATGATCAGTCTTATGTTCATCCAAGTATCTACAGTGAAGGCGTTTGAGCAAACCTCTACTGTTATCACCTAAGTATGAGAACCCGACAATCAAACCCCTGCAATAAACTTTATACAGGAATTCCACCAAGGCGTCCATGTCATCGATTAACATCCAAAAAAGGGTCATCAGTTAAGCATTCTCTTTCAAAAGTACATCCCGTTGATGGTGAGCATTTTTCATCCAAGGAGCGACTTCTTTCTACTTGAAAATCTTAATCTCGATATACTCTCGGCTACTTCTAATACTTATAATCCTTCATTTATTTGTCTAACTCTCTATTAGGCTATCTATGTCCATTTGCTTCTTCTCGATCATAACGTCGTAATGGTATTTTGATTTCCTCTTTTATTAAAGTAGTTAATAAATTAACTAAAGATTATTTGATAATTGAAAATATTTGTATAATGAGATCCATACCGGAGAAAGCCGGACAGTAGATGACGAGATTTTCTCTTTGTTTTTGGACTTTGAGCATGGGGGAGCATTGTCCCCCTGAGGGAGAACTTGCCCTAGGAGGATCAGGAATTTCGATAGCTCCTGCACCTTGGAAAGTTGGATCTAGATTAGTGTCTCCTGATCCATCATTGTCGGCCGATGGTCAAGAAATGCCATTTCCACCACCTCCACCGTTGTCATCATTATCATCATCATCATTGTCATTAGAACCATTATTGTCATCTTACCTCCATCCTTATCCCCATCATCATCTTTCTCCTCCTCATCTTTGTTTGTCTCTTCATCAATTGGAGGATCATCAAAAATCAATTACTTGGTGGCATCAACTTCCTTCTTTTCCTCAGGAACATAAGATATATGTGACATCTCTTTAAATCTACTCATGAGCTTGTCATTCCATTCTAGGGGAAGAGAGGGAAAGCCAAAATCCGAGCACTTGCAAGCGTTATCAGCATAAGTGATAAAGACCACCTTCTCATGGGATCTCTCAATGATAATGTCAAGAGGCATGCTAAGAAAATGGGACACTTTTTGTTTTGCGTCTTTAATACCTGTTGTTGACTTCTTTATAAGATCCTCCTTCCTTATTAGCTTTTTATTAAGAGATATGATCTTTGCCACAAGCCTAGCTTCTTCCATTTTAGCTTCCTTAAGAGCGAGTTCTAAAGCCATCACCCAATTATTTGAAGTTTGAAGTAGGGTTTTCTTTTCATCAAAAGAGGCAACCAACTTGCCTTTCTCATGCACAGATTCATCTCTTTCGATAGTCAAGTCAATAACATGATTGTTAAGCAAAGAGTTTTCCTCCTTAAGTTTTGAAATTTCACTTGATGATTCTGAAGCCTCGTCTTAAAGTGAAAGCAGATGCTTGGCAACCTAGAATGGATAATGGAACTTGAATGCATAGGATATTAAGAGTTTAAAGCAGCTAGACATAAGGGGTACATACCAGTAAGTGCTGTCTAAGAAGAGTGAATCGATGATCTCGGGTGTATGAAGAAGGTTGCAATGGCTGGGAAGCAGCAAAAGAAGGGGATTGAATTACCGATTAAAGAAGGTCATTAAATTTGTTGATAGAAGTTGACGATTGAGGCTTAGAAGGAAGAGAGCTCTACGGAGTAAAAGAAAACCCAAGCTCTTCGAAAATATTATTTAAAGCTTTTGGGGAGCTTGGGATGGTAATATGGTGGAGCAAGTCCTGAGAACTCTCTACTTCAATCACCTACTGGGCCTCATCCATGGCAATATTAAGATTCATTTTGTTTCCGGTTGCATCAAGTTTTGGAATTTCAGGGTTTGAGTCAGCACCAACCAACCCTTCTTCTCCTATAAAAGTTCGGACCTGTGTTTCCCCAGTCTTAGGCTTCTTTCTAGGAGTAGATGCAGCTACCAAACTATCAAACATCTTTCTTTTTACAAGAGAAAACGAACTGGAAATAGCCTCTTTAAGAGATGTGACTTGGGAGCTTGAACCGAAATAGTGGCATCATCCTTTGTTGATTTATTTTTAGAGGTGTCAATGATGACTTCCTTCCTTGTGGGAGCAACAACCAAAGCAGATGAACTTGAACTAAAGGAATAAATTTTTGAGATGATATCACCATAAATTTCGAGTGATTGCAATGATATACTACCAAGAATCCCGGGCTGAAAACAGGAAGCAGATGAAATTTTTTTGGGCTTGCCTATTACTAATGAACCCTTGCCCTTGAAGTTACGTTTTACCATTGGAGGTTCCCTCAGGATCCTATGTCCATTTGAAATGATAGAGTGTTGGCGAAGCTTGGCCAAGATTAGTAGTTCTAAGTGTAACGACCCAGAATTTCGGACACTTCGTATTTAAATATCTGAACTATTTAAATATTTGAATCTTGGAATAAAATGTTATTAAAATGATTTAATAAGCTTTTTAACCTCCTTTTAAATTATAAGTAATAATGTTAAATATGTTTTTGAAAAATGTTTACAAAAATATATTCTTTGAAAAAATGTCGATAATATGACCGAAAATCGTTTTATCGATAAACAGCTTTTTTCTCAACAAAAGTTGATTGAACCTTTTGCACATTCTAATTAATCATTAATGAGATAATTAGGAACTTAAATAATTTTCATGTTTGTGGCTAACTAAATAGGAAAATGAGCAAATAAGGAAAAAGCAATAAGGAAAATGAGCGAAAATTGAAATGTTTAATTCTTAAGCTAATGATCAAATGAACATATTAGCAACTAATTAAACCCTCTCCTCTTCATAAAGCTTGGTAGGTTCTAGAAGCTTTCTAGGGATAAGAGATATTTTTACGAGGAGGGTATAATGGTAATTAGCTTAAAGAAGAAGTGACAAGCAAAAATCGAAACTCCTTAACCATTAAGCAACTTTGACATAAAGTTGGAAGTGACATTTGATGTAGGGTTTTGAGGTGGTTTTGGTCTTTTCCCATCACATTCCTAAGCCTATATAAGGAGGGGCACACCCTTAGTATTCATTCATAAAATGTTATAAAGCTTGAATGATAAAATCAATGGCTTCCTTCTCTCTTCACTTCCTCTATAACTTTCTTAAATCTTATTCAAATCAACTCCAACTACAACCAAACTTTTCCAAAGAACTTAGAATATTAGAACATGGTTTAGCATCTAAGAAGTTGAACAATGGTGGAGTAGAGAGTGGAACCCCTCTTGTCCATGAGCAATTGTAAAGTGGGGAGGCTTTGTTTTGGTTTGGAAGTGCTAAAAGGTGGTTGCTTTGGTGATGAGGTGATGATAGGAACGGTTGCCTTTGTTCTTGTGCTTTGGATTGGTTGTTAACTTTGATCTAATGAGTTATCTTGCTATCTCTTAAGTATATACTATGTATATATATGTTTTGTTTGAATTATAAAGTTAAAGTGACATTAACTATGTAAAGTTATAAACTTTGGACCCCTCTTGCTTTTGAAAGCAAATGATAACTTTATATTGTATAACATCACTTATATTACCGTCTTAAACATACGGCGTGGCTTTGACTTATGTTTAAATGGTTGTTTAACTTATGTGTTAAATTGAAGTAAGTTTTAAAGTGCTTAAAGCGAGAACAGTCGTTATAAGTGCACTTTGGAATCCCTTGTTTTCGGGAATTTTTATTAGTAAATGGAAAGATATTCTTAAGGGTTTCTTTCCATGGTTTTTAAGTACCCTAATGGTAGTACTGAAATAAAAATTTTAAGTCTTAAATCATTTGGTCAAGTGGTTAAAACTAGTTGCAAAGATGGTGCTTTTCAATGTTGTTTTAGCAAGGACTTTTAACAGCATTTGTAAATGCTGCAGTAAGTGGCTTATTGTTTTTAAGTGTTTAAAATGCGACATTTTGGCTAGTTGTTCATGATTTAGATGGTTTCTAAATTCTTTTCTTTATAAAATCATTTTTTGGAAGTTCTTGTAAATGTATTTGAGTATGAAAAGAAGAATAGAAGTTTAAATATAGTTTTAATGATTATTATGACTTTTGAAAGTAAAGTGCTGCAAAATGTAAAACATGTTTTTAATCAAACTTATAAATTCGGTATTTTCAAGTAATATTTTACATATATATATTTATATATTTAAAACATATTTACAGGTATTTCTAAAGTATTATTTTATATATAAGTTTTGACAATGGTGATTGACTAGGCTTAATACTAAAAGCCGACGAGTAAACTTGTTTGTCTGTGAGTTTCAAGAATGAGGTGTCTAGGCAAGGCTTGGAGCAACCAGTGTCCAAACAAACCTAGCTTCCTATTGAACGAGGAATAATATAAGCTAAAATGTCAAAAAAGTGTTAATCTTGTTGTTTAATTACTTGTCTAAAAAGGTTACTAACTTTGCTTAACACTAAAAGCCAACGAAGTAGGCTTATCTATTTCTAAGAGTTAAAGATTGATGTCAAGTAGGGATGGAGAAATAAAGCTCTATCCTACCGTGCTTCCCTCTTTAATCAGGAATAGTTAAGGCAGAAATGTCGAAAACAATTTAAGTATGCGAACATTGATTTGTATAAGCAATTGGTTTTACTATATAATGGATTAGTTGAATATCAAACTTAACTTATTATTAAACCTAAATCTTTAAAACAAAGGTTTGTAATGATAGTAACAAGTAGGAAAATATTTGAATTTTTTGTGATAATGTGTTAATCACATTCGTCTTTAACCCTTTTTTGATTATACGTATGAATGTGAATAGATCTTTAAAAGGATGTTTTAAAGATAAACAAAAGCGAAATGGTCTTGGGTCTGTAGTGACAATGTTTGAGTAACATTAGTCTTAAGCCTTTTGAACGGATTTGTAAATGTACTTAGATCCTTAAAATGGATATTTTAAAGGAAATTATAAGTAAGGAATCTTTTTGAAAAAGATAGAAAAAGTAAAGGTTTAAAGTAAGAAATCTTGTTGATGATTTGTAAATATACTTATACCATTTGAGATAAGTATATGAATACTTGTTGAAGTATTGAAAAAGTAAAATGAATAGTAGAAATTCATGAACAATGTTTTATTAGATAAAAGAAGTTTTACTAATAGAAGAGGTTTTAATTAAAAAAGATTAAGTAAATAAAAATTGGATTATAAGTCGCTTATGTGACTTGATCATGGTTTGTGTGACTTGTCGTGCTTTGTTTGTTTCCTCTTTTATGGAAAACTTTTATTCGTACACTTAGCACTAAAGCCGATGAAGTAGGCTTGTCTACCCATGGAATTAAGGCTGATGTTCATGTATGGATATGAGCAATAGAGCTCTAACCTACCAGCTTCACTCTCAATCGAGGGATAATGTGAAAGGAAAATATTGGAAATGTGATAGGTATACGAGACTTGGTTTCCATACGCGATCGTTCTCATTATCATTGAATGACCAAATTCGTCGATTCAATCTTCGAGAGATCGGGATCAACAAGTGCTTTACTTATCGGAAACCACTTCAAAGCTGGGATACATGTTCTATCTCTTGGAAGTGGATCTATTTGAGATGCGGGAATCTATATGTAGATTTGATATCTGTTAAGATGCTCGAACACATGTAGTTATTCATGATCTATTCAGGATATGGGAATCCATGAGCGATTCCGAGATCTATTGAGATGCTGGAATCCATGTCTGGTTTCATGATATATTCAAGATGTGGGGATCCAATTTGGGATTCGTGTTCTATTCGAGTGATGAAGACTTGTGTGAAAGATGACGAACGTGGCTTCGACATCGAAAATGGTTTAAAACATAATAGTAGCATAACCTGGGGTTTTGCTAACCCACGATAGGATAATATCACTCTAGATCTAGAGTATGCTTACCGATTGTTGGCCGACGGGAGTGATGGCATTCCACCTAGAGATATACGACGCTCTAAGGTAGTTTCTGACCCTTGTGCATGGAGATTGGATTTCGGCTTGACTGAAGGGATCTCCGCGGAAAATCCATTATGCAAACGTTCTTCATTGGATTTGGTTGTACTTCTAATATGCTGTTGAATGTAACCAATGTAACCATTCCAGCTATGTTATAATATTTATATTCTACACCCTAGACATAATCTAGTATATCACCTTATGTACCAATTAGATGGTAATTCTTTTGAGGAGATAATCGTTATGACATTCCATGTGATCTCAAAAGTACTGTATTATGTTGATTGCATATTTCTTGAATTTCTCAAACCAGACTTATGTCTAACGCTTAGTTTTTGTTTTTCCTAAATTCCTTGCATGCTCTTTCGAGCAGTTTTAGAAAGCAGGTTTTGGTTGATGTTCATTGGAGCTCGAGAAGACGAGCTGGATGTTTCACCTATTATAGCATTCTTATTTTTGCTACATTACTATAATATACATATCAGCATTTGTGAAGATTGATTGTTATAACTATCCAAGCTGATAATGGTACTTAGGTTTCATAACTCCGAAATTTCTATATCGGAGTAACCCTTTGTACCATTCCTTTGATATTATATGTTATCGTTTGGTTGTGAAACTTTGATATTATGTTCAATCTTTCTTGTTCTATTATTCTTTTCTTTATTTTACCCTAACTTTTCGTCTTTCGACACTTGGATGTTTGGTACACAAATACCGTGGATGTATTAGTGTCAACTTTAGGGGTCGAAAAGGAAAATCGTTAAACTAAGGTCATCTTTTGGGGGCAGGAACTGAAAAAGAAATACTAGTCAACAAAGAATAGTAAACCAATATGGGTGAGAAAAAGAAAAGGGGAGGCTCATCGACAGTAGAAAAAGTTCCCTTAAGACCGAAGAAGCATTTTATAAATAAAAATTGAGTCTCCTATAGTTTTTCCTTATTGAGACTCTTAACAATTAGGCCTTTTGCATGAGGGTGCATCCGATAAAATTTATGGCCTGGTTAATCACCAACTTTAGCAGGGCCAGCTATATGATAAAGGATGTCAGGATTGAGAAATGGTAAACCAGCTTCTCGAGCCAAAACCTCCAAGTAGGTTAAATATGTGTAAGAATTTGGTAAAAACTAGATTGACACAATATCCAAATGCTTCAAGTATCTCAGAAGAAATCCGGGGAAAGGAGCGGAAAAGGCAAAATATCCCAAGGTGGGTTGTATACTGTCTAAGAACTTGTTGGGATAGCTTTAACCGCAGTTATTCATAACTGGCTAAGAATGTGCTCCACTTTAGCCTGGGAGGTGATATATGATGGCTTGGAAACAAGGTCTTCTTTCTTGTCACCTAAGGGTGAAGGTTTTGTCTCTTTGGTGGGTCTCTTCGAAGTTTTCTTTTTGGACTGTTGACTTTTCATTTTCCTGCCATGTGATATTACTCTAAACTCAAGAAGACATCATGGTTTAAGAATTTTCATGCATGCTAATACTAGATCTAGAAGTTGTCATTTAGATATTCTACCTTTTGACAAAGTAGCTATGAGTATATTAGTATGAAACAATGACACTCAAATAACGTTCAATAAGAGTATTAAATGACATGAACTTCAATGCTGATAAGGAACTTCATGAAAAGGCTAAAATAGGAGTTAGCATGAGATATTTATGAGTTTATGAGTCGAACAGTTTGCAACTCATTATAATACGAGTAACGAGAGTAGTATTATAATATAGAGCTCAGTACGTATCACGACTTGTAACAAATGAACCTTATGACCATACTTAATTCAAAGCAAAATGATGTTGACAGTGTCAAATTCATATAAATCCTTACTTACAATATTAAGAATAGTTGTGGAAAATAAAGGAAAAACAACAAGGTAGTTGCTATTGTCAATAAGCTTGTTTTTGCTTTATCCAGGTGAAGCAAACATCATCGATAAGTATACAAATAAAGGTATCGACAAGGTAAACTTAGAAACTTATTGTCGATAACCTCTGAATTATTGTTTAAATGCAACTGTACTTCGACTTAATCGATGAAATGTGAATAATAGTAACACCTTCAATCTTTATTAATCAGAGAGTGTTAATTGTATCATAAGACATGTATCGAACCAATTAACACTGCCTTAAATCAACTTTGGTAACCTAACGGCAATACAATCAATAACTTCGACTATTTCGACGAGCTTTACCGTAATCACTTGCAACATAAAATCTTTAAAGGAAAAACATAAGGTTTTTATCATCTACGGAAACTCAGTGATCTCATGAATAGAAACAGTGGCGATAAAGGTTGAGGATGGAGCAATGAGCTTCGAAGTCATGAACGTCTTTATTGTTAATTGAACTCCAAAATAATGATAGATTCTATATCGACGTTAATTAAAATTTAGACTTGATTAAGTAATTCAAACACAAACCAACAGCTAGTAAGAATTAGTGCCAATTTAAGTTGAAAAGGTGATAGTGGGTTTGGTTCAAGTTTGTAACTCACTTCAAAACAGGAATCCCCAAATTTCTAATTCAAAAACCCCAAATAACTTATTAACCTAAAATTAGTAAAACGTTATTGTGTATACAACATTAACAGGAATAACAAATGAAGTTCAATAACAAAACTTGAAGAATTAAAGTCAAATAATTAAGTTTAGATGGTCGATTCATGAATGGCAGGATCTAGATTAAAGCGAAATCATGATTCCAGTATAAAATTTTGAAAACTAATTTACGAAATTATTACCTTAATTCAAAAAAGATAATCACTATCAAGGAGCTTGGACTTGCAGCTAATTTAGAAAATTTAATCTTGTTTCAATATTTCAAATTATAGGTAAAAGGAAAAGAAAAGGAAGCCCGTGTATTTATAGGAGGAGATGTGCTTACTGGAGTCGTCAGATTAATTTTAAAGGAGTGGTTAAGATTGACGCGAGAAGAACAAAAGGCGGGAAATGAATGATTCTGATACTATTGACTTGAAAATTCAATGGTTTCTCTACACTAAAGGGGCAATTTTTACAATGATAACTCTTGCCAAAGGAGATCAGAGCACCATGAGTTCACAAACCATTAATATTGGTGAAGTGATTGTTGCTAATACATATCTTATCGAAAAAGTTTGATGTGTCGTGGCGTCGCACTAATAAGTAGCACCAAAGCGACAACGTCAGCACCAGTAATTGTTCCTTGATCATTTCCCATGACATAACCATTATCAAAGATATGGAACTATCAAAGTACTTTCAGGATAGTGTCGAAGAGGCAGAATGTAACATTCTTTCCATAATAGAGTATAAGTAGTGCAGCATGCAATCAAATAAGTGAAGAGGCCTCATACAATTCACTTCATAAGCTATATGAGAGTGTCGAAGTGGTCATAGTATATTTCATTGATATAAAACCCTATCCGCATCATATCTTATAAGTACTTCGAAGAATGTACAAGTGGCGCTGTTTATGGGAAGCTCTCCAAAGGTATTGCATACGAAAGACATTGAGTAAGCGGCGTTGATGGTAAACACCATCAATATCCATAGGAAACCTTACACTTGTTTGATGAATACTATCGTCGAAGTCATCATCATCTCTTAAAGAACATCGATGGTCATAATGAAACCCGCTACCACAATTTCCACTTATTCCTACTAAGAGAATGAAGCGAAGATCTAAAGCTTGGCGACAAGCTTGTCATCTACCATTGCAAAGACCTTCATGCTACAGAAAAGAAGCATTATATATATCACAGCCCTTCGAAGACATCAAGAGTGAAACAATGCCGCCCCTTACATATTATACTCAACTATGAAGACAAAAGCAAGCATTAGCACAGTCAAAATCAAGCCTCGTCGATGTCAACCCCGCCAAAGGCATACTTACGAGGAGGTCAACATTGAGCACCAACAAAGTCAAAGCCCACCAAAGACCAAAGATGCGAAGTGCGTGCACAGTGGTTTTTGTTCATATACATAAGAGTGCATGGGAAGGGTAATTAAGGTTTGGGGAAGAAGTGTTTAAGAGTGGATTAGGTGAAAATGGTGATTGATTTAATTAATTAATTAATATTTTAATCTTTATTCTAATAAATTGAATAACTTATTCATATGAGGTCGAATTGAGATGTGGTCTTTTGCATTGCGCTTATGTGTTATCTACGCATTGGAATTAATTTTGTCAAGTTTGGAGCAAGTGGAATTTTGAACTAAAATCAAACGCCCTTCGATTTTATATCAAACCGGAATGCTTAAGCGTCCGTTGGAATTTTGGTGAGTTTACTCACTTTGGACGAATAGTATATGATATATAGTACATATAAATTATTGTTTTAATGTTTGAAATATCTATTGGTTTGGTTGAATATTTTCTTTGAAAAGGGATAACATTTAAGATGAATTACAGGGAATATTGTAGAGGAATCCACATTCGTCACCATTATTGATTTTCATTTAAGTTATATATTTATTGTATAAATTGTTGAATGTCAAAGTTTGGTAGTTTGGCCATATTTATATGACATTGATATGTGTTAAATATTGAACCTTTTTGGTGATAAGGATAATAGTAGCACTTGTTAAGTGCTATGGTAGCCCTAAGCCTCATTTTTAATATTTTGAAATACCATGGTTTGCTGTTTTGATTTTAAATTAGTTTTGATTTGGATAATGATTGTAAATGTGATTTTGGGAATTTTCTGTGGCATTTTATTTATAAAAGGTTTTTGAACTTCTTTATTTTATTTCAACCTTTTTGTTAATCTTTTCTAATTTATTTGGAAATGTTTTAGAAGTATTTCTAAATGTATTTATTTTACAAAATTCAATATAGTAATAGATATTTATTTTAAAGGAAAATAAAGGGGAATTTATCTTTTGTAATAAAGTAATTTTGTTTTAAAAATAAGACAATAATATTTTAGAATAAATATTAGTGAAACATTATATATATAATGTGGTATGAAAAGAATAGATTTATAAATGATATTTTATAAAAGGAAAATTAATATAATTTTGATAAATTGGAAAATAAATCATATTTGTGAATTTATATGATATATAAATGATCTTTTTATGAAAAGTATTTGGTCTTGTTATGAAAATAAAGAATTTTGTTAAGTATAAAAGGAGTTTTATAAAGGAGTTTTTTTATAATAAGAGCGATACTTATTTAAAGCAGAGCACTCATGTTTTATAAAGGAGTTTTATAAATGGAATTTTATAAAAGAGTTTTATAAATAGAAAAGAGTTTTATAAATCGAAAAGAGTTTTGTAAATAGAAAAGAGATTTATAGAAATGAGTTTATAAATATAAAAGAGGTTTATAAAAAGGAGTTTTATAAAAGGAATGAGATTTGATTTCTATAATTGATCATTTTAACTTATGGTGGTTTGGAAAATGTTCCTTTTATACTTAAAAGCAAATTGCGAAGTATGGAAACTTGCCTCTATCTTGAGAATTAAAAATGTATGTCGAGGCAAGAATAGTATGGTAACTTGTCCGACTACATTGTTTATCAAAGGGTAATATCAATTGAAATCGGAAAGTGGTAGTAAGTATACTTGGTCTAATTTTTATACGATCCCTTTACTTACACCAAAAGAGTTTGGGTTTATTTTTATCTATGTTTTAAATGACATTTGTTTTAACCCGATTAAGTATGGTTTTGGAAATGAAATATTTCTTAAGATTTGTGAATACACTTATACCGTTGAGATAAGTATATGGGTACATTTTCTAAGTATTGGAAATGTAGTGTTTTGTGAATATACTTATACTGTTCATATAAGTATATGGAAAAATATTCGAAGTATTAAAAGTGAAGTGTTTTGTGGGTTTACTTATGTAGTCGAGATAATTGTATCAATAATTTTCAAGTATTGAAAAGAGTAGAAAGGTTTCGTGAATATAGCTTTTGTAAAAGGTATGTTAAAGGATATATAAAGTTGTTTTTAATTAATGAAAGGATTAATTAAGAGGCTTAGTGGTTGCTTATGTGCTAACCATGCTTGATTAAATCTTTGATTTGATTGTTAAATAACCGACTATCAAATGTTCGCCAGTTTCGAAAACTATTATTTGTCAGTTCGGAGAGAACGAGATCAGATATATTACCTGAAAACCACTTTGAACCAGCATAAGCGTTTTAATTTGAGACATCCTTGAAGACTATGGAATCGAAGATAGAGTTCTTTGAAGTGCAAGGACTACTACTACTAATCCTGAGGATGATTCTAAAATGGATGTAGTAGAAATAGTGCCTTCGGTTTGTTCATATCCTAAACAACTTTTATGAACAAATTCTTGCATCGTATTATTGCCCGGAGGGCAGTGTTAGCATTTCAAGTGGGATTTACTAAAATGGTAAAACATAGCCTCAAGCCTCATACCTTGTAATGACTAAAACCGAGGATATACTTTAGGGCTATGTGATTCGCTACCCTCAGGGTATTGTCATCACCTGTATCTTGATCGATATCTATTCTCAAATTATGTATATTTGTGGCCACGGAGACGGTAAGTCATAAATAATAAGGGTGATGGCATATTCGGTACTATCCAAGAAGGGGTAAGCTGGTCCTGACCTGTAGAGGTCTATTTGTGGCCTTCCATACATTTTTTTAGAGGTATGACAGGCAGTATCCCAGTAGCATTGTCATTGGTGGAATCCATTCTCCAGGAAGTGCCTTAAGGACTTAGTTGTGCCCAACTATGCTAGAACGTGAGGTGCAAAAATTTAAACTATGTTATATATCTATTTTATACCCTAGACATTATTATAATATCAATGGATTTTCTACTTTGAAATGGTTTGGGTATTATAAGGTAAAAGCCATTCATGTTTATGTGCGGCGTGGTCTTATGAGATACCTTTATTGTAAAGGTTTTGTAACATTAAAAATCCATTTGATTTTTGCTTCTCACGCTGGTTTACCTACCGGACTGATCCGGGTGTTATTTTCTTATAATGCTCGGGTCAGCCCGAGTATATTTCTAGATTTAATTATGGATGATTTGGAGCTTCAAGAGATGAGCTGGATGCCTCCAAGGCATATTCATGTATATTTAATTTCCATTGCATTAGCATTTGTGGGGATCTGCTGTTATAACTGTCCAGACTGATGATAGATTAGTTTACTTTGATTGATGTATGTATTTTACAGTTTTCTTTTATAAATATCATTTGTATATTATATATTACCCATCATGATGTGAGATTCTGTTTTGTCTTTTCTTTCTTTTACCCTAACAATCTGTCTATCCGACACTTGAATGCTCGACCCGTGAATACCGTGAACGTATTAGTGTCAACTTTTGAAGGTTCAAAAGGCAGGTCGTTACATTACACATGCATTCACATACATATTAATATGTTACACATACAAACACGTACATATGTTTATATGAATACGTGTATATATATATATATAAAAAGACATAAGTTACATATAACTATAGAATTTATAATTTTAAATAAAATAAAGGATTTAATTTAAATATTATTTAGAAATGTTCTAAATAAAATAGAGTTCATAGGCCCAATAAGGATCAATAAGGGAATTTTTTTGAAATTCATCTATAACTTCCGCTGTGGACTGGTCCAGTTCTAACACATTATACCTATTTTTAGTCAACAGAGGATGAAAAGAAAACAACTGTAAAGTAGTCAAAGAAAATAGGATTGAAGTTTAGTTAAAACAGGAAAGGAAAGATACTAGAGACTAAACTCGATGCTTTCCCTAGGTCATGTGAACGAAGACTTGGAGCAAGTTCTGGGTTAAAAATCAAAGAAAATTTAGAATGAAACAAACAAACAAGGTATTAAAGTACTATGTAAAATGGATATTGGTTTAGGAAAAGCGCTTGAAATAAGCGCTTGAAGTAGTGCTCTAAACAGGCCTGGAAAGAGCGCCCAAAGTTATACCTAATGCAAGCTTCTAGCCTACTCAAGCTAGCCCCATAGTGCTCCAGACAGCACTCAAAAGAGTGGTCTACTTGAAACAAGATTTCCCAAACTTGATTTATATTGCTTTGAGTAGGCTCTAATCTAAGAAACCTCAGAATATGCTCCAAGGTAACACTCAAAGGAATTATCGTTAACCAAAGGCTTAGTACCAAAGAACAAGTATTATTAACCGAACTACTCTTACTTGGGATTTTGACTTTGAGTTGACTTCAGCTGACCGTGAAATTGACCTCATGCAATCGAGAAGACGTATCCTTTCTTGAATAATGTTCACTTCCAATACTTCCGCTCGACCCAACCATAGTTGTTCGATGGACAACGTGCTAGGATTTAATGATAATCAAAGTGGAGCTTTCATATTAGTAATCAACAATATTCTTAAGTCAAGAGAACTTGTAAATTATTCACTTCAATATTTTCTATTTGACCTTAGTTATGTAAACCAAAAAATATATCAAGTGAGTCATTTCATAATTATCTAATAACTATCAGTACGTAAACGTTTAGTGCCCCTAATAGCCATGAGTAATACGCTACCCAACATTTTGAGAGTGTTATGTACTCTAGTCTCAACTGATGCATCGATGTCCAATCTTGTTACATCTTGACTAGGAATATTTAAAATGATATGATTATTATATTGTGATATAATACTATGATTACAACTATTTGCAACTCTTATCACAAACTCGTCCATTAGGAACTTTCTGATGTACATACATAAATTAACTAATTAATTATTTATTACATTTTATAAGAAGTTATAACAGAAAGGAAACATCTTTTATTTTGAACAAGATTGGTTATCATGTTAGATTTATGTAACAAATCACATAATTTCCCTTAGGGCATACCCCTAACTCTATCAATTTCTACTTGCACTTTGGTCAATTATGGAATCTTATTTTGACTTCTCCAATCGATTTCTTTAAAAACCAATCGGGTCAGACGCACATTGAACATGTATGCTATTATGTCTTAATTTTCTTCTATATTAATCAACATTTTCCGATGCTGATAAATTGTCTTTATCATATGGAACAATTCGGAGTACGTCTCTCAACCTTTAGTAAGCTCTAAGTTCTGTTATGAACTATATCACGATATTGTTATCATATAACAGTGTTATGGAATTGTCAACATTTGGAATCACCATCGGCTCATTTATAAATTCATGTATTATGTATATTCATTTCTTTTATTGTGGCACTATTTAAGATGATGTACTTGGTCTTTTTTTAATATCCACAATCTCTCATTTGAAATATTTCCAACTTAAAGCTTCTTAACCAAGCTTTGAATATGAATTTTATATTGACATACCATACTTAATATCACATATGAAGTCTGGGTCCAAATACTCATTCATAAAGAGTTTGTTGTTTTTGTAAAAAATTCTCTTGTATTTTGTATATACACAAGAACACTCTATCTAAACTACCATTTAATGACCTTAATTTAAATTTGATATTTGCTTCATGTATCAAATGCATAAAAAAATCATGATAATGTAGACAACATAACATGTATGATAATTCCTATTGCTAATGCATAAGGAATCCATCTTACATATTTATTATTGAGCATTTTAATAAGTTGTTTCTACGTATTGTACGTCTATGTAACGACCTGATATTTTCAACCGTTCGCATCCGCACATGTCGGACTTGAATAGCTCAAAATATGAGATTGTTAATTTATATTTGGCAAAAATCAGCATATACAGTAAATAAATCAATCACAGAATCAAAGACATAGAGTAATATAATAATGCAGCGGAATAGATAAATAGTAGTTCATGAAGCTACTATATAAACATTAGAGTTAGAAATAAAATACAACAGAATATCTTAGATACAGTGAAGTCTCCAGTACTAACATATGACCTCTTTGAACAAATCAACTGGAAAATATGAAAGCTGAATCGATAGATGGATCTCCAAACGAAGCTCCAAACTCCAAAGATGAGTCTCAAATGCTGTATCACTCAGTCTGACCCGAGCGTCAAGCAAAATACAAAACACTCGAGTCAGGATTAACATTCTTATATCAATAAATCCAACTCAAGTGAAATATCAACTGAAATACAAGTAACTCAAAGGAAGTTTGGGATAACAATCCTCTAAGGATCCGTGGAACAGTCCAATGTAAAATATACACTACAACACCGTGGCCATTTCAAATTAATTTATACTTCAAAACCAAGATATCATTTTCGTTTCAAATATATCTATTTTCCAAAATAGTATATTTATATTAAATAATTTATAAAGTAAAGTATTAGTAATTTTCTCAAATTTCACAAATCGCTTCAAAAATCAACTCGACCTTCCCATTCAAATCAAATTCCATCTCAATTTATTAATTTCCATTCAATTCAGTTTTCTAAATAACAAATTCAATTCAGTTTTCTAAATAACAAATTCAAATTTTATTGATTTCAAATACAGATCTGAATCACAAATAAACCATTTAGATTCCAGTATATTTCAAAGCTTTAATATTCAACATTTCAAAGTTCAATTTAACAGTTTCATATAGGTCTCGATTTAACCTCATTATTATTTAGTCTTGAAATATTCACTTAATAAATTCAGTATTATTTAAATAGCCTAAATTTATGTAACAACCCGCATATTTTACGATTGAATATTTAAATGTTTTATTTAAATATAGAATCGTTAATCAGATTGAGGTCTGAAAACTACTTTTTGTAAACAGTCGAATTGGGACTCGAGACCACCTCCATTGAGTCCAAAATGGCATTTACAACTTTTTTGAATATAAGCATCGATATGTTTGGAGTTGAGTAAAAATTATGACTTTTTCACTTTGGGTTTGGGTTTGGGTTTCAGCCCACTAACCCATCTTAATACCCTAACTCAGTCCCTCCCCTCTTCATTCATCCTTATTCCCTAATACATTCAAGCTTATCTAAAAATGGGGAGAGGAATGGGAAATTAGAAATTCTTAATCCCTAGTTTCTTTTACAAATCCAAGTATTAGCTCCAAAATCAAAGAGAAGCTTTGGTAAGCATCCTCTTCATCTTCTCCAACTCATTCTCTCTTTAATTTCAGAAATTTCCTAAACCTAACATAGGAAATGTTCTTCTTTTGAGCTTAGATTCAAGCTTCTAGAGTTGAAGTTGAGGAGTAGTTGATCTTCCTTTGCTTTCAAGCTTCTCCTTCATCGTTTTTGGGTTTAAAGGTGAGTTCTTTAACTCACATCTATGTCTATAGCTATCTTCGTTGTTAGGTATGAATTCCTAACACTTGTGCATATTCATTTGCTTTTGATTTGAATTGATTTGGTGAACATTTCAATTTTTGGTGTTTTGAAGTCTAAAACTCTAAAAATCTTAGCTTTGATGTTTGATCATGCTTTTGGTGGTGTATCGAAGAGCCTATAGGGCTGGGTTGTCGATTGGCATAAACCCCAAGCGCCCATTGCTCGTCCGATCGCAAAATGGAAGAGTTTGCTCTTCATTTGGATATGCTAAAAAATTGTCCCTGTGCCAGTCAGTCGACTGACCTCTGAAGTCAGTCAACTGGCTGTAGAAATCGAGCGTATCTGGGACTGTCTGCAGAAAATAGAAGTCTCTGGTTTCTGCAGTCAATCGACTGGCCTCTGCAATCAATCGACTGACTGTTGGAAATGAAATTTTCGGGTTTCTGAATCAGTTGACTGGCCTTTGCAGTCAGTCGACTGACCTGCTTGTTTTTGCCTATTTAGCTTGAGGTTCCAATTTTTATCTATTCGTGATTGTCTGATTTATTATTGTCATTTATTATTGACTTTGATGACTTCTTTTTGGGGAATTTTGAGAATATCCATTTTGATGGATTCGGTATCGATTTCTTTGGATTTGATTCACATCTTCGTATGTGGATTTTGGTGATTGATTGTTTCTACAATCATTTCTATGCTTTATCACTTTTAAATACAAAGGTTTCTATACTAGTAGTAAATATTCAAACTCTTTTACAAAGATGATTTCAACTCTATTTTTAATACAAAGCACATTTATAAAACCGTTTTCTAATCTATTATTATACACAAACCTTTACCTCATTCGTATGAGAAAATCTAATTAAACGGCTTAGCAAAACAAGTGGTATGAAACGCTTGCGTTTACTTCGTCGGTTGATTTTTGGACTTGTTCGATTCAAATTCTTATGACAATTTTCGAGTGGGAATCTACAATTTGTTCGTAAATATTTAAGTTAAACTAGTGGTTATGGGACATGAAGCTAAACTCATATATTTACTAGCTTAGTGTAATCGACACTTTTTATTGATCGATGATGATCATTTTGTGATTTAGACTAGCGATGTGCGATGTCTATTTGTTTGTGTGGGGATTACAATCCCCGTTTTGTGGAACTTCGGTTCAGTTTGGCGGGGTACCGACCCGTGGTCTTCGGGCCGTTTGTGGAGCTTCGGCTCAAAATTTATGGTTAGCGACCATGGAATAGCGTTCCGTTTGTGATACACGTGTTGGTGAGTTTTCATGCTCCCGTTTGTGATAGGCCTCCCCCTTTGTGATTTCTGGATTTCTAATTGATGATTTCTAGAATTTGTGTTTCACCTCTTTATGTGATTGGCAATGATATGTTTGTCAATATTTATTGTTTGGTGAATAAAATAAAGAATATGACATTCTTTTTGTTGCTTTGAGATTTCTTGAGTTTTTTTTGTGATTTTGTTGTTGTTTAAAGCATACTTGTCACAGTATGACATAATTGTTATCATACGTTTTGTTATATCTCTACCTATATCTCATTTTATAAATGATAATTATAGCTAGACCGATCCGTTTATTATTTTCTTATTAAATAATACTCGGGTCAGACCGAGATGTTACAGGTGCTTCTGCTTGACTCCTTATCTGGGATCATCTTCTGACTTTTGTCTAACTACATTAGATTGGTAGTTTTTGTTGTTATACATTTGAGATAGAGACTCCTTGATGTATACATATTCTTTTGTCTAGCACTTGTATCTATTCTTTTGTGATATTGTGGATCTTGTTTGACAACTACTCCGATGAACACTTTTTTGTGTTATATTCATATCTGTTTCCGCCTTTGAGATATGAACATCTGTGACTGATTTATGGTTATGCTTGTTTCTATATTTGTTTCCGAGTTCCACTTAGCCACTGTGTGGTAGCTTTGAGTTTGTATCGGTATGTCGGATTTCCTCTTGAAATGAAATGCATGTTATACTATTTGACATATCAGTACTCGCACAAAGCAATTACACGGATGGTCGCTCCTCAACAGCCTTATTCTTCATGCTAGTTGACGACATTACTCCGTAGTGTCCTTGGCTAGCGTGAGTATAGAGGTGGGGCGTCATAGCTTGGTATCAGAGCCAAACTTCGGGACAATGTAGAATAATCTAGCAAGGATCATTGTCCTAAGTCTTTCTTAGGAATCGTTCCATAGGATTTAATTCGAGTCTTCGAACCGTTCTATCCTATAATTTTTATGATGCCTTGTTTTATCAATCAAGTTTGTTGATATTCATATTATGAATAACCTTTTTCCTCTTTTCTTTCTTTCTTAAAGAAGAGAAATGGTTAGACCAGGCCGTCCCAGCGCTGGTCAATCTAGTGCTACTCCCCAGGATGGAGTATTTATGTCTGCTCAGCAACTTCTAGATCTTGTGAAGAATGCTCAAGCTGCCAGACCTATTCCTGAGCCTACCCATCCTAAATCTGGGTTTGCACGCTTGTGCAGTGATTACACCAATTTGGGTGGAAAGCCATTCAAAGGTTCCGAGAGCGTTATAGAAGTCCAGGCTTGGCTTCGAACTTGCGACCGCATCTTTTCTCGCATGAATCTTATTGATCTTCATCGAGTCCAAGTGGCTTCTAGTATGCTCCAAGAAAGAGCATTAGATTGGTATGAGCTATTGATTTTCAAAATTATCAAAGCGGATCTTACTTGGGAGCAATTCCGGGAAAGATTCAAGTTGAAATTTGTGCTGGAAGCTGAAAAAGTATCTTTAGCCCGACGCTTCATTGACCTTGTTCAAGGTGAATCTTCCGTGATGGATTACGTCGCTTCTTTCGAATCTCTCTCTAAATATGGGGTCGAGTATATTAATACCCCATTGAAAAAAAATAAGAGATTTGTTTATGGCTTGAATAAGAATCTCAAAAAGTCGTTACTTCTGAAATTGGAAGTTTCTTTCGATCAGCTTATTGATATCGCTCTTTGACTCGAAGAGGCGGATAAAGAAAGTGATGTTGAAGTCAAACCAAACATCAATAAGAAGAGACCTTTTAAGTTCAAGCCTAATCCCAACAAAAAAGGGAAGCAAGCAACTTCGGTAGCAAATACCCCTACCTCTCGTCATGGAGAATGTTACAATTGTGGTTCTAAGGACCATTATGCAAACAAGTGTCCGAAGTCTATTTCTTGCCGCTATTGCAAGAGTTCGAGTCATACTAGATCCTTGTGTCCAAAACTTCAAAGCAAGAAGGAAGACAAGCTAAATGTCGTGCAAGCCCCTACTAACACTTTTCATGGTCAAGGTATTTCTCATTCTATCCTTGATGGCATTATTATATTTCGTGATCTTCCTATTCGAGTTCTTTTTGATACGGGTGCATCTCACTCTTTTATACCAAAAGAACTTGTTGATGCTTTGTCTTTGAATGTTATTGGCTTGATGACTTCTTTGAGAATTGAGAATCCAGTTGGTGGATCCGCAACACTCAGTTTACTTTGTAAAGATGTCGGAATTATTTTATGTGATTATGCTTTCTGAGCCGATTTGCATGTTATGCGTTACCTTGGTTTCGAAATGATTTTGGGAATGGATTGGCTTAACCGTTATGAAGCCCATATTCTATGTCCTGAACGGACTATATATCTTCAGCATCCTCAATCTGTTAAGCAGATTTCTCTTGTTATGAAAGATTCAGATTCCAATTCGAAATCATCCTTATATTCTCTAAATCCTCATGAAGACGACAATGATGATGAGGAAGATGTTATTTCTCTCATTCACATTGTTCGTGAATTTCCCGACATATTTTAGCCCTTTTTAGGATTACCACCTAAACGAGCAATTGAGTTCAGAATTAATCTAATCCCTGGAGCTCTACCTATTACTCGTCGTCCTTATCATATGTTCAATAAAGAGAATGAGGAGATGCGCAAACAATTATCCAAATTGGAAGCGAACAATTTATTCAATCTAGTTCCACTCCATGGGGAGCTTCAGCTATTTTTGTGAAGAAATCTAATGGTACACTTAGGCTTTGCGTTGACTACCGCAAGCTTAACGATCTCACCATCAAGAATAAATATCCCTTGCCTCAGATTGATGATTTATTCGACCAACTTAGTGGTGCTAAAGTCTTTTCACAGTTAGACATAGCAACCGGTTTTCATCAACTCCGTATTGCAGAGGATTGCATTCCTTTGACGTCGTTCCGTACTCGTTATGGATCTTATGAATGGCTTGTTATGCCATTTGGTTTGACGAATGCTCCAGCTTATTTCGTTGACCTTATGAATCGAGTTTTCAAAGACTTCCTCGATCGATTTGTTCTCATCTTTATAGATGATATTCTTATTTATTCTAAAACCGAGGAAGAGCATGAAAATCATCTTCAGATTGTGTTGGAAACTCTTAGGAGCAATCAATTGAAAGCAAAATTTTCTAAATGCCACTTTTGGCAATCTCGTGTGAAATTTTTGGGGCATATTATTTCCGAATCTGGAATTTCCGTGGATCCTTCAAAGATTGAAGCGATTCAAAATTGGACGAGACCGGAGAGTGTGATGAAAATTCGTAGCTTTCTCGGATTGGCGGGCTATTACCGTCGGTTCATAAAAGACTTTTCTAAAAATTTTGTACCTCTTACTAGTTTGACAAAGAAGGGAGTTAAATACATTTGGTCAGACAAATGTGAAGCTTCTTTTCAGAAACTAAAAGAACTCCGTTCCGTGGCTCATATTCTTGTGATTCTCAAAGGGAACCTATACTTTATTGTTTACAACGATACTAGTCGTGTTTGTTTGGGTGTTGTTCTCATGAAAAGGGAACGTGTTATTCCTTATGCTTCTAGGCAATTAAAGCCTCCTGAGACTAGATATGCCACTCATGATAATTTGGCGTCGTTAT
Source organism: Allium fistulosum (assembly GCA_030737815.1). Classification (NCBI taxonomy): domain Eukaryota; kingdom Viridiplantae; phylum Streptophyta; class Magnoliopsida; order Asparagales; family Amaryllidaceae; genus Allium; species Allium fistulosum. The sequence continues at coordinate 1,368,152,596 of CM060902.1, read as the reverse complement.
CTTTTGGGAGAGAAATTTGTTCTCTACACCGATCATAAATCTTTGAAGTATTTATTTTCTCAAAAGGAACTTAATTTGCGTCAACAACGTTGGCTCGAGTTCCTTGCATCTTATGATCTTGATATTCTTTATACTCTCGAAAAAGGAAATCGTGTTGCCGATGCCCTAAGTCGTAAGCAACAAGCGGTTGTTTCCATGATGGTATCCAAATGGAATGATCTCGAGACTTTGTCCACTTGTGAGATTCGAGATCGTGAATCCGATTTATGTTCATCTCATGTTTTATGTAGCCTTGAGACTCATCCTTCTCTTTCAGATCGCATTCTTGAAGCTCAAAAGCATGATCCCGAATTGGTTCTTCTTAGCCAAAGTTGTAGGGATAAAATGATATTGAAGGTTTGAAAGACTTTGATATTGATACTCGTGGCGGTATTCGAAAATTGGTAGACTTATGGTGCCAAATATTATTGATCTTCGTAAAGACATTTGTAACGACCCGTAAAATTTAATGGTTTTAAAAGGTTATATTTAACTGGAAATTTGTGAAATTTTAAACAATAAAATTTGAAATTGAAAATTTATTATTTGGAATACGTCTATTTTAATATAGCAACTGGTAAATTTTCATCTGATAATATTGAAGTTTATTTTCCTGTGAAATTTCATTTCAAATCAAGCCGGTTAATAACAGTGAATTTATAAGTTTTCCAAAACCAAAATATGTCAACAGGAGAAAATTTATTCAGATCATTCTGAATCAGACTGCGAAATTCGTTTTTCCAAATTTGGACTTCTACTGCTCCGTTTATCTTAATTCTAGCAAAATAGCAGCATTTTTCGGTACCGATTATCTACTTTTGATCGGATGATCGTACCATTGATATCTGTATATTGTTTTGATCGTCTCGTCGTGCTGATCTCTACGTTATATTTATTTCCGTATTTTGAAGTCCGATACACAACAGAAACGTTGATAACGATCCGTTGTAACGGTACCACTTTTAACTTTTCGCTTTCCTTCGGTTCCAAACTTTGAAGCGTACTGTCCAAACAACAATAATTATTGCTTTGAATGAGCCAGCTGGATTTTCGTGACCATTGCTCTGTTTTATTTTATTTCCTCCCCACGTTTTTCGGTTCACTTGCAAATATCTCGGCAAAGAATATAATTACAAGTTCATTTCTGTTCCTCTTGATTGCTCTTCCATTCTCCTTTCCCCAGATCTATTTCTTCTTCCAATATTATTTTTCCTCTCCACCATTCTTTTCCCTGAAGCCAACTCCAACCCACCACGCCTGACCTAACAACCGTCCATCCCATCTCCACTCACGCCACCCACCGCCTAACCCAAGCAACCCACGTCTCAGCCTTCCCTGCCCTCCACGTCACCAAACCCACACCGCCACAAAAACTGAAGCTACCTTCCTCTGCCGCCCCGAGCTTCCTGCTCCGCCCATGGCCACAGCCAACCACCCACGTCCCCGAGTCGTATCTCCTCTACACCTCCCTCCGAGCTCCGCCTGCTACCCACCCCTCTGCCTCTCCTGCTCATCCCCTCCCTCCTCTTTCCCTCTCCTTCAACTCGGCAGTCGCCTTCAAGTGTAGCACCCGAGTTGCGTGACCTCTCTTCCACGATTTTGAGGTATATATGCTAGTACGTGGGTTTGCGTATTGATTTATTGCTGTAACTTTATGTATTTTGAATGTCCTATGTTTCCTATTCTAAATTTTTCCAGATTATATACATATGCAGTAATACTTATGTATATAAATATACGTATTTCATTAAAAGATTTTTTTTTATGTGTGAATATATGCGTGAGTTATATGAGTGTATATAAAATATTACTTGGATCTGAAATCTTTCTTACAAGTGCAATATATATTAGTCAGTATATATTTATATATATTTATAGACAGGCTGAGTTGTACATTATAATATATTTGTTTTGTTTAGAGTGCTATATTTGATAAGTTGTTATATGTATTAGTAATATACTTCTGTGTTTTGCATTTGCATATATATAGTTGATTTTATATATATCACGTATATATCATTTTAACAGTGCAATCATCTCCTCTGTATATATTTATGTTTTTATATGACTATTTTACATATAAAGTACGGTTCTATATATAGTTATAGTCACAGTATTAGTTTATGTTCATATAGTTATAATATGTTCGTATATTTTATTATTAAAATATTATATTACATTGTTTTAAGGTGTATATATATTATTAGGTTTTAAGTTTGTATGCAGCCTATAATTGGCTATATGATTGTTTGTTATATATATATTCCATTTGTATAGTTCTCAGCCGTGGCCCACTGGGTTGTTTATATATAGTATATGTAAAGTTTTATATATCGGTTTCGTGTACTATGTATGTAATATAATATATATATGAATTTAAAATATATGTGTTAAAATTTATAACAATCTTGAAATATGCATAAAAAAAAAATTTTGATTTTTTTCTGACATATGTATATCTGTTTGAAATCTAATATTGATTTTTCAATATATTATTTTAAAGATTTTTATTTGAATATGTGTCTAAATTGTGAAGTATATGGTTGTGTATATATATTTATTTCATCGATCTCTAATCCATTTTGACTGACATTCTCAATATCAAAATCTATCGCAGCAAACTCCTAACTTGTCACTGTCTCGCTCGCTTGATCCGTATGCTTGCCTTTGTCTATTCGTTTCCATTCTCGTTCATATCTCTAGCCTCGAAAGGTGAGCAATCACTCACGATTAACGTTCTTGTATTTATTAAATTTGATTTCAATTGAAACGACAATTGAAATATGATGCTGTAGTTATTTAAATTGTTATATATGCTATCATCTGTATATGTTCACCTGTGACATCTGACACCAGTATCTAGTATTTATATGCCTGTTATTACTATTATCTGTATATGTTCACCTGTGACATCTGACACCAGTATCTGTTATATTATTATTGATGATATATGCCTGTTGTTGTATTTTATATTATCTGTTATCACTCTGCAAGTTCCCTGTTAGTATAGAATTCACTATGGGTTGAAATGATACATACCCGAACGGACTTTAGAATAGGAGAAATCGTTATGGGTTGAAATGATAAACCCAAGCGATTTTCATTTGAATTGAAATTGGGACTACGGGTCGAAATGATATCTACCCGTATATATATATTTAAATTTCGGATTGAAATGATAAATATCCGTATCACTTAACCATATGATAAATATATATACAGACACCGTTGGTCCATATATATAAATATTTTGAAAATGAATTCTATGGTTTTGGAAAGAAATATATGGTTTTAACAAATGTTGATTCTTAAAATTTTATATATAACGGCAATGATATATATAAATGTAATAATGATATTTAATTTAATTAAGATGGATTTAATACATATGATATGTTAAGTATAAAATTTATATTTCAAAATAGATTTTGGTAAAAATTTGAATAAGTTAAGGTTGGGAAGATAATTTGAATTTAGTAAAGAATTTTATTTAATTAAACCGATATAAAGCTTATTGAAATTGGAATTTAAGATATGATTTATAACTTGAGTTTGGTTTAAATAATTAAATGAATATTTCTTGTTTAAATAAATTTAAGGAAATATTTAGAAAAAAAAAATGAAATTTAAGGCTAGTTAAATGATATTGAATTTGTTAAGTGAATATTCCTTGATTAAATAATAAATGAAGTTAAACCAAGAGTTATATGAAACTGTTAAATTTAACTTTGAAATTGTTGAATAGTAAAGCTTTGAAATATATTGGAAATTTAAATGGTTTATTTTGTGATTCAGATTGTATTTGAAATCGATATAAGTTGGATTTGTTATTTAGAAACTGAATTGAATTAAAATGGAAAATTTTTAGATTGAATTGAATTGAAATTTAGAATTTGGGTTGATTTGAATCGATTTGTAAGACTTGAGCTAATTGTAAATGCTTTACCTTATAAATTATGTAATCTATATATACTATTTTGGAAATAGATATATTTGAAATGAAAATGATATTTTGATTTTGAAGTATAAATAAATTTGAAATGACCATGGTGTTATAGTGTATATTTCCACCTTGTAGATAGTTCTGAAGATCCTTAGAGGATGGTTATCCCAAACATCCTTTAAGTTACTTGTATTTCATTTGATATTTCACTTGAGTTGGATTTATTTATATAAGAATGTTAATCCTGACTCGAGTGTTTTGTGTTTTGCTTTACGCTCGGGTCAGACCGAGTGATACAGCATTTGAGACTCACCCTTGGAGTTTGGAGCTTCCTTTGGAGATCCAACTATCGCCTTAGCTTTCAGCTCTTCTAGTTGATCTGTCCAGAGAAGTCATCTGTTGTACTGAAGACTTCACTACATTTGAGATATTCTGTTGTATTTTATTTCTAACTCTGATGTTTATATAGTAGCTTCATGAACTACTATTTTATCTATTCCGCTGCGTATTATTGTTTTACTCTGTGTCTGTGATTACGTGATTGATTTATTTACTGCATATGCTGAGTTTTGCCAAATTTAAATTAACAATCTGATATTTTGAATTATTCAAGTCAGACATGTGTGGATTTATTGTCGATTTGAATGGTCCAAAATAGCGGGTCGTTACAGTTGGTATCAGAGCTTTGGCTCTAGGCAAAGCTTAGCATCTATAGTAAATTTATTTACAGAATCACTTTCGTTCGAGTTTAGTCTCTTCCTGTGACAACCCGGGATTTTCGAGCAATATCAATTTAATAATCTGTATTTAAATATTAAATTGATTTGGTATATCTTTGTTAAAAAGATTTGAATTGATCTTTTCTTTTAATAAATATCTAATTAGTGAATTTTATCTTTTAAAATTAATTGATTGTTTTCTATTTATATATGTATATATTTGTATACATTGTAAATGGGAAAGTATTGTTTTAATTTTAACTAATAAATTTATGTTTTCAAATTTCTAATATACATTTTAGTGATTTGGGAATTATGATTTATTTAAAATAAGCTTTTCAAAGCTATTAAATAAATATATGATTTTAAATACTTAAGATAAATGTTTAAATAGTTTAAAACTTATTCTAGCTTAAGTTTAGATTTAAAATTTATTAACAAAAAGATTTGTTTTATTTTCTTTTTAGTATAGCTTGATAAAAGATGGTTTAAAAATATATGTAAGTTTTAATACAATATTTGTCAAACGATACTTTAATATATTATAAAATAAGTAGCTTATAGTAAAGAGATAGTTTCTTTTATAAATCATTTCAAATTTGATAAATAGGTTATTTTTAAATAATATTAATAAATAAATGTACTTGTAGAAATACATGGCTATAAGTATTAAGCTAGGATAGAAAATAAAACAAGACAACAATACAAACAAGATACAAAATAAAATAATGTAAGCTCATACATAAATTCAAAACATATATACCAGATTGTACAAAAGCAACATGACTAAATGAATATATCAAACAATATACTCTCAAGCATGATTAGGCAAGTAGAAACATACCCAATAACGAGTCAACAATTTAACCACAAACAAAGTATATATATTCAAGTTTTGTACAAACCAATATGGATATGTGTGCAGGCTGAAAATTTAAAAAGGAAATAAAATAAAAATATTCATGTACACTTAAACAAAACAGGAAAACATAAATATCAATGTAAGCTTGTAAAGGAAGACACTAGCATATACATCCAAGTATAAACAAATAAAAGTAAGTGTGATTTGTACAAAAGCAATTAATACTAATATCTATAGCACACAATACGTTTCATATCAGCCACCAAATATAAAATATAAGTATATTTGTAAGTTGCATATGATAAGTATATGAACAAATAAATTTTCAAGTGTAGACTGGCAAGAGGAAACAGTAGCATATATAGTTTCAAATAACAAAGGGCAAGATATATACAAGATTAGTATAAAATATAGGGCCAACATGATTTGTACAAAGCATTAAATGCCAGCAATAACATATCTTATATCAGCCACCGAAATAAGATTTTTAGTCAAACAAAACAAAAATATCTTTGTTTGGTACAAAACATATACACTGTATGGTACAAGAGACCATAATATCACTCTGTACAAATGGTTTCTCTGGTAAGCTATCTTTTATATATATTTATCTTCCTAGCAGTTCGAGTATAAATCTAAAGTAAGCTTAAATTAAAACTCAAACAAACATCCAACATTCAACTACAACTAAACAAAAGCAAGAAGATTAGAGGAAGATCAGAGCAAAATCTTTTCCAGTTTTAAAAGGGATTTTTAGTGCAAACTGTCTGGTTTCAGAGCATTCAATCTTAAGAAATCAAGTCTTATGTCTTCAACAAAGTTCCATTAGCATGCAACTACAGTTTCAAAACGAAGAAGACAACTCAAGTTTTTAAAAGCTAATGCATATCCCAGTTTTCAAAGTAAAGTGCTCTGTCTTTCGAAAATCAGGTGAGTAACACTTTTTTTTTAAAACTAACTTAAGTAATTAATATAGTTGCTTGATTTTTTTTCTCCTGTGATAATCATGTTTGGAGTGGATGAATGTGATGAAATTCTTTGTAAAATGTATGGTTTCTGAATGCATGTTTGGGTTTGATGTGTACTTGCCTGTTCTAGAATTCAAGGTTTAAATCATGATCAAAATCATGATTTCTTGTTCAAATCCTTGTAAGGCTTAAGATTTTAACAAGGTATGGGTATGCAACAGAAGTTATAGTTGAAATTTTATTCAATATGAAATAAAACTGTAGTGTCGCTGGAAAACAAGACATAACAGAACAAACTTGATGAAAGTGCAAATTTAATTTTCCAGTTTCTTTGATCCATGATTACAAATCGATTACTTAAGCAAAAATTTGAATTTTAAAACTAAAATTAGGATTTATGGATTGAAATTGATTGAGTATTACTGGTTTAACCAGAAATTACATTTGGGGTTGGAACTGTCAATCTAGGAGGTCGGGGTGACCATGGTTTTCTTTGGTGATGAAGTAATGATCAAGTATTCAGGGAAAAATGGTAGTTGATGGATTCATGCAGTGAGGCAGTAGTAATTAAGGATTGAAATATTTAAACCTAGTTTTCCTGTGATCAGAAGAATTGATCACCGCGAATCCTATGTATGATCGAGTTCTTCCAGATTTAAGTGAGTGGTAGAAGGAGTATGGAAGGAGTATTGGTCGGAAGCAAAGTTATTCTGGTGAATGGAGGCGAGGGATTTTGGGTGATTTACAATTCGACATTGTTCCAGTTTGAGCTCGAATGCTGAATTGTGATTTTTGGGTTCTGCAGTTCACTTGAGGGTCGGGAACGTGTTGGAAGGGGGTCGCTGACTTGCGCGTGAGGTCGCGAAAGGCGGGAGGTGACGACAGCGGTGGTGCAGGTGCACGGTTATCTTGATGTGTCAGCAGTTGTTGGGGAAGATGGAACTCGATTGTTTTTTCGAGTTGTTGTGTGTTTCTGCTCGAAGCAGTTTTGATGAGCTCGGGTAGATGTTTGTTACCAGGTTTCAAAACCTGTTCTGTTTCAAAATTTAAGGACTGAATTTAATTTTATAAATCCAGTTCAAACTAGTTTTAAATCAAAGGTTAACTATAAATTCAAGTTTAGTGGAATTTTAGATTAGGAATAAATAAAGTTTTAAATTCTAAATTTGTTTAAAAACTTAAAAATGTTTAAATATTTAAGTGTATTTAAAAAGAGTTGAATTCAAAAATGAAATTTATATTGTTAAGGAAAGATTTAAACAAGGTTAACTCCAAAATTGAATCAGGACTTAAATTTGAAATTCTAGATTTGGAAATAAAATAAAGTTAATAATTTAAATTGATTTAAATAAGTTTAAGTATTAAAATATGCTTTTAAACATGTGAGTTTAAAAAGAGTTTGAAAATTTAGTTTTTACTTTTGTAAGGATAAATTGGAATTTATTTATGAAGTAATCTGAAATAAATGTTTTTAAACATGTTGAAAGTAAGAGTTAATCAATAATAAGAATAGTTTACTTTAAGTAATGAAGATTTAGAATTTATATTCATTAACCTTTAAGTTAATTAAGTATGAATAATAATGGTTGATATTAATTAAATTAGTAATTATAAGTTGAATATATTGATTAAAATTTAAATAATGGAATAAGTAATTAATATGTAATTAAGAGCCATAGATTAAATTTTAATTAATAAATGAATTATTAATGGTTAATTGAACTTATAATTAATATGATTAGGGTAGTTAATTATTTTAGAAAGTAATTAAATGAATGTTAATAAAGGTCATTAACTAGATTTTTCTTATAATATATTAATGTGATTAATATTTAGTAATTAATTGGATTAATTAATGTAATGATAATCAATTGTGAAGTTTAAATGGAATTACTTATTGGGAAGTAATTAAGGAATGAATACTTATTATAATTAATTGAGTAATTTGGTTAATTTGAATTAATTAATTTAGTTTAATTAATTTAGATTAATTTTGGGAAGTATAATTACTTGGAGAAGTAATTAATGAGAAATTACTAGATGTAATTAATTGGATGATGGGTAATGGAAGTAATTGGAGTATAATTACTTGAACTTAATCATGGGATTAATTAAGTTGTTATTGTGAAGTAATTAACTAAGAAGTTAATTACTGTATGAGAATAATCAAAGATGATGAATAATGTGATTTGAAGATTAAGTTTCTTAATTTAATTAATAAATAATTGATTAAAGATCATTAATTATTTTAATTAATGATGTAATTAGAAATTGATTTAAATTGGGAATAATGAATCAATAAGGTAATTACAATGTAATAAATTAAAAATGAATGGAATTAATTATAAATAGTTAATGTATGGATTTATTCTAAGATTAATCTTTGTAAATGAATTAAAGGAAACTACTGGAATGTATGTAAAAGTAAATTAATCAAAGATGATTAATTGGAATAAATAAGTAACTGATGATTGATTGATTGGTAATTAGTTACTGGTTATGTAAGCAAGTTTATAATGATGAAATTAATTTAATTTACTTTAAATTAATTAAAGAGGTAGTAATTAGTTTAATTCATTTTAAATTAATTATTGTATGATTATTTAACTCTTGTTTATATATGGATGATATTTACTGTTGAATGGTTTAATATCCCTGATATGAGATAATTAATGCTATATGATTGATGTTTGGTTGGAGTATGATAATTATCTGTTATGATGATAATATGAATTATCCATGGCAATGATCTTGTTGATTATCTATTGTGATGCTGTGAATTATCTATCTGTATTGATATAGATAATGTATTGAAATTGTTTAAAACCTTTAAACAACTTGGCCTTAAAAGACACGGTTTGGATTTCGATGAGACCGGGATCGGGTTTCCGTATACCGGGATTCTAGGTCTGGAGACCCGAATACCACATCGATCCAAAATAACGTTAGGTCGTGAAATTCAAATGGAGCAAGTGAAGACTCGAGGTATAAGAACTATATGTCAGTATAACTCTGTGGGTGATTCCGTAATGAGTTTGACGGTGATAGTACTTATAGATTCGAGATGGTGATTCAGAGTGCAAGGGTTATTGTCGTTGACTCTGAGGGTGATTCCAATACGAGTGTAACGAGATAATGCCTTCGGTTTCGTTCGAACCCGGAACGAACTTGTATGGATCGAATGCTTTCAGAACATCGTCAGGCGGACGATGAGCATTCTAAGTGATGAGTTCTATAAAGGTAATCGTGACCTCAAGCCTCATCAACCGGGAATGGCTAAAACAGGGGAGGTGCAGCAAAGCTTCGTGGGTAGCACCCACTTGAGAGTAGGATATACCCCTGTCTAGAGGTTCCTTTTTATTCGGTAGTGGCAGTTGGTCTGCAGCCATCTGCGGGGTTATTCTATTTGGAACTGTTCAGTAAGGAACGGGTCCGGCTTTGTGCTGCAGGGGAGCGGGCGTACTCCTCGGTACGGTGATCTAGGCCACGTACTGTGACGGGCGGTACCCCAGTAGCCCAGCCATTGTATGGAATCCAATCTCCAATAAGCGCCGTACGTTTTGATTGTGCCCAACTATGTTGAAATGTGAGATGCAAGCATTTCAGCTATTTTCTATTTACTTGAAAACCCTAGACACTATTATAATATCATTGGATTTCTTATAAAAATGTTTGGTTAGCGTAAGGTAAAAACTTTTCCATATTTATTTGTGGGAAGTCTTACGTGATACCTTTGTTTTCAAATAATTTTAAAAGTTAAGCAACTTTAACCTGTTACTCATACCAGACCCATGTCTGACCCGAAGTTTATTTCTGTTTTTCATAAACTCTCGGGTACCCAAATTTTTACGGGTAGTCAAGGGATTCAGGTTAGCTTTGACGAGTTCTGGAGGAGCAAATGGAGCAGGAGGCTTCAGCGTATAGATATATATATTGGTTCCGCTGTGTTAGAGTTTATTCTGTATTTCCGCTGTGTTGTATCTCTGTGATGTGTGAGTTGTATTAACTAGACAGGTGTTTATAACTATCTAGTATGTGTTGTATTATCTGTGTACTCTGATGTATATGATACTATGTAATATTTATGTGATATATTATATTTTATTCGTTCCGCTGTTGAGATTCTGTTGTTGTTTCTTCTTCTTCTCTACCTTTTCTATTTTCTCACCTCTTTCTTTCTTCAAAACGATACGACTTTCTGGGCGTAGGAAGTCGGGTCGATACAGTTGGTATCAGAGCACTAGGTTGAGCGAATACCTAGGCTCTTACGTGATTTCTTTCTTGAGAGAGCGTATTTGTATTTTTGATATATATATATATATTTATATATTTCTACCTATCTGTTGGGTTACCTGTTCGGGTTTTCCAATATATGTTATAAAGGTAGATAGGGTGGTGGTGTGTGTAACACGACTACCAATGGTTGAATTTGTTGGGGTTGGAAGTGTCTGACGAGACTGTAGACCTAATACCGTCTCGAGTGAATGTGTGGTGTAAGGATTTCACCAAGTCTCTGAAGGAATCTGTTAAGATTTGGAGATCATTTTTGAAATGTATAAGTTGGATGAGTAGAGTTTGGATCTGTCGGGTGGACAGAAGAAAGTGATGATATCTTGATATCTCAGGATGTTGTAGTTGTGTGATGGGACACAGTGACTATGGATGTCTCCGAAGATGTTTCTTTGGAACGAGTTAAGGAAGTAAGTTTGCTTCGGTGTTGTGGCTGTGTTCAGCAGGATGTTTCTGGTTGGTTTGAAGTCCGAGTTTCTCGAAGAGCTTTGGATTTGGATTTCCTTGGTATTGGTGTCAGCAGTGCAGCTCGGAGTATTCTGTGTATTGGCAGGAAGCTTTCTAGCTTAGCAGTGAAGTTCAAAAGCAGCAGAGTGGTTTCGTTTCTTTGTTGGATTGGCCAGTGAAGCTTGGGCTGTTCTGTTTGGTAAAGAGAGAACAGTTTTTCTTTGGATCAGGCTGGATTAATCGCAAAAGTGACTTGCGATAGTTGGAGCGTTCTTGTGTGTTTCAGAGATATTTTCTGGATGACTTCAGGGAGTCAGAGTTTTGTTAGCATCTGGAGATTGAGTTTGGTATCGACTGGATTCCAGAAGTGGTACCGATGGTTCAGCTTAATAGTGGGATGGTTTTTGGAGGAAGTTTTTAGTAGAGCGACTCAGGTTTTGGAGGAACTTCTAAGCTTTATTTTTGGATCTGTTGAACTATATTTTTGGAATTTGTTGTCTCATGTTTGCTTGTGTTCGTCATCAGCATTGTCATCTACTCAGATTAGAGTTGTGCAGCGGAAGCAGTTGGGAGTGCATCTACTTTTCTTTCCTGGAGAAGAGAAGTTGTTTTCTACGGATGATAGTAAAGGTTGTGCTCTTGATTTTTGTCGGTCTTGAGAAGATCATTCTACTGGATTGTTTTTGGATTCAGATGGTTCAGAAAGGCATCTGCGGAGATTTAGCTGATCAGTAGGGTTGAAGGTAGCTTTGGATCGTCCGAAGAGTTTGGTGGATAAGAGACGGGGGAATTTGGATTTTAGAGTCGGAGATTTGATTTTGGATGAATTTTCTCTGATTCAAAGGAGCTCTATAATTTGGTACGAGATGTTCTGGATTTTCTATGTGTTCTGGAGAGGTTAAGTGTTTGGTCTTCTGGAGTGAATTGCCAGTTTGGATAACTGAGATTCGATATGTTTCACGTATCTCTGAGGGAGTACGTGTATAATCCATTTCTGGTTTTGGGAACCAGCAGTTCAGGAAGTTTTGTTTGTGAGTCAGACTCGTCTGTAGTCTGGTATCAGTGCAGTTTTGTAGATCTTGATGAGTAGGAGATCTATGGCTTAGTAGTATAGACTGTTTGGATTGTGTAGATTGAGTATTCCGGTATTTTACTCGGAAAACTCTAGGAAGCTTTATCCAGAATTTTTCTGGATAATTTGATTTGTTTGATTGGGTGGATTGGTTGTGATGATTGTTAACATATGATTGATATATACTTGTGATTTAAAATTTAAAATCTTAAATAGACTATTAAATTACCTTTGCTTTTAAATTTCGGGGACGAAATTCTTTTAAGGAGGGAGGAATGTGACAACCCGGGATTTTCGAGCAATATCAATTTAATAATCTGTATTTAAATATTAAATTGATTTGGTATATCTTTGTTAAAAAGATTTGAATTGATCTTTTCTTTTAATAAATATCTAATTAGTGAATTTTATCTTTTAAAATTAATTGATTGTTTTCTATTTATATATGTATATATTTGTATACATTGTAAATGGGAAAGTATTGTTTTAATTTTAACTAATAAATTTATGTTTTCAAATTTCTAATATACATTTTAGTGATTTGGGAATTATGATTTATTTAAAATAAGCTTTTCAAAGCTATTAAATAAATATATGATTTTAAATACTTAAGATAAATGTTTAAATAGTTTAAAACTTATTCTAGCTTAAGTTTAGATTTAAAATTTATTAACAAAAAGATTTGTTTTATTTTCTTTTTAGTATAGCTTGATAAAAGATGGTTTAAAAATATATGTAAGTTTTAATACAATATTTGTCAAACGATACTTTAATATATTATAAAATAAGTAGCTTATAGTAAAGAGATAGTTTCTTTTATAAATCATTTCAAATTTGATAAATAGGTTATTTTTAAATAATATTAATAAATAAATGTACTTGTAGAAATACATGGCTATAAGTATTAAGCTAGGATAGAAAATAAAACAAGACAACAATACAAACAAGATACAAAATAAAATAATGTAAGCTCATACATAAATTCAAAACATATATACCAGATTGTACAAAAGCAACATGACTAAATGAATATATCAAACAATATACTCTCAAGCATGATTAGGCAAGTAGAAACATACCCAATAACGAGTCAACAATTTAACCACAAACAAAGTATATATATTCAAGTTTTGTACAAACCAATATGGATATGTGTGCAGGCTGAAAATTTAAAAAGGAAATAAAATAAAAATATTCATGTACACTTAAACAAAACAGGAAAACATAAATATCAATGTAAGCTTGTAAAGGAAGACACTAGCATATACATCCAAGTATAAACAAATAAAAGTAAGTGTGATTTGTACAAAAGCAATTAATACTAATATCTATAGCACACAATACGTTTCATATCAGCCACCAAATATAAAATATAAGTATATTTGTAAGTTGCATATGATAAGTATATGAACAAATAAATTTTCAAGTGTAGACTGGCAAGAGGAAACAGTAGCATATATAGTTTCAAATAACAAAGGGCAAGATATATACAAGATTAGTATAAAATATAGGGCCAACATGATTTGTACAAAGCATTAAATGCCAGCAATAACATATCTTATATCAGCCACCGAAATAAGATTTTTAGTCAAACAAAACAAAAATATCTTTGTTTGGTACAAAACATATACACTGTATGGTACAAGAGACCATAATATCACTCTGTACAAATGGTTTCTCTGGTAAGCTATCTTTTATATATATTTATCTTCCTAGCAGTTCGAGTATAAATCTAAAGTAAGCTTAAATTAAAACTCAAACAAACATCCAACATTCAACTACAACTAAACAAAAGCAAGAAGATTAGAGGAAGATCAGAGCAAAATCTTTTCCAGTTTTAAAAGGGATTTTTAGTGCAAACTGTCTGGTTTCAGAGCATTCAATCTTAAGAAATCAAGTCTTATGTCTTCAACAAAGTTCCATTAGCATGCAACTACAGTTTCAAAACGAAGAAGACAACTCAAGTTTTTAAAAGCTAATGCATATCCCAGTTTTCAAAGTAAAGTGCTCTGTCTTTCGAAAATCAGGTGAGTAACACTTTTTTTTTTAAAACTAACTTAAGTAATTAATATAGTTGCTTGATTTTTTTTCTCCTGTGATAATCATGTTTGGAGTGGATGAATGTGATGAAATTCTCTGTAAAATGTATGGTTTCTGAATGCATGTTTGGGTTTGATGTGTACTTGCCTGTTCTAGAATTCCAGGTTTAAATCATGATCAAAATCATGATTTCTTGTTCAAATCCTTGTAAGGCTTAAGATTTTAACAAGGTATGGGTATGCAACAGAAGTTATAGTTGAAATTTTATTCAATATGAAATAAAACTGTAGTGTCGCTGGAAAACAAGACATAACAGAACAAACTTGATGAAAGTGCAAATTTAATTTTCCAGTTTCTTTGATCCATGATTACAAATCGATTACTTAAGCAAAAATTTGAATTTTAAAACTAAAATTAGGATTTATGGATTGAAATTGATTGAGTATTACTGGTTTAACCAGAAATTACATTTGGGGTTGGAACTGTCAATCTAGGAGGTCGGGGTGACCATGGTTTTCTTTGGTGATGAAGTAATGATCAAGTATTCAGGGAAAAATGGTAGTTGATGGATTCATGCAGTGAGGCAGTAGTAATTAAGGATTGAAATATTTAAACCTAGTTTTCCTGTGATCAGAAGAATTGATCACCGCGAATCCTATGTATGATCGAGTTCTTCCAGATTTAAGTGAGTGGTAGAAGGAGTATGGAAGGAGTATTGGTCGGAAGCAAAGTTATTCTGGTGAATGGAGGCGAGGGATTTTGGGTGATTTACAATTCGACATTATTCCAGTTTGAGCTCGAATGCTGAATTGTGATTTTTGGGTTCTGCAGTTCACTTGAGGGTCGGGAACGTGTTGGAAGGGGGTCGCTGACTTGCGCGTGAGGTCGCGAAAGGCGGGAGGTGACGACAGCGGTGGTGCAGGTGCACGGTTATCTTGATGTGTCAGCAGTTGTTGGGGAAGATGGAACTCGATTGTTTTTTCGAGTTGTTGTGTGTTTCTGCTCGAAGCAGTTTTGATGAGCTCGGGTAGATGTTTGTTACCAGGTTTCAAAACCTGTTCTGTTTCAAAATTTAAGGACTGAATTTAATTTTATAAATCCAGTTCAAACTAGTTTTAAATCAAAGGTTAACTATAAATTCAAGTTTAGTGGAATTTTAGATTAGGAATAAATAAAGTTTTAAATTCTAAATTTGTTTAAAAACTTAAAAATGTTTAAATATTTAAGTGTATTTAAAAAGAGTTGAATTCAAAAATGAAATTTAAATTGTTAAGGAAAGATTTAAACAAGGTTAACTCCAAAATTGAATCAGGACTTAAATTTGAAATTCTAGATTTGGAAATAAAATAAAGTTAATAATTTAAATTGATTTAAATAAGTTTTAAGTATTAAAATATGCTTTTAAACATGTGAGTTTAAAAAGAGTTTGAAAATTTAGTTTTTACTTTTGTAAGGATAAATTGGAATTTATTTATGAAGTAATCTGAAATAAATGTTTTTAATAATGTTGAAAGTAAGAGTTAATCAATAATAAGAATAGTTTACTTTAAGTAATGAAGATTTAGAATTTATATTCATTAACCTTTAAGTTAATTAAGTATGAATAATAATGGTTGATATTAATTAAATTAGTAATTATAAGTTGAATATATTGATTAAAATTTAAATAATGGAATAAGTAATTAATATGTAATTAAGAGCGATAGATTAAATTTTAATTAATAAATGAATTATTAATGGTTAATTGAACTTATAATTAATATGATTAGGGTAGTTAATTATTTTAGAAAGTAATTAAATGAATGTTAATAAAGGTCATTAACTAGATTTTTCTTATAATATATTAATGTGATTAATATTTAGTAATTAATTGGATTAATTAATGTAATGATAATCAATTGTGAAGTTTAAATGGAATTACTTATTGGGAAGTAATTAAGGAATGAATACTTATTATAATTAATTGAGTAATTTGGTTAATTTGAATTAATTAATTTAGTTTAATTAATTTAGATTAATTTTGGGAAGTATAATTACTTGGAGAAGTAATTAATGAGAAATTACAAGATGTAATTAATTGGATGATGGGTAATGGAAGTAATTGGAGTATAATTACTTGAACTTAATCATGGGATTAATTAAGTTGTTATTGTGAAGTAATTAACTAAGAAGTTAATTACTGTATGAGAATAATCAAAGATGATGAATAATGTGATTTGAAGATTAAGTTTCTTAATTTAATTAATAAATAATTGATTAAAGATCATTAATTATTTTAATTAATGATGTAATTAGAAATTGATTTAAATTGGGAATAATGAATCAATAAGGTAATTACAATGTAATAAATTAAAAATGAATGGAATTAATTATAAATAGTTAATGTATGGATTTATTCTAAGATTAATCTTTGTAAATGAATTAAAGGAAACTACTGGAATGTATGTAAAAGTAAATTAATCAAAGATGATTAATTGGAATAAATAAGTAACTGATGATTGATTGATTGGTAATTAGTTACTGGTTATGTAAGCAAGTTTATAATGATGAAATTAATTTAATTTACTTTAAATTAATTAAAGAGGTAGTAATTAGTTTAATTCATTTTAAATTAATTATTGTATGATTATTTAACTCTTGTTTATATATGGATGATATTTACTGTTGAATGGTTTAATATCCCTGATATGAGATAATTGATGCTATATGATTGATGTTTGGTTGGAGTATGATAATTATCTGTTATGATGATAATATGAATTATCTATGGCAATGATCTTGTTGATTATCTATTGTGATGCTGTGAATTATCTATCTGTATTGATATAGATAATGTATTGAAATTGTTTAAAACCTTTAAACAACTTGGCCTTAAAAGACACGGTTTGGATTTCGATGAGACCGGTGTAACGACCCCAAATTTTATAAGTATTTAAATTAATAATTAATTGAGTTTTTGAATTTAAAATTGTTAATTTATTTCATTCTGAATAAAAATAGTAAAACAAATGGTTTAAAGTGAAATTTATTGATTTATTTATTGCGAGTTTCCCCGATATCCAAGTATATTCTTAATAAATCATTTGAGATTAAAATATTGTAAATAGTGTATATGTGAGTATATGTGTGTATATTGAATGTATATATATATATATTTAGGAATATACGAGAAAATTTAATAAATATTAGAATTGATGATTAATAATGGTTTAAATTTATAAAATAAGTATAAGACAATTAGTATAGAAGTAAATAAATTAACAATAATAATTTAAATTAGAAATAAAAACATAAAGTAAACAATTTGCTAAAAGCTAACAACATTATCACCTGTATACTAAAAAAAAATGAACAAGTAAGGCAACAAGTATGTATATATATACACTTGCAAGGAAGAAGTCAAAGGCAATAAATGTTTAAATCTCCAGCCACCAAAAGCATAATCATCTCAGTCGAAAAAAAAAGAAATGCAAGTGATCAGAAAATCTATGTACAAGGTATTGATACAGGAAGATAAACACCAGTATGAAATAAAAATAAATAAACAAAGTTGTTATGTACATAACATCACCTTCAACACACACAATATCATTATCAGCCGAAGTCAACAAGTGTGCAAGGTCAGAATAAAGCAAATAAAATAAGGCAAATTTGTACATGATAATTAATGCAAGGTACTATCGGCCTCCAATTTGAAATAAAAATCACTGACCATTGTATAAAAATATCACTTTGTATTGTACAAACACATTATATCACCCTGTAACACTTCATTTCTTACATATCCATCCTCATCAGTTCGTTCATCCCTTCAAAACTGAGAAAACAAAAGCAACTATCATCATAGTAACTTAAACAAAATCAACAACTCAATTTAACATAACTCAAATCAAACCAGAGATCAGAAGATCAAGCCTGCAGTGTTTCATACATAGAGGAACTCTGTTCATATTTCTGGAAGAAACCATGGTGAGCAACTCTTTTTAATCCTTAAAGATAAATCTGGTTAGTTTGATTTACGCCAAAATAAGTTGTATTTGTGTATATATGTTGGAAATTCCCTGTGTATTCATGATGTGTGATGCATGTATGATTTTGAATGCCTGTAGGAAATCTCTGTTCTAAATTTCATGCCCAGTTCTTGTTTCAATTTAAATTATTTCTCTTTATCCATCGATTATTAGACTTTGATTTCTAAACAAAACATGAGTATTTAAGTGTGAACTATAACTTAAAAATAGTTCAAGGAAACAAAAGTATATACAGTATAAATAAATTTGTTTTTACAGAGAAAATCCAAGTGTTGATCAAATTCGAGTTTAACGATTTACAAATTTAATTATATAACTTGAATCCTAACTGGAAGATAGGATTTTTAAAGCATGTTTGATGATTTTTGAGCATGTGGTTCAAGAGTAGTTCGTCGACGAACGGAAAACGGTTTTGGGGCAAACTGGGGTGGTCGGAGGCACTAGGACGGCCGGAGTTTCTCGAGGAGGTAGAGGAGCTTAAGGGGTATCGGGAAAAAATATCGGGGTGGTCGGAAGGCCAGCGTGGCGACAACGGCGAGCGATTCCTTTCCAGAAACCTAGTTTTGGCCACTGTTGTTAATTTGATTCGTTCATCCCTTATGGTTGATCGAGCGACGCGTGGGTTTGGGAAATGAAGGCTGGGTGGATGACGAACCATTGGCCGGAGTTAGGGGTCTTCAGGTGGTCGAGGCGGTGAGTTCGAGGGCGAGTTTGGTGACTGGGTTAGTTGAGTTGTTTCAGTTCTCGTTCGAATCTATCGTCAAATTTTGAATCGCGAATTAATTAATTGATCTGGGTCCATTTTATCGCTCGCGTATGATCGAGAGATCATCGGCGACGATCACGTCGATCGTTGGTGGCCGGAAGCGTTTGGGTAGGTGCACCGTGCACGTTTCTGTGCACTGGGAAATGGAGGCTTGGGGAAGAAAGGTTTTCTCAGGAAAAAATGGAAGGGGGCTCGGGTCTGGACTCGAAGTTTTGACGTGGCGAACTCGAGTAGAAAACAGGGGAGACTCGGGGTTTGTTTAAGTGCAGCAGTTATAAAAGTTAATAACTTTGTTTTTTTACAAGTCTTAAACACTGCAACTTAATAAAGGTTTTATTGTTTAAGTCAAGGATTTAATACAAGAATTAATTATTGTCGTAAATACTTTAACAATGTTTTTAAAACGCATAATTATTATTAAGCAATTAATTTAAGTATAAAGGTTAATTAACAGTAAAATTGTAGTTAATGATGATTTGATTTCCAAAAGTTTAAGAGGAGCTTTAAGATGTTGATTAAAATAAATAATTAATTGAATTATTTTAGAAAGTATTTAAGACTAATTACTTTATAATTGTAAGTAAAGATAAATTAATGATGAAGTGATTTATAAATTATAATTAACTACTTGAGTTAATTAATGTATGACTCATAGTTAACTAAATTAATTATTTGTTAATAAATCAAAGGATAAATTAATAGTTATGATTAATTAAGATTTAATAATTAAAGATCAATTAATTCATTTAATTAAGAATAATTAGTTAATGATTAAGGGTTAACCAATAAATTTGAAAGAAAGATTTTCAAATAATTTGTAATTAAATTACGATAATTAACCCGGATTATTAAATTGATACATCTGATTTAAATTAATCAGTTGATTAATAAACTCACTTGTGAATGTTTGGATTCTATTGGATGATTTGATTGTTTGATATCCCTGATATATGATGCTTTGTGATACGTCCTGATTTATGTCGTGATCTGTGATTCCTGTTTCTGTGATATATTACTATATGAATATGAAAACCCCTTGACCCGTAAACGACATTCGAATTTCGATGCGACAGGGAGTCGGATTCCAGTTGGTTATCCGAAACCCACATCGAATTATAATTGTGAATCTTTGTGACCGATAAGTTTATTATATCGGTGATTTGTGAATGAAGATAAGCGTTATCGATTATACCGCTTATCGATATATCTGTGATGATTGATGTTGTGCACTATTGTGTTAAACCCCTGGACTACACTTTTACACACACAAATATGGATTTCACGTGGAAATCGGTTAAGTCACAGATAATTTAAATTTGATGTTTTTGAAATTGAAATTTTAATTTCAATTGATTTTGAAATTTGAAATTCGGGTTTAAAGTGAAAAGCAATTGAAATAGAATTTCAAAGATAAAAGTTATTTCGAATAACTTAATCGAGTCTTGAAAAATTTAAATAATTTGATTTAAATTTGAATTCAAGTTTGGAATTAAATCCTATGATTTGAAACTAGGGATTAAGGATGATATAAATGTGTTTGTATGAATCTAAACCATTTAAAAGGAAATTTTGAGAATTTGGATTTAACCCAAAGATTTTAACTCGTATGAATGAATCAGATTTTCTGAAATGGAACTGTTTGTTTTTAAATGATAAAAGCTTTCATATAAGAAATGAAATTCTAATTTAGTTAAAGGAATTTCAAGATTGAATTGAAAAATGGTTTTCCAAGTTATGAATGAATTGTTTTGAAAAGCTATGAATTGAATCTGTTTATTTTTAACAGATTTAAAATAATGTTTTGTTTAAACCATTCGAAATGGAATTGTTTGAAAGCTATAAGTTAAATCTTTGATTTGAAGATTTAACGAGTTAAACTGAAATGGGAATTGATTTAGAAAATCTGTGAATGAATCTTTTATTTTAAAAGATTAAAGTGTGGAAACTGTTTAAACCGTAAAGGTTGAATCTTTTTATTTAAAGATTTGAAATGGTAATCGATTGAAACCATTTAAAAAGAAAGATTTTGGGTAATAAATTGTGACTTAATTGAAATCTCATATCCATATGTTTTAAAATATTTCGCTCACTATTCGGTTTAGCCGGGAGAGGACCTTTGGGTCGTATAACCCATTCCGAATATGTGATACGTCGTATATGGATAGCATTTGAAGACCGGTGTTGAAGACCGGATATTTTTGAAAACGGAAGGATTACCGTCGAGTTACTCTACATCGGCTGATCTCCGGTATAGAGGTTTTATCACCCTTAGTGACGGGAAGTCCGGACGTGATTGGAAATTATCCGGAGATTGCAAGGGCTTCGTGAGAAGTGCCTTCGGTTCTGTTCGAACCCGGAACAGACTTGTATGGATTGTATGTCTGACATTACACTTTGAGATATAAAGCTGATTTCTTTCAAATACATTTCTGTTTGGTGGCGGATAATTTATTCTCTTAGCTTAACACCCTTCTCTGAGACGTACGAGCTCAGAGGTTATGTAGTTGAAGGTTATCAGCGATATATCCCAATTTGGTAATGTGGCATGCTGAGTGCTGCTGTGAAATGATCAGTGTTTGATCATTTGCGATATGATCATTTGTTTGATCTTATATCTTTGTGATCATAGGTTGATCATTTGTTTGACCCGAAGCATGGCTTTGTGAACAAAGCGTAGCTTTGTGGACGAGACTTCGTCGAGCCTCACAACCCGGAAATGGTCGAAACAGGAATGTTGCGGCAAGGTTATGAGGGTCGCGCCCTTTAGGGTATGTCATTTCCTTCTGGAAAAGGGTGGTATCATGGTATGGAGCCCAGATACTTACTCATGTGGATACACTTTATTATGTGTGATGTTGGTTTAGAGGCGCCTCGGATAAATGTAATACCCCAAAATTTTGTGAAAAATCATTTTTGAAAAATGATTTAATTTTTGAAATATTTAGATTTAAATATGGTGAAGTCTCTGGAATAAATAGTGTGCAAGTATATGTGTGCACGTGCACACTGAAATGGCACAAGGAAAAACTCCAGATTTCTTGGATTTAAAACAAGAATTAAAGAGCAATACAAACATGATTTTGCAACATGGTTATTTGATTTCTGAAATTATATGGATCATCTTAGAAAATAAGAAAAATAAGTTTTACTCTAGATCAGTAAACAAATTTATTTAAAACCCAGAAAAGAAAATTATATATATATATATATATATATATATTGTAAATCTGTATACATATAGGTGCATATGTTTCTGAATTTAAAAGAGAAATTAAAATAAGCCTAGATAAGATATGTATACAAATATACATTTTTAAACACTGAAAAATATATATATATAAGCAAGTGAAACCATAACATTAAAATGACATGAAATGTGATACAAGTTAATATGCTTGTGTAGGCAAAAATAGCAAAGGGGATTTTCAGAAATGATTAAAATATAAAATAGGATAGTCACACTTTTTACATGACTAGGTGAGTGGCCATTTTCTGAAAAGTAAAAGAAAGAAAATGCAGCCTTTAAATTGGTTAATATGGCCGGGGTATTATGAATGAAAAATGCATGATGATAGCCAGGACAGAAATGGAATTCTGTTTCAACAAAACCCTAGAGGAAAATGCATATAAATAGGCAGTAGAATTGTCTTTACCCCGGGCTGCACAAAAATAAGAAAAGAAGAAAATATTGAAAGGAAGGAGAAAACACTCAAACAAGAATTTTCTGGATTAATAAGAAGAAACATTTAGGTGAGTAATCTCACTGAGTTCATGGCATTAAGACCTGAGTTGAGGCAGCCACTTTCTATATTGCTATTTATGTATTTCTGGTTTTGATGTATATGATTTCATCAATGCTTTTTGGATGTCTTATTTTAAATCTGATATGATTTAATATGGATGATATTGGATGATCTTTGTTTGGTTGAGACATTTGTCTTTGGATGAGTATTATACTGTTTTATTTATTAAATGTTAAAGTTTAGGATCTTAAAAATTATATAGAGAATACTCTCAACTGTTATAGATCTATGGCATGGAAACTTTATGAAAATGATGGAGCTGCATTATACTTGGTATAAGTGCTGAGGCTTGAAAAGAAAAAAAAATGTTAAGGGTGCAATAGAAATTTTCTAAGTGCTGAGCCCTTAATCAAATCAAAAAAAAAAGAGAAACCCACAAGCTAAAATTATGATTGAACCAGATCCTGAATCTGAATCAATCATAAAGGCTTGCAGATCAATATAATAAGAACATGCCATGCCTCTTTTACAGTTGAAAATATTCTTATGTTTTGCTAAGATCAAGACATATTGACCCCATTTAAGAAATAACTGTCTGCTTATTTCTGAGGAGAATTATGCTAGGAAAGATTATGGATGTTTCCATGTTTGCAGTGACATGTTCACTTAGCATATTTGATGATAGGATTTAAGACAATACACTAGTAAATAAACTAGGGAAGGGAAGGCCAAGAAAACTGCTGGAATGCTTGTCATATTTGAAGTATGCAAGTTGGCACATGGTTTGTTTAAGCCCTGAGATCTTTGTGCAATGATGTGAATTAGTTCATTGCAATGTGTCCCAGTGATTCCTTAATAGCAGATGAGGCAGGGATTTAAATTGAATATTACAACCTGTAAATGAAGAAATAGGAATATGGATATTTCTTAGGTTGAATGGTATGGAACCAAGATGATTCCAGTGAATGCAATTGTTGCAATAGATAATTAAGTTTGCATGATTAAGTATGCAAGTGTAAGAATGATAAATGAATATATCATACCTGAATCAACTTAGTTATACTATGTTAAAGTAACTGATTGCAGAAATTAGCTTAAATAACAAGTTAGTACCCTTATATTCTCTATTGCTTAATATCATGAATAAATTGATGTTACTCATACCAGATCATAGATCTGACCCTTGTTTGCTCATGGCATCTGGGGTGTCTCATTTTAAAATGAGGCAGCCACTCATGCTCTTTCAGGTAACCCAGGCACTAAGTAAAATGAAGTAATGGCTGTTATGGAGGAGTGAATGAACATGCTAGCTAGTTTCAATAAGAGCCTAAATTGATTATATCTACATGTATTCAGGAAAAATATTATGTTTCTAAGATTTCCAGTCATGTATTGAATATTTTATGGTTAGTGATCAAGTTGCCCTTATGATCTGTAAAGTGTCAGATTAAAATTTGTTGTTCTGTTGAAATGATTGTGTGTTAAGGTTTGATTTGTTTTTGAGGTGGTGTCTGAAATATAAACAAAAATATGCTCAAGTATGTTCATATAAATAAAAATCTGGAAGGAATATACAATTATGTGATAGCATAATTTATATATGTATTAGCCAATCTTGTGACATAACAGAGCACTGAGTTTTAGAACAAAATCTGGATTTAGCAAGAAGTAAACTAAAAAGGATTTTATTTTCTTTTACTGAAATGCTTTGTAAATAAGTGTGAATTCATTTCTGAATTGTATTGAGAAAAGTAAATTGTTTTTCTAAAAAGCTTCAGACAGAATGCAATAAAAAAAAAAGGTATCTCCATTGCTTTGAACTAGTGTGGCAGATACAGGATTCATGAGTTAACCAGCTCCAAATGAATGAAGTATTGGTTGATCATGATAGATTGTATTCTAAAAATAAAAATGCATTTCAAAGCTTAGTACATTTAGCAAATGTTTCACCCAGTTTTCTGGAAAATAAGCAGAGATATTGACATGCACATGTATATCTGTGTACATGTTGATATTTGAGCAAAAATATAATTATAATTCCTAGAACAGTTGTAGGAATGGGTTTTAAAAATAGTAAAGTAAGAAGAATTGTTTTGTATGATAGGTTATAGGCAAACATTATATATATATGTACAAAGATAAGTAGGTATCAGATTTCAAACCATACAGGAAAAAAAAAGGGGGAAGAAAAACAAAAATTGTGTTTGAACCGACCTGCATGGTACTCGAACTCGTGACCTCTTGTGTATAAGATAGGCGCGTTTCCATTACGCCTAGATGTTGCTTGTGTTCACTTAGGATCCACTTTCTTTTATACTGAATTTGATATTATCCAGACTTTAACACAATCATCTATATTAAAAGCTTGTTTACTACTGATTATTTCTTGATCATTTCTTAATCCTAATGACAGACTGAAATACATGTTTCCAGTGGATTTTATGGCCAAAAATCAAGATACAATAATTAAATCTGAATTGCTAAAAATCTAAATCAAACAGAATGTTCTTGCACAAAAAAAATAAAGTATATACTCTGAATTTAAACAAGAAGAACACATACATCTTCATATGTATGTGTATGTTATTAGATATACACTGATATATTTATATTGGTAAGTTATTTTGATCCTGGATATATTTGGTTTATTGGAAAAAGAAAATGACCTTGGAAAATATATTTGTAATGGATGATATATCTATATATCATCTCTTAGCAGTAAAAAAAAAAATCCTTATGAAATTAGGGTGGAAATAGGAGGGTCATTTCAGTTTGGTATCAGAGCACTTGGTTGCATTGATTGTTAAGTATTATAGAAATGTATAATGTCTGTTTGTTTTGGATGAAATAATTTAGATAAGAAATTAGAAATTATAGAAGTACTCATAATATACTAATACCATTTACCCAGAATTTAGTTAGCAGACCATGGTAGGAAGAGGATCTCATCACAATGCAGGATCCAGTGCACCTCAAATGCTTGATATGCAAGAATTTGTGAGGGTTTTAAGAGATGGAATTGGGCATAGGCCTGAGAACCCACATGAAGAGCTTTCAAAACTACTGAAGACTTATTCCAATTTGGGAGGCAAGAGTTTTGAAGGAACTGAGAGTGTGATGGAAATTCAAGCATGGTTGAGAACACTTGATAGGATTTTCAATGACATGCAGTTGGATGACCAAAGGAAGAGGCAAGTAGCTTCTAGACAACTGAAAGGGGTAGCTTTAAGCTGGTGGGAGGTGATCATAGCTGGAAGAAATGAAAATGAAATTACTTGGAATCAGTTCAAGGAGATGTTGGAGGCAAGATTTGTACCAGCATCAGCCAAGACCATTTTGCTTGAAGAATTTATCAAACTTAGGCAGGGAACTTTGAATGTCACTGAATACACTCAAAAGTTTGAGGGGCTATCTAATTATGGAGCAATGCTAGTGGCAGATGAAGCATCCAAGAATGATAGGTATATAAAAGGACTAAACCCAGGACTTAGCAGAGCTATGCTACCATATGCAGATAGAACATTTGATCAAGTAATTGATCTGGCTTTGAAACTGGAACAACATGACAAAGAAAGAGAGAAATATAGGAATTTTAAGAGCAACAACAAGAAGGATAAGGGAAGATATCACCCTTATGATAAAAAGAAGGAGGAGGCAGACAACAGGAAGAGTAAAGATACAAAAGCCAATGATACTAAGAAGAAATTGGTTTGCCATCATTGTGGAAAAGAAGGACACATCAAACCAAGGTGCCCAGAGTTAAAAGGAGGAGCCTTCAAATGCTACCTATGTGGGAAAGAGGGGCATATGAAGAGGAACTGTCCAGAGAATAAACAGCAAGGGAAATTGGCAACTTTGGAAGGAAAGGGCAAATCTGCAGTGAAAATTGATGCTGAAAATCATGGCCAAGTGGAAGGTACATTATTCATTTGTGCCATACCCATACTAGTAGTATATGATACTGGAGCAACACACTCTTTGATTTCCTATGAATTAGTTAAAGTGTTAAAATTAAACTGCATATTGGTTGAAACCCCATTGCTTGTACAAAGTCCCCTAGGGAGTTCTAGTGTTTTGAACATGAATTGTGTGGATGTGGAGTTAAACATAGGAGGAAATATTTTTATTTCCAATTTATATGTTTTAAATTACCCAAATATAGGAGTTATATTGGGGGTAGATTGGTTAAGGCAATTTAAAGCCATAATTAATTTAGACTCATCCACCATATCATTGCAAAATTCTAAAGGCCAGAGAATCACAGTTCTATGTGAAATGGCTAAGGAAGGGAAATTGTATCATTTAGTTGACTTAGAAAAAGATCTGAGTGAACTAACCATTGAAGAAATTCCCATAGTTAATGAATACTTGGATGTGTTTGGGGAAGTTAAGGGTGTTCCACACCACAGACCAGTTGAGTTCCAAATTAATCTCATTCCAGGAGCAAGCCCAATAATCAAGAAACCTTATAGAATGGGGCCAAGTGAACTGAAAGAATTGAAAAATCAGTTGGAAGAATTAGAAGGCAAGGGATTTATAAGGCCAAGCAATTCCTGCTGGGGTTCTCCAGTAGTGTTTGTAAGAAAACATGATGGTACCTTGAGAATGTGTATAGATTACAGGGAACTAAATAAAGTAACCATCAAGAATAAATACCCATTGCCTAGAATAGATGATCTCTTTGACCAACTCAGTGAAGCTAAAATATTTTCTAGATTAGACTTAGCATCAGGATTCCATCAAATGAAGGTTGAAGACTCAAGTGTTAAGTATACTGCATTTAACACAAGATATGGCTTATATGAATTTTTGGTTATGCCATTTGGTTTGACAAATGCTCCTTCATATTTTGTTGATTTGATGAATAGAATATTTAGAGATTATTTAGACAAATTTGTACTGATTTTTATTGATGACATTTTGATTTATTCCAAGACAGTGGAAGAGCATAAAAATCATTTGCATTTAGTTTTGTCAAGGCTAAGGGAAAATGATTTAAAGGCAAAATTTTCAAAATGTGCATTTTGGAAAGAAGAAGTGCATTTCCTTGGGCATGTTATCTCTGCCAAAGGAATATCAGTAAACCCTAACAAGGTAGTGGCAATCCAAGCATGGAAAAGGCCTAGCACCATCAGTGAGATTAGATCATTTATGGGGATGGCAGGATATTATAGGAGATTTATAAAAGATTTCTCAAAAATATCATCACCACTTACCAATTTAACTAGAAAGAACCAAGCCTTTGTATGGACAGGAAAATGTGAGCAAGCTTTTATCAAAATAAAAGAAGCCCTGATTAATGCACCAGTATTGAGAGTGCCAGAAGGAAATGAAAATTTGGTTGTGTACACTGATGCAAGTGGCTCTGGGTTAGGGGCTGTGTTAATGCAGCAAGACCAGGTGGTAGCCTATGCATCTAGGCAATTAAAGCCACATGAAACCAGGTATGCAACCCATGATCTTGAACTAGCTGTAGTTGTGTATGCTTTGAAACTTTGGAGACATTATTTGTTAGGTGCCAAATTCATTTTGTACACTGATCATAAGGCACTGAAATATTTATTCTCACAAAAAGATTTGAACATGAGGCAACATAGATGGGTAGAGTTCCTAGCTGCCTATGATCTAGATATACTGTATACACCAGGCAAGGCAAATGAAGTTGCAGATGCCTTGAGTAGACAACATGCCAAAGTAGCCATGTTGATGATGGAAGAGTTTAGGGATTTGTCTATACTTACTGATTTGGAAATTGAGGAAAACAGTGAGGAACAAATGATGCCTATTGAAGAAGGTGAAGGTAAAGGAAAATTAAGTATGATATCTCTGCAATCAGATTTACTTCTTAAGATTGGGAAAATGCAGGAACAAGACCTAAACATGGTGGAAAAGAAAATGCTCATATCAAAAGGGGAGGAAGTAATAAATTATCAAGTTGATAAAAAGGGTTATTTAAGGAATAAAAATAGGATATGTGTTCCAGAAAATATAGGATTGAAGGAGGAAATATTAAATGAGTACCATAGGAGTAAGTACTCCATACACCCAGGTAGCACCAAGATGTATCAAAATTTGAAAAGAAATCTTTGGTGGAAGGGGATGAAGTCAGATGTGGCCAGATATGTTGCAAGGTGCATGACTTGCCAACAAGTCAAGGCAGAGACACAAAGGCCATCAGGACTATTGCAACCCCTTAGCATACCACAGTGGAAGTGGGAGGATATATCTATGGATTTCATAGATGGTCTGCCTAGATCTAAGAAGGGAAACACAAGTATATGGGTGATAGTGGATAGGCTAACCAAGGTAGCACATTTTATCCCAGTTAAAACAGAAAGAAATGCTCCAAAATTGGCTCAAATATTCATGAAAGAGGTAGTAAGGTTGCATGGCATACCCAAAACCATTGTGAGTGATAGGGATACCATCTTCACCTCAAGGTTTTGGAAAAGTTTTCAAGAGGCTATGGGGAGTGAATTGTGCTTAAGCACTGCCTACCACCCACAATCAGATGGTCAAACTGAGGTAGTGAACAAAGTCTTAGAGGATTTGTTGAGAGCATGTACACTGGACTTTGGAGGCAACTGGGAAGACCACCTCCATCTAGCTGAATTCACATACAATAACAGTTACCAAAGCACCATAGGGATGGCACCATTTGAAGCCTTATATGGCAAGCCTTGTTTATCACCTATATGCTGGGTAGAGGCTGGAGAAAGGGCTATTCTTGGACCTGAATATGTTAAAGAAACTACAGAGAAAATTGGGTTAATAAGAAAAAGAATAGCAGCAGCTCAAGATAGGCAAAAGAAATTTGCAGATAGGAAGAGAAAGCAAGTGGAATATGAAGTGGGAGACTTTGTTTTCATCAAGATTTCACCTATGAAGAAAGTCATGAGATTTGGCAAGCAAGGTAAGCTTACACCAAGGTATGTTGGACCCTATAAAATTCTGGAAAGAATTGGTTCATTGGCTTACAAATTAGAACTACCAGAGGAAATGAAAGCAATGCATAATGTTTTTCATGTATCCCAACTTAGAAGATGGGTACATAATAAAGAAGACATTTTGGAAGAGCCTACCAAAATTCAAATAAACCCTGACTTGGTTTATGAAAAAGAACCAGTGGGGATTATAGCCAAGGAAGAAAAGAAATTAAGGAGTAAAACTTTGAAACTAGTTAAGATCCAGTGGAGTAGTGATCCTAATGACTGCACATGGGAGTTAGAGGATAAGATTAGAATGGATTATCCTAAGCTTTTTGCAAATTAAAAGGTAATTTTTAAAACACTGGAAAATTTTGTTATGCATGGTTGATATGGTTGAATTTGTTTGCTTATGCATATGTTTGATAAGTTTTCAGAAAAGAAAAAGATGCTCACTATAAATGTTAGAAAAATTGTGAGGACACAATTCCTAAAAGGAGGGGTGAATGTAATACCCCAAAATTTTGTGAAAAATCATTTTTGAAAAATGATTTAATTTTTGAAATATTTAGATTTAAATATGGTGAAGTCTCTGGAATAAATAGTGTGCAAGTATATGTGTGCACGTGCACACTGAAATGGCACAAGGAAAAACTCCAGATTTCTTGGATTTAAAACAAGAATTAAAGAGCAATACAAACATGATTTTGCAACATGGTTATTTGATTTCTGAAATTATATGGATCATCTTAGAAAATAAGAAAAATAAGTTTTACTCTAGATCAGTAAACAAATTTATTTAAAACCCAGAAAAGAAAATTATATATATATATATATATATATATATATATATATATATATATATATATTTGTAAATCTGTATACATATAGGTGCATATGTTTCTGAATTTAAAAGAGAAATTAAAATAAGCCTAGATAAGATATGTATACAAATATACATTTTTAAACACTGAAAAATATATATATATAAGCAAGTGAAACCATAACATTAAAATGACATGAAATGTGATACAAGTTAATATGCTTGTGTAGGCAAAAATAGCAAAGGGGATTTTCAGAAATGATTAAAATATAAAATAGGATAGTCACACTTTTTACATGACTAGGTGAGTGGCCATTTTCTGAAAAGTAAAAGAAAGAAAATGCAGCCTTTAAATTGGTTAATATGGCCGGGGTATTATGAATGAAAAATGCATGATGATAGCCAGGACAGAAATGGAATTCTGTTTCAACAAAACCCTAGAGGAAAATGCATATAAATAGGCAGTAGAATTGTCTTTACCCCGGGCTGCACAAAAATAAGAAAAGAAGAAAATATTGAAAGGAAGGAGAAAACACTCAAACAAGAATTTTCTGGATTAATAAGAAGAAACATTTAGGTGAGTAATCTCACTGAGTTCATGGCATTAAGACCTGAGTTGAGGCAGCCACTTTCTATATTGCTATTTATGTATTTCTGGTTTTGATGTATATGATTTCATCAATGCTTTTTGGATGTCTTATTTTAAATCTGATATGATTTAATATGGATGATATTGGATGATCTTTGTTTGGTTGAGACATTTGTCTTTGGATGAGTATTATACTGTTTTATTTATTAAATGTTAAAGTTTAGGATCTTAAAAATTATATAGAGAATACTCTCAACTGTTATAGATCTATGGCATGGAAACTTTATGAAAATGATGGAGCTGCATTATACTTGGTATAAGTGCTGAGGCTTGAAAAGAAAAAAAAATGTTAAGGGTGCAATAGAAATTTTCTAAGTGCTGAGCCCTTAATCAAATCAAAAAAAAAAGAGAAACCCACAAGCTAAAATTATGATTGAACCAGATCCTGAATCTGAATCAATCATAAAGGCTTGCAGATCAATATAATAAGAACATGCCATGCCTCTTTTACAGTTGAAAATATTCTTATGTTTTGCTAAGATCAAGACATATTGACCCCATTTAAGAAATAACTGTCTGCTTATTTCTGAGGAGAATTATGCTAGGAAAGATTATGGATGTTTCCATGTTTGCAGTGACATGTTCACTTAGCATATTTGATGATAGGATTTAAGACAATACACTAGTAAATAAACTAGGGAAGGGAAGGCCAAGAAAACTGCTGGAATGCTTGTCATATTTGAAGTATGCAAGTTGGCACATGGTTTGTTTAAGCCCTGAGATCTTTGTGCAATGATGTGAATTAGTTCATTGCAATGTGTCCCAGTGATTCCTTAATAGCAGATGAGGCAGGGATTTAAATTGAATATTACAACCTGTAAATGAAGAAATAGGAATATGGATATTTCTTAGGTTGAATGGTATGGAACCAAGATGATTCCAGTGAATGCAATTGTTGCAATAGATAATTAAGTTTGCATGATTAAGTATGCAAGTGTAAGAATGATAAATGAATATATCATACCTGAATCAACTTAGTTATACTATGTTAAAGTAACTGATTGCAGAAATTAGCTTAAATAACAAGTTAGTACCCTTATATTCTCTATTGCTTAATATCATGAATAAATTGATGTTACTCATACCAGATCATAGATCTGACCCTTGTTTGCTCATGGCATCTGGGGTGTCTCATTTTAAAATGAGGCAGCCACTCATGCTCTTTCAGGTAACCCAGGCACTAAGTAAAATGAAGTAATGGCTGTTATGGAGGAGTGAATGAACATGCTAGCTAGTTTCAATAAGAGCCTAAATTGATTATATCTGCATGTATTCAGGAAAAATATTATGTTTCTAAGATTTCCAGTCATGTATTGAATATTTTATGGTTAGTGATCAAGTTGCCCTTATGATCTGTAAAGTGTCAGATTAAAATTTGTTGTTCTGTTGAAATGATTGTGTGTTAAGGTTTGATTTGTTTTTGAGGTGGTGTCTGAAATATAAACAAAAATATGCTCAAGTATGTTCATATAAATAAAAATCTGGAAGGAATATACAATTATGTGATAGCATAATTTATATATGTATTAGCCAATCTTGTGACATAACAGAGCACTGAGTTTTAGAACAAAATCTGGATTTAGCAAGAAGTAAACTAAAAAGGATTTTATTTTCTTTTACTGAAATGCTTTGTAAATAAGTGTGAATTCATTTCTGAATTGTATTGAGAAAAGTAAATTGTTTTTCTAAAAAGCTTCAGACAGAATGCAATAAAAAAAAAGGTATCTCCATTGCTTTGAACTAGTGTGGCAGATACAGGATTCATGAGTTAACCAGCTCCAAATGAATGAAGTATTGGTTGATCATGATAGATTGTATTCTAAAAATAAAAATGCATTTCAAAGCTTAGTACATTTAGCAAATGTTTCACCCAGTTTTCTGGAAAATAAGCAGAGATATTGACATGCACATGTATATCTGTGTACATGTTGATATTTGAGCAAAAATATAATTATAATTCCTAGAACAGTTGTAGGAATGGGTTTTAAAAATAGTAAAGTAAGAAGAATTGTTTTGTATGATAGGTTATAGGCAAACATTATATATATATGTACAAAGATAAGTAGGTATCAGATTTCAAACCATACAGGAAAAAAAAAGGGGGAAGAAAAACAAAAATTGTGTTTGAACCGACCTGCATGGTACTCGAACTCGTGACCTCTTGTGTATAAGATAGGCGCGTTTCCATTACGCCTAGATGTTGCTTGTGTTCACTTAGGATCCACTTTCTTTTATACTGAATTTGATATTATCCAGACTTTAACACAATCATCTATATTAAAAGCTTGTTTACTACTGATTATTTCTTGATCATTTCTTAATCCTAATGACAGACTGAAATACATGTTTCCAGTGGATTTTATGGCCAAAAATCAAGATACAATAATTAAATCTGAATTGCTAAAAATCTAAATCAAACAGAATGTTCTTGCACAAAAAAAATAAAGTATATACTCTGAATTTAAACAAGAAGAACACATACATCTTCATATGTATGTGTATGTTATTAGATATACACTGATATATTTATATTGGTAAGTTATTTTGATCCTGGATATATTTGGTTTATTGGAAAAAGAAAATGACCTTGGAAAATATATTTGTAATGGATGATATATCTATATATCATCTCTTAGTAGTAAAAAAAAAAAATCCTTATGAAATTAGGGTGGAAATAGGAGGGTCATTTCAATAAAGGTCCCAAAGGACCGGGGGGTGGCATATTCGTGAGTTACCTGTTACAGGGGTAACCCGGCCTTGTTTTGCAGAGAGCAGTTTGTCTCTCGGGACGTCCCGCCAGAGGCGATCCCATGCGGCGGAAGGAAGTTCCTTAGCCTGACCATTTGTTGGAAATCCATTTCCCAATACGGAACTTGTACGGTTTTAGTTGTAGAACCTGCCATTTACGTACGGTGGTCACCACTGTTTAGATGGTAGCTATAGTAGGCATACGATACTGGTCGTATGTTGGCTAAGATTAATATTATACTTTCGAAATGTTTTCTGCACTATGCACTAATAATAATATCAAGATGATTTTGCGTAGTAAGCATGTTTGACTATCATAAGAAGAAATCTCCTCCAATTCTGCGTTTGCATTGTGTGTGTGGCGGGAGGTCTTATGGTAGTTTCATTTTCCAAAAGCATTGCGGATTTCAATGTTTAAAACCTTTTGTGTTTGTTTAAAGATAAACTGTTTTTGTTGCTCACACCAGTCCCATGACTGATCCGGAGTTTATTGTTCCCTTCCTAAACTCTGGGTGCTCATAATTTTCCACACGAGCAGTCTAGAGTTGGGTTTCTTTTCAGATATTCAGGTTTAGTAGATTATCTAGAGCTAGTTCATTCATCGGAGTTGCTTATCTTGGAGTTGTGGATTCATTCTCGTCTGAAGATCATTTTGGAGTTATCACTTCTATTGTTATTGTTCCACTGATGTTGTTATCTTTTCTTTTCCGCTGCTATTTCTTGTACCATATCTCTGATGTATATTGGTATCTGTTGTATCATTCTGTTGTATCAGATATTGTATATCAATGTATTATTCATTTATTCCGCTGTGTTGTTATTTACTTAATGTTGTTATAGCTCCGGCGAATCGGATTTGAACGATCGAATCTGCGGCATTCTAGTACAATGTGAAGTACGGATGTTGATTTTCGAGCGGGCAAAACCCGAGTCGTTACATGTGGTATCAGAGCTAAGGTTGAACTTTAGCTCAGGAGTATAACACGTTAAGTAGCTCATTGGAGATAGAGTGAAGTAAACTCTAGAATGAGTATTCCTCAGATATCCGTTCGAAAGCCTCAGTAAATTTTCTTACTATTCCGTGATAGTGAGTATGAGTGCAAGAAGAGGATGAGATAGGGGACATGGGAATACGACTATAAATGGTCAATACCCTGTAACAATAGTGGAAACAAATTTTCTCTTTCAGTCTCTTTGTTCGTCATCTTTTCTTAATTCTTCGATAATTTCTGGTAGATCCGGAAAGAAGATTCGACATATTAATATGGGATATAAACTCCAAATAGGCCAAATTGTTTGTTTGGATGAATTGTTTGCTTTGATTGCTATGGTTGATAGGTATAATTTAGTTTCTAAACTGAGAGTTTTGAAATTGTATCCATATATCTGTCTATTCTTTTGGGTCCCAGTATATTCTACGAATGGTTAGTTATCACTTCGAACTAACCGATGTCGCTGCATATTTCGTAAATCTGGATAACCCGAGTATCTTGTGAAGTGTCAAACAGATTCGTTCTTGTATCTATTTTTGATATTCTGATTTGGTAAGCCAAATGCAGAATAGATATTCAGTTTGAGTTGATGAAATATTCTTCATCTATCTTTTTGTCTCCTTGGTAATTTCGAGGACGAAATTCTTTTAAGGGGGTAAGTCTGTAACGACCCCAAATTTTATAAGTATTTAAATTAATAATTAATTGAGTTTTTGAATTTAAAATTGTTAATTTATTTCATTCTGAATAAAAATAGTAAAACAAATGGTTTAAAGTGAAATTTATTGATTTATTTATTGCGAGTTTCCCCGATATCCAAGTATATTCTGAATAAATCATTTGAGATTAAAATATTGTAAATAGTGTATATGTGAGTATATGTGTGTATATTGAATGTATATATATATATATATATATTTAGGAATATACGAGCAAATTTAATAAATATTAGAATTGATGATTAATAATGGTTTAAATTTATAAAATAAGTATAAGACAATTAGTATAGAAGTAAATAAATTAACAATAATAATTTAAATTAGAAATAAAAACATAAAGTAAACAATTTGCTAAAAGCTAACAACATTATCACCTGTATACTAAAAAAAATGAACAAGTAAGGCAACAAGTATGTATATATATACACTTGCAAGGAAGAAGTCAAAGGCAATTAATGTTTAAATCTCCAGCCACCAAAAACATAATCATCTCAGTCGAAAAAAAAAAGAAATGCAAGTGATCAGAAAATCTATGTACAAGGTATTGATACAGGAAGATAAACACCAGTATGAAATAAAAATAAATAAACAAAGTTGTTATGTACATAACATCACCTTCAACACACACAATATCATTATCAGCCGAAGTCAACAAGTGTGCAAGGTAAGAATAAAGCAAATAAAATAAGGCAAATTTGTACATGATAATTAATGCAAGGTACTATCGGCCTCCAATTTGAAATAAAAATCACTGACCATTGTATAAAAATATCACTTTGTATTGTACA
Source organism: Allium fistulosum (assembly GCA_030737815.1). Classification (NCBI taxonomy): domain Eukaryota; kingdom Viridiplantae; phylum Streptophyta; class Magnoliopsida; order Asparagales; family Amaryllidaceae; genus Allium; species Allium fistulosum. The sequence goes on along the minus strand of CM060902.1, from coordinate 1,368,116,031 downwards.
AACACATTATATCACCCTGTAACACTTCATTTCTTACATATCCATCCTCATCAGTTCGTTCATCCCTTCAAAACTGAGAAAACAAAAGCAACTATCATCATAGTAACTTAAACAAAATCAACAACTCAATTTAACATAACTCAAATCAAACCAAAGATCAGAAGATCAAGCCTGCAGTGTTTCATACATAGAGGAACTCTGTTCATATTTCTGGAAGAAACCATGGTGAGCAACTCTTTTTAATCCTTAAAGATAAATCTGGTTAGTTTGATTTACGCCAAAATAAGTTGTATTTGTGTATATATGTTGGAAATTCCCTGTGTATTCATGATGTGTGATGCATGTATGATTTTGAATGCCTGTAGGAAATCTCTGTTCTAAATTTCATGCCCAGTTCTTGTTTCAATTTAAATTATTTCTCTTTATCCATCGATTATTAGACTTTGATTTTTAAACAAAACATGAGTATTTAAGTGTGAACTATAACTTAAAAATAGTTCAAGGAAACAAAAGTATATACAGTATAAATAAATTTGTTTTTACAGAGAAAATCAAAGTGTTGATCAAATTCGAGTTTAACGATTTACAAATTTAATTATATAACTTGAATCCTAACTGGAAGATAGGATTTTTAAAGCATGTTTGATGATTTTTGAGCATGTGGTTCAAGAGTAGTTCGTCGACGAACGGAAAACGGTTTTGGGGCAAACTGGGGTGGTCGGAGGCACTAGGACGGCCGGAGTTTCTCGAGGAGGTAGAGGAGCTTAAGGGGTATCGGGAAAAAATATCGGGGTGGTCGAAAGGCCAGCATGGCGACAGCGGCGAGCGATTCCTTTCCAGAAACCTAGTTTTGGCCACTGTTGTTAATTTGATTCGTTCATCCCTTATGGTTGATCGAGCGACGCGTGGGTTTGGGAAATGAAGGCTGGGTGGATGACGAACCATTGGCCGGAGTTAGGGGTCTTCAGGTGGTCGAGGCGGTGAGTTCGAGGGCGAGTTTGGTGACTGGGTTAGTTGAGTTGTTTCAGTTCTCGTTCGAATCTATGGTCAAATTTTGAATCGCGAATTAATTAATTGATCTGGGCCCATTTTATCGCTCGCGTATGATCGAGAGATCATCGGCGACGATCACGTCGATCGTTGGTGGCCGGAAGCGTTTGGGTAGGTGCACCGTGCACGTTTGTGTGCACTGGGAAATGGAGGCTTGGGGAAGAAAGGTTTTCTCAGGAAAAAATGGAAGGGGGCTCGGGTCTGGACTCGAAGTTTTGACGTGGCGAACTCGAGTAGAAAACAGGGGAGACTCGGGGTTTGTTTAAGTGCAGCAGTTATAAAAGTTAATAACTTTGTTTTTTTACAAGTCTTAAACACTGCAACTTAATAAAGGTTTTATTGTTTAAGTCAAGGATTTAATACAAGAATTAATTATTGTCGTAAATACTTTAACAATGTTTTTAAAACGCATAATTATTATTAAGCAATTAATTTAAGTATAAAGGTTAATTAACAGTAAAATTGTAGTTAATGATGATTTGATTTCCAAAAGTTTAAGAGGAGCTTTAAGATGTTGATTAAAATAAATAATTAATTGAATTATTTTAGAAAGTATTTAAGACTAATTACTTTATAATTGTAAGTAAAGATAAATTAATGATGAAGTGATTTATAAATTATAATTAACTACTTGAGTTAATTAATGTATGACTCATAGTTAACTAAATTAATTATTTGTTAATAAATCAAAGGATAAATTAATAGTTATGATTAATTAAGATTTAATAATTAAAGATCAATTAATTCATTTAATTAAGAATAATTAGTTAATGATTAAGGGTTAACCAATAAATTTGAAAGAAAGATTTTCAAATAATTTGTAATTAAATTACGATAATTAACCCGGATTATTAAATTGATACATCTGATTTAAATTAATCAGTTGATTAATAAACTCACTTGTGAATGTTTGGATTCTATTGGATGATTTGATTGTTTGATATCCCTGATATATGATGCTTTGTGATACGTCCTGATTTATGTCGTGATCTGTGATTCCTGTTTCTGTGATATATTACTATATGAATATGAAAACCCCTTGACCCGTAAACGACATTCGAATTTCGATGCGACAGGGAGTCGGATTCCAGTTGGTTATCCGAAACCCACATCGAATTATAATTGTGAATCTTTGTGACCGATAAGTTTATTATATCGGTGATTTGTGAATGAAGATAAGCGTTATCGATTATACCGCTTATCGATATATCTGTGATGATTGATGTTGTGCACTATTGTGTTAAACCCCTGGACTACACTTTTACACACACAAATATGGATTTCACGTGGAAATCGGTTAAGTCACAGATAATTTAAATTTGATGTTTTTGAAATTGAAATTTTAATTTCAATTGATTTTGAAATTTGAAATTCGGGTTTAAAGTGAAAAGCAATTGAAATAGAATTTCAAAGATAAAAGTTATTTCGAATAACTTAATCGAGTCTTGAAAAATTTAAATAATTTGATTTAAATTTGAATTCAAGTTTGGAATTAAATCCTATGATTTGAAACTAGGGATTAAGGATGATATAAATGTGTTTGTATGAATCTAAACCATTTAAAAGGAAATTTTGAGAATTTGGATTTAACCCAAAGATTTTAACTCGTATGAATGAATCAGATTTTCTGAAATGGAACTGTTTGTTTTTAAATGATAAAAGCTTTCATATAAGAAATGAAATTCTAATTTAGTTAAAGGAATTTCAAGATTGAATTGAAAAATGGTTTTCCAAGTTATGAATGAATTGTTTTGAAAAGCTATGAATTGAATCTGTTTATTTTTAACAGATTTAAAATAATGTTTTGTTTAAACCATTCGAAATGGAATTGTTTGAAAGCTATAAGTTAAATCTTTGATTTGAAGATTTAACGAGTTAAACTGAAATGGGAATTGATTTAGAAAATCTGTGAATGAATCTTTTATTTTAAAAGATTAAAGTGTGGAAACTGTTTAAACCGTAAAGGTTGAATCTTTTTATTTAAAGATTTGAAATGGTAATCGATTGAAACCATTTAAAAAGAAAGATTTTGGGTAATAAATTGTGACTTAATTGAAATCTCATATCCATATGTTTTAAAATATTTCGCTCACTATTCGGTTTAGCCGGGAGAGGACCTTTGGGTCGTATAACCCATTCCGAATATGTGATACGTCGTATATGGATAGCATTTGAAGACCGGTGTTGAAGACCGGATATTTTTGAAAACGGAAGGATTACCGTCGAGTTACTCTACATCGGCTGATCTCCGGTATAGAGGTTTTATCACCCTTAGTGACGGGAAGTCCGGACGTGATTGGAAATTATCCGGAGATTGCAAGGGCTTCGTGAGAAGTGCCTTCGGTTCTGTTCGAACCCGGAACAGACTTGTATGGATTGTATGTCTGACATTACACTTTGAGATATAAAGCTGATTTCTTTCAAATACATTTCTGTTTGGTGGCGGAGAATTTATTCTCTTAGCTTAACACCCTTCTCTGAGACGTACGAGCTCAGAGGTTATGTAGTTGAAGGTTATCAGCGATATATCCCAATTTGGTAATGTGGCATGCTGAGTGCTGCTGTGAAATGATCAGTGTTTGATCATTTGCGATATGATCATTTGTTTGATCTTATATCTTTGTGATCATAGGTTGATCATTTGTTTGACCCGAAGCATGGCTTTGTGAACAAAGCGTAGCTTTGTGGACGAGACTTCGTCGAGCCTCACAACCCGGAAATGGTCGAAACAGGAATGTTGCGGCAAGGTTATGAGGGTCGCGCCCTTTAGGGTATGTCATTTCCTTCTGGAAAAGGGTGGTATCATGGTATGGAGCCCAGATACTTACTCATGTGGATACACTTTATTATGTGTGATGTTGGTTTAGAGGCGCCTCGGATAAAGGTCCCAAAGGACCGGGGGGTGGCATATTCGTGAGTTACCTGTTACAGGGGTAACCCGGCCTTGTTTTGCAGAGAGCAGTTTGTCTCTCGGGACGTCCCGCCAGAGGCGATCCCATGCGGCGGAAGGAAGTTCCTTAGCCTGACCATTTGTTGGAAATCCATTTCCCAATACGGAACTTGTACGGTTTTAGTTGTAGAACCTGCCATTTACGTACGGTGGTCACCACTGTTTAGATGGTAGCTATAGTAGGCATACGATACTGGTCGTATGTTGGCTAAGATTAATATTATACTTTCGAAATGTTTTCTGCACTATGCACTAATAATAATATCAAGATGATTTTGCGTAGTAAGCATGTTTGACTATCATAAGAAGAAATCTCCTCCAATTCTGCGTTTGCATTGTGTGTGTGGCGGGAGGTCTTATGGTAGTTTCATTTTCCAAAAGCATTGCGGATTTCAATGTTTAAAACCTTTTGTGTTTGTTTAAAGATAAACTGTTTTTGTTGCTCACACCAGTCCCATGACTGATCCGGAGTTTATTGTTCCCTTCCTAAACTCTGGGTGCTCATAATTTTCCACACGAGCAGTCTAGAGTTGGGTTTCTTTTCAGATATTCAGGTTTAGTAGATTATCTGGAGCTAGTTCATTCATCGGAGTTGCTTATCTTGGAGTTGTGGATTCATTCTCGTCTGAAGATCATTTTGGAGTTATCACTTCTATTGTTATTGTTCCACTGATGTTGTTATCTTTTCTTTTCCGCTGCTATTTCTTGTACCATATCTCTGATGTATATTGGTATCTGTTGTATCATTCTGTTGTATCAGATATTGTATATCAATGTATTATTCATTTATTCCGCTGTGTTGTTATTTACTTAATGTTGTTATAGCTCCGGCGAATCGGATTTGAACGATCGAATCTGCGGCATTCTAGTACAATGTGAAGTACGGATGTTGATTTTCGAGCGGGCAAAACCCGAGTCGTTACATGTGGTATCAGAGCTAAGGTTGAACTTTAGCTCAGGAGTATAACACGTTAAGTAGCTCATTGGAGATAGAGTGAAGTAAACTCTAGAATGAGTATTCCTCAGATATCCGTTCGAAAGCCTCAGTAAATTCTCTTACTATTCCGTGATAGTGAGTATGAGTGCAAGAAGAGGATGAGATAGGGGACATGGGAATACGACTATAAATGGTCAATACCCTGTAACAATAGTGGAAACAAATTTTCTCTTTCAGTCTCTTTGTTCGTCATCTTTTCTTAATTCTTCGATAATTTCTGGTAGATCCGGAAAGAAGATTCGACATATTAATATGGGATATAAACTCCAAATAGGCCAAATTGTTTGTTTGGATGAATTGTTTGCTTTGATTGCTATGGTTGATAGGTATAATTTAGTTTCTAAACTGAGAGTTTTGAAATTGTATCCATATATCTGTCTATTCTTTTGGGTCCCAGTATATTCTACGAATGGTTAGTTATCACTTCGAACTAACCGATGTCGCTGCATAGTTCGTAAATCTGGATAACCCGAGTATCTTGTGAAGTGTCAAACAGATTCGTTCTTGTATCTATTTTTGATATTCTGATTTGGTAAGCCAAATGCAGAATAGATATTCAGTTTGAGTTGATGAAATATTCTTCATCTATCTTTTTGTCTCCTTGGTAATTTCGAGGACGAAATTCTTTTAAGGGGGGAAGTCTGTAACGACCCCAAATTTTATAAGTATTTAAATTAATAATTAATTGAGTTTTTGAATTTAAAATTGTTAATTTATTTCATTCTGAATAAAAATAGTAAAACAAATGGTTTAAAGTGAAATTTGTTGATTTATTTATTGCGAGTTTCCCCGATATCCAAGTATATTCTGAATAAATCATTTGAGATTAAAATATTGTAAATAGTGTATATGTGAGTATATGTGTGTATATTGAATGTATATATATATATTTAGGAATATACGAGCAAATTTAATAAATATTAGAATTGATGATTAATAATGGTTTAAATTTATAAAATAAGTATAAGACAATTAGTATAGAAGTAAATAAATTAACAATAATAATTTAAATTAGAAATAAAAACATAAAGTAAACAATTTGCTAAAAGCTAACAACATTATCACCTGTATACTAAAAAAAATGAACAAGTAAGGCAACAAGTATGTATATATATACACTTGCAAGGAAGAAGTCAAAGGTAATAAATGTTTAAATCTCCAGCCACCAAAAACATAATCATCTCAGTCGAAAAAAAAATGAAATGCAAGTGATCAGAAAATCTATGTACAAGGTATTGATACAGGAAGATAAACACCAGTATGAAATAAAAATAAATAAACAAAGTTGTTATGTACATAACATCACCTTCAACACACACAATATCATTATCAGCCGAAGTCAACAAGTGTGCAAGGTAAGAATAAAGCAAATAAAATAAGGCAAATTTGTACATGATAATTAATGCAAGGTACTATCGGCCTCCAATTTGAAATAAAAATCACTGACCATTGTATAAAAATATCACTTTGTATTGTACAAACACATTATATCACCCTGTAACACTTCATTTCTTACATATCCATCCTCATCAGTTCGTTCATCCCTTCAAAACTGAGAAAACAAAAGCAACTATCATCATAGTAACTTAAACAAAATCAACAACTCAATTTAACATAACTCAAATCAAATCAGAGATCAGAAGATCAAGCCTGCAGTGTTTCATACATAGAGGAATTCTGTTCATATTTCTGGAAGAAACCATGGTGAGCAACTCTTTTTAATCCTTAAAGATAAATCTGGTTAGTTTGATTTACGCCAAAATAAGTTGTATTTGTGTATATATGTTGGAAATTCCCTGTGTATTCATGATGTGTGATGCATGTATGATTTTGAATGCCTGTAGGAAATCTCTGTTCTAAATTTCATGCCCAGTTCTTGTTTCAATTTAAATTATTTCTCTTTATCCATCGATTATTAGACTTTGATTTTTAAACAAAACATGAGTATTTAAGTGTGAACTATAACTTAAAAATAGTTCAAGGAAACAAAAGTATATACAGTATAAATAAATTTGTTTTTACAGAGAAAATCCAAGTGTTGATCAAATTCGAGTTTAACGATTTACAAATTTAATTATATAACTTGAATCCTAACTGGAAGATAGGATTTTTAAACCATGTTTGATGATTTTTGAGCATGTGGTTCAAGAGTAGTTCGTCGACGAACGGAAAACGGTTTTGGGGCAAACTGGGGTGGTCGGAGGCACTAGGACGGCCGGAGTTTCTCGAGGAGGTAGAGGAGCTTAAGGGGTATCGGGAAAAAATATCGGGGTGGTCGGAAGGCCAGCGTGGCGACAGCGGCGAGCGATTCCTTTCCAGAAACCTAGTTTTGGCCACTGTTGTTAATTTGATTCGTTCATCCCTTATGGTTGATCGAGCGACGCGTGGGTGGATGACGAACCATTGGCCGGAGTTAGGGGTCTTCAGGTGGTCGAGGCGGTGAGTTCGAGGGCGAGTTTGGTGACTGGGTTAGTTGAGTTGTTTCAGTTCTCGTTCGAATCTATGGTCAAATTTTGAATCGCGAATTAATTAATTGATCTGGGCCCATTTTATCGCTCGCGTATGATCGAGAGATCATCGGCGACGATCACGTCGATCGTTGGTGGCCGGAAGCGTTTGGGTAGGTGCACCGTGCACGTTTGTGTGCACTGGGAAATGGAGGCTTGGGGAAGAAAGGTTTTCTCAGGAAAAAATGGAAGGGGGCTCGGGTCTGGACTCGAAGTTTTGACGTGGCGAACTCGAGTAGAAAACAGGGGAGACTCGGGGTTTGTTTAAGTGCAGCAGTTATAAAAGTTAATAACTTTGTTTTTTTACAAGTCTTAAACACTGCAACTTAATAAAGGTTTTATTGTTTAAGTCAAGGATTTAATACAAGAATTAATTATTGTCGTAAATACTTTAACAATGTTTTTAAAACGCATAATTATTATTAAGCAATTAATTTAAGTATAAAGGTTAATTAACAGTAAAATTGTAGTTAATGATGATTTGATTTCCAAAAGTTTAAGAGGAGCTTTAAGATGTTGATTAAAATAAATAATTAATTGAATTATTTTAGAAAGTATTTAAGACTAATTACTTTATAATTGTAAGTAAAGATAAATTAATGATGAAGTGATTTATAAATTATAATTAACTACTTGAGTTAATTAATGTATGACTCATAGTTAACTAAATTAATTATTTGTTAATAAATCAAAGGATAAATTAATAGTTATGATTAATTAAGATTTAATAATTAAAGATCAATTAATTCATTTAATTAAGAATAATTAGTTAATGATTAAGGGTTAACCAATAAATTTGAAAGAAAGATTTTCAAATAATTTGTAATTAAATTACGATAATTAACCCGGATTATTAAATTGATACATCTGATTTAAATTAATCAGTTGATTAATAAACTCACTTGTGAATGTTTGGATTCTATTGGATGATTTGATTGTTTGATATCCCTGATATATGATGCTTTGTGATACGTCCTGATTTATGTCGTGATCTGTGATTCCTGTTTCTGTGATATATTACTATATGAATATGAAAACCCCTTGACCCGTAAACGACATTCGAATTTCGATGCGACAGGGAGTCGGATTCCAGTTGGTTATCCGAAACCCACATCGAATTATAATTGTGAATCTTTGTGACCGATAAGTTTATTATATCGGTGATTTGTGAATGAAGATAAGCGTTATCGATTATACCGCTTATCGATATATCTGTGATGATTGATGTTGTGCACTATTGTGTTAAACCCCTGGACTACACTTTTACACACACAAATATGGATTTCACGTGGAAATCGGTTAAGTCACAGATAATTTAAATTTGATGTTTTTGAAATTGAAATTTTAATTTCAATTGATTTTGAAATTTGAAATTCGGGTTTAAAGTGAAAAGCAATTGAAATAGAATTTCAAAGATAAAAGTTATTTCGAATAACTTAATCGAGTCTTGAAAAATTTAAATAATTTGATTTAAATTTGAATTCAAGTTTGGAATTAAATCCTATGATTTGAAACTAGGGATTAAGGATGATATAAATGTGTTTGTATGAATCTAAACCATTTAAAAGGAAATTTTGAGAATTTGGATTTAACCCAAAGATTTTAACTCGTATGAATGAATCAGATTTTCTGAAATGGAACTGTTTGTTTTTAAATGATAAAAGCTTTCATATAAGAAATGAAATTCTAATTTAGTTAAAGGAATTTCAAGATTGAATTGAAAAATGGTTTTCCAAGTTATGAATGAATTGTTTTGAAAAGCTATGAATTGAATCTGTTTATTTTTAACAGATTTAAAATAATGTTTTGTTTAAACCATTCGAAATGGAATTGTTTGAAAGCTATAAGTTAAATCTTTGATTTGAAGATTTAACGAGTTAAACTGAAATGGGAATTGATTTAGAAAATCTGTGAATGAATCTTTTATTTTAAAAGATTAAAGTGTGGAAACTGTTTAAACCGTAAAGGTTGAATCTTTTTATTTAAAGATTTGAAATGGTAATCGATTGAAACCATTTAAAAAGAAAGATTTTGGGTAATAAATTGTGACTTAATTGAAATCTCATATCCATATGTTTTAAAATATTTCGCTCACTATTCGGTTTAGCCGGGAGAGGACCTTTGGGTCGTATAACCCATTCCGAATATGTGATACGTCGTATATGGATAGCATTTGAAGACCGGTGTTGAAGACCGGATATTTTTGAAAACGGAAGGATTACCGTCGAGTTACTCTACATCGGCTGATCTCCGGTATAGAGGTTTTATCACCCTTAGTGACGGGAAGTCCGGACGTGATTGGAAATTATCCGGAGATTGCAAGGGCTTCGTGAGAAGTGCCTTCGGTTCTGTTCGAACCCGGAACAGACTTGTATGGATTGTATGTCTGACATTACACTTTGAGATATAAAGCTGATTTCTTTCAAATACATTTCTGTTTGGTGGCGGAGAATTTATTCTCTTAGCTTAACACCCTTCTCTGAGACGTACGAGCTCAGAGGTTATGTAGTTGAAGGTTATCAGCGATATATCCCAATTTGGTAATGTGGCATGCTGAGTGCTGCTGTGAAATGATCAGTGTTTGATCATTTGCGATATGATCATTTGTTTGATCTTATATCTTTGTGATCATAGGTTGATCATTTGTTTGACCCGAAGCATGGCTTTGTGAACAAAGCGTAGCTTTGTGGACGAGACTTCGTCGAGCCTCACAACCCGGAAATGGTCGAAACAGGAATGTTGCGGCAAGGTTATGAGGGTCGCGCCCTTTAGGGTATGTCATTTCCTTCTGGAAAAGGGTGGTATCATGGTATGGAGCCCAGATACTTACTCATGTGGATACACTTTATTATGTGTGATGTTGGTTTAGAGGCGCCTCGGATAAAGGTCCCAAAGGACCGGGGGGTGGCATATTCGTGAGTTACCTGTTACAGGGGTAACCCGGCCTTGTTTTGCAGAGAGCAGTTTGTCTCTCGGGACGTCCCGCCAGAGGCGATCCCATGCGGCGGAAGGAAGTTCCTTAGCCTGACCATTTGTTGGAAATCCATTTCCCAATACGGAACTTGTACGGTTTTAGTTGTAGAACCTGCCATTTACGTACGGTGGTCACCACTGTTTAGATGGTAGCTATAGTAGGCATACGATACTGGTCGTATGTTGGCTAAGATTAATATTATACTTTCGAAATGTTTTCTGCACTATGCACTAATAATAATATCAAGATGATTTTGCGTAGTAAGCATGTTTGACTATCATAAGAAGAAATCTCCTCCAATTCTGCGTTTGCATTGTGTGTGTAGCGGGAGGTCTTATGGTAGTTTCATTTTCCAAAAGCATTGCGGATTTCAATGTTTAAAACCTTTTGTGTTTGTTTAAAGATAAACTGTTTTTGTTGCTCACACCAGTCCCATGACTGATCCGGAGTTTATTGTTCCCTTCCTAAACTCTGGGTGCTCATAATTTTCCACACGAGCAGTCTAGAGTTGGGTTTCTTTTCAGATATTCAGGTTTAGTAGATTATCTGGAGCTAGTTCATTCATCGGAGTTGCTTATCTTGGAGTTGTGGATTCATTCTCGTCTGAAGATCATTTTGGAGTTATCACTTCTATTGTTATTGTTCCACTGATGTTGTTATCTTTTCTTTTCCGCTGCTATTTCTTGTACCATATCTCTGATGTATATTGGTATCTGTTGTATCATTCTGTTGTATTAGATATTGTATATCAATGTATTATTCATTTATTCCGCTGTGTTGTTATTTACTTAATGTTGTTATAGCTCCGGCGAATCGGATTTGAACGATCGAATCTGCGGCATTCTAGTACAATGTGAAGTACGGATGTTGATTTTCGAGCGGGCAAAACCCGAGTCGTTACAACCGGGATCGGGTTTCCGTATACCGGGATTCTAGGTCTGGAGACCCGAATACCACATCGATCCAAAATAACGTTAGGTCGTGAAATTCAAATGGAGCAAGTGAAGACTCGAGGTATAAGAACTATATGTCAGTATAACTCTGTGGGTGATTCCGTAATGAGTTTGACGGTGATAGTACTTATAGATTCGAGATGGTGATTCAGAGTGCAAGGGTTATTGTCGTTGACTCTGAGGGTGATTCCAATACGAGTGTAACGAGATAATGCCTTCGGTTTCGTTCGAACCCGGAACGAACTTGTATGGATCGAATGCTTTCAGAACATCGTCAGGCGGACGATGAGCATTCTAAGTGATGAGTTCTATAAAGGTAATCGTGACCTCAAGCCTCATCAACCGGGAATGGCTAAAACAGGGGAGGTGCAGCAAAGCTTCGTGGGTAGCACCCACTTGAGAGTAGGATATACCCCTGTCTAGAGGTTCCTTTTTATTCGGTAGTGGCAGTTGGTCTGCAGCCATCTGCGGGGTTATTCTATTTGGAACTGTTCAGTAAGGAACGGGTCCGGCTTTGTGCTGCAGGGGAGCGGGCGTACTCCTCGGTACGGTGATCTAGGCCACGTACTGTGACGGGCGGTACCCCAGTAGCCCAGCCATTGTATGGAATCCAATCTCCAATAAGCGCCGTACGTTTTGATTGTGCCCAACTATGTTGAAATGTGAGATGCAAGCATTTCAGCTATTTTCTATTTACTTGAAAACCCTAGACACTATTATAATATCACTGGATTTCTTATAAAAATGTTTGGTTAGCGTAAGGTAAAAACTTTTTCATATTTATTTGTGGGAAGTCTTACGTGATACCTTTGTTTTCAAATAATTTTAAAAGTTAAGCAACTTTAACCTGTTACTCATACCAGACCCATGTCTGACCCGAAGTTTATTTCTGTTTTTCATAAACTCTCGGGTACCCAAATTTTTACGGGTAGTCAAGGGATTCAGGTTAGCTTTGACGAGTTCTGGAGGAGCAAATGGAGCAGGAGGCTTCAGCGTATAGATATATATATTGGTTCCGCTGTGTTAGAGTTTATTCTGTATTTCCGCTGTGTTGTATCTCTATGATGTGTGAGTTGTATTAACTAGACAGGTGTTTATAACTATCTAGTATGTGTTGTATTATCTGTGTACTCTGATGTATATGATACTATGTAATATTTATGTGATATATTATATTTTATTCGTTCCGCTGTTGAGATTCTGTTGTTGTTTCTTCTTCTTCTCTACCTTTTCTATTTTCTCACCTCTTTCTTTCTTCAAAACGATACGACTTTCTGGGCGTAGGAAGTCGGGTCGTTACACTTCCTTTTGACTCGATTTCCTTTAAACTTTGGAACATTTCTTGCGGTTCCAAAATTCATTCTTGTCTCTCTCTCTATTTGTATTCTTTTGATTCTGGAGTATTCCATAACTCCACTTCGAATGATCTCTATAAGAATAGGATCCCACCAATCTTTGAATGATTGGTGAAGGGGTGAAACTCCTTCACAATTGGCATTGATTCACCGGAGATTTTTATATCTTTGGTTTAAATGCGGCTATCTCTTGCGATCGAATGTAGATTTGCCTTAGATTTCTACATCGATTATATTCTTGAAGTCACGGTTGACCGGTTAAGGTCGCCCGCGATTTATATAAGTATATCCATTATTTGTTTTGTAATTGATTATCTCATTTTCGTTCGGACTTATCTTCGAATCAGAATCCTAGTTGATTAGAGTCCCTCTAATTTGAATGTCTATCTTTATTTTGAAATCCATTCTGGAATCATCCTTTTGAAAAATCGGGTTTATTCGTATTTTAGAAATTGTTTTATATATGGAAATTATTATATTCTATATATAAAAGTAAAATGTTTTCGATAAAGATTATAAACCCTTTTAAAATAAGAATTTGAGGTTTCGAAAGGATTTGTAAAAAAATAATTTTTTTTTAAAAAAAAAACTATATAAGAAATTTGATTCATCTAAAAATGATTGATGACCGAAGGATTTTAAATTTGAAATTCGAGAATTGAACTCCGGTATTTTGAAATTGGTTTTAAGATTTTGAAATATATAATAATAGTATGATTTAAAAATATTTTCCGAATAAGAAATGTTTCAATGATTTTAATGAGTTTCGAAGAAATTTCAAAGAAGTTTGAGAAAAATAGAAGTCCAGAACTCACTTATGTCGCTGGAAAATAATTTCGGTGATGAGTGCACGCATCATCGACATTGATTTTCGAGTTTCAGAGTGAGGGATAGGCCACTCTAGTAGCATTGCTACGCGAGTGATTTTGCGAAACCAATTTTGATTTCAAATTCCGAAGTAAGATTTGATATTCAAAGTATATATGTATATATATTTGAAATGATTTGAGGTAAGCTGGTGTTCAGTCCTTGAGTTTCGGATTTGATATAACCCCATCTATTAAAAATTGATTTACTGATTTGTTGCTGATTTCCAACTCTTGAATTTGAAATGATTTCTACAACTATTTTGAAGGTTCGAGCACTTCCAAATCAAGGTTAACTTTTCAAAGCTAAGAAATTTTGAAAAGTATGAATTATTTTGATAAAGTATATAAGTTTGTTTTGAATGTTTAAGTATGAAGTAATATGATTTAAATAAGTTGAAACTGTTTGGTTAAGTAAATGAATAAGGAAATTTTAAATTTTCTAATATGAAATTTAGATTTGAAATGTCTTGAGAAGAATTTGGTCTTCAAAATATTTTGAATAAAATTTAGTTTAAATGTTTTAACTTAGTAACATCTTTATGAAACTATATATATTTAACAAGTTGGAATAAATATATAAGTTGTACGTATGCTATTTTATTCGCATAATTAATTTGATCCAAGTTTGAGTACACAAGTTCGAGGTGGATTACACCATTTCGTGTTAGGATTTTTCATTTGATTCTTGATGGCGAATATTTGATATGGATTTTGGGCTAGATTCTTGAATTCTCTATCATAGTATATGGCTATGCAAGGAGACTGGTGGCCTCTAGTCGAGAAACCATATCGAAGTCCGCATTAGGGAAGTCGAATGGACAATACTAGTTCGAAAGCAAACTTATGTGATCGAGCGAGCGATCAAATGTGATTCTGCGAAATGATGACGTATGTACATCTTATATTCTAATATCATTGATATATTTTGACGCTGAAATTGAAAGCTATCAGGTTAGAATATCTTGCTTACTAAAAGAAAATTTCCAATTTAAAATTACAAAGATATATAACCCATAAAAGCAAAGATATTCAATCTCATATGGCTCTTGATACAGCGAAACTTATTTTTGGAAAATTTGATCCTTATATAAGATGGACCTTAGGTAAATATAAGATGATTTTGAAAACCATTTGATTTTGGAAATGAATTGGTTGACTTAAATTATTGATTTGGAAATTTGGATTTATTTTCAAAATCTATTATTTTGGAAACTTTGAAGCTAAAGATAATTAATTTGTGAAGAAATAATTTGGTGAAATTGTATATGATTTTGAAATTGAACTGATATTGAAACAAATTGAAATTTGAGAACCTTATGTTACTAAAAACTTGATTTGGGAGTTGTCGAACTCATATAAAATTGATTTGTATGAGTATGAAATTGATTCGAAAACTATAAATTTGAAAAGGTACTCAATTTGAAAGTGAAATCTTATATAATTGAAGTCTATATAAGTATGATTTGATATACTATTGATTTTGGAAAGTATTTGATTTGAAAATTAAATCTTATATATAATGGATTTTATATAAGTACGATATTTGAATGTGATTTGAAAGGTACTATATGATACATATTTTCGAAGTAAAGATATGGAAAGTGCCTTCTGCTTGATATCCGATTTGTGGCCACATCTTGGATTCATTCTATCGATATTATTCGCTCTGATTGTTGGTTTTCCGGATATGATACTCGAGTGTCCTTCGAATTCCATGGCGTTACCCATGGTCTTATTGTTCTCTCGTGACTGCATAGCGCAACTTCCTGGCTGAGTCTTGCCTAGGGGAACGGATTGTTTCCTGGGGGATCCAGGCGTAACCATTGTGTATCCTGCAATCTGTGTAGGTCGCGAATAGTAGCGCAAATGCTTGGCTGAGTCTTGCTTGGGGGTACGGATTGTTTCCTGGGGGATCCAGGCGTAACCATTGTGTATCCTGCATTCTATTAGTCATCATGGCGTAACTCGCAGGGCTGAGAAAGCCTACGGATATGGATTGTTTCCTGGGGGAACCAGGCGTAACCATTGTGTATCTGCGAACCATGGTTGGACAAAGGTTTTGTTTGTGTTTTGATTGGATTGTACTTTCCATATCTGTTTTTAAAAGTTTTTCCAGTATTTTCACTGGGTGTTGAAACAGGTCTACTAAGTACCTGGAGAATTCTAGTTTTGCGCCTGATCAACGCACTACCAGAGTCTTTAGGAACACGGATAAACTTGTTGAAATATCGAGTTATAAAAGTATTTTATTATAAAGGTATTTTATTATAAAAATATTACCAACAAAGAAATTCTATATTAATATTTGAAATTAAAACCCTTATGGTTCTAAATTAATTATTCGGGCCTGATACTATTGTAACAACCCTGTATTTTACAATTAATTTTAATTTGATTTTTCCAAATTTAAGAGCTTTATTTATGAAAAGAATAAATGTTGTTATTGTAAATATAAAAAAACTTTGATTTTGTATGTGGATTTGAATTCCAAATATGACTAAATTTAATATTTCCAGAAAATGTGGATTTTGGTCAAATAGTCAAACTTCGACTTTTAACTTGAAAATTTAAAAGTTTGAAATTTATGAATTTTATCTTCTATTATAAAAATAGATTTAATAACTTGAATACTGCTTTTCATTTCGTTGCAAACGGATTTAAATTGCAAAAGTTATACTATTTTCAATATTGTGTGTATATTGGGTTATTCAGCAATATTCTTTATTTTAAAATTATATAAATGACATTTTTATTTGATATATTTTATTCTAATTTGTAAATTTATGTTATATAAAATATATTTTGGCTTTTAAATATTTTTAAAGTAAGGTAGGAATTTTTCCAGAGTTAGTAGTATTTTTCTTGCAAATTTCCATGCCCTGTTTGAAAATTTCAAACATTTTTCTTTAATCCTTTTCTATTTTCTCCAATTTAATTATCTATTTTATTTTGAAAATGATAAATAAATTATTTTAATTCAAATTTTCACTTCATAATATTTTTATAATGAAGTGTATAGTTTTTCAAGACTGACAGTGATTTATCTATAATTTTTGAACACTGTTTGGTATTTTTAAGTAATTTTCTTCATTCCTTTTTATATTTTTCCAAACTTTATTATTTGTTTTCTCATATTTATAATTGATTTCGGTTTGTAAATTATTTTTCTGAATATTTTTGTTTATATAAAGATTAAAAAGAAAAGAAATATGAAAGGTTGTAAAACACTTTGAAACTTAAGCCCTTTTTTGTCCAAACCCTTCATTTTCTTTAACTCCTCAAATTTTGCCCTAGCCATCTAAAACCCTAGTGTAGCCGCCACTTTTTGTTTCTCATCTTTTCACGTGAAAACAAATCAGCTCCTCATTTCTCATGGCTTCATCCAAAAATAGGTAATGGCCTCTCCTTCTTTTTCTTCTTTTCTCTTCATTTTCAATGATTTTTGCCATGTTTCTCTTGCTTTGCTTGGCCTAACACCTCCACCATCTCCTCCACCGACCACCACCACTTCCTTCCCCACACCATCCACGACCAAACCCCCTCCTCCTCTGACCATGACAGGCCATGCACTCCTTTTGACTAAAAACCACACAAAACCTTGCACAAATCCCTTAAAACAATGCATAGCCACCACTAGTTGCAACATACCTTCGCCCACCACCTTGGAAACCACCTCTACCCGCCACCACCACCTTGCTACCACCACTACACATCACCATCTCCTCTGTCCAGACCTGTAGCAAGTCATGGCCAAGCCTAGGACCTTGTAGACCGAGCCAAAGATGAACCAAAACTCCACCATATTGCATAAAACTCTTCACATGCCTATGTTGTAACTTCCCCATCATCTCTAGCTTGTAGCAGTGCATCCCTTGGTCCAAACCAGACCCAAACCATGTCCAAACCTGAACCAAAACATTCCCTAGGCCATGCAAAAGGATAGAGAAAGCAAGGCAAAAGATTTGACATTCAAATCTCTTTTCGTTTAAAAGTTATTCCATTTCAAGTGCGTTGAAATTGTGTTTGTTTTGATGTATGTTTTGGGTTGTAATACAAGAGTTGTAGCTTTGGATCTTGCTCTCCACTCAAGTCCGTAGTCTTGTCATCGTGCTTTTGTTCCATTGTGTCATTGGTTTTGATATCTCCAGCACAAACAGGTGAGTTATTCTCACCAGACAATATGTACCTATATAACTGATAAACCGACACCATTTGAATCTGTAATGTATATCATCATGTTATATATGTTTATATTATTATCATATGATGTTCACACCTGTTATTACACTTATTATATCATATATTACTATTATTTAATGTTATTCTGTTATTTATATCTGTTATCACCATTGCAAGTTCCTTGTAGATTAGAATCACTATGGGTTGAAATGATACATACCCGAACGGACTTTAGAATAGGGAAAAATCGTTATGGGCTGAAATGATAGGCCTGAATGATTTTTATTTAAATTATTTTAACTTGGGATTGCGGGTTTGAAATGATAGAACCCGGATTTTTCTTTTTTAACTACGGATTGAAATGATACATATCCGTATCACTTGACCTAGGTTAGAAAATTATATACAGGCCCGTGGTTATTTTATAAAGTGTTTTGAATATTTTTAAGTATTTTAAAAATATAAATTTATGAAATTTGATTTAAACAGATTTTTGAAATATTTTGAATTAAAGAAATTATGATTTTTCTATGTGTTAAAAATGTAATTAATGAATGGTTTAACTGGATTTTTGAAATATAACTTAAGTTGGAAATTTGGAATTTTGGTTAAAAATGATATTTAAGTTATATAAATAAAATGGATATTAAATTTTATTTGGAAATGGTAAATATGATAATTTGATTAAATTTGAATTTAAGTGATTATTAAGTATTATTGATTTTTCTATGAATTTAAGTGGTTAAATAAATGAATGTTTAAAAGTAATCTTTTAAAATATAACTTGACTAGGAAATGTGAAATTTGGTTTTAATTAAAGGTTTAAGATAATTAAATAAAATTGGAAATTTTGTTAAATTGTGAAATGGTAATTTAAATTTGAAGTGTTAAGTCTATTTGTTGAAATGTGAAGAATTGGAACTTTTACACTTAAACTTATTAAGTAAATTGTTGAAAATTAGATTTAATTATAAGAAATTTATTGTGAAAGAAACGTGTAAAGTTCTAATTAATGAAAGAAATATGTAAAGTTTAATTTATGAAAGAAACATGTAAAGTTCTAATTAATGAAAGAAATATGTAAAGTTTAATTTATGAAAGAAACATGTAAAGTTCTAATTAATGAAAGAAATATGTAAAGTTTAATTTATGAAAGAAACGTGTAAAGTTCTAATTAATGAAAGAAATATGTAAAGTTTAATTTATGAAAGAAACGTGTAAAGTTCTAATTAATGAAAGAAATATGTAAAGTTTTACCTACTGAAAGAAACATGTAAAGTCTTAATTAATGAAAGAAACATGTAAGTCTTAATTTGTGTAATATTGATTTAAAATAATAAATGCCCCTTTTGTAATAAAACGTAAATTAAAACGTACATTCGATAATGTAAGTTTAATTAGTGTAATATTGATTAAATGATAAATGCTCTTTACTGTAATAGGAATGTAAGTTAAAAAGTACATTTAATATGTAAGTTTTAATTAATGTAAATGACTAAAATAATAAAGTTTCTTTATTGTAATGATAATGTAAGTTAATAAGGTACTCTTAACTTAACATAAGAATTTCAGCATTAAATTGGATATTACAGTAACAAAGTTTATTTAACTATAAGGCTATGATAAAATGACCATGTAAAAATTTGTAAGTATATAAATACTTTGATTATATAAAATGTTAAATTGGGAAGTATTACATTCCAAAAATGCTATGATTCCTTAAGGTTACATTACCAAAATGCTATGATAATTTAAAGGAAGATTTCAAGTTTAATAAATTAAAGGAAATATTCAGTGATTTTGAAATTTGGGTTTTATTGAAATGATATATTATTGAATTGGTTTTGAAATGGAAATGATATATTTTTGAATTGGTTTTGAATAGATATGTTTTGGGTTTGAAAGTATGTATTAGTTTGAAATAAATGATATGATTTTGAAATGGTTTAAAGGATGTATTTTGATTTGAAACATAAACTATTTTTAAAAGTTATAACCACGGGTTATAATAACGATTGGTTGGCAAAGAGACCGGGATCGGATATGGACATACTCTCTGTCGATACCAAAAACCACTTTGACAACCGTGTACGCGGTGGAGATTCCAGAATGAAGTAGGATGGTGGCGACGTTCTTAAGGTATGTTATGTGGACCCAACTCCCGTGAGTTGGCATAAGGTGGCTAAAACAGGAGCGATCTCGGACCAGTGAGGTAGCACCTCTTCTCGGACACATTTCTTCGATATTATACTCTTACTTGTGATTGATTAGATGGCCATCCTCCGATTTGGGAGTGTTGTTCGAGGTGGAACGGTAGTGGCTGCTATGCGTATCCATCAGTCCGTGTGCGTAATTGGTATATCTACCCTGGCATTGCCTAGTTGTGCCGTGTCACCTACCATATCGAGCTTTACTACGATTATGATTTTAAGATCCGACCGCGTTAAGGTTCTCCATCCCCTTAACGCTATTTTCTATATGATTATACTTTACTTATTAGACATTATTATAATAGCGAATATTACTACATAGTAGATATTTTAACGGATCCTTAGAGGATGGGCGGTCCCAAGCATCTTCTAAGTTACTTGTACCTTTATTACAGTTCACTTGAGTTGGTTTACATTATATAAGTATATATTGTCCTGACTCGAGTGTTTTGTGTTTTGCTTTACGCTCGGGTCAGCCTGAGTATTCACGGATTTGGATTTCCACCTTCTGGAGATTTGAATCGCTGGAGATTATCTGCTAGTCTTGTTCTATCAACTTCGGTTCCGTTGTTCTATTCAGCCTGTACTTGGTTATTGTATTGAGACTTCTGCTGTACTTTATTTCTTATGTTGTATCTTATGTAACTCTGATATATTTTCATAGTAGCTTCATGAACTACTATTTCTTTTACTTCCGCTGCATTATTTTACTCTGTGTCTGTGATCTGTGATTATATTTATTTACTGTATACTCTGAGATTTGCCAAATTTTATTTACAACACGGTATTTTGAGCAATTCAACTCCGGCATGAGTGTCTACCTATACACTTATAATGGATGCGAATGGTTGAAAATATCGGGTCGTTACATTTGGTATCAGAGCTTTGGCTTTGAGGCAAAACTTAGAATGTATGGTAAATTTATTTACAGAATCACTTTCGTTCGAGTTTGAATCTCTTCCTTTTGATTCGATTTCCTTTGAATTTTGGAACGTTTCCTGCGGTTCCAAAATTCATTCTTGTCCCTCATTATTCATCTTCTTTTGATTTTGGAGTATCACATAACTCCACTTCGAATGATCTTTATAGTGAATTGGCGATCTCGCCAATATTCTAATTTTCTTGTAAAGGGGTGAAAATCCTTTACAGTCAGCATCGATTCACCAGAGATTTTATCTATCCTTGGTTTAGATGCTAATATCTTTTATTATTCCAAACTCTATCTCTTGAGATCGAACGTAGATTTATCCCAGAAAAATCCACATCGATCTTATTCTTTAAGTCACGGTTGACCCGGTTAAGGTTGTCCGCGATTTACCTAAGCTTACCCATCTCTCTACTCTGTTTAACCATCTTGTCTTTTGTTTCTAAACTATCTCCAAACATTTTGAATTGTACTTGTAAATCTATGTTTTGTTTTATATATGGTGTTGTTTGAGTTGTTGATGTTGATTTGGATTTCCGATCGATTCGTCTGATCAACGCTATCGATAGGATTTCTAAAACACTTTAACAGAACAAACTGACACGATATTATTTTAAATTTGGTTAATGAAATAAAATTTTGATATATAAGTAAATTTATGGAACTTAATAAATTGATTTAAATTGATAATTTGAAATGATAATACTTGATTTATCATTTATTGTTCTACAAATGAATTTATAAATAGTTGTTTATAAATTGATTTGGGAACTTAAATGAATTTGAATCAAGAATTTGAGAATTCAAGTTTCCGATGGATTCCAAACCTTGTGTTTAAAATTTTTAAAAGGATATAATTTAAAGTATTTTTGAATAAAAAATTTGTCTCTAAAGGATTTTAAAGTTTAAAAATTAAGTGCTCTTCTCTTTGTCGCTGGAAAATAATTTCGGTGATGACTGCAGCATCATCGACGTTCATTTTCGAGTTTTGAACTGAAGAGACCGTTCTGTAGTCTTACTACAGCTTTGTTTTGAAAGATTTAATTTATTTGAATTTCTAAATATGATTTGATTTATAATATATATAGATATATGATTTAAATTGATTTGGCATATTATGTACATATATTTATTTATCTCTAACTGGTTTGAAGGAAACCGGAAAATTAATTCTTAAATTTCATCTCAAAGAATAATTTCAGTTATAAAAAGAAAAATTAAATTTTTTGAATAAATGATTCAAACTTGAGATAATTGAATTGGAAAGTTTTATTTGTATAATACAATTGCATTCAAATATAACTTACCTTAAATTTTTTTTGAAGTTAACAATGTAATTGGATAATATGCAGTACAGAAATGTTTTTATAAATAAAATTTGAGTGGTTATAATAAATTTTATACACCTAAATTTTAGTTATAAAAGATTTACAGAGGTAAATAGTGAAAAAGGAATTTAAAGAGATTTTATTTAAATAACTTGATAATCAAATTTGATTTAATATGGAACCTTAAGTCTAACCTAGGAATTTTAATAATGGTTATTTCCTAAAATGAATATGTTGTATAATAAATAATGTATCTTTGAATAGATAAAATAAAATACATTGGAATTGGACATTTTGTAATAAAGTTTATTTAACTTGAATTCATAGTTTAATTGATGTCTAAATGAATAAATGTGTAAAGAAATTTGATTGTTATATTTTCTATGATAAATATTTTATTTATGAAATTGATATGTCTTGAAAAATGGATAATTATGATAGTTATAATGTATTTTAACATCACTAAATTTGATAATTGAGAATTTGGTTTTCAAATGGAAATTTTAAGTGTAACTTATTTAAGGAATATCTATTTATGAAATGGGCATTTTAAATAAAGTGTTAAGTTATTTGTTAAATGAAGAGCTAAGTAAAATAGTGAGCTTTTGACTTAATAAACGAAGTATAGTTTAATTTGGATATTCCATTCATAAAAGTTTGTTTTAATAAGTCATAAGTTAAAGGATATCCAAATGAATATTCTAGAATAAAACTGATTTGAAATATTAATATATCTACTGTAGCATTTTATAAGTGCTGCTGTTTTGAAAATACAATGTTTTGGAAGTTTTATAATTGAATGAACTTAGAAATGTTACAACTTTAAAATGAATATTATTTGACCTTGAATTAAAATGGTTTAAATAAAGATTATTTTAAAAGGTGTTATGATTTTCTAAGTATTATGTTTTTTTTAGAATTACATTTCCAAAGTGTTATGATTTTAGTAGTATGATTTCCAAATGATAAACATCTCTAATTTGTTATGATTTCAAAGCGTTATTGTTTCACATTTATTATCTTATTTTGTTTTTTTTTTCAAACTATCTTTTGGTTGTCCTTATTTCTCTTATCTTGTTACAGAATGGGAAGGCTATTGCTCATACCAGTCTGTTTAGACATCTTTTTTATAATCTTTGAAATCTTTGTTACTCATCTGGATCTGAACACTGTTTTTCCATTCATAGACCGTCGGTCAAGTGAAAGGGGTGATTCAGACTCTAGAGGATCTTTTTCGTGTTTGTGTTCTTGATTTGATCACCTCCAACTTGTTAAACTTGCCTATAACAATAGTTATCAGGTGTAATTCCAATATTCTTATCATCTTGTCTTAATTCTATTCATTCTATCTTTTTAGGTGCTTTCCCGTGCCTCGTTCCTTTTCGGGGACGAAAAGTTTTGAGTGGGGGAGAGTGTAACAACCCTGTATTTTACAATTAATTTTAATTTGATTTTTCCAAATTTAAGAGCTTTATTTATGAAAAGAATAAATGTTGTTATTGTAAATATAAAAAACTTTGATTTTGTATGTGGATTTGAATTCCAAATATGACTAAATTTAATATTTCCAGAAAATTTGAATTTTGGTCAAATAGTCAAACTTCGACTTTTAACTTGAAAATTTAAAAGTTTGAAATTTATGAATTTTATCTTTTATTATAAAAATAGATTTAATAACTTGAATACTGCTTTTCATTTCGTTGCAAACGGATTTAAATTGCAAAAGTTATACTATTTTCAATATTGTGTGTATATTGGGTTATTCAGCAATATTCTTTATTTTAAAATTATATAAATGACATTTTTATTTGATATATTTTATTCTAATTTGTACATTTATGTTATATAAAATATATTTTGGCTTTTAAATATTTTTAAAGTAAGGTAGGAATTTTTCCAGAGTTAGTAGTATTTTTCTTGCAAATTTCCATGCCCTGTTTGTAAATTTTAAACATTTTTCTTTAATCCTTTTCTATTTTCTCCAATTTAATTATCTATTTTATTTTGAAAATGATAAATAAATTATTTTAATTCAAATTTTCACTTCATAATATTTTTATAATGAAGTGTATAGTTTTTCAAGACTGACAGTGATTTATCTATAATTTTTGAACACTGTTTGGTATTTTTAAGTAATTTTCTTCATTCCTTTTTATATTTTTCCAAAATTTATTATTTGTTTTCTCATATTTATAATTGATTTCGGTTTGTAAATTATTTTTCTGAATATTTTTGTTTATATAAAGATTAAAAAGAAAAGAAATATGAAAGGTTGTAAAACACTTTGAAACTTAAGCCCTTTTTTGTCCAAACCCTTCATTTTCTTTAACTCCTCAAATTTTGCCCTAGCCATCTAAAACCCTAGTGTAGCCGCCACTTTTTGTTTCTCATCTTTTCACGTGAAAACAAATCAGCTCCTCATTTCTCATGGCTTCATCCAAAAATAGGTAATGGCCTCTCCTTCTTTTTCTTCTTTTCTCTTCATTTTCAATGATTTTTGCCATGTTTCTCTTGCTTTGCTTGGCCTAACACCTCCACCATCTCCTCCACCGACCACCACCACTTCCTTCCCCACACCATCCACGACCAAACCCCCTCCTCCTCTGACCATGACAGGCCATGCACTCCTTTTGACTAAAAACCACACAAAACCTTGCACAAATCCCTTAAAACAATGCATAGCCACCACTAGTTGCAACATACCTTCGCCCACCACCTTGGAAACCACCTCTACCCGCCACCACCACCTTGCTACCACCACTACACATCACCATTTCCTCTGTCCAGACCTGTAGCAAGTCATGGCCAAGCCTAGGACCTTGTAGACAGAGCCAAAGATGAACCAAAACTCCACCATATTGCATAAAACTCTTCACATGCCTATGTTGTAACTTCCCCATCATCTCTAGCTTGTAGCCGTGCATCCCTTGGTCCAAACCAGACCCAAACCATGTCCAAACCTGAACCAGAACATTCCCTAGGCCATGCAAAAGGATAGAGAAAGCAAGGCAAAAGATTTGACATTCAAATCTCTTTTCGTTTAAAGTTATTCCATTTCAAGTGCGTTGAAATTATGTTTGTTTTGATGTATGTTTTGGGTTGTAATACAAGAGTTGTAGCTTTGGATCTTGCTCTCCACTCAAGTCCGTAGTCTTGTCATCGTGCTTTTGTTCCATTGTGTCATTGGTTTTGATATCTCCAGCACAAACAGGTGAGTTATTCTCACCAGACAATATGTACCTATATAACTGATAAACCGACACCATTTGAATCTGTAATGTATATCATCATGTTATATATGTTTATATTATTATCATATGATGTTCACACCTGTTATTACACTTATTATATCATATGTTACTATTATTTAATGTTATTCTGTTATTTATATCTGTTATCACCATTGCAAGTTCCTTGTAGATTAGAATCACTATGGGTTGAAATGATACATACCCGAACGGACTTTAGAATAGGGAAAAATCGTTATGGGCTGAAATGATAGGCCTGAATGATTTTTATTTAAATTATTTTAACTTGGGATTGCGGGTTTGAAATGATAGAACCCGGATTTTTCTTTTTTAACTGCGGATTGAAATGATACATATCCGTATCACTTGACATAGGTTAGAAAATTATATACAGGCCCGTGGTTATTTTATAAAGTGTTTTGAATATTTTTAAGTATTTTAAAAATATAAATTTATGAAATTTGATTTAAACAGATTTTTGAAATATTTTGAATTAAAGAAATTATGATTTTTCTATGTGTTAAAAATGTAATTAATGAATGGTTTAACTGGATTTTTGAAATATAACTTAAGTTGGAAATTTGGAATTTTGGTTAAAAATGATATTTAAGTTATATAAATAAAATGGATATTAAATTTTATTTGGAAATGGTAAATATGATAATTTGATTAAATTTGAATTTAAGTGATTATTAAGTATTATTGATTTTTCTATGAATTTAAGTGGTTAAATAAATGAATGTTTAAAAGTGATCTTTTAAAATATAACTTAACTAGGAAATGTGAAATTTGGTTTTAATTAAAGGTTTAAGATAATTAAATAAAATTGGAAATTTTGTTAAATTGTGAAATGGTAATTTAAATTTGAAGTGTTAAGTCTATTTGTTGAAATGTGAAGAATTGGAACTTTTACACTTAAACTTATTAAGTAAATTGTTGAAAATTAGATTTAATTATAAGAAATTTATTGTGAAAGAAACGTGTAAAGTTCTAATTAATGAAAGAAATATGTAAAGTTTAATTTATGAAAGAAACGTGTAAAGTTCTAATTAATGAAAGAAATATGTAAAGTTTAATTTATGAAAGAAACATGTAAAGTTCTAATTAATGAAAGAAATATGTAAAGTTTAATTTATGAAAGAAACGTGTAAAGTTCTAATTAATGAAAGAAATATGTAAAGTTTAATTTATGAAAGAAACGTGTAAAGTTCTAATTAATGAAAGAAATATGTAAAGTTTTACCTACTGAAAGAAACATGTAAAGTCTTAATTAATGAAAGAAACATGTAAGTCTTAATTTGTGTAATATTGATTTAAAATAATAAATGCCCCTTTTGTAATAAAACGTAAATTAAAACGTACATTCGATAATGTAAGTTTAATTAGTGTAATATTGATTAAATGATAAATGCTCTTTACTGTAATAGGAATGTAAGTTAAAAAGTACATTTAATATGTAAGTTTTAATTAATGTAAATGACTAAAATAATAAAGTTTCTTTATTGTAATGATAATGTAAGTTAATAAGGTACTCTTAACTTAACATAAGAATTTCAGCATTAAATTGGATATTACAGTAACAAAGTTTATTTAACTATAAGGCTATGATAAAATGACCATGTTAAAAATTTGTAAGTATATAAATACTTTGATTATATAAAATGTTAAATTGGGAAGTATTACATTCCAAAAATGCTATGATTCCTTAAGGTTACATTACCAAAATGCTATGATAATTTAAAGGAAGATTTCAAGTTTAATAAATTAAAGGAAATATTCAGTGATTTTGAAATTTGGGTTTTATTGAAATGATATATTATTGAATTGGTTTTGAAATGGAAATGATATATTTTTGAATTGGTTTTGAATAGATATGTTTTGGGTTTGAAAGTATGTATTAGTTTGAAATAAATGATATGATTTTGAAATGGTTTAAAGGATGTATTTTGATTTGAAACATAAACTATTTTTAAAAGTTATAACCATGGGTTATAATAACGATTGGTTGGCAAAGAGACCGGGATCGGATATGGACATACTCTCTGTCGATACCAAAAACCACTTTGACAACCGTGTACGCGGTGGAGATTCCAGAATGAAGTAGGATGGTGGCGACGTTCTTAAGGTATGTTACGTGGACCCAACTCCCGTGAGTTGGCATAAGGTGGCTAAAACAGGAGCGATCTCGGACCAGTGAGGTAGCACCTCTTCTCGGACACATTTCTTCGATATTATACTCTTACTTGTGATTGATTAGATGGCCATCCTCCGATTTGGGAGTGTTGTTCGAGGTGGAACGGTAGTGGCTGCTATGCGTATCCATCAGTCCGTGTGCGTAATTGGTATATCTACCCTGGCATTGCCTAGTTGTGCCGTGTCACCTACCATATCGAGCTTTACTACGATTATGATTTTAAGATCCGACCGCGTTAAGGTTCTCCATCCCCTTAACGCTATTTTCTATATGATTATACTTTACTTATTAGACATTATTATAATAGCGAATATTACTACATAGTAGATATTTTAACGGATCCTTAGAGGATGGGCGGTCCCAAGCATCTTCTAAGTTACTTGTACCTTTATTACAGTTCACTTGAGTTGGTTTACATTATATAAGTATATATTGTCCTGACTCGAGTGTTTTGTGTTTTGCTTTACGCTCAGGTCAGCCTGAGTATTCACGAATTTGGATTTCCACCTTCTGGAGATTTGAATCGCTGGAGATTATCTGCTAGTCTTGTTCTATCAACTTCGGTTCCGTTGTTCTATTCAGCCTGTACTTGGTTATTGTATTGAGACTTCTGCTGTACTTTATTTCTTATGTTGTATCTTATGTAACTCTGATATATTTTCATAGTAGCTTCATGAACTACTATTTCTTTTACTTCCGCTGCATTATTTTACTCTGTGTCTGTGATCTGTGATTGTATTTATTTACTGTATACTCTGAGATTTGCCAAATTTTATTTACAACACGGTATTTTGAGCAATTCAACTCCGGCATGAGTGTCTACCTATACACTTATAATGGATGCGAATGGTTGAAAATATCGGGTCGTTACAACTATTCTTTTGAATCTACCTTATTTGCTCAGCTTTATTCATTCACTCATCATCTGTTTTCAAAGTCCTCCTTCTTTTCCTTGTTGACTATATCCTTTTAAATATGGTTTAATAGAATTTTTTTAGTATTATAAATATTTTAAAGGTTATTAATTAAATAAAACATATTTAAAGTAAATGATTATTGATTTATTAATAATATTTGAAAAGTATTTTAGATAGAATTAATAAATTTATGATCATGGATTTAATAGCTTCTTTGTAAATATAAGTAATAATGTAAATAATTGTTTTTCAAATAGTTTTCATATATCTATAAAGTTGTTATTTAAGCATATAAATGGTAATTGTAAAGGAAGCAAGAAATTTTGCAAATGGATTTTTGAAAGGTTTTAAAGTATATAAGCTAATTGAATTGCTAATGAAGTTTTAAAATTTTAAGTAAAATTTATATAGTTCAAATTTATTGTTTAATCTTGACTTTCAATCTATCTTTTCTGTTTGGTTGTTTCTATTCTTCTACCTCCTTTCTTTTCGGGGACGAAAAGTTTTGAGTGGGGGAGAGTGTAACGACCCGTAAAATTTAATGGTTTTAAAAGGTTATATTTAACTGGAAATTTGTGAAATTTTAAACAATAAAATTTGAAATTAAAAATTTATTATTTGGAATACGTCTATTTTAATATAGCAACTGGTAAATTTTCATCTGATAATATTGAAGTTTATTTTCCTGTGAAATTTCATTTCAAATCAAGCCGGTTGATAACAGTGAATTTATAAGTTTTCCAAAACCAAAATATGTCAACAGGAGAAAATTTATTCAGATCATTCTGAATCAGACTGCGAAATTCGTTTTTCCAAATTTGGACTTCTACTGCTCCGTTTATCTTAATTCTAGCAAAATAGCAGCATTTTTCGGTACCGATTATCGACTTTTGATCGGATGATCGTACCACTGATATCTGTATATCGTTTTGATCGTCTCGTCGTGCTGATCTCTACGTTATATTTATTTCCGTATTTTGAAGTCCGATACACAACAGAAACGTTGATAACGATCCGTTGTAACGGTACCACTTTTAACTTTTCGCTTTCCTTCGGTTCCAAACTTTGAAGCGTACTGTCCAAACAACAATAATTATTGCTTTGAATGAGCCAGCTGGATTTTCGTGACCATTGCTCTGTTTTATTTTATTTCCTCCCCACGTTTTTCGGTTCACTTGCAAATATCTCGGCAAAGAATATAATTACAAGTTCATTTCTATTCCTCTTGATTGCTCTTCCATTCTCCTTTCCCCAGATCTATTTCTTCTTCCAATATTATTTTTCCTCTCCACCATTCTTCTCCCTGATGCCAACTCCAACCCACCACGCCTGACCTAATAACCGTCCATCCCATCTCCACTCACGCCACCCACCGCCTAACCCAAGCAACCCACGTCTCAGCCTTCCCTGCCCTCCACGTCACCAAACCCACACCGCCACAAAAACTGAAGCTACCTTCCTCTGCCGCCCCGAGCTTCCTGCTCCGCCCATGGCCACAGCCAACCACCCACGTCCCCGAGTCGTATCTCCTCTACACCTCCCTTCGAGCTCCGCCTGCTACCCACCCCTCTGCCTCTCCTGCTCATCCCCTCCCTCCTCTTTCCCTCTCCTTCAACTCGGCAGTCGCCTTCAAGTGTAGCACCCGAGTTGTGTGACCTCTCTTCCACGATTTTGAGGTATATATGCTAGTACGTGGGTTTGCGTATTGATTTATTGCTGTAACTTTATGTATTTTGAATTTCCTATGTTTCCTATTCTAAATTTTTCCAGATTATATACATATGCAGTAATACTTATGTATATAAATATACGTATTTCATTAAAAGATTTTTTTTTATGTGTGAATATATGCGTGAGTTATATGAGTGTATATAAAATATTACTTGGATCTGAAATCTTTCTTACAAGTGCAATATATATTAGTCAGTATATATTTATATATATTTATAGACAGGCTGAGTTGTACATTATAATATATTTGTTTTGTTTAGAGTGCTATATTTGATAAGTTGTTATATGTATTAGTAATATACTTCTGTGTTTTGCATTTGCATATATATAGTTGATTTTATATATATCACGTATATATCATTTTAACAGTGCAATCATCTCCTCTGTATATATTTATGTTTTTATATGACTATTTTACATATAAAGTACGGTTCTATATATAGTTATAGTCACAGTATTAGTTTATGTTCATATAGTTATAATATGTTCGTATATTTTATTATTAAAATATTATATTACATTGTTTTAAGGTGTATATATATTATTAGGTTTTAAGTTTGTATGCAGCCTATAATTGGCTATATGATTGTTTGTTATATATATATTCCATTTGTATAGTTCTCAGCCGTGGCCCACTGGGTTGTTTATATATAGTATATGTAAAGTTTTATATATCGGTTTCGTGTACTATGTATGTAATATAATATATATATGAATTTAAAATATATGTGTTAAAATTTATAACAATATTGAAATATGCATAAAAAAAAATTTTGATTTTTTTCTGACATATGTATATCTGTTTGAAATCTAATATTGATTTTTCAATATATTATTTTAAAGATTTTTATTTGAATATGTGTCTAAATTGTGAAGTATATGGTTGTGTATATATATTTATTTCATCGATCTCTAATCCATTTTGACTGACATTCTCAATATCAAAATCTATCGCAGCAAACTCCTAACTTGTCACTGTCTCGCTCGCTTGATCCGTATGCTTGCCTTTGTCTATTCGTTTCCATTCTCGTTCATATCTCTAGCCTCGAAAGGTGAGCAATCACTCACGATTAACGTTCTTGTATTTATTAAATTTGATTTCAATTGAAACGACAATTGAAATATGATGCTGTAGTTATTTAAATTGTTATATATGCTATCATCTGTATATGTTCACCTGTGACATCTGACGCCAGTATCTAGTATTTATATGCCTGTTATTACTATTATCTGTATATGTTCACCTGTGACATCTGACACCAGTATCTGTTATATTATTATTGATGATATATGCCTGTTGTTGTATTTTATATTATCTGTTATCACTCTGCAAGTTCCCTGTTAGTATAGAATTCACTATGGGTTGAAATGATACATACCCGAACGGACTTTAGAATAGGAGAAATCGTTATGGGTTGAAATGATAAACCCAAGCGATTTTCATTTGAATTGAAATTGGGATTACGGGTCGAAATGATATCTACCCGTATATATATATTTAAATTTCGGATTGAAATGATAAATATCCGTATCACTTAACCATATGATAAATATATATACAGACACCGTTGGTCCATATATATAAATATTTTGAAAATGAATTCTATGGTTTTGGAAAGAAATATATGGTTTTAACAAATGTTGATTCTTAAAATTTTATATATAACGGCAATGATATATATAAATGTAATAATGATATTTAATTTAATTAAGATGGATTTAATACATATGATATGTTAAGTATAAAATTTATATTTCAAAATAGATTTTGGTAAAAATTTGAATAAGTTAAGGTTGGGAATATAATTTGAATTTAGTAAAGAATTTTATTTAATTAAACCGATATAAAGCTTATTGAAATTGGAATTTAAGATATGATTTATAACTTGAGTTTGGTTTAAATAATTAAATGAATATTTCTTCTTTAAATAAATTTAAGGAAATATTTAGAAAAAAAAAAGAAATTTAAGGCTAGTTAAATGATACTGAATTTGTTAAGTGAATATTCCTTGATTAAATAATAAATGAAGTTAAACCAAGAGTTATATGAAACTATTAAATTTAACTTTGAAATTGTTGAATAGTAAAGCTTTGAAATATATTGGAAATTTAAATGGTTTATTTTGTGATTCAGATTGTATTTGAAATCGATATAAGTTGGATTTGTTATTTAGAAACTGAATTGAATTAAAATGGAAAAATTTTAGATTGAATTGAATTGAAATTTAGAATTTGGGTTGATTTGAATCGATTTGTAAGACTTGAGCTAATTGTAAATGCTTTACCTTATAAATTATGTAATCTATATATACTATTTTGGAAATAGATATATTTGAAATGAAAATGATATTTTGATTTTGAAGTATAAATAAATTTGAAATGACCATGGTGTTATAGTGTATATTTCCACCTTGTAGATAGTTCTGAAGATCCTTAGAGGATGGTTATCCCAAACATCCTTTAAGTTACTTGTATTTCATTTGATATTTCACTTGAGTTGGATTTATTTATATAAGAATGTTAATCCTGACTCGAGTGTTTTGTGTTTTGCTTTACGCTCGGGTCAGACCGAGTGATACAGCATTTGAGACTCACCCTTGGAGTTTGGAGCTTCCTTTGGAGATCCAACTATCGCCTTAGCTTTCAGCTCTTCTAGTTGATCTGTCCAGAGAAGTCATCTGTTGTACTGAAGACTTCACTACATTTGAGATATTCTGTTGTATTTTATTTCTAACTCTGATGTTTATATAGTAGCTTCATGAACTACTATTTTATCTATTCCGCTGCGTATTATTGTTTTACTCTGTGTCTGTGATTATGTGATTGATTTATTTACTGCATATGCTGAGTTTTGCCAAATTTAAATTAACAATCTGATATTTTGAATTATTCAAGTTAGACATGTGTGGATTTATTGTCGATTTGAATGGTCCAAAATAGCGGGTCGTTACAACATTTTAGAAGATTCTCATCGTTCTAAATTTACCATTCATCCCGGTAGTAGTAAAATGTACGCATATATGAAGCGACTTTATTATTGAGATGGAATGAAATCCGATATTGCTAACTTTGTTAAGCGTTGCATGACTTGCCAACTTGTAAAGGCCGAGCATCAAAGGCCCGGTGGGTTATTGCAACCTTTGGAAATTCCAATATGGAAGTGGGATTAAATTTCCACAGACTTTATTGACGGTCTTCCCCGTTCTCGTTCGGGCCATGATAGCCTATGGGTGATAGTAGATAGACTTACAAAATCTGCCCATTTTCTTCCCGTTCGGTCCAATCGGACGGTACTTATTTTGGCTAAACTCTTTGTCAAGGAAATTCTTAGATTGCATGGTGTTCCTACTTCTATTGTTAGAAATCGTGATCCATTGTTTACTAGTGGATTTTGGAAAGGTCTTCAAAAAGCTTTGGGAACGAAGCTTAATTTTAGCACCGCTTATCATCCTCAGTCCGATGGACAAATCGAGCGTGTGAATCAAACTCTTGAAGATCTTCTTCGTGCATGTGTTATTGATTTTGGTGGAAGTTGGGAAGATCATATTTCTCTTGTTGAGTTTTCCTATAACAATAGCTTCCAATCTAGTATTGGTATGGCACCTTTCGAGGCACTACACGGAAGGCCATGCCGATCTCCTTCGTGTTGGCTTGAAGCCAGTGAGAAGCTGGTTTTAGGTCCAGATTTTATTCGGGATGCCACAGAAAAGATTGACCTTATTCGTCATAGAATGAAAGAAGCTCAAAGTAGACAAAAATCCTATGCCGATAATCGAAGAAGGAAATTAGAATTTTCTGTGGGAGATTTTGTGTTTATCCGTGTTTCATCTATGAAGGGTGTTGTGCGTTTTAGTCGATCCGGAAAATTAGCACCTCGATATATTGGCTCATTTCCCATCACCGAACGCATTGGTTCCGTGGCTTATCGCCTTTTATTACCGGCTCAATTTTCTGCTATTCATGACGTATTCCACGTCTCTCAACTACGGAAATGCCTTCGAGATTCCGATTCTATTCTTGAGCCGGGTGTTATTGAAGAAATTGAAGTTTCGCCTAATTTGACTTATGAGCAACATCCTATTCGAATCATTGCTTCGGAAGTTAAACGCCTTCGAAATAAAGATGTTCCCCTTGTGAAAGTTCAATGGTCCTCAAATCCTAAGGATTGCTCTTGGGAATCCAGAGAATTCATCAAGCGAACACATCCTAACTTGCTCTCTCGTGCTCCTTAAGGTGAACTTTTTATTTCAAATTTCTTCTTTTTGTGTCGATATGCTTTTATTGTTGTTACTTCTTATTTATTTCTTAAAGATTGCGAGGATGCATTTTATTTAAGAAGGGGAGTCGGTAACAACCCGCATATTTAACGATTGAATATTTAAAACTTTTATTTAAATATAGCATCGTTAATCAGATTGAGGTCCAAAAGGCTACTTTTTGTAAACAGTTGAATTGGGACTCGAGACACCTCCATTAAGTCCAAAATAGCGTTTACAACTTTTTTGAGTATAAACATCGATATGTTTGGAGTTGAGTAAAAATTATGACTTTTTCACTTTGGGTTTGGGTTTGGGTTTCAGCCCACTAACCCATCTTAATACCCTAACTCAGCCCCTCCCCTCTTCACTCATCCTCATTTCCTAATACATTCAAGCTTAAGTAAAAATGGGGAGAGGAATGGGAAATTAGAAATTCTTAAGCCCTAGTTTCTTTTACAAATCCAAGTGTTAGCTCCAAAATCAAAGAGAAGCTTTGGTAAGCATCCTCTTCATCATCTCCAACTCATTCTCTCTTTAATTTCAGAAATTTCCTAAACCTAAATTAAGAAATGTTCTTCTTTTGAGCATAGATTCAAGCTTCTAGAGTTGAAGTTGAGGAGTAGTTGATCTTCCTTTGCTTTCAAGCTTCTCCTTCATCGTTTTTAGGTTTAAAGGTGAGTTCTTTAACTCACATCTATGTCTATAGCTATCTTCGTTGTTAGGTATGAATTCCTAACACTTGTGCATATTCATTTGCTTTTGATTTGAATTGATTTGGTGAACATTTCAATTTTTGGTGTTTTGAAGTCTAAAACTCTAAAAATCTTAGCTTTGATGTTTGATCATGCTTTTGGTGGTGTATCGAAGATCCTATAGGGTTGGCTTGTCGATTGACATAAACCCCAAGCGCCCATTGCTCGTCCAATCGCAAATTGGAAGAGTTTGCTCTTCATTTGGATAGGCTGAAAAATTGTCCTAGTGCCAGTCAGTCGACTGACCTCTGAAGTCAGTCGACTGGCTGTAGAAATCGAGCGTATCTGGGACTGTCTGCAGAAAATAGAAGTCTATGTTTTCTGCATTCAATCGACTGGCCTCTACAGTCAGTTGACTGACTGCAGGAAATGAAACTTTCGGGTTTCTGGATCAGTCGACTGGCCTTTGTAGTCAGTCCACTGACCTGCTTGTTTTTGCCTATTTTGCCTATTTAGCTTGTGGTTCCAATTTTTATCTATTCGTGATTATCCGATTTATTGTTATCATTTATTATTGACTTTGATGACTTCTTTTTGGGGACTTTTGAGAATATCCATTTTGATGGATTCGGTATCGATTTCTTTGGATTTGATTCACATCTTCGTATGTGGATTTTGGTGATCGATTGTTTCTACAATCATTTCTATGCTTTGTCACTTTTAAATACAAAGGTTTCTATACTAGTAGTAAATATTCAAACTCTTTTACAAAGATGATTTCAACTCTATTTTAAATACAAAGCTCATTTATAAAACCGTTCTCTAGTCTATTTCTAATCTATTTTTAATACAAAGTTCGTTTAGACTAGCGATATGCGATGTCTATTTTTTTGTGGGGATTACAATCCCCGTTTTGTGGAACTTCGGTTCAATTTGGCGGGGTAGGGACCCGTGGTCTTCGGGCCATTTGTGGAGCTTCGGCTCAAAATTTATGGCTAGCGTCCATGGAATAGCGTTCCGTTTGTGATACACATGTTGGTGGGTTTTCATGCTCCCGTTTGTGATAAGCCTCCCCCTTTGTGATTTCTGGATTTCTAATTGATGATTTCTAGAATTTGTGTTTCACCTCTTTATGTGATTGGCAATGATATGTTTGTCAATATTTATGGTTTGGTGAATAAAATAAAGAATATGACATTCTTTTTGTTGCTTTGAGATTTCTTGAGATATTGTATGATTTTGTTGTTGTTTAAAGCATACTTGTCACAATATGACATTATTGTTATCATACGTTTTGTTATATCTCTACTTATATCTCATTTTATAAATGATAATTATAGCTAGATTGATCCGTTTATTATTTTCTTATTAAATAATACTCGGGTCAGACCAAGATGTTATAGGTGCTTCTGCTTGACTCCTTATCTGGGATCATCTTCTGACTTTTGTCTAACTACATTAGATTGGTAGTTTTTGTTGTTATACATTTGAGATAGAGACTCATTGATGTATACATATTCTTTTGTCTAGCACTTGTATCTATTCTTTTGTGATATTGTGGATCTTGTTTGACCACTACTCCGATGAACACTTTTATGCGTTATATTCATATCTGTTTCCGCCTTTGAGATATGAACATCTGTGACTGATTAATGGTTATGCTTGTCTCTATATTTGTTTCCGAGGTCCACTTAGCCACCGTGCAAAAAGCAATTACATGGATGGTCGCTCCTCAACAGCCTTATTCTTCGCGCTAGTTGACAGCATTACTCCGTAGTGTCCTTGGCTAGCATGAGTATAGAGGTGGGGCGTCACAATTTACCTTTAAACTGAATATTTCTTTCGATTTGTTTAAACTTGAAATATCCATTTAATTACTTTAAATCAAAAATCAAGTTATAAAATCAAATTTTAAACTTCAAATTCAATAGTTCAAATCGATTTAAATTAAGTAGAATTCTTAATTAGATACAATTTTACTTAATTCAACTTTATCTTACTTAACTTATACAAATCCTTGAAAAAATCTGTTCAAAGATATAATACTTAGACATATTATATTAATTAAATCAACTTTAGTAGATTTAAAGTTTATTATTAAATCTACTTTATATAAAAACTTAAAATAATTCCAATATTAAATAAAACCATATCTATATTCCCTTCCAAAACAATCAAAATATTTACATATAGACCAACGGTGTCTGTATATAAATTTCTATCCAATGGTCAAGTGATACAGATATTTATCATTTCAATCCATAATTTAAATATATACGGGTAGATATCATTTCAACCCGCAATCCCAAATTCAATTCAAATGAAAAATCGCTTGGGTCTATCATTTCAACCTATAACGATTTTCTCCTATTCTAAAGTCTGTTCGGGTATGTATCATTTCAACCCATAGTGAATTCTATACTAATAGGGAACTTGCAGAGTGATAACAGATATGATAATAATATAACATGCATATATCATCAATAACAATATAATATATAAACAATAGGATATGGTGTCATATCCCACAGGTGAACAATTACAGATAATAGCATATAAGTAACTTAAATAACTACAACAGCATATTTCAATTGTCGTTTCAATTGAAATCAAATTTAATAAATAAAAGAACGTTAATCGTGAGTGATTGCTCACCTTTCGAGGCTAGAGATGGACGAGAATAAGATGAGTTACAAATCCACGCACGAATTTCGAAACAAAGCACGATGGACATGAGTTCGACGATCAAAGCTGATAAATAAAGATGTTGATGGGAACAAATCAGAATCAACACGATAGAAGCAACAATGATATATATATATATTATTATTATCCATGGAATAAATATTTAATTTTAAAACAAATATTAAAATAACATATTAAAATCATTGTTTTAAATTAAAAACATATATCAAAAATCAAACATATATATATATATATATATATTTAAGAATCCACCTTAAATTTTAAAACATATACAACTTAAAATCTCCATATATATTTTTGTGATTAATAATTATTACAAAACTAATATAAATATACTTTATTATAAAATTAATGCTGTATTGAAAACCGCATATATATATATATATATATGAAAATACATATTATAACTACAAGCAAATACAAACATCTTATCGAAATCATTATATAATAAAAATAAAATGACAATCGTGGCTTATAACTTTAATAAGAACTCCAGGCTTACTAACGAAAATAATATACTTTAATAAGATAATTATATAACTTTATAACTTTAAAACTATATATATATTTATATACTACTGTATCCAAGAACATCTGACTACATACATATGAAAATATAAAATAGGACTTACATATACACACACACACACACACACACACTATCACTGAATACTATAATATAAATAATACAATATATATGAAAATCTATGTATATAAGCAAATGCAAACAGTTGAAATATATATAACATCTTTAATTATACTGGCATATATAAAATTTATATAACTAACCTTGTATAAAATAAATAAATACACGCGAGTAGGTATGGGAAGATGAAGGCTGAAGGCGGAGGAAGACTCGGGTGTTAGGTGGATGAGTTGCGGCTCAGTTGGCTGAGGAGGTGGCCACGCTCGGCAGGAAAGCGGCACGAACGGAGGTGGTTCGGCCATGGGACAAAGCGGAAAACTTGGTTTAGGGAAGAGGCTAGCACGGCTATAGGCAAATCGGAGGGTGTTGACGATAGGAACGGTGTTTGGGTTCGCCACTAGGAGGTGGCGGGTCACCCGCTCTGGTGGTGTGCGTGACTGCATGGAAGGCCGGGAAAAATGAGCGTGGCAAAGTGGTAGAGCAAATCTTGTTTCTGGCGAAGGCTGAAAGGTGGATTTGAGGAATGGTGAAGATGAACAGGTTTAAGGAAAGGAACGAATGCCAAAGATTGATATAATTTATATATATTAGAATAGAATAACAAGAGTGAAACAATGGCAACAGAATTTTGACCATTGGAATAGAAAAAGACGTGTGCCAGAATTCATGAAACAATTAAGCAAATAACCGTTGATTTTGAAACGGTCGAAAAATTGAAAAGTCACAAAACTCAAAAGACCAAAATACGCAACCGATACAGTTAACTATTTTGCAGATTCCGCTGCTTACCGGACTTCAAAACACATGAATAAATATACTATAAAAATCAGCGCGATGAGTGGATCAAAATGGTATACGGATATCAAGGGTATGACCATCCTATCAAAAGTCAATACGGATACTGATATACGTTGCTATTCCGTACGGAAAAATCCAAACGGAGCTAAAAAAGTCCGAATTTTGCGAAACGAATTTCGCAGTCTGATTCAGAGTGTTCTAAATAAATTTTCTCATGTTGACATATTTAGGTTTCGGAAAACTTTTAAATTCAACTGTTATTAACTGATTGAAATAAAATTTCACAAGAAAATAAACTTCAATATTATTAGATGAAAATTTACCAGTTGCTATGTTTAAATAGACGTATCCCAAATAACAAATTTTTATTTTCAACTTTTACTGTTTAAAAATTCACAAAATTTCAATTAAATATATTATTAAAACTATTAAAATTTACGGGTCGTTACAGTCTAGGACATTCCAATGTCCTTTGTACTCACTATAAAAGATATTATTTGCAAATCCAACAATGAGTATTAAAACAACTAAATGCTAGTTTTTAACGTAGGTACATCATTAACAATCGTTAGAATGTTGTTTTCTTAAATTAGAAATATTAATGTGCCTTCAACATTCTTTCTAATAGACATGGGTTTTCTTTGAATTTTGACGGAAATCAAACAATTTTAAATTTCTATCAAAACACTTGGTCAAATTTGATGTTTGTCGAACGATACTTTTGTACTGGTTCTTGGATCATATCCAAAACCCACAACTCTATATCACTCCTACTGACTTTGAGACACTTTGGTTGTTATGTGAAAATAGTCTAATCTAAATCTTTATTTGAAATTTTCCATTTCAATACATATATACCAAAACACAAATTTATAATAAGCGATAATTTTATGAGTAAATATGAATCAACTTAAGCACATCGAATGTGAATCTATTATGCTAATTTCAATAATTGAAATTCATGATGATATTCATATCAATGCGGCTCACTGTATCCAATTGCATTTGTCTTTCCCTTAAAGACGCATTTGTGACCAATGGATCATATCTCTTCGGTACAACTATCAAAATCATATTTTAATAATGTACATGGAATCTGTTTTGGGTTTGTGCATCATACCATATCATAAAGACAATGCTCTTAATAGTTTAATTAAACAATCAAGGATAACTAATTCTTAACACCGACAAGTAACTCATAGTTTCTCTTTGATGTGCAAGAATACTCATTAAACCGTCTAATGTATTATGTTTATTTAGGTCTGGTTAATTTCATTTCATCCCCCTTGCAATTAGTTTTAACCTTGGATCATATATGTATCATTTTACTACCAATAATTTCTCAAAGAAATTCCTTTTCTACGAAGTTAGTATCCTTGAAACAACAGTTGTTTCTCAATGCAAAGGAATGGGTATTCATAAATATTTTATGAATTGCTTTATATAAAACTGATTTGGTATTAGTTCACGACATTTATGTTCACAATATAAATTAATCATCCAATGATTATCATTCCCAAACTTCTTTTGGTGTGATTCACACAAGATCCTTTACGTATAATTATTATGTAAGCCTTTCAACTCAAACAATCTACCAATTCCTTGGCCTAAGACATTATGGGTTTTCTTATAAACCCTTATCCTGTATGATTTTTTAAACTATTCTTTTGATGATATTAATTTTACCTTATATACCACTCTTACATACACACCTTAGAGAAAGAATTTAACTCAACTTCACTCAATATTAATCATGCTTTTTCCAACAAAATTCAATTATTTCTTCTCAATACATTATTATGTATTATTGGGAGGAGTGACTCTTGAGGCTGAATCTATATTCATTTTAGGTATGTTTGGAACTCTTTTCAATATACTTACCCATTAGATCAAATCGAATCATCTCATTGCATGTTATTTTGCATGTTATTTTATTTACTTCCATTTTATATTCTATGAACTCATCACATACATTCTCCATATTTCATAATCATGCTTGTGATAGTTCATCGGTAAATACAAAGTGCATGGAACTATTTTGGTATTATCATACTTGTGATTGCATACATCAATATGTATTAATCCCAAGGGTTCATCAACTCATTTGATGCTCCTACCGAATTGGTTTTTTCCCTTAATTGTCTAAGGTATAATAAACCAGTATCATATGATTTATAATCATGTAATAAAAATTATTTCTCAAATTACGGCTTAGTCTATAATTCCAAAATAATTATAAATAATTTTAGATGCTTCAATATTTTCCAATGCATCACGTTATGAAAACAAATACGATATTATATTTTTATTTCATAACGAATATTCATTATAATCTCATTGAAGAAAACTATGTCTATTCTTCAGTCATCACCAAAGA
This sequence comes from Allium fistulosum, assembly GCA_030737815.1. NCBI lineage: Eukaryota > Viridiplantae > Streptophyta > Magnoliopsida > Asparagales > Amaryllidaceae > Allium > Allium fistulosum. Next base: position 1,368,074,166 of record CM060902.1, on the reverse strand, counting down.
ACATTATTATTTCATAAATATTATGCGATACATTTTATGAAAATTATTTTCATAACTTGATGCATCCAATAAGAGCCAAATGACATGCTCCCACTATTTCTCCCATTACTATAATAGTGTACATAATATGGGGGTCCATCATCCACTTAATATAGACTATTTAGTTCACATACTGTAACTAGTTCACAGTAAGTAGTTTTTGATTACTTATTGTGAACTCAAAGAAATAAATCTGATAGAAAATGATTTTCTATATGAAAATACATTTTGAAATAGAAATAATATTTCTTATGTTAGTTATCGATTATTATTTCAACATTTTCTTTTCCGATGTTGCTTTATGAAGTGGACATGACAATTCACTCTCTTTATCCTAAGTGTACCTTAAATCACGTCTTCTCTTGTACAATCATTTTCCTTTTTATATGGTTGAACCATTTAAAAAAAAACCTTACTACAATATCATAATTAACTGTTTATAAAAATGCATTCGGTCATCCTGAACATTAAGGACATCAATTATGTTGCACTTTACATAAACTGATCAAAACTAAAATTTCAGCGATCGAGTTCTTAAATCTATCTTGTAGTTTTGGTCTAGTATTACATTTAATAGAATACAATCTTCATTGCAATCAATCAGATTGAATACTCAATCTCACAGTACTGTTTATTTGCTTGCTTTGAATGAACTAATTTCATCGAAGTACCATACAATACAAACTATGATCGTTCTCCATATAACACCGATATGCAATAATATATAGATCAAATATCCATAGTCTTATTGTAATGACCTAGAATTTTATCGGTTTGATTTGTGAATATTTAATTTATTTTAAATATTCAATTAATGGTTTTAACAATTAAATAACCCTCTTTTAATTTATAACCAATGATAGAAAATTCATTTTTGAATTCTGTTTACATAAATAGGTAGTTCGACGAAAAGCTGAAAATGTGACCGAAACACGCTTTACGGATTTTCAGCTTTTTATTGAACGATAAGTTATTAGAATCGTAATACCCTTCTGTAGACCATAATACAATAATTATATGTTTTAAACATTTAATTTTGAAATATATAAATAATAATGATAATAAGGATTTAAAATGTAAAATATATAGTTAAGTGTGAAAGTTGATTTAAATACATGAACCTCTCTAATACCCAATATATTTTAAAAATTTAGTGCTTTGATGGATTTGAAAATGATGTCAAGTTTGAAATTTGATTTAAGGGTAAAATTGAAATTAGCCTTCCTTTATTTTATATATACCCTCCTCTTATCAATCATTTTATTTTATACATCATCTCTTAACCTTCTTTTTCCACCCTCTCTACTTCTTTTTAATTTTGAAAAAATATCACTTCTTTCTTAACACAAAATTTATACTGTAACGACCCGGTATTTTGGACCATTCGCATCCATTATAAGTGTATAGGTAGACACTCATGCCGGAGTTGAATTGCTCAAAATACCGCGTTGTTAATTTAAATTTGGCAAAACTCAGCATATGTAGTAATAAATCAATCACAGAATCACAGACACAGAGTAATACAATAATACGCAGCGGAATAGATAAAATAGTAGTTCATGAAGCTACTATATAAACATCAGAGTTAGAAATAAAATACAACAGAATATCTCAAATACAGTGAAGTCTCCAATCCAAACAGATGACTTCTGTGAACGAATCAACTGGAAAGCTGGAAGCTGAATCAAAAGTTGGATCTCCAAAGGAAGCTCCAAACTCCAAAGGTGAGTCTCAAATGCTGTATCACTCGGTCTGACCCGAGCGTAAAGCAAAACACAAAACACTCGAGTCAGGATTAACATTCTTATATCAATAAATCCAACTCAAGTGAAATATCAACTGAAATACAAGTAACTTAAAGGATGTTTGGGATAACCATCCTATAAGGATCTTCAGAACTATCTACAAGGTGGAAATATACACTATAACACCGTGGTCATTCCAAATTAATTTATACTTCAAAACCAAAATATCATTTCATTTCAAATATATCTATTTTCCAAAATAGTATATATATAGGTTAAATAATTTAAAATCAAAGTATTTAATTTCCTCAAGTCTGGCAAATCGATTCAAATCAACTTCAAATTCCAGATTCAAATTTATTCAAGGCTCAATTCATCAATTTAATTCAGTTCTAAATATACCATTTTTTTTTCAATATATTTCAAAGCTTTAATACTCAACATTTCCAAAGTTAGATTTAACAGTTTCATATAGCTCTTGATTTAACTTCATTATTATTTAATCAGGGAATATTCACTTAATAAACTCAATATCATCTAACTAGCCTTACATTTCATTTTTACTAAATATTTTCTTAAATTTATTTAAGCAAGAATTATTCATTAAATTATTTAAATAAAACCCAAGTTATAAATCATATCTTAAATCTCAATTTCAATAAGTTTCAAATTGGTTTAATTAATAACTTATCTTTCCAACCTTAACTTATTCAAATTATTACCAAAATCTATTTTGAAAATATAATTTTTATACTTAAACATCTCATAAGTATTTAAATCCATCCTAATTTAAATTAAATAATTTAAGGCTCAACATTTATTAAAACCATATATTTCTTTCCAAAACCAAAAAAATTCATTTTCAAAATATTTATATATATGGACCAACGGTGTCTGTATATATATACATCATATGGTTAAGTGATACGGATATTTATCATTTCAATCCGAAATTTAAATATATACGGGTAGATATCATTTCGACCCGTAATCCCAATTTCAATTCAAATGAAAATCGCTTGGGTTTATCATTTCAACCCATAACGATTTTCTCCTATTCTAAAGTCCGTTCGGGTATGTATCATTTCAACCCATAGTGAATTCTATACTAACAGGGAACTTGCAGAGTGATAACAGATAATATAAAATATAACAACAGGCATATATCATCAATATAAATAACACATACTGGTGTCAGATGTCATAGGTGAACATATACAGATAATAGTAATAACAGGCATATAAATACTAGATACTGGTGTCAAATGTCGCAGGTGAACATATACGGATAATAGTAATAACAGGCATATAAATACTAGATACTGGTGTCAAATGTCGCAGGTGAACATATACAGATAATAGCATATATAACAATTTAAATAACTACAACATCATATTTCAATTGTCGTTTCAATTGAAATCAAATTTAATAAATACAAGAACGTTAATCGTGAGTGATTGCTCACCTTTCGAGGCTAGAGATGAACAAAACTGAGATAGGTTAGGAAATCCAGGCACGAATCTCAAACAAGGCAAGATTGAACTCGAATCGACGAACGAAGCTAATAAATAGAAGTTGACGAAATCAAGTCAAAACAGGATCGATGAAGACAATTTGTACGAGTGACTCATATATAACTATCTACTATATATAAATCAAGTCATATTCTAAATCCAGACATATTAAAATAAGATGAATATATTACACTTATTTACAAATAAATTTAAACACGTATCAACTGAATATACCAAAATACAAAAAACAACAACATATAAATATATATATATACACTTTTTTTTGTTACAAAATCTATTCCAACGTTAGTCTTATAACAACACAATTCTAACAAGCTACCCACTTCTATAAAATTTGAAAGACCCGCGTACACTATTTAGTATTAATATTATTATAAAAGCAAGACAGTAAGCGACCTTTCAACACACATAGAGAAGACACACCATATATAACTACTAGACCTATACGTACACACATATGCAGACCCTTTAAACATATAATAAATGTATACTTTCATAAACTTATATGACTCATCATATTTTAAAATAATATATACCTATAACTTAAAGTAACATCTGCAACTCATATATACATACAGATTTTTAACCTAATATTATCATAACTTATATACATTTATTTCTCAAATATCAACGTTTTTATAACATATATTCATAAATCCATAATATCTATATATTACAAGACCGATAGGAAAAGGATTTCTACATCCAATATGAAATACTATTATACATAACCTATATGCCTACCCATTGTTAAAACAAAACATTATGAAATGTGTGTATATTAAGATGTATATATGCAGACCCTTTGAAATATTTTTATCATGGATTCCAACATTTTTCTTCATATAACTTTATAAACTGACCTGTAACTTCAAAACAGAACATAAATATACACTAACAGCCAGACATCATGAATCCAAACAACACACATGACAGACTATAATATAACTCTATATATCATATATACCGACCAAAAAAAAACACACAAGAATGCATACACTGATGTATAAAAGGTGTTGGCCCAGGTAAATATGTATAACTGATATCACTGTATATACGAGACCTAAGATAACATAATACATATAGAATAATTTTATAGATTGCAGCTATATATCAACATAAACCTAATATATAAACCGACCTTCATGTTGTACAAAACAAAATAAGTATTACCTAACATGAGGAAGATGAGATGGTGGCCAGAGGTAAGGGAACACGGTGGCTTGGAGGAAGGAGGAGGAGCGGATCTGGGTAGGCTGCCGAACGTGGAGCTTCATGCGAGAGTGGGTTCATGGCTACTGGTGGATCGGCTGAGTGGTTGGAGGCAGGGGAAGGCACTGTGGATGAGCAGTTCGAAAGTGGGAGAGCTGGCCTTGATGACGGAGGAGGGAAGACTTGGAGGGGGAGGCTCGGCGGCCAAGGGGAATGGTCTTTGGCGGAGAGAGGAGGTGATGCTGAGATTTGGAAGTGGGAAACGTCAGGGCAGTGGTTTCATTTCAAGTGGATCCGAGATTTTCGTGATGAGGATGAAGAATAGGCACAGTAAACGTTGCATATAAATGAAAGGTATAGCAAAGGAAAAAAGAAAAAGCTGGAACGAATATAAATATAAAAGGTAACAAAAGTAATAGCAACGGTCACGCGTGCTTTGATTCAGGAAATAATAATTAGAGTAAATTATTATTGTGGTCCCAGTGCCCGTTTCAAATTTTGAAAGGTAAAGGAAGGCGAAAAGTTAAAAAGTGGTACCGTTACAACGTGCTGTTATCCACATTTTCGTCGCGTATCGGACCCCAAAAATACAGAAAAATATACCGTAGAGATCAGCATGACAAGACTATCAAAACGGTATACAGATATTGGTGGTACGATCATCTAATCGAAAATCGATAATCGGTACCAGAAATGCTGCTATTTTGCCAGAATTTAGATAAACGGAGCGGTAGAAGTCCAAATTTGAAAAAACGACTTTCGCAGTCTGAATCAGAATGATCTGAATAAATTTTCTCCTGTTGACATATTTTGGTTTCGGAAAACTTTTAAATTCACTGTTATTAACCGGTTTGATTTGAAATGAAATTTCACAGGAAAATAACTTCAATATTATCAGATGAAAATTTACCAGTTGCTATATTAAAATAGACGTATTCCAAATAATAAATTTTTATTTTCAAATTTTATTGTTTAAAATTTCACAAAATTTTCAATTAATTTAACAAAAAAATCACTAAAAATTTATGGGTCGTTACACTCTCCCACACTCAAAACTTTTCGTCCCTGAAAAGAAAGGGGGTAGAAGAATAGAAACAACCAGACAGAAAAGATAGATTGAAAGTCAAGATTAAACAATTTATTTGAACAATATAAATTTTACTTAAAATTTGAAACTTCATTTGCAATTCAATTATCTTATATACTTTAAAACCTTTCAAAAATCCATTTGTAAAATTTCTTGCTTCCCTTTATAAATACTATTTATATGTTTAAATGACATCTTTATAAATATATGAAAACCATTTGAAAACAATTATTTACATTGTTGCTTATATTTACAAAGAAGCTATTCGAAAACATTAAATCCATAATTTATAAATTTATCTCAAGATACTTCAATTATTATTAATAAACAAATAATCATTTACTTTAAAATGTTTATTTAATTTATAACTTCTAAAATATTTATAACACTAAAATTTCTATTAAACAATGTAGTCAATAATTAAACAATACTTAAAAGAATATAGTCAACAAGGAAAGGAAGGGGAATTTGGAAAACAGAATATAGGTGAATAAATAAAGCTGAGCAGATAAGGTAGATTCAAAAGAATGGTATCGGGCATGAATAATTAATTCAAACCATAAGAATTTCAATTTCAAATATTAATATAGAATTTCTTTGTTGGAAATACTTTTATAATAAAATACTTTTGTATAACGAAACAGATTTCATTTCGAAAATACTTTTATAACTCGATGTTTCAACAAGTTTATCCTTGTTCCTGTAGACTCTGGTAGTGCGTTGATCAGGCGCAAAACTAGAATTCTCCAGGTACTTAGTAGACTTGTTTCAACACCCAGTGAAAATACTGGAAAAACTTTTAAAAACAGATATGGAAAGTACAATCCAAACAAAAACGAACAAAACCTTTGTCCAACCATGGTTCGCAGATACACAATGATTACGCTTGGTTCCCCCAGGAAACAATCCATATCCGTAAGCTTTCTCAGCCCTGCGAGTTACGCCATGATGACTAGTAGAATGCAGGATACACAATGGTTACGCCTGGATCCCCCAGGAAACAATCCGTACCCCCAGGCAAGACTCAGCCAAGCATTTGCGCTACTATTCGCGACCTACACAGATTGCAGGATACACAATGATTACGCCTGGATCCCCCAGGAAACAATCCGTACCCCTAGGCAAGACTCAGCCAGGCAGTTGCGCTATGCAGTCACGAGAGAACAATAAGACCATGGGTAACGCCATGGAATTCGAAGGACACTCGAGTATCATATCCGGAAAACCAAAATCAGAGAGAATAATATCGATAGAATGAATCCTAGTTGTGGCCACAAATCGGATATCAAGCAGAAGGCACTTTCCATATCTTTACTTCGAAAATATGTATCACATAGTACCTTTTCAAATCACTTTCAAATATCGTACTTATATAAAATCCATTATATATAAGATTAAATTTTCAAATCAAATACTTTCCAAAATCAATAGTATATCAAATCATACTTATATAGACTTCAATTATATAAGATTTCACTTTCAAATTGAGTACCTTTTCAAATCTATAGTTTTCGAATCAATTTCATACTCATACAAATTAATTTTACATAAGTTCGACAACTCCCAAATCAAGTATTTTGTAGCATAAGGTTCTCAAATTTCAATTTGTTTCAATATCAGTTCAATTTCAAAATCATATACAATTTCACCAAATTATTTCTTCTCAAATTAAATATCTTTAGTTCCAAAGTTTCCAAAATAATAAATTTAGGAAATAAATCCAAATTTCCAAATCAATATAATTAAGTCAAACAATTCATTTCCTAAATCAAATTTTTTTTTAAATCATCTTATACTTACGTAAGGTCCATCTTATATAAGGATCAAATTTTTCAAAATAAATTTCGCTGTATGAAGAGTCATATGGGATTTGAATATCTTTGCTTTTATGGGTTATATATCTTTGTAATTTAAATTGGGAATTTTCTTTTAGTAAGCAAAGATATTCTAACATGACAGCTTTCAATTTCAACGTCAAATTATATCAATGATATTAGAATATAAGATGTACATACGTCATCATTTCGCAAAATAACATTTGATCGCTCGCTCGATCACACAAGTTCGCTTTCGAACTAGTATTGTCCATTCGACTTCCCTAATGCGGATTTCGATATGGTTTCTCGACTAGAAGCCATCAGTCTCCTTAGCCATATACTATGATAGAGAATTCTAAAATCAAGCCCAAAATCCATATCAAAAATTCGCCATCAAAAATCCAATGAAAAATCCTAACACGAAATGGTGTAATCCACCTCGAACTTGTGTACTCAAACTTGGATCAAATTAATTATGCGAATAAAATAGCATACGTACAACTTATATATTTATTCCAACTTGTTAACTATATAGTTTCATAAAGATGTTACTAAGTTAAAACATTTAAACTAGATTTTATTCAAAATATTTGAAGACCAAATTCTTCTCAAGACATTTCAAATCTAAATTTCATATTAGAAAAATTTAAAATTTTGCCTTATTCATTCATTTACTTAACCAAACAGTTTCAACTTATTTAAATCATATTACTTCATACTTAAACATTCAAAACAAATTTATACACTTTATCAAATAATTCATACTTTTCAAAAATTTACCTTTGAAAAGTTAACCTTGATTTGGAAGTGCTCGAACCTTCGAAATAGTTGAAGAAATCATTTTCAAATTCAAGAGTTGGAAATCAACAAATCAGTAAATCAATTTTAATATATGGGGTTATATCAAATCCGAAACTCAAGGACTGAACACCGGCTTACTTCAAATCATTTCAAATATATATACATATATACTTTGAATATCAAATCTTACTTCGGAATTTGAAATCAAAATTGGTTTCGCAAAATAACTCGCATAGCAAAGCTACTTAAGTGGCCTCTCCTCCACTCTGAAACTCGAAAATCAACGTCGATGATGCGTGCACTCATCACCGAAATTATTTTCCAGCGACATAAGTGAGTTCTGGACTTCTATTTTCTCAAACTTCTTTTGAAATTTCTTCGAAATCATTCGAAACTCATTAAAATCATTTGAAACATTTCTTATTCAGAAAATACTTTTAAATCATATTATTGTTATAATATATTTCAAAATCTTAAAACCAGTTTCAAAATACCGGAGTTCAATTCTCGAATTTCAAATTTTAAAATCCTTCAGTTATAAATCATTTTTAGATAAATCAAATTTCTTATATAATTTTTCAAAATTACAGAACCTTTCGAAACCTCAAATCCTTATTTTAAAAGGGTTTATAATCTTTATCGAAAACATTACACTTTTATATATAGAATATAATCATACTTATAAAAATTTCGATATATAAAACAATTTCCAAAATACGAATAAACCCGATTTTTCAAAAGGATGATTCAAGAATGGATTTCAAAGCAAAGATAGATATTCAAATTGGAGGTACTCTAATCAAATTGAATTCTGATTCGAATATAGGCTCGAATGAAGATGAGATAATTAAATTTCAAAATAGAAGATGAATATACTTATATAAATCGCGAGCGACCTTAACCGGATCAACCGTGACTTCAAGAACAGATCGATGCAGAATTCCAAGAAAAATCAACATTTGATCGCAAGAGATAGCGGCATCTAAACCAAAGATATAGAAATCTCCGGTGAATCAATGCCAATTGTGAAGGAGTTTCACCCCTTCACAAATCATTCAAAGATTGGCAGGATCGCCTATTCTTATAGAGATCATTCGAAGTGGAGTTATGGGATACTCCAGAATCAAAAGAATACAAATAGGGAGAGACAAGAATGAATTTTGGAACCGCAAGGAATGTTCCAAAGTTCAAAGGAAATCGAGTCAAAAGGAAGAAATTCAAACTCGAACGAAAGTGATTCTGTAAATAAATTTACTATATATGCTAGGTTTTGCCTAGAGCCAAAGCTCTGATACCAACTGTAACGACCCGATATTTTGGACCATTCGCATCCATTATAAGTGTACAGGTAGACACTCATGCCGGAGTTGAATTGCTCAAAATACCGCGTTGTTAATTTAAATTTGGCAAAACTCAACATATGTAGTAAATAAATCAATCACAGAATCACAGACACAGAGTAATACAATAATACACAGCGGAATAGATAAAATAGTAGTTCATGAAGCTACTATATAAACATCAGAGTTAGAAATAAAATACAACAGAATATCTCAAATACAGTGAAGTCTCCAATCCAAACAGATGACTTCTGTGAACGAATCAACTGGAAAGCTGGAAGCTGAATCAAAAGTTGGATCTCCAAAGGAAGCTCCAAACTCCAAAGGTGAGTCTCAAATGCTGTATCACTCGGTCTGACCCGAGCGTAAAGCAAAACACAAAACACTCGAGTCAGGATTAACATTCTTATATCAATAAATCCAACTCAAGTGAAATATCAACAGAAATACAAGTAACTTAAAGGATGTTTGGGATAACCATCCTATAAGGATCTTCAGAACTATCTACGAGGTGGAAATATACACTATAACACCGTGGTCATTCCAAATTAATTTATACTTCAAAACCAAAATATCATTTCATTTCAAATATATCTATTTTCCAAAATAGTATATATATAGGTTAAATAATTTAAAATCAAAGTATTTAATTTCCTCAAGTCTGGCAAATCGATTCAAATCAACTTCAAATTCCAGATTCAAATTTATTCAAGGCTCAATTCATCAATTTAATTCAGTTCTAAATATACCATTTTTTTCCAATATATTTCAAAAGCTTTAATACTCAACATTTCCAAAGTTAGATTTAACAGTTTCATATAGCTCTTGATTTAACTTCATTATTATTTAATCAGGGAATATTCACTTAATAAACTCAATATCATCTAACTAGCCTTACATTTCATTTTTACTAAATATTTTCTTAAATTTATTTAAGCAAGAATTATTCATTAAATTATTTAAATAAAACCCAAGTTATAAATCATATCTTAAATCTCAATTTCAATAAGTTTCAAATTGGTTTAATTAATAACTTATCTTTCCAACCTTAACTTATTCAAATTATTACCAAAATCTATTTTGAAAATATAATTTTTATACTTAAACATCTCATAAGTATTTAAATCCATCCTAATTTAAATTAAATAATTTAAGGCTCAACATTTATTAAAACCATATATTTCTTTCCAAAACCAAAAAAATTCATTTTCAAAATATTTATATATATGGACCAACGGTGTCTGTATATATATACATCATATGGTTAAGTGATACGGATATTTATCATTTCAATCCGAAATTTAAATATATACGGGTAGATAACATTTCGACCCGTAATCCCAATTTCAATTCAAATGAAAATCGCTTGGGTTTATCATTTCAACCCATAACGATTTTCTCCTATTCTAAAGTCCGTTCGAGTATGTATCATTTCAACCCATAGTGAATTCTATACTAACAGGGAACTTGCAGAGTGATAACAGATAATATAAAATATAACAACAGGCATATATCATCAATATAAATAACACATACTAGTGTCAGATGTCATAGGTGAACATATACAGATAATAGTAATAACAGGCATATAAATACTAGATACTGGTGTCAAATGTCGCAGGTGAACATATACAGATAATAGTAATAACAGGCATATAAATACTAGATACTGGTGTCAAATGTCGCAGGTGAACATATACAGATAATAGCATATATAACAATTTAAATAACTACAGCATCATATTTCAATTGTCGTTTCAATTGAAATCAAATTTAATAAATACAAGAACGTTAATCGTGAGTGATTGCTCACCTTTCGAGGCTAGAGATGAACAAAACTGAGATAGGTTACGAAATCCAGGCACGAATCTCAAACAAGGCAAGATTGAACTCGAATCGACGAACGAAGCTAATAAATAGAAGTTGACGAAATCAAGTCAAAATAGGATCGATGAAGATAATTTGTACGAGTGACTCATATATAACTATCTACTATATATAAATCAAGTCATATTCTAAATCCAGACATATTAAAATAAGATGAATATATTACACTTATTTACAAATAAATTTAAACACGTATCAACTGAATATACCAAAACACAAAAAACAACAACATATAAATATATATATACACTTTTTTTTGTTACAAAATCTATTCCAACGTTAGTCTTATAATAACACAATTCTAACAAGCTACCCACTTCTATAAAATTTGAAAGACCCGCGTACACTATTTAGTATTAATATTATTATAAAATCAAGACAGTAAGCGACCTTTCAACACACATAGAGAAGACACACCATATATAACTACTAGACCTATACGTACACACATATGCAGACCCTTTAAACATATAATAAATGTATACTTTCATAAACTTATATGACTCATCATATTTTAAAATAATATATACCTATAACTTAAAGTAACATCTGCAACTCATATATACATACAGATTTTTAACCTAATATTATCATAACTTATATACATTTATTTCTCAAATATCAACGTTTTTATAACATATATTCATAAATCCATAATATCTATATATTACAAGACCGATAGGAAAAGGATTTCTACGTCCAATATGAAATACTATTATACATAACCTATATGCCTACCCATTGTTAAAACAAAACAGTATGAAATGTGTGTATATTAAGATGTATATATGCAGACCCTTTGAAATATTTTTATCATGGATTCCAACATTTTTCTTCATATAACTTTATAAACTGACCTGTAACTTCAAAACAGAACATAAATATACACTAACAGCCAGACATCATGAATCCAAACAACACACATGAAAGACTATAATATAACTCTATATATCATATATACCGACCAAAAAAAAACACACAAGAATGCACACACTGATGTATAAAAGGTGTTGGCCCAGGTAAATATGTATAACTGATATCACTGTATATACGAGACCTAAGATAACATAATACATCTAGAATAATTTTATAGATTGCAGCTATATATCAACATAAACCTAATATATAAACCGACCTTCATGTTGTACAAAACAAAATAAGTATTACCTAACATGAGGAAGATGAGATGGTGGCCAGAGGTAAGGGAACACGGTGGCTTGGAGGAAGGAGGAGGAGCGGATCTGGGTAGGCTGCCGAACGTGGAGCTTCATGCGAGAGTGGGTTCATGGCTACTGGTGGATTGGCTGAGTGGTTGGAGGCAGGGGAAGGCACTGTGGATGAGCAGTTCGAAAGTGGGAGAGCTGGCCTTGATGACGGAGGAGGGAAGACTTGGAGGGGGAGGCTCGGCGGCCAAGGGGAATGGTCTTTGGCGGAGAGAGGAGGTGATGCTGAGATTTGGAAGTGGGAAACGTCAGGGCAGTGGTTTCATTTCAAGTGGATCCGAGATTTTCGTGATGAGGATGAAGAATAGGCACAGTAAACGTTGCATATAAATGAAAGGTATAGCAAAGGAAAAAAGAAAAAGCTGGAACGAATATAAATATAAAAGGTAACAAAAGTAATAGCAACGGTCACGCGTGCTTTGATTCAGGAAATAATAATTAGAGTAAATTATTATTGTGGTCCCGGTGCCCGTTTCAAATTTTGAAAGGTAAAGGAAGGCGAAAAGTTAAAAAGTGGTACCGTTACAACGTGCTGTTATCCACATTTTCGTCGCGTATCGGACCCCAAAAATACAGAAAAATATACCGTAGAGATCAGCATGACAAGACTATCAAAACGGTATACAGATATTGGTGGTACGATCATCTGATCGAAAATCGATAATCGGTACCAGAAATGCTGCTATTTTGCCAGAATTTAGATAAACGGAGCGGTAGAAGTCCAAATTTGAAAAAACGACTTTCGCAGTCTGAATCAGAATGATCTGAATAAATTTTCTCCTGTTGACATATTTTGGTTTCGGAAAACTTTTAAATTCACTGTTATTAACCGGTTTGATTTGAAATGAAATTTCACAGGAAAATAACTTCAATATTATCAGATGAAAATTTACCAGTTGCTATATTAAAATAGACGTATTCCAAATAATAAATTTTTATTTTCAAATTTTATTGTTTAAAATTTCACAAAATTTTCAATTAATTTAACAAAAAAATCACTAAAAATTTATGGGTCGTTACATATACTTTACTTAAGGATTAAGCTTTTAAGTAGTTCAAATTCATGTGGAAGGTGAGATCTCCATTCTTCGTTAAAATAATTTATGAAATAAATTGTTAAATGGGTTTCTAACCCAGCAGAATTCAACAGGAGTTAGAACATCCAGACAACGCCAGAATGACTTGAAAAACAAGGCATCTAAAAGAACAAGCCAATGGAAATTAAGAGAAACAAGCCAAAAATTCACTAAGTAGATGGATCGCTGGCAATCCATCATCCATGGATCGCTAGCAATCCAAAAGAAAGCATTACAAGTTGTCAAAGCCTCTTGCATCAAGATCTACTACCTCTTCTAAGAATACTTACCAAGTTTCATCGCATTCCAATCAATGTAGTTCAAGAAGTAAAGACTCATCTGATTCAAGTTGTTTTCCCGCTTTTTGACCAAAGTAGCTAAATTAGAACAGACCTAGTTGGATTGACTTTAAATTTTGGAAGAACACTTAAAAACATAAAAGAAGGCACTCACCAAAAATGACCTTGATTGGATAAGGTTAGATGGGTCGCTAGCCACCTAACTAGATTGATCGCTAGTGACCCATGTAGATTGGGCCCGAGCACTTGAAATTTTTATGGTAGGTCCATGACACCCTCTATAGTGTACCAGCAAAGTTTTGTTTGATATCATTTAGTTTGGGCGAGTTATGGATGATTCTTATAGACTAGATGACCCATGAAGACGGCTGATCAAACAAACTGTAAAGGACTTGATATTTAGACAGGGCACTTAAATAGAAGATAGAAAGACAACCAAACTAAGATCGCTTAAAAATATGCAAAGTCGATGGATAGCTAGTGATCCTTCCCCTATGGATAGCTAATGATCCATCCCCTATGGATAGCTAGCGATCCATCAAAATAGGTGGGATGGCCCTCAAACTTTCTGGGCTCCTTTGTAGCATGAAGTAAAGGCTTTTAGTAGAAAAATATTCTAAGTTGATGGATAGCTAGCAATCCATCCCCTATGGATAGATAATGATCCATCCCCTATGGATAGCTAGAGATCCATCAAGATAGGTCGGATCACCACCAAACTTTCTGAGCTCCTTTGTAGCACTAAGTAAAGGCTTTTGGTAGAAAATATGCTAAATTGATGGATAACTAGCGATCCATCCCCTATGGATAGCAAGAAACCATAGAAATGACTCGGATTGATTTGAGATTTTCGGTGATGACTTGGCATAACAACTGGATTCTTCTTCACTTAAACTTCTAGCCTAAGTGCTCTACAACCCCTATAAATACAATCCTACCTGCAATATAAACAGGATCTTCTAGACTAGCTGCTGAAACTTTGTAGAAACTATTATTTACTCTTCTCCTTCCACATAACAGTCATCTAAAGGGTTCACTGTGATTCTCCAGTGAACTCTAACACTGGTGACTTGCTCTATCTTACAAGATCCAATCAAATTGTAATCAGATTCAACTTATAATTCCAGTCAGTCAATAGAAAAGTTACAAAGTGGATGTAGGCTTCATTAACAGCCGAACCACTATAAAAATCTCTTATCTCTTTACTTTATCTACGAGTTATTATTCCTTGTATCTATTTTATTTGCCTTGATAAACAGGGCTGGTGCTTTCACAATCAATTCAGGGTATTGATCCATTTTTGGGTTAACATTTTGGTGCTTTCACTGAGAATTGAACTCAGGCTTAGATCTAGCTATCTACTTTGGATTGGATAGGTTCGAAAGTTAGATCTTCCATCTCTACTTAGAAGATTTGCTATTGAGAATCAGTGGCACCAGAAAGAAAGAGAACTACCTTTGGAAGACCATAGGAGTTACTATTGCTGGAGAAGAAACAAACCCTCAGCAAATTGAAGTCAACAACCCCAACAACTTGCTGTTAGGAGCCCATTTTGGAGATCAGGTTTCAGGATCCTCCACATAGCATGAAGTTGTGACTTAGGGAGAATTGAACTAGATGGTTGATTAAATTAACCATAAAATGGCAAACAGTCAAAAGGCTCTTATGGAAAAGATAGATGCTCTCTTAGCACTACAATCGCTAACTACACCCACACCGCTGCCGAAGCCGTGGCTGCTACGGAGCAAGAGCATTCTTCTGTTTCTACCTTGAATAGAAGAAATAGAAGGCAAAAGAATAAGGAAGCAATGGGTGGAGCTCCAAGAATCATAATGGAAGAAAACATCAACACTCCACCTACTGCAAAAGCACCTGCTACAAACCCGAACTTAGGGTTGAAAACCCCACGGGAGGATATAATGATGGCTCTCTTCGGCTCTGATAATGACAAACAATTTGAGGAAGACAAATTGGATGAAAATACCAACCTGCAAAACGCTAAAAAGAAGCTCTAAAACCCTTGCCGCAACACAATGCCAAGCATTGGACGAGGAACTACTACTCAAATGGTACACTTAGAGGCAGGAGAAACAAAAAGATTTGATAAAAACCGAGATCGATTATAAGACCAAGCTCCCATGGTATATTGTGATCACTCACAACTGACCAGCTTCAAATCCCATCATGGAGCTCCCATCATCGAATCACGGATTGTTGTCATCGAAAATCATCAAAAATCATCAAAATGGTTATTGAAAAACTCACTTCAGGGTTGACTCGAAGTCGAACTCAGGTAATCACCCTTTTGACTCGAAGTAAACATAAGAAATTCTGGCTTGAAATCAGACTCGGGTAAAACCAAGATTTTGTCCAAGCAAACATGCAAATGGCTCTGAGCAACGTTTGTCACCAACCAAACACTTCAAATTTTATGACTCTAATCGAACCATGTGCTGACTCAATGCAAATGGCAATTTTTCTTCGGTCGAACACCAAGTAAAATACCACCGATTCATCAATGCCGATCCATCTTATTTTGCCCATAACTCGAACATGCGAACTCCAAATGCCTTGAAATTTGGAACGCGACCTTATGGGGCCTTCTTTGTCACCCCATACCGATCTTACCTACTTTGAATTTTTTTAGGGATCGTCACTGATCCATTACCCCATCATAAGTTATTTGTCATTCAATCAGCATTTCCAATCATTCAAGCATAAGGCAATCATGCATATATCATTCTCAAGCATTATAAATAGCTGTAACTTGAAAACAGACCGATCTGACAACAATTAGAGTATCATCCCCAATCGAAACTCATTCACTGAAGCTATTCAACATGCAAGATATCCAAAGAATTTTATCATGCCATTTCTACAACTATGAAACTGGTTCAAAATTTCTTTTTTACAGGTATGATTAGCATATGGACGAAGTGAGGGCGACGGATAAAGTCTACTGCAAGGCCACAGGAATTATTAAAAGATGAAACAACCTAGTGCCCTGGAAGAATTCTACAGGAAGGCAAACCGGTTCTAAAGACTAAAGGTAGTGTAATTGGCAGAAGGCAAACCCAGCAATTTACCAAAGAACATACGAAATGGTGAAGGAGCTACAGGACCTCAGAGACCTTTTGCCCAAGCAAGGCTACTAAGACCCAATAGAAAAGCGCCCCAGCGAACTGATGAAATCAGATGAAAGGATGACTATCAAATAACACTCTAGCTAGTTAGCAACTAAGGAATGGGCAGCAACATAAAGCGATGCCTTATCATCCATCCTTGTCTACTTTCCTTTTCCAAATAGGCTATTCCGGGACACTGGGGGTATTGCAAACAGCACGGCGAAAGAAATGCTTCTATGCCCTCGATGAGTATTGTTGATTTCCCTTCTAAGAACCAATGTTGCTCTGGTAGTGTCGATAAGTCATGTCCAAAAGATCGTCAAACAAACAGATCCAACCCCTTAGTCTTTGCGAACCGACAAAATTGTGTTCCCGCAAGTTGAATCCTAAAAATTCCTCTTGAATTCGTTGAATCATCGCTTTGATACTGTTGGGTCGTCAGACACACGACCTAGAAATCTTCTTTGAGTCGATGAATTATCATTCCAAGGTTGTTTGGTCGTCGGACATCCGCCTAAAATTTCTCTGAAGTCAATGAATCATTGCTTTAAGGCCACTGAGCCGTTGGACACATGACCTAAAACTCTTCTAGGAGTCGATGAGTTATCGCTCCATGGATGTTTGGTCATCAGACATTCGACCAAAATTCCTCTCGAAAATGATAAATTTTCATTCCAAGGCCGTCTGGTCACCGGACATCGGACTATAAAAACTCCTTCATAAACTAAAGCGTCGTGAAGGTCTTCCTCGAACTAAAGCATCGTGATGGCGAACCGGAAGATCAGTGGTCATCTGATCCAAAAAACCCTTCACGAATGTGAAGGTCTTTTATGATCTAAAATGTCGTAAAGGTGAACCGGTAGATCAACTGTCAACTGATTCAAAAAACCCTTCACGAACGTGAAAGTCTTTCACGAACTAAATCGTTGTAAAGGTGAAAAGGTAGATCAGTGGTCATCTGATCCAAAAAACCCTTACGAACATGAAGGTCTTTCATGAACTAAAGCATCATGAAGGGGAACCGGTAGATCAGCGGTTATCTGATCCAAAAAATCCTTCGCAAACATGAAGGTCTTTCACGAACTAAAGCATCGTGAAGGTAAATCGGTAGATTAGTGTTCATCTGATCCAAAAAACCCTTCATGAATGTGAATGTCTTTAACGAACTAAAGCGTCCCGAAGGCGAACCGGTAGATCAGCCGAAATTTATGTACGACTGATATCCACAAAGGTGAATTGGAAGATCAACAATCATCTAATCCAGGGCCATCTGAAGTCAAGAAAGTCATGCTCCGAGGCCACAAATCAATAATCATATCAGTCACTCGACATAATTAATGGAATCACTTCCAACAATCAGTGAAACAAACAGTATTGAACTCCAGAGCTTCGAAGTCTCTCAAAGGAACTAAGCCAAAACTGAACCGACCTTATTAATAAGAAGTTGACTCGAATCAAGCCAAGACTTAGAACTCGGGATAACCGCACCTACTAGACTGGGGGCAACCAGACGAGTTGTGGAGAGACCCTAGGTATAGTTTATGTGCACCAACAGCCTTATGGCATGTGGGGCACCGCACACACTTGAATAGCCACAAGAAAGGCCAAGACTAATCATACCACAGTTTTGTTATGCCCGATTAAAAATTCACTCAAATAAAAGATAGAAAGACAACCAAACTAAGATCACTTAAAAGTATGCTAAGTTGATGGATAGTTAGCAATGCAAACCATATGGATAGCTAACGATCCATCCCCTATGGATAGCTAGAGATCCATCAAGATATATGGGATCACCCTTAAACTTTCCAAGCTCCTTCATAGCACCAAGTAAAGGCTTCTGGTAGAAAAATATGTTAAGTTGGTGGATAGCTAGTGATCCATCCCCTATGGATAGCTAATGATCCATCCTCTATGGATAGCTAACGATCTATCAAGATAGGTCGGATCACCCTCAAACTTTCCAAGCTCCTTCATAGCACTAAGTATAGGCTTCTGGTAGAAAAATATGCTAAGTTGATGGATAGCTAGCGATTCATCCCCTATGGATAGCTAGCGATCCATAGAAATGAATCAGATCGATTTGAGATTTTCGGTGATGATGTGGCATAACAACTGGACTCTTCTACACTTAAGCTTCGAACCCAAGTGCTCTCTAACCCCTATAAATACAATCCTACCTGCAACATAAACATGATCTTCTGGACTGGCCGCTGAAACTCCACAGAAACTATTCTTCACTCTACTTCTCCCACATAACAGTCATCTAAAGGATTCACTGTAATTCTTTAGTGAACTCTAACGTTGGTGACTTGATCTAACTTACAAGATCCAATCAAATTGTAATCAGATTCAACTTGTAATTGTAGTCAGGCAATAAGAAAAGTTATAAAGTGGACGTTGGCTTCGTTAACTGCCAAACCACTATAAAAATCTCTTGTCTCTTTACTTTATCTGCGAGTAATTATTCCTTATCTCTATTTTATTTGCCTTGATAAATAGGGATGGTGCTTTCACACTCAATCCAGGGTGTTGATTCATTTTTTGGGTCAACATAAATGTTGTAGAAATCTATTTCTAGCTTGGTTGTGATTTTTTTTGTTTTTGCTCATGTTTATATAATTTTAAAAAAAATCATCATATTTTTATTTGGTATTTGATTTAAAAATAGTAAATAAGCTTACTATTAAGTTTGAAAATAAACTACCAACTCTCTGTTTTCTTGATAACCATCTTCATTTTCTTAGTTCAAAATACATACCACACAAACCATTCACAATTAGCTAAAACAACCAACTAGGAAATCATTCGTTATAATGTCTAGTATTTATTAAAAATGGTCGGGTGGCATTCCAATTAGTAGGGTGGTCGTAGTGTGTCAATTACAGTAAGTGGATGGAAATGTGTCAGTTTTCGACGAGCTTGATTTGTTGAATAAATTGTACAGTCGGGTTCATAATTGAAAACCATGATTTTTAGAGTAGGTCTCGTGATTTTAGGTGGTCGAGTTTAGTGGTGCAAAGCTGATCAAATTTGTTTAAAAATTGATTTTTGGAGACCGAAGTATCAAGGTGATTAGTGGTGGCATGGGGAGCAACCTTGGGTGATGATTGAGGCATAGGAAGTGATCGCATGATGTATGGTGGTCGGTGGTGGCTAGGTTATCTCGAGTTACGGTTTAGGACTTTTGGATGTTTATTTCAAAAATTGCGCATCGTTGTGGAGATTGGGGGCATCGAGTGGTCCGTGCCTTAGTGGGAGGTGGAGCAGGGTGTCAGCATCCAATTGGTGGTGGAAACGTGATCTGGCGATGGTCGGAGCTTCGGCTAGGGGTGGATGTTCGAACTTGGAGCGAGTTTTATAAATTTTTGATTTATGGTTGGATTTCGATTTGGACGTGGGAAGGCAAAGTCAAGGGGGGTAGGTGGGTTGTGCATGGTCGGTGGAGTTTGTGGGTGTGGTCGGTGGGTCAATTGGCGACCGGAGGAGGGTGTGAACGTGCATTAGAGGGTGGTGGTGCACTATGTTTTTGGGTTCTAGGTTTTGATTTTTTAATTGATTTATGAATAGGTTTTGGGAAGGAGAAGCTTGAGTATGGGTTTAGATTGTGGGCCTTGGGCCAGGGTTTGTTTAATAAAATTTGCTAATTAATTTTTAAAATTTTTAAAAGGTTTAGACTTTAACAAATTATAACGAGCCCATACGAAGTCCAGTTGACCTGCGGATTTCGATACTTGGTTTATATAATTGAATAAAACACATTCGTACAACTATTTGACCAATCCGTTGAAGTAAAAAAAATATGGATAAAATTTATAGTCATAGAAAATAATCTTGTTGTTTGGCAGTTATAATTTATCACTGATATGCAGTTAGTATAATAAAACACGGTTCTGCTACTTAAATCGAATAGATCTTATTGGATATTTATTTAGCAAAATAAATCCTCGTTTTGCTATTTTATTAATTTGGACATTTATTGATATGCCAGTTGACTTGGATAAATGATGTGCTATCTGTTGTTTGTTAATTATGGATTTTATTTACATATTTTTTCTTATGTAAATATCAATTATATGTTCTGGATTGTTAAATTGAAATAGGATAACCTGTCTTAGTGCCAGTGTGGTTGCTAAGCCTCTTTCCAAAATTCTAAAAGGAAATGGATTTGGATTTCTCTTGAATTTAAAATATTTGAAGTAAAGTGTTTTCTATATTTAAATGGTTAAGTTAATATTATTTGGATAACAATAATTATTTAAATTTAATTAATTTTTGATAATGATGTTTAAGTTAATTAGTTATTTATAAAATAAGTTGCTTTAAAGTTAATTAATTATTTTAAAAAAGTTAATTTAAAAGTTAATTTAAAAGTTAATTAATTATTTTATTAAGGTTATTTTAAGTTAGTAAATGATCTGATAATGATGTTTTTGAAATTTATCAATTTTTTAATAATAGCGATTTAAGTTAATTAATCACTTATCTAATAGTGATTAATTTTATTAATTATTCATTATGGTGTTTTAAAGTTAATTAATTATTTACTAATGATGTTTTAAACTTAATAAATTATTTATTTAGGAGGTTTTAAAGGTAATCAATTTATTTATTAAAAAGTATTTACAGTAGTAAATTATTTTATAAAGAGAATTATCATTTTTATGAAGGGTTTGTTAAAGATATAAACTAGAAAGAGATCTTAGAATTTGGAAAAGAATTTTTGGGTTTATAAAACTTTTATTTTATATGAATTAGATCACTTATGAAAAATCAAGTTTATGAAATTAATAATTAATCCTTCTTAGTTATGGTGGTATGGAAACACCTTGCCATACTTAAAACTGAAGGATTAGTGGTTTGGGTTGATAGTAAACATTGTTTTTAAATGACATTGATTTTAATCCATTTAATATGATTTTGGAATAGGAAATCTTTCTTAAGCGGTTTGAGAATATACTTACACCGGTGAGATAAGTATATGAAAATTTGGTAAATAATTAAAGTGTTTTCATTGATAAATATTAATTAAAAAAGAGTTAGTGGATTCCATATGGAATTAAAACTATGCTTGATTTTTTTTATTTGGTAGTTAAATAACCAACAATCAAATTTTGACAAGTTTTTTACTCCGGAAATATCTAGGAGGAAACACGAGGGTTATAAGGAACAATTATCTTCGCTAATGCTACTATATGTATAAACTCATGTGTTTTTTTTATACAAATGGTAAGAAGATCCGTCCACTTAGACAATTAGGCCCGCTCTTATGCATTGTCTATTTATTTCCAAAGTAACTAAAGTTGAGTTTACCGAAAACTATCGAATGTTGGTTCGAAAAAATGGAGATCTGATAAGTATGTATTATCCGAAAACCACTTCGAACCAACTTAAGTGTCCGAATTAAAGACATCTTGAAGTTGATGGAATTAAAGATGGAGTAGTTTGAAGTGAAAGGGCTACTTGCTACTAATCTTGAGGGTGATTCTAAAATGGATATAGTAGAAGTAGTGCCTTTTGTTTATTCGTATCCTAAACAACTTGTATGGACGAATGTTGGCATTGCATTGCCGTTTGGAGGGCAGTGTTAGTATTCCAAGTGGGATTGCTATATGAAAAGGTAAAAATGTAGCCTATAGCCTCACCAACTAGGAATGACTTAAACAGAGGATATGCCACAAGGCTATATGGGTCATACCCATTAGGGTGTTGTCATCACCCATCTAGATTATTATTTATGGATTTGATTGTGCTTGAGTGCTCTCGAGAAAAGGTTGCAAATTAACCAGAGTAATGAAATATTAGGTACTATCCAATAAGGGATAGGCCGCTCTTGCCATGTAAGTGGTCCATGTGAGGCCTTCAGTACATTTTATCTAGGGATATACTGTGATAGGTAGTACCCCAATAGCCTTGTCATTGATGGAATCCATTCTACAATAAGTGCTGTACGGACTTAATTGTGCCCAACTATGCTTGAAAGTTAGATGCAAGCATTCTAGCTGTAATTATAATTTTTTAAGACCCTAGACATTATTATAATATCACTGGATTTTTATAGAAATGTTTTGCTTATCGTAAGGTAAAAACCTATCCATGTTTATGTGCACCATGGTCTTACGAGATACCTTTATTTTGAATGGTTTTTAAAACATTAAGAATCTATTTGATTATGTTTCTCACCCTATTTTTACCAGACTGATCCGAGTTTAATTTTTCTTATAATGCTTGGGTCAGCCTAAGCATGTTTTCCAGATCTAGCTGGACATTTTGGAGCTTCAGGAGAGGAGCTGGATGCCTCCAAGATGTACTCCAGTATTTTCTTTAATATTCCATTATTTTGTTCTTGCTGTATTTGTCAGAAATTGTAAGGATAGGTTATTATAACTATCCAGGGCTGATGATTGATTTGTTTTGCTCTAATTTTATGTATGTATATTAAAGTTCGGTTTTCTTTTGTAAAGATCATTGGTATATTATATATTACTCATCATGGTGTCATTTTTTTCTACCCTTTTCCTTTTTCCCCAACATTTATCCTTTTGGCACTTAGATGCTCGACACATGAATACCATGGATGTATTAGTGTTAGCTTCTAAGTATTAAAAAGGCGGGTTGTTGTAATTGGTATCAACGCTTAGGTTAAGTGAACACCCAAGCTTTGGTAGGTAGACGGATTAGGGATAGGGTTAGTAATAACCTAAAATGAGTTTGATCATGCATATATATATTAGTGTGTATTTATTAGTGCTATAAAAAAGTTTTATATTGTGTTAATTTGCTGATTGGGTGGTTATGAATTCTGGTCGATACAGAAGGTATAGCTGTATCGATAGGAGTTTCTAAACTCTCGAATAAGGTAAACCGACACAGTATTATTTTGAATTTGATCAAATGAAATAATTTTACCTAGGATAATATTTCACATATAAAAGAATAGTTATCAAAATTTATGTAGTTATTTTTGATGTGTTTGTTTGTTAGGAGATGATAGTATGAAATTATTATCATTTAGGGTTTGGTCAGTCATCCTCATCCAGTTTTGAGCATTGTCTACTGTTTGTTGATTTATAAGTAATTTTTCATTTAAAATACCTGGGTTGGGTAGATAGAAATTATGGGAACATTGAAACGAACACCTTATGAATTAAGTTTCAACATTCGACTATAGGACGTTCAGTGATAATGTTGGGTTAAAACTAGATTTTAAATTAAGGATGTTTATTAAAAGAAAGCTTTAATATTTTAAATAAATATATAAGAAATGGTTTTATAAATGTTGATTTTATGAAAGTTGGATTTATAAAGATGTAAAACTTATAGAGATGTGTTTTAGAAATAAAAGGGATCTCTGAGGATTCAAAAATCCCATGGTCTTGAAAAAAATTTGAAAGCTTCTAAGAAAAGTAGTCATGGTTTTACCTGGAAGTTTTTACAAGTAAAATGTTTTGGAAAGCAAATTTTTAAGTAAAGTATACTTCATTTGGATAGTTCGAAGGAAAATGTCTCGATTAGTTTTGTGGTAATCTGAATAATCTTCTAAGTGGTGTTCGGGTGTTTGCCTAGGTGAATTTTGTAGTGCACTTAGTAAATCATTCCCTTTAGCATTGTACAATCGAAAATGAGTTCGAATCCGAACAAACCCAAAGCATGTTGGAAACTAAGAATTTTTTAAACCTATTTTTGTGTAAATATATACATAATTGTTTTAAAAAGGGAATTTTG
Source organism: Allium fistulosum (assembly GCA_030737815.1). NCBI lineage: Eukaryota > Viridiplantae > Streptophyta > Magnoliopsida > Asparagales > Amaryllidaceae > Allium > Allium fistulosum. The sequence continues at coordinate 1,368,049,254 of CM060902.1, read as the reverse complement.
AAAAAAAAAAGTGCTTTTATGTGTTACCCCGCCTTTTGGACAAGGTCGGGATATCAATAAATTGGCTAAAAATGATGGATATCAGGATTGGAGATCAATTGGAAACAAGGCTATGATCGATACCGTCAAAATGGGACCAAGCTCCAATAAAGGTGGGATCGAATGGGAATGATAAACAAGGCTTGATGAGGCTACACTTCGAATTTCAGGTCAATCAGAGTTCATGCGCTCAAGATATGGATGGATCAATGTTCATGGAAAACCAATTCGTATCGATACTTTCGTATCGATGAGGACAATATGGATTGTCTACTTTGGATAGATAGGTTTTCGTATCGATGCAGTGCGCATCGATTGGATGGATACGGCAAGGCATGTCGGCATGCTTCGTATAGATCAAAGCCTGGATCAATATGAAGGAAGCAAGACTTAGAAGGATACATACTTGATGAATACGAAGACATGTGCTTCCCAGAGCGGCATCAAATCGATACGAAGAAAGGTGTAGGGGATGGATATGAAAACAGCAAGCGCTCATGTGCTATTTCGTATCGATCGCGTTCATATCGAAACATACGAAGGAACCGGTTAGGGGAAGGAGCGCATTACGTGGATCAAAGCGTGAAACTCGGGTCGATACGAAGGCTACGGCAATGGATGTGGGGACTCATGGATACGTAAATAATGGACATGAGGTGGTGGAATAGGATGGATACGAAGGTGATCGATATGAATCTATCGATACGAAATCGCCAGCCTACTTGCAAACTCAACCTTGGATCAATCATAACTCTCAAACAATAGATCCAAATGCTATGAAATTTTCACAGAAGCTTTCTAATTCACTCAAGAGCTCACCTTATCGATCTCAACTCAATTGGGGCTGATTTAGATCGATACGAACGTAACATGGATCGATCTTAGATCGATCCCTAACCACTCCAGATCGATCTGGTGGGCCCACCCATGTATAGAAGAGGTATTCCGAGTTTTGGGGTAGATATTTCCAGATCTACTCCTATAAATAGCAACTCCATGACGGCTGAAAAGGGGATCGACTTCTTCTTTTCTAGGCGAAACTCTGTCAATTTGGTTAATTGTTTTCAAAGGATTGTAATGGTAATCAGTATAAAAGGAATAAAAGAATCAATTCAATGTGGATGTAGGCCGGAGATAGCCGAACCACTATAAATCTCATGTCTTTTCTCTCTTTCTTTCTTTCATTTTAATTTTGTTATTTCTTCATTTTTGTTCTCTACATCATCTAGATCTGAGATCTGCGATTGGATATTAAGGACTCGTGTGTAAACACTGGTGCTTTCACTACTTTTGGGATTTGTGACCAATTTTAGCGCAAACACTTTGGTGCTTTCACCGAGAAAGCTGGAACTCAAGGATTTGGAGGCTTGGATTTTGGATCTGAAACCTTAGGAACTCGGATTCTAGGAAGCAATGGCTAAGAAATTTGACAAGGAGACAGAGAATGGAGAGGAGTCATCATGAATGAAGGTAGGAGGCTTCCTCAGGAGCTAATCAGGCCTCAATCTTCATCACTAGAGATGAGAAGGAAGCTATGCTAAAAAGGCAGGTGGATATGATACAGAACCTACTCTGGTAGGTTGGACAAGCCGAAGTGCAAAATCAAGAGAACGGAGCTGCAGGCAATGCTGGAAATGTGGATCACAAAGTTGGAGCAGCAGGAATAGAGGCAATCTAGAATCAAGACTGAGGAAACAAAGCAAATAGGATGAGGGACAGAGTGGAACCATCGGGAGTAGCTCCTGCACTCAGGGGCATCCCCTCGGATCATGTTGACTCAATACCAGGCAAGATGCCAGGCGGTGCTGTGCAGTTTGGCTTTGATCGGGATATGGATGCTCGTCTAGAAGGGCAGGTTTCAGGGTTCCCTCGCGGACTCGGGGGCAGGTTGGAGATAGCGAACAGAGGCTACCACTTGATGATAATGATAGGTTAGCATACATGATCAAACGGGCTATGAGGTGAGGATTTGTAAATAGAGATTTGGAGGATGTGAAAAGGAGCCCCTTCGCTCCTACGATTAGGCAAGCTAGGAATCAGCTAGATTTCAAACTACCAACGCTGGAAATGTATGATGGGAGAACGGATCCCGCTGTTTACCTAACAAGGTACATGAGGCACATGGAAGTACTGGAGGGCATCGGAGGAAGTCATGGCGATGTGCTTCACTTTGTATTTGACGGATATAGCAGCACTATGGTTCAGACAACTGGAAAGCAGCTCTATTGGTACATGGATAGAGTTGATCGAGAGTTTGATGTGGCAATTTCGGGTCCATATCGTGAGACCCAAGAATGTGATGACTTTAACATCGATGAAACAGTGGAAGGGAGAATCACTTAGGGATTTCTTAACCAGATTCAATGCGGCAGTGGCTTTGGTGGATCGACCCGATCCGTTGATGGTTTTTATGGCAGCAGTCTAAGGGATTGCGAATAATTTGGATTTTAAGATATCGTTGGAGCGAGATCGACCAGTGGATCTCGGGGAGTTTTACCATGAAGCAGAGATGTTTCTACAACAGGAAGATGTGAAGGCTGAAATAGAGGGGAGAGAGGTTGAAGTTTATGCGGTAAAAGATGGAGGTCAACCCAGGGAGGATTCAAACAAGGACGATAGAGGCAAAAGGAAAATGAATGATAGCGGTAACACATCGAAAATGCAACGAAGGAAATCTATATTCTCTTCTTACACAGATTTGACTGAAACTCTGTAAAGGATTTATTTGGATACTCGAGGACGCCTCCAGTATCGAAGGACGACAAAAAGGGAACCCTCCGAATAGAGCGAGCATCGGGAAAGCATTGCCTATTCCATGAGTTAGATGGAGACAACACGAACGACTGTAGGAATTCGAAGGATATTTTTTTAGGAGCATGTGAGGAATGGTCATTTGCAATAATACATAAGGAATCGAGCCGTGGCGGTGGAACAGAAGCAGCCACAGCCCACCTCAAATGAAGATGGCACTGGATCTAGGCATCGCCATTAGCTTATTATCAACTGATTAGATTTATGGCATGGAATAAGTAATAAACCTTGAAGTAATATGGCTAAGTCACTTACACATGGACATGATCGAGGACGATCCCTAGGCATGCTCTGAGTTGATGATAACCTGTGATGCTCGGGTTTATGAAATCTTGTTTTTTCTGTTTTCTGCAAACTCTAGTTTCCTTTTTGGTACTCTGGTTATTTAGTTTTTTTGGTTGTATAGACTTTTATTTTATCAATTAAACTCTATAATGATTGGATTAGAATTAACGTAATAAATATTATAGGTCAAGCGGTTACGGTCCCGACCAGGGAGACGAGGCTATAACCGCGAGTTACGAGTCCCTTCGCCGGAGAGAAAAATGATGGACTCGAACTCGGATTAAATCCTGGACTGGAGAGTCGAGGCCGAAGAATATAAGTCCATGACCGGAGAGTCGAGGCCGGAGAATATAAGTCCTCGACCGGAAAGTCAAGGCTGGAGAATATGAGTCCTCGACCGAAGAGTCGAGGCCGGAGAATATAAGTCCTCGACCGAAGAGTCGAAGCCGGAGAATATAAGTCTTCGACCCGAGAGTCAAGGCCGGAGGATATAAGTCCCAGACCGGAGAGTCGGGGTCGGAGAAGATAAGACCTCAACTAGAGTCGAGGCCGGAGAAGGAAAACCATGGATAAGCCCTCGACCGGAGAGTCGAGACCGGAGTAGGATAAAATGACCCGACGAGGTCTATGGCTTTGGATATGGACTTGGAGAGGTCCTGGTTTTGGCTAAGGACCAGGCGAGGTCTTGGATTTGGATTACAGGACCCATGGAAGTCCTGGATTTGGATGTCGATCCGGAGAGGTCATGGATTTGGTTATTGGATTCTAGACATGGATATATCAAAACTCGGTTGTCAGGTTCGGATGGATATGGAATTGGCTAAGGATTTGGCTATTGGATTTAGAATCGGATATCGACTTAGAATAGTCGTGGATTTGGATAAGGATATGGCAATGACACTTGGATAGGATGGCTTGGTAATGGATGGATTATGGATCAGATGATATGGCTATGGATGGAATAAGGACTTTGGATGTCGGATTTAAAGCTATTCAAAACACGCCTTTCTACCGCAAGGCATGTTTTGGGTGGAAAATGTTACCCCGCCTTTTGAACAAGGTCAGGATATCAACAAATTGGCTAAAAAGGATGGATACCAGGATTGGGGATCGACTAGAAACAAGGCTATGATCAATAACGTCAAAATTGGACTAAGCTCCAATCAAGGTGGGATCGATTGGGAATGATAAAAAAAGCTTGGTGAGGCTACATTTCGAATTTCAGGTCAATCGGATTTCATGTGCTCAAGATATGGATGGATCAATGTTCATGGAAAATCGATTTGTATCGATACTCTCGTATCGATCAGGACGATATGGATTGTGTACTTCAGATCGATAGGTTTTCGTATCGATGCAATGCACATCGATTGGATGGATATGACAAGGCATGTTGGCATGCTTCGTATAGCCTGGATCGATACGATGGAAGCAAGACTTAGATGGATACAGACTTGATGGATATAAAGACATGTGCTTCCCAGAGCAGCATCAGATCGATACGAAAAAAGGTGCAGGGGATGGATACGAAAAGCGGCAAGCGCTCATGAACTATTTCATATCGATCGCGTTCGTATCGATCGATACGAAGGAACCGGTCAGGGGAAGGAGCACATTGCATGGATCATACGTGAAACATGGGTCGATACGAAGGGTATGGCTATGGATATAGGAACTGATGGATACATAGATGATGGACACGAGGCGACGGAATAGGATGGATATGAAGGTGATAGATATGAATCGATCGATATGAAATCACTGGCCTACTTGCAAACTCAACCTTGGATTGATCATAACTCACAAACGATAGATCCAAATGCTATGAAATATTCACAGAAGCTTTCTTATTCACTCAAGAGCTCACCTGATCGATCTCAACCCAATTGGGGCCGATTTGGATCGATACAAACGTAACATGGATCGATCTTAGATCGATCCCAAACCACTCCAGATCGATCTGGTGGGCCTACCCACATATGAGAAGAGGTATTCCGAGTTTTGGGGCAGATATTTCTAGATCTACTCTTATAATTAGCAACTCCATGACGGCTGAAAAAAGGATTGGCTTCTTCTTTTCTAGGTGAAACTCTATCATTTCTGTTAATTGTTTTCAAAGGATTGTAATCAGTATAAAAGGAATAAAAGGATCAATTCAAAGTGGACGTAGGCCGGAGATAGCCGAACCACTATAAATCTCGTGTCTTTTCTCACTTTCTTTCATTCTAATTTTATTATTTCTTCATTTTTGTTCTCTACATCATCTAGATCTGAGACCTGCGACTGGATACTAAGGACTCGTGTGTAAACACTGGTGCTTTCACTACTTTTGGGGTTTATGACCAATTTTGGCGTAAACATTATGTTAACTAGTTCGAGTGGCCCTTAATATAGCTAAAAATGGGAAAGGGATGTGTTCGAGTGGTAAGCACTTCTCTTAAGTATCAGCCTTCTTGGTTAGGAAATATATGATACAATTTGGTAGCACCTAGTTCCTTAGTATCATTTTGGGGTTAACCAGTCTATATATATTCTATGGTTAAAATATATAGATTCATTTCAAAAAGGAATTTTTAAATAAAATCAGGTATTTGGATTTTGAGTTTGCTTAAGGGAAATAAATATAAAATAAAAAGGTTTGAATCAGATAGTGGAATATACTCTTAGGATATAATATGGTTTATACAAATTAAACTTTAGTTCAGTTTTTATGAAATATATTTTCATAAATGACCTTAAAGGTAAAAATAAATTGGTATTAGGGAGAACCGTTAAAATAAGAACATAAGTTAAACGTAAATCATTTCTTTTTTTCCACATAGTTCTTGATCCAAGATTCGAGTACACGACTTCGAAGTGTTTTACACCATTCCACAATAAGGATCTATCACTCTAATTCTTGACGGCGAACACTAGGTGAGTATTCTTGATACAAAACCAAGGTTTTCTATCATAAGCATATGGCTATGTATGGAAAACGCGGGTTTCTAATAAAAAAGCCTGATCGGAGTCCACACTAAGGAATCGGGTGAGCGATACTAGTCGGAATTGAAGTTATGTATCCGAGTAAAGATTCAATAATATTTTGCATATAGATTATCTATGAACATCATAGAGACTTATAAATAATATTGGGTATTCTTTTTGAGAGAAATGTGTGATCCTCTAAAGTAGAGGAGAGCACACATGTACATTTATATATCACCAGTAATAAAGGAGCTGCCAACAAGCTTGGCAGGTAGCAAAAACCCACCATACAAAAAGAAATAAAAAATAAACCCTCCCAAAAGCCTAAAAGTAAAGACTCTCTTTAAGCAATCTACACAAACCCGAAACTAACGACTGAAACGACTACACGAAAAGAAGCAGCCTTCTACAACAATGCCCACAACACCAACTTCAACAACAAAACCTGAAAAACCTCAAAATAACAGACCGCATAAACTCTAGCCACAAATATACTCCTAAACACAATCACCATAAAAACACCCCCAAACATTCATCCACCCTCATGCATAAGACTTAGAAGCTTTATGTTTCAGCCGGGGACTTCTTCTAATGCTAACAGCTGAAATACACCTACTAATTCTTTTACCAACTTTGGGTATAGGAGTAGAAACACGAGCATGAATAGTAGATGGAGAAGATCTTCTTAGAGATGCGAGGCAGCGGTACATAATAAATTTGAAAGGTCCAATGTAATAATGAATGACCTTGCTAGAGTCAATACACAAATCTCCAAAAGAATATAGCCTCCCTAAATTTATTTCTATACCCAACCATACTTGTAGCCTTATCACCCTATTTATGACAAAGCTCCATGATTTCAATTCCTTGGTCTTCAAAAACACCGAATAGTTACACATTGGCATACTTGCAGATGAAGAGTATGAAACACGCTGAATCATAGAATCTACACCATCACCACTCACAAAACCAACATCGCCAGAAAAAAAATCGAATTTCCAACATCTTTATTTCCATTAATAATATTATTAGCTCTGAAATCATTCACACCAATGTTAACATTCATTTTACTATTGATATCAGCCAATATATAAATGAAATCCCCTAGCTGCGTCTTCACCACTTCTGATCGAAACACCCTAACATCTGAAGCATTGCAACCACTCTCTTCTCCAATAACTATCTTAATATTATTAGCATTTGCATCTAAGTCCAATCCTTCCTTAAAATCAAATACTCCAAAACATACAGCTATATCATCTCTCAAATGATGAACATCGGATACCCTATCCAGATTAACAACGCCATTCAGTTTTTTCACCTCACCAATTACAACATCAACTGACCGAATCTCCACCTTCCCTGTTACAGCCAAACTTCTACCATCCAAATCATCTGGAATCACATCTCTTACCTCATCATAATATAAGCAAAACACCCTCTTCTTTGCACAAACTATCTCCAAAGAAGCACTTGTCCATTGAGTGTCATCATGGACACTGATATCCTTGTGTGCATCATCAAATGAATCTCTGATCAAGTCCACATTCTCTGCCAGTATCACCAATTCATTGATTTCAAGCAATCCATCACCAACTTTACTTTCAAGTAGACCATCATCACAAATATTCAATATATTACTTTCAAAACCATCCCCATCCTTGTACATAATATCTAAACAGAGCAAATCACAGTATGAAACCACCTCGTTACCTAAACATTTGGAACTAAAATTGTTATCCATTGTATCTTGAATCAATTCTGAGCAATAGTAAGAATCATCCAAATCAAATAAGCTGCCAAAGCAATTAGATGTAACAATCTCCATACACTTTTTCTTACCCTTATGTTTGGAGTTTTTATATTGCATAAATCTATGGTTGTAACATAGTTAACTTTTGAATAATTAAGGTAAGTTATATTAGAATGCAATAGAGGATTATACAATAAAAAATTTCTAATTCAATTATTCATGTTTAAATACTTATTCAAATTTTTTGGATTTATCAATAATTAAAATAATCCTTTAACATATATTTAAGAATTAAATTTCCGATTCACTTCAAACCATTTAGAGATAAATGTATATACTATATATATAAAATCAAATTAAATTTAAAATAATATACCTATATATATATATAAATATCAAATCTTACTTAAGAAATTTAAAAAAAATTATCTTCGAACAAAAGTGTAGTAAAGCCACAGAATAGCCTCTCCACTTCGAAACTCGAAAATGAATGTCGATGATGCTGCAGTAATCACCGATATTATTTTCCAGCGACAAACAAAGAGAGTACTGATTTCAACATTTTTTTAATTCTCTGAAACGAATACTTTAAATAGTATACCTTTAAAACTTTAAAACCAGAGTTTGAAATTATCAGAAATTAAATTCTCAAATTCTAGATTTAAGTTCATTAAACTTCAAATCACTTTATAAACCATATTTATAAATTCATTTATAGAACAAATGAACGAAAATCAAATATTATAATTTTAACAACCAATTTAATTAACTTATTAAATTTCAAAATTTTTTTTACTTATATATTTACATAACGTACAAATTAATTTCATTTATCAAATTTGAAAATAATATTGTGTCAGTTTGCTTTGTCAAAGTGTTTTGGAAAGCCTATCGATAGCGTTGATCAGACGAATCGATCGAAAATCCAAACCAACGTCAACAACTCAAACAACACAACATAAAACATTTTAATATTAATAACATAATACAAAATACAAAATTCACTCCCTCTTCCGATGATTCAAGGATGGTTTCAAAGAGAGGATAGAGATTCAAATATAGAGGGATCCAACCAACAGAATTCAACTAGAAGATAAGCTCGATAGATAGATAAATAGATTTAGAAGAGAATGGTTAGACTTATATAAATCGTGGGCAACCTTAACCGGTCAACCGTGACTTCAAAATAAGATCGAGGTAGAATTCAGAGGCAAATCGACATTCGATCTCAAGAGATAGAATTCGAATATCGCAAGAGATAGCAGCATTGTGAACCGAGGATACAGAAATCTCCGGTGAATCAACGCCTATTGTAAGGAGCTATGGAATACTCAAAAATCCAGAAGAATACGAATAGGAAGAGACAAGAATGTATTTTGGAACCGAAGGAACATTCCAAAATTCAAAGGAAACCGGATCGAAGATGAAAGAATTCAAGCTCAAACGAAAGTGATTCCGTAATTTAATCTACTCTATATACCGAGTTTTGCCTAAAACCAGAGCTCTGATACCAAATGTAACGACCCACTATTTTGGACCATTCAAATCGACAATAAATCCACACATGTCGGACTTAAATAATTCGAAACAATAGATTGTAAATAAAATTTGGCAAAACTCAACATATACAGTAAATAAATAATCACAGAATCATAGACACAGAGTAATATAACAATAATGCAGCGGAAAACAAAGAATAGTAGTTCATGAAGCTACTATATATAATATAACAGAGTTTAACAAGATACAACAGGAATCACGAATACAAAGATGTCTCAATACAATAGTCAAATACAAGATCTGAATACATCCCTGGAATTAACTAAATGATTGAAAGCAGAATCAATAGTGGATCCAAGCAAAGCTCCAACTCCAAAAGTGAGTCTCGAATAGTGGTACAACTCGGTCTGACCCGAGCATAAAGCAAAACACAAAACACTCGAGTCAGGACATACATACTTATACAATGTAAACCAACTCAAGTGAACTGTAATAAAAATGCACAAGTAACTTAAAGGATGCTTGGGATCAGCCATCCTTTAAGGATCCGTTAAACTATCTACCATGTAGTAATATACGCTATTATACTAGTGTCTAATAGTAAAATAAACTTACTTTAAAATAGCGTTAAGGCTTTACATTTTCCACCTTAACACATAAATAGTCCCAGTAGTCTATCCAGTATCAGCGTACCTCCAGATCGGGAGGCTACCCTAAATACTCCACAGGCTACGGCACAAAGCCAAACCCGTAAAAGGCTCGCTAGGGTAGGTGACACGGCACAACTAGGCAATGCCAGGGTAGATATACCAATTACGCATCTGGGCTAGTGGTAACGCATAGCAGCCACTACCGCCCACCTCGGAACACACTCCCAAATCAAAAATCGAGGATGGCCATCAAATCAATCACGAAGTAATAGAATAGTATAAGATGGAATGTGTCCGATCAGAGGAGCTACCTCATTGGCCCGTCAATCGCTCCTGTTTTAGCCACCTTATGCCAACTCACGTTAGTCGGGTCCACGTATATACCTTAATAGGATCGTCGCTACCATCCTACTTCATTCTGGAATCTCCACCGCGTACACAGTTGTTAAAGTGGTTTTCAGTATCGACAGAGAGTATGCCCATATCCGATCCCGGTCTCTTTAACAACCAATCGTTATTATAACCCGTGGTTATAAATTTCAAAATGGTTTATATTCAAAAATCAAAGCATATCTATTTTTAACCATATCAAAACAATACCATTTTCTCTTCAATTGTATCCATTTTAGAAATCATATCACTTTCAAAAGTTATAATACTTTCAAAATCATATGACGTAAAAATCAAAACGCTTTGGAAATCAAAACCTTGAAATTCATAACACTTTGAAATCATATCTTTGAAATCATAACATATTCATTTAACCATTTAATTTAAATTCAATATACTTTCAAAACAAATATTCAATTTCCAGAATTATAGCATTTTTTGAGTTCATTCATTCAATTACAAAAATTTCAAAACATTGTATTTTCAGAAACAGCAACACATATAAAGTGTTACAGTAGATATATTAGTATTTCAAAATATTGTCAATTTCAAAAACAGCAGCACTTACAAAGTGCTACAGTAGATATATTAGTATTTCAAAACATTGTCAATTTCAGAAACAGCAGCACTTACAAAGTGCTACAGTAGATATATTAGTTTCAAAACAGTTCAGCTTTAGGAACAACAACACTTACAAAGTGTTACAGTAGATATATTAGTATTTCAGAATTTAGTTTAATTTCAGAAACAACAACATTTTTTAAAGTGTTACAGTAGATATATTATTAGTTGAGAATATAGTTTACTTTCAGCAACAACAACACTTAGCAATTATTGTCTTAAAACCACAGCATTTTAGAATGCTACCAATACTAATTCCAGATTTATTATAACATTTCAGAAACATTAAAACTTCAATTTTAACCATTTTTAACTTATAAAATCATATCTCATGCTTCATAAAATATTCATTTAGATATCACTTAACTTATGATTTAACTCAAATAAATTTTTATAAATAATATCCTATTAAAACCATAATTCATTTATTATGTCAAAATACCCAATTTTACTTAACTTTTATTTTAACCAATAACTTAACACCTGATTAAAAATACCCATTTCACAAATAAAATATTCTTATCACTAAGTTGAGCTTAAAATTCCATTTAAAACTAAATTTTCATTTATTAAGTCAAATCAAAATTTACATATTTATCATTAATTCATTCATACACTTTTAACTTATAGAAAATCACCATAAATTTATTTAAATCATTTAAATCCCATTTAAGTTAAAATCTCATAAAATTTTAAATTCCAAATACTTCAAAAATTTTAGAAAACTATTATGTCAAACTTAAGTTCAAAATCACATATTTTTAAGATCTCAAAATACTTAAAATTTTTAGAAAATTATTATAACAAACTTAAGTTAAAAATCACATATATTTAGTATTTCAAAATACATAAAATTTCAAAAAAATATTATTTAAAATAAACCACGGGTCTATATAATATTTTCTAACCTAGGTCAAGTGGTACGGATATGTATCATTTCAACCCGTAATATATATAAATCCCGGGTTCTATCATTTCAAACCCGAAATCCCAAGTTAAAACAAATAAAAATCGCTCGAGCCTATCATTTCAGCTCATAACGATTTTTCCCTATTCTAATGTCCGTTCGGGTATGTATCATTTCAACCCATAGTGATTCTATGCTAACAGGGAACTTGCAGTGTGAGAAACAGAAATATAAATAAACAGTAAAACATATCATATGATGTCAGGTGATGCAACAGGTATATAATCAGGTTATAACATCATATAATCATATCACATGCATATATGAATTTATCGCAACATAGCATATCAATACTACACATCCACTTGTCATCGTTTCACAAATATATAAGTACGAATGTCGAGAGTGATAAACTCACCTTTTAAAGCTAGAGACGACAATTTGAAACACACAACTATACTCTGAAAAGCACGACAAAGCACGAATAGATTTGAGTGGATGAAGAGCCAAAATCCAAATCTCGTAAATAACAAATATACAACATATATAAGAATATAATTAAACACATAACAATAAAAAAACAATGTGAAAATATGAATCAAAATGAAACAAAGTGGACTCTACCAAGGTAGGTGGGCTCGGCCACTAAGCAAATGGGCTTGACCATCACCAAACATGCTCGATCATGACTTGATTTGTGGCATATAGACTTGGTTATGGTAAATAAAAGGTACGGCTATGGTTAAGTGAAGTGGTGGCAAACAAAAAGGTCAATAGGAAGGCAAAAAGGCAAGGTACCAATGCCTTTTGGGTTCGGCCCCATGGTTAATGGGTTCGGCCACTATGCTAATGGGTTCGGCCACTATGCTAATGGGTTCGGTCATAATACAAATCTGGTCAAGGCAATGACTCATGGCTAAGCAATGGAAAAAGGAAGGAAGGCAAAGCATTGGAATATGGAGAGGTAGGAGTTGTGAATGCAAAAGGCAAGAAGGCAAAGACATGTTGAAGTTTGGGTTCGGCCTAAGCAAGTATTGGCTCGGCCCATGGGTTCATAGCATGGTCAGGTGGTCTAGTGATCAGGGTGGTGCGGCCAGGGGTCAAGTCAGTCACGACAAGGGGCTGGAGATGGTTCATGGCATGGCAAAGGAGGTGGAGTTGGTGGGGGCCGAGGCTAACAAGGAGGAGGGGACGATGTGGTGATCTCGGTTAGGGTTTCAAGGCATTTGGTGATGGGTTTGGGTAATGGAAGGTCACGACATCCAGGGGATGGTGGTGGTGGATGAAGGCCAGTCATATGGTGGTGCTTGGGGTGGAGATGAGGTCGGTCAGGGCATGGTGATGGTGGAGGCCGAACTAGAATAGGAGGAAAAGAGAGAAAAGGAGGAAGGATTTACTGTAAATTTTTTCTTCAGGAAGCAAATAAGAAAGAGGAGATGAGTTGAGAAGTTTGTACATGATTCGAGAAGGGAAGTGACGGCTAGGGTTAGAGGAATGAACGGCTAAAGAAAGGAAAAGGCTTGAAAATGAAGAGGCTTCAATTAAACACAAGTAACACAAGTCTCTTTAATTTCCAAGCCCAATATCAAAAGTCCAAACCCAAACAAAATCAACACAACAAAATAAACAAAGTCCAAACAAACTAAAAGATGGAAAAATAAAATAGAAAATAAACAATGAGAATACAGAGAAAAGTTACGTGTAAAACGCTGAATTTTATAAATTTAAAAAGTATAAAACAGAATTTTACAAAACGAAAAGCAGAACAGATATCAGAAACAAATACTACTTCAAAGAAAAAGATTAGAAATTAAAAATTCAAAATTCAAAATTTCAACTAAAAGTCAATGTTTGACCAAAGTTGACCAAAATATAAAATTTTCGGAAAATCATAAATTGATTATATTTGGAAAATAAATTATAACCAAAATCCAAAATTACATTGGGAAATTCCAATATTTCAATTTAAAATGATTTAAAAATCAAAGTTTCAAATAAATTTCAAATTATTAGTTAATGTATGGGTTGTTACACTCTTCCCCACTCAAAACTTTTCGTCCTCGAAAAGGAATGAGGCACGGAAGGACAAAGAAAAATAAGATAGGCCGTAGAATAATACCTGAAACAAACAATTCCGGATTCGAAACACGTATGCTCTCCTCCGTCTCCAGGTACAATTCTGATCATCAGTACAACACTACACCATGACCAGGATGACAAATTACCTTCTCAGCTGCTTCGTACCTCAATCGACAATACGAAGTGGCTTGCCCTCGACAGTAAGGTTTGATTCAATATCCAAACTCTCGAGGGCAGAAGGAAAAACAATAAGAGATGGATCATGAAGATACCGACAAAGATGCGAAAGAATGGAATATATATGCATCCTAGAAAAAACTTTTCAGGCAATCCAGGCAATAAGCTAAAGAATCAATCCTTTCTAAGATGCGGAAAGGACTAATGAACCAAACGATTACCGAATTCAATCCAGCAAGATGGAGATATGCCAGGTCATCCGTACAGGCAACAAACGGAGACATTGCAGTACTAGCTGGGTATAAAAGATAAAAAAGATAGATAGAGGATTAAGGCAAGATAAACAGAAGATTGAAATTATACCTAATAACTGTTGTCATAGGTAAATTAAACGAGATGGAGATGATCTTTCCAAAATCCTACAAAAATCAACAACACAAGAACTGTAACAACCCTAGACTTTGCATATACTTTAATTTTGACTTTATTTTTATTTTAAATTATTTTAAACTTGTTCTATTTCAAACATTTCATTTTAAATATAAATGTTGATTATTAAGTGATTTATAGTTCAAACTAGTATAAATTGGTTAGTTTACTGAAAAGTGAATTTCTGTTCAAACATTTCAATCTTTGGCTTTTAAATTTAAAATTTAAATTATATAAAATCTTAAAATTTATCTTTTATTATGAAAGTAAATATAATTTCAAGAATACTGCTTTTTGTTTCGTTGAAATCTGATTTATAATGTGAAAGTTATGCCCTTTTGAATATTGTGTGTAATTTGCTGTATTTAACAAAATTGTTTATTTTAAATTATATAAATAATCTTTTATTTGGTCATGTAATGTTATAATATGGGTAAAATAACATGTTACGTATATATTTTAGTTTTAAAACATTTTTAAAAGTGTAATTGACATTTTCCAATGTCAGTTGTATTCTGTTTATAATTTCTAATTTCCAGTTTCATTTAATAAAAGAATTTTTTTTATTCATTTTCTATTTTCTTCAAATCTTATTTTATTTTCATTTCCACTTCATTTTGTTCAACATTTATTTTATTTACTTGACTTTTATTTGTTTAAAAGTATTGTTATAATTTTTAAATGTTTATTGTACATTGTTTATATTTTAAATGCTAGTTCCAATATATTAGCTATTTTCTTAATTATTTTCTATTTTTTTTTAAATTATTTACTTATTTTCTTTTTCTTTTCACTTTATTTTAAATTTAGTTTCATTTCAATATTTTATTTTATAACATTTTAAAAGTTTTAAAAGTGAAGTTACAACTTTCCAAAGTTAAGTGTATCTTGTTTATATTTTAAATGCTTGTTTCAATATATTAGCTATTTTCTCATTTTATTTTCTATTTTTACTTAAATTGTTTATTTATTTTCTTTTTCATTTTATTTTGTTCAGCATTTTATTTTTATTTACTGAAATTTATTTGCTTTATTTTGATATAAAGAAATAGAAATACAAAGAGTCAAAAACCTTTTCATTTTCTGGAGACTTTTCATCTACTTGTCTTTTCATTTTCTTTGCCTTTTCACCTCATTGCTTTTGGCCGTTCATTTTTTTTTGCATAGCCGTGTATTCCCCTTCATTTTTCACGTGAGAAACTTTGTCACATCTCAAAACTCACGGCCAAGAAAGAAAAAAATAGCAATGGCTACCTCTCCTTCCTTTTCTTCTTCATTTTCTCTTTGATTTTGCCTTGCTTCTCTCTAGTTTTGCTTGGCCACAACCACCACCATCTCCACCAACCACCACCATCATCTCCTCCTCATTATCCACAGCCTACAACCATCCCTCTCCTCTGTCCATAACAGGCCATGACCATCCCATGGAGAAAACACCACAAAAACATCTCAAAAACCTTGCAAACTATGCATAGCCGACCTAAACTTCACCACCACCTTCATATCTTGCCTTGGCCACCTCCCCATGCTCCACCACCACCATAATATGACCATTTACCCTCAGCCTTACCTCTGTCCTGATCTGAAACATGTATGGCCGAACCCAAAAATGACATAGGTTGAGCCTATGTTGACCAAAACTCCACTTTGTGCCTTGTTCATTTGTATTCCTCACTTTGTAACCCCAAAACCCTTCCTCTTCTCAAGCCTAGCCATGTATTTTCAGTTCCAAACCTGATCTATTTCCACATGAAAACATGTTGTGACTGAGCCATATACATGTATGGTTGAGCACAAGTTGAGGCAAAGTCAAGCAAATTGTTTAAAAGCTAGGTGATGTACTTGTCTAGCCTAGTTTCTATTTGTTTCAATCTAACTTTGGTATTGAAATTTTATTTATATATGACTTTGTTTTGTTGTTGTATACAAGATTTATATCTTGGTTCTCTCCACTCAAATCAAAGGTCGTGTCATATCGTGCTTTCTGGAATTCGTTGTGTCATTCGATTTGCAAACTTCAACTTAAAAAGGTGAGTTATTCTCACCAGACAATATGTACCTATATAACTGATAAACCGACACCATTTGAATCTGTAATGTATATCATCATGTTATATATGTTTATATTATTATCATATGATGTTCACACCTGTTATTACACTTATTACATCATATGTTACTATTATTTAATGTTATTCTGTTATTTATATCTGTTATCACCATTGCAAGTTCCCTGTAGATTAGAATCACTATGGGTTGAAATGATACATACCCGAACGGACTTTAGAATAGGGAAAAATCGTTATGGGCTGAAATGATAGGCCTGAACGATTTTTATTTAATTTATTTTAACTTGGGATTGCGGGTTTGAAATGATAGAACCCGGATTTTTCTTTTTTAACTGCGGATTGAAATGATACATATCCGTATCACTTGACCTAGGTTAGAAAATTATATACAGGCCCGTGGTTATTTTATAAAGTGTTTTGGATATTTTTAAGTATTTTAAAAATATAAATTTATGAAATTTGATTTAAACAGATTTTGAAATATTTTGAATTAAAGAAATTATGATTTTTCTATGTGTTAAAAATGTAATTAATGAATGGGTTAACTAGGTTTTTGAAATATAACTTAAGTTGGAAATTTGGAATTTTGGTTAAAAATGATATTTAAGTTATATAAATAAAATGGATATTAAATTTTATTTGGAAATCGTAAATATGATAATTTGATTAAATTTGAATTTAAGTGATTTATTTAAGTATTATTGATTTTTCTATGAATTTAAGTGGTTAAATAAATGAATGTTTAAAAGTGATCTTTTAAAATATAACTTGACTAGGAAATGTGAAATTTGGTTTTAATTAAAGGTTTAAGTTAATTAAATAAAATTTGAAATTTTGTTAAATTGTGAAATGAATTGTGAAATGGTAATTTAAATTTGAAGTGTTAAGTCTATTTGTTGAAATGTGAAGAATTGGAACTTTTACACTTAAACTTATTAAGTAAATTGTTGAAAATTGGATTTAATTATAAGAAATTTATTGTGAAAGAAACATGTAAAGTTCTAATTAATGAAAGAAATATGTAAAGTTTTACCTACTGAAAGAAACATGTAAAGTCTTAATTAATGAAAGAAACATGTAAGTCTTAATTTGTGTAATATTGATTTAAAATAATAAATGCCCTTTTTGTAATAAAACGTAAATTAAAAACGTACATTCGATAATGTAAGTTTAATTAGTGTAATATTGATTAAATGATAAATTCTCTTTACTGTAATAGAAATGTAAGTTAAAAAGTACATTTAATATGTAAGTTTTAATTAATGTAAATGACATATTTTAATGACTAAAATAATAAAGTTTCTTTATTGTAATGATAATGTAAGTTAATAAGGTACTCTTAACTTAACATAAGAATTTCTGCATTAAATTGGATATTACAGTAACAAAGTTTATTTAACTATAAGGCTATGATAAAATGACCATGTTAAAAATTTGTAAGCATATAAATACTTTGATTATATAAAATGTTAAATTGGAAAGTATTACATTCCAAAAATGCTATGATTCCTTAAGGTTACATTACCAAAATGCTATGATAATTTAAAGGAAGATTTCAAGTTTAATAAATTAAAGGAAATATTCAGTGATTTTGAAATTTGGGTTTTATTGAAATGATATATTATTGAAATTGGTTTTGAATGGAAATGATATATTTTTGAATTGGTTTTGAATAGATATGTTTTGGGTTTGAAAGTATGTATTAGTTTGATATAAATGATATGATTTTGAAATGGTTTAAAGGATGTATTTTGATTTGAAACATAAACTATTTTTAAAAGTTATAACCACGGGTTATAATAACGATTGGTTGGCAAAGAGACCGGGATCGGATATGGACATACTCTCTGTCGATACCGAAAACCACTTTGACAACCGTGTACGCGGTGGAGATTCCAGAATGAAGTAGGATGGTGGCGACGTTCTTAAGGTATGTTACGTGGACCCAACTCCCGTGAGTTGGCATAAGGTGGCTAAAACAGGAGCGATCTCGGACCAGTGAGGTAGCACCTCTTCTCGGACACATTTCTTCGATATTATACTCTTACTTGTGATTGATTAGATGGCCATCCTCCGATTTGGGAGTGTTGTTCGAGGTGGTACGGTAGTGGCTGCTATGCGTATCCATCAGTCCGTGTGCGTAATTGGTATATCTACCCTGGCATTGCCTAGTTGTGCCGTGTCACCTACCATATCGAGCTTTACTACGATTATGATTTTAAGATCCGACCGCGTTAAGGTTCTCCATCCCCTTAACGCTATTTTCTATATGATTATACTTTACTTATTTAGACACTATTATAATAGCGAATATTACTACATAGTAGATATTTCAATGGATCCTTAGAGGATGGGCGGTCCCAAGCATCTTCTAAGTTACTTGTACCCTTATTACAGTTCGCTTGAGTTGGTTTACATTATATAAGTATATATTGTCCTGACTCGAGTGTTTTGTGTTTTGCTTTACGCTCGGGTCAGCCTGAGTTATTCACAGATTTGGATTTCCACTCGCTTGGAGATTTGAATCGCTGGAGATTATCTGCTTGTCTTGTCCTATCTATTTCAGTTCCGTTGTTCTACTCAGCTTGTACTTGGTTATTTTATTGAGACTTTTGTTGTACTCTATTTCTTCTGTTGTATCTTATGTAACTCTGACATATTTAGATAGTAGCTTCATGAACTACTATTTCTTTTACTTCCGCTGCATTATTTTACTCTGTGTCTGTGATATGTGATTATATTTATTTACTGTATATTCTGAGATTTGCCAAATTTTAATTACAACGCGGTATTTTGAGCAATTCAACTCCGGCATGAGTGTCTACCTATACACTTATAATGGATGCGAATGGTTGAAAATATCGGGTCGTTACAAGAACAAAGAAGATCCTCCAGAATCTGATTCACTCTTTCCGTTTGATCGTCGGTCTGTGGATGGTAAGCAGTGTTCAGATTCAAGTAAGTATCCAAAGATACCTAAAACTCTCCAAAACTGACTGGTGAATATGGGACCTCTGTCATAAGTGAAACTGATAGAAACACCATGAAGATGAACAATCTCTCTCAAATAGATCACAGCTAGAATAGAACAGAACGAGTAGACTTGTCCGGAATGAAATGAGCGGACTTGGTCAGTCTATTAACAAGAACTCAGATACTCTTGTAAAATTTAACATTCTTACGAGTCAAAGCAAGGAAATATGCAGCAATCCGAGCAAAATTCTCAATGAATCTCCGATAATAACCGACAAGGCCCAGAAAACTACGAATATCAAAAGGGGTCCTAGGAGTTTCCCAATTCTTTACAGAATAGGGAGAGATATAAGGACAACATAAAAGATAGAGTGATTGAAGGATAAAGAGAAAAGGAAAGGAAAAGAAGATTCACATTGATCGCAGCAATCAAAACTAGATCAACAGAACTCCATTACCAGAAATAGTATGCCCAAGAAATTGGACTTCATCCTTCCAAAAACGGCATTTCGATAATTTAGCTTTCAACTGATGACTCCTAAGAGTCTCCAGAACAAAGCTCAAATGGGAATCATGCTCCTCCACAGACTTAGAGAAGATGAGAATATCATAAACAAAGACTAGAACAAATTTTTAAGCACATCATGGCAGACATGATTCATAAGATAAACAAAGAAAGCAGGAGCATTAGTCAACCAAAAGGCATGACTAACCATTCATAGAAACCATTCTCAGTACAGAAAGTAGTCTTGGGAATACTTTCCTCAGCAACTCTGAGCTGGTGAAAGTCTGAGGCAATATTAAGCTGAGAGAAAACAATAGCTCCAGGAATAAGATTGATACAAAATTCGATTTCCCACATAGGAGGTAAAGTAGTGACTTCACCAAATACATCGGGATAGAGTTTGACCACATGAGTCGAATAAAGATCACCAGGAGAAGAATCGAAAGAATAAATAAAGCTGCCAGTAAAAATACTGAGGCATACGACACTGAATAACCAAAGAATTACCAAAATAATCAACAACAGAAACAGTTCGGTTTTTCTAGGAGATAACGGCTTCGTGTCTCTTCAGCCAATCACCTCCAAGCAACAAATCAAAAGTGTCGAGACCCAGAACATAGAGACTACTAGAACACTCTCAGGAGAAAGGAAATGTTCAAACTTATCACAAAGATCTACAGATCTAAAACTATGGAAAACTCCAGTATCAAATAAAACATGGACAGGATGATGAAATAAAGAAAAGATGCCCGGCAGGGTACCTTGGGTATCACTAGGAGCAGGAGCAGAAGGAGGAACAACAGTACTAACTGAAGCAGGGAAACAATTAGCATAGTGCCCCTTCTGATCACACTAATAATAACCACTCAAATTTATTTAAAAATTCCTTTAACAACATTTTATATTGTATAATATTCAGTTACATAGTTAACTTTTGAATAATTAAGGTAAGTTATATTAGAATGCAATAGAGGATTATACAATAAAAATTTTCCAATTCAATTATTCATGTTTAAATACTTATTCAAATTTTTTGGATTTATCAATAATTAAAATAATCCTTTAACATATATTTAAGAATTAAATTTCCGATTCACTTCAAACCATTTAGAGATAAATGTATATACTATATATATCAAATCAAATTAAATTTAAAATAATATACCTATATATATAAATATCAAATCATACTTAAGAAATTTTAAAAAATTATCTTCGAACAAAAGTGTAGCAAAGCCACAGAATAGCCTCTCCACTTCGAAACTCGAAAATGAATGTCGATGATGATGCAGTAATCACCGAGATTATTTTCCAGCGACAAACAAAGAGAGTACTGATTTCAACATTTTTTTAATTCTCTGAAACGAATACTTTAAATAGTATACCTTTAAAACTTTAAAACCAGAGTTT
The DNA here is from genome assembly GCA_030737815.1 of Allium fistulosum. NCBI lineage: Eukaryota > Viridiplantae > Streptophyta > Magnoliopsida > Asparagales > Amaryllidaceae > Allium > Allium fistulosum. The sequence goes on along the minus strand of CM060902.1, from coordinate 1,368,027,689 downwards.
GAAATTATCGGAAATTAAATTCTCAAATTCTAGATTTAAGTTCATTAAACTTCAAATCACTTTATAAACCATATTTATAAATTCATTTATAGAACAAATGAACGAAAATCAAATATTATCATTTTAACAACCAATTTAATTAACTTATTAAATTTCAAAATTTTATTTACTTATATATTTACATAACGTACAAATTAATTTCATTTATCAAATTTGAAAATAATATTGTGTCAGTTTGCTTTGTCCAAGTGTTTTGGAAATCCTATCGATAGCGTTGATCAGACGAATCGATCGAAAATCCAAACCAACGTCAATAACTCAAACAACACAACATAAAACATTTTAATATTAATAACAAAATACAAAATACAAAATACACTCCCTCTTCCGATGATTCAAGGATGGTTTCAAAGAGAGGATAGAGATTCAAATATAGAGGGATCCAACCAACAGAATTCAACTAGAAGATAAGCTCGATAGATAGATAAATAGATTTAGAAGAGAATGGTTAGACTTATATAAATCGCGGGCAACCTTAACCGGTCAACCGTGACTTCAAAATAAGATCGAGGTAGAATTCAGAGGCAAATCGACATTCGATCTCAAGAGATAGAATTCGAATATCGCAAGAGATAGCAGCATTGTGAACCGAGGATACAGAAATCTCCGGTGAATCAACGCCTATTGTAAGGAGCTATGGAATACTCAAAAATCCAGAAGAATACGAATAGGGAGAGACAAGAATGTATTTTGGAACCGAAGGAACATTCCAAAATTCAAAGGAAACCGGATCGAAGAAGAAAGAATTCAAGCTCGAACGAAAGTGATTCCGTAATTTAATCTACTCTATATACCGAGTTTTGCCTAAAACCAGAGCTCTGATACCAAATGTAACGACCCACTATTTTGGACCATTCAAATCGACAATAAATCCACACATGTCAGACTTAAATAATTCGAAACAATAGATTGTAAATAAAATTTGGCAAAACTCAACATATACAGTAAATAAATAATCACAGAATCATAGACACTGAGTAATATAACAATAATGCAGTGGAAAACAAAGAATAGTAGTTCATGAAGCTACTATATATAATATAACAGAGTTTAACAAGATACAACAGGAATCACGAATACAAAGATGTCTCAATACAATAGTAAAATACAAGATCTGAATACATACCTGGAATCAACTGAATGACTGAAAGCAGAATCAATAGATGGATCCAAGCGAAGCTCCAACTCCAAATGTGAGTCTCGAATACTGGTACAACTCAGTCTGACCCGAGCGTAAAGCAAAACACAAAATACTCAAGTCAGGATATACATACTTATACACTGTAAACCAACTCAAGTGAACTGTAATAAAAATGCACAAGTAACTTAAAGGATGCTTGGGATCACCCATCCTTTAAGGATCCGTTAAACTATCTACTATGTAGTAATATACGCTATTATACTAGTGTCTAATAGTAAAATAAACTTACTTTAAAATATCGTTAAGGCTTTACATTTTCCACCTTAACACATAAATCGTCCCAGTAGTCTATCCAGTATCAGCATACCTCCAGAACGGGAGGCTACCCTAAATACTCCACAGGCTACGGCACAAAGCCAAACTCGTACAAGGCTCGCTAGGGTAGGTGACACGGCAACTAGGCAATGCCAGGGTAGATATACCAATTACGCATCCGAGCTGGTGGTAATGCATAGCAGCCACTACCAACCACCTCGGAACACACTCCCAAATCAAAAATCGAGGATGGCCATCAAATCAATCACGAAGTAATAGAATAGTATACGATGGAATGTGTCCGATCAGAGGAGCTACCTCATTGGCCCGTCAATCGTTCCTATTTTAGCCACCTTATGCCAACTCACGGGAGTCAGGTCCACGTATATACCTCAATAGGATCGTCGCCACCATCCTACTTCATTTTGGAATCTCCACCGCATACAGAGTTGTTAAAGTGGTTTTCGGTATCGACATAGAGTATGCCCATATCTAATCCTGGTCTCTTTAACAACCAATCGTTATTATAACCCGTTGTTATAAATTTCAAAATGGTTTATATTCAAAAATCAAAGCATACCTATTTTTAACCATATCAAAACAATACAATTTTTTCTTCAATTATTCCCATTTCAAAAATCATACCACTTTCCAAAGTTATAATACTTTCAAAATCACAATTCTTAAAAATCAAAACGCTTTGGAAATCAAAACCTTGAAATTCGTAGCACTTTGAAATCATATCTTTGAAATTATAACATATTAATTTAACCATTTAATTTAAATTCAATATACTTTCAAATCAAATATTCAATTTCCAGAATTATAGCATTTTATGAGTTCATTCATTCAATTACAAAAATTTCAAAACATTGTATTTTCAGAAATAGCAGCACTTATAAAGTGCTACTGTAGATATATTAGTATTTCAAAACATTGTCAATTTCAGAAACAGCAGCACTTATAAAGTGCTACTGTAGATATATTAGTATTTCAAAACATTGTCAATTTCAGAAATAGCAGCACTTACAAAGTGCTACAGTAGGTATATTAGTTTTAAAACAGTTCAGCTTTAGGAACAGCAGCACTTACAAAGTGTTACAGTAGATATATTAGTATTTCAAAATTTAGTTTAATTTCAAAAACAACAGCATTTTTCAAAGTGTTACAGTAGATATATTATTAGTTCAGAATATAGTTTACTTTCGACAACAACAACACTTAGCAAATGCTGTCTTAAAACCTAGCATTTTAGAATGCTACCAATACTAATTCCAAATTTATTATAACATTTCAGAAACATTAAAACTTCAATTTTAACCATTTTTAACTTATAAAATCACATCTCACGCTTCAAAAAATATTCATTTATATATCACTTAACTTATGATCTAACTCAAATAAAATTTTATAAATAATGTCCTATTAAAACCATAATTCATTTATTATGTCAAAATACCCTATTTTACTTAACTTTTATTTTAACCAATAACTTAACACCTTATTAAAAATACCCATTTCACAAATAAAATATTCTTATCACTAAGTTAAGCTTAAAATTCCATTTAACACTAAATTTTCAATTATTAAGTCAAATAAAAATTTACATTTTTATCATTAATTCATTTATACAGTTTTAACTTATAGAAAATCACCATAAATTTATTTAAATCATTTAAATCCCATTTAAGTTAAAATCTCATAAAATTTTAAATTCCAAATACTCAAAAAATTTCAAAAAACTATTATGTCAAACTTAAGTTCAAAACCACATATTTTTAAGATCTCAAAATACTTAAAATTTTCAAAAAATTATTATATCAAACTTATGTTCAAAATCACATATATTTAGTATTTCAAAATACTTAAAATTTCAGAAAACTATTATTTTAAATAAACAACGGGTCTGTATAATATTTTCTAACCTAGGTCAAGTGGTACAGATATGTATCATTTCAACCCGTAATATATATAAATCCCGGGTTCTATCATTTCAAACCCGAAATCCCAAGTTAAAATAAATAAAAATCGCTCGAACCTATTATTTCAGCTCATAACGATTTTTCCCTATTCTAATATCTGTTCGGGTATGTATCATTTCAACCCATAGTGATTCTATGCTAATAGGGAACGTGCAGTGTGAGAAACAGAAATATAAATAAACAGTAAAAACATATCATGTGATGTCAGGTGATGCAACAGGTATATAATCAGGTTATAACATAATATAATCATATCACATGAATATATGAATTTATAGCAACATAGCATATCAATACTACAAACCCACTTGTCATCGTTTCACAAATATATAAGTACGAATGTCAAGAGTGATAAACTGACCTTTTAAAGCTAGAGACGACAATTTGAAACACACAACTATACTCCGAAAAGAACGACAAAGCACGAATAGATTTGAGGGGATGAAGAGCCAAAATCCAAATCTCGTAAATAACAAATATACAACATATATAAGAATATGATTCAATACATAACAATACATCAAAACAATGTGAAAATATGAATCAAAATGAAACAAAGTGGACTCTACCAAGGTAGGTGGGCTCGGCCACTAAGCCAATGGGCTTGACCATCACCAAACATGCTCGATCATGACTTGATTTGTGGCATATTGGTTTGGTTATGGTAAATAAAAGGTACAGCTATTGATCAGTGAAGTGGTGGAAAACAAAAAGGTCAATAGGAAGGCAAAAAGGCAAGGTACCAATGCCTTTTGGGTTCGGCCCTATGGCTAATGGGTTCGACCACTATGCTAATGGGTTCGGCCACTATTTTAATGGGTTCGGTCATAATACAAATTTGGTCAAGGCAATGACTCACGGCTAGGCAATGGAAAAAGGAAGGAAGGCAAAGCATTGGAATATGGAGAGGTAGGAGTTGCGAATGTAAAGGCAAGAAGGCAAAGGCATGTTGAAGTTTGGGTTCGGCCTAAGCAAGTATTGGCTCGGCCCATGGGGTCATAGCATGGTCAGGTGGTCTGGTGATCAGGGTGGTGCGGCCAGGGGTCAAGTCAGTCACGACAAGGGGCTGGAGATGGTTCACGGCATGGCAAAGGAGGTGGAGTTGGTGGTGGCCGAGGCTAACAAGGAGGAGGGGATGATGTGGTGATCTCGGTTAGGGTTTCAAGGCATTTGTTGATGGGTTTGGGTCATCGAAGGTCACGACATCCAGAGGATGGTGATGGTGGATGAAGGCCGGTCATATGGTGGTGCTTGGGGGTGGAGATGAGGTCGGCCAGGGCATGGTGATGGTGGAGGACGAACTAGAATAGGAGGAAAAGAGAGAAAAGGAGGAAGGATTTACTGTAAAGTTTTTCTTCAGGAAGCAAATAAGAAAGAGGAGATGAGTTGAGAAGTTTGTACGTGATTTTAGAGGGGAAGTGACGGCTAGGGTTAGAGGAATGAACGGCTAAAGAAAGGAAAAGGCTAGAAAATGAAGAGGCTTCAATTAAACACAAGTAACACAAGTCTCTTTAATTTCCAAGCCCAATATCAAAAGTCCAAACCCAAACAAAATCAACACAACAAAATAAACAAAGTCCAAACAAACTAAAAGATGGAAAAATAAAATAGAAAATAAACAATGAGAATACAGAGAAAAGTTATGTGTAAAACGCTGAATTTTATATATTTAAAAAGTATAAAACAGAATTTTACAAAACGAAAAGCAGAACAGATATCAGAAAAAAATACTGCTTCAAAGAAAAAGATTAGAAATTAAAAATTCAAAATTTAAAATTTCAACTAAAAGTCAAAGTTTGACCAAAGTTGACCAAAATATAAAATTTCCAGAAAATCATAAATTTATTATATTTGGAAGATAAATTATAACCAAAATCCAAAATTACATTGGCAAATTCCAATATTTCAATTTAAAATGATTTAAAAATAAAAGTTTCAAATAAATTTCAAATTAAAATTATTAGTTAAAATATGGGTTGTTACAATGGTCATCCTCCAGCACTTGATTAACTTCAGCAGATACAAGATTTGGTACAACTTTATGATAGCCAGAATTCGAATCTAACAGCAATATATCCGGGTCGAGAAACAAAGGATTTGAACGATTGAAATCTATGTGATCATCACTTGTAAACCCCAAAATATTTTCAAACAAATTGCAAGAAATAATTTTTAATTTATTCGAAAGAAACCCTTCATCGATAGAAAACTCATCTCCTCCCAAAGATAAATCAGAAGCTCCAAAATAGTCAAGTGGATCACCAAATTTCTCTCTGTACTTACTACCAATACTGACTTCGTTTATCACCCCAAAATGCTTGAATAAATCCTCCAACAAATCGATCCCCTCATCTCTCTATATCCAAAGTCTATCCAACAAAATCTGCTTAAGTTTCATAATCTTTAATACACATAGAAACCCATGATCCTTTAAAGAAAGTTTTTTCCCATTCCCAGCAAAAGAATTATCAACGAACGATTTTAATTTCTTCGAACAGTTGAATTGTTTATGACCAAAGGAACCACATTCAAAGCATCTGATGGGATCACGATAAGAAAAAGCCAAGTGGGATAAGCTACTGCATCTAAAACAAAATTTCTTTCATCTTCTAGAATCGATCCATTTACCAATAGAAGATTTGTGATAAAAAGATTTAGAAGCGAAGGACGAAGCATATTTCAAAACTTGGGCGAACGATCGATTCGCAACAGAGTTGAAGCCAACGAAGGAGTTTAAATTGAATTGGCTTAATGAGATTGGATGCACAAAAGATTGAGGTAAAGATGAAAAAGAATTGTATTTGGTCACCATTTTCTTGAGAAATTAAAATTTATGATTATGCAACAAGTATAAATAATATTGGGTATTCATGTGGTAAAATTTCAAGGTCAAAATTCTTTTAAGATGAGAGAATGTAACGACCCAGAATTTTATCGCTTTGATTTGTGAACATTTAATTTATTTTAAATATTCAATTCACGGTTTTAATAATTGATTAACCCTCTTTTAATTTATGAGTAATGATAGAGAATTCATTTTTGAATTCTATTTACATAAATAGGTAGTTTGACGAAAAACTGAAAATGTGACCGAAACACGCTTTTTGGTTTTTCAGCCTTTTATCAAATGATAAGTTATTAGAAATTGTAATACCCTTCTGTAAACTACAAAACAACACTTATATGTTTTAAACATTTATTTTGAAATATATAAATAATATTGATAATAAGGATTTAGAAATGTAAATATATATATTTAAATTTCAAATAAGAAACGATGGATGTGAAAGGAAATGATTCCTTAAGTGTGAATTTAAGTACATGAACCTGTAATGACCGGGATTTTTTTGGCCCTTGGAAATCGACACTAATACGTCTACCGTATTACCTGCCGAGCAATCGAATGTCGGAAAACATATTTGTTAGGGAAAAATAAAGAAGGAAGAAGATGAGGAGAAAACTAAACAACACAGAATCTCACAGTAGAACGAATAATTTATAAAATACATCAAATCTTTAAATAAACAGCAAAACTGTAATATATATACACACAGACATCAATCAGAGTATACTAACATATTTCAGCCTGGACAGTTATAACAATCTGTCCTTACAATTTGTGATAAATACCATCAATGAATACAGTGGAAGATAACCATATACGTGAATATGCCTCTAGGCCTCCAACTCATCTCTTGTAGCTCCAAAGCATCCAACTAAATCTTTAATATCCTCGGTCTGACCCGAGCATTATAATAAAATAACACCCGAGTCAGTCTGGAAAACTAACGTGAGAAAACAAACCCAACTGGATTTTAAAGTTATAGAAAACCTTTGAAAATCAATTGTATCTCGTAAGACCACGCCACGCATAAAAACGGACGGGTTGTTTACCTTACAATAACACAAACATTTTCTATAGAAAATCCATTTATATTATAACAATGTCTAGGGGTCAAAGTAAAATATGAATATAGATGAAATGCTTGCATCTCACGTTTCAGCATAGTTGGGCACAACTAAGTCCGCGCAGTGCTTATTGGAAAATGGATTCCATACAATGGCCGGGATACTGGGGTACCGCTTTTCACGGTGCATCTCTAGATAAAATAACACCGAGGTTGAACCTATCGACCACTGCCAATACAGAATCGACCTACCCTTTGCTGGATTGTACCGAATATGATCACCCCTCCGTTAATGGTCCCCGAAGCATACACTGAGATATAATAGCGACTCTGGATAGGGATGATCATACCCTACTTGGAAGCTACCCACTTAGCCCTGCTACATCTCCTCTGTTCTAGTCATTCCCATTTGATGAGGCTTGAGGCTACGTTTTTCCTTTTATATATGACTTCCCACTTCGAATGCTAATACTGCCTTCCAGGCAACAATGCCATACCAGCATTCCATACAAGTTCATTCTGGGACTAAACGAAACACTTAAGAGCTCCATCTCCAATTCCATCATCTTCAAGATGTCTTCATTTTGAAACACATTCATTGGATCGAAGTGGTTTTCTTATAACATACATGATCCCGGTCTCTTTGAAACAACATTCGATAATTCTCGGTAAACTCGATCCTCGATCTTTAGGAAATAAACAGTCAAAGATATGATCGGGGATCACCACCTAACCGTTAGTGGACAGATTTCCTTATCATTGTCCTAGGAGAACAAAACGAGATTTATACGCACAGTACAGAATCATCGAAGATGACTATGCCATATAACTCCTGTGTTTCTCCTAGATATTTCCAAAGTTACGTTTGGGTCTAATTTTGATAGTCGGTTATTTAACTATCGAATAATAAACATTCAATAAGGGATTTATTTCATAGGGAAAACCAACATTGGTTAAGCATATAAGCAATCACTAGCCTCTTTTAATAAATCTTTCATTCATTAAAAATCACTTTGTAATTTACTTGTATAAAAATACTTTTACAAAGGTATAACCGCAAATCCCTATATTTCAATACTTAGAAAATATGGGCATTTCACCAGAAGGACAAACTTTGTAGTTCAATTATTTTCTAGGACACACATTCAAAGAAATTACTTTCAAGACCAAAGTCAGTAGAATAATTACTTTCAAGGACAAAGTCAGCAGTCCAATTACTTTCAAGGACATAATTTCATAGGATTTTAGGCCCTAGAAACTAATTATTTTGCGTTTTGTCCTTGAAAGTAATTATTTCAGTTGTGTGTCCTAGAAACTAATTCCACTTACTAAAGAGGCCCTTATGGCTAATTTCCACTAGAAAATATCCATATACTTATCTCAACGGTATAAGTATATTCATAAAATTGAAGAAGACTTTCCTTTTATTTAATTCAAAATCATTTACAAAACTCCTTATAATTCTCTAAAAACATTTATAATCCATTTTATAAATCTTCTGGACCATTTATAAAATTCTTTTATATGTTTCAAACGCACATAAATTCATTTTGTACATTTTTAAAATCATTTATAAAGCCTTTTTAAATCCATAAAACCATTTATAAAACTCCTTTTATAAATTTATAAACCCATTTCTAAAATTTGTTTATAAATATCTAACCATTTATAAACTCTTTCACCTTGTAAATAACCTTCCTTTAAGTCTTCAAAATATTGTTTAAGAAACAATAATAATTAATGGGCATTTCACTAGAAGGACAAACTTTACAGTCCAATTAGATTCTAGGACACACATCCACAGAAATTAATTTCAAGGCCAAAGTCAACAGAATAATTACTTTTAAGGACAAAGTCAGTAGTCCAATTACTTTCAAGGACATCATTTCATAGGTTTTTAGGTCTTAGAAACTAATTATTTTGAATTTTGTCCTTAAAAGTAATTATTTCGACAGTGTGTCCTAGAAACTAATTGCACTTGCTAAAGAGGCCCTTGTGGCTAATTTCCACAATAAATTAATCTGTACCATTTTTATAAATATTATTAATTTATTTTCCTAACCTTATTAATAGTCCTTATTATTAATTCGAAACCATAAGTATTCTTGGAATAATTAACCTTTCTGAATATTAACATTTTGATAAGTTCTTTAAAACCATATTAACTATAACAAATAACTTTAAAACAATACAAATATAATTGAATAACCTTAAAATAATATTACCATAATCAAATAACTTTAAAAACAATATTACTATAATTAAATAACTTAAAAAAATATTCATATAATTAAAAAACTTTAAAACAATATTAATATAATTAAATATTTTTTAAAACAATATTACTTTAATTAAATAACTTTAAATCAGTATTAATATAATTAAATAACTTTAAAACAATATTAATATAATTAAATAACATTAAAACAATATTAATATAATTAAATACCTTAAAACAATATTAATACTATTACATACTTTTAAAACAATATTACTATAATTAAATAACTTTAAAAAAATATTAATTGCAAATAAATTATCTTTTAAAAAAACAATATATTTCTGAAACCTATTTTTGGATTTAAATCTGTTCCTGCCTTAAACCTAATTTCAATTAAATTAGCAATTTATAGTAGTTCAAAATACTAATTTCAGGCCAATAATTGCCAAACGCTCAACCAATATTGATATTGATTTTCTATAATCACTATCTTTTATTTTTAAACATAGAACAATGATATAACCGTATTGTCCACAATCAGGTTCATTATTCAATAATCCATGTTAAAGGAATATTATCGAAACAATTCAACAATAGCAAAGAATCCAGTTGGATCCCTCCAACCTGTTCCCCCTTGCATCACAAACATTATATAATCATAAAATATAAATCAAACGCTTTGAGGCGGGATTCTAATACAAAAGGCTCATCTGCTCTTACACGGAAACGTAATAAGGTCTCATCCGCTCAAATAGGAGGGAATATATCCAACAAACTAATCAATATAGTAATTCATCCAAACAATCATTCAACATTTTTTATCAACTATATATCATACTAATTACCAAAAAGTTGAGTTTAACTCACCATAATTTTCAGTTGTCGCCGAGGCATTCCAATTTGGAACTAAAACCGAACGACGTCCGATTTTAGCCCAAATTCCAATGGTCTCCAGAATCATCCAGACCAGCTCCATCGTGAAGCTTTCATCATCACGAGCAAAACACAAAAAGTTTAGTCTCCATCAGACCTCACATGAGAGAATTACACAATTTTTAATTAAACAAACTAATTAAAGTCATTATTAATTTAATTCACATAATTTACCCCTAATTAACAAATTAATCTATCTCCTTCATCCCATATACGTGCACAGGAACACGATGGATATCACCAAATCCACATGGCCATGAAGCACGTAGCCGCCACCACTCCACCTGCCGACCACCAGCCTTAACGCGCGTCCCCTCCCCTTAGCCTCTCGCGGTGCCTCCGTTCGCCGATGATCTCAAATTCCCAAAACACTAACGAACTTCATGGCCCGATCCAGGCCGTCCCTGACCATCATAGGACAATTTGACCAATCAATCACTTCATAACGTCGAGGCGGTCACTTCTCTAGTTGACGTCGAGGCCAAACATTGCCTCTGGTGGTCCAAGAGAAAGGAAGGCCGTTGTATTTTGGGTGTTTATGTTTGAAAATTTTCAAATGATTCTCTGTATTGGTCACGTTTATGAATAGGGAAAGGAAGGCATGGTCTCAACGTGGTGGTAAAGCTGAATAGTGGAGAACATGTGCAAGGATAGGATAAGGTTATGGCCTATTATATATATATATGTATATATATTATCAAGCTATAAAACGTCCGAAAATTTCGAACTCCAAATGAGGCGTGCCGCCTGGCGTTCTATATGTTATACCCTTATTTCGAACATAATGGAACTTGTTTCGAAATCTAATTCGATCATATGCAAAAAATAGCTTTTAAACACAATTATAATATTAAATATCCAATATAAATTTCAACGCGTTTCGATCTCGCACATCCAAACGATACGTCCGATGGCCATGAAAATCGTCGGTATACAATAACGCACTATTATGGACCCAATGAAAGTGGTTTCGTCAAAATCCGAGAAAGTGCCCCGGAAGGCTATTTTTATATGTTAATTAAAACGAGTTATTTTCAAAATCAAGTAAATCACTTTTAAACCCAATTTAAAAGTTTTATTATCTTCATTCTTATTAAATAGAATTTAAATAAACTTTGAAATTATTTTTATCCAGCTTAAATCCCAAGATTTAATTATTTAAACAATTTCTATTATTAAATTCAATAATTCAATTATCAATTAATTTGCTATATTTGAAACTCAAGTTTTTTAACATATAAAAATAACTTTTCAATACTTAAATAAATTAAATATTCTATATATCAATTTACTAAAATTTTGGGTCGTTACATTCTTCCCCCCTTAAAAGAATTTCATTCTCGAAATTTCCAAGGTAAGAAAAATGCCCAAACCCATTATTTTTTAAAACCAATTAGTTAAAATAATTTATCAAATCCATTTAAGCCTTTAATTTCCCTAAATCAATTTGTTGAAACCTTGTTATTACCTTTTTTAAGCCTTAAATTTCATCCATAGGTTCCAACTAATATCATATCATTCAATCATTTCAGTTTATAACCCAAAATCAAATTTTAGTTATTAAAAATTTCTAAGAAATTTTCAAAAATTTTCTAACGCCATAAATTCACGAATTTTTTTGCCAGCGTCTCCTTTGCGTGGTTAGATCCTTCCATCACCACCACGGCCTATACCAGCAAAAGAAAACAAAATCCATGTGGCTAAATCATAAAACCATCAACCCAAACAATGATTTAAACATGTACCATTTAGTCAGGAAACAAATTTTTTTTTATGAAATGAAAGGCATCAACTAGCTTTTGCTTTTATATACTTGCATCTTATTAACTATGGTATCCAATCATATAATTCATAATCATATTATTATGCATTTTCAATTGTCCACCTTTACTTTACTAAAGCCCGTACGATGTACATATATCATCCGTACGCAATATCAAATATGATTGCTCGCTCGATAACACAATCTCACTTCCGAACTAGTATCGTTCACACGACCACTGTAATGTCCCGATATTTTCAACCATTCGCATCCGCACATGTCGGACTTGAATTGCTCAAAATATCGCGTTGTAAATAAAAATTTGGCAAACTCATCATATACAGTAAATAAATAATCACAGATCACAGACACAGAGTAATATAATGCAGCGGAAATAAAAGATATAGTAGTTCATGAAGCTACTATATAAATACATCAGAGTTAATTAAGATACAATAGGAATACCAAGATACAATAGGTGTAACAGTACGATAATTAGGTACAACTCAGAATACAACTAGAATCAACTGGATAACAAGGTGAATATATATCTGGTTCTTCAAGCAAAACTCCAGCTCCAAAGGTGAGTCTCTAATGCTGTATCACTCAGTCTGACCCAAGCGTAAAGCAAAACACAAAACACTTAAGTCAGGACATAGATACTTATACAATGTAAACCAACTCAAGTGAACTGTAATGAAGATACAAGTAACTTAAAGAATGCTTGGGATCGCCCATTCTTTAAGGATCCATTAAACTATCTACTATGTAGTAATATTCGCTATTATAATAATGTCTAATATAAAATAAACATACTTTTAAATAGCATTAAGGCTTTACATTTTCCACCTTAACACGTAATAGTCCCAGTAGTCTATCCAGTATTAGCATACTCCCAAAATGGGGGCTACCCTCGATACTCCACAGGCTACGGGAGAAATCACAAATCGTAGTAAAGCTCGATATGGTAGGTGACACGGCACACAAGGCAATGGCAGGGTAGATATACCAATTACGCATCCGGACTGGTGGTGACGCATAGCAGCCACTACCGCCCACCTCGAACAACACTCCCAAATCAAAGGTGGGCACCAAAACAATCACAAGTAATAGAATGGTATCGAAGAAGTGTGTCCGATCAGAGGTGCTACCTCCTTGGCCCGTCGATCGCTCCTGTTTTAGCCACCTTATGCCAACTCATGGGAGTTGGGTCCACGTATATACCTTCGGATCGTCGCCACCATCCTACTTCATTCTGGAAACTCCACCGCGTACATAGTTGTCAAAGTGGTTTTCGGTATCGACAGAGAGTATGTCCATATCCGATCCCGGTCTCTTTAACAACCAATCGTTAATATAACCCGTGGTTATAATTTAAAAACAGTTTATACTTCAAAATAGAATATCATTTCAAATCCAAATCTTTATCAAAATAAAGATCAAATCATTTCCAAACCATTTAATATATCAAAATATCATATCTTTCCAAAACTTCATTTCAAATCATTTCAATATATCAAAATATCATATCTTTTCAAAACTTCATTTCAAATCATTTTAATATATCAAAATATCTTATCTTTCCAAAGCTTCATTTCAAATCATTTTAATATATCAAAATATCTTATCTTTTCAAAGCTTCATTTCAAATCATTTTAATATATCAAAATATCTTATCTTAAACACCCATCTAAATTCAAAGGTAACATTCATTCATTTTTCAATTCAAACCACCTTTTAATTGATTCATATTTCAATTAAATTACTTCATTTAAACCCTTTAAAAGTGTAATTATTATTCTTTCAATTCAAGTATTCAATTTCCAAAGTTTCAAACCATTCCGAGTTCGTTTACTAAGTCAAAAACCATAATTATTAAAATTTCAGCCTTTCACAGCATTTAAAAAAAACTGTTATAAGTTATATTTGAAACTTTTAATTCAGCAAAGACAGCATTTAAAACTGCTGTTAAAACTCAGTTTTAGTTAAATTTTAGTTCAAAACAGCAAAGACAGCATTTCTAAAAATGCCGCGATAGCTCAGATTTTAAAACAAAGGTTTTATATGATTTCATCAAAGACTGAGACCACTACAGCATTTCCAGAAAATGCTATAATAGACCTGAGTTCAATTTAGCCTATAAGTTCAACTACAACAACTACAGCATTACAGAAATGCTATAATAGCCCTTTCTACCTAGTTTTAGTTCAATTCAGAAACCATAGCATTTCTGAATGCTATTAAAAGTGAATTCCAGATTTTAGTGTATTTCCAGCAAATAAATAACTTCATTTTAAACTCTTTAAACATTTTAAAAATCATAATTTAACATTAAAAATGTTCATTAACATATCATTAAACATATTGATTTTTATAAAACCAATTTCTTATAAATAAATCCAAATTTCAATAATTCCACTTATTAGTTCAAGTGTATAATTTCCTTTTCTTCACTTTCAACAAATAAACTTAACACTTCAAATTTAAATTACCATTTCACAAATTTAACTAAATTTCCAATTTTATTTATTTAATTTAAACCTTTAATTAAAAACAAATTTACATTTCCCAATCAAGTTATATTTTAAAATTTCAATTTAAACATTCATTTATTTAACCACTTAAATTCATAGAAAAATCAATAATACTTTAATAAATCACTTAAATTCAAATTTAAATCAAATTATCATATTTACCATTTTCCAAATATAATTAAAGTTCCATTTTTATTCATATAAGTTAAATATCATTTTTAACCAAAATTCCAAATTCCAAACTTAAGTTATATTTCAATAATCCAATTTAACCATTCATTAATTACAATTTTAACTCATAGAAAAATCATAATTTCTTTATTTTAAAACATTTCAAAAACTATTTAAATCAAATTTCATAAATTTATATTTTTAAAATACTTAAAAATATCCAAAACACTTTATAAAATAACCACGGGCCTGTATATAGTTTTCTAACCTAGGTCAAGTGATACCGATATGTATCATTTCAATCCGCAGTTTAAAAAGAAAAATCCGGGTTCTATCATTTCAAACCCGCAATCCCAAGTTAAATTAAATAAATAAAAATCGCTCAGGCTTATCATTTCAGCCCATAACGATCTTTCCCTATTCTAAAGTCCATTCGGGTATGTATCATTTCAACCCATAGTGATTCTATTCTACAGGGAACTTGCAGTGTGAGAACAGAATATAAATAAACAGTAAAATAAAATAAAATATAAAAGATGATGTAACATGCATATAAACAGTATTTAATATCATATAAATATCACAGGCATGTATAACATAATATAATTATTTCTACACTTTCACTTGCTATCAATTCACAGTTATATAAGTATGAATGTCAGGGTGATTACTCACCTTTATAAAGCTGGAGTTCGCAAACAAAACACACAAAACGATTCCAAAAGCACGACAGGCACAATTTTGATTTGAATGGATGGAGAGCCAAGATATTGATCTTGTGTATACAAAAATTACACAAACAATAAGTGTATAATTCAACATCCAAGATTATGAAATCAAACAATGAACCATATGGATCAAAGGGGCATAACCTTTTGATAAACCAAAGCAAGCTGCAAACTTGAGTGATGGAGGGTCAATATCCGCATCTTGTATACAAATGAACATCAGAAACATAAGTATAAACTTTAGCACAATAATTTATAAATTAAACAATGGAAGAATATGAATCAAAGATGAGATAAGTGGCTTCACCTATGCCATTTGGGCTCGGCCATGGTCACACTAGGCTAGGGTTAAATCAATTTGGTGATGGTTTTGGTGGTGTACTCTTCATGGTGGTCACGGCCATGGCTTGGGATGATGGAGGAGGTGGAGATGGTCAGCATGGTGGAGGGGGATAGGTGGTGAGGTCGGTTAGGAGGTGCATAACCGAGCCTAGCCTAAAGAGAAAAGCAAAACAAAAGAGAAAAGGAAAAGAGAAAGAGGAAGAAAGGAGCCATGGATCTAGCTTTGAATAGATTTTTTTTTCTTTTCACGCAAAAGGAAATGAGAAGTTGAGATGCTAATTTTTACGTGAATGACAAATCAAAGTGGCGGCTAGGGTTTCCCAATGGATTTGAATGGCTACAGAAAGGGGAATTAAATGGAAAGATTAGAAAATAAAGAGGCAAAAGAGGAATGAAATGTTTGGGAATTATTTGTACGTGATTTGTGGGATGAATACACGGCTAGAATGTGGAAGAATGAACGGCTATGAGAAGAGGTCTAGAAAATAAAAAGGCACACTTTAAGGGAAAGAATCTTGCCTATTTTTTTCTTTGTTTGCACGCAAATAAAAAAGCAATAAATACATAAAACAGGTAACCTATATCTCTTGAAATTCCTAAGCTATTATTAAAAGTAAAATCAATCAAAATCAAATAAATATGTTCAAAGTTTATACAAACAAAAATAAAATAAAAATTAGAGAAACAAACATAGGGAAATAAAATATAGAAAGTCATTGCGTGCAAACACTGTATTTTTATCTAAATTAAAAGTATAAGTTTAAATTCCCAAAAAATTCCATATTAACATTGGTTTAGATACTAATACATTAATAACTTCCCAATTCATCCAAATTTCAATTTACATAGTAATTAATTTCATTTACCTACAATAATCCATTTTATTATAGATTACATTCCAATTAAATAAAAATTGCTTCCAAAATTTGATTTGGTTTAATTGCCATCATTATACTAGGTCCATTATTACTATATATACCTAGTTACATTGGTTTTATATCCCCTTTTTACATCTTAGATTCTGTATAAATGTTACATTTCTAAATGTGTAATCTTGTCAATAGTATATATTAATTAAGGTTGAAAACCAATAAATAAATTTACCTTAGTTCCCTTCTTTTTACAAATTTATTACTTTATAAATAAATTTACATTTCTATTTAATTTATACATTCACATTTCCCATTACCGCATTAAATCTCATTAATGACATTAAAGGTTCCCTATTTAATTTATAGACTAAATAGGCAACTTATAATAGCTGTTACCATTACCTTTAAATTTACAGTTAAGTTTATTATATTCAACTAGTTATTATAATTACCTACCTAATATTGAATTTACTCAATTGATATTAATTAAACTAATTCATTTATTTACACACCACTTACCCTTATTTACTTATATTCAAATTTATACTCAAATATAACAATTACAACTAAATTAATAAGCCAATTAAATAGTAACTTACAATCGTTACTATTACTTTAAGTCACATTAATGAATTCATTATTGTTTACAAATCAAATGTTACAATTACTTAATTAACACTGAATTAATTCAATTTATATTAATCATATATTATCTCATTGATGATTCAACATTCACACTTGTGATTTCATTGTTCAATACAAATGTTACCATTCTTATATACCCAATCTTTATCCAAGAGTCATTTAATTCATATTATTCCTTTTATAAATTTAAATGTTTGCATTAGTTTTCTTACATTAATTTATAGCCAAGTTACCAATTTTCATTGCTTCACTAAATTATAATTTCATTTCAATTGTTAATAATTAGTTTTTAAATACATTGTTACATTTCATTTTGGCATTCATTTCGTTATTAAATTACAAAGTTTCTATTTCTTCCAAAGTTATTTACCAATATCTTATTAAACTGACAACTTTAATTATTGAAAATTTACGGGTCGTTACACTCTACCCCACTCAAAACTTTTCGTCCCCGAAAAGGAAGAAGTAGGAGAAAAGAAACAACCTGAAAGAAAAGAGATTTGAAAGCAAAGAAGATAATAAATCTAAAACCATGGAAATTTCAACTTACATTAATAACTAATTTCATCCATTTGATTTCATTTAAGTTAAATAAATTTTAACTATTTTCAATCTCATTATCTCATCATCCAATCAATAGTTTATAAAGTCATGAATTTGAACAATCATTTATTATATTCATCATTTATTCATTAAATTTCATTTTTCTTTATTCCAAATTATTCTTAAATTTATTCCACTTAATATATCTAATCCTATATATTAAGTTTATTTCACTTATTATAACTATTCCAATTTATCTACAATCTCCTTTAAATATCATTTATATTGTAAATTATTCAATCAACCTTTTTATTCTATTTACCTCTATTGATCTTTTATAATTAAAATTTAAGTGTATAACATTTATTTTGACCACTCAAATTTTACTTATAAAATCTCCTTTATATCGTGTGTTCTCCAATTACATATTTAACTTTTAAAAATTTAGGTAAGTTATATTGGAATGCAAGAGAATATTACACAGATAAATATTTCTTAACTCAATTATCCAAGCCTCAATATTTATTCAAATTTTGATTTCCTTTTATAATTGAAATTATCCTTTAAGATAAAATTTAAGAATTAGATTTCCGATTAACTTCAAACTATTTTACAGATAATTAAATATACACAATATATATCAAATCAACTCTTAAATCACATATATTATAAATCAAGTCATAATTAGAAAGCCAAATCAATTTAATTCTCCAAAGAAAAACTGTAGCAAAACTACATAATGGTTTCTTCACTTCGAAACTCGAAAATGAATGTCGATGATGCTACAGTCATCACCGAAATTATTTTCCAGCGACAAAGAAAAGAGCACTGATTTACAAATTAAAAATCCTTTGAAACAATTTCTACTAGAAATACTTTTAAATAATATATCCTTTTAAAACTTTCAAAACAAAGTTCGAAATCATCGGAAATTAATTTCTCACATTATTAATTTAAATCCATTTATATTTCCAAATTAATTTATAACCATGTTTAATTATTTAGTTATGAAACTAAAGCCAATGATTATAAAATACATGCAAAGTTAAATATTATTTCTTAACACCCAATTCCATTAATTATCAAAAATTTAGAAAATTAACCTTATACATGTTATAATTATACAAAATTTATCCATCTACTAAATTTAAAACCCATATTGTGTCAGTTTGCTCTGTTCAAGTGTTTTGGAGATCCTATCGATAGCGTTGATCAGACGAACCGATCGGAAACCCAAATCAACATCAACAACTCAAACAACACAATATATAAAACATCTTCAAAATATAAAATTTTCAAATACCAGATTAATTTTTCAAAATAAGGATAAGGATTTAAATTTTGATGGACTCAAGTCAAAGAGAATTCTGATTTGAAGATAAGTTGGAGACAAAAGATAAGATTATAAGATAACAGAATAGGGATTATGGATAAGCCTATATAGATCACGGGCAACCTTAACCGGGTCAACCGTGACTTGAAGAATAAGGTCGATGTGGATTTTCTGGGGTAAATCTACATTCAATCTCAAGAGATAGAATTCAGGCATAGCAAGAGATAGTAGCATCGTAAACCAAGGATACAGAGGTCTCCGGTGAATCAATGCTTTTTGTGAAGAAGTTCCACCCCTTTACAAGTCATTAGAATATTGGCGGGACCGCCAATTCATTAGAAAGATTATTCAGAGTGGAGTTATGGGACACTCCATAATCAAGAAGACACGAATAGGGGAGGACAAGAATGGACTTTGGAACCGAAGGGAACGTTCCAAAATTCAAAGGAAACCGAATCGAAGAAGAAGGAATTCAAGTTCGAACGAAAGTGTTCTGTAATTAAATTTACTCTATATGCTGAGTTTGCCTAAAACCAGAGCTCTGATACCACATGTAACGTCCCGATATTTTCAACCATTCGCATCCATACATGTCGGACTTGAATTGCTCAAAATATCGCGTTGTAAATAAAAATTTGGCAAACTCATCATATACAGTAAATAAATAATCACAGATCACAGACACAGAGTAATATAACGCAGCAGAAATAAAAGAGATAGTAGTTCATGAAGCTACTATATAAATACATCAGAGTTAATTAAGATACAATAGGAATACCAAGATACAATAGGAATACCAAGATACAATAGGTGTAACAGTATGATAATTAGTTACAACTCAGAATACAACTAGAATCAACTGGATAACAAGGTGAATAGATATCTGGTTCTTCAAGCAAAACTCCAGCTCCAAAGGTAAGTCTCTAATGTTGTATCACTCAGTCTGACCCGAGCGTAAAACAAAACACAAAACACTCGAGTCAGGACATACATACTTATACAATGTAAACCAACTCAAGTGAACTGTAATGAAGATACAAGTAACTTAAAGAATGCTTGGGATCGCCCATTCTTTAAGGATCCATTAAACTATCTACTATGTAGTAATATTCGCTATTATAATAATGTCTAATATAAAATAAACATACTTTTAAATAGCATTAAGGCTTTACATTTTCCACCTTAACACGTAATAGTCCCAGTAGTCTATCCAGTATTAGCATACTCCCAAAATGGGGGCTACCCTCGATACTCCACAGGCTACGGGAGAAATCACAAATTGTAGTAAAGCTCGATATGGTAGGTGACACGGCACACAAGGCAATGCCAAGGTAGATATACCAATTACGCATCCGGACTGGTGGTGACGCATAGCAGCCACTACCGCCCACCTCGAACAACACTCCCAAATCAAGAGTGCGCACCAAAACAATCACAAGTAATAGAATGGTATCGAAGAAGTGTGTCCGATCAGAGGTGCTATCTCCTTGGCCCGTCGATCGCTCGTGTTTTAGCCACCTTATGCCAACTCATGGGAGTTGGGTCCACGTATATACCTCAGGATCGTCGCCACCATCCTACTTCATTCTGGAAACTCCACCGTGTACACAGTTGTCAAAGTGGTTTTCGGTATCGATAGAGAGTATGTCCATATCCGATCCCGGTCTCTTTAACAACCAATCGTTAATATAACCCGTGGTTATAATTTAAAAACAGTTTATACTTCAAAATAGAATATCATTTCAAATCCAAATCTTTATCAAAATAAAGATCAAATCATTTCCAAACCATTTAATATATCAAAATATCATATCTTTCCAAAACTTCATTTCAAATCATTTCAATATATCAAAATATCATATCTTTTCAAAACTTCATTTCAAATCATTTTAATATATCAAAATATCTTATCTTTCCAAAGCTTAATTTCAAATCATTTTAATATATCAAAATATCTTATCTTTCCAAAGCTTCATTTCAAATCATTTTAATATATCAAAATATCTTATCTTAAACGCCCATCTAAATTCAAAGGTAACATTCATTCATTTTTCAATTCAAACCACCTTTTAATTGATTCATATTTCAATTAAATTACTTCATTTAAACCCTTTAAAAGTGTAATTATTATTCTTTCAATTCAAGTATTCAATTTCCAAAGTTTCAAACCATTCTGAGTTCGTTTACTAAGTCAAAAACCATAATTATTAAAATTTCAGCCTTTCACAGCATTTAAAAAAACTGTTATAAGTTATATTTGAAACTTTTAATTCAGCAAAGACAGCATTTAAAACTGCTGTTAAAACTTAGTTTTAGTTAAATTTTAGTACAAAATAGCAAAGACAGCATTTCTAAAAATGCCGCGATAGCTCAGATTTCAAAACAAAGGTTTTATATGATTTCAGCAAAGACTGAGACCACTACAGCATTTCCAGAAAATGCTGTAATAGACCTGATTCAATTTAGCCTATAAGTTCAACTACAGCAACTACAGCATTACAGAAATGCTATAATAGCCCTTTCTACCTAGTTTTAGTTCAATTCAGAAACCATAGCATTTCTGAATGCTATTAAAAGTGAATTCCAGATTTTAGTGTATTTCCAGCAAATAAATAACTTCATTTTAAACTCTTTAAACATTTTAAAAATCATAATTTAACATTAAAAATGTTCATTAACATATCATTAAACATATTGATTTTTATAAAACCAATTTCTTATAAATAAATCCAAATTTCAATAATTCCACTTATTAGTTCAAGTGTATAATTTCCTTTTCTTCACTTTCAACAAATAAACTTAACACTTCAAATTTAAATTACCATTTCACAAATTTAACTAAATTTCCAATTTTATTTAATTAATTTAAACCTTTAATTAAAACCAAATTTACATTTCCCAATCAAGTTATATTTTAAAATTACAATTTAAACATTCATTTATTTAACCACTTAAATTCATAGAAATATCAATAATACTTTAATAAATCACTTAAATTCAAATTTAAATCAAATTATCATATTTACCATTTTCCAAATATAATTAAAGTTCAATTTTTATTCATATAAGTTAAATATCATTTTTAACCAAAATTCCAAATTCCAAACTTAAGTTATATTTCAATAATCCAATTTAACCATTCATTAATTACAATTTTAACTCATAGAAAAATCATAATTTCTTTATTTTAAAACATTTCAAAATCTATTTAAATCAAATTTCATAAATTTATATTTTTAAAATAATTAAAAATATCCAAAACACTTTATAAAATAACCACGGGCCTGTATATAGTTTTCTAACCTAGGTCAAGTGATACCGATATGTATCATTTCAATCCGCAGTTTAAAAAGAAATATCCAGGTTCTAT
Source organism: Allium fistulosum (assembly GCA_030737815.1). Classification (NCBI taxonomy): domain Eukaryota; kingdom Viridiplantae; phylum Streptophyta; class Magnoliopsida; order Asparagales; family Amaryllidaceae; genus Allium; species Allium fistulosum. Next base: position 1,368,004,829 of record CM060902.1, on the reverse strand, counting down.
CATTTCAAACCCGCAATCCCAAGTTAAATAAAATAAATAAAAATCGCTCAGGCTTATCATTTCAGCCCATAACGTTCTTTCCCTATTCTAAAATAAAATAAAATATAACAGATGATGTAACAGGCATATAAACAGTATTTAATATCATATAAATGTCACAGGCATGTATAACATAATATAATTATTTCTACACTTTCACTTGCTATCAATTCACAGTTATATAAGTATGAATGTCAGGGTGATTACTCACCTTTATAAAGCTGGAGTTCGCAAACAAAACACACAAAACGATTCCAAAAGCACGACATGCACAATTTTGATTTGAATGGATGGAGGGCCAAGATATTGATCTTGTATACAAAAATTACACAAACAATAAGTGTATAATTCAACATCCAAGATTATGAAATCAAACAATGAACCATATGGATCAAAGGGGCATAACCTTTTGATAAAACAAAGCAAGCTGCAAACTTGAGTGATGGAGGGTCAATATCCGCATCTTGTATACAAATGAACATCAGAAATATAAGTATAAACTTTAGCACAATAATTTATAAATTAAACAATGGAAGAATATGAATCAAAGATGAGATAAGTGGCTTCACCTATGCCATTTGGGCTCGGCCATGGTCACACTAGGCTAGGGTTAAATCAATTTGGTGATGGTTTTGGTGGTGTACTCTTCATGGTGGTCACGGCCATGGCTTGGGGTGATGGAGGAGGTGGAGATGGTCAGCATGGTGGAGGTGGATAGGTGGTGAGGTCGGTTAGGAGGTGCATAACCGAGCCTAGCCTAAAGAGAAAAGCAAAACAAAAGAGAAAAGGAAAAGAGAAAGAGGAAGAAAGGAGCCATGGATCTAGCTTTGAATAGATTTTTTTTTCTTTTCACGCAAAAGGAAATGAGAAGTTGAGATGCTAATTTTTACGTGAATGACAAATCAAAGTGGCGGCTAGGGTTTCCCAAAGGATTTGAATAGCTACAGAAATTGGAATTAAATGGAAAGGTTAGAAAATAAAGAGGCAAAAGAGGAATGAAATGTTTGGAAATTATTTGTACGTGATTTGTGGGATGAATACACGGCTAGAATGTGGAAGAATGAACGGCTATGAGAAGAGGTCTAGAAAATAAAAAGGCACACTTTAAGGGAAAGAATCTTGCCAATTTTTTTCTTTGTTTGCACGCAAATAAAAAGGCAATAAATACATAAAACAGGTAACCTATATCTCTTGAAATTCCTAAGCTACTATTAAAAGTAAAATCAATCAAAATCAAATAAATATGTTCAAAGTTTATACAAACAAAAATAAAATAAAAATTAGAGAAACAAACATAGGGAAATAAAATATAGAAAGTCATTGCGTGCAAACACTGTATTTTTATCTAAATTAAAAGTATAAGTTTAAATTCCCAAAAAAATCCATATTAACATTGGTTTAGATACTAATACATTAATAACTTCCCAATTCATCCAAATTTCAATTTACATAGTAATTCATTTCATTTACCTACAATAATCCATTTTATTATAGATTACATTCCAATTAAATAAAAATTGCTTCCAAAATTTGATTTGGTTTAATTGCCATCATTATACTAGGTCCATTATTACTATATGTGATATCCCGGGAATTTGGACAGTATCAATTTAATAATCTGCATAGGAAATTAAATTGATTTGATGATCTTTGTTAATAAAATTGAATAAATTTAATAATCTAATTAAATAAATATTTAATTTGTGATTTATCTTTTAAAAGTTTAATAAAATATTTTCTATTTATAATATATATGTATAATTGTATATATTGTAAATAGATGAGTTGGTTTGAATTTAACAAATGAAATTATGTTTTCAAATTTCTAATATATTTTGGGTAATTTGGAAATCATGATTTAATTTAATATTAAGCTTTTTAATAAATAACTATATAGTTTTAAAATACATAATATAAATGTTTAATTGTTTAAAAATGGATTTTAGCTTAAAGTTCAAATTTAAATAAAAGATTTGTTTTATTTCTTTACTTGATATATATGATTTTAAAATAGAAGTAATTTATAATCTCCTTTATAAATTATTTAAAATAGTCAAATTTGATATTTTCAAATAATAATTATAATACTTTGTTTTTATAAATATAAATAGACTTTAATAAAATAGAATGGTAATTTTATTTTTAAATGGTAGTTATATATGCATATATATATAACTTGATTTTTAAATTGGATTTTAAATTTAAATTGAATATGAATTTAGATTATAATAGAAATTAAAAGAATAAACATTTTAAAAATATTTGGATAAGCTTTTAATTTTATATAATTTGTTTATTTACATTTTCTTTAAAAGAGAAATGCATAAATACATTTAGATAAGAATGTATAAATTAAGTATAAAAGTTATTATTAACATTTTAAATATATACTAATTAACTTAAAAAGACATGTGTTATTATTTTAAGGTTCCATTAGTACAAGTGTTAGAGAATTAAGATGATCTGGGACAAGTGTCATGTTTCTTTGATTTTTAACAAACCATAATTAATTCATAAAGCCTATTTTTTCATTTCTCCCATTTCCTTTCAGCTGTAACAAAAAAAAAAGAAGGTTTCAAAACTAAAATTTTGTAAGAATTTCTCACGAACAAAAATTTCAAACCAGTAAACAATTTCTCAAAAACCCTGTACAAACTCCTCTCAAAAACCAAATCTGATAATCTATATCTCCACAACTCAACCATGAAATTCAAACTAGATCAAAACTGTTTCTTCTTTTCAAACCTGTAATCTCATTTTCAATATCAATATCAAAACCTGTTTCTGTTTCAAGCCTACCTTCAATTCTGTTTTGAGAACAAGCAAGATTCAAGTTTAAAGCAACTCAAGTTTTAAAGATTCAAAAGCCTGTTGTTCCAGTTTCAAAAATCTGGAGGCTCTGATTCTTTTAAAATAGGTGAGTAACTTTTAAAAAATTTAAATCATAATTAGTTGCATGTTAGTATGGTTGAATTTAAATGTGTTTTGCATGTATATATATATAAGTGAATATTTGATGTGCATGCTGTTATTATAAGTGCTGTTTGCAAAAATCTGGAAGCTCTGTCTTCATTCTAAAATTGATGAGTAACTTTTACTTTCAAACTTAGGTATTTGGTTGCATGTTATTGCTGTGATAAATATTGCATTGTGTATATTTATAAGTATGTTGGTGTATGTATATTTTTGAATTCCTGATGTATGATGTGCACATTTGAATATCTGGAATTTCTCTGTTCCCAGATTTAAGTCCCTGTTTTGATTTAAGTTCAAATTCTTTTAACTTAGTCTCTGTTTAAACTTAAGTTTCAAATGAAACTTGTTTGTTCCATCATAAATTTTAGTTTAAAATTTATTTAAGTTAAAATAAATTTGTAATATCTCTGGGAATCAAGAAAACTGAGTAAACTTAATTTAAGTAAAAATTCAAACATCTAAATTTATAAATTCAGGAATGTAAACTGGATTCTTATCCTAAAACACGATTTTTAAAACTAAAATCATAATTTTTAATTTAAAATTGAAGCTGCAGTTCTAGTTTGAACTGGAAATGAAAATCTGAGATTTTCTGGTGATCCCAGTGATTGGGAAGGCTGAGATTCGCTCTGATGGTAGATGGATGATCGGAGAAACCATGAAAATGGTCGGAGACACTCGCGATCACTGTGGCGATGGTGGTTTTCGATTTCAGTAAGTAACCCTAGTTTTGGCTGAGTGGAGTTTTTGGGTCTGTTCGAATGCCACGAAGCATCGAGTTCAATGGGGGTTTGGGAATGCGTAGAGGGATGGTAGGCCAAGGCGTGGCCGGTGGTGGTGGCTCTCTGGTGGTCGGAGGAGCAGAGGCGAGCTTTTGACAGGTTTGGGTTCGAGAGGGATTCAGTGTTCCAGGTTGGGTTGAAGGTTCGTTTTCGTTTTCAAATTCGTATTGGTTCTTTTGTTGATCGATTTTGGACGTGAGTGTGATCGCCGATATGGAGAGATCAACGTTGATGACCGGAATGTCGTAGATTGATCGTGCACGTGCACGTATATATCTGGGGTATCTGCTGTGTGTTTGGAAGAAGGAGGAGGCAACTCGAAGGAGACTCGTGAATTTTGGGTGGAAGACTCGAAGTAGTTCTCGAGGTTTTGAAGTGTGTCTCGGGTTAATTGTTGTGACAGGTTTTAACAGAAACCTGTTTGCCAGATTTTAAATTTTAAAATAGAATTTAAAAACTGAAGTTTAAATATAAAAGTAAAGTTTAAATAAGTTTAAATCTAGTTTTAAATCTGGAGTTTAAGTTAAAATCTCAGTTTTTAAATAAGATAAGGTATTTAAATTTTGAATTGATTTAACAACATTAAAAAGGATTTAAATAGTTTTATAACTTTGTTAAAGTTAAACTTGTCTTCATTTTAAATCTTAAATTAAAATGAAATTTAAATGTAAATTTAAAGGTAATTTGGTTTAAATGCTTTATTAATGATATTTTAATCATTAATAGGAATAAAGTGTTATCTTAAAGATAATTAAGATTTAATGATATGGGATAAAATGAATTATTAAGGAAATTAAAAGTTAATTAATCAATTTAATTAATTTATGACTTGGGTTAATAAATTAGTAATTAAGGGTTTAAAACTTTATTGATGAAGGATTAATTAAATTAATTTAAAGGTTAATTAATTTGAATTAAGGATCATTAATTTTATAAGTTAATGGTTAGGAATTAATTAATCAAGTAATTAAGGTTTAATTAAGTTATAGTTAAGTACTTAATTAATTAAGTAATTAGAGATTAATTTATTGATAATTAGGATTAATTAAGTTGTAATTAATAATGGTTAATTAATGTTTAATAATTTTAGAAAGGTATTTAAAATAATTAATAGTTAATGTAGATCATTAACTAAGGATAATTAATTAATGTGATTAATTTTGATAATTAATTAAGTTTAATTAATTTAAAGGATAATCATCTGTGAAATTAATAAAATTACTTAATGGAAGTAATTAAGAAATTAATTACTCATTGTAATTAATTGAGTTTAAATTGATAAGTTAAGTTAATTAATTTAGTTTAATTAATTTAAGATAATCATTTAATGATTTGTATAATTACTTAATGTAATTTAAGGAGGTATAATTACTTAGGAAAGTAATTAATGGATAATTACTGATGTAATTAATAAAGTAATTAAGGATAGTTAATTACTTAATGGAAGTTAATCAAGGGATTAATTAAGAAATTAATTAAGGAATAATTAATTTATTTTAAGAAGTAATTAAGGTTAGTTAATTACTGAATGTGATTAATCAATAGTGATTAATAAGTTATGGTTTAATTAAAGATCAATTACTTAATGTAATTAAGTAATGATAAAATGTAATTAAGGATCATTAATTAATATAATTAATGATGTAATTAATAATTAATTAATTAAGGAATAATTAATAACTGAGTGATTAATTAATGTAATTAATTAAGGATTAAGGAGTAATGTAATTAATTATAGTTAATTAATAAAAGAAGTAATTAAAGGTTAATTACTATAAGTGGTTAAGAATAATTAATTTGTATAATTAATTTAATACTAATTACTTGAATGTAATTAAATAATTAATCAAGGATGATTAATTAAATTGAATAATTGGATGATGATTGATTAATTGATTGATAATTAATTAATAATGATTTAAGCAGGATTTATAGATGTAGTAATTAATTTAATTTACTTTAAATTAATTAAAGATGAAATAATTAATTTAATTCATTTTAAATTAATTATAGATGGTGATAAATAAATCATTGCTTATGAATGGATGATATTGTGTACCTTGAATGGTTTGAAATCTCAAATATGAGATAATTGATACTGTATGATTTGGATGCATTGGTTGCATAGTAAAGATGATAAGAATTATCTGCTTATAATGATAATGTTGATTATCTATTATGAATCTGTGAATTATCTATCTATGTGTTAATAGATAGTAGAATTAAATTGTTTTAACCTTTAAAACAACTTGGCCTTAAAAGATACGTTTTGGATCTCGATGAGACCGGGATCGGGTTTCCGTATACCGGATTTCCAGGTCTGGAGACCCGAATACCACATCGATCCAAATTTACGTTAGGTCGTGAAATCAAATTGGAGCAAGTGAAGACTCGAGGTGTAAGAACGATTCTTTGTCAATATAACTCTGAGGGTGATTCCGTAATGAGTTGACGGAGATAGTACTTTCAGATTCGAGATGAAGATTCAGAGTGCAAGGGTTATTGTCGTTAACTCTGAGGGTGATTCCAATACGAGTGTAACGAGATAATGCCTTCGGTTTCGTTCGAACCCGGAATGAACTTGTATGGATTGAATGCTTTCAGAACATCGTCAGGTGGACGATGAGCATTCTAAGTGGTGTGTTCTGATTTAAAGGTAAATCGTAGCCTTAAGCCTCATCAAACCGGGAATGGCTAAAACAGGGGAGGTGCAGCAAGGTTAGTGGGTAGCACCCAAGTAGGACAAGATTATCCCTGTCTAGAGGTCCCTTCTTATTATTCGGTTGTGTGGGCAGTTGAATTGCAACAACTGCTGGGATATCTTGTGCGGGAATTATCCAGTAAGGGATGTTCCGGCCTTGTGTTGCAGGGGATTGGGAGTGATCCTCGGTACGGTGATCTAGGCCACGTACTGTGACGGGCGGTACCCCGGTAGCCCTGCCATTGTATGGAATCCAAAATCCAATAAGTGCCGTACGTATTAGTTGTGCCCAACTATGTTGGAACGTGAGATGTAAGCATTCCAGCTATTTCTGTATTTTACTTGAAAACCCTAGACCCTATAATAATATAACTGGATTTCCTATCAAATGTTTTGGTTAGCGTAAGGTAAAAACTTACCCATGTTTATTTGTGGGGAGTCTTACGTGATACCTTTGTTTCAAAAGGTTTTGAAGTTAAGCAACTTTAACCTGTTACTCACACCAGACCCATGTCTGACCCAAGTTGTTTATTTCTGTTTTATAAACTCTTGGGTACTCAAATTTTTACGAGTAGCCAAGGGATTCAGGTTAGCTTTGACGAGTTATCTGGAGGAGCAATGGAGCAGGAGGCTTCGGCGTTGTAGATATAGATAGTAGTTCCGCTGTGTTAATCTCTGAATAGAGTTTTGTGTTGAGTTGTAATAACTAGACAGATGTTTATAACTGTCTAGTATGTGTTGTATAATCTGTGTAACTCTGATAATCATTGTATATGATGTAATACTTTTGTTATTAATATAAATTATTCGTTCCGCTGTTGAGATTCTGTTGTTGTTCTTTCTTTCTTCTCTTCTTTTCTACTTTCTCACCTCTTTCTTTTCTTCAAAACGATGCGTCTTCCTAGTTGTAGGATGGCGGGTCGTTACAGTGGTATCAGAGCATTAGGTTGAGTGAATACCTAGGCTCTGGAGTGTTGTCTATCTTGAGAGAGCGTATTTGTAATTTTTATATAACTATATATATATTTATTCTACCTATTGTTGGATTACCTGCTCGGGTTTTCCAAAATTAAGTTATAAAGGTAGATGAGGTAGGTTGTGTGTAACACAACTACCATTGATTGGAGTTTGAATGTTGGGAGTTGGAAGTGTATTTGATGAGACTGTAGACCAAATACCGTCTCGAGTAAGCTTTGTTGTAAAGGATTTCATCGATCTCTGAAGGGAACTGTTAAGGTTCGGAGTCAATCTTTGAAGTGCAGTTGGATGAGTAGAGTTTGGATCTACCAGTTAAGCAGAAGCGAGTGATGTATCTTGGTAACTTCTGGAAGAAGTAGCTGTGTGATGAGATACAGTGATTATGGATGTTCCTGAAGATATTTTCTTTGGAACGAGTTTAAGGAGTATGTATGCTTCGGTGATGTGGCTGAGTTCCGCATGGTGTTTCTGTTTCTCGAAGAGCTTTGGATTAGGAAGTCTTTGGCATCTGTGTCAGCAGTGCAGCTCGGAGTGTTCTGTGTGCCGGCAAGGAGATCTTTGGCTAAGTAGTTTTCCAGTGGTGGAGTTCAGAAGCAGCATAGTGGATCCATTTCTTAGATAAATTGGATAGATAAGTGTAAGCTGTTCTGATTGGTAAAGGGAGAGCAGTTTCTTTGGAAATAGGTTGGGTTGATCGCAAAAGTGACTTGCGATTGCTGAGTGTTCTCTTGTGTTATCAAAGTTTTTCTGGATGTTTTCAGGGAAGTCAGAAGTTGTCCGCATCTGGAGATGAGTTTTCTTATCGACAGGATTCGAGGAGTGGTACCGGTGATTCGACTAGTGGAAGGATGATTCTTAGTGATAGAGTTGGGTGAAGCAGCTCAAGTTTTGATGGAGTATCTGAGTTTTCTTGTTGGATCTGTTGGATCATTTTTCTGGGATAAGTTATCCAGTCTGTGCTTGTGTTCTTCATCAACATTCTTATCTACTTCAGATCAGAGTTGTGCAGCAGAAGCAGTTTGGAAGTGTATCTGTTGTCTTTTCCGGATAAGAGAAGTAAGTTCAGTCTTCTGATGTTTGAGGAGTAGAGTTGGTATACTTGGTTGTTGAGTCAGACTCGTCTGTAGTCTGATATCCTGTCTAGTTCTATAGATCTAGTTGAGTAGGAGTTCTATAGCTTCGTAGTTTAGATTGTTTGTAGAGCGAGTGTCCCGATATATATATACTTGGGGAAACTCGAGAAAATTTTATCCAGAATTTTTCTTTTCTGGATAATTAAAATTGTTTGTTTGGATGATTGGTTGCTATGGTTGTTAGCATATGGATGATAGTATATGCTTGTGATTTGAATAGATTATTAAATTACCTTTGTTTAAATTTCGGGGACGAAATTATTTTAAGGGGGGAGGAATGTGATATCCCGGGAATTTGGACAGTATCAATTTAATAATCTGCATAGGAAATTAAATTGATTTGATGATCTTTGTTAATAAAATTGAATAAATTTAATAATCTAATTAAATAAATATTTAATTTGTGATTTATCTTTTAAAAGTTTAATAAAATATTTTCTATTTATAATATATATGTATAATTGTATATATTGTAAATAGATGAGTTGGTTTGAATTTAACAAATGAAATTATGTTTTCAAATTTCTAATATATTTTGGGTAATTTGGAAATCATGATTTAATTTAATATTAAGCTTTTTAATAAATAACTATATAGTTTTAAAATACATAATATAAATGTTTAATTGTTTAAAAATGGATTTTAGCTTAAAGTTCAAATTTAAATAAAAGATTTGTTTTATTTCTTTACTTGATATATATGATTTTAAAATAGAAGTAATTTATAATCTCCTTTATAAATTATTTAAAATAGTCAAATTTGATATTTTCAAATAATAATTATAATACTTTGTTTTTATAAATATAAATAGACTTTAATAAAATAGAATGGTAATTTTATTTTTAAATGGTAGTTATATATGCATATATATATAACTTGATTTTTAAATTGGATTTTAAATTTAAATTGAATATGAATTTAGATTATAATAGAAATTAAAAGAATAAACATTTTAAAAATATTTGGATAAGCTTTTAATTTTATATAATTTGTTTATTTACATTTTCTTTAAAAGAGAAATGCATAAATACATTTAGATAAGAATGTATAAATTAAGTATAAAAGTTATTATTAACATTTTAAATATATACTAATTAACTTAAAAAGACATGTGTTATTATTTTAAGGTTCCATTAGTACAAGTGTTAGAGAATTAAGATGATCTGGGACAAGTGTCATGTTTCTTTGATTTTTAACAAACCATAATTAATTCATAAAGCCTATTTTTTCATTTCTCCCATTTCCTTTCAGCTGTAACAAAAAAAAAAGAAGGTTTCAAAACTAAAATTTTGTAAGAATTTCTCACGAACAAAAATTTCAAACCAGTAAACAATTTCTCAAAAACCCTGTACAAACTCCTCTCAAAAACCAAATCTGATAATCTATATCTCCACAACTCAACCATGAAATTCAAACTAGATCAAAACTGTTTCTTCTTTTCAAACCTGTAATCTCATTTTCAATATCAATATCAAAACCTGTTTCTGTTTCAAGCCTACCTTCAATTCTGTTTTGAGAACAAGCAAGATTCAAGTTTAAAGCAACTCAAGTTTTAAAGATTCAAAAGCCTGTTGTTCCAGTTTCAAAAATCTGGAGGCTCTGATTCTTTTAAAATAGGTGAGTAACTTTTAAAAAATTTAAATCATAATTAGTTGCATGTTAGTATGGTTGAATTTAAATGTGTTTTGCATGTATATATATATATAAGTGAATATTTGATGTGCATGCTGTTATTATAAGTGCTGTTTGCAAAAATCTGGAAGCTCTGTCTTCATTCTAAAATTGATGAGTAACTTTTACTTTCAAACTTAGGTATTTGGTTGCATGTTATTGCTGTGATAAATATTGCATTGTGTATATTTATAAGTATGTTGGTGTATGTATATTGTTGAATTCCTGATGTATGATGTGCACATTTGAATATCTGGAATTTCTCTGTTCCCAGATTTAAGTCCCTGTTTTGATTTAAGTTCAAATTCTTTTAACTTAGTCTCTGTTTAAACTTAAGTTTCAAATGAAACTTGTTTGTTCCATCATAAATTTTAGTTTAAAATTTATTTAAGTTAAAATAAATTTGTAATATCTCTGGGAATCAAGAAAACTGAGTAAACTTAATTTAAGTAAAAATTCAAACATCTAAATTTATAAATTCAGGAATGTAAACTGGATTCTTATCCTAAAACACGATTTTTAAAACTAAAATCATAATTTTTAATTTAAAATTGAAGCTGCAGTTCTAGTTTGAACTGGAAATGAAAATCTGAGATTTTCTGGTGATCCCAGTGATTGGGAAGGCTGAGATTCGCTCTGATGGTAGATGGATGATCGGAGAAACCATGAAAATGGTCGGAGACACTCGCGATCACTGTGGCGATGGTGGTTTTCGATTTCAGTAAGTAACCCTAGTTTTGGCTGAGTGGAGTTTTTGGGTCTGTTCGAATGCCACGAAGCATCGAGTTCAATGGGGGTTTGGGAATGCGTAGAGGGATGGTAGGCCAAGGCGTGGCCGGTGGTGGTGGCTCTCTGGTGGTCGGAGGAGCAGAGGCGAGCTGTTGACAGGTTTGGGTTCGAGAGGGATTCAGTGTTCCAGGTTGGGTTGAAGGTTCGTTTTCGTTTTCAAATTCGTATTGGTTCTTTTGTTGATCGATTTTGGACGTGAGTGTGATCGCCAATATGGAGAGATCAACGTTGATGACCGGAATGTCGTAGATTGATCGTGCACGTGCACGTATATATCTGGGGTATCTGTTGTGTGTTTGGAAGAAGGAGGAGGCAACTCGAAGGAGACTCGTGAATTTTGGGTGGAAGACTCGAAGTAGTTCTCGAGGTTTTGAAGTGTGTCTCGGGTTAATTGTTGTGACAGGTTTTAACAGAAACCTGTTTGCCAGATTTTAAATTTTAAAATAGAATTTAAAAACTGAAGTTTAAATATAAAAGTAAAGTTTAAATAAGTTTAAATCTAGTTTTAAATCTGGAGTTTAAGTTAAAATCTCAGTTTTTAAATAAGATAAGGTATTTAAATTTTGAATTGATTTAACAACATTAAAAAGGATTTAAATAGTTTTATAACTTTGTTAAAGTTAAACTTGTCTTCATTTTAAATCTTAAATTAAAATGAAATTTAAATGTAAATTTAAAGGTAATTTGGTTTAAATGCTTTATTAATGATATTTTAATCATTAATAGGAATAAAGTGTTATCTTAAAGATAATTAAGATTTAATGATATGGGATAAAATGAATTATTAAGGAAATTAAAAGTTAATTAATCAATTTAATTAATTTATGACTTGGGTTAATAAATTAGTAATTAAGGGTTTAAAACTTTATTGATGAAGGATTAATTAAATTAATTTAAAGGTTAATTAATTTGAATTAAGGATCATTAATTTTATAAGTTAATGGTTAGGAATTAATTAATCAAGTAATTAAGGTTTAATTAAGTTATAGTTAAGTACTTAATTAATTAAGTAATTAGAGATTAATTTATTGATAATTAGGATTAATTAAGTTGTAATTAATAATGGTTAATTAATGTTTAATAATTTTAGAAAGGTATTTAAAATAATTAATAGTTAATGTAGATCATTAACTAAGGATAATTAATTAATGTGATTAATTTTGATAATTAATTAAGTTTAATTAATTTAAAGGATAATCATCTGTGAAATTAATAAAATTACTTAATGGAAGTAATTAAGAAATTAATTACTCATTGTAATTAATTGAGTTTAAATTGATAAGTTAAGTTAATTAATTTAGTTTAATTAATTTAAGATAATCATTTAATGATTTGTATAATTACTTAATGTAATTTAAGGAGGTATAATTACTTAGGAAAGTAATTAATGGATAATTACTGATGTAATTAATAAAGTAATTAAGGATAGTTAATTACTTAATGGAAGTTAATCAAGGGATTAATTAAGAAATTAATTAAGGAATAATTAATTTATTTTAAGAAGTAATTAAGGTTAGTTAATTACTGAATGTGATTAATCAATAGTGATTAATAAGTTATGGTTTAATTAAAGATCAATTACTTAATGTAATTAAGTAATGATAAAATGTAATTAAGGATCATTAATTAATATAATTAATGATGTAATTAATAATTAATTAATTAAGGAATAATTAATAACTGAGTGATTAATTAATGTAATTAATTAAGGATTAAGGAGTAATGTAATTAATTATAGTTAATTAATAAAAGAAGTAATTAAAGGTTAATTACTATAAGTGGTTAAGAATAATTAATTTGTATAATTAATTTAATACTAATTACTTGAATGTAATTAAATAATTAATCAAGGATGATTAATTAAATTGAATAATTGGATGATGATTGATTAATTGATTGATAATTAATTAATAATGATTTAAGCAGGATTTATAGATGTAGTAATTAATTTAATTTACTTTAAATTAATTAAAGATGAAATAATTAATTTAATTCATTTTAAATTAATTATAGATGGTGATAAATAAATCATTGCTTATGAATGGATGATATTGTGTACCTTGAATGGTTTGAAATCTCAGATATGAGATAATTGATACTGTATGATTTGGATGCATTGGTTGCATAGTAAAGATGATAAGAATTATCTGCTTATAATGATAATGTTGATTATCTATTATGAATCTGTGAATTATCTATCTATGTGTTAATAGATAGTAGAATTAAATTGTTTTAACCTTTAAAACAACTTGGCCTTAAAAGATACGTTTTGGATCTCGATGAGACCGGGATCGGGTTTCCGTATACCGGATTTCCAGGTCTGGAGACCCGAATACCACATCGATCCAAATTTACGTTAGGTCGTGAAATCAAATTGGAGCAAGTGAAGACTCGAGGTGTAAGAACGATTCTTTGTCAATATAACTCTGAGGGTGATTCCGTAATGAGTTGACGGAGATAGTACTTTCAGATTCGAGATGAAGATTCAGAGTGCAAGGGTTATTGTCGTTAACTCTGAGGGTGATTCCAATACGAGTGTAACGAGATAATGCCTTCGGTTTCGTTCGAACCCGGAATGAACTTGTATGGATTGAATGCTTTCAGAACATCGTCAGGTGGACGATGAGCATTCTAAGTGGTGTGTTCTGATTTAAAGGTAAATCGTAGCCTTAAGCCTCATCAAACCGGGAATGGCTAAAACAGGGGAGGTGCAGCAAGGTTAGTGGGTAGCACCCAAGTAGGACAAGATTATCCCTGTCTAGAGGTCCCTTCTTATTATTCGGTTGTGTGGGCAGTTGAATTGCAACAACTGCTGGGATATCTTGTGCGGGAATTATCCAGTAAGGGATGTTCCGGCCTTGTGTTGCAGGGGATTGGGAGTGATCCTCGGTACGGTGATCTAGGCCACGTACTGTGACGGGCGGTACCCCGGTAGCCCTGCCATTGTATGGAATCCAAAATCCAATAAGTGCCGTACGTATTAGTTGTGCCCAACTATGTTGGAACGTGAGATGTAAGCATTCCAGCTATTTCTGTATTTTACTTGAAAACCCTAGACCCTATAATAATATAACTGGATTTCCTATCAAATGTTTTGGTTAGCGTAAGGTAAAAACTTACCCATGTTTATTTGTGGGGAGTCTTACGTGATACCTTTGTTTCAAAAGGTTTTGAAGTTAAGCAACTTTAACCTGTTACTCACACCAGACCCATGTCTGACCCAAGTTGTTTATTTCTGTTTTATAAACTCTTGGGTACTCAAATTTTTACGAGTAGCCAAGGGATTCAGGTTAGCTTTGACGAGTTATCTGGAGGAGCAATGGAGCAGGAGGCTTCGGCGTTGTAGATATAGATAGTAGTTCCGCTGTGTTAATCTCTGAATAGAGTTTTGTGTTGAGTTGTAATAACTAGACAGATGTTTATAACTGTCTAGTATGTGTTGTATAATCTGTGTAACTCTGATAATCATTGTATATGATGTAATACTTTTGTTATTAATATAAATTATTCGTTCCGCTGTTGAGATTCTGTTGTTGTTCTTTCTTTCTTCTCTTCTTTTCTACTTTCTCACCTCTTTCTTTTCTTCAAAACGATGCGTCTTCCTAGTTGTAGGATGGCGGGTCGTTACAGTGGTATCAGAGCATTAGGTTGAGTGAATACCTAGGCTCTGGAGTGTTGTCTATCTTGAGAGAGCGTATTTGTAATTTTTATATAACTATATATATATTTATTCTACCTATTGTTGGATTACCTGCTCGGGTTTTCCAAAATTAAGTTATAAAGGTAGATGAGGTAGGTTGTGTGTAACACAACTACCATTGATTGGAGTTTGAATGTTGGGAGTTGGAAGTGTATTTGATGAGACTGTAGACCAAATACCGTCTCGAGTAAGCTTTGTTGTAAAGGATTTCATCGATCTCTGAAGGGAACTGTTAAGGTTCGGAGTCAATCTTTGAAGTGCAGTTGGATGAGTAGAGTTTGGATCTACCAGTTAAGCAGAAGCGAGTGATGTATCTTGGTAACTTCTGGAAGAAGTAGCTGTGTGATGAGATACAGTGATTATGGATGTTCCTGAAGATATTTTCTTTGGAACGAGTTTAAGGAGTATGTATGCTTCGGTGATGTGGCTGAGTTCCGCATGGTGTTTCTGTTTCTCGAAGAGCTTTGGATTAGGAAGTCTTTGGCATCTGTGTCAGCAGTGCAGCTCGGAGTGTTCTGTGTGCCGGCAAGGAGATCTTTGGCTAAGTAGTTTTCCAGTGGTGGAGTTCAGAAGCAGCATAGTGGATCCATTTCTTAGATAAATTGGATAGATAAGTGTAAGCTGTTCTGATTGGTAAAGGGAGAGCAGTTTCTTTGGAAATAGGTTGGGTTGATCGCAAAAGTGACTTGCGATTGCTGAGTGTTCTCTTGTGTTATCAAAGTTTTTCTGGATGTTTTCAGGGAAGTCAGAAGTTGTCCGCATCTGGAGATGAGTTTTCTTATCGACAGGATTCGAGGAGTGGTACCGGTGATTCGACTAGTGGAAGGATGATTCTTAGTGATAGAGTTGGGTGAAGCAGCTCAAGTTTTGATGGAGTATCTGAGTTTTCTTGTTGGATCTGTTGGATCATTTTTCTGGGATAAGTTATCCAGTCTGTGCTTGTGTTCTTCATCAACATTCTTATCTACTTCAGATCAGAGTTGTGCAGCAGAAGCAGTTTGGAAGTGTATCTGTTGTCTTTTCCGGATAAGAGAAGTAAGTTCAGTCTTCTGATGTTTGAGGAGTAGAGTTGGTATACTTGGTTGTTGAGTCAGACTCGTCTGTAGTCTGATATCCTGTCTAGTTCTATAGATCTAGTTGAGTAGGAGTTCTATAGCTTCGTAGTTTAGATTGTTTGTAGAGCGAGTGTCCCGATATATATATACTTGGGGAAACTCGAGAAAATTTTATCCAGAATTTTTCTTTTCTGGATAATTAAAATTGTTTGTTTGGATGATTGGTTGCTATGGTTGTTAGCATATGGATGATAGTATATGCTTGTGATTTGAATAGATTATTAAATTACCTTTGTTTAAATTTCGGGGACGAAATTATTTTAAGGGGGGAGGAATGTGATATCCCGGGAATTTGGACAGTATCAATTTAATAATCTGCATAGGAAATTAAATTGATTTGATGATCTTTGTTAATAAAATTGAATAAATTTAATAATCTAATTAAATAAATATTTAATTTGTGATTTATCTTTTAAAAGTTTAATAAAATATTTTCTATTTATAATATATATGTATAATTGTATATATTGTAAATAGATGAGTTGGTTTGAATTTAACAAATGAAATTATGTTTTCAAATTTCTAATATATTTTGGGTAATTTGGAAATCATGATTTAATTTAATATTAAGCTTTTTAATAAATAACTATATAGTTTTAAAATACATAATATAAATGTTTAATTGTTTAAAAATGGATTTTAGCTTAAAGTTCAAATTTAAATAAAAGATTTGTTTTATTTCTTTACTTGATATATATGATTTTAAAATAGAAGTAATTTATAATCTCCTTTATAAATTATTTAAAATAGTCAAATTTGATATTTTCAAATAATAATTATAATACTTTGTTTTTATAAATATAAATAGACTTTAATAAAATAGAATGGTAATTTTATTTTTAAATGGTAGTTATATATGCATATATATATAACTTGATTTTTAAATTGGATTTTAAATTTAAATTGAATATGAATTTAGATTATAATAGAAATTAAAAGAATAAACATTTTAAAAATATTTGGATAAGCTTTTAATTTTATATAATTTGTTTATTTACATTTTCTTTAAAAGAGAAATGCATAAATACATTTAGATAAGAATGTATAAATTAAGTATAAAAGTTATTATTAACATTTTAAATATATACTAATTAACTTAAAAAGACATGTGTTATTATTTTAAGGTTCCATTAGTACAAGTGTTAGAGAATTAAGATGATCTGGGACAAGTGTCATGTTTCTTTGATTTTTAACAAACCATAATTAATTCATAAAGCCTATTTTTTCATTTCTCCCATTTCCTTTCAGCTGTAACAAAAAAAAAAGAAGGTTTCAAAACTAAAATTTTGTAAGAATTTCTCACGAACAAAAATTTCAAACCAGTAAACAATTTCTCAAAAACCCTGTACAAACTCCTCTCAAAAACCAAATCTGATAATCTATATCTCCACAACTCAACCATGAAATTCAAACTAGATCAAAACTGTTTCTTCTTTTCAAACCTGTAATCTCATTTTCAATATCAATATCAAAACCTGTTTCTGTTTCAAGCCTACCTTCAATTCTGTTTTGAGAACAAGCAAGATTCAAGTTTAAAGCAACTCAAGTTTTAAAGATTCAAAAGCCTGTTGTTCCAGTTTCAAAAATCTGGAGGCTCTGATTCTTTTAAAATAGGTGAGTAACTTTTAAAAAATTTAAATCATAATTAGTTGCATGTTAGTATGGTTGAATTTAAATGTGTTTTGCATGTATATATATATAAGTGAATATTTGATGTGCATGCTGTTATTATAAGTGCTGTTTGCAAAAATCTGGAAGCTCTGTCTTCATTCTAAAATTGATGAGTAACTTTTACTTTCAAACTTAGGTATTTGGTTGCATGTTATTGCTGTGATAAATATTGCATTGTGTATATTTATAAGTATGTTGGTGTATGTATATTGTTGAATTCCTGATGTATGATGTGCACATTTGAATATCTGGAATTTCTCTGTTCCCAGATTTAAGTCCCTGTTTTGATTTAAGTTCAAATTCTTTTAACTTAGTCTCTGTTTAAACTTAAGTTTCAAATGAAACTTGTTTGTTCCATCATAAATTTTAGTTTAAAATTTATTTAAGTTAAAATAAATTTGTAATATCTCTGGGAATCAAGAAAACTGAGTAAACTTAATTTAAGTAAAAATTCAAACATCTAAATTTATAAATTCAGGAATGTAAACTGGATTCTTATCCTAAAACACGATTTTTAAAACTAAAATCATAATTTTTAATTTAAAATTGAAGCTGCAGTTCTAGTTTGAACTGGAAATGAAAATCTGAGATTTTCTGGTGATCCCAGTGATTGGGAAGGCTGAGATTCGCTCTGATGGTAGATGGATGATCGGAGAAACCATGAAAATGGTCGGAGACACTCGCGATCACTGTGGCGATGGTGGTTTTCGATTTCAGTAAGTAACCCTAGTTTTGGCTGAGTGGAGTTTTTGGGTCTGTTCGAATGCCACGAAGCATCGAGTTCAATGGGGGTTTGGGAATGCGTAGAGGGATGGTAGGCCAAGGCGTGGCCGGTGGTGGTGGCTCTCTGGTGGTCGGAGGAGCAGAGGCGAGCTGTTGACAGGTTTGGGTTCGAGAGGGATTCAGTGTTCCAGGTTGGGTTGAAGGTTCGTTTTCGTTTTCAAATTCGTATTGGTTCTTTTGTTGATCGATTTTGGACGTGAGTGTGATCGCCGATATGGAGAGATCAACGTTGATGACCGGAATGTCGTAGATTGATCGTGCACGTGCACGTATATATCTGGGGTATCTGCTGTGTGTTTGGAAGAAGGAGGAGGCAACTCGAAGGAGACTATTGAATTTTGGGTGGAAGACTCGAAGTAGTTCTCGAGGTTTTGAAGTGTGTCTCGGGTTAATTGTTGTGACAGGTTTTAACAGAAACCTGTTTGCCAGATTTTAAATTTTAAAATAGAATTTAAAAACTGAAGTTTAAATATAAAAGTAAAGTTTAAATAAGTTTAAATCTAGTTTTAAATCTGGAGTTTAAGTTAAAATCTCAGTTTTTAAATAAGATAAGGTATTTAAATTTTGAATTGATTTAACAACATTAAAAAGGATTTAAATAGTTTTATAACTTTGTTAAAGTTAAACTTGTCTTCATTTTAAATCTTAAATTAAAATGAAATTTAAATGTAAATTTAAAGGTAATTTGGTTTAAATGCTTTATTAATGATATTTTAATCATTAATAGGAATAAAGTGTTATCTTAAAGATAATTAAGATTTAATGATATGGGATAAAATGAATTATTAAGGAAATTAAAAGTTAATTAATCAATTTAATTAATTTATGACTTGGGTTAATAAATTAGTAATTAAGGGTTTAAAACTTTATTGATGAAGGATTAATTAAATTAATTTAAAGGTTAATTAATTTGAATTAAGGATCATTAATTTTATAAGTTAATGGTTAGGAATTAATTAATCAAGTAATTAAGGTTTAATTAAGTTATAGTTAATTACTTAATTAATTAAGTAATTAGAGATTAATTTATTGATAATTAGGATTAATTAAGTTGTAATTAATAATGGTTAATTAATGTTTAATAATTTTAGAAAGGTATTTAAAATAATTAATAGTTAATGTAGATCATTAACTAAGGATAATTAATTAATGTGATTAATTTTGATAATTAATTAAGTTTAATTAATTTAAAGGATAATCATCTGTGAAATTAATAAAATTACTTAATGGAAGTAATTAAGAAATTAATTACTCATTGTAATTAATTGAGTTTAAATTGATAAGTTAAGTTAATTAATTTAGTTTAATTAATTTAAGATAATCATTTAATGATTTGTATAATTACTTAATGTAATTTAAGGAGGTATAATTACTTAGGAAAGTAATTAATGGATAATTACTGATGTAATTAATAAAGTAATTAAGGATAGTTAATTACTTAATGGAAGTTAATCAAGGGATTAATTAAGAAATTAATTAAGGAATAATTAATTTATTTTAAGAAGTAATTAAGGTTAGTTAATTACTGAATGTGATTAATCAATAGTGATTAATAAGTTATGGTTTAATTAAAGATCAATTACTTAATGTAATTAAGTAATGATAAAATGTAATTAAGGATCATTAATTAATATAATTAATGATGTAATTAAGAATTAATTAATTAAGGAATAATTAATAACTGAGTGATTAATTAATGTAATTAATTAAGGATTAAGGAGTAATGTAATTAATTATAGTTAATTAATAAAAGAAGTAATTAAAGGTTAATTACTATAAGTGGTTAAGAATAATTAATTTGTATAATTAATTTAATACTAATTACTTGAATGTAATTAAATAATTAATCAAGGATGATTAATTAAATTGAATAATTGGATGATGATTGATTAATTGATTGATAATTAATTAATAATGATTTAAGCAGGATTTATAGATGTAGTAATTAATTTAATTTACTTTAAATTAATTAAAGATGAAATAATTAATTTAATTCATTTTAAATTAATTATAGATGGTGATAAATAAATCATTGCTTATGAATGGATGATATTGTGTACCTTGAATGGTTTGAAATCTCAGATATGAGATAATTGATACTGTATGATTTGGATGCATTGGTTGCATAGTAAAGATGATAAGAATTATCTGCTTATAATGATAATGTTGATTATCTATTATGAATCTGTGAATTATCTATCTATGTGTTAATAGATAGTAGAATTAAATTGTTTTAACCTTTAAAACAACTTGGCCTTAAAAGATACGTTTTGGATCTCGATGAGACCGGGATCGGGTTTCCGTATACCGGATTTCCAGGTCTGGAGACCCGAATACCACATCGATCCAAATTTACGTTAGGTCGTGAAATCAAATTGGAGCAAGTGAAGACTCGAGGTGTAAGAACGATTCTTTGTCAATATAACTCTGAGGGTGATTCCGTAATGAGTTGACGGAGATAGTACTTTCAGATTCGAGATGAAGATTCAGAGTGCAAGGGTTATTGTCGTTAACTCTGAGGGTGATTCCAATACGAGTGTAACGAGATAATGCCTTCGGTTTCGTTCGAACCCGGAACGAACTTGTATGGATTGAATGCTTTCAGAACATCGTCAGGTGGACGATGAGCATTCTAAGTGGTGTGTTCTGATTTAAAGGTAAATCGTAGCCTCAAGCCTCATCAAACCGGGAATGGCTAAAACAGGGGAGGTGCAGCAAGGTTAGTGGGTAGCACCCAAGTAGGACAAGATTATCCCTGTCTAGAGGTCCCTTCTTATTATTCGGTTGTGTGGGCAGTTGAATTGCAACAACTGCTGGGATATCTTGTGCGGGAATTATCCAGTAAGGGATGTTCCGGCCTTGTGTTGCAGGGGATTGGGAGTGATCCTCGGTACGGTGATCTAGGCCACGCACTGTGACGGGCGGTACCCCGGTAGCCCTGCCATTGTATGGAATCCAAAATCCAATAAGTGCCGTACGTATTAGTTGTGCCCAACTATGTTGGAACGTGAGATGTAAGCATTCCAGCTATTTCTGTATTTTACTTGAAAACCCTAGACCCTATAATAATATAACTGGATTTCCTATCAAATGTTTTGGTTAGCGTAAGGTAAAAACTTACCCATGTTTATTTGTGGGGAGTCTTACGTGATACCTTTGTTTCAAAAGGTTTTGAAGTTAAGCAACTTTAACCTGTTACTCACACCAGACCCATGTCTGACCCAAGTTGTTTATTTCTGTTTTATAAACTCTTGGGTACTCAAATTTTTACGAGTAGCCAAGGGATTCAGGTTAGCTTTGACGAGTTATCTGGAGGAGCAATGGAGCAGGAGGCTTCGGCGTTGTAGATATAGATAGTAGTTCCGCTGTGTTAATCTCTGAATAGAGTTTTGTGTTGAGTTGTAATAACTAGACAGATGTTTATAACTGTCTAGTATGTGTTGTATAATCTGTGTAACTCTGATAATCATTGTATATGATGTAATACTTTTGTTATTAATATAAATTATTCGTTCCGCTGTTGAGATTCTGTTGTTGTTCTTTCTTTCTTCTCTTCTTTTCTACTTTCTCACCTCTTTCTTTTCTTCAAAACGATGCGTCTTCCTAGTTGTAGGATGGCGGGTCGTTACACTATATATACCTAGTTACATTGGTTTTATATCCCCTTTTTACATCTTAGATTCTGTATAAATGATACATTTCTAAATGTGTAATCTTGTCAATAGTATACATTAATTAAGGTTGAAAACCAATAAATAAATTTACCTTAGTTCCCTTCTTTTTACAAATTTATTACTTTATAAATAAATTTACATTTCTATTTAATTTATACATTCACATTTCCAGTTACCGCATTAAATCTCATTAATGACATTAAAGGTTCCCTATTTAATTTATAGACTAAATAGGCAACTTATAATAGCTGTTACCATTACCCTTAAATTTACAGTTAAGTTTATTATATTCGACTAATTATTATAATTACCTACCCAATATTGAATTTACTCAATTAATATTAATTAAACTAATTCATTTATTTACACACCACTTACCCTTATTTACTTATATTCAAATTTATACTCAAATATAACAGTTACAACTAAATTAATAAGCTAATTAAATAGTAACTTACAATCGTTACTATTACTTTAAGTCACATTAATGAATTCATTATTGTTTACAAATCAAATGTTACAATTACTTAATTAACACTGAATTAATTCAATTTATATTAATCATATATTATCTCATTGATGATTCAACATTCACACTTGTGATTTCATTGTTCAATACAAATGTTACCATTCTTATATACCCAATCTTCATCTAAGAGTTATTTAATTCATATTATTCCTTTTATAAATTTAAATGTTTGCATTAGTTTTCTTACATTAATTTATAGCCAAGTTACCAATTTTCATTGCTTCACTAAATTATAATTTCATTTCAATTGTTAATAATTAGTTTTTAAATACATTGTTACATTTCATTTTGGCATTCATTTCATTATTAAATTACAAAGTTTCTATTTCTTCCAAATTTATTTACCAATATCTTATTAAATTGACAACTTTAATTATTGAAAATTTACGGGTCGTTACAACCACTCTAGTGCTGACTCAGATATGGTTCCTTGATTAGAAAAAGTCATTCTCCTTGCGTATCCATATATTATGATGGAGAATTCCAGAATCAATCAAACATCCATATCTAGTGTTCGCCGTTGAGAATCGAGTGAAAAATTCCAACTCGGATCGATGTAAATCATCTCGAAACTATGTACTCAAATCTGGATCAAACCATTATGCGAATAGAATAATATATGTACAACTTACGTATTTATTTAATTTGATTTCTTAGCTATCCCAAATTCTTTTTATTCACATTCATTTCATTCTCATTCACTTTTATTTATATTCAACTATTCACTTTCAATTTATCTACACTTACTTCTAACCATTTTCAATTCACTAACTTATTTAATTAGTTCCATCTCATTAATTCATTTCAAATCAAAATCAATTCCATTTCCAAAAATCATTTCATTTAACTTAACTAAAGTTAAATCTTCTTTTCAAATTTTCTTTCTTAAAATTTATATCCAAAAAAATTTAAAACTTTGTCTTACTTACATATTCTCAAAATTTATAAGTTATCAAACTTATTTTCTCATATTTTCATAAAACGCTTAATTAAAAATTTCCAAAGTTTAAATACCTTATTCTTATTCATTCCAAATCATTTTGAAATCATATATATACATAATCCCCTTGGTTTTCCAAATCATACTTTTGAAATTTAAAGTCAAAGCTAGTTTTACCAAAACAAAATCCCAATGGTTGCAATTCCTATCTTGGAAACCCGAAAATGGAAGTTGATGATGCTGCAGTCATCATCGAAATTATTTTCAAGCGATCGAAGTGAGTTCAGTGCTTTCCATCTCTTTTAAATCCTTTTAAAAAAATATCTCCATTCAAAAATATTTTTCAAATAATACTATTATTATTTTCCAAAACTTTGGAAAACAATTTTCAAAACCAAAGGGTTTTAAATTCTCAAATTTCCCAGCTTTAAAACTTTTATTTACAAATCATATTAAAATATACTTATGAAATTTAATTTCCTTTCCATTTATAAATCACGTTTATAAATCATATTTATATATTTCCATTTGGTTATATAAAATTATTTCTTAATTGTTTATCTTGCTTACATTATAATATCAACTTTTATTTGATCAAAAACAACAAACAACAAATGATAATAATGTAACATTATCATTTCCTAACAACCAAGCACACCATATATATCATAATAATTTTCTGAAAAATTATTCATTTATATATAAAATATAATAAGGTAAAATTATTTTGTTTACCCAATTTCAAAACCATATGTAACGACCCGACTTTCTATGCCCAGAAAGTCGCATCATTATGAAGAAAGAAAGGGGTAGAAAATAGAAAAGAAAAGAAGAAAGAAAGAAACAACAACAACGATCTCACAGCGGAACGAATAAATTATATTAATAACATAAACTATTACATAGTATACAACAATTTACAGAGTTACACAGCATATACATCACTTACTAGACAGTTATAAACATCTGTCTAGACATTACAACTCAAATACAAGACAAGACACTATCACAGATATCAACACAGCGGAATACTATATCTACGAACGCCGAAGCCTCCTGCTCCATTGCTCCTCCAGAATATTCGTCAAAGCTAAACCTAAATCCCTTGGCTACTCGTAAAAATTTGAGTACCCAAGAGTTTATAAAACAGAAATAAACACTTGGGTCAGACATGGGTCTGGTGTGAGTAATAGGTTAAACTTGCTTAACTTCAAAACCTTTAGAAAGAAAAAGTATCACGTAAGACTCCCCACAAATAAACATGGGTAAGTTTTTACCTTACGCTAACCAAAACATTTGATAGGAAATCCAGTTATATTATAATAGGGTCTAGGGTTTTCAAATAAATATGAAATAGCTGAAATTGTTACAAAACCATGTCGAATTACTCTTTCAAGTGTTTAGAGATCCCTATCAATAACATTAATTACTCGTATTGACCAGAATCCATAAGCCACTCAATAGATCAACCAACATAATATAAAACATTTTTATATCACTAACAAATACGCGCTCATATACACACACTCAAACTCATTCTAGGGTGCTACTTACCCTATCGCTAAAGAGTACCCCACTAAAGCCAAGGTTCTCGCTTAACTTTCAGCTCTGACACCAAGTGTAACGACCGGGATTTCTTCGACCCTTGAAAATCGACACTAATACGTCCACTGTATTGAGTGGCGAGCAATGAAATGCCGAAAAACCCGATTGTTAGGGAAAAAGAAAGAAGGAAGAAACAGAGGAGAAAACTAAACAACATAGAATCTCGTAGCAGAACGAATAATCTATAATATACATCAAATCTTTACATAAACAGCAAAACTGTAATATATATACACATACATTAATCAGAGTATATTAACGTATTTCAGCCTGGACAATTATAACAATATGTCCTTCCAATTTCTAATAAATACCATCAATGAATATAGCTGAAGATAACCATACACGTGAATACGTCTCTAGGCCTGCAACTCGTCTCCTGAAGCTCTAAAGCATCCAACTAAATCTGTAATATGCTCGGTCTGACCCGAGCATTATAATAAAATAACACACGAGTCAGTCTGGAAAACCAGCGTGAGAAAACACACCCAACTAGATTTTAAAGTTATAGAAAACCTTTGAAAATAAAGAGTATCTCGTAAGACCACGCCGCACATAAACACGGACGGGTTGTTTACCTTACGATAACCAAAACATTTTCTATAGAAAATCCATTTATATTATAATAATGACTGGGGGTCAAAGTAAAATATGAATATAGCTGAAATAATTGCATCTCATGTTTCAGCTTAGTTGGGCACAACTAACTCCGTACGACGCTTATTAGAGAATGGATTCCATACAATGACTGGGCTACTGGTGTACCACCCGTCATTGTGCATCTCTAGATAAAATAACACCGAGGTCGAACCTATCGACCCCTACCGACTTAGAACTGACCTACCCTTTGCAAGATAGTACCGAATATGATCACCCCTCCGTTAATGGTCCCCGAAGCATAAAATGAGAGATAATAGTGACTCTAGATAGGGATGATCATACCCTACTTAGGAGCGACCCACTTAGCCCTGCTGCATCTCTTCTGTTTTAGTCATTCGCGGTTGATGAGGTTTGAGGATATGTTTTACCTTTTATGTATGACTTCCCACTTCGAATGCTAATACTGCCTTCCAGGCAACAATGCAAATACCAGGATTCATCCATACAAGTTCATTCTGGGACCGAATGAAACACTTTAGAGCCCCGTCTCCAAGTCCATCATCTTTACGATCTCGTCACTTCTAAATGCATTCGTTGGATCGAAGTGGTTTTCAGATAACATACCCGATCCCGATCTCTTTGAAACAACATTCAATAATTCCCGGTAAAATTAACCCTGGATTTTGAGGAACTAAACAGTGAAAGATAAGATCAGAGATCACCTTCTAACCGTTAGTGGATGGATTTCCTTATCATTGTCCTAGGAGAACAAAACGAGATTTATACGCACAGTACAACATCATCATAGATGACTGTGCCATATAACTCATGTGTTTCTCCTAGATATTTCCAATGTTACGTTTGGGTATAATTTTGATAGTCGGTTATTTAACTATCGAATAACAAACATTCAATTAGGGATTTATTTCATAGGGAAAACCAACATCGGTTAAGCATATAAATAATCACTAGCCTCTTTTAATAAATCTTTCATTCATTAAAAATCACTTTGTAATTTACTTGTATAAAAATACTTTTACAAAAGTATAACCACAAGTACCTATATTTCAATACTTAGAAAATATCCATATACCTATCTCAACGGTATAAGTATACTCATAAAACTGAGGAAGGCTTTCTTTTTGTTTAATTCAAAATCATTTGCAAAACTCCTTATATTCTCTATAAACATTTATAATCCATTTTATAAATCTTCAGGACCATCTATAGAATTCTTTTATACGTTTCAGTCGCTCATAAGTTCTTTTTTTACATTTCTAAAATCATTTATAAAGCCTTTTTAAACCCATAAAACCATTTATAAAACTCCATTTATAAATCTATAAACCCGTTTCTAAAATTCGTTTATAAATATCTAATCATTTATAAACTCTTTCACCTTGTAAATAACCTTCCCTTAAGTCTTCAAACTATTTTAAAAACTCCTTTATAAAATCCAAGTCTTTCAACTTTACGCATAGGTCTTGAAAACATTTATAAATAATTAAAAATCATTTACTTCATAACATTATTATATTATAATAATTATTAACAATAAACATTATAAATAAATGAAAATCATTAACTTTAAAACATCTTAAAAATAATAATTAATAATTTCAAAATATTTTTTAAGAAACAACAATAATTAATCTTTACCAATTTTATAAATATTATTAATTTATTTTCAAAACCTTATTAATAGTCCTTATTATTAATTGCAAACCATAAGTATTCGTGGAATAATTAACCTTTCCAAATATTAACATTTTGATAAATTCTTTAAAACCATATTAACTATAACAAGTAACTTTAAAACAATACTAATATATTTGAATAACCTTAAAATAATATTGCTATAATTGAATAACCTTAAAACAATAATACTATAATTAAATAACTTTAAAACAATATTAATATAATTAAATAACTTTAAAAAAAATTAATATAATTAAATACTTTTAAAACAATATTACTATAATTAAATAACTTTAAAATAATAGTAATATAATTAAATAACTTTAAAACAATATTAATATAATTAAATACTTTAAAACAATATTAATATAATTAAATACTTTTAAAACAATATTACTATAATCAAATAACTTTAAAACAATATTAATTGTAAATAAACATCTTTTAAAAAAAGCAATATATTTCTAAAACCCATTTTAGGATTTAAATCATTTCTTGTCTTAAACCAAATTTCAATTCAATTGGAAATTTATAGTATTTCAAAATACTAATTTTAGGCCAAACGCTCAACCAATATCGATATTGATTTTCGTAATCACTATGTTTTTATTTTTAAACATAGAATAATGTTATAACCATAGTATCCACAATTATGTTCATTATTCAATAATCTATATTAAAAGAATATTATCGAAAGAATTCAACAATAGCGCAGAATCCCGTTGAATCTGTAAAGGCCCGCAAATCCATACCCCTTTGAGTCGACAATATTTCACATCAGCTGAACTCAAATTGGACGGAAATACGAATCTTTAGGGTAAAGAAGGAAAAGGTAGAAGAAGAATAAAAAACAACAACACAGAATCTCACAATCGCAGCGGAACAAAATATAATATATAATAACAGATTTTTAATACAAGAAATATATTGTTAATATACATATCATTATCAGAGTACATCGATCAATACATCAATTTGGACAGTTATAATAACTTGTCCTCACAGAGCGGAAATATAACCAAGTACAAAAATATGTCTGAACTCCTCCAGCTCGTCTCCTGAGCTCCAGAGCTTTTAAACCTGAATCTGTAATACTTGGTCTGACCCGAGCATTATAATAAAATAACACCCGAGTCAGTCTGGAAAACCAGCATGAGAGAACACGCTCAATTGAATTATTAGAGTTATCAAAATCCTTTGAAAAACAAAGGTATCTCGTAAGACCGCGTCACACATAAACACGACAGGTTTTTCCCTTACGATAACCAAAACATTTTATAGAAAATCCAGTGATATTATAATAGTGTCTAAGTACAAATACTTATTCAAATAGCTGAAATTATTACATTAATTAAATTCCAACATACTAGGTTCTAAAAACAAAACCATAAGCTCGTATTGGAGAATGTATTCCAACAAATGACTGGGCCACTGAGGTACCGCCCGTCACAGCACACCTCTAGAACCATGTACCGAGGACCACGCCGGGATCCCCTACTACAGAAGACCGGCCTACCCCTGACTTGGATAGACCGAATATGTTATCACCCCAGGTGTTCCCACCCTTACTATCGAGCGCTTCTTCTTTCATGTGTACCTATATATAAGATAAATAGAGTTTCCGAGGACACTTAGAAAGGTGATAACATACCCTACTTGGGTGCGACCCACTTAGCCTTGCTGCATCTCCCCTGTTTTTGTCATTCCCGGTTGGTGAGGCTCGAGGCTAAGCATTACCTTTCAAGGAACGAATATTACTTAGAATGCTCATCATCCTCCAATGACGATGTTCTGATAGCATTCGTCCATACAAGTTGTCCTGGGTCTGGACATACCGAATCACTGTCTTCATCATCTTCACGGTATTCATTCGTAACGTTCAGACCGGATCGAAGTGGTTTTCGGATAATTAAATCCGATCCCGGTCTCTTCGAAATAATTAACGGAATTGGCCAATATTGATAGTCGGTTATTTAACTATCAATAAAACATCCATAAGCAAACACTAGGCCCTATTTTATAAATCTCCAAAATATTTATTCCAAACATCTTCACCAAGATATATATATATATATCAATATCTTTCAATATTTCTATTTTTGGAAACAAATTCAACACTTGTATCCATAACAGGATATTTCTCTATTTCAATACTTAGAAATGTTCTCAACTTCCATTTTTATAACACTTAGAAAATATTTCTATTCCAAATCTTTTCCACTAAAATATTTCCAAAATCTTCCTTTCAATGCTTAGGAGAATATTTATACGTATAGTTTCCAAAATCTCCTAAATATTTAACTGAGAAATATTTCATATTTATCTCTTAAATCTCCAGAATTTTTTATAAATTCTTCTAACGATTTCCAAACCGATTATACTTATTTATAATCCCAACCAAACATTTATAACTTCTTTAATTGGATTCAAATTCCTTTTCGAAGTTATTGCATCTTACATTGGAAATTTTCTTAAGTCCCTATAATTCAATTTATGAGATTTCTCCTACAAAATCTCATTCTTAAATCAAAACTATTTACACATCTCGAGAGGATTTTAGAAATATTTTTTTCTTCAATCTTTTCAAAACTATATATATATAATCATTTCTAAAGAGTAATAACTATTCTTAAAATATGTTTTAAGTTATTATTTAAAATATTAACACATTTAATAAACTATCAATAACTCTTTAAAAGCAAACAAATCAATTTACAAACTGATTATAAGAATTTAAAATTTTTATTTCAATAAATATTAAATATTTGAAATCCATTTTCTAAGTATTCTGATATTAATTGGTTTAAAATTTCATAGTTTTAAATAATAAAGTTTTCCTTTCGAAACAACTTAACTTCTTACAATTTTTTTTTTAAATCTCGATAGCCCATTTAATTTATAACTTCCTCTCGATTTCACAACATATCGATTTATTTTCGATCCCCTAACCATTTCCATTTTAAAAATAGAATCTACTATTTTCCTCAATCATGTTTCCAATTCTAATATAAATTCATCCTATGAATTTATATCTCCAATTATCATCTGATATTTAATTCCTCAATTTATAACATCGTTTATCAATTTTTAACCCCTTTGGTTTTACCGGCTTATAAAACAAATCTTATTTATAAAATTCTAGTATATCCATTTATTTCTTATAAATCCCTTTTTACTTACAATCTATTTTAAATATTGGCTTTTAACTCCTTTTTATATTTCTAGAATATCATTTATAAATTTTCTTACATAATTCATTTTTAAAAATCTCCATTTACTAATTCACCCTGGTTAAGTATAACCAACCCAAATTTTTTTTTCTAATTCAATTTCTTTAAAATTACTCCAATTCCAATATATATATTTATTTATTTATTATCAAATTCCCTTCAATTCCATAAATTTTAAAAATACATTTGTAGTATTTAATTTATCAAATTCAGGCCAGTGCTACAATAACACCAAATAATTTCAAATCACTACAATAATCTATACTAGATTATTCTACACAATTCATATATCTCTATATATGAAATTAAATTTAACTTTTTGAGGAATCCAGTTGGATCCCTCTAACTCGTTTCCCTGCATCCACAGATGTTAATACATCATAAAATAATACCAGTCCCACTTCGAGGGGGATATCGTGGTATATAAAGTCATCCGCTATTATGCGGGGCGCATAGCATCTCATCCGCTATAATGTGCGGGAATATCACTCCAAATATTAATATATATACTACTATATATATATATATTCATCCAACAAATAATTATAATTTATCAATTCAATCCAACATCCAATAATTTAAATTTTAAACATTTAAATTTAAATATGGTAATCCAAACGAATGAGAAATTATCACCTTGCTTTTTCTCTTCCTTATACTGCCACCATCCAGATTCATATATTTTTTTAGCAATGAATCCACTTGACTGACTCCACTTGATTTAACCTCGCATAAGTAAATTTTGAATTATATAAATAAACGATTTCATCATTTTTTTCTTTTCTTTTATTTAACCAGCTAATTACTGAATTCAACCAATTACCCATTTTTAGATTTAATTAACCTCGAACGATAAATTTGTACTTAACTCGGCAAATACAAATAGATTTCAACTTAAATAAAACGATGGTAAAAAAAATCGTACCCTCCATCGTTCCAGGCCCGCCTTCGTGCCCCCCACCTTCGATGCTCACTAATGTGGTCGCGACTTAATTCCTACATCGTCTGAGTAGCTCGAACCCACTACCTTGCGTCCACCGCGACTGCTGCGAGCTCGACACACGAACAAACCTCGACCCTACCCTCCTCTACTCCATATAGTTCGACTACTGCGATCAAAACATCGCCCCTCGTATTGGACTACGACTGCTGCACGTCTCCTCGAACCACCCCACAGCCCATCGCTTGACCAAGTCGCCTTCGAGCCCTAAATCGCGTACCCCGATCGTACCCCGACCATCACGCCTCATGCGTCGTCCCTGATTTGTTCATCGCTCGAGTTCGACAGGTTGATGCGACAAAGTCGCGCTTTCACTCGACGTCATCAAAGCTTCGACTTTGATTAAAATCGACTGCCCCCTTTCCTTGCTTCGAATCCATTTTAAAGAGGGAGGAGAACAAGAATCCAAATTCATTTTTTTTCTGAATTGAAAAGATAGGGAAAAAATGTACTTGGTTATAAATTTGAATAGAAAGAGAAGGGACGTGATTCAAAGATGATGGGTAGCATATTTCAAAAGGTAAAGTTTGATTGAGTCTAACCTTGATTGGATTTTATAATTTTTAAATATTGAAACTATCTCGTTACGTACCCCGCAATTTTGAACCACTATTTAGGCATGCCGCCTGGCATTTATAATGTTATAACGTTATTTCAAACGCAATGGAAAAGGTTTTGAGTCCTAATTCGATCGTATGAAGAAAATAGCTTTTTGGACCCAACTTTATATTGAAGTTTCAATATAAATTTCAACGCATTTATATTCCGTATGGCTAAACAATAAACACAAACGCTACGAAATTTGAAATCCGATAATAATACACTATTAAGGATCTAATGGAACTAGTATCGTCGAATTCCGATATTGTGCCTCGGAAGGCTATTTTTAAATGTCAATTTGAACAAACTATTTTTAAAATTGAACATATCACTTTTAAATTCAATTTTAAAGCTTTTATTATCTTCATTATTCCTAAAGTAAATTTTACAAGCCTTTAAATTATTTTTATCAGGCTTAAAACTCAAGATACAATAGTTTATCTAATATTCAATTATAAAATTAAATAATTACATTATCCAATAAATCCCTATATTTTAATTCTGAATTTATTTTATAAATAAAAACCCAAATTTCCACATCAAAAGTCAATCTATAATTCAAATTAAATATTTAAAACCATTTAAATATTCCAAATCAAACGTCGAAAATCCGGGTCGTTACAGGATCCCTCCAACATGTTTCCCCCTGCATCACAAACGTTATATAATCATAAAATACAAATCAACCGCTTCGACGAGGGATTCGTATACAAAATGGTCATCCGCTCTTACATGGGAACGTAATAGGGTCTCATCCACTCCAATAGGCTGGAATATATCCAAACCAACTAATAAATATAGTAATTCATCCAAACAATCATTCAACAATTTTTATCAACTATATCCCATACTAGTTAACTAAAATGTGAGTTTATCTCACCGAAATTTTTAGTTGTCGCCAAGGCGTTCCCGTTTGGAACTAAAACAGAATGACGTCCGACTTTAGCCCAAATTCCAATGGTCTCTAAATTCTTCCAAACCAACTCCATCGCGAAGCTTTCATCATCACGAGCGCAACGCAAAATGTTTCACCTCGTTCAGACCTAGTATGAGAGAGTTACACAATTTTAATTAAATGGACTAATTAAAGTCATTAATAATTTAAATAACATAATTTACCCCTAATTAAAAAATTAATCTTCCATCCCATATACCTGCACAGGAACACGATGGAAATCACCAAATCCACGCGACCACGAAGCACGCAGCCGCTCCACCTGCTAACCACCACCCCAACGCACGCCCTCTCCCCTTAGCCTCGCATGCCGCCTCCATTCGCCAATGATCCAAAATTCCCAAAACGATGACGTTCTTCACGACCCGATCCAGGCCATCTTCGACCATCATAGGACAATCCGACTGACCAATCACTTCATAATGTCGAGGCGGTCACTTCTCTAGTTGACGTCGAGGCAAAACATTGCCTTCGGTAGTCTAGGAGAAGGAGGTCGTTGGATTTTGGGTGTTTAAGTTTGAAAATTTTCAAACGATTCTCTATTTTGGCCGCGTTTATAAATAGAGGGAGGAAGGCATTGTCTCAATGTGGTTGTATGGCTGAATAGTGGAGAGCGTGGGCAAGGATAGGATAGGGTTATGGCCTATTATATATATATGTGTATATATATTTAAATTTAAATTATCAAGCTATAAAACGTCCAAAAATTTTAAACTCCAAACGAGGAATTTTGCTTAGCATTCTATATGTTATACCCCTATTTCAAACACAATGGAACTTGTTTTGAAATCTAGTTCGATCAAATATAGAAGATAGCCTTTTAAGACCAATTATAATATTATATTTCCGATATAAATTTCAACGTGTTTCGATCTCGCATGTTCCCGATGGCCACAAAATTCATCGGCATACAATAACTCATTATTACGGACCCAATGAAACTGGTTTTGTCAAAATCCGAGGCAGTGCCCCGGAAGGGTATTTTTATATGTTAATTAAAACGAGTTATTTTCAAAATCAATTAAATCACTTTTAAACCCAATTTAAAATTTTTATTATCTTCATTCTTATTAAATAGAATTTAAATAAACTTTGAAGTTATTTTTATCCAGCTTAAAACCCAAGATTCAATTATTTAAAAAAATTCAATTATTAAATTCAATTATCAATTAAATTGCTATATTTGAAACTCAAGTTATTTAACATATAAAAATAATCTTTCAATATTTAAATCAACTAAATATTCTAAATATCAATTTACTGAAATTTTGGGTTATTACAGAACCCCTCTAATATCTAATGTATTTTTAATTGCTAGTACTTTGATGGATTTGAAAACGATGGCAAGTTCGAAATTCGATTTATGGGTAAATTTGAAATTATCCTTTTTTTATTTTATATATACCCTCTTCTTATCAACATTTCATTTTATACTTCAATCTCTTAACCTTCTTTTTCCATCTTATCTACTTCTTTTTAATTTTGAAAAAAATCACTTCTTTTAAAACTCAAAATTTATACTCTACTCAATGACCAAACTTTTAAGGAATTCAAATTCACGTGGAAGGTGAGATCTCCATTCTTGGTTAAAATATTTTGTGAAATAAATGTTGTGGAAATCAATTTCTAGCTTGGTTGTGATTTTTTTGATATTCCTCATGTTTATATAATTGCTTTTAAAAAAACCATCGTATTTTATTTGGTATTTGATTTAAGAATAGCAAATAAGCTCACTGTTCTATTTGGAAAATAAACTACCTACTCTTTTTTTTGTTGATAACCATTTTTATTTTCTTAGTTCAAAAATCTGTCCCACACAAATCAGTCATAATTAGCTAAAACAACCAACTATAAAGTCGTTCATTATACTGTCTAGTTTATTCTACAAATAGTCGAGTGGCGTTCCTTTAAGTAAGGTGGTCGTAGTGTGTCAATTATAGTAAGTGGATGGAAATGTGTTAGTTTTCGGTGAGATTGATTGGTCGAATGGATTATACAGTTGGGTTCGTAACCAAAAATCATGATTTTTATAGCAGGTTTCGTGACTTTAGGTGGTTCGGATTAGTAGTGGCACGGAGATGATCAATTTTTGATCAAAAATCGATTTTCGACGACCGGAGCATCAAGGTGATTAGCGATGGCTCAGGGAATAGCCTTTGATGATAGCCATGGCATAGGAAGTGGTCGCATGATATACGGTGGTGGCTAGGCGAACTCGAGTAAGGGTATAGAACTTTCACTTGTTTGGTTTGAAAAATGGGCATCATGGTGGATATTAGGGGCATCGAGTGGTTCATGCCTTCGTGGGGAGTTAGAGCAGAGCGTCAGCATTTAAGTGGTGGTGGCAACGTGGTCTGGCGATGGTCGGAGCTTCGGCGAGGGGTGGATGTTCGAACCTGTCTCACAATTTTATGTTTTGGATTTATGGTCAGATTTTGATTTAGATGGGGGACGACAACGGTAAGGGGACATGTAGGATGTGCGGGGTCGGTGGAGTTTGCGGGTGTGGTCGGTGAGTTGATCGGCAACCGGAGGTGGGTATGCACATGCATGAGATGGTGGTGGTGCACTATGTTTCTGGGTTCTAGGTTTTAATTTGCTTTTTGATTTTTGAATAGATTTTGGGAAGTAGAAGCTTAAGTATAGGTTTGGATTGTAGGCCTTGAGTAAGGGTTTTTTTAATAAAATTTGCTAATTAATTTTGTTAAAGAAAGGTTTAAACTTTAACAAATTATAAGATGCCCTTATGAAGTCTGGTTGACCCATGGATTTTGACATTTGGTTTGTATAATTGATTAGAACACATTCGTACAATTATTCGAGCAATCTATTAAAGTATAAAATATGGATAAAATTTATAGTCATAGAAATTAATCCTATCGTTTGGCAACTATAATTTATCACTGGCATGCAATAAGTAGAATAAAACACCATTCTGCTGTATTTAAATTAAATAGATCTTATTGGACATCTATTTAGCAGAATAAATCCCTGTTCTGCTATTATATTAATTTGGACATTTATTAATATGTCAGTTGACTTAAATAGATGGTGTGTTATTTTTCGTTTGTAAATTATGGATTTTATTTACATTTTTGTTGCTTGTGTAAATATCAGTGGTATGTTCTGGATTATTGAATTAAAAGTAGGGTAACCTGTCTATGTGTTGGTGTGGTCGCTAAGCCCTCTTTTCAAAATTCTAAAAGGAAATGGATTTGGATTTATCTTAACTTAAAAATATTTGAAGTAAAGTGTTTTCTATATTTAAATAGTTAAGTTAATATTATTTGAATAATAATAATATTTCAAAGTTAACTACTTTTTGATAACGATGTTTAAGTTAATTAGTTATTTATAAATAAAGTTGTTTTAAAGTTAACTAATTATTTTATTATAGTTAATTTAAAAATTAATTAATTATTTTATTAATGATATTTTAAGATAGTAAATTATTTA
The DNA here is from genome assembly GCA_030737815.1 of Allium fistulosum. Classification (NCBI taxonomy): domain Eukaryota; kingdom Viridiplantae; phylum Streptophyta; class Magnoliopsida; order Asparagales; family Amaryllidaceae; genus Allium; species Allium fistulosum. The sequence goes on along the minus strand of CM060902.1, from coordinate 1,367,968,204 downwards.
ATAATGATGTTTTTGAAATTTATCTATTTATTAATAGTTTAAGTTATTAATCATTTATCTAATAGTGATTAAGTTTATTGATTATTCATTTTGGTGTTTTAAAGTTAATTATTTTTTACTAATGATGTCTTAAACTTAATAAATTATTTATTTATGAGGTTTTAAAGGTAATCAAGTTATTTTATAGAAAGTGTTTAAAGTAGTAAGTTGTTTTATAAAGAGAATTATTATTTTTATGAAGGGTTTGTTAAAGATATAAATTGGAAAGAGATCTTAGAATTTGGAAAAGAAGTTTTGGGTTTATAAAACTTTGATTTTATATAAATTGGATTACTTATGAAAAATCAAGTTTATTAAATTAATAATTAATCCTTCTTAATTATGATGGCATGGAAATATCTTTCCATACTTAACACCGGAGGATTAGTGGTTTGGGTTGATATAAAACAATATTTTTGAATGACATTGATTTTGATCCATTTAATATGATTTTGGAATAGGAAATCTTTCTTAAGTGGTTTGAGAATATACTTATACCAGTGAGATAATTATATGAAAATTTGGTAAATAATTGAAGTGTTTTCATTAATAAAGATTAATTAAAAGAGGCTTAATGGATTCCATATGGAATTAAAACTATGTTTAATTGTTTGTTTATCTTATAGTTAAACAACCGACTATTAAATATGGACCAGTTTTTAACTTTGAAAATATTTAGGAGAAAACAGGAGAGTTATTGGGTACAGTTATCTTTGTTGATGCTATTGTACGTATAAACTCGCATGTTTTTCTAGGACAAATTATAAGGACATCCGTCCACTTAAACGGTTAGGGGGTGATCCCCACTTTTATGTATTGTCTATTTATTTCCAAAAGAACCAAAGTTGAGTTTATTGGAAACTATCGAATGTTGGTTCGAAGAGACCGGGATCAAATAAGTATGAATTATCTAATAACCACTTCGAACCAACTTAAGTATTCAAATTGAAGACATCTTGAAGATGATTGAATTGAAGGCGGAGCTCTTTGAAGTGCAATTGCTACTTGCTACGAATCCTGAAGGTGATTCCAAATTGGATGTAGTAGAAGTAGTGCCATCGGTTTGTTCATATCCTGAACAACTTGTATAGACGAATGCTGACATTGCATTGTCGCCTGGAGGGCAGTGTTAGCATTCCAAGTGCGATTGCTATATGAAAAAGTAAAAATGTAGCCTCTAGCCTCACCAACCGGAAATGACTAAAACATAGGATATGTCGTAAGGCTATATGGGTCGCAGCCATTAGAGTATTGTCATTAGCCTTCTAGATTGTTATTTATGGATTTTGTTGTGCATGAGAGCTCTTGGGAAAATGTTGCAAAGCAAGCGGAGTGATGGAATATTTGATACTATCCAGTAAGTGGTAGGTCGGTCTTAGAATGCAGGGGGTCCATGCGAGGCGCTTGGTACATTTATCTAGAGATAAACTGTGACAAGTGGTACCCCAGTAGCCTTGTCATTGATGGAACCCATTCTCCAATAAGCGCTGTATGGTCCTAGTTGTGCCCAAATTTGGTGGAACGTGAGATGCAAGCATTATAGCTATATCATAATTTATTTTAAGACCCTAGACATTGTTGTAATATCATTGGATTTTCTATAGAAATGTTTTGGTTATCGTAAGGTAAAAACCTGTTTGTGTTTATGTACAACGTGGTCTTACGAGATGCCTTTTTTGGAAAGGTTTTTAAAACATTAAGAGTCCGTTTGATTGTATTTCTCACGCTGGTAAAACTGATCTGAGCATTATTTTCTAACAATATTCGGGTCAGCCCGAGCATATTTTCCAAATTTAGCTGGACACCTTGTAGCTTCAGTAGACGAGTTGAATGCCTTCAAGACGTACTCCCGTATTTTCTTTAATCTTCCGCTGTTTTATTCTTGTTGTATTTGTCAGCAATTGTAAGGACGGGTTGTGATAACTGTCTAGGGCTGATGATAGACTAGTTTTGCCCTGATTTTATGTATGTATATTAAAGTTGGGTTTTCTTTTGCAAAGATCATTGGTATACTATATATTGCTCGTCATATTATGAGTTTTTGTTGTCCTTTTCTTTTTCCTTTACCCCCAATAATCTGCCTTTTTGACACTTGGATGCTCGGCACGCGAATACCGTGGATGTATTAGTGTCAACTTTTGAGGATCAAAAAAGAAAGTTGTTACACTTGTATTGCTTCTTGTGATATCCCGGAATTTTCGACAATATCAATTTAATAATCTGTATTGAAATTTAAATTGATTTGATAATTTTTGTTGATAAATTTAAATTGATTTAATAATCTTCTTTTAATAAATATTTAATTGGTGATTTTATCTTTTTAAAAGCTAATAAATTGTTTTCTATTTATAATGTGTATATATTTGTATATATTGTAAATAGAAATCTTTGGTTTGAATTTAATAAATAAATAAATCTTGTTTTCAAATTCTAATATATTTTGGTAATTTGTAAATTATGATTTAATTTAAAATATATAGTTTTAAAATATTTAAGATAAATATTTAATTGATTAAATTATATCTTAGCTTAAGTTTAAGATTAATTAAAAGGTTTGTTTTAAAATATTGTTTAATAAATATGATATATTAATTCATTTAATAGTAATAGGAATTTATAATCTCTTTTATGAATTATTTAAATTTGACAAATTATTATTTTCAAATAACATTATTAATGTATTGTTTTATATATAAATGTAAATAGATTTTAAAATAGAAGTGTTATTTTCAAATTAAATATGTTGTTATATATGTATATATATTACTTGATTTTAAAATTGGATTTTAGAATTTATTTTGAATTTAAAAGTCTTGAAATTAAAAAGGGTAGATATTTAAAATGTTTTGGATTTTAAAGATATTTGTATAAGCTTTTATTTGTATATATATAAATAGTTTTATTTTATTTTCTCTAAAAAGTAATTGATAAGTATAAAAATAAATAACTGTAAATGAAGTGTTTGGTGGTTTAAGTTCTAAAAGGAATAAAAATAAGTATTTAAGTTAGAAATAGAAATAAATAAAAATAGGGTAAAATATATGGTTATGTAAGAATATAAGTAAACACATTAGATAAATTCTAACAATATGTTAACTATAGGAATTCATTTAGATACAAGGCAATAAGACAAAAAGGAGAAAAAAAATTCATGTATGTACAGAAAAATAAAGGATAAGTATACGTAGACATGAAAGAGACAATGGCATTAAATGCTATCATCTCTAGCACACAAATAAGATCATTTCAGCCTCCAAGAAAGAAAAATCTCTGACCTTGTTGTACCAGTAAAATAATCACCTGTATACTTGTTACACATATATCAATCTGCTCACTTCATTTTCGTCCATCCAAACTGAGTAAATCAGAAATAAGCACCATTACAAACTTAAATAGCAATTCAACTATAACAACAATTCAACTCAACACAAACATGAAGATTAAAAAGGGTTTCAGCTAGCAACTTTCAAAGCATTTTCCAGTTTTAAAGATTCAAAAAGCTTTTTAATTAGAGGCTCTGTTCTTTATATTGGCTGTGAGTAACATCCCTTTTAAAAATTTAAAAAAAAAATGAATCTGTTGCATGTTCATATCTGTGAATAAGTATGTTTGTGTATGCATGAATTCACTGAGTATCTTTGAAAGATGGATGTATGTGTGTGCATAGTTGTCTTCTGTGATATTCTATTCTTTGTTCCAAGCATCAGTTTGATTTAAAAATCATTTCCTTTTGATCTAGGCATGATCTGGATTTAAGACTTAAACAAAACTTGGTAGTTTCATCATAAACTTTAGTTTAAAATTTATTTAAGTCAAAATAAATTGGTAATGGTTCTGGAAACTAAAATAACAGACCAAGTTGAATATAAGTGAAAATTTAATTTTCTTAGTTCATGGTTTCAGGAATATAATTTAAAACTTTATACAAAATGATGATTTTTAAAACTAAAATCTGAATTTTTAGAAATGGATTTAGGTTGCAGTTTAGGTTTGACTAGAAAATAGAAATTGGGGGCTTTCTGATGATCTATGTGGTCTGGAAGGAAGGGGTTATTTCAGGTGGTAGTCTGTTGATCAAAGGCTAAGGAAAAATTGTCAGGATGTTAATCATAGCACTGTGGTGATGGCGGCAACCGAATTAGGATTTTAACCCTTGTTTTAGCTAAGTCTGATGTTTTGAATGGTTCGCCTGCCCTGGTTGATTGAGTTCAACCAAACTCGAGGGGATGGAAGCATGGAGGTAGGTGATGGTGTGGTCGGAGTTACAGACCCTCTAGTGGTCGGAGTTTCGTGAACGGTGATGTTCCAGGGTTTGATGGTGGTTTCTGTTGATGTTCCAGGTTTTGGTTGGAACTCGAATTCGATTTTGAGTTATAAGGATGGTGATCTGATGTTGGGTTAGGGTGTTTGGGTGTTTGTCATTGTGGGATGATCGTCGAAGTCGATCGGAGGCAATCCAAGTCACCGTGCATGTGCACGGTGCACTTTGTCCTGGTGATGTTGGTTGTTGATTTGAGCCGGGATTTGTCTCGAGTGATTCTCGAGTAAATGGAGTGTTTTGCTCGAAGCTGGGTGGTTTGTGACTCGAAGCAATTTAGTGTGGCCTCGGGTCAAAGTTCTGATTACAGGTTCTTAAGCCGGTCTTTTTTCGATTTTGAACTGAATTTTTAAAATGTATAGAAGATTTAAATTAAGTTTAAATTTAAGTTTGAATCAAAGTCTTAAATCTGATTCAAATCTAAATTTGAATCTTAGTTTTGGAATAAAATAAGTTTTATAAAATTTAAAGGGTTAAACAACTTTGAATGTAAAGTGAATTTTTAAGGATTTGAATTTAAAAAGGAATTTGATTTAAACTCTTTTAAAATCTCTTTTATAAGAAAAGTATTACTTTAACATGTGATTTTAAGGTTTTTAAAATTGGTTTTAAACCTTGTTAAAGTTAAGTGGTTTTCATTTTAAACCTAAGTTCATAATGAAATTTAAAGGTAAATTTTAGAAGTAGGTTGTTTGTAAATGATTTTTGATGATAATTTGATCATTAAGAAGAATAAAGTTTTATCTTAAAGATAATTAGGATTTAATGATTTGTGATTCATTAAAATTATTAAGTTAGTTAAAAGGGATAAATTAATTTAAGGGTATTTTTGGCACAGGTCCTTATTAAGGTTCAAAATACACGAGAAGTCCTTCACTAAATTTCAGTGTAAATTAGGTCCCTGTTTTTTATTCATGATTATTGTAGAGCATGATGCAACTTTTCATAAAAGTTGCTGACATTTCCCCAACTTTTCTGTACACTGTGGACATAGTGTATGAAAGTTGCTGAAATATCAGCACTTATTTATAAAAGTTGCTGACATTTCAGCAACATTTATGTACACTGTAAACACAGTGTATGAAAGTTGCAGAAATATCAGCACTTATTTATAAAAGTTGCTGACATTTCAGCAATAATTTTTCTTTGTTTCTAGAAAATAGGGACCGGATTTACAATGAAACTTTGACAGGAAAAGTTGCTGAAATATCAGCACTTATTTATAAAAGTTGCTGACATTTCAGCAATAATTTTTCTTTGTTTCTAGAAAATAGGGACCGGATTTACAATGAAACTTTGATAGGGACCCGCTTTACAATATGAAAGTATGATAGGGATGTCTCCCTAATTTCCACTTAATTTAATTTATTGATAATTTGGATTAATTAATTAAATAATTAAGAGTTTTAAGATTAATTTGTTAGGGTTTAAGATTAATTAATTAGGAATAATTAATTTGTAATTAACATTGATTTATCAAGTAATTAAAGATTAATTAAGTTACAGTAAGAACTTAATTAATTAAATAATTAGAGATTAATTAATAGGTCATTAAAGATAAATTAATTTGTAATTAACAATGATTAAGGTAAGTTTAATTTCTTTAGAGAAACAATTAAAGAATAGTTAATGAAGGTCATTAACTGAGATTATTTAATAATTAATTAATGCGATTAGTTTTAATAATCAATTAGATTAATTAAAGATAATCATTTATGAAATTGTTTAAGTGTAATTACTTAATGGAAGTAATTTAGGGATTAATTACTCATTGTAATTAATTGAGTTAATTTGACTAGTCTAAGTTGATTAATTAAGATTAACTAATTTAGGATGGTCACTTGACGATATGGTAAGTATAATTACTTAGGGAAGTAATTAATAGATAATTACTGGATGTAATTAATTGAATGATGATTTGTTAATAGAAGTAATTTGAGTATAATTATTTGTAATGAATCAAAGGGATAATTAAGATAACTAATTACGGAGTAATTAATTTATTTAATGCAGTAATTAAGGGTAGTTAATTACTAGATGTTATTAATCAGGGGTAATTAATATCTGTGTTTTGAAGATTAATTTCTTAATGTAATTAATTTAAATATAATAATTAATAAAAATATAATTAGAGATCATTAAATATTATAATTAATGATGTAATTAAGAATTGATTAAATTGGGAAAAATTAATCAATGAAGTAATAAAAATGTAATTATGTAACGCCCCACTCTGAGACCCACTGTAACAAAGAGTATTATGGGAGTAATACTGTCTGTTAAAGCGGAGAATAGAGTATAGTGGAAGCGACCATTTGTAATCAAGCTATAACTATCTACTGAATACGTCGAAAGGATGATATCTATATATATTTTTCAAGTGGTTCGACATATTCGGTAAATACTTATAACGAAATTACAAATGGCTAAAGATCTATCAGAATAAAGAATAATAATAAATGATAAAACATCACAGAACATAATCACATAACAGATATAAAATCTCAGAACAATACATCGTCAATACAGATCCAAATACTATAAGTGGGTACAAAGCCACTACTCACACATGTGAGTCAAAAATATGTACATATCAAAGTCTGAATAATAACAGAGTAGCGGAATAGTGGACAAATAAAAGCGCTATCTATCAGCATAGCAGATAATGTCCAAGCGGAAGCGCAGAAGCTAAGTCCAGAGACCTAACCTGAAACAACTCGGTCTGACCCGAGCGAAAACACTCGGGTCAGGCTAGCTAAACCATAAGTAATAACTGAGATATATGATAATGCGGTACATAAATAAAACATTACTTATCCAAAGAGAAGTATATTATGAACCACATAAATATAATGACGATCCCTAATCATCAATCAACAGTAAAAATCTCCAAAGAGAAATCAACACCAAAGTGTAGAATAAATAAAATCGCCTCATATCATCGGCGTAGCCAAAGCTATAAAAAGATGCCCATAGGCAATAATCCCAGAGTGACCAGAGTCTATAATCAATGCCCAAGCAAAGATCGATGCTCCAAAGAGCAATGGGGATATACTGAAAAGTCAATGAAATCCAACACTGAAAAGCAGTGTCCAGAGACACTATGAATCCACAAGGTAATCGCACTTACATCGTATGGTTTCATAGAACCAACATCGAATGGCGTTACTCGAATGGATATAAAAGTCATCAAAAAATACCAATATTGCACGTGCACCGACCAGAGTCGTTGTTGCCAAGTACTGTAGAGTTGTGATCGATCACTCGCACAGATGCGGAACGCGCGAGACGGCAAGATCCTTCCCAGAAGGATAAAGGCCCAGAGGCGCATGCCGAAAAAATAAACTGCTCCATAGAGCAGGTGTCCAGAGACGGTTGCCCAGAGGCGTGGTGACCCAGAGGTCCAGTACTGGCCGCCCAAAGGCTAATGTGTCACTAACTTCTTGGAGAGGAACCCGTAAAGTGTTAACAATGAGTCCCATACCCCACGTTCGCACTAAACGGTTTACTAACCAATAGCAAGCTCACACTCCAAACAATAAAAAGTCCACCTCGTATCATCGGTAAACTAGACCCAAAGGTCAAAACGATCAATCGAATAGGTCGAGGATTAACCGGAAAGGAAATACACACGGTTCCATAGGCCGGAGATTTCCTAACCTTTTAAGCACCTTTCCACTTCGCTCGACGTGCTAAAAAGTGAGTGTGAGATTTTTATTATAGAAAATAATGGTGCGAAACGGATTTATAATTGATTTTGAAATCACTTTAAAACGGCTTTTGAAAACTCTCCTATTATGGAGTAATTAATTTAATAATTAAAAATAATATTATATAATAATTTCTAAAGCCATTTAGGAGTGAAAAATCCTTTGAAAATAATTCATAAAACCCGTGTACGAAATCTGGAGACAAATCTCAAAGAAATCAATAAAACCAGAAAATCACTGAAAATATTCTAAGTGTTGGTAAATAGTCCAAAAATGACGCGAACCCAAGTTCGGAAAATTATTCGGACTAGGAAACTGAATCCAAATGGCATTAAAATTGGTAGACATATAGTCCAACATCCCTGCTCCAAACTGCAAAAAGAATCGGGAAATTCCGACTTGAAACGAAGAAACGGCGTCGTCTCAAAGTCGGACAAAAATCATAAAACTTTACTGTGTCAAAACAGTGTAAAGGTCCCACTTCGACGATATGGTCGAAGGGTCACATGAACTCAGATCTTGATGAAAATTTGCAGGAGCAGAGTAAAGTACTCCTACTTTGATATGCAACAAGAATCGTTCGGTTTTGACTTGAAACGAAGAAACGACAATGTTTCAAAGTTGGTCCGACGATAACTGAAAATGATCACTATTGTAAAACAGTTTCTGGGTGCTACTTCGGTAATAGAGACGAAGTATCTAATGCACCCAGATCTAAACTAAACTTTGCATGGGTAAAGATCTCGATCTCATCTTTTTAACGAGACCAAAAATGATGAAATCCGACAAAGGACGAGCCCGGGATGGTGTCGCAAAGTCGGGGTTCTACGCTGAAAACAACGGGAGAAAAGAGACTAAGGCCTATAGCTATGCACTAACTGACCAGAGATGAAAAACCACAATATTGGCATAGTAAACTTCAAATTCTGGCAAAATGAATAAAATGAAAGTTGTAGCTTAGTTTCTAAGCTTTCCGGAATGACCAAGATCGTCAAATTCCGACCAGAGATGAAAATTCTATGACTAAAACAATTCTCAGATCTAAATTTTATATCACTGTCGTTGTGCTCTCGGGACAGTGGTAAGAATGCACAGTTTTGACCAAATTAACTTCGAAATTTCATGAAACTCAAAACATGAAAGTTTTAGCTCTAAATCTATGCTTTCCAGAACATCCAAAATTATTAGATTTGGATAAGAAACGAGTAACTTATGGCCAAATCAATTTCAGGTTTTTATTTTATCAACCCTGTAGTTTGTTGTCAGGTCAGAGACAAACAAGCATGATTTCGACCATTCAAACCTCAAAATTAGGCAAAGCACAAAACATAAAAGTTATAGGGTACAGAATAAGCTTTCCAGAACTTCAAGAAAATCTTAATTCCGATTTAAGATGAATGAGATTTGCCTACTTTACTAACAGCAATAAACTAATTATAATTTCAGCTAGCATATACTACAAGTACCTTATGTGCACACCCCAAAATGAAAGCAAAGATGATCAAAGAGCTATGATTCACATGTTACATAATAAAACATGTGTTACTAACTGATTACCAAAATCAAAAGATGATTAAACACATATTAGAAGAGGTTTTTAGCAATATACCTCTCTTGAAAGCAACAAAGACTATTATAGCATCAACCCAAGTTAGCAAAAGATGATTCGGAGGCTATAAGATCAAAAAAACACATAAAACATGTGTTACCAAATACATTTCAGAAATGAGAAAGATATAAAAATGGATTTGAGGTGGGTATTTGCATTACCTTTGCATAGAATGACTTGCATAAGCTAAAACTAGAAGGAGATGAAGATAGAGGTCATTTTTGTTATGAAAGCTTTAGGAAATGATTAGGGTTTTGATTAGGGTTGAATGAATGAGGTTATGAGAGTTTGAGATAATTTATAGAGGAAGTTTAGGGTGGGTTATTGGGTAAGGTTTTATAACCCAATATGAAGAGAGTTATTTCCATGTTTTCAAAAAATTTCTAAGTGTTCATATATGTTTATAAAACTCACTTTTCTTATTCAAACCCATTTTAAATCCTCTCCTAAAATATTTAACTTTTCAAAAATAACATTTTATCCTCATTTTAAAATCCCATATTTCCCATTTAATTAAAATAGCCTTTTTCAAATAAATTTTGTTATTCCAAATCCTTTTATGCTTCATTAAAATAAATAAAATCCTAACTTTTATTTATTAATTGGTAATGCAAATCCCGGGTTGTTACAGACTCCTCCCCTTAAGAAAATTGCGTCCCCGCAATTCCTTAAGATAGATGTCGTTTACAACGTCACATCCCCAAAAGAAGTGATAGAGATAAAATAGAGAATTCTCACCCGCAGAAGAAGATGGGATAATGCCAGGATAAGAGCGTTCGATAGATTCTCTGGTCTCCCAAGTGCAGTCCTTAGGATTCGGTGACCATTGAATCTTCACGAGTGGAACCTCTTTGTTGCGAAAGCGTCTAACCTCCGAATCAAGCACACGAAGAGGTTGCTGCTCCAAAGATAAATCGGGTAAGATCTCTAAATCAGGCACAGCATGCGGCTCAATGATAGAATCAGGGTCGCGGACACACATGCAAAACTGGGAAACATGGAACACGTCGTGCATTCCAGAGAAGTGAGCAGGTAGAGCCACACGATAAGCCACGGGGCCAATGCGTTCCGTAATAGGAAATGGTCCAACATAGCGAGGAGCCAACTTCCCTGTAGGGCTGAAACGCACAACCCCTTTCATAGGAGATATCCGAATAAAGACATGATCACCAATGGAGAACTCAAGAGGCATCCTACGGTTGTCTGCGTAGGATTTCTGGCGGTCCTGTGCCTCTTTCATTCTCTGACGGATAAGAATAATATTCTCGGAAGATTCCCGAACTGAATCTGGACCAAGAAGGTGCTTCTCACCAGATTCTAACCAACAAGCAGGAGAGCGACATGGCCTTCTGTAAAGAGCCTCGAAAGGTGCCATGCCGATACTAGACTGAAAGCTGTTTTTGTAGGAGAACTCTACAAGCGGTAAGTGATCCTCCCAACTACCACCGAAATCCAGAATACAACAGCGCAAAAGATCCTCTAAAACACGATTCACCCTCTTCGTCTGACCGTCGGTCTGAGGATGATAAGCAGTCGAGAGATTCAGCTTTGAGCCCAAAGCTGACTGTAGGCACTTCCAAAAGTGACTAGTAAAGATAGTGTCTCGATCACAGACGATAGAGCTAGGAATGCCATGAAGTCGAACGACTTCCTTCACATATAGCTTGGCAAGCTGAGGAGCAGTCCGAGTGGACCTAATAGGAATGAAATGAGCTGATTTGGTCAAGCGATCGACGATGACCCAAATAGAAGTATGGCCTGACCTCGATCGAGGCAGACCGTCAATAAAATCCATGGATATCTGATCCCATTTCCACAATGGAATCTCTAGCGGCTGAAGAAGACCAGATGGATGCTGGTGCTCAGCTTTGATCTGTTGACAAGTCATGCAACGGCTTACATAACTTGCAACATCACTCTTTATGCCTTCCCAATAATATACCCGACACATATCGGCATACATCTTGCTCGAACCGGGATGGATGGTGTACTTAGTGCGATGACATTCGTCCAGAATGTCATGCCTAAGTGATAAATCAGATGGTACCAAAATACGGTTCTTCCTGCGAAGACACCGTTGAGAATCAATAAAATAATCCAACAATGTCTCATCACTGGATCCCGACTCAAGGAGATGAATATATCGCAACAAGTCTGGAACCTGCCGCTGAGCATGGGCAATGCGATCCAATAGAATAGGTCGAGCTTCCAAGCTGAATAACAAGATCTGAGGATCAGAAGACGGAGCTCGATCTTGAATATCACACATAGAAAGAGTCTCAAGAATATCCCACTCGGCTATCATCATAGAAACTACTGCCGAGTGTTTGCGACTGAGTGCATCAGCCACATGATTCCCCTTGCCATGGGTATACTGAATATCTAAGTCATATGAGGCGAGAAACTCGAGCCATCGCTGCTGCCTTATATTGAGATCCTTCTGACTGAATAAATACTTCAGCGACTTGTGATCGGTGTAGAGAATGAAATGTTCACCCAATAGATAATGATGCCACGTCTTCAAGGCAAAGACGATAGCAGCTAACTCAAGATCATGAGTAGGATAGCGAATCTCATTTGGACGTAGCTACCTGGAAGCGTAAGCAACTACCCGATCCTTCTGCATAAGCACAACACCGAGGCCGCTACCACAAGTGTCGGTGTAAACAACAAGATCCTGGTTACTCTCAGGAACCACAAGAATAGGAGCATGAGTGAGAAGTTCCTTCAGTCGCTGAAAGGAAGCTTCACACTTATCAGACCAAATAAAACGAACCCCCTTACGAGTCAGCGTCGTAAGGGGAAGTGCAACTCGAGAGAAATCCTTGATAAACCGATGGTAATAACCCGCCAGACCAAGGAAGCTGCGAATATCATGAACGTTCCCGGGCTGCTTCCAATTCTGAATAGCTTCGATCTTGGCAGGATCGACAGAAATACCCTCAGATGATACAATATGGCCCAAGAACTTGACCTTGCTCTCCCAAAAATGGCACTTGGAGAGTTTGGCCTTAAGCTGATGGTGACGAAGAGTATTCAAGACGATCCGCAAATGATGAGCATGCTCTGCCTCAGATCTAGAATAAATAAGAATATCGTCGATGAAAACCAGAACGAATCTATCGATGTATTCCCGGAATACTCGATTCATGAGATCGACGAAGAAAGCCGGAGCGTTCGTCAAGCCGAACGGCATGACCAACCACTCAAAAGAACCATAACGAGTGAGAAATGTTGTAAGAGGGATGCTGTCTTCCGCGACTCGTAGCTGATGGAATCCGGTGGCAAGGTCAAGCTGAGAGAAGACCTTCGCACCGCTCTATTGGTCAAACATGTCGTAACGGGAATTAGAGTTAGACATGATTCAATGATAGATAATTAATTAAGGAATACTACGGAATATAATGGATTCCTATACATATTCCTAACTTATCTATCAATAAACATAAGGAAGGGATTTGATTTAATTCGGATCTAATTTAAAATGTATTGTACTAAGTGTATCTGTTCTGTGTTTATTATGCTTATTCCGGAAACCAGGCTCTGATACCAAGCTGTAACGCCCCACTCTGAGACCCACTGTAACAAAGAGTATTATGGGAGTAATACTGTCTGTTAAAGTGGAGAATAGAGTATAGTGGAAGCGACCATTTGTAATCAAGCTATAACTATCTACTGAATACGTCGAAAGGATGATATCTATATATATTTTTCAAGTGGTTCGACATATTCGGTAAATACTTATAACGAAATTACAAATGGCTAAAGATCTATCAGAACAAAGCATAATAATAAATGATAAAACATCACAGAACATAATCACATAACAGATATAAAATCTCAGAACAATACATCGTCAATACAGATCCAAATACTACAAGTGGGTACAAAGCCACTACTCACACATGTGAGTCAAAAATATGTACATATCAAAGTCTGAATAATAACAGAGTAGCGGAATAGTGGACAAATAAAAGCGCTATCTATCAGCATAGCAGATAATGTCCAAGCGGAAGCGCAGAAGCTAAGTCCAGAGACCTAACCTGAAACAACTCGGTCTGACCCGAGCGAAAACACTCGAGTCAGGCTAGCTAAACCATCAGTAATAACTGAGATATATGATAATGCGGTACATAAATAAAATAGTACTTATCCAAAGAGAAGTATATTATGAACCACATGAATATAATGACGATCCCTAATCATCAATCAACAGTAAAAATCTCCAAAGAGAAATCAACACCAAAGTGTAGAATAAATAAAATCGCCTCATATCATCGGCGTAGCCAAAGCTATAAAAAGATGCCCATAGGCAATAATCCCAAGAGTGACCAGAGTCTATAATCAATGCCCAAGCAAAGATCGATGCTCCAAAGAGCAATGGGGATATACTGAAAAGTCAATGAAATTCAACACTGAAAAGCAGTGTCCAGAGACACTGTGAATCCACAAGGTAATCGCACTTACATTGTATGGTTCCATAGAACCAACACCGAATGGCGGTACTCGAATGGATATAAAAATCATCAAATAATACCAATATTGCACGTGCACCGACCAGAGTCGTTGTTGCCAAGTACTGTAGAGTTGTGATCGATCACTCGCACAGATGCGGAACGCGCGAGACGGCAAGATCCTTCCCAAAAGGATAAAGGCCCAGAGGCGCATGCCGAAAAAATAAACTGCTCCATAGAGCAGGTGTCCAGAGACGGTTGCCCAGAGGCGTGGTGACCCAGAGGTCCAGTACTGGCCGCCCAAAGGCTAATGTGTCACTAACTTGTTGGAGAGGAACCCGTAAAGTGTTAACAATGAGTCCCATACCCCACGTTCGCACTAAACGGTTTACTAACCAATAGCAAGCTCACACTCCAAACAATAAAAAGTCCACCTCGTATCATCGGTAAACTAGACCCAAAGGTCAAAACGATCAATCGAATAGGTCGGGAATTAACCGGAAAGGAAATACACACGGTTCCATAGGCCGGAGATTTCCTAACCGTTTAAGCACCTTTCCACTTCGCTCGACGTGCTAAAAAGTGAGTGTGAGATTTTTATTATAGAAAATAATGGTGCGAAACGGATTTATAATTGATTTTGAAATCACTTTAAAACGGCTTTTGAAAACTCTCCTATTATGGAGTAATTAATTTAATAATTAAAAATAATATTATATAATAATTTCTAAAGCCATTTAGGAGTGAAAAATCCTTTGAAAATAATTCATAAAACCCGTGTACGAAATCTAGAGACAAATCTCAAAGAAATCAATAAAACCAGAAAATCACTGAAAATATTCTAAGTGTTGGAAAATAGTCCAAAAATGACGCGAACCCAAGTTCGGAAAATTATTCGGACTAGCAAACTGAATCCAAATGGCATTAAAATTGGTAGACATATAGTCCAACATCCCTGCTCCAAACTGCAAAAAGAATTGGGAAATTCCGACTTGAAACGAAGAAACGGCGTCGTCTCAAAGTCGGACAAAAATCATAAAACTTTACTGTGTCAAAATAGTGTAAAGGTCCCACTTCGACGACATGGTCGAAGGGTCACATGAACTCAGATCTTGATGAAAATTTGCAGGAGCATAGTAAAGTACTCCTACTTTGATATGCAACAAGAATCGTTCGGTTTTGACTTGAAACAAAGAAACGACAATGTTTCAAAGTTGGTCCGACGATAACTGAAAATGATCACTATTGTAAAACAGTTTCTGGGTGCTACTTCGGTAATAGAAACGAAGTATCTAATGCACCCAGATCTAAACTAAACTTTGCATGGGTAAAAATCTCGATCTCATCTTTTAAACGAGACCAAAAATGATGAAATCCGACAAAGTAAGAGCCCGGGATGGTGTCGCAAAGTCGGGGTTCTACGCTGAAAACAACGGGAGAAAAGAGACTAAGGCCTATAGCTATGCACTAACTGGCCAGAGATGAAAAACCACAATTTTGGCATAGTAAACTTCAAATTCTGGCAAAATGAATAAAATGAAAGTTGTAGCTTAGTTTCTAAGCTTTCCGGAATGACCAAGATCGTCAAATTCCGACCAGAGATGAAAATTCTACGACTAAAACAATTCTCAGATCTAAATTTTATATCACTGTCGTTGTGCTCTCGGGACAGTGGTAAGAATGCACAGTTTTGACCAAATTAACTTCGAAATTTCATGAAACTCAAAACATGAAAGTTTTAGCTCTAAATCTAAGCTTTCCAGAACATCTAAAATTATTAGATTTGGATAAGAAACGAGTAACTTATGGCCAAATCAATTTCAGGTTTTTATTTTATCAACCCTGTAGTTTGTTGTCAGGTCAGCGATAAACAAGCATGATTTCGACCATTCAAACCTCAAAATTAGGCAAAGCACAAAACATAAATGTTATAGGGTACAGAATAATCTTTCCAGAACTTCAAGAAAATCTTAATTCCAGTTTAAGATGAATAAGATATGCCTACTTTACTAACAGCAATAAACTAATTATAATTTCAGCTAGCATATACTACAAGTACCTTATGTGCACACCCCAAAATGAAAGCAAAGATGATCAAAGAGCTATGATTCACATGTTACATAATAAAACATGTGTTACTAACTGATTACCAAAATCAAAAGATGATTAAACACATATTAGAAGAGGTTTTTAGCAATATACCTCTCTTGAAAGCAACAAAGACTATTATAGCATCAACCCAAGTTAGCAAAAGATGATTAGGAGGCTATAAGATCAAAAAAACACATAAAATATGTGTTCCCAAATACATTTCAGAAATGAGAAAGATATAAAAATGGATTTGAGGTGGGTATTTGCATTACCTTTGCATAGAATGACTTGCATAAGCTAAAACTAGAAGAAGATGAAGATAGAGGCCATTTTTGTTATGAAAGCTTTAGGAAATGATTAGGGTTTTGATTAGGGTTGAATGAATGAGGTTATGAGAGTTTGAGATAATTTATAAAGGAAGTTTAGGGTGGGTTATTGGGTAAGGTTTTATAACCCAATATGAAGAGAGTTATTTCCATGTTTTCAAAAATTTTCTAAGTGTTCATATATGTTTATAAAACTCACTTTTCTTTTTCAAACCCATTTTAAATCCTCTCCTAAAATATTTAACTTTTCAAAAATAACATTTTATCCTCATTTTAAAATCCCATATTTCCCATTTAATTAAAATAGCCTTTTTCAAATAAATTTTGTTATTCCAAATCCTTTTATGCTTCATTAAAATAAATAAAATCCTAACTTTTATTTATTAATTGGTAATGCAAATCCCGGGTTGTTACAAATTAATTAAGGATGAATGTAATTAATTTTAGATAATTAATTTATGGATTTATTAAAGGTTAATTACTGTAAATGGTTAAGGATAATTACTTGAATGTAATTAAAAGAAAATTAATCAAGGATGATTAATTGAAATGAATAAGTATATGATAATTGATTAATTGATTGGTAATTAATTAATGGTTATGTAAGCAAGATTTATAATGATGAAGTAATTAATTTAATTTTCTTTAAATTTATTAAAGATGAAGTAATTAATTTAATTCATTTTAAATTAATTATAAATGGTGTGATTATTAATCCCTGTTTATATATGGATGGATGACGTTGATTTTCTTGAATGGTTTGAGATCTCAGATATGAGATAAGTAATGCTATGAGATATGGATGCTATGGTTGAAGTGTGATGATAATATGGATTATCTGTTGTAATGATAATGTGAATTTTCTATTGGTGATGGTAATGTAGATTATCTATTGTGATATGTGAATTATCTATCTGTGTGTATATAGATAATAAATTGAAAATTGTTTAACTTTTAAACAACTTGGACCTAAAAGATGGCGTTTTGGATTTCGATGAGATCGGGATCGGGTTTGCTATATTACAGCATGATAGGGGGTTCTCGCTTCGCGGTTTGGTGGCGAACGGGAGACTCTTACCCCTACATGTCCCTTTGAGGTAGTATAAGGCCTTGGGTTGGTTTCAGTCGAGAGGCTGGCCGTAAAAGCAAATTCGAGGTACCACTGTGTGCCACGGCGGAGAGTGGCCGCTGCCGACGGTTGAAAAGCCTAGGTCATCACAGTTGGTATCAGAGCGCTAGGTTAAGTGAATACCTAGGCTTTGGCGTGATTTCTATCCTTCTTGAGAGAGCGTATTTGTAAATTTGATATATATATATATTTGTACCTATTTGTTGGGTTACCTGTTCGGGTTTCCAATATAAGATATAAAGGTAGATAGGCTAGTGGTGTGTGTAACACGACTACCAATGGTTGGAGTTTGTTGAGGTTGGAAGTGTATCTGCCGAGACTGTAGACCCAATGCTGTCTCAAGTGAATTTTTGTTGTGGTGTAAGGATTTCACCCATCTCTGAAGGAAACCTGTTACGGTTCGGAATCCATTTTTGAAGTGCAAGTTTGGATGAGTAGAATTTGGATTCTGACAGTTGAGCAGAAGCTAGTGATGGTACCTTAGTAACTTAGGAAGTAGTAGTTGTGTGATGAGATGCAGCGGCTATGGGTTGTTTCTGAAGATGTTTCTCAATGAGCTTTGGATAAGGAAGTGTGTCTGCATCG
Source organism: Allium fistulosum (assembly GCA_030737815.1). Lineage (NCBI taxonomy): Eukaryota > Viridiplantae > Streptophyta > Magnoliopsida > Asparagales > Amaryllidaceae > Allium > Allium fistulosum. The sequence continues at coordinate 1,367,949,943 of CM060902.1, read as the reverse complement.
GTGTTGAGGCTGAGTTCAGCTGGGTGCTTGTGTTTGGCTTTGAGGCCTGAGTTTCTCAAGGAGTTTGGATTAGAAAGTCTTTGGCATCAGTGGCAGCGTCGCAGCTCAGATTGTTCTATGTGCAAGCAAGGAGGTCATCTGTCAGCAGTTTTCTAGGGGTGAAGTTCAGAAGCAGCAGCTATGTGGACCCATTTCTTCGATGGATTGGCTAGATAGGCTTAAGCTGTTCTGTTTGGTAAAGAGAGAATAGTTTTCTTTGGATATTAGATTGGGTTGATCGCAAAAGTGATTTCCGATAGTTGAGTGTTCACTTGGTTTGTCAGAGATCTTTCAGGATGTCTTTGAAAAGGTTAGTGGTTTGCCTTAGCATCTGGAGATTGAGTTTTCATTTCGACTAGGGTTCCAGGAGTGGTACCGATGGTTCAGCTAGTTGAAGGAGGGTTCCTGGAGAGGGGTTTTTGGGTGAAGCAGATCAGGATATCATGCAATTTCTGAATTTTCTCTTTATGGATCTGTTGAACCATATTTCTGGGATGTGTTGTCCAGTTTGTGCTCATGTGTATCATCGGCATTTTCATCTACTCCAGATCAGAGTTGTGCAGCGAAAGCAGTTGGGAGTGTATCTGTTTTTCTTTTCCGGAAAGGAGAAGTTGTTATCTACTGATGATAGTAGAGGTTGTGTTCTTGATTGTTTTGGTCCTAGTTGTTTTGAGAGGCTTCAGCGAAGGTTGAGATGATCAGTAGGGATGAAGGCAGCCCTGGATCGTCAGAAGAGTTTGGTGGATAAAAGACGGAGGAATTTGGGTTTCGAAGTCGGAGATTTGATTTTGGATAACTTTTCTCCAATCAAAGGAGCTATATAATTTGGTAAGATTGGGAAGCTAGCTCCGAGATATTTTGGATTTTCTCTATGTTCTGGTGAGGATAAGTGTTTGGTCTTCTGGAGTGAATTGCCAGTTTGGATAACTGGGATTCGATGTGTTTCACGTATCTCTGAGGGAGTACGTGTATAATCCATCTCTGGTTTTGGAACCAGCAGTCCAGGAAGGTTTGGTTGTTGAGTCAGACTTGTCTATAGTCTGATATCCTGTCTAGTTTTGTAGATCTAGATGAGTAGGAGCTCTGTAGCTTAGTAGTATAGTTTTGTTTGGGTTTTGTAGGGCAGGTATCCCGGTATTTTTACTTGGGAAACTCTAGAAAATTCTATCCACAATTTTGTCTGGATAGTTAGATTTGTTTGATTGGATGAGTTGGTTGCTATGGTTGTTAGCATATGATTAATATATGCTTGTGTTTTTAAAATTAAATCATTAATGAGATTGTTAAATTACCTTTGTTTTAAATTTCGAGGACGAAATTCTTTTAAGGGGGAGAATGTGATATCCCGGAATTTTTGGCAATATCAATTTAATAATCTATATTGAAATTTAAATTGATTTGATATATTTTTAGCTATTATTAATACGGGAAATAGAACGATAAATTTAAATTGATTTAATAATCTTCTTTTAATAAATATTTAATTGGTGATTTTATCTGTTTAAAAGCTAATAAATTGTTCTCTATTTATAATGTGTATATATTTGTATATATTGTAAATAGAAATCTTTGGTTTGAATTTAATAAATAAATAAATCTTGTTTTCAAATTCTAATATATTTTGGTAATTTGGAAATTATGATTTAATTTAAAATATATAGTTTTAAAATATTTAAGATAAATATTTAATTGATTAAATTATATCTTAGCTTAAGTTTAAGATTAATTAAAAGGTTTATTTTAAAATATTGTTTAATAAATATGATATATTAATTCATTTAATAATAATAGGAATTTATAATCTCAAATTATTTAAATTTGACAAATTATTATTTTCAAATAACATTATTAATGTATTGTTTTATATATAAATATAAATATATTTTAAAATAGAAGTGTTATTTTCAAATTAAATATGTTGTTATATATGTAAATATATAACTTGATTTTAAAATTGGATTTTAGAATTTATTTTGAATTTAAAAGTCTTGAAATTAAAAAGGGTAGATATTTAAAATGTTTTGGATTTTAAAGATATTTGTATAAGCTTTTATTTGTATATATATAAATAGTTTTATTTTATTTTCTCTAAAAAGTAATTCATAATTATAAAAATAAGTAATTGTAAATGAAGTGTTTGGTGGTTTAAGTTTTAAAAGGAATAAAAATAAGTATTTAAGTTAGAAATAGAAATAAATATATATAAGGTAAAATATATGGTTATGTAAGAATATAAGTAAACACATTAGATAAATTCTAACAATATGTTAACTATAGGAATTCATTTAGACACAAGGCAATAAGACAAAAAGGAAAAAACATATATTCATGTATGTACAGAAAAATAAAGGATAAGTATATGTAGACATGAAAGAGACAATGGCATTAAATGCTATCATCTCTAGCACACAAATAAGATCATTTCAGCCTCCAAGAAAGAAAAATCTCTGACCTTGTTGTACCAGTAAAATAATCACCTGTATACTTGTTACACATATATCAATCTCCTCACTTCATTTTCGTCCATCCAAACTGAGTAAATCAGAAATAAGCACCATTACAAACTTAAATAGCAATTCAACTATAACAACAATTCAACTCAACACAAACATGAAGATCAAAAAGGGTTTCAGCTAGCAACTTTCAAAGCATTTTCTAGTTTTAAAGATTCAAAAAGCTTTTCAATTAGAGGCTCTGTTCTTCATATTGGCTGTGAGTAACATCCCTTTTAAAAATTTAAAAAAAATATGAATCTGTTGCATGTTCATATCTATGAATAAGTATGTTTGTGTATGCATGAATTCAATGAGTATCTTTGAAAGATGGATGTATGTGTGTGCATAGTTGTCTTCTGTGATATTCTGTTCTTTGTTCCAAGCATTAGTTTGATTTAAAATCATTTCCTTTTGATCTAGGCATGATCTGGATTTAAGACTTAAACAAAATGGATTTAGGGTGCAGTTCAGGTTTGACCAGAAAATAGAAATTGGGGGCTTTCTGATGATCTATGTGGTCTGGAAGGAAGGGGTTATTTATGGTGGTAGTCTGTTGATCAGAGGCTAAGGGAAATTTGTCAGGATGTAAATCATAGCACTGTGGTGACGACGGCAATCGAATTAGGATTTTAACCCTAGTTTTAGCTAGGTCTGATGTTTTGAATGGTTCGCCTGCCTTGGTTGATCGAGTTCAACCAAACTCGAGGGGATGGAAGCATGGAGGTAGGTGATGGCGTGGTTGGAGTTACAGACCCTCTGGTGGTCGGAGTTTTGTGAACGGTGATGTTCCAGGGTTTGATGGTGGTTTCTGTTGATGTTTCAGGTTTTGTTTGGAACTCGAATTCGATTTCGAGTTATGAGGATGGTTATCTGATGTTGGGTTAGGATGTTTGGGTGTTTGTTGTTGTGGGATGATCGTCGAAGTCGATCGGAGGCGATCTAAATCACTGTGCATGTGCACGGTGCACTTTGTCCTGGTGATGTTGGTTGTTGATTTGAGCCGGGATTTGTCTCGAGTGATTCTCGAGTAAATGGAGTGTTTTGCTCGAAGCTGGGTGGTTTGTGACTCGAAGCAATTTAGTGTGGCCTCGGGTCAAAGTTCTAATTACAGGTTCTTAAGCCTGTCTGTTTTCGATTTTGAACTGAATTTTTAAAATGTATAGAAGATTTAAATTAAGTTTAAATTTAAGTTTGAATCAAAGTTTTAAATCTGATTCAAATCTAAATTTGAATCTTAGTTTTGGAGTAAAATAAGTTTTATAAAATTCAAAGGGTTAAAAAACTTTGAATGTAAAGTGAATTTTTAAGGATTTGAATTTAAAAAGGAATTTGATTTAAACTCTTTTAAAATCTCTTTTATAAGAAAAGTATTACATTAACATGTGATTTTAAGGTTTTTAAAATTGGTTTTAAACCTTGTTAAAGTTAAGTGGTTTTCAATTTAAACCTAAGTTTATAATGAAATTTAAAGGTAAATTTTAGAAGTAGGTTGTAACGACCCGATATTTTCAGCCATTCGCATCCATTGTAAGTGTATAGGTAGACACTCATGCCGGAATTGAATTGCTCAAAATACCGCGTTGTAAATAAAAATTTGGCAAATCTCAGAATATACAGTAAATAAATATAATCACAGATCACAGACACAGAGTAAAATAATGCAGCAGAAGTAAAAGAAATAGTAGTTCATGAAGCTACTATATAAATATATCAGAGTTACATAAGATATAACAGAAGAAATAGAGTACAACAGAAGTTTCAATAAAATAACCAAGTACAAGCTGAGTAGAACAACGGAACTGAAATAGATAGGACAGACAAGCCGATATTCTCCAGCGATTCAAATCTCCAAGAGAGCGGAAATCCAAATCTGTGAATAAACTCAGGCTGACCCGGGCTTAAATAAAAATACAAACACTCGAGTCAGGACATACATACTTATACAATGTAAACCAACTCAAGTGAACTGTAGTAAAAGTACAAGTAACTTAGAAGATGCTTGGGACCGCCCATCCTCTAAGGATCCGTTAAACTATTTACTATATAGTAATATACGCTATATACAGTAGTGTCTAATCAGTAAAGTATAATCATATAGAAAATAGCGTTAAGGGGATGGTGAACCTTAACGCGGTCGGATCTTTAAACCAAAATCGTAGTGGGCTCGATATGGTAGGTGACACGGCACACAAGGCAATGCCAGGGTAGATATACCAATTACGCACACGGACTGATGGAGCGCATAGCAGACACTACCGTCCACCTCGAACAACACTCCCAAATCGAAGGGTGGCCACCAAAAATCAAAAAGTAATAGAATGGAATCGAAGAAGTGCATCCGATAAGAGGTGCTACCTCACTGGTCCGAGATCGCTCCTGTTTTAGCCACCTTATGCCAACTCACGGGAGTTGGGTCCACGTATATACCTTAGGATCGTCGCCACCATCCTACTTCATTCTGGAAACTCCACCGCGTACACAGTTGTCAAAGTGGTTTTCGGTATCGACAGAGAGTATGTCCATATCCGATCCCGGTCTCTTTAACAACCAATCGTTATTATAACCCGTGGTTAAAATTTAAAACAGTTTATACTTCAAAATAGAATATCATTTCAAATCCAAATCTTTATCAAAATAAAGATCAAATCATTTCCAAACCATTTAATATATCAAAATATCATATCTTTCCAAAACTTCATTTCAAATCATTTCAATATATCAAAATATCATATCTTTTCAAAACTTCATTTCAAATCATTTTAATATATCAAAATATAGATCAAATCATTTCCAAACCATTTAATATATCAAAATATCGTATCTTTCCAAAGCTTCATTTCAAATCATTTTAATATATCAAAATATCTTATCTTTCCAAAGCTTCATTTCAAATCATTTTAATATATCAAAATATCTTATCTTAAACACCCCTCTAAATTCAAAGATAACATTCATTCATTTTCGATTCAAACCACCTTTTAATTGATTCATATTCCAATTAAATTACTTCATTTAAACCCTTTAAAAGTATAATTATTATTCTCTCAATTCAAGTATTCAGTTTCCAAAGTTTCAAACCATTCTGAGTTCGTTTACTAAGTCAAAAACCATAATTATTAAAATTTCAGCCTTTCACAACATAAAAAAAACTGTTATAAGTTATACTTGAAAACATTTTTATTCAGCAAAGACAGTAATTTAAAAATACCATTAAAACTCAGTTTTTAGTTAAATTATAGTTCAAAACAGAAAAGACAGCATTTCAAAAGTGCTGCGGTAACTCAGATTTCAAAACAAAGGTTTTATTTGATTTCAGCAAAGACTGCAGACCACTATAGCTTTTCCAGAGAATGCTATAATAGACCTAAGTTCAATATTAGCCTATAAGTTCAACCACAGCAACTACAGCATTTCAGAAATGCTGTAATAGCTCTTTTTACACAATTTTAGTTCAATTCAGAACTATAGCATTTCTGAATGCTATTAAAAGTTAATTCCAGATTTTAGTGTATTTCCAGCAAATAATAAACTTTATTTTAAATCATTTAAACATTTCAAAATCATATTTTTAACATTAAAAATTTTCATTAACATATCATTTAACATATATATTTTTTCACAATAAATTTCTTATAATTAAATCCAATTTTCAACAATTTACTTAATAAATTTAAGTGTAAAAGTTTCCAATTTTTCACATTTCAACAAATAAACTCAACACTTCAAATTTAAATTTCCATTTCACAAATTTAACTAAATTTCCAATTTTATTTAATTAACATAAACCTTTAATTAAAACCAAATTTCACATTTCCAAGTCAAGTTTTATTTTAAAAGATCACTTTTAAACATTCATTTATTTAACCACTTAAATTCATAGAAAAATCAATAATGCTTTAATAAATTGCTTAAATTCAAATTTTATCAAATTATCATATTTACCAATTTCCAATATAATTAAATTTCCATTTTATTCATATAACTTAAATATCATTTTAAATCAAAATTCCAAATTTCCAAACTTAAGTTATATTTCAAAAATTCAGTTAAACCATTCATTAATTACATTTTTAACACATAGAAAAATCATAATTTCTTTATTTTAAAACATTTCAAAATCTATTTAAATCAAATTTCATAAATTTATATTTTTAAAATACTTAAAAATATCCAAAACACTTTATAAAATAACCACGGGCCTGTATATAGTTTTCTAACCTAGGTCAAGTGATACGGATATGTATCATTTCAATCCGCAGTTTTAAAAAGAAAAATCAGGGTTCTATCATTTCAAACCCGCAATCCCAAGTTAAATAAAATAAATAAAAATCGTTCAGGCCTATCATTTCAGCCCATAGTGAATCTAATCTACAGGGAACTTGCAGTGTGATAAATAGATATAAATAAACAGAATAGCATCATATAACAGTAACAAATAAGATGACAGGTAAATTAACAATTTAACATCATATATAAATGATCACAGGCAGTTATAACATCACATAATAGTCCTACACATTCAAATGGTGTCAATTCACATTTGTATAAGTATAAATGTCTGGTGAGATTTACTCACCTTTTTAAAGCTGAAGACCACAATTCAAACACAAAGATCAAACTCCGGAAAACACAAGAGGCACGACAAAGCACGATCCAAACTTGAGTGATAGGAGAGCTAAGATTTCAACTTATGTACACAAACAAATACAAAATACATAAGTATATTTAATACAAAAGATTAGAAGAAATAAACAATGAAAATGATTGAGATAAGATGGCATAACCTTTCTCTATCTTATGCAAGTGGTGATGGAGGTTGTCACGACCCAAACTCGATGTCCGATAACAACATCAAATTCGTATCGCGGGAGCTTGCAACAACATTAAATGATAAACAACACAGCAGAAATAAAAGATGATATCATTGATACAACATGAATACAATATCCAATACATCAGTCTGATACAATGATAATCATCAACATCAGAGAATATACATATACAAGATACAGCGGAATATGACACAATATATAAGATGAGTTTTTCACAGAATCCAATACTGCAACTCTGATCCAAAGCTCCAAAGACAAAGCTCCAAAACTCCTAGCTCAATCCACCATCATCGTTGCACCCAGATAAACAAATGCGATCCATATCCAAAGACTGAACTAACTCCAGATGATCAACTAAATCTGAATAACTGAAAAACCAAACTCTAGACTGCTCGTGTAGAAAATTTTTGAGCACCCAGAGTTTAGGAAAGAAACAATAAACTCCGGGTCAGTCATGGGACTGGTGTGAGCAAACAAAACAGTTTATCTTTAAAAACAAACAACAAGAGGATTTTAAAGTCAATTCGAAATGCTTTTAGAAAATGAAACTACCATAAGGCCTCCCGCCACACACACAATGCAAACGCAGAATTGGAGGAGATTTCTCCTTATGATAGTCAAAGATGCTTACTACGCAAAATCAAATCATTGAATATTATTATTAGTGCAAAGTGCAGAAAACATTTCGAAAGTAAAATATCAATCTTAGCCAGCATAGACATTTCGAACTATGCCTACTATAGCTACCATCTAAACAGTGGTGACCACCATAAGTAAATGGCAGGTTCTACAACTAATACCGTACAAGGTTCGTATTTGGAAGATGGATTTCCAACAAATGGTCAGGCTAAGGAACTTCCTATTCCACGAAAGAAACGCCTCTGGCGGGACGCTCCGAGAACCAACTGTTCTCTGCCAAACAAGGCCGGCAACCCCTTTTCCCAAGGGATAAAAGAAACCTCAGATATGCCACCCCCGGTCCTTTGGGACCTTTAACCGAGAGCTCTCTAACCAACATCACACAGTAAATAAAGTGTGTCCACATGAGTAAGTATCTGGGCTCCATACCATGATAATACCCTTTTCCAGAAGGAATGGTCATACCCTAGGGGAGCTACCCCTGAAAACCTTGCCGCAACATTCCTGTTTCGACCATTACCGGGTTGTGAGGCTCGACGAAGTCTCGTCCACAAAGCTACGCTTTTTCAAAAAGCCACGCTTTGGGTCAACAGATGATCAACCTATGATCACAAAGATAAATGATCAAACAAATGATCATATCACAAATGATCAAACACTGATCATCACACAGCAACACTCAGCATGCCACATTACCAAATTGGGATATATCGCTGATAAATTTCAACTACATAACCTCTGAGCTCGTACGTCTCAGAGAAGGGTGTTAAGCTAAGAGAATAAATTCTCCGCCACCAACAGAAATGTATTTGAAAGAAATCGGCTTTATATCTCAAAGTGTAATGTCAGACATACAATCCATACAAGTCTGTTCCGGGATCGAACAGAACCGAAGGCACTTCTCACGAAGCCCTTGCAATTCCGGATAATTTCCAATCACGTCTGGACTTCCCATCACAAAAATAGTGATATAAATCTCTATACCGGAGCAACTCGGTGCAGAGACATTCGACAGGTTGTCCTTTCATTTTCGAAAATATCCGGTCTTCACCACCGGTCTTCAATGCTATCCATAACGTCGTATCACTAATTCGGAATGGGTTATACGACCCAAAGGTCCTTTCCCGGCTAACCCGAATAGTGAGCGCAATATTTAAAAACATATGGATCTGGGGTTCAATTAAGTCACAACTTAATAATTTCAAACTTTCTTTCAAATGGTTTAAACCAATTACCATTTTAAATCTTTTAAACAAAAAGATTTATTTTACGAAGTTCACTCAGTTTCACCAAGATCCATTTACAGATTTCAAAACAATTTTCTTTTCAATTTTACTAACTCATTTAAATCTTAAAATCAAGATTTATCTCATAGCTTTAAAAACTGTTTCCAAGATTCATTCATAATTTGGAAAACTATTTCAATTCAAACTTGGAATTCCTTTTAATACAAATTTGGAAATTCGTTTCTTATACGAAAACTTTTATTTGAAAACAACTGTCTTCATTTCAGAAAATCCGATTTCATTTATACAGGTTAAAATATTTGGGTAAATCCAAATCCCCAAAACAACACTTTAAAAGTAGTTTAAAACCCATATAAGCTTGTATATCGTTTTAAAATCATAATTGCTAAATATAGAATTCAATTTCAAATATTGAATTCCAATTGAAAACAATTTATTCAAATTTTTAACTAAGTGGTGGAGAATAACTTTTATTTTTGGAATCCCTTTCTAAAAGCTTTTTATATTTAATTCAATTTCATTTCCAAAGCCGTTTGAATTTAAAATTCAACTTTTAAAACTATTTTGAATTAAATTCAAATATCTGTGACTTAACCGTTTTCCACGTGCAACCCATATTTGTGTGTGTATAAGTGTGGTCCAGGGTTTTACACAATAGTGCACAACATAAATCAACATAGATATATCAATATCGATAAGCGGTATAACTCATAACGCTTATTTTTATCCACAGATTCATCATTACAATTCGATGTGGGTTTCGGACAACCAATTGAAATCCGACTCCCTGTCGCATCAAAATTCAAATGCCGTTTTACGGGCAAACAGAGTTTTCACAGAAACAAATTACGATTCACAGTATAACGTAAGGCAGTTCACATCACATAGCATCATAATCATAAACAGAAATATCAATCCAATACACGACATTTGATGATAGTCAAACATCTTTGATTTAAAGTGAAAGTGATTTAAAAGAATTAACTATATGACTATTCTTATTGATTTATTTTAAATCAATGATTAAATATTCTTAATGATAAGTTAATCAAATCCTTAATTAATTATTCCTTAATTAATTATCTTAATTAACTACTAATTATAAATTTATTAACTTTAATCATCTAATTAACAGTTTGTAATTACAATTAGATTTAAACACTTAATTACTTGATCGATTTCAATTATTAAATAATTACCTTTAAATTAAGAAATTATTTTTAGTTTAATTCCCATATAAACTTGTTCAAAATTGAACTTAATTTATTTTCCTTGGAAACTTATTTAATTTAGATATGTTTGAAACCTTGTTTAAATAAGGTTTTATTGTATACTTAAGAACTGCTATATTTTTAAAACCTGAAAACAATGTATAAGTATTCTTGCTTTACCTTAGCCTGTTACAACTTAAACTGTTATCTCTGTTAATCCCCGTGAATACTTCAATTTCTATCCTGGGCAAAATCATCACCTGCTTCGAGCCAACAAACGACTTCACGCACACGAACCCGAGACAATCACCATTTCACTCGAGCATCACTCGCGACACTCACCACCTGATATCAATACCCACGCCGTGCACGTGCACAACGTACCAACGCCGCCGCCACCACCAGCGACACCGCGCGCAAGTTTCCCATCAACCACTGACACGACTCCGACCCCTGACCATCCATCGTGCAACCTCAATCGAAAACGAGGAAACTCGCACCCATCAGGAACAATCCCTTCATCAGAAAACCCGCCGAACCCAACGACTTCGACCACCGTTCGCCATGAAATCTCAGCCACAACATCGCAAACCTCCCACGCAACCATCCCCTATAGTGCGATCGCTCCAACTGCTTCGCCGACGTCGCGGCGATCTCATCTTCCCCCTCGATCAAAATAGACCCTTAAACCCTAAACGGCTCTCGACCAATCATCATGATGAATTAAAAAATTATTGAACATTTTTCTGATGATTCATGGCATCCAAACATGCTTCCTCCTAAACCGCGATCTTCATTATTACTCTGATCATCGAGCATTGAAAAAAATGCGAAATTCGTTCATTTGACAAATTCACATGATTTACTCATTGAAAAATTACAAAACTCTCGTCTAAATTCATCATCCTATAATACAAATTTGTTTATGTATTCCAGATTCGAAATAAAAATCATTTATTTTTACCATCTCCAAGAGTTTACTGTAATAGTTAATTTTAAGAAATAAACCCTTAACAAATATAGTTGAAAATATTTTTAAAATTTAGATTATGTTATTAGAATCACTTTTTATTTAAGGATTATCACCTAAAACAAATCGAGAAAAAATATTTGATTTGTTTTTATGGGTTTAGCCTGTTAAAATGTTAAACAGAGGAAGAAGAAGACACCCCTGTAAATATGTATCACAGGTAAATACATTTAATTATTTTCCACAACAACATTCAACATTGATCATACTAGTAAACTATCATCATCACTGAATAAATCAAAATAGAAGACTATAGAAAGCTTGCTCACCTCAATACAGTTGAAACAGAGAACACTTTTGTGTTCAAACAGCTGCAGTTTTGATTTTTTTCTTGAATCCTGTATGCTTTCCTATTTTGTAGATAATGATGTTTATTTCTTTTTCTCTGGTTTGCTTATTTTCTTACTGAACAAATGGAATAGGATGCATTTCATACATATATCGAAGAAGATAGTTTGCACAGAGGAAAGTAAGTGTTGTCTGGTACAATATTTTGGGTCAGAGAATTTTTTCTTTGAACTTGAAGGATATTTGAATTAGTTGCTTTTATTTGGTTTGAACGAACAAGAACTGATATGAATGTATATATGAAGAAGATATATACATATAAATATAGAGAGGACAGTGTGTATAGGGGAAGGCTATCAAGCATAGGCTTACTTCTTTTGTTGCTAAGAGGATGGGTATTAAATGCAATGTCTCATCTTGTTTACAACTTACTATTTGAATTATATTTTGTACAGTTTTTGCTTTGTATAAGCCTGTACATATTTCTTTGTTTATTTTCTTGTTCCTTACCTTGCATCTCTTGTCTCGGCTGATGTAAATAGGTTGGCTGAAGAGATTATTTTTGGTGTACTTGGGATGTCTTGCATTAATTGCTATGTCCTATTTTGTTTGTAACTTATATTATTTGTTTATGTATGTATATTTGCAGTTTTGTTTACAATTCATATTTGTTTTATTTTATAAGCTTGTTCTATGCTTTGTTTACTTGTTTTGTTTTATACTTTCATGTTTATATTTTGTCTTGCCTACACATTTGAAAAAAAAGTGTTTATATGTTTACTTTGTTTTGTTTTAGTTATATTCTTATACTTCATTCACTACTTACCTTATTTTATTCTTATTAGTACATTTACTAGCTAATGTGTTGATTTTATAATTCAATTCAATTGAAAATATTTAACTTTGAGTTTCAAATCAAATTCAAAAACAAATAAGTAAATACATGTTATTAAATTTGGAAAATTCAAACAAATCCATAATTTAATCCAAAAATTAAATTTTAATTAAAAAATTAAATTCGCCTTTAAATCGGGATCGTTACAGAGGTGGTGATGGGGTTAGCAATAGGAGGTAGAGGCCGAGCCTATTCATGAAGGAAACAAAGAAAGAAAAAGAAGAAAGAAAGAAAAGAAAAAAAGAAGAGGAAGAAGAAGCCATGGATATTTAGATCTATAGATTTTTTTCTCTTAGGAAATAAAATGAGAATGAGATGTGAGATGAGAATATTTGTACATGATTTGTAAGAGTAATAGGCGGCTAGGGTTATGGAAAAAACATCTACGAGAATAAATGGTAAGAAAATAATAAAGGGGATTTAATTCCTATTTAATAAAAGAAACGTATGCAAAGATCTTTAAATCAGAAGAGTCAAACGAGGAAAGAAATGTTGGGAAATATTTTGCGCGAAATTTGATGGTAATAATACATGGCCAAGCAAATGGTAAACGGCTAAATCAATAAAGAGGCAAGGCAATTTAAAGTAGGAGTTTTAATGGTTTGGGAAATAAAAAGGCAATAAATAACTTGATGTATTTATTATTATTTTTTTCCTTTTGTTTGCATGCAACGAAAAGAGGAGTTTGAGGAACAATACGTACGTGAATTATGAGAAGAATTCATGGTTAATGAATGTGGGAAGTAATTGGCTATGCAAATGGAAAGGCAAGGGAAAAGGAAAAAGGCAACAAATAAACAAACAAGTAACTTATATCTCTTGCAATTTCTAAGCTATTATTAAAAAGAAAACCCATCAAAAATCAAATGAATATATTCAAAGTTTATACAAATAAAAATAAAAAAATAAAAGTTAGGGAAATAAACATAGGAAAAAAAATAAAATAAAATAAAATATAGAAATCATTTAAATCCAAACCCAAATCAATATATCATTTATTCCTAAATGCAAATGAAAAGACAGTGTTTTAAATAATGAAACATATGCCTCTTAAATTTCTCCAAGCCATATATTTGCATACATTTCTTTCTAGAAATGAAATGTGAAGTAAATGTGTACGTGAATTATGAAGTGGTGTGGATGGCAAGAAAAGATTTGAACGACTAAAGAGGAGTAAATGAGGAAACGGTAAAAGAAACGACTTAGGAGGTGAAACGACTTTACGTTTCAAATGCTTTTAAAACCTTTCAAATTTCCTTAATTTATTCATATAAGTTTACCTTACTGAAAATAATAATAATTTCAGTTAAAAATTCGAAAATATAACAAAATATAAAATATATATAAATATTTATTAATTATATAAGGTTAAAATAAGAAAATAGCGCAAAATTGCAAACCTAGTCTACAAAAATGGAAAATAAACAGAATGAAATTTGGACAATTTATATGGACTTGTAAAAATATTTATAACAAAGATAACAACATAAAAGTAAAAACTCATTCACAAATAAATATATAAATTTTAATTTAAATAAAATTTAAATGAAGAAATTAGCAGAAGAATAGAAAACATCCTTTTAAAAATAGGGAATAATTACAGTAAATTTTGGAAAAATCCTATTATCATTTTAAAAATATTTGAAAGTTAAAATATTCATAAAATAACATATTGACCCAGATTAAAATGAAATATGACAATAAAAATATAATTTATACAATTTAAAAATAACAAAATTGCAGAATAAACAAATTGCAGTCAATATTGAAATATACATAACTTTCACTGTTTAACTCCATTTTCAACGAAACGAAAAGCAGCGTTCAAGTTATTACATCTATTTTCATAATAAAAGATAAAATTTAAGATTTTAAAATAATTTAAGTTTGAAGTTTAAAAGTCAAAGTTTGAACGGTTTGACCAGAAATTACTTTCAGTAAAATAACAAATTTATACTAGTTTGAAATTATAGTTCTCATAATAAATAACATTTAATTCAAAAATGAAATGTTTGAAATCAAACAAGTTAAAAATAGTTTCAAAAATAAAATAAAGTCACATTTAAAAATATAGGCCAAAATCTAGGGTTGTTACATAGGTTGTTTGTAAATGATTTGTTGATGATAATTTGATCATTAATAAGAATAAAGTTTTATCTTAATGATAATTAGGATTTAATGATTTGTGATTCATTAAAATTATTAAGTTAGTTAAAAGGGATAAATTAATTTAATTTATTGATAATTTGGATTAATTAATTAAATAATTAAGAGTTTTAAGATTAATTTGTTAGGGTTTAAGATTAATTAATTAGGAATAATTCATTTGTAATTAACATTGATTTATCAAGTAATTAAAGATTAATTAAGTTACAGTAAGAACTTAATTAATTAAATAATTAGAGATTAATTAATAGGTCATTAAAGATAAATTAATTTGTAATTAACAATAATTAAGGTAGGTTTAATTTCTTTAGAGAAACAATTAAAGAATAGTTAATGAAGGTCATTAACTGAGATTATTTAATAATTAATTAATGTGATTAGTTTTAATAATCAATTAGATTAATTAATTAAAGATAATCATTTATGAAATTGTTTAAGTGTAATTACTTAATGGAAGTAATTTAGGGATTAATTACTCATTGTAATTAATTGAGTTAATTTGACTAGTCTAAGTTGATTAATTAAGATTAACTAATTTAGGATAGTCACTTGACGATTTGGTGAGTATAATTACTTAGGGAAGTAATTAATAGATAATTACTGGATGTAATTAATTGAATGATGATTTGTTAATGGAAGTAATTTGAGTATAATTATTTGTAATGAATCAAAGGGATAATTAAGATAACTAATTACAGAGTAATTAATTTATTTAATGCAGTAATTAAGGGTAGTTAATTACTAGATGTTATTAATCAAGGGTGATTAATATCTGTGTTTTGAAGATTAATTTCTTAATGTAATTAATTTAAATAGAATAATTAATAAAAATATAATTAGATATCATTAAATATTATAATTAATGATGTAATTAAGAATTGATTAAATTGGGAAAAATTAATCAATGAAGTAATAAAAATGTAATTAATTAAGGATGAATGTAATTAATTTTAGATAATTAATTTATGGATTTATTAAAGGTTAATTACTGTAAATGGTTAAGGATAATTACTTGAATGTAATTAAGAGAAAATTAATCAAGGAGGATTAATTGAAATGAATAAGTAGATGATAATTGATTAATTGATTGGTAATTAATTAATGGTTATGTAAGCAAGATTTATAATGATGAAGTAATTAATTTAATTTACTTTAAATTGATTAAAGATGAAGTAATTAATTTAATTCATTTTAAATTAATTATAAATGGTGTGATTATTAATCCCTGTTTATATATGGATGGAAGACGTTGATTTCCTTGAATGGTTTGATATCTCAGATATGAGATAAGTAATGCTATGTGATATGGATGCTTTGGTTGAAGTGTGATGATAATATGGATTATCTGTTGTAATGATAATGTGAATTATCTATTGGTGATGGTAATGTAGATTATCTATTGTGATATGTGAATTATCTATCTGTGTGTATATAGATAATGAATTGAAAATTGTTTAACTTTTAAACAACTTGGACCTAAAAGATGGTGTTTTGGATTTCGATGAGACCGGGATCGGGTTTCCAGATTTGGATATCCGAAAACCACATCGATCCAAAGTAACGACAGGTCATGAATCTCAAGTGAAGATGAAGATTCAGAGTGCAAGGGTTATCGTCGTTAACTCTGAGGGTGATTCCACTATGACTATAACGAGATAATGCCTTCGGTTCCGTTCGAACCCGGAACGGACTTGTATGGATTGAATGCTTTTAGAACATCGTCAGGTGGACGATGAGCATTCTAAGAGATATGTTCTCTAAAGGTAATCGTAGCCTCAAGCCTCATCAACCGGGAATGGCTAAAACAAGGGAAATGCAGCAAGGCTAAGTGGGTAGCACCCAAGTAGGACGAGATTGATCCCTGTCTAGAGGTCCCTTTTTTATTCGGCTGTGTGGGCAGTTGTCGAGCTCCCACTACTAGGGTTGTCTTGTTCGGGATTGTCCAGTAAGAGATGGTTCTGGCCTTGTGATGCAAGGGATTGGGCGTAATCCTCGGTATTCTGATCTAGGCCAGGTACTGTGACGGGCGATACCCCAGTAGCCCTGCCATTGTTGAAAACCCATTTTCCCTACGAGACCCTACGGTTTTGATTGTATTACCCACATGGTGGCTAGTATGCTGGAATTTAATAGATGTAACAATTTCGGCTATTTTCTATTTACTTGAAAACCCTAGACACTATTATAATATCACTGGATTTCCTAAAAATGTTTTGGTTAAGGTAAGGTAAAAACTTACCCGTGTTTATGTGTGGGAAGTCTTACGTGATACCTTTGTTTCCAAATGATTTTCAAAGTTAAGCAACTTTAACCTGTTACTCACACCAGACCCATGTCTGACCCAGAGTTTATTTCTGTTTTCCTTAAAACTCTTGGGTACTCAAATTTTTATGAGTAGCCAAGGGATTCAGGTCTGTTTTGACGAATACTGGAGGAGCAATGGAGCAGGAGGCTTCAGCGGTTGTATATATATATAGGTGGTTCCGTTGTGTTATTATCTCTGAGTCATTTGTTTGAGTTGTATCGAGTTGTATTAACTAGACAGGTGTTTATAACTATCTAGTATGTGATGCGTAATCTGTGTAACTCTGAGGTATATGTAACTATGTAATATCTTATGTGATATATTATATTTCATTCGTTCCACTGTTGAGATTTTGATGTTGTTTCTTTCTTTCTTCTCTATCCTTCCTTTTTCCTATCCCTTTTCTTTCTTAAAGATGATGCATCTTTTTGGTGATAGAAAGGCGGGTCGTCACACTTCTAGAATTTGAAAATCATAAAAAGTGAAAGCATTACACGGTTTCGAGAAAATAAATACATAAGCGACCAAATTATGAAGGTATTTAGTAGTTGAAAATTTTGGCACTTACATGGGTATACAGAACACTAACGTGCAAGAACTATTTAATAGTAAGTATATATTATATTTCTATTTGTCAATTCTCAATTTAGTTCATTTGAATATTTTAATTGATAAAGTTTTATCAATCATATTAGTTGTGCAAATTTATCAATGTAGATTATTCTAACATTAAATATCATATTTTCTTACAATATTCGAAAGGTTAAACGTTACCATTTCATTTTCTAATAAGGCTCCTACTGGTCTTATATGTTTCTCCAAACCCTAATATGATACATAAGAGTTTTTCAACTTCACTAGTAGGTATTAGGACTCGTCTTTCTTGGGATTCTAACCTTGAGTTTGCTCAATAAGCGATAGCCCCACAAATGATAGACAAATCTCCGTCGATGGTATTATATACAACTCCTAACATATGGTTCCTTGTCCTAATCTCATTTCGATATTGAGTTTGCTCAACAAATCGAAAGAAATTATTCGCCTGTACTTACCATTTTGTGATGACATAGTATAGTATATGTAGCTTGAGTTTGCTCAACAAATACACATAGTTATCTTACCTCGTCTAGTCAATATATTAATAATACTACACATAACATCTCTAGCTTTAGTTTACTCAACAACTAGAAAGTATGTAGGTAATTTATTAATATATAAATGGTAAAGGACAACACTTATATTAAAGATTCATTCAATATATTTAATTGAGAGATATTGACTTATGAAATAATGACTTATGGAATAATGTATTTCTCATGAAATACCCTCGTAATTCAAGTGTCGGACACATCAGAAATCATAGTATACGTACATTTACGTATGTATTTATTCCTTAAGTCTATTTTGGTTTCTTTAATGTTCCATCATTAGTTTATACATTCATATTATATATGTTTAATTATTGTATAACTTTTATATTTCATTAACTTATACAATAATTTTATGTATAACATAATACCAGTTAAATCTTATCTAACGAATTATAATTAATTAATCTTTGATAAATTTTATATTATTATTCCAATATAACATTTATATTGGGCAGGTATACTATAACCTTTATAGTATATACTATAACTATAATGACCTAGAATTTTATCACTTTGACTTTTGGAATATTTAATTAATTTTAAATATTCAATTTGGGGTTGTTATAATAAAATCTATGTTTCAAATAATTGTTCGATCTTTGATGCCATATTTTTAATTTAATTTATAGAAAATTTCCATAATTTTTAATTTAGGAAATATTTAAATTTTTGTTTTACGTATTACGTCGAACGTTGACAATTTTGAAAATTAAACAGGACTTGTTAAGTGGTGTGTTTTATTCTTGTTTTGAGATCGTGTCATATTGTTGTGCACAATCGTATTTTATTTTCTGTCATAAGCGGCTTGTACGCGGACGCAATATTGTGTGGTGAGGTACCAAAATCTATTCAAATTTAAATCCAAACATACATAGGAAACTTATACACACAGTACACTGCCATCTTCCACACAACCATAATCTTGTTTATTTGATACCTGGATCTAAACTGTTGCTTGTCTCCTTTGATCTTGGACATGTTTCAAGTTTTGTCCCTTTAGCCTTTAGATAATCATGCATATATAGTTGCACTCAGGCATAGAGCGCTCTTCTTCATCTTCATTTCATTTGCTTTTTATGATTTCCTGACAATGAATAAACTTCAATTCATCTTTTCAAAAATCCCTAGCTCTCAATGCAATCAATATTTGCAAATGATTCCAAAAAAAGGTTGTTCGCATCGGCCTCTAATATTTTTAGAAATTGATCGTGTTTGATTTCGTTGAGAATCGAGCAAGATATCCCAATATTTCTGAAAGAGGGAAAGTTTGTTCTTAAACGTCAAAAATAAATTTCTCTTGATCCAATGAGAGTTAATCGATGTCGTTCATGTCGTAAGAGTCGTAGGAAGATGGAAGTTTTCTGGTGTGAGTTCGGCGATGATTAGTGATGGTCGACGGTGATGTTTGTAAGCTAGAGTTTTGTTTTGGGTTGGACTGAGGTAGTGTTTGGTGGTTTCAAGCTTTGATTGAGGCAGTAATGGTCGACGGCGAATTTTGGTGGAGATCGGTGACAAAAGTTGTAGCACATTTTCAATAACCTAAGCGTGTTTTTTTGGTCGAATTATGGTAGAGAGGGACAGAGGCCTGGCCGAGGGGATCATCGTGACGAGTGTGATGAGATAGACTTGTTGGTGGTCTTGGATCATCGTTCAGTGAAGGAATTCGAATGTGCATATGCACATGCATGCACGATGGGGGATACAGAAGCATTTCGTGAATGGAGAAGGGGTTTGGGGGAAGTTGGAGTACCGTGTATATTGGGTGCGGGTTTGCTTGACTTTGGGCTTTGGCATAAAGGAATTTGGGTGAGGATATATATAAATTGTTTTATTTTAATTATATATATATATATTAAACATGTCAACTTGAAAATCTATATCTCGTTCATATTAAATCTGTTCAACCTACGCATTTTTGCATTGTGTTCGTATTAACGAGCACGACACTTTGACATAAACAATTGTTAGTTTGGAGCAGTATAATTTCATGATAAATTACTATTGTCGTATAATATTTACGTGAATGTTGATAATAACATAGTTTAATTAATTATAAGTAATGTGTGATATATATTTGGCCAAATAAATACCATATTATTAAAATAAATTGAATAAGGTAATTTGGACACCTGTTTAGCGGAATAATACACCATTCAACTAATTAAGTTAATTTGACATTTAAGTAGCAGAATAAATCCTCGTTCTACTATTTTATAGATTTGGATATCTGATTATATTTCAGTAATTGATATGCCACTTTGAACAAGTGATACGTTAACCAATGACGGTTAACCATTGTGTAACGACCCGTAAATTTTTAATAATTTTATTTGTTTTATTTATATATTTAATTGATTTTTTGTGAAATTTTAAATAATAAAATTTTGAAATATAAACTTGATATTTGGGATACTTCTATTTAAACATAGCAGATGGTAAATTTTCATCTGATAATATGGAAGTTTATTTTCTTGTGTATATTTATTTCAATTTAAATCAGTTAAAAATTGATGATAATAAAATGGTTTCCAAACCTGAATATTTTTACATAGTAAATTTGTAAATCATCTTTTAAGTGAGACATCATATTTCGTTTCTTCAAATTTGGACTGCTATTGCTCTGTCTATCTTATTTATGGCAGATTAATAGCATTTTTGGTACAGAATATTGATTTTGATAGGATGATTGTACCATTGATATCAGTATACAATTTTGATCGTCTCGTCGTGCTGATCCCCGTAGTATATTCGTTTCTGTATTTCGGTAATCGTTACGCAACGAAATCGACGTAACGGTCCGTCGTATCGTTATCGTACTTGTGTCTTTTGGTTTCTTACACCCTTTCATTCCTACCATGCAAACCAATAGCTATCAACAATTAATGTTTCAGCTTTTCACTATCCCCTAGATTCGTGCTCGACTTTTAATAAGTGAACTTCAGCCTGTTCACTTTCTCTGCTTCCTTCTTTTTTTGTTCTTCTTTATTTCTGTTCAAAGGAAGAAAATATATATGGATCTAATTGTTCATATTCTCCACTAACATTTCCGGCCTCCACCCACATGTTCTTTTCCCCACTATTTTTCTCTCCCTCTAACTCATGCAACCAACCTTCCACCACTCTTCATGCCCCGTCACCAAGCTGAGACTTCCTTGCACATGTGACAGCACCGAAAGCCTCCTCCAGCCTTTCTCGAGCTGCTCACCCGACCTTCCTTCCCTCTCCATCACTTCAACCCACGACCCACAGTTCCACCGACCGACCCACCAACTTGCTTTGTTGAAGTCGTTTCCCTGTCACATGAAGTTTGCTCGTTTCGTTTGCCAAAGCTTTGAAATCCATCCCACCTTTCTCAGTTTGATAATGATGTATTTTCAGGTTCGCATGTAATTTTGCCTATATATAACCTTATATATATTTTATAGCTTTGCTCTTTGGTTTTATAATATAATACAAAATTTTATATATATATTTGATGGTTTATGTGGTACATATAGTAGTTATATATATCTAAGTTCAGTTGAGATTTTGTTCGGCATACATATATTTCCAGTGGTTATGGCTTAAGTATATTTATATATTATTTTATATAAACTTATACTTATATGTTGTATAGTATATAGATTTTTATTAATGGAAGTTTTGTTAACTGGATATTATTATATGGGTTTTGTTGTCGCTATATTTATCTGTATATAGGAATGTGTCGGGTTGTTGAGTTTTACCTATTGCTTACTAAATACTTTACTATATCTAAGTATATTTCCTTTAAGTTTTACATTATAGTATATTGAAACAATATATAATAGGTTATAATGTAAAATATGTTGGTATATTTTTTATATGGGGTACATATATGTATACTTATAAGTTATATTATATATATCTTTGTATTATGTGTGTTAGTTATATGATGTGTTACGGTCAGTATATATATATTGATTTCTAATATAGTTGTATATATATTTGTATAGTCATATATATAACCTATTGTCTGCATAGTTTGTTGTTTTACAGTCTGCACATTGATATGTATGAGGTAGGTTTGTTATAAATTTGTATATATATATAAAGTTTGGATGGGTTTCAGTCTATATTAGTTTCGAAAAATATTGTTGGAATGTTTTGGTATGTAAGTATATATATATCTAGCATATTTATATATATATTTACATATGTATATATATCCCGGTTGTAGTGTGATAAATATATGCAGAAATATTTGGTATACTTGCTTTCTTTTGTTCAATATACTATGAGAGTTATAGAGGTTGTGTATATATATAGTATAATAATTTATATTTAAGAGTATATTTTAACAGTACTATTTATGTTTAAGTTAAGAAGTATTGTATATATATATATCTAAGTATTGAGTCTAAATATTATAATAAATATATTTTAATATATGTTTATATTTAATAATGTGATCTTGAAGTATATAAGGATGTTGATTCTTAAACTGTATATATATTGATATTTTGATTTGTTAGAAATATATATATATATATACATAAAATTTTGAAGAATAAAAATAAATATTTTGATCCTTATTATATATATAAAAAAAGCTTACTTATGTATTAAATAGTGATTTGAGAAAATGTACAATGATATGATTTACATTTCATTTTAAATTTATATCAAACTGATTCTAATAGTTCCACCGATTTCTCATCATTAGCTCGTCCGTCGAACTCGAGTCCATTGTGCTCTGTTTCCAAATTCGTGCTTGGATCCGTAACCCAATTCATTTTCTATTCTCTCTAGCCTCGAAAGGTGAGCAATCACTCACGATTAATGTTCTTATATTTATTAAATTTGATTTCAATTAAAATGACAATTGAAATATGATGTTGTAGCTATTTACATTGCTATATATATGCCATTATCTGTTTCTGTTCACCTGTGACATCTGACACCATTATCTGTTATTTATCACTGATGATATATGCCTGTTACTATTGTTATATTATTATCATATCTGTTATCACTCTACAAGTTCCCTGTTAGTATATAATTCACTATGGGTTGAAATGATACCTACCCGAACGATATGTAGAATAGGAGAAATTCGTTATGGGTTGAAATGATAAACCCAAGCGATTTTCATTTGAATTGAATTTGGGATTGTGGGTTGAAATGATATATACACATATATATATTTAAACTGCGGATTGAAATGATAAATATCTGTATCACTTGACCATAGGATACAAAATTATATACAGACACCGTTGGTCTATATATAAATATTCTGAAATGATTTCTATGATTTTGGAAAGAAATATATGGTTTTTAATAAATATTGATTTCAAGATTTATTAAAGTTGATTTAATAAAGTTGATTTAATCAATATAAAATATGTTTAAGTATTTATTTAAATTTATATTTTCAAATATAGAGTTTGAAATGATTCGGGTTGAAAAGATAAATTAGAAATTGATTTGGAATTATATTTACTTAAGAATTATACTTAAATAAGTTTGATTTGAAATTTTTAAATTTGAGATTTTAAAGATATGATTTTATAACTTGATTTTGGTTTAAAGTGATTAAATGAATATTTCAAGTTTAATAAATCGAAAGAAATATTTAGTGGTTTGAAATTTGGGGTTTTATTTAAATGATATTGGGTTTATTAAGTGAATATTTCAAACTAAATAATAGTAAAGTGAATTTGATATATATATATATGAAATTATCGAATTTAGTTTTGAAATGTTGAATATTTAAAGCTTTGAAATATATTGAAGTTGAAATGACTTATTTTATGGTTCAAATATGTATTTGAAATCGATAATTTGAAATGGTTTATTGAGAAACTGAATCAAATTGAAATTGATGATTTGCGATTTGATTTAATCTGAATTTCTTGAAATTGAGTTGATTTGAATCGATTTGTGAAATTGAGGAAGCTATTTTATTTTATAAAGTATTTTTAAACTATATCTAAAACTATCTATATTTTACTTTATAAGTTATTTTAATATAAACTATTTTATATAAATCATTTTCAATATAAATTATTTTATTATAAACTAACTTATAACTATTTTAGATAAACTATTTTTATTTTACAAACTATTTTATTATAAACTCTAATTTTAATATCTAAACTGTTTAAGAGGAAAGTGTTATGGATTCCAAAATGTTATGATTTCAAGCTATGATTTCAAAGTGTTATGAATTTCAAGGTTTTGATTTCCAAAGTGTTTTGATTTTAAAAGACTTATGATTTCAAAAGCGATATAACTTTGGAAAGTGATATGATTTTGGAAATGGATTTATTTGAAGTGAAAATGATATCGTTTTTGATATGGTTTGAAAAGGAAATGATATTCTGGTTTTGAAGTATAAACTATTTTTAAATGACCATGGTGTTATAATTAATAACGATCGGTTGTTAAAGAGACCGGGATCGGATATGGACATACTCTTTGTCGATACCGAAAACCACTTTATGTAACGACCCTAGATTTTTATTTAGTTTAAGTTAATAATTAAATAAATTTTTGAATAAAAAATAGTAAAATGAATCGATAAAATGGAGCGAGTTTCCCCGGATTCAAGTATATTCTGTATGAATCATTTCAATTTAAAATATTGTAAATATATAGATATATATTTTGACTTGAATTTAAAGTGTAAGTAAATGGTTTTAAAAATAAATATAATAGTATGGTTAAAACATAAGTATAATTACATAAGTCGAAAATTTATAACATAACTAGAACAACTTTTATAATATGTTTATAAAACAAAAGAAGATCAAAATCAAAGCCCTGTTTTCAAGTGCAATCTGGAAATTTAAAAGCATCACAGAATTAAAGTTTTTTGAAGGCAAAGCAAATGAAGTTTGTAAATGAAGCACAAGCTTGTAAAGGAAGAGAAATATCAATTAATGCTTGAATCTCTAGCATATCATGTATATCATTTCGGCCACCAAATAAATAAATAAATAATTTCTAGTACAGATATATATATAACACCACTATCTTAAAAACATGTACAGCCGAGTTAAAGTATGCAAAGGAATAAATGAAGACAACATTCTATTTCATACTTGTACAGCCGAAAGGAAAACAAAGATATAAACATCATGTTAAAATTTGAATTCATTTTATATCACAAAGCATGTGAACAAAGCATAAGTATATTGTACAAGGTAATAAATGCAGCCTCCTTAGTACACTACAAAAGTTATATCAGCCACAAGCAAGAAAAAAATATCCCTGCTAAAGAAATTTGTACAAACTCATTATTTTTATCACACTGTAACTCATTTTTATATACCAGCCTTTCCATCCCATTTTCATCCATCAAGCTAAGTAAAAACTGTGTAAATATCATCTTTAAACTTAAACAAAAAGCTTCAACTTAAAAAACAAATCAAACCAGAGAGCAAGGAGGCAAGTTTCTAACTTTCAAACTCAAGCCTGGTTCAACATAAGGGCAGCCCTGTTCTTCTTTTGAAAACAAAGTGAGTAACATCACAATTGAATAGTTTAAGTATATATTTGTTCTGTTGCAAGCTTCTTTGGAATTCAGTTGTGTTAAGTATATTTCGTTGTATAGCTCTGTGTTATGTGTGAATACCGTAATGAACACCTCTGTGTTTTTATCTGGCTTTAGTTCCAGGTTTAAATCCTCATCAAAACTCATTTGCTCTTAATCAAAGCTTGATAAGACTTAAGTTGTGAATTTAAATGTCTGTTTAACATAGATTTAAGTAAAAAAAAAATTTATTTAAAAGGAAACAATTTGTATTGGGTCTGGAATACAAATTAACAGTGGAAAACTTACATAAGTTAAAACTCAATTTTTGTAAATCATGGATTCAGGCATATGAATCAAAAACAAAAACTTGATTTTTACAACTAAAATCACTATTTTTAATTAAGTGTTGAAGGTGTAGTTCTGGGTTGAACATAATATGAGAAATTATGATTTTCTGGTGAACTACTTGAAGGTGGAGATTGGGATTCCTCCTGGAGGTGGAGGAAGGACTGGAGATTGGTGGAAAATTGTTAAATGGATGAACAATTCGAGGAGGGGGAAGCGGTGATGGGATTTTGCGCAGAACCCTAGTTTAACTAGGCTAAGTTGTTCGATCAACTACATCTTCTATAGTGGATCGAGTTCGCTGGAACTCTGGAAGATAGAAGCTTGGTCATGTACGAAGTGGTGGTCGGTGGTGTTGGTGCTTCGGTGGTCGGAAGAGGGGATGCGAAGCGTTGATAGGTTTTGAGGTTGGGCCGAGTCGTGTTCCAGTTTTGGGTACGAATGTTAAAATTCGATTTCCAGGGGAGTTCGAAGTTTCGATGGTCGGAGTTTGACGTGGGGAAGGTTGTCGATTTGCCTCGATGATCGGTAGGGGACCGGAGGCGAAGGCGGCACGGTGCATGTGCACGAGTTGATATGCTGGGTTCGTTCGTTGTTTAGGAGAAGAAGGCATTGCATCGGGTTTTACTCGGGGACATGCTCGAGAAAAACGAGGGTTGGTCTCGAAGTAAAGTGGAAACGCGAGTGACTCGGGACTAGGCTCGGGTTTTTGTTTATTTGGCTTGGGTTTTCTTAATTTTAGAAAATGAATTAACAGTTTTATAAAAAGCAGAGGGAAATGGACTTGTTTTTTTTTGTGAAGTATTGACCAGATTTTTAAAGTATAAGAAACTATACGAGTTCCAGTCTTTTAAAGTAAGTGTATCAAGCTCTAATTAATAAAAGGGTCTCAAGTGATTTTGTTTGTTAATAACAAATTAATTTCAAGCATTTGAATTAAATAAGAATTTATTTGATAATTAAGTAATTAATTAAGATAAATGGTTTATCTTTAAACTAATGAGGGTCTTAATTAATTAAAGATAATTACTTAATCAAAAGTAATTAATTAATGATTAAGGTTGATTTCTCAAGTGATTAAGCAATAATTGATTTAAGGATAATGTGATAAATTGATTAAGGTAATTAATTTGAGGGAAATTAATCTATTAAAGTTTAATAAATTAATCAAGTGATTAAGAAATAATTGGTGAATGTTTGGATTCTATTGGATGATATGAATTATTTGATATCCCTGATATATGATGTTTTGTGATACATCCTGATTTATGTTGTGATCTGTAATTGATTATCTGCGATATATATATATATATGTGTGATTTCTGTTTTTGTGATATATTACTGTGAATATGAAAACCCCTTGGCCCGTAAAACGGCACTTGAATTTCGATGCGACAGGGAGTCGGATTCCAGTTGGTTATCCGAAACCCACATCGAATTGTAATAGTGAATCTTTGTGACTGATAAATTTATTTTATCTATGAATCTGTGAATGAAGATAAGCGTTATGGATTATACCGCTTATCGATATATTTGTGATGATTGATGTTGCACTATTGTGTGTAAAACCCCTAGACTACACCATACACATACAAATATGGATTTCACGTGGAAATCGGTTAAATCACAGATGATTTGAATTCAATGTTTTTGAAATTGAAATTTTAATTTCAATTGATTTTGAAATTGGAAATTGGGGTTTAATAAGAAAAGCTTTTGAAATGGAATTTCAAAGATAAAAGTTATTTCGAATAACTTAATCGAGTTTTGAAATTTAAATAATTTGATTTAAATTTGAATTCAAGTTTGAAATTGAATTCTATGATTTGAAACTAGGGATTGAAGATGCTGTATAAGTTATATATGGGTTAAACCATTTTAAAGATATTGATTTGGGAATTTGAATTTTAATTCAAGGGTTTTAACTCGTGTAAATATACCTGGATTTTTCTGAAATGAAAACTACTTGTTTTCAAATAATAATAGCTTTCATTTTAAGAAAGGATTTCCAAATTGTGTTGAAAGGTTTCAAGTTTGAAATAGAATTGAAATGTTTTGAAAACTATGAAATGAGTCTTTGATTTCAAAGACCGGATGAGTTAATCTAACTTGAAATGGAATTGTTTTGAAAGACTATGAATGAATCTTTGGAAACGAGTTTTGAAAGCTATAAGTTAAATCTTGATTTAAAGATTTAACGAGTTAATCCAATTGAAATGGAAATTGTTTTGAAATCCATAAATGAATCTTTGTGAATGGGGTTAACTTTGTGAATTGAATCTTTTTGTTTAAAAGATTAAAAGTGTGGAAATTGTTTAAACCATTGAGGGTTTTTGAAATGAATCTTTTTATTTAAAAGATTGGAAATGGTAATTTGTTTTAACCATTCGAATGAAAAGTTTTGGGCTTTTAAGCTGTGATTTAACTGAGATCCCAGTATCCATATGATTTTTAATTGCGCTCGTTATTCGGTTTAGCCGGGAGAGGACCTTTGTGTCATATAACCCATTTCGAATAGTGATACGACGATATGGATAGCATTTGAAGACCGGTGGTGAAGATCGGGTATTTGCAAGAGCGATAGGATGACCTATCGATTGTCTCTGCACTGAGTAGCTACGGTATAGAGATTCCCTAAGTAATGGGAAGTCCGATCGAGATTGTGAATACCCGGATTGCAAGGGCTTCTTCGGAAGTGCCTTCGGTTCTGTTCGAACCCGGAACAGACTTGTATGGATGTGTGTCTGACGTTACACTTTGAGACGTAAAGCTGGTTTCTATCAAATACATTTCTGTTGGTGGCGGAGAATTTATTCTCTTAGCTTAACACCCTTCTCTGAGACGTACGAGCTCAGAGGTTATGTAGTTGATGGTTACTAGTGATACATTCCCAATTTGGTAATGTGGCATACGAAGTGCTGCAGATCATTGTTGATCGAAGCATGGCTTTGTGAAAAAGCGTTGCTTTGTGGACGAGACTTCGTCGAGCCTCACAACCCGGTAATGGTCGAAACAGGAATGTTGCAAAGGTTTGTAGGGGTAGCGCCCCTAGGGTATGTCATTTCCTTCTGGATAAAAGGTGATATCATGGTATGGAGCCCAGATATTTTACCTATGTGGATGCTGCACAGTTATTATACTTCGTGGTTGTTGCTTTGTGATTGAGGATCCTCGGATAAAGGTCGGTAACGACCGGGGGATGACATGACTCGTGTGTTAGTTACCTAGTTACAGCTGTACAGCGTGAGGTAGCGTCAGTGTGTTAGTTACCTAGTTACAGTTGTACAGCGTGAGGTAGCGTCGGCCTTTTGTTTGCAGAGATCCGGTTAGGATCCGGGGCGTCTTTCCAGAGGCGTTTCTATTTCGTTAAGGAAGTTCCTTAGCCTGATCATTTGTTGGAAATCCAAAGAAACAATACGAACCCTGTACGATTTTAGTTGTATTACCTGCTATGGAATGTGGCGGTAACCTGCTATTGAACGTAGTAGCTATAGTAAGCATACAATAATGGTTGTATGCTGGCTAAGATTGATATTATATTTTCGAAATGGTTTTCGACACTATGCACTAATGATAATAATATCGAATGATTTTTGCGTAGTAAGCATTTTTGACTATCATAAGAAAAAATCTCCTCCAATTCTGCATTTGCATTGTGTGTGTGGTGGGAGGTCTTATGGTAGTTTCATTTTCGAAAATCATTGCGGATTTCAATGTTTAAAAGCCTTTGTTGCTTGTTTTAAAGATAAACTGTTTTTGTTGCTCACACCAGTCCCATGACTGATCCGGAGTTTATTGTTCCCTTCCTAAACTCTAGGTGCCCACTATTTTCCACACGGGCAGTCTAGAGTTGGGTTTTCTCAGATATTCAGGTTTGGTAGATTATCTGGAGCTAGTCAGTTCTTGGAGTTCATGGATTGACGTTGCTTATCTTGGAGCATTCTATTGGGGATATTCTATCCGCTGCTGGTGTTATCTATTTTCTTTCCGCTGCTATTTCTTGTATCATATCTCTGATGTATATTGATATTCATTGTATCACTCTATTGTATCAGATATTGTATATCAATGTATTATTCTTTTTCTTCCGCTGTGTTGTTATACTTAATGGTGTTATAAGCTCCGGCGAATCGGATTTGAACGGTCGAATCTATGGCATTCGAGTACGATGTAAAGTATGGATGTCGATTTTCGAACGGGCAAAATCCGAGTCGTTACACTTTAACAACTGTGTATGCGGTGGAGATTCCAGAATGAAGTAGGATGGTGGCGACGATTCTATATAAGGTATATATGTGGACCCGACTCCCGTGAGTTGGCATAAGGTGGCTAAAACAGGAGCGATTGACGGGCCAATGAGGTAGCTCCTCTGATCGAACACACTTCTTCGATACCATTCTATTACTTTGTGATTAATTGGGTGCACCCCTTTGATTTTGTTGGGAGTGTCGCTCGAGGTGGGCGGTAGTGGCTGTTATGCGTTACCACCAACCCGGATGCGTAATTGGTATATCTACCCTGGCATTGCCTAGTTGTGCTGTGTCACCTACCCTAGCGCGCCTTATAAGAGTTTGATTTGTGTCGTACCTATGGAGTATCCTCTGGTAGCCTCCCGATCTGGAGGTATTACTATACTGTATAGACTATTGGCACTATAAAATGTGTTAAGGCAGATATGGGTAACGCCTTAACGCTATTTTTAAATAGTTTACTTTACTTTTGACATTATTATAATAGCGTATATTACTACATATGTAACGACCCTGAAATTCCGACCCAATTTAAAAATTTTAGAACCGTTATTTTAATTAAAAATGTGAAACTTACATACGATTTCAATCAACGTCCAACTTTGTTTCTAAATTGCGTCTTGATGATTGTAGATATGGGTAAAGTTTCGTCGGAAAATACCGCAGTAAATTTCGTGCGCGTTTTACTGCACATCAGTTCATTTTAAAACATGAAAAATTTCATCTTCCGAACCTAAATATTTTTACATAGGAAAATTCTAAATCATTTTCTGACAAAGGCGTCATTTTTCGTTTTTCAAAATTCGGACATCTTTAGCTCCGTCGATCTTATTCTTCGGTGTTTTGCTGCATTCCCTGTAATAGGAATTTCAAATATTCACAAACAATTTCCGTTGACGTTCAAACTTCACATTTGGGATGCGTCTAGATAGACATAGGCGTACGCCAAATTTCGTCGAAAAATATTGTAGAAAATTTCGCTCGTCAAATTTACATATTAGTTTTAATTTTATGCGTAAATTTTCTATCGTCCGAACTTTAATATTTTTTTGCAATGTTGCATAAGAAAAATATTCTGATCATAACGGCGCATTTCGTTTCGTCAGATTTCGCTTTTAATTGCTAGTTAAAATGTTCACTCGTGCAAATGAGTTAATAAGATTCGCCACTTCGCAAACAACGTCAAACCATCAATATCTTCATATCGTTGTGTCCGCCTCGTCGCGCTGATCAAAATGGTATACTTGTTTGTGTCAATCGGAGTTTGGCGTTGCAAGCTATTAATTGGTTGACGGAGTATAAACTGGTCCGTTACGCCACACAAACCGGTACCCTACTTTTCCCGCTCAGAATTCAAATGGCCCTTGTCCATTCAGAAACTGAAGAGCCACTGTGACAATCATCATTTCGTTGCACGGGGACTCTAAATTTCTCTGTATAAATCTGCTACCCTCTCACTTCATTTACTGCCCACTGCATTTCACTTTTCACTGGTACGTAATAACTCTGTTCTCTCTTCTCCCTTTCTTCATAATTCATTTATTTGTCTCCCTCCAGAAAGTGAAACCCACTGCCTTTGCCTCCACCTGCTCCATGCTTCCACTACTCCCTCCCATGCTTCATGCATTGCACGTCCCCAGCCCTCTCCCTCCACCCACCCATGCAACCGCCACCTCCGCCTTCGCCGCCATCACCCACCGCCCCACCACCAACCCGCCTGCAGCCAGTCCCTCCGCCCCACTCCCGCAGCCCTCTAGCTCCGCCAACGCGTCCCCCAGCCCCACTGCCAGCCCCACCGCACGCGTCCCCCAGCCCAACTACCGGCCTCCGCCCCAGCACCCCAGCCTCCCTCCATCCCCGCTCTGCCTACCTCCGCCTAGCGCCCTTCCGCCTACCCACTGGCAGAACCCGCGTCTCCGCGCCAACCAACTCCGCCCCACTGCTTCGCCCCAGCGCCCTCCGCCACCAGCCCACCCCACTGCCGACTTCGCCCGCCACCAGCCAACCACCTGCACGCACCACCCAGCCCCAGCCTCCGCCTGCACGCACGCATCAAAAACCCCACTGCCCGCCTCGTCCCCACCAGGCCACCCCATCGCCACTGCAGCCCCTGCTCCGCCCAGACCCACCCTCCGTCCTGCTCGCGCCACGGCAGCCCACCACCGACCGCCTCCGAACCATCGCGACATTCCCCTGCCGCCGTCACTGCTGTGCCGCGCCTTGGCTGCCTGTGTTTAGTGCACTTCAGTTGCATATAAATATATGCATGAAACTGTTAATTATATGCTTGGAATAGTTGCTTATGTACAGTGTTTTACTGATTTGCAGCTGCTGATCCGGGATCTCAGTCCTAGGCTTTATCCGGCTTGTTGAATCTATCTCGCTTCATCGTTGGTATGGTTTATATATATTCAATCGATATATATGGCAATAAACAAATTATTGATAAATTAATTGTTTGATTGCAGTTTGTGTTCATTTAGCGTCGTGCCTATTAGGGTCTATTTTGTCTATTTTGTTCGTGCCGCGCCATCTTCTCCTACCAAGCAAGGTGAATATTTCATTCACGACTCAAATCTATTATGCTATGATAATCAAGTGATAATTGTTGTTAATATTAATCTGGATATTAAATTGTTGATTGTTAAAATTTGGTTGAAATAAATTGTTAATTTCTAAAAGTTTGACGCCATGTATTGTTTAAATTGATTAAACATGTTGAACTGTAATATGATGATAATTAGGGTAAATAATAGTGACATTAAAATTGATAAGTACGATTGATGTAGAAATTTGATAACGGACACTAAGTAAAAATCTAAATGTAATAATCTTTAATCCGTAGGATTCTAGGAATAATTATATTAATTTGCATAATTAACTAATGTAAGTTAATATGGTTATTTCGGGATTATTTGAATAAATTGTTAATTTGTTATGTATGGTTGCTATTGCTTGTTTATTTACTTTGACACCATCCCAGTTATCACACTGCAAGTTCCCTTTGCTATGCTTTATATTGAATGATATCGGGTTGAAATGATAAATACCCACTTAAACAACTTGGCCTAGGATAGACAATTAAAAATAAGAAACCCGATTGGTCAACAAAATTATTTTGAAATTGAAATCTATTTGAAATTAAGGAATGAACTTAATAATTTGTTTGGAAATCAAGTAACGACTTAATGGATTTAATTGAAATAAATTAATGGATTTAATTGAAACGGATTAATAAATCTATTTAATTAAAGAAAAATGAATTGGCAAATTTGATTGAAATAAGATTTAAAACAAGTGAGTTTTAAAATTTAATAATTTAATTTATTAGATTGGTAGATTTAGATTTAAACTGAGTTTTATAGATTTGAACTTGTTATAAATAAATTTAGATTTAGGAAATTTTGACTTAAAATGGAATACGAAACTAACTAAAGTTTATGGATTTAATTTAGCGATAATTTGAAGGTAAATGATTTTAAATCTAAAGAAATTGATTTAATCAAATTTATGATCATATTTAATGTAACGTTGAATGTAAATATGAATTGAGATAATAGAATTTGATTTAACGATTCGAACTTAGTTAACCGGTAAATTTGAATTAATTGATTTTGAACTAAATTTAATAAGTGAGTTATTAAATTGAACTTGAATACTTAATTATATTGTTAATTCAAATGTTTGGACTACAGATTTCATTTGGAAATATGATTTTAAATATCCTAAATAAATTGAATCGTGAAATTTCAAAATTTGGAAGTTAAATTTGCACCTTGACTTTTGGACTTTGATTTGTTTTAAACGTTAAGTTAACCGACCATTGGGTAATAAATACGTAGTTATTAAAGAGACCGGGATCGGATATGGACATACTCTCTGTCGATACCGAAAACCACTTTAATAACTATTACACGCGAAGTGTTGATCCAGAATGAAGTGGATGGTTTGGTGAACGCGTTGACTGAAGAAAGAGAACGATATTGGACGACCCCTGACATGACTAAAACAGGAGCCGCGCCGGGCCATTGAGGATCGCCATCTCTAGCGGACACACTTCTTCGATACCATATCTATTACTTTTGTGATTCGATTTGGGTGCACCCCTTGATTTTGGAGTGTTGTTTCGCGGTGTTGAGATAGTAGCTGCTATGCTCAACATCAGTCCGGATCAGGCAACTACTAGTATCCTAGTTGGTATCGCCTCATGTACCTTGTCATACTGATTATCCTATTCGCGACCACTACGTTTTGTTTTGTACCTTTAGTATATGGATTGCCCTCTGGTGACTTCCGGTTTTGGGGAAACTACGGTCTTGTATATGCTCTTGGGAATAAAAATGTGTTAAGGGTGGTATGGGCCATGACTTAACACTATTTTAATATCGTACTTTACTGATTAGACATTATCTACCTATCGTATTCCATTGTATATATAGATAGTTTATCGGATCCTTAGAGATGTTATTTCACCCATCTTTAAGTTATGAACTATTACCTTGCACTTGATTAAATTGTATAAGATTTTGAGTCCTGACTCGAGTGTTTCTTTTGCATATGCTCGGGTCAGTCTGAAGCTATCCAGTTTGCTGATCAAGGTTGGTTGAAGATGCTGAAGGCTTAGCATTTATCTTTATCAGTCTATTTCTATTCCTGTATTGATGTCCTAGTCTGTTGGACATTTTTGGTATTAGTCACTTGATGTTAAGACATTGTTGTATATTATATAGTGGCTTCATGAACTGCTATTATGACGATGTATTTTCCGCTGCATTATTCTGTGACTGTTCTGTGATGTTGTATTGATTCTCATTTACATTTATGTATTTATAATCCCATAATGATTCGTGTTTTGTATTATTTAAGTTGACATGTGTGGATTATTGTCAATTTAAATGGTCCAAATATACGGGTTGTTACAGTTGGTATCAGAGCTTCGGTTTCCCTAAAAACCTTAGTTTGGGATTATATATATAAACTCATTAGAGATAGGGTAGCAATACCCTAGAATGAGGAGAATCGGTTCAATATCCAAATCCTTTCATTTCAAACTTCTTTGATTCATTAATTAGACTTTCCTTAAAATTCTATGATTTTCTATCCTTTGGTTTTAACAATCTCTTTGGTATTTCAGGATGGGTACCAGAGGAAACCATAGGGGAGGAAGGGGCCATGGTCCTGCTCAGGCTGCACCTATCGCTCCAGCTCCTGTCAAATTCACCAGTCTTAGTAAGGAGTATACACAACTGGGAGGTATTAAGTTTTCTGGATCCGAGAACATTATTGAGGCTCAGCAATGGCTTAAAGGTTTAGAGAAGATATTTTCTGGTCTAGAGATCACTGATGCTCAGAAGCGTCAGCTTGCTGCCTGGCAACTTCAGGATGCCGCGCAAGATTGGTGGGAATCAGTTACTTCGCGTATCGAGGAGAACACCATCACTTGGGCCCAGTTTAGGTATAAAATTATTTGGATTTCGTAGTCTAAATTCTTCTTTTAAAATCTTTGGAATGTTATTCATTTAGTCTATCTTTTGATTAGGGATACTTTCTCGGCACAATGGATGCCCGCTGCTGGGAAAACCCAACTTTATAGAGCTTTTATGGATCTTAAGCAGGGCAGTATGACTTTTTCTGAGTACGAGAGGAAATTCAACGAACTCTCCAAGTTCGGCCCGGGATTGATTGATACACCGCTTCTAAAGAACGAGAAGTTCATTTTGGGAGCTAGACCAGAGTATTATGACTTGCTTACTGGCCACACTCACTGCACCTTTACAGAGCTTGTTGACTATGCTCTTAGATATGAGGCAAAGCCTAGGGGACCTACTGCCAAGGCCACTCCTACTCAGCCCTCCTCTAGCCAGCTCGGGAAGAGGAAGATGAACTTTGATCAACAAAAGAAAGCTTGGCAGAAGACTACAGGATTGGGATATGCTCAGAAAAGCCCAATCGACCTTGCTAATATCACTTGCTTCAAATGCGATAAGAAGGGCCATTATGCTAATAGTTGTCCATCTACTGGAGCTGCTGTTCCACCACCTTCTTCGACTAGGAAAGATTTATGCTATGTCTGCCTCCAGCCGGGTCATTTCAAGAAAGACTGCCCACTGTATAAGCGTGGCACACCGTCTGGAGTATTTGCTATCACCACACCTGCACCCTCTATTCCACCCACCCAGGATGACCAAGGTACCTTACGAAGTATTTTTCATTTACATGCTACACCTGTTAGGGTATTATTCGATACAGGTGCTTCACATAGCTTTATATCAGTTGACCTTTGTGATAAACTCAAATTAGAACCTACTCTCGCTACTACCTCCTTATGTGTCTCAAATCCTATCGGAGGACCCGCTAACCTACGAAGTGTTTGCAAGGGAGTTGTACTTATGTATGATTTTTATCGATTCACTTGGGATTTTTATGTTCTTGGCTTCGCAGCATTTGACATCTTGTTAGGTGCTGATTGGTTAAGGAAATTCGATGCTGTTATTTCTTGCAAGGCCCGTTCTGTTTCTCTAGTCAATGACAAGGGCCTACCGCTTGTCATTGAATGCAAATCACCGCAGAAATATGCCGGAAGCTTCATATTTTCTCTTGATGCTCACCCGGATGATCTTAGTACTACCCCAATTGTTCAGAAATTTCCCGATGTATTTGGGGAGGTCAACTCCCTACCACCTAAACGGGAAATCGATTTTCGCATTGATCTTATTCCTGGAGCAACTCCCGTAGTTCTCCCTCACAGAAGGATGGCTCCTAAAGAAAAAGCTGAACTTAAAACTCAAATTGATGATCTATTTTCTAGAGGTTTGATTAGGAGAAGTTGTTCTGAATGGGGCGCCGTAGTTGTATTTGTCACCAAATCGGATGGATCTCTTCACATGTGTGTTGATTACAGGGAGCTGAACAAACGCACTCTCAAGAACCGCTATCCGATGCCTCGCATCAATGATTTATTCGATCAGCTCCATGGAGCTAAAGTTTTCTCCCAACTTGATCTTGCCACTGGGTTCCACCAACTCAGAGTAGCAAAAGATAGTATTCATAAGACAGCTTTCCGTACCGAGAACGGATTCTATGAATGGTTGGTTATGCCATTCGGTTTGACCAACGCACCTGCTTATTTCGTCGACTTGATGAATCGAGTCTTCCGTGATGTGCTTAACAAGTTGTTCTTGTTTTCATTGATGATATTCTCGTTTTCTCCAAAAACGAGAAGGAGCACGAGACACACCTTGCTTATGTCTTGGAAACTCTCCGAAATCATCAACTTAAGGCCAAATTCTCTAAATGCCATTTCTGGCGAGACGAAGTGAGATTCCTGGGCCACATAGTTTCTGAAAATGGGATTTCGGTCGATCCAGCTAAGATCGCCGTAATCAAGGATTGGGAGACTCCCAAAACTCCTACTGATATCCGTAGCTTCTTGGGCTTGGCCGGCTATTATCGTAGATTTATTGAGCACTTTGCCCGGATTTCTGCCCCACTCACTGCTTTAACCCGAAAGGATGTCAAGTTTATTTGGAGTGAGAAGTGCGAATCAGCTTTTAATGAATTGAAGCATAAGTTAACTTCAGCCCCGGTTCTTGCGGTAATCGATGGAAGTGAAGAATTAACTGTCTATACCGATGCCTGCCGAGAAGGTTTAGGCGCTGTTCTTATGCAAAGCGGAAAGGTTATTGCTTATGCTGGCCGCCAGTTGAAGATCCATGAAGTAAACTATGCAACTCATGATCTAGAGCTTCTTGCAGTTGTATTTGCTTTGAAACTGTGGAGGCATCATCTTTTGGGAATTAAATTTGAATTATTCACCGATCATAAGTCCTTGAGATATATCTTTTCTCAGAAGGATTTGAACCAGAGACAAGTTCGTTGGCTTGAATTCTTAGCTGCATATGATCTCGATATCAATTATACTCCTGGGAAAGCAAATGTTGTAGCTGATGCTTTGAGCCGTAGCAAAGCATTGTCATGTTGTAATCTTGTAGAAGGCATGCTATTTCAGCTTGTTATCTCCCCATCTCTTGTGGATCGAATCAAAGCTAAGCAATATGAGGACACCTTGCTCTATCGCATGAAGGAGTTAGTTCTTGGTAGAGTTGGAAATACCAACAGTAAAGTGGGAGCACAGATAGATAGTAATGGAGTTCTGAGGATTGACAATCGTATTTGCGTCCCTAATGTCGATGGATTGAGACAAGAAGTGCTTAGAGAAAACCATCGGTCATCACTTTCATTTCATCCTGGTGTCACTAAGATGTACCGAAATATGAAGCGTTTATATTGGTGGAGTGGGATGAAGAGGGATATTTCTATATATGTCAGTAGATGCACCACTTGCCAACAAGTTAAGGCCGATCACCAGAAGATGGCAGGATTAGTTCAACCCCTAGAGATTCCGTGTTGGAAATGGGATCAGATTTCTATGGACTTCATTGATGGATTACCGAGGATCAGAAAAGGTAAAGAGAGTATATGGGTGATTGTTGATAGGTTGACAAAATCTGCTCACTTTATTCCTGTTAAGGCCACTCGTACTGCTTTGAGTTTGGCCGACATATATATGAGAGAGATTGTTAGACTTCATGGAGTTCCATCTAGTATTGTGTGCGATAGAGACCCTTTATTCACTAGTAAATTCTGGAAGGCATTTCAGGACGTCATGGGCACTAAACTGAATCTGAGCACAGCTTATCATCCTCAAACAGATGGCCAAACTGAAAGGGTGAATCAGATTTTAGAGGATCTGCTCCGAGCCTGCATTATTGACTTCGGTGGATCTTGGGAAGACCATCTCCATTTGGTTGAATTCACTTATAATAATAGTTATCAGGTAAATCAAAATTTCAATTTGAATAAGTAAATTTGAATTGAAATTTAACCACCTTTATATTCAGGCAAGTATCGATATGGCACCGTTCGAAGCTTTATATGGACGACCATGCAAATCGCCAGCTTGTTGGATTGAGCCTGGTGATCGATTAGTTCTTGGCCCAGATATGATTATAGAAGCATCCGAGAAGGTAAATGAAATCAGAAGGAAGATGAAGACCGCACAGGATAGACAGAAGAGCTATGCTGATAGGCGTAGAAGAGATTTAGAATTCCTGGTTGGGGATAAGGTATTCCTTAAGGTATCACCCTTGAAGAATGTTATTCGATTTGGTCGTAGAGGGAAGCTCGCTCCTAGATTTGTTGGACCATTCACTGTCACTGAGAGAATTGGTACACTATCCTACAGAGTTGCACTACCGGAGAAATTTGAGGGCGTGCACAGCGTCTTCCATGTTTCACATCTTCGGAAAGTTGTACACGATCCATCCATGACCATTCCTATTGCTCAATTAGATGAGGTTGATATTGAGCCGGATTTGACTATAGAGAGGAGACCACTTCGTATTGTTGATAGGGATACAAAGCAACTTAGAAGGAAGTCGGTTAGCCTAGTCAAAGTCCAATGGAGTCCCGATGATCGGGATTGCACTTGGGAAACCGAGGAGAGTATTCGGGATTCTAATCCAGAATTGTTTGTTGAAGGTAAATTCCATACTATACTCTTTACTATATTCAATAATCTATTCTGAATCCATTGTATCTTTGTTATCTGTTCTTCCACTCTTTACTTTGTTCCTTTTCGAGGACGAAAAGTCTTGAGTAGGGGAGAATGTAACGACCCTGAAATTCCGACCCAATTTAAAAATTTTAGAACCGTTATTTTAATTAAAAATGTGAAACTTACATA
This sequence comes from Allium fistulosum, assembly GCA_030737815.1. Lineage (NCBI taxonomy): Eukaryota > Viridiplantae > Streptophyta > Magnoliopsida > Asparagales > Amaryllidaceae > Allium > Allium fistulosum. The sequence continues at coordinate 1,367,909,804 of CM060902.1, read as the reverse complement.
CGATTTCAATCAACGTCCAAACTTTGTTTCTAAATTGCGCCTTGATGATTGTAGATATGGGTAAAGTTTCGTCAGAAAATACCGCAGTAAATTTCGTGCGCGTTTTACTGCACATCAGTTCATTTTAAAACGTGAAAAATTTCATCTTCCGAACCTAAATATTTTTACATAAGAAAATTCTAAATCATTTTCTGACAAAGGCGTCATTTTTCGTTTTTCAAAATTCGGACATCTTTAGCTCCGTCGATCTTATTCTTCGGTGTTTTGCTGCATTCCCTGTAATAGGAATTTCAAATATTCACAAACAATTTCCGTTGACGTTCAAACTTCACATTTGGGATGCGTCTAGATAGACATAGGCGTACGCCAAATTTCGTCGAAAAATATTGTAGAAAATTTCGCTCGTCAAATTTACATATTAGTTTTAATTTTATGCGTAAATTTTCTATCGTCCGAACTTTAATATTTTTTTGCAATGTTGCATAAGAAAAATATTCTGATCATAACGGCGCATTTCGTTTCGTCAGATTTCGCTTTTAATTGCTAGTTAAAATGTTCACTCGTGCAAATGAGTTAATAAGATTCGCCACTTCGCAAACAACGTCAAACCATCAATATCTTCATACCGTTGTGTCCGCCTCGTCGCGCTGATCAAAATGGTATACTTGTTTGTGTCAATCGGAGTTTGGCGTTGCAAGCTATTAATTGGTTGACGGAGTATAAACTGGTCCGTTACGCCACACAAACCGGTACCCTACTTTTCCCGCTCAGAATTCAAATGGCCCTTGTCCATTCAGAAACTGAAGAGCCACTGTGACTATCATCATTTCGTTGCACGGGGACTCTAAATTTCTCTGTATAAATCTGCTACCCTCTCACTTCATTTACTGCCCACTGCATTTCACTTTTCACTGGTACGTAATAACTCTGTTCTCTCTTCTCCCTTTCTTCATAATTCATTTATTTGTCTCCCTCCAGAAAGTGAAACCCACTGCCTTTGCCTCCACCTGCTCCATGCTTCCACTCCTCCCTCCCATGCTTCATGCATTGCACGTCCCCAGCCCTCTCCCTCCACCCACCCATGCAACCGCCACCTCCGCCTTCGCCGCCATCACCCACCGCCCCACCACCAACCCGCCTGCAGCCAGTCCCTCCGCCCCACTCCCGTAGCCCTCTAGCTCCGCCAACGCGTCCCCCAGCCCCACTGCCAGCCCCACCGCACGCGTCCCCCAGCCCAACTACCGGCCTCCGCCCCAGCACCCCAGCCTCCCTCCGTCCCCGCTCCGCCTACCTCCGCCCAGCGCCCTTCCGCCTACCCACTGCCAGAACCCGCGTCTCCGCGCCAACCAACTCCGCCCCACTGCTTCGCCCCAGCGCCCTCCGCCACCAGCCCACCCCACTGCCGACTTCGCCCGCCACCAGCCAACCACCTGCACGCACCACCCAGCCCCAGCCTCCGCCTGCACGCACGCATCAAAAACCCCACTGCCCGCCTCGTCCCCACCAGGCCACCCCATCGCCACTGCAGCCCCTGCTCCGCCCAGACCCACCCTCCGTCCTGCTCGCGCCACGGCAGCCCACCACCGACCGCCTTCGAACCATCGCGACATTCCCCTGCCGCCGTCACTGCTGTGCCGCGCCTTGGCTGCCTGTGTTTAGTGCACTTCAGTTGCATATAAATATATGCATGAAACTGTTAATTATATGCTTGGAATAGTTGCTTACGTACAGTGTTTTACTGGTTTGCAGCTGCTGATCCGGGATCTCAGTCCTAGGCTTTATCCGGCTTGTTGAATCTATCTCGCTTCATCGTTGGTATGGTTTATATATATTCAATCGATATATATATATGGCAATAAACAAATTATTGATAAATTAATTGTTTCATTGCAGTTTGTGTTCATTTAGCGTCGTGCCTATTAGGGTCTATTTTGTCTATTTTGTTCGTGCCGCGCCATCTTCTCCTACCAAGCAAGGTGAATATTTCATTCACGACTCAAATCTATTATGCTATGATAATCAAGTGATAATTGTTGTTAATATTAATCTGGATATTAAATTGTTGATTGTTAAAATTTGGTTGAAATAAATTGTTAATTTCTAAAAGTTTGACGCCATGTATTGTTTAAATTGATTAAACATGTTGAACTGTAATATGATGATAATTAGGGTAAATAATAGTGACATTAAAATTGATAAGTACGATTGATGTAGAAATTTGATAACGGACACTAAGTAAAAATCTAAATGTAATAATCTTTAATCCGTAGGATTCTAGGAATAATTATATTAATTTGCATAATTAACTAATGTAAGTTAATATGGTTATTTCGGGATTATTTGAATAAATTGTTAATTTGTTATGTATGGTTGCTATTGCTTGTTTATTTACTTTGACACCATCCCAGTTATCACACTGCAAGTTCCCTTTGCTATGCTTTATATTGAATGATATCGGGTTGAAATGATAAATACCCACTTAAACAACTTGGCCTAGGATAGACAATTAAAAATAAGAAACCCGATTGGTCAACAAAATTATTTTGAAATTGAAATCTATTTGAAATTAAGGAATGAACTTAATAATTTGTTTGGAAATCAAGTAACGACTTAATGGATTTAATTGAAATAAATTAATGGATTTAATTGAAACGGATTAATAAATCTATTTAATTAAAGAAAAATGAATTGGCAAATTTGATTGAAATAAGATTTAAAACAAGTGAGTTTTAAAATTTAATAATTTAATTTATTAGATTGGTAGATTTAGATTTAAACTGAGTTTTATAGATTTGAACTTGTTATAAATAAATTTAGATTTAGGAAATTTTGACTTAAAATGGAATACGAAACTAACTAAAGTTTATGGATTTAATTTAGCGATAATTTGAAGTTAAATGATTTTAAATCTAAAGAAATTGATTTAATCAAATTTATGATCATATTTAATGTAACGTTGAATGTAAATATGAATTGAGATAATAGAATTTGATTTAACGATTCGAACTTAGTTAACCGGTAAATTTGAATTAATTGATTTTGAACTAAATTTAATAAGTGAGTTATTAAATTGAACTTGAATACTTAATTATATTGTTAATTCAAATGTTTGGACTACAGATTTCATTTGGAAATATGATTTTAAATATCCGAAATAAATTGAATCGTGAAATGTCAAAATTTGGAAGTTAAATTTGCACCTTGACTTTTGGACTTTGATTTGTTTTAAACGTTAAGTTAACCGACCATTGGGTAATAAATACGTAGTTATTAAAGAGACCGGGATCGGATATGGACATACTCTCTGTCGATACCGAAAACCACTTTAATAACTATTACACGCGAAGTGTTGATCCAGAATGAAGTGGATGGTTTGGTGAACGCGTTGACTGAAGAAAGAGAACGATATTGGACGACCCCTGACATGACTAAAACAGGAGCCGCGCCGGGCCATTGAGGATCGCCATCTCTAGCGGACACACTTCTTCGATACCATATCTATTACTTTTGTGATTCGATTTGGGTGCACCCCTTGATTTTGGAGTGTTGTTTCGCGGTGTTGAGATAGTAGCTGCTATGCTCAACATCAGTCCGGATCAGGCAACTACTAGTATCCTAGTTGGTATCGCCTCATGTACCTTGTCATACTGATTATCCTATTCGCGACCACTACATTTTGTTTTGTACCTTTAGTATATGGATTGCCCTCTGGTGACTTCCGGTTTTGGGGAAACTACGGTCTTGTATATGCTCTTGGGAATAAAAATGTGTTAAGGGTGGTATGGGCCATGACTTAACACTATTTTAATATCGTACTTTACTGATTAGACATTATCTACCTATCGTATTCCATTGTATATATAGATAGTTTATCGGATCCTTAGAGATGTTATTTCAATCATCTTTAAGTTATGAACTATTACCTTGCACTTGATTAAATTGTATAAGATTTTGAGTCCTGACTCGAGTGTTTCTTTTGCATATGCTCGGGTCAGTCTGAAGCTATCCAGTTTGCTGATCAAGGTTGGTTGAAGATGCTGAAGGCTTAGCATTTATCTTTATCAGTCTATTTCTATTCCTGTATTGATGTCCTAGTCTGTTGGACATTTTTGGTATTAGTCACTTGATGTTAAGACATTGTTGTATATTATATAGTGGCTTCATGAACTGCTATTATGACGATGTATTTTCCGCTGCATTATTCTGTGACTGTTCTGTGATGTTGTATTGATTCTCATTTACATTTATGTATTTATAATCCCATAACGATTCGTGTTTTGTATTATTTAAGTTGACATGTGTGGATTATTGTCAATTTAAATGGTCCAAATATACTGGTTGTTACAACATAGTAGATAGTTTAACGGATCCTTAGAGGATGGTTATCCCAAACATCCTTTGAGTTACTTGTATTTCAATTGATATTTCACTTGAGTTGGATTTATTGATATAAAAATGTTAATCCTGACTCGAGTGTTTTGTGTTTTGCTTTATGCTCGGGTCAGACTGAGTGATACAGCATTTGAGACTCACCTTTAGAGTTGGAGTTTCTCTTGGAGATCCAGCTATCTATCGATTCTACTTTCAGTTATTCAGTTGATTCCAGTGATGTATTCAGATCTTGTATTTGACTATTGTATTGAGACATCTATGTATTCGTGACTTCTGTTGTATCTTGTTTAACTCTGTTATATATATAGTAGCTTCATGAACTACTATTCTTTTGTTTCCGCTGAATTATTGTTATTACTCTGTGTCTATGATTCTATGATTATTGTATTTATTGTATATGCTGAGTTTTGCCAAATTTAAATTAACAATCTGATATTTTTAGCAATTCAAATCCGACATGTATGGATGTGAATGGTTGAAAATTTCAAGATGTTACACGTTGAGTTTATTTATATAGTCGTTGATTATGTAGATATCTATTGTTAGCTTGCAAAGTTGAATTGAATGATATGATAGCTTATTCAAGTACCATTGTGACCGTTAAGCCTCTTTCAAATTTGAAAAGTTATTTATTAATTCCAAAGTTATTTTAACTATAATTATTATTTATTTTAAGGTTTTAAAAACAATTATTATTTAGTAAAATGATTTAAAAGGTAATAAGTATTTATTAATAGTGTTTTAAAGATAATTAATAATTGTTTTTTATAATTATTTAAAGTTAATTATTTTATTAATATGATTCATAAAAGTTATTTCTTAAAAGTTATTTAAGAACATTCAATTATCATTTTAAAGTTATTTAATTATTGCTTTAAAATATTTTAATTATATTTCAATTATTTATTTAAAAGTGGTTTAACTATACTTTAATTTTTAATTAAAGTTATTTAATTATATTATAGGTTAATTAATTATTGTATTAATATTATTTAAAAGTTAATTGATTATTATATTAATAAAGTTTTAAAGTTAATTAATCAATTATTATATTAACATTGTTTTGAAGTTAATTTATTGATACAATAATAATGCTTAAAATTAATTCAATATATTATTAATGAGATTCTAAAGTTATTTTTTTGGATAAGGTTTATAAATAATTAAATAAAAAGGGTTTTAAATAATAACCTTGTTATTTAAAAATTATTTTTAATAATTGATTTGTTTATCAAATGAACTTTATTGATTAAGTTATTTAAATGGATTTTGTTTTAAATAAGAAAAATTTATGGAAAGAGTTTTATAAATTAAAACAGGATCTTGAGATTTATAAAAGAAATTCTATAAATGGAAAGGGATGGTATTTTAGGTTACTAAAATATCCATTATTATGGAAAGGGATGGTATTTTAGGTTACTAAAATATCCATTTTTATAACATTTGAATTAAATCACTTTAATATGATTTTGGGAATAGAAAACCTTTCTAAATGTTTTGTAATTGTACTCATACCATGTTATAAATATGAGGAAAGATTTTCGAAGTTTGAAAGAGAAATGGCTTGTGAATATACTTATTCTGATGAGATAAGTATATAAATATTTTAATAAATATTTAAAAGGTGATTTTAAGTAATGAAAGATTAGCCTATGAGACTTAGTGGTTTCCATGAGAAATATAATCTTTGTTTGAATGTTTGTTTATTTGGTAGTTAATTAACCGAATCTCAAATCTTGACCTAAATATGCAATCCTTCTTAATTTTAGTGGTACGGAAATATTCCCTACTTAACACCGAAGGATTTTACTCTGGAAATATCTAGGAGAAACACAGGGATTATATGGTATAATTACCGTTGTGGTGCTAAACTGTATGTATAAACTCGTTTTGTTCTTCGAGGACAAATGATGAGGAGATCCATCCACTTAAACAGTTAGGGGGTGGTCCACGTTCTTATGTATTGTTTAATTATTTCCTAAAGAACCAGCATTGAGCAATTTGGAAAATTGATGATTGGTTTTTGGGGTACCCAATAAGCGAGGGAGTGTACTCGTAAGAGATGACTCGTACTATAACCATTCCAAAAACCATATACGGTTCTATGGAGGAGTTTCATGATATATTGAGATGTTAAAATCTGTATGTGGTTTCGAACTCGTTGGGGTATGAGAAACCATGCCTGATTCCAAGATCTATTTGAGATATGAGAATCCATGTGTGATTCCAAGACCAGTTGGAGTATTGGAATCCATGTGGGATTCCATGATCTGTTTTGATGGCAGTGTGTGAGCTGGAACACCGGACGTAGCCTCACCGGCAGTAATGACTAAAACCAGAGATAGAAGGCATGGCTAGTATGGTTGGTATACCCATAGGGTGCAGTCGGCTCCATCTAGGTGTTATCTATAGTTGTTATGCATGCATGAAGCGATGCACTCGGTCTTAGCGAGACTAGCTATGTTTTTCCTATAGTACATCACTAGGGATGTATGCTACTTCGGAAGGATATCTCTGATTCTTGTGTAGGAGGACCATTTCTCAAAGTACCGAGAGCACCTCCTTGGAATCATACACAATTAGCGAACATGCGTTATCGGTTTTTGATTATATACCTAGTATTGTTGTGATGTACACTCATGAGCACCATAGCTACCTAATTATTATTATTTTCACCTTTAGACGTTATTATAATATCACTAGATTTCCTGATATAAATGTTTTGGTTATCGTATGGTAAAAAAACCGTCCGTGTCTATGTGCGATGTGGTCTTACGAGACACCTTTGATTTTAAAGGATTTTACAAGTTATAATAAATAACATTCCTTATGATTTGATTTTCTCATGCTGGTTTTACTAGACTGACTCGTGCATTGTTTTCTTACAATGCTCGGGTCAGCCTAAACATATTTTCCAGATTTAACTGGATACTTTTCAGGAGACGAGCTGCATTCTCCAAGGCGTATTTATGCATCTTACATTTTCTGATGATTTTTTGTTCTTGATTTATGTATGTATTCATCAGCAATTGTAAGGACAAGTTATTATAACTATCCAAGTTGAAATAGGTTAGTGTGCTCTAATTTGTGTTATGTATGTATAAATAAGATGTTTCCTTTTTTGAAGATTCTTGTGCATATTATATTTATCTCATCATGATGTGAGATTCAGTTCTTTCTTTTCTTTCTTTCACCCCAACAATCCGTCTCTCCGGCACTTGGATATTCGACACGTGAATACCGTGGATGTATTAGTGTCGAAATCTAAGGGTCGAAAAGGCGGGTCGTTACAATAACCAATATAATAATACACACACACACATACAGATATATATATATATATATATATGTGTCTATGTGTTTGTGTATGTTTAATTTGTTTAATTAAACTTTAATTAATTAATTTGATTAAACACTTTTAATTAAATTACATTAATTTTGAAAGTAAATTTATATATACATACATGTATATTTATAATATCCTAAACATTTTAAAAAAATATAACATATATCAATATATATAATGCATGCATATATATATATATATATATTTAATTAATCAACTTATTTAATTAATTAATTTTATTAACCATATTAATAAATATTTGAAATTAATATTCAAATTTTATATTTTAAATTTCAAGTTTCAAATTTTTAAACACTTTGAAATTTTATATCTATTTAAACATTTTTGAAAACTAATGATATATTATAAATTTTATAATAAAAGTTTTATTTTAAATTTAAATTTAAAATTTAAAATCTTTACTTTAGTTTTCAAAACAATTTTGAAAATTAGCCCAAGGTCCAATTCAAATTGGGCCTTTTCTATTAAAGGAAACTTTTGAGCTTACTTTCATTTTTAGGCATGGCCGGTAACTAGGTAGGAAAGGGTACTTGATTACCTAATTCTAATCCTAAACACTTGATTAGTTAGCTCTAAAATGATTAAATTAGACCACATAAGCTATGGGCTTTGATACCATTTAAGGAACTAGGCTAGCCCGCAGTATAGTTAAAGGGTAAATTTCAAAAAAAAAAATCCATGGATTTATTGGACTATGAAATCTAAAGAGAATTTAGATCCAATCTAAAAGCTATTTCAAATTAAACCATTTATTTTATATGATTGGTTTGAAAGAGTTTGAATTTGATATAAATTTAAATGAATGAGTGTATCAAATACACCTATATGTGCAGCAATTACTTATTAAATTAATTTGAGAAGGAAACCTTTTTTTCCTTCTCTAATACTTATGCAATCAATTAAGGGAATAAATATCATTAATTGGAGAGAGAAACCTTTTATTTTCCCCCTTTTGATTAGATTGATGACTTGTTAAATGTCATTGATGATCAATTTAAACTTGCCACAAATTGTGAGTATATCCAGATATACTCAAATGTATACTATATAAGTGCAACATATGAGAAATGTACATATATGATGTTCTCTTCATATATGCCTTTGTTGTCCAAAATATTATTTAAAATACACATACACACACACATACATACATATAAATATACATACACATACATACATACATAAATACATACATACATATATATATATAATAGAACTTATACATACATACATACATACATACATACATATAAATGTGTTAAAATTAAGTTTCGTTGTTTTATAAGTTCGAAATCAAAAATAACAATTTTGAATCTAGTTTCAATGTTAGAAAGGGTTCAAGATTAAATTATGATTTCACATAAAAGTTTATTTTATAAATCTTAATTATATATGTATGTATGTATGTATGTATACATATACACATATACATGCACATATACGAATCATTGTAAATAATGTTTTAAACTTAAAACAACATCTTTATGATAAAAATTATAATTTAGCATATACTTTAAAATAAAGTAATAAGTTCTAATTTTAATTTAAAAGGAAATCCAAGGGTTTGTGATATTTTTCATAAATCTAGTTATGTTTATAAAGTTTTTTTTTGAACTTTCATATCGAAATATGTAATAAACAAAAGATTATATTCAAAATAACAAAAACAGACACACACACGCATACATAAACATTAATAAAGTACATACGTTTTCTATTTGAATTAGTAGTAGAATTATATTATCAATTAAAAATTAGATTTTAATTAATTTTTATTATTTAAATAGTGAAATTTAAAACAATAACAAAAATAGATAGGACTAATCAGGCATATATATATAGCATAGGTTTTAGATCTAAGCTATATAGATAATATGAATAATTAATTAAATGTGAAAACATATGATGTAGATCTAATGATAACAAGATGAATAGGTAAGCAATCAAAGTATATCTTAAAAGGGATCCAAATTAAAATAAAATGGTGAACATATATATTAATTAAGATGCAGCGAAAGGGGATCTAATCTATGTAACAAAATAAACAAATATTCAAATGAGACGAAATATGTGATAGATTCAAACCATATAAACAAGAAGAATGATGAATAAATGAAACTAGAATTATTATCTTGAGATGATCCAAATCATGTAAACAAATTATAGTGTAATAAAAAGGTTTATTCCGGAGTGGACATAGGTTAGAGTTAGCCGAAGCATTATAAATCTTGTCTCTTTTTACTTGCTTTCTTTTTTAATTTGTTTGTTTATATTATATTCTCTACATTAGATACTATATGAGATCTGTGACTGGATATTGGTGCTTTCATACAAATGGGTGTTGATGGCCATTTTTAATGCCAATATTTTGGTGCTTTCACCGAGTAAGCTAGCCCCCGCTGAAATGCCCCAAAAATTTTGAGGGAAAAATTAAAACAATTCCGTTTAAAAATATATATATATTGGATCAAATGTTGATCGAGTTTCTGAATTGAATGATATGCAGGGGTATGTGTGCACGTGCACACTGGAAATGACACAAGGAAGAGATTTAGAAATTCTCTGGGGAAAAATAAAATAAAATAATATAATGATGATAATAAAATAAATAAACAAAGTAAGGAAGCATTTCAGATATGATCTTGAAATGTGAATCATTGATCAAATTAAATATGTCTTCTGTATACATTGAAATTAAACATTTTCTGTGAAAAAAAATATATACTTAAACTAGAATAATATTTAGATATTGAAAAAAAAAGAAAATAGAAAAAAAATCCTATTGAAAATAAAGGAGTAAATTCTTTATTTAAGATATTGGAATGTAACTGAAGTATAACCCAAATTAAAAATAAAATATGTGCTTAAACATATTTTCTGTGAAACAGGGGGGAATCAAATAAAACAAATAATTATATACCTATACACATGTATATTTTCTGTGAGAAGAAATATATTGAAACTAAGCAAGAAAATAATGATAACATTATAATAGCATGAAATGTAAAATAGGTAAGTATATTATGTATGGGCAGAAAATAGGAAAATAGGGATTCCCATAAATAAACAAATATACTTGGTCACACCTTTAACATGATTTAGGTAGACTGGACATTTTCTGAAAAAGTAGGAAAAAGAAAAAGTTGCCTCTAATAAAAGAAATATGGCCGGGGTAACTGAAAATGGGAATGTTAAAATATAAATGCAAAATGCATGATATTGGTCAGGACAAAAATGGAATTCTGTTTGATAAAACCCTAGTAAAAATGCTTATAAATGAGTAGTGGTAGCCAGGGGAATCAGTTGACCCGAAATACTTAAAATAAGAAAGGAAACATTTTGAGGGAAAGGAGAAAATATTGCTCAGGTATTTTCTGGATTAACTAGAAGGAAATACTTAGGTGAGTAACCTCACCAAATTCATGGCATTAAGACCTGAAATGAGGCAGCCAATTCTAATTTAGTTATTTGCTTATTTTAGTTTTGTTGAATATGGTTTTATCAATGTTCCTTGGATGCTTTTGGATCTGTCATGATTTTATTATGGATGTTTTGGGTGATCTTTGATCTATTGTGATGTTTGTTTTTGGATGTGCAACTCACTGTTTCATTACACCCAGAAAAGTTAAAGCATAAAACCTTAAAATCTAGGCAAGAATATTCACAACTAATCTGGATCTATGGCATGAAAATTTTAATAGGAGAAAACATTATGAGCTGCATTATACTATGTATAAGTGCTGAGGCTTAGAACAGTGTATTAGGGGTGTACTTTAGTGCTGAACCCCTGATCAAAAAAATAAAATAAAACCCACAAGTTAAAATTATGGTTAAGCTAGACTGTGAATCTGGTTCAACCATAGTTATTTGCAGATCAAAATAATCCTAACATGCCATATCTCTGTTTATAGTTGTAAAGATTCTTGTATGGATTTAAGACCCAGATATCTCTTGACAACATCATTAAAAATAATTATTTATTTGTTTCTGGAAAACATGCTTACAAGATGTATGGGGTGCTTTCATGTATGCAGTGGCATTTTTCATCTAGATATCTGATGATAAAATCAAACAAATGCCTCTAGTAAATAAACTAGGAATAATGAGCCAAGAAGGCTGCTGGAATGTTTGTTATATTTGAGGTATGCAAATTGGCACATGGTTTGTTTAGGCCCTGAGATCTTTGTGCAATAATGTGAATTAATTTATTGCAATGTGTCCCAGTGATTCCTTAATAGCAGATGAGGCTGAAACATAAATTGACATGTATATACTCATAGGTAACTCCTAAACCAGGAAGCAAAAGATATGAGTGGTACTCAGATTTGTTGAAATGGAAACATGGTTACTCCAGAGCATCTAAGCACTAGAGATTGATGTGAATGATTGTATGGTTATGATTGTGCAATTAGTTGGCTTATGAAGTTAATACACTTGCATGATAGTCTAACCTGTAACATAGAATATAGATGTTTTGATAAGTTACTCAAGTAACTGTCTAAAACTTATGCATCATTCAATTGCTTATTACCATGAATATAATGAAGTTATTCATACCAGATCATAGATCTGACCCTTGTTTGCTCATGGCATATGGGGGTGTCTCATTTTAAAAATGAGGCAGTCACTAATGCTCTTTAAGGTAATGCTGGAATTAAGTAGAAAATGAAGTTATGGCTAAGGAGAAGGAGTGAATGAACATGTTAGCTAGTTATAATAAGAGCCTATGATGATTTTATTTGCATGTATTCACGAGAGAATTATGTTTGAATATGTAATGAATTGCCTTGTTTGATTAAATCAGTTGTTGTAAGTTGACTTTTGTTATGTGGTAAAGTTTGAAAATCTGAAGAAGAAGTGCATTTACATTTAAGTAATTTTCATACAAAAATTTATATCCTGATGTAGTCAGGTTTGAATCATTTGAAAATCACTGAGCTATGAAGTGAAAACTTGACTTCAAATTAGAAATATATCTTAGACATTTAGTTGTTTTAGTAAAGTATTTTGCAAAAGAACTCAAGTTAATTTTTGTGTGATGCCTTAAGAAAGGTATTTTTCTGAAGGAAGCTTATAGCATTTGGAAACTGAATAGCATTTCAATTACCATGGACAAGTGTTTGGTTAGCACAGCCATATGGTTCAACCAGCTTCAAAAGAATGGGGTCTTGGTTGAGCATGTTGGTCTGCAATTTGAGATTAAAAAGTATTTTACATCTTTTTGTTAAAAGCATGTTAAAATCTCCTTAAAATGTAAAGTGGAAAATATATATTGAAACTGATTGGTATTATTATTTCAAGAGGAATTTTGAATCCAAAATCTGGTCCACTTGAATCAAAGTGGTTGTTAAAAAAAAATGTATATAAACATTTTTTTTAAAGTCCAACACCTTAATTACAGAAAACTTAGAAATCAGTAATATAAATGAATTGCTCATGATATGTCAAATTGTAGAAGTAAAGAACAAGAGAGGCTTAAAAGAAAATACATAAAATAGAAAATGATAAATGTAGAAATCATTTTCTGGTACTTAGGCAAGTGACATATATTTGAACTATGCAAAAGAAAAAAATAAATAAATAAAATTTTGTGTCCTAAGATTGTCTTAAACATAGTTAGCATAATCAAATCCAAGCATGAATAAATATGAACAAGATCCACTTATATAATGTAAATATCAAAGAACATGGGAATTCATATTATGAGTAGATCCATTTCAAATTCAACTCAGACAGACTTGTTCTTGTCAAAAAAATAATATATAATAATAAACTCTGATTTTAAACAAGAAGAACACATATATCATCATATAAATGTGTATATTTCTATGACTGAACTGATATGTTTATATTGGTAGAAAATTTAAATTTAGAGCATTGTATGAAAAAAAAAATTGACCCTGAGAAATTTAAACAAAGTTCAATTGAACAAGTATTCAGCAAGTAAAAGTAAAAAAAAATCCTTATGAAATTAAGGTAAAATAGGAGGGTCATTTCATTTGGTATCAGAGCTAATGTATGTATTAATTACAAAGTATCATAGAAATGTATTATGTCTGTTTGTTTTGGATGAAATAATTTAGATAGGAAAATATTAGCTATAGAAAATATTCAGAGTGTACTAATACCCTCTGCCCAATACTTAGTGACCAGACCATGGTAGGAAGAGGATCTCATCACAATGCAGGATCCAGTGCACCACAAATGCTTGATATGCAAGAATTTCTAAGGGTTTTAAGATATGGAATTGGGCATAGGCCTGAGAACCCACATGAGGAGCTTTCAAAACTACTGAAGACTTATACCAATTTGGGAGGTAGAAGTTTTGAAGGAACTGAGAATGTGATGGAAATTCAAGCATGGTTGAGAACATTGGATAGAATTTTTAATGACATGCAGCTAGATGATCAGAGGAAGAGGCAAGTAGCTTCAAGACAACTGAAAGGAGTAGCTTTAAGCTGGTGGGTGGTGATCATAGCTGGAAGAAATGAAAATGAAATCACTTGGAATCAGTTTAAGGAGATGTTGGAGGCAAGATTTGTACCAGCATCAGCCAAGACCACTTTGCTTGAAGAATTTATCAGACTTAGGCAGAGAACTTTGAATGTCACTGAGTACACTCAAAAGTTTGAGGGGCTATCTAATTATGGAGCAATGCTAGTGGCAAATGAAGCATCCAAAAATGATAGGTATATAAAGGGTCTGAACCCAGGACTTAGCAGAGCTATGCTACCATATGCAGATAGGACTTTTGATCAAGTAATAGATATGGCATTGAAATTGGAACAGCATGACAAGGAAAGAGAGAAGTATATGAATTTTAAGAGCAACAACAACAAGAAGAATAAGGGGAGATATCACCCTTATGATAGAAAGAAGGAGGAGGCAGACAACAAGAAGGACAAAGTGTAACGACCCGTATTTTTACGGATCGAAAAGTTTGTCAAAATCTGGAATTTTAGTGTTGTTGAGCCATTTCAGATTTTAGGCAAAATATGGCTAAGTCCTAAGTCGTTCACGACTTAGTATAGGTCGTAAGTCGTATACAACTTAGGGGATAGGCGCGACTTAAGGATAGTGGCGGGTTAATTGTTACCGAGTTAAGAAGCAGTGAGTTAAGAGTTAAGTCGTGACCGACTTAAGTGGGTTAGGCGACCTAAGGAAGTATTGGAGCGACCTATAGCTGCTCGCGACCTAGGGATGAGCGACCTAGTGGTTCTGAGTTAGCATTGTTAGGTCGGCAACGACCTAAGGAGTTTGGAGATAGCTGTGTAGCGACCTAGTATCTTGGTATGACCTATAGGTTAGCGACTTAAGGAGTATACGACCTATGGGAGTTAAGTCGTACGAGTTAAGTCGTAAGGTTGTATTAGGTCGTATACAGTCTAAGTGTTAGGTCGCGTGGGTATGTTAAGTCGTAAATTTGTTAGGTCGCGAGGTAGTGTACCTGTTAAGTCGTTGGGTGACTGTAGCATGGTTTTGGATTAAGTCGTAGTTTGCAGGACTACTAAGTCGTGAGGTTTTAGGTCGCGTGAAGACTTAAGGTGTTAAGTCGCTGGGTCTTAGCCTAAGTGTTAAGTCGTAGACGACTTAGGGAAGTTAAGTCTTAAGTCGTAGAGAATTGGTCTGTTAAGTCGTAAGTCGCTAAGTCGCGCATAGGCTAAGTTGTTAAGTCGAACTGTTATGTCGCGCGCTATGTTAAGTCGGAGACCCAGTTGAGTCGTAAGTCGTAGGACTGCTAAGCCGTTAGGTCGTGAGCGACCTAGGAGTTGGGGCGCGCGTGCATATCTGTTAGGTTGGAGGCTTTGTTAAGTCGGAAGTGTCTTAGGTTATAAGTCGGAGACGACTTATAAAGGCGGACGAGTTACGACTTAAGGAATTTTCTGCTATAAATAGGAAGGGTTTTTCTCACTTTTTGGGATCCGGATTTCGAAGCGACGAAGTGCTGCCATTTTAAGAGCTCGACTTCTACACTTCTTCACTTCTTTTCTCCACTCTAATCTAGTGCATCCATTCATCCAAATCGAAGATCAAGGTTGAAGATCCAAGAGCTAAAGTTGAAGATCTTCATCCGTTGAAGTGAGATTTCTTCGTTGAAGCGGATTTGTGTTAGATCAAGCTTGATCCTTCGCTGTCCAGATCTGAAGTGTGTTGATTTGAGATTGTTTAGGTGATTTGGTGAGTGGTGATTATCTCTCACACGGATCCAAAGGAGTATATCGGATTGTTGGCTCGATTTGGTGTTAAAATAGTGATTTTCATGCATTTTCTTCATCCTAAGTGTAGATCCATGTAGATCCATTGTTCATGATGATTTGACAACCATTTTTACTAAGTGTTAACCTATGCAAGTTCATTCATCAAGATTGTAGAGATAATTCTCATGATTTCATGCTTGTTAGACTTTCAACTCTTTATTTACGAAATTGCCATTATTGTGATAATTGTCTATTTAGATCTTATTTGAATGCTTGATTGTTTGGATTAATGTTTGACTTGGTTGATTGCTATGAATTAGATGATTGACGATTTGATTTAGATCGAAGATGATTCAAAAGCTAAGGGAAAGGCTCTTGAATTGAGAAAGTTGCTCGTGGCATATGTAGCGGGATGATGAAGCACTTATGCATAGATGATAATGTTGAGATGAGACTTTGCGAGGATGTGATGAAGCGAAGTATGATATGAGAAAGTCTTGGTCTAATCCAGACGGTGTCATTCCAAGCACGTTGGTAACTCGGTGATATGATTCGAGTTAAGAGTAATGGATGCTTGAGAGGCGCTTGAGCTAGTATGGAAATAGTCGTCAAGGAGGATGACTAGGAGGCTTGGATAGCATCGTTGTTGAAGGTTCTAGCATGACTCTAAGCAAGAGTACGTTTGGGCAGATTCGATAGTCCCAACGGCCAACTGTTGATGGTCGAGTACTCTGGGCAGATTCGATAGTCCTAGGCACGGGCTGCGACGACGTGCTGGAGTTATGTCTAGAACCGGGGTTTCCATTAGCCCTTGACGGACGGCTGAAAGAATGTGCCGGTCATTCAATTAACGGTGATATCAAAGCAATGATAACAGTGATAGCCAGAGTCATGGATGTTTGGTTGTATTGTCATTTGGTCTCAAGAGTAGTGTTTTCTGGGTGCTTATCTGATCTTGGTTTAGGCCTTGGGGGTTTGTGCTTAGAAAACACCGCCCTTGACTCGAGTGATAATTTCTTTACTGTACATTGTATGCTCTGTTATGTTTGCTTCTGCTTAGTGTGTGTCTGGGGGCTATCACTGTAGAAAGAGGTTGGAGTGGGAGGGTTGTATTCCTATTCCTTTTCCTTTATGTTCTTTTGGTATGTTGTTAGTTAATTTACTGCTCACTAAAGTCTAAGACTGTTGTCTGACTCAAGGCTTTATGTTTTAATTCTTATTGCCTTGGGCTGTTCGTCCATTTTGGGACGGGCAGACTAGGTAGCAGGTGACAGGTGCTGTTCTCTTCTCACGATTGCTGATATCGAAGACGAGCTGGAGGGTTGCATATTATCTTCTTATTATATGTACTGGATGTTCCGCTGTTGGTATTCTCTGAGTGTTATGTAGTGAGGCTTGATGTATTGACTATTTGGATGTTTGTATTCAACTATTATGGAGTTTTATATGATGGCATTTTGTTCTGTAAAGCTTCACTATACATATGTTCTATTGTATTTTGTCCATGCGCTGTGAGTAATACGATAGATTCTTTTGTTTTTAATTTACCTTGACAATCGTCCATGGTTGCCTGGCACACTTTACAGCGCACTTTCTCTAGATTCGGTGCAGGGGTCATGGGCGGTCGTCACATTTGGTATCAGAGCCAGGTTAATCGATTTTACCCAACGCTCACTGACGTAACTACGTATGAGAGACGTAATTGTATTTTGATGGATGAATACTATATATAATATAGTAGCTTAGTAGAGTTGAGTCCTTTATGCAGTTGTTTCTCTAGATGTTCTAATCATTCCTTTTTATAGATATTGAGAATGAGTCGAAGAGGGAGACCAGCTGCTAGGGAAGGCCGTGCTATTGAGGGGGCTGCTGATTATGCAGCTATGTTCGAAGCTATGATGACTTCGATCATGAGAAGGATACCAGTTATAGGGGCAGCAGTAGATGTTGGAGTTCAAGTCCAAACTCCGAAACCAGTAGATTTTGCTAAGTTGTGCAAGGATTATACTGCTCTTGGAGGAAAGGTTTTCTTGGGAACAGAATCAACTATCGAAGTCCAGAGATGGATAGATGCTTGTAGAAGGATCTTTGGTGATTTAGGAATTGATGATGCAACTAAGAGGAAGTTGGCATCAAGACAGCTTCAGGGGAGAGCCTCTGATTGGTGGAACTCTATTACCATTAATACTGCGGAGGAAGAGATTACTTGGGAGCAATTCCAAGTTAGGTTTGAAGCTAAGTTCATTTCTACAGCTCAGAAGTCTGTTCTGTTCAAGAAGTTTGTGGAGCTCAAGCAAGGAGGAAGATCTGTTCTTGAGTATGTTTCTGAGTTTGAAGCTTTGTCCAAGTATGCTCGGTCATATATTGAATCTGCATATCAGAAGAATGAGAAGTTTGTGACAGGCTTGGACAGTTATCTTGGGAGGCAGTTGGTGGATCACTTGGATGATTCATTTGAGAAGCTTGTGGAGAAAGCTCTCAGGCATGAGAGTCTGTTTCCTAAGGAAGGATCTGTTGTTGCTGTGACCAGGGAAGAGTCTAAACCCCAGCAGGGTGGAAACAAGAAGAGGAAGCAGCAGCAGCAGCAGAAGGGTAAGGATGGCCAAAAGAAGCCGAAAGGCGAGGTGAATTGCTACAATTGTCAGCGGAAGGGCTATTTCTCGAAGGATTGTAAGAATCCGAAGGCACCGATGAAGTGTCACAACTGTGACAAGCCAGGGCATTTCAGGAAGAATTGTCCAGAACCGAGGAGGGACAAGCAGATTGTGCAAGCTTATGCTTTGGGAGCTGTTCCGTCGTCTTCGAAAGCTCCTACCGCTGAAGAGAAAGGAAAGAGTGTGGTAGTTCAAGGTACTCTTTTCTTATGTGGTGTTCCAGTTAGAGTTCCGTTTGATACTGGGGTGTCGCATTCGTTTGTTTGTAGTGAACTTGTAGGCCGGTTGTGTTTGGAACCGGATATTGTTGATAGGCCATTGGTTGTGACTAATCCTGTTGGGGGTTCGTCTTGTTTGTGTATGTTATGCCGTGGTCTAATTGTGTCGAGTCATGGTTGCTCTTTTGTTTGTGATTGCTTTGTTCTGAACTTTGCGGGGTTCGGAATTATTTTGGGCATGGACTGGCTTAGGAAATATGCGGCAAAGGTTGATTGCGAGAGGTTGGAAGTGACAGTCTAGAATGTGGAGGGGCGAAAGGTTGTGATACGATGTAAGCATGAAGAAGGCGTCTTCATGAGCTTCATGTATTCGCTGGTTGTTCCACGGGATGGACTGTCATCAGTGTCGATCGCTAATGGATTCGAGGATGTCTTTGACGAAGTCAAAGGGTTGCCGCCGCATAGAGAGATCGAGTTTCGTATAGATCTAGTGGAAGGAGCCAGACCTGTTATGATGCCTCTTAGGCGGATGGCGCCTAGGGAACAGCATGAGTTGAAGGTGCAAGTTGATGACCTTTTCCAGAAAGGATTCATTCGGCGTAGTGTGTCCGAGTGGGGTACACCAGTTGTGTTCGCAACCAAGGCAGATGGGTCGTTGAGATTGTGCGTCGATTATCGTGAGCTGAATAAGGTGACTAAGAAGAACAAGTATCCATTGCCGAGAATAGATGACTTGTTTGATCAGCTTCACGAAGCTAAGGTGTTTTCTCAGATGGATTTGGCAACGGGATTTCACCAGTTGAGAGTGGCTAAGGATAGTGTGCCGAAGACTGCTTTTCGAACACCATCCGGTTTCTTTGAGTGGCTGGTAATGCCGTTTGGATTGACTAACGCACCAACATATTTTGTGGATCTTATGAATAGAGTGTTCAGAGATCAGTTGAACAAGTTCGTACTTGTGTTCGTGGATGATATTCTGATTTATTCCAGAACGGAAGAAGAGCACAAGACGCACTTCCGTATCATTTTGGAGATCTTACGAAAACATCAGCTGAAGGCTAAGTTTTCGAAGTGTCACTTCTAGAAGAGTGAAGTGAGGTTCTTAGGCCATGTGATTTCTGGAAATGGAATAGCGGTTGATCCCGCTAAGGTGGCAGCAATCCAGGATTGGGTTAGACCTAAGAATGCATCTGATGTGAGAAGTTTTCTTGGGTTAGCAGGATATTATCGACGGTTTATCAAAGACTTCTCCAAGGTAGCTGCACCGTTAACAAGATTGACGAAGAAGAACCAAGTGTTCAGTTGGGATGCTAAGTGTGAGCAAGCTTTCGGAATCCTGAAAGAGCGATTGACGAGTGCTCCAGTTTTGACTATTCCAAGTTGGAATAATGAGATGGTGGTTTACACCGACGCATGTGGTACTGGACTTGGAGCAGTGCTGATGCAGAGGGATAAAGTTGTTGCGTATGCAAGTCGACAACTGAAGCCGCATGAAAGGAATTACCCGACTCATGATTTGGAGTTAGCGGCGATTGTATTTGCTCTGAAGATGTGGAGACATTATCTGTTGGGAGTTTGATTCGAGTTGTTTACAGATCATAAGTCGTTGAAGTATCTTTTCTCCCAAAAGGATTTGAATCTTCGGCAGCAGCGTTGGCTAGAGTTTTTAGCATCATATGATTTTGGTATAGCTTATACTCCGGGAAAAGGTAACGCAGTGGCAGATGCGTTAAGTCGAAGACATGCAGGATTGGGAGCCATGTTTTCAGAATGGAAGAATCTCGAGTATTTAGCTGGATTTGACTTCAGGCCTAGATGTGAATTGGAACCTGAGATGTTGGCAAACTTATCAATAAGGCCGACTCTTGTGGAGAGAATTGGCAAGAGTCAGAAGCGAGATGATAAGCTTGTCAAGATTATCCGTGGTTTGGAATCTGGATTGGATCCAGAAAAGGATAAAGGATTCGAGGTCGATCCAGAGGGTTGGCTTCGGAAGCAAGGACGACTAGTTGTTCCCAATATAGATGAATTGAGAAATGAAGTTCTGAAGGAAAGTCATCACTCGAAGTTGACAATTCATCCAGGTGGAAATAAGATGTATCGGGATATGAAGAGAACCTACTACTGGGAAGGCATGAAGAAGGATGTTGGAAATTTTATTTCCAAGTGTATGAACTGCCAGTTGGTAAAAGCCGAACAGAAGAAGCCAAGTGGATTGCTTCAGCCATTAGAAGTTCCTACATGGAAGTGGGAGCAGATATCGATGGATTTTATCGATGGATTGCCTAGAACCAGAACGGGAAATGAAGGGATTTGGGTCATTGTAGATCGTCTGACTAAGAGTGCAAGATTCATTCCTGTTCGATCGACTAGGACTGTATCAAAGTTGGCTGAGTTGTATATTAAGTGGATAGTTCGATTCCATGGTATTCCGAAGAGTATAGTGAGCGATCGAGATCCATTGTTCACTAGTGGATTTTGGAAGAGCTTCCAGGAAGTTTTGGGAACCGAGTTGTGTTTGAGTACAGATTATCACCCTCAAACAGATGGTCAGACCGAGAGAGTCAACCGAGTTTTGGAAGATCTTCTTAGAGCATGTGTTTTGGACTTCGGAGGATCATGGGAAGATCACCTTCATTTGGTGGAGTTTGCGTACAACAACAGTTACCAGTCAAGCATTGGTATGGCACCGTATGAGGCGTTGTATGGAAGACCGTGTAACTCTCTGACATGTTGGTTGGAAACTGGAGAAAAGCCGTTACTTGGGCCAAAGATGATTCGACAGACTTCGGATTGCATAGAGATCATTCGGCAACGAATGAAGGCAGCCCAAGATCGTCAGAAAAGTTATGCCGATAAGCGTCGAAAGGATTTGGAATTCGACGTAGGAGATATGGTTTTTGTGAAGATTTCTCCACTGAAGAATGTTATTCGATTCGGGAAGAAAGGAAAATTGACTCCGAGATTTGTTGGACCATTCCCGATCATCGAGCGAATTGGAAAGCTCGCTTATAGATTGGAATTACCGGAGAAGATGTCGAGTGTGCACAATGTTTTTCATGTATCGTATCTACGGAAGTATGTGCACGACTCGAATACAGTGGTTTCTGTCGATAGCTATGAAGATTTCGAAGTTGATCCAGTCGATAGAAGACCTCGTAAGCCGCTTCGTGTTGTTAAAACCGACACGAAACAGCTTAGGAGGAAGGTAGTTAAGTTGCTCAAGATACAATGGAGTGATGATGATAACGACTGTACGTGGGAGGTGGAAGAGAGGATGAAGGCAGCTCATCCTGAACTCTTCAAGGTATGGCCCTAAGGTGTCGTGTCATCTCGCGATATTGTAACTTGTTCTAGTTTTAGAATTCTGTACGCTAAGCTAGAATTGGATGCATGGTTGGTTTATTGCTATGGATGGTAGGCGTACAGAATAGTTTTTGATTGCTATGATTGTTTGGAATTTCGGGGGCGAAATTCCTAAGGGGGAGAGAATGTAACGACCCGTATTTTTACGGATTGAAAAGTTTGTCAAAATCTGGAATTTTAGTGTTGTTGAGCCATTTCAGATTTTAGGCAAAATATGGCTAAGTCCTAAGTCGTTCACGACTTAGTATAGGTCGTAAGTCGTATACGACTTAGGGGATAGGCGCGACTTAAGGATAGTGGCGGGTTAATTGTTACCGAGTTAAGAAGCAGTGAGTTAAGAGTTAAGTCGTGACCGACTTAAGTGGGTTAGGCGACCTAAGGAAGTATTGGAGCGACCTATAGCTGCTCGCGACCTAGGGATGAGCGACCTAGTGGTTCCGAGTTAGCATTGTTAGGTCGGAAACGACCTAAGGAGTTTGGAGATAGCTGTGTAGCGACCTAGTATCTTGGTATGACCTATAGGTTAGCGACTTAAGGAGTATACGACCTATGGGAGTTAAGTCGTACGAGTTAAGTCGTAAGGTTGTATTAGGTCGTATACAGTCTAAGTGTTAGGTCGCGTGGGTATGTTAAGTCGTAAGTTTGTTAGGTCGCGAGGTAGTGTACCTGTTAAGTCATTGGGTGACTGTAGCATGGTTTTGGATTAAGTCGTAGGTCGCAGGACTACTAAGTCGTGAGGTTTTAGGTCGCGTGAAGACTTAAGGTGTTAAGTCGCTGGGTCTTAGCCTAAGTGTTAAGTCGTAGACGACTTAGGGAAGTTAAGTCTTAAGTCGTAGAGAATTGGTCTGTTAAGTCGTAAGTCGCTAAGTCGCGCATAGGCTAAGTTGTTAAGTCGAACTGTTATGTCGCGCGCTATGTTAAGTCGGAGACCCAGTTGAGTCGTAAGTCGTAGGACTGCTAAGCCGTTAGGTCGTGAGCGACCTAGGAGTTGGGGCGCGCGTGCATATCTGTTAGGTTGGAGGCTTTGTTAAGTCGGAAGTGTCTTAGGTTATAAGTCGGAGACGACTTATAAAGGCGGACGAGTTACGACTTAAGGAATTTTCTGCTATAAATAGGAAGGGTTTTTCTCACTTTTTGGGATCCGGATTTCGAAGCGACGAAGTGCTGCCATTTTGAGAGCTCGACTTCTACACTTCTTCACTTCTTTTCTCCACTCTAATCTAGTGCTTCCATTCATCCAAATCGAAGATCAAGGTTGAAGATCCAAGAGCTAAAGTTGAAGATCTTCATCCGTTGAAGTGAGATTTCTTCGTTGAAGCGGATTTGTGATAGATCAAGCTTGATCCTTCGCTGTCCAGATCTGAAGTGTGTTGATTTGAGATTGTTTAGGTCATTTGGTGAGTGGTGATTATCTCTCACACGGATCCAAAGGAGTATATCGGATTGTTGGCTCGATTTGGTGTTAAAATAGTGATTTTCATGCATTTTCTTCATCCTAAGTGTAGATCCATGTAGATCCATTGTTCATGATGATTTGACAACCATTTTTACTAAGTGTTAACCTATGCAAGTTCATTCATCAAGATTGTAGAGATAATTCTCATGATTTCATGCTTGTTAGACTTTCAACTCTTTATTTACGAAATTGCCATTATTGTGATAATTGTCTATTTAGATCTTATTTGAATGCTTGATTGTTTGGATTAATGTTTGACTTGGTTGATTGCTATGAATTAGATGATTGACGATTTGATTTAGATCGAAGATGATTCAAAAGCTAAGGGAAAGGCTCTTGAATTGAGAAAGCTGCTCGTGGCATATGTAGCGGGATGATGAAGCACTTATGCATAGATGATAATGTTGAGATGAGACTTTGCGAGGATGTGATGAAGCGAAGTATGATATGAGAAAGTCTTGGTCTAATCCAGACGGGGTCATTCCAAGCATGTTGGTAACTCGGTGATATGATTCGAGTTAAGAGTAATGGATGCTTGAGAGGCGCTTGAGCTAGTATGGAAATAGTCGTCAAGTAGGATGACTAGGAGGCTTGGATAGCATCGTTGTTGAAGGTTCTAGCATGAGTCTAAGCAAGAGTACGTTTGGGCAGATTCGATAGTCCTAGGCACGGGCTGCGACGACGTGCGGGAGTTATGTCTAGAACCGGGGTTTCCATTAACCCTTGACGGACGGCTGAAAGAATGTGCCGGTCATTCAATTAACGGTGATATCGAAGCAATGATAACAGTGATAGCCAGAGTCATGGATGTTTGGTTGTATCGTCATTCGGTCTCAAGAGCAGTGTTTTCTGGGTGCTTATCTGATCTTGGTTTAGGCCTTGGGGGTTTGTGCTTAGAAAACACCGCCCTTGACTCGAGTGATAATTTCTTTACTGTACATTGTATGCTCTGTTATGTTTGCTTCTGCTTAGTGTGTGTCTGGGGGCTATCACTGTAGAAAGAGGTTGGAGTGGGAGGGTTGTATTCCTATTCCTTTTCCTTTATGTTCTTTTGGTATGTTGTTAGTTAATTTACAGCTCACTAAGACTGTTGTCTGACTCAAGGCTTTATGTTTTAATTCTTATTGCCTTGGGCTGTTCGTCCATTTTGGGACGGGCAGACTAGGTAGCAGGTGACAGGTGCTGTTCTCTTCTCACGATTGCTGATATCGAAGACGAGCTGGAGGGTTGCATATTATCTTCTTATTATATGTACTGGATGTTCCGCTGTTGGTATTCTCTGAGTGTTATGTAGTGAGGCTTGATGTATTGACTATTTGGATGTTTGTATTCAACTATTATGGAGTTTTATATGATGGCATTTTGTTCTGTAAAGCTTCACTATACATATGTTCTATTGTATTTTGTCCATGCGCTGTGAGTAATACGATAAATTCTTTTGTTTTTAATTTACCTTGACAATCGTCCATGGTTGCCTGGCACACTTTACAGCGCACTTTCTCTAGATTCGGTGCAGGGGTCATGGGCGGTCGTCACACAAAGACACTAAAGCCAATGATGCTAAGAAGAAATTGGTTTGCCATCATTGTGGTAAAGAAGGACACATCAAACCAAGGTGCCCAGAATTAAAAGGAGGAGCCTTCAAATGCTACCTATGTGGGAAAGAGGGGCATATGAAGAGGAACTGTCCTGAGAATAAACAGCAGGGGAAATTGGAAACTTTGGAAGGAAAAGGCAAATCTGCAGTGAAAATTGATGCTGAAAATCATGGCCAAGTGGAAGGTACACTACTCATTTGTGCCATACCCATAGCAGTAGTATATGATACTGGAGCAACTCACTCTTTAATTTCTTATGAAATAGTTAAAATGTTAAAATTAAACTGCATAGAAATTAAACTGCATACTAGTTGAAACCCCATTGCTTGTACAAAGTCCCCTAGGGAGTTCTAGTGTTTTGAACATGAATTGTGTGGATGTGGAGTTAAACATAGAAGGAAATATTTTTATTTCCAATTTATATGTTTTAAATTACCCAAATATAGGAGTTATATTGGGGGTAGACTGGTTAAGGCAATTTAAAGCCATAATTAATTTAAACTCATCCACCATATCATTGCAAAATTCTAAAGGCCAGAGGATCACAGTTTTATGTGAAGTAGCTAAGGAAGGGAAATTATATCATTTAGTTAACTCAGAAAAAGATTTCAGTGAACCAACCATTAAAGAAATTCCCACAGTCAATGAATACTTGGATGTGTTTGGGGAAGTTAAGGGTGTTCCACATCATAGACCAGTTGAGTTTCAAATTAATCTCATTCCAGGAGCAAGCCCAATAATCAAGAAACCTTATAGAATGGGGCCAAGTGAACTGAAAGAATTGAAAAATCAGTTGGAAGAATTAGAGAGAAAAGGATTTATAAGGCCAAGTAATTCATGTTGGGGTGCTTCGGTAGTGTTTGTAAGAAAACATGATGGTACTTTGAGAATGTGCATAGATTATAGAGAACTAAATAAAGTAACCATCAAAAACAAATACCCATTGCCTAGAATAGATGATCTCTTTGACCAACTCAGTGAAGCAAAAATATTTTCTAGACTAGACTTAGCATCAAGATTTCATCAAATGAAGGTTGAAGACTCAAGTGTTAAGTACACTGCATTTAACACTAGGTATGGCTTATATGAATTTATGGTTATGCCATTTGGCTTGACAAATGCTCCTTCATATTTTGTTGATTTAATGAATAGAATATTCAGAGATTATTTAGACAAGTTTGTACTGATTTTTATTGATGACATTTTGATTTATTCCAAAACAGTGGAAGAGCATAAAAATCATTTGCATTTAGTTTTGTCAAGGTTAAGGGAGAATGATTTAAAGGAAAAATTTTTAAATTGTGCATTTTGGAAAGAAGAAGTACATTTTCTTGGGCATGTTATCTCTGCCAAAGGAATATCAGTAAACCCCAATAAGGTAGTAGCTATCCAAGCATGGAAAAGGCCTAGCACAATCAGTGAGATTAGATCATTTATGGGGATGGCAGGATATTATAGGAGATTTATAAAAGATTTTTCAAAAATATCATCACCACTTACCAATCTAACTAGAAAGAACCAAGCCTTTGTATGGACAGAAAAATGTGAGCAAGCTTTTATCAAAATAAAAGAAGCTCTAATTAATGCACCAGTATTGAGAGTGCTAGAGGGAAATGAAAACTTAATTGTGTACACTGATGCAAGTGGCTCTGGGCTAGGGGTTGTGTTAATGCAGCAAGACCAGGTGGTAGCCTATGCATCTAGGTAATTAAAGCCACATGAAACAAGATATGCAACCCATGATCTTGAACTAGCAGTAGTTGTGTATGCTTTGAAACTTTGGAGATATTATTTGTTAGGTGCCAAATTCATTTTGTACACTGATCATAAGGCATTGAAATATTTATTCTCACAAAAAGATTTGAACATGAGGCAACATAGATGGGTGGAGTTCCTAGCTGCCTATGATCTGGATATACTTTATACACCATGTAAGGCAAATAAAGTTGCAGATGCCTTGAGTAGACAACATGCCAAAGTAGCCATGTTGATGATGGAAGAGTTTAAGGATTTGTCTATACTTACTGATTTGGAAATTAAGGCAAACAGTGGGGTACAAATGATACCCATTGAAGAAGATGAAAGTAAAGGGAAATTAAGTATGGTATCTCTGCAATCAGATTTACTTCTTAAGGTTGGAAAAATGCAGGAACAAGACCTAAACATGTTGGAAAAGAAAATGCTCTTATCAAAGGGGGAAGAAGTAGTAAATTATCAAGTTGATAAAAATGGTTATTTAAGGAACAAAAATAGGATATGTGTTCCAGAAAATATAGAATTGAAGGAGGAAATATTAAATGAATACCATAGGAGTAAGTACTCCATACACCCAGGCAGCACCAAGATGTATCAAAATTTGAAAAGAAATCTTTGGTGGAAGGGAATGAAGTCAGATGTGGCCAGACATGTTGCAAAGTGCATGACTTGCCAACAAGTCAAGGCAGAGACACAAAGGCCATCAGGACTGTTGCAACCCCCTAGTATACCACAGTGGAAGTGGGAGGATATATCTATGGATTTCATAGATGGTCTGCCTAGATCTAAGAGGGGAAACACCAGTATATGGGTAATAGTGGATAGGCTAACTAAAGTAGCACATTTTATCCCAGTTAAATCAGAAAGAAATGCTCCAAAATTGGCTCAAATATTCATGAAAGAGGTGGTAAGGTTGCATGGCATTCCTAAAACCATTGTGAGTGATAGGGATACCATCTTCACCTCAAGGTTTTGAAAAAGTTTTCAAGTGGCCATGGGGAGTGAATTGTGCTTAAGCACTGCCTACCATCCACAATCAGATGGACAAACTGAGGTGGTAAACCAAGTCTTAGAGGACTTGTTGAGAGAATGTGCACTGGACTTTGGAGGCAACTGGGAAGACCACCTCCATTTAGCTGAATTCACATACAATAACAGTTATCAAAGCACCATAGGGATGGCACCATTTGAAGCCTTATATGGCAAGCCATTTTTATCACCTATATGCTGGGTAGAGACTGGAGAAAGAGCTGTTCTAGGACCTGATTATGTAAAAGAAACTACAGAGAAAATTGGGTTAATAAGAAAAAGAATAGCAGCAGCCCAAGATAGACAAAAGAAATTTGCAGACTGGAAGAGAAAACAGGTGGAATATGAAGTGGGAGACTTTGTTTTCATCAAGATTTCACCTATGAAGAAAGTCTTGAGATTTGGTAAACAAGGTAAACTCACACCAAGGTATGTTGGACCCTATAAAATTCTGGAAAGAATAGGTTCTTTAGCATACAAATTGGAATTACCAAAGGAAATGAAGGCAATGCATAATGTTTTTCATGTGTCAAAACTTAGAAGGTGGGTACATGATAAAGAAGAAATTCTTGAAAAGCCTACCCAAATTCAAATAAATCCTAATATGGTTTATGAAAAGGAACCAGTGGGTATTTTAGCTAGAGAAGAAAAGAAATTGAGGAGCAAAACATTGAAACTAGTGAAGGTCCAATGGAGTGTTGATCCTAATGATTGTACATGGGAGCTAGAAGATAAGATTAGGATGGATTACCCTAATCTTTTTGCAAATTAAAGGTAATTTTTAATTTCTGGAAAATTTAATATGCATGGTTGATATGATTGAATATGTTTGTTTATGCATATGCTTAATAAATGTTCCTAAAGTCAGTTAATACTTGTTACAAGTACTAAGAAAAAAAAATTGTGAGGACACAATTCCTAAAAGGAGGGGTGAATGAAATGCCCCAAAAATTTTGAGGGAAAAATTAAAACAATTCAGTTTAAAAATATATATATATTGGATCAAATGTTGATGGAGTTTCTGAATTGAATGATGTGCAGGGGTATGTGTGCACGTGCACATTGGAAATGGCACAAGGAAGAGATTTAGAAATTCTCTGGGGAAAAATAAAATAAAATAATATAATGATGATAATAAAATAAATAAACAAAGTAAGGAAGCATTTTAGATATGATCTTGAAATGTGAATCATTGATCAAATTAAATATGTCTTCTGTATACATTGAAATTAAAGATTTTCTGTGAAAAAAATATATACTGAAACTAGAATAATATTTAGATATTGAAAAAAAAAAGAAAATAGAAAAAAAATCCTATTTAAAATAAAGGAGTAAATTCTTTATTTAAGATATTGGAATGTAACTGAAGTATAACCCAAATTAAAAATAAAATATGTGCTTAAACATATTTTCTGTGAAATAGGGGGGAATCAAATAAAACAAATAATTATATACCTATACACATGTATATTTTCTGTGAGAAGAAATATATTGAAACTAAGCAAGAAAATAAGGATAACATTATAATAGCATGAAATGTAAAATAGGTAAGTATAGTATGTATGGGCAGAAAATAGGAAAATGGGGATTCCCATAAATAAACAAATATACTTGGTCACACCTTTAACATGATTTAGGTAGACTGGACATTTTTTGAAAAAGTAGGAAAAAGAAAAAGTTGCCTCTAATAAAAGAAATATGGTCGGGGTAACTGAAAATGGGAATGTTAAAATATAAATGCAAAATGCATGATATTGGTCAGGACAAAAATGGAATTCTGTTTGATAAAGCCCTTGTAAAAATGCTTATAAATGAGTAGTGGTAGGCAGGGGAATCAGTTTATCCGAAATACTTAAAATAAGAAAGGAAACATTTAGAGGGAAAGGAGAAAATATTCCTCAGGGATTTTCTGGATTAACTAGAAGGAGATACTTAGTTGAGTAACCTCACCAAATTCATGGCATTAAGACCTGAAATGAGGCAGCCAATTCTAATTTGGTTATTTGCTTATTTTAGTTTTGTTAAATATGGTTTTATCAATGTTCCTTGGATGCTTTTGGACCTGTCATGATTTTATTATGGATGTTTTGGGTGATCTTTGATCTATTGTGATGTTTGTTTTTGGATGTGCAACTCACTGTTTCATTACACCCAGAAAAGTTAAAGCATAAAACCTTAAAATCTAGGCAAGAATATTCACAACTAATCTGGATCTATGGCATGAAAATTTTAATAGGAGAAAACATAATGAGATGCATTATACTATGTATAAGTGCTGAGGCTTAGAACAATGTATTAGGGATGTACTTGAGTGCTGAACCCCTGATCAAATAAAAAACCCACAAGTTAAAATTATAGTTAAGCTAGACTGTGAATCTGGTTCAACCATAGTTACTTGCAGATCAAAATAATCCTAACATGCCATATCTCTGTTTATAGTTGTAAAGATTCTTGTATGGATTTAAGACCCAGATATCTCTTGACAACGTCATTAAAAATAATTATTTATTTGTTTCTGGAAAACATGCTTACAAGATGTATGGGGTGCTTTCATGTATGCATTGGCATTTTTCATCTAGATATCTGATGATAAAATCAAACAAATGCCTCTAGTAAATAAACTAGGAATAATGAGCCAAGAAGGCTGCTGGAATGCTTGTTTTATTTGAAGTATGCAAGTTGGCACATGGTTTGTTTAAGCCCTGAGATCTTTGTGCAATAATGTGAATTAATTTATTGCAATGTGTCCTAGTGATTCCTTAATAGCAGATGAGGCTGAAACATAAATTGACATGTATATACTCATAGGTAACTCCAAAACCAGGAAGCAAAAGATATGAGTGTTACTCAGATTTGTTGAAATGGAAACATGGTTACTCCAGAGCATCTAAGCACTGGAGATTGATGTGAATGATTGTATGATTATGATTGTGCAATTAGTTGGCTTATGAAGTTAATACACTTGCATGATAGTCTAACCTGTAACATAGAATATAGATGTTTTGATAAGTTACTCAAGTAACTGTCTAAAACTTATGCATCATTCAATTGCTTAATACCATGAATATAATGAAGTTATTCATACCAGATCATAGATCTGACCCTTGTTTGCTCATGGCATATGGGGGTGTCTCATTTTAAAAATGAGGCAGTCACTAATGCTCTTTTAGGTAATGCTGGAATTAAGTAGAGAATGAAGTTATGGCTAAGGAGAAGGAGTGAATGAACATGTTAGCTAGTTATAATAAGAGCCTATGATGATTTTATTTGCATGTATTCACGAGAGAATTATGTTTGAATATGTAATGAATTGCCTTGTTTGATTAAATCAGTTGTTGTAAGTTGACTTTTGTTATGTGGTAAAGTTTGAAAATATGAAGAAGAAGTGCATTTACATTTAAGTAATTTTCATACAAAAATTTATATCCTGATGTAGTCAGGTTTGAATCATTTGAAAATCACTGAGCTATGAAGTGAAAACTTGACTTCAAATTAGAAATATATCTCAGACATTTAGTTGTTTTAGTAAAGTATTTTGCAAAAGAACTCAAGTTAATTTTTGTGTGATGCCTTAAGAAAGGAATTTTTCTGAAGGAAGCTTATAGCATTTGGAAACTGAATAGCATTTCAATTACCATGGACAAGTGTTTGGTTAGCACAGCCATATGGTTCAACCAGCTTCAAAAGAATGGGGTCTTGGTTGAGCATGTTGGTCTGCAATTTGAGATTAAAAAGTATTTTACATATTTTTGTTAAAAGCATGTTAAAATCTCCTTAAAATGTAAAGTGGAAACTATATATTGAAACTGATTGGTATTATTATTTCAAGAGGAATTTTGAATCCAAAATCTGGTCCACTTGAATCAAAGTGGTTGTTCAAAAAAAATGTATATAAACATTTTTTTTAAAGTCCAGCACCTTAATTGCAGAAAACTTAGAAATCAGTAATATAAATGAATTGCTCATGATATGTCAAATTGTAGAAGTAAAGAACAAGAGAGGCTTCAAAGAAAATACATAAAATAGAAAATGATAAATGTAGATATCATTTTCTGGTACTTTGGCAAGTGACATATATTTGAACTATGCGAAAGAAAAAAATAAATAAATAAAATTTTGTGTCCTAAGATTGTCTTAAACATAGTTAGCATAATCAAATCCAAGCATGAATAAATATGAACAAGATCCACTTATATAATGTAAATATCAAAGAACATGGGAATTCATATTATGAGTAGATCCATTTCAAATTCAAATCAGACAGACTGGCTCTTGTCAAAAAAAATATAATAATAAACTCTGATTTTAAACAAGAGGAACACATATATCATCATATAAATGTGTATATTTCTATGGCTGAACTGATATGTTTATATTGGTAGAAAATTTAAATTCGGAGCATTGTATGAAAAAAATGACCCTGATAAATTTAAACAAAGTTCAATTGAACAAGTATTCAGCAAGTAAAAGTAAAAAAAAAATCCTTATGAAATTAAGGTAAAATAGGAGGGTCATTTCACCCGCGGATTTGGAATTCGGATTCAGAGCTTGGAATAGATTTAGAGCTTAGATTTGGAGCAATGTTGAAACAATCAACAAGGAGATTTCTACCAGAAAGGAGCCACCGTGAAGGGAGTCAGGAGGCTTCCTTAGGAGCTGGAGCTAATCAAGCATCTATCTACATCACTTGGGATGAAATAGAAACAATGATAGATGCTATGCTGGAAAGGATGCTGAAAAGACAGGAAGAGATGATGCAGAATTTACCCCGACAGATTGGACAAGCTGGAGCGCAGAACCAAGGGAATAGGGTAGTAAGAGCTAATGAAAACTTAGATCAAGAAGGTGGAGCAGCAGAAATCGTTGGAAATCAGAACCAGGAATATGGAGATGGAGCTATTGGACAAAGGAATGGAACAGAGCAACCGAGCAAGTCCCCGTCAGTCATAGAGGGATCGGCCCCAATCCCTAAAGGCTAGGGGCATGCCCTTGGGTTTGGTTGATCGCGATGCTGGAGGACCAACGGTCGATCCCTTGGAGCTTGATGCAAATTGGATTTTGGAAGCTCGTCCGGAGGAGCACGTTCTGAATTCCCTTATGTACTCGGGGGGCAGTTTAAAAATGATGATAAAAGACTACCGCATGAAGACAATGACAGGTTTGCAGAGATGATCAGACAAGCTATGCAGGGAGGATTGGTGAACAGGGATCTGGAAGATGTAAATAGAAGTCTGTTCACTCCTAATATCAGGAATGCTTAAAATCCACCAAAGTTTAAACTACCAACTCTGGAAATATATAACCGAAATTCGGAACCAACTATGTATATGATGAGATAGATACGACACTTGGAAGTATTGGGGCATTGGAGGAGGTCATGGCAAGGTGTTTTCCACTTTATATGACGTAGTAAGCTACACTCTGATTTAGGCAGCTGGAGAATGGTTCAATAAGGACATGGAGCGAGTTGGTAGATCCGTTCATGAGGTAGTTTCGGGTCAACATCACGAGACCAAAGAATGTTATGACATTGGCAGCACTGTAACAGAGGATCGGAGAGTCTCTAAGGAGTTAACTAACATGATTTAATTCAGCGGCAGCATCGGTGGATTGACCAGATCCATCCATAGTTTTGATGGCAGCTGTATCAATAATTACCGATGGCATGGATTTAAAGGATTCATTGGTGTAGGATCGACCTATGTATCTCGAAGAGTTTTATCATAAAGTAGAAAAGTTCCTACGGCAGGAAGACACATGGGCCGACAAACCGGAGGTGAACGCTGTGCAAAACAAAGGATCATCTGGGATGCAAATAAGAATGATAAAGGAAAGCGAAAACTGGATGATGGATTGGGATGAAAAGGCGATGGAAAGAGCAGGAGCTGAAGAAATTTCCTCCTACTTGGATTTGACGGAAAGCCTAGAACGGATTTATCTAGGCACTAGGGGGTAACTCCACTATTGAAAACCGGTAAGGAGAGATCCTACGGAGCGAGAGCGCATGTCTGGAAAGTACTGCCCGTTCCACGAATTGAATGGGCGCACCACGGATGAATGCAGGCGTTTAAAGGATATGATTGAGGAGCACGTCAGGAGTGGCAGACTGCCGCAGTTCGTAAGGAATCTGGTAACGATGATGGAACAAGAGCAGCCACCGTCCACATCGAATGGAAACAGGAATAGCCTTGGATCGGGGTCACGAATCGTCATCAACTGATCGCGATGATAAGGGTCGAGTTTAAGACTTGGACTTCGGCCATAATAATAATAACAAACTCTATAATAGGGAGGCTGTCACTTACACATGTACGGGATCAAGGCCGATCCCTAGGCATGCTCTGAAATGATGACAAACCGTCATGCCCGAAGAGGCACCCTTTTGCTTTTTTATTTTTTTGGATTTTTGGTTGTACAAACTCTTATTTATCAGATTATTTATGATCTGCATTACTGCGATGGATAAAACAGGACGCGATTAGTGTGCCGACCAAAGTGACAAGGCGGTAATCGCAAGGTGCGAGTCCCTTCGTCGAAGAACGACAGACTGGACTTGCACAAGGATTAGGTCCTCGACCAGAGAGTCGAGGTTGAAGAATAAAACTAACAGGATGTCAGTATGGATTTTTCCTGGCAAGGAGTATGTTGCTTCACAGGAGAGCGATAAGATTGACCTATTCAGGTCGTCGAGTATGGATTATGCTCGGCAAGGGTCTGGAGAGACCACTATCAGCCTGGGACTTAAGCCAAGACACCACTTGACGTTCAGGGACACTGAACCGGAGTACAGGAAATAATCCCACTTCGTTATAGAGAGATAGGATCGGCTTACTTGGATGTCGAGTATGGATTGTGCTCAGCAAGGACCCAGAGAGGTTACAGATTTGGATATAAGCTTCGAATAGATATGGATTTGGACATTGACCCGGAGTGGTCCCAGACTTGGATATGGGCCAGGAGCAGTCCCAGATTTGGCTAACGACCCGATGATGTAGAGGGTCAGGAAAAACGATCCAGAGAGAACATGGATTTGCAATGGATATGGATTTGGATTAAACGATCAGGAGAGATCATGGATTCAGAATTGGATATCGACTCGGAATGATCATGGATTTCACTAACGATCCAAAGAGATCATGAATTTGGATTGGCAAAAGACTGGATTTGAAGAATGACATGGCTATCGACAGATTATGGACTTTGAATCTTGGATTTATGAAAATTCAAAACACACCTTCCTATCGCAAGGCATGTTTTGGGGGACAAAGTGTTACCTGTCTTTTGACAAGACAGTACATAGGCAGATTTAACCCAACAGACTTCATGATCATTAAGGCAGAAAGCCCTGAGAGATGGTTATCGAGATTAGAGATCGATTATATTTAAAACTATGGACTATAGTCGAATGGATTCGGATGGGAAGCATTCAAAAAATGGCTAAGTATGGAACTAATACTTCTCCTAGAAGAGGGATCAGAATAGAGGGATCGAAATAGAGGGATCAGAGATGCACACTGCACAACTCAACAATGATCGCTCCATAACTCAACAACCACAAGGCAGATTGAATTGAAACTTTGGAAACAGGAAGAGGGGACCATATGATGTATACTCTAGGGATCACATGGCATTTAGAGAGGTTTGGAGGGATCAGCCCCAATCCCTCAATAGGGATCGCCCTCTTCCCTCTTAGGTTTCGACTAAACCCAACTTTAGATCAAAGATCAATCAATATCTAAACATCTACACATCCAATTTACGTGAAACTTGGAGCACAAGCTTACTATAACATGAGGAACACCCCATAGGGATTGCACATCAAGTGGGATACTTTGGAGGGATCGATTGAAATCAGAATACATTCAACACCAATTCACGGAACACACGATATCTCACAAACCGTAAGTTGAAATGGCACAAAATTTGGAGGGCAAGTATCTAAAATCATAGGGAACCCCCAAGAGGGATTGCACCCCATTTGGACACCAAAATAGGGACCAGAGCCGATCAGAATAAAGGATCTTCTTTCTACTTCTCTTTATCTCCAACCTAGGCTACACTCTACCAATTTTATTCTTGGATTTCGGATTGCAATTGTAAACAAACTACAGTATAATAAAAAGGATTATTCTGGATTGGATGTCGGCCGGAGTTAGCAGAATCATTATAAATCTCGTCTTTTTATACTTGCTTTCATTTTTAATTTTTTTTCTTCATATCATATTTTCTACATTAGATACTATCTGATATCCGTGATTGGATATTGGTGCTTTCATACAACTGGGTGTTGGTGGCCATTTTTGACGCCAATATGGTGTGACGTTTTGGCTAAATTTATCACTTACGCATATTTTGGTAAAATCTAATTTTACTTATTATAAGAAATACCTAATAGTGACTATTATTTATACTAATTATCTTTGTCAAAATATATCACTTTAGGTTTATGGAATTTATAATGGTAAAAATTCCAGTATCTTCCGCATTCAACTTTATAGTCCAAATACAAAGTCCTTAGTTCAATAATAACAATTTTTATTAACTAAACTACTCTAATCAGAGATTTTGACTTTGAGTTGACTTCAGTTAACCGTGATACTAACCCCATATAACTAAGGAGACGAATCTCCTCTTAAATAGTGTTTTATTTTCAATACTTCCACTCTACCCAACTATAGTCGTCCAATATACATCATGCCACGATTTAACTATAATGAAAGCGGGGCTTTTTTATTGAACATCAACAATATATCAAGTCAGGATTACTATTTAAATTAGTCCCTTTGATATTTTTTATTTGACCTTAGTTATATTAACCAACAGAAAACTATCGAGTTTGTCATTCCATAGTTATCCAATAACTATCAGTACATAACACTTGGTACCACCCGACGTCAATGAGTAATACCTTACCCAAAATTTGGACCATGTTATGTACTCTAGTCTAAATAGATGCATCAATGTCTAGTCTCGATACATCTTGACTAGTCATATTTAAAATGATGTGCCCATCATGTTATGATATAATATTCATGGTTACAACTATTTGTAACTGCTATAACAAACACGTTATTTATGGATTTCTAACATATATACTTAAATTAACTAATTAATTATTCATAACATTTTATAACATGTATATAACAAAAAGAAAAAACTTTTATTTTGAACAAGATCGGTTATCGTGTTAGATTTATGTAACAAATCACATAATTGCCCCTAGGGCATACCCCTCACTCTATCAAGTACAACACCATGAATAACGTAGCAATAAAAGCAGTATAATAAATGCACAAATTTATAACTAAGCTAGGTGCGATTCCAAGTGTTGAGAATCCTATGACATCGACAATGCTGCGATATATCACAAAATAAAACTAGAACTTACAAAAATCTAGAAAACATACTCTAAAAGGTTTTATATGATAAAGATAGTTTATCAACATTGGAGAGATTTGATTGATAAAGTAAAAATTAAAACATTATTGCATATTCATTCATAAAGGAACTAACTTGATCAGTTTTGAGAAAACTAATTAAAAGAATGAGAATAAGATTCCATAAATGAACCCAAGTGCAAGAGGAAGATAAATAGAGTTAAGGGTATGCCATAGGGGAAATTATGTAATTTTTAACATATATCTAACTCTATGATCATTCTTGTTTATAATAAAGGCAATTGTTTCTAATATATACTTTGTTATCTAGCGATATAATTAATTAAATGATTAACTTAAAGTATATAAATAGAAAATCCTTAAATGATATGTTATGTGATAGTAATTGAGATATTGATCCAACCATTGAGAATAAAGTATGTAATGCTCTCCAAATTTTGGGCATTGTATTACTCATGGCTATTGGAGACACTATGGGGTTATGTAGTGATAGTTATTAGATAACTATGGAATGACTCACTAGATAGTTTTCTATTAGTTAATGGTCAAACATAGAATCTTGATATGATGATGATACATAGTTCCCTCGACTTGAGAATACTATAGAATTTCAATGTAGACACACTACTTTGATTAAAGTTAAATCATGATATGAAAATCCATCGAGAGGCTATAGTTGGATTAGAGTTGAAGCAATGAAAGTGAAATATTATTCAGTAGAAAATTCGTTTCCTCGGTATAAAAGGTTGGTATTACTGTCAATTGTAGTCAACTTTTGTAAACCCAAAATCAAATTCATTGGTCAAATTAGTAAAATTAATAATAATTGTTATTATTGAATCAAGAATTTTGTGTTTGGACTAATCAAGTTGAATGTGGACAATATTGGAATTTTAACAAAAATCAAATTTCATATGTCCTAATATTATATATTTTTGACGAAGAGAATTAGTGTATATAATCTTTACTACCAGGTACCGCATATAATAGTAAAATTGAATTTTACTAATAAGACGTGTAAGAAATAAATTCAACCAAAAAGTCATATAACTCAAACCACAAGCTAAGGTGGTGTGTGAACATTAATATTTGAAATATTCGAAATTAATCGCAAACTGAATTTACACCTTTGAGTCGCACAGCCGTAATGATGGATTCCCCATAAAACCACAAGATTTAATTAACTTACCAAATGTTGTAAAAGAATTAAATTAATTAATATTTAAGAAATATTAATGTTAATTTTATTTATTATGTTCGGAAGTTATTTGTAATTATTTGAATGCATTTATAAGAATTATATTTGCAAGTATCGATATATGATATCGGTGTAACTTTAAAGAGTTTAAATGAAAGATAATTACTAAATCGTCTTTGGAATTTTTTACCATAAGATGGCAACATCATGACCGACCATGCATGAAAGGAGTTTTTGTAACGACCCAGAATTAGACCACATTAAAATATACTATTTAAAGTGATTTTAAATATAAAATAGATAAGGTTATATGATTCAAACAATATTAGATAGGATTTGGAAAGAGAAGTATACACGAAAATAGTAACATTTGCCTATATTGACAAAAGTGACAAAATGATCATTTTAAAAAAGTAAGTTTCGAAGGTTAAATAAATTATTTTAATTTATTTATGAGTGTTTATATTTTTAAATAGCAATATAAAAATTTATTTTTAAATTTGGTTTACATAAATAAATAGTTTAACTAAAACGTCAAAATGTGACCGTAAAACATTTTGTCGAAAATCAACGTTTTCTCGATTAAAAGTTGTCCCAACGTTGTCGAACCTTTGTTAACATGCTTTAACATATATATTACATATTTTAATAACTAAACAGTTTACTTTTACTAAATATAATTAGAAAACTTCTAAAAGTCATTAGTAAAAGTAAGTAAGAATTAACAAAAGTAAGAAAAAGTAAACATCAAATCAATATCACATCAAAACCAACATAATTATTATTTTACTTAGCTTAGTTCTTAAGGGATTAAGACATAAACTAAGAAGTTAAAGGATGATGTTAAGTGTTGAAAAAGTGTAGGTTGCTTTAGATTGAAGTAAGGTAAGTTTGGTAATTTGGTAAGAGGTTATTTTGGTAAATTTACCACTTTTTTTCTATAAATACCCACCTCCTTCTTCACTTTCATTCACATTTATTCTTCTTTTTTTCTCAATCTTCTTCATCTTCTTCCTCTCCTCTTTAATGGCTTCTAAGCCATAGAACAAAATATAAAAAAAATAATGCAAAAATATTTACAAAATATTCAAAAGAAATCAATGTTCATTCTCTTCAAATCAAACTCATTTTTTTTCCATATTTTACCTCCTTTTCTCTCGGCCATAACTTCTTCAAAACTGACTCAAAATGCTAAATTCATTTTTTCAAATCATGTATCTTTCCAGTGGCTACAACTTTCATATTTACCACTTTGTCTCAATCTAAACTAAACTACATCAAAAATCCACTTATTTCCAGTGCATTCTCTTGCCCAGTTTTTTGAGACAGAGAATGGCCTATTTTGTTTTAACATAACTTGATCATACCTGATCCAAATTAAGAAATTATTTTATTCAAATCATACAAAATTCCAGTGGCTACAACTTTCATGTTGAGCACTTTTTCCAGTTTTGAGGTTTGTTATACCTGTAACTCAATTCTTTGAAGTACATTTTCGAGCTACATTTTTGTCAATCCGACAATACTTCTTCTTCATTCTATCATATATCCCACAAAAAACTTGGAATCAAATGATTTTTTTTTTCAAATTCAAAAGAAAATAATTTTCAATAACTTTGTAATTAACAACTTTTCTAAATTTTGAGATTTAGAGAGCCTAAAATCAGATACAAGATAACCTATTTTTCGGATCAAAATCTTGGGAATCCAAGTTCAAAGCTCTACCGCTTCTTCTCTAAACTTTCGGCCAACCTCCAGTATATGGAATGCTTGTTAAGTATCGATTGTTTGACATGATTGTTAAATTGTTTTACCAAGTCACGTTAATACACGTCGATAAGCACAAAGGAAATCACTTTCCTTTTGAAAATGAAATGGTGTATATGGAATGCTTAAACCTTTTGGAAATAGTTTTAAACTGAGATAGAAATGTTTTATAAACATTTAAAAAATTTAAAGAAATAAAGAAAGAAAATTAAGATTTCATCTTGTAAGGTTGAAATATGTCCAAAACAATTTTCTAAAAACATCGCGGTTTTTGCAGTTCGGAATCCAAAAAGGGATTTCTTTTTAAATAATATTTTTAAATGATTAAAAATATGAAATAAATTTGATAAATCTATTAAAATGGTTAAAAAGAGATTTGGAATGGAAAATATGAATTTTCAAATATTAAAAAGTTGTTTAAATCAAATAAGCTTTTATAGCACTTTTCGCAGCACTTTTATGCTGCGAATTCTTTAACCTTTTGAATACGAGTTTAAACGTAACGATATTTCCTAGAACTAATTATGAATGTTTTTAAAAGGAAAATTAAGAGTTTAAAAGATAATTTGGAATCTTATAATCAATTCCAAAATAAAGCTAATAACTGAGTATGTGGAAACGACTAGTACATTTGTCCCGCCTGTGAGATCTGGGAAGATAAAACAAGGCGTTTAACTAAGGTTAGGAATTGAGCAACCAGTGCCTTGAACTTACTTGGCCTATGTTTTCTATTTTTAGACGAGGGGTGGAATAGATCGAAAGGAAAGAACAAATGCTCTAAAAGATCATATTTAAGTTTTTCTAAAATAAAAGAAAAGAAATATATTCTTTGAATGTTAATTAACCACTTAACACCTTTTATTCGATGATTGGTACAAAGGAACTAGGATCGGATTTAGGTGATTCCTATCCGAAGAACCAGGATCAGATTTGCGTGATTCCTATCCAAAAAACCCTTCAAACTAATTTTTGAAACAAAGATCATTAAAGACAAAGATCTTCATGATGTAGGATTACTTGCCATTAGTCCCTGGAGGTGAAATTTACCATATTTAAAGAGGCAGTAGTGCTCCGTTATGAAAATTTTCAATTTTCAAGAATATGATTTGAAGTTAAGAAAGAAACCCTTGATTAAGATTTAATGAATGATTTTGGGGAATATTTTCCCTAAGTTAAAAGTTATAACTTGAATATAACTTGAATATAAGAAATCTTTGATTAAGATTTAATGAATGATTTGGAAAGGTTTTCTTAAGTAAAAGAGAAAATGATTTGGGATTACTCCAGGATTTAAGAAAGGTTTAACAAATCAAATGATTTGATAAATGAGGCTTAATGATTCCATATACTCCAGAAAAGAAAATGGAATAAATGGAAAAGAATATATCTAAGAAAGATATTTTATAAAAAATGAAGTAATTGATTGATGATTGATATCCACATATGAACTTAACATCATTTAAATCGATAATTGGCTTCGAAGGAACTGGGGTCAGATTTGGGTAATCCCTATCCGAAAACCACTTCGAACCAATGTATACATTCGAAAGCGAAGACATGTTGAAGATGATGATTATTGAAGACCGAGGATCTTCATAGCGTGAGGACTGCTTGTTGACATGCTCTGGGTCGCTCCTATTATAGAGTTGTTTATAGTAGTGGTCTCCTCGTTGTGGAGATTTTTTTCGTATTCCAAGGGCTTCTCGCCTAGTAATGGCCGAGGAAAGTGCCTTCGGTTTCGTTCAGTCCCAGAACGAACTTGTATGGATGTTTGTCTGACATTATATTATAAATCACATTTGAGTGGTTTCTATAAATGTATATCAGTTGGTGGCGGAGAAGATAACTTCTTTTAGCTTAACACCCTTTCCCAAGACATACGAGCTCAGGAAGTTATACTTTTCTAGAAATCAGTCATGTGACGTGGAATGACAATGTGGCATTCAAAGTGGAACTTATTTTGATCAAAGCGTGGTTTTGTATGGAAAGCATGGCTTTGAAGAAATTGAGCGTAGCCTCATTAGCCTCACATCCCGGAAGATGATATGGGATACTATGTGGTCTGACAGACACAAATTCGGAATAACTAAGTATACATGGTGGTGTCCAATATGTTGGGCCCTTTGGGGGATACGTCCCTCAAGGCATTTATTTACCTATTTGGATAAAGTGGTTAGCTAGAGAAAAGTAGGGAACTACCGGTAATCAGTGGTAGTATAGCAAGTACAGTTCCAAATGATTTGTTTGAGAAAAGCGATTAAGGCATCGTGGGAGCTATGTTTGTTATGCGTGGATCGGAGAAAAAGCCACTAGTTCCCTATCATGTTGGAAATCCAATCCCAATGCGAGTTTAACGGTTTTGATTGTATTCCCAAAATATCTGTAATGACTTGCAAACATTTCAGCTACCCCATTTGGTATCATATATTTCGTTTGGTATATTCCTATGACCTTGTCCGGATATATTACCTTAGACTTAGTCCGGTTATTGATACCTTATTTGAATAAGTTTATTTGAAAAGTGTTTTCAAAGGAATGTCATTAAAAATAATATCAAGTGTATTTTGGTATAAAAGTGTTTTGGTTATCATATAGTAAAAACCCGTCCGTATTTATGTGTGGGCGTGGTCTTATAAGATACCCTTCTTTTTAAAGGTTTTGAAAACATAGTCATTTTAAATTTCGAGTACCTCATGTTGGTTTATGAACCCTGATCTGGGTATTTTTAATACTTGGGTCAGATTCGATTAGTTTCAGGTTTAGTAGAAGACGGTTGGAGTTTCCAGAGGAGAGATGGAGATCTTCATCATATGGACGTATTCTATTATCCGCTACATCTATTTCATTTGTTTTGTTGTTTGTCAGCATTTGTAAGGGCAGTTATTATAACATCCAGGCTGAATCTAGGTTGGACTCTGATATTTTATTTTAATATTTTCCGCTGTAAAGATTATTATCGAAATAATATATGTCATTCCATTCGTGTGAGATTCTGTTCTATCTTTATTTTCTTTCTACCCTTAATGATCCGCTTATTCATGCAATTTAAGTTGGACATGTGTGGTTTATTGTCGATTCAAAGAGTATGAAAAAATGAGCCATTACATTTGGTATCAGAGCTGAAGGTTAAGTGAGAACGTTGGCTTTGGTGTGGTAAAGACTCATTAGAAATAG
Organism: Allium fistulosum; assembly: GCA_030737815.1. Lineage (NCBI taxonomy): Eukaryota > Viridiplantae > Streptophyta > Magnoliopsida > Asparagales > Amaryllidaceae > Allium > Allium fistulosum. The sequence goes on along the minus strand of CM060902.1, from coordinate 1,367,866,234 downwards.
GGTTAGTAATACCCTAGGATGAGTAACTCATTAGAGAGAGGTTTAGTAACATCCTAGAATGAGTTTGAGTGTATTATATATGAGTATATATTTGTTATTTGATATAAAAATGTTTTTTGTTGATTTATCGGTTGAGCGGTTTATAAATTCTGCTCGATATGGGAGGTACAACTATATCGATAGGTATTTCTAAACTCTTAACAAGGCGAACCGACACACATATTTTGAAAAACATTGGTAAATGAAATAAGTTTACCAAGGATTATATTTTGAATATAAAGTATATATTTTGAAAAATTGTATAGTTTAGGATTAGTGAAATTTAAATATGAACATCTTGTGATTAGAATTTCATGATTGGACTATAAGATATTTCATAAAGATAATCGATAAATAAGAAATCTGATAAGGTAATTAAGATCTTTAATACTTATTCCAAAACAATAAATTAAGAAATGATAATGTTAAGTTACTATCATAAATTGATCAATTGTTTGACTTAAAAGTTTAAATACGAATACCTTGTGAATTAAGTTTCACGATTTGACTATAAGGTATTTGATAATAAGATCTGTTTAAGGAATGAACATATAAGACCAAAATGTATTTAAATAATAGAAAATGATTGTGTAAAATGATAAATATAAAAGGAATGAGAATTTAAATTCGAGTAAAAGAATTGTGGTAATTTAAATGAAGTTAATTAATATAAGATAAAATGAATTTATAAAATAGGTTTTATAAAGTAATCTCTAAAGGATTATGAAAATGGTATTATTTCAAATAAAAAGAGGTATTTAATGATAACTAATTTGATTGGCTCGAAAATAAACTAAAATTGGGCAAGAGATTTGTTTGAATGGTAAGCACTTCTCTTAAGTATTACTCTTCTTATTAAGAGGATATAAGATACTATTGGTAGTACCCAATTCCTTGGATTGTTTTGTAGTTACTCGATTCATATAATTTTCTTAAGTTAAAGAGATAATGTGAATCATTAATTGATAAATTGATAAGTATTCTTTATAAAAGTGTTTAAACTAAAGATAAATTGGGATCGCTAATTGCTAAAATAAAGCGGAATTTCTGATGATTTTGGACAGTCGAAAATTTCTGAATCATACATAACTCAAAGCTAAGAAATTGATAAATGATTGTGAAATACTCTGAGTAAATGAAACTGGATATGGATAATTTATAAATGTGATTATAAACAAAAAGGAAATTAAAACCTAAAAAATGTTTTATTAATGAATTCCAGCATTAATTAAGGATTTGGACTTAAGTCTTTAAAGGTGATTGATTTGCATAAGTTATAAGATGTAATAAACTTAAGTGATAGTTTTACGAAATGATTCATAAATAATATTAGTGTTAAAGGAAATATACCGAGTTAAAGGATTATGGAAAAAAAATATAATACAGATAAATTATCTTTTGAGTGAAAAATGGTTTATTTAGAATATTTTCCTTTAATAAAAATATTTGGAAATAAATAATTACTGGGATTATATGAAGGAGCACCTTTATAAAATGTTTAAACTTAAGATAAAAGTTTATGAAAAGTTTTTAAAAGTTAATAAATACATATATTATATGTAGATCATTTCATCGCACAAATTTTGATCTAAGATTCGAGTTTGGAACTTTGAGGTGTTTACACTGGTCCGAAAAAGGATTTATCACTCGATTCTTGACGGCGAACATTGATGAGGATTTTTGGTTAGGTACTTTAGTTTTCTATCATAGATGAGAACTATGCAAGGAAAGCAAAGGTTCTGATCTAGAAGCCTGATCAGAGTCCTCACTAGAGGATCAGGGGATCGATACAAGTTCAGAAATAAAGTTGTGTATTCGAATAGGAGATCGAATAAGATATTTCATACGAGTGATCTCTGTATATTATTTGGAATTAAGTTTAAAGATAAATGTTTTAGGCAAACTTTTGTTTTGGGTAATTTCGAGGACGAAATTCTTTTAAGTAGGGGAGAATGTAATGACCCAGAATTTGACCACATTAAAATATACTATTTAAAGTGATTTTAAATATAAAATAGGTAAGGTTATATGATTCAAACAATATTAGATAGGATTTGGAAGGAGAAGTATACACAAAAATAGTAACATTTGCATATATCAACAAAAGTGACAAAATGCCGATTTTAGAAAAGTAAGTTTCAATGGTTATATAAATTATTTTAATTTATTTACGAGTGTTTATATTTTTAAATATCAATATAAATATTTATTTTTAAATTTGGTTTACATAAATAAATAGTATAACTAAAACGTCAAAATGTGACCGTAAAAATTTTGTCGAAAATCAACGTTTTGTCGATTAAAAGTTGTCCCAACGTTGTCGCACCTTTGTTAACATGCTTTAATATATATATATTACACATTTTAATAACTAAACATGTTTACTTTTACTAAATATAATTATAAAACTTCTAGAAGTCATTAGTAAAAGTAAGTAAGAATTAACAAAAGTAAGAAAAAGTAAACATCAAATCAATATCACATCAAAACCAACATAATTATTATTTTAATTAGCTTAGTTCTTAAGGGATTAAGACATAAAGTAAGAAGTGAAAGAATGATGTTAAGTGTTCAAAAAGTGGAGGTTTCTTTTGATTGAAGTAAGGTTAGTTTGGTAAATTTGGTAAGAGGTTATTTTGGTAAATTTACCACTTCTTTCTTTTTCTATAAATACCCACCTCCTTCTTCACCTTCATTCACATTTCTTCTTATTTTTTTCTCAAGCTTCTTCATCTTCTGCCTCTCCTCTTTAATGGCTTCTATGCCATAGAAAAAAACTAGAAAAAAATAATATCAAAATATTCAAAAGAAATCAATGTTCATTCTCTTCAAATAAAACTCATTATTTTCCATATTTTACCTCTTTTTCTCTCGGCCATAACTTCTTCAAATTTGACTCAAAATGAAAAATTCATTTATCCAAATCTTGTATTTTTCCAGTGGCTACAACTTTCATGTTTACCACTTTGTCTCAATCTAAACTTAACTATATCAAAAATCCACTTATTTCCAATGCATTCTCTGGCCCAGTTTTTGGAGACAGAGAATAGCCTATTATGTTTTAATCATAACTTGATCATACCTGATCCAAATTAAGAAATTATTTTACTTAGATCATACAAAATTCGAGTGGCTACAACTTTTATGTTGAGCACGTTTCCATGTTTTGAGGTTTGCTATACCTGAAACTCAATTCTTTGAAGTGCATTTTCAGGCTTCATTTTTGTCAATCCAACAACACCTCTTCTTCATTCAATCATATCTCTCTCAAAAGTACATGGAATCAAATGATACTTTTTTTCAAATTCGAGAGAAAAGAATTTTCAATAATTTTTTAGTTAACAACTTTTCTAAATTTTTAGATTTAGAGAGCCTAAAATCAGATACAAAATAACCTATTTTTCGGATCAAAATCTTGGGAATTCAAGTTCAAAGCTCTACCGCTTCTTCTCTATACTTTCGGCCAACCTCCATCTCAAGCCTCGACCAAGCTATTGGAAGGGAGAGGGTGTTGTTTGCTAGTGTTTAATGGAGTAGGAAGTAGTTAGTGAAGCGTGGGTTGATTAGAATGTTGGTAGGAAATTTATCGCTTTGGTTTACGGTGAGAAACTCTATTTAACATCTATATTTATATATATTCATGTTTGATGATGTGTTATGATTGATATGGATGCTTATATATGCTTTGATCATCTAATATTGATTGTTTGACATGATTGTTAAATTGTTTTACCAAGTCACGTTAATACACGTCGATAAGCACAATGGAAATCACTTTCATTTTGAAAATGAAATGGTGTATATGGAATGCTTAAACCTTTTGGAAATAGTTTTAAAATGAGATAGAAATGTTTTATAAACATTTAAATATGTTTAAATAAATAAAGAAAGAAAATTAAGATTTCATCTAGTATAGTTGAAATATGTCCAAAACAATTTTCTAAAAACATCGTGGTTTTTGCAGGTTGGAATCCAAAATGGGATTTCTTTATAAATGATATTTTTAAATGATTAAAAATATGAAATAAAATTGATAAATCTATTAAAATGGTTTAAAAGATATTTGGTGGAAAATATGAATTTTCAAATATTAAAAAGTTGTTTAAATCAAATAAGCTTATATAGCACTTTTCGTAGCACTTTTATGCTGCGAATTCTACAACCTTTTGAATATGAGTTTAAACGTAACGATATTTCCTAGAATCAATTATGAATGTTTTTAAAAGGAAAATTAAGAGTTTAAAAGATAATTTGGAATCTTATAATCGATTCCAGAATAAAGCTAATAGCTGAGTATGCAGAAACGACTAGTACATTTGTCCCGCCTGTGAGATCTGGGAAGATAAAACAAGGTGTTTAACTAAGGTTAGAAATGGAGCAACTAGTGCCTTGAACTTACCTGGGCTATGTTTGCTCTTTTTAGGAAAGGGGTAGAATAGATCGGAAGGAAAGCCCAAATGCTCTAAAAGATTATATTTAAGTTTTTCCTAAATAAAAGAAAAGAAACAAATTATTTTAATGTTAATTAACCACTTAAAACCTTTTATTCGATGATTAGTACAATGGAACCGGGATCAGATTTAGGCGATTCCTATCCGAAGTACTAGGATCGGATTTGGGTGATTCCTATCCGAAAACCCCTTCAAACTAATTTTCGAAACATCATTGAAGACAAAGATCTTCATGATGTAGGATTACTTGCCATTAGTCCCTGGAGGTAAAATTTACCATATTTAAAGAGGCAGTAGTGCCCTGTTATGAAAATCTTCGATTTGCAAGAATATAATTTGAAGTTAAGAAGGAAATCTTTGATTATGATTTAATGAATGATTTGGGGGAATATTTTCCCTAAGTTAAAAGTTATAACTTGAATATAAGAAATCTTTAATTAAGATCTAATGAATGATTTGGAAAGGTTTTCCTAAGTAAAAGAGAAAAATGATTTGGGATTACTTCAGGATTTAAGAAAGGTTTAATAAATCAAATGATTTAATAAATGAGGCTAAATGACTCCATATACTCTTGAAAAGAAAATGAATAAATTGAAAAGAATATATCTAAGAAAGATATTTTATAAAAAATGAAGTAATCGATTGATGATTGATATCGACATATGAACTTAACATCATTTAAATCGATAATTGGTTTCGAAGGAACCGGGGTCGGATTTGGGTAATGCATATCCGTAAACCACTTCGAACCAATGTATACGTTCGAAAGTGAAGACATGTTGAAGATGATGATTATTGAATACCGAGGATCTTCATAGCGTGAGGACTGCTTGTTGGCATGCTCTGGGTCGCTCCCATTATAAAGTTATTTATAGTAGTGGTCTCCTCGTTTTGGAGATTTTTTCGGATTGTAAGGGCTTCTCGCCTAGTAATGGCTAAGGAAAGTGCCTTCGGTTTCGTTCAGTCCCAGAACGAACTTGTATGGATGTTTGTCTGACCTTATATTCTAAATCACATTTGAGTGGTTTCAATAAATGTATATCAGTTGGTGGCGGAGCAGATAACTTCTTTTAACTTAACACCCTTTCTCGAGACATACGAGCTCAGGAAGTTATACTTTCCTAGAAATCATTCATGTGACATGGAATGAAAATTTGGCATTCAAAGTGAAACTTGTTTTGATCAAAGTGTGGTTTTGTATGAAAAGCGTGGCTTTGAAAAAATTGAGCGTAGCCTCACTAGCCTCACATCCCGGAAGATGATATGGGATACTATGTGGTCTGACAGACACAGATTCGGAATAAGTGAGTATATATGGTGGTGTCCAATACGTTGGGCCCTTTGTGGTATACGTCCCTCAAGGCATTTATTGCCCTATTTGGATAAAGTGGTTAGCTTGAGAAAAGCAGGGAACTACCGGTTATCAATGGTAGTATAGCAAGTACAGTTCCAAGTGACTAGTTTGAGAAAAGCGATTAAGGCACCGTGGAAACTATGTTTGTTATGCCTGGATCGGAGAAAAAGCCACTAGTTCCCTATCATGTTGGAAATCCAATCCCAATATGAGTTTAACGGTTTTAATTGTATTCCCAAAATAGCTGTAATGACTTGCAAACATTTTAGCTACCTCTTTTGGTATCATATATTTCGTTTGGTATATTCCGTGGACCCAGTCCGGATATATTACCTTAGACTTAGTTCGGGTATTGATACCTTATTTGAATAAGTTTATTTGAAAAGTGTTTTCAAAGGAATGTCATTAAAATAATATCAAGTGTATTTTGGTATAAAAGTGTTTTGGTTATCATAAGGTAAAAACCCATCCGTATTTATGTGTGTGTGTGGTCTTATGAGATACCCTTCTTTCCAAAGGATTTGATTACATAGTCATTTTAAATTTCGAGTATCTTACATTAGTTTATCAAGCCTGATCCGGGTATTTTTAATACTTGGGTCAGATCCGAGTAGTTTCAGGTTTAGTTGAAGACGGTTGGAGTATCCAGAGGAGAGCTGGAGATCTTCATCATCGTATGGACGTATTCTATTATCCTCTGCATCTTTTTCATTTGTTTTGTTGTTTGTCAGAATTTGTAAGGGCAGGTGTTATAACTGTCCAGGCTGAATCTAGGTTAGACTCTGATATTGTATTTTAAAATTTTCCGCTGTAAAGATTATTATCGAAATAATATATGTCATTCCATTCGTGTGAGATTATGTTCTGTCTTTATTTTCTTTCTACCCTTAATGATCCTCTTATTCATGCAATTTGAGTTGGACATGAGTGGTTTATTGTCAATTCAAAGGGTATGGAAAAATGGGCCATTACATTTGGTATCAGAGCTGAAGGTTAAGCGAGAACATTGGCTTTGGTGGGGTAAAGACTCATCAGAGATAGGGTTAGTAATACCCTAGGATGAGTAACTCATTAGAGAGAAGTTAAGTAACATCCTAGAATGAGTTTGAGTGTATTATATATGAGTACGTATTTGTTATTTGATATAAATATGTTTTGTGTTGATTTATCGGTTGAGCGGTTTATAAATTCTGGTCGATATGGGAAGTACAACTATATCGATAAGTATTTCTAATCTCTTAACAAGGCGAACCGACACACATATATTGAAAAAATTGGTAAATGAAAGAATTTTACCTAGGATTAAAGTTTGAATATAAAGTATATATTTTGAAAAGTTGTATAGTTAGAAATTAGGATTAGTGAAATTTAAATATGAACATCTTGTGATTAGAATTTCACGATTTGACTATAAGATGTTTCATAAAGATAATCGATAAGTAAGAAATCTGATAAGGTAATTAAGATCTTTAATACTTATTCCAAAACAATAAATTAAGAAATGATAATGTTAAGTTACTATCATAAATTGATCAATTGTTTGATTTAAAAGTTTAGATACGAATACCTTGTGAATTAAGTTTCACGATTTGACTATAAGGTGTTCGATAATAAGATTTGTTTAAAGAATGAACATATAAGATAAAAATGTATTTAAATAATAGAAAATGATTTTGTAAAATGATAAATATAAAAGGAATGAGAATTTAAATTCGAGTAAAAGAATTATGGTAATTTAAATGAAGTTAATTAATATAAGATAAAATGAATTTATAAAATAGGTTTTATAAAGTAATCTCTAAAGGATTTTGAAAATGGTATTATTTCAAATAAAAAGAGGTATTTTATGATAACTAATTTGATTGGCTCAACAATAAACTAAAAATGGACAAGAGATGTGTTCGAATGGTAAGCACTTCTCTTAAGTATTACTCTTCTTGTTAAGAGGATATATGATACTATTGGTAGTACCCAATTCCTTGGATTGTTTTGTAGTTACTCGATTCATATAATTTTCCTAAGTTAAAGAGATAATGTGAATCATTAATTGATAAATTGATTAGTATTCTTTATAAAATTGTTTAAACTAAAGATAATTTGGGATCGCTAATTGCAAAAATAAAGCGGAATTTCCGACGATTTTGGACAGTCGAAAATTTCTAAATCACACATAACTCAAAGCTAAGAAATTGATAATAGATTGTGAAATGCTCGGAGTAAATGAAACTGGATATGGATAATTTATAAATGTGATTATAAAAAAAAGGAAACTATAGCCTGGAAAATGATTTATTAATATATTCCAGCATTAATTAAGGGTTTGGACTTAAGTCTTTAAAGGTGATTGATTTGCATAAGTTATAAGATGTAATAAACTTAAGTGATAGTTTTACGAAATGATTCATAAATAATATTAGTGTTAAAGGAAATATACTGAGTTAAAGGATTGTGGAAGAAAAATATAATATAGATAAATTATCTTTTGAGTGAAAAATGGTTTCTTTAGAATATTTTCCTTTAATAAAAGTATTTGGAAATAAATAATTACTGGGATTATATAAAGGAGCACCTTTATAAAATGTTTAAACTTAATATAAAAGTTTATGAATAGTTTTTGAAAGTTAATAAATACATATATTATATGTAGATCATTTCATCGCACAAATTTTGACCTAAGATCCGAGTTTGGAACATTGAGGTGTTTACATTGGTCCGAAAAAGGATATACCACTCGATTCTTGACGGCGAACTTTGATGAGGATTTTTGGTTTGGAACATAAGTTTTCTATCATAGATGAGAACTATGCAAGGAAAGCAAAGCTTCTGATCTAGAAGCCTGATAAGAGTCCACACTAGAGGATCAGGAGATCGATACTAGTTCGAAAATAAAGTTGTGTATTCGAATAGGAGATCGAATAAGATATTTCATATGAGTGATCTATGTATATTATATGGATAAGTTTAAAGATAAATGTTTTAGGCAAACTTTTGTTTTGGGTAATTTCGAGAACGAAATTCTTTTAAGTAGGGGAGAATGTAACGACCCAGAATTTGACCACATTAAAATATACTATTTAAAGTGATTTTAAATATAAAATATGTAATTTTATACGATTCAAACAATATTAGATAGGATTTGGAAAGAGAAGTATAGACAAAAATAGTAACATTTGCCTATATCGACAAAAGTGACAAAATGCTGATTTTAGAAAAGTAAGTTTCGATGGTTAAATAAATTATTTTAATTTATTTATGAGTGTTTATATTTTTAAATAGCAATATAAAAATTTATTTTTAAATTTGGTTTACATAAATAAATAGTTTAACTAAAACGTCAAAATGTGACCGTAAAAATTTTGTCGAAAATCAACGTTTTGTCGATTAAAAGTTGTCCCAATGTTGTCGTGCCTTTGTTAACATGCTTTAACATATATATTACACATTTTAATAACTAAAAATGTTTACTTTTACTAAATATAATTAGAAAACTTCTAGAAGTCATTAGTAAAAGTAAGTAAAAATTAACAAAAGTAAGAAAAAGTAAACATCAAATCAATATCACATCAAAACCAACATAATTTTTATTTTACTTAGCTTAGTTCTTAAGGGATTAAGACATAAAGTAATAAGTGAAAGAATTATGTTAAGTGTTGAAAAAGTGGAGGTTGCTTTAGATTGAAGTAAGGTTAGTTTGGTAATTTGGTAAGAGGTTATTTTGCTAAATTTACTACTTCTTTTTTTTTTATAAATACCCACCTCCTTCATCACTTTCATTCACATTTCTTCTTCTTCTTTTCTCAAGTTTCTTCATCTTCTTCCCCTCCTCTTTAACGGCTTCTAAGCCATAGAAAAAAATAATGTCAAAATACTTACAAAACATTCAAAAGAAATCAATGTTCATTCTCTTCAAATCAAACTCATTTTTTTTCATATTTTACCCCCTTTTCTCTCGGCCATAACGTCTTCAAAACTGACTCAAAATGCAAAATTCATTTTTTTCAAATCATGTATTTTTCTAGTGGCAACAACTTTCATGTTTACCACTTTGTCTAAATCTAAACTAAACTATATCAAAAATCCACTTATTTCCAGTGCATTCTCTGGCTCAGTTTTTTGAGACAGAGAATAGCCTATTTTGTTTTAACCATAACTTGATCATACCTGATCCAAAATAAGAAATTATTTTATCAAATCATACAAAATTCTAGTGGCTACAACTTTCATGTTGAGCACTTTTTCCAGTTCTGAGATTTGCTATACCTGAAACTCAATTCTTTGAAGTACATTTTCGGGCTACATTTTTGTCAATCCGACAATACTTCTTCTTCATTCTATCATATATCCCTCAAAAACTTGGAATCAAATGATTTTTTTTATTAAATTCAAGAGAAAAGAATTCTCAATAACTTTTTAGTTAACAACTTTTCTAAATTTGGAGATTTAGAGAGCCTAAAATCAGATACAAGATAACCTATTTTTCAGATCAAAATCTTGGGAATTCAAGTTCAAAGCTCTACCATGTCTTCTCTATACTTTTGGCCAACCTCCATCTCATGCATCGACCAAGCTATTGGAAGGGAGAGGGTGTTGTTTGCTAGTGTTTAATGGAGTAGGATGTAGTTAGTGAAGTGTTGATTGATTAGAATGTTGGTAGGAAGTTTATCGCTTTGGTTTACGGTGAGAAACTCTATTTAACATCTATATTTATATATATACATGTTTGATGATGTGTTATGATTGCTATGGATTCTTATATATGCTTTAATAATCAAGTATTGATTGTTTGACAAGATTGTTAAATTGTTTTACCAAGTCACGTTAATACACGTCGATAAGCACAAAGGAAATCACTTTCCTTTTGAAAATGAAATGGTGTATATGGAATGCTTAAACCTTTTGGAAATAGTTTTAAACTGAGATAGAAATGTTTTATAAAAATTTAAACATGTTTAAGGAAATAAAGAAAGAAAATTAAGATTTCATCTTGTATAGTTGAAATATGTCCAACACAATTTTCTAAAAACATCGCGGTTTTGCTGTTTGGAATCCAAAAAGGGATTTCTTTATAAATGATATTTTTAAATGGTTAAAAATATGAAATAAATTTGATAAATCTATTAAAATGGTTTAAAAGAGATTTGGAATGGAAAATATGAATTTTCAAATATTAAAAAGTTGTTTAAATCAAATAAACTTATATAGCACTTTTCGCAGCACATTTATGCTGTGAATTCTATAACCTTTTGAATATTAGTTTAAACGTAACGATATTTCCTAGAATCAATTATGAATGTTTTTAAAAGGAAAATTAAGAGTTTAAAAGATAATTTGGAATCTTATAGTCAATTCCAAAATGAAGCTAATAACTGAGTATGCAGAAACGACTAGTACTTTTGTCCCGCCTGTGAGATCTGGGAAGATAAAACAAGGTTTTTAACTAAGGTTAGGAATGAAGCAACCAGTGCCCTGAACATACAAGGCCTATGTTTTCTCTTTTTAGGCGAGGGGTGGAATAGATCGAAAGGAAAGCCCAAATGCTCTAAAAGATCATATTTAAGTTATTACAAAATAAAAGAAAAGAAACAAATTCTTTGAATGTTAATTAACCACTTAACACCTTTTATTCGATGGTTGGTACAAAAGAACCGGGATCGGATTTGGGTGATTCTCATCCGAAGAACCGGGATCGGATTTTGGTGATTCCTATCCAAAAACTCCATCAAACTAATTTTCGAAACAAAGATCATTGAAGACGAAGATCTTCATGATGTAGGATTACTTGCCATTAGTCCCTCGAGGTGAAATTTACCATATTTAAAGAGGCAGTAGTGCTTTGTTATGAAAATCTTCGATTTGCAACAATATAATTTGAAGTTAAGAAGGAAATCTTTGATTAAGATTTAATGAATGATTTTGGGGAATATTTTTCCTAAGTTAAAAGTTATAACTTGAATATAAGAAATCTTTGATTAAGATTTAATGAATGATTTGGAAAGGTTTTCATAAGTAAAAGAGAAAAATGATTTGGAATTATTCCAGGATTTAAGAAACGTTTAATAAATCAAATGATTTAATAAATGAGGCTTAATGATTCCATATACTCTTGAAAAGAAAATGGAACAAATTGAAAACAATATATCTATGAAAGATATTTTATAAAAAATGAAGTAACTGATTGAAGATTGATATCCACATATAAACTTAACATCTTTTATATCGATAATTGGCTTCGAAGGAACCGGTGTCGGATTTGGGTAATCCCTATCTGAAAACCACTTCGAACCAATGTATATGTTCGAAAGTGAAGACATGTTGAAGATGATGATTATTGAAGACTGATGATCTTCATAGCGTGAGGACTACTTGTTGACATGCTCTGGTCGCTCCAATTATAGAGTTATTTATAGCAGTGGTCTCCTCGTTGTGGATATTTTTTCGGATTGCGAGGGCTTCTCGCCTAGTAATGGCCGAGGAAAGTGCCTTCGGTTTCGTTCAGTCCCAGAATGAACTTGTATGGATGTTTGTCTGACATTGTATTCTAAATCACTTTTGAGTGGTTTCTATAAATGTATATCAATTGGTGGTGGAGAAGGCAACTTCTTTTAGCTCAACACCCTTTCCCGAGACATACGAGCTCAGGAAGTTATACTTTTCTAGAAATCAGTCATGTGACATGGAATGACAATGTGGCATTCAATGGGAACTTGTTTTAATCAAAGCATGGTTTTATATAAAAACCGTAGCTTTGAAGAAATTGAGCGTAGCCTCACATCCAGAAAGATGATATGGGATATTTTGTGGTCTGATAGACAGAAATTTGGAATAAGTGAGTATTTATGGTGGTGTCCAATACATTGGGCCCTTTGGAAGATACGTCCCTCAAGGCATTTATTACCCCATTTGGATAAAGTGGTTAGCTTGGGAAAAGTAGGGAAATACCGGTGTAACGACCCACTATTTTGGACCATTCAAATCGACAATAATCCACACATGTCAGACTTGAATAATGCAAAATAATAGATTGTAATAAAATTTGGAGCAAATAAAACCAATCACTGACACAGAAATATCAGAATAACTCACAATGGAAAATAAATAAATAGTGGTTCATGAAGCCACTACAATACAAAGTCTCAAAAACAGATACATAGTATGAAACAAATACAGTTCTGAAACAAGTACAGTAGAAGTCCTAGATACAAATGTCTCTAATACAAAGCTGACATAAAAATACTGAATGGAAATAGATAGCAACTAGATAAAAGATGATCTCCAGCAGTCCTAGCTCCAAAAGGTGAGATCCAAAGCTGATACTCAGGCTGACCCGAGCGTAAATAAAACACAAACACTCGAGTCAGTACATACATACTTATACAATGTAAACCAACTCTAGTGAACTGTAGTAAAATGCACAAGTAACTTAAAGAATGCTTGGGATCGCCCATTCTTTAAGGATCCGTTAAACTATCTACTATGTAGTCATATTCGCTATTATAATAATGTCTAATTATAAAATAAACATACTTTTTAATAGTGTCAAGGGGTTACCCATATAGCCCTTAACACATAATAGTCCCAGTAGTCTATCCAGTATTAGCATACTCCCAAACGGGGGCTACCTTCAATACTCCACAGGCTATGGGAGAAATCCAAACTCGTAGTAAAGATCGCTAAGGTAGGTGACACGGCACAACTAGGCAATGTCAGGGTAGATATACCAATTACGTATCCGGGCTGGTGGAAACGCATAACAGCCACTACCGCCCACCTCGAGCCACACTCCCAATCAAGGGGTGCACCCAATCAATCACAAAAGTAATAGAATGGTATCGAAGAAGTGTGTCCGATCAGAGGTGCTACCTTATTGGCCCTTCAATCGCTCCTGTTATAGCCACCTTATGCCAACTCACGGGAGTTGGGTCCACGCAAATATACCTTTTGGATCGTCGCCACCATCCTACTTCATTCTGGAATCTCCACCGCGTACATAGTTGTTAAAGTGGTTTTCGGTATCGACAGAGAGTATGTCCATATCCGATCCCGGTCTCTTTAACAACCAATCGATATTATAACCCGTGGTAATAAATTTCAAAATAGTTTATATTTCAACCCAAATACTACATTTTAAACTATTTAAAAATAAAGTCATTATACTTACCAATCAAATATTTAGTTCCCTAAATTTTACTCTTTTCTGAGTTCATTTATTCACTTAAATACAATAAAACATTAAAATTCCAACTTTCACAGCACTTAGAAAATGCTGTGGTAAGTTATATTTAAAAACAATTCACTTCAGCAAGGACAGCATTTAAAAACTGCTGTAGTAGTTCAGGGTTCAATTTAAAAGAATTAAATTCAATTCAGCAAAGACAGCGTTTACAAAACTGCTGCAGTAGTTCAATTATATTAAAAATCTCATTTTAGCCAACTGTAACAAGTGCTACAATAGCTCTGTGATTAGTTTCAGGTTCAAATTTAGTTTCTGCAACTACAGCACTTATAAAGTGCTGTCATAGCCCTTAGTTAAATTTCCTTTTTAGTTCACTTTTGCAACTACAACACTTACAAAGTGCTATAGATTCTATTAGTTTAGTCATTTTCAGAAATGATAGCATTTCTGAAGTGTTACTAAAAGAATTTCCAGATTTTTAATAGAATTCCAACCACAAATAAACTTCAATTTAAATCATTTTAACTTATAAAAATCACATTTTTTTCACATCAAAATGTTCATTTAAATACCCTTAACTTATGATTTTTATAAAGAAAATTTTTACAATAAAATCCAAATTTTTAATAATTCCCTTATTAAATTCAAGTGTGCAAATTTCCCATTCTTTTCATTTTTAACAATTTACTTTAACACTTAAATTTAAATTTCCATTCATAAATAAAACTTAATTTCCATTTTTATTTTATTAACTTAAACTTCCGTAAAAAACCAATCGCAAATTTCCAAAATTAAGTTATGTTTCAAATCATAATTTTTCCATTCATTTATTTTACATTTTTAATACATAGAAAAGTCATTAACACTTTATTAAATCATTTTAAATTCAATTTAAATCAAATTATTATATTTTATTTTTAAAAAAATACTTAAAAATTTCCAGAAAAATATATTAAATAACCACGGGTCTGTATAATATTTTCTAACCTAAGTCAAGTGATGCGGATAATATATCATTTCAATCCGTAATTTACAAAGAAAAATCCGGGTTTTATCATTTCAAACCCGCAATCCCAAGTTAATAAAAATAAATAAAAATCGCTCAGGCTTATCGTTTCAGCCAATAACGATCTTTCCCTATTCTAAAGTCCGTTCGGGTATGTATCATTTCAACTCATAGTGATTCTATTCTATAGGAACTTGCAATGTGATTTAACAGAAATAAATAAACAATATAATAAAATATAACATAGCAGATGACGTGACAAGTTTATAACAAAGTTTAACATCATATAATTTACATCACAGACAGGTATAACATGATATAATAGTTTATACACATTCACTTGTTGTCACTTCACAATTTATATAAGTATAAATGTCATGTGTGAATACTCACCTCTTTACGCTGGAGTTTGCAAATAAAACACACAAATGAAAATCCAAAAAAGCACGATAGCACGACTTTGATTTGAGTGGAGAGATAGCCAAGATGTTAATCTTGTATACAACAACAAAACAAAGCAAAATATAAATACAAATACAATACAAAAGTTTATTGAAACAATATGAAAAATAGAAGCAACAAATGACATCACCAAGATTTTAATCCATTTGCTTGACCATAACTCAACCTATGCTTGACCCTAACATGCTTTAGGCTCGGCCATGACATGTTTTAAGGTGGAAAGGCTTGGGTTTGGACACAATATTGCACGACTAAGTAAAGAATGCAAAGGGGTAGGAGTTACAAATGGAGGAATGTCAAGAGACAAGGCAAAAGAGGAGGGTTTGGGTGCATCTAGGCTCGGCCAAAGGGACAAGTGGCTCGGCCAGGGGCTGCTACAGGTCAGGACAGATGGTCAGGGGTCATGTCATGCTGGTGGTGGTGGCTTAAAGGTGGTGGTCATGGCTACAAAGAAGGTGGTGGGGAAGATAGGCTCGGCTATGTGCATTTTTTTGGAGTTTTTGCATTGTTTTGTGGTGTTTGCATCAAGAGGAGGTCACGGCCTGAACTGGTCAGAGGGGGGAGGAGGGTGTTCCATGGATGGTGAGGGGGAGATGGTGGTGGTAATGGTCGGTGGAGATGGTGGTGGGTTATGGCCGAGCAAACAATAGAGAGATCTAGGCAAAAACATTGAAAAATCAATATAAAAATGGAAAGAAAAAATAGAGAAAAAGGAAGAAGCCATTACCAAAATTTCAGAAATGAGTTTGGCCGAAAATAGATGATGGAAGTGAGATGTTTTCATGTTAAAAAGGAATTAAAACACACGGCTAAACAATAGAAAGGAATGGTCAAGACGATGAAGAGTCTAGATAATGAAAAGTCAAGCAAATGAAAGGACTTTGCCTCTTTGAATTTCCAATTCATTTTAATTCAATATAAACAAAATAAAAATCAATAAATAAAAATAAAAGACCAACAAAAATAAAGTAAAATGAAAATAAATAATTATTCTTAGGAAAAATAAAAAGTAAATAAAGAAAATAGATTATTATATTGAAACTAGGATTAAAAATTGTAAACAAAAATACAATAAACTTTGGAAAATTATAACTTTACTTCTAAAATGTTTTAAAAATAAAATATTGAAATAAAATTTAATTTAAAATAATTTAAAAATATTTGCAAAAATATTGGGTTGTTACACTCTCCCCCACTCAAATCTTTTCGTCCTCGAAAAGAACGAAACAAGGAAAACAGCAAGATAGAAAAGAAAATAGTACTTGAAACAAACAATTCCGGATTCGAAGCACGAATGCTCTCCTCCGTCTCCCAGGTACAATCTCGATCGTCAGTACTCCACTGTACTTTGACCAGATTAACAGATTTCCTTCTTAGCTGCTTCGTACCTCTGTCGACAATACGAAGTGGCTTCCACTCGAAAGTCAGATTAGGCTCAATATCCAAACAATCAAGAGTAGAAGGCTGAACAATAAGAGTTGAATCATGCAGATAGCGACGAAGATGAGAAACGTGGAATACATTATGCACTCTAGAGAACTTCTCAGGCAAATCCAAACGATAAGCTAAAGAACCAACTCTTTCCACAATGCGGAAAGGACCAATGAACCTAGGAGAAAGCTTCCCTCTACGACCAAATCGAATAACATTCCTTAAGGGAGAAACCTTAAGGAAAACCAAATCACCAACAGCAAACTCTAAACTTCGCCTACGCCTATCAGCATACTTCTTCTGTCTATCCTGAGCAATCCTCATCTTCCTCCTAATCTCCTCAACTCTCTCAGAAGCCTCTAAAATCATCTCAGGACCAAGAACCAAATGATTACCGGATTCAATCCAGCAAGATGGAGATCTACAAGGTCGTCCGTAAAGAGCAGCAAACAGAGACGTTTTAATGCTAGCCTGAATTCGAAGATAGAAATGAGATAGATAAAAGATTAAGATAAACTTAAAACAGAAGATCAGATTATACGTGATAGCTATTGTTATAGGTAAATTCGACAAGATGGAGATGATCTTCCCAAGATCCTCCATAATCAAGCACACAAGCACGAAGAAGATCTTCTAGAATCTGATTCACCCTTTCCGTTTGACCATCGGTCTAAGGATGGTAAGCAGTGCTCAGATTCAGATGAGTACCCAAAGATTTCCCAAAAGCCTTCCAAAACTGACTAGTAAAGATAGGATCACGATCACAAACAATACTGAGAGGAACACCATGGAGACGAACAATCTCCCTCATGTAAATCTTAGACAAACTAGAAGCAGAACGGGTAGACTTGACCGGAATGAAATGAGCTGATTTGGTCAATCTATCCACAATAACCCAGATACTCTCATTACCCCTCCTAGTCCTCAGTAATCCATCAATGAAATCCATATAAACTTGTTCCCACTTCCAATTGGGAATCTCAAGAGGCTGTAAAAAACCAGGGGTCTTCTGATGATCTGCCTTGACTTGCTGACAAGTCGCACACATACTAACAAAAATGGAGATATCCCGCCTCATACCCTTCCACCAATACAACTTCTTCATATCCCGATACATCTTGGTCACTCGCGGATGAATAGAAAGTCTGGATCGATGATTTTCCCGAAGCAACTCCTGTCTCAATCCATCAACATTCGGGACACAAATCCGATTTTTAATCCTCAAAATACCTCTATCATCGATCTGAGCTCCACTACCATCAAGACTACTAATACAAACTCTGCTACGAACACTCTCTTTCATCAATCTAAGCATCTCATCCTCATCCTGCTTAGCCATGATACAATCCAAAAGAGAAGAAGACACAACAAGCTGACACAACATAGACTTCTTCCGAATCAAAGCATCTGCCACAACATTAGCTTTCCCAGGGGTATAGTTGATGTCGAAGTCATAAGAAGCAAGAAACTCCAACCACCTAACTTGTCTTTGATTCAAATCCTTCTGAGTGAAAATATACCTCAAAGACTGATGATCAGTGAAAAGCTCAAACTTAGTTCCCAAAAGATGATGCCTCCAAAGCTTCAAAGCAAAAACAACAGCAAGCAACTCTAAATCATGGGCAGCATAATTGGCTTCATGGGTCTTCAACTGACGACTAGCATAAGCAATGACCTTCCCATCCTGCATTAGGACAGCTCCCAAACCTTCACGACAAGCATCAGTGTATACCGTTAATCCCTCATTTCCATTTGGAACGGTAAGAACTGGTGCGGAAGTAAGCTTGTGCTTTAACTCACTAAATGCAGCTTTACACTCATCACTCCAAATAAACTTAGCGTTCTTTCGAGCCAAAGCGGTGAGAGGTGCAGCAATCCGAGCAAAGTTCTCAATGAATCTCTGGTAATAACCAGCAAGGCCCAGAAAACTACAAATATCAGTTGGAGTCCTAGGAGTTTCCCAATCCTGTACAGAATAGGGATAAATAAGGACAACTGGAAAGATAGAATAAACCGAATGAAAAAAGGAAAGAAAGACTTACATTGATCGCAGCGATCTTAACTGGATCAACAGAAACTCCATTACCAGAAACAATATGCCCGAGGAATCGGACTTCATCCTTCTAGAAATGGCATTTAGAAAATTTAGCCTTTAACTGATGATTTCTAAGAGTCTCAAGAACAGATTTCAAATGTGACTCATGCTCTTCCTCAGACTTAGAGAAAATGAGAATATCATCAACAAAGACTAGAACAAATTTATTAAGCACATCACGAAAAACACGATTCATCAAATCAACAAAGAAAGCAGGAGCATTAGTCAAACCAAAAGGCATGACTAACCATTCAAAGAACCCATTCTCAATACAGAAAGCAGTCTTGGGAATACTTTCCTCAGCAACTCTGAGCTGGTGAAAACCTGTGGAAAGATCAAGCTGAGAGAAAACAGTAGCACCATAAAGCTAATCAAACATATCATTGATGCGAGGCATTGGATATCTGTTTTTCATAGTGAGCTTGTTCAGGTCCCTATAATCAACACACATCCGGAGAGAAACATCGGACTTGGTGACGAAAACCACCGCTGCTCCCCATTCTGAATAGTTAGGTCTGATCAGACCCTTGGAGGACAAGTCCTCAATTTGCTTCCTTAACTCAACCTTCTCGCGGGGTGCCATTCTTCTAGAAGGAAGAACTACAGGTCGAGCTCCAGGAATAAGATCAATACGGAAATCAATTTCTCGCTTAGGAGGTAAAGCAGTGACTTCACCAAAGACATCGGGATAAAGTTTGACCACACGAGTCGACTGAAGATCAACAGAAGAAGAATCCAGAGAATAAATAAAATTTCCAGCAAAATCCTAAGGCATGCGGCACTGAATAACCAAAGAATTACCCCGATCATCCTCAAGAGAAACAATTCGGGATTTACAAGAGATATGAGCATCATGCCTATTAAGCCAATCACCTCCGAGCAACAAATCAAAAGCATCGAAACCAAGAACATAGAAATCACCAGAAAATTTATGGCCAGAATAGAAGAGTCTCACTTGCTTACAAATCCTATTAAGATTTGCGGGACCACCAATAGGATTTTTAACACACAAAGATTCAACAGCATACATAGGAGAAAGGAGATGCTCAAACTTATCACAAAGATCCACAGAAATAAAACTATGTAAAGCTCCAGTATCAAATAAAACATGAACATGATGATTAAATAAATAAAAGGTGCCCTAAAGAGTACCTTGGTCATCACTAGGAGTAGGAGCAGGTGCAGGTGGAGCAGGTGAAGAAGCAGAGGTAACAGCAAAAATACCAAATGGCTTGCCCTTCTGATACAAAGGACAATCATTCTTGAAATGACCAGGCTGAAGACAGACATGACGAAGATTGTTCCTGGTACCCTGAGGTGGAGGAACAGCAGCACCAACTGAAGTAGGGCAACTATTAGCATAGTGTCCCTTCTGATCACACTTGAAGCAGGTAATGGTAGATAGGTCGATAGGGTGCCTCTGAGAAGGAGAAGATAAAACCCTAAACCCGGATGCTTGAGCCAATTCTTCTTCTGCTGGTGGAAATTGGGCTTTCTCTTCTTAGAGTTAGCAAAGGAAGACTGAGATGCAGGAGTACTAGCAACAGCAGGACCCTTGGAAGTAGGGTTCTCATAACGAATAGCCATATCCATAAGCTCGGTGAAAGTGCCATGAACATGAGAAATGAGACGATCGTAGAACTTTGGGCGAGCTCCAGCTATGAACTTCTCATTCTTCTTAAGCTTGGTGTTGATAAGACCAAGGCCAAACTTGGAAAGTTCATTGAACTTCCACTCATACTCAGAAAAGGACATGGTACCCTGCTTGAGATCCATGAATTCACGATAAAGCTGAGATTTACCGGCTTCTGGCATCCATTTTGCCACCAAAGCCTCCCTTGAAAGAAGATACAGAAACAAAACTTAAGATAGATTCAAAAGAAAGGAAATGGGAACGAAATTCAAGATAACACAAAGGATACCTAAACTGCTCCCATGAAATATCACCCTCGTTAGTGTGAGCTGTAACAGACTCCCACCAATCCAAGGCCGACTCTTGCAACTGCCAAGCTGCTAATTGACGCTTCTGGGCATCAGTAATCTCGAGACCAGTAAAGATCCTCTCTAAACTCTGTAACCATTGCTGGGTTTCGAAAATGCTCTCTGAATCGGTAAACTTGGTTTCGTCAAGTTGAGAGAATTCCTTACAGAGAACGGTAAACCTAACAGGTGTAGCAGGTTGAGCGGCTGGGGCAGTACCACGACCCCTACCTCTGGCATTTCCACGATTCATCCTGAAAATATCAAGAATAAATTTTAGGACAAAGGTACAGAGAAGACAAAGATAAGATAAGAGAAGATAAGATAAGACAAGATAAATCACTTGGATGAATATCCTAATTAAAGAAATTTCTAACAAGGTAGATACGAAAGAAGAAAGTTTAGAAAATTTGCTTTTAAAACAAGAAGAATTTTATATCAAAATAATCTTTGAAAAATCCTTTGAAAAATCATTTTAAAATCATTTTATACTTTGAAAATACGTTCTCTCACAAAGAAATGATTCTGAGGTTGATTTCACTCATTCTAGGGTATTTCTACCCTATCTCTAATGAGTTTTTTTGCTCCTTAGGCTAAGGTTTGCCTAAAACCTGGCTCTGATACCAAATGTAGCGACCCACTATTTTGGACCATTCAAATCGACAATAATCCACACATGTCAGACTTGAATAATGCAAAATAACAAATTGTAATAAAATTTGGAGCAAATAAAACCAATCACAGAATCACAAACACAGAAATATCAGAATAACTCGCAGCGGACAATAAAATAAATAGTGGTTCATGAAGCCACTACAATACAAGGTCTCAAAAACAGATACATAGTCTGAAACAAATACAGTTCTGAAACAAGTACAGTATAAGTCCCAGATACAAATGTCTCTAATACAAAGTTGACATAGAAATACTGAATGGAAATAGATAGCAACTAGATAAAAGATGATCTCCAGCAGTCCTAGCTCCAGAAGGTGAGATCCAAAGTTGATACTCAGGCTGACCAGAGCGTAAATAAAACACAAACACTTGAGTCAGGACATACATACTTATACAATGTAAACCAACTCAAGTGAACTGTAGTAAAATGCACAAGTAACTTAAAGAATGCTTGGGATCGCCCATTCTTTAAGGATCCGTTAAACTATCTACTATGCAGTAATATTCGCTATTATAATAATGTCTAATTATAAAATAAACATACTTTTTAATAGCATCAAGAGGTTACCTGATGCAGCGCGATCTGTTTCGGATTTAAGTCATCCCAGAATTTTAGGTCGTTCACGAATTAGTGAAGTTTTAGGTCGTTCACGACCTAAGGAACTTATAGGTCGCTCACGAGTCAACTGCAGAGTTAAGGCATGCATACGAATCGATGAGTTAGAGGAACATGCGCACGAACGACCTAACGAAGAACGAGTTCACGAGTTAAAGGAAAAGATGCTGGAACGACCTAACAGGTTGCTCATTGACGCAGACCAAACAGACCAAGACTTAGGTCGCGAGCGACCTAACATACTGTTAAGTCGTGTGCGACCTAACAAGAAGAATAAGGAGATACGACATAATGAATTACGACCTAAGTTTGAGGTCGCTGAAGAAGAGCTACGACCTATGATAGGCCGCGTAAATGACCTACGACCTAAGTTAGGTCGCAGAGGGAGTTAGGTCGCTAATTCTGGATGCCGCTTGTCTTTAAGTCGCTACCTTGTTGAATCGGTCAAGGGTTAAGTCGCTTATATTTTAGGTCGTATGACGCGGCCGACCTATGTGTTGTAATGTGTTTTGTTCATATGTCGCTAAGTTGTAACTATTTGTTGTTTTAGGTCGTCTGTTTTTAGGTCGTCCATGCTAAGTCGTAAGCCGCTGGGTGTGTTAGGTCGGTGCCGACCTAAGAGTTGTACAGTTTTGTGTTGTGAATTGTAACTTCTATAAATAGGCCGGTGGTGCCATTTGTAATAGTTTAGTGGATTTGAATAAAAACTTTTGTTTTGTTAGCTTTGTGCTTTCACCAAATTGGTAGTTGAGTGTAATCTCCTATCTCCTCTTTCGGCATTCGAGTGCGCTCGAATCAACGATCGTAGAAGCCAATTCACGGTATCAAGTGCGCTTGATCAACGTCTGAAGAATTGCAGATCTTCTTTCACGGTATCGTGCGCGATCAACGTGACGAAGATAGCTAGAATTCGGTATCTTCGGATCAACAAATTTGGGCCATTCAGTATTCTTCATTCCATCGATTGCTACTTTCACAGAATCATCATTTTGTAATTCCGCTGCCGCGTCATTTGATATCAGAGCTAGACTTAGCCAATCATAGCTAAGCCGAGTCTTGGAGCCAAGATTTTATCGAAGAATTCAAGTCGTGTATCACCTTGTTGTTCGAGACCGAGAATTTGAAGTATAGAACCGAACTAAGTGAAGTGTGAAGTGCATCATTTGGTATCATTTGATCATTTGTTTGTTCAAGGCCGAAAGTCAAAGTTTTGAAGAGTAATCATGCCGCCAAGAAGAGCTAATCGCCATCAGAATGTTGAAGCGTTGTATAGAAGAGAAGAAGCTGATGAGATGGAGCAAAGAATTAATGAAAATTTTAGTGAGAAGCTTAATGAAGGGATTGGACGATTAGAGAAGATGATGTTAGAGATGAATCAAAATCGGAGAAGGGTTTCACCTGAATCTAACCATGGGGGAAGTAGAGTCTCACCACATTCCAATCGGGAGAGAAGTGTTGATAACGATCATAGAAGTGTGAGTCGAGATTGTTATAGAGATGAAGATGATCGAAGACGTGATAGGAATGTGAATGATCGAGAATGGAGGAATGTAGATAGAAGGGATGTTGGTGGAAGACGTGATGGTAGTAGAGATGTTGGTGGTCAGGATCGACATCGATATACATCGGATTTTGAAGAAGAGTATGATGGTGGTAGTGTTCATGGACGAGGACGTGGACAAGGAAGAAATCAGCCGGAGTATGATCACAAGTGGGAATCTGGGATGAAGAATGAAATACCAGAGTTCAAAGGAGGTATGCAAGCCGAGGAGTTTCTTGATTGGATAGCTTATGTTGAAGAAATATTTGACTTCAAGGAGGTTCCGGAGGATCGTAAAGTGAAGTTGGTTGCTACTAGGTTGAGGGGGAGAGCTATGGCATGGTGGCAGCAAACCAAACTTACTAGAGAGCGGATGGGGAAGTCAAAAATTGTTGCTTGGGAAAAGATGAAGAAATTGATGAAGGCTACGTTCTTGCCCTATAATTACCAGTCACTAATGTATCAGAGATTACAGAACTTGAGGCAAGGAACGAAGACGGTTGCTGATTATGCAGATGAGTTCTACCAGTTAATTGCTCGAAATGATATCATGGAAAGAGAAGAACAATTGACCGCGAGGTTTGTCGGTGGACTTAGAGCACAGATCCAAGATATGGTGAACATGTTCGACCCCAAATCTGTGGTCGAAGCACATCAAAAGGCGTTGGCTTGGGAGAAACAAGGAAGACGTGGGGGAGGTGTGTTTCCAAGTTTTACGGGGCAGAACAAAGGAGCAGGTAGTAGTTCTAATATTCCTAAAGCATCGAGTAAGCCGGTTGTTCATGAAGTGGCTAAACCTAAAGTCAATACCAATTTCAAATGCTATAATTGCCAGGAAATGGGTCATAAGAGCAGCGAATGTCCAAAACCAAAGAAGATAACTATGATTGTTGAAGTGGAGGATGAGGATGTCGGAGAAGATCTCAATTCACAGCGTGATGAGGAGGAAGAAGTGTCGGGAGACGAAGGATGTAATCTGATGCTACGAAGATCTTGTTTAACCCCAAAGCAGGAGGAAGAGTTGAGTTGGTTGAGAAGTAATATTTTCCAGTCAACATGCACTATTTTGGGAAAGGTCTGTAAATTCGTCATTGATGCTGGGAGTTGTGATAATATCATTTCAACGGAAGCTGTAAAGAAATTGAAGTTGAAAACGAAGAAACATCCTAGTCCTTATAAACTTGCTTGGTTGAGGAAAGGAGGAGAAGTAAAGGTAGAGAGGCGAGCTCATGTTCCGTTTTCTATTGGAAAGAAATACAAGGATGAGATTTGGTGTGACGTGGTTGACATGGATGTTTGCCATTTGCTGTTGGGAAGGCCATGGCAGTACGATCATGAAGTACAGCATAATGGTCGAACGAATAGTTACAGTTTCTTGTTCGACGGCATGAAAATCACTTTAGTTCCGAAGAAGCGACAGCAGAATGAGAACAAGCTGGAGGAGATCGAGGAATTGAAAACTTTGTTGACATTAAAGGAGTTCGTGGAAGAGATAGATGAGAGTCCTGAAGTTTTTATGTTGATTGGGCATGAAAGCAGTGAAGTTACTGAAGTTCCAGAAGAAATAAAACCAGTTTTGGAGGAATTCAACGATGTGTTTCCAGAGGAGTTACCGAAGGAGTTACCACCGCTTAGAGACATACAGCATCAGATTGACTTGGTGCCAGGTGCTGCATTGCCTCATAGACCACACTATCGGATGAGTCTAAGGGAACACGAGGAGTTAAGAAGACAGGTGGAGGAATTACTGGAACAGGGGCGAGTTCAGGAGAGTTTGAGTCCTTGTGCAGTGCCAGCTTTGTTGGTACCCAAGAAGGATGGAACGTGGAGGATATGCACAGATAGTAGAGCATTGAACAAGATAACAGTCAGATATAGATTTCCGATGCCGAGGCTTGATGATCTGTTAGATCAAATCAGTGGGTCTGTGATCTTTTCAAAGATTGATCTTAAAAGTGGTTATCATCAGATTCGCATTAGACCAGGGGACGAATGGAAGACATCATTCAAGACGAGGGAAGGACTGTATGAATGGCTGGTAATGCCGTTTGGTCTATCGAATGCACCAAGTACATTCATGAGGGTGATGAACCAAATTTTCAGGCCGTACATTGGGAAATTTGTGGTAGTTTACTTTGATGGTATTCTGATCTATAGTGCTAGAACAGAGGAGCATGTTCAGCATTTGAGGAAAGTGTTAATTATCCTTCGTGAAGAACAATTCTATGCTGCTACTAAGAAATGTGTGTTTATGGCACAGAGTGTCTTATTTCTGGGGTAAGTTGTGTCCGAAGGAGGAATACAGGTTGACCAAAGTAAAGTCAAAGCAATCAGAGATTGGCCGCAGCCCAAGACTATAACAGAAGTTCGAAGTTTTCACGGGTTGGCTTCATTCTATAGAAGGTTTATTCCACACTTTAGTAGTGTGATGGCGCCTGTTACAGATTGTATGAAGGGCAAACAGTTTGCATGGTCGGAGGAAGCAGGGGTTGCTTTTGAACGAATCAAAGAACTTTTGACGTCAGCGCCAATTTTAGCATTACCAGATTTTCAGTTATTGTTTGAGCTACATACTGATGCATCCAAGGTTGGCATTGGAGGGGTGTTAAGTCAGAGGGGACGTCCTATTGCATATTTCAGTGAGAAGTTATCAGGAGCAAAGATGAGATATAGTACATATGATATGGAGTTTTATGCTATCGTGCAAGCCGTGAAACACTGGAGACATTACTTGTTTCATAAAGAATTTGTTTTATATACTGATCATGAAGCGTTGAAGCATATGCAGGGACAGGACAAAATTGCAGCAAGGCATGCTTCGTGGATTGCATACTCACAACAGTTTACATTTGTTGTGAAACACAAATCTGGAGTTACAAACCGTGTGGCGGATGCGTTGAGCAGAAGAAACCATTTGTTGACAACAATGAAAGTTGAGGTAACAGGGTTTGATGACTTGCCATAATTATTCGTTGATGACCCTTACTTTGCGAAGTTCGTTGATGAAGTCAAGGAGGGAAAGACGGATGAGTTTATGATGGTAGATGGTTTTCTGTTCAAAGGAAATCGATTGTGCATACCTGATTATAGTTTGAGAATGAAGATTGTAAAGGAGTTGCATGAGGAAGGTCATGTAGGGAGAGACCGTACATTACAGTTGGTTTCACAATCATATTTCTGGCCTACTATAAGAAGAGAAGATGAAAGATTGGTGGAGAGATGTCATATCTGTCAAGTTTCGAAGGGAACAGCGACGAATGCGGGATTGTATATACCCTTACCTGTGCCTATTAAACCATGGGTTGATATCAGTATGGATTTTGTTTTGGGATTACCAAGAAATCGGAGGGGGAATGATTCGATTTATGTTGTAGTGGACAGGTTTTCGAAGATGGCACATTTCATCGCTTGTAAGAAGACAGCTGATGCCATCCGTGTTGCCGAGTTATTCTTTAAAGAAGAGTATCGCTTAAATGGTTTACCAGAATCCATTGTTTCTGATCGGGATACTAGATTTCTAAGTCATTTTTGGCTGAGTTTATGGAAAATGGTGGGAACAAAGCTAAATTTCAGCAGTGCGTACCATCCACAGTCCGATGGTTAGACTGAAGTTGTTAACAGATCTTTGGGGAATTTGTTGAGATGCCTGGTGAAAGATAATCTGAAGAGTTGGGATATGAAGTTATATCAAGCAGAATTTGCTCACAATCATGCTATAAACCGTAGTACGGGTTCAGCCCATTTCAGATTGTATATTCAAGTTTACCAAAGGGGCCGTTGGATTTGACAATGGTACCACAACCAAAGGGGACAATTAAACGGGCTGTTGATTTTGTTGATGGATTGACAGAATGTCATAAAATCGTGCAGGAACGATTGGAGAAAGCAAATGAAAAATATAAACAATCTGCAGATTTGAAGCGAAGAAGCATCGACTTTAATGAAGGAGATTTAGTATATGCTGTATTAACAAAGGATCGTTTTCCAATGGGAATGTACAATAAGTTGAAAGCTCGAAAAATCGGTCCAGTGGAAATTTTGAAGAAAATCAATGAGAATGCATATCCGTTGAGATTGCCGGATGATGTTCATACATCTGATGTTTTCAATTTCAAATATTTGATTCCGTATCATGGAGATGAGACTGTTGTGGATGCAGAAAGCGCAAATTCGAGGTCGAATTTTTGTCAACAGGGGGAGGATGATGCAGCGCGATCTGTTTCGGATTTAAGTCGTCCAAGAATTTTAGGTCGTTCACGACCTAGTGAAGTTTTAGGTCGTTCACGACCTAAGGAACTTATAGGTCGCTCACGAGTCAACTGTAGAGTTAAGGCATGCAAACGAATCGACGAGTTAGAGGAACATGCGCACAAATGACCTAACGAATAACGAGTTCACGAGTTAAAGGAAAAGATGCTGGAACGACCTAACAGGTAGCTCATTGATGCAGACCAAACAGACCAAGACTTAGGTCGCGAGCGACCTATCATACTGTTAAGTCGTGTGCGACCTAACAAGAAGAATAAGGAGCTACGACATAATGAATTACGACCTAAGTTTGAGGTCGCTGAAGAAGAGCTACGACCTATGATAGGTCGCGTAAACAACCTACGACCTAAGTTAGGTCGCAGAGGGAGTTAGGTCGCTAATTCTGGATGCTGCTTGTCTTTAAGTCGCTACCTTGTTGACTCGGTCAAGGGTTAAGTCGTTTATATTTTAGGTCGTATGACGCGGCCGACCTATGTGTTGTAATGTGTTTTGTTCATATGTCGCTAAGTTGTAACTATTTGTTGTTTTAGGTCGTCTGTTTTTAGGTCGTCCATGCTAAGTCGTAAGTCGCTGGGTGTGTTAGGTCGGTGCCGACCTAAGAGTTGTACAGTTTTGTGTTGTGAATTGTAACTTCTATAAATAGGCCGGTGGTGCCATTTGTAATAGTTTAGTGGATTTGAATAAAAACTTTTGTTTTGTTAGCTTTGTGCTTTCACCAAATTGGTAGTTGAGTGTAATCTCCTATCTCCTCTTTCGGCATTCGAGTGCGCTCGAATCAACGATCGTAGAAGCCAATTCACGGTATCAAGTGCGCTTGATCAACGTCTGAAGAATTGCAGATCTTCTTTCACGGTATCGTGCACGATCAACGTGACGAAAATAGCTAGAATTCGGTATCTTCGGATCAACGAATTTGGGCCATTCAGTATTCTTCATTCCATCGATTGCTACTTTCACAGAATCATCATTTTGTAATTCTGCTGCTGCGTCATTACCCATATAGCCCTTAACACGTAATAGTCCCAGTAGTTTATCCAGTATTAGCATACTCCCAAACGGGGGCTACCCTCAATACTCCACAGGCTACGGGAGAAATTCAAACTCGTATTAAAGCTCGCTATGGTAGGTGACACGGCACAACTAGGCAATGCCAGGGTAGATATACCAATTATGCATCTAGGCGGGGGGAAACACATAGCAGCCACTACCGCCCACCTCGAGCCACGCTCCCAAATCAAGGGGTGCACCCAATCAATCACAAAAGTAATAGAATCGTATCGAAGAAGTGTGTCTGATCAGAGGTGCTACCTCATTGGCCCGTCAATCGCTCCTGTTTTAGCCACCTTATGCCAACTCATGGGAGTTGGGTCCATGCAAATATACCTTTAGGATCGTCGCCGCCATCCTACTTCATTCTGGAATCTTCACCGCGTACATAGTTCTTAAAGTGGTTTTCGGTATCGACAGAGAGTATGTCCATATCCGATCCCGGTCTCTTTAACAACCAATCGTTATTATAACCCGTGGTTATAAATTTCAAAATAGATTATATTTCAACCCAAATACTACATTTTAAACTATTTAAAAATAAAGTCATTATACTTACCAATCAAATATTCAGTTCCCAAAATTTTACCCTTTTCTGAGTTCATTTATTCACTTAAATACAATAAAACATTAAAATTCCAGCTTTCATAGCACTTAGAAAATGATGTGGTAAGTTATTGAAAACAATTCACTTCAGCAAGGACAGCATTTAAAAACTGCTGTAGTAGTTCAGGGTTCAATTTAAAAGATTTAAATTCAATTCAGCAAAGACAGCGTTTACAAAACTGCTGCAGTAGTTCAATTATATTCAAAAATCTCATTTCAGCCAACTGCAGCACTTAACAAGTGCTACAATAGCTATGTCATTAGTTTTAGGTTCAAATTTAGTTTCTGCAACTACAGCACTTATAAAGTGTTGTCATAGCCCTTAGTTAAATTTCCTTTTTAGTTCACTTCTGCAACTACAGCACTTACAAAGTGCTGCAAATTCTATTAGTTCAGGTTTTAGTTCATTTTCAGAAACGATAGCATTTCTGAAGTGTTACTAAAAGAATTTCCAGATTTTTAATAGAATTCCAGCCACAAATAAACTTCAATTTAAATCATTTGAACTTATAAAAATCACATTTTTTTCACATCAAAATTTTCATTTAAATACCCTTAACTTATGATTCTTATAAAGAAAATTTTACAATAAAATCTAAATTTTTAATAATTCCCTTATTAAATTCAAGTGTACAAATTTCCCATTCTTTTCATTTTTAACAATTTACTTTAACACTAAAATTTAAATTTCCATTTCATAAATAAAACTTAATTTCCATTTTTATTTAATTAACTTAAACTTACATAAAATCAATCACAAATTTCCAAAATTAAGTTATGTTTCAAATCACAATTTTTCCATTCATTTATTTAACATTTTTAATACATAGAAAAATCATTAACACTTTATTAAATCATTTTAAATTCAATTTAAATCAAATTATCATATTTTATTTTTTTAAAAATACTTAAAAATTTCCAAAAAACTATATAAAATAACCACGGGTCTGTACAATATTTTCTAACCTAAGTCAAGTGATACGGATAATATATCATTTCAATCCGTAATTTACAAAGAAAAATCCGGGTTTTATCATTTCAAACCCGCAATCCCAAGTTAATAAAAATAAATAAAAATCGGTCAAGCTTATCATTTCAGCCCATAACGATCTTTCCCTATTCTAAAGTCCATTCGGGTATGTATCATTTCAACCCATAGTGATTCTATTCTACAGGGAACTTGCAATGTGATTTAACAGAAATAAATAAACTATATAATAAAATATAACATAGCAGATGATGTGACAAGTTTAACATCATATAATTTACATCACATGCAGGTATAACATGATATAATAGTTTATACACATTCACTTGTTGTCACTTCACAATTTATATAAGTATAAATGTCATGTGTGAATACTCACCTTTTTACGCAGGAGTTTGCAAATAAAACACACAAATGAAAATCCAGAAAGCACGATAGCACGACTTTGATTTGAGTGGAGAGATAGCCAAGATGTTAATCTTGTATACAACAACAAAACAAAGCAAAATATAAATACAAATACAATACAAAAGTTTATTGAAACAATTTGAAAAATAGAAGCAACAAATGACATCACCAAGCTTTTAATCCATTTGCTTGACCATAACTCAACCTATGCTTGACCCTAACATGATTTAGGCTCGGCCATGACATGTTTTAAGGTTGAAAGGCTTGGGTTTGGACATAATATGGCACGGCTAAGTCAAGAATGCAAACGGGTAGGAGTTACAAATGGAGGAATGTCAAGAGACAAGGCAAAAGAGGAGGGTTTGGGTGCATCTAGGCTCGGCCAAAGGGTCAAGTGGCTCGACCAGGGGCTGCTACAGGTCAGATGGTCAGGGGTCATGTCATGCTGGTGATGGTGGCTAAAAGGTGGTGGTCGTGGCTACAAAGAAGGGGGTGGTGAAGATAGGCTCGGCTATGTGCATTTTTTTGGAGTTTTTGCATTATTTTGTGGTGTTTGCATCAAGAGGAGGTCACGGCCTGACTGGTCAGAGGGGGAGGAGGGTGTGCCGTGGATGGTGAGGGGGAGATGGTGGTGGTGATGGTCGGTGGAGATAGTGGTGGGTTATGGCCGAGCAAACAATGGAGAGATCTAGGCAAAAACATTGAAAAATCAATAGGAAAATGGAAAGAAAAAGTATAAAAAAAGGAAGAAGCCATTACCAAAATTTCAGAAATGAGTTTGGCCGAAAATAGATGATGGAAGTGAGATGTTTTCACGTGAAAAAGGAATTAAAACACATGGCTAAATAATAGAAAGGAACGGTCAAGACAATGAATAGTCTAGACAATGAAAAGTCAAGCAAATGAAAGGACTTTGCCTCTTTGAATTTCCAATTCATTTTAATTCAATATAAACAAAATAAAAATCTGTAAATAAAAATAAAAGACCAAAAAAAATAAAGTAAAATGAAAATAAATAATTATTCTTAGGAAAAATAAAAAGTAAATAAAGAAAATAGTTTATTATATTGAAACTAGGATTAAAAATTATAAACAAAAATACAATTAACTTTGGAAAATTATAACTTTACTTCTAAAATGTTTTAAAAATAAAATATTGAAATAAAATTTAATTTAAAATAATTTAAAAATATTTGCAAAAATATTGGGTTGTTACAACCGGTTATCAGTGTTAGTATAGTAAGTACAGTTCCAAGTGACTAGTTTGAGAAAAACTATTAAGGCACCGTGGGAACTTTGTTTGTTATGTGTGGATCGGAGAAAACGCCACTAGTTCCCTATCATGTTGGATATCCAATCCCAATACGAGATTTACGGTTTTAATTGTATTCTTAAAATAGTTGTAATGACTTGCAAACATTTTAGCTATCCCTTTTGCTATCATATATTTCGTTCCTTATATTCCATTGACCCAGTCTTGATATATTATCTTAGACTTAGTCCGGGTATTGATACCTTATTTGAATAAGTTTATTTGAAAAGTGTTTTCAAAGGAATGTCATTAAAATTAATATCAAGTGTATTTTGGTATAAAAGTGTTTTGGTTATCATAAAGTAAAAACTCGTCCGTATTTATGTGTGGGAGTGGTCTTATGAGATACCCTTCTTTTCAAAGGTTTTGATAACATAGTCATTTTAAATTTCGAGTATCTCACGCCGGTTTATCAAGCCTGATCCGGGTATTTTTAATACTTGGGTCAGATCCGAGTAGTTTCAGTTTCAGTTGAAGACAGTTGGAGTTTCTAAAGGAGAGCTGGAGATCTTCATCGTCGCATGGACGTATTATATTATCCGCTACATCTATTTCATTTGTTTTGTTGTTTGTCAGCATTTGTAAGGGCGGGTGTTATAACTGTCCAGGCTGAATCTAGATTAGACTCTGATATTGTATTTTAAATTTTCCGCTGTAAAGATTATTATTGTAATAATATTTGTTATTCCATTCATGTGAGATTATGTTCTGTCTTTATTTTCATTCTACCCTCAATGATCCGCTTATTCATGCAATATGAGTTGGACATGTGTGGTTTATTGTCGATTCAAAGGGTACAAAAAAATGGGCCATTACAGTTTTATATGTGATTGAGAATTGATAAGGAATTAAAAAATAAAGGTTTCAAAAAAGGAATTGGAAAATTTTCGATTATTCTACCAAAACAAAATTCTTTTCTTTCTTTCATTCAATTCATTCTTTTCAAAATTAACTTTCCTCCTCTACGCTTTTCTTTGCCATGACAGAAAATCATTATCCCAATCCAAACCAAAAACAACACTAAATCAATTAAAATAACATCAAATAAAATAAAACGTAAATGGTGTAACGACCCAGAATTTTAGTCATTTGAAATTGGGATATTTAATCGATTTTAAATATTAAAAATTTAATTTTATAAGTTGAATAACTTGAATTTCAAATATAGCGATTTATTTAATAATTAAATAAATCAATTTAATATTTTGAATTGTTTAAATAATTGAACCTTGGGTTTTAGTTTGGATAAAAATGATTTTCAAGCTTATTTAAATTCTATTTGATAAGAATGGTAATAAGAAACTTTTAATTATATTTAAAGGTGAGTAATTTGGGCTTTAAAAATAATTAGTTTTAAATTAACGCATAAAAATAGCCTTTCGGAGTAAATCTCAGATTTCGACAAAACTAGTTTCAATAGATCTATAATTATGAATTGTTATACACCGTCAAGTTTCGTAATGATTGGATGTATCATTTGGTCGTGCGGGATAGAAACGCATTGAAATTAATATCGAGAATTTAATATAATAACTAGGTCTAAAACCTATCTTCTGCATACGATCGAATTAGGTCTCAAAACAAGTCTCATTATGTTTTAAATAAGGATATTACATACAGAATGCTTGGCGATATGCCTCGTTAGGAGTTCAAAATTTTCGAACGTTTTGTAATTTGATATTTTAAATTGAAATATATATATATATATTCCCATATCCTAGCCCATGCTCTTCACTATGCATGCCATACCCATACTATACAGCCATGCCTCAAACCATATTGTCTCTCCCCTATTTATATCATGATCAAATTAGAGGGAAAAAAAATTTGGCAAAAATTTCTAAATTTTCAAATTTAAAAATCCCCTCATCCTACGGCTCTCATTCATTGGAGCCACTTGAGGCAAATTTAGGTCACGTCATCAACTAGAGAAATGTTGCCGACATCGAGCTCGACCTATTGGACGGTTGGATCGTCGTCATTCATCGTGTGGAGGCCGCAGTTCGTCGATGAACAACGAACAAAAATCCTTTGATTTTGGCGATTTGGCTCGTTTTTAGGCGATGGACCTTGAAGGGAAGTTGTAGAGGAGGTCGAGGGCAACCCATAGCCGAAGTTTCATGGCCAATGGTGAACTGTGGTGGTAAAAATCACCTTCGTTCTTGAGCGGCACTGTGGGTTCGGGTTTTGGCCATTGGTGGCGCTAGGCGGAGCAAGGGAAGGTCGCGTGGTGGCAGGTGGCATCAGCGAGGGATGGCGCTCAATGGTGGGGTGCGTGGCGGCTAACCATGGCCGGAGGCGACGTGAAAGGGGATGGTCGAAGTGTGCTGTGTTAAGAGCGAGTTTTGTTTGAATGAGAAGAAGTGTTAAAACCAAGATAGGTAATTAGTGGATAATTAAAGATGTAAGCAGTTTATTTTATTTTTAATTTAAATATCGATAACTTAATTATTTAATAACTTTTGCATACGAGAGGCGGTTGAGACGTGAATTTTTGCATTGCGCTCGTAATTACATAATCTTCACAATGGAACTAGTTTGGACGAATTTGGAGATAATTGAAATTTGGGCTAAAATTGGAGCAGTTTTAGTTCCAAACAGGAACGCCTTAGCGACGATAGAAAATTCGGTGAGTTAAACTCACCTTTTTGGTTAACTAGTATGATATATAGTTGATAAAAATTGTTGGATGGTTACTTGGATGAATTACCATATTTATTAGTTGGTTTGGATATATTCCTGCCCTTGGAGCGGATGATCCTTTGTATACGAATCTCGCCTCGAAGCGGTTGATTTATATTTTTTGATTATATACTATTGTGATGCAGGGGGACAGGTTGGAGAGATCCAACAGGATTCCTTGCTATTATTGAATTGTTTTGATAATATTCCTTTTATATGGATTATTGAATAATAGACCTGATTGTGGATACTATGATTATAACATTGTTCTATGTTTAAAAACAATAACCTAGTGATTATAGAAAATCAATATCAATATTGGTTGAGCGTTTAGCGGCCGTTGGCCTGAAATTAGTATTTGGAAATAATATAAATTGTCAATTGAATTGAAATTGGGTTTAAGACAGAAAATGGTTTCAAATCCCAAAATGGGTTTCAGAAATATATTATTTTAAAAAAAAGATGATTTATTCACATTTAATATTGTTTTAAAAGTATTTAATTAAAATAATATTGTTTCAAAAATATTTAATTAAATTAATATTGTTTTAAAATTATTTAATTATATTAATATTGTTTTAAAGTTAATTAATTATAGTAATATTATTTTAAGGTTACTTAATTATATTAATATTGTTTTAAAGTTATTTAATTAAATTAATATTGTTTTAAAAGTATTTAATTATATTAATATTGTTTTAAAGTTAATTAATTATAGTAATATTATTTTAAGGTTACTTAATTATATTAATATTGTTTTAAAGTTGATTAATTATAGTAATATTATTTTAAGGTTATTTAGTTATATTAGTATTGTTTTGAAGTTATCAAAATGTTAAAATGTTCATTATTTCAAGAATAATTATGGTTTGAAATTAGTAATAAGGATTATTAATAAGGTTTTGATAAATAAATTATTATTATTTATAAAAATGGTAAAGATTAATTATCATTGTTTCTTAAACAATATTTTGGAATTATTAATTATTATTTTTAAGATGTTTTAAAATTAATAATTTTCATTTATTTATAATGTTTTTGTTAATGTTTATTATTATATAATTGTGTTGTGAAGTAAAAGATTTTTATTTATTTATAAATGTGTTCGAGACCCAAGAATAGAGTTGAAAGTGGATTTTATAAAGGAGCTTATAAAATGGTTTGGAGACATAAGGAAGAATATTTACA
This sequence comes from Allium fistulosum, assembly GCA_030737815.1. Lineage (NCBI taxonomy): Eukaryota > Viridiplantae > Streptophyta > Magnoliopsida > Asparagales > Amaryllidaceae > Allium > Allium fistulosum. The sequence continues at coordinate 1,367,829,912 of CM060902.1, read as the reverse complement.
GGTTGAAGAGTTTTATAAATGGTTAGATATTTGTAAACGGACTTAAGGAACGTGTTTGTAGATTTATAAAAGAAGTTATATAAATGGTTTAGAGATTTATAAAGGATTTATAAATGAGTTTTAGAAATGTACAAATAGGATTTATAATTGATTGGAATGTATAAAAGAAGTTTTATAAATGGTTCCAGAATTTTTATAAAATGGTTTATAAATGGTTTTAGAGAATTACAAGGAGTTTATGAATGATTTTTGAATCAAATAAAAAGGGAATCTTTCTCTGTTTGTAAATATATTTATACCATTGAGATAAGTATATGGATATTTTCTAAGTGTTGAAAATATAGGAATTGGTGGATATATCTTTGTAAAAGTATTTTTATACAAGTAATTTATAAATGGTTTTAATTATGAAAGATTTATAAAAGGAGGCTAGTGATTGCTTATATGCTTAACTAATGTTGGTTTTCCCTATGGAATTAAATTCCTGACTTAATGATTGTTATTCGATAGTGAAATAACCGACTATCGAATTTGGACCCGAACGTAACTTTGGAAATATCTAGGAGAAACACGTGAGTTATATAGCACAGTCATCTCCGATGATGCTCATCTGTGCGTATAAACCTCGTTTTTTCTCCTAGGACGATGATAAGGTAATCCATCCACTAACGGTTAGGAGGTGATCTCCGCTCTTATCTTTGACTGTTTATTTCCTAAAGAACCGAGGTTGAGTTTACCGGGAATTATCGAATGCTGTTTTGAAGAGACCGGGATTGGGTATGTTATCCGAAAACCACTTCGATCCAACGAATGTGTTTCGAAGTGAAGACATCTTGAAGATGCTGGAATTGGAGATGGAGCTCTCAAGTGTTTCTTTCAGTCCCAGAATGAACTTATATGGATGAATGCTGGTATTGTATTGTTGCCCGGAAGGCAGTAATAGCATTCCAAGTGGGAAGTGCTATATAAAAGGTAAAACGTAGCCTCAAGCCTCATTAACCGAGAATGAATAAAACAGGGGAGATGCAGCAAGGCTAAGTGGGTCGCTCCCAAGTAGGGTATGATCATCCATATCTAGAGTCAATATTATCTCTCATTGTGTGCTTTGGGGCCCATCAATGGAGGGGTGATCATATTCGGTATTATCTAGTAAAGGGTAGGCCAGTTCTGCATTGGCAGGGGTCGATAGGTTCGACCTTGGTGTTATTTGTTTAGAGATGCACCATGACGGGCGGTAACCCGGGAGCCTAATCATTGTATGGAATCCATTCTCAAATACGAGCCTTTACAGTTCTAGTTGTATGCCTATTATGCTAGAATTTAATTAATGTGACAATTTCAGCTATGTTTAATAAGTATTTGTATCTATACCCTATTATAATATCAGAGAATTTCATATGAAATGGTTTTGGTTATCGTAAGGTAAAAACATGTTTCGTGTTTATGTGCGGCGTGGTCCTACGAGATACTCTTGATTTCCAAAAGGTTTTCTATAACTTTAAAATCTGATTGGGTGTGTTTTCTCACGTTAGTTTTACAGACTGACTCGAGTGTTATTTTATTATAACGTTCGGGTCAGACCGAGCATATTTACAGGATTTTAGTTGGATGCTTTGGAGCTTCAGGAGACGAATTTGAGGTCTAAAGACATATCCACATATATGGTTATTTTTCCGCTACATTTGTTATTGTATTTATCAGCAATTGTAAGGAATGGCTGTTATAACTGTCCAGGCTGAATATGTTAGTATACTCTGATTGATTTCTATATATATACGTACTGCTGTTTTGTTTTTGTGTAAAGATTTGCTGTTTATTATAGATTATTCATTCGCTGTGTGATTCTGTGTTGTTTAGTATTTTCTTATCTTCTTCCTTCTTTCTTTTCACCTAACAATCGGGTTTTCTGGCATTCGATTACTCGGCACGCAATATAGTGGAAGTATTAGTATCGAATTTTCGAGGGTCGAAAAGCCCCGTTCGTTACACTTAGTATCAAAGCTGAAGGTTAAGTGAAAACCTTGGCTTGGTGGGGTACTCATTAGAGATATGATCGGTAGCACCCTAGAATGAGTTTGAGTGTATATATATGTATATGAGTGTGTATTTGTTAGTGATATAAAAATGTTTTATATTGTGTTGGTTGATTGGTTGAGTGGCTTATGGATTCAGGTGAATACGAGTAATTAACTTTATTGATAGGGATCTTTACACACTTGAACAGAGCAATTCGACATGGTATTGTTTTGAAATTGGGTAAATGAAATAATTTTACCTTTATTATATGTTATATATAACGGAATAATTTTTTAGAAAATTATTATGATAAATATGGTGTGCTTAGCTATTAGGAAATAATAATGTTATACTATTATCATTTGTTGTTTGTTGTTTATTATTTATAATTGAATTAAAGTTGCTATTACTATAATGTAAACAAAGGTTAAAAATAAAGAAATGATTTTCTATAACCAAAGTGGGATTATATAAATATGATTTATAAATGTGATTTGTAAATGAAAAGGAAATGAAATTTCATAAGTATATTATAATATGATTTGTAAAAATAAAGGATTTAAAAGCTATGAATTTGAGGATTTAAAACCCGTTGGTTTTGAAAATTGTTTTTGTCAAAGTTTTGGAATAATAATAATAATATTTGGAAAATATTATTTGAATGAAAATATTTAAAAAGGATTTTAAAGAAATAAAAGCATTGAACTCACTTCGGTCATTGGAGAATAACGTCGATGATGACTACAGCATCATCGACGTTCATTTTTGGGTTTCCAAGAGAGGAATAACTACCTTTGGGATTTTGTTTTGGTAAAACTAGCTTTGATTTTAAAATTCAAAAGTGTGATTGGGAATACAAAAGAATTATTTGTATTATTGTTTCAAAATGATTTGAAATAAGAACAAGGTAATTTTCATCTAAATGTTTTATGAAAATATGAGAAAATAAGTTTTATAATTTATATATATTTTGGGAATTATTAAGTTAAAACAATGTTTTAAATTGTTGAATATGAATGTTGAGAAAAGCAAAATTGAAATGGAACTTAACTTAAGTGAAATAAAATGAATTTTGAAAAGAAATTTAGCCTAAGTTAGGTTAAATGAAATAGTTTTTGAAATAAAATTGATTTAGATTTGAAATGAGTTAATGAAGGAACTAATTAAATAAATTAGTGAGTTGAATATGGTTTTGGAATATGGTTGATAAAATTGAATGTTGAAATTGGAAAATTAAATTGAATTTTATTAGAAACGGATAAGGACTTAAGTTGTGAAGTGGTAATAAGCATGACAAGAATTGAATGAAATTTTTATAAACTTGTGTATGAAGTAAGTCATAAATGAATTTAATATGGAGAGAAATATTGTTAAACATAAAAATTTGATGGAATGTTCTTAAGTGATGTTAGTATTGAAAGAATATATTAAGTAATGAAATGAATGTGAAATAAAAAGGAATTTGTTATAGCTAGAAATCAATTGGAATAAATACGTAAGTTGTATGTATATTATTCTATTCGCATAACAGTTTGATCCAGATTCGAGTACATAATTTCGAAATGATTTACGTCAATCCGAGTTGGAATTTTTCACTCGATTCTCGACGGCGAACACTGGATATGGATTTTTGGTTGATTCTTGTAACGATCTATATTTTCAACCATTTAGAAATATTAAATTTAACATAATTGTTGATTAAAAATGGTTAGAAAAAAAGATTTTTTGATTATTGTAAAAAAAATTAGAATATAAAACATGAACTTAGATAAATTCCAAAACAACAAATTTCAATGAGATAAGAGGCGGTAACGCGTATTAGAATGTAATTTAATAATATTGATCGAATGTAATTGACAAGTGTTTTAATGTAATTTCAATCAATTATAATTGTGAAGTTTAATAAGGAATAAAATAAATGATGTATTAATGGTGCAACCATATGTTATTTAATTGAAATTGGTTTTAATATAGAATATGAAATTAGTTATGTGGTAAGTAATTTATAACCCTTGTTTGTAAACAATAAGTTAATAGATATGAACTATTAATGTATAATAATTTTTTTATTTATCATCTTATTATTAAATCCAGTTGAAATTGATTTAAAAATCAATGAAATTTAATGTAATGAAATATTATAATTAATATGAGCAAAGACGTTAATTGTAGAATATGAGTGCAATAAATGAAAACTTATGTTTAATGAACACATAAAGTATTTGTTGATTTAATAATAAGAACATGTAAATCAAAATAAAAGACTTTATTGGAAATTAGAATATAATGAATAGATTTGATTACAACTGTAATTAAGCGTTGAAATTAATTTAATATTTAAATCTTGGATTTAACATGGAAAATTGTATTTCAAAAGATTATTAAATTATGTTTAATCAAGGGTGATGATAGAAAACTTTTAATTTAGAATTTAAAAGTGGTTAAACCAATTTAATAATTATTCATTTAATTAACGCGTAAAAATGAATATAATTTGATTTTAAAGATAACTTCTATATACAATAGAATTAGGGTTCGAAATTAGTTTCGTTGAGTTAAAAAAAATTAAAAACCTATATTTCAACATATAGGATGACCTTTTTTCGTTTCGCGGATGAAACGGTCTTTCTGGGCCTTTGTTAACACTTTGGCACAATCGATAACTTTCCCATCAATTCTTGTTCCATCTTTATCTATATATATGATGTTATGAAACTCTAAAAGCCTTCTGTTCTATTTTCTGTACGTACATTTCAGTTCTAATCTGCTCCTTCTCAATGGTCATTATCCCAAAACCCTAAATTCTAATTTCAAATCAAATCCAAAAATCCAAACATCTCAAACACTATCATATAACATATCGTTGCGAAGCTCTCGACAAATGGAACCAGCATCTGCAATTCATTTTTCGATTATAGGCTCCGTTTGTCCAAAAATAGGCGAATCATTTTCAGCCGTTCATTCTAGGGTATGGATTAAATGGCGGATCGTCGATCATTCGACGATCGGGGGGGCACTACAATGTAGACGAGGCTTAAAGGAGATGATCATCGGGTTGGATCGTGTCATCGGCACACGAGATCGCCAGAATTGGAGAATAAAGGCGACGAAGGCGTTTACTGGCGACGTGGCACGTTGCGAGTGGTCTAGGAGGCATGGCTAGAGGTTGGCTTCAAAGTGACGTCGTCTGATCTGGGTGTAGCGGCCTCCAGGCGCGGTGGTGGGCAGTTGATGAAACACCTCCACACCCCTTCGTATACCCAAAAAGGACACACTAAAGAATGTGGTGTGTTATAGGTATAGGTAAAACATCACAGAGCCTAAGATTCACAAGACAAATAGGTAAAAACAGCGGAAACATTTAAATAGTAATTCATTATTCAGAATTAAACTTCATCAATAAGTCATAAAAACAGAATATGTCTAAAACCCAAATTCTCATGTCTTATGAAAAATATATCTCTGTCTCACATCATCAGAGTACATAAAAATTAATAATCATCCCTCTCATAAGTACCAGTACATCAAAAGCCAAATGAAAAGAAGAAGAATACATGAAGAACTCCGGGAATGTATCTCCAAGAAATCTAAATCTACTATCCTCGACTCTTCTGGCCTAAAGAGGAGAAAAGGGGAAATAGAGGAGTGGGTCAGACAATAAGTCTGGTGAGTGAAAGTAATTGCTAGCATTTTTAAGCAAGATAAAGATAATAGACTAAGCAATAGTTCTAGTATGGAAAGAAATACTGAAAAGATAAAACTGGGGTAAAATACTGTTTCTGATTCTGTTTGACTGTTTGCTTTGATTGTTTTGATTGTTTGCACTTGTCTTTAACTGCTGTGATTAGGTTGAAACCCTAATCCTATTTTAGTTGCTAATTTGATTAGGCTGAAATCCTAATTCTACCCGTTGATCGGCCTTCTATCTCTGTTGTGCCACTGTGAGCCAATCATGTTGGTCACAGCAAAAGCCACCTCTTAGCGCTTGGAACGCGGTAGCGAATTATTTACACTAATCGATGTCGCACGCTCGGTCATCGCCAGGTTACACTAGCTGTCGCCCCCTGTTGTGACTTCTTATTTACCCTAATCAGCATAAGCGTGCCCAGCCTCACCTAACCATTGTGAGACCATCAGTCCTAGACCTGAAAGGGAATGCTGCCCAGCCTCGCCTAGCTGTTGTGAGACCATCAGTCCTAGTACTAAAAGGGAATGTTGTCGGTACTGGTCCTAACAAATAAATTCTAGTTTGCGCCCCTTTCCCAAATCCCCAGATTTGAGCTTCTATCTATTGGCCACTTATTTACCCTAATCAGCATAAGCGTGTCCCAGCCTCACCTGCTATTGTGAGACCATCAGTCCTAGATCTGAAAGGGAATGCTGTCGGTACGGACCACTACTTTTGTGTTTGCTTATTAACTTATTCTAAGTTTTAAAATAAGCCTCTTCTGTTATTTCTTTCTTATTAATTATAACCTATTTGTTATAACTGTTCTTTTGCTTATTAACTTAGTCCAAGATCTAAGTTATAAAATAAGCCTCTTCTGTTACTCTTCGATTTGCTCTTTTTTATATACTTATAATCACTTGTTATAATTATGCTTGCAAATACCTCAAATTTGCCTATTCCAGTCTATCTCCATCTTATTACAGTTCTTCTTATTTTACATCTGATTTCGGTAAATTTAGTGTTTTTCTATTTTAATCCATATTTTCGAATTCTTCTTCTTTTAATTTATTCACGTAAAAAGGGATTAAATTTGTATAAAAAGAAACTAACATTTACAGGCTAAATTCCAACTTAAAACAGATTTTAATAAATGTAAATAACTGTAAATAACTATAAATAACTGAATAAAATAACCGAATAAAAATATCCGAATAAAATAGACTGAAAAGAACTTCTGGAATTTACTTAAAAGTTAGCTGTAAATAACTTACATAAAAATTGTCTCAAAATTGTAGAAAAACTACAACTATTGAGAACCCTATTATTTTAAATTACTTAAAAATCTAAAATAATTACAAACACTCACCTGTGTTCCTTAGCTCTAATCCTTGGCCTTCCCAGATCCACTTCTAGGGCGTAGAATATTTTTATCAGAAAGATCTTCTCTCTAGAAATTTTTTCTATTTATGGTTCAGTCTTAGGCAATGTACCCAATTGGGAGAAAATCTGAATGAGAAAAATAGCTAGGTCTAGGGTTCTATTTATAGTGTGACTTAGGGATCTCAGACCGTTGGATTTGAAGATTAAATCTGGTGCAACCATGTCATAAGCTCTCTAGGAACCGTCGGATGGAAGCACGAACGCACAGGGTTTGAGAACAATCAAGTTATGACGTGTACGCTTCGATCTCAATGAATCTACGTTCATTAACTAAAGCGGGTCGACCAAGCATCTATGGGGGTCGACCTATGTATAATGGGGGTCGACCTGACCATTGGCATGGGTCGACCCATGCCTTGCAAAATTTTTTTATTTTTTTTGTCATTTTAGTTGATTTCTTGTTTCTCTCGTATCTTCTCCATACTAACTAGGATTTTGACAAGTTATATATGGAAATTGATCGGAAAATCGCCACGGACCAAATGGTGCAACTCCCGTAGCTCGATTATGAAAATTTCACAAACTTATTTTATTATTTAATTAATTTGTTAATTAATTATTATAGCTCAAATTTTGGGTTGTTACTTTGTCCCCTTCTTAAAGGATTTCGTCCCCGAAATCTCCAAGGACAGAAGAATGAATTAAATATTTTCATCCAAATTTTACAACCACATATTCAACCATCATCCATTACATCCATTATCCTTAAGCTTTCTAATGCAACTTATGTTATATGCAATAGTGTAGTGTCAATGTCCCTAACTAATGCAAAAGATTAGGCGGTCTACTGATTCAATCGACCTCCTTTTTATGCAATCATGTTTGTGCTATGTATCTGAATGAATGCAAGTTTCCTAATGATAACTGATAGTTCTATATGCGTGCTACAATCATCATCCAAATGCAACAATCATATGATAATCACTCATTATAGCAACCATGGAAATAAAAATAAAAATGCAATTGCACACACATCCATATGCTTATGCTTTGTTGACCTAGTTAGGCCGATCCCTAAGAGATAATAGTGCCTAGTGTGTGTATGTGCGTCCATTAGCATCCACTAGCAAACACTTGCAACCACTAGCGTCCAACATACATACGTGTTCTAGTAACATGTTTACATTCAGTCCTACCATCCATAGGTTAAATCCTAAGATCTACCCTCCCAAAGGATACTAAAGGAAAGAACCTATTCAAAACTAAAGATGGAAATAGGAAATTCAAGACGTACTATCGAAGAGATGTGGATAAGAGATACGTATTTTCTCCTCAGCCTCCCACGTAGCTTCCTCGATACTATCTCCCCACTGCAGCTTAACCAAAGGGACTTCCTTATTCCTAAGCTTCTTGATATCACGTCCAACGATCTTGGTAGGAATGCGACGAACCGATGCTTCTCTCTCCACTTCAACTTCCTCAAGTTGACTAAGTTCCACTACCTCTACTGAATCGTGCAAGCACTTTCTCAAGTGCGAAACATGAAAAACGTCATGAACTCCCGCGAGCCTCTCCGGTAGCTTTATCCGATACGCCATCTTCCCTACCCATTCCACTAAGGGGAACGATCCTACGAATCTGGGAGCAAGTTTCCCACCAGATCCAAACCTCACTACCTTTCTTAGTGGAGACACCTTAATGAAAACCAAACCTCCTACCTTGAACTCAATATCCCTTCTCCGCTTATCTGCATAGGATTTCTGTCTATCTTGGGCCGTCTTCTTTCTCCTTCTAATCAAATCAATCTTTTCCAAAGTCTCTCTAACCATGTCAGGACCAAGCAACAATCTTTCTGTAGACTCCAACCAACATGAAGGCGACTTGCAAGGTCTTCCATAAAGTGCTTCAAAAGGTGCCATCCCAATGGTAGTCTAAAAACTATTATTATATGCGAATTCCACTAAAGGAAGGTGCTTCTCCCAAGTTCCTCCAAAATCAAGAATGCACATCCTCAATAATCCTCAAGAACTCTATTAACTCTCTCCATTTGGCCATCCGTTTGAGGGTGATAGGCCGTACTCAATCTAAGCTGTGTCCCTGAAGCCTCTTGCAAGCTTCTCCAAAACTCGCTAGTAAAGATAGGGTCTCTGTCGCTCACTATACTAGAGGGAACTCCATGAAGTCGGACTATCTCACAAACGTATATGGATGCCAAATAAGGTGTTTTCCTCTTACTCTTGACCGGAATGAATTGGGCGCTCTTAGTCAAACGATCTACAATCACCCAAATACTGGTATTCCCCTTTCTAGATCGGGGTAGACCATCAATGAAGTCCATCGAAACACTATCCCACTTCCATTTGGGTACATCCAATGGTTGAAGCAACCCGCCAAGGCTCTGCTGCTCCGCCTTAACTCTTTGGCATACAAGACACTTAGCCACAAACTCTGCTACGTCCTCTCGCTGTCTTGAACCAATCTGATTTATGAGGGTAGGCTTAATCTGAAGAGCTAAAATCTTAGCAAAATCTCTGATAAACTTCCTATAATAACCAGCTAAACCTAGGAAGCTTCTAACTTCGGTATCTTTCTTGTGGGCCTTCCAATCTTGTATTGCTACTATCATAGCGGGATCCACAGCTAAACCCTCTCTTGAGACTACATGCCCTAAGAAACGCACCTCCTTACGCCAAAAGTGACACTTCGAAAACTTTGCTTTCAACTGATGAACACGAAGTGTACGAAGAACCTCCTCAAGATGAATAGCATGCTCTTCCATACTCTTGGGAAACACCAAAATATCGTCCACAAATACTACAACAACTTATTTAGGACATCTCGAAAAACATGGCTCATCAAATCTACGAAATAGACTGGGGCATTGGTCAGCACAAACGGCTTAACCAACCACTCAATGAATCCATCTGGTGTCCTAAATGTTGTCTTATCGATGCTATCGTCAGCAACCCTAAGCTGATGAAATCCAGTAGCCAAACCAAGCAGAGAAAATACTAAAGTGCCAACCTATTGATCGAAAAGATCGTTTATCCTAGGAAGTGGGTAACAGTTCGTCTTCGTGAGCTTCTTCAACTCTCTATAGTCTACGCAAAGTCGAAGGGAACCATTCGTCTTTGTAGCGAAGACGACTGGCGCTCCCCACTCAGATATGCTCCGTCTGATGAAGCCTTTCTCCAATAGCTCACCAATCTCCTTACTTAACTCCTTTCTCTCCCTAGGAGCCATATTCTTCACTGGCTTAGCATTGTCATTCAGATAGATCCTAAAGTCGATCTCTCTCTTAGGGGGTAGTCCCCTAACCTCCTCAAAAACGTGTGGGAAATCTATAACAACTGGAACTGAATCTAACTCTCCTAGTGATGAATCAAGGGAATAAAGGAAGCTCAACATGACTGACCTCTGTGGGTCGCAAGAAACCTCAAGAGTCCGCCCACTACATGTTTATAGCCTAACGACTCTCCTCTCGCAGTCCAATATCGCACCATAAGTGGATAACCAATCCATCCCCAAAATCATCCCATGTCCTGAAAATACCAGTACATAGGCGTCACAATCAAACTCTACGCCTAATATAAAAATTTTCAAACCCCTACAAATCATGGAAAAATATGCCGATCCTCCTACGTGGTTTGAAACAACTATAGGGTCTACTACTAGATAAATATCTAAGTGCAAAAAATCAACTAAGGAACTAGAAATGAAAGAATGTGATGCTCCAGAGTCAAAAAGAGTCCGAATAGGAAAATCTAAAATAGAGATCAAACCTTCTACAGAGACTTTCCTACCTCGATTCGGTCCACTGGAAGGTGCTGCATCCAAAGCCTATACGTGCATTGTAGGTGCGCCTGCTCTCTGCACTGCCCTTTGAGGACAACCTCTACTAAAGTGCCCAGGCTACCCACATTTGTAACACCTCCCCTTCATCGTGTCCTTCTTATGGTCCTTTGTGTAATGCCCAACCAATTCACAACTATGACATTTCTCACCCTTCATGATCTGTCCTTTCTGAGGTCCTCCTCCTTTCTTCTTGTCCTTATCCTTCTTATCCTTCCACCATTGCTTCTTAGAGTTTTCTGATTTAGAAACCTCCTTAACCTCTTCTTTCTTAGGAACATCTGATATAAGTGCCATTTCCATAAGTGATTCATATGTCGCTCCCATAAGTAGATGTGTCAATGCCAATCCTTGAAGGGGTTGGTTCAAACCCTTAGCAAACTTGATGGCCTTCTTATGAGGTGTATTAACAAACTCCATCCTGAACCTCGATAACTCAATAAACTAATTTATATACTCTTTCACCGAAAGACTCCCTTGCTTCGGACTAATGAACTTCTCCAGCTGCATGCTTTCCTCAGCTTGCGACAAGAACTTTCTCTCAAACCTTTCCCGAAACCCAAACCAACCAATGTCTCTACCCTCCATCTCTACAATCTCCCACCAGTAAGAAGCCTCTCCCTTCAGCTGCCAAGATGCAAGCTGAACTCTCTCGCAGTCCTCCAATCCTAACAGCCCAAATATCTGCTCTGTATTCCTCAACCAAGCTCGTAACTCTACGAAATCCTCCGTGCCAAATAACATCTTGCCTCCTAGACTAGCGAAGTCCTTGCATAGCTTAGAAAAATTGGCTGCTGCGGGTGGATTAACGGGATCTCCACCCGTTGGTGCTGCATTGGGCACTTGCCCTTGCACCTCTGGTGCCGTAGCTTAGAGGTATCTACGGAACCAGCCAGGTACTGGGACACCCTCTGGAAGATTTGGGGCATCCTCCATTCCATGCAAAGAAAAGAAATTTTAGACTGGAAAGAATCGAAAGAAGGTTGAACTGGACTTTGAGGGGATATTTATAAAAACTCTCTTATACTTGAAAACCATTTCTATAATAAGAGTTTCTTTCTGAAAAATACTTTTAAAGATAAGTTACTTCTGAAAAATACTTTACTTTTAAAACAAGTTTTTAGGAATCCTGTAACCTTAGGCTCTGATATCAAGTGAAACACCCCACACCCCATACTATACACATAAAGGGCACACTAAAGAATGTGGTGCATTATAGGTATAACTAAAACATCACAGAGACTAAGATTCACAAGACAAATAGGTAAAAATAGCGAAAACATTTAAATAGTAATTCATTATTCAAAATTAAACTTCATCAATAAGTCATAAAAACAAAATATGTCTAAAACCCCAAATTCTCATGTCTTATGAAAAATATATCTTAGTCTCACATCATCAGAGTACGTAAATATTAATAATCATCCCTCTCATAAGTACCAGTACATCAAAAGCCAAATGAAAAGAAAAATGAAAAGAAGAAGAATACATGTAGAACTCCGGGAATGTACCTCCAAGAAATCTAAATCTACTGTCCTCGACTCTACTGGCCTATGTGGGAGAAAAGGAGAAATAGATGAGTGGGTCAGACAATAAGTCCGGTGAGTGAAAGTAATTACTAGCATTTCTAATCAAGATAAAGATAATAGACTAAGCAATAGTTCTAGTATGGAAAGAAATACTGAAAAGATAAAACTGGGGTAAAATACTGTTTCTGATTCTGTTTGACTGTTTGCTTTGATTGTTTTGATTGTTTGCACTTGTCTTTAACTGCTGTGATTAGGTTGAAACCCTAATCCTATTTTAGTTGCTAATTTGATTAGGCTGAAATCCTAATTCAACCCGTTGATCGTCCTTCTATCTCTGTTGTGCTACTGTGAACCAATCCTATTGGTCATTGCAAAAGACCCTCTTAGTGCTTTGAACGCAGTAGCGAATTATTTACTCTAATCGATGCTGCACGCTCAATCATTGCCGGTACACACTAAATGTCGCCCCCTGTTGTGACCTCCTATTTACCCTAATCAGCATAAGCATGCCCAGCCTCACCTAACTATTGTGAGACCATCAGTCCTAGACCTGAAATGGAATGTGTTCCAGCCTCACCTAGCTATTGTGAGACCATCAGTCCTAGTCCTGAAAGGGAATGCTGGTGTTACTGGTCCTAACAAACAAATTCTAGTTTGCGCCCTTTGCCCAAATCCCAGATTTGAGCTTCTATTTATTGGCCAATTATTTACCCTAATCAACATAAGCATGTCCCAGCCTCACCTGCTATTTTGAGACCATTGTCCTAGATCTGAAAGGAATGCTGCCGGTACGGACCACTACTTCTGTGTTTGCTTATTAACTTATTATAAGTTTAAAATAAGCCTCTTCTGTTATTTCTTTCTTTTTAATTATAACCTATGTGTTATAATTGTTCTTTTGCTTATTAACTTAATCCGAGATCTAAGTTATAAAATAAGCCTCTTCTGTTACTCTTCTATTTTCTCTTTTTTTAGTTATAATCACTTTTTATAATTATGCTTGCACATATATTAAATTTGCCTATATCAGTATATCTCCATCTTATTACAATTCTTCGTATTTTACATCTTATTTTTGTAAATTTAGTGTTTTTCTATTTTAATTCATATTTGCGAATTCTTCTTCTTTTAATTTATTCGCATAAAAAGGGATTAAAGCTGTATAAAAAGAAACTAACATTTACATGCTAAATTCCAACTTAAAAGATGTAAATTAATGTAAATATCTGTAAGTAACTATAAGTAACTGAATAAAATAACTGAATAGAAATAGCGGAATAAAATAGACTGAAAAGAACTTTTGGAATTTACTTAAATGTTAACTGTAAATAAGTTATATAAAAATTATCTCAAAATTGTAGAAAAACTACAACTATTGAGAACCCTATTATTTTAAATTACTTAAAAATCTAAAATAATTACAAAACACTCACCTGTGGTCCTTAGCTCTAATCCTTCGCCTTCTCGGATCCACTTCTAGGGCATAGAATATTTTTATCAAAAAGATCTTCTCCCTAGAATTTTTTTTTTATTTAGAGTTCAGCCTTAGGCAATGAACCTAATTGGGAAAAAATCTGAATGAGAAAAATAGCTAGGCCTAGGGTTCTATTTATAGTGTGACTTAGGGATCTAAGACTGTTTGATTTGAAGATTAAACCCGGTACAACCACGTTATATGCTCTCTAGGAATCGTCGGATAGAAGCACGAGCAGACAGGATTTGAGAAAAATCAAGTTATGACGTGTATGCTTCGATCTGGACGATCCTACGTTCATTAACTAAGGCGGGTCGACCAAGCTTCTATCTGGGTCGACCTATGTATAGTGGGGGTCGACCCTAAGGTCGACCTGACCATTGGCATGGGTCGACCCATGCCTTGCAATTTTTTTTTGTTTTAGTTGATTTGTTCCTCTCGTATCTTCTCCATACTGACTTGGATTTCGATAAGTTATATATGGAAATTGATCAGAAAATCGCCATGGACCCAATGGTGCAACTCCTGTAGCTCGATCTGAAAATTTCACAAACTTATTTTATTATTTAATTAATTCATCAATTAATTATTATAGCTCAAATTTTGGGTTGTTACATTTGAAGAGCGGCGGCCGATGGGTAGGGTTACGATTTGATTTTTAGGAGGTAATAATAATTACAGTTTTGCCCTTGCTTTATTTTAATTTAAATTTAAAATTCAAACTTCTAACTTGTATAAATTTTACATACGAGCTCTGATTGACGTGCGGTTTCTTCCATTGGACTCGCATCAAAATTCCAAACAATGTGAAACTGGTTTGGTTGAATTTGGATACTATTGAGATTTGGGCTTTTGTTCGATTTTTAATGGACTTTAAATCAATGGTGAGTGATTTAACCCACTCATGCAATACTAAATTTTTTGATGTTAGTTAAATTGAAATTATGAAGTAATATAATTTTATTGATTGCTGTTTGGTAATTTAAATTGATATTTAAATTGAATCTGATATTAAATTGAAATGACATTTAAATTATACTGAAATTTAATTGCTGGTTAAACACCGACACTTGATAACTAGTAACCGTTACGATATATTGATTGATTTGGATGTTGATTGCAATTAGATGCCTATTAATTGTTATGTTGAATGTATGGTTGTTATTTATTTGGACATATCTTTGTTATTACCCTATTTATTTATTGACATCTTATAAATTGTCACTTGTAACATTCGAAATAAACTAAGAAATAGGTTGAAATGATATATACCTATGTCATTTAATTTTGGGTTGAAATGATATATATCCATCCTTGTAATTAAAATTGAATTAACTGATCAGTTGGCCATAGGGTAGAAAATTATATACGGATACCTGATTGGTTAAATTTAATGGTTTCAAAAATCTTGAATTGAAATTGTTTTAATTAATATTGTTTTAAAGAAAATAAAAATTGGATTTATATGGACTAAATTATTTCTTATTCGAGCTCTGAAATGTTGGAATTGAAACAGTTAAATAAAATTGTTTAAAGGTTAAATGAAATTGTTAAAGGATTAAATTTGAAATCTTAAAGTTGAGATTGAGATATGATTTAAATTTATTGAAAGTGGATTATTTTAAATGTTTAAACTTTGAATTTACTCTAATTAAAGTGGTTTAAATTGGTATATTAATGTTTTTGAAGGTGAAATGGATTTAAACTAAATTGTTTAAAAATTAAAATTTGAATTGAAACTTTCAGCCTTTGAATGAATTGTTTAAATTGAATTTGAAGTAAAGTTGAAAATAGTTTTAATTGAGGTTGATTTAAATTGAATTTTTGAATATGAATTTTACTTGAATTGGAAGTCGAAAAATTGAATTTGTTATGTTTGGAATTTAAACCTTGTTATTAAAGAAAGAAATAGTTTTAATATAAATCATTTTAATATATAAACTATTTTTCGATATTAAACTATTTTAACTGTTCAAACTATTTTCAATATTAAAACTATTTTATATTAAAAACTATTTCAAATCTTTACAATATTTTAGTTATTCCAAACTATTTTTCAATATTAAAACTATTTTAATTATCCAAACTAATTTCACTATTCAAACTATTTTAATTATCCAAAACTATTTTCAATATCCAAACTGGTTAAGAGTGAGAATTATTTAGATTTAAATCACTGATTTAAATACGAATGCCTTGAAGGGATGACCTATTTTGAATTCGAAATGATTTTGAAGCGAATCTGATATTTTGATATGAATATGACTTGTTCTTGAAATTTAAAACAACCAACAAGTGTGTAAATTGACTTTTGGTTGTTAAAGAGACAGAGGCTGGATGAATGGAATACTCTTTGTTATTCTACCAAATCCACTTTATTAACCATGTACGTGGTGGATGTTATCCAGAATGTAAAGGTTGAATTGGTGATGTTTACTGGAATGAAGAAAGAGAACGCTGAAGGATGACCATGGCACTTTTGTCAATTTGAAATGACTAAAACTGGAGCCTATGTCTGACCAAGGGGTTAGTTACCTTTAGGGGCCATCACCCCTTCATATTACTATATTGATTTTGACTTGACCGGCGCACATTGATTTGATTTTGGGGGTGCTGGACTCGGTCGGCAGTCGTTGCAGCGATGTGTTACGACCAGCCAGAAAAGGGTAAACTGGTAGAATCCTACCTTGGGCATTGCCTCACGTGCCTTGTCATACTTTTAACCTTATACGCGCCCA
Organism: Allium fistulosum; assembly: GCA_030737815.1. NCBI lineage: Eukaryota > Viridiplantae > Streptophyta > Magnoliopsida > Asparagales > Amaryllidaceae > Allium > Allium fistulosum. Next base: position 1,367,813,253 of record CM060902.1, on the reverse strand, counting down.
CTACAAGTTTGTTTTAGTATGGTACCTATAGGGGACTCACTGGCTACCGACGTTACTGGTTGTGTTACAGGACCTGCATAGACTATCTGCTTCAAAATGTGTTAAGGGGGATTAATGTAAACCCTTAACGCTATTTTAATACTACTTTACTGATAAACACTACATATATAGCGTACTTTACTACATATAGATAGTTTAACGGATCCTTAGGAGATGGAAAATCCTGTAACATCACTTTAGTTATTGCACTCACATTGTACACTTGATAGGAGATGGAAAATCCCGCAAACATCTCTAAAGCTATTACACTCATATTTACTTGTTATTGATTTAAATTACATTTGAACTTTTAGTTCTGACTTGAGTGTTTTGTCTTTCATTACGCTCGGGTCAGCCTGAGTATTCAGTTCGTGAAAGCAATACTGCTTGAAGATGAAGATGGAGTTTGCTAGATCGTATCTACTATTATTCCGCTTATTTTGGTATGTTTGTTGATTGTACTCTGATTATGTTGTAAAAATTGTCTAATCAAATGTATATTGTAAAACAGCTTCATGAACTGTTTAATTGATTATTATATTTTGTTATTCCGCTGCGAGATTCTGTGTTTTGCTTTCCTTCTTTTTTCTTTTTTTCTTATTAAATCCCATTGACAATCCTCCCTTTTGAGTGGTTTGAGTTAGACATGTGCGGTTTATTATCGACTTGAATTGCCCTAAAACATGGGGCGTCACAGTTGGTATCAGAGCTTTTGTTTAGAGATACCTTAGCTTGTGTGGGTATACTAATTAGAGATAGGGTTAGTGATAACCTAGAATGAGTCTGAGTGTGTATATATATACGAGAGAGCGTATTGTTGGTGCTATAAAAAATATTTTTTTTATTGTGTCAATTTGTTCTGTTGAGTATTTATAAATTTCGGTTGGTACATAGGACGTTATGGCATCGATAGGGATTTCTAAACACTTGAACAGGGTAAACCGACACTGTATTGTTTTTGAAGTGGTAAATGAAATAATTTTACCTAGTATTATATTTGGTATATAAATAAATATATTCATATATATATATAATTTTTCATAAATTGATATAGTTATTTTTGGTGTTTTGTTGTAGTGATAGTGCTTGATTATTATCATTTGTTGTTTGGTTAGTCAAGGTTCTTAAAACTATTAACTATTGTATGTTATAAGAAAATGAAATTTTATAAATATGGTTTATAAAATATTATTTACCAATAAAACGAACTTAAATTGGAAATTTAAGAACATAAGTTCTAGTGTTTTGAAACTGGTTTTCAAAGATTTTGAAAAAATAATATTAGTATTATTTGGAAGTATTTTCGGATAGAAATATTTTCAATGGGATTTGAAAGGAATGTTTTAAAATAATTTTAAAGGAAATAAGTTTTGCTCTCCCCTCTTATGTCGCTGGAAAATAATATTGGTGATGACCGCGGCATCATCGATGTTCATTTTCGAGTTTCATTTTCGAGTTTCAAAGCGAGAAGACTACTGTAGTAGCTTTGCTACACATTTGTTCTGACAAACAAATTTTGATTTAAACCCATTAAGTATGAGTTGATAAAAAAAATAGATATATAAGTATATATTATTTCAAGATGATTTGAAATGAAACCCGGTATTAGTTCTTACGTTTTCTGTTAATTAGTGACTTTTAACTATTGAAATGAAATGGAATTTTCGACGATTTTAAATGGTTGGAAACTTCCAAATTGAAATATGAAATTAAAAGCTAAGTGTTTAATGAAACTATAAAAAAATTTGATTGATGTTTTGTAACTTGTAAATTAAAAAATAATGGAATATCATACAAGTAAAAACTTAAGTAATAAAAATGTTTCAAAATGAAATCATGTCTATATATAAATAAAGAAGTAAGATGTATAAGAAATGTTATAAACTTAAGTTAATGTTTTGAAATGATTAATAATTAATCTGAATAGTAAAAAGTGAAGAAATGTTGAAATGATTCATAAATAGATTTAATATCAAATGACACTATATATGAATGAATAAATGTGAATTAAATTTAGATGAACCTAAATAATGATTCATTATAAGTAAATGAATGTGAATTTATAAAAAATGATCTTGTATGAATGAATGAGAACTAAAATAAATGAAAGTAAAAGATGTGTTAAAGAAACCAACAGAGTGTAATATGTAAGTTGTGCGTAGATCATTTTATTCGCATAATAGTTTTGATCCAGATTTGAATACATGATTTGTATTAATTCACACCAGTCCAAATTAGGATTTTTCGCTCGATTCTTGAAGGTGAACATTTGATACGATTTTGAAGTTTTCTATCATAGTTTATAGCTATGCAAGGAAAACGGGGATTTCTAATCAAGGAACCAGATCAGAGTCCGCACTAGAGTAGTCGAGTTAACAATACTAGTTCGAAAGTGAAATTTGTGTATTCAAGCAAGCGATCAGAATTGATATTGTATACAAATGATATGGGTACATCATACAAACTTAAATAATATTTAAGGTCTATGTTGTTTGGCTTATGGGAAGTTTGGGAAATGACACTTCAAATCGGTTGAGGTTGTATGAATAGTCTATTGAGTAATTACCTAAGGCTGTTGAGCGTAAGGTACACTTGGTAGTTTATTTATCACCCTTGTATGATGAAAATTTTCTGAACCTGAACAAATCATTAGTTTTTTATTGCTATGGATGTGTGATGGATTCTTTTGTTGCATATAATGGTTGTACTGCTTTTGTTTGCATATGATTATTATATATGTTAGGTTGCTTGTGCTTTCGATTGGAACAACAAATATATTACTCTTTTTACATAATTTTAACCCTTTTGGATTATGCAAATAAGATACAGGTATATGGAAGCAATAGCAGTTGCTTTTGGTTTCATAGATAGAGTTTGTTTGCCCGACAAATAGGTACATTTTCGGATTACGGTTTTTGTAGCGGTATTTTATTATTTTCCCATGGTTTAGGATGCTTTATTATTGAATATGATATATACAATGTTTATTGATATTGTTATTTTTCCGGACCTATCCTTGCAAAAGAGATGCTGCCAAAAAATTTCGTAAATTTAGGACTTAGAAAAGTTTTGTGGAAGTTGAGTTATTTTCAAATTTTTATTAAACTTAAATTTGTAAGAGTAATTGTTTATAAATTGACTATTTTGAATAAGATATATCAAATCTCTTGATTCTTTCTTGTTCCTTCTCGAGGACGAAAAGTTTTGAGTAAGAGAGATTGTAACGACCCGTAATTTCAACCATTTAGAAATATTAAATTTAATATAATTGTTGATTCAAATGGTTAGAAATAAAGATTTTTTGTTTATTAATGTAAAAATTTGTTCGAATATAAAACATGATCTTAGATAAATTCTAAAACAACAAATTTCAATGAGATAAGAGGCGGTAACGCATATTAGAATATAATTTAATAATATTGATTGAATATAATTGACAAGTATTTTAATGTAATTTCAATCAATTATAATTGTTAAGTTTAATAGGGAATAAAATAAATTTTGTATTAATGGTGCAATTATATGTTATTTAATTGAAATTGGTTTTAATATAGAATATGAAATCAGTTATGTGGTAAGTAATTTATAATCCTTGTTTGTAAACAATAAGTTAATAGATATGAACTATTGTTTTATTTATCATCTTATTATTAAATCTGGTTGAAATTAATTTGGATATCAATAAAATGTAATTAAATATTTCAATTAATATTAGCAAAGACGTTAATTGTAGAATATGAGTGTAATAAATGAAAACTTATGTTTGATGAACACATAAGGTATTTGTTAATTTAATAATAAGAACATGTAAATCAAAATAAAAGAATTTGTTGGAAATTAGAATATAATGAACAGATTTGATTACAGGTGTAATTAAACGTTGAAATTAATTTAATATTTAAATCTTGGATTTAACATGGAAAATTGTATTTCAGAAGATTATTAAATCATGTTTAATCAAGGGCGATAATAGAAAACTTTTAATTTAGAATTTAAAAGTGATTAAACCAATTTAATAATCATTCGTTTAATCAATGCGTATAAATGAATATAATTTGATTTTAAAGCTAACTTCTATATACAATAGAATTAGGGTTTGAAATTAGTTTGATTGAGTTTAAAAATATTAAAAACTTATATTTTGACATATAGGATGGCCTATTTTCATTTTGTGAACGAAACGGACTTTTCGGGCCTTTGTTATCGCTTTGGCCTAATCGATATATGTCCTATCCATTCCTTGTCCATCTTTGTCTGTATATATGCTGTTATGAAACCTTAGCAGCCTTCTATTCTATTTTCTATACGTACATTTCAATTCTAATCTACTTCTTCTCAATGGACATTATCTCAAAACCCTAAATTCTAATTTCAAATCAAATCCAAAAATTCAACCTGCTCAAACCATATCATATAAGTGAAGCTCTCGACGAATGAAATCATCGTTTGCAATTCATTTTTTGATTGGAGGCTTCATTTTTCTAGAAATTGGCAAATCATTTTCGGCCATTCATTTTAGGGTTAGGATTCACCGGTGGATCGTCGACCACTCGACGATCGGGGGGCACTGTAGTGTAAACGATGCTTAAAGGAGATAATCCATTGGATTGGATCATGTCATCGGTGCACGAGATCGCCAGAATTGGCGAATAAAGGCAGCGGTAGCGGAGGCGTTTTCTGGCCTGAGGGAGGCTTCAAGGCGGCGTCGTTCGATTTGGGTGTAGCGGCCTCTAGGAGCGGCAGTGGGCGGTTGAAGCTCAGTGGCCGATAGGTAGGGTTACGATTCGATTTTGAGGGAGGTAATACTAATTACAGTTTTTCCCTTGCTTTATTTTAATGTAATAACCGATCTTTCGGCGCCCGAAAAGTCGACATCAATATGACCACTGTATCAACTGCCGAACCATCGAATGCTGGAAAAACCGAATTGTTAGGGTTAAAGAAGAAGAGGTAGAAGAAGAAGGAAGAAGAAACAGAAACAATAACAGAATCTCACATTAGCAGTGGAACAGTATATAATAGATAAATGAATAATCTTTAAACAAAGAACTATATCAGTTTATACAATACATCATCAGATTTTACAACAACAACAACACACATCACTGGACAGTTATATAAACTTGTCCACATAACATAATACACAGCGGAATAATACTAGTATAAGTGATACGTCTCGCCATCCAGCTCGCCTCCAGATCTCCACAGCTATCCATCCAAATTGAATTGATAACCTGATTCTAGGCTGCCCATGTGGAAAATTATGGGTACCCAGAGTTTAGAAAGGGAACAATAAACTCCAAATCAGTCGTGGGACTGGTGTGAGATCTTAAAAACAGTTATTGGTATTAAAAAGAAATCGGCAATGCTTTTGGAAAATGAAACTACCATAAGGCCTCCCGCCACACACACAATGCAAACGCAGAATTGGAGGAGATTTCTCCTTATGATAGTCAAACATGCTTGATACGCAAAATCTTTTTAATATTATCATTAGTGCCTAGTGTGGAAAACCTTTCGAAAGTATAATATAAATCTTAGCCAGCATACAACCATTATTGTATGCCTACTATAGCTACCATGTTCAATAGCAGGTTACCACCACATTCCATGGCAGGTTATACAACTAAAACCGTACAAGGCTCGTATTGTTTCTTTGGATTTTCCAACAAATGGTCAGGCTAGTGTAACGATCCCAAAATTTTAAAACTATTTTTAATTAATAATTGAACTAAATTTCGATTTAAATTGTGAATGTGTTTGAATTTTTCAAGTTTAATATGAGGAATATATTTGAATGTAAAATTTGAGCTAGTAGTTTGAAATTGAATATTAAATTTGTATTTAAAATTCGAACTAATGACGTAGAAAAATAGTTTGATATAAGAATTATTACTTATGTAATTAATAAATTGATGGTTAGTTTTAATAACATTTTTCTTTAACTTAAATTTAATGGAATAAATGTTATCAATGAAAATACAAGTATAAAATCTAATTGTAAAACATGTTTATATAAATTAATGCTTGATAATTGATAGTTGAACCTCAAAACAAATATATATATCTATGAAGCTTACTAAAGAAGATAATGAAACAAAAGAAAATATCTACAAAAAAAAACTACCATACCTCTAGTACAAAAAAAAATCACGTCCAGCCCAAAATCGCGCCTGGAATCACGCTTCCCCCCTCCTCTGTAAAACCACGACCTCACCCCTCTTTCTTTTTCATCCGTTCGAGTACCCTAAAACCTAAAAAAATCAATCGACGAAAAAAAATGGTGGCCTAAAGAAAAAAAATCGTTCGTCTCCGAGAACTAGGCCTGGGTTGAATCGAAAGCGGCCGACCTCCATAGCTCAGTCGATCGATGTTCCCCTTCGTCTTGCTCGTCACTCCTTCAAGCGAAGGTGAGTAATATTATTTACTCACATCTAATTTGAGCTTCTAGTGTTTCCTAGCTTGTTTTAATTCGTGAATTTCATTGCGTGAATTTTTAGCTATCGTCGCTTTGAATTTTTGATGATTTTATTTATATTTGGGCTTCGGCCATTCGATTTTGTTTAGATGCTTGAGAGGATTTTACTGTCATGATTTTTGCTTGTTTCGACTTTGGCCATACTATTCACTGCCTCTGGTGGTACTTCCGGCCATGTTAGATTTTATTTGCTGTTTTATGACTTCGGCCATTATGCGTTGGTGTTACTTGGGGTTTCGACTTGAGTTGTCTGCATATTGAATTTTTGTTTGTTGACTACGGTTTTAAATTCTTCGGTGGTTTCCAATTCCGAACAGTCGCGACCGGGTTTCAGTTACTTTTCCCTTGGTTCGTCTCTTTACTACCGTACATGACTTGTATGCTTTGAGAGTACTTGTTCACTTTGCTTGCGTTTTGTCGAGTTTATGTGACGGGTGATGCCTGGGTTGGAATTCGTATGCTTATTTTGTTTCGGTCTTGGCTTGAGATTTTATTGAACTGTGGCATTAACTTGATAATATCTTCAAGTTCATGATTGACGTACTGGAGTCTGCATCCTCGATCATGTATCTGTTGCATGGTCGACATATGCGGTATATGTAGTTGTAGTATTTGTTGTCTGCATTCACATCAGTTGTCTATATGTCGCATTTTCATGTAGTCTAGTTCATGTGCATTGATGAACTTGATTATATTGCTGTTGTATTCCATTTTACACTCTTGTCTTTGATCATGTTAGACATCTGTGTTCACTTGTAACATGTTTAAATTGCTTCAGTGTACATTCCAGTTCCACACTGTACTGTTACTTGTTTTCCTGTTGTGTCTTGGTGCATTTCTATACTGGTTTGAGTTTGAGATTTGTTCATGTTACTTGCTAAGGCAGTTTTGTCCACTGTTTCATTTTGTTGCTACATTACTGTTTGGACATCCACTATGTGGTTCATTTTTATAGCCCGACAGTTTTGGAAGCATGTACATTGTCACTTGGCCATCTTATTTCTTTCCACTATAGTGGCCTTCACCGTTCACGGTTTGGTGGCCTCGTGGCACTGCTTGCCGTCATGTTGAACTAAGTTTGATCATAATAGTTAAGTTGAGTTGCATATCTTCATGTTTTTATGCATTAGCACACTTGAACTTGTTTATGAAATTGTCATATTGTCATGTGCACATTTCTCTGTGCACCTTGAATGTGCTGCTATTCATGTTGTAGTTTGCATTATTTCTACTACCTGCACTTGTAGTTGTTCAATTTGCCTTCTGTTCACTTGACCATTTGTATACATACATTCATGTATGTATACAGATGTATGTTTCACTGAAGCACATTCATATACGCTGGCATTTGACTTATAGTCTATCTTGTTTTAATGATGTATTCATTTGTACATCACTTATTGCCTCTTTTACTGCCTGCATTGTTTCATTTCACTGTTGCAGTCTTGCCCATAAATATTTGTAGTGGCTGCAGTGCTTTGTGTTGAGATTTTGCCTTGTTGGGTTTCATTGCATTGATGCACTGATTTTTATTTGTAGTTTGATTGGTTGTCCCTTGTACTGGCCATTGAATTCAAGTGTTGGCTGCAGTACATGTTGCAGTTTACCATTGTATTCAAGTGTTTTGCCTAGTTGATTTTTGGTTCGTTGATCTTTTGGGAAATTTATCACAGTATTGGCGAGGCCGTACACGTTAGCGTGTACAGCAGCCAATCGAAATTGATGTTTTATGTGATATTCCAATGGTTTGAATTGATTTTGGTGATCTGATGATTTTGTTGTTTTCTGAATTTTCTTCACAGATAATCTGTTTATTTATTTCGGTTGATGATTTAAATCTACTGATTTGTTGTTAACACTGTTAAGTGTTATATTTACTGTTATCTGGTTTCTTTGTTTAAAGAGTCGGATAGACGAGAATTATTGTGACTGTCGTCTATTTGATTATTATTACATCTATGCATTAATAACTGAGTTTGAATTAGACTGACCTGTGTATTATTTTCTTTTGAATGTAATACTCGGGTCAGACCGAGTATTTTACAGCTTGAAGATTTTCGAGCAGTGAAGTTAGAGAGAGGGGGTAAAGAATCACTTTAGTTTTCAGGAAATTTTTGTATTTTAAGATATTCCGCTGTATAAATTTAATACATTGTATAAACTCTGATATTGTAAAAAGGAAAGAAAAAAATTCATTTGTTAGTGAAATATTATTATTCTGTGTTTCTGTGGCTGATTCTGTTTAAACTCTATAAACTAAATAACAATCCGTCATTTTGAACGTTTCAAGTTGGTTTAATTACCGACTAGGGGCGGTCAGAAGGGCGGGATGTTACAAAGTGGTAAACTTTTCTTTTTAAACCAGATTTCCTTGTTTCTTTACCTATGAGTAAACATCAAATTTTAAAGCTTTAAGTTGATTGAAAATGGTTCTAGATTTATTGGAATTTTGGTTTGCATATGTTATTGTTTAAATATATCACTGTGATGCTATGTACTCCTACGTTGTTTGTTACAGGTTCATATTTCTTTCCAAACTTAAATTTATGCTCATCAAATCATTGTAAAACTTTCAGTTGCAATCAAATAAGATTTAAAAAAACTAAAATAAGGTTTTGCAAGCTGGTTAAAACATGGTTGGTGGAACATTTTTGCTGGAAGGCATAGTTACAGGAAATCAAGAAATAAATTGATAAATTAAATTGTTAATAAAAGCTAATTCAAGTTTATAACTTATATGCTTACTGAAAATTATGATTTTTAAAACTTGAATGAAGATTTTTAGTTCAGTAATTCAAGAGCAGTTCGCATTTGAATAAAAATCATATTTTTACCAATTTCTAGTGATTGAATCAAAAATAAATGTTGAAACTTGAATTGAAGCTAGTATTAACATCATGGATCTTGAGAAAATTATCAGAAAAATTTTCTATTGTATAAATTAAAGGAACGAATTTGATTTAGGGTTTTAGTTGGAGTTTTTGAACATGTCTGTAACATGGTGTGTTCGTCGCCCTCACATGATCGAGTGTCTCGAGATTTTGGAAAATGGAAGGTTGAAGCGTTGGCGTGGTGTGGTCAAAAGTTGAGGATCTCAGGTGGTCTCGGCGGCGGTGGCGAAGTCGTTTTGTCGACTGTGGTGAGCTAAAGTTTTCCGAGCAGAAGGAAAATTTTCGATTCGATATTTTTAGGGTCGAATTGGTTTTGGTTTTCGAATCTTTGAAGCATTCGTGACTTGCTGATGGCATTGGAGTTCGCCTGAGCTCAGTGGCGCCGCCGTGCACGTGTACGACGAAGCATTGGTGTCAGCGATGTCGAACGTTTTGGGTCGCGAGTCGTTCTCGAGAAATTTATGTGATCACTTCGGGTTTACATTTGAGTTCGTTTGGGTGAATACTGATGCTTTGATTTATACTGGAAGCAAAATAGAAAAAAAAGAAGGAGAAGAAGAGGATGCGTGGTGAGTGTCTCGGGTGGGAAGTTGGAACAACTCGAAGCATTACTCGAAGTAGTTCGAGTTCCTCTCGTGCTCGACTCGGGTTTGTCTCGAGAAGTATTGAATTTTGTTTTGTTTTGCCTGATGGATTAACTATCCTATTTGATTACAGATTTTAAAATTTCGTATTAAGATTAACTATCTTATTTGATCTCAAATTTGCCAAATAAAAATAATTTCAAGTAATTAATTAGGATTAAATGATAAATTAATTGATAATAAATGATTAATTAAGAAATTAGTAATTAATAAATGGATAATTTAATCATTTAATTAATTAATGACTTAGATTAATAATTAAAGGTTTAAATCATTAATTAAAGTAATTAATTTGAGAAGAGTTTATTTATTAAAGGATTAATTAATTAATGAAAGTGATTAAGAAATGATATTAAGGATTAATCACTTGTTGAAATTAAGGTTGGGTATTTTGATTAATTAAGGATAATTAATTAAGTAATTGGTTAAAAGATTGGTTTAATTAATATGATTAATTAAGAAAAATTTGATTAATTAAAATGTTTGATAAATTAATTTATATTAAATGATTTGTAATTAATAAATCAAGATTGGATAATTAATTCATAAGCAATTAATTTAATTGGAAATAAATTGAATTAATTAGGATTAAACAATTAATTAATCCTGCTTATAAATGACTATTGAATACTTGACCTTACTTATGAATGATTGCATTATATGTGATGCCTTGAATTGATTGTTCTATCTGATCTGTGATATTTTGTTCTGTGGATTGAACTGAGTATTTTATTCATTTATTGATGATATATCTGCATATTATCTGTGAAATTGTGAATGGACGATAAGCTATATAGCTTATACCACTCATCAACTATATTTCTGTATTTGAATCTGTGATGATTGAATGATGTTGCACTACTGTGTAAAACCCCTGAACTACACCTTTACACACACAAATATGGATTTCACGAGGAAATCGGTTAAGTCAAAGATAATTTCAATTCAATGTTTTTTTTTGAAATTGAAATTTTAATTTCAATTGATTTTGAAATTGAAATTTGGGTTTAAAGTGAAAAGCTTTTGAAATGGAATTTCAAAGATAAAAGTTATTTTGAATAACTTAATCGAGTTTTGAAAAATTTAAATAATTGGATTTAAATTTGAATTCAAGTTTGAAATTGAATCCTATGATTTGAAACTAGGGATTAAAAATGCTGAGATTTATGAAAAGTAAAATATAAGATAAATGAATTTGGAATAGATCTTATATAAGTAAAGTGAATAGTGATTTGAAATTTTGTTTTGATAAATAAAATTGAATATGAAATAAAGATTTTTAACTTAAGAAAAGTTAAATTGAATTGAGTTAGCATTAATAAATATACGATTTGAAATTTAACTAAAGGAAAGTTAAATAAATTAAACTGGATTAGATAAGTTATTGAAATAGAAATTTAAACATAAAAGATAAGTGATTATATAATATGAATTGGGAAGTTTAAATTAATAAGTTGTATAACTTATAAAAATGAGAAAATTTAAGTAAAACCCATTGTTAAAATGGTTAAACAGTTTTGTTAAGTAAAACAAAATCTGAATTTTGAATAGTGATATGAATTTGACTTTAGTAAAAGTTAAATAAAATGACTTTAGAAATGAAATCTAAGTTAAGCTAAATAAAATAGAATTTCAAATAAATTAGAGGCGAACTTAAGTTGTATAATGAAAATAAATGCAAGTGAAGATAAAATGAAACATAGCTTAAGTAATGTTGAATGAGGTTGAATTTGATATCAAAATGAATTAATAAAGTGAAGTAATGAATATGAATTTGAGTTATATAAAGGAAATTCAACTTTAATTGTAAAAGTGAATTAGTGAATAAACATGGATTAGAAATATTGTTGTTAAGAGTTGAATAAAACTTAAGTTAAGAAGTTGTGAATATAGTGAGTATAAGAATTCAATCTGAATTAGAATATAAACCAATTGAAATTAAATGTGTTAAACCAAATAGAATGTAAGCAAAGTAAATAAATTTGGTTATATTGAATGTGCACTGGTTGTTAGATGGTTGCTAGTTGATTGTATAGAAATTCATTAAGTGTTAATGAAATTGAATTAATGGAAATTGAAAGTTAAGCAATTGAATTCAAATTGAAAGATGAGTAAATCTAAATAGAATCAAATTTGATTTGAATTGAAAGCAAACTAACTTGAATATAAATTAGTGAAAGTAAACTAATTAAATATGAATGAATGTTAGTAAAATCCAATGTGAATGAATCAAATGTGATTAAATTGAAAACCAAGTCGATGAATGGTTTACTAAAGAACTAGTTGATCATCTTGGAAATAGAAAATTGATAAATTTATACAATAGTTCAATTGGAATTTTTGAATTATTATAAACGGTTTGTATAGAAGATTTAAAAAGGTTGATATTATATTGGAATTATAAAACGAGTCTGTATAAGTGTTAAAAATGAAGTATAAATGGATTTCATGAGTGAAGAATTAAAATTGTGAAGTTATAAAATGAATCGATGTTGTAAAATAAAAGAATTATAAGTAATTTACTTATAAATTAAATTTTTGATATAAAACTGAGTTTTAAAAGAAATGGGTTAATAAAGTGATTTTTATAAATTGAAGTCTTTATAAATAGGAATAGAATTTATAAACGTTGTTTATAAATCCGAAAATGACTTATTTTGATAAGTAAATTCTTATAGCTTGTTAAAGGAAGTATATCCACAATTTTGGACAGTGGATAATCTTTTTAAAAAAAGTTTAGAAATGTTGTGAATATATTATTGAATAAAATGGACATGTTTTGGGAAAGTGATATTTTAAAACGAAGTTAATTGTTTTAAAAGATGTTTTAAAAGGCATTAAATATCGAAACCATAGATTTCAACATTCATTGTTGAAATAGACGTTTTCGAATAAAAGGAAATAATGGACTATAACATTATTGTTATAGTAAATGATTTCTGAAAGGAAATGTTTTGTATAGTATTGGGATTTATACATCTATCTAAATTACGAATCCCTATACTAGTAATTTTGAGTTGTTGTAACGATGTTTTACGTAACATTCGTTTTAACTCAAATAAATGTGTGAAAGAGAATGATTTCCTTAAAAGATGAAATATATACTTAATTATGATTTAAGTATATCGAATATTTTCAAATGTTGAAAATAAATAAGATTTGTGAATTACTTATTTTTAAATAAGTATGGAAATGTTTTTCCAAATATGAAATGAAATGTTGTGAATATATTCCGTAAGTGATAAATGATTTGAAATTCATTTTCGAAGTCGAAGTTGAAAAGTTAAATGAGAAATTTGAACAATTAGTTCAATTTGAAATTTTTCAAAAAGATTGAATCGTTGAGTTAAATTGATTTTAACTTCAACACTAAAGACAATATAAGTTGAGTTTTGAATTTCAGATGATGGTTTGGGTTGTATGTCTAACATTGTGAATTGATGACATAGCAATTGATCTCTATTAAATATATATCTGTTGGTGGCGGAGAATTTATTCTCTTAGCTTAACACCCTTCTCTGAGACGTACGAGCTCAGAGGTTATATATTGGTAGACATCAATTCTGTGTTGAGAATTGACGATGTAACGTGAAATCCAAATCGAGTGTGAAGTCGATAATAAATGGAATTATGAATATGAATTAGGTTTGAGATAACCTTAAATTTCCAAATCGACTTAGAGGAAAATTTTGAGATCGTCTATTTGTTATGGATATAGGATATGTAGGTTTTCAAAACTTATATATATGAATGCGGTAAATTTGAAAACCGTTAGTTTGGAAAGTAATTGTTATGGAAATCTTATGTAAGTTTACATAGATATGATATGTACGAAATGTGAAATGAAGTACTACATATATATGATATTATGTTTTCTAAACTGAGGATATGGAAAAGTACCTTCCATTTATTATTTGTGAAGGTGTTGGAACTCGTTATGAGTGTCCATTTGAAATTCGTAGCTACATAGAATTTCCATTAGTCAGAGTGACTATTTGAATTGGAATCCCTCGGGATGGATCATGTCGATGGGATCATATTGATTGATTAGCGTAATTTGAGGGGCGAGATGCCTACAGTTACAAGCGATTCCATTGGGATAGTGGCGCAACCGCCGGGTAAACTGCAATCTAAATGCCAAGAGAAATTTGAGGGGCGAGATGCCTACAGTCACAAGCGATTCTACTGGGATAGTAGCGTAACCGCCATGTGAACTGCGATCTATGGCGACAACCATGGCAAAATTTAAGAGATGAGAAATCTACAGATTACGAGCGATTCTACTGGGATAGTAGCGTAACCGCCAGGTAACTGTAATCCATGGGGGAACGTGCTTTCCATATCCATTTTTGAAAAAGAATTTTTAACTATTTTCACTGGGAGTTGAAACAAGTATATTTAGTACTTGGAGATTTTTAGTCCTGCGTCTAGCCAGCGTATGCCTAATGTCTGTAAGAACGATGATAGACTTATTAAACTTCGAGTTAATAAGTATTTGCAAACTGTAAATAGCAAATCAATAGTCTGAAATTAAAATTACATGATTCCAACTTAATAAATTAAGGAAGAAGATCTTTGAAATGTTTTGAAAGTCCACAGCTTTTGAAGAGATATATTATGCAAATCTCTAAAATGAAGAATTTCAAGAAAATTTGAGTTTTGTAAGTCGAGAAAATTTGGTAAAAGACTTTTTCGTTTTAATTGTAGAAATCAATGAACAAAGCTAGTGAGATTAAACAAATGGAATGAATCCTATGTTTATTTATTTGTAATAAGTTTCGAGCTTGGTAAAATTGTATAGAGTAAAAATATCGGTGAGATTTTAACAATCATTTTTTCCTAACTTATAATTTCGGGATGAAATTATTTTAAGGAGGGAAGATTGTAACGATCCCAAAATTTTAAAACTATTTTTAATTAATAATTGAACTAAATTTCGATTTAAATTGTGAATGTGTTTCAATTTTTCAAGTTTAATATGAGGAATATATTTGAATGTAAAATTTGAGCTAGTAGTTTGAAATTGAATATTAAATTTGTATTTAAAATTCGAACTAATGACGTAGAAAAATAGTTTGATATAAGAATTATTACTTATGTAATTAATAAATTGATGGTTAGTTTTAATAACATTTTTCTTTAACTTAAATTTAATGGAATAAATGTTATCAATGAAAATACAAGTATAAAATCTAATTGTAAAACATGTTAATATAAATTAATGCTTGATAATTGATAGATGAACGTCAAAACAAATATATATATCTATGAAGCTTACTAAAGAAGATAATGAAACAAAAGAAAATATCTACAAAATAAAAAAAAACAAAATTAAAAAAAATTTACCATACCTCTAGTAAAAAAAAAAATCACGTCCAGCCCAAAATCGCGCCTGGAATCACGCTTCCCCCCTCCTCTGTAAAACCAAGACCTCACCCCTCTTTCTTTTTCATTCGTTCGAGTACCCTAAAACCTAAAAAAATCAATCGACGAAAAAAAATGGCGGCCTAAAGAAAAAAAATCGTTCGTCTCAGAGAACTAGGCCTGGGTTGAATCGAAGGCGGTCGACCTCTATAGCCCAGTCGATCGATGTTCCCCTTCGTCTTGCTCGCCAGTCCTTCAAGCGAAGGTGAGTAATATTATTTACTCACATCTAATTTGAGCTTCTAGTGTTTCCTAGCTTGTTTTAATTCGTGAATTTCATTACGTGAATTTTGAGCTATCATCGCTTTGAATTTTTGATGATTTTATTTATATTTGGGCTTCGGCCATTCAATTTTGTTTAGATGCTTGAGAGGATTTTACTGTCATGATTTTTGCTTGTTTCGACTTTGGCCATACTATTCACTGCCTCCGGTGGTACTTCCGGCCTTGTTAGATTTTATTTGCTGTTTTATGACTTCGGCCATTATGCGTTGATGTTACTTGGGGTTTCGACTTGAGTTGTCTGCATATTGAATTTTTGTTTGTTGACTACGGTTTTAAATTATTCGGTGGTTTCCAATTCCGAACAGTCACGACCGGGTTTCAGTTACTTGTCCATTGGTTCGTCTCTTTACTGCCGTACATGACTTGTATGCTTTGGGAGTACTTGTTCACTTTGCTTGCGTTTTGTCGAGTTTATGTAACGGGTGATGCCTGGGTTGGAATTCGTATGCTTATTTTGTTTCGGCCTTGGCTTGAGATTTTATTGAACTGTGGCACTAACTTGATAATGTCTTCAAGTTCATGATTGACGTACTGGAGTCTGCATCCTCGATCATGTATCTGTTGCATGGTCGACATATGCGGTATATGTAGTTGTAGTATTTGTTGTCTGCATTCACATCTGTTGTCTATATGTTGCATTTTCATGTAGTCTAGTTCATGTGCATTGATGAACTTGATTATATTGCTGTTGTATTCCATTTTACACTCTTGTCTTTGATCATGTTAGACATCTGTGTTCACTTGTAACATGTTTAAATTGCTTCAGTGTACATTCCAGTTCCACACTGTACTGTTACTTGTTTTCCTGTTGTGTCTTGGTGCATTTCTATACTGGTTTGAGTTTGAGATTTGTTCATGTTACTTGCTAAGGCAGTTTTGTCCACTGTTTCATTTTGTTGCTACATTACTGTTTGGACATCCACTGTGTGGTTCATTTTTATAGCCCGACAGTTTTGGAAGCATGTACATTGTCACTTGGCCATCTTATTTCTTTCCACTATAGTGGCCTTCACCGTTCACGGTTTGGTGGCCTCGTGGCACTGCTTGCCGTCATGTTGAACTAAGTTTGATCATAATAGTTAAGTTGAGTTGCATATCTTCATGTTTTTATGCATTAGCACACTTGAACTTGTTTATGAAATTGTCATATTGTCATGTGCACATTTCTCTGTGCACCTTGAATGTGCTGCTATTCATGTTGTAGTTTGCATTATTTCTGCTACCTGCACTTGTAGTTGTTCAATTTGCCTTCTGTTCACTTGACCATTTGTATACATACATTCGTGTATGTATACAGATGTATGTTTCACTGAAGCACATTCATATACGTTGGCATTTGACTTATAGTCTATCTTGTTTTAATGATGTATTTATTTGTACATCACTTGTTGCCTCTTTTACTGCTTGCATTGTTTCATTTCACTGTTGCAGTCTTGCCCATAAATATTTGTAGTGGCTGCAGTGCTTTGTGTTGAGATTTTGCCTTGTTGGGTTTCATTGCATTGATGCACTGATTTTTATTTGCAGTTTGATTGGTTGTCCCTTGTACTGGCCATTGAATTCAAGTGTTGGCTGCAGTACATGTTGCAGTTTACCATTGTATTCAAGTGTTTTGCCTAGTTGATTTTTGTTTCGTTGATCTTTTGGGAAATTTATCACAGTATTGGCGAGGCCGTACACGTTAGCGTGTACGGCAGCCAATCAGAATTGATGTTTTAAGTGATATTCCAATGGTTTGAATTGATTTTGGTGATCTGATGATTTTGTTGTTTTCTGAATTTTCTTCACAGATAATCTGTTTATTTATTTCGGTTGATGATTTAAATCTACTGATTTTTTGTTAACACTGTTAAGTGTTATATTTACTGTTATCCGATTTCTTTGTTTAAAGAGTCGGATAGACGAGAATTATTGTGACTGTCGTCTATTTGATTATTATTACATCTATGCATTAATAACTGAGTTTGAATTAGACTGACCTGTGTATTATTTTCTTTTGAATGTAATACTCGGGTAAACGATGCTTAAAGGAGATAATCCATTGGATTGGATCATGTCATCGGTGCACGAGATCGCCAGAATTGGCGAATAAAGGCAGCGGTAGCGGAGGCGTTTTCTGGCCTGAGGGAGGCTTCAAGGCGGCGTCGTTCGATTTGGGTGTAGCGGCCTCTAGGAGCGGCAGTGGGCGGTTGAAGCTCAGTGGCCGATAGGTAGGGTTACGATTCGATTTTGAGGGAGGTAATACTAATTACAGTTTTTCCCTTGCTTTATTTTAATGTAATAACCGATCTTTCGGCGCCCGAAAAGTCGACATCAATACGACCACTGTATCAACTGCCGAACCATCGAATGTTGGAAAAACCGAATTGTTAGGGTTAAAGAAGAAGAGGTAGAAGAAGAAGGAAGAAGAAACAGAAACAATAACAGAATCTCACATTCGCAGTGGAACAGTATATAATAGATAAATGAATAATCTTTAAACAAAGAACTATATCAGTTTATACAATACATCATCAGATTTTACAACAACAACAACACACATCACTGGACAGTTATATAAACTTGTCCACATAACATAATACACAGCGGAATAATACTAGTATAAGTGATACGTCTCGCCATCCAGCTCGCCTCCAGATCTCCACAGCTATCCATCCAGATTGAATTGATAACCTGATTCTAGGCTGCCCATGTGGAAAATTATGGGTACCCAGAGTTTAGAAAGGGATCAATAAACTCCAAATCAGTCGTGGGACTGGTGTGAGATCTTAAAAACAGTTATTGGTATTAAAAAGAAATCGGCAATGCTTTTGGAAAATGAAACTACCATAAGGCCTCCCGCCACACACACAATGCAAACGCAGAATTGGAGGAGATTTCTCCTTATGATAGTCAAACATGCTTGATACGCAAAATCTTTTTAATATTATCATTAGTGCCTAGTGTGGAAAACCTTTCGAAAGTATAATATAAATCTTAGCCAGCATACAACCATTATTGTATGCCTACTATAGCTACCATGTTCAATAGCAGGTTACCACCACATTCCATGGCAGGTTATACAACTAAAACCGTACAAGGCTCGTATTGTTTCTTTGGATTTTCCAACAAATGGTCAGGCTAGTGTAACGATCCCAAAATTTTAAAACTATTTTTAATTAATAATTGAACTAAATTTCGATTTAAATTGTGAATGTGTTTGAATTTTTCAAGTTTAATATGAGGAATATATTTGAATGTAAAATTTGAGCTAGTAGTTTGAAATTGAATATTAAATTTGTATTTAAAATTCGAACTAATGACGTAGAAAAATAGTTTGATATAAGAATTATTACTTATGTAATTAATAAATTGATGGTTAGTTTTAATAACATTTTTCTTTAACTTAAATTTAATGGAATAAATGTTATCAATGAAAATACAAGTATAAAATCTAATTGTAAAACATGTTTATATAAATTAATGCTTGATAATTGATAGTTGAACCTCAAAACAAATATATATATCTATGAAGCTTACTAAAGAAGATAATGAAACAAAAGAAAATATCTACAAAAAAAAACTACCATACCTCTAGTACAAAAAAAAATCACGTCCAGCCCAAAATCGCGCCTGGAATCACGCTTCCCCCCTCCTCTGTAAAACCACGACCTCACCCCTCTTTCTTTTTCATCCGTTCGAGTACCCTAAAACCTAAAAAAATCAATCGACGAAAAAAAATGGTGGCCTAAAGAAAAAAAATCGTTCGTCTCCGAGAACTAGGCCTGGGTTGAATCGAAAGCGGCCGACCTCCATAGCTCAGTCGATCGATGTTCCCCTTCGTCTTGCTCGTCACTCCTTCAAGCGAAGGTGAGTAATATTATTTACTCACATCTAATTTGAGCTTCTAGTGTTTCCTAGCTTGTTTTAATTCGTGAATTTCATTGCGTGAATTTTTAGCTATCGTCGCTTTGAATTTTTGATGATTTTATTTATATTTGGGCTTCGGCCATTCGATTTTGTTTAGATGCTTGAGAGGATTTTACTGTCATGATTTTTGCTTGTTTCGACTTTGGCCATACTATTCACTGCCTCTGGTGGTACTTCCGGCCATGTTAGATTTTATTTGCTGTTTTATGACTTCGGCCATTATGCGTTGGTGTTACTTGGGGTTTCGACTTGAGTTGTCTGCATATTGAATTTTTGTTTGTTGACTACGGTTTTAAATTCTTCGGTGGTTTCCAATTCCGAACAGTCGCGACCGGGTTTCAGTTACTTTTCCCTTGGTTCGTCTCTTTACTGCCGTACATGACTTGTATGCTTTGAGAGTACTTGTTCACTTTGCTTGCGTTTTGTCGAGTTTATGTGACGGGTGATGCCTGGGTTGGAATTCGTATGCTTATTTTGTTTCGGTCTTGGCTTGAGATTTTATTGAACTGTGGCATTAACTTGATAATATCTTCAAGTTCATGATTGACGTACTGGAGTCTGCATCCTCGATCATGTATCTGTTGCATGGTCGACATATGCGGTATATGTAGTTGTAGTATTTGTTGTCTGCATTCACATCAGTTGTCTATATGTCGCATTTTCATGTAGTCTAGTTCATGTGCATTGATGAACTTGATTATATTGCTGTTGTATTCCATTTTACACTCTTGTCTTTGATCATGTTAGACATCTGTGTTCACTTGTAACATGTTTAAATTGCTTCAGTGTACATTCCAGTTCCACACTGTACTGTTACTTGTTTTCCTGTTGTGTCTTGGTGCATTTCTATACTGGTTTGAGTTTGAGATTTGTTCATGTTACTTGCTAAGGCAGTTTTGTCCACTGTTTCATTTTGTTGCTACATTACTGTTTGGACATCCACTATGTGGTTCATTTTTATAGCCCGACAGTTTTGGAAGCATGTACATTGTCACTTGGCCATCTTATTTCTTTCCACTATAGTGGCCTTCACCGTTCACGGTTTGGTGGCCTCGTGGCACTGCTTGCCGTCATGTTGAACTAAGTTTGATCATAATAGTTAAGTTGAGTTGCATATCTTCATGTTTTTATGCATTAGCACACTTGAACTTGTTTATGAAATTGTCATATTGTCATGTGCACATTTCTCTGTGCACCTTGAATGTGCTGCTATTCATGTTGTAGTTTGCATTATTTCTACTACCTGCACTTGTAGTTGTTCAATTTGCCTTCTGTTCACTTGACCATTTGTATACATACATTCATGTATGTATACAGATGTATGTTTCACTGAAGCACATTCATATACGCTGGCATTTGACTTATAGTCTATCTTGTTTTAATGATGTATTCATTTGTACATCACTTATTGCCTCTTTTACTGCCTGCATTGTTTCATTTCACTGTTGCAGTCTTGCCCATAAATATTTGTAGTGGCTGCAGTGCTTTGTGTTGAGATTTTGCCTTGTTGGGTTTCATTGCATTGATGCACTGATTTTTATTTGTAGTTTGATTGGTTGTCCCTTGTACTGGCTATTGAATTCAAGTGTTGGCTGCAGTACATGTTGCAGTTTACCATTGTATTCAAGTGTTTTGCCTAGTTGATTTTTGGTTCGTTGATCTTTTGGGAAATTTATCACAGTATTGGCGAGGCCGTACACGTTAGCGTGTACAGCAGCCAATCGAAATTGATGTTTTATGTGATATTCCAATGGTTTGAATTGATTTTGGTGATCTGATGATTTTGTTGTTTTCTGAATTTTCTTCACAGATAATCTGTTTATTTATTTCGGTTGATGATTTAAATCTACTGATTTGTTGTTAACACTGTTAAGTGTTATATTTACTGTTATCTGGTTTCTTTGTTTAAAGAGTCGGATAGACGAGAATTATTGTGACTGTCGTCTATTTGATTATTATTACATCTATGCATTAATAACTGAGTTTGAATTAGACTGACCTGTGTATTATTTTCTTTTGAATGTAATACTCGGGTCAGACCGAGTATTTTACAGCTTGAAGATTTTCGAGCAGTGAAGTTAGAGAGAGGGGGTAAAGAATCACTTTAGTTTTCAGGAAATTTTTGTATTTTAAGATATTCCGCTGTATAAATTTAATACATTGTATAAACTCTGATATTGTAAAAAGGAAAGAAAAAAATTCATTTGTTAGTGAAATATTATTATTCTGTGTTTCTGTGGCTGATTCTGTTTAAACTCTATAAACTAAATAACAATCCGTCATTTTGAACGTTTCAAGTTGGTTTAATTACCGACTAGGGGCGGTCAGAAGGGCGGGATGTTACAAAGTGGTAAACTTTTCTTTTTAAACCAGATTTCCTTGTTTCTTTACCTATGAGTAAACATCAAATTTTAAAGCTTTAAGTTGATTGAAAATGGTTCTAGATTTATTGTAATTTTGGTTTGCATATGTTATTGTTTAAATATATCACTGTGATGCTATGTACTCCTACGTTGTTTGTTACAGGTTCATATTTCTTTCCAAACTTAAATTTATGCTCATCAAATCATTGTAAAACTTTCAGTTGCAATCAAATAAGATTTAAAAAAACTAAAATAAGGTTTTGCAAGCTGGTTAAAACATGGTTGGTGGAACATTTTTGCTGGAAGGCATAGTTACAGGAAATCAAGAAATAAATTGATAAATTAAATTGTTAATAAAAGCTAATTCAAGTTTATAACTTATATGCTTACTGAAAATTATGATTTTTAAAACTTGAATGAAGATTTTTAGTTCAGTAATTCAAGAGCAGTTCGCATTTGAATAAAAATCATATTTTTACCAATTTCTAGTGATTGAATCAAAAATAAATGTTGAAACTTGAATTGAAGCTAGTATTAACATCATGGATCTTGAGAAAATTATCAGAAAAATTTTCTATTGTATAAATTAAAGGAACGAATTTGATTTAGGGTTTTAGTTGGAGTTTTTGAACATGTCTGTAACATGGTGTGTTCGTCGCCCTCACATGATCGAGTGTCTCGAGATTTTGGAAAATGGAAGGTTGAAGCGTTGGCGTGGTGTGGTCAAAAGTTGAGGATCTCAGGTGGTCTCGGCGGCGGTGGCGAAGTCGTTTTGTCGACTGTGGTGAGCTAAAGTTTTCCGAGCAGAAGGAAAATTTTCGATTCGATATTTTTAGGGTCGAATTGGTTTTGGTTTTCGAATCTTTGAAGCATTCGTGACTTGCTGATGGCATTGGAGTTCGCCTGAGCTCAGTGGCGCCGCCGTGCACGTGTACGACGAAGCATTGGTGTCAGCGATGTCGAACGTTTTGGGTCGCGAGTCGTTCTCGAGAAATTTATGTGATCACTTCGGGTTTACATTTGAGTTCGTTTGGGTGAATACTGATGCTTTGATTTATACTGGAAGCAAAATAGAAAAAAAAAGAAGGAGAAGAAGAGGATGCGTGGTGAGTGTCTCGGGTGGGAAGTTGGAACAACTCGAAGCATTACTCGAAGTAGTTCGAGTTCCTCTCGTGCTCGACTCGGGTTTGTCTCGAGAAGTATTGAATTTTGTTTTGTTTTGCCTGATGGATTAACTATCCTATTTGATTACAGATTTTAAAATTTCGTATTAAGATTAACTATCTTATTTGATCTCAAATTTGCCAAATAAAAATAATTTCAAGTAATTAATTAGGATTAAATGATAAATTAATTGATAATAAATGATTAATTAAGAAATTAGTAATTAATAAATGGATAATTTAATCATTTAATTAATTAATGACTTAGATTAATAATTAAAGGTTTAAATCATTAATTAAAGTAATTAATTTGAGAAGAGTTTATTTATTAAAGGATTAATTAATTAATGAAAGTGATTAAGAAATGATATTAAGGATTAATCACTTGTTGAAATTAAGGTTGGGTATTTTGATTAATTAAGGATAATTAATTAAGTAATTGGTTAAAAGATTGGTTTAATTAATATGATTAATTAAGAAAAATTTGATTAATTAAAATGTTTGATAAATTAATTTATATTAAATGATTTGTAATTAATAAATCAAGATTGGATAATTAATTCATAAGCAATTAATTTAATTGGAAATAAATTGAATTAATTAGGATTAAACAATTAATTAATCCTGCTTATAAATGACTATTGAATACTTGACCTTACTTATGAATGATTGCATTATATGTGATGCCTTGAATTGATTGTTCTATCTGATCTGTGATATTTTGTTCTGTGGATTGAACTGAGTATTTTATTCATTTATTGATGATATATCTGCATATTATCTGTGAAATTGTGAATGGACGATAAGCTATATAGCTTATACCACTCATCAACTATATTTCTGTATTTGAATCTGTGATGATTGAATGATGTTGCACTACTGTGTAAAACCCCTGAACTACACCTTTACACACACAAATATGGATTTCACGAGGAAATCGGTTAAGTCAAAGATAATTTCAATTCAATGTTTTTTTTTGAAATTGAAATTTTAATTTCAATTGATTTTGAAATTGAAATTTGGGTTTAAAGTGAAAAGCTTTTGAAATGGAATTTCAAAGATAAAAGTTATTTTGAATAACTTAATCGAGTTTTGAAAAATTTAAATAATTGGATTTAAATTTGAATTCAAGTTTGAAATTGAATCCTATGATTTGAAACTAGGGATTAAAAATGCTGAGATTTATGAAAAGTAAAATATAAGATAAATGAATTTGGAATAGATCTTATATAAGTAAAGTGAATAGTGATTTGAAATTTTGTTTTGATAAATAAAATTGAATATGAAATAAAGATTTTTAACTTAAGAAAAGTTAAATTGAATTGAGTTAGCATTAATAAATATACGATTTGAAATTTAACTAAAGGAAAGTTAAATAAATTAAACTGGATTAGATAAGTTATTGAAATAGAAATTTAAACATAAAAGATAAGTGATTATATAATATGAATTGGGAAGTTTAAATTAATAAGTTGTATAACTTATAAAAATGAGAAAATTTAAGTAAAACCCATTGTTAAAATGGTTAAACAGTTTTGTTAAGTAAAACAAAATCTGAATTTTGAATAGTGATATGAATTTGACTTTAGTAAAAGTTAAATAAAATGACTTTAGAAATGAAATCTAAGTTAAGCTAAATAAAATAGAATTTCAAATAAATTAGAGGCGAACTTAAGTTGTATAATGAAAATAAATGCAAGTGAAGATAAAATGAAACATAGCTTAAGTAATGTTGAATGAGGTTGAATTTGATATCAAAATGAATTAATAAAGTGAAGTAATGAATATGAATTTGAGTTATATAAAGGAAATTCAACTTTAATTGTAAAAGTGAATTAGTGAATAAACATGGATTAGAAATATTGTTGTTAAGAGTTGAATAAAACTTAAGTTAAGAAGTTGTGAATATAGTGAGTATAAGAATTCAATCTGAATTAGAATATAAACCAATTGAAATTAAATGTGTTAAACCAAATAGAATGTAAGCAAAGTAAATAAATTTGGTTATATTGAATGTGCACTGGTTGTTAGATGGTTGCTAGTTGATTGTATAGAAATTCATTAAGTGTTAATGAAATTGAATTAATGGAAATTGAAAGTTAAGCAATTGAATTCAAATTGAAAGATGAGTAAATCTAAATAGAATCAAATTTGATTTGAATTGAAAGCAAACTAACTTGAATATAAATTAGTGAAAGTAAACTAATTAAATATGAATGAATGTTAGTAAAATCCAATGTGAATGAATCAAATGTGATTAAATTGAAAACCAAGTCGATGAATGGTTTACTAAAGAACTAGTTGATCATCTTGGAAATAGAAAATTGATAAATTTATACAATAGTTCAATTGGAATTTTTGAATTATTATAAACGGTTTGTATAGAAGATTTAAAAAGGTTGATATTATATTGGAATTATAAAACGAGTCTGTATAAGTGTTAAAAATGAAGTATAAATGGATTTCATGAGTGAAGAATTAAAATTGTGAAGTTATAAAATGAATCGATGTTGTAAAATAAAAGAATTATAAGTAATTTACTTATAAATTAAATTTTTGATATAAAACTGAGTTTTAAAAGAAATGGGTTAATAAAGTGATTTTTATAAATTGAAGTCTTTATAAATAGGAATAGAATTTATAAACGTTGTTTATAAATCCGGAAATGACTTATTTTGATAAGTAAATTCTTATAGCTTGTTAAAGGAAGTATATCCACAATTTTGGACAGTGGATAATCTTTTAAAAAAAAGTTTAGAAATGTTGTGAATATATTATTGAATAAAATGGACATGTTTTGGGAAAGTGATATTTTAAAACGAAGTTAATTGTTTTAAAAGATGTTTTAAAAGGCATTAAATATCGAAACCATAGATTTCAACATTCATTGTTGAAATAGACGTTTTCGAATAAAAGGAAATAATGGACTATAACATTATTGTTATAGTAAATGATTTCTGAAAGGAAATGTTTTGTATAGTATTGGGATTTATACATCTATCTAAATTACGAATCCCTATACTAGTAATTTTGAGTTGTTGTAACGATGTTTTACGTAACATTCGTTTTAACTCAAATAAATGTGTGAAAGAGAATGATTTCCTTAAAAGATGAAATATATACTTAATTATGATTTAAGTATATCGAATATTTTCAAATGTTGAAAATAAATAAGATTTGTGAATTACTTATTTTTAAATAAGTATGGAAATGTTTTTCCAAATATGAAATGAAATGTTGTGAATATATTCCGTAAGTGATAAATGATTTGAAATTCATTTTCGAAGTCGAAGTTGAAAAGTTAAATGAGAAATTTGAACAATTAGTTCAATTTGAAATTTTTCAAAAAGATTGAATCGTTGAGTTAAATTGATTTTAACTTCAACACTAAAGACAATATAAGTTGAGTTTTGAATTTCAGATGATGGTTTGGGTTGTATGTCTAACATTGTGAATTGATGACATAGCAATTGATCTCTATTAAATATATATCTGTTGGTGGCGGAGAATTTATTCTCTTAGCTTAACACCCTTCTCTGAGACGTACGAGCTCAGAGGTTATATATTGGTAGACATCAATTCTGTGTTGACAATTGACGATGTAACGTGAAATCCAAATCGAGTGTGAAGTCGATAATAAATGGAATTATGAATATGAATTAGGTTTGAGATAACCTTAAATTTCCAAATCGACTTAGAGGAAAATTTTGAGATCGTCTATTTGTTATGGATATAGGATATGTAGGTTTTCAAAACTTATATATATGAATGCGGTAAATTTGAAAACCGTTAGTTTGGAAAGTAATTGTTATGGAAATCTTATGTAAGTTTACATAGATATGATATGTACGAAATGTGAAATGAAGTACTACATATATATGATATTATGTTTTCTAAACTGAGGATATGGAAAAGTACCTTCCATTTATTATTTGTGAAGGTGTTGGAACTCGTTATGAGTGTCCATTTGAAATTCGTAGCTACATAGAATTTCCATTAGTCAGAGTGACTATTTGAATTGGAATCCCTCGGGATGGATCATGTCGATGGGATCATATTGATTGATTAGCGTAATTTGAGGGGCGAGATGCCTACAGTTACAAGCGATTCCATTGGGATAGTGGCGCAACCGCCGGGTAAACTGCAATCTAAATGCCAAGAGAAATTTGAGGGGCGAGATGCCTACAGTCACAAGCGATTCTACTGGGATAGTAGCGTAACCGCCATGTGAACTGCGATCTATGGCGACAACCATGGCAAAATTTAAGAGATGAGAAATCTACAGATTACGAGCGATTCTACTGGGATAGTAGCGTAACCGCCAGGTAACTGTAATCCATGGGGGAACGTGCTTTCCATATCCATTTTTGAAAAAGAATTTTTAACTATTTTCACTGGGAGTTGAAACAAGTATATTTAGTACTTGGAGATTTTTAGTCCTGCGTCTAGCCAGCGTATGCCTAATGTCTGTAAGAACGATGATAGACTTATTAAACTTCGAGTTAATAAGTATTTGCAAACTGTAAATAGCAAATCAATAGTCTGAAATTAAAATTACATGATTCCAACTTAATAAATTAAGGAAGAAGATCTTTGAAATGTTTTGAAAGTCCACAGCTTTTGAAGAGATATATTATGCAAATCTCTAAAATGAAGAATTTCAAGAAAATTTGAGTTTTGTAAGTCGAGAAAATTTGGTAAAAGACTTTTTCGTTTTAATTGTAGAAATCAATGAACAAAGCTAGTGAGATTAAACAAATGGAATGAATCCTATGTTTATTTATTTGTAATAAGTTTCGAGCTTGGTAAAATTGTATAGAGTAAAAATATCGGTGAGATTTTAACAATCATTTTTTCCTAACTTATAATTTCGGGATGAAATTATTTTAAGGAGGGAAGATTGTAACGATCCCAAAATTTTAAAACTATTTTTAATTAATAATTGAACTAAATTTCGATTTAAATTGTGAATGTGTTTCAATTTTTCAAGTTTAATATGAGGAATATATTTGAATGTAAAATTTGAGCTAGTAGTTTGAAATTGAATATTAAATTTGTATTTAAAATTCGAACTAATGACGTAGAAAAATAGTTTGATATAAGAATTATTACTTATGTAATTAATAAATTGATGGTTAGTTTTAATAACATTTTTCTTTAACTTAAATTTAATGGAATAAATGTTATCAATGAAAATACAAGTATAAAATCTAATTGTAAAACATGTTAATATAAATTAATGCTTGATAATTGATAGTTGAACGTCAAAACAAATATATATATCTATGAAGCTTACTAAAGAAGATAATGAAACAAAAGAAAATATCTACAAAATAAAAAAAAACAAAATTAAAAAAAATTTACCATACCTCTAGTAAAAAAAAAAATCACGTCCAGCCCAAAATCGCGCCTGGAATCACGCTTCCCCCCTCCTCTGTAAAACCAAGACCTCACCCCTCTTTCTTTTTCATTCGTTCGAGTACCCTAAAACCTAAAAAAATCAATCGACGAAAAAAAATGGCGGCCTAAAGAAAAAAAATCGTTCGTCTCCGAGAACTAGGCCTGGGTTGAATCGAAGGCGGTCGACCTCTATAGCCCAGTCGATCGATGTTCCCCTTCGTCTTGCTCGCCAGTCCTTCAAGCGAAGGTGAGTAATATTATTTACTCACATCTAATTTGAGCTTCTAGTGTTTCCTAGCTTGTTTTAATTCGTGAATTTCATTACGTGAATTTTGAGCTATCATCGCTTTGAATTTTTGATGATTTTATTTATATTTGGGCTTCGGCCATTCAATTTTGTTTAGATGCTTGAGAGGATTTTACTGTCATGATTTTTGCTTGTTTCGACTTTGGCCATACTATTCACTGCCTCCGGTGGTACTTCCGGCCTTGTTAGATTTTATTTGCTGTTTTATGACTTCGGCCATTATGCGTTGATGTTACTTGGGGTTTCGACTTGAGTTGTCTGCATATTGAATTTTTGTTTGTTGACTACGGTTTTAAATTATTCGGTGGTTTCCAATTCCGAACAGTCACGACCGGGTTTCAGTTACTTGTCCATTGGTTCGTCTCTTTACTGCCGTACATGACTTGTATGCTTTGGGAGTACTTGTTCACTTTGCTTGCGTTTTGTCGAGTTTATGTAACGGGTGATGCCTGGGTTGGAATTCGTATGCTTATTTTGTTTCGGCCTTGGCTTGAGATTTTATTGAACTGTGGCACTAACTTGATAATGTCTTCAAGTTCATGATTGACGTACTGGAGTCTGCATCCTCGATCATGTATCTGTTGCATGGTCGACATATGCGGTATATGTAGTTGTAGTATTTGTTGTCTGCATTCACATCTGTTGTCTATATGTTGCATTTTCATGTAGTCTAGTTCATGTGCATTGATGAACTTGATTATATTGCTGTTGTATTCCATTTTACACTCTTGTCTTTGATCATGTTAGACATCTGTGTTCACTTGTAACATGTTTAAATTGCTTCAGTGTACATTCCAGTTCCACACTGTACTGTTACTTGTTTTCCTGTTGTGTCTTGGTGCATTTCTATACTGGTTTGAGTTTGAGATTTGTTCATGTTACTTGCTAAGGCAGTTTTGTCCACTGTTTCATTTTGTTGCTACATTACTGTTTGGACATCCACTGTGTGGTTCATTTTTATAGCCCGACAGTTTTGGAAGCATGTACATTGTCACTTGGCCATCTTATTTCTTTCCACTATAGTGGCCTTCACCGTTCACGGTTTGGTGGCCTCGTGGCACTGCTTGCCGTCATGTTGAACTAAGTTTGATCATAATAGTTAAGTTGAGTTGCATATCTTCATGTTTTTATGCATTAGCACACTTGAACTTGTTTATGAAATTGTCATATTGTCATGTGCACATTTCTCTGTGCACCTTGAATGTGCTGCTATTCATGTTGTAGTTTGCATTATTTCTGCTACCTGCACTTGTAGTTGTTCAATTTGCCTTCTGTTCACTTGACCATTTGTATACATACATTCGTGTATGTATACAGATGTATGTTTCACTGAAGCACATTCATATACGTTGGCATTTGACTTATAGTCTATCTTGTTTTAATGATGTATTTATTTGTACATCACTTGTTGCCTCTTTTACTGCTTGCATTGTTTCATTTCACTGTTGCAGTCTTGCCCATAAATATTTGTAGTGGCTGCAGTGCTTTGTGTTGAGATTTTGCCTTGTTGGGTTTCATTGCATTGATGCACTGATTTTTATTTGCAGTTTGATTGGTTGTCCCTTGTACTGGCCATTGAATTCAAGTGTTGGCTGCAGTACATGTTGCAGTTTACCATTGTATTCAAGTGTTTTGCCTAGTTGATTTTTGTTTCGTTGATCTTTTGGGAAATTTATCACAGTATTGGCGAGGCCGTACACGTTAGCGTGTACGGCAGCCAATCAGAATCGATGTTTTAAGTGATATTCCAATGGTTTGAATTGATTTTGGTGATCTGATGATTTTGTTGTTTTCTGAATTTTCTTCAC
Organism: Allium fistulosum; assembly: GCA_030737815.1. Classification (NCBI taxonomy): domain Eukaryota; kingdom Viridiplantae; phylum Streptophyta; class Magnoliopsida; order Asparagales; family Amaryllidaceae; genus Allium; species Allium fistulosum. Next base: position 1,367,782,542 of record CM060902.1, on the reverse strand, counting down.
AGATAATCTGTTTATTTATTTCGGTTGATGATTTAAATCTACTGATTTTTTGTTAACACTGTTAAGTGTTATATTTACTGTTATCCGATTTCTTTGTTTAAAGAGTCGGATAGACGAGAATTATTGTGACTGTCGTCTATTTGATTATTATTACATCTATGCATTAATAACTGAGTTTGAATTAGACTGACCTGTGTATTATTTTCTTTTGAATGTAATACTCGGGTCAGACCGAGTATTTTACAGCTTGAAGATTTTCGAGCAGTGAAGTTAGAGAGAGGGGGTAAAGAATCACTTTAGTTTTCAGGAAATTTTTGTATTTTAAGATATTCCGCTGTATAAATTTAATACATTGTATAAACTCTGATATTGAAAAAAGGAAAGAAAAAAAATTCATTTGTTAGTGAAATATTATTATTCTGTGTTTCAATGGCTGATTCTGTTTAAACTCTATAAACTAAATAACAATCTGTCATTTTGAACGTTTCAAGTTGGTTTAATTACCGACTAGGGGCGGTCAGAAGGGCGGGATGTGTAACGACCCGTATTTTTACGGATCGACAAGTTCGCCAAAGTTTGGAATTTTAGTGTTGTTGAGCCATTTCAGATTTTAGGCAAAATATGGCTAAGTCCTAAGTCGTTCACGACTTAGTATAGGTCGTAAGTCGTATACGACTTAGGGGATAGGAGCGACCCAGGGGTTTGGAGAGTTAAGAGTTAAGGGGGTTTTACGACCTAAGTATTTTGGGGTGACCTATAAGATGTTAGCGACCTAAGAGTTAGCGAGTTAACAACCCAGTATTTAGCGACCTAGTAGTTAGCGTGTTAGGGTAGTTAGGTCATAGACGACTTAAGGAGTTAAGTCGTACGAGTTAAGTCGTAAGTCTCTGTGTTGAATTAGGTCGTATACAGGCTAAGTGTTAGGTCGTATACAGGCTAAGTGTTAGGTCGCGTGGGTATGTTAAGTCGTAGGTCTGTTAGGTCGCAAGGTAGTGTGCCTGTGTTAAGTCGCAGGAGCGTTAAGTCGTTGGGTTGCTGTAGCATGTGTTTTGGTTTAAGTCGTAGGTCGCAGGACTAATAAGTCGTAAGTCGTAACATGTTTTAGGTCGCGTGAAGACTAAGGTGTTAGGTCGCTGGGTTTTTGCCTAAGTGTTAGGTCGCGAGCGACTTAGTAGTTGTTAAGTCGCGAGCGACTTAAGAGTTGATCTGTTATGTCGTAGCCTATGTGTTAAGTCGTAGACAACTTAGGAGTTAGTGTTTAAGTCGTAGGTCGACTTAATAGTTAGGTCATTGAGGTGTTATCTGGTTAGGTCGGAAGGTTATAAGTCGGAGACGACTTATGGAGATAGCCAAGTTTCGACTTAAGGAAATTTCTGCTATAAATAGGAGGGTTGTTCTCACTTTTTGGGATCCGGATTTCGAAGCTTCTCTATATATATTTCTGCTATTATGTGAAGCTTCTCTATATATATTTTCTAATTGTATTTTGTCTATGCGCTGTGAGTAATACGATAGATTCTGTTGTTTTAATTTACCTTGACAATCATCCATGGTCGCCTGGCACACTTTACAGCGCACTATCTCTATATTCGGTGCAGGGGTCATGGGCGGTCGTCACATTTGGTATCAGAACATTGGTTAATCGATCTTACCCAACGCTCGCTGTCGTAACTACGTATGAGAGACGTAATTGTATTTTGATGGATGATTACTATATATAATATAGTAACTTAGCAGAGTTTGAGTCCTTTAGGCAGCTGTTTCTCTAGATGTTCTGATCATTTCTTTTTATAGATATTGAGAATGAGTCGAAGAGGGAGACCAGCTGCTAGGGAAGGCCGTGCTACTGAGGGAACTGCTGATTATGCAGCAATGTTCGAAGCTATGATGACTTCGATCATGAGAAGGATACCAGTTCCGGGAACAGCAGTTGATGTTGGAGTTCAAGTCCAAACTCCAAAGCCGGTGGATTTTGCTAAGTTGTGTAAGGACTACACTACTCTTGGAGGAAAGGTTTTCTTGGGAACAGAATCAACTATTGAGGTCCAGAGGTGGATTGATGCTTGTAGAAGGATCTTTAGTGACTTGGGGATTGAGGATGCGACTAAGAGGAAGTTAGCATCAAGGCAGCTTCAAGGGAGAGCCTCTGATTGGTGGAACTCTATTACCATCAATACTCCGGAGGAAGAGATTACTTGGGAGCAATTCCAAGCCAGATTTGAAGCTAAGTTCATTTCTACAGCTCAAAAGTCTGTTCTGTTCAAGAGGTTTGTGGAGCTCAAGCAAGGTGGAAGGTCTGTTCTTGAGTATGTTTCTGAGTTTGAAGCTTTGTCCAAGTATGCCCGGTCATATATTGAGTCTGCATACCAGAAGAATGAGAAGTTCATGACAGGCTTGGACAGTTATCTTGGGAGACAGTTGGTGGATCATTTGGACGATTCATTTGAGAAGCTTGTGGAGAAAGCTCTCAGGCATGAGAGTCTGTTTCCTAAGGAAGGATCTGTTGTTGCTGTGACCAGGGGAGAGTCTAAACCACAGCAGGGTGGAAACCAGAAAAGGAAGCAGCAGCAGCTGAAGGGTAGGGATGGCCAGAAGAAGCCGAAAGGCGAGGTGACTTGCTACAATTGTCAGCAGAAGGGCCATTTCTCGAAGGATTGTAAGAATCCGAAAGCACCGATGAAGTTCCACAACTGTGACAAGCCAGGGCATTTTAGGAAGAATTGTCCAGAACCGAGGAGGGACAAGCAGATTGTGCAAGCTTATGCTTTTGGAGCTGTTCCGTCGTCTTCAAAAGCTCCTACCGTTGAAGAGAAGTGAAAGAGTGTGGTGGTTCAAGGTACTCTTTTCCTATGTGGTGTTCCAGTTAGAGTTCTGTTTGATACTGGGGCGTCGCACTCCTTTGTTTGTAGTGAACTTGTAGGCCGGTTGGGTTTGGAACCGGATATCGTTGATAGGCCATTGGTTGTGACTAATCCAGTTGGGGGTTCGTCTTGTTTGTGTATGTTATGCCGTGGTCTAGTTGTATCGAGTCATGATTGCTCTTTTGTTTGTGATTGTTTTGTTCTGAACTTTTTGGGGTTCGGAATTATTTTGGGCATGGACTGGCTTAGGAAGTATGCGACAAAGGTTGATTGCGAGAGGTTGGAAGTGACAGTCGAGAATGTGGAGGGGCGAAAGATTGTGATACGATGTAAGCATGAAGAAGGCGTCTTCATGAGCTTCATGTATTCGCTGGTTGTTCCACGGGATGGACTGTCATTAGTGCCAATCGCGAATGGATTCGAGGATGTCTTTGACGAAGTCAAAGGGTTGCCGCCGCATAGAGAGATCGAGTTCCGTATAGATCTAGTTGAAGGAGCCAGACCTGTTGTGATGCCTCTTAGGCGGATGGCGCCTAGAGAATAGCATGAGTTGAAGGTGCAAGTTGATGATCTTTTGCAGAAAGGATTCATTCGGGGGAGTGTGTCCGAATGGGGTGCACCAGTTGTGTTTGCAACCAAGGCAGATGGGTCATTGAGATTGTGTGTGGATTATCGTGAGCTGAATAAGGTGACTAAGAAGAACAAGTATCCATTGCTGAGGATAGACGACTTGTTTGATCAGCTTCACGAAGCTAAGGTGTTTTCTCAGATGGATTTGGCAACGGGATTTCACCAGTTGAGAGTGGCAAAGGATAGTGTGCCGAAGACTGCTTTTAGGACACCATCTGGTTTCTTTGAGTGGCTAGTAATGTCGTTTGGATTGACTAACGCGCCAGCATATTTTGTGGATCTTATGAATAGAGTGTTCAGAGATCAGTTGAACAAGTTCGTGCTTGTGTTCGTGGATGATATTCTGATTTATTCCAGAATGGAAGCAGAGCACAAGATGCACTTGCGTATTGTTTTGGAAATATTGCGGAAACATCAGCTGAAGGCTAAGTTTTCGAAGTGTCACTTCTGGAAGAGTGAAGTGAGGTTCTTAGGCCATGTGATTTCTGGAAATGGAATAGCGGTTGATCCCGCTAAGGTGGCAGCAATCCAGGATTGGGTTAGACCTAAGAATGCGTCTGATGTGAGAAGTTTTCTTGGATTAGCAGGATATTATCGACGGTTTATCAAAGACTTCTCCAAGGTGGCTGCACCATTAACAGGATTGACGAAGAAGAACCTAGTGTTCAGATGGGATGATAAGTGTGAGCAAGATTTCAAAATCCTGAAAGAAAGATTGACTAGTGCTCTTGTTTTGACTATTCCAAGTGGGAATGATGAAATGGTGGTTTACACCGACGCATGTGGTACTGGACTTGGAGCAGTACTGATGCAGAGGAATAAAGTTGTTGCGTATGCAAGTCGACAACTGAAGCCGCATGAAAGGAATTACCCGACTCATGATTTGGAGTTAGCGGCGATTGTATTTTCTCTGAAGATGTGGAGGCATTATCTATTGGGAGTTCGATTCGAGTTGTTTACAGATCATAAGTCGTTGAAGTATCTTTTCTCCCAAAAGGATTTGAATCTTCGGCAGCAACGTTGGCTAGAGTTTTTGGCATCATATGATTTTGGTATAGCCTATACTCCGGGAAAAGGAAACGCAGTGGCAGATGCGTTAAGTCGAAGACATGCAGGATTGGGAGCTATGTTTTCAGAATGGAGGAATCTCGAGTATTTAGCTGGATTTGACTTCAGGCCTAGATGTGAATTGGAACCTGAGATGTTGGCAAACTTATCGATAAGACCCACTCTTGTGGAAAAGATTGGCAAGAGCCAAAAGCGAGATTATAAGATTGTCAAGATTATCCGTAATTTGGAATCTGGATTGGAACCAAAAAAGGATAAAGGATTCGAGGTCGATCGGGAGGGTTGGCTTCGAAAGCAAGGACGACTAGTTGTTCCCGATATAGATGGATTGAGAGATGAAGTTCTGAAGGAAAGTCATCACTCGAAGTTGACAATTCATCCAGGTGGAAATAAGATGTATCGGGATATGAAGAGAACCTACTACTGGGAAGGTATGAAGAAGGATGTTGGAAATTTTATTTCCAAGTGTATGAACTGCCAGTTGGTAAAGGCTGAACAGAAGAAGCCAAGTGGATTGCTTCAACCATTAGAAGTTCCTACATGGAAATGGGAACAGGTATCGATGGATTTTATCGATGGATTGCCTAGAACAAGAACGGGAAATGAAGGAATTTGGGTCATTGTAGATCGTCTGACTAAGAGTGCAAGATTCATTCCTGTTCGATCGACTAGGACTGCATCAAAGTTGGCTGAGTTGTATGTTAAGTGGATAGTTCGATTCCATGGTATTCCGAAAAGTATAGTGAGCGATCGAGATCCGTTGTTCACTAGTGGATTTTGGAAGAGCTTCCAGGAAGTTTTGGGAACCGAGTTGTGTTTGAGTACAGCTTATCACCCTCAAACAGATGGTTAGACCGAGAGAGTCAACCGAGTTTTGGAAGATCTCCTCAGAGCTTGTGTTTTGGATTTCGGAGGATCATGGGAAGATCACCTTCATTTGGTAGAATTTTCATACAACAAAAGTTACCAGTCAAGTATTGGTATGGCACCGTATGAGGCATTTTATGGAAGACCGTGTAACTCTCCGACATGTTGGTTAGAGATAGGAGAAAAGCTGATGCTTGGGCCAGAGATGATTCGTCAGACTTCAGATTGTATAGAGATCATTCGGCAACGAATGAAGGCAGCCCAAGACCGTCAGAAAAGTTATGCCGATAAGCGTCGAAAGGATTTGGAGTTCGACGTAGGTGATATGGTTTTTGTGAAGATTTCTCCACTGAAGAATGTTATTCGATTCGGGAAGAAAGGAAAATTGACTCCGAGATTTGTCGGACCATTCCCGATCATCAAGCGAATTGGAAAGCTCGCCTATAGATTGGAATTACCATAGAAGATGTCGAGTGTGCACAATGTTTTCCATGTATCATATCTACGGAAGTATGTGCACGACTCGAATACGGTGGTTTCTGCTGATAGCTGTGAAGATTTCGAAGTTGATCCAGTCGATAGAAGACCTCGTAAGCCGCTTCGTGTTGTGGAAACCGACACGAAACAGCTTAGGAGGAAGGTAGTTAAGTTGCTCAAGATACAATGGAGTGACGATGATAACGATTGTACGTGGGAGGTGGAAGAGAGGATGAAAGCAGCTCATCCCGAACTCTTCAAGGTATGGCCCTAAGGTGTCGTATCATCTAACGACATTGTAACTTGTTCTAGTTTTAGAACTCTGCATGCTAAGCTAGAATTGGATGCATGGTTTGCTGATTGTTATGGATGGTAGGCATGCAGAATAGTCTTTGATTGCTTTGTTTGTTTGGAATTTCGGGGGCGAAATTCCTAAGGGGGAGAGAATGTAACGACCCGTATTTTTACGGATCGACAAGTTCGCCAAAGTCTGGAATTTTAGTGTTGTTGAGCCATTTCAGATTTTAGGCAAAATATGGCTAAGTCCTAAGTCGTTCACGACTTAGTATAGGTCGTAAGTCGTATACGACTTAGGGGATAGGAGCGACCCAGGGGTTTGGAGAGTTAAGAGTTAAGGGGGTTTTACGACCTAAGTATTTTGGGGTGACCTATAAGATGTTAGCGACCTAAGAGTTAGCGAGTTAACAACCCAGTATTTAGCGACCTAGTAGTTAGCGTGTTAGGGTAGTTAGGTCGTAGACGACTTAAGGAGTTAAGTTGTACGAGTTAAGTCGTAAGTCTCTGTGTTGAATTAGGTCATATACAAGCTAAGTGTTAGGTCGCGTGGGTATGTTAAGTCGTAGGTCTGTTAGGTCGCAAGGTAGTGTGCCTGTGTTAAGTCGCAGGAGCGTTAAGTCGTTGGGTTGCTGTAGCATGTGTTTTGGTTTAAGTCGTAGGTCGCAGGACTACTAAGTCGTAAGTCGTAACATGTTTTAGGTCGCGTGAAGACTAAGGTGTTAGGTCGCTGGGTTTTTTCCTAAGTGTTAGGTCGCGAGCGACTTAGTAGTTGTTAAGTCGCGAGCGACTTAAGAGTTGATCTGTTATGTCGTAGCCTATGTGTTAAGTCGTAGACGACTTAGGAGTTAGTGGTTAAGTCGTAGGTCGACTTAATAGTTAGGTCGTTGAGGTGTTATCTGGTTAGGTCGGAAGGTTATAAGTCGGAGACGACTTATGGAGATAGCCAAGTTTCGACTTAAGGAAATTTCTGCTATAAATAGGAGGGTTGTTCTCACTTTTTGGGATCCGGATTTCGAAGCGACGAAGTGCTGCCATTTTGAGAGCTCGACTTCTACACTTCTTCACTTCTTTTCTCCACTCTAATCTAGTGCTTCCATTCATCCAAGTTGAAGATCATATTGAAGATTCAAGAGCTTAGATTGAAGATCTTCATCCATTGAAGTGAGATTTCATCGTTTGAAGCGGATTGGTGAAAGATCGAGTTAGATCCTTCGCTGTCCAGATCTGAAGCGTGTTGATTTGAGGTTGTTTAGGTGATTTGGTGAGTGGTGATTATCTCTCACACGGATCCAAAGGAGTATTTCGGATTGTTGGCTAGATTTGGTGTTAAATTAGTGATTTCCATGCATTTTCTTCATCCTAAGTATAGATCCATATAGATTCATTGTTCATGATGATGTTACGTCCATTTTATCACATGTTAACCTATGCAAGTTCATTCATCAAGTTTATAAAGATATTGTTCATGTTTTCATGCTTGTTGGACTTTCAACTCTTTAATTACGAAAATGCCATTATTGTTATAATTGCCTACTTAGATCATATTTGAATGCTTGATTGCTTGGATTAATGTTTGATTTGATTGATTGTTATGAATTAGATGATTGATGATTTGATTTAGACCGAAGATGATTCAAAAGCTAAGAGAAAGGCTCTTGAATTGGGAAAGCTGCTCGTGGCATATGTAGCGGGATGATGAAGCTCTTATGCATAGATTTGATGATGTGATGTTGAGATGAAGCTTTGCGAGGATGTGATGAAGCGAGGCAATCATGTGATGAAGACTTGGTTTAATCCAGACGGGATCATTCCAAGCATGTTGATAACTCGGTGATATGATTCGAGTTGAGGATAATGAATGGATATGAGAATAGTCGTCAAGGAGGATGACTAGGAGGCTTGGGTCTCATCGTTGTTGAAGGTTCTAGCAAGAGTACGTTTGGGCAGATTCGATAGTCCCAACGACCAACTGTTGATGGTTGAGTACTCTGGGCAGATTCGATAGTCCTAGGCACGGGTCACGATGGCGTGCGGGAGTTATGTCTAGAACCGGGGTTTCCATTAGCCCTTGACGGACGGCTGAAAGAATGTGCCGGTCATTCAATTAACGGTGAAATCGAAGCAATGATAACAGTGATAGCCAGAGTCATGGATGTTTGGTTGTATCGTCATTTGGTCTCAAGAGCGGTATTTTCTGGGTGCTTATCTGGTCTTGGTTTAGGCCTTGGGGGTTTGTACTTGGAAAACATCGTCCTTGACTCGAGTGATAATTGCTTTACTTTGAATTGTATGCTTTGCTATGTTTGCTTCTGCTTAGTGTGTGTCTAGGGGCTATCACTGTAGAAAGATGTTGGAGTGGGAGGGTTGTATTCCTATTCCTTTTCCTTTATGCTCTTTTGGTATGTTGTTAGTTAATTTACTGTTCACTAAGACTGTTGTCTGACTCAAGGCTTTATGTTTTAACTCTTATTGCCTTGGGCTGTTCGTCCATTTTGGGACGGGCAGACTAGGTAGCAGGTGACAGGTGCTGTTCTTGCTTTCCACGGTGTTGATATCGAAGACGAGCTGGAGTATTGCATATTGTTTCTTTCTTACTATATGTACTGGATGTTCCGCTGCTTTGTATACTCTGAGTGATATGTAGTGAGGCTTGTTGTATTGACTATTCAGATGCTTGTATTCAACTATTATGAAGTTTTATATGATGGCATTCTATTCTGTGAAGCTTCTATATATATTTTCTAATTGTATTTTGTCTATGCGCTGTGAGTAATACGATTGATTCTGTTGTTTTAATTTACCTTGACAATCGTCCATGGTCGCCTGGCACACTTTACAGCGCACTATCTCTAGATTCGGTGCAGGGGTCATGGGCGGTCGTCACAGGATGTTACACTAAGGAACTTCCTATGCTACATGGGTACGCCTCTGGAGGGACATCCCGAGAACTTAACCAGCTCTCTACCAACACAAGGCCGGGTTACCTCTGTAACTAGGTAACTACTACTCGAGTATGCCACCCCCCGGTCGTTTGCGACCTTTATTCGAGGGCCCTCGATCACAAAGCAACAACCACACAGTAAATGAGATAGAAGCAACCACATAGGTAAAGTATCTGGGCTCCATACCATGATATCACCTTTTTCCAGAAGAAAATGACATACCCTAAAGGGTGCGACCCTCATAACCTTGCCGTATCTTTCCTGTTTCGACCATTTCCGGGGTGTGAGGTCCGATGAGGTCTCGTCCACAAAGCTACGCTTTACACGAAAGCCATGCTTTGATCACGAATGATCAACAAATGATCATCAACACACAACAGCACTTAGCATGCCACACTACCAAATTGAGAGTATAACACTAATAACCTTCAACTACATAACCTCTGAGCTCGTACGTCTCAGAGAAGGGTGTTAAGCTAAGAGAATAAATTCTCCGCCATCAAATAGAAATGTATTTGAAAGAAATCTGCTTTATATCTCAAAGTGTAGTGTCAGACATACGACCATACAAATCTGTTTCGGGTTCAAACAGAATCGAAGGCACTTCGTCCCATAAAGGAAGAAGCCCTTGCAAATCCGGTCTTCAATTGCAATCCATAACGTCGTATCATTATTCGGAATGAGTTATATAACACAAAGGTCCTCTCCCGGCTAAACCGAATAATGAGCGCTTGTTTAAAAAACAAATTCAAGTGCCATTTCTAAGGCAAATATCGAAAGTCGGTTATTTAACTATCAAACAACATTCACAACAATCAAGCTTCAATAATTTCCCCAAATTGTTTATACGGATGGTTGGATATTTTACTATCAAACAATATTCACAATAATCATCCAATCTAAATAATTTTTTCCAAATTATTAAATTTCAAAATATCTTTGAAAGATATATATTTTCTACACTTCATCACTTTGAAAACCAATTTCAAATCACTTTTCCACACTTCATCACTTTGAAAATCAATTTCAAATCACTTTTCACTCGCGGAATAAAATTCCCGATATTATTTATTTCCACTGGAAATCTACCAAGTCCGAATACTTTAAAGCAATTTAAATCACTTATCCAAAATATACTTGGAAATATTTTTTAATAAAACCATCTTTAAACTCTTACTTAAATATCGGTTATGAAAATATTATACTAATATTTCATATAAAACTTCAAGTCTAAACTAATAAAATTAATAGATAGAGTATAAATATTTCCAAATAACAAACATTTGCAAATCGATTTCCAAATTAATTTTCAACACAAAATCAATTTTTTCATTCAAACACCAAATCAATTTTCATATTGATTTTCCAAAGATTTATTTTCCAATACCAAATCAATTATCAAATGGATTTCAAAAAGATTTATCACCTTTTTAAATAAATCCCTTCATCTTTCCCAAATTAATAAAAATTCCATTTCCAATAAATTCTTCAACTTTTAAACAATATTATTCAAACCCCATTTATTAATATCTTTTCCCATATTTTGGAAAAAATTCGATAAGATTTCAAAAATCAACTTTATGCTTTTAAATTCCTTCTTTTAAATTCACTCAATTCTTTCAAAAGGAATTTACTTAAAATTTCCTACTTTAATTTCAAAAAAATTCCAACTTTATTTATTTTTGGTATCCAACGATACCAAAAATACATTCGGCTAAATTATAGCCTTCAACAAATTCAATCATCAATATAATCATTCACAAATTATCAATAAATCATCACACAACATATGAAACAAATTCATACAATTTGAGGAATCCAGTTGGATCCCTCCAACCTATTTCCCTGCATCCACATATGTTAGCACAACAATTAAATACCCATTCCACTTCGAGGTGGAATATCGCGGTATATGGGATTTATAAAATATCATCCGCTATTATGCGGCGCATAGGGTCTCATCCGCTATATAATGCGGGAAATCAATCACTCCAAATATATATATATATATATATATACTACTATCATATATACTATCATCCAATAGATAAATTATTAATTTCATCCAAGCACATCCAACAATTTAAATTAACTAGGCAACAAATTTGAGTGAGAAGATCTCACCTTCGCTTTTATTTTGCAATCCATTTCCATTCCCGTCTGTTTCTCGATTTTAGACCTTGTATAAATATTAGATGATTAAATTAATATTCGGACAAATCGAATAATCACTTATTATTAAATTATTTAGTTAACTAACAATTTTATTCAAACTGATTAAAACTTTTTGTATCATAAATAAATTAAATCAGTTTATTAAACAAATTAATCACCTAAAAGATTTATTTCCAAGCAAACTAGTAAATTGTATTCTTTTTCCTATTTCTGTTTACCTATGAATATATATTTACTAAATCAAAAACAAGAATGATTTTTTTTATACCTAACTGCAGATCAAAATTCTCGCCTTGCCTTCATCGATCGAAACCCTGTTGATCGAATCGAAGCTTGAAATTCCCAAATCGAAAGCATGAATTTCTCCGACCCTAACCAAAATCGAACTGCTCCCCTCTACGCGACCACCATGCTTCGACCGTCCCAAAACCCTAGCCCTCACGCGGCCGCCTGTTGAGCCTCCCACGCGAACTTTCACCCTCGTCGCTCGAACCCAACTTGCTTCGTCATTGATCGAAAACGAGCAACTGCTCGTCGTGATTTCTCCTGATGCCGCGTACCATCGATGCACTCTGATTTGGATTGAACAGCCTCACCTCGCATGTGCGAGCACGTGCGCCACCTTCATACGATTCCCAGGTCGTCGTGCTCCTCACGCCTATCTTCGATTACTGCTTGAGTTTGATTTCGATTTGAAATACAGAGGGAAGCGCGACCATTTTCTTTTGATTTTGATTCCGAGATTTGAAAAGGTACGTGGCCATTGATTTACAACTTGAAAAAAAGTGATTTTTCATTTACCAATGAGTTTGATTTGTTTTTAAAGATAAAGGTCTCTAGTTCTTTTCCTTTTTGTTGCTTGCGTTAAAAGAAATGGGGGACAAGAGGAGACGTTTGCGTGCTGAAGAATGCTACAGCACTCTGAAAAGCAAAACCTGATGTGAAGAAAAAAAAATACAACTGAGGTTGACTAATATATAAATACATATATATTTAATTTAAATTCAAATTGTCTCGATAAAGGCAACTCAAAATCTTGACCTCCTATCGAGGCATGCCGCTAGGCATTTATAATGTTTAACCCCTATTCCGAACGCAATGGAAAAGGTTTCGAGTCCAAATTTGATCGTATGGAGAAGATAGCTTTTTTTTGAACTAGTTATTAAATTAAATATCGATATAATTTTCAGCGCGTTTATATATTGTACGCTCACACAACAACTCCAATCACCACGAAAATTGAAATCCGATAATAATACAATATTACGGATCCAATGGAACTGGTTTCGTCGAATTCCGAGACTGTGCCTTGGAAGGCTATTTTTAAATATTGATTTAAACAATATAAATTCAAAACTGAACAAAACAGTTTTCAAATTCAATTCTGAAGCTTTTATTATCTTCAATATTATCAATATAGATTTTCTAAGCCTTTAAAATATTTTTAATCAGTTTAAAATGTGAAGATACAAATTTTTTTTTACCCAACTGCAATAAATTAAATTCAATAATTAAATTGCCAAATTTATTCTTATATTTGAATTTCAATTTAAACTAACTTCCAGATATTTAAAATCAATTAAATATTCTGATTTCCAATGTCAAAAATTCAGGGTCGTCACATTTAATTTAAATTTAAAATTCAAACTTCTAACTTGTATAACTTTTACATACGAGCTCCGATTGACGTGTGATTCCTTCCATTGGACTCGTATCGAAATACCGAACAATATGAAATAGGTTTGGTTGAATTTGGAGATAGTTGAGATTTGAGCTTTTGTTGGATTTTTAATGGACTTTAAATCAAAGGTGAGTGATTTTACCCACTCACGCAATACTAAATTTTCTGATGTTAGTTAAATTGAAATTATGAAGTGATAAAATTTTGTTTATTGTTGTTTGGTAATTTAAATTGAATCTAATATGGAATTGAATTGATGTTTAAATTAATATTGAAATTTAATTGCTAGTTAAATGCCGACAATTGATAACTAGTAACTGTTAGTATATATTGATTGATTTGGATGTTGATTGCAATTGGATGCTTATTGATTGCCGTGTTGAATGTATGGTTGTTATTTATTTGGATATATCTCTGTTATTACCCTATTTATTAATTGACATCTTATAAATTATCACTTGTAACATTCGAAATAAACTAAAAAATAGGTTGAAATGATACATACCTATGTCATTTAATTTTGGGTTGAAATGATATATATCCATCCTTGTAATTAAATTTGAATTAACTGATCACTTAGCCATAAGGTGGAAAATTATATACTAACATCAGATTGGTTAAATTAAATGGTTTCAAAAATCTTGAATTTAAATTGGTTTAAATGATATTGTTTTAAAGAAAATAAAATTTGGATTTAGATGAATTAAATTATTTTCTAATTCGAGCTCTGAAATTTTGGAACTGAAACTATTAAATAAAATCGTTTAAAGATTAAATTTGAAATCTTAAAGTTGAGATTAAGGTATGATTTAAATTTATTGAAAGTGCATTATTTTAAAGGTTTAAAATTTAATTTAAACTTTGAATTTACTTTTATTAAAGTGGTTTAAATTGGTATTTTAAAGTTCTTGATGGTAAAATGGATTTAAACTAAATTGTTTAAAAATGAAAATTTGAATTGAAACTTTCAGTCTTTGAATGCATCGTTTAAATTGAATTTGAAGTAAAGTTGGAAATCGTCTAAATTGAGATTGATTTAAATTGAATTTTTGAATATGAAGTTTACTTGAATTGGAAATCGAAAAATTGAATTCGTTATGTTTGAAATTTGAACCTTGTTGTGAAAGGAAGAAATAGATTTAATATAAATTATTTTAATATATAAACTATTTTTTAATATTAAACTATTTTAATTGTCCAAACTATTTCGAATATTAAAACTATTTTATATTCAATTCAAATCTTTACAATATTTTAATTATTCCAAACTATTTTTCAATATTAAAACTATTTTAATTATCCAAACTAATTTCACTGTTCAAACTATGTTAATTATCCAAAACTATTTTCAATATCCAAACTGGTTAGGAGTGAGAATTATTTAGATTTAAATCATTGATTTTAATATGAATGTTTTGAAGGTATGACCTATTTTGAATTCGAAATGATTTTGAAGCGAATTTGATATTTTGATATGAATATGACTTGTTCTTGAAATTTAAAAGAACCAACCGCTGTGTAAATTGACGTTTGGTTGTTAAAGAGACCGCGGCCGAATGAATGGCATACTCTATGTTATTCTACCGTAACTACTTTAATAACCTTGGATGCGGTGGATGTTATCCAGAATGTAGAGGTTGAATTGGCGACATTTACTGGAATGAAGAAAGAGAACGCTGATGGATGACCCCGACACTTGGGTGAATTTGAAATGACTAAAAAGGAACTTATGTCTGACCAAGGGGTTAGCTACCTTTCGGGGCCATTACCCATTTGTATTACTATATTGATTTTGACTTGATAAGTGCACATTGATTTGATTTTGGGGGTGGTAGACTCGGTCGGCAGTCGTTGCAACGATGTGTTACGACCAGCCAGAAAGGTTAAACTGGTAGAATCCTACCTTGAGCATTGCCTCACATGCCTTGTCATACTTTTATCCTTATATGTGCCCACTACGATTTTGTCTTAGTATGGTACCTATAGGAGACCCACTGGCTACCGACGTTACTGGTTGTGTTATAGGACCTGCATAGACTACGTGCTTAAAAATGTGTTAAGGAGGATCAATGTAAAGCCTTAACGCTATTTTAATACTTTATTGATGGACACTACATATATAGCGTACTTTACTACATATAGATAGTTTAACGATTCCTTGGGAGATGGAAAATCCTGTAACATCTATTAAGTTATTGCACTCACGTTGTACAATTGATATGAGATGGAAAATCACGTAAACATCTCTAAAGCTATTACACTCATATTTACTTGTTATCGATTTAACTTACATTAGAACTTTTAGTTCTGACTCGAGTGTTTTGTCTTTTCAATACGCTCGAGTCCGCCTGAGTATTCAGTGTGCGAAGACAATATTCCTTGAAGATGAAGATGAAGATGAAGTTTGCTAGACCGTATTTACTATTATTATTCCACTGCATTATTTTGGTATGTTTGTTGATTGTACTCTGATTATGTTGTAAAAATTGTGTAATCAAATGTATATTATAAAACAGCTTCATGAACTTCATGAACTGTTTATTTGATTATTATATTTTGTCATTCCGCTGCGAGATTCTATGTATTGCTTTCCTTCTTTTTTTTATTTTCTTAGTAAATCCAATTGACAATCCTCCCTTTTGAGTGGTTTGAGTTAGACATGTGCAGTTTATTATCGACTTGAATCGCCCAAAAAGGTGGGCATCACAATTCTGAAATTCTCTATCATAGTATACAGCTATGCAAGGAGAATAACGGTTTCTAATCAAGGAACCGGATCTGAGTCCGTACTAGAGTGTTCATGTGAATGATACTAGTTCGGAAGTGAAATTGTGTGATCGAGTGAGCGATCAGATTTAATATTGCGTACGAATGATATATGTACATCGTACGGGCTTTAGTAAGGCAAGTGTTGAAAATTGAAATTGCAGAACAATATGATTATGAATTATATGATTAGATATCATTGGTAAATAAGATGCAAGTATATAAAAGTAAGAGATAGTTTGTTGCCTTTGATTTGATAAGTAAAATTAGGTTGCCCAACAAATAGGTACATGTTTATATTGTTATTTGGTTAGATGGTTTTAAGGTTGAGCCACTTGGCTTTTGTTTTCTTTTGAAGGTTTGGCGCCGTAGTGGCGATTCGTAGTTGTTTCGACCGAGCCGCGCATGGGAGACGCTGGGGAAATTTTCTGTAAATTTAAGGCGTTCGAAAAATTTTATAAATTTTGAAGAAATTTTTGATAACTAAAATTTGATTTTGAGTTATAGCCTGAAATGATTGAATGGTATGATATTGGTTGGAATTTATGAATGAATTTGGAAACTTAGTAAAAATAATAACAAAGTTTCACGAGTTGATTTTTGGAAAAATTTAAAGGCTTAAAAGGATTTGGTAATCTATTTCAAATAAATTATTTTAAAAAGTAATGGGTTTGGACATTTTTCTTACCTTGGCAATTTCGGGGACGAAATTCTTTTAAGGGGGAATAGTGTAACGACCTAGAATTTTAATCATTTGAATTGGGATATTTATTTGATTTTAAATATTAAAAAGTTAATTTTATAAGTTAAATAACTTGAATTTCAAATATAGCGATTTGTTTAATAATTAAATTGTTGAATTTTTTTGAGAGAAATGTGTGATCCTCTAAAGTAGAGGAGAGCACACATATACATATACATATACATATACATATACATATACATATACATACATACATATATATATATATATATCACCGATAATAAAGGAGCTGCCAACATGCCTGGCAAGTGACAATTCATAACACGGAAAAATCTAAGAAAACAAACACAGGTAACTTCTAGAATGAGCTCCGGCAAGGCCACCGCCCATTACACCTCAATATCGAACTCCGACAAGGCCACCGCCCGATAATGAAGTGTTAGAAGTACCCAAAATAATACATGGTACAACCAAGTGCACAAAAGAGATCAACAAGTAGCTCCACCAGAGAAAGAACGCCTCACTGCAAACGGGGATGAACCAGAATGAAGCCTTACTGCAATTGCGGATGATCCAGAATGAGTGCCTCACTACAAATGCGGATGATCCATGGTGCAACCAAGTGCACAAATGATATCAACAAGCAGCTCCACCAGAGAATGAACGCCTCATTGCAAAAGCGGATAATCCAGAATGAACGCCTCACTGTAAACGCGGATGATCCAGAATGAACGCCTCACTGCAAACGTGGATGATCCAGATCTAAAATATGAAATCTCTCCAAAATGTCGATCCTACAACCAACAATCCTACAATCCTGGTGACAGCAACCCTGAAACCCTACAAATAGCATACTAGCACATTTTGGCCTAAACCTATATCTACAGATGGAACTATACAAAATTATAAGAATAATACACATATATGTATAAAATGAAATTTGTATACATATATACATATACATACATATATATATATATGTATATATTTATAAAAAAAAGTAATAAAACTAAAGTTAAAATTATAAGAAGGTAAAGATACTAAAATGAGAGATAGACTAATAAAAGGATCAAAACTCATTATGCAACATCTTAACTTACTCTAATGATATTAAATAGTGATCACGAGGTCAAAAAGGCATAAAAATTAACAAAATACGTAGTTAAAAACTTATAAAACATTCAAAATCTAAAAAATATTAACATTATGCTCCTTTGATCAAAAGAACATTATGATAATCAGTAAAATCATCATTCGAATTCGAATAAATGTTAATGCTGTAATTATTAATGTTAAAAATATTGTTTTTTGTTTAAATAAGTTAATGCCTTTTCTAACCTTATTAAGATATTCTTTAAAATGTTTATTTTTAGCCAATCTATATTTTGGATTTGAGATCCAATTAAAACAAAATGATGCTATTGTAAATATCAATCTATTAATATAACTATTATTATTATTAAATAATCTCTGGTTTCTCTCAAACCAAATATACCAACATATTATAATCAATAAAGTATCAATAAAAATCTATTTCTCTTTTTAAACATAAATCTTACGTTATTCCAGTAAAAATCATAATCAGTAACTTTAGTTATAAGAATAAAATTAAAGATTTTAAGAGTATTATTAAGAATGTTGCAAGTATCCATACAAACGTAATATAAATTACAAAAAGTATGTTTATTATCAATTTGCAAATTCTTTCTTTTTAAAAATTCAATAGTATTTAAATTCCCATGCATGATTAACCACATATGAATCTTAGCTTTTGGTAGTGCATTTGCTTTCCAAATAATAATAAAAGTGTTATTGGTAACGCCCGAGAAATTAAGAAATTCATATAAAGAATTTGAAGTGAATTTCTTACTTTTATCTCATTCCCAGTTAATAATATCATTTTCGTTATCAATATTATATAAATTCAATCTTGCACAAAATAAAGAAAATTGTCTAAGAGTTGTACCTTCTAAGATTCTATTGAAACTAAAGTTCCAAGTGAGATCATTATCCGAAGAAAAATCATCTTTAATTAAAACACTTTTAAAGCTATAAATTTTGAAAAGCTCTTTAAATTCCACCCTAATATGAATGACAGATATCCAACGATCATGCCAAAAAGTTATATTATTTCCTGAATGAACTATCTTATAAGTACCAAGGTTATAAATCTCATGACATTTTAAAATTGATTTCCAAAAATTAGATAATTTATTGTTAGCTGAATGTTTAATTAGGTATAAATTATTACTACCATTATAGTAATGTTTATATATAATTTCTTTCCAAATAGAATTATCATTAATATCCTTAAATTTCCATAACCGCTTCCCTAATAAAGACAAATTATTGTTACGTAAATTAATAACACCTAATCCACCTCCTTTTTCGATTTACAAACTGTATCCCGGTTAACTAAACATTTTAGACTACTACTAGGATTATCGCCACTCCATAAGAAATCTCTTCTTATTGTATCAATTTTATTGATCACCCATTCTGGGAAAAGATGCATAGACATCCAATAAATCGAAAGTGCAGTTAAAATAGAATTGATGAGAACTAATCTACACACTTTCGATAATACCTCTCACTACGCCATAGATGGCCTATTGCAACGAAAATACAAGATGTTGCTAGCTACAATGTAACGATAGCTATGCTGATTTTTGTCTATTACAACATTAGCTTCAGGATGTTAGCATATATATCAACACTATATTGTAGTAGCTACAGACTTATAAAAATATTATAAAAATTGAGTGTGGGCTGAAAAAAAAGCGGGCCGAAATAATTTTTCACGCGGAAAGCAAAAATAAGGCGGAAAAAGTTAACAAAATATTGTAGGGTTTGAGTCAAACACTTACCGCCCCTCAACCTCTCCATTTATTCAGAATAATCAAAAAGAAAAATATCAAGCCACCGTCATAATGTCAAAAGAAATCACAACAAAGCTTCTACCATCATCCTCGACTCCTTCATCCGACCAAACCACCGACGAACACGCCTACGATTCTGACGAAAAGGTCCAAATTTCAGTCTCCGACGAATCCGACTCCGATTCCAACGACCACCAAACTCCGCTTCCTTTCTCTTTCCGAAAACTATGGAAATTCACTGGTCCAGGCTTCCTCATGTGCATAGCATTCCTAGATCCAGGCAATCTCGAGGGCGATTTACAATAAGGAGCGATTGCTGGCTACTCCTTACTGTGGCTTTTGCTGTGGGCTACTGTTATGGGTTTACTGATTCAGATGCTTAGTGCGAGGCTCGGTGTTGTCATTGGTAACCATTTGGCTGAACTCTGCAGGGAGGAGTATCCGAAGTGGGCGAGCGTTGCTTTGTGGGTCATGGCGGAGTTGGCTCTAATCGGTGCCGATATCCAGGAAGTTATTGGTAGCGCTATTGCTATTAAGATTTTGAGTGGTGGGTTCATTCCTCTTTGGGCTGGTGTTGTTATTACTGCTCTTGATTGGTAATTTTATTTCTATTTTTTCTTTGTTGTTTCTGTTTGCCAGTATGAACCCTGAATTGTTGGATTGACGATTGATACTCCCGTTACAATTGAAGGTTGATTGTTGTCACCATCAAAATTACTGGTCCCCTCCATAATTTTTGAATGGAATTTGATAATCTATTAAATTACTTGTTCAATTTAGTGTATTTATGAAGAAGTAACTATTCATTAGGGGTATGATCTGATAGTTGGAGATAGGCTTGCTCATGATATTGTTTTAAAGTGATGGGTTAGTTTATTGTTACTCTTATTTACTCTTTTCTTTGTTTGTTTCTGTTTGGATCAGGTTAAAATCACTTTTCGAGGTTTGAAGTTGGTAATTTTTTTAAGAAAAATATTTGTTGTTTTGCAACATATTTTATGCTTTGTATGCCAGTTTTTCTTTAATCCATGGCTTTATTTTTCTCTTTTATCTTCCCACTCAGGATTCTTAATGACTAATAGGCTTCTATTAATCTGATCAAGTTTACATTCCTTATTGGTGCTGCTAGTAGGAATGTCGGTACTAGTGTTAGAGGACTTAGTTGTAATCCTGATTCTATTGAATAACTGTATTCTCAAAATGTAGGCCTTCTTAATCATTCAACAATGAACTACACTGCACCTTAGACTCATCCTTTTTTAATGGATCAAAGCTTTGGTTCAAATCCTGCACTAAAGAAACATTTAAATTATCACATTTATTTTCAGACAGACTAGGCATATAAGAAAAATTAAAATGCAAAGGTGAAAATGAGTGATCAGAGAAAGTTTTTGAATTAACATCCGAAGTAGAATGATATCCCTTCAATATGGAAACAGGTGCAGAAGGAGACTTTGACATAATGCAAACGGAAGGTAGGTTATAAGTCCCCTTCAATCGCTTACGTGAGGACAACAGTCCTAACCCAAACTGGCATATTAATCAGTAGATCATGGTCTGATTTCATACAAGGAAGAAGTTTTGTCATAATAATAAAAATTTAATCAGAAAACCAAGGACCTGAAGGTAATACATGGTTTTTAATATCGATAATATACTTTGCTATATTTTATTATAGATCGATGTTTCAAATTCCACTCTTATCAGTGCATTCATTACTGAGTTAGAGCCTGATTCTCCTGTAACACAGGTCTTGCTAATCTCAGTTTCATATTTTCACAAATGTTCTTATTTGTTGTCTTATTTATTTAACATATCTCAGAAATTATACTTTAACAGTATGATTATGATCGCCTAAATTTGTCAACAACTCCTTTCATGGAGAGGAATGTTGAGTTTCTGATTGAGTGCATGGAAGACCTTTCTTCTGAGCAAAATAAGGTTACTCTTCGATCTTCATATCCTATGCCTCATTTTTTCTACATGCATTTTTTCTACATGCATTTTTTCTTACTTTAATCTATTTCTCACAATTCCAATATCACTACCAGTCCAATATTACTACCGGAACCTTCAAAGGCAACAAGCATGGCAGCAGGCCGGGCTACAAAAAAGGAGTTTTGTTGTCTATTAACCCTTAGTTACCCTTTCATTTTTAGATATATTTAACATTTACCATCCAAGTTTGTGTTTGAGACTCTAGGTATTGGCCCAAGTCAATAGAAAATTCTCAAATGTTTGTTATTATTTATGCTAGAGATAAAGTTTGTGTCTGAAATTTTGTCCATTTCATATGGTTATTTCTCCAATTTATTTGCTAGTTTTGTCCATATAATTATTGTTAATTAATCCTATTATCGTTTGTTATTATTTTCACCCCACTGAATCATGGTCTGTAATGGAGAGTATTCATGACATTGGTTATTAATTTTACTATGAACGGTCCAATTTTCTCATCAGTATGTTTCAAAATTGGGAATGAAAGTAAACTGGAAAACCGTATCTCTTTATACAGCTAGTAATATGATCTCATATTTATAAAAATGCATATTCATGCTGTAAATTATATTGGAAATGGTTTAGATTAACTTTGTGAATTATATATTAATCTTTAATAGCATAAAATCTTGAATGTGCGACTTGTTTTGGATATATAGTAGTTTACTGGTTCATAAAATCAGTTTAAGCGATAAGAACAGATGATCTGTATTGTTTCTAGGATGTTATCGAGTCCGAGTTGAACCCATGGTCCGAGTTGAACCCAAATACATGTAAGTGGTTAGCTGACTTGTCAAGATTCATTGTGCCTATCAATCTCAAACATAGGTATTATTTTATTAAGTAGTATTTTAATTTTTCTACCAATCAATTAAGAGTTAAGACTGAATGAGCATGAGTTCAATAAGTTAATTGGTATCCTTTCACTCGAAGTTATCTGTCGGTGACCATGCAACGTATCCTTTCACTTTAACCCTCCCTGCATATAAGATAATATCACCATAAGTAATTCTTTTCCTTTTTTCCCAAATTTTTGCTTCCATCTTAGCAGATATATATTATAGTAGAATTTTTTTTCTATGTTTTAACTTACTCTATAGCAGCTCAAAGTTTGGCAAGATGAAGAGTCATATAATCAACCCTATCCTGATCCAAGATCGCTTCTTCCTTTATTAACTTTTGATCATGATCAAGCTGAGCAATTCCTGTATATTTTAAAATACAGGTGAGCAATCTATTTTTAGTTATTTCTTTTTCAACATATGGTGGAAAATAATCATCACACATTTTACACTTACTGTTTCTGTTCAAACACTGGTATTAGCAAACAATTAAAAAGCAGTCATTTTATCCATGTCATCCATAGAATGCGACCTTGTTCTATTGTTCAAATGCAATGTTCTAAACCTCATTTGAGTAGTATGTACTCTAAATTTTGTGAGTACTATGTATTTGAAATTTGTGCTAGGCATAGGAATGTTTCTTTAATATGTGTTGGCCTATTGGAAGTTTAATTTTCATATGATAAACCGTTTGCCTGCCAATTTATCATTTAGTAGATTAAGTGAAGAATCTTAAGGCTGACATAGGAATGAATGATGAATGCTCTTTTCTCTAGATCATAACTTAGCAATTGTCTGTATCTCAAGTTAAAATTTTATGTTTCCTTTAATGTGTCTGGATGATTTCAGTGCTTTGATGATTGATGAAAAATGACTGTCTGCAACCTTTGTAGTTAAAGCACTGTCTGCAAACCCTGACATGCAAATTGATATTGGGGATCTTTGTGCGACCGTCTGCAGTGATGGCACTGGAGGCAATGGAGGCACTGATGGCACTGGAGGCTCGCAAATATGAATCTACTGTTAATAAGTAGAATTTAGTATGTACTGGTTGTAACTATGAATACACTGGCTATGTTTTTAAGTCTGTTTGTTATTTTGTACTTTTTTAAGTAAAACTTGTGTTGCTGGTTATTCTGAAATGAAAAGTTCTTTGTTGCAGTGTAATGTCGCCATAGATATGATATAATGTTGCAGTAATATAATGTCGCAGTACATTTCCAATTTAAATTGCAAAAGGTGATGCCATAGATATGATATAATGTTGCAGTATGTGATGTTAAATGTGGTAATAAACTAGTGAAGTGTTGCCATTGGATGGTAAAAGTGTTACCATAGATTAATGAATATGGGTCCCACAACAGGATTCCGTAAAGATGGGCCACAGAATTAGTGGGCCCCACAATGTGGGCCCACATGTTGGGCCCCAGATTGTGGGGCCCACTTTTAGTAAATTTGGTACCTGTGGCAACAATAGAACCGATGTTGCCATAGGGCCGCAAAGATGTTGCCTTAAACTCTACGGCAACGCGGAAAAATGCATTACCGAGAAAGTGTTGCCTTTGCCCATTTTTAGCCTAAAGCCACATTTTTTGGCACTTTCTGCATCACTTCTTGGTGTTGCAGTATGCAATCTATGGCGTAGTGTCTCATTCCAATTAGAAATTGTGACGCCCCACCTCTATACTCACACTAGCCAAGGACACTGCGGGGTAATGCCGTCAACTAGCACGAAGAATAAGGCTGTTGAGGAGCGACCATCTATGTAATTGCTTTGTGCGAGTACTGATATGTCAGATAGTATGACATGCATTTCTTTTCAAGAGGAAATCTGACATATCAGATACAAACTCAAAGCTACCATATAGTGGCTATGTGGCCTTTGGAAATAAATATAGAAATAAGCATAACACAAATCAGTCACAGATATTCATATCACTAAGGCGGAAACAGATATGAATATAACACATAGAAGTGTACATCAAAATAGTGGTCATACAAGATCCACTTCATAACAAAAGAATAGGTACAAGTGCTAGCAAAAGAATATGAATACATCAAGGAGTCCCTAACTCAAATGTATAAAAGCAAAAACTACTAATCTAAAGTAGTTAGCCAAAAAATCAAATAATGGTCCCAGATAGGAAGTCAAGCAGAAGCACCTGAAATGCCTCGGTCTGACCCGAGTATTATTTAAGAAGGAAATAATAAACGGATCAGTCTAGCTATAAATATCATATAAAATGAGATAGGATAAGAGATATCACAAAAACGTATGATAACAAAAATGCCATACTATGACAAGTATACATCAGATAACAACAAAAATCATACAAGATCTCCAATATTCTCAAACACCAAAAAGAATGTCATATTCTTTAAATTATTCACCAAAACACAAATATTGATAGAGCTTATCATTGCATATCATCAAAATTGGTGAAACACAAATTCTAGAAATCAACAACCAGAAATCCAGAAAACACAAAGGGTGAGGTCTATCATAAATGGGAGCACGAAAACTAACCAACACGTGTATCACAAACGGAACGCTATCCTATGGTCGCTAACCATAGAGTCGGTGCAATGGCGTAGTGCAATAATGGTACGCCCGAGGAACCTGAAACTCAAATGAATTGGAACAACGACGTAGTGCAGTAATGGTACACCCGATGAACCTGAAACTCAAATATTTCGGAACAACAACGTAGTGCAATAACGGTACGCCCGATGAACGCGAAACTCAAATGATTCAGAACAACGACGTAGTGCAATAACGGTACACCCGATGAACCGAACTCCATAAAGTTCGTAGGTCGCTAACCTATAAAACTGAGACGAAGCTCAATAGAACGGGGTACAGTCCCCCACGCGGACAAAGAGACATCGCATATCGCTAGTCTAAACCATAAAATGATCATCATTGATCAATAAGAAGTGTCAATTACACTAAGCTAGTAAATAAATGAGTTTAGCTTCATGTCCCATAACCACTAGCTTAACTTAAATATTTACGAACAGATTGTAGATTTCCACTCGAATATTGTCACGAGAGTTCAATCGAACAAGTCCAAGAATTAACCGACGAAGTAAACGCAAGCGTTTCATACCACTTGTTTTGCTAAGCCGTTTAATTAGATTTCTTATACGAATGAGGTAAAGTTTGTATATACTAATAGATTGGAAAACGGTTTTAAAAAAGAACTTTGTATTTAAAAGTAGCGTTGAAATCGTTTTTGTGAAAGAGCTTGAGTATTTACTACTAGTATAGAAACCTTTGTATTTTAAAGTGAAAAATCACAAAAATGATTGTAAAAACAATCAATCACCAAAAATTCACATTCGAAGACGTGAATCAAAACCATCGAAATTGATATCAAATCCATCAAATGGATATTCCAAAATATCCAAAGAAAGAAGTCATCAAAGTCAATAATAAATGATAACAACTAACTGGATCGACAAAAATCAATTAAAATTGGAAATCCAATCAAAACAGCCCAAAATAGGCAAAATGAACAGTTCCAGACGTTTGGGGTTTAATCCAGACGTCTGGATTTGGGTTCTGGAAATATTCTAGAAACCTACCAGATGTTAGAACCCTAATCCAAACGTTTGGAAACTAACCAAACGTCTGGTAGGTTTGGACCAGACGTCTGGCCCAAGCCTCTGCCGTTTTTTTTTCAACTGCTGCCTAAACCAGACGTCTGGACCTTCAAACCAGACGTCTGGTTGCCTGGTCTGGGCAACAATTTGCCTAGGCCATGATGGCCAAAATGATTCGGGAGCGATCGGACGAGCAACGACGACTAGGGATTTATGCTAAGCGACAACCCAGCCTTATAGGCTCTTCGATACACCCCAAATATCATGTCCAAACATCCATAGTAGGATTTTCATAAAATTGGACTTCACAAACCAAAATTTGGGAAATGCACCAAATCAATTCAAAGCCAAAGCAAATGAACATGAATAGATGTTAGGAATTCATACCCAATAACAATGAAAGTTATAGACGTAGATGTGAGTTAAAGAACTCACCTTTAAAACTAAAATACATGAATGAGAAGCTTTAAAACAAAGCAAGACCAATTCCGCTTCAATATACCTCTAGAATCTTCAATCTATTATCAAAGGTGAAGTTTTTTCCTAAGTTAGGTTGTAGGAATTTCTGTAAATTGAAGAGAGATAGAGATGGAGAAGATGAAGAGGATGCTTACCTAAGCTTCTCCTTGATTTTGGACTTGAATTTGAGTTTCCTAATCAAAACTAGGGTTTAGGAATTTCCATTTCCCTTTCTTTCCCCCATTTTTACTTTGAGCTTGAGTGTTAGGAAATAGAATGAGTGAATGGATGAAGAGTAGAGGAGTTAGGGTATTATGATGGGTTAGTAGGCTGAAACCCAAACCCAAAGCCCAAATAGAAAGATAGCAAAATTCTACTCAACTCCAAACATATCGATGTTTATACTCAAAAATGTTGTAAACGCCATTTTGGACTCAATGGAAGTGGTCTCGAGTCCCAGTTCGACTATTTACAAAAAGTAACATTTCAGACTTTAATCCGATTAACGATGCTATATTTAAATAAAACATTTAAATATATAATCGTGAAATATGCGGGTTGTTACAGAAATTCTATTTTTAATTTTGTCTATTATAATTAGCCAGTCATTATGCTTAAGTTTAGTTGGTCTAATAAAAAATCCAAGATAATCAATAGGGAAATTCATGGTTTTACAATTAAGCGTATTAGCAACTAAACCTTCAACCTTATCAACGTCATTTAATACTAAAACCGAACTTTCATCAAAATTAATTTTTAGACATGAAAGAAGTTAAAAGCTGTATAAAATAAATTTAAGAGTAATGATGTGGCTAGGCAAATGAGGAGTAAATAATAAGGTATCATCCGCAAATTGAAGAACAGAGAGACCATTACGCGAGATTTCACTACCAATGCACCCTAAGGAATAATTTCCAACCACTTTTTTAATTAGCATAGCAAAAACATCTGCAGCTAAGTTAAACAAGAGAGGCGATAAAGGATCACCCTGTTTTAAGCCACATTTTGAATGAATTTTATTTCCTAAATTTCCATTAAACATTATACTAGAATTACCACTTTTAAGCAAAGTCATACTCCAACCAACCATTTGCGACTAAAACTATTCTTGTGCTACGTCTATTTGCTAAAACTTTTGAAATAATTTTTAATAGAACAATTAATTAAAGAAATTGGTCTAAAATCTTTTAAATTATTAGCACCGATTTTTTTATGTAAAAGAATGGCGTTTGCAAAATTAAATCTTCCTAATTATAGTTTCCCATTATAAAATTCTTTAAACATGCTAATTAAATCAAATTTTAAAACATCCCAAACAAATTTGTAAAATAAAATAGGAAAACTATCGAGACCCTGAGCTTTATCACTAGGCATGTTATTAATATCCTTCAAAATCTCCTCTACGGAAAAAGGATTATCAAAGTCAGAAAGGTTAATTCTAGATTCAATAGGATATAGTTCATTACATCTAACGTTTATTCTATGCTTATTCTTATTGCTAAAAGTATCCCTATAGTAATCAGTAAAGGCCTTATTAAGATCCCTTTGATCAACCAATTCAACATTATTCACAAAAATAGAATTTATTGTGTTGGTACGTTTTCTACCATTAGCCATACTATGAAAAAAAATTGTATTATTATCACCTTCATTAATCCATTAAACTCCAGATCTCTGTTTCCACATAACCTCTTCTTTTTCAAAAATTGAATTAAGCACTTCTTTTAAATTAGCGAGTACATTACGCTCACCAAGATTTAGTTGTCTAGATTCTTCTATCTTGTTAATTTTAAGAATTTTAGAAAGTAAATTTTCTTTTTTAATTTTAATACTACCAAATACATTCTTACTCTAATTTTTAAGAAAATTCCTAAGACCCCTAAGTTTTAAAATAAATTTTTTTACTAAGTTATCTGTATTTCTAGTATTATAAAAATTCATTGAAATACGTTTATTTTTAATTAAATTAAGGAAATTAGATTCTAATAACCACATTTTTTTCAAATTAAAAAGTTTTATTAACAATTTTATGATGATCACATGTAAGAATAATAGAGCAATGATCAGAATATGTATATGGAAAACCAAAGACTCTACATATAGGAAATTTATCTTAAATTTTGTCACTAACGAAAAATCTATCTAGAAGAGCCATAAAAGGGGACTCCTTAGTATTACTCCAAGTGAATTCTCTATTAGTTAGTGGTAATTCAATCAAATTATTATTAATAATAAATTGGTCAAATTCTTCTATAGAAGAGAAATCCCCTTCCCAGGGTGAATGTTCCCCTAAAAAACGTGTAACATTGAAGTCACCACCCATAATCCAAGATCCAGGAGTGAATGATCTAAATTTCAGACATTCATTCCATAAAACTCGATGACCAATTTTCAAGTTTGGTCCATAAACATTAGATATATTTAATAAAGCGTTATCTCTAAGGTTAATGAGCATAATATATAAAGCGTGATGCTTAGTAATAGTTTGAAGAAGTTTAAAAGAATTATCACGCCATCCTATAAGTAAACCCACAAAAGCTCCAATTGAAGGTAAACAAGCCTAATGTCTAAAATGATAACCACCTAATCTTCTATAAAAATGAATATCAGGACAATCTATTTTTGTTTCTTGTAAAAGGGAAATATCAATAAAATAATTTTAAAAAAATGCTCTAATTTTATCACATTTATTTAAATCATGTAGACCCCTAATATTCCAGCTAATAATCCTAATAATCTAGATGATCTAACCCTCTCTATTTCCCTACTCCTAATGTAGGCAATATCTAGTTCATCATCAGTAAAAATAAAAGCAGTATCCCTAGCTAACTGACATAACTCACTAGTAGATAAGCTACCTAGAGCATAGGAAGAATACGTACTGCCTAAAACAGAAACCATACTTGAGCCTGAATTCGTAGTGCCACTAATAACACTCGAATCAGAAGACTCACCCATAAACGAAGAATGTCTGTTACGGACCTTGGCACTACGTTGAACAACACCATTGATAGCAACTAATTTCCTATGCCTACCTTTCTTTGTTGATAAAGAAAAAGATGAAGTTGTGCTGTCGATATTACAATCACTGACACATGCAGTTGATGTGCTTGTTGCACGCTGAAGCACAACATCTACAACATCGCCACTCACTAAATCATCTATGCCCGAAAGAACATGATTACCAGCAGCACACATCTCATTAATAACTTTTGTTTCTTTGAACTCATCCACACCAACGTTTACATCTATGATACTCATTGTAAGAAAGATGTCAGCAGCCATGATATTATTACCATCATCAATTTGAATCCCCACTACCTTCGATCGAGACTCCCCAACACTAGAAACTGATAAACTTCTCACAACCACATCATCTAGAACACCAGAACCTGCTTTTTCATATATATATATATATATATATATATATGTGTGTGTGTGTGTGTGTGTTTTCCTTGAAATCAACATCACCAGAGTTTACAACTTTACCATCCATTGTATGAAGGATGTCAGAAACCACAACATGATTTTCATCATCATTCAGTAACCCCAAAACCTCTAACTGGAACTCCACAGCACCAGAGATTGACAGTCTTCTCCCATCCACTTCATCTAGAACCCCAACCTCATCATATAAACAATCAACACAAACATCAACATCATTACTCTCGAGCATACCAACCTCATCCAGCAAAACATCATAGTAAGACAACCTACTCTCAAACACTTCATTTATATCTCCAACCATATCCAAGAAATGGTCACCATAGATAACCAAACAATTTGATATAACATCATTTATCATGTGCATATCATCATCTAGAGTATCATACCTTATGTGTATCATCACCATGCACACTAGTATCACTAGCCTTATGTGTATCATCTAGAGTATCACTAGCCTTGTGGGTATCACATAGTACACTGGTATCACCATGAACTCTATCATTATCCAAAGATCCATATGAAACAAACCAGTCATCTGAGACATGAGCATCCAATATCTGCTTACTATCAGTATCTTCTACTCTATACTTAACCACCTTGTTAACATATCTACCCTTAAATTTCTCAAACTAACTGTCAGAAGTAACAGTGTACTCCTGAGTTTGATTCTCAACTCTATTTCATATGCCAAAGATTCGAAAGATGCAGGATCGACAATATCAACAACATTACACTGAGAATTCACATCTGCACCTTCAATCAAATCAGAATTCATACCAAAATCTTCCATTGACTTAAGACAGTCAAAACTATTAGCAATGGTTAACTCAAAACTCCCCACTTCACAAGATTTTTCTCTAGATCTTTTATTATGAACATAAACAAATTCATTATTCGATTCACTCAGATGAACTTCAGAACTATAATCCCCCTTACAATAATCTGCATATTTACAATCAAAAACGGTATCATTGATTTTGAGAGAATGATAACCCAAACTACAATGTAATAGCAAGGTCTAAGAGTAATGGATCAAAGTAATTAAGCTCCTCCCTTTGGACTGTAACAGCGAAATCAAAAGCTTCACTAACATCACCAAAACTGTTCAAAATACCCTTATTCACACAAGAAACTGCCCCATGTCAACAGTCAAAACATCACCATCCAAAGACTAATCAGATTTCCCAAAATGATCCTCTGGATCTTGAAATTTCTTTCTATAATCCTTAACAATATTAACTGCATTGATCGCATCAAAGTGTTTGAACAAAAAGAAACCCATGATCAGATAAAGAGGGATTTATATTCCTATCAGATATAGAAATGAATTTCGCCGAACATTCGACCTTCTTGTGACCAAAATGGCTGCACCCAAAACACCTAATAGGGTCACGACATTCTTTAGCCAAATGATTAAAGTCCCCACAATGATAGCAAAATTTTCTTCCTCTTCTGGGTTCGACCCAGTTCTTGAATTTTGATTTCTGATATAAAGGTTGCGGAGAAGAATATTTAAGATCCTTAACCACCTGAGCATATGAACGATTATAAGAGAAATTGCGATCGAGATAAGAGTAAGAATTGGGAGATTTAGAAAATTGGCAAGGCAAGAATGAGGAAGATGAATACGGGAACGATAGAGCAGCAGACGCCGTTTTTTTTATAAAACAAATTACAGCTTACATTAAATTGTTGAATTTAATATTTCGAATTGTTTAAATAATTAAACCTTGGGTTTTAATTTGGATAAAAATGATTTCCAAGCTTATTTAAATTCTGTTGGACAAGAATGGTAATAAGAATTTTTAATTAGATTTAAAGGTGACTAATTTTATGGTTTTAATAATAATTCGTTTTAAATTAACGTATAAAAATAGTCTTTTGGGGCACAGTCTCGGATCTTGATGAAACCAGTTTCATTAGATCCTTAATAATAAATTGTTATATACCGTCAAGTTTCATAACGATTGCTATATTGTTTGGTCATGCGGGATAGAAACATATTGAAATTAATACCGAGAATTTAATATAATAACCGGGTCTAAAAACCTATCTTCGGTGTACGATCGAATTAGGTCTCGAAACAAGTTCCATTATGTTCGAAATAGGGGTATTACATATAGAACGCCAAGTGGGATGCCTCGTTTAGAGTTTGAAATTTTCGGATGTTTTGTAATTCGATATTTTAAATTGATAATATATATATACATACATATATTCCCATATCCTAGCCTATGCTCTTCATAATGCATGCCATACCCACACTATTCAACCATGCCTCAACCCATACTGTCTCTCCCATATTTATATCATGATAAAACCAGAGGAGAAAAAAAAGTTGGCAAAATTTTAAAAATCCCCTCATCCCACGGCTCTCCTTCATCGGAGCCACTCAAGGCATTTTCAGGTCACATCATCAACTAGAGAAATGTTGTAGACATCGAGCTCGACTTATTGGACGGTTGGATGTTGTCATTCATCTTGTGGAGGCCACAGTTTCTCGATGAACGGTGAATGAAAATCCTTCTATTCCGGCAATTTAGCTCATTTTTAGGCCATTGATCTTAAATGAAAGTAGTAGAGGAGGCCGAGGGCAACCCACGATCGAAGTTTCATGGCCAATGGTCAACTATGGCGGCGAAAATCGCCTCCGTTCTTGGGCGGTGCTGTGGGTTCAGGTTTTGGCCATCGGTGGCGCTAGGCGTAGCTATGGGAGGTCGAGTGCTGGCAGGTGGCAGCGGCGAGGGATGGCGCTCGCTGGTGGGGTGCACGGCGGCCAACCATAGCCGGAGGCGACATGGAAGGGGATGGTCGAAGTGTGTTTTGTTGTGAACGGGTACTATTTGAATGGGAAGAAGTACTAAAACTAAGATGAGTAATTAATGGATAATTAAAGATGTAATTAGTTTATTTTATTTTTAATTTAAAAATCGATAACTTAATTATTTAATAACTTTTGCATACGCGATCCGATTGAGATGCGAATTTTTGTGTTGCGCTCGTAGTGACATAAGCTTCACAATAGAACTGGTTTGGGAGAATTTGGAGATAGCTGAAATTTGGGCTAAAATCGGACGTCATTCGGTTTTTGTTCCAAATTGGAACGCCCCGGCGACGACAGAAAATTTAGGTGAGTTAAACACACCTTTTTGGTTAACTAGTATGATATATAGTTGATAAAAATTATTGAATGATTGTTTGGATGAATTACTATATTTATTAGTTTATTTGGATATATTCCCGCCCTTGGAGCAGTTGAGTCCTATTACGTTCCCATGTAAGAGCGAATGACCCTTTGTATACGAATCTCGCCTCGAAGCGGTTGATTTATATTTTATGATTATATACTGTTTTGATGCGGGGGGATAGGTTGGAGGGATCCAATAGAATTCCTCGCGATTATTGAATTGTTTCGATAATATTCCTATTATGTGGATTATTGAATAATGAACCTGATTATGGACACTATGGTTATAACATTATTGTATGTTTAAAAACAAAAACCTAGTGATTATAGAAAATCAAAATCGATATTAGTTGAGTGTTTGGCGGCTATTGGCCTGAAATTAGTATTTTGAAATACTATAAATTGCCAATTGAATTGAAATTAGGTTTAAAATAGGAAATGAAATACTATAAATACTTTCTCAGTTTGTAAATATATTTATATCATTGAGATAAGTATATAGATATTTTCTAAGAGTTGAAAATATAAGAATTGGTGGATATATCTTTGTAAAAGTATTTTTATACAAGTAATTTACAACTGGTTTTATTTATGAAAAATTTATAAAAGGAGGATAGTGATTGCTTATATGCTTAACCAATGTTGGTTTTTCCTATGGAATTAAATTCCTGACATAATGATTGTTATTCGATAGTTAAATAACCGACCATCGAATTTGGACTCGAACGTAACTTTGGAAATATCTAGGAGAAACACGTGAGTTATATGGCATAGTCATCTCCGATGATGTTGTGTTGTGCGTATAAACCTCGTTTTGTTCTCCTAGGACGATGATAAGGAAATCCGTCAACTAACGGTTAGGAGGTGATCTCCACTCTTATCTTTGACTGTTTATTTCCTAAATAACTAAGGTTCAGTTTACCGGGAATTATCGAATGTTGTTTCGAATTGACTGGGATCGAGTATGTTATCCAAAAACGACTTCGATCCAACGAATGCGTTTCGTAGTGAAGACACCTTGTAGATGATGGAATTGGAGATGGAGATTTCAAGTGTTTCATTCAGTCCCAGAACAAACTTGTATGGGTGAATGCTGGTATTGCATTATTGCCTATAAGGCAGTATTAGCATTTCAAGTGGGAAGTGCTATATGAAAGGTAAAACTTACCCTCAAGCCTCATCAATCGGGAATGACTAAAACATGGGAGATGCAGTAGGGCTAAGTGGGTCGCTCCCAAGTCGGGTATGATCATCCCTATCTAGAGTCGCTATTATCTATCATTGTATGCTTCGGGGCCCATCAACGGAGGGGCGTATTCTGTACTATCCAGTAAAGGGTAAACCGGTTCTGTGTTGGCAGGTGTCGATAGTTTCGACCTCGGTGTTATTTGTCTAGAGATGCACCATAATGGGAGGTACCCTGGTAGCCAAGTCATTGTATGGAATCCATTCTCCAATACGAGCCTTTACGATTTTAGTTGTATACCTATTATGCTGGAATTTAATTAATGTAACAAATTCAACTAAGGTTGATAAGTATTTGTATCTAGACCCAATTACAATATCAGAGAATTTCATATGAAATGGTTTTGGTTATTGTAAGGTAAAAACCCGTCCGTGTTTATGTCCGACGTGGTCTTACGAGATACTCTTGATTTCCAAAAGGTTTTCTATAACTTTAAAATTTGATTAGGTGTGTTTTCTCACGCTGGTTTTACAAACCGACTCGGGTGTTATTTTATTATAATGCTCAGGTCAGACCGAGCATATTTACAAGATTTTAGTTGGATGCTTTGGAGCTTTAGAAGACGAGTTGGAGGTCCAGAGACGTATCCACATATCTAGTTATTTTTCCACTGCATTTGTTGTTTATATATTAGCAATTGTAAGGACAGGCTGTTATAACTGTCCAGGCTAAATAGGTTAGTATGCTCTGATTGATTTTTGTATATATACATATTACCGTTTTATTTTTGTGTAAAGATTTGTTGTATATTATAGATTATTAGTTCCGTTATGAGATTCTGTGTTGTTTAGTTTCTTCTTATCTTCTTCCTTCTTTCTTTTCCGCTAACAATCTGGTTTTCTGACATTCGATTGCTTGGCATGCAATATAGTGGAAGTATTAGTATCGATTTTTCGAGGGTCGAAAAGCACCGTTCGTTACAAATGGTTCATCCATCTCTTGAAAGGATTGGGTATGTATCTTAAAGATTTGAAGATATATCTTCATTCAAGTTGTGTATTTTAGGCTACATCATAAGGTAATTTTCAATCTCCTTTAATAATGTGATAAATCATGTTAATATAGTTTAGGTCTTATATATGATACATCTCATCTGATTATATGTTCATCTTGTTTGTATGGTTTAGATACCAAACATTATACAGCAAATTTATATGTGCTTAAGTTGTCCAATCTACTATTTGCTAATGGTTTTTGATATTAATGTTTAATAGTAAAAAAATTAAGATTCAAAAACTAGTTTTAATTGGTTGATATAATTTTGTAACATATTATACTGACAAATACAAGTGAACCGATATATAAATCATTTTAGGAAATTGAATTCAAGTTATATGTGTATATTGTTAATACCTCTTATTTTGATTTTGATGACAACAACCATATAAATATAGGTACCAATGTTTTGCCATGTTTTATAGTATATATTGCAGAATATTACACAAGTACTTACTGATTAGAATTGAAGACTGATCGGTATAAAGACTAAAGTTCAAGATTGAGATATGATCAAGACTCATGAGTTTAAAGCAGGCTTTTAAATCTCCCCGAGATGGCCGAGATGAAAAATCCGAGATATCAGCCAAAATCCGAGATTTGGCAGCCTATTTAGTTATAAGTGTTTTAAATATCGCCCGAGATAGCCGAGATATTTTCCCGAGATATTGGCCAAAATCCGAGATTTAAAACACTGGTTTAAAGACAAAGTTTTGAAGAGCTCAAGACTTCTAGTATGAGTCATTAGAATAAATTATTAAAGTTCCTGATAGTAGATTCTAATCCTTACCATAAATTTTTGTCTTTGATATTTTATCAAAATAAATTATTTAAAATTCAAAACATAGTTTTACAAATATTTTATAAATGTTTTTATGTGTTCAAAGCAGTTAAAAACTAAGTTTAAATTAATTTACAACAATATATAGAAGTTTGAAAACAATATATACATTTATTCATTCACCATATAATGGGGAGTGTAAACAAATTTTCTAATAAATTTTGCTTACTTTCTTCTTACTCCTTACTCCCTTAAAATATTTCTTGAAAGCTACTCACTATATTCTTCAAAACTATATAGAATGAATCCATACTCTGCTAGATTGGTTCTTTACAAATTATCTACTATTTTGGAAGCATTTTCTCTGTAAACTCAAAGATCAAACCGTTATCAGAAGGGCTATAAGGTATCTTGTATTCCAAATACAACTATTTGTATTTGAAAATCGACAACTCTACTCTTACTTGTTTAGGTATACCAATTTGCGCATCCAAATCAATTGGATGTTCTTAGTAGCCCGTCTAAATCTAGTGGATGATCTTGTAGCCTAGTAAATCAAGAGAGTTTGCCCTGGACTCATGAGATAGGAGCATATATCTCGTAGCCTTGAAATCGGATTGTATTCTGGTTTTCTTGCTGCCATTAAAGTAGGCGTTGGAAAAAAATTTGTACATGCACTGTGCATGACTGGATGTAGGATTGATTAATCTAAACCAGTATAAAAAATCCTGATGTCATCTCTCTTACTTTATCTTTTGTTATTGCTTTTATATTTATATGTGATGCAGCAGCGGATAACAAAAACTGATAAAACGGTGAAAGTAGAAATCGGTGGATTAAAGAATACTGAAGGCCCAAATCCGTTGATCCAAAGATGCCGGATTCTAGCTATTTTCGTCACGTTGATCGTGCACGATACCGTGAAAGAAGATCTGCAATTCTTCAGACGTTGATCAAGCGCACTTGATACCGTGAATTGGCTTCTACGATCGTTGATTCGAGCGCACTCGAATGCCGAAAGAGGAGATAGGAGATCACACTCAACTACCAATTTAATGAAAGCACAAAGCTAACAAACAAAAGTTTTATTCAAAATCAACTAACTCCCAAAGTTACAACTCACCCACTATTTATAGCATTTTACAACACCCAGACAATTAGGTCGTTACGCGACCTACAACCTAACTTAGGTCGGCAGCGACCTAACAACAGTACGACACCAGCATTACATCAGAGGATACCACTCATTTACAACACAACACATAGGTCGGCAGCGACCTAACAATACAACCCACGCGACCTACGACTTAAAGAAAAATACAAACATATTACAACATAGTATCAACGACATACGACCTAGTAACACATGCGACCTAAAACAATGCGACACAAGATATCCAGGCGGCATAGGCTTCGTACGCGACCTAACATAGGTCGTAACTTGTTAAGGTCGAAGCGACCTAAGAACACTGCTTCAGGAAAACTTCGCGACCTAAGGCCTTGCGACCTAAAGTGAGCGACCTATCTTCCCATATCTTTCCGCGACCTAACTTAGGTCGTATTTCATTCCCGAGACTTAGCTTAGGTCGTAGCTCGTCAAAGTTGGAAATTGGAAGGTCGGAGCGACCTAGGGAAGTGGATAACTCGTTAGGTCGTTTAAGCTTGTTATCTCCTTCGTTAGGTCGTTTGAGCTTGTACTCTTCCTTGTTAGGTCGCATACGACCTAACAGCTCCTTAGGTCGCTCGCGACCTAAGACTTGGTCATTTTGGGCTGCATCATCCTCCCCAGGTTGGCAAAAATTCAACCTCGAATTTGCACCTTCCTCTTCCACAACAAGCTCATCCCCATGATACGGTATAAGATGTTTAACATTAAACATGTCAGAAGTGTACACATCTTCCGGCAGCTTCAACTTATAAGCGTTTTCATTAATCCGTTTCACAATCGTTATAGGACCAATCTTTCGATCTTTAAGCTTATTGTATGTTCCCACTGGAAAATGGTCTTTTGTTAGTACAGCATATACTAAATCTCCTTCATTAAACTCAACATTCCGTCGCTTCAAATCCGCAGATCGTTTATACTTTTCATTCGCCTTCTCCAATCGTTCATGAATGATTTTATGGCATTCTGCCAATCCATCAACAAAATCAACAGCCTGTTTAACTGTCACCTTCGGTTGTGGTACTATCGTCAAATCCAACGGCCCCTTTGGTAAGCTGGAATGTACAATCTGAAATGGACTGAAACCAGTACTTCGATTGACTGCATGATTATGTGCAAACTCTGCCTGACATAACTTCATATCCCAGCTCTTCAAGTTATCTTTCACGAGACACCTCAACAAGTTCCCCAACGATCTGTTAACAACTTCAGTCTGACCATCGGACTGCGGATGGTAAGCACTACTGAAATTTAGCTTTGTTCCCACCATCTTCCACAAACTCAGCCAAAAATGACTTAGAAATCTAGTATCCCGATCTGAAACAATGGATTCTGGTAAACCATGTAAGCGATACACTTCTTTAAAGAATAACTCGGCAATACGGACGGCATCAGCTGTCTTCTTACAAGCGATGAAATGTGCCATCTTTGAAAACCTGTCCACTACAACATATATCGAATCATTCTCCCTCTGAGTTCTTGGTAATCCTAAAACAAAATCCATACTAATATCAATCCATGGTCTAACCAGCACGGGTAACGGCATATACAATCCCGCATTCGTCGCTGTCCCTTTGGAAATTTGGCAAATATGACATCTCTCCACAAATCTTCCAACCTCTTTCTTCATAGAAGGCCAAAAATATGATTGCGAAATCAACTGTAATGTACGGTCTCTCCCCACATGACCTTCCTCATGTAACTCTTTCACAATCTTAATTCGTAAATTTCCCTCTAGTATACACAATCTGTTACCCTTGAATAGAAAACCATCCACTAGCACATACTCATCAGTCTTTCCTTCATTGACTTCATCCATGATCTTAGCAAAGTAAGCATCATCAACAAACAAATCTGGCAACACGTCAAACCCTGTCACCTCTACCTTCATTGTAGTCAACACATGTGTGACGACCGCCCATGACCCCTGCACCGAACCTATAGAAAGTGCGCTGTAAACTGTGCTAGGCGACCATGGACGATTGTCAGGGTAAATTAAAATAGCAGAATCTATCGTATTACTCACAGCGCATGGACAAAATACAATAGAATATATATAGTGAAGCTTCACAGAATAGAATCTCATCAATAAAACTTCATAATAGTTGAATACAACATCTGAACAGTCAATACATCAAGCCTCACTACATAACACTCAGAGAATATACAAATAGCGGAACATCCAGTACATATAGTAAAAAGATAATATGCAATACTCCAGCTCGTCTTCGTCATCTGCATCGTGGAACGCAAGAACAACACCTGTCACCTGCTACCTAGTCTGCCCGTCCTAAAATGGACGAACAGCCCAAGGCAATAAGAGTTAAAACATAAAGCCTTGAGTCAGACAACAGTCTTAGTGAGCGGTAAATTAACTAACAACATACCAAAAGAGCATAAAGGAAAAAGGAATAGGAATACAACCCTCCCACTCCACCTCTTTCTACAGTGATAGCTCCCAGACACACACTAAGTAGAAGCAAGCATAGCAAAGCATACAATTTAAAGTAAAGCAATTATCACTCGAGTCAAGGGAGATGTTTTCCAAGTACAAACCCCCAAACCCTAAACCGAGATCAGATAAGCACCCAGAAGATACCGCTCTTGAGACCGAATGACGATACAACCAAACATCCATGACTCTGGCTATCACTGTTATCATTGCTTCGATATCACCGTTAATTGAATGACCGACACATTCTTTCAGCCGTCCGTCAAGGGCTAATGGAAACCCCGGTTCTAGACATAACTCTGCACGTCATCGTGACCCGTGCCTAGGACTATCGAATCCGCCCAGAGTACTTGACTACCAATCATTAGCCTTCAGGGAATATCGAATCTGCCCAACGTACTCTTGCTTTGAGCATGCTAGAACCTTCAACAACGATGAGATCTCAGCCTTCTAGTCATCCTCCTCGACGACTATTTCCATACTAGCTCAAGCGCCTCTCGAGCAAACCATTATCCTCTAACTCGAACCATTTCACCGAGTTATCAACATGCTTTGAATGATCCCGTCTGGATTAGACCAAGGCTATCTCATATCATACTTCGCCTCATCATTATCATAGCAAAGCTTCATCTCAACATCATCATCCAATCTATCCATATGAGCTTCATCATCTGCTACATATGCCACAAGCAGCTTTTCCAATTCAAGAGCCTTTCCCTTAGCCTTTGAATCATCTTCGGTCTAAATCAAATCATCAATCATCTAATTCATAGCAATCAATCAAGACAAATATTAATCCAAGTAAACAAGCATTCAAATATAAGCTAAATGGACAATTATAACAATAATGGCAATTTCATAATTAAAGAGTCAAAAGTCTAATAAGCATGTAAACATGAGAAATATCTCTACAACTTCATGAATGAACTTGCATAGGTTAATCATGTAGTAAAATGGTTGTCAAATCATGATGAACAATGGATCTATACTTAGGTTTACAAAAATGCATGGAAATCTCTACTTTAACACAAAATCAAGCCAACGATCCGATATACTCCTTTGGATCCATGTGAGAGATAATCACCACTCACCAAATCACCTAAACAACCCAAAAGCAACATGCTTCAGATCTGGACAGCGAAGGATCTAGCTCGATCTATCACGAATCCGCTTCAAACGATGAAATCTCTCTTCGATGGATGAAGATCTTCAATCTAAGCGCTTGGATCTTCGATTCGATCTTCACTTTGGATGGAAGGAATCACTAGATTAGAGTGGAGAAAAGAAGTGAAGAAGTGTAGAAGTCGAGCTCTCAAAAATGGCAGCACTTCGTCGCTTCGAAATTCGGATCCCAAAAAGTGAGAAAATGGCGTGCATTTATAGGTTGAAAACTTAGGTCGTCTGCCTCTATAAGTCATCTCCGACTTATCCCTTTCTCCGACCTACGACTCAACAGTTCAACGACCTAACGCCTAACGACTTAAAACAATGCGCATCTACGACTTAATATGCCAACGACCTACGACCTAATGCGCGCGACCTATGGCTCAACGCAACACAAGCGCGCGACTTAACTAGGTAGCCGACCTAACATAAGTCGCGACCTAACTGGGATACGACCTAACGAACTAACCCTTAAGCCCTAACGCGACCTACTACAGAAGCAGCCTAACGACTTAAGCATCCACACAACCCATCATAAGTCGTCTACGACCTATCCCAGACACAGGGTCTCACGACCTAAACCTTAACGACTTAAGACCTACGACCTAACACTCACGCGACCCAAACATGCCACGACCTAAGACTTAACTGAGACGCGACCTAACCACGCGACTTAGCTGGGTTACGACCTAACCCCTTTAGGTCGCTCACTACTACCCTAGCTTCCTTAGGTCGTTGCCGACCTTCCTATCCTTAAGTCGCTAACTATCTTAAGTCGATCAAGTCCTATAGGTCATCCCAAACCATCCTACGACCTAAACCAAATTCCTTAAGTCTTCTAATCTATAAGTCGGTCAATTTCTTAACTCTTAACTCGGTCAGTCTTCCTAGGTCGTCTACTTCTTAAGTCAGTCACTTCCTTGAGTCGTCTACAACCTATAAGTCGTCTACTCTCTTAAGTCGCTCCAACCTCTTAAGTTGCTCCTCCGACCTAAGCCTACCCCACGACCGAAGTCACCATACGACTTATCTTCCAAACGACTCAAGCTCTAAATGACTCATCAACAATGCGACCAAAAGATAATTGTTCTACGACGTTTCGATCCGTAAAAATACGGGTTGTTACATTCTCTCCC
Organism: Allium fistulosum; assembly: GCA_030737815.1. Classification (NCBI taxonomy): domain Eukaryota; kingdom Viridiplantae; phylum Streptophyta; class Magnoliopsida; order Asparagales; family Amaryllidaceae; genus Allium; species Allium fistulosum. The sequence continues at coordinate 1,367,740,717 of CM060902.1, read as the reverse complement.
CCTTAGGAATTTCGCCCCCGAAATTCCAAACAAACAGAGCAATCATAGACTATTCTACATGCCTACCATCCATAGAAATCAACAAACCATGCATCCAATTCTAGCCTAGCATGCAGAATTTTAAGATTAGAACAAGTTACAATTTCGTTAGATGACACGACACCTTAGGGCCATACCTCGAAGAGTTCAGGATGAGCTGCCTTCATCCTCTCTTCCTCCTCCCATGTACAGTCGTTATCATCATCACTCCATTGTATCTTGAGCAACTTCACTTCCTTCCTCCTAAGCTGTTTCGTGTCGGTTTCAACAACACGAAGCGGCTTACGAGGTCTCTTATCGACTGGATCAATCTCGAAGTCTTCACAGCTATATGCAGAAACTACTGTATTCGAGTCGTGCACATACTTTCGTAGATACGATATATGAAAAACATTGTGCACACTCGACATCTTCTCTGGTAACTCCAATCTGTAGGCGAGCTTTACAATTCGCTCGATGATCGGGAATGGTCCGACAAATCTCGGAGTCAATTTTCCTTTCTTCCCGAATCGAATAACATTCTTCAGTGGAGAAATCTTCACAAAAACCATATCACCTACGTCGAATTCCAAATCCTTACGACGCTTATCGGCATAACTTTTCTGACGGTCTTGGGCTGCCTTCATTCATTGCCGAATGATCTCTATACAATCCGAAGTCTGTCGAATCATCTCTGGCCCAAGCATCAGTTTTTCTCCGGTCTCTAACCAACATGTCGGAGAGTTACACGGCCTCCCATACAATGCCTCATACGGTGCCATACCAATGCTTGACTGGTAACTATTATTATATGAAAATTCCACCAAATGAAGGTGATCTTCCCATGATCCTCCGAAATCCAAAACACAAGCTCTGAGGAGATCTTCCAAAACTCGGTTGACTCTTTCGGTCTGACCATCTGTTTGAGGGTGATAAGCTGTACTCAAACACAACTCGGTTCCCAAAACTTCCTGGAAGCTCTTCCAAAATCTGCTAGTGAAAAATGGGTCTCGATCGCTCACTATACTCTTCGGAATACCATGGAATCGAACTATCCACTTAACATATAGTTCAGCCAACTTTGATGCAGTCCTAGTCGATCGAACATGAATGAATCTAGCACTCTTAGTCAGACGATCTACGATGACCCAAATCGCTTCATTCCCTGTTCTTGTTCTAGGTAACCCATCAATAAAATCCATCGATATTTGTTCCCACTTCCATGTAGGAACTTCCAATGGCTGAAGCAATCCACTTGGCTTCTTCTGCTCGGCTTTTACCAACTGGCAGTTCAAGCATTTGGAAATAAAATTTCCAACATCCTTCCTCATACCTTCCCAGTAATAGGTTCTCTTCATATCCCGATACATCTTATTTCCACCTGGATGAATTGTCAGCTTCGAGTGATGACTTTCCTTCAGAACTTCATCTCTCAATTCATCTATATCGGGAACAACTAGTCGTCCTTGCTTCCGAAGCCAACCTTCTCGATCGACCTCGAATCCTTTATCCTTTTCTGGGTCTAATCCAGATTCCAAATCTCGGATAATCTTGACAAGCTTATCGTCTCGCTTTTGGCTCTCGCCAATTCTCTCCACAAGAGTAGGTCTTATTGATAATTTGCCAACATCTCAGGTTCCAATTCACATCTGGGCCTGAAGTCAAACCCAGCCAAATACTCAAGATTCTTCCACTTTGAAAACATGGCTCTTAACCCTTCATGTCTTCGACTTAACGCATCTGCTACTGCGTTACCCTTTCCTGGAGTATAGGCTATATCAAAATCATACGATGCTAAAAACTCTAGCCATCGTTGCTGTCTAAGATTTAAGTCCTTTTGGGAGAAAAGATACTTCAATGACTTATGATCTGTAAAAAACTCGAATCGAACTCCCAATAGGTAATGTCTCCACATCTTCAGAGCAAATACAATCGCCGCTAACTCCAAATCATGAGTCGGGCAATTCCTCTCATGCGGCTTCAGTTGTCGACTTGCATACGCGACAACTTTATCTCTCTGCATCAGCACTGCTCCAAGTCCAGTACCACATGCGTCGGTGTAAACCACCATCTCATCATTTCCACTTGGAATAGTCAAAACATGAGCACTCGTCAATCGCTCTTTCAGGATTCTGAAAGCTTGCTCACACTTATCTTCCCATCTGAACACTTGGTTCTTTTTCGTCAATCCTGTCAATGGTGCAGCCACCTTGGAGAAGTCTTTGATAAACCGTCGATAATATCCTGCTAATCCAAGAAAACTTCTCACATCAGATGCATTCTTAGGTCTAACCCAATCCTGGATTGCTGCCACCTTAGCAGGATCAACCGCTATTCCATTTCTAGAAATCACATGGCCTAAGAACCTCACTTCACTCTTCCAGAAGTGACACTTCGAAAACTTAGCCTTCAGCTGATGTTTCCGTAAGATTTCCAAAACAATACGCAAGTGCGTCTTGTGCTCTTCTTCAGTTCTGGAATAAATCAGAATATCATCCACGAACACAAGCACGAACTTGTTCAACTGATCTCTGAACACTCTATTCATAAGATCCACAAAATATGCTGGCGCGTTAGTCAATCCAAACGGCATTACCAGCCACTCAAAGAAACCGGATGGTATCCTAAAAGCAGTCTTCGGCACACTATCCTTAGCCACTCTTAACTGGTGAAATCCCATTGCCAAATCCATCTGAGAAAACACCTTTGCTTCGTGAAGCTGATCAAACAAGTCATCTATTCTCAGCAATGGATACTTGTTCTTCTTAGTCACCTTATTCAGCTCACGATAATCCACACACAACCTCAGCGATCCATCTGCTTTGGTTACAAACACAACTGGTGCACCCCATTCGGACACGCTACGCCGAATGAATCCTTTTTGTAAAAGATCATCAACCTGCACCCTCAACTCCTGCTGTTCCTTAGGCGCCATCCGCCTAAGAGGCATCACAACAGTCTGGCTCCTTCAACTAGATCTATACGAAACTCGATCTCTCTATGCGGCGGTAACCCTTTGACCTCGTCAAAGACATCCTCAAATCCATTAGCGATTGGTACAGATGACAGTCCATCCCGTGGAACAACCAGCGAATACATGAAGCTCATGAAGACGCCTTCTTCATGCTTACATCGTATCACAATCTTTCGCCCCTCCACATTCTCGACTGTCACCTCCAACCTTTCACAATCAACCTTTGCCGCATACTTCCTAAGCCAGTCCATACCCAAAATAATTCCGAACCCCGCAAAGTTCAGAACAAAACAATCACAAACAAAAGAGCAATCATGACTCGATACAATCAGACCACGGCATAACATACACAAACAGGACGAACCCCCAACTGGATTAGTCACAACCAATGGCCTATCAACAATATCCGGTTCTAAACCCAACCGGCCTACTAGTTCATTACAAACAAACGAATGCGACGCCCCAGTATCAAATAGCACTCTCACTGGAACACCATATAGGAAAAGAGTACCTTGAACCACTACACTCTTTCCTTTCTCTTCAGCGGTAGGAGCTTTCGAAGACGATGGAACAGCTCCCAAAGCATAAGCTTGCACAATCTGTTTGTCCTTCCTCGGTTCTGGACAATTCTTCCTGATATGCCCCGACTTATCACAGTTGTGACACTTCATCGGTACCTTCGGATTCTTACAATCCTTCGAGAAATGGCCCTTCTGCTGACAATTGTAGCAAGTCACTTCGCCCTTCGGCCTCTTCTGGCCATCCTTACCCTTCTATTGCTGCTGCTTCCTCTTCTTGTTTCCACCCTGCTGTGGTTTAGACTCTCCCCTGGTCACATCAACAACAGATCCTTCCTTAGGAAACAGACTCTCATGCCTGAGAGCTTTCTCCACAAGCTTCTCAAATGAATCGTCCAAATGATCCACCAACTGCCTCCCAAGATAACTGTCCAAGCCTGTCACAAACTTCTCATTCTTCTGATACGAAGATTCTATATACGACCGGGCATACTTGGACAAAGCTTCAAACTCAGAAACATACTCAAGAACTGGTCTTCCACCTTGCTTGAGCTCCACAAACCTCTTGAACAGAACAGACTTCTGAGCTGTAGAAATGAACTTAGCTTCAAATCTGGTTTGGAATTGCTCCCAAGTAATCTCTTCCTCCGGAGTATTGATGGTAATAGAGTTCCACCAATCAGAAGCTCTTCCCTGAAGCTGCCTTGATGCCAACTTCCTCTTAGTCACTTCCCCAATTCCCAAATCACTAAAGATCCTTCTACAAGCATCAATCCACCTCTGGACTTCAATAGTTGATTATGTTCCCAAGAAAACCTTTCCTCCAAGAGCAGTATAGTCCTTACACAGCTTAGCAAAATCCACCGGTCTTGGAGCCTGAACCTGAACTCCAACATCAACTGCTGTCACCGGAACTGGTATCCTTCTCATGATCGAAGTCATCATAGCTTCGAACATAGCTGCATAATCGGCAGTCCCCTCAGCAGCACGGCCTTCCCTAGCAGCTGGTCTCCCTCTTCGACTCATTCTCAATATCTATAAAAAGGAATGATCAGAACATCTTAGAGAAACAACTCCATAAGGACTCAAACTCTACTAAGCTACAATATTATATATAGTAATCATCCATCAAAATACAATTATGTCTCTCATACGTAGTTACATCAGCGAGCGTTGGATAAAATCGATTAACCAAAGCTCTGATACCAAATGTGACGACCGCCCATGACCCCTACACCGAACCTATAGAAAGTGCGCTGTAAAGTGTGCCAGGCGACCATGGACGATTTTCAGGGTAAATTAAAACAGCAGAATCTATCGTATTACTCACAGCGCATGGACAAAATACAATAGAATATATATAGTGAAGCTTCACAGAATAGAATCTCATCAATAAAACTTCATAATAGTTGAATACAACATATGAACAGTCAATACATCAAGCCTCACTACATAACACTCAGAGAATATACAAACAGTGGAACATCCAGTACATATAGTAAAAAGATAATATGCAATACTCCAGCTCGTCTTCGTCATCTGCATCGTGGAACGCAAGAACAGCACCTGTCACCTGCTACCTAGTCTGCCCGTCCCAAAATGGACGAACAGCCCAAGGCAATAAGAGTTAAAACATAAAGCCTTGAGTTAGACAACAGTCTTAGTGAGCGGTAAATTAACTAACAACATACCAAAAGAGCATAAAGGAAAAAGGAATAGGAATACAACCCTCCCACTCCACCTCTTTCTACAGTGATAGCTCCCAAACACACACTAAGTAGAAGCAAGCATAGAAAAGCATACAATTTAAAGTAAAGCAAGTATCACTCGAGTCAAGGGCGATGTTTTCCAAGTACAAAACCCCAAGGCCTAAACCAAGATCAGATAAGCACCCAGAAGATACCGCTCTTGAGAGCGAATGACGATACAACCAAACATCCATGACTCTGGCTATCACTGTTATCATTGCTTCGATATCACCGTTAATTGAATGACCGGCACATTCTTTCAGCCATCCGTCAAGGGCTAATGGAAACCCCGGTTCTAGACATAACTCTGCACGTCATCGTGACCCGTGCCTAGGACTATCGAATCTGCCCAGAGTACTTGACTACCAATCATTAGCCTTCAGGGACTATCGAATCTGCCCAACGTACTCTTGCTTTGAGCATGCTAGAACCTTCAACAACGATGAGATCTCAGCCTTCTAGTCATCCTCCTCGACGACTATTTCCATACTAGCTCAAGCGCCTCTCGAGCAAACCATTATCCTCTAACTCGAACCATTTCACCGAGTTATCAACATGCTTGGAATGATCCCGTCTGGATTAGACCAAGGCTATCTCATATCATACTTCGCCTCATCATTATCATAGCAAAGCTTCATCTCAACATCATCATCCAATCTATCCATATGAGCTTCATCATCCGCTACATATGCCACAAGCAGCTTTTCCAATTCAAGAGCCTTTCCCTTAGCCTTTGAATCATCTTCGGTCTAAATCAAATCATCAATCATCTAATTCATAGCAATCAATCAAGACAAATATTAATCCAAGTAAACAAGCATTCAAATATAAGCTAAATGGACAATTATAACAATAATGGCAATTTCGTAATTAAAGAGTCAAAAGTCTAATAAGCATGTAAACATGAGAAATATCTCTACAACTTGATGAATGAACTTGCATAGGTTAATCATGTAGTAAAATGGTTGTCAAATCATCATGAACAATGGATCTATATGGATCTATACTTAGGTTTACAAAAATGCATGGAAATCTCTACTTTAACACAAAATCAAGCCAACGATCCGATATACTCCTTTGGATCCGTGTGAGAGATAATCACCACTCACCAAATCACCTAAACAACCCAAAAGCAACACGCTTCAGATCTGGACAGCGAAGGATCTAGCTCGATCTATCACGAATCCGCTTCAAACGATGAAATCTCTCTTCGATGGATGAAGATCTTCAATCTAAGCGCTTGGATCTTCGATTCGATCTTCACTTTGGATGGAAGGAATCACTAGATTAGAGTGGAGAAAAGAAGTGAAGAAGTGTAGAAGTCGAGCTCTCAAAAATGGCAGCACTTCGTCGCTTCGAAATTCGGATCCCAAAAAGTGAGAAAATAGCGTGCATTTATAGGCTGAAAACTTAGGTCGTCTGCCTCTATAAGTCGTCTCCGACTTATCCCTTTCTCCGACCTACGACTCAACAGTTCAACGACCTAACACCTAACGACTTAAAACAATGCGCATCTGCGACTTAATATGCCAACGACCTACGACCTAATGCGTGCGACCTATGGCTCAACGCAACACAAGCGCGCGACTTAACTGGGTAGCCGACCTAACATAAGTCGCGACCTAACTGGGATATGACCTAACGAACTAACCCTTAAGCCCTAACGCAACCTACTACAGAAGCAGCCTAACGACTTAAGCATCCACACGACCCATCATAAGTCGTCTACGACCTATCCCAGACACAGGGTCTCACGACCTAAACCTTAACGACTTAAGACCTACGACCTAACACTCACGCGACCCAAACATGCCACGACCTAAGATAAGACGCAACCTAACCAAGCGACTTAGCTGGGTTACGACCTAACCCCTTTAGGTCGCTCACTGCTACCCCAGCTTCCTTAGGTCGTTGCCGACCTTCCTATCCTTAAGTCGCTAACTATCTTAAGTCGGTCAAGTCCTATAGGTCATCCCAAACCATCCTACGACCTAAACCAAATTCCTTAAGTCTTCTAATCTATAAGTCGGTCAATTTCTTAACTCTTAACTCAGTCAGTCTTCCTAGGTCGTCTACTTCTTAAGTCAGTCACTTCCTTGAGTCGTCTACAACCTATAAGTCGTCTACTCTCTTAAGTCGCTCCAACCTCTTAAGTCGCTCCTCCGACCTAAGCCTACCCCACGACCTAAGCCACCATACGACTTATCTTCCAAACGACTCAAGCTCTAAATGACTCATCAACAATGCGACCAAAAGATAATTGTTCTACGACGTTTCGATCCGTAAAAATACGGGTCGTTACAACATGATTCCTTCGACTTAATGCATCCGCCACTCGATTCGTAATTCCCGACTTATGCTTCACCACAAATGTAAATTGTTGTAAGTATGCAATCCACGAAGCATGTCTAGTTGCAATCTTGTCCTGTCCCTTCATATGCTTCAACGCTTCATGATCAGTATATAAAACAAATTCTTTATGAAACAAATAATGTCTCCAGTGTTTCACAGCTTGTACGATAGCATAGAATTCCACATCATAAGTATTATATCTCATCTTTGCTCCTGATAACTTCTCACTGAAATATGCAATAGGACGTCCTTTCTGACTCAACACCCCTCCAATCCCAACCTTAGATGCATCAGTATGTAACTCAAACAACAACTGAAAATCTGGTATTACTAGAATTGGTGTTGTCATCAAAAGTTCTTTGATTCGCTCAAAAGCAACCCCTGCTTCCTCTGACCATAAAAATTGTTTCCCCTTCATACAATCTGTAACTGGTGCCATCACGCTACTGAAGTGTGGAATGAACCTTCGGGAGAATGACGCTAAACCATGAAAACTTCTAACTTCGGTTATCGTCCTGGGTTGTGGCCAATTTTTGATTGCTTCCACTTTATTCTGATCCACCTGTATACCTCCTCCTGATATGACATATCCCAAAAACAAAACACTATGCGTCATGAATACACATTTCTTCGTTGCAGCATAAAATTGTTCCTATCGCAGTACCATCAACACTTCTCTCAGATGTTGCAAGTGTTCTTCTGGACTTCCACTATATATCAGTATATCATCAAAATACACCACTACAAACTTCCCAATAAAAGGTCTAAAGATTTGATTCATCACCCGCATAAATGTACTCGGTGCATTCGAAAGACCAAACGGCATAACCGGCCATTCATACAATCCTTCACGTGTCTTAAATGCGGTCTTCCATTCATCCCCTGGTCTGATTCGAATTTGATGATAACCACTCTTCAAATCAATCTTCGAAAAGATAGTAGCTCCACTAAGCTGATCCAACAAGTCATCTAATCTAGGCATATGAAATCTATATCTCACAGTAATCTTGTTCAGTGCCCGACTATCAGTGCACATCCTCCACGTCCCATCCTTCTTCGGTACTAACAATGCTGGCACAGCACATGGACTTAAACTTTCCTGCACACGCCCCTGTTCAAGTAATTCTTCCACTTGCCTTCTCAACTCCTCATGTTCTTTTGGACTCATTCTGTAGTGTGGTCTATGAGGTAACACAGCTCCTGGAACAAGATCAATTTGATGTTGAATGTCCCTCAACGGTGGTAACTCCGTTGGCAACTCTTCAGGAAATACATCGTCAAATTCTTCCAGTACTGGTTTCCCTTCTTCAGGGATCTCAACCACTTCATGACTCTCTCGTCCAATCAACAAGAATACTTCAGGCTCCTCTTCTACCTCCTTAACAAACTCCTTCAAAGATAACAAAGTTTTCAACTCTTCAATCTCCTCCAACTTGCTTTCTTCGTGTTGTCGCTTCTTAGGAATTAAAGTAATCTTTGTACCCTCAAACATGAAACTGTAAATGTTAGCACGTCCATCATGTTGCACAGCCCTATCATACTTCCATGGTCTCCCCAACAACAGATGGCATACATCCATGTCTACAACATCACACCAAATTTCATCTTTGTATTTCTTCCCAATTGAAAAATTAACACAAGCTCTCCGTCCAACTTTCACCTCCCCACCTTTCCTCAACCAGACTAACTTGTAAGGTTTAGGATGCTTTTCTGTCTTCAATGCCAACTTCTTCACAGCCTCTGTAGAGATAATATTATCACAGCTTCCCGCATCGATGACAAACTTGCAAACCCTTCCCAAGATAGTGCACGTTGATTGAAAGATGTTACTCCTCAACCAGCTAGTCTCATCCTCTTGCTTTGGTGTCAAACACGACCTCTTCATCATCAATGAATACCCTTCGTCTCCCGACACATTTTCTTCCTCCTCATGTAGTGAATTAGAACATTCAGCTTCTACATCCTCATCTTCAACCTCAGCAATCATCGTTCACTTCTTTGGCTTTGGACATTCATTGCTTTTATGACCAATCTCCTGACAATTGAAACATTTGGTACCACTATTGATCCTGGTCTTAGCAACTTCATTAACGACCGGTTTTGCAACAGCCTTCGACACATTCACATTGCTATTAGCCCCTTTCGTTGGGTTGTTAGAATTTGTAAACACACCACCACCTCTCCTTCCTTGCTTCTCCCAAGCTAGAGCTTTCTGATGTGCTTCAGCGATAGATCTGGGATCAAACATATTCACCATATCTTGAATCTGCATTCTCAACCCTCCAACAAATCTAGCTGTCAACTGCTCCTCCGTCTCCATGATATCATTCTTGGCAATAAGTTGATATAACTCATCGGCATAATCATTAACTGACTTTGTTCCCTGCCTCAAGTTCTGTAAACGTTGATACATAAGATATTGATAATTGTAAGGTAAAAAAGTAGCTTTCATCAATTTCTTCATCTTCTCCCAAGAGTCAATCTTTGACTTTCCCATTCTCTCCCGTGTTAGTTTAGTTTGCTGCCACCATGCCATAGCTCTCCCTCTCAAACGTGTAGCAACTAACTTCACTCTTCGATGCTCGGGAACCTCCTTAAAGTCAAAAATCTCTTCAACATTAGACAACCAATCAAGAAATTCTTCAGGTTGTATACCACCTTTGAATTCTGGAATTTCAGTCTTCATCCCCGATTCCCATCGACGATCATCCTCAACATCCCTATATGCATTTCGTCCTTGGTCTCGATCTCGATAATGAATATTACTTCTGTCACTCTCTTCATCATAATCATGTGAATTTCGATATCGATCTCGACCATTAACATCTCTTCGATCACGCATGTCTCTTCTACTATGTCGTTCTTCATCATGATATGGCTCATATTCAAACTCTCGATGAGTTCTTCTTTCTTCATCTCTATACTCATGGTGATCCCTTCTCATCGAAACTGATGATTCTCTTCGACCTCGATCAGATTGTGGCGATACCCTTCTCGCTTCCGTAACCGATGGAGAAACTCTGTTTCCTCCATGGTTCGAGATTGGCGACCTCCTTCTTTGACCTTGATTCATATCATTCATCAATTTCTCTAACCTTCCAATACCTTCATCTAACTTCTCATTGAATTTGTTACTTATGCGTTGTTCCATTTGCTCGGCATCTTCCCTCTTGTACAAATCTTCAATATTTTGATGTTGATTGGCTCTCCTTGGCGGCATTGTTAAATGAAACAAACTTCAACTCTCGGTGTGAACAAATATGATGCACGGCCTTCACTTGCTCTCGGCTCTAACTTCAAATACTTCACTTAGCTCGGCTTTGCTTGATGTAGCTCGGCTTCGCTAACTCCTCAAACTTCTTCAATAAGAATTGGCTCCAAGACTCGGCTTAGCTATGATTGGCTAAGTCTAGCTCTGATACCAAATGATGCAGCAGCGGATAACAAAAACTGATAAAATGGTGAAAGTAGAAATCGGTGGATTGAAGAATACTGAAGGCCCAAATCCGTTGATCCAAAGATGTCGGATTCTAGCTATCTTCGTCACGTTGATCGCGCACGATACCGTGAAAGAAGATCTGCAATTCTTCAGACGTTGATCAAGCGCACTTGATATCGTGAATTGGCTTCTACGATCGTTGATTCGAGCGCACTCGAATGCCGAAAGAGGAGATAAGAGATCACACACAACTACCAATTTAATGAAAGCACAAAGCTAACAAACAAAATTTTTATTCAAAATCAACTAACTCCCAAAGTTACAACTCACCCACTATTTATAGCATTTTACAACACCAAGACCATTAGGTCGTTACGCGACCTACGACCTAACTTAGGTCGGCAGCGACCTAACAACAGTACGACACCAGCATTACATCACAGGATACCACTCATTTACAACACAACACATAGGTCGGCAGCGACCTAACAATACAACCCACGCGACCTACGACTTAAAGAAAAATACAAACATATTACAACATAGTATCAACGACATACGACCTAGTAACACATGCGACCTAAAACAATGCGACACAAGATATCCAGGCGGCATAGGCTTCGTACGCGACCTAACATAGGTCGTAACTTGTTAAGGTCGAAGCGACCTAAGAACACTGCTTCAGGAAAACTTCGCGACCTAAGGCATCGCGACCTAAAGTGAGCGACCTATCTTCCCATATCTTTCCGCGACCTAACTTAGGTCGTATTTCATTCCCGAGACTTAGCTTAGGTCGTAGCTCGTCAAAGTTGGAAATTGGAAGGTCGGAGCGACCTAGGGAAGTGGATAACTTGTTAGGTCGTTTAAGCTTGGTATCTCCTTCGTTAGGTCGTTTGAGCTTGTACTCTTCCTCGTTAGGTCGCATATGACCTAACAGCTCCTTAGGTCGCTCACGACCTAAGACTTGGTCATTTTGGGCTGCATCAATATGTGATTGCATCTATGACTTCTTGATTAGTATAGATCCGTGTTGATAATCTGTGTTTGATTTAAATCTTAAAACAAAGTTAAAAAGATACATAAAAGTTATAAACAATATTCACCCTTTTTTCAAGTGTTAAACTAGCCTTAAGATCCGTTACACCATAACCTACATTTGGTATTAGAGCATTTTTTAAAAAAATTCATAATTTTATTTTTAAAAAGTATAAATGGCTAGTAACACTAATAGTTCACTTTTTAACACATTTGTAGAAGGACAATTAACTGCTAGACCCCCACTGTTTAATGGTGGTAATTACACCTATAGGTCATGTAGAATGAAAATTTATTTACAATCCAATGGTTTAGATACTTGGAATACTACACAAAATGAGTATAGTAAACCCAAATCTGAATATTCAGCATGGACATCAGACCAAAAACACATGCACTTAATAATTCTAAGGCCATGAATATTTTATTTTGCTCCTTGGATAAAGATGAATTTAATGAAGTCTCTATTTGTAAGTCTGCATATGAAATTTGGAGAATACTAGAAGTTACACATGAGGGTACTAGTAAAGTGAAATAGACAGAAATTTTCATGTTGACTAATCATTTTCAATTGTTTAAAATGAAACAAAATGAGTCTATTTGTGATATGTATTCTACATTTCAAGATATAGTTCATTCTTTAGTATCACTAGATAAAAATTTCTCTAAAGATGATCAAGTTAGAAAGTCCTTAATTCACTCTCTTTAGATTGGGACCAAAAGACATTAGCAATAGAAAAGGCTAATGACATTAATACTTTAAGAAATGAAGAGTTAACTGGTAATCTAATGTCCTATGGGGCATAATAGCAAGGTAGAAAGGAAAGCAAGACAACCGAATGAAATCAATTACAGTCAATGCTACAACCGATGATCGAAATTTAGATGATTGCGATAATGATGAGGAAATTGCTCTTATGACTTAAAATTTTAAAATATTCCTTACATATAGAAACATGAATAATTTCTGTAGACAAAAATTTTTGGAAATAGAATTATGATTAAGTGACAACTGTGATGAACTAGGCCATCTGCAAAGAGACTGTCCATATCAGAAGAAATCAAAGACCATGCCTTTTATTGGTTTGTCCAAAAAGAGAAAGAGGTCTAACACTACAACCTTAGATGATTTTGATACAACTTTGAGTAAAAATGAACCAGACACTGAGAATGCTAACATATGTTTTACAGCAATAGAGGATTAACCAGATCAGAACAAAGGAAAATAGCAAAAGATACCACTTTTTACATTTAATTTTTATTTCATTTACTTAGAATTATTGAATTTAGGAGTCATATAGATTAATAATAATAATGGGTGCATATAAGTAAGTGTGTGTGTGTGTGTACACTAGTGAAAGCCCATGCATTGCACGGGTGTGTAGTATACCTAGAATTACATTTTGTAGGTAAGAATATGTGGTTCTTACATATTTTAATTGTATATATATGCTTGACTGGAATAATCATTTGGGTAGTCATATATGTAACTATGTGCAATATAATGGTTTAGTATAATTTCAAATTTGCTTACATGTAAGTATGGGAACTTAAAATGCAACAGTCAACTTACTCTCCATAGTGCCTTTGTATTAGAGTGCTCAATTAGAAAATAACTTGGATGTATGTAACAATTCTCAGTGCAAATTATTGTTGTTGGTATAGTAATGGTATAATAATTAAATATGGAAGACTATAGGGTACAACCACAACTAATTAATCGATAGAATTTGTACATATGAAAGAGCAGACCTCTGATGTGATATAGTTAATAAGTATGTAACTTGTTTTTGACAATGTAGATATGTTAATGAAAATAATATGTTTTACATCTAGGAAAAAAATATAAAAGTTGACATAGTTAGCCGCATCATATAAAGCTGCAGTATCATTAAGCGGAGTTAAGTATGGAAAAATGGCACATTAATCAGGGTAAAGCATATAGCGGTTTGGTTGACACACATTCGAACTACGTGACTGTAAATGTTGCATAACATGCAAGGCAGATAGAACAACAAATATCAAACATCATTATATGTTCAAGAATGCTGACAATTGATAACCCTGTGTCTTTGAAGAAGGCAGTCTCGGGCATAAAAAACTAAATATAATTGGTTGTTTGGATAAAATAGTATGATACACTGTCAGGCATAAAAACGTACAAATAAATAACTACATTTTTTTTTATTTTGACATGTATTAATTAAAATTATTTGAAAATCGACCTGAGATGGGGTGGTATTAAAAATCCAAAATGTATAAAGATGTCAACCAACGTACGTAATCAAAGATTGATTAAGATTAAAGCCAAAGAAACAAACTAACTTAAGCATGTTTATGAACATCGAAATTATGGCTGAAGGACTCTATTGACTGAATCGATTGTAGAATGTGACGACCCACATTTTGGAAGGTTTAAAATCGACAATAATCCACACATGTTCGACTTAAACAATCCGGAACATAGATAATCATTGGGGTTAATTAAGAAAAATAAGAAAAGAAGGAGAAAACAAACATAGAATCTCGCAGCGGAATGACAAAATATAATAATCAAATAAACAGTCCATGAAGTTGTTTATATTATACATTTGATTATAATCTATACAACATTTATCAGAGTTTTATATACATCAGGGATAAATAAATAATGTAGCAGAACAGCATGATGCAGAGAATAATAATAGTAATAATATACCAAATCTTCGTCTTCGTGCTCTAGAAAAATGACCTTCAATGCGCTGAAAAAATCGGGGTTGACCAGAGCGTAATGAAAAACAAAACACTCGAGTCAGGACTAAAATATTCTTATGTGAGTCAAATCGATATCGCATATAACATGAGTGTTGTGGCGTCATAGATGTTTATGGGGTTTCACATCTCCTATCCAGTGTATAACCTATGTGCAATAACACAAGAGTTGTTATGCGATTTTCCAACTCTTAAGGATCCATCAAAATATTTATATGTAGTAGAATACGCTACATATATAATGTCTAATCAGTAAAATAAATATTTTTCTTAACGTTAAGGCTTTACATCGATCCCCTTTAACGCGTTTTTAACATTGGCGTACAGTTTGTATTTGACACAACCAGTAGCACGTCGGTAGTCGGTGATGCACCGTGATACGACAACACTAAACCAAAATCATAGGGGTCTCATATAGGGATAAAAGTATGACAAGGCATATGAGGCAATGCCTAGGGTAGGATACTACCAGTTCGGGTCGAAGGGCTGGTGGTAACGCGTCGTAGCCACGACCGCCCACCGCGTACATCCATCCCATATCGAGTCAAAGTTAGGTTATCCTAGAATCAAGGTGCACCAATTGAAGCCAACAACAAGAGTAATAATATGGACCAAGTCCAAGAAAATCGAAGAACGGATGTCCGCTATGGGTAGCTAGCATGCTTGGCCATATCAAGCCGTCATGTTTTAGTCATTTCAAATTGGCATGAGTGTCGGGGTCTATCCATCATCGTTCTCTTTCTTCAAATCCAACAAACGACGCCAAATCCAACCACTTCATTCTGGAGTCTCCTCCACGTACATAGTCGTTAAAGTGGTTCCAATATTGACAAAGGGTATTCCAATAAGAGGTCTCGGTCTCTTTAATAACAAAACGTCGTTTTACACACTGGTTGGTAACTTTACATTTCGAAAACAATTCATACTTGATATAAAAATATCATATTCGCTTTAAAATCAATTTCATTTCGAAATCATCATATTTACTTCAAAATTCAATTCGAATTACAATTTAGGTTATAACTTCAATTTAACCCAAATCGTATTTAAATCCATGATTTAAATATAAACAATTCTCAATCTGACCAGTTTGAATTTTTAGAAAATAGTTTAAATAGTTTTAAAATAGTTAAATAGTTGAAATAGTTTAATATAAAATAGTTTGAATATTGAAATGGTTTATATACTAAAATAGCTTGGAAAATCAAAATAATTTGAATATTTCTAAAAAAGATAGGTTTTAAATAGTTTATATTAAAATAATTTATTTGAAAATAGTTTCAAAGTCAAACTGATTCAATTTCAAATCTTCCAATTCAAATCATTCAATTCACAATTCACCTCAAATCGACCTAATTTCGATTTCAATTCCAATTCAAATCAATTTTAATTCTGATTTCAAATTAATTCGATTTCGATTTCAATTCCAATTAATTTCAATTTCGATTCCAATTTGAATTAATTTCAATTCAATTCTTAATTTTAAACCATTTCAAATTATATAAATTAGAGTCGATTTTAGAATATCAATTTAAATCATTTAAATCAAATTCAACTTCAACATTCAATTTAAGGTTCAAATCATCAAAATAATTCCACTTCGAGCCCAAATTTGAAATACCCATTTAAATTGCTTTTACTTAGCAATATTTCAAAGTTCGAATAAAAGTTCAAATCTTTTAAAAACAAATCAATTTCCGAAATTCAAATCATATTTCAATTATAACTTCAAAATCTCAAATTTCATTTTAAAACAATTTCGTTTAACAAATTTTAATTCCATATTTTTAGCTCAAGTTCGAAAATAATTTGATTTCCATAGATTCGATTTTTATTTCTTCAAATCAAAATCATTTAAATAATTTCAAATCAAAAAAAAATATAATAAATTAATTTAACCAATCCGGTGTCCGTATATAATTTTCGATCCTATGTCCAAGTGAATCAATTATTTGAATTTTAATTTCAGAGATGGGTATATATCATTTAAATCCAAATCAATGTCATAGGTATATATCATTTCAACCTATTTCTTAATTTATTCGAAATAATTCAAATAACAGTTTACAGGGTGACAACAGGATATATAAAAATAAATAAACATCCAATCATTCAAAATCTCAACCAATTGGCATCCTTTACAATCCATCATCCAAACAGTCGATAAATCACAGCAATTAACCAATTATCAATAATCGGGAATTTTACTTACAGTTTAATTCCAATTCAATTTAACAGTCAATTTAAATTTCTATCAGTTAATTCAGATGTCAATTATAATTATCAAACAACAATCAACAAATTTAAATCACTTCATAATTTTAAATTTAACTAACATAAAAATATTCTAGTACTTCGTGAGCGTTATAAAAACACTCACCTTTTATTTTTGTTATGTCGCCGAGATGTTCCAGTTTGTAACTAAAACCGAACAACGTCTGATTTTAGCCCAAATTTCCACAGTCTCCAAATCCGTTCAAACCGGTTTCATTTCGAAGCTCTCATCATCACAATCGCAATGCAAAAATCTTTGCCTCCATTCGACCTCGTATGGACGAGTTATTAAACTTTTCGTTCATCGATACAACTAAATTAAAATTCTAATCCATTCTCTTTTTAATAAAAGCCCATACCCCAAATGCTTCAAACCTGGCCCGTCTATGCTTCATCTTCTTCCCAAACACAGTGCATGTACATGAAACATGCTCCATATCCATATAGTCGTGCATGCAAACGATGATACCAAGATTTACTCGCCGAAATCGAATTCCAACTTCGCCATCGACTTCCTTATCGAAATCTCCATCTACCTAACCCCTTAAATCCACACTCGATGCTTTGGCCAAAGTCACGACCTACTTACTCCACACGTACTGCCCAGGAGACGCAAAATTCAAAAGATGATCGGACTTCACAATTTATGTGCCCAAATGTTATTTCCCACTACGAATCCAAATATGAGCTTCAATTCGCGAATCGATGATCCAATCGATAAAAATCTCGAGCCCTAGCTTTGCTGCCTCACGTCGACCTTCCTCAAATTGTAGTCGAACCCATCGATATGCATACCAGGTTAAAGATCATGCTTAAACAAGATTTATAAAATTTGTTTGGGGATTTTTCATCGAGTAGAATTTGAATTAAATTTTTTTGAAGTTTCCATTTTCATTTTTTTTCTATGTGAAAGCCTGAATGAAGAAGAGGGAAGGACATCTTTTAAAAATAAGACGGGTACATCGTTGGGTGCCTGATGTAGGGGATAGGGTGGCTGAGATATTGACTTTGAACATTTAAAATATTATTTTAATTCCAAATATCTCATTTAAAGTGACTTAAAATTCGAAACCCCTATCGAGGCGTGCCGCCTAGCGTTCCTAATATTATACCCTTATTCCAAATTCAATGGAATAAGTTTCGAGGCCTAATTCGATCATATGTGGAAGATAGCTATTTGAACCCAATTATTATATTAAATTTTCAATAATAATTTCGACGTGTTTCTATGCGGTATGACCAAACAATAACTCCAAACCCTACAAAATTTGAAATCCGATAATAATACCCATTAAGGATCCAATGACATTGGTTTCGTCGAAATCCAAAAATGTGCCCCCAGAAGACTATTTTTACTTGTTAATTAAAATGAGATATTTTCAAAATCGAGTAAATCACTTTTAATTTCAATCTAAAAGTTCTATTACCTTCATTCTTATTAATATAAATTTAATATGCCTTTAAACTATTTCTATCCAAATAAAATTCAAGATTTAAATTATTTTAATAATCTCAATTATTTAATTCAACAATTAAATTATCAATAAATCGTTATGTTTGAAATTCAACCTATTAAATCTATAAAATTAACTTTTCAATATTTAAAATCAATTAAATATTCCAATTTCAAATAACCAAAATTTTGGGTCGTTACATTCCTCCCCCTTAAAAGAATTTCGTCCCCAAAATTGCAAAGGTAAGAAGAATGGCCCAAAACCTATTAACGTTTCCAAAACCAATTAGTTGAAATAACCCCCACAATCAATTTGTTGAAACCATATCATCACTTATACTAATTTCCAAATTCATCCATATATTCTAACAATATTATCCATTCAATATATCAAGTTATAACACAAAAATCAAATTTCAGTTATCAAAATTTCCTTTAAAATTTCTAACTCTTTAAATTTTCAAAAAATTTCGCCAACATCTCCTTTGCGCGGTTAGATCATAACAACTACACTCGCCACTACGGGCCCAAACCGTCAAAAGAAAATAAAAGCCAAGTGGCTGAATCATAAAACCGTCAAATCAAACGACAATACAAACATGTACCTTTTTGTCGGGCAACCCAATTTTTTACTTACAAAATCAAAGTCATCAAATTAGCCCTGCTTTTATATACCTGCATCTTATTTACTAATAATACCTAATCATAAAATTCAAAATCATACTATTTTGCATTTCAGTTTCCAATGTTTGCTTTACTTAAGCCCGTACGATGTACATATATCATCCGTACACAAAATCAAATCTGATCACTCACTCGATCACACAATTTCACTTCCAAACTAGTATCGTTCACACGACTCTCTAGTGCGGACTCAGATCTGGTTCCTTGATTAGAAACCATAATTCACCTTGCATAGCCATATACTATGATAGAGAATCCTAGAATCAACCCAAAATCCATATCTAGTGTTCGCCGTCGAAAATCCAGTGAAAAATCCTAACTCGGATCGATATAAATCATCTCGAAATTCTATGCTCGAATTTGGATCAAACCGTTATGCGAATAAAATAATATACGTACAACCCTTTTCATTGATTCATATCTAACCCGATTCCTTTTTATTCACATTAATTACATTTGTATTATCTTATTTACAATCACTATTCAAATTGCTTAATTCGCATTTCGTTATTTACTTAGTATATCCTTTCAATACTAATTATCTCTTAAGAATGATTCCATAAAAAATTTCTTGAGTCTATTATAAAAACATTTTATACAAAGTTCTTATGTTTATTACCACTTCACCACTTAAGTCCTTACCCATTTTAAACCAAATTCAATTTCATTTCTCAATTTCAACATTCAATTTTATCCATCCACATTCCAAACCATATTCAATTAAATAATAAATTTAATTAGTCCATTTGCTAATTTATTTAAATCTCAATAAATTTCATTTCCAACAGTTACTTTATTTAGTCCAACTTAGGCTAAATTTTCAATTTCACTTTATTTAACTTAATTTAAATTAAATTTCATTCCACAGTTAAATTTCAAATTTTCCCTTCTTGCATTCATATTCAACAATTTTAAAACATTGCTTTAACTTGCAATTTATAAATTTTATAAGTTATCATACTTATTTTCTCATATTTTCAATAAAACATTTTAAGTGAAAATCTTAGAGTTTAAACACCTTGTTCTAAAGTATTTCAAATCAATTTGAAATTACACACACACACACACACACACACAAAATCCCTTGATATATCAAATCATTCTTTTGAATTTCAAAACCAAAATCAGTTTTACCAAAACAAAACTCCAATTGGTAGCAATTCCTCTCTTGGAAACTCGAAAATGAACGTCGATTATGCTGCAGTCATCACCGAAATTATTTTTCAGCGACCTAAGTGAGTTCAGTGCTTTTATTTCCTTTAAAACTCTTTAAAAATATTTCAAAAATATTTTCCAATTAATATCTCTATTATTTTCCCAAAACTCTTTTGAAAACAATTTTCAAAACCAACAGGATTCAAATTTCCAAATTTCCAGCCTTACAATCATTTTTATAAACCATATTTATATAATATACTTTGGGAATTTCATTTCAATTTCAATTTATAACTTACATTTACAACTCATATTTTCATAATTCCATTTTTGGTATATGAAATTATTTCTTAACATTCAATTATAATCTCACTTTTATTCGATCACAACAACAAACAACAAATGATAATAGTTTAACATTATCATTTTCTAACACCAAGCACACCATATACAACTATAATAATTTCTGAAAAATTATTTCTTTATATATAAACTATAATCCAGGTAAAATTATTTCATTTATCCAATTTCGAAACAATGCCATGTCGAGTTGCTCTTTCAAGTGCTTAGAGATTCCTGTCAATAACATTAATTACTCGTATTGACCAGAATCCATAAGCCACTCAATAGATCAACCAACACAAAATAAAACATTTTATATTCACTAATGAATACACGCCCATATCTATATACACTCAAACTCATTCTAGGGTGCTACTGACCCTATCTCTAATGAGTTACCCCGCCAAAACCAAGGTTCTCGCTTAACCTTCAGCTCTGATACCAACTGTGACGACCCACATTTCGAAAGGTTTAAAATCGACAATAATCCACACATGTCCGACTAAACAATCCAGAAAATAGATAATCATTAGGGTTTATTAAGAAAAATAAGAAAAGAAGGAGAAAACAAACACAGAATCTCGCAGCGGAATGACAAAATATAATAATCAAATAAACAGTTCATGAAGCTGTTTATATTATACATTTGATTATAATCTATACAACATTTATACATCAGGGATAAATAAATAATGTAGCAGAACAGCATGATGCAGAGAATAATAATAGTAATAATATACCAAATCTTCATCTTCGTCCTCCAGAAAAATGACCTTCAATGCGCTGAAAAACTCAGGGCTGACCCATGCGTAATGAAAAACAAAACACTCGAGTTAGGACTAAAATATTCTTATGTGAGTCAAATCGATATCGCATATAACATGAGTATCGTGGCGTCAGAGATGTCTACTGGGTTTCACATCTCCTATCTAGTGTATAACGTGCGTGCAATAACTCAAGAGATGTTATGGGATTTTCCATCTCTTAAGGATCCATCAAAATATTTATATGTA
This sequence comes from Allium fistulosum, assembly GCA_030737815.1. Classification (NCBI taxonomy): domain Eukaryota; kingdom Viridiplantae; phylum Streptophyta; class Magnoliopsida; order Asparagales; family Amaryllidaceae; genus Allium; species Allium fistulosum. The sequence continues at coordinate 1,367,718,961 of CM060902.1, read as the reverse complement.
GTAGAATACGCAACATGTATAATGTCTAATCAGTAAAATAAATATTTTTCTTAGCGTTAAGGCTTTACATTGATCCCCCCTTAACACGTTTTTAAACATTGGCTTATAGTTTGCATTTGACACAACTAGTAGCACGTCGCTAGTCAGTGATGCGCCATGATACGACAACACTAAACAAAAATCTTAGGGGTCTCGTACAGGGATAAAAGTGTGATAAGGCACGTGAGGCAATGCCCAAGGTAGGATACTACCAGTTCGGGTCGCAGGGCTGGTGATAACGCATCGTAGCCACGACCGCCCACCACGTACATCCATCCCACATCGAGTGAAAGGGAGGTTATCCCAAAATCAAGATGCACCAATCGAAGCCAACAACAAGAGTAATAATATGGACCAAGTCTAAGAAAATCGAAGAACGGATGTCTACTATAGGTAGCTAGCCCGCTTGGCCCTATCAAGCCATCCTGTTTTAGTCGTTTCAAATTGGCACGAGTGCCTAGGTCTATCCATCATCGTTCTCTTTCTTCCAATCCAACAAACGACGCCAAATTCAACCACTTCATTCTGGAGTCTCCTCCGCGTACATAGTTGTTAAAGTTGTTCCAATATTGACAGAGAGTATGCCAATAAGAGGTCTCGGTCTCTTTAACAACCAAACGTCGTTTTACACACTGGTTGGTACCTTTACATTTCGTTCATACTTGATATCAATATATCATATTCGCTTTAAAATCAATTTCATTTCGAAATCATCAAATTAACTTCAAAATTCAATTCGAATTACAATTTAGGTTATAAATTCAATTTAACCCAACTCGTATTTAAATCCATGATTTAAATATAAACAATTCTCAATCTGACCAGTTTGACTTTTTAGAAAATAATTTGAATAGTTTTAAATAGTTAAATAGTTAAAATAGTTTGAAATAAAATAGTTTAAAATAAAATAGTTTGAATATTGAAATGGTTTATATAGTAAAATAGCTTGGAAAATCAAAATAATTTGAATATTTTAAAGAAAGATAGGTTTTAAAAAGTTTATGTTAAAATAATTTATTTGAAAATAGTTTCAAAGTCAAACTGATTCAATTTCAAATCTTCCTATTAAAATCATTCAATTCTCGATTCACTTCAAATCGACCCAATTTCAATTTCAATTCAGATTAACTTCGATTTCAATTCCAATTCAAATCAATTTTAATTCTGATTTCAAATTAATTCTATTTCGATTTCAATTCCAATTAATTTCAATTTCGAATCCAATTTGAATTAATTTCCATTCAATTCTCAATTTTAAACCATTTAAAATTATATAAATTCGAGGTTATTTCAAAATATAATTTAAATCATTTAAATCAAATTCAACTTCAACGTTCAATTTAAGGTTCAAATCTTCAAAATAATTCAACTTCAAGCCCAAATTTGAAATATATAATTAAATTGGTTTTACTTAGCAATATTTCAAAGTTCTAATAAAAGTTCAAATCTTTTAAAAACAAATCAATTTTCGAAATTCAAATCATATTTCAAAATCTCAAATTGTATTTTTAAACAATTTCATTTAACAAATTTTAATTCCACATTTTTAGCTCGAGTTCAAAAATAATTCGATTCCATAGATTCGATTTTTATTTATTTAAATCAAAATTATTTAAATAATTTCAAATCAAAAAAAAATTAAATCATTTAATTTAACCAATCCAGTGTCCATGTATAATTTTCTATCCTATGTTCAAGTGAATCAATTATTTGGATTTTAATTTCAGAGATGGATATATATCATTTCAATCCAAATCAGTGTCATGGGTATATATCATTTCAACCTATTTCTTAATTTATTTAAAATAATTCAAATAAAAATTTATATACTGTCAGATAATTTATAGGGTGACAACAAGATATATAAAAATAAATAAACACCAATCATTCAAAATCTCAACCAATTAGCATCCATTACAATCCATCATCGAAACAGTCCATAAATGACAACAATTAACCAATTATCAATAATCAGGAATTTTACTAACAGTTTAATTCCAATTCAATTTATACGTCAATTTAAATTTCTATTAGTTAATTCAGATGTTAATTTAAATGTCAATTAAAATTATCAAACAACAATAAAAAAAATTAAATCACTTCATAATTTTAAATTTAACTAACATAAAAATATTTTAGTACTTCGTGAGCGTTATAAAACACTCACATTTTATTTTCGTTATGTCGCCGAGACGTTCCAGTTTGGAACTAAAACCGAACAACGTCCGATTTTAGCCCAAATTTCCATATTCTCCAAATCCATTCAAACCAGTTTCATTTCGAAGCTCTCATCATCACAATCGCAACGCAAAAATCCATGCCTCCATTCGACCTCGTATGGACGAGTTATTAAACTTTTAATTCATCGATATAATTAAATTAAAATACTAATCCATTCTCTTTTTAATAAAAGCCCATACCCTTAATGCTTCAAACCCGGCCCGTCTATGCTTCATCTTCTTCCTAAACACACTGCCTGTACCTGAAACATACTCCATATCCATATAGCCGTGCATGCAAATGATGATACCAAGATTTACTCGCCTAAATCGAATTCCGACTTCGCCATCGACTTCCTTATCGAAATCTCCAACTGCCAAACCCCTTAAATCCACACTCAATGCTTTGGCCAAAGTCGCGACCTACTGCCTCCCCACATACTGCCCAGGCGACGTGAAATTCAAAAGATGATCGGACTTCACGATTTTATGCGCCCAGATGCTATTTCCTACTACGAATCCAAATATGAGCTTCAATTCGCGAATCAATGATCCAATCGATAAAAATCTAGAGCCCTAGCTTTGCTGCCGCATGTCGATCCCCCTCAAATTGTAGTCGAATCCATCGATACGCATACCAGATTGAAGATCATGCTTAAACAAGATTTATAAAATTCGTTTGGGTATTTTTCATCGAGTAGAATTTGAATTAAAAACTTTTGAAGTTTCCATTTTCATTTTTTTTTCTGTATGAAAGCCTGATTGAAGAAGAGGAAAGGACAGCTTTTAAAAAGAAGGTAGGTACATCGTAGGGTAGCTGATGTGAGGATAGGGTGGCTGAGATATTGACTTCAAACCTTTAAAATATTATTTTAATTCCAAATATCTCATTTAAAGTAACTTAAAATCCCGAACCCCTATCGAGGTGTGCCGCCTGGCGTTCCTAATGTTATACCCCTATTCCGAACGCAGTGGAACAAGTTTCGAGACCTAATTCGATCGTATGTGGAATATATCTTTGTGAACCTAATTATTATATTAAATTTTCAATATTAATTTCGACGTGTTTCTATCCCGTACGACCAAACGATAACTCCAAATGCTACGAAATTTGAAATCCGATAATAATACCCTATTATGGATCCAATGACACTAGTTTCGTTGGAATCCGAAATTGTACCCCAGAAGACTATTTTTACTTGTTAATTAAAACGAGATATTTTCAAAATTGAGTAAATCTCTTTTAAATTCAATTTAAAAGTTCTATTACCTTCATTCTTATTAATATAAATATAATATGCCTTTAAACTATTTGTATCCAAATAAAATCCAAAATTTAAATTATTTTAACAATCTCAATTATTTAGTTCAATAATCAAATTATTAATAAATTATTATGTTTGAATTCAACCTATTAAATCTACAAAATTAAATTTTCAATATATAAAATCAATTAAATATTCCAGTTTCAAATAACCAAAAATCCGGATCGTTACAAAGAAACCATGCAATAACTTCATATGGCTACACACATTGACTACGCCTTCCAAATCAAATAGCAAATAGATCCATTAAATCAACATGAAGCAATAGTTAGCAAGTGAATCAAAAATGAAATTGGTAATATCTAGCAATAGAAGGAAAAAGAACGGGAAAATTATTTGAAGCGACAGTAGTAAATCAACTCAAACAATAAAATAAGTCACTCCATTCTACTGCAGAAGTATAACTGAAGAGCAGTTACTAAGAAGTAGGAGTAAAAGTGTAAAAAAAACTGGGTGCAGGGAAATAATATTATAAATGGGCTGTATAACTGTGGCAGAGAATTAATTCATACGAATCTGCAATATACATGTGAACAAATGCAAATAACAAAGCAAATGAAAAGATGAGGAAATAATGACAATTGATATTCAAGTACACAATATAGACGTAAACAACATAACACAAATAAACGTGATTGAATGGAGAAGAAATATAAGAAAGTTGATGAGAAGAAGAAATTAAACATGAAAAAGTAGCATCGGGATCATAAATATACATTATTCGTTGCTTCCATAATCTGCATATAAAAAACAGAAGTTAGTATAGGGAAACAAATCTGAAAGTGTGGGTATGAAAGTCTCATCATCAAAATTTATACGTAGTAAAAAAACATAAAATTAGTTATGAATGTGAAGAGGGGTGCTAGGAAGCAAGGTTTTGAAGTACAGCATATCGTACAATAAATCTATGCAGTTCACTAATGAGTACCTGAAAGTTGGTCAGTTGAAGGCAAGATATAGTGGTCCGTTGAATAATAGGCAATAAATGTGAGATAAAGCACTACCTCAGGGTACACTATAATCATTGTAGTTGCCTCTTGTTAAGGTGGAAGAAGGATAGAGATACAATGGAAGGTAGTGCATCTAGAAAGAGCTACGTATAATTGTCCATGGCTGAAAACTAGCATGCGCAAATCGATACCCACATACTTCATAGACTATCCTTATGCCTTGTTTATAGTCATTGCAAAAGCGAATATGATAGGAAATTTCCATCTTGACATGTTTATGCTTAGTTCAGAAGATGATGGTTGAAGAGATATTCGTGGGATGAAAACTAAGTTTCCAGACTTATCTCCAGTTAGTATTTCAGCCTCTATGATACGTGTTGCGCAGCGAACAACTATTAATCTAGTGCCATTGCATAGTCCACCCTTAGGAGCAAGATTTCTTTAGCAGAATTATAGGGCATCCAACTTTGACTTCAAGTTTAAAAGAGGGTAATCCACTACATTCTAGTGAGTTCAAGAATTCGCTTGGGTAACGATCATTGTCCCCATCTTCGACCAATTTATCTACAGCTAGGAAAACATGGGCATTAGTTGGACACTGGTGAAGACAGGCCGAGTTTATGGTGTTCACATCCTCGTTACGGGCGGATAAAATTATTCGATCATTAATAAATGATGGAGTTGTGCATATATCCTTTAGGTCTGGATAAACTTTTGTAATTAAGCTATTTAAGTTGCTGCATTTGTGCATCATGTCCATGTTGATTGTCAGCTCGGGGTTTGATCCAACCTGAGAAGAAAAGTAGTGCAAAAGGATTGTTAGGTTAAAATAGTAATAGTTGTTGTTGGCAGTTATGTAAGTTTAAGAAAATGTGAGTAGTAGAATCTGTTCCAGGTAAACTGAGAATTTATTTTGTCTGCTTCATCCGACTTCAAACGCATGTTTGTACTTAGTGTTAGAACTTGTACATAATTCCATAACGCTGATCATCGTAATGTTGATGCAACAATATCTTCCCGTAAACCTCTTGGAATAACAAGTAAAATTTGACGAAAATCGCCTCCCAGTACCACTGTAATTCCACCAAACGGTTTTGAGCTATCTCGGATGTCCTTTAATGATCAATCAACTATCTCAACACAAAATCTATGCTGCATTGGCACTTCATCCCATATAACGAGGCTTGTCCTTTTAAGAAGTTCTGCCGTCATGGATTGCTTTGTAAACCCATATAACGAATCTTCTAAAATATTTAAAGGAAGAGAGAAGGTTGAATGTGCAGTTCTACCTCCATGTAAGAGCGACGAAGCAACACCGAAGGAAGCAACAGTAATTACAATGTGACCATTACTATGATATTTGTCTGCAAGCGTGTTATATAAGTATGTTTTTCCCATGCTAGCTCCTCCGTGTAGAATTAAAGTTGAACCATACTCATTTTGTACGGAATCAAGTATCTTCGTATATGCATTACGTTGGCCATCATTTAATGACTTGACATTTTTTTAGCCTTTGCTGCTTGTCCCACATATCGCAACTGTGTGTTCCCATATAAGTCTGTTGTGACTGACTGCACTCCAATTTTCAGTTGGCAGCGGCATGGGTGGAGAATCTAATAAACATTTCCCATCTTCCTGTAGCAATTTGTTAAGAAGATGCAAACCATAGTCATTTATTTGATAGTTTGTTGGGTTAGGAATTGCGAAATTTATTCTGATCATATGAGTTAGATCATCACATAAATGCATAGAAAAACTATTCCATAGATGATATGGTTCTAATATAGAGCACTGGGTGGTAATAATATAGAAAAGTCTTCTTAATTGAAATCCTTTATTGAAGAAGGAAGTCTCCTGTAAACATGTAACCCATTCCTCGTCGTCCTCTAACAGTCCTTTAGCAATGCAAGCAAATTTAAATGTGAGATGAAGGTGGCCATTTATTGTTCTTAGATCTTCAAAAGACGTCGGGCCTTTAGTAATAGTCAATAATAAACATAGATAGACACATTCTTCTGAGTTTGGGCTTGCAAAATACATACGACCTATAGCTTTTGAGTGGGTACATCGTGGTGACCATGTATGTGTACTTTTATTCCATGTGTAATGTTCAGGAAATTCATGATAAGTAAATTGTTGTGCTTCAAGGTGTATGCTACAGAAGTTGAAAAACTCAATCAAAGTCGATGTTTTGTTTTGTGCCCTTAATTTTATTACATTGGATGATTCATGTGGATTGAAAGTAACTTGATGCATTCCAGGAAGATGTAGTTGCAGACGGATGACCGTCGATTTCTCTTTGTGCATACGATAACCAAAAATGTGCCATGCGGCTTTAGGTGGACCAATGTATTTGGAATCAAGATATTGTTTGATTTCATCATCGTTACCCACTACCATTGTTGTTCGATCATGTCCCTTGTATATATATTTATTTATATATTTCATAGCTCGTACACTTGCACAACTTTCCATATTTATGTGACAGTTTAACATTTCAGAAAGTTTAGGATTGTAAGGAACGACATCTCTATTGTCGCAATTAATCTTTTAACCATAAAAGATCTCCCATCATTTTGTTGACGGTAGATAGGATATCCATCTTGATCCATTGTTGTTGTATTAGCCCATTCACTGTGGTAGCGCTTTGAACATTTACCATTTTCCATGCAAGCTGCTTGGATGTTGCCTTTACATGGTCCATGCACCATGCACTTCTTAATTGTTTCAAATAATAACGGGCATTCTAAATCATTTGGAAATTCTGCAGAATCAAGTTGTTTACTTATTCAATCGTTCGTATTTTGTCATAGGGTTATAGGAAGAAAAGCGCATGCATATGTGGTAATCCCCACTTTTGAAACTCGATAGTGTAAACTTAAGCTGTTACCAGTCCAAAAATACCTTTTTCGACAATTTCGTTCATTAAAATTTATTTTTTAAGCTCAAAAACTCTTGCATTCATATCCGAACTATCACTTGGTTTCGGGGTTTGCATGATAGTGTTTTGAATTTCTGGCCAGTTAGGATTTGCAGTCATTGTTAAAAAAAATCAGGGTGCCTATTGTACCGTGTTATAGCTAAAGAGTCTTGGTATATCTCATACATATGTCTAGGGGTTCCGATGATGCTGGATGGTAAGATGAACCATTTCCCGATTTGATCAGGTTATAAGACATCAGATTCAATGTCTGTGATACCGGAGTAAAGATCTCTTCTAAGTTCAGTTTGATGAGCCCTAGCCCATTGCAATATGTTTTGCTCAGTACATGCCCAAGCATCGACAATAAATTCTTGAAACAATTTTTGTTCGAGCAAAATAATCGAAATATTCATCTTCTCATTCAAATATTCGATAACTGTAGTATGGTTGTTGAGTCAATATCAGACGCCGGGAAATTTAAATTCGGATTCCATTTTGTATGATTAATATTCCAACAAAGATCATCGGTTGGAAAGAGGAGAACATAGTGAAGTGGTAGATATGCCAGATGGCATTCACTAATCCTTTGCAAATGTGTTCCTCTTCGAAGATGTATGATAATATTCCTAGTTACACTTACTTGAGTCTCATCTCCTAGTACAATAACTGCTATCTCATCGGTCATGGGCATATTGTACACACATTTGTCATTTGTTTTATTGTACTAGAGACTGATTGGTAATTCATTACCTTCTTGTGCAGATTGTTCCAAAATATTATATGCCTGACGGTATAATCCTATGAAATGATATTGCGCAGTAACACCATTTGAATAATTTCCAATACCTCTTTCCTAAGTTCTTTATTTCTATCCTATCAAAATTTTAATGCGGTGTCCGGATCGTGGATGTACAACTATGAGTAAATAGGTGTATCTCCATTGTCAGGTAGTAGGGAACCTGACCTATGTCATAATTATCCATGTATAGTAAATGAATTAATCCCATGTCGACCAAAATTTCTGTTATCTAATTGACATCCGAGACCTGTAAATGCATTTGCAGCATTATATTGGCGAATATGTTTAGAAATGATGTTGATTTCCTGTCGTTTCCATCACATAACTGATGAAGTTCTGAAGGTGGCAGCGTTGACGCTGGTAGATTCACCTTTCCAGATTTACAACATGTTCCAAAAAGTGGGTTACTTCTGGAACTTTCTTTTAAACGCTCATCGATCCAATGGAGAGCTATGCAAAATGGACATGGTATATTCCTTAGACCCAAGAAATGATGTCCGGTGGATTGCAATTGTTGTTCAATAGTATTCTCAACAGTTTGTGTTGGTTCAGCTTCATCGCTGTCTTCTTCATCTAGGCTTCTGCATTTTCATTAAAACGAAAAAAAATATGTTATTCCATATTATATACATAAGTATTAAGGGTACATTATTTAATAAGGGAGTACATGGAAAGATAGAGCTTACAATGTGCTGTCAGTTTCATTATAGGAGGGAAGGTGATGCATTTGTGATTTTCGATGTTGTGCATTACTCCTCTCTCTGATTGTTAACATTGTTTCTCATTGACGTCGCAACCTTTGAGCAGCAAATCGATTTGATATTGTATTAATGCAAGCATCATATTTTATCCTCATGATAGTGAGTATAATAAAGTGTCATGGAATAAAAACTGAATCGTACATTGATATTTGTTTTTCAAGCAGAAAGGAAGTTGTGATAATCTCTTACATGGAGTTTGTACATTGACCCATTGAGCATGTGATAGATATGTTATTTGGGTGACGATGTTGTAGTTGTGCAGTAGTATCTTGTAAATATTGATTCATTGTCGGTATGCAACTACTTGATGATGCATGATCGACCATACGGTCGACATCGTTGATGTTCGAGCTAGTTGCAAAATTAGTCAATCGTTCCCTCTGCCTTCACAATATTTGTGATACTGAACGGATTGATGGCGTATTGATCATATCACTAATGGCATGTGAGAAAATTGTTGAAGGGAGTTAGGGAAAAATGTTGTAAAGTGAAAATTAAGAACAGTGTGTGGTAATTGTAGAAGAAAATATAGAAGACCATACACTAACAGATTAGTACCGCGGCTTGCTGTTTTTTCCATAGATATATGTTGTGTGTTCATTGTGTCAAGTCTTTGTGCTAGTGGGTTGGAGCATTGCTGGTCGATGTTGTTAGGTGAGGACACCTTAATTATAGGTTCAGTATGCATCATATGCAACTGAATTTGTGGATTTTCTGGTTTCCCATATTGTTGACAAACATTGTTAGTTAAGGATGATGGTTGAGACGTTGTTGTGGTTTCCAATTGGGATAATATCTCTTGTCTTCGATGGTTCTGTTGAGCTAAGGAATGATATGATGGTGGGACAACAATATAAGTGTTTGGGCTCCTGATACAAATGAGGTGGCATAGGTAAAGTAGTTAAAAAAAATCAAAATTTTAGTAACAATAAATATTAGAGGGAAAAACATATTGATTCATTCATTGTAGGAAAATATGGTCTTAAATGTTCTGCGTTCCATGTTCTAAGAACAATATTGCCGTCTAGTCGGCATAACTTGTAAGCTCCTTGGGGAATCACTTTGCATACGATTAAGGGACCTTCTCAATTTGGTCCTAGTGGTCCATTCGTGGGATTTCTCGTGTTTGCATTACCCTTCAGAGTACTAGGTCTCCTTCTTGAAATGATCTTGTTTTCACTCTTGAGTTGCAATATTTCAAAATTCTTCTCTAATATTCTACTGTTCGAATTGCCGCTTCATCTCTTAACTCATGTATTAAATCCAATGATTCTCTCTTTAGCTCCTGGTTTAAATCGAATGCATATGTGATTCTTCGATGTGAAGGTACATCAATTTCAATTGGTAACATCACCTCACACCCAAATGTTAATGAATAGGAAGTATGTCCCGCCGCAGTTCTAGTAGATGTTCGATAAGCCCATAGTACAAGTGGCAACTCTTCTAACCAATTCCCTTTAGCTTTGTTCAGTCACTTTTTCAGAATAGTCTTTATAGTCTTGTTTGCAGCCTCAACGACCTAATTTGCTTTCGGATGTGCCACTGAGGAAAAGCACTTAACAATCCTATTCTTATGAAAAAACTAAGAGAATTCTTCACTGTCAAACTGTGTTCCGTTGTCTAAGATAATCTTATGGGGAATTCCAAATCTGGTTATAATGTTTTTAATTACAAATCTAAGCACTTTCGTAGAAGTGATCTTGGGTAGGGGTTCTGCTTCAACCCACTTAGTAAAGTAGTATATGGCGACTACAACATACTTTGCTCCTCCTTTAGAAATTGGCAATAGGCTGATTAAGTCAATTCCCCATACATTAAAGGGTCGTGGACTTGAAATTGGGGTTAACTGACTTGGTGGTAATCGGGGAATCTTCGAGTATTTCTGGCATTTCTTGCATCTCCTTACATATTCAATGGCTTTACTTACCATATGAGGCCAATAAAAACCTAATCTCATTATTATTTTTGCCAACTTTGTCCTATTAGAGTGGTGTCCGCAGAATCCTTCATGGGCTTCCATCAACAATTTCATCCCATCTTCCATACTTACACATCTTAAGTAAGGTAGCATGTATCCTTTCTTACAAAGGATTTCATCCACTATTGTGAAAGTTGGAGCTTGTCGCTTGATGTTCCTAGCTTCCTGCTTGTTTGATGGCAAGATCTCTTTTGAAAGATATTCGACAATTGGAGACATCCAAGTGTTATTATAATAGTCATCTTACTGGGCTGGTTGACTCTCTCATTCGGGGTTTCCCTATTAATTTCCTTTTCTTTCCTTTCTCGTGACATGGCTTATGATCTAGTTAGGACAGCAGTTCCTTTCCTAGCTCGGATGTCCCCTCTTCTATACTCGGATTTGCTTGATATTCCACGGCAAAACCCGAGTTTCTGGAGCTTCCCTTGAACTAGCCAACTTTGCTAATGAATCTTCTTGTGAGTTTTGTCCTCGCGGAACTTGATGTATAGAAAAGTCTTCAAATAAAGCTAGCATCTTTATTATCTTCTTTACATATAGAGATAGCTTGGCGTCATTAGTCTGATACACTTGCTTCACTTGATTTACTATTAGTTGCGAATCACTAAAGACTTGAATCCATAGGATTTTGAGCTCCAATTCCAAAGTCAACCCTGCCACCATTGATTAATTTTCGGCTACATTGTTTGTTGCGGGAAATCCTAACTTCATACCATAGTGTAGACGGTGTCTGTCTGGTGTTATTATGACATACCCTGCACCAGCTCCTTGTTCATTTGATGCACCATCGACGAATAACTACCACATAGATTTATTATCCTTTTCTTTTTCTGATTGTTCTTTAATGAAGTTGGTACATTCATTAATAAAATCCGCCAATGCTTGCCCTTTGATAGCTGCTCATGACTAAAACTCAATATCATACTGACTAAGCTCAATTCCCTATTTTACCAGCCTACCCGAAGTTTCCGGCTTACAGAAAACTTGTTTGAGGGGAAAATTGGTCGATACCCTAATTGGATGTGCTCGAAAGTATGCTCTAAGTTTTGCGCTATGAGTATCAAGCAAGAAGCTAGTTTTTCTATTACTGGGTACCGAACCTCTGCATCCTTTAATCACCTACTTATGTAATAAACAGGAAGTTGAGTCCCACTTCTTTCTCTGATCAAGACTGAACTCACCGCATGTTCTGAGACCACCATGTATAGGTATAAGATTTCAGCATTCTCGGGACTAGATAGTACCGGTGGTTTTTCCAAATGGTTTTCAACTCTTGAAAAGCTTTCATACAATCTTCTTCCCATTCGAAGTTTTTATTTTTCTTGATTACATCGAAAAAGGGAATACACTTATCAGTCACCTTAGAAATGAATCTACTTAGAGCGGTTATCCTTCCATTTAAACTCATTACTCTTTGCTAGTTTTGGGCTCAGCCATATCCTTAATAGCTTGAATCTGGTTTGGGCTTGCCTCAATCCCTTAAGCACTTACAAGATAGCCTAAAAACTTCCCTGAATGACTCCAAAAGAGCATTTCTAGGGATTCAGTTTCATCTGATATATACATAATATTTCGAACATTTCTTCTAGATCTTCAAGGTGACTTTTAGCCTCGTAAGACTTTACTAGCATGTCATCAATATAAACTTCCATATTTCGTCCAATCTTTTCTTTAAACATCATGTTGACTAGCCTTTGATACGTAGCCCCCACATTCTTTAATTCAAAAGGCATCGCTTTGTAGCAATAGATTCCTCAATCAATAATAAAACTTGTATGTTCCTCATCTGGCTTTAACATGGGTATTTGATTTTATCCTGAGCATGCACCCATGAGAGATAACGATCTATGCCCACTAGTTGCATCAACCAATTGATCAATCCATGGCAGTGGAAAACAGTCTTTCGGACAGGCCTTATTCAAGTTAGTATAGTCGACGTAAGTCCTCCACTTACCATTCGGCTTCTTTACTATTGCTGGGTTTGCTAGCCATTTTGGGTAGTAAATTTCCCAAATAAATCCATTTTCAAGGAGCCTATTTACTTCTTCTTTTAAGGCATCAGACCACACTTTATCAAGTTGACTCTTTTTCTGTATAATAGGGGTTGCATCTGGATTGATGTTCAACGCATGACACATAACCGATGGATCAATCCCTACCATATCCGAACGAGACCAAGAAAATATATCTTTATTGGTTTTTAGAAACTCGATTAAGTCCTTCTTCAAGTTGCTCTCTAATTACTTTCCCACTTTGACTAATTAAGTGGAATCATCTAGGTCAATGCATGCCTCTTCAATGTCTACCAAGGGTTTTATTCTTTCTACTTCCTCACGGCAATCAAGTTCGGTAATGATTTGTCCTTCTTCTATAGAATTTGCATCGACTCTCTTTGTAACAACCCGGAGTTTTACAACAAGTATTTATCGTCAAAATGACGATTAAATCGGGTGTTAATTGCTATAGCAGTTTTGAATCGATTGAAATTCTTTTATAATTTGTTAAATGCTGGTGGGCTTTTGAAATTTAATCTGGCCCATGATTTATTGTTTTGCCGTGATAACTAGTTAAGGCAACCCGTTCCCCCAATTCATTTTCTCTTTTTTTAAAACCCTAAAAACAAACGAAAGAGAATGGAAAATGGCGGCTCTGTTCTTTCTTCGTTCGATCAAAAATTAGGGCTTCGTTCCCCTTTTTCTTCAAATAAGGGTTATTAATGGGAAGCGCCGCTTGTAGTAGATTTTCGTTTGTCTTCGGTTGGATTCTCGGCTGTTTCAAATTGTCGAACGCCTCCACGTGAACGAGTTCGTCATCAAGTTGAGTGATTATTTCGCTCACATCTAATTCAAAGCGTAATGATTTTGTGATTTTCCTCGGCTTTGAACCCTCTGATATTTTTTTGAATTCGCCAGTTGATTTTGCTCTGGCAGTTGATATTCGTTTAAATGTTGAGATTGATCTCTGACTTTATCAAATCGTATGATTTGTTTGTTTGATTTTATTTCGCTCGAACTTTCTATCACTGTTTGATTCTCTGATATTTGATTATTTGCAGTTATCGATGTTGTTACTGTTTTTGCTTGCATATATGTTCACTAAACTGCAGTATACTCAGGTCTGCATTGTCATGAACATTGAGTTCGATCATCCTGTTCCATATATTGTTAGAGCCATTTGTGTTGTAGTTGTCTTGGTTCCCGTGCATCACTAAAACATTTTTGCCATGCTGTAGTTTGGTTTCTGGTAGCACTGTGTTTATTTGTCTACACTTGTCCAGTGCAGTTCCATTGTGACTTCACTTGATTTGAAACTTGTAAAACATGCCGTTTGGGTACATGTTGGGTTTGTTGCATTTGAGCTCCTCCATAATATTTTCATGTTGTTGCTAAACTTGTTATGTGCAGTTCACCATTGATACACTATTGAAGTTGCATCTTTTGGTCTGCACATCCATGTGCCTTCTCTGTTTCATTTTGTTCTTTTGGTTCCACTGCATAGCTTTGAGCCTTCTTGCTTATGCTCAGATCATTTCGAGTTTTGTGTTTGCATCTGAGTTTTGTGCAGTTCTGCCCATGTATTTATGTTGTGGTCGCAGTTCCATTTTTGTTGCATTTTGGATTATATATGTTGACTGGAGCCTTTTTGTTGTTCTACTGCAACTTTGGTTTGCATATTGATATGCAGTAACCTGTAGCACTTGACTTCGGCTGTTTCTTTGATATTGAACTGTTTACATACAGCTTGATTTGGTTTGATTGCTTTTGAGTTTATAGCCTCAGGCTCGTTTTTTGTTTGATGTACACTGTGCTTTGAGTATATGTACTCAAGGGTGATTGGTGCACTTTGATGCATCACGGGTGCATTCACTCCGATGTGTACTTGTATTTTTACTACTCTTGCCTGGGGTAGTGCAGCAGTTTGCTATTACACTGTGCTTTGCTTTGTGACATGTTGAACTTGTTTCACTTGTTGCCTCTAATCTTGTTTGGTATTGATTTGGGTTGTTCACTGGTATTCGAGGGTAGTTGCATTCATGTGTACATCACTTGTTGATGTTGCATACGTTTGTTTCCTGACCTGTTGCAGTGTAATCTTCAGGTGTTTCACATGCATTATTATAGTGGCGAGGCAGTACACGCGTGCGTGTACTGCAGCCCTAGCAGAATTGACAGATTTAATTGATATTTCGATTGTTGAATTGTTTCGTTGGTTCAATTCAATATTTTGAGTTGTATTCTGACTTGGTTTAAACTGATGATTTTGTTGATATCAAATTATCTTTTAGATAATTAGATTATATGTTTTCTAATTATCGTATCGATAATTAGATTTGTGTTGTTTAAGCTATTTTGTTGGCTTGGGTTTCACTTTGATCTCTGCAGTTTTGATTGCTGTTAGTATTCACTGTTGTGATGATTTCACGTACTGTAGTGGCAAGGCAGTGCACGCGTGCGTGTACTGCAGCCACACAGAGTTTGGTTTGATTTAACCGTTTTGAGATATTCTAATTATTTATTTAATAATTGGATTTTGTTGTTAAATTGTTGTTTAGGCAATTCTGTTGTTTTCTAAATTATCTGCATTGGTAATCTTTTTATCTATCTTTGTTGGTGATTTGGATTTGCTGATTTGTTGTTTAACACTGTTTAGTGTTATATCTGTCGTTATCCGATTCACTTATCGAGGAGTCGGATATACAAGATTTCTATGACTGTCGTCTATTTGATATTGATTATTATTGCTTCTGTGCATTAATAACTGAGTTTGAATTAGACTGACCCGTGTATTATTTTCTTTTGAATGTAATACTCGGGTCAGACCCGAGTTATTTCAGGTTGTAGATATCTTGCTTTGGGTTGCTGTTTGAGCTACGAAGACTTTTCATATCTTTTGAAGTGGTCTGCGTCTTTTTGTAGTAGTCAGTGTACTGATTAGGTTGATATGTATTCATGTACATTAGTTGATAATGTATTTGTATATATAATTTCCAGAGTCGACAGTTGTAGTTGTATCATATGTATTGTGTCAAATGTATTGTAACTGACATCAGTTATATATATATGAGACTTTTGTTATCTGTGTTTCGCATTTTATTATCTGTGTTATTATTATATAAAATGTCCTAAACCATTATGAACCATCGTAGTTCGTTTTATACTGGAATTGGGTATGTCGATGGGAGTAAATAAATAAGCGATGAAAAATGAAAAATATATACCACTCCTATCGAGGTAACCAATACTAGTGTAAGGCCAACTACGGATGACCGCTCCTATCCAGCCTTATTCTTCGTAATAACAGATAGTATTTCTTTTAATACTCTTTGTTATTGTGAGCATAGAGGTGGGGCGTCACAGTTGGTATCAAAGCTTGGGGTTTATGGACATAATATAAAACATAACTTAGATGGAACATATGTTACAACTATTGGTCGGTGTTTTTATTTGTGCTTTGAGTAAAAACTAAAGTTTTGAAATTATGATGAAATTTTTAAATATCTTTATTTAAAAATAGAAGTGAAATTGTGTTCTGATGATTTGATTGATTTGTGTTCTGTTATCAGAGTGCGCAGCGGAAACAGTGAAACTGTCTTCGCTGAATACAGCTGATAATCCTTTTGATTTAAAAATCAAAATATGAAATTGAAATAAATTTCGTTTGTTGTTAACATAGCTGTATTTATTTTGTTTCTTCGAAAATTTCGAATCCGATTTGAGGATTCGAAGCGATTGCAGTTATGTGATTTGTGTTGAAATTTCTGTTGGTTTTCTTTTATGCTAATCATATATTGATTAGATTTTGCTGTTTTGAATTATCTTCATTGAAGATACATTCAAATGATTTCTTTGTTCATTTTGTAGTACGTGCAAAAATTTGAGTTGCACGTTACTGCATTAATTTTACGTTGAACCGATGTTTGGTTTAAACGTATTTTGTTGCCGTTATCTTTATAACGGGATTTTTACATCGGTGCTAAATTTTTGAAGCACGGTGTTTTGTTGACATTTAGGTGAATGAAAATTCACAGATATTACATTTTAATGTAAATTATTTTGATGAGATTTTGAAGTTTAAAAAAAATTACTGTCGCTTTGACTTCAGTGACCGTCAAAATTTAAAAGTGGATATTCAAGCGGTTATTCCGCAATGCTGATTTTGAGATTCGTTTTACGATGTTTTGGGAAGTGCAATTTCCTTTTCGAAATTTCTACTGATGTTGTTGCTTTAATCACGTGATTGGAAAATCGTTTTAAAATGAAAATTGTTTTATAAAATTTATAACAGTTGCGCTTTCAAAAGAAGGAGGAAGCGACTTAAACGATTCAGCAAAATCGAGGACTATGACCCCTTTCTTTTACTGATTCGCTTAACTCCGGACTTGTTCATTTGAGAATGTGAATTGTTATTTTTATAAAATAAATAAAATTGTTTTCGGGAATTTTACAGTTTGCGCTTTCAAAAGAATGACGAAGCGATTTAAACGTTTCAGCAAAATCGAGGACTATGACCCCTTTCTTTTACTGATTCGCTTAATTCCGGACTTGTCCATTTGAGAATGTAAAATGTATTTTTACAAAATACAT
Source organism: Allium fistulosum (assembly GCA_030737815.1). NCBI lineage: Eukaryota > Viridiplantae > Streptophyta > Magnoliopsida > Asparagales > Amaryllidaceae > Allium > Allium fistulosum. The sequence continues at coordinate 1,367,701,383 of CM060902.1, read as the reverse complement.
GAATTTTGCACTTTCAAGGAAACGATGAAGAGAATCAAACGATTTAGTAAAACACGTGGTATGGGACATGTGCATTTGCTATTTCGGTTAATTCCGGACTCGTTAATTGAAATATTTGATGTTTTGATGATTCTGATGATTTGTGTGCTTTCGAGCCACTATGTTGGACCTTCGGGTCATTTGTTAGGCTTTCGGGCCACTCTGATGGACCTTCGGGTCAAATACCAGTACTAGACCTTCGGGTCACTCTGCGGACCTTCGGGTCATTTGTTGGGCGCCAAAATTATGTTGAGTACTTGGTAGGCTTCGGCCATTTGTTGATGCACGTGCGGCGAACTAAAAACTCGCCATCTGATGGGATCGATCCAAGCTTTTATGTTGATTTTCTAATCTCCTTAGTTGATTTCTAGATATTAGTTGTTTCTAATTATTTGCAGGTAATTAGATATCTGATGTTATGAGATTTAATTATCGTATCGATAATTAAATATTTGAGATTTTTTATTATCGTTTTTGATAATCGGATATTTGTTGTTTCTGATTATCGCTTTTGATAATTAGATATTTGAGATTTGATTATCGTTTTTGATAATTGAATATTTGTTGATTTGAGATTTGACTATCATTTGTGATAATTAAATATTTGTTGATTTGAAATTTGATTATCATTTGTGATAATTAAATATTTGTTAATTTGAGATTAGATTATCATTTGTGATAATTGAATATTTGTTGATTTGAAATTTGATTATCATTTGTGATAATTAAATATTTGTTGATTTGAAATTTGATTATCGTTTGTGATAATTAAATGTTTGTTGATCTGAGATTTGATTATCGTTTTTGATAATTAAATATTTGTTGATTTGAAATTTGATTATCGTTTGTGATAATTGATTATTTGTTGATTTGAGATTTGATTATCGTTTTTGATAATTAAATATTTGTTGATTTGAGATTTGATTATCATTTGTGATAATTAAATATTTGTTGATTTGAAATTTGATTATCATTTGTGATAATTAAATATTTGTTAATTTGAGATTTGATTATCATTTGTGATAATTGAATATTTGTTGATTTGAAATTTGAGTATCGTTTGTGATAATTAAATGTTTGTTGATTTGAGATTTGATTATCGTTTTTGATAATTAAATATTTGTTGATTTGAAATTTGATTATCATTTGTGACAATTGAATATTTGTTGATTTGAAATTGATTATCGTTTTTGATAATTAAATATTTGTTGATTTGAAATTTGATTATCGTTTGTGATAATTAAATATTTGTTGATTTGAAATTGATTATCGTTTTTGATAATTAAATATTTATTGATTTGAGAATTGATTATCGTTTCTGATAATTAGATATTGGTAGATTGCTGATTTTTATTGATATGAGATTTTCTAGTCTCTAATTGAGTCTAGATTATGTTGGTTTTAATGAATTTCTGTTTTCTATCTATCTCTGTTGATAGTTATAGTTTTTTGATTATGAAGTTCGTGTTTTCTATTTATTTGTTGGATAACTAGATATTTGCAGTTTTGCAATTTGTGATTTGTGTTTTCTAATTATCCTTGCTGATAATTAGATTTTGTTGTTTTCTAATTATCGTATCGACAATTAGATATTGTTGTTTTGTGATTTCTAAATTTCAGTTATCTAAATGATAATTGAATGTTGCTGATAATTGTATTTATTCAATTCTGCTGTTTTCTGATTATCTATCTAATAATCAGACTTTTTTGAGAATTTGTGAATTTCCTTTATGGGATTAAGAGATTTCTTTGGTGTTTGTGTTCTCGATCTTTATTTTCTAGCTTAACAAGTTTAGGTTAGAAAAATAATTGTTATAGACAACTTTAATTATGAAAATTGCGGGGACGCAATTTTTATAAGGAGGGGAGTCTGTAATAACCCGGAGTTTTACGACAAGTATTTATCGTCAAAATGACGATTAAATCGGGTGTTAATTGCTATAGCAGTTTTGAATCGATTGAAATTCTTTTATAATTTGTTAAATGTTGGTGGGCTTTTGAAATTTAATCTGGCCCATGATTTATTGTTTTGCTGTGATAACTAGTTAAGGCAACTCGTTCCCCCAATTCATTTTCTCTTTTTTTTAAACCCTAAAAACAAACGAAAGAGAATGGAAAATGGCGGCTCTGTTCTTTCTTCATTCGATCAAAAATTAGGGCTTCGTTCCCCTTTTTCTTCAAATAAGGGTTATTAATGGGAAGCGCCGCTTGTAGTAGATTTTTTTGTTTGTCTTCGGTTGGATTCTCGGCTGCTTCAAATTGTCGAACGCCTCCACGTGAACGAGTTTGTCATCAAGGTGAGTGATTATTTCGCTCACATCTAATTCAAAGCGTAATGATTTTGTGATTTTCCTCGGCTTTGAACCCTCTGATATTTTGTTGAATTCGCCAGTTGATTTTGCTCTGGCAGTTGATATTCGTTTAAATGTTGAGATTGATCTCTGACTTTATCAAATCGTATGATTTGTTTGTTTGATTTTATTTCGCTCGAACTTGCTATCACTGTTTGATTCTGTAATATTTGTTTATATGTAGTTATCGATGTTGTTACTGTTTTTGCTTGCATATATGTTCACTAAACTGCAGTATACTCAGGTCTGCATTGTCATGAACATTGAGTTCGATAATCCTATTCCATACAGTAACCTGTAGCACTTGACTTCGGCTGTTTCTTTGATATTGAACTGTTTACATACAGCTTAATTTGGTTTGATTGCTTTTGAGTTTATAGCCTCAGGCTCGTTTTTTGTTTGATGTACACTGTGCTTTGAGTATATGTACTCAAGGGTGATTGGTGCACTTTGATGCATCACGGGTGCATTCACTCCGATGTGTACTTGTATTTTAACTACTCTTGCCTGGGGTAGTGCAGCAGTTTGCTATTACACTGTGCTTTGCTTTGTGACATGTTGAACTTGTTTCACTTGTTGCCTCTGATCTTGTTTGGTATTGATTTTGGTTGTTCACTGGTATTCGAGGGTAGTTGCATTCATGTGTACATCACTTGTTGATGTTGCATACGTTTGTTTCCTGACCTGTTGCAGTGTAGTCTTTAGGTGTTTCACATACATTATTGTAGTGGCGAGGCAGTACACGCGTGCGTGTACTGCAGCCCTAGCAGAATTGACAGATTTAATTGATATTTCGATTGTTGAATTGTTTCGTTGGTTCAATTCAATATTTTGAGTTGTATTCTGACTTGGTTTAAGCTGATGATTTTGTTGATATCTAATTATCTTTTAGATAATTAGATTATATGTTTTCTAATTATCGTATCGATAATTAGATTTGTGTTGTTTACGCTGTTTTGTTGGCTTGGGTTTCACTTTGATCTCTGCAGTTTTGATTGCTGTTAGTATTCACTGTTGTGATGATTTCACGTACTGTAGTGGCAAGGCAGTGCACGCGTGCGTGTACTGCAGCCACACAGAGTTTGGTTTGATTTAACCGTTTTGAGATTTTCTAATTATTTATTTAATAATTGGATTTTGTTGTTAAATTGTTGATTAGGCAATTCTGTTGTTTTCTAAATTATCTGCATTGGTAATCTTTTTATCTATCTTTGTTGGTGATTTGGATTTGCTGATTTTTTGTTTAACACTGTTTAGTGTTATATCTGCTGTTATCCGATTCACTTATCGAGGAGTCGGATATACGAGATTTCTGTGACTGTCGTCTATTTGATATTGGTTATTATTGCTTCTGTCCATTAATAACTGAGTTTGAATTAGACTGACCCGTGTATTATTTTCTTTTGAATGTAATACTCGGGTCAGACCCGAGTTATTTCAGGTTGTAGATATCTTGCTTTGGGTTGCTGTTTGAGCTACGAAGACTTTTCATATCTTTTGAAGTGGTCTGCGTCTTTTTGTAGTAATCAGTGTACTGATTAGGTTGATATGTATTCATGTACATTAGTTGATAATGTATTTGTATATATAATTTCCAGAGTCGACAGTTGTAGTTGTATCATATGTATTGTGTCAAATGTATTGTAACTGACATCAATTATATATATATATGAGACTTTTGTTATCTGTGTTCCGCATTTTATTATCTGTGTTATTATTATATAAAACGTCCTAAACCATTATGAACCATCGTAGTTCGTTTTATACTGGAATTGGGGTATGTCGATGGGAGTAAATAAATAAGCGATGAAAAATGAAAAATATATACCACTCCTATCGAGGTAACCAATACTAGTGTAAGGCCAACTACGGATGGCCGTTCCTATCCAGCCTTATTCTTCGTAATAACAGACAGTATTTCTTTTAATACTCTTTGTTATTGTGAGCATAGAGGTGGGGCGTCACACTCTTCCTCTTGCTTCCAGAGGGAATGTACCTTTCATACATACGTTTGTTAGTCTTATTAGATCTAAGCTTTGCTTCAAATGTTGGATGTAAAAATCCATCATCCGAAGGCTGAAAAACAGTAGAAGAATCAGAGTAAGAAGAAGACACCCTTTTTTATTAATCAATTGCAGTAAAATACATTTCATGAGAGCTGAATTGCTCCCCGCGGACAGTTCCTTAGCCTCTCTTGGTCAAGAATTTCACCATCAGATATTTCGGTGAGACAAAAGCATCTATCTCATCAAGCGCGGGTCTGCTGAAGAAAGCGTTGTAATTGCATGGCTGGTTGATAATCATGAAGAGAGTTTCAAAATTTCGGCAACATGGTGGCACTCCTATCTGCACCAGCAATTTTACTTGTCCTACTAGGGTCGATCCTTTATTGTTGAACCCGAAGATTTGTTCTATGCTATGCTCTAATTTGTCATCAGAAATGTCCATATGATCAAAGGCATGCTTAAAAATGACATTGACCGTGCTACCAGTATCCACAAGAATTTTGGGTACTACAGACAGTCCAATTTGCGCTGTGACCATTAGAGGATCATTGTGTGGGTGATGGACTCCTCTCTTTAGCTCTGGAGGGGAAATGACGAGATTTGGAATTGGGATTTTGAATCGCGAATTTTTTAGCGGAGGCTCTTCTTGGATGGAGAATACACCTTCTCCAACCTCCTTGATGTACCTGTTCCTCCCTCCTTTCCTTGTCCCCGGTAAATGTGGCCCTTCATAAATTATATTGATCCTATTCAGCGGCCGACTTAAGCTCAAAGGATATTCTTCCTCCAGGATATTAACAGCATTACTAGAAAGCTTGCGGACCGGCCCCAGTTCGTGGGGCTTTCTATTTGTCCTGGATGAACTCTTTTAAATGACCCTCGCGAATCAACTTCTGAATGATTCCCTCCAAGACTCTGCATTCATCGGTTGTGACCATTTTCTCTGTGGTACACACAATAGTCACCTCTTTTGTAACGACCCGGAATTTTGAACAATTTAAATTGAAAATATTTAATTAATTTTAAATATTTGAATGATGGTTTGACTTGAATTTCAATTTTATCAGAATGAATTTGACGATTAAATTATAAAATTTAATTTATTGAAAGTTGAATAAAATTTGAATCTTCAGTTTTAAGTTGATTAAAAATAATCTGAAGGCTTAGGAAATTTATATTGATAATTCTGAAGATAATAAAAGCTTCGGAATTGAATTTGAAACTGTTTTGTTCAGTTTTGAAATTTAATCGTTCAAATTGATATTTAAAAATAGCATTCCGGGGCGCAGTCTCGGAATTCGACGAAACTAGTTCCATTGGGTCCGTAATATTGAATTATTGTCGGATTTCAAATTTTGTATTGATTGGAGTTGATGTGTGAGAACACGGTAAGTAAACGCGTTGAGATTTAAATTGAATTCAATTTAAAATTTAAATTTAAATTTGAAATTAGTCAACACAGCAGGGATTCCTGGTTTTATTTAACTTCAATGCCGACCTACCCTCTGCTAAATCACGATCTCCTGTCTCCCTCCATCTCTTTTTAAATCATCACGCAAGCAGAAAACAAAGAAAAATTTATTTCTCGTTCAAATAAAAATAATGGCCGAACAAAAAAATAAACAAACAAAGACCATTTTCCTTCTATTTTTCTTTTCCCTCTGTTCGTTCGAAATCAAAGCTTTAAATAATAATGGCCACGTACGTTCGAAATAAAAATCTCCTACTTCCTTGCTTTCGAAATCAAAAATCAGAGCATAATCAAATAGTAAATAAACCTATCGACGCAATCGAATTCGCGAATTAGAGACTGAAGGCGACTCGAGCGATTCGTGGGAGCTCGTGAAAACGCGGTGTGGAAATGGCAAGTCGATGGGAATCGACGCCTTCGTCGAACTGCGACGAGGCAAGGAGTTCGTGGAGCTCGCGAGTAATCTAAGGGCGACGAGCAGAAATCGAATTCGAGTACTTTGTTGCGTGTCGCGTTCGCCCGCAAGGAAGGGCCGGGAGTCTTCTCAACTGGCACGCGAGTTCAGGTGGGCAGGTGTGGTGAAGGTGCCGCGCGCGTGGTCGGAGCTGTAGATTTCGTAAAGATCTGGAGTTCGTATTAGGTGTGTAGGCAAGATCAAGCTCGGGTTAGGCTTTGGGCTGTGAGGGATTTTGCAGTAAGTTATAAACTGCATTTAATTTTTCAATTTATTACAGTAAAATAGAAATATATATACACACCAGATTTTGGAGAATATATGGGAATTTTTAAAATGTTAAAGGAGTTTAAAAACAGAAAGCTCTTTCTTTTTCTGGTTTGGAAAATATATATATATATATATATATATATATATATATATTTAGATAAGGTTTTAAAAGAAAAAAATTATATAGAGGAATATATATATGATAAGGATAGATTTGTTAATAAAATTTATCTAGTTGTTTCAGTTGCTGAAAATGATTATTAAAAGGAAATTTAATAATTAATTCAATCTATTTAAAATGGGAGATTAATTTGTTGACTAATTCGAATATTAATAAAGTTGTGTGAATTGTTTATACAAGGTTTAAAACCGTGAAGAAAACAAACTGGATTGGAAATGGATTGAAAATTAAAGCTAAGGTGAGAACTTCTCACTCAAATGAAAGTGGATTTTCTTTTGCAGTTATTGATTTGATTGTCTGTTTGGTTGTGATATTAGATATAGTAGGATATATCTATATATATATAGCAATATATACATATTGGCATATGTATATATTGGATTGATTGATTTCCCGCATTTTATAGCGGATGAGACCCTATTGCACCGTTAGTAAGCGGATGATATTTTTATAAAACCCATATACCGCGATATTCCACCTCGAAGTGGAATTGGTATTGTGCTAACATCTGTGGATGCAGGGAAACAGGTTGGAGGGATCCAACAGGATTCCTCAAAACATTTGAATTGATTTCATATGTTGTGTGATTGATTATTTATAATCTGTGTATGATTATATCTGTGATTGAATTTGTTGAAGGCTATAATTTAGCCGAATGTATTTTTGGTATCGTTGGATACCAGAAATAAATGAAATTGGATTTCTAAAATTAAAAAAATTGAATTTTAGATAGTTTGGAAGAATAAAAGAATTTATTTAAAAGGAGATAAATTTATTTGAAATCAAATTGATAATTGATTGGGTATTTGAAATAAATCTTTGAGAATTCGATATAAAAATTTATTTGGTGTTTGAACGAAAATGGATTTTTGTGTTAAGAATAAAATTGGAAATCGATTTGTAAAAATGATTTGGTATTTGGAATTAAAATTAGAATCAATTTGAAATGTGATTCGGTGTTGAAGTAAATTCAGAAATCAATTTGGAATTCGATTTGGTATTTGGAAATAAAATTTAGAAATCAATTTGAAAGTTGATTTGGTGTTGAAAATGAATATTTGGAAAACGATTTGAAAAATCATGTAAAAGTGGATTTTTGGGAATGTAAATTCCGAATAGAATTTATAAAGGAAAGGGAAATTTGTTTTAAATATAAATATTGATTTATTTTTAAAGTGTGGAAAATATGATTTGAAATCGGATTTTCAAAGTGATGAAGTGTGGAAATAAATTTACAGATTTGGAATGTAAATTTGAAATAAATCGATAAGGATTTATCTAATTGGTTTAAATGGACCGTTTTGAGATTTGAAATTGGTTTTCAAATGTGAAGTGTGAAATATGATTTGAAATTGGTTTTCAAATGTGAAGTGTGGAAAATGTATATATCTTTTGAAGATATTTTGAAATAAATAATTGGGAAAAATTATTTGAATTGATTGATTGTTGTGAATGTTGTTGATAGTTAAATAATAGACTATCAATATTTGCCTTTGAAATGACACTTGATTTGTTTTTAAAACAAACGCTCATTATTCGGTTAAGCCGGGAGAGGACCTTTGTGTCATATAACCCATTCCGAATAGTGATACGTCGTGAATGGATTGCATTTGAAGACCGGTGTGAAGACCGGATATTTGTGAAAATGAAAGGACAACCTATCGAATGTCTCTGCACCGATTTGCTCTGGTATAGAGATTTATATCACTCTTTTTGTGATGGGAAGTCCGGACGTGATTAGTGAATATCTGGATTGAAAGGGCTTCTTTGGAAGTGCCTTCGGTTCCGTTCGATCCCGGAACGGACTTGTATGGATGTGTGTCTGACATTACACTTTGAGATGTAAAGATGGTTTCTATCAAATACATTTCTGTTGGTGGCGGAGAATTTATTCTCTTAGCTTAACACCCTTCTCTGAGACGTACGAGCTCAGAGGTTATGTAGTTGATGGTTACTAGTGATACATTCCCAATTTGGTAATGTGGCATACGAAGTGCTGTTGATCAGTTGTTGGTCAAAGCGTGGCTTTGTGAAAAAGCGTGGCTTTGTGAAAAAGCGTAGTGTATGTGGACGAGACTTCGTCGAGCCTCACAACCCGGTAATGGTCGAAACATGAATGTTGCGGCAAAGGTTTGTAGGGGTAGCGCCCCTAGGGTATGTCATTTCCTTCTGGATAAAAGGTGATATCATGGTATGGAGCCCAGATATTTTACCTATGTTGATTATATTTTGTGGCTGTTGCTTTGTGATTGAGGATCCTCGGATAAAGGTTGGTTACGACCGGGGGATGGCATACTTGTGTGTTAGTTACCTAGTTACAGCTGTACAGCGTGAGGTAGCGTCAGTGTGTTAGTTACCTAGTTACAACTGTACAGCGTGAGGTAGCGTCGGCCTTTTATTTGCAGAGATTCGGTTAGGATCCGGGGCATCTTTCCAGAGGCGTTTCTATTTCGGTATAAGGAAGTTCCTTAGCCTGACCATTTGTTGGAAATCCAAAGAAACAATACGAACCCTGTACGATTTTTAATTGTATTACCTGCTATGGAATGTGGCGGTAACCTGCTATTGAACGTAGTAGCTATAGTAGGCATACAACTATAGTTGTATGTTGGCTAAGATTGATATTATACTTTCAAAATGTTTTCCACACTAGACATTAATAATAATATCAATTGATTTTGAGTAGTAAGCATTTTGACTATCATAAGGGGAAATCTCCTCCAATTCTGCGTTTGCATTGTGTGTGTGGCGGGAGGCCTTATGGTAGTTTCATTTTCCAAAAGCATTGCGAATCTGTTTTATTCTCTTTGCGAAAATAACTGTTTTACGATCTCACACCAGTCACAATGACTGACTCGGAGTTTATTGTTCCCTTCTAAACTCTGGGTGCCCATAATTTTCCACACGGGCAGCCTAGAGTTATGTTATCAGGATATTCTGGATATTCTGGAGCTTTGGAGATGAGCTGGATGGCGAAGCGTACTACCGTACTTATTTATTTATTTCCGCTGTGTATTCTGTATGTGGACAAGTTTATATAACCATCCATTGTTGTATTGAGTTGTATATTGACTCTGATTGATGTATGTATAAACTGATATAGTCTTTTGTTTTGAAGATTATTGATCTATCTATTGTATATTATTCCGCTGCGAATGTGAGATTCTGATATTGTTTCTGTTTTTCTATTCTTTCTTTTCTTCTGCCTTCTTCTACCTCTTCTTTTAACCCTAAAGTTTCGCATTTCCGCCATTCGATTTTTCGACAGTTGATACAGTGGACGTATCGGTGTCGAGTTTTCGGAAGACGGATTTGCGGGTCTTTACAAGTGGTATTAGAGCATCCGGTTAAGCGACAACCCTGCTCTGTTGGGTGTTACTCATTAGAGAGAGAGAGTCAGTAGTACTCTAGAATGAGTGTGAGTGTAATAATAGATATGAGCGCGTATTTGTTAGTGAATACAAAATTTGTTTTGTATTGTGTTGACTTATCGGTTGATTGTTTATAGATTCTGGTCGGTGCAGGGTGGCCAACTGTAATCGATAGGGATTTCTAAACTCTTAAACAAGATAAACCGACACTGTATTGTTTTAAATGGGGTAAATGAAATAATTTTGACCAAACTATTTTTGTATAGAAAAGAAATGATTTTCTATGAATTATCATAGTATATGGATGCTTGGTTGTTAGGAAGATATAATATTGAAATATTATCATTGTTATATGGAATTGAATGAGAAATAATGGTATAACCAAAATTTTGGAAGATAAATTCATTTAACAAATGAAATTTATAAATATGAATTGAAAGATAACGAAATAAAATTCATATACGAATGAAATTTGTAAGTGTAAATGGTAAATGTGATTTACAAATTGAAATAGAATCCCAAGGAAGTATTTGAGATAAAATTCATCAATGGAATGTAAATAAGTTGATAACTTATAAAATATTTGAAATTTGATTGGAATGAGATTCAAATTGAAAATGAATGAATGTGTAAATGAACAAATGAAGCTACATTTGTAAATAAATGAATTGGAATTGAATAATGAAATGAAATTTGATTTGAATCGAGTTGAATAGAAATCCAAACTAGGAAAAAATGAAACATAATGGATTGAATTCGAGTAAACTGACTTGATAAATTATTAATTCATGAAATAGTGAATTGGAAGTTGAGTTAGTAAATCAAAATTTAATTGTGAGTTGAATGAAATGGTTTGAATTTGTATATAAATTCAAGTAAGTAAGAAAGAAAAATAAATTGAAATTTCCTTGTTATTGATAAAATAAATTCGAGACGAATTGAATATGGAAATTTGAAATTTAAAATGGATGAGTGAATATACTAATTAAATTAGTAGATGGAATAGATTTGAATGGTTTTCAATGAGATTTGATAAATGGAATGCCAATTAAAATTAAATGGAATCAATTGGAAATGAAGTACTATACATATATGACATATGTTTTCCAAACTAAGGATATGAAAAAGTACCTTCCATTGAAAAATTGTGAAGGGGTTGGAACTCGACATGAGTGTCCATTTGATCGGGATTTATGCTAGCGTAATTTGAGGGGCGAGATGCCCACAGTTACAAGCGATTCCACTGGGATAGTGGCGTAGCCGCCGTGTAAACTGCGATCTAGATACCATAGCGAAATTCGAGGGGCGAGATGCCTACGGTTACAAGTGATTCCACTGGGATAGTGGTGTAACCGCCGTGTGAACTACGATCTATGGCAACTACCATGGCGAAATTCAAGAGATGTGAAATCTACAGTTACAAGTGATTCTACTGGGATAGTAGCGAAACCGCCGAGTAACTGTGATCCATGGGGGAATGTGCTTTCCATATCCATTTTTAAAAGGATTTTTAAGTGTTTTCACTGAGAGTTAGTGTGACGCCCCACCTCTATACCCACGCTATCCAAGAACACTATGGAGTAGGGCTGTCAACTAGCACGGAGAATAAGGCTGTTGAGGAGCGACCATCCGTGTAATTGCTTTGTGCGAGCACCGATATGTCAGATAATAAAACATGCATTTCATTTTTAGAGGAAATCCGACATACCGATACAAACTCAAAGCTACTACACAGTGGCTATATTAGTTTAGGACAATAGATATAAAAATAACACAGATAACATAAATGCGGAATACAGATGGAACGAAAAGTCTCATATATATAATAACTGATATCAGTTACAATACATTTGACACAATACAAATGATACAACTACAACTGTCGACTCAAGAAGTTATATATACAAGTACATTATCGACTAATATACATGAATACATTATCATCTTAAAACAGACACACTGACTACTACAACAAGACGAAGACCACTTCAAATGATATAAACAGTCTTCATAGCTCTAGCAGCAACCCAAAGCTAAAAATCTACAACCTGTAAATACTCGGTCTGACCCGAGTATTACATTCAAAAGAAAATAATACCCGGATCAGTCTAATTCAAACTCAGTTATTAGCGCATAGGAGCAATAATAATCAATCTCAATATAGATGACAGTCATAGAAATCTCGTATATCCAACCCTCAATACGAGAATTGGATAACGGCAGATATAACACTAAACAGTGTTAATCCACAAAACAGAAATCCAAAGCAGTTTAAGCAATTGAAATGTCAATTTAAAAATATCAATGCTAATTGGCTGCAATACACGCTAACGTGTACTGCCTCGCCAATACAGCCTACGAATTACGCAACAGGTCGATGAATTAAGAATAAAAGAGATATCGATTAAAATCTGTCAATTCGGTGTGGCTGCAGTGCACGCACACGTGCACTGCCTCGCCACAACAGAATATAAAGTCACCACAAGGGACAAGGGTAAAACTGCTACGAAAATGCAGCCACCACTTGTATTTAAGGGCAAGGCTGCATCAGTGAAATGAAACAGTGTACCCAATGAAAGAGGCAACAAGTGGAACAAGTTCAACATGTCGCAAAGCAAGGCACAAGGAAATAGCAAACTGAAGGCGAGAGCACCAAAGATATGGCACTACAACACACGGACACATATATATCAGTGAAACCATGGAGCAACAGCATGAATGCATAAAGCTGGACAAAGCAACACATACTCGAAGTGAACAGTGGAAGAGTAAGTGCACCCCGAAACAGTTCAGCTCAAATGAGCAAGTGCACATTAGAAGACTGCACATGGACAAATATTCCAGATGTGCAGCAATGAACTGCACATGGCGGGTGCACATATGGTGACCCAGCCAAATGATGGTGTAAGCAAACAAGGGTACGGCTTAATCCAAATGGAAAACACAAGACATCAACAAACATGACAATGATGTGCTGAGGTATGCAGAGAAATGCTACTTAAATGAACAATGAAGCAGTGAAGTACAATAGTCATGTACAGGTCAGGGGTGAATTCAATAGCAATATGTTCAAGTTGATAAACATCTATGAAGTCAGTTATGCAACAGAGCTACAAAGAAAAGTGCAGCTACAACAGTGCAATCAAAAGTATATATATATATATATATGCAGTGACACAAAAACAAGTCAAGTGAAGCAATGCCATAGTGAAATAGTGGTAACTATACAAAGTGCGTGCAAACTACAATGTTATAGCAACAAGGTTCAGGTCATAATGGAGCAACTGTGATAAACAAAACAGTGAAGCAAAATGACAAAAATGCAAATGATACAAGGCATCAATGCAATGTATCAGATTCGAGAACAAGGCAGTAAAGCAGCGAAAGAGCTCACTGCAACAATATTTTTTTGAATGGAGACAGTAAGATCATGAATCAGATCAACATAGTAAAGACAAGTACACTTGAACAAAATGAAGATACAGCAATGCCGATACATCACTGAATCAAGTGACACCAACATCACAGCAAAAATGTTAATCCAGGACAAGGTGATAACACATATGTTCTACAAGAATGCATATGCAAGCGATCAGGTACAGCAGCTCTAGCAAGTATATCAATATCATCACCGAAATAGATGATCAAAGTCAAAGATCAAAGTCAAGTGAAGTCAAGACAGTGAAGTGTTTCAAGTCAGAAGTGCTTAAATTCACAGTAAAGTTTAAAAGAAAATATCACAACCAAAGTAATTCAACTCGAGTCAACGGCAGTTTTTAAATGGTCAGAGAATCAAAACTAAGTCAAACTCAATCAATGATGAAGTCAGTGTTACAGGGATGAACACAAATGACTAGAGTCGAGCATTCAACATCGTCAAACCAGAAATGACACCGTGGTCACCAAGAAATGACAAGTTCGAAATCAATGCAGTGGAAACCAAGTAACCAAAAATATACGCAGGTGAACAGTTCAGATTCAAAGCCGTGGAAGACAAGTATCGAACTATACGTAAATATACGAATTTGAACAAGTCAAAATCAACAACCAATGAAACGGATTAAAATGGCCAAGGTAAATCAAAGCGACTCGAACATTTGCATACACACGAAAATCCACGAATCCAAAGCAGTGGGAATCACAAATCACAGGTATAAGATCTGGAATTAGATGTGAGTCGAACTCACCTTGGATCGGTCTAGAATTCACAGACGAAGCTGAGAAAAATCGAAGCCCCAATTTGTCGCAGAGGAACGAACAAGACGAGCCGCCTCCATTTCTTTTCTTTCTTTAGTTAGGGTTTTCGTTCGTTTCTTTTTGGGTCTCGGTTGCGAACGAATAAGAAAGGGGAAAGAATACAACCATTATCTCAATCAAAAGGAAGCCGGTTGAATAATAAAGAAAAGCCCATATAATTCTTTTAACAAATTTTCAAATGAATTTAAGCTTGATTCGAATCTGCATTAGCAATTTAATTTAAAAAAAAAGATTTAATCGTCATTTATAAACTGACGCGAAAAACCGGGTTGTTACAGACTCCCTTCCTTAAAGAAATTGCGTCCACGCAATCATAGGGAATAAATGGATAAAAGGTAACAACCAAAAGAGCATGGCAATGTCGAATGTATAAGCAAAGCAAGTGTCAGCGGGGAAGTATTAGATAAGAAATCAAAAAGGTTCGATTGCTTCAAGTCAAAAGAATCAACAATATGGGGATCAAGGAATCAAAATCAGACGACTATCAAAAGCAAGAATCAATCGAGTTCCAGCATTTAAAAGAAAAAGAAAAAACAGAGCAGAAATCACGTACTGCACGAATTGAATGTGAGTAAATCAAATTACTCACCTGAATCGTCAGAGCAAATCTCAAAAATCGCAAATATTCAATCATCAATAACGATAATTGAATTTTCAAATCGCAAATATTTACTTATCTCAGACGATAGTCAGAAAACAAGTCAAATATCTGATTATCTCAAACGATAATCAGAAAACAAATCAAATATCTGATTATCAAAAACGATAATCAGAAATCACAAATATTCGATTAATCAAATCGAAAAATATTTAATTATCTCAAAGGATAATCAAATTTCACAAATATCTGATTATCAAAAACGATAATCAGAAACACCAATATTCGATTAATCAAATCAAAAAAATATTTAATTATCTCAAAGGATAATCAAATTTCACAAATATCTGATTATCAAAAACGATAACCAAAAACACAAATATTCGATTAATCAAATCGAAAAATATTTAATTATCTCAAACGATAATCAAATTTCACAAATATCTGATTATCAAAAACGATAATCAGAAATCACAAATATTCGATTAATCAAATCGAAAAAATATTTAATTATCTCAAACGATAATCAAATTTCACAAATATCTGATTATCAAAAACGATAATCAGAAATCACAAATATTCGATTAATCAAATCGAAAAATGTTTAATTATCTCAAGGGATAATCAAATTTCACAAATATCTTATTATCAAAAACGATAATCAGAAATACAAATATTCAATTAACGAGTCCGGAATTAACCGAAGTAGTAAAAGTATGGTTTCATACTCCGTACTTTTGCTAAATCGTTTAAATCTCTTTATCGTTTCCTTGAAAGTGCAGAATTGTGTGTTTTAAAAATAACATTTCACATTCTCAAACGGACAAGTCCGGAATTAAGCGAATCAGTAAAAGAAAGGGGTCATAGTCCTTGATTCTGCTGAAACGTTTAAATCGCTTCCTCGTTCTTTTGAAAATTGTAAACTGTAAAAATTTTGAAAATAATTTTAATTTATATTTTTGAAACAACTTTTAAAAATAACGAATTTTGAAAATACGTGATTAAATTAGCAATATCAGTATTGTGGGAGAACCGCTTGTAAATCCATTTCAAAATTGACGGTTACTGAAGTTAACACGTCAAAATCTCATCAAAATAACTGGCATCGAAATATAATACCAAATGAATTTTCATTCATCAAAAATGTCACAAGAATCTTCTCAAAGATAGAAAGGGATATCATACCCTAAACTTGTATTCATAACAAGTCAATAACACATGAATTCACCAATGCACAAAAATTGATAAACATATCAATAGAAATCACGAAAATTGGTGAAGCACAAAATTCCAGAAATCATCACAAGAAGTCCAGAAAACACATAAAGAGGGGGGAAGGCCTATCAGAAAACGGGAGTATGAAAACTCCAAAACACCGGTATCACAAGACGAGACGCTATCTCATGGTGGCTAACCATTAAAGTTTCACACATGAATGGTCCGAAGACCGTGGGTCGCTATCCCACACGTGTGAGTCGGAATCACACAGATTGAGGTCTAGGCTAACCTCGCAGAGAAAGAGACATCGCACATTTGCTAGTCTAAATCATAAAAAGGAAAAGGGGCCTATCACAAAACGGGAGTATGAAAACTCCAAAACACCGGTATCACAAGACGAGACGCTATCTCATGGAAGCCATCCATTAAATTTTCACACAGGAATGGTCCGAAGACCGTGGGTCGCTATCCCACACGTGTGAGTCGGAATCACACAGATTGAGGTCTAGGCTAACCTCGCAGAGAAAAAGATATGTGTGAGTGGAATCACACAAATTAAGGTCAAGACTAACCAAAAAGCAAAAAGGTATGTGTGAATGGAATCACACAAGTGGTGTCTAGTCTAACCTCGCAAACAAAAAGATATGTGTGAGTCGGAATCACACTACTGCGGTCTAGACTAACCTTGCGGACAAAGAGATATGTGTGAGTCGGAATCACACTACTGCGGTCTAGTCTAACCTTGCAAACAAAAAGATATGTGTGAGTCGGAATCACACTACTGCGGTCTAGACTAACATTGCGGACAAAGAGATATGTGTGAGTCGGAATCACACTACTGCGGTCTAGTCTAACCTTGCAAACAAAAAGACATCGCACAATTGCTAGTCTAAATCATAAAATGATCGTCATGATCAACGAGAAGTGTCAATTACACTAAGCTAGTAAATATAAAAGTTTAGCTTCATGTCCCATAACCACTTGCTTAACTTAAATATTTACGAACAAACTGTAAATCTACACTGGAAAATTGTCACAAAAGGTTCAATCGAACAAGTCCAGGAGTTAACCGACGAAGTAAACGCAAGCGTTTCATACCACTTGTTTTACTAGGCCGTTTAATTCAATTTCTCATACGAGTGAAATAAAGGCTTGTATATACTAATAGATTGGAAAACGGTTTAAGAAAAAGAGCTTTGTAGTAAAATAGTTTTGAAATCGTTTGGAAAAAGGGATTTTAATATTTACTACTAGTATAGAAAACCTTTATATTTTTAAAGTGACAAATCACAAAAATGATTGTAGAAACAATCAATCACAAGAATTCACATACGAAGATGTGAAAGGAATCCAAAGAAATCGATACTGAATCCATCAGAAAGTATGTTCACAAAAATCCCGAAGAAAATGTCATCAAAGTTGCTAATAAATGATAGCAACAAATCGGGGAAATGATCAAGAATCGATTAAATTAGGAAACCAAGTCAGTTCACTAAAATTTCACATTCGAAGACGTGAATAAAATCCAAAGAATTCGATTCCAAATTCATCAAAGTAGGAATACCCAAAAATTCCAGAAATAGAAGTTATCAAAATCGACAAAGGTGATAACAACTAATTAGAAAAGAAGAATCGATTATCAACTGGAAAAACAAAGCAAAACGAGCAGCAATGCATAAATGACTTCAACAAAAGTAAGAATCAAGTCAATGTCGAAGTCAACAATTAATAGCCGCAGTCGAGTACAAAATGATTCAATATCATCAAAGAATCCAACGGCAAACAAAATCAGAGTCTTAAAAATCAAGAAATTAGCAATTTCTCAAAAACAAAATGACCGAAGTCGAATGGAATTCAAGATGAGGAAAACACAAAATATCAAGTTCAAAATCGCTGAGATTCAAACTAGATGTGAATGAGAAATCAAAATCACTCAATTTGCAACTGGTCCAGCCATTTTTCATCACAGTGTAACAGGTACACAATGACACTCATAGCATAGAACAAAAGTGGAACAAAGTCCAAAAGTCAAAATGGCTTTAATTTGCCAAATTAAAACAAAATCAACATCGGCTAAATCAATTCAAAGCCGAAAACACAAGAATAAGCGTTAGGAATTCATACCTAACAGTCAAAAATAATCATATGTAAAGATGAGAGATAAACATCGACAAATAGTTGTAACACAAGCTCCATCTAAGTTATGTTTTATAATTGTCCTAAACCCCAGGCTCCGATACCAAGCTGTGACGCCCCACCTCTATACCCACGCTAGCCAAGAACACTACGGAGTAGCGCTGTCAACTAGCACGGAGAATAAGGCTGTTGAGGAGCGACCATCTGTGTAATTGCTTTGTGCGAGCACCGATATGTCAGATAATAAAACATGCATTTCATTTTTAGAGGAAATCCGACATACCGATACAAACTCAAAGCTACTACACAGTGGCTATATTAGTTTAGGACAATAGATATAAAAATAACACAGATAACATAAATGCGGAATACAGATGGAACGAAAAGTCTCATATATATAATAACTGATATCAGTTACAATACATTTGACACAATACAAATGATACAACTACAACTGTCGACTCAAGAAGTTATATATACAAGTACATTATCGACTAATATACATGAATACATTATCATCTTAAAACAGACACACTGACTACTACAACAAGACGAAGACCACTTCAAATGATATAAACAGTCTTCATAGCTCTAGCAGCAACCCAAAGCTAAAAATATACAACCTGTAAATACTCGGTCTGACCCGAGTATTACATTCAAAAGAAAATAATACCTGGATCAGTCTAATTCAAACTCAGTTATTAGCGCATAGGAGCAATAATAATCAATCTCAATATAGATGACAGTCACAGAAATCTCGTATATCCAACCCTCGATACGAGAATTGGATAACGGCAGATATAACACTAAACAGTGTTAATCCACAAAACAGAAATCCAAAGCAGTTTAAGCAATTGAAATGTCAATTTAAAAATATCAATGCTAATTGGCTGCAAT
Organism: Allium fistulosum; assembly: GCA_030737815.1. NCBI lineage: Eukaryota > Viridiplantae > Streptophyta > Magnoliopsida > Asparagales > Amaryllidaceae > Allium > Allium fistulosum. The sequence continues at coordinate 1,367,682,134 of CM060902.1, read as the reverse complement.
ACACGCTAACGTGTACTGCCTCGCCAATACAGCCTACGAATTACGCAACAGGTCGATGAATTAAGAATAAAAGAGATATCGATTAAAATCTGTCAATTCGGTGTGGCTGCAGTGCACGCACACGTGCACTGCCTCGCCACAACAGAATATAAAGTCACCACAAGGGACAAGGGTAAAACTGCTACGAAAATGCAGCCACCACTTGTATTTAAGGGCAAGGCTGCATCAGTGAAATGAAACAGTGTACCCAGTGAAAGAGGCAACAAGTGGAACAAGTTCAACATGTCGCAAAGCAAGGCACAGGGAAATAGCAAACTGAAGGCGAGAGCACCAAAGATATGGCACTACAACACACGGACACATATATATCAGTGAAACCATGGAGCAACAGCATGAATGCATAAAGCTGGACAGAGCAACACATACTCGAAGTGAACAGTGGAAGAGTAAGTTCACCCCGAAACAGTTCAGCTCAAATGAGCAAGTGCACATGAGAAGACTGCACATGGACAAATATTCCAGATGTGCAGCAATGAACTGCACATGGTGGGTGCACATATGGTGACCCAGCCAAATGATGGTGTAAGCAAACAGGGGTATGGCTTAATCCAAATGGCAAACACAAGACATCAACAAACATGACAATGATGTGCTGAGGTATGCAGAGAAATGCTACTTAAATGAACAATGAAGCAGTGAAGTACAATAGTCATGTACAGGTCAGGGGTGAATTCAATAGCAATATGTTCAAGTTGATAAACATCTATGAAGTCAGTTATGCAACAGAGCTACAAAGAAAAGTGCAGCTACAACAGTGCAATCAAAAGTATATATATATATATGCAGTGACACAAAAACAAGTCAAGTGAAGCAATGCCATAGTGAAATAGTGGTAACTATACAAAGTGCGTGCAAACTACAATGTTATAGCAACAAGGTTCAGGTCATAATGGAGCAACTGTGATAAACAAAACAGTGAAGCAAAATGACAAAAATGCAAATGATACAAGGCATCAATGCAATGTATCAGATTCGAGAACAAGGCAGTAAAGCAGCGAAAGAGCTCACTTCAACAATATTTTTTTGAATGGAGACAGTAAGATCATGAATCAGATCAACATAGTAAAGACAAGTACACTTGAACAAAATGAAGATACAGCAATGCCGATACATCACTGAATCAAGTGACACCAACATCACAGCAAAAATGTTAATCCAGGACAAGGTGATAACACATATGTTCTACAAGAATGCATATGCAAGCGATCAGGTACAGCAGCTCCAGCAAGTATATCAATATCATCACCGAAATAGATGATCAAAGTCAAAGATCAAAGTCAAGTGAAGTCAAGACAGTGAAGTGTTTCAAGTCAGAAGTGCTTAAATTCACAGTAAAGTTTAAAAGGAAATATCACAACCAAAGTAATTCAACTCGAGTCAACGGCAGTTTTTAAATGGTCAGGAGAATCAAAACTAAGTCAAACTCAATCAATGATGAAGTCAGTGTTACAGGGATGAACACAAATGACCAGAGTCGAGCATTCAACATCGTCAAACCAGAAATGACACCGTGGTCACCAAGAAATGACAAGTTCGAAATCAATGTAGTGGAAACCAAGTAACCAAAAATATACGCAGGTGAACAGTTCAGATTCAAAGCCGTGGAAGACAAGTATCGAACTATACGTAAATATACGAATTTGAACAAGTCAAAATCAACAACCAACGAAACGGATTAAAATAGCCAAGGTAAATCAAAGCGACTCAAACATTTGCATACACACGAAAATCCACGAATCCAAAGCAGTAGGAATCACAAATCACAGGTATAAGATCTCGAATTAGATGTGAGTCGAACTCACCTTGGATCGGTCTAGAATTCGCAGACGAAGCTGAGAAAAATCAAAGCCCCAATTTGTCGTAGAGGAACGAACAAGACGAGCCGCCTCCATTTCTTTTCTTTCTTTAGTTAGGGTTTTCGTTCGTTTCTTTTTGGGTCTCGGTTGCGAACGAATAAGAAAGGGGAAAGAATACAACCCTTATCTCAATCAAAAGGAAGCCGGTTGAATAATAAAGAAAAGCCCATATAATTCTTTTAAAAAATTTTCAAATGAATTTAAGCTTGATTCGAATCTGCATTAGCAATTTAATTTAAAAAAAAGATTTAATCGTCATTTATAAACTGACGCGAAAAACCGGGTTGTTACAGTTAGGAATATTTTTTGAAATTCTTGGAAATTTTTCACTAACGACAAAAGATTTAAAATTGGGAATTGAAATAAAAGCGAATAAAACTCAATATTCCGAAATAGAAGATGAATCGAATTCAAGTAAAATTCGAAATGAAAATCTGAATGAAAATTTGAAAGTAAAATAAATTCCAAATAGAATGGAAATTTGTCAAAATGAATTCAAATGGAATTGAAATGCAAAGTTGAATAGAAATGAATATGTAACTTTGTTAGTAAAGTAAAAATGAATATAAGAAGTATGTAATACTTAGATTGCACTTAAGAAATGAATGAATGAAATTCTTAAGTAAAATTTAGAATTGAGAAATTTTCTAAGTATATAAGTGAATGAAATTTAATTGGAATGTGAATTTGGACATTATTGTCAAGTAAAATATACAGGGATTGTAAAGGCGGTAGGAAAATGGAATTGGATTTTGATATTGAAAGATAATTTGAATTTGCTCGACAAAAAGGTATGTATTTAAATTTCAGTATGAAATTTGATGAGATTCTGATTTTGCCACTTGGCATTTTGTTTTCATTTGAGATTTGGGAGTCCGTAGGGACGTTTTGTAGTTGTACCGTATTAGCCGTGCAAAGGAGACGCTGACGAAATTTTTCGAAAATTTAGAGTGTTGGAAAATATTGAGAAAATTTTGAAAGTTTGAAATTTGAATTTAGATTTAAATTTGAATTTTTAAGGAAACAATGTTGTTTGAAACTTATAATTGAAGTTGGAAAGCTAGTTGAAATGATAATGAATCTCTAATAAAAAGATTTGTTTTGATAAATTGATAAAACTATTTGAATTGTGAAAAATAGTAGATGAGTTAAGGACCATTTTTCCTAACTTGTAATTTCAGGACGAAATTCTTTTAAGGGGGGAAGATTGTAACGACTTAGAATTTTGAACAATTTAAATTGAAAATATTTAATTAATTTTAAATATTTGAATGATGGTTTGACTTGAATTTCAATTTTATCAGAATGAATTTGACGATTAAATTATAAAATTTAATTTATTGAAAGTTGAATAAAATTTGAATCTTCAGTTTTAAGCTGATTAAAAATAATCTGAAGGCTTAGGAAATTTATATTGATAATTCTGAAGATAATAAAAGCTTCGGAATTGAATTTGAAACTGTTTTGTTCAGTTTTGAAATTTAATCGTTCAAATTGATATTTAAAAATAGCGTTCCGGGGCGCAGTCTCGGAATTTGACGAAACTAGTTCCATTGGGTTCGTAATATTGAATTATTGTCGGATTTCAAATTTCGTATTGATCGGAGTTGCTGTGTGAGCACACGGTAAGTAAACGCGTTGAGATTTAAATTGAATTCAATTTAAAATTTAAATTTGAAATTAGTCAACACAGCAGGGATTCCTGGTTTTATTTCACTTCAATGCCGACCTACCCTCTGCTAAATCACGTTCTCCTGTCTCCCTCCATCTCTTTTTAAATCATCACGCAAGCAGAAAACAAAGAAAATTTTATTTCTCGTTCAAATCAAAATAATGGACGAACAAAAAAATAAACAAACAAAGACCATTTTCCTTCTATTTTTCTTTTCCCTCTGTTCGTTCGAAATCAAAGCTTTAAATAATAATGGCCGCGTACGTTCGAAATAAAAATCTCCTACTTCCTTGCTTTCGAAATCAAAAATCAGAGCATAATCAAATATTAAATAAACCTATCGATGCGATCGAATTCGCGAATTAGAGACTGAAGGCGACTCGAGCGATTCGTGGGAGCTCGTGAAGGCGGCGTGGAAATGGCAAGTCGATGGGAATCGACGCCTTCGTCGAACTGCGACGAGGCAAGGAGTTCGTGGAGCTCGCGAGTAATCTAAGGGCGACGAGCAGAAATCGAATTCGAGTACTTAGTTGCGTGTCGCGTTCGCACGCGAGGAAGGGTCGGGAGTCTTCTCAACTGGCACGCGAGTTCAGGTGGGCAGGTGTGGTGAAGGTGCCGCACGCGTGGTCGGAGCTGTAGATTTCGTGAAGATCTGGAGTTCGTATTGGGTGTGTAGGCAAGATCAAGCTCGGGTTAGGCTTTGGGTTGTGAGGGATTTTGCAGTAAGGTATAAACTGCATTTAATTTTTCAATTTATTACAGTAAAATAGAAATATATATACACACCAGATTTTGGAGAATATATGGGAATTTTTAAAATGTTAAAGGAGTTTAAAAACAGAAAGCTCTTTCTTTTTCTAGTTTGGAAATATATATATATATATATATATATATATATATATTTAGATAAGGTTTTAAAAGAAAAAATTATATAGAGGAATATATATATATATATGATAAGGATAGATTTGTTAATAAAATTTATCTAGTTGTTTCAGTTGCTGAAAATGATTATTAAAAGGAAATTTAATAATTAATTCAATCTATTTAAAATGGGAGATTAATTTGTTGACTAATTCAAATATTAATAAAGTTGTGTGAATTGTTTATACAAGGTTTAAAACCGTGAAGAAAACAAACTGGATTGGAAATGGATTGAAAATTAAAGCTAAGGTGAGATCTTCTCACTCAAATTAAAGTGGATTTTCTTTTGCAGTTATTGATTTGATTGTCTGTTTGGTTGTGATATTAGATATAGTAGGATATATCTATATATATATAGCAATATATACATATTGGCATATGTATATTTTGGATTGATTGATTTCCCGCATTTTATAGCGGATGAGACCCTATTGCGCCGTTAGTAAGCGGATGATATTTTTATAAAACCCATATACCGCGATATTCCACCTCGAAGTGGAATTGGTATTGTGCTAACATCTGTGGATGCAGGGAAACAGGTTGGAGGGATCCAACAGGATTCCTCAAAACATTTGAATTGATTTCATATGTTGTGTGATTGATTATTTATAATCTGTGTATGATTATATCTGTGATTGAATTTGTTGAAGGCTATAATTTAGCCGAATGTATTTTTGGTATCGTTGGATACCAGAAATAAATGAAATTGGATTTCTAAAATTAAAAAAATTGAATTTTAGATAGTTTGGAAGAATAAAAGAATTTATTTAAAAGGAGATAAATTTATTTGAAATCAAATTGATAATTGATTGGGTATTTGAAATAAATCTTTGAGAAATCGATATAAAAATTTATTTGGTGTTTGAACGAAAATGGATTTTTGTGTTAAGAATAAATTTGGAAATCGATTTGTAAAAATGATTTGGTATTTAGAATTAAAATTAGAATCAATTTGAAATGTGATTCGGTGTTGAAGTAAATTCAGAAATCAATTTGGAATTCGATTTGGTATTTGGAAATAAAATTTAGAAATCAATTTGAAAGTTGATTTGGTGTTGAAAATGAATATTTGGAAAACGATTTGAAAAATCGTGTAAAAGTGGATTTTTGGGAATGTAAATTCCGAATAGAATTTATAAAGGAAAGGGAAATTTGTTTTAAAAATAAATATTGATTTATTTTTAAAGTGTGGAAAATATGATTTGAAATCGGATTTTCAAAGTGATGAAGTGTGGAAATAAATTTACAGATTTGGAATGTAAATTTGAAATAAATCGATAAGGATTTATCTAATTGGTTTAAATGGACCGTTTTGAGATTTGAAATTGGTTTTCAAATGTGAAGTGTGAAATATGATTTGAAATTGGTTTTCAAATGTGAAGTGTGGAAAATGTATATATCTTTTGAAGATATTTTGAAATAAATAATTTGGGAAAAATTATTTGAATTGATTGATTGTTGTGAATGTTGTTGATAGTTAAATAACAGACTATCAATATTTTCCTTTGAAATGACACTTGATTTGTTTTTAAAATAAACGCTCATTATTCAGTTAAGCCGGGAGAGGACCTTTGTGTCATATAACCCATTCCGAATAGTGATACGTCGTGAATGGATTGCATTTGAAGACCGGTGTGAAGACCGGATATTTGTGAAAATGAAAGGACAACCTGTCGAATGTCTCTGCACCGATTTGCTCCGGTATAGAGATTTATATCACTCTTTTTGTGATGGGAAGTCCGGACGTGATTAGTGAATATCCGGATTGCAAGGGCTTCTTTGGAAGTGCCTTCGGTTCCGTTCGATCCCGGAACGGACTTGTATGGATGTGTGTCTGACATTACACTTTGAGATGTAAAGCTGGTTTCTATCAAATACATTTCTGTTGGTGGCGGAGAATTTATTCTCTTAGATTAACACCCTTCTCTGAGACGTACGAGCTCAGAGGTTATGTAGTTGATGGTTACTAGTGATACATTCCCAATTTGGTAATGTGGCATACGAAGTGCTGTTGATCAGTTGTTGGTCAAAGCATGGCTTTGTGAAAAAGCGTGGCTTTGTGAAAAAGCGTAGTGTATGTGGACGAGACTTCGTCGAGCCTCACAACCCGGTAATGGTCGAAACAGGAATGTTGCGGCAAAGGTTTGTAGGGGTAGCGCCCCTAGGGTATGTCATTTCCTTCTGGATAAAAGGTGATATCATGGTATGGAGCCCAGATATTTTACCTATGTTGATTATATTTTGTGGCTGTTGCTTTGTGATTGAGGATCCTCGGATAAAGGTTGGTTACGACCGGGGGATGGCATACTTGTGTGTTAGTTACCTAGTTACAGCTGTACAGCGTGAGGTAGCGTCAGTGTGTTAGTTACCTAGTTACAGCTGTACAGCGTGAGGTAGCATCGGCCTTTTGTTTGCAGAGATCCGGTTAGGATCCGGGGCGTCTTTCCAGAGGCGTTTCTATTTCGGTATAAGGAAGTTCCTTAGCCTGACCATTTGTTGGAAATCCAAAGAAACAATACGAACCCTGTACGATTTTTAATTGTATTACCTGCTATGGAATGTGGCGGTAACCTGATATTGAACGTAGTAGCTATAGTAGGCATACAACTATAGTTGTATGTTGGCTAAGATTGATATTATACTTTCGAAATGTTTTCCACACTAGACATTAATAATAATATCAATTGATTTTGCGTAGTAAGCATTTTGACTACCATAAGGGGAAATCTCCTCCAATTCTGCGTTTGCATTGTGTATGTGGCGGGAGGCCTTATGGTAGTTTCATTTTCCAAAAGCATTGCGAATCTGTTTTATTCTCTTTGCGAAAATAACTGTTTTACAATCTCACACCAGTCACCATGACTGACTCGGAGTTTATTGTTCCCTTCTAAACTCTGGGTGCCCATAATTTTTCACACGGGCAGCCTAGAGTTATGTTATCAGGATATTCTGGATATTCTGGAGCTTTGGAGCTGGATGGTGAAGCGTACTACCGTACTTATTTATTTATTTCCGCTGTGTATTCTGTATGTGGACAAGTTTATATAACCGTCCATTTTTGTATTGAGTTGTATATTGACTCTGATTGATGTATGTATAAACTGATATAGTCTTTTGTTTTGAAGATTATTGATCTATCTATTGTATATTATTTTGTTGCGAATGTGAGATTCTGATATTGTTTCTGTTTTTCTGTTCTTTCTTTTCTTCTGCCTTCTTCTACCTCTTCTTTTAACCCTAAAGTTTCACGTTTCCGCCATTCGATTTTTCGACAGTTGATACAGTGGACGTATCGGTGTCGAGTTTTCGGAAGACGGATTTGCGGGTCTTTACATCTTTCCTCTGTTATGGATAATTCTTGGCCTTAAAAGGAAGTTGGGAAGTTGACTTTTCCTTAGCCACAGCATAAATGTAAGACAATAGCTTGTTTAAAGCGATTGAATTAGCAATAGGCTCTTCCCATCTCGTTCTTTTATGCCCTCAATCCAATCCAAACCTTCCTCCTTCCTTTTTAGGAATTGCTTTCATTTTAGCGTGATATAGCTCATCCATTCGAATGCATTTGTCAGCCTGAAAATGAAAGTCCTGAAGATCCTTTCACCCATTAATAAAGAGTTGTTTCCAGAACGGAGTATTCTCTATTAATCTAGAATGTACCGCAATGAGCTTGTCACGGGCATTCATGTCTTTAGCCTTTAACACTTATATGTTGAACCTTTTAAGGTAATCTCCTAAAGACTCTCCCTATCTCTATTTAATGTTTGCTAGAACTGTATAATCGATGGTTGGGTCCATGCATATACAAAACTAAGCAGAGAACTCATAAGAAAATTGCTTCCACGAGTAGATAGTCCTTTCGCGGTATTGTCTATACCATTTAGCTACGGCTCCTTGGAGAGTCACTAGAAATAATCTGCATCGAATAGCTCCAGATGCATTATACAGATCCATCTGGCTATCAAAAGCCATCTAATGGTCGTTTGGATCTATAGTTCCATGATACTTCATTGTTGGGATTTTTACATAGGTTAGGATAGTTGTTGCCACGATCTCATCCGTAAAAGGTGCTACTCCTTCATTATCATTCACATTCTCATCCAAAGTTCTCTTCCCTTTAACATTCACCATATCTTTGATTACTTTTTCTGCCATGTCTTTCAGATAAGCTTCATCGTCATGGTAATTTTTCCGGTCTGGATTGTATTCCTTCGATGTTGAGCTACCGGAATGCTCAAGAGATTTGTCTAACACTCTTCCTTGGTGATCAAATTTAGTTGGAGGATGGATTCTTTTTTGAAGATGTCAAATCAATTTTGCTCTTGTCTTCATTTGTGTGAGCCTTCAAATTCCTTCTCGGAGAGATCACCTCATCTCCATTCGTTGGCTTTGTTGTCTTAGAAGATTTTTGAGACAACGCTACCTTGAGAAGTTCTTGCATCTCCAGCAATTGTTATTCTAAGTGCTTTATTTTGGTGGCGTTGTCATCTTGTTGAGCTGGTGTTGATGGTTGCCCTGATACAACCCCCTCCAAGTTAAAAGTTGGAGTAATATTTTCTTATAAGGTTGTATAGTGAACAGCCTCCTCGTCCATTCTGCTAAGTCTTTTGGATTTCATTTTCCTACATCAATTTAAACAACTCATAATTAGTTTATAAGATGGATACAAGATCAGAGGTTCAAGCCCTTCTTCTAGCGCCAAAAATGTTAGCAAGAAAACTTGTTAACATCCTCAATTCTATGGGGTTAGTAACAAATATAGTTTATACTATAAAAGAAGATTGTTTGAAACAATCACTCCTTTCAACCCCCCCCCCCCCCTCCGATTAGGTTGACATGGACAAACTGCTTTTTGTGGATGGTTTCTTGGGATTACTAATAGTAATAGTAGGTCCAATCAACCTTCTTGAAATAAAGATTAAGAAGAAAGCACCTCTTTCGAAACCCCAATACTGAATGAGTCGAAAGTGGTACATTAGACATTTGACCCTTTTAACCATGTCGAAAGGTCCATTTTACCTTTAAAGAGAAGCATTTACTTTCGACACCATGGTTTATACTCTTTTTGAATAATCCCCTTAGAAAGGATTGTATGCGAGTATATCTTTTGAAGGAATAGCATTGCTTGCCATTTATAAATCAAATCTCATTCGAAACACCACTTTTGACCAAGTCAAAAGGGACCAAGTTGTTTTGAAGTGGATCTAAATATATGCAATGCACAAGCTCTATTATTGTATGCAATAGAAAAGCATCTTAGATAATCATAAGTTCAATGAACTTATTGAGGACGAAACATCATCATCATCCTTATTTATCATTATGTTTCGAAAAGCATGATGATAATGTGATTCATATGCATTATCTAAGTTGATCCCATTGCATCACATAAAACAAAAGAAATTTAGAAGATAAGCTAGCATCATGTGCAATTGATCATTAGTCTAGCTAATGATCTCCCTCATAATTGAAATCTTTATTGAATCTATGTGCTTCCTCTTTTTATTATTAATCCCAAATGAGTTACAAGTACGAGAGCCTTTTTCCCAAATCAGTTTAGGGTTTCAAGGAGTTGGTTGTGATAAGAAGTAGAAGAATGAGTTTAGGATTCCAAAACTCGGTCCCCAAAATCGGACTCCTTGGGTCGTATTTATAGATGTAGGTCGGCCCCCTTCTGCCTTCATCCTTTCGACAAGGCTGAAAGGTCTTCATCCATTCTTCCATGCACATCCTTCAGAAGAGGTTGAGAGGTCTTTCAATCTCACATATGTATCCTTTCGACGTAGTCAAAAGGCGCACTTTCAACTTTCGGCGTGCTTGCTTTCAATGATGTCGAAAGGCTATCCTTTCAAGCTTTCTCATCCATTCTTGAGCTTCCTAGCTTCTCATTCAAGGCCTTCTAACTCAGTCGTAAGGATCTCCTCGACACCCTTTTGCTAACCTTTCACTGCCTTTAAAGCATGAGTGCCTCTTTTTTCATTGTTTTCTACTGAGCTACTTTCGACTTCGTTGAAAGGGTGGTAAACGTGCTTTTCACTTCGAGTTGTTGTACTGTTGCGAGTGAGAAGCGGGTTGAGCTTTCACATTGCTTCAAAAGGTATGTGAGTGACATCTGAGTCAAAAGGACTTTTGGTTTTCCTATAAGATTTTCATCATGCTTTCGAAAGACTCTAAACATTTCGAAAGGATTATCCTTGCTTTTGAAAGGTGTTTCAGAAGCAATTCTTCATGTTGTAAATTGACAATGATGAAACCTTCCAGTTTGAAGGCACTGGTTTATTGCGCAAGCCTTTCATTCACAACCTTCGAAAGGGGTTTTGAATCCATTCTTGCTTCTCTTAAATATGTAAATTCATCTGCATCGAAAGGTTTTCAATGAGGCGAAAGAGCAGCCTTGCCTTCTTTTTCCATCTTCTGGAAAGCTTTTGTACTGTTTATCATTTGTGTCAACACCTGGTGTTTGCGACTCCTTCGAACGACATCTCAATGCCTTCGAAACACCCTTCCATTGAACTTTGATGAAATCCATATCTTCAATTTTAGTAAAGCCTAGCACTTTTATTAAACTTCTTTCTTACCTTTGTCCTTGAGTGGATTTTAGGGTTTACAACCATGGTGTGTATCTTACTAGAATTTTCAATTATTATGGTATCGATTAAGAGATGAAAATATTTTTCCTCATAAAGTTTTCGACAAAACAAACCTCTCTCTTATGCACATCCCTTGAATTTGAACCCTATGAATCTCTTGTTAAAAAGGAAGAAACATTGGGGTGAGTAGAAGAGCAAGAGATTCAATAAGAAGAAGAAGATGATGGTATGGAAATTGAAAAGGAGGAAGAACAAAAGGAAGAGGATGAAATGGAGAATTTATCATGAACCTTTGACAAACCGTCCCGCTATTCCAATGAAGATCAAAAACTAAGAAAAGCTTCTCAAAAACCAAAAGAAGCTTAAATGTTCCTTTAGTAAGAAGTTTACTTCACTCTCGAACAAAGTGGCAAATACTTTGGGAATATTATTTGCAAGCTTGGTAGAAATTCTTCCTCTATCATCATCATCTTTTTAGATCTTTTATCTACCTTTGTATGTTTCTCTAGTTTTATTTCATGTTATTTTCATGTATTTTTTCTTTATATCTCACTATTTTTATTAATGAAGTTCACTTCTTGATGTATCTTAATATTAAGTATAAACATAAACCAGAACAAAAACATAAAAGCTGCAAATTAAGGCACATATGTCAACATATCCCACATAGATATGTCGACTTCATTAATTTGAAAATTTTAAATTTCGAAAATTGGCAACCAAACTTTAAATTGGTTATTTAATCTGTTTTTTGATCTCTGTTTAAACCCTTCTCTTACAGAAAAACTCATAGATTAATTTATCTTTCATCTCCTTTTGTTTTAAACAGTTCCTTTCATAAAAATGGGTTCTCCACATCAAAAACATTGTGAAAACTTAAAAGAAACACTTCAATCCTTTAAAATTGCTCTCTGTTTGATTCTTTGAAATCAAAGGAATTTGGAATAAAGTCAAATGCAAACGATAAAGGAACATGAGAAACACTTTGATGATCTTTGATTGTTAATTTCCACCCTTATCAAAGATTATAACAACAACAACCCAAAATGCTCAAACTCAAAAGCAAACATGGAACAAGAAAATTGCGATGTCAACAAAAAAAATCCAACCTTTGGATCTGAAGGATGGGTTGAAGTTCCAAGAAAAATCTAGTATTCCAATTTCTTTAGAATTTGTAAGTGTATATTTTAAAACTTATATATTTGATTTTAATTGGTTTGTAAATACTTAATATAGTTGGGATTTTTTGTATATAATGTTTTACTTGGTTTGTTTAGGATTTTTTTGTATATATAGTTTGATTTATTAATAAAATTTGTGTACTCTTATTTAATATCTTCAATATTTAGTATATGGTTTAGAATTTAATCATTACTCAATATATGTCTTATACTACATATGAAATGACTAGTATTTCCATAAATATATACCTTATATATAATAATCGCAATTGTCTATATGGTTTAAATCTTTAAAAATTGCTTAGAATTTAAATATTTATTTTGATTCCATAGTTCATAAGTATATCACATTTAAGGAAGTTTTGTTTTTCACTCATTTTTGTTGATGATAAAGGGGGGAAAAACATATAATATAACACATGCTTATACTAAGGTGGATTATTTAACTAAAAGGAGTTATTTAACTCAGGGGGAGCTGTATTATATTTTATATATAAATATCTACATGGTTTTCATCATCAAAGAGGAAGAGATTATTAATACCTTCGATTTTCTATGACAACACCATATAAATATAAATATTAATGTTTTGCTAAGTTGTATAGTATACATTGTAGAATATTATAGAGGTATAGAATGATTAAACTTAAACACTGAATGGTATAAAGACTAATGTTCAAGATTCATAGATGATCAAGACTCATGAGTTTAAAGATAAAGATTTGAAGAGCTCAAGACTTTAGTATGAGTCATTAGAATAAACTATTAAAGTCTCTGATAGCAAATTCCGATCTATCACAATTTTTTATATTTGATATTTTATCAAAATAAATTATTAAAAATTTAAAAAATATTTTTATAAATATTTTATAAAAGTTTTCATGTGTTCAAAGTGGTTAAACACTATGTTTGAATTATTTTACAAAAATATATAGAAGTTTGAAAACAATTTAAAAGAAAACACTTTTCAAAATTTATAAGGGTATGTCAATATACCCCTTGTAACACTTCACAATTTATAACGATCGAATATTTAAATGGTTAATTTTAATATTCGATCGTTAAGCGACAGAACACCTCTTATACTTGACTTTTGTAAACAGTCGAATTAGGACTTGAGACCATTTCCATTGAGTCCGAATCGATGTTGCGAATCAAAATAAGTACAAACATCAATATATTTCTATTGATAAATTTTTAGCCAGTAGCCTGTGTTCGAGTCGTAAACCGATCCAAAAGGCTAACTTTTGTATACGATGAAATTAGATCCCGAAACATTTTCCATTGGGTCCAGAATGGCATCCATAATTTGATTGAGTATAAGGTTCGTTATGTTTGGAGTTAGGAATTTTCAAGAATGAATAGCATCGGTTGGAGAGGATTTGGGCTAAGCCTATTCATCAGCCTATAAGTGACTAATTGTTCTCATTTTCTCTCATTCACTTCTCATTTACATTCATTCCTTCTCCACTTTCTCTAATAGCCTCCTAATTACTCCTTAATCCTCTTATAATTCCTAAGCCCAAAACCCATCAAATAAAATTTCTAAAATTAATTAAAAATTCACCATAAATCATCTCTTTCTATTCTCTACAAAACCCACGAAAGGATTGGCGTGAATTGGAGCTTTGGTGTTGATTTCATAAATTAAAGAGAGCAAATTTGGGTTTTAGTTGAGTTGGAGCTTGATTTGGGAAATAAGAGGTGAGTGAGATGATTCGCCTTACTAATTTATATGGTATACTTCATATTTTCATTCATTACCTAATGTTGAATTATATGAAGTGATTTGGAGAATGATTGGGTTAGTCCGACTTGTGTTTATGTTATAAACATGATTACATTAACCCATTAACCGTTTAAGAACTTAATTATTATATTTTGAAAAGTTAGTAAGCTCTAGAATTAATTTGGTTGATTTAGGGTTAAATTGGTTGATTGTTTGTGATTACTTAAGTAGTATAATGATGTGCATGTCATCAGAAAATATTAATAAATCCATTTGAATTGATTCACAAGATGTTAGTAAGTTAATTTAAGTGATTTTTGAACTCTACGCTTATTATTAAAGTGATTAGAGGCTAATGAAGCTTAATTATGGTTTATAAAATGGTTTCATGATTTTATAAATGAAGTATATATTTTATAAAATAGAAATGAGATTTTATATGAAATAATAAGGTGATGATACTTGATTTTCAATGAAGTAATTAAGCATTAAAAAGGCTAAAAGTGATTAGTGAGCTAGTATGATGTTATAGAATAGTAAGAGATTTTATAAAATGGTTTACAGTGATATCTTACTTATATTGAAAAGGCAGTAAGTGACATTTTACTCTTTCTAAAGACAATTGTAGATAGAAGTAATATTTGAACTAGAAATAGTTGAATTGCCTATTGGATATACACATGTATATGCGTGCAAGAGCGGGTATACGTATATGTGTAATCGAAGTTAAGCAACAATCAGAACAACCCTAGTGTTGTAGTTAGAGTTATGATTAGAGTTGTGTTTGTAAGAGGTGAGTAGTCGTGTAATTGATTGTATGTGCATATGGGAATGTCCGTCTGTGTATATGGTCATGTTAAGAGCGATCTCATGTAGCCATAAAGACTACCAGGTGCATTAAGTCACGTGGGAGAGTACCGAGTCGAGTAATTTCCTTGGTGAAGATCGAATGTATTTGTGTTGTGATGTGTGTGATTAAGTATACATGTGTGCTTAGGCATGCACAAATAAGAGCATCGACGTATGGGCTACACACAAGGCAAGAAGAAAATTCAAATAATGTAAATTTGCATTTCGAAGTCTCTAGATTGAAGAGGGGTTTACCATGATCACAACGGAAGAAACAACAAGTCATTTGGAGATACGAATCAAAAGTTGTGGATGTTTGAACGTAACTTTTTCCTAAGACAGGCATCCAGATGTCTGAATTTAGTATCCAGACGTCTAGATAAGTCCTAGGCGCAAACAGACAGGAATCAGTGCATTTTCAGGTGTTTTTAGACTTCTAAAACTATATTTATATGTCTAAAACTAAATTTATAAGTTTGAATTCCGATTTACACATCTAAATACCTGTTGTTCGAATTTTAAATAAAAATTTAAAAATGCGATATCTTTCGCATATGAACTTGGATTGATGCGTTGTTTGGACCAGTGTTCACCATTTTTCATGAGCCTAAAAAGTTTTGGTAGGTTTTGAAGTACTTTGATTTTAGGACCCACGTGAGACCCACTCCGGCATGTATTGCAAAACTGTAGATTTTAAAGTAGACCAGGAGGGTATATCAGAGAAGTATTATGATATTGAGGTTATGCATTCCATTTGGAATGCCATTTAGAATTAATATGGGTTTTTTTAGAGTTGCCAGGTGGGTTTTAGGCCATGTAGTATAGAGCCGTAGTTGGCGATTCCATTTGTTATATAGGAAATGAGTCTGTACTCTAAGATTTCGACCTTAGATTAATATATGATTTTTATGGTGTTGACTTGTTGTGACACGGCAAGTGTAAGGGCATATGTGACCTACACAGGGTATAGACTTATGTGATCTACCCAGATATCGACCTTGTTATGGTGTACCTAGAGCGTTGTTGATGGACATGATATAGTCGACATGGTATTTTGAGACCATGAATTGCTTTATATTATTATGATCGCTTGGACATTTTGGGTCCTACGTTACGTTCGTAATATTACGAATGTTTGGTCTTAGTAGTAGTGACCACATGCATTAGAGCGTATCTTATCGATCTTTGCAATAGTGATCGTTGTTTCGGGATCACGGTATATTTGTACTATATTATCAGTAATTTTGGGACTAGTGTAATGCAATGGAAGATATTGTGCTAACTTGTTATTAAAGGAGAAGAGCAGGTTATTGTATGATCCACTTCTTTTGAGAAGGATTTACTATACCTATTTATAGGCAGTCTGGATTACCCTTGAGCCACGTTTATGGAAAGGGTCGGCTGTGATTTTGTAGTTTCTATTTATTTGTATATAGTGTTAATATATAGTGTTTTGAGATAATTCACCCCACACCAGATTTTATGTCTAACCCGAGTTTTTCTCTTTGTCTGCATATGTCATGACAACTCTTGGGTACTCGTTTGAGTAGTTTTGGAGTTAGTGCTTTTGTGGATATGCTAGCAAGGTGCGCAGCTTGAGCATTTTGGAGGCATGACATCATTGTTTTGAGATACATGTACTTGTTATTTTATTATACATGACAGACCTATAATTTATATACGAGACAGTTGTATCATATATTTATTCAAAACTTCATGCTTTTGGAGTTGATGTATTCTGACTATTCTGTACTGATATTTATTTGTCAATTTCTTCTGCTAATGATGTCTCTTATATATTGTGATTCTATTTCTGTTCATGTGTATTAAGTATATTATATGTTGTCATTCCATTGTGAGATGTTATCGATGTGTTAGTTTAGTGTTTTGTTCTAATTTTACCCCAACAATCTGTCTTTTGTGGTATCTGAAGGTAAAGTGATGTTCTAAGGGTCTGACTTTTAGGTATCATGAAGGGTGAGTTGTTATAGTTAGTATCAGAGCTTAGGCTCAACACTCGGACCAAGTACACCAGTTTGAGTTAATCAATCTGGTCAAAGGAGATATGTTGAGAGAGCGTACTTGTATTTTCTACTATATAATACTTTATACACTACTTGTCTTTCGGACTTGATTTGTTTCTACCGCTAGTTGTTATGGTATTTGTGTCAGGCTATCCGTATGAGCGGAAGAAATACTGGAGCGACTATGGATAGGCGGTTTGAAATGTATGATTAGTCCAGAGACTATTTAGCTACCGCAAAAGATGTTCCGCCACCCGTGAATATTTTCTACTGATTGCGATTAGTGCCTGAAGTAGTGTGGCCCTTTAGGCATCAGTATTTCTTGCTCCACCAGCTTTAGACTCTTCGAAGCAGTGCCGAAATTTCCTCAGCTTTGGAGGGGAGCCATATCTGAGTCCTGAAACTGTTGCTAAGGCACGGTCTTGGACACATGCATAAGAAGGCTTCCATCATTATAATTCTAGGGAATATTCTCATAAGTGAGATTATTTCTCAGCAATTGTGAAATAGAGACTTTGGTTGGGTAGGATGTAGTGTTTTTGTGGCTGATAAGCAGGCTTGCAATTCAGAATTTATTCAGGCATTGCTTTAAGTTCTCGGTTCATTTCTGTGATCGAGAAGGGCGGGTAGCTTGAGTATTCCATCCATCCTGAGCAGGACTGCTTATCAGTGAAGGAGTGTTAACCGATTCAACCTTTTGTTTTGGGGTTTGAGGTGGCCAGTACTCCGTTATTATGGGCAAAGAGATTTGCCTTGTGTCTTAAACGTTGGTTGGGGGTACATTGCTTGGCCTTATCCATGTTAGGTTCACTTTTGAATATCTTATTAGGATGGTTCTCCTTCATGAGAATGCCCATGAGATACAGTTGAGGTAATGAAAGTGGAAACAACCGAAACTCCAACCGAAGTGTAAAGGCCATGTTACAAGGAAGATAAAGCTTATTTGAAAAGGAAAAGCTGGCCTCGTATGTCACTCTTGTGGCATATGGGAGGCATTTCGCTATGAAATGCTGCCCAGGTAAAAAGAAGTGTAAGTGCTTTGATTTCAACCAGCTTAATCAGTTAAAGAAGGACCGTCCTACATTTTTGAAGGGCATGTAAGTGATGACAACTTGTGCCTTTTAGGCATTACCAAGTCCTAGCAGGCTTATGGCTCCGGAAAATCGAAAGGAGCTTATGTAGTGAGGTATGCTCTATTTTTGGAAATTCACTCACGTTCCTTCTAACACTTGAGCAATATATTTAATCTGTTGCTAGTTATTCAATAAATAGTCTAAACTTGACACCTTTCATAGTAGGTAAATTCTTCGGTAGAGATAAACCTTATATGAGTTACCTTAGTTGCAAAACTGAGGTGCCATTCGAACTTGATGCATGAGCTTTCAAGTTGAGTGGGTTTGATCGATGAAGTGTGACTTGGATTTATATCCAGGTAGGGTTTGGTGGATTCCCAGTAATGAGAAGAAACCGAGTGGATGACTTGTAGGCGTTTGTTTAGAGTCATTCGAGTTATAATTGTTTTCCTTATGTCAGTTAATATCGGGTGATATGAGTAATCCCATGTGCCGAAGTGGATATTTTCTAAAGATTTGTCCAGTCACGTGCTAGTTCTTAACCTATAGTTTGAGTGCGGATTTTCTAGGTGATTTGCACCAATTAGGATAGAGTTTATCACTTGATTCTGGTAGATGAGCACTAGAGTCAGGTCAAGGAACCAGATCGGAGTTTGCACTGATGGAGTCAAGTGGTCAACCATTTTTTAAGAAAGAAATCTTACGAGCAAATGAATGGTTGGAACAGGTACCGTGTCATTTGGAATGATCTTTAAAAATTATAAAATTTTAGGATAATATAATTATTGTGTGGGAGAGTTCGAGGAAGGATTCCTCGACCAGTTTTGTGGTGATTTGAATAATCTCCTAAGTGACGAGATGATACTCGCCTAGGCGAGCGTCATAGCACACTTAGCATATTATCCTTATTAACATTGTGCGGTCGAGGTGAGTTTGAACTCGAGCAAGCCCAAGCAATTGTAAATCATTATTTAATAATGATTTAATCGGTATAATTTTCTCTTCTAGAGAATGATTTTTGTTTGGAAGGAAAGGAAAGTTGAGGCATTGATTGCTGGATTTGTTCGAGAGTTTTGAGACTCGATGATTCTGCATATCATATAGGTTTTCCATTTCATAGCGTGAGGTGTAATAGTCTTTCGTGTATTGTATTCATATAAGAGGTTCATCACTTAGGTGTTTATTCCTTTTGAATGACGGAAAGACTCATTAGAGTTTTTGTGGTTCAATATGTGCGTTTGACTCTAGGGTGTTACGGGACATGTTGGTATAGACTCTTTTAAATATTTCATTGTTTTGTTGCTTAATATCGCTTGTTGTCTGTTATTGCTTGTTGCTTGTACAACTGCTTATGTTTGCTTGCTATTATTTGATGTTGTTTGTTGTTATTTATTTTTCTATTGACCGATTTTTATTGTTGGTTGATTCTTCTCCATTGCTTGTTTTCATGTTTAATAATTTGTATGCCAGTTATTGTTGCTTATTCTTGCTTGCTATGCTTTGATCATTTCCTGATTGCTGTTTGTTGTTGATTGTTATTGATTGATTAGATGTTAATTATATGTATAATTAAGTGCAGATCATTAATTGGCAATAATGAATTCCTACTTTGGGGGTTTACTCTGGGTATGTATAGTTAGATAAATCATATTGGCCTTATATTAGTGACCGCACACATTATTGATCTTATATTAGTAATCATACGGTTTATTAGCCTTATATTAATCGTCATGCATATTACTGGATCCTTATAGATGTCTGAGTACATTAGTCTATCGGCCTTGTTTATCTGGAATCGTTGGATTACACTAAGTGTCCATTGTTGATTCCACCCATCAGTAATGACGGGTATCGATTTGTATTCCTTAGCTATCTGGAATAGAGCACCTATCATCCATGCCCACTATGGGGTGAGATATGATCTATATGAGTCCACAGCCTTTTGATATGACTCAGAGTCAGTGGTATATATTGATACTAACTCGCTTGAGCATACTCTCTAATTGATTGCCATGTATGATTGTGGTAGTATCGGTTACTACATTAAGGTTGTAAATGTTTGAATACTGTGTTTGTGCGATCCTCTTGGTATAGTACAATTAGGTACTTCAGAGCTGATATATAGCTATTTAAATGCTTATTTTCTTAGATTGGCACTTAAATAGTAAGCTTTCTTAAGGGAGTTATGAATTTTTGGAAAATGCGGGATGACGTAGGTCATCGCATATTTCATAGTGTGTGATGCATTCTAATTCGGGAGTTCTGTTGTGCTAATAACATAGGGGAAAGTACTATTGTAATTTTTCGAAACCGAGATTCGGGAAATTTGGTCAGTCTGGTTACTTTCTTGTACTTATATGAATTTCAGAGATGAAATTCTTTTAAGAAGGGGAGAATGTAACACCCCGCAATTTTTAACGATCGAATATTTAAATGATTAATTTAAATACTTAATCGTTAAGGACAAAACACCTCTTATACTCAATTTTTGCAAACGGTGGAATTTGAACTTGAGATCACTTCCGTTGATTCTGGATCGATGTTGCGAATCTAAATGTGTATAAGTATCGATATATTTCGATCGACGAATTTTTAGCTAGTAGCCTGTGTTCGATTCGTAAATCGATCCAAAAGGATAGCTTTTGTATACGATGAAATTAGTTCCCCAAACTTTTTCCATTGTGTCCGAAATGAGATCCAGGATTTGAATAAGTATAAGGTTTGTTATGTTTGGCGTTAGGAACTTTCGGGAATGAATAGTGTCGGATAGAGAGGATTTGGGTTAAGCCCATTCACTAGCCTATAAATGACTAATTCCTCTCATTTTCTTTCATTCACTTCTCATTCACATTCATTCCTTCTCCACTTTCTCTAATGGCCTCCTAATTATTCCTTAGTCCACTTTTAATCCCTAAGCCCTAAACCCATCAAATAAATTTTCTAAAATCAAATAAAATTCGCCATAATTCTTCATATTCTCTAAAAAACCCATGAAGTGATTGGAAAGAATTGGAGCTTTGGTGTTGATTTCGAAAATTATAAAGAGCAAATTTAGGTTTTTGTTGGGTTGGAGCTTGATTTTGGAAATAAGAGGTCGGTAGGATGGTTCTCCTTACTAATTTGTATGCTATACTTCATATTTTCATATAATGCATAATATTGAATTATATGAAGTGGTTTGGAGAATGATTGAGTTAGTTTGGACTTATATTTATGTTGTAAACATGATTACACTAATCCATTAATTGTTTAAGACCCTAATTATTATATTTTGAATAGTTAGTGAGCCTAGAATTAATTTGGTTGATTTGGGATTAAACCGGTTGATAGTTTGTGATGGTATGGTTTGATTTATGGTTACTTAAGTAGTATAATGATGTGCATGTCATTAGAAAATATTAATTAACCCATTAGAATTGGTTTGCAAAATGTTAGTAAGCTAATTTAAGTGATGTGTGAACTCTACACTTATTATTAAGTTATTAGAGGCTAATGAAGCTTAATTAGTATTTATAATATGGTTTCTTGATTTTATAAATGAAATATATATTTTATAAAATAGAACTAAGATTTTATATAAAATAGTAAGATGATGAATACATGATTTTCACTGAAGTAATTAAGTATTTAAAAAGGCTAAAAGTGATTAGTAAGTTAGTATGATGTTATAAAATAGTAAGAGATTTTATAAAATGGTTTAAAGTGATATTTTACTTATATTGAAAAGATAGTAAGTGACATTTTACTCTTACTAAAGATAATTGTAGATAGAAGTAATATTTGAACTAGAAATAGTCGAATTGCCTACTGGATATACATGTGTGTATACGTGCATGAGTGGGTAAACGTATATGTGTATTCGGAGTTAAGTAACGATCGGAACAATCCTAGTGTTTAGCTAGAGTTATGATGAGAGTTGTGTTTGTAGAGGTGAGTAGTCATGTAATAGATTGTATATGCATATGAGAATGTCTCTATGTGTATCACGCTAAGAGCGGTCTCATGTACCCATAGCGACCACCAGGTGCGCTAAGTTGCATGGGTGAGAACTGAGTCGAGTAATCACACCGGTGAAGCTCAAATGTATTTATGTTGTGATGTGTGTGCTTAAGTATACATGTGTGCCTAGGCATGCACAAATGAGTGCATGGACACAAGTATAAGATATGCACAAGGCAAGAAGAAAAATTAAATTATGTAAATTCATGTTTTGCAGTCTTTAGATTGAAAAGGTGTTCGCCATGGTCACAATGGATGAAACGACGAGTCATTTAGAGGTACGGATCACAAGCTATGGATGTTTGGAGGATACTTTTGCCCATGACAGGCATATAGACATATGAATTTAGTATCCAGACATCTAGACAAGTCCTGGAGCAAAACGACAGGAATTAGTGCATTTTCAGGGGGTTTTAGACGTCTAAATCTATATTCAGACATCTAAATTCTGGTTTAGACGTCTGAATACCTACTGTTCGAATTTTATCGCTCGATCAATCAAAATTTCAAAATGCGATATCTTTCGCATTCAAACCCAAATTGAGGCACGGTTTAGACCAGTGTTCACCATTTTTCAGGATCTACAATCTATGAAGTTTTGGAGTACTTTGATTATGGGGCCCACATAGGACCCATTCCAGCACGTATTCCAAACCGTAGATTTTGAGGTAGAGCGGGAGGGTATACCGAAAGGGTATGATGATATTGAGGTCTTGCATTCCATTTGGAATGCAATTCGAGTTAGTATGGGGTTTTGTTAGAGGTGTCCAGTGGGTTTTCAGGCCATGGCAACTAGAGCCTTGCGTGGTGATTCCATACGTTATATACAGAGTGAGTCCGTACTCTAAGATTTCGACCTTAGAGTAATATATGATTTGTTTGGTGTTGACTTGTTGTGACATACCAAGGATGTAGGCTTATGTGACCTTCCCAGGGTATGGACTTATGTTACCTGCCCAAGTATTGACCTTGTTGTAGTGTACCTAGAGTGTTGTTGATGGTCATGACACACTCGACACGGTCTTTTGAGACCGTGGATAGTTTTATCTTGTTGTGATATGTAACAACCTTTATTTTAATTAACGTTATTTAAGAGATTTAATTGGGTAAATTAAATAAAATAATGTAATAGGTTAAGAAGATTGAGATTTGATAATTAGGTCGAGCCTTAATTAATGAACTAAAGGAATTAATTAGAACATTAATAAGATGGAGGGTATATGAGAAGAGTAAAATAGGAAAAAGTGTTACATTTCCTAATACAAACCTCACCTCCTTTATATTCATTCATCTTACACTTATAGAAGAAAAAAACTAAAGTTTAGGTCGGCCATCGCTAGAGGGTTCAAGAGGAAGAAAAGCTAGAAAAAAAGTAGAAAGCTTAGGGGAATCAAATCAAATCCAAATCTCAATCTTTTTATACCATTCAAGGTGAATAATGGCAATGCATCTCATGTTCTAATTGTTATTTTCGGTTTTAAGTATAAATCCGATTCTTTTGATCATATTATGTCATGCTATGGTAGTTTGAATGATTATATGCTTATTGGTGAATTTATATAATTTATTTATGAAATTAAGTGATATGTTTGAGTTAGAAAACATATCATATGACACCTAAATGACTTGATATCTTCATATGATGTTAGTAACATTAATTTAGAAGTTGGTTTTTAATTTCAAAATTTTCTGATATAATGAGAAATTTGGTGAATTTCCTAAAGTTGGAAAATGGTTTATTTCTGGTTTTAATTACTAAAATTAATTAAATTATGTTTTTAGCCCTAAAATTTTTATATGTTAAATAATATAGAAAATCAGATTTATTATGATTTTTGAGGATTTTTCCCATGTGTATATAATTTTATATATAAATTTATTAGTCTAGGAAAGCTTAATATTTATATTAAAATATTAATATAAGTTGATGGTTTGCAAATTGTTAAGGAATGATAAATTCTGGCAATGGGCAGATTTTTGAAAAGAATTATGATAAAATATTTGTTAACCCATAAGATTTTGACAAACAATAGGGGTTGGTGGAAAAGAACTTACTTTTATTAGCAAATAAATAGTTTTAATATTAATTACGGAAATGCCACGTCGACAATGACAACTTCGTCATTCCTCTTCATCACTGCTATGACTTCGATGTCAACCAATAGCGATGCGCATGATACCAACCTGTGTTGGTATGTAGTGAATCAGCTAGGGTTGAAGAGGTTCGAAGTCGGCATCCTCATCGTCGACGTCAACCTTGCCGTATGCGTTGCTATAGTGCTGCATTTATATATAAATGGGTATAGGGCCGCATACCCATAACGTCGCCGACCTTACTACTTACGAAGTATTTATAGTGGCAATAACAACGCTCATGTTTTAATCATATCGACTTCGACTCTACAGGCAACTATGCCGATATTAATGACTTCACCAATATAGTGTCATGTGTTGTAATTTTGATTTTAATAGTTGCCACATTTAATCCTTAATGCCTGTTTTCAAACAAGGCTATGTCGCCTCTTATATTTTTTAAGGCATTGACGTCGAGACCCATCAATGTCGCCAAGTTTCTTTTAAGATTTTTTAATATGGTATACGAAGTGGTTGACTTCGACTATATACCTTTATGTTTTATAAATAAAAGTCTTTAACATATTTTGAGTGGCGAAGACCCTCCTAGGCTATATCCTTTCCGCGTTATCAATATAAAGGTTTTATATTATTTTGTCCTTATGGCCTATGTTTTGAGGGGTGAAGACACTCGTCGACTAAGTCATTGCCGTGTCTTATAAATATAGAGACTTTATATTATTTTGGCTTTATAGTCTATGGTTTTGTAAGGCAATGGCCTTAAATGACTTCAAACTTCATCAATATTATTTTATAAAAGCATCTGTCATGGCATAATTATTTTGGATAAAGTAAAGAGCTATATTTTCCTTGTTTTGATAGTATGATTTCAAGGGTTAAATCATTTATAAAGAAAGTGTTTTCAAGGAAATAGAAAAGGTTAATTAGCCCAGAATTTTACTAAAGAAATTATTTTACTTATCACTTTTATATAGATTGTGATAGGATGAATTGACTCAAAGATTAGAAAACCAGATGAGACTGGTGTAGCATAGCACCCTATACTTCAGCTGTTTGCCCCTAGCTGATAATAGTCCAAAATTTCATTGTGTAGGGCATTATCAAGGGTAAGACAAAAAGTAGGTTTATGCACAGAAAGGAATACATAAAGACAATATAGGTTATATGTTGGCCTGCAAAATCTTTAGATTCATAGTAAGCCTAGCAAAACCATGAGATTGACTGATAGTCGGGTAAACACTAGGATAAGCGTATTTGAACAGACCGTCCAGTTTTCTCCTAACAGTCGGTTATAAAATTTGGTATATCTAGTAGGCCTGAGTCAGCCATGTAGATTGGTAGTTAACTTATGAAAACTAAACATTGGGACGGATAGTCCACTGATTTGACGGATAGTCATGATTACCTATGTAGCATGCATGCACATTATTATTTATATTGTTTATTTTACCAAGTTTGGTTGCAGGAATTGACTTGTGAAAGATATATTTTAAGAAGGGATATTAGTGATGGGAAAACCCGTTCCGCTCAGCGACATGGTCTCACTTAATATCTATAAACCGAGATGGCATATTATTATTCACACCAGCTTTTTGTCTGACTCAAAATTTATGTTTTCTCCTTAAACTCTCAGGTCCTAAAAATTTGATTTGAGTAGGTCGGAAGAATCTGCTTTACAGGTTAAGTAGGTTTTGGCAAATAAAGCTTCCAAAGACGCACGGAGGCAAAGCTAGCTATGTAGGGGTCTATTTATTACTAGTATTCGCTGTGTTATGTCAGTTGTTGCATAAATGTATTAATAGTAGATGTATTTGTCTATTTATTAACTCTGATTAACCAAAGGGGTATCTTCATATGTCGCTCTTGGTGTATTTTGTAATAACCATATTTTATCTGAACCTAGGCAAGGTTTGGAA
The DNA here is from genome assembly GCA_030737815.1 of Allium fistulosum. Taxonomy (NCBI): domain Eukaryota; kingdom Viridiplantae; phylum Streptophyta; class Magnoliopsida; order Asparagales; family Amaryllidaceae; genus Allium; species Allium fistulosum. The sequence goes on along the minus strand of CM060902.1, from coordinate 1,367,656,170 downwards.
TTATGTACCGAATAAGGAATATGACTTTGAAATGAAATATGGAAGTTTTTTCTATGAAATTTTGTTTAAAATTATTTCATATTCTTGAGCTTTTGATATTATGGATACCATTAACATGACTGCATTTTATCACCGCAAATTAATACTATAGATGACTGTTGTAACAACTCGGTATTGCATACCAATTATTTATCATCTTTGGACGGTCATCTTTCCTATTCGATTGCTGTTTGGAAATTTGTTAAGTGTTTAATCAGTTACAAACTCTAGTATAAATTTGATTAAGGAATTAGGTGGGCCTTAAAAATCATCTCGGCCCATGCTTTGTGATGCTATGATTTTTATTAAGGGTTGATAACCCGTTCCTCCATTTTTTCACTTCCATTCGTGAACCCTAAGCCAAAATCAAACGAGCGAAAATAATGGCGGCCACGAGAAATTCTCGTGTTCGTTCATTTCCTGTTCGAAGCTAGGGCTTCTAGCAAACAAGAAGTGATGGCGGCCTCGTCCTCGTCTTCGTTCCTCCATCAGTTAGGGCTTTCGGGAATTCGAAGAGTGGCGGTCTCGTCTTCTCCGATGTAGGGCTCCGATCGACTCGTGATGCCGCGTCTTCGAGTAGTTCGAGCGAACATGATTATCGTTCAACTTCAGCCCTTCGATCAACACTCGCAAACAAAGGTGAGTGATTTATATTGCTCACATCTAATTCGAATTTGTTCGATCTTGCTTGCTTTTACTGTTTTCGTGATCTCGGATTCGACTTGATTTTTATCGATGTTGATTTTGTAACCTGATATTCTCAGCATTGATTTCTGACTTGGTCATTTTCATTTGTTAAACTTGTCCGAGCTTCTTCACTTGAAACTGATATCACTTTATTTTTATTGTGATAATAGTCGTCATTGGCATGACTGCCACTTCCAGTTTAAAATCTTACACTTGTATATCATTATTAGCCACTGCCTATTTCAATTTGCACATGGGGTTTGAGCTGTAGCCTTGTCCCTGTCCATAGTTTCATTATGTTGCCCCTGTAGTTGTTGATGCCTCTGCACATTTGCCTGAGTCACTTGTAACTGCTGTTACTTGTTGTTCGATCTATTTGACTTCGGCTTCCACTTTGATTAATCTCATATTCCATTGTAGTGGTTGTACTTCACTTTATATAACCTGATTACTGTGGCCTTCCTGTATCCACCTTGTAGTTACACTTGATCACATTGACTTGACTGGTATTTGTTACCTGTACTTGCTGTATATGACTTCAACCTGGGTCATTTGTAGTTGGTTGTGCATTTGATTTCTTAGTGTATCCTAATTTGTCACCGTAGTTGTTTAACTTGAAATTGGTTCCTGTTCACTTGAGATTGAAGTTGTTCTTCATTGGTTGTGCATGTTAGCATCTCTGGTGAGTCTTTGGTGGTTCTTCCACTTTGAATTGCTTACAGACTGTCTTGAGTCTGCATCCATGTTGATATTTTCATTTTTCTCTGTTCCAGTGTGGTTTGCACATGTCATTCTGAACTTGTATACTTGCAAAGGTCTCTCCATTTTAGTTGGTCCATTGCCGTGTGTCACCTGCTTGCTAGTTAATAAACTGCCTACTTCATGTTTATATGCATTTCAATATGAATTTGATATATCCATAGTCATGTTGCCTTTATTTTTGGTTTGTCTTGTACATTTCAGTGAGCTTCTGCATCACTGTATCACGTGCACTGTCGCTGGTGTCATGTATTGTCCTGTCTCCTTATCTTTGGAGCACTGTTCAGATGCAAGTTGCATTTTAATTTGTTGGGTTGTTGCATTCGACTTGATAGTATTCTTCACTGTTTCACTTTGTTGCTGGTGCACTTGATGTTGTAGTTGTGTTCACTCTTGTAGTATCACCTGTTGCACTGTGTTTTGTTGTACATTCACCTGCTAGCCTAGCTGCAGTTTCATTCATGTACTTGTAGTTGTACTTCCTCATCACTGTCTTTGTTGCTCCTAACCATTTCACTGAACTTATACATGCTTGCCCCTGTTTTGCTTGATGATTCATGCTTCACTTTCTTCACTTTCTTTACTACGGCCTGTAATTGTTTTGTAGTATCACTGTGCATTGGTGAACTTCGTTGCTTGTGATCTCGGTTGCACATTCATTTTAATGTGCATTTGTTTGCATTGAATCTGGCATCATTCCTTGGGACAGTTTGAATACTGTCCCACTTTGATTTTAGTCCTGGCTTCGAAGCTTGTAGACTTTGTCTTGTGACTATTTTGTTGGTTTTGAATTATTTCATGTTGATTGATGAAATCACACTTGAGTGGAATCCGGTCTCAAAGACCTGGGTTTGACCCTGTAAGTTTATTTATGTTAACTTCTACAGTTTTGATTGCTGTTATCTTTCACTGTCGTGATGATTTCACGTACTGTGTGGCGAGGCAGTGCACGCGTGCGTGTACTGCAGCCACATAAAAATTTGATTTGATCGACCTTCTTGAGATTTCTGATTTGTTGATTTACACTGCTTAGTGTTACATCTGCCGTTATCCAATTCTCGTATCGAGAGTTGGATATACGAGATTTCTGTGACTGTCATCTATACTGAGATTGATTATTATTGCTTCTATGCGCTAATAACTGAGTTTGAATTAGACTGATCCGAGTATTATTTTCTTTTGAATGTAATACTCGGGTCAGACCGAGTATTTACAGGTTGTAGATTTTTAGCTTTGGGTTGCTGCTAGAGCTATGAAGACTTTTTATATCATTTGAAGTGGTCTTCGTCTTGTTGTAGTAGTCAGTGTGTCTGTTTTAAGATGATGATGTATTCATGTATATTAGTCGATAATGTACTTGTATATATAACTTCTTTAGTCGACAGTTGTAGTCGTATCATTTGTATTGTGTCAAATGTATTGTAACTGATATCAGTTATTATATATATGAGACTTTTCGTTCCATCTGTATTCCGCATTTATGTTATCTGTGTTATTTTTATATCTATTGTCCTAAACTATTATAGCCACTGTGTAGTAGCTTTGAGTGAGAATCGGTATGTCGGATTTCCTCTAAAAATGAAATGCAATGTTTTATTATCTAACATATCGGTGCTCACACAAAGCAATTACACGGATGGTCGCTCCTCAACAGCCTTATTCTCCGTGCTAGTTGACAGCACTACACCGTAGTGTTCTTGGCTAGCGTGGGTATAGAGGTGGGGCGTCACAGCTGTGGCATCTGTAACGCTTAGATTCGGACCTCAAATGAGGAATGTTACATGTTCGCTTGGACGTTTTGGGTCCTACGTTTTTAATCTTATAAACGTTTGGTCTTAGCAGTATTGACCATACACTTGGAGCATATCTTATCGATCTTAGCAGTAGTAATCATTGTTTTGGGATCACAGTTTGATCATAGTATATTTATACTATATTATTAGTAGTCTTTGGGCTAGTGTAGAGCAATGGAAGATATTGTGCTAACATATTACAAGAGAAGAGCAGGTTATGGTATGATCCCCTACTTTTGAGGTGGATTTACTATACTTATTTATAGACTATCCGGATTATCCCTGAGTCATGTTTTTGGAGAGGACCGGCAGTGATTTTTTAGTTCCTTTTATTTATATATAATTTTAATATATAATATTTTGAGATAGTTCCCCTTACACCAGACTTTATGTCTGACCCGAGTTTTGTCTTTGTCTGCTTATGTCATGACAACTCTCGAGTACTAGTTTGAGTAGTTCGAAAGTCAAGTGCTTTGAGGGATACAATAGCAGAGTGCGCAGCTGGAGCATTTTGGAGGAGTGGCATCGATGTTTTGAGATACATATACTTGTTATTTTATTGTACGCGATAGACTTGTTATTTATATATGAGATTGTTGCATCAGCTATTTATTTAGAACTCCGTGCTTTTGGAGTTAATGTATTCTGACTATTCTATACTGATATTTATTTGTCATTTTCTTCCGTTAGTGTGTTCTCTTTATTCGGTATATTATATGTTGTTATTTCATTGCAAGATCTTATCGATATCTGGGTTTAGTGTTTTGTTCTAATTTTACCACGACATCTATCTTTTATGGCATCTAAAAGCAAAGTGATGTTGTAAGGCATCAACTTTTAGGTATTACAAAGGGCGGGTTGTTACACCCATCCTAGATATGTTGACATAGTGACCGTTCGTTTGTTTTTTTAAATTTTGAAAAGAAGTGTTTTTTGGATGCACCTCTTCACGAATGGATACATCTATTAATTTGCTATATAAAGTGAAGCGTAAACGAATTTTCTAATAAAATTTTCTTACTTTCTTCTTACTCCTTACTCCCTTGAAATATTACTTGAAAACTACTCACTATATTCTTCAAAACTACATTGAATCAACCCATACTCCACTAGATTGATTCTCTACAAACTATCTACTGTTTTGGAAGTATTCTCTCTACAAACTCAGATATCAAACTGCTACCAAAAGGGGTGTAAGATATCTTGTATCCCAAGTACAACTATTTGTATTTTGAAATCAACAACTCTACTCTTATTTGTTTGGATTTTCTTGTTGCCCGTTCAAATCTAGTGGGTGTGCATGGTAGCCCATCTAAATCTTGTGGGTGATCTTGTAGCCTGGTAAATCAAGAGAGTTTGGCTTGGACTCGTGAGATAGGAGAGTGTATCTCGTAGCCGTGAAATCAAGACTGTATTCTGGTTTTCTTGCTACCATTAAAATAAGGGTGGGAAAAGAAATCTGTACATACACCGTGCATGACTGGATGTACGATTGGTTAATATTCGAACCAGTATAAAAACTCATGGTGTCATATTTCTTACTTTACTTTCTATTATTGCTTTTATATTTATCTGTGATTGCATCTGTGACTGCTTGATTAGTATAGATCTATGTTGATAATATGTGGTGCGATTTAAATTTTGAAATAAGGTTAAAAAGATTCATAAAAGTTATAAAACATTATTCACCTCCTTTTCTAGTGTTAAAGTAGCCTTAAGAACCGTTACACCATAACCTACATATATGTTGTTTTCAATTTAAAATTTTCGAATTTAAAATAAAGTTGGTGTGTGTGTGTATGTGTGTGCACACTCTCACACATACATGTACATTACTTCAACTCAAAGTTTATATAATGAACTTTCGTATAAAATCATAAACGTGATTTTGAATCCTTCCTATGTTAAAAATAGATTTTAAATTATTAATTTTAGATTTCAAAACATACAAAATTTGTCAAAATTAATTTTTATGCGTAATAATTCGAATGTTCAAATGAGATTTGTAACGATAAGTAAAAGAATGAGCGAAGGAATGAGAAGAGATCTCCACCGTTTCCTCTTCTTAAATTCCATATAAACTCATTAATTATCATACTATAAATACAAGTAAACAATCTTTATATTAGTTAAAGTAAGCCTACAAACATACAAAGGCATAAAAGGACACACGTGTCCGTTGCGGTGTAAATTCCAACATATATGAATGTACACATTAACCATGTACACTATTTATATGTTGCACTTGTATTATACACATATGACTGTATTTGATATGCTCATTATAATATATTTAATTTAAATTAAATGGAACTCCTTTTAAACAAATTAAGTAAAATAAGATTTTATTTAAGACAATATTAGATTGAATCGAATAAATCCTTTAGACTTCTTAGGCTCAATAGATTCAAAATAGGAAACAAAATTGATATTTTTCTATTTCATTCGCTTTCGACTGACGTGGTTCCTTCATTAAGTTCGTTGTTTCAACCCAACATTTATTCAATCCACTCGACACACTTTCAATAAACCAACCTAATACTCAACATTCAATAAGAAGCAAAACATTCATGGCTAAGCCCTAAACCAACATGGCAATTAATAGGCATAAAAGCAGAAAAAACAAATTATATCACGTAGAGTGTCATTTTCACTCACTCAAGCTAGTATAAATCCCCCGAATTTGCTTGAAATCAACTTATGAGATCCCTATTTCAAATTCCAAAATCACATCTTCACTTCTAGCGAATTCCGACTTATGGGTATTGTAGATGACATCCTCACTTGAATCTATATTATTTTTATGTTATTTTCCGTGAAGGAATGGCGGAAAGGAAAAGAGGTGGTGCTTGAGGAAGATGGAGGAGGAAGACTTAGAAAATGAAAGAAATAAGAAAGGGTGGATCTCATTCAAACTTCAGATATATATAGGCATTTCCCCCTTTTAATTACAAGTTTGTCACTATCCATTTTGATTTCTTATGTTCTTTGACACTTTCAAGTCTTTTATGTTTCTAAAACTATAAACGCCATTCCGAATAAAATGAAACTAGTTTTGGATACTAATTCGACTGTCTTCAAAAATTCGTCTTTTACGCTCAAAATCTTATATGTCTCGATTAAATGCGTTTTAACTCATTAAAATGATTTAATTAATTTATTACCCTTCTCTAAAAATATAGATCTCAAATTTTCTCATTTATGGTATTCCTATCTATAATTTGAAACAAATAATTCTTTACCTTCAAATCTTCCAACTTAGCATCCACAAGTAGTAGGCCCTAAATATTTATTTAAACAAAGAAGCTTTCCATTAATTAGCGTTGACGAATGGGCATAGTGACCATCAAATTTGGGAATTGAAATATGCACAAACTACTCTTTCAGACATCTCCTTAAACTTTGCTTCCAAGAAACTATTGATCTTTCTTCCCCTTCTTCCAGTCTTACAAATCTAGCCCATTTGATGTGATATAAAATTTTGAAAAATATGAAGTAGATTACAAACCACAGGCTTACATAGCATGTTACAAATGATTTTATTTCAATTTGAGCCACTTTGGCAAGCTTATTACGTAAATATGCCAGTTACAAAACTAATTACAAATATAAACCACTTTTGGACAGCTCAGCGTCACGTTGGCCAAAAGTGTACATGCGACATTTCAAATGCCGCCTGTGTTTTTTTTAACCAAACATGGTTGTACATTTTGAGATAGCGCCAACTACATTTTAAAATGTGCCCATTGGCTCCATCTCAAATTGCATCCATATATATTTGTATTAATATGTAGTTGCACTATCTCAAAATGCACCAACTATATATTTAGTTAAAAAATTACAAGCGACATTTAAAATGCCGCGTGTACACTTTTGACCAGCGTGGCGCTGAGCTGGCCAAAAGTAGCATATATTTTTAATTAGTTTTGTAACTGATCTATTGGCGTAATAAATTTGAAAAGGTGGTTCAAATTGAAAAAGGAAATCATTTCACAATAAATAAATACATAACAACCCATGATCGCAATACCGGACAACCAGGACAATTCGGTTTTTGACTGTAACTGATATAAAATAGTAATTAGTGCCCTAAATATTTAACACGGATCATTTCCAACAGACGAATATTAACTATAAATATTCGTCATCCCTTGCAAATCTCACTCCAATGGACAAGCTTCAGTGTAATATTCAGTGGTCAATTCAGTAGTCAGAATTGACCACGGATGTCTATTTAATTAGTTTTCTTCTACAAGGTTATTAGACTATATTTCAATTGTAAACAGACCCCGAATATAATCAATACCAAACATTCTTCACCTTGAAGCAACAAAACCTTAAATCCATTGCATTTTTGTTCACTATATTATTTTTCAAGTTTAGCGTTTCATCTATTCTCTCTCTTCATACTCCAATAAGATGGATCATTTCAATCCCGAAATACCAAACATTATGACATGGTTGCACAAGATAACTCCAAAGTTGAAGAAATTTTCTTCACATAATACTTGTGATAACATTGCAGACATTAGATCATACGCGGAAACATGCAAATTCACATTCATACATTCATATGCAAAAGCACTCACATAATACAGTTCCCTAAGACAACAAAGATAACATTCAAATTCCACAATTATCAAGTAGCATACAAATATAAAAAAATGCAGATATCACATATATCATGTCCGACTGTAGGGAGTCGGCTAAACTTAGCAGCACAAAACTTGAATCAGATTTTTTAATAGATAATGGGCTCAGTAGTACCTTCCAACATTTGCACAACCTTCTTCATGGTAGGCCTTAACCAAGGCTCATCTTCAACGCAAGAAATGCCAACCTTCACAAACCTCTCTAGTCTATTCACATCACTCTTTGCCTCTTCATCATCCTCGACTAACAAATCCAACTTTTCATTCCTAAGACAATTCTTTGCCCAGTCTATAATTGTTGTTCTTTCATGACTCTGCAATCCACCCTCAAAATTCTTTTTGCAGCAGATTGTTTGCAATAACATCACTCCAAAGCTGTATACATCAACCTTTGCACTAATTGCAACGTTCTTGAACCATTCAGGTGCAAAATAACCTATAGTCCCCCTAATGCCTGTAGCTGTTCGTGTCTGATCGAACCTTAACAGCTTTGCCAACCCAAAGTCCGAGATTCTAGCTTCCATATTCTCATCCAAAAGTATATTCTGAGGCTTTATATCACAATGTATGATTTGGTTTCTACATTCCTCGTGCAAATATGAAAGTCCATTGGCAATACCAATAATAATTTTTACTCTTTGATTCCAGCTGGGTCGATTGCTTCCGAAAATGTACTTATTAAGTGATCCTTTACCGAGGAACTCAAACACTATAAGTCTATGCGACCCTTCTTTACAAAATCCAATAAGTTGTACTAAATTTTTATGATGTGTTTGGCTGATAGCTGCAATTTCGTTTTCGAAATCCTGCTCGCCTTCTTCAAGCAGGCTTTCTTCTAATTTCTTGACTGCTACTACAAGTGTATTATTATTAGACTGCGAAGGTATGACTCCTTTATAGACTACACCAAAAGCTCCTTTACCAAGCTCTTCGCTAAATCCTTTAGTAGCTTGTTCCAGCTCTTTGTACGTGAAAGAACACGTTGCGGAAACTGAAACAATACTGCTTATCTTTGCTGAATCCCTTTCACGTTTTCTTTCTCTATGCATGTAAAAAAAAGCACAAACTTGAAGAAGGTTCGAACCCACAGAACAAACCAAAATTGATGATACTATAAGTATCAACCTCCTCCACTTACCCGATCCATCACTACTTGTAATGGTACTAGACCCATTAATACTTATATTCAATTTATTATACTTGATGTAAGCTACTCTATCCACACTTTGTTTTAATATTCCATTAGAAAGTGGGAACTTCTTTTTCCAGCAAGTTCCAGCATTGTCGTATATAGCAACCGTACAAAAGCAGTCATTCAAGCATGCATTTTGGCATTGGGTATCATTGAATGACGTAATCTTTTCGGCATCAGCAAATGGCCAATCAAGATTCTTAATGGGTTCCATAGCGAAAAATGATTCACTGCCCTGTTCACAGAGTTGTGGAACGTAATCTGGTTTGCAGCCTTTGTATTTTCTGGTTGGGTCCATGAAAGTGTAGTGAGGAGGGCACGTACAACTGGCTAATTCACTGTTTTCTTGTGTGCAATAACTATTGAAACCACAGATCCCACTTCCAAAGTTGAATGTAAGGCCGCATAGATCTTTAACAAGGTTTGCTACGATACTCCAGGTTCCAGTGGTTGGCTGGGTTTTCGGAAAGGTATATTGCCTGGAACATTTATATAATTACTTGGTCAAAGGTGATTAAGTGTAGTATACAAGGTGTATGTCATATTAAATCACACCCATTTGCATGTATTAAACAAATTACCTGAAGCCACCATCTGGATCCAAGGTTGCCCTTAAAAAGTTGTCTCCAGTTAGAACAGGTTCTTGTAACACTTCTTTTCTAGTACCATTTTTAAACAAAAGGTACAAACTTCCAGTCTGATTAAACACAAAGCTAGTTTTTCCTGGATTACCTTGTGTGGCAGTAGAATAGAAGCTTGTTTCTGGGATAGCCGTCCGTGTTGGAAATTCTAGTTTGTATAGAACCAAGTTTCCATCAGTCTGCATCACAAACATAAATATTCCTTTTGAATAATCATCGTCAGTAAGTTTTGAGAAAATAGTGGTATTTTGGTTCAAAATTTGGCCAGGCAATATAGTATCAGTAGGAGAATCAAACGTCTGCCATACTACAGAAGAGGCGCTAGAGTAGAGTACGAAATTTCCATCATCACGCATGGAGCCAGAGCTTGCTCCACCGACATCCGAACTCCAAATTTGTGGATTTGAGGAGTCTTGTAAGGTCAGTTGTCCGTCTGATGTAAGCTGAGCTTTGGCTTCCTTTGATACAGGATTGCCCCCGTTTGCAGTCCAAATTACAGTTTTGGGCTTGATTTTGTAGTAGTAGACAGCAAGAAAAAAGAGCGATGGATCAGTATCAAGTGCACGGAAGCCGAAAGCAAAATCTCCAGAGGGGGAGAGCAGAGATGAACGGTTAGTGGATGGAGATAAAATTGTACCCAGAGTTATATTTTGACATGAAAATTTGCGTGGGAAGAGCGGAAGCAGCAACAAGATGAGCAAGATGTACGAATGGAAAGCCATTTGGATGACAAACTATAAATTATGATTATTTGTTTATTATTTATTATTGACGATTTGTATTCATCGTGCCAAAGCGGATGACTTTGAAGTCTTCAAGCATTAAATTCTGTGGAAGAGGACCTAGTCGATGTTTAGATAATTTTGCTAAGATCTCTTGGAGCTATTGCTTTTTATGAAACAACACAACCGCGGTAGGATCACGGCTAACCTTAGACCTTGAGGAAGTGTGGTTCAATGAACCAAATAACTTTGCACGGATTGTCTAACCCAAGCCATAAAGAACCTTTTGAACCAACTTCTTCGAACCGACGATTCAACTCTTAAACCATGAAAAACCCTTTGAACCAGCATCATTAAGCATTCATCTTCAAAGTCAAAATTCAAAAGCAAAATTATGTACTCTATAGTGCTTTTTTTTATAACTATTTTTTCACTTTTTGAAATTTTCCTTCCTAAATTTTCATTTTCTGCTAGTTTCCAAAAAACTAGTTTCGAAAGAAATTCCTTTCGACGAGTAACACAAAAACTTGAAAGTTTTCGCAATTTTCATAAAATTTCATTTCATTTCAATTATATTGCTCTGTGAGGGTGTAACATGTTATTTACCAAGTACAATTATTAGTCATCATGGAGAACTACAACATACATTCAAAACATGAAGTATTCGAGTGTTCCATATTGTCTGTAACATAGATGCAAATTCATTGAACAAAGTCTTGTCCGATTCCGAATTAGTATGAAGAAATTTCTGCAGTTTTGAACGAAAATAATGACTTCTGCCTAGTCAAAGTTTAGAAATCAGGATGTAGCATGTTATTTGCAAAGTAAAACTTTTAGTCACAATGGAAACAACAACATACATTCAAATTTAAAGCATCCGAATATTCTTAATTGTCTGTAACGTAGATGTGAGTCAATTGGTCAAAGTTTCATCTAATTCCGAGTCAATACGAAAAAGTAATAGCAATTTAAACGGAAAAAAACAACTTTTGCCTAGTTGGAATTCAAATATGGGGTTGGAGCATGTTATTTGGTAAGTACCATTGTTAGTCACCATGTAGAATTATAGTGTATGTTCAGAATATGAATTATCCAAGTGTTCCATATTGTCCATATTGTAAATGTGAGTTCACTGGTCAAAGTTTCCGTTGATTCCGAGTCTGAATGAAGAAGTTACCGTAGTTTAAAAAAAATAGAAACTTCTGCCTAATTGGAGTTTAGATATGAGATTGTAGCATGTTATTTGCTAAGGACAACTGTTAGTCACCATGTAGAATTATAGCGTATGTTTAGAATATGAATTATCCAAGTGTGTCATATCCATAATGTAAATGTGTGTTCATTGGTCAAAGTCTCCCTTGGTTCTTATTCAGTATGAAGAAGTTACTGTAGTTTGAATGAAAAAATAGCGGCTTCTGCCTAGCGATGAAGTACATATTCTACATTATCAAAATTTCTAATCGGAATTCCACTTTCCATTCTGAGTTTTTCAACTTCAATCTAATGGAATTCCGTTGTTGATGGAACAGAATGCGGAATAAATTGCCTCATTCTATCAATGGTCAGAAGGCATTGAAGATGCATCAAACAGTATGAAAATTTTCCGTATCCACCCCTAATCTCTATTCTCTCTTTAATTATTATTTACACATGAACAGTTTATCTGAAATCCTAAAGCCCTAAACAATAACCGTGACCACCATCGTATGTTAAACCACAAGCATCACAATGATAATTACAAATCAAACTCCACCATCCAACATACGACCTCTTTTCCAAATTTTCTTAAATGTTTACTAAAGTGAATTTGACTCGTTTAGTGACTATTTTTTGGATATTTCGATGAAGTGGCCAATTCATAAAGAAGTATCCTTTTGCTTGATAATAAAAGTCGGATTGAACATGTTTTTGTCTACTGTTTCATGTTATTTGATTGTAATTAGACATGCATAAGATTTAATCCACTACATATAATGTTGCTCTGGATAATGAAGGACTTGATATAACTTTGAAATCTTAATGAACCCATTGAACCTCTTACACATTCTCCATTCATTGTCATTACCAAGACTCGAACTCGTGGTATATGAAGGTGGTGATTTGGTGTACTATATTTATCTGATTTGGTACACTATATGCCTATAATTATATGGTGTAGTTTGATCAATTTCAAAAATGTGCAAGGATTTGTCTATCATATTGCTTGGACCACCATGAACCATTAACTATCACAATTCAACTCGCGATTCAGTATTCAAAACTATTTTTGAAGTTAGAGCAAACTAGATGACAACGACTAGTCTTATATTTTGTATCTAGTAAAATAAATTTAGTTGAATGAAACAAATACAGACCTAGTTTAGCTAAGATAGTCACATTTATCCAATTTTCTTGATGTTGGATGTTTGGATTTTTCCGCTTCTTTTTTTCATTTATGAACTGCTAACTTTGGACCATAATACACATGCTTTGGATAAGGGTGATTCTATTTCCTACCATGTCAATTTTGTAATGGTCGACTAAATAAAAATTATTTTCTAGTATGGGTTTTTCGTAAATTTCTCCTCCCCGCTTTCACATGATACTAATTATTTTGCGTTGTTAAACACATGGGATAAATACATCGCAACGTCAGTTTATAGTTAGAAAAGGACTAAATGACAACCAATGAAAGTGGCTACTCTTTGGCAGTAATGACCCTTAAAACTCATTCAGTAAATACAACCCATCAATTAATACTTTGAAACTTTACTTCTTCACTATAAGAATTTGTTTTTTACAACACATCATGCCTGTTTTAAGTCAACATGAGATGAAAAGAAAACAATTATAAATTAATCAAAGAAAATAGGATTGAAGTTGAGTTTAAACAGGAAAGGAAAGAGACTAGGGACGGAACCCGAAGTCTCCCTATGTCATGTTAACGAAGAACTGTTGGAAGTTCCAAGTTAAGAATCGAATAAAAAAATTAATCGGACAAATGAGCAAGGTATTAAAGTACTTTGGAAAATGGAGATTGGGTTAGAAAAGTGCTCGAAATAAGCGCTTGAAGTAGCACTCTAAACAGGCCTTGAAGAATGCCCAAAGTAATACCCGAAGCAAGCTCCTGGTCTACTCAAGCTAACCCAGGAGCATGCACTGATGTAGCACTCAAAAGAGTGCTTCGTTTGAAATAAGAGATCCCAAACCTAAGTACTCTTTCTTCGAGTGGGCTCTAATCTGAGCAACCTCAGAATATGCTCCAAGGTAGCCCTCAAAGGAGTTCTTCATTCAAAGCAAGAGGTCTTATACTTTAGTACTCAAAGCTTCGAACCAGTGCTTGAACTAACCCCAAAGCATGTTTAGGTAATGCTATGGCTAGTTAGCACAAAAAACGAGAGCACTTTTGCTCGTGCTTTGGAAAATCCCAAGTTGGCTCTGATGGAAGAAAAGAGTCAACCTCAATTGATGGGAAAGTAGGCTCGAAGTAAGAGAGAAGCACTAAAAAAAAGTAAAAAAATTCTAACGAAGTTTCCAATCAGAAATTAAGGCAATAAATGAAGTAGAATTGCTCTTATTAACACACACACACACAGAGAGGATTTTAGAACAAAAAAGGGACAATTCTAATGGATGACTCTTAGAGACTACTCTTCCATACACTCTAATATGCCAAACCTCTTCCATTACTCTACTATTTTATTCTTTAATCGTAACGGCCTATAGATACATGTATTTATTTAAACTAATAAATTATAAATCACCTAACATATAGATATGGTACTAAATCTATAACCATTGTACAGATCTTTTCGAATCGACCAATTTGGACTATAAATTCGTTATATTTGGAGTCATGGATTATGAGATATCATCTTTGTAAGATTTCCACAAATAAGATGATTACACATTGGGTATATGTAACACCTTGTAAAAATTAGCAAAAACTTAATTAATAAGAAAATAATTAATTAAGTAATTAATAATAACGGTAAAAATGGAAATTTTACAAATGTCGGAATTTGACCATGAAAGTTGCGACGTTGCATTTTATGGCGATTTTCTGATCAATTTATATATATATATATATATATATATAAGGTTTTGAAATCGGAGCTCAAATGAAAAGGTTACCGACGTTTAAATTTTTCGAATTCAAATGACTTTAAATGGAATTCAAATTCAAAATAAATAATTAATGTTAAAGTTTGAAATTCAAAAATTGTGTAATTAGACTTGAGGGATGTAAATGTTAAAATAAATGTTAACGTTGATAATAATTAAAGAATTAAATAAATTATCAGCGATAATAAATTAATCATTCCCGAAATAACACTACCGGTCAACGCCTGGGTAGGAGCGATCGATTAGTGCGGTTATGGCGGCTAGGGTTAACTTAGACCGCGAACGGTCCGGATTTTATTTTTTTTAAATTGACTTAAATCTGACGGTTCTAGTGCTTTCTAACCACTATAAATAAAACTCTAGCCCCTTCATTTTTATCCATAAATTATTTTGATAACTAAGTGAAGCTCTTTCTATCTCTCTCTTCAAAGATTTTGAAAATTCTCTAGGGTTTCAAATAATAAATTTTAAGTGTTCATTATTCAATTTCTTATTTTATTCTCCTCTAATCCTTAAATTTCAGAATCTAATTCATATACAACTCCCTTATTATATATTTCTAAAAGGAGAGATCTGTAACAAATTGAAGCTGGCGTAAACAAATCCAGAAAGAGCTAAGGACTTTTGTAAGTGGAAATCATGGTTTTTCTTATTTTAGTAATTGTATAGTATAACTTGGATTTATATGTCTTAGGGGAATTTTGTTTACAAAAATATCACACTAAAACCCCAAAATTCCTCTAAAGCGAAATATCAATTCTTATGTTAGAATCTCAATCATTCTCTCTACTACTAATAAAGAAAATTCATTGCATTAACTTCCACGCTGTCCTTTTGAAATTCCAAAACTGCCCTTACATTTGCCACGTCTGCTCTCATAGTTGCCTCCTATTGAATTCATTTCTCCCATCATCGTTCTTCTCTCCCGAAACCTAATTCTATTCCTCACCAGATTCGTCAATAAAATTCCCGATCCGTTCATCCCTAAATTCGATCTCGCTAATGTCGTACCATCCACGACAACCTCCCTCAACAACAATCTCTCTTACCTGTGAACCACCAATCTCGATCCTCGGTTCTACAGCAGCCTCTCTATTCTTCCCCAGACTCGACCACTACAGCGACGTGTCATCCCACGGCAGGCGACTGGATGTATGGATGGGATGGCTCATAGCTCACCGATGTGACAGCTTAGGCGACGTGCGATTTCTCTTATCCTCATTTTCTCTCCAAGGTATACTTTTGTACAATGTATATTTATACTAAAATGTTTATATGCTCCATGTAATGTCACTTTTTTACAACATTGCTCATAGTTTTCTATGGTCCGATCTGATTTATGACTCGCAAAATGAACTTTGTTATCAATCCATACACCTTTTGACACCACTTCTCATTATTCTATGTTCTATTTGATCTGATTTGTAAATCTATAACATTGAAGATAACTTTTCCACTGACTTGCAATCCGTGAAATGAAATTTGTTAGACATATTTTTATTCCTACAGTTACTGATTATACCAAGAACTTTGCTAGGCTCGGTCGCTCCTTCATCGACTGTACTTCTACTTGCTCTCCAATTGGGTAATACCACCTTTTTGTTAGTTGATTTAAGATGCATAGGTCCCACAAATAAACTTCTGACCACTAAATAAAGAGAGTAATGCTACATTCACTTCACACACGATTGTAGCTAGCAAAGCTCCTCCCAGCTATTTTTAATATAATTAATGACAAATACAAAATTGCATTTAATTAAATTAGTATACAGTTACTACTTTTTTTTTATTGTCTTTTATCGGTTAACTTATTTTCATTTTCTCCCCTAAATGTTGTTATGAATATTTTTCTCCAATCGAGCATTAACTACAATATTTTTTAAGTGGAATTGGTTTGGTTTTGGCTAAGTGTTATTCAATGTCACTAATTTGGTTTTTATTTTTCATTGATGTTATTTATGTGTTTGATTCAACTTTAACTTATTGGTGCACATCTTTCTATATAAGGTTCATATAAGGTTGTCATTTCATACCTTTAGTCTTTAAACTCTAACTTGAAGTTGGTAGCATTTGTTTTGAAGCTCTTCTTACTTCTTTGTCTTTTACTCAAACACGAGGGAGATTTTATTTAAAAAACAAAGAGAACTGAAAATTGGAATGAAACCGTGGAAATGTGACAGCTGCTATGTGAACATAATAAGAGTAAAAAGGTTTTATATTAGAAAATGCAAAATTAGGTGGGTCAAATTCTAAAGTTGGGAATTTGAATTGACTTAAAGATGAAGATGGTATAGTGTTCATGGTATTATTACTACATGATATAGTGTTTAATATGATTACTTCATTTTCATACATGATTTCTGAAACTGGAAACAAATCTAAATTAGTGATTTCCATTTGTTGAAATTGTGATCCCCATGATTGAGATATCACTCTGTGCACTATAGAATTTGTTTTCTTTTGAATATTCTATAGATCGCCCATGCTTCCTACAAATATTTCAAATACATTATAACTAACCTTCAAATAGTTCACTGCTAAGCAATGGTGCAATTATTTAATGTTCTTATACACTGATGGGAATTGTCTTCTCGAGGAGTCTTTTTGAGAAGGATGGATCGCTAACAAAAGGAAGTCTGAATTCATGCATCATCTAGTTAGAAGTATGAAGCTTTAAGAAGTAAGTAATAATTTATTTGATATTTTGTTTATGGTTATCCTGGTATGTGAAAAATACATGATGTTATATGACATGTTGCATAAGCCTAACATTTTAATATATATTGTCCAATTTATATTTAGATACTTACAAGAATTGTATGAAATGCTACAGAGTACAAGACATAAAGTGAATTATAGGAATCTACTGACCTTTTAAACCTATCAAAATGTCCGAAGAGGTATAAGACTTTATAAATAAACTTATATTAAATCAAAATTAGTTTACAGATTTTATTACCAAGATCTTCAAAGTCATGCACTTAAACTGAAAAAAATTCCATTTTTCATTGGGAAAAGTATAAACAAAAGAAATGTCTCAATGGTTAAATGATTTATGCAGCATTTATACTTATACTCAGTTTTTATGTATATGTTTGTATATGTCATACAGTAGTAACAAATATAAACTATTTCATCATCAGTGCTTGTGTTTCTATTGCAACTAGAAAATTAAACATATAATAAAAAATGTCAATATAAAGTGATATGAATTTAAAAATCAAACACACTTTGAATTAATATGTGGTTGGAAATTAAAGATCGTATAAAATGGCAAAGCTTTTAACTTTTAACTGTTTTATTATATTTTCAAACCAAAATGACGGTTTTTATTGTTTTTATCACTCATCATCTAAACTAATGCACTGTTTATTTGTGTAGTTGGATGTGTTAAAAAAGATAAAGGAGATGATCCCCATACTATCGCTTTATCCAATGGAATTTTTGTTTTTTTCTATTTATTGGTTGTTCTAGTGAGTTGAATTCTATGAGTCATTTTAATTTTGTTTCGATGAGCAAACAAATGGTTATTTATATACTTAATTTGCAGCCCCTTCTGCTTGAAGATGATCAGGAATTATCAGTTATAATTTATTTCATAAGTATATTGTAGTAAAATTATATGACGTTACTGCCACATGAACATCATGGTGACTTTGACATGTTGGACCAAAAGTTATTGCGAGAAGGTGGTTTTGATTTATGATGAAAAAATTGCATATTGAATCATTTATTGTTAGATGTCTTTTGGTTTATGGAAGTTGTATCAATGACTATATTTTGCATTTTTTATGCCTTGAACCTTTAAATGTTTGTTATGTTTTGTATTATTGTTTGTGTGGATTCAAGTGTTTATGTTATATATTAGGTTAAACATAGTTCTCGCTGCTTTTTATTAAAAATTATTCAGCATGGAAGTATTATACTCGACTATTCTTAAGTAACAATGTTGTAGAGTGTTGTTAAATAAAAATATATAGATGATGTTGGTTATGTTATGTTTAAAAGCTTTTGGTTTTAGTTACATTTATAGAGCAATTATTAAATATACATACATTATTTTTCTAAATACATCGACTGGATAAATACATAAGCTAGTAGCTAATTATTTTATTAATATATTTATTATTTGTGAAGACTCATCTCCTCGACTTTAGGATATCGATACTAATACATCCACGGTATTCACATGCCGTAAATCTAAGTGCCGTGGAGGTAGACTTTCAGGGGTAAAGTAAGGTAAAAGATAGAAACATAAATTCTCACATTACGTTAAATAGATAAATAGTACATACAATCACGACACTAGGGTAATCAGAGTCTTTTTTTGTACGCACTAACCCAACCAGGAACAGTTATAACTGCCTGCTCCCACACTTGCTAGTATTAACTAACTTTGACACAGCGGAAAAATAAAAATAGATAGATAGATATCCCCATCGAGTGCTCCAACTCCATGTCCCAAAAATCTCTTTCAGCATGCTCCTCTCCAAAATACTGTAAATAGAATCCTTACTACTTGGCTGCCTGGGAAAATAGGGCACCTAGAGTTTAAAGGGAAAACAAAATAAACTCCGGGTCAGTCATGGGACTGGTGTGAGAACTCAAAATACGTATTTTGAAAACAAAAAGGTTTATCATAAGACCATGCCGCACATAAACACAGAACGAGTTTTTACTTTATGGTAACCAAAACATTCTTACGTAAAAATAAAGGATATTATCTTTAATGACATCTCTTTGAAAACATTTGCAAGTAAACTTATTAATCTTATCCGAAATTGTTACCTTTATTAAATTCCAGTATACTAGGCTCTACAAACAAAATGGCAGGCACTTATTGCAGAATAGGTTCCATACAAATGACTAGGTGAAGGGACTACCTTCCGGTAGTACATCTCTAGAGGAATGTACCGAGGTCAACAAAACATCTGCACCTCTACCAACACAAGACCGACCTACCTTTCTCATTAGATAGCACTGAATATGTCATTACCCCGGTCGTTACCGACCTATCTGAGATGTCTCTTTGCATACACCACAATAATTTAAACCCAAACGTCATAGCAGATAGAAAAATATCTAGAATGGGATGATCATACCCAAATGGTTGCAAACCACATAGTCTTGCTGCATTTACCCTGTTTCGGCCATTTCTGGGTGTGCGGTTCAAGGTAACGATTACCTTTCACATAGCACATCATCTTCCTTTGAATTCCACACTACCATTCCTTCGATCCCTTGTTGACTTCCATAAACATACAACCTCCGAGCTCATACGTCTCAGATAAAGGTATTAAGCTAAGAGAAGTTGCCTTCTCCACCACCAAACAGATGTATATTTATAAAAGTAAATGAAGAAATCTCAAGAATGCATTTTCAGACATTCGTCCATACAAGTTCGTTCTAGGACTGAACGAAGGCACTCTCCTACCACATCATGTCGGGAAATAACCCAAGGATTAGTAGCAAAAAGTCCTTGCATCGAAGATCTTAAATGAAGAACTATTGTCACATAATATGATATAGGAAATTTCCCCCAAGGTTCAGTGCCAAGTAGCCCTACATTCCATCTTCCATAGATATCTTCATGTCTTCACTTCGAATACGTAAATTGGTTCGAAGTGGTCTTCGGACAAGAGTTATCCAAATCCGACCCCAGTTTCTCCGAACCAATCATCGATAAAAGAGGTCAAGTGAATATGGGATCATTCTTTAATTGATTAAGTTCTTTTATCTAAATCTCTTTTGGAGATATACATTTATAAAATATTCTTTTCGGCATATACGAAAATATTAAACCTCTCTTATAAAATCCCTTGATAACTTTCAAACTTCTTTTTACTAGGAATCAGTTCGAAATCGTTTCATTTTTATTAGGAAGATATTGATCAAGTAAACCAAATTCACCATCACCTCCATCGGGCCAATCCGGATAGCCAGGGAGAGCAGGAAACTGGTTTTCCAAACTCAAGCCTAGACACTATCTCTCCGACACCCAAAAGGCAGTCAAGTTATTTGATTGACTCTAAATCTTTAATCATTCCAAAAATTCTTCAAATCATCTTAAAAACACTTTATAAATCATTTAAAAACATTTATAAAATAATTGAAACAGAATTGTTAAGTTTAAAACTATCTTTCAAAGATTATAAAAAAGTGCTGCGAAAAGTGCTACGGAAAGTGCTTTTTAAGCTATATTGATCAAAACGGCTTTTTATTATTTGAAAATTTATTTTTATCACTTGAATCACTTTTAAAACATTTATAAGATTTATTCCACATTTTTAGACAATTTTAAAAAATTATTTTCAAAGAAATCCAGTTTTGGTTTTCGAACTGCAAAATCAGGATTTTTCCAAAACTTGTTTTTACTCATATTTCAAAATCTACTTATCAAAATCTTGATTTTCTTTCTTCGATGAAAAACTATGGATATAATAGTTTGGAGAATTCTTATCTCGAAGAATTCCGAGCTATATTCCAACTTTTACACTAGTTTGACTTTTATGGCGTGAAATTGCGAACTGCAGTTACGCGACACACTTATTTTTGACTAAATTATCCATTTCTTTTCCAACTTCACCAAAACAATTTCAAATGTTCATAAAGCGTTTCAAATACATTTTAAAAACATTTTTAAGAGGTTTAACCATTCCACCATTTCATAAATTCATGGAAAGTGATTTCCTTTGTGCTTATCGACGTGTATATTCGTGACTTGCATATATATTCAACATTCAGATGAAAACAACCAAATTTGATGACCACAGCACATTAAACATCCATTTGCAACATCGTATCATCTTCCAACATATAGTATAATAGTTTAGGAGTTATCACTTTGGATTTTAAACGATTTACTTAAAAATTTGCTATAGCTCCGCTATTCGAGTTCCGAAGCTCACTATTCTTCATATTTTAGCTCCTAGATGCCTCGACCAAGTCTTAAGGAGGCTAGGGGGTGCACGGCCTAGGGTGTAGTAAGAAGTGGGCTCGGCCTAGGGTGGAGTGAGGTGGAGTTAATGAAGAACAAAGAGAAATGAGGAGTTTTGGGATTGTTTTGAGGAGTTTTACTATATATAACTATATATTATAATTTTAGTTTCTTTTTCTGAAACAATTTTTGATATTATTTCTCTTAGGATGGAAGCCATTAAAGAGGAAGCAAAAGCTTGATAATATGAAGAAGAAGATGAATGAAAAAAAAGAGAAGAAGGTAGGGTATTTATAGGAAAAAGAAGAGTGTAAAAGATGACATGTACACATCATCTTTGCATCACCATTTCAAGGCTTCTTCAACACACCTTCCTCCCTCTTATGCATGGCTAGAAGCCTCCCCCCATGTGCACATCACTTCCATCTTCTCATGTGCACATATGTTGACTTATTAAAGCTCAAGGAGTAAGTTTGCTTAAAAATATCTTATATATTATATATTATCTTTTTACACTTAATTATTATATATATGTGTTTTTATGTGCATGTTTTCTTGTATGCATATGTACATGTAGATGTGTATGTAACATATTCTTACAACGTTGCACAACTTCCACATGTTGTATTGTTACAAATACCCATTCAATTCTTCGGTTATATTTTCTCTTTTAAATTACTATGCATATTTTTGTAAACAAAATTTGAAAATAAAATTTTCTATCATTCTTAACTAATAAAAATGATCATATTATATTTATAAAACCATATATATTAACAATAATAATTGTTTACAAAATCATCGTTATATCGATATGGCTAAATGATCATTTGTTTAAAGCGATATATTTACTGGTCGTTACATTATCTAAGTACAACTATCTGCATTCTCCAGGAAAGAGGAAAATGAGATAAAGAAAAAGAATTTTGATCCACCACAAAAAGAATATAACCAAAAAAGTGAGTAAAATGCTAATTGCCTTATAATGGAAAGAAAAAAAAAGTAATAATCATTCGAGTCTATATCAGCAAATATAGCAATCATCAAATAGGTTATAACGAATGAAAGGAAACAATGTGTCCTTTGAAAATGATAATATAGATTTTATGATAAATAGATTCCAAATAAAAAGACGGTTGAAAGAGATAGAGAAAGAATAGGTCAACCATGAAGTGAATAAAACTATGAAAGGGAGCAAAAGATTAATTTCCAAATAGAAGTCCGAAAGCAAAGAAAGAAAAAATAATTAGCATTTGGACCAATAGTAGTAAATAAGATAACCATCAAGTAACTGATAATAAAGGGAATAAAATATAGTGCTCAATGAAAATGATAGTACAATCTATAATATATGAAGTCCAAATATTCAAGTGACTTAATGTAGGTCCATGTAGACGTGCAAATATACTCTTTAAAATATTGAAATTGGGTAGTTATTACAATTTTAATGTTTTACATTCTATTCCACTTTTTATCTTTTTCTTTGGATCTGATTAAGGGTTTTTGAAAAGAAATAAGCTATGAAATGGTGTGTAAGGTACAGATTCTTTTATTCATATTTTGCACTGCCTATTTCCACAATTCAAATAGAAATTTCCTTTTTCAATTTTATGCAAAGAAGTCCTACAGAGCTTAAAAGGATTTAAACTGTAAATTTTTTTAATGTTGATTCTGCTATTTTAGTATAAAATTAGTTTGATATGTATTCTATTTTTATACAAGTCTGCTCTTAATGTATCGTAGTTCCTTTGATCGACTAACCTAAGCTTCAATACCAAATGTAACAACCCACACCTTAATGGTCTGAATTTTGACTAAATCAAAACCCAAGTCCATTAGGGTATGGATCGTTGGTTTGGTAATTTGTAATAAATATAAGTATATCAAATAGCTATCTATAAAAACTCATAGTGAAATTGAAATATATAATAGAACATATATATATATATATATATCAACTAAAGCTACTACCTTGAAATTAATATTATTCCTTAGATATCTAGTTGCGTTGTTAGCGCCAAGCATGAATAAGAAGACTTCTTCATCTGCCGCTCCCATCTTGCTCTGGTAGTTTCTCCCTCTAATATATATTGTGGGTTGTAATGAGGAGGGGGTCAAAACAACGTTCTGGTGATTGAAAAATTAAAACTTTACCCATAACACTAATTTATGCCGATTGATTTCCATTTAAGTGCTATGTCTATTATTTACGATTAATCCGTTCAATCCTATGTGCATGTACAATATGTTCAACCTTCTTCGAGGTATAACTACATACATATATACATACATACATATATATATATATGATGAACTACCCAAAAGAAAACCCCGACCCCTATACTTCTTAATTAGGGAGGAGGCAGACACAGTGACCATTTAATTCCTCAACCCCGAAGTAGGCTCTCCGTAACGTAATCACTAGTCAATTGGCTCTAGCTACAGAGATCGATGACCCTTAGATATAGTTTTATAATTTAATTTACCGTATTACTAATGCATATTAATGACTCATTTAAGGGTTAATTAGCCTGCCTCCGACAAACAAACAACTAACTAATTAAACTTTGAGGTCTGTGTGTATCCCATACAAATTCTACACTAGTATAAAGCAAATCCATCCAGGCATAACTTGAGACTTTGCTAACGATTGCTCGGGACTACTTGTGGTCATAGCCTATATGATAGCTCTACTACTAAATACCAGTACAACAACAACAATAACATAGCCCACCATCCTCCCACAGTCGAAATCCTGTCTAGATTAACCTAATGTAAGTCAAGGAAAAAGCCCATTCTATTTACTTAATACCTATTGTTAGAAATGAAGCAGACCTCATTTCCCTAAAAGTATGGAGCCATTTAATACTTCAAATTCAAGGAGAACCCTTGGTATATTTTCTCCCACCTATACACAAACGCATATCCCTTCCTCATGGGTCCTATGGTTGGATATGTCCCACATCAGTAGTAAGTATACACAACTACTGATAGCCTCTAGGTGAAGGGCAGACTTCTGTTGTGTAAATCTACAGACCTTGCATCCCAATCCACTAAACAAAACCAATCATCCTAAGCCTAAATGGTGGGCTAGGCCCACTAATTCACACTCCTTCTAAACTTATAATTATGGCTATATAATTTCCGACTATAAAAATTATACTACCTCCTAGTATTTAACTCTTATCTTATACGCTTTTACTATATTCAATAAATGTCAATTGTTCGTAATAAATGTTCATTATTATTATAATGGACAATCTCTAATGATATTTATTTATTCATTCTAATTCAACCTATTATTCCTATTTCATTTCCATATAAATGTCATATTAAATCATTTAATAAATGTATTTATGTCCGCACTGAATTTCTGTAAATCCCTATTAACTGCACATTTATTGAACTATTAATTTCCGAGTTACTATCACTTTTTCATATTCACCTGCTAGTAATATAGTTTACCATGCTATTAATAACTAGGCATCCTAGTTATAACTAATATGAGTATTAACGTATATTGCACTATATATATATTTAATTGGTAAGCACAATTGCCCATGTGTGTGTACATATATATATATATATATATTCTTGTTTCTAATTATTAATTTCTAAACAAGAACATTCATTTCCACGTTTTAATTTATTAGATCTATCCTTCCAAAAAGGATTACAGTTATTATTAATTAGAAAATTTTTCAACATCCCCAAAGCTATGTGTTTAATAAGAAATATTGTTTACGCTTCAAAAGAAGATTCTTAGAAATAATTACTCTCTTCGAAACCCCTTTCAATTAGGTTGATTTGGACAAATTGCTTTTGGAGAGTGGTCTTATGAAAATATTAATGGCAGTTAATAGATACAGTCAACCTTATTGAAGTGAAGGTTAAGGAGAAAGAATCTCTTTCGAAGCCTCTTTACTTACTGATTCGAAAGAGGTTATTAATACCAGAAATTCGTTTCTTTCGACTGTGATGAAAGAGGGGCAATTTTTCCTTTAAGAAGAAGTGTTTGCTTTTGACATCATCGTTCATAATCTTCTAGAAAGAACTCTTTCGAAAGGGTTGTATGTATTGTAGTGTGCGTGCACCTTTCGAAGGAATTCGTCCATATAGAATTGCTTATCATTTACACACCAGATCCCTTTCGAAACATCCCATTCGTCGAAAGGGTTTTGCTCTTTTGAAGTAGATCTAATGTGTAATATGTAAGCTCAAAGTCATATATGCAATGGAATATCATCTCGGGTAATATAAGTTCCATGAACTTATTCAAATCAAAACATCATCATCATCTCTATTTATCATTAAACACGATGATAATGTGATTCGTATGCATATTATCCAAGTTGATCCCATGGCATCGCATACGAAAAAAATGAATAAAGAAGATAAGCTAGCATCATGTGCAATTGATCATTAGACAAGCTAATGATCGAAATAATCTCCCTCATGATCAAAATCTTTCTTCAATCTATGCGCTTCTTCTCTTAATATTAATCAAATTGAGTAACAAGCAAGAGTGCCTTTTTCTATAAAATTGATTTAGGGTTACAAAGATTTGATTTTGCTAAGAAATTGGAGAACGGGTTTAGGACTCCAAAATCCGGTCCCCAAATCGGACCCTTAGGGTCATATTTATAGATACAGGCCAGCCCCCTTTCGTGCCCATCCTTTTGACATGGTCGAAAGGTCCTCCTTCAATCTTCCGCGTGTATCCTTCTGACATGGTCGAAAGGTTTTCCCTTATCTTTCTATGCACCCTTTTTCGATGCGGTTGAAAAGCTTTTCTTTTGACCTTTCTCATCCATTCTTATGCCTCCACCTTTTCATTCGAAACATTTCGACCCAGTCGAAAGGATCACCTTGACAACCTCTTATTGCTATTAAAGTTTGTGTACCTCTTTTACTTAGCTTTTTTACCGGACTGCTTTCGACTTCATCGAAAGTGGTGTAGAAGCGCTCTTTGCTTTGTGTTGCCATACTGTTTGCAAGTGAGAGATGAGTTGAGCTTTCACATTGCATTAAAAGGGATAGAGAGCGACAACTGGGCCTTACTAAAAGGACTCTTGGAGTTCATGTATGATTTTTATCATGCCTTTAAAGGGTTCCAACTATTTCGAAAGGCTTATTGCTGCTTTCGAAAGGTGTATTGGAACCGTTTCTTCAAATAGTGAATTGACAACGGCGAAACCCCCTGCCTTTCTTATATATGCGAATCCACCTGCGTTGACAGGTCTAGATGAGGCGGAAGGGTAACCTTGCCCTCTTTTCTTCCCCTTTCGAGAGCTTTTATCTTGTTATTATTAGTAATGGAACCTAGTGCTTACGACTCCTTCAAAAGCCATCTCAATACTTTCGAAGCGCTCTTTTTTGAACTTTGGTGAAACCTATGTCTCTAATTTTTGTAGACGCTGTCACTTTTATAAGCCTTCTTTCATACCTTGTTTTTAAGTGCATTTTATGGTCAACAGTTATAACTTTTCATAAATTAACCAAGAGTATGACCTTTGCTCCGTTTGAAATTATAAAGAATTATCTCTTTTATTTTATTGAAATAGACAGTGCAAACTACAGGGAAGAACATCCATATTTTACACATTTCTTTCATTTTTGATATATTCCTCCTTATTATTCAAACGGTGCACTTTTTATACATTTGTGGAATTAGGTAATTTATGGAAATTACATGGAGATAGATACAATTAAATTATACTCACAATACTCTCAATAAACTAGAGCATAGAAATTCATATTTCAAGTCAAATTAGGGCAACCTAAATTAATATTAACAAATTACACCCAACTATCCTAAATATGGAGTAAATCTTACAATCTTATCAACATTTCACTTTAGCAAATTTAGGGATTGATTTCTAAACTTTAACATTACGGTGTAAATACCGTTTCTATTCCAATTACCTACCTTACAGAATATGTAAGCGATATTCCTATACGTTCGTTTAAGCCCACAACTCATCAGATCTTATACAGGCATAATAATTAAATAAATTTCAATGCTATAAACTTCAATGTTATAAATAAATCATATAATTTTTCACTCACTTATTGAGGTTTCCAAATCTCCCAAATCTGAATCCATCCCTTTAGTTGACTCTTTTTCCTTTCCAATCCAAAAGAATATGTATAACAAGATACATACATACAATTAGAATTACAGATCTGAGAAGAGATTTGGAGTTATGAGGAATGTAGATTTATAATTATGAAATTTGCCTTTTTCTACAGCATCGATTCACTCCTTCCCTTCTTCTCTTTTACTTTCTATCATCCTCCAATTTGTAAACATATAAAATATTTTATAATTTCTTGAATTAGTGGAGAAAGGAAAATGGAAGAGCTCCGCAGCTTTGATTAGAAAATACGAAAAGAAAAGTGAAGGACCAGGCTTGTATTTATAGACAACCAAATCAATCATATCTGTTAGATTTAAATAACTAAATTTGGGACATTCGACCAAGGTTCAACCCTAGTTGCCACCTTTAGGATCGGTTGAACACTCTCCTATAGGGGATCGACTATTAGCGATAGACCGGCCCATGAAGGGGGTCGACTGGCGGGGTGTCAATTTATTATTATTTATCTCCTTTTTTCCATTTATAATTATTTTTGTTTCAGAAACTTCACACATTGATAACTTCTTCGTTTGAACCCTGATCGTAAAACTTCAATATGAAAGTTGCTCAGCAAATCACCACGAAAATAATGGTGCAAGTTTCGTAGTAAAATTTTGAAATTTGCTCAAATTTTATTTTTGAACCATATTAATTATTTATCAATTAATGTTAGTTTTACAGGGTGTTACAGATATACTAGAATGTAGAGAGTAAAATGCAAAAAAAGTAAATATCAAGTAAAGTTTTTATAGTGGTTCAAAAATCTCTGCCATACATCCACTTTATACCTTGTGTTACGATTCCTCAAGTTAGCAAGGCTCTGGCTTCCCTAAATCTTAAAAGACATTAGTCCAATCTCCAATGGTTTTTTTGGACGGTAGATATGATCGCTTCAGATATGTTGTAGAGTGCTTGGATATTTCCTTATTATCCAAAATTCTCCAAAAGCTTCACTATTTGATTATATGGAGTCATATGTTGTAGGATTTCTCCCCTAAATGTTGATGACGAGGATATTTGTAGATGTATTCCTAAGGCTAGGAGGCTTTAAGGTTGCTGCATAGAGATATAAAGTCATCTAGGTTTGGACCCTGAAGAGTGATATGAAGGATAGGTCTATCTAGGCTTTATAAGCAACCAAAGTTCTAGTTGTCACCACTCTAGTTGGTATTGACCAAAAAGATACCAGATCATTCTTGCAGTCCAGAAAGATACCCATCAGACCATTTTCATGATCTGATAGTCTACTTTTTGGATCGCTGTTACAGTCAAATAGTCCACTATGTGCTCACTTACCAAGTTCAAAAATCGATTTAGTACCGAGCACAAAGACACAAACCAGATTTATCTGGTCAGTTCTAGTGCCTTTGGCTTTGGCTTTGCCATTGTTGTATTGTCCTTCTCATTGTCTTTTATGTGCTTTGCTCTCACGCATTACTTTGCTAGGTTTGGATTCCACACATAGCCTTTTTTGAGTAGGAGAAGAAGGTTGAACCGTTATTATCAAAGTTATAACTTCTTTATTTAAGTCGGAATGGGGAGAAAATAGGACCGATAACTTTGTTTCGGAAGGTAGAACATTCTAATTCCTTTAGACATTCCATTTAGGTGACATAGCTAGTATCTCTCTAGGATGGAGCCCAAATCGGTTAGATAGAGGACATCAGACATGTTTTCCATTCTAATTCCATTCTCGTATCTTCCAACCCATCGCTGGGATCGAGGTACGGTTTCGACCAAGGTTTACACCTCGACATTGGGCATGTTTTCCAAATTATTTGGGTTTATTCAAAGACTATACCAAATTTTCCCCTAAAACTTTTCCCCGTAAAGTAAGTTTTGTTGATATGAAGAATGTTTTGCTTGAGATCCAATCGTAGTTTGGGAATGGTGTAGTAAATGTAGAATTCCATAGTGTTTGGGGGTTAAGAACATTCATTCCTGCCTAGTCAAATGTCATGTCTCCCATAGTAGTGGTTTTCACACATTGAAGGGGCAGGGTTCTATTATGCCCCTGAGTATTATTGTCAAATATTAATCAAATTTTATTCATAAAAGTAAGTCATACCTTTGCATTGTAGTTGTAACACCTCTAATTTTGTAGCACATTATTCTTAATATTTAATTAAAGGAAAACTAAATAAATAATGTGGGTAAGACAGGTAAGTGATGGATTTTCCAAAATAATAATCTGGCCTGAATTATGTGATAAAGGTGATTGTTTTATGAAGAGAAAGATAATTAATTGAATCTAATCTAAGTAGGGTAAATAAAGGATGAATAATATTATATCATTCTCCCTTTCTCCACTTATTCATTCATTTTCATTCTCTCAAACTAAGTCAAAGAAGAGACCGACCACCATTATCTATATCATCAACATAACAACTTAGAAGAAGAAGAAAATGCTTAGGGAAAGAGAAGCTTAAGGCAAATCTCATCACTACATCAACTTTAATCTGAATAATATTTCCATCTCATGTATGTTTGTTTGTTTGATTCAGATTTGATATGAAATAAGAATCTTTGTGTTGTGAAATCTTGCACATGGCTTATATAATCATTTAAATGAGTCATAGCTACCATTTTTTAATTTTATGAAATTTTCCTTGAATGGATTTTGAGTTAAAATGTAGATTTTGATCTCCAAATGCTCTGAATTTTTTATATGATTTTTGGAATATTATTCTGGGATGGTTTTTAAATTTCACATTTTCTACAATTTTAAGTTGAGAAAATGGATAATTTTGGATTTTAATTATTTAAAATATGAAAAAAAGCATTTTGCTTCGAAATTTCTATATGTGATAAAAGATGGTATTTTAGATTTTTGGGAATTTTCGAAGATATGTCCCTTGCAATTTCAAATTACTATGAATTATTTAGTAAAGGAAGGATTTAATTATTAAGCTTGATAATTAAATAGTTATTGTAAATAATCAAGAGTTTGTAAAGATAGAGAAATTTTCTCTTTGTTTTTGCTACACTAATTTTAATTAACCAATAAGAATTTCACTAAGATATTAGTTAAGTAAAAAATTATTACTTATAAAGGAAATAAACCAGATTTGCAAGTATTAATGAAAATGCCATTTTCAATAAGCGATAGCTATCTCAACCTTCGATGACTATTGTCAACATGCGATAGCTATTTATTTTCAACTTGCGATAGCTACGAGTTCAAATCTTTGATGGCTTTAAATTTTGATGTGCAATAGCACTATATTTTAAACCGTCGATAGATTTACTTTGTCAACACTCGATAGCTTTGTACTTGATGTTTGATAACTTTGTTTAGTTGACAATTGATAGCTATATTTTGCTCGACATTCGATACTTTTATTTATGTGTGATAACTACAATTTGCTAGATATTTGCCAGCTTTGCTGACATGCAACAGCTACGTGTAATTTAGACTTATGATAGTTACATTTTACTAGATAACCAATAGCTTTGAGCGATAGCTACATATAATTTAGACATGTAATAGCTACATTTTGCTAGACATTCGACTGATTTGTTGACATACGATAGCTACATTGAATTAGGCATGCGATGGCTATATTTCTATAATGCGATAACATGATATTTTCGAAGTACAATAGAAAAAGCTTTTAATATGCGATAGCATATGTATTTCAAAGTGGGATAACGTAAGTTTTCAAAAATAAGATAGTCTATTTGTTCACACATTATAGCTTTTAACTCTACATTGGGCTATGTTTTCCTTAAACAAAAATGTAGTTTTTGCTAGGTATTTTTGATATGGTTTAAAAAGGAAAAAAGATATACTTTATCCCATTTTAAAAGAGTTTTATAAAGAATATTATTCCTCAGTTACAAGAATTTTTTTTTAAAACAGTCATCATATGAACATATGTTTGTGATGGATGATGTTATTGTATGTCCAATTTTGCATCTTGATTAGTTGATATTGTACATCTTAATTGTTGAGATGATCACTTATATGTTATATGCTATCATCCAACATTTATGACCTTTTGGATTAGGAACCGATCATCGATTATGGTTGTTCCTATAGTAGGTATGGTCAGCCTAAAACTCTTGAGTGAGAAAAATTGCATCTCGGAGGTCATGAAGATCAAATTGTTATATGATGCCTGAATTGATTAAAAAGCATGGATCATTGACATTTTAAAACCAGATCTAAGAGTGGAGACTGATGTAGGGTCGTGCCCTACATTCCAACCGTTAAACCTCCAATTGGCCAGGTCCGCGATTCCAAAGCATAGGGCTTTCCCATTATTGAGACTAAAATTTGGAGTTACACATATAAAGGAACTTACGAGACCTTTGATATTTTTCTCCTATCGAATTTAGAGACCATTGTGTTCTCCTTCTACTGAATATAGGAGATTGTTGTTTTCTTCTCCTATCGAATTTAGGGGACTGTTGTTATTTTCTTCTAAATGGACTTGAAGACTGTTAGATTATCTAGTTATATCTTTAGCTTGATTAAGCCTGGTAGGTTTTTAGTTAGCAAGTGAAAACTAATAGTTTCATGGTGACCTTAGGAAAACTATGCCATTGAATGGACAATTTTATGGAATTGGGTAATTATGGGAATGTGTGACCCTTTGACCTAGGGGAAAAATAGACTATTCATTTTAACCTATTATTCAGGATATTGATATTATGATTATGTTCTAATCATTTTGGTTGTAGGTTATGATTGACATATTGTTCGATAAGATATTAGAGAGGGGAAACCCATTCCATGCTTCAATGACGTGGTCCCACTAGTTATCCTTTAGATTTGAGATGAAATAATATTATTCACATTAGACTTTTTGTCTTACCTGAAGTTTTTAATTTTCTCCTAAACTCTTGGGTACTCAATTGGGTATGCTAAGTGTAGTGTTTTTAAGGTTTACACGAATAAGCTTCTAAAGATGTGCCAGAGGGAAGCTAATATTAGTGGTATTTTTGTTTTTGCAATTTTAACTACTTTTGTCGATTGTATGAAATGATGGGATTTATAACCATATAAGTTATTATGACTTTGATGATCCAAGGTGGCATATTTATATGTCACTCTTGGAATTATATTTTTATTTTTATATTTTGTCTTAGTAATGGAATCGTGCAGTTATATAACATAAATGCAATGAATTTGCAAATGAATGATTTGAAATGTTTTGTTAAAATTTGCATGTGCTCTTGGTGTTTATAATACAACAACTGATCTCATTTTGTCATTGGAAATAATGCTAAGGATGACTGCAATATCACTAGTATTTACTTTCAAGCTTAATATGGTAGATGTTACAACTTAGTATCAAATCATAGGTTTACATAAAAATTAATAAGGTTTTTTAAAAACATAACCCAAATGAAATGGAAAGAATAAAGGTTGGGGAATGTGATAACATTATATTAATGTACTTGTTATTTGCTATATATATATGTATGTATATAGAAATACATAATCCATCTATACTCTCCTCTTTATCTTTAAACATTCTTATTTATCTCATGAAGACTTGTATGCAGATTAGTAGAAATGGATACTAGAAGTGGAAGACTTAACTTAGGAGGCGAAAGCACCAGAACTAATAGAAATGTCCAGCATGATGCTAGAAATGCTAACCAAACTACTAATACTAATGCAAATGCTAATGTGGATCTTGGAGCCATACCAATTAAAACAAGGATGATGTATCAGTTCTTCGTTAATACGATGCAAACTATCACGACGACTGGGTTAACTGGAGGAAATGCCGATAATGCGGAAGCTGGTGTGCCTGAAGTGGGTACTCCTATTAATTATGTTGGATTAAGTAGAGACTATAATAATTTGAGAGGAAAAATATTCTTAGGAATAATGTATCCCAACAAAGTGAAGGATTAGCTTCTTAAGTGTGATAGGATTTTTGTTGACTTAGGGCTGAATGATGATCGAAAAAGGAGATTGGAATTTAGGCCGTTGCAAGGAGCTGCTATGTACTAATGGAATAATGTGACTATGGAAGTATTGAAAGATGAGCTTGCTTGGGCTGACTTCGGAGAAAGATTTGAGGAAAAAATTATGTCTAAAGTTGCTAAAGTTTGTAGAGATTGGGCAAGGAGATATGACTATTCTAGAGTATGTGATGAAGTTTGATAAGCTGTCAAGGCTTAGGAAGGCCATCATTAATGCACTGCTCAAGAAGAATGAAAGTTCATTGGTGGACTGAAGCTTGAGACTGCAAGGGTGACAATGCTGCACCTTAGAGACCCGTTTAATGTCATGGTGGACATGGCTCTAAGGGTTGATGGATTACCGATATCTGTTAGGAAGAATAAGTCTATATAGACTATGGCTTCCAAGGGAAGAGAAGAAAGTTTTTTACTAAGAAATGAGCTCAAAAGAGCGGAGTTCCGAAGAAAGTGAAATCTGAAGTGATTTGTCATAAGTGTGATAAGAAATGGCATTATGCTAATGAGTATCACTCTGGTGATGGTAAGAAGACTATTGATGTGTAATGCAATAATTGAACAAGATGGAGCATTTCAAAAGGGAGTGTCCTGAACCAGTCGAAGCTGAAATAGGGAAGGTTTTTGCTTAGAACCTTCAGCTTTTGGACCAACTACGGAGGGGAATGGAAAGGCCGTGTTAGTAAGTACACTTATTATATATAGCATTCCTATTAAAGCGTTGTTTGATATTAGAGCATCACATTCTTTTATCTCTAGATGTTTGAAGATAAGTGAAACCTTGAACCGACATACTTTATAATCTCTCTGAATGTTGCGAATTTGACAGGTGACTATATAACTCTTGGAATGAGATATGACCACATAGAATTTAGGTCATAAGTTTGCTTGCAATTTTCATGTGTTTGATTTTGTGGGTTTTAGGATAATTTTGCACATGGATTGGTTAAGCCTATATGATGCCAGGATATTTTATCGTGATAGAGTGGTATCCTTAAGACACCCTTATTGTCATGATCGAATCATATACTCACTAGAAGAATCGAGTTTTAATGTATCTGCATTTTTGGGTGCTATGGAACACGTGGAGGATGAGATAAATTGAGTTTTTATGGTAAGAGAACATGTAGAATTTTTTGAACCAGTTACCGAATTTCCATCAAAACGTACCACAGAGTTTCAAGTAGATCTCGTATCAAGAACCGAACCCGTAAGTAGATCACCCGATGGAATGGCACCTATCATTATGAAGGAATTAAATGTGTAGCTGGAAGATTTGAAAGGAAAGAATTTTCTACCAAGCATTCTGCCTTGGGGAACTACAGTAGTGTATGTGAAGAAAGTAAATGGGCCATTAAGGTTATGTATTGATTATAGAAAGCTGAATGAGAAGGCGATAAAAAATTAGTATCCTTAGCCTAGAAAAGATGATTTATTCGATCAATTGTGTAGAGCTAAGGTGTTCTCGCTATTGAACTTAGCAATGGGTTTCCATTAATAAAGAGCGATAGAGGAAAGTATACCATTAACGACATTTCGAGTAAGATTTGGTTCATACAAATGGTTAGTCATGCCCTTCAATTTGGCCAATGCATCTTCTTTCTTTATAAATTTGATGAATATGACCTTTCGAGAGCATTTGGATAAGTTAATGTTGGTGATTATTGATGATATTTTGATATATTATAAGAATGAAAGAGATCATGAATTTCATCTCAGAATAGTTCTAGATATGATAAGGCAGCACCAGTTGAAGACAAAAAATTTAGAATGTCATTTCTGAGAAAAGAGTGAAGTTTCTTGGACATATAGTTTCGGAGAATGGATTAGCTATGGATCTATCAAAGGTCGAAGCTTTCAACAGTCGGAAAAGACTTGAGATCATAATTGGGATTAGAAGTTTCTTGGCGTTGGATGGCTACTACCAAAGATTTATTAAAGATTTCTCTCATATAGCAGCTAATGACTAAACTACCAAGGAAGCACATAAAGTTTCTCTAGAACGATAAACATAAAGACGAATTTCATAAGCTAAAGAATTTATTGACCAATGTGCCCATGTTTGTTGTTCCAGATGGGAATCAAGATTTGGTGGTGTATACTGACGCATATGGAAAATTGTTTTGAGCTATATTAATATAGAAAGGTAGAGTCAATGCCTTTTCTTCTACTAAATAAAGTTTGATGCCTTACTCATTATTTGGAGTTGACATGACAGTAGTAATCTTTGCACTAAAGGTATGACAACACTCATTTTAGGGAGAACAATTCAATTTTTTTACGGATCATAAGACCTTAAAGTATTTATTCTCTCAAAAGGAACTGAATATGAGGCGACAAAGATGCGTAGAGTTTTTAGCAGCGTATGACTTTAGAATGAGTATACACCGATAAAAGGAAATATATTTGTTTTTGCACTTAGTAGAAAACATCAGAATGTGGTCTTAACGTTGTTAGTTGAATGGAATGATTTAGAGGCGTTGGATTCTTATAGAGTTAAAATGTGGTCAATGGCTAGTTCAAGTCAGAGTATCAAGTGATATCTTATTTAGAAGTTATATCGGTATCGATGGAAAGAATTATTGTAAAGCAAAGAGATGATCCGTTACTAGCTGATCGGATAAAGAGACTAGAAGTGAGAAGCGAGATTGATGATTGAAAGACATTGCACTTAACCAAAGAGGATGGTTAAGAAAGAAGGGATGCTTGTGTATTCTGAATGTGGATAATTGTAGGAAGGAAGTTGTTAGAGAATGTCATCAATCAAAGTTTACTATTTATCCCAAAGGTACGAAGATGTATGTAACAACCCGCATTTTAGACCGTTCAAGTCGACAAAACATACACACATGCTGACTCAAACAATCCAAAATACAGATAGTTATTGGGGTTAAATAAGAAAAGAAAGGAAAGAACAGAAACAAACTCAAAATCTCGCAGCGGAAGGAACAAGATATAATAATAAAATAACAAGTCATGAAGTTGTTAAATAAATAAATTTGATTATTATTATACATCATAAATCAGAGTTACATACATATCAGAGATAATACAACAATGCAGCGGAAAATAATACAGTAGTAGAATACAAATGATGTAATACCAAACTCCATCTTCGTCCTCCAGAATAGATCTTCAAACTTATCTGAAATGCTCAGGCTGACCCGAGCGTAATGAAAAGACAAAACACTCGAGTTAGGACTAAAATATCTCATGTAAGTTAAATCGAATAAGTAAATATGAGTGTGACGGCGTCGGAGATGTTTACGGGTTTTAGACACCTCCTATCCAGTGTTTAACGTGCGTGCATTAACTTAAGAGATGTTCAGGATTTCCATCTCCTAAGGATCCGTTAAACTATCTACTATATAATAGAATACGCTATATACAATAATGTCTATCATAAAGTAAAATATCAAACTAGCGTTAAGCCATGGCCCATTCCACCCTTAACACATTTTTATTCCCAAGAGCATATACAAGACCGTAGTTTCCCCAAAACCGGAAGTCACCAGAGGGCAATCCATATACTAAAGGTACAAACCAAAATCGTAGTGGTCGCGAATAGGATAATCAGTATGACAAGGTACATGAGGCAATACCAACTAGGATACTAGTAGTTGCGTGATCCTGACTGATGTTGGGCATAGCAGCTACTACCCCAACACCGCGAAACAACACTCCCAAAATCGAGGGGTGCACCCAAATCGAATCACAAAAGTAATAGACATGGTAACGAAGGAGTGTGTCTGCTAGAGATGGCGATCCTCAATGGCCCAGTGCGGCTTCTGTTTTAGTCATGTCAGGGGTCATCCAAAATCGTTCTCTTTCTTCAGTCAACGCGTTCACCAAAACCATCCACTTCGTTCTGGATCAACACTCCGCGTATACTAGTTATTAAAGTGGTTTTCGGTATCGACAGAGAGTATGTCCATATCCGATCCCGGTCTCTTTAATAACTACGTATTATTACACCGATGG
Organism: Allium fistulosum; assembly: GCA_030737815.1. Taxonomy (NCBI): domain Eukaryota; kingdom Viridiplantae; phylum Streptophyta; class Magnoliopsida; order Asparagales; family Amaryllidaceae; genus Allium; species Allium fistulosum. The sequence goes on along the minus strand of CM060902.1, from coordinate 1,367,618,586 downwards.
CCCTTTTACATTTCAAATCGATTCATAATTGATATCAAAATATCATATTTGCTTCAAAATCAAATCCATTTCAAATATCATCATATCTATTCAAGATGTAAGATTCCATTTCAAAATCATTTTTCGCCTCAATATCTCATTTCGATTTCAAAATCATTTTTTGCCTCAATATCTCATTTCGATTTCAAAATCATTTTTCACCTCAATATCTCGTTTCGATTTCAAAATCATTTTTCGCCTCAATATCTCATTTCGATTTCAAAATCATTTTCGCCTAAATATCTCATTTCGATTTCAAAATCATTTTCACCTAAATATCTCATTTCAATTTCAAAATCATTTTCGCCTAAATATCTCATTTCGAATTTCAAGATCATTTTCGCCTCAAATATCTCATTTCGATTCACATAAACTCGAATTCCAAGATTAAAATTTAATCAAATTTCAAATCATCAATTTCAACTCGATTCAGCTTCTCAATAAACCATTTCAAATTATCAATTTCAAATACATATTTGAACCACAAAATAAACAATTTCACTTCCAATATATTTCGAAACTTTAAATATTTCACATTTCAAAATAGTTCATATATTTATATAAGAATATAAGATCCACTTTAAAACCATTTCGTATTCAAATTAGAATATACTTCAAATTAAACCTCCGTATTAAGTAGTTTACTTAATTTCTGGAACAATTCCAATTCAATAAACTTAGATTAACATTCGGATTTCAAGAATTCATTTAAGTATTACATTCCAAATCAATTTCAGTTCAAATCCTATTCAGATCAATTTTATCTTCAAATTTAATTCAATAGTTTCGATTTAGTCCAATTCACAAATTTCTTTGAATTTCTTTGAATTTCAATTGAATTCCAAATTAATTAAATCTCAATTTCAAATTAATTTTCAATTCCAACCTCCAACTTGAAATATCATTTCATATAAATTTTCTTAGAAATATTCAGAGTTCGATTAAAAGTCCAATCTTGTAAAACAAATCAACTTTTGAAACTTTACGCCGTATTTCAATCTTTTTCTTAAAAATCTAAACTTCGAATAATTAAACAATTTCATTTACCAAGTTTAAATTCCAACATTTCGAGCTTCAATTCAAAATAATTCAATTTCCATAAATAGGATTTTATTCTTAAAATCAATTCATTTAAATAATTTCATAACAACTTTTAAAATCATTTAATTTAACCAACCCGGAGTCCGTATATAATTTTCTAACCTATGGCCAAGTGGATAATTATTTCTATTTTAATTTCAAGGATGGACATATATCATTTCAATCCAAATAGATGTCATAGGTATATCATTTCAACCTATTTCTTAATTTATTCGAAATGATTCAGTTTACAGTTTTATATGCAATAAACAATATACATGATGATAGCATGATATATCAAAATAAATAAACAACCTATATCGACCAATAGCATCCATCACACCCAATCAACCATAAAACCAATAACATTCACAACAATTTTATAATTATAAATATCGAGTAATATACTGCCAATTTAAATTTAAATTTATTTTAACGGTCAATTTAAATTCTATCAATTAATTCATATATTAATACATATGATAATTAAACCTACCAAACAACAGCCAATAAATTTCATATCACTTCAGAATATAAATTTAACTAACAAAAGTTATTTTAGTCAATTGTGAGCGTATAAACACTCACTTTTGATATATCGATGATTTAAAATCCAAATAAATGCCCAAATTTGAACAGTCTCAGAATTCGTCCAAACCAGCGTCATCAGGTCCGGAATTCCAATACGATCCTAACAAAAGAAACCGCGCGTGAAACGGAGTTCGTATGTGAAAGATATAGCGAAAATTGCGTTCGAATTTCAATATTAAAAACAACAAAAGTAGAACACATTCATACCACTGCCACGTCATCACTCATCTTCACGCAACAGAACCCAAACCATACTGCGCACGCAAGATTCTTAGCTACAGGTCGCCTCCAACATCGCACGTGCGCCCAATTCAAACACACGCACGCCTACAACGTCGACCGAACGATGATCAGGATGTTCCTACGCGAGCGTCCCCAGCAGAGCCACCCACGCCAGAAGTTGCGCCGCCCCATGCCACGCCGTTTTCTCGAAAAACGTGAAAATACACACGACATTCAAGGCCAGATCTGGACCAATCCGTGACGAATTAGCACGAATCAACCGTATGGATTTGAAGAGCTCATCGAGATCTACACTTTTTCTTTTGGAATTTTTCGATTTCGTTGAACGGATTGAGAGATATTAAGGAAAGAAGATCGGCAATTTCTAGCCATGGAATAGGTGGCGGCCATGGTTTGAAATTAGGGTTTCTGAAATGAAATAATGATAAAACTGTCTCGGTTTGCAAGCGTATTTATAAAGGTAGGTCCAAAATCGTCCGAACTTCAATCGAGACGTGCCGCCAGGCGTTTATAAGGTTTTACCCATATTCCGAACGTAATGGAACTAGTCCCAAGGCCTAATTCAATCGTATGTGGAAGATAGCTTTTGAAGTCGATTATTTTAATTAAATTCGACATTAAATTTCTACGCGTTTCAATTTCGCACGGCCAAACGACAAATCCGATTGCTACGAAAATTGGAACCTTACAATAATTCACTGTTACGGATCCGATGAAACTGGTTTCATCGAAATCCGAGACAGTTGTAAAAATGGCTATTTCTACAGTTTAATTTCAATATAAAATTCCCAATTTTAAATTATTAACTTTTAAATCAAATTTCAATTGTTTACAAATTTCATTTTTAATTCCACAGTGATTAACAATCTTTTACAATGCAGTTTTCCATTATAAATCCAGTATAAAAGATTACATTAGATTCAGCGTTTAATTATATTGTAATTCAAATTCAAGTTATTTAATTCCAATTGAATTCTTTTATTTCGATTTACACTTTCATTACATTTACTTATACATTATTATCAATAGTTTATAATTCATTTACTTTCATTTTCTTCAGCTATCATCTTATTTAAATTCACCGTAATATTAAATTACATTCATTTACGTTGATTTCAATATTATAACCTCAATATTAAATGTAACATTTTATTTATTCCGTTGTTTACAATCAAATTCAATTTGTTTCAATTACTTGTTACACTCAAATTTAAATCTTTACTTACGTTCAATTACTAGTTAACATCTTTATCAAATTACAGTTTCAGTTATTATTTGATTTCAATCAACTGTAATATTAAGTTACATTTATTTATATTAGTTTCAATAACATAAACTTCCACTATTAAATCTACCATTTTATTTATTCTTTGTTTACAATCATAACCAATTTGGTTTACAATCAAATTCAATTCATTATTTACATTCAATACAAGTTAACATCCATATTTAATTTACAAATAAGTTATTTCAGAATTCAGTTTTTTATTTTAACTAGTAATTCACATTTAACAACACAAAATTTTATTTCCTTCGGATTTTTATCCAAATTTTTTATTTTAATTCATATTTTTAAAGTGTTAAAAATACGGGTCGTTACAATGTACCAAGATATGAAGAGGAGTTTCTTCTAGGAAGGAATAAAGAGAGATGTAAGCTTATGGGTAAAGTAGTGTATGAATTGACAACAAGAAAAAACCAAGCATCTAAATCCAAGTGGGTTACTTCAACCTTTAGAAGTGCCACAGTAGAAACGCGATTCTATATCTATGAATTTTACAGATCGGTTGCTAAAGTCAAAGAGTGGAAATTGAAATATCTACATCGTACTTGAAAGACTGACCAAGAGTGCACACTTTATCCCTTATTTGTTGAAAAGGAAAACACCTAGTTGGTGAAATTATTCATGAAGCACGTTGTAAGACTTCATGGAATACTGAGTAGCATTATAAGTGATAGAGATCCTTTATTTACTAGTCAGTTCTAGAAGAGCTTACAGGATGTATTAGGTATTGAGATGAAAGTGAGTACCACTTACCATCCATAGATTGATAAGAAAATGGAAAAAGTTAATACTGTACTTGAAGGTTTATTGAGAGCTTGTGTACTATATGATGTGCACGTAAATGTGCATATTTTTACCACCATATTTAATCTATTTAAATTAAATAAATGATCATATCGGGTATTTTAACTTGTTTAAACCAAAATTCAAATTATTTTCAAATTGTCACATATTCATCTTCATATAGGATTCAAATGGTCATTTTTATGCATTTATTAAATTGTGAAAATTTACTTGGAATTTTCTATGTTGTTTTGTAGGAAATTTGGTGAATTTTACAAGTGGCTTCATGATAATATATGTATGCACAAGAGTGAAGAGAACAAATGAAGATGGAAATAATTCAAAGTGATGATCATGGAGCACCCCACCCACTTACCTTGATTTTCAATTAGGAGCTAAGCACATGATAAAAGGACATTAAAGCTTCATGTACATTTAAGTGGGGGATTAGTGGATGTTAATGATTACTTGCCCACCACACTACCTCAAGGGCAGTTTTGGCATTCCCCAAAAATATGAATTAGGTTTTAACACATGTATAAAGACCCCTTATGTTTCATGTAACCCTCCTTCCTTAGTCTCTCTTTAGTTTAGTTTAGGCTCACAAATAAACAAACTCTTCTCTTTCTCTTTTCATGGCTACTTAACCATTTTTATTTTTATGTAATTTTCTTTTTTTCTTTTTTTATGCAATTTAATATATGATATTTTCCCTTTCTTATTTATTTCCTTTCATGTTGTAGTGTAGATTTACTTTCATGCAAGTAGAATAGTTCTAATTCTTGTTAATTTGCTCTCTTTTCCATTAGCTTTCATTTTTCTTTCTTTTTGCTTTCATGTTGCTATCTACATTTATTAATCAAATGACAAATATGAGAGGCTAAACCCCTTCAATTTAAGAGTAATGAAGCTCTCTAATTATGTAGCTTCAACTATTTATTAATTCATGCTCTCTTTTTGTGCTTAATGATGATGATAGAAATGGTTTACTAGTTGTTTTTGCTTTGAATTTGATAGCCTATATTGTTGACACCAAATAGGCTATGCTTAAACAATCACTAACACTAATTGCCTCTTCATCAAAATATGATTATGGCAAAAGAAAGTGATTTGAAATTAAAATTTGATGGTCTATATTTCTAATTAATAGTTAATAGGCCATACTTAAAATAGATTTCATTTTCATTTTCATTGTCAAATTTCATGAAAGTTAGTAAGGGGTTTAAGGGGTGTATTATAGTTTGATGGCTTATGTTGGCTAATCAATAGCATAAATCTTCCATACTTATGATAAACACGTCAATTAAAGCACTAATGACCATAAAAGACAGATTATGATTTCATATGTGTTGAACTACATGATCTAGAGAGTGGATTTATTCTCTAAATTGTCATTTAACCCTTATATTTGCATCTCTTTTTTTTAATTAGTTAGCTAATTTACTAATTCTCTAGCTTAACTTCCACTCGACTTTGGTTTAATTTGATTGAATAGATTTTTTTAAAATCATCAATTCCCTGCGGATCGACCCGTATTCGCCACGTACTACAAGTGTACGCCGTGCGCTTGCGGTTATTTTAGTTTGAAATTTTTTTGGCAAATTTCTAAACTGATAGAAATTTTGTCGATTAACACTAGACTTTGGAGGGTCATGGGAATACTAGTTGCACTTAGTCGAGTTTTCCTATAACGATAGTGATCAAACTAGTATAGGAATGACACATTTTGAAGCAATTTATGAAAGGTCATGCAAATCACCAGCATGTTGGTTAGAGACAGGTAATAGACCGATGCTTTCGCATTTAGTAAGGAAGCAACTAAAAAGATTGAGTTAATCTGAGCAAGGATGTAGGAAGCTCGATCAATGCAGAAAATGTCACAGATAAAAGGCGTAAGTACTTGAAATTCTTAATAATATATGTCTTTTTGAAATTATCATCGATGAAGGGTGTTATATGATTTGGGAAGATGGAATATTTTGAACCTAAACATGTTGATATGTCTCTTGTTATTGAGAAAATCAAGAAACTTGCATATCGTATTGAGTTACCGAATACTTTAGTAGGAGTCCATAATTTTTTTTCACGTATCACATTTGAGAAGGTATGTATGTGATCTGGAGACTACTATTGAGCCAGCGCTTTTAGACGATTTAGTAGTGGATCTTGATATGACTATCATTAGGTGACCTATTCATAAAGTGGATAAAGATATGAAATGGCTTAGAAATAAGACAGTCAAGTTAGTAAAGGTCCGGTGGAGTGACAATGAATGAGATTGTAATTGGGAGACTAAGGATAGGAATAGAGAGGATTATCCTAAGGTATTTTGATGTATGTTCTTTATTGTTGTATAGACTTTTGACTATTGTTTTTACTACTATTTTTGATTTTATGTGCCTATGACACATGTTTACATGATTGGTATGCTTGATTGTGTATACCTTATCGTAATTTTGAGGACAAAATACTTATAAGAAAGGGAAACAATTAAACTCCTAATTTTTGTAGCACGTTATTCCAAATATTTAATTAAAGAAAAATTAAATAAATAATGTGAGTAAGATAGGTATGTGTGTGATTTGCTAAAATAATTAATCCGGCCTGAACTCCATGATAAGGTGAATGTTTTATTAGGAAAAATAAAATTAATCAAATCTAATTTAAGGAGGGCAAATAAGGAATGAATAGAATTATACGATTATCAGTTAAGGACTACAAGCTCAAGTGGTAAGATCTCTAAATTACATTCTAGAGATCTTGGGTTCGATCCTTTGAGATACCAAAATAAGTGCTTTACTTAAAATCAAGTATCACCCTTGTTATCAAACAATAATATTATATCATACTCCCTCGCTCCACTTATAAATTTACTTTCATTCTCTTAAACTAAATCAAGTAAGAGGCCTTCCTCCATTGTCTTTATCATCACTATTAAACTTAGAAGAAGAAGAAAATGCGTAGTGAAAGATAGGCTTAAGGCAAATCTCATCACTACATCAACTTTAAGGTGGCTAAACTTGCAATTTCATGTATGATTGTTTTGTTTAATTTGGATTTGATATGAAACCCAAATTTTTGTGTTGTTAAATAATGCATATGGCTTGTATAATCATTTATATGAGCTATGGTTCTCATTTGTTAATTTTGTGTAATTTTCCTAAAGGGATTTTAGAGTTAAAAACATGGATTTTAATCTTCAAATGCTTTGAATTTTTCATGTGTTGTTTAAAATATTATTTTGGAGATGAATTTTAAATTTCATCATTTCATAAAATTTTATGAATTAGTTATGAATTTTTTAAGTGGAGAAATAGATAAATTCGAATTTTAAATATTTATAACATGAGAAGTAATTATTCTTTTTGAAATTTTTATATGTAATAAAAGATGGTATTTCAGATTTTTAGTAATTTTTGAAGGTTTTTCTCATGCATTTTCGAATTAAAATGAATTATTTAATAAAGGAAGGATTTAATTATTAAGGTTGATTATTAAATAATTATGGTAAATAGTCAAATTTTAGTACAAATAGAGAAATTTTCTCTCTGGTATTGCTGCGAAATTACCAATAAGATTTTGATTGATTGATAAGAATTTGAAAAGGATATTTGTTTGGTAAAAAGCTATTACTTTCAAAGGAAATAAATCAGTTTTGTTGATATTTATGAAAATGTCATTTTTAATCTGCGATAGCTATCTCAACCTTCGATGGCTATTGTCAACATGCGGTAGCTATTTATTTTCAACTTACAATAGCTACATATTTTCCAAACTCTAATAGCTTTACAGTTTTAAGGTGTGATAACACTATGTTTAAACCTTCGATAGCTTTAAAGTTTGAGGTGCGATAACACTGTGTTTTAAACCTTTTATAGCTTTAAAGTTTGAAGTGCGATAGCACTGTATTTTAAACCTTTGATAACTTTTCCTTCTCAACACTTGAAAGCTTTATACTTGACTTTTGATAGCTTTTTTAGTAGACATTCTATATTTTGCTAGACATTCGATTACTTTGTTGACATGTTGTAGCTACATTTTGCTAGACAGTCGATGACTTTATTGACATGCGATAGCTATGTGTAATTTAGACATGTGATAGCTACATTTTTCTAAACATTTGATAGCTTTTTTGACATGCGATGGCTACATGTAATTTAGACATATGATAGCTATATTTTGCTAAACATTCTATAGCTTTGTTAACATGTGATAGCGACATGTATTTTAGACAGCGATAGCCTATGCTTTTGACATGCAATAGCATGAGAGTTTCAAAGTGCGATAGCATAAAATTTTGACATGCGATAGCATATGGATTTTGAAGTGCAATAGAAATTTTTTGAATGTGTGATAACACAAGATTTTGAAAAGTAAGATAGCCTATTTGTTGACACACGATAGCTTTTAACTCTATATTAGGCAATGTTTTCCTTATACCATAATATAGTTTTTGTTAAGTATTTTTGACAAGGTTAAAAAAGAAGTGAAGTGATATTTTAGCCCAATTTTAAAGAATTTAACGAAGTAAATAATTTCAATATTATAATAATTTTTTATGTATAAAACGGTTATTGTATGAACATGTATTTGTGATGGATGATGTTATTATATGTTCAATTTTGCATCTTGATCGGTTGATATTGTATATGTTAATGTTGACAAGCTCACTTATATGTTATGCACTATCACCCAACATTTATGCCCTTGGAGATTGGGAACTGATGATTGATTATGGTTGTTCCAGTAGTGGATATGGTTAGACTTAAACTCTTTGGTTAATAGAATTGCATCCCGGAGGTCGTGAAGATCAAATGGTCTTACGATGCCCGAACTGATCAAAAAACATAAATCATTAACACTTTAAAACTAGATCTAATGGTGGATCCTAGTGTAGGATCATGCCATACACTCCAATCGTTAAGCCCTTTATAACACCTCGCAATTATAACGATCGAATATTTAAATAACTAATTTAAATATTTATTCATTAATTGATGGAATGCTCATTATACTTGATTTTTCAAAGACGGATGAACTGGGTGTCAAGACATTCGTAGTTGATACCGCTTTTCCAAAGCAAGAAAAATGAGTATAAACTTTGCTATGTTTGGAGTCGATAAATTTCTAGGATGAATAAAGATTTCTGGAATGAAATAAAAACTGGATTAGGCTAAGCCCATTAGCTTGTCATAACTTAGCTGATATGTATCTGAGCTATTCATTCCACTTCAATCAACATTTCATTTCTTTTTCCATCTCCTAATTACTTTGCTAATCTCACCTTAAGCCTAAACCCTAAATATCTTAATCCAAGCCCGAATAAATTCCAATAAATCAAGATAAAATCATCATAATTCCTCTCATTCAATTCCTCATAGAACCTACTAAGGAATAAGCTTGATTAAAAGTTTGGAGATTCATCCAAGATTTCAAGAGAGCTTAGAAGTGGGTTTTGGTGATTAGAGCTTGTTTTGGTGAAAGAGAAGGTGAGTGGGACGATCTTCATATATATTGACTTGTTAATCTTATTATTTCATTTATTGATGGTAGTTAGATTATATGAAGTGATTTGGAGATTGTTTGGGTTGAATTGGGCTTGCATTCATGTTATGAACATGATTATATCATCTTGTTATTTGTTCAAGACCTTAGTTACTATTTTTGAAATATTTAGTAGGCTTTGAAATGGATCTGAGACAATTAAGTGATTATAAGTGATGTTGTAATGGATCAGAGACTAATAAGATGATATAATTAATTGCATGTTATTAGTTAGTAATAATAAAATTAATTTAAATGGTTTTAGAGAAGTTAGCAAGCTAAATAAGTTATTAATGAAGCTTAATTAGTACTTATAAATATTATTTAGAGTAAAGAAATGATTTTTATGAGTGTGTTTATTTATAAATATTATTTATATAAAGAAATAATTTTATAGATAAAAGCAATACCTTATAAAATAAGTGATCTTATAAAATAAGAAAGTGATATTTTATAAAATAAGTGATTTTATGAAATAGTAAGAAAGTGTTATTCTATAAAATAATGATTTTATAAAATAGTATGAATGAGATATTTTATAAAGACTATAATATTTTATCTAACAGGAAGAAGATATTTTATAATATGGTTATAAGGTTTTATAAGTTATTTATCAAAGGAATACTTAATTATAAACGGAGAGATTTAGTATTCCAAAGGCTTAATGGATTCAAAAGCTAGTATTGTATTTAAAAAAATGATATGGGATTTTATAAAATAATATAAAAGGATATTTTACTTTTATTGAAAAGATTTAGCAACTAAAAGTAAGATTTGATTTAAGTAATGATTAAATTACTTACTCGAATATGCATTACGTATATATGCATGAGCGTGTATCCGTATACATGTATTTAAAGTAGTATATTAATCTAGGTAATTCTTATATTGTAAGCAGAATTTTCATATGTAGTAATGCATATATATAAGTAAATTATTATGTGTATATATATTTTTATCTTTATTTGTACATAAACACATGGCGAGCATCTCATGTAGCTATATCGACTATCGCATGCGCTAAGCTGCGTGACAAGATACCGAACCGAGTAGTCGCTCCGGTGAAGTCCGTAATGCGATTTATTATAATTGAAGTTGTTTGTGTATGCATGTGTGTATTTATGTGCACAAATAAGTGTATAGGCACATGCTTAGGATTCACATAAAGCAAGTTGGCCAGTGAGTTTAATTTGGCATGTTAGAGGAGGTCGGGTTGCTAAATTCGCCCGTTTAACTCCACACATGCAAAGAGTGGTTTTCCATATCGAAAAAGTTTTTTGAAAACTTAAGAAACCACTTTCAAAATATCAGTCAATGGACTCCAAAAGAGGTTTGTTGTTGTGAAGGCAGGCTATGGGAACTAGGCGACTCATCGGGCAAAGCAATGTAAGAGACAAGGCTCAAATCGATGGGTTAGAGGCTACCTACCTGGGCTTTAATGCCCAGGAACAAACATCCGTCGGTCGACCTGTGGTAAATGACCAGTGGTCTGGCAATGGAATAGCTTAGGCAAAGTGGCAATTTATGAGGATTTTTCCTTGGACCTAGATGCAATGCGACATGAGACTTCAGGAAGGCTTCAGGCTGCTCGAGAAAGTGGAATGCAGGGCAAAGCTCGAGATTCGGATGAGATGAATAGTGATATATGTGCAATCAATAATGATCAAATATAATATCGATGCGGTGATTTGGTTGCACGGTCATTGTTGGTGGGCATATATAATTGAGTGGAGTTAGTCTATGCCCCTTGTCTTTGACTTTGGGATAGATGTATTTGATTAAGCGGTGTTATATTTGATGTGTGCATATATCTATACCGCATCAGTGTTCCTTTGTGGTCCTAATAGCATATTACATGAGACGCGTCAGTCGTTTTCTTTTGTAGAGACATTATATGAGTTTGTTACGAAATTAACGGTAGAGGGGATGATGACAATCATCTACTACGGGATCATATATCATCAAAGCCCATTATAGGGGTACAGTGTGATCCATAAAGGTCTCTGGTATTTAGAGTTTATCATATATCACCAAAGCTCATTACAAGGGTAATGTGAGATCTACATGAGACCCATCACTAAGGATGTGACTCGAGGTCTAAGGTACATTCAGATACTGACTCTATTTATTATGGGACTAGGTTTCAAGTATATAGAGTAGGTTATATATCACTAAAGCTCATTATTGGGGTATGGAGAGATCTACATGGGTCCTATCACTGAGGATGTGGATCGAGGCCTATGGTACAATTAAGTACCGACTCTATTAATCTTGAACCCTCGAAGGGAATCATTGGATTGCTATAAATGTCTATAGTGCATTTCACCCATCACTAATGACAGGTATCGATTTGTATTCTCTAATTTTCTTTTATTTCTGTGTTGTATGTATTGTTAGTTAGCTGATGTTATGGTTGTTGCATTTGTTATCACCAGTATGTATGGCACGTCCGTTGGACGTGTGCATAGACAACCGTGAGTTAAATTTGTTTTAATGTGACCTACAGAAGAGGAATTTATTAATGTGCCGAAAGTTATTTGTTGAAATTTTTATCCTTATTAAATGTATATAATTGATGTTAAATGAAAAAGTAAATTTCAAATTAAAATATATGTCCGTTATTATAGTAAGTTTTTATTTTATTTGCCTTTATTATAGTAAATACAAAATTGGTTTTTAAACCATGTATAGTTCGAAACAAACTATTTTCACTGCCTTCCAGTCAACAGTAGGATCAGGAGAAACAAAGGCTCTAGTAAAAACTTGAAGCTAGATAAGTAAATTATGGACCAAAATCAGCAATTGCCAACTCCATAGTTATAAATTAATTTATATACTTATTGAAATTTTACCATAGTTTTGCTAGCAAAGGATATCATATTTAGCTATGTATTAATTAGCATTTCAAATAGAGGACTCCATCAAGTAAGGTCAAAATAGGATAAAATTATATACATGCGACAAATGGTGGTAGCTTATGAATGAATGACTACAAGTCTGCAACTGAAGTAAATATGCACAGAACAAAAAAAATTTTTAAAACCCATTGAGGATTCAATGCAAAGAACCCAATCTTGAAAGAATTTTTTCTTAAAAAAGGCAAATAACTGCAATAGAAGTAAAAGAAAGAGCCATTGAGACCATGAAAATGATTGTATGCAGCAAGTGCATTCAGACATTGACCACCCTGCTATTTCATGCATATGTGTTTAAGCACCATAAAAGAAAGATCCACATTTCACCATTTCTGTAAGCTTGGTACAGAAATTGAACCGCAAACAGAATAACCAACAAAACTTGTTTCTATCCCAATAACCATCTAAAACCTAAAAACAGAAAATCAAACATATACCTGATAATAAATACACATATTTTATAGGTTGAGGTGGAATTAGTCCCTAAACATCGACTGGTGAATAAAAGTTCTCTTCCGAACTTGAAAGAAATGATGACTTTTGCATGTTTTTTGGAGGGTAACCATGATTATCGTATGCCAATTTCAAATCTCACTATCATATCCCTTGCCATGTAAACAGTTGATCACACCCCTCTGATGTAAGCTGTATGAACATAAAAATCACAATATAAAACATAAATATATTCTTTATTAATAAACTACATGTGAAGGTATAATTCAAACTATTTTAAATGCATTCACTATAAACATGTCACCCAGAGATTAATTAGTGGTATACATGCACGTGTGAAGTATGCATGTGGGTAATATATTTAAATCATATGTCTCATCCATATTGTTTAGGTGAAGGTATATCATCATAGGGATACGATCATTTTATGTGTGCAACGGAAGATGAATTAAGCTACAATGATTCGCATGGGTAAATTAAAAAATAGACACCATTCTTTTCTAAGCTTGTCTATAAATTATAGCAAGTAACCACCAAGCAACAAAAAGTGAATATTAAGTAAATCTAACATAACATGTTATAATACAAATTATATATACAGTTAAAAACGGTTGTCAGATGCATGAATTGAAATTTAAAAAGTTCAATATTCAAAATTAAATTATCCGACCTGTAGGTGCTATGTATTTTCATTCTTAATTGCAACAGAAAATCTGAGACATCCATTCTATATGTGTGTAGACTGTTGATGGTTTCTCTCATATTGAAAATAAAATAAGCATATATCATTGAAATTAGCATTTTACACTAATATAAGAAAAGGGTTACTCTTCCTTATTCTGTAAGCCTCGAGAGATTATCAATGTTAATTTTAAGATACACCAAAGCCACCGTTATTGGATAAAAAACTGCAAAATTACAAAATTTTCATTTAGATCTCATGTGGATAAATTTGTTTTGTGAAAGATGCAGACTTACGGCATATACTTTACCTTCATTGTTTTTAGATACATATTAGATACATTTGTATTGAATACAATATGCTTGTTCTATGTTCTTTTATATATTGATCAAACTTCTGCAATATATAATGGATTAGTTACTAAAGTATACATCCTTTCTATGTAGAATTTTTCATATTCTTGAAATGTATAATAGCAAGTGTATTTATAATTACTCTTAATGGAAACAAAGAAGCAAAAATGTACATGAAAAAAGTCAAAATGATAAAAATTACCTTATGCTTGAGACAAACGTATTACTATCATTCTTCTTTGCAAGTAGTATAGTTTAGAGTCTATATTTTGCAATATTTGTTTCAAATCATTGTTGTAATTTAGACTTTTATAAGGTAAAAGAAACAGTAAAAAATATAGGCTGTTTTCATAATCTATGCAGGCTTAATGAATGTAAAATGAAATTTTGCTAATTTTGCAATAATTTATTTTATGAACGTATCTTTTGACATAATTATCTAGATTTCTACAATATTAAGACCAAAAAATGTTGATTGATTCAAATGAATTATCTACCAACATAAATAATGATGACTACTAACTTTCCAAACAAAGTATTGATTAAATCCACAGAAGTTACCTAGAAAATTTACAAAATTAGCGAAGACTCCTACAATTATTATTTTTACAAATGAAGAAATGGCTGAATAAAACCTTAAGTTTACTTCTTAGATGATATGATAGATCTTTGGTCTTGTAAGAGATAAAATATTAGCCACTTTTTCCGAAGAGAAGAAAGTTTATTTGGACTATGATCATCGCAAGTTGACATTATGTAAGTAATGAATTGATCTTAGATTTGATGAAAATTCGTCGGTCTTGTGAGAGAAAATATTAACCAATTTTTTTAGAAAAGAACATTTAGACTATGATCACATATCAACATTATGTAAGCAATGAATCGATCTTAGATTTGAGGCAAATTCTTGAAAGAAAAAAATCTTAGTAAATAAGAATCTCAGAATAGTTAATACAAAAAATATGCCTAACTATTTGGCTTTGTGATTTAATTAATCAATGGATCATAAGGAGTGCTCTATATATCAACATATGAAAGTAATTAAAACCTAATCTTATATATCTTAAGCTATTGAGGCCTTTGCTCTGTTATATATGCTGAAAAGAAAATTGTAAGTTGACAATATATTATATTATATGAAATTAGAAATACTTGAAAGAGAATTTTAAATTGAGACCACTTCTTGGGAAATGCATAGCCAGTCTAACTTAAGAACCAAAATCTGAAGGAATTTCAAGTATAGTTGGTGCTAATTTCCTATTGTGTGCATATAATTTTTAAGTTATTTAATTATTAAGTTCCAGCTTAAGCAATATCAAAAAGGTACGCATAAAAAAGGGACAAAACCATGTGTGTAGAATGATACAAAATATAATTATAGTGTAGAATTTCAAGTATAGTTGGTGCTAATTTCCTATTGTGTGCATATCATTTTTAAGTTATTTGTTTATTAAGTTCCAGCTTAAGCAATATCAAAAAGGTACGCATAAAAAAGGGACAAAACCATGTGTGTAGAATGATACAAAATATAATTATAGTGTATACCACGGTTTTTATTTTTTTTTGAAAAAAAATGCGAACATATTAATCAATTATAGGAAGTATTATATGATGTAGTAAAACTCACCATGGTCCAAAATCAGTATAGTCCTGTAGTAGTTTCGGCAGGCTATTGTTTAATTTAGATACAACCTTCATGATGATTTCCAACTTTTCTTCTTCTTCTGAAATAAAACCAATTTCGCACATTAATAAAATTAATAAATTATGTGGTTAATAGAAGAGATTACATGTGTGTGTATGCATCTCATATCGGTTGCTAAATGTTTCAAATAACCAATATCATACAAACATTGAACGTGACAAATCTGAAACTAACATACCTATTCCATGAATCTAGTTTGGTTCTAAAATCTCCTTTATATCTAATTGCGTGTCCCCACTTTATTGAACTAATTACATTCAGCTAAAATGGAAAATCTATTGAATTTTCCAATGGTTACGCCATTGGCTTTGTACGTTGAAGCAGGCAAAAACCCTTAACCATCTCTAAAATCATTCGTTTGCACTGATGGTATTAGCGAATTCTTTGTATGTTAGTACGAAATTTAACAGAATTAAATGAGAAAATACTTATATACCTGATTCATTACAACCACACAATCAATAGGTACAATATAATCAGCAACAACAATTAAATGTATTTATCATTAACTGATTAGATGCCTACAGTAGATGCCGTCAACTGATTTAAATGTTTCATTCAACGTCAAATACCTCATTCACAGTCAAATATATTAAAAGACAATTCTAACAAAATAATTAAGAACAGTTCAGTAGTGAGCAGTTGTGAAACTTACAGTATTGTAAACCTTTACAGAGAAATCAATATAAATTCGACCGAAATAATTAAGAACGGTTCAATAGTGAGCAGTTGTGAACTGAAACTTACAGTATGGTAAACCTTTATAGAGAAATCAATACAGACGTACTAATAATTAAAGTGTGAACAGTCATGAATCTCGAATTCCCGCTGCCACCTCCCTCTCTAACCCTAGAATTCGAATCGATAGATCTGAGTTTGTAAATCGTGGAACGGAAATAAGGAGCTGCCACCTCCCTCTGTAACCCTGGAGTTCAAATCGAAGGATTTGAGTTTGAAAATCGGGTAGGAAAGATTAAAAATCGTACAAAAATAAGCATAGACCTACCACTAATTAAAGGATTAGCAGCTAGGTATGGCGATCTCATCTGTCTAGTCGATTCCGACGCTGCAAAATCCATTTGTACGCCTTGTCCCATATCGTTAACCCTAGAGGTCGAAGCAGACGATTTGAGTTTGTGGTAAACGGGGAAATAATGGGAGGAACTGCAAAGCGGTTGACTATGTGGAGAGGTTTGGATTAGAATTAGGAGAGGTTATCGAAACGTGGGTGATAAGTACGGGGATTGACCGAAATATCCCTTCGTTATAGCTGAATGTTACAGGGGTAATTGCGTAATATCAAAAGCTTCATTTGGGGGTATTTCCATTATATATAGATTATGTACTTTACGATCGACTTATATTGTGATTACCCAATCTTCGTATGTTGGATTAGCTGTATCATGTTATTATGTATCAGTCACATTATATTAGTTGTGTTGACTCATTGATCATAGAAGAAGAGAAGGTTATGGTATGATTCCTGCCTTATGGATATGTTTTTTTACTTGTTTATGGGCAATCCGGATTACCCCTCAGCCATGTTGATGGAGAGGACCGATTTTGCCTTAGTAGCTTCCTATTTTTATATGTATATAGTTTTGATATACAATATTTTCAGCTAGTTCCCCTCACACCAGGTTTTATGTCTGTCCTGGATTTTGTCTTTGTCTATTTATGTCATGACAACTCTCGAATGCTTGATTGAGTAGTTTGGAAGTTAGGTACTTCAGGAGATATACTATCAGATTGGTGCAATTGGAGTTTTGTTCTAACGTCCCCCTACTAGGAGGCCCAAACTAATGGCTATGGATGTTGCAGTCATCCATAGTTATTAATCTTCGGTGACCAAATACGGCGGTGCTAGGTTCATTGATACTCAGATCACAAGAATATGGAAAAATTTTAACAATTCAAAACATATTTCTACATTCCATTCAAAACATTTCATGTTTATTACATAATCCCAAAACATTAACCACATTCAGCAAAATATAATTATTATATTTACGCCAAGAGCGACATATGAAGATGCCCCCTTGGTTGATCAGAGTATATAGTAAGGCTAATAGATCTGCCTTTACAAAAAAATACACAGCGGAAAAGAAAACTCTAAATAACTATTTGCCTTCTACACGCCTCCAGAAGCTTTATTCATCAAAGAAGAGAACTTGAGAACCTTAACTCTAAAACTACTCAAAATCAATTGATTGCCCGAGAGTTTAAGGGGAAAACAATAACTTTGAGTAAGACATAAAGCCTGGTATGAATAATAATCTAACATCTCAATCCTTTTAGATATCTAGTGAGACCATGCTGCCTAGCGGAATGGGTTTTCCCCTCACTAATATATCAAAACATTTATAAAACCATATTCCGTGCCCCTGCATTCACAATGGTTAAAACATACATTTTTAAAATATATGATATGCATACTTGCAAAAATTTAGGATTTCCCCATCCCTTATTAAAGTTTAATTCTCCTCAAAGAGGGACTATCCATCCCATATTCATTTTTCTTAAGCTGGTGCAGACTATCCATCTCATATCTCATAGTTTATCTAGGATGACTATAAACCCTTCATCAACCATACGGAAACTATCCATCTCACATCTCATAGTTTTCCTAGGATGACTATAAACCCTTCATTAACCATATGGAGACTATCCATCCCCAACTTGATGTTGACTATCCATCAAAAATCCAATAGTTTTCCTAGGATAACTATGAAGCCTTCTTCACTCATATGGAGACTATCCATCTCCAACTTGATATTGACTATCCATGAAACATCCCATAGTTTTCCTAGGATGACTATGAACACTTCGGTTGGCCACTTAACTCATGCTATCCACATGAATCTAATTATCTCATGCTATCTACATGATTAACCTATTTCCATTAGTATCCCTAATTTAGGTTATTTCCAATTATTATTTACATTGGTATCCCCCAGTGATTGTCAAAATATATAAGTGTTGATATCCCAAACTATTATGTTGTACTCATTAAGCACACCCCGGTATCCCCAAGGTTATACAACATTTATTTTATAAGGTCAAAGAAAACAATATTACAACCTCTTCGAAAGTATCCCCTTCGAAATCTTTGCTTTCGACCCTTTCAAAAGCAACCATTCGACCTCTTCAAAAGGTTTGCTTTCGACCCCCTTCAAAAGCATATCCCATAAATTTTAAAAAATAGGCTCTTGCCTTTATAATACTTTAAAACCCCTCCTTCAAAACCTTTCGACCATGTTAAAGTATTATTATATAGGAGTAGAAGCGCAGCTTCAAAACCACTTGAAAGTATCCCTTTCGAAAGCATCGAAGGTTACCCTTTATATCCCTTGAAAACCAAACCTTTCAAAACCATTACTATCAAACCTTTCAAAACCATTAAAATCAAACCTTTCGAAACCATTGAAATCAAACCTTTCGAAACCATTGAAATCAAATCTTTCGAATGCATTGGGTTTGTACTTAAATATATTACTTTGGGTCATAGTGAACATAGGTGAAAGTATCTCTTTCAAAACCACACTTTTATTTTAAAAAATACTAGGGAAGACAATTAAACCTTTCGACAACGTCGAAAGCTTCTGCTTTCAACCCCTTCAGAAGGTTTGGGAAGCGAGTTGTCTTTTTATAATCAGTTATATCTTTCGACAACGTCGAAAGGTATAACTCTTGACCCCGTTCGAAAGGTTTAAACAAAAATAAAGGCGTCGACTCTCTTTCAAAAATCTCTTTGAAAAACCTTTCGAAGTCATAGCTTTCGACCTTGTCAAGGCAAGCATAGCTTTCGACCTTGTCTGAAGCTATTTAAAATAGGCAAGTGTTTTTTTTCAAATCAAAGTAAACTAAAGGACCATCTCCTTCGAAAGCAACCCTTTCAAAAGCAACCCTTTGACACCTTTCCTTTCGACTTGATCCAATTCATTACATACCACCTGAATGATATCATGTGCATTGCTTTCGACCTTGTTGGTCAATGAAGTCAAAAGGTCTTAGTCGAAAGGTCTAAGTCGTCTAAGTCAAAAGGTTGGCCAAAGAAGGCGGAACCACCTTATCAGGGTAAAAGCTGATTTTGCCAAAATAAGTAAACTTTTTGCAACAAACTTGCCTACTTATAAACATTTGATTGGCTTTCACAAACTTTTAAATAATTTGGATAATATTGGCTGCATTTTCTCAGATCGAAAATCATGTTAATCTTTAACAAATATGGCCTTCCTCTTATAAAAATAAATAAACCATTTAGGTCCTCCTTTCGAAATAATTTAATTTCCATACCAAATCACTTAGTAAAAATCCCCAAAAATTCCAAAAATTCACTTTAAACATGTTATCCAACATATCAAAATTTCAGACACAATTTCTTAATATATTTTCCACAATAATTTTATAAACCCACATAACCATATTTTCCTTTGAAAATTCATAACTAATTCTCCATGGGTTGGAAAATTATGAAAATTGAAACCCAACTCTAAAATCATGTTTTCATTAACATAAATTTTTTCCCATGGCATTTCAAGATCATTAAATCTCGGTTTTACCCTAAAACCGTGTATATCTCCTTTAAACAACCATGTTTAAAGCATATAAATCATAAATCAAGCATACCATCAATCAATACATATCATAAAACAGATTTATGATTAAATCCGAAACCATATGATAATAAAATCAAAATAGAAATGTAGAAATTATTATTCACCTTAGATTGGATAAAGAAATTGAAGTTTGATTGAGATTGATTCCTTTTAGTTTGATCCTAAGCTTTACTTTGATTTTTCTCTTCACTTCCTAATGATCGGCCTTGCTTCCCCCATACGTTTATAAATTTTTATTTGCAATAAAAATGAACTTATATGGCCTAAAAGAAATGGTATAAGGGGGGATGTGGGTAGCAATTTACCCTAATGCCCTTATGTTCAATTGCTCAATACTTAAACCATTTATAAGTTCATTTGTTTATATAAGCACAACCACTTAATTTATTAATCAACCTCAATCCCCTTATCTACATTATTCTAGTTAATTCATCCAATTAAACGTCCTAAATGAAAACAAAAATTAGGGGTGTTACAAGCTCCCCTCCTTAAAGAATTTCATCCTAGAAATTCAGTAAGGACTACAAACAAGCATAATAATCATGTAAACAAAAGCTAGTACATCCAACCAGCCTATAAGTCTATATAAATCAAATATAGACATATCCTCATAACAGCCCAGGATAAGTATCCCTAATCCTATCCTCTGTTTCCTAAGTATGGTCTTTCTCATTGTCGCTCCATTGAACTTTCACTAACTTGACTTTCTAAGTCCTCAATCTCTTCTCTTCTCTTGCTACAACCTTAACTGGTTGTCAAACAGAAGTCAAATCGGGCCCTACTACCAAATCCTCTAACTCTGTCTGAGGAATAGTAGCCTCTGGATCTTGCACAAGCTTGCGAAGATGAGACACATGGAATACATTATGGACCCTTTCCAAACCGCTCGGCAACTCTACTCTGTACGCGAGCTTTCCAATCCTTTCTAAAATCTGGAATGGTCCAACATATCTTGGGGCCAACTTTCCCAACATTCCAAACCGTACCACACCCTTCATTGGAGATACCTTAATGAAAACCCTGTCTCCCACTGAGAATTCTAGGCCATTACGCCTCCTATCTGCGTAACTCTTCTGCCTTGATTGAGCTTCCTTCATCCATTCTCGGATTAACTCAATCTTTTCTCACACCTCTCTAACCAAATATGGACCTAAGACTAATCTGTCTCTAGTCTCCAACCAACATGCTGGCGATTTGAATGGCCTTCCATATAAAACTTCAAAAGGCGCCATTCCTATACTAGTCTGATAACTATTATATAGGAAAACTCAATTAGATGCAGGTGATCTTCCCAAGATCCACCAAAGTCCAATACACAAACTTTCAACAAATCTTCGAGTACTTTATTGACTCTCTCTGTTTGCCTATCTATCTGTGGGTGATATGCCATACCCATCTTGAGCTTGGTACCTAATACCTCTTGTAGACTCCACCAAAATTTGCTAGTAAATAATGCATCTTTGTCATTGACTATGCTACTAGGAATTCCATGAAGTCTAACTATGTTCTTCAAGAACTACTTAGCCAAAACAGGTGCCGTCCTGGTTGACTTTACTGGAATGAAATGAGCACTCTTGGTCAACCTATCCACAATAACCCATATACTCTCATTTCCTATCCTTGACCTCGACAACCCGTCTATAACATCCATCGATATCGAATCCTATTTCCAAACTGGAATATCTAAAGGCTGAAGTAACCCACTTGGCTTCTGATGTTCGACCTTCACTTGTTGACAGTTAACACACTGCTTAACCCACAAGTCAACATCCCTCTTCATTCCTTCCCAATAGAAGCTTTTCTTCATGTCTTGATGCATCTTGGTTCCTCTAAAATGAATCGTAAACTTCGATCGATGACATTCCTCTAAAATTTATCTCCTTAAATTCTCCACATCTGGAACACATAACCGTCCTTTCTTTCTCAACCATCCTCTCTGGTCAAGACAAAAATCTTTCAAATCATCGACCTCAGTTCCAACCTCAAACTTATGATTCTCTCAACAAAAACATGATCTTCTCTCTGCTTAGAAGCTATCTTCTCAATAGGCACTAGTTGGACTTATAACCAAGACAACATGGCAGTACCCTGACTAGAACTAGCAGTAGTTCTCAACTGCACACCGCAACTGGCAAAAGCTTCTAGATCCTTCCATTTTGCCATCATAACTAACACCATATTTTGATGTTTTCTACTAAGAGCATCTGATGCCTTATTTCCTTTCGCAGAAGTATACTCTAAACCGAAATCATAAGAAGCCAAAAACTCTAGTCATCTCTGCTGCCTCATATTCAACTCCTTCTGAGAGAATAAATACTTTAATTACTTATAATCGATATCCAACTCAAATCTCTCCCTCAAAAGATAATGCCTCCAAAATTTCAAAGCAAATATTACTGCAGCTAACTCCAAGTCATGAGTAGGATATCTAACTTCATGCGCTCTAAGCTGTCTTAATGTGTAAGCAATAACCTTGCCCTTTGCATCAATACTGCTCCCAATCCAGTCCCACATGCATCAGTTTATACTACCTGTGACGACCCGGATTTTGGCCATCGAATATTGTGTGGTTAACTGATGTAATAATTTGAAATATTTATTTTGATTAGTGGAATAAATAACATTTTTGATAATTAAGATATCTGAATATATATATATAAATGGATTAGAAAACTATATTAAATATGGAACTAAAATCTCTAGATGTGATAAATAATTTAGAAAGATGTATACAAACTCCACCATTTAAGTTCAAGATAAAATACCCATAAATATATATAAATATACAAATATTTAAATGTATGCTCATATGGAATAATATACATGAAAAAAATATGTATAAATGTAAGTGTAAGTACATGATAACAATACACAAGCAAATGTATATATATATTCCGTAGGGATGTTGCAAGTAAAATAGGATAAATTAGATAATTATGAATATATATACACATAAAAGAATATATATACAATATGTGACAACATCATAAATATATGTCATTTAAAGTCACAACATATCTAGTCAAGCACATAAAATGGCAAATCAACATGAAAAATAAATCAAATCAAATCTTTTTTTTAAATCAAAAGGAAAATAAATTAAAAAGAAAATAGAAATCAAACAAAATTGAAGGCATGTACAAGAGAAGCTATCTCCACTTTCAGCCTTTGTTGCAATCTGGCATTCGAACCAAAATATATGCATAGATATGTGTATGCAAACTTGCTAGGAGACATCATTGTGGTAGACTGCAAATCCAAGCATAACAAAACTTATATAAATATATATATATATATAGATGTGAAATATGTATATTATAAGCATATGTAAACATGTAAGGGAACATTGTTATGACAAGGTTTCAAAATTAGGTCATATGTAGATCAACTCTTCTCTAATACATCACTTCAATTTAAAAAAAATCTTATTAGGTCAAGTTTGCTGAACAAAAGAAAATTGGGAAAGGAAATAATAATAATAATAATAATAATAATAATAAATAACTTGCTATGTACAAAACAATGCAGCAGTCTACCTCTTCTCTATTTATACCTCTACCTTGTTTCTTTTTCTTTCACTTGAACTAAATATAACAAAAGAGATAGATCACTGCATTTCATAACTTAAAGCAAAAAAACCCAACAGAAAGAAGATCAACAAATCAACAAGCTACCAGTTTTTGGAAGCATACTGCTCTATTCAAAACATCACAGTGAGTAGAACAAAAATCTTTCTTACACTAATATATGAACATGCCTGATAGGAGTAGTAGTGTTTGATAAGTCTGTTGCATATAAATTTATGTATAAATTTGTATATGGATATAGGATACCAAGGCCTGTACAACATTTGTGTATATGACTCTGTTCTTTTTTTCCTGTTATGTTAGCTTCAAAATTTCCTACCGCTCAATCTAGTTAAATTTAGGTTAGGATATAAAAAGGAAAAATGTTCCTTTTTAATTACACTTTGATTCAAAATTAGTTTGGTTAATTATTATCAAGTATGGAACATAGAAAAGGGATTTTACAGTGAGTGAACAATCATTGGAGGAAATTTGAACGTTATAATGTGTGCTTTGGTTTATGTGAACGGGATCAACATTAAAAATGGTGATTTTGGAGGGTGGTTTCATGATTTTTCATTTCGTATGTGTCGAAATAGGGGGTGGCGAATGGAATTTGGTCATTTATCAAATTCTAGCGATGTCGTCGATGGTGGGCCTCGGGGTTTGGTCAGGAGGTAGCCACGATGTTAGGGAGCATACAAAAAATGATGCTAGATTTTTCCATTGGGCGAGTTGTCTGGTCGAGGCGATTTTAGGGTTTAATGTGGGATCGGGTTTGGCTTTGGTTGTAAGTGAACGGCGATGGCTCGAGGCGTTGGGTGGTGTGCGCGCCTGGGAAAGAGGGACGAGGGGTTTGGGGCGAACGTGTGGATGAAATCTGGTAAGTGACGGAGGCATGTGGAGGCGGGACGAGGTGAATCAGGTGGAAACGAATGGGTTCCCTAGTTTTGACCTGACGAGCGAATTTTTAAATTGGAGGTGGACGGCGGTTCCAGGTGGGTAGGGCTGTCGTTGGGGGCATGAGTGACAGGTGGAAGTGATCGTCGGTTATCATTTCGGTTAGGGGTTGATGTACACGTGCACATGTACGTGCACGCGCCTGTGTTCTCGGTTGTATGCAAGAATTAGGAACTGGGAAGAGAAGAGAAGGGAGGGGAAAGGGAAAGATAGGCCGGGTTTTGGGCCAAGTGGAAGTTAAATAAAAAAAAGTAAAGAAAGAGAAAAAAGAAGAAAAGTAAGGAAAGAAATAAGGAAAAGAGAGAAGAAATGGAAAAATATAAGGAAAGAAAAGGAAAAAAAATAAAAGGAAGTAAATAGGGGGGAAAATAAAAAGTAAAAGAAAGGAAGAAAGAAAAAAAAGGAAAATAAAGGAAAATAGAAGAAAGAAAAGAAAAGGTGGTAAAGATAAGAATTAAGAGAAGAAAATAATGGAATCTATATTTATATAAATATACATTTACAGGATGTCTTATATTTCCTTCCTTAGCTAAAAATCTAATTTTTATTTTAGATCCATAATTTAAAGTTTCGGTGATATTTACAATTTAAGGATAATTAATAGTGTTATTATTATTTAACGTAAACTTATGAAAAACTAACGGCATTTTATAATTAATAATAGTTAATTTTAAATTAATTTTGGTTTAAAAGTAAATGGATATGGTGAATCAAGAGTTAATAAAAGCCGGAAGTGTGACTTATTTTGACATCTGTTATAGACCGTTAAACTGGTTAACGGTCTATATCATCGTTTAACTGTATTGGAGATTTAATCTAATCATTCGTGTCTGTGACGTAAAGTGATCAATCGAGTTAAATTATTGGATTAAAATGATGATACGTTTTATTTGAAATAAACGGTTGTAATATTTTGTTATATTTGAAATATTATCACCCGAATTAATAAATTGTTTATCTTAAACAATTAAACCTTTAAAGATTTTTACTTGGTTTCGAAGAGGCCGGGTTCGGATTTGCTTCATTACAACATGATAGGGGGTTCTCGCTTCGTGTTTGGTGGCGATCAGGAGACTCTTACCCCTATATGTCCCTGAGTATGGGTTGGCTGCGGATGTCGAGAGGCTGGCCGTAAAAACAAATTCGAGGTATCACTGTATGCCACGGTAGGGCTGGGATGGTTGAAATGCCTACCGGTCGCCGCTTCCACGGGCCATTACATTTTGTATCAGAGCAGAAGGTTAAGCGAAAACCTTGGCTCTGGTGGGGATTACTCATTAGAGATAGGGTCAATAGTACCCTAGAATGAGCTGAGAGTATTATATGAGGGCGTACTTGTTATTTTCTTATATAATGATTTTAAAAACGGTTTTAAAAAAGATTTTATATTTGATATATAAAGCAATAATTTTTCAAATTATTATAGTATATTAAGGTAATTGGTTGTTATTATTGGAATTAAAATAAGATTATAAGATTCAAGTGGAAAAACACATATAAGCAAATAGAAATTTGGGTAAGGATTAACTAAACAAATAAGTTTATTTAAAAATGGATTCAAACCTGAATTTAAATGTTGGAAAATTCAAAAGAATTTTCAAAGTAAGTTACCCTGATTATATTGCTCAAGTAAATTATGATGGAATATATGGTGTTTTGGTTTCTAGATATGATTTTGTTGATTATTATCATAAATTGGGTGCTGTATCTTAATAAAGGATGTTTGTTGCAGAATAATGGTGCTATGTTCATGGGAGTAAAGTTATATAAGTTGAATTTATAAATATGACTTATAAATTAGAAACAAATTTAAATTGTGAAGTTTTAAAATCTAAGTCCAGAAAATTTTAGAATTGTTTAAAAGTGTTAAAAGATATAATAAATAATATTATTCAGAATATTTTGAATGTAGGAATCTTGTTTTAAAACAAGAGTTGTTTTGAAAATTTCAAAGGAAATTGTTGAATTAAAAACCAAGAATGGTTTAAAGTTGAAAGTATGACTTGGTATACAAATGAAATAAATATGTATATATGTGGATATACATAATATCAAATGTTGGTTTGAAATAAATGCTAAGTACTGAATTCTGAAATCCCCCTGAGAGTGAGATGTAAAACCTAAAGAGAAATAAGTTTTTAACTTATAAGTGGGAAGGGATATTAATAAGAATTTAAATTTGGGATGGGAAAATTTAAATTGAGTGGGCTTAAATGTATTGAATGGATTGAAATTTAACTTAAGGAAAGTTAAATAAGTTTGGACCCATAGTCTGAAATTGGGAAAGTTTCAAGGTAAATTGAGATTTAACTTAGGAAAGTTAAATGGGTTAAATTGAAAGGGAGTTATGTGTAGTCTCAAAACAGGTTTCAATTATGGGAATTGGTAATGAATGCTGTTGATTGGTGCTTTAGATAATTTGGATGTTTATTTGCTTTGACATATCCTGTTATCATCCTGTTGTTATTGGCAGTATATGTAAAACTGTAAATTGGATTATTTGAATGAATTAAGAAGTGGATTGAAATGATATATATCCATTGCTGAAATTAAATAGAAGTAAAACCTTATCCTGAAATTTATTTAAATGACTTTGATTTTTAGAAATAAAGATTGAACTTATGAAAATGGAATCACTTTGAACTTAAGATTTAAATATTAAAAATGAACTTGCAAACTGAAATTGTTTAACAGTTGGATTTCAAAGTTGAAGTTAAAATTGGGAAATCAATTGAATTCTGAAAACTGATTGTTTAAAAAGATTTTAAACTCTCACTCGAATCGAGAAAATAAGTTAAGTAAAGATAATTTAAATGAATATTAGATATTTGGACTCAGAATTAAATTGTTTAAAGACTTGGGTTGTTAAATTAAAGGTTAGGGGTTAATTTGATTAAGTGGTTAAATCAACATTTTGAAACCGAACTCGAATTTATATAAATCAAGGTGGTTGCAAATTAGAGAACGAAATTGGAATTAATTCAAAATTGAATTGAATTGAATTAGTTGGAATTGTAATTGAAGTTGAATCAATTTGAAATCGAAATGGGAATTGATTGAATTGGAATGGGAATCGAAGTTAATTCGAATTGAATTGGAATTGAATCAATTTAAATGGAAGTGGAGATTTAAATTGAAAATTGATTTGAGATGGGGATTGGGAGATTGAACCAGTTTGACTCTGAAACTATTTTCAAATAAATTGTTTCAATATAAATTGTCTTAAAATCTATTTTATGAAATATTCAAACTATTTTGATTTTCCAAGCTATTTACTATACAGACTATTCTTTTTAATACTTGAACTATCTTATAATAACTATTTAACTATTTCTCAACCATTTTACAACTATCTAACTATTTTACAACTATTTTACAACCATTTAACTATTTAAAACTTTTCAAGCTATTTTCTAAATTCAAACTGGTCAGAGTGGAACTGTTTGAATTTAAATACGAATTGAAATGAAAGAATAATCTTATATGTATATATAAGAATGATTTTATGAGATTGAAAATGAAAGGGGTTTGGAACTCACTGGTTTTAAAGGCTTTTGATTTTGGGAAAAATCAATTTTGGAAATTTGGAAAGCCAAGTTTGAGAATTATCGATTTTGAAGTTTATATGTGATACATATAAAGAGTATGCTTAGATACTATACGTGTATAGTATAAAATGTTTCGAGAATGCTATGGGGAAAAAGGCGCTCCCATTTAGAGTTGAAACTTATAGTAGGAGATCCACTGGGTGGTTCTGCCTTGAGCCCTAAGGGGGGTTCTAAATTTTGATCCCAGAGGACGTCCGGACTAAACTGTAGTTCCTGTGGATTGTGATTGGGGTAGAAAAAGTCGAGGTCGCTGATGCCTACAGAGACATTGGGGTTATGCTATGACGGCAGTGTAACTCTGGCTTAACTGCAATCTACTGCGTTTCCGTAGCGTAATTCGAGGGGCAGTGATTTCCTAAAGCCTACGTTTGATTTCACTGGGAGAGCGACGTAACATCAGTAGATTGCGATCTATGTGGTCCATAGTGAAAGTCGTGTGGTAGTGAGTGCCTACAGGTTACATTGGGATTCGACTGATGTAGTCTGCGATCTATGTGGTGAAGTTTCATTTGGCAGCGAAATTCGAGGGCGCTGATGCCTACAGTTACATGGTTTTTTCCGTGATGGCAACGTAATCCTAGGTGTAGCTGCAATCTGTGGCGGTTCCATGGTGAAATCGAGGGGTGCAGATGCGTACAGTTTTCTATTGTTTTCGCCGGGATGGCGACGTAATCATCGGGCTAACTGCGATCCATGGAGGGGGTGATGATTTGCAGAGCATTCTCACCAAAAGAAAAAAAATGTTTTCCAAGTATTTTCACTAGGTGTTGAAAACGGGTTTACTAAGTACTTATAGATTTTCAGTCCCACGCCTAATCAACGTATGACTGAATTTCTGTGAGAACAAGGATGGACTTGTTGAGACAACGAGTTATAAAAAAAATATTTTTATAAAAACTAGTTTGGTAATATTATGTAATTTTTAAAAAGTGTTTTAAAACTTTAGAATAAAAGGAGTAAAGAGTTAAGGTTGTTTAAAGAATAATTTGACCAAAAAACACAGTAAATTAAAATTTTCACTTCGTTCCTTTTCGAGGACGAAAAGTTCTAAAGGGGGGAGGAATGGGACGACCCGGATTTTGGCCATCGAATATTGTGTGGTTAACTGATGTAATAATTTGAAATATTTATTTTGATTAGTGGAATAAATAACATTTTTGATAATTAAGATATCTGAATATATATATATATATGGCTTAGAAAACTATATTAAATATGGAACTAAAATCTCTGGATGTGATAAATATTTTAGAAAGATGTATACAAACTCCACCATTTAAGTTCAAGATAAAATACCCATAAATATATATAAATATACAAATATTTGAATGTATGCTCATATGGAATAATATACATGAAAAAGTATGTATAAATGTAAATGTATGTACATGATAACAATACACAAGCAAATGTATATATATATATATATTCCATAGGGATGTTGCAAGTAAAATAGGATAAATTACATAATTATGAATATATATACACACAAAAGAATATATATACAATATGTGACAACATCATAAATATATGTCATTTATAGTCACAACATATCTAGTCAAACACATAAAATGGCAAATCAACATGAAAAATAAATCAAATCAAACCAGTTTTTCTAAATCAAAAGGAAAATAAATTTAAAAGAAATTAGAAATCAAACAAAGTTAAAGGCATGTACAAGAGAAGCTATCTCCACTTTCAACCTTACCAAAATATATGCATAGATATGTGTATGCAAACTTGCTAGGAGACATCATTGTGGTAAACTACAAATCAAAGCATAACAAAACTTATCTACCTATATATATAGATGTGAAATATGTATATTATAAGCATATGTAAACATGTAAGGGAACATTGTTATGACAAGGTTTCAAAATCAGGTCATATGAAGATCAACTCTTCTCTAATACATCACTTCAATTTCAAAAAAATCTTATCAAGTCAAGTTTGCTGAACAAAAGAAAATTGGGAAAGGAAAAAAATAATAATAAATAAATAAAATAAGCTTGCTGTGTACAAAACAATTCAGCAGTCTACCTCTTCTCTATTTATACCTTTACATTGTTTCTTTTTCTTTCACTCGAACTAAATATAACAAAAGAGATAGATCACTGAATTTCATAACTTAAAGCAAACAAAAACAACCCAATAGAAAGAAGATCAACAAATCAACAATCTAGCAGTTTTTGGAAGCATACTACTCTGTTCAAAACATCACAGTGAGTAGAACAAAAATCTTTCTCACACTAATATATGAACATGCCTGATAGGAGTAGTAGTGTTTGATAAGTCTGTTGCATATAAATTTATGAATAAATTTGTATATGGATATAGGATACCAATGCCTGTACAACGATTGTGTATACAGCTCCGTTCTTTTTTTCCTGTTATGTTAGCTTCAAATTTCCTACCGCTCAATCTAGTTAAATTTAGGTTAGGATATAAAAAGGAAAAATGTTCGTTTTTAATTACACTTTGATTCAAAATTAGTTTGGTTAATTATAATCAAGTATTGAACATAGAAAAGGGATTTTACAGTGAGTGAACAATCATTAGAGGAAGTTCGAACGTTATAATGTGTGCTTTGGTTTATGTGAACGGGATCGACATTAAAAATGGTGATTTTTGAGGGTGGTTTCATGATTTCTCATTTCGTATGTGTCGAGATAGGGGGTGGCGAATGGAATTTGGTCAATTATCAAATTCTAGCGATGTCATCGATGGTGGGCCTCGGGGTTTGGTCAGGAGGTGGCCATGGTGTTAGGGAGCATAGGAAAAATGATGCTTGATTTTTCCATTGGGTGAGTTGTCTGGTCGAGGCGATTTTAGGGTTTAAGGTGGGATCGAGTTTGGCTTTGGTTGTAAGTGAACGGCGATGGCTCGAGGCGTTGGGTGGTGTGCGCGCCTGGGAAAGAGGGACGAGGGGTTTGGGGCGAACGTGTGGACGAAATCTGGTAAGTGACGGAGGCATGTGGAGGCGGGACGAGGTGAATCAGGTGGAAACGAATGGGTTCCCTAGTTTTGACCTGACGAGCGAATTTTTAAATTGGAGGTGGACGGCGGTTCCAGGTGGGTAGGGCTGTCGTTGGGGGCATGAGTGACAGGTGGAAGTGATCGTCGGTGATCATCTCGGTTAAGGGTTGATGTACACGTGCACATGTACGTGCACGCGCCTTGGTTCTCGGTTGTATGCAAGAATTAGGAACTGGGAAGAGAAGAGAAGGGAGGGGAAAGATAGGCCGGGTTTTGGGCCAAGTGGAAGTAAAATAAAAAAAAAGTAAAGAAAAAGAAAAAAAGAAGAAAAGTAAGGTAAGAAATAGGGAAAAGAGAGAAGAAATGGAAAACTATAAGGAAAGAAAAGGATAAAAATAAAAGGAAGTAAATAGGAGGGAAAATAAAAACAAAAGAAAGGAAGAAAGAAAAAAATAAGGAAAATAGAAGAAAGAAAAGAAAAGAAGGTAAAGATAAGAATTAAGAGAAGAAAATAATGGAATCTATATTTATATAAATATACATTTACAGGATGTCTTATATTTCCTTCCTTAACTAAAAATCTAATTTTTACTTTAGAACCATAATTTAAAGTTTCAGTGATATTTACAATTTAAGGATAATTAATAGTGTTATTATTATTTAACGTAAACTTATGAAAAACTAACGGCATTTTATAATTAATAATAGTTAATTTGAAATTAATTTTGGTTTAAAAGTAAATGGATATGGTGAATCTAGAGTTAATAAAAGCCTGAAGTGTGACTTATTTTGACATCTGTTATAGACCGTTAAACTAGTTAACGGTCTATATCATCGTTTAACTGTATTGGAGATTTAATCTAATCACTCGTGTCAGTGACGTAAAGTGATCAATCGAGTTAAATTATTGGATTAAAATGATGATACATTTTATTTGAAATAAACGGTTGTAATAGGTTGCTATATTTGAAATATTATCACCCGAATTAATAAATTGTTTATCTTAAACAATTAACCCTTTAAAGATTTTTATTTGGTTTAGAAGAGGCCGAAATTGGATTTGCTTCATTACAGCATGATAGGGGGTTCTCGCTTCATGTTTGGTGGCGAGGAGAAGACTCTTACCCCTACATGTCCCTGAGTATGGGTTGGCTGCAGATGTCGAGAGGGTGGCCGTAAAAGCAAATTCGAGGTATCACTATATTCCACGGTGGGGCAGGGATGGTTGAAAAGCCTACCGGTCGCCACTGCCACGGGCTGTTACACTACCAACCCATGATTACCATCTGGAACTACTAACACTGGTGCATCGGTTAACAAATGTTTTAACTTAAGGAATGCTTCCTCACATTTGTCAGACTAAACCAACTTCACTTCTTTCCTGGTCAACATCATCAATGGTGTTGCTATCCGCGAAAAATCCTTGATGAATCTCCAGTAATAGCCAGCAAGCCCAAGAAAACTCTCGATCTTGGTTACCGTCTCTGGTTATTTTCAATTGTTGATAGCTTCGATCTTAATTGATCGACTGCCAATCCCTCATCTGAAACTACATGACCAAGAAACTTAACCACTTTCTTCTAGAAATGACACTTGGAAAATTTTGCCTTTAGCTGATTCTGCCTCAGCGTCTCCAACACCACTGTAAGATGAATCTCATGCTCCTTTTCAACTTTAGAGTACGCCAAAATGTCATCTGTAAAAACCAAAACGAACCTATCTAAGTGCTCTTGGAAAACGCAGATTATCAAATTTACGTAGAAAGCAGTTGCATTCGTCAATCCAAATGGCATCACCAACCACTCATACAAACCATATCTATTCCAAAATGCTGTCAAAGGAATGCTATCCTCCACCACTCTCAACTGATAGAACCCCATCGCCAAATACAATTGGGAAAGTACTCGGGCTCCACTCAACTAATCAAACAGATCATCTATTCTTGGTAGTGGGTACCTATTCTTGATCGTCCTTTCATTTTACTTACGATAGTCGATGCACATCCTTAATGACTCATCTAGCTTCTTCACAAATACCACGGCCTCTCTCGAAGGCGAACAGCTTGGTCTGATAAAATTCCTTCCTTCAAGATCCACTAGCCGCACCTTCTATTCCTTCATCTCTGTCGGTGTCATCCTTCTAGGTGGTCTATTGACAGGTTCAGCTCATGGTACAAGGTCTATCTGAAACTCAACAGCTCGTTTCGGGGGTAATCCAATAACCAACTCAAAAACATCTGCAAACTCTCTAGCCACATAAACCTGACTAAGGTCTTCTCCAACCTCCATGGCACTCAACAAAGCACAAAAAATCTTACTAGAATTCTCCACTGAGAAAATGATTCGGTTATGACTATCTAGGTGACTCAACGATATCTCCCTATCTCGGCAAAATATCCTAGCCTCATACTTACCCAACCAATCCATACCCAAAATAATCCTAAAATCTACGAAGTCAAAGACGTACAAACTGCGTCCAAACTTATGACCTAACAAATCAAGTTCTAACTGGTCACATCTCATCCCAAGAGTTGCATACCCTCCTATTGGATTCGCAACCTTTAAGGAAGTAACAAGGTATGTGGGTTCTATACATAACCTATCAACCAAATACTGTGATATAAATGAATGCGATGCTCCGGTATCAAAAAGTACCCTAACTAGTATATTCTGAATCAAAAACGCACCTTCCATCACAGTCTTCCCTTTCTCAATAGCAGTTGGTTTAGAGGATGATGGTTCCAAAGCCAAGTCCTTTCCTTTTCCTACCTTGGCAGCTTCAGGACACTTGTTCTTGTAATGTCCCATCTGGTTGCAATTATAGCATTGCACATTCTGCTTCCCCACAACCAGCCTTCCATCACCCGAATGACACTCATTAGCAAAATGCCCCTTTTTATCACACTTGTAGCAAACTATATCTGCTTTCCCTTTCTTGGCAGCTCCTCCTTTCTGAACGCCCTTCTTCTTGAAGAACTTCCTCTTCTTTACCCGAGGACCCTGAAACTCAACTGGCTTCTTCCTGGCTGAAACAACAAGCATCTCCTCAGGGCGGATGGTCATTTCCACCACCACATGATGAGGTTCTCTTATATGAGTCATAGCCATCATGCCTAGCTCCGGCCTCAATCCTCTAATGAACCTTTTCATTCCTTGTGACATCAGTGTCAACCAATACATAACCATATCGAGACAGCTCATCATACTTAGCAACATACTCGATCACGGACATCTCTCCTTGGACAAGATCCATGAACTTCCTCTTCAATGCCGATTTGGCAACCTCAGTTAGAAATCTCTGCTCAAACCTTCTCCTGAAATCTGCCTATGTCAGCTCTTCCTCCGGAACTCCAACAGTCACACTGTTCCACCAGTGAAGCGCTAACCCTTGCAGCTGTCTAGAGGCTATAGCCTTCTCTTCTCTCCATCATCCAAGCCTAAATATGTAAAAATCCTTTTACAGTTCAAAAACCAGTTCTCAACTTCAACAGCATCCTCTATTCTAAGAAAAGGCTTGCCTCCCAGACCAATGAAATCCCTGCTCAGCTTGGCATAGTTATAGCCAACTGGGGCCACAGGATTTGCTCCTCTAGCATTCACAGCATTACCTCCAGCTACCCCCGCAGCTGCTCCAGCTTGCATTAAGTTGACGAAACTGATAAATAGCTCACACGTCCACTTGGGGAACCCAAGCACCAACATTTTCAGCCTGACCTTGTCCTCTTCTAACATTTGGTCTGACATTTCCATTTGTAGTGGTGCTCTCTCCTCCTACATTAACTCTGCCTCTCCTTCCATCTATATCAGTATTCAAGCATCATGAGATACAAAAGAATAACCTAATAAAGGTGGTAGTCTAGAGATATAGCGTATACTTATATATAACCAATACAAGTATGCTACTATAATGTTATTCCATACCCCAATCATGGTTTTAAATTCATTGGATTATGTTTCAAAAAAGCCTTTAGGTTTTTCTTTTTAAAGTTTCATAAACCTATGCTCTGATACCAACTTGTAACATCTCCTACTTGGAGGCCCAATACTAATGACTACGGATGCTGTAGTCATCCATAGTTATTAATCTTCGGCTACCAAATACGGTGGTGCTAGATTCGTTGATACTCAGATCACAAGAATATGGAAAAAATTTAACAATTTAAAACATATTTCCACATTCCATTCAAAACATTTCATGTTCAATACATAATCCCAAAACGTTAACCATGTTCAGCAAAATATAACTATTACACATTCGGAAAGAGCGACATATGAAGATGCCCCCTTGGTTGATCAGAGTATATAGTAAGACTAATAGATCTGCCTTTACAAAAATACACATCGCAAAAGAAAACTCTAAATAAATATCTACCTCCTGCATGCCTCCGGAAGCTTTATTCGTCAAAGAAGAGAACCGAGAATCTTAACTCTCAAACTACTCAAAATCAATTGAGTACCCGAGAGTTTAAGGGGAAAACAAAAACTTTGAGTCAGACATAAAGCCTGGTATGAATAATTATCTAACAGCTCAATCATTTTAGATAACTACTGAGACCACGCCGCTTAGCGGAACGGGTTTTCCCCTCACTAGTATCCTAAAACATTTATAAAACCATGTTCTGTGCCCTGCATCCACAATGGTTAAAACATACATTTTTAAAATATTATGGTGATATGCATACTTTCAAACATTTAGGATTTCCCCATCCCCTATTAGATTTTAATTTGCCTCAAAGAGGGACTATCCATCCCATATTCATTTTTCTTAAGCTGATACGGACTATCCATCTCACATCTCATAGTTTTCCTAGAATGACTATAAACCCTTCATTAACCATATGGAGACTATCCATCTCACATCTCATAGTTTTCCTAGGATGACTATAAACCTTCATTTACCATATGGAGACTATCCATCCCCAACATGATGTTGATTATCCATCAAATATCCCATAGTTTTCCTAGGATAACTTTGAACCCTTCTTCAATTATATGGAGAATATCCATCTCCAACTCGATGTTGACTCTCCATCAAACATCCCATAGTTTTCCTAGGATGACTATGAACCCTTCACTTGGACACTTAACTCATGCTATCCCCATGAATCTAATTATCTCATGCTATCAGATGATTAACCTATTTCCATCAGTATCCCTAATTTAAGTTATGTCTATTTATAATTTACATTGGTATCCCCCAATGATTGTCAAAACATATAAGTGTTAATATCCCCAACTATTGTGCTGTACTCATTAAGCCCAACTCGGTATCCCCAAGGTTATACAACATTTATTTTATAAGGTAAAGGAAAACAATGTTACAACCCCTTCGAAAGTATCCACTTCGAAAGCTTTTCTTTCAACCCTTTTGAAAGCAACCTTTCAACCCATTCGAAAGGTTTGATTTCGACCCCTTCGAAAGCATATCCCATAAATTTTAAAATAATAGGCTCCTACCTTTATAATACTTTAAAACCCCTCCTTCAAAACTTTCGACCATGTTAAAGTATTATTACATAGGAGTAGAAGCACAGCTTCAAAAGCACTTGAAAGTATCCCTTTCGAAAGCATTGAAGGTTACCCTTCATATCCCTTGAAAACCAAACCTTTTGAAACCATTGCTATCAAACATTTCGAAACTATTGAAATCAAACCTTTCGAAACCATTGAAATCAAACCTTTTGAATGCATTGGGTTTGTACTTAAATATATTACTTTGGGTCATAGTGAACATAGGTGAAAGTACCTCTTTCAAAACTATACATTTATTTTATAAAATACCGGGGAAGACAATTAAACCTTTCAATAATGTCGAAAGCTTCTGCTTTCGACCTCTTCGGAAGGTTTAGGAAGCAGCTTGTATTTTTATAATCAATTAAACCTTTCAACAATGTTGAAAGCTTCTACTTTCGACCCCCTTAGGATGGTTTAAACAAAAATAAAGGCGACGACTTTCTTTCAAAAATCTCTTTGTAAAACCTTTCGAAGTCATAGCTTTTGAACTTTTCGAAGACAAGCATAGCTTTCGACCTTGTCTAAAGCCCTTTAAAATAGGAAAGTGATTTTCTTTTTCAAATCAAAGTAAACTAAAGGACCATCTACTTTGAAAGCAACCCTTCGACCACTTACCTTTCGACTTGATCTAACTCACTACATACCACTTGAATGATATCATGTGCATTGCTTTCGACCTTGTTTTTCAATGAAGTCGAAAGGTCTTAGTCGAAAGGTCTAAGTCGAAAGGTTAGCCAAAGAAAGTGGAACCACCTTTTCTAGGTAAAAGCTGATTTTGCCAAAATAAGTAAACTTTCTGTAACAAACTTGCCTACTTGTAAACATTTGATTAGCTTTCACAAACTTTTAAATAATTTAGATAATATTGGCCGCTTTTTGTCGGATCTAACATCAAGTTAATTTTTAACAAATAAGCCCTTCCTCTTATAAAAACAATTAAATCATCTAGGTCCTCCTTTCGAAATAATTTAATTTCCATACTAAATCACTTAGTGAAAATCCCCAAAAATTCTAGAAATTCACTTTAAACATGTTATCCAACACATCAAAATTTCAGACCCAATTTCTTAATATATTTTCCACAATAAATTTATAAACCCAAATAACCATTTTTTTTGAAAATTCTTAACTAATTCTCCATGGCTTAGAAAATTATGAAAATTGAAACCCAACTCCAAAATCATGTTTTCTTTAACATAAAATTTTTCCCATGGCATTTCAAGATTATTAAGTCTCGGTTTTAACCTAAAACCGTGCATATCTCCTTTAAACAACCATGTTTAAAGCATATAAATCATAAATCAAGCATATCATCAATCAATACATATCATAAAATAGATTTATGGTTAAATCCGAAACCACATGATAATAAAATCAAAATAGACATATAGAAATTATTATTCACCTTAGATTGGATAAGGAAATTGAAGTTTGATTGAGATTGATTCCTTCTAGCTTGATCCTAAGCTTTACTTTAATTTTTCTCTTCACTTCCTAATGGTCGGCCTTGCTTCCTCCTTACATTTATAAACTGTTATTTGCAATAAAAATCAACGTATATGGCCTAAAGGAAATGGTATAAGGGGTATGTGGGTGGCTATTTACCTTAATGCCCTTATGTTCAATTGCTTAATACTTAACCATTTATAAGTTCATTTGTTTATATAAGCACAACCACTTAATTTATTAGTCAACCTCAATCCCCTTATCTACATTATTCTATTTAATTCATCCAATTAAACGTCCTGAATATTGTTAAACAAAAATTAGTGGTGTTACATTGGGAGGCAAAGAAGATATTAGGATATTTATGTACTTAATATTGATGTAGTATATGATAGATGTTATTTGTATATGATACTTATTATATCAGATATTATGACTTACTATATTGATATTTATTTATCAATTACTTTTGCCATTGTAGTCTTTTATTTTGTTCATTTCATTTTGTTCATGTATATTAAGTATATTTTATGTTATCATTCCGTTGTGAGATCACATCGTTATGACTTGTATAGTATTTTGTTTTCTCTTCTTTCTTTCTTTACCCGACTTTCCATCTTTTATAGTATTCGAAAGTTGGCTATTGATGTGGCACTAATTTTTGGGTGTTACAAAAAGCGGGTTGTTAAACCGCTGGTTGGTCAGGTCTGTGATTCCAATGTGCAGGGCTTTGGCGATATTGAGGCTGATATTTGTGTTACGCTTAGAAAGAAACACATAGCTATGCTTACCTATATTTTTCTCTTACCGAACTTAGGAGACCGATGATATTTTTCTCCTACCGATCGTAGGAGACCATTATTATCTTCTCCTACCAAATTTAAGGGATTGCTATTATTTTCTTTGGACTGGACTAGAAGACCATCGAATTACTTAGTTATATTTTTAGTCCAAGTCAGCCCGGTAGGATTTTTGGTTGGCCTATAAAAACTAATAGGTTCATAGTAACCATGGGAGAACCATGTCATTGAATGGACTATTTTATGGAATTAGGTAATTATGGGTATGTGTGACCCTTTGACCCTGGTGAATGATGGACTATTCATTTTGATCTACTATGCGTGATATTAATGTTATGGTTACATTCTAATAATTCAGATTGCAGGATATGTTATGATTGACATATTGCTTAGTAAAATATTAATGAGGGGAACCCATTCCATGCTTCACTAGCGTGGTCTTACTGGTTATCATTTGGATCTCAGATGGAATAATATTATTAATATTTGAATTTTTGTCTGACCCAAAGTTTTGATATTTCCCCCTTAACTCTCAGCTACTCAATTAAAATTGGATAGGTTGAGATTATGGTTTTTCTAGTTTAGATGAATAAGCTTCGGAAGATGTGAGGAGGCAAGCTAGTATTAGAAACATCTCTGATGTTTAGTTTAACTACTTTTGTTGATTCTATGTAATGACATAATTTATAACCGTCTAGGTAGTTATGACTTGATCATCTAAGGAGGCATCTTCATATGTCGCTCTTGGAATTACATTTGGACTTATTTTTTTACTTGAATGATGGAATCATGTGGTCACGTAATTGAAATGTAATGAATTTGAAAATGAATGAAAGAATATTTTTTTATTAAAATCTATAAATTCTTGTGCTCTTGATTTTAACGATACAATAATTGATCTCATTTTCTCACTGGGAAATAATGCTAAGGATGACTGAAACAGTACTAGTATATAGTTTCGAGCCTCAAAATTGAGATATTATAGTAGTCCCCATAGTCCTTAAGGGTACCTATTCTCTGTATGCATCATACTTACTGTTCAAATAAAGCCGACCCTATCTCGTGGGCTTTTTGGAAAGATCACACTCCACTATCTTTGGTGGAGCTGGGTCCTATCTTTAGGACTAGTCAAAATTATACTCCACTATCTGTGGAGGAGTTAATCTACATCTTTAGGGCTAGGAGCTTATATTCGACTATCTCTGTTAGAGTTAGGTTAGTTAATGCTCTACTATCTCTGGTGGAGTTATGTTCATACTTTTCTATCTTTGGAAGAGCTGAATGATTTTATGGTATGTTGTCCTTGCTAGTATTTAATTAGTTTATACTTTGCAGTTTATGACAAAGTTGTATGAACCCATACTGCACTGTCTCTAATGGAGTTGAATTAACTTATATTATGTTGTCCTTGATAGAGTTAAAGAACAACAGATATGTCATTTCAAGCACATAATAGTGATAGAGCTAGGAGTATGCCCTAGGGGTCAATTATGTAATTTATTACATATATCTAACTCAATAACCAACTTGTTCAAAATAAAAGGTGTTTACTTTCTATTATATACTTGTCATATTGTCATAGGTTGATTAATTATTTAATTTAAGTATATTAAATAGAAAATCCTTAAATGATATATTATGTGATAGTAATTACAATGTGTTATAATCATTCGAAGTTAATCACATTAATAATACCATATTATTTAGACATTCCTAGTCAAGATGTTTCAATAGGAATCGATACATCTATTGAGACTTGAGTATGTAATACTCCCCAAATGTTGGACAATGTATTACTCATCACTGCTATAGACACCAGAGGGTTAAGTGCCGATAGTTATTGGATACCTATCGAATGACACACTCAAGAGTTTTCAGTTGATTAATATAATAAGGTCAAACAGACAAACTCGAAGTAACGACATTACAAGATTCTCTCAACTTGAGAATACTATTGAACTTCAATATGGACACTCCACTTTGATTATAGTTAAATCATGGCATGACGTCCATTGAACGACTATAGCTAGGTCTGAGTTGAAGCATTGGAAGTGAAACATTATTCAATGGGGAATTCGTTTCCTCGATTATATGAGGTTAGTATCTTGGTCAATTGTAGTCAACTCAAAGTCAATGTATCTTGCTCGG
Source organism: Allium fistulosum (assembly GCA_030737815.1). Lineage (NCBI taxonomy): Eukaryota > Viridiplantae > Streptophyta > Magnoliopsida > Asparagales > Amaryllidaceae > Allium > Allium fistulosum. The sequence goes on along the minus strand of CM060902.1, from coordinate 1,367,577,277 downwards.
ATCCACCCATTTCACCCACTTTCGACTGGCCCATATCTTTCAAATGGTGAAAGAGGTTCATGACTTTTAGGTTAGAAAGCAACCAACCAGTACAGCCATTCGCTCATCAACAAAAATGACTTGCCTACTTAAGACCAAGAGACATTCGATGAACTCATTCAATCACTCGTAAGATGGAAAGAACTTTTGGCTATTTTGTTCTTCATAATTTGCATGCATATCTATCTTTGGATGCCTAGTAGGAGATGGACATACTCTGTTGAAAGAGATAGGGGTAAGCCCAAGAGGCAATTATGTAATTTGTTACATATACCGAACTCTTTAATCAACCTTGTTCATAATAAAGGTGTATGTTATCTTTTATATACTTTATTATAGTTTGGTATAATTGATTAATTAATTTAAAGTGTATAATAAGAAAATATTTAGATAAAATATTATGTGATTGTAGTTGTAGATAATTGCAAACGAGAGTAATTAATCATCCAAAAAGTTACATTTTGTTTAAATATTTCTAATAAAGATGTTTCAACGACAAGAAGTGAGCAAATAGTTGCAATTGAGGAACTATAGTTTGGTCTGAGTTAACTTAAAGTCAAACCTCTAGCCATAGTAGTACGATTAATAATAAATGTAATTATTAAGCCAAAGACTTTGTTTGTGGACTAACCATGTTGAATGTGAATGATACTGGAATTTTGGCCAATACCAAATTTCATATACCCTAAAGTGATACAGTTTTTGATGAAGAGAACGTATGTAAATTTTCATTGCTAAAAGGTACGCTTAAGATGATGTATAATTGGATTTTACAAAATAGATTTATAAGTTAGGAATTTGGCCAAACTATCACACCACTAACTAAGGTGATGTGTGAATGTTAATATTTGAACAGTTCAATATTAATTGCCGACTGAATTCACACCTCTGAGCCTCGCAACCGCATTTTTGAATTCTCCAAAAAAACCACGTGATTTATTTTGTTTATAAAATACAATAAATTATTTAAATTAGTTAGTATTTAAGAAATATTAATTTGTTAGATGTTTTGGGTGTTTTTATTAATTGTTGGATGTATATATAAGTTATATATGCACGTATCGATATAGGATAACGGTATATTTTTGAACGGGGTCTAAATAGAGATAATTACACGATAGGGCTTTTGGAAACCTTGCTTTAATTAAGGGAAATAATGATCGGTCGTGCTTAGTAGGGGATGGGGTGATATGATTGAATGGGAACTAAAGAAGGGAAGTTTAAAATAGGAGAGTTAGAAGGGTTCCATTCTTCCAATTAAAATAGAATCGCAGAAACATTTTCTTCCTTCAAATTTTCCTCTTTCTTTTGCCTATCATAGCCACCACCTCCTATGACCATTTTCCAGTTCCAAAACAAAATAAAAACATCAAATACAATTTAAAGGCTACATAATTCATGAAATTCCAACAAAGTTGGGTGTCGATTCAAGAATCTATGGAGGAAAATCAAAGTGTTACTAATAGGCCAAATCTGTAGCAAACAATCCAATTATATTTTTGGTTGTGTATACATAGAACGATTTTATATATGCATATTATTGCCTCACCTTTATTTAGAACTAACAATGCAGTCTAAAAACCAAATTAAATTAACTTGATAGATTAAAACCTAAATATATATATATATATATATATATACATAAACTATGTTTTAGGCTATAAATGTATGTTTTAAATTACATATAATAATACTCTAAACATAGCATACAATTTTAACGATCTATATGTTTTGCTTGAATTTTTAATCAATCCTAGGTTATAGATTGTGTTGATATCTTAGTTAATTTAATGTATGTAATATTGGTTTTATAATATCTATTTTTGTTTAAATCAATTTTTTAATAGAACCATATATATATATATATATTGTTACACCCATATTTCCTAAATCATATTAAAGGCAGGGCGAATAAGGTGCAAAGACGGAAGAATTGCCCTTACAATTAAATTTGAGATAAAGAAAGAGGAAAGTTGAAACGATTCGGTTGATACTACATAAGAAGAGGTCAGTAATTGCAAAAAACCATGAGAAACTGTGCTAAGTTATTTATGTAAAGCCTTAATATTGCCACCAAGAATGACTGCAAAGTATAAGAGCCAGCTTGCAATCACGAAGTTTAAAACAACTAAAAGAACTACAGCTAACGAGCATGAAGTTAAAACAAGATGAAGTACTTCTAGCATCTAAACTACATAAATTCTTCGGGCCTTTACTTTCCTACAATTTTATCTGTTTTGCTTAAATTTCACTATTAGATCTTACGCAGTTAAAGTGGTCTAGAGTTTCATAGCGGTGGAGATGCACAAAGTCATTGCGGGGATAAAGCGAGGACATAGTGTAAAATAGCAGAGGTGCAAAAATCTTCATTAGATATAAAACAAAATATTTAAAGTTAATTTATACTCAATCTCACATATTTTGTGTAGGAAAATAAAATATTATTTAATCTTATATAAAAAAGCCGAAAAATACCATGATTTATGTAATCTGGATTTGGTGACTATAATAGATTTCTAATTTATGTTGAGCAATAATGCCTTAAAATTAGGTATTTACCCTAACCTTTTGGATTTTGTTTAAAAGAGAACTAGCCAAATCAACCTTCTTGTACTATTATTGCCATAATGGGTGCTAAAACCATTGATTTAGCGGGTATAGCGGAAAATAGCGGGGCTTACAGCGGATGTACTGTTTAATGGCTTTATATCGAAAAAACGTAGCGGTCGAAGAGCGCTATGTGCTACAACAGGGATTTTGTGAGGCTTTAGCAGTGCTTTAACTACATAGGTTAGATATCATTCCTTTTGTAGCCAATTTAAATATTAGCTAGAATTGGAATTTTAAAAAATAGTTAAAGTGCAATTTCATAATTATGTAAGCATACAGCAACATAATTACTTCCTAAAGGCAAATTTAGTATCACCTAATATGTTGATTCTTAACCACTGAAGTAATCAGTACTAAAATTACTTCATGTTTGCTTTGCGTGTTGGGAGACGCAAATTCTAACTAACATTTTTGACGCTAGAAAGAGGGCCTGAACCTTCGTTCCCTTTTTTTGAATTTCCAAAAAACTTACCTACCTTCCCTTATACACCATGATTCCTACCGATTCTTCCACCCAACCTGCTCAAGAATAAGTACATCTAGCCTCAAAGATCTTGGAAAAGACCTTCATGATCTTAGAAACCTCAGTTAAGGCACAACTTCAACTGAAGTTCTCCTAGATCCAATCCTTACTGCACTCCATGCCTTCACAAGCCAGATAAAAACATATGGTAGGCTTGAAAAAACCATGGCCCAACATACTACCATAAGACCATCCTCTCCACCTTTGCTCACAACTCATTGCCTTCGTTCACCTACTACGCTAACTATTCACTGGGGTAGTGATAATGGCAGTCCCAAAGCCAGGAATGGTGACGCTGGCCTAAAAACTTATAAAAAGTTGAAAAGCAAGATCCAGGAAAATACACAAATCAAGTCAAAACTAGCAAATATTAACCCTATACTATTGAGAAACCAAACTCAGTCTGGTTTGGAAGAGGATGATGCCATTCCACTATTCGAGGATGACTCATCACAATTAGAGCCCAATGAAGATGAAATTCGCCAACTAAAATCTCATGTAGAGTAGTTAGCTAAACTTTGCCAATAAGGGACTGGGGAGAAGATTAAGGAGGAAGGATCTTCCCCATTCAGTGAAACTTTCATTGAAGTAGACTTCCCTGACAACTTCAAAACCCGTCGATTGACAAGTTCAATAGGACTACAAATCCAAATGATCATCTCTTTACATTTGAATATACATTGACATTCTGAAAGTTGGTAGGGTGGCTAAATGTAAACTTTTCTTAGTTTACTTGGCCGGTCCTACAACCAAGTAGTTTAGGAGATTTGGACCAGGGAAGGTCCGATCTTAGCAACAACTATCTATCGATTTCTGAGGCAGTTCAATTCTAGGAGAGAAGCCTCCCCTTATGTAAATACAATGTCTAGCGTTAATCAAGGCGAGGATAGGAGTCTACACAATTTTAATAAGCATTTCAAGTTTGAGGCTCTTAGGATTGGAGTAAGCGACGAAGGAGCACTACTGATGGAAGCCCATGCCCGGATCAGTAGGAGAACCTCTATATGGGAAAAGAACAACATAAAGCCATGTCATAGCATGTAGGCTTTCTATGAAAGGGCCAGTGGCTATATTAGGATGAAGAAACTAGCTCCACCGCATAAGCTCAAAAATCTTCAGCCCCAGCTATGATAAGAAATGGGGGGGGGAGAAGGATATCACCCACAAGCAAAGATACCAGGATCGAGCTTGATTACAACATGCCCAATAAAGGGAAGAAACTAGAACATAGCCGAGGTGTGCTATTGCTGCTTCCATCAAGCCAATTTTCATTATACCAACAACTATAGACATCTAAAAAACATGATAGAGAGGCTGATCCAGAAGGGATATTTGGGCAACTCCATAAGAACAATGGTGAAGGTAGAACAAGAAATCTAACTCCCAACGAGAACCAATGTGGAAACCCATCTAACCTAATAGCATCGATCCATTGAGGACCAACCTCACCGGTGTGAGTAGGAAAGTATAAGAGAGGTACGTGCAAGAGGAAAAGGTCCAGCAAAAGTTAGTTTTCCATATCAAGAAAAAGCCTGCTCCAGAGATAACATTCACAACAGCTGATGCGACAGGAGTTATTTTCCCTGACCAAGACCCACTCAATATTATGGTGCAGATAGTAAACTTATGAAGAAAGTCTTCATCATTTTTGGAAGTTCATTCAACATTATCTCCAAATTTGCGTATAATCAGATTAGGCTTCCACCAGGAATCCTGAAACCTTGTCCTGAACCAGTCTTTGGCTTCAACAACATTGCTACTGTCCTAGTAGGATCGACACGCTTGCTTGTTACCATTGGAACTACCCCACTGCACAAGTCATTCTATGCCAGCTTCTTAATCATTGACCAACCCTCATCGTATAATGTCTTCCTAGGAAGGCTTGCTTTGATAGACATGGGAGTAATCATTTCTTAAAAAATCTCCTTATGAAGTTTAACAATCCTGCGGGAATATGGTCAATAAGAGGCAAACAATTGTTAGCTAGAGAACTATACAGTGTAAACCTTACTTTTGGCAATAAAATAATCCAAAATTACTCCGGTGTCTCTTCTAATACTTCTAATGATAATAAAAATGAAGAAGCCAAACCAATTCAAAGAACTGCGCCGGTAGTAGATACCTAAACCGATGCCAAAGCAAGTGATCCTATGCCTTCGAAATCTACGATGAAAGAGAAAAGAACATACATGCACTTGATAGGCAATGATGAATATAACTTAGTCTATGTGTAATACTTCTCCGAGGAAGTCCAGAAAAAGGCACTCTCGGTTTCCTCAAAACCAGAAGAGGAAAACAGAGAAATATACACAAGACTGGAGGAAACAAAAAGTGAACTAAAGCCGGTGGATGACCTCGAAGATATACAAGTAGACCCGAAGGACCCCATGAAGGTTATCAAAATTGGAAAGAATCTTAGTGAAGAAGCTTGTATTGAATTAATAGACTTCTTGAAGAAATCAACAGATGTATTTGCATGGACACACTTAGACGTGGTGAGGATAGACCAGCTTTAATCTATCATGCACTCAACATGATCCTGATGTCCATCTGGTCAGGCAAAAGTGTAGAACTCTAGACTAGGAAAGGTACAATGTTCTGCACAACGAAGTTAATAAGTTGAAGGAGGATAGATTCACAGGGAGGTATACTACTTGAAGTGGATTGCCAATCCAGTACTTGTAGGGAAGCCTAACGGGAAATGAAGAACCTGAATAGACTTCACTAACCTCAACAAGGCTTGCTCAAAGGACAGTTTCCCCTACCTAGAATTAATTAGTTAGTAGACGTGTCCAGTGGGCATGCATTACTCTCATTCATGGATGCATATTCGAGGTATAATCAGATAGCTATGTTTGAGCCAGATCAGGAGCACATTAGGTTTTTGACAGGTAAAGGATTATACTACCACAAATTCATACTGTTCAGAATCAAGAACACAGGGGCGACCTACTAGATGTTGGTTAATATAATGTTCGTAAATCATATTAGAACGAATGTTGAGGTGTATGTAGATGACAAGTAAGTTAAGTCCAAGGCAGCCTCAAGCCATATCCAAGACTTAAAGCAGACATTTGAAGTCTTAAGGCAGTACAATATAAAGATGAACCCTCTGAAATGCCTTTGCTATCCAATCTGGCATTTTCCTAGGATATGTAATGAGCACACGCAACATTAAAGCAAATCCTTAGAAGATTGAGGTCATAAGAGGAATGGGAATCCTAGAGAAGCCAAAGGATCCGACCAGCCTAAATGGCAGGGTAGCGGCATTGAACAGATTCATATCTAAAGCAACAGACAAGTGCATCCCATTCTTTGACCAAGTGAAGAAAGGGTGAAACTTTGAATGGATTGAAGAGTGCAAGGTTGCATTCTAAAACCTAATGGATCATCTGGTCACTACTCCTATATTATCAAAATTGGTGACAGGTGAGGACTTGTATATTAATTTGGCTACAACTGATGAAGTTGTTAGTGCTGCTGTAGTATATTAAGAAGAAGAGATCCAAAGGCCTATCTACTTCACGAGAAAGTGGCTACCAGGAGCAGAGCTTAATTACTTAGTCATTAGCTAGCTTGCAACCTGCTCTTTGGCAAGGAAGCTATGGCCCTATTTCCAAGCACATCCCATCAAAATCCTCATAGACAAACCCCTAAGGCAGATACTGCAGAAGCAAGAGATACCAGGCCACTTATTTAAATGGGAAATGGAGCTTAGTTAGCACGACATCACCTATAACCCTAGAAAAGCAACCAAAGGCTAGGCACTAGCGGATTTCATCGTAGAATGCATCCTACTAGCTGAACCTCAATCATAGAGAGAAGTAGAGACCCTGCAGTTCTGGCAGAAATTCATAGATGGGGCATCAAATGAATAGGGTAACTAATTAGATATGTATTAATTACTTCAAATGGGTAGAAGCTGTATAGAGTAGTGCAGATCGATTTTAAAGCTACCAACAATATGGCAGAATATGAAGCTCTCCTCGCAAGCCTAAAAGTGGCCCAGGTAATGAAGGTAACTCAAAATAAAATTCACAGTGATTCCCAATTAGTTGTGAACCAAGTTCCTAGAATTTACCAAGAGAAGGAACCAACTTTAGCCAAATATGTGGAACTGGCTAAGAAGTTCCTAGAGAAGTTCGAATAGTTTGGTATAGAACAAATTCTACTTGAAAACAACTCATCTGCTAACTCATTAGCGAAACTTGCAAGCACCAAAGTGGCAAATGAAATAAAGGCGGTACCAATAGGGATTCAAGCAGAGCCAAGTGTAACAGAATCAAGGCAAATACTGGTACTAACCCAAGCCTAGCAAGCCACCACTCAAGGGGCATGACATCCGAAGACAGCAGAAAATCGAGAATAGTCCTCAATTGAACCCACATTTCAGCAAACTAAGGCTAATAACTTGATGATTCCCATCAAGCAATTCTTGTTAAACAAAATCCTATCCTAGAACAAGAGTGAAGCCAAAAAGCATAAGATACCAGGCTCCGTACTACTCCTTCTTTAATGGTACATCGTTCAAGAGAGGGTACTCAACCCCTTATCTTAGGTGCGTTTCCAAAGAAGAGGGGGTACGGGTCATTGTAACAACCCTAATTTTTAGTAACATTATTTAGATTATTTAATTAGCTAAATTAAATAAAATAATGTAATGATTAGGGGATTGAGATTTGTGATTAATAGGCGTAACTGTGCCATGTGAATGAATAAATTAAAATGAGCTATTATGAATTAAAATAGATAAGGGTAATAAGTGAGGGAAAAGTTGGAATAAGAGTATTCTAATACCCTAAACCCTTAGGAATTCATTTCATATGTTTATTCATTTGCAAAAATTAAATACTGAGGCCCGCCACCATTAGCAGGAACAAGAGGGAGAAAAGTTAAAGGAAGAAGATTAATCAATTCAAATCCATTTAAATCTCAATTTCGCAATCTCAAAGCTAAGATGAATAATAACTACATCTCATGTTTTCTAATTGTTTTTGGTTTTAGGTTAAATCCGAATCATTTTGCACTGGTTTGTCATGTTTTTGAATGTTAGAATGATATATATATATATATATGCTTGTTGATGATTTATGCTTATTCATATAGGTTTTATGATATGTTTTGATATGAAAACCCTTTTAAATGACATCCAAATGCCTTGCAAATTAAGATTTAGATCAAAAATGATATTTTAGAGATGGGTTTCAATTTTCATAATTTTCTGAATTAATGTGGATTTAATATTAATTTTCTAGTGAAGAAAATGATTATTTGGGTTTAAAATTATGTACGGTTGAATAATGTTTTTTGTGTCTGAAATTAATATATGTTAGAAAACATATTAAAAATGATTTACTGAAATTTTTGTAGAATTTTCCTAAGTGTTTTAATAGACATATAAAATTATTTAAGGTATGGGAATTAAATGTTTTATATATTTATAGAAGGAGAAGAGCATTTTGTAAATAAATTAATTTGTTTAATTCTGAAATTTTGGCAGTATTTTAAAAAAGAAATTTGCAACCAATCATATTTTAACAAACATGGCAGCTTAGTTGAAAATATTACTTATAAAGATAAAATTCAGTTTAAACATGCTTTTTACCTATTTCGCCACTTTCGGCACCTGGGGTTCAGACTTAGTAGTTCCGCCTTCATCACCATTGAAACCAATGCGCATAGTATCAAAGACTTGGTACATAGTGAATTGGACTTAGGTGGAAGGTACTGGGTCGAAGCTATTGGTTCCGATGAGGTCGAAACGTTGCTTTGCTTTCAAGTGAAAATGTACCTGCTTTGCTTTCGAAAGGAATGCTTTCGACTTGGTTGGCTTGCGACAGAATCAAATTGATTTAAGGAATGGTTTTGAAAGAGGTTGCGTCATTTTTTTATTTAAATACTTTCGAAGGGGTCGAAACCCCTAGCTGCCGCTTTCTAACAATTAAAGCAAATGGATTCAGAAGGTATGATTTGTTTTAAAATCCAAGCCGCTTCTCCAAAGCTTTCGAAGGCTTGGTTTCGACACCATCACTTCTTTACTTAGGAATTGCTTTCGAAAGAGTGCTTTCCACTTAAATGTTTTATGACCTTTTTGCTCCGTTGAAGGTTGAACCCATAGTTTTTGAAGAAGATAGTTTTAAATGGTTTCGAAAGGATTTCCACATGTTTTACTTGAACCCAAATGGTTTTGAAAGGTTTGATGTTTTAATTCTTTCGAAAGGTTTTAATGAATGTTTCTAAGGGGTGGTTCCCTAATGGTTTTGAAATGTTCGAAAGGAATGGTTTTCCAATGTTTTCGAAAGGCAATGTTTAAAGAGTTTTAAAAGAAGGATGTCTAAGGTTTTAAAGATTTCGAAGGTGATGCTTTTCAATGGTTTCAAAAGGTTTATTATGAAGTGTTTTGAAAGGATGACTATGAATGGTTTCAAAAGGGTTTGTTTTGGCCTTCGGCCTAAGGTTTTACTTGGTTTTAAAAGGGGAACTTTCAATGGTTTCAAAAAGGGTACTTTCAATGGATTCAAATGGGGTACTTTCAAAGGTTTAAATGTTTTCATCAACAAAGATTTGATTAAAGTATATATAACATGGCAATGTGATTTGAGTACAACATAGAGTATTTATTTTCCTTGTTTAAGCATGATTTAAAGGATTAAATCAATTTGAGAAGTAAAGATTTTCAAGGAAAATTTTAAGGGAAGGTTTCCCTAAGTAAAATGACTCAGATATTAGAATATCAGATGGGACTGGTATAGGATCATGTACTATACATTAGCTATTAGCCCCTATCTAATTTAGTCCAAAATTCCAGTGTGTAGGGCTTTGTCACGGGTAGGACTAAACTGATGTTACACAGAGAAAGGAATATATATTTGTATAGAGTTAGGTTATGGGTAAGCCCACAAAACCATCGGGATCAGTGGACCCTGGGAGAAGATAAGTTAGGGACAGACTGTCCAGAAGAGGAGTATCCAACAAATGTTAGATTATTTGTTTATATATTTTCTAGTGGCCTGAGTCAGCCAAAGGTTAGTAGTTAGTCAAACAACACTATAGTGTTCAGACAGATAGTTCATTTGTTACCTGACATGTATGTTTACATGATACTTCGTTACAGTTTTAACCAGTTTCAGATTCAGGAAATGGATTTGCAAAAGATATGTTTTGAAAGGATATTAGTAAGGGGAAACCCATTCCGCTAAGCGATGTGGTCTCACTTAATATCATATAACCAAGATGTATAGTATTATTCACACCAGGCTTTATGTCCGACTCGAAGTTTATGTTTTTCCCCTTAAACTCTCGGGTGCTCAAAATTGATTTGAGTAGGCTGAGGGTTGAGGATTTTTAGGTTTTAGTAGGTTGGTGAATAAAGCTTCCGGAGACGAGCAGTTGGCTGACAGATAGCTATTTAGGAGTTGTTTTATTTTGTTTGATTCCGCTGTTTTGTATTATGTCTGTTATGACAATAGAGTACTCTGGTCAACCAAGAGGGCATCATCAGATGTCGCTCTTGGCGTATTTGTATAATAATTATATTTTATCTGAACCTTGAAAACGTTATGGGATTATGTAATTTGGATATGACACTCGCTTTATGAAATGTAATTAGAAATATTTTTTTGAAATTTAGGATTTTGTTTCTTATTCAAGTGCTTCTGATATTATGGATACCATTACCATTACCGTATTTAGTCACTGGAAGTTAATACTATAGATGACTACAACATCTGCAACATTTAGCTTTGGGCCTCCAAGAAGAGGATGTTACAACTTGGTATCAGAGCTATGTTTATGAAAAACTTTAAATTAAAATGATTTTTGAAAACGTAATCCTAAGGAACTAAAGATAAGATCGAGGTATGGGATAACACTATAGTAACGTACTTGTATTTGCTATATATAAGTATACGCTATATCTCTATTCTCCTATCTCTCTTAGGCTATTCTTCTGTATCTAACGAGGCTTGAATACATATATGGATACTAGAAGTGGAAGAGTGAATCTTTGGGGAAGCACCACAACAAATGGTAACGCTGGACCAAATACTCTAAGGAACCAAGGTCAGGCACAAGCATGAAATGTTAGTAATGGAGTCCCACAAGTGGATATGGAATCTATGTATCACTTCTTTGTCAACATGATGCAGGCAGGTATTGGTGTTGGAGTGGTTGGAGGAAATCCTGGAGTAGGAGTTCAGGAAGCTCTGGTGGTCAACAATCATGCTATTCTGAGTAGAGATTACATTAGGCTTGAAGGAAAGCCATTTATCGGAACTGAAGATGTGATTAAAATGGAGAATTGGTTGCTGCATTATGAGCGAATCTTTGTAGACTTGGGGCTTATTGATGAGCAGAAGAGAAGACTTGCTTTGAAACAACTTCGCGGAGCAGCTTTATTCTAGTGGAATAGTGTGACGGCTGGAGTGAATGAAGAAACGATGATAGGGGCTGAGTTTAAGAGGAGGTTCTAGGAGAGGTTCATGTCTGTGATGGTGGAGTTTGCCTTGCTCAGAAAGTTTGCTGAGTTGGAACAGGGGAAGATGACTGTATTAGAGTATGCTAGAAGGTTTGAGGAGTTGGCTAGGTATGGATATGCCACTGTGGATATTGTGATGAATAGAAATGAGAAGTTTATCAGGGGGTTGAAGCCTGAGTTGGCCAGGGCTACATTACCTCATATCAGAGATCCTTGTGATGTTGTAGTAGAGATGGCGTTGAGACATGAGGATATGCTTGCATCTTTGGAGAAGAATAAGGCAAAGAAGGTCTAGGTGGGGCAGTGTCAGAAAAGGAAGTTCTTTCATGAGAAGAGTTCTCAGAAAGGTAGAGCCGTGAAGAAAGGGAAGTCAGAGATTGTTTTCTTCAAGTGCGATAAGAAGGGGCACTTCACTAATGAATTTCGTACTGGAAAGGTGAAGGAAGTGGTCGAGAAGAAGAATTTCAGATGTTTCAACTGCGATAAGGTTGGCCATTATAAGAACCAGTGCGAAGAGCCTGCTAAGGAATGAAAGAGAAAAGTATTTGCATTAGAACCTGCTACATCGGGACCAACATTGCAGGAGAAAGGAAAGGCAACGTTGGGAGGTACGCTTCAGATCCATGGTATGTCTGTTAGCGTTCTGTTTAATGCTGGTGCATCACATTCTTTTGTATCTCGTTGTTTGGTAGATAAGGTTAACCTAGAACCCTCATACTTAGTTACTTCCTTAAGGGTTGCAAATCCGATAGGAGGGTATGTGATACTTGGGATGAAGTGTGACCACTTGAGGTTGATTTGTTAGGTCATGCCTTTATTTGAAGTTTGCGTGTGTTTGACTTTATAGGGTTCAGAATTATTTTGAGTACGGATTGGTTAAGTAAGTACGATGCTAGGATATTTTTCCATGATAGGAAAATTTCGCTTAGACACCCTAACTATAGTGATCAGATTGTATATACCGTAGAAAGCCATAGTTGTGAGGTGAATGCTTTGTTGGGTGTTGTGGAGTTAGAGGACGAGTTATGGTTAGAGAATTCGCGGATGTCTTCTAGCTGGTAGTAGGATTGCCACCGAAATCAGCCATTGAGTTTAGATAGATTTGGTGCTTGGACCAGATCTAGTGAGTCGGCCACTAAGTAGGTTGACACCTACCGAGATGAGGGAGTTGAAGGTGTAGTTGGTGAATTTGGAAGGCAAGAGTTTTATCAGACCTAGTAGGTCACCTTGGGGAGCAGCGGTAGTGTTTGCTAAGAAATCGGACGGATTGTTAAGGTTATGTATCGATTATCGTAAGTTGAATTAGAAGATGATAAAGAATCAATATCCATTTCCATGAATTGACGATTTGTTCGATCAGTTGAGTAGAGCCAAGGTATTTTCTCGATTGGATTTGCGACAGGGTTCCATCAGCTTAGAGTAGCAGAGGATAGTATTCATTTAACGGCGTTTAGAACTAGATATGGATCGTACGAATGGTTAGTGATGCCGTTCGGACTAACTAATGCGCCGGCATTCTTTGTGGATTTGATGAACCGAGTATTCTGAGAGAACTTGGATAGATTCGTGTTGGTTTTCATAGATGATATTTTGATTTACTGGAATTTTGTAGAATTTTCCTAAGTATTTTAATAGATATATTAAATTATTTAAGGTATGTGACATAAATGTTTTATATATTTATAGAAGGAGAATTGTAAATAATTTAATTTGTTTAATTCTGGAATTTTGGTAGTATTTTAGAAAAGAAATTAGCAACCAATCATATTTTAACAAACACGGCAGGTTAGTTTAAAAGATTACTTTAAAAAGAGAAAATTAAGTTTAAATAGGCTTTTTACCTTTTTCGCCACTTTCAGCACCTGGGGTTCTGACTTAGTAGTTCGGCTTCCATCACCATTGAAACCAATGTGCATAGTATCAAAGACTTGGTACATAGTGAATTGGACTTAGGCGGAAGGTATTGGGTCGAAGCTATGGGTTCCGATGGGGTTGAAACATTGCTTTGCTTTCAAATGAAAATGCGCCTGCTTTGCTTTCGAAAGGAATGCTTTCGACCTGGTTGGCTTTTGATTGGGTCTAATTGATTTAAGGAATGGTTTTGAAAGTGGTTGCGCCTTTTGTTTTAAGTAAATACTTTCAAAGGGGTTGAAATCCCTAGCTGCCGCTTTCTACCTTTCAAAGCAAATGGTTTCGGAAGGTATACTTTGTTTTAAAATCCAAGCCGCTTCTCCAATGCTTTCAAAGGGTTGGTTTCGACACCATCACTTCTTTACTTAGGAATTGCTTTCGAAAGAGTGCTTTCGACTTAAATGTTTTATGACCCTTTTGCTCTGTTGAAGGTAGAACCCAAAGGTTTCGAAGAAGATAGTTTTAAATGGTTTCGAAAGGATTTCCATATGTTTTACTTGAACCCAAATGGTTTTGAAGGGTTTGACGTTTTAATGCTTTCGAAAGTTTTTAATGAAGGTTTTGAAGGGGTGGTTCCCTAATGGTTTCGAAAGGTTTGAAAGGATAGGTTTTCCAATGGTTCCCCAATGTGATATCAACTGTGTTTTTTGTTTGATGCATGATGAAACTACTTCCTACCTTTTTTTCAAATTCCCTATGCTCCTTCCTCTTTGGCAGCACCTCGTCGTAAAGATTGGAAAACAACCTCCTTGTATTAACCCAATAAATGAATGGAACATTGTATAAAAGTTCACGCGATGGAAAAATAACACTGCTACTCTGAATGCTATGTGCACCAAGACATATGTTGATGTTATTTGGAAGGGTAGAAATGATATTGTTTTTAACAAGAAAAAAAGAAACCTTGATAGCTTTTGGGTTGAAATCATGAGAAGAACACGCATACAATTGATGAGCTCAACCAAGTTTTCTTCTGGTTTTGTCCTTAATTGGACTAGATTTTGTTCGATTTTATGTCTGTTCTTTTTTCTTTTCGACCTTTTTCCTTCTTTGTTTTTTACCTTCTCTTTTTCACTCTTTTGTTACTTTGCTTGTATTGTAACAAGTTTATTTTTATTTTTTTCTGCAATAAAACTAGTAGGGGCCCAGTCAACCTCGCTAGCTATGCTAAAAAAGAAGAAGGATGTCTAAGGTTTTAAAAATTTCGAAGGTGATGCTTTTCAATGGTTTCGAAAGCTTTATTATGAAGTGTTTCGAAAGGATGACTATGAATGGTTTCAAAAGGGTTTGTTTTGGCCTTTGGCCTAAGGTTTTACTTGGTTTTGAAAAGGTTACTCTGAATGGTTTCAAAAGGGACACTTTCAATGGATTCGAAAAGGGTACTTTCAAAGGTTTGAATGTTTTCATCAACAAAGATTTGAGTAAAGTATATAACATGACAATGTAATTTAAGTAAAGCATAGAGTATATATTTTCCTTGTTTAAGCATGATTGAAAGGTTTAAATCAATTTGAAAAGAAAACGTTTTCAAGGAAAATTTTAAGGGAAGGTTTCCTTAAGTAAAATGGTTTAGATATTAGAATACCAGATGTGACTGGTATTGGGTCGCGCCCTATACATTAGCTTTTAACCCATAGCTAATTTAGTCCAAAATTCTAGTGTGTAGGGCTTTGTCACAGGTTAGACTAAAATGACATTACACACAGAAAGGAATATATATTTGTACAGAGTTAGGTTATTGGTGAGCCTGCAAAACCATTAGGATTAGTGGACCCTGATGTGCATGTAAATGTGCATATTTTTTACTTCCATATTTAATCTTATTTAATTAAATAAATGAGCATATTGGGTGTTTTACTTGTTTAAACCAAAATTTCAATTATTTTCAAATCATTATTTATTCATCTTCATATGGGGGCAAAATGGTCATTTTTGTGTATGATTTAATTTGAGAAAATTTACTAGGACATTTTTATGTTATTTTGTAGGAATTTGGATTCAAATGGAAAGGTCTTCATGAAAATATGCATGCACAAGAGAAGGAAACAAATGAAGATGGAAATAAATCATTTCATGCAACATGGAGGACTCCACTTACCCACTTATCATGATCCCCTATTAAGAGCTAATGCATATGATTAAAGCTACATGCACATTTGAATGGAGGATTATGTTCATGCTAATGATTACTTGGAGGTTACATTTCCTAAGAGGGTATTTTGGGTAGTCCCCTAAAAAATGGATTAGGGTTTTAGGCTTGTATAAAAACCCTTATGTTTCATGTAATGAGCCCTTAGCACAACCTTGTAGGTAGTTTAGTGGTAGCCACAAAAGTAAACATAAAATCTCTTTCTCTTTTTAATGGCTTCTTAGCCTTTTCTTATGTAATTTTCTTATGCAATTTAATTTCATGCTTTTTAATTATTGTTCTTACTTTATGCAATTAGGGTAGTTTTTATTTCATGCAAGTAGATTAGCTTTTATTTTATTTTAATTAGCTCTCTTCTTACCTTGCTTGCATTTTCTTCTTGTTTATGTTTATGTTGTAATCTACATTTGTTGAAATGATAACAAATATAAGAAGCTAAACCCCTTCAATTTAGGGGTAATGAAGCTCTCTTAATCATGTAGATTCAACATATTTGCTAATCTATGATCTCTTTTTGTGCTTAATGGAATGTTTGATGTGGTACATATTTTGTTATTTTAAATTTGAATTTGATAGCCTATGTTGTCAACACCAAATAGGCTATGCTTAAACAAACATAAACACAAATTACATCTTCATCTACATATGATTATGGGAATGAAGTGAATTTTAAAATAAAAATCTGATGGTCTATTTTACTAATCAATAGTAAATAGATCATGCTTTGAATAGATTTTATGTTTAATTTCATTATCATTTTCATGAGAGTTAAGAAGTGGTTTAGTGAGTGTTTTATAGTTTGATGGTTTATGTTGTGCTAATTAATAGCACAAATAGGCCATGCTTATGATAAACACATCAACTAAATTCACTAATGACCAAACAAAAGAGATCATAATTTCATTTGTGTTGATTTATAAGATAATGTGAAGGGATTTGCCTCAAAATTACCTTATACTCTCATATTTTTATCCACTTTTAGTCTTTTTAATTTTCAGAAATTTGTAGTTAGCACATCTTAAATTCTTGGTTTAATTTGATTGAGAAGAAATTTTAAAATCAGTTCAATTTCCTATGGATCGACCCGTACTCGCCAAATACTAAAATTGTATGTCATGCGCTTGCGATTATTTCTAATTAATTTTTTGGCGATTTTCTAACCCGATAGGAAATTCATCGATTCAACAAGTTTTTTGGCGCCGTTGCCGGGGAGTTAATTTGATTTTATTTCTATTCTTTGAATTATTTTCGTTTGATTTTATTGTGTGTTTGTTTTGTGTGTTAATTTGCATTTAAAAAGAAAATTGTGTCGTGTGTTTGTGTATGATTTTTGTTTTCATTTTGTTGTGTGCTTGTAGTTTTTCCATTTGCATTTCCATCTTTAAAAAAATAATAAATAAAACATACACAAAAATTTAAATATATATGTATGTGTGTGTACATATATATATATATATATATATATAATTTCATTTTCATTTCACAATTTCTACTTTGTTTTTACAAATTTTCGCCCTCATTTACAAAACTGTTCACTGACCACCTCTGACCTCTACCCTTCATCTGCTAACCCATCCAATCTCCTCTGCTTATAAAAACTTCCTACCACTTCCTACTATCACCCACTACAACCACAAATTAGTGCATTCCACACAAACACCTTCCTACACTCCCCTGCACTTCCACCACCTTACTATCAAACTGTGCCCTTCAAACTGCCTCTCAACCACAACTACATTCACTGCCTCTACTGTCTCTACTGACATCAAAGCACTTCCATAAACCATCTACCTATCACAGTTCAACCATTACTGTCATTCCAACCTGCATCCACACAACCATCAAAACTAGTCACTATAATTCAACTGACCATCTACTTCATTACCCACTGTTACATTGCCACCGTCATATCACTGTGCAACTCTCAACACAAACCACTACCTTACTGTTGCATATCACAGCAATAACATATCACCAACATCAGTCACCCTACCATACAAAACCCCCACATCACTACATTACAATAACTAAATCCTCCTCTAACATCACCTCCACTCCTTCTACCAATATCCCACTTCTGCATCATACCTTTCAAACTCCACTGTCATCTAGACCAACCACACACCTTACCAGACAGTCACAAACATAAACAAACCATCTACATAGAACCACAAAACAATAGCCAAACAATACCAACCACTGCACAAAACATTTCAGTTCACCATCCCACTTTTTTATCATCAACAAACTGCTACTACCATTCATTCACCCCTATACATACTGCCACAACCACTCCATATCATTCCAACACTATGCATGTGCACATACTTGCACACTTGCATACATCAACCTGCCATTCATCACCCACCACTATAGCAGCAACACCATTCACTACTGTCATCATTCACTGTTTTTGACCTCCTACACTACCCTGCCACCAGCCTTTTCAGACCACATTCTTGCCATCAACTCCCCTCTATCACAACAATTCCACAAACTCCACCATCATCAAACCACTACAACAACTCTAGACTGCCATCTTCACTGCAACACTCCTATGCTTTGTCATCGATCACCATCTACATACAAAACCATCACATTCCACATACAAACCTCTATACAACTGCGCACACAAACTTCCTCCTGCCATCAAACTTCATAGACCACCAGTCACATCTGTCACACCTGCCTTGCTTCAATACCAAACACAGCAAAACATTGTCACTTACCCACCACACTGTTGCTTCAACAACCATTTAATCATCACTACTTTCACTACATTCCTCCAAATATCTGCTACTAACAACACTGCTGCACTACCCCATCACAAGAAAACATTCATCTTCCTCCAGCATATCCCTGCATACTGCAACTACCATTTCTACCTCAAACTGATCATACAGCAGTTCCACCTTCACTGTTGCTACCAACCACCACCAAATTGCTTGGTCCTCCACAATCCAGTCATACAACAGAGCTTCCTCCTTAAAAACACTACACACTCCCTGACAGTTGCAATACCCAACACCTCAAACAAACTTCTATAGTACACATCAACTAACCTGAACAACAACTAACCACTTCCTTTAGTCATCACCACCCATCACCTAGAGCAACCTACCCATCCAATCAGCCAAGCTACTCCTTTACTTCGTCAATCGCAAACATTAAAAATCAATGAATCTCCCACAAATACAGGACACCATTATCACCCGCGACCCCCCAATACGTCAATTTGTGATCGCGACAACCCAAACCCTCAACAGCGAACAACCATCGCAAACTGAACGAACAACAATCATTTACAAAATCGTGGTACAACTCCTCCAACTCCATTGCAATTCCTCGAACTCCACCAACCAAAAAAAGCTTTCGATTTGCGGAATTTGACTTAATATGGGTGCAAAATCTGGGTGCGAGATTTTGGAAATTGGAGGATTTGGTGATCTGTGTTGTTTTGTTTTATTTGATTAAGAAGTTGGGAGTGTGTTTTAATTTGTTTATTTGAGTTGGGCTGGGCCCTAGTGGGTTAGAAAAAAAATATAATAAAAAATAATAAAAAACCAAATAAGTTTTGTTTTGCTTGGTTTGGAAATCGTTTGTTTTGTTTTGTTTCTTTTGATTTCATCTGTTTTGATTTTCCTTTGTTTTAGTTACTTCTTTGATATTTAGAAAAAAAACTTTATATATTTAGTTTTAAACTTCTTTTCAGGTTATAAAAATAGATAAAGAGAAGGCTTGCTTGCTAAAATACTACTATGCTTGCTTGTTAAAAAAAATTCCCTCTTTAAAAAATAACTAATTTGCTAATAATTCTGCATGCTCTGGTATCGTAATCTCATCTCTTGTTTTTATTTTCTTTGCATTGTTGGTTGCTTGCATTTAAAAAAAATTCAAAACAAAAAAACAAAAAGAAATTTCATTTGTAGTTGCATTGTTAATATACGTTTAATTTCTATTTTGCATTCATATCATCTTGTTTTCTTTTTTAAGGGCAGCAGCCAATCCACATAAGGCGAGGGATTTCATCATCCATTCCTTGGCCCACAAAATGCATCTCATCTTAGAATTTGATTAATAATAATAGTTAGACATCAGAATTAAGGGTGTCGCGGCTCAACTGGGGCTTAATTGTATATTGACAAGTTGTCTCGTTTGAACAATTTATATTCATGGTGTCTAGGCTACGGTAGAGCAATAATAAGTTATAAATATTACGGTGATTCGTAAATATTATACTGATTGTTTCTCTGAAGGTACTTAAACCTTCGGTTGCATTGCTACGGTGATTCATGGTGCATCGACAACTCTTGTCCATTATCTGGCTAAGAACTATCTTATTAGATTAAGACAATGTGTGATTATACAATTTTGGGTTATGAGCTACGTAAGGAAAAAAAATGTAATTAAGTCTTTGCATTCATTTAGTTGCATTAGTTCATGCATATTTAAAAAAAATCAAAATCCAAAACTAAATAAAATTGTAAATTTTCCTTAACTTAGTTTTTTTTAAATCTTTTCCTTTGAAATTTTTCAATCAAAATAAAAAATCCAAAAAAATATATTTTAAGTTAGTTTTTTTAGAAAAGCAAAAATAAAAAAAAACTAATAATATTTTCAAAAACAAAAAAAATTCATAAAATTTGAAAATCAAAAAAACAAAACAAAAATCAAATTTCCGTTTTGAAAAATAAATTCCCTTTGGTAAATATTTTTCCTTTATAATTTTTTTTTTGAAAATGTCAGAATTAACCTACTCGTAAGAATTTTACAATAGTTGAGAAAATCAATATAATCCATATAATTTCACACCAAATTCTTATGGATATTTTAATTACAACTATTAGTTCGAATTTTGAACCACAAAATTTTCAAAACGATGACCAACCCTTAAATCTTGAAAATAGTATTGAAACGATTTCATCTTTACTTGATCTCTCTACACAAAAAATCAAATGATAAATGATTTGTGTAATTCATATTTATGCAGCAACTCAAGTTAAGGATTTCAAAATAATCCAGATTTGATTTCACTTCAAAATTAAAATGATTTTGATTATAACTCATGCCAATACAACTTCGAACTCCAAAATGATTTTCAAAGTCAAAATGGAAATGTGAACCCCTTTTCAAATAATTTTGGCAATGAGAATAGTCTCGACTATGGTTTAATTGACAATTTTTGTTCTCAATAATTTCAAATTGAAAATTCTCAAGTTAATAATTATAAATTTGATTTTGTTGAGCAAATGGAAGAAATTCACAAAGATCATACGAATTTGTTGTTTGAAACATATATGAAACAATGTGAGAAACAAAATCAAATCCCAATATGCGACGAGTCAAATAAAAATCCATCTTATACCAAAATTGACAATTTTCAATAACAAGTTTTGAAATTGAAAATGACAATCTTAATGAATTTATTGAAAATGCGATAATTGAGTTGGATTTCAATTCTTTTGAGAGTGTGGAACCAAATTTAAAATTCGATCTTCCTTTTTCTGATTTTGAAAATTTGAATACAACAACTTGGATTTTGTACATGATACATGCAATGAAGTTGTTAATAATTCAACAAAGGAAGACGAATTTAGTGAACACAACTTTTTTGGACTTTTCGAAGATGAGTTGTTGAATTCTGAAGGGGTAGATTTGAATCATCATTTTGAAATCAATAATTTTAAAGAATTTGTCAGTATTGAATTTGAATTTAAATTTGGTGAAAATAAACTTAAATTTCAACCAATTGTTCTATCAACCCCAAAAATCATCAAAAATAAAACAACTCATACGACTTTTAATAAAACGACATTCCTTTTTTCAAATCAACATTCAGCTTGAAATCTTTTAGGGTTTGGTTTCCTATGAAGCTATGTCTCTCATACTTGACGAGACAAATGAATTTGTCTTTGGAAAACCATTTCATTTACTCTTTAATGGTTTATTTTCTGATGTTGTGTGTTAACGCTAAAAATGTACGCTAACACCCCAGTGTGAATTGTGATATAGCGAAAGCACCACCCGTTGGTACGGGAACTAAAAGCAAGCAAAAAATAGCAGAAAGTAGTAAAGAGGCAACAGTTTTATAGTGGTTCGGCTCAAAGTCAAGCCTACGTCCACTTAATCTCTTCTATCACTGATTTGATTACAGATTTAACAATAATTCTTCGATTACAACACAATTAAGAGAAGTCGTTAGAACTTTGATGCAGAAAAGCTCTTTGAATTCATGTTGAATGAACTTGATCTTTTCCGAAGGTTCTTTGAAGTGTCTTTTGCCTTTGAAGTGTTGGAGCAAGTATAGAAGTCGTGAAAACAGCAAAGTCTTGGCGCTTCAGAAAAATCATCCCCCCTCTAGTGCGGAGTAGGCGGGGTATTTATAGGAGAAGTTGGGCTTAGGTCGGCTATGTCATAGGTCGTGAGCGAGCTAGGGAGTTGCGACCTAAGAGAGATCCCGAGGTAGCATAAGTCGTTAGCGACTTAATGGAGCCATCCTGGACGAGATATATGCTGTGAGCGACTTAGCATGTGTAGCATAGGAGTTATCTCAGCTTGCTAAGGTCGTGAGCGACCTAATGGAAGAGGCAGTGTGCATGCGGCTTAACTCTGAAGCTTGCTAGGTCGTTAGGTCGCTCTTTCTTTAACTCGTTAGGTCGTTGCCTTCATTGAGTTGCTAGGTCGTTAACCCGTTGAGTCGCAGGAGTCTTTAGGTCGTTAGGACGCTGGAGCTCTTTAAGTCGTTGAGTTGTGCCATATTGACCCGCTCTGTGTTTTAGGTCGTTAGGTCGTGCCCTGCTATAGGTCGTTAAGTCGTTTACACCTTGGATAGTTAAGTCGCTTATTCCCTTAGGTCGTTGAGTCGAATAGGTCGCCAAGTCGTGAATAAGAGAGGGTTAATACTTGCCCCTCGAAGTATACGCCTAGGAGCTAGGTCGTGTGCTTCGATGCCTTTTAACTCGCGCCATCCTGAGTTGCTAAGTCGTGAGCGACTTATGAGAGAGCTAGGTCATTCGCGCCGATTCGAGTTCCATTGCCCCTGTATATAAGTCGTTGAGGTCGCTCCTTCTTCTCTTCACCTGCTCTAACACTCTAACCCGCCATTGAAGAATCTCCGAGCTCTCGAAGACGAATTCAAACTAACCAGTTGTTGATCATTTTCACCATCACATTACGTAAGTGAATCCGATCATTATCCAACCACGATCATCACCGAATTTTGAATCCCCCATTTTCCAACCCCAATCCGATTTCATGTACCGTATTTCACCACGAGTCATGTTACGATCGATTTTTGATTGTCATTGGACATGCTGTCGTTGTAATTCATGAGAATATCGTAGCGCATCGGATCTATGATGGATCTGAGGCGATTTGAATCGGTCTTGGATGATTTGGCGGTGTGGAGAGATGATGGATTTCATTGTGGAGATGCTAATAGGTTATCGGGTTACGAGTTAACGGGTTAGCGAGTTAGGTGAGGTGTTGAATGAAGAGGAGTTAGCGGGTTAAGGAGAGTTAGGAAGTACCCAACTTAGGAACTTCGAACGACCTAGGGCTTAGCAGTTTGGACATGAATCGCACGACTTAAGTTAGTGAACGACTTAACGACTTAACATCCAAACTCTGAACGACATAAGGGACTGCGACTTAACTTGCCAAAATAGCACATGACTTAAAGCAGAGCGACTTAAAGAATCAGCACGACCTAATTTAACCCGCAGCATAGCTTTAACTCGTAGGAACATGACTGATGAACTCCATAACTCGAGTAGAGCAATTTATGGGAGCCCGACCTATGTTAAGTCATTTGGATATGATCTGGACGACCTAAAGAGTCCCGAGCTAACTTAAGTCGTTCCTACGACTTAAGGAATGATCAGGACTTGAACACTTGTAGAATTCGACAGAACTTGATTGAATTTCCAACTTGAACTGCCAGAATGAACTGCTTGAACTTGTTGCACTCTTTCATAGATTGTATTAACTTTTAAGCTAACAACCTGATAAATACAACATTTGCAGAAAACTAGGACGAATATACTCATCATCGACTGCCCACATCGAGTGATGGATTAGGTCAAAGAGATAATATTTTACTTAAGTAAAATAATATGAATCTAATTAAAAGTGAAATGCTGTGAATCAACTGATTTAAATGAAGCATCAACGCAAAATTCATCCAGTTATAACTACTTATCGCTGAATATTATCTGCATTAATACTACACTTAATTTTGATCCAATAACAAGCCTTGAATCTTCTTGAATTGATGTGCGCCAATCAGTATTATTTCAAGTTTTACTTTATTTACTTATTATTTCAGTAGCTTTGCACAACACTTCACACGCTTTTAGGAAATGTGCACCTTCATATTTGAATATCCAGTTCCTTGTGTAGAATGGCTTCTCAACAAGTGCAAGAAGAGATAGTAGAGCGGACCGATGAGGTTTTCCCAATTGCTGACCCTTTGGAGAATCCTCCGAAAAGAGTTCCAACTACATTGAACCAACGGGCCTTCAGCCAGGTATGTATTCAATTCGGCATTGCTGAAGCAGATGCTTTGCTTCCTGGGGTAAATGACACTGCCGATAGGCCGCCACCTGGCTTCATTGCAGTCAATCGTCAAATGTGTCCGAATGGAGCTATTCCTCCCTTCAATGATTTTCTCAGAACACTCCTCCTTCGACTAACTATTTCTCCATTCGAGTTGCACCCTAATGGCTATGCCATTTTGATAGGGTTGTGCGTACTATTTAGGAGGACGCTTAACCGCCTCCCAAGCTTTGAGGAGATCTTCTATTTGTGTTCATTCGGGAGGAACAAAGATCACCCTTCCATCACTCTTGTAAGGAGCGCAAGAAACTGCAAGCTGATTACGGATCTGCCCGAGAGCGCTCATGGGTTTTTAAACCAGTTCTTCTTTGTCCGTTGCCCCCCGGGATTCTACGGTATCTGGAGAGTAGGAAGTAAAACTACCTATCTCCGTTTACTTCATTTCTGAGCCTTTCAAAATTTGAGTCGTCAAGTGCTAACTTTATTCTTCACTCTTGCAGCACTTCCTCTTCCCTCTAAAGATTCTAGTCACAAATCGACTTTCGAAAGATTGAGTGCCGTAGCTATCAATGAGAGAAGTATTAAGTTTTTACAGAAGAACGAATTCTTGCACCAATTCGGACTCTTTCACTCTTCTCGATCCATTCAGTCCCGTGATGCCCCTAGTTCTCAAGCAGGAGCGTCAGATGCCCCAGCTTCCGCAGAGGAATTTGCACCGAAGGAACTTATTGTAGAGACTTCATTAGTGAAATGCTCCAGCTCTGCTGATGGCGTGGGGTTATCTGGCAAATCTAAATTTCCTCCAGTTATTGAAGAAGAGGAATTTCCTCAACATTCAGGGAAGGCTACTAGAGAAGCTGATGAGGAAGCTGAGAAAGAAAGTTCCATTACGAAGAGTGTAAGATGTGCTGAAGAGGGCACTGCTGATATGACCCATTCCGTTGGGCATGATGGTGATGATATCTTTGGAGGACTGAGCGATCTTATGGTGACTTCCCTTGAGCTCTTTAAAGATGATACCACCACTTCTAAGCTTTTTTCTCCAACAATCGAAGCGACATCCATCTTGCAATCGATTCCATCAACCCAAGAGTTGACTCCTACTGCAAAAGCCGACATCACTCCTAAGCCAAAGAGTGGTTTGTAGCTTGACACGCGTAGTTCGCACGCCACACACACACTTAGGATTTTTGGCAATTATGCGCACTTAGCTTCTTTATTTCGAAGATTTCTAAATTTTATCTCTTCTTCACTTTCAGGTTCTCCCATGGGATGCAGCGGCTCATATTACGATGACTTTCAACGCTATGCGAGGCGTGATTCTTATGACCCCAAGCGCTATCTTCCTGCCCCTAGGGAGACTGATGAGGAAAGAGCAGCTAGGAAAGCTCACGAAAGGCAGGCTTATGAGGAGCGTTATGGAAGAAGAGACGACCGACACGACTCTTACCAGAGGGATGATGACTCCCATAAGAGAAAGTCTCATGACGATAAGGGGAAGAGTCATGTAGCTGAAGATCCAAGCAAGCGAGTCAAGCTCAGCGAAAGGTCTACATCTGAAATTTCTCAAGTGCTTGCTGCTTCTATCTCTCTAGACATCCCTTCTAGCTCTCTTTCCCTTAAAAGACCTGAAATTCAAGCAATCATTAATAGGCCTCCTTATCAAGTTGAGAAGCCTCCGTCTGCACTCCAAAGCCAATTTCCGCATTGGTGTTTGAAAGGAGTACGTTTCGATCTTGACTTGGTTCCAATTGATAAACAGGCCATGTTAAGAAATCTCGACGCTGTCAAGCTTGATATTGAAAGAATGTCCGGCTGGCAAAAACTAGTTGATGAGCTTCAAAGAGTAAATCGTTTAAATCTCGAGGCTATGATGACCATGGAAAGCGATAAGTCTGAGTGGCAAAAAGTTCTTGATCAGCATGATACGGAGACGAAGAGCATCACCGCCCATAACGAGGAACTTGAGGCTGAAATCAAGAAGTGTAAAGATGATCTTGCCACCTCTTCCACTTCTTATACTCAAAAGGAAGAGGTTCTTCAAAAGCAAGTAAGAGATGCCCACGCTAATCAACGAGATGCTGAGGCTAAACTTGAGACGGAGCAGAAAATCGTGGATATCTATCGCAAAGATGTTTCTCAGCTGCGGGAAAAGACTAACTCCCAAGATTTGGAGATTACAATGTTAAAGGCCCAGCTTTCTAAGGCTGAAAAGGAGCGTGACGAGGCCATCGCTGGAAAAGCAGCAGCTGAACACTCACATGAGGCGACTAAGGCCAACGTTAGCTCCACTTTATTCGAGTTTTATGTTCTCAGCATCTTGGGGCGTGGCAGTCTTTCATTTTTGGGCCCAAAGTATGAGGTTACCCTGGCTGAAGTGTGTGAGGAAGCAGTTGAAGTGCTTAGAGACGCTGGCTACACTGAGGGGGATTTTGAGGCTTATTATTTGGATGATGAGGGTCGTGCCGCCCTTGCGAGAGGGAAAGAACAACTTGCTAAGGAACGAGCCGAAGCGGCGGAAGGAGAGCATCTAGGGAAGTCACCTTTGACCGACCCAACTCGTCCTTCGGCTTCAGTCGACATCGATATTATTGGCTCCAGTTCCCACTCTCCGCCTCCTGCCAAAGCCGTAACCGAAATTACAACTGCTCATGCCGAAGACGAGGCCCAAGAAAACACCAAAGCCCAAGATTTTGAAATTGACGTGATAAAGCCAAGCTCTCCAGGTAACTTCAACACTGATCCAGCTCAAGTGGACTACTCGTTTGTTTCACATGAGCTCGATGAACTTCTTGCTTTTTACTTAAGCCTCGACGTGCCACTATCTCCTCTCTTTGCAAGGAATACTGATGTTTAACTTTTTTTCTTTTGTAGTGAAAACAACAAGTGTTGTACAGGCTTCGCCTCCTCCAGCTGTTGCCCCTCCACCTCTTCAAGTTACTCCTCCTTCTGCTTCTCAACTGGGGTCGCAAGAAGAACAAATAGGAGCTCTTCAAGGCTTAGATGACCCAGCCGCTTCACAAGAGCAGAAAGTTGAAGAACTTGAGGAGGGTGAGAGGACCCGGGAGAAATTTACTGCTAATGATACAAAGCTGATTGATCTTATCACTCCGGGCAGCGAATCTTCTTCAAAGAAGAGGGGAAAGCGTGGAATTTCGAAGAAAAAGAAGGACACTTCTACTAGCAATGAGAAAGCGGAAGAGGACCCAAATGAACCTATTTCTCCATCTTCCTCGACTCGTTCAGGCCGACTCAAGAAGTTAACCATTAGGCCAGGCGAGGGCTCCAAAGGCGGCGGGAAGAAGAAGTAATGAGTCTGGTTTTATCCTTCTTGTTCTGCTTTTTTTGCTTTTTGTTTGTATCTAAAGACTTGTATCGACCGGAGATTGTGCGGGTACCGGCCCCCGCTTTTTGAAACCTGCACATGTATACAAATCTTTTATAGTATGGAATAAAATAACTCTTTTTACTTGTACAATCTTTTGACTGTATTTGTGAATGCATTTATTCCTTATTTTCGCACAAGTTTCTTTATTTTCTTTGTATGATACTGCAGTAGCTCGTGGTATGCTGCTTGAGCGTTGCTTTTATTAATGTAGCTATATTGCCCCATACCACGGCTTATTGCAATCTTCTCCATTTTGAAAAGACTTGCACTCTTACTCTGGAGAATAATTCTTCCATTTTAAGGAAATATTATTCTGCTCTAGTAGAGTGTGCCTTGTATCAGAGAAGTTTTCCTTTTTTTTAGAAAAGGTTTTTACACTTCAACTTTCGGAGATGGTCACTTTTATTTTTGAGAAGTGGATTCTCCTACGTGGTGAAGCGGGCTTCCGAAGAAGGCTTTGATTTGTTTGCCAGAAAGTTATATCTCATCGCTAAGTGGGCCCACTGGACAGGCATCAGCTGCTTTATCGGATATTTGTTTGCACAAAGGATCGCGAGCAGTTAGCTTGGGCCTAGAACCTTCGTTTTGAGAAGGTGCCCCTTCGGTGGTTCCATCAACGACTTTTTTAAGAGATAACATTTCATTTTTGGGCGTGCCTCGTTAGAGGGCTTTATTTGGCACTTCAACTTTTTTGGGGAGAATGTTCTCATTATGGAGAAATTGATCTTCCCATGAGAGTAGAAGTGTGCCTTCGAAGAGGGCTTTTTTGTTTGCCTGAAAGTTACTTCTCACAGTTAAATGGATCCATGGGGCGGACGTAAGCTAGATAATTGGATGTTCGTTTGTACGGACAATCGCAATTTGTTAGCAAGGGCCTGGTGCCTTCATTTTGGGAAGGTGCCCCTTCGGTGGTTCCACCAACCTTTTTGTTTGAGAAAAACATTTCATTTTTCGGCGTGCCTCGTTGGAGGGCTTTATTTGGCACTTCAACTTTTTTGGGGAAGAATGTTCTCATTATGGAGAAATTGATCTTCCCATGAGAGTAGAAGTGTGCCTCCGAAGAGGGCTTTATTTGGCACTTCAACTTTTTTGGGGAAGAATGTTCTCATTATGGAGAAATTGATCTTCCCATGAGAGTAGAAGTGTGCCTCCGAAGAGGGCTTTTTTTTTGCCTGAAAGTTACTTCTCACAGTTAAATGGATCCACGGGGCGGACGCAAGCTACATAATTGGATGTTCGTTTGTACAGACAATCGCAATTTGTTAGCAAGGGCCCGGTGCCTTCATTTTGGGAAGGTGCCCCTTCGGTGGTTCCACCAACCTTTTTGTTTGAGAAAACATTTCATTTTTCGGCGTGCCTCGTTGGAGGGCTTTATTTGGACTTCAACTTTTTTGGGGAAGAATGTTCCAATTATGGAGAAATTGATCTTCCAATGAGAGTAGAAGTGTGCCTCCGAAGAGGGCTTTTTTGTTTGCTTGCCAATGTCTTTTCACCATCTGTCCCTCAGCGATTCCTTGTTATCACCTCTAAGTACATGTTCCTTTCTTTTGAAGATTGTTTGATTTTTCCAGAGAAGTGTACTTCATTGTTAAGTGAATCCATGGGGCAGGCGCAAGCTACTTAACCGGATGTTTGTTTGCACAAACGATCACAATTTAGTTAGCAAGGGCCTGGAACCTTTACGTTAGGAAGGTGCCCCTTTGGTGGAATCACCAACTGTTTGTGAGAAGCACTTCTTATGTAGGAATTGAATCTGGAATTTTTGTGGCTTGTCATTTGTTTTTTGAGTCATTTGTAGGAATCGCTTGGCCTTGTGATGTGTTGAATAGGTAAGTTTTGCTTTGATAGCCTGCAATATTAAATCGACATTTTAGCAACACATTTAAGATATTTGCATATCGAAATAAGACAGGCATTTTATAGTAGTAGAGAACACAAGATTTATAGTGGTTCGGCCAAGAATTTGGCCTACATCCACTTTATAGTTCTTATGATTGATTTCACACTGATTTTACAATGGCTTACAATACAAGAATGATACATCCACAATTATTTTACAAATTTAAGCATAGCTTCTAAGTAAAATATGGACGCAAGTGATTGCTGTTCCAGGCTCTCGGAATTGGATCTCCTTCGAAAGTTGTGAGCTTGAAAGTGCCATCAAGAAGTTTTTTGCCTATGACATATGGCCCTTACCAGTTTGGCCCAAACACTCTTGTTGCTGTCATGACCCTTTTCAAGACTAGATCCCCAATTTCAAAGCTGCGTTGGCGAACTTTAGAATTGAAGTGCCTGGCTATCCTTAGCTGATGAGCTGCAACTCTGAGCTCAGCCTCTTTCCTTCTTTCATTAAGCAAGTCAAGTGCTTCAAGTTGCAGCTTTTCATTTTCAGCTTGGTTAAAATGAATTCTCCTGTGTGAGGGGACCTCTATTTCCACTGGAATCATTGCTTCTGATCCGTATGCTAATGAGAATGGAGTGTGCCCAGTCGCAGTTTTGTGGGTGGTTCTATATGCCCAAAGTGCTAGTGGCAGCTTATCGACCCAACCACCTTTTGCTTTTTCCAGCTGTTTTTTATGGTTGATTTGATAATTTTATTCACTGCTTCCACTTGCCCGTTTGCCTGCGGATGAGCCACTGCTGAGAAGCTTTTTTAGATCTTGAATCGCCTGCAAAAGTCCTGGAATTCTTCGCTTTCGAATTGGGTACCATTGTCTGTGATTATCTTCTGAGGCACACCATACCTGCAAATGATATTTTTAGTCACAAAGTTTATCATCTTTTTAGAGGTAATAGAAGCCAATGGTTCAGCTTCAGCCCATTTAGTGAAATAATCAACAGCAACAATAGCATATTTGATTCCAGACTTGGCAATCGGCAAAGGCCCAATGAGATCTATCCCCCAAATGGTGAATGGCCATGGACTGACCATCTATGTTAGCTCGATGGAAGGTGCTCTTGGGATTTTTGCAAATCTCTGGCATCTGTCACACTTTCGGGAGTGGCTAGCAGCATCTCGATTAATATCTGGCCAAAAATACCCATAGCGGAGAATTTTCTTTGCAAGAGTTTGGCCACTTGAATGATTCCCACACTCTCCTCCATGCACTTCAGCTAGAATTGTCTTAGCCTCTTTCTTGGTTACACATCGGAGTAATGGCATCGAGAATCCTCGTCTGTACAAATGGCCGTCTTGAATTACATATCTCGGGGTTTTCTTAACATCTTCTGGCGCTCTTTTGAGTTTTCTGGCAGGGAGCCGTTGAGTAGATATTCCTTGATCGGGGTCATCCACGACTCCTGCTCTTGAGATACAGCCATAATCCAGTCAATATCCATCTCATCAGTGCTTGGAGCTGACAAGACTTCCACAGGGACCAATCCCAATAATTGAGCTTCGCTAGAGCTTGAATATTTTGCGAGAGAATCTACCTTCATGTTCTCTTCCCGGGGTATATGGCTTATTGTATAATGATCAAAATCATCGAGAAGCTCCCAGGCCTTTGACAAGTAAGCAGGCATAATTTCTCCTTTAGTTTGAAACTCTTTCTTGACTTGGCATACAATAAGCTGGGAATCACTGAAGGTATGCAATACTTTGATGTTCAGTTCTTTAGTAATCTTTAAGCCGGCAACAAGAGCTTCATATTCTGCTTCATTATTTGTCGATGGAAATTCTAATCTCAATGCATAGCACAATGACCGCCCTTTAGGGGTTTCAAGCACAACCCCAGCTCCAGAACAATAGTCATTTCTTGCACCATCAACATATAATTTCCATCATATCGGGATGTCATTAGTTACCTCTTCCTCACTGCCACCTTTATCTGTGTATTCTGCAATGAAATCTGCTAAAGATTGTCCATTGATTGCTCTTCGAGGATGGTAGGTGATATTGTATTGGCTGAGTTCAATATTCAACTTCAGAAGACGACCCGAAGTTTCAGGGCGAAATAGGACTTGCTTTAGAGGTTGATCAGTGAGGACCTTAATAGGATGAGCCTGGAAATATGGCCTCCAGTACTTTCTCAGCCCAGCAATGGTGAAGATCTTTTCATATACTGAGGCATTTCCATGTGACGAATCAGCTCATCAAAATCTTTCTGACATTTAGGAGTCCATTCAAAGTTTTTCTTTCCTTTCTTCAGAGCGTCAAAGAAGGGAATGCATTTATCAGTGACCCTGGAAATAAACCGACTCAAAGCAGCGACTTTCCCGTTAAGGCTTTGCAATTCCTTCTTTGTTTTAGGGGCTTTGACTTCTCTTAAAGCAGTAATCTGAGCAGGATTAGCTTCGATGCCCCTAGCACTCACAATGAAACCCAAGAATTTGCCGGACTCTACTCCGAATGAACATTTCAGAGGATTTAGCTTCATCCCATACTTTCGGAGGACCGCGAACATTTTTGCCAAATGATCCATGTGGTCTACTGCCTTCTTCGATTTTACCAACATATCATCAACGTATACTTCCATAGTCTTGCCAATTTGGGGTTTGAACATGGCATTAACGAGTCTTTGATAAGTTGCCCCTGCGTTCTTTAGTCCGAAGGGCATGACTTTATAGCAGTAAAGACCAACATCAGTGATGAAGCTCGTGTCCTTCTGATCTGGCTCATGCATCATGATTTGATTATATCCTGAGTAAGCATCCATAAAAGACAATAATTCATGCCCGGCTGTTCCATCCACCAACTGATCAATCCTGGGCAACGGGAAACAGTCTTTGGGGCATGCTTTGTTCAAGTCTGAAAAGTCTATGCACACTCTGCACTTCCCATTTGCTTTTTTAACAAACACCGGATTAGAAACCCAATTTGGATAAGTGGATTCTCTGATGAAGCCATTTTCCATGAGCCGATCTACTTCTTCTTTTAATGCTGTCGACCTTTCAGGACCCTGGGTTCTTCTTTTCTGTTTTACGGGTGTGAATTTTGGATCAATATTCAAAGCATGCACTGCGATTTCTGGAGATATTCCGCACATGTCGGCATGACTCCAAGCGAATACATCCGGGTTTGCTTTCATGAATGATATCAGCATATTCTGAACCGTCATATCGAGTTGTGAACCCACATTCAGCACCTTGTTTGGATCATTCAGGTCAACAGGTATTGGCACCGTCACTTCCACTGACACCACTCTACTCTCCCCTGCACTGGTTTTTCTGGGATCAATCTCTTTTCGTGCATCACTATGCTCACCAGTGCACGGTCCACCCCGTAGTTGCTACAAGGTGGGCTCTTTGATGCGGAGCGGAGCTGCCGCACCCTTACCCATTTCTCTTTTCTTTCCTTCCAGTAACTCTATGAGATAGCATTCTTGCCTGGCATTTTGGTCCCCCTTCACAACACCGACGCCATTATCAGTGGGGAACTTCATAGTCAGACACCATGGGGCGAGAATGGCCTTGAATGCGGCAAGAGTCGGTCGACCCAAGAAGGCATTGTAAGTGGAGAATTCATCAATAATCACAAAAGTTTGTTTTCGGACCACCTTCTTTTCCCCTTCTTGAGCTCTACAAATTAGTCAATAGTCCCAATAGGCTATTTTGGTTCTCCACTGAATCCAACAATTTTTTGTGAGGAAGCTTGGACATCAGCCATGGGAATTTTCATCCGATCAAATGTCTTTCTGAAGAGGACATTGCATGAGGCGCCGCAGTCAACAAGCACCCTTCTTACAATGGCTGATCCGATGCCTGCAGATATCACCAAGGGATCCATGGTGGGAGCCTCAACACCAATAGAGTCTCTAGCCCGGAATATGATGTCATCGTTAAAAGTTCTTTGTTGTTTTAAAGGTGCAGCATCTTCCAAGACAAAAACATTTTCTTCCACCGGGGCATATCTCAAAGCGTGAGCATATCTCTCCATCTCACCCCAACTTCTGCCCGCTGGGTGAGGACCCCCTGTGATAACATTAATGACAGGCCTCTCAGATTCCTGCGCTGCAGTCCTCTCACCTGAGTCGGATTGATGAGCAGGAACTTGCTGCCCCTGAGTAGATGAGGTCGGGTCACTTATGTTTCTCTTCACATATTGCTGTAGTTTATTCTGTCTCAACAGCTCTTCAATCAAATTCTTTAAATGGCGACATTCATTAGTGTCGTGGCCAGGTTGATTGTGGAACCGACAGAATCTCCTATTATGCACCACATTTTTCCCAGGCTTCATCTCAGGCGGTTTGGGGTATTCGATAGCATCTTTGGTTGCGAAAAAGATATTTTCTGGAGTATCAGTTAAGGGAGTAAAATCTGAAGGTTTAAAGTAGCGAAGTTTCTTCACATCTTTCTGCTCTTTCCTGCCGTCATTTTTCCTCTTCTGGCGACCAGATTCCTTTTTGTTAGAAGCAACATTGTTATTCTTGACTTCAGCCATGTCTACTTTTGCTGGCACAAGAAGGCTTTCTAAGCGCATGAATTCATCGGCCTTCTTGTATAACTTCTCAAGTGAATTTGGCTCTTTCATCTTTAGCCATTTTTCGAATTCACTTGATTTGTCAATAGCTCGCATCAAGTAAGTCAGAATCATCCGAGACTCTGCATTATCGACTTCGGCCAAGGCTATATTGAAGCGGTTTAAGAAAGATTTGATAGACTCTCCGGGGCTTTGTTCGAGGCTGGATAGTGACATTATGTCCTTGGCCTTTGAAGCATATAACCTGAATTGATCTCTGAATTTCTGAGTTAGGTCGGAGAATTGATCCACGGATCGAACTGGCAGCTTCGTGAACCAAAGCAGGGCCACTCCCTCCAAGTACACAGGAAAGTATCTGCACTTGATCTCGTCTGTTGCTCTGGCACCTGTCATATGCCAGTCATACTTGTATAAGAACTGGTTAGGATCGCTTGTCCCCCAATAAGCTGGAATAGTGGAGGGAACAAACTTCTTCGGAAATTCAGCTTTCAGAATTCTTTCAGTAAAAGGAGTTTTGCTTGGAGCAAATCCACAGTCACTTTCATCTTCCTCCCTTTGCATGCTCTCCTTCATGATTTGTAGAATCATTCCCGAGAGGTACTCCTCATCGTTTAGAGGCCCCGCGGGACAGACGTCAGCCACTTTTTCGGAAGTTTGCATGGACAAACGTTTACGAAGAGTTGGCTGCGGCCTTGAACCTCCAGCTTGGGGAGGTGCCCCTTCGGCGGTGCTAACTGCCCTTTGAGGAATACTTTTCCCTTGGGAATCATGAACATTTTCAGCAAAGGTTTCTTCATTATTTTCTGGTTGCTGGTTAACTCGAAGCAAAGCATTCAACTTGTCCAACATCACAGTGTTCTGGGCTTCCATTTGTTGATACAACCCAGACACTACAGCATCCAATTCCGCCCTTGTGACTCCAACAGTAGGAGCCGCTTGATTTGATGCGGGAGAAGTGGCGGTGTTGTCATAAGCATTTCCAAATCTAGTAGATTTACTTTTCCTTCCAGGAGCCATAATTTCGGATAGACTTCTGGTTCTTAGGGAGAGTCTTTCCACAAATCTTTGTGAAGCAATGATGAGAGCACCCCTGAGTTCAGTTTCTCCATGAAAGCACCAAAAATGTTAACGCTAAAAATGTACGCTAACACCCCAGTGTGAATTGTGATATAGCGAAAGCACCACCCGTTGGTACGGGAACTAAAAGCAAGTAGAAAATAGCAGAAAGTAGTAAAGAGGCAACGGTTTTATAGTGGTTTGGCTCAAAGTCAAGCCTACGTCCACTTAATCTCTTCTATCACTGATTTGATTATAGATTTTACAATAATTCTTCGATTACAACACAATTAAGACAAGTCGTTAGAACTTTGATGCAGAAAAGCTCTTTGAATTCATGTTGAATGAACTTGATCTTTTCCGAAGGTTCTTTGAAGTGTCTTTTGCCTTTGAAGTGTTGGAGCAAGTATAGAAGTCGTGAAAACAGCAAAGTCTTGGCGCTTCAGAAAAATCATCCCCCCTCTAGTGCGGAGTAGGCGGGGTATTTATAGGAGAAGTTGGGCTTAGGTCGGCTATGTCATAGGTCGTGAGCGACCTAGGGAGTTGCGACCTAAGAGAGATCCCGAGGTAGCATAAGTCGTTAGCGACTTAATGGAGCCATCCTGGACGAGATATATGCTGTGAGCGACTTAGCATGTGTAGCACAAGAGTTATCTCGGCTTGCTAAGGTCGTGAGCGACCTAATGGAAGAGGCAGTGTGCATGCGGCTTAACTCTGAAGCTTGCTAGGTCGTTAGGTCGCTCTTTTTTTAACTCGTTTGGTCATGGCCTTCATTGAGTTGCTAGGTCGTTAACCCGTTGAGTTGCAGGAGTCTTTAGGTCGCTGGATCTCCTTAAGTCATTGAGTTGTACCATATTGAGTCGCTCTGTGTTTTAGGTCGTTAGGCCGTGCCTTGCTATAGGTCGTTAAGTCGTTTACACCTTGGATAGTTAAGTCGCTTATTCCCTTAGGTCGTTGAGTCGAATATGTCGCCAAGTCGTGAATAAGAGAGGGTTAACATTGTGTAAATAATAACCGTTCATTTTCATGTAAATATAGGTCATATTTTTTTATTTTTCTCTTTTCACTTGGGTTGGTAGTGGTGACGCAGTCAAAATCAAGTGTGGGAGGAGTCTCATCTTCATTTTCGATTTTTCATGGTCTATTTTTTTGCATTTTCTTTCCAAAACTAAAAAAAACTTCAAAAAAAAAACAAAACAAAAATTCCAAAACAAATTTTCTTTTTGCCATATTAACTTACTTTACAGAGACACTATAGGATAAGTATACGATTTTGGTTATTAAATTAAAATTTGTGAAAATTTATTTTCCTTAACAAAAATAAAAATAAATTTGATTTCAAGTAACAATGGTTTAACTAATATATAGGAAGGTTCATGTGTGTTAATTATGAGGTTTATCCTAATTGAAATCTTTTTTTAATAAGTGGTTAATTTAAAAGTAAAGACGATAAGATTTTTGATCTTAAGTTAAGTGGTGCTAAGATGATATTGCAAAACTCTCTCATCATATAAAAAAACATAAAAAAGCAAACAAAAAACAAAAAAACAATTTTTTTTTGAATATATATGTATATATTTTATTAACACCTAGAGTCATGTGTTCACACGCAAGTGTGTACACTCGCCATGCTCTTTACTCTTCTCACGTAAGCCCGAAAGGCAGTGCATGATCGATATATCTGGTCTCAATTTATTTGAGTTAGGTGTATGTATATAAAAATTTATTTATTATTAATGCCTACAGTCAATAGGTGAACATACTTGTGTTCACTCGCCATGCTCTGTTTCCCCCTCACGTAATTCCACCGGGCAGTGCATAGATGGTATATCTGGCCTTAGTTTTCTATGCTAGGCATATGTAAATATTGTTAATATCAATAAAATTTTCAAACAAAAAGAGAGTAAGCAATTGAAATCCAAGCACTATTTTCACTTATTTGATTTGACTTGTTATTCAAAAGAAATAAAAATACCACTTTGAAAAACTTTGATAATAAATTAAGGATCCATTTCATAGTTACACTATGTTATCAATCGAAACAACTAGTCAAACTAGAGTCTAATTATGATGATAACTTAATTTTTGTTGGAAACTTTGATAGTAAAAGGACTTAAATTTCTTGATAATAACCAAAACTTATATTTAACTTATTTGTGTCAATTTTAAAGTAAAATTTTAATTTGTAAACATTTTAAAAAACTTGCATTCATTGCTTTGTAAATAAATCTTGCATCTAGAAATTTTCATTTCGCATTCGGATATTGTGGGTAGTATCTGCTTAAAACCCTCATGAGACAACACTCATCCTACTAGGGACACCTAGAGGTTTAACGGCTTGTTGCATACGCTCAATGCAATCGTGCTCCTTATGAAAACGGATTTATCTTATTTTTAGTTCATTCGAGGACGAATAAAAAGATAAGTGTGAAGGTATTTGATGTGCACATAAATGTGCATATTTTTACTTACATATTTAATCTATTTTAATTAAATAAATGAGCATATTGGGTATTTTACATGTTTAAACCAAAATTTCAATTATTTTAAAATCATCATTTATTCATCTTCATATAGGGGCAAAATGGTCATTTTTGTATAATTTGAGAAAATTTACATGGATATTTTTATGTTATTTTTTTGGAATTTGAATTCAAATGGAAGAGGTCTTCATGAAAATGTATATGCATAAGAGAAGGAAACAAATGAAGATGGAAATAAATCATTTCATGCAACATGAAGGACCCCACCTACCCACTTATCACGATCCCCTATTAAGAGCTAATGCACATGATTAAAGCTACAAGCACATTTAAATGGAGGTTTATGCTTATGCTAATGATTAATTGGAGGTTACATTTCATAATAGGGTATTTTGGGTAGTCTCCTAAAAAAAGGGATTAGGGTTTTAGGATTGCATAAATACCCCTTATGTTTTATATAATGAGCTCTTAGCACCACCTTGTAGTTAGTCTAGTGGTAGTCACAAAAATAAACATGAACTATCTTTCTATTTTAATGGCTTCTTAGCCTTTTCTTATGTAATTTTCTTATGCAATTTAATATCATGCTCTTTTAATTATTGTTCTCACTTTATGCAATTAGTTTAGTTTTTATTTCAGGCAAGTAGATTAGCTTTTATTTTATTTTAATTTGCTCTCTTCTTACCTTGCTTGCATTTTTTTCTTGTTTATGTTTATGTTGCAATCTACATTTGTTGAAATGATAACAAATATGAAAAGCTAAACCCCTTCATTTAGGGGTAATGAAGCTCTCTTAATCATGTAGATTCAACACATTTGCTAATCTATGATCTCTTTTATGCTTAATGGAATGATTGATGTGTTAAATATTTTGTTGTTTTAACTTTGAATTTGATATCCTATTTTGTTGACACCAAATAGGCTATGCCTAAACAAACATAAATAAATATGAGAAGCTAATTTAAGGGTAATGAAGCTCTCTTAATCATGTAGATTCAACATATTTTCTAATTCATGATCTTTTTTGTGCTTAATGGAATGTTTGGTGTGGTAAATATTTTGTTGTTTAACTTTGAATTTGGTAAGCCTATGTTGTTGACACCAAATAGGCTATGCTTAAACAAACAAAAACACAAATTACCTCTTCATCTAAATATGATTAATGTAATGAATTGAATTTTAAAACCAAAATTTGATGGTCTATATACTAATCATAATAAATAGATCATGCTTAGAATTGATTTTATGTTTAATTTCATTGTCATTTTCATGAGAGTTCAGAAGTGGTTTAGTGGTTGTGTTATAATTTGATGGTTTATGTTGGGCTAATTAATAGCACAAATAGGCCATACTTATGATAAAAACATCAACTAAATTCACTAATGACCAAAAAATAGAGATCATAATTTCATTTTTGTTGATTTATATGATTATGAGAAGGGATTTGCCTTTAAATTGTCTTCCTCTCTCATATTTTTATCCACCTTTAGTTTTTGTTAGTTTTTATTAATTCGTAGTTAGCATATCTCATTTAATTTGATTGAGTAGAAATTTTAAAATCGATTCAATTCCCTACGGATTGATCCATACTCGCCATGTACTAAAATTGTACGTCGTGCGCTTGGGGTTAGTTCTGATTAAAAAAATTCGGTGATTTTCTAACCCGATAGGAAATTCGTCGATTTAACAGACCCTGGGAGAAGATAGTTAGGGACACACCGTCCAAAAGAGGAGTACCTAACATATGTTAGATTATTTGTTTATATATTGTCTGGTGGCCCGAGTCAACCAAATGTTAGTAGTTAGCCAAATAAAACTATAGTGTTTGGAAAAATAGTTCATTTGTTACCGGACATGTATGTTTACATGATATTGCTTTACAATTTTAACCAGTTTTGGTTGCATGAAATGGATTTGCAAAATATATATTTTAAAAGGATATTATTGAGGGAAAACCATTCCGCTAAGCGGCATGGTCTCACTTAATATCATATAACTGAGATATATAGTATTATTCACACCAGGATTTATGTCTGACTCAAAGTTTATGTTTTTCCTCATAAATTCTCAGGTGCTCAAAATTGATTTGAGTAGGCTGAGGGTTGAGAATTTCCAGGTTTTAGTAAGTTGGCAAATAAAGCTTCCGGAGAAGAGCATGTGGCTGACAGATAGCTATTTAAGAGTTGCTGTCTTATTTTGTTTGGTTCCGCTGTGTTGTATTATGTCAGTTATGTAAATATAGTACTTTGATCAACAAAGGGGGCATCATCATATGTTGCTCTTGTCGTATATATGTAATAGTTATATTTTATCCGAACTTGGGAAACGTTATGGGATTATATAATCTGGCTATGAAACTTGCTTTATGAAATGTAATCAGAAATAATGTTTTGAAATATATGATTTTGTTTCATATTCAAGTGCTTCTGATATTATGGATACCCTTAACATTACCATTTTTGGTCACCAGAAGTTAATGCTATGGATGACTATAGCATCTATAGCGCTTAGCTTTGGGCCTCCAGATAGGGGATGTTACAATCATGAGGGAAGTACATGAGGGCCAATAAGAGGATCATTCAGGTGGGGACATGTTAGCAAAGAAAGCATTGAGGCACGATTATCATTGGCTCACAACGCTTCGGGATGTGAGGGAGTTTGTAAGAATGTATGACATATGTCAATGATTTGCAAGTATTCCCCGATAGCCATCCCACGAGCTCATCCCACTTGCAAGCACATGGCCGTTTGACATATGGAGCATAGATTTGATAGGACTGGTTCCAATGTCAAATGGAGAAGCTAAGTACGCCATAATAGTGATAGACTACTTCACCAATTGGGTAGAGGAAGAACCCCTAGCCATGATCATTGTGAAGAAATAATCACTTTTTTTGTGAAGAACATAATCACTAGATATAGGATCCTCTACAAGATTGTTCCTGACGATGGCACCCAGTTTGCTCTTTACAGAGCTTTATGAGAACAATGGTCTAATAAAGAGTTTCTCTTCAGTTGCTTACAAATAAGCAAATAGGTAGGTCAAAGCTATAAACAAAACCATTAAGAAGCTGCTTTTGAAAAACTACATAAAGCTAAGGAAAAGCGGGTGGAAGAGCTATCTTTAATACTATGGGCATACCAAACCTCAACCAGGTCTCCAACTGGCCATACTCCTTTTCCGCTAACTTATTGATATGACGCCATGCTTCCTGTCGATGTGGAGGTCCCATCATACAGAAGAATATCATATATACCAGCAAAGAATAATAAATTGAAGGAATCTGCCTTAGATCTCATTCAGGAAAAAAGGATGAGATTGCGGTAGCATCTACCACATATTAGCAAAGGATGGTGAAAAGCTATAATGTTGGGATTATGGAAAGAAACTTCTGCAATGAGGATCTGGTATTGCAAAGGGTAATGGCCAACACAAAGGACCCAATAGATGGAGCGTTGGGTCGAAATTGGGAATGTCCTTTAGTTATGGTAGAAGTTTTGGCAAATGGGGCATATCAACCATTGAGACATGATGGCAGCCTAGTTCTAAGGACTTGAAATTTGGAGCACCTCAGACCTTCCTTAGTATGACCTACATTGCTTATGTAATAAACATTGTAATTATTATTATGAAGAAGTAATAATACAATGAACTGGACATAAGGATATTAGATGACCCTAACCAGTATAAAAATCTCTCCGTGTTAATATTATTTGACATAGTTAAATAATCACACTAGACATAGTGATATTAAAGGGTTCGAACTAGTTATTGAAACAATACCACTTGAAACGCAGCCTGACTTTCTTTTAGCTAAATAAATAAACTGGTTATAGAAATATTAGGCGGCTAGAACCAATATATATTAGTAAGACGTAGTAACTGACCTCTTATGATCTTAAACCGAATTAAGTTGATGTAATTAATAATTAAAAATCATTTTTTATATATACACTAGATTAGGATCTAATATGACATGGCTAGTTAATTAAAAAGTTAATTTTTATCGATTGTTATTAGCAAAGTTAATCTCCTTTTAATTTAAAAAGTGTGAAAAATACAATTGTTCCAAATCAAGTATATTATATATCAAAATCATAGTTCTCAACAACACGAATCCTCTGGTGGTGTTTGTTCAATGATTAGGTGCATGCATTGATCAGAAAAAGCATCAGAAGTTCGAAAAACGTAGACTGTTCATTTTGATCCAACAATGAAATAGCGATAGTAATATGATCAGAAGGCACAGATTTACAGAAAAGGTCGAGTAGGTCCTCTGGGTGTCGTTGATTGACTTAGTTCAACGAGACATGCCTGAAAATCGCCAAGATATGGCTGGCAGCGGCGGTCCAAGGTGGGGGATCAAAAGTGACATCATGGGGTGATCCACGCTCGGAACATTATGCTGGAGGAGGCGAGGTCGGATCATCATTTTGACCAACGTAGTACAGGCGGTAGGGAAAGCAATCGTGAGCTAGGAAGTTGTAAATATGGTATCAGGAGAGAAGCTATACTATAGCGATGAGATAAAAATATACAATAATAACTAATAGTAATAATTAAATTATCAACTAAACAATTACAATAATAACTTTTAACTTTATACACACCTAACTTTCACATATGACCTTAGTTTCAAATGCGGTTTGTTTCGTTGCGGTCGTGGAGAGACGAGGAACATTCTACTATGTTGTTTTTTGTGTTTTGAACTACTTCAAAAATATGTCTTATTTTAGTAGATGATGTGCATGTAAATGTGCATATTTTTACCATCATATTTAATCTATTTAAATTAAATAAATGATCATATCAGGCATTTTAACTTGTTTAAACCAAAATTCATATTATTTCAAATCGTCACATATTCATCTTCATCCAAGGGCAAAATGGACATTTTTGTGCATATATTAATTTGAGAAAATTTAATTGGAAATTTCTATATTATTTTATAGGAATTTGGCTTCATACACAAGTGATTTCATGAAGATGTATGCATGCACAAGAGAGAAGATAAAGAAATGAAGATGGAAATAATTCAAAGGCATGATAATGGAGGACCCCACCTACCTTAATGTACAAATTAGAGGCTAATGCACATGCTTATGGAGTTAAAGGCTTCATGTACACTTAAATGATGATTAGTAGAAGCTAATTATTACTTGGCCTCCACACATTCTCAATGGTATTTTGGGCATTCCCCAAAAATATGAATTAGGGTTTCATACATGTATAAAGATCCCTTATGTTTCATGTAGTTCTCTTTCTTAGTCTCTCTTTTAAGCTCTCTTCTCTTAGTCTCTTCTCTTAGGAAAATAGAAAGAAAGATCTCTTTTTCTTTTCATGGCTACTTAGCCATTTTTATTTTATGTAATCTTCTTTTCTTTTTATGCAATGTTAATTATTGTTTCCTTTTACTTACATGTTCATTTCCTTTCATGCTAAGTAGTGTAGATTTTCTTTTATGCAAGTAGATTAGTTTTTTTCTTTCATTTAGCTCTCTTTTCCTCTTTGTTTTGTTCTATGTTGCAAGCTATATTTGTTGATATGATAACAAATATGAGAGGCTAATCCCTACAATTTAGGGGTAATGAAGCTCTCTAGTATGTAGATGCAACATTTTGATGTTTATGCTCCCTTTTTGTGCTTAATGAATCATTTGAAGTGGTTTAACTTGTTTTTTTTATGTGAATTTGATAGCCTATATTGTTGACACCAAATAGGCTATGTTTAAACAATCACCAACAATGATTACCTCTTCATCTACATATGATGATGGTAATAAAGTGATTGTTGAAATTAAAATTTGATGGCCTATATTTCTAAACAATAGTTAATAGGCCATGCTTAAAATAGATTTTGCTTTCAACTTTGTTGTCATATTTCATGAGAGTTAAATGTGTATTAGTGGTTGTGTTATAGTTTGATGGTTTATATTGTGCTAATTAATAGCACAAATATACCATACTTATGATAAGCACATCAGCTAATTACACTAATGACAAGAAAAGATAGATCATAACTTCATTTTGTTGATTTATGTGATCTAGACAGTGGAAATTGCCTCTAAATTGCCTTCACACTCTTATATTTTTATCAATTTTCTTTTGCTAGTTTTCTACATTTTTAGCTAATCACATTTTCAACTTTTGTTAATTTGATTGAATAGATTTTTAAAATCATCAATTCCCTGCAAATCGACCCGTATTCGCCACGTACTACAAGTGTACGTCGTGCGCTTGCGGTTAAATTTATTTCAAAATTCGTTCATCTATTTTCTAACTCGATAGACATTTAGCCATCCGAATAAGTTTTTGGCGCCGTTGCGGGGGATTTGCTTTGATTTTGATTTTCTTTTCTTCGGATTATTTTTGTTTGGTTTTTGTGTGTGTGTTTGCATATATAAATTTTTTTGTTGTGTGTGTTTGTTGTGTGATTTTTGTTTGCATTTTAAGTGTGTTGTCGTTCGAGTTTCAATTTGCATTGCATTTCTATAAAAAAAAACCATTCACTGTGCATTTTTGATTTTGTTCTCCTGTGCATCTCCTACTTTCTGATCTCATTTTCTAGCAACTTTTGTTGTTGTTTCACATTCTCTATTTTTACAACAGCATTGTTTTCATTTTGCTTTGTTCTTTGTTTCATTTATTTGTTATTTTCAACTTCTATTCAAAAAAAAACAAAAAAATTATATATACAAAAAAAAATTAGATCAAATCTGTTTTCATTCACACAGTTTTCATTTATTTTTCCTTTCTGATTCGCACTGTTTTCTACTTTGTAACAATTGTGCACTTCTGTTTTTCAAAAAAAAAATACAAGGTTGTTCATTCATTTTTCAATCCCTGTTACATTTACAGTGTGTGCATGGTTACACTTCCACCTTACTTCAACATCAATTCAATCTCCATTTTCCCAAAGCTGCCACAACACCAACAAACCTGACAACACACAATCTCCTCCATATCAACCATTACCAGACTCCTTCCCATCCATCACCATACATCCCCTTACCAAACCAGCAGCACATTTTCATCTTCATTTCTTCAACCATACAACAGTGTACATCCCACAACCATTTTCCCAAAAACTCATCTACTACTGCTTATACAAAATCAACTTCCACCTGACCATATAGATACATCAGCCTCACATCCACACAACCTTCCTTCCTCACCACAACTTTTTGCCACGACAGTGCAACCGTTTCATAACTCCCCTGACAGTTCGACTTCCAATGCATACTTCCTACTACCCACTTCATAACTAACCACTACATTTCATTCCTGTCTTCAAACAAACATCTCTGCTCCTCTTCTCTTTCTCCTCCTCGCAAACACCACATTACCGCCATAAACAACAACCATCATTAAT
Organism: Allium fistulosum; assembly: GCA_030737815.1. Lineage (NCBI taxonomy): Eukaryota > Viridiplantae > Streptophyta > Magnoliopsida > Asparagales > Amaryllidaceae > Allium > Allium fistulosum. Next base: position 1,367,532,296 of record CM060902.1, on the reverse strand, counting down.
CTCTACCACTCTCTGGCCATACCTTGTGCTGTCAACATTTCACTCTCTGTCTATTGTTGCCACCCCTCTACAATAGCAAACCCTACTTTCACAACCCATCACAACATCTCACAAAACTGGTGCCACAACATCTCATCAAACCATCCACAAACCACTTGCATTGCCTCGACTACTATCACCATTTACTACAACGCACTCTACAAACCACACTACAGCAATACAAAGTGCACACAGTTAAACAACCATACCACCTTCATTCATTTCCACCTCTGTCAACATACCATCCCACATCCTTATCATTTATGTGCAAACATACCCACTATTTTCACAACATCATCTACATCCAAATCATTGTCGTGCTTCATCCCACACTGCCTTTCTGCAATAAAAAAAACTGCCATATCTCCACACACATATCTCCATACAAGCAGCCTAATATCTCCATACTTGCAACTGCACCCCTGCTATCATATCACCACTGCTAAATAATTTCTGTCACAACCACCTGCTTACTGCAATCCACTATTGCAATAACTACATCACCAAATCAGCGTCATAGCAAGTCCACAAACATACACCTTTGAAGCTCCAATTCACCAAGCAACCTTCACAACCCATCACTGTGCACTACTACAACACTTGACATCTGATATCAACAAACAACAAGTGACAGCAGCCATTGACAACATCGACTTCAACCATTGCTATCTCATCACTATGCCACTGCTCCTCCTACAACAACCCCATTTCATTACTGCATCCTACATCATTTACAGTTTTCCTACGAACTTCACATTCCTCACATAACTGCTGCTCATTCCTCCACGACAACAATCACACTTACAGCATCTGCCTTCAACTGCCCACATCCAAACTGTACAATCTCCTGCAAACCAAAAACAATCCAACTCCTCCGCAATCGTCATCCATCGCGAATCAACTACACTCTGACCTCCATCGCCTGATCGCAATTTCCCTTTACGGGTAAAAATCATTTTGGGAGTCAAAATTAAAATCGAATTGGGTTGAGGAATTTTCGGTTAAGAGATTTTTGTGAAATTGGATCGTGGAATTTGTGAAATCGAATTGTGAATTTTTGTGGGTCTGCGTATAATTCTTCTGTGTAATTTTGGTTATGGGTTTTTGTGAACTTAGATTGTTGGGCCTGGTGGGTAAGGTAGAATTTTGAGTTTGCAAATTATTTGTTTCATGGCCTTTTGTTTTTCCATCCTTCTAAAAAAACTCACTTTACAAAAAAAACAAGAAGTTTGTTTTTCTAAATAAAAAAAAGAGCAAAGTGTTCTCAATTTAGTTGTTTTCAATTTGATTTAGTATCTTCTAAAAATAAAAAATAAATTCTTAGTTTAATTTGTTTTATTTCAATTTGTTTAAGTTCCATCCATCTTCAAATAATTTTTTTTAACTAAAACCTTACTTTAAAATTTTGTTTCCTTTAAAAAAACAACTGTATATATCTTGTTTTTAATTTCAGGTTACCAAAGCATATTGGAAAAGTTGCTTGCTTCGCTCAACTGTTGCCCAAAAATAATTGCGTCGCTTTGCTTTATAAAAAGAAAAAAAACTGCTAGCTTGATATATCTATTGTTTTTATTTGCCTTGCATTGTGTATATCTCTTGTTTTTATATTAGTTGCATTGTTGATTGCTTGCATTTGCATTTATATATTTTAAAAAAATAAATTCAAAAATTGAAAAACGAAAAAAAATACATTCGTAGTTGCATTGTTAATACACATTTAATTTCAGTTTTGCATTTCATCTTAGATTTTGATTAATAATAACGGTTAGACATCGATAACTCTTTATTGTATATTGACAAGTTGTCTTCTTTGAACAATTTAATTTCTTGGTGTCTAGGCTACGGCAGAGTAATAACCATTTATAAATATTACGGTGGTTCGTAAATATTATAGTGGTTGTTCCTCTGAAGGTACTTAAACCTTCGGCTGCATTGCTACGGTGATTCGTGGTGCATCGATAAATCCTGTCTGTTACCTGGTTGAGAAATATCTTGTTTATCTAAGACAATGTGTGATTATACAATTTTGGGTTAACTTAGGATAAATCATTTGTAATTAACCACTCCATTCATTTAGTTGCATTAGTTCATGCATATTTAAAAAAAAATTAAATCAAAAACAAAACAAAAAAAATTGTAAATATTCCTTTTCCTTTCCTTTGAAATTTTTAAATCCTTTTTCTTGGAAATTTCAAAAATCCAAAAAAAATTTAGAAAAAACCAAAATCCAAAAAAAAGTATAAAACCTTTTCAAAAACAAAAAAAATTGAAAAACCAAAAATAAAAAAACAAAAATCAATTTCCCTTTTGAAAAATAAATTTCATTTGTAAATATTTTTCCTTTATAAAAAAACATTCTTGAAAATGTCCGAGTTTCCCCACTCACTTGAATTTTACAATAGTTGTGAAAATCAATATAATCCATATGATTTCATTCCATATTCGTATGGATATTTTAACGACAACTATTCTTTAAACAATTCGAATTTTGCACAATAAAGTTTTCAAAACGATGACCAACCCTCGAATCTCGAAAATAGCATTTCATCTCTACTTGAAAGCTCTACACAACAAAATGTAACGATAAATGATTTGTGTAATTCATATTTGTGTAACAACTCGAGTCAAGGATTTCAAAATTTGAATTCAATTCAAAATTCAAATGATTTCGATTATAACCTGTGCCAATTCAATTTTGAACTCCAAAATGAATTTCAAACTCAAAATGAAAATGGAAACAACTTTTCAAACGAATTTCGCAATGTGAATAATCTTAACCACGTTGCGATTGAAAATCTTTGTTCTCAACAATTTCAAAGTGAAAATCCTCATGTTAATAATTATAAATTCGATTTTGTTGAGCAAATGAACGAAATCTACAATGTTCACATGGATTTGTTGTTTGAGACATATATGAAACAATGTGATAAACATACTCAAATCCCAACGTGTGACGAGTCAAGCGATAATCCATCTTTTACCAAAATCGACGATTTTCAAATAATAACTTTTGAAATGGAAAATGATGATCCTAATGAAGTTGTTGAAAATTTGGTAATTGAGTTGGATTTCAATTCTTTTGAGGGTGAGAAACTCGATTTAAATTTCGATCTTCCTTTTTCTGAAAATTTGAATACAACAACTTTGAATTTTGAACTTGATTTATGTAATAAAGTTGTTGATAATCCAACAAAGGAAGTCGAATTTAACGAACATGAGTTTTATGGACCTTTTGAAAACGAGTCGTTAAACTCTGAAGGGGGCGATTTGAATCATCATTTTGATTTTGAAACCGATGATAAACTTGAATTTGGTGAAAATAAACTTGAACTTCAATCAATTGTTTTATTGACCCCAAAAATCTTCGACAATTAAACAGCTCATTCGATTTTCAATAAAACGACATTCGTTTTTCAAAATCCAAATTCAACTTCGAAATCTTTTTTGGTTTGGTTTTCCGAGCTTAAGCTGTGTCTCGTATACTTGACGAGGCAAATGAATCGGTTTTTGGAAGACCGTTTCATTTACGCTTTGACGATATACTTTCTGATCTCGTGTAAATACCGTTAATTTTCATTTAAATAAAGGTCATGTTTTCATTTTTATTTTTTCTCCTTTCACTTAGGTTGACTGTGGGGACACAGTCAAAATCAAGTGTGAGGGGAGACTCATCATCATTTTTAATTTTTCATGGTTTATTTATTTTTATTTTTATTTTCTTTCCAAAATTAAAAAAAATCTCAAAAAACTAATTTTAAAACCATTTTGATTTATTTTTAAAGAACACTATAGGATAAATATATGGTTTTGGTTTATTAAATTGAAATTTTTGAAATTTAATTTGTCTTAACAAAAACAAAAATGAAGTTTGATTACAAATAAAAATGGTTTAACTAGTATATAAGAAGATTCCGACGTGATAATTATGAAATATATCCTAATTGAAAATCTTGGTTTTAAAAAAGTGGTTGATTTAAAGTAAAGGATATAACATTTTTTTGTCTTCTAAGTTAAATGATGGTAAGATGATTTTGCGAAATTCTCTCTCTAAAAAAAACAAAAAAAATATTTCTTGTATATATGTATATATTTTTTAATAAACCTAGAGTCATGTGTTCACACTCGTGTGTTCACTCGCCATGCTCTGTACCCTTCTCAAGTAAGCCCGAAAGGCAGTGCACGATCGGTATATTTGGCCTCAGTTTATCTGGGTTAGGTGTGTATATAAAAAATTCTTTTACTAATAACGCCTACAGTCAATAAGTGTTCATACTTGTGTGTTTACTCGCCATGCTCTGTATTCCCCTCACATAAGTCAGCAAGGCAGTGCATGGGTAATATATCTGGCCTCAGTTTATCTGAGTTAGGCATATGTAAATATTGTTAATATCAATAAAATTTTCAAAAGAAAAAATGGAGAGAGTAAGAAAATGAAATCCAAGCACTATTTTAACTTATTTGATTTGACTTGTTAATGAAAAGAAATGAAATTACCACTTTGATAAACTTTGATAATCAACTAAGGATCCATTTTATAATTACACTTTGTTATCAACCGAAACAATGAGTTAAACTATAGTCTACTTGTTATGATAACTTAATTTTTGTTGGAAATTTTGGCGAGTAAATGACTTAAATTTCAAGATAATGACCAAAACCTATATTTAACTTATTTGTGTCGATTTAAAAGTAAACCCTTCATTTGTATATATTTTTAAAATCTTGCATTTCATCTCCTTGTAAATAAATCTTGCATTTTGTAAATATTTTCATCCTGCACTTGGATTTTGTGGGTAGTATCCGCTTAAAACCCTCACGAGACAACACTCGTCCTGCTGGGGACACCCAGAGGTTTAACGGCTTGTTGCATATGCTCAATGCAATCGTGCTCCCTACGAAAACGGATTTATCTTAGTTTTCCTTTATTCGAGGACGAATAAAAAGATAAGTGTGGGGGTATTTGATGTGCACGTAAATGTGCATATTTTTACCACCATATTTAATATATTTAAATTAAATAAATGATCATATCGGGCATTTGAAATTGTTTAAACCAAAATTCATATTATTTCAAATCGTCACATATTCATCTTCATCCAAGGGCAAAATGGTCATTTTTGTGAATATACTAATTTGAGAAAATTTAATTGGAAATTTTTATATTAGTTTATAGGAATTTGGCTTCATACACAAGTGGTTTCATGAAGATATATGCATGCACAAGAGTGAAGATAAAGAAATGAAGATGGAAATAATTCAAAGGCATGATAATGGAGGACCCCACCTACCCACCTACCTTAATGTACAAATTAGAGGCTAATGCACATGCTTATGGAGTTAAAGGCTTCATGTACACTTAAATGATGATTAGTAGAAGCTAATGATTACTTGGCCTCCACACTTTCTCAAGGGTATTTTGGGCATTCCCCAAAAATATGAATTAGGGTTTCATACATGTATAAAGACCCCTTATGTTTCATGTAGTTCTCTTTCTTAGTCTCTCTTTTAGGCTCTCTTCTCTTAGTCTCTACTCTTAGGAAAATAAAAAGAAAGCTCTCTTTCTCTTTTCATGGCTACTTAGCCATTTTTATTTTATGTAATCTTCTTTTCTTTTTATGCAATGTTAATTATTGTTTCCTTTTACTTACATGTTCATTTCCTTTCATGCTAAGTAGTGTAGATTTTCTTTTATGCAAGTAGATTAGTTTTTTTCTTTCATTTAGCTCTCTTTTCCTCTTTGTTTTGTTCTATGTTGCAAGCTATATTTGTTGATATGATAACAAATATGAGAGGCTAATCCCTACAATTTAGGGGTAATGAAGCTCTCTAGTATGTAGATGCAAAATTTTGATGTTTATACTCTCTTTTTGTGCTTAATGAATCATTTGAAGTGGTTTAACTTGTTGTTTTTGATGTGAATTTGATAGCCTATATTGTTGACACCAAATAGGCTATGCTTAAACAATCACAAACAATGATTACCTCTTCATCTACATATGATGATGGTAATAAAGTGATTGTTGAAATTAAATTTTGATGGCCTATATTTCTAAACAATAGTTAATAGGCCATGCTTAAAATAGATTTTGCTTTCAACTTTGTTGTCATATTTCATGAGAGTTAAATGTGTATTAGTGGTTGTGTTATAGTTTGATGGTTTATATTGTGCTAATTAATAGCACAAATATACCATACTTATGATAAGCACATCAACTAATTACACTAATGACAAGAAAAGAGAGATCATAACTTCATTTTGTTGATTTATGTGATCTAGACAATGGAAATTGCCTCTAAATTGCCTTCACACTCTCATATTTTTATCAATTTTCTTTTGCTAGTTTTCTACATTTTAAGCTAATCACATTTTCAACTTTGGTTAATTTGATCGAATAGAGTTTTAAAATCATCAATTCCCTACGGATCGACCCGTATTCGCCACGTACTACAAGTGTATGCCGTGCGCTTGCAGTTAAATTTATTTCAAAATTTGTTCGGCTATTTTCTAACTCGATAGACATTTAGCCGTCCGAACAGTAGATTCGTTATATAGGTTTTCTATTAGGACATTTGGGTACATATATAGGGAAATTAGTCCTCGGTATTACCGGTAATGTTTGGCAATGATGGGTTGGGGCTCGATCAGTAGCTTAGTAAAAGGTGGGGTGAAACAAGATTTAGGCTTGATTCCAATAGTGTCATTGACCGCTAGGAAAATGTATAGCATGGAGTTTTTCTCAATTGTCAGTATGTTTTCGACATATGAGCTGAGACTTTGGGCTCGATCGTGTGCATTCATTTCCTGCATTCGAGCTGGGACTGAAATGACCCTCCCATTTCTACTCTAATTTCATAAGGAATTTTTTTTTTTTTTTAGGTAAAGAGGATATACATATATAAATAGATATATCATCCATTTCAATTATAATTCTCAGGGTCACTTTTTTTTTTCCAATCAATCAAATATATCCAGGATCACAATAATCAACCAATATAAATATATCAGTACATTTACAAAAATAAGCACATACATGTGAGGATGTATATGCCTCTCTTGTTTGAATCAGAGTTCTGGAAAACAAGAGGATATTAGATTGCTAATTTATTTTGTTTTTGACCAAACAATCCACTGGAAACATACACATTAGTCTGTTTATACTAACTAAGAAGTGATCAAGTAATAATCAGTAGTAAACAAGCTTTTAATATAGCTGTTTATGTTAAGCTCTGAATAGTGTCAAAATCAGTATAAAATAAAGTGGATCCTAAGTGAAAGCAAGCAACATCTAGGCGTAATGGAAACGCGCCTAACTTATACACATGAGATCACGAGTTCGAGTACTATGCTGGTTGGTTCAAACACAATTTTTGTTTTTCATTTTTTTTTCATTTTCCTTTTGTGCAGTTTGGAATCTATCATCTACCTATATCTGCACATATATATTTTATTTTGCTTATATTCCAACATACTAAACAATAATCCTTGCTTAATTGTTTTTGAAATCCATTTCTATAACCTAGAAGGCTTCAGGATTGAATGATAAGAGTGTTTATCATTTTCCAGGTTTGTATTTCTTCTTATAAGATTTGTCTGGCATTTAAAATGCATTTGGTTAGAATCTGAGTAAAATTCAGATTCTTATTTCAAATACAAAGGAAAAGGTGTGGTAAAATCTGCACTTAAACATGTTTATGTGCATATATATCTGCAACTATTTGAATCTGGCTTCCATCTATCTTACTACAGATCCTTTCTTTATTTAAAGGTAGGACATGAAACTTTTGTATGGAACAAGTTTAACTATGAAAACCTTGCAGCTATATAAAACATTTAACCTATGCCTATATCTTTTGCATACATATGCCATAGTAGAAAATAAAACCATTTACTTTTCTGAGAATCAACTATCCTGATTTTCCAAAACTTAAATCTTTTTCAAAGATTCATGATTGACTAATGCATTTATAAAATGTAATCATTCAGTTTTAACATGGTGTTCTTGCTAAATTTACTTACAAGATTTGATTAAAATTCTTTTTAAACATAACAGATATTTAACTTAATTCATAGTTTCCAGATACAAATCAATCTCTTAACAAAATGCCTAACAAAATATCCATCCAATATTCAACACTTAATACAAGTAGCAATTTTAAATTGTCAATACATGCAGATTTCAACATTTAGGCTCTTATCTAACTAAGTTTAGCATGCTATATCTTCTTCTCAAGGCCTTGCTCCTACTCCTACTTAGTTGCTGCAAACCCTGAAAAAGCATTGGAAACTGCCTCATTTTAAATGAGACACCCCAGATGCCATTAGCACACTAGGGTCAGACACAGGTCTGGTATGAGAAAATTCACAAAAGCAATTTGTTAATTAGTTTAAAATCAAATTAAGTACAAATACATAAGGTTCTGCCCTTTGGAATCAGGTAAATATTTGTGTGCATGCTCTGTGTCATTATGCATGTGCACACTTTAATTTTCTTTCCAGATACAACACATATGAATATGTATATATAGCACATACATTCAAGCATACAATTCAATCATAGACAAACAATCATTCATACCAAACAGGAAAATAACTAATATGAGTTAAATCACTCATTCAATACTCATATTTCAAATCTGGGAAAAACTCTAGTTTTCTCATCTGCTCAAGTATTACTTCCTTGGTATATTTATCTATCCTTGGTCTCACCTGCAATATTTATGAATCAATGGACACACTGTAATGAACTAATTCACTCCATTACACAAAGATCTCAGGACTTAAACAAGCCATGTGTCAAATTATGTTACTCAAGCACACAAGTCATTCCTGCAGTGTTCTTGACCCCAATTTCCTAATCAGGTTTTAAGTTAATAATAACTCTCTTGATTGTTCATGGCAAAACCATTCAGTGATTCATTTCATTAGCTAAAACATCCATAACATGGCATCTCATATTATACATAATCATACAGAGACAGACAAGCAACAACCATTTGTGATTACAAAATAAGGTTCTGTATATACATATATTCATCTTGGTATTTTAAAAAGGAGTTTAGGCAACTAACATTTGTTTATAGCTTCTGGGAGAGTTTTTCTTTTGCAAACATTTGTGCTTGAGTAAAACTCAGGATGACCTGGTTTCACTGAATCACAAGATTTTGTTTGCTATGCATTTTATTGAATCAGGAGCATCAGCACATAGGCAACCCTATTGCACCCCTAATTCCTTTTTATTTCAAGCCTCAGCACTTATACATGAGTATATTGCAGCTCAACATTATTTTCATTTTTCTGGGTTAAGCCAAAACCAATACTACTTGCCTATTCTCAACATTTTATTTTCTGGGTATTTGTTTATATCCCTAAATATTAACATATCAGAGATCTGAGTATATAAAACAGATATGCATACTAACAACACATAAAACTTTGTTATAATAAAACAAGTGATCAATCAAGGAAAAATCAAAACATATTCAGGTTTAAATTCACTGATAAACATTCATATATGAAAATACTCTTTTAATAAAAATACTTTTATCTGGCTGCCTACATTAGGACTTATTGCCTTAGATTTTGAGTGAGTTTTCTCACCTAGCTCTCTCCTTTGTTTCCTTAATTAACTGATGAACTCCTGCTCTTATCCTCAAGCTCTCTTTCTTCCCTTGTCTTATGATTTCTGTGGTATTGTTTTTTTTTTTCAAAATTCTTTTCTGAAGAGAAGAGGAGGCTGCTGCATATACATGTATATATATGCAGGGTCTCTCTTAGGGTTTTGGGTATTGGCTAAGTCCATTTTTGCCCACCAGAAAATCATGTTATCTGAATTTTAAACCCAGAGTTTTACCCCTTCCCGGCTTAATTTGGGTGAAGAGAAAAGTGGTTACATTTTTCTTTCAGAAATTTTGCTTTTCAGAAAAATACTTTTCCCCCTTGTCTACAATCATGCTAAAAATGTGACTTGGTTTTGTTATTTATCAAACACACTTCCTAATTCTGCCTATAGCAACATTTCTCTGTTTTCTCTTATTTTTTTTCCTATTTTTAGCTTTCATGTAAATGGCATGTACTTCCTTTATTTATTTATAAGAGGGTTAGTTCTTTTTATATCTTCCTTCTTTTTTTATTTCTGCTTATATTAAAATATGTCTATATATATATATTTTATTTCACTAGTTTGAACTCTAGTATTTTATTAACATACATATATATATATTTATATATATATATATATATATCATTCTGTATTGACACACACATACACATGTATACTTTAGAAAAATATTCAGTAGTATACATATATTTATATTTATTCATGCATTCAGCTTTTTAAAGTTTTAATATATATATATATATATATTCCCATACATATCAATATGTATTTATTCTTAAAGTTCAGAGATTTTTAGCTTTAGTTCATGTGTATACCCTGTGCACACATGTACACACATACTGATACACTATCAAGTCATAACAATCTCCTTCCAAAATTAATTTAAAAATTATTTTAAATTTATTTATATTTTCCAGAATGAATTCCTAAAATCTTGGGTCATTACAGGGACTTTGGACTCAACGTAACATAGTGTTCAGTATATGAGTAGAACTAGTAGAGATTTTAGTGTGAGCTTATCCAATATTTCCATTATTGTATCATATTCTATTTAGCTGACTTGTTGTGTGCAGGTGACACAGGTTAAGGTATGGTTTTCGAGCATCAGGGTTGTTTTACTAGCTTATCAGGATATGCACTTATATGTTGCGTCTCACTTACCATACATATGTCCGACCCTTCTACCATTTTCTTCTTTTAGTTATACTTTGGTAGGTCAATAGAGAGGACTAATGGTGACCTAGAGAAGGGATGGTGCGATGCATACACATATTCGTTCATTATCTATCTACTATTATTATCTCGGTTATTCCCTGACATTAAGCAAAATTTGTTACTTGTTTTAAGAAATATTGTAAGTAGAGCTTATTTGATATTGTATTATATGGTTAGTCTGGGTTTATTGTATTATTGTTTATTATATTTTATTCCTTCCGTTGTGAATTTTTTGAAATTGTAGAATATTATAAATAGCTCTGTGATCTATTTTATATTTTATTGAAAAACAATCTGCTGCTTGCGAGGTCCATGATGCTAGTTCCACTTTTGTACGTGGGTTGGGGCATCGTAGATGGCGGGTTGTTACAACATGGTCTCTTGATCTTTATTAAAAGGAGCAAGCTGAAAATCAAATGACCCTACATAGAATCAAATTAAATGGAAATACAACCAAGAGAACCGCTCAACACACATACACACACACACACATAAATTCTACATGGAACCTTAAAACGTACGTAATATAGTTATAACTCAGGAATAATATTGATCAACAAAAAAACATGAAGTAGCATTATTTTATAAAGCCACAAAATAAAACACAAGAAACTTTTGCAAACGACTAAGGATTATTAGGTTGGGACGGAGCAGAACTAATAGACAAAGTCTTTCTAGGGTCATAGCAAGCTCCTATCAAATAATCCACCGACCCTTCTGCAAATACCACCAAACTCATGATATTGCATTAAAAAACCAATCGAGCATGGGGTAGAAACATTCGAATATATATCTGACACACGGTGAAACAGCCCACACCCCTTAGTATTCCCAAAAAGGGCACACCAAAGGATGTGGTGCGTTATAGGTATAGCTAAAGCATCACAGAGACTAATATTCACAAGGCAAATAAGTAAGAACAGCGAAAACATTTAAATACTAACATAAAACTTCATCTCAAATAAGTCATAAAACATAACATATCTCAAAATGTCTCATGTCTCATGAAAATACATCTCAGTCTCATAAACTCAGAGTATAAAGATAACAATAATAATTGTAACAACCCTAGATTTCTGCATATATTTAAATTTGACTTTATTTTATTTTAAATTATTTTAAACTTGTTTTATTTCAAACATTTCATTTTTAGTTATAAATGTTGATTATTATGTGAATTTTAATTTCAAACTGGTATAAATTGAACATTTTCCTGAAAAAGGGATTTCTGGTCAAACTGGTCAAACTTTGATTTTTAAACCTTAAATTTAAATATTTAAATTCTTAAATTTTATCTTTTATTATGAAAATATATTTAATAACTTGAATACTACTTTTCGTTTCATTGAAAACGGATTTGAATTGTAAAAGTTATGTACATTTCAATTTTGAGTGCAATTTGATTTATTTAACAATTTTGTCTATTTTAAATTATATAAATTACATTTTCTTTGTCATATTTTATTTTAATTTGTGTTAATATGTTATTTTATGGATACTTTGTCCTTTAATATTTTTAAAAGTGATAATAAAATTTTTCCAAAATTTATTACATTTATTTCCTATTTTTAAAAGGCTAGTTTCTATTTTTCTGCTATTTTCTTAATTTAAATTATATTTAATTAAAATTTATATATTTACTTTTGTGAAAGCATTTTTATTTTATGTTGTTATCTTTATTTATAAATATTTTCTAAGTCCATATAAATCTTTCAAAGTTTATCCTGTTTATTTTCAAATTTTCTAGACTAGTTTTCATTTTGTACTATTTTCTTATTTTAATCATAATAATTAATATTTATTTATTTATATTTTGTATATTTGTTATATTTTCGAATTTTAACTGAAATTATATGTATTTTCAGATATTTAAACTTATAAAAAGAAAATATGGAAATATGAAGAGTTTGTGACTTTTGGTATTCCTAGTCTTTTTGTATTCTTGCCTTTTCATTTTCTAACCAGCACTTGCATTTACTATGGGCTGACCTTATCATTTTCTTCAGCTGATTACTTCCTTCCATTTTCACGTAAAAAAATAGCTTCTTACTCCAAAATTTTTGGCCTCCACACCTGAACAAAAATTTGGTAAACTTCTTCTTCTTTTCTACTCTTTTTCTTCTTGTTTCTTATGATTTTTGCACTTGCCTTCAACTTTAGGTAGCTTGGCCTTGCTCCTCCATCACCATGGCTGCCTCCACCACCACCACATCAGGCCACCATCTTCTCCAGCCCACTGACCATCCATAGCCATGGCCATATATGATGTAGATCCACCAAAAATTGAGCAAACATCCACCTAAAACCCTATAGCCTAGCACCTATTGCCTTTCCCACTCCAACCACCACCTTGGCCGCCTCTTGCATCACTTCCACCAGCACCTACCTGACCCAAAGCCACTACCACACCATTCTCCAGTCCACTACAGGCCTGGCCGTGCCCATGTTGCATAGGGTCGAACCATTTGTGGCATAGAAACCACTTGTAGTTGCCTTGTTTTGAAATTCAAGCACATATCCTTCATCTCCTCCTTATATTGCTATGGCCGACCCCTATATGGCTTTAACCTGATCCAAAACCATCCCATAACAATGCTTTTCCAGCCTATGGCTGAAGCATATGATGTTGAATGCAAGTGCAAAAGCTCTAGCTTTGAATTGGGTAGTTATTCCTAGCATTGTTTTGTAATATTTCGGTTTGTAATTCATGTTTGTATTTGTTTTGTTTGATATTTAACAAGGAAATTAGCTTTGGCTCTCCCACTCTCAAATCATTGTCATGTTATCGTGCCTTTGAAGTTCCTTGTTTGTGCAATTGGTTGTCATCTCCAGCTTATACAAGTGAGTAATTCTCACCAGACGATGTGTACTTATATAACTAGTAAACTGACACCATTTGAATCTGTAATTTACATCATCCTGTTATAACTGCCATATTATATTCATATGATGTTCACACCTGTATTTACACCTGTTATACCATATGTTACTATTATATCATGCTATTCAGTTATTTATATCAGTTTATCACACTGCAAGTTCCCTGTAGATTAGAATCACTATGGGTTGAAATGATACATACCTGAACGGACTTTAGAATAGGGGAAAATCGTTATAGGCTGAAATGATAGGCCTGAGCGGTTTTCATTTCATTCTTACTTGGGATTGCGGGTTTGAAATGATCAAACCCGGATTTTTCTTTGTAATTACTGATTGAAAAGATATAGTATCCGTATTACTTTACCTAGGCTAGAAAATGATTTACAGACCCGTGGTTAAAATATGTTTTCTAAAAATTTTAAATTATTTTAGAAATGTAAATATTATAATATTTTGATTTCAACTTAATTAAAAATGATTTTTGTAAAGTATTTTGATTTTCTGAGAATTTATAAGTGAAATAAATAAATGGTAAAGTTGGAAATTTGAAATGTAAGTTATTTTGGAAATTCTAATTTGGTGATGAAATGGAATTTAAATTTAATATGAAATATGATAAATTTATGATATTTGGAATTAAAATGAATTTAAAATGATTTTATAATATATATTAATGATTTTTGAATAAAGTTAAAAATGTGAAATGAATGAATATTAAGTTGAATTTTTTTTGAAATATAGCTTAAATTGGAATTTATGAATTTTGTTTAAAAGTGAATTTTTGAAGGTAAATAAATAAAAATGAAAATAAGTTATATGGGAGATTTAAACTTAAGTGTTAAGTTAAAATTTAATTATAAAGAATTGAAATTTAATGTGTGAATTTAAAATGTGAATTATTATAAAATATTGACTTTTGAATAGAAATTTAACTTTATAAAATCATGAATATACGGGCATTTAAATGATTGTTTTAAAAGTGAGAAATTATGATTTTATAAGTTGTAAATGATTTATATAAAAATATAATTGCTTGTGACACTGTATTGAAAACCCTGAATTTTAATTAACAGCATTTCTAAAATGCTATTATTTCTAAGGTAAAGGATATTACAACAATTATAAATGCTGTAGTTGATATAAATGAACCAAATGGCTAAATTTTAATAAAGGAATATTATAGCACTTTGTAAGTGCTATAATTGTGGAATTTAACTAAGGTTTTATTTGAACTAATGTAACCCTATTACAGTATTTTAATGCTGCCTTTTGTAAAATTGAATTGTTTTGAAAGTAACTTTTTATAGCATTTTCCAAATGCTGCGAAAGGTGAATTTTCATTGTTTTGATAAGTTTAAGTAAATAAATGGACTTCGAAAGATTTAAATTTTGAAAATATAATAACTTCATCTTATTGATTTAAAATGAAGTAATTTGTTTGAAATATAAACTATTTTGAAATGTGTGTTGAAATGGTATTTTAAATAAAATGAATGTAGTTTTGAAAAGATATGATATTGTGACATTTTGAAATGGATTTTTTTGAATGATATTGAATTTTGAAATGATATTTGATTTCAAACATAAATTACTATTTTTAAATTTTAACCACGGATGTATTTAAATTTATAGTTTAACTGAACCTTAAAGGATGGGCGATCCCAAGCATCCTTTAAGTTATTGTGCATTACTACTACAGTTCACTTGAGTTGGTTTACATTATATAAGTATATATGTCCTGACTCGAGTGTTTTGTATTTTGCTTTACGCTCGTGTCAGCCTGAGTATTTACAGCTTAGCTTTGGATCTCTTTCTGGAGCTAGGAATCGTTGGAGATTCTGCTTATCTAGTTATCTATCCATTTCAGTTTCAGTTGTTCTATTTCAGCTCTGGTATTATAAACTTCTATGTATTTGAGATTTCTATTGTATATGTTTTCAGACTGATATTATGTATTTTGTTTTGAGAGTTTGTTATAGTAGCTTCATGAACTACTATGGTAATTTAATTTCCGCTGCGAATTATTCTGATATTCTGTGTCTATGATTCTGTATTTGATTTTATTGCTCCAAATTTATTTACAATCTGTTATTTTGAATTATTCAAGTCATAAATGTGTGGATTATTGTCGATTTGAATGGTCCAAAATAGTGGGTCGTTACATTTGGTATCAGAGCTTTGGTTTTAGGCAAACCTTAGCCTGCGGTGCAAAAAACTCATTAGAGATAGGGTAGAAATACCCTAGAATGAGTGAAATCAATCTCAGAATCATTCCTTTGTGAGAGAACGTATTTTCGAAGTATAAAATGATTTTCAAAGGATTTTAAAAGATTATTTTGATATAAAATTTTCTTGTTTTGAAAGAAAATTTTCACGACTTTAACCCTTTCGTATCCACCTTGTTAGTAATTTCTTTGATTAGGATTTCCTTAAAATTCTGAAGTTCTATCTTAGTTGGGATTTCTTCGATTAGCATTTCTTTGAATTTTGGAACGCTCCCACTTGTTCTGAAATCCATTCCTGTCTCCCCTAATTGTATTCTTTTGATTTTGGAGCATTCCATAATTCCACTTTGAATGACCTCTATAAAGACCGGCGATTCTGCCAAAATTTGAACGATTTGTAAAAGGGTGAAACTCCCTTATAATTGGCATTGATTCACCGGAGATTTCTGTATCCTCGGTTTACGATGTTTTCTATATTCTGCTATATTTAGATTCTATCTCTGGCGATCGAAGGTCGATTTACCTTAGATTTTCGCATCGATTATATTCCTGAAGTCACGGTTGACCCTATTAAGGTCGCCGCGATTTATATAGGCTTATCCATATTCTATTTGGTAATTTAATTTATCTTATCTTCGTTCGAGCTTATCTTCGAATCAGAATTCAACTTAATTAGAGTTCCTCTAAATTTGAATCTCTGTTTTGTTTTGAAATCCATCCTTGAATCATTCCTTGGAAAATTTGTGGTTGATTGTCTTTTGAAAACTGTGTATTCATCGAAGTTGTTGTTTTGATAAGGATGACCATATTTATAAATAAAAGTGAAATGTTTTCGATAAGGATTATATACCATTTTAAAATTGGGAATTTAAAGTTTTGAATGGATTTGAAATTTTGAAATTTATATTAGAAATGGTTTCATATAAAATGATTTATAACTGAAGGTTTTGAATCTGAATTTGAGTGATTGGACTCCGGCATTTTTGAAACTGGTTTTAAGATTTGAAATAAAAATAATATGATTTGAAAGTATTTTCCGAATATGAAATGTTTCAAATGATTTTAATAAGCTTCAAATGATTTCGAAGAAATTTCAAAAGAAGTTGAGAAAATAGAAGTCCAGAACCCATTTAGGTCGCTGGAAAATAATTTCGGTGATGAATGCATGCATCATCGACATGGATTTTCGAGTTTCAAAGTGGGAAAGAGGCCACTTCGATAGCTTTGTTAAACAATTGACTTGTGAAACCAATTTTGATTCCAAATTCCAAAGTGTGATTTGATATTCGAAAGATATATGTATATATATTTGAAAAAATTTGAAATGAGCCGGTGTTCAGTCCTTGAGTTTTGGGTTTGATTTGATATAACCCCATTTTTGGAATTGATTTACTGATTTAATTGTGATTTCCAACTCTTGGATTGAAAAATGATTTCTTCGACTATTTTGAAGATTCGAGCACTTCCAAATCAAGGTTAACTTTTCAAAGCTAAGTAATTTTGAAAAGTATAAAGTATATAAGTTTGGTATGTATGTTTAAATTATGTAGTAATATGATTTAAATAAGTTGAAACTGTTTTGTTAAGTAAATGAATAAGGCTATTTTGAATTTTTCTAATATGAAATTTAGATTTGAAATGTTTTGAGAAGAATTTGGTCTTCAAAATATTTTGAATAAAATTTAGTTTAAATGTTTTACTTAGTAACATCTTTATGAAACTATATATTTAAAAAGTTGGAATAGATACATAAGTTGTACGTATGCTGTTTTATTCGCATAATTAAATTGATCCAAGTTTGAGTACACAAGTTCGAGGTGAATTACACCATTTCGTGTTAGGATTTTTCATTTGATTCTTGATGGCGAATATTTGATATGGATTTTCTGCTTGATTCTAGAATTCTCTATCATAGTATATGGCTATGCAAGGAGACTGATGGTTTCTAGTCGAGAAACCATATCGAAATCCGCATTAGGGAAGTCGAATAGACAATACTAGTTCGAAAGCGAACTTGTGTGATCGAGCAAGCGATCGAATGTGATTTTGCGAAAGGATGACATATGTACATCTTATATTCTAATATCATTGATATACTTGACGCTGAAATTGGAAGTTGTCGGGTTGGATATCTTTGTAATTTAATTGGAATTTTTCTTTTATACAAAAACTATTTTATTTAAAACCATTTTCCAAAAAACTATTTTATATACAAAACTATTTTTTTTTTCAAAACTATTTTATATGCACACTATTTTATAAACTATTTTATATACAAAACTATTCTAAATTTAAAATCTTTTATAAAGCAAAGATGTTCAATCCCATGACTCTTCATGCAGCGAAATTGATTTTTGAAAAATTTTGATCCTTATATAAGATGGACTTTATGTAAATATAAGATGATGTTGAAAACCATTGATGTTGGAAATAAATTGTTTGACTTAAATTATATTGATTTGGAAATTTGGATTTATTTTCTAAATTTTTTTTTGGAAACTTTGGAACTGAAGATATTTGATTTGGGAGGATAATTTGGTGAAAGCGCATATGATTTTGAAAATTATATTGATATTGAAACAAATTGAAATTTGAGAACCTTATGTTACTAAATACTTGATTTCGGAGTTATCGAACTTATATAAAATTTGGTTTGTATAAGTATGATGTTGATTTGAAAACTATGGAGTTGAAAAGGTACTCAATTTGAAAAGTAAAATCTTATATAATTGAAGTCTATATAAGTGTGATTTGATATACTATTGATTTTGGAAAGTATTTGATTTGAAAATGAAATCTTATATATAATGGACTTTATATAAGTATGATATTTGAAAGTGATTTGAAAAGGTACTATATGATACATATTTTCGAAGTAAAGATATGGAAAGTGCCTTCTGCTTGATATCCGCTTTGTGGTCACATTGTGGATTCATTCTATCGATATTTATCTGATTTTTGGTTTTCCGGATATTGTACTCGAGTTTTCATCGAATTCCATGGAAATCTCCATGGTCTTATGAGCGCGACTTCATAGCGTAATCGCAGGGTTGGGGGGCGGCCTACGGGTACGGATGTTTCCTGGGAGATCCAGGCGTAACCATTGTGTATCTGCGATCTATTGTGTTGCTTAGTAGCGTAATCAACAGGGGCTACGAGAGCCTAGGGTATGGATGTTACCTGGGAGATCCAGGCGTAACCATTATGTATCTGCAGTACTACCAGTCTTCATGGCATAATCGCAAGGTTAGGGGGCGGCCTAAGGGTACAGATGTTTCCTGGGGGATCCAGGTGTAACCATTGTGTATCCGCGATCCATGATCGACATGTCTTGTTTTGTTTTTTGGATCGTACTTTCCATATCTGTTTTTAAAAGTTTTCCAGTATTTTCACTGGGTGTTGAAACAAGTCTACTAAGTACCTGGAGAATTCTAGCTTTGCTCTTGATCAACGCACTGCCAGAGTCTGCAGGAACGAGGATAAACTTGTTAAGACATCGAGTTAAAAAGTATTTTGATAAAGTACTATATAAAGAATATTTTGATCAGTTATTTTTCCCTTCTAAAGATTTTAAAATGTTTTAAAGATTGTTTACTTTGAACTATCAGATTTAAATCAAAGAACTATTCATCATATTACGAAATGTTTAAAATGTTATGAAATTTTAAATTGAAATATATAATGGTTTAAATAATGGTTCATCCTTGTCTTTCAACCTGTTTTCCCACCTAGCTACTTTTTCCCTACCTTCTTTTCGGGGATGTCTTCCAACCTATTGTTAATTCTATTTGTTTCTCCGCTTCCTTCCTTTTCGAGGACGAAAAGATTTGAGTGGGGGAGAGTGTAACAACCCTAGATTTATGCATATATTTAAATTTGACTTTATTTTATTTTAAATTTTTTTTTTATTTCAAACATTTCATTTTTTAATTATAAATGTTGATTATTATGTGAATTTTAATTTCAAACTGGTATAAATTGAACATTTTCCTGAAAAATTGCTTTCTGGTCAAACTGGTCAAACTTTGATTTTTAAACCTTAAATTTAAATATTTAAATTCTTAAATTTTATCTTTTATTATGAAAATAGATTTAATAACTTCAATACTACTTTTCGTTTCATTGAAAATGGATTTGAATTGTAAAAGTTATGTACATTTCAATTTTGAGTGCAATTTGATTTATTTAACAATTTTGTCTATTTTAAATTATATAAATTACATTTTCTTTGTCATATTTTATTTTAATTTGTGTTAATATGTTATTTTATGGATACTTTGTCCTTTAATATTTTTAAAAGTGATAATAAATTTTTTCCAAAATTTATTGCATTTATTTCCTATTTTTAAAAGGCTAGTTTCTATTTTTCTGCTATTTTCTTAATTTAAATTATATTTAATTAAAATTTATTTATTTACTTTTGTGAAAGAATTTTTATTTTATGTTGTTATCTTTATTTATAAATATTTTCTAAGTCCATATAAATCTTTCAAAGTTTATCCTGTTTATTTTCAAATTTTCTAGACTAGTTTTCATTTTGTACTATTTTCTTATTTTAATCATAATAATTAATATTTATTTATATTTTGTATATTTGTTATATTTTCGAATTTTAACTGAAATTATATGTATTTTTAGATATTTAAACTTATAAAAAGAAAATATGGAAATATGAAGAGTTTGTGACTTTTGGTATTCCTAGTCCTTTTGTATTCTTGCCTTTTCATTTTCTAACCAACACTTGCATTTACTATGGGCTGACCTTATCATTTTCTTCAGCTGATTAC
The DNA here is from genome assembly GCA_030737815.1 of Allium fistulosum. Lineage (NCBI taxonomy): Eukaryota > Viridiplantae > Streptophyta > Magnoliopsida > Asparagales > Amaryllidaceae > Allium > Allium fistulosum. The sequence continues at coordinate 1,367,511,533 of CM060902.1, read as the reverse complement.
TTCCTTCCATTTTCACGTAAAAAAATAGAATCTTACTCCAAAAATTTTGGCCTCCAGACCTGAACAAAAATTTGGTAAACTTCTTCTTCTTTTCTACTCTTTTTCTTCTTATTTCTTATGATTTTTGCACTTGCCTTCAACTTTAGGTAGCTTGGCCTTGCTCCTCCATCACCATGGCTGCCTCCACCGCCACCACATCAGGCCACCATCTTCTCCAGCCCACTGACCATCCATAGCCATGGCCATATATGATGTAGATCCGCCAAAAATTGAGCAAACATCCACCTAAAACCCTATAGCCTAGCACCTATTGCCTTTCCCACTCCAACCACCACCTTGGCCGCCTCTTGCATCACTTCCACCAGCACCTACCTGACCCAAAGCCACTGCCACACCATTCTCCAGTCCACTACAGGCCTGGCCGTGCCCATGTTGCATAGGGTCGAACCATTTGTGGCATAGAAACCACTTGTAGTTGCCTTGTTTTGAAATTCAAGCACATATCCTTCATCTCCTCCTTATATTGCTATGGCCGACCCCTATACGGCTTTAACCTGATCCAAACCTGATCCAAAACCATCCCATAACAGTGCTTTTCCAGCCTATGGCTGAAGCATATGATGTTGAATGCAAGTGCAAAAGCTCTAGCTTTGAATTGGGTAGTTATTCCTAGCATTGTTTTGTAATATTTCGGTTTGTAATTCATGTTTGTATTTGTTTTGTTTGATATTTAACAAGGAAATTAGCTTTGGCTCTCCCACTCTCAAATCATTGTCGTGTTATCGTGCCTTTGAAGTTCCTTGTTTGTGCAATTGGTTGTCATCTCCAGCTTATACAAGTGAGTAATTCTCACCAGACGATGTGTACTTATATAACTAGTAAACTGACACCATTTGAATCTGTAATTTACATCATCCTGTTATAACTGCCATATTATATTCATATGATGTTCACACCTGTATTTACACCTGTTATACCATATGTTACTATTATATCATGCTATTCAGTTATTTATATCAGTTTATCACACTGCAAGTTCCCTATAGATTAGAATCACTATGGGTTGAAATGATACATACCCGAACGGACTTTAGAATAGGGGAAAATTGTTATAGGCTGAAATGATAGGCCTGGGCGGTTTTCATTTCATTCTTACTTGGGATTGCGGGTTTGAAATGATCAAACCCAGATTTTTCTTTGTAATTACTGATTGAAAAGATATAGTATCCGTATTACTTTACCTAGGCTAGAAAATGATTTACAGACCCGTGGTTAAAATATGTTTTCTAAAATTTTTAAATTATTTTAGAAATGTAAATATTATAATATTTTGATTTCAACTTAATTAAAAATGATTTTTGTAAAGTATTTTGATTTTCTGAGAATTTATAAGTGAAATAAATAAATGGTAAAGTTGGAAATTTGAAATGTAAGTTATTTTTGAAATTCTAATTTGGTGATGAAATGGAATTTAAATTTAATATGAAATATGATAAATTTATGATATTTGGAATTAAAATGAATTTAAAATGATTTTATAATTTATATTAATGATTTTTGAATAAAGTTAAAAATGTAAAATGAATGAATATTAAGTTGAATTTTTTTTTTAAATATTGCTTAAATTGGAATTTATGAATTTTGTTTAAAAGTGAATTTTTGAAGGTATGTAAATAAAAATGAAAATAAGTTATATGGGAGATTTAAACTTAAGTGTTAAGTTAAAATTTAATTATAAAGAATTGAAATTTAATGTGTGAATTTAATATGTGAATTATTATAAAATATTGACTTTTGAATAGAAATTTAAGTTTATAAAATCATGAATATACGGGCATTTAAATGATTGTTTTAAAAGTGAGAAATTATGATTTTATAAGTTGAAAATGATTTATATAAAAATATAATTGCTTGTGACACTGTATTGAAAACCCTGAATTTTAATTAACAGCATTTCTAAAAAGCTATTATTTGTAAGGTAAAGGATATTACAGCAATTATAAATGCTGTAGTTTATATAAATGAACCAAATGGCTAAATTTTAATAAAGGAATATTATAGCACTTTGTAAGTGCTATAATTGCGGAATTAAACTAAGGTTTTATTTGAACTAATGTAACCCTATTACAGTATTATAATGCTGCCTTTTGTAAAATTGAACTGTTTTGAAAGTAACTTTTTATAGCATTTTCCAAATGCTGCGAAAGGTGAATTTTCATTGTTTTGGTAAGTTTAAGTAAATAAATGGACTTTGAAAGATTTAAATTTTGAAAATATAATAACTTCATTTTATTGATTTAAAATGAAGTAATTTGTTTGAAATATAAACTATTTTGAAATGTGTGTTGAAATGGTATTTTAAATAAAATGAATGTAGTTTTGAAAAGATATGATATTGTGACATTTTGAAATGGATTTTTTTGAATGATATTGAATTTTGAAATGATATTTGATTTCAAACATAAATTACTATTTTTAAATTTTAACCACGGATGTATTTAAATTTATAGTTTAACTGATCCTTAAAGGATGGGCGATCCCAAACATCCTTTAAGTTATTGTGCATTACTACTACAGTTCACTTGAGTTGGTTTACATTATATAAGTATATATGTCCTGACTCGAGTGTTTTGTATTTTGCTTTACGCTCGGGTTAGCTTGAGTATTTACAGCTTAGCTTTGGATCTCTTTCTGGAGCTAGGAATCGTTGGAGATTCTGCTTATCAAGTTATCTATCCATTTCAGTTTCAGTTGTTCTATTTCAGCTCCGGTATTATAAACTTCTATGCATTTGAGATTTCTATTGTATATGTTTTCAGACTGATATTATGTATTTTGTTTTGAGAGTTTGTTATAGTAGCTTCATGAACTACTATGGTAATTTAATTTCCGCTGTGAGTTATTCTGATATTCTGTATCTGTGATTCTGTATTTGATTTTATTGCTCCAAATTTATTTACAATCTGTTATTTTGAATTATTCAAGTCAGACATGTGTGGATTATTGTCGATTTGAATGGTCCAAAATAGTGGGTCGTTACAATAATAATCCCTCTCACAAGTGCCAATTCATCATAAGCTAAATGAAAAAGATGAAAAGCAGAAGAATACATCTGAAGTGAGAAAACTCCAGAAATGAATCTCCAAGCAACTTGAATCAACTATCCTCAACTCTGCTGGCCTATGGGAGGAAAAGGAAAGATAGAGGAGCGGGCCAGACAATAATTCTGGTGAGTGAAAGTATTTACTAGCATTTCTAAGCAAGGTAAAGATAATAGACTAAGCTATATTTCTAGCTTGAAAGGAAAATACAGAAAAGATAAAAATCGGGAAAAATACCATTTCTGATTCTGTTTGACTATTTGCTTTATTGTTTGATTTGATTGTCTACACTTGCCTTAAACTGCTGTGATTAGGCTGAAACCCTAATCATATCTCAACTGCTAACTTGATTAGGCTGAAATCCTAATCCTACCCATTAATCGGCCTTTCCTATCTTTGTTGTGCCACAATGAACCAATCCTGTTGGTAACAGCAAAAGACACCTCTTTAGCGCTTAGGACGCGGTAGTGAATTTTTTACCCTAATCGATGCCGCACGCTCGGTCATCACCGATACACACTAAATGTCAACCCCTATTTGACCCTTTATTTACCCTAATCAGCATAAGCGTGCCAAGCCTCACCTACGTGTGAAACCATCAGTCCTCGACCTGAAAGGGAATGCTGCCGGTACTGGTCCTAACAAACAAATCTTCTGGCTTTGCGCACCTTCCCCAAATCCCAAGATTTGAGCCTTTATCTATTGGCCACTTTTTTACCTTAATCAGCATAAGCGTGTCGCAGCCTCACCTACGTGTGAGACCATCAGTTCTCGACCTGAAAGGGAATACTGCTAGTATGGGCCCTACTTCTATATTTGCTTATTAACTTAATCCAAGATCTAAGTTTTAATATAAACCTCTTCAGTAATCTCTTCTTTCTAATTATAACCTACATGTTATAATTGTTCTTGCAACTGTTACTCTTCTATTTTCTCTTTTTAGTTATAACTACTTTTTATAATTATGCTTGCAAATATCTTAAATTTTCCTATTTCAGTACATCTCAATTTTATTTTAGTTTTTCTCATTTTACATCTGATTTCTGCAAATTTAGTGTTATTCCATTTTAATCCATATTTGTGAATTCTTCTCTTTTTAATATTTTATTCACGTCAAAGAGGATTAAATCTCTAAAAAAAGAAACTAACATTTACAGACTAAATTCCAACTTAAAACATATGTAAATAACTAAATAAAATAGCTAAATAAAAATAGACTGAAAAGAACTTCTGAAATTTACTTAAAAACTGATTGTAAATAAACTTACGTAAAAACATTCTCAAAATTGTAGAAAAATTACAGCATTTGAGAACCCTATTATTTTAAATTGCCTACAAATCTAAATTAATTACAAAATACTCACCTGTGGTCCTTAGCTTTAATCCTCGGCCTTCCTGGATCCACTTCTAGGGTGTAGAATATTTTTATTAAAAAGATTTCCTTCCCAGAAAAAGTTCCTATTTAGGGTTCAGCCTCAGGCAATGAACCCAATTAGGAGAAAATCTGAATGAGAAAAATAGCTAAGTCTAGGGTTCTATTTATAGTGTGGCTTAGGTATCTCAGACCGTCGAATTTGAAGATTAAATCTGGTGCAACCACGTCATAGGCTCACGAGGAACCGTTGGATGTAGCTACGAATGCACAAGATTAACCAAAAATCAAATTTTAAGGGGTACGGCTTGTACCTAGATGTTTCTACGTCCAGGAAGTTTTGCAGGTCGACCAATGATCTTTGGGGGTCGACCAGACCACATCATTGGTTGACCCATGCCCTCGTATTTTTTCTTTTCGTTTTCGTTTATTTAATTCTGATTTCTTGTTTCTCTCATAACTTCTCCATACTAACTCGAATTTCGACAAGTTAATTATGGAAATTTCCCAGAAAATTACCACAGACCCAATGGTCCAACTCCCATAGCTCGATTTTGATAATTTCACAATCTTATTTATTGTTTAATTATTTCGTTAATTAATTATTATAGCTCAAATTTTGGGTTGTTACATTCTCCACTCCTTAATGGATTTCGTCCCCGAAATCTCCAAGGATAGAAGAATGAAATAAATATTTTCATCCAAATTCAACAACCACATATTCAACCATCATCCATTACATCCATTGTCCGTAAGCTTTTTAATGCAATTTATGGTATATGCAATAGTGTAGTGTCAATGTCCCTAACTAATGCAAAAGATTAGGCGGTCTATTGATTCAGTCGACCTCCTTTTTATGCAATCATGTCTGTGCCATGTATCCAAATGAATGCAAATTTCCTAATGATAATTGATAATTCTACATGCGTGCTACAATTATCACCCACATGCAACAATCATTTGCTAATCACTCATTATAGCAACCATGAAATAAAAATGCAAGTGCACACATCTATATGCATATGTTTTAGTGACCTAGTTAGGCCGATTTCTAAGAGATAATAGTGCCTAGTGTGTGTATATGCGTCCATTAGCATCCACTAGCAAACACTTGCTACCACTAGCTTTCATCATACATAACATGTTCTAGTAAAATGTTTACATTCAGTCCTACCATCCATAGGTTAAATCCTAAGATCTACCCTTCCAAAGGATATTAAAGGAAAGAACCTATTCAAAATTAAAGACAAAAACAGGAAATTCAAAACGTACTATCAAAAAGATGCGGATAAGAGATACGTATTTTCTCCTCAGCCTCCCACGTAGCGTCCTCAATTCTATCTCCCCACTGCACCTTAAACAAAGGGACTTCCTTATTCGTAAGCTTCTTGATATCATACCAAATGATCTTGGTAGGAATGAAACGAACCAATGCTTCTCTCTCCACTTCAACTTCCTCAAGTTGGCTAGGTTCCACCACCTCTGCTGGATCATGTAAGTACTTTCTCAAGTGCGAAATATGAAAAACATCATGAACTCCCACAAGCCTCTCTGGTAGTTTAGCCGATACGCCATCTTCCCTACCCTTTCATAACGAGGAACGGTCCTACAAATCTGGGAGCAAGTTTCCCACTTGATCCAAACCTCACTACCTTTCTTAGTGGAGACACCTTAATGAAACCAAATCTCCTACCTCAAACTCAATATCCCTTCTCCGCTTATCTGCATAGGATTTCTGTCTATATTGGGCCGTCTTTATTCTTCTTCTAATCAAATCAATCTTTTTCGAAGTCTCTATAACCATGTCAGGACCAAGTAGCAATCTTTCTGTAGATTCTAACCAACATGAAGCCGACTTGCAAGATCTTCCATAAAGGGCTTCAAAAGGAGCCATCCCAATGCTAGCCTAAACCTATTTTTAGTCTATTTACCTCTGTTAATCTTTTTATAACTAAAATTGAAGTGTATAATATTTATTATAACCACTCAAATTTTATTTATAAAATCTTTTTATACTGTATATTATCCAATTACATTGTTAACTTCTAAAATTAAGGTAAGTTATATTGGAATGCAATTGAGATTTATACAAATAAAACTTTCTAAATTAATATACAATATAAAAATTCTAATTCAATCATTTCAAGCTTGAATATTTATTCAGAATTTTGATTTTCTTTTTATACTTGAAGTTATTATTTAAGATAGAATTTAAGAATGAAATTTCCCATTCCTTTCAAACCATTTAGAGATAAATAAATGTATGTACATAATATGTCAAATCAAATTTAAATCATATATCTATATATATATATAATATAAATCAAGTAAAAATTTAGAAATTCAAATTAAATTTCCCAAAACAACACTATAGCAGGACTACAGAATGGTCTTGTAACAACCCGCAAATTCGTAGCATTTAATTATCGCCATTAGATGATTAAATCGTTCGTAAATTTTTATTGAAATTAAAAATCAATTTGAAATTCTTTTATAAAATGGTTGGTGGAGTTTCTATATCGAGTAGAAATTCTTTTAATAAAATTTCGTAATTATGGAAACGGGCTTTAAAGAGAACTATTGTGGCCCATACTCATTGTTGCCGTGATAATCATCTAGACCAGCCGGCCCTATTTCTTTTGTTCTCTAACTCGTTCCTTTTTGCTCTGAAAAGAAAATGGAGGTGATTATTTTTCTTCGATCTGAGAAATTTAGGGCTTGGCCTCGCTTTCTGAAACTCTGGCGAATTGAGACTTCAGCTTCTCTTCGCTTGATTCTGGAATTAAGGCTTTGTGTTTATGGCCTCTCGATGCTTCGTTCTTTAATCAGGGCTTCGGCTGAAATCTTTGAAGCTGCTGCTTGAAGGTTGATCGATTACTGGTCGTTCATTCGTTGCTCTGTCGAATGTGATGTTGGTGCTTGCGACTCCTTCTCTCGAGTTCGCCTCCGCTTCAAACAAGGTGAGTGAAAACTCACATCTAATTCAATTCTCCAGTGCATGATTTTGGGTTGAATTTATATGGGTTCGTAACCCTGTTTCCTCATTCGTATATTCTATGTTAAATTCGTCTTTGGCTGTTCAATATTGTTTTGATGATTGTGGTGAATTCTGACCCTTTTCATATGCGTATATTTGATTTCTTCTGGTTTTGCTTGGCCACCACAGTACGATATACTCGGCCTTGACTTGGTTTTGGAAATTTTCGACTTGAAATGGTTTTGAATTATCAGTTTGAAATCTAAGGTGTATTTGATTTTCACTGCCTTGTCTTGGTCTCGGCTTTGACTCCAGTTTGCCTGACCATTTCCGTCCATCCCTGTAGTATTATTTTGTTTCCAGTGACCTCGGTTTGACTTGAATTTTTGACGACCATGGTTTTAAAACTTTGTAGTTGGCATCTCGTAGTTGTTGTGTATTGGCTTTACTTGAAGTTGTAGCTTGCACTGTTATTAATACATTGTCCTGGCTACTGAATTGGTCCACTTGTATATGTGTGTTAGTGGTTACCCTTGTTCCTTTTGCTTGCCAGTTCTGTTTTGTGCCAATATTTGTGATTCTTTTTAAGGTTGCATTTCAACCCAGTTGCCTTTGTCAACCATGTTGCTGCCTATTTCAATTTGCACATGGGGTTTGAGCTGTAGCCTTGTCCCTGTCCACAGTTTCATTATGTTGCCCCTGTAGTTGTCGATGCCTCTGCACATTTGCCTGAGTCACCTGTAACTGCTGTTACTTGTTGTTCGATCTATTTGACTTCGGCTTCCACTTTGATTAATCTCATATTCCATTGTAGTGGTTGTACTTCACTTTATATAACCTGATTACTGTGGCCTTCCTGTATCCACCTTGTAGTTGCACTTGATCACATTGACTTGACTGGTATTTGTTACCTGTACTTGCTGTATATCACCTCAACCTGGGTCATTTGTAGTTGGTTGTGCATTTGATTTCTTAGTGTATCCTAATTTGTCAATGTAGTTGTTCAACCTGGCATTTGATTTTGACTTTGGTCGCTGCTGTGCATAGCTCCACACATCTATTGCATTCATTGTTTTATTTGCATTAAAGTTGTATTTTGCTGTCATGTACACATTGAGTTGCTTTGTAAATTGACATCACTGATCCTTGTATGCTCGGCCAAGCTTGAGTTGTGCATTGGTTTCACTGGGTACTGTTTGCATTACTGTTGCATATTTAAGTGGTTTTGTTGAAGTCCAGTGAAGTCCAGTTTCACTGTTCACTGTTAGCCAGTTCACTTGTTTGTGATATTGTTGGCACTGGTTTGCTTGCTTTTGAATTATGCCCATTGCTTGCATTTTTGTTCTGCCTCCATTTAAAAAAAAAATATTGTTGCAGTGAGCTCTTTCGCTGCTGCACTGCCTTGTTCTCGAATCTGATACATTGCATGGATGCCTTGTATCATTTGCATTTTTGTCATTTTTCTTCACTGATGACCTTATCTTTTATTGAGGCATGTGCAGTTCATTTTAGCCTCTCTGTCTTTGACGTTGAGGCCATTCATACATGTTGAGTCAGGTCTGCCCATTCTTGTTTCTGTCTTTAACTGTTCATGTTCCTATGCTTGTTGAAGCTTATGTTGTGGCTTCACTCGTATCTCTTGTGATATCTTTTGAGTCTGTTTACTTTCTGACCAACATGGGTTAGATATTTTGATTTCTTCGACGTATTAATTACTATTAATACTCGGAATTGTGGTGACTTTATATTCCGTTGTGGCGAGGCAGTGCACGCGTGCGCGCACTGCAGCCACACCGAATTTACAGATTTTAATCGATATTTCTCTTCTTCTTGATTCATCGACCTGTTGCGTAATTCGTAGGCTGTATTGGCGAGGCAGTACACGTTAGCGTGTACTGCAGCCAATTAGCATTGATATTTTTAAATTGACATTTCAATTGCTTAAACTACTTTGGATTTCTGTTTTGTGGATTAACACTGTTTAGTGTTATATCTGCCGTTATCCAATTCTCGTATCGAGAGTTGGATATACGAGATTTCTGTGACTGTCATCTATATTGAGATTGATTATTATTGCTTCTATGCGCAAATAACTGAGTTTGAATTAGACTGATCCGGGTATTATTTTCTTTTGAATGTAATACTCGGGTCAGACCGAGTATTTACAGGTTGTAGATTTTTAGCTTTGGGTTGCCGCTCGAGCTATGAAGACTTTTTATATCATTTGAAGTGGTCTTCGTCTTGTTGTAGTAGTCAGTGTGTCTGTTTTAAGATGATAATGTATTCATGTATATTAGTCGATAATGTACTTGTATATATAACTTCTTGAGTCGACAGTTGTAGTTGTATCATTTGTATTGTGTCAAATGTATTGTAACTGATACCAGTTATTATATATATGAGACTTTTCGTTCCATCTGTATTCCGCATTTATGTTTTCTGTGTTATTTTTATATCTATTGTCCTAAACTTTTATAGCCACTGTGTAGTAGCTTTGAGTTTGTATCGGTATGTCTTGTTTCCTCTAAAAAATGAAATGCAATGTTTTATTATCTGACATATCGGTGCTCGCACAAAGCAATTACTTAGATGGTCGCTCCTCAACAGCCTTATTCTCCGTGCTAGTTGACAACACTACACCGTAGTGTTCTTGGCTAGCGTGGGTATAGAGGTGGGGCGTCACAGCTTGGTATCAGAGCCTGGGGTTTAGGACAATTATAAAACATAACTTAAATGGAACATGTGTTACAACTATTTGTCGATGTTTTATCTCTCATCTTTACATATGACTATTTTTGACTGTTAGGTATGAATTCCTAACGCTTATTCTTGTGTTTTCGGCTTTGAATTGATTTAGCCGATGTTGATTTTGTTTTAATTTGGCAAATTAAAGCCATTTTGACTTTTGGACTTTGTTCCACTTTTGTTCTATGCTATGAGTGTCATTGTGTACCTATTACACTGTGATGAAAAATAGCTGGACCAGTTGCAAATTGAGTGATTTTGATTTCTCATTCACATCTAGTTTGAATCTCAGCGATTTTGAACTTGATATTTTGTGTTTTCCTCATCTGGATTTCCCTTCGACTTCGGTCACTTTGTTTTTGAGAAATTGCTGATTTCTTGATTTTCAAGACTCTGATTTTGTTTGCCGTTGGTTTCTTTGATAATGATGATTGATTCATTTTGTACTCGACTGCGGCTATTAATTGTTGGCTTCGACATTAACTTGATTCTTACTTTTGTTGAAGTCATTTATGCATTTCTGCTCGATTTTCTTTGTTTTTCCAGTTGATAATCGATTCTTCTTCTCTTATTAGTTGTTATCACCTTTATTGATTTTGATAACTTCTATTTCTGGAATTTTTGGTATTCCTACTTTGATGAATTTGGAATCGAATTCTTTGGATTCTATTCACATCTTCGTATGTGAATTCTTGTGATTGATTGTTTCTACAATCATTTTTGTGATTTGTCACTTTAAAAATATAAAGGTTTTCTATACTAGTAGTAAATATAAAAATCCTTTTTCTCCAAACGATTTCAAAACTATTTTACTACAAAGCTATTTTTCTTAAACCGTTTTCCAATCTATTAGTATATACAAGCCTTTATTTCACTCGTATGAGAAATTGAATTAAACGGCCTAGTAAAACAAGTGGTATGAAACGCTTGCGTTTACTTCGTCGGTTAACTCCTGGACTTGTTCGATTGAACCTTTTGTGACAATTTTCTAGTGTAGATTTACAGTTTGTTCGTAAATATTTAAGTTAAGCAAGTGGTTATGGGACATGAAGCTAAACTTTTATATTTACTAGCTTAGTGTAATTGACACTTCTCGTTGATCATGACGATCATTTTATGATTAGACTAGCCATTGTGCGATGTCTTTTTGTTTGCGAGGTTAGACTAGACACCACTTGTGTGATTCCATTCACACATACCTTTTTGCTTTTTGGTTAGTCTAGACCTTAATTTGTGTGATTCCGACTCACACATATCTTTTTGTTTGCAAGACTAGACTAGACACCACTTGTGTGATTCCATTCACACATACCTTTTTGCTTTTTGGTTAGTCTAGACCTTAATTTGTGTGATTCCGACTCACACATATCTTTTTGTTTGCAAGACTAGACTAGACACCACTTGTGTGATTCCATTCACACATACCTTTTTTCTTTTTGGTTAGTCTAGACCTTAATTGTGTGATTCCACTCACACATATCTTTTTCTCTGCGAGGTTAGCCTAGACCTCAATCTGTGTGATTCCGACTCACACGCATGGGATAGCGACCCACGGTCTTCGGACCATTCCTGTGTGAAAATTTAATGGATGGCTTCCATGAGATAGCGTCTCATCTTGTGATACCGGTATTTTGGAGTTTTCATGCTCCCATTTTGTGATAGGCATTTCCCTTTTCCTTTTTATGGTTTAGACTAGCAAATGTGCGATGTCTCTTTCTCTGCGAGGTTAGCCTAGACCTCAATCTGTGTGATTCCGACTCACACGCGTGGGATAGCGACCCACGGTCTTCGGACCATTCCTGTGTGAAACTTTAATGGTTAGCCACCATGAGATAGCGTCTCGTCTTGTGAAACCGGTGTTTTGGAGTTTTCATACTCCCATTTTCTGATAGGCTTTTTCCCCCTTTTTATGATTTCTGGATTTCTTGTGATGATTTCTAGAATTTGTGCTTCACCAATTTTCGTGATTTCTATTGACAAGTTTTGTCAATTTTTGTGTATTGGTGAATTCATGTGTTATTAACTTGTTATGAATACAAGTTTAGGGTATGATATCCCTTTCTATCTTTGAGAAGATTCTTGTGACATTTTTGATGAATGAAAATTCATTTGGTATTATATTTTGATGCCTGTTATTTTGATGAGATTTTGACGTGTTAACTTCAGTAACCGTCAATTTTGAAATGAATTTACAAGCGGTTCTCCCGCAATACTGATATTGCTAATTTAATCACGTATTTTCAAAATTCGTTATTTTTAAAAGTTGTTTCAAAATATAAATTAAAATTGTTTTCAAAATTCTTACAGTTTGCATTTTCAATAGAATGAGGAAGCGATTTAAACGTTTCAGCAAAATCGAGGACTATGACCCCTTTCTTTTACTGATTCGCTTAATTCCGGACTTGTCCGTTTGAGAATGTGAAATGTTATTTTTTTAAACACACAATTCTGCACTTTCAAGGAAACGATAAAGAGATTTAAACGATTTAGCAAAAGTAAGGAGTATGGAACCATACTTATACTACTTCGGTTAATTCCGGACTCGTTAATTGAATATTTACGACTTCTGATTATCGTTTTTGATAATCAGATATTTGTGAAATTTGATTATCGTTTGAGATAATTAAATATTTTTTCGATTTGATAATCGAATATTTGTGATTTCTGATTATCGTTTTTGATAATCAGATATTTGTGAAATTTGATTATCGTTTGAGATAATTAAATATTTTTCGATTTGATAATCGAATCTTTGTAATTTCTGATTATCGTTTTTGATAATCAGATATTTGTGAAATTTGATTATCGTTTGAGATAATTAAATATTTTTCGATTTGATAATCGAATCTTTGTGATTTCTGATTATCGTTTTTGATAATCAGATATTTGTGAAATTTGATTATCATTTGAGATAATTAAATATTTTTTCGATTTGATAATCGAATATTTGTGATTTCTGATTATCGTTTTTGATAATCAGATATTTGTGAAATTTGATTATCGTTTGAGATAATTAAATATTTTTCGATTTGATAATCGAATATTTGTGATTTCTGATTATCGTTTTTGATAATCAGATATTTGTGAAATTGATTATCGTTTGAGATAATTAAATATTTTTCGATTTGATAATCGAATATTTGTGGTTTCTGCTTATCGTTTTTGATAATCAGATATTTGTGAAAATTCGATTATCGTTTTTGATGATTGAATATTTGCGATTTTGAGATTCGAGCTTCGTCTTTTTCTCTGGCAATTCAGGTGAGTAATCTGATTTACTCACATTCAATTCGTGCAGACGTGATTTCTGCTCTGTTTTTCCTTTTCTTTTAAATGTTGGAACTCGATTGATTCTCCCTTTTGATAGTCGTCTGATTTTGATTCCTTGATCCCCACGATTGTTGATTATTTTGACTTGAAGCAGTCGAACCTTTTTGATTCTATATCTGATACTTCCATAATTCCTATACTTCCCTGCTGACATTTGCTTTGCTTATGCATTCGACATTGCCATGCTCTTATGGTTGTTACCTTTTATCCATTTATTCCTTATGATTGCGAGGACGCAATTTCTTTAAGGAGGGAAGTCTGTAACAACCCGCAAATTCGTAGCATTTAATTATCGCCATTAGATGATTAAATCGTTCGTAAATTTTTATTGAAATCAAAAATCAATTTGAAATTCTTTTATAAAATGGTTGGTGGAGTTTCTATATCGAGTAGAAATTCTTTTAATAAAATTTCGTAATTATGGAAACGGGCTTTAAAGAGAACTATTGTAGCCCATACTCATTGTTACCGTGATAATCATCTAGACCAGCCGACCCTATTTCTTTTGTTCTCTAACTCGTTCCTTTTTGCTCTGAAAAGAAAATGGAGGTGATTATTTTTCTTCGATCTGAGAAATTTAGGGCTTGGCCTCGCTTTCTGAAACTCTGGCGAATTGAGACTTCAGCTTCTCTTCGCTTGATTCTGGAATTAAGGCTTTGTGTTTATGGCCTCTCGATGCTTCGTTCTTTAATCAGGGCTTCGGCTGAAATCTTTGAAGCTGCTGCTTGAAGGTTGATCGATTACTGGTCGTTCATTCGTTGCTCTGTCAAATGTGATGTTGGTGCTTGCGACTCCTTCTCTCGAGTTCGCCTCCGCTTCAAACAAGGTGAGTGAAAACTCACATCTAATTCAATTCTCCAGTGCATGATTTTGGGTTGAATTTATATGGGTTCGTAACCCTGTTTCCTCGTTCGTATATTCTATGTTGAATTCGTCTTTGGCTGTTCAATATTGTTTTGATGATTGTGGTGAATTCTGACCCTTTTCATATGCGTATATTTGATTTCTTCTGGTTTTGCTTGGCCACCACAGTACGATATACTCGGCCTTGACTTGGTTTTGGAAATTTTCGACTTGAAATGGTTTTGAATTATCAGTTTGAAATCTAAGGTGTATTTGATTTTCACTACCTTGTCTTGGTCTCGGCTTTGACTCCAGTTTGCTTGACCATTTCCGTCCATCCCTGTAGTATTATTTTGTTTCCAGTGACCTCGGTTTGACTTGAATTTTTGATGACCATGGTTTTAAAACTTTGTAGTTGGCATCTCGTAGTTGTTGTGTATTGGCTTTACTTGAAGTTGTAGCTTGCACTGTTATTAATACATTGTCCTGGCTACTGAATTGGTCCACTTGTATATGTGTGTTAGTGTTTACCCTTGTTCCTTTTGCTTGCCAGTTCTGTTTTGTGCCAATATTTGTGATTCTTTTTAAGGTTGCATTTCAACCCAGTTGCCTTTGTCAACCATGTTGCTGCCTATTTCAATTTGCATATGGGGTTTGAGCTGTAGCCTTGTCCCTGTCCACAGTTTCATTATGTTGCCCCTGTAGTTGTCGATGCCTCTGCACATTTGCCTGAGTCACCTGTAACTGCTGTTACTTGTTGTTCGATCTATTTGACTTCGGCTTCCACTTTGATTAATCTCATATTCCATTGTAGTGGTTGTACTTCACTTTATATAACCTGATTACTGTGGCCTTCCTGTATCCACCTTGTAGTTGCACTTGATCACATTGACTTGACTGGTATTTGTTACCTGTACTTGCTGTATATGACCTCAACCTGGGTCATTTGTAGTTGGTTGTGCATTTGATTTCTTAGTGTATCCTAATTTGTCAATGTAGTTGTTCAACCTGGCATTTGATTTTGACTTTGGTCGCTGCTGTGCATAGCTCCACACATCTATTGCATTCATTGTTTTATTTGCATTAAAGTTGTATTTTGCTGTCATGTACACATTGAGTTGCTTTGTAAATTGACATCACTGATCCTTGTATGCTCGGCCAAGCTTGAGTTGTGCATTGGTTTCACTGGGTACTGTTTGCATTACTGTTGCATATTTAAGTGGTTTTGTTGAAGTCCAGTGAAGTCCAGTTTCACTTTTCACTGTTAGCCAGTTCACTTGTTTGTGATATTGTTGGCACTGGTTTGCTTGC
The DNA here is from genome assembly GCA_030737815.1 of Allium fistulosum. Taxonomy (NCBI): domain Eukaryota; kingdom Viridiplantae; phylum Streptophyta; class Magnoliopsida; order Asparagales; family Amaryllidaceae; genus Allium; species Allium fistulosum. The sequence goes on along the minus strand of CM060902.1, from coordinate 1,367,495,854 downwards.
TTTTGAATTATGCCCATTGCTTGCATTTTTGTTCTGCCTCCATTTAAAAAATAAAAATATTGTTGCAGTGAGCTCTTTCGCTGTTGCACTGCCTTGTTCTCGAATCTGATACATTGCATGGATGCCTTGTATCATTTGCATTTTTGTCATTTTGCTTCACTGATGACCTTATCTTTTATTGAGGCATGTGCAGTTCATTTTAGCCTCTCTGTCTTTGACGTTGAGGCCATTCATACATGTTGAGTCAGGTCTGCCCATTCTTGTTTCTGTCTTTAACTGTTCATGTTCCTATGCTTGTTGAAGCTTATGTTGTGGCTTCACTCGTATCTCTTGTGATATCTTTTGAGTCTGTTTACTTTCTGACCAACATGGGTTAGATATTTTGATTTCTTCGACGTATTAATTACTATTTGTAATATCCCGGAAATTTTAACAATATCAATTTAATAATCTGTTGAATAATTAAATTGATATGGATAATCTTTGATAATAAGATTTGAATTTAATTTAATAAACTGATTAAATTAGTATTTAATTGATGATTTTATCTTTTAAAAGTTAATAAGTATAATGTATTATTTCTATGAATGGATTTTTAAAGGCTATGGAATTGCTATTTTTAAATTGAATAAGTAGTTATATATGTATATATATATATATATAACTTAATTTTAAATTGAATCTTAGGATTTAATTTAATTTGAATTTGAATTTAAAGTTTTGAAATTCAAAAGAATAATTATTTAAATTATTTTGGATTTTAGAATATTTGTATAAGCTTTTATTTATAAATATAATTAGTTTTTGTTTCTCTTTAAAAAGTAATTTATATATAGATAAGTATTTAATAAATAAGAAAAGACTTTTATATACTTTTAAACTAAATAAAAATAAGATAAATTACTTAAAAGACATGTGTTATTTTCTAAAGCCCTTATTTTAACAAGTGTAAGTAAATGATGAACTCAAATGACAAGTGTCCTTTTATTTTTTTTATTTTTCTTTTAATTTCTAAATAAATCAATTACACTTATAAAAACATGCTTTCTTCATTTCCCATTCTTTTCTAATCTTCATTTTTTCAAAAGACAAGATAAAAACAAATCAGTAATCTTTCCTCTAAACATCTGAAACAAATAAATCCCTATAATCTCATTTCCATTGCAAATATAAAATCCTCAGCCTTAATTCATTTATACACTTCAAAAGAGTATCAGTGAGCATCTTCCTCAAACCAAATCAAAGTCTGTAATCATTCCTCAAACATAAGACCTGTAACCAAGTTACAATCTGAAATCAAAGCCAGTCTGCATTCTTTCTTTTCATCCCTGGAATCATGTTCAAAGCAAAAAGGAGATTCTCTACATCACCTTCAAAAATCTGTCTGCCTGCATTTTTCAATCTGGAAACAACTCAGTTCAAAACTGTCTGCATTCTTTGATTCAACCTGAAAGCATGCATGTAGATTTAAAGCAATTTAAAGCCAACAACTCAAGTTTTTAAATCAATGAGGCATTCCAGTCTTAAGTCAATTCCAGTTTTCAAAAGCTAAACTACCCTGCTCTGTCTCTGTTTATGCCTGGTGAGTAAACATTAGATTTTAAAAACAGTTTTAAATTTTGATTTCACTTTGGTATGTGAATAAAAATCATGTGTTAGCCTTAATATTTGGATTGAAATGGATGCATGTGTATGTATGAATATTGAATGCCTGTGTAGACTTAAAATATGGGCTCTGTTGTTTTTAACAGTTTTAATTTCTCTATTTAATCCAATATCTCATTTTTGAATCACTGTTAGTTATTGGGTTGCAAATGAAAAATGTTTGAAATCGTGAAACATCACTACTAAAATTCATCCTTGAAATTTATATTAAATATTTGACTAGAAATCTTATAAATAACATTAAAATATATGTTTGAGTCAAAAATGGATAGATTAGATTTTAAGTTTGGATTACATGATTGAACTAGTGATAGAAAATCATGATTTTTAATATGTATCTCATGATTTTTAATTTGAAAATTTGTGTGTATTCTCGAATTGTTCGTTTTGGATAAATTAATCGATTGCCATCGATCGGCGGCAAGAGGAGGCACGATATTTGAGCCGGAGGTGGCTGGGTTGTCAACGAGGGCAGGAAAATTGTCGTGGTGATTTTTCAATGGCCGTAATGGCCAGAAAGTGTCGAAGTAGGGTTTTGTTCCTGGTTTTGTTGTCGAGGTTTCAGAAGAAGATTGCGGCGTCGAGACGCGATCGGATTTGATCGCGAGGTGTGACGTAGGTGCTGGAAGGCGTGGCGGAGCTACAGTGAAGGTGGCGGAGCTTCTCAGGGCAAAGATCATTGGAGAGGTGGAAATTCCGATGAAGTGTACGTTTCCAGGTTGTGGGTTCAAAGCTCGATTTCGTTTCTCGTTTGAATCGTGTAAGTTTGGATGGTCATACGTGAAGACGAGGTGGAAGCTGACTTGTCGGAGACCGGAGTAGAGTTCGTCGACGTCCAGTGGTGGTGTGCACGTGCACGAGCACGTTTGCGTGCATCTTGGAGTTGTGGTTTGGAGAAGAAGGGTGTGCTCGGGTTTTCGTTCGTGATTGTTCGAGTTTTACTCGAAGCAGGGGAAAGTGGGTTTGGTCTCGCGTTTGCATCGTGAATTCTAAGGGGTTTGCTCGAATTTTTGGGTGAGGCAGATTTTAGTTGTTCAGGGTTTAAAAATTTAACTGCCACGTTTAAGTTTTAAAACAAAGTTAAAACAAGTTTTTACTTGTAAAATAAATTGCTTTCAAAATAAATGTTTTAATAAGTTTTAAATATGTTTTAAATAGAAAAGTTTTTAAAGAATAGGAAAGTGGATTTTTTAAAATGTTATTTGTCTTTAAATTTATTTAATAACTTAGAAAGTTTCAAAGATTTAAAAGTCAAATTTGAATGTTTAAATTGTTTTAATTTTAATTGATTTCTAAAGTGTTTAATTTAAATAAAGTTTAATGATTAAGATTTGGTAATCAATTAAAATAAGGAGTTATCCTTAAAGTAATTAAGAGATTTTGATTTAATTAAAGATATTTAATATGTGAAATTAATAAGGGTAATTCAATTGTTGTAAATGATTTAAGAGTAGATAATAATTAAACTAAGATAATGATTTTTCTTAATTAAGATCTTTTAAGTATAAATAGTTAAGAAATTATTTAATTAAATTTAAATAATTAGTTAAATAATTAACTAAGTAATTAATTAGTGATTAATTAGAGATAATCACTTATAAATAAATTTAGTGTAATTACTTGATGAAGTAATTAAGGAATAATTGCTGGATGTAATTAAATAAAGGGAAATTATTTAATAAAGTAATTAGAGGATAATTATTTTATGAAGGTAATTAAATGGAAGTGATTAAGGGTTAATCACCTAGTGTTATTAATTAAATAATTTATTTAATAAAGTTAATTAAAGTATTAAGGTTAATTAATAAGATAATTAATTATTTGTTAAGGTAATCAATTAAAAAGTAATTAATTAATGGAAGTAATTAAGGGAAGTTAATTACTGGTTAAGATTAATCAAAGGTGATTAATAATTGTGGAATTAATTAAGGTTAATTACTTAATGTAATTAATTTAAATAAAATAAATAATTAAAGATGTAATTAGGGATCATTAGTTTATAATTAATTAATGATGTAATTAAGGGTTGATTAATTAAGATTAATTAAAAGAGATTATGGAATAACTAATTAATTGTAATTAATTAAGGATTAAAGTAATTGATTATAATTAATTAATTAATGAAGTAATTAAAGGTTAATTACTGTATTTGGTTAAGAATAATTAATTTGAGAAATTAATTAAAGATAATTACTTAAATGTAATTTAAGAATGATTAATCAAGGTGATTAATTAAAGTGAATAATTAAAGAATGATTAATTAATTTATTTGTAATTAATTAATGATTATATAAGTAAGATTTATAATGATGAAGTAATTAATTTATTTTAAATTAATTAGAAATGAAGTAATTAATTTAATTCACTTTAAATTAATTAGAGATGGTATAGATCATTGCTTATATATGAATGGATGATATTAATTGCCTTGAATGGTTTGAGATCTCAAATATGAGATAAGAAATGCTATGTGATATGGATGCTTTGGTTGCATTTTATGATAATATGGATTATCTATTTTGATAATAGTATGGATTATCGGTTTATGATGATAATATGGATTATCTGCTTATAATGATAATGTTGATTATCTATTGTGATATTGTGAAATATCTATCTGTGTGTATATAGATAATTTAATTGAATTGTTTTAACTTTAAAACAACTTGGCCTTAAAAGATACGCTTTGGATTTCGATGAGACCGGGATCGGGTTTCCGTATACCGGATTTCCAGGTCTGGAGACCCGAATACCACATCGATCCAAATTAACGATAGGTCGTGAATCAAGTGAAGATGAAGATTCAGAGTGCAAGGGTTATTGTCGTTAACTCTGAGGGTGATTCCAAAACGAGTGTAACGAGATAATGCCTTCGGTTTCGTTCGAACCCGGAACGAACTTGTATGGATTGAATGCTTTCAGCACATCGTCAGGTGGACAATGAGCATTCTAAGTGATGTGTTCTTTTCTAAGGTAATCGTGATCTCAAGCCTCACAAACCGGGAATGGCTAAAACAGGGGAGGTGCAGCAAGGTTAGTGGGTAGCACCCAAGTAGGACAAGATTACCTCTGTCTAGATGTCCCTTTTTATTTCGGCTTAGTGGTGCGGTTGCTGATCCCAACCGTGAGGTATCTTGTGCGGGAATTATCCAGTAAGGGATGTTCCGACCTTGTGTTGCAGGGGATTGGGAGTGATCCTCGGTACGGTGATCTAGGCCACGTACTGTGACGGGCGGTACCCCAGTAGCCCTGCCATTGTATGGAATCCAAACTCCAATAAGTGCCGTACGTATTAGTTGTGCCCAACTATGTTGGAATGTGAGATGTAAGCATTTCAGCTATTTCCGTATTTTACTTGAAAACCCTAGACCCTATTATAATATAACTGGATTTCCTATCAAATGTTTTGGTTAGCGTAAGGTAAAGACTTTTCCATGTTTATGTGTGGGAAGTCTTACGTGATACCTTTGTTTTCAAAAGGTTTTGAAGTTAAACAATTTTAACCCGTTTACTCACACCAGACCCATGTCTGACCCAAGTGTTTATTTTCTGTTTTATTAAACCTTGGGTACTCAATTTTTATGAGTAGCCAAGGGATTCAGGTTAGCTTTGACGAATCTATGGAGGAGATATGGAGCAGGAGGCTTCAGCATTCGTAGATATATAGTATTCCGCTGTGTTGGTTTCTCTGAGTCGTTTGTTTGAGTTGTATCTTGTGTTGTATAATAGACAGGTTTTATAACTGTCTATTTTGTGATGTATAAGTTGTGTACTCTGATTATGTAAAGACTATGTAATAGTTATGTGATATATTATATTTGTTTCGTTCCGTTGTGAGATTCTGATGTGTTGTTATTCTTTCTTTCTCTTCTTTTCTCTTTTCTATCCCTTTCTTTCTTAATAATGATGCGACTTTCTATGGAGAGAAAGTCGTGGTCGTTACAGTGGTATCAGAGCATAGGTTGAGCGAATGCCTAAGCTTTTGGTTAATTGAATATCAGAGCACTAGGTTGAGTGAATACCTAGGTTCAGAAGGATTGTTCATTAGAGATAGGATCTGTAGCAACCTATTTGAGTCTGAGTATATCTATATACGAGAGCGCGTATTTGTTAGTTATATAAAATGGTTTTATATTGTGTTAATTGATCGGTTGAGTGGTATATGGATTCTGGTCAATACGAGTAGCTAACGTTATTGATAGGGATCTCTAAACACTTGACCAGGCCAACGGACACAATATTGTTTTAAAAAGGTAAATGAAATAATTTTACCCAGATATAATTTCTATATAAAAAAAGTATCATTTTAAATATATATATTTATGTATTTCTACCTATTTGTTGGGTTACCTGTTCGGGTTTTCCAATATAAGTTATAAAGGTAGATGGGGTAGTGGTGTGTGTAACACGACTACCAATAGTTAGAATTTGAGTGTTGAGGTTGGAAGTATATCTGACGAGACTGTAGACCCAATACCGTCTCGAGTAAGCTTTGCTGTGGTGAAGGATTTCATCGATCTCTGAAGGAAACCAATAATGGTTCGGAGTTTATCTTTGAAGTGTGGATGAGTAGAGTTGGATCTGTCGGTTGAACTGAAGTGAGTGATGGTACCTTGATACCTCAGGTAATAGTAGCTGTATGATGAGATACAGTGACGATGGATGTTCCCGAAGATGTTTTCTTTGGAACAAGCTTAAGGAAGTGTATCTGCTTTGGTATTGTGGCTGAGTTCAGCATGGTGTTTCTGTTTGGTTTGGAGTTCGAGTTTCTCGAAGATCTTTGGAGTAGGAAGTCCTTGGCATCAGTGTCAGCAGTGTAGCTCGGAGTATTCTGTGATGGCAGGAAGTTTTCTGGCTGAGCAGTTTTTCTGAAGGTGAAGTTCAGAAGCAGTAAGAGTGGGTCCATTTCTTCGATAAATTGGATAAATAAGTGTAAGCTGTTCTGATTGGGAAAGAGAGAACAGTCTGTTTGGAATTAGAATGGGTTGATCGCAAAAGTGACTTGCGATTGCTGAGTGTTCTCTTGGGTTGTCAGAATTTTCTGGATGTCTTCAGAGAAGTCAGAAGTTTGTCTGCATCTGAAGGTTGAGTTTTCTTATCGACTGGATTCCATGAGTGATACCGGTGGTTCAGTCTAGTGGAAGGATGTTTTCCTAGAGATGGAGTTGGTGAAGCAGCTCAAGTTTTGCTGGAGTATCCGAGTTTTCTTTATGGATCAGTGAACCTTATTTCTAGAAGTGAGTTGTCCAGTCTGTGCTTGTGTTCTACCTCAGATCAGAGTTGAGCAGCGAAAGCAGTTTGGAGTGTATCTCTGGATGGGAGAAGTAAGTTTGGAATCTACTGATATTGTGAAGTAGAGTTATGTTTGGATCTCGTCTGTGTTCTGATTTGGATAGGTAATTGGTCTACTTGGTTGAATTGTCAGTTTGGATAACTGGAATTCATTGAGTTTTACGTATCTCTGAGGGAGTACGTATTTGATCTATCTCTGGTTTTAGAATCTGCAGTTTGGGAAGTTTGGTAGTTGAGTCAGACTCGTCTGTAGTCTGATATTCTGTTTAGTTCTATAAATCTAGATGAGTAGGAGATCTATAGCTTAGTAGTTTAGATTGTTTGTAGAGCGAGTATCCCGGTATATATATATATACTTGGGGAAACTCGAGGAATTTTATCTAGAATTTAGTCTAGATAGTTAGAATTGTTTGATTGGATGATTTGGTTGCTATGGTTGCTAGCATATGGATGATAGTATATGCTTGTGTTTTAAATTAAAATCTTTAATAAGATTATTAAATTACCTTTGTTTAAATTTCAGGGACGAAATTATTTTAAGGGGGGAGGAATGTAATATCCCGGAAATTTTAACAATATCAATTTAATAATCTGTTGAATAATTAAATTGATATGGATAATCTTTGATAATAAGATTTGAATTTAATTTAATAAACTGATTAAATTAGTATTTAATTGATGATTTTATCTTTTAAAAGTTAATAAGTATAATGTATTATTTCTATGAATGGATTTTTAAAGGCTATGGAATTGCTATTTTTAAATTGAATAAGTAGTTATATATGTATATATATATATATAACTTAATTTTAAATTGAATCTTAGGATTTAATTTAATTTGAATTTGAATTTAAAGTTTTGAAATTCAAAAGAATAATTATTTAAATTATTTTGGATTTTAGAATATTTGTATAAGCTTTTATTTATAAATATAATTAGTTTTTGTTTCTCTTTAAAAAGTAATTTATATATAGATAAGTATTTAATAAATAAGAAAAGACTTTTATATACTTTTAAACTAAATAAAAATAAGATAAATTACTTAAAAGACATGTGTTATTTTCTAAAGCCCTTATTTTAACAAGTGTAAGTAAATGATGAACTCAAATGACAAGTGTCCTTTTATTTTTTTTATTTTTCTTTTAATTTCTAAATAAATCAATTACACTTATAAAAACATGCTTTCTTCATTTCCCATTCTTTTCTAATCTTCATTTTTTCAAAAGACAAGATAAAAACAAATCAGTAATCTTTCCTCTAAACATCTGAAACAAATAAATCCCTATAATCTCATTTCCATTGCAAATATAAAATCCTCAGCCTTAATTCATTTATACACTTCAAAAGAGTATCAGTGAGCATCTTCCTCAAACCAAATCAAAGTCTGTAATCATTCCTCAAACATAAGACCTGTAACCAAGTTACAATCTGAAATCAAAGCCAGTCTGCATTCTTTCTTTTCATCCCTGGAATCATGTTCAAAGCAAAAAGGAGATGCTCTACATCACCTTCAAAAATCTGTCTGCCTGCATTTTTCAATCTGGAAACAACTCAGTTCAAAACTGTCTGCATTCTTTGATTCAACCTGAAAGCATGCATGTAGATTTAAAGCAATTTAAAGCCAACAACTCAAGTTTTTAAATCAATGAGGCATTCCAGTCTTAAGTCAATTCCAGTTTTCAAAAGCTAAACTACCCTGCTCTGTCTCTGTTTATGCCTGGTGAGTAAACATTAGATTTTAAAAACAGTTTTAAATTTTGATTTCACTTTGGTATGTGAATAAAAATCATGTGTTAGCCTTAATATTTGGATTGAAATGGATGCATGTGTATGTATGAATATTGAATGCCTGTGTAGACTTAAAATATGGGCTCTGTTGTTTTTAACAGTTTTAATTTCTCTATTTAATCCAATATCTCATTTTTGAATCACTGTTAGTTATTGGGTTGCAAATGAAAAATGTTTGAAATCGTGAAACATCACTACTAAAATTCATCCTTGAAATTTATATTAAATATTTGACTAGAAATCTTATAAATAACATTAAAATATATGTTTGAGTCAAAAATGGATAGATTAGATTTTAAGTTTGGATTACATGATTGAACTAGTGATAGAAAATCTTGATTTTTAATATGTATCTCATGATTTTTAATTTGAAAATTTGTGTGTATTCTCGAATTGTTCGTTTTGGATAAATTAATCGATTGCCATCGATCGGCGGCAAGAGGAGGCACGATATTTGAGCCGGAGGTGGCTGGGTTGTCAACGAGGGCAGGAAAATTGTCGTGGTGATTTTTCAATGGCCGTGATGGCCAGAAAGTGTCGAAGTAGGGTTTTGTTCCTGGTTTTGTTGTCGAGGTTTCAGAAGAAGATTGCGGCGTCGAGACGCGATCGGATTTGATCGTGAGGTGTGACGTAGGTGTTGGAAGGCGTGGCGGAGCTACAGTGAAGGTGGCGGAGCTTCTCAGGGCAAAGATCATTGGAGAGGTGGAAATTCCGATGAAGTGTACGTTTCCAGGTTGTGGGTTCAAAGCTCGATTTCGTTTCTCGTTTGAATCGTGTAAGTTTGGATGGTCATACGTGAAGACGAGGTGGAAGCTGACTTGTCGGAGACCGGAGTAGAGTTCGTCGACGTCCAGTGGTGGTGTGCACGTGCACGAGCACGTTTGCGTGCATCTTGGAGTTGTGGTTTGGAGAAGAAGGGTGTGCTCGGGTTTTCGTTCGTGATTGTTCGAGTTTTACTCGAAGCAGGGGAAAGTGGGTTTGGTCTCGCGTTTGCATCGTGAATTCTAAGGGGTTTGCTCGAATTTTTGGGTGAGGCAGATTTTAGTTGTTCAGGGTTTAAAAATTTAACTGCCACGTTTAAGTTTTAAAACAAAGTTAAAACAAGTTTTTACTTGTAAAATAAATTGCTTTCAAAATAAATGTTTTAATAAGTTTTAAATATGTTTTAAATAGAAAAGTTTTAAAGAATAGGAAAGTGGATTTTTTAAAATGTTATTTGTCTTTAAATTTATTTAATAACTTAGAAAGTTTCAAAGATTTAAAAGTCAAATTTGAATGTTTAAATTGTTTTAATTTTAATTGATTTCTAAAGTGTTTAATTTAAATAAAGTTTAATGATTAAGATTTGGTAATCAATTAAAATAAGGAGTTATCCTTAAAGTAATTAAGAGATTTTGATTTAATTAAAGATATTTAATATGTGAAATTAATAAGGGTAATTCAATTGTTGTAAATGATTTAAGAGTAGATAATAATTAAACTAAGATAATGATTTTTCTTAATTAAGATCTTTTAAGTATAAATAGTTAAGAAATTATTTAATTAAATTTAAATAATTAGTTAAATAATTAACTAAGTAATTAATTAGTGATTAATTAGAGATAATCACTTATAAATAAATTTAGTGTAATTACTTGATGAAGTAATTAAGGAATAATTGCTGGATGTAATTAAATAAAGGGAAATTATTTAATAAAGTAATTAGAGGATAATTATTTTATGAAGGTAATTAAATGGAAGTGATTAAGGGTTAATCACCTAGTGTTATTAATTAAATAATTTATTTAATAAAGTTAATTAAAGTATTAAGGTTAATTAATAAGATAATTAATTATTTGTTAAGGTAATCAATTAAAAAGTAATTAATTAATGGAAGTAATTAAGGGAAGTTAATTACTGGTTAAGATTAATCAAAGGTGATTAATAATTGTGGAATTAATTAAGGTTAATTACTTAATGTAATTAATTTAAATAAAATAAATAATTAAAGATGTAATTAGGGATCATTAGTTTATAATTAATTAATGATGTAATTAAGGGTTGATTAATTAAGATTAATTAAAAGAGATTATGGAATAACTAATTAATTGTAATTAATTAAGGATTAAAGTAATTGATTATAATTAATTAATTAATGAAGTAATTAAAGGTTAATTACTGTATTTGGTTAAGAATAATTAATTTGAGAAATTAATTAAAGATAATTACTTAAATGTAATTTAAGAATGATTAATCAAGGTGATTAATTAAAGTGAATAATTAAAGAATGATTAATTAATTTATTTGTAATTAATTAATGATTATATAAGTAAGATTTATAATGATGAAGTAATTAATTTATTTTAAATTAATTAGAAATGAAGTAATTAATTTAATTCACTTTAAATTAATTAGAGATGGTATAGATCATTGCTTATATATGAATGGATGATATTAATTGCCTTGAATGGTTTGAGATCTCAAATATGAGATAAGAAATGCTATGTGATATGGATGCTTTGGTTGCATTTTATGATAATATGGATTATCTATTTTGATAATAGTATGGATTATCGGTTTATGATGATAATATGGATTATCTGCTTATAATGATAATGTTGATTATCTATTGTGATATTGTGAAATATCTATCTGTGTGTATATAGATAATTTAATTGAATTGTTTTAACTTTAAAACAACTTGGCCTTAAAAGATACGCTTTGGATTTCGATGAGACCGGGATCGGGTTTCCGTATACCGGATTTCCAGGTCTGGAGACCCGAATACCACATCGATCCAAATTAACGATAGGTCGTGAATCAAGTGAAGATGAAGATTCAGAGTGCAAGGGTTATTGTCGTTAACTCTGAGGGTGATTCCAAAACGAGTGTAACGAGATAATGCCTTCGGTTTCGTTTGAACCCGGAACGAACTTGTATGGATTGAATGCTTTCAGCACATCGTCAGGTGGACGATGAGCATTCTAAGTGATGTGTTCTTTTCTAAGGTAATCGTGATCTCAAGCCTCACAAACCGGGAATGGCTAAAACAGGGGAGGTGCAGCAAGGTTAGTGGGTAGCACCCAAGTAGGACAAGATTACCTCTGTCTAGATGTCCCTTTTTATTTCGGCTTAGTGGTGCGGTTGCTGATCCCAACCGTGAGGTATCTTGTGCGGGAATTATCCAGTAAGGGATGTTCCGACCTTGTGTTGCAGGGGATTGGGAGTGATCCTCGGTACGGTGATCTAGGCCACGTACTGTGACGGGCGGTACCCCAGTAGCCCTGCCATTGTATGGAATCCAAACTCCAATAAGTGCCGTACGTATTAGTTGTGCCCAACTATGTTGGAATGTGAGATGTAAGCATTTCAGCTATTTCCGTATTTTACTTGAAAACCCTAGACCCTATTATAATATAACTGGATTTCCTATCAAATGTTTTGGTTAGCGTAAGGTAAAAACTTTTCCATGTTTATGTGTGGGAAGTCTTACGTGATACCTTTGTTTTCAAAAGGTTTTGAAGTTAAACAATTTTAACCCGTTTACTCACACCAGACCCATGTCTGACCCAAGTGTTTATTTTCTGTTTTATTAAACCTTGGGTACTCAATTTTTATGAGTAGCCAAGGGATTCAGGTTAGCTTTGACGAATCTATGGAGGAGATATGGAGGAGGAGGCTTCAGCATTCGTAGATATATAGTATTCCGCTGTGTTGGTTTCTCTGAGTCGTTTGTTTGAGTTGTATCTTGTGTTGTATAATAGACAGGTTTTATAACTGTCTATTTTGTGATGTATAAGTTGTGTACTCTGATTATGTAAAGACTATGTAATAGTTATGTGATATATTATATTTGTTTCGTTCCGTTGTGAGATTCTGATGTGTTGTTATTCTTTCTTTCTCTTCTTTTCTCTTTTCTATCCCTTTCTTTCTTAATAATGATGCGACTTTCTATGGAGAGAAAGTCGTGGTCGTTACACTATTAATACTCGGAATTATGGTGACTTTATATTCCGTTGTGGCGAGGCAGTGCACGCGTGCACGCACTGCAGCCACACCGAATTTACAGATTTTAATCGATATTTCTCTTCTTCTTGATTCATCGACCTGTTGCGTAATTCGTAGGCTGTATTGGCGAGGCAGTACACGTTAGCGTGTACTGCAGCCAATTAGCATTGATATTTTTAAATTGACATTTCAATTGCTTAAACTACTTTGGATTTCTGTTTTGTGGATTAACACTGTTTAGTGTTGTATCTGCCGTTATCCAATTCTCGTATCGAGAGTTGGATATACGAGATTTCTGTGACTGTCATCTATATTGAGATTGATTATTATTGCTTCTATGCGCAAATAACTGAGTTTGAATTAGACTGATCCGGGTATTATTTTCTTTTGAATGTAATACTCGGGTCAGACCGAGTATTTACAGGTTGTAGATTTTTAGCTTTGGGTTGCCGCTCGAGCTATGAAGACTTTTTATATCATTTGAAGTGGTCTTCGTCTTGTTGTAGTAGTCAGTGTGTCTGTTTTAAGATGATAATGTATTCATGTATATTAGTCGATAATGTACTTGTATATATAACTTCTTGAGTCGACAGTTGTAGTTGTATCATTTGTATTGTGTCAAATGTATTGTAACTGATACCAGTTATTATATATATGAGAATTTTCGTTCCATCTGTATTCCGCATTTATGTTTTCTGTGTTATTTTTATATCTATTGTCCTAAACTATTATAGCCACTGTGTAGTAGCTTTGAGTTTGTATCGGTATGTCGGGTTTCCTCTACAAAATGAAATGCAATGTTTTATTATCTGACATATCGGTGCTCGCACAAAGCAATTACTTAGATGGTCGCTCCTCAACAGCCTTATTCTCCGTGCTAGTTGACAACACTACACCGTAGTGTTCTTGGCTAGCGTGGGTATAGAGGTGGGGCGTCACAGGTCTCTTCACTTCGAAACTCGAAAATGAAAGTCGATGATGCCGCGGTCATCACCGAAATTATTTTCCAGTGACAAAGAGAAGAGCACTAAAATTTTAAAACTTTAAAATTCTTTGGGAACAAATTTCTATTCAAAAAACTTTAAATATTATATCCTTTTAAAATTTTAAACACAAGGTTTGAAACCATCGGAAATTAAATTCTCAAATTCTTGATTTAAATTCATTTCAGTTCCCAAATCAAATTTATAAACAACTATTTATAAATTCATTTATAGAATGATAAATCAAGTATTATCATTTCAAATAATCAATTTAAATCAATTTATTAAGTTCCATAATATTTACTTATATCAAAATTTATTTCATTAACCAAATATTAAAATAATATTGTGTCAGTTTGTTCTGTCAAAGTATTTTAGAAATCCTATCGATAGCGTTGATCAGACGAATCGATCGGAAGCCCAAATCAACATCAACAACTCAAACAACACAATATATAAAACAAACATAGATTTACAAGTAAAAATTCAAAATGTTTGGAGATATTTTGGAAACAAAGACAAGATGATTAATTAACAAATTATGAAGATGGATAAGCTTAGATAAATCGCGGGCAACCTTAACCGGGTCAACCGTGACTTAATGAATAAGATCAAATGTGGATTTTCTGGGGTAAATCTACATCTGATCTCAAGAGATAGAGTTTGGAATAACAAAAGATATTAGCATCTAAACCAAGGATAGATATAAATCTCTGGTGAATCAATGCTAATTTGTAAGGAAGTTCCCCCCTTTACAAGTCATTAGAGTATTGGCGGGATCGCCTATCCACTATAAAGCTAAATCGAAGTGGAGTTATGGGATACTCCAAAATCAAAAGAAGATGAATAGTGAGGGACACGAATGGATTTTGGAACCGCAGGGAACGTTCCAAAATTCAAAGGAAATTCGAATCAAAAGGAAGAGATTCAAGCTCGAATGAAAGTGATTCTATAAATAAATTTACCATACATTCTAAGTTTTGCCTAGAGCTACCAAAGCTTTGATACCAACTGTAACGACCCGATATTTTCATCCATCCGCATCCGCACATGTCGGACTTGAATTGCTCAAAATACCGCGTTGTAAATAAAATTTGGCAAATCTCAGAATATACAGTAAATAAATATAATCACAGATCACAGACACAGAGTAAAATAATGCAGCGGAAGTAAAAGAAATAGTAGTTCATGAAGCTACTATATAAATATATCAGAGTTACATAAGATATAATAGAAGAAATAGAGTACAACAGAAGTCTCAAAAAAATAACCAAGTACAAGATGAGAAGACAACATAACTGAAATAGATAGGACAAGACAAGCAGATAATCTCCAGCGATTCAAATCTCCAAGAGAGTGGAAATCCAAATCTGTGAATAACTCAGGCTGACCCGAGCGTAAAGCAAAACACAAAACACTCGAGTCAGGACAATATATACTTATATAATGTAAACTAACTCAAGTGAACTGTAATAAAGGTACAAGTAACTTAAAGAATGCTTGGGATCACCCATTCTTTAAGGATCCGTTAAACTATCTACTATGTAGTAATATTCGCTATTATAATAATGTCTAATCATAAAATAAACATACTTTTAAATAGCGTTAAGGCTTTACATTTTCCACCTTAACACGTAATATGCCAATAGTCTACACAGTACCTGCATACCCCGAGAGGCTACGAGAAGATACTCCATAGGTACGACACAAATAGAAACTCGTAGTAAAGCTCGATATGGTAGGTGACACGGCACACAAGGCAATGCCAGGGTAGATATACCAATTACGCACACGGACTGATGGAAACGCATAGCAGCCACTACCGCTCCACCTCGAACAACACTCCCAAATCAAGGGTGCGCACCAAATCAATCACAAGTAATAGAATGGTATCGAAGAAGTGTGTCCGATAAGAGGTGCTACCTCACTGGTCCGAGATCGCTCCTGTTTTAGCCACCTTATGCCAACTCACGGGAGTTGGGTCCACGTATATACCTTAGGATCGTCATCACCATCCTACTTCATTCTGGAAACTCCACCGCGTACACAGTTGTCAAAGTGGTTTTCGGTATCGACAGAGAGTATGTCCATATCCGATCCCGGTCTCTTTAACAACCAATCGTTATTATAACCCGTGGTTATAATTTAAAAACAGTTTATACTTCAAAATAGAATATCATTTCAAATCCAAATCTTTATCAAAATAAAGATTAAATCAATTCCAAACCATTTCAATATATTTAAAATATCATATCATTTCAAAACTTCATTTCAAATCATCTCAATATATCAAAATATCATATCTTTCCAAAACTTCATTTCAAATAATTTAATATATCAAAATATCAAATCCCTCCATAACTTCATTTCAAATCATTTAATATATCAAAATATCAAATCTCTCTAAAACATCATTTCAAATCATTTTAATATATCAAAATATCATATGAGTACAAATCTAAATATTCAATTTTAAATACTTTTTTAAATTTAAATATATCATTCATTTATTATCATTTCAAGTCACCTTTTAAATAGTTTATATTTCAATCAAAATAATTCATTTAAACCATTTAAAAGTGAAATTATTATACTTTCAAATCAAGTATTCAAATTTCCAAAGTTTCACTTCAATTCAATCATTTATTTCAATTAAATTTCCATAAACCATTTCAAATCTTATAAATTTCAAATATAGATTTAATCCACAAAATAACTATTCAAATTATAAAATAAATTCCAAAGCTTTATTATCCTATATTTCATAAGTCTAATATATTTTGAATAGATTCAAATTACAAGTAAACCAAATATTTTTCATACTAATATAAACTTCAATTATTTATTCCAAGATTTAATATCATTTCAAATTCATTTCAAAATATCCAAATATCATTTCAAAACATCATCTATTTAATTTAAATACCATTAAATCATATTTCAAAATAGTTGTATTTCCCAAATCAACTATTCCATTTAAATCATTTAAAGTCAATTCATTATATTTAATAATTAAATATTTAATTTCCAAAATTTAATCTTTTTCAAAGATCATTTATTTATTTGAATTTATTAAACAAAGAAAATTCAACTTTCGCAGCACTTAGAAAATGCTACGAAATGTTATGTTTAAAAATAGTTCATTAACAAAAGACAGCATTTAAATGCTATAATAGGTTTCTTTTAATTTCAAGTAAACTTTGGTTAAATTAACCAACTATAGCACTTACAAAGTTCTATAATAACCTTTAGTTCAAATTAGCCTTTTAGTTCATTTAAAACAACTACATCATTTTAAAATGCTGTAATATCTTTTATATTACATTTCAATGATGCTGTCAAATCAAATTCAGAGTTTTATTTACAATTTCACACATAATTAACTTTTAATATAAATCATTTAACTTATAAAATCATATATTTTCACATTTTAAAAACAATCATTTAAATACTTTTATTTCTATGATTTTATAAAGTCCAATTTCCATACAAAAATAAATTAAACAATTAAATTTTCTCTTCTTTAATTAAATTCTTAACTTAACAACTAAGTTTAAATTTCCAAAATATAACTTATTTCCATTTATTTTACTTAATTAAAATTTCACTTTTAACAAAATTCATAATTTCCCAATTTAAGTTATATTTCAAAAATTTCAACTTAAACATTCATTTATTTCGTATTTTAATTTATACAAAATCATTAACACTTTTAAAATTATTATTACTTAAATAAAATCATTAAATTCATCTTTTAAATCAAATTTGTCATATTTCCTTACCTTACATAAATTCCATTTATAAACAAAATCATAAATTCCAAAATTAACTTATATTTCAAATTCTACTTCACCATTTACTTAATTCACTTATTTAATCTATAGAAAATCACAAATATTTAATAGGAATCATTTTAATTAAATTTTATATCAAAATATCATAATATTTACATTTTAAAAATATTTTGAAAATTTCAGAAAAATATATAAACCACGGGTCTGTATAAAATTTTCTAGTCTAGGTCAAGTGATACGGATATGTATCATTTCAATCCGCAGTTTACAAAGAAAAACCGGGTTCTATCATTTCAAACCCGCAATCCCAAGTAATATAAAATAAATAAAAAGTCGCTCATGCTTATCATTTCAGCCCATAAAGATCTCTCCCTATTCTAAAGTCCGTTCGGGTATGTATCATTTCAACCCATAGTGATTTCTAATATACAGGGAACTTGCAGTGTGATAAACTGATATAAATAACAGAATAGCATTATATAACAGTAAATGATGATATAACATGAGTAATAACAGGAGTGAGCATCATATGATCATAATATAAGAGTTATAACAGGATGATATAATTTTACAGATTCAAATGGTGTCAGTTTACTAGTTATATAAGTACACATTGTAATATCCCGGAAATTTTAACAATATCAATTTAATAATCTGTTAAATAATTAAATTGATATTGATGATCTTTGATAATAAAATTTGAATTTAATTTAATAATCTAATTAAATAAGTATCAAATATGTTATTTTCAAATAATAAGTATAATGTATTATTTTTAATATGTATGAATTTTAATGCTAAAAGGAATTTTATTCATATAAATTTAGAAAGTATTTATTTAATAGTAAATTTAGTACAAAAGATATATTTACACTTATAAATGAATTAAATATATTGTATATGATTTTATTAGAATATGATTAGTTTCTATTTTTATTTTCTTTTAAAGGTGTCATTTATTTATAATATGGGAAGGCCTTTATTAAATGAGGTATGTATTTATTTAATTAGGAAAATTCATTTTAAAGGCTTTTAAATAATTTTAAAAACAAATAAAAATAAATAATTACAAGTGTTAAAATTTTAGACATGTTAAATACATGTGTAAGATAATTAAGGATTGTATGAGACAAGTGTCATAGTTTATTTTATTTTCTTTAATTTTAAAACAAATCCTAACAAATCTATATAAATCTACATCATCCCTCTCTTCCATTTTCTTGTTTCTATTCTCACATTTTCAGTTCAAAAACTAAAACCAAAAGAAAATGTATCAAACCCGAAATGATCTCCAGCCAAAACTAAAATCTCCTCAAAACTGAAATTCTTCTCAAAACCAAAATGAAATCATCTCAAACAAAAGAATCTACAACCTAAAATCTTTTCAAACAAATCTGCAATGTTTTTCCTGTAACCTTCTGAAATGCAAGATTAAAAACTGGTGAATCCTTTTTATCTTCAACCTGAAAACACTCCTCAAAACCTGTAATCTACCAAAAGCCTGTAATCATTTCATCTCAAGCCTGAGATCAATTATCCTAAGACCAGAAACCATATTTCAAAACAAATCTGCAATGTTCTTCAAGTCTGAATCATTTCAAGATTTGCATGCAAGAAAATCTGAGGCAGAAGCAAGTTTTCAAAAGCTTTTCAAATTTTTAAAAGAAATCAAAACGAGCTCTTCAGTTTTTAAAGGAATGAAGCAAGTTCAGTTTCAAGTTTTCAAAGTCCAAATTCCAGTTTTTCTTTCAAAGCTCTGTTCATCTGAAATAGGTGAGTAAACAATTATTTTGCAAAGGTTAAAATAGATATAAATTTGCTTTCATATGATTCTTGAATGAAGTAACTTTGCATGTTTATAGATATGGATGTATACTGTCTGTATGTATTGAACTATGTATATATGCCTCTGTTTCCAGATTGTTGTGATAACCAGATTACCAAATTCCATACTTTCTTGTTTATTCACTGTTAACACATGGATTAAAGACAAATTAGCTTAGTTTTAATATAATCTAAGTACTAAAAATATAAGCAAGTATATATGTTTTGAAATATGTTTGCTTTTGTGAAATAACAGTAGGAATCCTGTAAGACATCAAAAATCAAATCTCGAATTATACTAATTCAAGTTGATGTCTGGAATCATCTTTGAAAAACAAGATTTTTAAAACAAAAACTAAAATTTTTAAAATTATATTGAGGGTGCAGTTTGTAGTTAACCAGAGTTTGGTTTTTGAGTGATTTCTGGTGACTGGGATGTTTGTGGTGATCGAGATTGTTGCTGGAGTTAGGTGAATGATCAGGGTGGTGGGCATAAATAATAGGAGCAGTGGTAGTTCACCGTGGCGATAGCGGTAGGTCGAACTAAAATTTTGACCTAGTTTTGGTTGAGGATGGAATCGTGATCGATGCTTCGGCTATGATGGATCGAGTGTCTCGAAGCTGTGGGGGTTTGGTGGCGTACGTGTTCGGCTAGACGTGGACCAAGCGATTAAAATTCCGGTGGTCGGAGTTTGGCGATTCGTGGAAGTTTTGGTGACTGGGTTCGTTCCAGGTGGGTGCTTGAGTGCTCGTTTTCGTTTTCAAGTTTGAATTGATGATCGGAGTTGTCGAGATGGTTGAGAGGAAGGTGGGCGACTCGATGGTGATCAGCAAGTTGGTCGGAGTCGTCGATGTTCACCGTGCACGTGCACGTGTTCTCATTTGCGTATCTGGAATTTTGAATTGGGGAAGATGGAGTTCTCGTGTTCATACTCGGGAAGGACTCGTGATTTTCGAAAGTTTTTGCGGGGAAGACTCGGGTAAGATAGGGTTGCGACTCGAAGCAGATTAGGTTGGACTCGAGTACTTTGGTGGTTGACAGGTTTTTAAAACTGTCTGTTTTTAAAAAAACTTTAAACTGATTTTAAATTTGTAAAGGAAATTTTAAAACAAGAATTTAAATCAAAGTTTTAATATATGGATTCAAGTTGGTTTTGAATCTTAGATTGAGATATAAAATAAGTTTTATAAATTTAAATGTTTTAAAATGTTAATTATATTTAAATGGTTTGAAATTAAAAAGTAATTTGATTTAAACTCTTTTAAAAATTCTTTTATAAGATATAAGAAATTCTTAAACATGTAAAAGTTTGTAATTTGGTTTTAAACTTTGTTAAAAAATAAATTAGTATTCATTTTAAATCCAGAATTTAAAATGAAATTTAAAAGTAGATTTGAAAATGAATGTTTTCAAATATATGTGTAAATGATAACTTGATTTTCAATAAGAACAAAGTTTATCTTAAAGAAGTTAGAGATTTATATTCATTAAATTAATTAGAAAATTTATTGGATAATTAAATTGTTTGATTTATTAATCATTTGGATTAATTAAATAGGTAATTAAAGGTTTAAACTAATTTATTTATGATTAAGATTAATTAATTAGGGATGATTAATTTGTAGTTAGGAATTATAAATTAGAGTATTAATTAATGGTTAGGAATTAATTAATAAGTAATTAAATATTAATTAAGTTATGGTTAACACTTAATTAATTTAGTAATTAGAGATTAATAAATTGGTTATTAAGATTTATTAATTTAGAATTAATAAAAATTAGTATAAGTTAATTACTTAAGGAAAGTAATTAAATAGTAGTTAATGAAGTCATTAACTATGGATTATTAAATAATAAATTAATAAGATTAATTTTAATAGTTAATTAGATTCATTAATTTGAAGATAATCATTTATGAATTTGTTTAAATGTAATTACTTATTGGAAGTAATTAAGAATTAATTACTTATTGTAATTAATTGAAGTTAATTTGATTTAGTTAAGTTAATTAATTAAGTTTAATTAATTTAGGATAATCAAGAGATGATTTGATAATAATTACTTAATGTAATTATTAAGGTAAGATTATTTAGGGAAGTAAATAATATGATAATTACTAGAAGTAATTAGTTGAATAATGATTTTATTAATAGAAGTAATTTGAGTTAATTACTTTGAATAATTAATCAAGGGATTAATTAAGAAATTAATTAAGGAAGTAATTAATTTAGTTAGTGAAAGTAATTAAGGGTAGTTAATTACTGATTGAAGATTAATCAAGAGTGATTAATAAATATTGTTTAAATAAAGGTTAATTACTTAATGTAATTAATTTAATTAAGTAATTAATAATTAAGTTGTAATTAAGGATCATTAATTAATATAATTAATGATGTAATTAAGATTGATTAATTAAGTAATAATTAATAAATGAAGTAATTAATCAATGTAATTAATTAAGGATTAATGTAATTAATTATAGTTGATTAAGTTAATTAATTTTAGTTAATTAATTAATGAAGTAATTAAAGGTTAATTACTATAAGTGGTTAAGGATAATTAATTTAAGTAATTAATTGAGAATAAATTACTTGAATATAATGAAAAGATAATTAATCAAGATGATTAATTGAAATGAATTATTAGAGGATAATTAATTAATTGATTGTAATTAATTAATGGTTAAGTAAGAAGGATTTATAAAATGAAGTAATTAATTTAATTCAATTTAAATTAAGATGATATAAATCATTACTTATGAATGGGTGTTAGTATTGGATACTTTGCATTGATTGATATCTCTGATGAGATATATGCTGTGTGATATGGATGTTAGTTGAATTGTGATGATAATATGGATTATCTGTTATATTGATAATGTTGATTATCTATTGTAATGTTGTGAATTATCTTTCTATGTGTATAAAGATAATTGAATTGAATTGTTTTAACCTTTAAAACAACTTGGCCTTAAAAGATACGCTTTGGATTTCGATGAGACCGGGATCGGGTTTGCTACAGTACAGCGTGATAGGGGGTTCTCGCTTTGCGTTAGGTGGCGAACGGGAGACTCTTACCCCTACATGTCCCCGGGGGTAGTATAAGGCCTTTTGGGGTTGGTTGCGACTCGAGAGGGTGGCCGTAAAAGCAAACCCGAGGTATCACTGTGAGCCACAGCGGGGCTGGGATGGTTGAAAAGCCTACCGGTCGTGAACCGTTGCTGAAGGTTGAAAAGCCTAGGACGTCACACGTGGTATCAGAGCATAGGTTGAGCGAATGCCTAAGCTTTTGGTTAAGTGAATATCAGAACACTAGGTTGAGTGAATACCTAGGTTCGAAAGGATTGTTCATTAGAGATAGGATCTGTAGCAACCTATTTGAGTCCGAGTGTATATATATATATACGAGAGCGCGTATTTGTTAGTTATATAAAATGGTTTTATATTGTGTTAATTGATCGGTTGGGTGGTATATGGATTCTGGTCAATACGAGTAGCTAACGTTATTGATAGGGATCTCTAAACACTTGGACCAAGCCAACAGACACAATATTGTTTTAAAAAGGTAGATGAAATAATTTTACCCAGATATAATTTCTATATAAAAAAGTATCATTTTAAATGTATATGGTATTTGTAATGATTGGTTGAGATGATAATAATTTATCATCTAAGATTAGGAGTCTGAGTGTTGAGGTTGGAAGTGTATTTGTCGAGACTTTAAACCTAATACCGTCTCGAGTGAACTTTGCAATTGTAAGGATTTCACAATCTCTGAAGGAAACCTGTTAAGGTTCGGAGTTTATCTTTGAAGTTGGATGAGTAGAGTTGGATCTGTCGGATAGGCAGAAGTTAATGTTGGTAACTTCAGGAAGAAGTAACTGTGTGATGAGATGCAGTGACTATGGATGTTCCCGAAGATATTTTCTTTGGAACAAGTTAATGAAATATGTCTGCTTCGGTGTTGTGGCTGAGTTCAGCATGGTGTTTCTGTTTGGTTTGGAGTCCGAGTTTCTCGAAGAGCTTTGGATAAGAGCATTTGTGGCAGCAGTGCAGCTCGGAGTATTCTGTGATGGCAGGAAGTTTTCTGGATGAGCAGTTTTTTTGGAAGTGAAGTTCAGAAGCAGCAGAGTGGATCCATTTCTTCGATAAATTGGATAAATAAGTGTAAGCTGTTCTGATTGGTAAAGAGAGAACAGTCTGTTTGGAAATAGGTTGGGTTGATAGCAAAAGTGACTTGTGATTGCTGAGTGTTCTCTTGGGTTGTCAGAATTTTCTGGATGTCTTCAGAGAAGTCAGAAGTTTGTCCGCATCTGAAGGTTGAGTTTTCTTATCGACTGGATTCCAGGAGTGTTACCGGTGGTTCAGTCTAGTGGAAGGATGTTTCCTAGAGATGGATTTGGTGAAGCAGCTCAAGTTTTGCTGGAGTATCTGAGTTTTATTTATGGATCAGTGAACCTTATTTCTGGAATGAGTTGTCCAGTCTGTGCTTGTGTTCTACCTCAGATCAGAGTTGAGCAGCGAAAGCAGTTTGGAGTGTATCTCTGGATGGGAGAAATAAGTTTGGAATCTACTGATAGTTGTGAAGTAGAGTTGTGTTTGGATCTAGTTTGTGTTCTGATTTGGATAAGTATTTGGTCTTCTGAATTGAATTGTCAGTTTGGATAACTGGAATTCATTGTGTTTTACGTATCTCTGAGGGAGTACGTATTTGATCTATCTCTGGTTTTGGAACCAGCAGTTCAGAGAGATTTGGTTGTTGAGTCAGACTCGTCTGTAGTCTGATATTCTGTTTAGTTCTGTAAATCTAGATAAGTAGGAGATCTATAGCTTAGTAGTTTAGATTGTTTGTAGAGCGAGTATCCCGGTATATATATATACTTGGGGAAAACTCGAGGAATTTTATCTAGAATTTAGTCTAGATAGTTAGAATTGTTTGATTGGATGATTTGGTTGCTATGGTTGCTAGCATATGGATGATAGTATATGCTTGTGTTTTAAATTAAAATCTTTAATAAGATTATTAAATTACCTTTGTTTTAAATTTCGGGGACGAAATTATTTTAAGGGGGGAGGAATGTAATATCCCGGAAATTTTAACAATATCAATTTAATAATCTGTTAAATAATTAAATTGATATTGATGATCTTTGATAATAAAATTTGAATTTAATTTAATAATCTAATTAAATAAGTATCAAATATGTTATTTTCAAATAATAAGTATAATGTATTATTTTTAATATGTATGAATTTTTATGCTAAAAGGAATTTTATTCATATAAATTTAGAAAGTATTTATTTAATAGTAAATTTAGTACAAAAGATATATTTACACTTATAAATGAATTAAATATATTGTATATGATTTTATTAGAATATGATTAGTTTCTATTTTTATTTTCTTTTAAAGGTGTCATTTATTTATAATATGGGAAGGCCTTTATTAAATGAGGTATGTATTTATTTAATTAGGAAAATTCATTTTAAAGGCTTTCAAATAATTTTAAAAACAAATAAAAATAAATAATTACAAGTGTTAAAATTTTAGACATGTTAAATACATGTGTAAGATAATTAAGGATTGTATGAGACAAGTGTCATAGTTTATTTTATTTTCTTTAATTTTAAAACAAATCCTAACAAATCTATATAAATCTACATCATCCCTCTCTTCCATTTTCTTGTTTCTATTCTCACATTTTCAGTTCAAAAACTAAAACCAAAAGAAAATGTATCAAACCCGAAATGATCTCCAGCCAAAACTAAAATCTCCTCAAAACTGAAATTCTTCTCAAAACCAAAATGAAATCATCTCAAACAAAAGAATCTACAACCTAAAATCTTTTCAAACAAATCTGCAATGTTTTTCCTGTAACCTTCTGAAATGCAAGATTAAAAACTGGTGAATCCTTTTTATCTTCAACCGGAAAACACTCCTCAAAACCTGTAATCTACCAAAAGCCTGTAATCATTTCATCTCAAGCCTGAGATCAATTATCCTAAGACCAGAAACCATATTTCAAAACAAATCTGCAATGTTCTTCAAGTCTGAATCATTTCAAGATTTGCATGCAAGAAAATATGAGGTAGAAGCAAGTTTTCAAAAGCTTTTCAAATTTTTAAAAGAAATCAAAACGAGCTCTTCAGTTTTTAAAGGATGAAGCAAGTTCAGTTTCAAGTTTTCAAAGTCCAAATTCCAGTTTTTCTTTCAAAGCTCTGTTCATCTGAAATAGGTGAGTAAACAATTATTTTGCAAAGGTTAAAATAGATATAAATTTGCTTTCATATGATTCTTGAATGAAGTAACTTTGCATGTTTATAGATATGGATGTATACTGTCTGTATGTATTGAACTATGTATATATGCCTCTGTTTCCAGATTGTTGTGATAACCAGATTACCAAATTCCATACTTTCTTGTTTATTCACTGTTAACACATGGATTAAAGACAAATTAGCTTAGTTTTAATATAATCTAAGTACTAAAAATATAAGCAAGTATATATGTTTTGAAATATGTTTGCTTTTGTGAAATAACAGTAGGAATCCTGTAAGACATCAAAAATCAAATCTCGAATTATACTAATTCAAGTTGATGTCTGGAATCATCTTTGAAAAACAAGATTTTTAAAACAAAAACTAAAATTTTTAAAATTATATTGAGGGTGCAGTTTGTAGTTAACCAGAGTTTGGTTTTTGAGTGATTTCTGGTGACTGGGATGTTTGTGGTGATCGAGATTGTTGCTGGAGTTAGGTGAATGATCAGGGTAGTGGGCATAAATAATAGGAGCAGTGGTAGTTCACCGTGGCGATAGCGGTAGGTCGAACTAAAATTTTGACCTAGTTTTGGTTGAGGATGGAATCGTGATCGATGCTTCGGCTATGATGGATCGAGTGTCTCGAAGTTGTGGGGGTTTGGTGGCGTACGTGTTCGGCTAGACGTGGACCAAGCGATTAAAATTCCGGTGGTCGGAGTTTGGCGATTCGTGGAAGTTTTGGTGACTGGGTTCGTTCCAGGTGGGTGCTCGAGTGCTCGTTTTCGTTTTCAAGTTTGAATTGATGATCGGAGTTGTCGAGATGGTCGAGAGGAAGGTGGGCGACTCGATGGTGATCAGCAAGTTGGTCGGAGTCGTCGATGTTCACCGTGCACGTGCACGTGTTCTCATTTGCGTATCTGGAATTTTGAATTGGGGAAGATGGAGTTCTCGTGTTCATACTCGGGAAGGACTCGTGATTTTCGAAAGTTTTTGCGGGGACGACTCGGGCAAGATAGGGTTGCGACTCGAAGCAGATTAGGTTGGACTCGAGTACTTTGGTGGTTGACAGGTTTTTAAAACTGTCTGTTTTTAAAAAAAACTTTAAACTGATTTTAAATTTGTAAAGGAAATTTTAAAACAAGAATTTAAATCAAAGTTTTAATATATGGATTCAAGTTGGTTTTGAATCTTAGATTGAGATATAAAATAAGTTTTATAAATTTAAATGTTTTAAAATGTTAATTATATTTAAATGGTTTGGAATTAAAAAGTAATTTGATTTAAACTCTTTTAAAAATTCTTTTATAAGATATAAGAAATTCTTAAACATGTAAAAGTTTGTAATTTGGTTTTAAACTTTGTTAAAAAATAAATTAGTATTCATTTTAAATCCAGAATTTAAAATGAAATTTAAAAGTAGATTTGAAAATGAATGTTTTCAAATATATGTGTAAATGATAACTTGATTTTCAATAAGAACAAAGTTTATCTTAAAGAAGTTAGAGATTTATATTCATTAAATTAATTAGAAAATTTATTGGATAATTAAATTGTTTGATTTATTAATCATTTGAATTAATTAAATAGGTAATTAAAGGTTTAAACTAATTTATTTATGATTAAGATTAATTAATTAGGGATGATTAATTTGTAGTTAGGAATTATAAATTAGAGTATTAATTAATGGTTAGGAATTAATTAATAAGTAATTAAATATTAATTAAGTTATGGTTAACACTTAATTAATTTAGTAATTAGAGATTAATAAATTGGTTATTAAGATTTATTAATTTAGAATTAATAAAAATTAGTATAAGTTAATTACTTAAGGAAAGTAATTAAATAGTAGTTAATGAAGTCATTAACTATGGATTATTAAATAATAAATTAATAAGATTAATTTTAATAGTTAATTAGATTCATTAATTTGAAGATAATCATTTATGAATTTGTTTAAATGTAATTACTTATTGGAAGTAATTAAGAATTAATTACTTATTGTAATTAATTGAAGTTAATTTGATTTAGTTAAGTTAATTAATTAAGTTTAAATAATTTAGGATAATCAAGAGAAGATTTGATAATAATTACTTAATGTAATTATTAAGGTAAGATTATTTAGGGAAGTAAATAATATGATAATTACTGGAAGTAATTAGTTGAATAATGATTTTATTAATAGAAGTAATTTGAGTTAATTACTTTGAATAATTAATCAAGGGATTAATTAAGAAATTAATTAAGGAAGTAATTAATTTAGTTAGTGAAAGTAATTAAGGGTAGTTAATTACTGATTGAAGATTAATCAAGAGTGATTAATAAATATTGTTTAAATAAAGGTTAATTACTTAATGTAATTAATTTAATTAAGTAATTAATAATTAAGTTGTAATTAAGGATCATTAATTAATATAATTAATGATGTAATTAAGATTGATTAATTAAGTAATAATTAATAAATGAAGTAATTAATCAATGTAATTAATTAAGGATTAATGTAATTAATTATAGTTGATTAAGTTAATTAATTTTAGTTAATTAATTAATGAAGTAATTAAAGGTTAATTACTATAAGTGGTTAAGGATAATTAATTTAAGTAATTAATTGAGAATAAATTACTTGAATATAATCAAAAGATAATTAATCAAGATGATTAATTGAAATGAATTATTAGAGGATAATTAATTAATTGATTGTAATTAATTAATGGTTAAGTAAGAAGGATTTATAAAATGAAGTAATTAATTTAATTCAATTTAAATTAAGATGATATAAATCATTACTTATGAATGGGTGTTAGTATTGGATACTTTGCATTGATTGATATCTCTGATGAGATATATGCTGTGTGATATGGATGTTAGTTGAATTGTGATGATAATATGGATTATCTGTTATATTGATAATGTTGATTATCTATTGTAATGTTGTGAATTATCTTTCTATGTGTATAAAGATAATTGAATTGAATTGTTTTAACCTTTAAAACAACTTGGCCTTAAAAGATACGCTTTGGATTTCGATGAGACCGGGATCGGGTTTCCGTATACCGGATTTCCAGGTCTGGAGACCCGAATACCACATCGATCCAAATTAACGATAGGTCGTGAATCAAGTGAAGATGAAGATTCAGAGTGCAAGGGTTATTGTCGTTAACTCTGAGGGTGATTCCAAAACGAGTGTAACGAGATAATGCCTTCGGTTTCGTTCGAACCCGGAACGAACTTGTATGGATTGAATGCTTTCAGAACATCGTCAGGTGGACGATGAGCATTCTAAGTGATGTGTTCTTTTCTAAGGTAATCGTGACCTCAAGCCTCACAAACCGGGAATGGCTAAAACAGGGGAGGTGCAGCAAGGTTAGTGGGTAGCACCCAAGTAGGACAAGGTTACCTCTGTCTAGATGTCCCTTTCTATTTTCGACTTAGTGGTGCGGTTGCTGATCCCAACCGTGAGGTATCTTGTGCGGGAATTATCCAGTAAGGGATGTTCCGACCTTGTGTTGCAGGGGATTGGGAGTGATCCTCGGTACGGTGATCTAGGCCACGTACTGTGACGGGCGGTACCCCGGTAGCCCTGCCATTGTATGGAATCCAAAATCCAATAAGTGCCGTACGTATTAGTTGTGCCCAACTATGTTGGAATGTGAGATGTAAGCATTTCAGCTATTTCTGTATTTTACTTGAAAACCCTAGACCCTATTATAATACAATCGAATTTCCTATCAAATGTTTTGGTTAGCGTAAGGTAAAAACTTACCCATGTTTATTTGTGGGGAGTCTTACGTGATACCTTTTCTTTCTAAAGGTTTTGAAGTTAAGCAAGTTTAACCTGTTACTCACACCAGACCCATGTCTGACCCAAGTTGTTTATTTCTGTTTTATAAACTCTTGGGTACTCAAATTTTTACGAGTAGCCAAGGGATTCAGGTTTAGCTTTGACGAGTAATCTGGAGGAGCAATGGAGCAGGAGGCTTCGGCGTTGTAGATAGATAGTAGTTTCCGCTGTGTTGATCTTGTTTAGATCTTTGTTTTGTATTGAGTTGTAATAACTAGACAGATGTTTATAACTGTCTAGTATGTGATGTGTAATCTGTGTAACTCTGATAAATGATACTATGTAATAGTTATGTGATATATTATATTTTGTTCGTTTCCGCTGTGAGTATTTGTGTTTGTTTCTTTTCTCTTCTCTTCTTTTCTACTTCTCACCCCTTTCTTTCTTACTGTCGATGCGATTTTCCGGGAGTGGAAAGCCGGGTCGTCACACACATTGTCTGGTGAGAATTACTCACTTGTTCAAGCTGGAGATGACAATCACAAACACACAACAAAGATTTCCAGAGGCACGAAAGCACGACAATGATTTGAGATTGGAAGAGCCAAAGCTATACCCCTTGAAAACATTACACAAAACAAATATATAAAACATAAGTTTCAAAACAGGATGCCACTAAACAATGTTAGGAACAACTGCATAAAACAAAACCAAAGTGTTTGCACTTGCTTTCTACCATCTATGCTTCAGCTCTAGATCTGAAATGCATGGCTAAGGGGTGGGTTTGGATCTAGTTTTGGGTTCCATAGGGTCGGCCTAGCATGCGTTAACAAAGTGGTGAAGTCTAGGTGCAAAAACTAGGTGTTCAAGGCTAAACAATGCAACATAACCTCACATCTTTGTCACAAATAGGTTCGGCCAGAGGTCATGGGTCACGGCCAGTGGGTGCTGGTGATGGTGGATGATGTGGCAGTGGGTGGAGGTCAGGTCAGAGGTGGTGGTGGTGGTAGTGGCGGCAAATGGTGGTAGAAGGTGGTGCTAACAATCTAGGCTCGACTAGTGTAATATGTGGTGGTTTTTGTTGATTTTTGTGGTGCTCCTTGCCATGGATGTGCTTGGCCTGCCTTGGTGGTGTAGTAGGGTGGGTAATGATTGGAGAAAGGGGGTGGTGGAGGTCGGACCAGATCTGGTTGAGGAGGAGTGGAGCTATGAAGGTAGAGAACATATGCAAAAATCAATGTAAACAAGTAGAAAAAGAAAAGGTTGAAAATCATTGCCCAAACTTTCCTCAATAGCCATGGCCGAAATTCTTTTGTTTCAAAAATGAAAATGAATGTACGTGAATAGAAAATAGAGTATGTAGCTGAAAGATGTGGATAGTAAAGGCTAATTGATGAAAAAATAAGTTATAAATGTGAAAGGTTGGAAGATAAAAGGCCTTAGGCAAATCAAAAGTCATAACCTTTCAAATTTCTTTTAATTTCTTTATATAAGTTTATATTACTGAAAATAATAATACATTCAGTCAAAAATTCGAAAATATAACAAAATATAAAATATATATAAATATTTATTAATTATATAAGGTTAAAATAAGAAAATAGCACAAAATTGCAAACTAGTCTAGAAAATTTGAAAATAAATGCAATGAACTTTGGAAAATTTTTATGTACTTGAAAAGTATTTATAAATAAAGAAAAGAACACAAAATAAAAATGAATTCACAAAATAAATAAATAAATTTTAATTAAATATAATTTTAATGAAGAAAATAGTAGAAAAATGGAAACTAGGCATTACAAATTAAAATAAATTCAAGTAAACTTTGGACAAATTATATTATCACTTTACAATTATTAAAAGATAAAAATATACATAAAATAACATATTAACACATATTAAAATAAAATATGACAAAGAAAATATAATTTATACAAATTTAAAATAACAAAATTGCAGAATAAAACAAATTGCACTCAATATTGAAATATACATAACTTTTACAGTTTAACTCCGTTTTCAACGAAACAAAAAGCAGTGTTCAAGTTATTACATCTATTTTCATAATAAAAGATAAAATTTAAGATTTGAATATTTAAAATTTTAAGTTTAGAAGCCAAAGATTGAACAGTTTGAACAGAAATTCACTTTTCAGTAAAATAACCAATTTATACTAGTTTGAAATTATAGTTCACATAATAATTAACATTTATTTTTAAAAATGAAATGTTTGAAATAGAACAAGTTTAAAATAGTTTCAAAATAAAATAAAGTCAAATTTAAAAATATGTGCAAAAATTTAGGGTTTTTACAGAAACATCCACACTGCTACTAACATCCTTGTTCTGGTTGTTGGAATTCGTAAACACACCACCTCCTCGTCTCCCTTGCTTTTCCCAAGCCAACGCTTTCTGGTACGCTTCAGCCACAGACATTGGATTAAACATATTCACCATGTCTTGAATCTGCGTTCGCAACCCTCCAACTTACCTAGTTGTTAGCTGTTCCTCTGTTTCCATAATATCATTCCGGGCAATCAATTGATAAAACTCATCTGCATAATCATTCACTGATCTCGCCCCTTGTCTTAGGTTCTGCAAACGTTGATACATAAGAGATTGATAATTGTGCGGCAAGAAAGTTGCTTTCATCATCTTTCTCATTTTCTCCCAAGTGACAATTTTAGATTTTCCCATCCACTCCCGTGTTAGCTTAGTTTGTTGCCACCAAGCCATAGCTCTCCCTCTTAATCTTGTAGCAACCAACTTCACTCTTCGATCCTCGGGAACTTCTTTGAAGTCAAAAATTTCCTCAACATTTGAAACCCAATCCAAAAATTCCTCCGCTACCATTCCACCCTTCAATTCTGGAATTTCAATTTTCATCCCCGACTCCCATCGTCGATCATCTTCTACATCCCGATATGTATTTTGTACTTGGTCTCGATCTCGATAATGAATATTACTTCTATCACTCTCTTCATCATAATCACGTGTACTTCGGTATCGATCTCGACCATCAACATCTCTTCGATCACGCATGTCTCTTCTACTATGTCTTTCATCATCACGATATGGCTCGTCTCTAAACTCACGTGGAGTTCTTCTTTCTTCATGTCTATATTCATGGTGATCTCTCCTTGTTGAAACTGATGATTCTCTTCTATCTCGATATGATTGTGGCGACACCCTTCTCGCTTTCGTAACCGATGGCGAAACTCTGTTTCCTCCATGGTTCGAGATCGACGACCTTCTCCTTTGACCTTGATTCATGTCATTCATCAGTTTCTCTAACTTCCCAATGCCTTCATCAAACTTTTCATTGATGCGTTGTTCCATTTTCTCGGCTTCTTCTCTTCTATACAACGCTTCAACATTCTGATGGCGATTAGCTCTTCTCGGAGGCATGATTGAATCTTCAACAAACTTCAATACTTAGCTTTGAAAAGGATTTGGTTCGGCTCCAACTAACTCAAACTCGGTCTTAATCTACACAATGATGCACGGCTTGAACTCTTCAATAGGAATTGACTCCAAAGACTCGGCTTAGCTATGATTGGCTAAGTCTAGCTCTGATACCAAATGATGCAGCGGAAAATAACAGAAATGAATGAAACGATGAAAGTAGCAATCGGTGGACTGAAAATACCAAAATGCCCAAATCCGTTGATCTCAAAGATACCAGATTCTAGCTATCTTTGTCACGTTGATCACGCACGATGCCGTGAAAGAAGATCTACAATTCTTCGAACGTTGATCAAGCGCACTTGATACCGTGAATTGGCTTCAACAATCGTTGATTCGAGCGCACTCGAATGCCGAAAGTGGAGATAGGAGATAACACTCAACTACCAATTTTCAAAGAGGCACAAACAAAGCACTCAAACAAAGTTTTATTCAAAATCAACTAACTTTACAAATGACACGACTTGCCTATTCATAGGCTTACAACACAACACAACACTTACATCACAAAGCACTACACATTACAAGGCCATCACGACCTAGCATATTTACACATATGACCGACCTAACATAGGTCGTTAACGACCTAACAGACGCGACTTAAAAAGAAACAAACAAATACAATACAACACATCACAGCATTTACGACCTAACAGACAACATTTGTACAGATCACAACAAACGACCTAAGAATCCAACGACCTTAGAAAATAACAACATGAAGAAAATACAATACACACGACTTAACAAAGCACGTGACTTACGACCTAAAACTTTGACACAGCAATAGGAACATCTTCACTTCGGCATAAGCTTGAACGACCTTGCGACCTAACCCTTCAACGACATATGCTCCATGCGACCTAAAGTAGACAACAGCACAAACGAAGAGCGACTTAAGGTCAGCGACCTAAGTCAATGCGGCATACGTCTTACGACCTAAGGTGGTTGCGACTTAATGTTGACACGACTTAAGGAGATTGGCATGTGAGAGTGCGACATATCTTGCCTAGGTCGTAGCACGGTAGATTTAGGTCGTAGCTCGTCACTATGTTCTAAGCGACTTAAGGCATCAACATAACAACCATGCGGTGGTGAGCGTCTTAACTCGCTGGCAACATCTGAAGGCAAGCTTAACTCGCTGGCAACATATAAATGGTGTGGTTTGAGTCATAGCTTGTTAGCTCGCTCGGCGACTTATCATAGGTCGCTGAACCACTCTTTCTCGCATAACTCGCATCATCCTTTCCTCTTATCTCGTCATTCTTCACCCTGTTAGGTCGCACGCGACTTAACAGCTCGTTAGGTCGCTCGCGACCTAAGTCTACATCAGGCTGGGCTGCATCATTTGCCGAACTCCAAAAGCCAGCCTAGCATGACCAAGGCTATCAACTTCTGTGGCGAACCACTCATCCCTCACTGACAACACTCTTTTGATATATTTGGGTAATATATTGTTTTGGATTCTAATTTTTATAGTGGTATTATATATATATATATGTATATATATATATCGATTTGTAGTATGTGTATATTTGCAACTGTATCTAATGCTAGGTCTGTTATATAGGAGAGTCTATATGTATAAGTTTATAAGGTTCTGTTAAAATGAAGTATAATATTTCGGCTGTGGTTATATATATGTTATAGTATGAAATTTATAATAGTATATGGATTAGTTTGATATATATGAGTTATTAGTTATTTGTTATATAACTGATTATATTAGTTGTGATATTTAAAAATATACTCTGTATTGTCGCAGTATATGTTTTAGGTTGCTTTCATATTTGCAAACATGTTTTTATCTATTTTCTATATGTTTGTTTTGTTTTCCACAAGTAGTCTACATATATGCGTACATATATAGTAAACTGCATATGTTATCTAGTGTATATCTGTGGTATAATTTTTTTTTCTGTTTTATAAATACATTTTAGTATAAGTTGAAATTTTTTCAGGAAATATATTTTGGTATATGCTCTTTTTATACCTTACAGTTGTTAAGATGCCTTTATATATATGTATGAGTTATATATGTTCGGTTTGAAGTATATGCATTGTTATTCTATATGGTTAGTTATTAATTAAATACATAAGCTTATATATTGATCAGACTATTGTGTGTGTGTGGGTTACTGTATGAATGTCTACAATATATATATTGCAGTAATAGAGGTTATTTATATATTAGTCTGTGTTATATGTAAAGGGTTGTTGGAAAAATTGAAATGAATATTGACTTTTTAGGTGTGGTTATATATGGGTATATATCCATACAATAATATTGGTTTGTAAGCATGTTATAATATTTAAATCATGATGGGTCGGTTCATACATACATAGATTTACATATATAGTTTTATATATATGTTATCATATGGCTGGGTATATAATTATAAGTATTATATGTAAAGATATGTTTGTTTTATTTTTGTGTTATTATTTAAACATTGATTTTGAAATACCTATATATATTTAAATTTAAAACTGTCTGAATTCAGAGTATGGTTTCGTAAATAGTTATATATGATTATATAAGTATATTAGTTCACTCATACCACTTGTCATCATCGATCGGTTCTAATTTGATTTTGTCAATCCCTTATCTATCAGCTTTTCCGTCGAATTCGTTCCAATCTTATCTAGCTTTGGAAGTTGTGCTCGGATTCGTAACTCATTTCATCGTCAAAATTCTCTAGCCTCGAAAGGTGAGCAATCACTCACGATTAACGTTCTTATAATTATTAAATTTGATTTCAATTGAAATGACAATTGAAATACGCTGCTGTTAGTTATTTACTTTGCTATATATATATGATGTTATCTGTATTTGTTCACCTGTGACATCTTACACCATTATCTGTTATTTATATTGATGATATATGCCTGTTATATTATTATCATATCTGTTATCACTCTGCAAGTTCCCTTCTAGTATAGAATCACTATGGGTTGAAATGATACATACCCGAACGATCTGTAGAATAGGAGAAAATCGTTATGGGTTGAAATGATAGACCCAAGCGATTTTCATTGAATTGAATTTGGGATTGCGGGTTGAAATGATATATACCCGTACATATTTAAATTGCGGATTGAAATGATAAATATCCGTATCACTTGACCATAGGATGGAAAATTTTATACAGACACCGTTGGTCTATATATAAATATTTTGAAAATAATTTCTATGGTTTTGGAAAGAAATATATGGTTTATATATATATTGATTTTTGAGATTTTTTAAATGTTATTTTATATATAGTTAGATTCTTGATTTTAAGCTATGTATAAATTTGTTTTAATATAAAATAAGTTTAATATTAAAGTTTGATTTTTATTAAAATATAATATGGTTAAGTATTTATTTAAATTATATTTTAATATAGAGTTTTTAATGATTGGGAAGATAGATTTGAAATTGATTTGAAATGGTATTTAATTATGGATTTATTAAATTAAAAATTGATTTGGGCGTATTGAATTTGAGATTTTAAAAGGTATAATTTTATAACTTGATGTTGGTTTAAAGTGATTAATGAATATTTCAAGTTTGAGTTTAATTTAAATGATATTGAATTTATTAAATAAATATTTCAAAACTAAATAATAGTAAATTGAATTAAGATATATATGAAATTATCAAATTTGGTTTTGAAATATGGAATATTTAAAGCTTTGAAATATATGGAAATTGAAATGGTTTATTTGTGATTCAAATCTGTATTTGAAATCGATATAATTTGAAATGGGTTATTGAGAACTAAACTGAGTTAAAATTGATGAACTGAGACTTGATTTAAATTGAATCTTGGGATTTAAGTTGACCTGGAATTGATTTGTGAAAGCTATTTTATTATATAAAGTATTTTTAAATTATATATAAAACTATTTATATATTTTACTTTATAAATTATTCTCATATAACTGCTTTTAATATAAATTATTTTATTATAAACTATTTTAACTTATAACTATTTATATAAACTATTTTTATTTATAAACTATTTTAACTTATAACTTTTTATATAAACTATTTTATTTATAAACTATATTATTATATATACTAATTTTAATATCTAAACTGTTTAAGCGGAAAGTGTTATGATTTCCAAAATGCTATAATTTCAAAGCTGTGATTTCCAAAGTGTTTTGGATTTTAAAAAGACTTATGATTTGGAAAGTACTATGATTTTGGAAGTGAATATTTTTGAAATGAAAATGATATCGTATTGATTTGGTTATTGAATTGAAAATGATATTTTGGTTTTGAAGTATAAACTATTTTAAATGACCGCGATGTTATAATAACGTTTGGTTGTTAAAGAGACCGGGATCGGATATGGGCATACTCTCTGTCGATACCGAAAACCACTTTAACAACTGTGTACGCGGTGGAGATTCCAGAATGAAGTAGGATGGTGGAGACGATTCCTATTGAGGTATATTCGTGGACCCGACTCCCGTGAGTTGGCATAAGGTGGCTAAAACAGGAGCGATTGACGGGCCAATGAGGTAGCACCTCTGATCGGACGCATTTCTTCGATACCATTTTATTACTTTGTGATTGATTTTGTGGCCACCCCTCGATTTTGATTTGGGAGTGTGTTCCGAGGTGGGTGGTAGTGGGTGCTATGCGTTTCCACCAGCCCGGATCCGTAATTGGTATATCTACCCTGGCATTGAATAGTTGTGCCGTGTCACCTACCATATCTGTAACGACCCGTAAATTTCAACTGTTTTAATAACGTAATTAGTTGTAATTTTGTGAAATTTTAAACGATAAAATTTTGAAATATAAATTTGATACTTGGAATACGTCTAGTTAAACATAGCGACTGGTAAATTTTCGTCCAAAA
Source organism: Allium fistulosum (assembly GCA_030737815.1). Taxonomy (NCBI): domain Eukaryota; kingdom Viridiplantae; phylum Streptophyta; class Magnoliopsida; order Asparagales; family Amaryllidaceae; genus Allium; species Allium fistulosum. The sequence continues at coordinate 1,367,458,157 of CM060902.1, read as the reverse complement.
ATATGAAAGTTTATTTCGCGCGTAAATTTACTTCAATTCAATCAGTTAAAAAGCGATGAAAATAAAATGTTTCCGAAACCTAAATATTTTTACATAGAAAAATTCTAAACCATCTTCTGAGCAAAATGTCAGTTTGTCGTTTTTCCAAATTCGGACATCTTTGGCTCCGTCGATCTTATTTTTCAGCGTTTTCTTGCATTTTCCGCTATTAGAAATTTCGAAATTTTATAATTCAATCGTACCCCTGATATTTGTATATCGTTTCGATGGTCGTCTCGTGCCGATCTCTGCGGTATATTCACTTCTGTATTTCGTAGTCCAGTACACCTCGGAATCCGTAAAACAATATACAACATTAATTTCGTATCTGGGTTTTACATTTGTAGTGACCATTCATTTTTCTATCGGTTGGGAAGTTAACAGCCAATTGCATTAAATATTTCCTTGATTCACGTTTCTAACCTTTACATTTCCAATGAAAAATAAAGTATTTCTCTGATCATTTCCAAAACCGAATTGCCATGGTTTATATTCCCATACAAATATTAAATCCATGTTGTCTGTTCATTTTCTTTTAGCCTCTTCAATTCCACCTTTTAGTTTGGTTACTTTATTGAAATATGGGTTCGTTCATTCTAACCTGCTTTTGAGAAAAATGAAACAAAAAAAAACAAAAAAATTCACAGTATGCCTTGGAACTAGTTCATCAGTTCTCTCCACTTCTCCCAGGTCCACGCAACACCCTCCGCCGTGTCTTCGCTCCACCCATCACCAAGTCGAACCACCAGATCTCCACGTTCCCAGCATCACAAGACCAGCCGAGACTTCAGATCCCCTACCTCCTCCCATGTTCTACCTTCTTCCCCTGTTGCTTCATGTATGTTAACCCATCCTTTCGCCCTGCCTTCGTCCTCCGTTTCTTCCCTCTCCCTCCACCAATGGTCTCGACTACCTGCTCTCCCTGCTCACCGCCTCGAGCCTTCACCTGCTCCTCACATCTCCGAGCAATTGAGTTGTCTCCCCACCGAATTCGCCATCACTCGAGCACCCATCGAACAGCCGTCATCGATGCTCTCACTGCCGCCATTTTTGCTCTGCACTCCTCACCTCCTCCGCCCTCCCAAGCTTAGCCGAGCACTCATACATTTCCGCCCTCTCGCTCTCCACCTGGCATGTAGGTGCAGCGGCCACCTAACCCCAGTCCATCACTATCAATCGAACCTTGTCGTGGCCCACTTCCCTCCTTTGCACCTTGCTTGCAACTCTCCTTGGCCTTGAATGCATATGGGAAGGTATATATAGCTTTACATATATTATGTGTTGTGATGTATATTGCTATTAATATAAAATATCAGGCTTTTATATATGTTTAGTACTGCAAGTTTATATATATTTGTAAAAAAAAAAGAATATGTAGAACTTTGTAAGTTAAAATATAGGTTGGTCTGCATATTGTTTATATGAATTACATTGTTCACATGTACATTTTATTTACTGAGTGGATGAAATAGGTTCCGATTGTTCAGTATAATCTGAAGCGAGATTTTATATATGATATAGTTTAATAAAAATATTAGTTTATATATATTTACTTAGATGAGTATAAAGTTCACTGTATTCTCTTTATGCAGTTGTATAAGGTATTTATTTACATAGATGAAGTTTAAAAATACCGATACAAATTTATTTATAAATTTGCATATACATTAACTTATAAGTTATGAACTAAGTTGTGAAATTATGAGCTGTCATATAGGTAGTCTGCACATTGTAGCTAGTATATACATTGTTTTGTATGTATATATTGTTTCATATGTATGGTTGCATATCTTGTTTATAACCCGAGTCAGAGCTATTTTATATGTATGTATGGTTGCATATCTAGTTTGGTTTGCATGTATATGTTTATTAGTATATAATAATATATGTAGTTGCATGGATGTATGTACTGCCTATTGTTTAACTATATATATGTACGTGTAATATATCTAAAGTTATGTAATCAGTCTTTTAAAGTATGTGTCTTGAAGTAGGTATGCATATATATGTTAATAATAACTTTAATATATTTTGGAAATAAGGTTTTGGGTATAAAATATGTAATAGGTATTTAAAATTGATAATGATTTTGAAATGTATATATATTTTAATTTAAAAATGGGTTGTATTAAGAGTATGATTGTATATATATACAATTATATATATGTGTTCACATATACCATCGATTCAGTTCTGATTTGTTCCATCAATTCCTATTATCAGCTGTATTCGTCAAATTTGTGTCAATCTTGCTTTGCTCTGGAAACTCGTGCCTGGATTTCGTAACTCAAACTTCATTGTCTATATCTCTAGCCTCGAAAGGTGAGCAATCACTCACGATTAACGTTCTTTTATTTATTAAATTTGATTTCAATTGAAACGACAATTGAAATATGCTGTTGTTAGTTAATTACCCTGTTATATATGTTATTGCCTGTATCAGTTCACCTGTGACATCTGACACCATTATCTGTTAGTTATTTATGCGATGATAATACAGTTTGGCTGATAACTGATTGATTGTTGATGTTTATATTGGACGTTAAATTGTTAATGTTAAAATGATAAATATTATGCAATTGAACTTGATATAGGATAGTTAAATGTTAAATTTGATTAGTTGAATATGACCCCTTTTAATTGTTAAATTAATTGACATGTAAAATAGTGATAATTACACTTTGAACCATTGAACGTATATTTGATTAATTGTTGTAGTGTTAAAATTGAAATCAAATGACAATTGAAGAACCGTATAAATATTAGTGTAATAATCTTTAATCTACATGAAATGATAGTGTAGATTCTAGAAATAATTATATTAATTCGTACAAATAACAATGCGAATTAATACGGTTATTTCGGGATTATTTAAATTGATTATTGTATTGATATTGGTTGTTGTTATTGCTTGTTTATTTACTTTGACACCATCCCTATTATCACACTGCAAGTTCCTTTTACTATGCTTTGATTTTGAATTGAAATGGAATCGGGTTGAAATGATAAATACCCAAATTGAACTTTGACCTAGGATAGAAAATTAAATAAAACCCGATTGGTCAATAATTTGATTTAAAAATAAAATGAAGATTTTATTTGAATAAACAATATGGTTTTGAAATGAAGTTGAAATTTGAATTTTAATGAAAGGAAAATGTTAATATTTAATAATCTGAAACAAAATGTTAATAATGTAATTGATGGAAGAATGTTGTTAATTTGAGAAATGATTATAATTAAGTTTGAAATGATTAAACTTTGAAATGATTTAATAATTAAATTTGAAATTATAATTAAGTTTGAAATTATTAAACTTTAAAATTATTTAATAATTAAGTTTTGAATTATTTAATACTTAAATAAGATTAAATTATTTAATGATTAAATTGAATTGAAATTCTTTAATAAGAAAATTGAATTTTTGAATAAGTGAATTTTACTTCGTAAATAATTGAAATTGAGTTTCTTTATTAATTAAGTTTTGGAAATTTATTTAAGTAAGTAAATAAGTGAAATTGAATTTCTTTAACAAGAAATAAAATGGGATATTTTTGGAATTAATGTAAGACCTGAAATTGAAAGAATTGATTTGACGAATTTAATTTAGTTCAAAATTGTAAGTTTTGATTTAATGAAGTTGAACTTAAGAAATTGATTTAATGAATTGGAAATTTAATAGAAATTGTTTTGAATGATAAAGTAACTTAATGAATATTGAATGAAATAGATAAATGAATTTAAATTGATTTAAATGTTAAATTAAATTAATTTAAATGTTTTCGAAATGAAACTTATATACGAACTTGAATCAATATTTGAATTGTTTTCAATATAAAGATTGAAATTGAATTATAAGATTTGAAATGGTAATTTGGAAGTTTTGAAACGTAAAGTATGGAAACTGTTTTGATAGACAAATGAAATGTTGATTGCGAATTGAAATTGAAATTGAAATTGATTTGGTTTTGAAATAAACAAACGACCAATCGGTGTAATAATTACGAAAGTTATTAAAGAGACCGGAATTCGGTTATGGATATACTCTCTATCTAAACCGAAAACCACTTTAATAACTATACGCGGAGTGATGATCCAGAATGAAGTGGTTGGAATGATGTACGTGTTGACTGAAGAAATAGAACGATGATGGATAGCCTTGACACTTGTGTCAAATTGGAAATGACTAAAACAGGAGCTGTGCCGGGCCAATGGAGGATTAGCTACCTAAAGTGGACACACTTCTTCGAACTACTTATACTTGTTGTCGATTGGTGCACCCTTGATTTGGGAGTGTTGTTTCACGGTGTTGCGGGCGCTGCGGCGTTGCGTTCTCACCAGTCCGGATCAGGCGAACGGTAGTATCACTACCTTGGGTATTGCCTCATGTGCCTTGTCATACTTGTATTCCATTTATGCGCGACCACTACGATTTTGATTTGTACCTTTAGTATATGGATTTCCCTCTGGTGACTTCCGGTTTTGGGGAAACTACAGTCTTGTATATGCTTTTGGGAATAAAAATGTGTTAAGGGTGGAATGGGCCATGACTTAACGCTATTTTGATATCTTTTTATATTACTGATAGACATTATCTACTTAGCGTATATTACTACCTAGTAGATAGTTTAACGGATCCTTAAAGGATGGTTATTCCAAACATCCTTTGAGTTACTTGTATTTCAACTGCTATTTCACTTGAGTTGGATTTATTAATATAAGAATGTTAATCCTGACTCGAGTGTCTTGTGTTTTTGCTTTACGCTCGGGTCAGACTGAGTGTACCAGTATTCGAGACTCACCTTTGGAGTTGGAGCTTTGCTTGAAGATCCAGCCATCTGTTCTGCTTTCAGTATTCGATGATTCCAGTGATGTATTCTGATTTGTATCTGATGTATCGTATTATTCTTCTATTGTAAAACTCTGATGTATTTTATATTCATATAGTAGCTTCATGAACTACTATCTCCTTTAATTCCGCTGCACTTATTACTCTGTGTCTGTGATCTGTGATTATTTATTTACTGTATATGCTCAGTTTTGCCAAATTTAAATTAACAACGCGGTATTTTGAGCAATTCAACTCCGGCATGAGTGTCTTCCTATACACTTATAATGGATGCGAATGGTCCAAAATGGCGGGTCGTTACAGTTGGTATCAGAGCTTTGGTAGCTCTAGGCAAAACTTAACATATAGGGTAAATGTATTTACAGAATCACTCTCATTCGAGTTTCAATCTCTTCCTTTTGACTTGATTCCTTTGAATTTTGGAACGTTCCCTGCGGTTCCAAAATCCATTCGTGTCCCTCACTATTCGTCTTCTTTCGATTCTGGAGCACCCCATAACTCCATTTTGAATGATATCTATAATAGATCGGCGGTCTCGCCAATCTTCGAATGATTCGTAAAGGAGCAAAACTCCTTTATAATAGGCATCGATTTACCGGAGATTTCTGTATCCTCGGTTTACGATGCTATCTATTTCCTGCTATACCTAAATTCCATCTCTTGAGATCGAGTGTTGATTTACCTCGGAATTTTGCATCGATCTTATTCTCGAAATTACGGACGACCCGGTTAAGGTTGCCCGTGAATTAAATAAACTCATCCATCTCCCGATTGTGGTAATTGAATTATCTTATCTTCTGTTTCAAACTTATTTTTGAATCAAAATTTTCTTTGATTTGAGTCAACAAAAATTTGAATCCCTATCCTTATTTTGAAAACCCATTCCTGTATCGTCGAGCAAAGAAATGTATTTCTAAATTTATATTAAAAATGTTGTTTTCAAATTTGATAAACAAAATAGTTTTGAATGATTATATTATATATAAATATAAGTTTTCTGAAATTAAATTGTTAATAAATTTGTTGTTTGAAATAATAATATTTGATTTTCATTTATTGTTTTGTAAACCATTGACTATTGCATAATATAAATAAATGAATTTATAAACTTGGTTATAAATTGATTGGAATTTGAAATGAATCTAATTCAGAAATTTGAGAATTTATTAGTTTCCGGTGGTTTCGAACTTTGGGTTTTTTTAAAATTTTAAAGTGTATAGTATTTAAAATATTTTCGAATAGAAATCGTTTTCAAAGAATTTTTTAAAATGTTGAAATCAGTGCTTTTTTCTTTGTCGCTGGAAAATAATTTCGGTGATGGCGGCCGCATCATCGACATTCATTTTCGAGTTTCGAAGTGGAGAAACCATTCTGTAGCTTTGCTACGGTTTTGTTTTGAGGAATTTTTTTTTGATTTGAATTTATTCAGTATATTTTGATTGACATATATATAGGTATCTTATTTTAAAATTTAATTTGATTTGATATAATATATTATACATATCTCTAAATTGTTTAAAGTTAATCGGAAATATAATTCTTAAGTTTTTGTTAAAAGATGATTTTAATTATAAATAAAACCAAATTTGGAATAAATATTTAAACTTGAATAATTGAATTGGGAAAATTTTATTTGTATATTGTTCAACTGCATTCTAATACAACTTACCTAAATCATTCAGAAGTTGAATATGTAATTGGATAATATATAAGATAAATTGAATTTATAAATAAAATTTGAGTGTTTATAATAAATGTTATACACTAAATTTTGATTATAAAGATGTTAATAGAGTTAGATAGGATAATAAGTAAACTCAGTTAATAATGAAATAAATTTGTTTTGAAATAATTAATAAATTTGTATTGAAAGAATTAAAAAATTGAAATTTGATCAATATATGAAAATACCTTGAATTTAAAAGCAATTAGTAGATGTAAATTAATTTAAATCGAAACTTTTATGGTTTGAATTAATTTATATGGGTTAAATATATGTGAGTAGATATATTAAGTAGAATAAATTTAACTATAATTTGGAACAAGGAAGAATTTAAAATTGCTGAAAAATATGATTATAATAAAAAGACTATTCAAATTATGGTTTTAGAAATTGTAAATTTAAGATAAATGGGATAATAAGATAATGAATTTAGAAATAGTTGAGATTGATTTTAGTGAAATCGAATGGATTAAATCAATTATTGAACATCAATTAATTTAAATTTGAATTTATACGATTTAAATTAATTGTTATTTTAGATTTCAAATCTATTTTCTTTTTGGTTGTTTCTATTCTCCTACCTCATTCCTTTTCGGGGACGAAAAGTTTTGAGTGGGGGAGAGTGTAACGACCCGTAAATTTCAACTGTTCTAATAACGTAATTAGTTGTAATTTTGTGAAATTTTAAACGATAAAATTTTGAAATATAAATTTGATACTTGGAATACGTCTAGTTAAACATAGCGACTGGTAAATTTTCGTCCGAAAATATGAAAGTTTATTTCGCGCGTAAATTTACTTCAATTCAATCAGTTAAAAAGCGATGAAAATAAAATGTTTCCGAAACCTAAATATTTTTACATAGAAAAATTCTAAACCATCTTCTGAGCAAAATGTCAGTTTGTCGTTTTTCCAAATTCGGACATCTTTGGCTCCGTCGATCTTATTTTTCAGCGTTTTTTTGCATTTTCCGCTATTAGAAATTTCGAAATTTTATAATTCAATCGTACCCCTGATATTTGTATATCGTTTCGATCGTCGTCTCATGCCGATCTCTGCGGTATATTCACTTCTGTATTTCGGAGTCCGGTACACCTCGGAATCCGTAAAACAATATACAACATTAATTTCATATTTGGGTTTTACATTTCTAGTGACCATTCATTTTTCTATCGGTTGGAAAGTTAACAGCCAATTGCATTAAATATTTCCTTGATTCACGTTTCTAACCTTTACATTTCCAATGAAAAATAAAGTATTTCTCTGATCATTTCCAAAACCGAATTGCCATGGTTTATATTCCCATACAAATATTAAATCCATGTTGTCTGTTCATTTTCTTTTAGCCTCTTCAATTCCACCTTTTAGTTTGGTTACTTTATTGAAATATGGGTTCGTTCATTGTAACCTGCTTTTGAGAAAAATGAAACAAAAAAAAATTCACAGTATGCCTTGGAACTAGTTCATCAGTTCTCTCCACTTCTCCCAGGTCCACGCAACACCCTCCGCCGTGTCTTCGCTCCACCCATCACCAAGTCGAACCACCAGATCTCCACGTTCCCAGCATCACAAGACCAGCCGAGACTTCAGATCCCCTACCTCCTCCCATGTTCGACCTTCTTCCCCTGTTGCTTCATGTATGTTAACCCATCCTTTCGCCCTGCCTTCGTCCTCCATTTCTTCCCTCTCCCTCCACCAATGGTCTCGACTACCTACTCTCCCTGCTCACCGCCTCGAGCCTTCACCTGCTCCTCACATCTCCGAGCAATTGAGTTGTCTCCCCACCGAATTCGCCATCACTCGAGCACCCATCGAACAGCCGTCATCGATGCTATCACTGCCGCAATTTTTGCTCTGCACTCCTCACCTCCTCCGCCCTCCCAAGCTTAGCCGAGCACTCATACATTTCCGCCCTCTCGCTCTCCACCTGGCATGTAGGTGCAGCGGCCACCTAACCCCAGTCCATCACTATCAATCGAACCTTGTCGTGGCCCACTTCCCTCCTTTGCACCTTGCTTGCAACTCTCCTTGGCCTTGAATGTATATGGGAAGGTATATATAGCTTTATATATATTATGTGTTGTGATGTATATTGCTATTAATATAAAATATCAGGCTTTTATATATGTTTAGTACTGCAAGTTTATATATATTTGTAAAAAAAAAGAATATGTAGAACTTTGTAAGTTAAAATATAGGTTGGTCTGCATATTGTTTATATGAATTACATTGTTCACATGTACATTTTATTTACTGAGTGGATGAAATAGGTTCCGATTGTTCAGTATAATCTGAAGCGAGATTTTATATATGATATAGTTTAATAAAAATATTAGTTTATATATATTTACTTAGATGAGTATAAAGTTCACTGTATTCTCTTTATGCAGTTGTATAAGGTATTTATTTACATAGATGAAGTTTAAAAATACTGATACAAATTTATTTATAAATTTGCGTATACATTAACTTATAAGTTATGAACTAAGTTGTGAAATTATGAGCTGTCATATAGGTAGTCTGCACATTGTAGCTAGTATATACATTGTTTTGTATGTATATATTGTTTCATATGTATGGTTGCATATCTTGTTTATAACCCGAGTCAGAGCTATTTTATATGTATGTATGGTTGCATATCTAGTTTGGTTTGCATGTATATGTTTATTAGTATATAATAATATATGTAGTTGCATGGATGTATGTACTGCCTATTGTTTAACTATATATATGTACGTGTAATATATCTAAAGTTATGTAATCAGTCTTTTAAAGTATGTGTCTTGAAGTAGGTATGCATATATATGTTAATAATAACTTTAATATATTTTGGAAATAAGGTTTTGGGTATAAAATATGTAATAGGTATTTAAAATTGATAATGATTTTGAAATGTATATATATTTTAATTTAAAAATGGGTTGTATTAAGAGTATGATTGTATATATATACAATTATATATATGTGTTCACATATACCATCGATTCAGTTCTGATTTGTTCCATCAATTCCTATTATCAGCTGTATTCGTCAAATTTGTGTCAATCTTGCTTTGCTCTGGAAACTCGTGCCTGGATTTCGTAACTCAAACTTCATTGTCTATATCTCTAGCTTCGAAAGGTGAGCAATCACTCACGATTAACGTTCTTTTATTTATTAAATTTGATTTCAATTGAAACGACAATTGAAATATGCTGCTGTTAGTTAATTACCCTGTTATATATGTTATTGCCTGTATTAGTTCACCTGTGACATCTGGCACCATTATCTGTTAGTTATTTATGCGATGATAATACAGTTTGGCTGATAATTGATTGATTGTTGATGTTTATATTGGACGTTAAATTGTTAATGTTAAAATGATAAATATTATGCAATTGAACTTGATATAGGATAGTTAAATGTTAAATTTGATTAGTTGAATATGACCCCTTTTAATTGTTAAATTAATTGACATGTAAAATAGTGATAATTACACTTTGAACCATTGAACGTATATTTGATTAATTGTTGTAGTGTTAAAATTGAAATCGAATGACAATTGAAGAACCGTATAAATATTAGTGTAATAATCTTTAATCTACATGAAATGATAGTGTAGATTCTAGAAATAATTATATTAATTCGTACAAATAACAATGCGAATTAATACGGTTATTTCAGGATTATTTAAATTGATTATTGTATTGATATTGGTTGTTGTTATTGCTTGTTTATTTACTTTGACACCATCCCTGTTATCACACTACAAGTTCCTTTTACTATGCTTTGATTTTGAATTGAAATGGAATCGGGTTGAAATGATAAATACCCAAATTGAACTTTGACCTAGGATAGAAAATTAAATAAAACCCGATTGGTCAATAATTTGATTTAAAAATAAAATGAAGATTTTATTTGAATAAACAATATAATGAAGTTGAAATTTGAATTTTAATGAAAGGAAAATGTTAATATTTAATAATCTGAAACAAAATGTTAATAATGTAATTGATGGAAGAATGTTGTTAATTTGAGAAATGATTATAATTAAGTTTGAAATGATTAAACTTTGAAATGATTTAATAATTAAATTTGAAATTATAATTAAGTTTGAAATTATTAAACTTTAAAATTATTTAATAATTAAGTTTTGAATTATTTAATACTTAAATAAGATTAAATTATTTAATGATTAAATTGAATTGAAATTCTTTAATAAGAAAATTGAATTTTTGAATAAGTGAATTTTACTTCGTAAATAATTGAAATTGAGTTTCTTTATTAATTAAGTTTTGGAAATTTATTTAAGTAAGTAAATAAGTGAAATTGAATTTCTTTAACAAGAAATAAAATGGGATATTTTTGGAATTAATGTAAGACCTGAAATTGAAAGAATTGATTTGACGAATTTAATTTAGTTCAAAATTGTAAGTTTTGATTTAATGAAGTTGAACTTAAGAAATTGATTTAATGAATTGGAAATTTAATAGAAATTGTTTTGAATGATAAAGTAACTTAATGAATATTGAATGAAATAGATAAATGAATTTAAATTGATTTAAATGTTAAATTAAATTAATTTAAATGTTTTCGAAATGAAACTTATATACGAACTTGAATCAATATTTGAATTGTTTTCAATATAAAGATTGAAATTGAATTATAAGATTTGAAATGGTAATTTGGAAGTTTTGAAACGTAAAGTATGGAAACTGTTTTGATAGACAAATGAAATGTTGATTGCGAATTGAAATTGAAATTGAAATTGATTTTGTTTTGAAATAAACAAACGACCAATCGGTGTAATAATTACGAAAGTTATTAAAGAGACCGGAATTCGGTTATGGATATACTCTCTATCTAAACCGAAAACCACTTTAATAACTATACGCGGAGTGATGATCCATAATGAAGTGGTTGGAATGATGTACGTGTTGACTGAAGAAAGAGAACGATGATGGATAGCCTTGACACTTGTGTCAAATTGAAAATGACTAAAACAGGAGCTGTTCCGGGCCAATGGAGGATTAGCTACCTCAAGTGGACACACTTCTTCGAACTACTTATACTTGTTGTCGATTGGTGCACCCTTGATTTGGGAGTGTTGTTTCACGGTGTTGCGGGCGTTGCGGCGTTGCGTTCTCACCAGTCCGGATCAGGCGAACGATAGTATCACTACCTTGGGTATTGCCTCATGTGCCTTGTCATACTTGTATTCCATTTATGCGCGACCACTACGATTTTGATTTGTACCTTTAGTATATGGATTGCCCTTTGGTGACTTCCGGTTTTGGGGAAACTACGGTCTTGTATATGCTTTTGGGAATAAAAATGTGTTAAGGGTGGAATGGGCCATGACTTAACGCTATTTTGATATCTTTTTATATTACTGATAGACATTATCTACTTAGCGTATATTACTACCTAGTAGATAGTTTATTGGATCCTTAAAGGATGGTTATTCCAAACATCCTTAGAGTTACTTGTATTTCAACTGCTATTTCACTTGAGTTGGATTTATTAATATAAGAATGTTAATCCTGACTCGAGTGTCTTGTGTTTTTTCTTTACGCTCGGGTCAGACTGAGTGTACCAGTATTCGAGACTCACCTTTGGAGTTGGAGCTTTGCTTGAAGATCCAGCCATCTGTTCTGCTTTCAGTATTCGATGATTCCAGTGATGTATTCTGATTTGTATCTGATGTATCGTATTATTCTTCTGTTGTAAAACTCTGATGTATTTTATATTCATATAGTAGCTTCATGAACTACTATCTCCTTTAATTCCGCTGCACTTATTACTCTATGTCTGTGATCTGTGATTATTTATTTACTGTATATGCTCAGTTTTGCCAAATTTAAATTAACAACGCGGTATTTTGAGCAATTCAACTCCGGCATGAGTGTCTTCCTATACACTTATAATGGATGCAAATGGTCCAAAATAGCGGGTCGTTACAATATCGAGCTTTACTACGAGTTTGGATTTGTGTCGTAGCCTGTGGAGTATTAAGGGTAGCTCCCGATCTGGGGGTATGCTGATACTGGATAGACTACTGGGACTATTACGTGTTAAGGTGGAAAATGCAAAGCCTTAATGCTATTTAAAAGTAAGTTTATTTTACTATTAGACATTATAATAATAGCGTATATTACTACATAGTAGATAGTTTAACGGATCCTTAGAGGATGGTTATCCCAAACATCCTTTAAGTTACTATATTTTAGTTGATATTTAACTTGAGTTCGATTTATTGATATAAGAATGTTAATCCTGACTCAAGTGTTTTGTGTTTTGCTTTACGCTCGGGTCAGACTGAGTGATACAGTATTTGAGACTCACCTTTGGAGTTGGAGCTTCGCTTGGAAATCCAGCTATCTATCCAGCTTTTAGTTATTCAGTTGATTCCAGTGATGTATTCAGATTTTGTATTTGACTCTTGTATTGAGACATCTATGTATTCGAGACTCCTGATGTATCTTGCTTAACTCTATTATATATATATATGTTAGCTTCATGAACTACAATTCTTTTGTTTCCACTGCATTATTTTATATTACTCTGTGTCTGTGATTATTTATTATTTACCATATGTGCTGAGTTTTGCCAAATTTAAATTAACAATCTGATGTTTTGAGCAATTCAAATCCGACATGTATGTATGTGAATGGTTGAAAAGCCCTTGTAATATATATATATATATATATATGTATGTATGTATGTATGTATGTTTGTATGTATATTTCATTTTGTTACTCGATTTTGTTTCATTCCTAACTTTTTCATATTGACTCGGATTTTGACAAGTTATATATGGAAACTAATCAGAAAACCGCCTTAGACGCAATGGCACAAGTTTTGAAGCCATATTCCAATAATTCCGAAAATGTTTATTTTTATTACCTATCGTTATACGTTAAATTTTAATTATATAAAAATGTGGGGTGTTACAACTGCCCTGTTTTCTATTCCTGTTTTCTTTCCGAATTATTTTGCTGACTTTTAATCTGTATGAATTCTCTATAGCTGCATCTCAGGCTACAAAGCCTATTAGTGATACTGCTCCCCTCCAGCTGCTTCTTGTGCACCATCCATCGTCCAATCTCTCGCTAAAACTAAGATAGCCACCATGTAACAGCTTTTTGAGATTTTGAAATTTTGTAGATTTTTTTTTAACTAAAAAAATGAAAATTCAAAAATGCCATGAAACCTAAAAAAATGAAAATGAGACTCCCCCACACTTAATTTTGACTATGTCCCCACATTCAATGCATGATATAATGAGTGTAACGGGGAAAAACTATGTACATATTTACAAAAGAGGGTTAACATTCTTACTAGACGTAGCTTGGCTCATGATGGATCATGAGCTCCTCCTCTTGGTTATTTGGCAATTCCAAGAAAGGTTTCAGACGATGACCGTTGACTTTGAAAACCGATCCATCCCTGGGGTTTTCTATTTCTATGGCACCATGTGGAAAAACAGTTCGTACCACAAATGGTCCTGTCCATCTCGATTTAAGTTTCCCAGGGAATAAATGAAGTCTTCAGTCATATAAAAGAACTTTTTGGTTAGGCAAAATGTTTTCCTTAGGATTGACTTGTCATGGAAAAACTTTAGTTTTTTCTTTGTAAATTTTCTCGTTTGCATACGCGTCGTTCCTAAGTTCTTCTAGTTCGTTGAGTTGTCGTTTTTGGTTTTCGCCAGCTTTCCCAAGATCAAAGTTTAAGTTCTTAATTACCCACAACGCTTTGTGTTCGATTTCAATGGGTAAATGGCAAGCTTTACCGTAAACTAAACGAAATGGGGACATCCCAAGGTTAGTTTTAAAAGCAGTACGGTAAGCCCAAAGCGCTTCGGTCAATTTATGAGACCAATCTTTTCGATTTTTATTCGTAGTTTTTTCCAAGATTTGTTTTATTTGTCGATTTGAAACTACAACTTGGCCACAAGTCTGAGGATGATACGGAGTGGATAACTTGTGGGTGATCGAGTATTTTTTCATTAAAGTTTCAAAACAACGATTACAAAAATGGGTTCCGTTATCACTGATTATTGTGCGAGGTGTGCCGAACCTCGAAAAGATGTTTTCTTTGAGAAATTTCACAACAATTGTATGGTCGTTGGTTTTGCAAGGAACGGCTTCGACCCATTTTGAAACGTAATCGACAGCGAGAAGGATATACAAGTTTCCAAAAGAATTGGGAAAAGGTCCCATAAAGTCTATACCCCATACATCAAAGATTTCGATCGTAAGAATGGGGTTTAGAGGCATCATATCTCGTCGAGAAATTCGTCCAAGCATTTGACATCGATCGCAAGTTTTACAAAATTCGAATGAGTCTTTGAAGAGAGAAGGCCAATAGAAACCACACTGAAGCACCTTTTCCGCAGTTTTTCGAGGACCGAAATGTCCACCGCATGCTTGATCGTGGCAAAACGAAAGAACACTCCTTATCTCATTATCCGGAATGCAACGTCGGATGATTTGGTCGGGACAATATTTGAACAAGTATGGATCGTCCCAATAGAAATATTTCACTTGGGACATGAATTTGTATTTGTCCTGTTTGGACCACGATGAGGGAGTTTCTTTAGTGACTAAGTAGTTCACTATATCAGCGTACCATGGGTCGATAGAAATTGAAAGAAGTTGTTCATCGGGGAAGTTTTCATTGATCGGCAAAGAAGATGGTGCGTTCGGAAGACGAGACAAGTGATCGGCTATGACATTACCGGATCCTTTTTTGTCTTTGATTGTAAGGTCAAATTCTTGAAGTAAAAGGATCCAACGAATCAAGCGGGATTTGGTATCCTTTTTAGAGAAGAGATATCGAAGTGCGGAGTGGTCCGTGTACATAGTAATGTGTGACCCTATCAAGTATTGTCGGAATTTTTCGAGAGCAAAAACGACAGCTAGAAGCTCTTTTTCGGTTGTTGTGTAGTTGAGTTGAGCGTCGTTCAAAGTCATACTCATGTAATAAATCACGTGAAGGATCTTGTTGATGCGTTGTCCTAAGACAGCACCAACGGCAAAGTTTGAAGCATCACACATTATTTCGAAAGGAAGATCCCAATTGGGCACACAAATGATTGGAGCAGAAATGAGTTCGTTCTTAAGATGTTCAAAAGAAGAGATACAATCAGAGTTAAAATCGAAAGGAACGTCTTTTCCAAGAAGAGTCGTCAAAGGACGAGCAATTTTGCTAAAGTCTTTCACAAATCGTCGGTAAAAGCCAGCGTGTCCAAGAAATGATCGAATGTCCTTAACAGTTTTGGGAATGGGTAGGTTTGCAATTACGTCGATTTTCGCTTTATCTACCTCAATGCCTTTATTTGAGATGATATGTCCAAGGACTATGCCTTGTTTGACCATAAAGTGGCATTTTTCCTAATTCAAAGTCAAATGTTTTTCTTTACATCGATTTAGAACCAACTCGAGATGATGTAAACATTGGGAAAAAGAATCGCCAAAGATTGAGAAATCGTCCATAAAAACTTCTAGAAAGCGTTCAATCATGTCGGAAAAGATTCCAACCATGCATCGTTGGAAAGTCGTAGGGGCATTACAAAGTACGAATGGCATACATCGATAAGAAAAGGTACCGAATGGATACGTGAAAGTCGTTTTCTCTTGATCTTTGGGAGCGATGGGAACTTGGTTATAGTCGGAATAACCATCGAGGAAGTAGTAGAATTCGTGGCCGGCTAAACGTTCGAGCATCTGGTCGATGAAGGGAAGAGGGAAGTGATCTTTTCGTGTTGCGGCATTTAGTTTTCAATAGTCAATGCAAACACGCCAACCCGTTTGAGTTCGAGTTGGAATGAGTTTGTTTGAATCATTCTTGACAACGGTTAGCCCAGACTTTTTTGGTACAACGTGAATTGGGCTAATCCATGAACTATCGAAGATTGGGTAAATGATTCCGTTGTCGAGAAGTTTAATAATTTCATCACGCACTGCATCTTTCATTTTTGGATTAAGCCTTCGCTGCGCGTCGCGAACAGGCTTGGTATCGTCGATTAAATGGATGCGATGTTGGACAAGAGCGGGACTAATTCCCTTTATATCGGAGATCGACCATCCAATCGCTTCCTGGTTGTTTGCACAAAAAATGGACAAACACCTCAAAGTTGTATGATTTAGTAGATCTTATGTTATTCTTAGTGATTTGGGTGATTTATGCAAATATATGAAAAGCAGGGGCTAAACTGTAAAAAGACACGCAGATTTATAGTGGTTCAGCCAGAATGTGCCTACGTCCACTTTATATGTTATTTCTCTTCTCTTGTTTTGATTACAAGTACAAAGCTTTGATACAAGTAAAAGAAAGTTGTTTGAAAGTTCTCTCCGTCCTTGAGCTCTCAAACTTGTCCCCCCTTGTTGTACCCCTGCCTCTCTATTTATAGAGTGAGGTTGGGGGCAGGGGTCTTGGATGTATACAGCTGCTGGTGGGCCTGGGCTGAAGTGATCTGGCCTGGCAGTCTGGTTCGGTATTCTCTTGGTTCGGTGAAGTATGGAGTTGGTCTGGTTGGGCTTCATCCGGTGAAGTGTGGAGTGGTGAGGTTGGACCGGTGGCAGTTGCCGGATGAAGGTCTACCGAATGGACACGAGGGAGGGCTGCCGAATGGGTTATGCCGAATGGACTCGGGGGAGAGCTGCCGAATGGGTCATGCCGAATGGACTCGGGGGAGAGCTGCCGAATGAATCACGTCTCTGGGTCTCGAGGTCTTCTGGGTAAGAATTCACCCAACATTTGCCCCCCAAAGTAGGGCATATGTCTAACATATGTCGTGCTTTGTCTTCCTTCGTTCGGTCTTGGTTGCGCCGAGCCAGTTGGTCCGGTCGATGTGCTTCGCTTATAAATAAGGGCGCCACTCTACTATTGTTTCTTCACTTTTCGAGATAGCCGAACCACTTGACTCCCATTTTTTCCGAACTAGACCCTTATCATTGCCGAATCAGGTGGGATTTTATTCTGCCGAATGAGATCTTATTCTCGTATTACCGGACGAGAACGGGAGACACCGAATGAACCCATACTTGAACCACCGAATGGACCTTGAGAGTTCGAGAATTTCCATTGTCTTTACCGAATGACGATGGGAGTTTGAGCACTTTGAACTTTCTTTGCTTACACTCGAGACACCGAATGAACCCATACTTGAACCACCGAATGAAAATGATACTGAATATGTTTTTACCGAATGAAGTCATATACTTGTTTATATCCTCTGTTCTAAATGTGTTTTTCCGGTATTGTAGATAATGTCTCGCAAAGTAGAAACTCGATCAGACAAGAAGCGATCCGTGGGTGAAGGAGAGTCATCGGCTGTGCCCCCAGCTCAATCAGGATCGGAGCGTCATGGGCCCGCCCCGAGGTCATTAGTGGATGGATATGGTCCCCAGGAGTTGCTGGATTCCCCGCCTGACTGCTTTCCTAGCCTTCTCAAAGAGGAGCAACTCGATGTTATATCTCGTTCTTTTGGGATTGATAGAGCCCTCATGCTGCTGCCGGGTCCAGGAGTCATGCCATACAGTCCTCCCGAAGGATACTTCGCTTATAGCAGGTACCATTGCATGTGTGGTGCTATCCCGCCTCTCAATGCTTGGATAGTTAGCTTCCTCACGTACCTGAAGGTGGCCCCATTTCAGCTTCAGCCTAACTCTTACGCCATACTGGTGAGCCTTTTCGTTATTTTTCGGAGGAAGTATGGTCGCGCTCCCTCCAACCGGGAGATCCGGTACTTGTACAACTTAAGGGGCTACAAGAAGGGGTCCCCATATATTAACTTGGAATCTGCTGTGACCTTCAAGCCGGTCCTGGACCTTTACTCCAAATTCAGCATGTTCAAGAAAGAATGGTTCTTTGTTAGGGACGACTCCGTCTCTATCCGGCGCTTTACCTCTGGATGTAAGTTGATGCTTTTACTTATAATTTCTATCCTGATTGTGATGCTTCTTCTCATACTTTCTCATTTTTGCTAGCGACAGGTGGCTTTCCTGTTGTGGAAACTGACCGCCTGGTTCAGACGGCGGCGGAGATAGAAGGCATTCTTGGGAAATACAGATCATCTGCTTACTTGATTAGAAATGCGATCCTTCTAGAATACAACTTGATCCTTCCGCAGCAGTCTGTAGTTAAGTTGAGGGAAACGGCGGAAGAGAGGGCGGCTGCTCAGGCCAAGGGAGGCGTTGCGGCAGAGGGTGGAAAGAGAAAACCATTCACGAAACCTCCAGCCGTTGGAGGTAAGAAACTTAAGAGGTCAGACGGTCCTTCTCCCAGCAATTGTCCACTTACTCAGGGGGAGATAGACGCGGAGGAGGAAAGAGGTGAGGCGGAGGGCGGGAGTGACGTTGAGCGTCTTGGTGACGAGGGTGGCGATGGACAGGGTGGTGATGGTTCCAGGGCTTTGTCTTCTGGGCAAGTAGGCGAGATGCAAGAGTGGACGGACGATGCTCTCCGTCAGGCTTTTGAGGAGTTGGGTGATGATCCGGCTTTGGTAGAGAAGACCGGGGAGGCGGACAAAACCGGGACTGGTGCAAGTGAGTCTTCTCCGACTATTCCGGCCAAGGTGGCTTTGACAACTCAAGGTGAACTCTTGACCCCTGCACGCTTCACTAATGATAGGGACTTAGGAATATTTTATGACCCGCTCCCGTCCTGGAATGAAATCCGGGACTTATTGCAGTATCCCACTCCTCCCCAGGGTTTGTACAACCACAGCTGTGTTTCTTTTCCTTTTCTAATCTTGCAATTTACCGCGTTCCTTGAATCATATTGTAATGTAAGATTATGACACTTGTTCTTTATATCAGGAGCAGGCAAGACGCCCAAAGCTTCAGACCTTCGACACAGGCTCGAGCAATATAAACTTTCCAAAATTTCTGCTAAGCCGAAGCCCTCAGCCCAACGCTCCGGGGATGTAGTCGGGTACCGTCCTCTTCTTGGGGTCATCGAAGAGGGTATTCAGCAGAGGAAGAGGAGTCATCCTTTATCCGAAACTTCGCTCGGTTCTCAGCCTCCGGCTCAGCCTATTCATGATATTACTGAGGAGGGCAGCGAGTTTGTATCTTCTCCACACCCATCCGGAAACCCTTCTGTTGTTCATATCGACCGTCCCGATCTGGCCCGTAATCCATTTGCCGGTCATCCTGATCTGGATCCGGGTTCTCAGGATATTAATTTTGACGAAGTTACTGGTGAACACCTTCTCCCCCGTAACCCCATGGTACGAGTACTTGACGAAGCCAAGTCCTTAGACCTCGATCTACTCACCACTCGTATAGTCACTATGGGAGACGAGGCCAAGGCCACCATTGATCGGGTGGCGGAGGAGGCCAAGAAGCTGATGGGGCATCACGCTCGGCTGGTTAAGGCCGGAGAGGAGATAGGGAGCGCCAATATCCGACTTCGATTGGTGGTCTCGGATCAGGCCAAGCAGCTTGCGGATCAGGCTATCCAGATTTCTCAGCATGAGGCTGCCGCTGGGCGATTAAGGAGAACCATGGAAGAGGCTAGTCGGGCCGAATTGCGGAAAATGGAAGCTGCTTGCAAAGAGCGGATTGATATGGCTATTACCACGGTGGATGAGGTTCGGAGAGCGGATCTCGAGCAGGTGGAGGAATTGTCCGAGAAGCTTGAGGCTGCCGAGCTTGCTCAAGCTAAGTTGAGGGAAGAGATGGCGGTGATGCGGAGGTCCCTTCAAGCTGATTGCTCGAGATACAGACTGGAGAGAGATGCTGCCGTGGAAAGGTTGTCGGCCTCCGATGCCCGGATGAGGGAGTTTGAGGAGAACGAAGGAATGATGGATGACATGCTCCAGGACATGTATTTCCGGACTTGGAAGCAGGGTAACCTCTCTTGGATGGATGATTATCCCAGAGTCATGGCCAAGATATATCTTCGGGCTTTGGAGGAGGCTAAGGCTGATGCAGATAAAGAGGGTGGAACGGTCTTCAGTATGGATGTGGTCACGGCCCAGTTCACCAAGGAGGAGAAAGTGGCGGTAAAGGAGGGTATGCGGCTGCTTGCTGCTGAAGAGGCGGGTGTGCAGGTAGAAGATGACGACCAGGATGGTCAAGAAGCTAGTACTGGTAAGTCTTCCTTTCTAGTCTTTCTGTTAACTTGGTTACTCATCACTAATGAACCCTTTTTATGACCGGACAGGCGGGCAAAAGAACAAGGACAAGACTTCGACGCAACCAGCTCCATGACTGAACCTGAAAAATTCTTTTTGTAGGCTTGGCATTGTTGTATCTGTTAGTCTTAAGACAGTAGGGTAACTTCCAAGTTGTAATTCTTGCTACTTGTAATAACATTATTCTTGACGTGTAATTTTCTAGCTCAAGTTGATTTTGTCATTTCTTGAATATTTGTTGCTATTTCGACATATCGTATGAGAAATGTAGCTATGTGTATTCTTGTAATTAAATTGTGTTTGATGTCAGATTCTGGTTTTAAATCATAATCTCATGACTTGCAATGTTAGCGTGTGGTGTGGAAAAATCAAATTATAGTCATGCATTTGTACATAAAGGAAGAAAATACCGCCTTTCATGTTCTGTTTGTAAATGGCAGTTTCGAATATCTTATATGACCAAGCATGGAGAGCAGTTGACTGCCCCGCCATCTGATTGTGAATCTCTGCATCCATTGGCGGGTACCTCTTACCCTGCATCCTGTACTTTATGGTTTGTTATAGAGGATAGGAGGAAAGTTTTTTAAGTAAAATTGAAATATGTGAAATAGTAAAACTTCCAGTCACGGAAGGCCTTCGATGTGCTTAAGTTCGTGGCAAACGGGTTTTGTAGTCACTTTCCCTAGCTGTGGGTCTTGGAGACATTTGTCACCCATCTTACGCCTCCGCGGGGAGTTAATTCTTTTTTACCACAGCCGCACTTAAGACACACCGGAGCCGAGATCGCGCACAGTAACTACCCGGGCCATTATGGCCCGTACTCATGGGTATTATTCGACTTACTGTGGCCGGCTAGCGTGGGTGCCGATCGCCAACTGTGAACTGCCCCTGGCTGGCCACACCTTATGTTGGGGCTTATAATCGGTTCACAGTCGCCGGCGAGCCTAACGCCGTAATGAGCTGCCTCGGCTATAGTCGGCCTTCTCGGTGGCTTATAATCGGCTCATTACAGTTGGCTTTAAGGGCCGTCGCGAGCAATGAGTTAACCCGCAGCAGAGGGATGCTGGAGCAAAAGTGTCTCATTGGCGAGGGCATAGATTCGCATAGTACCTGTTGGGGCTTGTCTACGTGGAGTTGCATTGTGGAGTGCTTTGAATAGAAATGCTATATGCTCAGGATTTTGTTCAACAGAAAAGGATAAAGTTAACAAGCAGCCAAGATACAAAGGAACAAGCTAAAAAGAGACAAGGCTTTTTTAAAGTGGTTCGGCACGAAAAAATGCCTACGTCCACTGATTCTCTTCGTTAATTCACTTCATATGGGCAATACAAGTTAAGAAAAGTATCGACGGAGGTGTTGGATGTTCCATGCCCTCTGGAACACCTCCCCGTCCACTGTTGACAAAATATAGGCTCCGTTGTGGAGATCTTTATGAATTACATATGGTCCATCCCAGATTGGGTCTAGTGCTCCGGGGCGAGGGAAGATTCGCTTGAGGACAAGATCCCCTTCTCGTAAGGCACGATGCTTGACTTTGGAGTTGTATTGTGCTGCCACCTTTTGCTTGTGGGCTGCTGTTTTTAGGACTGCATCATTCCTTCTCTCCTCGACTAGATCCAAAGACATGTTGAGGAGCTCTTCGTTTTCTTCTGGGTTATAGTGGATCCTACGGTGGGAAGGCACAATGGTTTCAACTGGGAGCATAGCCTCCGATCCGTATGCCAAAGAGAAAGGAGTGTGCCCTGTTGATGTTCTGAAAGATGTGCGGTAGGCCCATAGTGCCGTAGGGAGTTCATCCACCCAAGCGCCCTTTGACTTTTCGAGCTTAGGATATCTGACTTCTGCCCCAGTAAATCTTTTACTGACGAAGTAAACTGGTCGTTGCGTACGGTTATCTTCTCTTACCAAGGCAGCGCTTAGAGCGTGAGATGACACAGCAAGGTATAGGTATAATTCTTCGCCTTCGCTTGGGGTCGAGAGTACTGGTGGTTTCTGGAGGTGTTCGATTAGGTTAAGGAAAGCGGTCAAGCATTCGTCCGTCCATTCGAACTTTCCTTTATCTTTCTTTAGAGCTTCGAAAAAGGGGACGCACTTGTCCGTTGCTTTGGAGATGAATCGGCTTAGGGCAGCCACTTTTCCATTTAGGCTTTGCATTTCCTTTCGGGTGGAAGGTATCTTGATGTCTCTTAATGCTCGGACTTGTTCAGGGTTTGCTTCTATCCCTCGGGCATGGACGATGAATCCTAAGAATTTTCCTGATGACACTCCGAAGGAGCACTTTAGTGGATTCAACTTCATTCCATACTGTCGAAGTACCTGGAACATCTCGCCCAGGTGGCTTACGTGATCTTTGGCTTTCCGTGATTTTACCAGCATGTCGTCTACATATACTTCCATTGTTTGTCCTATTAGCCCTGCGAACATCTTGTTGACGAGGCGCTGGTAGGTGGCTCCTGCGTTTTTAAGTCCGAAGGGCATCACTTTGTAGCAGTACAAACCCCGGTCGGTGATGAAACTAGTGTGATCTTGGTCGGGAGCATGCATAGGAATTTGGTTATATCCTGAGTATGCATCCATAAAAGACAGGAGTTCGTGCCCGGCTGTGCTGTCTACAAGTTGGTCGATTCTGGGAAGCGGAAAGCAATCCTTTGGGCAGGCGTCATTTAGGTTGGAGAAGTCAATGCAGGTCCGCCACTTCCCATTAGCCTTCTTTACTAGTACCGGGTTGGCGATCCATTCTGGGTAAATAGCTTCTCGTATGAAGTCATTGGCGAGTAGATTCTTTACTTCTTCATCGAGGGCCGCTGATCGCTCTGCCCCCATACTTCTCTTCTTTTGTTTTACGGGTGCCTTGGTAGGATCAATTTTTAATACGTGGCACGCTATGTTGGGGGAGATTCCGGTCATGTCAGCGTGTGACCAAGCGAATACATCTAAGTTGTGGCGGAGAAAATCAACGAGTTGTTCCTTCAATTCGGTTTTCAATTGCGACCCAATTTTCAGTAGCCTACTTGAGTCGTGCTTGTCTACAGATATAAACTCCATAGCCTCTGCAGGCTCGGCGGTGGCCTCCTCCTCTTTGTCCCTCGGGTCTAATTCATTGAAAGGGTCGCTGGTGTATCGAAGAGGAGGGGCTTTCTTTAGTTGCTATGCTTCAAGGCTTTTTGTGCAGAGAGCAATCTCTACACCTTTCCCTTTATCTCTCCTGTGGTTGTTGCGAAGTTCGGTTACATAGCAGTCTCGTGCAATATCTTGGTCTCCTTCCACTTCCCCTACCCCACTGTCTGTTGGAAATTTCATTTTTAGGCACCACGGGGCTAGGACAATCTGGAAGTCAGATAGGGCTGGTCTTCCTAGGAAGGCGTTGTAGGCCGAATGGTTTTCTATCAGCACAAACGTCTATTTCCTTACAACGGAGCGGGGATGGCTTCTGATTTCAACGAAGAGGTCCAGCCGCCCGATGGGCATTTTCGCATCTCCAGTGAAACCGTGTAGCGGTTTATCGCAGGGAGATACGTCCTTCATTGACAACCTCATTTTGTCGAATGCGTGTTTGAACAGGATATTTACAGAGCTTCCAGTGTCTACCAGGATTCGGTAAACTTCGGCGGGACCGAGTCGGGCAGAGATAACCATGGGATCCATGTGAGGGTACTGTCTTCCTTCTAGGTCGCGTTTACTGAATGTGATGTCATCACTTTCTTTCCGCTTTGGGTGGCGCTCTTCTATAACCGTATTGACACAGTCTCTATTGTCTCTGAGCGACTTCCCATATCTTTCCATCTCTTTCCAACTTCTGTCTGCGATGTGTGGACCTCCTGAGATGGTATGGACCACTATCTTCTCTTGACTAGAGCTGCTAGCGTTGCGGTCGCCTCTGCCGGTCCCTGGTGAGGGTAGCCTTGGGTTTTCATTGGCAGGATCTGGAGTCCTGCCTTGACTTTTTACATAGCGTTCCAGTTTCTTTCTTCTGATGTGTTCCTCAATCAGATCTCGGAGATGATGGCATTCGTTGGTATCATGTCCGTGGGATTCGTGGAAGCGGCAGAATTTTCCAGATTTCTGTGCGCTATCTGATTCCTTCTTGTATGGTGGGCGTTTGTATCTAACTTCGCCTTGGGTGGCAAGGAAGATGTTTTCGACGGTCTCGTTCAAAGGGGTGTAAGAGTCGAATCTTGGTCCTGGCCGATATAGGCGTTTCTCTACTTTCTTGCCCCCAGCATTGTCTCTGGAATCATTTCTTCGAACGTCCCTTGCCACAGCAGGGGCATTGCCATGGGTCGTCTTACTTTGCTGTCCTGACTGCCCCTCAATGGCAGCATCCTCAAGCCTCATGTATTTCCCGGCTTCATGGAAGAAATCGGGTAAAGTAGCTGGTTTTTCTTTTGTCAATCTCCTAGCAAATTTAGTGTCCGGATGCACCCCACTGCAGAGGGCCATTAGGATAAGCTTCTCATCGGCATCTTGAACTGTGGCTGCTGCGGCGTTGAATCTGGTTAGGTATTGTTGCAGCTTTTCTCCAGGTTTCTGTTTGACGCTGGATAAGGAATAAGCGTCCTTAGGTTGCTCCACATGAATGCGGAACTGACTGATGAATTTTTCTTTCAACATTTCCCATGAGCTGATGGATCCTTGGGGTAGATGACAGAACCAGGAGGTAGCAAGATCTGCTAAGAAGAGCGGGAAGCATTTGCACAGCACTCCCTCTGTTGCTCCACTCATGAGCATATGCTGCGTGTACCTCTGTAAGTGTACAACGGGATCGGAGGTTCCTTTGTAGGGTTCCATTGTTGGCATCTTCCATTCTCGGGGGGTGATAGCAATTTCGATATTGCGGGCGAAAGGGCTGGTTACCCTAGCGCCTATCCCTCGATCTCTTTGCTCCCGTTGGATACACTCTCTGAATAAGCGTGCCATCCTTTCATCAGAATTTGGAGTGGACAGAAATGAGTTTGGCTCCGTTCTGTGGGGTTGACTCCGACCAGACAACCTGTAGGGATGGTATCTTCTATCATTCCTCATATTTTCCAGTGGCTGCCTTTGATCTTCTGGGAGCATGCTTGGGTCAGCTACAGTTGGCCCTTGCCTTGATCTTCCCCTGTTGGGTTCTGATCTAAGCACTTCCTCGGGTCCAACTTCGGGCTGAACTCTAGCTCGGCCCCGTTCATTGGTGTTCCTGTGGTTAGGCAGCATGACCGGCTCAGCTGCAGTTGACCTCCGCCCGGTACCTTCCGCGTTGGGTTCGGCACCAAACGCTTCCTCAGGCCTAACTTCGGGCTGAGCTCGGTCTCGGCTCCTACCATGGCTACCCCTGCCGTTAGCTCCTTCGAAGAAGGAAGATCTTTGCTGTCTCTGAGATCCTCCAGATTGGGACTCGCCCCATGATTCAGTGTTGCGGTTGGATTCTTCAGCGTCCCTCAAGCGTGGCATGAGATGGTCTACCAAGGCTTCCTGCTGGGACGTGAAGCGGTTAGTTACTTCAACAACAACTCTGTCCAAATCTGCCCTAGTAATTGCTGCAGGCTGTTCTGTGGCAGGAGTGGCTGGGTTAGCCTGTCCTTCATTTGTTGCCGTTGCTGGAGGAGGACGGTTCACTTGATTTGTGGCAGCTGGATCAGGAAGGCTGCTGGATGCGATGTCTTTTCCTTTGTTAACATCTTTTCTCTGTTTGGGAGGCATGTTTTCCAAGCGGCGGACGATGGTGTTAGGAAAACTTGTTAAGCGGATGAAGCTGAAGCTTCGAGCTTCTAGCTCTCAGTGAAAGCACCAAAAATGTTTGCACAAAAAATGGACAAACACCTCAAAGTTGTATGATTTAGTAGATCTTATGTTATTCTTAGTGATTTGGGTGATTTATGCAAATATATGAAAAGCAGGGGCTAAACTGTAAAAAGACACGCAGATTTATAGTGGTTCAGCCAGAATGTGCCTACGTCCACTTTATATGTTATTTCTCTTCTCTTGTTTTGATTACAAGTACAAAGCTTTGATACAAGTAAAAGAAAGTTGTTTGAAAGTTCTCTCCGTCCTTGAGCTCTCAAACTTGTCCCCCCTTGTTGTACCCCTGCCTCTCTATTTATAGAGTGAGGTTGGGGGCAGGGGTCTTGGATGTATACAGCTGCTGGTGGGCCTGGGCTGAAGTGATCTGGCCTGGCAGTCTGGTTCGGTATTCTCTTGGTTCGGTGAAGTATGGAGTTGGTCTGGTTGGGCTTCATCCGGTGAAGTGTGGAGTGGTGAGGTTGGACCGGTGGCAGTTGCCGGATGAAGGTCTACCGAATGGACACGAGGGAGGGCTGCCGAATGGGTTATGCCGAATGGACTCGGGGGAGAGCTGCCGAATGGGTCATGCCGAATGGACTCGGGGGAGAGCTGCCGAATGAATCACGTCTCTGGGTCTCGAGGTCTTCTGGGTAAGAATTCACCCAACACTGGTTTTTCGAAAGAATGGAGAGAAGAGAAGCATCTTGATCAAGAGAGAGAGTTGCGGAAATTATGTCGGGCAACGTTCCGTTATCACCTAGGTATGCGTACTTAAGGTGATCGGGAAGTGGTTTGAGGTCCAACTTCGGGAGTTTTTTGATCAAAGAGTGTAACGACCCGGAGATTTCGAACCCGAAATTTCCAGATAGTTAGAAGAAAAGGAAAAGAGATAGAAGAAAGAAACAGAATAAGACACAGATTCTCACATTCGCAGCGGATCAAAATACAATATCAAATAATAATATCAGTTATACACAGAAAACTGTATTTGTTAATTACATTTTAATACATCAGAGTTACAACATTCACAAATGTACTAGACAGTTAAAATTAACATATCTCAGACAATTATAATATCACAGCGGAATATACTCCATACGTTCCTGCCATCCAGTTCGCCTCCTGAGCTCCAGAACGTCCTAACCTGAAATCTGTAATACTCGGTCTGACCCGAGCATTACCACAAAGTAACACCCGAGTCAGGCTGGAAACCAGCGTGAGTAAACTCATCTAATATGAAATTTCAATCCATAGATCTTATATAAAATCAGGGTAACTCGTATCTTCTACGAGTTCTTACTTCAAACAATTTATTTCACAAAATAATATCTAAGTATCGTTACTTAGTTCCAATGATCCAGATTACTCGATTTATTTCATTCCAGCCTATTCGATTTACAAAACAAATCTATAAAGAATTATAGATTACAAATCGAAGTGGTTTCGGGTATATTTCTGATACCCGACCCCGGTCTCTTCGAATCAAAAGTCATCCTTTAAACCAAGATTTTTCAGTTAAACAATTTAATTTAAATTCAGGATATCATATTCATATAACAAATCTATCAGAGATAGATAACTTACATTATCACAATTCATCCAAAACATCTCATATCACAATCACATATCAGATATATCAACTAATCCAAGGCATCTAATATCATTCAACCAATCCATAACAAGTCAATTCATTTTTAATTAATTTAATTAACCTCTAATTAAATTAATCACTAACCTTTAATTACTGGATTGTCTTAATCCATCTTTCTTAACACTAATTAATCAATCATTTCTTAAATATTTATCTTAATTAATCTTCCTTGATTAATTATCCCTTAATTACAATAAGTAATTATCCTTTAATTATCCCTTTTTTTTTTTAATCATTCTTGATTAATTACTTTTTTTTTAATTACATTAAGTAATTAAATCTTTAATTAATTACATTAATAAATTATTCTATAATCACTTATATTGATCAATTATCCTTAATTAATCAACCCTATAATTAATTAATTAACTTCGCTAAGTAATTACTCCTTAATTACTTCTATTAATTAACCACTAATTATTTCCAATTAAGTAATTATTTAATCACCTTTATTAATTAAATTAATCACATTTATTAATTAATCCTATTCATTAGTTTATCAACCTTAATCAAATTCAAAGTTTATCCTATAATTACCTAAGTTAATTTACTAACCCTTAATTACTTATATTAATTAATTTATTAACCACTAATTAATTACTTTGATTAATTATCCATTAATTAATCAGGACCTTCATTAGTTTAAGATAAACCATTATCTTACTATATATTTAAATTTTAAAACTGTTATAAATTTACTTCGAGTTCTACCCGGTTCTCACCCGAGTCCAACCCGAGAAAATCATCATCATCATTTATTTTTTTCTCTTTCTTTTTAAACTTTATTTTGCTTTAGACTTTAACATTCGTTTCTCTGGAAACACTCGCGATCATACTCGAGAACGAACCCAAACGAACTCCTCATTTTCCCGATTCCTACTCGAGACAACACGTAACTAACTTCGAGCTTTACCCTAATATCCCCGATCCTTCATCCTTTCTTCCTTCTTCTCAAATATAACAGCATCAACATCATTTCATTGATACACCCCGTGCACGTGCACATGTCCCAACGCCACCGTCCTCTGACGATCGTCGCGACGATGCTCCACGACTCCACGAGCTCCCTCGAACACGAAAACGTACTCAGTTTTCGCGAAAACCCACCGAGACGAAATCGAGATAAAAATCTCGACCAAGCAGCATAACCAGGGCCAGAACTTCGCCCCTCCCCATCGCCTCCGTTCTCGATAACACCGGCCGCCTTCACTGAAGCTACGGCACATCTTCCCGCTACCATTCCCCCACTCGCGATCATCTACCCTCACTCACGGCCATCGCGAAAGCTCTGAGAACATCATCGTTTCAAAACGATTCTCGAACCCTAGTCTGGCTCCATCCTCACCACTCGATCACCAGAAAAATCTAACTATATTTTTCCTGTGATCAGCCACTTGCGAACTTCCTTCGACAACGACCAAGGCAAACAACATCCTGTGGATTGTCTGAAATCGACGATTTACCAAAATCTGATCATTCCCGAATATCTCACCCAATTCTAAACTAAAAATCATCATTCCTATTCCTAAATTCATGAATTTCAAACAAGTTTCAGGTTATAGAATTGATTCATAAATTTCTGACAATTAAATTTGGACTAAATTTTGATCAGACTTGAAATTTATTTATTTTATAAATAAACGATCCTTATATATCTGTGAATCTATTTTTAAAATTAAGCTTATAAACTTACAATCACTTTCTATTTACAAATCTTAGCCTATTATCAAATATCTGGAAAGATATGAATTTCTTTTTAAAAAAATTGAAGCCTGGATAATGAACAGAGGACTTATATCCATTCACACTGTTTTGAACAGGCAAATTCATTCATACACACATACATTCTCGTGTATAAACATATACAAACCATATTTTTCTTTCAAAAATTCATCACCAACATTTAAACATATTCACAGATTTTCGAAATTAATTTTTTTTTACTCACTGATTCAGTTTTAAACAAGTATTTGCTTTTCATGTTTCCAGTCATTGTATATAATTATTCACACACGCATATATATTAAAAATCATTTTTAAATAACATGCACAACAAAATTCAAATCATACTTTAAGGATCATTGCATGCTAGTTCAATATATATCAGATTTTCCAGGTTTTACTCACCTAAAATTGAAGAACTGAGGAAGCTTTATGAATCTGGAATTTACTTTGATCCCTTTAAAACTTGAAACTGGAGATTTTTGCTTGCTGATTTGATTTGAATTGTTGAGCTAATCTGATCCTGCTTAGTTCAGATTTGGATTGCTAAGGAGATTTTCTCTGATTTTGTTTTCCAAGTTTGAGATGAATTATAGCTTCAGGTTTTAGAAATGAATTCAAGTTTTGTTTCTCTGGTTTTGATTCTTTTTGGTTTACAGGCTTGTGAAGTTGTGAAAGAGAATTGATGAAGCCTGGTTTCTTCTTTTCTCTAATAACTTGTTATTAATTTTACTAATTTTTATCAATTGCCACTTGTATACACTAAGCTATACACTTGTAAATGCATGTTATATTTATTTTACAAATGTCATAACTATGAATTTTATGTTTATATCCTTGCCTCTAAATTATTTATAAATTATGTCTAAATCCCTACTTAATTTTTTATTTATTTATATAGATTATTTATTTTATATTTACATATGTCTTGTGTACTTTAAATTTTATACTTATAGTTTTAAAAGATATACACATATCAAAGCTTTATATTTATTTTCAAATATACTAACTATATCTATTTCCAAGTATATAAAAGAAAAGGTATTTTTAAATCTTTAATTAAATTTCACCTTACATATTTAAAAACCAATCTTACACATATATATGTATAGAATTTTCAAAAATTTGTTTAAAGTTGATTATATATATATTTTATATTAGTTTTGAAAAGATAAATTTTACCAAATAAATATTTATAAAAGAAGATCATTAAACAAATATTATCAAATGAATATTTATTTAGATATTTATAAGTCAGTATTTATTATAGTTCAAATTCATCTATATATATATCTAGATATATTCTAATTATCAGAATTTCATTTATTAATCCAAATAAAATCAGTATTTCTATTAATTAACCCAGTTAATTATCAATTAACAGATGTTCCAAAATCCGGGTTATCACATTCCTCCCCCCTTAGAATCTTTTCGTCCTCGAAAAGGAACGAAACTAGAATTTGTTAAAATACTTAATATCAGTTAAATTTTCTCTTTGAACATTTTTTTTTTAAAAACACTTTAAAATCTATATAATATTGCCAAAATAGTTTATAAAAATATCATTTTATAACTCGATGTTTCAACAAATCCATCCTCGTTCTCACAGAAATTCGGTCATACGTTGATCAGGCGTAAGACTGAAAATCTATAAGTACTTGGTAAACCCGTTTTCAACACCCAGTGAAAATATTTGGAAAATAATTTATGAAAATATAGAAAACAGTTTTGAAAATAGAGAAAATATCTTTGGTGAGAATGCTCTGGAAATCATCACCCCCATCCATGGTCACAGTTACATCACGGGTTACGTTGCCATCGCAGCAAAAGTCCATGTAACTAATAACAGCATGGAACCCACAACAGATCGCAGTTACATTCCAGGGTTACGTTGCCATCGCAGCAAAAGTCCATGTAACTGTTGGCTCTCAGCGGCACACACGATTTCGCTGTCAAAATGAAACTTCTCCCACATAGGTCGCAGTCTACCGATATAAAATCAAACGCAGACTGTTGGCTCTCAGCGGCACAAACGACTTCCGCTATGTTACCATAGTGTCACAGTCTACCGATATAAAATCAAACGTAGACAGTTGGCTCTCATCGGCACACAAGACTTTCGCTATGGTCTGCAGTAGATCGCAGTGACATCGAGTTAAACTGTCGTCACAGCATAACTCAAATGCCTCTGTGGGCACCAGCCCCTCGACTTTCGCTACACAAATAATCCTCAGGAACTAGTTTATTCCGGACTCCTCACAGGATTAACTTTAGAAACCCCCCTTGGGGCTCAAGGCAGTACCACCCTGTGGTACTCCTGAGAAGTTCATTTCAAGGAAGCGCCTTTTTCCCCAGAGCTATTCACAAAACACTTTATACTATATACTTATAGTATCTTCAAATCATATCCTTTATGATTTATATCAAAATCTCCTTTACTCAAAATCGATATCCAAATCGATAGTTCCAAACTTGGCTTTCCAAATTCCAAAATTGATTTTCCCAAAAATCAAAAGCCTTTTCCAAATTCATAGATTTCCAAAACCTTTTCCAAAATCATTCTCATAAGATCCTTTATATATATATATATAGATATATATAACTTTGAAAATCTTTGGATCACTTCAACTTGTATAAAACCTCTTTTATTTTTCAAATACTTCCAAAATCCTTTTTATTTAGCAATAGATTCAACAAGGGAAGATTTACCTTATATAACAAGGATATATAACTTTATTTTATTCTAAATCAAATATTCACATTTGATAAATCTTTTATAAAGTTATTAACCATATTTCTTTTCAAAAACCATTTTACAGTTCTTATCCACAAATCTTCAATATAAATTTCATTCAAATCCGTACGATGTACACATATCACTCATACACAATATCAATCTGATCGCTCAATCGATCACACAATTTCCCTTCCGAACTAGTATCGTCCACCCGACTTCCTAGTGCGGACTCAGATCTGGTTTCTTGATTAGAAACCGTCATTCTCCTTGCATAGTTACAACTATGATAGAGAATATCCAGAACCAATCAAAAATCCATATCCAGGTTCGCCGTTGAAAATCGAGCGAAAAATCCCAACTCGGATCGATAATATTATCTCGAAATTCTGTGTTCGAATCTGGATCAAATCACTATGCGAATAGAATAATATACGTATATCCTACGTATTTATCTTTATTGGTTATTAGCCAAATCGGTTTCCTTTTCTATTCATATTTCCTTTAATTCCATTCACTTATTCTCAATTGATTCCATTTCCAATTGAGTTATTACTTCAATTACAAACAGTTTGAACTCTAACCTATTTAAATTTAAAAATAGCTTGAAAAAGTTTAAACTAGATAAGTAGTTGAAAAATAGTTATTAGTTTGTAAAATAGGTGTAAAATAGTTTAGTAGGTATAAAATAGTTAGATTATTGCAAAATAGTTTTTAAAATAGTGATTAGATATAAGTAACTGAAAAATAGTAATTAGTTTATAAGACAGTTTCAAAATAGTTAAATAATTCCAAAATAATTGTAAAATAAGTATAAGAGAGTTTGGGGTTTAAGAAGAAGAATTTGTATAGTAAATAGTTTGGAAAAATAGGTTTATACTAAAACAAATTACTTTGAAAATAGTCCAGAGTCAAACCGTTCAATTCCCCATCAATTCAATTTAAATTTCTACTTCCATTTAAATTGACTCAATACTTCAATTTCCATTGAAATTGATTTAATCCCAATTCAAGTTGAATTAACCTTAATTCCTTTCCAATTTCAAGTTAAAGTCCATTTGATTTTTAAACTTATTCAACTTTAATCACAATTCCAAATTATTCCAAATCAATTTGGATAAATTTCAAATTGAACCAGCTTCAATTCCAAATCATTTTAATTCTAATTTACCATTTGAATTTTTAAACTTATACATCTTCAATCACAATTCTAATTAATTCAAATCAAATTCAATTTGAACTAATTTTATTCAAATCTCAACTTAAAACCATCTCGAATTATATAAATTTGAGTTAAATATTTTAAATATTGATTTAATCACTTAAGTCAAGTTAACCCTTCCCTTTAAATCAAATCAACCTTTTAAACCAATTAATTCTGGATCCAAAATCCAAAATTACTTTTTAAATTATCATTACTTAACTTATTTTAAAGTTCAAATTAAAAGTTCAAAGAAATTTTATCTTCAAAATTCAATTTATTGCCCAATTTTATCTTCCAACTTTGAAACTGATTCTTAAACAATTTTAAGTTACAAATTCAATTCTTAATATTCAAATCTTAAGTTTAAAAGGGATTCCATATCCTTAATTTCAAATTAAGGTTTAATTTTCATTTATCTCTATAATGGATATATTATCACAATCCATTTCTTCATTCATTTAAACTAATCAAATTCACCATTTTAACTTTCCAAGTTAAATTTCAATTTCATCTTGAAATTTCCAATTCAAGTTGTTCATTCTAAACTTATTTAACTTTCCTTAAGTTAAATTCAATTTAATCCAGTCAACTTTATTCAATTTGAATTCCCATTTCAAATTTTAAACTTTATATTAATAAACTTTCCCACTTAAGTTTTTAAAACTTATCATATTTCTGGAAAATTCAAAACTCAACATTTAGTGTTTACTTCCAGCCAACTTTGACCTTATGTATATCCAACATATATACATATTTATTTCATTTGCACTTCAAGTCATACTTCAAATTTTTAAACCATTCTTGGTTTTCAATTTCAAAACAAATTTCTTTAAAACAATCTCAAGTTTTCTAGACTTTGATTTAAAACTTCACAATTTTAAATTATCTTCAATTCCAACTTATAAGTCATACCCGCCTATAACATTACATTTTACTTAATCATTAACAACATTTTATTATTTAAACACAACAACCATTTATGATAATAACCAAGATTATCATATGTGGAAACCAATTCATTATTATCTTTATTTCTACAAATTTAAGATTTTAATTTCAGTTTGGATCCATTTCAAACTTACCTTTATTCAATTTTAATTTGGTTGTATTTCTATTACCACTTAATTCTCATTATTATATTTAATTCAAATTAATTTAACAACCAATTTCTTTAATATATTTAATAATTAGAAAAATTATTTCTATATATATCAAAAGATAACTTATATAAATATCATTTAATTTTAAAACCATTTTAAAATCTTTATATAAGAAAATAACAAGTACGCCCTCATATATATATACACACTCAACTCATTCTAGGGTACCATTGACCCTATCCTTAACGAGTAATCCCAACAGAGCCAAGGTTCTCGCTTAACCTTCAGCTCTGATACCAAATGTAACGACCCGGAGATTTCGAACCCGAAATTTCCAGATAGTTAGAAGAAAAGGAAAAGAGATAGAAGAAAGAAACAGAATAAGACACAGATTCTCACATTCGCAGCGGATCAAAATACAATATCAAATAATAATATCAGTTATACACAGAAAACTGTATTTGTTAATTACATTTTAATACATCAGAGTTACAACATTCACAAATGTACTAGACAGTTAAAATTAACATATCTCAGACAATTATAATATCACAGCGGAATATACTCCATACGTTCCTGCCATCCAGTTCGCCTCCTGAGCTCCAGAACGTCCTAACCTGAAATCTGTAATACTCGGTCTGACCCGAGCATTACCACAAAGTAACACCCGAGTCAGGCTGGAAACCAGCGTGAGTAAACTCATCTAATATGAAATTTCAATCCATAGATCTTATATAAAATCAGGGTAACTCGTATCTTCTACGAGTTCTTACTTCAAACAATTTATTTCACAAAATAATATCTAAGTATCGTTACTTAGTTCCAATGATCCAGATTACTCGATTTATTTCATTCCAGCCTATTCGATTTACAAAACAAATCTATAAAGAATTATAGATTACAAATCGAAGTGGTTTCGGGTATATTTCTGATACCCGACCCCGGTCTCTTCGAATCAAAAGTCATCCTTTAAACCAAGATTTTTCAGTTAAACAATTTAATTTAAATTCAGGATATCATATTCATATAACAAATCTATCAGAGATAGATAACTTACATTATCACAATTCATCCAAAACATCTCATATCACAATCACATATCAGATATATCAACTAATCCAAGGCATCTAATATCATTCAACCAATCCATAACAAGTCAATTCATTTTTAATTAATTTAATTAACCTCTAATTAAATTAATCACTAACCTTTAATTACTGGATTGTCTTAATCCATCTTTCTTAACACTAATTAATCAATCATTTCTTAAATATTTATCTTAATTAATCTTCCTTGATTAATTATCCCTTAATTACAATAAGTAATTATCCTTTAATTATCCCTTTTTTTTTTTTAATCATTCTTGATTAATTACTTTTTTTTTAATTACATTAAGTAATTAAATCTTTAATTAATTACATTAATAAATTATTCTATAATCACTTATATTGATCAATTATCCTTAATTAATCAACCCTATAATTAATTAATTAACTTCGCTAAGTAATTACTCCTTAATTACTTCTATTAATTAACCACTAATTATTTCCAATTAAGTAATTATTTAATCACCTTTATTAATTAAATTAATCACATTTATTAATTAATCCTATTCATTAGTTTATCAACCTTAATCAAATTCAAAGTTTATCCTATAATTACCTAAGTTAATTTACTAACCCTTAATTACTTATATTAATTAATTTATTAACCACTAATTAATTACTTTGATTAATTATCCATTAATTAATCAGGACCTTCATTAGTTTAAGATAAACCATTATCTTACTATATATTTAAATTTTAAAACTGTTATAAATTTACTTCGAGTTCTACCCGGTTCTCACCCGAGTCCAACCCGAGAAAATCATCATCATCATTTATTTTTTTCTCTTTCTTTTTAAACTTTATTTTGCTTTAGACTTTAACATTCGTTTCTCTGGAAACACTCGCGATCATACTCGAGAACGAACCCAAACGAACTCCTCATTTTCCCGATTCCTACTCGAGACAACACGTAACTAACTTCGAGCTTTACCCTAATATCCCCGATCCTTCATCCTTTCTTCCTTCTTCTCAAATATAACAGCATCAACATCATTTCATTGATACACCCCGTGCACGTGCACATGTCCCAACGCCACCGTCCTCTGACGATCGTCGCGACGATGCTCCACGACTCCACGAGCTCCCTCGAACACGAAAACGTACTCAGTTTTCGCGAAAACCCACCGAGACGAAATCGAGATAAAAATCTCGACCAAGCAGCATAACCAGGGCCAGAACTTCGCCCCTCCCCATCGCCTCCGTTCTCGATAACACCGGCCGCCTTCACTGAAGCTACGGCACATCTTCCCGCTACCATTCCCCCACTCGCGATCATCTACCCTCACTCACGGCCATCGCGAAAGCTCTGAGAACATCATCGTTTCAAAACGATTCTCGAACCCTAGTCTGGCTCCATCCTCACCACTCGATCACCAGAAAAATCTAACTATATTTTTCCTGTGATCAGCCACTTGCGAACTTCCTTCGACAACGACCAAGGCAAACAACATCCTGTGGATTGTCTGAAATCGACGATTTACCAAAATCTGATCATTCCCGAATATCTCACCCAATTCTAAACTAAAAATCATCATTCCTATTCCTAAATTCATGAATTTCAAACAAGTTTCAGGTTATAGAATTGATTCATAAATTTCTGACAATTAAATTTGGACTAAATTTTGATCAGACTTGAAATTTATTTATTTTATAAATAAACGATCCTTATATATCTGTGAATCTATTTTTAAAATTAAGCTTATAAACTTACAATCACTTTCTATTTACAAATCTTAGCCTATTATCAAATATCTGGAAAGATATGAATTTCTTTTTAAAAAAATTGAAGCCTGGATAATGAACAGAGGACTTATATCCATTCACACTGTTTTGAACAGGCAAATTCATTCATACACACATACATTCTCGTGTATAAACATATACAAACCATATTTTTCTTTCAAAAATTCATCACCAACATTTAAACATATTCACAGATTTTCGAAATTAAATTTTTTTTACTCACTGATTCAGTTTTAAACAAGTATTTGCTTTTCATGTTTCCAGTCATTGTATATAATTATTCACACACGCATATATATTAAAAATCATTTTTAAATAACATGCACAACAAAATTCAAATCATACTTTAAGGATCATTGCATGCTAGTTCAATATATATCAGATTTTCCAGGTTTTACTCACCTAAAATTGAAGAACTGAGGAAGCTTTATGAATCTGGAATTTACTTTGATCCCTTTAAAACTTGAAACTGGAGATTTTTGCTTGCTGATTTGATTTGAATTGTTGAGCTAATCTGATCCTGCTTAGTTCAGATTTGGATTGCTAAGGAGATTTTCTCTGATTTTGTTTTCCAAGTTTGAGATGAATTATAGCTTCAGGTTTTAGAAATGAATTCAAGTTTTGTTTCTCTGGTTTTGATTCTTTTTGGTTTACAGGCTTGTGAAGTTGTGAAAGAGAATTGATGAAGCCTGGTTTCTTCTTTTCTCTAATAACTTGTTATTAATTTTACTAATTTTTATCAATTGCCACTTGTATACACTAAGCTATACACTTGTAAATGCATGTTATATTTATTTTACAAATGTCATAACTATGAATTTTATGTTTATATCCTTGCCTCTAAATTATTTATAAATTATGTCTAAATCCCTACTTAATTTTTTATTTATTTATATAGATTATTTATTTTATATTTACATATGTCTTGTGTACTTTAAATTTTATACTTATAGTTTTAAAAGATATACACATATCAAAGCTTTATATTTATTTTCAAATATACTAACTATATCTATTTCCAAGTATATAAAAGAAAAGGTATTTTTAAATCTTTAATTAAATTTCACCTTACATATTTAAAAACCAATCTTACACATATATATGTATAGAATTTTCAAAAATTTGTTTAAAGTTGATTATATATATATTTTATATTAGTTTTGAAAAGATAAATTTTACCAAATAAATATTTATAAAAGAAGATCATTAAACAAATATTATCAAATGAATATTTATTTAGATATTTATAAGTCAGTATTTATTATAGTTCAAATTCATCTATATATATATCTAGATATATTCTAATTATCAGAATTTCATTTATTAATCCAAATAAAATCAGTATTTCTATTAATTAACCCAGTTAATTATCAATTAACAGATGTTCCAAAATCCGGGTTATCACAAAGAGTTTGATTGAGATTCGGACTCAACTTGAAGCGATTCAAAGGGAAGAGTGTATTCAATCTCGTTGGGAATTTCGTGAAACAATTTTTCATACTCGGCCTCGTGTTCGTTATTAAAATCAAGTGTTTCATTTTCAATGTTTTTGTGAATGGCACTAACTTCCAACGTTTGGTCACGAGGTTCATTCGATTGGCTTTCAAGATTGAAAATGTTGAGATCCAAAGTCATGTTTCCAAAAGAGATTTTCATTGATCCGTTACGACAATTGATTAAGGCATTTGAGGTGGCTAAAAATGGTCGGCCTAGAATCAATGGAATTTGACTTATGGGATTTGTCACGGGTTGGGTTTCGAGAACAATAAAATCAACGGGGAATATGAATTGCCCAACTTGAATGAGCACGTCTTCGATTTCTCCCACGGGCTTCTTAATGGAACGATCGACAAATTGAAGCGTGACTTTTGTGGGTTTGAGCTCACCTAAGCCTAATTGTTCGTACACGGAATATGGAATCAAGTTGACACTCGCGCCTAAGTCTATCAAACATTTGTTAATCGTCTTGTCACCAATTGTACACGAAATCGTAGGGCAGCCAGGATCTTTGTATTTTACGGGCATGGATTGGGACAAGACTTCACTAAGACTGGCGGCTAAGAAGACTTTTTTGGGCACTTGAGTGTATCGCTTTTGGGTACACAAGTCCTTAAGGAATTTCGTGAAATTCTTCTTAACCACCATTCAACCAGCTGC
This sequence comes from Allium fistulosum, assembly GCA_030737815.1. Classification (NCBI taxonomy): domain Eukaryota; kingdom Viridiplantae; phylum Streptophyta; class Magnoliopsida; order Asparagales; family Amaryllidaceae; genus Allium; species Allium fistulosum. The sequence continues at coordinate 1,367,418,243 of CM060902.1, read as the reverse complement.
CTTCAAAAGCCACTACACCACTCCCCGGCAACGGCGCCAAAAACTTGGTTTTTCGACGATGGAAATTCTATCAGTTTAGAAAACCGTCGAATGAATTAAAATTAAAATTTATAACCGCAAGCGTACGGCGTACACTTTGTAGTACGTGGCGAATACGGGTCGATCCGCAGGGAATTGATGAGTTTTTAAAATTTCCTATTCAATCAAATTAGACTAAAGTGAAATGAAGTTGTTAACTACTAAAGCTAGAATTAAAATGTGATTTAAAAACTATTAAACTAGAGAACAATTTAGAGGCAAATCCACTCTAATATTTTTGTAAATCAACAAACATAGAATTTATGATCTCTAACTTTGATATTAAGTGAAATAAGTGTTGCATTTATCATAAGTATGGTTTGTTTATGTTATTAATTAACATAACTCAAACCATCAAGCTATAATACAACAATTATACCACTTATATTCTCATGAAAATGAAGCCAAAGCAAAAGTTATTTTAAGTATGATCTATTTACTATTGTAACTAGTAATATAGATCATCAAATTTCATTTTTACTTTCATTTCAAAATCAAAAATGGATTAGCAAATGATGATGCAACTTGTGTTTATGTTGAATAAGAATAGCTCATTTGCATAAGCAATATAAGCTATGAAACCCACTTGTATAAACTTGCATCAAAACTTACTTCATGAAGCATAAACCAAATGAGATCATAAATCATAAAATGTTGAAATTACATAATATTTGAGAGCTTCATTACCCCTAAATTGAAGGGGTTTAGCTACTCATTTGTGTTATCAAATCAACACATGTAAGTTTCAACATAGAAAATGAAAGAAAGTAGAGAACAAACAAAGAAAAAGAAGATTAACTACTAAAAGAAAATTGATTAGACTAATGCATAAATATAAATCTAAGCTATGAACATTAAGAGAAAGAGAGCATAGAAATAAACATTAACAAAGAAGCAAAGAAAAGCATGTAGAAAAGAGAGAAGAAAGAGGTTTGGAAGCCATTTTTATTTCATGTAACATTGAGCTTACAATTTGATCTCTTAATTTCCTAAGTAAAATGAAAGAGTAGATGATCTTTTCATGTACACAAGTGGGCTATTTAAACATGCATAAAACCCTAATTCCATTTTTAGGGTGCTTCCCAAAATGCCCTTTAGGAAGTGTGGCCATCAAGTAACCATTAGCCACTAATTAATCCATCATTTCTTGTGCATGAAGCTTTAACCTCAACTTAGTTGTCCATTAGCTCATAATTGTACATTTAGGTAAGTGGGTGGGGTCCTCCATGATCTTGAACTTGAATTATTTCCTCTTCATTCCTTTGTATTTCCTTGTGCATGCATATATCATCATGAATCCCACTTTCAAATGCATCAAAATATCCTATAAAAATCATAAAAATTGTCCAAGTAAAAATTCTTAAATTAACACATGCACACAAATGACCATTTTGCCCTTGAATGAAGATGAAAATATGATGGTTTAAAATAATTGAATTTTGATTTTAACATGTAAAAATGCCCAAATATGATGTTTATTTAAATAAAAAGAGATAAAATATGGATGTAATTATATGCACATTTACGTGCACATCAACAGCCTAAAATTTAACCCATAATAATTAATTCGTTAAGTAATTAAATAATTAAATAACTTTACGAAATTATCAAAATAAAGCCACGGGAGTTGCACCATTGTGTCCGTGATAATTTTCTGGTCAATTTCCATATATAGAACGTCAGAAACCGGGCTAATATGAATGAGAAACAAATTAAACAAAAATCAAGGAAAAAAAGGGCAGGTCGACCTGGGCACCAAGGCGGTCGACTGCCCGGTCGTCCCGCCTCAGGTGAAGGAACGAAGAATCGTTCCTTCGTTCTAGTAGGATCGAACGAATCTTTTACATGTATTTTTCATACTTTATTTTAATCCGGTCCCTCTATTCTTGCATCTGATGGCTCCTTTTCAGCCTATGATATGGTTGAATCCTATTCAATCTCCAAATCCATCAGTCCGAGATCCAGTTCTACACCTATAAATAGACCCCTAGCCCTAACACTTTTTCTCATTCTAGTTTTTCTCTAATTGGGTTCTCCTTTCTAGGAAGGACCCTAAACGGAATAAATTTCCAAGGAGAAAATCATTATAAATTAAATTATTTTACAACTCTAAGTGGATCCGGGAAGACCAAAGGAAGAGCTTAGGATCGGAAGTGAGTGATTGTAATTATTATAAGATTTCTTTAAGTAATTTAAAATAATAGGGTTTCCAATATTTGTAGTTTTACTACGATTTTGGAATAGCCTTTTCAGTTTTAGATCTATTTTCCATTCTACTCCTTTTTAGTTATTCTTTTTCAGTTATTTATAGTTTATTACCGTTGAGCATAGATTTTTATTTGTTTATAGTTTATTTACAGTATTTAAGTTTATTTACTATTATTTATTTCTTTATTTGCATCTTTTTCTACGTTTTGGATTTTATGCAAGCATTTATTCTCTTCTTCCTCCTTTTTCGCATATGGATTAGTAAATTAAACGCAAATATGGATTATATAAGTGAGAATATAGAATGAAGGAAGTAAGATGTAAATTATAAAAACTGTAATAAATAATGGAATTGGACTGTAATGAATAATGGAATTGGACTGTAATAAATAATGGAATTGGACTGAAATTATGCCTAATTATGATTAGAATTGGACTAATTAATTGGCTTGGTTATAGCTTAGAATTATAAAAAGAGTAAAAGATGAAAGAAGCTTATTTCACACTTAGACCTTGGGTTAAGTAATAAGCATGATTATAACGTAGGTTATAATAAGAAAAAGAATAGAATGAGGCTTATTTTAATACTTAGGATAAATTAATAAGTGTAGAAAGTAGAGATAGTAATAAAGGCTTATTTAAATAATTTATCTAAGTTAATAAGTAAAAATGCAAGAAGGACCTGTACCAAATAGCATTCCCCTATATTTTCTACGGACACGGTGTTTCACGTAACCCTGAAGTGAGACGAGGGGCACACTTATGCTAACAGTGGTAGCAATTGGTTAGTAAGTAGATGTTCTTATCATGGGTGATTTGGACAAGGGGCGCTATTAAATATTGTTTGGACGAAGGGCAGAATACTGTGTAGGGAGCTATATATGTCGTCTTGTCCACAGTAACCTTCTGTGTAGGGAGTTATATAGTATCTAGTCCATAGTGAATTAATGCCTTCTGTGTAGGGAGCTATATATGTCATCTAGTCCATAGTAACCTTCTGTGTAGGGAGTTATATAACATCTAGTCCACAGTAAATTAATGCCTTCTTTGTAGGGAGCTATATATGTCGTTTAGTCCATAGTAACCTTCAGTGTAAGGAGTTATATAGTATCTAGTCCATAGTAAATTAATGCCTTCTGTGTAGTGAGCTATATATGTCGTCTAGTCCACAGTAACCTTCTGTGTAAGGAGTTATATAGCATCTAGTCCACACTAAATTAATGCCTTCTGTGTAGGGAGCTATATATGTCATCTAGTCCATAGTGGGTGCTTTATGTATCTTTCATAGTTACCATTAGCATTCTATGTAGGGAGTTATATAGCGTTTAGTCCGCAGAAAGGTACTATAAAGTAGCAGTCCGATCAAAGGGGTATAATTAGGGTTATAGCCTAATTACAAGGTTAGGGATTCAACCTAATCAAAGCAGCAATCGAGGACATGTGCAAACAATCAAAGTTAACCTATCTTATAAATTGAGTAATCTTTTATCGTATTTATATCCAGTTTATCTCTTTCCTATTCCCTTTTGTTTCCTTATTTATGCTAGAACTGTTGTAGAGTCTATTATTTTACCTTGCTTAAAGACTCTAGTAATTACTATCATTCACCAGACTTTTAGTCTGATCCACTTCTCTATTTTTCTCTATTCTCCACATAGGCAATCAAGGGAGAGGACAATAGACTTGCGGTTGCTTGGAGATTTTCTTGGAGGAGTTTTCTACTGTGTATTTCTTTTATTTCAGCTTTAGTTCTTTCTACGTACTGGCTTATTTTGATGGATATTTTGTACTCTGATTTTGAGACTATGAATTTTTATTTCATAAGACATGATGGGTTTTATGATATGGATATTGTATTTGGTATTTGACTTATTTATGAAACAATTATGAAAGTTTTATTTTAAATAAGTTATTATTTTAGTTTCCACCGTTTTTACCTATTTTTGTTTGTGAATCTTAGTCTATGTTAGTTTTATTTATACCTATAATGCACCACGCCTTTTAATATGTCCTTTTGGGTATATTAAGGGGTGTATGGTGTTTCACACCACAAGGAAGTTGGCGTTATCAACTGAAGCAGGACTTCCTCTGAAGATAGCTAAATTATTGATATAGAAGAGGAGGAACATTCATTTTTTGATAAAGCTTCGGAGAGCCCAATCATTGAAGCTCCCCAAGACAAACCTGAGCAGACTCCTACTTCTACCGATCCCCTCTCTCGAATTAATATTCCCAGCTCCTGGCTGCATTTGAACAAATGCAATAAGCTTTGGAAGTGACCCCCGCTCAAAAGCGTATTCCTCCGAAGCCATCATCTTCTTCTCCTTCCATTAACTTTGAAGAGATAGTCCAACCTATCTTACATTCTCAGTCCTTCACTTCCATCCACCCGCCTTCCTACGTTCCTGACTTGGCGGTGCATTACCGCTCTCTGATATTGCAACAATTCTTGGTAAGTTTCACTTCAATTGACTTTATCATTGCTGATCTTTAACTTTCTGACTCGTGTTGTATTTCTTATTTCAAATTTCCAAGAGTTGGCTAGTTTTGCATGAGCAAGCATCGAAATCTTCTACTGAGCCCTCCCAGTTCCAAGAGGAAATTTCTGTTCTAAAGAATCAAGTGTCTTCTTGAAACGACCTGAATTTTCCGACATTTAATTTTGAATATTTAAATGGTTTTAAATATTGAATTTAGAATATAAATTGTTTTTTGATATGAAGATTTCGGTTGAAATTATAGAATGGATTTAAATTCCAAATACAGTGATTTATTGGATAAATTCAATTGTTGAATTAATAATTGAAAATCAATTAAATAATTGAATTTTGTTGAATATGAATCGAAAATGATTTCTAATGTAGATATAAATTCTATTGGAATTAGAATTGAGTTAATAAGTTTTTAAAACTGGAATTTCAAGAGATTTCACAAAATTTTGAAATCGTTGATTTAGTCGACCGTTAAAATAGCGATCTGGGACACAGTCTTGGAATTCGACGAAACTAGTTCCATTGGACCTGTAATAGTGTATTATTATCGGATTTCAAATTTCATAGTGTTTGAATTTACCGTTTAGTCGTACGATCTGAAAATGCCTAGAAATAATTTAATTGAATTAATTTAAATAGTCGATTCAAAAAGCTATGTTCTCCATATGATCGAATTACGACTCGAAACTTGTTCCATTGAGTTCGGAATAGCGGTATAACCATAGGAACGCTAGGCTGCATGCCTCGATAAAAGTATGAAGTTTTAAGTTATATTAAGTGAGATATTTTGAGAAATAAATAAATATTATATATAATTTCCATGTCAAAGTGTACAATCTCTCGAACCACCTATAACCGGTCAACCTTTCTCTCAAAGCCACCCTTCTTCTATCTTATAAGTTGTGTACTCTCTTTTTCTAGCCTTCGGTTCAAAGCTAATAGAAAAACAGAGATCGAAATCGATCAAAATCGAATTCGTTTAAGAATATATAAAAAACCAGGCAACGCGATCAAAATCACGATGGCACTCGATAATTCACGGCATTGTCATTAGTGAGATGGAGTCGATCGAAGTCGAATGCGCTTCAATCCCAGAGGCGAGATTGGCGAGTTGCCGTTGGGAGTGGCGATGGAAATCGCGACTGCAAAGGAGGATCACACAGTTGTGAAGAGGTAGGCGATCTAGAGGGGTTGTCGAGTTGGAGACATGCATGCGTTATTGAAGTCGCGCGACTGGAGTTATTGTGTTTGAAGGAGGAGTTAGAAACGTCCGTTTAAAAGAGAAGAAAAAAAGATGTATAGGTAGGCGCGAACGAAGGAAGGGAAGTGAAGCGCGGCCTTGGCTGAGTTTTGAAGCAATAGCAGCGGCCAGGATTCATGGTAAAATTCTTTTTATAAATTTAGTAGTTAATTAAACTAATTTTAGTTGCAAACTGATAATTAGAAAAATCAATAACCTTGTTATACGAGGTCCAAAATAAATAAAAGAGTCATGTGCAATTCATAGCTGGAAAATCTACGTAATGGAATTAAAATTGGAATGGATTGCAAATAAAAGCAAGGTGAGTAAATCTCACTCATTTGGATAATTTGCTTTAATTTAAATAGTTAAATTATTGATTGATTGATTTGATGAATGGATAATTATTATTATCAATTTGGATGTTATATATATGTCTATATATAGCAGTATATATTAATAGTTGGATATATTTCCCGCCATTGGAGCGGATGAAACCCTATGTGCCTCGCATAATAACGAATGACCCTATATACCATGTGTCACGTACGGGAATTTTCGACTTTCGAAAATTCGACATCGATACTCACTTTATCGACTGCCGAGCAATCGAGTGCCGGAAACTCCAATAGTGAGGGTTTTTAAGAAGAAGAAAAAGGCAGAAGAAGAAGAAAGAAGAAAAAGAAAGAAGAACAACAACAGAACAAGAGCAGAAACAGAAAACAATAACAGAATCTCACATATCGCAGCGGAACAATATATAATAGATAAATGAATATCATTTAAAAACAAAAGAATTATATCTGTTATTACATTACATCACATCATATCATCAGAGTCAATAAACAACAATGGACAGTTATATAAACTTGTCCTCATACAGAATACACAGCGGAATAAATACTATCAGATACAAATACTACGTCTCGCCATCCAGCTTATCTCCAAACTCCAGAATATCCAGAATATCCTGATAATATAACTCTAGGCTGCCCGTGTGGAAATTGGTGGGCACCCAGAGTTTAGAAGGGAACAATAAACTCCGAGTCAGTCATGGTGACTGGTGTGAGATCGTAAAACAGTTATTTATCTTTAAAATAACCAACAGGAAAACTTTAATGTCAATTCGCAATGCTTTTGGAAAATGAAACTACCATAAGACCTCCCACCACACACACAATGCAAACGCAGACTTGGAGGAGATTTCTTCTTATGTTAGTCAAAAATGCTTACTACGCAAAAATCAAAACCTTTTTGATATTATTATTAGTGCATAGTGGAAAACATTTCGAAAGTATAATATAAATCTTAGCCAGCATAGGCATTCCGCACTTATGCCTACTATAGCTACCATCCAAACAGTGGTGACCACCATAAGTGAATGATAGGTTCTACAACTAAAACCGTACAAGTGTCGTATTGTTTCTTTGGATTTCCAACAAATGGTCAGGCTAAGGAACTTCCTATCCACGATGGGTACGTCCCTGGAATAGACGACCCGAGAACCTAACCGGATCTCTGCCAACACAAGGCCGGGTTACCTCTGCAAAAATAGGTAACTACTAACACGCGTATGCCATCCCCCGATCGTCACCGATCTTCCCGAGGATCCCCGATTTCCAACAAACCACATAGATAATAATGCAGCAACCACATAGGTTAAGTATCTGGGCTCCATACCATGATACCACCTCTATCCAGAAGGAATGACATACACTAAGGGGCGCTACTCCCTAGAACCTTGCCGCATCCTTCCTGTTTTGACCATTTCCGGGGTGTGAGGCTCGATGAAGTCTCGTCCACAAAGCTACGCTTTCTACAAAAAGCCCTGCTTCGGGTCAAACAAAATGATCAACCTATGATCACAAAGATATAAGATCAATCAAATGATCATATCGCAAATGATCAAACACTGATCATTTCACAGCAACACTCAGTATGCCACGTTACCAAATTGGGATATATCGCTGATAAATTTCAACTACATAACCTCTGAGCTCGTACGTCTCAGAGAAGGGTGTTAAGCTAAGAGAATAAATTCTCCGCCACCAACAGATATGTATTTGAAAGAAATCAGCTTTATATCTCAAAGTGTAACGTCAGACACACAATCCATACAAGTCTGTTCCGGGATCGAACAGAACCGAAGGCACTTCTCACGAAGCCCTTGCATTTCCGGATAATTTCTAATCACGTCCGGACTTCCCGTCACTAAGGGTGATAAAACCTCTAAATCGGAGATCAGCCGATGTAGAGTAACTCGACGGTAATCCTTCCGTTTTCAAAAATATCCGGTCTTCAACACCGGTCTTCGAATGCAATTCATACGACGTATCACATATTCGGAATGGGTTATACGACCCCATGGTCCTTTCCCGGCTAACCCGAATAGTGAGCGATTATTCAAAAATAAGTGTGGCATTCAAATTCATCCAATTCACAACAAATACCTATCTAAAGGTAATTATTGATAGTCGGTTATTTAACTATCAATAAAGATGCACAACATCATCAGATTCCAAATAATTTTCCAAATAATTTTATCTCCCAAAAATATCTTCATTAGATATAAAATTTCCACACTTCAAAAATAAATCAATATTTATTTTTAAAACGAATTCCCATTTCTTTTATAAATTCCATAGTGAATTTATATTTCGAAATATCTACTGATATACGATTTTCAAATCGATTTCAATATTCAACTTCAATTTATCTTTTCAAAGATAAATTCTCAAAACATTTCATTTCATTTTGGAAAACATTTCCATACTTATCTAATAATAAGTATTTCACAAATCTTTTATTTTCAACACTTGGAAAATATCCGATATACTTAAATCAAATTAAGTATATATTCATTCTTTAAGGAAATCATTTATTATAACAACATTCATTTGAGTCAAAACGAATGTTACGTAAAACATCGCTACGACGACTCAAAATCACTAGTATAGGGATTCGGAAATTAAGATAGATATATAAATCCCAATACTAGATAAAAACATTTCCTTTCGGAAATCATTTACTATAACAACAGTGTTATAGTCCACCATTTCCTTCTACTTCTCGAAAACGTCTATTTCAACAACAAGTGTTGAAATCTATGCTTTCGATTCATAATACATTTTAAAACATCTTTAAAATGTTTAACTTCATTTTAAAGTATCACTTCTTCAAAAATAAATCCATTTTATTTAATAATATATTCACTGTCCAAAATCGTGAATATAATTCACTTAACCCAATTTCAATCATTTCTACACATTTTTATCTCAATAAAAATTCGCTATCCAAAATCGCGAATATACCTTCTTTAAAAATCTTCTATATTTAATTTCTCAAATTCAACTGATTTTGAATTTATAAACACGTTTATAAATTCTATTCCTATTTTAGTAACAACTCGACTTATAAATCTTCTTTTTATCAACTTCTATATTTTACTTATCAGAATAAGTGATTTCGGATTTATAAACAACTTTTATAAATTCCAATTCTATTTATAAAAACTTCAATCCCAAATCAATTTCGATATTGATTTAAAAATTTATTTATCACTACTAAGTAAATTCCTTATTTTCCTCAAATTATTCAATATTCTGTTTTTAACAATGGATTCTTCAATTTGAAATCATTTTACATTGATTTCCCAATTTGTTTCAATTTACCAATTAAATTTCTAATAGGATTTCCAACTTATCTTCTCTTAAATAAATTCCTTTTTAAGAAAATAAATTTCAATCGTTTCTTTCAATCTATTTTAAAAATCCAAATTTTAAATTAAATTCTTCAAATTAAAATCACTATTTTACGAAATCCATTTATTTAACATTTTCACTTTATTCTGGAATAAATTCGATAATACTATAAAAATCAACCTTTATACCTTTAAATTCTTTTCTTCAAATTTTATTCAATTTCAAAAAATCAATTCACTTAAAATTTTCTGCTTGAATTACCAAAAATTCAATTTCGTTTATTTTTGGAATCCAATGATATCAAACATCCATTCAGCTAAATTTTAGCTTTCAACAATTTCCAGACATCAATTCAATAACATCAATAATCATTCACAGATTATCACATCACAGTAGAAATAAATTCAATCAATGTGAGGGGTCCAGTTGGATCCCTCCAACCTGTTTCCCTGCATCCAAAGACGTTAGCACAATACCAATTCCGCTCCAGTACGGAATTATCGCGGTATATGGGTTTTATAAAAATCCGCTTACTAACGGCGCAATAGGGTCTCATCCGCTATACGAGGCGGGAAATCATCAATCCAATATATACATATGCCAATATGTATATATTGCTATATATATATATAGATATATCCTACTATATCTAATATCACATCCACATAGCAATCAGTCAATCAATAATAACTGTAAAATCAAATTTCCTTCGAGTGAGAAAGATCTCACCTTAGATTTATATTTTGCAGTCCAGTTTCCATCTTGACTTGATTTCTGGATTTATACCTTATATAACAATTGTACGATCTTAATTAATATTTGAACTGAATCGAATAATAATAATAAATTTCCATTCCAATTTGTTTTTCTCCATTTATACCTTGTATAAATATTTACACAATTTATAAATATTTGAATCAATTGGACAATTAAATTTCAGAGATTTCATTCTACATTAAATTTCGAACTGTTTTCCCTCTACAGCTTTAATTAACCAAAGATTTTATTTTAAACTCAATAATTTATTCTTAATATATTAAACAGAATTATCTTATTACAGTGAACTAAAAAAATCTATTTTCACATACCATTTTCAAATTCCTATTTCAATCTTTTCAAAAATAATTTCTAAGTGAACTTTTTCAAATTCAAAACCCTTCTGTTAAAAAAAAAATTTCTTTAACTCATATATTCACTGCTTTTATCCCCATAAACATTTTTCTCTGAAAATAAAATTTCTGTTTCTACTTATGTTATAATTAACTTAAATTTAGAACTGCATAGCACATAAGATTTCTTCACTGTAAAATTATAATAATATTTATTATAAAACAGAAATTAGTTTTTACTGTTAATATTTCCTAACCTATGTTATACATATCTATTAAATCAAAATTGAAAGTGATAAAATAACTTGCAGAATGCTAACCACCTCGTTGTTAATCTCCTCCCTGTTGACCACAAACTGCGACCCTGCCGATGTCGCGCCTTCACCTTGACATCGCAACGAAACCCCTCTGCCCAGCTTTACTCGACGACGAACATCCCTCTAACCTGCCAACTTGCTCGAGCTCGCGACAACCAGCCTCAGTTGCAACCCCACATCACGACTTGCCTGCTTTCGATCCCAATCGCCGACCAATCTCTGCCCTCGCGAATGCGTGGCCTCGCGCGACCACGTCGCATCGATGCTCGCGAAACCCTAGCCTTCGTCGCCTCTTTCCCCCTACGGCCTCGAATTTGAGACTGTAGCAAAACTTCAAATCGGCAGTAGAAATATCGCGTAGGGGCAAGGATGAGTCGCCATTTTCTTCGGAGTCGAACAGAAGATAGGAGGAAGGCATGCGTTGATTTCGAACTGCTCGATGGCACGCGGCCATTTATTTTTAATTTCGAACGAGAGTTGTTTCTTCGTTTCTTTGGTTTGAATCTGAAGAGAGGGGAACGAGATTCATTTCGTTTGTCTGCCATTTTTCAATTGTTTCGTTTTCTGTTCGATTTTGAATACGAGGAATATTTAAAAAATCAGAAGAAGGCATGGGTCACACGATTTTCTCCGTGATTATAGGCGATGTTAAAGGAGTGAACGTGTATGTCGGCAGGCTTATAAATTTTAAAATGTTAAAATAAAATTCAATTTTATTTCAACACGTTTTGGTGTCGTACGCTCACAGAATAACTCCAATCAATACGAAAATTTAAATTCGACAATATTTCAATATTCCGGACCCAATGGAACTAGTTTCGTCGAATTCCGAGACTGTGCCTCGGACGGCTATTTTTAAATATCGGTTAAACGATATAAATTTCAAAACTGATCAAATCAATTCGGAATTGGATTCTGAAGCTTCTGTTATCTTCAGAATCATCAATATGAATTTTAAAAGTTTTTGAAATATTTTTCTTCAACTGTAAATTGAAGATTTAAATTCTTATTCAACTTCAATAGATTAAACTATAAAATTTAATCACCAAATTCCAAGTTATTTTCGGGATTCAAATTAAATTACCGTCCAAATATCTAAAATTAGTTAAATATTCTCAATTTAATTTGTTCGAAATTCAGGGTTGTTACAGACTTCCCCCCTTAAAAGAATTTCGTCCTCGAAATTACAAGTTAGGAAGAATGGTCCTTAACTCGTCTATCATTTTTCACAATTCAATAGTTTTATCAAATTTTCAAAACAAATCTTTCTACTAAAGATTCGTTATCATTCCAACTATATTTTCAACTTCAATTACAGATTTCAAACAACATTGTTTCTTAACAATTTAATTTTTAAGTTTAAATTCAAATTTTAAACTTTCAAAATTTCTCAAAAATTTTCTAACACTCGAAATTTTCGAAAAATTTCGCCTGCGTCTCCTTTGCGCGGCTAATACGGCACGACTACAAAACGTCCCTACGGACTCTCAGATTTCAAAAAGAAAAAGAAACAGCCAAGCGGCTAGACAAGAAATCATCAAAAACTCATATTATAATTCAAATTGAAACACTTACCTTTTGTTGAGCAATTCAAATTCTCTTCAAAATTAAAATCCCAATTCCTTTACACCTGTATATCCTACTAGCCATTATATCTAGTTACACATTCAAACCATTTTGCAAATTCTATTACAAAATTTTCAATATAAACTACTTATATCATTTTTACTTCACTGTTGAAGTTACATCATTCAGTTTCGTTCAATTTTGAACTCTCATTCCAATTCATTTGTTACTACTCCAATTTATTTATTCAAATTCGGTTTCAACTTCATTTACTACCAAATTCAAAAGAAGTTTAACATTCATTTTTAATCTCATTCACTTCATTCAATTAGCTTCACTTACAAATTTTTAGTTTAATAGTTCACTTTGTTTTCCACAAATCTAAATTCAATTCAGTCTTACTTACCAATTCAAAATGAATTTTTACATTAAATTTCATTTTCTTGCATTTGCTATTGCAAATTCATTTATTCATTCGTAATTTTATCCATTTTCAATTCGAATTCTCATTTCAATCGAATTTCAAATACTTTATAAGTCTTCGACTTTTTTACAATTTGATTTATAAAGTCATTTGTACATTCATATTACTAATTTCATTCCTTTATGAATTTTATCTTCAAATATTTTTCTGGAACTTTATTTCAAACTATATATCACATTAATATTTCATATTCACAAATTCTATTCATATAAGAATTTATTTCTTAACTTTGGAGTTACGATTTGAATTTCTTATTCAATTTCAATGATAATAGATTAATATTATCACTTCTAACATCCATGCAACCATATACTATAATACTTTATAGAGAAACATTTATTTTCTATACAAAAATAGTTTTGGGCAAAATTATTTCATTTACCCTATTTAAAACAATATTGTGTCGAATTGTTCTATTCAAGTGTTTAGAAACCCCTTCGATACAGTTTTGCAAGACTGTGCCGACGAAGGTTCATATACCACTCAATAAACCAATCATCACAATACAAAACAATTTTATATTCAATAACAAATACGCGCTCATATCTATTATTACACTCAACTCATTCTAGAGTACTACTGACTCTATCACTAATGAGTAACACCCAACAGAGCAGGGTTGTCGCTTAACCATATGCTCTGATACCACGCTGTCACATACCGAATTTTTCGACTTTCGAAAATTCGACATCGATACTCACTTTATCGACTGCCGAGCAATCGAGTGCCGGAAACTCCAATAGTGAGGGTTTTTAAGAAGAAGAAAAAGGCAGAAGAAGAAGAAAGAAGAAAAAGAAAGAAGAACAACAACAAAACAAGAGCAGAAATAGAAAACAATAACAGAATCTCACATATCGCAGCGGAACAATATATAATAGATAAATGAATATCATTTAAAAACAAAAGAATTATATCTGTTATTACATTACATCACATCATATCATCAGAGTCAATAAACAACAATGGACAGTTATATAAACTTGTCCTCATACAGAATACACAGCGGAATAAATACTATCAGATACAAATACTACGTCTCGCCATCCAGCTTATCTCCAAACTCCAGAATATCCAGAATATCCTGATAATATAACTCTAGGCTGCCCGTGTGGAAATTGGTGGGCACCCAGAGTTTAGAAGGGAACAATAAACTCCGAGTCAGTCATGGTGACTGGTGTGAGATCGTAAAACAGTTATTTATCTTTAAAATAACCAACAGGAAAACTTTAATGTCAATTCGCAATGCTTTTGGAAAATGAAACTACCATAAGACCTCCCACCACACACACAATGCAAACGCAGACTTGGAGGAGATTTCTTCTTATGTTAGTCAAAAATGCTTACTACGCAAAAATCAAAACCTTTTTGATATTATTATTAGTGCATAGTGGAAAACATTTCGAAAGTATAATATAAATCTTAGCCAGCATAGGCATTCCGCACTTATGCCTACTATAGCTACCATCCAAACAGTGGTGACCACCATAAGTGAATGATAGGTTCTACAACTAAAACCGTACAAGTGTCGTATTGTTTCTTTGGATTTCCAACAAATGGTCAGGCTAAGGAACTTCCTATCCACGATGGGTACGTCCCTGGAATAGACGACCCGAGAACCTAACCGGATCTCTGCCAACACAAGGCCGGGTTACCTCTGCAAAAATAGGTAACTACTGACACGCGTATGCCATCCCCCGATCGTCACCGATCTTCCCGAGGATCCCCGATTTCCAACAAACCACATAGATAATAATGCAGCAACCACATAGGTTAAGTATCTGGGCTCCATACCATGATACCACCTCTATCCAGAAGGAATGACATACACTAAGGGGCGCTACTCCCTAGAACCTTGCCGCATCCTTCCTGTTTTGACCATTTCCGGGGTGTGAGGCTCGATGAAGTCTCGTCCACAAAGCTACGCTTTCTACAAAAAGCCCTGCTTCGGGTCAAACAAAATGATCAACCTATGATCACAAAGATATAAGATCAAACAAATGATCATATCGCAAATGATCAAACACTGATCATTTCACAGCAACACTCAGTATGCCACGTTACCAAATTGGGATATATCGCTGATAAATTTCAACTACATAACCTCTGAGCTCGTACGTCTCAGAGAAGGGTGTTAAGCTAAGAGAATAAATTCTCCGCCACCAACAGATATGTATTTGAAAGAAATCAGCTTTATATCTCAAAGTGTAACGTCAGACACACAATCCATACAAGTCTGTTACGGGATCGAACAGAACCGAAGGCACTTCTCACGAAGCCCTTGCATTTCCGGATAATTTCTAATCACGTCCGGACTTCCCGTCACTAAGGGTGATAAAACCTCTAAATCGGAGATCAGCCGATGTAGAGTAACTCGACGGTAATCCTTCCGTTTTCAAAAATATCCGGTCTTCAACACCGGTCTTCGAATGCAATTCATACGACGTATCACATATTCGGAATGGGTTATACGACCCCATGGTCCTTTCCCGGCTAACCCGAATAGTGAGCGATTATTCAAAAATAAGTGTGGCATTCAAATTCATCCAATTCACAACAAATACCTATATAAAGGTAATTATTGATAGTCGGTTATTTAACTATCAATAAAGATGCACAACATCATCAGATTCCAAATAATTTTCCAAATTATTTTATCTCCCAAAAATATCTTCATTAGATATAAAATTTCCACACTTCAAAAATAAATCAATATTTATTTTTAAAACGAATTCCCATTTCTTTTATAAATTCCATAGTGAATTTATATTTCGAAATATCTACTGATATACGATTTTCAAATCGATTTCAATATTCAACTTCAATTTATCTTTTCAAAGATAAATTCTCAAAACATTTCATTTCATTTTGGAAAACATTTCCATACTTATCTAATAATAAGTATTTCACAAATCTTTTATTTTCAACACTTGGAAAATATCCGATATACTTAAATCAAATTAAGTATATATTCATTCTTTAAGGAAATCATTTATTATAACAACATTCATTTGAGTCAAAACGAATGTTACGTAAAACATCGCTACGACGACTCAAAATCACTAGTATAGGGATTCGGAAATTAAGATAGATATATAAATCCCAATACTAGATAAAAACATTTCCTTTCGGAAATCATTTACTATAACAACAGTGTTATAGTCCACCATTTCCTTCTACTTCTCGAAAACGTCTATTTCAACAACAAGTGTTGAAATCTATGCTTTCGATTCATAATACATTTTAAAACATCTTTAAAATGTTTAACTTCATTTTAAAGTATCACTTCTTCAAAAATAAATCCATATTATTTAATAATATATTCACTGTCCAAAATCGTGAATATAATTCACTTAACCCAATTTCAATCATTTCTACACATTTTTATCTCAATAAAAATTCGCTATCCAAAATCGCGAATATACCTTCTTTAAAAATCTTCTATATTTAATTTCTCAAATTCAACTGATTTTGAATTTATAAACACGTTTATAAATTCTATTCCTATTTTAGTAACAACTCGACTTATAAATCTTCTTTTTATCAACTTCTATATTTTACTTATCAGAATAAGTGATTTCGGATTTATAAACAACTTTTATAAATTCCAATTCTATTTATAAAAACTTCAATCCCAAATCAATTTCGATATTGATTTAAAAATTTATTTATCACTACTAAGTAAATTCCTTATTTTCCTCAAATTATTCAATATTCTGTTTTTAACAATGGATTCTTCAATTTGAAATCATTTTACATTGATTTCCCAATTTGTTTCAATTTACCAATTAAATTTCTAATAGGATTTCCAACTTATCTTCTCTTAAATAAATTCCTTTTTAAGAAAATAAATTTCAATCGTTTCTTTCAATCTATTTTAAAATCCAAATTTTAAATTAAATTCTTCAAATTAAAATCACTATTTTACGAAATCCATTTATTTAACATTTTCACTTTATTCTGGAATAAATTCGATAATACTATAAAAATCAACCTTTATACCTTTAAATTCTTTTCTTCAAATTTTATTCAATTTCAAAAAATCAATTCACTTAAAATTTTCTGCTTGAATTACCAAAAATTCAATTTCGTTTATTTTTGGAATCCAATGATATCAAACATCCATTCAGCTAAATTTTAGCTTTCAACAATTTCCAGACATCAATTCAATAACATCAATAATCATTCACAGATTATCACATCACAGTAGAAATAAATTCAATCAATGTGAGGGGTCCAGTTGGATCCCTCCAACCTGTTTCCCTGCATCCAAAGACGTTAGCACAATACCAATTCCGCTCCAGTACGGAATTATCGCGGTATATGGGTTTTATAAAAATCCGCTTACTAACGGCGCAATAGGGTCTCATCCGCTATACGAGGCGGGAAATCATCAATCCAATATATACATATGCCAATATGTATATATTGCTATATATATATATATAGATATATCCTACTATATCTAATATCACATCCACATAGCAATCAGTCAATCAATAATAACTGTAAAATCAAATTTCCTTCGAGTGAGAAAGATCTCACCTTAGATTTATATTTTGCAGTCCAGTTTCCATCTTGACTTGATTTCTGGATTTATACCTTATATAACAATTGTACGATCTTAATTAATATTTGAACTGAATCGAATAATAATAATAAATTTCCATTCCAATTTGTTTTTCTCCATTTATACCTTGTATAAATATTTACACAATTTATAAATATTTGAATCAATTGGACAATTAAATTTCAGAGATTTCATTCTACATTAAATTTCGAACTGTTTTCCCTCTACAGCTTTAATTAACCAAAGATTTTATTTTAAACTCAATAATTTATTCTTAATATATTAAACAGAATTATCTTATT
Organism: Allium fistulosum; assembly: GCA_030737815.1. Taxonomy (NCBI): domain Eukaryota; kingdom Viridiplantae; phylum Streptophyta; class Magnoliopsida; order Asparagales; family Amaryllidaceae; genus Allium; species Allium fistulosum. Next base: position 1,367,400,179 of record CM060902.1, on the reverse strand, counting down.
ACAATGAACTAAAAAAATCTATTTTCACATACCATTTTCAAATTCCTATTTCAATCTTTTCAAAAATAATTTCTAAGTGAACTTTTTCAAATTCAAAACCCTTCTGTTAAAAAAAAAATTTCTTTAACTCATATATTCACTGCTTTTATCCCCATAAACATTTTTCTCTGAAAATAAAATTTCTGTTTCTACTTATGTTATAATTAACTTAAATTTAGAACTGCATAGCACATAAGATTTCTTCACTGTAAAATTATAATAATATTTATTATAAAACAGAAATTAGTTTTTACTGTTAATATTTCCTAACCTATGTTATACATATCTATTAAATCAAAATTGAAAGTGATAAAATAACTTGCAGAATGCTAACCACCTCGTTGTTAATCTCCTCCCTGTTGACCACAAACTGCGACCCTGCCGATGTCGCGCCTTCACCTTGACATCGCAACGAAACCCCTCTGCCCAGCTTTACTCGACGACGAACATCCCTCTAACCTGCCAACTTGCTCGAGCTCGCGACAACCAGCCTCAGTTGCAACCCCACATCACGACTTGCCTGCTTTCGATCCCAATCGCCGACCAATCTCTGCCCTCGCGAATGCGTGGCCTCGCGCGACCACGTCGCATCGATGCTCGCGAAACCCTAGCCTTCGTCGCCTCTTTCCCCCTACGGCCTCGAATTTGAGACTGTAGCAAAACTTCAAATCGGCAGTAGAAATATCGCGTAGGGGCAAGGATGAGTCGCCATTTTCTTCGAAGTCGAACAGAAGATAGGAGGAAGGCATGCGTTGATTTCGAACTGCTCGATGGCACGCGGCCATTTATTTTTAATTTCGAACGAGAGTTGTTTCTTCGTTTCTTTGGTTTGAATCTGAAGAGAGGGGAACGAGATTCATTTCGTTTGTCTGCCATTTTTCAATTGTTTCGTTTTCTGTTCGATTTTGAATACGAGGAATATTTAAAAAATCAGAAGAAGGCATGGGTCACACGATTTTCTCCGTGATTATAGGCGATGTTAAAGGAGTGAACGTGTATGTCGGCAGGCTTATAAATTTTAAAATGTTAAAATAAAATTCAATTTTATTTCAACACGTTTTGGTGTCGTACGCTCACAGAATAACTCCAATCAATACGAAAATTGAAATTCGACAATATTTCAATATTCCGGACCCAATGGAACTAGTTTCGTCGAATTCCGAGACTATGCCTCGGACGGCTATTTTTAAATATCGGTTAAACGATATAAATTTCAAAACTGATCAAATCAATTCGGAATTGGATTCTGAAGCTTCTGTTATCTTCAGAATCATCAATACGAATTTTAAAAGTTTTTGAAATATTTTTCTTCAACTGTAAATTGAAGATTTAAATTCTTATTCAACTTCAATAGATTAAACTATAAAATTTAATCACCAAATTCCAAGTTATTTTCGGGATTCAAATTAAATTACCGTCCAAATATCTAAAATTAGTTAAATATTATCAATTTAATTTGTTCGAAATTCAAGGTCGTTACACCATGATATCCCCCTCGGAGTGGGATTGGTATTTTTATGTTACCTAACATCTGTTGATGCAGGAAAATAGGTTGGAGGGATCCAATTGGATTCCTCAAATATATATTGATTATTTTCATATATAGTGATATATGATGTGAATTGATAATCTGTTACGGATTATTCTGTGATTTGTTTTATTGGATGCTATAGTAGCACTGGCCTAACTTTTGGTATTTTAAATACCATAAAAATTATTCTTGGAATTTAAATGGATTTAAAAGGGGATTTTTAATATAAAAATATTTATATCCAAATTTGGATTATTTTTAAAGAAATTTATTTGGATAAAAATAATAATTGATTTTGGGTTGTATTTAACTATGCGCAAAAATATTTTAAATAGATATTTTAAAATAATTTATATAGAGTATTTTTAAATAGATTTTTAAACGATGTTTATAAATAAGGGTAAAACAATATCAGTTGATAAATTAGGGATATAAATTCATTGTGCGAATTTATATCAGAATATGGAAATCATTTTTGAAATGTGAGAATGGTTAAGGAAACGAAAATGAAATTGATGTGTAGTGAGTCAAGAGAGATTTGTAAATTGAAATTGGTTATTGGAATTTTAAAAATATATTTTTATCGAGGAGCTAAATTTGTTTTAAAAAGGAAAATTTTATTTACTAAACTATGTAATTTAAAAACTGGTTTAGTAATGAGATACTTCGAAAGTGAATTTTTCAAATATCTAATATTTATTGAAATTAAATTCTAATTTTTATAATCGACTTGTAAATTGATTTGTTTATCTAAAAATGAGTTATTGATGTTTATAAAAGTGTTTCGATATTTTAAATAATTACTTGAACATGTTTTAAAAATAAATTATTATTCTTTTAAAAATAATTATTATTATATATGGTTTAAAGTTAAGTGATTGAAGTGATTTATAAATACGCTCGAGATTTGTAAATCAAGTTAGCAAATGGAGATGGTTTTGTAAGAAGAATGTTATAACGGGTTTCTAGAAACTTGGGAAATTTCCAAAATGTTTTAAAGACGGGAACTTCGAAAATGAATCTGGATTCAGAAAAGAAGCTATAAATTGTTAGATGGGATTATAAATAAGTATAAATGGATTTCGGAAATTGTAAAAAGGAATTTAATAAAATTCCCGACATTTGTGAGATAAGTTATAAAATGTTTTGTAAGTGTCGATATTAGAAATTGTTTTGGAAAATAAACTTGCAATATTTTCCTAAAAATAGAATATTTTGGAAATATTTTAGCAATGAGATGATTTTTATAGAAATATCTTCCTAAGTAATGAATTATAAAGGGAATTTTGAATATTTCTAAGTGCTGGGATGGTTTGAAAAATATCCTGTTATCGATATAGGTATTTGAGTTGTTTCAAATATTGAACTATTGGAAGAAATTTGAATATATATCTTTGTAAAGATATTTTGAAATAAATGTTTTGAAGATTTCTAAAATAAGGCCTAGTGACTGCTTATGGATGTATTTGATAGTTAAATAACTGACTATCAAACTTAGCCAAAATTCATTGATCGTTTCGAAGAGACCGGGATTTGATTTAATTATCCGAAAACCACTTCGATCCGGTTTGTGCGTTACAAATTATGACATCTCGAAGATAATGGAGACGGTGATGTTGAAGGAGATTTAGTTTGTTCAGACCCAGACCAACTTGTATGAATCAATGCTATCATTGCATCATTGCCTTGAAGGCGGTGTTAGCATTCCAAGTATGAATGCTATTCTAAAGGTAAAACGTAGCCTCAAGCCTCATCCATCGGGAATGACTAAAACATGGGAGATGCAGCAGGGCTAAGTAGGTTGCACCCAAGTAGGGTATGTTATCACTTTTCTAGATACCCTCATATATATTATATTATAATTATGGATATGGTTGTGAGTGGAAAAGAGAGCGCTCGATTAGGGTGAGAACACCCAGGGTGATAACATATTTGGTAGTATCCAGTAACGGGTAAATTGGTCCTGTGTTGGCAGGGATCGTTAGGTACGATCTCAGTACCTTTTTCTAGAGATGTACTATGGCGGGTGGTACCCCAGTAGCCCAGTCATTATATGGAATCCAATATCTACTACGAGCCTGTACGGTTTTAGTTGTATACCAACTATGCTGAAACGTGAGATGCAAGCATTTCAGTTATTTTCTTATTTACTTTCTATACACACTATTATAATATCAGATGATTTGATATAAAATGCTTTGGTTATCTTAAGGTAAAATCCCGTCATGTTTATGCGTGACGTGGTCTTACAAGATACCTTTGTTTTCAGAGGATTTTGTAAAGTAATAAAATTCAATTTGAGTGTGTTTTCTCACACTGGTCTTCCAGACTGGCTCGGGTGTTATTTTATTATAATGCTCGGGTTAGACCGAGTATTACAGATTTAAGTTAGGATACTATAGAGCTCAAGAGACGAGCTGGATGGTAGAGACGTATAACCTTACTTGATTATATTCTGCTGTGTGTATAGACTGTATAGTCAGCACTGGTGAGGACAAGTTATTATCACTGTCCAGATTGATTGTTGATTGATGTACTCTGATGATTGTATATATATTAACAGCTACAAATTCTTGTATAAAATCTGTTATTATATTATATATACGTTATTTAGCCGCGATTGTGAAATTCTGTGTTGTTGTTTATGTTTCTTCTACCTCTTCTTCTTTACCCCTAGCAATCAGTATTTCTGGCACTTGAATATCCGACATGTTATGCAGTGAACGTATTAATTTCCATTTTCGAGGTCGAAAACCCCGGTTCGCTACACTTCTTTATCTACGGCACAAGATGAAGCAACCTCCGAACTAGAACGGTTAAGAGCTTCTCTTGCTCGGTCACAATCTGATCTCTCGGAAGAAAGAAGGGCTCGCCAACTCCTCGCCAATAAATTTTTTTCCATGCAATTAACCATGAAAGAATCCGTCGAGGAGAAGGCCCGTATGGCTGCAAAGAACGCCTCATTGAATAAAAAGTTGAAGAAAACCAGGGCCTCCCTGAAGCTTGCTGTCAATACCATATCCGATGCCAAATAGGGAGTGTCGTATTTTCTTGACAACACACTTGGGGAGATGATGTTGAGTTCTTTTGAAGATCCTTTGATGCTGGCCTATGTAGATAATATCGACAAATGCCTAGAGCTCAGCTTTCCTACACTCGATTCTGCCCTTGTAGATAGAGTTATGGGCAAGATAAACAAGATAAAGTAGGGAGCTGAGACTGTTTAAAAGGAAGAGGTTGATGCCTTCCAAATTCTCTCTTTCGAATTCCCCTCTTTCGAAAACGAATCTGACTCGAAGGATGAGGGCGACAAAGATGATGCTGCCGAGGAAGAGGAAAATGGCGATGGCGATGATAATGATGATGACAATGATGACGATGACGATAACAATAACGACGGCCAAGGCTTAGGAGGTGATGGAGGAGGCCACGCCGAAACCTCTGATAAAGACGGAGATGATAACTCAAAAGCTTCTGAAAAAGAGTCATCTCCTCATGAAGATACATCGCCTAAGTCCGGTGCCCCATCTGCTCCTTAAGAGGTTCCTGCTTTCATTAATGTTGACGAACCACGAGAAAAGGAGCAGGTTTCTCTAACTTATGTCCCGGTATCTCAGGTATATGACTCTTTGTTTAAACAACTTTTACTTCAAATGCCATAATAGTGTAATTATTTTATTTAGGTAAGGAAGAAATCCTTCCTTGCCTATAAAACCAAACTCGAGAGAAAACTAGCATAAATAAACAGATTATATAGGGAGTTAGATAAGCAAATAAGGGAGCATAATGTGCTTTCCAATAAATATCATAGGCTTGATAGAAGTGCATCAGTGCTGGCGTCTTTTAAGCATAAAAAAGCTGCCCCCTTACTAAAGAGAGCGCGCCTCCGCTACGACACTATCTTAAAAGAAAACTAAGAGTTAATCACTTTATTTTGGATGCTAATTGAAGAAAGAGATATTTTAATCAACTTCTTATATAAGGCTTACCGTAGACACTCAATTATTGATTTTTCATTTTTAGGCGAATTTAGTGGGGGTCTACTTTGGCGTTTTCCTAAGAGATACTTGGATGAATTTAGATCCGACTCGCGTCCTGTAGCTTGTTGGAGCTTACCACGGGTCAGATCGATTCCCCAAGATGTCCCCTCTGAAAAAATAAAGTACAATAGCAATAAATTTGTCTCCGAATTATTTTCTAAGTCTGTTTTGTATAAACCAGATGAATAATTGTAAACATGCAACAATATAGTGATTTATAAATATTTGTTTTAATCTTGCTTTTTATGCTTAGCTTCATTTTACTATATTATCACAAATTTTTTTTTTGTCTAGCCAATTTGTTTCTAGGGACCATTTAAGTCAGTACGTCAAATTGAGATGATTTTATCTCGAAAATGCATCAATTTTAAAATCTTCGAAACCAGCAAGATACTGCATCCTTAGAGATTTACAAAAACTTTACTTGTAATATCCTCATCTTCGCTTGGATTTCCTTGGTAATGAAAAAGAGAAACTTTTTAAGAAAATCAGGACATTCCATTCTAAGTTAATTTGTGGTTATGATAGTCCTCCAGCTGGGAAGTGGGACTATAGTAGATTTCCACCATTTATCGCTCCTAAAGGAGTGAATATTCCTTTTGATTCAACAGTTTCTGTTTTCCTAATTCATTAGATAAAGTTAGAAATGTAGTTTCCCAACTTTAGATGTAAACCAATTGTTTATTTATCTTTTAGCTTCATTATTATTTGAGTTGTAATCTGTTATTATAAGAATAAAGAGATTTTTCATCTTGATTTTGACTTTATTTTGTTTCATTTTGCTTAAATAGGAGTTACAATTATCTACAACTCCTCTCTCTCTCTTGATTTAACATCATGCCTCGCTAGGCTTAGAGCTAAACTGTTAAAAGAATGTGGAAGGAGTGAACCCCTTGATGATATCTTACTCGCACTCTTCCATGGTAATGCCAAAGCCTTGAAATGGCATAAAAGATATTTACTTTAGAAAACCATTATTAGTAATCTTAAAGATCAAATTGCCTATTTTGAGGCCGATGTAAAAAGCGAAGATAAAATGATTTCTTCACTGAAGAGAGAAGTAAAGTCAAACCCTTCAATTGACTTCGATCATAAGATGTCGGAACTTATTCAATAAATTAGTGACTTGGAGTTGAAAATGAAGGACGGTCAGGCATAGTGTGAATCATTGGAATACATTATGGGAGATGAGATTCGAGCATTGATTTGCCAGCTCTTCACGCTACTCCCTCTGTTTCCAGACTTACGAGGTCTACTTCCTTACTACCCAGAAATTCCCCACAATGCTCAACCCTCCTCCTGGCTTAGACGAGAACGTTGTGGTTGAATAGTGTAGGAAAGTTAAGCTTGAAATAGCTTGGTATTTTGATGAGTAGCAAGAAGCGAAATATTCGCAAAGTATCAATGAGTATGCCGCCAAGATTCAGAAGCTTGAACGCGATAATTACTTCCTTTAGAATTAAATCCAAAAACCATTATCTAAATATTTGCAATGAAAACCCAATAACCCATTCTTGGGTATCAAATAAAATTTGAAGATTTTGAAATCCAATACCCAGATTTGGGTATTAACGGAAACTTTTGATGATGACCTTCTTGAGAATATTCTTTGACCCAAATTCAGCCATTTATGATGGATAAATAGAAATCCATTATTGAGATCTTGTACCCAAATTAGGGCACAAATGAGTAATAGTCTCGAAACCCAGATTCAGGTAATAACAAATAAAGCTCTGAAATGAAAGTCCCGAACCTATATTCGAGATTGATAATGACCCAAAACCAAGATTCGAGCATTAATAGATGAAATCCTAAAATGAGAAACCCGAAACCCAGATTCAAATATTAATGAACGAAGGTCGGCTATGCTCCTTAGATTGCGTCTTCTTTGACATGTATGAACCTTTTAGGTCTTGCATGTCATTGTAATTTAATCAATCCCCTTTTTGGCTTGGACGTCTTAATCCATTGGAGATATACTGCTTCCCGAGTTTGGTCATCTTAGTCCATGATTGGAAGAGCCTCTTCTCAGGCTTGGACATCTTAGTCCATTATTGAATGAGCCTCCTCTTGGGCTTGGACATCTTAGTTCACTATCTGATGAGCCTCTTCTTGGCCATGGACATCTTAGTACATTGTTTGATGAGCCACTTCTTGGGCTTGGACATCTTAGTCCATTGTAGTCCGGTGCTCTTGGTTAGCTCATCTTAGAGGTTGGAACCAAGGACTTACCCGAACTCCCTCCAGGAGGCGCCCTGCACTAGCCATAGCGTGGCATGGACAGAGGCTTGTTTGGTGCTTTAACCTAGCCATAGCGTGGCGCAGATAAAGGCTTACTCCATCCTCCCTCCAAGAGGTGCCTTTCCCTGGCCATAGAGTGGCGCGGATAAGGGTTTGTTCAGTGCTTTACCTTGGCCATTTTATGGTGAGGATAAAGGCTTACTCCATCCTTCCTCTAGGAGGTGCGTTGACCTGACCAGAGGCGTGGCCAATGGCTTGTCCGGTGCTTTAACCTGGCCATCTTATGGTACGTTTAAAGGCTTAATCCACCCTCCCTCCAAGAGGTGCTCTGCCCTGGACATCTTGGCATGGATAGAGGCTTTCTATCTTCTTAGGTAGACTACCATCTTAGGTAGTATCCAAATATAAGGAGTATTTCACTCCCAACCATGTAGATCTTTCTTTGAAAAGTAACTCTTTATTAATTTTTCTTAAATTCTCTTTACAAATTCTTTGATCTTTCCTTGATGGAAGAAATTGATAATCATCCCTTATAGGGCTCTACAATGATTAGTCTCATGTTCGTTCATCATATGATAGTGACAATAGGATCCCCCAAAATTCCTTTTATGTTTTGGCTTCTTTTCTGTGATGGCCAATAGTTATGCACATCCTTAGTACACAAGTAGACATTCTTTATGGATGTTGTTAAGTTACACTCTTTTAGAAGTCTAGACCTGAAGCTTGATTCTTGAGGATGGCTTTTTAACTTTTTGTTCCTTGGCCTTGTAGTTTCACATTATTTGATCGCTTTTCTTTTTGCCAACCTTTGTAGTTTTTGTGTTGGAAGTGTTCTTGTAGTAGTTGGTTACCATTTATGTGCAAAGGCATTATAGTCAGCCGTTATCTCCTCTTTAAATATTGTGCCTTTGGAATAACGCTGAATGGTTTTTCTCATTTGGTTGAATAAATTGTTGCTTCCATTTGTTCTTCTTCCTAAGGCTAAGATAGGGTTGGGGACAATATGAAAGAGGTTTAAGTTTCATTTCTCAGGATCATACGATTCCACATTTTTCTTGTTTATGATTCTTTGAGCTTCTAGTCATAGACTTTGCTCTTCATTTTGGTTGGAATCTTTGATGGCTTTTGAGGGGAATCTTATCTCATGTGGTTCAGAGGATCCTTGTTTAGTTCTTATGATTCTTCTAGCCATGATTAGACCAAAGTAGTTGTAACTCGAAATTGAGTTAAGGGGGGTTAGAGACAAGTAGTTTGGGTGTTCAACCAAATCGGAGGTTCGAGCTCTCCTTCTAGCGCCGAAATGTTAGCAAGAAATATTGTCAACACCCCAAAGTAGAGTTTTTAGGACAAGGTCAATTCCTTGTGGTTTCTTTTAGAAGATTTGAAAAGGATAGAATGTGTGTATTTACATTGGTATCCTTTCGAATCAGGTTGCTGTAGTGAAAATTTACTTAGGCCGACCTTCCGACTCAGTCATAATGGTTATTTCCTTTCCTTATCAGCCTTTCGATTTTGCTGAGATAACTGAGTTTTCCCTTCGAAAGTTCTCCTTTCGAAGTGAAACTAGAATCTAAATGGATAGTCTTTGGAATCACTTAATGAAGGTTGACTTAAAGGGTTTCGACCTTGTCGAGGGCTTAAGCTATTGAGTGGTTGGGGCTTTGATCAAGGGTCCGAGGTAGAGGTTTTGACCTTGTCGAAAGTCGTGGACTTAACCCTCTTGGATTAAGATTAGTAATCTCAAGTCACAATGATTTGGTGATAGGTTTCGACCTCGTCGAAAGCAGGATCCTTAGGTTCCTTGTGTCAATCCAAGGTTTAAGTGGACTATGGTTAGGTTTCGACCTTCTCGAAAGCACTTTCCCAGGGGAAGATAGCTTGAAGCATTTAACTGAAGTTATTTGAATATGCAAGGTTTCGACTATGTCGGAAGGGTCCTTTCGATGTAAGCGACACCTTAAACACAATGTTAAATCGGATAAAAGCTTTAAGAACACTAAAGTAATCTGTAAAATTGACAACTTCCCTTTCGCAAGTTAAAGATGATTTTATTACTCAAAATCCCCAAATCAATTTTAAAAATTAGGGTTTACAACTCATTTTATTAATAAAATACAAGTTTAGAATGGGAAGGATCCCCCAAAACCTAACCCCTTCGGTCTTATTTATAGATGCGGGTTAGCACTTTTCGACCCGAATGCTTTTGACTTGGTCGAAAGGTGGCTGCCAAATTGACTCTAGGACACTTCCACCTTGGAACGAGCCGTGCCTCTCTTCTTTATGTTGCCTTGTGAGAGCTTTCAACTCGGTAGATAGGCTATGTTTAATGGCTTCGATGGTGTTGAAATGCTACTGGTTTCGACACCGTTGATTGCTTATGAACTATAGTTTATGACTTGATGCAGAACCTCCGTAGACAATAATGGCTTCGACCGGTTCGAAAGGCTTGGTATAGCTTTCGTATGGGTTTTTCAAGCCGATACATGTCTTCGAGTGATTTTAATTAAGGCAAAACCTTTGGTTTTGAAAGGATTGGCACATATATGAAGAGTTGTTCTTCATTGTCTTCAAAAGGTGTTGCTTTGACTCATTCAGAAGGCCTTCATGCATATGGAATTACCTAGTCGAAAGGTGGTTACTGGAGGCGGAAGGGTGCTTTCGATTCCTTCGACTCCTTCGAAAGGTAAGAACCTACTAGATATTTATTGTAGAGTCCTTTCGACAGCTTCGAAAGGTTCTGAAGTTTTGGACTGTAGCTGTGGCATCCCTTCGACTCTTTCAAAAGGACTAGCTGGAGCTCTTTCCTCTTGTTCTCCTTAGTTCTTTGCTCAAAGGTTTCGTCTTAGTTAAAGGTAGTTTTTTGTAGTAACACTCTCTAAAACTCTATTTTCCTACTATTACATGAGACAATTGTCACATGGACAGTTCATTCATCTAGCTAGCGTATAGTGAGTGTTATAGCATTGAATCATGCAAGGTAACTCCATAGAGTTTCACCATTCTTTTGCTAGATATTTGCCACACATATTTCATTTCTAGGAGAATGACATAGACAATAAACTAACTCATGAACTTTTTATTTAACATGGCCCAAGTGCTAATAGATCTACACTCTAAATGACTAAGCCACATTCGCTAAGTATGTCTGGAATAGAGGAAAGTAACGTTGCATTACTTCTTTCATGGCTCCAACAACCTTCATATGCTAAATGTAGCAACTCAAGTGTACTGTAGAATAGGTTTTCCTAATATATGGTTTCCATAATCGATAACTTAAACTTCGGGGATTTGTTTTTGTATCTGTCAGTATAAGTGCACAGGCTCTGGTTCATCTGACCAACATCTGGTATCATGTTCTGCTTGCCTAACACTCGATGTATAATCTCAGCAACTCACTCCTCCAACATTTGAATTCTTCCTTGTGGTGCTTGGTAGGCCATGCCAAGCCCACTATGTAATAGATCAACAACCTATGGATCAATCAGTCCAAACTCAGACAGTCCTATTTCATAGCCAAGCATGTAGTCCGAGCATCAAAGTCAACTTCTGGTGGGAAAGATTATATTAGATAAGTGGGGGATACACCATTTGGTTCATAACCGATCTAATTAGTACCAAACATAGCTGATTTAGGCCCTTATTGATTTGATTATGTGGAAGTCCATATCTCTATGGCTGCTTCCTTCCTTGCACTTTCTTTGGTTTCTACTTTCGACATAATGCCAACAGAAATCCCAATTTTGTTTATCTGGTCCTACATTAGTCTTGCTTACTTGATACACCTAAGGAGCATCTCGATCATCTCCTGCTTCTTAGCTAAGAAATATGCTTCCATATCATTCATCATCATCTACACCTCTTCCTTTGTCAAATAGTTAACTGATTGACTCTGACCAGACATTTCCTCCAAACTACTTCCAAGTGCAGACCGCTTTACATCTAATAGCATCTTCCTCGATCTTTGCTTTCTAGCCTATGGCTTCATGATCTAGTTCTTAGTGAAAGCACCAAAATGTTTGTATCAAAAACGACAAAATATTCTAGAATAGAGATTCAGAATGGCCAAGTATCTTAAGTGTGATCCTTATGCTAATTTTAGGAAGTAGGATGCTTGTTCATCAAATATATGAAATTCTTACTCAAGTTCAAATAATGAGTCACATGCAGATATACTAGAGAGGAGGAAGTAAAATGAAAAAAATGTAAATATCACATAGAGTATCTATAGTGGTTTTTAAATATCCGATCTATATCCACTTTATATCTTTTATTAAGGTTCTCTGATATACAATTACTACAATATTTTCTACATCTCGCTAGATCTGTTACAACAATTGTAAATGTCAATTCCCTAGGTAAGAAATGCTCTGGTTTCCCTATGTCTTAATAGAAAAAAAACCAATCTCCAAAGGCTGTTTTCGGATGGCAGACCTAATTAGTTCGGATATTTAGTAGAGTTTTTGGATGTTCCCTTGCTATCCAAAAGTGCTCCTAAAGCTTCCTTTTTATTCTTTGGAGTCTAGATGCTTTTAGATTCCTCCTCCTAAATGATGACATAAAGTGGTATTTATAGATGTATTCCCGAGGTTAGGAGGCTCTGAGGTCGTTGCATGGATATGTGATGTCATCCAAGTTCAGACCATAAAGCCTAGTAGGAAGTCTAAGTCCATTTGAACCTGGTTAAAAGTAGGTAGAATTCACATTGGCACCACTTTAGTTGGTATCAACAAAAAAGATACCGGACCATTTTACGTTCCAGTAGGCTTCTTATCGGATTATTTTATGATCCGTTAGGCTACCTACTGTAACAATCCACCAATCTGCACAATTTAAGCTAAAAATAAACTACACATGTCTAACCCAAATTAAACGGAAAGATGGGTAGTTATGGGTAAGAAAGAAGAAAGAAGAAGAGAAAAAGAAACATGAACCACACATAATCCCATAATCACAGCAGAACAAATATAATATCAATGATCCTTACAAAATAGAAATTGTTATATACATATACCCATCAGAGTACAACAACAAATCACAATCATCAGCCTGGACAGTTATAACAACTTATCCTCACAATTGCTGATAATTTCAACAACAAAGCAGTAGAAAATAAACATATATGTGAATACGACTTAAAGACCTCTAACTCGTCTCCTGAGCTCCAATGCATCCAAAGTACTCTATAGAAAAGCATGGTCTGACACGAGCATTTAATTAAAGTAATACCCAATTCAAGCCATCCTATTTTAGTCATTTTAGATTGGCACAAATGCCGAGGTCTATCCATCATCGTTCACGTTCTTCAAATCCAGCAACATACACCAAATCCAACCACTTCATTCTAGAGCCTCCTCCGCATACAATGTGACGACCCGGAATTTGAATATTTGAAATTGGAATATTTAATTAATTTTAAATATTTAGAAGTTAATTTTTAACTTTAATTGCAAATATGACTGTTTATTGGATAATTAAATTATTTGATTTAATAATTGGAAAATGGAGAAAATACCGAATCAGGAGTTTCAAGCTTGTTAAAAATATTTTAAAGGCATAGAAAATTCATATTAATGATGCTGAAGATAATAGAACTTTTAAAACTAAATTTAAAAGTGGTTTGTTCAGTTTTAAAAATATATTGTTTGAATTGTATTTAAAAATAGCCTTCCGAGGCACAATCTCGGAATTCGACGAAACCAGTTCCATTGGATCCGTAATAAGGTATTATTATCGGATTTCAAATTTCATAGCGTTTGGAGAGATCGTGTGGTCGTACGGGTTAGTAACATGCTGAAATTTATATCGAATTCAATATAATAACTGGGTTCAAAAAGCTATCTTCTCCATACGATCGAATTAGGCCTCGAAAGCTTTTCCATTGTGCTCGGAATAGGGGTATAACATTATAGACGCTTAGCGGCACGCCTCGACAGAGGTCAAATTTTTAAGTTGCATTTATCAGAACGATTTGAATTTGAATTTAAATTGGATATTTATACTAGTCAACTACAGTTAAATTATTTCACATCAACTCTTTTCCAGTCCTTTCCAAAGTCACTGTAGCAAGACAAAGATTCTAACGCAAGCCATCTTCCTCTTTAAAACAATAGTCGAACCCTTCTTATTTTTCAGTTTCGAATGAAAGAAAAGCAGAGATAAAATTTTCGAATGCCAAATTAAAAATCTCGTTCCCCTTCCTCTCCAAATCTAGTCAAAACCCTCTCAAAACGAAATCGAAAAAAAAATCAAATCAAAATCAGTTCAGTTCAAATGGAGAATCAGTTCTCTCCTGTACTGCGAATAACCCTTCCCTTCTTTCTTTCAAACCTGAGTACAAAACGAAATCCATTTCGTTCAAATTGCTCGAACAAATAATAATAATAATAATAATAATAGAAATGGGCGCGATCGGAATTGCGAGGAAGGAGGAAAGAGATGCTCGCTGGGTCGTTCGAGTAGGGCTTTCGTCGCGCTGTCAAGTACTCAGGCGACAGATGGGAGGACTCGAACTCGAAATACCAGACGCGTGAGCACTGACCTAAGGGCGTGGGGCATCACAATTTGGAATTTGGTCATGCAATTGTTGTGTCGTGGTTATCTGGGAACGGGGAGGAGGGAAATCGCGGCATCGTCGCGAGGTGAACTGGAAGTTTGTGTCGAGCGGCATCGAGTTCGTCCTTCAGTGTCGTTCTTCAGATTTTGGGTTCATGTACAAATTGAGGTAAATTCGATTTTAATAGTTAAGCAAGTTTAAAACTTTTATATTTAATTTGTTAGTTATTGTTTCATTTAAACAGAAAATATATGTGAATAAGAAAAGAAAACTTAGGGATTTTAAATGTTATTGAGTTTATATAAAAATAGATTTTTAAAACTATATAGACTATTTTATAAATATATATAAAGTTTCAAAGTTGTTTTGAAGGTGTGTTTTGGAAAATCTAGAATATATATACATAACCCAGTGATTGAATTTACAGTAAGATATTAAGCAGTTTTTGTTTTTTTTTAAATTTAATCTGACATATATATATCCATAGACTAAGAATATATATATGAATCATCTATATAAAATATATGTGTACATATTAAACCTGCTTGGCTTTTTAAAATAATGTATTTTGGAAATTAACTTATTTAATTATTTTTGTAACTTTAAATTTATTTATTATCAGGAAAATTAGTTTAAATAAAATTACTAGATTAAATAAAATTTATTAAATGAGATTAATTGTTCGATTTGTTCGAATATTAATAAAACCATATAATTATTTATACAAGGTCAAAAGTCATGAAAACAAGTCGAGACAGTAGTGGTCTGCAAATAAAAAGCAAAGGTGAGTTAATCTCACTCATCTGGGTTTAATTTAAATTTAAATGGTTAAATTAAAATGTTTGGTTGAATGGTTGAATTGATTGGATTGTGGTATATATTATATAGTAATATATATAGTATATATTGGAGTGATTGATTTCCCGCATTATATAGCGGATGAGACCCTATGCACCGCATAATAGCAGATGATATTGTATTAATCCCATATACCGCGATATTCCACCTCGATGTGGAATTGGTATTATGCTAACGTCTGTGGATGCAGGGAAACAGGTTGGAGGGATCCAACTGGATTCCTCAAAAATTTAGTTTAGTTTAAATATTCTGTGATATGATTATTTGATATCCTGTGATGAATTATATCGATAATTGAAATATTGAATGCTATGGATTGCTTGAATATATTTCGATACTCTGAGATATCAAAATCTATAAAATTGGATTTTTGGGAAGAAAAGAAAAGAGTAAAATTTTCAAGTAAAATAATTATAGAGAATCTGAATAAGTTTAAAGAATTAATTAGAAAAGAGTAAAAGTGATGTTGAATAAATTCCGAATATAAAAGGGGGATTTTGAAATAATCCGAGAAATAATAAATTTTAAAACTCAAGCATTATTATTATTTAAAAGAATAAAGGATTTTTTTTTAATTCAAGGTTTAAATCTAATCAAAAGGAAAAAAAGATGGAATTCGGGAAAGCTGGAATTTAAAGTTTCAGTTTAAAGATTTTAAATCATAATAAAGAAATAAAATCTGAAAGTTAATGGATTTTGAAATAAACGATGTAAGTAAGGAAATTTATTTCAAGCGAAGTAAATTAGAAATCAATTGTAAATTTATTTAAGTGTTTGGAAATGGAAATTTAAAGAGAAGTGAGATTTTGGTATTTATAAACTGGGTTTATAAAGTGAAATGGATATCAGTGGATATTTGAAAGTATAAATTTCACGGTGGGAATTTATAAAGGAATGGGAATTTGTTTTAAAAATAAATAGTGATTTATTTTTAAAGGTATGGAAATGGGAAGTGTATTTCACTGGAAAGCCGAGTATATTTTAAAGGAGACTCTTTATGTATAAGTTAAAGATTTTAAAATTTTGTTATAAAGAAATGTTTTAGAAAATGTATTATTAAACGTTTAAAGTATATTTTATAATAAAGTGTTTTTAAGTTATTTTGTTTAAAATCCAAAGTACGTTTCGAAGCAAATTCTTAAGTATAAGTTAAAGTTCAAAGTATGTTTTGGGAAATTATTGTTTTTAAATTGTTTAAATTTTAAAGTAAGTATTTTTCCAAATTTATTTTTGTAGTAATTATTTAAAGATTGAATGGGTATTATATTTTAAATATAAAGTTAGTTTTATATTTTATTAAGTAGTTTTTTTTTAAATATTCTTAAAGTATATATCTTTGAATAAAGTATTAAAGTAGTTTTAATTTAAATGTTTTGTTTAAAGTATATTTTATATTATAGTGTTTTAATTACTTTAAAAATCTAAAGTTTTTGTACTTGGTGTTTCCAGTGGTAATAAATATTTGAAAATTTATTCCTTGAGAGAAAGACGGTTTGGAACTGTTTTCAAAGGGTTGAAAAGTGGAAATATATCTTGCGAAGATATTTAAGATAAATAAATAATTTGAAAAATTATTTATTGATTGATGGTTGTTTGTGGTTGTTAATTGATAGTTAAATAACCGACTATCAATATTGGCCAATGCGCTGATCGTTTCGATGAGACCGGAATCGGATTTGCTACATTACAGCATGATAGGGGGTTCTCGCTTCGCGGTTTAGTGGCGAACGGGAGACTCTTACCCCTACATGTCCCTTTAGGTAGTATAAGGTCTTGGGTTGGTTTGCTAGGTGCTTACAGTCGAGAGGCTGGCCGTAAAAGCAAATTCGAGGTATCACTGTGTGCCACGGTGGGTCTGGGATGGTTGCAAAGCCTACCGGTCGCCGCTACCAACGGTTGAAAAGCCTAGAACGTCACAGTTGGTATCAGAGCTTAGGCTAGCGATAACCTTGGCTCTGGTGGAAATTACTCATTATAAATAGAGTCGGTAGTACTCTAGAATGAGTTCGGGTGTATTAATAGATATGAGCGCGTATTTGTTAGTGAATATAAAATTTGTTTTTATACTGTGTTGATTTATCGGTTGAGTGTTTATGAATTCTGGTCGATGTGTGGGACGCCACAACATCGATAGGGGTTTCTAAACTCTTAAACAAGATAAACAGACACAGTATTGTTTTAAAATAGGGTAAATGAAATAATTTTGCCCAAACTATTTTCTTGTAGAAAAGAAATAATTTTCCGTAAATTATTATACTATATGGTTGCTTAATTGTTAGGAAGTGATAATATTGAATTATCATCATTATTGTATGGAAATTAAATAAGAAATAATGGTATAACCAAAGATTTGGAGATAAATTCATTTAACAAAATGAAATTTTTAAATGTGAATTATAAATATGATATATAATTGAAGATGAAATAAGAATTCCAGAGTAATGTTTGAATATAAATTGGATGGATTTGAAATTTGGAATTTTTGGGAAGTTTAAATTCCTTTGAGTTTGAAAATAGTTTTCAAAGGTTTTGGAGAAATAATGGTGATATTATTTCAGAAATATTTTTGAAATTGGATTGAAATATGGAGAGATTTGTAATTTAAAAATATTTGGATGGGTTTTAAAGAGATAAAAGCATTTAACACTCTTTCGGTTGCTGGAAAATAACTTCGGTGATGACTTCAGCATCATCGATGTTCATTTTCGAGTTTCCAAGAGGGGAATTGCTACCTGGATGTTTTGGATTAGAGTTTGTTTGTAAAAACTAGGTTTGGTTTTAAAATTCAAAGGGAAAATTGGATATACCCAAGAAGTTTGGATATGATTAATTTCAAAGGTAATTTTGAAATTTTGGGAAATTGTTTAAACTCTGGAATCTTATTTAAAATGTTTATGGAATAATAAAAAGGTTTGAAAACTTATAACAGTTTGAAATTAAGTTCTTACTTAATAGAATTTAAATGAATTGTGTAAAGTATAATATAGTATGAGGATAGATTTAA
Organism: Allium fistulosum; assembly: GCA_030737815.1. Taxonomy (NCBI): domain Eukaryota; kingdom Viridiplantae; phylum Streptophyta; class Magnoliopsida; order Asparagales; family Amaryllidaceae; genus Allium; species Allium fistulosum. The sequence goes on along the minus strand of CM060902.1, from coordinate 1,367,381,913 downwards.
CTAGAGTTAAGTTAAATACAATTTAATTGAAATAAATAGATTTCGATGGCTTATAAAAGAATTGAAACTAATGGAGTAAAAATATACGTGGCTAAAATAAATGTATAATTCTGAGTTAAAAGGTAAGATGTGAATTGAATTGATTGTAAATGGATGGAAGTATGGATATAAATAAGTTGTGGCTTATAAAACTTAGAAGTGAAAGGAAATCCAAAATAGAATTGTTTGATATTTTGGTGAATGAAATAAAAGTCCAATCCTGAATTATAAAATAGGAATTCAAGTAAAGTAATAAGGTGATTTTTGAATATAAAAATCAAATATTGAATTTTAATTTGGGAAGTAAATTAATTGGATAATTTATTGTTTAATGAATATGGAAATGGAACCTAAATTGGATAAATAAAAGTTGAAATTTGAGTAAATGATGGGGTTTGGAAATGAAACCCGAGTTATAAATAGAAATTCAACTTGGAATTGTAAGTAAATTAATATAAATTGAAGTTGTATGGAATTGAATTATAATAGAAAATGATTTGAGATGCAAATAAAATCCAATTCGAGTATGAATAAATTAAATATGGCTTTGGATATTATTTTAATGAATGTGAATTAAAATTTAAAATGATTAAGTGAATAGCTAATTGGATTTAATGGGATTTGATTAAATGACAATCTGATTTAAATGGGAATGAACTTAAGTTATGAAACGGGAGTGAATTGAAGTAAATTACTTAAGTTTAAAGTTAATAGAAGCATGGGCTTATATAAATTTTGAAAATGGTTATTAATATATAAGCATGGATGATGTCGAGCATAATAAAGTAGTTTGAGCAAAACCAATGTGAAACGGGATGGAATGCAACTATATGGTTGGTGAATAAATTAGTAATGAGATGGAATTAAATATAAAATAAGTTGGAATCAATTGGAAGTAGTTAAAAGTTAAAATGGATATTCTATTTAGCGAATATCGTCGAAATTGCATAGAAATTGATTTTCGATTGTCGTAAACGAGATTCAATAAATTTCTATGAATTGATAGAAGTAAATAAAAAAATTGATTTTTGAATCAATCGAAATGAACATGAGTTCGTTTCGTTTGAAGATGAATTGTATGCAAGCAAGTGAGTTTCAATTCACTTAAGTTGAATAGAAGGGTTTGAGAATCGATTGAAAGTAATTGAAATAAGTGTCGAAACATTACATATGTGCTTATTGAAGTATATAACATGCAGTGATTATAGAATCCATGTTTTAGCTATGTAAATATATAAGTGAAATGCATGTGTTTAGCTATTGAAAGTTAGTGAAATGTTAACAAATTGCATATATTTCGCACTTACATGTTTTAATTGAGTTAGTACAGGTACCGGGAGGACGTTTAGCGGGATTGTGGTTGCGCAAATAGCTAAATAAATAAGCCGTTTGCTTAAAAATGCTAAATAGAGGTACGCCTACGCAATAAAAATAGGAAATATGAACTGTTTTTGTTTTTCCGACCGTGTGGGTCGATGTATATGTATTTATATCTCTTGTCAAATTGCAAAAGCTCCTCCATACAAGGGATACTCTGCCAAAATTTTCGGAAATTTTGAGAGTTAGAAATTTTTTAAAATTTTCACTAACGACAACTGATTTAAAATTGGAATTTGAGATAAAGGTAAATAAGATTCAATTTTCGAAGTTAAAGATGAATCGAATTCAAGTAAAATTTGAAATGAAATTCTAAATGAAAATTTGGAAATAAAGGTATTGAGTTTGAGATGAATTAGTAAATTGAAACAAATTGATTTTATATGGAATTGGAATCCAATTTGAATAGAAGTAAATTAAAACCAAGTGGTATAGAGAAAGTAATAATATAAGGGTATACAAAGTGTCTATATTGAACTTAAGAAATGAATGGAGAAAGTTCTTAAGTAAATTTGGTATTGGAAGTATACTAAGTTAGTAATTGGATGAAGATCAAATTGGAATGCTGCGATTGGATATGATTGCTGAGTAGTATACAGGTAATTTATAAACAAGAGAAATTGGGATTTTGATTGTAGAAGATAAATAAAATTTCTCAACAAAAGGTATGTATTTAAATTTCTGTATGAAATTTGATTGGGTTTTTGATCTAGCCACTTGGCGTTTGTTTTCTTTTGAAATTTGGGAGCCCGTAGAGGCATTTTGTAGTTGTACCGATCTAGCCGTGCAAAGGAGACGCTGGCAAAAAATTTCAAAATTTTAGGGAGTTAGAAACATTTTGAGAAATTTTGATAATTCAAAATTTGGTTTCAAATTTAAATTTGAATTGATAAGTAAGTAGTGTTGTTTGGAAACTATGGAAGAGTTTGGAAAGTTAGTAAAGGTGATAGTGTGACTTAATAAAATGATTGTTTTGGGAGTTGTTAAAAACTATTTGGATTTGGAAATAGTAAATGGGTGGTGGAACATTCCTCTTAACTAGTAATTTCGAGGACGAAATTCTTTTAAGGGGGGAGGAATGTGACGACCCGGAATTTGAAGTTGGAATATTTAATTAATTTTAAATATTTAGAAGTTAATTTTTAACTTTAATTTCAAATATTACTGTTTATTGGATAATTAAATTATTTGATTTAATAATTGGAAAATGGAGAAAATACCGAATCAGGAGTTTCAAGCTTGTTAAAAATATTTTAAAGGCTTAGAAAATTCATATTAATGATGCTGAAGATAATAGAACTTTTAAAACTAAATTTAAAAGTGGTTTGTTCAGTTTTTAAAATATATTGTTTGAATTGAATTTAAAAATAGCCTTCCGAGGCACAGTCTCAAAATTCGACGAAACCAGTTCCATTGGATCCGTAATAAGGTATTATTATCAAATTTAAAATTTCGTAGCGTTTGGAGAGATCGTGTGGTCGTACGGGTTAGTAACGCGCTAAAATTTATATCGAATTCAATATAATAACTGGGTTCAAAAAGCTATCTTCTCCATACGATCGAATTAGGACCCGAAACCTTTTCCATTATGCTCGGAATAAGGGTATAACATTATAGACGCTTAGCGGCACGCCTCGACAGGAGGTCAAGTTTTTAAGTTGCATTTATCAGAACGATTTGAATTTGAATTTAAATTGGATATTTATACTAGTCAACTGCAGTTGAAATTATTTCACATCAACTCTATTCCAGTCCTTTCCAAAGTCACTGTAGCAAGACAAAGATTCTCACGCAAGCCATCTTACTCTTTAAAACAATAGCCGAACCCTTCTTCTCCTTTTTCAGTTTCGAATGAAATAAAAGCAGAGATAAAATTTTCGAATGCCAAATTAAAAATCTCATTCCCCTTCTTCTCCAAATCGAGTCAAAACCCTCTCAAAATGAAATCGAAAAAAAAAATCAAATCAAAATCAGTTCAGTTCAAATGGAGAATCAGTTCTCTCCTGTACTGCGAATAACCCTTCCCTTCTTTCTTTCAAACCTGAGTACAAAACGAAATCCATTTCGTTCAAATCGCTCGAACAAATAATAATAATAATAAAAATGGGCGCGATCGGAATTGCGAGGAAGGAGGAAAGAGATGCTCGTTGGGTCGTTCGAGTAGGGTGTTCGTCGCGCTGTCAAGTACTCAGGCGATAGATTGGAGGACTCGAACTCGAAATACCAGATGCGTGAGCACTGACCTAAGGGCGTGTGGCATCCCGATTTGGAATTTGGTCATGCAATTATTGTGTCGTGGTTATCTGGGAACGGGGAGGAGGGGAATCGCGGCATCTTCTTGAGGTGAACTGGAAGTTTGTGTCGAGCGGCATCGAGTTCGTCCTTCAGTGTCGTTCTTCAGATTTTGGGTTCCTGTACAAATTGAGGTAAATTTGATTTTAATAGTTAAGTAAGTTTAAAACTTTTATATTTAATTTGTTGGTTATTGTTTCATTTAAACAGAAAATATATGTGAATAAGAAAAGAAAACTTAGGGATTTTAAATGTTATTGAGTTTATATAAAAATAGATTTTTAAATCTATATAGACTGTTTTATAAATATATATTAAGTTTCAAAGTTGTTTTGAAGGTGTGTTTTGGAAAATCTAGAATATATATACATAACCCAGTGATTGAATTACAGTAAGATATTAAGCAGTTTTTGTTTTTTTTGAAATTTAATCTGACATATATATATATATCCATAGACAAAGAATATATATAAGAATTATCTATATAAAATATATGTGTACATATTAAACCTGCTTGTTGTTTTAAAATAATGTATTTTGGAAATTAACTTTTTTAATTATTTTTGTAACTTTAAAATTTATTTATTATCAGGAAAATTAGTTTAAATAAAATTACTAGATTAAATAAAATTTATTAAATGAGATTAATTGTTCGATTTGTTCGAATATTAATAAAACCATATAATTTTTTATACAAGGTCAAAAGTCATGAAAACAAGTCGAGACGGTAGTGGACTGCAAATAAAAAGCAAAGGTGAGTTAATCTCACTCATCTGAGTTTAATTTAAATTTAAATGGTTAAATTTAAATGTTTGGTTGAATGGTTGAATTGATTGGATTGTGGTATATTATATAGTAATATATATAGTATATATTGGAGTGATTGATTTCCCACATTATATAGTGGATGAGACCTTATGCGTCGCATAATAGCGGATGATATTATATTACTCCCATATACCGCGATATTCCACCTCGAAGTGGAATTGGTATTATGCTAACGTCTGTGGATGCAGGGAAACAGGTTGGAGGGATCCAACTGGATTCCTCAAAAATTTAGTTTAGTTTAAATATTCTGTGATATGATTATTTGATATCCTGTGATGAATTATATTGATAATTGAAATATTAAATGCTATGGATTGCTTGAAAATATTTCGATACTCTGAGATATCAAAATCTACAAAATTGGATTTTTGGGAAGAAAAGAAAAGGGTAAAATTTTCAAGTAAAATAATTATAGAGAATCTGAATAAGTTTAAAGAATGAATTAGAAAAGAGTAAAAGTGATGTTGAATAAATTCCGAATATAAAAGGGGGATTTTGAAATAATCCGAGAAATAATAAATTTTAAAACTCAAGCATTATTATTATTTAAAAGAATAAAGATTTATTTTAATTCAAGGTTTAAATCTAATCAAAAGGAAAAAAAGATGGAATTCGGGAAAGCTGGAATTTAAATTTTCAGTTTAAAGATTTTAAATCATAATAAAGAAATAAAATCTGGAAGTTAATGGATTTTGAAATAAACGATGTAAGGAAATTTATTTCAAGCGAAGTAAATTGGAAATCAATTGTAAATTTATTTAAGTGTTTGGAAATGGGAATTTAAAGAGAAGTGAGATTTTGGTATTTATAAACTGGGTTTATAAAGTGAAATGGATATCAGTGGATATTTGAAAGTATAAATTTCACGGTGGGAATTTATAAAGGAATGGGAATTTGTTTTAAAAATAAATAGTGATTTATTTTTAAAGGTATGGAAATGGGAAGTGTATTTCACTGGAACGCCGAGTATATTTTAAAGGAGACTCTTTATGTATAAGTTAAAGATTTTAAAATTTTGTTATAAAGAAATGTTTTAGAAAATGTATTATTAAACGTTTAAAGTATATTTTATAATAAAGTGGTTTTAAGTTATTTTGTTTAAAATCTAAAGTATGTTTCAAAGCAAATTCTTAAGTATAAGTTAAAGTTCAAAGTATGTTTTGGGAAATTATTATTTTTAAATTGTTTAAATTTTAAAGTAAGTATTTTTCCAAATTTATTTTTGTAGTAATTATTTAAAGGTTGAATGGCTATTGTATTTTAAAGATAAATTTAGTTTTATATTTTATTAAGTAGTTTTTTTAAAAATATTCTTAAAGTATATATCTTTGAATAAAGTATTAAAGTAGTTTTAATTTAAATGTTTTGTTTAAAGTATATTCTATAATATAGTGTTTTAATTACTTTAAAAATCTAAAGTTTTTGTACTTGGTGTTTCCAGTGGTAATAAATATTTGAAAATTTATTCCTTGAGAGAAAGACGGTTTGGAACTGTTTTCAAAGGGTTGAAAAGTGGAAATATGTCTTGCGAAGATATTTGAGATAGATAAATAATTTGAAAAATTATTTATTGATTGATGGTTGTTTGTGGTTGTTAATTGATAGTTAAATAACCGACTATCAATATTGGCCAATGCGCTGATCAGGGGTTATGAGCAAGGCTATGTGGGTAGCGCCCATTAGGGTGAGATCATACCTGTCTAGATGTCCCTTTTTATTTCGGCTGTGTGGCGGTTGGTCGCGCCAACCGTGGGGTGATCTTACTCGGAATTACCCATAGGTAGTTCCGGTCTTGTGTTGTAGGGGATCGGGTGTGGTCCTCGGTACACTGATCTAGACCAGGTACTATGACAGGTGGTACCCCAGTGCCTAGTCATTGTATGGAATCCAATCTCCAATAAGCGCCTGTATGGTTTTGATTGTGCCCAACTATTGCTGAAACGTGAGATGCAAGCATTTCAGCTAGATTCTATTTTACTTTCAATAGACACTATTATAATATCAGACAGATTTGATAATAAGTGTTTTGGCTATCGTAAGGTAAAAACCCGACATATTTGTTTGTGGCGTGGTCTTACGAGATGCTTTTGATTTCAAAGGGTTTGGAAAACTTTAATAATCTAATTGAGTGTGTTTTCTCACGCTGGTTTTCCAGATTGACTCGGGTGTTATTTTATTATAATGCTCGGGTCAGACCGAGTATTATAGATTACAGGAAAGGATACCGTGGAGCTCAAGAGATGAGCTGGATGGCGAGACGTATCACACATATATGATGTATATTCTGCTGTATTGTGTATGTTGTGTATTATGTATGTGGGACAAGTTATTATAACTGTCCTGAAATTATGATGTTGATTGTATTGTACTCTGATGTTGTATTCTGATGATGTATATATGTAAATAGATATAATTTCTTTCTGTAAAGCTCTGTTATTATCTATTATATTTTATTCCGCTGCGATGTGAGATTCTGTTGTGTTGTTTTCTTTTCTTCTACCTTCTTCTTCTTTAACCCAAATGGTTCGTATTTCCGTTCTTCTTGAGTTGATTTGATGGAAATTGATGTCAATTCAAGGGGTATGGAACTGCGGGTCGTTTCATACACAGTTGTTAAAGTGGTTTCAATATTGACAGCGAGTATGCCAATAAGAAGCCCCGGTCTCTTTAACAACCAAACGTCATTTGACACACCGGTTGGTTCTTTTACATTTCGAAAACAATTCATACTTGGTATCACAATATCATATTCGCTTCAGAATCAATCTCATTTTGAAATATCATAGTTACTTCAAATGTGTCAATTTTTGTTTGAAAGTCATTTTATCTTCAAAATTCGATTTGAATTACAATTTAGGTTATAACTTCATTTTAAACCAATTCGCATTTAAATCCATGATTTAAATATAAACATTCCATCCTTGAACAGTCTTAATTTTTAGAAAATAGTTTGAATAGTTTTAAATAGTTTAAAAGTTAAAACGGTTTGATATAAAATGGTTTGAGTATTGAAAATGGTTTATCTAATTAAATAGTTCGGAAAATCAAAGTAATTTGAATATTTAAAAAGATAGATTTTTAAATAGTTTATATAATAAAATAATTTATTTTGAAAATAGTTTCAATTCAAACTATCACTTTCCATTTCAACAAATCTTGACCCTGGTCAAAATTTCCATCAAATCGATTCAATTTCAAATCTATCAATTTGAAAATCACCTTCAATTTCAATTTAATTCAAATCGACTCAATTTCGGTGTCAATTCAAATCATTTCAATTTCCACTTTAATCCAAATCAACTTCAATTTCGATTTCGATTTCAATATCAATTCTCAATTCGAATTAATTTCAATTCAATCTCAATTTTAAACCATTTTAATGTATATCAATTTCAAGTTCGATTTCAAATCATTGATTTAAATCACTTAAATCAATTTAAACTTTAGAAATCAATTTAAGGTTCAGATCCTTAAAAATAATTAAATCTCGAGCCAAATTTTGAAATATCAACTTATATCGCTTTTACTTAAATAACTTTGAAGTTCAAGTAAAAGTTCAAATCTTTTAAAACAATTCAATTTCCATAATTCAAATCATATTTCAATTCTAACTTCAAATTTCAAATTGCATTCCTTAAACAATTTCTTTTAACCAATATCAATTTCACATTTCAAGCCCGAGTTCGAAAATAATTCAATCCCTATATTTCAATTCAATTTTATTTTTATAAAACAAAATCACTTGAATAGATTCAAATCCAAGAATTTAAAATCGTTAAATTTAACCAATCCGGTGTCCGTATATAATTTTCTATCCTATTGCCAAGTAATCAGTTATTTTGATTTAATTTCAGGGATGGATATATCATTTTAATCCAAACCAAAGTGTCATAGGTATATATCATTTCAACCTATTTCTTAATTTATTTGAATAATTCAAATAACAGTTTATATAATGTCAAATAATTTACATGGTGATAACATGGATATATAAAATAAATTAACATCCAATCATCCAAAATATCAACCAATTGGCATCCATCACAATCAATCATACAAGCAGTCAAAATATCAAAACAATTAATTGGTTATTAGTAATCAAGAGTTTAACTAGCAATTTAATTCCAATTCAATTTAACTGTCAAATTTAAATTTCTATCAGTTCAAACTAGACGTCAATTTTAAATGTCCGTTAAACTACCAAACAACAGTCAGTAAAATAAGTAACTTCACGATTTCAATCTAACTAACATAAAAATATTTTAGTATTTCGTGAGTGTTAAAAACACTCACCTTTATTTGAAACTAAATTTTTTTTAGCTTCAAATAAATTCCACTTTGATTCCATGTCATAGCCCTCATCGATACGATTGTAACGCGACTTGTTTCACTCGAATCAGACCTTGTATGTAAAAGTTACGGGTTAATTAGTATAATGACACAATTAAAACTTAATTAACTAAAAATAATATAAATAACAAAATTAACCTCACCGTTCATCCCTCTATCTGCCCCTTCTTCTCAAAATCGAATTATTTTAATTAAATTGCGAAAAATAAATTCTATACATTTCAGGCTCGCACGGCCAAACGGTAAGTCCAATCATTACGAAATTTGAAATCCTATAATAATTCACCATTATGGATCCGATGAAACTAGTTTCATCGAAATCCGAGATGGTGTCCAAAAAGGCTATTTTTACACGTTAATTAAAACAAGAAATTTTCCAAAAATCAATTTAATACTTTTAAACTCAATTTTAATAGTTAACAACCTTCATTCTTATTTAAATAAAATTTAATCAACTTTTGAATCATTTTCATTCATATTAAACTCAGGATTCAATTATTTAAATAATTCCAATATTTAATTTAAATAAGTTAATTATCCAATAAATTATATTAATAAATCATTAAATTTCAAATGAATTTTAATTATCAACAATTATTTTATTTTCGTCTGAATAATTCAACATTCATTACTCAACTCCAACTATTGATTATAAATACATTCAATACATAGAATTTCATTTCAATACTTGTTACTGCCTAAATCTTCGAAATTGTTTATTTCAAAATTTTATTTAAGTTTATATTCAATAAACTACATTAATAAATCATTAAATTTTTATTTCTAACCATTTGTTTCAATAATCATATTAGATTTAATAATTTAAAATAGTTAAAAATACGGGTCATTACATTCTCTCCCACTCAAAACTTTCGTCCTCGAAAAGGGGTTAAGTAAGGAATCTAACATTTGATATATTTTATTCAAAATAATCAACTTATAAAACATTAAAATCTTATTAGAACACCATTACTAAGCTTCTACTATGCCACTTCGATAACGGCTTTACCTAATTCACAACTTATTTATAAAAACAAGTTATAGAATTTTAAAATCTCAAAAAAATTTCTAACACCTGGATTTACAGAAAATTTCGGTAGCGTCTCCTTTGTGAGGCTTGATCAGAAATTTTTTACAATACAAATATATATCACAAATATACAAAATATTCATCTCGTCTTAATGATGAGGCATCCCGTAGGGAAAAATATAAAAGTGTGGTATGTAATCCAAGATATGTACCTTATTATTATTAATACGAGCGAGTTCACTCATATTAAGGAAGCAAAAGCAATCAAATCCGCGTATACGTCCAAACGGTCTTCGTATGTACCTATCTCAACAAAATTAGAATATTAGTTGCATATAAAAGATGTAGAACATGTATGAGTTTAATATACTCTATAACATAAATTATGAATCCAAATCATAAGCACAAGTACTAATACACAACTATAACAATCATATGCAATCAAAAGCAGTAATAACAAGGATTTACAATAAAAGAAACCATTCAATCATTAATATTCATCCAACTAATTCATAACTATATGAATTTACATTATCCAATGTCCATAGCTAATTCATGCACTTAATTTCTTATTACATCCAAATTTTATTAACATTTAATTGTTTTACTTCCAATTTATAAAAATCTATTTCATTTACATTCAATTTATTCAAATTTCAATTATTTCGCTTTTTTGTTTAACAACATTTCATATCAATTCATTTATGGACCATTTTATAAATCATTTCATTTAATCTTATTAAAATTTAATTTTATTTCATTAACGCTTAGTCTATTCTCTTTAATACTAATATCATGTACAAACAGTTACATGGATGCTTGGCTCGACTACAAGATACTGGTTATAGAAGTCAATTTGAATGGTTCAGCCTATGCACACGGATCGGCCTGTAGACATGGCTCGGCCGGAGTAAAGGGGTTGCATGTCGTTCGGCCAAAGAAGGATGTTGGTGTTAATTCCATATGTATTGCTCGGCTTAAGGTGAAAGTTCATCGTTCGGTCAATTATCGTTCGGTGTAGAATTGTTCCAACCTTAAAGGTGCATTGTCATTCGTCGCTCGGTCTGGATAGTACACTGTGTGCCGTTCGATCTAAATGTTTTAGCACTCGCCACTCGGTCAATTAAGTGAAGCCATACATGGTTTGGCTAAGGAGTTTGGTTCGGTCATATTTCAGTGCTCGTGGTCCGGTCATGACCGTTTAGTGCATACCGCTCGGCAACCCTCATTCGGCCAGCGTCGCTTCGTAGAGAGCAAAATGATGATAGGAACTCAACACCATCGTTCGGCTAACACCGCTCGGCTAAAGGAAAGAAGCTAAAGGAGCACAGTACATGTCGCTCGGCAAGGGTGGCTCGGCATTGGGGCGTTCGGCATGAATTCCTTAGTCACATGCCGCTCGGCCAAAATGGAAGGCTACGTGGCTCGGTGACTCCTCGATCGGCCTTGAAGGGAAGATTTAGTGGCTTGGTCATGGGGCGTTCGGCATGGCGCCTTGTTCATTTCGGCTCGGCAAGCATCCATTGGCAAAAGTCACATGGAAAGCACCGTTCGGCAAGGCCTCGCTCGGCAAGAGTCACTCGGCAACCACCGTTCGGTATGCCTGGGTCGGCATACAGAAGTTGTCTATTGTGGGCCGTGTCATCTTTGTTCCTATGCCTGAGAAGGAAGTCCAGCCTATCTTTGCCTATAAATAGAGGGACAGGGGTGCAGTGAATGAGGACCTTTTTTGGAGAACTCTGGGGAGACTCTGCCATTTCGAAGACTCATCTATTTTTGATCCAAACTTGTAATCAAGTCGTTAATGTAAGGATTGTATCTGTATTCAATAGTTTGAAGAAGCAATAAAGATTAATCTCAAAGTGGACGTAGGTAGTTACGCTGAACCACTATAATTCTGGTGTTCTTGTCTTTGTAGTTAATTTTGAATACATTCCTCTATTTTAATTTTCTATCTTCATTAATCTCTCTACAAAAATCCTTTCTTGGGTGTTAGTGACCAATTTTGGTGCTAATATTTTGGTTCTTTCACTGAGAACAACATTCTTAGGCTGTTAGGATTCCTTTGTTGCTACTGGATTGAGGAAATCCCCCAAAGTAGGTCCGAGTTCATTCATAAGAAGTCATTTGATTCTACTCAGAGTTCCAACCGATAACTCTACAATGGGAAGACCACGTACTAGATCTGCCTCCCACAATGCAGATGTCAACGAGACCGCTAGCGTTCAACAAGTAGGACCCAGCAATCAACAAGCTAACCCGGGTGTAGGGACCATCACCGCCCAAAACAAAACGGAAGCTGTCACCAGGACAGAGTTCAACGAGCTGATGAGAGAACTCATGGAAAGCAGGAGATAGTTTAACGAGCAGATTCAATCTAACGCCAACCTCATGACTCATCTTACTCAACAACAGCATTAGAATGCTGGAGGAAGTCCTGCTTCCTACTCCTCGTCAGACAGCTCTGCTTCGTCTGATGAGCCTTCCAGGCGTAGACGCCGTAGAACTGGAACAACGCAAACAGGTGCAGCAGAACGATCAACCAGGGATGGTCTAAGTTCCCTGCCTAGAGCCATGGCCATTCACTTACACCAGGGAAATCGCGCTCAAGCTGAAACAGGAAACTTAGCATCTAGAGCACGAGTGGAAACTGGATGACTGGCTCACCAAGGTCATGATGAAGCCTGTCCCCAGGATACACATTTGGTGGATTGCCAACAGAGGAGGTACCAACCGGAACGGTCCCACATGACAGATTCCAACTTGCCATCTTCCATACAAACCGCAGACCTATCATTCATGGTCAGACAGCTGATGAGGGAAAATCAAGGTTTAACTAATGATGATTGGGGCGTATCTAGGAGTCATACTCCGTTCACAGATGCTATCCTACAAGCTGAGTACCCCAGAAAGTTTAATATGCCAACTATCCCGGCCTATGAAGGGAAGACTGATCCTCGATAGCATGTAATGAGGTATGGGTGGATGATGGATTCAGCTAGGGAAAATGATGCAACTAAATGTAGGTGTTTCCTAATAACTTTATCTGGAATCGCTACAATGTGGTTTACCCGACTTCCTCCACGGTCTATCTCCAATTTTGATGAGTTAGCGATGAAATTTGTGGAGCAGTTCAGGATTCATGCCACTCTTCCAAAGGATGTTATGTCCTTGTCTAGTGTAATTCAGGCCCCAAGGGAATCGCTAAAGGAGTACTTACAAAGATTCCACGTTGCTGCTACTGAAGTTAGCATCCCGAATGACCATGCAATTTTAATGGCCGTAATGCGAGGAGTAGATCCGGATTCAGAGTTTGGTGATTGGCTGGCAGGAAAGCCTCCAGCTACGCTAGAATGTTTTTATTCAAAGGCGCACCAATTTATAAGAAGGGAGGAAGCCAGGTGGATGAGGCGAGATAATGCACCAGGACCCGGCAAGGAGACTGTGCAAAGCAACATTGCTGTAAAACAATCTAGTGACAACTCTGGAAAAGTCCAGGTCAATTTTCAAAACAAGCCTGAGCAGTCAAAAGGATCCGGAGGAGGAAATTCCAGAAAGAAAAGGGAAGCCGAAAAGTGGAACCAAGGATCCCAACTTACAATGAATACACTCCTCTGAATGCATCTTTGGAAAATATTTATCTATCGACCTTTAATACATTCCAATATCAAAAGCCATGCCCAAAAGAGTCCACCGAAAAGCAAAAGTGGACTAGGAAGTATTGTCGCTTCCATGAGACTTACGGGCACAATACCGAGGATTGTAGGCACCTCCATGATGCGATTGAAAAGCTGATTCAATAGAAAAAGTTACAGGAGTTTGTAAAGAACCCTCAGGAAGGCGGACAAGGGACATCCGACCCCAATCGCGGACAGGCTCCACAACGATCTGAGGAACCCGTTTGGATAGGAGGTAGAATAGTCATAAGCACGATAGTCGGTGGGCCTCATCTTACAGATAAGAATTGGCAAGAAATGGAGCGCTATGCTAGATCCCTGAAGCATGCAGGTTTTGAATGTTGTTCAAACACGGAAGACGGAACTCCGGCTAAGCAACAGCGAATGATGACGGATGATATAGTGTTCAGAAGTAGAGATCCCGATCAGGTAGAGGCACCTACCATTGATCTGATGGTCATCTCAGCCACTATTGGGCCAGCTTTTCTGAGAAGAATACTGGTTGACTGTGGAAGTTCTGTTAACATCATCTTCAAAAAAGCATATGACCAGATGAAGATGGAGACAAAGGACCTAAAACCATCTAAAGCCCGTATCCATGGCTTTAATGGTGTGGCAACCGATGTAGTGGGTTTTGTTGAATTACCAGTTGAACTTGGAGAAGGTGAACGTAGGAGGGTGCGGATCCTACCATTCATCGTTTTGGATGTCGATTCTCTGTACAATGTCTTTCTGGGTCGGCCGGCCCTGGCAGAGTTTAGGGCAGCTTTGGCCCCGTGGTGTTTAACCTTGAAGTTTCTGACGGATAAAGGAGTTGGTGTTGTGCATGGCGATCAGGCAACTGGTCATGCGTATTATGTGGCTGAGCTGAGAGGGGCCCAGCGAAGAGAGAAAGGAAAGGTTGTGGACAACTCCGTCTGCATCCAAGTCACTGAAGATTGACAAGTAATGCCCGAGCCTTGGCTCGGGCAGCATGATCGGATCTATAGAAACATAGATCCGAGGACGATGATGAGGTACCCAAGGAGGAAAAAGCAGCACCGACTGAACTAACGATTGACATTCCAGTCAACCGCGATGAACCATCGCGGGTACTAAAGATTGGATCACAACTCAACCCCTCGATGATCGAGGATCTTACTAATTTCCTCCGAGCGAATCTGGATGTCTTTGCTTGGATGCATTCCGATATGTGCGGGATTTCTCCCGCCATTACGAGTATATGTTGAACATACACCCGAAATACGTGCTGATGAAGCAAAAAAGGAGAGGTATGGACCCGGAGAGGTCCGCTGCTCTTAGGGAGGAGGTGGACAAACTGAAAGCCAATGGGTTCGTCTGCAACGCCCTCTACCCAGAATGGGTCTCTAACCCTGTACTAGTGAGGAAAGCAAATGGGAAATGGAGGACTTGCATGGATTACTCAGATCTGAACAAAGCATGCCTTAAGGATAGTTTTCTTTTACCTAGAATTGATCAGTTGGTCGACTCAACAACAGGGCACGAGTTATTGTCATTTATGGATGCGTACTCGGGATATAATCAAATCCAGATGCACATTCCAGATCAGGAACATACTAGTTTTGTCACAGACGTTGGACTGTACTGTTATGTAGTGATGCCTTTGGGATTGAAAAATGCAGGAGCAACTTATCAACGTCTGGTGAATCGGATGTTTAAAGACCAAATTGGTAGGATAATGGAAGTCTATGTGGATGACATGCTCATGAAGTCACGGTAGTCAAACGACCACATACGAGACTTCGCGGAGATGTTTGATATACTCAGACACTACGGGATGAATATCAATCCCTTGAAGTGTTCTTTTAGTGTTGCGACGGGGAAGTTTTTTGGTTTTATTGTCAATGCATGGGGAATTGAAGCTAACCCAGAAAAGATTCAGGCTATTCGAGACATACAAGTGCCCAGAACCATAAAGCAAGTACAAAGCCTGAAAGGAAAAGTGGCCGCGCTAAGTCGATTCATATTCAAAGCGACGGACAAGTGCATTCCCTTCTTCGATGTAATAAAGAAAGGGAAGAGAAATTTTGAATGGACTCCAAACTGCGAGGACGCATTCCGAGCTTTGGTAAGACATTTGGGAAGTCCCCCGGTGCTGTCGAAACCTATAGACCATGAAGTGTTGTATGTATACTTAGCTGTGTCTCAACATGCCATCAGTACAGCTTTGGTTCGCGAGGAGGACCGAGTTCAAAAGCCGGTGTACTATGTTAGTAAACGATTAACAGGAGCAAAAAGAAATTATCCTAAAATTGAGAAGCAAGCCTACTGCTTGGTGATTGCATCACGCAAGCTTCGTCCATATTTTTAGGCACATTCGATCGGCGTTTATACTGATCAACCTTTGCGACAAGTACTCTAATGAACAGAGACCTCAGGAAGGTTACTAAAATGGAATATTGAGTTGAGTCAATTCGATATCACCTACTTGCCACAGAGGGCTATCCAAGGGCAGACGCTAGCAGACTTCATCGCAGAATTCACCGTATCAGACGAACCAAACAGTGATGATGTTATTCCCTCCATTCGATGGAAACTGTACACCGATGGGGCATCCAACGACCATTGCTCTGGGGTTGGAGTCATTCTTGTAACCCCTGAAAACTGATCAATTTGTTATGCCTTGAAACTTACTTTCCCAGCTACAAATAACGAAGCTGAGTATGAAGCATTACTTGCTGGCTTAAAACGTATCAAGGAACTCGGAGTAAGATCGGTTGAGATCTTTTGTGACTCACAATTGGTGGTATACCAAGTATGAGGAGATTATCAGGAGAAGGGGTAGAGGCTTGCTCCATACCTCGCTCGGGTTCAAGAATTGTTGGCAGACCTTGAATATTATGATATTTCGCACGTCCCGCGTGAACAAAACAGGGAAGCCGATTCATTGGCAAAATTTGCAAGTACTGGCGATGCACAGCAGATCGGCTTGGTTCCCGTCGGAGTTTTGCAAATTCCGAGTATAAATGAGATGGAAGTAGATTTTGTGCTAGAAACAAAAATTGAAAGGGAGTCATGGATAACCCCATTCAAACAATACTTACTATATGGTACTTTGCCCGACAGAAAGAACGAAAGACGACAAGTCATTCACAAAGCTTCACGATATATAATGCAGGATGGAATAATGTATTGGAGGGGATTCTCGGTTCCCTTGCTTTGGTGCATCGCCCACGACGAGATAAAACGAGTCTTGAGGGAAGTTCACGAAGGAGAATGTAGTGACCATACTAGGGGGCAGACCCTAGCAAAAAAGATCCTCCGCTATGGATACTATTGACCGACTGTAAATCGGGATGCTGCAGACTACGTAAGAAGATGTGACAAATCTCAAAAGTATGCGAAAATCCCGAGAGATCCGCCAACAGAACTCACACAAATGGTAAGTCCCTGGCCATTTGCAATTTGGGGGATCGATATAATCGGTTCCTTACCAATTTCCAGAGGTGGTGCAAAATATGCAATTGTTGCGGTCGATTACTTTACCAAGTGGGCAGAAGCGGAGCCTTTAGCTAAAATACCACCAAAAAGGTAATTAATTTCGTTGTACGAAACATCATATGTCATTTCGGCTTCCCACGAACTATCATGATGGACAACGGAACTCAATTTGAAAGTAGGGAGTTCAAAGAATTCTGCCAAAAGTATCACAGTGAGAAAAGGGTTTCAGCGGTCGCTCACCCTAAAGTGAATGGACAAGTTGAAGATGTAAATAAAATAATTAAGTTAATATTGAAGAAACGCTTGGAGAAGGCTAGAGGCAAGTGGGTGGATGAGCTTCCGACAGTGCTCTGGGCTTATAGAACTCCCATAAGTCCGCGACCGACCATACTCCATTCACCTTGGCATACGGCACTGAAGTTGTGTTACCCGTGGAACTTGAAATTCCTTCTCATCGGGTAACTTATTATGACCCTAAGACAAATCAGAACCTCCTATTGGAATCGCTGAACTTTGTTGATGAAAAACGTGAGGAAGCTGATTTAAGAGCAGCCTCATATAGGCACCGAGTTGCTCGATATTATAATGAAAAGGTTCGACCGAGAATTTTCGATATGGGTGATCTCGTTTTGAAGCGAGTCTTTCCGACCCCATCACATCTGAATCCCACATGGGAAGGTCTGCATGTCATCGAACGGAGGCTTGGAGAAGGAACTTTCAAGCTAGCAACCGTAGATGGCCTGACACTTCCCCATGCATGGAATAACAAGCATTTGCGTCGCTATTACACCTAGTTTATTTCTTTTACATTTTAGTCGCCATTATTTTTAGTGTTTGTTCATTTTGTTGTTCTTAGTTTTTAGCATGTAATAAGACAATTCAGTTTGTTTCCATTTGTCAAGAACAATAAAGGCTTGAAGCCGTCTTTTCCATGAACTATTGATGTTTCCGTATGTTATAGTTATGTGACAAAAATTAAATTACATTATTATTTCTAGCGCATGAACGCGCACCCAAATTTAAAAATCTCTAAGTCCTGGGAGTGCGGACTAGAGTACTCTGAGTCCCCAAAGTGCGGACTAGAGTATAAACGATTTAAAAATCTCTAAGTCCACGGAGTGCGGACTAGAGTACTCTGAGTCCCCGGAGTGCGGACTAGAGTATAAACGACTTAAAAATGTCTAAGTCCCCAGAGTGCGGACTAGAGTACTCTGAGTCCCCGGAGTGCGGACTAGAGTACAAACGACTTAAAAATCTCTAAGTCCCCAGAGTGCGGACTAGAGTACTCTGAGTCCCCGGAGTGCGGACTAGAGTACAAACGACTTAAAAATCTCTAAGTCCCCGGAGTGCGGACTAGAGTACTCTGCGTCCCTGGAGTGCGAACTAGAGAATAAACGATTAAAAAATCTCTAAGTCCCCGTAGTGCGGACTAGAGTACTCTGAGTCCCCAGAGTGCGGACTAGAGTATAAACGATTTAAAAATCTCTAAGTCCCCGGAGTGCGGACTAGAGTATAAACGATTTAAAAATCACCAAGTCCCCGGAGTGCGGACTAGATTACTCTGAGTCCCCGTAGTGCGGACTAGTGTATAAATGACTTAAAAACCTCTAAGTCCCCGGAGTGCGGACTAGAGTACTCTGAGTCCCTGGAGTGCGGACTAGAGTATAAACGACTTAAAAATCTCTAAGTCCCCAGAGTGCGGACTAGATTACTTTGAATCCCCGGAGTGCGAACTAGAGTATAAACGGCTTAAAAATCTCTAAGTCCCCGAAGTGCGGACTAGAGTACTCTGAGTCCCCAGAGTGCGAACTAGAGTATAAACTATTTAAAAATCTCTAAGTCCCCGGATTGCGGACTAGAGTACTCTGAGTCCCCGGAGTGCGGACTAGAGTACTCTGAGTCCCCATAGTGCGGACTAGAGTATAAACGACTTAAAAACCTCAAAGTCCCCGGAGTGCGGACTAGAGTATAAACGACTCAAAAATCTCAGTCCCCGCAGTGCGGACTAGAGTACTCTGAGTCCCCGGAGTGCGGACTAGAGTATAAATGACTTAAAAATCTCTAAGTCCCTGGAGTGCGGACTAGAGTAAATGACTTAAAAATCTCTAAGTCCCCGGAGTGCGTACTAGAGTAAACGACTTAAAAATCTCTAAGTCCCTGGAGTGAGGACTAGAGTAAACGACTTAAAAATCTCTAAGTCCCCAAAGTGCGATCTAGAGTACTTCGAGTCCCCAGAATGCGGACGAGTATAAACGATTCAAGCTAATAACTCAGCCTCTGGAGCACAGGCTTAAATATAAGCAATTTAGAAATCTCCGAGTCATGCGGGAACAAACGAGAGTTTAAGTGGCCCACACAACCCTGGATTTCAGATACAAGATGGGTGGTGAAGCTAAGTTGCAAAGATCATCAAAAAACAAAATTTTATTTACTAATCGAGAATTCAGTTTCACTACAACTTCTCCTGAACCCGAATCAAAAAATCTATTTACAACGACTACAAGAATAAATAGAGATAATTACATAATCCAGGCTTATCCGCGTTGAGCGAGGCATGATGGCTACTTTTTTGACATCTTCTCCTTCTTCGATTTCTTTGAAGAATCCTCCCCAAAGCATTTTTTCCTAGACGCCTTGCTTGCTTGGGAAATGGTACCTGGGGAAGGAAGAGGGACTTCCTGTGGCGAGGTTCCACCGGGGAGTATAACCTTCAGGGGCCTGTTCAATGGATCATCAAGCTCCACCACCTGAGGCTCAACCTTAATCTCAACTTTCTTCTTCTTCTCTTCTATGATTTGCTCCCCCATGCTTGATTTTGAAGTGTGTTTAGAGGCGCCCGTAATCTCAACTTCATCATGTCCCTCCACGGGCGATAAATTTTCAGATTTGTCATCGTCGAGCGCCCCGATCACTTGAGCGTCGGGTCCGAGAGTCTCTCTAGTCTGAGTCGCCTCTCCCGTTTTCCCCTCCTTTTCTATGGCAGCATCGGTCCTTGGAGTTGGCTAGGGGTCTGAATGGCCTGCACGAAATTGTAAGAGACAAATGTTAGGATACATTTATTATTCGCCAAAAGCGATGGCCCTTTGAACTCTAGGAGGAAAAGCTATGTACCATTTCTTGGCCGACTCTCGACGGTTCGAGGAGTTCACCTTCCGGAATAGGAGATAGAGCATGAATATCAAGTCCATGCTTCTCTGGGTCATAGCCAATATGCTGCTCGAAGGGATCTAGTGATGTGTGATCAGTTGGCTGACTCGGTTTCGGATGGACCGGCAGTGTCATCTTTTCCTTTTGATGAGGAAGAGTCCCTTCCGTAAAGGGCCTTTGCCGCAGATAGGTCAGTGCGCTCATTCTCACGAATTATTTCCTTCACAAGAGACTAATCATCCACCTCTTCAGTTCCCAATTCGACCTTTTTAATTTTTATCAAAGTGTCCCATCCTTCAGCCAAAGAATCGAGGTAAGCCTCGCCGAGATAAGTTAGGTCACGATGCATGAGCACTCTAGCATTATACTCGGCTATGAGTGGATAAAAAATGCACTTAATTTCCTCCCTACCAGCCTCAGTGGCCGCCTTGATGCGAGAATCGATTTCCGATAGCACCATTCTTTTGCCCTCTTCACGGGCTACATCCTTCAGCGCTTCAACTTTGGAGAGCTCCTCATCAAGCTTTGCTTTTAAGAGTCGTGTGGAGACAATCTCATCACAATGTCGTTGTGACTCCTCTTGGGCTGCAGTTTTTTCTTCATTTTCTTGAAGGGTAGCTCCTCCAATTCTTTAACTCGGTGAGCGAGAGCATTCTTTTCTTTTTGAATGGAATCCTTCTCTAAGGCTAAAGCGCCACAGCGTTGAAACGCCTCATCAATTTCCTTTTTGTGTAAGGCTTCCAGACGATCAACTGCTTCGACTGTGTCTTTAGCGGTTTTCTGAGCAGCTTCAAGCTGAGATTTATACGAGGAAAGCTCTTCATCTTGTGCTTTGATAATGTCTTTGTCATTGATAGCTTCGAGTGTCAAGCGATCGATTTCATGCTGACGTTCCACCGAAACTTATAAACATTTTCCACCAAATGAACGAATGCGTCGTGTTGGACGTAGACATCATTATTACAAGCAATGGCACTTTGTTTAACATGCCCCAGAATAGGATGGATCGCCGGAAGAAACTTTAGTCCATCAAAGCATATTTTTGGAAATGTGGTTTTAAGTTCAGCTAGCTTTTCTGCTATCGACGGATCATGTGCAGGGCTGGGGGTAGTTTGTTTAGTCGAAACTACATATTTCTTGTGAAGCTCACGGGACTGCCTAGTGCTTGATGAACCAAAATATTGATCATGAGGAGCTTCAGATTGAGACCCCCTTTGAGAAGATTTATCCCTGCTATGCTCTGGTTGAGGAGGAGGATCGTTGGGGTAGGAAGAGTGGCTATAAGTTTTCCTTCGAGACGATGAATCTCGAGGACGATAGTCTCTATCGCTGTTGTCATCTCTATCTCGGCGTTTTTCGGACCCTGAGTCTCGGCTAGAGTGATGAAAGATAGAGGAACCGCGAAGGCGGTCGAAGTCATGTGAGCGTCCCATGTCACCTGCACAGATATCAAGTGAAAACAAGTTAGAGATGATCATATGATGGATAAAACTTAAGTGTGGGGTGGAGGGTGAGTGTTAATGTGTGTCCTAGTGTTTCCCCCCCCCCCCGACTGACCAGTTTCTTTAGCTTTACTTATTGGAGTTTTTTCTCCTCGGTGATGGGCTTGAACTCCTTCGTCACCTCTCGTGGGCGAGTGAAGTTTTAGGGCTTTTGGATCGTCGAAGCCGTAATTGAGCAAGTCATCGGGAATGGTGAGATCTGATAAGCCTTTTAGTGAACCCTCTAAGTGTTGTGGAGATGGCTCTTTCTCCATCGGAGTAATTGTGACCTTCAGGGTTCCGCCCACTATCTTCTTCCTTAGTTTATAGGCTAGTTTCTTTTTCCCCTTTGATGGGGGAGGCGGTTCATCGATGCCCGGTGCGTCGATCACCGATTCTGAAAGAGGACTTATATGCTCGTTAGACGCTCCAGAAACCTCGGCCTCTCTAATCTTACCTTCCTCGGGCATGTCGGAGGCCCCGCCTGTATGGTGCACAGAAGACCCGGCATGTTCTTTCCCCTTCTCCACCGCGGGTCTGGTTGTAGTGGTGCTGGATGGGAGACTAGTTCGGCAACCTTCCGCCAATAGCCTAAACTTTCGAAGTGACTCATTGGAAATAATGACTTTGATCTCCCGGTCCTCGACGGGAGTAGCACCAATGGCCTCAGAATACCTCGCACCTTCGGGACATGGGCTGATGCCTGCAAAAGACCAAAGGAAGTTTAGAAAAAATGCACTTCATGTCCCAGGTAAATAACGAGTCTGGAAATGGAACTTACTCCCTTCCAACCATCTTCTCGCGAAGCCAGGGGGCAGCGCACGTAGAACCACTCCTGCTTATATTGGGAGAATTTACTCTATGCCCCCGTCAGGATCTGACACTTAGAGTGTGGCTCAAGGAATATGAAAGAAGGGCTGTCCGATCGCCTTTTGAACCGATAAATGTAGCGAATATCCTCGAGAGTGGGGAGCCTAGATAAGATGCTCATAAAGAGAATGCAAGTGCCATGGAGAAATGCGTGACTGTTAGGGTGAAGCCGTGCCGGAGCGATCCCATTGTACTGCAGCACCTCTCGAAGAAAAGAGTTGAACTATGGCACACTCCCGACTCAGCACATAAATTTGCTACAAGCTGTATATCTAGGTGGGGGCAGGTGGGGACGATCTTGTCCCGATGGGATTAATACGTTGTCAAAAGGGATTCTGTGGATTGAACATAGACGACGAAGGGCGGTTTCATTGATTCTTGAAGCTTGAGAATCAGTTGGGTTGTCCAGGATGATTGCTCCATCTATAGCATCAGGTGCCGGGCCAATAATTACAGCGGATGGATCTAGAATACCGTGCATGGAGGTCGTCGGTGGATCCAAAGTACCTACTACTTCCCACTTATCGGAAAATGTAGTAGATCTCGACTTTCTGGACATCTTTAAAGAGAAATGAATGTGGAAAAAGTCATGTTTGAACTATACTTGAAAGACAATCGATATTAGAAATAACGACAAAAATATTACCCCCGTGTGGTGTGTGTACTAGTGCAATCATTCAGACATGAGTATAAAAGAATTAAGCTTTAAAAACCAATGGAGTGTGGTTGAGCGCTAAGCAATTTTCTTCGAAGACCGTCATCGCCGACCGTCCCCTAGGGCTTGTCCTATGATCGGTAGTAGGGATCCTGGAATTGGGCATTGACATCATACGTTGAAGGCTGTTATTTACTTTGGCTAAGTTGAATACATGTTTACATTTTGTTAAAACCGGAAAGTTGTTAGTCCAAATCGGCTATGTATGCTCATGTGCTTAAGTTCTCGTCATTGTTCGTTGTTCTACGGTTAGGCGTGGGAGTATGCAATCTTGACATATGCTGTGTTCAAGTGGAGATGGTCTTGAATTGTCAATGCCAAACCCAAGGCCTAAGGTCGATCGTATCTCTAAGCCTACAAACCGAACGGCTTATCTACAAGCTACCGAGCAGCCTCCCTACAGAACCTCTATCCTTAACAACCGAACTGCCCCACTCTAACTTTGACCGACCCACTTTCCTAATTCCTTACCGTCATGTGCTCTCCCTCAGGGCCGAGCGACACTCTGGAACAGAGACATCGACCCACTCGCTCACCTCCATCTCACTTCTTCAAATCACCTAATC
The DNA here is from genome assembly GCA_030737815.1 of Allium fistulosum. Lineage (NCBI taxonomy): Eukaryota > Viridiplantae > Streptophyta > Magnoliopsida > Asparagales > Amaryllidaceae > Allium > Allium fistulosum. The sequence goes on along the minus strand of CM060902.1, from coordinate 1,367,358,079 downwards.
ACTCTCCTAGGTGCCCACCGAACGACACTCTCATTCGTACACTACCCCCACTAGAAACCTAGCGGCTAGTAGGCTTCAATCCAACCTATTGACTCGGTATTGGCACTCAGCATACACTTTCTAAACTTAGTAACTCCTGCCAATCAACTTCTACTTCCTTCTCCCTCGTTCCCTGTTAGCCTAGCTACATCATACCAGATCACCAAACCAACTCTACTTCAGTAACCTAACAACCAAACTCCCTCACTCAGTGGCCCAACAGGAGCCTACATCCTAGAGACCACCGGCGTCTTTTTCCATTCTCCTCTCCATCTCACCGGCCTCGAAATCAGTTAAAACTGTATCGAGTTCCAACCCTAAGGCATGTTTTAACTTCAGATTCGTTTTCCTTATCTACACGACTCCCACCGTCCGTAATCTGAAAAACATTCGTGAATTCGAATTTCGTACAAAACCCCTAATTTGGGAAAGTCGATCGAATGAGAAGTTCATATCTAAGAGAATGAATCGAAGCTTAGGGAACTGCTTGATTTGGGATTGAAATTCGTTTAGACTCGTTATCGAGGGAAGTGGTGGAGAAAACGTATTTGATTCAGGAAGAGAGAGGAAGATTAAGGAGGTAGCAGGAGTTTGGGGGAAGGTAATTTAAAAAGTCCTGTAGAGTTGAAGTGAAAGTAAAGGGAAGAAGAGGAGAAGTGTTGGCTTTTATATAAAGAAGGGGAGGTGAACAGGCATTAACCAGTGGACCCGGTCAAAGTGTCTAACTGGGTCGGTGAACAATCATACCGAGTGACAATGAGTATGCCGAACGAGTGGTCCGACGTGTGTACGTCGACTGAACCGCACCAAAGATGATAGCGCAATGGAGAAACAGATTCCACCCAATAGGTGGAGAAGAATGGGAAGCATGGTTTGCTTATGATTCAAAGCGCATCATGATTGACTCTCACGATACGCTTTGCAGGGCAAATGTTACCTGGATGCTTGGCCTGGCAACAAGATACTGGTTTAGGAAGTCAATTTGAATGGTTCGGCCTACGCACACGGGTTGGCCTATAGACATGGATTGGCCGGAGTAAAGGGGTTGCATGTCGTTCGGCCAAAGAAGGATGTTGGTGTGAATTCCATATGTATTGCTCGGCTTAAGGTGAAAGTTCATCGTTCGGTCAATTATCGTTCGGTGTAGAATTGTTCCAACCTTAAAGGCGCATTGTCATTTGTTGCTCGGTCTGGATAGTACACTGTGTGCCGTTCGGTCTAAATGTTTCAGCACTCGCCGCTCGGTCAATGAAGTGAAGCCATACATGGTTCGGCTAAGGAGTTTGGTTCGGTCTTATTTCAGTGCTCATGGTCCGGTCATGACCGTTTAGTGCATACCGCTCGGCAACCCTCGTTCGGCCAACGTCGCTCGGTTGAGAGAAAAATGATGATACGAACTCATCACCATCGTTCGGCTAACACCGCTCGGCTAAAGGAAAGAAGCTAAAGGAGCACAGTACATGTCTCTCAGCAAGGGTGGCTCGGCATTGGGGCGTTCGACATGAATGCCTTAGTCACATGCCACTCGGCCATAAAGGGAAGGCTACGTGGCTCGGTGACTCCTCGATCGGCCTTGAAGGGAAGATTTAGTGGCTCGGCCGTGGTGCGTTCGGCATGGCGCCTTGTTCATTTCAGCTCGTCAAGCATCCATCGGTAAGAGTCACATGGCATGCACCGTTCGGCAAGGCCTCGCTCGGCAAGAGTCACTCGGCAACCACCGTTCAGTATGCCTGGGTCGGCATACAGAAGTTGTCTATTGTGGGCCGAGTCATCTTTGTTCCTAGGCCTAAGAAGGAAGTCTAGCCTATCTTCGCCTATAAATAGAGGGGTAGGGGTGCAGTGAAGGAGGACCTTTTTTGGAGAAACTCCGGGGAAACTCTGCCATTTCGAAGACTCATCTATTTTTGATCCAAACCTGTAATCAAGTCGTTAGTGTAAAGATTTTATCTATATTCAATAGTTTGAAGAAGCAATAAAGATTAATCTCAAAGTGGACGTAGGCAGTTACGCCGAACCACTATAATTCTGGTGTTCTTGTCTCTACAGTTAATTTTGCATACATTCCTCTATTTTAATTTTCTATCTTCATTAATCTCTCTACACAAATCCTTTCTTGGGTGTTAGTGACCAATTTTGGTTCTAACACAAACCATTCCAAAAACCATTTAAGCTTCTTATAAACATTTTATAAAACACAACTCATGTTTCTTATTACTTCATAACATAAGTTAATATTAATTCATTGATTCATTTCACTAGTTCAATTCATTAATTCATATTATTAACTTTACTTGAGTAAATTTTGTTTTATAACTCAAATTCATAATGATATTTTTTCCTTTTATCACAATCAATTTTATTTAACTTTTCTTAAGTTAGCTTTCATCTATAATTCATTTCATTGACTTATTTCATTAATTCGTTTCATTCAACCTGACTTAACTAAAATTTCATTTCATAATTAAAATTTCAACTTCTTATTCCATTAATCATTTCTTAAGTTTATAATCATTTTATACAGATGTATCTTCTTTTACACAATATTATTCAAATTATAATTATCTTAGAAAGTTACAACTAAATCTTGAAACATCCTTTGCAAATTTATTTTTTTATTTTATTTTACAAACAATTTACAAAGATATGATTTAATTTATTATTTGTTTACCTTCACTTAAGTTTATATATCTAAATAGTATTTCTTTTTACTATTCAAATTATTCATTTAACATTTCTTAGAATATTAACCAAGTGTATAACATTTCTTTATTTAACATTTGCTTATTTCATATTCAATTAGTTAACATTAAATTTATTAAAGCTCATTCCATTTGCATTCAATTTATTTACATCCAATTTAAGTCAAATTCAATTACTCATATAAATTTTACTTACACCCATTTATTCTCATTCAATTTCTTTCACACCTAAATTGCATTTCATTTTATAATTCAAGTTCGTATTTGTTCTATTAATTCATTCCATAGCTTAAGTGGAATTAATTCACTTTACTAATTTGTCTAGTTCCATTCAAATCCAACTCAATTCATTTAATCTTTATTAAATTAACCTTTATTTCATTTAATCCATTTCTCGGTTTATTCAACTTTATTTAAGTTAAATTTTCATTTCTTATCATTCACATTTAATAAATTTAAAATTTGTTTTTAGCTTAATATTTCTCAAATCTATAAGTTATACAAACTAATTCACTTAAGATGTTATTTCATTATTTTATCTATTTCAATTAAAACACAATTAACTTTTATTTAAGCTTCCTTGAATTAAACTTCTTTTATTTACATTATTTCACTAATTCAATTTATTTAACATTTCTTAGGTTAATTCTTTTATTTCACATCTCAAATTCAAATTTTCTTTTGTTTGCTTAACAAAAATGTTTAGTCGTTTTTAAAATTCGATCTTACTTCCCTGTTCAAATTTATAAGTTATAAACTTATTTCATATCTATACTATTTTCAATTTATATTCAAAAACTATTTTCATATATTTATCAAATCATACTTGGAATATTTTTCTCACAATCAAACTTGTTTTAACTAGAAATAACTTTCTTTTGGTAGCAATTCTCAGTAGAAACTTGAAAATGAATACTGGCGATGCTACAGTCATCCCCAGAATTATTTCACAGCGACTAAAGCGAGTTCAAGGCTTTTATTTCTTTCAAAAATATTTTTAAAATATATTTCTGGTCAAAGCACTTCCAAATAATATTATTATTAATTTTGAAGGCTTTGAAAACAATATTGAAAACTACAGGATTTAAATTGTAAAATTCTCGCTTTTATATCTTTTCTATTTATAAGCCATATTATAAATATAATTATAAAATTCCATTACCTTATTATGAAAATATTTCATTTAGTTACATATTGGTTATTGCAAACAATTCTTATTGTAATTAGATTTCAATTAAATTTAATTATCGAATGCTTCATGAAATAGGGTTCACAAAGCATTCGATTTTAGTTCAGTTCAACCAATAATCGATGATAACTAAATATTACCATCTCATAACAACTAACATCCATAAATAAATTCGTATTTCATAAACATGTATTGTTATTCATGGAAAATTATTCTTGATATATATAAAATATAATTTAGGTAAAATTATTTCATTTATCCAATTAAAAAAAATATTATGTCGGCTCATTTAATTGTTTAGAAACCCCTATCGATAACATGGTGTCCCACGCACCGACCAGAATGCATAAACAACTCAACTGACAAGCAAACACTATATAAAACATTTTATAACACTAACAAGTATGCACTCTCATATATATATATATAGACACACACACTCTCTAATAGATTCATTCTAGGGTACTACCACCATCTCTAATGAGTCAAACCCCACAAAGCTAAGGTTATCACCAAACCAAAGCTTTGATACCAACTGTGACAACCCACATTTTGAAAGGTTTAAATCAACAATAATCCATAAATGTCCAAATCAAACAATCCGAAACACAGATAATCAATTGGGTTAATTAATAAAAATGAGGAGAGAAGAAAACAAACACGAAATCTCGCAGCGGAATGACAAAATATAATGATCAAATAAACAGTTCATGAAGCTGTTTATAGTACACATTTGATTATAAGTTTACAACATTTATTAGAGTTATATATACAACAGATCAATAGAATAGTGCAGCGGAACAAACAATGTGGTGAAATAATACAAGTAATAATATATACCAAATCTTCGTCTTCGTCTTCGTCCTCCAAAAAATAATCTTCAATGCGATGAAAACTCAGTGCTGACCCCAACGTAATGAAAAGACAAAACACTCGAGTCAGGACAAAAATTATCCTTGTGTGAGTCAAATCAATATCACATATAACATGAGTGTAATAGCATCATAGATTTTTTTCGGGGTTTTACATCTCCTATCCAGTGTATAACATACGTGTAATAACTCAAGAGATGTTGCGGGATTTTCCATCTCTTAAGGATCTGTCAAAATATATATACAAAGTAGAATATGTTATATATAATGTCTAATCAGTAAAATAAATATTTTTCTTAGTGTTTAGGCTTCACATTAACCCCACTTAACGTGTTTTTAAGCATGGTCGTACAGTTTGCATATAATGCCCCAGTAGCATGTCAGGGGATAGGGCTGCGCCGTGATACGACAACAATAAACCAAAATCGTAGTGGTCTCGTATAGGGATAAAAGTATGACAAGGCATGTAAGGCAATGCCCACGGTAGAATACTACCAGTTCGGGTCGCAGGGCTGGTGGTAATGCATCGTAGCCACAACCGCACACTGTGTCCATCCATCCCATATCGAGTCAAAGGGAGGTTATCCCAAAACCAAGGTGTACCAATCGAAACCAACAACAAGGAATATAGTATGGAAAGAGTCCAAAAGAAAATCGAAGAACCGATGTCTGCTATGGGTAGCTAGCTCTCTTGGCCCTGTCAAGCCGTCATGTTTTAGTCATTTCAAATTGGCACAAATGCCAGGCTCTATCCATTATTGTTCTCTTTCTTCAAATCTAGCAACGTGCGCCAAATCCAATCACTTTATTTTGGAGCCTCCTCCACGTACACAGTGGTTAAAGTGGTTTGAATATTGACGGAGAGTATGCCAATAAGAGGCCCCGGTCTGTTTAACAACCAAACGTTGTTTTACAAATCGGTTGGTTCTTTTACATTTCGAAAACAATTCATACTTGATATTAAAATATCATATTCGCTTCAGAATCAATCTCATTTTGAAATATCATATTTACTTCAAATATGTCAATTTTCACTTGAAAGTCATTTTCACTTCAAAATCGATTTGAATTACAATTTAGACTATAACTTCATTTTAACCCAATTCACATTTAAATCCATGATTTAAATATAAACATTCCATCCTTTGACAAGTTTGAATTTTTAGAACATAGTCTACATAGTTTTAAATAGTCTTAAAATTAAAATAGTTTGATATAAAATGGTTTGAGTATTGAAAATAGTTTGTATAATAAAATAGTTTGGAAAATCAAAGTAATTTGAATATTTAAAAAGATAGATTTTTAAACAGTTTATGTAATAAATAATTTATTTTAAAAATAGTTTCAACTCAAACTATCTCTTTCCAATTCAACAAATTTGGACCTAGGTCCAAATTTCCTTCAAATCAATTCAATTTCAAATCTCTCGATTTAAAAATCATCTTCAATCTCAGTTCAATTCAAATTGATTCAATTTATATTTCAATTCAAATCAATTTCGATTTCCACTTTAATCAAATCAACTTCGATTTCGATTTCAATATCAATTCTCAATTTGAATTAATTTCAATTCAATTATCAATTTTAAACCATTTCAATTTATATCAATTTCGAGTTCGATTAAAATCACAAATTTAAATCACTTAAATCAATTTAAACTTCAGTATTCAATTTAAGGTTTAGATCTTTAAAAATAATTAAATCTCGAGCCAAATTTTGAAATATCAACTTATATCGCTTTTACTTAAATAACTTCGAAGTTCAAGTAAAAGTTCAAATCTTTTAAAACAATTCAATTTCCATAATTCAAATCATATTTCAATTCTAACTTCAAATTTCAAATTACATTCTTTAAACGATTTCTTTTAACCAATTCCAATTCACATTTCAAGCTCGAGTCAGAAAATAATTCAATTCCCATATTTCACTTTAATTTTATTTTTATAAAACAAAATCACTTGAATATATTCAAACCCAAGAATTTAAAATCGTTAAACTTAACCGATCCGGTGTCCGTATATAATTTTCTATCCTATGGCCAAGTGATCAGTTATTTCGATCTAATTTCAGGCATTGATATATATCATTTCAATCCAAATCAAAGTGTCAATGGTATACATCATTTCAACCTATTTCTTAATTTATTCGAAATAATTCAAATAACAGTTTACATACTGTCAAATAATTTACAGGGTGATAATAGGGATATATAAAAATAAATAAACATCCAAACATCCAAAATATCAACCAATTGGCATCCATCACAATCAATCATCCAAACAGTCAAAATATCAAAACAATTAACTGGTTATCAATAATTGGGAGTTTAACTAGCAAATTAATTCCAATTCAATTTAACTATCAAATTTAAATTTCAATCAGTTCAAATCAGATGTCAATTTTAAATGTTAGTTAAACTACCAAACAACAGTCAGTAAAATAAATAACTTCACGATTTCAATTTAACGAACATAAAAATATTTTAGTACTTCATGAGCGTTTAAAACACACACATTTATTTGAAACCAGAAATTTTTCATCTTCAAATAAATTCCACTTAGATTCCATGTAGCCCTCGTCAATACGATAGCAACGCGACTCATTTCACTCGAATCGGACCTCGTACGCAAAAGTTACGGGTTAATAAGTACAATAACACAATTAAAACTTAATTAACTAAAAATAATATAATTAACAAAATTAACCTCACTGTTCATCCCTCTCTCAGCCCATTCTTCTCGTTCGCTTCCAGGTTCCGTTCTTTTTTTATTAATCGTGAACGTCGCTATACTATCCTACCAGTGCCGCCGATCGCGACCAGACCCACGCCGCACCACCCCAGCCGTCGCAACCTCCCTTTCCAGTCGCAAGCATAATCGAAGCGACAAAAACCCAGAAACTTGAGCACAAACGCAGGCTCCTTTCAACTACCATGCGACCTCGATTGACGATCTAACCATCCATCGTATAGATCTCGACGAGATCTATGATTTTCCTTTTGGAAATTTTTGATTTTGCTGTGTGGATGAAGAGAAATCGAGGGGAGAAGTTTCGTGAATGTCGACTATTAATCGATATGAGAGAACGCGATGTGTTGTAGGGTTTGAGGAAAATGAATTATAACGGCTTATTATATAAATTTTGGCCCCGATTTGTCATTGAAAATTCCGAACTCCAAACGAATCGTGTCGCCTTGCATTCTATATGTTATACCCACATTTAGAACATAGTGGAATAGGTATCGGAAGCCAATTCCATAATATTCAGAAGATAGCTTTTCAAAATCAAATTATTTTAATTAAATTCCTGAAAATAAATTCTACATGTTTCAAGCTCACATGGCCAAACGATAAGTCTGATCACTACGAAACTTGAAATCCTATAATAATTCACTAATTCAGATCCGATGAAACTGGTTTTGTCGAAATCCGACACAGTGTCCAAAAAGGCTATTTTTACACGTTAATTAAAATAAGAAATTTTCCAAAAATCAATTTAATCACTTTTAAACTCAATTTTGAAAGTTAACAATCTTCATTCTTATTTAAATAAAATTTAAATCAACTTTTGAAATCATTTTCATTCATATTAAACTCAGTATTCAATTATTTAAATAATTCCAATATTAAATTTAAAAAATTTAATTATCCAATAAATTATATTAATAAATTATTAAATTTCATGAATTTTAATTATCAAGAATTATTTTATTTTCATCTGAATAATTCAACATTCATTACTCAATTCCAGCTATTGATTATAAACACATTCAATACATAGAATTTCATTTCAATACTTGTTATTGCCTAAATCCTCGAAATTGTTTATTTCAAAATTTGATTTAAGTTTATAGTCAATAAACTACATTAATAAATCATTAAATTTTTATTTCTAACCATTTTTGTTCAATAATCATATTAGATTTAATAATTTAAAATAGTTAAAAATATGGGTCGTTATGATTAAATTCCAGCATAACAGGTATACAACTAAAACCGTAAATGCTCGTATTGGAGAATGGAATCCATACTATGAAAGGTAAAGAACTACCTTATGGAGGTACGTCTCTAGATAAAATGCACCAGGGTTTGACAAGAACATCTTGTACCCCTGCCACACAAGAATGGCCTACCACTTGACTAGTAGTACTGAATATGATCACCCCACTCGTTAATGGGCCCTGTGACGACCGCCCACGACCCCTGCACTGAACCTAGATAAAGTGCGCTATAAAGTGTGCCAGGCGACCATGGACGATTATCAGGGTAAATTAAAACAACAGAATCTATCGTATTACTCACAGCGCATGGACAAAATACAATAGAATATATATATAGTGAAGCTTCATAGAACAGAATCTCATCAATAAAACTTCATAATAGTTGAATACAAACATCTGTATGGTCAATACAACAAGCCTCACTACATATCACTCAGAGAATATACAAGAAGCGGAACATCCAGTACATATAGTAAGAAATAATATGCAATACTCCAGCTCGTCTTCGTCATCTGCATCGTGGAAAGCAAGAACAGCACCTGTCACCTGCTACCTAGTCTGCCCGTCCCAAAATGGACGAACAGCCCAAGGCAATAAGAGTTAAAACATAAAGCCTTGAGTCAGACAACAGTCTTAGTGAGCGGTAAATTAACTAACAACATACCAAAAGAGCATAAAGGAAAAAGGAATAGGAACCAAACCCTCCCACTCCACCTCTTTCTACAATGATAGCCTCCCAGACACACTAAGCAGAAGTAAATACAGCAAAGCAGACATTTAAAGTAAAGCAATTATCATTCGAGTCAAGGGCGGTGTTTTCCAAGCACAAACCCCCAAGGCCTAAACCAAGATCAGATAAGCACCCAGAAAACATCGCTCTCAAGACCGAATGACAATACAACCAAACATCCATGACTCTGGCTATCATTGTTATCATTGCTTCGATATCATCGTTAATTGAATGACCGGCTCATTCTTTCATCCGTCCGTCAAGGGCTAATGGAAACCTCGGTTCTAGACATAACTCCGCACGTCATCGTGACCCGTGCCTAGGACTATCGAATCTGCCCAGAGTACTTGACTACCAATCAGTAGCCTTCAGGGACTATCGAATCTGCCCAACGTACTCTTGCTTTGAGCATGCTAGAACCTTCAACAACGATGAGATCTCAGCCTTCTAATCATCCTCCTCGACGACTATTTCCATACTAGCTCAAGCGCCTCTCGAGCAAACCATTATCCTCAAACTCGAACCATTTCACCGAGTTACCAATCTGCTTGGAATGATCCCGTCTGGATTAGACCAAGGCTATCTCATACCATACTTCGCCTCATCATCATCATGGCAAAGCCTCATCTCCACATCATTATCAAATCTATCCATATGAGCTTCATCATCCGCTACATATGCCACAAGCAACTTTTTCAAATTCAAGAGCCTTTCCTTTAGCTTTTGAATCATCTTCGACCATCTTGTCTAAATCAAATCATCATTCATCTAATTCATAGCAATCAATCAAGTCAAACATTAATCCAAGTAAACAAGCATTCAAATATGATCTAAAATAGACAATTAGAACAATAATGGCAATTTCGTAATTAAAGAGTCAAAAGTCTAACAAGCATGAAATCATGAGCAATGTCTCTATAATCTTGATGAATGAACTTGCATAGGTTAACATGTAGTAAAATGGTTATCAAATCATCATGAACAATGGATCTATATGGATCTATACTTAGGATTAAGAAAATGCATGGAAATCACTACTAAAGCACAAAATCAAGCCAACGATCCGATATACTCCTTTGGATCCGTGTGAGAGATAATCACCACTCACCGAATCATCTAAACACCTCAAAAGAAACCCACTTTAGATCTGGACAGCGAAGGATCTAACTCGATCTATCACAAATCCGCTTTGAACGATGAAATCTCTCTTCGATGGATGAAGATCTTCAATCTAAGCTCTTGGATCTTCGATTTGGATGGAAGGAATCACAAGATTAGAGTGGAGAAAAGAAGTGAAGAAGTGTAGAAGTCGAGCTCTCAAAATGGCAGCACTTCCTCGCTTCGAAAATCCGCCTCTACAAACGCGAGCAAAGGCGTGTATTTATAGGCTGATTTCCCCTTTAAGTCGTCCGCCTCCTTAAGTCGTCTCCGACTTAACCCTCTCTCCGCCTCACGACCTAACTGCCTCAACGACCTACGACTTAACATACCCAGCGACCTATGACCTAATAATGCGCGCACGACCTACGACTTAACGCAACACAAGTGCGCGACTTAACTGGGTAACTGATCTACGACTTAACTGTGGCCGACTTAACACTCACGCGTCCTAACGTACGTCTACGACCTAACACATGCGCGCGTTCCCTCCTAAGTCGCCTGGACGACTTAACGACTTAGCACCATTGCGACTTAACAAAGTCGCGACCTTCGACTTAACGAGATACGACTCAACCTCCCTTGCGACTTAGCGACTTAACAACCCTACGACTTACGACTTAGCAGGGCCTCCGACTTAACTGGTGTACAACTTACGACTTAACTCCAACTCAGAGATTTTTCAACCAAACTCCTAAGTCGTCTACTTCTTTAAGTCGCCAACTCTCCTAAGTCGGTCAGTTCCTTAGGTCGTCTATCTCTTAGGTCGTTAACTCGCCCAATCGACTTATCACTTAACTCGTCCACGACTTATCACCTAACTCGCCGATTACCTTAACTCGGTCAGTCTTCTTAGGTCGCTCCTATCCCTTAAGTCGGTCACGACTTAGGACTTGAATAAAATTCTGCCCAAAATCTGAAACGACTTAACAACGCTAAAAATTCCAGATTTTTACGAACTTTTCGATCCGTAAAAATACGGGTCGTTACATTCTCTCCCCCTTAGGAATTTCGCCCCGAAATTCCAAACAAACAAAGCAATCAAAGACTATTATGCACGCCTACCATCCATAGCAATCAACAAACCATGCATCCAATTCTAGCTTAGCATGCAGAATTCTAAAACCAGAACAAGTTACAATGTCGTTAGATGACACGACACCTTAGGGCCATACCTTGAAGAGTTCAGGATGAGCTGCTTTCATCCTCTCTTCCACCTCCCATGTACAGTCGTTATCATCATCACTCCATTGTATCTTGAGCAACTTAACTACCTTCCTCCTAAGCTGTTTCGTGTCGGTTTCCACAACACGAAGTGGCTTACGAGGTCTCTTATCGACTGGATCAACTTCAAAATCTACATAGCTATCAGCAGAAACCACGGTATTCGAGTCGTGCACATACTTCCGTAGATACGATACATGAAAAACATTGTGCACACCCGACATCTTTTCTGGTAACTCCAATCTGTAGGCGAGCTTTCCAATTCGCTCGATGACCGGGAATGGTCCAACAAATCTCGGAGTCAATTTTCCTTTCTTCCCGAATCGAATAACATTCTTCAGTGGAGAAATCTTCACAAAAACCATATCACCAACGTCGAACTCCAAATCCTTACGACGCTTATCAGCATAACTTTTTTGACGGTCTTGGGCTGCCTTCATTCGTTGCCGAATGATCTCTATGCAATCGGAAGTCTATCGAATCATTTCTGGCCCAAGTATTAGCTTTTCTCCGGTCTCTAACCAACATGTCGGAGAGTGACACGGTCTCCCATACAATGCCTCATACGGTGCCATACCAATGCTCGACTGGTAACTGTTGTTATATGAAAATTCCACCAAATGAAGGTGATCTTCCCATGATCCTCCGAAATCCAAAACACAAGCTCTGTGGAGATCTTCCAAAACTCGGTTGACTCTCTCGGTCTGACCATCTGTTTGAGGATGATAAGCTGTACTCAAACACAACTCGGTTCCCAAAACTTCCTGGAAGCTCTTCCAAAATCCACTAGTGAACAATGGGTCTCGATCGCTCACTCTACTCTTCGGAATACCATGGAATCGAACTATCCACTTAACATACAACTCAGCCAACTTTGATGCAGTCCTAGTCGATCGAACAGGAATAAATCTTGCACTCTTAGTCAGACGATCTACAATGACCCAAACCCCTTCATTTCTCGTTCTTGTCCTAGGTAGTCCATCAATAAAATCCATCGATATTTGCTCCCACTTCCATGTAGGAACTTCTAATGGTTGAAGCAATCCACTGGGCTTCTTCTGCTCGGCTTTTACCAATTGGCAGTTCATACACTTGGAAATAAAATTTCCAACATCCTTCTTCATACCTTCCCAGTAGTAGGTTCTCTTCATATCCCGATACATCTTATTTCCACCTGGATGAATTGTCAACTTTGAGTGATGACTTTCCTTCAGAACTTCACTTCTCAATTCATCTATATCGGGAACAACTAGTCGTCCTTGCTTCCGAAGCCAACCTTCTCGATCGACCTCGAATCCTTTATCCTTTTCTGGGTCCAATCCAGATTCCAAATCATGGATAATCTTGACAAGCTTATCGTCTCGCTTTGGGCTCTCGCCAATCCTTTCCACAAGAGTCGGTCTTATCGATAAGTTTGCCAACATCTCAGGTTCCAATTCACATCTAGGCCTGAAGTCAAATCCAGCTAAATACTCGAGATTCTTCCATTCTGAAAACATGGCTCCCAATCCCGCATGTCTTCGACTTAACGCATCTGCCACTGCGTTACCTTTTCCCGGAGTATAAGCTATACCAAAATCATATGATGCCAAAAACTCTAGCCAACGTTGCTGCCGAAGATTCAAATCCTTTTGGGAGAAAAGATACTTCAATGACTTATGATCTGTAAACAACTCGAATCGAACTCCCAATAGATAATGTCTCCACATCTTCAGAGCAAAAACAATTGCCGCTAACTCCAAATCATGAGTCGGGTAATTCCTTTCATGCGGCTTCAGTTGTCGACTTGCATATGCAACAACTTTATCCATTTGCATCAGCACTGCTCCAAGTCCAGTACCACATGCGTCGGTGTAAACCACCATCTCATCATTCCCACTTGGAATAGTCAAAACAGGAGCACTTGTCAATCGCTCTTTCAGGATTCTGAAAGCTTGCTCACACTTATCATCCCATCTGAACACTTGGTTCTTCTTCGTCAATCCTGTTAATGGTGCAGCTACCTTGGAGAAGTCTTTGATAAATCAACGATAATATCCTGCTAATCCCAGAAAACTTCTCACATCAGATGCATTCTTAGGTCTAACCCAATCCTGGATTGCTGCCACCTTGGCGGGATCAACCGCTATTCCATTTCCAGAGATAACATGGCCTAAGAACCTCACTTCACTCTTCCAGAAGTGACACTTCGAAAACTTAGCCTTCAGCTGATGTTTCCGTAAGATTTCCAAAACAATATGCAAGTGCGTCTTGTGCTCTTCTTCAGTTCTGGAATAAATCAAAATATCATCCACGAATACTAGCACGAATTTACTCAACTGATCTCTGAACACTTTATTCATAAGATCCACAAAATATGCTGGCGCGTTAGTCAATCCAAACGGCATTACCAGCCACTCAAAGAAACCGGATGGTGTCCTAAAAGCAGTCTTCGGCACACTATCCTTAGCCACTCTTAACTGGTGAATTCCCGTTGCCAAATCCATCTGAGAAAACACCTTAGCTTCGTGAAGCTGATCAAACAAGTCATCTATTCTCGGCAATGGATACTTGTTCTTCTTAGTCACTTTATTCAGCTCACGATAATCCACACACAACCTCAACGATCCATCCGCTTTGGTTGCAAACACAACTGGTGCACCCCATTCGGACACACTACGCCGAATGAATCCTTTCTGTAAAAGATCATCAACCTGCACCTTCAACTCCTGCTGTTCCCTAGGCGCCATCCGCCTAAGAGGCATCATAACAGGTCTGGCTTCCTCAACTAGATCTATACGAAACTCGATCTCTCTATGCGGCGGTAACCCTTTGACCTCGTCAAAGACATCCTCAAATCCATTAGCGATTGGCAACGATGACAGTCCATCCCGTGGAACAAACAGCGAATACATGAAGCTCATGAAGACGCCTTCTTCATGCTTACATTGTATCACAATCCTTCACCCCTCCACATTCTCGACTGTCACCTCCAACCTTTCACAATCAACCTTCGCCGCATACTTACTAAGCCAGTCCATACCCAAAATAATTCCGAACCCCGCAAAGTTCAGAACAAAACAGTCATAAACAAAAGAGCAATCATGACTCGATACAATCACACCACGGCATAGCATACACAAACAAGACGAACCCCCAACTGGATTAGTCACAACCAATGGCCTATCAACGATATCCGGTTCTAAACCCAACTGGCCTACAAGTTCATTACAAACAAAAGAATGCGATGCCCCAGTATCAAATAACACTCTAACCGGAACACCACAAATGGAAAGAGTACCCTGAACCACCACGCTCTTTCCTTTCTCTTCAGCGGTAGGAGCTTTCGAAGACGATGGAACAGCTCCCAAAGCATAAGCTTGCACAATCTGCTTGTCCTTCCTCGGTTCTGGACAATTCTTCCTAACATGCCCCAGCTTGTCACAGTTGTGGCACTTCACTGGCACCTTCGGATTCTTGCAATCCCTAGAGAAATGGCCCTTCTGCTGACAATTGTAGCAGGTCACTTCGCCCTTCGGCTTCTTCTGACCATCTTTACCCTTCTGCTGCTGCTGCTTCCTCTTCTTGTTTCCACCCTGATGTGGTTTAGACTCCTCCTTGGTCACAGCAACAACAGATCCTTCTTTAGGAAATAGACTCTCGTGCCTGAGAGATTTCTCCACAAGCTTCTCAAATGAATCGTCCAAATGATCCACCAACTGTCTCCCAAGATAACCGTCCAAGCCTGTCACAAACTTCTCGTTCTTCTGATATGAAGATTCAATATACGACCGGGCATACTTGGACAAAGCTTCAAACTCAGAAACATACTCAAGAACTGGTCTTCCACCTTGCTTGACCTCTACAAACTTCTTGAACAGAATAGACTTCTGAGCAGTAGAAATGAACTTAGCTTCAAATCTGGCTTGGAATTGCACCCAAGTAATTTTTTCCTCCGGAGTATCAATGGTGATAGAGTTCCACCAATCAGAATCTCTTCCTTGAAGCTGTCTTGATGCAAGCTTTCTTTTAGTTGCATCATCGATTCCCAAATCACCAAAGATCCTTCTACAAGCATCTATCCACCTCTGGACTTCAATGGTTGATTCTGTTCCCAAGAAAACCTTTCCTCCAAGAGCAGTATAGTCCTTACACAACTTAGCAAAATCCACCGGTCTTGGAGTTTGAACTTGAACTCCAACATCAACTGCTGTCCCCGGAACTGGCATCCTTCTCATGATCGAAGTCATCATAGCTTCGAACATAGCTGCATAATCAGCAGTCCCCTCTGCAGCACGGCCTTCCCTAGCAGCTGGTCTCCCTCTTCAACTCATCCTTAATATCTATAAAAAGGAATGATCAGCACATCTTGAGAAAAAACTGCATAAAGGACTCAAACTCTACTAAGCTACTATATTATATATAGTAATCATCCATCAAAATACAATTACGTCTCTCATACGTAGTTACGTCAGCGAGCGTTGGGTAAAATCGATTAACCAAAGCTCTGATACCAAATGTGACGACCACCAACGACCCCTGCACTGAACCTAGATAAAGTGCGCTATAAAGTGTGCCAGGCGACCATGGACGATTGTCAGGGTAAATTAAAACAACAGAATCTATCGTATTACTCACAGCGCATGGACAAAATACAGTAGAATATATATATAGTGAAGCTTCAAAGAACAGAATCTCATCAATAAAACTTCATAATAGTTGAATACAAACATCTGTATGGTCAATACAACAAGCCTCACTACATATCACTCGGAGAATATACAAGCAGCGGAACATCCAGTACATATAGTAAGAAATAATATGCAATACTCCAGCTCGTCTTCGTCATCTGCATCGTGGAAAGCAAGAACAGCACCTGTCACCTGCTACCTAGTCCGCCCGTCCCAAAATGGACGAACAACCCAAGGCAATAAGAGTTAAAAACATAAAGCCTTGAGTCAGACAACAGTCTTAGTGAGCGGTAAATTAACTAACAACATACCAAAAGAGCATAAAGGAAAAAGGAATAGGAACCAAACCCTCCCACTCCACCTCTTTCTATAATGATAGCCTCCCAAACACACTAAGCAGAAGTAAATACAGCAAAGCAGACATTTAAATTAAAGCAATTATCACTCGAGTCAAGGGTGGTGTTTTCCAAGCACAAACCCCCAAGGCCTAAACCAAGATCAGATAAGCACCCAGAAAACATCGCTCTTGAGACCGAATGACGATACAACCAAACATCCATGACTCTGGCTATCACTGTTATCATTGCTTCGATATCATCGTTATTTGAATGACCGGCTCATTCTTTCATCCGTCCGTCAAGGGCTAATGGAAACCCCGGTTCTAGACATAACTCCGCACGTCATCGTGACCCGTGCCTAGGACTATCGAATCTGCCCAGAGTACTTGACTACCAATCAGTAGCCTTCAGGGACTATCGAAACTGCCCAACGTACTCTTGCTTTGAGCATGCTAGAACCTTCAACAACGATGAGATCTCAGCCTTCTAATCATCCTCCTCGACGACTATTTCCATACTAGCTCAAGCGCCTCTCGAGCAAACCATTATCCTCAAACTCGAACCATTTCACCGAGTTACCAATCTGCTTGGAATGATCCCGTCTGGATTAGACCAAGGCTATCTCATACCATACTTCGCCTCATCATCATCATGGCAAAGCCTCATCTCAACATCATTATCAAATCTATCCATATGAGCTTCATCATCCGCTACATATGCCACAAGCAGCTTTTCCAAATTCAAGAGCCTTTCCCTTAGCTTTTGAATCATCTTCGACCATCTTGTCTAAATCAAATCATCATTCATCTAATTCATAGCAATCAATCAAGTCAAACATTAATCCAAGTAAACAAGCATTCAAATATGATCTGAAATAGACAATTAGAACAATAATGGAAATTTCGTAATTAAAGAGTCAAAAGTCTAACAAGCAAGAAATCATGAGCAATGTCTCTATAATCTTGATGAATGAACTTGCATAGGTTAACATGTAGTAAAATGGTTATCAAATCATCATGAACAATGGATCTATATGGATCTATACTTAGGATTAAGAAAATGCATGGAAATCACTACTAAAGCACAAAATCAAGCCAACGATCGGATATACTCCTTTGGATCCATGTGAGAGATAATCACCACTCACCGAATCACCTAAACACCTTAAAAGAAACCCACTTCAGATCTGGACAGCGAAGGATCTAACTCGATCTATCACAAATCCGCTTTGAACGATGAAATCTCTCTTCGATGGATGAAGATCTTCAATCTAAGCTCTTGGATCTTCGATTTGGATGGAAGGAATCACAAGATTAGAGTGGAGAAAAGAAGTGAAGAAGTGTAGAAGTCGAGCTCTCAAAATGGCAGCACTTCGTCGCTTCGAAAATCCGGCTCTAAAAATGTGAGCAAAGGCGTGTATTTATAGGCTGATTTCCCCCTTATGTCGTCCGCCTCCTTAAGTCGTCTCCGACTTAACCCTCTCTCCGCCTCACGACCTAACTGCCTCAACGACCTACGACTTAACATACCCAGCGACCTATGACCTAATAATGCGCGCGCGACCTACGACTTAACGCAACACAAGTGCGCGACTTAACTGGGTAACTGACCTACGACTTAACTGTGGCCGACTTAACACTCACGCGTCCTAACGTACGTCTACGACCTAACACATGCGCGCGTTCCCTCCTAAGTCGCCTGGACGACTTAACGACTTAGCACCATTGCGACTTAACAAAGTCGCGACCTTCGACTTAACGAGATACGACTCAACCTCCCTTGCGACTTAGCAACTTAACAACCCTACGACTTACGACTTAGCAGGGCCTCCGACTTAACTGGTGTACAACTTACGACTTAAATCCAACTCAGAGATTTTTCAACCCAACTCCTAAGTCGTCTACTTCTTTAAGTCGCCAACTCTCCTACGTCGGTCAATTCCTTAGGTCGTCTATCTCTTAGGTCGTTAACTCGCCCAGTCGACTTATCACTTAACTCGTCCACGACTTATCACCTAACTCGCCGATTTCCTTAACTCGGTCAGTCTTCTTAGGTCGCTCCTATCCCTTAAGTCGGTCACGACTTAGGACTTGAACAAAATTCTGCCCAAAATCTGAAACGACTTAACAACGCTAAAAATTCCAGATTTTTACGAACTTTTCGATCCGTAAAAATACAGGTCGTTACAGGCCCTAATGCATACATGAGTAAATAGTAATCAATCTAGATTTGGAATAATCATACCCTAATGGGAGAGATCCACATGGCCTTGCTGCATGCCCAATTTTATCATTTCCCAGTTGAAGAGGCTCAAGGCTATGTTTTACCTTTATATAGCACTTCCCACGTGGAATGCTAAAACAGCCCCCCAGGCAACAATGCAATACCAGCATTCATCCGTACAAGTTCGTTTTGGAACTGAATGAAACATTTGAAAGCTTCGTCTTCAATTCCATCATCTTTTAGATATCTTCACTTCGAAATGCTTGACTTGGATCAAACTGGTTTTCGGATAATTTATCTGATCCTGGTCTCTTCGAAACAACATTCGATAGCTTTCGATAAACTCAACCCCCGTTCTTTAGGAAATAAACAGTTAAATATAAGAGTGGAGATCACCTCCTAACTATTAGTGGACGGATTTCCTTATTATTGTTCGAGGAGAACAAAATAAGATTTACATGCATAGTACAACATCACCGAAGATGACTGTGCCATATAACTCCCGTGTTTCTCCTAGATATTTCCAAAGTTACTTTTTAGGTCAATATTTGATAGTCGGATATTTAACTATCAACAAACACACATCCAACTCAGGAATTTATTCAAAAGAAGAAAAAAAACATTGGTTAAGCCCATTTGTTACCACTCGCTTCCTTAATTAATCTTGTTATTAATTAAATTCACATTATAATATTTGTATCAAAATACTTTAACGAAGATATATTCACAAATCCTTATATTTTTAATACTAAGAAAATATCCATATACTTATCTCAACGGTATAAATTTATTCACAGAACGGAGGAATATTTCCTTTTTTCACAATTTCAAAACAATTTATAAATTCCATTATAAATTTCTAAAACCATTTATAAATTAATTTATAATCCTTGAACCATTTATAAATATTTTTAAATCATTTCTAAAGTCATTTACAAACCCATTAATACATCCATGCTACAATTTATAAAATTCTTCTTATAAATCTATAACCCATTTATAAAATTCCTTTATAAATATCTAAAACCATTTGAAAGCTTTCTTTATATATTGTAAACAATTTTGTTTAAGTCTCTAAAACATTTTATAACCTCCTCTTATAAAACCCAAGTGTGTTTATAAAACTCTATTTATAAATCTCGAAAACATTTATAAATAAATAATAACCACTTACATTAAAACACTATTATATAAAAATAAACATTTTAAATACATAATAATTAACTTCAAAACATCTTAAAAATAATAGTAATTAGTAATTTCAAAACATTCTTAAAAAAACAAAAATAATTTATCTTCAACATTATTAAAAGTAATAAAAATAAATTTCCAAACTTTATCGATAGATAATTGTATTTAATTTCAAACCATAATAAAAATTTAAATAATTAACTTTGCAAAATATTAAAATATTGATAACAACTTTGAAACAATATTAATATAAATAAATAGCTTTTAAAAACATAAATATATTTCGTTTATAAAAAAAACCATACTTATATTTCAACATAATCATTTCCATATTTATAAAAACTATAATTATAAATCTCTTTCTATTTTATAGCACTTCCTTTTTGTAAAATCCCTTTATTTATGAACTCCATTTATAACTCTATTTATTTGTATTTATAAATGTTGTTTAACATCTCTAAACCTATCCTCACTTTCAACTTCCAAAATAGAATCACTATTTTTCTCTAAGACAACATTCCACATATTATCATAAATCGACAATTGTGATTTATTTCCCATCTATCTAATGATATTAGTTTCCCTTTAATTTATAAAACCATGTTTATAAATCTATCCTTTTATTAATAAAATATGATTTTACAAATCTTCACCTTATTTATAAAATGTCACTTTATACATTATCATCTTTACAAATTCCCATGTTTATAAATAAATCTTAGTAGTTGCATATATTATATACATCTCACTTTATATAAAATGGCTAATAAATATTTACATCAAATATTTCCATGTTCTTTTTAAAACCGTATTCCTTTATTATAAAACATTGACTTATTTTTAAGATTTAAAAAATCTTTATTCATAGTTCAAAATCTCTATTTAAAATATTTTATAAAACTATAAATTTATAATCTTTGAAATTCATACTTTTTATTTTAAAATAAATATTTTTTATAATTCAAGAATAATTATTAAAAACATATATAATTTCCAAAATCACTTGAAATCCCTTTTTAATAAAAGTCATTATATTATATTATTTTATAATACCAAAAATAATGGCAGTGCTACCTAATCACTAAATAAGGAAAATCATCCATGATATCAATTTTGGCATCCAACATATCATATATCAAATTATATGAAAAATAAAATTAATAGTGTTAGGAATCTTGTTGGATCCCTCAAACCTATCCCCCTACATCATATACTGTATATAATCATAAAATATAAATCAACTGCTTCAAGATGGGATCGTACAAAAAGGGTCATCTGCTCTTACACCGGAGCATAATCAGGTCTCATCCGCTCCAGTGGCAAGAATATATTCAAAACAACTAATAAATATAGTAAATCATCCAAACAATCATTCAACAATTTTTATCAACTATATATCATACTAGTTAACCAGAAAGGTGAGTTTAACTCACATTGATTCCAAGAGTCGTCAAAGCACTTTGGTTCAAATTAAAATTGAATAGGCATTCAATTTTAACCAAAATTCATATGAGCTTCCAACCCATCCAATCCAACTCCATAGCATAGTATTCGTCGATACGATCGCATGACAACTCGTTGCGTTCGATTTCAACCTCATATGAATAAGTTATGAATTATTGAACTTTTGAAATAAATAAAATTAAATTAAATTAACTAAATTTAATTAAATTTAAAACTTAATTTTCTTTACCTTCCCTCTCTCTCGCTCGTGCAAGCTTCCTAGGCACGAATAAAATCGACCGTGCCAAATCAAAGTTGCGACCCCCTCTACCATGCCGCCTCCTCCGCTCGCGCGACCCACGTCGTCGCATGCGACCCACCTCGCCGCACCTCCGGCCCGTGCGCATGCCCCCAATTTTCCAAAAACAACCCAACGAATGGCGCCGTTCGAGGGGAATTGTCACAACCTCGCTTTGCTATGGCTCGATCCAACTGTCCATACCCTTCTATTCATCGAGACAAATGCTGTTGCAGTTGGGGTCATAGCTTATCTCGGCCTCTAGTGGCTCCAATTTCACCATAGCCATTGGATTAAGCTAAGATTTAGATTGAAATTTCGAACCTAACTTCTAGTAGAACGCGATTTTATAAAGGAAGGAGTATGGTGAGTACGTGGATGGCATGGTCAAGGTATGGGTTTAACAGTGGTTGGGTATGGGTTACTATATATATTAAATTAATTTAATTTACAAAAATCAAGCTTTAACGTCCAAAAATCTTGAACTCCTAACGAGGCATGCCACCTATCTTTCTATATGTTATACCCCTATTCCAAACACAACGGAACTAGTCTCGAGACCTAATTCGATCATATACAGAAGATAGCTTTTACAAACCTAAATTATATTAAATTAAATTCCTTTAATCAATTTCCACGCGGTTCAAACTCACATGACCAAACGATATGTCCAATCGCCACAAAATTCGACGGCATACAATAATTCACTATTACGGATCCAATAGAACTGATTTTCTTGATATCCGATATAGTGTCCCAGAAAGCAATTTTTCCCCGTCAATTTAAAGCTAATTATTATTAAAACCAAATTAATCACTTTTAATTCCAAATTAAAGGTTTACTATCTCCATTCTTATTTAAATAGAATTTAAATCAACTTGCGAAATCACTTTTATCCACATTAACTTCAGGATTAAATTATTTAAACAATTTCAAATATTAAAGTTTAACAATTTAATTATCAAATAATCGCTATATTTGAAATTCCAGTTATTTAACTTACAAAATTAACCTTTCAATATTTAAAATCAATTAAATATTCCTAATTCAAATCACTAAAATTCTGGGTCGTTACATTCTTCCCCCCTTAAAATAATTTCGTCCTCGAAATTAGCGTGTAAGAAAAATGCACCAAGCCCATTAACTTCTCAAAACAATTACTTGTAATAGATTTCCAAATTCTTTTAAGCCTTTAACTTTCCAAAATCAATTTGTTTAAACCTTATTCTCACCATTCTAAGTCTCTTTAACTCATCCACTTATACCAACTAATTTCCACCCATCTATTCATTCCAAGTTATAACTAAAAATCAAATCTTTAGTTATCCAATTTTTTTTTCAAAATTCTAAAATAAATTTCTAGCACTTAAATTTACAGAAATTTTCGCCAGCGTCTCCTTTGCGTGGCTTGATCGAATTTTTTTACAGTATATATATAAACACAAATATACATCTCGTCTTCAAGGATGAGGCATCATGTAGGGAAAAATGTAAAAATACGATATGTAATGTGCGATGTGTACCTTATTTTATTATTAGAAAGCAAATAAAACCAATAAAATGTGAAAGCGAGCTCCAAATGCGAAGCATACGCCATCCACACCTGCTAATCACTCAACAACCAATGAGAAAATGTTCATAGAAAGCAACATCACTATATAATATAGAATATACAATAACTATATGCAATTTTAGCAAATGCAATAAGAGAAACCATCCATCCAAAATATTCGTCCAATTTATTCACCATCATGTCAATTTTCATTTCCAAATGTCAACATTATATTTATACACTTTCATTTCTTATTAACATTCAATTGATTTGTTTTCAATTTATTTGCATCCTCATTAAATTTAAATGAGTAAATTTGCAAGTTCAATCTATTCTTTTTTCAAAAGATCAAGTAGATGAATAAGAAAAGTATTAACCTTCACTTTATTTTCATTCACTTTGGTTACATTCACTTTAGATCTAATTTATGTTCAGCAACATTTCATTGCATATTTAATTCATTTATGAATCATTTTCATATAATAATTACTTAAGTTTATTACAACGTTTCACACAACATAACTCATGTTTATTTTCTTCATACCTAAGTTCATATTCAATTTTATCAAACAACATTCCAAACCATATTTAATTCATTTTACACTTAAGTTGAATTTCATTTTATAACTAAAATCCATATCCCTTTCACTAATTGATTCCATTAGTTCATTCGTTAATTCATTACGCATCAAATTCAATTTCGTTTAAGTCACTTTATTAATTCATCTAATCTATGTCAAAACAATTCAATTTCATTTAACCTTCCTTAAGTAAAACTTCATTTCATTAACTTAATTTATTTAACTTTATTTAAGCTAAATTTTTATTTCATATCTCAATTCCAAATTTTCCTTTCTTATCTACACCATTTCTAAATTATAAGTTCCAAAAACTTATTTTCATATATTTATCGAATCATACTCTGGATTTTAAAATCAAAATTTGTTTTATCAAAACAAAACTCTAATGGTAGCAATCCATCACTTGGAAACTCAAAAAGGAACGTCAATGATGCTGCAGTCATCACCAGAATTATTTTCCAATGACTAAAGTGAGTTCAGTGCTTTCTATTTCTTTTAAATCCTTTTAAAATATTTCTAACCAAAATATTTTCAAAATATACTATTATTATCTTTCCAAAACCTTTGAAATTTTTTTCAAAATCAATGGGATTTAAATTCTCAAATTTCCTTTTTCAACTCCATTTTTATTTACAAATCATATTTATAAGCATACTTAGACAATTTCATTTCCTTTCCATTTATAAATCAGATTTATAAACAATATTTATATAATCTCACTCCCTTTATATAACTCATTTTACAAATGTTTATCTTTATTAGATTATAATAATAACAACTTTTATTATAACAACAAATAATAAATAATAATCAAATATTATCATTCACTAACAACCAAACACATGATATATAACTATAATAATTTCTAAAAACTTATTCCTTTATATTTAAAATATATTCAATGTAAAATTTGTGAGAAATGCGGATTAAGGATCTTAAGGCTAGAATTAACACTAGAGGGGGGGGGGTGAATAGTGTTTTAAGAAATTTGTTAATCTTTTTGAGTTTATCTAACTTTATTAACAATGTATACACTAATTAGACACAGATATGAACACAGAATCAAACACAGATGCAAATATAAAGTAAAAGCAGTAAAGGAAAGAACACACCGGATTTTATACTGGTTCGGAGTTACCCTACATCCAGTCCCGCACAACTAAGTACGGATTTCCTTTCAAAAGCAATTCAACAATTACAACCCTCGATTTCAAGGCTACGAGGTACACCCTCCAGAATACCAATCCTCTGGGTAGGGATACTTGATTTACCGAGCAACAAGTTCACCCAATTGATTTCCAGGGCTACAATCACACCTTTTCTCGCTTGATTGATTTACAAGGCTACAATCACACCTTTTCTCGCTAATATATTACAAAGAAACCTATAACTCTGAATAGCACTGAGAACCTTGTAGAGATAGTGATGTAGAATCAAACTAGAAGTAATCGAGTATGATTCGATGTTGATTTTGGCAGAGTAATGGTATGATTTTGTAATAAGAAATGTGGAAGATGAAGAGGAGTGAAAACCAGAAAAAAGTGATTAAAAATTCATTGAAACTGACCCCTATTTATAGAAAACCAACAGCCATGACCATTCATGAAGAGTTATGGCGAATAGACACTTCTTTTGAAATTTGAATTTGAACTTCAACTGTCACTATGTCGACATCCCTCAGCCAAAAATGATAATTTGAATTTCTATAAAAACAATATTTATCTTATATAAAAACTATTTAAAACTTTATAAATATACTTGAATTAGTTGAAATTCATAAGTAAATATAAAGTACAATAAATACATAATTTAACTATAATTTTATATTTAAATCTAAGTATAAATATTAAAAGTTAAATATATTATTTGAAAAGACATTTAAAAAACAGGAGTATTTTGACTTTGAAATTAAAGATGTTTTGAGGCTAAAATTATTT
This sequence comes from Allium fistulosum, assembly GCA_030737815.1. Lineage (NCBI taxonomy): Eukaryota > Viridiplantae > Streptophyta > Magnoliopsida > Asparagales > Amaryllidaceae > Allium > Allium fistulosum. Next base: position 1,367,331,935 of record CM060902.1, on the reverse strand, counting down.
AAAATCAGGATAGAGAGTTTTGAATCTTTTAAAATGAAAGTTTTGAAATCATTTTGAAAACAAGATAATTTTGTAAAATCATTTGAATTAAAATTAGTGGATACAAAACAATGTCCCACTAGATTTTCGTAGGTTCCATCATACTTAGGGTTCCATCCCTTTAACGGGCTCGAAGTGGATTCCATTCCACGAATAAATTGGATATTAAGATGCCAGTGCTTTTCTATGAGTTTTAACAAATATTCCTAATAAAACAGACTTAACCTTGAACTCTTGATAATCTTGATACTCATGAGTCTTCTATCTCTCTATCTTGAATCTCTATACTGTACAGTCTTCATTCTTAATACCTGCATGGTTAGATCCTGCAAATACATATATATCTAAACTTGTAATGTTAGTATTTATATTTTATAATCTATTCTAAGGTTGTTGTCATCAAAACCATCATCTCAAGGACTAACAATCTCCCCTTTTTTGATGATGACAACCTTTGTTTATAAAATATCACTTCTATCCTAATAACTCCCCCTAAAACTAACAACTCCCCCTTAATCTATGCCTAACTATCCTATTTTATACTTCTCCCCCTTTGTCATCAACAAAAATTTACTCTAAACTATATAACTCTATGACGTGTTATTATAATGATAGTGTTATCATAAATAATTAACATAGAAATATAATCCTAAACTATTAACTACCCTAACAAAGAATTCACAATAATACTAACACATATAAGAACACGAGTTTATTTATTACGAGTATGGTTTTATTTACATTTGCATTTGAAAAACATAAAGACATAAATAACAGAGAGAAATAGAAGAAACTAATGTGTGTTTCTGATCATAGGGGATTTATGAATCGAACAGTTTGGATAGTGGAAACAGAAATTTCCACGTTGTTCGACAAGATTCCAATCTTTATCAAAACACACTTCTCCAACGCATACCACTTGGTCATTATCCTCCTCGTGTGCTTCTTCCATTGGTTCTTCTTCTTCTTCTTCGCTGACCTCATGTTCTTGATTGAGTGAAGAGTCTTCATCGATCAAGATAGGGTTGGCCTGGTTATCCATTAGGAATTTTTGTAAATTCCTAAGAATCTTCCCTTGCCTTTCTTGCTCTTTCGCCATACGAAGTTGAGTCACTTGAATTTCAGTCAACATCTGAAGAGTATCCTTCATAGACTCCTCTAATTTAGTAACACGTGCAAGAGTGGAGCATTGGAGTGGACCAGAAGTAGGAGAGGGGAATAAGAAAGTTGTTTTATGTTTGATTTAGAGGAAGATGCCATTATTTTATTTATTTCAGAATAGAAATTGAAGAGAAACCAGAGAGAATGAATAAGAATTCGAAATAGAGAAGAATATATAACTAAAATTTTGAATTTTGGTGGGAAAAAATTTTAAAAAATAAAATCGTTATATGTCGACATGGGTCTAGTGGGTATGTCGACATGGTCCTTGTATTTTTACCTTTTTTAATTTATTTTGAATTAATTTTAATTATACTCGTTATTTATATTTTATATTTCAGTTAAAGAACAAATACCTAATTCTCTTCTTAATTTAGTAAATGTAGATTCATTTAAGGGTTTTGTTAGAATATCAGCAATTTGATTTTCAGAATTGATATAGTCGAGAGTAATTACTTCTCTACTTATATTATCTATGAGAAAATGTTGTCTGATATCAATATGTTTAGTTCGAGCATGATGAGTAGAATTTTTAGATAAATTTATTGCACTAGTATTATCACAATAAATTGGCGATTTTGAGATATTTAGTCCAAAATCTCTTAAAGTTTGTTGCATATATATTACTTGAGAACAAGCCAAAGCAGCAGAAATATACTCTGCTTCAGTTGTTGATAAAGAAACTGTATTTTGCTTTTTACTAAACCAGGAAACCAGAGAATGTCCCAAAAAGTGACAAGTTCCACTTGTACTTTTTCGATCTGATTTACAACCAGCGTAATCAGCATCACAGTAAGATATTAAATCAAATGAATCATTTTTAGGATAAAATAAGCCATAATCAGAGGTGTGTTTAATATATCTTATGATACGTTTTACAGCTTTTAAGTGAGTTTCTTTAGGATGAGATTGATATCTTTCACAGAGACATACACTATGCATGATATCAGGTCTACTAGCAGTGATATAGAGTAGTGATCCAATCATTCCTCTATACAACTTTTGATCTACATCTTTCGAGAGATCTTCTTTACTAAGGTACTCATTGGTTGCCATGGGAGTGGGTTTTCCACTCGCAGTAGTCAAACCAAATTTACCAACTAGGTCTTTAGCATATTTTTCCTGACTAATAAAAATACCATTATCTAACTGTTTTATTTGAAATCCTAGAAAGAAGTTTAATTCACCCATATGACTCATCTCAAACTCTTTTGTCATTATTTCAGAAAATTCTTTATTCATTTGGAAGTTAGTTGAACCAAAAATGATATCATCTACGAATACTTGAACTAGTTGAATATCATTTTTATTTCTTTTAATAAAAAGAGTATTATCTATTTTACCAATTTCAAAATTTGATTGTAATAAATAAGATCTTAGTCTATCATACCAGGCTCTAGGAGCTTGTTTTAGACCATATAAAGCTTTCTTAAGTTTGTACACATGGTTTGGTGAATTTTCATCTTCAAAAAGTGGTGGTTGTTCAACATATACTTCTTCTTTTACAAATCAATTTAAAAATGCACTTTTAACATCCATTTGAAATAATTTGAAATTATTATGATTTGCGAAAGCAAATAGAATTCTAATGGCTTCTAATCTTGCTACAGGAGCAAAGGTTTCGTCACAATCTATACCTTCTTCTTGACAATAACCTTGGGCGACTAATCTTGCTTTATTTCTAACGACCTCACCTTGTTCATTCATTTTATTTTTATGGACCCATTTAGTTCCAATTATAGTTTTATCTTCAGGTCTAGGAACAAGTTCCCAAACTTCATTTCTAGTGAATTGATTTAATTCTTCTTGCATAGCCAAAATCCATGAATCATCAGTTGATGCTTCTTTAGGATTTTTGGGTTCAATAGATGATATAAAAGCTACATTACTCATTTGACTTAGTTGATTTCAAGTTTTAACAACAGATTGCATATCTCCAAGTATATTTTCTATAGGGTGATCTTTTAAAAGTCTAATCCTTTTATTAGGATGATCTAATTCACTATTAGTTTCAGTTGACTCTTGGTTTTGAGTAATCAAATCCTCTTCATCATTTGTAATTTCAAAATCTTTTAAATTTTCATCAAACGAAACATGCATTGTTTCTTCGATGGTGTTAGATCTCAAATTAAAAACTCTATAAGCTTTACTTCTATTAGAATATCCGATAAAGATTCCTTTGTCGGATTTAGGATCAAATTATCCAAATTATCTTTTGTATTTAAAATAAAACATTAACTTCCAAAAATTCTGAAGTATTATACCTTAGGTTTCTTTCCATTAAGAAGTTCATAAGGTGTCTTATCAGTTAAAGGTCTAATTAAAATTCAATTCAAAATATAACAGGCGGTAGCAACAGCTTCTGCCCAAAAGTGTTTTGGTAAATTACTATCTGAAAGCATAGTTCTCACACACTCTTGAATCGTTCTATTTTTACGTTCAACTACTCCGTTTTGTTGTGGAGTTCTTGGAAATGAGAAATTATGAGTTATTCCCTTCTTATTGCAGAATTCCTCAAACTTTTCATTTTCAAATTCACCACTGTGATCACTACGAATAGTTATAATTTTTTAAAGATAATTGATTTTGAATCCTTTTTGTAAAGTTTTTAAAACATTCAAAAGTATCACTTTTATGTTTCAAAAATATTGTCCATGTAAATCTAAAATAATCATCTACAATTACAAAAACATATTTACTACGATTTATTGACAGAATTTGAGATGGACCAAATAAATCAAGATGAAGTAACTCAAGGGGTTTTGAAGTTGAAATCATATCTTTTAATTTAAAGGAACTTTTTCTAAGCTTTCCTAATTGACATGTATCACATAAACTATCTACTTTAAAATTCATTTTAGGGAGACCTCTTACAAGATCATGTTTTGATAGTCTAGATAAGAGTTTGAAATTCAAATGTCCAAATCTCTTATGCCAAATCCAAGGGTCACTTGTATTTGCCAAAAGACATAGGTTATCATTTGAAACTTTCATACTAAGAATATAAATATTCTTTTTCCTAGTTCCCTCAAATATTATGGTTGAGTTATTATCTTCAATATGACATTTATCTTTTTCAAATTTAATTTTATATCCTTTATCACATAGTTGACTTATACTTAGCAGATTGTGTTTCAGATTCTTAACTAGCAAAACATTAGTAATAATAGGAGTTTCAGAGTTACCGACATTGCCGATGCCAATCACGTATCCTTTCGAGTTGTCTCCAAAGTTAACCAGTCCTCCATCTTTGCATATAACATTATTCAGCAATCTGGATTACCAGTCATGTGTCTAGAGCAACCACTATCAAGTATCCACTTATTCCTTTTGATCTGCATAGATTGTCCATTGTGGATTGATTCCTCAATACCCATAAAGCATCTTTCATGCACATTATAAAATTTGGGTAGACAACTAGAATTTGAATAACATTCATATGCAGACTTATGAAACAATGATGATTTAAACAATTCTAAACTAGTTTTAACAGATTTTTCAAAACTAGCCATTTAAAAATCTTTTTCAAAATTCAGATTATTAAACTTTAGAAAAAAAAGCTCTGATACCAAATGTGAGAAATGCGGATTAAGGATCTTAAGGCTAGAATCAACACTAGAGGGGGGGTGAATAGTGTTTTAAGAAATTTGTTAATCTTTTTGAGTTTATCTAACTTTATTAACAATGTATATACTAATTAGACACAGATATGAACACAGAATCAAACACAGATGCAAATATAAAGTAAAAGCAGTAAAGGAAAGAACACACCGGATTTTATACTGGTTCGGAGTTACCCTACATCCAGTCCCGCACAACTAAGTATGGATTTTCTTTCAAAAGCAATTCAACAATTACAACCCTCGATTTCAAGGCTACGAGGTACACCCTCCAGAATACCAATCCTTTAGGTAGGGATACTTGATTTACCGGGCAACAAGTTCACCCAATTGATTTCCAGGGCTACAATCACACCTTTTCTCACTTGATTGATTTACAAGGCTACAATCACACCTTTTCTCGCTAATATATTACAAAGAAACCTATAACTCTGAATAGCACTGAGAACCTTGTAGAGATAGTGATTTAGAATCAAACTAGAAGTAATCGAGTATGATTCGATGTTGATTTTGGCAGAGTAATGGTATGATTTTGTAATAAGAAATGTGGAAGATGAAGAGGAGTGAAAACCAGAAAAAAGTGGTTAAAAATTCGTTGAAACTGACCCTATTTATAGAAAACTAACAGCCATGACCATTCATGAAGAGTTATGGCGAATAGACACTTCTTTTGAAATTTAAATTTGAACTTCAACAGTCACTATGTCGACATACTACCTAAGGGCATGTCGACATCCCTCAGCCAAAAATGATAATTTGAATTTATATAAAAACAATATTTATCTTATATAAAAACTATTTAAAACTTTATAAATATACTTGAATATAGTTGAAATTCATAAGTAAATATAAAGAACAATAAATACATAATTTAACTATAATTTTATATTTAAATCTAAGTATAAATATTAAAAGTTAAATATATTATTTGAAAAGACATTTAAAAAACAGGAGTATTTTGACTTTGAAACTAAAGATGTTTTGAGGCTAAAATTATTTAAAATCAGGATAGAGAGTTTTGAATCTTTTAAAAGGAAAGTTTTGAAATCATTTTGAAAACAAGATAATTTTGTAAAATCATTTGAATTAAAATTAGTGGATACAAAACAATGTCCCACTATATTTTCGTAGGTTCCATCCTACTTAGGGTTCCATCCCTTTAACGGGCTCGAAGTGGATTCCATTCCACGAATAAATTGGATATTAAGATGCCAGTGCTTTTCTACGAGTTTTAACAAATATTCCTAATAAAACAGACTTAACATTGAACTCTTGATAATCTTGATACTCATGAGTCTTCTATCTCTGTATCTTGAATCTCTATACTGTACAGTCTTCATTCTTGATACCTACATGGTTAGATCCCGCAAATACATATATATCTAAACTTGTAATGTTAGTATTTATATTTTATAATCTATTCTAAGGTTGTTGTCATCAAAACCATCATCTCAAGGACTAACAAAATTATTCCTTTTACCTAATTCTCAAAACAACACTATGTCGGTTTTCCTTGTTTAAGTGTTTAGAAACCCCTATCAAAATCATGGCGCCGTACGTTCCGACCAGAATTTCTAAGCCACTCAATAGATAAATTAAAACAATATAAAACATTTTTATAATTACTAACAAATACGCTCCCATATATATAATATACTCAAAACTCATAATAAGGCATTCCATTACCTTATCTCTAAATGTGTTACTCCACCAAAGCCACGGTTCTCGCTTAACCTTGCACTTTGATACCAGTTGTAACAACCCGCCAATCCGTACAATTCAAGTTGATAATAAACCAGACATGTCTAACCCAAATTGAATGAAAAGATAGATAGTTATGGGAAAGAAAGAAGAAAGAAGAAGAGAAGAAGAAGAGTAAAAGAAAATTGAACCACACAGAATACCACAATCACAGCGGAACAATATAAAATATAATATCAATGGTCCTTACAAAAGAGAAATTGTTATATACATACACCCATCAGAGTGCAACAATAAATCACAATCATCAGCATGGACAGTTATAACAACCTGTCCTCACAATTGCTGATAATTTCAACAACAAAGTTGGTGAAAATAAACATATACATGAATATAACTTAAAGACCTCCAACTTATCTTTTGAGCTCCAATGCATCCAAAGTAATATGTTAATATGCTCGGTTTGATCCGAGAATTATAATAAAATAATACCCAAGTCAGTCTAGAAACCAACGTGCGAAAACACACCCAATTGGATTTTAAAGTTATAATAAAACCTATGAAATCAAAAGTATATCGTAAGACCATGCAGCACATAAACACGTACGGATTTTTACCTTACGATAACCAAAACGTTTTTATAGAAAATCCTCTGATATTATAATAATGTAAAGAATACAAATACTTATTAATCATAGCTGAAATTGTTACATTAATTAAATCCCAACATAATAGGTATACAACTAGACCATAAAGGCTCGTATTAGAGAATGGATTCCATACTATGACAAGGTAAGGAACTACCTTCTGGAGGTATATTTCTATAAAAAATGCACCAGGGTCTGACAAGAACATCTTGTACCCCTACCACACAAAATCGGTCTACCTCTTGACTAGTAGTACTGAATATGATCACCCCACTCGTTAATGGGCCTCGAAGCATACATGGGTAAATAGTAATCAATCTAGATTTGGAATGACCATACCCTGATGGGAGCAACCCACTTGGCCCTATAATACGCTTGATTTTTGTCATTTCTTGTTTGAGGCGGCCCAAGGCTACATTTTTCCTTTATATAGCACTTCCAACTTGGAATGCTAACATTTCCCTCCACGCTTCTGGGACTGAACGAAACACTTGAGAGCTCCGTCTTTAATTCCATCATCTTCTAGATATCTTTACTTCAAAACGCTTGAGTTGGATCGAAGTGGTTTTTGGATAACATATTCGATACCGGTCTCTTCGAAACAACATTGGATAGCTTTTGGTAAAATTAACCCCGGTTCATTAGGAAATAAATAGTCAAAGTTAAGAGCAAATATCACCACCTAACCATTAGTGGAAGGATTTACTTCCTAGGAGAATGAAATGAGATATATATGCACAGTACATCATCATCAGAGATGACTATGCCATATAACTCCCGTGTTTCTCCTTTACATTTCCAAAGTTATGTTTTGGCTCCATATTTGATAGTCGGTTATTAAATATCAATAAACACATATCCAATTCAGGAATTTATTTCAAAAGGGAAAAACGAACATTGGTTAAGCCAATAAGTAACCACTAGCTTCCTTAATTAATCTTTTTATTAACTAACTTCACTTTTTAGTATTTGTATCAAAATACTTTTACGAAGATATATTCACAAATCTCTATATTTTCAATACTTAAAAAATATCCACATACTTATCTCAACATTATAAATTATTCATAGAATGGAGGAAGATTTCCTTTTTGCATAGTTCCAAAAGCATTCATAAATTCCATTATAAATTTCTAAAAACATTTATAAACTTATTTATAATCCTTGACTCTTTTGTAAATATTTCTAAATCATTTCTCAAGTCATTTACAAACCCTTTATAAATCCGTGCAACTATTTTTAAAGTTCTTCTTATAAATCTATAACCCAGTTATAAAATTCCTTTATAAATATCTAAAACCATTTACACAGCTCTCTTTATATATTGTAAATAATTTTTTTCTTTAAGTCTGTAAATTTTTTTGTAAACTCCTCTTATAAAACCGAAGTCTGTTTATAAAACTCTATTTATAAATCTCAAAAACATTTCTAAATAAATAATAATCATTGAATTTAAAACACTATTATATAAAAATAAACATTTTAAATACATAATAATTAACTTCAAAACATCTTAAAAATAATAATAATTAGTAATTTAAAAAAATTCTTAATAAAAAATAGTTATTTATCTTCAACATTATTATAAATAATAAAAATAAATTACCAACTTTATTGATAGATAATTATATTTAATTTCAAATCGAATTAAAAATTTAAATAATTCAAAATATCAGAATAATGATAACAACTTTGAAACAATATTAATATAAATAAACATCTTTTAAAAACAAAAATATACTTCCTTGATAAAAATCCATACTTGCATTTCAACGTAATCATTTCCATATTTATAAAACTATTATTATAATTCTCTTTCTATTTTATAAAACTTCCTTTTTTGTAAAATCCCTTTATTTATGAACTCCATTTAAAACTCTACTTCTTTCTATTTATAAATGTTGTTTAACATCTCCAAAACTATACTCACTTTCAGCATCCAAAATAGAATTACTATATTTTTCTGAGACAACATTCCACATATTATCATAAATCCACAATTATGATTTATTTCCCATCTATACAATGATAATAGCTTCCCTTTAATTTATAAAACTATGTTTATAAATCTACCCCTTTATAAATAAAATACAATTTTACAAATCTTCACCATATTTGTAAAATGTCACTTTATACATTACCATCTTTATAAATTTCCATGTTCATAAATAAATCTTAATAGTTGTATATATTATACACATATCACTTTATATAAACCTGCTAATAAATGTTTATACCAAATATTTCCATCTTCTTTTTAAAATAGTATTCCTTTATTATAACAAAGACTTATTTTTAAGATTTTAAAAATCTTTATTCACAGTTCAAAATATCTATTTAAAATATTTTATAAAATTATAGACTTATAATCTCTAAAAATCATACTTTTTATTTCAAAATAAATTTCTTTTTTTATAATTCTAGAATAATTATTAAAAACATATATAATTTCCAAAACTACTTAATCAAAATCATTATTTTATAGTATTTTAAAAAACCAAAAATAAGGGAAAGTGCTACCTAAGCACTAAATACGGAAAATCAGCCATGACATCAATTTTGGCATCCAACATATCATATATCAAATTATATGAAAAATAAAATCAATAGTGTGAGGAATCTTGTTGGATCCCTTCAACCTGTCCCCCTACATCACATAAAGTATATAATCATAAAATATAAATCAACCACTTCGATGCGGGATCGTATATAAAGGGTCATCCGATATTATACAGGAACGTAATAGGGTCTCATCCACTCTAAGTGCGGTATTATATCCAAACCAACTAATAAAAATAATAAATCATCCAAACAATCATTCAGCAATTTTTATCAACTAAATATCATACTAGTTAACCAGAAAGGTGAGTTTAATTCACATTGATTTCAGAAGTCGCTAAAGCGCTCTGGTTCGAACTAAAATTGAATAGGCATTCAAGTTTAACCAAAATTCCTATCAGCTCCAATCCCATCCAATCCAACAACATAGCGTAGTATTCATCGATACGATCGCAAGGTAACTCGTCACATTCGATTTCGACCTTGTATGAACAAGTTATGAATTAATGTTCTTTAGAAATAATTAAATTAAAGTTAACTAAACTTAATTAAACTTAAAACCTAATTTTCATTACCTTCCCTCTCCGTCACTCATGCATGCTTCCAGGCACGAACAAAATCGACCGTGCCAAGTAAAAGTCGCCAACCACTCGACTGTGCCACCTCCGCCGCTGACGCGACCTATGCCGCCGCATGCGACCCACCTCGCTGCGCCTCCTGCCCACGCGTGCACCCCCAATTCGCCAAAAACGACCCAACGAACGGCGCCGCTTGAGGCGAACTACCGCCACCTCGCTTCAATATAGCTCGATCCAATCGTCCATCCCCTTATATTCATCGAGAACGCTTTTGCAATTAGGGTCGTAACCTATCTCGTCCTCTAGTGGCTCTGATTCGCCACGACCGTTGGATTAAGCTAAGATTTAAATTGAAATTTGAACCTAACTTCTGGCAGAACGTGATTTTATAAAGGAAGGAGTATGGTGAGAATGTGAATGACATGTGTAAGGTATGGGTTGATGTAACGACCCGGTATTTTGGACCATTCAAATCGACAATAATCCACACATGTCTGACTTGAATAATTCAAAATAACAAATTGTAAATAAATTTGGAGCAAATGAAATCAAATACACAGAATCACAGACACAGAACATATCAGAATAACTCGCAGCGGAAATTAAAAATACCATAGTAGTTCATGAAGCTACTATAACAAACTCTCAAAACAAAATACATAATATTTGTTTGAAAACATATACAATAGAAATCTCAAATAAATAGAAGTTTATGAATACCAGAACTGAAATAGAACAACTGAACTGAAAGGAACAGATAACTAGACAAGCAGAATCTCCAACGATTCCTAGCTCCAGAAAGAAATCCAAAGCTAAGCTGTAAATACTCAGGCTGACCCGAGCGTAAAGTAAAATACAAAACACTCGAGTCAGGACAATATATACTTATATAATGTAAACCAACTCAAGTGAACTGTAGTAGAAATGCATAATAACTCAAAGGATGCTTGGGATCGCCCATCCTTTAAGGATCAGTTAAACTATAAATTAAATACATCCCGTGGTTAAAATTTCAAAATGGTATTTTATACTTCGAAATCAAATATCATTTCAAAATTCAATATCCTTCAAATATCCATTTCAAAATATCAAAATATCATATTTCAAAATAGTTTATATTTCGAAACAAATTACTTTATTTTAAATCATAAAAATGAAGTTATTATATTTAATAATTAAATTATTAAATTTCCAAAATTTTAATCTTTCAAAGTTCATTCGTTCACTTAAATTAATTAAAATAATGAAAATTCAACTTTCGCAGCATTTAAAAAATGCTACGGAAAGTCACATTTAAAACAGTTCAATTTAACAAAAGACAGCATTTAAAATGCTGTAATAGGGTTACATTAGTTTCAAATAAACTTAGTTAAATTCAACCATTATAACATTTACAAAAATGCTATAATAGCCTTTAATTAAATTTAGCCATTTTGTTCATTATTATCAACTACAGCATTTACAAATGTTGTATTATCATTTACATTAGAATTAATAGCATTTTAGAAATGCAGTTAATTAACTTCAAATATTCAGTATAATTTCACAAACAATTATATTTTTATATAAATCATTTTTAACTTAAAAAATCATACAATTTCACTTTTAAAACAATCATTCAAATACCCTTATATTCATGATTTTATAAAGTTAAAACTCCATTCAAAAATCAAAATTTAATAATAATTCACTTATTAAATTCCAATATTAAGTTATAAATTCATTAAATTAAATTAACTTAACACTTAAGTTTAAATTTTCAAATATAACTTAATTCCATTTTTATTTACTTAACTTAAAAATTCACTTTTAAGCCAAATTCACAAATTTCCAATTTTAGATATATTTCAAAATTTCAACTTAAATATTCATTCATTTCACATTTTAACTTTATTCAAAAAAAACATTAATATATTATAAAATCATTTAAATTCACTTTAATCCAAATTATCATGAATTTATCACATTTCATATTTAATTTAAATTCCAATTATCACCAAATTAAAATTTCCCAAAATAACTTACATTTCAAATTTTCTAATTTTACCATTAATTTATTTCACTTCTAAATTTTCAGAAAATTAATAATGCTTTACAAAAATCATTTTTATTTAGTTTAAATCAAAATATTATAATATTTACATTTCTAAAATATTAAAAAAAAATTATAAAACATATTTTAACAACGGGTCTATATTTCATTTTCTAGCCTAGGTAAAGTGATACGGGTAATTTATCATTTCAACCCGAAATTTACAAAGATACCCGGGTTTGATCATTCAAACCCGCAATCCCAAGTAAATGAAAATAATTGAAAATCATTCAGGCATATCATTTCAGCCCATAACGATTTTCTCCTATTCTAAAGTCCGTTCGGGTATGTATCATTTCAACCCATAGTGATTCTAATCTAAAGGGAACTTGCAGTGTGATAAACTGATAAAAATAAAAGAACAACATAATATAACAGTAACATATGATATAACAGGTGTTTAAGCATGGGTGAACATCATATAATCATAACATAGCAGTTATAACATGATAATGCATTTTACAGATTCAAAAGGGGTCAATTCACTAGTTATATATGTACATATTGTCTGGTGAGAATAACTCACCTGTTAAGCTGGAGATTTGCCAACAAAGCTCACAACACAAAGATTATGAAGGCACGACAACTCTAATACAATTTGAGTGTGGAGAGAAAATCCAATGATATAGATCTTGTGTTACAACCCAAACAATAATCAAAGCAAACCATAAATTTCAATACACTAGAAATGAAATAACTTTTAAATAAAAAGAGATACGAATGCCAAATCTTTTGCCTTGCTTTCTCTATTCTTTTGTCATGGCCTAGGGATGGTTTTGGCTCTGGTTTGAACAAGTTTGGCTCAGGTTTGGTCATGTGTATGCATGGCCTAGGTAGTAGAATATGAGGAGGAAGTTTATACAAAGGAATATGAAGAGTTTAAGGCAAAATAGGTGGGTTTTGTTCACAAAAATGGCTCGGCCATGGGCTTGTGTGGTCAGGTCAGAGGGGTATGGATCAGGTCAGTGGAAGGAAAGGTGTGTGGTGGTCTGGCCAGAGGTGGTGGAGGCGGCCTAAGGTGGTGGTGGTGGTGGAAAATGGAGTGGTGAAGCAATAGTGGTAAACAATCATGTTTTTATGGCTTGTTTTGCAATTTTTGTGGATTTTTGGCATCATGGTGGCTCGGCCTTGGTAAAGACCAGAGGAGTAACTGGTGGTGATGGCAGGGAAGAGATGTAGGGGGTGGTGGCCGTGGATATGGAGTGGAGGCCATTCAAAGAAGCAAAGAAAACAAGGCAAAATACATGAAAAATGAGAAGAAAAGTGTAAAAAGTAGCCATTACCCATAGATTTTTCTTGAAGCCATGAACGAATGAGAAGGTAAAATGTTTTTGGGTGAATGGAGGCTGAAAACTCACGGCTACAAACCAAAAATGCACAGCCAAGATAGTAATTGAGGAGTTATGGCAAATGAAAGGACAAAGGAGATGAAAGGGCTTGAGGTAAATAAGCTTTTAAAACTCTTCATATTTCTTTTTCTTTATATTCAAATAAAACAAAAATAAAATCAGTAAATTGACTTTAAAACCGAAACAAAGTAATATAAAATAAAAATAATTAATTAATTTTAAAGAAAATGGAAAAAGAATATAAGAAATTGCTTAAAAATTGAAAACAGGGTCCAGAAATTACAAATAAATCACTATTGACTTTGGAAAATTAACAACTTCATTTTTAAAATATTTTAAAATAAAAATGTGAAGTAAAATAATTCATTTATATTTTCAAAATGAAATAAATAATTAAATTTAGAGAAATTAGAAAAAGAACTAAAGAAATTGTTTAAAAATTCAAAACAGGACTTAAAATTTACAAATAGAATATCACTAGTTTTAGAAAATTTCTATTTCCCTTTAAAACAAATAAAAGGTCAAATAAATAAAATAAATGAGGAAAAAAATAAAGTGGGAATGATAATAAAATAAGATTTTAAGAAAAAATAGAAAAATAAATAAAGAATTACTTTAATTAATTGAAACTGGAAATTAGAAATTGTAAGCAAAATACAACTGACACTGGAAAATGTCAATTATACTTTAAAAAAAATGTTTTAAAACCAAAATATATGCATAACATGTTATTTTACCCATATAAATATAAATTAGAACATTACATGACCAAATAAAATATCATTTATACAATTTAAAATAAACAATTTGTTAAATACAGCAAATTACACACAATATTGAAAAAGGCATAACTTTCACATTATAAATCAGATTTCAACGAAACGAAAAGCATTATTCTTACAATTTTATTTACTTTCATAATAAAAGAAAAAAATTCAAATTTTCAAACTTTCAAATTTCTAAATTAAAAGTCAAAGTTTGACCATATTGACCAAAATTCACTTTTCTGGAAAATATTCTTTTTAGTCATGTTTGGAATTTTAATTCACATCAAAATCAAAATTTATATTTAAAATAACAAAATTTATTCATTTTAATAAATAAAATAAAGTATTTAAATCAGGAAATTAATTAAAATAACCAAAATATACAATTAAAATAATCATAAAATACAGGGTTGTTACACTCTCCCCCACTCAAATCTTTTCGTCCTCGAAAAGGAATGAGGTACGGAAAACACATAAAAGATAAAATGGAATAGGATTAAGACAAGATGACAAGAAGATTAAAATTATACCTGATAATTGTTGTTATGGGTAAGTTTAATAAGGTGGAGAATAGGAATAGCTAGAAGGGAAAATAGGACGAAAGACAAGGATGAGCCATTAATTTAAAATTGTTGGTTGAAGAGGTAAAATATTTAAAACACTTTAAAATCCTTTAAAAAGGAAATAACTGATCAAAGTATCATTTATATAATATTTTATCAAAATACTTTTATAACTCGATGTCTTAACAAGTTTATCCTCGTTCCTGTAGACTCTGGCAGTGCGTTGATCAGGCGCAAAGCTAGAATTCTCCAGGTACTTAGTAGACTTGTTTCAACACCCAGTGCAAATACTGGAGAAACTTTTAAAAACAGATATGGAAAGTACAATCCAATCAAAAACACAAACAAAACCTTTGTCTAACCATGGTTCGCAGATACACAATGGTTACGCCTGGGTCCCCCAGGAAACAATCCATATCCGTAAGCTTTCTCAGCCCTGCGAGTTACGCTATGATGACTAGTAGAATGCAGGATACACAATGGTTACGCCTGGATCCCCCAGGAAACAATCCGTACCCCCAGGCAAGACTTAGCCAAGCATTTGCGCTACTATTCGCGACCTACACAGATTGCAGGATACACAATGGTTACGCCTGGATCCCCCAGGAAACAATCCGTACCCCTAGGCAAGACTCAGCCAGGCAGTTGCGCTATGCAGTCACGAGAGAAAAATAAGACCATGGGTAACGCCATGGAATTCGAAGGACACTCGAGTATCATATCCGGAAAACCAAAAATCAGAGAAATATCGATAGAATGAATCCACAATGTGGCCACAAAGCGGATATCAAGCAGAAGGCACTTTCCATATCTTTACTTCGAAAATATGTATCATATAGTACCTTTTCAAATCACTTTCAAATATCATACTTATATAAAGTCCATTATATATAAGATTTCATTTTCAAATCAAATACTTTTCAAAATCAATAGTATATCAAATCACACTTATATAGACTTCAATTATATAAGATTTCACTTTTCAAATTGAGTACCTTTTCAAATCTATAGTTTTCGAATCAACAACATACTTATACAAACCAAATTTTATATAAGTTCGATAACTCCCAAATCAAGTACTTAGTAACATAAGGTTCTCAAAATTTACATTTGTTTCAATATCAGTTCAATTTCAAAATCATATACAATTTCACCAAATTATTTTCTTCTCAAATTAAATATCTTTAGTTTCAAAGTTTCCAAAATAATAGATTTTTGAAAATAAATCCAAATTTCCAAATCAATATAATTTAAGTCAACCAATTCATTTCCAAAATCAAATGTTTTCAAAATCATCTTATACTTACGTAAGGTCCGTCTTATATAAGGATCAAATTTTCCAAAATAAATTTCGCTGTATGAAGAGCCATATGGGATTTGAATATCTTTGCTTTTATGGGTTATATATCTTTGTAATTTAAATTGGAAATTTTCTTTTAGTAAGCAAAGATATTCTAACTCGACGGCTTTCAATTTCAGCGTCAAAATATATCAAAGATATTAGAATATAAGATGTACATATGTCATCATTTCGCAAAGTCACATTCGATCGCTCGCTCGATCACACAAGTTCGCTTTCGAACTAGTATTGTCCATTCACTTCCCTAATGCGGATTTCGATATGGTTTCTCGACTAGAAGCCATCAGTCTCCTTGCATAGCCATATACTATGATAGAGAATTCTGGAATCGAGCCCAAAATCCATATCAAATATTCGTCATCAAGAATCGAATGAAAAATCCTAACACGAAATGGTGTAATTCACCTCGAACTTGTGTACTCAAACTTGGATCAAATTAATTATGCGAATAAAACAGCATACGTACAACTTATATATTTATTCCAACTTGTTACCTATATAGCTTCATAAAGGTGTTACTAAGTTAAAACACTTAAAATTTATTCAAAATATTTTGAAGAACAATTTCTTTTCAAAACATTTCAAATCTAAATTTCATATTAGAAAAAAATTTAAATTGCCTTATTCATTTACTTAACAAAACAGTTTCAACTTATTTAAATCAGATTACTTCATACTTAAACATTCAAAACAAACTTATATACTTTATCAAAATACTTTTCAAATTTCTTAGCTTTGAAAAGTTAACCTTGATTTGGAAGTACTCGAACTTCGAAATAGTTGAAGAAATCATTTTCAAATTCAAGAGTTGGAAATTAGCAACAAATTAGTAAATCAATTTTAATAGATAAGGTTATATCAAATCCAAAACTCGAGGACTGAACACTGGTTCATTTCAAATCGTTTCAAATATATTTACATATATCTTTCGAATATCAAATCATACTTCGGAATTTGAAATCAAAAATGGTTTCACAAAATCACTCGCATAGCAAAGCTATTAAAGTGGCCTCTCCCTCACTCAGAAACTCGAAAATCAATGTCGATGATGTGTGCACTCATCACCGAAATTATTTTCCAGCGACACAAGTGAGTTCTGGACTTCCATTTACTTTGAAAACTTCTTTGAAATTCCTTCGAAATCATTAAAACCCATTAAAATCATTGAAACGTTACTTATTCGGAAAAATAATTTCAAATCATATTATTTATTATTTCAAAATCCTAAAACCAGTTCCAAAATGCCGGAGTTCAATCACTTAAATTCAGATTCAAAACCTTCAGTTATAAATCATTTTATATGAAACCATTTCTTATAAAATTTTCACAATTTCAAATCCTTTCAAAACTTCAAATTCTCATTTTTTTAAAAGGTATATAATCCTTATCAAAAACATTTCATCTTTATATAAAAATATGGTCATCCTTATCAAAATAAAAACTACGATGAATACACAATTTTCAAAAGACAATCAACCACAAACTTTCCAAGGGACGATTCAAGGATGGATTTCAAAGCAAAACAGAGAATCAAATTTAGAAGGACTCTAATCAAATAGAATTCTAATTCAAAGATAGGCTCAAACGAAGATAAGATAATTAAATTACCAAATAGAAGATGGATAAGCCTATATGAATCGCGGGCGACCTTAACCGGTCAACCGTGACTTCAGGAATATAATCGATGCGAAAATCTAAGGCAAATCGACCTTCGATTGCCAGAGATATAATCTAAATATAGCAGAAGATAGAAAACATCGTAAACCGAGGATACAGAAATATCCGATGAATCAATGCCAATTATAATCATTCAAAGATTGGCGGAATCGCCACCCTATAAAGGTCATACAAAGTGGAGTGATGCAATGCTCCAAAATCAAAAGAATACAATTATGGGAGACAGGAATGGATTTCAGAACAAGTGGGAGCGTTCCAAAATTCAAAGGAATCCTATTCGATAAGAATCCAAACGAAGATTAGAGATATATAACCTATATCGATACAGAAAATTCCCATTCAAAATTTGGAATGACTCGAATTCATAACATACGAAAACAGAAGCATAAGTATCTTTAGTTGGACAACTTTAGCTAAGCAAAAGATACAACAGAGTTTACTCAAAACAACCTAACAAACTACAGATTTTGCCATACTCAAAATAGATTCCTATCAACAATGGATCTAGATCAATCAAGAGAGAAGTTCAAAATTTTAGAGGATCCTAATCAAAGAAATTACTAACAAGGTGGATACAAAAGGAATGAAGTTTAAGAAATATTTTACTTTCAAAGCAAGGAAATTTATATCAAAATAATCTTTGAAAATTCTTTAAAAATAATTTGAAAATCATTTTATACTTCGAAAATACGTTCTCTCACAAAGAAATGATTCTGAGATAGATTTCACTCATTCTAGGGTATTTCTACCCTATCTCTATTGAGTTTTTGCTCTGCAGGCTAAGGTTTGCCTAAAACCAAAGCTCTGATACCAACTGTAACGGACCGCGTCAGTGGGGTAACGCCCACCGTAGCATACAGCTGTACCTGTGTTCTGCCTTTATAGCCAGCCTCTCGACTGCACCAACCCCGCAGGGACATGTAGGAGTAAGAGTCATCCGCTCGCTACCAAACCAAATGCGAGAACCCCCTATCATGTTGCACCCTCTAAGTGCATAGGCAGACACACATGCCTGACTTGAATAATTCAAAATAACAAATTGTAAATAAATTTGGAGCAAATGAAATCAAATACACAGAATCACAGACACAGAACATATCAGAATAACTCGCAGCGGAAATTAAAAATACCATAGTAGTTCATGAAGCTACTATAACAAACTCTCAAAACAAAATACATAATATTTGTTTGAAAACATATACAATAGAAATCTCAAATAAATAGAAGTTTATGAATACCAGAACTGAAATAGAACAACTGAACTGAAAGGAACAGATAACTAGACAAGCAGAATCTCCAACGATTCCTAGCTCCAGAAAGAAATCCAAAGCTAAGCTGTAAATACTCAGGCTGACCCGAGCGTAAAGTAAAATACAAAACACTCGAGTCAGGACAATATATACTTATATAATGTAAACCAACTCAAGTGAACTGTAGTAGAAATGCATAATAACTCAAAGGATGCTTGGGATCGCCCATCCTTTAAGGATCAGTTAAACTATAAATTAAATACATCCCGTGGTTAAAATTTCAAAATGGTATTTTATACTTCGAAATCAAATAT
The DNA here is from genome assembly GCA_030737815.1 of Allium fistulosum. Taxonomy (NCBI): domain Eukaryota; kingdom Viridiplantae; phylum Streptophyta; class Magnoliopsida; order Asparagales; family Amaryllidaceae; genus Allium; species Allium fistulosum. Next base: position 1,367,312,258 of record CM060902.1, on the reverse strand, counting down.
CATTTCAAAATTCAATATCCTTCAAATATCCATTTCAAAATATCAAAATATCATATTTCAAAATAGTTTATATTTCGAAACAAATTACTTTATTTTAAATCATAAAAATGAAGTTATTATATTTAATAATTAAATTATTAAATTTCCAAAATTTTAATCTTTCAAAGTTCATTCGTTCACTTAAATTAATTAAAATAATGAAAATTCAACTTTCGCAGCATTTAAAAAATGCTACGGAAAGTCACATTTAAAACAGTTCAATTTAACAAAAGACAGCATTTAAAATGCTGTAATAGGGTTACATTAGTTTCAAATAAACTTAGTTAAATTCAACCATTATAACATTTACAAAAATGCTATAATAGCCTTTAATTAAATTTAGCCATTTTGTTCATTATTATCAACTACAGCATTTACAAATGTTGTATTATCATTTACATTAGAATTAATAGCATTTTAGAAATGCAGTTAATTAACTTCAAATATTCAATATAATTTCACAAACAATTATATTTTTATATAAATCATTTTTAACTTAAAAAATCATACAATTTCACTTTTAAAACAATCATTCAAATACCCTTATATTCATGATTTTATAAAGTTAAAACTCCATTCAAAAATCAAAATTTAATAATAATTCACTTATTAAATTCCAATATTAAGTTATAAATTCATTAAATTAAATTAACTTAACACTTAAGTTTAAATTTTCAAATATAACTTAATTCCATTTTTATTTACTTAACTTAAAAATTCACTTTTAAGCCAAATTCACAAATTTCCAATTTTAGATATATTTCAAAATTTCAACTTAAATATTCATTCATTTCACATTTTAACTTTATTCAAAAAAAACATTAATATATTATAAAATCATTTAAATTCACTTTAATCCAAATTATCATGAATTTATCACATTTCATATTTAATTTAAATTCCAATTATCACCAAATTAAAATTTCCCAAAATAACTTACATTTCAAATTTTCTAATTTTACCATTAATTTATTTCACTTCTAAATTTTCAGAAAATTAATAATGCTTTACAAAAATCATTTTTATTTAGTTTAAATCAAAATATTATAATATTTACATTTCTAAAATATTAAAAAAAAATTATAAAACATATTTTAACAACGGGTCTATATTTCATTTTCTAGCCTAGGTAAAGTGATACGGGTAATTTATCATTTCAACCCGAAATTTACAAAGATACCCGGGTTTGATCATTCAAACCCGCAATCCCAAGTAAATGAAAATAATTGAAAATCATTCAGGCATATCATTTCAGCCCATAACGATTTTCTCCTATTCTAAAGTCCGTTCGGGTATGTATCATTTCAACCCATAGTGATTCTAATCTAAAGGGAACTTGCAGTGTGATAAACTGATAAAAATAAAAGAACAACATAATATAACAGTAACATATGATATAACAGGTGTTTAAGCATGGGTGAACATCATATAATCATAACATAGCAGTTATAACATGATAATGCATTTTACAGATTCAAAAGGGGTCAATTCACTAGTTATATATGTACATATTGTCTGGTGAGAATAACTCACCTGTTAAGCTGGAGATTTGCCAACAAAGCTCACAACACAAAGATTATGAAGGCACGACAACTCTAATACAATTTGAGTGTGGAGAGAAAATCCAATGATATAGATCTTGTGTTACAACCCAAACAATAATCAAAGCAAACCATAAATTTCAATACACTAGAAATGAAATAACTTTTAAATAAAAAGAGATACGAATGCCAAATCTTTTGCCTTGCTTTCTCTATTCTTTTGTCATGGCCTAGGGATGGTTTTGGCTCTGGTTTGAACAAGTTTGGCTCAGGTTTGGTCATGTGTATGCATGGCCTAGGTAGTAGAATATGAGGAGGAAGTTTATACAAAGGAATATGAAGAGTTTAAGGCAAAATAGGTGGGTTTTGTTCACAAAAATGGCTCGGCCATGGGCTTGTGTGGTCAGGTCAGAGGGGTATGGATCAGGTCAGTGGAAGGAAAGGTGTGTGGTGGTCTGGCCAGAGGTGGTGGAGGCGGCCTAAGGTGGTGGTGGTGGTGGAAAATGGAGTGGTGAAGCAATAGTGGTAAACAATCATGTTTTTATGGCTTGTTTTGCAATTTTTGTGGATTTTTGGCATCATGGTGGCTCGGCCTTGGTAAAGACCAGAGGAGTAACTGGTGGTGATGGCAGGGAAGAGATGTAGGGGGTGGTGGCCGGGGATATGGAGTGGAGGCCATTCAAAGAAGCAAAGAAAACAAGGCAAAATACATGAAAAATGAGAAGAAAAGTGTAAAAAGTAGCCATTACCCATAGATTTTTCTTGAAACCATGAACGAATGAGAAGGTAAAATGTTTTTGGGTAAATGGAGGCTGAAAACTCACGGCTACAAACCAAAAATGCACAGCCAAGATAGTAATTGAGGAGTTATGGCAAATGAAAGGACAAAGGAGATGAAAGGGCTTGAGGTAAATAAGCTTTTAAAACTCTTCATATTTCTTTTTCTTTATATTCAAATAAAACAAAAATAAAATCAGTAAATTGACTTTAAAACCGAAACAAAGTAATATAAAATAAAAATAATTAATTAATTTTAAAGAAAATGGAAAAAGAATATAAGAAATTGCTTAAAAATTGAAAACAGGGTCCAGAAATTACAAATAAATCACTATTGACTTTGGAAAATTAACAACTTCATTTTTAAAATATTTTAAAATAAAAATGTGAAGTAAAATAATTCATTTATATTTTCAAAATGAAATAAATAATTAAATTTAGAGAAATTAGAAAAAGAACTAAAGAAATTGTTTAAAAATTCAAAACAGGACTTAAAATTTACAAATAGAATATCACTAGTTTTAGAAAATTTCTATTTCCCTTTAAAACAAATAAAAGGTCAAATAAATAAAATAAATGAGGAAAAAAATAAAGTGGGAATGATAATAAAATAAGATTTTAAGAAAAAATAGAAAAATAAATAAAGAATTACTTTAATTAATTGAAACTGGAAATTAGAAATTGTAAGCAAAATACAACTGACACTGGAAAATGTCAATTATACTTTAAAAAAAATGTTTTAAAACCAAAATATATGCATAACATGTTATTTTACCCATATAAATATAAATTAGAACATTACATGACCAAATAAAATATCATTTATACAATTTAAAATAAACAATTTGTTAAATACAGCAAATTACACACAATATTGAAAAAGGCATAACTTTCACATTATAAATCAGATTTCAACGAAACGAAAAGCATTATTCTTACAATTTTATTTACTTTCATAATAAAAGAAAAAAATTCAAATTTTCAAACTTTCAAATTTCTAAATTAAAAGTCAAAGTTTGACCATATTGACCAAAATTCACTTTTCTGGAAAATATTCTTTTTAGTCATGTTTGGAATTTTAATTCACATCAAAATCAAAATTTATATTTAAAATAACAAAATTTATTCATTTTAATAAATAAAATAAAGTATTTAAATCAGGAAATTAATTAAAATAACCAAAATATACAATTAAAATAATCATAAAATACAGGGTTGTTACACTCTCCCCCACTCAAATCTTTTCGTCCTCGAAAAGGAATGAGGTACGGAAAACACATAAAAGATAAAATGGAATAGGATTAAGACAAGATGACAAGAAGATTAAAATTATACCTGATAATTGTTGTTATGGGTAAGTTTAATAAGGTGGAGAATAGGAATAGCTAGAAGGGAAAATAGGACGAAAGACAAGGATGAGCCATTAATTTAAAATTGTTGGTTGAAGAGGTAAAATATTTAAAACACTTTAAAATCCTTTAAAAAGGAAATAACTGATCAAAGTATCATTTATATAATATTTTATCAAAATACTTTTATAACTCGATGTCTTAACAAGTTTATCCTCGTTCCTGTAGACTCTGGCAGTGCGTTGATCAGGCGCAAAGCTAGAATTCTCCAGGTACTTAGTAGACTTGTTTCAACACCCAGTGCAAATACTGGAGAAACTTTTAAAAACAGATATGGAAAGTACAATCCAATCAAAAACACAAACAAAACCTTTGTCTAACCATGGTTCGCAGATACACAATGGTTACGCCTGGGTCCCCCAGGAAACAATCCATATCCGTAAGCTTTCTCAGCCCTGCGAGTTACGCTATGATGACTAGTAGAATGCAGGATACACAATGGTTACGCCTGGATCCCCCAGGAAACAATCCGTACCCCCAGGCAAGACTTAGCCAAGCATTTGCGCTACTATTCGCGACCTACACAGATTGCAGGATACACAATGGTTACGCCTGGATCCCCCAGGAAACAATCCGTACCCCTAGGCAAGACTCAGCCAGGCAGTTGCGCTATGCAGTCACGAGAGAAAAATAAGACCATGGGTAACGCCATGGAATTCGAAGGACACTCGAGTATCATATCCGGAAAACCAAAAATCAGAGAAATATCGATAGAATGAATCCACAATGTGGCCACAAAGCGGATATCAAGCAGAAGGCACTTTCCATATCTTTACTTCGAAAATATGTATCATATAGTACCTTTTCAAATCACTTTCAAATATCATACTTATATAAAGTCCATTATATATAAGATTTCATTTTCAAATCAAATACTTTTCAAAATCAATAGTATATCAAATCACACTTATATAGACTTCAATTATATAAGATTTCACTTTTCAAATTGAGTACCTTTTCAAATCTATAGTTTTCGAATCAACAACATACTTATACAAACCAAATTTTATATAAGTTCGATAACTCCCAAATCAAGTACTTAGTAACATAAGGTTCTCAAAATTTACATTTGTTTCAATATCAGTTCAATTTCAAAATCATATACAATTTCACCAAATTATTTTCTTCTCAAATTAAATATCTTTAGTTTCAAAGTTTCCAAAATAATAGATTTTTGAAAATAAATCCAAATTTCCAAATCAATATAATTTAAGTCAACCAATTCATTTCCAAAATCAAATGTTTTCAAAATCATCTTATACTTACGTAAGGTCCGTCTTATATAAGGATCAAATTTTCCAAAATAAATTTCGCTGTATGAAGAGCCATATGGGATTTGAATATCTTTGCTTTTATGGGTTATATATCTTTGTAATTTAAATTGGAAATTTTCTTTTAGTAAGCAAAGATATTCTAACTCGACGGCTTTCAATTTCAGCGTCAAAATATATCAAAGATATTAGAATATAAGATGTACATATGTCATCATTTCGCAAAGTCACATTCGATCGCTCGCTCGATCACACAAGTTCGCTTTCGAACTAGTATTGTCCATTCACTTCCCTAATGCGGATTTCGATATGGTTTCTCGACTAGAAGCCATCAGTCTCCTTGCATAGCCATATACTATGATAGAGAATTCTGGAATCGAGCCCAAAATCCATATCAAATATTCGTCATCAAGAATCGAATGAAAAATCCTAACACGAAATGGTGTAATTCACCTCGAACTTGTGTACTCAAACTTGGATCAAATTAATTATGCGAATAAAACAGCATACGTACAACTTATATATTTATTCCAACTTGTTACCTATATAGCTTCATAAAGGTGTTACTAAGTTAAAACACTTAAAATTTATTCAAAATATTTTGAAGAACAATTTCTTTTCAAAACATTTCAAATCTAAATTTCATATTAGAAAAAAATTTAAATTGCCTTATTCATTTACTTAACAAAACAGTTTCAACTTATTTAAATCAGATTACTTCATACTTAAACATTCAAAACAAACTTATATACTTTATCAAAATACTTTTCAAATTTCTTAGCTTTGAAAAGTTAACCTTGATTTGGAAGTACTCGAACTTCGAAATAGTTGAAGAAATCATTTTCAAATTCAAGAGTTGGAAATTAGCAACAAATTAGTAAATCAATTTTAATAGATAAGGTTATATCAAATCCAAAACTCGAGGACTGAACACTGGTTCATTTCAAATCGTTTCAAATATATTTACATATATCTTTCGAATATCAAATCATACTTCGGAATTTGAAATCAAAAATGGTTTCACAAAATCACTCGCATAGCAAAGCTATTAAAGTGGCCTCTCCCTCACTCAGAAACTCGAAAATCAATGTCGATGATGTGTGCACTCATCACCGAAATTATTTTCCAGCGACACAAGTGAGTTCTGGACTTCCATTTACTTTGAAAACTTCTTTGAAATTCCTTCGAAATCATTAAAACCCATTAAAATCATTGAAACGTTACTTATTCGGAAAAATAATTTCAAATCATATTATTTATTATTTCAAAATCCTAAAACCAGTTCCAAAATGCCGGAGTTCAATCACTTAAATTCAGATTCAAAACCTTCAGTTATAAATCATTTTATATGAAACCATTTCTTATAAAATTTTCACAATTTCAAATCCTTTCAAAACTTCAAATTCTCATTTTTTTAAAAGGTATATAATCCTTATCAAAAACATTTCATCTTTATATAAAAATATGGTCATCCTTATCAAAATAAAAACTACGATGAATACACAATTTTCAAAAGACAATCAACCACAAACTTTCCAAGGGACGATTCAAGGATGGATTTCAAAGCAAAACAGAGAATCAAATTTAGAAGGACTCTAATCAAATAGAATTCTAATTCAAAGATAGGCTCAAACGAAGATAAGATAATTAAATTACCAAATAGAAGATGGATAAGCCTATATGAATCGCGGGCGACCTTAACCGGTCAACCGTGACTTCAGGAATATAATCGATGCGAAAATCTAAGGCAAATCGACCTTCGATTGCCAGAGATATAATCTAAATATAGCAGAAGATAGAAAACATCGTAAACCGAGGATACAGAAATATCCGATGAATCAATGCCAATTATAATCATTCAAAGATTGGCGGAATCGCCACCCTATAAAGGTCATACAAAGTGGAGTGATGCAATGCTCCAAAATCAAAAGAATACAATTATGGGAGACAGGAATGGATTTCAGAACAAGTGGGAGCGTTCCAAAATTCAAAGGAATCCTATTCGATAAGAATCCAAACGAAGATTAGAGATATATAACCTATATCGATACAGAAAATTCCCATTCAAAATTTGGAATGACTCGAATTCATAACATACGAAAACAGAAGCATAAGTATCTTTAGTTGGACAACTTTAGCTAAGCAAAAGATACAACAGAGTTTACTCAAAACAACCTAACAAACTACAGATTTTGCCATACTCAAAATAGATTCCTATCAACAATGGATCTAGATCAATCAAGAGAGAATTTCAAAATTTTAGAGGATCCTAATCAAAGAAATTACTAACAAGGTGGATACAAAAGGAATGAAGTTTAAGAAATATTTTACTTTCAAAGCAAGGAAATTTATATCAAAATAATCTTTGAAAATTCTTTAAAAATAATTTGAAAATCATTTTATACTTCGAAAATACGTTCTCTCACAAAGAAATGATTCTGAGATAGATTTCACTCATTCTAGGGTATCTCTACCCTATCTCTATTGAGTTTTTGCTCTGCAGGCTAAGGTTTGCCTAAAACCAAAGCTCTGATACCAACTGTAACGGACCGCGTCAGTGGGGTAACGCCCACCGTAGCATACAGCTGTACCTGTGTTCTGCCTTTATAGCCAGCCTCTCGACTGCACCAACCCCGCAGGGACATGTAGGAGTAAGAGTCATCCGCTCGCTACCAAACCAAATGCGAGAACCCCCTATCATGTTGCACCCTCTAAGTGCATAGGCAGACACACATGCCTGACTTGAATAATTCAAAATAACAAATTGTAAATAAATTTGGAGCAAATGAAATCAAATACACAGAATCACAGACACAGAACATATCAGAATAACTCGCAGCGGAAATTAAAAATACCATAGTAGTTCATGAAGCTACTATAACAAACTCTCAAAACAAAATACATAATATTTGTTTGAAAACATATACAATAGAAATCTCAAATAAATAGAAGTTTATGAATACCAGAACTGAAATAGAACAACTGAACTGAAAGGAACAGATAACTAGACAAGCAGAATCTCCAACGATTCCTAGCTCCAGAAAGAAATCCAAAGCTAAGCTGTAAATACTCAGGCTGACCCGAGCGTAAAGTAAAATACAAAACACTCGAGTCAGGACAATATATACTTATATAATGTAAACCAACTCAAGTGAACTGTAGTAGAAATGCATAATAACTCAAAGGATGCTTGGGATCGCCCATCCTTTAAGGATCAGTTAAACTATAAATTAAATACATCCCGTGGTTAAAATTTCAAAATGGTATTTTATACTTCGAAATCAAATATCATTTCAAAATTCAATATCCTTCAAATATCCATTTCAAAATATCAAAATATCATATTTCAAAATAGTTTATATTTCGAAACAAATTACTTTATTTTAAATCATAAAAATGAAGTTATTATATTTAATAATTAAATTATTAAATTTCCAAAATTTTAATCTTTCAAAGTTCATTCGTTCACTTAAATTAATTAAAATAATGAAAATTCAACTTTCGCAGCATTTAAAAAATGCTACGGAAAGTCACATTTAAAACAGTTCAATTTAACAAAAGACAGCATTTAAAATGCTGTAATAGGGTTACATTAGTTTCAAATAAACTTAGTTAAATTCAACCATTATAACATTTACAAAAATGCTATAATAGCCTTTAATTAAATTTAGCCATTTTGTTCATTATTATCAACTACAGCATTTACAAATGTTGTATTATCATTTACATTAGAATTAATAGCATTTTAGAAATGCAGTTAATTAACTTCAAATATTCAGTATAATTTCACAAACAATTATATTTTTATATAAATCATTTTTAACTTAAAAAATCATACAATTTCACTTTTAAAACAATCATTCAAATACCCTTATATTCATGATTTTATAAAGTTAAAACTCCATTCAAAAATCAAAATTTAATAATAATTCACTTATTAAATTCCAATATTAAGTTATAAATTCATTAAATTAAATTAACTTAACACTTAAGTTTAAATTTTCAAATATAACTTAATTCCATTTTTATTTACTTAACTTAAAAATTCACTTTTAAGCCAAATTCACAAATTTCCAATTTTAGATATATTTCAAAATTTCAACTTAAATATTCATTCATTTCACATTTTAACTTTATTCAAAAAAAAACATTAATATATTATAAAATCATTTAAATTCACTTTAATCCAAATTATCATGAATTTATCACATTTCATATTTAATTTAAATTCCAATTATCACCAAATTAAAATTTCCCAAAATAACTTACATTTCAAATTTTCTAATTTTACCATTAATTTATTTCACTTCTAAATTTTCAGAAAATTAATAATGCTTTACAAAAATCATTTTTATTTAGTTTAAATCAAAATATTATAATATTTACATTTCTAAAATATTAAAAAAAAATTATAAAACATATTTTAACAACGGGTCTATATTTCATTTTCTAGCCTAGGTAAAGTGATACGGGTAATTTATCATTTCAACCCGAAATTTACAAAGATACCCGGGTTTGATCATTCAAACCCGCAATCCCAAGTAAATGAAAATAATTGAAAATCATTCAGGCATATCATTTCAGCCCATAACGATTTTCTCCTATTCTAAAGTCCGTTCGGGTATGTATCATTTCAACCCATAGTGATTCTAATCTAAAGGGAACTTGCAGTGTGATAAACTGATAAAAATAAAAGAACAACATAATATAACAGTAACATATGATATAACAGGTGTTTAAGCATGGGTGAACATCATATAATCATAACATAGCAGTTATAACATGATAATGCATTTTACAGATTCAAAAGGGGTCAATTCACTAGTTATATATGTACATATTGTCTGGTGAGAATAACTCACCTGTTAAGCTGGAGATTTGCCAACAAAGCTCACAACACAAAGATTATGAAGGCACGACAACTCTAATACAATTTGAGTGTGGAGAGAAAATCCAATGATATAGATCTTGTGTTACAACCCAAACAATAATCAAAGCAAACCATAAATTTCAATACAGTAGAAATGAAATAACTTTTAAATAAAAAGAGATACGAATGCCAAATCTTTTGCCTTGCTTTCTCTATTCTTTTGTCATGGCCTAGGGATGGTTTTGGCTCTGGTTTGAACAAGTTTGGCTCAGGTTTGGTCATGTGTATGCATGGCCTAGGTAGTAGAATATGAGGAGGAAGTTTATACAAAGGAATATGAAGAGTTTAAGGCAAAATAGGTGGGTTTTGTTCACAAAAATGGCTCGGCCATGGGCTTGTGTGGTCAGGTCAGAGGGGTATGGATCAGGTCAGTGGAAGGAAAGGTGTGTGGTGGTCTGGCCAGAGGTGGTGGAGGCGGCCTAAGGTGGTGGTGGTGGTGGAAAATGGAGTGGTGAAGCAATAGTGGTAAACAATCATGTTTTTATGGCTTGTTTTGCAATTTTTGTGGATTTTTGGCATCATGGTGGCTCGGCCTTGGTAAAGACCAGAGGAGTAACTGGTGGTGATGGCAGGGAAGAGATGTAGGGGGTGGTGGCCGTGGATATGGAGTGGAGGCCATTCAAAGAAGCAAAGAAAACAAGGCAAAATACATGAAAAATGAGAAGAAAAGTGTAAAAAGTAGCCATTACCCATAGATTTTTCTTGAAACCATGAACGAATGAGAAGGTAAAATGTTTTTGGGTAAATGGAGGCTGAAAACTCACGGCTACAAACCAAAAATGCACAGCCAAGATAGTAATTGAGGAGTTATGGCAAATGAAAGGACAAAGGAGATGAAAGGGCTTGAGGTAAATAAGCTTTTAAAACTCTTCATATTTCTTTTTCTTTATATTCAAATAAAACAAAAATAAAATCAGTAAATTGACTTTAAAACCGAAACAAAGTAATATAAAATAAAAATAATTAATTAATTTTAAAGAAAATGGAAAAAGAATATAAGAAATTGCTTAAAAATTGAAAACAGGGTCCAGAAATTACAAATAAATCACTATTGACTTTGGAAAATTAACAACTTCATTTTTAAAATATTTTAAAATAAAAATGTGAAGTAAAATAATTCATTTATATTTTCAAAATGAAATAAATAATTAAATTTAGAGAAATTAGAAAAAGAACTAAAGAAATTGTTTAAAAATTCAAAACAGGACTTAAAATTTACAAATAGAATATCACTAGTTTTAGAAAATTTCTATTTCCCTTTAAAACAAATAAAAGGTCAAATAAATAAAATAAATGAGGAAAAAAATAAAGTGGGAATGATAATAAAATAAGATTTTAAGAAAAAATAGAAAAATAAATAAAGAATTACTTTAATTAATTGAAACTGGAAATTAGAAATTGTAAGCAAAATACAACTGACACTGGAAAATGTCAATTATACTTTAAAAAAAATGTTTTAAAACCAAAATATATGCATAACATGTTATTTTACCCATATAAATATAAATTAGAACATTACATGACCAAATAAAATATCATTTATACAATTTAAAATAAACAATTTGTTAAATACAGCAAATTACACACAATATTGAAAAAGGCATAACTTTCACATTATAAATCAGATTTCAACGAAACGAAAAGCATTATTCTTACAATTTTATTTACTTTCATAATAAAAGAAAAAAATTCAAATTTTCAAACTTTCAAATTTCTAAATTAAAAGTCAAAGTTTGACCATATTGACCAAAATTCACTTTTCTGGAAAATATTCTTTTTAGTCATGTTTGGAATTTTAATTCACATCAAAATCAAAATTTATATTTAAAATAACAAAATTTATTCATTTTAATAAATAAAATAAAGTATTTAAATCAGGAAATTAATTAAATAACCAAAATATACAATTAAAATAATCATAAAATACAGGGTTGTTACAGTTGAACAGTGGTTGGGTATGGGTTACTATATATATTAATTTAATTTAATTTACAAAAATCAAGCTTTAGTGTTCGAAAATCTCGAACTCCAAACAAGGCATGCAATCTATCATTCTATATGTTATAACCATATTCTAAACACAATGTAACTAGTCTTGAGACCTAATTCGATCATATACAGAAGGTAGCTTTTTCAAACCCAAATTATGTTAAATCAAATTCATTTAATTAATTTTCATGCATTTTAAACTCGCAATATCAAACATATGTACAATCGCCACAAATTTGATGGCATACTATAATTCAGTATTACGGATCCAATGAAACTGGTTTTGTCAAAATCCGATATAGTATACCGGAAGGCTATTTTCCCCCATCAATTTAAAACTGGTCATTATTAAAACCAAATTAATCACTTTTAATTCCAAATTAAAGGTTTACTATCTCCATTCTTATGTAAATATAATTTAAATCAACTTTCAAAATCACTTTTATCCACATTAACTTCAGGATTAAATTATTTAAATAATTTCAAATACAAAATTTTAACAATTTAACTATCGAATAATTGCTATATTTGAAATTCAAGTTATTTAACTTATAAAATTAACTTTTCAATATTTAAAATCAATTAAATATCCAAATTCAAATAACTAAATTTCTGCATCATTACACCTACCGAACCACTTTTATGGTCTTGCATTCTACTATATGCTCCCTATCGAATTGAAATCGGTTCTTTACTGAGCACATTGGCATATTGACACTAACTAGATTTATCTGGTCGGTTCTATTGCCTCCAACTTTGCCTCCTAGTCTTTATTTTCTTGGTCTTCATCATTTCTTTCGCATGCAATACTCCTGCCATTACTTTGCTGGATTTTGAGTTCAGCTCGTATCCATTTTCTAAGTAGGAGAAGAAGGTTGAACCATTATTATTAAAGTCATTAATTCTTCGATTTAAGTTAGAATGGGGCGAAACTTGGACCAATATCTTTGTATCACTGGGTAGAACATTTTAGTGCCTTTAACCTTCCATTTGGGTAACATATCTAGTAGCTCTTCAACGTGGAACTTAGACCGGCTAGGTAAAGGACATTTTCATGTTCTCGTTTTTTCCAATCCATCGTTAGGAACGAGATGTGGTTTCAACTCATTCGTATGCATCAACGAGCTCAAACCGACTAGGTAAAGAACATTTTCATATTCTCGTTTTTTCCAATCCATCGTTAGGATCGAGATGTGGTTTCAACTCATTCGCATGCATCAACATCAGGCATGTTTTTCCAACTAATTTTTGTTTATTCAAGGACTATACCAAAATTTCCCATAAAACTATGAGTCAAAACCGTAGGTTGTTTCTGGGTCATTGACTTTATTAATAATATGTCGTATTTATTATGTTACTTACAAGATTCATAGTAGTTCATTGGGTCCTAGTAATTTTGATAAGCTTGATTGTCATTTGTAATTGTGGTTGAGTGGAACAACTATCTTAGTTTTGTTTTAATGAAAGCCCACCAATATGACCACCTATTGTCGATAATAATATAAAGATTGTAATAAACTTGTATTTCTATGTTTCCAACATAAATGGATTACACCCAATATATCTTATTTTGTGATTTACTTCAAATGGAGGGTAATCCTTATACATAAGTCTCATTTCACTGGTCAGCCTACTATCAAACTAGCAGCATTTGAATTGAAATGTTTTTAACTCTGACACCACAAAGTAAGTTAAATTGATTATTTCCTCCATCACTACATAATAATATTTTTATATCATCATCGTTGTCGTTTTTAATATAAACCCTGATGTTGGCAGCTATTTTTATTTTTCATTTTCTTCTATTTGAAACTTAAATTCTTTAGTTTAAAATTCAAATACTACATGGAGTAGTAAATGTAGTTTACCTCGCTTTTTTTCTTTATTACTCTACTTATTGGTGGAAAAAACATGCTTCCAAAAAAATCCAACTAGTGTCAATAATGATGATCAATATGATTCAATTACTATATTGATAGACAAATAGAAAAGTTCAGAATTCCTATTTAAAAGTTTTTATACTACAATAATAAATTTGATATTATCTAAGTGTAAATTCCTATTACAATATATAAAAGTTTTCAAACGTTATTTTAACATACCGAATAATCCTATTATCCTATTATTAGTATATATGTAAACACATGCTATGATTAAAATTTCAATATATTTAAATAAAATAACTAAGAGAAAACTCATTAACTGCATTATCATAAGCAAACTCTTAACATATTTTAACTTCAAAAAACATTATTAATTTTCTTTTAAAGCATTAACTGTACATAGTCCAAATTTAAGAATTAGTGACTTCCATTTTATCATTCAGATTTTAATTCTATAGAAAGTTCTCTTCAAGTTGAATTGACATTGCAGTTATCATTGAGAAGCGATCCAAAATTTAAAAGCAACCCAAATCAATTTGAATAATTAGATCTAAAGCAGCCCAAAAACAATTCAAAGCAATTCAAGGTAGAGCATATAAGCAAATTTCAATTTTAGAAAAATAGTATAATACATTTAGTTCGATTGGAGAACTAAAGGGTTGTTATGGTTGAAGATGGTAGACCTGCGTTTAATAGTGGTGGCATGCAATCACCCGTTGACAATGGAGTGGTTACTAATGCAATTGGGGAGGAGTGAGTAGCGACAAGGAGAAGGAGGGGTGCCAGGTTTGGGGATTTAGGGAATTGGTAATTTTTTCGTCGAAGTGTTGGAATAAGGGGTATCGGGCCTACTTGGGTAGGTGATACGAGTCATGGCACTTATAAGGTATTGTTATAATGTGAAAATTTCCTATGTCTATCCAACGGCATGGTTTTAATTTTAGAAAATATATGGTGTTTGTAATTCTTTCAGTATATATACACCTTCCCTACACCTTTCCAACGCCACTTGTGTTTTTATTTAAATAATCAAATTTGGAGTAGTATATAATTAATTGTAAGTATGATTTTAACTTATTTTAAAATTACTAAATGATATATAAGTTAAATAATTTAAAATTTAACTTTAATTATAAAACCATTATAATTTAGTTTTATTGTCAGTTATTTTCCAATTTTATTACAAAAGTTATTTAACTTTTAAAAATAATTTGTTATAATTATAATTTTAGTTTTATTAAATATTACTAAATAGTTTATAGTTTAATAATTTGAAATTTTCAACTTTAATTTTAAAATTATTAGATTTTAATTTATTATTAAGTATACTACTAATTTATTATGTTATTTTATTAAAATGGTATCTAATTTATTATAGGTAAATTTTTAATTTTATTAATATTACTAAATAATATAATTTATTTAATATTAACATTTCACATAAATAATTTTAAAATTTATTATAATTTAAAATTATATTGCAATTTATAATTTTACTAAATAATATTAGAATATTACTAAATAGAATTCAATCAAAACAAATCTAACACTCCTATATGTGTTATTGATTTTCAAAATACAATTGTAGATTAATATATATATATATAAAGCTTAAATATAAGATTGTATCATTTCGACTCAATTTAATCATTGATTTTATAAAAGATAATAGATAAAAATTGTTAATTATCAAATAACTAATAAGATCAAGGATTAAATTGAGTTCAAATGATATAATATTCCATGTTAATCTTTTTGGACAACAAAGACGATAGTGTATAGATGGATTACAAAAACTACAAACCTAAACATGGCTATCGATTCAAATTGATCTTTTTTGATGTGTTACGTAAAAAATTCTATGAAAAATAATTGATTTGAGCAAAAAGATATATTTACATTCATGGGTTTCAAAATCCAGTTATAAAAATTATTTTATATTATATGTAAGACTTAAATATAAGATATCATGCCATTTCAATTCAATTTGGTCATCAATTTTACCAAAATTGTCAATAATAACTATTAATTATCAAATAACTTATCAAATTAATTATCAAATAACTTATCAAATTAATAATCAAATCGAGTTCAAATGACAAGATATTATGTATTTTTGTTTTTTTGGAAAATGTTATTAATCTTGTACAGTCAGATTACAAGAGTTCCAATGTAAATACGACTATCACTTCAAACTAGTATTTTCTAAT
Source organism: Allium fistulosum (assembly GCA_030737815.1). NCBI lineage: Eukaryota > Viridiplantae > Streptophyta > Magnoliopsida > Asparagales > Amaryllidaceae > Allium > Allium fistulosum. The sequence goes on along the minus strand of CM060902.1, from coordinate 1,367,296,209 downwards.
AATTTACGTATAGAATTCTACCATTCAAAATCCAACCATATAATTTTTTTAGTATTATATGAAAAGATTAAATATAAAATATCGTTTACCATCAATCTAATCAAAGTTATTTAATCATCACGAATAGCTAATTATCTGGTCAGCTATTAAAAGGATATCAAGTGACAAAGCCACTGCTCCCCATGGATCTAAATTATTTTCTATCAAATTTTTTGCCACGCTGTTAAAAATGATTTAATAGAATTATTTAATAAACTACACGAAGGATGAATTCAATTTGGAAAATTTAATTTTGTCGACGCTACACTTATGCCTAAAATAAAATTTTCAAATGAACTTTCAGATTTTCAACCCATTTCTCTAATAAACTATTCTGTTAAAATTATCACTAAAATACTAGCTAATAGGTTAAAACCAAAAATGGATAGTTTAATCAGCAACTTCCAAACAACTTTCATTCAGAATAGGAATATTTTAAATATGGTAATCGCCATGCAAGAATTTATTAACCACCGTAACAGAAGTAAAATAACATGTGCACTAATTAAATTAGGTTTTGCCAAAGCTTTTGATTTAATTGACTAGGGTTTCCTTCTTGACACCTAACGAGCAACGGGTTTCCTTGAAATGTGGATATCCTAGATTGAATTAATTTTATAAACAAGCACACCATCCATCCTAATGAATGGCATCAAGTGGAATAAGATTCAAGCAAAACAGGTCTGCTTTATGGAGACCCCTTGTCTTCTCCTTTGTTTGACTTGGCTATAGTAGTATTCGCCAAAAATTTCAAATTTGTGATAGAAAATGATATTTTACCTAAGCTGGGTGATGACATCGCAACAGATGTAGTTTCGATTGTACAATATGTTGATGACACTCTTCTTCTTTGCTCATACACCCTGCATCATATTGTAGTACAAAAACCAATTTTATATAACTTTAAACAGTTATCTGGACTTGATATTAACTTTTACAACTGTTTGGTCTTAATTCTCAATGATAACAATAGCATCACATTGAACACAGCTAATACTCTAAATTGTAAAAGAATGCAATTCTCTATAATTATTTAGGCATACCGATTAGGCAGACTAAACCAAAAAAGAAGATTAGCTCAATATCATTGATAAAGTTAACAAAAAACTATCACAATGGAATGTTAAGTTGTCTTTCTAGAGTAGGAAGAACAATTCTTATTAACTTGGTTCTATTTGCTATCCCAACCTACAAGTTGTCCTTTTACCAATTTCCCGATTGGGTCATAAAAATATCAATAAAACTAGGTGAAACTTCCTCTGGAAGGGTGAAGCAAAATGCTCCAAATTAAGCTACCTAATTAACTAAAGCAGGTTTTTGAACTTAAAAACCAAGGTGGATTAGAAGTTGCCTATTTTAAAAAATTTAATATATCACTCATATGTTAATGGCTATGGAAATTCTACGAGGACAGAGACGCTTTGTGGAAAGAAATTATAACAAATTCTTATTATAATGGTTCCTTTAATTTATATTATCCTTAGAGTAATAACATTTCTTTCTTCAAGAAAGATATCTTAATCCTACTTCCCATATGTAGAATAGGTATCATGTAACAACCCACCATTTTGACCATCGAAAGTCGACATCGAACACTACCACCGTGTTCCAATGTCGTTCATCCAATCGATAAAAGGTCAGATTGTTAGGGTAAATAAAAGAAAACGAACAGAGGACAGGGAAAAATAGAATCTCACAGAAAAATCGACAACATATAATATAATAAGGACATAAACTATCACTCCAAACATACAGAGTATATCAGAGTTAAAAGCAAACCTTATCAGCTAGACAGTTATAAAATTCTGACCTTACAAATGCTGATAGGTATACTATATAATACAACGGAAAATAAAATACTATGATAGGTGAATCTTCAGCTCCTCTCCACAATCTCCAAAATTTCAAAGACAACCTGGAAAAATACTCGATCTGACCAGAGTATTATAAATAAATAACACCCAGATCAGTCTGGAAATACCAGCGTGAGACAACTCGAATAATATGGAACATATATAGAAGTTCTGTAAGATCTTACCGCTAATGCGGAATGGGTTTTTACCTCACAGGAATAACATCCATACAGGCAAGAACAAAAATAAATATCAAAAAACAAATCAAAATACGAATGAGCATAAATAATATTAAACCAGACTTGAAAGAATGGAAATAAACCGAGTAAAATCCAAACTAGAAAGAATGGATAGAACAAGGAAAACAGTCCAACTTGATAGAATGGACTAAATAAGGTAACAATCCTAACTTGATAGAATGGACTAAATTAACACTTAAATGTCGTGATGAGGAGTTGGATCTACTCGTGGCAATTTAAAGCTAAAACAGATTCAGCATTTTCGAATCAAACAAGGAAAGGAAATTTTCCAACAAATGACAAAGGAGGTGCTCCACCCTTGAAGTATACCTATAGTAATATAATCCTTAGAAGCTCATATACTCCGTGACACTTCTCAGAAAATAACAAGCCGAACCCTGCTAAACCTTACCAAGAATCCAAATATTTCCACATCTAAGTGCATAACCGAATCCAAACTAGATGAGACATGAAAATACCATTTTGATGGGAGCAACCACACATAACTTGGCTTCCTCTCGCGCTTTGGATTTAGTCATTTCCAACAAAGGATATCAACACTCAACAAAGCAATAAATCATCTTAGAACGACGATAATAAAGTAGCTAAAGTAACAGATAGCCGAGATACCAACTATCGAGGATATAAAACGATCGTATATGGAAATTAAGTCTTGTACACTTATCACCACTCATTGAATTTAAACTTTTATTTTTCTTGGTTAACAATAATATTGGACAAGTCAAGGTAGTGTTACCCTCAAAGTCATGTCCAACGATTATTCTTAACTTTCGAAATAGCAACACATTTACTTCTTCGATGTTTAGTGCTAAATATACAAATAAATTGTTTCCATATAAGTGATTTGCTTTATAGAAGTTAAATCATTGCCTTAAACGAATCAAACTTTTCTTTCTAAAAATGAACTGATCTTGTTCTTGATTTCCATATTTCCAGATTAGTAAAACAATTTTAGAATTAGTTCCTGATTGCTAAAACGTTAAGAGAATAATTTTTCCAAGTGTGCGACCCCGAAGGGCTAAACCAACATCTGAAACACCCCAAACCCCTTAGTATACCCAAAATGGACACACTAAAGGATATGGTGCGTTATATGTATAGCTAAAATTTACAAAGACTAAGATTCAAAAGACAAATAAATAAAACAGCGGAAACATTAACTCATTAAAAATTAAAAACTTCATAAATAAGTCATAAATAAAATATGTCTCAAAATACCAAATACATATGTCTTGTGAAAAATACCAACTCAGTCACAATATCAGAGTACATAAATAAAATCATAAAATCATCCCTCTTATCAAAGTACCAGTACATCCCAAAAATTAAATGAATGGAAAGCTGAAAAAAAAAGAAGAAGAATACATGCAGAATCTCCAAGAATATCTCTCCAAGAAAGCTGAAATCTACTATCCTTGCCTCTGTTGGCCTAGGGGGGAAAAGAGGAAAATAGAGGAGTGGGTCAGACTAAATGTCTGGTGTGTGAAAGTAACTACTAGTGTTTTTAAGCAAGGTAAAGATAATAGACTTAGCAACAGTTGCAGTATAAAAGGAAACGAAGGAAAAGATAAAGCTGAAATAAAATACTATTTAACTGTTTGCTTTGCTTAGATAGTTTCGATTTGATTGTTTGCACTTGTCTAAGATTGCTACTTTGATTAGGCTGAAATTCTAATTCTATTTTAATTTGGCTGAAATCCTAATTCTACCCGTTGATCGACCTTCTATCTCTGTTGTGCCACTGTGAGCTAGTCCCATCTTGTGGGTCGCATAGCAAAAGGATACATGTTTAGCGCTATGGAATGTAATACTGAATTATTTACCCTGCTCAATGCCGCACGCACATCACCATAGTACACACTTATTGTCGCCCCCTCTTGTGACCTCCTACAAACCCTAGTCAGGATAAGCGTGCCCAACCTCACCTAATCTATTGTTAGGCCATCAATCCTAGCTTGAACGGGTCCTATCCAGCCTCACCTAAGTGTGTTGTGAGACTATCAGTACTAGTCTGGAAAGGGGATGTTGTTGGTGTGGGTCCTATCAAACAAAATCTAGTTGCGCTCCTCGCCCAAATCCCCCGATTTGAGCTTCTATCTATTGGACACTTATTTACCTTGGGTCCCAGCCTCATCTAACTATTTTGAGACCATCAGTCCTAGTCTGAAAGGGTCCTGCCCAGCCTCACCTAATCTGTTGTGAGACTATCAATCCTAGTCTGAATGGGAGTGCTATTGGTATGTGACCTATTTCTATGTTTGCTTATTAACTTAGTGTAAGTTTTAAAATAAGCCTCTTCTGTTATTTCTGCTCTATTTGCTTATTAACTTAATCTAAGTCTTAAAATAAGCCCCTTCCGTTATCTTTGCTATATTTGCTTATTAACTTAATTATAAGTTTTAAAATAAGCCTTTCCGGTTCTTTCCATTATAACCTACGTTATAATTTCTCTTTTATCTTGTCTTTTTCGTAATAACTACTAGTTTTAAACTTGCTTGCAAATGTCAAATTTGCCTATTTTAGTCTATATTCTTTTTATTACAGTTCTTCGTATTTACATCAAATTTTCTGCAAGTTTAGCGTTCTTATATTTTAGTCTATATTAGCGAATTATCCTCTTTTTATTATTTTATTTGCATAAAAAGGGATAAAAAGAACTAAAATTTACAAGTTGAATTCTAATGTAAAACGGATGTAAATAAAATTAAAATAACTGTAAATAACAGTAAATAACTCTAAATAAATAAATAAAACAACTAAATAAAAATAGCTGAACAAAATAGACTGAAAAGAACATTAAAGATTAAGTGTAAACAACTTATATAAAAAGCGGTCTCAAAATTGTAGAAAAACTACAACTTCTGAGTTCCCTGTTATTTTAAATTACTTAAAAATTTAAAATAATTACTTAAGCACTCACCTATGGTCCTTAGCTTTTTTCCTTGGCCTTCCCGGATCCATTTCTAGGGTATAAAATATTTTAATTAAAAAGATCTTCTCCTAGGAAAAATATTCCTTTAGGGTCTAGCCTCAGGCAATGAACCCAGATGGAGAAAATCCAAATGAGAAAAATAGCTAGGCATAAAGTCTTATTTGTAGTGTCGCTTGTGGATCTCAGACCATTGGATTTGAGGATTAAATCTGGTGCAACCACGTCATAGGTTTGATGGGAAACGTCGGATGGAAGCACAGATTCATGAGATGGAGTAAAAATCGAAAAACACGTCATAGTTTAATCTGGACGAAAATTCGTCCATCCACTAAGGCGGGTCGACACCCAGGTCGACCCTTATATGTGTTAGGTCGACCTAGCTAAGGGGACGGTCGACACTAGGGTCGACCTGACCTTATATTTTTTTCGTTTTCTTGTTTAATTCATATCTTCTCCGTTTTAGCTTGGATTTTTACAATCTATATATGGAAATTGACCAGAAAATTACCACATACACAATGGTTCAACTCCCGTGGCTCGATTATGATAATTTCACAAATTTATTTTATTATTTAATTAAATTTTTAACTAATTGTTATAGCTTAAATTTTGGATTGTTACATTCTCCCCTCCTTAAAGGATTTCGTCCCCGATATCTCCAAGGATAAAAGAATGAAATAAATGTTTTCATCCAAGTTCTATAACCAACTACTCAACCATCATCCATTACATCCATTGTCCTTAAGTTTTCTAATGCGATTTATGATATATATGCAAATAGTGTAGTGTCGATGTCCCTAACTAATGCAAAAGATTAGGCGGTCTACTGATTCAGTCGACCTCCTTTTATGCAATCATGTTCTTGCCATGTATCCAAATGAATGACTTCCTAATGATAACTGATAGTTCTATACGCGTGCTACAATCATCATCCAAATGCAACAATCATATGATAATCATCCAATTATAGCAACCATGGAATAAATAAATAAAAAATATGCCAATGTGTACACATCCATATGTATATGCTCTATTGTCCTAGTTAGGCCAATCCCCAAGAGATAATAGTGCCTAGTGTAAGTATATGTGTCCATTAGCATCCACTAGCAAACACTTGCAACCACTAGCATCCATCATACATAACATGTTCTGATAACATGTTTACATCAAATCCTACCATCCATAAGTTAAGTCCTAAGATCCACCCTCCCAAAGGATAATAAATGAAAGAACATATTCAAAACTAAAAGGGAAATAGGAAATTCTAAAACTTACTATCAAAGAGATGCAGATAAGAGGTACGAATCTTCACTTCAGCTTCCCACGTAGTGTTTCAACACCATCTCCCTACTGCACCTTTACTAACGAAACTTCTTTATTCCTAAGCTTCTTGATATCGCGTCTAATGATCTTGGTAGGAATACGACAAACCGATGCTTCTCTCTCTACTTCAACCTCCTCAAGTTGACTAGACTCCACAACCTCCGTCGAATCATGTAGGCACTTTCTCAAGTGCGAAACATGAAAAACATCGTTCACTCCTGCGAGCCTCTCTGGTAGCTTCACTCGATATGCCATCTTCCCTACTCTCTCTACAATGGGGAACAGTCCTACGAATCTGGGGGCTAGTTTCCCACTCGATCCAAACCTCACCACCTTCCTTAGTGGGGATAGCTTAATGAAAACCAAGTCTCCATCCTCAAACTCAATATCCCTCCTCCGCTTGTTCGTATAAGATTTCTGCCTATCATGATTTGTAGTCATCCTCCTCCAAATCAAATCTATCTTCTCTGAAGTCTCCCTAACCATGCCAGGACCAAGTAGCAATCTCTCCGTAGACACCAACCAACATGAAGGTGACTTACACGGCCTTCCATAAAGAGCTTTGAAAGGTTCCATTCCAATGCCAATTTGAAAACTGTTATTATATGCGAATTCCACCAAAGGAAGATGCTCCTCCCAAGTTTCTCCAAAATCAAGAATGCACATCCTTAACAAATCCTTAACCACTCTATTAACTCTCTCTATTTGGCCATCCATCTGAGGTTGATAGGTCATAATCAATCTAAGCTACGTCCTTAAAGCATCTTTCATGCTTCTCCAAAACTCGCTAGTAAAAATAGGGTCTCTATCGCTCACTATGCTAGAGGGAATTCCAAGAAGTCAGACTATCTCACGAACGTATAAAGATGCCATATAAGGTGCCATCCTTTTACTCTTGACCGGAATGAAGTGGGCGCCCTTAGTCAAGCGATCTACAATCACCCAAATACTAGTATTCCCCTTCTTAGATCAGGGTAAACCATCTATAAAGTCCATCGAAACACTATCCCACTTCCATTTGGGTACATCCTATGGCTGTAGTAATCCTCCGGGCATCTGTTGCTTTGTCTTAACCCTTTGGCACACACGACCCCTAGCTACAAACTCTACTGCATCCTTCTTCATGCCGCTCCAACAAAATAATCTTTTCATGTACTTATTCATCTTATCACCACCCGGATGAATAGTCATATGCAAATGGTGTGCCTCCATTAGAAGTGCTCTCAACAAATCACTAGTGTGGGGGACACAAAGTCTTCCATCTCTCCTTAGCCACCCTTTGCTATCAATGGAATAGCGTTAGAGATGTCTAGAGACCTCTCCTCTACTAATCCTCTCTAAAATATCCATAAGCTCTAAATCATCTCACTACCTCGAACCAATTTGATATATGAGGGTAGGCGTAACCTCAAGTGCTGCTAAAAATCCCAAGGTAATGTCCGTAGAGGGCTTAAAATCAAAAGTGGTGAACTCTAGGCTTTTCCACTCTACAAACATTGGACTAAGGGTTGCTCTCTTCCTACTTAACTCATCTGCAACCACGTTTCCTTTTCCAGGGGTATAAGCTATCTCAAAGTCATATGATGCCAAAAACTCCATCCATCGCTGCTGCCTTAAGTTTAAATCCTTTTGTGAAAATAGGTACTTCAATGAATTATGGTAAGTGAAAAGCTCAAACCTCTCTCCTAGCTAGTAATGCATCCAAAACTTGAGTGTGAAAATAATAGCGGCTAACTCCAAATCATGGGTAGGATAGTTTCTCTCATAAGTCCTCAACTACCTACTTCCATAACATACTACCCTCCCTTCTTGCATCAATACTGCTCCAAGACCCGTCTTGCATCCAGCAGTGTATACTGTAAAAGGCTTAGCTCCGTCGGGTAAAACTAACACTGGTGCACTAGTAAGGGCCTTCTTTAGCCTCATGAAGGAGTCCTCATAATCTACGTCCCGCACGAATGTTGTGTTCTTCTTAGTGAGGAGAGTAAGCGGTGCTGAAATCTTAGTGATATCTCCGATGAACTTCCTATAATAGCCAGCCAAACCTAGGAAGCTTCTAACTTCAGTAGCATTCTTAGGGACCTTCCAATCTTGAACTCCTATTACCTTAGTGGGATCAAAAGCTAAACCCTCTCTTGAGACAACATGCCCCATGAAACGTACCTCTTCTCGCCAAAAGTGACACTTCGAGAACTTTTCTCTCAACTGATGAACACGAAGTGTACGAAGAACCTCCTTTAGATGAATAGCATACTCCTCCATATTCTTGGAAAACACCAAAATGTCGTCCACGAATATTAGTACGAACTTATTTAGGACATCTCGAAAAACATAGCTCATCAAATCTATAAATATGCTGGGGCATTGGTTAGCCCAAATGGCATAACCAACCACTCAAAGAATCCATCAGGTGTCCTAAATGCTGTCTTATCGATGCTATCATTAGCGACTCTAAGCTGATGAAATCGAGTAGCCAAATCAAGGTGAGAAAATACTGAAGAGCCAATTAGCTGATCGAAAAGATCTTCTATCCTAGGAAGTTGGTAACTGTTCTTCTTAGTGAGCTTATTTAACTCTCTGTATTCTACGCAAAGTCGAAGGGAACCATCTTCCTTTGTAGCAAAGACGACTGGCGCTCCCCACTCAGATATGGTTCTTCTGATGAAGCCTTTCTCCAATAGCTCACTTATCTGCTTACTTAACTCCTTCCTCTCCCTAGGAGCCATATGTCTCACGGGCAATGCTATTGTCTTAGCATTGTCATTAAGGTAGATCCTAAAGTCGATCTCCCTCTTAGGGGGTAGCCCCCTAACCTCCTCGAAGATGTCTGGTAAATCTCTGACGGCTGGAACTGAATCTAACTCTGCTAATTATGAATCGATAGAATAAATGAAGCTCAACATGACTGACCCATGTGGGTCGAAAGAAACCTCAAGAGTTCGTCCGCTAAATGTCTCTAGTCTAACGACTCTCCTCTCGTAGTCTAATATCGCTCCATAAGTGGATAGCCAATCCATCCCCAAAATCATCTCATACCCCAGAAATCCCAGTACATAGGCATCACAGTCAAACTCAACGCCTAATATGAAAATTTTCAAACCCCTACAAATCATGTATAAATGTGCCGATCCTCCTATAGGGTTTGAAACTACTACGGGGTCTACTACTAAAGAGATATCTAAGTGCAAAAAATCAACCAAGAAACTAGAAATGAAAGAGTGTGATGCTCCAGAATAAAAAAGAGCCCAAATAGGAAAATCCAAAATAGAGATCAAACCTTCCATGGTGACTTTCGTGACTGTATTTGGTCCGCTGCTGGAAGGTGCTGCATCCATGGCCTGAATCTTCATTGTAGGTGCACCTGCTCCCTGCCCCGTCCTCTAAGGACAAACTCTACTAAGGTGACCGGGCTATCCACAACCGTAACACTTTCCGTTCATTCTATCCTTCTTGCAGTCCTTTGCGTAGTACCCAAGTAATCCACAATTATTGCACTTCTCTCCTTTCTTGGTCTTCTTTTGAGGGCCTCCTCCTTTCTTCTTGTCCTTCTTGTTCTTCCACCAGTGTTTCTTAGAACTTTCCAACTTAGGGACCTCCTTAGACTCTCCTTCCTTACCCACATCAGACATGAGGGTCATCTCCACCAGTGACTCATATGTAGCCCCCATCGGTACATGAGTCAATAACAACCCTTGGAGGGGTTGATTCAATCCCTTCGCGAACTTCATGTCCTTCTTGTGTGGTGTATTCACTAGCTCCATCCCAAACCGCTACAACTCATTAAATTGGTTGATACACTCCTTTACTGGAAGACTTCCTTGCTTCAAACTAATGAACCTTTCCAACTACATACTCTCTTCTGCTTGTGACAAAAACTTCCTCTCAAACCTCTCTCGGAATCCAAATCATCCAACGTCTCTTCCTTCCAACTCAACAACCTCCCACCAATTAGAAGCCTCTCCTTTCAGCTGCCAAGATGCAAGTTGAACTCTCTACTGATCTTCCAGTCCTAATAGCCCAAATATCCTCTTTGTACTCCTCAACCAAGCTCGTGCCTCTACAAAATCCTCTGTACCAGAAAATGTCTTGCCTCTAGATTAGCGAAGTCCTTGCATAGCTTATAGAAATTGGCTGCCGCAGGTGGATTGATGGGATTTCCACCCGCTGGTGCTGGATAGGGTGATTGCCCTTGCACCTCTAGTGTCGTAGCTTGAAGGTGTCTATGAAACAAGCATGGGACTTAGACACCCTCTAGAAGATTAGGGGCATCCGCCATTCTACGCAAAGAAAAAGAGAACTTAGGCATGAAAGAATCGAAGGAAGATTGAGCTGGATTTTTAGGGGATTTTTATAAAAACTCTTTTATACTTGAAACACTATTTCTATAACAAGAGTTTCTTTTTGAAAAATGCTTTGAAAATATTTTACTTTTCAAAAATACTTTACTTTTAAAACAAGTTTTTAAGGAATCCTATAACCTTAGGCTTTGATACCAAGTAAAACACCCCAAACCCCTTAGTGTACCCAAAATGGACACACTAAAGGATATGGTGCGTTATAGATATAGCTAAAAGCTTTACAGAGACTAAGAGTCACAAGACAAATAAATAAAATAGCGGAAACAGTAACTCGTTAAAAATTAAAAACTTCATAAATAAGTCATAACCAAAATATCTTTCAAAATACCAAATACATATGTCTTATGAAAAATACCATCTTAGTCACAATATCAGAGTACATAAATAAAACCATAAAAATCCCTCTCATCAAGTACCAGTACATCCCAAAAATCAAATGAAAGGAAAGCTGAAAAAAAAAAAGAAGAATACATGTAGAATATCCAAGAATATCTCTCCAAGAAATTTGAAATCTACTGTCCTTGACTCTGCTGGCCTAAGGGGGGAAAAGGGAAAAATAGAGGAGTGGGTTAGACTAAAAGGAAAGTAACTACTAGTGTTTTAAGCAAGGTAAATATAGTAGACTTAGCAACAGTTCTAGTATAAAAGGAAACAAAGAAAAAGATAAAGCTAGAATAAAATATTATTTAACTGTTTTCTTTGCTTAGATAGTTTCAACTGGATTATTTGCACTTGTCTTAGATTACTGCTTTGATTAGGCTGAAATCATAATTCTATTTTAATTAGGCTGAAATCCTAATTCTACCCGTTAATCGGCCTTCTATCTCTGTTGTGACAATTTGAGCTAGTCCCATCCTGTGGGTCCTACATCAAAAAGACACATGTTTAGCGCTATGGAACGCAGTAGCGAATTATTTACCCAGCTAAATGCTGCATGCACGATCATCGTGGTACACACTCACTATCGCCCTCTCTTTTGACCTCATACAAACCCTAGTCAGCATAAGCGTGCCCAGCCTCACCTAATCTGTTATGAGGCCATCAGTCCTAGCCTGAATGGGTCCTGCCCAGCCTCACCTAAGTGACCTTCAGTACTAGTTTGGAAAGGGGATGTTGTTGGTATGGGTCCTATCAAACAAAATCTAGTTGCGCCCCTCGCCCAAATCCCCCGATTTGAGCTTCTATTTATTGGCTACTTATTTACCCTAGGTCCCAGCCTCACCTAACTATTGTGAGACCATCACTCCTAGTCTGAAAGGGTCCTACCCAGCCTTACCTAATCTGTTGTGAGACCATCGGTCCTAGTCTGAAAGGGAGTGCTATTGGTATGGGCTCTATTTCTATGTTTGCTTATTAACTTAGTGTAAGTTTTAAAATAAGCCACTTCTGTTATTTCTGCTCTGTTTGCTTATTAACTTAATCTAAGTCTTAAAATAAGCCCCTTCTGTTATCTTTGCTATATTATCTTATTAACTTAATTATAAGTTTTAAACTAAGCCTTTCCCGTTCTTTCTATTATAACCTACATTATAATTTCTCTTTTATCTTGTCTTTTTAGTTATAACTACTAGTTATAAACTTGCTTGCAAATGTCAAATTTGCCTATTTCAGTCTATATTCTTTTTATTATAGTTCTTCTTATTTACATCAAACTTTCTGTAAATTTATTATTCTTATATTTTAGTCCATTTTAGCGAATTATCCTCTTTTTATTATTTTATTCGCGTAAAAAGGGATAAAAAGAACTAAAATTTATAGGCTGAATTCTAACGTAAAACGGATGTAAATAAAGTACAAATAACTATAAATAATAATAAATAACTATAAATAAATGAATAAAACAGCTAAGTAAAAATAGCTGAACAAAATAAACAGAAAAGAACATTAAAAATTAAGTGTAAACAGCTTGTATAAAAGCGTCTCAAAATTGCAGAAAAACTAAAACTATTGAAAACCCTATTATTTTAAATTACTTAGAAATCTGAAATAATTACTTAGACACTTGTGGTCCTTAGCTCTTTTCTTTGGCCTTCCAAGATCCACTTCTAGGGTATAAAATATTTTAATTAAAAAGATCTTCTCCTTGGAAAAATATTTCTTTTTGGGTCCTCAGGCAATGAACCCAGATGGAGAAAATCTGAATGAGAAAAATAGTTAGGCCTAGGGTCTTATTTATAGTGTCACTTGTGGATCTCAAACCATTGGATTTGAAGATTGAATCTGGTGCAACCACATCATAGGTTCGATGGGAACCGTCGGTTGGAAGCACGGACGCACGAGATGGAATAAAAATCGAAAACGCGTCATAGTTTAATCTGGACAAAAATTAATCCATCTACTAAGGCGATTCGACACCCAGGTCGACCCTTATATATGTTAGGTCGACCTAGCTAAGGGAAGGGTCGACCCTAGGGTCAACCTGACCTTATATTTTTTTTCTTTTTCTTCGTTTTCTTGTTTAATTCGTATCTTCTCCGTTTTAGCTCGGATTTTGACAATCTATATATGGAAATTGACTAGAAAATGACCACGGACAGAAGGGTGCAACTCCTGTGGCTCGATTCTGATAATTTCACAAAGTTATTTATTATTTAATTAATTCGTTAATTAATTATTGTAGCTTAAATTTTGGGTTGTTAGAACATCAAACCGAACATTCATAAGATTATCCAACTTAACTTCCCAATAATCAAGTTCCAATTCCTTTTTATAACTTTAAGACAATCTTATTTATCCTGAAAGATGATTAACCACATTAATTTTTTTTAAATAAATAAATCGATTATCTTTAATAAAATAGATAATTATTTCGAAACACTTTTACAACATTGGTAAATCAACTTTAATTTTTTTATTAAATCAGTTTATTAACTTTAAATTTGTTGATTGAAGTAATTTTATTATATTAGTTAATCTACTTTAATCACTTTTATTAAATTGATTAATTAACTTTAAATACCATTAATTACAAAGATTAATTAAGTTCAAATAATCATTAGTTAAAAATGAATAAGTCATCTCAAACATCATTTATTAAAATGATAAATAATTTTAAATTCCAGAAATTAAAACAATTAATCAAGTTCAAATAATCATAAATTGGTTAGATTAATTAAATTCAAACTCCATTAGTTAAAACGATTAATGAAAATATCATTTGTTAAAATGATTTATTTAATTATAAAACATCATCAATTAAAAGATTTAACTAAATTTCACATATCATTAGTTAAAATAATTGATTAAATTTTAAATCATTAATTAAAATGCTAACTAAATTCAAATATAATTATTTGAAATGACTAGTTACTTTTAAATATCATTAAGTCAAATGATTATTAATTTCAATTATCATTAATTAAAATAATTAATTAAGTTTAATAAATTAATTAAACTCCATTATTCTTAATTAAACTCAAATAATCATTTATCAAAACGATTAATTAAGGATACAACATCATTAGCAAAAATGATTAATTAAATCTAAAGATAAACCAATTTTTAATCATCATTTATTAAATTGTGTAATTAGTCTCAAAATCATTAATTAAAATGATTAATTAATTTAAATTATCATTAATCAACATCATTAATAAATTTTTAATAATTTTTTTAGTGGGAACACAAGCTCAGGTTCATATGACAGGGTTTTGATCATGAATTTGAATAAATGACGATATAGCGAAATCGCTATAACGATTAAATGGAATATCAGGATTTATTTCAATTAACCATTAATATAATAACAAAAGGATGTATATAGATTTTCCCTACAAAACAAGTTAAATGGAATAAATGGGTCTCTCTATAGATTTTCCCTGGAAAACAATGGTTATATATATATATATATAGACACAATCATATAGGTTTATAAGGATCAATTTAATATGTCATCCATTTTCCAACGGAAATTCAACCCAACAAGCAATCAAACAATTTAACTAACATCCAAACAATCAATAAACGTTTATAACATCATTGATATGATATACTAAAATTAAATGTGAGTTAAACTCACATTTATTTTCGTTTTCGCCAAAACATTCCGATTTCGGACTAAAACCAAACGGACGTTTAAATTTAGCCTATATTCCAACAAGCTCCAAATCAAACCAAACCAACTCCAATTCGTAGCTTACGTCAATACAATCATAACATGACTGACCACGTTCAATTCTGACCTAATATGAGCAAGTTATTGGGTTTATAAGATTTATAAATTAAATAATATAATTAAGATTAATTACATCATTAACTTATTAATTAACTTAACTAATCTCGTTCATTAATAACCTAGGCCACGTATGCTTGAACCAAACCACGCGACTATACCCTACCATCGCGCCGCCTCTATGTCTCCAGGCGTCGCCGCACCATCCCCAAACCACCACCACTCCACCACGCACCAAACGCCGCTGGTCTCGTCTTCCCTCGCCTCTTCAATTGCCTGCAATTCAAGATCAACTGCATGCGAGAAAGATGGCCGTAGCCGCCGCCACACTTCATCGAAGCCAGAACTAACCATCCAGTTTCTACGTCTTGCCATGCCGACCAACTTCCCTATTTAACACTCTCCCTGAAACGAAGTCGTTCGTCGTCGATGGACCTTAGCCGTTGGATCAGCCATTGTATTTTTAAATTTGAAAATGAACTAAAAACCTATTTCCTTGTTAATGCACTTTTAAATAGAGAAAGGAAGGTTGGGGTAGGACGTGGGGTATATGGCCATATGGCTGTTGTGATGTAGGCATAGGCAAGCATAAGGCAGAATATATTATATACATTATTATTTTATTTTAAAATATCCAACAAAACATACCCGAAAATCTCGAACTCTAAGCGAGGCGTGCCACCCTAGCTTTCTATATGTTATACCCCTATTCTGGACATAATGGAACTTGTTTTGAGACCTAATTCGATCGTATGCAGAAGATGGGTTTTTAAACCCAGTTATTATATTGAATTTTCGATATTAATTTCAACGCGTTCGATCTCGCACGACCAAAAGATACGTCTGATCGCCATGAAATTCGACGGTGTAATATAATTCACTATTACAGATCCAATGAAACTAGTTTCATCGAAATCCGAGACCGTGCCCCGAAATGACAATTTTTATCGATTTAAATATCATTTTATATTTTAATTTTCGATATTTATCCGATCTATTTATATTTGTAAATAAATTTTCAAATTGAATTCACCAATATTATTTATTCATTAAATGGAGTTAAATAATATTATTGAATCCACATAATTAACATTTAATTCACAATTTAAATATTTAATTATTCCCTATATTTGAATTATAAGTTATTAAATACTAGTATTCAAATAATTAAATATTTAAAATTAAATTAACATTTAAAATCAAATGACCAAAATTTTTGTTGTTACATATCAAATCATGTACACACATTTGGGATAAAAGTTCGTTTTGAATGACACTTGGAGTTTGCCTATAGCTTTGAAATATGAATAACCCGTACTTTTTCTGGTGCCGAGGAACAAAAATGTCCTTGTTATAGATATCTTGAGACTTTAGACGAAGTTAAATGGAATCTTACTTCTAACCAAAATCTTGTCAGAATTATCCTTAGACAATTCCAGGCACCAACTGAAACTATTGATAATTTTAACATAGATGTACGTCATGACACCATAGAATGGATTTAGAACAAATAAAATTTACTACTCTAAGTCAATGTATAAGGTTTTAGTTTTTCAAGGATTAAAAAACAATTTTTCAAACACATATGGAAGATTCATGCTCCAAAGCCAAGATGCATATGTGATTGTATTACATGGCAAACTAAATACTACCGAGATGCTAAACTCAATGTTACCTAATCTTCCCAAATGTGATCTATGTTATTGTTGTAAGCTAGCTCCCAAAACTACCCGACATTTATTCTACCGAATGTCAACACATTCAGATTATCATTAGGTAAATAACTTATATGTTCGTAATTTGGATAACCTTCCCGGTCCAAACCCTGAGTAATATTAAACTAACTTTAGATGTAGACTTATGAATACAAAAAGAAAATTGCTCGATAGTATATGTACCATTATCACATGGTCTCTATGGAATGAAAAAAATAAGGGAATATTTACTAACATATTTAAAAATATATCAATAATATTCTATTTTATTGCTTGACACATTTATATTTTGACATGTTCCAACCAAAGAAATCTAGATTGGTTTGGTGGCAGTTTACCTACATACATTAAAGATTCTGTAGTGGTTACTTTTACCAACACAAATGCACGACATTTTCTCTTTTAACACTGAGCCACACCTCTGCAAGCTCTACACCTCCGGGTAGTTCATCAATAGCCTCGTTTTTTATTGCTCTTCTACTACGTTCAGTTTTGCCTCCCTTTATGTTTGCCATGATGTCCTTGCCACTACTCTTTTCCAACACATATAGCTTTCATGAACTGTCATCATTCAATATCCTTTGGTTTAATGTCCTTGTCTCAGACCTCCATGTACTGCCATTATGGTTTACAATCTAAAACATCAGTAGCATTTCCAAGCTCTTTTTAGCTTTTAGTAGTAGTCGCTTTATCTATGCTCTGAATTTATACTAAAATGTTTCGGTAAGGCCATCTTCTACATCTCGTGAAGCCATGATATTTAATTCTTATGCCAGCACTATAATTTTGAGTTCTGAGTAATGCTTCATGTCAGCAACTTACTTCTAGAGCACTCTAATTTCTGTTGGAAATTTTCAAAATTAGTTTTGGGTATGGGTTTGTTTTTGAAGAGGGAAGAAGAGGGAAGAAGAAGGAAGAAGGGGGATGAATAGTCCCACATATAGGAAATTAAAAGAATATATTGATTTATATATGAATTTCTCTAAGGAAGGTTGGGCCCATTGGGCACCCAAAGCTTTGCTTTGATGTGAGGAGGGAAGTTTTGCATCATTACCACACATGCGCCGCCGCCGTCCATCCGACCGGGCCGGGTTCGGGATGACGAATTAATTTTTGTTAACGGGCCGGATCTAGAATTTGAACGGAGAAATTTTTGGCGGGTCGTTTGAATGAAGGGACGCGACCGTTTACTAACAGTTTTAAACCGTTACGAACAGACGCGACCATTTGTAACGGTTTCGGACTGTTGGAAAGGATGCGACACTTGACCAATGAACACCTCCTCACTACTATAAATAGTGACGCCCAGGAACATCATAGAAGAACAATCTCTTTTCTTTGTATCTTCTTCTTCTTCCTCCAGATCTGCGACCGCAGTTTGCGATGCCTGTACGGTGTTGCAAACATAGGAACGTTGCAGATCAATTTTCTTCTTCTTCTTCTTCATTCTATTCACTACTAAAATTGCATCATCAGAGATCAAATTTGAGTGTTCTTGGTCGGATCAAAATCGTACAAGTTTTGAATCCGATTACGTTGTTTCAAGGCTTCATTGAATCCTGAAGTCGATAGTTCGATAATCCGTTTGTACCTGTTGGGTTGAACTATTGTCTAAAAGAATCTACGTAGTAGATCCTTGAAGTCAGAAGTACAACAGTTATCATCTTCATCATTCTCAAATCATCGACAAAATTATACAATAATTTTTAGATAACATCTTCAACCATGGATGGTTTGAGTTAAAGAAATATCAATGCTCTTCAAGTTATGAATCAGCATTTGATGCGATTGGAGCGGTTTGATGGTGAAAACTTCACTCGTTGGCAAGAGACGATGAAATTCTTTTTTATCACGGTCAAATTGTTCTATATTTTTGAAGATAACTTGGAGGAAATGCAGGAGGAAACTGATAAAGATACTGATGAATTTAAAGAAAAACGAACAAAGCGCAAAGAAGATGATTTCCTATGTAGAGGGCACATTCTCAACGCGTTATCTACATCAGTTTACAACACACATAGAAGTCTGGAAACAGCCAAAGCACTTTGGACTGCCCTAGAGAGCAAATATCGAATATCTGAGGCGAGCAACAAGAAATTCCTGGTATGCAATTTTATGGATTTCAAAATGCATGATAACAAGTCCATTATTGGACAAGTTAGTGATATAATATATATAGTCAATCAACTGAAAGATGCCAAGATTGAACTCCCTGAATCCTTTGTGGTTGGAGTTATTATTTCTAGACTCCCTCACTCTTGGAATGATTATCAAAAGAAATTGAAACATGCGGAGACGGATTATGATTTAGAGAATTTACAGCATCATCTTCATATAGAAGAGGACTCTCGAAAAAGAGAACTAAATGATAATCCATAAACTGAGCCTCATTCTAAGACAAATAATGTTGAAATATCAAATTCTCTAAAACCTTAGAATGAGACACAGTTTAAAAAGAAAAATCATTCTAAGAAAGATAAAAAGAAAGGTGCTTGTTATTTCTGTAACAAGTACGGCCATTATGTTCATGACTGTCGTCTACGAAAGAAACAATTAAATGCGAATATGGTCGAAGACAAATTGGTTGTAGTAGTGCAAGAGGCAAACTCTGTTGAGATCACGGGAAATGATTGGTGGCTTAATACTAGAGCAACCATTCATATATGCAAAGATCGTAGTCTCTACAAGAACTACGAAGATGTTAGCGGAGATGAGAATCAAGTTACTGGAGCAAACAATGTTCGCAGTAAGGTGATTGGAAAAGGCACTATAGAACTACCGTTATCTTCTGGAAAGACTCTTACTTTGGTTAATGTATATCATGTATCTGATATTTGTAAGAATTTGGTCTCTGGATACCTTCTTAACAAAGGAGGATTCAAGATAGTGTATAAGTCTAACAAACTAGTGTTGTCCAAAAACGGGAAGTTCATTGGACAGGGATATTCTTGTAACGACATGATTAAGTTGAATGTAATAAATAAATCTTCTGTTTATACTATTGATTCTGTTAGTTTAGGACATGTTAATTATAATTCCCTTAAAAATATGCATAAACTAGGATTAATTTCTGATCGTGATTTCGGTACTATCTCTAAATGTGAAATGTGTTCAAGCAAAAATACACCGAAAATCCTTTAAATCTATAGAAAGGAAAACTGGCTTGCTTGATTTAGTATATAGTGATGTGGGTGACTTAAAAAATCATATCACATATGGTGGTAACCAATACTATATAACATTTATTGATGATTATACTAGATATGCATATGTGTATCTAATGAAAACTAAAGATGAAGCCTTTGATAAATTTAAAATTTACAAAGCAGAGGTCGAAACACAATTAGGAGTTAAAATAAAAGTATTACATTCAGATCGAGGTGGTGAATATTTCTGAAATGAATTCACCTTATTTTGTAAACAACACAGCTTAGTTCACCAATGCACTGCCCCATATACACCACAACAAAATGGTGTTGCTGAAAGAAAAAAATAGAACTTTAGTAGAAATGGTTAATGCCATGCTCATATGTTCAAACTTACCTTATAACCTATGGGGTGATGCTATGTTATCTGCATGTTATATCTTAAATAGAGTACCACTTAAAAAGAATAATGTTTCCCCTTACAAATTATGGTTTAATAGGAAACCTAATCTTACAAGACTTAAAGTTTGGGGTTGTTTAGCATATGTTAGAAAACCAGACCCTAAACAACCAAAGTTAGGAAATAGGACATTTAAATGTGTTTTCATAGGATATTCACTTAATAATATAACTTATAGATTCCTAATTCTTGACACCTTAGAAGTTATAGAATCCATAGATGTAGAATTCTTTGAAAATCAAACTGTTGAGATTCCATTGAGATCGTCTAGTCCAGAACCTAATACGAATGATGATATCAATGACGATGACTATGCTCCTGCTCAAACAGCAAGGAAGTATCAGTACCGGATAATAGTACTGAACAAAGGAGAAGTAAAAGAGCAAGAATAGAGAAGGGCTATGGTCCTGACTTCATTACATATCTTATAGAAGGCAGTAAGGACGAAGTCCTTAATGTGACTAGATATGTCATGAATGTCGATGATGACCCCAAAACTTATTATGAGGCTATGAGTTTCAGAGACTCAATATTCTGGAAAGAAACTATTAATGATAAAATGAATTCCATATTGTTAAACCAAACTTGGGTTTTAACTGATTTACCTCCTGGTGCTAAACCTATAGGATGTAAATGGATACTTAAGAAAAAGTTGAATACAAATGGATCCATTGATAAGTTTAAAGCCAGATTAGTTGCTAAGGGATATAAGCAAAAACATGGAGTAGATTATTTTGATACATATGCTCCAGTTGCTCGCATATCTTCTATAAGCTGTTTAATAGCACTTGCATCAATTCATAAATTGGTCATACATGAAATGGATGTAAAGACTGCGTTTCAAAATGGAGATTTAGAAGAAGAGATATATATGGAACAACCTGAAGGTTTCAAAACCCCAGGCCAAGAAAAGAAAGTTTGCAAATTAGTAAAGTCTCTTTATGGCCTGAAGCAAGCTCCCATGCAATGACATGAGAAATTTGATAAAATAGCATTGTCATATGGATTTATTATTAATGATGCTGATGAATGTATTTATAGCAAATCGGACAACAACGATTATGTTATAATATGTTTATACGTTGATGACATCCTAATATTTGGTTCCAATATATCCTGTGTGAATGAAACTAAGAAGTTTCTATCTTCTAAATTTGATATGAAAGATCTAGGAGAAGCTGACGTAATTCTGGGAATTAAAATTATTAGGAAAGAGGGGGAGTTGTTACTAACACAATCTCATTACATTGAGAAGTTCCTCCGAAAGTATGGTCATTATAATGACAAACCAGCACCTACTCCTTTAGATCCTAGTATTAAATTAGAAAAGAATATCGGACATACCATTTCTCAACTTGAGTATTCCAGTATTATTGGCAGTCTTATGTATGTTATGCATTGCACTAGACCAAACATAGCACATGCTATAAGCATGTTATGTCGATTTTCGAGTAATCCAAGTTTCGAACATTGGATAGCTATTTCCAGAGTTTTAGCTTATTTGAAAGGAACCATTACCTATGGTTTTTCTTATAAAGGATATCCTGCTGTAATAGAAGGATATAGTGATGCAAGCTGGAACAATGTAGAATCCAAATCCAAGTCTATGACTGGATGTACCTATACGTTAGGAGGTGCTGTCGTGTCTTGGGTTTCCAAGAAACAGACCTGTATATCTGACTCAACAATGCTATCGGAGTTGATTGCATTGGCAGATGCTTGTAAGGAAGCGGAATGGCTTAAGAATTTATTAATAGAAATCCCATTATGGAAGAAGCCATCTCCAGCAATCTTGATTAACTGTAATAATCAGGCTACAATATACAATGTCTCTAATAAGACATATAATGGGAAGTCTAGACATGTGAGTCTAAGACATCAAATGATAAGATAGTTACTCAAAAGTGGAGTAATAACTGTTGATTACATAGAAACGAAGAAAAACTTGGCTGACCCACTCACAAAGAGTCTTCCAAAGGCAATGGTTTCTATAAAATCAAAGGAAATGGGACTAAGGTATGTGAATGAAGGTTGATCATCCTTAACAGAAACCCAACTTATGTTTTGAAAAGGATAGACAAAGTTTAATGGGTACCAACAAGTTAAGAGAATGATTATTGAACACTAAATCAATAATCCCATAATATTTAGTGTTGGATTCTGCAAGAACAAAGGATGGATAATATATCCTTAATAAGTCTAGTTACCTTAAAAAGGGTGTATCGCGGAAACACCTTAAGAGACTTACCTATATGAGTATGTAAATCAGGCCGTTTCCTAAGAAAGTAAGACCGCTTTCTGATGTAGACTCATGAACCAAGGATTTAAGCACATGGCCATTAATGTGCTGAGCATACAGAACACTCTATATAAGGAAATCAGTATGTGTGACTGTTCCGGTACTATCACTAGGGGTACTTGGTTCAAGATACGTTCACCATAGACCTCGTTAGAACTTTGAATGGTTTACACTAAGTGAAGGTTCAAATCCAAAAGATACCTATCATTTATGTATTAGTTTCCACGATGATGCAAAACTTGATCTTGGAACTACATTGGCTTGATCCGACTTGGGTATGTAGGTAGTCACTCTAGTGAAGCAGCCGTCTATTTTATTTATTTTACTTATTTTGAAAATGCTGGAAAATTGTTGGAAATTTTCAAAATTAGTTTTGGGTATGGGTTTGTTTTTGAAGAGGGGAGAAGAGGGAAGAAGAAGGAAGAAGAGGGGATGAATAGTCCCACATCTAGGAAATTAAAAGAATATATTGATTTATATATGGATTTCTCTAAGTAAGGTTGGGCCCTTTGGGCACCCAAAGCTTTGCTTTGATGTGAGGTGAGAAGTTATGCATCACCACCACACACGCGCGCCGCCGTCGCCGTCCGTCCGACCGACCGGGCCGGTTCGGGTTTGGGTTCGGATCTAAAATGACGAATTAATTTTTGTTAACGGGCCAGATCCAGAATTTGAACGGACAGATTTTTGGTGGGTCATTTGAATGAAGGGACGCGACCGTTTGCTAACAGTTTTAAACTATTACAAACAGAAGCGACCGTTTGTAACGGTTTCGGACTATTGGAAAGGATGCGACACTTGACGAATGGACACCTCCTCACTACCATAAATATTGACGCCCAGGAACCATCACAGAAGAACAATCTCTTTTCTTTGTATCTTCTTCTTCTTCCTCTAGATCTGCGACGCCCAAAAAGTGTTGTAGAACACTACATTATCACCGCATTTTGCGACGCCTATAAGGTGTTGCAAACATAGGAACGCTGCAGATCAATTTTCTTCTTCTTCATCATTCTATTCTCTGCTAAAATTGCATCATCAGAGATCAAATTTGAGTGTTCTTGGTCAGATCAAAATCGTACAAGTTTTGAATCTAATTACGCTGTTTCAAGGCTTCACTGAATCCTGAAGTCGATAGTACGATAACCCGTTTGTACCTGTTGGGTTGAACTATTGTCTAAAAGAATCTAAGCAGTAGATCCTTGAAGTCATAAGTACAGCAGTTATCATCTTCATCATTCTCAAATCATAAAAAAATTATACAACAATTTCTATGTCTGTCCTTGCTAGAAAGGACTCATTTCATACCACTTCTTGTATGCTAGAGCTAATGCAATTTAGGTCTTTATAAATCTCATCAAACCAGAGCCTACAATTTTTCTTAGTGCATTCTTCAACCAGTTCAGCGAAAATACAATTCAGCTTTGTGTAACATATAATTTCAACACTAAAACAACTACACATTTAATTGTCATCTTCCACGGTTTATGTTAGCATATAATGATGTAGCACTAGTTTTTTCTTGATTGCTTTATTGTGTTTTTTGAGGTGCTCGCCAATCTGATGATTAACTTATAAGTTACATATTTTGATATTTAGTTTATTATTATAAGTGTATTACGATTTACCAAGCTTATTGGTAGTTTTTTCATTTATTTACTAATAAAATATCGGGTGATCTCCTAAATTTGAGGATCACTCTTTCATCAGAAAAGAAATTGAGTTCTATTGACAAAATTTTAGCCAATATCGACAGCGTGGTTTAGAGGTTATATATTAGAAAATATTTTATCACTAATACTTTAGTTAAAACTAAAAATAAGCAAACTGAAAGGTAAAGAAACAATATTTTAGAGTGGTCCGACAAAAAATGAACGTCACCTATGAGATTTCTTATTACTTTCACTTCAATAACAATAGCCTACATTAAAAGATAGTAACAATACAAAGATACTTGAAAGCTAATCTTTAACTCTTGCAAGAATGCATAACTTAGTCTATTTACAGTTGTTAAATTTGATGCTTGGGTGGCGGAGATTGTGTTGGAAAATAGGTGGGTAGAGCACCTTACCATCGATTTGGTCAAATGGGCTAAAGGGAGATAGTTGGAAAAAATGAAAGGAATGCGTGGCTACGATGTGTGCTAATGGGGAGCCATACGAGGAGCATGTCTTGCACTTACAATGCACTTAATGCGTATGCACTATGGCGGCATGTTACAAGGATACGATGTGCTCTTTGTCAGAAGTAAGTACACATAGTTATACTCCTTCTCATTTACTTTTTGCATGCTAATGTGACAAGGCTTGTTGAGCTTATTGGTGGATATTCAAAGAATCCTATCGAGGAAGGTCGAAGTTATGAAGGGAACTGAAAGTTCCTAAGAACTAAGCTATGGAGGATGTACCGAGCCGAGCACGAGACGACGAGATGAGCTACCTGAGACCAGTTGAAGGGGGTTGAATGAAGTAGGGTGAGAGATAGGTCATGCTTGGATTGGACTTGGCCTAATGAGCTGGCTGTTGAGGCCATAATGAGTTGAGCAAGTCGATCATAGGTCTAGAGTGTTGTTGAGGTTGAGGTCGAAAAGGAGTCGCCAGCTGAATGCGAGGTGACAAGCACAGGGCACTTGTGACCGATCGTATGCAGCTGTACTAAAAGCAGGTCAATGGCGAGTCACGCTTCAGCCGTCTTGAGCAATTATGGACTACACATAGTTGGGAGAGATTCTAGACTGGATGGAATGATCTGGAACCATATTGAGTGTGGGTCGATGTTAACTCCTCTTATTTAGCAACCTAACGATCTATGGGCAAAGCGACTTAAGGTATGAAGCGACCTAGGGTGTGGAGCGACCTAGGGTGTGAAGCGACTTAAGGTGCTTAGCGACCTAAGGTGGTAAGCGACTTAAGGTGCTTAGCAACCTAAGGTGTGAAGCGACCTAGGGTGTGAAGCGACTTAAGGTGCTTAGCGACCTAAGGTGTGAAGCAACCTAGGGTGTGAAGCGACCTAGGATGTGAAGCGACCTAAGGTGTGAAGCAACCTAAGGTGTGAAGCGGCCTAGTAGCCAAATGAAGACGGAGCGACCTAACGACTTAAGAGGATAGCGACTTAACTACTTAAGGAACCAAAGCGACCTAACAGGAGTGAGGCTCTACAGCGACCTAATGACTTAAGCACTTAGCGAGTTAGCGACCTAAAGACACTCAACGACCTAGCGACCTAACGGGTTAAGACAGTGCAAGGCCGAAGCAACTTCTTGTGCAGCCACTTCTTATGTCGCTCCTCCCCTAAGTCGCTACCGACCTACGACCTACCTTAGGTCGTTCGCGACCTAAGCCGACCAAAACAGCCCTCTATGCCGTAACTACTTATCTCGTTTCCTCCTAGGTCGGTTGCGACCTAGGACTTGCCAATGTATCCAAATGAACAAGCGTGCCCCTGTTAAGCCGTAAGCCATGTCTGTTAGGTCGGCCACGACCTACGACCTATCCTAGGTCGGTCACGACCTACAACCCAGCTCAGAATTTCCCTATAAATACAGCCTTAGCTCCAACTGGAAAAGGACTTTTGGATCATTCTCTGAAGCGCCAATACTCTGCCATTTTCTCGACTCATCCAACACTTCAACGAACTTCAAGAGGAGATCGAATACATTCAACATGAATTCGAAAGCTTCTTCTCCATACAAGTTCTAGCTACTCGTCTAAAGTTTGTTGTAATCAAAGTGTATTGTAAAGAGTTGTAACCGAATCATCAATAAAGAAGATAAAGTGGACGTAGGCTTGATTTCTAGCCGAACCACTATAAAACTGATGTCTCTTTACTTTTCTGCTATTTTTTGCTTATATTTTGTTCCCGTACCAACGGGTGGTGCTTTCACTTTTTCTTTACACACACCGGGTGTTAGCGTTCAATTTTTAGCGTTAACATTTTGGTGCTTTCACTGAGAATCCAACTCAGGGATATTTTCACCATTGCTTCGCAAAAATTTGTTGAAAGAATCTCCTTGAAGACCAGAAGTCTGTCTGAAATCATGGCTCCTGGAAGAAAGAGTAGATCACCAGATCTGGAAATGCTCATGAGGGGACCTCCGCTTCCCCAGCAGCAAACCAGGCAACTCATACCATTGGAGTCACAAGGGCTGAATTAGACGATGTAGTGTCTCGATTATACCAACAAATTGAAGCTCAAAACGCTTTGATGATGGACAGATTAAACGCTCTACTTGGGGCAAATCGACAACCAGAAAACAATGAAACAACCTTTGCCGAAGATGCCCATAATTCCCAAGAGAAAGATATTCCTCAAAGAGCAACAGGCACCGCCGAAGCGCCACCTTTCCAAGCTGACGTCTGCCCGGCGATGCCTCTGAACAATGAGGAGTACCTATCAGGGATGGTTCTCCGAATCATGAAAGAGAGCATGCAGAGGGAAGAAAATGAGAGCGATTGGGGATTTGCTCCAAGCAAAACTCCGTTTACTGAAAGGATCCTGAAAGAAGAATTTCCAAGGAAATTTGTACCTCCTACTATCCCGGCCTATAGGGGGACAAGTGACCCTAATCATTTCCTATATAAGTACGACTGGCATATGACCGGTGCAAGAGCATCAGATGAGATTAAATGCCGATACTTTCCAGTGTACTTGGAAGGAGTGGCTCTACTTTGGTTCACGAAGCTACCAGTTCGGTCTGTGGATCAATTCTCCGACTTAACTCGAAAATTCAAGGATCAGTTCAAGTTGTATGCTTCAAAGGCTAAGGATATAATGTCACTGTCCAGCCTTGAACAAGCTCCAGGAGAATCTATCAGATCTTTCTTGAACTGTTTCAATACAGCCTTGGCCGAAGTGGATAATGTAGAACCCCATATGATCCTGACTTACTTGATGCGAGCCATCAACAAATTAAGTGAATTCGGGAGATGGTTAAAAATGAAGGAACCGAATTCACTTGAGAAGTTTTATAAAAAGGCCGACGAATTCATGCGCTTAGAAAGCCTTTTTGCGCCAGCGAAAGTAGTTGTTGCCGAAATCAAAAATAACGATGTAGCTTCTGACAAAAGAGAATCTGGAAACCAGAAAAGGGAAAATGACGGAGGAAAGAAGTAGGGGAATGAGAAGAAACATCGCCGCTTTAATCCTTCAGATTTCACTCCCTTAACTGATACACAGGAAAATATCTTCTTTGCAACGAAGGATGTTGTCAAGTATCCCAAACCACCTGAGATGGGGAGAGGGGCAATGCATAATGGGAGATTCTGTCGATTCCACAATCAACCTGGCCATGACACTAACCAATGTCGCCAGTTAAAGAATGTGATTGAAGAGTTGCTGAAACAGAATAAACTGCAACAATATGTGAAGAAAAACAGAGTCGACCCAACCTCACCCACTCAGGGGCAACAACTTCCTACTCATCAATCCGGCTCAGATGACAAGACTGCAGCGCAGGAATCTGAGAGGCTTGTCATTAATGTTGTCATAGGGGGTCCTCACCCAGCAAGCAAAAGTTGGGAATCAGAATGCTGCTAACTACCCACAAAGCTGCAATAGGACACCTTTCATTCTGTCTGGCATATGGATCCAAAACAATGAATCCAGTGGAAATGGAAATTCAATCCCGAGATTCTGGAACAACAACCACCTGCATCCATATTTTACTTAAAAGCATTACTTAAATTTGTAAAATGATGATAGATGTAGAACTCTTGTATTGTAAACCGCTGAGAAATCAGTGCGAATCAATAATAAAGAACTTTAAATCTTGTGTTCTCTAATACTATACGATGCCTGTCTCATTTCGATATGCAAATACATTAAAAATATTGCTAAAATGTCGATTTAATATTGCAGGCTATCAAAGCAAAGCTTACCTATTCAACACATCACGAAGCCAACCGATTCCTACAAATCACTTGACAAACAAATACTAAGCGACGAAAGTTCCAAAATCCAACTCCTACAAGGGAAGTGCTATTCACAAACAGTTAGTGATTGCACCAAAGTGGGCACCTTCTTGACGAGAAGGTTCCAGACCCTTGCTAACCAATCGCGATCGTTTGTGCAAATGAACATCCGGTGTAGTAGCTTGCGTCTGCCCCGTGGATTCACTCAACGATAAAGCACACTTCTCTGGCAAAAAGCAAACAACTTGCAAAAGAACGGGACATGTACTTGAAGTGATAACGAGGAATCGCTAAGAAGCAGATGGTGAAAGGACACAAGCAACAATGCTACTCTTCGGAGTCCGAATGCTACTCCTCAGAGTCCACGTGCTACTCTTCGGAGTCCAATTGCTACTCCTCAGAGTCCTCGTGCTACTCTTCGGAGTCCAAATGCTAATCTTCGGAGTCCAAATGCTACTCCTCAGAGTCCACGTGCTACTCTTCGGAGTCCAAATGCTACTCCTCAGAGTCCTCGTGCTACTCTTCGGAGTCCAAATGCTACTCCTCAGAGTCCACGTGCTACTCTTCGAAGTCCAAATGATACTCCTCGGAGTCCTCGTGCTACTCTTCGGAGTCCAAATGCTACTCTTCGGAGTCCAAATGCTACTCCTCAGAGTCCACATGCTACTCTTCGGAGTCCAAATGCTACTCTTCAGAGTCCTCGTGCTACTCTTCGGAGTCCAAATGCTACTCCTCGGAGTCCAAATGCTACTCCTCGGAGTCCAATCAAGCCCTCTTCGGAGGCAAAAGACCTCTAACGAGGCAAAAGCCCTCTTCGGAGGCACAAGACCTCTTCGGAGGCACAACTCTTCGGAGGAGCCCTCTTCGGAGGCGAAAGACCTCTAACAAGGCAAAGCCCTCTTCGGAGGCACATGACCTCTTCGTAAGCAGAAACTGCTTCGGAGGCACTCAAACAATGACCTCTTCGTAGGTAGAGACTGCTTCGGAGGCACAAGCCCTCTTCAGAGGCACATAAACAAAAGACCCCTAACGAGGCAAAAGCCCTCTTCGGAGGCACAAGACCTCTTCGGAGGCATAACTCTTCGGAGGAGCCCTCTCCCGAGGCACAACTTAAAAGCCCTCTCCCGAGGCACAACCAAAAAGCCCTCTTCGGGGGCACAAGCCCTCTTCAGAGGCACATTCCTACCCTCAATGGTGAAATGCTAAACAAAGCCCTCTAAAGAGGCACGTCCAAAAAATAAAAGTTCTCTTCAGAAGCCCGCTTCACTACGAAGAGCAATCCACTTCTCAGACAATATAAGTGGCCATCTCTGAAAGTTGAAGTGTGTTAACTCTTTCTAAAAAGAAAAGAAAAGAAAGAAAAACTTCTCCAATATAAGGCATACTCTATTAAAAGCAGAATAATATTTCCTCAAAATGGAAGAATTATTCTCTAAAATAAGAGTACAAGTCTTTTCAAAATATTGCAACGAGCCATGGTATGGGGGCAATATGATATAATATAGCTACATTAATAAAAGCGATACTCAAGCAACATACCACAAGCTCATTGCAATATTACGCAAAGTAAACAAAGAAACTTGTGCAAAAACAAGGAATAAATGCATTCACACACATACTGACAAGAAATTGTACAAGTAGAAAGAACCATTTTATTCCATACTATAAAGTTTTTGTACATATGCAGGTTTCAAGCGGGGACCGGTACCCGCACAATCTCCGGTCAGTACATGCAAAAAGCAAAAAAGCAAAACGATAAGCATGAAGTCAGTTCATCACTCCTTCTTCCCGCTACCTTTGGAGCTCTTGCCCGGCTTGATGATTAATTTCTGAAGCCGGCGTTGGCGGGTCGGGGAAGAAGGAGAAGGAGGTATGGTTGGGTCAACTTCCGCTTCCTCTCCAATAGAAAAAGCTCTTTTCCTTCTCTTCTTCACAATTGCGCGCTTCCCCTTCTTTTTCGAAGAAGACTCACTACCTGGAGTAAAAAACTCAGAAAGCTTTGTGTTGTCATCATAAGTTTGCTTCGGGGTCTTTTCGCCTTCTTCAAGTTCCCCAGTCTTCTGCTCTTGCAAAGCAGGTGGATCATCCAAGCCTTGAAGGGCTCCTATTTGTTCTTCCTGCGATCCCGGCTGAGAAGCAGGAGTGATCTGAAGGGATGGAGGAGGAACAGCTGGAAGGGGAGAAGTTTCCGCAGTCTTTAGTGTTTCCACTACAGAAGAAAAGAAGTTAAAATCAGTATTCTCCGAAAAAAGAGAAGATATTGGCTCATCAGGACTTAAGTAATAAGCGAGAAATTCATCAAACTCGGGTGAAGCAAGCAAGTAATCCGCTTGACCTGGTTCGACGTTGAAGTTACCTGGAGAAGTCGGTTTAATCACTTCGATTTCAAAGTTTTTGGCTTTAGTGTCATCCTGGGTCTTCTCCTCGGCTTGAACAGTGGGAGGCTCGGTAATTACGGTTTTCACTTCGGCTTTTGCAGGAGGTGGAGAATAAGAACTAGAGCCGATGGTATCAGGGTTGACCGAAGCCGGAGGACGAGCGGGGTCAGTTAAAGGCGCTTTCTCTAAACGCTCTCCTCCAACTGCTTTGGCTCGCTCCCTAGCAAGCTGCTCTTTTCCCCTGGCAAGGGCGGTACGTGCCTCATCATCCAGATAGGTGACCTCAAGATCCGCTTCTGCATAGCCAGGACCTCCGAACATGTCGATTACCGCTTCCCATACTTCGGCCAAAGTGATTTCGTTTGTCGGTCCCAAAAATGAGAGGCTCCCGCGCCCTAAAATGCTATGAATGTAGAAATCAAATAGAGTAGAGCTAATTTTGGCCTTCGTCGCCTCGTGCGATTACTCAGCTGCTTCTTTTCCGGCAACTGCCTCATCCCGCTCTTTTTCAACTTTAAGAAGTCGAGCTTTTAACATTTCAATTTCCGCATCCTGGGAGCTGGTTTTTTCCCGCAACCGAGCAGCATCAGTGCGATAACTCTCAACAATTTTCTCGTGCGCATCATATCTAGCTTCAGCGTCTCGTTGACTAGCATGAGCATCCCGTACTTGCTTTTGAAGTACCTCTTCCTTCTGAGTAAAAGAGGTGGAAGAGGTAGCAAGATCTTCCTTGAGTTTCTTAACTTCAGACTCAAGTCTCGCGTTATCATCAGCGATGCTAGTCATTTCAGCATCGTGTTGCTTAAGAATTTTCTTCCACTCCGAATGATCGTTTTCCATAGTCAACATGGCTTCGAGATTCATATGATTAACTCTTTGAAGCTCGTCAACAAGTTTCTGCCAACCAGACATCCTCTCGATATCGAGTTTGACAGCATCAAGGTTTCTTAACATAGCTTGCTTATCAATCGGCACCAAGTCTAAGTCGAAACGTACTCCCTTTAAACACCAATTTGGGAATCGGCTTTGAAGTGTAGGAGGAGCATCCCTGACTTGATACTGAGGCCTGTTAATAATCGTCTGAATGTCAGTTTTCTGAAGAGCAGGAGAACCGGGGGGAATGTCAAGAGAGATAGAAGCAGCGGTCTTTTCAGAAATTGCAGACGCGTCGCTAGGCTTGACCCGCTTGCTTGGATCTTCAACAATGTGACTCTTCCCTTTATCATCATAGGACTTTCGCTTATGAGAATCATCGCTTCTGTGAGAAGAGTCGTATCGTTCATCCCTCCTCTCATATTGATGCACATAGTCCCGCCTTTCTTGAGCCTTCCTAACAGCTCTTTCTTCATCAGTTTCCTTGCGGGCAGGGAGATAGCGCCTATAATCATAAGTGTCACGTCTTCCATGGCGCTGGAAATTTTCATGATATGAGCCACTTCGCCCCATCGGAGAATCTAAAAATGAAAAAGAGATAGAATTTAGAAATTTCCAGAAAGAGGAAGCTAAGTGCATATAAGTGCCGAAAAATCCTAAGTGTGTGTGACGTGCAAGCTACGCGCGTCAAACTACAAACCACTCTTTGGTTGAGGAGTGATAGCAGATTGTGAAGTAGAAGTCAACTTTTGAGCTGACGAAGTTTGCTGCAAGGCAGATGTCACTTCAGCTGCTGGGGATGTGACTTTCGTTGTATCGTCTTTGAAAATCTCTCGTGAAGTCACCATTAGGTCACTTAGCTCACCAAAAATGTCTTCGCCCTCGTGTCGAGCGGAACTCTCTTTTTTAGCTTCTTCATCGGCTGCCTTCTCGGGGCATTGAGAAAGTTCCTCCTCTTCGATAACCGGAGAGAGTGTAAACTTGTCGGATGACCCCACAATACCAACGGAAGTAGAACATTTCACCAATGCAGCCTCTACGGTGGGTTCTTTAGATGCAATTTCTTTCGCAGAAACTGGGGCATTTGATGTCTCTGCTTGAGAATCTAGGGAAATTAATGTTTCAGTCTCGGGACTAGAAACTTCATGAATCTGGGTAGATCGGGAGGAGTGTAAAAGTCCGAACTGATGCAGAAACTCGTCTTTCAGCAAAAATTTAGCGCTTCTCTCTTCAGCAGCCACAGCACTCAAAGTTTCAAGGGTTGGCTTGTAGCTGAGATCCCTAAGAGGAGGAGGAAGTGCTGCAAAAAGTAAAGAACGAAGTTAAGCATTTGACAATTCGAGTTTCGAGAAGTTCAGAAAATGAAGTGAACGGGGAAAGACAATCTTACTTTCGACTCTCCAGACGGCATAGAATCCTGGGGGGCAGCGGACGAAGAAGAATTGACTCAAAAACCCGTGTGCACTCTCGGGCAAGTCCAGAATCAATTTACGGTTTCTTGCACCTCTCACAAGTATAATTGAAGGGTGATCTTTGTTCTTCGCAAAGGTGCATAAATAGCAAATCTCCTCAAAACTTGGAAGACGGTTGAGCGTTCTAATGAACAGCACACACAACCCCATCAATATGGCATAGCTGTTAGGGTGTAGCTGGAAGGGAGAGATAGTCAATCGAAGAAGAAGCTGTCGGAGAAAATCATTAAAGGGAGGAATCGCTCCACTTAAGCACATCTGACGATTAACTGCAATAAAGCCGTGAGGTGGCCTATCAGCAGTATCGTTTATCCCTGGAAGCTGGGCATCTGCTTCAGCAATGCCAAACTGAATGCATAACTGATTGAAGACTCTGTGGTTCAAGGAGGTCGAAGTTCTTTCCGGAGGATCAACCGACGGGTTAGCAATTGGAAAAAACTCCCCAGCTTGTCCTGTTTCTTCTTGTTGAGAAGTCATTCTACACAAGGAACTGGATATTCAAATATGAAGGTTCACGTTTCCTAAAAGTGTGTGAAGTGTTGTGCAAAACAACTGAAATGACAAGTAAATAAAATTAAACTTGAAATAATACTGATTGATGCATATCAATTCAGAAATTTTCGAGGCTTAATATTAAATCAAAGTTAAGCGTAGTATCAATGCAGATGATATTTAGCAATATGTAAGTTGTAATTATATAAAGTTTGCATTGACACTTCATTTAATCAGTTGAATCGCAATACTTCATCTTTAACCAAATTCATGCTATTTTGATTAAGTAAAATATCAGTTCTTTAATCTAATACATCACTTGATGTGGGCGGTCGATGATGAGTATATTCGTCCCATTTTTCTGCAAGTGTTATGTTTAAACAGGTTGTTAGATTAAAAGTTAGAGCAATCTATAAAGAAGTATAACAAAGTTCAAACAGTTTAAAGTCCAGACAATTCAAAATTCAGGCAGTTCATTCCGGCAATTCAAGTTGAGAATTCAAGTCGAAATTATGCTTCAAGACAGGAAGAACATTTTTTAATTAAGTGTTAGCTCGTCCACGACCTAAAGGATATGCTGCGAGTTAAGTTAAGTCGTCGACCCTTTAAGTCGTAATGCGTATGAAGGAAAAAGCCTCAAGTCAAAATAGCGCAAATTTCTCCAAGTCCTAGCTCGGCCGCGACCTAAAGCCTATGCCGCAAGCAAGTTAGGTCGCAGGAAAGTTGGGTTGCAAGCGAGTTAGGTCGTAGTTATGATAGGTCGTACAGTTCACGTTCGAACCAACTCCAACAGCCTACATAAGTCAAGCCCTTCTAAGTCGCAGTATTCAAGCCAAAGAGTTCAAGGTAGAGCAAAACTGGCTAAGTCCTAGGTCGCTTGAACATATACGGCACTTAAGAGTTATATCATCACAAAGTTGGGTCGTTCGATCAGTTAGGTTGTAAGAGTTCTTGAACCAGGACGGGTTGTTAGGTCAGCCTAATTTATTAGGTCGTGTATGTTTTTGGGTCGTCCAAATTGCTAGATCGCTTGCTGAGTTACCCAATAACCTCGAGCTATCCCCCATCAGAAATCCTAAGCCATATTCTCCAATCATACTTCGCCACATCACCAGAAGCGCCCTAACCTAACCCGTTATCTCTCAACATCACCAAATCATTCGAAACCAAGCCAAATCACCCCAAATCCATCATGAACATGATGCGTTGCCCTGATCTCGAGAAGTACAATGGTAGCGCAACCATGGACGAACAAAAATTGACCACGGCGTGGCTCTTAGTGAAATGCAACGCATGAAATCGTATTAAGGCCGAAAAATGGGGGAGGGTTTGTGTTTCGATGATGGCCGTGATTGAGTAGTGATTGAAATTACTTATGTAGTATAATGATGGGGATGATTGATGGTCAAGTAATTGGATTCGCCTTCGAGAGCTTGGAAACTTATTAATGGCAGGATGGAGTGTTAGAACAGATGAGATGAAGGAGGAACGACCTAAGCTATTTATACACCGGGGCAGTGAAATGCGAATCGGCACCACACGACCTAGTTTCCTCGCTAAGTCGCTTGCGACCTAACAACTCATCAAAGCACGAGTTAAGGAGATCGAAGCACACGACCTACGACCTAGGCGTGTACTTCGAGGGGCAAATGTTAACTCCTCTTCGTTAGCTACCTAATGATCTATGGGGCAAAGCGACTTAAGGTATGAAGCGACCTAGGGTGTGGAGCGACCTAGGGTGTGAAGCGACTTAAGGTGCTTAGCGACCTAAGGTGTTAAGTGACTTAAGGTGCTTAGCGACCTAAGGTGTGAAGCGACCTAGGGTGTGAAGCGACTTAAGGTGCTTAGCGACCTAAGGTGTGAAGCGACCTAGGGTGTGAAGCGACCTAGGGTGTGAAGCGACTTAAGGTGCTTAGCGACCTAAGGTGTGAAGCGACCTAGGGTGTGAAGCGACCTAGGATGTGAAGCGACCTAAGGTGTGAAGCAACCTAAGGTGTGAAGCGGCCTAGTAGCCAAATGAAGACGGAGCGAACTAATGACTTAAGAGGATAGCGACTTAACTACTTAAGGAACCCAAGCGACCTAACAGGAGTGAGGCTCTACATCGACCTAATGACTTAAGCACTTAGCGAGTTAGCGACTTAAAGACCCTCAACGACCTAGCGACCTAACGGGTTAAGACAGTGCAAGGCCGAAGCAACTTCTTGTGCAGCCACTTCTTATGTCGCTCCTCCCCTAAGTCGCTACCGACCTACGACCTACCTTAGGTTGTTTGCGACCTAAGCCGACCAAAACAGCCCTCTATGCCGCAACTACTTATGCCGTTTCCTCCTAGGTCGTTTGCGACCTAGGACTTGCCAATGTATCCAAATGAACAAGCGCGCCCCTGTTAAGCCATAAGCCATGTCTGTTAGGTCGGCCACGACCTACGACCTATCCTAGTTCAGTCACGACCTACAACCCAGCTCAGAATTTCCCTATAAATACAGCCTTAGCTCCAACTGGAATAGGACTTTTGGATCATTCTCTGAAGCACCAATCCTCTGCCATTTTCTCGACTCATCCAACACTTCAAGCACTCCAAACTCCGAAGACACTTCAACGAACTTCAAGAGGAGGTCGAATACATTCAACATGAATTCGAAAGCTTCTTCTCCATACAAGTTCTAGCTACTCGTCTAAAGTTTGTTGTAATCAAAGTGTATTGTAAAGAGTTGTAACCGAATCATCAATAAAGAAGATAAAGTGGACGTAGGCTTGATTTCTAGCCGAACCACTATAAAGCTGCTATCTCTTTACTTTTCTGCTATTTTTTGCTTATATTCTGTTCCCGTACCAACGGGTGGTGCTTTCACTTTTTCTTTACACACATCGGGTGTTAGCATTCAATTTTTAGCGTTAACAGTCGGCATGATAGAGTCAAACATGAGTGAGTTGGGTCGGTGTGGACCGGGCTGGGTTATGCTTAGGCCTAACTTTGCTCGATGAGCTAACTATTGAAGCTTCTTCAAGGTGTGCCGATTGACTGCTGGCTAGTCGTGCTACTGAATAGATGGGCTAGCATGGGTTCAGCCTGGGTTTGGATTGGTAGTTAAGGAAGTCTCGCTGGCTCATCTCTTGCCTTAGCTGGTTGGGTGTAGACTAGCCTGGTCGAGCCGGCCTAGCCTGGACCAGGTGAGGCTAAGAAGCCTTGTCAGTTTATCTTTTTACTTGTAAAAAAATTAAGTAATATTTTTTCCACCATCTCCATACCCGTCTGCAGATACGGGCTTGTCAGATCACGAAGATGTCATTGATCAACTATCCTGCTAAGCATTTAATGTGCGTCACATGTGATGCCGTGTTATTAGCTAAGACGGTTCACTTTTCAAGATTTGACACAAACATGTCACGTCTCCACCGTGCATGATGTGACACATCACTGACTGCATCTAAGCGGTCGAGATTCTTTTGCCCTTTTGAATACACGGTTGTGATTATAAATACCCATCTCCCACTTCACCCTAAACCCATAAAGTTTCTGCCATGAAAATTCCATAAGAATCTACAAACTTTCCATTGTTTTCTACAGGTAAAAGAAGTAAAACTCGTCTTTCCCTTTCTCTTCGAGTGCTCTTGAACCTTTTTGAAAACACGATTTTTGTTATAAAATACAAGTTTCTTACTACATAATTGTTCTTGCTAATTTTTGCTTTGATTGCTATCTAGAGCATTATTTTGATATGGACCCTACATCGTCGCTTTGTTAGAGCTCATGCTCTCTAGTCATCTTTTGGAAGTCGATTAACCATTGCTTCTATGTTAATGGTTCAATTAATGATGGTGGACTATCATGTGGCCTTGCCTTGGTGGTACCAAATCTAAATTGGTTTGGTTGCTTCAACGCCTTACTTCAAGGTGTGGAGAGTGTCGCCTCTATAATTGATTTCACAACTAATGTCTCTTATGGTTTTTCATTGTCGATTACTATCTCTTCAACGTCTCTTATGAGATTCAATGTGGAAAGTTTTACGAGTGACGGTGCAACTCCTCTTCCACTACCATTAGCAAAATGTTGGCTGGGCAGTGATAAGAGCATGGTTTGGTATGTTCCATCTGCATATTTAAAGTTGGATCATTTAGAGCATTCCATCAATGCGCTTCTTCTTTTACAGTTAGTGATAAGATATCCTTATATGCTAAAAACGGCGTATGTTATGCCCCCGCCTCTTCAATGAAACATATCTTTTGTTGTGAATTTTGTTTGAGTACTTCTCTGCTCTACCTTTTCTAATTTGTCTTTATGTAGCTTGTAGGGTAGCATATTTTGAATAGCCAGTGACGTCCCTATAATATTTACAAAAAAGAAAAAACAAGATAAACTAAATAACATTGTATGCTAATGAGACGAGTTGACGGGACCATTCATATGAACCATGTGTCGGTCTGATGTAGAAAGGCGGGTGGCATCAGCATGAGCTGGTGTTCATGTTAGCTTGTGTGTTCTCCTGGGTGATAAGTGGTCAGATGTAGAGTGGCAGATGGGCCTGGCTCGAACCGAAGCACATGCAGGTTCAAAAATTCTCTTGGGTGATACGTTGCCAATCAAAGCGACCGTAGTTCCTACTACAAATCAAAGTGCAGTATTGGCTCAGACACTCTTATGTACAAGCGAGTTGTATGGTGATGACATGAGCGACGAGTGCCCCCCATTTACAAGAATTTAATAGATGGGAGAACTTAAGGTATGAAAATTTATCCATGGTGATTGGTTGGCTTGTGAGCAAGATCGAGAAGAGCGGTAGTCGTTAAGCCCAATCATCTTCAGACATGTAGATATGCATATAGTTATTTGCGGATGTGGTTGAAGGCTGCTAGAGAAACCTATGGACAAGGATTGATCAGGATGAAGATGAAGACAAGCGAGAGAGTTATCTATTGGCCTACTGATTGAATAGACTGGTTGTTGGTGGGACTCGACCTTATAGGACAACTTTCTCTGACTTTTCTAGGTGGTGGCTTCAAGGGAGGCTGATCCAGACACAAACCGATGGTGAGTGGCTCTAGGATTTTCCAAGGAGATGCGTGGCTTGTAACTATGACCACCAAGTTAGCTGTCTTGCCCATTGGCTTTGCTGCGAGCGTTAGCCAGCTAGGGTGTTTATGTGGGTGGCAATCGTGTGTGGTTGATGTTATCATCATACAAAATATGCCCATGCTTACCATAACTTAGTTGATAGCAATCGTAGTGTGAAGGAGTGGATAGGTATGCATCATAGTTGCTCACAATATGAAGCCAAATTGGGATTACAGTCCAAATTATAGGAGGAATTCACTCTGCAACTGGAGGAGGCGGTGGAACACACTTCATCGTTATTACCACCAATGTTAGACATGGTGCAAATGAAGTGAAACGAGTTTGTAGATGAGAGAAAGTCAAAGAAAATATTAAGAGCTCTTGGGGGTGGCCCTTCTTCTAGCACCAAAATCTTGACAAAAATTTTAGCCAACCTCGAAAGTGTGGTTGGGAGGTGATATTAGCAAAAGGTTAATCACTAATACATTAGTTATAAATGAAAAAGGATGAGACAATAATAAACTTAAAGGTAAAGAAGCAAGAGTTTATAGTGTTTCGACCAAAAATGATCTATGTTACTATGATATTTCTTATTACTTTCACTTCTAATACAACAACCTAGATTACAAGATAATAGCAAAGCTAATCATCAACCCTTGTAAGAATCATGCCTTGGTCTAATTATAGTTGTTGAAGCGGTGCTTGGATCGTTGAGCTTGTGCTAGAAACCAAGCAAACAGAGCGCCTGACCGTCGATCTGGTCGAACGGGATGATGGGAGATGGCTAGAAATTGAAAGGAATGTGTGGCTGTGATGAGTGTCGGTAGGGGTGTCATACAAGGTGCATGTCTTGCAGTTGCTGCGCATTTATTGCATTTGTACTATAGCAGAATGCTATAAGGATATGAATGCTCATTATTAGAAGCAGATACACCTTGTTGTATTCCTTGCCGTTTACTTTTGCATGTTGATGCGGCAAGGCACGCTGAGCTGGTTGGTGGATAGCCAAAGACTCTAACTAAGGAAGGCGGAAAGTATGAAGGAAACTGAAAGTTGCTAAGGACCAATCTAAGGAGGATGTGCCAAGCTGACCATCAGGCGACAAGACATGTTGTTTTAGACTAGTCGAAGGAGGCCGAATTAAGCCGAGGGAGAGACAAGTCATGCTTAGTCCAGACTTGGCCTGACGAGCTAGATATTGAGGCTATACTTAGTTAAGTCAGCTAGATGCAGGGCTAGATTGTTGCTGAGGATGAGGCCGAGGGAGAGTTTCCTGGCCGGATGCGAGATGATAGGTGTGGGCCACTTGAAACTGGTTGTAGTGGTTGGACTAAAGTCGGGCCAATGATAGGTCATGCTTAGGTTGGTATTGAGCTTTGCAAAGCTGCATGTAGGTAGCAGAAATTCTTGAGTGGATGGAGTAATGTTAAACCATAGTGACTACGGACCGACATGATAGAGTAATTCATGAGTGAGTTAGGCCCGAGCTACATTATTCTTAGGCATGACTTTGCTCGATGAGTTAGCCGTTGAAGCTACTTTGCGTTTTGCCTATCGGCTGCTAGCTAGTTGTGCTACTAAATAAATATGCTGGGATAGGTCTAGCTTAGGTTTGGGCCGGTAGTTGAGGAAGTCTTGTTAGCTTTTGTCCAGCCTTGGATGATCAATTCATGTTTTTCATGCGAAAAAATTAGGTAAAATTTTCCCCCCTAAGTTCGTACTCGTATGAGGTGCAGGCTTGTCAAATCACAAAGACACTACTATTATTTAGCTTTTTTCATAAGTAAGAAGGATGATAATCAAGCATCTTAGCCTAGCATGGTCTGGTCCAGGCCAACTGTATCCAGGTCTTCTCATAAGCCGGTCGCGACTTAGGGTAGGTTGACTTAGTTTTTAATGTACGATGATAACCCAAATCAAGCCTAGGCCTGCATTGGCACCTTTACACAATTGCACATCAAGCCTTCTACTGGTCAACTCTTTCCGCGCAGCAGCCCAGGCAATTAGCTCGTCGATCAAGATAAGATACAAGCCCAGCTTGACCCATTCCTCATTAGTCAACCGATTCTATGACGACCCCCTACACCTCCGATGCTCATATAACTGAACAGTGCACTGCTGAAGCATCCGGTTGATGTTAAGGGAAAGAAATAGAAGTAAAGATGACAAATTGAAAAGAAGAGGAGAGAATACAAGAAAGGAAAAGGAAATAAAACATCACAAATCACATAACCCGTTATATATCTCACAGCGCATCAGATAAAATATAATAATCATCATAGATGTAAAACAGGCGAGGCGGTAATAACTATATAAACCACAAAATCAGAGTATACACGCTCTTGCAGCGATGCAAAATAGCAATAGAGTTTATACAACTGATAAATAAAGTCGACTGATAAACTGCCTCTAATAATAATAAGTCAACACTGTCAAAGCTCCATAGTGTCACATAGCTGAACAAACAATAAAAACTCAAAATATCAATATGAGAAAGCATCACCATCTGCTAGTCCATCTGCACAACTCCAATTGTTATTTACACTGGCTTTCTAGTCTCCTTATTTAAGAGCACCTGAGATAATAATAAGCAAAGCATAAAACCTTGAGTTAGACAATGGTCTAGTGTGAGCGATAACTAATATCAAAACACTATAAAAGTCGGTATAGTATATGGAACATAGGGTATGGAGAATCATAACTAACTTGTCCCTGCATCCACGAAATTAGTAGATAACACAGGATATATGCTACTCTATGATAGTCATCATGGGTATACTATACATCAAAGTACTAAGGGTGTCTCGATATCGGTATCGGTAATATCTA
Source organism: Allium fistulosum (assembly GCA_030737815.1). Classification (NCBI taxonomy): domain Eukaryota; kingdom Viridiplantae; phylum Streptophyta; class Magnoliopsida; order Asparagales; family Amaryllidaceae; genus Allium; species Allium fistulosum. Next base: position 1,367,254,644 of record CM060902.1, on the reverse strand, counting down.
CATCGTATGACGTCTCTAAGGTGACAAAAACAGTCAAACAAACATGACATCCATCATCCATCCTCATATTCACTCACTCGGTGCGTTGGATATATGACACTCATTTGACCCCATCGTCCGATCAAGGACTACTCAATGTCCCGGTTTTTCGGTACTCGAATCCATGCCACTCAGTAGGCCAGGAACTAGACTGCACACATCAAAACAGTCCAGGTTGCTCAGATCGAAATATCATGTGATCTGGGGCACACATCAAAACGCAAGTGAGCGTCCTCACATATCCCTACTTTATGAGTACACCCCGAAACCTATGAATATCAATGATCCCATTGCACATGTCATCCATAGCAGAGCTCATCTTAGAACTATCCATATAACTCTCATCTGAAGTCGTTGCGGTTGGGAACTATTCTAAACAACTATCATAAGTCATAGAGTGTCATCATGCGTTCCATAACCTCTCTCTAACGGTTCCCTCAATACGACTCATAGTCAACTATTCTGCATCTCGAAGTACATCTATCCATCATAGAAGCGGTCATTTCCCACTATTGAATCATCATCGTCAAATAATTAAGTCATCGCGTCGAAGCATCATGCCTTTGCTTCACCACCAAAACCACCCATCGAAGAGCGATAACACAAAAATCGAACATTGCACGAACGAACAAACCATTATGTTAACTAGGTTTTTAAACAAGTAGAAGTCAATAGGAGTCAGAACGATGATAGAAAGATGGAACGGCTTGAAACTTGACAAGAACACTCAGAAGAACAGTAGAAAGGGCTCAAGAAATTATGCACTCAAAACAGGCTAAGTCATTAAATCGACCCGAGTCAAGTCCCTTGACTCAGTACCGAGTTTAATTGCTTCATCACAGCATCTTCATACTTTTGGAAAAATCATCTTCTATTCTATCTAAGCATACCCATGAAGTTTTGGTTGAATATCAAGGAATCTATTACAAGAAATGAATATGTGACAATCTAAGCGGTAGGATAGTTCAAGCAAAGGGAGAACGAGCATCAAAACTAGTCAATAATCTACCAAATTACATGGAGAACATCTAGATGAAGTTAGTAACATAAAATAAGAAGAAGTACCCAAACCCTGGCTAAGGAATAAACTCGGCCCTGAGTCAATGGCTTGACTCGATACAGGGTTTAGACCTTAATTCAGGTGGTCACCACTTTCTTTGTGCTATCTTGGGTTACTTCATGGACTTCTTTGGTAGTAGGCTTCCAGTCCAATATGGCTGCCACCACTATAAACACAAACCATACTACAACCAAGAAAGGGGCCGGTCTCTATCATTACTACGCGGAAATTTCTTTAACTCTCTCTCTCTGCTCCATAGTCACCGAGGCAGTTCCTTTAGATAATTCTGTTTTGAGTGCTTGAAACTCTTACTTAATCAAGATCAAATCAATAAGCAAAGTTATAAATTGGACATTGGTTTAGTTAACAATCGAACCACTATAAAAGTCTTTGTCTCTCATTTGTTTTTCTCTTATTTTCTGTTATATTTGCTCCGTTCTAACGAGGCTGGTGCTTTCACATCATACTTCGGGGGTGTTGATCCATTTTTGGGTTAATATTTTGGTGCTTTCACTGAGATTGAATAGATTAAGAAGTTAGATTTAGAAAGTTTACTTGAAGAAATTGAAGATTTGCTACTCTAATATCTTCCAAAAGGAAACTCGCATTCGGGAGATCCACATGAGCAACTATTAGTGGTGATGAAACAAAAACTCACCAAACTGAAGCTAATAATGAAAACTCTACTCCAAGCTCTTATTCTCACCAAGAAATTATCACAAGAAGAGAACTCAACCAAATGATTAATGAGCTTAATTAGAAAATGGATGGTAGCCAAAAAGCTTGGATAAGACTAATGCTTTGCCAACACTATAGCCATCAAATTCTCCGAGAGCTAGGCAAGAAACTACAACTGCTATGGTACAGGAGAACTCCTTTTTTCGAGGCTTAAGCAGGAGGAATGACAAACAAAAATCGAAAGAGGTAGATGGGGGAACTAGAAGGATTTTTATAGGTGTTGAATATGCGAGTATATGATTTTTGTTTGATGATAATAAACATATATATATATATATATATATATATATATATATATATTCATTTAAATGTATTTGTTAATGTACTATTTTATTTTTCACATATCTAAATAAATATTTGCTGAATAAAATAGATATCTCGGAATTTAAATTCAAATAGATATTTTATTCAAATAAATATTCATTACAATTTTGAATAGTACAAATTTTAGCTCTCACTATATATATACAAATTTCAATTACATTACAATTTCAATCACATCACATTTTTCACTATGCATTTGCACCTCACTACATTTCCTCATTCACTCGTATTTGATCTTCATCACTATTCCAGGTTGAATCTAGCATCTGAGCAATCTACAAAATAAACACTAACGTAGTAAAATTGAAAAGAAAATTGTTATCCCGCCTTTTGGCAAGGCCAGGACACCAAGGAGTTGGATTCCAAATGTCGTTTGTCATGGATATCGTTGAATTTTGACCAAGTCCGGATCAAGCCCTAATCGATGAGACATGATCGGGAAAGTAAAGCAAACCAACGCTACAAGTTTCAGATCGATCCGAGTTCATATACTCGAGTTATGATGGATGCAAGTCAAAGGGGAGAGTGTCTTTTCGCATCCATCGGGAAGCAGCAGTTCGTATCGATCGAAGTTAAGCATGCTTCGAATCCATCGAATTCGTCTCGATGGATTTCGTATCAGTCAGCCCGGCCCAGATTTCGTATCCATCGCTATAGGTGGTTCCGCATCCATCAGATCAGCGGTGATTTCGTATCCATCAATAAGTCACCTGGTTCGTAACGATCACGTAATGTCTACTTCGTATCCATCAGTCAATGCTTGCTTCGTATCCACGGATGAAGTCCTACTCGAATCCATCAGGTCAACCAGCTTGGATAACGTGTCATCTCTCGAAGGTAACGAGGCGAGATACATGGAGTCGAAGCAGTCAACACGGAGCAAATATCGGATCGAGGCGAAGCGCGCACACCACGTCATCCCTTGATGCGAATGCGCCGAGATGTATGGAGTCGACGCGGTCGACTCGGAGTGAAGATCGGATCGAGGCGAAGCGCGCGTTCCACGTCTTCATAGAAGCGCGTGACACCATTGATTCGAAGCCCACAGCTCGGAGAGATGGATTCGAACCAGACAGCCTAGCGAAGAACATCATCTCGTATCGACAATATCTCTCAATCCACTGATCCAAATACCATGAAATTTTAACTGAAGGTTGCACACATAACGAGGAACATCTCCACCAATTTTGAGCTCAATTGGAAGTAATCTTGATCGATATGAAATGATTTCGTATCGATCACCGATTGACTTGAAACTCTTTGGAAGTGGTCGAATGGGTCCCCTCACGTGTCAGGCCAAGTCTCCCGGAGTTTGAGCGAAATCTAAGCCTCCTACGCCTATAAATAGAGCCCCAGAATCAACGGGAAAAGGATCTTTTTTCTCTAAAGCGTCCAGACTCTACCGGATTGAGATTTGCACCCTACTTTTGCTGTCAATTTCGAATTCTAAATTGTAATCCGCTGTTCATTGCTGTAAACGCTTGTAATCATTGAAAGAGAATCAATAAAACCATCAAAACTTCATAGTGGATGTAGGCTATACGCCGAACCACTCTAAATTGCTTGTCTGCGCACTTTACATTCCTGTTTGTTGGAGTTTTTGTTAGATAATCTCTGTTTTACATTTATAATCTTTATTATTATCTCTTCAAATAACTCCCGAAGAGTGTTGTGCCCATTTTTGGTACAAACACTTTGGTGCTTTCACTGAGAAAACCAGCTTTTTCTCCTGCTCATTGGATCTGCCGTCGATACCGGATTGTACAAATCCAAGAGGAAGATCCAGATATCCAGTCCGGAATCCTTCCATTCTATTCAGATTTGCTCAAAATCTAGGAAAGGACTCCACCACCGAGAATGGTCAGCATAAGAACTGGCGCTACCGCTGCAGAGCAAGAAGGCAGAGATAGGCAGAATCCCACACAGCCGCCTTCCTCCAATCAAGACAATACCACTCACTCAGACTCAACGGGGCTAGTCACCCGACAGGAGTTTCAGGTATTGCTCCAGGAGCTGACCCAAAGCCGTCAGCAGTTGGCGGAACAGTTACGCGCCAATATCGAGCTGACCAACCAGCTAAACCGCCGGGGGCACAGAAGGTCCAGGAGAGATGATGTCTCCAGTGCGTCTACCGAAAGCTTAGCTTCATCTGATTATCACCACCGAACTACCCGTCCTCGACTAGAGGGGAGTCGCGCTCAAGCTGCTGAATATCAGCCCGCCTTAACTATTGGGCAACTGAGGGTAGGACCGTCGACCGGCTTCCAAACGGGTCCCTCAACACGAGGAGGTACTGCCCCACAGTACACCACGGATAACCACGCCACAACCGCCGCAGCAGAGACAAGGGTCGATACCCGAAATCAATCAGGGCCGATCAATCAACAGCGAGGACATACTCCTGAACCTTATGTCCCAGAAGACGTTGAGCCAAGGAGGCGAGACACTGATCGTCGACAGCGCCCGATCCCAACTCGCACCGTGGAACCCGACCACGCCTTAGCTCATCACGCTCTGAATCTGCCCGTTTCGGATATATCAACCATGATACGTTAAATGATCCGCGAGAGTCAGGGGCTCACTAATGATGACTGGGGTATTTCCCGTAGTCATACCCCTTTCACAGACGAAGTGTTACATGCCGAACCCCCTAGGCGATTCAGAATGCCGACTCTCCCGATGTATGAAGGGAATAGTGACCCCAACCAGCATATTCTGAAGTATGAATGGTCGATGAGCGCTGCAAGGGCCGACGATGCAGTGAAGTGTCGGAGTTTCCCCATCTCTCTGGGGGGAATCGCGACAATGTGGTTTACCCGCCTACCACCTAGATCAATTTCTTCGTTCGATCAATTGGCCAAGAAGTTTGTGGAACAATTCCAGATGCACGTTGCTAGGCCAAAAGACGTCAACACCTTGTCCAACGTCACTCAAGCTCCTGGAGAAACACTCAGGCATTACCTGGAGAGGTTCCACGCAGCATGCGTCGAGATCACCAATCCAAACGATAATTCAATCTTAATGGCTCTGACCAAGGGGATTGATCCTGATTCTGAATTCGGAAACTGGCTAGCTGGAAAACCGCCCGCGTCGTTGGACCGTTTTTACTCCAAGGCCGCTCAATTCCTACGGCAGGAGGACGCAAAATAGTCTAGGAAGCAGGACGATGCGAGGCCCAGCATTGAGGGAATACAGAGCAATGTGGCAGTTAAACAGTCCGGCGAGAGTTCCAGGAAAGTTCAACTGAATATACAAAACAAGCAAACCCAGCAGAGAGGAAACAATGGCCAGAATAAGAAGAGAGACGAGAACCGAGGTCCACGACGTAGAGCTCAGATGTTTGACAGTTATACACCGCTAAACACGTCATTGGAAAACGTATACTTACAGACTTGTAACACTATACAGTATAAGAAGCCTGCTCCGAAGCCCTCATCGGAGAGACAGATTCAGACAGGGAAATTCTGTAGGTTCCATGAGAGCTATGGACACAATACCAATGAGTGTCGGCACTTACAGGACCTCATCGAGAAGCTGATAAGAGAGAGGAAGCTAGATCAGTTTGTACGGGCGCCGCAGTCTGGCGGAGCGGGCCCCTCGAATCAAAATCGTTCACAAAATCAGGAAAGAGAGGAGGAACCCGCCCGTGCGGGCGGGAGATTAGTTATCAACACAATAAGTGGTGGTCCCCATCCGGCAGACAGAAGCTGGGGGGAAATGGAGTCGTATGCCAGTTCTATCAGGCATGCGGACTTCGAGTGTTATAGTAATTGCGAGGATGGAACCCCGGCAAAGCAACAAAAGATAATGTCCGATGATATCGTGTTCAGGAGCCGAGACGCCGATAAAGTCGAAGCCCCTACAATCGACCCACTAGTCATCTCTGCCCAGGTAGGTCCTGCTTGAATGAAGAGGATCCTGGTTGACAGTGGGAGCTCTGTAAACATCTTGCTTAAACGGGCTTACGATCTAATGAAGATGGAGACAAAGGATTTGAAACCCTGTTTATCCAGAATCCATGGTTTCAACGGAAGTGCCACGATACCCATAACTGAACTCCCAGTCGAGTTAGGCATTGGAGAACGCCGGAGGGTCCGAATGTTACAATTTGTTGTGCTAGAAATCGATTCGCCATATAATGCGTTTCTGGGACGACCAGCCTTAGCTGAGTTCAGGGCGGCGATCGCCCCATGGTGTCTGACTTTGAAATTTCCCACTGATCATGGGATTGGAGTTATTCAAGGAGATCTGGCCACAGGAAGGGCCTGTTATGTTGCTGAGTTGCGCGGGGCGCAACGTAAAGAGAAGGGAAAGGGCGTAGAGGAATCTCTCTGCGTCCGTTCTGTCGATAATTGACAATTGATGCCTGGGCCTCGGCCCGGGCACCACGACCAATTCCTGAAAGACCTGGACCCCAGGGACAGCGAGGATAAAGACGAATCAACGGAGAGTCAAGCATCTCCAGCCGAACTGACTATGGACGTCCCAATCAGTGAGGATGATGATTCAAAGATGTTGAAAGTTGGGTCTCAACTAAACAAACAGACACAGCAGGAATTGGTCGAATTTCTTCGTGCAAATCTCGACGTCTTCGCCTGGACACACTCTGACATGTGCGGGATCTCGCCGAGCATTGCAAGTCACTCCCTAAAATATAGATCCACGACATGTCCCAGTAAAGCAGAAAAGGTGCGGTATGGATCCAGAGAGATCTGCCGCCCTTAAGGAGGAAGTTGATAAACTACAATCGAATGGGTTCATTCGAGATGCCTTGTATCCCGAATGGGTGTCCAACCCTGTACTAGTTCGGAAACCAAATGGGAAGTGGAGAACCTGTGTTGATTACTATGACCTAAACAAGGCCTATCCAAAAGATAGCTTCCCACTTCCTCGAATCGATTAGCTCGTAGATTCGACGGCCGGACATGAACTACTATCCTTTATGGACGCTTATTCCGGCTACAATCAGATACCCATGCATTTACCTGATCATGAACATACCAGCTTCGTGACCGACCTGGGACTCTATTGTTACAAAGTCATGCCGTTTGGTCTAAAGAACGCTGGAGCAACATACCAACGCTTAGTCAACCGAATGTTCGCTGATCAGATTGGGAAAACCATGGAGGTTTACGTGGATGACATGCTGGTGAAGTCCCGATTCTCCACCGATCACGTCAGAGATTTGAATTCAATGTTCAGCATCCTCCGGGAGTACGGAATGAAGCTCAACCCACTCAAATGTCACTTTGGCGTTGCATCCGGGAAATTCCTTGGGTTCATCGTCAACGCTCGAGGAATAGAGGCGAATCCTGAGAAGATCTGGGCTATTAGAAATTTGCAAACCCCTAGAACTATAAAGCAAGTCCAGAGTCTTAACGGGAAGGTCGCAGCATTGAGCAGGTTCATTTCAAAGTCCACCGATAAATGCATTCCTTTCTTCGACCTGATCCGGAAGGGCAAACGAAACTTTGAATGGACCACGGAGTGTGAGGGCGCGTTCCGATCATTAGTTCAACATCTCTCCACACCTCCGATCTTATCAAAACCGGTTGACCACGAGCAACTATATCTCTACCTGGCAGTATCAGAACATGCGATCAGTGCTGCTCTAGTCCGGGAAGAAGACAAAGTGCAAAACCCGGTCTACTATGTCAGTAAGCGACTAACAGGAGCTGAAAGAAATTATCCGAGACTGGAGAAACTGGCCTACTTCCTGGTCATTGCCTCAAGGAAGCTCCGTCCTTACTTCCAAGCTCATCCGCTTACTGTGTACACCGACCAGCCGTTACGACAGGTCCTTACGCGGCCTGAGACGTCCGGTAGGTTACTCAAGTGGAACATTGAGCTAAGCCAATTTGATATCGCATACGCTCCGCGGAGGGCCATTCAAGGACAAGTCCTGGCTGATTTCATAGCCGAATTCACCGTTCCAGAAGACTTACCCGAGACCAGTGAATCCCCCGAATACATCTGGAAGCTGTATACTGATGGTGCGTCAAATGACCGGTGTTCGGGCGCTGGGGTTGTACTTGAGACTCCCGAGGGCCGATCCATATTTTACGCTCTTAAATTCGACTTTCGTGCAACTAATAATGAAGCCGAATATGAAGCCCTCCTAACCGGCCTAAAGCTTGCCAGAGATTTGAAAATTATCGCTGTAGAAATTTATTGCGATTCACAGTTAATGGTATGCCAAGTACGAGGAGAATACCAGGCAAGAGACCGAAGATTGGCCGCTTACTTGGCACGAGTTCAGGAAATACTAGACCAGTTTGATTATTACGCCATCTATTATGTGCCTCGGGAGCACAATCAGAAAGCCGATTCACTGGCAAAGTTAGCCAGCAAAGGTGAAGCGCAACAAATGGGACTTGTCCCTGTTGAAACTTTGACCTCCCCGAGCATCGACCGGATAGAAATGAACTCTGTGTTTGAGACCGCTCCCAGTAGAGAATCCTGGATGACTCCATATCGGAACTACATTGATAACGGGACGCTGCCTGAACCTAGAAATGAGAAGAGAAAAATTCAGCGAAAAGCTTCGCGGTTCGTCATCCAGAACGGAGTCATGTACAGGAGAGGTTATTCCGTTCCTCTCCTCAGGTGTATCGCCCACGAGGAAATCAAACGAGTGCTGCATGACGTGCACGAAGGAGAGTGTGGCGATCATACCGGAGGACAAGCTCTCGCTAAGAAGGTACTCCGATATGGGTACTACTGGCCGACAGTGAACCGAGATGCGGCAAACTATGCCCGGAAATGCGATAAATGCCAGATACATGCCCGAATTCCGAGAGCTCCGCCAACTGAAATAACCCAAATGGTCAGTCCCTGGCCATTCGCAATGTGGGGCATCGATATAATCGGCGCTTTACCTTTAGCAAAAGGCGGTGCGAAGTACGCCATTGTTGCCGTTGACTACTTCACGAAGTGGGCCGAGGCCGAAGCCCTTGCCACCATTACGACAAAGAAAGTGATAAATTTCGTGGTTCGCAACATCATCTGTCGATTTGGACTCCCACATACTATCATCACTGATAACGGAGCCCAATTCGAAAGTGCGGAATTCAAGAATTTCTGTCAACGGTTTCATATCCGCAAAAAGTTCTCGGCTGTCGCACACCCCCAAGCGAATGGACAGGTTGAAGCTGTCAACAAAGTTATAAAATCAATCCTGAAGAAACGATTGGAGAAGGCTGTGGGCAAGTGGGTCGATGAACTTCCTATGGCACTATGGGCCTATCGAACGACCCACAAAACCGCGACCGGACACACTCCGTTTTCCATATCTTATGGCTCAGAGGCCGTTATTCCGATCGAGACAGAAGTGTTCTCTCATCGCGTGACTTATTATGATCCAAAAACAAACGCCATACTCCTGGCCGAGTCTTTGGATCTATTGGATGAAAAACGGGAAGAGGCCGATTTGAGAGCAGCTGCACATCGAAGCCGGGTCGCCCGACTGTACAACACCAAGGTTCGACCCCGAACCTTTGGACTCGGCGACCTGGTACTCAAGAGAATCTACCCAGTTCCTTCGCACATGAAGCCAAACTGGGGAGGACCGTATGTAATTACACGGAAGCTCGGAGATGGTACATTCAAGCTATCGACTGTTGACGGTCTCGATTTACCAAGGGCTTGGAACAGCGAAAGTCTCCGCCGCTATTACATATGACAGGCTTTATTTATTTCATTCTACTTAGCAATTTGTTTCTGCATTTCGAAATTTGAATTTTGTAATAAGGCAACTGACTTTGCCGCATTTTCTTATTTCAGCAATAAAATGCCACTTCTTCGAGCCAGAGCTGTGATTCATTATGTACGATATACAACATCACGATGCACGAAGAGCTAAATCCCATCATGCAATGGGACTTATTCAAATGGAGAGTGGCTGTGATACGACCGGCCACTCACTAGGTGAAACCCGAGCTCGGGGACAAGCCATGACACCAATATTAATAGGGTTGACACACGACAATCCTACAATTAACTCCATATTCCCAAAGTGCGAAGTGGAGTATAAACATTTAACTCCATATTCCCAGAGTGCGAAGTGGAGTATAAACATTCGACTCCTTCCTCCTAGAGCGCGAGACGGAGTATAAACATTTAACTCCATATTCCCAGAGTGCGAAGTGGAGTATAAACATTCGACTCCGTCCTCCCAGAGCGCGAGACGGAGTATAAACATTTAACTCCATATTCCCAGAGTGTGAAGTGGAGTATAAACATTCAACTCCGCATTCCCAGAGTGCGAGGCGGAGTATAAACATTTAACTCCATATTCCCAGAGTGCGAAGTGGAGTATAAACATTCAACTCCGCATTCCCAGAGTGCGAGGCGGAGTATAAACATTTAACTCCATATTCCCAGAGTGCGAAGCGGAGTATAAACATTCGACTCCGTGCTCCCAGAGTGCGAGGCGGAGTATAAACATTCAACTCCGTATTCCCAGAGTGCGAAGCGGAGTATAAACATTTAACTCCATATTCCCAGAGTGCGAAGTGGAGCATAAGCTTTCAACTCCGCATTCCCAGAGTGCGATGCGGAGTATAAACGACCAACTCCATGCTCCCGGAGTGCGAGACGGAGTACAAACATCGGTCAACTCCGTGTTCCCAGAGTGCGGACAACCGCTTACGAGATGACATATATCCCCGGAGTGTGGATGAAACGATTCATAAGAGAACAAGTGTAGTTCGACCACTCGGTCCTCGCTTGGTGCAATCACAAGCTGATCATCTTAACCCTGGAACTGGGGGCAGAGGCAAATGTTAGTCATTACCCGGAACTATGCGATGCTCAGCTCCGATGCGATCCCCTATCACAACTCAAGTCCGAGATTTCCATACTTAACAAGTAAAATGAGCTATTCTTGAAACAATCAGATAATGCAAGTACACTGGACCAAAGTCCGAACACTGCGATATTCAAGCATAGAAAGGAACATGAGCTGAAGCTAGAAAACAAAATTTTATTCCAACTAACTCAAAAACGACGGTTCATACATGAGTTTTTTCCAAAATGTTCCTACTAGCGGGGGCCGAACCCGCATCTAAACACGGCCTACAAAAGGGAAAGACGGAGAAAATAACAAAAGTCCCTAACTGCCTATGAAAAGAATGTCTAATCCTTCTGTTTCCTCAGCTTCTTCTTCCTCGAGGAGCTACTGGAACCACCAGTACCCTTTCGCTTGGAGCCTTTCTCCTTAGGCAAGCTCCCTTCGGGTGAAGGCATAATGTCAACGTCCTCGTCTAAGCTGGACTCTATAGGGATGCTTCCCGCGGGAGGAGTTGGAGGAACAGACTCCGCAGCCGGAGGAGGGGCTGGCACATTAGTATCAGTAAGTGTGCCCCCAGGAGACACAGTCATAAGAGGAGTAGGGCACTGTGCTGCTGCTCCGCCATCTACTTCACCACCGTGCGCCGCGGCCGCCATCTCGGCATTAATCTCGGCCAACATCGCCGCTTCTCGCCGTGCCCTAGCTTCGCTAAGAGCCGTAGTAGTCTGAGACGGGGTGTCAGAAGTAGCCGTGAATCCACCCAAGCCGAATGGCAAGTCCGCAAAAGGATCACTTTGACGGCCAAGGAGCTCGTTTATCATCTGCTTATCGAAAGAAAGTGAGCTCCCCGGCGTCACTCCAACTGGTGCCATTGCTGCGACGGAGGTCGCCTCAGAGATGATGGCTCCTGGCGCTTGACCTGATTCTTGGGTGGTATGAGGCGCGGCTGGTGCAACTCCTGTCACTGATCAAAGGAAAAGGACACGTCATTAACAACATTTCATCACAGATTCTTCAATCCAAATATACAAGAAGTTAGTTCAGAGTACCTTCCTCGGTCTGGCTCGAGGTCGTCTGAACAACTTCAGAAGGATGTTCCTTAATAGGAGATAAATGCGGTTGATCTGGATCGTATGCCGGAATAGGCTGGGGGTAGATCATCGGAGTTGGCTCAGACTGAGATGACACAACTATCTCAGAACTCATAACATGGTGTTCTGCACCAGAGCTCTCTCCGACTTCCTGGATTTGGGCACCAAGCCTCACCTTGTCGTGGGAAATCATGGAGTCATGGAGAACCTTCTTTTCGTCATCATTGAGAATGCGGTTCTCCAGCTCGAATTCATCAAGGGCTTCATCAGGGTGCCCAGATTTCTCCTCGTCAACCAGTAGGTTCCAGGCGTTATAGAGATGCGTGGGGTAATCATCAAGCCATGTCAAATCTCGGTGCCTTAGCACATTGGCATTATAAGTGACGAGTAGCTCTTCCACCTCGGCCTCAATCCTGGCCTCCGCCTGCCGTACTTTCTCGTCAACCCCAGCCTCAACTTCATGGGCTTGTTGTATAGCCGCTTCCTTCTCCTTGCGGAGCGTCACTGCCTGATCACATGCCTCCTGCGCAGAGACATTAGCTGCGTCTTTTTCCTTCGCCATCTCTGAAAACTTTGATTTCAGCTCATTAAGCTCCTTAAGAGCGGCGTCCCTCTCGGCAGTAATAGAAGTGTTCCTGTGACCCATGTCCTCGATGGCAGTATAATGCTCCTGCTTAATCCTGGTCATGACCGCGTTCACTTCATCAACCTTCTTTAGGGCCTCCATCTCGGATTTACGGGAAGACTCAGCCTCCGAGTTGAGCGCTTTTATGATTTGGTCGTTGTGACCCAGCTCCTTCTCGAGCTTCTCAATGGTGACGCCCCGATCGAATGCCACTTTAGACGCCTTCCTCGCGGCCCGTCCCCATTCCCTGTACTGAAAAAAGATGTCCGCAACATAATCATGGATAGTGGTTTCAGCGGTTGGCGGAATTCTCTTCAAGTGCGGAGGGAAGACATAACCGTCGAAACAGATATCGGGAAATTCCTTCCTCATCTGTGCCAGTTTAAGCGCTCCTTCACTAGACGCTTCGGTCGAGACCGGTACAGTAGCCGAGGATGTGGCTATTTCAGTCCTGCGCGGAGGGTCGGACCTCGAAGCTTGAGAAGGCGGCCTAGGCCGTGAAGTTTCAGGAGGACGAGTAATTGCGACCGTAGGAGGTGCAGAGGTCCTGGGGGGAGGAGAGCGAGATCGGGATCGGCGAACGTATCCCCTATCTCTGTCAGACTTCTCCTGACCAGAATGTCCTGCGTCATAATCCCTCTCGCCCTCTCTCCTGCGTGGCTCATGATAACGGCGCTTGTTGCGCAAACTACCAAGCATAGAACCTTGCCCAGACATCGTACCCGAAAAGAAAACCACGAAGAATCAGTAACCGTTTGCGATGTGTTGTTTACGGTTAGAAAAGTGTGTTGTGCCGTGAAGAGTGTGTGAATGTGTAACCCCCCGGACCAACCAGAAGTGTCAATCGCACTGGCAGGATCAGACTCGCTAACATCGACGATATGTCGCGGTCCACCCGATCCAACGTCGTGTTGCTCCGGCTCGATGTCCGGGATTGGAAGGTCAGCAGGCCCTTCGAATTGATCTTCAGCCTGCAGGGAGGATGCTTCCGCAATCTTAACTCCTGGTAAAGGACGGTGCAAAACCACAGACTTCCGCCTCCCAGACTTAGGCTGTTTCGAGGCCAATGCTTTGCCTTTCCTCTTTGCATCGGACTCCGGGGTTGCATTAGCAGGTCCGACCAACTGTTCCTCGTCGGTATGAGTTTTCTCGGAATCGGGTTCCTCAATTATCACAACCCTGGGTTTCATCTGCTTGACCTTCTTTCTAGAGACGGTCTTTAATGCACCATCAAGCCTTATGCTCTGCCTCCGGCCGATCAACCAAAGAACTCTGAGATTCCGATCTGTCAGTAACAGCTCAATATTCCTTTCTTCGCTAGGAATCTCTTGGAGGACCCGAACTATCTCTTTATAGTAGCCGCCCTCAGGCCGCTGGATGATAGCTGAAAGAAAAAGAGAAGAAGACGTAAGTTTAATTTCACTACGAAAATTGCCCTGTCAATTACTTGGGAAAAAAGACAATGCTCACGTCTGAACAGCCATCTTCTGGCAAACCCCGGAGGACATCGGACATAGAACCACTCCGACTTAAAGTAGCTTAGCCTAGTCCACGACCCCGCGACAACTTGACAATTCCTTACAGACTCCAAGAACGTATAAGATGGGCTGTCAGTCCGACTCTTGAAATTAAACAAGTATCTTATGTCGGTCATACAAGGAGGACGATGGAGGTATTCCATGAATACAATGAACAAGCTGTTGAGTGAGGCATATCCGTTTGGATGCAATTGAGACGGAGCGATGTCCAAATAAGCCAACACTTCTCATATGTAGTCATTGAACGGAGGAAGTGTGCCGACTGCGCACGCATGTTGATTAAAAGCAGTATACCCCTCCGGGGGATTATGTGGCCTGTCATCCGGTCCAGGCAACAGTACCTCATCCAAAGATAAGCCATGCCTTAAGCATATTCTCCCTAGCATGTCTTCAGAGATATTGGACGGGACAGAATCAGGTGGACTATTAATGAAGGACGCATCGGGAAACTCATCCGGAGCTGGACCAATAGCTTCGGTCTCGATAACCGAAATCTAAAGTCTGGGAAGGATAGGGTTCTGAGTTTCTTGCTGCTGCGAACTTGACGGTTCTATCACTAGCTAACTCACGAGAAACCATCATTAGATGATAAAAAGCCCGTGCATTCCCCAGTGTAAAGTGCATGAATGTGTTGTGTAGTGCAAATGTTGTGCGTGACTTGAGCAAGTTCTGTAGAGTTAAAGAAAACATGCAAGCGACTAAATTTTGGAAGTCAGACAGGCATGAACGTCATCCCTGACCGTCACAACCACGCTGTCCAGGTAATAACGATCGATTCAAGGTTAAAGAGTTCGTTGTAATTTTCTGTTAAATGGCGGTTCCATCGACGAGCTTCGAGAGGTAGTCAAATATGCAATTTAATTATCAAGTCCAGATATGCAAGAATGAAGCTCATCGGAGGTATGCTGAAGAATGTCAAGATTTCGCATCCATAGTGGGAAGTTCGAATCGATCAAAAGAGGCTCGTTCGAATCCATCATGATACTGGTTCGAATCGATACCCGTGAGCATGCTTCGAATCGATCGTCAGGAGTCGAGTTCGAATCCATCAGAGATCAGAGTACTTCGCATCGATCCTTGGTTGCCTGGTTCGTATCGATCAGAAAAGGCCTTAGCTTAACATCGATCGTGAAGGCGAGGTTCGTATCGATCTGAAACTAAGATACATTTTTTAGTTTTTCGTATTGATCATTTCATGTCGATATGATCCATCATCATATCCATCGATGCGAACTGGATCTCCCCCCATTGACTTATCCCAAGAATCGATACGGGATCTAAGAAAAGATGTCGCTGTCTTCGTCGATTCGAACACGGCCCCTAGATCGATTCGCTTTTGCCTTCTCCACTCTTTCTTTTCCAATCTACCAGAACGTCGCCATGGCCATCTGGACTTCGATCCAGATCTGGTTTTGCCAATTGCCAGAGTGGTTGATCGACGAAGAAAGAGTAGATCGAAGATAGTTTCGTCATTTAAATTCGCGGTGGATTACCTAGTTTAAGATTGAGATTTCAAGATCTGGTGGATTGAAGCTGATAGAGTCGAAAGTACAGAGCTGTTGTCTCTTTCTAGATTCGTGAATCGATACGAAAACGCAGAAGGCAACAGTAAAAGTAAAAGGTAAAAAAGTGAAATCGAGCCAAGTCCCCGGTATTTATATGAAGCCTAGGACGGAACCGAGTCGATTCGACTCCCAGTCAACATGACCGGTCGTAACCAGTCAGACGGCGCATCGAAACGAAGGCTCGTTTCGAACCCACCAGACTTTATCGGTTCGAAGCGCACAAGAAGGCCACTTGAGTATGATGTATCAGCGCAAACGCTCTCTTCGAATCCATCAAGCTGTGCATTCATCGAGGCGAAATGTTCGCCAGACACCAGCGTTTCGAAACATCCAAATTATGAGCCATCGATTCAAAACAGAGCAGACCTATTAATATGAGCTTCACTTTCGTATCCATCGGAATCAATCGATACGAACATCCATTTCGTATCCACCAGATATCGCTAATTCAAATCTAAATCCACCGTGATTTGTGACCATCGATGCGGATGACCATTTACGTATCCATCAAGTCAACCCACATCGATACGAAGAAAGGCTTTCTAACTGTTAGCATCGATTCATGAGAGGACCGATACAGGAGAATGGCCAAAGGGTACGACTTTCAAATTATTCAAAGAAGACCTGCAGCTTTTCAAAGCACGTCATGTTTTCACAAGACGTACTTTGGGGGGCAAATGTTATCCCGCCTTTTGGCAAGGCCAGGACACCAAGGAGTTGGATTCCAAATGTCGTTTGTCATGGATATCGTTGAATTTTGACCAAGTCCGGATCAAGCCCCAATCGATGAGACATGATCGGGAAAGTAAAGCAAACCAACGCTCCAAGTTTCATATCGATCCGAGTTCATATACTCGAGTTATGATGGATGCAAGTCAAAGGGGAGAGTGTCTTTTCGCATCCATCGGGAAGCAGCAGTTCGTATCGATCGAAGTTAAGCATGCTTCGAATCCATCGAATTCGTCTCGATGGATTTCGTATCAGTCAGCCCGGCCCAGATTTCGTATCCATCGCTATAGGTGGTTCCGCATCCATCAGATCAGCGGTGATTTCGTATCCATCAATAAGTCACCTGGTTCGTAACGATCACGTAATGTCTACTTCGTATCCATCAGTCAATGCTTGCTTCGTATCCATGGATGAAGTCCTACTCGAATCCATCAGGTCAACCAGCTTGGATAACGTGTCATCTCTCGAAGGTAACGAGGCGAGATACATGGAGTCGAAGCAGTCAACACGGAGCAAATATCGGATCGAGGCGAAGCGCGCACACCACGTCATCCCTTGATGCGAATGCGCCGAGATGTATGGAGTCGACGCGGTCGACTCGGAGTGAAGATCGGATCGAGGCGAAGCGCGCGTTCCACGTCTTCACAGAAGCGCGTGACACCATCGATTCGAAGCCCACAGCTCGGAGAGATGGATTCGAACCAGACAGCCTAGCGAAGAATATCATCTTGTATCGACAATATCTCTCAATCCACTGATCCAAATACCATGAAATTTTAACTGAAGGTTGCACACATAACGAGGAACATCTCCACCAATTTTGAGCTCAATTGGAAGTAATCTTGATCGATACGAAATGATTTCGTATCGATCACCGATTGACTTGAAACTCTCTGGAAGTGGTCGAATGGGTCCCCTCACGTGTCAGGCCAAGTCTCCCGGAGTTTGAGCGAAATCTAAGCCTCCTACGCCTATAAATAGAGCCCCAGAATCAACGGGAAAAAGATCTTTTTTCTCTGAAGCGTCCAGACTCTGCCGGATTGAGATTTGCACCCTACTTTTGCTGTCAATTTCGAATTCTAAATTGTAATCCGTTGTTCATTGCTGTAAACGCTTGTAATCATTGAAAGAGAATCAATAAAACCATCAAAACTTCATAGTGGACGTAGGCTATACGCCGAACCACTCTAAATTGCTTGTCTGCGCACTTTACATTCCTGTTTGTTGGAGTTTTTGTTAGATAATCTCTGTTTTACATTTATAATCTTCATTTTTATCTCTTCAAATAACTCCCGAAGAGTGTTGTGCCCATTTTTGGTACAAACAAAAATATTTTTGAAGTATAAATTAAATTGTATTTTGAAAATATTATTTGCCTCAGTTATTTGGGTTGTTCGTCATCATTTAATTTTGAATACATCAAACACGAACAACTAGTAACATGCACAATGTATCACTGTACATGCCACAAGTCCATGCACATCAATATACACTTGACAAAATTACAGGGACAGTTGAGCAAAAGGTCAAACATAATCAAAAGCCGGGTTCAACTCAAGTGCAATACAAATAAAGTCACGACACGAGCACAAGGTCAAACCCGAGCTATAAGCTGGATTCAACTTAGGTGCACTACAAAACATCACAAAATTGTCGAGTACAGGATACAAATGCAACATGAAGACTGCAAATATATGAAGATTAGTACACAACAAATGATCACTGTAACACAAAATACACAGTGCATATATATGCAGCACAACTAGATGATGAGTCACTGATCAAAGAAGCAATACTCACATGTAAATTTCAAGTGAAAATAGAATGAAACAAGTGAACCAGTCAAGACACACATGATCACAGTGATCAAGTGAAGACATACCAATGAAATAATCAACAATAGTTCAACATGTACTCGAGGCAACATGGAAGCAAGTGCACCATGCATATACATAAACAACTCAAAGTGAACAGAGCAAGAGTCAGACCTCAACAACATGACTCGAACCAAGAAGGTCAAGTGCACTAAAATATATGGTACAAAAGTGACAACCAGACTACAATTACAAAGCCATGGTTCAAACAGTAAAGCGCTGCAACTAGTGCAAGTGCAGACTAATGAACGCACTACAACCGAAGACACAATACTACAGAGGCAAGGATTAAATCCAGACTTCAAGATGACACCAAACAGTAAATGAATCACATGACAACAGTAAACATGTATTAAATGATTAAGTGACACTACAGCTACAAATCAACCAAATGGTCGAGTACAAGTTCAAACAGCAAATGCTTCAACCAGACTTATATATGATTGACCAGAATAACCAGGTGAAGACTTCAAGTGAAACAAGATGATCTGCCTCAAAGCACATGACTCAATGCAGACACAGTGAAACCCAAAGCTAACACATACATATATGAACACACATGTATGCAATGCACAGCAACTATCAGAGCAAGTTCGAATGAGCAAGTGCACTAGGGCAGTACACTTCAAGCACAATGCATATTGAAGCACACGTCAGTGGAAAATGCAATGCATAAGTACAGGCCGAGATAAAATCAATCAGGAATTTTCAAAAATGACCGAAGTCAAATGTAACAGCAGTTTTAAATCAGCATTTTCAATCAAAGTCAAATTTCGTTTCACAAATTCATAAATGGCCGAATTCAACTTGCAAAGGAATAATTCGAACAAGTCAAAATGCCAGCAAAATCAAAGACGTGGTGACCAAAGCAAAAAGAACGGAACCAAGTCAGAAATGAAAACCGTGATAATCAAGCAAACTCATGGAGCCATGGTGATCAAGCCATTAAAATATACGAATTGAACAAGTCTAAAAAAATCGCATACACTTAAGCAAAATCGAACGGCAAGCAAATTATCAGACGAATGAAAATTTAGGGAATTAAACCCTATATAAAACCTAATCATCATCGGCCTAAAGCAATCAATCGAGTTCAAGCATATCAATGAAATAATACAAAAAATCACATACCAAATTCATACCGAACTCGATGAATTTGAAGGAGCCATGTGCAAATCAGAGAAACTATTGATCGACAAGCAAGGGACGCTGAATCATATATTTGATCAAGCAAATGGAGTCGACGTCTTTAAATTTCCGAAGCCCTCATTATTGAAAGAGGAACGAGCGAGTAAAGGAATGAGGTCATCATTTTTTACAGAAAAAGCAGGCCGAAGAAATATAAGAAAGGGGGATGGTTTATTTTTTAAATCAATATATTTGGGCCGGCCTTGTTTTGGGTTTATAATTTATAAGGCTTTAGTTTATAAATTAGGGTCTCGTTACTTTTTAAATTGTTTTTAATTTTGTATTTAAAACAGTTGTAAAGTCTAGTCATGTGACTAGGAGACGAACTACGGTGGTGTAGTTCGATAATTCGCAATTCAGTGGCTGAGTTGTGGCAGGGTTTTGAGCATAGAGTTAGGTTAGTGATAGCGGTTGTCATGAGTTTACGTATGTAAGTGCCTGACTACTTAATTTCTAGTAGAAACCTTGGGGGCAACACGTAGGCAGGGTTTTGCCGAAGCTGAATAAATCTATGTGTTCTATTTTCTGCTTTTATTCTGTTATTATCTATGCTGCTATTATTCCGCTATATCTGTGTTGAAATTATTTTATATACTTCCACGTTAAATTTTTATAATTGATAGTATTACCCTATTCACTCCCCCTCTAGAGTGAAATCGATCCTACAAGTGGTATTAGAGCTAGGAACAGAAGTCAATTTTTGTTTTAAAAATCTGATTTTTCAAAAACCAATTTTTGTTTTAAAAATTTGAATTTTTAAAATGGCTTCTTTTAATAATGCTTTTGCTGAGGGTTGGTCCATAGTTAGACCACCAATGTTCAATTGTGAATATGATTACTGGAAAAATAGAATGAAAATCTTTTTGAAAACCATTGATGCTTGGAATATTTTTGAGATAGGTTATAGGACCCCAACTCTAATGGTAGATAATCAGGAAATAGATAAACCGATGGATCAATGGACAGATCTAGAAAATAGACTATAGAATACTGATGCTAAAGCTTTGAATTCAATTATTTGTTCATTGGATCAAATTGAATTTAATCGTGTCTCACATTGTCTAACTGCGAAGGAAATATGGCAAACACTCGAAGTGACTCACGAAGGAACATCTCAAGTCAAAGAATCTCGCCTTGCCATGCTTAGTAGTGAATACGAGAACTTCACAATGGCCAAGGATGAAAATGTCAAAGAGATGTATGGATGACTTTTCAATATCGTATACAAATTAAAAGCTCTCGGGAAATCATACACAGAATTGGAAATAGTCCGAAAAATCTTCAGAGTCCTTCCACGAAGTTTTGAAGCGAAAGTTACAGCCATTCAAGAATCAAAAGATTTGAAACAAATCAAAGTTGAAGAACTCATTGGAAATTTCACCACTTATGAGCTAGAAATAAAATTCAAAGAAGAGCGTGAAGGAGGTGATACTCGAAAGAAATCAATAGCTCTTAAAGGAACAACCGAAAGTGATGATGATGATGGAGCAGCTGAGCTGGTGCTACTAATAAAAGGATTCAAAAAGTGGAACCGCAAATACAGAAGCAGAATAGTCAAAGCACTAGACAACTCAGAAGAGCAGAAATCATCTGTCACAAATGCAATAAACCGGTCCACATCAAGCCCAATTGTCCTCAAAATCGACTCGCCCAAGAAAAGGAATCGAAAAGGAGATGTTTTGCAGCCACGTGGAATAAAAGTGATGATGATAAAAGCACTGGCAGTGAGAGTGAAAATGCAGATCTATGCCTTCGAGGTGATATAACTGATAGCGATGATGATGAGCCAAGCGAGGTATCAAAACTCGCTCACTCGGAATTACTTATATATTTCCATGAAGTAAATGGCTATTTTGAAAGACTTAGGGAGAAATATGCTAAACTTGAATCACAAAGAGATATTGTGATAGATTTAAATAAATAGCTTGATCAATTAGTTAAAAACTATAAAAGTAAGAGCCCTAAGTGTGATAAGTGTCCAACATTCGAAGAAGAAATTAAAAAATCAGAAATTAAAATTATATCGCTTGAAAATGAAATTCTGATTTTGAAAGAAAGTGAAAACACGTGGATAGAAAATTCTATTAAAAAGTGCACACAATTATTGAATGAAAATGAATCTCTCAAAACACAAGTCCAACAACTGTTTACGACTTTAGGAAAATTTTCAAAAAGTGAAAGATCGTTAAATATGCTATTAGGAAAGCAAACTGTTAATATTGTTAGACAAGGACTTGGGTATAATCAATCTGAAAGAGAGAAATGAAATTACTCAAGTCAATTCAAAGTGCACGATATGTGGAAAAACTAGACACAATCACAATATTTGTTGGTATAGACCCAAACACGTGAAAACTATTCCAATTTGTGTTCCAAAATGCCCAAATACAAAATCCCTTAAAGTTAAACAAATTTGGGTGCCGAAAGGAACATATATAAATAGTTTTGGGTCTCCACAAACTTATTTTTCAAAATCTGTTGCCACTAACAACCATTGACCTATAAAAACAAACAGGTCACAAAAATATTCTCTCATGTAGGTGTGGTGGCAGGCTAAGGAACAACAACAGTGTTATCTGGATTATGGCTATTTCAGATGCACAACGGGCGTCAAATCAAAGTTCCTTAGCCTAGTACAAAGATGGTAGAATCACAATGGGCAACAACAAAATATTATCGGTAAAGGTAAAACAGGTAATGGTATATTCATCTTGAATGATATATTAAATGTGATAATTTGCACCATAATTTGATTTAATTGAGCCAGTTATTTATAAAGAAATGAATGTTGATTTTGATTCTAACTTATTCAAAATTGTTGGCAAATTATATTTTTATGCCGAGAACACTTTAAAAATCTCTAGTGTCTTTGAACTACTTCATATAAAATTGTTTGGATTAATGATGGTGTTTTATTGATTGATTATAATACATTTGGTTATTTTACCGCTGACTCTATATTCACGGTTTTGTTTATTGGCACGGCTTCAATTAAAATCCAAAAGAATTTCATTTAAAAGTTGCAAA
The DNA here is from genome assembly GCA_030737815.1 of Allium fistulosum. Classification (NCBI taxonomy): domain Eukaryota; kingdom Viridiplantae; phylum Streptophyta; class Magnoliopsida; order Asparagales; family Amaryllidaceae; genus Allium; species Allium fistulosum. Next base: position 1,367,232,055 of record CM060902.1, on the reverse strand, counting down.
AAGGATTTCAAGAAATTGTTGCAACTTCACGGTCTGGTCTATGACATCCAATTAATGATAATCTTGAGTCAAAGGAAAATTCGGATGCAGATTACACTGGTAATCTAGTTGATAGAAAAATTACTAGTGGAACGTGATTTATGTTGAGATATTCATTAGCTGCATCACATTTTCAAAGAAACTATCTGCATATTTTTCATTTCAAATAATTTTCAGTTAGCAGACATTTTTCTTTTATAAAACCCCTTCCAGAAGATTATTTTTGTTGACCTTGTTTCAGATTAGTCATTTTGGAAAATTTTGATTTTATAATTATTTTTGGATTTGAATTTAAATAACTGCATTAACTAATCTGACTCCCTACTGATTATCAAAAGGATAAATAGTGATTGAAAAAAATGATGATTGTTGATATTAATCATATATTATAACTTGAGACAGTATAATTAGTAAAAAAATTTAGAAATTTAAACAAGAGTTATAAAAACTTTTGTTGGTAAAAATTCCATGACCATTTCTAATTCTATCGTATTTCTATCGCCACTCATCAAAATCCAATATAGTATGTGAATATGTGGTATTTTACATAGGAAATCATTCGTTTTTCAATTTATTATATTTTTAAGCAATAAAAACATCCAAAGTATTCACTCTCATTTAAAATTCCTCACGGTTATGCATGGGCGAATTACTTGGAATTTTTGATTATGTGCTTTCATGCTCATTTAAAAGTCCTTACGGTTATGCATGTATGGAACGCATATCAAAATTTATTGATTAAATAAACAAGTTGATTCTAATCCCATTTAAAAGTCCTCATGGTTATGCGTGGTTAGAAGATACTTGAATTCATTTAAAAAAAATTAAGAATACTACTAATCTCATTTAAAAGTCCTAACGGTTATGCATGGTTAGTAGATATTCAAATTCTCGATATAATTATGCCACAAATAGACACAACTATATGTTTTTTATATGATGACATAATCCCTATCATTCTAAAGTGGAATATGCGTCAAAAAGTGTATTTATGATTTTTGTTTGATTTTTATTGAAATTTAATATTTACACTCGTTTGAGTATTAATATTGTATTAATGTCTATCACTTTATCTCAATTTTTCTAACACTATTACTCTTTTGCTGGTAACAAAAGGGGGATAGAAAAGTTAAGATTTTGGCAAATAAAGGTCAAATATTTTATTTGTATTTTCTATTTGCATCTTGGTTCATCTTCATATTTTTTATTTATTCTCATGCATATATGAAGGGGGAGCTTTGTTGCAGAGAGGGAGCATTCAAATAGGGGGAGAAAATTGAATAATCAAATACATTTAATAAATTCAAAATCTTAAATATATGTTTGTTATCATCGAAAGGGGGAGATTTTTTAATATGCGAGTATATGATTTTTGTTTGATGATAATATATATATATATATATATATATATATATATATTCATTTAAATGTATTTGTTAATGTACTATTTTATATTTCACATATCTAAATAAATATTTGCTGAATAAAATAAATAACTCAGAATTTAAATTCAAACAGATATTTTATTCAAACAAATATTTATTACAATTTTCAATAGTACAAATTTGAGCTCTCACTATATATATACAAATTTCAATTACATTACAATTTCAATCACATCACATTTTTCACTATACATTTGCACCTCACTACATTTCACTCATTCACTCGTATTTGATCTTTAACACTATTCCAGATTGAATCCAGCATCTGAGCAATTTGCAAAATAAACATTAACGTAGTAAAATTGAAAAGAAAATATTTTTTCTATGTAAAATAAAATGTATTTTGAAAATATTATTTTCCTCAGTTATTTGTGTTGTTCGTCATCAATTAATTTTGAATACATCAAACACGAACAACTTGTGACATGCACAGTGTATCACTGTACATGCCACAAGGCTGTGCACATCGATGTACACTTGATAAAATTACAGGGACAGGTGAGCACAAGGTCAAAGCCAATCAAAAACCGGGTTCAACTCAAGTGCAATACAAATAAGGTCATGATATGAGCACAAGGTCAAACCCGAGCTATAAGCTGGATTCAACTCAGGTGCACTACAAAACATCACAAAATTGTCGAGTACAGGATACAAATGCAACATGAAGACTGCAAATATATGAAGATCAGTACACAAAAAATGAGCACTATAACACAAAATACACAGTGCATATATATGCACAACCAGATGACGAGTCACTGATCAAAGAAGCAATACTCACATGTAAATTTCAAGTGAAAACAGAATGAAACAAGTGAAACAGTGAAGACACACATGATCACAGTGACCAAGTGAAGACATACCAATGAAATAATCAACAACAGTTTAGCATGTACTCGAGGCAACATGGAAGCAAGTGCACCATGCATATACATAAACAACTCGAAGTGAACAGAGCAAGAGTCAAACCTCAACAACATGACTCGAAGCAAGAAGGTCAAGTGCACTAAAATATACAGTACAAAAGTGACATCCAGACTACAATTACAAAGCCACAGTTCAAACAGTAAAGAGCTGCAACCAGTGTAAGTGCAGACTAATGAATGCACTACAACCGAACACACAATACTACAGAGGCAAGGATCAAATCTAAACTTCAAGATGACACCAAACAGTAAATGAATCACATGACAACAGTAAACATGTATGAAATGATCAAGTGACACTGCAGCTACAAATCAACAAAATGGTCGAGTACAAGTTCAAATAGCAAATGCTTCGAACAAACTTATATATGATTACCAGAACAACCAGGTGAAGACTTTAAAAGGAACAAGATGATCTGCCTGGAATCACATTACTCAATGCAAACACAGTGAAACCCAAAGCTAACACATACATATATGAACACACATGTATGCAATGCACAACAACTATCAGAGAAAGCTCGAATGAGCAAGTGAACCAGGGCAGTACACTTCAAGCACAATGCATACTGAAGCACATGTCAGTGGAAAATGCAATGCACAAGTACAGGCCGAGATAAAATCAAGCAGGAATTCAACTTGCAGAGGAATAATTCGAACAAGTCAAAATGCAAGCAAAATCAAAGACGTGGTGACCAAGAAAAAAGAATGGAAGCATTTCAGAAATCGAAACCGTGATAATCAAGCAAACTCATGGAGCCATGGTGATCAAGCCATTAAAATAAACGAATTGAACAAGTCTAAACAAATCGCACACACTTAAGCAAAATCGAACGGCAAGCAAATTATCAAACGAATGAAAATTTAGGGAATTAAACCCTATATAAAACCCAATCATCATCGGCCAAAAGTAATCAATCGAGTTCAATCATATCAACGAAATAATACAAAAAATCACATACCAAATTCATACCGAACTCGAAGAATTTGAAGGAGCCGTGTGCAAATCAGAGAAACTATCGATCGACAGAGCAAGGGACGCTGAATCATATATTCGATCAAGCAACTAGATTCGACGCCTTCGAATTTTCGAAGCCCTAATTATTGAAAGAGGAACGAGCGAGTAAAGGAACAAGGCCGTCATTTTTTACAGAGCAAAGCAGGAAGAAGAAATATAAGAAAGGGGGATAGTTTATTTTTATAAATCAATATATTTGGGCCGACCTTGTTTTGGGTTTATAATTATATAAGGCTTTAGTTTATAAATTAGGGTTTCATTGTTTTTTAAATTGTTTTTAAATTTTTGTTTAAAACAGTTGTAAAGTCTAGTCGTGTGACTAGGAGACGAACTACGGTGGTCTAGTTTGAGAATTCGCAACTTAGTGGTTGAGTTGTGGCAGGGTTTTGAGCGTAGAGTTAGGTTATTCGATAGCGGGTGTCGCGAGTTTACGTATGTAAGCGTCTGACTACTTAATTTCTAGTAGAAACCTTGGGGGTAGCACGTAGGCAGAGTTTTGCCGAAGCTGGGTAAATCTGTGTGTTCTATTTTCTGCTTTTATTCTGCTATTATCTGTGCTGCTATTATTCTGCTATATCTGTGTTGAAATTATTTTATATACTTCAGCATTAAATTTTTATAATTGATAGTATCACCCTATTCACTCCCCCTCTAGGGTGAAATCGATCCTATAATAAGGGCGATGGAAGTGCTTTCTTACCGAAGGACAACCTAGTGCTAACCCAAATCTTGGAGTGAATACTCCTCGCTCCTCAAGTGAACAAGGCAATGCTTGTTTGTCACTCTGAAGGTGACATGCAACTTAATGGTGATGAATTGGAACTAAATGCTGATGTAAACAAGCAAAACGCTAGAAATGAAGTCCAAACTGACACGATATGGCCGATTGCCCGTCAAATCTACAGGAGTGGTTCTCCGGAGAATGGAGAACCTAGGCTTCAGTTGGAAAACTGAAATTGTTTGCTAATTCAAACATTCGACATAGCCCTTGACAGTTGACGTTTAGATTACTATCTAGCGAAGACCACATCGCTGACATGGTCAAATGATTAGTGAAGGAAAGTAGGGGCAGGAGGAACGAGGGGTGGGGTTCTGGACCAAGCTAAACCTCGTTCACTGAAATGTTATAAGAGAAGAATATCCTCGGATGTTCACCATGCAGGCAATGCCATCATACAACGGAACAACAGATCTTACAATATCTTCTCGAAGGAGTCGCTTTTATGTGGTTTACGAGACTTCCACCGAAATCCATTTTCACTTTTGACGAACTGGCAAAGGGGTTTTTGGAGCAGTTCAACCTCCATTCTACATGTCCCAAGACATGATGTCTCTATCTACCCTGTCACAAGGATCTAAAGAATCACTAAAAGGCTTCTTGAGCCGATGGAACCACGCTGTTTCAAGCAAATCTTCCAGTGCATATCCATAAGCCACAAATCGCTTCCTAGTCTAATGGAACCACGTCCTTACAAGCACTAACTTCCGTGTGCTTTTGGTCTAATGGATCCACTTCCTTACAAGCACAAACTTCCGTATGCATCCATAAGCCACACATCACTTCTTGAGCCGATGAAACCGCGCTCTTGCAAGTCAAATTTTCTCGTACACATCCTATAAACCGCACCTCGCTTCTTGAGCCGATGGGACCGAACTCTTCCAAGCAAACTCCTTGTGCGCATCCTATGAGCAACCCCTTTACTTCTTGGACCAATGGAACCGCGTCCAAGTAAGCATCCATTCACCTACTGCTTGAATCGATGGAACTGCATTCAATTACACTCTATTCATCTGCTGCTTGAACTGGTAGAACTACGTTCAAGTACACTCCATTCAACCACTGCTTGAAAAGATGAAATCGAATTCAAGAACGCTTCACTCTTTTGCTTCTTGGACCAATGGAACCACGTCTAAGTAAGCATCCATTCATCCACTGCTTGAACCAATGGAACTACATTCTAGTATGCTCCGTTCATCCCCTACTTGAACCGATAGAACTACATTCAAGTATGCTCCATGGCTCCGCTGTTTGAACCGATGGAACTATGTTCAAGTACGCTTCTTTCATCTGCTGCTTGAGCTGATGGAACTATGTTCAAGTACGCTTCATTCATCCACTGCTTGAACTGGTGGAGCTACATTCAATTATGCTCCACTCCTTTGCTTCTTAGACCAATGGAACTACTTCCAAGTAATTACCCACTCATTCGTTGCTTGAACCGATGGAACTGCGTTCAAGTATGCTCCACTCTTTTGCTTCTTGGACCAATGGACCCCGCCCAAGTAAGCATCCACTCATCCGCTGCTAGAACCAATGGAACTACTTCAAGTGCACTCCATGCCTCCGCTGCTTGAATTGATGGAACTGCATTCAAGTACACCCATTCATCTGCTACTTAAATTGATGGAACCGCATTCAAGTATGCTCTATACCTCTGCTGCTTGAACAGATGAAATTGCATTCAAGTACGCTCTACTCTTTCGCTTCTTAAACCAATGGATCCATGTCCAAGTAAGCATCCATTAATCCACTGCTTGAATCGATGGAACTACATTCAAGTATGATCCATGCTTCTGCTGCTTGAATCAATGGAACTACGTTCAAGTATTCCTCCACTGCTGAATCGATGGAACTACGTTCAAGTATTCCTCCGCTGCTAAATCAATGGAACTACGTTCATGTACGCTTTATGCCTCTAGTGCTTGAACCGATGGAATCGGTTCAAGTACGGTCCATTCATCCGCTGCTTGGTCTTAGAGCCATATTCAAGTATGCACCATTCCTTCGCTGCTTGAACCTGTGGAACTGTGTTCAAGTACGGTCCATTCCTTCGCTCCTTGAATCAATGAAACCACGCTCAAGTGTGCAATATTTTCATATACTCCTATTCACACATTGCTCCTTGAATTGATGGAATCGTGTTCTCTCAAGTAATGTGCACATGCTCCGTAAAATCAAGACAGTGCTGGCATCACCTCGACAATGCTGGGGATTGTCAAATCATAAGTTGATTGAGAAATCCACTTGCAACTATCCAAGACTCAGCATCGCCTATAGATATGTGACATTGGAGCAAATTCCAAGTACATGAGCTATTTGAGAGTTTCCAGAGAGAGCCAAGGAATGAAAATGCTCGAAATCGAGCGTCAAGACTACAGACCCAGCGACAGGAGCCTACTGCTCAACTCAGACCAATAGCAACCGAACAAGTCACCCAGAACAACCAATCTCTATCTAATTTCTTGAACCCTGAGTTCAGAGTAACCGTCTCTATAGAGTAGGGCCATATGTACACCAATGTGTAGTCAGGACAAGCTAAGCTGAGGTACACCACAATTCTTTTATGTTGAACAGAGAATTTTGGCCATCACAACAAAGCTAAGTAATGTAGTGCACCGTGAGATCTTTTAGATACATAATTTGAAGGAAAATTAGTCCAGCCTCCTAGGCAACAATGTTGCCCCGGCGACATCGGGAACTCCAAACCATCAATTTGACAAGAGAATCGAATTCCTTAGAACTTACTATCGCCTAGGGATCGGTGATTGTAGGAAGAACTTACTATCCTAGAGATAATCTATAGAAGGAGGAACTTACCATAGCCTAGAGATAGGCGATGATTTAAGGCATTCCCAGAATCAAATCTTTAATGAACCAGTTTTCGAAGACAGAAGAAGGTGCTCAACTGAGTTCTCAAACTCTAACCTGCAAGAATCCACCATAGCTCGGAGACTGGCAATGACTAGAGGGAATTACTTGTCTTCCAGGAATTTGATGCTGCTCGAAGACTAGCGACATCAGAAAGGATAACCCTTAACTATCATAGATTTTTCGTGGCTCGGACGTTAGCCGCTCTTAGAATAATCAGCCATGTAGAGACTGATCAAGTACTTCGACTCCTGCTTGCGAAAAACCAACTATTATCCGAAGACAGACAACAATAAGATGAGAATGCTCAGAATCGAGCAACTAAACCATCGATTCCAAAGATTGAGACCGACGAATAAGGTGGATATCTGTAACAATGCTATTGGCCCAATAGAATGCATATGGCCCAGGAAAGGCAAGGATAATTGTCATAAATTCAAGACAAGCACTACAAAACTCTACCGGTCCATAATCAGGATGGGAAGAGTGCAGTCGCACTGGGGACAATGTAACAACTCGCTCCATAGTGTCTAATTTTCTATAAGTGACTGTAGTTTGGCACTTGGGAATAACGGGTTCCGCAGATAGAAGTCGGATTGCAACAAATATTAGTCGTTTGAAATTTGACACTACACGAATAAGAATAGCCATAGAGTTAGTTAAAGAATAGCCCTACATCACCAAAGGGAGGGCTTGATGGTTATAAACAAAGCTAAGTAATGAAAATGCCCGAGACTCTCATTCTTCTGGAATGTGGTGTAGCCCGGAGTTAGGCAATATTGAGAAAGTAGCCATGTTAGGTTAAAAGGAATCTAACCAACAATACAATATCAGATGAATGATTCAATTCCAACTTCAGGACTTTAATGCTACCCAGAGACTAGCAACACTTAGAGAGACTCCTACGATCCAATCATTAAAGTGCTAGTTTCTGAAGATTGAAACTAGTGCCCAACTAGAATACAATACTGCCAAATCAACTAGAAAATAGATATAAACTTATGGATTGATTGAATAATCAGTCCCTTCCTTCTAAAAACCAACGTTGCTCCGACAACGTCGGGAAGTCGAAAACCGCCAAATTTTGACGGGGAAAATCGGTCCTAACTTCAAAAGTATCGGTATTTCCCCAGCAATGCCGAGAAAATTCCCTATTTCCTAAGTACCAATTTTGCGCCAGCAACGCTGGGAAACTTTCTATCTTTTAAGTACCGATGTTGCCCCAGTAACGATGTGTCTATTTTCTAAGTACCGGTGTTGTCCCGACAATGCTCGAAAAACTTCAAACTGCAGGGTCGATGAGAAACACTCACGGTAGTAAGCCATCAATGCACTGGTTTCCGGAGAAAGAAGTTAGTACTCAACTGAGTTTCTACCATTGTCTTCAGAAAACTACTATTGCCCGAAGATAGGCGACAATGGGAAAACATAACCATTTATCGACCAATCGAATGGTTCGGCCCTCCATCACAGGAACTAGACTCTGCCTAGAGATAAGGCAGCATCGAAGGAAAATCCCCAGGATCAAATCGCTCATGTGCTAGTAAACTGGTGCACAACTGAATTTCAAGTATTCAACTTAGAAAGAGTATTGACATATGAAAATATTGCTTGGAACCAAGCAGCTAAATCACCAATTCTCAAGGTTATGAACTAACATATGAACATTCCATGACAATGTTAGCAGTCAAGCAAGGCATGCATGACAAAGGACAAGTGGGAAAAACAGGAAAAATCGGGAGTTAAATCATTGAACTTCTTCAATCTTTGAGTACAATTGAGCGCCAGACTGGGGCCAATTGAATCATTTTCCCTACACCTCTCCACCTCTCGCAAACGCCAAAATACAGGTGTTTGATATAGCTAGTCCTACGAATAGGGAGATGCACATAAATACTTGGTCAATGGAAACGTCACCAGTCCAAACACTAATAATCATGAAGTTGGTTTGCTAACAGTTCTTTTTTGCAAAGCAAAGCATTTATGTAATAAATTGCTACCTCGGTAAATGAAGGTATTAACATTCAGAAACTCGGCATTGCCCGAAGATGGGCGACATCGAGAAGGAACCAACTTCCCTCTCTTGGGAATCTGGCATTGCCCGGTGTTAGAAAGTAAAAACTTTAACCTCCAGGATTCTGCCATTGCCCGAAGATAGGCAATGATAGGGGGAGGAAGTACCTGGCCTCAAGAATTCATTGCTGCCCAGAGGTCGGCGGTAGCAAAAAGGTTCTCAAAACCAAACAAGGAACAAGGATGATAATTCAGCTTCGACCTGCATAAATTTGTCGTCGCCCAAAGTCTGGCGATGACAAGAAGGATTGATCAACTGCTTTTGGACGAACCTGATCAGTTGGACCCAACTTGCTCGAATATGCCATCGACCAAAGATTTCGATCCACAAGGAGAAACCCCTAGCATGGGACTATTAATACATTGGCTTCTAGAGATAGAAGTAGAAGCTCGATCGAATCTTCAGCCCTATCTTTTGGAAACTGACACTGCTCAAAGATTTACAACATCTAGGATCTCAACACAGGGCTTGAAAGGATCTACTATGAAAAAAGATAACATTGGCTGATGATCTCAACCTGGGAGAATTCATTTGCAGTCAAGGAATTAACTACATTGAAAATTCAGATCATAGTATCAAATCAGTAGTTCCTGGAGATGGGAACTACGTGCAAATCAGTCTAAGGGCAATCAAACGTATTGTTCAGGAAAGTTAGTCCCTCGAAAATGCATGGACTTAGTATTCAGAGTAATCTACTCTTTGTGCTGGGGCATATACACCTACACTTAGTCGAAATTAACTCGACCAAGCTTAAAAAAACATAACCAAAGAAATTGCTGGAATTCTGTCTGTCTACACAAAGTTGCAAGACAGTGGAGGCCACTCCTACATAAGCACAACTAAAAAGAAGGCAGACGGGACAATAAGCTTGGGGAATCCTGCTTTCCCATCCCTATTCATCGAAGGATCTTAAGGCCACGCGCTCATTTAGAGGAGGAGATTGATTTAGTAACAGATCTACAAAAGCAACCGTGCCTTGCATTTCAGTTGTAATCAGTCATCCTGGTATGACAGGGATAAAAAGCAAAGCCTAAGCCGTGAAGGATCCATCTTTTGAAGGAGTGGAAGTTGCTTCAACAGAATAAAAATGGGATGACCAAAAATTAATTCAAAATGGTAAACTCAACGTTCAACACTCTAAGGTATGTTTTACTTTGAATAATATTCCCGTATGAACAATGCCCGAAGTCTAAGGGAAGTCGATGTATGTTGACCAGCCGGATTCCGATCATTGATGAGGGCAAGTGCAGTGTGTTATTTATGCAAAGTAAGTCTAATGTCCTGGACACCATGAACAGACCATCCTGTGTAGAAACCTCACTCAAACTAGAAAGACGAGTCATGTCGTACTTTAATATTATCGTTTTAGGACTTACCCGTTATCGATGAGAAATCGATAACGGAGCTGCTGTCTAGAGCTACGTAGAATGCTTTTCTTTTTAGGATCACTAGAAGTGCAGAAATGGGAAAAGCAATACGATGGAATCATCCTCTATATCCGATTTTAGAATAAATCATCATAATAGAATTCAAGCAGCGATAGAAACTTAGACAAGTTCCTAAAAAAGAGAAAATTAAAGACGGGGAGCAAGCCTTGGCTCTGGAATTGTGTAAATTCATCCGAGGAAAAACTTAGCTTCACCACTAGCCAAGTGCAATCCAACATTTGACTATCTCCCTTCGAAATTGCCAAATCCTTAACTCGGGACTAGTTCAGAATTAACTCAGTACTGAGTTTACCACTCCAACCTGAGTCAGCTCCAACCCACCACAATAAACCTACATACCGACTTAAAGCCTTATGTACATTTCGAATCAAAGATTGGTTCGTCGGTACAGAGAATTGAAATTCAATTCGAAATCAGAAAAAATGGCCTGTACAAAATCAATCGATGAAAAATAACGTCCTGTGATGGAATCCAACAATCAAATGAAATTCACAGACAGTAATCTAGAACTTGTCTCGTTCCGAGCACACTTTGTTTCCAAAGAAAGCATACTCTAGGGGCAAATATTAACTGAGTTTTTAATGAAGCGGAAATCAATTGGATTCCGAATGTCGATACGAAGATGGAACGACTTGAAACTTGATAAGAACACTTAGAAGAAGAGTAGAAAAGGCTTAAGAAATTATGAACTCAAAACAGGCTAAGTCACTAACTCGGCTCGAGTCAAGTCCCTTGATTTGGTACCGAGTTTAATTTCTTCATTATGGAATCTTCATACTTTGGCAAATCATACCCCAGTCTATCTAAGCATACCCATGAAGTTTGGTATAATTCTATGGAGTCTATTATAGGAAATGAATACGTGATAATCTAAGAGTTAGGATAGTTCAAGCCAAGGGAGAAAGATCATCAAAAATAGTTAATAATCTATCAAATTACATGGAGAACATCTTGACAAAGTAAGTAATACAAACGAAGAAGAAGTACCCAAACCCTGGCTAAGGAATAGACTCGGCCCCGAGTCAAGGGCTTGACTTGGTACCAATTTTTGACCTTAACTCGAGTGGTCAACATTTTCCTTATGCTGTCTTGGGTTACTTCTTGGACTTCTTTGATAGCTGGTGTAACATCCCGCTATTTTGGACCATTCAAATCGACAATAAATCCACACATGTCGGACTTGAATAATTCAAAATATCAGATTGTTATTTAAATTTGGCAAACTCATCATATACAGTAAATAAATCAATCACAGAATCACAGACACAGAGTAATACAATAATACGCAGCAGAATAGATAAAATAGTAGTTCGTGAAGCTACTATATAAACATCAGAGTTAGAAATAAAATACAACAGAATATCTCAAATGCAGTAAAGTCTCTAGTACAACAGATGACTTCTCTGAACAAATCAACTAGAAGAGCTGAAAGCTGAGGTGATAGTTGGATCTCCAAAGGAAGCTCCAAACTCCAAGGGTGAGTCTCAAATGCTGTATCACTCGGTCTGACCCGAGCGTAAAGCAAAACACAAAACACTCGAGTCAGGATTAATATTCTTATATCAATAAATCCAACTCAAGTGAAATATCAACTGAAATACAAGTAACTTAAAGGATGTTTGGGATAACCATCCTCTAAGGATCTTCGGAACTATCTACAAGGTGGAAATATACACTATAACACCGTGGTCATTCCAAATTAATTTATCCTTCAAAACCAAAATATCATTTTATTTCAAATATATCTATTTTCCAAAATAGTATATATAGGTTAAATAATTTAAAAGTAAAGTATTTAAAATTTCCTCAAGTCTCACAAATCAATTCACATCCACCCAAATTCCAAATTCAAATTTATTAAAAGCTCAATTTATCAATTCAATTCAGTTTTAAATATACCATTTAAATTTTCAATATATTTCAAAGCTTTAATACTCAACATTTTCAAAGTTAAATTTAACAGTTTCAAATAGCTCTTGATTTAACTTTATTATTATTTAATCAGTGAATATTCACTTCATAAATGCAATATCATCTAACTAGCCTTAAATTTCATTTTACTAAATATTTCCTTAAATTTATTTAAACAAGAAATATTCATTAAATTATTTTTAAATCAAACCCAAGTTATAAATCATATCTTAAATCTCAATTTCAATAAGTTTCATATCGGTTTAATTAAATAAAATTCTTTAATGAATGCAATTTCAACTAAATTCAAATTATCTTCCCAACCTTAACTTATTCAAATTATTACTGAAATCTATTTTGAAACATAACTTTAAATACTTAATCATATTATATGTATTAAATCAATCTTAATTAAATTAAACATTATTATTAAATCTATATATATATCATTACCATTTATATATACTAATTTAAGAATCAACATTTATTAAAACCATATATTTCTTCCCAAATCCATAGAATTTATTTTCAATATATATATATATGGACCAACGGTGTCTGTATATATATCCATCATATGGTTAAGTGATACGGATATTTATCATTTCAATCCAAAATTTAAATATATACGGGTAAATATCATTTCAACCCGTAATCTCAATTTCAATTCAAATGAAAATCGCTTGGGTTTATCATTTCAACCCATAACGATTTTCTCCTATTCTAAAGTCCGTTCGGGTATGTATCGTTTCAACCCATAGTGAATTCTATACTAACAGGGAACTTGTAGAGTGATAACAGATAATATAAAATACAACAACATGCATATATCATAAATAAAAATAAAATATAAACAACAGGATATGGTGTCATATCCCACAGGTGAACAATTACAGATAATAGCATATATAACAATTTAAATAACTATAGCAGCATATTTCAATTGTCGTTTCAATTGAAATCAAATTTAATAAATATAAGAACGTAAATCGTGAGTGATTGCTCACCTTTCGAGGCTAGAGAGATTTGAAATGAGTTACGAATCCAAGAACGAATTTCCAAAATGAACAAGATTGACATGAATCACGGATAAGCTGATAAATAGGAGTAGACGAATTCAAATCAAAACGGGATCGATGAAGAAGATACATTGCATATATAATTTTCAGAAAAAATCAATTTAAAACGTATATTTTCAAATCGATATTTAATTCAAACACAATAAAATTTTACATATATATATATATAAAGTAAGTTTGGCTTCTGGTTTAATATGGCAGCTACCACTATAAATACAAAACATACTCCAACCAAGAGAGAGGCCGGTCTTTGTCATTACTACGTGGAAGCTCGGTCATTTATTCAACTCTCTCCGTTTCATAGTCACCAAGATAGTTTCTTTAGGAAATTCTATGACTTAGAATCTATCTAACATTTACACTTGTAACTAACTCTTCCTCAAACACTTTGTAATCATACTCAATCAAGATCAAATAAATTAGCAGAGTTATAAAGTGGACGTAGGCTTAGTTAATCGCCAAATCACTATAAAAATCCTTGTCTCTCATTTAATTTTCACTTATTTTTTATTACATTTGCTCTGTTCTAATAGGCCTGGTGCTTTCACATCATGCTCCGGGGTGTTGATCCATTTTTTTGGTTAACACATCACATCCTGCTCCTTGAAGCCGCTTTATCGTCGATGTTAAAATTAGCCAAATTGGCCATCATCAATAGTGGTAGATTCCGACCACTTTGGCATAGTGTTTAATGACTAATTCTCTATCGGATTAGAAAAATATTCGAAAAATTTGATTAAAATTTAAACACAAGCGCACGACATACAATTCTAGTACGTGGCGAGTACGGGTTGATCTATAAGGAATTGTTTAGACTTAAAATTTTCTATTCAATCGCATTAAACCAAGATTTGAAGTTGTAATTAGCTAAAAATATAAAACAAAAATCTAGAACAAATGTGATTGAAAATATGAGATTAAAAAACAATTTAGAGGCAAATCTACTCTCATATTTTTACATAAATCAACACAAAATAATCCATGATCTCTATTTTTGATATTAAGTGGAATTAGTGATGTCTTTATAATAAGTATGGTTTATTTACGTTATTAATTAACATAACTTAAACCATCAAACTATAATACAACAACCAAAGCCACTTATCCATTCTTATGAAAATGAAGTCAAAGCAAAAGCTATTTTAAGTCTGATCTATTTACTATTGTATTTAGTAACATAGATCATCATTTTTTTCTACATTAATTTCATAATCATAAATCAATTGGTAAAATGATGATGTAAATGGTGTTTATGTTTGAATAAGAATAACCTATTTGTAAATACAACATAGCCTATCAAATTCATTTTCATAAACTTACATCAACATTCACTTTTCATGAAGCATAAAAGATACATAAATCACAAATTATGTTAAATTTACATAATTTTAGAGAGCTTCATTACCCCTAAATTGAAGGGGTTTAGCTACTCATTTGTGTTATCATATTAACACATGTAAACTTCAACATTTTAAAGCAAGCAAAAAGAAGTAAGTGCTAATGAAAATAGAAGAAAAAAGAACTAAACTACTTGCATAAAAATAAAGTTAAACTAAGTGCATAAAAGAGGAAGCTAATCTACTGACATTAGAATGAAGAAACCACGTAAATAAAAATGAACACAAAATAAAAGAGCATGTAGAAAAAAGAAAGAGGCTTAGGAAGCCATTTTATTTTTCATTTGATTTGAAGCTACAACTTGCATTCTAATATAAGTGATTCAAAGAAGGTCAATTACATGTACATAAGAGGGCTATTTATGCATGCACAAAACCCTAATACATACTTTAGGGGGCTTCACATAATACCCCTTAGGAAGTGTGGCTACCAAGTCATCATTGGTCTCTAATTAATCCATCATCGAGTATGCATCAAACTTTAAACTCCACTAACTTGTGCATTAGCTTCTAATTATAGAGTAAGTGGGTAGGTGGAGTCTTCCATGATGCATGAGTTTGAGTTATTTCCATCTTCGTTCCTTTGTTTCCATCCTTGTGCATGCACATCTTCATGAGACATCTTCATATTTCCATCCAAAATTCCTATAATTAAAAAGAAAATGTACAGATAGATATTCTCAAAATTAATTCATGCATAAAATTATAATTTTACCCCCAAATTGATGTATGAATGACGACTTGAAAGCGTTTTTAAGATTTGGTTTTAAACAAGTAAAAATACTCAATTATGACATTTATTTAAATAAAAATAGATTAAATATGGATGTAAATAGATGCACACTTATGTGCACATCAAGTAGTCGATAACAACCACTTCGGTCGTATAATTAACCAAAAAGTGGTTAAATACAAACCAAATAAAAACATCCGACATCTTTCCTAAAGTCCGAAGTGCATCTTCAAGTCCATCGTGCTTCTTCTTCATATCAGTCAGCGTGCATCGATACTCTATGCACAAAATCCGATCCTATGGGATATATTTACTCCCATGTCGCCTTTGAACAGTGTTTTGAACCAACAAACAAAGAAGCGGACATGCGGTCAACAAGCATAGAGGTGTCTATGATAGCCTACATATATCTATAATAACACAATACAATTCATCTAAAGCAACCAATGTGGGATAAATATCAAAAATAGCCTAAATCTATCGATTTTGTCAAAATACTGCGTCAATGGAAAAAATGTGACATTTAATTTAAAACCATTTTAAAATACTTTTAATTTTTGTTATAAAATAAGATTTAGGTTTTACTATTTTAGAAATCCCATTTTAAAGTTAGAAAACATTTCAAAACGTCATTTTAATGCTATATTAATAATCATTGTATGGTGAGATACAATATCACTCAACTACCCATACCATCGCCATGTTCGAGAGCTCTCCATCACGAGCGCAATGCAAGAAACAACACCCAAAACGGACATAGTATGCAAAAGATATAGTGTATATAAGTTAATGGATTATTTAAATGATTTAATTAACATAAAAAATGATTAACTAAATTAATTACCTCCTTAATTATCTTCATCCCCAAACATCTACAGGTTTGTGCACTTGTACATGTATCCAAACGTGGATCTTTTAGTTTCTATTACTCCAAATCCATTCAACGATTCTCCGTGCCGTTTTCACCAATGAATTAGACTTCGAAACATCTTCACCAAGTTGCCTAAATGATGTAGTGTGATCCCCTCATGCCAAATGCAACTTGGAGGAGCCAAAATCCTCCCCTATATGATGTGATTCGCAAGACTTTGCCGGACTCGATAAAACTTGGTGCCACAGTGTATATTGACAAGAGAAAAATGATGGCGCACTCAGGTTTGATGATAGTCGCTTCTACTCCTCCTAGCCATAACCCTAGTTCGGTCCCAAAGATGTCAATCTCAATGAGCATGATTGCATGCCACATCGAGCCTATAGGTGATTAGCCTTCTTCGATACGAGTTCAATGAAGGTGATCTCGTGATTTATGGTAAAGTATTTCACTCGATATTAATTTTTGAATAAGATTGGGAAGTGGCGGCCATGTTTTGAATAGAATAGTGAACTAAAATATTGAAGGAGAGGAGGGTTTGATTTAAATAATAAAATATTTATTACATTTAATTTCTCAAATAAAACGGTGCGCGTTTTGAGCTTGCACGATCAAACTACGCATCCAATCGCCACGAAAATCGTCTGCATGCACCACTCTATTTTTCTAGTCCTGATGGTATACTTTTTTTGCTATTCGAGACATCCCTACAGGATGATAATTTCATGCTTTTCGAGACCGTTTTAGCCATACAATCATCTTATTACCAAATATAGTGATCCATATACTCATTTTAATTTGCAACGTCGACATGAACTCAACAGATGTGGTTTAGAGTCCCGATTCGATCATATGTGAAAAATCATTTTTTA
Source organism: Allium fistulosum (assembly GCA_030737815.1). Lineage (NCBI taxonomy): Eukaryota > Viridiplantae > Streptophyta > Magnoliopsida > Asparagales > Amaryllidaceae > Allium > Allium fistulosum. Next base: position 1,367,214,593 of record CM060902.1, on the reverse strand, counting down.
GGACCGTTAATTAATTAAAAAAAATAAATTATTTAAATATCCAATTATTAAAATACGGGTCATTGTATTCACACTTTCTTAAAAGGATTTCGTCCTCGAAATCCCATGGATGAAGCAACACAACCCAACACCCTCTCATAAGCAATGATACAAGAAAGATTATTACTTATCAACTCACGACAAAAATTACTAAAAGCGTTCACAACAAAGGGACAAGACTCGGAATCAGCTGGAGCCATCATCCTTATCCCAAAGTGCAATCACTATCAAATCATAAATCAATGTGGCTAAACCAAACGTCTAAGTTACGCACTTATTTTCAAATAAATGGACAATGGAAAACAAAAGCGCCAACTCACTAATCGAAAGCCAAGTCGATTAAATATCATACATTACAGACTCTCTCATCTATCGGCAATGTCTAGTATCCTATACATTGACTTTTCTCTCAATTTTGGCTTATGTCATGGAATATTTCGACAGCACCTCCTTTGCACTACTAGATCTGGCAAAAATCCCGATACAACATAAACATATATGCATCTCATATCCAAGGCATCTTATTTCTAAGGACGACCAAACATATATAGCCAAATACACTACTAATGTTACATACCTCTTTCATAGTAAGAGCATTTTATTGAGATGTGGGTATAAGCAAGTAAGCACCCAAATAACCAACACTTGCTTCCATATACTTGATCAATTACTCAACAAAGAGGATTAAGCACTATAACAACATCATAATGTAAATAAGCATACTAAATCGTATATATAGAAATCATCTCAAATAAGTATGCTACATCAAATCATAACTATCACATATGCCTAACAACCATATAAGCGTAAGCTATAATATCAAATGCCAACAATCAAACATCAAGCATGCATATACAAGATGAAACACCAAAAAGTAACATCCATGCCTATCCTGACATGCAGGATACTAAACTATCTAATGTAATACATCAAACATGATATCCAACATGAAAGTTGGTGAAAAAATGAAATCTCATCAAGTAAAGAGCTCTGAATAAGCGGTCCTCATGCTCTTCTCGGTCTCTCATATGTAATCGCCTTCTCTTTCACTCCACTAAACATTTACTACTCCCCTGCTTTCCTCCTAACCTGTTTCATATCATGTCTATCGATACGAACAGACCTATAAGGTCATGAAGTTCCTGATTTAGTCTTGATATCATCTAATCAATTTGTTGCCAAATTTTCGAAAACCTCTTATATGTCCTCCCAAAACTCACTAGTGAACAATGAGTTTTGGCCACTTATAATGCTCTTGGCACACTATGGACTCACACTATCCATTCCACACATAAGTCGACAAATTCGAATGCTATTCCACTGGACTTAATAAATATAAAACTAGCATTCTTCGTCACTTTATCAACTGTGACTCAAATGCTATCATATTCCTTTCTAATCCTTGGCATTTCATGGATGAAATCCATCCATACGGAACCAACAATCTCGATCGAGTTTGCAATACATCGCCTTTACGGACACCACTCCTTCTTCTAACATAGCCATGATCTCTACCAATCTAGCTTTACCACTCTGACTAGCACCAATCTGCTAAATCCAAGTAGGTTTGATAGCCAAACTAGCCAACATCTTTGGCACTAGCTCACATCAAGTTCTGTAGTCATAACCAGTGATAAACTCAAGCAATGCCCACTCTAGGAATATCACTCCTAAACTGGTATGTCTTCCACTCAAAACATCAAAAACCACATTTCCCTTATGAACATCTAAGAAATGTCAAAGTCGTAGGAGGCCAAGAATTCTAACCATCGCTACGGGGGAAGGTTAAGATCCTTCTTGGAGAAGAGATACTTCCATGACGTGAAATCATTAAATAACCCAAACCTCTCTCCTAATAGATAGTGCCTCTAAATCCCTAATGCGAACTTTATTATCGCCGACTCTTAATCAAGAGTCGGATATTTCCTCTTATGTACATACATGACAACCTTATCTTTCAGCATCAACATGGACCTAGTTAAGTACCACAAGCATATGTGTACTATCGACTCCTTTTTCCCCTCGAAATGAGTAACATTGGTGCAATTGTCAATCCCTTTGTTAGACTCACTAACGGTTATCTGCACCTCACGTCTCAAATAAAGGTCTGATTCTCTCTAGTCAGGTCGGTTAATAGTGTCACTACCTTTAAGAAGTCCTTGGTAAAACGTACATAGCATCTCAGCAATCCAAGGAAAACTTCTCATCATCAGTCGATGTTTTCTCAACACCTACTATACAATCATCAATCATGTCTTGTGTTCCTTTTTTGTCCATGGGTAGACGAAAGTATCATCAATGAACACAAGTATAGACTCACTCAAGTGATTACTCAAAACACGGTTCCAGAAATCAGCAAGGCATACCGACGCGTTGGTTAGCCTGAATGGCATAACTAATCAATCAAATATCAAGGTAGCTTACGAAGCGATAAAATTGGCACACTCTCTCTAGGTACTCCCAGTGGATGAAACCTCATCGCAAGGTCAAACAAAGAGAACACCTTCATGCTATAGAGCTGATCGAACAAGCCATCAATAAGGGAGTGGATGCCTATTCATTATCTCATTCACCTCACAATAATCAACTTATAACCTCAAAGAGCCATCAGCCTTAGTGGAGAAACTTTAGGTACATCCCACTCAAATCTGCTACTACAGATGAACACTCACATTAATAGGTCATCCACTCGCACCTTTATTCTTCTCTACTCTTTAGACATTATATATTTTAAAGGAATAACTACTGGTCTAGCATCTCTAACTAGATCGATACGGAACTCAATCCCTATATTGTAGTATTAATCTGGTAACCTCATTAAATGTGTCAGACACTCTCTAGCTAAGGGCACAGATGACATCTCATCGTGTGGGATATGAAGTGAATATAGAAAGCTAACCATCACATCATCGTCAGGTGGGTAGCCACACGCTACCTTTTGCTCTTCGTCAGTACATATCATCACCATCGACCTCTCGCAATCCACTACTATTCCATGCCCCTTTGGCTGATCAATTCCTAGACTCTAATACTAAACCCAGTTAAACCTAAAGCAATCAATAATAAACAAATTCAATGACTTAAGTTTTGACAACCATGTATAAGCTAAGTATAGACAAACCATGTTGTAACACTTCCCATTTTGACACGCGAAACTAAGCGCTACGGCTGCTGCAGTCATCCATAATATTAATTTTCGAAAAAATGTGAGTTGTTACACATGTATAGTCCGGTTGAGCCTCCAACACGGTTCGTCATAATTTAAAGGTCGGTTAACAATTCTTGGATCTCAATTCCAATCTATCTACAAATAACTAGATATGAAGGAATGTGAAACCTCGACGTCGAATAAAGCACGTATGGAAACACCATAAATGGAAAGCACACTCAAAAATGGTGATGCCATTTCCCTTCTCTTTCGTCGATGGAGTACTCGATTAAATCAGAATGATATCAGCTACATCTGCTTCCATGGTTTGTCCCTACTTAGCTTATTCGGGACAATCCTTCACACTGGGTCCAAGCTCTCACATCATAAAGACTTTTTGATGAACTTCTTGAAGCCCTTGTCAACATGACCAATCAATTGCTTTCCAAGATGATCACTCAACCTAATGATAAACTCTCCATCCTTTCCATGCGGAGTATCAATAAGAGATAGACCGTACTTCAACAGAATATCGAATTCGGTCATATACTCCAACACAGATATATCGCCTTACTTCAAGTCGGTGAAATTTCTAAACAACATCAACTTCTAAAAAGTCGAGATAAATTTCGCTTCAAAGAGAACTATGAGTTGATCCCAAGTAAAATTATCATAGGGAATCAAAGCTATAAGGGAACTTCACTACTTCAAGTTCATCCCTGAAGTTATCTAAAGGTCAACTACTACCTTATGGTGTCATCTAACTCCAAGCCATCGAAAATCCTTTCACAAATATTCATTCCATATTGCACTTTAATAGCTAACTCCGTTCCAAGGAATGGTCTACCTCATAGACTCAAGTAGTCTTTATACAGCTCGGCAAAGTCAACTCTAGGTGTTTGTACTAGAGCACCATAATCATTTAGAGAAACTTGGGCATTCCAGAATAGTGGTATGCATAATCTTAGCGAACATATTCTGTAACTTGGGGTAAGTGGTCTGCAATCCTACCCACTTTTCAACTCTGGAGAAGGAATCGATAACAATAATTCTCGTATGCAAGACCATTCTTAATAAATAATAAGAATGATCAGTCTCTTATAGGAAAAATTGAACCAATAGTGCTCCTATATGAAATACAACTTGTATACTATATATTTCGGAAAATTAAATATATAACAAATATGCACTCTTTCGTATATAGGTACACTCTCAATCTAGTCTAAGGCGACAACTCCTAACCTATTTTACTGGATCACGGTGTCAACTCAGGTTAATCACGTAACCTAAGCTCTAATACCAAATGTGATGATGGCCTTACACTCTGATTCTCATATAATAGAATAGTGGGCTACCGAAGCATCCGACCGATGTAGGATGATTGTCAAGGGAAAGAAATAGTAGATGAGGAATAGATAAGACGGGACGAGAATAAAAGAAAGGAGGAGGAAATAAAACATCACATAATCACATAGCCCATCATATATCTCAGAGCATATCAGATAAAATATAATAGTAATTATAGGTATAAAATAGGCGAGATAGTAATAAATATATAAACTACAAAATCAGAGTACATGGGCTCGTACAGTTATACAAAACAATAAAATAGTTTATACAACTAGATAAATAAACTCAACTGATAAATTACCTCTAATAATAGTAAGTTAGCATTGTCAAGGGTCCATAGTGTCAAACAACGAAATATACAATAATAACTCAAAATATCAATGGAGAAAGCATCACCATCTGCTAGTCCATCTGCACAGCTCCAAGTGCTATTTATACATGTTTTGTAGTCTATTCATTTAAGAGTACCCGAGATAATAAGAAGCAAAGCACAAAACCTCGAGTCGGACAATAGTCTGGTATGAGCGATAAATAATCTCAAAACACTATAAAAGTCAATATAGTATATGGAACAAAAGATATGGAGAATCATACCTCACTTGTTCCTACATCCATAGAGTTAGCACATAATACACGATATATGTTAGTCTATGATAGTCATCATTGTTGTACTATACATTAAAGTACTAAGGGTTTCAAGATAGCAACATTGGTAATATCTACATTATGTGACATCCCTAAGGTGATAAAAATAGTCAAACAAACATGGCTTCCATCATCCATCCTTACATTCACTCACTCTGTGCGTTGGATATATGATACTCATATGAGCCCATCGTCAGGTCAAGGATTAATCAACGTCTCAGTTTCTTGGTACTCGAATCCGTGCCACTCAATAGGCCAGGAACTAGACTACACACATCAAAATAGTCTAGGGTACTCAGATCAAAACATCATGTGATCTAGGGCACACGTAAAAATCCAAGTGAGCATCCTCGATCATAAGTTCCCTATATAGATTAATTCTCCATATTACTTGACAGTATTACTTAGTAATACTCTTGAGTAGTATGGGTATAGAAGCGGGGGTGTTACAAATGGTATCAAAGTAGAGTTTAGAAAAATACATTGTAGATAAAATGTGTTGGGAAGATACCCAATAATTAGGTATAATAGGAGTGTATGATGATTACTTTATGTAATCGTCCGAGGACATATTTGTTATCTACTGTATATATGTATGTATGTATTTATATAGACACAAACACTTTGAATTATAAATATTATAACAAAGTATTGGATTGATCAAGTATGGTATAAATTAATAGTTATTTTATTAAGGAATATATATAAAAGGCTTATGTAGATAACGTTATAGGAATTTTTGAAATGAATTGTATGAAGTATTAATATATATAGTTTTAATCAAAAAGAAGTATTGTGTATAAGATAAAGTGTTTTGGAATCAATATTTTGAAATCTAGTTAGATGTAAGGTTATTTTAGGTGAAAAGATCTTGTGATAATGTGATTGAAGTATAAGAGAAGAAATAGTATTATGAGATTTATTGTAATAACTGGTCGAATAGTTATTAGCTTTGTTATAGAATCCTTCTAAGAAATTGAGAGGACACACTTTTGTTAAGGGGGAGTCTGTAACAACCCATCATCGAGAGAGAATAAATCAATCATCAAATAATATTAAATGATAAATCGATTGAGATTAGAATTAATTATTTTCAATTAAATTAGTGATTTACAAATTGTGGAGAGAGATTGCTTCGAAATGTAAATTTTTTTATTGTATATAAAGAATAATCTTTTAATAATTTATTCAATATTTTGGCATATGAAAATAAGAATAAATTATTTGGAAATAACGATAGACTAAATTTAGTACATATAAAGTTTATTATTGATAAGGAAATAAAAATTTATTAAAATAGTTAAGATATTTAATTAGCGAATGATTTAAATAAAATGATTAATTAAATAAATAAAATTATAAAAAATAATCTTATAAAATAAATCATGGAATATTTAGAAAGTGACTAGATGAAAGAATTAATTGATATTTGGGCTTGAATTTGCATTTGTTTTAAAATGCAGAAGAAAAGGAAGATAGAAAAACAAGCTAATAATTAAAACAAAGCCCAAGCCCATACCAAGAATTCTAGTTTCCAGATTTCTATAATCTCCAGAAAATTCTATTTCCTGATATTTCTTTCCCCTTCTATAAATATAACATATATGATTTCATTAAGGAGGAGGAGAGAAGAACCATAAATGTCAGTTAAATACTATAATTCTCTTTACAATTTAATTCCAAATAAATGTTAATAAATCTTCATAAATCTCCAAATTGAAATCAAGGTTATACATTAAGCTATGTTGCAAACTGTAATCAAGCAATGGAGGAATTGATAGAAATCGAAGGATAAATAATGAAAAATTGATTTATGATTTTTCCATTAAAAAATGAAATGACCTTTCTACTTAAAAAATTAATTTCACCTGAACCAAAAAGAATTAAAAGATGTTGTTTGAGGCATTAGCTTCCTGAAGTAGTAGAGAATTTATGGTGAGAATATTAGGTTGTACGATGATGGTTGAAGTTATGAGTTCCGAACTATGGTTAAACATTGGCGAGAATTCGGGCGGAGTTAGTGCGAAGCGGCTGTAGCGTTGGATTAGTGGTCGAAAGGAGCATCTTCAGAGCAATTCTTGGTAGGTACTGTAGTAGATGGAGTCATGTTTTTTCGTTGCTAGTAGCCAAGGAGGAGCGATGCATTTTAATTGGTGGTTTCAGGAACAATGGCGATGGCGTAGGAGAGTCAGGGTGGTAAAGAGAGAGTGGTTAGCGAAGACTAGAGGTGAATTCATGGTCTCTAGCTCCATATCTCTTGATTATGTGCATGTTAAGGGTACTCTATGCACATATATAAGCTGTAGAGAAGAAAAAGGGTGAAGAAGGCGTGTATGTGTGTGTTGTATGTTAGTTTGATTCTTACAAGGAGATGTAGGCTTTTGGATCCTATTCGGGTATATTTCATTGTTTATATCATAACGCATCAATATGTTGTGAACATTTTTTAGTCCTGGGGACAGGCTTATCTGCTTATTGTTGGAAATTTTCATATAGATGAAATTTTACTAAAGAAAGAATGGTAAGACAAACAAGTAATTTTAATTATTTGATTATATTAATTTTATAGTGATAGACAAATCATAAAAAGGTGAAACTGAAAATGTAAAAGTTTGATTTTGGAATACTTATCAAATACCAGCACTTATCTTATCATCATAATCATGACTAACGTCACTACACCAAGATTGATCCCCACGGCCAATTGGTTCTCCATTGTTCTAAAATCTGAACATGTTTTAATTTATTCAGTTTCGTCTTCAATGTTTTAAAGAGGTTATACTTGTATTATTCAAAGAAAAGCTCCATTTCTGTTTAGTTTTCAGAATCTACTATTAATGGATGCATCATAAATTAAAAATAAATTACTATATAGTTGTTTTTCCTTTCCAGTATGTCTAGTTAGTGCTTGTAGTTAGTGCTTGCCTGTTTATTCCTATGTTAAATATCCTGTACTGTCAAGGTTTTTGCTTCCAGTTTTATTTATTGGTACTAATATAATAAAACACTATTTAGTAATTATGATTTATGTAATGCAGTAAGTACGCATTATTGAAGGAATTATAAAGCATACTATTTACTGGTAATTTGTTATATATTTTTGTGTGCAAGCTTTAGTAAATTTTTAATATATAGATAATTTAGATTTTGAAATGTGTGTATGTGTGTATATGATTGATTTAAATATAAATATATTTAATTGATTTGGATGTTAATTATTTAAAACAGAAATTAGCAAAAGATAATTTTAGAATAAATGTTAGACACAAAATTTGGTTTTATAATATTTTTATAGAATATTTTGTTTTATGATCTATTTATTTGTAGAGCTCTAAAGTAGAATATATGTTTTCCGAATATTTTTATGCTATTTAAACTAGTATTCGAACATATATAAAATTACCGATTAATCTTTTAAAAGATAAGAAACTTGTTGTCTATAGTATAGAATCTATTATATTTAAGTTTAGTTAATTTATTATTTAAAATTAGGGTATAAATAATGTTGTTCCTTAAAATGTTTATTTTGTTATATAAAACCATACAATATGATTGATTATTTTGTTCTAATATATATTTTTATGAAATAATCTATTTTATATTACTTTTCTATGCATTTTTTCCTTGTATATATATTGAATTGGATATTATGAACGATTCGCCATTGATATTAATTTACTAGTGTTTTTATATGATATGCTGATGACATCTTTTTATCAATCTCATGGGATTTATTTTCGTGCAACAAGAAATTAGAATAAACGAATTAGTGATGCCGTTCGGTATGAGACTTTCGGTAACACTTTTTTAATTATTTATCGCACTTGTCATATACAGATATCTAGTGTGGATTTAGTGTAGTTTTCGAGCATTTAAAAATTATTCGAGTAACATGCGGTGGTATGGGACGCTATTATGTTATTTGTTGTATTATCCTTTGCATGTAAATGTCACTCAAACGGGGATATGCTCATAGGTATGTGGTGATACTCGATGTAGTGGATATATTTTAGTCGTGATTTGGTTATGGTTGGATCTATGCGTTGGCCAATGGATAGAGCTATAGTATGCCTTAGTCATGTGTTGACTTATACGGAGCCATGTGTTGGCTTACGTCTAGAGCTATAAGTGGATATATGTTAGGAGTGCTATATGTCATCCACATTGGGTCCGGCTCCCTTTATGTTTCTGGAGTGAACCAGATCAGCAAGTACCCACCCTGGCGGCTTGATTGAGGGGTCGCACCCCTAATCCATGACACCTTATTTTTGTTATGTTCGCCTTGTCTAGTGTTGTGTGGTGCCCCTATGTCATATAGGCCAGTAGTCAATTACCCTTGCGGCACAAGTTTTAGTAGTCGTAGCTGAAGAGGCTATGCATTATCTAGCCTATGGTGGATCATTATCATGATACCGAGAGGGGAGAGGTAAGGGTAACCGATGACTATAGGGTCATGTCATATGGACCACATATGGCTCCTGGAGCAAGCAGATGTGCTTTCAGTCTTCCGTCTGGTTCCATATGTGTGTGTATGGTAGTGGATTGACATATATATTCCTATCCTATCATGAGTTGACTATTCTAGAGATTGTGTCTAAAGTGTAGTCAATCCTTGTATGTCCACACTATTCTTATTTATTCATACACGAAGAGATTAGGTTATATCTGGATAGGTATCCAGAGTATGATGGATCCTCATACCTCTTATTATATTTTGATAGGCAGCCTATCCTATTTTGTTATGTTGATGATGATACTCTTATTACAGCGATTGAAAGATATGTTTGGAATTTATTGTGAGTTAATCCAACAATACTTAATGATATCTCCTTATCAATGAATTCATTATTTTGATAATGATGATTTCTGGATTTGGATGATTTACTCATTGGTAGTTGATTTTTGGTTTAATTTACTTTAAGATGGGTAATTACATATACATGTATGATTTAAGACATTTGGAATTATATAATACATTTGGGATTATTTATGATTTTGTGATTAAATACTCGGTGTGTGTGTGTGTATATATATTATTAACATTACGGGTATTACCATATTATTATACATTGGAATATTGAATCATAAAGATAATTAACCCTTGATTTAGACATAGTCAGACCCGTGTGTTATTTATAATACTCGGGTCCATCCGAGACATTTCAAGTTCAGGGACACATTGACCGGTTTATAGAAGCTTGGGCATAGAAGGAGAATAGGAATTTATTATATGATGCATTAAAATCATAATGTAGAATATTTAATTCAGGTATTGTATTTTATAAAGATAGTATATATTTTCTATTATATATTATTGCAGCGTTTATTGACAATGTGTTCTCTAGTAATATTTATAAATTTTGTATTGTTATATCCTGGAGGCATAAATGATTATTGCTTTGTTTTGATACTGTGTATATGGTAAGTAATACGATACCTATGATATAAACTAGTGTTGGGGTAAGGTACTACCCACATATGTGCCCCATATCGCTTCATTCTATGTATTACTCGATGGTATTACTTAGTAATACTCTTGAGTAGTATGGGTATAGATGTGCGGGTGTTACAAATGGTATCAGAGAAGGGTTTAGAACAATACACTATATGTTAGAGAAAATGAGTTGTGACCCTAGATGAGACTTAGAGTCCCTGTACCTTTAAGTGTGTTGGGAAGATACCCAATAATTGGGTATAATATGAGTATATGATGAATATTGGAAGTAATCATCAGAGGATGTATTTGTTATTTAATATATATACACACACTTTGAATTGGAAATATTGTAATGAAGTAATAGATCGATCAAGTATAGTATAAATTAATAGTTATCTTATTAAGGAAACTATATAAAAGGCTTCCGTAGATAACGTTATAGGAATTTTGGAAATGAATTGTATGAATTATTAATATAGATAGCTTTAATAAAAAAGAAGTACTGTGTATAAGATAAAGTGTTTTAGAATAAATATTTTGAAATTTAGTTAAATGTAAGGTTATTTTGCATGAAAAGACTTTGTGATAATGTGATTGAAGTTTAAGAGAAGAAAGAGTGTTATGAGAATTATTATAATAACTGATGGAATAGTTATTAGCTTTGTTATAGAATCTTTCTAAAAAATTGCCAGGATGCAATTTTGTTAGAGGGGGAGTTTGTAACCCGTTATCGAGAGATAATAAATTAATGATTAAAAAATAATAAATGATAAATCATTGGGATTAGAATTAATTATTTGAAATTAAATTAGTGATTTGGAAATTGTTAAGAGAGATTGCTTCGAAATTTAAAGAATCGATTGTTTATAAAGAATAATTGTTTAATAATTTATTTAATATTTTTGTATAAATAAGAATAAATTATTTAGAAATAATGATAGATTAAATTTAGTAAATATAAAGTTTATTTTTGATAAGAAAATAAAACATTATTAATATTGCTAAGGAATTTAATTAGTGAATGATTTAAATAAAATGATTAATTAAATAAATAAAATTATAAAAAATAATTTTGTAAAATTAATTAGGGAATATTTAGAAAGTGACTCAATGATAGAATTGATTAATTTTTAGGCTTGAATTTGTATTTGTTTTATAATGTAAAAGAAAAAAAAGATAGAAAAACAAGATAATTATTAAAAAAAAGCCCAAGCCCAGGTCAAGAATTCAAGTTTCCTGATTTCTCCAATCTCCTTACAATTCTATTTCTGGATATTTCATCCCCTTCTATAAATATAGCATATACGATTTCAGTAGGGAGGAGGAGAGCAGAATAATAAATCTCGCTTAAATACTATAATCCTCTTTACAATTTAATTCCATTTTTTTAATTAATCTCCAAACTGAAATCAAAGTTTTATATTAATCTATGCTATAAACTATAATCAAGCAATGGATGAATTGATAGAAATTGAAGCAGAAACAATTTATGAGTTTTCCATTTCAAAATGAAGGCCTGTTTACTTAAAAAACCAATTTCACCAAAACCACAATGAATTAAAAGATGTTGTCTATTCCTTAAGTAATGGAGAATTTTTTGTAAGAATACGGGGTTGTACCGTGATGTTTAAAGTTATAGCCCGAACTAGGGTGAAACATTGGCAAGAATTCTAGCAGAGTTGGTGTGAAGTGGCTGTAGCATTGGATTTGTGGATGAGAGGAGCAATGCATTTTGATTGGCGGCTCTGGGAACGTTGGCGATGGCATAAGCGAGTCAAGATGGTAAAGAGAGAGCGGTTAGCGAAAACGAGAGGTGAATTCGTTGTCTCGAGCTCTGTATCACTACGATTCTATGCATGTTAAGGGTACTCTATGCACATGTATAAGCTGTGAGGAGAAGAACAAAGGGAGAAGAAAGGGTGTGTGTGCGCTGTAGGTTGCTTTGCTTCTTACAAGGAGATGTTGGCTTTTGGATTATGTTCAAGTATATTTCATTATTTATACCATAACGCAGTAATATGCTGTGAACATTTCTTAGTCCTAGAGATATGCTTATCTGCTTATTGTTGAAATTTTTATTTAGATGAAATGCTGCTAAATAAAGAATGGTAAGAAAAACAAGTAATTTGAATTGTGATTATATTAATTTTACAGTGATAGACAAATCATAAAAGGTGAAGCTGAAAAAGTAAAAAGTTTGATTTTGGAATACTTATCAAATACCGACACTTATCTTATCATCATAATCAAGAATAACGTCACCACACCAAGATAGACAGTGATCCACACATTCTTAATTTAGCCTTATTGTATTCAATATATTGTACCATAGAAAGATCTAAGAACTTTTATCATTTATCTTATCCCTATAGCCAATTGGTTCTCCGTTGTTCTAAAATCTGAACACATTTTAATTTATTCAGTTTCATGTTCATTGTTTTTAAAGAGGTTGTACTTGTATTATTTAGAGAAAAGCCCCATTCCTATTCAATTTTCAGAACCTCCTGTTAGGTGAAGTATTATAAATTAAACATAAAATACAATATAATTGTTCCAGTAAGTCTAGTTAGTGCTTGGCTGTTTATTCCCATGTCAAATTTTCTGTATTGTCAAGGTTTTTGCTTCTAGTTTTATTTTATTGTTACTAATATAAAGAAAACACTATTTATTAATTATGATTTATGTAATGCAGTAAGTACGCATTATTGAAGGAACTGTAAACCATACTACTTACTGGTTATTTGTATATATATTTTTGTGTGCAAGCTTTAGTAAAATTTTAATTTACAGATAATTTAGATTCTATATTGTGGGTATATATATGATTTATATATATATATATAATTGGTTTGGAATTTAATTATTTAAATAGAAATTAGCAAAAGATAATTATAGAATAAATGTTATATGCCAAATTTGGTTTTATAATCTATTTATAGAATATTTGGTTTTATGAACTATTTATTTGTAGAGCTTGGAAGTAGAATGTTAACACTAAAAATGTACGCTAACACCCCGGTGTGATTTGTGATATAGCGAAAGCACCACCCGTTGGTACGGGAACTAAAAGTAAGTAGAAAATAGCAGAAAACAGTGAAGAGACAACAGTTTTATAGTGGTTCGGCTCAAAGTCAAGCCTACGTCCACTTAATCTCTTCTATCACTGATTTGATTACAGATTTTACAATAATTCTTCGATTACAACACAATTAAGACAAGTCGTTAGAACTTTGATGCAGAAAAGCTCTTTGATTCATGTTGAATGAACTTGATCTTTTCCGAAGATTCTTTGAAGTGTCCTTTTTCTTTAAAGTGTTGGAGCAAGTGTAGAAGTCGTGAAAATAGCAGAGTCTTGGCGCTCCAGAAAATTCATCCCCTTTCTAGTGCGTAGTAGGCGGGGTATTTATAGGAGAAGCTGGGCTTAGGTCGGCCATGTTTTAGGTCGTGAGCGACCTAAGAAGTTGCGACCTAAGAGCCATCCCGAGGTAGCATAAGTCGTTGGCGACTTAATGGAGCCATCTTGGATGAGATATATGTTGTGAGCGACTTAGCATGTGTAGTTCAGAAGTTATCTCGGTTGGTTTAGGTCGTTAGCGACCAAAAGGAAGAGGCAGTGAGCACGCGGCTTAACTCTGGAGCTTGCTAAGTCGTTAGGTCGCTCTCTCTTAGCTCGTTAACCTGTTAGGTCGCTCTCCCTTAACTCGTTAGGTCGTTAACCTATTAGGTCGCTGGAGCTTCTTAAGTCGTTGAGTCATGCCATATTGAGCCGCTTTGTGTTTTAGGTCGTTAGGTCGCTGGAGCTTCTTAAGTCATTAAGTCGCTTACTCCTTGAATAGTTAAGTCGCTTATTCCCTTAGGTCGTTGAGTCGAATAGGTCGCTAAGTTGTGAATAAGAGAGGGTTAACACTTGCCCCTCGAAGTATACGCCTAGGATCTAGGTCGTGTTCTTCGATACCTTTTAACTCGCGCCATCCTGAGTCGTTAAGTCATGAGCGACTTATAAGAGAGTTAGGTCGTTCGTGCCGATTCGAGTTCCACTGCCCCTGTATATAAGTCGCTCAGGTCACTCCTTCTTCTCTTCATCTGCTCTAACGCTCTAAACCACCATTGAAGAATTTTCGAGCTCTCGAAGAAGAATTCAGAATAACCAGTCGTCGATCATCTTCACCATCTCACTACGTAAGTGAATCCGATCATTATCCAACCACGACAATCACCGAATCGTGAATCCCCCATTTTCCGACCCTAATCTGATATCACGTGCTGCATTTTACCACGAGTCATGTTACGATCGATTTTTGATCGTTATTGGACATATTGTCGTTGTAATTCGTGAGAGCACAGCAATGCATCAAATTTATGATGGATCCGAGGCGATTTGAATCGGTCTTGGATGATCTGGTGGTGTGGAGAGATGGTGGATTTTATGGTGGAGATGCTAACGGGTTATTGGGTTACAAGTTAACGGGTTAGGGAGTTAGGCGAGTTGTTGAATGAAGAGGAGTTAGCGAGTTAAGGAGAATTAGGAAGTGCTCGACTCAGGAGCCTTGAACGACCTAGGGCTTAGCAGTTTGGACATGAATCGCGCGACTTAGCTTAGTGAACGACTTAACATCTGAACTCTGAACGACATAAGGGACTGCGACTTAACTTGCCAGAATAGCATATGGCTTAAAGCAGAACGACTTAAAGAATTAGCACGACCTAATTTAACCCGCAGCATAGCTTTAACTTGTAGGAACATAACTGGGGAACTCCACAACTCGAGCAGAGCGACTTAGGGAAGCCCGACCTATGTTAGGTCGTTTGGACATGATCTGGACGACCTAAAGAGTCTCGAGCTAACTTAAGTCGTTCCTACGACCTAAGGAATGAACAGGACTTGAACACTTGTAGAATTTGCCAGAACTTGATTGAATTTCCAACTTGAACTGCTAGAATGAACTGCTTGAACCTGTTGCACTCTTTCACAGATTATATTGACTTTTAAGCTAACAACCTGTTAAATTCAACATTTGCAGAAAACTAGAACGAATATACTCATCATCGACTGCCCACATCGAGTGATGGATTAGGTCAAAGATCTAATATTTTACTTAAGTAAAATAATATGAATCTAATTAAAAGTGAAATGCTATGAATCAACTGACTTAAATGGAGCATCAACGCAAAATTCATACAGTTATAACTGCTTATCACTAAATATTATCTGCATTGATACTACACTTAATTTTGATCCAATAACAAGCCTTGAATCTTCCTGAATTGACATGCGCCAACCACACTACGCCATAGATGACCTTCTGCAACATTTTTGCAAGGTGTTGCCAGCTAAAATGTTGCGACAGCTATAAAATTTTGGTCCTACTGCAACGTTGTATTTTTGGTGTTACCTTAGCCATAAAAATGTGTTGCTCTAGCTAAACAAGTGTAACACGATGCAACATTTTTATATAGTGTTGCAATAGATGTATTCAAATTAAAAAATTAATAAAATTAGCAATCCGCGTGAATACGATCCAACGATCTACATTTAATCTGGTTGTTAAAATGGATCACCATTGCAATTTGCCCCAAAATTTCGTTTTCCCGCCTAAACTAGTTCAGAGTAGATCCCCTTTTGGTTTTCATTCCCATTCGCCTCCGCCACCAAATTGTCACCCTCCTCTTCTTCTGCTTCCTCATTCGCCTCCGCCACCAAATTGTCACCCTCACCCCCAGCTACCCCCTGACCCATCGCGACCATCTAGCTCCAACCAGAGCCCCGTCACGACACCAAAACTCGAAGCCAAACAAAGTTTTCCGTTCAAACCCCTTTTGCCACCGCTGTCGTCGCCATCAGCTCTCAACTCCAACAGAAGACTTGCTCGCCACCAACCCCTCTACCTTTCTCCTTTAGACTACTTCACCTGAAAACCCTTCTAGCGCCTTAATTTCTCCCAAAACCCGAACTGCCCTCGAGATTTAGCTGTCATTTTCACAATAATTAATCCGTCCACGGCTCCTATATCAGGTACATCCCAGGCTGATCTCTTCATACTTTCCCCTATGATTGCGGTTGCTTCACTTGGTACTGAAGGCCTTTGGTGTGATGTTCGGAAAATTATGATTTATTTGTTGAAAACTTATCTGCTAATGGTAATAGACTGCAAGATGATGACATTATTAAGGATAAGCATGGGAATGGTACTGGTAATTTCAATAAGGTAGTACGCCCCCCATATGTTTGTGCAAATGCTCCTTTGGAACTATATATCATTTTCTAGTTATATTTTTGCAGGTATCAATATCATTTTCTTCATGTCGGTTACTAGTTAATACTCACAGACTTGTTTATATACATCCTCTTTATAGATAATTTTTAGTGTTTTATTTTCAAATTGTTGTTAAGGGAAATAGTGTTGAACTTAGGAGCTCCAAGTTCAGTTTTATAATCTAGTGCACATTTTCATGTAGTACTGCTCTTTGATGGTGAATTGATGATTACAATGTTCAGGTTGTGAGTGGCAGAGGTGATTGTTGGTAGAAGTTTTATTGTGGTGCTGTGAGTGTTCGGCAGGGGTTGTTGACGGTTTGAAGGTGGCTGTTGGTCCAGTTATTACAGTTGCCTCATTTATTGTTGTAGTGCTTGCAATTACCATTTGTGCATCATTTTACGTCGTTTCAAAGAAGGCTTGATCTTCCAAAATCGGATGAATCGGGCGGTGCCCACTTGTTCGACCTAACCGGGACTGCGGTGCCCCGGACCCCCGCCGGCGCTGCGCCATGACCCGCTTCTCGACTCGCCTTCGGCTCGGCACTCGGCTCGTCATATATTTGTCAGTGTCGGTGTCTGTATAAATTGAAACTGCATATGTAATGAGTGAACTGAGTGATGTAGTGAGGAATATCTGTATATGTGAATATCAGTGTTATATATCATTGAATTGTAAAATAGTGGAGTAAGGAATTTGTACTATTTCAAATGTTGAAATAAAATATTTATTTAAATAAATTACTGTTTAAATATCAAATTCTGTGCAATAGCATTTTATTAAATAAATATTTATTTTTATTAAAAAATCAAATATGCTCTATATTGTGGGCCCCACAAATTCAGAAAGTTAATATCTATAGCAACATTTTGGAATGTTGCTACATATACCTATGGGTGTTGCCATAGACCCAAATAGGGTTCTATTGCAACAATATTACTTATGTTGCCTTAGATAGTCAAAATGTTGCCTTTGAGGTCTAAGGCAACGGCAAAAATTGCATCACCCTAAAGTGTTGCCAAAGACCTATGGCAACATTTTTCGGGCCTGAGCCAACATTTTTTTTTCTGTTGCAGAAGGTCATCTATGGCGTAGTGCCAGTATTATTTCAAGTTTTACTTTATTTACTTGTTATTTCAGTAGCTTTGCACAACACTTCACAGGCTTTCAGGAAACGTGCACCTTCATATTTGAATATCCAGTTCCTTGTGTATAATGGCTTCTCAACAAGTACAAGAAGAGATAGTAGATCGAACCGATGAAGTTTTCCCAATTGTTGACCCTATGGATAATCCTCCGGAAAGAGTTCCAACTTCATTGAACCAACGGACCTTCAACCAGCTATGTATTCAATTTGGCATTGCTGAAGCGGATGCTCTACTCCCAGGGGTAAATGACACTGCCGATTGGCCGCCACATGGCTTCATTGCAGTCAATCGTCAAATGTGTCTGAATGGAGCTATCCCCCCTTCAACGATTTTCTCAGAACACTCCTCCTTCGACTAACTATTTCTCCATTCCAGTTGCACCCTAATGGTTATGCCATTTTGATGGGGTTGTGCGTACTATTCAGGAGGACGCTTAACCGCCTCCCTAGCTTCGAGGAGATATGCTATTTATGTTCGTTCGGGAGGAACAAAGATCACCCTTCCATTACTCTTGTAAGGAGCGCAAGGAACCACAAGCTAATTACAGATCTGCCCGAGAGCGCTCATGGGTTTTTAAACCAATTCTTCTATGTCCGTTGTCCCCTAGGATTCTACGGTATTTGGAGAGTAGGAGGTAAGACTACCTATCTCCGTTTACTTCATTTCTGAGCCTTTCAAAATTTGAGTCGTCAAGTGCTAACTTCATTCTTTACTTTTGCAGCAATTCCTCCTCCTTTTAAAGATTCTAGTCACAAATCAACTTTTGAAAGATTGAGTGCCATAGCTTCCAACGAGAGAAGTATTAAGTTTCTACAGAGGAACGGATTTTTGCACCAATTCGGACCCTTGCACTCTTCTCGATCCATTCTGTCCCGTGATGCCCCCAGCTCTCAAGCAGAAGCGTCAAATGCCCCAGCCCCCGTAGAAGAATTCACATTGAAGGAACCCATTGTAGAGACTTCATTAGAGAAATGCTCCAGTTCTGCTGACGGCGTGGGGTTATCCGGCAAATCTAAACTTCCCCCAGTTATTGAAGAAGAGGAATTTCCTCAACATTCTGGGAAGGCTACTAGAGAAGCTGATGAGGAAGCGGAGAAAGAAAGTTCCATTTCGAAGAGTGTATAACGTGCTAAAGAGGGCACTTCTGATACGACCCATTCTATTAGGCATGATGGTGATGATATCTTTGGAGGGCTGAGCGATTTTATGGTGACTTCCCATGAGCTCTTTAAAGATGATATCACCGCTTCTAAGCTTGTTTCTCCATCAATCGAAGCGACATCCGTCCTGCGACCAATCCCATCAACCCAAGAGGTTACCCCTTGTGCAAAAGCCGACATCACTCCTAAGCTAAAGAGTGGTTTGTAGCTTGACGCGCGTAGTTCACACGCCACACACACACTTAGGATTTTTGGCAATTATGCACACTTAGCTTCTTTATTTCAGAGATTTATAAATTTTGTCTCTTCTTTACTTTCAGGTTCTCCCATGGGACGCAGCGGCTCATATTATGATGACTTTCAATGCTATGCAAGGCGTGATTCTTATGATCCCAGGCGATATCTTCCTGCCCCTAGGGAGACTGATGAGGAAAGAGCAGCTAGAAAAGCTCATGAAAGGCAGGCTTATGAAGAGTGGTATGGAAGAAGAGACGACCGTCATGACTCTTACCAAAGGGATGATGACTCCCATAAAAGAAAGTCTTATGATGATAAGGGGAAGAGTCATATAGCTGAAGATCCAAGCAAGCGAGCCAAGCTCAGCGAAAAGCCTTCATCTGAAATTTCTCAAGTGCACGCTGCTTCTATCTCTCTAGACATCCCTTTTAGCTCTCCTGCCCTTAAAAGAGCTGATATTCAAGCCATCATCAATAGGCCTCCTTATCAAGTTAAGAAGCCTCCGCCTGCACTCCAAAGCCGATTTCTGCATTGGTGTTTGAAGGGAGTGTGTTTTGATCTGGACTTGGTTCCGATTGATAAACAGGCCATGCTGAGAAATCTCGACGCTGTCAAGCTTGATTTTGAAATAATGTCTGGCTGGCAAAAATTAGTTGATGAGCTTCAAAGAGTAAATCGCTTAAATCTCGAGGCTATGCTGACCATGGAGAACGATAAATCTAAGTGGCAAAAAGTTCTTGATCAGCATGATACGGAGATGAAAAGCATCACCACCCACAACGAGGAACTTGAGGCTGAAGTCAAGAAGCTTAAAGATGATCTCGCCACCTCTTCCACTTCTTATACACAAAAGGAAGAGTTTCTCCAAAAGCAAGTAAGAGACGCCCACGCTACTCAACGAGATGCTGAGGCTAAACTTGAGGCGGAGCAGAAAATTGTAGAAATCTACCGCAAAGATCCTGCTCAGCTGCGGGAAAAGACTAGCTCTCAAGACTTGGAGATTACAATGTTAAAGGCCCAGCTTGCTAAGGCTGAAAAAGAGCGTGACGAGGCCATCGCTGGAAAAGCAGCAGCTGAACACTCACATGAGGCGACTAAGGCCAACATTAGCTCCACTCTATTCGATTTTTATGTTCTTGCGTCTTGGGGCGTGGCAGTCTTTCTTTTTTGGGCCCAAAGTATGAGGTTACACTGGCTGGAGTGTGTGAGGCAGCAGTTGAAGTGCTTAGAGATGCTGGCTACACTGAGGAGGATTTTGAGGCTCATTATTTGGATGATGAGGGTCGTGCCGCCCTTGCTAGAGGGAAAGAACAACTTGCTAAGGAGCGAGCCGAAGCAGCGGAAGGAGAGCGTCCAGGGAAGGCACCTTTGACCGACCCAACTCGTCCTTCGACTTCGGTCGACCTTGACATTATTGGCTCCAGTTCCCACTCTGCACCTCCTGCTAAAACCGAAACCGAAGCTACAGCTGCTCATGCCGAAGACGTGGCCCAAGAAAGCACCGAAGCCCAAGATTTTGAGATTGACGTGATAAAGCCAAGCTCTCCAGGTAACTTCATCACTGATCCAGCTCAAGTGGACTACTCGTTTGCTTCACATGAGCTCGATGAACTTTTTGCTTATTACTTAAGTCTCGACGTGCCACTATCTCCTTTCTTTGCGAGGAATACTGATGTTTTTAACTTTTCTTCTTCTGTAGTTAAATCAACAAGTGTTGTACATGCTTCGCCTCCTCCAGCTGTTGCCCCTCCACCTCTTCAAGTTACTCCTTCTTCTGCTTCTCAATCGGGATCGCAAGAAGAACAAATAGGAGCTCTTTAAGGCTTAGATGAGCCAGCCGCTTCACAAGAGCAGAAAGCTGAAGAACTTGAGGAGGGTGAGAGGACCCCGGAGAAATTTACTATCGATGATACAAAGCTGATTGATCTTATCACTCTGGGCAGTGAATCTTCTTCAAAGAAGAGGGGAAAGCGTGTAATTTCAAAGAAAAGGAAGGACGCTTCTGCTAGCGATGAGAAAGCGGAAGAGGACCCAATTGCACCTCTTTCTCCTTCTTCCGCGACTCATTCAGGCCAACTCACGAAGTTAACCATTAGGCCAGGCGAGGGCTCCAAAGGCGGCGGGAAGAAGAAGAAATGAGTTTGGTTTTATCATTCTTGTTCTGCTTTTTACTTGTATGTAAAGACTTGTATCGACCGGAGATTGTGCGGGTACCGGCCCGCGCTTTTTGAAACCTGCACATGTATAAAAAAAATTTATAGTATGGAATAAAATGACTCTTTTTACTTGTACAATCTTTTGTCTGTATTTGTGAATGCATTTATTCCCTATTTTAGCACAAGTTTCTTTATTTTCTTTGCATGATACTGCAGTGAGCTCGTGGTATGATGCTTGAATGTTGCTTTTATTAATGTAGCTATATTGCCCCCATACCACGGCTTATTGCAATATTCTACATTTTGAAAAGACTTGTACTCTTATTCTAGAGAATAATTCTTCCATTTTGAGGAAATACTATTCTGCTTTAGTAGAGTCTTCTTTGTATCAGAGAAGTTTTCCTCTCTGTTTTTTTTACACTTCAACTTTCGGAGATGGTCACTTTTATTTTTGAAAAGTGGATTCCCCTACGCGGTGAAGCGGGCCTCCGAAGAGGGCTTTGATTTGTTTGCCAAATAGTTATTTCTCATCGCTAAGTGGGCCCACGGGACAGGCGTCAGCTGCTTTATCGGATATTTGGTTTGCACAAACGATCGCGTGTAGTTAGTTGCGGCCTAGAACCTTCTTTTTAAGAAGGTGCCCCTTCGGTGGTTCCATCAACGATTTTTTCCAAGAGATAACATTTCTTCTTTTTTGGCCGTGCCTCGTTAGAGGGCTTTATTTGGCACTTCAACTTGTGGAAGTGTGCCTCCGAAGAGGGCTTTCTTTGGCACTTCTACTTGTGGAAGTGTGCCTCCGAAGAGGGCTTTATTTTGCACTTCAACTTGTGGAAGTGTGCCTCCGAAGAGGGCTTTCTTTGTTTGCCTGAAAGTTATTTGTCAAAGTTAAATGGATCCACGGGGCGGACGCAAGCCACCTAATTGGATGTTTGGTTGCACAAACGATCACAATTAACTAGCAAGGGCCCGGTGCCTTCACTTTGGGAAGGTGCCCCTTCGGTGGTTCCACCAACCTTTTTGTTTGAGAAAAACATTTCATTTTTTAGCATGCCTCATTGGAGGGCTTTCTTTGGCACTTCAACTTTTTTGGGGAAGAACATTCTCATTTTGGAGAAATTGATCTTCCCATGAGAGTAGAAGTGTGCCTCCGAAGAGGGCTTTGAAGTGTGCCTCCGAAGAGGGCTTTCTTGTTTCGTTTACCAGGAAGTTTTCATCTCACAGTTAAGTGGATCCACGGAGCAGACGCAAACTACCTAACTGGTTGTTTGTTTGCACAAACGATCACAATTAACTAGCAAGGGCCTGGAACCTTCACTTTGGGAAGGTGCCCCTTCGGTGGTTCCACCAAACTTTTTTGTTGAGAGACAAGATTCCATTTTGGCTGTTTTGTCTTCTTGTCCACGTCTTTTCACCATCTGTTCCTCAGCGATTCCTCATTATCACCTCTAAGTACATGTTCCTTTCTTTTGTAGGTTGTTTGGTTCTTCCAGAGAAGTGTACTTCATTGTTAAGTGAATCCACGGGGCAGGCGCAAGCTACTTAACCGGATGTATGTTTGCACAAACTATCGCAATCAGTTAGCAAGGGCCTGGAACCTTCACTTGGAGAAGGTGCCCCTTCGGTGGAATCACCCACTGTTTGTGAGAAGCACTTCTTATGTGGGAATTGAATTTGGAATTTTTATGGCTTGACATTTGTTTGTGAAGTGATTTGTAGGAATCACTTAGCCTTGTGATGTGTTGAATGGGCAAGTTTTGCTTTGATAACATGCAATATTAAATCAATATTTAGCAACATATTTAAGATATTTGCACATCGAAATGAAACAGGCATTTTATAGTAGTAGAAAACACAAGATTTATAGTGGTTCGGCCAAGAATTGGGCCTACATCCACTTTATAGTTCTCATTGTTGATTCACACTGATTTTACAATGGTTTACAATACAAGAATGATACATCCACAATTATTTTACAAATTTAAGCATAGCTTCTAAGTAAAATATGGACTCAAGTGATTGCTATTCCAGGCTTTTGGAATTGGATCTCCTTCGACAGTTGTGAGCTTGAAAGTTCCATCAAGAAGTTTTTTGCCAATGACGTATGGCCCTTCCCAGTTTGGCCCAAACACTCCTGTTGTTGTCATGATCCTTTTCAAGACTAGATTCCTAATTTCAAAGCTGCGTTGGCGAACTTTAGAATTGAAGTGCCTGGCTATCCTTTGCTGATGAGCTGCAACTCTGAGCTCAGCTTCTTTCCTTCTTTCATCAAGCAAGTCAAGTGCTTCAAGTTGCAGCTTTTCATTTTCAGCTTGGTTGAAATGAATTCTCCTATGTGAGGGGACCTCTATTTCCACTGGAATCATTGCTTCTGATCCATATGCTAATGAGAATGGAGTGTGCCCAGTCGCAGTTTTGTGGGTAGTTCTATATGCCCATAGTGCTAGTGGCAGCTTATCGACCCAACCACCTTTTGCTTTTTCCAGCTGTTTTTTGATGGTTGATTTGATAATTTTGTTCACTGCTTCCACTTGCCCGTTTGCCTGCGGATGAGCCACTACTGAGAAGCTTTTTCGGATCGTGAATCGCCTACAAAAGTCCTGGAATTCTTCGCTTTCAAATTGGGTACCATTGTCCGTGATTATCTTCTGAGGCACACCATACCTGCAACTGATATTTTTAGTCACAAAGTTTATCATCTTTTTAGAGGTAATAGTAGCCAATGGTTCAGCTTTAGCCCATTTAGTGAAATAATCAACAGCAATAATAGCATATTTGATTCCGGACTTAGCAATCGGCAAAGGCCCAATGAGATCTATCCCCCAAATGGCGAATGGCCATGGACTGACCATCTGTGTTAGCTCAGTGGAAGGTGCTCTTGGGATTTTTGCAAATCTCTGGCATCTGTCACACTTTCGGGAGTAGCTAGCAGCATCTCGATTAATATCTGGCCAAAAATACCCATAGCAGAGAATTTTCTTTGCAAGAGTTTGGCCACCTGAATGATCCCCACACTCTCCTCCGTGCACTTCAGCTAAAATTGTCTTAGCCTCTTCTTTGGTTACACATTGAAGTAATGGCATCGAGAATCCTCGTCTGTACAAATGGCCGTCTTGAATTACATATCTCGGGGCTTTTCTTAACAGCTTTTGGCGCTCTTTTGAGTTTTCTGGCAGGGAGCCGTTGAGTAGATATTCCTTAATCGGGGTCATCCACGACTCCTGCTCTTGAGATACAGCCATGATCTAGTCAATATCCATCTCATCAGTACTTGGAGTTGACAAGACTTCCACAGGGACCAACCCTAATAATTGAGCTTCGCCGGAGCTTGAATATTTTGCGAGAGAATCTTCCTTCATGTTCTCTTCCCGGGGTATATGGCTTATTGTATAATGATCAAAATCATCGAGAAGCTCCCAGGCCTTTGACAAGTAAGCAGGCAGATTTCCTCCTTTAGTTTGAAACTCTTTCTTGACTTCGCATACGATAAGCTAGGAATCACTGAAGATCTGCAGTACTTTGATGTTCATTTCTTTAGCAATCTTCAAGCCGACAATAAGAGCTTCATATTCGGCTTCATTATTTGTCGAAGGAAATTCTAATCTCAATGCATAACACAATGACCGCCCTTCAGGAGTTTCAACCACAACCCCAGCTCCGAAACAATAGTCATTTCTTGCACCATCAACATACAATTTCCATTGGGTCAGGATGTCCTCAGTCACCTCTTCCTCACTACCACCTTTATCTATGTATTCTGCAATGAAATCTGCTAAAGCTTGTCCATTGATTGCTCTTCGGGTATGGTAGGTGATATCGTATTGACTGAGTTAAATATTCCACTTCAGAAGACGACCCGAAGTTTCAGGGCGAAATAGGACTTGCTTTAGAGGTTGATCAGTGAGGACTTTAATAGGATGAGCCTGGAAATATGGCCTCAACTTTCTGGACGCAATCAACAGACAATAGGCGAGCTTTTCCAACTTTGAATAATTCATTTCTGCCCCAGTGAATCTTTTGCTGATGTAGTAAATCGGGTGTTGAACTTTTGCGTCTTCCCGTACCAATGCTGCACTGAGAGCATGAGATGAAACCGCTAAGTATATGAAAAGATCTTCACCATTGCTGGGCTGAGAAAGTATTGGAGGCTTTTCCATATGACGAATCAGTTCATCAAAAGCTTTCTGACATTCGGGAGTCCATTCAAAGTTTTTCTTTCCTTTCTTCAGAGCATCAAAGAAGGGAATGCATTTATCAGTGACCCTGGAAATAAACCGACTCAAAGCAGCGACTTTCCCGTTGAGGCTTTGCAATTCCTTCTTCTTTCTAGGGGCTTTGACTTCTCTTAAAGTAGTAATCTAAGCAGGATTAGCTTCGATGCCCCTAGCACTCACAATGAAACCCAAGAATTTTCCAGACTCTACCCCGAATGAACATTTTAGAGGATTTAGCTTCATCCCATACTTTCGAAGGACCGCGAACATTTCTGCCAAATGATCCATGTGGTCTACTGCCTTCTTTGATTTTACCAACATATCATCAATGTATACTTCCATAGTCTTGCCAATCTGGGGTTTGAACATGGCATTAACGAGTCTTTGATAAGTTGCCCCAGCGTTCTTTAGTCCGAAGGGCATGACTTTATAGCAGTAAAGACCAACATCAGTGATGAAGCTTGTGTCCTCTTGATCTGGCTCATGCATCATGATTTGATTATATCCTGAGTAAGCATCCATAAAAGATAATAATTCATGCCCGGCCGTTCCATCCACCAACTGATCAATTCTGGGCAATGGGAAACAGTCTTTGGGACATGCTTTGTTCAAGTCTGAAAAGTCGATGCATACTCTCCACTTCCCATTTGCTTTTTTAACCAACACCGGATTAGAAACCCAATTTGGATAAGTGGATTCTCTGATGAAGCCATTTTCCATAAGCCGATCTACTTCTTCTTTTAATGCTGTCGACCTTTCAGGACCCTGGGTTCTTCTTTTCTGCTTTATGGGTGTGAATTTTGGATCAATATTCAAAGCATGGACTGCGATTTCGGGAGATATTCCACACATGTCGGCATGATTCCAAGCGAATACATCCAGGTTTGCTTTCAAGAATGATATCAGCATATTCTGAACCGTCATACCAAGTTGTGAACCCACATTCAGCACCTTGTTTGGATCATTCAGGTCAACAGGTATTGGCACCGTCACTTCCACCGGCACCACTCTACTCTCCCATGCACTGGTTTTTCTGGCATCAATCTCTTTTCGTGCAACACTATGCTCACCAGTGCAGGGCCTGCCCCGTAATTGCTACAAGGTGGGCTCTTTGATGCGGAGTGGAGCTGCCGCACCCTTACCCATCTCTCTTTTCTTTCTTTCTCGTAACTCTATGAAATAGAATTCTCGCCCGGCATTTTGGTCCCCCTTCACAACACCGACGCCATTATCAGTGGGGAACTTCATAGTCAGGCACAATGGGGCGAGAATGGCCTTGAATGCGGCAAGAGTTGGTCGACCCAAGAAGGCATTGTAAGTGGAGAATTCATCAACAATCACAAAAGTTTGCTTTCGGACCACCTTCTTTTCCCCTTCTTCGAGCTCTACAAATAAGTCAATAGTCCCAATAGGCTGTTTTTGTTCTCCAGTGAATCCAACAATTTTCTGTGAGGAAGCTTGGACATCAGCCATGGGAATTTTCATCTGATCAAATGTCTTTTTGAAGAGGATATTGCAAGAGGCGCCGCAGTCAACAAGCACCCTTCTTACAATGGCTGATCCGATGCCTGCAGATATCACCAAAGGATCCATGGTGGGAGCCTCAACACCAACAGAGTCTCTAACCCGGAATATGATGTCATCTTAAAAGTTCTTTGCTGTTTTAAAGGTGCAACATCTTCCAAGACAAAAACCTTTTCTTCCTCCGGGGCATATCTCAAAGCGTGAGCATATCTCTCCATCTCACCCCAACTTCTGCCCGCTGGGTGAGGACCCCCTGTGATAACATTGATGATAGGCCTCTCAGATTCCTGCGCTGGAGTCCTCTCACCTGAGTTGGATTGATGAACAGGAACTTGCTGCCCCTGAGTAGATGAGGTCGGGTCACTTCTGTTTCTCTTCACATATTGTTGTAGTTTATTCTGTCTCAACAGCTCTTCAATCAAATTCTTTAAATGGCGACATTCATCAGTGTCGTGGCCAGGTTGATTGTGGAATTGACAGAATCTCCCATTATGCACAGCATTTTTCCCAGGCTTCATCTCAGGTGGTTTGGGGTATTCGACGGCATCCTTGGTTGCGAAAAAGATAGTTTCTAGAGTATCAGTTAAGGGAGTAAAATCTGAAGGTTTAAAGTAGCGAAGTTTCTTCACATCTTTCTGCCCTTTTCTACTGTCATTCTCCCTCTTCTGGCCACCAGATTCCTTTTTGTTAGTAGCAGCATTGTTATTCTTGACTTCAGCCACGTCTACTTTTGCTGGCACAGGAAGGCTTTCTAAGTGCATGAATTCATCGGCCTTCTTGTAGAACTTCTCAAGTGAATTTGGCTCTTTCATCTTTAGCCATTTTCCGAATTCACTTGATTTTTCAATAGCTCGCATTAAGTAAGTCAGAATCATCCGAGGCTCTGCTTTATCAACCTCGGCCAAGGCTATATTGAAGCGGTTTAAGAAATATTTGATAGACTCTCCGGGGCTTTGTTCGAGACTGGATAGTGACATTATGTCCTTGGCCTTCGAAGCATATAACCTGAACTGATCTTTGAATTTCCGAATTAGGTCGGAAAACTGATCCACGGATCGAACTGGCAGCTTCGTGAACCACAGCAGGGCCACTCCCTCCAAGTACACAGGAAAGTATCTGCACTTGATCTCATCTGTTGCTCTGGCACCTGTCATATGCCAGTCATACTTGTATAAGAACTGGTTAGGATCGCTTGTCCCCCGATAAGCTGGAATAGTGGGGGAAACAAACTTCTTCGGAAATTCAGCCTTCAGAATTCTTTCAGTAAAAGGAGTTCTGCTTGGAGCAAACCCCCAGTCACTTTCATCTTCCTCCCTTCGCATGTTATCCTTCATAATTTGTCGAATCATTCTCGAGAGGTACTCCTCATCGTTCAGAGGCCCCGCGGGACAGACGTCAGCTACTTTTTCGGAAGTATGCCTGGACAAACGTTCACGAAGAGTTGGCTGCGGCCTTGAACCTCCAGCTTGGGGAGGTGCCCCTTCGGCGGTGCTAGCTGCCGTCTGAGGAATACTTTTCCCTTGGGAATCATGAACATCTTCAGCAAAGGTTTCTTCATTATTTTCTGGTTGCTGGTTAACTCCAAGCAAAGCATTCAACTTGTCCAACATCAAAGTGTTCTGGACTTCCATTTGTTGATACAACCCAGACACTACAGCATCCAATTCCGCCCTTGTGACTCCAACACTAGGAGCCGCTTGATTTGACATGGGAGAAGTGGCGGTGTTGTCATAAGCATTTCCAGATCTAGTAGATTTACTTTTCCTTTCAGGGGCCATAATTTCGGATAGACTTCTGGTTTTTAGGGAGAGTCTTTCCACAAATATTTGTGAAGCAATGATGAGAGCACTCCTGAGTTCAATTCTCAGTGAAAGCACCAAAAATGTTAACGCTAAAAATGTACGCTAACACCCAGGTGTGATTTGTGATATAGAGAAAGCACCACCCGTTGGTACGGGAACTAAAAGTAAGCAGAAAATAGCAGAAAACAGTGAAGAGACAACAGTTTTATAGTGGTTCGACTCAAAGTCAAGCCTACGTCCACTTAATCTCTTCTATCACTGATTTGATTACAGATTTTACAATAATCCTTTGATTACAACACAATTAAGACAAGTCGTTAGAACTTTGATGCAAAAAAGCTCTTTTGATTCATGTTGAATGAACTTGATCTTTTCCGAAGATTCTTTGAAGTGTCCTTTTTCTTTGAAGTGTTGGAGCAAGTGTAGAAGTCGTGAAAACAGCAAAGTCTTGGCACTCCATAAAATTCATCCCCTTTCTAGTGCGGAGTAGGCGGGGTATTTATAGGAGAAGCTGGGCTTAGGTCGGCCATGTTTTAGGTCGTGAGCGACCTAAGAAGTTGCGACCTAAGAGCCATCCCGAGGTAGCATAAGTCGTTGGCGACTTAATGGAGCCATCTTGGACGAGATATATGTTGTGAGCGACTTAGCATGTGTAGTTCAGAAGTTATCTCGGTTGGTTTAGGTCGTTAGTGACCTAAAGGAAGAGGAAGTGAGCACGCGGCTTAACTCTAGAGCTTGCTAGGTCGTTAGGTCGCTCTCTCTTAGCTCGTTAGGTCGTTAACCTGTTAGGTCGCTCTCCCTTAACTCGTTAAGTCGTTAACTTGTTAGGTCGCTCGGTCGCTGGAGCTTCTTAAGTCGTTGAGTCGTGCCATATTGAGCCGCTTTGTGTTTTAGGTCGTTAGGTCACTGGAGCTTCTTAAGTCGTTAAGTCGCTTACTCCTTGAATAGTTAAGTCGCTTATTCCCTTAGGTTGTTGAGTCGAATAGGTCGCTAAGTCGTGAATAAGAGAGGGTTAACATAGAACATATGTTTTCTGAATATATTTACGCTATTTAAACTATTATTCGAACGTATATTAAATTTCGAATTATTCTTGCAAGAGATAAGAAACATGTTGTTTATTGTATAGAATCTATCATATTTAAGTTTAGTTAACTTATTATTTAAAATTAGAGTATAAATAAAGTTATTCACCATACTATATGGTAAATTTATTTAGCTGATTTGTTGTTATATATATTTTTATTAATTAATCTATTTTATATTACATTTATGTGCATTCTTTCTTTGTATATATATTGAATTGGATAATATGAATGATTCACCATTGAAATTAATCTAATAGTGTATCGATATGATATGGTGATGACATCTTTTTATCGATCTTATGGGATTTGCTTCTGTGTCATGAGAAATTTGAATAAACGAATTTACATTGTAATAGTCTTGAGTAGTATGAGTATAGAAGTGGGGGTGTTACAATTACCCTATAATGGCTATTTTCTGAAAAGTCGCTTTTAATGGATGGCATCTTTTATGGACGTCTTTGCTAATAGTAATGGTTGTTCTGAAAGATTGCTACTCTTCGATACTAATTTTTTGATATCTATTGTAATGACCTACCCTTTCGACCCTCGAAAATCGATAATAATACATCTATGGTATTCATGTGCAAAGCATCCAAGTGGCGAAAAGGCAGATTGTTGGGGGAAAAGAAAGAATTGACAGAACATAATCTCATATCATGATGAGTAATATAATTATACAACCGGTCTTTACAAAAGTAAAGTGTAATATACATTCTTCCATCGGAGTTGCTATCCATCATCAGCCTGTATAGTTATAACAACATGTCTTTACAAATGCTGATAGAAACAAAACAACAAATGCAGCGAAAATAAAATATAAATGAATACGGCTTAGAGACATCTAGCTTGTCTTCTAAAGCTCAGTAACAACCCTAATTTTAATTAACATTTTTTAGGATATTTAATTTGATAAATTAAATCAAATAATGTAAAAGGTTAAGGAGATTGAGATTTGATGATTAGTATGGGTCGAGCCTTAATTAATGAACTAACAGAATTAATTAGAACGTTAATAAGAAGAGGGACACGTGAGAAGGGAAAAATAGGAAAAGAGTATCATTCATAAATATAACCCTTACTATTCTCATTTCCTCCCTCACTTATCTTCATTCAAACGAAGACAGTAGGGTAGGCCGGCTATTGCTAGGAGAAACCAAGGGAAGAAAAGCTCGGAAAATCTAAGGAAGCTTAGGGGAATCAAATCAAAATACAAATCTAAACCTTCTTGAACCATTCAATATGAATAACTGTTATGCATCTCATGTTTAAATTGTTATTTTTGGTTTTAAGTATAAATCAGAACTTTTGCTCATATTATTCCATGTTATGATAGTTTGAATGATTATATGCTTATTGGAGAATTTATGGAATTTATTTATGAAATTTAGTGATATGTTTGAGTTAGAAAAGCTATCATATGACACTTAAATGACTTCATATTTTGACATAATGTTGGAAATATTATTTAAAAATGGGTTATTAATTTCATAATTTTCTAATTTAATGGGAATATTTGGTGAATTTCCTAAGGTTGGAAAAGGTTTATTTCGGGTTTTAATTATTAAAAATAATTAAATTATGTTTTTGGCCTCGAAATTTTTATATGTTAAATAATATAGTAAATCAGATTTATTATGATATTTGGGGATTTTTCCTATGAGTTTATGATTTTATATAAATTTATTGGACTAGATAAGCTTAATATTTATATTAAAATATTAATATTGGTTAATGGTTTGCAAATTGTTTTGAAAATGATATATTTTGGTAATGGATAGATTTCAAAAAAGAATTATGATAAAGTAGTTGTTAACCAACAAGATTTTGACAAACAATAGGGGATGGTGAAAAAGAACTTACTTTTATTAGTAAATAAACATTTTTAATATTAATTACGGAAATGCCATGTAGGTAATGACAACGTCGTCATTCCTCTTCATCTCCGCTATGAGTTCAATGTCAACCGATAATGAAGCACAAGATATCAACATGTGTTGGTATGTAGTGAATAAGCTGGGGTAGAAGAGGTTTAAAGTCGGCATCCTCATTGTCGACGTCGACCTTGCAGCATGCGTTACTGTAGTTTCGCATTTTTATATATAAGGGTATGGGGCTACATAGCCATAACGTCGCCGACCCTATTACTCTCAAAGTACTAATTTTGACTTCGGCTCTAGTGAGGCCGCTTATATTCTATAGGGCAACGATGTTGCTTTTTATCTACTGCAACCCTATTAAGGCCGTGTTTTCTATAAGGGTGATGACGCCACTGTTTTATATCGGTTATACATTATACTACGTTTTATAACTTTGGCTGTAATGAATCCACGTATTTTTCTTTAAGGTATCTGATTCTAAGATCTAACTATATCGACATTAAGCTTGAAGATCTTAAACTATGAAAACTATATTTTATATCCTACAACGTCAACACTTTATGAAGTGTGACGTTCTTGTTATTGGCCTTGTGGCCTTTTGTTCTAAAATTTAAAGGCTCTTACATATTTAGAGGGGGAAGACACTCATCGGCTATATCTATGCCACGTTTATCAGTATAAAAGTGTCATATGTTTTTGGCTTTATAGCTTATGGTTTCGAAGTGGGATAACTTCCAAGAGATTTTGAGATTCATCAATACTACTTTATAAAAGCATATATCATAGCATAATTATTCAGGATAAAGTAAAGGGCTATATTTTCCTTGTTTCGAAAGTACGAATTCAAGGGTTAAATCATTTATAAAGAAAGTGTTTTCAAGGAAATAGAAAAGGTTATTTGGCCTATAATTTTACTAAAGAAATTATTGTTCTTCTCACTTTTGGATAGATTGTGATATAATGAAGTGACTCAGAGATTAGAAAACCAGATGGCACTAGTGTAAGGTAGCGCCTTGTACTTCAGCCATTAGCCCCTAGTTGATAAGTCCAAAATTCCACTGTGTAGGGCTTTGTCAAGGGTAAGACAAAAAGTAGGTTTACGCACCAAAATGAATACATAAAGATAGATAGGTTATAGGTTGGCCTACAATACCTTTAGGTACATAAGCCTAACAAAATTATGAGATTGACAAATAGTCAGATAAACACTAGGATAAGTGTATTTAGACATACCGTCTAGTTTTCTTCTAACAGTAAGTTTGAATCTGGTTGGCCTGAGTCACCCATGTAGGTTGATAGTTACCCTATGAAAACTAAACATTGGGATGAATAGTCCACTATTTTGACGGATCGTCATGATTGCCTATGTAGCATGCATGCGCATTATTGTTTATATTGCTTACTTTAACCATTTTGTTTGCAGGAATTGATTTGCAAAAGATATATTTTAAAAAGGGATATTAGTAAGCATGAAACTCATTTCGCTCATCGGTGTGGTCTCACTTAATATCTATAAACCGAGATGGCATAATATTATTCACACTAGGGTTTTTGTCTGACTCGAAGTTTGTGTTTTCCCCTTAAATTCTCTGGTGCTCAAAATTTGATTTGAGTAGGTCAGGAATAAGGGCTTTACAAGGTAAGTAGGTTTTGGTGAATAAAGCTTACAAAGAAGTAAAGGAAGCAAAGCTGGCTATGTAGGAGTCTATCTACTATTGTTATTTGCTTTGTTTTGTCTGTGTTGTATGAATGTATTGACCAGCAGATGTATCTGTCTATTTAGTAACTCTGATCAACGATGGGGTCATCTTCATATGTCCTTTTGGATTATTTTGCAATAATTATATTTTATCTGAACCCGGGCAACGTTTGGGATTATGTAACGAATATGGAATATTATCTTTGAAATGAAATGTTAAAGTTTGCTTTGAAGTTGTGTTTAAAAATTATTTCATATTCTTATGCTTCTGATATTATGGATACCATTAACAGATTCACATTTTGTCACCTAAAATTAATACTAGAGATGACTACAGCATTTGTAGCGCTTAGTTTCGGGGCTCAAAATGGGAGATGTTACAACTTGATATCATTGCATATGTTTATGTAAAACTAAAGAATTTTAAACTTTAAAAAATGTTTTGAAAAAAATAATCCAAATAAATCATAGAATAAGATTGGGGTATGAGATAATGCTATGGTAACGTACTTATTTGCTATATATAAGTATATACTTATCTCTATTCTCCCTCTCTCTTAGGCTGTTCTTCCATATTTTACTTAGGTTCGAATGCAGATTTAAGGAAGTATGATATAGAGGCAAGAAACGGAAGAGTGAATCTCGATGGAGGAAGCACCACTACTAATGGAAATGTCAGGCCAACACTAGGAGAAATTAGGTCGACAGGCAACTGCTAACGTAGATGTAGGAAAACCACCAAGAGCAACGTATCAGTTCTTTGTCAACATGATGCAAGCAAGAGCTGCTATTGGATTAAATGGTGGAAATGCTAGAAGTGCTAATCAAGAAGTTCCAGTTGTAAACAATTATGCTGTTTTGAGTTGAGACTATGCAAGACATGGAGGGCAACCATTCACTGGAACTGAGGATGCAATTGAAGTAGAGAATTGGTTGTTTCATTAGAAAATGATTTTCACTGATCTTGGTTTGAATGATGAACAGAAGAGGAGGTTGGTGTCCAAGCAACTACAAGGAGCTGCGTGGGACTGGTGGAATTGTATGACTATTGGGGTAGCAGAAGAGGCTTTGACTTGGCAGAGTTTAGAAGAAGGTTTAAAGAGAGGTTTATTTCGAAAATTGCCAAGTCTACTATGTTGAGGAAGTTTGCTGAGTTGGTGCAAGGTGATATGACGGTGCTTGAGTATACAATCATATTCGAGGAGTTGTCCCGATATGGATATGCTACAATAGACATAGTGATTAAGAGAAACAAGAAGTTCATCCATAGACTAAGACCTGAGCTTGCTAGGACAACATTACCACATCTTAGGGATCCATGTGATGTAGTTATGGAGATAGCTTTGCAAAATAAAGAGAAGCTTGCTTTTTTCGGTAATAAAAAGGCAGTAGAGAGTCAGGGTGGAAAGAATCAGAAGAGAAAGTCTTACTAGAAGAAGGGAGCTCAAAAGGGTGGAGCTGCCAAGAATGGGAAGTCTGAGGTTGTGTGTTACAAGTGTGACAAGAAGGGACATTATGCTCACGAGTTTCGAACTGGTAAGGGAAAGGAAGTTGTTGGAAAGAAGAACATTAAGTGCTTTAACTGTGACCAAGTAGGACATTACAAGAACACATTTTCAAAAGTGGCCAAGGCAGAAAAGGAAAAGCGTTTGATTTGGAACTGGCTATGCCTAGACCAATAGCTGAGGAGAAAGGTGTAACAACCCGTAAATTTTCGATAATTTAATTTGTTAATTTAATGAATCTTGTTATTTAATATCGGAAGAAATAAAAAGTTGTAATGCAATAATGTAATAAATACTAGAATGAAGTGTAACAATGGAAATTAAAACTAATTATTAACAATGTGAATGAAACTCCAATTAATTGAACTAGTGTAAATGTTATAACTTGATTTTAAATTTAATATAAGAAAACAAACGTGAACATTGAATTAATCAATGAATTAATATAATAAATTGTAATTGAATAAAATCAATATTCTGTAAGTAATTTTAATATTTGTTTGAAGGTAATAAACTCAAGTGTAATAAAAGGTAAAAGGTGACAAATGGTTATCTGTTACAAATTTAATAAGTCAATTGTAAATAAACGTAAAAAAATGTTACATTAATGTGGAATAAAACAATAACTGTAGTGTGAACGTAATAAAGGGGTATAGAAATGTAAAATTTATTTGCATGACAACCATTGATGTAATAAAAGGAATGAAACCAAGATAAAATAATTAATTGGGATTTCAAATATAATAAATGTGTAAATTTACCAAAAAACCTATAAACTTGAAATGTAATAGTAAATGCAAATAAAAGACGAAAATTAGAGTATATTAATATAATGAAATGTAAACAAGTATTAGCTATGTTATTTGGGTAATAATGGATTGAGTATAAAGATTGAAGTCAAATAAAATCAGTTTATTGAAATTAATTATAAATAATTGGATTTAATTACAATTGGAATTAAACACTGTAATGGGTAAAACAATTAACTTTGAATTGATGTCTAGTTTTGTTTTAAATTATGGTGAATATCTAATCAATAAAAAATGATGAAAATTATTAGTTATTAACTTTGAAATAAAAATGTGATTTAATTGATTTAATATTAATTGATTTAATTAATGTGGAATATAGCCAATTTGGCCACTGACTCGGATTTCGACGAAACCAGTTTCATCGGATCCGAAACGGTGAATTATTGTAGGATTTCAAGTTTCATAACGATCGGACTTGTCGTTTGATCGTATGGGCTCGAAACGCCTCGAAATAAATTTAATTGAAATCAATTGAAATCAATTTGAAATAAGCTGATTTTATCATAACTTCTTCATACGATGGAATTTGGGGTTGAAACAAGTTCCATTGATTTTAAAATTATCGAAAGCATCTATTTTGATATATGGGATGACCCATTTTCGTTCCGGAGTTAGAACGGGCTTTTCGGGTCGTTTATCGTTCAAACCCAAATCGATCTAATCCATTCGTTCTATTTCTGATCCGTCTATAAATAACCCGTTATAAACCCTAACCACTCTTATTCTATTTGTCTATACGTATATTTCTTTCTCAACTCCTCTTTCCAATGGCAGACATACAAATTCTAGATCCAATTGCAAATCAATAACCAAATCGAAATTCAAAACTCCTCAAACCCTATCAAACTATATATTGATTTGAAGCTCTCGACGAGCGCAAGTCAAATCTGCAGTTCGTTTTCTGATTTGGGTTTCGGTGTGGCCAGAATTGGATGATTTATTCTCGGTCGTTCATCACGTTCTGATGAACTTCGTCGGATCGTCAAATCAATTGTATTATTGCACGGAGATCATCGAGTGGTACCTATCGGAGTTGGTCGTTTGGCTGACCATTGGTCAGATCACCGTCAAAAATTTAATTTGGGATAAAACCCTAGGCGGCGGCGTGGTACTTTGGACGAGTGCGTGAGGCAGGGTGATGCGGCCGGTGACGTATGGTACGGCAGTGGTGGTGGCTCGGTCGTTGGTGGTCCTCAGGCGCGAGCGACACCGGTCAAATGTCAGGTTTGGGGTGCATTCGTTGTTGACTGGGGAGGGGTTACGAGAGAAGACAAGACGACGATGTGTCGCTTGAGAATGGGTGATGTTTTTTTCTATTTATTATTTTATTCTGTTTTAATTTGAATTACAAAATTTCTAATCTTAATAACTTGTGCATACGAGGTCCAATTCACGTGCGATTTCATTCGTTGGGATCGTATTGAAATTTCGGACATTTTGACGCTGGTTTGGACGAATTCTGATACCGTTCAAATTTTGGGCTTATTTTGAATTTAAATTCAATTTAAATTCAAAGGTGAGTGTTTTAACCCACTCACAACTTCTAAAATTTCTTATGTTAGTTAAATTGATTTATGATGTGATTATAAATTTATTTATGGCTGTTTGGTATAGTTAAATCATCATTTCAGTTAATTTGAAATTATTTGAATTAAATTGTTATTTAAAATATTATTGAATATAAATTGCCAGTTAAATACCAGTTATTGATTATCAGTTCTATATTGATATTTATTGATTGATTTGGATGATGTTTGTAATGGATGTTGATTGATTGATATTGGATGAATGGATGGTTATTTTATATCGTTATAAACTGAAAGTTCACTATGGGTTGAAATGATACATACCCGAATGATTAATAGATTAAGGAAAAATCGTTATGGGTTGAAATGATAGACTCGAGCGATTTTATGGATGTTTATATTTTCAGGATCGTGGATTGAAATGATATATACCCGTAAATATAAAATTTTAAATTGCAGATTGAAATGATAAATATCCATATCACTTGACCCTAGGGTAGAGAATTATATACAAACACCGGATCGGTTAAATTTAATGATTTTTGAATCCTTAAATTTTGAATTGAATTAAATGATATTTTTGAAATAAAATTTGATTTATATAAAACTGAAATATTATTTAAATCAAGTTATGTTGAAATCGAATTGGTTTAAAGGTATTGTTAAGAAGGATTTAATTGAAATTTCAAAGTTGAATTGGGAATAAAAAGTGGAATTTGGCAGAATTAAATTATTGTAAATTGTATGAAATATAACTTTGAAATATATTGAATTTGGAGTAATTTAAATTGATATTTCGAACCTGGATTGGAGGCGATATTGAATTAAAGATTTTATTTAGAATTGGAATTGGAAAATTTGAAATTGGGTTTTTGGGGTATTAAAATGGTCCGAATGTATTGGAATGAAATAAATAGTTTAAATTGATATAAATTTCTAATTCATATTTTATATAAACTGTTTTAAAAATATATTATTTTAAAAACTCTAATTCTTAAGATTTTCAAACCTTTAAACAAATTAACCTCTTTTAACTTATTTTAAATCTAATTAATCTATTTTAAAGCTATGTAACCTATTTTAATTATATTTAATCTATATTGACTATTTATAACTATTTAAAACTATTTTCTTCTAAATTCCAAACTAAGTAAAATGGATGGGTTTATATTCAAAATTCTCAAATTTTAAGTAAATATGGTTATGTGATATTATAACCTCAGTTGGGATTTAAATGTTGTATTTGACTAAATATGATGATTTTGAAACTAGAATTTATAGAAATTGGAAATATGACTTTTGAAAGGAATTATGATTTCGAAAACAATATGATTTCAAAGATGAATATGATTTCAAAGTGAATATGATTTCGAAAGTATCATGGTTTAAGAATATGATATTTTGGTATAAATTTTGAATTGACATTGAAATGTAAAAGAAGCATCCGGTATGAAATAAGCGATTGGTTGTTAAAGAGACCGGGATCGGATATTGTCATACTCTCTACCAATACCGAAAACCACTTTAACAATTGTGTACGTGGTGGAGATTCCAGAAATGAAGTAGGATGGTTTGGTGAACGATTTCTATAAAGTATGACATGACCCTGACTCCCATGAGTCAGCTTAGATGTAACTAAAATCAGGAGCTATACCGGGCCAAGTGAGGTCATTCCTCCGACCGGGCACGTTTCTTCGATACTATTCTGATTTTTGTGATTGTTTGGTGGCCACCCCTCGATTTTGATTATGGGAGTGTGTCCGAGGTGGGTGGTAGTAGGTGCTATGCGTTACCACCAATCCGGGAGTGCAATTGGTATATCTACCCTGGCTTCTCCTCGTGTGTTGTGTTCACATGCCCTAGCGCGCCTTCTACGAGTTTGTTTTGTACCGTACCTATGTGGTGTCCTCTGGGTAAACCTCTAGTTTACGGAGGAGCTTACGCCATTGTATAGACTACGGGAATATATAAAATGTGTTAAGGGGGATATGGGTAACTCCTTAACGCTATTTTAATACTTTACTTTATTGTAGACACTATTATAATAGCGTATTTTACTACATAGTAGATAGTTTAACGGATCCTTGGAAGATGTGAATCCCAAACATCTGTTAAGTTATTGCACTCACAGACACTAGATAAGAGATGTCAAACCCCGTAAACATCTCTGACGCCGTTTCCACTCATATTTATTCTGTTGATTGAACCTACATAAGATCTTTTAGTTCTGACTAGAGTGTTTTGTCTTTTCAACTCGCTCGGGTCAGCCTGAGCATTCCAGGATTTGAAGACCTTATTTCTGGAGGATGAAGATTGTATTATTATTATTTATTATATTTCACTGCATCATGTATTCCACTGCATTATTTATTATTCTCTGGTATGTGTAACTCTGATCTATGTTGTATAAGTATAATCAAATTTTTTGTATACAGCTTCATGAACTGTATTTGATTATTATATTTTGTCATTCCGCTGCAAGATTCTGTTTTGTTTTTTTTCTTTTCCTTTTCTGCTTTTTCTTATTCACCCCAATAAGCCCTCTGTATGCTTTGAGTTGGCATGCGTGTCTGCTTAAAGCGTATAAAAAGGTAAGATGTTACAGTTGGTATTGGAGCTTTGGTTTAGCGATAAACCTTGGCTTTGTGGGGCCTGACTCTTTATTAATAGGGTAGTAATACCCTATGATGGGTCACTGAGAGTATATATATGAGAGAGCATATTTGTTAGTGTTATAAAAGGTTTTTATTTTGTGTTAATTTGTTCTGTTTTGTATTTATAAATTCTGGTTGGTGCATTGGACGCTATGACATCGATAGGGACTTTCTAAACACTTAATAGAACAGACCGACATAATATTTGTTTTAAAATATAGGTAAATGAAATAATTTTTCCTATTAAATATTTTTATATATATAATAATGATTTATAAATGATATATATTTGGTTGTTAAGTAGTGAAATTTATAAATAGTAGTTGGAAATAAGATTGAAAAAAAAATAAATGAAATTTGGAAATTTTAGAACTTAAGTTCCGAGGTTTTTAAATATTTCTTTCGAATGATTTTGGGGTATAGTAATAATATTAAAAGAAGTATTTTCTTATATAAATATTTCAATGTAATTTGAAAGAATTTTTTTAATGAAACTTTGGAAAGAAACAAGTTTTGTATCCCCACTCTGTCGCTGGAAAATAATTTCGGTGATGAGTGCACGCATCATCGACGTTCATTTTCGAGTTTCAAAATGGGAAGGCCATTGTAGTAGTTTTACTACAAATCTATTTTGATAAAGAAATAAAAAATTTAAAGATTAAATATGATTGGATAAAAAAAAGAGTTATGAGTGTGTGTATATATATATGTATATATTTTTAAATGATTTAAAAATGGAACCCGACATTTAGTTCTTAAATTTCTATAAATTAGAGATTTCAATTATTGTAATGGAATAAAATTTTAACTATTTAATAATTGGAACCTCTAAAATGAAAATAAGAAATTGAATGCTTAGTTATAACTGAAATATATAAGGAATTTAAAATTTGTAGCTTGTAATGAAAAGGATATGAAAATAAGGAATGATAATTATTGAACCTTAAGTTAATTAAAATAAGTATGTCAAACTTATGTAACTTTCAATTGCATTCTTAAAACATACATATAACTTACCAAATATTAAAAGTTGTAATGTTTAATAAGAAAATGTAATAGGATATTATACAAGTAAAACTTAAAATAATGAAAGTGTTCAATAAAATTTACTTTTATAAATAAGAATTGGATGTTATAGTTGTTATAAACTTAAGTTATAATTGAAATATTACTATAATAAAATGTGATAGAAGGTAAGTCTTGTAAGTAGATGATTATAAACTTAAGATAATAATTTGATATGCTAAGTAATTAATTTTAATATGAATACTATAAATAAGTGATTATAAACTTAAGTAAATGGTTGAAGTTATTTACAATAAAAATAAGTAGAAAGATGAATACTGTAAATAGATAATTATAAACTTAAGTTAATAATTGAAGCCATTTATAATCAAAATGAATAGAAAAATGAAGGCTATAATAAATTAAATGATTATAACTTCAGAAAAGTTGAATTGATTTAGAAATGGATTTTGTAAGAAATAAATGTAAACTAAAGAAATGATCATTGAGAAAAGAAATTAATAAGAATAACTTGAATGATATTTGGAATTTGTTGTTTGTTTTTGGTTTATGGTTGTTTGGGAAAATATACTTTTAATTGTTGGGATGTATGAATAATCTATTGAGTTTATCTAAGGCTGTTGAGTAAATGGTATACTTAATAGTTTATTTGTCGCTCTATACGATTTAAAAGTGTCTAAACCCGAACAGAACATTTGTTTGCTTGCTTTGTATGAATGATTGATTGCTTTGATTCCTTGTGATGATTGTATGCTTGTTGCAAGTGATTGTTGTTATGTTGTAGGAATTTGTTTTGTTATTAGTTGAAACAACTTTAAATATTTCATTTTATATAATTATTAACTCTTTTTTATTATATAAGTGAAATACAG
This sequence comes from Allium fistulosum, assembly GCA_030737815.1. Taxonomy (NCBI): domain Eukaryota; kingdom Viridiplantae; phylum Streptophyta; class Magnoliopsida; order Asparagales; family Amaryllidaceae; genus Allium; species Allium fistulosum. The sequence continues at coordinate 1,367,172,423 of CM060902.1, read as the reverse complement.
GTTATGGAAGCAATTGCTACTGCTTTTGGTTTCATAAAATAAGCGTTGTTTACCCGACAAATAGGTACGTTCTTGGATTACAGTTTTATAGCAATATTATATTATTTTTCCCGTTGTTGGGATATATTATTTTGAGATATTGTGATATATTGTTATATTTGATATTATATTTTCTCCGAGCCTCTCCGTACAAAGGAGACTCTGCCGAAATGTTTTGAAAATTTTGGACTTAGAAAAATTTTATGAAATGTTTTCCAAACTTTGTTAATTTGAGTAAAAAGGATTTAATTGTTATAAATTGATATATTTTATTTAAATTATTTGAGATGTAAATTTATTTGCTTATAAATTTAATATTTTAAATAAGATATATTGACTACTTAATTCCTTTCTATTCCCTTCTTTTCCTTTTCGGGGACGAAAAGTTTGGAGTGGGGGAGAGTGTAACAACCCGTAAATTTTCGATAATTTAATTTGTTAATTTAATGAATCTTGTTATTTAATATCGGAAGAAATACAAATTTGTAATGCAATAATGTAATAAATACTAGAATGAAGTGTAACAATGGAAATTAAAGCTAATTATTAATAATGTGAATGAAACTCCAATTAATTGAACTAGTGTAAATGTTATAACTTGATTTTAAATTTAATATAAGAAAAAAAACGTGAACATTGAATTAATCAATGAATTAATATAATAAATGGTAATTGAATAAAATCAATATTCTGTAAGTAATTTTAATATTTGTTTGAAGGTAATAAACTCAAGTGTAATAAAAGGTAAAAGGTGACAAATGGTTATCTGTTACAAATTTAATAATTCAATTGTAAATAAACGTAAACAAATGTTACATTAATGTGGAATAAAACAATAACTGTAGTGTGAACATAATAAAGGGGTATAGAAATGTAAAATTTATTTGCATGACAACCATTGATGTAATAAAAGGAAAGAAACCAAGATAAAATAACTAATTGGGATTTGAATTATAATAAATGTGTAAATTTACCAAAAATCCTATAAACTTGAGATGTAATAGTAAATTCAAATAAAAGACGAAACTGGAGTATATTAATATAATGAAATGTAAACAAATATAGCTATGTTATTTGGGTAATAATGGATTGAGTATGAAGATTGAAATCAAATAAAATCAGTTAATTGACATTAATTATAAACAATTGGATTTAGTTACAATTGAAATTAAATACTGTAAATGGGTAAAACAATTAACTTTAAATTGATGTCTATATTTGTTTTAAATTATGGTGAATATCTAATCAATCAAAAATGATGAAAATTATTAGTTATTAACTTTGAAATAAAAATGTGATTTAATTTATTTAATATTAATTTATTTAATTAATGTGGAATATAGCCATTTTGGCCACTGACTTGGATTTCGACGAAACCAGTATCATCGGATCCGTAATGGTGAATTATTGTAGGATTTACAGTTTCGCAACGATCAGACTTGTCGTTTGATCGTATGGGCTCGAAACGCCTTTAAATCAATTTCATTGAAATCAATTTGAAATAAGCTGATTTTATCATAACTTCTTCATACGATGGAATTTGGGCTTGAAACTAGTTCCATTGATTTTAAAATTATAGAAAGCATCTATTTTGGTATATGGGATGACCCATTTTCATTCCGGAGTCAGAACGGGCTTTTCCGGTCGTTTATCGTTCAAACCCAAATCGATCTAATCCATTCGTTCTATTTCTGATCCGTCTATAAATAACCCGTTATAAACCCTAGCCACTCTTATTCTATTTGTTTGTACGTATATTTCTTTCTCAACTCCTCTTTCTAATGGCAGACAAACAAATTCTAGATCCAATTGCAAAACAAAAACCAAATCAAAAATCAAAACTCCTCAAACCCTATCAAACTATATATTGATTTGAAGTTCTCGACGAGCGCAAGTCAAATCTGCAGTCCATTTTCTGATTTGGGTTTCGGTGTGGCCAAAATTGGATGATTTATTCGCGACCGTTCATCACGTTTCGATGAACTTCGTCGGATCGTCAAATCAATTGTACAGTTGCGTGGAGATCAGCGAGTGGTACCCATTGGAGTTGGTCGTTTGGATGACCATCAGTCAGATCAACGTCGAAAATTTGATTTGGGATAAAACACTAGGCGGCGGCGCGGTATTTGGACGAGCGCGTGAGGCAGGGTGATGCGGCCGGTGACGTATGGTACGGCGGTGATGGTGGCTCGGTCGTTGGTGGTCCTCAGGCGCGAGCGATGCCGGTCAAAGGTCAGGTTTGGGGTCCGTTCATTGTTGATTGGGGAGGGGTTACAAGAGTAGACAGGACGACGACGTGTCGCTTGAGAGTGGGTGATGTTTTTTTTCTGTTTATTATTTTATTCTGTTTTAATTTGAATTACAAATCTTCTAATCTTAATAACTTGTGCATACGAGGTCCAATTCACACGCGATTTCTTGCGTTGGGATCGTATTGAAATTTCGGACATTTTGACGCTCGTTTGGACGAATTCCGAGACTATTCAAATTTTGGCCTTATTTTGAATTTAAATTCAAAGGTGAGTGTTTTAACCCACTCACAACTTCTAAAATTTCTTGTGTTAGTTAAATTGATTTATGATGTGATTATAAATTTATTTATGGCCGTTTGGTATAGTTAAATCATCATTTAAGTTAATTGAAATTATTTGAATTAAATTGTTATTTAAAATATTATTGAATATAAATTGCCAATTAAATACCTATTATTGATTATCAGTTCTATATTGATATTTATTGATTGATTTGGATGATGTTTGTAATGGATGTTGATTGATTGATATTGGATGAATGGATGTTTATTTTATATCGTTAAAAACTGCAAGTTCACTATGGGTTGAATTGATACATACTCGAATGATTAATAGATTAAGGAAAAATCGTTATGAGTTGAAATGATAGACTCGAGCGATTTTATGGATGCTTATATTTTCGGGATCGCGGATTGAAATGATATATACCTGTAAATATAAAATTTTAAATTGCAGATTGAAATGATAAATATCCATATCACTTGACCCTAAGGTAGAGAATTATATACAGACACCGGATTGGTTAAATTTAATGATGTTTGAATCCTTAAATTTTGAATTGAATTAAATGATATTTTTGAAATAAAATTTGATTTATATAAAAATGATATATTATTTAAATCAAGTTATGTTGAAATCGGAATTGGTTTAAAGGTATTGTTAAGAAGGATTTAATTGAAATTTCAAAGTTGAATTGGGAATAAACATTGGAATTTTGGTAGAAATAAATTATTGTAAATTGTATGCAATATAACTTTGAAATATATTGAATTTGGAGTAATTTAAATTGATATTTCGAACCTGGATTGGAGGCGATATTGAATTAAAGATTTTATTTAGAATTGGAATTGGAAAATTTGAAATTGGGTTTTTGGGGTATTAAAATGGTCCGAATGTATTGGAATGAAATAAATAGTTTAAATTGATATAAATTTCTAATTCATATTTTATATAAACTGTTTTAAAAATATATTATTTTAAAAACCCTAATTCTTAAGATTTTCAAACCTTAAAACAAATTAACCTGTTTTAACTTATTTTAAATCTAATTAATCTATTTTAAAGCTATGTAACCTATTTTAATTATATTTAATCTATTTTAAATCCATATTGACTATTTATAACTATTTAAAATTATTTTCTTCTAAATTCCAAACTAAGTAAAATGGATGGGTTTATATTCAAAATTCTCAAATTTTAAGTAAATATGGTTAAGTGATATTATAACCTTAGTTGGGTTTAAATGTTGTATTTGAATGAATATGAGGATTTTTGTTTGCACAAAAAATGGACAAACACCTCAAAGTCGTATGATTTAGTAAAGCTTATGTTGTTCTTAGCGATTTTGGAGGTTTATGCAAATATATGAAAAGCAGGGACTAAACTGTAAAAAGACACGCAAGTTTATAGTGGTTCAGCAAGAATGTGCCTACGTCCACTTTATATGTTATTTCACTTCTCTAGTTTTGATTACAAGTACAAAGCTTTGATACGAGTAAAAGAAAGTTGTTTTAAGAGTTCCTTCCGTGCTTGAGCTCTCCAAACTTCTCTGCCATTGTTGTACCCCTGCCTCTCTATTTATAGAGTGAGGTTGGGGGCAGGGGTCTTGGATATATACAGCTGCTGGTGGGCCTGGGCTGAAGTGATCTGGCCTGGCAGTCTGGTTCGGCATCCTCTTGGTTCGGTCATGAGGTGGTTCGGTGATAGGTGGAGGGGATTTGGTCCGGTTGTATTTGGTTCGGTGGTAGTTTGGATCGGTGGTGGCTTGGATCGGTGGAGGGGATTTGGTCCGGTTGTATTTGGTTCGGTGGTAGTTTGGATCGGTGGTGGCTTGGATCGGTGGAGGGGATTTGGTCCGGTTGTATTTGGTAGAGCTTCATTCGGTGGTGAGACTCGGTGGATCTGGTCCGGTGGTAGACAGGGAGTGGGTTGATTAAGTGTTTGAAAACTTGGCCAACATTTGCCCCCCAAAGTAGGGTATATGTTTACCATATATCGTGCTTTGTTTTTTGTCCATCCATTCTCGACGTCTGCGTGTGTTTCATGTTGCCGATCCAAGTGGTCCGGTACACTGCCTTCGCCTATAAAATAGGGGGCTAGGGCTTCTATCTTCCCACCTGCCGAACCATTCCTACGAACCTCAGCGTTAGCCGAACCAAACCCTTAACCGAATCAGTCAGCGTTAGCCGAACCAAAACCTTAACCGAATCAGGTGAGATCTTTTAGCCAGACCAAGTCTAATTTTTTTTTGCCGAATGAACTTGCGTTTGTACGTTTGCATGCCGAATGAACTTAATCCTCTGATACCGAATGACACATGAACGTTTAATACCGAATGAGATTATTGAAGTGCTGCATCTGTTTGCCGAATGAATTGTTGTACTGAGTGAACGTGTGTTTCATACTTCGAACTTTTAAGTGAAATTCCAAATTGCATTGTTCGTATATTCTAACGATATACTTTCCCGTGTTTGCAGATAAATGTCTCGCAAAGTGGAAACTCGTTCGGATAAGAAGAAGTCCCATGGCGAAGGAGAGTCCTCGGCCGTGCCCCCAGCTCAATCAGGATCGGAGCGTCATGGGCCCGCCCCAAGGTCATTAGTGGATGGACATGGTCCCCAGGAGCTGCTGGATTCCCCGCCTGACTGCTTTCCTAGCTCTCTCAAAGAGGAGCAGCTCGATGTTATATCTCGTTCCTTTGGGATCGATAGAGCCCTCATGCTGTTGCCGGGCCCAGGAGTCATGCCATACAATCCTCCCGAAGGGTACTTTGCTTATAGTAGGTACCATTGTATGTGTGGTGCTATCCCGCCTCTCAATGCTTGGGTAGTCAGCTTCCTCACGTATCTGAAGGTGGCCCCATTCCAGCTTCAGCCCAACTCCTATGCCATACTGGCGAGCCTCTTCGTTATCTTTCAGAGGAAGTACGGGCGCCCTCCTTCAAACCGGGAGATCCGGTACTTATATAATTTGAGAGGCTACAAGAAAGGATCTCCGTACATTAGCTTGGAGTCAGCCGTGACCTTCAAACCGGTCTTGGATCTGTACTCTAAATTCAGCATGTTCAAGAAAGAGTGGTTCTTTGTTAGGGACGAATCCGTTTCAATCCGGCGTTTTACCTCTGGATGTAAGTTGATGCTTTTACTTATAATTTCTATTCCGATTGCGATGCTTCTTCTCATACTTTCTCATTTTTGCTAGCAACAGGTGGCTTTCCGGTTGTGGAGACTGACCGCCTGGTTCAGACGGCGGCTGAGATAGAAGCCATTCTTGGGAAATATAGATCATCTGCCTTCTTGATTAGAAATGCGATTCTTCTGGAATATAACCTAATCCTTCCGCAGCAGTCTGTAGTTAAGTTGAGGGAAACGGCGGAGGAGAGGGCGGCTGCTCAGACCAAGGAGGGTGTTACGGCAGAGGGTAGCAAGAGGAAACCTTTCACAAAACCTCCAGCTGTCGGAGGTAAGAAACTCAAGAAATCGGACGGTCCTTCCCCCAGCAATTGTCCACTTACCCGGGAGGAGGAAGACATAGAGGAGGAACGAGGCGAGGGTGGAGATGGTCGGGATGGTGACAAAGGTGGCGATGGCGTCGGGGCCCTACCTCCTGGGCAAGCGGGCGAGATTCAGGAGTGGACGGATGATGCGTTCCACCAGGCTTTTGAGGGGTTGGATGAGGATCCGGCTTTGGCAGAGAAGACCGGGAAGGCGGACAAAGCCGGGACTGGTGCAAGTGAGTCTTCTCCGACCATTCCAGCCAAGGTGGCTCCGACGACTCAAGGTGAACTCTTGACTCCTGCATGCTTCATTAATGATAGGGACTTAGGAATATTTTATGACCCGCTCCCGTCCTGGAATGAAATCCAGGACTTATTGCAGTATCCCACTCCTCCCCAGGGTTTGTACAACCACAGCTGTGTTTCTTTTCCTTTTTTAACTTGTAATTTACCACGTTTCTTGAATCGTATAGTAATGTAAGATTGTGACGCTTGTTCTTTATATCAGGAGCAGGCAAGACGCCCAAAGCTTCAGACCTTCGACACAGGCTTGAGCAATATAAACTTTCCAAAATTTCTGCTAAGCCGAAGCCCTCAACCCAACGCTCCGGGGATGTAGTCGGATACCGTCCTCTTCTTGGGGTCATCGAAGAGGGTATTCAGTAGAGGAAGAGGAGTGGTCCTTTATCCGAAACTTCGCCAGGTCCTCAGCCTCCGGCTCAGCCTATTCATGATATTACTGAGGAGGGTAGCGAGTTTGCACCTTCTCCGCACCCGTCCAGAAACCCTTCTGTTATTCATATCGACCGTCCCGACTTGACCCGTAATCCATTTGCGGGTCATCCTGATCTGGATCCAAGTTCTCATGATATTACTTTTGACGAAGTCACTGGCGAACACCTTCTCCCCCGTAACCCCATGGTACGAGTACTTGATGAAGCCAAGTCCTTAGATCTCGATCTACTCACTACTCGTATAGTCACTATGGGAGACGAGGCCAAAGCTAATATTGATCGGGTGGCAGAGGAGACCAAGAAGCTGATGGGGCATCATGCTCGGCTGGTTAAGGCCGGAGAGGAGATTGGGAGCGCCAATATCCGACTTCGATTGGTGGTTTCGGATCAGGCCAAACAGCTTGCGGATCAGGCTATCCAGATTTCTCAGCATGAGGCTGCTACTGGGCGACTAAGGAAAACCATGGAAGAGGCCAGTCGGGTCGAATTGCGGAAAATGGAAGCTGCTTGCAAAGAGCGGATTGACATGGCTATTGCCACGGTGGATGAGGTTCGGAGAGCGGATCTCGAGCAGGTGGAGGAATTGTCCGAGAAACTTGAGGCTGCAGAGCTTGCTCAAGCTAAGTTGAGGGAAGAGATGGAGGTGATGCGGAGGTCCCTTCAGGCTGATTGCTCGAGATACAGATTGGAGAGAGACGCTGCCGTCGAAAGGTTGTCGGCTTCCGATGCCCGGATGAGGGAGTTTGAGGAGAATGAGGGAATGATGGATGACATGCTCCAGGACATGTATTTCCGAACTTGGAAGCAGGGCAATCTCTCTTGGATGGATGATTATCCCAGGGTCATGGCCAAGATCTATCTTCGGGCTTTGGAGGAGGCTAAGGCTGATGCAGATAAAGAGGGTGGAACGGTCTTCAGTATGGATGTGGTCACTGCCCAGTTCACCAAGGAGGAGAAAGTGGCGGTAAAGGAGGGTATGCGGCTGCTTGCTGCTGAAGAGGCAGGTGTGCAGGTAGAGGATGACGACTAGGATGGTCAAGAAGCAGGTGCTGGTAAGTCTTCCTTTCTAGTCTTTCCGTTAATTTGGTTACTTATTACTAATGAATCCTTTTTATGACCGGACAGGCGGGCAAAAGAGCAAGGACAAGACTTCGACGCAACCGGCTCCCTGATTGGAACTGGAAAATTCTTTTTTTAGGCTTGGCATTGTTGTATCTGTTAGTCTTAAGACAGTAGAGTAACTTCTAAGTTGTAATTCTTGCTACTTGTAATAATCAACATTATTCTTGACGTGTAATTTTTTAACTTAAGCCGATTTCGTCGTTTCTTGAATATTTGTTGCTATTTCGACATATCGTATGAGAAATGTAGCTATGTATATTCTAGTAATTAAATTGTGTTTGATGTCAGACTCTGGCTCTAAACCATAATTTCATGACTTGCAATATTAGCGTGTGGTGTGAACAAATTATAATCATGTATTTGTACATAAAAGAAGAAGATACCGCCTTTCATGCTTTAATCGTAGATGGCAGTTTTGAACATCTTGTAGGACCGAGCATGGAATGTAGTTGAATGTCCTGCCACTGTGAGTCCCCACACCTATTGGCGAGTATCTCCTACTCTGTATCATGTATTTTAGGGATTGTTATAGGGGATAGGAAAAAAGCTTTTTAAGTAAAATTGAAATACGTAGAAAAGGTAAAACTTCCAATCACGGAAGGCCTTCGATGTGCTTAAGTTCGTGGCAAACGGGTTTTGTAGTCACTTTCCCTAGCTGTGGGTCTTGGAGACATTTGTCACCCATCTTACGCCTCCACGGGGAGTTAATTCTTTTTTACCACAGCCGCACTTAAGACACATCGGAGCCGAGATCGCGCACAGTAACTACCCGGGCCATTATGGCCCGTAATCGTGGGTATTATTCGATTTACTGGGGGCGGCTAGCGTGGGTGCCGATCGTCAACTATGAACTGCCCCTGGCTGGCCACACCTTATGTTGGGGCTTATAGTCGGTCCACAGTTGCCGGCGAGCCTAACGCCGTAATGAGCTGCCTCGGCTATAGTCGGCCTTCTCGGTGGCTTATAATCGGCTCATTACAGTTGGCTTTAAGGGCCGTCGCGAGCAATGAGTTAACCCGCAGCAGAGGGATGCTGGAGCGAAAGTGTCTCATTGGCGAGGGCATAGATTCGCATAGTACCTGTTGGGTATTGTCCACGTGAAGTTGCATTGTGGAGTGCTTTGAATAGAAATGCTATATACTCAGGATTTTGTTCAACAGAAAAGGATAAAGTTAACAAGCAGCCAAGATACAAAGGAACAAGTTAAAAGAGAGACAAGGTTTTTTAAAGTGGTTCAGCACGAAAATGCCTACGTCCACTGATTCTTTTTGTTAATTCACTTCATATGGGCAATACAAGTTAAGAAAAGTATCGACGGAGGTGCTGGATGTTCCATGCCCTCTGGAACACCTCTCCGTCCACTGTTGACAAAATATAGGCTCCGTTGTGGAGATCTTTATGAATTACATATGGTCCATCCCAGATTGGGTCTAGTGCTCCGGGGCGAGGGAAGATTCGCTTGAGGACAAGATCCCCTTCCTGCAAGGTACGATGCTTGACTTTGGAGTTGTATTGTGCTACCACTTTTTGCTTGTGGGCTGCTGTTTTGAGGATTGCATCGTTTCTTCTCTCCTCGATTAGATCCAAAGACATGTGAAGGAGTTCTTCGTTCTCTTCTGGGTTATAGTGGATCCGACGATGGGAAGGCACAATAGTTTCAACTGGGAGCATAGCCTCCGATCCGTATGCCAAAGAGAAAGGAGTGTGCCCTGTCGATGTTCTGAAAGATGTGCGATAGGCCCATAGTGCCGTAGGAAGTTCGTCCACCCAAGCGCCCTTTGACTTTTCGAGCTTCTTTTTTATTAGAGTTTTCAGAATTTTGTTGACTGCTTCGACTTGTCCGTTTGCCTGGGGATATGCTACGGATGAGAAGCTTTTATGAATTCTGTGTTCTTGGCACCAGTTGGCGAATTCCTCGCTGTCAAATTGAAGCCCATTGTCTGATATGATTTTGAGTGGGACTCCGTACCTGCATAGAACATTTTTGATCAAGAAGTTAATAACTTTTGCTGAAGATACTTTGTTTAGAGGTTCCGCCTCCACACATTTGGTGAAATAATCAACTGCCACTATAGCATATTTGGCCCCGCCTCGGCCCATTGGTAGCTCGCCGATTAAGTCAATTCCCCATATCGCGAAGGGCCAAGGGCTGGTCATCTGAGTAATCTCGGTTGTTGGTAGCCGAGGGATCTTAGCAAATTTTTGGCATCTGTCACACTTCTTGACGAAATCTAAGGCGTCCTTGCCTAAGGTGGGCCAGAAATATCCGTATCGGAGTATCTTTTTTGCTAATGTTTGCCCCCCGGTGTGATCTCCACAGCTCCCCTGATGGATGTTGGATAAGATTTCCTTGGCTTCCCTTCCGGCGACACACCTTAATAATGGGTTAGAGAAACCGCGCCGATAGAGGATGTCTTCTTGTATTGTATAGCGGGACGCTTTCCTCAAGATTTTCTTGACTTCATTACGCCCGTTGGGTAGTGTGCCACCTTGTAGGTAGTCTCGGATGGGAGTCATCCAAGTTGCTTCTTCGGCTGCGGCTATCAGATTCACTTGCTCAAAACTTGGGACCTTTTGCTTTGAGATGGTTACTGCCCCGAAGATGGCGATGTCTCTCATACTCGCTTGCTTTGCCAATTCGTCGGCCTCTTGGTTCTCTTCCCGAGGGATGTGTTTGACTAAGTACTGATCCAACCGGCTGAGAAGCAACTTGGTCTTCTTTAGATATGCTATGAGTCGTTCCTATCGAGCTTGGAATTCTCCTAGTATTTGATTAACAATAAGTTGAGAATCGCTGTGAAGACACAAAGAATTGGCTCCGATTTCTATGGCAATTTCTAGTCCAGCTATCACTGCTTCATATTCTGCATCGTTGTTGGTGGCAGCGAAATCCAACCTTATAGCATAGTGCAGTTTATTTCCCCTGGGAGTGAATATTACCACACCTGCCCCCGAGCCTTGTTCGTTAGATGCACCGTCCACAAAGAGATTCCATTTGATATCTTCTGTTATTTCCAGTTGCTCCTTATCCTCGTTGGTAGTGAACTCTGCAATGAAATCAGCCATGGCTTGTCCCTTGATGGCGGGGCGAGGGTGATAGGTGATATCATATTGACTCAGCTCAATACACCATTTAAGTAGTCGCCCGGAAGTGTCGGGACGATGGAGTACCTGCCTCAGTGGTTGATCGGTCAGAACTTTGATGGAATGGGATTGGAAGTAGTGACGTAGTTTTCGTGAGGTGATTAGTAAACAGTATGCTAACTTTTCAAGTTTAGGGTATCTGACTTCTGCCCCAGTAAACCTTTTACTGACGAAGTAAACTGGTCGTTGCGTGCGGTTGTCTTCCCTTACCAAGGCAGCGCTTAAAGCGTGAGATGATACAGCAAGGTATAGGTATAATTCTTTGCCTTCGCTTGGGGTCGAGAGTACCGGTGGTTTCTGGAGGTGTTCGATTAGGTTAAGGAAAGCGGTTAAGCATTCGTCTGTCCATTCGAACTTTCCTTTATCTTTCTTTAGAGCTTCGAAAAAGGGGACGCACTTGTCCGTTGCTTTGGAGATGAATCGGCTTAGGGCGGCCACCTTTCCATTTAGGCTTTCCATCTCCTTTCGGGTGGAAGGTATCTTGATCTCCCTTAATGCTCGGACTTGTTCAGGGTTGGCTTCAATCCCTCGGGCATGGACGATGAACCCTAAGAATTTTCCCGATGACACGCCGAAGGAGCACTTTAGTGGATTCAACTTCATTCCATACTGTCGAAGTATCTGGAACATTTCGCCTAGGTGGCTTACGTGATCCTTGGCTTTCCGTGATTTCACCAGCATGTCGTCCACATATACTTCCATAGTTTGTCCTATTAGCCCTGCAAACATCTTGTTGACGAGGCGCTGGTAGGTAGCTCCTGCATTTTTAAGTCCGAAGGGCATCACTTTGTAGCAGTATAAACCCCGGTCGGTGATGAAACTAGTGTGGTCTTGGTCGGGAGCATGCATAGGAATTTGGTTATATCCTGAGTATGCATCCATAAAAGATAGGAGTTCGTGCCCGGCTGTGCTGTCTACAAGTTGTTCAATTCTGGGAAGCGGGAAGCAATCCTTTGGGCAGGCGTCGTTTAGGTTGGAGAAGTCAATGCAGGTCCGCCACTTCCCATTAGCCTTCTTTACTAGTACCGGGTTGGCGACCCATTCTGGGTAAACAGCTTCTCGTATGAAGTCATTGGCGAGTAGATTCTTTACTTCTTCATCGAGGGCTGCTGATCGCTATGCCCCCATACTTCTCTTTTTTTGTTTTACAGGCGCCTTGGTAGGATCAATGTTTAATACGTGGCATGCTATGTCGGGGGAGATTCCGGTCATGTCAGCGTGTGACCAAGCGAACACATCCAAGTTGTGGCGGAGAAAATTAATGAGTTGTTCCTTCAATTCAGCTTTCAGCTGCGACCCAATTTTCAGTAGCCTACTTGAGTCGTGCTTGTCTACAGATATAAACTCCATAGCCTCTGTAGGCTCGGCGGTGGCCTCCTCCTCTTTGTCCCTAGGGTCTAATTCATTGAAAGGGTCGCTGGTGTATCGAAGAGGAGGGGCTTTCTTTAGTTGCTATGCTTCAAGGCTTTTTTGTGCAGAGGGCAATCTCTACACCTTTCCCTTTATCTTTCCTGTGGTTGTTGCGAAGTTCGGTTACATAGCAGTCTCGTGCAATATCCTGGTCTCCTTCCACTTCCCCTACCCCATTGTCTGTTGGAAACTTCATTTTCAGGCACCATGGGGCTAGGACAATCTGGAAGTCAGACAAGGCTGGTCTTCCTAAGAAGGCTTTGTAGGCCGAATGGTTTTCTATCAGCACAAACGTCTGCTTCCTTACAACGGAGCGGGGATGGCTTCCAATCTCAACAAAGAGGTTCAGCTGCCCAAGGGGCATCTTCGCATCTCCAGTGAAACCGTGTAGTGGTTTATCGCAGGGAGATACATCCTTCATTGATAGCTTCATTTTGTCGAATGCGTGTTTGAACAGGATATTTACAGAGCTTTCAGTGTCTACCAGGATTCGGTAAACTTCAGCGGGACCGAGTCGAGCAGAGATAACCATGGGATCCATGTGAGGGTACTGTCTTCCTTCTAGGTCGCGTTTACTGAATGTGATGTCATCACTTTCTTTCCGCTTTGGGTGGCGCTCTTCTATAACCGTATTGACACAGTCTCTATTGTCTCTAAGCGACTTCCCATATCTTTCCATCTCTCTCCAACTTCTGTCTGCGATGTGCGGACCTCCTGAGATGATATGGACCACTATCTTCTCTTGACTAGAGCTGCTAGCGTTGCGGTTTCCTCTGTCGGTCCCTGGTGAGGGTAGCCTTGGGTTTTCATTGGCAGGAGCTGGAGTTCTGTCTTGACTTTTTACATAACGCTCCAGTTTCTTCCTTCTGATGTGTTCCTCAATCAGATCTCGGAGATGATGGCATTCGTTGGTATCATGTCCGTGAGATTCGTGGAAGCGGCAGAATTTTCCAGACTTCTGTGCGTTATCTGATTCCTTCTTGTATGGTGGGCGTTTATATCTAACTTCGCCTTGGGTGGCAAGGAAGATATTTTCGACGGTCTCGTTCAAAGGGGTGTAAGTGTCGAATCTTGGTCCTGGCCGATATAGGCGCTTTTCTACCTTCTTGCCCCCAGCATTGTCTCTGGAATCATTTCTTCGAACGTCCCTCGCCACAGCAGGGGCGTTGCCATGGATCGTCTTACTTTGCTGTCCTGACTGCCCCTCAATGGCAGCATCCTCAAGCCTCATGTATTTCCCGGCTTCATGGAAGAAATCGGGTAAAGTAGCTGGTTTTTCTTTTGTCAACCTTCTAGCAAATTTAGTGTCTGGATGCACCCCACTGCAGAGGGCCATTAGGATAAGCTTCTCATCGGCATCTTGAACTGCGGCTGCTGCGGCGTTGAATCTGGTTAGGTATTGCTGCAGCTTTTCTCCAGGTTTCTGTTTGACGCTGGATAAGGAATAAGCGTCCTTAGGTTGCTCCACATGGATGCGGAACTGACTGATAAATTTTTCTTTCAACATCTCCCATGAGCTGATGGATCCTTGGGGTAGATGACAGAACCAGGAGGTAGCAAGATCTGCTAAGAAGAGCGGAAAGCATTTGCATAGTACTCCCTCTGTTGCTCCACTCATGAGCATATGCTGCGTGTACCTCTGTAAGTGTACAACGGGATCGGAGGTTCCTTTGTAGGGTTCCATTGTTGGCATCTTCCATTCTCGGGGGGTGATAGCAATTTCGATATTGCGGGCGAAAGGGCTGGTTACCCTAGCGCCTATCCCTCGATCTCTTTGCTCCCGTTGGACACATTCTCTGAATAAGCGTGCCATCCTTTCATCAGAACTTGGAGCAGATAGAAATGAGTTTGGTTCTGTTCTGTGGGATTGATTCCGTCCAGACGACCTGTAGGGATGGTATCGTCTATCATTCCTCATATTTTCCCGTGGCTGCCTTTGGTCTTCTGGGAGCATGCTTGGGTCAGCTACAGTTGGCCCTTGCCTTGATCTCCCCCTGTTGGGTTCCGATCTAAGCACTTCCTCGGGTCCAACTTCGGACTGAACTCTAGCTCGGCCCCGTTCACCGGTGTTTCTGTTGTTAGGCAGCACGACAGGCTCAGCTACAGTTGACCTTCGCCTGGTACCTTCCCCGTTGGGTTCGGTACCAAACGTTTCCTCGGGCCTAACTTCGGGCTGTGCTCGGTCTCGGCTCCTACCACGGCTACTTCTGCCGTTAGCTCCTTCGAAGAAAGAAGATCTTTGCTGTCTCTGAGATCCTCCAGACTGGGACTCGCCCCATGATTCAGTGTTGCGGTTGGATTCTTCAGCATCCCTCAAGCGTGACATGAGATGGTCCACCAAGGCTTCCTGCTGGGACGTGAAACGGTTAGTTACTTCAACCACAACTCTGTCCAGATCTGCTCTAGTAATTGCTGCAGGCTGTTCTGCGGCGGGAGCAGTTGGGTTAGCCTGTTCTCCATTTATTACCGTTGCTGGAGGAGGACGATTTACTTGATTCGTGACAGCTGGATCTGGAAGACTGCTGGATGCGATGTTTTTTCCTTTGTTAACATCTTTTCTCTGTTTGGGCGGCATGTTTTCCAAGTGGCGGACGATGCTGTTAGGAAAACTTGTTAAGTAGATGAAGCTGTAGCTCCGAGCTTCTAGCTCTCAATGAAAGCACCAAAAATGTTTGCACAAAAAATGGACAAACACCTCAAAGTCGTATGATTTAGTAAAGCTTATGTTGTTCTTAGCGATTTTGGAGGTTTATGCAAATATATGAAAAGCAGGGACTAAACTGTAAAAAGACACGCAAGTTTATAGTGGTTCAGCCAGAATGTGCCTACGTCCACTTTATATGTTATTTCACTTCTCTAGTTTTGATTACAAGTACAAAGCTTTGATACGAGTAAAAGAAAGTTGTTTTAAGAGTTCCTTCCGTGCTTGAGCTCTCCAAACTTCTCTGCCATTGTTGTACCCCTGCCTCTCTATTTATAGAGTGAGGTTGGGGGCAGGGGTCTTGGATATATACAGCTGCTGGTGGGCCTGGGCTGAAGTGGTCTGGCCTGGCAGTCTGGTTCGGCATCCTCTTGGTTCGGTCATGAGGTGGTTCGGTGATAGGTGGAGGGGATTTGGTCCGGTTGTATTTGGTTCGGTGGTAGTTTGGATCGGTGGTGGCTTGGATCGGTGGAGGGGATTTGGTCCGGTTGTATTTGGTTCGGTGGTAGTTTGGATCGGTGGTGGCTTGGATCGGTGGAGGGGATTTGGTCCGGTTGTATTTGGTAGAGCTTCATTCGGTGGTGAGACTCGGTGGATCTGGTCCGGTGGTAGACAGGGAGTGGGTTGATTAAGTGTTTGAAAACTTGGCCAACAATTTTGAAACAAGAATGTAACAAAATTGGAAATATGACTTTTGAAAGGAATTATGATTTCGAAAACGATATGATTTCAAAGATGAATATGATTTCAAAGTGAATATGATTTCGAAAGTATCATGGTTTGAGAATATGATATTTTGGTATAAATTGTGAATTGACTTATGAAATGTAAAAGAACCATCCGGTGTGAAATAAGTGATTGGTTGTTAAAGAGACCGGGATCGGATATTGTCATGTTCTCTGCCAATACCGAAAACCACTTTAACAACTATGTACGTGGTGGAGATTCCAGAAATGAAGTAGGATGGTTTGGTGAATGATTTCTGTAAGGTATGACGTGACCCTGACCCTCGTGAGTCAGCTTAGATGTGACTAAAATCAGGAGCTATACCGGGCCAAGTGAGATCATTCCTCCGGTCGTCCACATTTGTTCGATACTATTCTGATTTTTGTGATTGTTTGGTGGCCACCCCTCGATTTTGATTATGGAAGTGTGTCCGAGGTGGGCGGTAGTAGCTGCTATGCGTTACCACCAGTCCGGGAGTGCAATTGTTATATCTTTCCTGGCATCTCCTCATGTGCCGTGTACACATGCCCTAGCGCGCCTTCTACGAGTTTGTTTTGTACCGTACCTATGCGGTGTCCTCTGGGTAAACCTCCAGTTTACGGAGGAGCTTACGCCATCGTATAGACTACGGGAATATATAAAATGTGTTAAGGGGGATATGGGTAACGCTTTAATGCTATTTTAATACTTTACTTTATTGTAGACACTATTATAATAGCGTGTTTAACTACATAGTAGATAGTTTAACGGATCCTTAGGAGATGTGAATCCCGAACATCTCTTCAGTTATTGCACTCACATACACTGGATTGGAGATGTCAAACCTCGTAAACATCTCTGACGCCGTTTCCACTCATATTTATTCCGTTGATATAACCTACATAAGATCTTTTAGTTCTGACTCGAGTGTTTTGTCTTTTCAACGCGCTCGGGTCAGCCTGAGCATTTCAGGATTTGAAGACCTTATTTCTGGAGGACGAAGATGAAGATTGTATTATTATTATTATTATTATTATTATTATTATTATTTATTATTATATTTCACTGCATCATGTATTCCACTGCATTATTTATTATTCATTGGTATGTGTAACTACGATCTGTGTTGTATAAGTATAATCAAATGTTTTGTATACAGCTTCATGAACTGTATTTGATTATTATATTTTGTCATTCCGCTGCGAGATTCTGTGTTGTTTTTTTTTTCTTTTCCTTCTCTGCTTTTCTTATTCACCGCAATAAAAATGCGCCCTTCTGTATGCTTTGAGTTGGCTTGTATGTCTGCTTAAAGCGTATACAAAGGCGGGATGTTACAAAAGGGAAAGTTGCGTTGGAGGTATGCTTATGGTATACCTGTTAGAGTACTGTTTGATACTGGTACATCACATTCTTTTATATCTCGTTGTTTGGTAAATAATCTTAAACTAGAGCCCTCATATCTAGTTACTTCCTTAAGGGTTGCAAATTTGATAGGAGTGTATGCAACTATAGGGATGAGATGTGACCAATTAGTTTGCATTATTAGGTCATATATTTTCCTGCAATTTTCTTATGTTTAATTTCATGGGCTTTGGAATTATTTTAGGTATGCACTGTTAATTAAATATGATGCTAGGATATTTTTCCAATATAGAAAAATATCACTAAGACACCCTAATATTAGAGATCGAATTATATACTTAGTAGAGAATCCAAGTTTTGATGTTTGTGCTTTATTGGGTGTAAGAGAAGAGAAAGATGAGTTGAATTGGGTTTATGTAGTAAGAGAATTTTCAGATGTCTTTGAGCTTGTTATAGGACTACCGTTGAAATGAGCTATTGAGTTTCGAATAGATCTTGTACTTGGAACTGAACCCGTAAGTAGAGCACCTAGCAGGATGGCACCTACTGAGATGAAGGAGTTAATGGTGCAACTAGTGGACTTAAAAGGAAAGAGTTTTTTTAGACAAGCAATTTGCCTTGAGGAGCATCCGCGGTGTCCATGAAGAAACTAGATGGGTTGTTAAGATTGTATATCAATTATCGTAAGTTGAATGAAAAGTAGATAAAGAACCGATATCCTCTGTCGAGAATCGATGATTTATTCGATCAGTTTAGTGGGGCCAAAGTATTTTCCCAATTGGATTTGGCGATAGGGTTCCATCAATTGAGAGTGGCGGAGGACAGTATTCCATTGACGGCGTTTAGAAAAAAGTATGGTTCGTACGAATGGTTAGTAATGACATTCGGATTGAATAATGCACCAGCTTTCTTTATGGATTTGATGAACCGGATTTTCCGAGAGCACTTGGATAGGTTTATGTTGGTGTTCATTGGCGATATTCTGATATATTTTGAGGATGAATGACATCATGAGATTCATCTTAGAATAATGCTTGAGATGCTGAGGCAGCATCAGTTAATAGCGAAGTTTTCAAAATGTCATTTTTGGATAAGGAGGTTAAGTTTCTTGGTCATGTAATCTCAGAAGATGGGTTATCAGTGGATCCAGCTAAGTTAGAAGTAGTTAATAATTGAAAGGGACCCGAGATAGCGACTTAGATAAAGATTTTTCTTGTATTGGCTGGCTATTACCGGAGATTCATTAAGGATGTCTCTCGTATAACAGTACCGATGACTAAACTAACGAGGACGGATGTGAAGTATATTTGGACCGATAAATGTAAGGAGACTTTCCAAAAGCTGAAACATTTATTGACCAACGTGCCTGGATGAAAATCAAGATTTAGTGGTGTATACTGGTGCGTGTGGAACATGAGTAAGAGCTCTGTTGATGCAGAGGGGTAAAGTAATTGCATATGCTTCGCGATAGCTCAAACCGTATGAAATTAGATATCCGACTCTTGACATAGAGTTGGCTGCTGTAATATTTGCTTTGAAGATGTGAAGACATTACCTTTTGGTAGAACGATTCGAGTTGTATACGAATCACAAGTCGCTAAGATATTTATTCTCTCAGAAGAAGTTGAATATGAAACAACAAAGATTGTTCGAGTTTTTAGTTTCTTATGACTTTGGAATTGAGTGCACACCAGGGAAAGGAAACAAATTTGGAGATGCACTTAACAGGAAACATCAGAATGTGGTGTTAGTTATGTTGGCTGAAGGAAAGATTTGGAAGCATCGACTACTTGTAATGTGTGGTTAAGATCGACTATAAGTTCTAGTCAGAGTACCGCAAGGTTATCTTATTTGGAAGTTTGACTTGTATTGATCACCAGAATTACTTGTAAGCCAAGAGATGATCCATTACTAGTAGAAAGAATTAGAAGATTGGAAAGTGGAAATAAGATTGATGAATTAAAGGATTTTTATTTTGACCAGAGCGGATGGCTGAGAAGGAAGGGACGTTTGTGTGTTCCCAAGGTTGGAGACCTAAGAAAAGTAGTCCTTCGGCAGTGTCATCGATCAAAGTTCACTATTCATCCTGGAGGGACTAAGATGTATCGGGATATGAAGAGAGGTTTCTACTGGGTGGGTATGAAAAGGGATATAGGCTTATGGGTAAACCGGTGTTTGAATTGTTAGCAAGTGAAAGCCGAACATTAGAAGGTGAGTGGATTGCTTCAACCTTTAGATATACTAGATTGGAAATGGATTCAATATCCATGGACTTTATTGATGGGTTTCCAAGGTCAAATAGGAGAAATGAAAGTATTTGGGTCATAGTGGATAGACTCACTAAGAGTGCACATTTCATTCCTGCTAAGTCAACCAAAACGACACCTGTTTTGACTAAGGTTTTTATGAAGAACATTGTTAGATTGCGTGGGATTCCTAGTAGTATAATCAGTGATAGAGGTTCTTTATTTACCAAAGAATTCTGGAAGATTCTACGAGAAGTTTTAGGCGACAAGCTTAAGATGAGTAATGCTTATCACCCACAGATAGATGCGTAGGCCGAGAGAGTCAATAAGGTACTTGAAGATTTGTTGAGAGCTTGTGTACTAGATTTTGGTGGGCCATGGTCCAACCACACTTGGTTGAGTTTTCTTGTAATAGTAGTTACCAGACTAGTATAGGAATGACACCTTTTTAAGCTTTATACAGACGGTTGTGTAAATCTCCAATATGTTGGTTAGAGATCGGAGATAGATTAGTTCTTAGTCCGGATATGGTATGAAAAGCCGCATAAAAGATTGAGTTGATTTAGGCTAGAATGAAGGAAGCTCAATCTAGGTAGAAAAGTTATGCAGATAAAAAACAAAAAGTCTTAGAATTCTCCGTTGGAGATCATGTCAAGATATCACCGATGAAAGGTGTAGTAATATTTGGTAAATCAGGGAAATTGGCACCTTGGTTTGTTGGACCATTTCTATTATACAAAAGGATTTGGAAACTCACTTATAAGATAGATTTACCAAATAGTTTAGCAGGAGTCCATAATGTTTTTCATGTTTCTCATCCTAGGAAGTGTTTTCGAGATCAAGGGACTACTATTACTCCATTTGCATTGGAAGACTTATTAGTGGAGTTGGACATCACTATAGTTAGACATCTAGTTTGTATTGTGGCTAGGGATGAGAAAAAGCTAAGGAACAAGACAATCAAGGTCTAGGGGAGTGACAACGAGAGAGACTGTAATTGGGAAATGGAGGGCATGATTAGGGATAATTATCATGATTTACTGTGATGGTATGTTTTATGGCTTTATTATATGTTTATTATGTACCTTATCGTAATTTCGAGGATGAAATTCGTTAAGGAGGGGAGTCTGTAACAACCCAAATTCTAATTAACATTATTTAGGATATTTAATTGGATAAATTAAATAAAATAATGTAAAAGGTTAAGGAGTTTGAGATTCGATGATTAGTATGGGTCGAGCCTTAATTTATGAACTAGTGGAATTAATTAGAACATTAATAAGAAAGAGGATACACGAGGATGGTAAAATAAGAAAAGAATATAGTTTATATATATAATCCTTCCCATTCTCATTTCCTCTCTTACTTATCTTCATAGAAATGGAATCAAAAGGATAGGTCAGCCATTGCTTAGAGAAACCAAGAGAAGAAAAGCTAGGAAAATCTAAGGAAGCTTAGAGGAAACAAATCAAAATACAAATCACAACCTTCTTAAATCATCAATGTGAATAATAGTTATGCATCTCATGTTTTAATTGTTATTTTGGGTTTTAGGTATAAATCTGATTCTTTTGCTCATATTATGTAATGCTGTGATAGTTTGAATGGTTATATGCTTATTGGTGAATTTATGGAATTTATTTACGAAATCAAGTGATATGTTTGAGTTAGAACCTATCATATGACACCTAAATGACTTGAGATTTTGATATGATGTTAGAAACAATATTTTTGAACTGTTTTTTAATCTCATACTTTTCTGATTTAATGAGTATATTTGGTGAATCTCTTAAGGTTGAAAAATGGTTTTTTTGGGGTTTTAATTACTTAAAAGAATTAAATTATGTTTTTGGCCCCAAAATTTTTATATGTTAAAGAAAATAGTAAATTAGATTTATTACGATATTTAGGGATTTTTCCTATGAGTTTATGATTTTACATAAATTTATTGGGCTAGATATACTTAATATTTATATTAAAATATTAATATAAATTAATGGTTTGCAAAGTGTTTTAGGAATGATAAATTCTAGTAATGGGCAAAAATCTAAAAAGAATTATGATAATGTATTTGTTAACCAATAAGATTTTGACAAACAATAGGGGTTGGTGGAAAAGAATTTACTTTTATTAGCAAATAAACAGTTTTAATAATAATTACGAAATTGCCATATCGGCAATGATGACTTCGTCATTCCTTTTCATTGCCACTATGACTTCGACATCAATTGGCAGCGATGCGCAAGATTTGAATCTCTGTTGGTATGTAGTAAATCGGCTAGGGTTGAAGAGGTTCAAAGTCGGCATTCTCATCGTCGATATCGACATTGCTGCATGTGTTGCTTTAGCGCTGCATTTTTATATATAAAGGTATGGGGCCACATACCCATAACATCGTCGACCCTATTTCTTTCAAAGTATTTATTTTGACTTCGGCTCTAGTGAGGCCGCTTATTTTCTATAGGACAATGATGTCGCATTTTATCCACTTCGACCCTATTGAAGCCATGTTTTATATAAGGGCAAGGGCGCCATTGTTTTATATTGACTATACAAGATACTGCATTTTATCACTTCGGCTCTATTGATGCCGCCTATTTTTCTTTAAGGCATTTGATGCAGAGATTAAATTATGTCGATATTAAGCTTTAAGACCTTAATCTATGCAAACTATGTTTTATATCAACAACGTCGACACTATATGAAGTGTGATGTCCCCGTTATCAGCCTTGTGGCCTTATGTTTTAAAAGTTAAAGGCTGTAACAAATTTAGAGGAGCACAAACCCTCATCCGCTATATCTATGGCACGTTTATCAGTATAAAAGTGTTATATTGTTTTGGCTTTATAGCTTATGGTTTCGAAGTGGGCTAGCTTGCCAGAGATTTTGAGATTCATCAACATTACTTTATAAAAGCATATATCATGGCATAATTATTTTGGATAAAGTAAAGGGCTATATTTTCTTGGTTTTGAAAGTATGATTTCAAAGGTTAAAACATTTATAAAGAAAGTAGTTCCAAGGAAATAGAAAAGGGTATTTAGCCAGAATTTTACTAAATAAATTATCGTTCTTATCACGTTTGGATAGATTGTGATACGATGAAGTGACTCACAGATTAGAAAAGCAGATGGGACTGGTGTAGGGTAGTACCCTATACTTTAGTTATTATCCACTAGTTGATAAGTCCAAAATTCCATTGTGTAGGGCTTTGTCAAGGGTAAGACAAAAGGTAGGTTTACGCATCGGAAGGAATACATAAAGACAAACATTTTATAGGTTGGCTTGCAAAACCTTTAGGTTCATAGTAAACCTAGCAAAACTATGAGATTGAATGATAGTCAGATAATCACTAGGATAAGTGTATTTGGACAAGCAATCCAGTTTTCTTCTAATAATCAGTTTGAAAATTTTGTATTCCTGGTGAGCCCGAGTCAGCCATGTAGGTCGGTAGTCACCATGTGAAAACTAAACATTGGGACGGATAGTCCACTTATTTGATGAATAGTCATGATTACCTATGTAGCATGCATGCACATTATTATTTATATTGTTTATTTTAACCAGTTTGGATGCAGGAATTGATTTGCAAAAGATATATTTTAAAAAAGGATATTAATGAAAATGAATTCCGTTCTGCTTAATGGCGTTCTCTCACTTAATATCTATAAACCCAGATGACATATTATTATTCACACAATGCATTTTTCTAACTCGAAGTTTATGTTTTTTCCCTTAAACTCTCGGGTGCTCAAAATTCAATTTGAGTAGGTCTGGAATAAAGGCTTTACATGTTAAGTAGGTTGTGGTGAATAAAGCTTCTGGAGATGTGCAGGAGGCAGAGCTTGCTATGTAGGAGTCTATCTATTACTATTACCCGCTGTGTTATGTTAGTGTTGTATGAATGTATTGAAAGCAGATGTATCTGTCTATTTAGTAACTCTAATCAACCAAGGGGGCAACTTTATATGTCGCTCTTGGAGTATTTTGTAATAGTATATTTTATCTAAACCTGGGCCACGTTTGGGATTATGTAAAAAATATGGACTATTATCTTTGAAATAGAATGTGAAAGTTTTCTTTGAAATTATGTTTAAAAAGTGTTTCATATTCTTATGCCTCTGATATTGTAGATACCTTTAACATAACCGCATTTTATCACCAAAAATTAATATTGTAGATGACTACAACAACTATAGTGCTTAGTTTCGGGCCTCAAAATGGGGGATGTTACAAACACCAAAACATCCAAAATTTAATCTGAAAATATACTTGGTCTTAACCGAGTATTGTAAGAAAATAATGTCTGGATCAGTCTAGTAAACCAGTGTGAGAAACACACTTCAAATAGATTTTCAATGATATAAAACCTTTCAAAATAAAGGTATCTCGTCAAACCACACCGCATCTAAACACGGATTGGTTTTACCTTATGATAACCAAACCATTTCATAAGAAATCTAGTGATATTATAATAATGTCTAAGGATTAAAATAAATATATAAAATACCAAGAATGCATGCATCTCACGTTCCATCATAGTTGGGTACAACTAAGTCCGTAAGGCACTTAACTGGAGAATGGATTCAACCAATAACAAGACTAGTTTGGTACTACCTACCACAGTACACCTTTAGAAAATGTACCAAGGTCGAAAAACTTTCGACCCCCGTGAATCAGAACCGGCCTACCACCTACTAGATAGTACCGAATATGTCATCACGTCAGTTGCTTTGCAACCTTTTCCTCGAGAGCTCTCATGCACATACTAAGTCCATAATTCCATAAATAATAATCTAGAAGGGTGGTGACATGCCCTAATAGCTGCAAATCACATATCCCTAAAGCATATCCCATGTATTAGTCACTCCCGGCTTGTGAGACTTGAGGCTATGTTCTACCTTTTCTATAGCAATCCCACATGGAATGCTAACACTACCCTTAAGGGAATAATGAAATGTCAGCATTCAATTATAGAAGTCGTTCAGAATATGAACAAATTGAAAGCACCATTTCTACTACATTCTTTTTGGAATCACCCTCAGGATTAGTAGCAAGTAGCCCTTACACTGCAAAGAGCTCCATCTTCGATTCCATCATCTTTGAGATATCTTTAATTCGAATGAATATGCCGGTTCGAAGTGGCTTTTAGATAATATAGCTGATATTGGTCTCTTCGAACCAACAACAATAGTTTTAAAAACTGGCCGACATTTGATAGTCGGTTATTTAACTATCAAATGAACAAATAATCAAATTAGAGATTTAATTTCACATTCAAACAAAGCATTGTTAAGCACATAAGCAACCATTTAGCTTCTTTAATTAATCCTTTCAATAATTAAAACCGCTTTTCAAATACTTGTATCAAAATACCTTTTCAGAAAATATATTCACAAACCATCTCTACTCTATTCAATACTTGAAAAATGTTGATATACTTATCTCAACTGTATAAGTATACTCTCTAAACATTTCACTTTCAAAATTTAGAAACACTTTTCCCATATAATTACATCAAAAGTATAAGTATATTCACAAAACACTACGTTTCCAACAATTAGAAGGTGTTCCCATATACTTATCTCTATGGTATAAGTATATTCACAAATCTTAAAAAAGATTTCATTTCCAAGACCATACTTATTTGGGTTAAACAAATGTAACTTAAACATTGATAAAAATAAACCAAAGACACTTTTGGTTTAAGTAAAAGGTTCGTATTGAAATTAAACATAATATACTTACCACCACTTCCCGATTTCAACTAGTACTATCCCTCGATTAACAATGAAATCGGAAAAGTTAGAAAACTATCATTGTATCGATATACATTCTTAATTCACAAGATAGAAATGAGTTTCCTTACCTTGGAATTTAGTGTTAAGTATGAAAAGAACACTTTCCATACCACTGTAAATTTAAAATGATCATTTATGGAAATTGGGTCTCATCCCTTTTATAATACTTTTTTATAAAACTCTTTAACATTTACAAACTCCATTTATTAATTCCTTTATAAAGCTCCATTTATCAATATCTTTTCTAAAACATCATTTATAAACTCCTTCTATAAAATATTATTTATAAATCTCCAAAATTATAAATATCCTTTTATATTTTTTTAAAATCCTTTTTAAACATTTCTTTCATATTTATAAAAATCTTTTAATAAATTCATCTCTACTTATAAAGCTCATTTTAGAAATCTCTAAAATTATTTGTAAATTCCTTTTATTGAACTCCAAATATAATTATAAGAATCCTAATATAATTATAAAACTCCAACTATAAAATGTCATATATTTACATAAATCTTAAGTTTTAAGATAGAACCTAATACTTTCTATAAAAAAAGATTACTCCAAATATTGCTATAAATCCACAATTGTGATTTATTTCCAATTTATCAAAATAATGTTAGTTTCCCTTTTATATAAAATATCATTTATAAATCTACTGTTTCATTTATAAAATAGCCTTTATAAAATAACATTTATACATCTATCCTTTTATACAATATTCTATATAAAAATGTTTTACAAATATTTATTCCAAAATACTATCTTCTTTTGAAAACAGAACCATTTTAAAATAAAAGATAAACCCTTTTTATTTCCTTTTAAAATAAACATTCATTATTACAATAATTCTATATATAAGTAAATATTTCTAAAATTATTTTAAAATGTTTAAATTATACATATAGTAGAAAAGAATAATAAAAAGGTCGAAGTAAAATAGAGAAGTTCAAAACCTATTTTAAATAAAGTATCACAGAAATTCCAAAGAAGTTGGATTTAAAATCATTTGTCCGAATCAAAACTATTTCCAAATCAAAACTATTTCCAAATCAAAACACCAATTAATTGTATTTCAAAATACTATAATGAGGCCAATAGCCAACATATCACTTAACCAAAGCTATTATTACCTTTTTCACCAAAAAGGTTCAACTTTTAACATAGGTCGGTGTCACATCTAATATGACCAAATTATCAAATTTTAGCATTTAACAATTTATATAACATGTATATAACTGAAATTAAAATCAACAGATATATAACTAGAATTAAAAATCACAATGAAGAGAAATTCGAATTTCTTTATAAATTTTCCCTGTATTTTATTTTAACTGTTATTCGCCTTTTAAAGCAAATTTTCAACCCAACCAAGCCAATAATCATTCAAACATGAAAACAATAATTTATTTCTACTATATACATTTTAGTAACAATTTAGAGATGTGATAACTCACCAAAATTCCAACGGAAGCTTAGGCATTTCAGTTTGATCTAAAATCGAACGACGTTTGAATTTAGCTCAAAATTTCAATTGCTCCAAACTCGACGAAATCAGTTCCAATACGTAGTTATCGGTCATTCGAGCGTAACACAAAAGACCGCACCTCGATTGGACCTCGTATGAAATAGTTATTGATTTTATAATTTTTAGAGCTTTAAATTATTCATTAAATTACAAATTACATATTAATTTAACTAATTACCCTTATTCGTCTTCTTCCCTAAACTCTAATTATTCCATGCCTTTACGCACACCATGGCAGCCTTGTGCATGCATGCCCAAACATCTATGACGCTGCATGAAATCCACCAAGGATACCACCGACAAACTTCTCTCCTCTTCCTCTCCGTGACCAACCCTACGACCTCAAGCTCAAACCCAAGAATCAAATTGCGACCTAAAGATCACTTACCCACTTTTCAAAATGACGTGATTTTCTCCCCTTGACTGCACCTACTAAAACTTAGCCAAACGAAGCTCTCAAGCCAGAACTCAAATACACACTCTGATTCACCTAATTACCTTCCAAGCAAAGAAAATATCTACCCTAGTTCCTACCATCTCACATTCGAACTATTGAAAAATCCAAAGCCCAACAACTCATTACCAAACTCATATAGATTTGTAAATCTAGAATTTACGAGTTCAAAGATTCTTGTTTTGCAATTTTTCATTGAGTAAATCCTATTATTTCAATTTTTGAATGAGGAAACTTACTTTGTTTTTGGTTACAGGAAATGAAAATGAAAAGAGAGAGGGAAAGGAAAATTTAAGTTAATAATAGTCTTGCGTTGGTTTTCTAAGTATTGAGTTTGGTTTTTCAGGCATCTCGCTACACAACAATTCGTCCATGGACGGTAGAAACAAAAATATGATCACACACAACAATGTAACATGATCACAAAACAACAATAAAATGCACTAGTTACCTTATTTTATAATATTTCGAAAATACCAACGTTTTCCATAAATACATCAGATAATAAATTAAATATTTTCCAAAATAGAAATTATAGAGAAATCCCATAAATAAAAATAAAATTACATCAATAAAAATCAAGTCATTTTATTAAAAATTGATTTTCTCATTATTTATTAAATTCGAATCAAATTTGAATATTTAAATAAATTAAATATTCCTGTTTGAAACATTAAAAATTTCTGATCGTTACATTCTTTCCTCTTAAAAGAATTTCACCCCCGAAATTCCCAAATGAAGAAAAAAAATCACCCTCTAGACTTTTAAATTTTTTTATTTTAGAATGTGTTATTAATCCCTTAAAATCTCATATGTTATGGAAAATTTCGACAGCATCTCCTTTGCGCGGCTCGATTGGAAAAACTACAACTCGCCATAACTAGCCTAAACCAACAAAAGAAAACAAAAGCCAAGATGTGGCCTCCCATAACTATGGCATAAATTATCAATAACAATATATACTTATAATATATCTTATATAGTGTGTATGTCAAACACAACCCGTTAAGAAGTTAACATGTACCTAAACATGTATGTACCTAAACATGTACCTATTTGCCAGACAGACAAACTAGACTCATGAAACCAAAAACAACAAGCTAGCCTTTGGTTCCATATACCTGTATCTCACTTACAAAAGCCATCAAACCATATAACTTGCATTTTCTAATGTCAAAAGCATATAATTATATTCAAGCTCATATGATGTACATATGTGATAGATCACTCGCTCGATCACACAAATTTCACTTTCAAACTAGTATCGCTCAATCGACTTCTCTAATGCGGACTCTGATCAGGTTGCTTGATTATAAATCTCTATTTCATTGCGTAGCCATATACTATGATAGAAATCTTCAGAATCTTTTCAAAAATCTATATCAAGTGTTCACCATCAAGAATCAAGTGAAAAACCTTTTCAAAATGGTGTATATCTCCTCGAAATCGGGTAGTCGAATCTAGATCACAAACAATTATGCAAATAAAATGATCTACGTACAACTTGCATATTTATTCCAATAGTTTCTTAATTTCACCATTTTCTTTTTTATCCACCTTTATTTAAACCAATATTATTTCATGTAATACTAAAATCATTTATAAAAATATCTTCATAAAAACACCTAGAGTCATGTGTTCACACTCGTGTGTTCACTCGCCATGCTTTGTACCCTTCTCACGTAAGCCCGAAAGGCAGTGCACGATCGGTATATCTGGCCTCAGTTTATCTGAGTTAGGTGTATATATATAAAAATTCTTTTAATAATGCCTACAGTCAATTGGGGTTCACACTCGTGTGTTCACTCTCCACACTCTGTATTACCCTCACATCAGTCTACAAGGCAGTGCATGGGTAATACATCTGGCCTCAGTTTATCTGAGTTAGGCATATGTATATATTGTAAATATCAATAAAATTTTCAAAAAAAAAATAGAGAGAGTAAGCAAATGAAATCCAAGCACTATTTTAACTTATATGATTTGAATTGTTATTGAAAAGAAATAAAAATATCACTTTGATAAACTTTGATAATTAACTAAGGATCCATTTCATAGTTACACTGTGTTATTAACTGAAACAACGAGTTAAACTATAGTCTATTTGTTATGATAACTTGATTTTTGTTTGAAATTTTGACGAGTAAATGACTTAAATCTCAAGATAATGACAAACCTATATTTAACTTATTTGTGTTAATTTAAAAATCAAATCCTTCATTTGTAAATATTTTCAAAAATTCACATTCATCTCTTTGTAAATAAATCTTGCATTTTGTAAATATTTTCATCCTGCATTTGGATTTTGTGGGTAGTATCCGCTGAAAACCCTCACGAGACAACACTCGTCCTACTGGGGACACCCAGAGGTTTAACGTCTTGTTGCATATGCTCAATGCAATCGTGCTCCCTACGAAAACGGATTTATCTTAGTCTTTCTTTATTCGAGGACGAATAAAAAGAGAAGTGTGGGGGTATTTGATGTGCACGTAAATGTGCATATTTTTACCACCATATTTAATCTATTTAAATTAAATAAATGATCATATCGGGTATTTTAACTTGTTTAAACCAAAATTCAAATTATTTCAAATTGTCACATATTCATCTTCATCCAAGTGCAAAATGGTCATTTTTGTGCATATATTAATTTTCTAAAATTTAATTGAAAATTTCTATATTATTTTGTAGGAATTTGAATTAATATACAAGTGGTTTTATGATGATATATGCATTCACAAGAGTGAAGAGAACAAATGAAGATGGAAATAATTCAAAGTGAAGATAATGGAGGACCCCACCTACCCACATACCTTCATGTACAAATTAGTGGCTAATGCACATGCTAATAGAGTTTAAAGCTTCATGCACATCTAAATGAGGACTATTTGAAGCTAATGATTACTGGGCCTCCACACTTCCTAAGTGGGTTTTTTGGGCATTCCCCAAAAATATGAATTAGGGTTTAACACATGTATAAATGCCCCTTATGTTTCATGTAACTCACTTATTCCTTAGTCTTTCTTTTGTTAGTTTTTAGCTTAGAAAATAAAATCAAGTTCTCTCTTTCTTTTCATGGCTACTTAGCCATTTCTCTTTATGTAATTTTTTTTATGCAACTTCAATACATGTTCTTTTCCTTTTCATGCTTATTTACTTTCATGCTAGTAGTGTAGATTCATTTTTCATGCAAGTAGAATAGTTTTTCTTTACATTTTGCTCTCTTTTTCTTCTTGTTAGTTGCATGTTGCTTTCTACATTTGTTCATACAATAACAAATATGAGAGGCTAATCCCTACAATTTAGGAGTAATTAAGCTCTTTAGTATGTAGATGCAACATTTTGATGTTTATGCTCTCTTTTTGTGCTTAATGAATCATTTGAAGTGGTTTAACTTGTTGTTTTTGATGTGAATTTGATAGCCTATATTGTTGACACCAAATAGACTATGCTTAAACAATCACAAACTAAGATTACCTCTTCATCTACATATGATTATGGTAATAAAGTGATTGTTGAAATTAAAATTTGATGGACTATATTTCTAAACAATAGTTAATAGGTTATGCTTAAAATAGATTTTGCTTTCAACTTTATCGTCATATTTCATGAGAGTTAAATGTGTATTAGTGGTTGTGTTATATTTGATGGTTTATATTGTGCTAATTAATAGCACAAATATACCATACTTATGATAAGCACATCAACTAATTACACTAATGACAAGAAAAGGGAGATCATAACTTCATTTTGTTGATTTATGTGATCTAGAGAGTGTAAATTGCCTCTAAATTGCCTTCACACTCTCATATTTTTATCAATTTTCTTTTGCTAGTTTTCTACATTTTTAGCTAATCACATTTTCAACTTTGGTTAATTTGGTTGAATAGAGATTTAAAATCAACAATTCCCTGCAGATCGACCCGTACTCGCCACGTACTTCAATAGTATGCCGTGCGCTTGCGGTTATATTTTAATTTGAAATTTATCGGCATTTTTCTAATCGATAGAACATTTACCGTTGAACACAAACCACTCAAAATATATTGAGTACGTAAGAGTTTAAGGGGAAAACAAAAACTTCAAGTCGGACATAATGCCTGTTATGAATAATAATCTAACATCTCAATCCTTTTGAATATCTAGTAAGACCACACCGCTTAACGAAATGGGTTTTCCCCTCACTAGTATACTAAAACCCTTTTTATAAAACCATATATTGTGCCCCTAAATCCACAATGGTTAAAACAATTCAAAATAGTATAAGGTGATGATATGCAAAACAATTGAATCCATTCTGGATTACCCATCCCTATTCAATTTTGACTATCTATCTCATTTATAGTTTCTAGGATTACTATTAACCTATTAGTTTTCATGGTTTTGCTAACAACCTGTTTAATGTTTATGGACTCCCTGTCTAGTTTCATAGTTTACATGGGATAATAGTTAAACTATTTTTCACTTATGGACTCCCTGTCCGGTTACATAGTTTTCATGAGATTACTAAGAACCTATTGGCCCCTGCCAATTAACTTAATCATTTCATGGGTTCTCCCTTAACCTATTGGTAACTCTAATAACTTCTTTCTTATCCTGGTTTTCATGTGTTGATTAGGAACCTATTGACATTTGTCAATAACTTAATCCGAACATAGTTTTCATAGGCTAACTACCAACCTACTGGCCCCTGCCAGTATTCAATCATATTTTTCATGGGCTTACTATGAACCTGTCTTTCTGACGTCTTCCTTCATACATAGTTTTCAAGGGCTAACTATGAACCTATTGGCCCCTGCCAATGTCTTTTCCAATACACAGTTTTCATGGGCTTACTAAGAACCTATTGGCTCCTGCCAACATCTCTCTTTTATATTTTGGCATCTTATATTCTGGTCTTTCCGACCTTCTGGATGCAATTCTACTCATTCAGGAGTTTAATCAATTATATTCACTGCTGGGTTAACTTAGCTGGTTCTTCTACCCTTTTAATCCCCGAAATACAGTTATTGGTCCATTATAAAGAGAATATATTCATATTTGAAGAAGCAACATAGCAATCAACAATACCACTACTGTGGACTTAAGGTCCTTCAAATACATTTCATATAAAACATAGTTAACTCCTTTAACTTATATTTTATCAGGGCAACACTTCTTCAAAATTACATATTTAAATTCATTACAAAACTCCTTTATTTATGCCATGGATTTTTCCTTCAAAAATTTGATTTTGGGTTTTAAAACCTTTCGGTACCTTCGTAACGTAGCTTTCGACTTCATAGGATTACCTCCTTTCAAAGCTCTTAAAAAAATTAGCCTCCTGCCTCATAATACTTTAAATTTTACCTTTCGAAAACTTACTAGATTCAAGTTAAAACATGGGGAAGCTCCTCTTTTAAAACCTTTCGAATACAAAGGAAACAACCTTTCGACCATGACGGAAGGTCTGCTACGAAACTTTAAAACATTTCATTTAAAACAATAGACCTCCGATTTTTGAAGTAATTCCTTCTAAAGCTTGGGTTATAATTAGATTATAATACAAAGCTAAATCATCCAAGTCAAAGGCTGTGAAACCTTTCGAAAGAAATGGGAGAAGCAGATGATTTTTAAAACAAGTAAACCTTTCGACTAAGTTGAAAGCTCCTGCTTTCGACCCCTTCGAAGGGTTTTAACAAAATAAAGGCGGCAGTTCCTTTCAAAATCTCTTTGAAACCACCTTTCAAAACCAAACCTTTCAAACTTGTTGGAAGGTCACTTATAAAAATAGCTTAAAAACCGAACCTTTCGACCTTGTCGAAAGGTCTCTTAAAACAACCTTTTTAAAACCAAACCTTTCGACTGTGTTGGAAGGTTCAAAACAAAACAATAATACGTGGCAGTAACCTTTCGACTTTGTTGAAAGGTTTAAAACCTTTCTTTAAACATTTGACCTGGTTGAAAGCAACCAAATCGAAAGCTCTAATTCGAAAGCAAAGCAGGTGAAAACTTTAGTTTATAAAACAAACATACCCCAACCTCTTTGGCCATCAAACTTTCGACTAAGGACCCTTCGACTCTATCCAATTCATTACGTACCAAGTAACTTGATACCATATGCGTTGGTTTGACCTTGTCGAAAGCTATGAACCTCTCAACCTTGTCGAAAGGTCTAGGTCGGAAGGTTTACTTCCGTAAAAGGCTAAAACATGCTAAAAGTATGATTTCTTTGTTTTTAACTTAAAAAGGTTAACTTTTCAACTAACCTGCCTTGGTTTGTCAAATTCTCATTTGTTAATGATTTCTTTTCAGAAAATACTGCCACTAATTTTCCAAAATAAATAATAATTTTATTTTATAAAATGCCTATTCTCCTTAATTAAATATATAAAACATTTAAGTCCCATACCTTAAATAATTTTATATATTCATCAAAACATATAGGATAAATCTGGAAAAAAATTACAGAAAATCTATTTTAATATGTTTTCCAATATATAAAAATTTTAAACCAAAATAATCATTATTTTTGCCATAAATAATTTATAACCCTATAAGTCATTTTCTTCACTAAAAAATTCGTATAAAATCCGTATACACTCGGAAAATTATGAGAATTGAAACCCATCTCCAAAATCATGTTTTCTATAACATAAAATTTTCCCATGGCATTTAAAAATCATTTCATCTCGCTTTTACCCTAAAATTATGTATATCCCTTATTAAACAACCTTGTTTAAACGCATATAAATCATAAACAAGCATATCAACTTTCAACATATCATAAAACAGATTTATCCTTAAATCTGAAATCATTTGATGTGAAAATCAAAATAGAAATGTAGAATTTATTATTCACCTTGCTTGAGATAAAGAGATTAGGATTGTTTAAGATTGATTTTCCTCTAACTTGAATCCTAAGCTTTTCTTAAATTTTCTTCTTCTCTTCTATCTTCCTATGGCCGGCCTTGCCTCTTCTCATGGCTATAAGTTTTTGTTTGAGATAAAATGAACATGCAAAACCTAATGGGAATCGTATGAGGTTGGGGTGTATGGCCATTTACCCTAATGCCCTTATGTTTAATTTTCTAACCATTTATATAAATTCATTAGTTTTAAATAAGCAGACCATCTAGTTTATTAATCAAACTCAATCCCCTTATCTACATTATTCTATTTAATTTATTTTAATTAAATTTTCTGAATAATGTCAATAAAATTAGGGGTGTTACAAGCTCCCCTCCTTAAAGAATTTCATCCTCGAAATTCAGTAAGGACTAACTAGCAACCATAGCAGTCATCTCCTAACAACCATACTAGCCTATCTGACTAACAACCAATCTATATAAATCTAATATAGGTATACCATCAAAGTAGATCAGGATAAGCCTTTCGAATCATGTCTATTGTCTCCCAAGTACAGTCTTTCTCGTTGTTGCTCCACTGAAATTTCACCAACTTGACTGCCTTGGTCCTCAATCTCTTCTCATCCCTCGCTAAAACCAGAACTGGTTATCTAACAATGGTTAAATCGGGCTCTACTACCAAGTCCTCTAACTCAGTCTGAGGAATAGTAGCCTCTAGATCATGCACAAACATGTGAAGATGAGATACATGGAATACATTATGAACACCTGGAACACATAACCTTACCTTCTTCCTCAACCATCTACTCTGGTCAAGTCTGAAATCTTTTAGGTCATCAATCTCTGATCCGACCTCAAGCCTTCTCATTCTCTCTCCTAAAACTGGGTCTTCTCTTTGCTTAGAAGTTATCTTCTTAATCAGTATTGGTCGGACTTCTAAGCAAGATAGCATGGCAGCGCCCTGACTAGATCTAGTAGTAGATCTTAACTGCACACCACAACTGGCTAAATCTTCTAGATCCTTCCATTCCGCTAACATCGCTAACACCATATTCTGATGTTTTCTACTGAGAGCATCTGCTACCTTATTCCCTTTCCTGAGAGTATACTCTATACCGAAATCATAAGTAGCCAAAAACTCCAGCCATCTCTGCTGCCTCATGTTCAACTCCTTCTGAGAGAATAAATACATTAATGACTTATGATCGGTATACAACTCAAATCTCTCCCCCAACAGTTAATGCCTCCAAATCTTCAAGGCAAAAATTACCGCTACCAACTCCAAGTCATGAGTAGGATATATTATTTCGTGCGGTCTAAGTTGCCTAGATGCATATGCAATGACTTTGCCCTTCTGCATCAATACTGCTCCCAATCCAGTTCCACAAGCGTCTGTGTATACTACCAACCCTTGGTTACCATTAGAAACAATTAACACTTGAGCATTGGTCAACAAATTCTTTAACTTAAGGAATGCTTCCTCATATTTGTTGGACCAAATAAACTTCACATCTTTTCTGGTCAACTTCGTTAAAGGTGTTGCTATCCGTGAGAAGTCCTTGATGAATCTCCGGTAATAGCCAGCAAGTCTAAGAAAACTCCTTATCTCAGTTACCATCTCTGGCCTCTTCCAATTATTGACTGCCTCGATCTTAACTAAATCAACTGACAATCCTTCCTCTAAAACCACATGACCAAGAAACTTAACTTCTCTCTTCCAGAAATGACACTTGGAAAACTTTGCCTCCAGTTGATTCCGCCTCAGCGCTTCCAACACCACTCTAAGATGAATCTCATGCTCTCATTCATTTTTAGAGTATACCAAAATGTCATCTACAAACACCAGCATGAATCTATCAAGATGATCTCTAAAAACCTGGTTCATTAGATCAACGAAGAAAGCAGGTGCATTCGTCAATCCGAATGGCATTACTAACCACTCATACGAACCATACCTAGTATGAAATGCCATCAAAGAAATGCTATCCTCCGCCACTCTTAACTGATGGAACCCTGTCGCCAAATCCAATTGGGAAAACACTCTGGCTCCACTGATCGAATAGATCGTGTATCCTCGGCAGAGGGTACCTATTCTTGATCGTCTTTTCGTTTAACCTACGATAGCCGATGCACATCCTTAACAAATCGTCAGGTTTCTTCACAAACACCGCAGCTGCTCCCCAAGGTGAACTGCTTGGTCTAATAAAATTTCTTCCCTCAAGATCCACTATCTACACCCTCAGTTCCTTCATCTCTGTCGGTGTCATCCTGCTAGGTGGTCAACTGACAAGTTCAGCTCCTGGCACAAGGTTTATCCGAAAATCAAAAGCTCGTTTTGGGGGTAAACCAGTAACCGGCTCAAAAATGTCTGCAAACTCACCACACGAACTAGACAAGGTCTTCTCAAACCTTCATGGCACTTAACAAAGCACAAACATCTTTGTAACGACCCATAAATTTTAATAGTTTTAATAATATATTTTACTGGAATTTTGTGAAATTTTTAAATATTTGAATTTGTAAATGAAAATTTAATATTTGGAATACGTCTATTTAAACATAGCAACTGGTAAATTTTCATCTGATAATATTGAAGTTTATTTTCTGGTGCAATTCTATTTCAATTTAAATCAGTTAAATTTGATGAAAATAAAATGTTTTCCAATCCTGAATATTTTTATACAGAAAATTTGTAAATCATCTTCTGAGTAAGATGTCATATTTCGTTTCTTCAAATTTTGACTATTATTGCTCCATCGATCTTATTTTCGACGAAATAGCAGCATTTTTTGTACCGACTATTGACTTTTGATCGGATGATCGTACTACTGATATCTGTTGTTACGCCCCACCTCTATGCTCATAATAACAAAGAGTATTAAAAGAAATACTATCTGTTATTATGAAGAATAAGGCTGGATAGGAGCGGCCATCCGTAGTTAGGCCTTACACTAATATTGATTATCTCAATAGGAGTAGTATATATTCTTTCATCTCTTTAATCTTTGTTTATTTACTCCCATCGACACATTCAATTCTAGTATAAAACGAACTACGATGGTTCATAATAGTTTAGGACAACATATATAATAATAACACAAATAAGCTAAATGCGGAACACAGATAATATAAAATCTCATATATATAACTGAAGTCAGTTACAATACATGTGATACAATACATATGATACAACTACAACTGTCGACACTGGAAGTTACATATACAAGTACATTATTGTAAATAATAAACATGAATGCATATCATCCTATACTATGACAACGACTACTCCAAAAGATATGAAGAGACTTCATAGCTCAAGCAGCAACCCAAAGCAAGATATCAACAACCTGAAATAAGTGGTCTGACCCGAGTATTAAATTCAAAAGAAAATAATACGCGGGTCAGTCTAATTCAAACTCAGTTATTAATACACGGAAGCAATAATAATTAAATAACAAATAGACGACAGTCACAATAAATCTCGTATATCCAACCCTTCAATAAGAGAATCAGATAACGGTAGATATAACACGAAACAGTGTTAAACAACAAATCAACAAATTCAAATCATCAACAAAGATAAATAAAAAGGATTATCAATGAAGATAATTTAGAAAACAACAGAATTGCCTAAACAGCAATTAACAGCAAGTGGCCAAAGCAAAACTCAAGCCAGTAAAGCAACAGAAACAACAATATCTAATTATCGATACGATAATTAGAAAACACATAATCTAATTATCCAAAAGATAATTAGATAGCAACAAAATAATAAAATATTGAATTGAACATACGAAGCAATTCAAGCAATTGAAACATCACATAAAAAACGTCAATTCTGATAGGGTTGCAGTACACGCTCGCGTGTACTGCCTCGCCACTACAACATCTGATATCATCTCAACACCAAATACTAACAGCAAGTCGAAACTGCAAAGGTCAAGTCACGGCTAGCATGACTCAACACAACTGCAAACAAAATGAAACTGCAGCCACCACATGAATACAAGGGCAAAACTGCACAAATGAACCAGAGAATCCAAACCAACATCAGCAACATTAAAAAGGCTCTAATAAAATTCATGAAGCTACATGGCGACATGCATGCTACAGGTTTGAAACTCAAAGGCAACCCAAACTCAACTGGACAGTGCATCCTTGATGAAAACAAATGCAAGAGACAACTATGGATCAAATGGTCAATGAGCAAGGCTGCACAGTGAAGACTGTAGGCAAACCAAGTGCACACATACTACTTGACTGGAAATACCAGTTGCAAATGAAACAGCAACTAAAATGAACTCAAATGTATCAAACCAAATTGCATAAACAAAGTCGAGTATGCTACAAAACAATCATGCCGAAGTTTGGTTACAGCATCAAGGTGGTCAAAACAGCTACATACAGTCTCAAGTGGAAGGTCACAGTGAAGACTGTATGCAAACCAAATGCACAAATACTAAACAGGAGAATGTGATCAGAACCCAACACAAAGAAATCAACCAAAATCGAGTACAACATCAAATATGTATATATGAACATGGATGCAGTGCCAATAGATCAGAGACAAAGTGGATAACCAATCTGAAGTCAGCAATGCAAAAGCAATGTGCACAGGTATGCAATAGAGGAACATACAACATGAAGACATATATATCGGTGAACATATATATGTATAAGCACTGAAACAAAGAAGCAACCTGAATCAAAGACTACATGAAGTCTACAAGCTACTGAACTCCAAGCATTTCAAACTTGAAGACAACATAAAATTGGACCAAAATGACTTCAACAAGTGGATATGCAAACATGTATGCAGTGACAATGTCCATACATATATGCAGCAGTTTTCACACACTCAACACAATCAAGGCAATCCAAATTGAACAATGAAGTGCACATGAAAACAAATTGACACTGAGAAGCAATGCTTAGTATACATATGAACCAAGTTCATATGTATAACAAACACAAAGAAACAAACTCAGCAATGCAAGTGAGGCAAGGCTACAAAACAATCGTAAACAAGCTTCACTGACTCAAAGGAACAAGTCGATATGGCAACAATGCAAACACAGTTTAAATGTCCAGACTGAACATCAATAATGTACTGTGAAGCAACCAGACTGTACAAAAGTGCTTCAGACAGGTGTGCAGTGACAATATACACGAATCAAGATACAAAAATACATGAATTAGACTCGAGTACATAGTGCAGACAACTGAAACAACATAATGCATCATTGAAACAAGATCAAAGTAAAGGCAACATGAAACAGTGATAGTGTCGAAGTCACAGATGGACAATCAATAACCATGGTGGCAAGTTCGAACAAAGTCAATCAAGTCGAAGCCATTCAAATAAAGGCAAGGCAACAATCGAACAGCAAATCAACATCGATAAAATAAAGTCGAAACTGGCAAAAATTTCACGCAACAAAACAAGTCTAAGTCAAAGCAAAACAACATCGTCAAAAGAATTCAACATCGAAAGACAACAAATATACGAACTGTTGAAACCTGACTTCTTCGATTTTAATGCGACAACTATATATTTCAATCTATATATTATTATGTCAAATATTCTTGCAGGAATCGTCAAAAGAAGCTATTATCATCAACAAGATTAAAGTTCTTTATAAAATCTATTTAGATATATTTGTACAATCTCTGATATGGTGATGAAACACACACACACAAATATGCTTTAAAATAAATATAAAAAGGTATTTTCAAAATTATATATTTTCTCAAGTTCAAAAAATACTAAAATGGACAAAGGAACAAAACAGTACAGAAATAGACGTCTGTATATTAATTCAGACGTCTGACATCAATATCAGACGTCTAAATTAAGATAACAGACGTCTGAGCACTATGTTGTTAATGCCTCTATTTCTATATGAAATAGACGTCTGTCACTTAATAACAGACGTCTGTCAACCTAGACAGACGTCTGAATTAAAAGACAGACGTCTAAATTAACTGTTTATTGTTTCCTTTGATTTTTTGAAATTCAAAATTATTCAGACATCTGTCACTTTTATCTCAGACATCTGAACTTGACGAACTGAAGCATCTCTTCATAAAATATCAAAATCTGAAGAGTTGTTCTCTTCACCAAGAGTTGCACTTCTTCAAAGAGTTGCAACTATTGAATTAAAACTATTCAATACTATAAATAGAGATGAAAATCCACTATTTCAATAACTAATTTTTTCTATCTTTTCTGATCTTATATTGTTATAATATCAAGTGATTTTCAATTCTCTACTTCCTATCTTTTGCACATTCAAATCATCATATCAAGAAGATTATAGGAAGGGTGTACTACATTGACTATATTCGTGTTATTCAAAGAACACACAAGTCAAGAAACAATTTACCAAATTGTATTTTAAGTCCTATTCGGTTGCTTAGGCGGAAAAGTCCTATTCGGTTGCTTAGGCGGAAAAGTCCTGTTCGGTTGCTCAGCCGGTGTAATACATGTTCCTCCGGGTTAAGTGAGGGTTATTCGAGAAATTCCAGAAGCAGTCTGGGACTGGACGTAGAACGAGAAGTTCGAACCAGTATAAAAATCCCTGGTGTCTTTTTTATTATTGCCATTTACTATTATTTATAATTCCGCACCTGCTAGTCGTAATTTAACTTTATTATCGATCCATATAGACTTTCACGAACTTGAATTAGATGTGAGGGTCACTCGCCTTTTTCGATGAGCATAGAAGCAGCCGAGCGGAGCTCTACGAGACGAACGATCGACAAAGCAACACGCCAATAACCCTAAATCGATCAACAAAAGTCGCGGCTTCGAAGAATTTTCCAAAGCCCTAATTTGAAGACGAACGAGAAGGAGATCGAGCCACC
The DNA here is from genome assembly GCA_030737815.1 of Allium fistulosum. Taxonomy (NCBI): domain Eukaryota; kingdom Viridiplantae; phylum Streptophyta; class Magnoliopsida; order Asparagales; family Amaryllidaceae; genus Allium; species Allium fistulosum. The sequence goes on along the minus strand of CM060902.1, from coordinate 1,367,131,435 downwards.
ATTTATTTTGCTCGTTTGATTAGGGTTGCCAACGAAAAATAGATGGAGAAAGTGAATCGGTTATCTACCTTGATACAACACAACACAAGGAATACAAAGAACGTGGGCTAAGATTGCACATTAAAGCCCGCTTAACCCATAAAGAATTTTTAAAAGAATCACAACCCGATTTAAAAACTCCCACAGCAATTAGCTAGCAGATTAATCGTCTATTGACGATAATCAACCGGCGCAAAACCCCGGGTTGTTACATCTGTATACCGTTTCGATTGCCTCATCGTGCTGATCTCTGCAGTACATTTATTTCTGTGTTTTGGAGTTCTGGTTTGTGACGGAACCCGTGAAACGGATAACCGTATCGGTACGTGTCTGAGTCCTTTGGCTTCTAGTATTAATCAACAGCCTCTTGTTTTTCCTTGAGCTGATTTCTTTTCTTCTTGACTATGACTATTCGTTGCTCGATATTTATTGTGGCCATTGATTTTGTTGTTGCCTCTTCGGTTACTTACTTTCGTTTTACAGAAGAAGAAAAAACTAAGAAATAAGTTTTATATAAAAGCTTACATACTTTTGATAATCTGAAACTATTCTTCTTCTCTTTATATAAGGTTCTATATATATAATTGCTTCCATTCTTTTGCTCGAAGAAAAGCCTGTTGTGCTCGAAGTTTCATCTTCCCACAATTGAACTGCTGCCACTAGGAACGACTGCGTCCTTTCCACGACAGCCGACCTTCCTCTTCCCTTCCATATTTCCATGACCAAGGCCATTCCTCACGTCAGCCACACAATCATTTCTGTAACGACCCGTAAATTTCAATAATTTTTATTTGTTTTATTAATATATTTAATTGAAATTTTGTGAAATTTTAAACAATAAAATTTTGAAAATTAAACTTGATATTTGGAATACGTCTACTTTAACATAGCAACTGGTAAATTTTCATCAGATAATATAGAAGTTTATTTTCTGGTATAATTCTATTTTATCTAAATCAGTTAAAATGAGATGGTAATAAAATGTTTTCTAAACCTAAATATTTTTATACAATAAATTTGTATATCATCTTCTGAGTGAGACGTCATATTTCGTTTCTTCAAATTTGGATTGCTATTGCTCCATTTTTCTTATTTTCGACGGATTAGCAGCATTTTCGGTACCGATTATCGACTTTTGATAGGATGGTCGTACCAATAATATCTGCATACTGTTTTGATCGTTTTGTCATGCAGATCTCTGCGGTATATTCAGTTCTGTGTTTTGAAGTTCGGTACGCAGCGGAATCAGTGGAAAACGATTTCGTATTTGTACCGGTTTTAAATTCTTTTGGTTTCCTACGTCTCTTCATTTCTCACCGTGTAATATCAGTAGCCACTAGACATCATTATTTCAAGAATTTACGGTGACTTTTCTTTATCTTTTCCATTGTTTCGTCCTTAATAGGAAAGAAAAGATTTTATACAAATTTTCCTTTTGATATTCTCTAGAAAAGTAAACACATATAATTTATACATATTTGGTTGTACTGGAACCTGTTCTCTGCTGATTCGTCTCTTCCATTTTTGTTTCTTCCTTTCTCATATTTGCTTCTACCATTAAAAAAAAAATTACGAAAGAGCACGCAACCCACCTCGGCTATCTTCCCTCCCTCTGGCCAGTCCCCTCCATCATCACCGCAGCGCCTACCGTGACTTCCACCACCACTAACCCACCGTGCTTCCTCAGTCCTACCACTTCTCCACTTCGAAGCCATCACAATCCATGCCACAAGCTTTTCTCTCCGCTGACTTTCTCAACCTACCTGCCTTCTTCACCTCTTTCTTTTGTTGTGTAAGGTATGTTATATGTTTGGTTTAAAATATAAAGTATACGTTAGTTATAAACTTTATATCCGATTACTTGAAAAGGTCTTATAAACTACTCTGTGCATTCGAATGTTGTATATATTTTAGTTCTATCTAGTTAGTTGTTTTTTTATATGGCATGAGATCTATCTATTATACATATATAAAGATTCAAATAAACTGTAGATCGGTTTATAAAGATTTTATGTAAGTGTATATACATCTTAGTTAATATATATGTCAGTATATATATTTTGCATAGCACAGAATTCAATTCATATTATAGAAAATATGTTATAGTCTGTTGTATAGATATGTTTAAAAAGGTATTATGTATATTACTATTTTGTAAAGTTCACTGTGTGTGTTTTGGTGTTTGTTATAAGAAGTATACATGTTTATTTTATCCCCCAAGTACTATGTATATAGGTCACAGTGTCAATATAAGTGACAGTGCACATATATTTATATAAAGGCTTTCGCTTTGTTTATAAAGGGAAAGGAATATATATTTTTTGATTATTGTTAAAGCTATTCGTACTTGTCTAGCGAACAGGTATGTTACATATATTTAATAGGAAGGCAAGCTTTTGTATTCTTATATAATGGCATGCGATTGTATATATAGTTGAAATTTTATATTTGTAGTGTCTGCATATTTTTTATTTTATAATAGTATTATATGGTATGCTTTGTTATATCTGTATGTATGCAGAAGTTTATACAGTTTATAAAGTTAGAAAGTTATAAAGGTTATACAATATTGTTGTTATTTTATAAAACAGTATATTTAATACAAACTTTTCTTTGTGAATATTTATAATTTATATAAATTGTTTATTTATGAGTATATAAAGATATATACGTATCTTATATGTTGTACGTTCTGTATGTATTTTAATCTATACTTGATAATGATTTATCTTATACATACTACCTAAGTATATTATACAGTTGTTATGTGTGTAACATCTGGGTTTGATTTTGTGTAATAGTTGTAATGTATTATATATATATATATTAGTTTGTTATATATATTGTGTGTATATATATATATATTTATGTTTAAAAATGTGTTTGAATATAAATTATGACTTTTTTGTACATAATTATATATATATATATATATATATATATATATATATATATATTCATTTATACGATTGATCTTCATCGATCTAGTCTAATTTGATTTCGTTAATTCCGTATCAATTTGCTTGTCTGCCAAATCCGTATCCATCTAGCTTTTCTTTGGAATTCGTAACTCACTCCTTTGTCAAAATCTATCCAGCCTAGAAAGGTGAGCAATCACTCTGATCAACGTTCTTATATTTATTAAATTTGATTTCAATTGAAATATCAATTGAATATGCTGCTGTTAGTTATTTACATTATTATATATATGTCATTATCTGTATCTGTTCACCTATGACATCTGACACCACTATCTGTTATTTATATTGATGATATATGCATGTTACTGTTGTTATTTTATTATCATATCTATTATCACTCTGCAAGTTCCCTGTTAGTATAGAATCACTATGGGTTGAAATGATACATACCCGAACGATCTTGTAGAATAGGAGAAAATCGTTATGGGTTGAAATGATAAACCCAAGCGATTTTCAATTTATTTGAATTTGGGATTGCGGGTTGAAAAGATATATACCCGTATATATATTTAAATTGCGGATTGAAATGATAAATATCTGTACCACTTGACCATATGGTAGAAAATTATATAAAGACACCGTTGGTCTATATATAAATATTTTGAAAATGATTTCCATGGTTTTGAAAAGAAATATATGGTTTTGATAAATATTGATTTTTAAAGATTCATTAAAGTTGATTTAATAAAGTTGATAAATAATATGTTTAAGTATTTATTTAATATCTATATTTTCCAATATAGAGTTTATAATAATTTGAAATTGATTTGAAATTATATTTATTTAAGAATTATACTTAAATAAGTTTGATTTGAAATGTATTGAATTTGAAATTTAAAGAAGTGTTTTACAACTTGAAATTTGATTAAAGGTGACTTAAATGGATATTTCGAACTTATATATATTTAAATGGGATATTTTGTTTATTTAAATTTGTAAATTGAAGTTGTATTTAGAGGTTATTGAAATGATTAAGTAAATGTTTATAGTTAAGTGAATTTGATACATACACACACACACACACACACACACACACATATATATATATAAGTATCGAATTTAGTTTTGAAATGTTGAATATTTAAAGCTTTGAAATATATTGAAATTGAAATTGCTTATTTTATGGTTCAGATATGTATTTGAAATCGATAATTTGAAATGGTTCATTGAGAAGCTGAATCGAGTTGAAATTGATGATTTGAGATTTGATTAAATGAAAATTTTGGAAGTCGAGTTGATTTGAATTGATTTGTGAAATTTGAGGAAACTATTTTATTTTATAAAGTAATTTTAAATTATATTTAAAATTATTGATATTTTACTTTATAATTATTTTAATATAAACTATTTAATATAAATCATTTTTAATATAAATTATTTTATTTTAAACTATTTTAACTTATAATTATTTATATAAACTATTTTATTTATAAACTATTTTATTATATACTAATTTTAATATGTAAACTGTTTAAAAGGAAAGTGTTATGATTTCTAAAATGCTATAATTTCCAAAGTGTTATGATTTCCAAAATGCTATGATTTCAAAGCTGTGATTTCCAAAGTGTTTTGATTTTTAAAAGGCTATGATTTCGAAAGCGTTATAACTTTGGAAAGTGATATGATTTTGAAAATGGATATATTTGAATTGAAATGATATCGTATTAATTTGGTTTTTGAAATGAAAATGATATTTTGGTTTTTAAGTATAAACTATTTTGAAATGACCACGGTGTTATAATAACGTTTGGTTGTTAAAGAGACCGAGATCGGATATGGGCATACACTCTGTCGATACCGAAAACCACTTTAAGAACTATGTACGCGGTGGAGTTTCCAGAATGAAGTAGGATGGTGGCGACAATCCTAAGGTATATACGTGGACCCAACTCCCGTGAGTTGGCATAAGGCGGCTAAAACATGAGCGATTGATGGACCAATGAGGTAGCACCTCTGATCGGACACACTTCTTCGATACCATTCTATTACTTGTGATTGATTTGGTGCGCACCCTTGATTTGGGAGTGTTGTTCGAGGTGGGCGGTAGTGGCTGCTATGCGTCACCACCAGTCCGAATGCGTAATTGGTATATCTACCCTGGCATTGCCTAGTTGTGCCGTGTCACCTACCATAGCGAGCTTTACTACGAGTTTGAATTTCTCCCGTAGCCTGTGGAGTATCGAGGGTAGCCCCCATTTTGGGAGTATGCTAATACTGGATAGACTACTGGGACTATTACGTGTTAAGGGGAATATTGGGTCACTCCTTAATGCTATTTAAAAGTATGTTTATTTTATATTAGACATTATTATAATAGCGAATATTACTACATAGTAGATAGTTTAACGGATCCTTAGAGGATGGTTATCCCAAACATCCTTTGAGTTACCTATATTTCAGTTGATATTTCACTTGAGTTGGATTTATTGATATAAGAATGTTAATCCTGACTCGAGTGTTTTGTGTTTTGCTTTACGCTCGGGTCAGACTGAGCGATACAGTATTCGAGACTCGCCTTTGGAGTTGGAGCTTTGCTTGGAGATCCAGCTATCTATCCTGCTTTCAGTTGTTCAGTTGATTCCAGTGTTGTATTCAGATCTTGTATTTGACTATTGTATTGAGATATCTATGTATTCGAGACTTCTGTTGTATCTTGTTTAACTCTGTTATATATATAGTAGCTTCATGAACTACTATTCTTTTGTTTCCGCTGCATTATTGTTATATTACTCTGTGTCTGTGATTTGTGATTATTTTATTTACTATATATGCTGAGTTTTTGCCAAATTTTATTTACAATCCATTGTTTTGAATTATTCAAGTCTGGCATGTGTGGATTTATTGTCGATTTGAATGGTCCAAAATACTGGGTCGTTACATGTGGTATCAGAGCTCTGGTTTTAGGCAAAACTCAACATATGTAGCAAATTTAATTGCATAATCACTTTCGTTCGAGTTTGAAGTCCTTCTTCTTTGACTCGGTTTTCTTTGAATTTTGGAACGTTCACTTTAGTTCCAAAGTCCATTCTTGTCTCCCCTATTCGTGTCTTCTTGATTCTGGAGTATCCCATAACTCCACTTCGAATGATCTCTGTAATAAATCGGCGGTCTCGCCAATCTATGAATGATTTTTAAAGGGGTGAAACTCCTTTACAATCGGTATTGATTCGCCGAAGATTCCCACATCCTCGGTTTACGATGCTGCTATCTCTTGCTATACCCGAATTCTATCTCTGGCAATCGAATGTTGATTTGCTCCAGAATTCTACCTCGATCTTATTTTGAAGTCCCGGTTGACCCGGTTCAAGGTTGCCCGCGATTTATATAAGTCTATCTATTTTCCTAGTTCGAAATCCAATTATCTTATCTCCCTTTCAAGCCTATCTTCTAGTCCGAATTCTTTTGATTTGGGTCCCCTAATTTGAATCCCTATCCTTGTTTTGAAATCCATTCTAGAATCATCGAGTGAGTGAGTGTATTTGTATTTGTATTAATATTAAGTTGTTTTATATATTGTGTTGTTTGAGTTGTTGATGTTGATTTGGGTTTTCAATCGATTCGTCTGATCAACGCTATCGATAGGATTTCCAAAACACATGAACAGAGCAAACTGACACAATATTATTTTCAAATTTGGTAAATGAAAAATTGTATGATTATGTTATATATATAAGTAAGATTTTCTGGAATTTAATAAGTTAATTAAAATTATTTATTTTAAATGATAATATTTGATTTTCATTTATTGTTCTAGAAATGAATTTATAAACATGGTTTATAAATTGATTTGGAATTTGAAATGAATTTAATTCAAGAATTTGAAAATTTAATTTTTGGTGATTTCGAACTTTGGTTTTATATTTTAAGGTATAAATTAATGAAAGTATTTTCGAATAGAAATCGTTTCCAAAGAATTTTAAAAGTCTAAATCAGTACTCTCCTCTTTTGTCGCTGGAAAATAATTTCGGTGATGACTGCAGCATCATCGACATTCATTTTCGAGTTTCGAAGGGGAAAGACCATTTGTAGCTTTGCTATATTTTTGTTTTGGAAAATTAATTTGATTTGGATTTCCGAGTATGTCTTGATTTATAATATATATATATTGGTATATGATCATAGATTTAATTTGATATATAGTATATATACTTATATCTAAATTGTAACGACCCACTATTTTGGACCATTCAAATCGACAATAATCCACACATGTCTGACTTGAATAATTCAAAAAAACAGATTGTAATAAAATTTGGAGCAAATAAAATCAAATACAGAATCACAGACACAGAATATCAGAATAACTCGCAGCGGAAATAAAATACCATAGTAGTTCATGAAGCTACTACATACAAACTCTCAAAACATATACAAAATCTCATAGTCAAAATAAATATAATAGAAGTCATGATACATAAATCAATAATACCGAGACAATACTGAATAAGAAATAACTGGAATATAAGTCGATGAACCGATAGATAAATAAGCTCCAACAGATCTAGCTCCAGAAGGTGAATCCAAAGCTGTGATTCTCAGGCTGAGCCGAGCGTAAAGTAAAACACAAAACACTCGAGTCAGGAGATATATACTTATACAATGTAAACCAACTCAAGTGAACTGTAATAGCAATGCATAATAACTAAAAGGATGCTTGGGATCGCCCATCCTTTAAGGATCCATAAAACCATCAATTTAATTATATCCCGTGGTTAAAATTCCAAAATGGTAATTTATACTTCGAAATCAAATATCATTTCAAATCCATTTCAAAATATCAAAATATTTCAAATCAAATTATTCAATTTAAATCATTTAAAAATGAAGTTATTATATTTAATAGTCAATATTCAATTCTCAAAAATTTACCATTTTAGAATTCATTTATTCACTTAAATTTATTAAAACAGTGAAATTTCAACTTTTGCAGCATTTAGAAAATGCTACGGAAAGTTATGTTTAAAAACAATTCAATTAGCAAAAGATAGCATTTAGATGCTGTAATAGGTTTATATTTCAAATAAAACTTTAGTTAAATTCAGCAACTACAGTACTTAGTTCATTTTAGCCATTTAGTTCATTTATATCAATTACAGCATTTACAAAATGCTGTAATATCTTTAACTTTAGAAATGATAGCATTTCGGGAATGCTGTCAATTTAAATTCCAAAACTTTCACAACATTTTCATAAACAATTAAAATTTATTTAAATCCATTTTAACTTATAAAAATCATATTTTCTTACTTTAAAACAATCATTTAAATAACCCTTAATTTATGATTTTACAAAGTGAAAGTTTCACAAACAATTATCAAATCTTTAATAATTCACTTATAAAATAAATGTAAAATTTATAATATTTCATTTACTTAACATTTTAATTAAGTTTACCATTTCATAATTTTATTTAAATTCCATTTTATTTTTTAACTTAACTTTTATTTTAAAACACTTTCACATTTTCCAAGTTAAGTTATACTTCAAATTTCAACTTTTAAACATTTATTTATTTAACTATATTTAATTTATAGAAAAATCAATAACACTTTATAAAATAATTTTAAATTAAAATAAAAATCAAATTATCATAATATTTACATTTTGTAACGACCCGACTTTCCAGACCCGGAAAATCGAACCATTTTAGTTAAGAAAAAGAGGTAGAAGAAGAAAAATAGAAAACAACATCAGAATCTAACCATCGCAGTGGAATAATATATAATATATATCAACAGATCTTTACACAAAATAAAAACTATATCTGTTTATACAATACATCATCAGAGTACATCATCAGAGTACGTCAACATCCATAACATACAACTGAATACACAGCGGAAAAATAATAGCAAGTACGAGAGTACGTATCGTCATCCAGCTCGTCTCCTGAGCTCCACAGCATCATATCCTGAACCTGTTTATCTCGGTCTGACCCGAGCATCATATAAAACAATACCCGAGTCAGTCTGGAATACCAGCGTGAGAAATATCACACTCAAATTGATTATTAAAGTTTCAAAATCCTTTGAAAACAAAAGCATCTCGTAAGACCACGCCACAAATAAACATGTCGGGTTTTTACCTTACGATAGCTAAAACACTTTTATCAAAATCCTCTGATATTATAATAGTGTCTATTTACAAATACTTATTAAAATAGCCGAAATTGTTACATCTATTAAATTCCGGCATACTAGCCACAAAGTGGGTAATACAAACAAAACTCGTACAAGGCACGTAGGGAGAATGGATTTCCAACGAATGACTAGGCACTGGGGTACCACCTGTCACAGTACGTGGCCTAGATCACAGTACCGAGGAGTACGCTCGCTCCCCTCCAACACAAGGCCGGAATCATCCCTTACTGGATAATTCCAAATAAAATCACCCCACGGTTGTGATCAGCAACCGCAACACTAAGCCGAAATAAAAGGGACATCTAGACAGGGATGACTTTACTCTCAAGTGGGGGCTACCCACGAAGCCTTGCTGCATAACCCCTGATTTTCAGTCATTCCCGGTTGATGAGGTTCGAGGCTAAACGATACCTTTATAGCACATATCCCTTAGAATGCCCATCGTCCACCTGACGATGTCACGAAAGCATTCGTCCATACAAGTCCGTCCCGGGTTCGAACGGAACCGAAGGCACTATTCCTACTACATCCATTTTGGAAATATCCTCAGGATTAGTAGCGACTAGCCCTTGCACTTCACTGCTCCATCTTCGACTCTGAACACGTTACACGAAACGTACAAACCGAATCGAAGTGGTATTCGAGTCTCCAGACCTAGAATCCTGGTATACGGAAACTCGATCCCGGTCTCTTCGAAACGATCAGCGCATTTGGCCAATATTGATAGTCGGTTATTTAACTATCAATTAACATCCACGAGCAACCATCACACAATAAATAATTTCCCACATTATTTATTTGCCCAAATATCTTTCCAAGATATATTTCCAAATTTTCAAAGCTCATTTGAAAACAAATTTCAAACAGTTTCCGCTTACGGAATACATTTCCCAAATAATTATTTCCACTGAATCACCAAGTACAAAATACTTTTAATTTTAAAATAATTTAAAAACACTTTATTTAAATATATCTTATAACATTGAAATTAAACTACTTTAATACTTTATTAAAAATATATACTTTAAAATAAACCACTTTATAAATATAAACTAAATTTCTCCCTTTAAAACATAATAGCAAATCACTTTTATATAATTACTACAATAATATATTTTTGAAAATACTTACTTAGGAAATTAACATTTAAAAAGACAAATTTCCTAAAACATGCTTTTTAAAACATACTTAAAACCTTTAACTTATATTTCAAATTGCTTTGAAAACGTACTTGGCTATCCAGAGAAATACACTTCTCATTCCCATCTTTTAAAAATAAATCAACATTTATTTTTAAACCAAATCCATATCCTTTTATAAATTCCCACATTGAATTTATATTTTCTAATATCCACTGATATTCCATTTCACTTTATAAACCCAGTTTATATCTTCAAAATCTCATTTCTCTTTAAATTTCAAATCCCAAAGTATTTAAATCAATTTATAATTGATTTCCCAATTTATTTTACTTTGAAATAAATTTCCTTACTTAATCCATTTATTTCCAAATTCATTAACTTCCAGATTTTATTTCTCATTATGATTTAAAATCTTTAAACCGAAACACAAGCTTCAGATTTCCCAAATTCTTTCTTTCTTTTTAATTACATTTAAACATTGAATTAAAATAAATTATTCATTCCTTTAAATAATATCACATAAATTTTCTTTAAATTCAATATTTCTCTATTCATTCAAAATTCCTCTTTCCCATATTTAATTTATTCGAATTCACTAGAATTACTTAACTAAATTTTACTCTTTTATTTCTTTCCAAAAATCCAATTCAATTGCTTTTGGTAACTCATTATACTGGGAAATTCAATCCAACCAGATTATCCAATATAAATCATCACAGGATATCAACAACCATATCACATAATATTTAAACAAAATTAAATATTTTGAGGAATCCAGTTGGATCCCTCCAACCTGTTTCCCTGCATCCACAGATGTTAGCACAATACCAATTCCACTTCAAGGTGGAATATCGCGGTATATGGGATTAATAAAATATCATCCGCTATTATGCGGCGCATAGGGTCTCATCCGCTATATAATGCGGGAATATCAACAACTCCAATATATACATATGCCAATATGTATATATTGCTATATACTACTATATATATATAGCACATCAATCAATGCAATCATCAAATCAATTATTTAAATTTAACTGTTTAAATTTAAAATATAAATTCAGTTGAGTGAGATTAACTCACCTTTTCTTATTTGTTTGCAATTCCATTCCAGACCAGCTTGTTTCTGTTCAGATTTCGAACCTTGAATAAATATTATACAATTTATTAATATTTGAACTCCCGAACATTTAGTTGCCATTTAATAGTTTTAAATTTTAACTAATGGTTTAATTTAAATAACTAAATTCTAAACTAATTCCCTTTTTAAAGATCTTTAGTAAAAAATTAAAAAGTTAATAAAACAGATTAATCACCCAAAATACATTGTTTTAAAATAATCTAGTATATTTTAAAAATGTGTATATATTTTATTTCTAAAATGATTTACATAGGTTTTAAAGATCTAATTTTCTTTTCTGTTTAACATAGACATATAATACTAAATCTTAAATTGAGATAAGTAAACAGTATATTTATATACTGTTGTTAATACCTGATAGATGAAATTATAATCTCACGTTTAATTAAAAATTTTAAACCCATACACATTAAACTAAGATGTTTAAATTTATATTACCCTACTGTTGTTATTTTAACTTGACAAACGTTTATTTTTTTAAAAACAATACACTATTTACTGAATCACCCTATTAAATGTAATTTAAATAATTATCGATTACCTCCTGACAGAAACAAACCCCAAGCAGACATCCAAACGACCCTAGCTGCTCGCGATGCTCGTTGCGTTCCAGATTCGATTCCCAATCGCTAAAACTCGACATTCATCCCATTGCGACCACGTTCTGCCTCGAACAAGTGCCCCCATCCCTTAACGCTCGCGAAGCCCAGGCCGCGCCTCCATCATCGAGGATCGAACATAACCCGAATTGTCAAACTTCTGTCGAAGCCACACTCGAACGCGGAATCAAATCGCGACCCACCGGCCGTCCTTCCTCATGGTGTCTTCGCCCTCCCGGTCGCCTCCCCTTCTTGCTCGCGAACTCCCGAACCAACTCGAATCGAGCCACCGCCTCGAACGAGATCGCGATTCGTTTTAAATTCGAACTGAAAGGACTTCGTTCGATTTTGTTTTGAATAAGGATAGAGGGTGGAAAATTCGATTTTTGAATCGGCTGCCATTTTTTTTATGTGAACGAAAGATTTTCGTTTCAGTTTGAACTGAAGTCTTTTAGAGGAAGAAAAGGGGGACGAGATATTTAAAACTGAATGAGGCATGCTCAGCACGATTTCCTTTCGTGATTATAGGCGCATTTTAAGGAGGTGGTGTGCTGATGTAATAAGACCCCCCTTTTTTATTTAAATTAAACTTGTTTCGATATAAATTTTTTTTTTGACACGTTTATATATCGTACACTCACTCAACAACTCCAATCATTACGAAATTTGAAATCCGATAATAAAACAATATTACGGACCCAATGGAACTAGTTTCGTCGAATTCCGAGACTGTGCCTCGGAAGGCTATTTTTAAATTCAATTTAAACGATACATTTTAAAAACTGAACAAAACGCTTTGAAATTCTATTTTAAAAGTTTCATCATCTTCAGTATTATTAATATAAATTTTCTGAGCCTTTAAACTATTTTTAACAGACTCAAAACTCAGGATTCTCTATTTTACCTATTTTCGATTGTTTAATTCAATAATCTATCATCCAATAAATACTGTATATTTGAAAATAAAGTTAAAATTTAACCTTCGAATATTTAAAATAAATTAAATATTCCCATTTCAAATATACAAAAATTCCGGGTCGTCACATTCCTTCCCCCTTAAAAGAATTTCGTCCCCGAAATTACTAGTTAGGAAGAATGATTCAATCCCCGTTAACTATTTCCCAAATTCAAATAGTTTTAACAATACCCAAACAATCTTTTATTAATGATACACTAATCATCTTTTAACTTCCCAAACTTATTCATAAGTTCAACCCATACCACCTACTTATCAATTCAAATTTAAATTTGAATTCAAATTTTGAATTATCAAAAATTTCTCAAAATTTTTCTAACTCCCTAAATTTCCGAAAAATTTCGCCAGCGTCTCCTTTGCGCGGCTAGCTCGGTACTACTACAAAATGGCTCTACGGCCTCCCAATCTCAAGAAGAAAACAAAAAGCTAAGTGGCGGGATCAAAAACCCAATCAAATTTCATATAGAAATTCAAATACATACCTTTTGTCGGGCCATTAAATTTTATCTTCAAAAATCAAAATCCCAATTTATCCATTGCTTTTATACACCTGTATATCATACTAAGCAATAATATTCACTCCCAATCCCAAAGTCATTTTATACTTTTCTTTTACAAATTTTCAATATTTGCTTTACTTAAGCCCGTACGATGCACATATATCATCCGTACGCAATATCACATTCGATCGCTCAATCGATCACACAATTTCACTTCCGAACTAGTATCGTCCACCCGACTTCCTAGTGCGGACTCAGATCTGGTTTCTTGATCAGAAACCGTCATTCTCCTTGTATAGCCACAAACTATGATAGAGAATTTCCAGAATCAATCAACAATCCATATCCAGGTTCGCCGTTGAAAATCGAGTGAAAAATCCTAATTCGGATCGGCATAATTACCTCGAAATTCTGTGCTCGACATCTGGATCAAATAGCTATGCGAATAAAATAATATACGTACACCTTACGTAATTAGCCCAATTGAATTATCCATTTTATCAATTTCCTTTTTATTCACATTCATTTTGATTGTTATCCACTTATTCACAACTATCCCATTTCACAACTTCCAATTTAACCTTTCATGCAATTATCCACTTAGAATAATTTCCTCGATACCCACTTCACTTAAAGAATTTCATTTTTCCAATCCTTAAGTTTAATATAAATATTTATACACTTCTTACATTAATTTTCACTTTACTATCAAAGTTTATTTTCATTACTATTCATTCTGCCCACGCAACTTCATTTGAATTCAAATTGGCTTCCATTTGACTATTGAATTAGTTCCACTTACTAATTAATTTAAATCTCAATTAAAAGTTTATTTGCAAGCTTACTTTCCTTAGTTCTTTCGATTTCACTTACTTTACCTTCATATTTAAACTAGATTCAATTATTCGGTTCCAATTCCATTTTCTTAGCAAATTTAGATTATTTATCGTTAATTAAAATTTTCAAAAATTTCAAAAATTTTCTAACTCCCAAAATTTACGGAAAATTTTGGCAGAATCTCCCTTGTACGGAGGGACTTCTGCGATATCGCAGGATGCACAAATATATATATACATCGGCCTCAGGCCGGAAATCACAATATATATCAATATATGCAGTTCATATCTCCTATTTTGAATTTTTGCGTAAGCGTACCTTATTTTAGCATTTTTAAAGCAAAGCGGTTATTTATTTTAGCATGTTGTGCCATCAGATTCAGCCAACCGACTTCCCTGAACCTGTACTAACTCAATTACAACATGTAAGTGCCAAATATACAAAGTTTATTTACATTTCACTAAAATTTAAATTGCTAAAACATGGATTCTACAAACAATGCATGTTATATACTTCCATAAGCACATATGAAATGTTTCGACCCTTATTCCCATTTTTTTTGTTTCTTCAAACAATACTCAACCCATTCCATTTAATTTATTCACATCCATTTATTTAGCTCGAAAACAATCCAGGCTATTTCATTCAATAATTAATTCTCAATTGATTTCAACAACCTCGAATTGAGTACAGTCTTCATCCAACATTTACTTAAGTTAACAACTTAAGTTCATTTTCATTGCAGTTTGCACCAATTCATTCAATTTGTCCCTTTTTAATTCTAAATTCAATATTCCGTTAATATCCAAGGCCATTTTCATTCATACCCACTTGAATTTTCGTTTGCAATACAAGCCATCACTCTTTTAATTCAAATTTTCATTTTTGTTTAACACATTTCCACTTATATTTAATGTGTTGATACTCCAAGTCGAATTTTAATTAATAACTCAAATTCTGATTCTACTATTCATTTTTAATTCACTACCCAATTTTATTAATTCACAATTTAATTTCTATTTAACCAATTTAAATTCCATAACCCAAACTCATTTGGATAATAATTCAAGGTCATATTCCATTTATTTATACTTGAGTTCATTCACACTTAAGTTAATTTTGTTCCAATTCATTTCACTTAACAGCATCCAAAATATATGTGTCGAGCTTTATTTATATCATCCACATTCGATTTGTTAGTATTTTATCTCGGATTGCAATTAATAATTTCTACTTAATCCAAGTTCATTTCCCATTTCATATCCAAATTACAAAATCAACTTTCTTTCAGCCAATTAAGGTTCTATTTCCATAATCCATTCCTCCATTAGGTAATTTATTCCAATTTATACCTAATATTTGGTTTATTTCATCACTTCAATCCATTAAAAGCAATCCCATTCACATTTTACTCTTTATTCCGGATTATACATTAAATTTAGCCAAGTATATTTATTTCTTTTTATTTGTTTTTCTATAAACAATTAAAATAAGATTCCAGAGTTTTTAACAATTTCCCAAAATTTCAAAATCACTTTTGAAATCAATCACATCCAAACTCCTTTTGTATATTCAGCTATCTCTTTGAAATTTCAAAACCAAATCCAGTTTTGCAAACAATCCCAATTTAACACGGTTTGGTAGCAATTTCTCTTTGGAAACTCGAAAATGAACATCGATGATGCTGCAGTCATCACCGAAATTATTTCCCAGCGACCGGAAGAGAATTAAATGCTTTTATCTCTTTAAACCATTTCAAATATTTTTAAATTTCAAATCTTTCCAGATTCCAAACTCAACTCAAAATATTCCTGAAATAATACCACTTATTATTTCCTCAAACTCTTTGAAAACTATCTCCAAATCTCAAGGAATTTCAAACCTTTCCCAAAATTCCAAACTTAAAATCCATTCTGATTTATTTTCCACATTTCTCTGGAATTCTATTTTAAAGTACAAATCTCATTTGTATATGAAGTTTATTTCAATTTTATAAATTACATTTGTAATCTATATCTCAAATTTTATTTTATTATAAAATTTTATTCTTTTCTTTGGTTATAAATTTCAATTTCTAGTTAAGTTTCCATATATTAATGATAATAATTCCATATTATCACTTCTAACATCCAAACAACCATATATATTAACTAGAATAGTTTACAAAACGTTTCTTTTTATACAAAAATAATTTGGGTAAAATTATTTCATTTACCCTACTTTAAAACAATACTGTGTCGAATTGTTCTATACAAGCGTTTAGAGATCCCTATCAATGTTGTGGCGTCCCACACATCGACCAGCATCCATAAACTACTCAATAAACCAATCAACACAATATAAAACAATTTTATATTCACTAACAAATACGCGCTCATATCTATTAATACTCTCAAAATTCCCACCAGAGCCAAGGTTGTCGCCAGCCTAAGCTCTGATACCACTGTAACGACCCGACTTTCCACACCCGGAAAATCGAACCATTTTAGTTAAGAAAAAGAGGTAGAAGAAGAAAAATAGAAAACAACATCAGAATCTAACCATCGCAGCGGAATAATATATAATATATATCAACAGATCTTTACACAAAATAAAAACTATATCTGTTTATACAATACATCATCAGAGTACATCATCAGAGTACGTCAACATCCATAACATACAACTGAATACACAGCGGAAAAATAATAGCAAGTACGAGAGTACGTATCGTCATCTAGCTCGTCTCCTGAGCTCCACAGCATCATATCCTGAACCTGTTTATCTCGGTCTGACCCGAGCATCATATAAAACAATACCCGAGTCAGTCTGGAATACCAGCGTGAGAAATATCACACTCAAATTGATTATTAAAGTTTCAAAATCCTTTGAAAACAAAAGCATCTCGTAAGACCACGCCACAAATAAACATGTCGGGTTTTTACCTTACGATAGCTAAAACACTTTTATCAAAATCCTCTGATATTATAATAGTGTCTATTTACAAATACTTATTAAAATAGCCGAAATTGTTACATCTATTAAATTCCGGCATACTAGCCACAAAGTGGGTAATACAAACAAAACTCGTACAAGGCACGTAGGGAGAATGGATTTCCAACGAATGACTAGGCACTGGGGTACCACCTGTCACAGTACGTGGCCTAGATCACAGTACCGAGGAGTACGCCCGCTCCCCTGCAACACAAGGCCGGAATCATCCCTTACTGGATAATTCTAAATAAAATCACCCCACGGTTGTGATCAGCAACCGCAACACTAAGCCGAAATAAAAGGGACATCTAGACAGGGATGACTTTACTCTCAAGTGGGGGCTACCCACGAAGCCTTGCTGCATAACCCCTGATTTTCAGTCATTCCCGGTTGATGAGGTTCGAGGCTAAACGATACCTTTATAGCACATATCCCTTAGAATGCCCATCGTCCACCTGACGATGTCACGAAAGCATTCGTCCATACAAGTCCGTCCCGGGTTCGAACGGAACCGAAGGCACTATTCCTACTACATCCATTTTGGAAATATCCTCAGGATTAGTAGCGACTAGCCCTTGCACTTCACTGCTCCATCTTCGACTCTGAACACGTTACACGAAACGTACAAACCGAATCGAAGTGGTATTCGAGTGTCCAGACCTAGAATCCTGGTATACGGAAACTCGATCCCGGTCTCTTCGAAACGATCAGCGCATTTGGCCAATATTGATAGTCGGTTATTTAACTATCAATTAACATCCACGAGCAACCATCACACAATAAATAATTTCCCACATTATTTATTTGCCCAAATATCTTTCCAAGATATATTTCCAAATTTTCAAAGCTCATTTGAAAACAAATTTCAAACAGTTTCCGCTTACGGAATACATTTCCCAAATAATTATTTCCACTGAATCACCAAGTACAAAATACTTTTAATTTTAAAATAATTTAAAAACACTTTATTTAAATATATCTTATAACATTGAAATTAAACTACTTTAATACTTTATTAAAAATATATACTTTAAAATAAACCACTTTATAAATATAAACTAAATTTCTCCCTTTAAAACATAATAGCAAATCACTTTTATATAATTACTACAATAATATATTTTTGAAAATACTTACTTAGGAAATTAACATTTAAAAAGACAAATTTCCTAAAACATGCTTTTTAAAACATACTTAAAACCTTTAACTTATATTTCAAATTGCTTTGAAAACGTACTTGGCTATCCAGAGAAATACACTTCTCATTCCCATCTTTTAAAAATAAATCAACATTTATTTTTAAACCAAATCCATATCCTTTTATAAATTCCCACATTGAATTTATATTTTCTAATATCCACTGATATTCCATTTCACTTTATAAACCCAGTTTATATCTTCAAAATCTCATTTCTCTTTAAATTTCAAATCCCAAAGTATTTAAATCAATTTATAATTGATTTCCCAATTTATTTTACTTTGAAATAAATTTCCTTACTTAATCCATTTATTTCCAAATTCATTAACTTCCAGATTTTATTTCTCATTATGATTTAAAATCTTTAAACCGAAACACAAGTTTCAGATTTCCCAAATTCTTTCTTTCTTTTTAATTACATTTAAACATTGAATTAAAATAAATTATTCATTCCTTTAAATAATATCACATAAATTTTCTTTAAATTCAATATTTCTCTATTCATTCAAAATTCCTCTTTCCCATATTTAATTTATTCGAATTCACTAGAATTACTTAACTAAATTTTACTCTTTTATTTCTTTCCAAAAATCCAATTCAATTGCTTTTGGTAACTCATTATACTGGGAAATTCAATCCAACTAGATTATCCAATATAAATCATCACAGGATATCAACAACCATATCACAGAATATTTAAACAAAATTAAATATTTTGAGGAATCCAGTTGGATCCCTCCAACCTGTTTCCCTGCATCCACAGATGTTAGCACAATACCAATTCCACTTCAAGGTGGAATATCGCGGTATATGGGATTAATAAAATATCATCCGCTATTATGCGGCGCATAGGGTCTCATCCGCTATATAATGCGGGAATATCAACAACTCCAATATATACATATGCCAATATGTATATATTGCTATATACTACTATATATATATAGCACATCAATCAATGCAATCATCAAATCAATTATTTAAATTTAACTGTTTAAATTTAAAATATAAATTCAGCTGAGTGAGATTAACTCACCTTTTCTTATTTGTTTGCAATTCCATTCCAGACCAGCTTGTTTCTGTTCAGATTTCGAACCTTGAATAAATATTATACAATTTATTAATATTTGAACTCCCGAACATTTAGTTGCCATTTAATAGTTTTAAATTTTAACTAATGGTTTAATTTAAATAACTAAATTCTAAACTAATTCCCTTTTTAAAGATCTTTAGTAAAAAATTAAAAAGTTAATAAAACAGATTAATCACCCAAAATACATTGTTTTAAAATAATCTAGTATATTTTAAAAATGTGTATATATTTTATTTCTAAAATGATCTACATAGGTTTTAAAGATCTAATTTTCTTTTCTGTTTAACATAGACATATAATACTAAATCTTAAATTGAGATAAGTAAACAGTATATTTATATACTATTGTTAATACCTGATAGATGAAATTATAATCTCACGTTTAATTAAAAATTTTAAACCCATACACATTAAACTAAGATGTTTAAATTTATATTACCCTACTGTTGTTATTTTAACTTGACAAACGTTTATTTTTTTAAAAACAATACACTATTTACTGAATCACCCTATTAAATGTAATTTAAATAATTATCGATTACCTCCTGACAGAAACAAACCCCAAGCAGACATCCAAACGACCCTAGCTGCTCGCGATGCTCGTTGCGGTCCAGATTCGATTCCCAATCGCTAAAACTCGACATTCATCCCATTGCGACCACGTTCTGCCTCGAACAAGTGCCCCCATCCCTTAACGCTCGCGAAGCCCAGGCCGCGCCTCCATCATCGAGGATCGAACATAACCCGAATTGTCAAACTTCTGTCGAAGCCACACTCGAACGCGGAATCAAATCGCGACCCACCGGCCGTCCTTCCTCATGGTGTCTTCGCCCTCCCGGTCGCCTCCCCTTCTTGCTCGCGAACTCCCGAACCAACTCGAATCGAGCCACCGCCTCGAACGAGATCGCGATTCGTTTTAAATTCGAACTGAAAGGACTTCGTTCGATTTTGTTTTGAATAAGGATAGAGGGTGGAAAATTCGATTTTTGAATCGGGTGCCATTTTTTTTTATGTGAACGAATGATTTTCGTTTCAGTTTGAACTGAAGTCTTTTAGAGGAAGAAAAGGGGGACGAGATATTTAAAACTGAATGAGGCATGCTCAACACGATTTCCTTTCGTGATTATAGGCGCATTTTAAGGAGGTGGTGTGCTGATGTAATAAGACCCCCCTTTTTTATTTAAATTAAACTTGTTTCGATATAAAATTTTTTTTTGACACGTTTATATATCGTACACTCACTCAACAACTCCAATCATTACGAAATTTGAAATCCGATAATAAAACAATATTACGGACCCAATGGAACTAGTTTCGTCGAATTCCGAGACTGTGCCTCGGAAGGCTATTTTTAAATTCAATTTAAACGATACATTTTAAAAACTGAACAAAACGCTTTGAAATTCTATTTTAAAAGTTTCATCATCTTCAGTATTATTAATATAAATTTTCTGAGCCTTTAAACTATTTTTAACAGACTCAAAACTCAGGATTCTCTATTTACCTATTTTCGATTGTTTAATTCAATAATCTATCATCCAATAAATACTGTATATTTGAAAATAAAGTTAAAATTTAACCTTCGAATATTTAAAATAAATTAAATATTCTCATTTCAAATATACAAAAATTCCGGGTCGTCACACATTTTTAACATATTTTATAATTTCAAGAAAATATATATTAACTACGGGTCTGTATATAAATTTTTCTAACCTAAGTCAAATGATACAGACAATATATCATTTCAATCCATAATTTACAAAGGAAAAATCTGGGTTTTATCAATTCAAACCCGCAATCCCAAGTTAAATGGAATAAATAAAAATCGTTTAGGCCTATCATTTCAGCCCATAACGATTTTTCCCTATTCTAAAGTCCGTTCGGGTATGTATCATTTCAACCCATAGTGATTCTATTCTACAGGGAACTTGCAGTGTGATAAACTGATATAAATAAACATAATAGCGTTATATAACAGTAACAGATGATATGACATGTAATTTACAGGTTTAACATCATACATAAATAATCACAAGCAGTTATAGCATAACATAATAGTACTACACATTCAATTGTTGTCAATTCACATTTGCATAAGTATAAAATGTTAGGTGAGATTTACTCACCTCTATGGCTGGAGATTGCAATAAAAATGACACAACGAAATCCAAAGCACGATGACAAGACTAAAATTTGAGTGGAGAGCGAGATCTAAGCTATAGATCTTGTGTTACAACCCAAAACAAAACCAAACAAATTATAAATTTCAATGCAACCTTGAAATGATATAACTTTGGAATAAAAACAAATATGAATGCAACGACTTTTGCCTTGCTTTCTACATTTGCTTGCACAACCTAGGGGATGTTTTGGCTCAGGTTTGGCCTGACTTTGGCTCAGGTTTGAACATAGGAATGTATGGCATAAAGGCTAGAACAAGTGGAGGAAGTTACAACATAGGAAGGTGAAGAGGTTTTAGGCAACAAAGAGGAGTTTTGGTTCAACAAAGAGGCTCCGCCAAGGGGTGTTTGGGGTCGGCCAGTGGAGTGTAGGTCAGGTCAGAGGCTATAAGGTTGTGTGGTGATCTGGTCAGAGGTGGTGGTGGCGGCCAAAGGTGGTGGTGGTGGTGGAAAATGAAGTGGTGATGCAAATAGTGGTCACAACATTGTTTTTAAGGCCTAGGTTGCATTTTTGAGGGGTTTGGTCACCATGGTGGGTTCGGCCATGGTCATGACCTGGAGTATAGTTGGTGATGATGGCAGGAAAGAGGTGTAGGAGGTGGTGGCCGTGGATATGAGGAGGAGGAAGTGCAAAAGAATCCAAGAAACAACGCAAAAACCATGAAAAATGAGAAGAAGAAGAAGGAAAAAGTAGCCATCACCAAATTTTTTTTGCAAGCCATGAATAGAATGAGGAACAAATGTTTTTTTGCAGGAATGAGAACTGGAATACACGGCCAAACAAAGTAATACACAGCCAAAAGAAGTAAATGAGGAGTTGTGGCAATTGAAAGGACATAGGAGATGGAAAGACTTCAGTTTCTAAAGCATTTTAAACTCTTTCATATTTCCTTTTTCTTTAATTCAAATAAAAAAAAATCAGTAATTTGACTTTAGAACCGAAACAAAGTAATATAAAATAAAAATAAATAATTAATTTTAAAGAAAATGTAAAAAGAATATAAGAAATTACTTAAAAATTGAAAACAGGGTTAAAAAAATTACAAATAAATCATCATTGGCTTTGGAAAATTTTCTACTTCATTTTAAAAATATTCCCAAGCAAAACTTTGAAATAAATAATTCATTTATCATTTATAAAGTGAAATAAATAATTAAATTTAGAGAAAATAGAAAAAGAATAAAGAAATTGTTTAAAAATTCAAAACAGGACTTAAAAATTTCATATAGAATACCACTAGTTTTAGAAAAATTATTACTTTACTTCTAAACCAATAAAAGTCAAGTAAAATAAAATAAATGCTGAACAAAATGAAGTGTAAATGAAAATAAAATAAAGTCTTAAGAAAATTTAAAATAAACAAAGAATTTCTTTAATTAAATGAAACTGGAAATTAGGAATTATAAACAGAATACAACTAACATTGGAAAATGTCAATTACACTTTGAAAAATGTTTTAAAACCAAAATATATACATAACATGTTATTTTACCCATATAAATATAAATTAGAACATTACATGACCAAATAAAATATTATTTATATAATTTAAAATAAACAATTTTGTTAAATACAACAAATTACACTCAATAGTTAAAAAGGCATAACATTCACAATATTAATCAGATTTTAACGAAACAAAAAGCATTATTCTTAAAATTTTATTTACTTTCATAATAAAAGATAAAATTCAAATTTTCAAACTTTCAAATTTTAAATTTAAAAGTCAAAGTTTGACCATATTGACCAAAATTCACTTTTCTGGAAAATATTCTATTTAGTCATGTTTGGAATTCTAATTCACATCAAAATCAAAATTTATATTTGAAATAACAAAATTTATTCATTTTAATAAATAAAATAAAGTTTTCAAATCAGGAAATTCAATTAAAAATAATTAAAATATACGATTAAAATAATCACAAAATACAGGGTTGTTACATAAATGGTTTGAATTGAAATCGGAAATTTAACTCTTAAATTCTTAAATAAATATTTAAAATGGAATAGTTAAATTGGAAAATTTTACTTGTATAATACCCAATTTCATTGTAATACAACTTACCTATATTATTCAGAAGTTGAATATATAATCGGATAATATACAATATAAAATGATTTTATAAATCAAATTTGAGTGTTTATAATAAATGTTATACACTTAAATTTTATTATAAAGATGTTAATAGAGATAAATTGAATAATAAGTAATTGAATAATATATGAGACAAATAAATTTGTTTTGAAGGAATTAATAAATTGAAATTTGATTAACTTATGGAAATACCTTGAATTTAAAATCAATTATTGAATATAAATTGATTTAAACTGAAATTTATACTGTTTTAATTAATTTATATGGTCTAAATATATGTGATAAGATATATTAAGTGGAATAAACTTAATAATAATTTGGGATATAAGAATTAAATTTTTTGAATAAAATATGAGTACAATAAATGATTATACAAATTGATGATCTAGAAATTTTTAATTGAGGATGACTAGATAATAAGATAATTGTAACGACCCGACATTTTAGGCCATTCGCGTCCATTATAAGTGTATAGGTAGACACTCATGCCGGAGTTGAATTGCTCAAAATACCGCGTTGTTAATTTAAATTTAGCAAAACTGAACATATACAGTAAATAAATAATCACAGATCACAGACACAGAGTAATAAGTGCAGCGGAAATAAAAGAGATAGTAGTTCATGAAGCTACTATATGAATACATAAGATACATCAGAGTTTACAACAGATGAGTAATACAATACATCAGATACAAATCAGAATACATCACTGGAATCATCGAATATCTGAAAGCTGGATAGATAGCTGGATCTCCAAGCGAAGCTCCAACTCCAAAGGTGAGTCTCGAAAGCTGAACTACTCAGTCTGACCCGAGCGTAAAGAAAAACAAAACACTCGAGTCAGGATTAACATTCTTATATTAATAAATCCAACTCAAGTGAAATAGCAATTGAAATACAAGTAACTCAAAGGATGTTTGGAATAACCATCCTTTAAGGATCCGTTAAACTATCTACTAGGTAGTAATATACGCTAAGTAGATAATGTCTATCAGTAATATAAAGATATCAAAATAGCGTTAAGTCATGGCCCATTCCACCCTTAACACATTTTTATTCCCACAAGCATATACAAGACCGTAGTTTCCCCAAAACCGGAAGTCACCAGAGGGCAATCCATATACTCAAGGTACAAAACAAATTCGTAGTGGTCGCGCATAAATGGAATACAAGTATGACAAGGCACATGAGGCTATACCCAAGGTAGTGATACTACCGTTCGCCTGATCCGGGCTGGTGAGAACGCAACGCCGCAACGCCCGCAACACCGTGAGACAACACTCCCAAAATCAAGGGTGCACCAATCGACAACAAGTATAAGTAGTTCGAAGAAGTGTGTCCACTTGAGGTATCAATCCTCCATTGGCCCGGCACAGCTCCTGTTTTAGTCATTTCAAATTTGACACAAGTGTCAAGGCTATCCATTATCGTTCACTTTCTTCAATCATCAACGTTCGCCAATCCAACCACTTCATTCTGGATCATCACTTCGCGTATAGTTATTAAAGTGGCTTCCGGTTTAGACAGTGAGTATGTCCCAAACCGACTCCGGTTCCTTTAATAACCTTTCGTGATTTTAACACCGATTGGTCGTTAATATATTTCAAAACCATTTCTGTAACGACCCGGAAATTTCGAACCCGAAATTTCCAGATAGTTAGAAGAAAAAGAAAGAGATAGAAGAAAGAAACAGAAGAAGAAGAAGAAGAAGAAGAAGAAGAAACATCAACATCTCACATTCGCAGCGGATAAAATATAATAATAAATGATAACAGTTTTACAAAACAATATTATATCTGTCGATTACATTTTAATACATCAGAGTTACATATTTATACAGACACTGGATATACATAATTATCAGGCCTCAGATATACAATAATATATCATAGTAGAAACACTCCATACGTTCCTGCCATCCAGCTTGTCTCCTGAACTCCCAAACGTCCTTACCTGAAAATCTGTAATACTCGGTCTGACCCGAGCATTACAACAAAGTAACACCCGGGTCAGGCTGGAAACCAGCGTGAGTAAACTCATCTAACATGAAATTTCAATTCATAGAACTTATATAAACCCGGGGTAACTCGTACTTTACCACAAGTAAACAACTTATATAGTCAATACTTATTTCATAAAACAATATATAAGTATCCAACTTAGTTTAAATGGTCCATATTATTCCAAACCGTCCTATTGATTTCACATATCAAATCTATAAAGAATTATAGATTTCAAATCGAAGTGGTTTCGAGTATTTACTGATACCCGACCCCGGTCTCTTCGAATTCAATGTCATCTTAATTCCAGTTGTTTAAGTGGATACAAATTAACTTTAAACATAGTTTCTCACAGCAAATCAATTATCGATAGATAACTCATAATATCACAGTTTAACCCATTATATCATATCACAATTCACAACTCACATCAGAGATATTCAAACAAACCAAGGTATTCAATACAATTCAATCATCCATAAGTAAGATCAACTGATCCCTCGATTATAATTAATTTCAACCAGATTAATTTCTTATGAATGAATTTCTAATCCTGGTTAATTAATATTAATTATTTACAAATCATTTTAATTAATATCCTTTAATCATTTATTAATTAACCTTTAATTATTTAATTATCCTTTAATTAATTATCCTTAATAAATTACATTAATTAATTAACCCTTAATTAATAAATCATCCCTTAATCATTTTCATTAATTAATTAACCTTTATTTAATTAATTATTCTCAAATTAATTACCTTAATCAATTAATCACATTAATTAATTATCCTTAATTAATTACTCAATTTAATTATCTTATAATCATTTATTTTGATTATTATCCTTTTATTAATTACTTTCAGTAATTATACTCAATCAATTTCCAAATTGATTATTCTTAATTTATCAAACCAATTTATTATCTAAAATTAATTTTGTTAATTTAATTATCCCAAATCATTAGTTAATTACATTAAGTGATTAACTTTTAATTAATTTCACAAATTAATTATCTATAATTAATCTCAACCTTAATTAAAGATATTTCTTTACCTCCATTAATTACTTATTAAACTTCATTAGAAAATATTTAGGAATCAATTTCATAATTAAATATATATATATTTAATTTTTAAAACAAAACAAATTTAACATTTTATTTTAACATTTAAATCTTTGGAATTTATCTAGTTACTTAAGATAAATTCTTATTATAATTGATTACCAATTCTTAATCGTTAAACTTTATTTAAAATAATATGTTCTAGAAATCAATTATAATTTAAAACAATTTAGACATTCAAAATTTTACTTTTAAATCTTTAAAACTTCCTAGGTTATTGAATTAAATTTTAATACTAAAATCATTTTGAAAATCTATCTTTAATCCTTTAAGAAATTATCTATTTTAAACTTATTTAAAATTTGTTAAAACATTTATTTTGAAATCAATTTATTTTACAAGTAAAAACTTGTTTAACTAAGCTTTTAAAACTTAGAAATGTTTTCAAAAATCAAAATTACTTTGTTTAAAACTTTTTAAAACTTCCTGTTCAAACTTTAAGGCTGTTCCCACTCAAACCAGAGTAAAACTCGTGGGAAACTCGAAGTAACACTCGCGACTACCCACTACTCTCCTGCTTCGAGAAAAACATCAAAAATCCCGAGCTTAACCCGAGCAATTCCTTTCTTTCCCAAACCCATTTCCAGATGCACACGAAATCATGAACGTGCACGTGCACACATACGCTGGACTACGGCGAACTCCGTTCAGTGCTCCGGCAACTCGACTTCGACCTCGGCAACACGTTCGACCATTCCGATCTACTCGATTCGAACGAGATTCGATTACGACCAAAGAACCCATCAGCTTACAAACGACATCACCAGAAACCGCTTCCCTCCGATGATCTATGCCACGAGAAGCTACGCCATCATCACCGTAGTTCATCCTCAACCTCCAGCTCCTATTGAAGGACTCGCGATCGACTCCGATCATCTCTCGACTACTCGAGACTCGTTCGAACATCAACGTAAAAACACAGAGACAAAACCCTATTCCAATGATCTCCGACCATCACAGTTAATGATAAACCCCTCTACTATTTTTCCGATGAACTCCATCATCCCCTCTACCTTCAAACCCAACCACGACTTCCAGTTCGTCGTTGATCGATAGAAATCGATCAAAACGTCACCAACGTTCAACTCAAGAAAGCCCTTAAATTTCCAAACTAAAAAAAATCATGTTTTACACACTAAAATTCGTGATTTCCCATCACGAATCCATCCCTACAATCTAATCACAAAATTTAATTGATAATTTTTTTTTTTTTAACCCAAATCACATTTGACTGTTGTTTATAAATTTTCCAGACAAATTCTAAATATAACTTCCTAGGATGAATTTTAGTAGTGATGTTACATGAATTCAAACATCTACCATTTACAAATCAAAATCTATTAGAGATTAGGTGATGAAATATTGGTTTTATTAAGAAATTAAACCTACTGCACTGAGACTATATTCTAATATATAGGCATTCAAACATTTATATTCAAACATACATACTTTTAATTCCAGCATTTCAAGTAACAACATGTTTTTCATTCACAACATCAAGATGAAATCCAGGATTAAAATAGTTTTACTCAACTGTTATTTTAAACAGAGACATATGTAACTACACAGACATTCAAAAATGCATAATTCAAGCATGCATCCAATTTTAATTCAAGTATTCAGATAACTTGAAGATGTTCATTCACAAGAACAAGTAGAAATCCAAGATTTAAAACTGTTTTTAAAACTTAAGTTTACTCACCTCACTGAAGAACAGAGGCCTGGTTTTAATGTTCTGATCTGATCTGAAAGCTTGCTTTTGTTTTCTGAAACTTGGTTTATCTGGATCAGTTTGATTTATGATGATCTGATGTTTGATCTCAGGTTGTTAGTTGATTGAACTCCTTGCCTGATCTCAGGTTGTATTAGATAATTTAAAACTGATGTTGCATTTGCCTTTGATTTCTTGTCTCAGATTTGAATTTCCAGGTTTCATTTCTTTTCTTTTGGTTTGTATAAATTTTAGTTGCCAAAAATGACGAGAAGATGGATTTTGAGCTGAAAGGTAAAAACATATTTCTTTTTCATATTTTTATTTTAGATTTTTAATTTTAATTATCAAAGAAAAACAAATAAAGCCACTTGTCCTTAGATTGATTATTTAGCTTACACATATACATTCCAATTTACAAATGTCCTAAATATACATTATGATGTTTACAAGTGTTAACTCTTCTTTTATTAAATCTTTTAAGTCATATATATGTATTTATGTAGTAGATTTACATGTATATAAAAAATGTTTGTTTTCATAAAAATAAGCTTTTAATCTTTATTAAATATACAAGTGAGAATGTATGTAAACATTTGTTTATAAATAACTTATGTTTTAATCCAAATAAATGTATGATATGCTTATATGCTAGTGGTTTTTATTTTAACTCTACATATATATTTTTTTTTACAACCAAATTGTTTTATGTTTAAATTTTTAACAACAAGGATAATTTCTTATTTATTTTAAAAGATATATTTTAGCTTGAGTTTAAAATAAGGATTTAATTAAAAGTTCATTTACATTTCTTTTATATTAACTTATGTGTCATATTAATATGTACATATCCAAACTATATTTATAATAATGTGTATATAAATATATATATGTATATATATCTCTTTTTCATAGGCATACATATATATATATATGCTTATATAAATTATAAAGCTTGAATATATCTACTTATATATATATATATGGATATCTTATCCAGAATTTAAATAGTGAAATATATTATTTATTTATATACTATAAGATTTATCATCTCCAGAGATTTGTAATTCAATACTTGTTATAGTTTCCAAATCTATATATATATATATATATCCAGATATTTATCAGAATTTTATTCGTTCAACTTATAAACCAGTACTTTTAATCCAGTTAATTACCAATTAACAGATGTCTAAAAATCCGGGTTATCACAATTTCAATTTCAATTTGAATTCGTAAATCGACAATTCGTTAGTCTTTCGAAATCAATTTCCAAAATTACGTTTCAAACTTTCCAATTTCAATTTCACATTTCGATAATTCAATTTCAAAGTTTCAATTAAAACAATTCAAATATTGATTCAAGTTCGTATATAAGTTTCATTCCGAAATCATTTAACTAAATTTAACGTTCAAATCGATTTAAATCTAATATTGCTTTCATTCGATATTCGTTAAGTTACTTTATCATTCAAACAATTCCTATTAAATTTCCAATTCATTAAATCAATTCTTAAGTTCAACTTCATTAAATCAAAACTTTACAATTTTGAATTTAAACTAAATTCGTCAAATCAATTCTTTCAATTACAAGTCTTACATTAATTCCAAAATATCACATTTTCATTTCTTGTTAAAGAAATTTCATTTCACTTATTTACTTACTTAAATAATTTTCCCAAAACTTAATTAACAAAGAAACTCAATTCCAATTATTTACGAAGTAAAATCCACTTATTCAAAAGTTCAATTTCACATATTAAAGAATTCAATTCAATTTGATCATTAAATCATTCAATCTTATTTAATTATTAAATAATTCAAAACTTAATTATTAAATAATTTCAAAGTTTAATAATTTCAAACTTAATTATACTTCAAATTTAATTATTAAATCATTTCAAACTTTAACAATTTCAAACTTAATTATAATTTCAAACTTAATTCAATAATTTCTCAAATTAAACAACATTCTTCCATCAATTACTTTATTAATATTTCATTTCAGAATATTAAATATTCACGTTTAAATTTCATTAAATTCAATTTCCAACTTCATTTCAAAACCATATTATTTATTCAAATAAAATCTTCGTTTTATTTTTAAAACAAATTATTGACCAATCGGGTTTTTATTAAATTTCCTATCCTAGGTCAAAGTTCAATTTGGGTATTTATCATTTCAACCCGATTCCAATTCAATTCAAAATCAAAACATAGCAAAGGGAACTTGCAGTGTGATAACTGGGATGGTGTCAAAGTAAATAAACAAGCAATAACAACAATCAATATCAATCCAATAATCAATTCAAATAATCCCGAAATAATCGTATTAATTCGCATTGTTATTTGTACGAATTTATATAATTATTTCTAGAATCTACACTATCATTTCATGTAGATTAAAGATTATTACATTACGGTTTTTTACTTGTCATCTATTACAATTTCATACATCATCAATTTAACAACATACATTCAATAGTTAAAAATGTAATTAAACAAATCCTACGTGTCAATAAATTCAACAGTTACAGGGGTCATATTATACAAATGTCAGTTAATCAAATTTAACATTTAATTATCCTATATCAAGTTCAATTTCATACCATTTATCATTTTAACATTAACAATTTAACGTCCAATATAAACATCAACAATCAATCAATTATCAGTTAAACTGTATTATCATCGCATAAATAATTAACAGATAATGGTGTCAGATGTCACAGGTGAACTGATACAGATAATAGCATATATAACAGTGTAATTAACTAACAGCAGTATATTTCAATTGTCGTTTCAATTGAAATCAGATTTAATAAATAAAAGAACGTTAATCGTGAGTGAGTGCTCACCTTCCGAGGTTAGAGAAGAACGAGAGCGAAATGAGTTACGAATCCAAGCACGAATCCCAAAACGAAGCACGATTGAACGCGAATTTTGACGACAAAGCTGATAAAAGGTATCGGCGAAATAAATCAAACTGAATTGATGAAGATAATTAATATAAGCGAATTGATATTGAAATAATATATAGAGTTACATATATACACACACAAAATCATATTTTAATTTCAAACACTTATTTAATTAAATATACATATACATGTGTTTCAAAATTCATTGCTTAACTATAACTCAATATAGGTAGGTTGTAACTAAGCAATATTCAAGATTATAAGGCATGAAAATATCGTGTTGTAAACCTATAAACACTGTAACAACTAGTTATATAAAATATATGAACTGAACCAGTCAATATATATCTCAACTAACATAGTGTAAAGCTAATATTTTTCTTTTATAAAACTAACATAGTATATATAACTATCATATAATATATTACCAATATATATACATATATTTACGTTTTAAGAAATAGCATAACATGTTATGAATATATTCATTCATTATAGAATATCAACATAGGCTTCTTTTTAGAACACAACAAACAGTAAGAAAACTTTATACTTTATATAATACTGTTTTGATTTTATATGAACTGATACTATAGAAAATGCTAATATAACTTATATACATAAAAAGTATGCAACAGTAACTTATATACAATATATATATAGCCTATAGGTGGCTAATAACTTGTACATATTATCATGTAACCAGCCTTTTCAAAAATAGTATATATATATTTATAAACATACATACTTGTTATATTTCAAGTATATAGATAAAAAAAATTAACTGCAGTATTTGTTACGGCCAACCTATACTTTGTTGTAATGTAAGTATAAGGCAAAACAGATCATACGCATATATAAAATTAATAAAATCTGCATATACTTCAACATGTCCTGTATAACTCATATAAATGGCATATTATATTAAGTACCTAGACTACAGATTATAAAACTTAAAAACTAAACTATTATATATCAACATATACATCTATATATACCTCCAATAATAAAAGAAGGGTGCAGGTTGGAGGTTCCGCAACCAATGAAGGCGGGAATCGGCAGAGGCGAAGTGGAAGAAGTTTTGAACAGGGGTGGCTTGACACTGCGCGTGGAGGGATTACGCTCTGGCAGAGCAAGGCGTGTCAGGGCTGTAGTGATGGGCGTGGTGGCGGCAGTTGGGGTGGGCACGAGAGGATGAACGGGAAGAAGGTGGATGGGATGTGGACGGGTTGCCTTGGTTGTACACGGTTGCGTGGTGGTGGGAGGATGGTTGGCGCGGATGGAGGTGGAGATGCGGTTGGTGGTGGCTGCGTTTGCTGATGGCAGGCGGAGGTGTTGGCTGAGGAAGGGGTCGAGGTTTTCTGCTTGGGTGAGGAGGTTGGGTAGCGTGATGGGTGGACTCGCGTGAGGCCATGGAAAAAGGGAGAAGGTGAATTGTCAGGAGATAATGTGAGCTTTAATATTATAAAGATTTTCAATGAAAATAACTTAGCCGAGTATTGAATTCTTAAATTAATAAAGTTTGGTGTCTATTAGTTTCCCACCGGTTGAACAACAGAAAGGACAAAGGAATCCAAAGGTTTACAAATGCTACCGATGCGGTTAACCGATATGAAATTGTTTTTCGCTGATTCCGCTGCGTGCCTTACTTCAAAATACAGAATTGAGTTTACGACAAAGCTCAGTACGACGAGACGATCAAAACGGTATACAGATATCAGTGGTACGATCATCCGATAAAAATCGATATCGGTACCAGAATACTGCTATTTTGCAGAAAATAAGAACGACGGAGCCAAAGATGTCCGAATTTGGAAAAACGACAAACTGAAATCTTGCTCAGAAGATGATTTAGAATTTTTCTATGTAAAAATATTTAGGTTTCAGAAACATTTTATTTTCACTGCTTTTTAACTGATTAAATTGAAGTGAATTTACGCACGAAATAAATTTTCATATTTTCGGACGAAAATTTACCAGTTGCTATGTTTAATTAGACGTATTCCAAATATTAAATTTTATTTCAAAATTTTATCGTTTAAAATTTCACAAAATTTCAACAAATTACGTTATTAAAACGGTTAAAATTTACGGGTCGTTACAATAATGAATTTAGAAATAGATAGATTGATTTAACTTAAGTGAACTCAAATGGATTAAACCAAAATGTTGAATATTAATTAGTTTAATATGAAATTTATATGGTTTAAAATTTATTGTTTATTTTGTTTTTCAACCTATTTTCTTTCAGATTGTTTCTATTCTCCTACATTCTTTCTTTTCGGGGACGAAAAGTTTTGAGTGGGGGAGAGTGTAACGACCCGTAAATTTCAATAAATTTTATTTTTTTTATTAATATATTTAATTGAAATTTTGTGAAATTTTAAACAATAAAATTTTGAAAATTAAACTTGATATTTGGAATACGTCTACTTTAACATAGCAACTGGTAAATTTTCATCAGATAATATAGAAGTTTATTTTCTGGTATAATTCTATTTTATTTAAATCAGTTAAAATGAGATGGTAATAAAATGTTTTCCAAACCTGAATATTTTTATACAATAAATTTGTATATCATCTTCTGAGTGAGACGTCATATTTTGTTTCTTCAAATTTGGATTGTTATTGCTCCATTTTTCTTATTTTCGACGGATTAGCAACATTTTCGGTACCAATTATCGACTTTTGATAGGATGGTCGTATCACTGATATCAGTATACCATTTTGATCGTTTTGTCATGCAGATCTCTGCGGTATATTCAGTTCTGTGTTTTGAAGTTCAGTACGTAGCGGAATCAGTGGAAAACGATTTCGTATTGGTACCGGTTTTAAATTCTTTTGGTTTCCTGCGTCTCTTCATTTATCACCGTGTAATATCAGTAGCCACTAGACATCATTATTTCCAGAATTTACGGTGACTTTTCTTTATCTTTCCCATTGTTTCGTCCTTAACAGGAAAGAAAAGATTTTATACAAATTTGCCTTTTGCTATTCTCTGGAAAAGTAAACACATATAATTTATACATATTTGGTTTTACTGGAACCTATTCTCTGCTGATTCGTCTCTTCCATTTTTGTTTCTTCCTTTCTCATATTTGCTTCTACCATTCAAAAAAAACCATATACGAAAGAGCACGCAACCCATCTCGCCTATCCTCCCTCCCTCTGGTCAGTCCCCTCCATCATCACTGTAGCACCTGCCGCGACTTCCACCACAAATAACCCACCGTGCTTCCTAATTCCTACCACTTCTCCACTTCGAAGCCATCACAATCAATGCCACAAGCTTTTCTCTCCGTTGACTTTCTCAACCTTCCTGGCTTCTTCACCTCTTTCTTTTATTGTGTAAGGTATGTTATATGTTTGGTTTAAAATATAAAGTATACGTTAGTTATAAAATTTATATCCGATTACTTGAAAAGGTCTTATAAACTACTCTGTGCATTCGACTGTTGTATATATTTTAGTTCTATCTAGTCAGTTGTTTTTTTTATATCGCATGAGATCTATCTATTATACATATATAAAGATTCAAATAAACTGTAGATCGGTTTATAAAGATTTTATGTAAGTGTATATATATCTTAGTTAATATATATGTCAGTATATATATTTTGCATAGCACAGAATTCAATTCATATTATAGAAAATATGTTATAGTCTGTTGTATAGATATGTTTAAAAAGGTATTATGTATATTACTATTTTCTAAAGTTCACTGTGTGTTTTGGTGTTTGTTATAAGAAGTATACATGTTTATTTTATCCCCCAAGTACTATGTATATAGGTCATAGTGTCAATATAGGTGACAGTGCACATATATTTATATAAAGGCTTTCGCTTTGTTTATAAAGGGAAAGGAATATATATAATTTTTTTGATTATTGTTAAAGCTATTCGTACTTGTCTAGCGAACATGTATGTTACATATATTTAATATGAAGGCAAGCTTCTGTATTCTCATATAATGGCATGCGATTCTATATATAGTTGAAATTTTATATTTGTAGTGTCTGCATATATTTTATTTTATAATAGTATTATATGGTATGCTTTGTTATATCTGTATATATGCACAAGTTTATACAGTTTATAAAGTTAGAAAGTTATAAAGGTTATACAATATTGTTGTTATTTTATAAAACAGTATATTTAATACAAACTTTTCTTTGTATATATAATTTATATAAATTGTTTATTTATGAGTATTTAAAGATATATACGTCTCTTATATGTTGTACGTTGTGTATGTATTTTAATCTATACTTGATAATGATTTATCTTATACATACTACCTAAGTATATTATACAGTTGTTATGTGTGTAACATCTGGATTTGATTTTGTGTAATAGTTGTAATGTATTATATATATATATAGATTATATATATATATATATTAGTTCGTTATATATATTGTGTATAAATATATATTTACGTTTAAAAATGTGTTTGAATATAAATTATGACTTTTTTGTACATAATTTTATAAATATATTCATTTATACCATTGATCTTCATTGATCTAGTCTAATTTGATTTCGTCAATTCCGTATCTATCAGCTTGTCCGTCGAATCCGTATCCATCTAGCTTTGCTAGTGAATTCGTAACTCACTCCTTTGTCAAAATCTATCCAGCCTCGAAAGGTGAGCAATCACTCTGATTAACGTTGATTTCAATTGAAACTTCAATTGAAATATGTTGTTGTTAGTTATTTACATTATTATATATATGTCATTATCTGTATCTGTTCACCTATGACATCTGACACCATTATCTGTTATTTATATTGATGATATATGCCTTTTACTGTTTTTATTTTATTATCATATCTGTTATCACTCTGCAAGTTCCCTGTTAGTATAGAATCGCTATGGGTTGAAATGATACATACCCGAACGATCTTGTAGAATGTGAGAAAATCGTTATGGGTTGAAATGATAAACCCAAGCGATTTTCAATTTATTTGAATTTCGGATTGCGGGTTGAAAAGATATATACCCGTATATATATTTAAATTGCAGATTGAAATGATAAATTTCCGTACCACTTGACCATAGGGTAGAAAATTATATACAGACACCGTTGGTCTATATATAAATATTTTGAAAATGATTTCCATGGTTTTGATATATATTGATTTTTAAAGATTCATTAAAGTTGATTTAATAAAGTTGATAAATAATATGTTTAAGTATTTATTTAATATCTATATTTTCAAATATAGAGTTTATAATGATTTGAAATATATTTGAAATTATATTTATTTAAGAATTATACTTAAATAAG
Source organism: Allium fistulosum (assembly GCA_030737815.1). Lineage (NCBI taxonomy): Eukaryota > Viridiplantae > Streptophyta > Magnoliopsida > Asparagales > Amaryllidaceae > Allium > Allium fistulosum. The sequence goes on along the minus strand of CM060902.1, from coordinate 1,367,094,484 downwards.
TTTGATTTGAAATGTATTGAATTTGAAATTTAAAGAAGTGTTTTACAACTTTAAATTTGATTTGAACTTATATATATTTAAATGGGATATTTTGTTTTTTAAATTTGTAAATTGAAGTTGTATTTAGAGGTTATTGAAATGATTAAGTAAATGTTTCAAAACTAAATAATAGTTAAGTGAATCTGATATAAATATATATATATATATATATAAGTATCGAATTTAGTTTTGAAATGTTGAATATTTAAAGCTTTGAAATATACTGAAATTGAAATGGCTTATTTTATGGTTCAGATAGTTATTTGAAATCGATAATTTGAAATGGTTCATTGAGAAGCTGAATCGAGTTGAAATTTATGATTTGAGATTTGATTAAATTAAAATTTTGGAATTCGAGTTGATTTGAATCGATTTGTGAAATTTGAGGAAACTATTTTATTTTATAAAGTAATTTTAAATTATATTTAAAATTATTGATATTTTACTTTATAAATTATTTTAATATAAACTATTTTAATATAAATCATTTTTAATATAAATTATTTTATTTTAAACTATTTTAACTTATAACTATTTATATAAACTATTTTATTTATAAACTATTTTATTATATATACTAATTTTAATATCTAAACTGTTTAAAAGGAAAGTGTTATGATTTCTAAAATGCTATAATTTCCAAAGTGTTATGATTTCCAAAATGCTATGATTTCAAAGCTGTGATTTCCAAAGTGTTTTGATTATTAAAAGACTATGATTTCGAAAGCGTTATAACTTTGGAAAGTGATATGATTTTGAAAATGGATATATTTGAATTGAAATGATATCGTATTAATTTGGTTTTTGAAATGAAAATGATATTTTGATTTTTAAGTATAAACTATTTTGAAATGACCGCGGTGTTATAATAACGTTTAGTTGTTAAAGAGACCGGGATCAGATATGGGCATACTCTCTGTCGATACCAAAAACCACTTTAACAACTGTGTATGCGGTGGAGTTTCCAGAATGAAGTAGGATGGTGGCGACGATCCTAAGGTATATACGTGGACCCAACTCCCGTGAGTTGGCATAAGGGGCTAAAACAGGAGCGATTGACGGACCAATGAGGTAGCACCACTGATCGGACATTCTTCTTCAATACCATTCTATTACTTGTGATTGATTTGGTGCGCACCCTTGATTTGGGAGTGTTGTTCGAGGTGGGCGGTAGTGGCTGCTATGCGTCACCACCAGTCCGGATGCGTAATTGGTATATCTACCCTGGCATTGCCTAGTTGTGCCGTGTCACCTACCATAGCGAGCTTTACTACGAGTTTGAATTTCTCACGTAGCCTGTGGAGTATCGAGGGTAGCCCCCATTTTGGGAGTATGCTAATACTGGATAGACTACTGGGACTATTACGTGTTAAGGGGAATATTTGGTCACTCCTTAATGCTATTTAAAAGTATGTTTATTTTATATTAGACATTATTATAATAGCGAATATTACTACATAGTAGATAGTTTAACGGATCCTTAGAGGATGGTTATCCCAAACATCCTTTGAGTTACCTGTATTTCAGTTGATATTTCACTTGAGTTGGATTTATTGATATAAGAATGTTAATCCTGACTCGAGTGTTTTGTGTTTTGCTTTACGCTCGAGTAAGACTGAGCGATACAGTATTTGAGACTCACCTTTGGAGTTGGAGCTTCGCTTGGAGATCCAGCTATCTATCCAGCTTTCAGTTGTTCAGTTGATTCCAGTGTTGTATTTAGATCTTGTATTTGACTATTGTAATGAGATATCTATGTATTCGAGACTTTTGTTAAATCTTGTTTAACTCTATTATATATATAGTAGCTTCATGAACTACTATTCTTTTGTTTCTGCTGCATTATTGTTATATTACTCTGTGTCTGTGATTTGTGATTATTTTATTTACTACATATGCTGAGTTTTGCCAAATTTTATTTACAATCCATTGTTTTGAATTATTCAAGTCCGACATGTGTGGATTTATTGTCGATTTGAATGGTCCAAAATATTGGGTCGTTACAATTTCCCATGCCTCGGCCTCTTCACTACCTGCAACCCCACTTCCCCTAGATCCCTCCGCCTCACCCTTCGTCAATCACGGTTGCTCCGACCCAAACCTACGACCGACCACAATCCGAAACCAACAGCAGCCGCAACAGCCCACCGCCACATAGACGAACCACATATTCCGCCCTGCCCATCGCCTACTCATCAACTTCCTACCGTTCCCCCTCCTCCTTGACAACCACCAAACCCGCTCCACTGCCCGCCTATGACCTCCAGCCGAGCTTTGCATAACAGCAGTTTTCCTCGTATATATATAAGGTATACTCGTATGTTAGTGTATGTTGGATCGTATATATAGTTACCTATAATACAGTTTTATATATATATTTATGATAGTATTATATATTTTTTGAAACATTTTTGGATATATATTATACAATGTTTTGTATATATCAGTTTATGTAGGCTATTATAACTAATGTTTACATATATATTTATAGTCGCACATATATATATATATATTGGCTTATATATAGTGAAGGTAGTTTATGTCACGGTATGATAGCAGTAATATACATATATATGTTCACAGAGGTAAGTTCATGTTTATAACATGTAAGTGATTTCATATAAAAGCATAAAAGTTGACTTGCTTTTGGAAATTTGTCAGAGAAGTATTTAGTCGGTATGTGTTTCGTTTTATAAATATGGGATGCTCTGAAAAAAATAATTAATGTGCCAAATTATATATATATATATATTGTTTGTAAGCCGTATATATATACGTGCATGTTCATGTATATCGTCAAGTAAATTATACCTGTGTGTTTATATAAACATATATAAACTTGTTTATATATATATATATATATATTATAATGGATATTTTAACAAGTGTTGTGATTTTGAAGAATTTTTATATACGTGCATAATATAGGAATATTATATTATAATTTGTCTGAGTTTTAAATTTTAAGCTTTGTTTATATATATTTGGTTTTACTTGTCTGTTACAGTATATATATACGTTGGTATATAAACATATATATTTATATAGAAGTGTACTTCTGGGTTATAGTATATATATATTTATTTATTTATAGGCTGAGTATTATAAATAGTGTTATGTTTTTTTTATAGAAATTGAGAAAAAAAACTGTTATATATGTCAGATGCTGTTTTAAATATAATATATGTCTATAAGGCTATGATATGGTCTATAGCCTATGACTGTATTTTAATATTTAGTTATAGTATGTATATATTGTTATAATTAATTTGAAGTATAATTATAAGTATAGCTTGCTAGTACATATATATATATATATATAGTCGCAGAAAATGTTATTTTATAAGTTTATTTTATGATGTCAGGTGGTGTACATATGATATATATAATTCATGTAGAATATATGCCTTGATTCTGTATTGATTTGAATATGATATTTATATATTATAATTTTGATTTCTATTTTACCAAGGTCATAAGGCTTATCAAGTCTTGACTTTATATAACATATATATATATATTACGTGTGGTTAATTGAATAGTGATTTCGAAATTTTTATATTTTTTTAATATTTTTTTTTAAATTGAAATATTGAAAAAAATACATAATATAATAATAATGTATATATATTCAGTTATATCAAAACTGATTCAATTTGTTTCATCGATTTCTACTATCAGCTCTATCCGTCGAATTCGTGCCCATCTCGCTTTGCTTTGGAATTCGTAGCATGTTCTGTTGTCAAACTCCTCTAGCCTCGGAAGGTGAGCAATCACTCATGATTAACATTCTTATATTTATTAAATTTGATTTCAATTGAAACGACAATTGAAATATGCTGCTGTTAGTTATTTACTTTGCTATATATATGCTATTATCTGTATCTGTTCACCTGTGACATCTGACACCATTATCTGTTATTTATATTGATGATATATGTCTGTTATGTTATTATCATATCTGTTATCACTCTACAAGTTCCCTGTTAGTATAGAATTCACTATGGGTTGAAATGATACATACCCGAACGATCTATAGAATAGGAGAAAATCGTTATGGGTTGAAATGATAGACCCAAGCGATTTTCATTAAATTGAATTTGGGATTGCAGGTTGAATGATATATATACTCGTATATATTTAAATTACGGATTGAAATGATAATTATCCGTATCACTTGGCCATAGGATAGAAAATTATATACAGACACCGTTGGTCTATATATAAATATTTTGAAAATGATTTTTGGATTTTGGAAAGAAATATATGGTTTTATAAAAATATTGATTTTGGATATTATATAAATGTTATTTTATATAGTTAAATTCTTGATTTTAAGCTATGTATAAATTTGTTTAATATAAAATAAGTTTAATAATTAGGTTTGATTTTATTAAAATATAATATGGTTAAGTATTTATTTAAATTATATTTTAATATAGTGTTTATAATGATTTAATAAATTAAGGTTGGGAAGTTAGATTTGAAATTGATTCAAAATGGTATTTAACTAAGAATTGATTTAATTTAAATCAACTTGAAACTTATGGAATTTGAAATTTTTAAGGGATATGATTTTATAACTTGATTTTTTGGTTTAAGGTGATTAAATGAGTATATCAAGTTTGAATAAATTGAACGAATATTCAGTTATTTGAAAGTTGAAGTTTTATTTAAATGATATTGGATTTATTAAGTAAATATTTCAAAACAACTCCTTCAAAAAATATTTCAAAACAAATAATAATGAAGTTAAATTAAGGTATATATGAAATTATCGAAATTAGTTTTGAAATATTGAATATATAAAGCTTTGAAATATATTGAAATTGAAATGGTTTATTTTTTGGTTCAAATATGTATTTGAAATCGATAATTTGAAATGGTTTATTGAGAAACTGAATCGAATTGAAATTGATGATTTGAGATTTGATTAAATTCGAATTTTGGAATTCGAGTTGATTTGAATCGATTTGTGAAATTTGGAGAAGCTATTTTTATATAAAGTATTTTAAAACTATATCTAAAACTATTTATATATTTTGAAATTTGGGTCCACGTATATACCTCAATAGGATCGTCGCCACCATCCTACTTCATTTTGGAATCTCCACCGCGTACACAGTTGTTAAAGTGGTTTTCGGTATCGACAGAGAGTATGTCCATATCTGATCCCGGTCTCTTTAACAACCAATCGTTATTATAACCCGTGGTTATAAATTTCAAAAATGGTTTATATTCCAAATAAAAAATAATTCATTTAAACCATTTAAATACGAAGTCATTATACTTTCAAATCAAATATTCAATTTCCAGAATTATAGCATTTTCTAAGTTCATTCATTTAATTACAAAATTTCAAAACATTGTATTTTCAGAAACAGCAGCACTTATAAAGTGTTACAGTAGATATAGTAGTATTTCAAAACATTGTCAATTTCAAAAACAGCAGCACTTACAAAATGCTACAGTAGGTATATTAGTTTCAAAATAGTTCAGCTTTAGAAACAGCAGCATTTATAAACTCTTACAGTAAGTATAATAGTAATTCAAAAAACAGTTCATTTCAGAAACAGTAGCATTTATAATCTGTTATAGTAGGTATATTAGTTTCAAAACAGTTCAGCTTTAGAAACAGCAGCACTTACAAAGTGCTACAGTAAGTATTTTAGTATTTCGGAACTTAGTTTAATTTCAGAAATAGCATCATTTATAAACTGTTACAATTACTGTTATAAGTTTATTATAACAATTTAAAAGAAAGTGATTGTAATGAGTTTTGCCACTCTCTTATGTAATTGTTTGCCTAGGATATGTTTTGGTCATTGTATTTTGGTTTGCCTATTGGTAAACTGTAGTGATGTTGCTCTTTGCGCAGTGCATTTGCTATTGGCAGTCTAGACATGTTGTCTAGCTCCTATTCTCTAAGCTAGTTAGTTTTAGTGGACGGACCACTTTAAAAACCATGTATAGTAGCATAGGCATCCTGCCGATCTCCTGTTCCTTGTATTTTTTTATTACGTTTGTTGTAATAAAAAGTGGACGATCCACTTTAAAAATCGGCTGGCCTTGCCAATAAAACAATATATTTCAACTTTTCTCATTTTTAACTTATCAAACATATATCACTTTTCAAAATAATTTATTTGGATATCATTTCACTTATGATTTAAATAAAATAACATTTATAAATAAAATATCTAAATTAAACCATAATTCATTTATTAAGTCAAAATTTCATTTAATTTGCTTAACTTTTAATTTAACAAACATCTAGATATTTTATTTACTTTTAAAAATATCCATTTCCTAAATAAAATATTTTATTACCAAGTTAAGCCAAAATTTCCATTTAAATCAAATTTTCAAATATTAAATTAAATCACATTTTATTTACATTTCAATCATTTAATAACTCATACAATTTCAACTTACAGAAAATCACTATAAAATTTATTTAAATCCAATTTAAGTTAAAATCTCAGATAATTTAAATTCCAAATACTTAAAAAAATTCAGAAAACTATGATATCAAACTTAAGTTCAAAATCACATATATTTAACATTTCAAAATACTTAAAGTTTCAGAAAACTATTATATCAAACTTAAGTTCAAAATCACACATATTTAATATTTCAAAATACTTAAAAATTTCAAAAAACTATTATTTAAAATAAAACACGGGTCTGTATAATATTTTCTAACCTAGGTCAAGTGGTACGGATATGTATCATTTCAACCCTTAATATATATAAATCCCGGGTTCTATCATTTCAAACCCACAATCCCAAGTCAAAAAAAATAAAAATCGCTCGAGCCTATCATTTCAGCTCATAACAATTTTTCCATATTCTAAAGTCCGTTCGGGTATGTATCATTTCAACCCATAGTGATTCTATGCTAGCAGGGAACTTGAGTGTGAGAAAACGGAAAAATAAATAAGCCGCAAAACATATCATCTGATGTCAGGTGATGCAACAGGTATATAATCAGGTTATAACATCATATGGTAATATCACATGCATATATGAATTTATATCAACATAGCATATCAATACTACACATCCACTTGTCATCGTTTCACAAATATATAAGTACGAATGTCTAGAGTGATAAACTCACCTTTTTGAAGCTAGAGACAACAATCAAACACAAGACAAACTACTCCGAAAAGCATGACAAAGCACGAATCAAATACGAGTGGATGGAGAGCCAAGATTCAATCTTGTACAAACAATTACAAAACATATATAAGAATATGATTATACAAAGAATTTAGACTTAAATCAAAATCCAAATATGAACAAAGAGGAGTAGGATGACTTAACCAAAGCAAGTAGGCTCGGCCACTTCCAAAATAGGCTAGACCATCATTAAATGAGCTCGGCTATCCTGGTTTGAGGCAACTAGGCTCGGCCTTGGTCACAAATATACACGGCTAAGCAAAGGAATGTGAAGGGATTGGCAAGTAAAAGTCAAGTGAATACAAAAGGTCAAGGGAAAGTGGAAGGTCATGCACACATGGGTTCGGCCCTATGTCTAAAGTGGCTCGGCCATGGTGTGATGGGCTTGGTCAGGTGGTCATAAGGCACGACTTGGGGTGGTGTAGTTCACGGCAAGGCAAAGGGAAGGTTGGATTTGGTGATGGCCGAGGCGACAAAAGGGGAAGGTGATGGTCAATAGGCTCGGCTTGGGTTTGATGTAAGGGGTGGTGGGTTTTGATCAAGGCAAGTCACGGCATGGGTTAGGTCAGATCAAGATCGACCCATGGAAGGTGCTGGTGGAGGGGATGGTGGAGGAGATTAGGTCGGTTAGGAAGGACGCTTGGCCGAACTTGCTTGAGAATAGAAGAAAAGAGAAAAGAGAAGAGAAAGAGGAAGAAACATGAATACTTTTATGTAATTTGTTTTGAGAAAAGAAATGAGAAGAGATGAGAAACAAAAGTGTTATGAATGTGAAAAAAAGAATGTGGGGAGGAGTTGTACGGCTAAAGAAGTGGATGGCTAGAAAATGAAAAGGCTAGAAAATGAAGAGGCTTCAATTAAACACAAGTAACTTAAGTCTATTGAATTTCCAAGCCAAAAATCAAATAAAAGAAAAATAGAAAGTAGAGAAATGAAAATAATAAAATGAAAAATATAGACAATAGAAATGAAATAGAAAATAACAATGAGATACTGAAAATAATTGCGTGTAAAACGCTAAATTTCATTCAATTTAAAAAAGTATAAAACTGAATTTGACGAAACGAAAAGCAGAACGAATATCAGGATAAAATACAGTTTAAAAGAAAAGGATTAGAAATTTAAAATTCAAATTTAAAAATTTCAACTGAACGTCAAAGTTTGACCAAAGTTGACCAAAATATAAAATTTTCAGAAAAACATTATTCTATTATATTTGGAAAATAAATTACAACAAAAATCCAAAATTACATTGGAAAATTCCAATATTTCAATTTAAAATGATTTAAAATCAAAGTTTTCAAATAAATTTAATAAAAAATATTTGTTAAAAATATGGGTTGTTACACTCTCCCCCACTCAAAACTTTTCGTCCTAAAAAAGGAACGAGACATGGAAGAACAATAAAAGATAAGATAGGACGGAGAATAATACTGGAAACAAACAATTTCGGATTCGAAGCACGTATGCTCTCCTCCGTCTCCCAGGTACAATTCCGATCATCAGTACAACACTACACTATGACCAGGATGACATATTTCCTTCTCAGCTGCTTTGTACCTCTATCGATAATACGAAGTGGCTTCCTCTCGACAGTAAGGTTTGATTCAATATCCAAACTCTCGAGAGCAGAAGGCGAAACAATAAGAGATGGATCATGAAGATACCGACAAAGATGCGAAACAGTGGAATACATATGCACTCCAAGAAATTCTAAGGCAAATCCAGGCGGTAAGCTAAAGAACCAATCCTCTCTAAGATGCAGAAAGGACCAACGAACCGAACGATTACCGGATTCAATCCAGCAAGATAGAGATCTGCAAGGTCATCCGTAAAGAGCAACAAACGGAGACATTGCAATACTAGCCTGGGTATAAAAGATAAACTAAGATAGATAGAGGATTAAAGACAAGATAAAACAAAAATTAAAATTATACCTGATAACTATTGTTATAGGTAAATTCGACGAGATGGAGATGATCTTCCCAAGATCCTCCATAATCAAGAACACAAAAATGAAGAAGATCCTCCAGAATCTGATTCACTCTTTACGTTTGACCTTCGGTCTGTGGATGGTAAGCAGTGCTCAGATTCAGGCGAGTACCCAAAGATTCCAGAAAACTCTCCAAAACTGACTGGTGAACATGGGATCTCTATCATGAACAATACTGATAGAAACACCATGAAGACGAACAATCTCCCTCACATAGATCTTAGCCAAACAGGAAGCAGAACGAGTAGACTAGACCGGCATGAAATAAACGGACTTGGTCAATCTATCCACAATAATCCAAATACTCTCGTAAAACTTAGCATTCTTACGAGTCAAAACAAGGAAAAGTGCAGCAATCTGAGCAAAATTCTTAATGAATCTCCGATAATAACTGGCAAGGCCTAGAAAACTACGAATATCAAACGGGGTCCTAGGAGTTTCCCAATCCTGTACAGAATAGGGACAGATATAAGGACAACAGAAAAAGGCAGAATGATTGAATGATACAGAGAAAAAGAAGGAAAAGAAAGACTTACATTGATCGCAGCGATTTTAACCGGATCAACAGAAACTCCATTACCAGAAACAATATGCCCAAGAAATCGGACTACATCCTTCCAGAATTGGCATTTCAAGAATTTAGCTTTCAACTAATGACTCCTAGGAGTCTCCAGAACAAAGCTCAAATGGCAATCATGCTCCTCCACAGACTTAGAGAAGACGAGAATATCATAAACAAGGACTAGAACAAATTTGTTAAGAACATCACGAAAAACACGATTCATCAAATCAACAAAGAAAGCAGGAGCATTAGTCAAACCAAAAGGCATAACTAACCATTCATAGAAACCATTCTTAATACGGAAAGCAGACTTGGGAATACTTTCCTCATCAACACTGAGCTGGTGAGAGTCTGAGGCACGATCAAGCTGAGAGAAAACAATAGCTCCATAGAGCTGATCAACATATCATTGATACGAGGTATATGATATCTGTTTTTTTCCATAGTGAGCTTGTTCAGCTCCCTATAATCAACATACATCCTCAAATAACCATTGGACTTAGTGAAGAAAACCACTGCTGCTCCCCATTCGGAATGGCTAGGTCTGATCATGCCCTTGGAGAACAAGTCCTCAATTAGCTTCCTCAACTCAACCTTCTCACGGGGTGCCATTCTTCTAGAAGGAAGAATTATAGGTTGAGCTCCAGGAATAAGATCGATACGAAATTCGATTTCCTGCTTAGGAGGTAAAGCAGTGACTTCACCAAATACATCGGGATAGAGTTTGACCATAGGAGTCAAATAAAGATCACTAGGAGAAGAATCAAAAGAATAAATAAAGCTACCAGGAAAATCCTGAGGCATACGGCACTGAATAACCAAAGAATTACCAAAATCATCAACAAGAGAAACAGTTCGGGTTTTACAGGAGATAACGGCTTCATGCCTCTTCAGCCAATGACCTCCAAGCAACAAATCAAAATCATTGAAACCCCGAACATAGAAATTACTAGAACACACCCAGGAGGAAGGGATGTTCAAACTTATCACAAAGATCTATAGATCTAAAACTATGGAAAGCTCCAGTATCAAATAAAATATGAACAGGATGATGAAATAAAGAAAGGATGCCCGGAAGGGTACCTTGGGTATCACTAGGAGCGGGAGCAGAAGGAGGAACAGCAGTACCAACTGAAGCAGGGCAACTATTAACCTAGTGTCCCTTCTGATCATACTCATAATAACCACTCAAATTATTTAAAATTTCTTTATCATCATTTTATATTGTATAAAATTCCATTACATAGTTAACATTTGAATAATTAAGGTAAGTTATATTAGAATGCAATAGAGGATTATACAAGAAATTTTTTCCCAATTCAATTATTTATACTTAAATATTTATTCAAAAATATTGGATTTATCTATAATTAAAATCATCCTTTAATATAAATTAAAGAATTAAATTTCCGATTCATTTCAAACCATTTAGAGATAGATGTATATACTACATATATCAAATCAAATTAAATTTAAAGTAATGTACCTATATATATAAATCAAATCATACTTAAGAAATTTAAATCAATTAAATTTCCAAAACAAAACTGTAGCAAAGCTACTGAGTGGTCTCTCCACTTCGAAACTTGAAAATGAATGTCGATGATGCGGCCGTCATCACCGAAATTATTTTCCAGCGACAAAAGAAGAGAGTACAGACCTGAAATGATTTCTATTCGAAAATACTTTAAATAATATACACTTAAAACTTTAAAACCAGAGTTTGAAATTATCGAAAATTAAATTCTCAAATTCTAGATTTAAATTCATTTAAATTATCAAATCCCTTTATAAACCATATTTATAAATTCATTTATAGAACAATAAGTGAAAATCAACTATTATCATTTTAAACAACCAATTTAATTAACTTATTAAATTCCAATTTTTTTTTCAATATAAGCATACAAATTAATCTCATTTATCAATTTGAAAATAATATTATGTCAGTTTGCTCTGTTCAAGTGTTTTGGAAATCCTATCGATAGCGTTGATCAGACGAATCGAACGAAAATCCAAATCAACATCAACAACTTAAACAACACAATATATAAACATTTTAATATTAATAAAAAAATACAAAATACAAAATATACTCCCTCTCCTGATGATTCAATGTAACGACCCGTAAATTTCAGTGGTTTTATTTATTTAATTTATTGAATTTTGTGAAATTTTAAACAATAAATTTTTGAAATAATAATTTATTATTTGAGATGCGTCTAATTAAACATAGCAAATGGTAAATTTTCATTTGATAATATTGAAGTTTATTTTCTAGTGTAATTTTATTTCAATTTATATCAGTTAAACTTGATGATAATTAAAGTGTTCCGAAACCTAAATATGTCAACATGAGAAATTTTATTTGGAACTCTCTAAATCAGACTGCGAAATTCGTTTTGTGAAATTCAGACGTTTCTAGCTCCGTTTGGATTTTTCCGTACAGAATAGCAACGTATATCGATACCGGATCTGTGACCATTTGATTTCTTTTGTGTTTCAAATTTAACCGTGACTGACAAGCAACAATTATAGCCATTGCTTTTATTTTATTTTTCCTGAAGGACTGACAATTACTATTTCCAACGTTTAATTTATTATACGTTGGTTCGTTTTCCACTTTGCAGTCTATTCATTTACATTCCTACCTTCTGTAGCCTATTCGTTTTCTTTTCCCTACCTGCTAACATATAATTCATTCCCCTTCCCAGATCTACTCTCTCACTCTTTTCTCCATTGCCGAAAGAACTTTCTTCCCCTTCATCTTTTTCCTCCGCCTCCTCTCTTCTCTTTCATCCAAACCCGACCGTCCTCTACGCTTGCACCGCTCCTCCGCCGGCTGAGCCCGCCTCCTCTCACCCAATCTTGGCCTCATCATTCAACCCAGCACCTCGAACTATGAGCCGACCTTCACCTTCGTGTGCCATATCCACCGCCCTCGCTCCAACACGTCGCCTCAATGTAACGACCCGGAATTTCGGTCGTTAGATTTTGAACATTTAATTCATTTTAAATGTTGAATGTGAATTATAATTTGATTTTGAAATAAGGAGATTTTGGTTAAATTAATTGAATTAGTTATAATTTCAAATATGGCAGTTCAATTGGGTTTGAATAATAATAATTAAATAATTGGAATTGGGAAAATTTGTGAATCTGGGTGTATATGGATATAAAAATGGTTTCTAAAATTTATTTAAGTCTAGTTGAATTAGGATTTTAATATTGGACCTTTGGAGGGAATCCAAAGTCGATAGGCTAAATTTGGGATTTTTATATTAATTTAATAATAGGATTTTATAATATAATAATGCAAATAATCAGACTTTGATTCGGAATGAATCAGAATGATTTCTAATGTGAATATAAATTCTATTTGATTTATAATTGAGTTAGTAAAGATTTAAAAGTGAGATTTTAAATGATTTCGACGATTTTGGAATTTGCTCGAATTTAATCGACGAGTTAAAATAGCCTTACGGGGCACAGTCTCGGAATTCGACGAAAATAGTTCCATTGGATCCGTAATAGTTAATTATTTTTGGATTTCAAATTTTAGAGCGTTTGGAGTTACCATTTGTTCGTACGGGTGAGAAATGCGTTGAAATTTAAATCAATAATTTAATATTTAAACTCGATTCAAAAGCTATCTTCCACATATGATTGAATTGGGCTCCAAAACACGTTCCATTGTGTTCGGAATGTAACGACCCGTATTTTTACGGATCGAAAAGTTTGTCAAAATCTAGAATGTAACGACCCGTATTTTTACGGATCGAAAAGTTTGTCAAAATCTGGAATTTTAGTGTTGTTGAGCCATTTCAGATTTTAGGCAAAATATGGCTAAGTCCTAAGTCGTTCACGACTTAGTATAGGTCGTAAGTCGTATACGACTTAGGGGATAGGCGCGACTTAAGGATAGTGGCGAGTTAATTGTTACCGAGTTAAGAAGCAGCGAGTTAAGAGTTAAGTCATGACCGACTTAAGTGGGTCAGGCGACCTAAGGAAGTATTGGAGCGACCTATAGCTGTTCGCGACCTAGGGATGAGCGACCTAGTGGTTCCGAGTTAGCATTGTTAGGTCGGCAACGACCTAAGGAGTTTGGAGATAGCTGTGTAGCGACCTAGTATCTTGGTATGACCTATAGGTTAGCGACTTAAGGAGTATACGACCTATGGGAGTTAAGTCATACGAGTTAAGTCGTAAGGTTGTATTAGGTCGTATACAGTCTAAGTGTTAGGTCGCGTGGGTATGTTAAGTCGTAAGTTTGTTAGGTCGCGAGGTAGTGTACCTGTTAAGTCGTTGGGTGACTGTAGCATGGTTTTGGATTAAGTTGTAGTTCGAAGGACTACTAAGTCGTGAGGTTTTAGGTCGCATGAAGACTTACGGTGTTAAGTCGCTGGGTTTTAGCCTATGTGTTAAGTCGTAGACAACTTAGGGAAGTTAAGTCTTAAGTCGTAGAGAATTGGTCTGTTAAGTCGTAAGTCGCTAAGTCGCGCATAGGCTAAGTTGTTAAGTCGAACTGTTATGTCGCGCGCTATGTTAAGTCGGAAGACCCAGTTGAGTCGTAAGTCGTAGGACTGCTAAGCCGTTAGGTCGTGAGCGACCTAGGAGTTGGGGCGCGCGTGCATATCTGTTAGGTTGGAGGCTTTGTTAAGTCGGAAGTGTCTTAGGTTATAAGTCGGAGATGACTTATCGAGGCGGACGAGTTACGACTTAAGGAATTTTCTACTATAAATAGGAAGGGTTTTTCTCACTTTTTTAGATCCGGATTTCGAAGCGACGAAGTGTTGCCATTTTGAGAGCTCGACTTCTTCACTTCTTTTCTCCAACTCTAATCTAGTGCTTCCATCCATCCAAGTTGAAGATCAAATTGAAGATTCAAGAGCTTAGATTGAAGATCTTCATCTTTTCAAGAGAGATTTCTTCGTTTGAAGCGGATTCGTGATAGATCAAGATTGATCCTTCGCTGTCCAGATCTGAAGCGTGTTGATTTGGGGTTGTTTAGGTGATTTGGTGAGTGGTGATTATCTCTCACACGGATCCAAAGGAGTATATCGGATTGTTGGCTCGATTTGGTGTTAAAATAGTGATTTCCATGCATTTTCTTCATCCTAAGTATAGATCCACATAGATCCATTGTTCATGATGATGTTACATCCATTTTATCATATGTTAATCTATGCAAGTTCATTCATCAAGTTTGTAGAGATATTGTTCATGTTTTCATGCTTGTTAGACTTCCAACTCTTTAATTACGAAAATGCCATTATTGTTATAATTGTCCATTTTGCTTATATTCGAATGCTTGGTTACTTGGATTGATGTTTGACATGATTGATTGCTGTGAATTAGATGATTGTTGATTGGTTTTAGACAAGGTGGTCGAAGATGATTCAAAAGCTAAGGGAAAGGCTCTTGAATTGGGAAAGCTGCTCGTGGCATATGTAGCGGGATG
This sequence comes from Allium fistulosum, assembly GCA_030737815.1. Lineage (NCBI taxonomy): Eukaryota > Viridiplantae > Streptophyta > Magnoliopsida > Asparagales > Amaryllidaceae > Allium > Allium fistulosum. The sequence goes on along the minus strand of CM060902.1, from coordinate 1,367,079,244 downwards.
ATGAAGCTCTTATGCATAGATTTGATGATGTGATGTTGAGATGAGGCTTTGCGAGGATGTAATGAAGCGAGGCATCATGTGATGAAGACTTGGTCTAATCCAGACGGGATCATTCCAAGCATGTTGATAACTCGGTGATATGATTCGAGTTGAGGATAATGAATGGATATGAGAATAGTCGTCGAGGAGGATGACTAGGAGGCTTGGATAGCATCGTTGTTGAAGGTTCTAGCATGCTCTAAGCAAGAGTACGTTTGGGTAAATTCGATAGTCCCAACGGCCAACTGTTGATGGTCGAGTACTCTGGGCAGATTCGAAAGTCCTAGGCACGGGCTGCGACGACGTGCGGGAGTTATGTCTAGAACCGGGGTTTCCATTAGCCCTTGACGGACGGCTGAAAGAATGTGCCGGTCATTCAATTAACGGTGATATCGAAGCAATGATAACAGTGATAGCCAGAGTCATGGATGTTTGGTCGTATCGTCATTCGGACTCAAGAGCGGTATTTTCTGGGTGCTTATCTGATTTAGGCCTTGGTACTTGGAAAACACCGCCCTTGACTCGAATGATTATTACTTTACTTTAAATTGTATGCTCTGCTATGTTGCTTCTGCTTAGTGTGTGTTTGGGGGCTATCACTGTAGAAAGAGGTGGAGTGGGAGGGTTGTATTCCTGTTCCTTTTCCTTTATGCTCTTTTGGTATGTTGTTAGTTAATTTACTGCTCACTAAGACTGTTGTCTGACTCAAGGCTTTATGTTTTAATTCTTATTGCCTTGGGCTGTTCGTCCATTTTTGGGACGGGCAGACTAGGTAGCAGGTGGCAGGTGCTGTTCTCTTCTCACGATGCTGATATCGAAGACGAGTTGGAGGGTTGCATATTATCTTCTTATTATATGTACTGGATGTTCCGCTGTTTTGTATTCTCTGAGTGTTATGTAGTGAGGCTTGGTGTATTGGCTATTTGGATGCTTGTATTCAACTATTATGAAGTTTATATGATGGCATTTTATTCTGTAAAGCTTCACTATACATATGTTCTATTGTATTTTGTCCATGCGCTGTGAGTAATACGATAGATTCTATTGTTTTATTTTACCCTGACAATCGTCCATGGCTGACTGGCACACTTTACAGCGCACTATCTCTAGATTACGTGCGGGGGTCATGGGCGGTCGTCACATTTGGTATCAGAGCATTGGTTAATCGATTTTACCCAACGCTCACTGACGTAACTACGTATGAGAGACGCAATTGTATTTTGATGGATGAATACTATATAATATAGTAGCTTAGTAGAGTTTGAGTCCTTTATGCAGTTGTTTCTCTAGATGTTCTAATCATTCCTTTTTATAGATATTGAGAATGATTCGAAGAGGGAGACCAGCTGCTAGGGAAGGCCGTGCTACTAAGGGGGCTGCTGATTATGCAGCTATGTTCGAAGCTATGATGACTTCGATCATGAGAAGGATACCAGTTCCAGGGGCAGCAGTAGATGTTGGAGTTCAAGTCCAAACTCCGAAACCAGTGGATTTTGCTAAGTTCTGCAAGGATTATACTGCTCTTGGAGGAAAGGTTTTCTTGGGAACAGAATCAACTATTGAGGTCCAGAGGTGGATAGATGCTTGTAGAAGGATCTTTGGTGATTTGGGAATTGAGGATGCGACTAAGAGGAAGTTGGCATCGAGACAGCTTCAAGGGAGAGCTTCTGATTGGTGGAACTCTATTACCATCACTACTCCGGAGGAAGAGATTACTTGGGAGCAATTCCAAGTCAGATTTGAAGCTAAGTTCATTTCTACAGCTCAGAAGTCTGTTCTGTTCAAGAAGTTTGTAGAGCTCAAGCAGGGAGGAAGACCAGTTCTTGAGTATGTTTCTGAGTTTGAAGCGTTGTCCAAGTATGCCCGGTCATATATTGAATCTGCATATCAGAAGAATGAGAAGTTTGTGACAGGCTTGGACAGTTATCTCGGGAGACAGTTGGTGGATCATTTGGACGATTCATTTGAGAAGCTTGTGGAGAAAGCTCTCAGGCATGAGAGTCTGTTTCCTAAGGAAGGATCTATTGTTGCTGTGACCAGGGAAGAATCTAAACCCCAGCAGGGTGGAAACAAGAAGAGGAAGCAGCAGCAGCAGAAGGGTAAGGATGGCCAGAAGAAGCCGAAAGGCGAGGTGACTTGCTACAATTGTCAGCAGAAGGGCCATTTCTCGAAGGATTGTAAGAATCCGAAGGTGCCGATGAAGTGTCACAACTGTGACAAGCCGGGGCATTTCAGGAAGAATTGTCCAGAACCAAGGAGGGACAAGCAGATTGTACAAGCTTATGCTTTGGGAGCTGTTCCGTCGTCTTCGAAAGCTCCTACTGCTGAAGAGAAAGGAAAGAGTGTGGTGGTTCAAGGTACTCTTTTCCTATGTGGTGTTCCTGTTAGAGTTCTGTTTGATAATGGAGCGTCGCATTCGTTTGTTTGTAGTGAACTCGTAAGCCGGTTAGGTTTGGAACCGGATATTGTTGATAGGCCATTGGTTGTGACTAATCCAGTTGGGGGTTCGTCTTGTTTTTGTATGTTATGCCATGGTCTGATTGTGTCGAGTCATGGTTGCTCTTTTGTTTGTGATTGCTTTGTTCTGAACTTTGCGGGGTTCGGAATTATTTTGGGTATGGACTGGCTTAGGAAGTATGCGGCAAAGGTTGATTGTGAGAGGTTGGAAGTGACAGTCGAGAATGTGGAGGGGCGAAAGATTGTGATACGATGTAAGCATGAAGAAGGCGTCTTCATGAGCTTCATGTATTCGCTTGTTGTTCCACGGGATGGACTGTCATCTGTGCCAATCGCGAATGGATTCGAGGATGTCTTTGACGAAGTCAAAGGGTTGCCGCCGCATAGAGAGATCGAGTTTTGTATAGATCTAGTTGAAGGAGCCAGACTCGTTGTGATGCCTCTTAGGCGGATGGCGCCTAGGGAACAACATGAGTTGAAGGTGCAAGTTGATGACCTTTTACAGAAAGGATTCATTCGGCGTAGTGTGTCCGAGTGGGGTGCACCAGTTGTGTTCGCAACCAAGGCAGATGGATCGTTGAGATTGTGTGTGGATTACCATGAGCTGAATAAGGTGACTAAGAAGAACAAGTATCCATTGCCAAGAATAGATGACTTGTTTGATCAGCTTCACGAAGCTAAGGTGTTTTCTCAGATGGATTTGGCAACGGGATTTCACCAGTTGAGAGTAGCTAAGGATAGTGTGCCGAAGACTGCTTTTCGGACACCATCTGGTTTCTTTGAGTGGCTGGTAATGCCGTTTGGATTGACTAACGCGCCAGCATACTTTGTGGATCTTATGAATAGAGTGTTCAGAGATCAGTTGAACAAGTTTGTGCTAGTGTTCGTGGATGATATTCTGATTTATTCCAGAACTGAAGAAGAGCACAAGATGCATTTGCATATTGTTTTGGAAACCTTGCGGAAACATCAGCTGAAGGCTAAGTTTTTGAAGTGTCACTTCTGGAAGAGTGAAGTGAGGTTCTTAGGCCATGTGATTTCTGGAAATGGGATAGCGGTTGATCCCGCTAAGGTGGCAGCAATCCAGGATTGGGTTAGACCTAAGAATGCATCTGATGTGAGAAGTTTTCTTGGATTAGCAGGATATTATCGATGGTTTATCAAAGACTTCTCCAAGGTAGCTGCACCGTTAACAGGATTGATGAAAAAGAACCAAGTGTTCAGTTGGGATGCTAAGTGTGAGCAAGCTTTCGGAATCCTGAAAGAGAGATTGACAAGTGCTCCTGTTTTGACTATTCCAAGTGGGAATGATGAGATGGTGGTTTACACCGACGCATGTGGTACTGGACTTGGAGCAGTGCTGATGCAGAGGGATAAAGTTGTTGCGTATGCAAGTCGACAACTGAAGCCGCATGAAAGGAATTACCCGACTCATGATTTGGAGTTAGCGGCGATTGTATTTGCTCTGAAAATGTGGAGACATTATCTGTTGGTAGTTCGATTCGAGTTGTTTACGGATCATAAGTCGTTGAAGTATCTTTTCTCCCAAAAGGATTTGAATCTTCGGCAGCAACGTTAGCTACAGTTTTTGGCATCATATGATTTTGGTATAGCTTATACTCCGGGAAAAGGTAACGCGGTGGCGGATGCGTTAAGTCGAAGACATGCAGGATTAGGAGCCATGTTTTCAGAATGGAAGAGTCTCGAGTATTTAGCTGGATTTGACTTCAGGCCTAGATGTGAATTGGAACCTGAGATGTTGGCAAACTTATCGATAAGACCTTCACTTGTGGAAAGGATTGGCAAGAGCCAAAAGCGAGACGATAAGCTTGTCAAGATTATCCGTGAATTGGAATCTGGATTGGATCCAGAAAAGGATAAAGGATTCGAGGTCGATCGAGAGGGTTGGCTTCGGAAGCAAGGACGACTAGTTGTTCCCGATATAGATGAATTGAGGAGTGAAGTTCTGAAGGAAAGTCATCACTCGAAGTTGACAATTCATCTAGGTGGAAATAAGATGTATCGGGATATGAAGAGAACCTACTACTGGGAAGGCATGAAGAAGGATGTTGGAAATTTTATTTCCAAGTGCATGAACTGCCAGTTGGTAAAGGCTGAACAGAAGAAGCCAAGTGGATTGCTTCAGCCATTAGAAGTTCCTACATGGAAGTGGGAGCATATATCGATGGATTTTATTGATGGATTACCTAGAACCAGAACTGGAAATGAAGGGATTTGGGTCATTGTGGATCGTCTGACCAAGAGTGCGAGATTCATTCCTGTTCGATCGACTAGGACTGCATCAAAGTTGGCTGAGATGTATGTTAAGTGGATAGTTCGATTCCATGGTATTCCGAAGAGTATAGTGAGCGATCGAGACCCATTGTTCACTAGTAGATTTTGGAAGAGCTTCCAGGAAGTTTTGGGAACCGAGTTGTGTTTGAGTACAGCTTATCACCCTCAAACAGATGGTCAGACCGAGAGAGTCAACCGAGTTTTGGAAGATCTTCTTAGAGCATGTGTTTTGGATTTCGGAGGATCATGGGAAGATCACCTTCATTTGGTGGAGTTTGCGTACAACAACAGTTACCAGTCAAGCATCGGTATGGCACCGTATGAGGCATTGTATGGGAGACCGTGTAACTCTCCGACATGTTGGATAGAAACAGGAGAAAAGCTGATGCTTGGGCCAGAGATGATTCGACAGACTTCAGATTGTATAGAGATCATTCGGCAACGAATGAAGGCAGCCCAAGACCGTCAGAAGAGTTATGCTGATAAACGTCGTAAGGATTTGGAATTCGACGTTGGTGATATGGTTTTTGTGAAGATTTCTCCACTGAAGAATGTTATTCGATTCGAGAAGAAAGGAAAATTGACTCCGAGATTTGTTGGACCATTCCCGATCATCGAGCGAATTGGAAAGCTCGCCTACAGATTGGAGTTACCAGAGAAGATGTCAAGTGTGCACAATGTTTTTCACGTATCATATCTACGGAAGTATGTGCACGACTCGAATACAGTGGTTTCTGCTGATAGCTGTGAAGACTTCGAAGTTGATCCAGTTGATAGAAGACCTCGTAAGCCGCTTCGTGTTGTTGAAACCGACACGAAACAGCTTAGGAGGAAGGTAGTTAAGTTGCTCAAGATACAATGGAGTGATGATGATAACGACTGTACGTGGGAGGTGGAAGAGAGGATGAAGGCAGCTCATCCTGAACTCTTCAAGGTATGGCCCTAAGGTGTCGTGTCATCTCGCGATATTGTAACTTGTTCTAGTTTTAGAATTCTGTACGCTAAGCTAGAATTGGATGCATGGTTTGTTGATTGCTATGGATGGTAGGCGTACAGAATAGTTTTTGATTGCTATGATTGTTTGGAATTTCGGGGGCGAAATTCCTAAGGGGAAGAGAATGTAACGACCCGTATTTTTACGGATCGAAAAGTTTGTCAAAATCTAGAATGTAACGACCCGTATTTTTACGGATCGAAAAGTTTGTCAAAATCTGGAATTTTAGTGTTGTTGAGCCATTTCAGATTTTAGGCAAAATATGGCTAAGTCCTAAGTCGTTCACGACTTAGTATAGGTCGTAAGTCGTATACGACTTAGGGGATAGGCGCGACTTAAGGATAGTGGCGAGTTAATTGTTACCGAGTTAAGAAGCAGCGAGTTAAGAGTTAAGTCGTGACCGACTTAAGTGGGTCAGGCGACCTAAGGAAGTATTGGAGCGACCTATAGCTGTTCGCGACCTAGGGATGAGCGACCTAGTGGTTCCGAGTTAGCATTGTTAGGTCGGCAACGACCTAAGGAGTTTGGAGATAGCTGTGTAGCGACCTAGTATCTTGGTATGACCTATAGGTTAGCGACTTAAGGAGTATACGACCTATGGGAGTTAAGTCATACGAGTTAAGTCGTAAGGTTGTATTAGGTCGTATACAGTCTAAGTGTTAGGTCGCGTGGGTATGTTAAGTCGTAACTTTGTTAGGTCGCGAGGTAGTGTACCTGTTAAGTCGTTGGGTGACTGTAGCATGGTTTTGGATTAAGTCGTAGGTCGAAGGACTACTAAGTCGTGAGGTTTTAGGTCGCGTGAAGACTTAAGGTGTTAAGTCGCTGGGTTTAGCCTATGTGTTAAGTCGTAGACGACTTAGGGAAGTTAAGTCTTAAGTCAAGAGAGATTTCTTCGTTTGAAGCGGATTCGTGATAGATCAAGATTGATCCTTCGCTGTCCAGATCTGAAGCGTGTTGATTTGGGGTTGTTTAGGTGATTTGGTGAGTGGTGATTATCTCTCACGCGGATCCAAAGGAGTATATCGGATTGTTGGCTCGATTTGGTGTTAAAATAGTGATTTCCATGCATTTTCTTCATCCTAAGTATAGATCCACATAGATCCATTGTTCATGATGATGTTACATCCATTTTATCATATGTTAATCTATGCAAGTTCATTCATCAAGTTTGTAGAGATATTGTTCATGTTTTCATGCTTGTTAGACTTCCAACTCTTTAATTACGAAAATGCCATTATTGTTATAATTGTCCATTTTGCTTATATTTGAATGCTTGGTTACTTGGATTGATGTTTGACATGATTGATTGCTGTGAATTAGATGATTGTTGATTGGTTTTAGACAAGGTGGTCGAAGATGATTCAAAAGCTAAGGGAAAGGCTCTTGAATTGGGAAAGCTGCTCGTGGCATATGTAGCGGGATGATGAAGCTCTTATGCATAGATTTGATGATGTGATGTTGAGATGAGGCTTTGCGAGGATGTAAGGAAGCGAGGCATCATGTGATGAAGACTTGGTCTAATCCATACGGGATCATTCCAAGCATGTTGATAACTCGGTGATATGATTCGAGTTGAGGATAATGAATGGATATGAGAATAGTCATCGAGGAGGATGACTAGGAGGCTTGGATAGCATCGTTGTTGAAGGTTCTAGCATGCTCTAAGCAAGAGTACGTTTGGGCAGATTCGATAGTCCCAACGGCCAACTGTTGATGGTTGAGTACTCTGGGCAGATTCGATAGTCCTAGGCACGGGCTGCGACGACGTGCGGGAGTTATGTCTAGAACCGAGGTTTCCATTAGCCCTTGACGGACGGCTGAAAGAATGTGCCGGTCATTCAATTAACGGTGATATCGAAGCAATGATAACAGTGATAGCCAGAGTCATGGATGTTTGGTCGTATCGTCATTCGGACTCAAGAGCGGTATTTTCTGGGTGCTTATCTGATTTAGGCCTTGGTACTTGGAAAACACCGCCCTTGACTCGAATGATTATTACTTTACTTTAAATTGTATGCTTTGCTATGTTGCTTCTGCTTAGTGTGTGTTTGGGGGCTATCACTGTAGAAAGAGGTGGAGTGGGAGGGTTGTATTCCTATTCCTTTTCCTTTATGCTCTTTTGGTATGTTGTTAGTTAATTTACTGCTCACTAAGACTGTTGTCTGACTCAAGGCTTTATGTTTTAATTCTTATTGCCTTGGGCTGTTCGTCCATTTTTGGGACGGGCAGACTAGGTAGCAGGTGGCAGGTGCTGTTCTCTTCTCACGATGCTGATATCGAAGACGAGCTGGAGGGTTGCATATTATCTTCTTATTATATGTACTGGATGTTCCGCTGTTTTGTATTCTCTGAGTGTTATGTAGTGAGGCTTGGTGTATTGGCTATTTGGATGCTTGTATTCAACTATTATGAAGTTTATATGATGGCATTTTATTCTGTAAAGCTTCACTATACATATGTTCTATTGTATTTTGTCCATGCGCTGTGAGTAATACGATAGATTCTGTTGTTTTATTTTACCCTGACAATCGTCCATGGCTGACTAGCACACTTTACAGCGCACTATCTCTAGATTACGTGCGGGGGTCATGGGCGGTCGTCACACGGAATGTGGGTAAAACCTTATAAACGCCATGCGGCATGTGTGATTTGGAGTTTGTTTGTATAGCTTGTTAAAATTTGAGAAATTATTAAAATAATAATTATAAAACGTTTATATATATATATGTTTTGGCAGAAACCCTAATCTATTTTCTTCGGCCGCCACTCAACATAAACAGTGGCCGATATTCAATTCCCTTCTCCCCAATTTTTCTCGAAATCTAGGCAGTATTTTCGAAATCTTTCTAAATGAAAGTTGGAGAGCTCACCGAGGCGAGTAAATCCAACGGTGGGTTTTCATTCTGGGGCCATGGATCTTCCTCGATTTGGTGATATAGGGTTTCCGTTCGTTCGCTAATCTCAAGGTGTGAGGGCCGTCGAGTTCGACCGGGTCTAGGCCGGTGATGGGTGGCGTAGTGGGCTTCGTTGTGGTGGGTTCTGATCGGGGTCCGGTCGTCGTTTGGGGGTGGTGGCGATCAACTTTTTGACGCGTGTGGTGGGTTTCGTTCGATCTGGTATAGCGCGTGGAAGAAGATGGTTTCGACGGCCTTGATTTTGAGCATAGTGATGGACGGTAGACGGTATAATAAATTGAATAAAAAGAGATTTGTTTTAAAATTTTATTCAAACTTTAAACTAGCATATCTTTTGCATGCATCGTCAGATTTCGACGAAACAACATGCGCCGGAATTGTAGCGACGAGATCTACGCTGCAGCGCCGATCTGGGCACATTTGTGGCAAGCAAGAATTTTAGATTAAATCGAAGGAGGTCGATTTAATTTAAAATTGGAACGCTCGGCGTTTAAACTCAAGGTGAGTTAATCCCACTCACATCTGGATTTCCAGAATTGATTTAAATAGTTAAATTTAAATTATTGGTTGAATGATTGAATTGATTGGATATGATATTATATATAGTAGTTTATATATATTGGAGTGATTGATTTCCCGCATTATATAGCGGATGAGACCCTATGCGTCGCATAATAGCGGACGATATTATATAAACCCATATACCGCGATATTTCCACCTCGAAGTGGAATTGGTATTTTATATTGTGCTTACGTCTGTGGATGCAGAGAAACAGGTTGGAGGGATCCAACTGGATTCCTCAAATGTTTGAATTTATTTCATATGCTGTGATATGATTTATTGATAATCTGTGATGATTATACTGATTATATCTTAAATTTAATTATGAAAAGCTTTGGATTGGTCGAATATATATATGGGTATTTGTGGGAATGAAAAATAAGTTTGAATTTTTAAAAAAGAAATAAAAAGGGAAATTTTTAAGTAAATAATATAGTGAATTCAAATGAATTAAAGGAATGAGTTTAGAAAAGGAATAAAAGGTTTGATTTTAAATCCTATATAATAAATTCAAGGATGGGTAAAATTGGGATTTTGAATAAGTGAGAAAAAGGGATTTGAATTAAAGAAATAAGCAATATTTCTAGTATGAAGAAATATATTTTTAAAATTCAAGATTTGAATGAGTTAGGAAAAATAAAAGGGAATTTTGAAATAAAATATGAAATTTATATTTTCAGTTTAATTAAGATTTTAAATCATAATAAAGAAGTTAAATCTGGAATCAATGGAATTAATGGATTTTAAAATAAATTGAGTAAGTAAAGGAATTTATTTTAAAATGGAGTTGATTTTGGAAATCGATTTGAAAATCGATTTAGTGCTTGAAAACTGTGTTTTTAAAAGGAGAATGAGACTATGGAATTTATAAACTAGGATTATAAATGAAGTGGAATATTTATCGGAGAATAAATTTAGAAGTTTAGATTTCCGGTGGGAATTTCTATAAGAAGTGCAAATTGTTTTAAAAGAAATAGTGAGATTATTTTTAAAAGATGGGAAGTGTATTTCCTGGAAAACTAAGTATGTTTCCAAAGGAAAGCTTTCAAAGTATAAACTAGAAGTTTAAAAATGTGTTTTGGAATGTTTTAGATTAATTATTATTTTTAATTATTTTTAAGTGGAAAATAAATATTTACTTAAGTAATTATGGTATTTAATTATTTTAAAGATAAATTAGTATTAAGTTTACTAAAGGAAGCTTGGTGTTTCTAGTTGGAAAGGAATAATTGGTTGAATTGTTTGTTTGTTTGATAGTTAAATAATCGACTATCAATTCTGGACCCAAATATGACTTTGGAAATTCTAGGAGTACAGGATTTATATGGTACAATTACCGTTCGAGCTGCTATACTGTGCGTATAAACTCGTTTGTTCTTCTAGGACGTTTATAAGGAAACCCGTCCACTAACGGTTAGGAGGTGATCTCCGATCTTATTTTTCGTCTATTTATTTCCTAAAGAACCGGAGGTGAGTTAACGGGAAATAGCGGACGTTGTTTTGAAGAGACCGGGATCGGATTTGTGATCGAAAACCACTTCGATCCAACGAGTACGTTTTTGTGATGACGACAAGAGTTTGGAGTCGAAGATGGAGCAGTGAAGTGCAAGGGCTAGTCGCTACTAATCCTGAGGGTGGTTCCAAAATGGATGTAGTAGGAGTAGTGCCTTCGGTTGCGTTCGAACCCGGAACAGACTTGTATGGATGAATTCTTTTGGAACATCGTCAGGTGGACGGTGGGCATTCTAAGAGATGTGTTCTAAAAGGTAACGCTTAGCCTCGAGCCTCATCAACCGGGAATGACTGAAAATCAGGGGTTATGCAGCAAGGCTAAGTGGGTAGCGCTTATTAGGGTGAGGTCATCCCTGTCTAGATATCCCTTTTTATTTCGGCTTAGTGTGCGGTTGCTGATCCCAACCGTGGGGTGATCTTACTCGGGATTATCCAGTAAGGGGTAGTTCCGGTCTTGTGTTGCAGGGGATTTAGGGTGGATCCTCGGTACGCTGATCTAGACCAGGTATTGTGACAGATGGTACCCTAGTGCCTAGTCATTAGTTGGAAATCCATTCTTCCTACGCGCCTTTACAGTTTTGATTGTAGAACCCACTTTGTGGCTAGTATGCTAGAATTTAATCATGTAACAATTTCAGCTATTTGAATAAGTATTTTTATATAGACACTATTATAATATCACAGGATTTTGATAAGAAATGTTTTGGCTATCGTAAGGTAAAAACCCGACATGTTTATTTGTGGCGTGGTCTTACGAGATGCTTTTGATTTCAAAGGATTTTTGAAACTTTAATAATTAGTTTGGATGTATTTTTCTCACGCTGGTATTCCAGACCGACTCGGGTGTTATTTCATTATAATGCTCGGGTCAGACCGAGTATTACAGATACAGGATAGGATGCTGTGGAGCTCAGGAGACGAGCTAGATGGCTAGACGTATCTCACGTATTTGATGTATTCCGCTGTGTATGGTCAGCTTTGTGAGGACAGATTATTGTAACTGTCCGATTTTGTGCTGTTGTTGGTATGTACTCTGATGATGTAATGTATAAAAACAGTAATAGTTCTTTTTGTATAAAGATCTGTTGTTACCTATTATATATTGTTCCGCTGCGATTGTGAGATTCTGATGTTGTTTTCTATTTTCTTCTTCTACCTCCTTCTTCTTTAACCCCGATGGTTCGATTTTTTGGGCATGGAAAATCGGGTCATCACAGTTGGTATCAGAGCTTAGGTTAGCGATAACCTAGGCTTTGGTGGCGAAATTACTCATTAGAAATAGAGTCAATAGTACTCTAGAATGAGTTGAGTGTAATAATATATATGAGCGCGTATTTGTTAGTGAATATAAAAATTGTTTTTATACTGTGTTGACTTATCGGTTGAGTGTTTATGAATTCTGGTCGGTATAGGAAGTACAACCGTAATCGATAGGGGTTTCTAAACTCTTAAACAAGATAAACCAACATAGTATTGTTTTTAAAGAGGATAAATGAAATAATTTTACCCAAAATTATATTTCGATATGAAAGAAATGATTTTCTAAATTATTATATATATATTTGGATGTTTGGTTGTGGATATCTTAATCAAATAAGAATCTAAAATTTGAAATGGTTTATAACCAAATAAAATTCTATAAGTATGACTTATCCAAAAGAAGAATAACTAAAATTTGATTTAAACCAGAATTTAAATCCCGGAAATTTTGAAAAGTGTTTTAAATGAATGTAAACAAAGGTTGGGAATCTTGGGAATGTTTGAAATGTTTTCCAAAGTGTTTGAGAGAAATAATGGAGTATTATTTTGGGGAAATATTTTTGAATGGAAATTGTTTTGAAATGGATTTTGTGGAAGTAAAGAAGCACTGAACTCACCTTAGTTGCGAGAAAATAATCCTGATGATGATGGCCACATCATCAGAATTCATTTTCGAGTTTCTAAAGTGATGGATTGCTACCGTGGTGATTGGTTATGATATTTGTTTAGACTTGTTGGGTATACAAGTTGTTTTAGAAATTTCAAAAGGAAAGTTTGTTTTGGTAAAACCAAGTTGTTTTGGAATCCGGAGATTTGATTTGACATACCAAGTGGGTATGTGTTATTTATGATTTCAAAATGATTTTGAAATAAAACCGGGCAATTGAATTCTGGGAATTGTTTTTAAATAATGTGAAAAGTTAAGATAAATCAACTATTGAACTTATAAAGTGAAGTTGATTTAAATAAGAAAGGAAGATTGAATTAAGTTGGAGATAAAGTTGAAATGAAAAATGATTATAATTGTGTAATGGAAATTTATACCCTTAAGATATTAAGTGTTATATATAATCTGGAATTGTGGTTATAAGATGAAAATGACTCAAATGAGCAATATAAGCTTTTAAGTAAATAAGTTGTTGAACTTATGAATAGAAAAAGGGAATTGTAAAACCTAAATAAAATGGTTGAGTGTTATGGTAAAAAGAATGGAAAGTTCAAAAATTGAATCCTAAATAAAATGTGAATTGAAATTAAGTAAAAGAAATATAAAATATGGATGGACTTAGGAAAGTAAATAAGTTTTTGAACTTATACATTGAAAAATAAAATTCAAAATTGGATCGAGAAATAAAATTGGATCGAATTGAATTTAACTTAAATTAAATGAAATTGAGTTGAATTTGGATTGAATTGAAATCAAAATTCAATTGAGTTATAAATAATATTGAATGGAATTAAATTCTTATTTAAATTAGTGAAAGAGATGGTATGAATTTAAGTAGGTTAAATTAAATTTAGTTGAACTTGAATTTAATTGGAAAAGAATTAAATTGAAAGGAAATTAATTAAGTTGAAAATGATATTGAATGAATTAAATTCTTACTCGGCTAAATTCAAAAGAATAGTTTGAAAATGAATCTAGCGTAAGCTAAAAAAAATTGTATTGGAATGAATAAAATTTCGATAGCTTATAAAAATTTGAAAGGTAAAATAAAATCCAAAATAAATTTGTTTGGTATTTCGGAATGAAATAAAAATCCAAACATGAATTATAAAATAGATTAAACCCGAGAAAATTAATTAAAGTGATTTTTGAAGATAAAAATCAAATATTGAATTGTAAGATGGGAGTGTACTAATTTGGAATAAGTTAGTTAATTGAATATGTTAATGGGATTTAAATTTGGTAATAAAAAGTTGAGAGTGCGGATGAATAATGAAATTGGATTATATTAGTGATGGTTTGAATTGTAAATAAATTCAAGTGAATGATTGTGAATAAATTTAAAAATGGAATGGAATTAAATATAAATTGAGTCGGCGTCAATTTATATTGGTTGTAAAACTTAAGTAATTATTTATTCACATGGATATCGTCAAATTGCATGGAATAAATCGTCATTTGATGTAAACGAAGTAATTAAAATTCTATGAGTTGATAGAAGTTAAATAAATTTGATTGTGAATCAATTTGGAATTGGATTGAAGTAAATTGATGAATGTAAAGCACACGTTATCATATTGAAGTAAAAATGAATTGGTGGTGGTGAATATGAATTGTATATAGTAAAATTGAATGTAAATCATTTGAGTGGAATAAAAATGATGTTTGGATTGGTTAGGGAAATTAAAATAGCGTTGAACCTTGTGATTTGTTATAAAATATGGTTAACATGTAGGATTTATGGAAATTGGTTGGTTGGGCTATGTAATTGATGTGTTTGGCTAGTTAAATGAATGGAATGTTGTTAAAATTTCATATTTATTGAAAACTTATGTGCTTGTTTGAGTAAGTACAGGTACGGGAGACAATCGATAGAGTTTGGAGTGCGTAAATGCAAAATAAACTAGCCGCTTGCTTTAAAACGCTAATATGAGGTACGTCTATGCTATAAAATTGGAAAATAATATATATTGTGATACATTTTGTTTTCCGACTGTGTGGGTCGATGTATATATATATTTATCATAATTGTGATATTGTAAAACGCTCTCCATACAAAGGGGACGCTGTCAAAAATTTTCAAAAATTTTGGGAGTTTGAAAATTTTACAAAATTTTGAAATTTTGGTTAATTAGAAAAGTTGATTTCTGGAATAATGTTGAAAACAAAGTTTTTGAGTTAGAAATGAAAGCTAATGGTTTTGGATTAAACTAAAAGGTTTTGAGAAGTGAATGTAAGTTTTAACTAAGTAAGTTTGGGTAAGTTAATGTGTTTGGAAGCATTTTCCTACTTTAGCAAATTTCGGGGACGAAATTTTTATAAGGGGGGAAGAACGAAACGACCCGGAATTTTGGTCGTTAGATTTTGAACATTTAATTCATTTTAAATGTTGAATGTGAATTACAATTTGATTTTGAAATAATGAGATTTTGGTTAAATTAATTGAATTAGTTATAATTTCAAATATGGCAGTTCAATTGGGTTTGAATAATAATAATTAAATAATTGGAATTGGCAAAATTTGTGAATCTGGGTGTATATGGATATAAAAATGGTTTCTAAAATTTATTTAAGTCTAGTTGAATTAGGATTTTAATATTGGACCTTTGGAGGGAATCCAAAGTCGATAGGCTAAATTTGGGATTTTTATATTAATTTAATAATAGGATTTAATAATATAATAATGCAAATTATCAGACTTTGATTCAGAATGAATCAGAATGATTTCTAATTTGAATATAAATTCTATTTTATTTATAATTGAGTTAGTAAAGTTTTAAAAGTGAGATTTTACATGATTTCGACGATTTTGGAAATCGCTCGAATTTAATCGACGAGTTAAAATAGCCTTCCGGGGCACAGTCTCGGAATTCTACGAAACTAGTTTCATTGGATCCAAAATAGTTAATTATTTTTGGATTTCAAATTTCAGAGCGTTTGGAGTTACCGTTTGTTCGTACGGGTGAGAAACGCGTTGAAATTTAAATCAATAATTTAATATTTAAACTTGATTCAAAAGCTATCTTCCACATATGATTGAATTGGGCTCCAAAACACGTTCCATTATGTTCGGAATGTGGGTAAAACCTTATAAACGCCATGCGGCATGTGTGATTTAGAGTTTATTTGCATAGCTTGTTAAAATTTGAGAAAATTATTAAAATAATAATTATAAAACGTTTATATATATGTTTTGGCCGAAACCCTAATCTATTTTCTTCGGCCGGCACTCAACATAAACAATGGCCAATATTCAATTCCTTTCTCCCCAATTTTTCTCGAAATCTAGGCAGTATTTTCGAAATCTTTCTAAATGAAAGTTGGAGAGCTCACCGAGGCAAGTAAATCCAACGGTGGGTTTTCGTTCTGGGGCTTGGATCTTCCTCGATTTGGCGATATAGGGTTTCCGTTCGTTCGCTAATCTCGAGGCATGAGTGCCGTCGAGTTCGACCGGGTCTAGGCCGGTGATGGGTGGCGTAGTGGGCTTCGTTGTGGTGGGTTCTGATCTGGGTCCGGTCATCGTTTGGGGGTGGTGGCGATCAACTTTTTGCCGCGTGTGGTGGGTTTCATTCGATCTGGTATAGCACGTGGAAGAAGATGGTTTCGACGGCCTTGATTTCGAGCTTAGTGATGGACGGTAGACGGTATAATAAATTAAATAAAAAGAGATTTGTTTTAAAATTTTATTCAAACTTTAAACTAGCATATCTTTTGCATGCATGGTCAGATTCCGACGAAACAACATGCGCCGGAATTGCAGCGCCGATCTGGGCACGTTTGGGGCAAGCGAGAATTTTAGATTAAATCAAAGGCGGTCTATTTAATTTTAAATTGGAACGCTCGGCGTTTAAACTCAAGGTGAGTTAATCTCACTCACATCTGGATTTCCAGAATTGATTTAAATAGTTAAATTTAAATTATTGGCTGAATGATTTAATTGATTGGATATGATATTATATATAGTAGTTATATATATATATTGGAGTGATTGATTTCCCGCATTATATAGCGGATGAGACCCTATGCGTCGCATAATAGCGGACGATATTATATAAACCCATATACCGCGATATTTCCACCTCGAAGTGGAATTGGTATTTTATATTGTGCTTACGTCTGTGGATGCAGAGAAACAGGTTGGAGGGATCCAACTGGGTCCCTCAAATGTTTGAATTTATTTCATATGCTGTGATATGATTTATTGATAATCTGTGATGATTATATTGATTATATCTGAAATTTGAAATGCTTTGGCTTGGTTGAATATATATATATATATATATATATATATATATATATATATATATATGTATTTGTGGGAATGAAAAATAAGTTTGAATTTTTAAAAAGGAAATAAAAATGGAAATTTTTAAGTAAATAATATAGTGAATTCAGATGAATTAAAGGAATGAGTTTAGAAAAGGAATAAAAGGTTTGATTTTAAATCCTATATAATAAATTCAAGGACGGGTAAAATAGGGATTTTGAATAAGTGAGAAAAAGGGATTTAAATTATAGAACTTAAGCAATATTTCTAGTATGAAGAAATATATTTTTAAAATTCAAGATTTGAATGAGTTAGGAAAAATAAAAGGGAATTTTGAAATAAAATATGAAATTTATATTTTCAATTTAATTAAGATTTTAAATCATAATAAAGAAGTTAAATCTGGAGTTAATGGAATTAATGGATTTTAAAATAAATTTAGTAAGTAAAGGAATTTATTTTAAAATGGAGTTGATTTTGGAAATCGATTTGAAAATCGATTTAGTGCTTGAAATTTGTGTTTTTAAAAGGAGAATGAGATTATGGAATTTATAAACTGGGTTTATAAATGAAGTGGAATATTTATCGGAGAATAAATTTAGAAGCTTAGATTTCCGGTGGGAATTTCTATAAGAAGTGCAAATTGTTTTAAAAGAAATAGTGAGATTATTTTTAAAAGATGGAAACTGTATTTCCTGGAAAACAAAGTACGTTTCCAACGGAATGCTTTCAAAGTATAAACTAGAAGTTTAAAAATGTGTTTTGGAATGTTTTAGATAAATTATTATTTTTAAGTGGAAAATAAATATTTACTTAAGTAATTATGGTATTTAATTATTTTAAAGGTAAATTAGTATTAAGTTTACTAAAGGAATAATTGGTTGAATTGTTTGTTTATTTGATAGTTAAATAACCGACTATCAAATCTGGACCTAAATATGACTTTGGAAATTCTAGGAGGAGTGTGGGAATTATATGGTACAGTTACCGTTCGAGGTGCTATACTGTGCGTATAAACTCGTTTGTTCTTCTAGGACGTTTATAAGGAAACCCGTCCACTAACAGTTAGGAGGTGATCTCCGATCTTATTTTCGTCTATTTATTTCCTAAAGAACCGGGGGTGAGTTAACCGGGAAATAGCGGACGTTGTTTCGAAGAGACCGGGATCAGATTTGCGATCCGAAAACCACTTCGATCCAACGAGTACGTTTTCGTGATGAAAACAAGAGTTTGGAGTCGAAGATGGAGCAGTGAAGTGGAAGGGATAGTCGCTACTAATCATGAGGGTGATTCCAAAATGGATGTAGTAGGAGTAGTGCCTTCGGTTCCGTTCGAACCCGGAACGGACTTGTATGGATGAATGCTTTCGGAACATCGTCAGGTGGACGGTGGGCATTCTAAGAGATGTGTTCTAAAAGGTAACGCTTAGCCTCGAGCCTCATCAACCGGGAATGACTGAAAATCAGGGGTTATGCAGCAAGGCTAAGTGGGTAGCGCTTATTAGGGTGAGGTCATCCCTGTCTAGATATCCCTTTTTATTTCGGCTTAGTGTGCGGTTGCTGATCCCAACCGTGGGGTGATCTTACTCGGGATTATCCAGTAAGGGGTAGTTCCGGTCTTGTGTTGCAGGGGATTTAGGGTGGATCCTCGGTACGCTGATCTAGACCAGGTATTGTGACAGATGGTACCCTAGTGCCTAGTCATTAGTTGGAAATCCATTCTTCCTACGCGCCTTTACAGTTTTGATTGTAGAACCCACTTTGTGGCTAGTATGCTAGAATTTAATCATGTAACAATTTCAGCTATTTGAATAAGTATTTTTATATAGACACTATTATAATATCACAGGATTTTGATAAGAAATGTTTTGGCTATCGTAAGGTAAAAACCCGACATGTTTATTTGTGGCGTGGTCTTACGAGATGCTTTTGATTTCAAAGGATTTTTGAAACTTTAATAATTAGTTTGGATGTATTTTTCTCACGCTGGTATTCCAGACCGACTCGGGTGTTATTTCATTATAATGCTCGGGTCAGACCGAGTATTACAGATACAGGATAGGATGCTGTGGAGCTCAGGAGACGAGCTAGATGGCTAGACGTATCTCACGTATTTGATGTATTCCGCTGTGTATGGTCAGCTTTGTGAGGACAGATTATTGTAACTGTCCGATTTTGTGCTGTTGTTGGTATGTACTCTGATGATGTAATGTATAAAAACAGTAATAGTTCTTTTTGTATAAAGATCTGTTGTTACCTATTATATATTGTTCCGCTGCGATTGTGAGATTCTGATGTTGTTTTCTATTTTCTTCTTCTACCTCCTTCTTCTTTAACCCCGATGGTTCGATTTTTTGGGCATGGAAAATCGGGTCATCACAGTTGGTATCAGAGCTTAGGTTAGCGATAACCTAGGCTTTGGTGGCGAAATTACTCATTAGAAATAGAGTCAATAGTACTCTAGAATGAGTTGAGTGTAATAATATATATGAGCGCGTATTTGTTAGTGAATATAAAAATTGTTTTTATACTGTGTTGACTTATCGGTTGAGTGTTTATGAATTCTGGTCGGTATAGGAAGTACAACCGTAATCGATAGGGGTTTCTAAACTCTTAAACAAGATAAACCAACATAGTATTGTTTTTAAAGAGGATAAATGAAATAATTTTACCCAAAATTATATTTCGATATGAAAGAAATGATTTTCTAAATTATTATATATATATTTGGATGTTTGGTTGTGGATATCTTAATCAAATAAGAATCTAAAATTTGAAATGGTTTATAACCAAATAAAATTCTATAAGTATGACTTATCCAAAAGAAGAATAACTAAAATTTGATTTAAACCAGAATTTAAATCCCGGAAATTTTGAAAAGTGTTTTAAATGAATGTAAACAAAGGTTGGGAATCTTGGGAATGTTTGAAATGTTTTCCAAAGTGTTTGAGAGAAATAATGGAGTATTATTTTGGGGAAATATTTTTGAATGGAAATTGTTTTGAAATGGATTTTGTGGAAGTAAAGAAGCACTGAACTCACCTTAGTTGCGAGAAAATAATCCTGATGATGATGGCCACATCATCAGAATTCATTTTCGAGTTTCTAAAGTGATGGATTGCTACCGTGGTGATTGGTTATGATATTTGTTTAGACTTGTTGGGTATACAAGTTGTTTTAGAAATTTCAAAAGGAAAGTTTGTTTTGGTAAAACCAAGTTGTTTTGGAATCCGGAGATTTGATTTGACATACCAAGTGGGTATGTGTTATTTATGATTTCAAAATGATTTTGAAATAAAACCGGGCAATTGAATTCTGGGAATTGTTTTTAAATAATGTGAAAAGTTAAGATAAATCAACTATTGAACTTATAAAGTGAAGTTGATTTAAATAAGAAAGGAAGATTGAATTAAGTTGGAGATAAAGTTGAAATGAAAAATGATTATAATTGTGTAATGGAAATTTATACCCTTAAGATATTAAGTGTTATATATAATCTGGAATTGTGGTTATAAGATGAAAATGACTCAAATGAGCAATATAAGCTTTTAAGTAAATAAGTTGTTGAACTTATGAATAGAAAAAGGGAATTGTAAAACCTAAATAAAATGGTTGAGTGTTATGGTAAAAAGAATGGAAAGTTCAAAAATTGAATCCTAAATAAAATGTGAATTGAAATTAAGTAAAAGAAATATAAAATATGGATGGACTTAGGAAAGTAAATAAGTTTTTGAACTTATACATTGAAAAATAAAATTCAAAATTGGATCGAGAAATAAAATTGGATCGAATTGAATTTAACTTAAATTAAATGAAATTGAGTTGAATTTGGATTGAATTGAAATCAAAATTCAATTGAGTTATAAATAATATTGAATGGAATTAAATTCTTATTTAAATTAGTGAAAGAGATGGTATGAATTTAAGTAGGTTAAATTAAATTTAGTTGAACTTGAATTTAATTGGAAAAGAATTAAATTGAAAGGAAATTAATTAAGTTGAAAATGATATTGAATGAATTAAATTCTTACTCGGCTAAATTCAAAAGAATAGTTTGAAAATGAATCTAGCGTAAGCTAAAAAAAATTGTATTGGAATGAATAAAATTTCGATAGCTTATAAAAATTTGAAAGGTAAAATAAAATCCAAAATAAATTTGTTTGGTATTTCGGAATGAAATAAAAATCCAAACATGAATTATAAAATAGATTAAACCCGAGAAAATTAATTAAAGTGATTTTTGAAGATAAAAATCAAATATTGAATTGTAAGATGGGAGTGTACTAATTTGGAATAAGTTAGTTAATTGAATATGTTAATGGGATTTAAATTTGGTAATAAAAAGTTGAGAGTGCGGATGAATAATGAAATTGGATTATATTAGTGATGGTTTGAATTGTAAATAAATTCAAGTGAATGATTGTGAATAAATTTAAAAATGGAATGGAATTAAATATAAATTGAGTCGGCGTCAATTTATATTGGTTGTAAAACTTAAGTAATTATTTATTCACATGGATATCGTCAAATTGCATGGAATAAATCGTCATTTGATGTAAACGAAGTAATTAAAATTCTATGAGTTGATAGAAGTTAAATAAATTTGATTGTGAATCAATTTGGAATTGGATTGAAGTAAATTGATGAATGTAAAGCACACGTTATCATATTGAAGTAAAAATGAATTGGTGGTGGTGAATATGAATTGTATATAGTAAAATTGAATGTAAATCATTTGAGTGGAATAAAAATGATGTTTGGATTGGTTAGGGAAATTAAAATAGCGTTGAACCTTGTGATTTGTTATAAAATATGGTTAACATGTAGGATTTATGGAAATTGGTTGGTTGGGCTATGTAATTGATGTGTTTGGCTAGTTAAATGAATGGAATGTTGTTAAAATTTCATATTTATTGAAAACTTATGTGCTTGTTTGAGTAAGTACAGGTACGGGAGACAATCGATAGAGTTTGGAGTGCGTAAATGCAAAATAAACTAGCCGCTTGCTTTAAAACGCTAATATGAGGTACGTCTATGCTATAAAATTGGAAAATAATATATATTGTGATACATTTTGTTTTCCGACTGTGTGGGTCGATGTATATATATATTTATCATAATTGTGATATTGTAAAACGCTCTCCATACAAAGGGGACGCTGTCAAAAATTTTCAAAAATTTTGGGAGTTTGAAAATTTTACAAAATTTTGAAATTTTGGTTAATTAGAAAAGTTGATTTCTGGAATAATGTTGAAAACAAAGTTTTTGAGTTAGAAATGAAAGCTAATGGTTTTGGATTAAACTAAAAGGTTTTGAGAAGTGAATGTAAGTTTTAACTAAGTAAGTTTGGGTAAGTTAATGTGTTTGGAAGCATTTTCCTACTTTAGCAAATTTCGGGGACGAAATTTTTATAAGGGGGGAAGAACGAAACGACCCGGAATTTTGGTCGTTAGATTTTGAACATTTAATTCATTTTAAATGTTGAATGTGAATTACAATTTGATTTTGAAATAATGAGATTTTGGTTAAATTAATTGAATTAGTTATAATTTCAAATATGGCAGTTCAATTGGGTTTGAATAATAATAATTAAATAATTGGAATTGGCAAAATTTGTGAATCTGGGTGTATATGGATATAAAAATGGTTTCTAAAATTTATTTAAGTCTAGTTGAATTAGGATTTTAATATTGGACCTTTGGAGGGAATCCAAAGTCGATAGGCTAAATTTGGGATTTTTATATTAATTTAATAATAGGATTTAATAATATAATAATGCAAATTATCAGACTTTGATTCAGAATGAATCAGAATGATTTCTAATTTGAATATAAATTCTATTTTATTTATAATTGAGTTAGTAAAGTTTTAAAAGTGAGATTTTACATGATTTCGACGATTTTGGAAATCGCTCGAATTTAATCGACGAGTTAAAATAGCCTTCCGGGGCACAGTCTCGGAATTCTACGAAACTAGTTTCATTGGATCCAAAATAGTTAATTATTTTTGGATTTCAAATTTCAGAGCGTTTGGAGTTACCGTTTGTTCGTACGGGTGAGAAACGCGTTGAAATTTAAATCAATAATTTAATATTTAAACTTGATTCAAAAGCTATCTTCCACATATGATTGAATTGGGCTCCAAAACACGTTCCATTATGTTCGGAATGTGGGTAAAACCTTATAAACGCCATGCGGCATGTGTGATTTAGAGTTTATTTGCATAGCTTGTTAAAATTTGAGAAAATTATTAAAATAATAATTATAAAACGTTTATATATATGTTTTGGCCGAAACCCTAATCTATTTTCTTCGGCCGGCACTCAACATAAACAATGGCCAATATTCAATTCCTTTCTCCCCAATTTTTCTCGAAATCTAGGCAGTATTTTCGAAATCTTTCTAAATGAAAGTTGGAGAGCTCACCGAGGCAAGTAAATCCAACGGTGGGTTTTCGTTCTGGGGCTTGGATCTTCCTCGATTTGGCGATATAGGGTTTCCGTTCGTTCGCTAATCTCGAGGCATGAGTGCCGTCGAGTTCGACCGGGTCTAGGCCGGTGATGGGTGGCGTAGTGGGCTTCGTTGTGGTGGGTTCTGATCTGGGTCCGGTCGTCGTTTGGGGGTGGTGGCGATCAACTTTTTGCCGCGTGTGGTGGGTTTCATTCGATCTGGTATAGCACGTGGAAGAAGATGGTTTCGACGGCCTTGATTTCGAGCTTAGTGATGGACGGTAGACGGTATAATAAATTAAATAAAAAGAGATTTGTTTTAAAATTTTATTCAAACTTTAAACTAGCATATCTTTTGCATGCATGGTCAGATTCCGACGAAACAACATGCGCCGGAATTGCAGCGCCGATCTGGGCACGTTTGGGGCAAGCGAGAATTTTAGATTAAATCAAAGGCGGTCTATTTAATTTTAAATTGGAACGCTCGGCGTTTAAACTCAAGGTGAGTTAATCTCACTCACATCTGGATTTCCAGAATTGATTTAAATAGTTAAATTTAAATTATTGGCTGAATGATTTAATTGATTGGATATGATATTATATATAGTAGTTATATATATATATTGGAGTGATTGATTTCCCACATTATATAGCGGATGAGACCCTATGCGTCGCATAATAGCGGACGATATTATATAAACCCATATACCGCGATATTTCCACCTCGAAGTGGAATTGGTATTTTATATTGTGCTTACGTCTGTGGATGCAGAGAAACGGGTTGGAGGGATCCAACTGGGTCCCTCAAATGTTTGAATTTATTTCATATGCTGTGATATGATTTATTGATAATCTGTGATGATTATATTGATTATATCTGAAATTTGAAATGCTTTGGCTTGGTTGAATATATATATATATATATATATATATATGTATTTGTGGGAATGAAAAATAAGTTTGAATTTTTAAAAAGGAAATAAAAATGGAAATTTTTAAGTAAATAATATAGTGAATTCAGATGAATTAAAGGAATGAGTTTAGAAAAGGAATAAAAGGTTTGATTTTAAATCCTATATAATAAATTCAAGGACGGGTAAAATAGGGATTTTGAATAAGTGAGAAAAAGGGATTTAAATTATAGAACTTAAGCAATATTTCTAGTATGAAGAAATATATTTTTAAAATTCAAGATTTGAATGAGTTAGGAAAAATAAAAGGGAATTTTGAAATAAAATATGAAATTTATATTTTCAATTTAATTAAGATTTTAAATCATAATAAAGAAGTTAAATCTGGAGTTAATGGAATTAATGGATTTTAAAATAAATTTAGTAAGTAAAGGAATTTATTTTAAAATGGAGTTGATTTTGGAAATCGATGTGAAAATCGATTTAGTGCTTGAAAACTGTGTTTTTAAAAGGAGAATGAGATTATGGAATTTATAAACTGGGTTTATAAATGAAGTGGAATATTTATCGGAGAATAAATTTAGAAGCTTAGATTTCCGGTGGGAATTTCTATAAGAAGTGCAAATTGTTTTAAAAGAAATAGTGAGATTATTTTTAAAAGATGGAAACTGTATTTCCTGGAAAACAAAGTACGTTTCCAACGGAATGCTTTCAAAGTATAAACTAGAAGTTTAAAAATGTGTTTTGGAATGTTTTAGATAAATTATTATTTTTAAGTGGAAAATAAATATTTACTTAAGTAATTATGGTATTTAATTATTTTAAAGGTAAATTAGTATTAAGTTTACTAAAGGAATAATTGGTTGAATTGTTTGTTTATTTGATAGTTAAATAACCGACTATCAAATCTGGACCTAAATATGACTTTGGAAATTCTAGGAGGAGTGTGGGAATTATATGGTACAGTTACCGTTCGAGGTGCTATACTGTGCGTATAAACTCGTTTGTTCTTCTAGGACGTTTATAAGGAAACCCGTCCACTAACAGTTAGGAGGTGATCTCCGATCTTATTTTCGTCTATTTATTTCCTAAAGAACCGGGGGTGAGTTAACCGGGAAATAGCGGACGTTGTTTCGAAGAGACCGGGATCAGATTTGCGATCCGAAAACCACTTCGATCCAACGAGTACGTTTTCGTGATGAAAACAAGAGTTTGGAGTCGAAGATGGAGCAGTGAAGTGGAAGGGATAGTCGCTACTAATCATGAGGGTGATTCCAAAATGGATGTAGTAGGAGTAGTGCCTTCGGTTCCGTTCGAACCCGGAACGGACTTGTATGGATGAATGCTTTCGGAACATCGTCAGGTGGACGGTGGGCATTCTAAGAGATGTGTTCTAAAAGGTAACGCTTAGCCTCGAGCCTCATCAACCGGGAATGACTGAAAATCAGGGGTTATGCAGCAAGGCTAAGTGGGTAGCGCTTATTAGGGTGAGGTCATCCCTGTCTAGATATCCCTTTTTATTTCGGCTTAGTGTGCGGTTGCTGATCCCAACCGTGGGGTGATCTTACTCGGGATTATCCAGTAAGGGGTAGTTCCGGTCTTGTGTTGCAGGGGATTTAGGGTGGATCCTCGGTACGCTGATCTAGACCAGGTATTGTGACAGATGGTACCCTAGTGCCTAGTCATTAGTTGGAAATCCATTCTTCCTACGCGCCTTTACAGTTTTGATTGTAGAACCCACTTTGTGGCTAGTATGCTAGAATTTAATCATGTAACAATTTCAGCTATTTGAATAAGTATTTTTATATAGACACTATTATAATATCACAGGATTTTGATAAGAAATGTTTTGGCTATCGTAAGGTAAAAACCCGACATGTTTATTTGTGGCGTGGTCTTACGAGATGCTTTTGATTTCAAAGGATTTTTGAAACTTTAATAATTAGTTTGGATGTATTTTTCTCACGCTGGTATTCCAGACCGACTCGGGTGTTATTTCATTATAATGCTCGGGTCAGACCGAGTATTACAGATACAGGATAGGATGCTGTGGAGCTCAGGAGACGAGCTAGATGGCAAGACGTATCTCACGTATTTGATGTATTCCGCTGTGTATGGTCAGCTTTGTGAGGACATATTATTGTAACTGTCCGATTTTGTGCTGTTGTTGGTATGTACTCTGATGATGTAATGTATAAAAACAGTAATAGTTCTTTTTGTATAAAGATCTGTTGTTACCTATTATATATTGTTCCGCTGCGATTGTGAGATTCTGATGTTGTTTTCTATTTTCTTCTTCTACCTCCTTCTTCTTTAACCCCGATGGTTCGATTTTTCGGGCATGGAAAATCGGGTCATCACACCTCACATGCCCAAACTATCGACTATCCACCCGAGCTCCGCCACATAGCAATGTCGACAGACCACGTTGGTCTTCCCTTCCACCTCTGCCTCGTGCTACCTTCAGCCGAGCTCTTTATTATTTTTCTTTTTCTTATCAGGTATAGATTTCTAAATACTTTATTAAAGATATATATTTGGTTATTCATATAAGTTATTCTGTTATAGTTTATTCTTAGATAAAGGTATATATACAAGTATATAGCTTATATGTCTGTTTCTAATATGTATGTTTTGTTTCAGTTTTTCTTTGACTTCAGATTCTATATATTTTTTATATGTTTAAGAATCGGTTTTAGAGAAAATATATATATTAATGTCTCTAAGAAAGATTTGGTAATAGCCTTAACATATACATATTCAATCAATTGCTGGAAGAAACGTATGGGTTTTATAAAACGTTAATTTCTAAAGTGTATACAAAGGTATATATATAGTTGTCTGGTCCTTTATGTTGTATTAGCATTTTATGTGTAATCTGTTAGTATAAAAAAATTGTATATATATTTATAAAATATGTAAGTGCGGATTTCATATCTATTGTTTAAATATATATTTCATGCTGTTAGTGTTAGTGGTACTTGATATAGAGGTTTTCGAGTTGTTAGTTTATGCTTGTTGTTATCACGTTTATAATATAAAAAAATTATATAAAACTTATACAGTTTGGTATGTGTGTGTTTTATTTAAAACTATGCTAATAGATTTGAACGGATTTCGAAATAACTTTATTATATATATATATATATATGTTTTCATTGCAGCATATATATATGTATTTGTACTGTGAGTCAGTGGGTTAGTATATGAGTTATCTTTTGTTAGTTTACGGTTGGATTTATATGAATATATATGTTACTTTACGTTATATAGGCGTTTATATATACTGTATGAAATTTCGAAAATATATATATATATAATATTATATGGTGGTTATTTAGTATATATATAAAGTTTACAAATCTGCTAGTATGCTTGTACATGTATAAACTTATATACTGTTTTGCATAATTTTGTATAACCTGACTTTTTATAATTTGTAGGTTAGTAGTTATGAGTTGTATTTTTATATATGTGTATGCTTAAAACTGATTTTTGGAATATAAGGTATGCTAGTTATATATATTGCATGTTACTATTCGCTTAAATCTTGTCTGCATTCTTGTATGCTGTAGTATATCCTTGTATTTTATGTATATGTGAAATCTTGAAGGTAAAGTATTTGTTTATTTACATTGATTTTAAATTATGTTATATATAAAAAAAATATAAGCTGATTTATCTATTTACATATATGTTCTGGTTCGAAATCATATATATAATGATATGTTATTCTTCTATACCTTTATTAGTATTTTAGAATATGTTATATATATTATGGTGGGCAATTTGTAGTTATATTCAGTTATATATACCAGCTTTAATATTTGTTAGGTATATAATTGATGTCAAAAGTATATATATATTATTTCAAATTTTAATATTTGTTTTAAATTAAATATTGATTTTATGAAATATTTAAAGAGATAATTTTCTGTTTCTATCAAAACTGATTTATTGTTCTCATCGATTCATCAGCTTTGTTCGTCGAATCGTGCCCATCTACCATTGCTTTGGAATTTGTAGCTCATTTCTTTGTCAAATCTATCTAGCCTCGAAAGGTGAGCAATCACTCACGATTAATGTTCTTATATCTATTAAATTTGATTTCAATTGAAACGATAATTGAAATATGTTGTAGTAGTTATTTGCATTGCTATATATATGTTATTATCTGTATCTGTTCACCTGGGACATCTGACACCATTATCTGTTATTTATCACAGATGATATATGCATGTTACTGTTGTTATATTTTTATCATATTTGTTATCACTCTACAAGTTCCCTGTTAGTATAGAATTCACTATGGGTTGAAATGATAAATACCCGAACGATCTGTAGAATAGAAGAAAATCGTTATGGGTTGAAATGATAAACCCAAGCGGTTTTCATTGAATTAAATTTGGGATTACGGGTTAAAAGGATATATACCCGTATATAATTAAAATTACGGATTGAAATGATAAATATCCATATCACTTGACCATAGGGTAGAAAATTTTATACAGACACCGTTGGTCTATATATATAAATATTTTGAAAATGATTTCTATGGTTTTGAAAAGAAATATATGGTTTTAATAAATATTGATTTTAAAGATTTATTAAAGTTGATTTAATAAAGTTGACTTGAATCAATATTAAATATGTTTAAGCATTTATATAAAATTTATATTTTCAAATATAGAGTTTATAATGTTTCAGGTTGAAAGATAAATTTGAATTTGATTTGGAATTTTAATTATTTAAGAATTATACTTAAATAAGTTTGATTTGAAATCTATTAAATTTGAAATTTTAAGATATGTTTTATAACTTGAATTTGATTAAAAAGTGGCTTAAATGAATATTTCAAACTTATATAAATTTAAATGGGATATTTTGCTTATATAAATTTGTAAATTGAAGTTGTATTTAGATGTATTGAAATGATTAAAGAAATATCTCAAAAACTAAATGAAATGAAATTAAATTGAGATATAAATGGAATTATCAAATTTAGTTTTTGAAATGTGGAATATTTAAAACTTTGAAATATATTGAAATTTAATGGTTTATTTTGTGTTTCAAATCTGTATTTGAAATCGTTATAATTCGAAATGATTTATTGAGAAATTGAATTGAGTTGAAATGTATGGATTGAGATTGAATTAAGTTGAATTTGGAAGTCGAGTTAATTTGAATCGATTTGTGAATTTGTGGAAGCTATTTTATTTTATAAAGTATTTTTAAACTATATCTACAACTATTTATATTTAACTTTATAAACTATTTTATATTAATCATTTCAATATATATTATTTTATTATAAACTATTTTAACTTATAACTATTTTATGTAAACTATTTTTATTTTATAAACTATCTTATTTTATACACTAATTTTAATATCTAAACTGTTTAAGAGGAAAGTGTTATGGATTCCAAAATGTTATGATTTCAAGCTATGGTTTCAAAGTGTTATGAATTTCAAGGTTTTGATTTCCAAAGTGTTGTGATTTTAAAAGACTTACAATTTCGAAAGCGTTATAACTTTGGAAAGTGATATGATTTTGGAGATGGATTTATTTGAAGTGAAAATGATATCGTATGGATATGGTTTTGAAATGGCAATGATATTTTGGTTTTGAAATATAAACTATTTTGAAAGTTTATTAAATGACCAATCGGTGTAATAATTACGTAGTTATTGAAGAGTCCGGGATCGGTTAGGGACATACTCTCTGTCTAAACCGAAAACCACTTTAATAACTATTATACGCGGAGTGTGATCCAGAATGAAGTGGTTGGAATGATGACGTTGCTGGATTTGAAGAAAGAGACCGATAATGGATGGCCTTGACACCTGTGTCAAATTTGAAATGACATAAATAGGAGCCGTGCCGGGCTAGTGAGGTTAGCTAACTCTAGCGGACACACTTCTTCGTAAACTACTCATTACTTGTTTTGATTGGTGCGCACCCTTGAATTGGGAGTGCTGTTTCGCGGTGTTGCGATCTTTGCGGCGATGCGTTCTCACCAGTCCGGATCAAGCAAACGATAGTTTCACTACCTTGGGTATTGCCTCATGTGCCTTGTCATACTTGTATCCCTATGCGCGACCACTACGATTTGTTTCGTGTTATACCTATGGAGTACTCCCTGATAGCCCACTAGTTTACGGTGGAGTTTACAGTGCTGTATAGACTATGATGCTTATATAAAATGTGTTAAGGGGGATAATGGTAACGTCTTAATGCTATTTTGATACTTTATATTACTGATAGGCATTATCTACTTAGCGTACACCACTATATATAAATAGTTTTACGGATCCTTAGAGGATGGTATCCCAAACATCCTTTGAGTTACTTGTATTTTCAGTTGTTATTTCACTTGAGTTGGATTTATTGATATAAGAATGTTAATACTGACTCGAGTGTTTTATGTTTTGCTTTACGCTCGGGTCAGACTGAGTGTACAAGTATTCGAGACTCACCTTTGGAGTTGGAGCTTCGCTTGGAGATCCAGCTATCTATCCAGCTTCAAATATTCAGTTGATTCCAGTGATGTATTCTGATCTTGTATATGACTATTGTATTCGAGACTTCTGTTGTATCTTGTTTAACTCTGTTATATATATAGTAGCTTCATGAACTACTATTCTTTTGTTTCCACTGCATTATTGTTATATTACTCTGTGTCTGTGATCTGTGATTATTTTATTTACTGTATATGCTGAGTTTTGCCAAATTTAAATTACAATCCATTGTCTTGAATTATTCAAGTCCGGCATGTGTGGATTTATTGTCGATTTGAATGGTCCAAAATATTGGTTCGTTACATGTGGTATCAGAGCTTTGGCTCTAGGCAAACTTAGCATATATAGTAAATTTATTTACAGAATCACTTTCGTTCAAGCTTGAATCTCTTTCTTTTTGACTCGATTTCTTTTGAATTTTGGAACGTTCCTTGCGGTTCCAAATCCATTCTTGTCTCTCCCTATTTGTCTTCTTTTCGGGAGTATCCCATAACTCCACTTCGAATGATCTTTTTAATGAATAGGCGGTCTCGCCAATCTTCGAATGGTTGTAAAGGGGTGAAACTCCTTTATAAGGAACATTGATTCACCAAAGATTCTGCATCATCGGTTTACAATGCTCTCTATCTCTTGTTATTCCGAATTCTATTTCTTGAGATCGGATGTAGGTTTGTCTCATAAATCTGCATCGATCCTATTCGTGAAGTCAATGTTGACCTGGTTAAGGTTGCCCGCGATTATATAAGCCTATCCATTCTTTTCTCTCTATCTCCCTATCGAGCCTATCTTCTAGTTGAATTCTTTTGGTTAGGATCCCTCTATATTTGGATCTCTGTCCCTGTTTTGAAATCCATCCTTGAATCATCGAGTGAGGGAGTGTATTTGTATTAATATTAAATGTTTTATATATTGTGTTGTTTGAGTTGTTGATGTTGGTTTGGATTTTCGATTGATTCGTCTGATCAACGCTATCGATAGGAATTCCAAAACACTTGAACAGAGCAAACTGACACAATATTATTTTCAAATCGGGTAAATGAAGTAAATTGTATGATTATATTATAAATCTATAAGTAAATGTTTTTTGGAATTTAATAAGTTAATTAAATTGGTTGTATTAAATGATAATATTTGGTTATCATTTATTGTTCTAAATGAATTTATAAGCTTGGTTTATAAATTGATTTGGAATTTGAAATGAATTTAAGTCAAGAATTTGAGAATTTAAATTCCGATGATTCCCAACTTTGGTTTTAAAGTTTTAAAGGGTATGTTTGTACCAAAATTGGGCACAACACTCTTCGGAAGTCTTTGAAGAGATAAACTGAAGAGAATAAATGTAAAAAGAGGATTTATCTAACAAAAACTTCAAATCTCAGATATGAAACTAAGAAAAATGCAAGGAGACACAAGAATTTAGAGTGGTTCGGCGTATTGCCTACGTCCACTATGAAGTAGTTTGCTTTATTGATCTTTCTTTAATGTTTACAATTTATTTCAGAAAATTACAGCGAATAACAATGATTTGCAGCAGTGAAATTCGTTGGTAGCAGCAGCAATGGAGTTCAGATCTGGATCTGGCGGAGTCCGGGCGTTGGAGAGCTCAAAGAAGAAAAAGAACCCCTTTTCTGTTGGCTTTGGGGGGTCTATTTATAGGTGTAGGAGGCTGATATTTCGCTCAGATATCCGGAGACCCTCTCTGGCATGTGACTAGGCCCGCGCGCCCAAGCCCATGAAGTTTTGGTCCGATCCGTGATCGATACGAACAGATTTCATATCGATCAAGTTTTCATCCAATGGAGTCGAAATTTGGCGCGGACATTCTTTAGCATGTATGTAGTCTTCTGTGAAAATTTCATAGCATTTGGACTTGTAAATTAGGAGATATGATCGATACGAAATGAGATTCTCGGCTGCTGTTTGGTTCGACTCGCTTCTGTTTCGACTCGCTTCCGTTCGACTCGGTGACGTGGCGCTTGAGTCTTTGTATCACAATGCCTTTGATGCTGTCTCGAGCGAGTCGAAATGTACATCGATTGAGCGAGTCGATATGTGCCCAGATTGAGCGAGTCGAAGCGTGCACTGGTCGAGCGAGTCGAAACGGAGCATCCTGAGAGATTCGAGCAGTGGCTTCGCGAATGGAGTCGAAGTTGATGGAGTCGAACAGTGGTTCGAACGGAGCGAGTCGAAGTAGGTATCCGATGGTTGCGAAGCGAGTCGAAGTTATTATTTTTGATGGTTGCGAAGCGAGTCAAAGTAGGCATCTGAGGGATGTGAAGCGAGTCGAAGGGAGCGAGTCGATGGGAGCGAGTCGACCGGTGATTTGTTTTCATCCAATTTTGTATCGTTCATAACTTGAGCATATGAACTCGGATTGACTTGAGATTTGGAACGTTGACTCTCATGGCATAGCTTGTCATGTCATACAAATTTTGGCTCGATCCGGACTTGGAAAAAATTCGTCGATATCCATAGTGAGCCTGCATATAACTGATCTCCAAGACGAACTATCATTGGTTTCTAGTCATGTTCTTGGTGTCACGGCCTTGCCGAAGGCGGGATAACATTTGCCCCCCAAAGTACGTCTTGTGTGAACATGACGTGCTTTGAAATGCTGCATCCTTCATTCTGAAAAAGTTCTATCTGATTCGTTTAGTAGTTGCTATCTTTTCGACAAAAGATGTAACCTTCGATTGATTTCCAGTAATATAAATGTTGATTTGTTGACTGCCAATGATTATGTAGTGCATTGTTGTAACTGAGTGTCGAGTGCTAGCGATTTGTTGTTCGCTGTTGTAATTGTCATCAGGTGAGCATTCAATTCCTGTAAATTTTGAAAATTGAATGTTAGTCTGTCATACATGCATCTATGTTAGCCTGACTCCCGTCAATGTTTGCACGTTCATGGGTCGTTGTCAAGTTTTTTTATATCGAGTTTTGTAACGATCCTCTCCTGGATCGATATGAAATTCGAGTTGTAACAACGTTCGATTGTTGTTTTAAGTCCTTCCTTTGTATCGATCCTCTCCTGGATCGATTTGAGATGTTGGAATGTATGCTTCGTATCGATGGATACGTAATATTGGGTCTCGGATCGATGGATACAAAATTAATGCTTTGTATCGATGGAGTCAAACGATCCAGACATAATCATGCAGTGATGCTTCATGGAGGATATGCCATTTCTTATTCCTTTATTCAATAAGAATCCCCGATTGTGGATAATCTTTGATAGGAGTCATCCATGACTCCTTTTCTAGATCTGTCTCCAAGATCTAGTTAATCTTCATATGTCAATGCCTAGAATAATAAGCATTTCAACTGGGACAAAGTCTATTTGTCGCGCATCCCCAGAACTGGCTAGCTTGGAGAGTGATTCGGCCGTTTCGTTTAGTTCTCTGAGGATTTGTGTAGTGGTGTAATAGTCGAAGCCGGCTAGTAGCTTTTGGACCTGGTTGAGATAAGGAGCAAGATGTTGCCCCCTAGTCAGATAATCTTCCCTGACTTGACGTACTACTAACCAGTAATCACATAAGACATGTAAAGTTTCCACTCGTCGTTTTCTTACAAGTTTGAGCACCAAGGCTTTATACTTAGATTCGTTATTTGTTGCAGGGAAGTTGAGTTTCAGGGCGTAGTAGATCGTTCGTTCCTCAGGAGTCATTAACGCAACTTCGATGTTAGAAAGCCGATTATTGGAAGTTCCATCGGTGTACGTTCTCCATCGGTTGGACGGTTCTCCACTGTTCTTCGGATAGTCGTCTGATGTGCTGGATTCAGATATGAAGTATGCTAATGTTTGACCATGGAGAGCTCTCCGAGGGAGATAAGTGATATCAAATTGGCTTAGCTTGATACTCCATTTGAGTAACTTTTCAGACATCTACGGTTTCTATTAGGCCTATCGTAACGGTTGATCGATATGGACATTAACGAGGTGAGCTTGTCAATTGCCAGCCTCCATCATATACTGGTCTTTGGATTCGTTTCTCTTCACATAGCATTGCGACGCTTATGGCGTGTGTTGACACGACCCAATTGATATATAAATCTTCGCGATCCAAAGGTTTGGGTAAAATGGGAAGTTTCTTTAAGCGAACTATCAGAGCTGGAAGTGCATCAACGCAGTTGTTAGTTCATTCAAAAGTTCTCTTCCCTCTCTTGGTCAGGTTGAAGAAGAGAATTCACTTGTAGATGGTCCTAGAGTCAAATCAACTTAGGACGGTAATCTTTCGACTTAGGTTCCGTACCTTCTTGGTTGTCCTCGGTACATGGGTGTCTCTAATTGTCGGAATTTTCTAGAAATTAGTCTTGATTCGATGAGAATTGATGATGAAAACGAAGAATCTTTCTGATGTAATAGTGGAAGAGCATTTCAAAGGATCGAGTTTCATCCTGCATTTTTTGGAGAGCGTTGAATACCTCTGTTAAGTCATCGATATGGTCGTTTGATAGTCGTGATCTCACGAGCATATTAACCACATCTACTTTCATCGACCGACCGATATGATTTTTGAATGATCTGTTAATCGTCCTTTGGTAAGTAGCATAAACGTTCTCAAGTTCGAATCCAGGGATTTCAGCATAGCACTATAGGCCCTGGTCAATAATGAGACAGTTGTATTCCTGGTCTAGGACATGCTTCAGTATCCGGTTGTATCTGGAGTTTGCATCCATGGATGTGAGTAATTCATGTCTAATGGTCAGGTCCATCAGTTGGTTGATCATTGGAAGTGGAAAGCCGTGCTTTGTCATACCCCATGCAAATCTGAGTAGTTGATATATGTCCTCCACTCTCTGTTCGTTTTTCTTATAAGTAAAGGATTGGAAACTCACTTTGGTTGGAGGGCATTATGGATAAACCCACTGGTTTTGAGCAGATTCGCCTCCTCTTTAAGTGCAACAAATCTCTCCGAATCCATGTCGCATCATTTTTGTTCACCGAGACATGCCTCGGGTCGACATTTAATGTAGGGTTCTTCATGGCTGGAGAGAGTCCATATATATATATATATATGAGATCGAGTCCAAGCGAACACATCAAGATTCACCTGAAGTAAAACAGTTGACTCTTTCTTCATCATTGCGCAGAGTTGTGATCTGGTCTACAATACTCGTGACAGGTTGTAGGCACTTCATGTGTTTATTTGCAATGGTAAATGATCAGGCTTATAAGGACGTTGAATCAAAGGATTAGTATAACTTAGCCTCGTACTACATGCTGCTACATAGCTGGCTCCAGCTTTGAGATTGAATTGACTTATGTTTCTGAATGATGCGCTTTTCATGCAATGTACCTGCGATCCATTGCTCATCGGAAGGGTCATAATGATGATCAATTGCACATAAGTCCGGGTATTGATCTGATGACTCTATCTCTAGGCATCCTTTCAGTCACAACCTAGAGTTGTTATGAATATCAGGCATGGGTCATAGGTTCAAGTTGTCATAGTCAACTCTTGGATAATTACTCTTTTGCCCCCAATCTCGGGTTGGCGGATGCATTACGCGGACGGTCTAGTCTCGTCCTAGCTGTGTCTATACTGTAGTTCAAGTTTTAAGAACCAAAGTTGACTGGTGAACGGTCGAATCATATTAATCTTATCTTCTTGTTCGTGCCCCCAAGTCTGGGGAATACATCGATAAGTTGCAGGGTAGATAATGTCTGCTTCAATTTGTATTCTATCCCATTGAACCATGGGATCGAGTTAACCGATGGAAGGATGAGTCGTGCCTATTCTGTATTATGTTCTAGTTCTTTCCTATTGGCGGAATACATTGTTACTTTGCCGACATTCGGACATAAGCTAGATTCTGGACGGTCAATGACATTCACTTCGCTGCTTATGTCGCCATACTTTGGGCAAAAACTGAAGAGTGAATCGTTCAATCAGATCCAATGCAGGATTGATGCTTCCCTTGTCGAATCCAGAGTAAGAATCAATGTGCAGATGTTTAGGTTGCACTTGTTTTGAATTTCTCTTTTAGTCGGATTATGGTAAGAGTCAATGAATGAATGGTCGCGTTTCATTCATTTGGATTTGGGTGATCAACCATGTCCATTTCGATTTACGTTCTCCCGTCGGATCTAGGGATAAAGTCAGCTCAAATGCAGTCATGTCATGCTCATTTGGTCTCATGCTCTTCTTGACGGATCGAAGGAAGGCGACGGAGGACGAATGGTCAAGTCATACTCATTCGTGGTTTATTCTTCTATCCAATCTCTGTTGGTCAAAGGTGTTATCCCGCCTTTTGGCAAGGCCGTGACACCAAGAACTCGACTAGAAACCAGGGACAATTGATCTTGAAAACCGATTACACATAGGTCTGCTATGGATGACCGATGAATTTTGCCCGAGTCCGGATCGGGCTGCAATTGATAAGACGCGTCGAGCAAGGCCGAGAAAGTCAACGTTCCAAATTTCGAGACAATCCGAGTTCGTATGCTCAAGATATCGCGAAATAGAAGATGGATGAAGTGGTATAGGTTCGAATCGGTCAGAAGTAAGCCATGCTCCGAATCCATCAACCACACATTGGTTCGAATCCATCAGCATAGAGGCCCTTGTTCGAATCCATCAGAACCAAGCTTTGATTCGAATCCATTGAGATAGTATTGGTTTGAATCGATCGTAGTTAGCTGTGCTTCGAATCCATTCACGCGTGCCTTAAGTTCGAATCCATTGGAGCTTTCTCCACCTTCGAGTCCATCGAATGAGAGTCCTTCGATTCCATACAGTTGAGGGAGCTTCGACTCCATGCCACAATTGTCTTCGAATCCCAAAGACAGAGGATAATTCGTATCGATCAGCCATGACCTTCCACGATCGATACGAAGGAGCACGAATTCGACCGATTCGAAGGAAACACCTCTTCGGATCGATAACTTCGAATCCACCAAGCAAATGCGGCTGAAACCGAGGATTTGACCCGGAATACTCGGAGAAAAAGTGGGATTGGCCCGGAACACGCGCACCACGTCATCGACTCCACGCGCCAACATACGGATTCGAATCGATCGATTCGAACCAGATCGATTCGAATGACTCCAGAACACGAAAATCTTCAACTTGAATCGATCATAACATGAGATCTACACATCCAAATGCTACGAAATTTTCACAAAAGCTTGAGCCCATGTTGAAGAATGTTCTCACCAAATTTCGGCTCGATTGGACGATTTCTTGATCGATTCGAACATAGCTTCGAATCGATCCCAAAGTGGGCCCGGATTTCCAGAAAGCGGGCATGTGGGCCCCCTGACGTACTGGAACTGGTCTCCCTTCAGTTTAGGCAAAATATCAGCCTCCTACACCTATAAATAGAGCCCCTGGTCATTTAGAAAAGGGGTCGGATAAATCTAAGAGCTAAAGAGCGCCCATACTCTACCAGATTTACTCAGAATCGCCACGATTGTCTTAAATTCAGACTTAGCTCACGAAACCAGTTGTACTGCATTGTAAGAAATTGTAATCTTCGAGTGTCGAGCAATAAAATCATCAAACTTCATAGTGGATGTAGGCTAAAATGTCGAACCACTCTAAATCGCTTGTCTTTGCACTTTACCTGTCTGTTATTTGGAGTTTTTGTTAGATAATCCACAGTGTTAAATTTCATTCTTCGCGTTTATCTCTTCAAAGACTTCCGAAGAGTGTTGTGCCCATTTTTGGTACAAACACTTTGGTGCTTTCACTGAGAAAACCAGTTTTTTCTCCTATTCCTTGGATCTACCATCGATACCGGATTGCATAAATCCAAGAGGAAGATCCAGATCTCTAATCCAGAATCCTTCCATTCTATTCAAATTTGCATAAAATCTAGGAAAGGAATCCACAACTCAAAATGGTTAGTACGAGAACCACTTCTACAACTGCTGACCAAGAAGGTCGAGATCAACATAATCATGCACAGTTGCCTCCATCCAACCAAGGCAACACTGCTCACTCAGATCCGTCTGGGCCAGTAACCAGACAAGAGTTCCAGGCATTACTCCAGGAACTGACCCAAAGCCGACAACAGTTGGCTGAACAGTTGCGTGTTAACATTGAACTAACCAACCAACTAAACCGCCAAAGCCACAGAAAGTCCAGGAGGGGTGATGTTTCCCGTGCATCTACTGGAAGTTCCGCTTCGTCCGATTATCACCACAAGTCTACCCGTCCTCGGTTAGAAGGGAGTCACGCATAGACTACTGGATATCAACCCGCTTTGACCGTTGGACAATTAAGGACGGGGCCGTCGACCAGCTTCCAAACAGGACCGTCGACACGAGGAGGCATTGCTCCACAATATACCATGGACAACCGCGCTACAACCGCCGCGGCAGAAGTAAGGATTGATACCCGGAATCTGTTAGAGCCAAACAATCAACAGCGCGGACATACTCCTGAGCCGTATGTCCTAGAGAATGCCGAGCCAAGGAGGCGAAATACGGACCATCGACAGCGCCCGGTCCAAACTCGCGCTGTAGAACCCAACCACACCTTAGCTCAGCATGCCCAGAATGTGCCAGTGTCAGATATCTCGACCATAATATACGCGAGAGTCAAGGGCTCACTAATGATGATTGGGGAATCTCCCATGGACATACCCCTTTTACAGACGAAGTATTACACGCTAAACCCCCTCGACGATTCAGGATGCCAACTCTCCCAATGTACAAAGGGAATAGTGACCCGAATCAACATATTTTGAAATATGAATGGTCGATGAGTGCTGCGAGAGCTGACGATTTAGTGAAGTGTCGAAGTTTCCCCATCTCTCTGGGGGGAATTGCGACAATGTGGTTCACAAGGTTGCCACCAAGATCTATCTCATCGTTCGATCAGCTGGCCAAGAAATTTGTCGAACAATTTCGCATGCATGTCGCTAGACCGAAAGACGTTAACACCCTGTCTAGTGTTACCCAAGCACGTGGAGAAACGCTCAGGCGTTATTTGGAAAGGTTCCACGCATCATGTGTTGAGATTAGTAATCCCAACGATAACTCAATCTTGATGGCATTAATGAAAGGAATCGATCCTGATTCTGAGTTTGGAAACTGGTTAGCCGGGAAACCACCCGCATCGTTGGACCGCTTCTACTCCAAAGCCTCTCAATTCTTGCGGCAAGAGGACGGAAAACAGTCTAGGAAATAGGACGATGCGGTACCCAGAGCTGGCGGAATAGAAAGTAATGTGGCAGTTAAGCAGTCCGGTGAGAGTTTCGGGAAAGTTCAGTTGAACATACAGAACAAACAAACTCAGCCAAGGGGCAACAATGTTCAGGACAGGAGAAGAGATCAGAATCGAGGCCCACAACGTAGGACACCAATGTTTGATAATTATACGCCACTGAATACATCGCTGGAAAATGTGTATCTGCAAACTTACAATACTGTGCGATATGATAAACCTGCTCCGAAGCAATCGTCAGAGAGACAGATTCAAACAGGAAAATTTTGTAGGTTTCACGAGAGTTATGGCCACAACACCAATGAGTGTCGACATCTGTAGGACCTCATTGAAAAACTGATCAGGGAGAGAAAGTTAGACCAGTATGTACGAGCGCCGCAGTCTGGTGGAGCGGGCCCTTCAAATCAGAATCGTGTAAAAAATCAAGAAAGACAGGAGGAACCCGCTCATGCGGGCAGAAGGCTAGTTATCAACACAATAAGTGGTGGTCCCCACCCAGTAGACAGAAGCTGGGGGGAAATGGAGTCGTATGCTAGTTCGATCAGGCATGCGGACTTCGAATGTTGCAGTAATTGTGAGGATGGAACTCCGGCTAAACAACAAAAGATAATGTCTGATGATATCGTATTCAGTAGCCGAGACGCTGATAAAGTCGAAGCCCCTACAATCGACCCACTAGTCATATCTGCCCAGGTAGGTCCTGCTTGGAGGAAGAGGATCCTGGTCGACAGTGGGAGCTCTGTGAATATCTTGCTTAAACGGGCTTATGATTTAATGAAAATGGAAGCAAAGGATTTAAAACCATGCCAATCCCGAATCCACGGTTTCAATGGGAGTGCCACAATACCCATTGGGGTGACAGAACTACCATTAGAATTGGGAGTGGGAGAACGCCGGAGAGTCCGAATGCTGCAGTTTGTCGTTTTAGATATTGATTCACCTTACAATGCGTTTTTGGGCCGTCCGGCCCTTGCTGAGTTCAGGGCAGCCATTGCCCCATGGTGTCTAACTCTGAAATTCCCTACTAATCATGGAATCAGAGTCGTTCAAGGAGACCAGGCAGCAGGAAGAGCCTGTTATGTTGCTGAACTGCGCGGGGCGCAGAGGAAAGAGAAAGGAAAAGGGCGTAGAGGAATCTCTCTGCGTCCGTTTTGCCGATAATAGACAATTAGTGCCTGGGCCCCGGTCCGGGCACCACGACCGATTCCTTAAAGACCTTGACCCCAGAGACAACGAAGATAAAAACGAATCTAAAGAGAATCAAGCTTCCCCAGCCGAACTGACCATGGACATCCTAGTCAGTAAAGATGACAATTCAAAAGTACTCAAGGTTGGATCTCAACTGGGAAAACAGACACAACAGGAATTGGTTGAGTTTCTCCGAGCGAATCTCGACGTTTTCGCCTGGACACACTCTGACATGTGCGGAATCTCACCAGACATCGCGAGTCACTCCCTGAATATTGATCCGCGACACGTTCCAGTCAAGCAGAAAAGGCGTGGTATGGACCCGGAGAGATCTGCTGCCCTTAAAGAAGAAATTGATAAGCTGCAATCGAATGGATTCATCCGAGATGCTTTGTATCCAGAATGGGTGTCAAACCCCGTACTGGTTCGAAAGCCAAATGGAAAGTGGAGAACTTGCATTGACTATTCTGACTTAAACAAGGCTTGTCCCAAAGACAGTTTCCCACTTCCTCGAATTGACCAGCTCGTGGATTCGACAGCCGGACATGAATTACTATCTTTTATGGATGCTTATTATGGCTACAACCAAATACCCATGCATTTGCCAGACCAAGAACATACCAGCTTCGTAACTGATCTGGGACTCTACTGTTACAAAGTCATGCCATTTGGTCTAAAGAACGCCGGAGCAACATACCAACGCTTGGTCAACCGGATGTTCGCCGATCAGATTGGGAAGACCATGGAGGTTTACGTGGATGACATGCTAGTGAAGTCTCGATTCTCCACGGATCATGTCAGAGATTTAAATTCAATGTTCAGCATTCTTAGAAAATATGGAATGAAGCTCAACCCATTAAAGTGTCATTTCGGTGTCGCCTCTGGAAAATTCCTCGGGTTTATCGTTAATGCTCGAGGGATAGAAGCAAATTCCGAAAAGATCTGGGCAATAAGGAACTTACAAACTCCAAGAACCATAAAACAAGTCCAGAGTCTCAATGGGAAGGTAGCAGCACTAAGCAGTTCATTTCGAAGTCAACTGATAAATGCATCCCTTTCTTTGATCTAATCCGGAAGGGAAAGCGAAACTTTGAATGGACCGCGGAGTGTGAAGGCGCATTCCGATCACTGGTTCAACATCTTTCCACAACACCAATTTTGTCAAAACCAGTTGACCACGAGCAATTGTACCTCTACCTGGCAGTATCAGAGCATGCGATCAGTGCTGCTTTAGTTCGGGAGGAAGACAAAGTGCAGAAACCAGTCTACTATGTTAGTAAACGGCTAACAGGGGCTGAAAGAAATTACCCCCGATTAGAGAAGCTAGCTTACTGTTTGGTCATTGCCTCAAGAAAGCTTCGACCTTATTTCCAAGCTCACCCTCTTACTGTGTATACAGATCAGCCGTTACGACAGGTCCTCACGCGGCCTGAGACGTCTGGTAGGTTACTCAAATGGAACATTGAATTAAGCCAATTCGATATCACTTATACTCCGCGGAGAGCCATTCAAGGACAAGTCCTGGCAGATTTCATAGCTGAATTTACCATTTCAGAGGACTTGCCCGAAACCAGTAAATCCCCCGAATACATCTGGAAGTTACATACTGACGGTGCATCGAACGACCGATGTTCGGGTGCTGGTGTTGTACTCGAGACGCCCGAAGGCCGATCTATATGTTACGCTTTGAAGTTCGACTTTCATGCAACTAATAACGAAGCTGAATATGAAGCCCTCTTAACCGGCCTAAAGCATGCTAGAGATTTGAGGGTTATCGCTGTGGAAATTTATTGTGATTCACAGTTAGTGGTGTGTCAAGTGCGGGGAGAATATCAAGCAAGAGATCGAAGACTGGCTGCTTACTTGGCTAAAGTTCAGAAAGTACTGGATCAGTTTTATTATTACGCCATTTATTATATACCTCGAGAACGCAATCAAAAAGCCGATTCATTGGCAAAGATAGCCAGCACGGGTGAAGCACAACAGTTGGGACCTGTCTCCGTCGAAACTTTACCCTTCCCAAGCATCGATCAAATGGAGACGAGTTTTGTATTTGAAGCCGCTCCCGAAAGAGAATCGTGGATGACTCCATATCGGAACTACATCAAGAATGGGGTATTACTTGAGCACAGAAATGAGAAGAGACAAATTCTATGAAAAGCTTCACGGTTCGTCATTCAAAACAGAGTCATGTATAGAAGGGGTTATTCTGTTCCTCTCCTCCGGTGTATCGCGCACGATGAGATTAAACGAGTGTTACATGACGTGCACGAAGGAGAATGCGGCGATCACACCGTTGGACAAGCTCTCGCCAAGAAAATACTTCGGTATGGATACTACTGGCCAACAGTAAACCGAGATGCAGCAAATTATGCTAGAAAGTGCGATAGATGCCAAAAACACGCCCAGATTCCAAGAGCCCCACCTACCGAGATAACTCAAATGGTCAGTCCCTGGCCATTCGCGATGTGGGGCATCGATATCATCGGCGCTCTACCCCTTGCAAGGGGAGGTGCGAAGTACGCCATCGTCGCTATCGACTACTTTACAAAATGGGCTGAAGCCGAAGCCCTCGCAACGATTACGACAAAGAAAGTAATAAATTTCGTAGTCCGCAATATCATCTGTCGATTTGGACTCCCGCATACCATCATCACCGATAATGGAGCCCAATTCGAAAGTGCAGAGTTCAAAGGTTTATGTCAACGATTTCATATTCATAAAAAGTTCTCGGCAGTTGCACATCCTCAGGCAAACGGACAGGTTGAAGCTGTTAATAAAGTTATAAAATCCATTCTGAAAAAACGATTGGAAAAGGCCGGGGGCAAATGGGTTGATGAACTCCCTATGGCGTTATGGGCTTATCAAACGACCCACAAGACCGCAACTGGACACACCCCGTTTTCTTTATCTTATGGCTCAGAAGCCGTTATTTCGGTCGAGACAGAAGTTTTTTCCCATCGCGTGACTTATTATGATCCGAAAACAAACGCTATATTACTTGCTGAATCTTTGGATCTACTAGATGAAAAGCGGGAAGAGGCCGATTTGAGAGCGGCCGCACATCGGGGTCGAGTCGCCCGACTGTACAATGCCAAAGTTCGACCTCGAACTTTTGAACTCGGCGATCTCGTTCTCAAAAGAATCTATCCGGTTCCTTCACACATGAAACCAAATTGGGAAGGACCATACGCGATTACCCGAAGACTCGGAGATGGCACATTCAAACTATCGACCATTGACGGTCTTGATTTGCCAAGAGCCTGGAATAGCGAGAGTCTCCGTCGCTATTACACATAACAGGCTCTATTTATTTCATTATATTTTTTCCATTTAGCAGTTTGTTTTTGCATTTCG
This sequence comes from Allium fistulosum, assembly GCA_030737815.1. Taxonomy (NCBI): domain Eukaryota; kingdom Viridiplantae; phylum Streptophyta; class Magnoliopsida; order Asparagales; family Amaryllidaceae; genus Allium; species Allium fistulosum. Next base: position 1,367,034,678 of record CM060902.1, on the reverse strand, counting down.
AAATTAGAATTTGTAATAAGGCAGCTGACTTTGCCATATTTTCTTATTTCAGCAATAAATGCCGTCTCTTCGAGCCAGAGCTGTGATTCATTAAATACAATGTACAACATCACGATGCACGAAGAGCTAAATTCCATCACGCAATGGGACTTATTCAAGAAAGAAGTGGCTGTGATGCGACCGGCCACTCGCTAAGTGAAACCCGAGCTCGAGGGCAAGCCATCCCGTCAAGGCTAGAAATGGATTAATACACGACGATCCTTCACTAACTCCGTACTCCCAGAGTGCGAGACGGAGTATAAACATTCCCTTAACTCCGTACTCCCAGAGCGCGAGGCGGAGTATAAACATTTCCTTAACTCCGTACTCCCAGAGCACGAGGCGGAGTATAAACATTTCCTAACTCCGTAATCCCAGAGCGCGAGACGGAGTATAAACATTTCCTAACTCCGTACTCCCAGAGCACGAGAAGAAGTATAAACATTTCCTTAACTCCGTACTCCCAGAGTGCGAGACGGAGTATAAACATTTCCTTAACTCCGAACTCCCAGAGCGAGAGGCGGAGTATAAACATTCCTTAACTCCGTACTCCTAGAGTGCGAGACTGAGTATAAACATACATCAACTCCGTACTCCCAGAGTGCGAGACGGAGTATAAACATACATCAACTCCATACTTATTCTCCAAGACGGGGCAGAATCGAAGAAGAGCACGCCAGTCGAACATTCATCTAGGGGAAGATTGCGACGAAACGAATGAAAGACGACTGTCAAGCAATCAACTGAACGAACAAATTCAGCATGAAAGACTGCAGTTTTTCAAAGCACGTCATGATTACACAAGACGTACTTTTGGGGGCAAATGTTATCCCGCCTTTTGGCAAGGCCGTGACACCAAGAACTCGACTAGAAACCAGGGACAGTTCATCTTGAAAACCGATTACACATAGGTCTGCTATGGATGACCGATGAATTTTGCCCGAGTCCGGATCGGGCTGCAATTGATAAGACGCGTCGAGCAAGGCCGAGAAAGTCAACGTTCCAAATTTCGAGACAATCCGAGTTCGTATGCTCAAGATATCGCCAAATAGAAGATGGATGAAGTGGTATAGGTTCGAATCGGTCAGAAGTAAGCCATGCTCCGAATCCATCAACCACACATTGGTCCGAATCCATCAACACAGAGGCCCTTGTTCGAATCCATCAGAACCAAGCTTTGATTCGAATCCATCGAGATAGTATTGGTTCGAATCGATCGTAGTTATCTGTGCTTCGAATCCATTCACGCGTGCCTTAAGTTCGAATCCATTGGAGCTTTCTCCACCTTCGAATCCATCGAACGAGAGTCCTTCGATTCCATACAGTTGAGGGAGCTTCGACTCCATGCCACAATTTTCTTCGAATCCCAAAGACAGAGGATACTTCGTATCGATCAGCCATGACCTTCCACGATCGATACGAAGGAGCACGAATTCGACCGATTCGAAGGAAACACCTCTTCGGATCGATAACTTCGAATCCACCAAGCAAATGTGGCTGAAACCGAGGATTTGACCCGGAATACTCGGAGAAAAAGAGGGATTGGCTCGGAACACGCGCACCACGTAATCGACTCCACGCGTCAACATACGGATTCGAATCGATCGATTCGAACCAGATCGATTCGAATGACTCCAGAACACGAAAATCTTCAACTTGAATCGATCATAACATGAGATCTACACATCCAAATGCTACGAAATTTTCACAGAAGCTTGAGCCCATGTTGAAGAATGTTATCACCAAATTTCGGCTCGATTGGACGATTTCTTGATCGATTCGAACATAGCTTCGAATCGATCCCAAAGTGGGCCCGGATTTCCAGAAAGCGGGCATGTGGCCCACCTGACGTACTGGAACTAGTCTCCCTTCAGTTTAGGCGAAATATCAGCCTCCTACACCTATAAATAGAGCCCCTGGTCATTCAGAAAAGGGGCTGGATAATTCTAAGAGCTAAAGAGCTCCCAGACTCTACCAGATTTACTCAGAATCGCCACGATTGTCTTAAATTTAGACTTAGCTCACGAAACCAGTTGTACTGCGTTGTAAGAAATTGTAATCTTCGAGTGTCGAGCAATAAAATCATCAAACTTCATAGTGGATGTAGGCTAAAACGCCGAACCACTCTAAATCGCTTGTCTTTGCACTTTACCTGTCTGTTATTTGGAGTTTTTGTTAGATAATCCACAGTGTTAAATTTCATTCTTCGCGTTTATCTCTTCAAAGACTTCTGAAGAGTGTTGTGCCCATTTTTGGTACAAACACTTTGGTGCTTTCACAGAGAAAACCAGCTTTTTCTCCTGTTCCTTGGATCTACCACCGATACCAGATTGCATAAATCCAAGAGGAAGATCCAGATCTCTAATCCAGAATCCTTCCATTCTATTCAAATTTGCATAAAATCTAGGAAAGGAATCCATAACTCAAAATGGTTAGTACGAGAACCACTTCTACAGCTGCTGACCAAGAAGGTCGAGATCGACATAATCCTGCACAGTTGCCTCCATCCAACCAAGGCAACACTGCTCACTCAGATCAGTCTGGGCCAGTAACTAGACAAGAGTTCCAGGCATTACTCCAGGAACTGAGCCAAAGCCGACAACAGTTGGCTGAACAGTTGCGTGTTAACATTGAACTAACCAACCAACTAAACCGCCAAAGCCACAGAAAGTCCAGGAGGGGTGATGTTTCCCGTGCATCTACTGGAAGTTCCGCTTCGTTCGATTATCACCACAAGTCTACCCGTCCTCGGTTAGAAGGGAGTCACGCACAGACTACTGGATATCAACCCGCTTTGACCGTTGGACAATTAAGGACGGGGCCGTCGACCAGCTTCCAAACAGGACCGTCGACACGAGGAGGCATTGCTCCACAATATACCATGGACAACCGCGCTACAACCGCCGCGGCAGAAGTAAGGATTGATACCCGGAATCTGTCAGAGCCAAACAATCAACAGCGCGGACATACTCCTGAGCCGTATGTCCTAGAGAATGCCGAGCCAAGGAGGCGAAATACGGACCATCGACAGCGCCCGGTCCAAACTCGCGCTGTAGAACCCAACCACACCTTAGCTCAGCATGCCCAGAATGTGCCAATGTCAGATATCTCGACCATAATACATCAGATGATACGCGAGAGTCAAGGACTCACTAATGATGATCGGGGAATCTCCCATGGACATACATCTTTTACAGACGAAGTATTACGCGCTGAACCCCCTCGACGATTCAGGATGCCAACTCTCCCAATGTACGAAGGGAATAGTGACCCGAATCAACATATTTTGAAATATGAATGGTCGATGAGTGCTGCGAGAGCTGATGATTTAGTGAAGTGTCGAAGTTTCCCCATCTCTCTGGGGGGAATTGCGACAATGTGGTTCACAAGGTTGCCACCAAGATCTATCTCATCGTTCGATCAACTGGCCAAGAAATTTGTCGAACAATTTCGCATGCATGTCGCCAGACCGAAAGACGTTAACACCCTGTCTAGTGTTACCCAAGCACGTGGAGAAACGCTCAGGCCTTATTTGGAAAGGTTCCACGCATCATGTGTTGAGATTAGTAATCCCAACGATAACTCAATCTTGATGGCATTAATGAAAGGAATCGATCCTGATTCTGAGTTTGGAAATTAGTTAGCCGGGAAACCACCTGCATCGTTGGACCGCTTCTACTCCAAAGCCGCTCAATTCTTGCGACAAGAGGACGCAAAACAGTCTAGGAAACAGGACGATGCGATACCCAGAGCTGGCGGAATAGAAAGTAATGTGGCAGTTAAGCAGTCCGGTGAGAGTTCCGGGAAAGTTCAGTTGAACATACAGAACAAACAAACTCAACCAAGGGGCAACAATGTTCAGGACAGGAGAAGAGATCAGAATTGAGGCCCACAGCGTAGGACACCAATGTTTGATAATTATACGCCACTGAATACATCGCTGGAAAATGTGTATCTGCAAACTTGCAATACTGTGCGATATGATAAACCTGCTCCGAAGCAATCGTCAGAGAGACAGATTCAAACAGGAAAATTTTGTAGGTTTCACGAGAGTTATGGCCACAACACCAATGAGTGTCGACATCTGCAGGACCTCATTGAAAAACTGATCAGGGAGAGAAAGTTAGACCAGTATGTACGAGCGCCGCAGTCTGGTGGAGCGGGCCCTTCAAATCAGAATCGAGTACAAAATCAAGAAAGACAGGAGGAACCCGCTCATGCTGGCGGAAGGCTAGTTATCAACACGATAAGTGGTGGTCCCCACCCAGTAGACAGAAGCTGGGGGGAAATGGAGTCGTATGCTGGTTTGATCAGGCATGCAGACTTTGAATGTTGCAGTAATTATGAGGATGGAACTCCGGCTAAACAACAAAATATAATGTCTGATGATATCGTATTCAGGAGCCGAGACGCTGATAAAGTCGAAGCCCCTACAATCGACCCACTAGTCATATCTGCCCAAGTAGGTCCTGCTTGGATGAAGAGGATCCTGGTCGACAGTGGGAGCTCTGTGAATATCTTGCTTAAACGGGCTTACGATTTAATGAAAATGGAAGCAAAGGATTTAAAACCATGCCAATCCCGAATCCACGGTTTAAATTGGAGTGCCACGATACCCATTGGGGTGACAGAACTACCGGTAGAATTGGTAGTGGGAGAACGCGGGAGAGTCCGAATGCTGTAGTTTGTCGTTTTAGATATTGATTCACCTTACAATGCATTTTTGGGCCGTCCGGCCCTTGCTGAGTTCAGGGCAGCCATTGCCCCATGGTGTCTAACTCTGAAATTCCCTACTAATCATGGAATCGGAGTCGTTCAAGGAGACCAGGCAGCAGGAAGAGCCTGTTATGTTGCTAAACTGCGCGGGGCGCAGAGGAAAGAGAAAGGAAAGGGCGTAGAGGAATCTCTCTGCGTCCGTTTTGCCGATAATAGACAATTAGTGCCTGGGCCCCGGCCCGGGCACCACGACCGATTCCTTAAAGACCTTGACCCCAGAGACAACGAAGATAAAAACGAATCTAAAGAGAATCAAGCTTCCCCAGCCGAACTGACCATGGACATCCCAGTCAGTAAAGATGACAATTCAAAAGTACTCAAGGTTGGATCTCAACTGGGAAAACAGACACAACAGGAATTGGTTGAGTTTCTCCGAGCGAATCTCGACGTTTTCGCCTGGACACACTCTGACACGTGCGGAATCTCACCAGACATCGCGAGTCACTCCCTGAATATTGATCTGCGACACGTTTCAGTCAAGCAGAAAAGGCGTGGTATGGACCCGGAGAGATTTGCTGCCCTTAAAGAAGAAATTGATAAGCTGCAATCGAATGGATTCATCCGAGATGCTTTGTATCCAGAATGGGTGTCAAACCCCGTACTGGTTCGAAAACCAAATGGAAAGTGGAGAACTTGCATTGACTATTCTGACTTAAACAAGGCTTGTCCCAAAGACAGTTTCCCACTTCCTCGAATTGACCAGCTCGTGGATTCGACAGCCGGACATGAATTACTATCTTTTATGGATGCTTATTCTGGCTATAACCAAATACCCATGCATTTGCCAGACCAAGAACATACCAGCTTCGTAACTGATCTGGGAATCTACTGTTACAAAGTCATGCCATTTGGTCTAAAGAACGCGGAGCAACATACCAACGCTTGGTCAAACGGATGTTCGCCGAACAGATTGGGAAGACCATGGAGGTTTACGTGGATGACATGCTAGTGAAGTCTCGATTCTCCACGGATCATGTCAGAGATTTAAATTCAATGTTCAGCATTCTTAGAAAATATGGAATGAAGCTCAACCCATTAAAGTGTCATTTCGGTGTCGCCTCTGGAAAATTCCTCGGGTTTATCGTTAATGCTCGAGGGATAGAAGCAAATTCCGAAAAGATATGGGCAATAAGGGACTTACAAACTCCAAGAACCATAAAACAAGTCCAAAGTCTCAATTGGAAGGTAGCAGCACTAAGCAGGTTCATTTCGAAGTCAACTAATAAATGCATCCCTTTCTTTGATCTAATCCGGAAGGGAAAGCGAAACTTTGAATGGACCGCGGAGTGTGAAGGCGCATTCCGATCACTGGTTCAACATCTTTCCACACCACCAATTTTGTCAAAACCAGTTGACCACGAGCAATTGTACCTCTACCTGGCAGTATCATTGCATGCGATCAGTGCTGCTTTAGTTCGGGAGGAAGACAAAGTGCAGAAACCAGTCTACTATGTTAGTAAACGGCTAACAGGGGCTGAAAGAAATTATCCCCGATTAGAGAAGCTAGCTTACTGTTTGGTCATTGCCTCAAGAAAGCTTCGACCTTATTTCCAAGCTCACCCTCTTACTGTGTATACAGATCAGCCGTTACGACAGGTCCTCACGCGGCCTGAGACGTCTGGTAGGTTACTCAAATGGAACATTGAATTAAGCCAATTCGATATCACTTATACTCCGCGGAGAGCCATTCAAGGACAAGTCCTGGCAGATTTCATAGCTGAATTTACCATTTCAGAGGACTTACCCGAAACCAGTAAATCCCCCGAATACATCTGGAAGTTACATACTGACGGTGCATCGAACGACCGATGTTCGGGTGCTGGTGTTGTACTCGAGACGCCCGAAGGCCGATCTATATGTTACGCTTTGAAGTTCGACTTTCATGCAACTAATAACGAAGCTGAATATGAAGCCCTCTTAACCGGCCTAAAGCTTGCTAGAGATTTGAGGGTTATCGCTGTGGAAATTTATTGTGATTCACAGTTAGTGGTGTGTCAAGTGCGGGGAGAATATCAAGCAAGAGATCGAAGACTGGCTGCTTACTTGGCTCAAGTTCAGAAAGTACTGGATCAGTTTGATTATTACGCCATTTATTATATACCTCGAGAACGCAATCAAAAAGCCGATTCATTGGCAAAGATAGCCTGCATGGGTTAAGCACAACAGTTGGGACCTGTCCCCGTCGAAACTTTACCCTTCCCAAGCATCGATCAAATGGAGACGAGTTTTGTATTTGAAGCCGCTCCCGAAAGAGAATCGTGGATGACTCCATATCGGAACTACATCGAGAATGGGGTATTACCTGAGCACAGAAATTAGAAGAGACAAATTCTACGAAAAGCTTCACGGTTCGTCATTCAAAACAGAGTCATGTATAGAAGGGGTTATTCTGTTCCTCTCCTCTGGTGTATCGCGCACGATGAGATTAAACGAGTGTTACATGACGTGCACGAAAGAGAATGCGGCGATCACACCGGTGGACAAGCTCTCGCCAAGAAAATACTCCGGTATGGATACTACTGGCCAACAGTAAACCGAGATGCAGCAAATTATGCTAGAAAGTGCGATAGATGCCAAAAACACGCCCGGATTCCAAGAGCCCCACCTACCAAGTTAACTCAAATGGTCAGTTCCTGGCCATTCGCGATGTGGGGCATCGATATCATCGGCGCTCTACCCCTGGCAAGGGGAGGTGCGAAGTACGCCATCGTCGCTGTCGACTACTTTACAAAATGGGCTGAAGCCGAAGCCCTCGCAACGATTACGACAAAGAAAGTAATAAATTTCGTAGTCCGCAATATCCTCTGTCGATTTGGACACCCGCATACCATCATCACCGATAATGGAGCCCAATTCGAAAGTGCAGAGTTCAAAGGTTTCTGTCAACGATTTCATATTCATAAAAAGTTCACGGTAGTTGCACATCCTCAGGCAAACGGACAGGTTGAAGCTGTTAATAAAGTTATAAAATCCATTTTGAAAAAACGATTGGAAAAGGCTGGGGGCAAATGGGTTGATGAACTCCCTATGGCGTTATGGGCTTATCGAATGACCCACAAGACCGCAACTGGACACACCCCGTTTTCTTTATCTTATGGCTCAGAAGCCGTTATTCCGGTCGAGACAGAAGTTTTTTCCCATCGCGTGACTTATTATGATCCGAAAACAAACGCTATATTACTTGCTGAATCTTTGGATCTACTAGATGAAAAGCGGGAAGAGGTCGATTTGAGAGCGTCCGCACATCGGGGTCGAGTCGCCCGACTGTACAATGCCAAAGTTTGACCTCGAACTTTTGAACTCGGCGATCTCGTTCTCAAAAGAATCTATCCGGTTCCTTCACACATGAAACCAAATTGGGAAGGACCATACGCGATTACCCGAAGACTCGGAGATGGCACATTCAAACTATCGACCATTGACGGTCTTGATTTGCCAAGAGCCTGGAACAGCGAGAGTCTCCGTCGCTATTACACATAACAGGCTCTATTTATTTCATTATATTTTTTCCATTTAGCAGTTTGTTTTTGCATTTCGAAATTAGAATTTGTAATAAGGCAGCTGACTTTGCCATATTTTCTTATTTCAGCAATAAATGCCGTCTCTTCGAGCCGGAGCTGTGATTCATTAAATACAATGTACAACATCACGATGCACGAAGAGCTAAATTCCATCACGCAATGGGACTTATTCAAGAAAGAAGTGGCTGTGATGCGACCGGCCACTCGCTAAGTGAAACCCGAGCTCGGGGGCAAGCCATCCCGTCAAGGCTAGAAATAGATTAATACACGACGATCCTTCACTAACTCCGTACTCCCAGAGCGCGAGACGGAGTATAAACATTTCCTTAACTCCGTACTCCCAGAGTGCGAGACGGAGTATAAACATTTCCTTAACTCCGAACTCCCAGAGTGCGAGGCGGAGTATAAACATTCCTTAACTCCGTACTCCCAGAGTGCGAGACGGAGTATAAACATACATCAACTCCGTACTCCCAGAGTGCGAGACGGAGTATAAACATACATCAACTCCATACTTATTCTCCAAGACGGGGCAGAATCGAAGCAGAGCACGCCAGTCGAACATTCATCTAGGGGAAGATTGCGACGAAACGAATGAAAGACGACTGTCAAGCAATCAACTAAACAAACAAATTCAGCATGAAAGATTGCAGTTTTTCAAAGCACGTCATGATTACACAAGACGTACTTTGGGGGGCAAATGTTATCCCGCCTTTTGGCAAGGCCGTGACACCAAGAACTCGACTAGAAACCAGGGACAGTTCATCTTGAAAACCGATTACACATAGGTCTGCTATGGATGACCGATGAATTTTGCCCGAGTCCGGATCGGGCTGCAATCAATAAGACGCGTCGAGCAAGGCCAAGAAAGTCAACGTTCCAAATTTTGAGACAATCCGAGTTCGTATGCTCAAGATATCGCCAAATAGAAGATGGATGAAGTGGTATAGGTTCGAATCGGTCAGAAGTAAGCCATGCTCCGAATCCATCAACCACACATTGGTTCGAATCCATCAGCACAGAGGCCCTTGTTCGAATCCATCAAAACCAAGCTTTGATTCGAATCCATCGAGATAGTATTGGTGCGAATCGATCGTAGTTAGCTGTGCTTCGAATCCATTCACGCGTGCCTTAAGTTCTAATCCATTGGAGCTTTCTCCACCTTCGAATCCATCGAACGAGGGTCCTTCGATTCCATACAGTTGAGGGAGCGTCGACTCCATGCCACAATTGTCTTCGAATCCCAAAGACAGAGGATACTTCGTATCGATCAGCCATGACCTTCCACGATCGATACGAAGGAGCACGAATTCGACCGATTCGAAGGAAACACCTCTTCGGATCGATAACTTCGAATCCATCAAGCAAACGAGGATGAAACCGAGGATTTGACCCGGAATACTCGGAGAAAAAGAGGGATTGGCCTGGAACACGCGCACCACATCATCGATTCCACGCGCCAACATACGGATTCGAATCGATCGATTCGAACCAGATCGATTCGAATGACTCCAGAACACGAAAATCTTCAACTTGAATCAATCATAACATGAGATCTACACATCCAAATGCTACGAAATTTTCACAGAAGCGTGAGCCCATGTTGAAGAATGTTCTCACCAAATTTCGGCTCGATTGGACGATTTCTTGATCGATTCGAACATAGCTTCGAATCGATCCCAAAGTGGGCCCGGATTTCCAGAAAGCGGGCATGTGGGCCCCCTGACGTACTGGAACTGGTCTCCCTTCAGTTTAGGCGAAATATCAGCCTCCTACACCTATAAATAGAGCCCCTGGTCATTCAGAAAAGGGGTCGGATAATTCTAAGAGCTAAAGAGCGCCCAGACTCTACCAGATTTACTCAGAATCGCCACGGTTGTCTTAAATTCAGACTTAGCTCACGAAACCAGTTGTACTGCGTTGTAAGAAATTGTAATCTTCGAGTGTCGGGCAACAAAATCATCAAACTTCATAGTGGATGTAGGCTAAAATGCTGAACCACTCTAAATCGCTTGTCTTTGCACTTTACATGTCTGTTATTTGGAGTTTTTGTTAGATAATCCACAGTGTTAAATTTCATTCTTCGCGTTTATCTCTTCAAAGACTTCTGAAGAGTGTTGTGCCCATTTTTTGTACAAACAAAAGGTATTCGATGGACGTTCGGGTCACATCGATTTGTAGTCGAAGAGGATCGTTATTGACCGTCGATTCAACGGCATGATGTAGAATGCTCGGACCTCATTTCCTATTGATCCAATGGTATGATATGAAAGGTGCAGATCGATATTGCCCGTCGATCCAGCGGTACGATATAATTGGTTGCCTAGAACTTCGGGCATCATTCTGATTGGTTAGCATTAAGGTATCCTTGTAGTCATTTCCTTAAGTTGTAAAGGACGCTAAGCTGGAGATGTAGCGAGTCACCTTTCTCTTCTTTCGGTGATTTGTACTTCTGCCCCAATCTTGGGTTAGCAGAGTTAGTTCGTTGATGGTCTAATTGCACCTGTGGTGAGTTTATACTCCTCACGTCGAGTTTAGGTCAGAGTTGGTGAATGAATAATCGAATCACATTCATCCGTTTGTCTATTCTTGTATCCCACTGTGGGGATCAAAGTAAGTTGAAGGGCCATTAGCCACACCTATTTGATGTTTATACTCCTGTCCACACTCTGGGGACTAACGGTTTTAGTAGAAAATGGTCGGACCGCGTTTTCCTCGGCCAATTCCTCTGCTCCTAGTCAAGGGCAAAAGTCGAAGTGTGGTCGGTCAAATTACAACAACTTTAGTTTGATGCTTCTCCCACTGAACTGTAGGAAGGAATTAATTGGCGGATGGTTAGGTCACATCCGTCCATGTTGCACGCACAACCCGTCGGATCACATGCGAGAGTTAGCAAACGAACAGTCATGCCACGTTCATTTGCGGTTGGATGGTAGTAATATCAATTCAGAATAGGACATCCAGCTAGGTCCGTTTTTTGAATCTACGCCTCCCTGTCGAATCAAGGAAGAAATCTTGTCTTGTAGGGTTGGAGTGCATCCCTATAAATTTACGTTATGGGTCCCGTGCCGGGGAGAATAGTTGATGCATGGACGGTTGTGTCACGCCCGCTTAGTGCTGGATGGTCGGATCGCATCCAATTTTGTGTGTTAAGTGTGCCCCCATGTCAGGGGCAGATTGGAAAGCAGACGGTCGAACCACATCCGCTTTTTGTACTACAAAGCTTGGTGAGGAACCATAGCCAATAGATGGACAGTCGAATCAAATCCCTTTTGGTATTCATATTCCAAACCATGCTTTGAAGACTGGAGTTGGTTGAAGCTTATTCTCCAGTTCGCACTCTTGGAATCTGGAGTTAGTTGATGTTTATACTCCAGTGCGCACTCTGGGAATCTGGAGTTGGTTGATGTTTATACTCCAGTTCGCACTCTGGGAATCTGGAGTTGATGTTTATACTCCGACTCGCACTCTGGGAGTTCGGAGTTGATGTTTATAGTCCATTTCGCACTCTGGGAATCCGGAGTTGATGTTTATACTCCAGTTCGCACTCTGGGAATCTGGAGTTGATGTTTATACTCCGACTCGCACTCTGGTAGTTCGGAGTTGATGTTTATACTCCGTTTCGCACTCTGGGAATCCAGAGTTGGTGTTTATACTCCAGTTCGCACTCTGGGAATCTGGAGTTGATGTTTATACTCCGACTCGCACTCTGGGAGTTCGGAGTTGATGTTTATACTCCGTTTCACACTCTGGGAATCCAGAGTTGATGTTTATACTCTAGTTCGCACTCTGGGAATCTGGAGTTGATGTTTATACTCCGACTCGCACTCTGGGAGTTCGGAGTTGATGTTTATACTCCGTTTCGCACTCTGGGAATCCGGAGTTGATGTTTATACTCCAGTTCGCACTCTGGGAATCTGGAGTTAATGTTTATACTCTGACTCGCACTCTGGGAGTTTGGAGTTGATATTTATACTTCGTTTCGCACTTTGGGAATCCGGAGTTGATGTTTATACTCTAGTTCGCACTCTAGGAATCCGGAGTTAATGTTTATACTCCGTTTCGCACACTGGGAACCCGGAGTTGATGTTTATACTCCAGTTCGCACTCTGGGAATCTAGAGTTGATGTTTATACTCTGAATCGCACTCTGGGAGTTCGGAGTTGATGTTTATACTCCGTTTTGCACTCCGGGAATCTGGAGTTAGTTGATCAGTTACCTAGACGGTTGTATCATATCCACCTTGAGTAGGCAAGCGAAGTCGTTAGATGGACGGATCCATCCTCCTCGAGCTTGTAAATATGGAAGGCGAGGTCGTTAGATGGACTGATCCATCCTCCTCGGGTTTAGGTTGAACATGGGCGAAGTCGTTAGATGGACGGATCCATCCTCCTCGAGCCCATGTCCGTAAGTTTATACTCCAGCTCACACTTTGGGAGCCGGAGTTAGTTAGAGGATTGTCGTGTATCAATCCCTTATTGCCGTAGTGTGATGGCTTGTCCCTGAGCTCGGGGTTTCACTTAGCGAGTGATCGGTGGGATCCCGATTAACTTCCACTTATATGCCCATCAACGAAGGATGAGATTTAGTTCATGGACGGTTGGATCATGTCCATGTTCATTTGGATTCCGCTTTTGCCAAGCCTAAGGAGTAAGATTAGTGTTCTGGCAAGCTTTGTGCTCGAGCATAGGAAGGGATGGTCGAACTACATCCACTTTGAGTTGTGTATTTTCTCTTAAGTCGGATGCAAGAATTGGAGAGCAGACAACCGAGTCACGTCCAATTTATACTTTACATTCTTTCGATCGATCTAAGGAAGAGAGTTGAAATGACAGCTCGTGATGGTTAGCGAGTAGGCAGTCAGTCGTTGATGACTTTAAATTGAGGGTTGGACCCTGATGAAGTTGGTTTAAGGCATGACTGTTTTGCCGAATTACAGAAGCAAACTGGAGAGTGAACGGTCAAATCATATCCACTTTAAACATGTGTTCTCAAACAATCCCAAGTGTCTAATGTAGGATTGGATGCATGGATGGTGACGTCACGTCCACCCTTGGTGTGATTCCGATTTTATCGGGCCTCAGAAGAAGCACAAGTATTTTGGCGAGCTTCAAGTACGAGATGGAGAGTGCACTGTTGGGACATATAACTCCAAGTCTTTCTTACATCTGCGAATTAAATTGCATAGGCGGATGAGTGGATGGTCTGTTGCATCCACTTTGTACTAGAGTCCTGACCTTGTCGGTCTCTTCCGCTTTGATTCCTTGCCCCCAATCAGGGGCATATAGTAGCCGATGAGTGGTTGAGTCATGCTCGTCACGATGATACCTCAATGGTTTGATCATAGTCCGTGGAGGTTGTTTTGTACCCAATCTTAAGTACTCGTTTACCTGCATCATTTGCAAGTAGTTTAATTCAAGTAGGTCATATTTCGCAACGTAAACGAAATAGAAATAGAAATAGAAATAGTTCAAAAGAGATCGGATTAAATCTCATTGATAAGTGAAGCGGCGTCGTATGCTCGCTATTGCACTTCGGTCTAGCCCTTCACAGTTGGATGTCTAATGCAAATGGTTTAATTTGATCAAAGTCCATGATCGATAGGGGTTGAATGTTCCCGGTCCTTCGTTTTATGGGGCTTGAACATATTGTCGAAGTTATCCTTTCCGGAGCAGCCTTATGGCGTTGGCATCCACGGTAGCCATCTAAAGAAGGGGAGTTTTCCGATCTAGAGTATGGAGTAGGTTCCCTCCTTATCTCGCCAAGTTGATCCTTCATCTGGTTCATCAACTCAATGCTGGCCTGGATATGTTGGTGTACTCGTTGGCGGCTACCCACCAGTTCTCTTAACAAAGTCTGGAAATAAGCTTTGGTGATGAATTCATTTATGGGTATTGGCAGCAACTGGATGTGGGCTTTGGATAAATTCATTGGCTGCCAGCTTCTTTATTCCCTTCAGCAATATGAGAAGTAGAACTGGTATGTCTAACCATGAATGACAGTGTTCTTTGAGGAATGGGGGAAGACATCTGCATTTGATGGCATTCATCACTCTTGGTGGAGTCCATGTGCCGTTCTCACTTCATGAGGTAGTGTCGGGGGTTGTATTTCCATAGTATATTGACATAGTCAACATATTGAATTTTCACTGGAAATTTTGCAGGTAGGATGGTTTCAATGAATAGGTCTCCACTGGGGAAGATTCTCCGATTGTCATTATGACTAGGTCCATTTTATGGCTACGGGGTCCTGTAATACTGGCGAATGATGTGTGCATGATTGTCCAACGTTTGAGTGGTTGGTAATGCCGATTGGACGGCGAGTTGGTTAAAATGGGCTAATAGATTGGTGTTTATCCCAAACTTTCATCTAGATAGGAGACCTATATAGGGTATTAAGGAAGTCCTTTTGAGGTTGTATGCCATGTTTTTAGTCATGTGGACGTGGAATGATTAAGATGCGGGCATTTGAAGATGGTTCAGCGGTGACCAGTTATGCTTTGAGTTGGCAGAGTAAACAGTGTAGGGGAGTCGTCATATTAGCCATCATACCATAGTTGTCAATTCAGGAGTTTAAAAGCTGGTCAATTGGAGGAAGTTGCATTCCACCTTAAAAGCATGATATATTAATCAACTCCGGTTCTTAGTATATTGGCTAGGTTCTCCAGCCTCTGGGAGTACGGTTGAGTAGTATTTCTTTACCCATTCCTTGATTGCAACTCAACATTTGTTGTTGTGAGCTCCTATGTCTTGTTCAGTCATGGAACCATCAGAAGCACGGATGGAATGTTCCATCATTAAATTGGTGATTGAATTCACTATGCGGATGCCCTGCGCTGCGGCTAGGGTTCGGGGATTTGGGTTGTAGCCGAAAAATATTTTTAGGAAATTACGTATCGATCGAACTTCGTATCGATACGAATTGGACGCAGATGGATCGATATGAAAACCGTGTCAGAGTATCGATACGAAATGCACGCTGCAGGATCGATTCGAAGTGGTATCTGAGGATCGATACGAAATGCGCGCGGCTGGATCGATACGAAGTGGTATATGAGGATCGATACGAAATGCGCGCGGCTCGATCGATACGAAGTGGTATCTAAGGATCGATACGAACAGAGCGATGTGAAGTAGATCGATACGAACAGAGCACTCTTGATCGATGCGAACAGGAATGTGGCGATCGATACGATCAGAGCGATGTGAAGCAGATCGATACGAACAGAGCACTCTTGATTGATACGAACAGGAAAATTTCGATCGATACGATCGGAGCAATGCGAAGCAGATCGATACGAATAGAGCAATGCAAAGCAGATTGATACGAACAGAGCACTCTTGATCGATACGAATAGGAAAGTGGTGATCGATACGATCAGAGCGATGCAAAGCAGATCGATACGAACAGAGCGATGTGAAGCAGATCGATACGAACAGAGCACTCTCGATCGATACGAACGGGAAAGTGGCGATCGATACGATCAGAGCGATGCGAAGCAGATCGATATGAACAGAGCGATGCGAAGCAGATCGATACAAACAGAGCACTCTTGATCGATACGAACTTTGACATATTTTCTGGATACGAAAACATGGATACAAAAAACACCATATTTTCATGGATACGAAAACATGGATACGAAAATGACCATATTTTCTGGATACGAAAACATGGATACGAAAAACACAATATTTTCATGGATACGAAAACATGGATACGAAAATGACCATATTTTCTAGATACGAAATGATGAATTCGAAAATGACCATATTTTCTGGATACGAAAATGACCATATTTTCTGGATTCGAAAATGACCATATTTTCTGGATACGAGATGATGGATTCGAAAATGACCATATTTTCTGGATACGAAAACATGGATACGAAAATTACCATATTTTCATGGATACGAAAATATGGATACGAAAATCTTGATGAATGCAGTTCCTCTTAGATCTGGAGCAATCTGAATAGAATAGATGGAACCACTTGACGACAGATCTAGATCTCCTCCTTAGATTTTTGCAATCCAACTACGGTAGTAGATCCACAGAGCATGAGAAAAGCAAGGTTTTCTCAGTGAAAGCACCAAAGTGTTTGTACCAAAATTGGGCACAACACTCTTTGGAAGTCTTTGAAGAGATAAACTGAAGAGAATAAATGTAAAAAGAGGATTTATCTAACAAAAACTCCAAATCTCAGATATGAAACTAAGAAAAATGCAAGGAGACACAAGAATTTAGAGTGGTTCGGCGTATTGCCTACGTCCACTATGAAGTAGTTTGTTTTATTGATCTTTCTTTAATGTTTATAATTGATTTTAGCAAATTACAGCGAATAACAATGATTTGCAGCAGTGAAATTCGTTGGTAGCAGCAGCAATGGAGTTCAGATCTGGATCTGGCGGAGTCCGGGCGTTGGAGAGCTCAAAGAAGAAGAAGAACCAATTTTCTGTTGGCTTTGGGGGTCTATTTATAGGTGTAGGAGGCTGATATTTCGCTCAGATCTCCGGAGACCCTCTCTGGCACGTGACCAGGCCCGCGCGCCCAAGCCCATGAAGTTTCGGTCCGATCCGTGATCGATACGAACAGATTTCGTATCGATCAAGATTTCATCCGATGGAGTCGAAATTTGGCGTGGACATTCTTTAGCATGCCTGTAGTCTTCTGTGAAAATTTCATAGCATTTGGACTTGTAGATTAGGAGATATGATTGATACGAAATGAGATTCTCGGCTGCTGTTTGGTTCGACTCGCTTCTGTTTCGACTCGTTTCCGTTCGACTCGGTGACATGACGCTTGAGTCTTTCGATCACTCTGCCTTTGATGCTGTCTCGAGCGAGTCGAAATGTACATCAATTGAGCGAGTCGATGTGTGCCCAGATTGAGTGAGTCGAAGCGTGTACTGGTCGAGCGAGTCGAAACGGAGCATCCTGAGAGATTCGAGCAGTGGCTTCGCGAATGGAGTCGAAGTTGATGGAGTCGAACAGTGGTTCGAACGGAGCGAGTCGAAGTAGGCATCTGATGGTTGCGAAGCGAGTCGAAGTTATTATTTCTGATGGTTGCGAAGCGAGTCGAAGTAGGCATCTGAGGGATGTGAAGCGAGTCGAAGGGAGCGAGTCGAAGTGAGCGAGTCAACCGGTGATTAGTTTTCATCCAATTTTGTATCGTTCAAAACTTGAGCATATGAACTCGGATTGACTTGAGATTTGGAAAGTTGACTCTCATGGCTTAGCTTGTCATGTCCTACCAATTTTGGCTCGATCCGGACTCGGACAAAATTCGTCGATATCCATAGTGAGCCTGCGTATAACTGATCTCCAAGACGAACTGTCATTGGTTTCTAGTCAAGTTCTTGGTGTCACGGCCTTGCCAAAAGGCGGGATAACAGGGTATATTATTTAAAGTAATTTCAAATAAAAATGGTTTTCAAAGAATTTTAAATGTTTAAAATCAGTACTCTTCTCTTTTGTCGCTGGAAAATAATCTCGGTGATGACTGCAGCATCATCGACATTCATTTTCAAGTTTCAAAGTAGAGAGACCTTTCTGTAGTTTGGCTACGGTTCTATTTTGGAAAATAAATTGATTTAAATTTCTGAATTTTAACTTGATTTATAATATATATTGCTATGATTATAGATCTGATTTGATATATATAGTGTATATATATATATATATTTATTTATTTATTTATCTCTAAATTGTTTGAAGTAAATCGAAGATTTAAATTCTTAAGTTTATGATTTAAAGATGATTTCAATTATAAACTTAATTCAAAAAAAAAATTGGATAAATATTTAAATTTGAAATAATTGAATTGGGAAAATTTTACTTGTATAATACTCAATTACGTTTCAATATAACTTACCTAAATTATTCAGAAGTAAAAAAAATGTAAGTGGATATTATACAATATAAAATGATTTTCTAAATGAGATACGAGTGGTCATAATAAATGTTATACACTTAGATTTTTATTAAAAAAGTTGTTAATAGAGATAAATAGGATAATAAGTTAATTGAATAATAGATGAGACAAATAAATTTGTTCTGAAAGAATTAATAAAGTGAAATTAGGTCAACTTATGGAAATACCTTCAATTTAAATTCAATTATTGAATATAAATTAATTTAAATTGAAATTTATATGGTTTAAATATAGGTGATAAGATAAATTAAGTGGAATAAACTTAATAATAATTTGGAATAAAAGAATTAAATTTGTTGAATATTAATTAGTTTAATTTGAAATTTATACGGTTAATTTAATTGTTTTATTTGTATTTCAATCTTATTTCTTTCTGGTTGTTTCTATTCTCCTACCTCCTTCCTTTTCGGGGACGAAAAGCTTTGAGTGGGGGAGAGTGTAACGACCCGTAAATTTTAGTGGTTTTATTTGTTTAATTTATTGAATTTTGTGATATTTTAAACAATAAATTTTTGAAATAATAATTTATTATTTGAGAAGGGTCTAATTAAACATAGCAAATGGTAAATTTTCATTTGATAATATTAAAGTTTATTTTCTAGTGTAATTTTATTCCAATTTATATCAGTTAAAATTGATGATAATTAAAGTGTTCTGAAACCTAAATATGTCAACATGAGAAATTTTATTTGGAACTCTCTGAATCAGACTACGAAATTCGTTTCGCGAAATTCAGACGTTTCTAGCTCCGTTTGGATTTTTCCGTACGGAATAGCAACATATATCAATACCGGATCCGTGACCATTTGATTTCTTTTGCATTTCAAATTTAACCATGACTGACAAGCAATAATTATAGCCGTTGCTTTTATTTTATTTTTCCTGAAGGACTGACAATTACTATTTCCAACGTTTAATTTATTATACGTTGGTTCGTTTTCCACTTTGGAGTCTATTCATTTACATTCCTACCTTCTGTAGCCTATTCGTTTTCTTTTCCCTACCTGCTAACATATAATTCATTCCCCTTCCAAGATCTACTCTCTCACTCTTTTCTCCATTGCCGAAAAGAACTTTCTTCCCCTTCATCTTTTTCCTCCGCCTTCTCTCTTCTCTTTCATCCAAACCCGACCGTCCTCTACGCCTGCACCGCTCCTCCGCCGGCTGAGCACACCTCCTCTCACCCAATCTTGGCCTCGTCATTCAACCCAGCACCTCAAACTGTGAGCCGACCTTCACCTTCGTGTGCCATATCCACCGCCCTCGCTCCAACACGTCGCCTCACATGCCCAAACAATCGGCTATCCACCTGAGCTCCGCCACCGAGCAATGTCAACAGCCCACGTTAGTCTTCCCTTCCACCTCTGCCTCGTGCTACCTTCAGCCGAGCTCTTTATTAATTTTTATTTTCTTATCAGGTATAGATTTCTAAATACTTTATTAAAGATATATATTTGGTTATTCATATAAGTTATTCTGTTATAGTTTATTCTTAGATAAAGGTATATATACAAGTATATAGCTTATATGTCAGTTTCTAATATGTATGTTTTGTTTCAGTTTTTCTTTGACTTCAGATTCTATATTATTTTTTTATGTTTAAGAATCGGTTTTAGAGAAAATTTATATTAATATCTCTAAGACAGATTTGGTAATAGCCTTAACATATAGATATTCAATTGCAATTGCTGGAAGAAACATATGGGTTTTATAAAACGTTAATTTCTAAAGTGTATACAAAGGGATATATATAGTTGTCTAGTCCTTTATGTTGTATTAGCATTTTATGCGTAATCTGTTAGTATAAAAAAATTGTATATATATTTATAAAATATGTAAGTACAGATTTCATATATATTGTTTAAATATATATTTCATGCTGTTAGTGTTATTGGTACTTGATATAGAGGTTTTCGAGTTGTTAGTTTATGCTTGTTGTTCTCACGTTTATAATATAAAACTTATACAGTTTGGTATGTGTGTGTTTTATTTAAAACTATGCTAGTAGATTTGAACGGATTTCGAAATAACTTTATTATATATATATATATATATGTTTTCATTGCAGCATATATATATGTATTTGTACTGTGAGTCAGTGGGTTAGTATATGAGTTATCTTTTGTTAGTTTACGGTTGGATTTATATGAATATATATGTTACTTTACGTTATATAGGCGTTTATATATACTGTATGAAATTTCGAAAATATATATATATAATATTATATGGTGGTTATTTAGTATATATATAAAGTTTACAAATCTGCTAGTATGCTTGTACATGTATAAACTTATATACTGTTTTGCATAATTTTGTATAACCTGACTTTTTATAATTTGTAGGTTAGTAGTTATGAGTTGTATTTTTATATATGTGTATGCTTAAAACTGATTTTTGGAATATAAGGTATGCTAGTTATATATATTGCATGTTACTATTCGCTTAAATCTTGTCTGCATTCTTGTATGCTGTAGTATATCCTTGTATTTTATGTATATGTGAAATCTTGAAGGTAAAGTATTTGTTTATTTACATTGATTTTAAATTATGTTATATAAAAAAAATATAAGCTGATTTATCTATTTACATGTATGTTCTGGTTCGAAATCATATATATATAATGATATGTTATTCTTCTATACCTTTATTAGTATTTTAGAATATGTTATATATACTACGGTGGGCAATTTGTAGTTATAATCAGTTATATATACCAGCTTTAATATTTGTTGGGTATATAGTTGATGTCAAAAGTATATATATATTATTTCAAATTTTAATATTTGTTTTAAATTAAATATTGATTTTATGAAATATTTAAAGAGATAATTTTCTGTTTCTATCAAAACTGATTTATTGTTCTCATCGATTCATCAACTTTGTTCGTCGAATCGTGCCCTTCTAGCGTTGCATTGGAATTCGTAGCTTATTTCTTTGTCAAATCTATCTAGCCTCGAAAGGTGAGCAATCACTCACGATTAATGTTCTTATATCTATTAAATTTGATTTCAATTGACACGACAATTGAAATATGTTGCAGTAGTTATTTGCATTGCTATATATATGTTATTATCTGTATCTGTTCACTTGTGACATCTGACACCATTATCTGTTATTTATCACTATTGATATATGCCTGTTACTGCTGTTATATTTTTATCATATTGTTATCACTCTGCAAGTTCCCTGTTAGTATAGAATTCACTATGGGTTGAAATGATACATACCCGAACGATCTATAGAACAGGAGAAAATCGTTATGGGTTGAAATGATAAACCCAAGCGATTTTCATTGAATTAAATTTGGGATTATGGGTTGAAAGGATATATACCCGTATATAATTTAAATTACAGATTGAAATGATAAATATCCATATCACTTGACCATAGGGTAGAAAATTTTATACAGACACCATTGGTCTATATATATAAATATTTTGAAAATGATTTCTATGGTTTTGAAAAGAAATATATGGTTTTAATAAATTTTGATTTTAAAGATTTATTAAAGTTGATTTAATAAAGTTGACTTGAATCAATATAAAATATGTTTAAATATTTATGTAAAATTTATATTTTCAAATATAGAGTTTATAATGTTTCGGGTTGAAAGATAAATTTGAATTTGATTTGGAATTTTAATTATTTAAGAATTATACTTAAATAAGTTTGATTTGAAATCTATTAAATTTGAAATTTTAAGATATTTTTTATAACTTGAATTTGATTAAAAAGTGGCTTAAATGAATATTTCAAACTTATATAAATTTAAATGGGATATTTTGTTTATATAAATTTGTAAATTGAAGTTGTATTTAAATGTATTGAAATGATTAAAGAAATATCTCAGAAACTAAATGAAATGAAATTAAATTGAGATATAAATGGAATTATCAAATTTAGTTTTTGAAATGTGGAATATTTAAAACTTTGAAATATATTGAAATTTAATGGTTTATTTTGTGTTTCAAATCTGTATTTGAAATCGTTATAATTCGAAATGATTTATTGAGAAATTGAATTGAGTTGAAATTTATGGATTGAGATTGAATTAAGTTGAATTTGGAAGTCGAGTTAATTTGAATCGATTTGTGAATTTGTGGAAGCTATTTTATTTTATAAAGTATTTTTAAACTATATCTACAACTATTTATATTTTACTTTATAAACTATTTTATATAAATCATTTCAATATATATTATTTTATTATAAACTATTTTAACTTATAACTATTTTATGTAAACTATTTTTATTTTATAAACTATCTTATTTTATACACTAATTTTAATATCTAAACTGTTTAAGAGGAAAGTGTTATGGATTCCAAAATGTTATGATTTCAAGCTATGGTTTCAAAGTGTTATGAATTTCAAGGTTTTGATTTCCAAAGTGTTTTGATTTTAAAAGACTTACGATTTCGAAAGCGTTATAACTTTGGAAAGTGATATGATTTTGGGATGGATTTATTTGAAGTGAAAATGATATCGTACGGATATGGTTTTAAAATGACAATGATATTTTGGTTTTGAAATATAAACTATTTTGAAAGTTTATTAAATGACCAATCAGTGTAATAATTATGTAGTTATTGAAGTGTCCGGGATCGGTTAGGGACATACTCTCTGTCTAAACCGAAAACCACTTTAATAACTATTATACGCGGAGTGTGATCCAGAATGAAGTGGTTGGAATGATGACGTTGCTGGATTTGAAGAAAGAGAACGATAATGGATAGCCTTGACACCTGTGTCAAATTTGAAATGACTTAAACAGGAGTCGTGCCGGGCCAGTGAGGTTAGCTACCTCTAGCGGACACACTTCTTCGTAAACTACTCATTACTTGTTTTAATTGGTGCGCACCCTTGAATTGGGAGTGTTTTTTCGCGGTGTTGCGATCGTTGCGGCGATGCGTTCTCACCAGTCCATATCAGGAAAACAGTAGTTTCACTACCTTGGGTATTGCCTCATGTGCCTTGTCATACTCGTATCCCTATGCGCGACCACTACGATTTGTTTCGTGTTATACCTATGGTGTACTCCCTGATAGCCCACTAGTTTACGATGGAGTTTACAGTGCTGTATAGACTATGACGCTTATATAAAATGTGTTAAGGGGGATAATTGACGCAGCCTACAGGATCACACAACTCACGAATTGATGAATTCACGGAAAATGAATCGATGAAACAAGATGAATCGATGAATTGAAGATACCCAAGTGCCCAAATCCGTTGATCTCTCGAGATATCTCCATGAATCGGCTTCAAGTTCGTTGATTCGAGCGCACTCGAATATCCGAAGATGGAGAAAGGAGATAACACTCAACTTCCAATTTCAATGGTGGCACAAAGCACAAACCAATTTTTATTCAATATTCAACTCCTTTTACAAATGACCATACACTCCTATTTATAGGAAATTACAACTCAACACACATTACAACACTTCACACGACTTAAGAAAAATTACATCACAAACAGTACAACGACTTAACAAAACAAACGGGTTACAACATAACACGACTTAACAATATACGACTTAAGAAAAGCGACATAAGAAAACAAAATACAAACGACTTAACAAAACAGCCATATCCACTTGAGCGACTTAAGCATCATTAGCGACTTAACGACTTAAGACATAACATCATAGCGACATAAGCAATGCGGCATCCGGGAGCGACTTAAGAAGCGGCAGCGACATAAAGAATTTGGCAGCGACCTAACAATCAGCGACTTAAGTTGAATGTCATTCACGACATAAGGAACTTTAGTAGCTTCGCGACTTAAAGATCTGGAGCGACCTATGGTTCGTCGCGACTTAAGGCGGAGGAGGAGCGACCTAAGCTTCGCGACCTAACTGGAAGGTCGTTCGCGACATAAGGAGGAGGAGCGACCTAAGCTCGCCGCGACTTAAGGAATGTCGCTCGCGACTTAGCTGGAGCGAAGATGCTCGCGACTTAAGGAGGAGGAGCGATCTACGACTTAAGTTAGCTTTGCGACCTACTGGAGGAATTCGCGATTCAGGGAACTCTGCTCTTGTCGTTCGCGACTTAGGGCTGGAGTGATTTACTTGGCTTTGCGATTTAGGGAAGCGGCCGCGACTTAAGGTAAGTCATTTAATCATTATCTCGCGCTGCATCATCCTCCCCTGGTTGAAAAGAATTCGTCCCGAATTCACACTTTCCTCTTCTTCGACAAGCTTCTCCCCATAATACGGAATTAAGTGTTTGACATTGAAAACATCAAAAGTATGAACATTTTCCATCAACCTTAACTGATACGCATTATCATCGATCTTCTTCAAGATTTCTACTGGACCAATCTTTCGAGCTTTCAACTTGTTGTAAGTTCCAACTGGAAAACGATCTTTCGTCAATACTGCGTAAACAAAATCATCCTCTTTGAAGTCCACACTCCTTCGCTTCTTATCTGCCAATTGCTTATACTTCTCATTTGACTTAAGAAATCGTTCATGAACAATCCTGTGACACTCCTGCAACTCCTTCACAAATTCACAAGCTCGTTTAACAACCCCTTTCTGCAATGGAACTGTCGACAAATTCAACGGTCCCTTCGGAATTGCTGAATATACCACTTGAAATGGACTGAATCCAGTACTTCGATTAACGGCATGATTATGTGTGAATTCTGCCTGACACAATTTCACATCCCAGCTCTTCAAATTATCCTTCACAAGACATCTCAACAAGTTTCCCAAAGATCTATTCACCACTTCCGTTTGCCCATCCGTTTGTGGATGATAGGCGCTACTAAAATTCAGCTTAGTCCCAACCATCTTCCACAGACTCAACCAAAAATGACTTAGAAATCGAGTATCCCGGTCGGAAACAATAGACTCAGGTAGCCCATGTAGTCGATAATCCTCTTTAAAGAACAATTGAGCAACACGGACTACATCGGCGGTCTTCTTACAAGCTATGAAATGTGCCATCTTCGAAAATCTATCCACCACAACATATATAGAATCATTCCCTCGTTGAGTTCTTGGCAAACCCAAAACGAAATCCATGCTAATATCAACCCATGGTCTAGTAGGCACGGGCAATGGCATATACAATCCTGCATTCGTAGCTGTCCCTTTGGAAACTTGACATATATGACATCTCTACACAAATCTTTCAACTTCTTTCCTCATGGAAGGCCAAAAATATGATTGAGAAATCAACTGCAAGGTACGATCTCTTCCCACATGACCTTCTTCATGCAATTCCTTCACAATCTTCATTCGCAAACTGCACTCTGGTATACACAACCGATTTCCCTTAAATAGAAAACCTTCTACCAACACATACTCATCTGTCCTCCCTTTCTCGACTTCATCTACAATCTTGGCAAAGTAAGGATCCTCAACAAACAAATCTGGAAATATATCAAACCCCGTCACTTCAACTCTCATCGTAGTCAACAAATGATTTCTTCTACTCAATGCGTCTGCCACACGATTTGTAACTCCCGACTTATGCTTTACAACAAATGTAAACTGTTGCAAGTATGCGTTCCATGAAGCATGCATGGCTGCAATCTTATCCTGTCCCTGCAAATGTTTCAATGCTTCATGGTCAGTATACAACACAAACTCTTTATGAAACAAATAGTGTCTCCAATGCTTTATGGCTTGGACAATAGCATAGAACTCCAAGTCATAGGTCCTGTATCTTGTCGACTGAAAAATATTACTCCTCAACCAACTAGAATCATCCTCATGCTTTGGCGTTAAACAAGACCTACTCATCATCAAGTTAGACCCTTCGTCTCCTGACACAACTTCTTCATTTTCATCAAACTTCGGTGGATGAGAATAATCAATTTCAGCTTCCACTTGCTCAAGATCTTTACTCGTTCCTTGCCTGGTCAACACAAACAATTCATCACTATTTTTCACCTTTTCAACAGACTCTTCCAAAAATACAAGACTAGTTTCTTCAGGAAGTTCCTCAGAAATCTCATCTTCAAACTCTTCAAATACTTCAACCTCTTTAGGATTCTCAAAATCATAACTTTCTTCAGATTCAATCAACATTGATAATTCATCAATACCTTTCATTTTATTGACGAACTCTTTCAAAGAAAATAAACTATTTGATTCTGCCTTCTCTTCTGTTTCATTTTCACTTTGTTCGGGCTTCTCGGAAACTAAGGAATTTACACTTGGCTGGCTCTCATCCATAAGCTCAGGTGTTAAGCAAAAATCATCCATCATCAAGTTATTTCCCTCAACTCCGAACACAATTTCTTCTTCCATACTATCGACATCAATCTTTGGCGGTGAAGAGTAATCAACTTCTACATCCACATACTTTGACGTTGAATAAAATCCCATCAAAAAATTACATTCATCGTTCTCTAACTCGACCTCTTCATTTTCGTTGTCAAACTTTGGTGGTAATTCTTCGAACGATTCCGTAGGACCGACCTCTTCAAACTCTTCTAACATTGGTTTAACCTCCTCAGGAGTTTTAAGCTCTTCACTTGCCTCATACCTAACCAATGATTCATCACTACCTTCCGCTTCTTCAACACTTTCACTGAAAGATAATGGACTAGTCGGTTCCTCTTCCTTTTCCGGCTTGCTTTCAGTAGAATCATCCACATTCTCGTTTTCACATTCTTCTATAACTAAGGTTTTCTTCTTGGACTCCGTACATTCAATACTTTTATGGTCAGACTCCTGATGATGATAGCGCTTAATTCAGTCATCAACATTTGCCTTAGTGATTCCATGTACAAATGGTTCGTTGACTCTCTTAGGAACATTTATACTGCAATTAACACCTTTATTCTAATTGCTGGGGCTTGTAACCACACCCTTTCCTTGACTCCCTTGACTCAACTTCTGCAACTGTTGGTTCATACGAGCTTGATAATTGTAGGGTAAGAAATTTGCCTTCATCATCCTTTTCATCTTATCCCACGTGATAACTTTGGATTTCCCCATTCTCTCTTTGGTTGATTTAGTTTGTTGCCACCAGTTCATAGCTCTTCCCCTCAATCGTGTAGCAACCAACTTAACTCTACGATGCTCGGGTACTTCCTTGAAGTCAAAAATTTCTTCAACATTTGATAACCAATCCAGAAACTCTTCCGCTAGCATTCCCCCTTTGAATTCTGGAATCTTTGTTTTCATCCCCAACTCCCATCGACGATCATCTTCGGAATCTCTATTTCGATTTCGCCCTTGGCCATGGTTTCTACAAGAGCTACTACCACTATCACTGGATTCCTCCAAATCTGACGTATGTCGATGTCGATTCTGACCATCAACATTTCTGCTACCACGCACGTCTCTTTCTCCCGAAACTGACGGTTCTCTTCTTTCCCGATCTGATGTTGGTGACATTCTTCTCCTCTCGGAATTTGACAGCGAAATTCTATGTCGAGTTTGATTCATATCCATCATGAGCCTTTCCAATCTACCAATTCCCTCATCAAACTTCTCATTGAATTTATCACTAATTCGTTGCTCCATTTGTTCAGCATCTTCTCTTCGATACACATCTGCAACATTCTGATGACGATTAACTCTTCTTGGAGGCAATGTCAAATCTTCAACAAATCCAAACACAAACTTCAAATCATGCAAACTTGAAATCCAACGAACTTGGAAAAGTTCGTTTCCTCGCTCTTATACCAAATGATACAGCCTACAGGATCACACAACTCACGAATTGATGAATTTGCGAAAAATGAATCGATGAAACAAGATGAATCGATGAATTGAAGATACCCAAGTGCCCAAATCCGTTGATCTCTCGAGATACCGGATTCTAGCTATCTTCAACACGTTGATCGTGCATGATACCGCATTAGAAGATCTACGATTCTTCGACGTTGATCTCACGCACGAGATCCCATGAATCGGCTTCAAGTTCGTTGATTTGAGCGCACTCGAATATCCGAAGATGGAGAAAGGAGATAACACTCAACTTCCAATTTCAATGGTGGCACAAAGCACAAACCAATTTTTATTCAATATTCAACTACTTTTACAAATGACCATACACTCTTATTTATAGGAAATTACAACTCAACACACATTACAACACTTCACACGACTTAAGAAAAATTATATCACAAACAGTACAACGACTTAACAAACAAATGGGTTACAACATAACACGACTTAACAATATACGACTTAAGAAAAGCGACATAAGAAAACAAAATACAAACGACTTAACAAAACAGCCATATCCACTTGAGCGACTTAAGCATCTTTAGCGACTTAATGACTTAAGACATAACATCATAGCGACATAAGCAATGCGGCATCCAGGAGCGACTTAAGAAGCGGCTGCGACATAAAGAATTTGGCGGCGACCTAATAATCAGCGACTTAAGTTGAATGTCGTTCGCGACATAAGAAACTTCAGTAGCTTCACGACTTAAAGATCTGGAGCGACCTATGGTTCGTCGCGACTTAAGGCGGAGGAGGAGCGACCTAAGCTTCGCGACCTAACTGGAAGGTCGTTCGTGACATAAGGAGGAGGAGCGACCTAAGCTCGCCGCGACTTAAGGAATGTCGCTCGCGACTTAGCTGGAGCGAAGATGCTCGCGACTTAAGGAGGAGGAGCGACCTACGACTTAAGTTAGCTTACCTACTGGAGGAATTCGCGATTCAGGGAACTCTGCTCTGGTCGTTCGCGACTTAGGGCTGGAGCGATTTACTGGGCTTCGCGATTTAGGGAAGCGGCCGCGACTTAAGGTAAGTCGTTTAATCATTATCTCGCGCTGCATCAATAATGGTAACGCCTTAACCTATTTTGATACTTTATATTACTGATAGGCATTATCTACTTAGCGTACACTACTATATATAAATAGTTTAACAGATCCTTAGAGGATGGTTATCCCAAACATCCTTTGAGTTACTTGTATTTTCAGTTGTTATTTCACTTTAGTTGGATTTATTGATATAAGAATGTCAATCCTGACTCGAGTGTTTTGTGTTTTGCTTTACGCTCAGGTCAGACTGAGTGTACCAGTAATCGAGACTCACCTTTGGAGTTGGAGCTTCGCGTGGAGATCCAGCTATCTATCCAGCTTTCAGATATTCAGTTGATTCTAGTGATGTATTCTGATATTGTATTTGACTATTGTATTCGAGACTTCTGTTGTATCTTGTTTAACTCTGTTATATATATATAGTAGCTTCATGAACTACTATTCTTTTGTTTTCGCTGCATTATTGTTATATTACTCTGTGTCTGTGATCTATGATTATTTTATTTACTGTATATGCTGAGTTTTGCCAAATTTAAATTACAATCCATTGTTTTGAATTATTCAAGTCCGGCATGTGTGGATTTATTGTCGATTTGAATGGTCCAAAATACTGGGTCTTTACATTCAAGGATAGATTTCAAGGAGAGGATAAAGATTCAAATATAGAGGGATCTTAACTAAAAGAATTCAACTAAAAGGTAGGCTCAATATTAAGATAAATAGATTTCAAGAGAGAAGAAAAAAATGGTTAGACTTATATAAATCACGGGCAACCTTAACCGATCAACCGTGACTTCAAAATAAGATCGAGGTAGAATTCATAGGCAAATCGACATTCGATCTCAAAAGATAGAATTCGAGTATCGCAAGAGATAGCAGCATTGTAAACCAAGGATACAGAAATCTCCGGTGAATCAATGCCTATTGTAAGGAGTTTCACTTCCTTACAAATCATATAGTGGGGCTATGGGATACTCAAAAATCTGGAAGACTACGAATAGGGAAGGACAAGAATGGATTTTGGAACCGAGGGAACATTTCAAACTTCAAAGGAAACCGGATCAAAGAAGAAGGAATTCAAGCTCGAACGAAAGTGATTCAGTAATTTAATCTACTCTATATGCTGAGTTTTGCCTAAAACCAGAGCTCTGATACCAAATGTAACGACCCACTATTTTGGACCATTCAAATCGACAATAAATCCACACATGTCATTATTTTAAAAGCCTTAAAAATAAAGAATAATTGTTTTAAAAACCTCTAAAAATGCATAAAAGCATTCATTACTCCAACCATGATGTTAGAAGATTTTCTGGAATTTATTCAGATTTTTAAAACTCAAGAAAACATCAATTTGCAATTTAATCGGCCTAAACCGATATTCAAATTTAAATCGAATTTAAATTAATTTAAATTCAAATCTTATCCTAACTTGATTAGTCCATTGCTGGAAAAAATGATCAAATATTAGCATCAAATTTCATATCAATTTTTTGCAAAAGAATGCAAATGAAATTGTCGAAATCAGACAAATATATAAATATTGTGGTTGTCAATGAAAGACCAACAGTAAAAACATCAATTTTCCACCATGTAAACAACAAAATCATACAAAACTTAAAACATAAAAGTTGTAGCAGATTTCCTAAGGACTCCAGAACATTAAAAACTTCAAAATTCCGATAGGTAATAAGAAAGTTATGACCAAATTACATTCCCGGTGAATATATAAACACTCTCTGTCAATGACAGGACAGTCACAAAGATATGGATTTTTCACCATATAAACCTAAAAAATACTCAAAAATCAAAACATCAAAGTTATAGCCTAAATCATAAGGTTTCCAACTTCAATAAT
Source organism: Allium fistulosum (assembly GCA_030737815.1). Classification (NCBI taxonomy): domain Eukaryota; kingdom Viridiplantae; phylum Streptophyta; class Magnoliopsida; order Asparagales; family Amaryllidaceae; genus Allium; species Allium fistulosum. The sequence goes on along the minus strand of CM060902.1, from coordinate 1,367,003,803 downwards.
TTCTAAATTCCGATTCGTAACGTGAAAGTTATGATCAAATTACTAAAAACATCAAACTCAGCCTGAACTTATGCATTTGCAGGACAGCGACAAACAATTGCAATTTTAGCATAGATAACTTCAAAATCAGGAAAAATGAATAAAACTAAAGTTTTAGCTTAGTTTCTAAGCTTTCCGGAATGACCAAGGTCATCAAATTTCGATCATTGGTTCAAATATTATGGTCGTTTTACTAACAATCTTAATCTCAGCCTGTATTATTCTAAACACAGGACAGAGGTAAAAATATACGATTTTTAGTATCAACTCATCTCAGAATTTAACAAAAATTTGCAAAATCATACTACAGCACATAGACTATAACATATCCAAATTTGGCAGCATTTCGCTACAAATCGAGCAAGTTATGATTTTTCAAAGATTGGATAAATTTCAAACAACATACATGAGCAAACAAAGACCAACATGCAACGTAATATTCAAAATCAAACCAAATTTTGGCAAAAATAATTTTAGCTTGCTGTAGAATGTTGCTTACCATTGTTTTGGCAGCGATTTGGCAAAATTTTGCATGCAAGTGGAAGCTTTGGAGCTGGAATAGATGTTAGAGATCTGAAAAGAAGAAAAATCAAATTCTATTTACTGTAAAAGAATTGAGAGATAAGCTAGCTAGGGTTTGGAGGAGATTACCTTTCTTCTTTTATTAGCTACAAAACAAGAGATTTGAAGGCCTTAAATTTTGATTTGGATGAGAAGCCATGAATTCTCAATTAACAAAAAGAAGAAGAAGAAAGGGGCTGAAGAAGAAAAAAAGAACGTACTAGAGAAAATGTTTTCTCCTCAACCAGACCAAGTAATAGAAAAGATATGGGTTAATTGGGCTTGGGCTCAAAACAAATAAGAATTAATTAGGCTAAATAGAAAGAATAAATTAATTCATACAATTCTATATATATATACACAAATACAAAAATCATTAACTTCCAAATTACACAAGATAAAATCACCAAATTTTCTACACTTGTATATTAAAACATTTTCAATCCAAATAAAAAGATAAATCTCCATTTTAAACATTTTTACAATAAAGCCCCTCTTTTATTATAAATTGCACACTTTTAATTAAATAAAGAAAATAGCCCATATTTTAACTTCTAAAACTCCACAAAATATCTTTCTCACATAGAAAAATACACAAGACCATATAGAGCCATAATTTATGTTTAATACAAACCTCAAACCCAAATTCAACTTTTTATTTAATAAACACTTAATAAAAATTGATTACTTGTATTGAAACCAATCACTAAAAGCAATTGGCATTAATTATCCAATTATTTCATTTTTATCTAAATAAAAACATTTTCCATTCATTTCTACTTACATAACATGAAATAAAATCCTCAAACTCTATTTTCACAAAAAATCCTCAATTCTCACAATAATTAGATTTTTAACTCAAATTTTATTCTTAAAATCAATATTAAATTATAACCTTCGATATAATTTAACATAAAAAGATGACCCGAAACCCAGGGTTGTTACAGACTCCCCCCTTAACGAAATTGCGTCCTCGCAATTTCTAGGGAAAAGTTTATACAAAACAACGAATTCAATCAATCGAAAGAAGCTTGGATAAGCATAGATTTGGAAAATTCCTCATTTTACACCTTAAGATAGAGGAATAGAATAACAAGATTGCTTGAAATTCCCATAAATCTCCCTGAACATCGAAAAGGGGATAAGCGGAATATAAAAATTTCCAAGCAACAGCCCGAATATCGAAGACACTTCGTCTTCGAATAGCAACAAGAAGGCAAAACGCCAACAAAACTAATCAAAATAGATAGTACCCGGATAGAGCTGGGATTTAGCTCAACCTTTACCTCAACTCAAGACATAAAAATTGCAATCGAAACATATTTCCCGTGTAATACCACGGAAAATCCCATCAATCAAAGGATACCATCAAGATATGAGCACAATTTCGAAGAAGAGGTGGTTATAACAAGAGCACCAACCTCAATGATCGCACGAAAGTGAGTCGTAAAAATATTGCTCTAAGGAAAATAAGCATAAAGGACACAAATATTTCAAATTTCTAAATCAAAATCTTAAATTCAAACTTTTTAAATCAAAACCTATCGTGTCTGATTGTCTCATCCTAGCGTTTAGGAAATTCCTATCGATAACGTTGATCAAGCGTATCGACTAGAACTCTTAAACACTCGACAGGCGACCCAACACTAAGAAAACATTTTCTATAAGAAATTTCCTTCAGAACAAGGCTCGTTACAAAATGGACTTTAACTCACCCAAAAATAATTCATAAAACACTTCTCATTTAAAAACAAAATTCACCTCTATTAAAACCTCCTTAAATCAAACAAAATTTTAATTTCCCGAAAAACAAACCTTCAAATTCAAAAGTTTTAAAACTCAATTAATCCACATCAAATAGAATTCATTGAGATATTATAGTAATACTCAATTCAATGATTGATACGATAAGCTCGAAGGTTCGTTATTACCAACGGTGGAACAAACAATTCAAGGAAATCTCACAACAAGGCATCAAAGATCATCAAGTAATTTCCTCTGGTATGGATAAATATCATACATCCGTATCAGAAGAAACTCAAATGGAAATATCCCAAAAGAATTGTTCTAAGGATAAGACATCACCAAACCGATTTGGAATACTACGGAATAACTATATTCCTAGATGTACTCCAAAATATTGGTTCGAAGGGTTGTAGAAAGGTGAAAGCCAACCAGATAAGATGACTAGTAATACTCGTACCATATTTGGATGTATCATCATATATGTTTCTATTCTGCGTTTTATCGTATTTTGTTCTAAAGATCGCTCTGATACCAAACTTGACTTGAATAATTCAAAACAATAGATTGTAAATAAAATTTGGCAAAACTCAATATATATACAGTAAATAAATAATCACAGAATCACAGACACAGAGTAATATAACAATAAAGCAGTGGAAACAAAAGAATAGTTGTTCATGAAGCTACCATATATATATATAACAGAGTTAAACAAGATACAACAGAGGTCACGAATACAAAGATGTCTAAATACAATAGTCAAATACAAGATCTGAATACATCACTGGAATCAACTGAATGACTGAAAGAAGAATCAAAAGATGGATCCAAGCGAAGCTCCAACTCCAAATGTGGGTCTCGAATACTGGTACAACTCAGTCTGACCCGAGCGTAAAGAAAAACACAAAACAATCGAGTCAGGACATACATACTTATACAATGTAAACCAACTCAAGTGAACTGTAATGGAAATGCTCAAGTAACTTAAAGGATGCTTGGGATCGCCCATCCTTTAAGGATCCATTAAACTATCTACTATGTAGTAAGATACGCTATTATAATAACGTCTAAAGTAAAGTAAACTATCAAAATAGCGTAAAGGCTTTACATTTTCCACCTTAACACATTTTTATAGTCCTATAGTCTATACAGTATAGTAATCTCCCCCGTACTGGGCGTCGTCAGAGGGAACTCCATAGGTATGGTACAAAGCAAACTCGTAAAAGGCGCGCTAGGGTAGGTGACACGACACAACTAGGCAATGTCAGGGTAGATATACCAATTACGCATCCGGACAGGTGGTAACGCATAGCAGCCACTACCGCCCACCTCGAGCCACACTCCCAAAAATCAAGGGTGCACCTAATCAATCACAAAGTAATAGAATGGTATGGAAGAAGTGTGTCCGATCAAAGGAGCTACCTCATTGGCCCGGAATCGCTCCTGTTTTAGCCACCTTATGCGAACTCACGGGAGTCAGGTCCACGTATATACCTCAATAGGATCGTCGCCACTATCCTACTTCATTTTGGAATCTCCACCACATACACAGTTGTTAAAGAGGTTTTAGGTATCGACAGAGAGTATGTCCATATCCGATCCCGGTCTCTTTAACAGCCAATCGTTATTATAACCCGTGGTTATAAATTTCAAAAATGTTTTATATTCCGAATCAAAAATAATTCATTTAAACCATTTACATATGAAGTCATTATACTTTCAAATCAAATATTCAATTTCCAGAATTATAGCATTTTCTAAGTTCATTCATTTAATTACAAAATTTCAAAACACTGTATTTTCAGAAACAACAGCACTTATAAAGTGTTACGGTAGGTACAGTAGTATTTCAAAACATTGTCAATTTCAAAAACAGCAGCACTTACAAAGTGCTACAGTAGGTATAGTAGTTTCAAAATAGTTCATCTTTAGAAACAGCAGCATTTATAAACAGTGACAGTAGGTATAATAGTAATTCAGAAAACAGTTCATTTCAGAAACAGCAGCATTTATAAACTATTACAGTAGGTATACTAGTTTCAAAACAGTTCAGCTTTAGAAACAGCAGCACTTACAAAGTGCTACAGTAAGTATTTTATTATTTCAGAACTTAGTATAATTTCAGAAACAGCGACATTTATAAACTGTTACAATTACTGTTATATGTTTATTATAACAATTTAAAACAATATATTTCAACTTTTCTCATTTTTAACTTATCAAACATATATCACTTTTTAAAATTATTTATTTGGATATCATTTCACTTATGATTTAAATAAAATAACATTTACAAATAAAATATCTAAATTAAACCATAATTCCTTTATTAAGTCAAAATTTCATTTAATTTGCTTAACTTTTAATTTAACAAACAGCTAGATAATTTATTTACTTTTAAAAATATCCATTTCCTAAATAAAATATTTTATTACCAAGTTAAACCAAAATTTCCATTTAAATCAAATTTTCAAATATTAAATTAAATCACATTTTATTTACATTTCAATCATTTAATAACTCATACAATTACAACTTACAGAAAATCACTATAAAATTTATTTAAATCATTTAAATCCAATTTAAGTCAAAATCTCAGATAATTTAAATTCCAAATACTTAAAAAATTTCAAAAAACAATGATATCAAACTTAAGTTCAAAATCACATATATTTAATATTTCAAAATACTTAAAGTTTCAGAAAACTATTATATCAAACTTAAGTTCAAAATCACACATATTTAATATTTCAAAATACTTAAAAATTTCAGAAAACTATTATTTAAAATAAACCACGGGTCTGTATAATATTTTCTAACCTAGGTCAAGTGGTACGGATATATATCATTTCAACCCGTAATATATATAAATCCCGGGTTCTATCATTTCAAACCCGCAATCCCAAGTCAAAACAAATAAAAATCGCTCGAGCCTATCATTTTAGCTCATAACGATTTTTCCCTATTCTAAAGTCCGTTCGGCTATGTATCATTTCAATCCATAGTGATTCTATGCTAACAGGGGACTTGCAGTGTGAGAAAACGGAAAAATAAATAAACCACAAAACATATCATTTAATGTTAGGTGATGCAACAGGTATATAATCAGGTTATAACATCATATAATCATATCACAGGCATATATGAATTTATAGAAACATAGCATATCAATACTACACATCCACTTGTCATCGCACAAATATATAAGTACGAATGTCTAGAGTGATAAACTCACCTTTTTGAAGCTAAAGACAACAATCAAACACAAGACAAACTACTCTGAAAAGCATGACAAAGCACGAATCAAATACGAGTGGATGGAGAGCCAAGATTCAATCTTGTACAAACAATTACAAAACATATATAAGAATATGATTATACAAAGAATTTAGACTTAAATCAAAATCCAAATATGAACAAAGAGGAGTAGGATGACTTAACCAAAGCAAGTAGGCTCGGCCACTTCCAAAATAGGTTAGACCATCATCAAATGAGCTCGGCTATCATGGTTTGTGGCAACTAGGCTCGGCCTTGGTCACAAATACACACGGCTAAGAAAAGGAATGTGAAGGGATTGGCAAGTAAAGTCAAGTGAATACAAAAGGTCAAGGTAAAGTGGAAGGTCATGCACACATAGGTTCGGCCCTATGTCTAAAGTGGCTCGGATATGGTGTGATGGGCTTGTTTAGGTGGTCATAAGGCACGACTTGGGGTGGTGTAGATCACGGCAAGGCAAAGGGAAGGTGGGATTTGATGATGGTTGAGGCAACAAAAGGGGAAGGTGATGGTCAATAGGCTCGGCTTGGGTTTGATGCAAGGGGTGGTGGGTTTTGATCAAGGCAAGTCACGGCATGGGTTAGGTCAGATCATGGTGGGCCCGTGCAAGGTGGTGGTGGAGGTGATAGTGGAGGAGATGAGGTCGGTTAGGAAGGATGCATGGCCGAACTTGCTTGAGAATAGAAGAAAAGAGAAAAGAGAAGAGAAAGAGGAAGAAGAGATGAATAATTTTCAGTAATTTGTTTTGAGGAAAGAAATGAGAAGAGATGAGAAACGAAAGTGTTTTGAACTTGAAAAAAGAATGTGGGGAGGAGTTGTACGGCTAAAGAAGTGGATGGCTAGAAAATGAAGAGGCTTCAATTAAACACAAGTAACTTAAGTCTTTTGAATTTCCAACCCAAAAAACAAATAAAAGAAAAATAGAAAGTAGAGAAATGAAAAATATAGACAATAGAAATGAAATAGAAAATAACAATGAGATACTGAAAATAATTGCGTGTAAAACATTAAATTTCATTCAATTAAAAAAAGTATAAAACAGAATTTGACGAAACGAAAAGCAGAACGAATATCAGGATTAAATACAGTTTAAAAGAAAAAGATTAGAAATTTAAAATTCAAATTTAAAAATTTCAACTGAAAGTCAAAGTTTGACCAAAGTTGACCAAAATATAAAATTTTCAGAAAAACATTATTCTATTATTTTTGGAAAATAAATTACAACAAAAATCCAAAATTACATTGGAAAATTCCAATATTTAAATTTAAAATGATTTAAAATCAAAATTTTCAAATAAATTTAATAAAAAATATTTGTTAAAAATATGGGTTGTTATAGTATATATATAAGGTATACTCGTTTGTTAGTGTATGTTGGATCGTATATATATAGTTACCATAATACAGTTTTATATATATATTTATGACAGTATTATATATTGTTTGAAACATTTTTGGATATATATTACACAATGTTTTGTATATATATATATCAGTTTATGTAGGCTATTATAACTAAAGTTTACATATATTTATAGTCGCACATACATATATATATATATATATATATATATATATATATATATTGGCTTATATAGAGTGAAGGCAGTTTATGTCACGATATGATAGCAGTAATATACATATATATGTTCACAGAGGTAACTTCATGTTTATAACATGTAAGTGATTTCTTATAAAAGCATAAAAGTTGACTTGCTTTTGGAAATTTGTCAGAGAAGTATTTAGTCGATAAGTGTTTCGTTTTATAAAGATAGGATGCTGTGAAAAAAAATTAATGTGTCAAATTATATATATATATTATTTGTAAGTCGTGTATATATATACGTGCCTGTTCATGTATATTGTCAAGTAAATTATACATGTGTGTTTATATAAATCTATATAAACTTGTTTATATATATATATATATATGTTAACAAGTGTTGTGATTTTGAAGAATTTTTATGTACGTGCATAATATAGGAATATTATATTATAAGTTTTTTGAGTTTTAAAATTTAAGCTTTGTTTATATATATTTGGTTTTACTTGTCTGTTACAATATATATACGTTGGTATATAAACATATATATTTATATAGAAGTGTACTTTTGGGTTACAATATATATTTATTTATAGGCTGAGTATTATAAATAGTGTTATTTTTTGTTTTATAGAAATTGAGAGAAAACAAACTGATATATATGTCAGATGCTGTTTTAAATATAATATATGTCTATAAGGCTATGATATGGTATATAGCCTGTGAGTGTATTTTAATATTTAGTTATAGTATGTATATATTGTTATAATTAATTTGAAGTATAATTATAAGTATTGCTTGCCAGTACACACACACATATATATATATATATAGAGAGTCGTAGAAAATGTTATTTTATAAGTTTATTTTATGAGGTCAGGTGGTGTACATATGATATACATAATTCATATAGAATATATGCCTTGATTCTGTATTGATTTGAATATGATATTTATATATAATAATTTTGATTTCTAATTTACCAAGGTCATAAGGCTTATCAAGTCTTGACTTTATATAACATATATATATATTATGTGTGGTTAATTGAATAGTGATTTCGAAAATTTTATATTATTTTAATATTTGTTTTAAATTGAAATATTGAAAAATATACATAATATAATAATAATGTATATATTTTCAGTTATATCAAAACTGATTCAATTTGTTTCATCGATTTCTGCTATCAGCTCTATCCGTCGAATTCGTGCCCATTACGCTTTGCTTTGGAATTCGTAGCATGTTCTGTTGTCAAACTCCTCTAGCCTCGGAAGGTGAGCAATCACTCACGATTAACATTCTTATATTTATTAAATTTGATTTCAATTGAAATGGCAATTGAAATATGCTGCTGTTAGTTATTTACTTTGCTATATATATGCTATTATCTGTATCTGTTCACCTGTGACATCTGACACCATTATCTGTTATTTATATTGATGATATATGTCTGTTATATTATTATCATATCTGTTATCACTCTGCAAGTTCCCTGTTAGTATAGAATTCACTAAGGGTTGAAATGATACATACCCGAACGATCTACATAATAGGAGAAAATTGTTATGGGTTCAAATGATAGACCCAAGCGATTTTCATTGAATTGAATTTGGGATTGCGGGTTGAATGATCACTACAACAAAAATACCTTATTACAACGCCCTTTTTACAACGGGCACTGGTTGCCCATTGTAATAGAAGACTATTACAGCAGTCCATTCAGGCCCGTTGTAAAAGATGCCATATACAACCACTTTTTTACAACGGGCATTGGTAGCCCATTGTAATAGAAAGCTATTACAATGGTCCATTCAGGCCCGTTGTAATAGATGCCAATTTTACAACGGTCACAAATTGCCCATTGTAAAAGGTGCACAGTTACAAATTACCCTATCCACAAATTACAACGGCCAGAATTTTTTTTTAAAAGCCCTTTTATTTTCGTTCATGCTCGTTCCTCTTTGCTCCTGCTCGTTCTCTTTGCTCGAAACTAGGGTTTTCGAAAAATTGAAGCTGCCGTCTTCTCGATCGAATCAGGGCTTCTCTAATTTGGATCAAAACTAGGGTTTTGGAAAAATGATTTCTTCTTTCGCAAAAATCACATTCAAATAATTCAGTTAAAGATATGGTATTCATCACCCTAATTCTTCATTCTGATTCGCTTTCCGTCGTCATTGTTCATGTAAGTATGTTTACAGGATTTTCCTTTCTATTTAATTATTACTGGATTTTCTTTTCTGCTTAATTATTCCATATTTTCTGGTTGTATACTTTGTTTGAACATGAAATGCTAATTCACGTTGTTTACAATATAGTAGTTGTCATATAAATTCATATTTATATCTATCATTCATTAATCATACCTATTGATCACCCTAATTCTTCATTCTGAGTTTTGATGTTGTTTCAATATAATCAACAAAGTAGTTATAGGAGTTGAAACAAGGAGGGTTATGCAATGGGAAGTGTGGAGTGGTCAGTAGTGTTGATGGTAGGTTTGGTGAGGTGATGTGAAGTGAGGTTATTTGGCAGCAATGGTTGTGAACAGTGATGAATAAATGGCTGCAGTTTTGTTTGGTGTAGTGAAATAGTTTGTACGTATGACTGAAGTGATAAGGTGAATGAACTGGTGTAAAATGTATGTAGATGATGTATGTATGTATGGCAGGAATGTATGTAAATGTTGGAGGAGTTCAGTGAACTGAATGTGGAGTTATGAATGTTGTTTTGGTGAGAAGATGGTTGCTTTATATGTCAACAGTGAGAAGAAGGTTGATTTGGTGAGAATATGGTAATGAAGTGCGGTTGTAGTTGACAACAGTGATCCACAGTTGAATTGGTTAATCCAGCAATTAATAAAAGGTTTGAAAATTTCAGCATGCCTGCGTACTTTGCTAGAAGTAACAAATCTGAAGAACATAACGACTGTTCAAAAATTAAATGGACTCAAAAACAGAGTGATACAGTAAAAACAAACATGATTAAAACTCTCACTACTAGGAACAAACAACATTCAAACTGGAATTGAATGTTGCTCACCATAGTCTGATACGCTCTGATCATGGCTCCTACAAAGAAGTTTCTCATGGCTGAGAGTATATAAGTAACAATTCATTCAAGTCAATACAGTATTGAAGTATTGGAGGAAAATAATATTGAAGTTGAGGAAAAACAACTATAAATGTAACAGCCCAAAATTTTTAACAAATTTTTATTTAAAAATAAACATTTTTATATATTGATTTGAATTAAAAATGTAATAATTAGTGTAAAACGGGAAATTTAAACTTTACATTTTTACGTATAATTTCATCCGTTCTTAACTTTATATTAAAATCAAAATTTATTAATTATGATAATAGCTATTTAAATTTTGGTTTAAATGATACGTTATTTTATTTATACAAAAAGAAGTTTCTTCAATCAGACAGAAAATCCACTTGAGAATGGAAAGAGAGGCTGATAGGAACACAAAGTACTACCATAATTTTCTAAAAGTAAAAGGAAATAATGAATGCATTTTTCAGATAAAGGATATGTTTGGAAACATGGTGAATACTTTTGATGGAATAAATAAGGCTTTTGTTCAGTATTTTAAATCTATTTTAGCTCCATCCAATTTATTCATTCCTGATATCAATTCTCTTAATCACATTAACCTTCCTACCATATCTGCCTCTCAGTCTAATACTTTGATTAGTGTAATATCAGGGAATGAAATAGAATCTGCAGTTTTTAGCTTAGATGGTGATAGTTGTGGTGGACCAAATGGTTTTAATGCTTATTTTATTCAGCAGAGTTGGAAGATAATTGGATCAGATATTGTTAAGGCCATTCAGTATTTTTTCTTCATAATAAACTCCCTGTTGGTCTTGCTGCATCTGCTATTACCTTAATTCCCAAAATAAGTAATCCATCTTCAGTTGCTGATTTTAGGCCTATTTCTTGTTGTAATATCATTTACAAAATTATTTCAAAGGTTTTGGCTAATAGATTACAAATAGTCTTACCATCTATCATCACAAACAATCAAGCTGCATATATTACTGGAAGATCAATAAGTGATAATATCCTCTTAACCCAAGAATTGTTGTATGGATATGAGAGGGCAAATATTTCTCCAAGGTGCATGTTAAAACTAGACATTAAAAAGGCATTTGATTCCATTGCTTGGCCATCTATTTTAGCTATAATGTCTAGAATGAACTTCCCAAAACCTTTTTTAGCTTGGATCTTCACATGTATATCTTCACCTATGTTTTCTATTTCGAGAGAGGGTGGATTGCATGGTTATTTTAGAGGTAATCACGGTGTTAGACAAGGTGATCCAATCTCAGCTTATTTGTTCATAATAGTTATGGAGCTTCTGAATTCTATCATGAAGGATCTTGTAGTTAAAAATAATTTTCAGCTTCATCCCAAATGCAGAAATCCAATTATCACTCATCTTCTTTTTGCGGATGATCTTATAATCTTTACAAAGCCTACTTATCATAATATTCAATGTGTTACTTCATCTCTAAAATTTTTCCATTCTATCACTGGCTTACAAATAAATCTCCATAAATCAAATATCAAGGTTGCTGGGTTAAATTCTTTGCAAAAGAATGATATCATAAAATTTTCAGGTCTTCAAGAATTATCTAAGAACTCTTACTATTTGGGTTTACCTATCTTAAGTTCTAGAATTACTAAGCAAAACTGCTTGCCACTTTTTGAGAAGATTATTGAAAGACTTAGAGTATGGCCTATTGATAAGCTATCACAAGCTGGTAGGCTTACTATCATCCAATCCATTGCTGTGGCTATAATCAATTATTGGACAAGACATTACATACTGCCTGTGAAGTTGATGAACATGATTTCTAGTGCTCTTAACAAATTCCTCTGGCATGGTGATCCTTTTTCTAGAAAACTCATCCCAATTTCTTATTATAAGCTGTTTGAATCTAAGAAGAATGGTGGTCTTGGTATAACTAATATTTTTCTTTGGAACAAGGCAGCCATGTCAGTATACTTCAATAAGATCTTTGAATCTGATAGAAATTTATGGTCTCAATGGGTAAATAAAAATTTGATTAGGAAGAAGAATTTTTGGACTATGCAAATCCCTCAGAACTGCAGTTGGAGTTGGAGAAGTATCCTTAAGCTTAGGGAAATTTTTATCCCCCTCTTACAATGTAACTATGCCTTAACTAAAGGTTTATCTTTCTGGCATTCTCCATGGGCAAGACAAGGTTTGATTTTAAGCTCTGTTGTTGATTAGAATCTGAGAAGGAATTCTGGTATTTCAGATTTGGCAATTGTTGATGACTTTATACAGGGTGATAGTATTGTCTTACCTTCTTCCAGTTCCTCTCAGCTCAGAAATTTATGGAATGTTATTAGTTGTAATCCCATAAAGAATAATGGAAATGTTTTGATTTGGTCAGATAAGGGTGAGCTTCATTCTATTAGGCATGTGTGTAAATCTCTCTGCGGAATTGGTTCATATTTCCCATGGCATTCAAGAATTTGGAATATAGGTGGAAGTGCTAAAGAAAATTTAATGTTGTGGAAAGTGATGGCTAATGCTTTAAATACTAAAGATAAGCTTTGTAGAATGGCTATTATTTCAGAGGATATTTGTGTTTTCTGCAGATCAGAATCAGAAACAAATACACATTTTTTTTTGAATGCACTTTTGTGTATCAGATTTGGTATAGGCTTTTGTCAAATGGTGGATTTTATAAGCCTTCAACAGTTAGTGCTATTGAGTGGTTTAATGTGTTTAAAGCAACTAGATGGAAAACCAGAATGACTAAACTGCTTCTTAAGCTATTGAAGAAATTGATATATGCAGTTTGGACAGAAAGAAATAATAGAGTGTTTGGTATTGCTATTAAAAATTCTTCACAACTCTATAATTTTATCCATGGTAGTATTCTTAGAGATTTGAAAACAGACTGTAACTGAAGCTTGATCATAAGTCTTCGAAGAACTGCAGATGATAGTATTCTAAGTTTGGTTAATATGATGAGCTTGGATACTCAGATTTTTAATATACTGTCATTACTTGAAGTGTAAAGTTTCTTTCAATGCTGGCATGAGAGCAACTGGTTAGCCTGTTCGAGACATGAAGCTATATAAAAGATTGTTGTTTAACTTGTTTGTTTCAGTACACTTTGAGCTAGTTGTCTTTTTGTATATTTTTGCTCTGTATTATTGGTTTTGACTGTTGTCAAGTGAAGGGTTGTAACTGAATTGGTGACTTGTGGTTTTGTAATTCTTTGTTGTAATATTGATTAAGTCAATAAAATGAGCTTAATGCTCTTTGATTTTCAAAAAAAAACGTTATCATTTTTAAATTTATTTAATAAAATAAAAAAATAACGGATGTACGTTACTTTGGGCGTTACACTTTACGTTCGTGGTTTCTTTGTCCATTTGATTTTTCTTGCGTTAACAGTGCTATTTCAGCTGTATATTTTCAGTCTGAAAATTTCGAAAATCTTGCATTGAATCGTTCAAGTGAGAATTATTATTCCATTCCCTTTTGCATTCCATACGTTCTCCAATTAAATTGCCTTAATAACCTGCCGTTCCAAAACTTTATGGCCTTCTCTCTCATAATTCAAGCGAGCAGCTCTTTTACATTTTCCACTTTCACAAATAATTTCCAGACTGAAAATTTCGTTCTGCTGCCTACAAATTGTTTTCTCTTTAGCCTCCATCATAATTTCGTGAGCATCCCTCTGGAAGGTAAACTAGCAGCATCTCCCTTATTTAAATTTGTATTTCAATTTGTTGTAGCCCCTGCTTTTGTTTTGCTACCATGTTTTGCCACCTTTGTATTTTGGTATTTGAATATATATTCCACTGAGCCTTTATTTGGAACCAGAGAATGGAAAAAAAACTGTTTTGACACCTTTTGCTTTTTCATTTTGTTGAATTGCCAGACCGACCCTTGTACTTAAACCTGAAATGAATAGAATTGTGTTCCATCACTCTGTATTTTGTAGTAAAGAGTTCTGTCACCTTGTACTTTTATTTTTATGTTATATTGCTTCCACTGACCTTTGTTTTGGAAAAGAAAAAAATTGCTTTTGGTCACTTTTGTTTTGAATTCATGATTTGTACCCAGCCTTTGTTTTGAAGTCACGGCCAAAATGTCCTTCGAGCCTTATTTTTGTTTCAATTTGATTTCCAGTTGATTTACTCAAAATGTTGAGGTATTTGACGTACGTTAGCTTATTCAAATTTTGCTTTATTATTTTGATTTTAGATTTGAATCCAGTTGGCGAATCCTCCAACAACTGATCGTGCTTTCCGCGTGCTTTCGTTAGACATCGTATTTCTTTTTCCGAATCTCCAGCTCCATAGAGGTGAGTAAATCTCACACGAATATTCATACTTATATGATTGTGAAACGACCGCAACTGAATGTGTAGAAATAAATAAATAAATGATGTTATAATTACCTGTGATTTATTTATAGTTGATTTTAGAATTGTTAAAACTGCATAACATATCATCTGTTATATTTTATTCTTATTTTACTGTTATTCTATTCTGTTAAATCACACTGCAAGTTCCCTGTAGAATAGAATCACTATGGGTTGAAATGATACATACCCGAACGGACTTTAGAATAAGGGAAGGTCGTTATGGACTGAAATGATAGGCCTGAACGATTTTCAATTAAATTTTATTTACTTGGGATTGCGGGTTTGAAATGATAAAACCCGGATTTTTCTTTGTAAACTACGGATTGAAATGATATAGTATCCGTATCACTTGACTTAGGCTAGAAAATATTATACAGACCCGTGGTTATGTTTCTATATTTTTCTGGATACCTTTAAATATTTTAAATATTTTAATGATATTAAATTGATTTAAATCGAATTTTTAAAGGATTTATTTAGAATAGAAATGATTTTTCTATGTGATAAATATAAATAAATGGAAAAAATATAGTGATTTTAAAATGGAACTTAAATTTGAAATTTTGACTAAAAGAAAAGATGGAAACTTAAGTTAATTAAATTGAAATGAAAATTTAGTTTTAAAATGGTGGAAAATGGATTTTTAGTTTAAAATGTTGAAATGAATTGGTTAAATGAAGTGGGATTTACACACTTGAATTTAATAAGTGAACTTTGTAAAATTTTGGTTTTTAGTTGTAAAATTTCTCTTTAGAATAAATTAGTTAAAGGATTTAAATGAACATTTAACGTATGATTTTATAAGTTCTGAACTAGGTAGAATCTGCAGTACTTGTTAAGTGCTGTGGTTATATAAATGAACCAAAAGACTAAAACGAACTAAGGCTATGATAGCACTTGGTAAGTGTTGTTGTAGCAGAAACTAAATTTGAACCTGAACTAATAAAAAGGCTACTGTAGCACTTGTTAAGGACTGCAGTAGGCTGAAATATGATTTTTTTTAAAACTGAACTATTATAGCAGTTATAAATGTTGTTTTGCTGAATAAAATTGTTTTCAAATATAACTTACCGTCGCACTTTTTAAATGTTGTGAAAGCTGAAATTTTACCGTTATTGTTTTAAGTGAATAAATGAACTCCGAAAAGGTTAAATTTTGGGAATTTAATATTTGATTTAAAAGAATAATGACTTTGTTTTAAATGGTTTAATTTGAAGTATATCTGAAAAATTGTTTTAAATCTATAACCACGGGTTATAATAACGATGGGTTGGCAAAGACACCGGGATCGGATATGGACATACTCTCTGTCGATACCGAAAACCACTTTGACAACCGTGTACGCGGTGGAGATTCCAGAATGAAGTAGGATGGTGGCGATGTTCTTAAGGTATGTTACGTGGACCCAACTCCCGTGTGTTGGCATAAGGTGGCTAAAACAGGAGCGATCTCGGACCAGTGAGGTAGCACCTCTTCTCGGACACATTTCTTCGATATTATACCCTTACTTGTGATTTGACTAGATGGCCATCCTCCGATTTGGGAATATTGTTCGAGGTGGAACGGTAGTGGCTGCTATGCGTATCCATCAGTCCTTGTGCGTAATTGGTATATCTACCCTGGCATTGCCTAGTTGTGCCGTGTCACCTACCATATCGAGCTTTACTACGATTACGATTTTAAGATCCGACCGCGTTAAGGTTCTCCATCCCCTTAACGTTATTTTCCGATATGACTATACTTTACTTATTTAGACACTATATTAATAGCGAATATTACTACATAGTAGATATTTTAACGGATCCTTAGAGGATGGGCGGTCCCAAGCATCTTCTAAGTTACTTGTACCTTTATTACAGTTCACTTGAGTTGGTTTACATTGTATAAGTATGTATATCCTGACTCGAGTGTTTATGTTTTATTTTACGCTCGGGTCAGCCTGAGTATCAGTTTGACTTCATCTTCACGGAACTAGGACTACTGGAGATCATCTTTATCAAGCTGCTATCTGTTTTGCTATTCAGTCTTTTATTTTAGCTTATGTAATTGAGACAAATAAATTTGGGATTTTCTGTGGTTATTCAAACTGTATTGGTTTTAGACAATGTAATTTGTACTTGTTTTGAGACTATGTATTTTAGTGGCTTCATGAACCACTATGGTTATTTTTAAATTCCGCTACGAGTTATTCTGATATTTCTGTGTCTGTGATTCTGTGAATGATTTTATTTGCTCCAAATTTTATTACAATCTGTTATTTTGCATTATTCAAGTCTGACATGTGTGGATTATTGTCGATTTGAATGGTCCAAAATACCGGGTCGTTACAATAAAACTAAACCTGAAGCTAGAAAGGCAAAAACCTTATGAAAGTGTGCAACACAATTTCAAGTTGCTCTATGAATATCTAGAAATATAACAAAATCAACAAAGCAACAATTATTTTACACAAAACCATGACAAGTACCTGGGTGTTTGTATTAGGAATGGAAGATTGAGTATGTTATGGCAAAGTTTGGGTATACGCACAGAGAGGTAGTTTTGGTAGAGATCTGGGTGTTTGTATGCAAGTGGTAAGTTTTGCCAAAATCTGGTTTGAATCTTGTTGTATAACTTGTATGACTGGTATGATATGCAGTAGTAACTGAAGTGTATGCAGAAGTGTTGTGACAATGTAAGAAGTTGTACAGGCAGCGGGGGTTGGTGATGGAGGTAGGCAGGGTTGTGATTGACAGTAATATGGTGCTTTGTTTGTATAGAGGTAATGATCAGGCAAATTGGCTGCGAGATATGAAGTATTAAAGTGGGTGATATGCAGGGGAGATGCAACAGAGTATGGCCAGACAGTGGAATGGTTGTCGTTGTGCAGGGTAATGAGATGGCGGAGGAGGTTTGGTAGTATTGTTAAGTGTTATTTATGGTGGCAAAGAATAAAGTACAACAGCGACAGAGATGGAGTGATGTAGTGTATGTGACAGAAGTGGATGGTTATGTGATCAGTCGTGAGGCTGTTGTATGGGGCTGTGCGAATGGGAAGTAAGTGGAATGATGGGGTTTATATGAAGTGGTAGATATGGCTGTATGTTGTGAACTGTGGCAGTTATCAAACGTGATTGGAGAATGTCACGGTGGTAATGTGAAGTGTCAATTGTATTTGTGGATGTATGTGTGGTCGGGTTGGGGGGAATGCAGTGAGGCAGAGAACAGTTGCAGTTATGATGGGAATGTGACAGTGCAGTAAGTTTTGTGATGTGGTGGAGCTGCTGTTGTCGTAGTAGGAAGTGGATGGAGATAAGTGTGGTATAGTGAAATGGTGCTCAGTGCGGCTTTGTTGTTGAAGTGAAGGCAGAAGGGAGTTGAAGTAGGAGACTGTGGGAAATGTTGTGCAGGCAGGGTTGTTGATGGCTGGCTGGAGAAATGAAGTGGAAGTGGTTTGGTTTATGTTCTCTTATGCTAGTATGTTTAGTTTTTCTATTTTTTAACCTAATAAAGAATTTTAGTTTAAAACAATATAGTAATGTTTTATTACTTAGAAATATTACTTAGAATATTTTTAAGTTAGGTTGTAGATTATTTCAAGCATTATGTCCAGTTAAAACTAATATTTAAAATATTGCTACACTTTGGACATGGGATATCTTTAAACAGAAATGTATCAAATAATACATTCATCAACCGTCTAAATATTTACATGCACTGTGTTTTAACAACAGACGTACGGCTGTCGTTTTCTTAGGACCTAGCAGAAAACAAAATATTTATTCTGAAAGCCTTTGCATGCCTTATTGGCTAGAAAATAATCCAATGCACACCATAATTTTATAAGCAGCGTTTCAAATTTTATCTATAAGAGATAAAATCAAAATCCTCATAAATAGCTATCAAACAAACTAAAGAAAGAGAATAATCGAAAACTCACTTGCCTTTGGGTAAGTCAAAAATATCATCCTTTGGTTGATTAGCACTTAATAGAGATCCCTTTTATACGGTAGAAACAGACTTAGCCAGTATGCTTCATGTGGAATACTTACTAATAGGTTTTTACAGAAACTAGTAGAAACTGAATCTCATAAACTTGATGAAAAGGATGAAAAAGTTTAAAGTGAGAAAAGAAGATGTTCCATTTAAGTTACAATTATTTGATTAACCCTCACTATAATAAAATAGAAGGTGATGATGTAAAAATCAAAGTGGACGCCCGAGAACAGCTAGATGAAATAAGGCTGATTCTAAGTAGATTATTTCAACTATTTATGTTTGTGAACTATTTTGTTTGTATGTTACACGCTAATATTGTTAATATTGTTAAAGATTAACAATATATGCTACCATGCAGTATTCTACATGCTAGTATGTTTAGTTTTTCTATTGTGGAAGTACAAACATATATACTAATATTTATGATTTCACAAAGCTGAACAATTCACCAAAGGCATAAGATGAGAACTTTTGACACAGACATATGTATCAAACTTTAGACAGTCTCGTCCGTTTAACATCATGCCTGCTACAAAGCAAAATATTATTTAGGTTTTAAGGGATTTTAGTTTTGACTCGTTAAAACAGGCGAACTAACTTGACAAAAAATAAAAGAAACAAGAGGAAGAAAGTGACAGCGGGGCATGTCCAAAGGGGAGCCTTCTGTTCCTTTTGAAGTTGCTTCTCCCAGAATAAACGGCTACATCTTTAACAATATTGTTAATCTGTAAGTATGGTATTAGTTGAAATAATCTACAACTATTTATGACACTAAATATTAGTTTTATGTCCACTAAATATTTAGAATATTCCGCTAAATATTTACGACACTTATATTTAGCGGAATCCAAGCATGAAGTTTTTTGGTCCTTGCCGAGTTGGAAATGCCAAGTGGCAGTAGCGGAACAAAGCAAACTATATTTTTATGCCTCAGCATAAAATACGAATCATCTTCTTTGATTTTGAATTATGATTTTTTGAGTTTTGACTAGATTTATTCTCTTTGGATGAATTTTTTTTCCACCTGCTGCTAAATTATATTCAACGTTGAAATGTTTTTAGTGATGTCTCAGCACCAATGTGTGTGAATAAATGACAAATGCTGATACTAGCTGGTATTCTTCTAATATGTTTATTCATGCCAACTTGAATAATTATACTAATATTTTCATTCATTCCATTAAGTGCATTTGTTACCGATATATTTGTTCATGTCCAGTCAAATAATAGGGAAAAAACTAAAAACTATCAATTTATTTTAGAGCTCCATTTTTTCTTGCATTGTTTCACATTGGCACTATAGAAATTGGTAATTATTCCTTGTTATTCAATTTTGAGTTTCTTTTTGTTCTCAACTAGCTGAAGCTATATTACTTGTTTATATCTATAGGGTGATGCACTAGTAGCTCATTTTGAGTACCATAAGCGCGAATGGAGTCCACAGGAGGCTTTAATGTTGGTTATTTCATATGTTGACAATCAATTAACGCAAGTAACTATGAATCCTACCATAAAACAATAATTTTCATGGTCTTTTCAGTATATATTTTTATCCATGTTTTAGTTTTAGTTTCATGTGCTGACAACATTTATACCATCTTATACAAGAAGATCCAGCACAATTTATCAGGCTCATAATCATACTTACAATAAGGTATGATCCAATGAATTAATTATGAAAGGAATTTCAGAAGATGTAGTCATAACCAACTATAGTTGACTTAGATCCAACATGTTAGATAGTTGCACCCAATTGGCATAATTGAATAAAATAGAGAAATTTAATGCACTTTTTATTATTCTTGTAAACAAGAATAGTATCTTGTAGAGCTCTTGTTTTCATATTTGAGAATCGGAGTTTAAAAAAAGTTATGTTTTCTTAAGAAACCATATTGTTCACTAAAATTATTTATTAGGTTATCTGTAGATAGGCATTAGTTATATGAGACATTGCCATAAGATTCAGTTTTTTGAAGCATCTATATGCATTTCCACAGTTTGATTGTATATGTTGCCATTGCTTAGAGTTTATTTTGGTGATTAGGATTTCATAGTATGTTTGCTTTAGATATTTTTTGTTTTTTCATCATAAACCAAACCACTTCCACTTGAACAATTCACCAAAGGCATAAACCTTATCCCATGCCTATAATTGTCCTAGTATCTCTTATGCTACCATTTCTTACAATATTTTCTACATGCGTTGTCATAACCAAACTTTGCCATTCTACCAATGGCAGTTACAGGTATTGTTGCTTTGATTGGTACAGGCGATCCTCCATTTGTTGCCATTAGAGCTGACATGGATGCTCTCCCCATTCAGGTATGTAACTTTTCTGAACCATAGCATATGGTTCCTTTTGTTTTTGAGGATATTATCTTAAGCCAGCTAAATCACCTTGCATGACTGCTTGTAATTGCACAACTGTAGGAAGCGGTGGAGTGGAAACATAAGAGCAAAGTGGATGGAAAAATGCATGCTTGCGGTCATGATGCCCATGTTGCTATGCTTCTTGCCGCTGCCAGGATTTTTAAGGCCAGAGAACACTTTTTACAGGTAATTTATACACAACTTTTGCGTAAGGCCAAACATATTCAGTTTTACGTCATATTTTCTTACTCCAAATAGGTGAATAAAATGCAAATATGAGTTTAAGTAGGCTTTACATGTGCGGTAAGTTAAATATACCAAAATCTACACACTCATTTATCCCAATGACATTGATATATAGTTGATTTTTGGATTTGATAGGGCATAGTAAAGTTAATATTTCAGCCGGCAGAAGAAGCTAGAATAGGAGCTAAAAGAATGATGGAAGATGGTGCATTGGAAAATGTGGAGGCAACCTTTGCAATGCATGTTTCGCATCAGCATCAAACTTCTGTTATTGGGTCCAGATCAGGTCCACTGCTTGCTGGATGCGGATTTTTCAAGGCAATCATAGCTACCCAAGAGCAGCTTCCTGGAAACTCTGTCTTAGCTGCTTCTGCTTCAGTTATTAGTTTGCAGAATATTGTATCCCGGGAAACAAATCCACTTGATTCACAGGTAAGGCAGTTGTATCTCTGTTATATGTCTTAGATATCATACAGTCCACCATGATATCTGCATGATCAAATCAAGAAATTAATTAACATAACTTTGCATGAATGTAAACTGTTCAGGTAGTATCAGTTGCATCTATCAATGCCGATGCCAACAATCTTGATCTAGTTCCTGAATCTATCACTCTTGGAGGTACTTTCAGAGCGTTTTCAAGTGCAAACATGTATTACCTCCATCAAAGAATAGAGGAGGTGAATACATATTTACATTAAAAGATAATGTATTTTGTTTACAATATTTATGTCAATTAGTAGTGGGTATTGGAAGTGTGTTGACAGTGGTTTGCGATTCCTTTTCATTTTCCATGCCATTCTTATTGATAGCGATGCAGCACTGACCTTAGGTTTTGTTAGTTTTTGGAGGGTCTCAACAATAGTTTTTGGTAGCTGTTGCAATTCAAATAAGAAGTATGGTGGTTGTTAGTGATTGAGATGGTGTGAGTGT
The DNA here is from genome assembly GCA_030737815.1 of Allium fistulosum. Taxonomy (NCBI): domain Eukaryota; kingdom Viridiplantae; phylum Streptophyta; class Magnoliopsida; order Asparagales; family Amaryllidaceae; genus Allium; species Allium fistulosum. The sequence continues at coordinate 1,366,981,680 of CM060902.1, read as the reverse complement.
TTTGATTTCTTCTTTTTGTGAGTCTTTTTTTATGTGATTTTAATTATTTTACGGCAATATTTATTATTAATATGGATGTGTTGCATGGTTGCTGCTGTAATTTTTTTTAAAATTTGCATTTATTTTGCAACGGGCAATATGCGTTGTTATATGAGCTTATTACAACGGTCAACGCATTCTGTTGTATATGATTTTTACAACAGTCAAAAAACGTTGTAAAACAAGTATTTTACAACGGCCAATACATGTTGCGAAATAGGCTATGCAATTAGTATGGTTAGTCTATTGCAACGGGTTATGGCCGTTGTATTATAGTATATTGCAACGGGCATCGCAAGTTGTTAAAAATGCTTTTTACAACGGTCAATGCATGTTGTGAAAAAGGCTATGCAACTAGTATGGTTAGTCTATTGCAACGGGTTATGGCCGTTGTATTATAGTCTATTACAACGGTCAAAAGCCGTTGTAAAAAGATATACTGCAACGGTTTTTACAACGTGCATTGCCCGTTGTAAAATGTGGTGGATCTATTACAACGAGGCCTATTACAACGGGCACATGCCCGTTGCGAAAACCATATTACAACGGGCATTGCCCGTTGTAAAAAGACTGTTTTGTTGCAGTGGATATATATACCCGTATATATTTAAATTGCGGAATAAAATGATAAATATCTGTATCACTTGACCATAGGATAGAAAATTATATACAGACGCCGTTGGTCTATATATAAATATTTTGAAAATGATTTTTGGTTTTTGGAAAGAAATATATGGTTTTATAAAAATATTGATTTAGATATTATATAAATGTTATTTTATATAGTTAAATTCTTGATTTTAAGCTATGTATAAATTTGTTTAATATAAAATAAGTTTAATAATTAGGTTGGATTTTATTAAAATATAGTATGGTTAAGTATTTATTTAAATTATATTTTAATATAGAGTTTATAATGATTTAATAAATTAAGGTTGGGAAGTTAGATTTGAATTGATTCGAAATGGTATTTAATTAAGAGTTTATTTAATTTAAATCGATTTGAAACTTATGAAATTTGAAATTTTTAAGGGATATGATTTTATAACTTGATTTTTTGGTTTAAGGTGATTAAATGAATATATCAAGTTTGAATTTGAAGGAATATTCAGTTATTTGAAATTTGAAGTTTTATTTAAATGATATTGGATTTATTAAGTAAATATTTTTAAACTAATAATAATGAAGTTAAATTAAGGTATATATGAAATTATCGAAATTAGTTTTGAAATATTGAATATATAAAGCTTTGAAATATATTGAAATTGAAATGGTTTATTTTATGGTTTAAATATGTATTTGAAATCGATAATTTGAAATGGTTTATTGAGAAACTGAATTGAATTGAAATTGATGGCTTGAGATTTGATTAAATTCGAATTTTGGAATTCGAGTTGATTTGAATCGATTTGTGAAATTTAGGGAAGCTATTTTTATATAAAGTATTTTTAAACTATATCTAAAACTATTTATATATTTTACTTTTTAAACGATATATATATACTATTAATATCTAAACTGTTCAAGTGGAAGTTATGATTTCAAAGTTAAGGTTTTTCAAAATATTATGATTTCAGAGTGTTTTGGTTTCGAAAGTGTTATAACTTTGAAAATGATATGATTTTGGAAATTGATATTTGAAGTGAAAATAATATCGTTTTGATATGGTTTTGAAATGGAAATGATATTTTGGTTTTGAAGTATAAATTATTTTGGAAATGATCACGGTGTTGTAATAATGTTTCGTTGTTAATAGCGTATATTACTGCATAGTGGATAGTTCCACGGATCCTTAGAGGATTGGTATCCCAAACATCCTTTGAGTTACTTGTATTTCAGTTGATATTTCACTTGAGTTGGATTTATTGATATAAGAATGTTAATCCTGACTCGAGTGTTTTGTGTTTTGCTTTACGCTCGAGTCAGACTGAGTGGCTCAGTGTTCGAGACTCACCTTTGGTGTTGGAGCTTCGCTTGGAGATCTAGCTATCTATCCAGCTTTCAGTTATTCAGTTGATTCCAGTGATGTATTTAGATTTTGTATTTGACTATTGTATTGAGACATCTATGTATTCGAGACCTCTGTTATATCTTATTTAACTCTATTATATATATATATAGTAGCTTCATGAACTACTATTCCTTTATTTCCGCTGCTTATTTTTATATTACTCTGTGTCTGTGATTCTGTGATTCTGTGATTATTTATTTACTGTATATGCTGAGTTTTGCCAAATTTAAATTAACAATATGATATTTTGAGCAATTCAAGTCCAACATGTATGGATGCGAATGGTTGAAAATTTCAGGATGTTACACTCTTACTAGAATTATCCACTTAGAAAATGATTCGATTATGACCATCTGGGTGTCTCAATGATATTTCCCGTTCCTGGCAAAATATCCTAGCCTCTTACTTACCCAACCAATCCATACCTAAGATGATCCCAAAATCTACGAAACCATAAACATACAAACTGATTGCAAAATTATTACCGAACAAATCAAGTTCTAACAGTCACATATCATCCCAATAGTTGCATATTCTCCTATTGGATTCGGAACCCTTAAGGACATAATAGGGTATGTGGGTTCTATACATAACCTATCAACAAAATACTGAGATATAAATGAATGTGATGCGCCGATATCGAAAAGTACCCTAACTAATATACTCCGAATCAAAAGCGTGCCTTTCATAATAGTCTTTCCTTTCTCTACTGCAGTGGGTTTAGAAGAAGACGGTGGTCTAATTGTAAACACCTTCCCTCTGTCCGCCCTGACTGGTTCTGGACACTAGTTGTTATAATGCCCAACTTAGTCACAGTCGAAGCATTTCACATTCTTCTTCTCCGTAGGCTTCTTTCCTTTTCCATACACTCATGGGCATAATTGCCCTTCTTATCACACTTATAACACACCAAATCGACCTTCGCCTTCTTACCAGCCTCCCCTTTTTGGGATCCTTTCTTCTTAAAGAACTTCCCTTTCCTTCCCTGGGAACCTTGGGACTCAACTGGCTTCTCTCTAGCTAAAACAGCAAGCATCACCTCATGATGGACGGTCATCCCCACCATCACATGATAAGTCTTCCTAATATGAGTCATAGCCATCCTGCCTAGTTCTGGCCTCAAACCTCTAATGAATCTCTCATTCCTCCTGACATCTGTGTCAACCAAAGCATAACCATATCAAGATAGCTCGTTAAACTTAGCAGCATACTTGATCACAGACATCTGTCCTTGGACTAGATCCATAAACTTCTTCATTAACGCCGATTTGGCAACCTCGGACAAGAACCTCTGCCAAACCTCATCCTGAAGTCAGCCCATGTCAACTCTTCCTCTGGCACCCCAGCCGTCACACTGTTCCACAAATGAAGTGCTAACCCTTGCAACTGTCTAGAGGCTAGCCTTCTCTTCTCCCCAGCATTCAAGCCTAAGTCTGTAAAGGTCCTCTCATAGTTCAACAGCCAATTCTCTACTTCAACTTCATCTTCTGTTCCAATAAACGGCTTTCCTCCTAGACTGACATAGTCTCTACTCAGCTTATCATAGTTATATCCAATTAGAACTACATGATTAGCTCCTCCGACATTCCCAACAGCTCCAGCTTGCAAAAGATTAGCCAACAACTAATACTCCATCCCCAAATCTATTAGTGGATTTCCAACACCTACATTGGATTCATCATTTTGATTAGCATTTGCCAATCGACCTTGCTTTCTCCGAGTATTAGGCCAAGCATTTCCATTAGTTCTGGTGATTCCTCCTTCTAGATTTCCTCTTCCGTTTCCTGCCTCTATATCCTCTTTCTCGTATATCTACATACGAGCCTTAGTAAGATATAGAAGAACAATCTAAGAGAAAGGGGAATACATACTTAGATATATACCTATATCTCAAATACAATTACGTTAATGTAGCGCTAACCTAAACCCCGATCATATTTTTAAATTCATTAGATTATGTTTGAAAAAGAATTTAGATTTAACTTTTCTTTTAAAGTTTCTTAAACCTATGCCCTGATACCAACATGTAACATCCCCCTACTTGGAGGCCCAAAACTAACGGCTATGGATGCTGCAGTTATCCATAGTTATTATTCTTCGGTGACCAAATACGGCGGTGCTAGATTATTGATACACAGATCACAGAAATATGGAAAAAAATTAGAAATTCAAAGACAGATTTCCATATTCAAATCAAAAAATTTCATTTTCATTACAATCTCAAATTATGTTAACTACGTTGAGAAAAATATAATTATTACAAATAAGCCAAGAGCGACATATGAAGATGCCCCCTTGGTTGATCAGAGTATATAGTAAGGCTCATAAATTTGCCTTTACATCCAAATACACAGCGGAAAAGAAATCCCTAAATAACTATATGCCTCCTGCACGCCTTCGGAAGCTTTATTCGTCTAAGAAGGGAACCTGAAAACCTTAAATCTCAAACTACTCAAAATCAATTGAGTACCCGAGAATTTAAGGTGAAAACAAAAACTTCGAGTCAGACATAAAGCCTGGTATGAATAATAATCTAACATCTCAATTCTTTTGGATATCTAGTGAGACCACGCTGCTTAGCGGAACGAGTTTTCCCCTTACTGGTATCCTAAAACCCATTTTACAAAACCATATACTATGCTCCTACATCCACAATGGTTAAAACAATTCAAAATAGTATAAGGTGATGATGTGCAAACCAATTGAATCCCTACTGGATTACACATCCCCATTCAATTTAGACTATCTGTCTCATTTATAGTTTCTAGGATTACTATTAACCTATTAGTTTTCAAGGGTTTACTCATAACTTGTTTAATGTTTATGGACTCCCTATTAGTTTTCATGGGTTTACTTATAACCTGTTTAATGTTTCTGGACTCCCTTTTGGATATCTAGTGAGTCAACGCCGCTTAGCGAAATGGGTTTTACCCTCACTAGTATCCTAAAACCATTTTTATAAAACGATATACTATGCTCCTACATCCATAATGGTTCAAACAATTCAAAATAGTATAAGGTGATGATATGCAAACCAATTGAATCCATTCTGGATTACACGTTCCCATTCAATTTAGACTATCTGTCTCATTTATAGTTTCTAGGATTACTATTAACCTATTAGTTATCATGGGTTTACTCATAACCTATTTAATGTTTAATGTTCATGGGTTTACTCATAACCTATTTAATGTTTAATGTTCATGGGTTTACTCCTAATCTATTTAATGTTTAGACTATCTGTCTCATTTATAATTTCTAGGGTTACTATTAACCATTTAATTTTCATGGGTTTACTCATAACCAGTTTAATGTTTATGGACTCCCTATCCAGTTTCATAGTTTTCATGGGCTAACTGTTAACCTATTTTTAACTTAGGGACTCCCTATCCGGCTACATAGTTTTCATGAGATTACTAAGAACCTATTGGCTCCTATCAATTAACTTAATCATTTCATGAGTTCTCCCTGAACCTATTGGTAACTAATAACTTCTTTCTTATCTTGGTTTTCATGGATTGACTAGAAACCTATTGACATCTGTCAATAACTGAATCCGGACATAGTTTTCATGGGCTAACTACCAACCTACTGGCTCCTGCCAGTATTCAATCATAGTTTTCACGAGCTTACTATGAAACTGTCTTTCTGAGGTCTTCCTTCCTACATAGTTTTCATGGGCTAACTATGAACCTATTGGCTCCTACCAATCTCTTTTCTTATACACAGTTTTCATGGGCTTACTGAGAACCTATTGGCCCCTACCAACATCTTTCTTTTATATTTTGACATCCTATGTTCTAGTCTTTCTGACCTCCTGGATGCAATTCTACTTATTCAGGAGTTTAATCAATTTATATTCACTGTTGGGTTAACCTAGCTGGTTCTTCTACCCTTTGAATCCGCGAAATACAGTTATGGGTCCATTATAAAGTGAATATATTCATATTTGAAGAAGCAACATAACAATCAACAATACCACTCTTGTGGGTTTAAGGTCCTTGAAATACATTTCATATAAAACATAGTTAACTCCTTTAACTTATATTTTATCAGGGCAACACTTCTTCAAAATTACATATTCAAAGTCATTACAGAACTCCTTTATTTATGCCGTGGATTTTTCCTTCAAAAATTTGATTTTGGGTTTTAAAACCTTTCGATACGTTCAAAACCTAGCTTTTGACTTCATAGGATAACCTCCTTCGAAAGCTCATAAAAACATTAGGCTCCTACCTTATAATACTTTAAATTCTATCTTTCGAAAACTTACTGGGTTCAAGTTAAAACATGCGGAAGGTCCTCTTTTAAAACCTTTTGAATATAAAGGAAGCAACCTTTCGACCTTGACAGAAGGTCTGCTTCGAAAGCTTAAAACATTTCATTTAAAACAATAGAACTCCGCCTTTTAAAGTAACTCCTTCAAAAGCATGGGTTATACTTCAATCATAATACAATGGCATATCATCTAAGTCGAAGTCTTTGAAACCATTCGAAAACAATGGGAGAAGCGGCTAATTTTTAAAACAAGTAAACCTTTCGACTAATTTAAAAGTTCATGCTTTCGACTCTTTCGAAGGGTTTTAACAAAATAAAGGAGCCAGTTCCTTTCAAAATCTCTTGGAAACAACCTTTCAAAGCCAAAACTTTCGACCCTGTTGAAAGGTCTCTTATAAAAACAGCTTAAAAACCGAACATTTCGACCTTCGAAAGGTCTCTTAAGACAACCTTTTTAAAACGAAACCTTTCGACTATGCCGGATGGTTCAAAACAAAACAATAATAAGTGAAGCAACCAAGTCGAAAGCTCTAATTCGAAAGCAAAGCAGGTGAAAACTTTAGTTCATCAACCTTTCGACTAAGGACCCTTCGACTCTATCCAATTCATTACATACCAAGTAACTTGATACCATATGAATTAGTTTGACATTCTCGAAAGTTATGAAACTCTCGACTTTGTTGAAAGGTCTGGGTCGGAAGGTTTACTTTCGTAAAAGGCTAAAACATGCTAAAAGTATGATTTCTTTGTTTTTAACTTAAAAAGGTTAACATTTCAACTAACCTGCCTTGGTTTTTCAAATTCTCATTTGTTAATAATTTCTTTTTAGAAAATACTGCCACTAATTTTAAGAAATAAATAATAATTTTATTTTATAAAATGCCCCTTCTCCTTAATTAAATATATAAAACATTTAAGTCTCATACCTTAAATAATTTTATATATTCATGAAAACACTTAGGAAAAATCTAGAAAAAAATCTTAGAAATTCTATTTTAATATGTTTTCCAACATATAAAAATTTCAAACCCAAATAATCATTATTTTTGTCGTAAATAATTTATAACCCAACAAATCATTTTCTCCAGCAGAAAGTTCATATAAAATCCATATACACTTGGAAAATTATGAGAATTGAACCCATCTCCAAAATCATGTTTCATGTAACATAAAATTTTCCCATGGCATTTAAAAATCATTTCTTCTCGGTTTTACCCTAAAACCATGTATATCCCTTATTAAACAACCTTGTTTAAACACATATAAATCATAAACAAGCATATCATCATTCAACATATCATAAAAAAGATTTATCCTTAAACCTAAAATCATTTGATGTGAAAATCAAAATAGAGATGTAGAAATATTATTCACCTTGCTTTGGGTAAGGAGATTATAGATTGTTTGAGATTGATTTTCCTCTAACTTGAATCCTAAGCTTTTCTTAAATTTTCTTCTTCTCTTCTACCTTCCTATCGCCGACCTTGATTCTTCTCATGGCTATAAGTTTTTGTTTGATATAAAATGAATCTGCAAAACCTAATTGAAATGGTATAAGGGTAGGGTGTATGGCCATTTACCTAATGCACTTATGTTTAATTTCTTAACCATTTATATAAGTTTATTAGTTTTGAATAAGCACGTCCATCTAGTTTATTAATCAACCTCAATCCCCTTATCTACATTATTCTATTTAATTTATTCTAATTAAATATCCTGACTAATGTCAATAAAATTAGGAATGTTACAAAATACTTCAACGATTTATGATCCATATATAAATCGAATCTTTCTCCTAAAAGAAAATGACTCCACACCTTCAACGCAAAAATAACCGTAGTTAATTCCAAATCATTAGTCGGGTACCTAACCTCATGCGGTCTAAGCTATCGAGATGCATAGGCAATCACTTTACCTCTATGCATTAGCACAGCTCCTAACCCTCTTCCACATGCATCTGTATATACTACTAAATCTTAATTCCCTTCTGGAACAACTAACACATGTGCATTCGTCAATAAGTGTTTCAGCTTCTAGAATGCCTCCTCTCACTTATCAGTTTAAACAAACTTCATATCCTTTCGTGTTAGCTTGGTCATCAGTGGTGCTATCCGTGAAAATGCTTAATGAATCTCGATAATACCCAGCTAATCTAAGAAAACTCTTTATCATTGTCACTGTCTCGACTCTCTTCCAATTATTCACCGCTTCAATCTTAATTGGATCTACATACAAGCTTTTCTCTGAGACAACATGATGAAGAAACTTCACCTCCTTCTTCCAGAAATGACACTTCGAAAACCTCACTTTCAGCCTATGCTGCCTCAATGTCTCAAGCACCACCCGAAGATAAACATCGTGCTCTCTTTCATCATTAGAGTATATCAAAATATCATCTATGAAAACCAATACGAACCTATCCAAGTGCTCTCGGAAAACTTGGTTCATTAAATCCAGAAAGAATGCTGGTGCATTAGTTAGTCCAAACGGCATCACTAACCATTCGTACGATCCATATCTAGTTCTAAACGCCGTCAAAGAAATACTATCCACTACTATTATAAGCTTGATGATCAATTCTAGGCAACATATATCGATCCTTTATCCTCTTCTCATTTAACTTACGATAATCGATACATAACCTTGATGATCCGTCCAGCTTCTTAGCAAACACTGCGGCTGCTACCCAAGGCGAACTACTTGGTCTAATAAAATTCTTTCCTTCCAAATCCACCAACTACACCTTTAGCTCCTTCATCTCGGTAGGTGTCATTCTGTTAGGTTGTCTACTCATCGGTTATGCTCTAGGTACTGAATCTACCTGAAACTCAATTGCTTATTTTGGCGCCAATCCTACTACAGGTTCAAAAACATCCATGAATTCTCTAACCATGAAAATGCGATTCAACTCGTCTTCTACTTTCACAACACTTAACAAAGCATTAACCTCACAACTAGGATTTTCTAAGGTATACACAATCCAATCACTACAATCAGGTTGTCTAAGCAATATTTTCCTATCATGGTAAAATATCCTAGCATCGTACTTACATAACCAATCCATATCCAAAGTAATTACGAATCCTGTGAAATTAAACACATGCAAACTGCAAATAAAGGTATGACTTAACAAATCAAACTTTAGGTGGTCACACTTCATCCCAAGTGTCGCATACCCTCCTATCGAATTTGCAACCCTTAAGGAAGTAACAAAATGTGAGGGTTTTAGGTTAAGCTTATTGATGTGCACGTAAATGTGCATATTTTTACAACCATATTTAATCTATTTAAATTAAATAAATGATCATATTGGGTATTTTAACTTGTTTAAACCAAAATTCAAATTATTTGAAATTGTCACATATTCATCTTCATATAGGGGCAAAATGGTCATTTTTATGCATTTATTAAATTGTGAAAATTTACTTGGAATTTTCTATGTTGTTTTTTAGGAAATTTGGTAAATTTTACAAGTGGTTACATGATGATATATGCATGCACAAGAGTGAAGAGAACAAATGAAGATGGAAATAATACAAAGTGAAGATAATGGAGGACCCCACCTACCCACCTACCTTAATGTACAAATTAGAGGCTAATGCACATGCTTATGGAATTAATGGCTTCATGTACACTTAAATGATGATTAGTAGAAGCTAATGATTACTTGGCCTCCACACTTTCTCAAGGGTATTTTGGGCATTCCCCAAAAAATATGAATTAGGGTTTAACACATGTATAAGTACCCCTTATGTTTCATGTAACCCTCTTCTCCCTTAGTCTCTCTTAGATTAGTTTAGGCTCACAAATAAACAAGCTCTTCCCTTTCTCTTTTCATAGCTACTTAGCCATTTGTACTTCATGTACTTTTCTTTTTTTATGCAATGTAATTAATGTTTCCTTTTAATTACATGTTCATTTCCTTTCATGCTAGTAGTGTAGATTTTCTTTTATGTAATTAGAATAGTTTTCTTTCATTTAGCTTTCATTTTTCTTTCTTTTTGCTTTCATGTTGCAAGCTATATTTGTTAATCAAATGACAAATATGAGAGGCTAAACCCTTTAATTTAGGGGCAATGAAGCTCTCTAATTATGTAGCTTCAACTATTTGTTAATTCATGCTCTCTTTTTGTGCTTAATGATGATGATAGAAATGGTTTACTAGTTGTTTTTTATTTTAATTTGATAGCCTATATTGTTGACATCAAATAGGCTATGCTTAAACAATCACTAACACTAATTGCCTCTTCATCAAAATATGATTATGGCAAAAGAAAGTGATTTGAAATTAAAATTTGATGGTCTATATTTCTAATCAATAGTTAATAGGCCATACTTAAAATAGATTTCATTTTCATTGTCAAATTTCATGAAAGTAAGTAATTGATTTAAGGGGTGTGTCAAAGTTTGATGGCTTATGTTGGCTAATCAATAGCACGAATATGCCATACTTATGATAGACACATCAATTAAAGCACTAATGACCATAAAAGAGAGATCATGATTTCATATGTGTTGAACTACATGATATAGAGAGTGGATTTATTCTCTAAATTGTCATTTAACCCTTATATTTGCATCTCTTTTCTTTTAGTTAGTTGGCTAATTTTCTAATTCTCTAGCTTAACTTTCACTCGACTTTGGTTTAATTTGATTGAATAGAATTTTAAAATCACCAATTCCTCGCGGATCGACCCATATTCGCCACGTACTACAAGTGTATGTCGTGCGCTTGCGGTTATATTTTATTTCGAAATTTTTCAACGGTTTTCTAACTCGATAGAAATTCCATCGATTAACAAGTTTTTGGCACCGTTGCCGGGGAATTGTTTTGATTTTTAATTTCTTTTCTCCAAATTATTTGTTGTTTGATTTTTGGTGTGTTTTATTTTGTGTGTGTTTGCATATTAAAAAAAATTGTGTTTGTTTGATTTTTGTGTGCATTTTTTTGTGTGTTTATTTTTGTAGTTTCCTTCTCCATTTTGCATTGCATTTCTATTTAAGAAAAAAAAACAACAAAAATTCAAAACACAAACAAAAATATTTATTGAATTTCTATTTTTACATTTACAATTTTTTTCCCTTCTTTTTACATTTACAAAAAAAAAGATTTATGTGCATATAACAGTGCACTGTGCACCTTACTGCTGATCAATACTCTCTGTTCACTATTTCTGCCCATCCCCAACTTCTAACCTCAATTGCCTGTACCATCCTCCTCCTCACCGACAAAAATTCCAACATACTTACTGCCACTGCCAATATTCCACCACAAATCACTTAGCCAAATCCATCAGCCCCTCCATCACTACACCAACATCATCTCCCCAACGTTTTGCTGTTAGAAACCATACTCAACTACATTGCAACTGTCCATCAAACAACCTCCATAACTCCTTCAATCAGTGCATACCATTCCTACCATTCCTATGTCCTACCATTCCTCTATCATACACTGTTTCACAGTTTCAAACCATCACATAACTTCTGCTACTAACCACAACAGTGAAAAATACCACAGCAGTGCCACCATCATTGAAAACTTACACTCCATACGACCTCAAACCAAATCACATCACCAGACAACATATCACATATCACTGCCTCGACTTCATCTTCATCTGCTACTAACCACATATCAATTGCCACTACCATCCTCTACCATTGTCAATCATCCACATCCACACCACTGTGCCTCACTGCTATACCCACAGCATAGCATTCTGCCTCATCAAACACATATCAACCTCTTCACTGACCCACCTTCACCAGCAACAACAACTCATCTGCACCTCCTCCATCAACAACAACAACAAACTGCCAATACCAGTCGACTACAACAAGTGCTACATTTGCAGTATATTCCATCCTTTTCAACCCCTGAAAATACATTCACAAACAGACCACCAAGCATCGGTACATCAAATACCCCACTATTCCTATACATCATCGCTATTCCACCAAGCGAACACTGTCCGCACTGACTTCAACCTGCTATCTCACTTCCTTCACCATACAAAGACCAAACATCCATCCTCTAACAAACAAACGGCCACTCCAACCAACACGGTGCTTACATTTCCCTTGCAATCACCATTCCTCCTTCACATTGACTACTGCACCACATCAACAATTCAAAATAACCCGAACCACCTATCGAATAACCTGCCTTCCACTCTCTGTCTAATAGCCACTTCCACACGAGCAAACAGCAGCAACCAAAACCAATCGAACTCATCGTGACAAATTCACGCGACCACAAATTGCCATTCTTCAATCGCCTCACCCACTCGCTCGACTACCAACATCGCGACAGCCACTGCTCACTACCAACACAACTCACAAGCAGCGACCAGCAATCCCCCAACCACCACTGTCGAACATCCCCAACCCCATTGAACTGCAATCGCCACCTCATCCAACATCGTAAACTCCAACTTGCGAAACCCACCACATCCAACGGACATCGCCACCTTCAACATCGCGAGCACCATCCACTTTGAACTGAATCGAACTCTGCCCATACCCAATTCGAGAACCAAAATCACTGCTTCCATCCCACGTCTCACCCCATCGAACCACTTGAATCTCCCAAAATCGACACAAACCAACCGCTTGATTTTCATTGAGTTGACTTAGTTTTTTTTTAGAAAGAAAAGGGATTCGGTGTTTTATGATTTTATTAGAGAAAGGAAAACCGTTGAAAGTTATTAAATAAACAAGTTTTGAATTTTTTTATTTTTTGCGGTTTTGGGCATTAACAAATTGGGACGGGTTTGTTTTGTGGTGAAGTTAGTTTGTTTAATTTTTTTTTTAAATTGTGAATTTGTTTTGTTTTAATTTCCCAAGTCCATCTTATAAAAAAATGTTGCTTTCTTTTAACTTTGTTTTGTTCTATCATTAAAAAAAAGAAGGCTTTCATTCTCACTTGAATAAAAAAAATTTAAGTAAAACTTCACTTTTAAGTTTCCTTCTCAAAAAAAAAGAGTCTCTCCCTAAAAAACAAGTTGTTTCGTTTTTTTAATTTGTTTTTGTTTTTCCTTGCCAAAAAAAAACGGGGGTTGTTTTGAATTTGTTTTGATTTAATTTGTTTTGTTTTTCATTTATTTTAGTTTCTTCTTCGATATAAAAAAACTATATATATATCTTATTTTTATTTTCAGGTTGCAAAAGCAGAAAAGGAAAGGAGCTGCTTGCTAAAAATAATTGCTTCGCTTTGCTTGCCAAAAAAAATAAACTGCTTGGTTGCTATATATATATTTATTTTATTTGTCTTGCATTGTTGTTTACTTGCATTTAAAAAAATCAAAAAATTTCAAAAAACCAAAAAAAAAAATTCATTCGTAGTTGCATTGTTAATACACGTTTAATTTCAGTTTTGCATCTCATGTTTGATTAATAATAACGTTTAGTCATCGATAACACTAAATTGTGTATTTACAAGTTGTCTTCTTTGAACAATTTAATTTCTTGGTGTCTAGGCTATGGTAGAGTAATAACCATTTATAAATATTATGATGATTCGTAAATATTATAGTGGTTGTTCCTCTGAAGGTACTTAAACCTTCGGCTGCATTGCTAAGGTGATTCGTGGTGCACCGATAAATCCTGTTCGTTACCTGGCTGAGAACTATCTTGTTGATTTAAGACAATGTGTGATTATACAATTTTGGGGTTAACTTAGGATAAATCATTTGTAATTAACCCTTGCATTCATTTAGTTGCATTTGTTCATTCATATTTAAAAAAGAAAAACAAAAAAAATTCAAAATCCAAAACTAAAAAAAATTGTAAATATTTCTTAACTTAGTTTCTTTTTTCCTTTTCCTTTGAAAATTCCAAAAAAAATCACTTAGATTTTTTTTTAGAAAATCAAAAATCCAAAAAAAAAATTATAAAACCTTTTCAAAAACAAAAAAAAAATTGAAAAACCAAAAAACAAAACAAAAATCAATTTCCCTTTTGAAAAATAAATTTTATTTGTAAATATTTTACCTTAAAAAAACAAAAACATTCCTGAAAATGTCTGAGTTTCCCCACTCACTTGAATTTTACAATAGTTGTGAAAATCAATATAATCCATATGATTTCACTCCAAATTCGTATGGATATTTTAATGACAACTATTCTTTAAACAATTCAAATTTTGAACAATAAAGTTTTCAAAACGATGACCAACCCTCAAATCTTGAAAAAAGCATTTTGTCTTTACTTGAAATCTCTACACAACAAAATCAAGAGATAAATGATTTGTGTAATTCATATTTGGGCAATGATTCAAATCAAAGTTTTCAAAATAATCAAAATTTGAATTCACTTCAAAATTCAAACGATTTCGAGTATAACCCGTGCCAATTCAATTTTGAACTCCAAAATGAATTTCAAAATCAAAACGAAAATGTGATCCACTTTTCAAATAATTTTGGCAATGGGAATAATCTTAACCACGTTACAATTGAAAATTTATGTTCTCAACAAATCCAAATCCAAAATTCTCAAGTTAATAGCTATAAATTGGATTTTGTTGAGCAAATGAACAAAATTTACGATGATCACACAGATTCGTTTTTTGAAACATATTTGAATCAACGTGATAAACATACTCAAATCCCAACGTGTGACGAGTCAAGCGATAATCCATCTTTTACCCAAATCGACGTTTTCAAATAACAACTTTTGAAATGGAAAATGATGATCATAATGAAGTTGTTGAAAATTTGGTAATTGAGTTGGATTTCAATTCTTTTGAGGGTGAGAAACTCGATTTAAATTTCGATCTTCCTTTTTCTGAAAATTTGAATACAACAACTTTGAATTTTGAACTTGATTTGTGCAATAAAGTTGTTGATAATCCAACAAAGGAAGTCGAATTTAACGAACACGAGTTTTATGGACTTTTTGAAAATGAGTCGTTAAACTCTAAAGGGGACGATTTGAATCATCATTTTGATTTTGAAATCGATAATAAGCTTGAATTTGGTGAAAATAAACTTGAACTTCAATCAATTGTTTTATCGACCGCAAAAATCATCGACAATAAAACAGCTCATTCAATTTTCAATAAAACGGCATTCAATTTTCCAAATCCAAATTCAACTTTGAAATCTTGTATGGTTTGGTTTTCCGAGCTTAAGCTGTGTCTCGCATACTTGATGAGACAAATGAATCGGTCTTCGGAAGACCGTTTCATTTACTTTTTGACGATATACTTTCTAATCTCGTGTAAATATCGTTAATTTTCATTTAAATAAGGTCATGTTTTCATTTTTATTTTTCTCCTTCCACTTGGGTTGACTGTGGGGACAGTCAAAATCAAGTGTGGGGAGAGACTCATCATCATTTTTCAATTTTTCATGGTTTATTTTTAATTTTTCTTTCCAAAATTTAAAAAAAAAATCTCAAAAACAAACAAAAACAAAAAAAAATTGTTAAGCATTTCTGATTTATTTTTAAAGAAACACTATAGGATAAATTGATGGTTTTGGTTAATTAAATTGAAATTTTTGAAAATTTATTTGTCTTAACAAAATAAAAACGAAGGTTGATTACAAATAATAATGGTTTAACTAGTATATAGGAAGATTCATACGTGTTAATTGTGAAATATATCCTAATTGAAAATCTTTGTTTTAAAAAGTGGTGAATTGAAAGTAAAGGATATAACATTTTTTTTGTCTTCTAAGTTAAATGGTGCTAAGATGATTTTGCAAAACTCTCTCTTTGAAAAAAAAACAAAAAAATACAAAATACAAAAAATATATTTCTTCTATATATGTATATATTTTTTAAGAAAAAAAACACCTAGAGCCATGTGTTCACACTCGTGTGTTCACTCGCCATGCTCTGTACCCTTCTCACGTAAGCCCGAAAGGCAGTGCACGATCGGTATATCTGGCCTCAGTTTATTTGAGTTAGGTGTGTGTATATAAAAATTATTTTACTAATAACGCCTACAGTCAATAAGTGTTCACTCGCCACGCTCTGTATTCCCCTCAAATCAGTCCGCAAGGCAGTGCATGGGTAATATATTTGGCCTCGGTTTATCTGAGTTAGGCATATGTAAATATTGTTAATATCAATAAAATTTTCAAACAAGAGAGAGTAAGCAAATGAAATCTAAGCACCATTTAAACTTATTTGATGTGATTTGTTATTGAAAAGAAATGAAAATACCACTTTGAAAAACTTTGATAATCAACTAAGGATCCATTTCAAATTACACTGTGTTATCAACCAAAACAACGAGTTAAACTATTGTCTATTTGTTATGATAACTTGATTTTTGTTGGAAATTTAGACGAGTAAATGACTTAAATTTTCAAGATAATAACCAAACCTATATCTAACTTATGTGTGTTAATTTAAAAGTAAATCCTTCATTGTAAATATTTTCAAAAACCCGCATTCATCTCTTTATAAATAAATCTTGCATTTTGTAAATATTTTCATCCTGCATTTGGATTTTGTGGGTAGTATCCGCTGAAAACCCTCACAAGACAACACTCGTCCTATTGGGGACACCCAGAGGTTTAACGGCTTGTTGCATACGCTCAATGCAATCGTGCTCCCTATGAAAATGGATTTATCTTAGTTTTTCCTTTATTCGAGGACGAATAAAAAGATAAGTGTGGGGGTATTTGATGTGCACGTAAATGTGCATATTTTTACCACCATATTTAATCTATTTAAATTAAATAAATGATCATATTGGGTATTTTAACTTGTTTAAATCAAAATTCAAATTATTTGAAATTGTCACATATGCATCTTCATATAGGGGCAAAATGGTCATTTTTATGCATTTATTAAATTGTAAAAATTTACTTGGAATTTTCTATGTTGTTTTGTAGGAAATTTGGTGAATTTTACAAGTGGTTACATGATGATATATGCATGCACAAGAGTAAAGAGAACAAATGAAGATGGAAATAATTCAAAGTGAAGAAAATGGAGGACCCCACCTACCTTAATGTACAAATTAGAGGCTAATGCACATGCTTATGGAATTAATGGCTTCATGTACACTTAAATAAGGATTAGTAGAAGCTAATGATTACTTGGCCTCCACACTTTCTCAAGGGTATTTTGGGCATTCCCCAAAAAATATGAATTAGGGTTTAACACGTATATAAGTACCCTTTATGTTTCATGTAACCCTCTTCTATCTTAGTCTCTCTTAGTTTAGTTTAGGCTCACAAATAAACAAGCTCTTCCCTTTCTCTTTTCATGGCTACTTAGCCATTTTTACTTCATATACTTTTACTTTTTTTATGCAATGTAATTATTGTTTCCTTTTAATTACATATTCATTTCCTTTCATGCTAGTAGTGTAGATTTTCTTTTATGCAATTAGAATAGTTTTCTTTCATTTAGCTTTCTTTTTGCTTTCTTTTTACTTTCATGTTGCAAGCTACATTTGTTAATCAAATGACAAATATGAGAGGATAAAACCTTCAATTTAGGGGTAATGAAGCTCTCTAATTATGTAGCTTCAACTATTTGTTAATTCGTGCTCTCTTTTTGTGCTTAATGATGATGATAGAAATGGTTTACTAGTTGTTTTTGCTTTGAATTTGATAGCCTATATTGTTGACATCAAATAGGCTATGCTTAAACAATCACTAACACTAATTGCCTCTTCATCAAAATATGATTATGGCAAAAGAAAGTGATTTGAAATTAAAATTTGATGGTCTATATTTCTAATCAATAGTTAATAGGCCATACTTAAAATAGATTTCATTTTCATTTTCATTGTCAAATTTCATGAAAGTTAGTAAGTGATTTAAGGGTGTGTCAAAGTTTGATGGCTTATGTTGGCTAATCAATAGCACGAATATGCCATACTTATGATAGACACATCAATTAAAGCACTAATGACCATAAAAGAGAGATCATGATTTCATATGTGTTGAACTACATGATCTAGAGAGTGGATTTATTCTCTAAATTGTCATTTAACCCTTATATTTGCATCATTTTTCTTTTAGTTAGTTAGCTAATTTTCTAATTCTCTAGCTTAACTTTCACTCGACTTTGGTTTAGTTTGATTGAATAGAATTTTAAAATCATCAATTCCCTGCGGATCGACCAGTATTCGCCACGTAATACAAGTGTACGCCGTGCGCTTGCGGTTATATTTTATTTCGAAATTTTTTGACGGTTTTCTAACTCGATAGAAATTCCATCGATTAACACTTATCTACCAAACAATAAGATATAACATAATGCGATGCACCGGTATCGAACAGAATGCAAATTGACATACCATGAATCAGAAGTGTACCTCCCAACTTAGCTTTTCCTTTTTCCTCTGCCGTTGGCCTCGAGGTAGCTGGCTCCAATCCATACACTTTTCCCTTCCCATCCTTAGCAGGCTCCTTGAATTGGTTCTTGTAATGTCCAATCTGATCATGGTTGAAACACTTTACTCCTTTCTCCTCCGCAAATTTCTTTACCTTGCCTATCCGACACTCATGAGCATAATGTCCTTTCTTATCACACTTATAACAAACAACCTCTTCCTTCCCCTTCTTAGCAGCTCTACCCTTCTGAGCTCCTTTCTTGTGGAAGAACTTTATTTTTTGACTCTGCCCACCTGGACTTCCTTTGTGTTGTTTCTCTCCTTAAAAGCAAGCATCTCCTCATGTCCTAAAGCCATCTCTACTACAACATCACAAGGATCCCTGGTATGAGGTAATGTAGCCCTTGCAGGATCAGGCTTCAACCCCCTAATGAGCTTTTCATTTCTGTTAATCACGGTATCAATAGTAGCATAACCATATCTCGCTAACTCTTCAAACCTCGTAGCATACTCCAGCACAGTCATATCCCCTGCTCCAACTTAGCGAACTTCCTAAGCAGAGTGGACTTCGCAATCTCGAACATAAACCTCCCCTCAAACCTCCTCTTAAACTCAGCCCATGTCATCGTCTCTTCATTAACTCCGATTGTCACACTGTTCCACCAATACAGTTTAGCTCCTTGAAGCTGTCTAGAAGCAAGTCTTCTCTTTTGTTCATCATTGAGCCCTAAGCCAGCAAAAATCTCGCAATGAAGCAGCCAATTCTCTACTTCGATTGCGTCTTCAGTACCAATAAACGGCTTTCCTCCCAACCGAGCATAATCCCTACTCAAAACAGCATATTTATTCACTACCAGAGCTCCCTGATTTCCTCCAACAGCATTTCCTCCAACTACTTCAGAAGCAATACCCGCCTACATCATGTTTACAAAGAACTGTTACAAGGCTCCCTTGTCTATTTGCGGGACTCTAGCACCCACATTACCAGCTTGTGCCTGACCTTGGTTTCTCATGGTATTTGGTTTGGCATTTCCATTTGTAGTGGTGCTTCCCCCTCCAAGGTTAACTCTTCCACTTCTAGCATCTATATCTGCATTCGAGCCTCATAAGATACGAAAGAATAGCCTAAGAGAGATAGGAGAATAGAGATATAGCATATACTTATATATAGCAAATACAAGTATGTTACTATAGCGTTTTCCTATAACCGATCTTATCTCTAATTCCATATATTTTCAAAAATCATTTTAGTTTAAAGTTTTTCATAAACCTATGCTCTGATACCAAGTTGTAATATCCCCTATCGGGAGGCCCAAAGCTAAGCGCTACAGATACTGCAGTCATCCATAGTACTAACTTCCGGGGACCAAATACGGTAACGTTAATGGTATCCATAATATCAGAAGCACTTGAATATGAAATAAAATCATTACAGATTAAAACACTTTTCTGATTACATTTCAAACAACGTTTCATATCCAAGTTACATAATCTCAATCGTTTCCCAAGTTCATATCAAATATAATTATTATATAAATACACCAAGAGCGATATATGAAGATGCCCCCTTAGTTGACCAGAGTACTAGATAGTCATAACTGACTTAATACAACACAGCGGAATAAAACAAACAAAACAACTCCTAAATCTCTATCCATCAGCCTCTTGCTCATCTTCGAAAGCTTTATATGTCCACCTTCTAAAACCTGTAAATCCTTAACCCTCAGCCTACTCAAATCAATTTTAAGCAACCGAGAGTTGAAGGGGAAAACATAAACTTCGAGTCAGACATAAAGCATGATGTGAATGATACTATACATCTCGACTATTTGATATTAAGTGAGACCACGCCGCTTAGTGGGATAGGTTTCCCCTCACTAATATCCTTTAAAAACATATCTTTTGCAAATCTTAATCTTGCAACCAAAACTGGTTATAACAGTAAAGCAATATCATGTATGCATACAAATCGGGTAACAAATGGACTATCTGTCCAAACACTATAATTTTGTTTAGCTAACCACTAACCTTTGGCTGACCCGAGCCAACCAGACAAAATAACATATAATTTAACTTATGTTAGATGTTCCTCTTCCAGACGGTCTGTCCCTAACTTACTTCTCCTAGGATCAACTGATCCTACTAGTTTTGCGGGCTCACCAATAACTTATCTTTCCTCCATAGATTCCTTTATGCGTGTAACATCGTTTTAGTCTTACCTGTGACAAAGCCCTACACACTGGAATTTTGGACTTATATTAGCTAGGGGCTACTAGCTAAAGTATAAGGCGCCAACCCATACAGTCCCATCTGGTATTCTAATATCTGAGTCATTTTACTTAGGGTAATCTACCTTTAAAATTTTCCTTGAAAACATTTTCTCTCAAATTGATTTAAACTTTTAAATCATTCTTAAACAAGGAAATATACTTTATGCTTTACTCAAATCACCTTGTCATGTTATATATACTTTACACAAAACATTGTTGATGAAAACATTTAAAACGTTGAAAGTACCCCTTCCGAAACCATTGAAAGTACCTCTTTTGAAACCATTGAAAGTACCCCTTTCGAAACCAAGTAACTACTTTGCTTTATCCTTTGGCCGAATGGCCAAAACATACCTTTCGAAACCATTCTTAATAAACCTTTCAAAAACACTGAAAACCCTTTCTTTCGAAAGCTTTAAAACCTTACACATCCTCTTATCAAAACACTATAAACATTGCCTTTCAAAAAAATTGGAACCTTCCATTTAAAACCTTTCGAAACCATTGATGGACCACCCCTTCAAAACCTTTATCTTAAACCTTTCAAAAGCACTAAATCCTTTTCATAAAATCAAACATTTCGAAAGTATTTGGGTTCAAGTAAAACATGTGGAATAACTTTTTGAAACCATTAGAAACCTCTCCTCTCGAAACCATTTAGGTTTAACTTTCAATAGAATAAAAAGGGTTATAAAACAACTAAGTTGAGAGCACTCTTCTAAAAGCTATTTCCTAAGTAAAGAAGTGATGTTGTCGAAACCAAGCCTTCGGAAGCTTTGGAGAAGCGGTTATGTTTTTAAAACAAGAAAACCCTTTTGAAATCATTGCTTCGAAAGTTAAGATGCGGTAGCTAAGGGTTTTGACCCCTTCGAAAGCTTCTTTATAAAAAAAAGATGAAACCTCTTTCGAAACTATTCTTTAAAACCATTTGACCAAGTTGAAGGTTGACTAGTTCGAAAGCATTCCTTTCGAAACCAAGCAGGCGCATTTTCATTTAAAAAGAAAGTAAGGCTTCGACCCCTTCGTAACCCCTTGTTTCGACCTAGTACCTTTTGCCTATGACCAATTCACTACGTACCAAGTCTTTGATACCCTGTGCATTGGTTTTGATGGAGATAGAGGTGGAAGTAAGGTGTCGAAAGCTAGGTGCCGAAAGTGGCGAAACATGTAAAAAGTATATTCAAACTGATTTTTAACCTTTTAAAGCAATTCTTTTCAACTAACATGCCTTGTTTGTCAAAACATGATTGGTTGCTCATTTCTTTTCTAAAAGTACTGCCGAAATTTATAAAATAAACAAATTAAATTATTTACAAAGTGCCCCTTCTCCTTTTATAAATATATAAAACATTTAAGTCTCATACCTTAAATAATTTTATACACTTATTAAAACACTTAGGAAAAATCAATAAAAATTCCCATAAATCATTTTGAATATGTTTTCTAACATATATTAATTTTTGATCTAAAATATACATATATTAGCCGTAACATAAATCATTTTGAATATGTTTTCTAACATATATGAATTTTTGATCTAAAATATACATATATTAGCCGTAATTAATTTTAAACCCAAATAACCATTTTCTTCACTAGAAAATTATTATTAAATCCACATTAATTCAATAAATTATGAAAATTGAAACACATCTCTAAAATATAATTTCTAACCTTATTCTAAAATTACTAGGTATTTGAATGTCATATAATATGGTTTTCACATTTAAACATATCATAAAGTTCATAAGAATTAGCATTAATCATCAACAAGCATATATATTCATTTAATAATAAAAAACATGGAAAAACTTGGCAAACTAGTTCAAATTTAATCTAAGACCAAAAACAATCAAAAACATGAGATGTAGTCATTATTCGCCTTAGCTTTATGATTAAGGGGTTTAGATTTGAGAATGGTTTTGAATTGATTAAGCTTCCTTCCTTTGATTGCTTTATCTTCTTCCTGTTCTTCCTTAATGAAGACCGGCCACTTATGTTTAATTTTTGCAAATGAAAGTGTAGAATGAATGTCCTAATGGTTTAGGTATAAGAATATACTTTATTCCAACTTTGCCCCTTATCTATTTGCATTACCTATTTTATTTTAGTTCCCCTTTATTTCATTTGTTATATGGCACGGCTACCTTTCTATTAACACAAATCTCAATCCCCTAATCATCACATTATTTTATTTAACTAATTAAATGTACTAAATAATGTTAATTAAAATTATGGTCGTTACAGGATGCTCTTGACTTTCCAAGTCAATCATTTCAAAACCTACAATGTTTCCTGCCTTTTCATATTCTTGTATAAATCTTGGACATTCATTTAAATTTGATCGTACGGTTTGCCTCTCAAGCTTACTTTTCTTATAAAGCATGTTCCTTTCTTCCCCTCTTTCATTTATCTACAATTAGAAGAAATTTCCAGCAGGAATCAAAGCTTTTAATTTCTTAAATAGTTCCTATTTCCAATAACCAGAAACTCGAATCCAAAGTTAGTTTTTATTATTTCTGCTTTTCAAAATTACTTTTCACGATGAATTTTGATTTTCAAAATCCATCGTATTTGAATCTTAATTGCTATTCCAATTCTATAGAAATAACTTAGGTTCTTTATTCGCCTGAAAATATCCCCTTGTTCATTCTCATGGCTTGCTTCGATTTATTTCCTCCGTTAATTTACATTCTAAACTCATCTACATTGGATTTTATTGTCATTGTTATTATTTTTTTCTTTTTAAAAGTTTGGATTTACATCTCGAAGATTTTATGATAATAGTTTGTAATTCATGCTTAAATCCATTTCGTTATTGATTTTTTGAGGTTTGGGTTAAAATTGAATTTGGAGAAGAAGGAGATTTCCGGTTACATCAAAGAGAAGTTTAAGCAATATGAATCACATTTTGGCATTACAATTTTACCTTTCTACTCCTTTGAAAGGGGTTAAGGTGGCAACCTTTGTTTTGCTTCTTTAACCTCTTTCGACGGGGTCAAAAGGTAGTCCAACGCCTCTCTTAATTAATCTTGTTGAAAGGTTGAGGTTATTAACATGAAGCGAACTTCTTTGAAAGCATAGTTATA
Organism: Allium fistulosum; assembly: GCA_030737815.1. Classification (NCBI taxonomy): domain Eukaryota; kingdom Viridiplantae; phylum Streptophyta; class Magnoliopsida; order Asparagales; family Amaryllidaceae; genus Allium; species Allium fistulosum. The sequence goes on along the minus strand of CM060902.1, from coordinate 1,366,957,689 downwards.
CTTTAGTGTATTCTGATAACTTTCGAAGAAGTTGCCTAGTGTGCCTTATTAAATAATTATCTAGTACATGCTTTCGAAAGCATAATCTTTATTTTTATAGGTTTTCGAAACGTTTAGTACATGCTTACTCCCAGTTTATTTTAGGGGATGTGTGGAGTTAGAAATTCATCATTCATTTTTTTAAAATTGGGTTGAGAATAACATACTTTGTTTAAGTTGTAAATCAAATCAACCGTTTCAACTCATTCAAAACCTACTATATCAACTCAAATTTAGCGAAACCTACTGCATTAACTCAAATTTAGATGTTGGTATACTTTTGAAACCATATACCCCTTTCGACTTTCTCGACACCTTTTGTAACTAATTGGAATTCGATCATCATTATATACCAATATTGTCGAAACATCCCAAGGCCTTCCCATTTTTATTAATATAATTCAAGCTTAAACCTATCGACTCGATTGGCATATAGGGTTTAGACAACATTCATGTTTTTTGAACAAAATTTAAGGGATTCGATAGTGTCGAAAGGTCTATTTGACTTATTCATTAAATGTTGTTAGTGCACATTTATATTTAAATTGGTTGTATAGGATTCACCTACTCCTTTTAATAACAATGTTTTCATCGAGCTTTCGACATATTTGTAGTGTGTTTGTTGGACGCCTTCTTTCATCCTTCCTTTTGACTCTATCGAAAGCTCAACAAATTTTATTTTTCTAAACTAACTCCAACATTCTTTCAAGGATATAAATTTTCATGTGTTGTTTGATGTTCGATTTGTTGTAATATGCTTTTGATGTCCTAGAAAGAATGTTAATTTCATATCAAATCATAAATTCTAATTGAAAGGATTTCACCTGATAGGATCATGGACGTGAAAAAGGCTTCCCAAAAACCATAAAAAGACACAATGCCAGTGACAGAATCTTCTCCTAAGAAGGTTCAAGCAACTTCTAAGAATTCCTTGATATCTACTTAGGATAAGGTAGACGCAATTCTTAGTGACTTCGGCATCACTAGGGTGGAAGCTATTCCCCCAAGTGATAACGATACTATCCAATGCCTACCGAAGGATATTTTTCTTTCACTACCATCCCAATCTGGCATGGTGGTTTCCAACCTTTTCCTGATTTCCTGGTCAAATCCCTGTCTCACTTGGGCATTGTTCCCATTCAATTATAACCAAATGTATATATGTACCTTTTATCTTTGGAACTCATGGCATTGGAGTCCAGAATTCCTTCACTTAATGTTGAAGTTTTGAACTATCTTGTTTGATTGGTTAAACTCAACAACCTGAATAACCAAATATTTAAAGCCAATTCCCTCAAAAAGCTGATATCCAAGGGGGTAAACAAGTTCGAAAATGTAGTTCTTCTTCGTTAAATGCTTTCCCAACATCAGTGGTGTTTTCTCTTCCCCTCATAAGTTAATCAAAGTCTTCATTTTTCCATTTAGTTATTTTCCTTTGATAATATATGCTTCCTTGTTAGGTGTTTCTGTTAAAGAGATGAATGAAGAAGATAAGAAAACTTTAAAATCGTTGATTGCCACTTTAAGTAGGATTTGGAATAGATTAACTCTATAGAATCCATCAAATCTGTAAAAGCATTCCCTCCTACCAGCTGGTAAGAGGCTACTTGGTCAACCTCCTTTAGTCCAATACACATCTCGGAGAAAACACTTCCTTTCTTTGGATAATTCAAAGAATTTCTCCCCAATGTCACCAATTTGTCACGATCATTCCAATAGTTTTAAACGTAGTACTTGTAGTCTGTTGTTGTGTTACTTTTTAAATTGCTTTTCTGACTTGTAATTTTTTTCAAATTTTCAGCAGCTGCTTCTCAGGTTGAACCAATTATAAGTGATCCAGCTCTCCCCACATCTACTTCCCATGCATCATCTTTGTCCTAGGCTATTGCTAGGTCGAAGATGGTTGCAAAAAGAAAGTTGGATAAAATGACCATGGCGGAACCATCCCCCAAGAAAGCCAAGATCGTTGAAGTTCCCAATTCTCTGCCATGAGAAGAGTGGGAGTTTGTAGATATTGACAAAACACTGGAGAGTTCAACTATTGAAGCTTCTCTTGATCAATCCAAGAAGACTCCCACAAAGGTTGATCCCCTAACGCGTATTGTCTTCTCTAGCTCTCCACATGTGATTGATCAAATGCAAAAAGACTTGGGGACTTCGACCCCTTCCTAGGAGTTGCACTCTCCCATATCTGCATCTCATGTGCCTCCGAGTGATTTTGAGAAGATGGTTCAGTCTATCTTGAGTTCTCCATCCTTTACTTCTATCCGTCCGACGTCATCCGTTTCTAATCCAATAGATCATTGTCGTTCTCTAGTTGAACAACAACTCATGGTATGCTTGATATCACTTAATGATGCAGGCTAGCCTAATGAAATTTTAGGTCGCCAACAACCTAACAAGATGTTAAGTCGCGCAAGCGACCTACCGTGTCATGCATGCGAGTTATGTCCACAAGGGGTGCCTGTGAGCGAGCTACGACCTACTGGGATTCGACCTAAAGTGGCACGACCTAACAATCAAAATCAGTACGATAAGTCGTTAGAGCGACCTAACGACCTAAGTCAATATGATGAATCGCCCAAGTGACCTAACCATCTTATGCCGCTCCTTCTTAAGACATCCCAGTGGTTATGTCGCAAGTTCATGAAGTTTAAATCGTTAAGTTTTAGATCGCTCAAGCGACTTAGCGAGTTAAAGGCCATTTCCTTAGGTCGCTCATGACCTAACGAGTCACGAGATAAGGAGTTGCGACCTAACTCTGTGTGCAAGTTTCGACCTAACTCAAGCGGGATGGCATTCCAGCGACCTAACTAGGTCGTACATTCACTTAAATCGCTCCTTCCTTAAGTCGTTCCTGTTCTTAGAAGTTATGCGCTTCAGAAGTCCTAGGTCGCGCGAGAAGTTAGGTCGCTAAAGTTCATATGTCGCTCATTCTTAAGTCGCATGAGATGCTCAACTTTAGGTCGCTCGAAGATTTCCAGAAACCACCTCTTTAGGTCGCTCAAGCTTAGGTCGCATGAAGGGTTCCTAAAGCTGGATTGATTTATGCCGCATTACTTCGTAGGTTATAGGTCGTTGAGTCACTTTGAGATGTTGTATTTTTATTCCTTTCTTAGGTCGTAAATCGTTCTTGTATGTTGCTGTCGTAAATATGTGTTGTAACCTGTACTTGTGTTGTAACTAGAGTCGCTGTGTTGTAATAAGTGTTAGGTCGTTCACGACCTAAGTGTTGTCCAGAGTTGAGTCGTGTGAGTTGTAACCCTATAAATAGGAAGGGTGGTGTCATTTGTAAAGTTAGTTGATTTTGAATAAACTTTTGTTTGAGAGCTTTGTGCCTCTTCTTAAATTGGTAGTTGAGTGTAATCTCCTATCTCCACTTTCGGCATTCGAGTGCGCTCGAATCAACGACTGCTGAAGCCGATTCATGGAATCTAGTGCGCTAGATCAACGTACGAAGAATCGTAGATCTTTAAACACGGTATCGTGCGCGATCAACATGTTTGGGATAGCTAGAATCCGGTATCTTTGGATCAACGGATTTGGGCGTTTGGTATTTTTCAATCCACCGATTGCTACTTTCACCGTTTCATCATTTTTGTTATCCGCTGCTGCATCATTTGGTATCAGAGCGAGACTTAGCCAATCATAGCTAAGACGAGCCTGTTGGACCAAGGAGAAGTGTTTGTTCAATTTCAGCCGAGCCAAGGAGAAGAGTAGAGCCAAGTGTTGGAGCTAGAAGCGAGCTTGTTCAAGTTTGTGTGAGATTTTGATCAAGTCGTGAGCTAGGAGACGAACTTATCCTAGTTCGTTGGGCGTCAATTTTAAGATTAGAAGTTTTGGAATTCGAATTAAGTTGTTTGTTTATTTGGGGTGTTCGTGAGATTTCAAACAAGTGGGGAAGTTTGATTCGAGAAATTTTTTGGATCATAGTGAAGTTAGTGTTTAGATCTGTTGAGGATTTAATCATGCCTCCGAGATGTGTTAACCGGCATCATAATGTTGCATATTTGTATGGGAGTGAAGATCCTGAACAGATGGAAGAACGTATCGATGAAAGGTTCAATAAGGGTTTCGAGAGAATGGAGAGAATGAAGTCTGACATGAATCGAAATCAAAGGAGAGTGTCGCCACGTTATGATAGAGAAAGAAGAGAATCATCTTTGACGATAAATCGAGATCGTGGAGTTCGAGATAATCATAATTATCGGAATGAAGAAAGAAGAGCTTATCGTGGTTACGAGCATGAGCCATATTGTGATTATGAAAGATGTCAAGTAGAGGAAAGAAGAAGTGGAGAGGACGTGCATGGTCATAGAAGAGTCAATGTTCAGAATCAACATCGAAGCTCATCTAAGTTTGAAGAAGATAGTTGTGGTGATAATGTTCACTTTCGATATCCAGGTCAAGGACAAAATCGATATAGGAATGTTGAAGAGAATGGTCATACACGGGAATCAAGGAAGGATACAGAGATTCCTGAATTCTGAGGTGGTCTACAAGCAGAGGATTTCTTGGATTGGTTATCAAAGGTTGAAAAAAAATTTAAACTCAACAACGTGTCTGAGGATCGTCAAGTTAAGTTAGTTGCTACAAGATTGAAAGGACGAGCTATGGATTGGTGGCAACAAACTAAATCAACTAGAGAGAGAATGAGGAAATCCAAAGTTGTCACGTGGGATAAGATGAAAAGGATGATGAAGGCAAATTTCTTACCCTATAATTATCAAACTCGTGTGAACCAACAGTTGCAGAAGTTGAGTCAAGGGATTCAAGGAAAGGGTGTGGTTACAAGTCCCAGCAATCAGAATCATGGTGTTCATTACAGTAGAAATGTTCCTAAGAGAGTCAACATACCAGTTACACCTGAAATCGCTAAGACAAATGTTGATGACCGTATTAAGCGCTATCATTATCAGGAGCCTAACCATAGAAGGATTGCATGTTCGGAGTCCAAAAAGAAAACCTTAGTTGTAGAAGAATGTGAAAACAAGGATGAGGATGATTCTACTGAAAGCGAGCCGGAAAAAGAAGAGGAACCGACTAGTCCATTATCTTTCAGCGAAGATGATGAAGAAGTAGAAGGTAGTGCTGAATCATTGGTTAGGTATGAGGCAAGTAAAGAGCTTAAAACTCCTGAGGAGGTTAAACCAATGTTAGGAGAATTTGAAGAGGTCGGTCCTATAGAATCGTTCGAAGAATTACCACCGAAATTTGACAACAATGAAGGAGTTTTGTCAGGAGATGAAGGATGTAACTTGTTGAGGAGGACTGCTGAATTTTACTTTTATCAACCGCCGAAATTTGATGATGATGAAGAAATTGAGTCAAAGTATGTGGATGTAGAAGTTGAATACTCTTCACCGCCAAAGATGGATGTTGATAGTATGGAAGAAGAAATTGTGTTCGGAGTTGAGGGAAATAACTTGATGATGGAGGATTCTTATTTAACACCTGAGCTTATGGACGAGAGCCCGCTAAGTGTTAATTCCATAATCTCCGAGAAGCCCGAACAAAGTGAAAGTGACACAGAAGAGAAGGCAGAATCAGAGAGTTTATTGTCTTTGAAAGAGCTCGTCAATAAAATACAAGATAATGATGAGTTATCAATGTTGATTGAATCTGGAGAAAGTTCTGATTTTGAGAATCCCGAAGAGATTGAAGTATTTGAAGAGTGTGAAGATGAGATTTCTGAGGAATTTCTTGAAGAAACTAATATTGTATTTTTGGAAGAGTCTGTGAAAATTAGAAATGAATTGCTTGTGTTGACCGAGCAAGGAACGAGTAAAGATCTTGAGGTTTTTGAGGAAGTTGGGTCATAATTCAATGAGTCTGAAGTCGAATATCCTGAGGAACTACCCAAAGAGTTACCACCACTACATGACATTCAACCTCACACTGAACTAGTACCAGATGACATCAATTACTTGGAATCGTTTCATGAAAATACACATGTTGAAGGAGAAGCGAGTGGGAATTCATTTCAGTCAGGGGAAATTGATGCAACACATCAAGGGAAGATTCTAAATGATGACACACCTGAACGAGATAAGGAAAGACAAGAATCTGAGCATGAGTCCTCATACTTTTTCGGTCGTGATTTCCTAAGTCGTTCCGTGATTTTAAACTTCCTTATATCATCTCACATTTTCGACACGTTTTGGTTCTATATCACATCTTCCTATTGGCACCAGCAATATGGTATACGACACTATTCTTATGAAGTTCTGTGCTACATGAATTGGATCTGGCACCTAGTGCTTAGTTCATTCCACACTGTTTCATATGCCATCTCCCTCAGATGACTTCCTTATGCCGCCTGTCTAATGCCACGTCTGTTTTATGCAATGCGTTCCTTATGTCGAGCCGCATCATCAAAGAGTCAAGACAAGATTAATCACAAGAGTGGTTATCACCAGAGCCGCATCAAACCAGATAATGAATGGAAGACAGCGTCTCGAAGAAGAAAAGAAAATGAATTCGGGACAAATTCATTTCAATCAGAGGTCGATGATGCCGCGCAATCTCGCTCGAAGGTCCTAGGTCGTTCACGACCTAACGAGAAGGATGATGAATTGCACCTGCGACCTAAAGCATTGGGGTTTAGAACGTTCAAACATTTGATTCCGTACCATGAACACAAACTTTTCAAAGAAGAAGAACTTATAAATTCGAGGACGAATTCTTTCCAACCCCGGGAGGATGATGCAGGCCAGCCTAATGAAATTTTAGGTCGCCAACAACCTAACAAGATGTTAAGTCGCGCAAGCGACCTAACGTCTCATGCATGCGAGTTATGTCCACAAGGGGTGCCTGCGAGCGAGCTGCGACCTATTGGGATTCGACCTAAAGTGGCACGACCTAACAACCAAAATCAGTACGATAAATCGTTAGAGCGACCTAACGACCTAAGTCAATATGATGAATCGCCCAAGTGACCTAACCATCTTATGCCGCTCCTTCTTAAGACATCCCAGTTGTTATGTCGCAAGTTCATGAAGTTTAAATCATTAAGTTTTAGATCGCTCAAGCGACTTAGCGAGTTAAAGGCCATTTCCTTAGGTCGCTCACGACCTAACGAGTCACGAGATAAGGAGTTGCGACCTAACTCTGTCTACAAGTTTCGACCTAACTCGAGCGGGATGGCATTCCAGCGACCTAACTAGGTCGTACATTCACTTAAATTGCTCCTTCCTTAAGTCGTTCCTGTTCTTAGAAGTTATGCGCTTCAGAAGTCCTAGGTCGCGCGAGAAGTTAGGTTGCTAAAGTTCATATGTCGCTCATTCTTAAGTCGCATGAGATGCTCAACTTTAGGTCGCTCGAAGATTTCCAGAAACCACCTCTTTAGGTCGCTCAAGCTTAGGTCGCGTGAAGGGTTCCTAAAGCTGGATTGACTTATGCCGCATTACTTCGTAGGTCGTAGGTCGTTGAGTCGCTTTGAGGTGTTGTATTGGTATTCCTTTCTTAGGTCGTAAGTCGTTTTTGTATGTTGTTGTTGTAAATATGTGTTGTAACCTATACTTGTGTTGTAACTAGAGTCGCTGTGTTGTAATAAGTGTTAGGTCATTCACGACCTAAGTGTTGTCCAGAGTTGAGTCGTGTGAGTTGTAACCCTATAAATAGGGAGGGTGGTGTCATTTGTAAAGGTAGTTGATTTTGAATAAACTTTTGTTTGAGAGCTTTGTGCCTCTTCTTAAATTGGTAGTTGAGTGTAATCTCCTATCTCCACTTTCGGCATTCGAGTGCGCTCGAATCAACAACTGCTGAAGCCGATTCACGGAATCTAGTGCGCTAGATCAACGTATGAAGAATCGTAGATCTTTAAACACGGTATCGTGCGCGATCAACGTGTTTGGGATAGCTAAAATCCGGTATCTTTGGATCAACGGATTTGGGCGTTTGGTATTTTTCAATCCACCAATTGCTACTTTCACCGTTTCATCATTTTTGTTATCCGTTGCTGCATCACTTAACCTTATTGTTATTGTTTCTCTATAAGTTTTTGACTTATCTTATACTTTTACTTTCAGATTTCCAAGAGTTGTCTCTCCCTGCAAAAAGTTATATTAAAATCATCCACAGGGACATCAAGTCTTCAAGAAGAAATTTAAAACTTAAATAGCCAAGTCTCATTCCTGTCTTGGGATAAAAATGAAGTTATGATGGAATTAGAGAGATTGAGAGCTTACCGTGCTCAATCAAAATCAGTTATCTCTGAATAAAGGAAAGCACACCAACTCCTTGCAGACGAAAATTTGGCCTTGGAAATGGGCCTAAAAGAATCTAAGGAAGAAATAACTTGAATGGCAGCAAAACAATCTTCTCTAGAGAAAAAGCTGAAGAAAAATAAAGATTCTCTAAAGTAGGCTATCAATGTTATTTCTAATGCAAAGCAATGGGTGTCTTAATTTCGTGATACTTCCCTTGAGGACATCATAGTCAATTCTTTTGAAGATGCCATGATGCTTGCTTACGTTGAAAATATTGACAAGTTCCCAAACTTGAGCTTTCCCTCACTTGACCCCACTCTTGTCAACAGAGTTATGGACAAAGTTAAAAGAATTGAGCAGGGGGTTGAAGTTTCTGAAAGAGAAGAAATCAAGGCCTCTAAAATCCTAACCTTCAAAGTCCCTTCCTTCGAATTAGACTACGACTTTGAACATGAAGGCAATAAAGATGAAGTCACCGATGAAGAGGGATAATGACGATGATGACATGATAATGATGATGATGATGACAATGATGATAATGCAGATGAAGGTCAGGGTTCAGGTGGCAACAGGGGTGGTCACACCGATGCTCCTGAAAAGGATGATGATGACAACTCCAGGACTTCAAAAAAGGTCAATCATGATCCAGCTATTCGTGAAACAAGCCCACCTGAACCTCCTACGCCATCTGACCCTCAAGAGGAGCTTGCTTACATTAACATGGAAGAACCATGAGAGAAGAAGCAAGTCCTTTAAGCATCAGTTCCCGTCTCTTAGGTATAGGATTCTTTGTTCAAACGGCTTTCACTTCCAAGATAATAGTAGTTTAAATCCTTTATTTTAGATAAGGAGGAAACCCATTCACCCTTATAAAACCTTGCTTGAAAGAAAACAACTGGAAATAAATAGCTTGTATAGAGAGTTAGATAAAAATTGAAAGAACACAATATTCTCTCCGATAAGTATCATCAACTTAACAGAAGTGCGGTAGTATTAGCATCTATCAAAAATCAAGAAGCTGCCCCACAACCGAGGAGGGTGCAACTTCGATACGATAATCTTTTGAAAGAGAATCGGGAGTTAATTACGCTCTTTTGGATGTTGGTTGAAGAGAGAAACATCTTGGTAGACTTTTTATACAAAGCTTATTGTAGACATCCAACTGTAGATTTCTCATACTTAGGTGATTTTAGTGGGGGTCTACTTAGGTGTTTACACAAGAGATTTTTGGATAATTTAGGATCTAATCCGCATCCTGGAGCATGTTGGAACTTACCACGAGTTAGATTGATTCCCCAAGAGTTGCCTCCGGAAAACTTAAATATTATAAGGACAAATTTGTTCCAGAGTTATATACAAAGTCAATTTGTATGAACCGGAAGATCAATCATAATTATGTAATAATATTGGTTTATGAATTACTTGTTCTAATTTCCTTATATACTAAGTTGTATTTTATTACATTATCACAAAATGAATGTCCCTCGACAGCTTTGTTTCTATAGACTGTTTAAGCAAGTATGTTAGATTAAGAAGAGAATATCTAGAAAAGGCTTCACTTTTGAAATCTTCAAAATTAGTCAGACATTGCTTTCTTAGAGATTTTCAAAGACTTTACATGGAACATCCTTGCCTTTATTTTGATTTTCTTGGTGAAGAAAAAGAAAAGATTCTTAGGGAAATCCAGACATATCATACCAAATTATTATGTGGTCGTGATAGTCCTCCTGTCGGAGAATGGGACTATAGCAAATATCCTCCGGTTATTACCCCGGAAGGACTTAATGTTCCTTTTGACTCAATAGTTATTCTTTCCACCAATTCCCTGAGTAAAGTTAGAGATGTTGTTTCCCAACATTAAATATGAAACAAGTGTCTAATTGTATGTTTTCGTTTCATTTTTACTTGAGTTGTAACCATTTATTTCTATAATAAAGAGATTGATTATTCTATCCTTAACTTCATTTTTTTTTGTTTAAATAGGAGTTACAGCTATCTATAATGTCATTCTCGTTAGATTCTCCATCTCATTTCATCAGCATCAAAGATGACTATTAGCTGACATTGAAAAGAGAAAACTCGCTAATGATCATTTACCTTCTTACTTTCAGGACAATACTATAGCCCTTAAATGGTACAGAAGATATTTTCTTAAAAAGACGATCGTTAGAAACCTCAATGATCAAATTTCAAATATTGAGGCGGACATTAAGAGTAAAAATGAAACAATCTCCATATTGATGCACCAAATTAAGTCAAATCCTTCTATTGACTTTGACCATAACATGTCGAAACTCCTCCAATAAGTAAGTGATTTGGAGATTAAGTTAAACGATAGTCAAGCTCAATGTGAATCGCCTGAATTCATTATGGGAAGTAATATTTCAAACACTGATTCACCAACTTCTTCTATCATTCCATCTATTGCAAAATTAACAAGGTCTACTTCCCTTTACATCCAAAAGTTCCCTATTATGACTAATCCTCCTGGTTTAGATGAAAAAGTAGTAGGGGAATGGTGCAGGAAAATCAAATTTGAGATGATGAAGTATTTCGATGAACAATAGAAAATGAGGTACTCGCAGCGCATAAATGAGTATGCTGGTAAGATTCATAAGCTTGAATGCGAGAAGTATCTTCTTCAGAAGCCTATCGCTGATTTGGAAAGGAAGAATAAAACTCTTAAAGGCACAAACAAAGCTTTTAAACATGTTTTAAAGACCAACATTAAGTCTATTGATGACGAAGATAAGATAAGGAACAAAGAGAAGAAGCTTAAAGAAGTTCTTCGTATTGCAATTCATCACATTGTGGATCCTTTAATTGCCGAGAATTTAAATAAGGATGTTCAAGATTCATGAACAATTTATATTTATGGAATGTATATATTTGTTCTGTATACTTGTAAATAATTTCATAAATTATGAAAATTTTGTAAATATCACATGTTTTGTAATGTTGTTTTTGAATCGGCTCTTTGATAACTTGTACCATGATTTCTGTATTTGCTGGATCTTCCAATCCTTTTACTGATCTCCTTTCCCTAAAAAGCATAAAGTAAACAATATTTCTTATCGTTAGCTTGAAATCTATATAGAAGTCTATCCATGTCACTTGCAAATATTAACAAATCATCATGTAACATATGAGAAGTAATCCCATAATCGAATATGATTAAATGTCTTGAAACCCATCTTTGGTAATGATGAGAGATAAATTGGAATTCAACTTCAATTATATTGCGAGATCATCGGAACTGATGGTAGAAAACCATAAGTTTAACCAAGGATTTAATTATAGATGTTTAGAAATTCAACTTTTGAAGATAACCAACAGAAAATCAATAATAATCCTGTAATAGAAGTCCAGTGACCCAAATTCGGGCATTAATGAATGAAATTTAAAAGTTAGAAGATTCGAAACCCAGATTCGGGTATTAGTGGATGATAACCAGAAATCCATAATAATAATCTTCTTAATGGAAGCCTTGGCCCATATTAGGGTAATAATGAGTGAAGTTCAGTAATCAATAGTAATAGCCTCAAAACCCAGATTTGAGTATTAATAAGTGAAATCCCAAACTTAATAATAAATGACCCGAAACCCGGATTCGGGTATTAATAAGCAAAGTTATGAAATTCTTCTTTGATGATTAGTTGGAGACCGTAAATTATTATTTAAGGCTTCTGTTCTATTCTGTTCCATGGATTTATTCTTTCGTCGTGTGTGAACCCATTAGGCTTTGTATGTAGTTGCTGTTTGATTCACTACTTCTCAAGCTTGGACGTCTTAGTCCATAATTTGATATACCGCTTCTCAAGCTCAGACATCTTAGTCCGTTGTTTGATATGCCGCTTCTCAAGCTTGGACGACTTAGTCCGTTGTTTGATATGCCACTACTTAGGCTTGGACAACTTAGTCCATTGCTGTCTGGTGCGCTTGGTTAGCTTATCTAGAAGCAGGACCCAAGGACTTTACCTACCTCCCTCCAGGAGGTGCCTTGACCTGGCCATAGTGTGGCGCAGCCAAGGGCTTGTCGATGCTTTAACCTGGCTATAGCATGGCGTGGATAAAGGCTTACTCTAACCTTCACTACACCAAAATACAGTTTTAGCCACCCCTCCATCCGCCTTCTTAGATACGGCTTAAAGCCGTATCAAATATGATACGGCTCCAAGCCCTACCTAATTATTTTGACACGGCGAATAGCCGTATCAAATTTGATACGGCTTGCAGCCGTATCCAATTTCGTGCCTACTATTGGCAGAAAATTTTACACCCAAAATGCATGTACGTTCCCTCCAAATTAATTCGCTTTCCCTCTTGTTTAGGTACGGTTCTTAGCTGTATCATATCTAATACGGTCTTTAGCCGTATCACTTGTTGTGCCTATTTTTGGTGCGAAACTTTTACAGGCAAAACACGCCCCATACTTATCATTTTCCCCAAATTCCATTTCTTCTACAATTCATATCAATCTCTCCGTTTTCCCAATTCATATCAACCTCGTGCTCTCCCATCCCATCGCAAATCGTTGCTGGCTCCCCTTAATCCACCTGCTGATAGCTTCATCTGCAAGTAATTTTTTTTGATTTAACGTTGAATCCATTCACTTTTCATTGTTTATTTTTTGATCATTTAAGCACAAGTTTGACCCATTTGATTCATTCGTATGAGGAATATGAGTTTCCACTATTTCTTTTTTTTGACTAACTGGATGTACTTTACTAAGTTTTTTGTCAAAATTACTCTTGTCTGAATTTGGAATTAAGGAGCAGTGGAGGGTGAAGCTGTTTAATTTTATGTCAAAATTACTCTTGTGTTGATTCATTTCTGTTTGATTTGGATGGGTAGTTCTTGTTTCTGTTTTGTAGAGAGCAACTCGTTAGTTCTTCTTCTTCTTCTTCTTTTTTTATGACAAAGAAACAGGGTAAATCAGATTTATAAAATGGTTGTGAATCTGTTATTTGGTTTATTCACATGTGAGAATCCTAAATTATCTTTGCTTATATTTAACAATTTAACACTGTTCGAAGAAGTATTCTATATTAGGAAATCAGAAAACCAGACATGATATATTATCAGTTATATTTCAAAGTTCGTTAACATTACTCATTATAATTGCTAGTTGAAATCATTTTTCTCAAGTATTTTTCTTTCAAATTTAATCATCTAAGCTCATTAAGTATCCAATTATTTGTTTTATTATATTCTTATTAACGGAATAAACAAAACATAATATCAGTTAAGTAATTATGATGAATAGAATAAACATATTGTGCACAAGTAAGAGATAGCATATATAAATTTGAGTGTAAAATATGTTGAGGTAATTATTAATCAAAGTGGAGATGGTTGTAGGATCTCAGATGCAATTGTCGGTTCCGTTCTTCAAGATCGTACGGAACCAAGTACTTTCAATGACATAAGGAACCCATCATGAATTTGTCAGTTGAATGCTTGTTATATAATTAATATGCAAGGCGACAACTAAAACATAATAAACCAAGTTTAAATATCATATACGCATCCATCTAAGTAACATATTAAAGTGGCTACATGTTATTTTTTACCTAATATTTGACTGATGTTAAAATAAATTGTCACACAACAAATGCATATATATTTTTTTTGAAAGTACAAATGCATGGTTTTATTACTAAGAACAATTGACCGACTAATGTCACTAATCTCACATAATTGTTTGAATAAGTTATCATATCCTTTCACTTATACAGAATATTAATAGTTGCCCAGGTCAACATTGATCGAGTCTTGCTTTTACCTTTCTTTTCCATCATTTTTTTCCTTCCTTGAGCATGCGTTTGAAATTACATCCTTTAAATAAACCTAGTATAGCATCCACTGGCGTACCTATTTGAGGCCCAGTGAAGACTGTCGTCCCCATGTTAGGTTTTAGTTTTTAACGTTCATTTGAAATAGGAAAGAATGACTTTTGATGTGGCAGTAGAAAATGTAGGCAGTTTCAAATTTTAACTGTCTGATTTTGATATGTGAAAGTGCAGCTGAGATTTTGTTATGAATACAAGGAACTATCATAATGATACAACCTGAATGATCAAATAATTTTAATACCATTTTGCTATTTGAGAGCTTATGGAGTTCATAAATTTAACATTTCAGTTTGCGTGCAATCAATATTTTTATTTGTAGGATAGAAGTTGAAATGAAAGTAGGATTCAAAACTCATTTATTATGTCGATATGTATGATGTTATTAGAATGATATTTATAAAACTAGATGCAATTGAATGCATTTACTATGATCCCGTTATGAATATTAGGAATGAAGATTTTTTGTTCATGTGTTGTAGATGGTCAGCGTGTTAATATTAGGAATAAAATTGTTGTTAATGGTGCAAGCCAAGTCAGGAGAGGGGTAATGCATAGACATTACTCCGGTGCTACAAAATAGCGCCGTTGTAATGGCAATAATTTTGGAAACATTTTGGTGCTAATGTTAACTTTTACAGAAATGCTATTTTTATAATTAAGAGTATCATAGAAAATTGTCTATATCAATATACTTCACACATCTGAAAACATGACCCTTACCTTACAATGTGGGACTATTCTCTTCTCGTATTTTTAATAATTCATTTCAATTTAAAAAATTTCCAATAATTTCCCACTTGAATTTTTCAAAAATTTTCTTTTCGAGCAATTGGAACGAGGACCCATTGAAGGGAAAGTCTCATGTTCTGTTATATACGATATAGGAGGGCAGTATGTCTTTCAGCATAGATAAACAATGGATAACTGAATCAGATCTAAGATCTACATACTATATAGACGGGGTGCAGAAGTTCAATAGTTTTGTTGAAGAAAACGGTGGTAAGAAAGGAGTGTATTTATGCCCTTGCACCCGATGCAAAAAATATGAAGACGATCAAATTAGATGAAATTCATTTTCATTTACTTAGATGGGGTATCATCCAATCATATACAGTGTGGTATTTTCATGGGGAAAAAAGGGCGGAGATGGAAAACAACAACCAGTTAGTCATGACACAACTACTGATGAGTCTGAACATATTAGGGTGGAAGATCTAGTCAATGATGCAGATAGATTTCATCATTTTCAACCTACAAATCCGTTGCCTGATCATGCTAATGTTGGAGAGCAGTCTACTGATTATCCAGATTAGCAGGCCAATGAAAGTAAGAAGTATAAATCACTTTTTGGTAGCCTAAAAGAGCCAATGTATCCTTCATGTTCAAAAGGGATTACGAAGCTGTATGCCATTGTGAAACTGAATAGCTTGAAGACCCAATACGGCTTTTCAGATAATGGTGCGACTGCACTTCTCGAACTAATAAAGGAGTTACTCACCGAAGGTAACACGCTGCCGACAAAGTACTCCGACGTGAAGAAGATCATTAAGCAAGTTGGGATGAATTACAAAACTTATGATGCATGCATCAATGATTGCATATTGTATTGGAAAGATGATGAGAACAAAGTTTCTTGTATAAATTGCAATGAACCTAGATATATGACATCATTAAACGAAGAGAGAAAATGCACCAAAGTACCTCGAAAGACATTAAGACATTTTCCTTTAATTTCTAGATTGAAGAGACTGTATACTGTACCATGGATAGCAGATGCGATGACCTGGCATGGTCATGCCAAGTCTGATCCAACCGTAATGCGTCATCCATGTGACACTTCTCAATGGAAAGCCGTAGATTCTTTTGACCAAACTTTTGCTGCCTAGCCACGAAATGTCACACTTGGAATAGCAACAGATGGTTTCTGTCCACATGCTTCTCTCTCTAACCCTTACAGTTGTTGGCTAGTAATTGTAGTACCATATAATCTTCCTCCGTCTATGTGCATGAAAAGGGAGTTCTCAATGTTAACATTGTTGATATCTGGGCCAAAACAACCAGGAAAGGATATTGATGTTTATTTACAGCCGTTGACAAACGAGTTAAAGCAGTTATGGGAAGGAGTCATTACATTTGACTCGTTACGTAAATCTGAGTTCACAATGAGAGTAGGGTGCTGTGGGCAATCCATGATCATCCTGCTTTTGGGACTTTATCGGGATGTACAACTCACGGTTACTTTGCATGTCCTATTTGTGGGGAAAACACTTGTTCTTATCATCTTCCTGAAAGTAAGAAGATGTGTTACATGGGACATCGAATGTTTCTTCCTAACGAACACAAGTTTCGATATGATAAGACAAATTTCAACAACGAACAAGAACTTCGTTGTCCTAAATGGCCATTGACTGGTTTTCAAGTCGAAAAGAAAGTAGCGAATATCAAAATGAATGTGGGTATGTGTGCGATCCGAAGGGTCTTATTCAATTTCTTTAGACGTTGGAGCAGGTATATTTACTGTTTATGTTAATATTTTACTATGTATTGTTTTTTGAAACCTCTTCCACTATATACATGACATGTCACATGTATATTTTCTTCCTTTCCTAATTGGCATCATCTAAATATTTGTACTTTAGTTCCTATGCTAAATTCTGATTTGATTATGTTTAAAATACCATAACAGGAAGTGCCATACTATGTAATCTGATAGATGACTGAAACTCCTATTCTAAGCTTAACAGTGTAATAGGGAGAACTAAATCTTCTAGAACATTTAATGTTAAGGAGTATTAAGTGGCGGGTCACATGTATGAATCCATACATTGGCCACTAATCCCCTCACTAATTGTGCTTCTATAATTCCTTTCTTTTTATCTATTTAATTATTTATACTCTAGAAACTTAGTTGTACTAGCACATCTAACTTGTTGTAGAATGCCTAAAACTCCTCACTGTATCCTAATCTTTTTAAATACGGCAATCCGTATGCATAATGCCTACAACATGTCTTCAGTAGGATGGTTGATGGACTGAGATCTAACATATTTTAATTTCTTTTCTTGTAAAAAGTATCATAATCTTATTGAATATCAACATCTTGCAACCAGGAAGAAAATTTGAAGTGTTTATGTTTAATAAAGTTTGGAGTAAGATTAATGCTTACCATTGTGAAATAGTTTGAATGAGTGATAAAAATGATTGATGCTTACATTGATTCTCATATTGATTGTTTGTTGGGAAAATGAATCGTTAATTGATGGTATGTACCTCATTAATATGGTTACACTAGGCTTGAAATCATACCAGACTAGCACTTAGAAGATTATACATAGTCTCATCTTATTTGAAAATAGTACATACTTGTAGGATTTGCATGCTAAAATTATTTCCTTTTTCACTTTTGTGTATATTCAGTGTTCACTCAAGATTACACTCCTATGATGTTCAGTTTAGCTAGTAAAAATTAAATATGGATTTGTAATATAAACAGGATAATAGTTTTTCAGTTCAACTTATAATAACATTGTTGTTAATTAGTTTGACTCGTTAAGAATTTAAATAAGTAACCGAGACAGAAAAGTAGATGAAGAATCAAATTAGGATAGAAAAGTAGATGAAAAGTTGATGTGGAGATAAAGAGTTCGAGTTTGATGTGGTAGGCTACTGTTTGATAGAGGGAAGGCAATTATGGATTATTTGCTATTCGTGGTTGATGTCGAGTTCGTACAGAGGGTTATGGGGTATGGAGTTTGTTTAGATTGATGGAGTTGCGATTGAACTGGTTCTAGCAGGGGTCGCGGCAGATTCCAGGTGAGGTTGAGGTGGATTTGCTGTAGAGGCCGTGGGCAGTAGTTGCGGTTGAAGTAAGAATGAGATGAGTTTAATGCGAAGTAGGCAGTGTGGTTGGTGGATGATGTGTTGATTCTGCTGAGGATGTAGGTTGTGGAAGAGGTTTGAGTGTTTGCGCAACAAGTGATGTAAGTTGTTTGTACTGATACGTGGATGAAGGAATGACGTCTGACAGTAAAGTATTTTGAGAATGTGGCTACTGTTAGTTGAACTTGTTTGAACTGGTAATGGTGTAGCTCAGTGTGGTAGTTATATTGAGCAGAAGTGGTATGATGTTGATGTTGCACAATCAGTTGTATGTGGGTATGGTAGAAGTAACTGTGTTGATGAACAGGTATGTGGTAGTTGAAATGAAGTGGCAGGGGATAGCAGGCAAGCAACAATTTACAGTGGGGAGGAGATATGGTTGATGACAAGTTTGGATGATGGAATTACTTGTAGGGGATGCAGTGTTGAATGGTGAAACTGGATGGGTTGGTGAAGGATGGTCAGGTGGTGGGTTGCTGCAGTTATCTGGTTGGTTTTGGTTGCGGTGCATTTTGGAGTGTGTTGTTTGAGTGATCGGAAGAGGTGAGGCTTCAAGTATATAAGTGATGGGTTGGCGAATGCAATCAGTTGAATTTGCAGTATTGATGTACAAGGCAGTGTGTTCACTGATAGTGGATGAATGTATGATTGAGAAGTGTTTGCAGTGGTTATGTATGCAGTGGAAATGTAAGGTGGTGGTTGATTTGTGAAGGAGACAGTTTAGTATTGATTTCGTGGATCATTTGTGCCCAGTGCATCCAGGAGCGGATTGGGGATGTTCATTTTCTTTAGAACCGTTTGAATCCAGATCATAACAATCCATATCATATCCACTATCGTAGGTTTGAACTTGATCTCCTTTACCATTTCCAGTAGGAAGTTCTGTGTTAACGTCATTGCTTTTAGACTGGGCTGCCGATCTATAGTATCAGAATTCCAATATTTTCGTTTTGGTGGCCGGAAAGCGAGGAAGCTGAGTATTGTACTCTTTGTCATTGCTAAAAATAAAGTAGGTCCGATCTTTTGGACTAGTGTTGACAACTCAGACCAGAACAAGAATTAGTAGTTCAAGTTCTTAAATAATTTGAAAAAATGATTTATAAATAAGGATTAAAAAGGCTACAACATTACAAATATCCTTTGTTACTCTAGTGTTGTCTGCAGTTTCTTTTTAACTCGTTCAACTAACATAGTTTATAGTTATGCTTAATTTTGCAGTGAAAAAGGAATGGACTTGGTCACTTGAAGCTCAGGCTCAGCTATGGAAACTTGGAAATTTCAATCTCCAAACTATTTGTATTAAATTATTAATGTGTTATTAAACTATGAATGTAATTAAATGATTTAAGAGACTATCTAAAATCTAGAATTATAAACTGTATGTATTAAGCTATTTGTATTAAGCTCAAGCTCAGACCGTATGCTGAAATATGGTAGAATTGTAAACTATCTAAACTATGCACTGTTGGATTAATGTTGCTAGAATTGTAAACTATCAAAACTATGCGTGAGATCTTTGTTGTGCTTAATGTGCCTATATGTGCTGAATATACGGTTAATCCCAAATCTAGAATTAGTATCAAATTAAACAGGTACATAGGAGCAGGTCATTAGGTACGGCTTAGAAGTCGTATCTAACTAACAAGTTAGACACGGCCATCAGCCGTATCTAAATGACCTACAAGACGCGGTTCGACTATTAGATACAGATTTTAGCCGTACCTAAATGGAAAATTAGATATGGCTTTGAGCCGTATCTAACTCGACTATTAGATACGGCTTTTATCCATACCTAAATGTACAATTAGATACGGCTTTGAGCCGTATCAAAACTATAAGCTCTCCAAATTTTGATACGGCTAGAAGCCATATCAAATTATCATTTATGGTGTAGTGCTTCCTCCATGAGCCATCTTGACCTGGCCATAGCGTGGCGCGGCCAAGGGCTTGTCGATGCTTTAACCTGGCTATAGCGTGGCACGGATAAAGGCTTACTCTTACTTCCCTCCAAGAGGTACCTTGACCTGGCCATAGCATGGTACGGCCTAGGGCGATGCTTTAACCTGGCCATAGCGTGGCGTGGATAAAGGCTTACTCTAACCTCCCTCTAGGAGGAACTTTGACCTGGCCAACTCGGCATGGACAAAGGCTTTGACCATTTAAGGTAATGTCCAAGTGCAAGGAGTATTTCATTCCCAACCGTATAGATTTTCCTTAGTAAGGTAGTTCTTTATTGAATTCATCTATGATCTCTTACAAACCCATTAATTTTTCCTTATCTGAAAATTTTGATTATCATTCCTTCGAGCGCTCTGCAGCGATTTGTTTCATGACCATTCATCAAATAGTTGAGCTCTTCCTTGGTTAGCAGATAAACATTCTCGATTGATGTTGTAACGTCCCGCCACTCATTCTACAGAATGACGAATCATTAATAAGAAAGAAAGGGGTGAGAAATAGAAAAGAAGAGAAAGAGAAAGAAAACAACACAAATACTCACAGCGGAAACGGAACAAAATATAATATATCATATAACTATTACATAGTATCATATACATCTATCAGAGTTACACAGATTACACATCATATACTAGACAGTTATAAACATCTGTCTAGTTATTACAACTCAATACAAAACAAAGATCTAAACAAGATCAACACAGCGGAAACTACTATATATATCTACAACGCTGAAGCCTCCTGCTCCATTGCTCCTCCACAATTCGTCAAGGCTAACCTGAATCCCTTGGCTACTAGTAAAAATTTGAGTACCCAAGAGTTTATAAAACAGAAATAAACAACTTGGGTCAGACATGGGTCTGGTGTGAGTAACAGGTTAAACTTGCTTAACTTCAAAACCTTTTGAAAGAAAAGGTATCACGTAAGACTTCCCACACATAAACATGGGTAAGTTTTTACCTTACGCTAACCAAAACATTTGATAGGAAATTCGATTGTATTATAATAGGGTCTAGGGTTTTCAAATAAATATGAAATAGCTGAAATTGTTACATTATTAAATTCCAGCATACTAGCCACAAAGTGGGTTATACAATCAAGTCCGTTGGCACTTATTGGATTTTGGATTCCATACAATGGCAGGGCTACCGGGGTACCGCCCGTCACAGTACGTGGCCTAGATCACCGTACCGAGGATCACTCCCAATCCCCTGCAACACAAGGTCGGAACATCCCTTACTGGATAATTCCCGCACAAGATACCTCACGGTTGGGATCAGCAACCGCACCACTAAGTCGAAAATAGAAAGGGACATCTAGACAGAGGTAACCTTGTCCTACTTGGGTGCTACCCACTAACCTTGCTGCACCTCCCCTGTTTTAGCCATTCCCGGTTTGTGAGGCTTGAGGCTACGATTACCTTTAAAAAGAACACATTTATCTTAGAATGCTCATCGTCCACCTGACGATGTTCTGAAAGCATTCAATCCATACAAGTTCGTTCCGGGTTCGAACGAAACCGAAGGCATTATCTCGTTACACTCGTTTTGGAATCACCCTCAGAGTTAACGACAATAACCCTTGCACTCTGAATCTTCATCTTCACTTGATTCACGACCTATCGTTAATTTGGATCGATGTGGTATTCGGGTCTCCAGACCTGGAAATCCGGTATACGGAAACCCGATCCCGGTCTCATCGAAATCCAAAGCGTATCTTTTAAGGCCAAGTTGTTTTAAAGTTAAAACAATTCAATTCAATTATCTTTATACACATAGAAGGATAATTCACAATAGATAATCAACATTATCAGATAATCCATATTATCATCACAATTCAACTAAACATCCATATCACACAGCATATATCTCATCAGAGATATCAATCAATGCAAAGCATTCAATATTATCATCCATTCTTAAGCAATGATTTATACCATTTCTAATTAATTTAAAATGAATTAAATTAATTACTTCATTCTATAAATCCTGCTTACTTAATCATTAATTAATTACAAATTAATTAATTATCCTTTAATTACCCTTTAATTCCATTCAGGTAATTTATCTTTAATTAATTACTTAAATTAATTATCCTTAACCACTTATAGTAATTAACCTTTAATTACTTCATTAATTAATTAACTATAATATAATTAAATTAATCAACTATAATTAATTACATTAATCCTTAATTAATTACATTAATTAATCACTTCAATTATTAATTATTACTTAATTAATCAATCTTAGTTACATCATTAATTATATTAATTTATGATCCTTAATTACAACTTAATTATTAATTACTCAATTAAATTAATTACATTAAGTAATTAATCTTTAATTAAACAACATTTATTAATCACCTTGATTAATCTTTAATCAGTAATTAACTACCCTTAATTACTTTCACTAACTAAATTAATTACTTCCTTAATTAATTTCTTAATTAATCCCTTGATTAATTATTCAAAGTAATTAACTCAAATTACTTTTATTAATAAAATCATTATTCAACTAATTACTTCCAGTAATTATCATATTATTTACTTCCCTAAATAATCTTACCTTAATAATTACATTAAGTAATTATTATCAAATCATCTCTTGATTATCCTAAATTAATTAAACTTAATTAATTAACTTAACTAAATCAAATTAACTTCAATTAATTACAATAAGTAATTAATTCTTAATTACTTCCAATAAGTAATTGCATTTAAACAATTTCATAAATGATTATTCTTAAATTAATTCAACTAATTAATTATCAAAATTTATCCTATTAATTAATTATTTAATAATCCATAGTTAATGACTTCATTAACTATTATTTAATTACTTTCCTTAAGTAATTAACTTATATTAATTATTATTAATTCTAAATTAATAAATCTTAATAACCAATTTATTAATCTCTAATTACTAAATTAATTTAGTGTTAACCATAACTTAATTAATATTTAATTACTTATTAATTAATTCCTAACCATTGATTAATACTCTAATTTATAACCCTCAATTATAAATTAATCATTCCTAATTAATTTATCTTAATCATAAATAAATTAGTTTAAACCTTTAATTACCTATTTAATTAATCCAAATGATTAATTAATCAAATTAAATTAATTATCTATTAAATCTCCTAATAAATTAAATAAACACAAGTCTTTAATTATTTTAAGATAAATTTTATTCTTATTGATAAACAAGTTATCATTTAACATTCATATTTGAAACATCCATTTCAAATCTACTTTTAAATTTCATTTTAAATTCTGTATTTAAAATGAATACCAATTTATTTTTAACTAAGTTTTTAAAACCAAATTAAAAACTTTTACTTATTAAAATTCTTATCTCTTATAAAAGAAATTTAAGAAAAGTTTAAACCAATTTCCTTTTTATTTTTAAACATTTATTTAAATCTAACTATCATTTAAAACCTATTTAAAACATATAAATTTATAACTTATTTATTTCAAATCTTTAAGATTCAAAACTAACTTGAATCTATATAGTTAAACTTGATTTAAATTCTTGTTTAAAATTTTCTTTACAATTTAAACCCAGATTAAAGTTTTAAAACCAGACAGAAATATAACCTGTCAACCCAAAAGTACTCGAGTCCAACCTAAATTGCTTCGAGTCGCAACCCTATCTTACCCGAGTCTCCCCCGCAAAAACACTCAAAAATCACGAGTCTTTCCTGCCACTTGAGTTCAACACTCCAGCTCCACTACTTCGAGTCGCCTCTCCCATTTCTTCGAACATCACCCGGAAAAATCACGAGAAGAACTCGAGCCATACCCCTCTGTATCCAGATTCACCAGACATCAAATCGTGTGCACGAGCACATCCACCAGCGGCAACTCCGGTCATCGCCGACATCTTCCATCAGTCCACGTTCATCCACCTACTAGAAAACGACCATCCTATCTTCGATTCATTCACCAAATCAAAATCGAGCCTAAAAATCAAAACCTGGAACAGAACCATCGCAATGACCAAAACCTGGCAACATCGCTCGTGCTCGCGATTCCGACCATCAGAGAAGCTAATTCTCTGGCCATGCCTTCGCCTATATCTAAACTTCCATTCCCCAAAATCTTAGAACACTCGATCCATCAATGAAAACAAACGAAACGAATTCATAACCTTACTTAAAACTAGGTTTAAAAAATTTCAAACCTAAATCATTTCTGCCTTACTTCCTTAAAAATCCTCCTGACAATTTTCCTATCATCCATGATCGTTCCACTACCATTACTAAAGATTTCGAACTTCCAATTTCACTGAGATGATCAAAATCACCAGAACTTCATCTCTAACATAAACCAGAACTGCTCTTATTAAACTAAACTAAAAACTATGATATTAATGTTAAAAATCATATTATAGCCTATCTATTCCATATATAATCCTGAATCTATTAATTACCCAGTTCGAATTTTTACATTTTATAACATGCACTGTTATTTTAATTTACAAAGGCACTCAGGTTAAAGTTTTGACTTAATTAAACCCTTTAAACTTTAGTTTATTACAAATCAATCATACTTTGTTTGTAAATTAAGTCCTTACAAAAACTAAATACAGAGGTAAGAGATTTTTAAAAGAATTTCTTAAGTCTGGGCAACAAACAGAACAGAGAACAATATCATACATGCACACCTATATACATTCATGTATATTCAAAATCATCTACAAACATTCACATCCAAACACTATTTATCACAGAATTAAACATGCATCATAATTACTTAAGTTAATTTAAGTAAGAATGTTACTCACCTTTATAAAGATGACAGAGTCTATTTTTGAAAAGCTTTTGAAACTGTTTTGCTTAAGACTGGAATGCCTCACTTGATTTAATAACTGGAGTTGCTGGAGCTTTAGATTGATTAAACTACATGCATGCAACTACCAGTGGTTGAAAATTGAATGTAGACAGTTTGAATTGCTTCCCGAGTTGAATAGAATGCAACAGGCTTGAGATGATTTCAGGATTGCTTCCAGATTTAAGAAATGAATGTAGACAGAAGACTTTGATTTTGAAATGTAAATTTGGTTACAGATTGATGAATTTGGTTTGAGGAAGATGCTCACTGTTTTCTTTTGAAGTGTAGAAATGAATTAAGGCTGAGGATTTTATATTTGCAATGGAAATGAGATTATAGGGATTGATTTCTCTAGTTGAAGAAGATTTGCAGGCTTTTGTTTTTGGATTGAGGTATTTGATTCTCTGATTTGTTTCAGATTTTAATTAGAGGAAAGACTGAGTTTTTCTTGTTTTGAAAATGAAGATTAGAAAGAAAATGAAGTAAAGAGATAAAATGTTTATATACATGTATATTTATGATTTATAAAAATAAAAGAAAAAGAAAATAAAAAGACACTTGTCACATAGATTAATTCATTACTTAACACATGTTAAAACAAGGCATTAGATAAAGACACATGTCTTATAAGTAATTGCTCATATTTCTATTTATTTTAAAAGTTATTTAAAAAGCCTTTTTCTTATTTATTTAAACACTTATCTATATATATTAAAGAGAAACAAAAGCTAATTACATTTATAAATAAAAGTTTATACAAATATTATAAAATCCAAAACAATTTATATATTTATTCTTTTGAATTTCAAAACTTAAATTAAATTCAAATCAAATT
Organism: Allium fistulosum; assembly: GCA_030737815.1. Taxonomy (NCBI): domain Eukaryota; kingdom Viridiplantae; phylum Streptophyta; class Magnoliopsida; order Asparagales; family Amaryllidaceae; genus Allium; species Allium fistulosum. The sequence continues at coordinate 1,366,932,066 of CM060902.1, read as the reverse complement.
AAATCCTAAGATTCAATTTAAAAATTAAGTTATATATATATTCATATACAACTACTTATCAATTTAAAATAACAATTCCATAGTCTTTAAAATCCATTCATATTTATAAAAATAATACATTATACTTATTATTTGGAAATAACATATTTGATACTTATTTAATTAGATTATTAAATTAAATTCAAATTTTATTATCAAAGATCATCCATATCAATTTAATTATTCAACAGATTATTAAATTGATATTGTTAAAATTTCCGGGATATTACAGATGTTGTCAAATTGCATTCCTTAGGAGGTCTCGATTTGAAGTTTGCTTACCGAGGATGGTTTCTTGGCCTTTTATTACTTGGCTCCGGAGTTTCACCCTCTACGAATGGTTTTCTTTTTAAAACCATTTGAAGTTCCTGTGTTGGTAGCATTCCAGTTGTTGCTTGATGCCATTTGTGTGCAAAGGCATTGTAACCATCCATCATTCCTTCTTCACAGATTGTGCCTTTGGTATAATGTTGAATTGTTTTCCTCACTTGATCAAACAAGTTATCACTTCCAATTTTCTTTTCTCCTAAAGAAAAACTAGGAGTGGGGCCATTGTGAATGGGGTTTAAACTCCATTTATTTGGATCATAGGATCCCACTTTCTTTTTCCTTATGATCTTTAAAGCCTTCGTTCTCAACAATTGTTCATCATGTAGATTTGAATCATTGATTGTTCCATGGTAGAATCCAATTTGATGTGGTTTAGAGGATCCTTGCTTAGATCTTTTGACTTTTCCAATCATGATGAAGTAAAGTCTAGAGTGGGCAGGCTTGGAATAGGATTGGGTTAGAGGAAAATGGTGTTGGAAGTTTGACAAGAGCGGAGCAGGCCCTCTATCTAGCGCCAAAATGATAACAAGAAAATTTGTTAACACCCCAAAGTAGAGTTGAAAGTGCTGGTATTTCCTAATAAATCTTTATTTTAATTAAGTAGAGAAAGTTAGGATCTTATTACTTCCTTTGATTACCTTTTGAATAGGTCTTTGTTATGAAATCTCTTCCTTGTCCAACCTTCCGACCCAATCGAAACACTTATATTGCTTTATATTTAAGTCTTTCAAACCAACTTAATTGGCTTATCAATCGATACGAAACACCCTATTGAAACAATGGTGCTAGCCTAATGGTTGGCTCTAATGCTGTTGGGTAATTGACTAAAAAATTGATTTTGACTTCGTCGAAAGTTTGCTTCTTTAATGGCTTTAGTTTGTATCATTAAGCCTAGGGATTTTGTCTGAGTTCAAGGTTTCGACTGACTAGAAAGGTGAGCTTTTGGAGAGTAATGGTTTGGAGCAAAGAACCTAAGTGTTTTTTGGTAAAGTAAGGGGTTTCAACTCACTTGGACGGTATCCTTATACTCTGTGTTTCGACACAGAAGGTAGCTTTCAAATGCATACTTATGGATAGATGTGAAACCCCTCTTAGTTGTGAAACGTTTCGACCGGCTTGGAAGGCTTATTCATGCTTTCGAAGGGGTCGCTCTAATCAAGGCCTCTTTCTGAATAATTTGAATGAAGGCCAAACATATGTGTTATCCATAAAATCATCTTAAGAGTGAAAGTATGAAAGAAGGAGCATCAACATTGATGAGGTTTCAAAAATGATAGAGTGATTTTTGCGAACATTAAACAAGGCTTTCAACAAGGTTAGGAAAGAGGGCTCCTAAGCACTAAGAAGACGGCTATCTCATGATCAAGAAGTCGCATCAGCCTTGTTGAAATCAAGATAAATATAAGAGAAGGAAGTACTAGAAATAATAGCATCAATAAAGCCTTTTTAATGAGTCGAAGGGATACTATAGCCAAAAGTCAAATATGTTATAAGGGCTTTCGAAGAAGTCGAAAGGATTCGGAGCTACCCTTTTGCTTCAAAGAACCCCTTTCAAAATAGTAGCTCTCGCATGCATAAAGGAGTTTCGAATATGTTAAGGGTACCTTTCGAAGGTAATGAATAACAATTTTTTCGAGTATGTACGTGCCAAGCCATTCGAAACGACTAGTTTTGTGTTCGTTTACCTCCACTAGAAGAATGTACTACCAAAGTAACCCTTTCGAATGCATATTTTAGCCTTTCGAATTATTTTAAGCTATCTACACTTATGAAGAAAAAATTATATGAATTCAATATAACATCCTCAAACACAAAAAGGTTAGGTTCCACACAAGCCAGAGAATATGCTTTCGAATGGAACCTTTTGCAGCAAAGCTTTCTACGGTGTTTCGACCCATTCAAAGCCCAAAATGTATATGTTTCGACAGCGATGAAGGCCAATGCCCTTGCCAACTTACATAGCACATTTACTGCTAAGTGAACAGTGCTTCTATATAACTTTTGATGAAGTCGAAAGCAATCAAGCAAAAATAGAAGGAGGCCTAAAATTTTAGCGGCAGTAGAATGTCGTCAAGATGAACCTTTTGACTGGGTCGAAAGGTCTGATTCGTAAGAGTAAAGGCAAAGGTATGAAGGAGAAAGGTTAGGAGAAATGGCCTTTCGACTGCATTAAAAGGATGCAAGTGAAAGGATGGAAGAAGGCCTTTCGACCGTGTCGAAAGAATTGGGGCAAAAGGTCTATGTAACAACCCGTATATTTGGACCATTTAAATTGACAATAATCCACACATGTCAACTTAAATAATACAAAACACGAATCATTATGGGATTATACATACATAAATGTAAATGAGAATCAATACAACATCACAGAACAGTCACAGAATAATGCAGCGGAAAATACATCGTCATAATAGCAGTTCATGAAGCCACTATATAATATACAACAATGTCTCAACATCAAGTGACTAGTACCAAAAATGTCCAACAGACTAGGACATCAATACAGGAATATAAATAGACTGATAAAGATAAATGCTAAGCCTTCAGCATCTTCAACCAACCTTGATCAGCAATTGGATAGCTTCAGACTGACCCGAGCATATGCAAAAGAAACACTCGAGTCAGGACTCAAAATCTTATACAATTAAATCAAGTGCAAGGTAATAGTTCATAACTTAAAGATTGGTGAAATAACATCTCTAAGGATCCGATAAACTATCTATATATACAGTAGAATACGATAGATAGGTAATGCCTAATCAGTAAAGTACGATATTAAAATAGTGTTAAGTCATGGCCCATTCCATCCTTAACACGTTTTATTCCCAAGAGCATATACCAGACCGTAGTTTCCCCAAAACCGGAAGTCACCAGAGGGAAATCCATATACTAAAGGTACAAAACAAAACGTAGTGGTCGCGAATAGGATAATCAGTATGACAAGGTACATGAGGCGATACCAACTAGGATACTAGTAGTTGCGTGATCCGGACTGATGTTGAGCATAGCAGCTACTACCTCAACACCACGAAACAACACTCCCAAATCAAGGGGTGCACCCAAATCGAATCACAAAAGTAATAGATATGGTATCGAAGAAGTGTGTCCGCTAGAGGTGGCGAACCTCAATGGCCCGGCGCGGCTCCTGTTTTAGTCATGTCAGGGGTCGTCCAATATCGTTCTCTTTCTTCAGTCAACGCGTTCACCAAACCATCCACTTCATTCTGGATCAACACTTCACGTGTAATAGTTATTAAAGTGGTTTTCGGTATCGACAGAGAGTATGTCCATATCTGATCCCGGTCTCTTTAATAACTACGTATTTATTACCCAATGGTCGGTTAACTTAACGTTTAAAACAAATAAAAGTACGAAAGTCAAGGTGCAAATTTAACTTCCACATTTTGACATTTCACGATTCAATTTATCTCGGATATTGAAAATCACATTTCCAAATGAAATCTGTAGTCCAAACATTTGAATTAACAATATAATTAAATATTCAAGTTCAATTTAATAACTCACTTATTAAATTTAGTTCAAAATCAATTAATTCAAATTTACCGGTTAACTAAGTTCGAATCGTTAAATCAAATTCTATTTATCTCAATTCATATTTACATTCATCGTTACATTAAATATAATCATAAATTTGAATAAATCAATTTCATTAGATTTAAAATCATTTACCTTTAAACTGTCGCTAAATTAAATCCATAAAACTTTAGTTAGTTTCGTATTCCATTTTAAGTCAAAATTTCCTAAATCTAAATTATTATTTATAACAAGTTCAAATCTATTTAATTTAAAACTTAGTTTAAATATGAATCTACCAATCTAATAAATTAAATTATTAAATTCAAAAACTCACTTGTTTTAAATCTTATTTCAATCAAATTCGCCAATTCATTTTTCTTCAATTAAATAGATTTATTAATCCGTTTCAATTTAATCCATTAATTTATTCCAATTAATCCATTTATTTATCCTTTAATTTATTTCAATTAAATCCATTAATTTATTTTAATTAAATCCATTTATTTATTTCAATTAAATCCATAAATTTATTTCAATTAAATCCATTAAGTCGTTACTTGATTTCCAAACAAATTATTAAGTCCATTTCTTAATTCCAAATAGATTTCAATTTCAAAACAATTTTTGTTGACCAATCGGGTTTCTTATTTTTAATTGTCTATCCTAGGCCAAGTTATTTAAGTGGGTATTTATCATTTCAACCCGATATCATTCAATATAAAACAAGGCATAGCAAAGGGAACTTGCAGTGTGATAACTGGGATGGTGTCAAAGTAAATAAATAAGCAATAGCAAACATTCAAATAATCCCGAAATAATCATATTAACTTACATTCGTTATTTATGCAAATTAATATATTTATTCCTAGAATCCTACGGATTAAAGATTATTACATTATGATTTTTACTTGGTGTCCGTTATCAAATTTCTACATCAATCGTACTTATCAATTTGAAGGTCGCTATTATTTACCCTAATTATCATCTTATTACAGTTCAACATGTTTAATCAACTTAAACAATACATGGCGTCAAATCTTTAGAACTTAACAGTTTATTTCAACCAAATTTTAACAACCAACAATTTAATATCCAATTTAATATTAACGACAATTATCACTTGATTTTCATAGCATAATAGATTGAGTCATGAATAACATATTCACCTTGCGTGGTTGGAGAAGATGGCGCGGCACGAAGAAAAATAGACAAAATAGACCCTAATAGGCACGACGCTAAAAGAACACAAACTGCAATCAAACAAATAATTTATCAATAATTCGTTTATTGCCATATATATGTCGATTGAATATATATATATATATATATAAACCATACCAACGACGAAGCAAGTTAGATTCAACAAGTCGGATAAAGCCTAGGACTGAGATCCCGGATCAGCAGCTGCAAACCAGTAAAACACTGTACGTAAGCAACTATTCCAAGCATATATTTAACAGTTCCATTCATATAATTATATGCAACCGAAGTGCACTAGACACAGGCAGCCAAGGCGAGGCACAGTAGCGACGGCGGGCCGGGGATGTCGCGATGGTTGGCGGGTTCGGGTTCGGCTGCGGTCGATGGTGGGCTGCCGTGGCGCGAGTAGTGCGACAGTGGGTGTGGTGGGCTGGGTGGGGTACAGGGCGGAGGCCGGTAGTGGGCGGAGCAAGTGTGCTGGGCTGTTGGTGGCGGAGGGCGCTGGGGATACGGCGGTGGGGCGGAGGGTGCTGGGCTGTTGCGGAGGGGACAGTGGGGAGGTGCTGGGCGGAGGGCTGGCTGGTATGGGCGTACGGGGCAGCGGGGAGTTGGTTGCCGGGCAGTGTCGTGGCGGAGGAGGTGGCAGTGGGGACGTGGGCGCGCGGGGGAGTTGCGGGCAGGCGTGGCGGGACGCTGGGTTGGTGGCGGGGCTAGGCGCGGGCAGAGGCAAGCTGGAGGTGGACAGTGGTGAGGTGCTGGGCGGAGGGCTGGCTGGGGTAGGGCTGAGCGGTGGCTGGGGACGGCAGGGCTGTGGGGACGGGCAGTGGGTTGGGACGCGGAGGGCTGTGGGGATGGGCAGTGGGCTGGGACGCGGAGGGCTGGCATGGGCGGAGCTCGTGGAGAAGGTGGCAGTGGGGTGGCTGTGGCGGGCTGGGGATGCGGTTGGTGGAGGGTGCTGGGCGCGGGCAGAGGCGGAGCGGTGGCTGGCTGCATGGGTGAAGCGGAGGGCTGGGTGGGTACGGCGTGTGGCGGGCGGAGCTGACTGGGCGGAGCTGGGGTTCGGGTGGACTGCCGGTGGGGTGGCAAGGGGGGAGGTGGGGTGGGCTATAGGTGCGAGATGGGTGGCTGGGAAGTAGGCTGTAGGCGGGCTGGTATGGGCGTACGGGGCAGGCGGAGCTGAGAACGGTGGGTGGTGGCATGGGCGGAGGGAGCTGGAGGCGGAGGGGTTGGCGGTTGCTGAGTGTATTTTTTATTTAAAAAAAATATAAAGGAATTAGAGACAAAAGTTGTAACCTTGCTTTGCAAAAGAAAATGAAGAAGAAGGAGTGGCTGGAGAGTATATATACACAGAAAAAAAGATTGTGAGGGAGAAGGAAATATAATTACGTACTGGGGAAACAAGCCATCACGAAGGACGGTGTGCAGAGCAATAAATGATGCAGAATGAAGGCAGAGGTTCAGTGCACAGTGCACAGTTTATGCAATGATGTATTTCAAAATGGTGGCTATTTGGGTTCCCAAGGTCAGCTGAAAGGCTCTCAATTTTAAATATTGAAATGGTGGGTACCGGTTTGCGCTGCGTAACGGACCGGTGTGTGCTCCTTTAACAATTATAATTTGCAACGCCGAACTCCGATTGACACAAACAAATATACCGTTTTGATCAGCGCGACGAGGCGGACACAACGGTATGAAGATATTGATGGTTTGACATTGTTTGCGGAGTGGTAAATCTTATTGAACCATTTGCGCGAGTGAACATTTTAACTAGCAATTAAAAGCGAAATTTGACGAAACGAAATGCGCCGTCATGATCATAATATTTTTCTTATGCAACATTGTGAAAAATATTTGAGTTCGGACGATAGAAAATTTACACATAAAATTTAAACTAATATGTAAATTTGACGAGCGAAATTTACTACAATATTTTTCGACAAGATTTGGCGTACGCCTATGTCTATCAAGGCGCATTCCAAATGTGAAGTTTGAACGGTAACGGAAATCGTTTGTGAATATTTGAAATTCCTATTACGGAGAATGCAGCAAAACACCGAAGAATAAGATCGACGGAGCTAAAGATGTCCGAACTTTGAAAAACGAAAAATGATGCCTTTGTCAGAAAATGATTTAGAATTTTTCTATGTAAAATATTTAGGTTCGGAAGATATAAAATTTTCATGTTTAAAAATGAACTGATGTGCAGTAAAATGCGCACGAAGTTTACTGCTGTATTTTCCGACGAAACTTTACCCATATCTACAATCATCTAGGAGCAATTTAGAAACAAAGTTTGGACGTTGATTGAAATCGTATGTAAGTTTCACATTTTTACTAAAAATAACGGCTCTAAGATTTTTAAATTGGGTCGGAATTTCAGGGTCGTTACATTCTCCCCTACTCAAGACTTTTCGTCCTTGAAAAGGAACAAAGTAAAGAGTGGGAGAACAGATAACAAAGATACAATGGATTCAGAATAGATCATTGAATATAGTAAAGAGTATAGAATGGAATTTACCTTCAACAAACAATTCTGGATTAGAATCCCGGATACTCTCCTCGGTTTCCCAAGTGCAATCAAGATCATCGGGACTCCATTGGACTTTGACTAGGCTAACCGACTTCCTTCTAAGTTGCTTTGTATCCCTATCAACAATACGAAGTGGTCTCCTCTCTATAGTCAAATCCGGCTCAATATCAACTTCATCTAACTGAGCAATAGGAATGGTCAAGGATGGATCGTGTACCACTTTCCGAAGATGTGAAACATGGAAGACGTTGTGCACGCCCTCAAATTTCTCCGGTAGTGCAACTCTGTAGGCTAGTGTACCAATTCTCTCAGTGATAGTGAATGGTCCAACAAATCTAGGAGCGAGCTTCCCTCTACGACCAAATCGAATAACATTCTTCAAAGGTGATACCTTAAGGAATACCTTATCCCCAATCAGGAATTCTAATCTCTTCTACGCCTATCAGCATAGCTCTTCTGTCTATCCTGTGCGGTCTTCATCTTTCTTCTGATTTCATTTACCTTCTCGGATGCTTCTATAATCATATCTAGGCCAAGAATTAATCGATCACCAGGCTCAATCCAACAAGCTGGCGATTTGCATGGCCGTCCATATAAAGCTTCGAACGGTGCCATATCGATACTTGCCTGAATATAAAGGTGGTTAAATTTCAATTCAAATTTACTTATTCAATTTGAAATTTTTATTTACCTGATAACTGTTATTATAAGTGAATTCAACCAAATGGAGATGGTCTTCCCAAGATCCACCGAAATCAATAATGCAGGCACGGAGCAGATCCTCTAAAATCTGATTCACCCTTTCAGTTTGGCCATCTGTTTGAGGATGATAAGCTATGCTCAGATTCAGTTTAGTGCCCAAGACGTCCTGAAATGCCTTCCAGAATTTACTAGTGAATAAAGGGTCTCTATCGCACACAATACTAGATGGAACTCCATGAAGTCTAACAATCTCTCTCATATATATCTCGGCCAAACTCAAAGCAGTCCGAGTGGTCTTAACCGGAATAAAGTGAGCAGATTTTGTCAACCTATCAACAATCACCCATATACTCTCGTTACCTTTTCTAGTCCTCGGTAATCCATCAATGAAGTCCATAGAAATCTGATCCCATTTCCAACACGGAATCTCTAGGGGTTGAAGTAATCCTGCAGTCTTCTGGTGATCGGCCTTAACTTGTTGGCAAGTGGTGCATCTACTGACATATATAGAAATATCCCTCTTCATCCCACTCCACCAATATAAACGCTTCATATTTCGGTACATCTTAGTGACCCCAGGATGAAATGAAAGTGATGACCGATGGTTTTCTCTAAGCACTTCTTGTCTCAATCCATCGATATTAGGGACGCAAATACGATTGTCAATCCTCAGAACTCCATTACTATCTATCTGTGCTCCCAGTTTACTGTCGGTATTTCCAACTCTACCAAGAACTAACTCCTTCATGTGATAGAGCAAGGTGTCCTCATATTGTTTGTCCTTGATGCGATCCACAAGAGATGGGGAGATAACAAGCTGAAATAGCATGCCTTCTACAAGATTACAGCATGACAATGCTTTGCTACGGCTCAAAGCATCAGCTACAACATTTGCTTTCCCAGGAGTATAATTGATATCGAGATCGTATGCAGCTAAGAATTCAAGCCATCGAACTTGTCTCTGGTTCAAATCCTTCTGAGAAAAGATATACCTCAAGGACTTATGATCGGTGAATAATTCAAATTTAATTCCCAAAAGATGATGCCTCCACAGTTTCAAAGCAAATACAACTGCAAGAAGCTCTAGATCATGAGTTGCATAGTTTACTTCATGGATCTTCAACTGGCGGCCAGCATAAGCAATAACCTTTCCGCTTTGCATAAGAACAGCGCCTAAACCTTCTCGGCAAGCATCTGTATAGACAGTTAATTCTTCACTTCCATCGATTACCGCAAGAACCGGGGCTGAAGTTAACTTACACTTCAACTTATTAAAAGCTGACTCGCACTTCTCACTCCAAATAAACTTGACATCCTTCCGGGTTAAAGCAGTGAGTGGGGCAGAAATCCGGGCAAAGTGCTCAATAAATCTACGATAATAGCCGGCCAAGCCCAAGAAACTACGGATATCAATAGGAGTTTTGGGAGTCTCCCAATCCTGCAGATAAATTTCAAATTAGAAAGGGATAAGAGGAATTGAATAGAAATAGAGAATATGATAGAACTTACATTGATTACGGCGATCTTAGCTGGATCGACCAAAATCCCATTTTCAGAAACTATGTGGCCCAGGAATCTCACTTCGTCTCGCCAGAAGTGACATTTAGAGAATTTGGCCTTAAGTTGATGATTTCAGAGAGTTTCCAGAACATAAGCAAGGTGTGTCTCGTGCTCCTTCTCGTCTTTGGAGAAAACGAGAATATCGTCAATGAAAACAAGAACAAACTTGTTAAGCACATCACGGAAGACTCGATTCATCAAGTCGACGAAATAAGCAGGTGCGTTGGTCAAACCGAATGGCATAACCAACCATTCATAGAATCCATTCTCGGTACGAAAAGATGTCTTATGTATACTATCTTCTGCTACTCTGAGTTGGTGGAACCCAGTGGCAAGATCAAGTTGGGAGAAAACTTTAGCTCCATGGAGCTGATCGAATAAATCATTGATGCGAGGCATCGGATAGCGGTTCTTGAGAGTGCATTTGTTCAGCTCCCTGTAATCAACACACATGCGAAGAGACCCATCCGACTTGGTGACAAATACAACAACGGCGCCCCATTCAGAACAACTTCTCCTAATCAAACCTTTAGCAAATAGATCATCAATTTGAGTTTTAAGTTCAGCTTTTTCTTTAGGCGCCATCCTTCTGTGAGGAAGAACTACGGGAGTAGCTCCAGGAATAAGGTCAATGCGAAAATCGATTTCCCGTTTAGGTGGTAGGGAGTTGACCTCTCCAAATACATCGGGAAATTTCCGAACAATGGGGGTAGTGCTAAGATCATCCGGGTGAGCATCAAGAGAGAATATGAAGCTTCCGGCATATTTCTGCGGTGATTTGCATTCAATGACAAGCGGTAGGCCCTTGTCATTGACTAGAGAAACAGAACGAGCCTTGCAAAAAATAACAGCATCGAATTTCCTTAACCAATCAGCACCTAACAAGATGTCAAATGCTGCGAAGCCAAGAACATAAAAATCCCAAGTGAATCGATATCTTCCATACAAGAGCACAACCTCTTTGCAAATTCTACTGAGATTGGCAAGTCCTCCAATAGGGTTGGAGACGCATAAGGAAGTAATAGCAAGAGTTGGTTCTAAGTTGAGCTTATTGCAAAGATCAATAGATATGAAGCTATGAGAAGCACCAGTATCGAATAATACCCTAATAGGTAAATCATGTAATGAAAAAGTACTTCGTAAGGTACCTTGGTCATCCTGAGCAGGCGGTGTAGGAGTGGTGATAGCAAATACTCCAGATGGTGTGCCACGCTTATGTAGTGGGCAGTCTTTCTTGAAATGACCCGGCTGGAGGCAGACATAGCATAAGTCTTTCCTAGTCGTAGAAGGCGGTGCAACAGCAACTCCTGAAGATGGACAACTATTAGCATAATGGCCCTTCTTATCGCATTTGAAGCAAGTGATATTAGCAAGATCGATTGGGCTTTTCTGAGCATATCCCAATCCGGTAGTCTTCTGCCAAGCTTTCTTTTGTTGATCAAAGTTCATCTTCCTCTTCCCGAGCTGGCTAGAGGAGGGCTGAGTAGGAGCAGCCTTGGCAGTAGGTCCCCTAGGCTTTGCCTCATATCTAAGAGCATAGTCAACAAGCTCTGTGAAGGTGCAGTGAGTGTGGCCAGTAAGCAAGTCATAATACTCTGGTCTAGCTCCCAAAATGAACTTCTCGTTCTTTAGAAGCGGTGTATCAATCAATCCCGGGCCGAACTTGGAGAGTTCGTTGAATTTCCTCTCGTACTCAGAAAAAGTCATACTGCCCTGCTTAAGATCCATAAAAGCTCTATAAAGTTGGGTTTTCCCAGTAGCGGGCATCCATTGTGCCGAGAAAGTATCCCTAATCAAAAGATAGACTAAATGAATAACATTCCAAAGATTAAAAGAAGAATTTAGACTACGAAATCCAAATAATTTTATACCTAAACTGGGCCCAAGTGATGGTGTTCTCCTCGATACGCGAAGTAACTGATTCCCACCAATCTTGCGCGGCATCCTGAAGTTGCCAGGCAGCAAGCTGACGCTTCTGAGCATCAGTGATCTCCAGACCAGAAAATATCTTCTCTAAACCTTTAAGCCATTGCTGAGCCTCAATAATGTTCTCGGATCCAGAAAACTTAATACCTCCCAGCTGTGAATACTCCTTACTAAGAATGGTGAATTTGACAGGAGCTGGAGCGACAGGTGCAGCCTGAGCAGGACCATGGCCCCTTCCCCCCTATGGTTTCCTCTGGTACCCATCCTGAAATACCAAAGAGATTGTTAAAGCCAAAGGATAGAAAATCATAGAATTTTAAGGAAAGTCTAATCAATGAATCAAAAGAAGTTTGAAATGAAAGGATTTGGATATTGAACCGATTCTCCTCATTCTAGGGTATTGCTACCCTATCTCTAATGAGTTTATATATAATCCCAAACTAAGGTTTTTTAGGGAAACCGAAGCTCTGATACCAACTGTAACAACCCGTATATTTGGACCATTTAAATTGACAATAATCCACACATGTCAACTTAAATAATACAAAACACGAATCATTATGGGATTATAAATACATAAATGTAAATGAGAATCAATACAACATCACAGAATAGTCACAGAATAATGCAGCGGAAAATACATCGTCATAATAGCAGTTCATGAAGCCACTATATAATATACAACAATGTCTCAACATCAAGTGACTAGTACCAAAAATGTCCAACAGACTAGGACATCAATACAGGAATATAAATAGACTGATAAAGATAAATGCTAAGCCTTCAGCATCTTCAACCAACCTTGATCAGCAACTGGATAGCTTCAGACTGACCCGAGCATATGCAAAAGAAACACTCGAGTCAGGACTCAAAATCTTATACAATTAAATCAAGTGCAAGGTAATAGTTCATAACTTAAAGATTGGTGAAATAACATCTCTAAGGATCCGATAAACTATCTATATATACAGTAGAATACGATAGATAGGTAATGCCTAATCAGTAAAGTACGATATTAAAATAGTGTTAAGTCATGGCCCATTCCATCCTTAACACATTTTATTCCCAAGAGCATATACCAGACCGTAGTTTCCCCAAAACCGGAAGTCACCAGAGGGCAATCCATATACTAAAGGTACAAAACAAAACGTAGTGGTCGCGAATAGGATAATCAGTATGACAAGGTACATGAGGCGATACCAACTAGGATACTAGTAGTTGCGTGATCCGGACTGATGTTGAGCATAGTAGCTACTACCTCAACACCGCGAAACAACACTCCCAAATCAAGGGGTGCACCCAAATCGAATCACAAAAGTAATAGATATGGTATCGAAGAAGTGTGTCCGCTAGAGGTGGCGAACCTCAATGGCCCGGCGCAGCTCCTGTTTTAGTCATGTCAGGGGTCGTCCAATATTGTTCTCTTTCTTCAGTCAACGCGTTCACCAAACCATCCACTTCATTCTGGATCAACACTTCACGTGTAATAGTTATTAAAGTGGTTTTCGGTATCGACAGAGAGTATGTCCATATCTGATCTCGGTCTCTTTAATAACTACGTATTTATTACCCAATGGTCGGTTAACTTAACGTTTAAAACAAATCAAAGTCCGAAAGTCAAGGTGCAAATTTAACTTCCACATTTTGACATTTCACGATTCAATTTATCTCGGATATTGAAAATCACATTTCCAAATGAAATCTGTAGTCCAAACATTCGAATTAACAATATAATTAAATATTCAAGTTCAATTTAATAACTCACTTATTAAATTTAGTTCAAAATCAATTAATTCAAATTTACCGGTTAACTAAGTTCGAATCGTTAAATCAAATTCTATTTATCTCAATTCATATTTACATTCATCGTTACATTAAATATAATCATAAATTTGATTAAATCAATTTCATTAGATTTAAAATCATTTACCTTTAAACTGTCGCTAAATTAAATCCATAAAACTTTAGTTAGTTTCGTATTCCATTTTAAGTCAAAATTTCCTAAATCTAAATTATTATTTATAACAAGTTCAAATCTATTTAATTTAAAACTTAGTTTAAATCTGAATCTACCAATCTAATAAATTAAATTATTAAATTCAAAAACTCACTTGTTTTAAATCTTATTTCAATCAAATTCGCCAATTCATTTTTCTTCAATTAAATAGATTTATTAATCCGTTTCAATTTAATCCATTAATTTATTCCAATTAATCCATTTATTTATCCTTTAATTTATTTCAATTAAATCCATTAATTTATTTTAATTAAATCCATTTATTTATTTCAATTAAATCCATAAATTTATTTCAATTAAATCCATTAAGTCGTTACTTGATTTCCAAACAAATTATTAAGTCCATTTCTTAATTCCAAATAGATTTCAATTTCAAAACAATTTTTGTTGACCAATCGGGTTTCTTATTTTTAATTGTCTATCGTAGGCCAAGTTATTTAAGTGGGTATTTATCATTTCAACCCGATATCATTTAATATAAAACAAGGCATAGCAAAGGGAACTTGCAGTGTGATAACTGGGATGGTGTCAAAGTAAATAAATAAGCAATAGCAAACATTCAAATAATCCCGAAATAATCATATTAACTTACATTCGTTATTTATGCAAATTAATATATTTATTCCTAGAATCCTACGGATTAAAGATTATTACATTATGATTTTTACTTGGTGTCCGTTATCAAATTTCTACATCAATCGTACTTATCAATTTTAAGGTCGCTATTATTTACCCTAATTATCATCATATTACAGTTCAACATGTTTAATCAACTTAAACAATACATGGCGTCAAATCTTTAGAACTTAACAGTTTATTTCAACCAAATTTTAACAACCAACAATTTAATATCCAATTTAATATTAACGACAATTATCACTTGATTTTCATAGCATAATAGATTGAGTCGTGAATAACATATTCACCTTGCGTGGTTGGAGAAGATGGCGCGGCACGAAGAAAAATAGACAAAATAGACCCTAATAGGCACGACGCTAAAAGAACACAAACTGCAATCAAACAAATAATTTATCAATAATTCGTTTATTGCCATATATATGTCGATTGAATATATATATAAACCATACCAACGACGAAGCAAGTTAGATTCAACAAGTCGGATAAAGCCTAGGACTGAGATCCCGGATCAGCAGCTGCAAACCAGTAAAACACTGTACGTAAGCAACTATTCCAAGCATATATTTAACAGTTCCATTCATATAATTATATGCAACCGAAGTGCACTAGACACAGGCAGCCAAGGCAAGGCACAGTAGCGACGGCGGGCAGGGGATGTCGCGATGGTTGGCGGGTTTGGGTTCGGCTGCGGTCGATGGTGGGCTGCCGTGGCGCGAGTAGTGCGACAGTGGGTGTGGTGGGCTGGGTGGGGTACAGGGCGGAGGCCGGTAGTGGGCGGAGCAGGTGGGCTGGGCTGTTGGTGGCGGAGGGCGCTGGGGATACGGTAGTGGGGCGGAGGGTGTTGGGCTGTTGCGGAGGGGACAGTGGGGAGGTGCTGGGCGGAGGGCTGGCTGGTATGGGCGTACGGGGCAGCGGGGAGTTGGTTGCCGGGCAGTGTCGTGGCGGAGGAGGTGGCAGTGGGGACGTGGGCGCGCGGGGGAGTTGCGGGCAGGCGTGGCGGGACGCTGGGTTGGTTGCGGGGCTGGGCGCGGGCAGAGGCGAGCTAGAGGTGGACAATGGGGAGGTGCTGGGCGGAGGGCTGGCTGGGGTAGGGCGGAGCGGTGGCTGGGGACGGCAGGGCTGTGGGGACGGGCAGTGGGCTGGGACGCGGAGGGCTGTGGGGACGGGCAGTGGGCTGGGACGCGGAGGGCTGGCATGGGCGAAGCTCGTGGAGAAGGTGGCAGTGGGGTGGCTGTGGCGGGCTGGGGATGCGGCTGGTGGAGGGTGCTGGGCGCGGGCAGAGGCGGAGCGGTGGCTGGCTGCATGGGTGAAGCGGAGGGCTGGGTGGGTACGGCGTGTGGCGGGCGGAGCTGACTGGGCGGAGCTGGGGTTCGGGTGGACTGCCGGCGGGGTGGCAAGTGGGGAGGTGGGGTGGGCTGTAGGTGCGAGATGGGTGGCAGGGAAGTAGGCTGTAGGCGGGCTGGTATGGGCGTACGGGGCAGGCGGAGCTGAGAACGGTGGGTGTTGGCATGGGTGGAGGGAGCTGGAGGCGGAGGGGTTGGCGGTTGCTGAGTGTATGTTTTATTTAAAAAAAATATAAAGGAATTAGAGACAAAAGTTGTAACCTTGCTTTGCAAAAGAAAATGAAGAAGAAGGAGTGGCTGGAGAGTACATATACACAGAAAAGAAGATTGTAAGGGAGAAGGAAATATAATTACGTACTGGGGGAACAACCCATCACGAAGGACAGTGTGCAGAGCAATAAATGATGCAGAATGAAGGCAGAGGTTCAGTGCACAGTTTATGCAATGATGTATTTCAAAATGGTGGCTATTTGGGTTCCCAAGGTCAGCTGAAAGGCTCTCAATTTTAAATATTGAAATGGTGGGTACCGGTTTGCGCTGTGTAACGGACCGGTGTGTGCTCCTTTAACAATTATAATTTGCAACGCCGAACTCCGATTGACACAAACAAATATACCGTTTTGATCAGCGCGACGAGGCGGACACAACGGTATGAAGATATAGATGGTTTGACATTGTTTGCGGAGTGGTAAATCTTATTGAACCATTTGCGCGAGTGAACATTTTAACTAGCAATTAAAAGCGAAATTTGACGAAACGAAATGCGCCGTCATGATCAGAATATTTTTCTTATGCAACATTGTGAAAAATATTTGAGTTCGGATGATAGAAAATTTACACATAAAATTTAAACTAATATGTAAATTTGACGAGCGAAATTTACTACAATATTTTTCGACGAGATTTGGCGTACGCGTATGTCTATCTAGGCGCATTCCAAATGTGAAGTTTGAACGGTAACGGAAATCGTTTGTGAATATTTGAAATTCCTATTACGGAGAATGCAGCAAAACACCGAAGAATAAGATCGACGGAGCTAAAGATGTCCGAACTTTGAAAAACGAAAAATGATGCCTTTGTTAGAAAATGATTTAGAATTTTTCTATGTAAAAATATTTAGGTTCGGAAGATAAAAATTTTTCACGTTTAAAAATGAATTGATGTGCAGTAAAATGCGCACGAAGTTTACTGCGGTATTTTCCGACGAAACTTTACCCATATCTACAATCATCTAGGCGCAATTTAGAAACAAAGTTTGGACGTTGATTGAAATCGTATGTAAGTTTCACATTTTTACTAAAAATAACGGTTCTAAAATTTTTAAATTGGGTCGGAATTTCAGGGTCGTTACAGTCTACATGGCCACATTTCGACCAAGTCGAAACCATTGAGTCAAAAGTTGCCAATACGCACCTATAAATAGGACCCATGGGCCTAGTTTATGAATAGGAATTCATTCCTCTGATTCTCATATTTTCTCAAGTTTGTAAATCTGTAAAACCTAATTCCACAAACGAATTGGGGGATTTGATTAATTTGTACATCTTTAATTCAAATAAAGAAAGATCATGATATTTTTAATTATGCAGTTGTTCGAAATTTTTATTGCATTCAATTGTGATCATCAGGTGTCGACCTAGTCGAAAGGTTACTCTTTGAATGAGTCAAAACCCATGACATATTTATATCCTTAGAATTTCAGCTCAAAACCACAAGGTAACTAGAGCTCCACCTTTTGACGAAGTCGAAACTCGTCCATTTAGCCCATATCCTTAAATCCTTAAGTCCCAACCTTAAACCGCCTTGACCACGATGAAAGGGGGGTTTCGATGAGATCTTGAATTAATTTAACCAATTCAAAAGGTGGTTTCAAAAGGTAATATCTGTACTTTTCATTCTACTTTGGAGTGTTGATAATTTTCTTATTAACATTTTTGACGTAGAAGGAGGGCTTGAACCTCCGATTTTAAATAACTTTCATCACAGATTAATTGTATAGAGTTCTTCATTCAAAAGAAGAAAATGGTAAGAGCAAGGGTAGCAATAACTTCCCTAATGAAGAAGCTGCATCATAATCAACTTTTGAAATTGATATAGTCTCGAACTTCAACTTAGAGAAAATGAAAATTGGATAACCTTCAACCCTAGTAAGATTGGAAAACAATGAGATTAAAGTCCAGAATCTACAACAAAAAATGATAGCTATATAAGAATATTTTGAAGGCGCTCCTTCTCAAGGATCATCAAAGATTGTGGAAGGAGAAAAAGAAGAGAAATCACCAAATAAAGACCAATATGAAATCCAAGAAAGTCAAGATAAGGAGTCCCTTGAACAATCGAATAGTTCAATCCAAAGAAACAATGAAAGTTGATACAAAAACAAAGTCGACCAAGAAGACATCCTACACCAAATGATAATAGATATGCTTAAAGAAAAAGGAATTCCTAGCCTAGGAAAATGTGTTATCCCATGAAAAACACCTTTTCCAGAAGGAATTATGGCAGTTAGCATCCCTCCTCACAGTCAAATTCCCCCGCTAAAATAAGATGGAACTACCGATCCAGATGATCACCCTGTAGCTTTTAAAATCTGGATGGACCTATATAATGCTCTTGGGCCGGTTCGTTGCAAATTTTTCCTGGTAACTTTTCAAGGAGTAGCTATCAAATGGCACAAGAATTACCAAGTCGAAACCATTCGTTCTTGGGAGCAATTTTCTTATGACTTCGTGACACAATTTTATATATTCAAAGACCCAACTATGGACTTTAGCTTGTTTGGCACTGCCAAACAAAAACCAGGAGAACTACTTGGCGAATTTTTGAAAATATTCTGTATAGAAGCATTAAAAGCAGGGAATGCAACTGATAGAGAAAAGATTATATCAGTTTGATCAAGATTGATTGAACAAACCCCTTTCTGGAACGACCTTTATATTAATGGATGAAACAATCGCGACAAGGCATAGAAGAAGAAAGATCTAGTTTCAATTGCCCCAACCAAAAATCTAAGGATGGAGAAAGGATTTGGAAGAGGATTCCATAACCCATCTATGTAGCCTTAGATCAACCTCTTTCTCACATATGCGTTGTAGCACGAGATGATGGAAGTTTCTCAACTACTCATAAAATACGAAGCTAGCTAGAACCTAGAAAAAGAGAATGCTATTGTAACTATCATCAAGTAAATGGACATAAGACCGATGAGTATCGCATCTTGGTAGGAATAATTCAAAATATGATCATATTAGGAATCCTAAAGGAATTCATTAAAGAAGCTTGAAAAAACTTCTTGTTCAAATAAGGATAACTCAAAAACTTGAAGCTTATTAGCTTAGCAACTTCAAATTTGAACTCCTATCAAGCCATGAAGTCTTATAACATTCTTCCAATTATGAATTTCCTTTCCTTATAACTTTGTACTTAAAATAGATCATGTATTAATACAAAATTCGAGTGTCATTACAAGTAGAAACAAAACTAGCCCATGGCATTCAAAATACTATTGAAGCACAACAAATTTCTAGCTACTTGAAAATGACAACTCAAATGCCTAATACAAAATGACCACCAATGTTTGAGTCAACGCACTACAAAGACTTGCTTTTATGTAACCTCAGATCGCCATTAATCCTTCACTAACTCCTAAAGAAAAACTTGCAAAATGACTGCTCCGTCACTAAGCAATACCTACCAAGGTATGGTTATATATCTAAAGGAGAAAACAATGTACGCAAACTCAATTTTTGACAAATCATTTTACTAAACAAAAGTCCGAACGTATCCTCAAAGAAGGACTATTTTCAATTACCCCGCAACCTTGGGAAGACAAGTATCTATTTATTTCAAGAACTGATTTGTGCAATCTTCCAAAGATATTATACAGCATTAGTAAATGCTCAAAATGGATTTTGACTACTCATGGTTAAACATCAACATCTTCTGAGCTTTTTGAAACTGTCCATAAGAAAAAGCATGTTCATGTTGTCTCAAGAAAAGCTTTTAAATCAGTGAAAGGTTTACTAAAAGAGAAAAACTCTAAATGGAGGACCTATTGTCAGTTAAAAGACTGTTAGTTTATGAATCATGACCTCCTAGTTTTTTATATTTGAGATTTGTATTTCCACTATGAGAAAAACAATTTTTAGCTTTTACCAAAGGCACCTCCTAGAGGGAGGGTTAAAACCTCTAAAAAAAGCCTACAAAGGCATCTCTAAGAGGAAGGGTCAAGTCCTCTTAAGCCCTTACCAAAGGCACCTCCTAGAGGGAGGGTCAAAACCTCTAACAAGCCTTCTTTGGAAGCACCTCATAAAGGGAGGCTCAAAACCACTAACAAGCCTTCTCCGGAAGCACCTCTTGGAGGGAGGGTTAAAACCTCTAACGTCTAGTTCACCTCTTAGAGGGAGGGTCAGGTCTAGCACCCATTAGCAACCTTTTAGAGAGGTCAATCTAACATACACTACATCCCTTAGAATCAAGGGAAGCCCAGAGGGGTTACCAAACATATGAAGAAGGACATGCATGTCCACAATTCGTAACAAAAGTTAAGCCCCGAAGGAACCAAGGGTTAAAGAAAGAAATCCACCATCTAAAATGAAGATGAAGGCTAAGAAAGGAATATAAACAAAAGAAAAGGGATGAAGATGTCCTACTCTATAGAAAAAAACGAATAAGACATCCAATACCATAGTCGAAAAGGACAAAGTATTAGCTAGCAACCTTCAAAACATCTGATTCATAAAAGTGACTCTTATAGCAAAGAGTTATGGGACCTGCATCCTAAAAGGAAACAAGAGAACAGAAAATGATTAAAGAAATTCACAGTTTGAAATGGAAAATAAAGACCTATACAAAAGCTAAAGGAATGGAGCAGATAGCAAATTTCTACTACGAAGATGAAAGTGACTTGATTCGAAGAATAGATTATGAAAACCACTCTTGAATCCTTAGTAATAAGGTGACCCTTTAGGATAAAAGAGTCTATATTATATATATATATATATATATATTAAAATTTTATTTAGACCATTACACCGTTGAACGGCCAAGCAAAAGTACGAAACTTGTACTGCTGAACGACCGACTAGTCAAACGAAGCTTGCACTGCTAAACGGCCTGCCAACTGAACGGAACTACCTATTGAAAAGTTGAACAGCTAAAAAGCTGAATAGCCAAATGGAACTACCTGCTTAACAGTTGACTAGTCTTACGGAACTACTACACCGAATGGCTAAATAGTATTATAGAACTACTATTCTGAATGATTGCATGGTTTTATGGAACTACTCGGCTCCAATATAACAGTAATACTACTAACTTATAGGCACTTTAGGAACTAACATCTATTAATAGGATAGTTTCCTTTGAATAACAGGAATCTCCGCCGTTATTCAAGGCATGAGTTTTAAAAAAATTTCTAGCATAACATTTTAGGTAGAACTTTAGAATTAGGACCAAAAAGAATTAAAGATCTTTTTGCTCATGTCTAATTAAACTAATATTACTAGATAGTTTTATGACCTTGTACTTCTGAAGAATAAAATTTTGAATTGGTCTATTTGCTAGATGTGATCTTGACAAATTTTCGACTAAACCCTTGACTTTACATAAAGATTTCATACTGAATTCTAAATTTCTTAATTGATTTTCATGATAATTTGTGGATTTCACATTCTTGGATTTCTTATTGAGTTTTCATGATGATTTCCTATTGAATTGCTGATTTCATAAATTCTAAGTTTCCTAATTGATTTTCATGATGATTTGTAGATTTCATATTCTGGGATTTCTTATTGAGTTTTCATGAGGATTTCCATTTAAACTTCCGATTTCGTGGATTTTAAAATTTCCTAATTGATTTTCATGATGACTTTTGGATCTCATATTCTTGGATTTCTTATTAAGTTTTCATGATGATTCCCTGTTGAATTCCTGATTTTGTGGATTCTAAATTTCCGAATTGATTTTTATGATGATTTGTGGTTTCATATTCCTAGTTTCCTTATGAAATTTTCGTAATGGTTTCATATTCAACTTCTAGCTTATTTTCATATTGAATTATTATAATAATGCATGGACTTTCCATTGAATTTCTGGATTTGAGTTTTAAACAAGGTTCTCTCGATATCAGGTGGGCTTCCATTAGAGGAAGGGGTAAAAAGGAAAGAGAGTCTTCTGGTCTTTATATTATTAAACAGTATCAGCACCAAACTATCAATTAACTTATCAATGAATAAATGAAAGTTACTAGCATAAAGTGCAGGGATGAAAATGAGTTATAGTGAAGACATAATGTAAAGCCACCTAAAGCAAGAAATTAATATCTAATGGCTGAAGAAAACTTAACTCAAGAACGAGAGTGGTTCATTTATTTAAGCTGATGTTTGCAAAACAGGTAATATTGTTCCACATTTTTAATACTAGTAATGAAAAGGGGTTTGGTCATGTATTTATCGGAA
Organism: Allium fistulosum; assembly: GCA_030737815.1. NCBI lineage: Eukaryota > Viridiplantae > Streptophyta > Magnoliopsida > Asparagales > Amaryllidaceae > Allium > Allium fistulosum. The sequence continues at coordinate 1,366,909,782 of CM060902.1, read as the reverse complement.
TGCTTCATCCAAAAATATTGTCCAAATAGTATCCTGAACTTTAGCTTCAGAATTTAGAGTTATCCATAAAGGTCTCATAGGAAGATTATAATCCTAATAGAAGATATTATCTGTTTTGCTGGAAAAAAAGAAAGAAATTCTTGGAATTTTTGTCCTAAAGAACATAAGCTTCTTTCATACTAAGGGGGCCAAATGTTATCCATAAAATCATCTCAAGAGTGAAAGTATGAAAGAAGGAGCATCAACATTGATTAGGTTTCGAAAATGATAGAGTGGTTTCTGCGAACATTAAACAAGGCTTTCGACAAGGTTAGAAAAGAATGCTCCTAAGCATTAAGAAGACGGCTACCTCATGATCAAGAAGTCGCATCAACTTTGTTGAAACCAAGATGAATAGAAGAGAAGAAAGTACAAGAAATAATAGCATCAATAAAGCCTTCCGAAGGAGTCGAAGGGATACTACAGCCAAAAGCCAAATATGTTATAAGGAGCTTTCAAAGAAGTCGAAAGGATTTAGAGCTACCCTTTTTGCTTTTGGGAACCCCTTTCGAAACAGTAGCTATCGCATGCATAAAGGAGTTTCGAATATGTTAAGGATACCTTTTGAAGGTAATGGATAATAGGTTTTTCACGTATGTCCCAACCCATTCAAAATGACTTGTTTCGTTTTCGTTTACCTCCATCAGAAAAACATACTACAAAAGCAACCTTTTCGAAAGCATATTTTAGCTTTTCGAATGGTTTAAGCTATCTGCACTTATGAAGAAAAAGTTACATGAATTCAATATAACATCCTCAAACACAAAAAGGTTAGGTTCCGCACTAGCCAAAGAAGATGCTTTCAAATGGAATCTGTTGCAGCAAAGCTTTATACGGTGTTTCAACCCATTCGAAACCCAAAAAGTACATGTTTTGACAGTGACAAAGTCCAGCGCCCTTGCCAACTTACATAGCACATTAACAGCTAATTGAAGAGTGCTTCTATATACTTTCGATGAAGTCAAAAGCAATCAAGCAAAAATAGAAGGAGGTCTAAAATTTTAGCGACAGTAGAATGTCGTCAAGATGAACCTTTCGACTGGGTCGAAAGGTCTGATTCGAAAGAGTAGAGGTGAAGGTATGAAGAAGAAAGGTTAGAAGAAAAGGCCTTTCGACTACATTAAAAGGATGCACGTGGAAGGATGGAAGAAGGCCTTTCTACATTGACGAAATAATGAGGGCGAAAGGTCTATAAGGCTATCTCTCGAGCAGGTCAAAAGCATTGAGTTGAAAAGTGCCAACCCGCACCTATAAATAGGACTCTAGGGGTCTTATTTATGGATCAGAATTCATTCCTATGATTCTCATATTTTCTCATGTTTGTAAATCTATAAACCCTGATTCCACAATCGAATTGGGGATTTGATCGATTTGTACATCTTTAATTCAAATAAAGAAAGATCATGATACATTTGATTATGCAGCTGTTTTGAAATTCTTATTGTATTCAATTTTGATTGTCGGGTGTAGACCTAGTCGAAAGGTTACCCTTTAAATGATTCAAAACCCATGGCATATTCATATCCTTAGAATTTCAGCTCAAAACCACAAGGTAACTAGAGCTCCCCTTTCGACGAAGTCGAAACCCATCCATTTAGCCCATATCCATAAATCCTTAAGTCCCAACCTTAAACCACCTTAACCACGATGAATGGGGGTTTCAATGAAATCCTAAACTGATTTAACTAATTCGAAAGGTGGTTTCAAAATTGAATATCTACACTTTTCACTCTACTTTTTTTTGAGAAAGACGGATGTGTAGTGATATACTACACAACCGGTTAATAATAGTAGAATAATAGGTAATAAGGTCTGGTTGACAAGCCCAACCGGTGGCCTAAAAAATAGGCTAAGCTAGATAGCATAATAATGTACATAAGAGAAATGGATTACAGGATGGAACATAAGCACCATATTCGATGATTCAACAGACAAAATGGGGCCAGTCAGTTTCGCTTTGGAGCAGCTACCGAGGGTTGGCGCTGGTGCTGGCCATTGATTCCGCAGAGTTAGCAGGGGCGGTCCTCAGTCGAAATCTAAACGGGGCAGAGTTGGTACCTGTCCAGTAATTGAAAAGATGTGAGATTCGACTACAGATGGCCGCGAAAGAAGATCTTGGTTTGTTGAAGACATGGGCATTTCTTTCTTTCTAGATGCACCAACAGAAAATGGTGATAAAGATGTCGAGTTTGTGATTTCCGAGATCTTGCTGCCAGTATTCAAAAAATGAAGTGAGCTCCGGTATGTAACCTAAGAGATGCGCGCTGGCTGGGGCCCAAATTGCGAATGAGAAATCACAGTCTATGAAAAGGTGAGTAATGGTTTCGACTTGAGAGGAGCAAAGTACGGTGTTGACAAGTTTTCTTGTTAACACTTTGGTTTCGAATGGTTCGACGCGCATGTGAATGGTTGTTATTTGCTACCTTCAAAAGGTATTGCTCCACTTATTCGAAACATCTTCATGTAGGCGAAAGTATCTGTTTCGAAAGAAAGCCATTGAAGTGAAAGGAAGCTTTCGACCCTTTTGACTACTTCGAAAGCTTATTGAATATCTGACTTTCGATTGTAGCATCCCTTCAGCTTCTTCGAAAGGCTTTGTTGGTTCCATCATCTCTTGTTCTTCTTTCCTTCCTATTCATTTTAGTTTCGACAAGGTTGAAGTGAGAATTGGTGGTAATAATAACTAATTTATGATTTGATGAAAAACATATTTTATGTTATAAAATCTCTTTTCTTTAAAAATACATATATAATTATTAAAAATAAATTTAAACTTTAAACCAACTTTAAAATACTTCAATATAAGTTAGAAAACATCTCTAAAAAGAGTAGAGAAAAATACCAAATTTAAATATCATTTTTAAACACTTAAAACCATAAGCGACTTACTGTAACATCTATAAATGCTATTAAAAGTCCCTATTAAAAAGAACATTGAAAAGCACGATCTCTGTGACTTACTATAGCATTTATCAATGACATGATATTGTATATTTAAGTTTTTCGAACAATATTGATGATTTCGTAAGATCGATTTAGATGATTATGAATGTAAACAAAATCACCAATTCAAACTATTTTAATAAACCATTTGGAATTCTACCGAAAATGTCTAGTTTAAGGCGATTGTCTCATGATTTTCTACGTTTTAAAAATCACTCTAACAGTGCATATTCTTTAATTTTACATGAAAAGATATATATATATATATATATATATATACACGATAAATAAATAATATAAATTCCATAACAATTATTATTTAAATAAATTCATATATTTTATAAAATTATTGACACTTATTATTTGCAAAAATTAATACAATATACAGTGTTAAAAATAAAAATAATATTTAACTATAACTTTACGAAGGATCAAAACTGATTAATATATAGTTATAAAATTAAATAGAATAAAACAACAATAATAGTATAAATAACAAATTCCCGACGTTATTGCTACAATAATGTCAAAATGACATCGAGGATCACGATGGCATAAGGAAGAAATAATGAATTCCCTTTCCTTACCTATGTGATATTACGTTTTTTTGACAAAATAACAGTAGTATGTAAATAATATTGCATAGACAAAAATGTAGAAAATTATCTACACTTTATTGATACCATAGCTATGTATTTCGGATGTGTTCGTATGCTACCATTGACCGACAATGGAAAATCTACATTTCTCTAATGGTGCTTATCTGTTAAAATTGTATCTACGCTTTATTAGAATTCTTGTTTAGTTTTTGAACGAACTATCTGTAGGATGGGTGCTCACTAGGGCTAGATGATCAATCTATGAGCAACGGACATGGAGCGACATTTTATGCGTCGAATTTATGCATGATCTATCACTGATACTTGCATTAGATGGTTGCTATGACTACATTATTCATTTGTGTGCTCTTTCATGTTACCCCTGCAACAGTCTTATATGACAACGGTGCACTTACGAAAATGGTGGTAGTTTGAAGATTTCAAAATTTTTAACTTTATGTACCACTTGATTGTGCGAGTTTTTTTAGTAACAATGAAGCCAAGAAGATGGTGAAGCTGAAATTAAAGCCGAAGAATGTGCTGGAGGAGAAGAGGGGTATACAAGGGCATCTCCAACAGTTTCAAGCATGAGTATTCAAGGCTGAAGGGAGAAGAAATTCCCAACAATCACGCGTTTATTTAATAAATTAATGTTGCACGCCCATTAAATGAGCACTTGAAAGTCAGACGTCCATTTAATGGACGCTGTTAACTAGTTTTTTGGCCAAGCAGAAGTCTAAGGAAGATAGAACCTCAAGATTAAGATAGAATGACTTGATAATTGGAAGGTAGACTCACATAGGCTAGAGAAATAGGTCAGGAAACGTTGGGCCACTATAGAGTTAAAGCCATAACTCGGTACCAAGTTATGACTATAACTCGGTACCGAGTTATGGTGCTCCATAGTTGGAAGCTCCTATCTTTCCCAAGTCATTCAATAACTATTATAAGTAAACTCAAGTGATTTCGTAAAGTTTTGAATGACCTATCTCAAAAATTGAAGAGCTAGTTGTAGTAAACTGCAGAACGAACCAAGCAATAAAGGAACGATCATCAAAACGAGTCATCAACCTACAAAAACACAAGGGTTACTAAAAAATGAAGTAAGAAGCACGATCCAAAAGAAAGCACCAAGTTTCCCACCAAGGGATAACTTGGTACCAAGTTATCCCTTTAACTCGTGATGCTTCTAAATTTTTCACACTATCTTGGGTTGACATCTGAACCTCTTTGGTAGCGGGCTTCTGATCCAGTATAACTGCAACCCCTATAAATACAAATCATAGAGCAACCAAGAAAGGATCCGGATTCTACCATCACTTTGCAAGAACTCTTTTTTCTTCAACTCTCCTTTCTACACAATAGACACCAAGGCAGCACCTCTAGGCAATTTTAGGACTTAGAACTTGTCTAACCCCTATACTAGTGACTTATTCTCTCTCAAATCTCTTGTAATGTCATACAAACATGATCAAATCTATAACCAACAAAGCTATAAAATGGACGTAGGTCATAGATTGTCGAACCACTAAAAAAATCTTACGTCTCCCTTTTCTATTTCTATTTATTTTCCTATAACTATTATTGTTATCTGCTAGATCTAGGTCAAACAAGTTCCCTACAACTCAACTTTGGGTGTTGATCCACTTTTTGAGTTAACATTTTGGTGCTTTCACTAAGAAAAACTGAACCCATGCTTAGATCTAGCTTTCTATTTTGGATTAGAAGGGATCCGGTAGTTTGATCTAGGGAATTTTCATTGATGATTTGTAGGCTTGCTATTAGGGACCAATGGCATGCACAAAACAAAGAATTGCTTCTGGAAGATCTGCATCAGCAATAATTTATGGTAATGAAGCAAACTCCCAGCAAGTTGAAGTTAACAACACCACCAATTAGCAAACGTAAATTAATACTGGGAATGCAGCTCCAGGTTCCTCCACTCAACAAGAGATGGTAACTAAAGGAGAGCTTAACTAGATGGTTAACGAGCATAACCAGAAGATGGCTGATAGCGGAAAGGCTTTCATGAACAAGATTGATGCTTTGTTAGCACTACAGCCACCGATTTCCCTAAGAACTAGGCATGAAACTACAGCTACTGCAGAACAAGGGAATTCCTTTGTTTCGGGCTTGAACATGAGGAATGATCAACAGAAGAGAAAGGAGATCATTAGTGGAGCTACAGGGATTGTTGTAGAAGGCAATGGAAGTACTCCCCCGGTTGGGAGACAACCTATTGTAAACCCTAATTTTTTAATAAATGCTCCATAAGAAAAATATTACAATGCTTGACTCCGACTCAGAGGACGACATGCAACCTGATGGATTGAAATTAAATGCTGATATAAATAGGCAAAATGCTAGAAAGGAGGTTCAACTACCACTACAAGGCCAACCGCATGCCAATAAAATTCTATTGGAATGGTTCTCCTGAAGAAAGAAGAAACTAGGGTTCAGTTGGCAAACTAAGATTGTTTGCGGAGTCAAACACTTGGCATAGCCCCTGATAGTTGACCATGGAATACCGGACCAGAGAGGCATACATCGCAGACATGGTCAAACATTTGATGGAAGAAAGTAGAGGCAGGAAGAACAACGACTGGGGTTCTACACCAAGTCGAACTCCATTCACTGAAATCATTTAAGGGAAGAACATCCCAAGAAGTTTGTTGTGCGCACCATGCCATCTTACAATGGGATGATAGACCCAAACCAACATTTGTACAAATATGGATGGCATATGGATCTAACTCATGCTACGGATGAAGTTCGCTGCAAGTGTTTTCCTATCTTCTTAGAGGGGGTCGCATCAATGTTGTTTACTAGACTTACCCCAAGATCCATTTCTATTTTTGGTGAGTTGGCAAGGAAATTTATGGAATATTTCAGCCTCCATACTACGTAGCCTAAGGATGCGATGTCTCTATCTGGTTTTTTAAAGGACTCAATGAGTCACTAAAGTCTATTATTAATCAGTTCAAAATTGTAGTTACCGAAGTAATCAATCCAAACGAAGAATGGTGTTTATGACTTTGGTCAGAGTCGTTCATTCAGATACGGACATTGGTAGATGGATTAAGATGAAATAGCCGACTACCATGAAGGAATTTAATTGAAAGGCAAGATTATATATATGGTTGGAAGAGGTACACGCATGGAAGGTAAGACTGCAAATGTGCAATGAAGGAAGTGGTTCAGAGTAAAGTGGCGGTAAAATAGGATGGAAATAGTTCTAGGGCTATTGCAGGAAACTAAAGCAAGAATGGAAATTAGAAAAAGAAGAATTAGAGCTCTGGCAGGCATGACAGGAATGGAAATCAAATAAGGAATCTGAGTCCCAAGGAATATACACCATTGAATGACAGCTTTGAGAACATCTACCAAGCAACTCAAGGAATTGAGTGATACAATAAATCACTAAAAAAGGAAGCATCAAAGCAACAAAAGCAATCAGGGAAGTTCTACCGCTTCTATGAAACTCATGGGCACAACATGAATGAGTGTCGACATTTGAAGGACTTAATTGAAGAGCTGAGAAGGAACAACAAGCTCCAGAAGTATGTAAAGAAATCACTAAATTTTGACCAACCTGCTGGACCCCAAGTTCAACGCACTCAGAGAAATCAGTCTGGACCTAACAAAGAGGACATAGATGAACGGATCAGAGACTGGTCATAAGTACCATCATTAGAGGACCTTATCCAACGTAGAAGAGTTGGGTTGAGATAGAGCGATACTCTAGTTAGTTAAATCACGTTCCAAAGAAAACTAGTTATGCAATTGAAGATAGAACTCGGGCCAAATAGCAAAGAATGATAATTGATGACATCATATTCTGGAATTGGGATATAGAAGGTATAGAGGCAACAACTCTCGACTAAATGGTAATAATGGTGAAAATTGGACCAGCTGTTATGCGTCAAGTGTTGGTTGACAGTGGAAGTTCTGTTAACATCTTGTTCGATAGACATTCGATCAGATGAAGATAAGTGCAAAGGATATGATGGCTTGCCGAAAAAAGATTCAAGGGTTTATAGGTGAACCAAAATATCCAGTTAGGACGTTTGACTTACCCGTGGAACTCGAAGAAGGAGAATGAAGGGTGGTTCTTATCTAGACCCTTGTAATAGTTAACGAATTCTTAGCTTACAATGCTTTTCTGGGCCGAACGAACCTCGTTGATTTCAAAATCGCTTTGGCTACTTGGTGTCTCACTATGAAATTCCTAACGGAGAATGGGGTTTGAGTAATAAGAGTATACCAAAGTGTTGCAAGAGAATGTTACGTTGTCAAACTATGTGAAGCTAAACGATGCGAGAAAGGAAATAATATAGGGAAGTCTCTCCGCGCTTATGAATCGTCAACATAGCAATTACAGAGCCACCCTGGCTTGGGGACCATAGCCATTTCGACTAGGATTTAGACCCTAGGAAGAAGAGTTAAGGGGAAGTATGGGCCGCACTGGTGGAGTTTACGATGCCAGTTCCTATTGATATGGACGACCCAACTCGAGTCTTGAAGATACGATCGTAGCTTGGAATCAAGTTGCAGAATGAATCGACTAAATTTTTTCATGTAAATCTAGATGTGTACACTTAGATGCATTCTAATATGCATGGGATACTGCCGAAGTTAGCATGTTACATGCTTAATATCGATCCCAAGTTCATGCCAATGAGGCAGAAGAGACGCAGTCTTAGTCCGAAGCAATCCACTGCACTGAAAGAGGAGGGGGATAAGCTATTGGCAAATGGATTTATCCACGTTGTAACTTATCTTGAGTGGGTATCAATCCTGTGCTAGTCAAAAAATCAAATGGGAAGTGGAAAACTTGTGTTGATTGCTTAGACCTGAACGAAGCTTCCCGAAGGATAGCTCCCCATTGCGTAGCATCGATCAGCTTGTTGACGGAACTGTAGGAAAATAATTACTTTCTGTTATGGATGCCTAATATGGATAGAATCAAACCTTGATGCATGAGCCCGACTGGGAGAACACCAGCTTTACTACTGACTTGAAATTGTACTACTATCGCAGTATGCCATTCGGTTTAAAGAACAACGAAGCTACTTATCAAAGACTAGTGAATACGATGTTTAAGTACCAGATTTGATGAAAAATGGAAGTATATGTGGATGACATACTCGTAAAGTCACTAGTACTGGAAATCATTTAGGTGGCCTCTCTGAGATGTTTGAAATCCTCAGGAAGTATGGAATGGAATTGAATTCGCTGAAGTGCTCTTTTGGTGTTGCTTCTGGAAAAATAAAATTTATTGTAAATGAAAGTGGAAGTGAGGCCAATCCAGAGCAGAGAGCTATCTCATGGAATGTCATTGCTCCCTCGACAAATAAGGAATTACAGAGCTTGAATGGAGAAATCGCAGCATTGAGCTGATTTATCTCCAGAGCGACGGATAAGTGTATACCATTCTTCGATGCACTAAAGAAGGGTAAAAAGAATTTTGAGTGGAATCAGGAGTACCAAACTACTTTTCAGGAGTTATTGCAACATATGGGGACACGGTTGATTCAATCTAAACCGGTGGATGAAGAAGATTTATTCCTTTACTTGGTAGTGTCCTCTCACGCACTAAGTGTAGCAATGATACGTAAGGAAGCTAGGATTCAATGACCCATTTACTACATCAGCAAATGCTTCACCAGAGATGAGCGAAATAACCAAAAGTTGGAAAAGCAGGCATTTTGCTTACTGATAACATCGAGGAAGTTATGACCCTACTTCTAACCCCCTCCAATCAAAGTGTTGATGGACCAACCTCTGAAACGGCTACTTTTTCGACCCGAGACTTTAAGGCAGCTTCTGAAATTGAAAATCAAATTGAGCCAGTATAACGTGACTTATCACCCTCAAAAGGCTATCAATGTACTAGCATTGGATGATTTCAACACACAATTCATGATTCGGGATGAAGAAGAGGAAGATACTATGGAGGCGGTTTCATAATTGAAACTGGTCGTTAACGGCGCATCAAATGAATTATGCTCAGAAGTGGGAATTGTGCTTGAGACTTCCGAAGGATGGTCTATTTGCTATTCTTTGAGGTTGGAATTCCCTACTACTAATAATGAGGCAGAGTACGAGGCATTAATAACGAGGTTAAAAATCATAAAAGAGCTGGGAATAAAAGTTCTATATAACTATAGAGAATCTCGGCTAGTCGTGAGTCAGGTAAAAATAGAATACCAGGCAAAGGATGAAATCCGCACCCCTTACTTCTCAAAGGTATGAGAATAACTAAATGACATCGAACATTACACTATAACCCATATCCCCAAAGAGCAGAATATGAAGGCTGGTTACTTAGCCAAGATGGCTAGATCTAGAGAAGAACAATCCACGGGATTGGGTCCAGTCAAGATGTTGTGTAACACCTCAAAGTTTTAATAACATTATTCAGGAGATTTAATTAGATAAATTAAATAGAATAACGTAGAGTGATAAGGAGATTGGAATTGGTGAATAAACTTAGAGGTCGTGCTTAAGTAACTTGAATGGGCTTATAAATGGATAAATGATAATAAAATTAATATAAGGGCATTAAGATAATTGCCACACCCATAGTTTACTACCCTATACTCATGTTACCTCATCATTCACGTTCATTTTATCACAAAAATTTGAACGTAAGAAAAGAAAAGAGCAAGCCGGCCATTAAGGAGTAAGAAGAGAAGAGAAAATTCAAGATTTAAGCTTAGGATTCAAGCTAGGGGAATCAATCTCAAACAATCTCCAATTTTCTTATCCAATATAAGGTGAATAATAATCACTACATCTCTATTTTGGTTTTTATTTGATCATTGATTTTCGAATTTAAGATTAAATCTAATATGATGATTTTTGGTGATATGCTTGATTTCAAATGAATGATAGAGTCAAACAAGTTTGTTTGCATTTGATAAACATGGTTTTAAGGGTAAATCCATATGTTTTGATATTAGAATGCCATGAGAAAATTTTATGTTATGAGAAACATGATTTTGAAGTTGGGTTTCAATTTTTAGAATTTTTCAAGCCGTGGAGAATTTGTTATGAATTTTCAAAGGAAAATATATATTATTGGGTTTATAAATTAATTCCGGTAATTATATAATGAATTTGTGTCTGAAATTTATATATGTTAGATAACATATTAAAAATGAATTTATGTTATTTTTGGGGATTTTTATTAAGAGTTTTATTATGGAAATTAAATTAGTTTGAATGGTGGACCTAAATGATTTAATTATTGTTAAATGGGAAGGGCTTATTTATTAAAAGTTAATCTTGTATTAGATCTGCGAAAATGCAGCAATTTTCTGTAAAATAATTTGAAAAGTTAAGGCAACCAATCATTTGTTTACATGTAGGCAAGTTAGTTACAAAGAAATTGCTTTGTTTGGTAAAAAGAAGCATTTACCTAGAAAAAGTGGGTTTTGCCTCCTTTGGTAGTAGATTTCGACCCAGAGCTTCCGCCTTCGACCAAGTCGAAACCAAGAAAGCCAAAACCAATACACATGGTATCACTTAATTAGTACATGGTGGATTGGAGAAAGGCATAAGGTATAGTGTCGAAACATAGCTTCTGAAGGGATCGAGACCTTTGGTTTGTTTTCTAAAGAAAAGCGCTTGCCTGTTTACAAAGAGGTTTCGAACGAGTTGCAACTAATGCATGGAAAAGGGTATTTTGAAACAAGCTTTCAAAGGAGAGCTTCCGCCTTTTGAAAGTAGTAGCTTCTGAAGGAGTTACTAAGCTTTTAAATTAATGCTTTCGCAAGTGGTAGTTTCGACCAAGTTGAAACCCTTATGTAACTCGATGCCTTTCGATGGTATTGAAGATATCAATGCCTTTGGAAGGTGCCTTTTGTTTTATAAATATAAACCACTTCCTATAGCTTTTGAAATGGGTTAAAGGTTACGAAGGCAATGGTTTCGAAAGGGGTTCCGAAGCCAACCTTGAAATATTTTACCCAGATGTTTTATACTTTCGAAAGGATGGTGCCGATACCATCAAATTTTCTCCAATACTTTTATGAGATAAAGAATGGTTTCAAAAGAGATGCTTTCATTTTTATTCACTTGATCCAAAATGATATTTTAAACATAAACCCAATTGTTTTGAAAGGGGTACTTTCAATGTTTTCAAAAGGGGTACTTTCAAATGTTTTCGAAGCTATGCTTCTAAAGTTAAATGCTAATACTTTAACACATTCGAAAGGTTTCGAAGGAATGGTTTTAAAGGCTTCGAAAGGTAGGGGCCTAATGTTTTGAAAATGGATTTTTATGCTTTCGAAGGAGGATATCCAGTGAGCTCGAAAGCTTGGATTCAAAGGAGTCGAAAGGTTTTGTTTTTTCAAAACTAATAACCCAAACTCGTTTTTGATGGAAAAACCCATGGCTAAATTAAAATAGTTTTTGTAATGGATTTGAGAAGAACTTTCCTTGATAAAATAATAGGTTAAAGGGATTTACTATGTTTTATATTAAACCCACAAGAGTGGTGTTGTTATGTTAAGTTGCTTGTTTTTCAAATATAAATATGTTCACATTATATAGTACCCATAACTGCATTTTGGGGATAAAGGGAAGAAGAACTAGCTAGGTTAATCCAATAGTGAATATAAAATTGATTAAACTCCTGGATGAGTAGAATTACATCTAAGAGGTTGTCAGGGAGACCAGAATATAGGATCCTAGATATAGATCTTGTCAAGGAGACAGGTTCATGGTGCACCAAGTTGAAACCCTTATGTAACTCGATGCCTTTCGATGGTATTGAAGATATCAATGCCTTTGGAAGGTGCCTTTTGTTTTATAAATATAAACCACTTCCTATAGCTTTTGAAATGGGTTAAAGGTTACGAAGGCAATGGTTTCGAAAGGGGTTCCGAAGCCAACCTTGAAATATTTTACCCAGATGTTTTATACTTTCGAAAGGATGGTGCCGATACCATCAAATTTTCTCCAATACTTTTATGAGATAAAGAATGGTTTCAAAAGAGATGCTTTCATTTTTATTCACTTGATCCAAAATGATATTTTAAACATAATCCCAATTGTTTTGAAAGGGGTACTTTCAATGTTTTCAAAAGGGGTACTTTCAAATGTTTTCGAAGCTATGCTTCTAAAGTTAAATGCTAATACTTTAACACATTCGAAAGGTTTCGAAGGAATGGTTTTAAAGGCTTCGAAAGGTAGGGGCCTAATGTTTTGAAAATGGATTTTTATGCTTTCGAAGGAGGATATCCAGTGAGCTCGAAAGCTTGGATTCAAAGGAGTCGAAAGGTTTTGTTTTTTCAAAACTAATAACCCAAACTCGTTTTTGATGGAAAAACCCATGGCTAAATTAAAATAGTTTTTGTAATGGATTTGAGAAGAACTTTCCTTGATAAAATAATAGGTTAAAGGGATTTACTATGTTTTATATTAAACCCACAAGAGTGGTGTTGTTATGTTAAGTTGCTTGTTTTTCAAATATAAATATGTTCACATTATATAGTACCCATAACTGCATTTTGGGGATAAAGGGCAGAAGAACTAGCTAGGTTGATCCAATAGTGAATATAAAATTGATTAAACTCCTGGATGAGTAGAATTACATCTAAGAGGTTGTCAGGGAGACCAGAATATAGGATCCTAGATATAGATCTTGTCAAGGAGACAGGTTCATGGTGCAGCCATGAAAACTATGATTAAGTAGTTATTGAAGTTAACAATAGGTTCATAGTGATCAAATGAAAACTATAATATAAAGAGTAGTTGGCGGGGCCAATTGGTTTGTAGTGCACCCACAAAAACTATATCCGGATTAAGTTATTGACGATTGTCAATAGGTTCCTAGTCAACCCTTAAAAACTAGGGTAAGAGAGAGAAGTTATTGGAGTCATCAATAGGTTTAGGGGAACCCATGAATTAATTAAACCCATAGGAGTGGTAGTGTTAAGTTAATTGGCAGGTGCCAATTAGTTTATAGTGCACCCATGAAAACTTTGAAATAGGACAAAGAGTCCATATATTATATTAAGCTTATTAGTAAGCCCATGAAAACTAATAGGTTAATAGTGACCCTAGAAACTATAAACATGATAGGTAGTCAATTAAACATGGGATGGGAAATCCAAAATGTTTTAACTTGTATGCATATCATTATGATATTTTGAAATGATTATTTTTTAATCATTGCGGTTGCAGGAGCACAGTATATGGTTTTATAAAGGTTTTAGGATATAGTGAGTGGAAAAACCCATTCCGCTAAGCGGCGCGGTCTCACTACATATCTAAATGGTTTGAGATGTTAGATTATTATTCATACCAGGCTTTATGTCTTACTCGAAGTTTATGTTTTCCCCTTAAACTGTTGGGTGCTCAATTGATTTTGAGTAGTCTGAGATTTGAGGATTTTAGGTATCTTATTAGACGAATAAGCTTCTAGAGAAGTGCAAAGGGCAGGACAGATATTTAGATTTCTGTTCTCTTTGATTCTACTGTGTTGTTTTGTAAAGGAAAAGCTGTTTAAGTGCCTTATTATATACTCTAATCAACCAAGGGGACATCTTCATATGTTGCTCTTGGCGTATATTTAATAATTATATATTTCTGAATGTGTTAGCGGTTATGGGATTATGTAAAGAATGTTGAAATGGTTTTGGAATGGAATGTGGATGTTCTTTTGAAATTTAATTTTTTTATTATCCATGTGTTTTTGTGAATCAATGAATCTAACACAGCAGTATTTGGTCGTCGAGGATTAATTACTATGGATGACTACATCATCCGTAGCCGTTAGTTTTGGGCCTCCAAGTAGAGGGATGTTACAAGTTGGTATCAGAGCATAGGTTCATGAAACTTTAAAAGAGAAGAGAAACCTAAAAGTTTTTGAAACATAATTTCAATAAATCAGAAATATGATCGGGGTTTGGGTTAACGTTATAGTAATGTACTTGTATTTGATATATATATATATATATATATATATATATATATATATATATATGTATGTATGTATGTATATATATATAAGTATGTGTTCTCCTCTCTCTTAGACCGATCTTCTTTATCTTACTAAGGCTTGTATGCAGATTTATAGGAAAGAAGATATGGAAGAGGAAATCTAGGTGGAGGAAGCACCACAATCAACGGAAATGCTCGACCTAATACTCGAAGGAACCAAGGTCGATAGGCTAATGCTAACCAAAATGCTAAAGCCAATATGGGTGATGAAAATCCTCCAGTAGATGCAGGGATAGTGTATCAGCTTTTAGCCAATCTTTTGCAAGCCGGAGTGGTTGGTAATGTGGGAGGAGCTAATCCTATAGCTCCAGTTGGAAATAATTATGCTAAGTTAAGCAGAGACTACACAAGTCTTGGTGGAAAGCCGTTTGTTGGAACGTAGGATGGTATTGAGGTGGAAAGTTGGCTATTTGTAACGACCCGTAAATTTCAACTGTTTTAATAACGTAATTAGCCGAAATTTTGTGAAATTTTAAACGATAAAATTTTGAAATAAAAATTTAATATTTGGAATACGTCTAGTTAAACATAGCAACTGGTAAATTTTCGTCCGAAAATACGAAAGTTTATTTCGCACGTAAATTCACTTCAATTTAATCAGTTAAAAAGCGATGAAAATAAAATGTTTCCGAAACCTAAATATTTTTACATAGAGAAATTCTAAACCATCTTCTGAGCAAGATGACAGTTTGTCGTTTTTCCAAATTCGGACATTTTTGGCTCCGTCGATCTTATTTTTCAGTGTTTTTCTTGCATTTTCCGCCAGTAGAAAAATTCGAATTTTTATAATTAAATCGGATCACTGATATCTATATAACGTTTAACCGTCTCATCGCGCTGGTCACCATGGTATATTCACTTCTGTATTTCGGTGTTCGGTTCGCGACAAAAATCCGCGAAACGAGTAGTGGTATATTTCTAATGGATATTATGTATCACTAGTTGAGTCGGTTATTGATAATTAATCTGCTGATTAGCTCTTAAATTTCTTCCACTATATTTCTACACCACGTCTGAATTTCTAATTTAAGTTTCTTTACTGTCAAAGTGTTGAAAGAAATAGTCTAAGATGTGTTCTCTAACTTGTGAATTGATATTCTTTTATATTTCTACTGGCTGGCTTTGGATGTAGTCCAACTTGTGCTCTTCCACTGCAAATAATGTATCCAATTAAATTAAATTATTTACATATAACCGTATATGATAAACAATAGATAAAATAGCCATATATGTTGCGGAAGGATGTAAACAAAGTGACGATACCAATGGAAAGTGACATATCAAGTGAAGTAGGTACCATTTTGAGTTTGAGTGTTCGGAGATCTTTCAATCATCTACCATTTGAAAAATCAAACGGTCATTCATTTTACTTTTATAAATTCTTGTGCCTGACTATCTCACTTACCTATATTCAATTAATGTACTAGTTCCAACTTACATTGGTGGTTCCCTTCTCATTCCCTTTATTCATTTGAGGAAATTCATTTTTATTTATAAACTTTCATTTTTCTCCTGTTGCTTCATCTTCACTGGTTCGTTCCTCCAACTTTTGGCCTCAGCTTTATCTCAAATTTCTGCCGTGCCACATCCACTTCACCAACCAAAAGCATGAAGCGCCACCACCTTTTCATTCATTCCCATGCAATCACCTCTCCCCTTCGCCTCGACAGCCACGCTAGCTCCAAACCCACTTTCTTCCGGTGACTAAATCCGCCCATTGCTCCACACGCCAAAACCCACTTCCTCATCAGCCACGGCCCCGCGACAACGGCAAGTCCTCCCTCCTTTTCCACCTAACACTACCACATGACAGCCCCTCCTTCCTTTACAAACGTCCCGCACTGCCTCCCCTCCTCCGCGCTCCGCCACTAAGTCACCAACCTCCGCCTCCACGTCCCCTGCTCCTTGTTCCGCTCAGCCCAGATCTCGCCACTACACCGCATCCAATAACCGACCACCATCCAAAAACCTCCGCTTGAACTTCCTCCGCCTTATCCCCACCACTGCCAACCCTTCGTTAGCCTTCACTCTCGGTTGATGGTGCCTGTGTCCCCTGTTCGATGCCTCCTCCACTCCTTTCTTACGCAGGTGCAAGTTTTATTTTAAAAAAATATATATTATATAATACGTAGGTATATATATATATTCGTTGTTAAGTATATGTTTGAGTGGTTTTGCATATACTAGTTTTGTAGTTCTGTTAGTTTATTTATAAGTGTTGTTTATGTAAAGTATAGGTTTATATACTGTTATATATATAGTTTTTATATGCCTTGTCTTAGTTGATATGATAGTTAATATAAAGGTAGTGTCATAGGTTATTACCGTATATACTTTTAAATATATGGGTGTTATTTTATATATTATATATAGATCTGATGTGAAGTGTGTGTGTGTGTATTAGTTAATATATGTCTTGTTTTGCTGTGGTCTGTAATACTATGTTATCTCATATATACAACTTGGTAACCGCATATATATGGTAAATCTAAATGTTGCTTTATTTTCTTTGTTTTATATCTCAGTTTGGATATGCGAATATATATTTAAAATCTAGTTTACGATATTTTAGTATAAAAGTATTTCATTTATGCAAGTTTAAGTGTTTTATAGTATATTGTTGGTTAATGCATATATATATGAGTTATATTATATTTGCTATAAGCCTACATACATTTGTTTTGTTTCCTGTTTGCACTGTTGAAAAGAAAGTTTATATATATATCTGAGTTTAAAGTATTTACATATAGTAGGTCCAGGTCTGTAGTTTAACAGTAAAGTATATCTTTTGATTTTAAGATTAAATGTACGGTGTAGGCATAGTCTGGAATATATATCAGTGTTTAAGGTAGATATGTTGTTCTATTATGTGTGTTTTATTTAAAACAATGATTTTAATATATTTAAATTTAAAACGTGTTTGTATTTAGAATATGCTGTAAATAGAAAAATATAGTTATATATTTATATATATGAGTTCGCTTGTACCATTTATCTGCATCGACCCAATTCTGATTTGATTTCGTCTATTCCTTATTACCAGCTTTGATCGTCGAATCGTGTCCATCTGGCTTTGCTTTGAAATTCGTAGCTCGTTCTTTGTCATTTCTTTCTAGCCTCGAAAGGTGAGCACTCACTCACGATTAACGTTCTTTATTTATTAAATTTGATTTCAATTGAAACGACAATTGAAATATGCTGCTGTTAGTTATTTATACTGTTATTACCTGTATCAGTTCACCTGTGACATCTGACACCATTATCTGTTAATTATTTATGCGATGATAATACAGTTTGGCTGATAATTGATTGATTGTTGATGTTTATATTGGACTTAAATTTGTTAGTGTTAAATGATAAATAGTATGCAAAATTGAAATGGATATAGGATAGTTAACAAATTTTAAACTGATTTATATGTTAAATTTGATTAGTTGAATATGACCTTTTTTTTATTGTTAAATTAATTGACATGTAGAATAGTGATAATTACACTTTGAACCATCGACGTATATTGGATTAATTGTTGTAGTATAAATTGAAATAGATGACAAGTGAAGAACCGTAATGTAATAATCTTTAATCTACATGAAATGATAGTGTAGATTCTAGAGATAATTATATTAATTCGTACAAATAACAATGCGAATTAATACGGTTATTTTGGGATTATTCGAATTGATTATTGGATTGATATTGATTGTTGTTATTGCTTGTTTATTTACTTTGACACCATCCCAGTTATCACACTTCAAGTTCCCTTTGCTATGTTTTGATTTTGAATTGAATTGGAATCGGGTTGAAATGATAAATACCCAAATTGAACTTTGACCTTAGGATAGAGAATTAAATAAAACCCGATTGGTCAATAATTTGATTGGAAAATAAAATAAAGATTTTATTTGAATAAATAATATGGTTTTGAAATGAAGTTGAAATTTGAATTTTAATAAAAGAAAATGTTAATATATAAAAATCTGAAACAAAATATTAACAATGTAATTGATGAAAGAATGTTGTTTAATTTGAGAAATTATTGAATTAAGTTTGAAATTATAATTAAGCTGAAATTATAATTAAGTTTGAAAGTATTAAACTTTGAATTTTTTTAATAATTAAGTTTTGAATTATTTAATAATTAAATAAGATTGGATTATTTAATGATTAAATTGAATTGAACTCTTTAATAAGTAAAATTGAACTTTTGAATAAGTGAATTTTACTTCGGAAAAAAATTGAAATTGAGTTTCCTTATAAATTAAGTTTTGGAAAATTATCTAAGTAAGTAAACAAGTGAAATTGAATTTCTTTAACAAGAAATAAAATGTGATTTATTGAAATTAATGTAAGACTTGAAATTTAAAGAATTTGGTTTGATGAATTTAATTTAATCAAATTTGTAAGTTTTGATATAATGAAGTTGAATTTAAATAATGGGTTTAATGAATTGGAAATTTAATAGAAATTGTTTTGAATGGAAATTTACTTAATGAATATTGAATGAAATCGATAAATGAATTTAAACTTGATTTGAATGTTAAATTAAATTAATTTAAATGTTTTCGAAATGAAACTTATATACGAACTTGAATCAATATTTGAATGGTTTTAAATAAAGATTGAAATTGAATTATAAGGTTTTGAAATGATAATTTGGAAGTTTTGAAACGTAAATTATTGGAAATTGGTTTTGAAAGACAAATGAATGTTGATTTACGAATTCTATTTGAAATTGAAATTGATTTGGTTTTGAAATATATAAACGACCAATCGGTGAAATAATTACGGAAGTTATTAAAGAGACCGGAATCGGTTATGGATATACTCTCTATCTAAACCGGAAACCACTTTAATAACTATACGCGGAGTGATGATCCAGAATGAAGTGGTTGGAATGATGTACGTGTTGACTGAAGAAAGAGAACGATAATGGATGCCTTGACACTTGTGTCAAATTGGAAATGACTAAAACAGGAGCCGTGCCGGGCCAATGGAGGATTTGCTACCTCAAGTGAACACACTTCTTCGAACTACTCATTACTTGTTGTCGATTGGTGCACTCTTGATTTTGGGAGTGTTGTTTCACGGTGTTGCGGGCGCTGCGGCGTTGCGTTCTCACCAGTCCGGATCAGGCAAACGGTAGTATCACTACCTTGGGTATTGCCTCATGTGCCTTGTCATACTTGTATCCCTTTATTCGCGACCACTACGATTTTGGTTTGTACCTTTAGTATATGGATTGCCCTCTGGTGACTTCCGGTTTTGGGGAAACTACGGTCTTGTATATGCTTTTGGGAATAAAAATGTGTTAAGGGTGGAATGGGCCATGACTTAACACTATTTTGATACCTTATATTACTGATAGACATTATCTACTTAGCGTATATTACTACCTAGTAGACAGTTTAACGGATCCTTAAAGGATGTTTATTCCAAACATCCTTTGAGTTACTTGTATTTCAATTGCTATTTCACTTGAGTTGGATTTATTAATATAAGAATGTTAATCCTGACTCGAGTGTCTTGTGTTTTTGCTTTACGCTCGGGTCAGACTGAGTGTACGAGTATTCGAGACTCACCTTTGAAGTTGGAGCTTTGCTTGAAGATCCAGCCATCTATTCTGCTTTCAGTGTTCGATGATTCCAGTGATGTATTCTGCTTTGTATTTGATGTATCGCGTTACTCTTCCGTTGTATCTGGTTTAACTCTGATGTATCGTATTACTCTTCTGTTGTAAAACTCTGATGTATCTTATATATTCATATAGTAGCTTCATGAACTACTATCTCTTTTTATTTCCGCTACACTTATTACTCTATGTCTGTGATTATTTTATTTACTTTATATGTTCAGTTTTGCCAAATTTAAATTAACAACGCGGTATTTTGAGCAATTCAACTCCGGCATGAGTGTCTACCTATACACTTATAATGGATGCGAATGGTCCAAAATTCCGGGTCGTTACAGTTGGTATCAGAGCTTTGGTAGCTCTAGGAAAAACTTAGCATATAGGGTAAATGTATTTACAGAATCACTCTCATTCGACTTTCAATCTCTTCCTTTTGACTCGATTCCTTTGAATTTTGGAACGTTCCCTGCGGTTCCAAATTTCATTCGTGTCCCTCACTATTCGTCTTCTTTAAATTCTGGAGTATCCAATAACTCCACTTCGAATGATCTCTATAATAACTTGGCGGTCTCGCCAATCTTCGAATGATTTGTAAAGGGCTGAAACTCCTTTACAATAGGCATGGATTTACCGGAGATTTCTGTATCCTCGGTTTACGATGCTATCTATTCCCTGCTATACCTGAATTCCATCTCTTGTGATCGAGTGTTGATTTACCTCGAAATTCAACATCGATCTTATTCTTGAAATTACGGACGACCCGGTTAAGGTTGCCCGTGAATTAAATAAACTCATCCATCTCCCGATTGTGGTAATTGAATTATCTTATCTTCTGTTCAAACTTATTTTCAAATCAAAACTCTCTTTGATTTCATTTCCATCAAATTTGAATCGCTATACATGTTTGAAATCTATTCTTGTATCGTCGAGCGATGAACTGTATTTGTAAAATTATATTTAGAATGTTTTAAAAATATATTGTGTTGTTTGAGTTGTTGATGTTGATTTGGATTTTCGATCGATTCGTCTGATCAACACTATCGATAGGATTTCCAAAACACTTTAACAGAGCAAACCGACACAATATCGTTTCAAAATTTGGTAAACAAAATAAATTTTGAATGATTATATTATATATACAAGTATAAATTTTTCTAAAATTAAATTGTTAATGAGTCATTGTCCGAAATGATAATATTTAATTTCATTTATTATTTCATAAACCATTGACTATTGGATAATATAAATAAATGAATTTATAAAATGGGTTAAAATTGATTTTTAATTTAAATGGATTTAAACTAAATTTGAGAATTCAATATTCGGTGGTTTCAAACTTTGATTTGAAAGTTTTAAAGTGTATAGTATTTAGATATCTTCAAAAAGAATTATTCTAAAGAATTTTAAAATGTTGAAATCAGTGCTCTTCTCTTTGTCGCTGGAAAATAATTTCGGTGATGACGGCCGCATCATCGACATTCATTTTCGAGTTTCGAAGTGGAGAAACCATTCTGTAGCTTTGCTCCGGTTTTGTTTTGAATTTCTTTAGTATAATTTGATTTATATATATATATAGGTATCTTATTTTAAAATTTGATTTGATATAAATATATTATATATATCCCTAAATTGTTTAAAGTTAATCGGAAATCTAATTCTTAAATTTTGTTAAAGGATGATTTTAATTATAAATAAAACTAAAATTTGGAATAAATATTTAAACTTGAATAATTGAATTGGGAAAATTTTATTTGTATATTGTTCAACTGCATTCTAATACAACTTACCTAAATCATTCAGAAGTTGAATATGTAATTGGATAATATATAAGATAAATTGAATTTATAAATAAAATTTGAGTGTTTATAATAAATGTTATACACTAAATTTTGATTATAAAGATGTTAATAGAGTTAGATAGGATAATAAGTAAACTCAGTTAATAATGAAGTAAATTTGTTTTGAAAGAATTAATAAATTTGTTTTGAAAGAATTAATAAATTGAAATTTGATCAACTTATGAAAATACCTTGAATTAATTTATATGGGTTAAATATATGTGATAAGATATATTAAGTATAATAAATTTAACAGTAAATTGGAATAAAGAAGAATTTAAATTGCTGAAAAAAATATGATTATAATAAAAGACTATTCAAATTTATGGTTTTAGAAATTGTAAATTGAGGATAATTGGATAATAAGATAATGAATTTAGGAATAAGTTGAGATTGATTTTAGGGAAATCAAATGGATTAAATCAATTATTGAATATCAATTAATCTAAATTTGAATTTATAGGGTTTAAATTAATTGTTATTTTGTATTTCAAATCTGTTTTCTATTCTGGTTGTTTTTATTCTCCTACCTCGTTCCTTTTCGGGGACGAAAAGTTTTGAGTGGGGGAGAGTGTAACGACCCGTAAATTTCAACTGTTTTAATAACGTAATTAGCCGAAATTTTGTGAAATTTTAAACGATAAAATTTTGAAATAAAAATTTAATATTTGGAATACGTCTAGTTAAACATAGCAACTGGTAAATTTTCGTCCGAAAATACGAAAGTTTATTTCGCACGTAAATTCACTTCAATTTAATCAGTTAAAAAGCGATGAAAATAAAATGTTTCCGAAACCTAAATATTTTTACATAGAGAAATTCTAAACCATCTTCTGAGCAAGATGACAGTTTGTCGTTTTTCCAAATTCGGACATTTTTGGCTCCGTCGATCTTATTTTTCAGTGTTTTTCTTGCATTTTCCGCCAGTAGAAAAATTCGAATTTTTATAATTAAATCGGATCACTGATATCTATATAACGTTTAACCGTCTCATCGCGCTGGTCACCATGGTATATTCACTTCTGTATTTCGGTGTTCGGTTCGCGACAAAAATCCGCGAAACGAGTAGTGGTATATTTCTAATGGATATTATGTATCACTAGTTGAGTCGGTTATTGATAATTAATCTGCTGATTAGCTCTTAAATTTCTTCCACTATATTTCTACACCACGTCTGAATTTCTAATTTAAGTTTCTTTACTGTCAAAGTGTTGAAAGAAATAGTCTAAGATGTGTTCTCTAACTTGTGAATTGATATTCTTTTATATTTCTACTGGCTGGCTTTGGATGTAGTCCAACTTGTGCTCTTCCACTGCAAATAATGTATCCAATTAAATTAAATTATTTACATATAACCGTATATGATAAACAATAGATAAAATAGCCATATATGTTGCGGAAGGATGTAAACAAAGTGACGATACCAATGGAAAGTGACATATCAAGTGAAGTAGGTACCATTTTGAGTTTGAGTGTTCGGAGATCTTTCAATCATCTACCATTTGAAAAATCAAACGGTCATTCATTTTACTTTTATAAATTCTTGTGCCTGACTATCTCACTTACCTATATTCAATTAATGTACTAGTTCCAACTTACATTGGTGGTTCTCTTCTCATTCCCTTTATTCATTTGAGGAAATTCATTTTTATTTATAAACTTTCATTTTTCTCCTGTTGCTTCATCTTCACTGGTTCGTTCCTCCAACTTTTGGCATCAGCTTTATCTCAAATTTCTGCCGTGCCACATCCACTTCACCAACCAAAAGCATGAAGCGCCACCACCTTTTCATTCATTCCCATGCAATCACCTCTCCCCTTCGCCTCGACAGCCACGCTAGCTCCAAACCCACTTTCTTCCGGTGACTAGATCCGCCCATTGCTCCACACGCCAAAACCCACTTCCTCATCAGCCACGGCCCCGCGACAGCGGCAATTCCTCCCTCCTTTTCCACCTAACACTACCACATGACAGCCCCTCCTTCCTTTACAAACGTCCCGCACTGCCTCCCCTCCTCCGCGCTCCGCCACTAAGTCACCAACCTCCGCCTCCACGTCCCCTGCTCCTTGTTCCGCTCAGCCCAGATCTCGCCACTACACCGCATCCAATAACCGACCACCATCCAAAAACCTCCGCTTGAACTTCCTCCGCCTTATCCCCACCACTGCCAACCCTTCGTTAGCCTTCACTCTCGGTTGCTGGTGCCTGTGTCCCCTGTTCGATGCCTCCTCCACTCCTTTCTTACGCAGGTGCAAGTTTTATTTTAAAAAAATATATATTATATAATACGTAGGTATATATATATTCGTTGTTAAGTATATGTTTGAGTGGTTTTGCATATACTAGTTTTGTAGTTCTATTAGTTTATTTATAAGTGTTGTTTATGTAAAGTATAGGTTTATATACTGTTATATATATAGTTTTTATATGCCTTGTCTTAGTTGATATGATAGTTAATATAAAGGTAGTGTCATAGGTTATTACCGTATATACTTTTAAATATATGGGTGTTATTTTATATATTATATATAGATCTGATGTGAAGTGTGTGTGTGTGTATTAGTTAATATATGTCTTGTTTTGCTGTGGTCTGTAATACTATGTTATCTCATATATACAACTTGGTAACCGCATATATATGGTAAATCTAAATGCTGCTTTATTTTCTTTGTTTTATATCTCAGTTTGGATATGCGAATATATATCTAAAATCTAGTTTACGATATTTTAGTATAAAAGTATTTCATTTATGCAAGTTTAAGTGTTTTATAGTATATTGTTGGTTAATGCATATATATATGAGTTATATTATATTTCCTATAAGCCTACATACATTTGTTTTGTTTCCTGTTTGCACTGTTGAAAAGAAAGTTTATATATATATCTGAGTTTAAAGTATTTACATATAGTAGGTCCAGGTCTGTAGTTTAACAGTAAAGTATATCTTTTGATTTTAAGATTAAATGTACGGTGTAGGCATAGTCTGGAATATATATCAGTGTTTAAGGTAGATATGTTGTTCTATTATGTGTGTTTTATTTAAAACAATGATTTTAATATATTTAAATTTAAAACGTGTTTGTATTTAGAATATGCTGTAAATAGAAAAATATAGTTATATATTTATATATATGAGTTCGCTTGTACCATTTATCTGCATCGACCCAATTCTGATTTGATTTCGTCTATTCCTTGTTACCAGCTTTGATCGTCGAATCGTGTCCATCTGGCTTTGCTTTGAAATTCGTAGCTCGTTCTTTGTCATTTCTTTCTAGCCTCGAAAGGTGAGCACTCACTCACGATTAACGTTCTTTATTTATTAAATTTGATTTCAATTGAAACGACAATTGAAATATGCTGCTGTTAGTTATTTATACTGTTATTACCTGTATCAGTTCACCTGTGACATCTGACACCATTATCTGTTAATTATTTATGCGATGATAATACAGTTTGGCTGATAATTGATTGATTGTTGATGTTTGTATTGGACTTAAATTTGTTAGTGTTAAATGATAAATAGTATGCAAAATTGAAATGGATATAGGATAGTTAACAAATTTTAAACTGATTTATATGTTAAATTTGATTAGTTGAATATGACCTTTTTTTTATTGTTAAATTAATTGACATGTAGAATAGTGATAATTACACTTTGAACCATCGACGTATATTGGATTAATTGTTGTAGTATAAATTGAAATAGATGACAAGTGAAGAACCGTAATGTAATAATCTTTAATCTACATGAAATGATAGTGTAGATTCTAGAGATAATTATATTAATTCGTACAAATAACAATGCGAATTAATACGGTTATTTCGGGATTATTCGAATTGATTATTGGATTGATATTGATTGTTGTTATTGCTTGTTTATTTACTTTGACACCATCCCAGTTATCACACTGCAAGTTCCCTTTGCTATGTTTTGATTTTGAATTGAATTGGAATCGGGTTGAAATGATAAATACCCAAATTGAACTTTGACCTTAGGATAGAGAATTAAATAAAACCCGATTGGTCAATAATTTGATTGGAAAATAAAATAAAGATTTTATTTGAATAAATAATATGGTTTTGAAATGAAGTTGAAATTTGAATTTTAATAAAAGAAAATGTTAATATATAAAAATCTGAAACAAAATATTAACAATGTAATTGATGAAAGAATGTTGTTTAATTTGAGAAATTATTGAATTAAGTTTGAAATTATAATTAAGTTGAAATTATAATTAAGTTTGAAAGTATTAAACTTTGAATTTTTTTAATAATTAAGTTTTGAATTATTTAATAATTAAATAAGATTGGATTATTTAATGATTAAATTGAATTGAACTCTTTAATAAGTAAAATTGAACTTTTGAATAAGTGAATTTTACTTCGGAAAAAAATTGAAATTGAGTTTCCTTATAAATTAAGTTTTGGAAAATTATCTAAGTAAGTAAACAAGTGAAATTGAATTTCTTTAACAAGAAATAAAATGTGATTTATTGAAATTAATGCAAGACTTGAAATTTAAAGAATTTGGTTTGATGAATTTAATTTAATCAAATTTGTAAGTTTTGATATAATGAAGTTGAATTTAAATAATGGGTTTAATGAATTGGAAATTTAATAGAAATTGTTTTGAATGGAAATTTACTTAATGAATATTGAATGAAATCGATAAATGAATTTAAACTTGATTTGAATGTTAAATTAAATTAATTTAAATGTTTTCGAAATGAAACTTATATACGAACTTGAATCAATATTTGAATGGTTTTAAATAAAGATTGAAATTGAATTATAAGGTTTTGAAATGATAATTTGGAAGTTTTGAAACGTAAATTATTGGAAATTGGTTTTGAAAGACAAATGAATGTTGATTTACGAATTCTATTTGAAATTGAAATTGATTTGGTTTTGAAATATATAAACGACCAATCGGTGAAATAATTACGGAAGTTATTAAAGAGACCAGAATCGGTTATGGATATACTCTCTATCTAAACCGGAAACCACTTTAATAACTATACGCGGAGTGATGATCCAGAATGAAGTGGTTGGAATGATGTACGTGTTGACTGAAGAAAGAGAACGATAATGGATGCCTTGACACTTGTGTCAAATTGGAAATGACTAAAACAGGAGCCGTGCCGGGCCAATGGAGGATTTGCTACCTCAAGTGAACACACTTCTTCGAACTACTCATTACTTGTTGTCGATTGGTGCACCCTTGATTTTGGGAGTGTTGTTTCACGGTGTTGCGGGCGCTGCGGCGTTGCGTTCTCACCAGTCCGGATCAGGCAAACGGTAGTATCACTACCTTGGGTATTGCCTCATGTGCCTTGTCATACTTGTATCCCTTTATTTGCGACCACTACGATTTTGGTTTGTACCTTTAGTATATGGATTGCCCTCTGGTGACTTCCGGTTTTGGGGAAACTACGGTCTTGTATATGCTTTTGGGAATAAAAATGTGTTAAGGGTGGAATGGGCCATGACTTAACACTATTTTGATACCTTATATTACTGATAGACATTATCTACTTAGCGTATATTACTACCTAGTAGATAGTTTAACGGATCCTTAAAGGATGGTTATTCCAAACATCCTTTGAGTTACTTGTATTTCAATTGCTATTTCACTTGAGTTGGATTTATTAATATAAGAATGTTAATCCTGACTCGAGTGTCTTGTGTTTTTGCTTTACGCTCGGGTCAGACTGAGTGTACCAGTATTCGAGACTCACCTTTGAAGTTGGAGCTTTGCTTGAAGATCCAGCCATCTATTCTGCTCTCAGTGTTCGATGATTCCAGTGATGTATTCTGCTTTGTATTTGATGTATCGCGTTACTCTTCCGTTGTATCTGGTTTAACTCTGATGTATCGTATTACTCTTCTGTTGTAAAACTCTGATGTATCTTATATATTCACATAGTAGCTTCATGAACTACTATCTCTTTTTATTTCCGCTGCACTTATTACTCTGTGTCTGTGATTATTTTATTTACTGTATATGTTCAGTTTTTCCAAATTTAAATTAACAACGCGGTATTTTGAGCAATTCAACTCCGGCATGAGTGTCTACCTATACACTTATAATGGATGCGAATGGTCCAAAATTCCGGGTCGTTACACTATTGCACTGTGAAAGGATCTTTACTGATCTAGGCTTGGATGATGAGCAAAAGAGGAGGCTGGCCTCTAGGCAGCTGCAAGGGGTAGCGCTTCAATTATGTAATAGTGTGACTGCCGAAGTTTCGGAGGAAGAATTGACATGGGTTTATTTCAGAAGGAGATTTGAGCAGAGGTTTTTATATAAGGTTACCAAGTCAACATTGATGAGGAAGTTTATGGCTTTAGGCCAGGGAGAGATGTCAGTAATCAAGTACGCTGCTAAGTTTGATGAGCAGTCTCAATATGGATATGCCACTATAGACACTAACATCAGATGCAATGAAAGGTTTATTCGAGGATTGAGCCCCGAGCTCGCTAGAATGACCATGGCACATATCCGAGATTCTGATAATGTGGTGGTAGAGATGTCCATTCGCCATGAAGAGATGCTTGCTGTTTCTGCCAGAGAGAAGCAAGTGGAATCCCAGGGTCCTCAAGGAAAGAAGAGGAAATTTTTTAAGAAGAAGGGAGCCCAAAAGAGGGATGCTACCAAGAAGGCAAAGACTGATTTAGTGTGCTTCAAATGTGACAAGAAAGGTCATTATGCTCACGAGTGTAGGTCAGGCAAGGGAAAAAAACCTGTAGAAAAGAAGAATGTGAAATGCTTCAACTACGACCAAGTTGGGCATTATAAGAACCAGTGTCCAGAACTGGTCAGGGCGGACAGAGGGAAGGTTTTTACTATTGGACCATCATCTTCTTCTAGGTCTACTGCAGCAGAGAAAGGGAAAGCTGTGATGGAAGGTACGCTTTTGATTGAGAGTACACCAGTTAGGGTACTATTTGATACCGGTGCATCACATTCATTTATATCATAGTAGTTGGTTGATAGGTTATGTATAGAACCCACATACCTTGTTACTTCCTTAAGGGTTGCAAATCTAATAGGAGGGTATGCAACTGTAGGGATGAGATGTGACTAGTTAGAACTTGATTTGTTAGGTCATAAGTTTGTATGCAGTCTATATGTTTTTGATTTCGTAGATTTTGGGATCATTTTGGGTATGGATTGGTTGGGTTAGTATGAGGCTAGGATATTTTGCTAGGATTAGGAAATATCATTGAGACACCCAGATAGCCATAACCGAATCATTTTCTCAGTGGAGAATTCCAGCAAGAGTGTTTGTGCTTTGTTGAGCGCCATAGAAGTGGAAGAAGAATTAAGTCTGGTTCGTGTAGTAAGAGAGTTCACAGATTTCTTTGAGCCGGTTACATGACTACCATCGAAACGAGCTATTGAGTTTCAGATAGATCTTGTACTAGAAGTCGAACCTGTCAGAAGACCACCTAGCAGGATGACACCGACAGAGACGAAGGAATTAAAGGTGCATCTAGTGGATCTTGAAGGAAGGAATTTTGTTAGACTAAGAAGTTCGCCTTGGGAAGCGGCCATGGTTTTTGTGAAGAAACCAGATGGGTTATTCAGGATATGTATCGACTATCATAAGCTGAATGAAAGGACGATAAAGAATAAGTATCCTTTGCCGAGAGTAGATGATCTGTTTGATCAGTTGAGTAGAGCCAAGGTGTTTTCCCAATTGGATTTTGCGACAGGGTTCCATCAGTTAAGAGTGAAAGAGGACAGTATTCCTTTGACAATATTTCGGACTAGGTCAGGTTCATACGAGTGGTTAGTAATGTCATTCTGGTTAATGAATGCACCTTCTTTCTTCGTAAATTTGATGAACCGAGTTTTCTAATAGCACTTGGATAGGTTCATGCTGGTAGTCATAGATGACATTTTAGTGTACTAGATAGATGAAAGAGAGCATGAGGATCATCTTAGGGTGGTGCTTGAGATGTTAAGGCAGCTCCGGCTAAAGGCGAAGTTTTCTAAGTATCATTTTTGGAAGAAAGAGGTTAAGTTTCTTGGTCACATGATTTCGGAGGAGGGCCTAGCAGTCGATCCAGTTAAGATCGAAGTAGTTAATGATTGGAAGAGACCAAAGATGGTAACCGAGATCAGGAGATTTCTTGGACTGCTGTCTATTACCGGAGATCCATTAAGGATTTCTCGCAGATAGCAGCACCTTTGACTAAGCTGACCAGGAGAGATGTGAAGTTTATTTGGTCCGACAAATGTGAGGAAGAGTTCCTTAAGTTAAAGCGTTTGTTGACTATTGCACAAGTGTTAGTAGTTCCAGAAGGAAACCAAGGGTTAGTGTTGTATACTGATGCATGTGGGACTGGATTGGGATCAGTGTTGATGAAGAGGGATAATGGTATTGCCTACGCATCTTGACAACTTAGACCGCATGAAGTAAGATATCCTCCTCACAACTTGGAGTTGGCTACGGTAATTTGTGCCTTGAAGATTTGGAGGCACTATCTCCTAGGGGAGAGATTTGAGTTGTATACCGATCATAAGTCAATAAGATATTTATTCTCTCAGAAGGAGTTGAATATGAGGCAGCAAAGGTGGCTTGATTTTTTGGCTGCTTATGATTTCGATATACAGTATACTCTGGGGAAAGGAAATAAGGTGTTAGCCATGTTGTTAGAATGGAAGGATCTAGAAACTTTGGCCAGTTGTGGTGTGCAGTTAAGATCTACTAATAGTTCTAATCAGGGTACTGAGTTCGACTAATGTTGATCGAAAGAATTTCTTCTAAGCAAAATGAAGATCCAGTATTAGCCGAGAGGATTAGAAGGCTTGAGATAGGATCAGAGATCAATAATCTAAAGGATTTTTGAATCGACCAGAGAGGATGGTTGAGAAAGAAGGGACGACTATGTGTTACGAATGTAGAGAACTTGAGAAGAGAAGTTCTAGAAGAGTGTCATCGATCCAAGTTTACGCTCTCCTGGAGGGAAGATGCAACGAACCGCCTTTCTAAACCCCAGAAGTCAACACTAATACGTCCAATGTATTACGTGCCGAGCATTCAAGTGCCGGAATGGCCGATCGCTATGGAAAAGAAAGAAGATAGAAGATAGAAGATAAGAAGAAACTAAACAATCATATAATCTCACAATGCAACGGAATAACATATATTAATCAACATAATTCTTTACAAAGTCATTTCCAAAATGATACATCAGAGTCATACTAATACAGTTCTAACCTTGGACAGTTATAAGAGCATTTTCCTACTTAACTAATACAACAAAATATAATACAATGAAAACCAAATAATAACAAGCTATCGATGTCGCCTCCTGCGCCAAGCTCCGCTGAAATGTATCCATGGTAACCTGAACTACTTGGCTACCCATAAAAATTTGAGCACCCAATAGTTTTAGGGAAAGAAAATAAAACTCCAAGTCAGACATGGGTTTGGTGTGAGTAAATTCAAAACAACTAAATTATTACTTTAAAAACTCTTTTAAAATCAAGGGTACCTCGTAAGACCATGCTGCACATAAACACGGACGGGTTTTTACCTTACGATAACCTAAACACTTTTATATATAAATCCAGTGATATTATAATAATGTCTAAGGGTTCGAAGTAAATATATAAAATAGCTGAAATGCTTGCATCTCACATTCCAACATAGTTGGGCACAATTAAAATCGCAATGGCTCGTATTGGAGATTGGATTCCATATTATGGCAAGGTAAGGGACTACCTTCCGGTGGTACACCTCAAGAAAATGCACCGATGCCAACACAGAACTGGCTGCCCCTTTAACATGGCATATCGGATTACCTCATCCCCTTTTTCATACCGAGGCGTTATACTTCCACGGTGTTTGTGCGCAACCCAACTCTAATAAGGAACAATCTAGAATGGGATGATGGCTCCTAATGGTAGCTAACCACATGGCTCTGTTGCATACCCGTTTTTGCCATTTTCTGGTTTGTGAAGCTTGTGAGGTCACGTCTTTACCTTTTTATTTGCAAACCCACTTGGAATGTTAACACTGCCCTTCAGGCATTTTTGCAACATTAGCATTCATCCATACCAGTTCGTTTTGGGACTGAACGAAACCGAAGGCACGACTTCTACTAAATCCATTTTGGAATCACCCTTATAGTTGATAGAAATAGCCCTTGCACTTCAAACTCCATCTTCGATTCCATACTCTTCAAAATGTCTTCAGTTCGAACGCCTGTGTTGGATCAAAGTGTTTTCGGATAACATAACTGATCCCGGTCTCTTCGAAACAACTTTCGATAGTTTCCGATAGACTCCACCCCGGTTCTTTAGGAAATAAATAGATAAAGATAAGAGCGGAGACCACCTCCTAACCATTAGTGGATGGATATATGCTTTATCCTAGGAGAACGAAATGAGATTTATACTCACAGTATATCATCATTGGAGATGGTTGTGCCACATAACTCACATGTTTCTCCTAGTTATTTCCAAAGTTATGTTTTGGTCTAGGTCTGATAGTCTGTTATTTAACTATCAAATAACAAACATTCAAACATTGACTCAATTTCACATGGGATTCACCAAGCCTTTCTTAATTAATCATTAGTTAATAAAATCACTTTAAAAAACTTGATGAAAAGGTCTTTACACAACACCATTTCCAAAACCCTTACTTCCCCTTTTTACTTGGAAAATATTTATACTTGTCTTAGGGTATAAGTATATTATTAAAACATTTGAAAATTTCCTCCTTTAAAATTTTCTTTTTGAAAACATTACTTACTATATGCCGATCCACTTATCCTTTATAAAAGATCCCTTTTAAAAGCTCCCTTCGTATTTAAATACCTTTATAAATTTCCAAAATCAATTTATAACAACACTTTTATAAGTCTACAAGTCAATTTACAAAACCTACAAAATCATTTATAGAACATTTTTCCATTTAAAACTCCTTTTATAAATCTTCTTTAAGAACAATCCTTTACAAAATATCTTTTGCAACTATTAAATCGCTTTAAATAAACCATTTTACTTAGTAAAACCCATTTTTATAGACAGGTTATTATTTATAAATACCTTTATAAAATAATAATATAACTTGAAATATCAATTATAAACCTTAAACCTGGTCTGATTAAAGAATTGAAGCTAATATAAAACCATGTTTTATAGCTTCAAAAAGAGGCTTAGCAAACCTAATGGTAGTAATTTAAGTTATCATTTAACATCAATTTCACAATCAAGTCGCTTAACCATTTATTGACATAAGTCAACATATATGTAAATACACTTCATATCCAGTCAGGGAATAACATGTCAATATAACTCAACTAGCTTATACATGTCCATGTAACACAATAGCAGGATGGTGATTTATCCTGCTAAATAGATGTCCAAAAAATTCAATCACTTTATAATAGAATGGGGATTTATTCTCCTAACGCATGTCAACACAAATAACCATTACATTATAGCAGAATAGGGATATATTCTGCTATCAAATGTCCAAACAATTCAATCAATCAACATTATAATTCATTTACGGTTGTTTGACTACGTAATAGTATCTACACTTGAATCCCTTGTGTTCAAAACCATCTTTGGAACGAAGTTCTTTTAAAAACAATTTGAGTCTTGGGAAAACAAAGGATTTAAAACTTAAAACTCCCTTTAAAATAATTAATTACAAGTCAAACCCTTTATTAAACCATAATTGGACTTAATCAAATTTTAAATTCATTTAATTACTAATTTGGAAATAATTCAACCTTAAATAAATAATTAAAAAATAATTAATTATTAAATAAATAATTGAACCCTAATTATTCCTATATAGATTATTAAATAATAATTTAAACCTTCATTAATAGTCAAATATTAATAAATCTCAATTAATTAAATAATCTTTTATTAAAGGCTTAAATAATAAATTAAACCTTTAATGAACAATTATATTAAATTGAAGCCCTAATTAATTCATAATTAAGATTAATTAAACACTTAATTAATTAATTAATTAATTGACTTTATATTTAATTAATAATCAATTTAAAAAATTAATATCCTTAACTCGTAATTAATTAAAATTTAATCTTACTTAATTAATAATTGATTAAAATTAATATTTTCTTTAAAGGATAATTAATTAGAAACTAATCTTCATTAATTAAAGTTAATTGATCTTGTTTAACACTTAATTAATTATTAGTTATCGAAACTTAATTAATTAAAATAAATTTTTAAATGCTTAACTAACTTTCTAAAACATTTTTATTTAGTTTTTGAAACATTTCTAAAAAAAATTCTTAGGAATAGAAACTTAAATATCCAAAATTCAATCTTTTGACAAAATTGCATTTATAACGATTATCATTATATGGCCTGTAATTTCACTTAGTAATTCTACTAACGGATTTGTTTACAACTTCACTTACATGTTACTAACTTCCTTAACATGATTATTAATCTCACTAACATGTTTATCAATCTCATTAACATGTTTACTAATCTCACTAACATGTTTAGTAATCTCACTAATATGTTTAGTTAACTTAACTTGACAAGTTTGCTTACTCACTTAACTTAACAAGTTTGCTGTAACAACCGGGGATTTTAAAATCTTTAATCATCGTCAAAATGACGATCAAACCGGTTGCAAATTGTTATTGGAATTTAAATCAAGCGAAATTCTCTTGAAAATTGTTAAATATGTAGGTGGGCTGTAAAGTTAAATTGGTAGCCACGCCTTCATTCGTTGTTCTTAGGCCGAGATGATAATATTCGATCGTTTCCCCCTTTTCGTTCATTTTTCTCATTTTTCGAAACCCTTACTCAAAATAAATCGAACGAGAGAAAAAGAAAAATGGTGGCGCTCGTTCTCTTCTTCGTCCCTCTGGAAAACTAGGGTTTCAAAAATAAGGGCTGCTCGTCCTTCGCTCGTCCTTCAATTCAATAGCTAGGGCTTTAGATGAATCGAAGAAGACAACTGCTGAAGCTCGATCGAAGGTTCGCGCTTTCCTTGTCGATCGACGTCTCCTTCACTTCGCTCGCGGCAGCTTTAGGATAAGGTGAGTGTTATCCACTCACATCTGATTCAAACGCCACGTTTAGATAGTTCGATTGTTTTGTTGATTGATGAGTTTTGAGTGATTCATTCGCTCACATCTACCTCAAATTCTCGGCTTTGAACTCTCTGATATTTGGTTG
This sequence comes from Allium fistulosum, assembly GCA_030737815.1. Taxonomy (NCBI): domain Eukaryota; kingdom Viridiplantae; phylum Streptophyta; class Magnoliopsida; order Asparagales; family Amaryllidaceae; genus Allium; species Allium fistulosum. Next base: position 1,366,874,523 of record CM060902.1, on the reverse strand, counting down.
AATTCGTCAGTTCAGTTTGCTTGCAGTTCGATTTTTAAGTTGTTTTGTATGGATTTTGATCTGTTGAATTTCGTGGTTGACGGCTTCGACATTGAGCTATTCGATCACTTTCCTTGCTACCTTGGTCATCACGATGTAGACTTATGACCTGTTTAACTTCGATTTGATTTGATTTCCATTATTTGATGGCTTCGGCCTTAGTACTGATTCTTAAAATGCTGATGTATTTGTTCGAACTCACAACTACGTTTGGAATTGAATCTTGGGTATTTTGTTTCTCTGACAATTTTATTTCGATTGCTTAAGTGTCGAGTTTGTTTTCACTACATATGTGTTTGATTGCCTCAGGGTTGTATTTTTGATACAATTTTCATACTCATGATTTTACTTTAAGCTACAGTTTGGAATCTCCTCTGTGTTGTTTTTGCACTACACCATTTATGATGACTCGAAAGTCTCGTTGATAAGTGCATTACCCTTAAGTATTATTCATGTATCATTAGCTTGTTATATCTGCCTTTGTTGGACTTTGTGACATTTGCAGTGGATTTTGTAGTTTGAGTTTTTGATTGATTAACCTAACCTGCACTAGATTATTGGTTGTCACATTTATATCACTTGAGAATGTTATGTAGTTGGCTTCACTGTAATATGCCTTAGCCTTGCTTGTGCAGCACCATACATCAGTTGCATCCATTGGGTTGTTGACATCACTTGCTTGACCCTTTCATTCTACTATTGGTTGGTCAACACTTGCTGTTGTAGTTTTAGCTGCAATCTTAGTTTGAATATCGAGTTGTACTCATATATGTTGCTTGGTTGGTCTGCAACTCCTTGCAGCCACCCCTGTTTTCATGTTAGTCCCTATGCTTGAACTTTGATTGGTTGAAGCTCTGTTGCCTGGTTCACCTCAGTTGATTACATTGGAGACTGACACTGCTCAGTTGCTTATATCGACCCTATTTCTTTGTTGCACTATTTTCTGTCATTTTTGTTGATGCCTTTGTAGTCTGTTCCAGTCATCACTTCACTGCCTTTATGTCATTCGAGTTGCATACTTCATGTTCATATGCATTTTTAGTTGAAACCGATATTATCCTTTCAATGTTGCCGATGTTTCATTGTTACTGGCCTGTGTTCGGTTGTTTGCTAGGCCTTGCTATGCCGCCTTGTCTTTGGTATACTGCCCAGTTCATAATGTTGGCATCGATATGTGTTATCCCTATCGTGTTTACACTTCCTGTCGCACACCCGTGCATTCCAAAGTATATACAGTGTTGTTCTTTGTATAGGTGCGTTTGATATATCTCGCAGTTGTATTCACTTAAGTTCGTTATAACTTGGTCATCATTTTATGTTGTCTGCACTTGAACAGAGCCTTGTGCGTGTTCACTTTAGCTGCACTTGAATAAGTTGGCTTCACTTGAACAGAGCCTTGTCCTCTTATATAAAAACAGTTCATAATGTTGGCTTCACTTTAGCTGCACTTGAATAAGTTGTATTCACTATAGCATGGCCATCCAGCCTTTTCATATGTTCTCTGTCTAGTCTCTGACCATCTCTGTTGTTACCTGATTTTGACTTTTGGTTATTACTGCGGTATGATTATGATGTTAATACTGTCCAGTACAGTACTATATTCATGTTTGCAATTTGTTCATTCGGGTTTTGAGGCTGTTTGCACGCAGTGCAATGTAGTCATTTGTGTTGTTATCACACTTGAGTTGAACCCGATTCGGGGTTTGACCTTGTGATCAGTTGTGACTTTCACTGAGCTTTTGTGTATCTCCTACGATAGTGGCGAGGCAGTACACGCGTGCGTGTACTGCAGCCCTATCAGATTTGACAGTTTTAAATTGATTTAGTCGATTTGATAAATTGTTTATTTATCTCTGTTGATGATTTAAATCTGCTGATTTTTTGTTAAACACTGTTAAGTGTTATATTGACCGTTATCCGGTTTCTTTGTTTAAAGAATCGGATAGACGGGAATTATTGTGACTGTCGTCTACTAAAATTATTACTGCCTATATGCACTAATAAACTGGTTTGAATTAGACTGACCTGGGTATTATTTTCTTTTGAATGTAATACTCGGGTCAGACCCGAGTTATTTCAGGTAGTAGATTTCCTTCTTTGAGTGCTGTTCGGGATTTGAAGACTTTTCATGTCTTCTGAAGTTGTCAGTGTCATTTTGTAGTAGTCGTGTCATTGTATAGAACGATATGTATTCATGTATATTAGTCGATAATGTACTTGTATATATAACTTCTAAAGTCGACAGTTGTAGTTGTATCATATGTATTTTGTCAACTATGTATTAACTGACATCAGTTATATATATATATGAGACTTTTTTTTTATCTGTGTTCCGCATTTATATTATCTGTGTTATTGTTATATCTAATGTCCTAAACTATTATGAACCATCGTAGTTCGTTTTATACTAGTATTGGGAGTGTCGATGGGAGTAAATAAATAATAGATGAAAAATAAAAAGTATATACCACTCCTGTCGAGATAACCAATATTAGTGTAAGGCCAATTACGGATGGTCGCTCCTATCCAGCCTTATTCTTCGTAATAATAGACAGTATTTCTTTTAATACTCTTTGTTATTATGAGCATAGAGGTGGGGCGTCACATTTTCTAATTACATTTCATTTAGCTTACTCACTTTCTAATTCGCTTACTAACTAGTTAAGTCACTAACTAATTAACCGATTTTAGAAGCTAACTTGCTGGCTTTTCAATTACTAACTTATTCACTACTTTTCATGCTAACTTCCATGTCAAACTCAGCAACACATACAACCATATGGATATACATAAACAAATCAACACAACAACAAGACATATAGCAAATTAAGCACCTTTACAACATACATCATATTTCAAAATTATAGCACATATATATAGTTATAAACTTAAAGATAAGACTATGTTTACTCACCGAAGCTTACTAACTCAAAGCAAACTCTTCCTAGAGCACTACCACACCTAAATCCTTGTAGTTTCTTAGAAAATGAAGTCTTTTTAGGGGCCTAACCAAGCGAAATAGGCTCGGCCTTAAGTGTAGGGTATGTCCTTGAGATGTTTTAGGTGGAGATGTGCTTGTATTTGGAAGATAAGGCGATGAAGTGGATGTATGAGTGTTTTAGCAAGTTTCTAAGAGGTTTTTAAAGTAGAAAGTTAGGATTTTTAATATTAGAAACAAAATAGAAGCCATGAAAGTTTTCCAAGAGCTTAAGAAAAGAGAAGGAACTTAGGAAATGAAAAGTAGAAATGATAAAAATGTAAAGTAAATTATGAAATGTTGTTTTTATATAAGAGGAGATAGCTAAATTACCTAAATGCCCTTCATACTTTGCCCTCCATTCCTTGGACACCACCTCATCACCTATGACCCCTCTTCCCTTCTTAAATTGGAAATTTCATGTCCCCCGATGCTTCATGAAGACCCAACATGCATTAATGCCCAAATACTAAAATTTTAAACATGTTATGGTACTTAAATTGTACCCATGTCTCCTAATGATGTGACATATATACTTATATTTTAATTTTTCTTTTTAAATCTTATATACCTAAGTATAAATACAAATATACATACATTAATACACACAGAGAGAGATATATATATATATACTAAATAACTTACAAATGTATACTTATGCTAAAGAGTTCATAACGTTTTCGATTACTTTTAGCCGACGAAAAGTCGAAAATTCGAAAAACGAATTTCGGACAATTTTTCAATTTTTCTTCGAACTAAATATTTTTATAAACGAAATTTGAAAACCATTTGACCATCATTATTTATTATTTAAAAGAGTTTTTTTCATTATAAAACCTATATATTGAATATTTTAAAATTAATTAAATATTTGTAGATCAAAGCAGTGAAATTTCGGGTCGTTACATTATTCCCCTCTTAAAACAATTTCGTCCCCGAAATTACAACTTAACCTATGCTAGAAAACACTTAACACTACACATCAGTTCGTATGATGTACATAGATCAATCTTATGCAAAAATATGACTTGACCACTACTCGAATACATAACTTCACTTCCGAACTAGTATCGCTCACCTGATTCTCTAGTGCGGACTCCGATCAGGCACCTTGATTTGGAACCTCTATTCTCCTTACATAGTTGTAACTATGATAGAAACCTTTTGTCCCATACCAAAAATCCTCATCAAGTGCTTGCCATAAAGGATTGAGTAATAGATCCTTATTTGAAATGGTGTGAAACACCTCAAAGCCATGTACTCGAACCTTAGATCATAACTATATGAAAACGAGAGATGATCTGCATCCAACCAACGCATTTCTTTAATTAGTTCCCATCTAATACCAATTCTATTTCCATTAAATTATTTATGAAAACATTTCATAAAATTAAACTTAGGTTTAACTTTGTTACTTCTCCATTACATCCTAAGAGTATATACCCCTATTTGATTGAACTATTCCATTTTGCATTTATTTCCCTAAGAAAACTCAAGATCCAAATACCCGGTTTTTACTTCAATATCCTTTTGAATTGAAACTCTATATTTTAACTATAGAAAATATATACATATAGTCTGAGTATCTCCAAAATGATACTAAGGAACTGGGTACTACCAAACAGTATCATACATTCCCTTAACAAGATAGGTAATACTCAAGAGAAGTGCTTACCATCTGAACACATTCCTTCCCCAATTTTAAGTCTTTTTTCGAGCCACTCGAACTAGTTAACTTAAAAATATTTATTTTATTTCAAAATCTCATTTTTGAACAATACTTTACATTTTCAACAAAATATTTATCATCCACTTGCTTTGTGTTCGTTCGGGTTTGAAATTGTTTCGATTATACAATGATAAAGAGAATAATTTACTAATTTCACTATAACGTTCACCTAGGCAAACATTTGATCGTCACTTAGAAGATTATTCCTATTATCACAAAAGAAGTTGAGACTCATTCCCCCTAATCAATCTAAAGAAAATACTTCTTACTTAACATTTTCACTCCCAAAAATTAAATTCTTAAGTAAAATTTCTTTCAATAATACTATTATTACTTTTCAAAACCTTGAAAATCCTTTTCAAAAGCCCCGGGATTTAAGTCCTTTAGTTTCCAACTTAAATTCTTCTTTAATTAAAAGACACCTTATAAATTTATTTTATAAGATCAACTTTTATAAAACCATTTTTGTCAAATACTTGTTTCGAAATATGTTAACTTATTATTAATTTTTTATAAGCAACTTTCATTAAATCAATTTTTGCCCCAACATTAAGATCGAATGCTTTATAATCAAATTATGAAACTTAATTCACAAGGTGTTCGTTTCAAAGGTTTCTGAATTTCTATCTACCCAACACATATCTTAAAAAACGGAGCGACTTATACACACTAATAATAGTAAATGCTCAAACCGGACGAGCATGACTAAACAAACCCTAAATTATAATAATAAAATATAATTATCTCCCAACACCCTACACTTCAAATAACTATACCATTCTTCACTAATTTTGAAAATCATTCTTTATACATAAAATATATTCTAGGTAGAATTATTTCATTTACGCAATTTCAAAACAATATTGTGTTTGTTGGTTTTGTTTAAGTTTTTAGGAATCCCTATCGACAACGTTGAACAAGCGCATCGACCAGAACTCATAAGCCACTCAACAGATCAAACAACACAATGTAAATCATTTTATATCACCAACAAATACGTGCTCTTATATATATAATACACTCAAACCCACCATAAGGCATTCCATTACCTTATTTGTTAATGAGTTGCCCCACCAAAGCTAAGGTTCTCACTTAACCTTGCACTCCGATACCAAATGTAAAGAACCGCCTTTCCGAACCCGAAACGTTGACTCTAATACGTCCACTGTATTTTGTGCCGAGCATTCAAGTGTCGGAAAGACCGATTATTATGGAAAAGAAAGAAGTTAGAAGATAAGAAGAAAATAAACAATCATATAATCTCACAATGCAACGGAATAACATATATTAATCAAAATAATTCTTTACAAATTCATTTTCAAAATGATACATCATAGTCATACTAATACAGTTCTACCCTTGGACAGTAATAACAGCATTTCCCTACTTATCTAATACAACATAATATAATACAACGGAAACCAGATAATAACTAGCTATCGATGAGGCCTCCTGCTCCAAGCTCCTCCGAAATGCATCCGTGGAAACCTGAACTACTTGGCTGCCTATAAAAATTTGAGCACCCAAGATTTTTAGAGGAAGAAAATAAAACTCCAGGTCAGACATAGTCTGGTGTAAGTAAACTCAAAACAACTAAAATACATTTTATATATAAATCAAAGGGTATCACATAAGACCACGTTTCACATAAACATGGACGGGTTTTAACCTTACGATAACCAAAACACTTTTATATATAAATCCAGTGAGATATAATAATGTATAAGTGTTTAAAGTAAATATATAAAATAGCTGAAATGCTTTCATCTCACATTCCAACATAGTTAGGCACAATTAAAATCATAATGGCTCATATTGGAGATTGGATTCCATACTATGGCAAGGTAAGGGACTACCTTCCTGTAACGACCCGATATTTTCAACCATTCGCATCCATTATAAGTGTATAGGTAGACACTCATGCCGGAATTGAATTGCTCAAAATACCGCGTTGTAAATAAAATTTGGCAAATCTCAGAATATACAGTAAATAAATATAATCACAGATCACAGACACAGAGTAAAATAATGCAGCGGAAGTAAAAGAAATAGTAGTTCATGAAGCTACTATGTAAATATATCAGAGTTACATAAGATACAACATAAGAAATAAAGTACAGTAGAAGTCTCAATACAATAACCAAGTACAGGCTGAATAGAACAATGGAACCGAAGTTGATAGAACAAGACTAGCAGATAATCTCCAGCGATTCAAATCTCCAGAAGGTGGAAATCCAAATCTGTGAATACTCAGGCTGACCTGAGCGTAAAGCAAAACACAAAACACTCGAGTTAGGACAATATATACTTATATAATGTAAACCAACTCAAGTGAACTGTAATAAAGGTACAAGTAACTTAGAAGATGCTTGGGACCGCCCATCCTCTAAGGATCCGTTAAAATATCTACTATGTAGTAATATTCGCTATTATAATAATGTCTAATGAGTAAAGTATAATCATATAGAAAATAGCGTTAAGGGGATGGAAAACCTTAATGCGGTCGGATCTTAAAATCATAATCGTAGTAAAGCTCGATATGGTAGGTGACACGGCACAACTAGGCAATGCCAGGATAGATATACCAATTACGCACACGGACTGATGGATACGCATAGCAGCCACTACCGTTCCACCTCGAACAACACTCCCAAATCGGAGGATGGCCATCTAATCAATCACAAGTAAGAGTATAATATCGAAGAAATGTGTCCGAGAAGAGGTGCTACCTCACTGGTCCGAGATCGCTCCTGTTTTAGCCACCTTATGCCAACTCACGGGAGTTGGGTCCACGTAACATACCTTAAGAACGTCGCCACCATCCTACTTCATTCTGGAATCTCCATCGCGTACACGGTTGTCAAAGTGGTTTTCGGTATCGACGGAGAGTATGTCCATATCCGATCCCGGTCTCTTTGCCAACTAATCGTTATTATAACCCGTGGTTATAACTTTTAAAAACAATACTTTACTTCAAAATAAGATATCATTTCAAAATCATGTCTTTATCAAAATAAAGATTTATCATTTCCAAATCATTTCAATATTCCAAAATATCGTATCCTTTCAAACTTCTTTTCAAATCATTTCAATATACCAAAATATCATATCTTTTCAACTTCATTTCAAATCATTTTAATATATCAAAATATCATATCTTTACAAACTTCATTTCAAATCATTTTAATATATCAAAATATCATATCTTTGATAGTTATACTTCGAAATCAAAACATTTTTATTTCAAAACTATGTTCATTTCAAAACAACATCATTTCCATTTCAAACATATATTCACCTTTCAAATAGTCTATACTTTCGAAGTTATAATTCTTTTGAAACTAAAACATTTGAAATCATTATACTTTGAAAATCACAACATTTCGAAAACATATATTTGAAATCATCTTCTAATTCTACATATTTACAAATTTATTAAATTAAACCCAAATTCCAAATTTTAATTTAAATTTAATTCAAACCATCATTTTCAACTCAAATTCAGTTTACTAATAAACCATTTCAAATCTTATAATTTCAAATATAGGTTTAATTCACAAAATACAATATTCAATCTTTAGTATATTTCAAAGCTTAAATATCCCACATTTCATAAATTCAAAATCATTTATATACATTTCAAAATATCAAAATATTATTCAAAGCATCATTCATTTATATTTCATTCAAATACCATTTGAATCCATTCATTTTATTAAATTTAAATACCATTTTAAACTCACATTAAAATCAAATTCTTCCATTTAAAACCATTTAAATGTCTCTTCATTGTCTTTAGAAATTTAACATTTAATTTCCAAAATCATATCATTTTCCAAAGATTATTTTTCATTATAATTTATTAAAACAACAAAAATACAGTTTCCGTAGCACTTACAAAATGCTACGTAAAGTTATAATTTAAAATAGTTCATTTAATAAAACGACAGCACTTAAATGCTGTAATATATTTCCATTAAATTTAAAATAAACTTAAATGTTAAGTTTAACCACTACAACACTTACAAAGTGCTATAATAGTCTTTATTTCAAATTAACTTTTTCAGTTCATTTAAACAACTACAGCATTTGCAAAATGCTGTAATATCTTTTACATACATTTCAAAAATGTTGTCAAATCAAATTCAGAGTTTAATTACCTTTTCACAAATTTAACTAAATTTCAAATTTTATTTAATTAACTTAAACTTTTAATTAAAACTTAATTTTCACATTTCCAAGTCAAGTTATATTTTAAAAGATCACTTTTAAACATTCATTTTTTAACCACTTAAACTCATAGAAAAATCAATAATACTTTAATAAATCGCTTAAATTCAAATTTAATCAAATTATCATATTTACCATTTTCCAAATATAATTAAATTTCATTTTATTTATATAACTTAAATATCATTTTTAACCAAAATTCCAAATTTCCAACTTAAGTTATATTTCAAAAATCCAGTTAAACCATTCATTAATTACATTTTTAACACATAGAAAAATCATAATTTCTTTAATTCAAAATCTGTTTAAATCAAATTTCATAAATTTATATTTTTAAAATACTTAAAAATATTCAAAACACTTTATAAATAACCACGGGCCTGTATATAGTTTTCTAGCCTAGGTCAAGTGATATGGATATGTATCATTTCAATCCGTAGTTTAAAAAGAAAAATCCGGGTTCTATCATTTCAAACCCGCAATCCCAAGTTAAAATAAATTAAAAAAAAACCATTCAGGCCAGCCCATAACGATTTTTCCCTATTCTAAAGTCCGTTCGGGTATGTATCATTTCAACCCATAGTGATTCTAGTCTACAGGGAACTTGCAATGGTGATAATTGAATAAATAACAGAATAACATTAAATAACAGTAACATATGATATAATAGGTGTAATAACAGGTGTGAACATCATATGATAATACTATAGGCATATATAACATGATAATATATTTCTACAGATTCACAGGGTGTCAATTTACTAGTTATATAGGTACATATTGTCTGGTGAGAATAACTCACTTGTTTAAGCTGGAGATGACAACCAAACACACAACACAGAATCTTTGAAGGTACGACAACATGAATATGATTTGAGAGTGGAGAGCCAAATATAATTGCCTTGTATACATATAAACAAAACAAGACAATGTATACATAAATATGTAACACAAAACAATATCGAAATGACTTGAAATAAAAAGCAACAAAGGGCAAAGTGATTCGAACTTTCTTTAACCATTCAAGAGCTTGACCAAGGGGAGCTTTTGCTCAGCCATAGCTGGACACAATCTCAGTTTATGGCATCAAAATAGCATGGCAACAAGGAGATGATGATGGTAGGAGTTACATATAAATAAGACAAAGGGTCAAGGCAAAATAAGTGGAGTTTTGGTGCATTTTTGGCTCATCCAAAGGCAAGTGGGGCTCGGCCCTTGCATGGTACAGGTCTAGATAGTGGAGGGTGATGGTGCAGCAGCAGCCAAAGGTCATGTAGCAAGTGGTGGTGGTGGCTAAGGGGGTGGCCAAAGCAAGATATGGAGGGTAGATGATGATATGTGTGGTCTAGGCAATGTTTTGTGGAGTTTTGTGGTGATGGCTTCAAGTGGAAGGTCATGGCCTGTCTTGGTCAGGGGGAAGGGAGTGTTTGCTGTAGTAGATGGAGGAGGTGATGATGGGGATGAAGGTGGTAGAGGCTAGACCAAGCAAACATGTGAAGAGATCAAGCAAAATCATTGAAAGAAAAGAGGAAAAGTGAAGAGAAGAAGAAGAGAATGGAAGCCATTGGCAAATTTTTCTTAGCTGTGAGTTTTAGGAGATGAGAACTGAAATTTTGAGAAGTTTTTCACGTGAATAAGAGAGAGGTACAGCTGAAGAAAGTATAAGGAACGGCCAAAATAACTGATGTATTGATTGAAAAAGAAACGGTAAAAGAAACGGTGAAACGACTTTACGTTTCTTAGCTTTTAAAACCTTCCATACTTCCTTTTCTTTTAAATCAAATAAAATGAAATAAAATTCAGAAAGTACATCTAAAAACCGAAACAAAGTGAACTAAAATAAAAATATATAATTAAATTTAAAGAAAATATAAAATGAATTAAGAAAATTGCTTAAAAATAGTAAACTAGTCTAGAAAATTTGAAATTGAATAGAATAAATTTTAGAAAATTCATATGAGCTTGTAATATATTTTTAAACATAAATAATAACATAAAATAAAAATATATTCACAAAATAAATATTAAAAATTTAATTTACATATATTTTTTAAATGGAGAAAATAGCAGAAAATAGGAAAACAACCTTTAAAAATAGGAAATCATCATAGTAAATTTGGAAAATTCTATTATTATTTTTAAAAATATTTAGAGATGAAAATATACATAAATTAACATATTGACACATATTAAAATAAATAATAAGAAAGAAAATATGATTTATAAAATTTGAAATAGGCAAAATTGCACAATAAAACAAATTATACTAAAAATTGAAATGTACATAACTTTTACATTTTAACTCCGTTTTTAACGAAACGAAAAGTAGTGTTCAAGTTATTAAATCTATTTTCATAATAAAAGATAAAATTTAAAATTTCAAACTTTTAAATTTTTAAGTATAAAAGTCAAAGTTTGACTATTTTAACCAAAATTCACATTTTCTGGAAATATTAAATTTAGTCATATTTGGAATTCTAATCCACATACAAAATCAAAGTTTTTATATTTACAATAACAAAATTTATTCTTTTCATAAATAAAGCTTTTAAATCTGGAAATCAATTTAAAAATAATTGTAAAATACAGGGTTGTTACACTCTCCCCCACTCAAAACTTTTCGTCCCCGAAAAGGAACGAGGTACGGGAAAGCACAGAAAAAGATAGAATGAATAGAATTAAGACATGGTGATAAGAAAATTGGAATTACACCTGATAACTATTGTTATAGGTAAGTTTAACAAGATGGAGGTGATCAAATCAAGAATATAAGCACGAAAAAGATCCTCTAGAGTCTGAATCTCCCTTTTCACTTGACCGACGGTCTATGAATGGAAAAATAGTGTTCAGATCCAGATGAGTAACAAAGATTATCAAAGATTACAGAAAGATTTCTAAATAGACTGGTATAAGCAATAGCCTTCCCATTCTGTAACAAGATAAGAGAAATAAGGACAACCAAAAGATAGTTTGGAAAAACAAAATAAGATAATAAATTTGAAACAATAACGCTTTGAAATCATAACAATTTAGGGATGTTTATCATTTAGAAATCACACTACTAAAATCATAACACTTTGGAAATGTTATTCTTAAAAAGAAACATAATACTTAGAAAATCATAACACCCTTTAAAAATAATCTTCATTTAAACCATTTAAATCCAAGATCAAACAATATTCATTTTACAGTTGTAACATTTCTAAGTTCATTCAATTTTAAAAATTTCCAAAACACTGTATTTTCAAAACAGCATCACTTATAAAATGCTACAGAAGGTATATTAGTACTTCAAATCAGTTTAATTCCAGAAATATTCATTTGGATATTATTTAACTTATGACTTATTAAAACAAACTTTTATGAATGGAATATCCCATTTCATAAATAGATATTCCTTTAATAGGTTACACTTAAAATTCCATTTGAAAACCAAATTCTCAATTATCAAGGTTTAGTGATGTTAAAATACATTTTAACTATTTAAATCATAATTATTCATTTTTCAAGACATATCTATTTCATAAATAAAATATTTATATAGCAAATATAACAATCAAATTTCTTTACACATTTATTCATTTAGACATTAATTAAACTATGAATTCAAGTTAAATAAACTTTATTACAAAATGTCCAATTCAAATGTATTTTATTTTATCTATTCAAAGATACATTATTTATTATACAACATATTCATTTCAGGAAATAACCTTTATTAAATTCCTAGGTTAGAATTAAGGTTCCATATTAAATCAAATTTGATTATTAAGTTATTTAAATAAAATCTCTTTAACTTCCTTTTTCACTATTTACCTCTGTTAATCTTTTATAACTAAAATTTAAGTGTATACATGTATTATAACCACTCAAATTTTATTTATAAAAATCTTTTTTATATTGTATATTATCCAATTTCATATTCAACTTCTGTGTAATTTAGGTAAGTTATATTGGAATGAAATTGTGTGTTATACAAATAAAACTTTCCAATTTAATCATCTCAAGTTTGAATCATTTATCCAAATTTTTGATTTTTTTTCTTTTTATAATTGAAATTATTCTTCAAGATAAAATTTAAGAATTTTTTTTCCCGTTTCCTTCAAACCAGTTAGAGATAAATAAATATATGTACATAATATGTCAAATAAATTTAAATCATATATCTATATATATTATAAATCAAATCATATTTAGAAATTCAAATAAATTAAATCTTTCAAAACAAAGCTGTAGTAAGACTACAGAACGGTCTCTTCAGTTCAAAACTCGAAAATGAATGTCGATGATGCTGCAGTCATCACCGAAATTATTTTCCAGCGACAAAGAGAAGAGCACTAAATTTTTAAACTTTAAAATCCTTTAGAAACATATTTCTACTTAGAAATACTTTAAATAATATATCCTTTTAAAACTTTTAACACAAGGTTTGAAATCCATTGGAAATTAAATTCTTAAATTTCTTGTTTTAAATTCATTTCAGTTCCCAAATAAATTTATAAACAACTATTTATAAATTCATTTATAGAACTATAAATGATAAGTTCCATAAATTTACTTATATAAAAAAAATTATTCCATTAACCAAATTTAAAAATAATATTGTGTCAGTTTGTTCTGTCAAAGTGTTTTAGAAATCCTATCGATAGCGTTGATCAGACGAATCGATCGGAAGCCCAAATCAACATCAACAACTCAAACAACACAATATGAAAAAACAAAACATAGATTTACAAGTACAATTTAAAAATGTTTGGAGATAGTTTGGAAACAAAAGACAAGATGATTAAATAACAAAATAGGGAGATGGGTAAGCTTAAATAAATCGCGGGCAACCTTAACCGGGTCAACCGTGACTTAATGAATAAGATCAAATGTGTATTTTTTTCTGGGGTAAATCTACGTCCGATCTCAAGAGATAGAGTTTGGAATAACAAAAGATATTAGCAAATAAACCAAGGATAGATATAAATCTCTGGTGAATCGATGAAATTTGTAAAGGAGTTTCCCCCTTTACCAGAAAATTAGAATATTGGCGAGACAGCCAATTCACTATAAAGATCATTCGAAGTGGAGTTATGTGATACTCCAATATCAAAAGAAGATGAATAGTGAGGGACAAGAATGAATTTTGGAACCGTAGGGAATGTTCCAAAAATTCAAAGGAAATTCGAATCAAGAGGAAAAGATTCAAACTCGAACGAAAGTGATTCTGTAAATAAATCTACTCCATATGCTGAGTTTTGCCTCAAAGCCAAAGCTCTGATACCAACTGTAACGACCCTATAATTTCAACCATTCGCATCCATTATAAGTGTATAGGTAGACACTCATGACGGAATTGAATTGCTCAAAATACCGCGTTGTAAATAAAATTTTGCAAATCTCAGAATATACAGTAAATAAATATAATCACAGATCACAGACACAAAGTAAAATAATGCAACGGAAGTAAAAGAAATAGTAGTTCATGAAGCTACTATGTAAATATATCAGAGTTACATAAGATACAACATAAGAAATAAAGTACAGCAGAAGTCTCAATACAATAACCAAGTACAGGCTGAATAGAACAACGGAACCGAAGTTGATAGAACAAGACTAGCAGATAATCTCCAGCGATTCAAATCTCCAGAAGGTGGAAATCCAAATCTGTGAATACTCAGGCTGACCCGAGCGTAAAGCAAAACACAAAACACTCGAGTCAGGACAATATATACTTATATAATGTAAACCAACTCAAGTGAACTGTAATAAAGGTACAAGTAACTTAGAAGATGCTTGGGACCGCCCATCCTCTAAGGATCCGTTAAAATATCTACTATGTAGTAATATTCGCTATTATAATAATGTCTAATGAGTAAAGTATAATCATATAGAAAATAGCGTTAAGGGGATGGAGAACCTTAACGCGGTTGGATCTGAAAATAATAATCGTAGTAAAGCTCGATATGGTAGGTGACACGGCACAACTAAGCAATGCCAGGGTAGATATACCAATTACGCACACGGGCTGATGGATACGCATAGCAGCCACTACCGTTCCACCTCGAACAACACTCCCAAATCGGAGGATGGCCATCTAATCAATCACAAGTAAGAGTATAATATCGAAGAAATGTGTCCGAGAAGAGGTGCTACCTCACTGGTCCGAGATCGCTCCTGTTTTAGCCACCTTATGCCAACTCACGGGAGTTGGGTCCATGTAACATACCTTAAGAACGTCGCCACCATCCTACTTCATTCTGGAATCTCCACCGCGTACACGGTTGTCAAAGTGGTTTTCGGTATCGACAGAGAGTATGTCCATATCCGATTCCGGTCTCTTTGCCAACCAATCGTTATTATAACCCGTGGTTATAACTTTTAAAAACAATACTTTACTTCAAAATAAGATATCATTTCAAAATCATGTCTTTATCAAAATAAAGATTTATCATTTCCAAATCATTTCAATATTCCAAAATATCGTATCCTTTCAAACTTCTTTTCAAATCATTTCAATATACCAAAATATCATATCTTTTCAACTTCATTTCAAATCATTTTAATATATCAAAATATCATATCTTTACAAACTTCATTTCAAATCATTTTAATATATCAAAATATCATATCTTTGATAGTTATACTTCGAAATCAAAATCATTTTTATTTCAAAACTATGTTCATTTCAAAACAACATCATTTCCATTTCAAACATATATTCACCTTTCAAATAGTCTATACTTTCGAAGTTATAATTCTTTTGAAACTAAAACATTTGAAATCATTATACTTTGAAAATCACAACATTTTGAAAACATATATTTGAAATCATCTTTTAATTCTACATATTTACAAATTTATTAAATTAAACCCAAATTCCAAATTTTAATTTAAATTTAATTCAAACCATCATTTTCAACTCAAATTCAGTTTACTAATAAACCATTTCAAATCTTATAATTTCAAATATAGGTTTAATTCACAAAATACAATATTCAATCTTTAGTATATTTCAAAGCTTAAATATCCCACATTTCATAAATTCAAAATCATTTATATACATTTCAAAATATCAAAATATTATTCAAAGCATCATTCATTTATATTTCATTCAAATATCATTTGAATCCATTCATTTTATTAAATTTAAATACCATTTTAAACTCACATTAAAATCAAATTCTTCCATTTAAAACCATTTAAATGTCTCTTCATTGTCTTTAGAAATTTAACATTTAATTTCCAAAATTATATCTATAACGACCCGGAAATTTCGAACCCGAAAATTCCAGATAGTTAGAAGAAAAAGAAAAGAGATAGAAGAAAGAAACAGAACAAGACACAGATTCTCACATTCGCAGCGGATCAAAATACAATATCAAATAATAATATCAGTTATACAAAGAAAACTGTATTTGTTAATTACATTTTTATACATCAGAGTTACCACATTCACAATATACTAGACAGTTAGAAATAACATGTCTCTGGCAACAACAATATATCACAGCGGAATATACTCCATACGTTCCTGCCATCCAGCTCGCCCCCTGAGCTCCAGAACGTCCTTACCTGAAATCTGTAATACTCCTGAAATCTGTAATACTCGGTCTGACCCGAGCATTACATCAAAGTAACACCCGGGTCAGGCTGGAAACCAGCGTGAGTAAACCCATACAATTTGAAATACCAAGTTATAACTTATTTGCAACCCAAGGTAACTCGTATCTCATTCCGAGTTCATATCTTGTTATATTTAATCACTTATTTCACAAATCAATATCTAAGTACCATTACTTATGTAATATCCCGGAAATTTGGGGCAATATCAATTTAATAATCTGTTTAAATAATTAAATTGATTTGATAATCTTTGATAACAAATTTGAATTGGTTTAATAATCTAATTAAATAGATATTTAATTAGTGAATTTATCTTTTAAAAATTAATAAAATGATTTCTATTTATAATATATTTATATGTGTGCATATATATATTGTAAATAGATTGGCTTTGGTTTGAAATTTAATAAATGAATAAAGTCTTGTTTTTAAACAAATAGACTTTAATAAAATAAAATTGTTATTTTCAAATTGGATGTGTTGTTTTAAATTTACTTTAAATTGGATTTTAAGAATATAATTTGAATTTGAATTTGAAATTCAAAAGGATAATATTTTAAATAGTTTTGGATTTTAAAATATTTGGATGAGCTTTTATTTATATACATAATTGGTTTATTTCTTTAAAAATTATCTATATATAAATAGATAAGTAATAAGTGTTTAATAAATAAAGAAAGGGTTTTAATTACATTTACAATAAATAAAATTAATTAAAAAGACAAGTGTTAATTTATTAAGTAACCATGGTGACATGTGTTAGTTAGTAAATTAGAGTAAATGCCAAATGTCAAAGTTTGGTATTTTTGTTTTTCTTTTATTTGATAAATCATTTTAATCTATATAAACATATGTTCTCATCTATATTTCTTTTTCTATTCTTTATCTAAACTAAGAAAACTTTCAGCCTGAATATTCTCCAAAATCCTCCTCTCAAAAACTAGAGAAATTAACCAAAATCTGTAATCAATCCTCTAAAATCTTCTTCTTTAAACCTGTAATGCACTTCCTTTTAAATCTGAAAGTCTAAAACCCTTCTTCAACAAACCTGTAACCCATTTTCCAAATCAAAGCCCTGTAGCCTGCATTTTTCTTTAATCTGGAATGAATTCAAAAGCTTGCATCATTTTCAAAAGATCATCAAGCCTGCAATTCCTTTTCAACATCTCAATAAGATAATGACATGCATGCAAGTTTCTAAAGTTAATAATTCAAGTTTTAAAAAGATTCAAAAGCCTGCATATTTTCTGTAATCTGGAAGCAAGATCTAAGGGAAAATCAAAAGCAAGTAAACCTGATCTAAAGCAATGTCTCAACAAACAAATAGCATGCATGCAAGTTTTTAAATCAAAACAAAGATGCAACAATTCAAGTTTTAAAGTCAGTAGCCTTTTCAGCAACTCAAGTTTAAAAGCTTTTCAAAGAGGCTCTGTTCTTCTTCAAAACTGTGAGTAACACTTTTAAAAACTTAAATATGGTTATAAGTTTTACTGCATATGATGAATGTTTGAAGTAAATGATGTTTGCATATAAGAATAGATGTTGATATATGTGAAATGGCTGAATATATATATATATATTTCCTCTGTTCTCTGTTATTTATCAAGTAAGTAAACCTAACTTTAAAAACAGTTTTAAAATTTGTTACTATATTTTGATATGCAATGTTTACTTGAATGTTGGATGTGAATGCATGTTTACATAAGAATTTGTTGTGAAATATTTGTGCATATGAATGTTCATGCTTCCCTGTTATTTTCCTATGAGTAAACAACTAATACTTGTTATAAAATTGTTGTTGGTAATAAATAGGTGTTGCGAAAAATTGTTTGCTTGAGTGTAAATTTTGCCATGCATGTTGATGAATTGGATGATATAACTGTGCATGTCTGATATCTGGTTCATCTCTATTAATGGATACAGAGTTTATATTTAGATCAAAAAAATTCTTAAATCTCCCTATCTAATCTTTGTTAGGCCAGGTTTTTCAAACAAGATTTGTTTGTATAAACATAGATTAAGATTTAAAAATATATTTAAGTAAATTAAGATTTAAATTTTTTGGAAAATAGAAAATACAGTGGAAATTTTAAGCATGATGAAATTCGAGCATCATAATTCCATGATCTATTTATATAACCTGAATCCCCATCTTTAATGATGATTTTTAAGAATTAAATCATAATTTTTAGTTTTGGATCGAATGAGTTATTCTGGGTTAACCAGAAAATGATTTTTTAGTGTTATCTGGTGATCGGCATGGTGAACTTCATCGGAATCGTGGTCGAGGTTGGCTGGAGGTCTGACGACCATGGGAAAAATGTAATTGTATTTTATTTTAGACAGTGGTGACTGGAATGAAGTGAATTAGGGTTTAAGAGAGTTTCGAAGTCATGGTCGGAAAATACATTGCTGCGTCGTCTCTAGGGTATCGGAATACATCGGACCTGGGGGAAAGGCTACGTGGATGGCTGGAGAGGGTGTGGCCGGAGTTGCAGAAGTTCTGTTGATCGACGTCGTGGGTTCGAGGAAGTTTTCAAGCGATAGTTGTTTCCAGTTTCGACTGGATTGATCGATTTCGTGTCGCGGCGAGTTCGACGAGGCCGAGGGGTCGAGTTCATCAGGAAGATCGTTGGTGACTTGGAGATGGTTGGAGCGAGGGTCGGAGGCGATCTGGTGGCTTGTACACGTGAACGCGTGTGTGTGTCTGGGTATTTAGTGATGAACGGGGTGTTTCGAATGTCAGTGGGTTTGGTTGTGGGGGTTTACTCGAAGGTCATCTCGGGATTTTAGAATGAGAACTCGAAGCAGGTGAGGAACGAGAGATACTCGTGAGTTGCTCGGGTTTTAGTACGGGCAAGTCCTGTTTTGTCTCGGGTCAGTACTTTAGAATATTAATAAGTTTTAAAAGTTAAATAAGAATCAAGTTTTAACATTCCTTAATAAATTCTTTAAATAATAAATGTTTTATTTAAGTTTTGAGGTTAATTAAGGGTTTTAAGATAAGTTAATGACAATTAACTCCAAAGGATTAAGATTTTAATGATTAAAGATTTATTTATTTGTAATTATAGGTTAAGTTAATTAATTAGAGATTAATTAATTTGTAATCAAGGATTATTAACTAGATAATTAGAGATTATAAATTAATGATTAAAGATTTATTTATTTGTAATTTAGGGTATGATTAATTAATTAGAGATAAATTAATTGATAATTAAGTATTAATTAATTAAGTAATTAAGATTGATTAATTAAGTAATTAGAGGTAAACTAATTAGTAATTAAGAAGTACTTAATTTGTTATTAAGTTTTATTAATTAATAATTAAGTTTTATTAATTATTAATTAAGGAGTGATTGATTTGTAATTAAAGATTAATTATGGATTAATCAAATGGAAATTAAGGATCAATGAACTAATAATTAAGGATGAATTAATTTGTTATTAAGTTTTATTAATTGATAATTAAGGTTTATTAATTAATAATTAAAAGAATAATTAATCTGTAATTAAAGATTAATTAATTGGTTTAAAAAGTAATTAAAGGATAAATTACTCAGCTATGATTTATGAGATGAATGTGATTAAGTTAAGTTAATTAATTTGTTAATTAATTAATGATAGTCACTTAGTAATTGATTAAGTATAATTACTTAATGAGATTTGATAAGTGTAATTACTTAGTATAAGTAATAAATGTATAATTACTGGATGTAATTGATATAAGGGAAATTACTTAATGGAAAGTAATTGAAGTATAATTACTTTATAAAAGTAATTAAGGATTAATTATTTGGTGTAATTAATTAAAGGATTAATATAATTAATTAAGAAGTTAATTAATTAAGGTAAGTAATTATAGGATGGTAATTACTATTTATGATTAATTAAGATGGATTAATAGAAGTGATTAATTAAAGTTTAATTAATTAATGTAATTAATTAAGGGTCAATGTAATTAAATATAGTTAATTAATTAATGAAGTAATTAAAGATTAATTACGGAATGGTTTAAGATAATTAATTTTCTGAAATTAATTAAGTATTAATTACTTAAAGTAATTAAAGGGTAATTAATCAGGAATGATTAATTAAGATGGATATTTAGAGTAATGATTAATTAATTGGTTTAATTAATAATTAAGTAAGCAGGATTTATAGAATGAAGTAATTAGTTTAATTCACTTTAAATTAATTAGATGATATAAATCATTGCTTAAGGATGGATGAATGAGATTGAATGTATTCCATTGTTTGATATCTCTGATGAGATATGATTGATATATGATATGGATGTTTGGTTGAATTATAATGATAATGTGAATTATCTGTTTGGATGATAATGTAGATTATCTATTGAATTATCTATCTTTGTGTATATAGATAAGAATTGAATTGTTTTAACCTTAAAACAACTTGGCCCTTAAAAGATACGTTTTGGATTTCGATGAGACCGGGATCGGGTTTCCGTATACCGGGATTCCAGGTCTGGAGACCCGAATACCACATCGATCCAAATTTACGATAGGTCGTGAATCTCAAGTGAAGATGAAGATTCAGAGTGCAAGGGTTATTGTCGTTAACTCTGAGGGTGATTCCAAAACGAGTGTAACGAGATAATGCCTTCGGTTTCGTTCGAACCCGGAACGAACTTGTATGGATTGAATGCTTTCAGAACATCGTCAGGTGGACGATGAGCATTCTAAGTGATATGTTCTGATTAAAGGTAATCGTAACCTCAAGCCTCATCAACCGGGAATGGCTAAAACAGGGGAGGTGCAGCAAGGCTTCGTGGGTAGCACCCACTGAGAGCAAGATAGATCCCTGTCTAGAGGTCCCTTTTCTTTTCATTCGGCTTAGTGTGTGGTTGGTCGCGCCAACTACGGGGTTATCTTGTTCGGGATTATCCAGTAAGGGATGGTTCCGGCTTTGTGTTGCAGAGGAGCGGGCGTACTCCTCGGTACGGTGATCTAGGCCACGTACTGTGACGGGCGGTACCCCAGTAGCCCTGCCATTGTATGGAATCCAAACTCCAATAAGTGCCGTACGTATTAGTTGTGCCCAACTATGTTGGAATGTGAGATGTAAGCATTTCAGCTATTTCTATATTTTACTTGAAAACCCTAGACCCTATTATAATAAAATCAGATTTCCTATCAAATGTTTTGGTTAGCGTAAGGTAAAAACTTACCCATGTTTATTTGTGGGGAGTCTTACGTGATACCTTTTCTTTCTAAAGGTTTTGAAGTTAAGCAAGTTTAACCTGTTACTCACACCAGACCCATGTCTGACCCAAGTGTTTATTTTTGTTTTATAAACTCTTGGGTACTCAAATTTTTACGAGTAGCCAAGGGATTCAGGTTTAGCTTTGACGAATATTCTGGAGGAGCAATGGAGCAGGAGGCTTCGGCGTTCGTAGATATAGTATTCCGCTGTGTTGATATCTGTGATAGTGTCTTGTCTTGCATTTGAGTTGTAATGTCTAGACAGATGTTTATAACTGTCTAGTAAGTGATGTATATGCTGTGCAACTCTGTAAATTATTGTATACTATGTAATAGTTTATGTTATTAATATAATTTATTCGTTCCGCTGTGAGATCGTTGTTGTTGTTTCTTTCTTTCTTCTCTTCTTTTCTATTTTCTACCCCTTTCTTTCTTATTAACGATGCGACTTTCTGTGGAGAGAAAGTCGTGGTCGTTACAACTTAGTTTCAAAGGTCTAGTTTACTTAATTTATTCCACTTCAGCCTATTTGATTTACAAATCAAATCTATACAGAATTATAGATTTCAAATCGAAGTGGTTTCGGGTATTTACTGATACCCGACCCCGGTCTCTTCGAATTCAACGTCATCTAACCTCAATTTATTCAAGTGAATACAATTTATATTTAAATACAGGGTGTCACCTTTTGCACAGTAATTCATCATCGATAGATACCCACAGTATCACAGTTTAAAACAAACATATCATATCGCATAGCATCACAAATCACATATCAGAGATATCAACTAATCTAAGGCATACCATATCATTCAATCACTCATAAGCAAGATTAATCACTTCCAAAATTAATTTAATTTATCTTTAATTAAATTAATTACTGATCTTTAATCACTTAGATTATCTTTACTCAACATTAGTTGATTACAAACCAATTAATTAATCATCCTTTAATTATCTATCTTAATTAATCACCCTTGATTAATTATTCTTTAATTACATTAAGTAATTAGTCTTTAAACACATAAATTAATTATCTTTAACCATTTAAGGTAATCAACTTTAATTACTTTATTAATTAATTAACTCTTTAATTAATTTTATTCATAAATTCTTTAATTAATAACATTAAATGATTAACCCTTAATCACTTCCATTTAATTACTTACATAATTAATTTCTCTTTTCTTAATTACATTCAGTAATTACCTATTAATTATTTTACTAAGTAATTATACTTAATTAATCATAAGTGATTATCTTTTATTAATTAGCCTTATTAATTAACCTAAATTTAATTACATTAATTAATAAATCAATAAATCATCACTTAATCTTTAATTAATTCATTAACCATCCTCTAATTACTTTATTAAGTAATTATCCTTAATTACAATAAGTAATTAACTTTTAATTTAATTTATTAATTAATTATCTTTAATTAATCTCAATCTAGCTAATTAAGAATAAACTTTGCATTTATATTAAATACTTACTCAAATTATTTACTTCATTAAAACCAAATTTAGAATTAATTTTGAAATAAAATTTACTTTAAACAAAGCAATTCAAACATTTAATTTCAATATACTTAAAATCCTTGAAAACCATTTCAAATATGTTTAATCAAATTGAAAAATTATTTATTTAAAACTTGTTTTAAATACTTAAAACTTGTTCATGCTTTAAATTTTAAAACTAATATATGATTTACTTTAAAATTCAAAACCTGGTTTCTTGAATTAAAACAACCCGAGCCAAACACGCTTCTTTCCCGAGTCACTCGCGAGGAAACACACGTATGTCTGCTGCTTCGAGTCAACCCACAGAGCTACTCGAGTTCGACCCGAGAAACTCACCATCCTCCCAAACTCAGACTTCACCAGAACCAAAGTGCACGCGTACACGTACACGCGAATTCCGGTCATCTCCGACCAACGCCGCGTCCCCCAACTAGTCGCCAACGACCTCCACTATCGATCCGACCACCCAATTCGACGAGTTTAACAACAGATCGAAATCGAGTCAAACGATCAAAAATCTGGAACCCACATCGATCAGAAAACACCTCGCATCACCCCTCTCCGACACCGGAGACCACGTCCATTCGCCTGAACCTTTACCTTGTTTCCACACTTCGATTCCACCATCTGTGGTTAAGTTCGATGCGCCCATCGCACTACAGTAACCCAATTTTCGATGTCGACTAAAACTAGGTTTAAATTTCGAATCCGCTTTGCACCACCACTACAGTGGATTAAAAATTGTGCCACCATTTTTCTGATGATCTCCAATACCCAGGCTAACTCCAGCTCCAACCTCGAGACCACCGAACTTCTCGATCATCAGAAAAACTCAAAATCCCTTTTCTGGTCAACTTCAAATTACACACATAATCTAGCATTAAAAATCTGGATTTACTTCTTAAAATTCATAATTCTTGGTGCTGATTAAGATTATATAAATGAATCTAAGAATTATGATATTTGATTTTTAACATGTTTCCAAAGCTTCACTGTCCTTTTCATTTTCCAGATAATATTTCAAACTATCATCCTTAAATACCTTTTATTTTAGTTTAGTTTTAAACAAACAGAATTGGTTTGAATTCTACAGCCTTTCAGAGTTTAAATTTGAAATTTTACTTTGTTTTTAAAACCTGTAAAACAAGAACATGGGATATATATACGTGTTACAGACATGCACATTTATATCACCCATTTTTATCAACATGCAAGGCAAATTCATACAATCATACAAACACATTTCAAATCATACTTCAAGTATTAATCATAATATCAGAGGATATAGACAGATATAAGGGAGTTTGCTCACCTGGATGTTGTTTTGAACAGAGAGCAGTTTTATAATTCCTGATCTGGAAATGTTGTTAATTTGACCAGAACTTTGATTTTTTTTTTCTTGAATCCTGAAGCTTGATCTTAATGTTTGTCGCATGCTTTTGATTCAGGTTGGTCTTGAAGTTTGATATTAATTTGCTACCTTGAATTTGTACTTTGAATTTCTTTGAATCTTTGCTTGTTTTGAAGCAGTTTAGATATAATCTTCTCTAGTTTATATTTTCCTCAGGTCTTGATTTCTGATTTGTATAATGTTTACAGGGTTTCGATTTGTTCTTTGTTTTCCATATTTTGTGAAGTATGAAGCCTGGTTCCTAAACTTGATGTTGTTCATAGAAAAAAACAAATATATCTTGCCACTTGTATTTTCTAATCTTACATTTGTCAATGCATGAAACAATAGGTTTACACTTGTAATGAGCTAAATTATTTTATGTTTATATATATTTATATTTCAATATTTATTATAGTTTTAAATTTATTTAAAGATATATATTCAGATAGTTCTAATTTATCAAAATCCCATTTATTTAACCAAATAAAATCAGTTAATTATCCACTTGACCAATGTCTAAAAATCCGGGTTATCACATTCCTCCCCCCTTAGAATCTTTTCGTCCCCGAAAAGGAATGAAGCAAGAATTTTATTACATCTTAACTCTTAACTCTCTTTATTTAAATTTTCAAAACATTTTTAAAAATTTACATAATATTATCAAAATAGTTTTTATAAAAATACCTTTTATAACTCGATGTCTCAACCAGTCCATCCTTGTTCTCACAGAAATTCGGTCATACGTTGATCAGGCGTAAGACTGAAAATCTATCAGTACTTGGTAAATCCGTTTTCAACACCCAGTGAAGATAATTGGAAAATAATTTATGAAAATATAGAAACAGTTTTGAAAATAGAGGAAATATCTTTGGTGAGAATGCTCTGGAAATCATCACCCCCATCCATGGTCACAGTTACATCACGGGTTACGTTGCCATCGCAGCAAAAGTCCATGTAACTGATAACAGCATGGAACCCACAACAGATCGCAGTTACATCCCAGGGTTACGTTGCCGTCGCAGCAAAAGTCCATGTAACTGTTGGCTCTCAGCGGCACACACGATTTCGCTGTCAAAATGAAACTTCTCCCACATAGGTCGCAGTCTACCGATATAAAATCAAACGCAGACTGTTGGCTCTCAGCGGCACAAACGACTTTCGCTATGTTACCATAGTGTCACAGTCTACCGATATAAAATCAAACGTAGACAGTTGGCTCTCAGCGGCACACATGACTTTCGCTATGGTCTGCAGTAGATCGCAGTGACATTGAGTTAAATTGTTGTCACAGCATAACTCAAATGCCTCTGTGGGCACCAGCCCCTCGACTTTCGCTACACAAATAATCCTCAGGAACTAGTTTTGTCCGGACTCCTCACAGGATCAACTTTAGAAACCCCCCTTGGGGCTCAAGGCAGTACCACCCAGTGGTACTCCTGAGAAGTTCATTTCAAGGAAGCGCCTTTTTCCCCAGAGCTATTCTCAAAACACTTTATACTATATACTTATAGTATCTTCAAATCATACCCTTTATGATTTATCAAAATCTCCTTTACACAAAATCGATTACCAAAATCGATAATTCTCAAACTAGGCTTTTCAAAATCCAAAATTGATTTTCCAAAAATCAAAAACCTTTTCCAAATTATATAGGTTCCCAAAACCTTTTCCAAAATCATTCTCATAAAATTCTTTATATATATATAGATATAGATATATATAACTTTGAAAATCTTTGGATCATTTCAAACTTGTATAAAACCTCTTTTATACTTCAATTATTTCAAAACCCTTTTTATTCTGGCTAGATTCAATAAGGGAAGTTTATCATATTACAAAATACAACTTTATTTATTGCCAAATCAAATATTCAAGTTTGATTTCTTTATAAAGTTATTTACCATTTACTTATCTCCATAAAGTAAATTTCAACCAAAGAAATATCCAATTCCATTATATTTCACAAATATACTATTCATTTCAAAGATCATTTACAATCCTTATCCAACTTCAATATCAATTTCATTCAAACCCGTACGATGTACACATATCATCCGTATGCAATATCAGTCTGATCGCTCAATCGATCACAAAATTTCACTTCCGAACTAGTATCGTCCACCCGACTTTCTAGTGCGGACTCAGATCTGGTTTCTTGACCAGAATCCGTCATTCTCCTTGCATAGTCGTAGCTATGATAGAGAATATCCAGAACCAATCAAAAATCCATATCCAGGTTCGCCGTCGAAAATCGAGCGAAAAATCCCAACTCGGATCGATAATACTATCTCGAAATTCTGTGTTCGAATCTGGATCAAATCACTATGCGAATAGAATAATATACGTACATCCTTCGTATTTATCTTTATTGATTATTAGCTAAATCAATTTCTCCTTTCTATCCACATTTCCTTTAATTCTATTCTCTTATTCTCAATTGCTTCCATTTACCATTGAGTTATTACTTCAATTACAAACAGTTTGAACTCTGACTAATTTTAAATTTAAAAATAGCTTGAAAAAAAAAATTAAAATAGATAAGTAGTTGAAAAATAGTTATTAGTTTGTAAAATAGCTGTAAAATAGTTAAGTAGGTATAAAATAGTTAGGTGATTGCAAAATAGTTTTTAAAATAGTGATTAGATATAAATAACTGAAAAATAGTAATTAGTTTATAAGACAATTTCAAAATAGTTAAATAGTTCTAAAATAATTGTAAAATAAGTATAGGATAGTTTGGGGTTTAAGAAGAAAGATTGTATAGTAAATAGTTTGGAAAAAATATATTTGTATTAAAACAATTTATTTTGAAAATAATCCAAAGCCAAACTGTTTAATTTCTCAATTTCCATTTCCAATTAATTTCCCATCAATTCAATTTAAATTCCAATTTCATTTAAATTGACTCAATACTTCAATTTCTATTGAAATTGATTTAATCCCAATTCAAGTTGAATTAACCTTAATTCCTTTCTAAATTTAAATCAAATTCCATTTGATTTTTAATCTTATTCAACTTTAATTACTATTTCAAATTATTCAAATTAATTTAGACTAAATTCAAATTGAATCCATTTCAATTTCAGATCATTTCAATTCTAATTTACCATTTGAATTTTAAAACTTATATATTTTCAATCACCATTCTAATTAATTCAAATCAATTTCAGTTTGAACTAATTCAATTTAATTCTCAATTTTAAACTATCTCGAATTATATAAATTCGAGTTAAATTTTTTTTTTTTTAAATGTTGATTTAATCTCTTAAGTCAAATTAATCCTTACTTTTAAATCAACCTTTATTTTTAATTTGACAACTTAAATCTTTAAACCATTTAATTCTGAATCTAAATTCCAAAATTCCATTTTAAAATTATCTTTACTTAACCTATTATAAAGTTCAAATAAGGATTCAAAAATAATTAAATTTCAGATTCTAATTTATTATCCATTTTCAATTTCCAGATCTCAAACCCATTTTGAGATCACTCATAACTCCCATTTAAAATCAACCATTTAACTTTCCAAGTTAAATTTAAATTTCATCTTGAAATTTCCAATTCAAGTTATTTATTCAACTTATTTAACTTCCTTCAAGTTAAATTTACTTAATCCGGTCAACTTTTCACAATTTGAATTCCCATTCAAATTTTAAACTTCAGATTAATAGTCTTTCCCCTTTTAAGTTTAAAAACTTACTTTACTTTGGGTTTTACATCACATTCCAATTTAAAACTCAACACTAAGTGTTTATTTCAAATCATCATTGGTATTATGTATATTCCTCATATATACATTTTCTTTACACACCAAGTTATACTTTAAATTTTAAGCCATTCTTGGTTTTTAATTTCAAAACAAATTTCTTTAAAACAATCTCAAGTTTTCTGGACTTAGATTTAAAACTTCACAATTTTAAATTATCTTCAATTCCAATTTATAAGTTATACTCACTTAAATGTTTACTTCCCTAAACATTTCATTTTGCTAAATCATTAACAACATTCATTATTAAACACAATTACCATTTATGATAATAACCAAGATTATCATATCTGGAAACCAATTCATTATTACCTTTATTCTTGATAACATTTCTACAAATTCAAGATTTTAATTTTAGTTTGAATTCATTTCAAACTTATCTTTATTCAATTTTAATTTGGCTTTATTTCTATTACCACTTAATTTAATTCCAATATTTTAACAACCAATTACCTTAATATTTATTAGAAAGAAATATCATTTTATATATCAAAATATATTCTTATATAAAATCATTTAAAATCCTTATATAAGAAAATAACAATTACGCTCTCATATATATATACACTCAACTCGTTCTAGGGTACCATTGACCCTATCCTTAACGAGTAATCCCAACAGAGCCAAGGTTCTCGCTTAACCTTTAGCTCTGATACCAAATGTGACGACCCGGAAATTTCGAACCCGAAAATTCCAAATAGTTAGAAGAAAAAGAAAAGAGATAGAAGAAAGAAACAGAACAAGACACAGATTCTCACATTCGCAGCGGATCAAAATACAATATCAAATAATAATATCAGTTATACAAAGAAAACTGTATTTGTTAATTACATTTTTATACATCAGAGTTACCACATTCACAATATACTAGACAGTTAGAAATAACATGTCTCTGACAACAATAATATATCACAGCGGAATATACTCCATACGTTCCTGCCATCCAGCTCGCCCCCTGAGCTCCAGAACGTCCTTACCTGAAATCTGTAATACTCCTGAAATCTGTAATACTCGGTCTGACCCGAGCATTACATCAAAGTAACACCCGGGTCAGGCTGGAAACCAGCGTGAGTAAACCCATACAATTTGAAATACCAAGTTATAACTTATTTGCAACCCAAGGTAACTCGTATCTCATTCCGAGTTCATATCTTGTTATATTTAATCACTTATTTCACAAATCAATATCTAAGTACCATTACTTAGTTTCAAAGGTCTAGTTTACTTAATTTATTCCACTTCAGCCTATTTGATTTACAAATCAAATCTATACAGAATTATAGATTTCAAATCGAAGTGGTTTCGGGTATTTACTGATACCCGACCCCGGTCTCTTCGAATTCAACGTCATCTAACCTCAATTTATTCAAGTGAATACAATTTATATTTAAATACAGGGTGTCACCTTTTGCACAGTAATTCATCATCGATAGATACCCACAGTATCACAGTTTAAAACAAACATATCATATCGCATAGCATCACAAATCACATATCAGAGATATCAACTAATCTAAGGCATACCATATCATTCAATCACTCATAAGCAAGATTAATCACTTCCAAAATTAATTTAATTTATCTTTAATTAAATTAATTACTGATCTTTAATCACTTAGATTATCTTTACTCAACATTAGTTGATTACAAACCAATTAATTAATCATCCTTTAATTATCCATCTTAATTAATCACCCTTGATTAATTATTCTTTAATTACATTAAGTAATTAGTCTTTAAACACATAAATTAATTATCTTTAACCATTTAAGGTAATCAACTTTAATTACTTTATTAATTAATTAACTCTTTAATTAATTTTATTCATAAATTCTTTAATTAATAACATTAAATGATTAACCCTTAATCACTTCCATTTAATTACTTACATAATTAATTTCTCTTTTCTTAATTACATTCAGTAATTACCTATTAATTATTTTACTAAGTAATTATACTTAATTAATCATAAGTGATTATCTTTTATTAATTAGCCTTATTAATTAACCTAAATTTAATTACATTAATTAATAAATCAATAAATCATCACTTAATCTTTAATTAATTCATTAACCATCCTCTAATTACTTTATTAAGTAATTATCCTTAATTACAATAAGTAATTAACTTTTAATTTAATTTATTAATTAATTATCTTTAATTAATCTCAATCTAGCTAATTAAGAACAAACTTTGCATTTATATTAAATACTTACTCCAATTATTTACTTCATTAAAACCAAATTTAGAATTAATTTTGAAATAAAATTTACTTTAAACAAAGCAATTCAAACATTTAATTTCAATATACTTAAAATCCTTGAAAACCATTTCAAATATGTTTAATCAAATTGAAAAATTATTTATTTAAAACTTGTTTTAAATACTTAAAACTTGTTCATGCTTTAAATTTTAAAACTAATATATGATTTACTTTAAAATTCAAAACCTGGTTTCTTGAATTAAAACAACCCGAGCCAAACACGCTTCTTTCCAGAGTCACTCACGAGGAAACACACGTACGTCTGCTGCTTCGAGTCAACCCACAGAGCTACTCGAGTTCGACCCGAGAAACTCACCATCCTCCCAAACTCAGACTTCACCAGAACCAAAGTGCACGCGTACACGTACACGCGAATTCCGGTCATCTCCGACCAACGCCGCGTCCCCCAACTAGTCGCCAACGACCTCCACTATCGATCCGACCACCCAATTCGACGAGTTTAACAACAGATCGAAATCGAGTCAAACGATCAAAAATCTGGAACCCACATCGATCAAAAAACACCTCGCATCACCCCTCTCCGACACCGGAGACCACGTCCATTCGCCTGAACCTTTACCTTGTTTCCACACTTCGATTCCACCATCTGTGGTTAAGTTCGATGCGCCCATCGCACTACAGTAACCCAATTTCCGATGTCGACTAAAACTAAGTTTAAATTTCGAATCCTCTTTGCACCACCACTACAGTGGATTAAAAATTGTGCCACCATTTTTCTGATGATCTCCAATACCCAGGCTAACTCCAGCTCCAACCTCGAGACCACCGAACTTCTCGATCATCAGAAAAACTCAAAATCCCTTTTCTGGTCAACTTCAAATTACACACATAATCTAGCATTAAAAATCTGGATTTACTTCTTAAAATTCATAATTCTTGGTGCTGATTAAGATTATATAAATGAATCTAAGAATTATGATATTTGATTTTTAACATGTTTCCAAAGCTTCATTGTCCTTTTCATTTTCCAGATAATATTTCAAACTATCATCCTTAAATACCTTTTATTTTAGTTTAGTTTTAAACAAACAGAATTGGTTTGAATTCTACAGCCTTTCAGAGTTTAAATTTGAAATTTTACTTTGTTTTTAAAACCTGTAAAACAAGAACAGGGGATATATATACGTGTTACAGACATGCACATTTATATCACCCATTTTTATCAACATGCAAGGCAAATTCATACAATCATACAAACACATTTCAGATCATACTTCAAGTATTAATCATAATATCAGAGGATATAGACAGATATAAGGGAGTTTGCTCACCTGGATGTTGTTTTGAACAGAGAGCAGTTTTATAATTCCTGATCTGGAAATGTTGTTAATTTGACCAGAACATTGATTTTTTTTTTCTTGAATCCTGAAGCTTGATCTTAATGTTTGTCGCATGCTTTTGATTCAGGTTGGTCTTGAAGTTTGATATTAATTTGCTACCTTGAATTTGTACTTTGAATTTCTTTGAATCTTTGCTTGTTTTGAAGCAGTTTAGATATAATCTTCTCTAGTTTATATTTTCCTCAGGTCTTGATTTCTGATTTGTATAATGTTTACAGGGTTTCGATTTGTTCTTTGTTTTCCATATTTTGTGAAGTATGAAGCCTGGTTCCTAAACTTGATGTTGTTCATAGAAAAAAACAAATATATCTTGCCACTTGTATTTTCTAATCTTACATTTGTCAATGCATGAAACAATAGGTTTACACTTGTAATGAGCTAAATTATTCTATGTTTATATATATTTATATTTCAATATTTATTATAGTTTTAAATTTATTTAAAGATATATATTCAGATAGTTCTAATTTATCAAAATCCCAATTATTTAACCAAATAAAATCAGTTAATTATCCACTTGACCAATGTCTAAAAATCCGGGTTATCACAATATCATTTTCCAAAGATTATTTTTCATTAAAATTTATTAAAACAACAAAAATACAGTTTCCGTAGCACTTACAAAATGCTACGTAAAGTTATAATTTAAAATAGTTCATTTAACAAAACGACAGCACTTAAATGCTGTAATATATTTCCATTAAATTTAAAATAAACTTAAATGTTAAGTTTAACCACTACAACACTTACAAAGTGCTATAATAGCCTTTATTTCAAATTAACCTTTTCAGTTCATTTAAACAACTACAACATTTGCAAAATGCCGTAATATCTTTTACATACATTTGAAAAATGCTATCAAATCAAATTCAGAGTTTAATTACCCTTTCACAAATTTAACTAAATTTCAAATTTTATTTAATTAACTTAAACTTTTAATTAAAACTAAATTTTCACATTTCCAAGTCAAGTTATATTTTAAAAGATCACTTTTAAACATTCATTTATTTAACCACTTAAACTCATACAAAAATCAATAATACTTTAATAAATCGCTTAAATTCAAATTTAATCAAATTATCATATTTACCATTTTCAAAATATAATTAAATTTCATTTTATTTATATAACTTAAATATCATTTTTAACCAAAATTCCAAATTTCCAACTTAAGTTATATTTCAAAAATCCAGTTAAACCATTCATTAATTACATTTTTAACACATAGAAAAATCATAATTTCTTTAATTCAAAATCTGTTTAAATCAAATTTCATAAATTTATATTTTTAAAATACTTAAAAATATTCAAAACACTTTATAAAATAACCACGGGCCTGTATATAGTTTTCTAGCCTAGGTCAAGTGATACGGATATGTATCATTTCAATCCGTAGTTTAAAAAGAAAAATCCGGGTTCTATCATTTCAAACCCGCAATCCCAAGTTAAAATAAATTAAATAAAAACCATTTAGGCCAGCCCATAACGATTTTTCCCTATTCTAAAGTCCGTTCGGGTATGTATCATTTCAACCCATAGTGATTCTAGTCTACAGGGAACTTGCAATGGTGATAACTGATATAAATAACAGAATAACATTAAATAACAGTAACATATGATATAACAGGTGTAATAACAGGTGTGAACATCATATGATAATACTATAGGCATATATAACATGATAATATATTTCTACAGATTCACAGGGTGTCAATTTACTAGTTATATAGGTACATATTGTCTGGTGAGAATAACTCACTTGTTTAAGCTGGAGATGACGACCAAACACACAACACAGAATCTTTGAAGGCACGACAACATGAATATGATTTGAGAGTGGAGAGCCAAATATAATTGCCTTGTATACATATAAACAAAACAAGACAATGTATACATAAATATGTAACACAAAACAATATCGAAATGACTTGAAATAAAAAGCAACAAAGGGCAAAGTGATTCGACCTTTCTTTAACCATTCAAGAGCTTGACCAAGGGGATCTTTTGCTCAGCCATAGCTGGACACAATCTCAGTTTATGGCATCAAAATAGCATGGCAACAAGGAGATGATGATGGTAGGAGTTACATATGAATAAGACAAAGGGTCAAGGCAAAATAAGTGGAGTTTTGGTGCATTTTTGGCTCATTCAAAGGCAAGTGGGGCTCGGCCCTTGCATGGTACAGGTCTGGACAGTGGAGGGTGATGGTGCAGCAGCAGCCAAAGGTCATGTAGCAAGTGGTGGTGGTGGCTAAGGGGGTGGCCAAAGCAAGATATGGAGGGTAGGTGATGATATGTGTGGTCTAGGTAATGTTTTGTGGAGTTTTGTGGTGATGGCTTCAAGTGGAAGGTCATGGCCTGTCTTGGTCAGGGGGAAGGGAGTGTTTGCTGTAGTAGATGGAGGAGGTGATGATGGGGATGAAGGTGGTAGAGGCTAGGCCAAGCAAACATGTGAAGGGATCAAGCAAAATCATTGAAAGAAAAGAGGAAAAGTGAAGAGAAGAAGTAGAGAATGAAAGCCATTGGCAAATTTTTCTTAGCCGTGAGTTTTAGGAGATGAGAACTGAAATTTTGAGAAGTTTTTCACGTGAATAAGAGAGAGGTACAGCTGAAGAAAGTATAAGGAACGGCCAAAATAACTGTTGTATTGATTGAAAAAGAAACGGTAAAAGAAACGGTGAAACGACTTTACGTTTCTTAGCTTTTAAAACCTTCCATACTTTCTTTTCTTTTAAATCAAATAAGATGAATTAAAATTCAGAAAGTACATCTAAAAACCGAAACAAAGTGAACTAAAATAAAAATATATAATTAAATTTAAAGAAAATATAAAAAGAATTAAGGAAATTGCTTAAAAATAGTAAACTAGTCTAGAAAATTTCAAATTGAATAGAATAAATTTTAGAAAATTCATATGAGCTTGTAATATATTTTTAAACATAAATAATAACATAAAATAAAAATATATTCACAAAATAAATATTAAAAATTTAATTTACATATAATTTTTAAATGCAGAAAATAGCAGAAAATACGAAAACAACCTTTAAAAATAGGAAATCATCATAGTAAATTTTGGAAAATTCTATTATTATTTTTAAAAATATTTAGAGATGAAAATATACATAAATTAACATATTGACACATATTAAAATAAATAATAAGAAAGAAAATATGATTTATAAATTTTGAAATAGGCAAAATTGCACAATAAAACAAATTATACTAAAAATTGAAATGTACATAACTTTTACATTTTAACTCCGTTTTTAACGAAACGAAAAGTAGTGTTCAAGTTATTAAATCTATTTTCATAATAAAAGATAAAATTTAAAATTTCAAACTTTTAAATTTTTAAGTTTAAAAGTCAAAGTTTGACTATTTTAACCAAAATTCACATTTTCTGGAAATATTAAATTTAGTCATATTTGGAATTCTAATCCACATACAAAATCAAATTTTTTATATTTACAATAACAAAATTTATTCTTTTCATAAATAAATCTTTTAAATCTGGAAATCAATTTAAAAATAATTGTAAAATACAGGGTTGTTACACTTCCGATGGTACACCTCTAGAAAATGCACCGATGCCAACACAGAACTAGCTGCCCCTTTAACATGGCATATCGGATTACCTCATCCCCATTTTCATACCAAGGCCTTATACTTCCATGGTGTTTGTGCGCAAACCAACTCTAATAAGGAACAATCTAGAATGGTATGATGGCTCCTAATGGTAGCTAACCACATGGCTCTGCTGCATACCCGTTTTTGCCATTTTCTGGTTTGTGAGGTCACGTCTTTACCTTTTTATTTGCAAACCCACTTGGAATGTTAACACTGCCCTTCAGGAATTATTGCAACATTAGCATTCATACATACAAGTTCCTTTTGGGACTGAACAAAACCGAAGGCACTACTTCTACTAAATACATTTTGGAATCACCCTCAGGGTTGATAGAAATAGCCCTTTCACTTCAAACTCCATCTTCGATTCCATACTCTTCAAGATGTCTTCAGTTCGAAAGCTTGTGTTGGATCGAAGTGCTTTTCGGATAACATACCCGATCCTGGTCTCTTCGAAACAGCTATCGATAGTTTCTGATAGACTAAACCCCGGTTCTTTAGGAAATAAATAGATAAAGAAAAGAGCGGAGACCACCTCCTAATTGTTAGTGGATGGATTTCCTTATGCATTATCCTAGGAGAACAAAATGAGATTTATACTCATAGTATATCATCATTGGAGATGGTTGTGCCACATAACTCACATGTTTCTCCTAGATATTTTCAAAGTTATGTTTTGGTCTAGGTCTGATAGTCGGTTATTTAACTATAAAATAACAAACATTCAAACATCGACTCAATTTCACATGGGATTTACCCAGCCTTTATTAATTAATCATTAGTTAATAAAATCACTTTATAAAACTTGATGAAAAGGTCTTTACACAACACCATTTCCAAAACCCTTACTTCCTCTTTTTACTTAGAAAATATTTATACATGTCTTAGGGTATAAGTATATTATCAAAACATTTGAAAAATTCCTCCTTTAAAATTTTCTTTTTGAAAACATTACTTACTATATGACGATCCACTGATCCTTTATAAATGTTCCGTTTTAAAAGCTCCCTTCATATTTAAATACCTTTAGAAATTTCCAAAATCAATTTATAACCACACTTTTATAAGTCCACAAGTCAATTTAAAAAACCTCTAAAATCATTTATAGAACATTTTTCCATTTAAAACTCCTTTTATAAATCTTCTTTAAGAACAATCCCTTACAAAATATCTTTTGCAACTCATCCTTTTAAATCACTTTAAATAAACCTTTTTACTTAGTAAAACCCATTTTTATAGACAAGTTATTATTTATAAATACCTTTATAAATAATAATATAACTTGAAAAATCATTTATAAACCTTAACCCCGGACTGATTAAAGAATTGAAGCTAATTTAAAACCATGCTTTATAATTTCAAAAGGAGGCTTAGCAAACCTAATGGTAGTCATTTAAGTTATCATTTAACATCAATTTCACATTCAAGTCACTTAACCATTTATTGACATAAGTCAACATATATGTAAATACACTTCATATCCAGATCAGGGAATAACATGTCAATATAACTCAAGTAGCATATATATGTTCAAGAAACACAATAGTAGGATGGTGATTTGTCCTGCTAAATAGTTTCCCAAACAATTCAATCGCTTTATAACAGAATGGGGATTTATTCTCCTAACACATGTCAACACAAACAACCATTACATTAGAGCAGAACGGGGATTTATTCTGCTATCAGATGTCCAAACAATTCAATCAATCAACATTATAATTCATTTATGGTTGTTTGACTACTTAATAGTATCTACACTTGAATCCCTTGTGTTCAAAACCATCTTTGAAACGAAGTTCTTTTAAAAACAATTTGAGTCTTGGGAAAACAAAGGATTTAAAACTTAAAATTCCTTTTTAAATAATTAATTACAAGTCAAACCCTTTATTAAACCATAATTGGACTTAACCAAATTTTAAATTAATTTAATTACTAATTTGGAAATTATTAAATCTTAAACAAATAATTAAACAATAAATAATTATTAAATAAATAATTGAACCCTAATTAATCATATATTGATTATTAAATAATAATTTAAACCTTCATTAATAATTAAATATTAATAAATCTCTAATTAAATAATCTTTTATTAAAAACTTAATTAATTAATTAAAATTTTAATAAATAATTATTATAAATTAAACCCTAATTAATTCGTAATTAAGATTAATTAAACACTTAAATAAATAATCGATCTTATATTTAATTAATAATTAATTAAAAATAAATCATATACTTAACTCATAATTAATTAAAATTTAATCTTACTTAATTAATAATTAATTAAAATTACTATTTTATTTAAAGGATAATTAATTAAAAATTAATCTTCATTAATAAAGTTAATAAATCTTGTTTAATACTTAATTAATTATTAATTATCAAAACTTAATTAATTAAAATAAATTTTTAAATGCTTAATTAACTTTCTAAAGCATTTTTATTAGGTTTTTGAATCGTTTGTAAATTAAATTTCTTAGGAATAAAAACTTAAATTTCCAAAATTTAATCTTTTGACGATCTGCATTTATATCGACTATCGCTATATGGCCTGTAATTTCACTTAGTAATTCTACTAACGGATTCGTTTACAATTTCACTTACATGTTACTAACTCCCTTAACATGACTATTAATCTCACTAACATGTTTATTAATCTCATTAACATGTTTACTAATCTCACTAACATGTTTAGTAATCTCACTAATATGTTTAGTGTACTAACTTAACTTGACAAGTTTGCTTACTCACTTAACTTAACAAGTTTGCTAACTACATTTCATTTAGCTTACTTACTTTCCATTTAGCTTACTAACTAATTAAGTCACTAACTAATTAACCGGTTTTAAAAACTAACTTGCTAACTTTCCAATTACTAACTAACTTATTCACTACTTTTCATAGAATATATAGCAAATCAAGCAGCTTTACAACATACATCATATTTCAAAATTATAACACATATATAAAGTTAGAAACTTAAAGATAAAACTAATGTTTACTCACCGAAGCTTACTAACTCAAAGCAAACTTTTCCTAGAACATTAGCACACCTAAATCTTGTAGTTTCTTGGAAAATGAAGTTTTTTTAGAGGCCTAACCAAGCAAAATGAGCTTGGCCTTAAGTGTAGAGTACGGCCTTGAGATGTTTTAGGTGGCCATGATCTTATATTTGGAAGATAAGGTGATGAAGTGGATGTATGAGTGGTTTAGCAAGTTTCTAAGAGGTTTTTAAAGTAGAAAGTTAGGATTTTTAATATTAGAAACAAAAGAGAAGCCATGAAAGTTTTCCAAGAGCTTAAGAAAAGAGTAGGAACTTAGGAAATGAAAAGTAGCAATGATAAAAATATAAAAGAAATTATGAAATATTGTTTCTATATAAGAGGAGATAGCTAAATTACCTAAATGCCCTTCATACTTTGCTCTCCACTCCTTGGATGCCACCTCATCACATATGCCCCCTCTTCCCTTCTTAAATTCAAATTTTCATGTCCCCCCATGATTCATGAAGAACGGACATGCATTAATGCCCAAGTACTAAAGTTATAAACATGTTATGGTACTTAACTGTACCTATGTCTCCTAATGATGTGACATATATACTTATATTTTAATTTTTCTTTTTAAATCTTATATACCTAAGTATAAATACAAATATACATACATTAATACACATAAATATATATATATATATATACTAAATAATTTACAAATGTATACTTATGCTAAAGAGTTCATAACGTTTTCGATTAATTTTAGCCGATGAAATGTCGAAAATTCGGAAAGCGAATGTCATTCACAGTTTCAATTTTTCTTCGAACTAAATAATTTTGTGAAAAAAAATTGAAACCATTTCACCATCATTATTTATTATTTAAAAGAGTTTTATTTTCATTATAAAACCTATATATTGAATATTTAAAAATTAATTAAATATTAGCAAATAAAAAAAGTGAAATTTTGGGTCGTTACAGAACAAGATGTATTAGGATATAAAGAGGAGCCCATATTGGGAAGGTATGAAGAGGGATGTTGGCTTGTGGGTTAGGCAGTGTGCAAATTGTAAACAAGTGAAGGCCGAACATTAGAAGCTAGTGGGTTGCTTCAGCCTTTAGAAATTCCAGTGTGGAAGTGGGATTCTATATGCCTGGATTTTATAGAGGGGTTGCCAAGGTCGAATAGGGAAAATGAAAGCATATGGGTTATAGCGGACAGATTGACCAAGAGTGCCCATTTCATTTCGGTTAATTCAACCAGAATGACACTTGTTTTGGCTAAGTTGTTCATGAAGAACATAGTTAGACTTCTTGGGATTCCTAGTAGCATAGTTGTAACAGCCCAGAATTTCAGTCATTCGATATTGGGATATTTAATTGATTTTAAAAAAAGTAATTTTTTTTAGTTGAATAACATATGTTTCGAATATCTTGATTTAATTGGATGATTAAATTGTTAATTTAATATTTGAAATTGCAGAAATAATTTGAATTTTAATTTAATGTGAATAAAAATGATTTATAAAGATGAATTAAATTCTATTTGAATTAGAATGAAGTTGGTAGGTTTTTGAAATTGATTTAAAATTTAATTTCTAGAAATTGAATATTTTAATATTTAATTAATGTGTAAAAATAGTCATTTTTCACACAGTCTCGGATTTCGAAGAAACAAGTTTCATTGGATCCATAATGTTATATTATTGTAGGATTTCAAATTTCGTGTCAATCGGATTTAAGGTTTAGTCGTGGGAAGCTGAAACACGTAGAAATTTGTTTAAGTAAATTTTAATTTAAAATAAGTCAACTCAAAAACCTATCTTCAAAATACGATCGAATTGGCTCCCGATATATATTCCATTGTGTTCGGAATAAGGGTAAAACATTATAAACGCCATAAGGCACGTTTCGTTTGGAGTTTGGAAAATTTTTGGATGTATAGTGTCAAGAAATTTTCTATAAAAGGACATCAATTCTTTAATTTTTCTCAAAACCCTAGCCCTAGGGTTACAGCCGCCATTAACATTTGAATGGATGAAAATGCTCAAATCTTTCCCCTCCAATCTCTCTTGATCCATTCACTTTCACGAAAAACTTCCAACTACAATTTCGAAGAGCTCTAGGAGATCGTCACATCCAACGGTTGCGATCTAAATCGGAGCATCATGGTGGCCGCTAGGGGCCTGCATTCGCCTACTATTCGAGCGTGTTTTTTCAAGAGCGATATGCGACCGAGTTCGATGACGTTCAAGGCGGTGGTGCCGTTCGTAATGCTTCGACGTGGCAGTAGTCGATCGACCTCACGTTGATGGTAGGTGGCGCGGCAATCAAATGATGAAGGGCGGCGATGGGTTCTCGGTTGCGTACGAAGGGAAGAAGGGAGAAGAAAATGTTCGCGGCCCAAATCTTGTTTTGATGAAATGAACGGCCGTGATTGATTAAAGGTTTTATAAACAATAAAAAAAAATTGTTGTAAATAATTAAATATAAATTCGTATAATCTTTAAAATGCTGTAACTTCTTCATACGAGGTCCGTTTTTGACGAAACAAATTGCATTGGGATTTTATTAATGAGCACTACATTTTAGAGCTAGTTTGGAGTTGATTGGAACTAGTGAAAATTTTGGGTAAAAATAAACGCTCGTTTAATTTTATTTAGAATAAAACGCTGCAACTGCTACTGCAACCAAAGTGAGTACAACTCACTCTTTCTAACTCACTTATATTTTTTTATAAGTGAGAATAAATTTATTTTATGATGATTGATGATTGTTTGGGTGAGATATGATATATTATCTATATATTGATTGATTTGGATATATTCCTGCCTATTGGAGCAGATGAGACCCTATACGTTCCCGTGTATGAGCGATTGCCCCATTGTACGTGTGTTTGCCTCGAAGCGAACATTGTACATATTTTCTAATATGTATATTTGTTACAGGTGACAGGTTGGAGGGATCCAACTGGATTCCTCACCAGTGTTGATTTTATTTACAGATATTG
Source organism: Allium fistulosum (assembly GCA_030737815.1). Classification (NCBI taxonomy): domain Eukaryota; kingdom Viridiplantae; phylum Streptophyta; class Magnoliopsida; order Asparagales; family Amaryllidaceae; genus Allium; species Allium fistulosum. Next base: position 1,366,832,768 of record CM060902.1, on the reverse strand, counting down.
TTATATATGTTGTTATCATATGATATATGATGTTTTGGATGCTAGGATTGATATGATTGATGTGAATCATCTTGTTTAGCATTTTTGTAGCATTGGGCCATATTTTGGAATTTTAAAATATTAAAGTGATGATTTCAAATTAAAAAGTAATTCAAAGTGATTTTGAAAGTAGATGTTTTATTAATTTTTGAATTGTTAAGGAAATGAATTTATTTTAAATAAATAAAAAAGTTATAATTTTTATGTTATAAAAATTATGATTTTTGGGAAATATATTAAAATGTGATTTTTGAAATATGAAGTTGATTATTCTATAAAATAAGTAAATTAGGATTTTGAACTTATTATAAACTGTTTATATATAAGATTTATAAAATTGAATTTTTATAAATCAAAATAATAGAATTATAAAGGTGTTTTATAGTGTTAAAATAAAGTATAAATGAATCTTATAAGTAAATAAGATTTATGAATTTATAAAGTTATAAAAAGAATGAATTTGTAAATAAGAGAATTATAAGTGAATAAACTTATAATTGGATTTTGGCATATGAACGAGATATAAATGAGATTTGTTAATAAAGGAATTTTATAAATGGAAGTTTTTATAAATTAGAAATGTGAATTATAAACATTGTTTTATAATCCGAAATCAATTTAATTTGATAAGCTAAATATGGAAGTTTATTAAAGGGATTTCATTCACGATTTTGGATAGTGGATAATCGTTTAATAAATGTGTAAAAATAATGAATTTGGCAAGAGAATTATATTCACAATTTTGGACAGTGAATAATCTTTTAAATTTAATAAATGTTTTGAAAAGTGATCTTTTAAATGGAGTTAAATGGTTTGAAGATGTTTTAAAAGGTGGGAGCATCGAATAAATAGATTTCAACATTCATTGTTGAAATAGACATTTTTGAGAAGCATGGAAAGCGTGGACTATAACACTATTGTTATAGTATTTGATTTTAGAAAGGAGATGTTTTGTATAGTATATGGGATTTATATATATATCTAATTATCCAATCCCTATACTAATGATTTTGGGTTGTCGTAACGATGTTTTACGCAACATTCGTTTTGACCCAAATAAGTATGTTTAAGAGAATGTTTTCCTTAAAGAATAAAATATATACTTAATCATGATTTAAGTATATGTAATATTTTCTAAGTGTTGAAAATAAATTAATTTGTGAATTACTTATTATTATATAAGTATATGGAAATGTTTTCCAAATAGTGAAATGGTTTCGAATTATATATTTTTAAAGATAATTTGAAGTGAATATTTGGACGTGATTTAATTAATAAAAGATTAATTAAAAGAGCCTAGTGATTGCTTATGGTGCTAGATATTTGTTTGTTTGCTTTGATAGTTAAATAACCGACTATCAAATTCGGCCATTTTAGTTCCTCGACTTGATGTGGGAACTATATAGTCGTACACTTAGTACGTAGCCATCTGCGTATGCTTGATTATCGTTTGTGTTGAGGATGTTGATTCATGTAGTGCGGAGTATTACTCCAATCTATCGAGCTTCCTTCTTGGCCGAAGGATAGCAAGTAGAAAGTTGGAGACGTGACAAGTCTATGAGACATAGTTTCTGTGTGAGGTTGAGAAACACTTTTGCGTTGTTGGTGCGAAGAGACAGGGATCGGTTTATTCCAAAAACCACTTCGGACCAACGTTTATGCGTTCGATTATGCAGGATGTGATGATATTGATATTTAGGATTTTCATAGTGGAGGACTGCTTATTGATCGTTTGGGGTTAAAATCCCAATATACATCCAATAGCAGTAATCTCTTCGTTATGAAATATCCATTGCAAGGGCTGTCGCTACTAATCCTAGGGATTTCCCGACAGGATGTGGTAGGAAAGTACCTTCGGTTTGTCCTGTTCCTGGACAACTGGTATGGATGTTTGTCTGACATTGCATTTCTAAAGATTACGTACATTGGTTTTTAAAAACGTATATCAGTGGTGGCGGAGAAGGAAAATCTCTTAGCTTAACACCCTCCTTGAGACATACGAGCTCAAGGGTTGTATTTTTGTGGAAGGCAATTAGTAGTCAACGGAAACAGCAATGAGGCATTCAAAGTGATGTGATATGTGAAAGGTAATCGTTACCTTAGGCCTCATCAACCAGAAATGACCGAAACAGGGTTAGATGCAGTAGGGCTAAGTGGTTCATTCCCAATTAGGATATGGTCATCCTCTTCTAGATATATTTCTTCCCGCTGTGATATTCGGGATGTAAATTAAGGTGGTTTGTATGCTATGGGGGTCCTCGAAAAAGGTCGGTAACGACCGGTGGATGTGTGACGACCGCCCATGACCCCTGCACTAAACATGGAAAATAGTGCGCTGTAAGGTGTGCCAGGCAGCCATGGACGATCGCCAAGGTAAGTTAAAACAACAGAATCTATCGTATTACTCACAGCGCATGGATAAAATACAATAGAGAATATATATAGTGAAGCTTCACAAAATAGAATCTCATCAATTAAGCTTCATAATAGTTGAATACAAACATCTGAATAGTCAATACATCAAGCCTCACTACATATCACTCAGAGAATTATACAAGCAGCGGAACATCCAGTACATATAGTAAGAATACAATATGCAAGCCTCCAGCTCGTCTTCGTCATCAGCATCGTCGGTAACTAAGAACAGCACCTGTCACCTGCTACCTAGTCTGCCCATCCCAAAATGGATGAACAGCCCAAGGTAATAAGAGTTGAACATAAAACCTTGAGTCAGACAACAGTCTTAGTGAGCGGTAAATTAACTAACAACATACCAAAAGAGCATAAATGTAAAAGGAATAGGAATCCAACCCTCCCACTCCACCTCTTTCTACAGTGATAGCCTCCCAGACACATTAAGCAGAAGTAAACATAGTAAGGCAAACATTTAAAGTAAAGCAATTATCACTCGTGTCAAGGTCGATGTTTTCCAAACACAAACCCCCAAGGCCTAAACCAAGATCAGATAAGCACCCAGAAAATATCGCTCTTGAGACCGAATGACGATACAACCAAACATCCATGACTCTGGCTATCAATGTTATCATTGCTTCGATGCCACCGTTAATTTAATGACCGGCACATTCTTTCAACCGTCCGTCAAGGGCTAATGGTAACCCCGGTTCTAGACAGAACTCCGCACGTCGTCGCAGCCCGTGCCTAGGACTATCGAATCTGCCCAGAGTACTCGACTACCAATTGTAGTCTTTCGGGACTATCGAATCTGCCCAGCGTACTCTTGTTTTGAGCCTGCTAGAACCTTCAACAACGATGAAATTTCAGCCTTCTAGTCATCCTCCTCGACGACTATTCTCATACTAGCTCAAGAGCCTCTCGAGCCAACCATTATCCTCGAACTCGAACCTTTCACCGAGTTAACAACATGCTTGGAATGATCCCGTCTGGATTACACCAAGGCTATCTCACATCATGCCTCGCTTCATCTCATCATAGCAAAGCCTCATCTCAACATCATCATCAAATCTATCCATATGGGCTTCATCAACCGCCACATATGCCACGAGCAGCTTTTCCAATTCAAGAGCCTTTCCCTTAGCTTTTGAATCATCTTCGACCATCTTGTCTAAATCAAATCATCAATCAACTAATTTATAACAATCAATCAAGTCAATCATTAATCCAAGTAATCAGGCATTCAAACATGATCTAAAAGCAATTATAACTAAAATGGCAATTTTGTAAATAAAGAGTCCAAATCTAACAAGCATGAATCATGAGAAATATCTCTACAACTTGATGAATGAACTTGCATAGATTAACATGTAGTAAAATGGATGTCAAATCATCATGAACAATGGATCTATACTTAAGTTTACGAAAATGCATGGAAATCACTATTTTAACACCAAATCAAGCCATCAATCCGATATACTCCTTTGGATCCGTGTGAGAGATAACCACCACTCAACGAATCTCCTAAACACTTCAAAAGAAACACACTTCAGATCTGGACAGCGAAGGATCTAACTTGATCCGCCAAAATTCCTCTTCAAACGATGAAATCTCTCTTCGATGGTTGAAGATCTTCAATCTAAGCTCTTGGATCTTCGATTTGGATGGAAGAAATCACAAGATTAGAGTGAAGAAAAGAAGTGAAGAAGTGCAACACTCGAGCTCTCAAAATGGCAGGACTTCGTCGATTCAAAATCCGGATCCCAAAAAGTGAAGTAGAACCGTGTATTTATAGGCTGAAATCCCTAAGTCGTCCGCCCCCTTAAGTCGTCCACGACTTAACTCTCCCCACGACCTACAACTTACAACTTAGCAAATCCTACGACTTAACACACATAGGCGGCATAGCGACTTAATGCTATACGACCTAACTGAGATGCCGACCTAACGACCTAACTACAACGCAAGTGCGCGACCTAACTGCACTCACGATCCAACGACTTAAGTCCTTACGCGACCTAACGACTTAACTGGGATACGACGTAACGACTTTAACGAATTAACGGAAGTCACGACCTAACACATACGCGACCTAACAACAATGCCGACCTAACACTCACGACTCAACGACTCATCATCTCAACAACCCAACGACTCATCATCTCAACGACTCAACGACTCATCATCCTTGTGACTTAACGACTCAACCAAGGTCGCGACCTAACTACTCAACTGCTAAACTTAGGTCGCTCACGACCTAACTAAGCACAGCACCCCATAGGTCGCTCACGACCTAACTACAACAACTCCTTAAGTCGCTCGAACGACCCAAACTCCCTAGGTCGTTAACCCGCTTAGTTCCTTAGGTCGTTAACTCGCTAACTCCTATACTGCTAATCCTTAAGACGCTAACTACTAGGTCGTTGCCGCTAATTCTTAAGTCGCTACCCTCCTTAAGTCGCTTACTAACTTAAGCCGTTAACTCCTAAGTCGTCTACCCCTTAAGTCGTCTACCCCCTTAAGTCGCAAACTTCTTTAGGTCGCTCCACGACTTAGTCTTCCACACGACCTAACTTCTACACGACTTAAGCTCTAGTCGACCTAAATTCTGAACGACTTAACAACATTACGGCCTAAGGATCTAACTTGATCCGCCAAAATTCCGCTTCAAACGATGAAATCTCTCTTCGATGGTTGAAGATCTTTAATCTAAGCTCTTGGATCTTCGATTTGGATGGAAGAAATCACAAGATTAGAGTGAAGAAAAGAAGTGAAGAAGTGCAACACTCGAGCTCTAAAAATGGCAAGACTTCGTCGCTTCAAAATCCGGATCCCAAAAAGTGAAGTAGAACCGTGTATTTATAGGCTGAAATCCCTAAGTCGTCCGCCCCCTTAAGTCGTCCACGACTTAACTCTCCCCACGACCTACGACTTACAACTTAGCAAATCCTACGACTTAACACACATAGGCGGCTTAGCGACTTAATGCTATACGACCTAACTGAGATGCCGACCTAACGACCTAACTACAACGCAAGTGCGTGACCTAACTGCACTCACGATCCAACGACTTAAGTCCTTACGCGACCTAACGACTTAACTGGGATACGACATAACGACTTTAACGACTTAACGGAAGTCACGACCTAACACATACGCGACCTAACAACAATGCCGACCTAACACTCACGACTCAACGACTCATCATCTCAACGACTCAACGACTCATCATCCTTGCGACTTAACGACTCAACCAAGGTCGCGACCTAACTACTCAATTGCTAAACTTAGGTCACTCACGACCTAACTAAGCACAGCACCCCATAGGTCGCTCACGACCTAACTACAACAACTACTTAAGTCGCTCGAACGACCCAAACTCCCTAGGTCATTAACCCGCTTAGTTCCTTAGGTCGTTAACTCGCTAACTCCTATACTGCTAATCCTTAAGCCGCTAACTACTAGGTCGTTGCCGCTAATTCTTAAGTCGCTACCCTCCTTAAGTCCCTTACTAACTTAAGCCGTTAACTCCTAAGTCATCTACCCCTTAAGTCGTCTACCCCCTTAAGTCGCAAACTTCTTTAGGTCGCTCCACGACTTAATCTTTCACACGACCTAACTTCTACACGACTTAAGCTCTAGTCGACCTAAATTCTGAACGACTTAACAACATTACGGCCTAATGACAACTGTTTTACAATATTTTGATCCGTAAAAATACGGGTCGTTACATCCTCTCCCCCTTTGGAATTTCGCCCTCGAAATTCCAAACAAACAAGAGCAATCAAAAACTATTCTGCATGCCTACCATCCATAGCAATCAACAAACCATGCGTCCAATTCTAGCCTAGCATGCAGAATTCTAAAACTAGAAAAAGTTACAACGTCGTGAGATGACACGACACCTTATGGCCATACCTCGAAGAGTTCAGGATGAGTAGCCTTCATCCTCTCTTCCACCTCCCATGTACATTCGTTATCATCATCACTCCATTGTATCTTGAGCAACTTAACTACCTTACTCCTAAGCTGTTTTGTGTCAGTTTCCACAACACGAAGCGGCTTACGAGGTCTCTTATCGACTGGATAAATCTCAAAATCTTCACAGCTATCTGCAGAAACTACTGTATTCGAGTCGTGCACGTACTTCCGTAGATTTGATACATGAAAAACATTGTGCACACTCGACATCTTTTCTGGTAACTCCAATTTATAGGTGAGCTTTCCAATTCGCTCGATGATCGGGAATGGTCCAACAAATCTCGGAGTCAATTTCCCTTTCCTCCCGAATCGAATAACATTCTTCAGTGGAGAAATCTTCACAAAAACCATATCACCTACGTCGAATTCCAAATCCTTACGACGCTTATCGGCATAACTTTTCTGTCGGTCTTGGGCTGCCTTTATTCATTGACGAATGATCTCTATGCAATCCGAAGTTTGTCGAATCATTTCTGGCCCAAGTATCAGCTTTTCTCCTGTTTCCAACCAACATGTCGGAGAGTTACACGGTCTTCCATACAATGCCTCATATGGTGCCATACCAATGCTTGACTGGTAACTGTTATTATACGAAAATTCCACCAAATGAAGGTGATCTTCCCATGATCCTCCGAAATCTAAAATACATGCTCTGAGGAGATCTTCCAAAACTCGGTTGACTCTCTCGGTCTGACCATCTGTTTGGGGATGATAAGCTGTACTCAAACACAACTCGGTTCCCAGAACTTCCTGAAAGCTCTTCCAAAATCCACTAGTGAACAATGGGTCTTGATCGCTCACTATACTTCGCAATACCATGGAATCGAACTATCCACTTAACATATAGCTCAGCCAACTTCGATGCAGTCCTAGTTGATCGAACAGGAATGAATCTTGCACTCTTAGTCAAACGATCTACGATGACCCAAATCCCTTCATTTCCCGCTCTGGTTCTAGGTAGTCCATCGATAAAATCCATCGATATTTGCTCCCACTTCCATGTAGGAACTTCTAATGGCTGAAATAATCCACTGGGCTTCTTTTGCTCAGCTTTTACCAACTGGCAGTTCATACATTTGGAAATAAAATTCCCAACATCCTTCTTCATACCTTCCCAATAATAGGTTCTCTTCATATCCCGATACATCTTATTTCCACCTGGATGAATTGTCAGCTTCGAGTGATGACTTTCCTTCAGAACTTCATCTCTCAATTCATCTATATCGGGAACAACTAGTCGTCCTTGCTTCCGAAGCCAACCCTCTCGATCGACCTCGAATTCTTTATTCTTCTCTGGGTCCAATCCAGATTCCAAATCACGGATAATCTTGACAAGCTTATCGTCTCGCTTTTGGCTCTCGCCAATTCTTTCCACAAGAGTCGGTCTTATCGATAAGTTTGCCAACATCTCAGGTTCCAATTCACATCTAGGCCTGAAGTCAAATCCAGCTAAATACTCAAGACTCTTCCATTCTGAAAACATGGCTCCCAATCCTGCATGTCTTCGACTTAACGCATCTGCCACTGCGTTACCCTTTCCCGGAGTATAGGCTATACTAAAATCATATGATGCCAAAAACTTTAGCCATCGTTGCTGCCTAAGATTCAAATCCTTTTGGGAGAAAAGATACTTCAGCGACTTATGATCTGTAACAACTCGAATCGAACTCCCAATAGGTAATGTCTCCACATCTTCAAAGAAAAAACAATCGCCGCTAACTCCAAATCATGAGTCGGATAATTCCTTTCATGCTGCTTCAGTTGTCGACTTGCATACGCAACAACTCTATTCTTCTGCATCAGCACTGCTCCAAGTCCAGTACCACATGCATCGGTGTAAACCACCATCTCATCATTTCCACTAGGAATAATCAAAACAGGAGCACTGGTCAGTAGCTCTTTCAGGATTCCGAAAGCTTGCTCACACTTAGCCTCCCATCTGAATACTTGGTTCTTTTTCGTCAATCCTGTTAACGGTGCAGCTACCTTGGAAAAGTCTTTGATAAATCGTCGATAGTATCCTGCTAATCCAAGAAAACTTCTCACATCAGATGCATTCTTAGGTCTACCCCAATCCTAGATTGCTACTATCTTGGCGGGATCAACCGCTATTCCGCTTCCAGAGATAATATGGCCTAAGAACCTCACTTCGCTCTTCCAGAAGTGACACTTCGAAAACTTAGCCTTCAGCTGATGTTTCCGTAAGATTTCCAAAACAATACGCAAGTGCGTCCTGTGCTCTTCTTCAGTTCTGGAATAAATCAAAATATCATCCACGAACACTAGTACGAACTTGTTCAACTGATCTCTGAACACTCTATTCATAAGATCCACAAAATATGCTGGCATATTGGTCAATCCAAACGGCATTACCAGCCACTCAAAGAAACCAGATGGTGTCCTGAAAGCAGTCTTCAGCACACTATCCTTAGCCACTCTTAACTGGTGAAATCCCGTTGCCAAATCCATTTGAGAAAACACCTTAGCTTCGTGAAGCTGATCAAACAAGTCATCTATTCTTGGCAATGGATACTTGTTCTTCTTAGTCACTTTATTCAGCTCACGATAATCCACACACAACCTCAACGATCCATCCGCTTTGGTAACAAACACAACTGGTGCACCCCATTCGGACACACTACGCCGAATGAATCCTTTCTGCAAAAGATCATCAACTTGCACCCTCAACTCTTGCTGTTCCCTAGGCGCCATCCGCCTAAGAGGCATCACAACAGGTCTGGCTCCTTCAACTAAATCGATATGAAACTCGATCTCTCTATGCGGCGGTAACCCTTTGAACTCATCAAAGACATCCACAAATCCATTAGCGATTGGCACCGATGACAGTCCATCCCGTGGAACAACCAGCGAATACATGAAGCTCATGAAGACGCCTTCCTCATGCTTACATCGTATCACAACCTTTCGCCCTTCCACATTCTCGACTGTCACCTCCAACCTTTCACAATCAAACTTTGCCGCATACTTCCTAAGCCAGTCCATACCCAAAATAATTCCGAACCTCGCAAAGTTCAGAACAAAACAATCACAATCAAAAGAGCAATCATGACTCGATACAATCAGACCACGGCATAGCATACACAGACAAGACAAACCCCCAACTGGATTAGTCACAACCAATGGCCTATCAACGATATCCGGTTCCAAACCCAACCGGCCTACACCTTCATTACAAACAAAAGAATGCGACGCCCTAGTATCGAATAACACTCTAACTGGAACACCACATATGGAAAGAGTACCTTGAACCACCACACTCTTTCCTTTCTCTTCAGCGGTAGGAGCTTTTGAAGATGATGGAACAGCCCCCAAAGCATAAGCTTGCACAATCTGCTTGTCCTTCCTCGGTTCTGGACAATTCTTCTTAATATGCCCCGGCTTGTCACAGCTGTGGCACTTCACCAGCACCTTTGGATTCTTGCAATCTCTGGAGAAATGGCCCTTCTGCTGACAGTTGTAGCAGGTCACTTCGCCCTTCGGCTTCTTCTGGCCATCCTTACCCTTTTGCTGCTGCTGCTTCCTCTTCTTGTTTCCACCCTGCTGTGGTTTAGACTCTTCCTTGGTCACAGCAACAACAGATCCTTCTTTAGGAAACAGATTCTCGTGCCTGAGAGCCTTCTCTACAAGCTTCTCAAATGGATCGTCCAAATGATCCACCAACTGCCTCCCAAGATAACTGTCCAAGCCTGTCACAAACTTCTCGTTCTTCTGATAAGGAGATTCAATATACGACCGGGCATACTTGGACAAAGCTTCAAACTCAGAAACATACTCAAGAACTAGTCTTCCACCTTGCTTGAGCTCCACAAACTTCTTGAACAGAATAGATTTCTGAGCTGTAGAAATGAACTTAGCTTCAAATCTGGCTTGGAATTGCTCCTAAGTAATTTCTTCCTCTGGAGTATCAATGGTGATAGAGTTCCACCAGTCAGAAGCTCTTCCTTGAAGCTGTCTTGATGCGAGCTTCCTTTTGGTTGCATCCTCCATTCCCAAATCACCAAAGATCCTTCTACAAGCATCTATCCACCTCTGGACTTCAATGGTTGACTATGTTCCCAAGAAAACCTTCCCTCCAAGAGCAGTATAGTCTTTACACAGCTTAGCAAAATCCACTGGTTTTGGAGTTTGAACTTGAACTCCAACATCTACTGATGGGCCCGGAGCTGGCACCCTTCTCATGATCGAAGTCATCATAGCCTCGAACATAGCAGCATAATCAGCAGCCTCCTCAGTAGCATGGCCTTCCCTAGCAGCTGGTCTCCCTCTTCGACTCATTCTTAATATCTATAAAAGGAATGATTAATACACCTTGAGAACAACTGCATAAGGGGTTCAAATCCTTCTAAGCTACTATATTATATATAGTAATCATCCATCAAAATACAATTACGTCTCTCATACGTAGTTACGTCAGCGAGCGTTGGGTAAAATCGATTAATCAATGCTCTGATACCAAATGTGACGACCGCCCATGACCCCTGCACTAAACATGGAAAATAGTGCGCTGTAAGGTGTGCCAGGCAGCCATGGACGATCGTCAAGGTAAGTTAAAACAGCAGAATCTATCGTATTACTCACAGCGCATGGACAAAATACAATAGAGAATATATATAGTGAAGCTTCACAAAATAGAATCTCATCAATTAAGCTTCATAATAGTTGAATACAAACATCTGAATAGTCAATACATCAAGCCTTACTACATATCACTCAGAGAATTATACAAGCAGCGGAACATCCAGTACATATAGTAAGAATACAATATGCAAGCCTCCAGCTCGTCTTCGTCATCAGCATCGTCGGTAACTAAGAACAGCACCTGTCACCTGCTACCTAGTCTGCCCATCCCAAAATGGATGAACAGCCCAAGGTAATAAGAGTTGAGCATAAAACCTTGAGTCAGACAACAGTCTTAGTGAGCGGTAAATTAACTAACAACATACCAAAAGAGCATAAAGGTAAAAGGAATAGGAATCCAACCCTCCCACTCCACCTCTTTCTACAGTGATAGCCTCCCAAACACACTAAGCAGAAGTAAACATAGTAAGGCAAACATTTAAAGTAAAGCAATTATCACTCGAGTCAAGGTCGATGTTTTCCAAGCACAAACCCCCAAGGCCTAAACCAAGATCAGATAAGCACCCAAAAAATATCGCTCTTGAGACCGAATGACGATACAACCAAACATCCATGACTTTGGCTATCACTGTTATCATTGCTTCGATGCCACCGTTAATTGAATGACCGGCACATTCTTTCAGCCGTCCGTCAAGGGCTAATGGTAACCCCGGTTCTAGACAGAACTCCGCACGTCATCGCAGCCCATGCCTAGGACTATCGAATCTGCCCAGAGTACTCGACTACCAACTGTAGTCTTTCGGGACTATCGAATCTGCCCAGCGTACTCTTGCTTTGAGCCTGCTAGAACCTTCAACAACGATGAATCTCAGCCTTCTAGTCATCCTCCTCGACGACTATTCTCATACTAGCTCAAGCGCCTCTCGTGCCAACCATTATCCTCGAACTCGAACCTTTCACCGAGTTATCAACATGCTTGGAATGATCCCGTCTGGATTACACCAAGGCTATCTCACATCATGCCTCGCTTCATCTCATCATAGCAAAGCCTCATCTCAACATCATCATCAAATCTATCCATATGAGCTTCATCAACCGCCACATATGCCACGAGCAGCTTTTCCAATTCAAGAGCCTTTCCCTTAGCTTTTGAATCATCTTCGACCATCTTGTCTAAATCAAATCATCAATCAACTAATTTATAACAATCAATCAAGTCAATCATTAATCCAAGTAATCAGGCATTCAAACATGATCTAAAAGCAATTATAACTAAAATGGCAATTTTGTAAATAAAGAGTCCAAATCTAACGACCTAACTACAACGCAAGTGCGCGACCTAACTGCACTCACGATCCAACGACTTAAGTCCTTACGCGACCTAACGACTTAACTGGGATACGACGTAACGACTTTAACGACTTAACAGAAGTCACGACCTAACACATACGCGACCTAACAACAATGCCGACCTAACACTCACGACTCAACGACTCATCATCTCAACAACCCAACGACTCATCATCTCAACGACTCAACGACTCATCATCCTTGTGACTTAACGACTCAACCAAGGTCGCGACCTAACTACTCAACTGCTAAACTTAGGTCGCTCACGACCTAACTAAGCACAGCACCCCATAGGTCGCTCACGACCTAACTACAACAACTCCTTAAGTCGCTCGAACGACCCAAACTCCCTAGGTCGTTAACCCGCTTAGTTCCTTAGGTCGTTAACTCGCTAACTCCTATACTGCTAATCCTTAAGACGCTAACTACTAGGTCGTTGCCGCTAATTCTTAAGTCGCTACCCTCCTTAAGTCGCTTACTAACTTAAGCCGTTAACTCCTAAGTCGTCTACCCCTTAAGTCGTCTACCCCCTTAAGTCGCAAACTTCTTTAGGTCGCTCCACGACTTAGTCTTCCACACGACCTAACTTCTACACGACTTAAGCTCTAGTCGACCTAAATTCTGAACGACTTAACAACATTACGGCCTAATGACAACTGTTTTACAATCTTTTGATCCGTAAAAATACGGGTCGTTACAGGATGACATATTCGGTACTACCTAGTTACAGAGGTTGGCCGGTCTTGTGTTGGTAGAGGGCAGATGTTCTGTGCCTTGGGACATCCATCTAGAGGTGTACCCATCGGAAGTTAGTCCCTTTACCTGGTCATTTGTATGGAAATCCAAACTCCACTACGTGCATGGAATTTTGCTTGTAAAGCCTAGTATGCTGGAATTTAATAATGGTAACAATTTCGGCTATTTTAATATTATTTGTGCAATAGACACTATTATAATATAAGACGATTTGATATGAAATTTTTTGGTTATCGTAAGGTAAAAGCATGTCCTTGTTTATGTATGGGCGTGTCTTACGAGATACTTTTGTTTTGAAAGGAAAAGTTTGCTAATTTAATAAATTCAGTTAAGTGTGTTTCTCGCGCTAGTTTACCAGATTGATCCGGGCGTTCTTCCCTTTCAATGCTCAGGTCAGACCGAGTATATTTACAGGTTCATATTTGGTGCGTTTGGAGCTTCAGCAGGAGAGCTTCATTTTCGTATACACGTATCTTTTTATTATCCGCTTTGCGAATTATTGTTGTTTATATTGTCAGCATTTGTAAGGACATGTTATTATAACTGTCCAGGCTAATGATTAGTGACTGATTATTGAGCTCTGATTGATGTATGTATATACAGTTTCTGTTTTGTAAAGATCATTGATATGATATTATATGTTTTCCGCTGCGATGTGAGATTCTGTATTGTTCTGTTTGGTTATCTCTTATCTCTTTCTTCTCTTCTCTTCTTCTCTCTTCTTTTCTTTCTCATGACTTTCCATCAGTCTGTGATTTGGGTCGGACATGTGTGGTTTATTGTCAATTCAAAGGGTACGGATTTGCGGGTCGTCACAATAGTCAGCGACAAAGATGCATTATTCACTAGTGAATTTTGGAGAAGTCTACAGGAGGTATCAGGTGCAAAGCTCAAGATGAGTACAGCATATCACCTACAGATGGATGGGCAGATAGAGAGAGTCAATAAGGTACTCGAGGATTTGTTGAGAGCTTGTGTGTTGGACTTTGGTGGATCTTGGGAATATCACCTACATTTGATTGAGTTTTCCTATAATAATAGTTACCAAACTAGTATAAGAATGGCACCTTTTGAAGCTTTGTATGGAAGGCTGTGCAAATCACCAGCATGTTGGTTAGAGACTGGAGACAGATAAGTCTTAGGTCTAGATTTTGGTTTAAGAAGCATCAAAGAAGGTTGAGTTAATCCGAGAAAGGATGAAAGAAGCTTAATCCAAACAGAAGAGTTACGCATATAAGAGGCGTAAAGACCTAGAGTTCTCAGTAGGAGAAAGGGTTTTCATTAAGGTGTCACTAATGAAGGGCATGATACGATTTGGAAAGTCAGGGAATGTAACGACCCGGATTTTTCATCATTTGATTTTGAATATAAATATTGGATTTGAAATTTTAATTTAGTTAGTAAGATTTTAAAACTAAAATTTCAAGCGATTTTGTAAACTTGGGAAATCGTCGACTTAATCGACGCATCAAAATAGCGATCTAGGGCACAGTCTCGGAATTCGATGAAACCAGTTCCATTGGATCCGTAATAGTGTATTATTATTGGATTTCAAATTTCGTAGTGTTTAGATTTATCGTTTGGTCGTACGATCTGAAAATGCCTAGAAATAATTTAATTGAATTTAATTTAAATAGTCAATTTAAAAAGCTATCCTCTCCATACTATCGAATTAGAGTTTGAGGCTTGTTCCATTACATCTAGAATAGCGGTATAACATTAGGAATGCCTGGTAGCACGCCTCAATATGGGTTCAAAATTTTAAGTTATGCAAAGCGGTATATTTTGAATAGTTATAAAATAAAATGAAAAGGTCAAACCCCATCCTTTCTCACAGCCACCCTACGTCCGAATCGTGTGAATCACGCCACCCTTCATTTAAAGGACGTGACATTTCCCTCTCCTCTCAATCAGTTCGAATGAACGAATATAAAAAAAATCAACAGAACAATTTGTAAAGAAAAAAAAGAAAAAAATAAATTAGACGCGACGGAATCGAAATCACCTGGAGGTGAGGCGCGGCTAGTACTACAACAAGGTGAGAGCTGTGCGGCGACGTGAGGGTGGAAAATCATGATGGGTTGTGAATCGAGTTTTGGAATTAGGGCAGGAGACGCTGCTCGTCGCAATGGTTGCGTGGACCTGGAAGGTGAGGGCGGCATTCGAACTAAGGGCGGGGCGATGACGACAACTGTGAGGCGGCTCCAGGTGGAAGATGGGGTGACAGCAGCTAGGGTTGTGGGGGTATGGAGTCGCGTACGCACACTCATGAGGTCCAGAGGGAGATTGAGGCGCGGACAATGTCGTGTATGTGGCAGTGGTCGATGGCAAAAGGCGAAACTGGTTTTGGGTTTATGGAATTGGTTGGCATCATCGAGCAAGTATAGGAAGCACGCAGTCGTTGGTCGATGATAGCTAAGTCGTTCGATGCTTAGAATGAACGACGATAAAGGTATATTTTCTGTAATTAAGTTTAACTATATAATTAGTTATTTAATTGAGGATTAAAAATTGTGATGAACTAATACACTTAATAACTTATTCATACAAGGTCTAAAAATCATGAAAAACAAGTCCAGTTTGGAATGAATTGCAAAATAAAAATCAAAGTGAGAAATTCTCACTCATTTGGATTACCGAATTTAATTTTAATAGTTAAAATCAATTCTGGATGTTCGGTTGAATTTATTAATTTTTATCTATTGAATGATATATTATATAATATGTATATATAGTATATATATTAGTAGTTGGATTGATGTTCCCGCATATTTTAGCGGAAGAGAACCTATGTGCCCCGCATAATAGCGGATGACCCAATATACCGCGATATCCCCCTCGAAGTGGGATTAGTATTTTTATGTTGTATTAAAATCTGTGGATGCAGGGAAACAGATTGGAGGGATCTAACTGGATTCCTCAAATATTTATTGATTGTTTTCATATATAGTGATATATGATGTGAATTTATAATCTATTATAGATTGTTGTTGTGATTTGAATTATTGGTGCTATAGTAGCACTAGCCTGGATTTTGGTATTTTTAATACCATTAATATTATTATTGAATTTGAAGGAATTAAAAGGGATTTTAGATATAAAAATATTTATATTGGAATTTTGATTTATTCTAAAGGAAATCGAGTTGGATAAAATAATAATTTTAGTTTTGGGTTTGTGCTTAACTATTAAAAAAATATTTTTAATAGAGCTTTTAAAATAATTTATATAGGGAATTTTTAACTATGGGTTTTAATAGGATATTTTAAAAAAAAGAAAAAAAATAAGGATAATGAGTTTTAAAATCGATATTAAAAATAGATTTGAAAAATCCATGGGATTTATTAAGTAATGGATTTATAAAATGAGATTTTATAAATGGATTAATTTTATAAACAAGTGAAACTCTAAGGAGTTGTAAATTTATAAACGATGTTTATAAAAAAGGGAAAAGATATCAGTTGATAAATTGGAATGTAATTTCACAGGGGTGAATTTATATCGAGATATGAAAAATAGATTTTGGGAAAAATAGCAAATTCTATATTTTGAAAAGCGAGGATGGTTAGGAATCGGAATGATATCGATGTGTAAGAATCGGGAGGGAATTATAAAGTGAATTGAACATTGGAATTTTAAAAATATATTTTTATCGAGAAGTTAAATTGTTTTAAAGGAGAATTTTTATTTATTCAAACTATGTAATTTAAAGCCGCTTTCTTAATAAAATACTTCCGAAGTGGATTTTTCAAATTTTTAATATTAAGTGAAATAAATTTCTAATTTTTTATAATAAGCTTAGCAAATCAATTTGTTATTTGAAAATGAAATAGGGAATGAAGTATTAGTGTCTATTAAAGTATTTTAAAAATTTAAATAATTACTTAAACGTGTTTTTAAAAATAAATTATCACTCTTTAAAAATACTTATTATACATATATGGAGTTTGGAAAATGATTTTTAAATTATTATAAACTCTCCCGAGAAGTGCAAATGGATATGATTTTTTTGAAGTTGTAAATGGATAGATGAGATTATAAGTGGGTATAATCGACTTTCTAAAATGTAAAAGGAATTAATATAAATTTTGGAAACGTAGGAGATAGGATAAGAAAACTCCTAAGTATTGATATTAGAAATGATTTCTGAAAAAACCGATCACAATATTTTTCCTAAGTGAGAAAATGAAATTTTTTGAAAATATGTAAAGACGAAGGTTTTATATCGAGATATTTTCTAAGTAATGGATTATAAATCGAAGTTGGAAATATTCACTAAGTGTTGAAGTGAGGTACGGGTGGAAATATCCTATTATGGAAACAAGTATTCAGAAAACGTTTTCAAATATTGATAAATTTGAAAGAGATTTGAATATATATCTTTGTAAAGATATTTTGAAATGAATTATTTAAATAATTATTAACAATGGCCTAGTGACTGCTTTTGGATGTTTTTTGATAGTTAAATAACCGACTATCAATTTTGGCCAATTTCGTTAATCATTACGAAGAGACTGGGATCAGATTTAATTATCTGAAAACCACTTTGATTCAGTTTGAACGGTACGGATGGATATCGTGAAGATAGTGAAGATGGTGATTCGGTTTGTCCAGACCCAGGACAACTTGTATAGACGAATGCTATCAAAACATCGCCATTGGAGGGCGATGAGCATTCTAAATGGAATTGTTCTTGAAAGGTAACGTTAGCCTCAAGCCTCATCAACTAGGAACGACTAAAACAGGGGATATGCAACAAGGCTAAGTGGGTCGCACCCAATTAGGGTATGTTATCACTTTTCTAGATACCCTCGGAAATATATTAAAATTATGGATATGGTTCTACATGAAAAAGGGAGCGCTCGATTTTTGTTAATTATGGGAACACCAAGGAGGTAACATATTCGGTCTATCCAGGTTAGGGGTAGGCCGGTCTTGTGTAGCAGGGGATCCCGGCTAGGTCCTCGGTACATTAGTATAGAGGTGTGCTGTGATGAGCGGTACCCCAGTAGCCCAGTCATTGTTTGGGATCCATTCTCTAATACGAGCCTTTACGGTTTTGTTTGTAGAGCTTAGTATGCTGGAATTTAATTAATGTAACAATTTCGGCTATTTGAATAAGTATTTGTACTTAGACACTATTATAATATCACTGGATTTTCTATAAAATGTTTTGATTATCGTAAGGGAAAAACCAGTCGTGTTTATGTGTGACGCGGTCTTACGAGATACCTTTGTTTTCAAAGGATTTTGATAACTTTAACAATTCAAATTGACTGTGTTTTCTCAAGTTGGTTTTCCAAACTGACTCGGGTGTTATTTTATTATAATGCTCGGGTCAGACCGAGTATTACAGATTCAAGATAGGATGCTATGGAGCTTAGGAGGCGAGCTGGATAACAGAGACGTATTTTCGTACTTGATTTATATTTCGCTGTATGAGGACAAGTTATTAAACTATCCCGATTGGTTGTTGTCTATTCGTACTCTGATAATGGTATGTATATTAGCAGTACAGTTCTTGTATTTAAAATCGGTTATTATATATTATATTTTGTTCCGCTGTGACTATGAGATTCTGTGTTGTTATTATACTTTTCTTTCGTCTTTTTCTTCTTCGCCCCTAATGAATCGGTATTCCAGCATTTGAATATTTGGCATGTTATACAATGAACGTATTACTGTCGATTTTTGAGGGTCGAAAATTCCAGGCCATTACATTTGGTATTAGAGCTGAAGGTTATGCGAGAATCTTGGCTCTGGTGGGAATTACACATTAGAGATAGGGTCAGTAGCATCCTAGAATGAGTTTGAGTGTATTAATAGATATGAGCGTATATTTGTTAGTGAATATAAAATGTTTTATGTTATGTTTGTTGATTTATTGAGTGGCTTATGAACTCGGCACAGTCCATACATTTGTATCGATAGGGGTTTCTAAACACTTGAATAGAGTAATTCGACACAGTATTATTTTGGAATTGGGTAAATGAAATAATTTTACCCAAATTATATTTGATATAAAAGAAGTAATTTTCAGAAATTATTATAGTATATTGGTGTGTTTGGTTGTTATTATATAATCAAAACAAAGTTATAAAATTGAAAATGGTTTATATATACCAAAATAAAAGTGGGTAAGAATGAATTATACAAATGAGTTAAAACTGAAAATTTATTCAAACCGGATATTGATAAGAATTAAATCCCGGAGATTTTTGGAAATATTTTCGAAAGTGTTTGAAAGTAAATAATAGTATAATTATTTTGGAGATATTTTTGAATAGAAAAATGGTTTTAAATGGATTTGGAAGGAATAGCACTGAACTCACTTCAATCGTTGGAAAATAATCCGAGTGATGACTGCAGCATCATCAGTATTCATTTTAGAGTTTCTATGTGATGGATTGCTACCATAGCAAATTGATATGGAGATTTGTGGTGAAAACACGTGTTGTTTTGAAAATTCCGAAGGGAATTGGTTTTAGATAAAAACCAGATTGGTTTAAATATAAAAAGTAGGATTTGGTATACAAATATATATATATATATATATATCTATGATTTCAAAGTGATTTGCAATAAAAACTGGGTATTTGAATTTTGAAATCCCTAGCTAAAGGTATTAGAAATATTAATAAGGAAAGAAGTGTGAAAACTGAATTTTGAAATTAAAATTTAAAGTGAGAAAGTTAAAAGGGAATTTAACTTAAGTTGAAGGGATTAAATTTTATAAATTTAATTGATTATGGTTTGAATGGAATTTAAGAAATGGTGAGTTAACTTAAACAAAGTCAAATGGAATAAATTAGTAAAGTGAACTAATTAAATGAATTGAATTGAATAGAATTGGATCTGTATAAATGAAGGAAACCAGTAATATTAATTGAAACAAATATAAATAGTTGATTGAATTGAATGTGATGGAAGATATTGAATATAAAGTTCAAGTTGTGAAAAGGATATATAACTAGAAGTTATAAAATTTGACATGGAATCAACTCAAATAAATAATTTATGAAGATGTGGAAAATAAATTGTAGGAGTTGGAATTTAACTTAAGCAAAATTTAAAGGAAAATAAATTAAAAGAAGTGATTTTAATAAATATAAGTAAGGAATTGTGGAGCAGCTTGAAATTGGAATTGAATTCTTACTTAAATCAATTAAAATGAATTGTATGAAATTTAAATTTAACGTAAGTTAAGTTAAATATAAATTGAATTGAATTAGAAATGAAATCAAATGGAATTATATATAGAACTTGAATGGTAAAGCGATTTTATAACCATAAGTTATAAAAATTTGAATGGCGTATGAATTGGATTTGAATAAATAAATTTGAATAGCTTATAAAATTTGGAATTAATGGAATAAAAGTATATTTAAGACATAAGGTGTAACGATTCGGGATTATTGACGCTCAAAAATCGACATTAATGTCCACTGTATCAACTGCCGAGCAATCGAATGCCGTAAAACTGAATTGTTATGGTTAAAAAGAAGAGGTAGAAGAAGACAGGAAGAAAGAAAGAAGAAACAACTGAAACAATAACAGAATCTCACATTCGCAGCGGAACAATGTATAATAGATAAATGAATAATCTTTTAAAAACAAAGAACTATATCAGTTTATACATTACATCACATCAGAGTCAATATACACACAATACATCAATGGATAGTTATACAAACTTGTCCTCATACAGAATACACAGCGGAATAAATAATATCATATACAAGTGATACGTCTCGCCATCCAGCTCGCCGCTTGAGCTCCAAAGCCTCCTGAAATCTAGAATGACCTGATAACCTGACTCTAGACTGCCCGTATGGAAATTGGTGGGCACCAAGAGTTTAGGAAGGGAACAATAAACTCCAGGTCAGTCATGGGATTGGTGTGAGAACATAAAACAGTTATTATCTTTAAAACAACAACAAAAGAAGTAAAAGACATCTGCAATGCTTTTTGGAAAATGAAACTACCATAAGACCTCCCGCCACACACACAATGCAAACGCAGAATTGGAGGAGATTTCTTCTTGTGATAGTCAAACATGCTTACTATGCCAAATCATTGGATTATTATTATTATTATTAGTGCATAGTGTAGGAAACATTTCGAAAATATAATATTAATCTTAGCCAGCATAGGCATTCCGCACCTACTATAGCTACTATGTTCAATAGCAGGTTACCGCCACATTCCATAGCAGGTAATACAACAAAAACCGTACAAGGTTCGTATTGGAACTTCCTTACACCGAATTGGAACGCCTCTGGAAAGACACCCCGAGAACCTAACCGGATCTCTGCAAACACAAGGCCGACGCTACCTCACGCTGTACAGCTGTAACTAGGTAACTAACACACTAACGCTACCTCACGCTGTAAAGCTGTAACTAGGTAACTAACACACAAGTATGCCATCCCCCCGGTTGTTACCGACCTTTATCCGATGATCCTCAACCACAAAGTATAATAAATTTTCAGCATCAACATAGGTAAAATATCTAGGCACCATACCATGATATCACCTCTTATCCAGAAGGAAATGACATACCCTAGGGCGCGACCGCTAAAACCTTGCCGCAACATTCCTGTTTCGACCATTACCGGGTTGTGAGGCTCGACGAAGTCTCATCAACAAAGCTACGCTTTTTCACAAAGCCATGCTTTGATCAACAAATGATCAACAGCACTTCATATGCCACATTACCAAATTGGGAATGTATCACTAGTAACCATCAACTACATAACCTCTGAGCTTGTACGTCTCAGAGAAGGGTGTTAAGCTAAGAGAATAAATTCTCCGCCACCAACAGAAATGTATTTGATAGAAACCAGCTTTACATCTCAAAGTGTAACGTTAGACACACATCTATACAAGTCCGTTCCGGGATCGAACGGAACCGAAGGCACTTCCAAAGAAGCCCTTGCAATCTGGGTATTCACTAATCACGTCTGGACTTCCCATCACAAGAAGAGTGATATAAATCTCTATACCGGAGCAACTCGGTGCAGAGACATTCGACAGGTTGTCCTTTCATTTTCGAAAATACCCGGTCTTCACACTGGTCTTCAAATGCTATCCATTTCGACATATCACTTATTCAGAATGGGTTGTATGACACAAAGGTCCTCTCCCGGCTAATCCGAATAGTAAGCACAATATTTCAAAACATATGGATATTGGGATTTCAATTAAGTCACAAATTATTACCCAAACCCTTTCTTTCAAATGGTTTAAACAAATTACCATTTCAAATCTTTAAACAAAAAGATTTACTTCACAAAGTTTACCCAGTTTCACAAAGATTCATTCACAGATTCCCAAATCAATTTCCATTTCAATTGGATTAACCCATTAAATCTTTAAATCAAGATTTAACTTATAGCTTTCAAAACTATTCACAATTCAAGTCTTTTATAATATAAAAGATACCTTTTAAAATCTTCTTTGATTTCAAAATAAAGCTTAATCATGTTCACAAAGGTAAATTCATAGTTTTTCCAAACTATTAATAATTTCATTTCAACTTGAAATGTTTCGATACAAATTGGAAATATTTTCACTTTATGAAAGCTATTATTATTTGAAAACAGATAGTTTTCGTTTTGGGAAAAACTGGTTACAATTACACAGGTTAAAGCCATCCAAGTACAAACCTTGAATTTCAATTCAAATTTCCAAAATCATAATTTTAAATGGTTAAAAACCCATATAAACACCTTTTACACTTGTAAAATCTTTTAAACCAAAATTCCCAAATTATTGAATTCAATTTTAAAATATTGAATTCAAATTTTTAAATCAAATTATTCAAATTCCAATTTTATTAAGTTATTTAAAATAACTTTTATTTTTGAAACTCATTTTCAAAAGCTTCCAATTCGAATTCCAAAACTATTTTGGACTCAAGAATTCAATCTTTAAAATTGTCAAAAATCTGTGACTTTACCGATTTCCACGTGAAATCCACATTTGTGTGTGTATTGTGTAGTCTACGGGTTTAACACAATAGTGCAACAACATTCAACCATCACAGATCAAATATAACAATATATTTGATAAGCGGTATAAACTATAACGCTTATCTTTAATTCACAGATCACAGATATTCATATCATAGATAAATAGATCACAAATCACAACACAGAACAGGATATATCACAAAGCATCACATATTTGGGATATCAAATAATTCAGCATCGAATATAATCCAAACATCCATAGATAGGATTAATTTAATCATTTGATTAATTTAAATCTGATAAATTTCTATAAATAAATTTTACTAGTTATGGTAAATTAATAATCAATTAATTACAAATTGATTTTCAAATTTATTTCAAAACACCAAATCAAATTTCCAATTAATTTCCAAATTATTTCTTTTTTTAAAGTAAATTTCTTTATCTCTTCAAATCTATTTAAAAATCCAAATTTTAAATAAATTCTTCAACTCATAAATAATATTACCCGAAATCCATTTATTAAGGCTTTTTCCCAAAATTTGGAATTTAATTCAATATGGTCCAAAAATAACTTTATCTTTTTAAAACTCCTAATTTAATTCATCCAATTCTCAAAAATAAGTTTTAAAATAAACTTTCAACATGAATTTTAATAATCCAATTTTATTTATTTTCGGTATCCAATTATACCAAAAATATATTCGGTTAACCTATAGCCTTCAACAATTTCAATCACAAAGATAATCACACAGAGATTATAAATAATCAACACACAACATATGAAACAAATTCAAATGTTTGAGGAATCCACTTGGATCCCTCCAACCTGTTTCCCTGCATCCATAGATGTTAGCACAATACCAATTCCACTTCGAGGTGGAATATCGCGGTATATGGGATTTATAAAATACTATCCGCTATTATGCGGTGCAATAGGGTCTCATCCACTATATAATGCGGGAAATCAACTCCAAATACATATATAATACCAATTCCACTTCACGGTGGAATTATCGCGGTATATGGGTTTAATATAATAACCTACGCTTAATATGCGGCGTATAGGGTCTATTTCAATGCAATAGATAACAACCATCATTCAATCACACAATCAAGCAATTTTAAATTTAACTATTTAAAATTTAAATCGAAACACAATTCGATTGAGTGAGGAGTTCTCACCTTGAGTTTTCGATATCAGTTGCAGTATTTTATTTCAAATAAAATTAAACGCACGTTTAATTTTACTCAAAATTAAAACTAGCTCCAAACAATTCCAATCCAGCTCCATTGCGTAGTGCTCGACAAAACGAACCCAACGCAATTTGTTTCGTCAGTTTTCGAACTCGTATGACAAAGTTATCACGTTTTAAACATTATACGAATTATATTATATATAAATTTACAATTTTAATTTTAATTTTAAACCCTACAATCAATTACAGCCGTTGATTTCACTTGATCACATCAGGGCCGATTGTGACGCCCCACCTCTATGCTCATAATAACAAAGAGTATTAAAAGAAATACTGTCTATTATTACGAAGAATAAGGCTGGATGGGAGCGACCATCCGTAATTGGCCTTACACTAATATCGGTTATCTCGATAGGAGTGGTATATACTTTTTATTTTTCATCTATTATTTATTTACTCCCATCGACATATCCAATTATCAGTATAAAACAAACTACGATAGTTCATAATAGTTTAGGACATTAGATATAACAATAACGCAGATAATATAATTGCGGAACACAGATAAAAACAAAAGTCTCATATATATATAACTGATGTCAGTTGATACATAATTGACATAATACATATGATACAACTACAACTGTCGACTCTAGAAGTTATATATACAAGTACATTATCGACTAATATACATGAATACATATCATTCTATACAATGACACGACTACTACAAAATGACTGACAACTTCAGAAGATGAGAAAAGTCTTCAATCCCGAACAGCAACTCAAAGAAAGAAATCTACAACCTGAAATACTCGGGTCTGACCCGAGTATTACATTCAAAAGAAAATAATACCCAGGTCAGTCTAATTCAAACCAGTTTATTAGTGCATAAAGGCAATAATAATCAAATAGTCCAATAGATGACAGTCACAGAAATCTCGTATACCCGACTCCTCGATAAAAGAATCGGATAACGGCAGATATAACACTATACAGTGTTAAACAACAAAACAACAATGCCAATTTAAAAACAACAAGGCTGATTGGCTGCAGTACACGCTAACGTGTACTGCCTCGCCACTACAGTCTATCAAATACTCAGAAGATCAATGAATCCAAAAGCCAACAAATCCAATTCAATCAAAATGAACCATTTCAAACTACGCTTAATAAAACGGAAACAGATGGCGTCAAATTAAATTAAATCTCGGTGTGGCTGCAGTACACGCACGCGTGCACTGCCTCGCCACTACCGTACGTCGAAACTGCAAAGGTCAAGTCACTGCAGTCATGACTCAACACAATGCAACAGCCAAAGTCAAGGCAACATGAAGCTTGCAAGTACGAACCCAAGACAATACAACTCACTATAAATATTAGTGCAGACATACATGGCTCAAGTGATGAGACACTGCAACTCGACTAACAGAATGAACCAAAATAATGCAAATGCAGTCCAGACCCGAGAATGGCCAGAAACAAGACATCAAGATATGGCAACACAACAAACTCATGATTACAACTCGAGTAAGTTCAGCTACCATAAATGCAATTTTTACCAGACTAAGCGAATGCACAAAGTACTGCAAATCAAATACATCAGTGACTAATGCACAAATACTCAAATCAGTGCACGATAGAGAGGTGGTCCAGCATAGGTAAATGTGCAGTGAAAACCACCAAGGCTACCGGACAAGGAAGCCAAACCATAGACCAAACTGGATGCTACAGAAGTGTGACCAGACTCAAGTGAAATCAACCGGAATGGTATCAAGTACAAATACATCAGAAAACAAGACCATCAATGCACTTATAACAGTGAAGCCATTACAACTGCAACCATGATCGAGTACACAAGTATAGGTAAGTGCACAAAGAACAGACATACAGTGGCAAGTGATAAAACAGAGTGTTCCCTATACGATCAAATGCCCAATGATACAAAATTTATAAAGACGGTAAAATCATCAATAATCGACAAAGTCGAACAACATAAGCACACCTACAAGTGCATGGGTGCCACTATTAAAGTTAAGTAGCAAACAATGGACCAAATCTCAAAGTATCAAATTCAAATGCAGGCAACTCAACTTCAAGTTGGACATAATCAAGGCCGAAGCCAATATTTTCCCAAAATTAGTTTTCACTCAAATCAAGTTGAAACCGTGAAGGGACAGCAGTGCAAATCTATTACAACCAACGACAGA
The DNA here is from genome assembly GCA_030737815.1 of Allium fistulosum. Lineage (NCBI taxonomy): Eukaryota > Viridiplantae > Streptophyta > Magnoliopsida > Asparagales > Amaryllidaceae > Allium > Allium fistulosum. The sequence continues at coordinate 1,366,806,248 of CM060902.1, read as the reverse complement.
GGAGTCACATGGATGTGCAGACCAACCGATGCATGAAACAGCTGTGGATACAAATGCATCACTGAGATCAATATGCAATGTGTACAGCCACTAGCATATAAGATAAACAGTATGAACTGAAGGGAATGAGGACTCGATGCACTAATTCGAAGGATAAATGACAACAGACTGTACATTGGCAGTATATTCAAGGGGCACCACAAGTTCGAAAAAGACATAGAAGGTTTCAAAGCCTTTAACAGATTATAGCAAAATCAGTGACACAGGCTAGAGTGAATACTACAAGTGCAAAGCACCCGTCCAGACATGGAAGCACGACTACATGAACCAGAACAGATGAAGACATTAGTGAAACGTCGATGCGAATGAACGGTGGGCAGGACCAGGCAACACAATTAATGCAAAGTGAAGACAGATTAATCTAAATAACAACAAAGTCAACTGCAGTTCAAATCGAAGTGGCCAAAGTTTAGTTATATCAATATCAAGAGCTGAAGCCAATAGAAAATTCAAAGCAACTGTTAAAATGTCGAAGTCAATCCTCAAAGCTTTTAAACAGATTCAAGCCAGAGATTCATGGAATCAAAAATGCCAGAAATCAAAACCACTGACAGCCAAGAAATCAACATTGGAAAATTCGTTTCGAAACCGTGGTGGCAAATGAACTCAAGCAAAATACATACGACAAGTCAGTAACCATCTCAAACATCCAAACGAAGATCGAATGGCCTAGTATAGTATTGTCAACCAAGCAAACGCCAACAAAAATCAAAACGACCGTAGTCAATAAAGAACCAGCAAGTTCAAAGCCATGAGTATCAATTAAGCAAACAACGAAAATCTCGAATTTGAACAAGCCAGAAATCAACAAATGCTTGAATTAGATGCGAGTGAGAAGTCACTCACCTTAGGTTCGAAGACCTCCAAAGACCGCGCAGTACGAATCGAAGCTGGGACGAAGCAGGCATCACGAAGTCGATTGAAGCCAATTGACAGTAGCCCTAATTCTTTAATTTGGGGACGAGAACGAATAACCTAGCCGCCTCCATTTTTTTTTCTTTTGATTTCGAACGAAGAAAAATAAGAATGAGGGAAGGCCCGGTTTTCGTTTGATAATAAGGCACTCAAATAAAATAAAGCATGGGCTAGCTTTAAAGGCCCACTGACACTTAACAATTTTTATCAAAAGTATTTCCACTCGATATAGAAACTCCAATCACCATTTATATAAACGAATGTCAACTTGAATAAAAATTCGAATTGCAGTTGTTTAACCAATTAAATCGTCATTTGACGATAATCAACTATTTTAAAACCCCGGGTTGTTACAGACTCCCCTCCTTATAAAAATTGCGTCCCCGCAATTTTCATAATTAAGGTCGTCAACCACTATTATTCTTCTAACCTAAACTGGTTAAGCTAGAAAAATAAAAGTCGAGAATTCAAATGCCAAAGTAATCTTTTAATTCCATAAAAGAATTTCACAACATCTCAACAAAGTCCAATTATCAAAAGATAATCAGAAAACAATCAAAATCGAATAAATGCAATCATCAGCAATATCTAACTACAGTTAGATATTCAGAAATACAAAAATCTCAAAAATAGCAATATCTAATTATCGATACGATAATTAGAAAACAACAAAATATAATTATCAACAAAGATAATTATGAAGCACAATTCTCACATAGCAAACTGACAATATTCAGTTATTCAACAATTAACTGGAAAACACAATTTCAAAATCAGCAAACTCTGACTATTAACAGAAATAGATAGAAAACATCGATTCAATAAAATCAGCGACCATCCAATTATCCAAACGATAGCCAGAAAACAAATCAACTATCTAATTATCTCAAACGATAATAAAAAAAAACAAATCAACAATTGTTAGATTATCAAAAGCGATAATCAAATTTCTCAAATCGACAAATATTCGATTATCAAGAACGATAATCAAATTTCAAATTCAACAAATATTCGATTATCAAAAACGATAATCAAATTTCAAATTCAACAAATATTCGATTATCTCAAGCGATAATCAAATTGCCAACTCAAATAAATATTTGATTATCTCAAGCGATAATCAAATTTTCAAATCAACAAATATTTAAGTATCAAAAGCGATAATTAAATCTCAAATCAACGAATATTTAATTATCTAACAGCGATAATTAAATCTAAGATCAACAAATATTTAATTATCAAAGACGATAATTAAATCTCAAATCAACGAATATTTAATTATCTAACAGCGATAATTAAATCTAAGATCAACAAATATTTAATTATCAAAGACGATAATTAAATCTCAAATCAACAAGTATTTAATTATCTAAAGCGATAATTAAATCTCAAATCAACGAATATTTAATTATCTAACAGCGATAATTAAATCCAAAATCAACAAATATTTAATTATCTAACAGCGATAATTAAATCCAAAATCAACAAATATTTAATTATCTAACAGCGATAATTAAATCCAAAATCAACAAATATTTAATTATCAAAGATGATAATTAAATCTCAAATCAGCAAATATTTAATTATCAAAGACGATAATTAAATCTCGAATGAACAAATATTTAATTATCTAACAGCGATAATTAAAACTCAAATCAACAAATATTTAATTATCTAACAGCGATAATTAAAAGCAACAAATATCCGATTATCAAAAACGATAATCAAAACTCATATCAACAAATATCTAATTATCACAAGCGATAATTAGAAACAACAAATATCTGATTATCAAAAACGATAATCAAAACTCATATCAACAAATATCCAATTATCACAAGCGATAATTAGAAACAACAAATATCTGATTATCAAAAACGATAATCAGAACTCATATCAACAAATATCCAATTATCACAAGCGATAATTAGAAACAACAAATATCTGATTATCAAAAACGATAATCAGAACTCATATCAACAAATATCCAATTATCACAAGCGATAATTAGAAACAACAAATATCTGATTATCAAAAACGATAATCAGAACTCATATCAACAAATATCCAATTACCTGCAGATAATTGGAAGCAACAAATATCTAGAAATCAATTAAGAAGACTAGAAAATCAACATAAAAGCTTGGATCGATCCCATCAGATGGCGAGTTTTTAATTCGCCGCACGTGCATCAACAAATGGCCGAAGCCTACCAAGTACTCAACATAATTTTGGCGCCCAACAAATGACCCGAAGGTCCAACAAATGACCCGAAGGTCTAGTACTGGTATTTGACCCGAAGGTCCAACAAATGACCCGAAGGTCCTCATAGTGGCTCGAAAGCACACGAAAGCATCAAAATGTTTCAATTAACGAGTCCGGAATTAACCGAAATAGCAAACGCACATGTCCCATACCACGTGTTTTACTAAATCGTTTGATTCTCTTCATCGTTTCCTTGAAAGTGCAAAATTTGTGTATTTTATAAAAATACACTTTACATTCTCAAACGGACAAGTCCGGAATTAAGCGAATCAGTAAAAGAAAGGGGTCATAGTCCTCGATTTTGCTGAAACGTTTAAATCGCTTCCTCATTCTTTTGAAGTCGCAAACTGTAAAATTTTTGAAAACAATTTTATTTATTTTGTAAAAATAACAATTCACATTCTCAACTGGACAAGTCCGGAGTTAAGCGAATCAGTAAAAGAAAGGGGTCATAATCCTCGATTTTGCTGAATCGTTTAAATCGCTTCCTCATTCTTTTGAAAGCGCAAACTGTTAAAAATTTATAAAACAATTTTCATTTTAAAATGATTTTCCAATCACGTGATTAAAGCAGCAAATCAGTAACAATTTCGATAAGGAAATTGTACGTCTCAAAATACCGTAAAAACGGTTACAAATCAGCATTGCGGTATAACCGCTTGAAAATCCACTTTTAAAAGTTTGATTGTTACTGAAGTCAAAGCAACAGTAATTTTAAAACATCAAATATCTCATCAAAATAATTCACATCTAAATGTGACATCAGTGAATTTTCATTTATTAAAATTGTCAACAAAACACCGTGCTTCAAAAATCTAGCATTGGTGAAAAAAATCCCGTTACAAAAATAACGGCAACAAAATACGTCTCATAACCAAACGCGGTTCAACATAAATAAATGCAGTAACGTGCAATTCAAATTTTTGCACGTACTACAGAATGAACAAAGAAATCATTCAAATGTATCTTCAATGAAGATAATTCAAAACAGCAAAAATCTAATCAATAGATGATTAATACAAAAGAAAGCCAGCGGAAATTTCAACAAAAATCACATAACTGCAATTTCTTCGAATCCTCAATTCGGATTCGAAATTCTCAAAGAAACAAAATAAGTACAGCTATGTAAACAACAATTGAAATTCATATCGATTTCGTATTTTGATCTTTAAATCAAAAAGATTATCAGTTGTACTCAGCGAAGACGGTTTCACTGTTTCCGCTGCGCACTCTGATAAATAGAACACAAATCAATCATATCATCAGAACACAATTTCACTATTATTTTTAAATAAAGTTATTTAAAAACTTCATCCAAATTTCAAAACTTTAGTTTTGACTCAAGCACAAATAAAACATCGACCAATAGTTGTAACGTATGTTCCTTCCGAGTTAAGTTTTATATTATGTCCATAAACCCCAAGCTCTGATACCAACTGTGACGCCCCACCTCTATGCTCATAATAACAAAGAGTATTAAAAGAAATACTGTCTATTATTACGAAGAATAAGGCTGGATGGGAGCGACCATCCGTAATTGGCCTTACACTAATATCGGTTATCTCGATAGGAGTGGTATATACTTTTTATTTTTCATCTATTATTTATTTACTCCCATCGACATATCCAATTATCAGTATAAAACAAACTACGATAGTTCATAATAGTTTAGGACATTAGATATAACAATAACGCAGATAATATAATTGCGGAACACAGATAAAAACAAAAGTCTCATATATATATAACTGATGTCAGTTGATACATAATTGACATAATACATATGATACAACTACAACTGTCGACTCTAGAAGTTATATATACAAGTACATTATCGACTAATATACATGAATACATATCATTCTATACAATGACACGACTACTACAAAATGACTGACAACTTCAGAAGATGAGAAAAGTCTTCAATCCCGAACAGCAACTCAAAGAAAGAAATCTACAACCTGAAATACTCGGGTCTGACCCGAGTATTACATTCAAAAGAAAATAATACCCAGGTCAGTCTAATTCAAACCAGTTTATTAGTGCATAAAGGCAATAATAATCAAATAGTCCAATAGATGACAGTCACAGAAATCTCGTATACCCGACTCCTCGATAAAAGAATCGGATAACGGCAGATATAACACTATACAGTGTTAAACAACAAAACAACAATGCCAATTTAAAAACAACAAGGCTGATTGGCTGCAGTACACGCTAACGTGTACTGCCTCGCCACTACAGTCTATCAAATACTCAGAAGATCAATGAATCCAAAAGCCAACAAATCCAATTCAATCAAAATGAACCATTTCAAACTACGCTTAATAAAACGGAAACAGATGGCGTCAAATTAAATTAAATCTCGGTGTGGCTGCAGTACACGCACGCGTGCACTGCCTCGCCACTACCGTACGTCGAAACTGCAAAGGTCAAGTCACTGCAGTCATGACTCAACACAATGCAACAGCCAAAGTCAAGGCAACATGAAGCTTGCAAGTACGAACCCAAGACAATACAACTCACTATAAATATTAGTGCAGACATACATGGCTCAAGTGATGAGACACTGCAACTCGACTAACAGAATGAACCAAAATAATGCAAATGCAGTCCAGACCCGAGAATGGCCAGAAACAAGACATCAAGATATGGCAACACAACAAACTCATGATTACAACTCGAGTAAGTTCAGCTACCATAAATGCAATTTTTACCAGACTAAGCGAATGCACAAAGTACTGCAAATCAAATACATCAGTGACTAATGCACAAATACTCAAATCAGTGCACGATAGAGAGGTGGTCCAGCATAGGTAAATGTGCAGTGAAAACCACCAAGGCTACCGGACAAGGAAGCCAAACCATAGACCAAACTGGATGCTACAGAAGTGTGACCAGACTCAAGTGAAATCAACCGGAATGGTATCAAGTACAAATACATCAGAAAACAAGACCATCAATGCACTTATAACAGTGAAGCCATTACAACTGCAACCATGATCGAGTACACAAGTATAGGTAAGTGCACAAAGAACAGACATACAGTGGCAAGTGATAAAACAGAGTGTTCCCTATACGATCAAATGCCCAATGATACAAAATTTATAAAGATGGTAAAATCATCAACAATCGACAAAGTCGAACAACATAAGCACACCTACAAGTGCATGGGTGCCACTATTAAAGTTAAGTAGCAAACAATGGACCAAATCTCAAAGTATCAAATTCAAATGCAGGCAACTCAACTTCAAGTTGGACATAATCAAGGCCGAAGCCAATATTTTCCCAAAATTAGTTTTCACTCAAATCAAGTTGAAACCGTGAAGGGACAGTAGTGCAAATCTATTACAACCAACGACAGAGGAGTCACATGGATGTGCAGACCAACCGATGCATGAAACAGCTGTGGATACAAATGCATCACTGAGATCAATATGCAATGTGTACAGCCACTAGCATATAAGATAAACAGTATGAACTGAAGGGAATGAGGACTCGATGCACTAATTCGAAGGATAAATGACAACAGACTGTACATTGGCAGTATATTCAAGGGGCACCACAAGTTCGAAAAAGACATAGAAGGTTTCAAAGCCTTTAACAGATTATAGCAAAATCAGTGACACAGGCTAGAGTGAATACTACAAGTGCAAAGCACCCGTCCAGACATGGAAGCACGACTACATGAACCAGAACAGATGAAGACATTAGTGAAACGTCGATGCGAATGAACGGTGGGCAGGACCAGGCAACACAATTAATGCAAAGTGAAGACAGATTAATCTAAATAACAACAAAGTCAACTGCAGTTCAAATCGAAGTGGCCAAAGTTTAGTTATATCAATATCAAGAGCTGAAGCCAATAGAAAATTCAAAGCAACTGTTAAAATGTCGAAGTCAATCCTCAAAGCTTTTAAACAGATTCAAGCCAGAGATTCATGGAATCAAAAATGCCAGAAATCAAAACCACTGACAGCCAAGAAATCAACATTGGAAAATTCGTTTCGAAACCGTGGTGGCAAATGAACTCAAGCAAAATACATACGACAAGTCAGTAACCATCTCAAACATCCAAACGAAGATCGAATGGCCTAGTATAGTATTGTCAACCAAGCAAACGCCAACAAAAATCAAAACGACCGTAGTCAATAAAGAACCAGCAAGTTCAAAGCCATGAGTATCAATTAAGCAAACAACGAAAATCTCGAATTTGAACAAGCCAGAAATCAACAAATGCTTGAATTAGATGCGAGTGAGAAGTCACTCACCTTAGGTTCGAAGACCTCCAAAGACCGCGCAGTACGAATCGAAGCTGGGACGAAGCAGGCATCACGAAGTCGATTGAAGCCAATTGACAGTAGCCCTAATTCTTTAATTTGGGGACGAGAACGAATAACCTAGCCGCCTCCATTTTTTTTTCTTTTGATTTCGAACGAAGAAAAATAAGAATGAGGGAAGGCCCGGTTTTCGTTTGATAATAAGGCACTCAAATAAAATAAAGCATGGGCTAGCTTTAAAGGCCCACTGACACTTAACAATTTTTATCAAAAGTATTTCCACTCGATATAGAAACTCCAATCACCATTTATATAAACGAATGTCAACTTGAATAAAAATTCGAATTGCAGTTGTTTAACCAATTAAATCGTCATTTGACGATAATCAACTATTTTAAAACCCCGGGTTGTTACACCGATGGTCCTTGCTTCTTCTTCCCCAGGATAATACGCACGAAACAAACCCACTCGGCCGCCTCTAACCCTAATTGTCGAGCCACCATCGTCGATTTCCACGTCGATCAACCACCATCACTTCGTGCGCCAAAGCCACCTCTATCATCGCCGAGAACGAAGGTCAACTCGGTCATCCCCTCACGTGGGAAAACGCACACGAAATCGAGACAAACGTGGCCACTTTTCTCACTCCTCGCTGCGAATTGGATAATCATATCCGTATGGATCTGAAGATCCCATTACTCTCTACAATTTCTTAGTTAAAAGCATTTGATAATTGTTGAAGGATTGAGAAAGATTAAGGGAGAAAGATCGAAGCATTTTCGGCCATTAAAATATAACTGGCGGCTAGGGTTAGCTTCTGGGGTTTGTTTGCAAATGAAAGAAAATGACGTCCTATTATAGAAAATTTGCAAAACACTATTCACTCAAAATTTTTCGAGCTCGAAATCAAACGTGCCGGCTGGCGTTTCGAAGGTTTTACCCGCATTCCGAACACAATGGAACATGTTTCGGGAGCTAATTCGGTCATATGTGCGAGTTACGAAAATAAACGTTCAATTTAAAATTAAATCGATTAAAACGATTTCTATGCGTTTCAGCTTGCCCCGGACAAACCGTAAATCCGATTGACGCGAAATTTGAAATCTTACAATAATTTAACATTACGGATCGGATGAAACTTGTTTCGTCAAAATCCGAGACTGTTTGAAAAATGACTATTTTTAGTCGTCAATTAAATATTAAAATATCAATTTCTACAATTTAACTTTTAATTCAATTTTAAAAGTTTACAAACATCATTATAACTCCAATATGATTTAATATAACTTTATAAATCATTTTTATTCACATTTGATCCAATTATCAATTATTTCTGCAATTTCAAATATTAAATTGTCGATTTAATTATCCAATTAAATCTCTATATTCGACTTATAATTTATTCGACTTGCAAATCTCACTTGTTAATATTTAAAATCAATTAAATATACGAATTTCAAATGACAGAAATTCTGGGTCGTTACAATCTTCCTCCCTTAAAAGAATTTCGTCCTCGAAATTGCAAAGTAAGAAAAATGCCCCAAATTCATTAACTTTTCAAAAAAAATCCACTTAGTGGAAATTTTATATTCACTTATTTTCAAAACCTTTAACTTTAACCAAAACAATGGTTTCCTTTTTCTAGTTCAATTCCTAAGTTTTATTACAATTTGAGAAAACGACTTTCCGTTAACAAAAATTTTCCAAAGGTTCAAAAAATTTCTAACTCCTAAAATTTACGGAAAATTTTGGCAGAGTCTCCTTTGTACGGAGGAGCTTTTGCAATATCACAATAGATATAAATATATATACATCGACCCACACGGTCGGAAAAGCAGAAAAACAGTTCATATTTCCTATTTTTATTGCGTAGGCGTACCTTTTTAGCATTTTTAAGCAAAGCAGTTATTTATTAAGCATTTTGCGCAATCAAATCCCGCCAAACGGCAGCCCCGGTACCTGTACTTACTCAACTTAAACACATAAGCGACATATATATAAAGTTATCAACAATTTACTCTTTTAAACAACTACAACACATGCATATTAAAGTAATGCATACTAAACAAGGTTTATAAGCAACTTATATAATTTCGACATCACTTGTAATTATTTACAACCAATTCATATACAACGACATTCAATTATTCATTTTCAATTAGTTTACATTCACTAATTTAAATTCAAGTTGGTTCGCTTTCAATTTAAATCCAATTACATAGCTTTCAATTTTACTAATTCAATTTCATTAATACTTAATGAATCTATATACAATCAACCAACAATCATATAACAACCAATGTATATTCAACACAACCAAATCATTAAATTTACTTTCAATTTGGTTTAACACTTTTAATTTCAATTGATTTAATATTAAATTGGCTTTCATTGAATTTCCAATTTATTAGCTTTTAATGAATTAACACTTATATCCATTATTCCATATCAATTTACTTACATTCGATTGATTAACATTCAATCCATTAGTTCAATTCAATTGCTAATTCATTTTACAAATAAGGTTGAATCTTATTACATAACTCAAATTCATTTCAACTTTACCAAAGTTAAATTTATTATCTCATAATATAAGTTCAAAACTCGTTTTACTCATATTTATCAATTACAACTTAGATTTTAATTTAAATTTTGTTTATCATAACAAAACTTCAATTTTCAATTTATTATGGCAGCAAATCAATCACATAGAAACTCGAAAATGATACTGATGATGCTGCAGTCATCACCCTTATTATTTCCCAGTAACAGTAGTGAATTCAGTGCTTAAATTCTTTTCAAAATTTTCCTTTTAATTTATAAATCACATTTATAAATCTTTTCTCATATAATTTCACTATTTAACTTTACTTATGCAAGATTATTTCACAATTGCAAATCATATTAATTATAATTCCATACTTAATAATTCATTTGCTTATATACTTCATTCTTTTAAAATTGTTGTTTTTATTTAGATTATTCAAACAACTTTTATTAACTCATATATATCCTTACATTTTCAACAACCAAACAATTAATTTTATATACACTTTAATAATTCTGAAAAATTATTTCCTTTATATACAAAATATAATCGAGGTAAAATTATTTCGTTTACCTAATTTAAAATGATACTATGTCGGTTCATCTTGTTTAAGAGTTTAGAAACCCCTATCGATTACAGTTAGCTAGACTGCACCGACCAGAATCTATAAACAATCAACCGATAAGTCAACACAATACAAAACAATTTCATATTCTATAGTACAACTGACTCTATCTCTAATGAGTAACACCCAACAGAGCCAAGGTTATCGCTTAACCATATGCTCTGATACCACATGTAAGAGCCCACATGAGGTAGTGGAGACCGGTAGGCTTTGCAACCATCCCAGACCCACCGTGGCATACACTGGTACCCTGTCCTTGCTTTTACGGCCAGCCTTTCGACTGTCTCACCTTACGGCTAACCAAACCCTCCTACTCAGGGACATGTAGGGGTAAGAGTCTCCTGTTCGCCACCAAACTGCGAAGCGAGAACCCCCTATCACGTTTGACAAAGATAAGCAAGGTCAGTCATGGGACTGATGTGAGAACTTAAAACAGTTACTATCTTTAAAACAACAACAAAGGAAGTAAAAGACATCCGCAATGCTTTTTGGAAAATGAAACTACCATAAGACCTCCCGCCACACACACAATGCAAACGCAGAATTGGAGGAGATTTCTTCTTATGATAGTCAAACATGCTTACTACGCCAAATCATTGGATTATTATTATTATTATTAGTGCATAGTGTAGGAAACATTTCGAAAATATAATATTAATCTTAGCCAGCATAGGCATTCCGCACTTATACCTACAATATCTACTATGTTCAATAGCAGGTTACCGCCACATTCCATAGCAGGTAATACAACTAAAACCGTACAAGGTTCGTATTGTTTCTTTGGATTTCCAACAAATGGTCAGGAAAAGGAACTTCCTTACATCGAAATGGAACGCCTCTGGAAAGACGCCCCGAGAACCTAATCGGATCTCTTCAAACAAAAGGCCGACGCTACCTCACGCTGTACAGCTGTAACTAGGTAACTAAAACACTGACGCTACCTCACGCTGTACAGCTGTAACTAGGTAACTAACACACAAGTATGCCATCCCCCGGTCGTTATCGACCTTTATTCGAGGATCCTCAACCACAAAGCAACAACCACAAAGTATAATAAATTTGCAGCATCAACATAGGTAAAATATCTGGGCTCCATACCATGATATCACCTCTTATCCAGAAGGAAATGACATACCCTAGGGGTGAGACCCCTAAAACCTTGCCGCAACATTCCTGTTTCGACCATTACCGGGTTGTGAGGCTCGACGAAGTCTCGTCCACAAAGCTACGCTTTTTCACAAAGCCATGCTTTGATCAATAAATGATCAACAGCACTTCGTATACCACATTACCAAATGGGGAATGTATCACTAGAAACCATCAACTACATAACCTCTGAGCTCGTACGTCTCAAAGAAGGGTGTTAAGCTAAGAGAATAAATTCTCTGCCACCAACAGAAATGTATTTGATAGAAACCAGCTTTACATCTCAAAGTATAATGTCAGACACACATCCATACAAGTCCGTTCTGGGATCGAATGGAACCGAAGGCACTTCCAAAGAAGACCTTGTAATCCGGGTATTCACTAATCACGTCCGGACTTCCCATCACAAGAAGAGTGATATAAATCTCTATACCGGAGCAACTCGGTGCAGAGACATTCGACAGGTTGTCCTTTCATTTTCGAAAATACCCGGTCTTCACACTGGTCTTCAAATGCTATCCATTTCGACATATCACTTATTCGGAATGGGTTATATGACACAAAGGTCCTCTCCCGGCTAATCCGAATAGTAAGCACAATATTTCAAAACATATGGATATTGGGATTTCAATTAAGTCACAACTTATTACCCAAACCCTTTCTTTCAAATGGTTTAAACAAATTACCATTTCAAATCTTTAAACAAAAAGATTTACTTCACAAAGTTTACCCAGTTTCACAAAGATTCATTCACAGATTCCCAAATCAATTTCCATTTCAATTGGATTAACCCATTAAATATTTAAATCAAGATTTGACTTATAGCTTTCAAAACTATTCACAATTCAAGTCTTTTATAATATAAAAGATACACCTTTTAAAATCTTCTTTGATTTCAAAATAAAGCTTAATCATCTTCACAAAGGTAAATTCATAGTTTTTCAAACTATTAACAATTTCATTTCAACTTGAAATGTTTCGATACAAATTGGAAATCTTTTCACTTTATGAAAGCTATTATTATTTGAAAACAGATAGTTTTCGTTTTGGGAAAAACTGGTTACAATTACACAGGTTAAAGCCATCCAAGTACAAACCTTGAATTTCAATTCAAATTTCCAAAATCATAATTTTAAATGGTTAAAAACCCATATAAACACCTTTTACACTTGTAAAATCTTTTAAACCAAAATTCTCAAATTATTGAATTCAATTTCAAAATATTGAATTCAAATTTTTAAATCAAATTATTCAAATTCCAATTTTATTAAGTTATTTAAAATAACTTTTATTTTTGAAACTCATTTTCAAAAGCTTCCAATTCGAATTCCAAAACTATTTTGGATTCAAGAATTCAATCTTTAAAATTGTCAAAAATCTGTGACTTAACCGATTTCCACATGAAATCCACATTTGTGTGTATTGTGTAGTCCACGGGTTTAACACAATAGTGCAACAACATTCAACCATCACAGATCAAATATAACAATATATTTGATAAGCGGCATAAACTATAACGCTTATCTTTAATTCACAGATCACAGATATTCATATCATAGATAAATAGATCACAAATCACAACACAGAACAGGATATATCACAAAGCATCACATATTTGGGATATCAAATAATTCAGCATCGAATATAATCCAAACATCCATAGATAGGATTAATTTAATCATCTGATTAATTTAAATCAGATAAATTTCTATAAATAAATTTTACTAGTTATGGTAAATTAATAATCAATTAATTACAAATTGATTGTCAAATTTATTTCAAAACACCAAATCAAATTTCCAATTAATTTCCAAATTATTTCTTTTTTTAAAATAAATTTCTTTATCTCTTCAAATTTATTTAAAAATCCAAAATTTTAAATAAATTCTTCAACTCATAAATAATATTACCCGAAATCCATTTATTAAGGCTTTTTCCCAAAATTTGGAATTTAATTCAATATGGTCCAAAAATAACTTTATCTTTTTAAAACTCCTTTTTTAATTCATCCAATTCTCAAAAATAAGTTTTAAAATAAACTTTCAACATGAATTTTAAAAATCCAATTTTATTTATTTTCGGTATCCAAGGATACCAAAAATATATTCGGCTAACCTATAGCCTTCAACAATTTCAATCACAAAGATAATCACACAGAGATTAGAAATAATCAACACACAACATATGAAACAAATTCAAATGTTTGAGGAATCCACTTGGATCCCTCCAACCTGTTTCCCTGCATCCACAGATGTTAGCACAATACCAATTCCACTTTGAGGTGGAATATCGCGGTATATGGGATTTATAAAATACTATCCGCTATTATGCGGCGCAATAGGGTCTCATCCGCTATATAATGCGGGAAATTAACTTCAAATACATATATAATACCAATTCCACTTCACGGTGGAATTATCGCGGTATATGGGTTTAATATAATAACCTCCGCTTAATATGCGGCGTATAGGGTCTATTTCAATGCAATAGATAACAACCATCATTCAATCACACAATCAAGCAATTTTAAATTTAACTATTTAAAATTTAAATCGAAACACAATTCGATTGAGTGAGGAGTTCTCACCTTGAGTTTCCGATATCAATTGCAGTATTTTATTTCAAATAAAATTAAACGCACGTTTAATTTTACTCAAAATTAAAACTAGCTCCAAACAATTCCAATCCAGTTCCATTACGTAGTGCTCGATAAAACAAACCCAACGCAATTTGTTTCGTCAGTTTTCGACCTCTATGACAAAGTTATCACGTTTTAAACAGTATACGAATTATATTATATATAAATTTACAATTTTTATTTTAATTTTAAACCCTACAATCAATTACAGCCGTTGATTTCACTTGATCACATCAGGGTCGATGGTCCTTGCTTCTTCTTCCCCAGGATAATACGCACGAAACAAACCCACTCGGCCGCCTCTAACCCTAATTGTCGAGCCACCATCGTCGACTTCCACGTCGATCAACCACCATCACTTCGTGCGCCAAAGCCACCTCTATCATCGCCGAGAACGAAGGTCAACTCGGTCATCCCCTCACGTGGGAAAACGCACACGAAATCGAGACGAACGTGGCCACTTTTCTCACTCCTCGCTGCGAATTGGATAATCATATCCGTATGGATCTGAAGATCCCATTACTCTCTACAATTTCTTAGTTAAAAGCATTTGATAATTGTTGATGGATTGAGAAAGATTAAGGTAGAAAGATCGAAGCATTTTCGGCCATTAAACTATAACCGGCGGCTAGGGTTAGCTTCTGGGGTTTGTTTGCAAATGAAAGAAAATGACGTCCTTTTATAGAAAATTTGCAAAACACTATTCACTCAAAAAATTTTGAACTCAAAATCAAACGTGCCGGCTGGCGTTTCTAAGGTTTTACCCACGTTCCGAACACAATGGAACATGTTTCGGGAGCTAATTCGGTCATATGTGCGAGTTACGGAAAAAAACGTACAATTTAAAATTAAATCGATTAAAACGATTTCTATGCGTTTCAGCTTGCCCCGGACAAGTGTAAATTCGATTGACATGAAATTTGAAATCTTACAATAATTTAACATTACAATTCCGATGAAACTTGTTTTGTCGAAATCTGAGACTGTTTGAAAAATGACTATTTTTAGTCGTTAATTAAATATTAAAATACTCAATTTCTACAATTTAACTTTTAATTCAATTTTAAAAGTTTACAGTCATCATTCTAACTCCAATATGATTTAATATAACTTTATAAATCATTTTTATTCACATTTGATTCAATTATCAATTATTTCTACAATTTCAAATATTAAATTGTCGATTTAATTATCCAATTAAATCTCTATATTCGAATTATAATTTATTCGACTTTCAAATCTCACTTGTTAATATTTAAAATCAATTAAATATACGAATTTCAAATGACAGAAATTTTGGGTCGTTACATGAGGTGATGTATAATCTTGGGTTGAAAATAAAATGCGGATATACTCAAGTATAAAATTGAGGGAAACGTGAAGAATAAGTTGTGTAACTTGTGAATTGGAAAAGTGGAATAGAAAAACCAAAATAAAAATAATTGGTTGTTTTGGTGAAGAAATAAAATCCAAACATGAATTATAAAATGGAATTGACAAATTAAATGGATTAGTTAGTAAATTGAAATTGAAATGAATATGGAACTTGAGTTGAGTGGAATTAAATAAATTGAAATGTGGAACTTGAGTTATAAATAAAATTCGACTTAATTATAAGCGAATTAAATATATCTTGAAAGGTTGTCGAATAAAATGGAATTGGATTGAAATAGAAATGGTTTGAGTTATAAATAAATCCAATGTGAGTGCAAACAAATTGAATATGACCTTGAATATTATTTTAAATGAATTCGAGTATGAACTTGAATATGGAATTAAAGTTGGAAGTGGAGATGTATATAAGAATTGTATAAAAACATTTTAATACGTCTTAATATAATTTTATGAAGTGATTCACAAATTAAATGTCAAGCATTGGTTTGTTGTTGAATATAATGAACATGGATATGAATGGAATGTAAATAAATTGATTGAGAATCAATTTGAAACAGAATAGAATTAAATATAAATTGATTTGGAATAAATTTAAAATAGCTATAAACGGAAATGGTAATTTTATCAAATGAATATCGCCGAATTTTAATAGAAAAATTGTCGTTTGACGTAAATGGAAGTAAATGAAATTATGTAAGTTGATAGAAAGTGAAAAAATTGATTTTTAAATCAATTTGAAATGGATATGAGTTTGTTTGGTATAAATATGAATTGAATGCAGATGATTTGGTTGTAAACATTCAAATTGAGTGAAATGGTATATGGATTGATTGGAAGTAATTAAATCAGTATCGGAACCTTAAATTTCTTATAAATCTATGTTGGAATGTGGTTTATGAAATTCATATTTTAAATTAGTTAAATGAATGAAATGTTAGTGAATTTCATATTTTGGTACTTATGTGGTTAAATTGAGTAAGTACAGGTACCCGGAGGCTATTAGGCTAGAGTTGGGTTGCGTAATTGCATATTAAATAAGCCGCTTGCTTAAAAACACTAATATAAGGTACGTTTTCAGATTAAATACAACCAAATATAAAATATTGATATATATTTTGTTTTCTGACTGTGTCGGAGGATGTATACATTTTTATCTCTCTTGTCATATTGCAAAAGGCTCACCATACAAGGGAGACTCTGCCAAAAAAATTTGGAAATTTAGGGAGTTGGAAAAATTTTGAAAATTTTTGAGATTTTTTGTAAACTAAAAAGGTTTATTTTTGAATTGCAACTGAAATAAAACGATTTTGGACTAGAAATGGAAGTTGATGGTTTTGGTAGAAACTAAAAGATTTAAAAAGTGAATGTTGAGTTTTAACTAAGTGGATTTTGTTAAGTTAATGAGTTTGGAGCAGTTTTCCTGCCTTAGCAATTTCGGAGATGAAATTCTTTTAAGGGGGGAGGAATATAACATCCAGAATTTTTCGCCATTTGATTTTGAATATTTAAATGGTCTTAAATATTGGATTTGAAATTTTAATTTAGTTCGTAAGATTTTAAAACTGAAATTTCAAGCGATTTCGTAAAATTAGGAAACCATCGATTTAATCGACGTGTTAAAATAGCGATCTGAGGCACAGTCTTAGAATTCGACGAAATCAGTTACATTGGATCTGTAATAGTGTATTATTATCGGATTTATTTCGTAGCGTTTGGATTTATCGTTTAGTCGTACGATCTGAAAACGCCTAGAAATAATTTAATTGAATTGAATTTAAATAGTAGATTTAAAAAGCTATCTTCTCCATACGATCGAACTAGAGCTCGAGGCTTGTTCCATTGTGTCCGGAATAGCGGTATAACATTAGGAATGCCTAGCATCATGCCTCAATAGGGGTTTATAATTTTGAGTTATGCAAAGCGGTATATTTTGAATATTTATAAAATAAAATGAAAAGATCAAACCATGTCCTTTCTCACAGCCACCCTACGTCTGAATCGTGTTAATCACACCACCCTTCAATTTAAAGGACATGACATTTCCCTCTCTTCTCAATCAGTATGAATGAACAAATATAAAAAAAATCAAACAGAACAATTCACAAATAAAAAAAATTAAACGTGATGGAATCGAAATCGCTTGGAGCTGAGGCGCAGCAACTGTTATGGCAAGGAGAGAGCCGTGCGGCGACGTGAGAGGGAAAAATCATGATGGGTTGTGAATCAAGTTTTGGCAATTAGGGAAAGCAACGCTGCTCGTCACGATGGTCGCATGGACCTGGAAGGTGATGGCGACATTCGAACTAAGGACGGGGCGATGACGACAACTATGAGGCGGCTCCAGCTCGAAGATGGAGCGACAGCAGCTAGGGTTGTGGGGGTATGCAGTCGTGTACGCATGCACGCGAGGTAAATGAGGAGATTGAGGCGCTGAAAATGTCGTGTTTGTGGCAGTGGTCGATGGCAAAAGGCGTAACTGGTTTTGAGTTTATGGAATCGGTTGGCATCATTAAGCAAGAATTCGAAGCACGTGGTCGTTGTTCGATGATAGTTGAGTCATTCTATGCCTGGAATGAATGAAGGTAAAGGTATATTTTTTGTAATTAAGTTTCACTATATAATTAGTTATTTAATTGAGGAATAAAAATTGTGATGAACTAATACACTTAATAACTTATTCATACGAGGTCTAAAAATCATGAAAATCAAGTCGAGTTTGCAACAGACTGCAAAATAAAAATCAAGGTAAGAAATTCTCACTCACTTGGATTACCGAATTTAATTTTAATAATTAAAATCAATCCTGGATGTTTGGTTGAATTTATTAATTATTACATGTTGAATGATATATTATATAATATATATATATAGTTGTATATATATTAGTAGTTGGATTGATGTTCCCGCATATTTTAGTAGATGAGACTCTATGCGCCCAGCATAATAGTGGATGACTCTATATACCACGATATCCCATCGAAGTGGGATTGGTATTTTTATGTTGTATTAACATCTGTGGATGCAAGGAAACAGGTTGGAGGGATCCAACTGGATTCCTCAAATATTTATTGATTGTTTTCATTTATAGTGATATACGATGTGAATTTATAACCTGTTATAGATTGTTGTTGTGATTTGAATTATTGAATGTTATAATAGCATAGGGCTAGATTTTAGTATTTTTAATACCATAAATATTATTTTTGAATTTGAAGGAATTTAAAGGGATTTTAGATATAAAAATATTTATGTTGGAATTTGGATTTATTCCAAAGGAAATCGAGTTGGATAAAATAATAATTTGAGTTTTGGGTTCGTACTTAACTATTCGGAAAATATTTTTAATAGAGCTTTTAAAATAATTTATATAGGGAATTTTTAACTATGGATTTTAAAAGGATATTTTTGTTTCTAAAAATAGAAAAATAATATGGATAAGGAGTTTTAAAATCAATATTAAATATAGATTTGAAAAAATGATGGGATTTATTTAGTAATGGATTTATAAAATGAGATTTTTATAAATGGATTAATTTTATAAACAAGTGAAACTCTAAGGAGTTGTGAATTTATAAACGATGTTTATAAATAAAGGAAAAAATATCAGTTGATAAATTGGAATGTAATTTCACAGGGGTGAATTTATATCAAGATATGAAAAATAGATTTTTGGAAAAATAGTGAATTCTATATTTTGAAAAGCGAGGATGGTTAGGAATCAGAATGATACCGATGTGTAAGAATCGGGAGGGAATTATAAAGTGAATTAGACATTGGAATTTTAAAAATATATTTTTATCGAGAAGTTATATTGTTTTAAAGGAGAATTTTTATTTATTCAAACTATGTAATTTAAAGCTGCTTTAGTAATAAAATACTTCGGAAGTGGATTTTTCAAACATTTAATATTAAGTGAAATAAATTTCTACTTTTTTGTAATAAGCTTCACAAATCAATTTGTTATTTGAAAATGAAATAGGGAATGAAGTATCAGTGTTTATTAAAGTATTTTAAAAAATTTAAATAATTATTAAACATGTGTTTAAAAATAAATTACCATTCTTTAAAAATACTTGTTATACGTATATAGAGTTTGGAAAATGATTTTTAAATTATTATAAACTCTCTCGAGATGTGGAAACGGATATGATTTTGTTGAAGTTGTAAATGGATAAATGAGATTATAAGTGGGTATAATCGACTTTGAAAAATGTAAAAGGAATTAATATAAATTCTGGAAATGTATAAAATGGGATAAGAGAACTCCTAAGTATTGATATTAGAAATGATTTCGGAAAAAACGGATTACAATATTTTTCCTAAGTGAGAAAATGATGGTTTTTGAAAATATTTAGAGACGAAGGATTTATATCGAGATATTTTCTAAGTAATGGATTATAAATCGAAGTTGGAAATATTTCAGTAAGTGTTGAAGTGAGGTACGGGTGGAAATACCTGTTATGGAAACAAGTATTCGGAAAACGTTTTCATATAGTGATAAATTTGAAAGTGATTTGAATATATATCTTTGTAAAGATATTTTGTAATGAATGTTTTAAAAAATTATAAACAATGGCCTGGTGACTGCTTATGGATGTTTTTTGATAGCTAAATAACCGACTATCAATTTTAGCCAATTTCGTTAAACGTTTCAAAGAGACCGAGATCGGATTTAATTATCTGATTCGGTTTGAACGTTACGGATGGATATCATGACGATAGGGAAGATGGTGATTCGGTTTGTCCAGACCCAGGACAACTTGTATGGACGAATGCTATCAGAACATCGTCATTGGAGGGCGATGACCATTCTAAGTGGAATTGTTCTTGAAAGGTAGCGTTAGCCTCAAGCCTCATCAACCGGGAATGACTAAACAGGGGGGATGCAGCAAGGCTAAGTGGGTCGCACACAATT
Source organism: Allium fistulosum (assembly GCA_030737815.1). Taxonomy (NCBI): domain Eukaryota; kingdom Viridiplantae; phylum Streptophyta; class Magnoliopsida; order Asparagales; family Amaryllidaceae; genus Allium; species Allium fistulosum. The sequence goes on along the minus strand of CM060902.1, from coordinate 1,366,785,461 downwards.
AGGGTATGTTTTCACTTTTCTAGATACCCTCGGAAATATATTAAAATTATGGATATGGTTGTGCATGAAAAATGGAGCGCTCGATTTTTTTAGGGTGGGAATGCCCGGAGTGATAACATATTCAGTCTATCCAGGTTAGGGGTAGGCCGGTCTTGTGTAGCAGGAGATCCCGGCGAGGTCCTCGGTAAGTTTGTCTAGAGGTGTACTGTGATGGGCGGTACACCAGTAGCCCAGTCATTGTATGGGATCCATTCTCCAATACGAGCCTTTACGGTTTTGTTTATAGAGCCTAGTATGCTGGAATTTAATTAATGTAACAATTTTGGCTATTTGAATAAGTATTTGTACTTAGACACTATTATAATATCACTGGATTTTCTATAAAATGTTTTGTGTAACGACTCGGGTTTTGCCCGCTCGAAAATCAACATCCGTACTTCACATTGTACTAGAATGCCGCAGATTCGACCGTACAAATCCGATTCGCCGGAGCTATAACACAATTAAGTAAATAACACAGCGGAAGAAAAGAATAATACATTGATATACAATATCTGATACAACAGAGTGATACAATGAATATCAATATACATCAGAGATATGATACAAGAAATAGCAGTGGAAAAGAAAATAATAACACCAGCAGCGGAACAATATCAATAGAAATGATAACTCCAAAATGATCTTCAGACAAGAATGAATCCACAACTCCAAGATAAGCAACTCCGATGAATGAACTAGCTCCAGATAATCTACTAAACCTGAATATCTGAAAAGAAACCCAGCTCTAGACTGCTCGTGTGGAAAATTATGAGCACCTAGAGTTTAGGAAGGGAACAATAAACTCCGGATCAGTCATGGGACTGGTGTGAGCAACAAAAACAGTTTATCTTTTAAACAAACAACAAAAGGTTTTAAACATTGAAATCCGCAATGCTTTTGGAAAATGAAACTACCATAAGACCTCCCGCCACACACACAATGCAAACGCAGAATTGGAGGAGATTTCTTCTTATGATAGTCAAAGATGCTTACTACGCAAATCATTGGATTATTATTATTAGTGCATAGTGGAAAACAATTTGAAAGTATAATATTAATCTTAGCCAGCATAGGTACCATTATACTATGCCTACTATAGCTACCATATTAGATGGTAGGTTCTACAACTAAAACCGTACAAAGTTCGTATTGGAAGAATGGATTTCCAACAAATGGTCAGGCTAAGCAACTTCCTTCCGCCGCATGGGATCGCCTCTGGCTGGACGTCCCGAGAGACAAACTGCTCTCTGCCAACAAGGCCGGGTTACCCCTGTAACAGGTAACTCACGAATATGCCACCTCCCGGTCCTTTGGGACCTTTATCCGAGCTCGGTATCCAACATCACACATCATAAAGAAAGTGTATCCACATGAGTAAGTATCTGGGCTCCATACCATGATACCACCCCTTTCCAGAAGGAAATGACATACCCTAAAGGGCGCGACCCTCATAACCTTGCCGCAACGATCCTGTTTCGACCATTTACGGGTAGTGAGGTCCTGACGAAGTCTCGTCCACAAAGCTACGCTTTGTCACAAAGCCATGCTTTGGGTCAACAGATGATCAACCTATGATCACAAAGATAAATGATCAAACAAATGATCATATCACAAATGATCAAACACTGATCATCACACAGCAACACTCAGCATGCCACATTACCAAATTGGGAGTATATCGCTGATAAATTTCAACTACATAACCTCTGAGCTCGTACGTCTGAGAGAAGGGTGTTAAGCTAAGAGAATAAATTCTCCGCCACCAACAGAAATGTATTTGAAAGAAATCGGCTTTATATCTCAAAGTGTAATGTCAGACATACAATCCATACAAGTCTGTTCCGGGATCGAACAGAACCGAAGGCACTTCTCACGAAGCCCTTGCAAATCCGGATAATTTCCAATCACGTCCGGACTTCCCGTCACTAAGGGTGATAAAACCTCTATATCGGGGATCAGCCGATGCAGAGTAACTCGACGGTAATCCTTCCGTTTTCAAAAATATCTGGTCTTCAACACCGGTCTTCAAATGCTATCCATATACGACGTATCACATATTCGGAATGGGTTATACGACACAAAGGTCCTCTCCCGGCTAAACCGAATAGTGAGCGTAATATTTAAAAACATATGGATATGGGATTTCAATTAAGTCACAACTTAATACCCAAAACTTTCTTTTTAAATGGTTTCAATCGATTACCATTTTCAAATCTTTAAACAAAAAGATTCAACCTTTACGGTTTAAACAGTTTCCACACTTTAATCCTTTAAACAAAAGATTCATTCACAGATTTTCCAAATTAATTTCCATTTCAATTTAACTCGTTAAATCTTTTAAATCAAAGATTTAACTTATAGCTTTCAAAACAATCCCATTTCAAATGATTTAAACCAATCATTATTTTAAATCTGTTAAAGATAAACAGATTCAATTCATAGCTTTTCAAAACAATTCATTCATAACTTGGAAAACCATTTTCACTTCAATATTGAAATTCCTTTAATTAAACTGGAATTTCATTTCTTATCTGAAAGCTTTTATTCTTTTAAAACAACAGTTTCATTTCAGAAAATCTGATTCATTCATACGAGTTGAGGTTCTTGGGTTAAATCCAAATTCTCAAAATTATACTTTTAAATGGTTTAAATTCAGATAAACACATTTATAACATTTTTAATCTCTAGTTTCAAATCATAGGATTCAATTTCAAACTTGAATTCAAATTTAAATCAAATTATTTAAATTTCCAAAACTCGATTAAGTTATTCAAAATAACTTTTATCTTTGAAATTCTATTTCAAAAGCTTTTCACTTTAAACCCGAATTTCTAATTTCAAAATCAATTGAAAATAAAATTTCAATTTCAAAAACATCAAATTTAAATTATCTGTGACTTAACCGATTTCCACGTGAAATCCATATTTGTGTGTGTAAAGCGTAGTCCAGGGGTTCAACACAATAGTGCAACATAATGAATCATCACATATCAGAATACAGAAATATAATTCGATAAGCGGTATAAGAACAACGCTTATCGTTCATTCACAGATCATAGATATATAAAGGTCGCAGATAAGTAAACTACAGATCACAACATAAATCAGGATGTATCATAAGCAATTCAAGAATCTCCTACGATAAAATCATTCATAAGTGAGGTCAAGCATTCAAAATTAATCATAGATAAGATTAATTAATTTTTTAACCCTAATTAATTCCATTTATTCCCAATTAAATTAATTGCTTATGAATTTGTTATCAAATCTTGATTTATTAATTACTAATCATTTGATATTAAATTAATGTAATTACAACCTTAATTATTTATCTTAATTAATTACCTTCATTTAATTAATTATCCCTTAATTAATCACATTAAGTTAATTATCCTCTTATTAAGTACTTTAATAATAACCTTTAGTTATTAAGTAATTGACTTTTAATCACTTAATTATCTTTTAATTAATTAACCCTTTCAATTAATTACCACTTTAATTAATTATACTTAATTAATTACATAAATCAATTTACCACAAATTAATTATCATTTCTTAATCACTTTAATTTATTAATCTTCAAATCATTATTTCATTAACTTTAATCATTAATTACTTTTAACAGCTATTTAATTTAAACTTGAATTTATACTTAACTTTTAATTTAACCTAGTTTAACTTTGTCATAATTTAAAGTTAAGCTTCAGAAGATTGAACAGGTTTGTAAAAGTAACAGTACAGGTTCACTAACAACACTAGAACGAAATACTCGAGCCTTCCCAGATTTACTTCGAGTCCATCCCCTATTCGCTTCGAGTAAAACTCGAGATAACCCTTAGCACTTCCCTGCTCTACCCCAAGCAAAATTCTGACCAACAAATCGTGCTCGTGCACGTGTACATGGTCGTTGGCCAACTCTGGTCGCCGCCAATACTTCGAGCAGGTTGAACGTCATCCCAGCTTCGCTTCCAGCCACCCAACTCCGGTCAGTTCGCCATCGATCTCGAATTCGAGAACTACAAGCCTGGAACAGAATATACATCGCCATGACCAAACCTGTCAACGCCGACTGCTCACCGCTCCGACCACCATTCGCTGTCAAACTCCGGCCTCAGCTTCGTCACTCTTCCCTCTACCTTCCCACAAAACCACGTCGAACTCGATGCACTGTCGACGTCGCACGAATCAAAACTCCGGCCATCCAAAAATTAGGTCACCAGACTTCGATTGCCTTCTGCCGCCACCATGGTCAACGTTCGACCATCAATGCATTTTTCCCGTGACCACCCTAGGCTCCTCTATCTCCACGAGGAAACTCGACCTCCATAGATCACCACATCACCAGAAATCAGTCGAAAAACCCACTCCGTTCAACCTCGAACTGCTACCAAACCACCCCACTAAAAATCATAAAACCCACCTTAAAAATCATCTTTTTTAATATGGATTCCAACTAGATGCCTAAATCAATGATCGGTGCCATTCGAGATTTAGCTAATTATAAGTTTGATCAACCATTTGGGTTTCCAGAGAAGATTCTTGAGTGTTTAAATCTTAAATGAATTCCTATACCTAGTTTATATTGATGCAAACATCTTTTGTTTGAATCTCAAGCTCAACCATCAACTAGGAAGAGAGGAATTGATTTTTGAAATCACAGTTTTGTATTTATAAACTAATAACAGAGAAAGTTTTAAACAACAACATGAATAACATACTTCCAGCTTCCATATGTATACAGATAACTATATATATGCACAACCACACACATATCCAGATATACTTGCACAGATTCAACATTTTAATTTTTAAAGAAAATTGTTACTCACTTGTCCTATGGAGAACAGAGCACCTTATTGTTGAAGTAGTTTGAATTTAGAAAACTGGAACATGTTTCCCACTTAGATCTTCAAATCATTTTGCTTCTCTACTTTGTTGTAGTTGCTTATGTTGAATTGTATTTGATGATGTAGAAGCTTGTTTGGGTTTTCAAATGGAGTTTCATTTTTTTTTTAGTCTTGTTTAGTTCGAATTGAAATGAGAAGTGATAAGGGAAAGAAGTTTACAGAGTGATGTTTAAACAAGCTACAGGTAATAATATCTTATACAAACAGTGTACACATTTGTACAAATTATCAGAGAAAATTTTATATCTTGGTGGCTGAAAGAGATTTGTATACAACTCGAAATGACTTTGTTATGCTGTTAAGATATGGAGCATTTAATGCTATTGTACTTATGTTTCATACTTTATACATATCTCATTTTCTTTTACTTGCCTGTGACTTCATTAACAAGCTATAACATTTTACATTTTGCTTTGATTCATATTGCTCTTAAGTTTTGCAGGTATATATATCATATTCGAACATTGTTTTATTGATATGAAGAATTTTAGTTCGGCTGATATGTTGTATTGGTTTTATCTTGCTTATATGTACAAGAGATATTTGCTGTCTTCATTCATTTATACTTTGATTTATTTCTATTTTACACAAACCTGGTTTGCTTTCACACTTGATTTTATTTCTTGTTTATTTGTTTTCTCTAGTTTTCTTACTACTTTGAAATGTAAATAAATTTATATTCTAAATTGTTGTTAGATTTTAACAAATATTCTATTTCTATTTTAATTAAAACTTACCTTATATTAATTTCAATTCCTAGTTCAAATATTAATTATCATTATTTACTTAATATTTATTGTCTTATATTTATTTTATAAACTCAAACCATCTTTAACCATCAATTCAAATATATATTAAATTTGCTCGTATATACCTAAATATATATATATATATATATACATTCAATATACACACATATACTCACATATACACTATTTACAATATTTTAATCTCAAATGATTTATACAGAATATACTTGGATATCGGGGAAACTCGCTCCATTTAATCAATTTAATTTCACAATTTTTATTCAAAAATCAATAAATTATCATTTTAAATATTTATAAAATTCGGGGTCGTTACAGACTTCCCCCCTTAAAAGAATTTCGTCCTCGAAATTGCCAAGGAGATACAAAGATAGATGAAGAATGTTTCATCGACTCAAACTGAACATCTATTCTGTATTTGGCTTACCAAATCAGAATATCAATAACAGATACAAGAACGAATCTGTCTTAACACTCACAAGATACTCGGGTTATCCAGATTTACGAAGTATGGAGTGGCATCGGTTAGTTCAAAAGGATAACTAACCATTCGTAGAATATACTGGGACCCAAAGAATAAATAGATAGATGGATACGATTTCAAAGCTTTTAGTTCAGAAACTAAATTATACCTATCAACCATAGCAACCAAAGCAAACAATCAATACATCCAAACAAACAATTTTGGTCCATTTGGAGTTTATGTCCCATACAAATATATCGAATTTCTTCTTCCTGGATCTACCAGAAATTATCGAAGAATAGAGAAGAGATGCTGAACAAAAGAGATTGATAGAGAAAAGATTGCTTCCTTATTGTTACAGAGTATTGACCATTTATAGTCGTATTTCCCTGTCCCCTATCTCGTCCTCTTCTTACACTCATACTTACTATCAGTGGATAGCAAGAGAATTTACTGAGGCATTCGGACGGATATCTGAGAATTACTCATTCTAGAGTTTACTTCACCCTATCTCTAATGAGCTACTTAACGTGTTATACTCCTGAGCTAAAGTTCAACCTTAGCTCTGATACCACATGTAACGACTACAGACAGCGGCCACCGGTAGGCTTTGCAACCATCCCAGTCCCACCGTGGCTTACATTGGCACCTCGCATTTACTTTTACGGCCAGCCTCTCGACTGTCACGGCCTCTGCCTAACCAACCCATCCCTCTCAGGGACATGTAGGGGTAAGAGTCTCCCGTTCGCCACCAAACCGCGAAGCGAGAACCCCCTATCATGCTGTAATATAGCAAATGCGATCCATATACGACGTATCACATATTCGGAATGGGTTATACGACACAAAGGTCCTCTCCCGGCTAAACCGAATAGTGAGCGTAATATTTAAAAACATATGGATATGGGATTTCAATTAAGTCACAACTTAATACCCAAAACTTTCTTTTTAAATGGTTTCAATCGATTACCATTTTCAAATCTTTAAACAAAAAGATTCAACCTTTACGGTTTAAACAGTTTCCACACTTTAATCCTTTAAACAAAAGATTCATTCACAGATTTTCCAAATTAATTTCCATTTCAATTTAACTCGTTAAATCTTTTAAATCAAAGATTTAACTTATAGCTTTCAAAACAATCCCATTTCAAATGATTTAAGCCAATCATTATTTTAAATCTGTTAAAGATAAACAGATTCAATTCATAGCTTTTCAAAACAATTCATTCATAACTTGGAAAACCATTTTCACTTCAATATTGAAATTCCTTTAATTAAACTGGAATTTCATTTCTTATCTGAAAGCTTTTATTCTTTTAAAACAACAGTTTCATTTCAGAAAATCTGATTCATTCATACGAGTTGAGGTTCTTGGGTTAAATCCAAATTCTCAAAATTATACTTTTAAATGATTTAAATTCAGATAAACACATTTATAACATTTTTAATCTCTAGTTTCAAATCATAGGATTCAATTTCAAACTTGAATTCAAATTTAAATCAAATTATTTAAATTTCCAAAACTCGATTAAGTTATTCAAAATAACTTTTATCTTTGAAATTCTATTTCAAAAGCTTTTCACTTTAAACCCGAATTTCTAATTTCAAAATCAATTGAAAATAAAATTTCAATTTCAAAAACATCAAATTTAAATTATCTGTGACTTAACCGATTTCCACGTGAAATCCATATTTGTGTGTGTAAAGTGTAGTCCAGGGGTTCAACACAATAGTGCAACACAATGAATCATCACATATCAGAATACAGAAATATAATTCGATAAGCGGTATAAGAACAACGCTTATCGTTCATTCACAGATCATAGATATATAAAGGTCGCAGATAAGTAAACTACAGATCACAACATAAATCAGGATGTATCATAAGCAATTCAAGAATCTCCTACGATAAAATCATTCATAAGTGAGGTCAAGCATTCAAAATTAATCATAGATAAGATTAATTAATTGTTTAACCCTAATTAATTCCATTTATTCCCAATTAAATTAATTGCTTATGAATTTGTTATCAAATCTTGATTTATTAATTACTAATCATTTGATATTAAATTAATGTAATTACAACCTTAATTATTTATCTTAATTAATTACCTTCATTTAATTAATTATCCCTTAATTAATCACATTAAGTTAATTATCCTCTTATTAAGTACTTTAATAATAACCTTTAGTTATTAAGTAATTGACTTTTAATCACTTAATTATCTTTTAATTAATTAACCCTTTCAATTAATTACCACTTTAATTAATTATACTTAATTAATTACATAAATCAATTTACCACAAATTAATTATCATTTCTTAATCACTTTAATTTATTAATCTTCAAATCATTATTTCATTAACTTTAATCATTAATTACTTTTAACAGCTATTTAATTTAAACTTGAATTTATACTTAACTTTTAATTTAACCTAGTTTAACTTTGTCATAATTTAAAGTTAAGCTTCAGAAGATTGAACAGGTTTGTAAAAGTAACAGTACAGGTTCACTAACAACACTAGAACGAAATACTCGAGCGTTCCCAGATTTACTTCGAGTCCATCCCCTATTCGCTTCGAGTAAAACTCGAGATAACCCTTAGCACTTCCCTGCTCTACCCCAAGCAAAATTCTGACCAACAAATCGTGCTCGTGCACGTGTACATGGTCGTTGGCCAACTCTGGTCGCCGCCAATACTTCGAGCAGGTCGAACGTCATCCCAGCTTCGCTTCCAGCCACCCAACTCCGGTCAGTTCGCCATCGATCTCGAATTCGAGAACTACAAGCCTGGAACAGAATATACATCGCCATGACCAAACCTGTCAACGCCGACTGCTCGCCGCTCCGACCACCATTCGCTGTCAAACTCCGGCCTCAGCTTCGTCACTCTTCCCTCTACCTTCCCACAAAACCACGTCGAACTCGATGCACTGTCGACGTCGCGCGAATCAAAACTCCGGCCATCCAAAAATTAGGTCACCAGACTTCGATTGCCTTCTGCCGCCACCATGGTCAACGTTCGACCATCAATGCATTTTTCCCGTGACCACCCTAGGCTCCTCTATCTCCACGAGGAAACTCGACCTCCATAGATCACCACATCACCGGAAATCAGTCGAAAAACCCACTCCGTTCAACCTCGAACTGCTACCAAACCACCCCACTAAAAATCATAAAACCCACCTTAAAAATCATCGTTTTTAATATGGATTCCAACTAGATGCCTAAATCAATGATCGGTGCCATTCGAGATTTAGCTAATTATAAGTTTGATCAACCATTTGGGTTTCCAGAGAAGATTCTTGAGTGTTTAAATCTTAAATGAATTCCTATACCTAGTTTATATTGATGCAAACATCTTTTGTTTGAATCTCAAGCTCAACCATCAACTAGGAAGAGAGGAATTGATTTTTGAAATCACAGTTTTGTATTTATAAACTAATAACAGAGAAAGTTTTAAACAACAACATGAATAACATACTTCCAGCTTCCATATGTATACAGATAACTATATATATGCACAACCACACACATATCCAGATATACTTGCACAGATTCAACATTTTAATTTTTAAAGAAAATTGTTACTCACTTGTCCTATGGAGAACAGAGCACCTTATTGTTGAAGTAGTTTGAATTTAGAAAACTGGAACATGTTTCCCACTTAGATCTTCAAATCATTTTGCTTCTCTACTTTGTTGTAGTTGCTTATGTTGAATTGTATTTGATGATGTAGAAGCTTGTTTGGGTTTTCAAATGGAGTTTCATTTTTTTTTAGTCTTGTTTAGTTCGAATTGAAATGAGAAGTGATAAGGGAAAGAAGTTTACAGAGTGATGTTTAAACAAGCTACAGGTAATAATATCTTATACAAACAGTGTACACATTTGTACAAATTATCAGAGAAAATTTTATATCTTGGTGGCTGAAAGAGATTTGTATACAACTCGAAATGACTTTGTTATGCTGTTAAGATATGGAGCATTTAATGCTATTGTACTTATGTTTCATACTTTATACATATCTCATTTTCTTTTACTTGCCTGTGACTTCATTAACAAGCTATAACATTTTACATTTTGCTTTGATTCATATTGCTCTTAAGTTTTGCAGGTATATATATCATATTCGAACATTGTTTTATTGATATGAAGAATTTTAGTTCGGCTGATATGTTGTATTGGTTTTATCTTGCTTATATGTACAAGAGATATTTGCTGTCTTCATTCATTTATACTTTGATTTATTTCTATTTTACACAAACCTGGTTCGCTTTCACACTTGATTTTATTTCTTGTTTATTTGTTTTCTCTAGTTTTCTTACTACTTTGAAATGTAAATAAATTTATATTCTAAATTGTTGTTAGATTTTAACAAATATTCTATTTCTATTTTAATTAAAACTTACCTTATATTATTTTCAATTCCTAGTTCAAATATTAATTATCATTATTTACTTAATATTTATTGTCTTATATTTATTTTATAAACTCAAACCATCTTTAACCATCAATTCAAATATATATTAAATTTGCTCGTATATACCTAAATATATATATATATATACATTCAATATACACACATATACTCACATATACACTATTTACAATATTTTAATCTCAAATGATTTATACAGAATATACTTGGATATCGGGGAAACTCGCTCCATTTAATCAATTTAATTTCACAATTTTTATTCAAAAATCAATAAATTATCATTTTAAATATTTATAAAATTCGGGGTCGTTACATTTTGGTTATCATAAGGGAAAAACCCATAGTGTTTATGTGTGATGCGGTCTTACGAGATACCTTTGTTTTCAAAGGATTTTGATAACTCTAATAATTCAAATTGAGTGTGTTTTCTCACGCTGGCTTTCCAGACTGACTCGGGTTTTTTTTATTATAATGCTCAGGTCAGACCGAGTATTACAGATTCAGGATAGGATGGTATGGAGCTCAGGAGGTGAGCTGAATGACAGAGACGTATTTCTGTACTTGATTTATATTCCACTGTATGAGGACAAGTTATTAAACTGTCCAGATTGTTTATTGTCTATTTGTACTTTGATAATGTAACGACCCGATATTTTCAACCATTCGCATCCGCACATGTCAGACTTGAATTGCTCAAAATACCACGTTGTAAATAAAATTTGGCAAAATCTCAGAATATACAGTAAATAAATATAATCACAGATCATAGACACAGAGTAAAATAATGCAGCGGAAGTAAAAGAAATAGTAGTTCATGAAGCTACTATATAAATATATCAGAGTTACATGAGATATAACAGAAGAAATAGAATACAACAAAAGTCTCAATATAACAACCAAGTACAAGCTGAGTAGAACAACAGAATTGAAATAGATAGGACAAGACAAGCAGATAATCTCCAGCGATTCAAATCTCCAAGCGAGTGGAAATCCAAATCTGTGAATAACTCAGGCTGACCCGAGCGTAAAGCAAAACACAAAACACTCGAGTCAGGACAATATATACTTATATAATGTAAACCAACTCAAGTGAACTGTAATAAGGGTACAAGTAACTTAGAAGATGCTTGGGACCGCCCATCCTCTAAGGATCCGTTAAAATATCTACTATGTAGTAATATTCGCTATTATAATAGTGTCTAAATAAGTAAAGTATAATCATATAGAAAATAGCGTTAAGGGGATGGAGAACCTTAACGCGGTCGGATCTTAAAATCATAATCGTAGTAAAGCTCGATATGGTAGGTGACACGGCACAACTAGGCAATGCCAGGGTAGATATACCAATTACGCACACGGACTGATGGATACGCATAGCAGCCACTACCGTTCCACCTCGAACAACACTCCCAAATCGGAGGATGGCCATCTAATCAATCACAAGTAAGAGTATAATATCGAAGAAATGTGTCCGAGAAGAGGTGCTACCTCACTGGTCCGAGATCACTCCTGTTTTAGCCACCTTATGCCAACTCACGGGAGTTGGGTCCACGTAACATACCTTAAGAACGTCGCCACCATCCTACTTCATTCTGGAATCTCCACCGCGCACACGGTTGTCAAAGTTGTTTTCGGTATCGACAGAGAGTATGTCCATATCTGATCCCGGTCTCTTTGCCAACCAATCGTTATTATAACCCATGGTTATAACTTTTAAAAACAATACTTTACTTCAAAATAAAATATCATTTCAAACCATATCTTTATCAAAATAAAGATTAAATCAATTTCAAACCATTTCCATATATTTAAATTTTCATATCATTTTCAAAACTTCATTTCAAATCATTTTAATATAATAACATATCATATCCTTACAAAACTTCATTTCAAATCATTTTAATAAAATAAAATATCCTATCAGTTCAAATCCAAATATTCAACTTTAAATACCTTTTAAATTCAAAGATATCGTTCATTTACTATCATTTCAAATCACCTTTAAATAGTTTATATTCCAATCAAAATAATTCATTTAAACCTTTTAAAAGTGTAATTATTATGTTTTCAAATCAAGTATTCAATTTCTAAAGTTTCAAACCATTCTGAGTTCGTTTACTAAGTCAAAAACCTTAATTATTAAAATTTCAGCATTTCACAGCATTTAAAAACAACTGCTATAAGTTATATTTGAAAACATTTTTAATTCAGCAAAGACAGCACTTAAAACTGCTATTAAAACTCAGTTTTAGTTGAATTATAGTTCAAAACAGAAAAGACAGCATTTCAGAAGTGCTGCGGTAGTTCAGATTTCAAAACAAGGGTTAAATTTGATTTCAACATAGACTGCAGACCATTATAGCATTTCCAGAGAATGCTATAATAGGCCTGAGTTCAATATTAGCCTATAAGTTCAATTACAGCAACTACAGCATTTCAGAAATGCTGTAATAGCTCTTTTTACACAATTTTAGTTAAAAACAGAATTTATAGCATTTCTGAATGCTATTAAAAGTTAATTTCAGGTGTTAGTGTATTTTCAGCAATTAAATAACTTTAATTTAAAACACATAAACATTTTAAAAATCATATTTTAACATTTAAAATGTTCATTTACATATCGTTTAACATATATCTTTTCATAATAAATTTCTTATAATAAAATCCAATTTTCAACAATTTACTTAATAAATTTAAGTGTAAAAGTTTCCAATTCTTCACATTTCAACAAATAACTTAACACTTCAAATTTAAATTACCATTTCACAAATTTAACTAAATTTTCAATTTTATTTAATTAACTTAACCCTTTAATTAAAACCAAATTTCACATTTCCTGGTCAAGTTATATTTTAAAAGATCACTTTTAAACATTCACTTATTTAACCACTTAAATTCATAGAAATATCAATAATACTTTAATAAATCACTTAAATTCAAATTTAATCAAATTATCATATTTAACATTTCCAAATAAAATTTAATATCCATTTTATTTATATAACTTAAATATCATTTTTAACCAAAATTCCAAATTTCCAACTTAAGTTATAATTCAAAAATCCAGTTAAACCATTCATTAATTTCATTTTTAACACATGGAAAAATCATAATTTCTTTATTTTAAAACATTTCAAAATCTATTTAAATCAAATTTCATAAATTTATAATTTTTAAATTACTTAAAAATATCCAAAGCACTTTATAAAATAACCACGGGCCTGTATAAAATTTTCTAACCTAGGTCAAGTGATACAGATATGTATCATTTCAATCCGCAGTTAAAAAAAGAAAAATCCGGGTTCTATCATTTCAAACCCGCAATCCCAAGTTAAAATAAATTAAATAAAAATCGTTCAGGCCTATCATTTCAGCCCATAACGATTTTTCCCTATTCTAAAGTCCGTTCGGGTATGTATCATTTCAACCCATAGTGATTCTAATCTATAGGGAACTTGTAGTGTGATAAACATATATAAATAACAGAATAGCATGAAGTAACAGTAACATATGATATAATAAGTGTAATAACAGGTGTGAACATCATATGATAATAATATAAACATATATAACATGATGATATACATTACAGATTCAAATGGTGTCGGTTTATCAGTTATATAGGTACATATTGTCTGGTGAGAATAACTCACTTGTTTAAGCTGGAGATGACGACCAAACACACAATACAGAATCTTTGAAGGCACGACAACATGAATATGATTTGAGGGTGGAGAGCCAAATATAATTGCCTTGTATACATATAAACAAAACAAGAAAATGTATACATAAATATGTAACACAAAACAATATCGAAATGACTTGAAATAAAAAGCAACAAAGGGCAAAGTGATTCGACCTTTCTTTAACCATTCAAGAGCTTGACCAAGGGGATCTTTTGCTCAGCCATAGCTGGACATAATCTCAGTTTATGGAATCAAAATAGCATGGCAACAAGGAGATGATGATGGTAGGAGTTACATATGAATAAGACAAAGGGTCAAGGCAAAATAAGTGGAGTTTTGGTGCATTTTTGGCTCATCCAAAGGCAAGTGGGGCTCGGCCCTTGCATGGTACAGGTCTGGACAGTGGAGGGTGATGGTGCAGCAGCAGCCAAAGGTCATGTAGATGATGGTGGTGGTGGCTAAGGAGTGGCCAAAGGCAACTTTGAAGGTAATAGTGGAGTATAGGCTAGGCTAGCCTTGTTTTGGTGAAGTTTGGCAAAGCTTTGCAATGTTTTTGTGGTGATGCTTCATGTGAAGGGTCATGGCCTGAATTTTTGGTCAGAGGAGGAGCTAATGGCTGCTGTAGATGGAGGAGGTGATGGTGGTAGATGCTAGGCCAAGCAAACATGTGAAGAGATCAAGGCAAAATTGCATAGAAAAGTAAGAAAAAGTAGAAAGAAAAGAGGGAGATTACCAAATTTTTTTGCAAGATGGAGGCCATGATTTTTTTTAGGGTTTTGGAGCTTGAAAATTCGTGAATAGCAGGAGGATGACGGCTGGAAAAATAGGAATGAGGAATAGTTAGGGTTAATTGGTGAAAGGTTAGGTTAAAACGTAAAAAAAGTGGACTATAAAAGCCCATAGGAAGATAGAAGGTTTAGGGCCTTTCATATTACTTTATTTTATTTTTATAACTTTATATTTCTGGAAAATAATAATAATCCCAGATAAAATTTCGAAATCTTATCAAAATATAATAGTTTATATAAATATTTATCAATCATATAAAGTTAAATTAAGAAAATAGCTAAAAATAGTAAACTAGTCTAGAAAATTTGAAATTGAATAGAATAAATTTTAGAAAATTCATATGAGCTTGTAATATATTTTTAAACATAAAAAATAACATAAAATAAAAATATATTCACAAAATAAATATTTAAAATTAAATTTACAGATAATTTTTAATGAAGAAAATAGCAGAAAATAGGAAAACAGCCTTTAAAAATGAAAAATAAATACAGTAAATGTTGGAAAAATCCTATTATTATTTTAAAAATATAAAAAGACAAAAATATACATAAATTAACATATTGACACATATTAAAATAAAATATAACAAAGAAAAAGTAATTTATACAATTTTAAAATAGACAAAATTGTTAAATAAACCGTTTATACTCAAAATTGAAATGTACATAACTTTTGCAGTTTAACTCCGTTTTCAACGAAACGAAAAGCAGTATTCAAGTTATTAAATCTATTTTTATAATAAAAGATAAAATTTATAATTTCAAATATTTAAATTTTAAATTTAAAAGTCAAAGTTTGACTACTTGACCAAAATTCCCAATTTCTGGAAATATTAAATTTAGTCATATTTGGAATTCTAATCCACATCAAAATCAAACTTTATACTTAAAATAACAAAATTTATTCTTTTCATAAATAAAGCTTTTAAATCTGGAAATCAATTTAAAACTAATTGAAAAATACAGGGTTGTTACACTCTCCCCCACTCAAAACTTTTCGTCCCCGAAAAGGAACGAGGTACGGGAAAGCACAGAAAAAGATAGAATGAGTAGAATTAAGACAAGATGATAAGAAAATTGGAATTACACCTGATAACTATTGTTATTGGTAAGTTTAACAAGATGGAGGTGATCAAATCAAGAATATAAGCACGAAAAAAAATCCTCTAGAGTCTGAATCTCCCTTTCCACTTGACCGACGGTCTATGAATGGAAAAACAATGTTCAGATCCAGATGAGTAACAAAGATTATCAAAGATTACGGAAAGATTTCTAAACGGACTGGTATAAGCAATAGCCTTCCCATTCTGTAACAAGATAAGAGAAATAAGGACAACCAAAAGATAGTTTGAAAAAAAAAAGATAATAAATTTGAGACCATAATGCTTTGAAATCATAACAATTTAGGGATGTTATCATTTGGGAATCATACTACTAAAATCATAACACTTTGGAAATGTTATTAAAAAAAACATAATACTTAGAAAATCATAACATCTTTTTTTTTATATAATCTTTATTTAAACCATTTTAATTCAAGGTCAAATAATATTCATTTTAAAGTTGTAACATTTCTAAGTTCATTCAATTATAAAATTTCCAAACATTGTATTTTCAAAATAGTAGCACTTATAAAATGCTACAGTAGATATATTAGTATTTCAAATCAGTTCAATTTCAGAAATATTCATTTGGATATCATTTAACTTATGACTTATTAAAACAAACTTTTATGAATGGAATATCCAAATTAAACTATACTTCGTTTATTAAGTCAAAAGCTCACTATTTTACTTAGCTCTAAATTTAACACATACCCTAACACTTTGTTTAAAATACCCATTTAATAAATAGATATTCCTTTAATAAGTTACATTTAAAATTCCATTTGGAAACCAAATTCTCAATTATCAAATTTTTGTGATGTTAAAATACATTTTAACTATTCAAATCATAATTATTCATTTTTCAAGACATATCTATTTCTTAAATAAAATATTTATATAGCAAATATAACAATCAAATTTCTTTACACATTTATTCATTTAGACATTAATTAAACTATGAATTCAAGTTAAATAAACTTTATTACAAAATGTCTAATTCAAATGTATTTTTTTTATCTATTCACAGATACATTATTTATTATACAACATATTCATTTTAGGAAATAACCTTTATTAAAATTCCTAGGTTAGACTTAAGGTTCCAAAGTAAATCAAATTTGATTATTAAGTTATTTAAATAAAATCTCTTTAAATCCCTTTTTCACTATTTACCTCTGTTAATCTTTTATAACTAAAATTTAAGTTTATAACATGTATTATAACCACTCAAATTTTATTTATAAAAATCCTTTTGATATTGTATATTATCCAATTCCATATTCAACTTCTGTGTAATTTAGGTGAGTTATATTGGAAATGAAATTTGTGTGTTATACAAATAAAACTTTCCAATTCAATTATCTCAAGTTTGAATCATTTATTCAAATTTTTGATTTTTCTTTTTATAATTGAAATTATTCTTTAAGAAGAAAAAAAATGTAAGAATTAATTTCCGATTTCCTTTAAAACCAGTTAGAGATATATAAATATATGTACATAATATGTCAAATCAAATTTAAATCATATATCTATATATATTATAAATCAAGTCATATTTTTAGAAATTCATATTAATTAAATTCCCCAAAACAAAGCTGTAGCAAGACTACAGAACAGTCTTGTAACAACCCAGATATTCATAGCAATTAATGATCGTCACTAGGTGATTAAATCGTTCGCCAAATTTTATTGGAATTTTATCAAGTTAAAATTCTTTTGAAAAATCGTTCGACCCGTTCCCTTTCTTATTTTGTTCGACCTGATTTCCCCCGTTCTCGATTCATTCTTCATTTGGATTGCAAACCCTTTCCCCTTTTAGCCGGCCTTTCTTTTTATTTCTAGACCTGATCCCTTTTTTAATTCTTGAGTGAAAAATGGCGGCCGCGATTGCTCTTCCTTCGATCTGGAAAATTAGGGCTTCGTTCCCTTTGTTCCCTTGAGCGCTCGGCTTTGCTTGAGATATTGATGTTGCTTGGCTTTGCTCGAGAAGATGATTCGTGCTTGCTTTCTACTTTGCGCGCTCCTTAGGGTTTCTGAAACTCGACTTCGGTGTGATTTCTCGTTGCTCTCGGTTGCCACGTCGAAGAAGGTGAGTAAACTTGCACTCACATCTAATTCATTTCTCCTATGCGTGTTTTTGGGTTTGAATTTATATGGGTTCGAAATCCTGTTTTCTCATTCGTATATTCTATGTTGAATTCGTCTTTGGCTGTTCGATATTGTTTGGAGGATTGCGATGAATTCTGACCTTTTCCATGTGCGTATAGTTGATTTCTTCTGACTTTGCTTGGCCACCACAGTATGATATACTCGGCTTTGAAATGGTTTTGAATTTTGAGATGTTTGTTTATCACCGGCTTTGACTTGATTTTTTTTTTAAAAACATTTCGACGTTGATAATTCGTTTTGATGACCCTGGTTTTAAAAACTTTCCTATTTCTTAAATTCTTCAACTTACTCTTCTGCTACTTAATATATTCATCGATGTTGGCATCTGCAATTGCATTTCTCAGTGAACTCCATTTCACTTTATAGTTGCTTACAGTCACTGTCCATATTTGTTTGATCACGGCTTCGATTTTGAACGTGCGATTTTACTTGAATTTCACGGTATCGAAACTTTCCTGATTCTCAAATCTTTGACCTTTTCAAAAAGACGATTTCGGCATTGAATATTGTTATGACTTCGACACTTCCATTTGTTCATCTCTGTAGCATTGATTTATTGACTTACGTCTGCATTTTTATACTTCGACTTCTGTAATCTTCTCTGATCATTTGACATTGGTCATTCGCGACTGTTTATTATGCTGCATCACTTGTAGTTCTTTATATGCTTGTTTTGATGTACTTTGGTCATTTTGTTTGTTGAACTTGCTACTGTTCATGGTGATTTGACACTTGATGCACTGAGTATGTACATTTGTTTCTTTGTCAATCTACTTGAGAATTGACTTCGGTCTGTGATGTTGAGCTGTTATTTGATTCTCGGACTCGGCTTCGATTATTTTGACTTTGACTTCTGCTTCGATCACTTTGTCATTACAGTGTTTATTCTTTAGCCACTGTCTTCACTCGAGTTTGCAGTTAAGTCTGGTTGTATTGATTTGTTGTAGTAGTCTGATGACCTGACACTTGTAGCTTATGTACCCTGAGTAGCTCTGGTTACTTGATCATCTTGTTCAACACTGTTTTACTTGAACATTTGCCACTGATTGTCTGATATGCATACATTTGAGTCAGTGTTGCAACTGAACACTTGAACTATATTTGTTTATTTGATTCTGGACACTGATTTGTATTTACTTGAACTTGAGCTACTCTGGTCACTTGAGTCTGTTGCCATTCTGTTTCATCTTTGGTCATATGAACATCACTGAGTTGCTTGTGTATACTTGTATTGCATTGCTTCATATTGCTCTCTGCATACTTGAATTGACTTTGTAGTCTGCTCTATCTTGAAAATTTCTGTTAATCTTTTTCAATTTGATTTTTTAAGAAGAAATATTCAGTCTTTCAGCTGCACTTGGTTTTGCTTCATGATGCACTGTTACTTGTTCACAATATCACCTAACTTTGATCATCTCTGCACTGTTGAATTTCGTTCATCCCTGACCTGTTTGGCTTCACTGCATAGCACAGTCTCTTTTGTATAATTCTGTTCCTCCCTGTAGCAGCTTTGTGCATTCCTCTGGTCATTTGTATTCATCTCTATGGTATACTCGAATTGACCTCAATATTGCATTTGGTTAGTGTACTTGGGTCAGTGACATTGATATCTTTAGCTTGATCGACAGTTGCTGTTCACTATTGTATACTTGCATGTACGTTGTCATTCTGTCTAGAGTAGGTTCTACATTCTGTAATCTTGAATCTCTTGACTTTGTTTGTTACTGTCTGTTATCCCTGAGTTGAACCCAATTTCAGGGTTTGACCTTGTGATCATTTGTGACTTTCACTGAGCTTTTGTGTATCTCTTGTGATAGTGGCGAGGCAGTACACGCGTGCGTGTACTGCAGCCCTATCAGATTTGACAATTTCAAATTGATATTTCAATTGTTTAAATTGCTTTGGATTTCTGTTTTGTGGATTAACACTGTTTAGTGTTATATCTGCCGTTATCCGGTTCTCTTATCGAGAAGTTGGGTATACGAGATTTCTATGACTGTCGTCTATTTGATATTTGATCATTATTGCTTCTGTGCACTAATAACTGAGTTTGAATTAGACTGACCCGTGTATTATTTTCTTTTGAATTTAATACTCGGGTCAGACCGAGTATTTACAGGTTGTAGATTTTTAGCTTTGGGTTGCTGCTAGAGCTATGAAGACTTTTTATATCATTTGAAGTGGTCTTCGTCGTGTTGTAGTAGTCAGTGTGTCTGTTTTAAGATGATAATGTATTCATGTATATTAGTCGATAATGTACTTATATGTATAACTTCTTGAGTCGACAGTTGTAGTTGTATCATTTGTATTGTGTCAAATGTATTGTAACTGATATCAGTTATTATATATATGAGACTTTTCGTTCCATCTGTATTCCGCATTTATGTTATCTGTGTTATTTTTATATCTATTGTCCTAAACTATTATAGCCACTGTGTAGTAGCTTTGAGTGAGAATCGGTATGTCGGATTTCCTCTAAAAATGAAATGCAATGTTTTATTATCTGACATATCGGTGCTCGCACAAAGCAATTACATAGATGGTCGCTCCTCAACAGCCTTATTCTCTATGCTAGTTGACAGCACTACACCGTAGTGTTCTTGGCTAGCGTGGGTATAGAGGTGGGCGTCACAAGTCTCTTCACTTCGAAACTCTAAAATGAACGTCGATGATGCTGCAGTCATCACCGAAATTATTTTCCAGCGACAAAGAGAAGAGCACTAAATTTTTAAACTTAAAATTCTTTGGAAACAAATTTCTATTCAAAATACTTTAAATAATATGTCCTTTTCAAACTTTAAACACAAGGTTTGAAACCATCAGAAATTAAATTCTTAAATTTCTTGTTTTAAATTCATTTCAGTTCCCAAATAAATTTATAAACAACTATTTATAAATTCATTTATAGAACAATAAATGATAAATCAAGTGTTATCATTTCAAATAATCAATTTAAATTAATTTATTAAGTTCCATAAAATTATATATCCAAATTTATTTCACTAACCAAATTTTAAAATAATATTGTGTCAGTTTGTTCTGTCAAAGTGTTTTAGAAATTCTATCAATAGCGTTGATCAGACGAATCGATCGGAAACCCAAATCAACATCAACAACCCAAACAGCACAACATATAAAACAAAACATAGATTTACAAGTACAATTCAAAATGTTTGGAGAAAGTTTAGAAACAAAAGACAAGATGGTTAAACAGAGTAGAGAGATGGGTAAGCTTAGATAAATCGCGGACAACCTTAACTGGGTCAACCGTGGCTTAATGGATAAGATCAAATGTGGATTTTCTGGGTAAATCTACCTTCGATCTCAAGAGATAGAGTTTGGAATAATAAAAGATATTAGCATCTAAACCAAGGATAGATATAAATCTCTGGTGAATCGATGCAAATTTGTAAAGGAGTTTCCCCCTTTACCAGAAAATTAGAATATTGGCGAGACAGCCAATTCACTATAAAGATCATTCGAAGTGGAGTTATGTGATACTCCAAAATCAAAAGAAGATGAATAGTGAGGGACAAGAATGAATTTTGGAACCGCAGGGAACATTCCAAAAATTCAAAGGAAATTCGAATCAAGAGGAAAAGATTCAAACTCGAACGAAAGTGATTCTGTAAATAAATTTACCATACATTCTAAGTTTTGCCTCAAAGCCAAAGCTCTGATACCAACTGTAACGACCCGATATTTTCAACCATTCACATCCACACATGTCAGACTTGAATTGCTCAAAATACCGCGTTGTAAATAAAATTTGGCAAAATCTCAGAATATACAGTAAATAAATATAATCACAGATCACAGACACAGAGTAAAATAATGCAACGGAAGTAAAAGAAATAGTAGTTCATGAAGCTATTATATAAATATATCAGAGTTACATGAGATATAACAGAAGAAATAGAATACAACAAAAGTCTCAATATAACAACCAAGTACAAGCTGAGTAGAACAACAGAATTGAAATAGATAGGACAAGACAAGCAGATAATCTCCAGCGATTCAAATCTCCAAGCGAGTGGAAATCCAAATCTGTGAATAACTCAGGCTGACCCGAGCGTAAAGCAAAACACAAAACACTCGAGTCAGGACAATATATACTTATATAATGTAAACCAACTCAAGTGAACTGTAATAAGGGTACAAGTAACTTAGAAGATGCTTGGGACCGCCCATCCTCTAAGGATCCGTTAAAATATCTACTATGTAGTAATATTCGCTATTATAATAGTGTCTAAATAAGTAAAGTATAATCATATAGAAAATAGCGTTAAGGGGATGGAGAACCTTAACGCGGTCGGATCTTAAAATCATAATCGTAGTAAAGCTCGATATGGTAGGTGACACGGCACAACTAGGCAATGCCAGGGTAGATATACCAATTACGCACACGGACTGATGGATACGCATAGCAGCCACTACCGTTCCACCTCGAACAACACTCCCAAATCGGAGGATGGCCATCTAATCAATCACAAGTAAGAGTATAATATCGAAGAAATGTGTCCGAGAAGAGGTGCTACCTCACTGGTCCGAGATCGCTCCTGTTTTAGCCACCTTATGCCAACTCACGGGAGTTGGGTCCACGTAACATACCTTAAGAACGTCGCCACCATCCTACTTCATTCTGGAATCTCCACCGCGCACACGGTTGTCAAAGTTGTTTTCGGTATCGACAGAGAGTATGTCCATATCTGATCCCGGTCTCTTTGCCAACCAATCGTTATTATAACCCGTGGTTATAACTTTTAAAAACAATACTTTACTTCAAAATAAAATATCATTTCAAACCATATCTTTATCAAAATAAAGATTAAATCAATTTCAAACCATTTCCATATATTTAAATTTTCATATCATTTTCAAAACTTCATTTCAAATCATTTTAATATAATAACATATCATATCCTTACAAAACTTCGTTTCAAATCATTTTAATAAAATAAAATATCCTATCAGTTCAAATCCAAATATTCAACTTTAAATACCTTTTAAATTCAAAGATATCGTTCATTTACTATCTTTTCAAATCACCTTAAATAGTTTATATTCCAATCAAAATAATTCATTTAAACCTTTTAAAAGTGTAATGATTATGTTTTCAAATCAAGTATTCAATTTTCAAAGTTTCAAACCATTCTGAGTTCGTTTACTAAGTCAAAAACCTTAATTATTAAAATTTCAGCATTTCACAGCATTTAAAAACAACTGCTATAAGTTATATTTGAAAACATTTTTAATTCAGCAAAGACAGCACTTAAAAATGCTGTTAAAACTCAGTTTTAGTTGAATTATAGTTCAAAACAGAAAAGACAGCATTTCAGAAGTGCTGCGGTAGTTCAGATTTCAAAACAGGGGTTAAATTTGATTTCAACATAGACTGCAGACCATTATAGCATTTCCAGAGAATGCTATAATAGGCCTGAGTTCAATATTACCCTATAAGTTCAATTACAGCAACTACAGCATTTCAGAAATGCTGTAATAGCTCTTTTTACACAATTTTAGTTCAAAACAGAATCTATAGCATTTCTGAATGCTATTAAAAGTTAATTTCATGTGTTAGTGTATTTCCAGCAATTAAATAACTTTAATTTAAAACACATAAACATTTTAAAAATCATATTTTAACATTTAAAATGTTCATTTACATATTGTTTAACATATATCTTTTCATAATAAATTTCTTATAATAAAATCCAATTTTCAACAATTTACTTAATAAATTTAAGTGTAAAAGTTTCCAATTCTTCACATTTCAACAAATAACTTAACATTTCAAATTTAAATTACCATTTCACAAATTTAACTAAATTTCCAATTTTATTTAATTAACTTAACCCTTTAATTAAAACCAAATTTCACATTTCCTAGTCAAGTTATATTTTAAAAGATCACTTTTAAACATTTACTTATTTAACCACTTAAATTCATAGAAATATCAATAATACTTTAATAAATCACTTAAATTCAAATTTAATCAAATTATCATATTTACCATTTCCAAATAAAATTTAATATCCATTTTATTTATATAACTTAAATATCATTTTTAACCAAAATTCCAAATTTCCAACTTAAGTTATATTTCAAAAATCGAGTTAAACCATTCATTAATTACATTTTTAACACATGGAAAAATCATAATTTCTTTATTTTAAAACATTTCAAAATCTATTTAAATCAAATTTCATAAATTTATAATTTTTAAATTACTTAAAAATATCCAAAGCACTTTATAAAATAACCACGGGCCTGCATAAAATTTTCTAACCTAGGTCAAGTGATACGGATATGTATCATTTCAATCCGTAGTTAAAAAAAGAAAAATCCGGGTTATATAATTTCAAACCCGCAATCCCAAGTTAAAATAAATTAAATAAAAATCGTTCAGGCCTATCATTTCAGCCCATAACGATTTTTCCCTATTCTAAAGTCCGTTCGGGTATGTATCATTTCAACCCATAGTGATTCTAATCTACAGGGAACTTGCAGTGTGATAAACATATATAAATAACAGAATATCATGAAATAACAGTAACATATGATATAATAAGTGTAATAACAGGTGTGAACATCATATGATAATAATATAAACATATATAACATGATGATATACATTACAGATTCAAATGGTGTCGGTTTATCAGTTATATAGGTACATATTGTCTGTTGAGATTAACTCACTTGTTTAAGCTGGAGATGACGACCAAACACACAACACAGAATCTTTGAAGGCACGACAACATGAATATGATTTGAGAGTGGAGAGCCAAATATAATTGCCTTGTATACATATAAACAAAACAAGAAAATGTATACATAAATATGTAACACAAAACAATATCGAAATGACTTGAAATAAAAAGCAACAAAGGGCAAAGTGATTCGACCTTTCTTTAACCATTCAAGAGCTTGACCAAGGGGATCTTTTGCTCAGCCATAGCTGGACATAATCTCAGTTTATGGCATCAAAATAGCATGGCAACAAGGAGATGATGATGGTAGGAGTTACATATGAATAAGACAAAGGGTCAAGGCAAAATAAGTGGAGTTTTGGTGCATTTTTGGCTCATCCAAAGGCAAGTGGGGCTCGGCCCTTGCATGGTACAGGTCTGGACAGTGGAGGGTGATGGTGCAGCAGCAGCCAAAGGTCATGTAGATGATGGTGGTGGTGGCTAAGGAGTGGCCAAAGGCAACTATGAAGGTAATAGTGGAGTATAGGCTAGGCTAGCCTTGTTTTGGTGAAGTTTGGCAAAGCTTTGCAATGTTTTTGTGGTGATGCTTCATGTGAAGGGGCATGGCCTGAATTTTTAGTCAGAGGAGGAGCTAATGGCTGCTGTAGATGGAGGAGGTGATGGTGGTAGAGGCTAGGCCAAGCAAACATGTGAAGAGATCAAGGTAAAATTGCATAGAAAAGTAAGAAAAAGTAGAAAGAAAAGAGGGAGATTACCAAATTTTTTTGCAAGATGGAGGCCATGATTTTTTTTAGGGTTTTGGAGCTTGAAAATTCGTGAATAGAAGGAGGATGACGGCTGGAAAAATAGGAATGAGGAATAGTTAGGGTTAATTGGTGAAAGGTTAGGTTAAAACGTAAAAAAAGTGGACTATAAAAGCCCATAGGAAGATAGAAGGTTTAGGGCCTTTCATATTACTTTATTTTATTTTTATAACTTTATATTTCTGGAAAATAATAATAATCCCAGATTAAATTTTGAAATCTTATCAAAATATAATAGTTTATATAAATATTTATCAATCATATAAAGTTAAATTAAGAAAATAGCTAAAAATAGTAAACTAGTCTAGAAAATTTGAAATTGAATAGAATAAATTTTAGAAAATTCATATGAGCTTGTAATATATTTTTAAACATAAATAATAACATAAAATAAAAATATATTCACAAAATAAATATTTAAAATTAAATTTACATATAATTTTTAATGAAGAAAATAGCAGAAAATAGGAAAACAGCCTTTAAAAATGATAAATAAATACAGTAAATGTTGGAAAAATCCTATTATTATTTTAAAAATATAAAAAGACAAAAATATACATAAATTAACATATTGACACATATTAAAATAAAATATAACAAAGAAAAAGTAATTTATACAATTTTAAAATAGACAAAATTGTTAAATAAACCGTTTATACTCAAAATTGAAATGTACATAACTTTTGCAGTTTAACTCCGTTTTCAACGAAACGAAAAGCAGTATTCAAGTTATTAAATCTATTTTTATAATAAAAGATAAAATTTATAATTTCAAATATTTAAAATTTAAATTTAAAAGTCAAAGTTTGACTACTTGACCAAAATTCACAATTTCTGGAAATATTAAATTTAGTCATATTTGGAATTCTAATCCACATCAAAATCAAAGTTTATACTTAAAATAACAAAATTTATTCTTTTCATAAATAAAGCTTTTAAATCTGGAAATCAATTTAAAAATAATTGAAAAATACAGGGTTGTTACACTCTCCCCCACTCAAAACTTTTCGTCCCCGAAAAGGAACGAGGTACGGGAAAGCACAGAAAAAGATAGAATGAATAGAATTAAGACAAGATGATAAGAAAATTGGAATTACACCTGATAACTATTGTTATTGGTAAGTTTAACAAGATGGAGGTGATCAAATCAAGAATATAAGCACGAAAAAAAATCCTCTAGAGTCTGAATCTCCCTTTCCACTTGACCGACGGTCTATGAATGGAAAAACAATGTTCAGATCCAGATGAGTAACAAAGATTATCAAAGATTACAGAAAGATTTCTAAACGGACTGGTATAAGAAATAGCCTTCCCATTCTGTAACAAGATAAGAGAAATAAGGACAACCAAAAGATAGTTTGAAAAAAAAAGATAATAAATTTGAGACCATAATGCTTTGAAATCATAACAATTTAGGGATGTTATCATTTGGGAATCATACTACTAAAATCATAACACTTTGGAAATGTTATTCAAAAAAAACATAATACTTAGAAAATCATAACATCTTTTTTTTTATAATCTTTATTTAAACCATTTTAATTCAAGGTCAAATAATATTCATTTTAAAGTTGTAACATTTCTAAGTTCATTCAATTATAAAATTTCCAAACATTGTATTTTCAAAATAGTAGCACTTATAAAATGCTACAGTAGATATATTAGTATTTCAAATCAGTTCAATTTTAGAAATATTCATTTGGATATCATTTAACTTATGACTTATTAAAACAAACTTTTATGAATGGAATATCCAAATTAAACTATACTTCGTTTATTAAGTCAAAAGCTCACTATTTTACTTAGCTCTAAATTTAACACATACCCTAACACTTTGTTTAAAATACCCATTTCATAAATAGATATTCCTTTAATAAGTTACATTTAAAATTCCATTTGGAAACCAAATTCTCAATTATCAAATTTTTGTGATGTTAAAATACATTTTAACTATTCAAATCATAATTATTCATTTTTCAAGACATATCTATTTCTTAAATAAAATATTTATATAGCAAATATAACAATCAAATTTCTTTACACATTTATTCATTTAGACATTAATTAAACTATGAATTCAAGTTAAATAAACTTTATTACAAAATGTCTAATTCAAATGTATTTTTTTTATCTATTCACAGATACATTATTTATTATACAACATATTCATTTTAGGAAATAACCTTTATTAAAATTCCTAGGTTAGACTTAAGGTTCCAAAGTAAATCAAATTTGATTATTAAGTTATTTAAATAAAATCTCTTTAAATCCCTTTTTCACTATTTACCTCTGTTAATCTTTTATAACTAAAATTTAAGTTTATAACATGTATTATAACCACTCAAATTTTATTTATAAAAATCCTTTTTATATTGTATATTATCCAATTCCATATTCAACTTCTGTGTAATTTAGGTAAGTTATATTGGAAATGAAATTTGTGTGTTATACAAATAAAACTTTCCAATTCAATTATCTCAAGTTTGAATCATTTATTCAAATTTTTGATTTTTCTTTTTATAATTGAAATTATTCTTTAAGAAGAAAAAAATGTAAGAATTAATTTCCGATTTCCTTTAAAACCAGTTAGAGATAAATAAATATATGTACATAATATGTCAAATCAAATTTAAATCATATATCTATATATATTATAAATCAAGTCATATTTTTAGAAATTCATATTAATTAAATTCCCCAAAACAAAGCTGTAGCAAGACTACAGAACAGTCTCTTCACTTTGAAACTCTAAAATGAACGTCGATGATGCTGCAGTCATCACCGAAATTATTTTCCAGCGACAAAGAGAAGAGCACTAAATTTTTAAACTTAAAATTCTTTGGAAACAAATTTCTATTCAAAATACTTTAAATAATATGTCCTTTTCAAACTTTAAACACAAGGTTTGAAACCATCAGAAATTAAATTCTTAAATTTCTTGTTTTAAATTCATTTCAGTTCCCAAATAAATTTATAAACAACTATTTATAAATTCATTTATAGAACAATAAATGATAAATCAAGTGTTATCATTTCAAATAATCAATTTAAATTAATTTATTAAGTTCCATAAAATTATATATCCAAATTTATTTCACTAACCAAATTTTAAAATAATATTGTGTCAGTTTGTTCTGTAAAAGTGTTTTAGAAATCCTATCGATAGCGTTGATCAGACGAATCGATCGGAAACCCAAATCAACATCAACAACCCAAACAGCACAACATATAAAACAAAACATAGATTTACAAGTACAATTCAAAATGTTTAGAGAAAGTTTAGAAACAAAAAACAAGATGGTTAAACAGAGTAGAGAGATGGGTAAGCTTAGAAAAATCGCGGACAACCTTAATTGGGTCAACCGTGGCTTAATGGATAAGATCAAATGTGGATTTTTTGGGTAAATCTACCTTTGATCTCAAGAGATAGAGTTTGGAATAATAAAAGATATTAGCATCTAAACCAAGGATAGATATAAATCTCTGGTGAATCGATGCAAATTTGTAAAGGAGTTTCCCCCTTTACCAGAAAATTAGAATATTGGCGAGACAGCCAATTCACTATAAAGATCATTCGAAGTGGAGTTATGTGATACTCCAAAATCAAAAGAAGATGAATAGTGAGGGACAAGAATGAATTTTGGAACCGCAGGGAACGTTCCAAAAATTCAAAGGAAATTCGAATCAAGAGGAAAAGATTCAAACTCGAACGAAAGTGATTCTGTAAATAAATTTACCATACATTCTAAGTTTTGCCTCAAAGCCAAAGCTCTGATACCAACTGTAACGACCCGATATTTTCAACCATTCGCATCCACACATGTCAGACTTGAATTTCTCAAAATACCACGTTGTAAATAAAATTTGGCAAAATCTCAGAATATACAGTAAATAAATATAATCACATATCACAGACATAGAGTAAAATAATGCAGCGGAAGTAAAAGAAATAGTAGTTCATGAAGCTACTATATAAATATATCAGAGTTACATGAGATATAACAGAAGATATAGAATACAACAAAAGTCTCAATATAATAACCAAGTACAAGCTGAGTAGAACAACAGAATTGAAATAGATAGGACAAGACAAGCAGATAATCTCCAGCGATTCAAATCTCCAAGCGAGTGGAAATCCAAATCTGTGAATAACTCAGGCTGACCCGAGCATAAAGCAAAACACAAAACACTCGAGTCAGGACAATATATACTTATATAATGTAAACCAACTCAAGCGAACTATAATAAGGGTACAAGTAACTTAGAAGATGCTTGGGACCGCCTATCCTCTAAGGATCCGTTAAAATATCTACTATGTAGTAATATTCGCTATTATAATAGTGTCTAAATAAGTAAAGTATAATCATATAGAAAATAGCGTTAAGGGGATGGAGATCCTTAACGCGGTTGGATCTTAAAATCATAATCGTAGTAAAGCTCGATATGGTAGGTGACACGGCACAACTAGGCAATGCCAGGGTAGATATACCAATTACGCACACGGACTGATGGATACGCATAGCAGCCACTACCGTTCCACCTCGAACAACACTCCCAAATCGGAGGATGGCCATCTAATCAATCACAAGTAAGAGTATAATATCGAAGAAATGTGTCCGAGAAGAGGTGCTACCTCACTAGTCCGAGATCGCTCCTGTTTTAGCCACCTTATGCCAACTCACGGGAGTTGGGTCCACGTAACATACCTTAAGAACGTCGCCACCATCCTACTTCATTCTGGAATCTCCACCGCGTACACGGTTGTCAAAGTGGTTTTCGGTATCGACAGAGAGTATGTCCATATCCGATCCCGATCACTTTGACAACCAATCGTTATTATAACCCGTGGTTATAACTTTTAAAAACAATACTTTACTTCAAAATAAAATATCATTTCAAACCATATCTTTATCAAAATAAAGATTAAATCAATTTCAAACCATTTCCATATATTTAAATTTTCATATCATTTTCAAAACTTCATTTCAAATCATTTTAATATAATAACATATCATATCCTTACAAAACTTCATTTCAAATCATTTTAATAAAATAAAATATCCTATCAGTTCAAATCCAAATATTCTACTTTAAATACCTTTTAAATTCAAAGATATCGTTCATTTACTATCATTTCAAATCACCTTTAAATAGTTTATATTCCAATCAAAATAATTCATTTAAACCTTTTAAAAGTGTAATTATTATGTTTTCAAATCAAGTATTCAATTTCCAAAGTTTCAAACCATTCTGAGTTCGTTTACTAAGTCAAAAACCTTAATTATTAAAATTTCAGCATTTCACAGCATTTAAAAACAACTGCTATAAGTTATATTTGAAAACATTTTTAATTCAGCAAAGACAGCACTTAAATCTGCTGTTAAAACTCAGTTTTAGTTGAATTATAGTTCAAAACAGAAAAGACAGCATTTCAGAAGTGCTGCGGTGGTTCAGATTTCAAAACAAGGATTAAATTTGATTTCAACATAGACTACAGACCATTATTGCATTTCCAGAGAATGCTATAATAGGCCTAAGTTCAATATTAGCCTATAAGTTCAATTACAGCAACTACAGCATTTCAGAAATGCTGTAATAGCTCTTTTTACACAATTTTAGTTCAAAACAGAATCTATAGCATTTCTGAATGCTATTAAAAGTTAATTTCAGGTGTTAGTGTATTTCCAGCAATTAAATAACTTTAATTTAAAACACATAAACATTTTAAAAATCATATTTTAACATTTAAAATATTCATTTACATATCGTTTAACATATATCTTTTCATAATAAATTTCTTATAATAAAATCCAATTTTCAACTATTTACTTAATAAATTTAAGTGTAAAAGTTTCCAATTCTTCACATTTCAACAAATAACTTAACACTTCAAATTTAAATTACCATTTCACAAATTTAACTAAATTTCCAATTTTATTTAATTAACTTAACCCTTTAATTAAAACCAAATTTCACATTTCCTAGTCAAGTTATATTTTAAAAGATCACTTTTAAACATTCACTTATTTAACCACTTAAATTCATAGAAAAATCAATAATACTTTAATAAATCACTTAAATTCAAATTTAATCAAATTATCATATTTACCATTTCCAAATAAAATTTAATATCCATTTTATTTATATAACTTAAATATCATTTTTAACCAAAATTCCAAATTTCCAACTTAAGTTATATTTCAAAAATCCAGTTAAACCATTCATTAATTACATTTTTAACACATGGAAAAATCATAATTTATTTATTTTAAAACATTTCAAAATCTATTTAAATCAAATTTCATAAATTTATAATTTTTAAATTACTTAAAAATATCCAAAGCACTTTATAAAATAACCACGGGCATGTATAAAATTTTCTAACCTAGGTCAAGTGATACGGATATGTATCATTTCAATCCGCAGTTAAAAAAGGAAAAATCCGGGTTCTATCATTTCAAACCCGCAATCCCAAGTTAAAATAAATTAAATAAAAATCGTTCAGGCCTATCATTTCAACCCATAACGATTTTTCCCTATTCTAAAGTCCGTTCGGGTATGTATCATTTCAACCCATAGTGATTCTAATCTATAGGGAACTTGCAGTGTGATAAACATATATAAATAACAGAATAGCATGAAATAACAGTAACATATGATATAATAAGTGTAATAACAGGTGTGAACATCATATGATAATAATATAAACATATATAACATGATGATATACATTACAGATTCAAATGGTGTCGGTTTATCAGTTATATAGGTACATATTGTCTGGTGAGAATAACTCACTTGTTTAAGCTGGAGATGACGACCAAACACACAACACAGAATCTTTGAAGGCACGACAACATGAATATGATTTGAGAGTGGAGAGCCAAATGTAATTGCCTTGTATACATATAAACAAAACAAGAAAATGTATACATAAATATGTAACACAAAACAATATCGAAATGACTTGAAATAAAAAGCAACAAAGGGCAAAGTGATTCGACCTTTCTTTAACCATTCAAGAGCTTGACCAAGGGGATCTTTTGCTCAGCCATAGCTGGACATAATCTCAGTTTATGGCATCAAAATAGCATGGCAACAAGGAGATGATGATGGTAGGAGTTACATATGAATAAAACAAAGGGTCAAGGCAAAATAAGTGGAGTTTTGGTGCATTTTTGGCTCATCCAAAGGCAAGTGGGGCTCGGCCCTTGCATGGTACAGGTTTGGAAAGTGGAGGGTGATGGTGCAGCAGCAGCCAAAGGTCATGTAGATGATGGTGGTGGTGGCTAAGGAGTGGCCAAAGGCAA
Organism: Allium fistulosum; assembly: GCA_030737815.1. Lineage (NCBI taxonomy): Eukaryota > Viridiplantae > Streptophyta > Magnoliopsida > Asparagales > Amaryllidaceae > Allium > Allium fistulosum. The sequence continues at coordinate 1,366,752,265 of CM060902.1, read as the reverse complement.
CTATGAAGGTAATAGTGGAGTATAGGCTAGTCTAGCCTTGTTTTGGTGAAGTTTGGCAAAGCTTTGCAATGTTTTTGTGGTGATGATTCATGTGAAGGGTCATGGCCTGAATTTTTGGTCAGAGGAGGAGCTAATGGCTGCTGTAGATGGAGGAGGTGATGGTGGTAGAGGCTAGGCTAAGCAAACATGTGAAGAGATCAAGGCAAAATTGCATAGAAAAGTAAGAAAAAGTAGAAAGAAAAGAGGGAGATTACCAAAATTTTTTGCAAGATGGAGGCCATGATTTTTTTAGGGTTTTGGAGCTTGAAAATTCGTGAATAGCAGGAGGATGACGGCTGGAAAAATAGGAATGAGGAATAGTTAGGGTTAATAGGTGAAAGGTTAGGTTAAAACGTAAAAAAAGTGGACTATAAAAGCCCATAGGAAGATAGAAGGTTTAGGGCCTTTCATATTACTTTATTTTATTTTTATAATTTTATATTTCTGGAAAATAATTATAATCCCAGATAAAATTTCGAAATCTTATCAAAATATAATAGTTTATATAAATATTTATCAATCATATAAAGTTAAATTAAGAAAATACCTAAAAATAGTAAACTAGTCTAGAAAATTTGAAATTGAATAGAATAAATTTTAGAAAATTCATATGAGCTTGTAATATATTTTTAAACATAAATAATAACTTAAAATAAAAATATATTCACAAAATAAATATTTAAAATAAAATTTACATATAATTTTTAATGAAGAAAATAGCAGAAAATAGGAAAACAGCCTTTAAAAATGAAAAATAAATACAGTAAGTGTTGGAAAAATCCTATTATTATTTTAAAAATATAAAAAGACAAAAATATACATAAATTAACATATTGACACATATTAAAATAAAATATAACAAAGAAAAAGTAATTTATACAATTTTAAAATAGACAAAATTGTTAAATAAACCGTTTATACTCAAAATTGAAATGTACATAACTTTTGCAGTTTAACTCCGTTTTCAACGAAACGAAAAGCAGTATTCAAGTTATTAAATCTATTTTTATAATAAAATATAAAAATTATAATTTCAAATATTTAAAATTTAAATTTAAAAGTCAAAGTTTGACTACTTGACCAAAATTCACAATTTCTGGAAATATTAAATTTAGTCATATTTGGAATTCTAATCCACATCAAAATCAAAGTTTATACTTAAAATAACAAAATTTATTCTTTTCATAAATAAAGCTTTTAAATCTGGAAATCAATTTAAAAATAATTGAAAAATACAGGGTTGTTACAGATAATGGTATGTATATTAATAGTACATTTCTTGTAATGACCCACTATTTTGGACCATTCAAATCAACAATAAATCCATACATACCAGACTTGAATAATTCAAAACAATGGATTGTAAATAAAATTTGGCAAAACTCAGCATATATAGTAAATAAAATAATCATAGATCATAGACACAGAGTAATATAACAACAATGCAGCGGAAACAAAGAATAGTAGTTCATGAAGCTACTATATATATATAACGGAGTTAAACAAGATACAATAGAAGTCTCGAATACAATAGTCAAATACAAGATTAGAATACATTGCTGGAATCAACTGAATATCTGAAATCTGGATAGATAGCTGGATCTCCAAGCAAAGCTCCAACTCCAAAGGTGAGTCTCGAATACTGGTACACTCAGTCTGACCCGAGCGTAAAGCAAAACACAAAACACTCGAGTCAGGATTAACATTCTTATATCAATAAATCCAACTCAAGTGAAATAACAATAGAAAATACAAGTAACTCAAAGGATGTTTGGGATAACCATCCTCTAAGGATCCGTTAAACTATCTACTATGTAGTAGTGTACGCTAAGTAGATAATGCCTATCAGTAATATAAAGTATCAAAATAGCGTTAAGGCGTTACCATTATCCCCCTTAACACATTTTATATAAGCGTCATAGTCTATACAGCACTGTAAACTCCACCGTAAACTAGTGGGCTATCAGGGAGTACTCCATAGGTATAACACAAAACAAATCGTAGTGGTCGCGCATAGGGATACGAGTATGACAAGGCACATGAGGCAATACCCAAGGTAGTGAAACTACCATTTGCCTGATCCGTACTAGTGAGAACGCATCGCCGCAACGATCGCAACACCGCGAAACAGCACTCCCAATTCAAGGGTGCGCACCAATCAAAAACAAGTAATGAGTAGTTTTACGAAGAAGTGTGTCCGCTAGAGGTAGCTAATCTCACTGGCCGGGCACGGCTCCTGTTTAAGTCATTTCCAATTTGACACAAGTGTCAAGGTCATCCATTATCGTTCTCTTTCTTTAAATCCAGCAACGTCATCATTCCAACCACTTCATTCTGGATCACACTCCGCGTATTATAGTTATTAAAGTGGTTTTCGGTTTAGACAGAGAGTATGTCCCTAACCGATTCCGGACTCTTCAATAACTACGTAATTATTACACCGATTGGTCATTTAATAAACTTTCAAAATAGTTTATATTTCAAAACCAAAATATCATTGTCATTTCAAAACCATATCCATACGATATCATTTTCACTTCAAATAAATCCATTTCCAAAATCATATCACTTTCCAAAGTTATATTGCTTTCGAAATCGTAAGTCTTTTAAAATCAAAACACTTTGGAAATCAAAACCTTGAAATTCATAACACTTTGAAACCATAGTTTGAAATCATCACATTTTGGAATCCATAACACTTTCCTCTTAAACAGTTTAGGTATTAAAATTAGTGTATAAAATAAGATAGTTTATAAAATAAAAATAGTTTATATAAAATAGTTATAAGTTAAAATAGTTTATAATAAAATAATAGATATTGAAATGATTTATATAAAATAATTTATATTAAAATAGTTTATAAAGTAAAATATAAATAGTTTTAGATATAGTTTAAAAATACTTTATAAAATAAAATAGCTTCCACAAATTCACAAATCGATTCAAATTAACTCGACTTCCAAATTCAACTTAATTCAATCTCAATTCATAAATTTCAACTCAATTCAATTTCAATATATTTCAAAGCTTTAAATATTCCACATTTCTTTAATCATTTCAATACATCTAAATACAACTTCAATTTACAAATTTATATAAACAAAATATCCCATTTAAATTTACATAAGTTTGAAATATTCATTTAAGCCACTTTTTAATCAAATTCAAGTTATAAAACATATCTTAAAATTTCAAATTTAATAGATTTCGAATCATACTTATTTAAGTATAATTCTTAAATAATTCAGAATTCCAAATCAATTTCAAATTTATCTTTCAACCTGAAACATTATAAACTCTATATTTGAAAATATAAATTTTACATAAATACTCAAACATATTTTTATATTGATTCGAATCAACTTTAATAAATCTTTAAAATCAATATTTATTAAAACCGTATATTTCTTTTCTAAACCATAGAAATCATTTCAAATTATTTATATGTAGACCAACGGTGTTTGTATATAATTTTCTACCCTATGGTCAAGTGATATGGATATTTATCATTTCAATCCGCAATTTAAATATATTCGGGTATATATATATCATTTCAACCCGTAATCTCAAATTCAATTCAATTGAAAATCGCTTGGGTTTATCATTTCAACCCATAACGACTTTTTCATATTCTAAAGTCCGTTCGGGTATGTATCATTTCAACCCATAGTGATTTTATACTAACAGGGAACTTGTAGAGTGATAACAGATATGATAATAATATAACAGGCATATATTATCAGATAATGGTGTCAGATGTCACAGGTGAACAGATACAGATGATGGCATATATATAGCAATGTAAATAACTAGCAGCAGCATATTTCAATTGTCGTTTCAATTGAAATCAAATTTAATAAATAAAAGAACATTAATCGTGAGTGATTGCTCACCTTTCGAGGCTAGAGAGATTCGAAAATGAGAGTAGTTACAACCCAAGCAAGAATTCCAAAACGAAGCACGATTGAACGCGAATTTGACGACAAAGCTGATAACAGGAATCGACGAAATTAAATCAGGACTAGATCGATGAAGAAAATCGATATAAGTGAACTTAGGTACATATATATATATATATCCAGTCATATTCTTAATTTAAACATATGTTAAAACAAATATATATATATATATTTCAAAATCATTTTTTTAAACTAAAATTCAAATATTAACGTCAAGTAAAATAATAAATTTTGAATTAATACATTTAAAACTTAACAGTTTACCAGATATATTTTTATATACTTAGGAAATCAACCAACAACCAAAGTTTAAAACTGATAAAACTATCAACACTATATGTTATATTTGAAACAACATTTATTATCAAATTAGTAATTATAAAATCAACTTAGATCCAAAATAGCATATACATAAACAAATCTATGTGTAGGCAAAATAATGTGTGTATATATACTTTTATATATATAACAAATATATAAACATCAACCAAAAGAAAAATGATACCGATATAAACAAATGTATAGACTTACATATGACTTTAAATAACAACAAATATATAGACTGACATATGTAAGATGTAAATATATTCAAATATATATTCACCGACCTTATATAACATTACATATATATATATGACAGATTTGTGCAATATACGTAAGTAGATTTATACAATATATATAAGCAGATTTATAAAATATAAAATAATACAACTTTATATGCATGAAACGTATACAAGTGATATCTTTGTTAATATAAAAGAAATCAACAAACTGTACTACATATACAATATACTTTATAATAACTTATATTCGAAACTATATATATATATACTAACAGTATAAACAAAAATTTTATATATAGCAACATAAATTATACATTATAGACCAATTATCTCAAACGTATAAACTAATACATTATATATGTATGCCACTAACCATTTATTTGAACTAGGCTACCTTACAAGCAGAACACAGAAAAATGTTCTTGTTCACATGCAACCCCATATTCACTATTTTCTTTTCACGACCAGGGGAAGGGTCAAACTCAACTTCTGAAACAAAATATCAACTATAAATATATATATCTATATAAAATGGAAGAGAAGCTTTTTAGAAACCTGGTTTACCAAGTTGAATATATCAAATCTAAATCTGCTTGATGCTACAATTGGGTTCTCTGAATAGCATACGCAACCCATACTTTATTATATATTATATATATGGGCACAGGCAGAGAAAGAAGATAGCGGGGGAAAGCTAGAGGCAGAGATCAGGTCATGAGATAAGCATGTTCATGTGTATATACTTTCGTAAGCCGAGCTGCTCGAAGGAACGGGAGAAAGGTGGATGAGCAGCCGAGTTTGGGTGGTGGAAAGGTGTGGACGTGGGCGGGGGTCTGGTCTTGCTGCTTGAGGCCTGGCGACAAGAGCCGACGTTTGGTGAAATATAGGCGAGCTCGGCCATGAGAGAAGAGATTTGAAGAGTATGTTGAAGGGTGGAGGTAGAGAAGAGAATGGACAGAGGACAATGTAAATGAACACTTTATTTAATTTTTTTGAACCGCGGGAATGACAACAGCTGTGAACAAGAATTCAAGGGAATAAACAGTTGGCTATTGGTTGTCTCGAGAACACCAAAGGACACAGGGAAAACAAACGGTTCAATGGATACCGATACGGAATCATTTTTTTTTCGCGGATTCTACTACGAACCGGACTTCAAAACACAGAAATAAATATACCGTAGAGATCAGCACGACGAGACGATCAAAACGGTATACAGATATTAGCCGTACGATTTCATTATAAAAATTCGAATTTTCTACTAGCGGAAAATGCAGCAAAAACGCAGAAAAATAAGATCGACGGAGCTAAAGAAGTCCGAATTTGGAAAAACGAAAAATGACATCTTAGTCAGAAGATGAATTACAATTTTTCTATGGAAAAATATTCAGGTTCAGAAAACATTTTATTATCATCGATTTTAACTGATATAAATTGGAATAAAATTACACTGGAAAATAAACTTCCAAATTATCTGATGAAAATTTACCAGTTGCTATGATTAATTAGACGCATTCCAAATATCAAATTTTTATTTCAAAATTTTATCGTTTAAAATTTCACAAAATTTCAACTAATTACGTTATTAAAACAGTTAAAATTTACGGATCGTTACACTCTCCCCCACTCAAAACTTTTCGTCCTCGAAAAGGAAGGAGGTAGGAGAAGAGAAACAACCAGAAAGAAAATAGATTGGAATACAAGTAAAACAATTAATTTAAACCATATAATTTCAATTTAAATTAATTAATATTTAACAATTTGGTTAAATCCCTTTGAGTTCACTTAAGTTAAATCAATCTATCTATTTCTAAATTCATTATCTTATTATCTAGTCATCCTCAATTAACAATTTCTAAATCATCAATTTGTATAATCATTTATTATACTCATATTTTATTCAACAAATTTAATTCTTTTATTCCAAATTATTATTAAGTTTATTCCACTTATTATATCTTATTACATATATTTAAACCATATAAATTAATTTAAACCATATAAATTCCAATTTAAATTAATTTATATTCAATAATTGGTTTAAATTTAAGGTATTTCCATAAGTTGATCTAATTTCAATTTGTTAATTCTTTCAGAACAAAATTTTATTATATTCAGCTCATTCAATTAACTTATTATTCTATCATCTTTATTAGCATTTTTTATAATTAAAATCTAAGTTTATAATATTTATTATAAACACTCAAATTTTATTTATAAAATCATTTTATATTGTATATTATCCAATTACATTTTAACTTCTGAATAATTTAGGTAAGTTATATTGAAATGCAATTTTGTACTATACAAATAAATTTTCCAATTCAATTATTTCAAGTTTAAATATTTATCCAAAATTTAGCTTTATTTATAATTGAGAACATCCTTTAACATAATTTTAAGAATTAAATTTCCGTTTAATTTCAAACCCTTTAGAGATAATTATGTATATACTATATATATTAAATCAAATTAAATTTAAAATAATATACCCATATATATATATAAATCAAGTGATACTTAAGAAATTCAAATTATAATATTTTTCCAAACAAAACCATAGCAAAGCTACAGAATGGTCTCTCCACTTCGAAACTCGAAAATGAATGTCGATGATGCGGCCGCCATCACCGAAATTATTTTCCAGCGACAAAGAGAAGAGCACTGATTTCAACATTTTAAAATTCTTTGAAAACAGTTTCTATTTGAAAATACCTTCAATAATATACATTTTAAAAATATAAAAACCAAAGCTTGAAATCACTGAAAATTAAATTCTCAAATTCTAAATTTTAAATTCATTTAAATTTCAAATCAGTTTATAATCCATGTTTAAAAATTCATTTATAGAACAATAAGTGATAATCAATTATTATCATTTCAACAACCAATTTAATTAACTTATTAAATTTCAGAAAATTTTACTTATATATATTTATAATATATTCATACAAATTTATTTCATTTACCAAATTTGAAAATAATATTGGGTCAGTTTGCTCTGTTCAAGTGTTTTGGAAATCCTATCGATAGCGTTGATCAGACGAATCGGTCGAAAATCCAAATTAACATCAACAACTCAAACAACACTATAAAACATTTTATATTAATTACAAATACACTTCCTCGCTCGACGATACAAGAATGGATTTCAAAATCAAGGATAGAGATTCAAATATGATGGACTCAAATCAAAGAGAATTTTGATTCGAAGATAAGTTCGAAACAAAGATGAGATGATTAAATAACAAAATAGGAAGATGGATAAGTTTAGATAAATCACGGGCAACCTTAATCGGGTCAACCGTGACTTAAAGAATAAGATCGATGTGGATTTTCTGGGGTAAATCTACATTCGATCCTAAGAGATAGAGTTCGGGATAACAAGAGATATATATAGCATTGTAAACCGAGGATGCAGAAATCTTCGGTGAATCAATGCTTCTTGTAAAGGAGTTTCACCCCTTTACAATCATTCAAAGATTGGCGAGACCGCCTATATGTTATAAAGATCATTCGAAGTGGAGTTATAGGATACTCCCGAATCAAAAGAAGACTAATAGGGAGAGACATGAATGGATTTGGAACCGCAGGGAACGTTCCAAAATCCAAAAGAAATCGAGTCAAAAGAAAGAGATTCAAGCTCGAACGAAAGTGATGCTATATATAAATTTACCATATATGCTAAGTTTTGCCTAGAGCCAAAGCTCTGATACCAACTATAACGACCCACTATTTTGGACCATTCAAATCGACAATAAATCCACACATGCCGGACTTGAATAATTCAAAACAATGGATTGTAAATAAAATTTGGCAAAACTCAGCATATACAGTAAATAAAACAATCACAGATCACAGACACAGAGTAATATAACAACAATGCAGCGGAAACAAAGAATAGTAGTTCATGAAGCTACTATAAATATATAACGGTGTTAAACAAGATACAATAGAAGTCACGAATATAATAGTCAAATACAAGATCAGAATACATTGCTGGAATCAACTGAATATCTGAAAGCTGGATAGACAGCTGGATCTCCAAGCGAAGCTCCAACTCCAAAGGTGAGTCTCGAATACTGGTACACTCAGTCTGACCCGAGCGTAAAGCAAAACACAAAACACTCGAGTCAGGATTAACATTCTTATATCAATAAATCCAACTCAAGTGAAATAACAACAGAAAATACAAGTAACTCAAAGGATGTTTGGGATAACCATCCTCTAAGGATCCGTTAAACTATCTACTATGTAGTAGTGTATGCTAAGTAGATAATGCCTATCAGTAATATAAAGTATCAAAATAGCGTTAAGGCGTTACATTACCCCCCTTAACACATTTTATATAAGCGTCATAGTCTATACAGCACTGTAAACTCCACCGTAAACTAGTGGGCTATCAGGGAGTACTCCATAGGTATAACACAAAACAAATCGTAGTGGTCGCGCATAGGGATACGAGTATGACAAGGCACATGAGGCAATACCAAAGGTAGTGAAACTACCATTGTAACGACCCGAGTATTTTCAACCATTCGCATCCATTATAAGTGTAGAGGTAGACACTCATGCCGGAATTGAATTGCTCAAAATACCGCGTTGTAAATAAAATTTTGGCAAATCTCAGAATATACAGTAAATAAATAAAATCACAGATCACAGACACAGAGTAAAATAATGCAGCGGAAGTAAAAGAAATAGTAGTTCATGAAGCTACTATATAAATATATCAGAGTTACATAAGATATAACAGAAGAAACAGAATACAACAAAAGTCTCAATATAATAATCAAGTACAAGCTAAGTAGAACAACGGAATTGAAATAGATAGGACATGACAAGCAGATAATCTCCAGCGATTCAAATCTCCAAGAGAGTGGAAATCCAAATCTGTGAATAACTCAGGCTGACCCGAGCGTAAAGCAAAACACAAAACACTCGAGTCAGGACAATATATACTTATATAATGTAAACCAACTCAAGTGAACTGTAATAAAGGTACAAGTAACTTAAAGAATGCTTGGGATCGCCCATTCTTTAAGGATCTGTTAAACTATTTACTATGTAGTAATATACGCTATATACAGTAGTGTCTAATTAGTAAAGTATAATCATATAGAAAATAGTGCTAAGGGGATGGAGAACCTTAACGCGGTCGGATCTTAAAATCATAATCGTAGTAAAGCTCGATATGGTAGGTGACACGGCACAACTAGGCAATGCCAGGGTAGATATACCAATTACACATCCGGACTAGTGGTGACGCATAGCAGCCACTACCGCCCACCTCGAACAACACTCCCAATCAAGGGTGGCCACCAAATCAATCACAAGTAATAGAATGGTATCGAAGAAGTGTGTCCGATCAGAGGTGCTACCTCATTGGTCCGTCAATCGCTCCTGTTTTAGCCACCTTATGCCAACTCACGGGAGTTGGGTCCACGTATATACCTTAGGATCGTCGCCACCATCCTACTTCATTCTGGAATCTCCACCGCGTACACGGTTGTCAAAGTGGTTTTCGGTATCGACAGAGAGTATGTCCATATCCGATCCCGGTCTCTTTGCCAACCAATCGTTATTATAACCCGTGGTTATAACTTTTAAAAACAATACTTTACTTCAAAATAAAATATCATTTCAAACCATATCTTTATCAAAATAAAGATTTATCATTTCCAAATCATTTCAATATTTCAAAATATTGTATCCTTTCAAACTTCTTTTCAAATCATTTCAATATATCAAAATATCATATCTTCCAAAACTTAAATTTCAAATCATCTCAATATCAAAATATCATATCTTTGATAGTTATACTTCGAAACCAAAAATCATTTTTATTTCAAAACTATACCCATTTCAAAACAATATCATTTCCATTTCAAACATATATTCACCTTTCAAATAGTATATACTTTCAAAGTTATAATTCTTTTGAAACTAAAACATTTGAAATCATTATACTTTAAAAATCACAACATTTCGAAAACATATATTTGAAATCATCTTTTAATTCTACATATTTACAAATTTATTAAATTAAACCCAAATTCCAAATTTTAATTTTAATTTAATTCAAACCATCATTTTCAACTCAAATTCAGTTTACTAACAAACCATTTCAAATCTTATAATTTCAAATATAGGTTTAATTCACAAAATACAATATTCAATCTTTAGTATATTTCAAAGCTTAAATATCCCACATTTCATAAATTCAAAATCATTTATATACATTTCAAAATATCAAAATATTATTCAAAGCATCATTCATTTATTTCATTTAAATACCATTTGAATCCATTCATTTTATTAAATTTAAATACCATTTAAAACTCACATTAAAATCAAATTCTTCCATTTAAAACCATTTAAATGTCTCTTCATTATCTTTAGAAATTTAACATTTAATTTCCAAAAATTATATCATTTTCCAAAGATTATTTTTCATTAAAATTTATTAAAACAACAAAATACAGTTTCCGTAGCACTTACAAAATGCTACGTAAAGTTATAGTTTAAAATAGTTCATTTAACAAAACGACAGCACTTAAATGCTGTAATATATTTCCATTAAATTTAAAATAAACTTAAATGTTAAGTTTAACCACTACAGCACTTACAAAGTGCTATAGCCTTTATTTCAAATTTTCTTTTTAGTTCATTTAAACAACTACAACATTTGCAAAATACTGTAATATCTTTTACATACATTTCAAAAATGCTGTCAAATCAAATTCAGAGTTTAATTACCATTTCACAAATTTAATTAAATTTCCAATTTTATTTAATTAACTTAAACCTTTAATTAAAACTAAATTTCACAATTCCATGTCAAGTTATATTTTAAAAGATCACTTTTAAACATTCATTTATTTAACCACTTAAATTCATAGAAAAATCAATAATACTTTAATAAATCATTTAAATTCAAATTAAATCAAATTATCATAATTACCATTTTCCAAATATAATTAAATTTCCATTTTATTTATATAACTTAAATATCATTTTTAACCAAAATTCCAAATTTCCAAACTTGAGTTATATTTCAAAAAATCCAGTTAAACCATTCATTTATTACATTTTTAACACATAGAAAAATCATAATTTCTTTAATTCAAAATATTTCAAAATATGTTTAAATCAAATTTCATAAATTTATATTTTTAAAATACTTAAAAATATCCAAAACACTTTATAAAATAACCACGGGCCTGTATATAGTTTTCTAGCCTAGGTCAAGTGATACGGATATGTATCATTTCAATCCGTAGTTTAAAAAGAAAAATCCGGGTTCTATCATTTCAAAACCGCAATCCCAAGTTAAAATAAATTAAATAAAAACCATTCAGGCCTATCATTTCAGCCCATAACGATTTTTCCCTATTCTAAAGTCCGTTCGGGTGTGTATCATTTCAACCCATAGTGATTCTAGTCTATAGGGAACTTGCAGTGATGATAACTGATATAAATAACAGAATAACATTAAACAACAGTAACATATGATATAACAGGTGTAATAACAGGTGTGAACATCATATGATAATAATATAGGCATATATAACATGATAATATATTTCTACAGATTCACAGGGTGTCAATTTACTAGTTATATAGGTACATATTGTCTGGTGAGAATAACTCACTTGTTTAAGCTGGAGATGACGACCAAACACACAACACAGAATCTTTAAAGGCACGACAACATGAATATGATTTGAGAGTGGAGAGCCAAATATAATTGCCTTGTATACATATAAACAAAACAAGACAATGTATACATAAATATTTAACACAAACAATGTTGAAAAAAATGAAGATAAGAGACAACAAAGGAATGAATGTTTTTGCCTTGCTTTCTACACTTGCTAGCATGACTTAGGGAATGTTTTGGATCAGGTTTGGACATGGTTTGGGTCTGGTTTGGACCTAAAAAGGGATGGCTACAGGGCAAGAGCAAGGTGGAGGTTACAAGCATGAGAATACAAGGGGTCTAGGCTTGACAGTGGAGTTTTGGTGCACCACAAGGCTCATCTACATGCATTGTTTGGCTCGGATCTTCATGTTTCAGATCTGGACAGAGGTGGGGAGGGGTGTGTCAAGGTCAGGTCAGGGGAGTGGTGGTGGCTATGGTGGTGGTTTGGGTGGTGGTTGAAGTGGATGAGCATGTAGAGGTGAAATAAGTATAGATCTAGGCATCTAGGTTGTAGTTTGAGGGGTTTGACCATCATTTGTGGTTCGGATATGGTCAGATCTGGTGGGGTAGATGGTGGTGATGGTAGGGAAGAGATGGAAGGAGGTGGTGGCCGTGGAATAGGGGGAGAGCCGCTCCAATCAGGGGAGAAAGCAAAGCAAATTTGCATAGAAAATAGGAGAAAAAGTAGAAAGAAGAGAGGGATTTACCTAATTTTTTTTTCAAGATGGAGGCCATGATTTTTTTTAGGGTTTAGGAGCTTTCGAAATTCATGAATGAGAGGAAAAAAAAAGTGGCGGCTGAAGAAATGAGGAGATGTGGCCAATTGAATGGAAAGTTAGGTAAAAAAGTAGAAGGGTTAGAAAATAAAAGGGCCTTAGGAAGATAGAAAGTTTAAGGCCTTTCAAATTTCTTTAATTCATTTTTATAAGTTTATATTTCTGGTAATAACATTAATTCCAGTTAAAAATTCGAAAATTTGATAAAATATAAAAATATATATAATATTTATTGATTATATAAAGTAGAATTAAGGAAAATAGTTAAAACAGTGAACTAGACTAGAAAATTTTGAAATTGAATAGAATAAATTTTAGAAAATTCATATGAGCTTGCAATATATTTTTAAACATAAATAATAACAGAAAATAAAAATATATTCACAAAATAAATATTTAAAATTAAATTTACATATAATTTTTAATGAAGAAAATAATAGAAAATAGGAAAACAGCCTTTAAAAATGAAAAATAAATACAGTAAATGTTGGAAAAATTCTATTATCATTTTAAAGATATTTAAAAGTCAAAATATACATAATATAACATATTAAACATATTAAAATAAAATATGACAAAGAAAATATAATTTATACAATTTAAAATAACAAAATTGCAAATTAAACAATTTATACTCAAAATTGAAATGTACATATCTTTTGCAGTTTAACTCCGTTTTCAACGAAACAAAAAGCAGTATTCAAGTTATTAAATCTATTGTCATAATAAAAGTTAAAATTAATAATTTCAAATATTTAAAAATTTAAATTTAAAAGTCAAAGTTTGACTATTTGACCAAAATTCACATTTTCTGGAAATATTAAATTTAGTTATATTTGGAATTCTAATCACATCAAAATCAAAGTTTATATTTAAAATAACAAAATTTATTCTTTTTCATAAATAAATCTTTTGAATCTGGAAAAATCAATTTAAAAATAATTGTAAAATACAGGGTTGTTACACTCTCCCCCACTCAAAACTTTTCGTCCCCGAAAAGGAACGAGGTACGGGAAAGCACAGAAAAAGATAGAATGAAATAAGATTGAAATAAGATGATAAGAAGATTGGAATTACACCTGATAACTATTGTTATAGGTAAGTTTAACAAGATGGAGGTGATCAAATCAAGAATATAAGCACAAAAAAGATCCTCTATAGTCTGAATCTCCCTTTTCACTTGACCGACGGTCTATGAATGGAAAAACAGTGTTCAAATCCAGATGAGTAACAACGATAATCAAAGATTACAGAAAGATTTCTAAATAGACTGGTATAAGCAATAGCCTTCCCATTCTGTAACAAGATAAGAGAAATAAGGACAACCAAAAGATAGTTTGGAAAAAAAATCAAAATAAGATAATAAATTTGAAACCATAATGCTTTGAAATCATAACAATTTAGGGATGTTTATCATTTGGAAATCATACTACTAAAATCATAACACTTTGGAAATGTTATTCTTTAAAAAAAACATAATACTTAGAAAATCATAACACCTTTTAAAAATAATCTTTATTTAAACCATTTTAATTCAAGGTCAAATAATATTCATTTTAAAGTTGTAACATTTCTAAGTTCATTCAATTATAAAAATTTCCAAAACATTGTATTTTCAAAATAGTAGCACTTATAAAATGCTACAGTAGATATATTAGTATTTCAAATCAGTTCAATTTCAGCAATATTCATTTGGATATCATTTAACTTATGACTTATTAAAACAAACTTTTATGAATGGAATATCCAAATTAAACTATACTTCGTTTATTAAGTCAAAAGTTCACTATTTTACTTAACTCTTAATTTAACACATAACCTAACTCTTTATTTAAAATACCCATTTCATAAATAGATATTCCTTTAATAAGTTACACTTAAAATTCCATTTGAAAACCAAATTCTCAATTATCAAATTTTAGTGATGTTAAAATACATTTTAACTATTTAAATCATAATTATTCATTTTTTTCAGACATATCTATTTCATAATTAAAATATTTATCATAGCAAATATAATAATCAAATTTCTTTACACATTTATTCATTTAGACATCAATTAAACTATGAATTCAAGTTAAATAAACTTTATTACAAAATGTCCAATTCAAATGTATTTTTTATTTTATCTATTCAAAGATACATTATTTATTATACAACATATTCATTTCAGGAAATAACCTTTATTAAAATTCCTAGGTTAGCCTTAAGGTTCCATATTAAATCAAATTTGATTATTAAGTAAGTTAAATAAAATCTCTTTAAATTCCTTTTTCACTATTTACCTCTGTAAATCTTTTATAACTAAAATTTAAGTGTATAACATTTATTATAACCACTCAAATTTTATTTATAAAATCCTTTCTATATTGTATATTATCCAATTTCATATTTAACTTCTGTGTAATTTAGGTAAGTTATATTGGAAATGAAATTGTGTGCTATACAAATAAAACTTTCCAATTCAATTATCTCAAGTTTGAATCATTTATCTAAATTTTTTTATTTTTCTTTTTATAATTGAATTTATTCTTCAAGATAAAATTTAAGAATTTGAATCTTCGAACATCTTCAAACCATTTGGAGATAAGTAATTATATATACATAATATGTCAAATCAAATTTAAATCATATATCTCTATATATATTATAAATCAAGTCATATTTTAGATATTCAAATTAATTAAATTCCCCAAAACAAAACTGTAGCAAGACTACAGAACAGTCTCTTCACTTCGAAACTCGAAAATGAACGTCGATGATGCTGCAGTCATCACCGAAATTATTTTCCAGCGACAAAGAGAAGAGCACTAAATTTTTAAACTTAAAAATCCTTTAGAAACAAATTTCTACTTGGAAATACTTTAAATAATATATCCTTTTAAAACTTTTAACACAAGGTTTGAATCCATCGGAAATTAAATTCTTAAATTTCTTGTTTAAATTCATTTCAGTTCCCAAATAAATTTATAAACAACTATTTATAAATTCATTTGTAGAACAATAAATGATAAATCAAGTATTATCATTTCAAATTATCAATTTAAATCAATTTATTAAGTTTCTTAAAATTATATATCCAAATTTATTTCATTAACCAAATTTTAAAATAATATTGTGTCAGTTTGTTCTGTCAAAGTGTTTTAGAAATCCTATCGATAGCGCTGATCAGACGAATCGATCGGAAACCCAAATCAACATCAACAACCCAAACAACACAACATATAAAACAAAACATAGATTTACCAGTACAATTCAAAATGTTTGGAGATAGTTTAGAAACAAAAGACAAGATGGTTAAACAGAGTAGAGAGATGGGTAAGCTTAGATAAATTGCGGACAACCTTAACCGGGTGTAACAACCCGAGCCTTTGTGAGAATTTAATATCGTCCTTAAACGATTAGAATGCTAGTTAATTGCTCGATTGAGTTTTTGATCGATTGGAATCCTTTGATAAAACGGTTAATTAAAATTGCAAGTGGAAATTATAGAGTTAAACCTCTTTTATAATTTGTTGATTTTTGATCGGCTTTTAGAAATTTAATATGGCCCATATCTCTTTATTTTGCCGAGATAGTAATGAGAAACAACCGGTTCCCTTTACCGATGATTCATTTTTCAAAAACCCTAACAAAAATATACGAGATAATGGTGGCGGCCTCATTCGTTTTCGTTCGCCTCCAAAAGAATTAGGGCTTCACAAATCAATGGCGGCCATAATATTTTCGTGAGATCGAAGTAGAGCTTCGTTCTAACTAGGTCGCTTTCATCCCGATTGCTTGGATGGTTTAGGCTGCCCCAATCCTCGACCGAGTTCAAACTCTGGCTTCGCTCGATTGCTGGAGTGCTCGGCTTCTTCTAAATTCGTCGACAAGGTGAGTGATGTTATATTCACTCACATCTAATTTAAATTTAGATGGTTTCTGTCTTGTTTTAATTCGTGAGTTTCGTTGGGATGTTTGATATTGATTCTAACTTCTTCAATTCGTATATATTTTGGTTGCTTGACATTCACGGCATTGACTCATTTCGTGATGACCACGGCTTGGATTTGGCTTTAATTTGTGACATTTGACTTTGTCACACTCGTGTATTTTTATGTTACTAGGTTGAATCCTTGGCTATTGGTTTTGACTTTGATCTGTTACTTGACCTTGGCCATGTGTTCATCTGAGTGTTGTTAGCATTGCATCACCACTGTTGACCTTATCTGAGCATTGTTCATTTTTGATTGAGTCTGGATTTACATATTATGTCTCTGGCCATTCTTAGTACAACCTGTCCTGGATTACCGTATTGTTGTGATGAGCTTGGGTCGTCTGCACTTGTTTGTGTACTCATGAGTCGCATTGAGTCAGTCTTGTACTGTCCGGATTCATCAATCTTAGTTGTATTTGTACATTTTGATTTTGGTTTCTTGATGGTGCGCCGTGCCTTGTGCTTGTAGTCTCGGCTCTAGTTAGTTGTGCAGTTGCTTTATTACTGCCTGGTTTGTCGTAAAGGTATACTTGTAGTTCCTTTTACTGGTCTGCCTTTGATCTTGGTTACAGTCTTGCATAGTATCCATACGCATTGGGTCCAACCATTTTGTTCTTGTATATCATGTGATGGTTAGTTTACATCAGTTATTTATGCATCCCTTAACTATTGTAGTCTGGTCCATTTGTAGCCTGGTCTGATTACTTGTCTGATGGTTCTGTCCACTGTTCCATTTTGTTATACCTTACTTCTGTTTATTCAAGACTGTGTATGTGCATACATACATATGTATGTGTGTATGCGCATATTCTTGAATTTAGGCTAAGTCCCTGATGTTGATATTCACTCTGGTTTCATTGTAGACTTTTACTTTGACCATCTTTGTTTTAGTCTTGGCTTCGAGCTCTTTGTCATGTGCACACTGTATTTACTTCTGACCTTTGAGCGAGTTCGTTGTTGCATTTATTCACTGAACTTTGATGTTGTAGTCTGCATTCCACTGAAGATTCATTTGAGCCTGCATTGTTGTTTCGAGCAGCTGTTTTAGGAGCAGTTTGGAATTCGGCAAGTATCACTTAATTGCATACCTAAATATGCTTCATTGTTGTTCCATACTGCATGCTTTTATCCATGATTTTGATCCAAGTGTTGCATTCGGCAAGTTCTATTTCCATTGTATAATTGTAGGCATGCCACTGATCACATGCTGATTTGTATCACTTGAGTCATTTCAGTGTTTTGAGCATTCGATATTTGAGTCTGCATTATATTGCTTGACTCGAAGCTGGGTACTTATGTAATGTATCTGCACTTATATACTTCATCATGGTTTGCCATTTTGGCTTCACTGCATCTCCATGTGCCTGTAGTACTTGCAGCGTAGTTGTTGCAGTGTTATCATATTCACTAGTGGCATTTGGCTTGCATTTGAGTTGTCACTGTCAAACTTTGAGGCATATCATATTTTAACTGAGGTTCAGGTCAGTGGTAGGTCCTTCGCATTTTTGCTCTTGGAGTTATTGACTTGGTTATGAGTTTTGTTTGGTTATGAGCTTTGACTTCGGCTCAGTCATTGATATTTTGAAACTGCATTCTGGTTTTGCCTCGACCACTGTCTGCATTCGCTCCAAATATTGTTGACACTGGATTTTGTATTTGGATTCAGTTTGTTTCTTTTTCATTAAGGCATTGGGTCTGGAGTCACTTGTTCTAGTTGGCACTAGTTCATTGCTAAGTTATTTCACTGGTGCATTACCTTTTTGTGGTGCACATTCCTGTTTCACTGTCCTTATGAGTGTGCTACCTTCTCTTCATAGTAGGTTGAGCTGGTATATTTGTCGCAGTGCATTCGAACTTGGTTGCATTGGATTTAAATCCACTGTCTTAACTTGTACTAGATTTGTTGTTGGTTCTTTTTGAACCTGTCTCTAAGATGTACTGTGACTATCCATTTTATATGTCGCAGTCTTGAGTTTTATGTAATGGTCATGAGTGCATTTCGTTGATTCAGTCTGTTAGTCGAGCTTGCATTTGATCTGGGTATTCATTGTTGCCATATTAGCTTCACTATATCTTCATGTAGCTGCACCTTTGAGTTTGGTCTTGCATTATGCGCCGCCATTGTTTTATATACTTTGGTATCTGATTGCATCCCAATTTCATTTAGTTGTCTCTGATCTAGTTGGCACTGCTTATTCTAGCTGTATTCATGTGTGTCTGCTACACATGTCTCACTTGTGCATGCTGTTACATTGCTCAAGGTCCTAAATTGATTTGGGTTGTTTTGTAGTGGCGAGGCAGTACACGCGTGCGTGTACTGCAGCCCCACAGAATTGACAGATTTTAATTGATATTTCTTTTGTTCTGGATTCATGGATTTGTTGCGTATTTAGTATGCTGTATTGGCGAGGTAGTACCCGTTAGCGGGTACTGCAGCCAATCAGAATTAATAATTTTGTTGTTTTCTAAATTATCTTCATTGATAATTCTTTTTATTTATCTTTGTCGATGATTTGGATTGCTGATTTGTTGTTTAACACTGTTTAGTGTTATATCTGCCGTTATCTGATTCTTTTATCGAGGAGTTGGATATACGAGATTTCTGTGATTGTCGTCTATTTGATTATCTGATTATTATTGCTGTTATGCACTAATAACTGAGTTTGAATTAGACTGACCCGAGTATTATTTTCTTTTGACTGTAATACTTGGGTCAGACCCGAGTTATTTCAGGTTGTAGATTTCCTGCTTTGAGTTGCTGTTTGAGCTACGAAGACTTTTCACATCTTTTGGAGTAATCGTGTCATAGTATAGGTTGATATGTATTCATGTATATTAGTTTATAATGTACGTGTATATATAACTTCCAGAGTCGACAATTGTAGTTGTATCATATGTACTGTATCAACTGTATTGTAACTGACATCAGTTATATATATATGAGACTTTTGTTTTTATCTGTGTTCCGCATTCTTTGTGTATCTGTGTTGTTTTTATATATATTGTCCTAAACCATTATGAACCATCGTAGTTCGTTTTATACTGGAATTGGATATGTCGATGGGAGTGAATGAATAAGAGATGAAAAATTTAAAATATATACCACTCCTGTCGAGGTAACCAATACTAGTGTAAGGCCAACTACGGATGGCCGCTCCTACCCAGCCTTATTCTTCATAATAACAGACAGTATTTCTTTTAATACTCTTTGTTATTGTGAGTATAGAGGTGGGGCGTCACAGTTGGTATCAGAGCTTGGGGTTTATGGACATAATATAAAACATAACTTGGATGGAACATGTGTTACAACTATTTGTCGATGTTTTCTTTGTGTTTTGAGTCAAAACTAAAGATTAAAATTTTTGATGAAATTTTTAAATATCTTTATTTAAAAGATAAAAGTGAAACTGTCTTCGCTGAGTACAACTGATAATCTTTTTGATTTAAAAAAAAATCAAAATATGAAATTGAAATAAATTTCATTTGCTGTTTACATAGCTGTGTTTATTTTGTTTCTTTGAGAATTTCGAATCCGAATTGAGGATTCGAAATGATTGCAGTTATGTGATTCTTGTTGAGATTTTTGCTGATTTTCTTTTATGCTAATCACATGTTGATTAGATTTTTGCTGTTTTGAATTATCTTCATTGAAGATATATTCGAATGGTTTCTTTGTTCATTTTGTAGTACGTGCAAATTTGAGTTGCACGTTAATGCATTAATTTTACGTTGAACCGATGCTTGGTTATGAAACGTATTTTGTTGCCGTTACCTTTATAACGGGATTTTTACACTAGTGCTATATTTTGAAGCACGATGTTTAGATGAAAATTTTTATGAATGAAAATTCACTGATGTTACATTGTGGTGTAAATTGTTTTGATGAGATTTTGACGTTTAAAAATTACTGTCGCTTTGGCTTCAGTAACCGTCAAATTTTAAAAGTGGACTTTCAAGCGGTTATACCGCAATGCTGATTTGTGACCCGTTCTTACGGTATTTGAGAGGTACAATTTCCTTATCGAAATTGTTACTAATATTGCTGCTTTAATCACATAATTGGGAAATCGTTTTAAAATGAAAATTGTTTTATAAAATTTCTAACAGTTTGCACTTTCAAAAGAAGAGGAAAGTAAGTGATAATCACTTATGAGATTTATGGCATTAAGACCCAAGTAAGGGCAGCCAATTATTTTATATGAAAATCATATTATGATTTCTGTTAATCTTTATTTCTCTGAATAAATATATGATGATCATGAATGACATTTTGGTTGAATTTTTTGTTACTGTTTTGATTTGCTTTTGGCATTGACTAATTTTGTTTTAAAAATTGTTTAATCAATCATATAACCCGATTACAGAAATGAGTTTGTAACTCAGTTTTTATAAGAAAATAATTTGATTAATTTACTGAGAAATATGGTATTGAATAATAATAATGGATTAGGCAGTATGAACAAAGAGGTTTATGCTCATGTCTAGTTCATTTAAAAATTGATATGAACAAAGCAATATTGAAAAAAAATGTGATCAAGCAGAAATGACTTTGAAATGGGTTGTAAAATTTGGCATGAATGTTGGTATGTTTAGATATGATTTTTAAAGAAATTAAATTCCCTACTTATGAAATGAAGAAAGGACTACAAGAGTATTTCTGGAGTTAAAAAGGAAAAATTCCTTAAATGAATAAATATGTATGGTCTCTAAATTACCAAGTAATTTAGGGGAGTTGCCTTGATCTACTCATCATCAGGTGGATGATGGGTATGTGCATGACTTGTTCAAGTCCTGAAGACCTCTGTGCAAAGGTTAACAGAATTGAGTCCTTTGCAATGCACACTTTGTGTTCAAAGGCAAGAGTTTGGACCATATAAAAATGTAAAATGGAACTGGAAAATAAGCTAGGCAGTGTGAACAAATGAGGTTCATGCTTATGTCTAGATTGTTTTAAATTGGAGATGAACAATGCAATAAATTATTTATGTGCTGATTTGTTCAGATCTAAAGCTAAAATGTTTTATAGGTTTTTCTCTAAAACCTTACCCTATGTTCACAATAGGATTGAGTATAAGAATTTTTATAGAATTCTACTGGATTTGTTTAAGAGATCATGACATTCTTGAATATAGGAGCTATGTAAGTGATAAAACAAATTTTGAAAGAGACAACTGGAGAAATGAAATAAAACATTATTTTCATGAATGAAAGTATGGACAGTTGAGATTTTCTGAAATAAGAAATGAGATTGGTCACTAGATTATAAAACTAATCTAGGAGAGAAGCCTTGATCTATTCATCATAAGGAGTATGATGGATATGTGCATGACTTGTTTAAGTCCTATAGGCCTTTGTGCAAGGGTTAACAGAATTGAGTCCCTTGCAATGCACACATGGTGTTCAATGGCAAAAGAGATATGACCAAATTAAATTGATAAATTGAGATTTAGAGCTGAGCTATGGAATTAAAATGAGTTAATTCCATAAGAGTATGTGTACATGTATACTGTATTGAACAATTGAATATTTGTTGATTTGAGATTCGATTATCGTTTTTGATAATTGAATATTTGTTGATTTGAGATTCGATTATCGTTTTTGATAATTGAATATTGTTGATTTGAGATTCGATTATCGTTTTTGATAATTGAATGTTTGTTGATTTGAGATTCGATTATCGTTTTTGATAGTTGAATAATTGTTGATTTGGTATTTCTGATTATCGTTTTGATAATTAAAGATTATCGTTTTGATAATTAGGCAATTGCTAATTTTGCTGATTGTAAGATTTTCTAGTCTCTAATTGATTCTAGATTATGTTGATTATATTAAACTGCTGTTTTCTATCTATCTCTCGTGATAGTTATAGTTTTCTGATTATGAAGTTCGTGTTTTCTATTTATCTGTTGGATAACTAGATATTTGCAGTTTTGCGATTTGTGAATTTTGTTTTCTAATTATCTTTGTTGATAATTAATATTGCTGATAATTGCATTTATTCAGTTTTGTTGTTTTCTGATTATCTATTTGATGATTAGATTTTGTGAGAATTTGTGAATTTCTTTTATGGAATTAAAAGTTTTCTTCGGTGTTGATGTTCTCGATCTTTATTTTTCTAGCTTAACCAGTTTATGTTAAAAAAAATGATTGTTATTGACAACCTTAATTATGAAAATTACGGGGATGCAATTTCTATAAGGAGGGGAGTCTGTAACAACCCGAGCCTTTGTGAGAATTTAATATCGTCCTTAAACGATTAGAATGCTAGTTAATTGCTCGATTGAGTTTTTGATCGATTGGAATCCTTTGATAAAACGGTTAATTAAAATTGCAAGTGGAAATTATAGAGTTAAACCTCTTTTATAATTTGTTGATTTTTGATGGGCTTTTAGAAATTTAATATGGCCCATATCTCTTTATTTTGCCGAGATAGTAATGAGAAACAACCGGTTCCCTTTACCGATGATTCATTTTTCAAAAACCCTAACAAAAATATACGAGATAATGGTGGCGGCCTCATTTGTTTTCGTTCGCCTCCAAAAGAATTAGGGCTTCACAAATCAATGGCGGCCACAATATTTTCGTGAGATCGAAGTAGAGCTTCGTGCTAACTAGGTCGCTTTCATCCCGATTGCTTGGATGGTTGAGGCTGCCCCAATCCTCGACCGAGTTCAAACTCTGGCTTCGCTCGATTGCTGGAGTGCTCGGCTTCTTCTAAATTCGTCGACAAGGTGAGTGATGTTATATTCACTCACATCTAATTTAAATTTAGATGGTTTCTGTCTTGTTTTAATTCGTGAGTTTCGTTGGGATGTTTGATATTGATTCTAACTTCTTCAATTCGTATATATTTTGGTTGCTTGACATTCACGGCATTGACTCATTTCGTGATGACCACGGCTTGGATTTGGCTTTAATTTGTGACATTTGACTTTGTCACACTCGTGTATTTTTATGTTACTAGGTTGAATCCTTGGCTATTGGTTTTGACTTTGATCTGTTACTTGACCTTGGCCATGTGTTCATCTGAGTGTTGTTAGCATTGCATCACCACTGTTGACCTTATCTGAGCATTGTTCATTTTTGATTGAGTCTGGATTTACATATTATGTCTCTGGCCATTCTTAGTACAACCTGTCCTGGATTACCGTATTGTTGTGATGAGCTTGGGTCGTCTGCACTTGTTTGTGTACTCATGAGTCGCATTGAGTCAGTCTTGTACTGTCCGGATTCATCAATCTTAGTTGTATTTGTACATTTTGATTTTGGTTTCTTGATGGTGCGCCGTGCCTTGTGCTTGTAGTCTCGGCTCTAGTTAGTTGTGCAGTTGCTTTATTACTGCCTGGTTTGTCGTAAAGGTATACTTGTAGTTCCTTTTACTGGTCTGCCTTTGATCTTGGTTACAGTCTTGCATAGTATCCATACGCATTGGGTCCAACCATTTTGTTCTTGTATATCATGTGATGGTTAGTTTACATCAGTTATTTATGCATCCCTTAACTATTGTAGTCTGGTCCATTTGTAGCCTAGTCTGATTACTTGTCTGATGGTTCTGTCCACTGTTCCATTTTGTTATACCTTACTTCTGTTTATTCAAGACTGTGTATGTGCATACATACATATGTATGTGTGTATGCGCATATTCTTGAATTTAGGCTAAGTCCCTGATGGTGATATTCACTCTGGTTTCATTGTAGACTTTTACTCTGACCATCTTTGTTTTAGTCTTGGCTTCGAGCTCTTTGTCATGTGCACACTGTATTTACTTCTGACCTTTGAGCGAGTTCGTTGTTGCATTTATTCACTAAACTTTGATGTTGTAGTCTGCATTCCACTGAAGATTCATTTGAGCCTGCATTGTTGTTTCGAGGAGCTGTTTTAGGAGCAGTTTGGAATTCGGCAAGTATCACTTAATTGCATACCTAAATATGCTTCATTGTTGTTCCATACTGCATGCTTTTATCCATGATTTTGATCCAAGTGTTCCATTCGGCAAGTTCTATTTCCATTGTATAATTGTAGGCATGCCACTGATCACATGCTGATTTGTATCACTTGAGTCATTTCAGTGTTTTGAGCATTCGATATTTGAGTCTGCATTATATTGCTTGACTCGAAGCTGGGTACTTATGTAATGTATCTGCACTTATATACTTCATCATGGTTTGCCATTTTGGCTTCACTGCATCTCCATGTGCCTGTAGTACTTGCAGCGTGGTTGTTGTAGTGTTATCATATTCACTGGTGGCATTTGGCTTGCATTTGAGTTGTCACTGTCGAACTTTGAGGCATATCATATTTTAACTGAGGTTCAGGTCAGTGGTAGGTCCTTCGCATTTTTGCTCTTGGAGTTATTGACTTGGTTATGAGTTTTGTTTGGTTATGAGCTTTGACTTTGGCTCAGTCATTGATATTTTGAAACTGCATTCTGGTTTTGCCTCGACCACTGTCTGCATTCGCTCCAAATATTGTTGACACTGGATTTTGTATTTGGATTCAGTTTGTTTCTTTTTCATTAAGGCATTGGGTCTGGAGTCACTTGTTCTAGTTGGCACTAGTTCATTGCTAAGTTATTTCACTGGTGCATTACCTTTTTGTGGTGCACATTCCTGTTTCACTGTCCTTATGAGTGTGCTACCTTCTCTTCATAGTAGGTTGAGCTGGTATATTTGTCGCAGTGCATTCGAACTTGGTTGCATTGGATTTAAATCCACTGTCTTAACTTGTACTAGATTTGTTGTTGGTTCTTTTTGAACCTGTCTCTAAGATGTACTGTGACTATCCATTTTATATGTCGCAGTCTTGAGTTTTATGTAATGGTCATGAGTGCATTTCGTTGATTCAGTCTGTTAGTCGAGCTTGCATTTGATCTGGGTATTCATTGTTGCCATATTAGCTTCACTATATCTTCATGTAGCTGCACCTTTGAGTTTGGTCTTGCATTATGCGCCGCCATTGTTTTATATACTTTGGTATCTGATTGCATCCCAATTTCATTTAGTTGTCTCTGATCTAGTTGGCACTGCTTATTCTAGCTGTATTCATGTGTGTCTGCTACACATGTCTCACTTGTGCATGCTGTTACATTGCTCAAGGTCCTAAATTGATTTGGGTTGTTTTGTAGTGGCGAGGCAGTACATGCGTGCGTGTACTGCAGCCCCACAGAATTGACAGATTTTAATTGATATTTCTTTTGTTCTGGATTCATGGATTTGTTGCGTATTTAGTATGCTGTATTGGTGAGGTAGTACCCGTTAGCGGGTACTGCAGCCAATCAGAATTAATAATTTTGTTGTTTTCTAAATTATCTTCATTGATAATTCTTTTTATTTATCTTTGTCGATGATTTGGATTGCTGATTTGTTGTTTAACACTGTTTAGTGTTATATCTGCCGTTATCCGATTCTTTTATCGAGGAGTTGGATATACGAGATTTCTGTGATTGTCGTCTATTTGATTATCTGATTATTATTGCTGCTATGCACTAATAACTGAGTTTGAATTAGACTGACCCGAGTATTATTTTCTTTTGACTGTAATACTTGGGTCAGACCCGAGTTATTTCAGTTTGTAGATTTCCTGCTTTGAGTTGCTGTTTGAGCTACGAAGACTTTTCACATCTTTTGGAATAATCGTGTCATAGTATAGGTTGATATGTATTCATGTATATTAGTTTATAATGTACGTGTATATATAACTTCCAGAGTCGACAATTGTAGTTGTATCATATGTACTGTATCAACTGTATTGTAATTGACATCAGTTATATATATATAAGACTTTTGTTTTTATCTGTGTTCCGCATTCTTTGTGTATCTGTGTTGTTTTTATATATATTGTCCTAAACCATTATGAACCATCGTAGTTTGTTTTATACTGGAATTGGATATGTCGATGGGAGTGAATGAATAAGAGATGAAAAATTTAAAATATATACCACTCCTGTCGAGGTAACCAATACTAGTGTAAGGCCAACTACGGATGGCCGCTCCTACCCAGCCTTATTCTTCATAATAACAGACAGTATTTCTTTTAATACTCTTTGTTATTGTGAGTATAGAGGTGGGGCATCACACCGGGTCAACCGTGACTTAATGGATAAGATCAAATGTGGATTTTCTGGGGTAAATCTACCTTCGATCTCAAGAGATAGAGTTTGGAATAATAAAAGATATTAGCATCTAAACCAAGGATAAATATAAATCTCTGGTGAATCGATGCTGATTATAAAGGATTTTCACCCTTTTACAAGAAAATTAGAATATTGGCGAGACCGCCAATTCACTATAAAGATCATTGGAAGTGGAGTCATGGGATACTCCAGAATCAAAAGATGATGAATAGTGAGGGACACGAATGAATTTCGGAACCGCAGGGAACATTCCAAAATTCAAAGGAAAACGAATCAAAAGGAAGAGATTCAAACTCGAACGAAAGTGATTCTGTAAATAAATTTACCATACATTCTAAGTTTTGCCTCAAAGCCAAAGCTCTGATACCAACTGTAATGACCCGAGTATTTTCAACCATTCGCATCCATTATAAGTGTAGAGGTAGACACTTATGCCGGAATTGAATTGCTCAAAATACCGCGTTGTAAATAAAATTTTGGCAAATCTCAGAATATACAGTAAATAAATAAAATCACAAATCACAGACACATAGTAAAATAATGCAGCGGAAGTAAAAGAAATAGTAGTTCATGAAGCTACTATATAAATATATCAGAGTTACATAAGATATAACAGAAGAAACAGAATACAACAAAAGTCTCAATATAATAATCAAGTACAAGCTAAGTAGAACAACGGAATTGAAATAAATAGGACATGACAAGCAGATAATCTCCAGCGATTCAAATCTCCGAGAGAGTGGAAATCCAAATCTGTGAATAACTCAGGCTGACCCGAGCGTAAAGCAAAACACCAAACACTCGAGTCAGGACAATATATACTTATATAATGTAAACCAACTCAAGTGAACTGTAATAAAGGTACAAGTAACTTAAAGAATGCTTGGGATCGCCCATTCTTTAAGGATCCGTTAAACTATTTACTATGTAGTAATATACGTTATATACAGTAGTGTCTAATTAGTAAAGTATAATCATATAGAAAATAGCGCTAAGGGGATGGAGAACCTTAACGCGGTCGGATCTTAAAATCATAATCGTAGTAAAGCTCGATATGGTAGGTGACACGGCACAACTAGGCAATGTCGGGGTAGATATACCAATTACGCATCCGGACTAGTGGTGACGCATAGCAGCCACTACCGCCCACCTCGAACAACACTCCCAATCAAGGGTAGCCACCAAATCAATCACAAGTAATAGAATGGTATCGAAGAAGTGTGTCCGATCAGAGGTGCTACCTCATTGGTCCATCAATCGCTCCTGTTTTAGCCACCTTATGCCAACTCACGGGAGTTGGGTCCACGTATATACCTTAGGATCGTCGCCACCATCCTACTTCATTCTGGAATCTCCACCGCGTACACGGTTGTCAAAGTGGTTTTCGGTATCGACAGAGAGTATGTCCATATCCGATCCCGGTCTCTTTGCCAACCAATCATTATTATAACCCGTGGTTATAACTTTTAAAAACAATACTTTACTTCAAAATAAAATATCATTTCAAACCATATCTTTATCAAAATAAAGATTTATCATTTCCAAATCATTTCAATATTTCAAAATATCGTATCCTTTCAAACTTCTTTTCAAATCATTTCAATATATCAAAATATCATATCTTCCAAAACTTAAATTTCAAATCATCTCAATATCAAAATATCATATCTTTGATAGTTATACTTCGAAACCAAAAATCATTTTTATTTCAAAACTATACCCATTTCAAAACAATATCATTTCCATTTCAAACATATATTCACCTTTCAAATAGTCTATACTTTCAAAGTTATAATTCTTTTGAAACTAAAACATTTAAAATCAATATACTTTAAAAATCACAACATTTCGAAAACATATATTTGAAATCATCTTTTAATTCTACATATTTGCAAATTTATTAAATTAAACCCAAATTCCAAATTTTAATTTTAATTTAATTCAAACCATCATTTTCAACTCAAATTCAGTTTACTAACAAACCATTTCAAATCTTATAATTTCAAATATAGGTTTAATTCACAAAATACAATATTCAATCTTTAGTATATTTCAAAGCTTAAATATCCCACATTTCATAAATTCAAAATCATTTATATACACTTCAAAATATCAAAATATTATTCAAAGCATCATTCATTTATTTCATTTAAATACCATTTGAATCCATTCATTTTATTAAATTTAAATACCATTTAAAACTCACATTAAAATCAAATTCTTCCATTTAAAACCATTTAAATATCTCTTCATTATCTTTAGAAATTTAACATTTAATTTCCAAAAATTATATCATTTTCCAAAGATTATTTTTCATTATAATTTATTAAAACAACAAAATACAGTTTCCGTAGCACTTACAAAATGCTACGTAAAGTTATAGTTTAAAATAGTTCATTTAACAAAACGACAGCACTTAAATGCTGTAATATATTTCCATTAAATTTAAAATAAACTTAAATGTTAAGTTTAACCACTACAGCACTTACAAAGTGCTATAATAGCCTTTATTTCAAATTTTCTTTTTTGTTCATTTAAACAACTACAACATTTGCAAAATACTGTAATATCTTTTACATACATTTCAAAAATGCTGTCAAATCAAATTCAGAGTTTAATTACCATTACACAAATTTAACTAAATTTCCAATTTTATTTAATTAACTTAAACCTTTAATAAAAACTAAATTTCACAATTCCAAGTCTAGTTATATTTTAAAAGATCACTTTTAAACATTCATTTATTTAACCACTTAAATTCATAGAAAAATCAATAATACTTTAATAAATCATTTAAATTCAAATTAAATCAAATTATCATAATTACCATTTTCCAAATATAATTAAATTTCCATTTTATTTATATAACTTAAATATCATTTTTTACCAAAATTCCAAATTTCCAAACTTGAGTTATATTTCAAAAAATCCAGTTAAACCATTCATTTATTACATTTTTAACACATAGAAAAATCATAATTTCTTTAATTCAAAATATTTCAAAATATGTTTAAATCAAATTTCATAAATTTATATTTTTAAAATACTTAAAAATATCCAAAACACTTTATAAAATAACCACGGGCCTGTATATAGTTTTCTAGCCTAGGTCAAGTGATACGGATATGTATCATTTCAATCCGTAGTTTAAAAAGAAAAATCCGGGTTCTATCATTTCAAACCCGCAATCCCAAGTTAAAATAAATTAAATAAAAACCATTCAGGCCTATCATTTCAGCCCATAACGATTTTTCCCTATTCTAAAGTCCGTTCGGGTATGTATCATTTCAACCCATAGTGATTCTAGTCTACAGGGAACTTGCAGTGATGATAACTGATATAAATAACAGAATAACATTAAATAACAGTAACATATGATATAACAGGTGTAATAACAGGTGTGAACATCATATGATAATAATATAGGCATATATAACATGATAATATATTTCTACAGATTCACTGGGTGTCAATTTACTAGTTATATAGGTACATATTGTCTGGTGAGAATAACTCACTTGTTTAAGCTGGAGATGACGACCAAACACAAAATACAGAATCTTTGAAGGCACGACAACATGAATATGATTTGAGAGTGGAGAGCCAAATATAATTGCCTTGTATACATATAAACAAAACAAGACAATGTATACATAAATATTTAACACAAACAATGTTGAAAAAAATGAAGATAAGATACAACAAAGGAATGAATGTTTTTGCCTTGCTTTCTACACTTGCTAGCATGACTTAGGGAATGTTTTGGTTCAGGTTTGGACATGGTTTGGGTCTGGTTTGGACCTAAAAAGGGATGGCTACAGGGCAAGAGCAAGGTGGAGGTTACAAGCATGAGAATACAAGGGGTCTAGGCTTGACAGTGGAGTTTTGGTGCACCACAAGGCTCGTCTACATGCATTGTTTGGCTCGGATCTTCATGTTTCAGATCTGGACAGAGGTGGGGAGGGGTGTGTCAAGGTCAGGTCAGGGGAGTGGTGGTGGCTATGGTGGTGGTTTGGGTGGTGGTTGAAGTGGATGAGCATGTAGAGGTGAAATAAGTATAGATCTAGGCATCTAGGTTGTAGTTTGAGGGGTTTGACCATCATTTGGGGTTCGGCTATGGTCAGATCTGGTGGGGTAGATGGTGGTGATGGTAGGGAAGAGATGGAAGGAGGTGGTGGCCGTGGAATAGGGGGAGAGCCGCTCCAATCAGGGGAGAAAGCAAAGCAAATTTGCATAGAAAATAGGAGAAAAAGTAGAAAGAAGAGAGGGATTTACCTAATTTTTTTTGCAAGATGGAGGCCATGATTTTTTTTAGGGTTTAGGGGATTTCGAAATTCATGAATGAGAGGAAAAAAAAAGTGGCGGCTGAAGAAATAAGGAGATGTGGCCAATTGAATGGAAAGTTAGGTAAAAAAGTAGAAGGGTTAGAAAATTAAAGGGCCTTAGGAAGATAGAAAGTTTAAGGCCTTTCAAATTTCTTTAATTCATTTTTATAAGTTTATATTTCTGGTAATAACATTAATTCCTGTTAAAAATTCGAAAATTTGATAAAATATAAAAATATATACAATATTTATTGATTATATAAAGTAGAATTAAGTAAAATAGTTAAAACAGTGAACTAGACTAGAAAATTTTGAAATTGAATAGAATAAATTTTAGAAAATTCATATGAGCTTGCAATATATTTTTAAACATAAATAATAACATAAAATAAAAATATATTCACAAAATAAATATTTAAAATTAAATTTACATATAATTTTTAATGAAGAAAATAACAGAAAATATGAAAACAGCCTTTAAAAATGAAAAATAAATACAATAAATGTTGGAAAAATTCTATTATCATTTTAAAGATATTTAAAAGTCAAAATATACATAATATAACATATTAAACATATTAAAATAAAATAGGACAAAGAAAATATAATTTATACAATTTAAAATAACAAAATTGCAAAATAAACAATTTATACTCAAAATTGAAATGTACATATCTTTTGCAGTTTAACTCCGTTTACAACGAAACAAAAAGCAGTATTCAAGTTATTAAATCTATTGTCATAATAAAAGATAAAATTTAAAATTTCAGATATTTAAAATTTTAAATTTAAAAGTCAAAGTTTGACTATTTGACCAAAATTCACATTTTCTGGAAATATTAAATTTAGTCATATTTGGAATTCTAATCACATCAAAATCAAAGTTTATATTTAAAATAACAAAATTTATTCTTTTTCATAAATAAAGATTTTGAATCTGGAAAAATCAATTTAAAAATAATTGTAAAATACAGGGTTGTTACAACCATTTTGTTGATCCGGACTGGTGAGAACGCATCGCCGCAACGATCGCAACACCGTGAAACAACACTCCCAATTCAAGGGTGCGCACCAATCAAACACAAGTAATGAGTAGTTTTACGAAGAAGTATGTCCGCTAGAGGTAGCTAACCTGACTGGTCCGGCATGGCTCCTGTTTAAGTCATTTCCAATTTGACACAAGTGTCAAGGTCATCCATTATCGTTCTCTTTCTTCAAATCCAGCAACGTCATCATTCCAAACACTTCATTCTGGATCACACTCCGCGTATTATAGTTATTAAGGTGGTTTTCGGTTTAGACAGAGAGTATGTCCTTAACTGATCCCGGACCCTTCAATAACTACGTAATTATTACACCGATTGGTCATTTAATAAACTTTCAAAATAGTTTATATTTCAAAACCAAAATATCATTGCCATTTCAAAACCATATCCATACGATATCATTTTCACTTCAAATAAATCCATTTCCAAAATCATATCACTTTCCAAAGTTATATTGCTTTCAAAATCATAAGTCTTTTAAAATCAAAACACTTTGGAAATCAAAACCTTGAAATTCATAACACTTTGAAACCATAGTTTGAAATCATCACATTTTGGAATCCATAACACTTTTCTCTTAAACAGTTTAGATATTAAAATTAGTGTATAAAATAAGATAGTTTATAAAATAAAAATAGTTTATATAAAATAGTTATAAGTTAAAATAGTTTATAATAAAATAATAGATATTAAAATGATTTATATAAAATAGTTTATATTAAAATAGTTTATAAAGTAAAATATAAATAGTTGTAGATATAGTTTAAAAATACTTTATAAAATAAAATAGCTTCCACAAATTCACAAATCGATTCAAATTAACTCGACTTCCAAATTCAACTTAATTCAATCTCAATTCATAAATTTCAACTCAATTCAATTTCTCAATAAATCATTTCGAATTATAACGATTTCAAATACAGATTTGAAACACAAAATAAATCATTAAATTTCAATATATTTCAAAGCTTTAAATATTCCACATTTCTTTAATCATTTCAATACATCTAAATACAACTTCAATTTACAAATTTATATAAACAAAATATCCCATTTAAATTTACATAAGTTTGAAATATTCATTTAAGCCACTTTTTAATCAAATTCAAGTTATAAAATATATCTTAAAATTTCAAATTTAATAGATTTCAAATCAAACTTATTTAAGTATAATTCTTAAATAATTCAGAATTCCAAATCAATTTCAAATTTATCTTTCAACCTGAAACATTATAAACTCTATATTTGAAAATATAAATTTTACATAAATACTCAAACATATTTTTATATTGATTCGAATCAACTTTAATAAATCTTTAAAATCAATATTTATTAAAACCGTATATTTCTTTTCAAAACCATAGAAATCATTTCAAATTATTTATATGTGGACCAACGGTGTTTGTATATAATTTTCTACCCTATGGTCAAGTGATATGGATATTTATCATGTCAATCCGCAATTTAAATATATACGGGTATATATATATCATTTCAACCCGTAATCCCAAATTCAATTCAATTGAAAATCGCTTGCGTTTATCATTTCAACCCATAACGACTTTCTCATATTCTAAAGTCCGTTCGGGTATGTATCATTTCAACCCATAGTGATTCTATACTTACAGGGAACTTGTAGAGTGATAACAGATATGATAATAATATAACAGGCATATATCATCAGATAATGGTGTCAGATGTCACATGTGAACAGATACAGATGATGGCATATATATAGCAATGTAAATAACTAGCAGCAGCATATTTCAATTGTCGTTTCAATTGAAATCAAATTTAATAAATAAAAGAACATTAATCGTGAGTGATTGCTCACCTTTAGAGGCTAAAGAGATTCGACAATGAGAGTAGTTACAACCCAAGCATGAATTCCAAAACGAAGCACGATTGAACGCGAATTTGATGACAAAGCTGATAACAGGAATCGACGAAATTAAATCAGGACTAGATCAATGAAGAAAATCGATATAAGTGATCTTAGGTATATATATATATATATCTCCAGTAATATTCTTAATTTAAACATATGTTAAAACAAATATATATATTTCAAAATCATTTTTTTAAACTAAAATTCAAATATTAACGTAAAATAATAGATTTTGAATTAATACATTTAAAACTTAACAGTTTACCAGATATATTTTTATATACTTAGGAAATCAACCGACAACCAAAGTTTAAAACTGATAAAAATATCAACACTATATGTTATATTTGAAACAACATTTATTATAAAATTAGTAATTATAAAATCAACTTAGATCCAAAATAGCATATACATAAACAAATCTATGTGCAGGCAAAATAATGTGTGTATATATACTTTTATATATATAACAAATATATAAACAGCAACCAAAAGAAAAATGATACCGATATAAACAAATGTATAGACTTACATATGACTTTAAATAACAACAAATATATTGACTGACATATGTAAGATATAAATATATTCAAATATATATTCACTGACCTTATATAACATTACATATATATATATATATATGACAGATTTGTACAATATACGTAAGTAGATTTATACCATATATATAAGCAGATTTATAAAATATAACATAATACAACTTTATATGCATGAAACGTATACAAGTGATATCTTTGTTAATATAAAAGAAATCAACAAACTGTACTACATATACAATATACTTTATAATAACTTATATTCGAAACTATATATATATATATACTAATAGTATAAACAAAACTTTTATATATAGCAACATAAATTATACATTATAGACCAATTATCTCAAATGTATAAACTAATACATTATATATGTATGCCACTGACCATTTATGTAACGTCCCAGATTTTCGCGCTCGAAAATCGACATCCATACTTTACATCGTACTCGAATGCCACAGATTCGATCGTTCAAATCCGAGTCGCCGGAGCTTATAACAACATTAAGTAAATAACACAGCGGAAAAGAAAAAGAATATAGACATCCAACATCTGATACAATATCCAGATACAATGATGATACAATGAATATCTATATACATCAGAGATATGATACAACAAATAGCAGCGGAAAAGAAAAACGATAATATCAGCAGTGGATAATCTCCATCTTCAAAACACTAATCCAGAAATAGCTCGAACTCCCAATAACGATGCACAAAAGATAAGCAAGTGCAGTCCATATCCAAAGACTGAACTAGCTCCAGATAATCTACTAAATCTGAATATCTGAAAAACCCAACTCTAGACTGCTCGTGTAGAAAAATTTTGAGCATCCAGAGTTTAGGAAATAAACAATAAACTCCGGATCAGTCATGGGACTGGTGTGAGCAACAAAAACAGTTTATCTTTAAAAACAAATAGCAGAGAATTTTAAAGTAAATTCGCAATGCTTTTGGAAAATGAAACTACCATAAGGCCTCCTGCCACACACACAATGCAAACGCAGAATTGGAGAAGATTTCTCCTTATGATAGTTAAAGATGCTTACTACGCAAAATCAAATCATTTTTGATATTATTATTAGTGCATAGTGTAGAAAGTATTTCGAAAATAGAATATCAATCTTAGCCAACATACGTACCATTATAGTATGCCTACTATAGCTACCATATTAGATGGCAGGTTCTACAACTAAAACCGTACACAGTTCGTATTGGAAGATGGATTTCCAACAAATGGTCAGGCTAAGGAACTTCCCACGCCACGATGGGTACGTCCCTGGAATAGACGACCCGAGAACCTAACGTTACGGTTAGATCTCTGCCAACACAAGGTCGGGTTACCTCTGCAAAAATAGGTAACTACTGACACGCGTATGCCATCCCGCGATCGTCACCGATCTTCCCGAGGATCCCCGATTCGCAACAACCACAAAGTAATAAATTTGCAGCAACCACAGAGGTTAAGTATCTGGGCTCCATACCATGATACCACCTTTATCCAGAAGGAATGACATACACTAAGGGGCGCTACTCCCTAGAACCTTGCTGCATCCTTCCTGTTTCGACCATTTCCGGGGTGTGAGGTCCGACGAAGTCTCGTCCACAAAGCTACGCTTTGTCACAAAGCCATGCTTCGGGTCAAACAAATGATCAACCTATGATCACAAAGATATAAGATCAAACAAATGATCATATCGCAAATGATCAAACACTGATCATCACACAGCAACACTCAGCATGCCACATTACCAAATTGGGATATATCGCTGATAAATTTCAACTACATAACCTCTAAGCTCGTATGTCTCAGAGAAGGGTGTTAAGCTAAGAGAATAAATTCTCCGCCACCAAACAGAAATGTATTTGAAAGAAAATGGCTTTATATCTCAAAGTGTAATGTCAGACATGTAACCATACAAGTCTGTTTCGGGATCGAACAGAACCAAAGGCACTTCTCACGAAGCCCTTGCAAATCCGGATAATTTTCAAATCACGTCCGGACTTCCCATCACAAAAAGAGTGATATAAATCTCTATACCGGGAGCTACCCAGTGCAGAGACATTCGACAGGTTGTCCTTTCATTTTCGAAAATATCCGGTCTTCAACACCGATCTTCAAATGCTATCCATATACGACGTATCACTATTCGGAATGGGTTATATGACCCAGATGTCTTTTCCCGGCTAACCCGAATAGTGAGCGCAATATTCAAAAACAAATGGATAATGGGATTTCAATTAAGTCACAATTTAAACCCAAACTTTCTCTTTCAAATGGTTAAACAAATTTCCATTTTAATCTTTTTTAAACAAAAAGATTTAATTCACAAAGTTCACTTAATTTCACAAAGATTCATTCACAGATTTTCCAAATCGATTTCCATTTCAATTTAATTTAATTCGTTGAATCTTTAAATCAAAGATTTAACAAATAGCTTTCAAACAATTTCATTTCGAATGGGTTAAACAAATCATCATTTTAAATCTGTTAAAAATAGACAGATTTAATTCATGGCTTTCAAAAAAAGAATTCATTCATAACTTGGAAAATCCATTTTTCAATTCACTTGAAATTCCTTTGCCTAAATTGGAATTTCATTTCTTATCTAAAAGCTTTTATTCTTTGAAAACAAACAGTTTTCATTCTGGAAATCTGATTCATTTATACGAGTTAAGGTTCTTGGGTTAAATCCAAATTCCCAACTTATACTTTTAAAATGGTTTAAATTCATATAAACACATTTATATCATCTTTACTCCCTAGTTTCCAAATCATAGCTTAATTTCAAACTTGAATCCAAATTTAAATCTAACTATTTAAATTTTCAAAACTCGGTTAAGTTATTTAAAATAACTTTTATCTTTGAAATTCCATTTCAAAAGCTTTTTACTTTAAACCTAAATTCCTAATTTCAAAATCAATTGAAATTAAAATTTAAATTTCAAAAACATCAATTTTAAATCATCTGTGACTTAACCGATTTCAACGTGAAATCCATATTTGTGTGTGTAAAGGTGTGGTCCAGGGGTTTCACACACAATAGTGCAACATCAATCATCACATAATAAAATACAGGATATAGTTGATAAGCGATATAAACTATAACGCTTATCGTTCATTCACAGATCACATATATATATCACAGGTAAGTAAACTACAGATCACAACATAAATCAGGGTGTATCACAAAGCATCATATATCAGGGATATCAAACAATTTAATCATCTAGTCAGGTCCAACATTCATAGGTAAGGTCAATTTATTTATCTAATTTAAATTAAATCAGATTTGTCACAAATCCTGGTTTAATTAACATTAATTTATTACAAACCATTTTAATTAATTATCCATTAATCATTTATTAATTAACCTTTAGTTATAAATAAATCAACCTTAATTTATTAAATCAATCAATCTTTAATCATTAAAATAATTAACCTTTAATTATTTGATTCACCATTTAAATAAATTATCTTTAATTAATTTCTTTAATTAACTATTCCTCAATTAATTTTCATTCTTTAATCTCCTTCATTTATTTAATTGACCTTAATTATTTACTTAATTAATCTTTAATTATTAAAAATTAACTTTCAATTCAAAACTGATTTATAGTTATCTCTATTGCAGATTCAGTTTAAAACTACTTTAAATTTTCAGATTTGAATTCAACCAAAACTTGAATTCATATTTATTTTTTATTTTTTTTTGTTTAAATTTTGATTTGAAAAATCCAAATTTCTTTTTAAAACTTTAAGATCCAAAATTCCATTTGAATCTAACTTCACACTGGTTTAACTTTGGTTATAACTAGCTTACATTAAATTTATTTAAATTTGCTTTAAATTTAAAAGCTACAGGCAGTTTTTATATAAACCTGTAACCAACCCAGCTCAACCCGAGATCGAAGCATAGTGCTTCGAGTCGCACCCTTCCCTGCTTCGAGTAAACACTCGAATGACCCCAAGCCTCCCCATTTACTTCGAGAAAGTCAACAAATCTCCCGTGCTTGGCTTCGAGTTCTCCTCCAACCTCATCTGCTTTGAGTTTCCACGTCAATAACTTCGAGTAGAACCCGGTACCACTTCACCTTCCCAAACCCACGACTATTCCTGACACACACTCTCGTGTGCACGTGTGCACATGTACGCCTACTCCGACCGACTACGATCATCTCTGCGACCATCTTCCAGTCGCCTACTACCCCCCCTATCAACTCGAGCATCCATCATCACGAATTCGCCAGAGAAACAAAAACGAGCTTCAACTCAAACTGGAACATTCGAACCCAAACGAAAACATTCCTGTCAACGTCTCGAATCCACGATCCCGACCATGAGAACCCACGAAGCTCCGGTCATCGACGCGACTACTCCCCAGCTTCCACTTCCCAAACTTCCGCGCCACTCGATCCATTGGTGGTGACGAACGAATCAAATATGTGATCCCTTTAAAACTAGGTTTAAAATTTTAATTTGGTCGCCGCTATCGCCACGTTGAGCTGGAGCATATCCCACCATTTTTCCTCGAATCTCCGTACGTCCCTCCACGCCTCCACGAAACCTCGAGAGCCCCACGTTCACCGATCACCAGAAAATGGTAAAAACCCATTTCCAGTTCAACTTCGAACTGCTACTTGATCCTAGCTTTAAAAATTTTGATTCTAGCTTTAAAAATCATATTAAAGTAAAACAATCCCATGTACACATCTGAATTCATCAATTACGATGTTCGAATTCTTGCTCTTTTTGATATTAGCTGGGTTATCTTGTTTTCCAGAGCAAGTTAAACTTGGTTTTAACTCATATAAATTTTTTATCTCAAGTTTATACCATAACAACCAACTTTTGTTTTAATACTGAATCCAAAAATCAAGTAGATTGAAAAAAATGGTCAGGCTTTAAACCTGTATGGTGAAAACAGGGTTGATTTTTCTCCTATAACATGCACACATACATTTCAACATGCAGCCACATTCACACACACTATTAGCATAGCTACATCATAGTTCAAAATGTAATTTCAAGCAATAAACAACAAGGTCGAAGGGTTGCTCACCTGATGGGAAGAAAGAAGAACAGAGAAAGAAGAGCAGAGCTTTTAGTTTTTAAATCTGAAAACTTTGCTTGAAGTTGAATTAGTTACTTTGCTCTTGATTTCCAGATTTTGGTTTCCAGATCTCTGCTTGGCTTTAAACTCTCTAATTTTCATTTTACTTTGATTCCTTTTTCCAGGCTGAAGTTTGATTGTTTTGATGTTTAAATCTGAGATGTTTAGGTTGATGTTTGGTTTGAATATAAGATGATATTCTCTCAGTTTTCTTTTACTTAGAATGGACGAAACTGAATGAAAAGGAAGGTGATATGTATATGAAGAATTAGGTTATAGGGTGTTGTATTATTTTGTGCAATAGCATGAACATTGCTTTGTTTTGTACTAAGGCATGGCTGCTAAGGAATGGAAGCATTTAATGCTATGTACTCTATGTTTCCCTAAGCCATATTTGTTTGTCTCGGCTGATACCTTCTCTTGTATGCTAGAGGTAGTAGCATTGATCATTATCTATCTTGTTTATAGATATAAATATATTTACACTATTTTCTTTTACAAGCTAACGTATATATTTGCTTTGTTTACTTGTACATTTTGTTTATGCTTGCCTACAGGTTATTATATGCTGTACAAAGAATTTTTTTCTTCTCCTTTTACTTCTCTGTTTTGTTTACTTCTTGCTTGTTTCCTTCATGCTTTATATTTTATATACCTTTGTTTCATTTATTAATATTATTTATATTTTGTTGTATTTGTTTGTAGATATTTTAAAGTTGAAACGTTATTGTTAAATTTTTGTCATGTGTTGTTTATTCCTTTTTGTTTTATATTTTGTATCAAAATGAATTATATAATTTAAAAATGAATTTCTATCTTAATCATGTTGTTATAATTTCAATTTCTAGTTCAAATATTAATTATCATTATTTACTTAATATTTATTGTCTTATATTTATTTTATAAACTCAAACCATCTTTAACCAGCAATTCAAATATATATATATATATATATATTTATTTATCATTTATCTCTAAACCATTTATTTAAGTTTTAAATTCAAATAGAAATATATATATATATATATCTACATATACACTATTTACAATATTTTAATCTCAAATGATTTATACAGAATATACTTGGATATCGGGGAAACTCGCAATAAATAAATCGATTAATTTCACTTTAAACCATTTGTTTTACTATTTTTATTCAGAATGAAATAAATTAACAATTTTAAATTCAAAAAATCAATTAATTATTAATTTAAATACTTATAAAATTTGGGGTCGTTACAAATTTCCCCCCTTAAAAGAATTTCGTCCTCGAAATTCGCAGGCACGAAACAAACAAAGAGATAGACAGATTCGATCTCCTATAACTCCTCAAATTCTAGATATGGATTCCGAATTCAAGTCGGAATATCTCAGAATACATACCAATTTATCCCTCTTCGGACTTTGGTATTCACAAGAAATTTCAATAGAATTTCAAAATTTGGTTTTCAAACGAAATCGTTTTATTGATTAAATTCAAATTTTAGCTTCATATCCTATTAATCAATTTAACTCAATTTAAAATTTTCAATTTCAAATTCATTAAGATATAAATCAAAAAGCTGATAAGAAATTGATGAAGATACGAAGTAAGATCTTCTACGACGATTTGTAGGGCCACCATTACACCGAAACTACTTCTTGTAGATGATACGAAGAAATGAAAAGAATTTGGAAACGAATCAAAGAAAATTGATAGAGAAAGATTGTTTCCACTGTTGCAGGGTATTGACCATTTATAGTCGTATTCCCTTGTCCCCTATCTCGTCCTCTTCTTTCACTCATACTCACTATTAGTGGATAGTAAGAGAATTTACGGAGACGTTCAGACGGATATCTTAGAGATTACTCATTCTAGAGTTTACTTTACTCTATCTCTAATGAGCTACTTAATGTGTTATACTCCTGAGCTAAACTTCAACCTTAGCTCTGATACCAAATGTAACGTCCCAGATTTTCGCGCTCGAAAATCGACATCCATACTTTACATCGTACTCGAATGCCGCAGATTCGATCGTTCAAATCCGAGTCGCCGGAGCTTATAACAACATTAAGTAAATAACACAGCGGAAAAGAAAAAGAATATAGACATCCAACATCTGATACAATATCCAGATACAATGATGATACAATGAATATCTATATACATCAGAGATATGATACAACAAATAGCAGCGGAAAAGAAAAACGATAATATCAGCAGTGGATAATCTCCATCTTCAAAACACTAATCCAGAAATAGCTCGAACTCCCAATAACGATGCACAAAAGATAAGCAAGTGCAGTCCATATCCAAAGACTGAACTAGCTCCAGATAATCTACTAAATCTGAATATCTGAAAAACCCAACTCTAGACTGCTCGTGTAGAAAAATTTTGAGCATCCAGAGTTTAGGAAATAAACAATAAACTCCGGATCAGTCATGGGACTGGTGTGAGCAACAAAAACAGTTTATCTTTAAAAACAAATAGCAGAGAATTTTAAAGTAAATTCGCAATGCTTTTGGAAAATGAAACTACCATAAGGCCTCCTGCCACACACACAATGCAAACGCAGAATTGGAGAAGATTTCTCCTTATGATAGTCAAAGATGCTTACTACGCAAAATCAAATCATTTTTGATATTATTATTAGTGCATAGTGTAGAAAGTATTTCGAAAATAGAATATCAATCTTAGCCAACATATGTACCATTATAGTATGCCTACTATAGCTACCATATTAGATGGCAGGTTCTACAACTAAAACCGTACACAGTTCGTATTGGAAGATGGATTTCCAAAAAATGGTCAGGCTAAGGAACTTCCCATGCCACGGTGGGTACGTCCCTGGAATAGACGACCCGAGAACCTAACGTTACGGTTAGATCTCTACCAACACAAGGCCGGGTTACCTCTGCAAAAATAGGTAACTACTGACACGCGTATGCCATCCCCCGATCGTCACCGATCTTCCCGAGGATCCCCGATTCGCAACAACCACAAAGTAATAAATTTGCAGCAACCACAGAGGTTAAGTATCTGGGCTCCATACCATGATACCACCTTTATCCAGAAGGAATGACATACACTAAGGGGCGCTACTCCCTAGAACCTTGCTGCATCCTTCCTGTTTCGACCATTTCCGGGGTGTGAGGTCCGACGAAGTCTCGTCCACAAAGCTACGCTTTGTCACAAAGCCATGCTTCGGGTCAAACAAATGATCAACCTATGATCACAAAGATATAAGATCAAACAAATGATCATATCGCAAATGATCAAACACTGATCATCACACAGCAACACTCAGCATGCCACATTACCAAATTGGGATATATCGCTGATAAATTTCAACTACATAACCTCTGAGCTCGTATGTCTCAGAGAAGGGTGTTAAGCTAAGAGAATAAATTCTCCGCCACCAAACAGAAATGTACTTGAAAGAAAACGGCTTTATATCTCAAAGTGTAATGTCAGACATGTAACCATACAAGTCTGTTCCGGGATCGAACAGAACCGAAGGCACTTCTCACGAAGCCCTTGCAAATCCGGATAATTTTCAAATCACGTCCGGACTTCCCATCACAAAAAGAGTGATATAAATCTCTATACCGGGAGCTACCCAGTGTAGAGACATTCGACAGGTTGTCCTTTCATTTT
This sequence comes from Allium fistulosum, assembly GCA_030737815.1. Taxonomy (NCBI): domain Eukaryota; kingdom Viridiplantae; phylum Streptophyta; class Magnoliopsida; order Asparagales; family Amaryllidaceae; genus Allium; species Allium fistulosum. Next base: position 1,366,708,541 of record CM060902.1, on the reverse strand, counting down.
CGAAAATATCCGGTCTTCAACACCGATCTTCAAATGCTATCCATATACGACGTATCACTATTCGGAATGGGTTATATGACACAGATGTCTTTTCCCGGCTAACCCAAATAGTGAGCGCAATATTCAAAAACAAATGGATAATGGGATTTCAATTAAGTCACAATTTAAACCCAAACTTTCTCTTTCAAATGGTTAAACAAATTTCCATTTTAATCTTTTTTAAACAAAAAGATTTAATTCACAAAGTTCACTTAATTTCACAAAGATTCATTCACAGATTTTCCAAATCGATTTCCATTTCAATTTAATTTAATTCGTTGAATCTTTAAATCAAAGATTTAACAAATAGCTTTCAAACAATTTCATTTCGAATGGGTTAAACAAATCATCATTTTAAATCTGTTAAAAATAGACAGATTTAATTCATGGCTTTCAAAAAAAGAATTCATTCATAACTTGGAAAATCCATTTTTCAATTCACTTGAAATTCCTTTGCCTAAATTGGAATTTCATTTCTTATCTAAAAGCTTTTATTCTTTGAAAACAAACAGTTTTCATTCTGGAAATCTGATTCATTTATACGAGTTAAGGTTCTTGGGTTAAATCCAAATTCCCAACTTATACTTTTAAAATGGTTTAAATTCATATAAACACATTTATATCATCTTTACTCCCTAGTTTCCAAATCATAGCTTAATTTCAAACTTGAATCCAAATTTAAATCTAACTATTTAAATTTTCAAAACTCGGTTAAGTTATTTAAAATAACTTTTATCTTTGAAATTCCATTTCAAAAGCTTTTTACTTTAAACCTAAATTCCTAATTTCAAAATCAATTGAAATTAAAATTTAAATTTCAAAAACATCAATTTTAAATCATCTGTGACTTAACCGATTTCAATGTGAAATCCATATTTGTGTGTGTAAAGGTGTGGTCCAGGGGTTTCACACACAATAGTGCAACATCAATCATCACATAATAAAATACAGGATATAGTTGATAAGCGATATAAACTATAACGCTTATCGTTCATTCACAGATCACATATATATATATCACAGGTAAGTAAACTACAGATCACAACATAAATCAGGGTGTATCACAAAGCATCATATATCAGGGATATCAAACAATTTAATCATCTAGTCGGGTCCAACATTCATAGGTAAGGTCAATTTATTTATCTGATTTAAATTGAATCAGATTTGTCACAAATCCTGGTTTAATTAACATTAATTTATTACAAACCATTTTAATTAATTATCCATTAATCATTTATTAATTAACCTTTAGTTATAAATAAATCAACCTTAATTTATTAAATCAATCAATCTTTAATCATTAAAATAATTAACCTTTAATTATTTGATTCACCATTTAAATAAATTATCTTTAATTAATTTCTTTAATTAACTATTCCTCAATTAATTATCATTCTTTAATCTCCTTCATTTATTTAATTGACCTTAATTATTTACTTAATTAATCTTTAATTATTAAAAATTAACTTTCAATTCAAAACTGATTTATAGTTATCTCGATTGCAGATTTAGTTTAAAACTACTTTAAATTTTCAGATTTGAATTCAACCAAAACTTGAATTCATATTTAATTTTTATTTTTTTTGTTTAAATTTTGATTTGAAAAATCCAAATTTCTTTTTAAAACTTTAAGATCCAAAATTCCATTTGAATCTAACTTCACACTGGTTTAACTTTGGTTATAACTAGCTTACATTAAATTTATTTAAATTTGCTTTAAATTTAAAAGCTACAGGCAGTTTTTATATAAACCTGTAACCAACCCAGCTCAACCCAAGATCGAAGCAAAGTGCTTCGAGTCGCACCCTTCCCTGCTTCGAGTAAACACTCGAATGACCCCAAGCCTCCCCATTTACTTCGAGAAAGTCAACAAATCTCCCGTGCTTGGCTTCGAGTTCTCCTCCAACCTCATCTGCTTTGAGTTTCCACGTCAATAACTTCGAGTAGAACCCGGTACCACTTCACCTTCCCAAACCCACGACTATGCATGACACACACTCTCATGTGCACGTGTGCACATGTACGCCTACTCCGACCGACTACGATCATCTCTGCGACCATCTTCCAGTCGCCTACTACCCCCCCTATCAACTCGAGCATCCATCATCACGAATTCGCCAGAGAAACAAAAACGAGCTTCAACTCAAACTGGAACATTCGAACCCAAACGAAAACATTCCTGTCAACGTCTCGAATCCACGATCCCGACCATGAGAACCCACGAAGCTCCGGTCATCGACGCGACTACTCCCCAGCTTCCACTTCCCAAACTTCCGCGCCACTCGATCCATTGGTGGTGACGAACGAATCAAATATGTGATCCCTTTAAAACTAGGTTTAAAATTTTAATTTGGTCGCCGCTATCGCCACGTTGAGCTGGAGCATATCCCACCATTTTTCCTCGAATCTCCGTACGTCCCTCCACGCCTCCACGAAACCTCGAGAGCCCCACGTTCACCGATCACCAGAAAATGGTAAAAACCCATTTCCAGTTCAACTTCGAACTGCTACTTGATCCTAGCTTTAAAAATTTTGATTCTAGCTTTAAAAATCATATTAAAGTAAAACAATCCCATGTACACATCTGAATTCATCAATTACGATGTTCGAATTCTTGCTCTTTTTTATATTAGCTGGGTTATCTTGTTTTCCAGAGCAAGTTAAACTTGGTTTTAACTCATATAAATTTTTTATCTCAAGTTTATACCATAACAACCAACTTTTGTTTTAATACTGAATCCAAAAATCAAGTAGATCGAAAAAAATGGTCAGGCTTTAAACCTGTATGGTGAAAACAGGGTTGATTTTTCTCCTATAACATGCACACATACATTTCAACATGCAGCCACATTCACACACCCTATTAGCATAGCTACATCATAGTTCAAAATGTAATTTCAAGCAATAAACAACAAGGTCGAAGGGTTGCTCACCTGATGGGAAGAAAGAAGAACAGAGAAAGAAGAGCAGAGCTTTTAGTTTTTAAATCTGAAAACTTTGCTTGAAGTTGAATTAGTTACTTTGCTCTTGATTTCCAGATTTTGGTTTCCAGATCTCTGCTTGGCTTTAAACTCTCTAATTTTCATTTTACTTTGATTCCTTTTTCCAAGATGAAGTTTGATTGTTTTGATGTTTAAATCTGAGATGTTTAGGTTGATGTTTGGTTTGAATATAAGATGATATTCTCTCAGTTTTCTTTTACTTAGAATGGACGAAACTGAATGAAAAGGAAGGTGATATGTATATGAAGAATGAGGTTACAGGGTGTTGTATTATTTTGTGCAATAGCATGAACATTGCTTTGTTTTGTACTAAGGCATGGCTGCTAAGGAATGGAAGCATTTAATGCTATGTACTCTATGTTTCCCTAAGCCATATTTGTTTGTCTCGGCTGATACCTTCTCTTGTATGCTAGAGGTAGTAGCATTGATCATTATCTATCTTGTTTATAGATATAAATATATTTACACTATTTTCTTTTACAAGCTAACGTATATATTTGCTTTGTTTACTTGTACATTTTGTTTATGCTTGCCTACAGGTTATTATATGCTGTACAAAGAATTTTTTTCTTCTCCTTTTACTTCTCTGTTTTGTTTACTTCTTGCTTGTTTCCTTCATGCTTTATATTTTATATACCTTTGTTTCATTTGTTAATATTATTTATATTTTGTTGTATTTGTTTGTAGATATTTTAAAGTTGAAACGTTATTGTTAAATTTTTGTCATGTGTTGTTTATTCCTTTTTGTTTTATATTTTGTATCAAAATGAATTATATAATTTAAAAATGAATTTCTATCTTAATCATGTTGTTATAATTTCAATTTCTAGTTCAAATATTAATTATCATTATTTACTTAATATTTATTGTCTTATATTTATTTTATAAACTCAAACCATCTTTAACCAGCAATTCAAATATATATATATATATATATATATATATATATATATATTTATCATTTATCTCTAAACCATTTATTTAAGTTTTAAATTCAAATAGAAATATATATATATATATATCTACATATACACTATTTACAATATTTTAATCTCAAATGATTTATACAGAATATACTTGGATATCGGGGAAACTCGCAATAAATAAATCGATTAATTTCACTTTAAACCATTTGTTTTACTATTTTTATTCAGAATGAAATAAATTAACAATTTTAAATTCAAAAACTCAATTAATTATTAATTTAAATACTTATAAAATTTGGGGTCGTTACAATTTATTTGAACTAGGCTACCTTACAAGCAGAACACAGAAAAATGTTCATGTTCACATGCAACCCTATATTCACTATTTTCTTTTCACGGCCAGGGGAAGGGTCAAACTCAACTTCTGAAACAAAATATCAACTATAAATATATATATATATATATATATCTATATAAAATGGAAGAGAAGCTTTTTAGAAACCTGGTTTACCAAGTTGAATATATCAAATCTAAATCTGCTTGATGCTGCAATTGGGTTCTCTGAATAGCATACGCAGCCCATACTTTATTATATATTATATATATAGGCACAGGCAGAGAAAGAAGATCGCAGGGGAAAGCTAGAGGCAGAGATTAGGTCATGAGATAAGCATGTTCATGTGTATATACTTTCGTAAGTCGAGCTGCTCGAAGGAACGGGAGAAAGGTGGATGAGCAGCCGAGTTTGGGTGGTGGAAAGGTGTGGACGTGGGCGGGGGTCTGGCCGTGCTGCTTGAGGCCTGGCGACAAGAGCCAACGTTTGGTGATATATAGGCGAGCTCGGCCATGAGAGAAGAGATTTGAAGAGTATGCTGAAGGGTGGAGGGAGAGAAGAGAATGGACAGAGGACAATGTAAATGAACACTTTATTTTTTTTTTGAACCGCGGGAATGACAACAGCTGTGAACAAGAATTCAAGGAAATAAACAGTTGGCTATTGGTTGTCTCGAGAACACCAAAGGACACAGGGAAAACAAACGGTTCAATGTATACCGATACGGAATCGTTTTTTTTCCGCGGATTCTACTACGAACCGGACTTCAAAACACAGAAATAAATATACCGTAGAGATCAGCACGACGAGACGATCAAAACGGTATACAGAAATTAGCCGTACGATTTCATTATATTAATTCGAATTTTCTACTAGCGGAAAATGCTACAAAAACGCAGAAAAATAAGATCGACGGAGCTAAAGAAGTACGAATTTGGAAAAACGAAAAATGGCGTCTTAGTCAGAAGATGAATTAGAATTTTTCTATGTAAAAATATTCAGGTTTAGAAAACATTTTATTATCATCGATTTTAACTGATATAAATTGGAATAAAATTACACTGGAAAATAAACTTCCAAATTATCTGATGAAAATTTACCAGTTGCTATGATTAATTAGACGCATTCCAAATATCAAATTTTTATTTCAAAATTTTATCTTTTAAAATTTCACAAAATTTCAACTAATTACGTTATTAAAACAGTTAAAATTTACGGATCGTTACACTCTCCCCCACTCAAAACTTTTCGTCCCCGAAAAGGAAGGAGGTAGGAGAATAGAAACAGTAGAAAGAAAATAGATTGGAATACAAGTAAAACAATTAATTTAAACCATATAATTTCAATTTAAATTAATTAATATTTAACAATTTGGTTAAATCCCTTTGAGTTCACTTAAGTTAAATCAATCTATCTATTTCTAAATTCATTATCTTACTATCTAGTCATCCTCAATTAACAATTTCTAAATCATTAATTTGTATAATCATTTATTATACTCATATTTTATTCTACAAATTTAATTCTTTTATTCCAAATTATTATTAAGTTTATTCCACTTATTATATCTTATTACATATATTTAAACCATATAAATTTCAATTTAAATTAATTTATATTCAATAATTGGTTTAAATTTAAGGTATTTCCATAAGTTGATCTAATTTCAATTTGTTAATTCTTTCAGAACAAAATTTTATTATATTCATCTCATTCAATTAACTTATTATTCTATCATCTTTATTAGCACTTTTTTATAATTAAAATCTAAGTGTATAATATTTATTATAAACACTCAAATTTTATTTATAAGATCATTTTATATTGTATATTATCCAATTACATTTTAACTTCTGAATAATTTAGGTAAGTTATATTGAAATGCAATTTAGTACTATACAAATAAAATTTTCCAATTCAATTATTTCAAGTTTAAATATTTATCCAAAATTTTGCTTTATTTATAATTGAGAACATCCTTTAACATAATTTTAAGAATTAAATTTCCGTTTAATTTCAAACCCTTTAGAGATAATTATGTATATGCTATATATATTAAATCAAATTAAATTTAAATTAATATACCCATATATATATATAAATCAAGTCATACTTAAGAAATTCAAATTAAAATATTTTTCCAAACAAAACCGTAGCAAAGCTACAGAATGGTCTCTCCACTTCGAAACTCGAAAATGAATGTCGATGATGCGGCCGCCATGACCGAAATTATTTTCCAGCGACAAAGAGAAGAGCACTGATTTCAACATTTTAAAATTCTTTGAAACGGTTTCTATTTGAAAATACCTTCAATAATATACATTTTAAAATTTTAAAAACCAAAGCTTGAAATCACTGTAAATTAAATTCTCAAATTCTAAATTTTAAATTCATTTAAATTTCAAATCATTTTATAATCCATATTTAAAAATTCATTTATAGAACAATAAGTGATAATCAATTATTATCATTTCAACAACCAATTTAATTAACTTATTAAATTTCAGAAAATTTTACTTATATATATTTATAATATATTCATACAAATTTATTTCATTTACCAAATTTGAAAATAATATTGTGTCAGTTTGCTCTATTCAAGTGTTTTGGAAATCCTATTGATAGCGTTGATCAGACGAATCGATCGAAAATCCAAATCAACATCAACAACTCAAACAACACTATAAAACATTTTATATTAATTACAAATACACTTCCTCGCTCGACGATAGAAGAATGGATTTCAAAGCAAGGATAGAGATTCAAATTTGATGGTCTCAAATCAAAGAGAATTTTGATTCGAAGATAAGTTCGAAACAAAGATGAGATGATTAAATAACAAAATAGGAAGATGGATAAGTTTAGATAAATCGCGGGCAACCTTAATCGGGTCAACCGTGACTTAAAGAATAAGATCGATGTGGATTTTCTGGGGTAAATCTACATTCGATCCTAAGAGATAGAGTTCGGGATAACAAGAGATATATATATAGCATTGTAAACCGAGGATGCAGAAATCTTCGGTGAATCAATGCTTCTTGTAAAGGAGTTTCACCCCTTTACAATCATTCAAAGATTGGCGAGACCGCCTATTTGTTATAAAGATCATTCGAAGTGGAGTTATGGGATACTCCCGAATCAAAAGAAGACTAATAGGGAGAGACAAGAATGGATTAGAAACCACAGGGAACGTTCCAAAATCCAAAAGAAATCGAGTCAAAAGAAAGAGATTCAAGCTCGAACGAAAGTGATTCTGTTAAAAAATTTACCATATATGCTAAGTTTTGCCTAGAGCCAAAGCTCTGATACCAACTGTAACGACCCACTATTTTGGACCATTCAAATCAACAATAAATCCACACATGCCGGACTTGAATAATTCAAAACAATGGATTGTAAATAAAATTTGGCAAAACTCAGCATATACAGTAAATAAAATAATCACAGATAACAGACACAGAGTAATATAACAACAATGCAGCGGAAATAAAGAATAGTAGTTCATGAAGCTACTATATATATAACAGAGTTAAACAAGATACAATAGAAGTCTCGAATACAATAGTCAAATACAAGATCAGAATACATTGCTGGAATCAACTGAATAACTGAAAGCTGGATAGATAGCTGGATCTCCAAGCGAAGCTCCAACTCCAAAGGTGAGTCTCGAATACTAGTACACTCAGTCTGACCCGAGCGTAAAGCAAAACACAAAACACTCGAGTCAGGATTAACATTCTTATATCAATAAATCCAACTTAAGTGAAATAACAACATAAAATACAAGTAACTCAAAGGATGTTTGGGATAACCATCCTCTAAGGATCCGTTAAACTATCTACTATGTAGCTGTGTAGTTAAAGCGCTTGGCGGATTCAAAGCGGTGGAGGTGCAAAAAGTCATAGCGGGGATACAACGAGGATATAGCGGGATATAGCGGATGACTCTAAAATAGCATATAAAACTCGTACTTAATGTTTTTTCAAATATATAAATGGTAATTAACTGAAAAAATATCATTCAATTGAATTATAATTAATACATAAATAATTTTAAATATAAACATGTGCGAATATACTTTAAATAAACATAAAACTGTTATATAACATAATTGAATTTAGTAGAATACTAGAGTATTTTCATTTCTAAAAATATATTAAAAATTAAATCAAATAAACTAGTTTCATAATTTTTATAATATATAAATGCAATTTTTCAATTCATTTTATTAAAGAAGATATAGCGGAAATAGCGGAATATAGCGGGAATAACGGGATATAGCGGAAATAGCGGGGCTTAAAGCGGAAAGGCTATATTTTGGGGATATATGGAAAAATCGTAGCGGTAGAAATCCGCTATGAGATATAGCGGGGTTATAGCAGGGTAATAGCGGGGCATTAACTACACAGCTATGTAGTAGTGTACGCTAAGTAGATAATGCCTATCAGTAATATAAAGTATCAAAATAGCGTTAAGGCGTTACCATTATCCCCCTTAACACATTTTATATAAGCGTCATAGTCTATACAGCACTGTAAACTCCACCGTAAACTAGTGGGCTATCAGGGAGTAATCCATAGGTATAACACAAAACAAATCGTAGTGGTCGCGCATAGGGATACGAGTATGACAAGGCACATGAGGCAATACCCAAGGTAGTGAAACTACCATTTGCCTGATCCGGACTGGTATGAACGCATCGCCGCAACGATCGCAATACTGCGAAAAAACACTCCCAATTCAAGGGTGCGCACCAATCAAAAACAAGTAATGAGTAGTTTTACGAAGAAGTGTGTCCGCTAGAGGTAGCTAACCTCACTGGCCCGGCACAGCTCCTGTTTAATTCATTTCCAATTTGACACAAGTGTCAAGGTCATCCATTATCGTTCTCTTTCTTCAAATCCAGCAACGTCATCATTCCAACCACTTCATTCTTGATCACACTCAGCGTATTATAGTTATTAAAGTGGTTTTCGGTTTAGACAGAGAGTATGTCCCTAACCGATCCCGGACTCTTCAATAACTACGTAATTATTACACCGATTGATCATTTAATAAACTTTCAAAATAGTTTATATTTCAAAACCAAAATATCATTGCCATTTCAAAACCATATCCATATGATATCATTTTCACTTCAAATAAATCCATTTCCAAAATCATATCACTTTCCAAAGTTATATTGCTTTCGAAATCGTAAGTCTTTTAAAATCAAAACACTTTGGAAATCAAAACCTTGAAATTCATAACACTTTGAAACCATAGTTTGAAATCATCACATTTTGGAATCCATAACACTTTCCTCTTAAACGGTTTAGATATTAAAATTAGTGTATAAAATAAGATAGTTTATAAAATAAAAATAGTTTATATAAAATAGTTATAAGTTAAAATAGTTTATAATAAAATAATAGATATTGAAATGATTTATATAAAATAGTTTTTATTAAATTAGTTTATAAAGTAAAATATAAATAGTTGTAGATATAGTTTAAAAATACTTTATAAAATAAAATAGCTTCCACAAATTCACAAATCGATTCAAATTAACTCGACTTCCAAATTCAACTTAATTCAATCTCAATTCATAAATTTCAACTCAATTCAATTTCTCAATAAATCATTTCGAATTATAACGATTTCAAATACAGATTTGAAACACAAAATAAATCATTAAATTTCAATATATTTAAAAGCTTTAAATATTACACATTTCTTTAATCATTTCAATACATCTAAATACAACTTCAATTTACAAATTTATATAAACAAAATATCCCATTTAAATTTACATAAGTTTGAAATATTCATTTAAGCCACTTTTTAATCAAATTCAAGTTATAAAACATATCTTAAAATTTCAAATTTAATAGATTTCAAATCAAACTTATTTAAGTATAATTCTTAAATAATTCATAATTCCAAATCAATTTCAAATTTATCTTTCAACCTGAAACATTATAAACTCTATATTTGAAAATATAACTTTTACATAAATACTCAAACATATTTTTATATTGATTCAAATCAACTTTAATAAATCTTTAAAATCAATATTTATTAAAACCGTATATTTCTTTTCAAAACCATAGAAATCATTTCAAATTATTTATATGTAGACCAACGGTGTTTGTATATAATTTTCTACCCTATGGTCAAGTGATATGGATATTTATCATTTCAATCCGCAATTTAAATATATACGGGTATATATATATCATTTCAACCCGTAATCCCAAATTCAATTCAATTGAAAATTGCTTGGGTTTATCATTTCAACCCATAATGACTTTCTCATATTCTAAAGTCTGTTAGGGTATGTATCATTTCAACCCATAGTGATTCTATACTAACAGGGAACTTGTAGAGTGATAACAGATATGATAATACTATAACAGGCATATATCATCAGATAATGGTGTCAGATGTCACATGTGAATAGATACAGATGATGGCATATATATAGCAATGTTAATAACTAGCAACAGCATATTTCAATTGTCGTTTCAATTGAAATCAAATTTAATAAATAAAAGAACATTAATCGTGAGAGATTGCTCACCTTTCGAGGCTAGAGAGATTCGACAATGAGAGTAGTTACAACCTAAGCATGAATTCCAAAACGAAGCACGATTGAACGCGAATTTGACGACAAAGCTGATAACAGGAATCGACGAAATTAAATCAGGACTAGATCGATGAAGAAAATCGATATAAGTGAACTTAGGTATATATATATATATATATATATATATATATATATATATCCAGTCATATTCTTAATTTAAACATAGTTTAAAACAAATATATATATTTCAAAATCATTTTTTAAACTAAAATTCAAATATTAATGTCAAGTAAAATAATAAATTTTGAATTAATACGTTTAAAACTTAATAGTTTACCAGATATATTTTTATATACTTAGGAAATCAACCAACAACCAAAGTTTAAAACTGATAAAAATATCAACACTATATGTTATATTTGAAACAACATTTATTATAAAATTAGTAATTATAAAACCAACTTAGATCCAAAATAGCATATACAAAAACAAATCTATGTGCAGGCAAAATAATGTGTGTATATATACTTTTATATATATAACAAAGATATAAACAGCAACCAAAAGAAAAATGATACCGATATAAACAAATGTATAGACTTACATATGACTTTAAATAACAACAAATATATAGACTGACATATGTAAGATATGAATATATTCAAATATATATTCACCGACCTTATATAACATTACATATATATATATGACAGATTTGTACAATATACGTAAGTAGATTTATACCATATATATAAGCAGATTTATAAAATATAACATAATACAACTTTATATGCATGAAACCTATACAAGTGATATCTTTTTTAATATAAAAGAAATCAATAAACTGTACTACATATACAATATACTTTATAATAGCTTATATTCGAAACTATATATATATACTAATGGTATAAACAAAACTTTTATATATAGCAACATAAATTATACATTATTGACCAATTATCTCAAAGGTATAAACTAATACATCATATATGTATGCCACTGACCATTTATTTGAACTAGGCTACCTTACAAGCAGAACACGGAAAAATGTTCATGTTCACATGCAACCCCATATTCACTATTTTCTTTTCACGGCCAGGGGAAGGGTCAAACTCAACTTCTGAAACAAAATATCAACTATAAATATATATATATATATATATATCTATATAAAACGGAAGAGAAGCTTTATAGAAACCTGTTTGACCAAGTTGAATATATCAAATCTAAATCTGCTTGATGCTGCAATTAGGTTCTCTAAATAGCATACGCAGCCCATACTTTATTATATTTTATATATATGGGCACAGGCAGAGAAAGAAGATGGCAGGGGAAAGCTAGAGGCAGAGATCAGGTCATGAGATAAGCATGTTCATGTGTATATACTTTCGTAAGCCGAGCTGCTCGAAGGAACGGGAGAAAGGTGGATGAGCAGCCGAGTTTGGGTGGTGGAAAGGTGTGGACGTGGGCGAGGGTCTGGCCGTGCTGCTTGAGGCCTGGCGACTAGAGCCGACGTTTGGTGAAATATAGGCGAGCTCGACCATGAGAGGAGATTTGAAGAGTATGCTGAAGGGTGGAGGGAGAGAAGAGAATGGACAGAGGACAATGTAAATGAACACTTTATTTAATTTTTTTGAACCGCGGGAATGACAACAGCTGTGAACAAGAATTCAAGGAAATAAACAGTTGGCTATTGGTTGTCTCGAGAACACCAAAGGACACAGGGAAAACAAACGGTTCAATAGATACCGATACAGAATCGTTTTTATTTCGCGGATTCTACTACGAACCGGACTTCAAAACACAGAAATAAATATACCGTAGAGATCAGCACGACGAGACGATCAAAACGGTATATAGATATTAGACGTACGATTTCATTATAAAAATTCGAATTTTCTACTAGCAGAAAATGCAGCAAAAACGCAGAAAAATAAGATCGATGGAGCTAAAGAAGTCCGAATTTGGAAAAACGAAAAATGACGTCTTATTTAGAAGATGAATTTGAATTTTTCTATGTAAAAATATTCAGGTTTAGAAAACATTTTATTATCATCGATTTTAACTGTTATAAATTGGAATAAAATTACACTGGAAAATAAACTTCCACATTATCTGATGAAAATTTACCAGTTGCTATGATTAATTAGACGCATTCCAAATATCAAATTTTTATTTCAAAATTTTATCGTTTAAAATTTCACAAAATTTCAACTAATTACGTTATTAAAACAGTTAAAATTTACGGATCGTTACATTTCTTGTACTTAGAATCCACTGTTATATATATATGTTATATTTTGTTCCACTGCGACTGTGAGATTCTGTGTTGCTATATTTTTCTTCTGCCTTTTTCTTCTTTACCCCTAATGAATCGGTATTTCTGGCACTTGAATATTGGCATGTTATGCCGTGAACGTATTGATGTTAATTTTCAAGGGTCGAAAATTCCGGGCCATTAGAGGGTAGCTGGCCCTAAGATATATTGGTCCATTTCAGGTTATAGAAAGGAATGGGAAGCTCTCGTATAGAGTAGATTTACTGAGTAGTATGGTAGGTGTCCATAATGTATTCCATGTGTCTCATCGTCGCAAGTATGTGCATGATCCAGAGACTACTATTTTTCCAACAGGGTTGGAAGACCTGGTAGTAGAGCCTGATTTGACTTTTGTTAGACAACCAGTTTTTGTTGTAGCGAGAGATGAGAAAAGATTGAGGTCCAACACAGTCAAGTTGGTGAAAGTTCAATGGAGCGACAATGAGAAGGACTGTACTTGGGAGACCGAGGACATGATTCAAGATAATTATCCTGATCTTCTTTGATAGTATGTCTATATTAGCTTTATATAGATAGTAGCTAGTCAGATAGGCTAGTACGGTTGTTAGGAGTCATTACAGATGATTGCTATGTTTAGTATTTAGTCCTTACTGAATTTCGAGGATGAAATTCTTTAAGGAGGGGAGCCTGTAACACCCCTAATTTTTAATACATTATTCAAGAGATTTAATTAGATAAATAAAATAGAATAATGTAGAGTGATAAGGAGATTGAGATTGGTGAATAAATGTAGAGGTCATTCTTAAGTAACTTGAAAGAGCTTGTAAATGGATAAATGATAATTAAATTAACATAAGGGCATTAGGGTAATTGCCGCACCCATAGTTCACTACCCTATACTCACATTACCTTATCATTCACGTTCATTTTATCACAAAAATTTAAACATAAGAAAAGAGCAAGTCGACCATTAAGGAGTAAGAAGAGAAGAGAAAATTCAAGATTTATGCCTAGGATTCAAGCTAGGGGAATCAATCTCAAACAATCTCCAATTTCCTTATCCAATATAAGGTGAATAATAATCACTATATCTCTATTTTTGTTTTTATACGATCATTGATTTTCGGATTTAAGATTAAATCTAATATGATGATTTTTGATGATATGCTTGATTTCAAATAAATGATAGAGTCAAACAAGGCTGTTTGCACTTGATAAACATGGTTTTAGGGGTAAATCCATATGTTTTGATTTTAGAATGCCATGGGAAAATTTTATGTTATGAGAAACATGATTTTGGAGTTGGGTTTCAATTTTTAGAATTTTCCAAGCCGTGGAGAATTTGTTATGAATTTTCAAAGGAAAATATGTATTATTGGGTTTAGAAATTAATTCTGGTAATAATATAATGAATTTGGGTCTGAAATTTAAATATGTTAGATAGCATATTAAAAATGAATTTATGTGATTTTTGGGGTATTAAGAGGTTTATTATGGAAATTAAATAATTTTGAAAGGAGTACCTAAATGATTTAATTGTTGTTAAATGGGAAGGGCTTATTTGTTAAAAGTTAATCTTGTTTTACATCTGATAAAATGCGGTAATTTTCCATAAAATAATTTGAAAAGTTAAGGCAACCAATCATTTGTTACATGTATGTAAGTTAGTTACAAAGAAATTACTTTATTTGGTAAAAAGTATTATTTACCCAGAAAAAGTAGGTTCCGCCTCCTTGGTAGTAGCTTTCGACCTAGAGCTTCCGCCTTCAACCAAGTCGAAACCAATGAAGCCGAAACCAATGCACATGGTATCACTTAATTGGTACGTAGTGGATTGGAGAAAGGCAGAAGGTAAGGTGTCGAAACATAGCTTCCGAAGGGGTCGAGACCTTTGGTTTGTTTTCTAAAGAAAAGCGCTTGCCTGTTTACAATGAGGTTTCGAAGGAGTTAAAACTAATGCTTGCGAAAGGGTATTTTGAAACAAGTTTTCAAAGGAGAGCTATCACCTTTTTAAAGTAGTAGCTTTCGAAAGAGTTACTAAGCTTTTAAATTAATGCTTTCGGAAGGGGTAGTTTCAACTAAGTCAAAACCCTTCTATAACTCGATGCCTTTCGATGGTATTGAAGATATCAATGCCTTCGGAAGGTACCTTTTGTTTTATAAATATAAGCTACTTCTTATAGCTTCGAAAGGGGTTAGGGGTTTCGAAGGCAATGGTTTTGAAAGGGGTTTGATATTTTATGCTTTCGAAAGGATGGTGCCGACACCATTAAGTTTTCCCCAATACTTTTATGAGATAAAGAATGGTTTCAAAAGAGATGCTTTCGCTTTTATTTACTTGACCCAAAATGATATTTTAAATATAAACCCAATTGTTTCGAAAGGGGTACTTTTAATGTTTTCGAAAGGGGTACTTTCAAATGGTTTCGAGGCTATGCTTTTAAAGTTAAATGCTAATACTTCAACACATTCGAAAGGTTTTGAAGGAATGGTTTTAAAGGCTTCAAAACGTAGGGGGCCTAATGTTTTGAAAATGGATTTTTATGCTTTCGAAGGAGGGTATTCAGTGAGGTCGAAAGCTTGGATTCGAAGGACCCGAAAGGTTTTTTTTTTTCAAGACTAATAACCCAAACTCGTTTTTGAAGGAAAAATGTAATGACCCAAGATTTTAGGAATTTATTTTTGAAAATATAAATAAGTTTAAAATAAATTTTAAATTAATTTTAAAAGAAAAGGGGGGGAATTGATATGGCTTGATATGGTGCAATTATAAGTGTGTACATGTGTGCACAGGAAATACACATGAATAGAAGCTTAATTCCTGAATGATATGAATGAACATATGTTGATGTGTATGGAAATATATATATATATATAGATAAATAGATTAAATCCTTAAAAGCTATATGCATAAATATATATATGGATGCTACTGGTTGTATTTGAGTGTACATATGAATATGTGTTCAGTAAAAAATAATAATGTATAGATATATATATATTTGTATTAATTATTTCTGTAAGACATATATATATATATATACATATATGTATGCTAATAAAATACCAGAGTTCAAATCAGTAAAATATAAATACACAAATATATTTTAAATTATAGGCACAAATGAAAGAATGAAGATATAAAAGGAGTAATCCTTTTATAAATAAATAAGGGAAGTACATGCTATTTAAGTGAAAGCTAAAAATAGAAAAATAAGATAAAACAGAGATATGTTTTGTATAAGCAGAATTAGGAAGAACCTTTGATATATATATATATATATACATATATATATATATATATGTGTGTGATAAATAATGGAAATCAAGTCACACTTTTAGCATGATAGTAGACAAGAGAAAAAGCATTTTCTGGAAAAGCAAAATTTCTGAAAAAAACCAAAATAATAAAACCACTTTTCTCTCCACAAACTTGAGCCGGGGAGGGTAAGATTTTGGTTTTAAAGTAAATGCAAATGACATGATTTCTGATGGGCAAAAATGACTTTAGCTATCACCTTAAACCCTAAGAAGAACCCTGCATAAATAAGCAGTGATATGAGGGGCCTTCTCTTCTTCCCTGATAGCTCTTGAGAAAAATATATATATCACATAAATATAAAAACAAGTGAAGAAAAGGGTTTGAGGGCAGAAGCTTATCGATCAACTAGGAAGTGAAAGAGAGCTAGGTGAGAAAACTCACTCAAAAATCTAAGGCACTAAGTCCTAATGAAGGCAGCCAGTTTATAAGTTGATTTTTCTTAAAAATGTATTTTCATATGTTATTGTCTTTCTTTGATTTCTAAGATGAGAATGCTTTGATCTTTAGTTGGTTGTTCTGCTTGTTTTATTATATGAAAGTTCTAAGTATCATTGGTATATATGTTTTAAAAACCCAGATTTCTCTGATATGTTAATATTTAGAAAAATAAGTAAATACCCAGAGAATCAAATGATGAATATAGGCAAATAGTGTTGGTTTTGGCACAACCCAGAAAATAGAGACATGTTGAGCTGCAATATACTTATGTATAAGTGCTGAGGCTTGAGACAAAAAGGAATTAGGGGTGCAATAGGGTTGCCTATGTGCTGATGCTCCTGATTCAATGAAAATATATAAATAGTCATATACATAGCAAATAAATTTTATGATTCAGTGAAACTTGGTCATTCTGAGTTTAACTTAAGCACAGATGTTTGCAAAAAGAAAAACTCTCTCAAAAAGCCATAAGCCAATGTTAGTTGTCTATACCCCTTTTAAAATGCAAGAATATATATATATATATATATATATATATATATATATGCAGAATCTTATTTAATAGACACCTATGTTTAATTGCATGTTTGTCTTTGTTTGGTTATGAATGATATGGAATGCCATGACACGAATGTTTGTTTTAGTCAAATGATCCACTGAATGGTTTAGTCATGAAAAATCAAAAGAGTTATTATTAACTTAAAACTGATTAGGAAATGGGGTCAAGAGCACTGCAGGAATGACTTGTGTTCTTGAGCAATACAAGTTGACACATGGCTTGTTTAAGTCTTGAGATCTTTGTGTAATGGAGTGAATTAGTCCATTACAATGTGTCCATTGATTCATATAATTGCAGATGAAACCAAGATAGATAAATATATCAATGTGAGAAAATTTGATATAAGAAGGAACTAGAGTTTTCCTGGAATGAAATCTGAGTAGGGAATAAATGATTTAATTCATTTTGGTGATTTCCCTGTTTTTGTATATATGCTTATTTGATTTAGAACTGATTTGTATGAATGTATGCATGTACCATATCTTTCTGGAAAGGAAGACTTAAGTGTGCACCTGCACACTGACACAGAACATGCACACCATGACTTATTTGTTTTCTAAAGGCAGGGTATACAGATTTATACATGTTTCAACTTTAACTTGATTTACAAATTGTTTTAGTGGATTTTCTCATACCAGACATGTGTCTGACCCTAGTGTGCTAATGGCATATGGGGTGTCTCATTTAATATGGGGCAGCTTCAAATGCATTTTCAGGGACTGCAGCAACTAAGTAGGAGTAGGAGCAAGGCTTTGAGAAGAAGATTATAGCATGCTAAAATTAGTTAGATAAGAGCTTAAAAGATGAAATCTGCATGTACTGATATTTTTAAATTATCACTTGTATTAAGTACTGAATGTTGGATGGATATTTTGCTAAGTGTTTTGCTAAGGAATTGACTTGTAATTGGAGTTTATAAATTTGGTGATTATCTGAAAAGTTGAAGAAGCTAACCAATGGTTTTGTAAGCAAATCTGAGCAAGAACACTATGATAAATGGGGTAGTTATATTTTATAATGTATTAGTCAATCTTGAGTCTTTGAAAAGGATTAAGTTTTGGGAAATCTGGATAGTTGAGTCTTAGTAAATTATATGATTTATTCTTCCACCATGATATTTGCATACAAGAGTGGATAGGCATAGGGAAAATGTATTTATGTGTCTGCAATGTTTTCATAATGCAATTTGTTCTACGCAAATGTTTTATACCATGTTCTTGATAAAGGAAGAATCTGTAATATAGGAGTTGAAAGCCATGTCCATGATAGTTGTATATGTGCATATTTAAATATGTTTTGTTCAGATATTAGCACACCAGTTATCCTTATATTTTAACATGGATCTGAATTCCTTTTCACTAAGGATTTGATCAAAATGCATTTTTAAGACCCTATGGCTTATACCAGAACAAAGAGTCTGGTTGAACCATGTTTTGGATACCCTGGTTCTCAGGAAACTCACTCATGTTTGCATTTGATTTAGCTTAGCATCCTGGCATCAAAGAATTAGGTTTTTGGAATATGATATCTCACTTAAAAATATTCCAGAAAAGAGTTTGTACTCTAGGCAGATTTTAAAGAAAATCAAACATAGATAATGATATAAACTTATATCATTTTTCAGATCATAAACACTACACCATCAATTTAAAGGCAATCATAACACAATTATAATGTTTTTAGGTATTACACTTCATTGAGAATACAGCAAGTAATCAAGGATTAAAAATCATATTGTTACCTTCATGGATGGAATTTTATTGCATGAATTAAATTGAACTATGTGTGGATTGATTAAATTTAATCAATCAAATTATCCTCTTGTTTACCATAACTATGATTTAAACAAGAGAGGCACATGCATCTTCACATGTATGTGCATTTCCTTATGGATACACTGATATATTTATATTGGTAAAGATTTTGATCCTGGATATGTTGTTTTGATAAAAAAAAGAAGAAAAAATGACTCTAGGCTTCAGAAATATATATATATGATAATATATATATATATATATATATATCAATGTAAAAAAAATCCTTACAAATTAAGGTATAAAAGAGAGGGTCTTTTCAAAAAATCCATGGCTAAATTAAAGGGGTTTTTGTAATGGTTTTGAGAAGAAGCTTTCCTTGATAAAATAATAGGTTAAAGGGATTAACTGCGTTTTATATTAAACCCACAGGAGTGGTATTATTATGTTATGTTGTTTGCTTCTTCAAATATAAATATATTCACATTATAATGTACCAATAACTGAATTTTGAGGATAAAGGGTAGAAGAACCAGCTAGGTTGACCCAGTAGTGAATATAAAATTATTAAACTCCTAGATGAGTAGAATTGCATCCAAGAGGTCAGGAAGATAAGAATATAGGATGCCTAAATATAGAAGTTGTCAGTGAGACAGGTTCATAGTGCACCCATGAAAACTATGATTAAGTAGTTATTGAAGTTACCAATAGGTTCATAGTGATCCCATGAAAAGTATAATATAAAGAGTGGTTGGTAGGGGCCAATATGTTTGTTAGTGCACCCATAAAAATTATATCCGGATTAAGTTATTAATGGCTGTCAATAGGTTCCTAGTCAACCCATGAAAACTAGGATAAGATAGAGAAGTTATTGGAGTCAACAATAGGTTCAGAGGAACACATGAATTAATTAAACCCACAAGAGTGGCAGTGTTAAGTTAATTAGCAGGGGCCAATAGGTTCATAGTGCATACATGAAAACTATGAAATAGGACAAGGAGTCATTATATTATTTGAAGGTTATTAGTAAGCCCATGAAAACTAATAGGTTAATAGTGACCCTAGAATCTATAAACATGACAGGGAGTCAATTAAACAAGGGATGGCAAATCCAAAATGTTTTAACTTGTATGCATATCATCATAATATTTTGAAATGATTATGTTTTAACCATTGTGGTTGCAGGATCACGGTATATGGTTTTATAAAGGTTTTAGAATACTAGTGAAGGGAAAATCCATTCCACTAAGCGGTAGTTCCTCTGGATATCTAAATGGTTTGAGTTGTTAGATTATTATTCATACTAGGCTTTCTGTCTGACTCAAAGTTTATGTTTTCTTTTTAAACTCTAGGGTAGTCTGAGATTTGAGGTTTTCAGGTACCTCATTAGACGAATAAGCTTTCGGAGACGTGTAGGAGGTAGAATAAATATTTAGAGTTCTTTTCACTTTGATTCTGCTATGTTGTTTTGTAAAGGCAAAGCTGTTTAAGTGCCTTATTATATACTCTGATCAACCAAGGGGGCATCTTCATATGTCGCTCTTGGAATATTTGTAATAATTAAATATTTCAAAATGTCGTTAGCAATTATGGAATTATGTAAAGAATGTTGAAATGGTTTTGGAATGGAATGAGGATGTTGTTTTGAAATTAAATTTTTTTCCATATCCATGTGTTTCTGTGAATCAATGAATCTAACAACACCGAATTTGGTCGTCGAGGATTAATAACTATGGATGATTGTAGCATTTGTAGCAGTTAGTTTTGGGCCTCCAAGTAAGGGGATGTTTCAAGTTGACAACTCCTAGTATATATCAAATGGACATAGATTGGATTCTCGAGACTGTAGAAGAAGCGGAGTCCTGGCAGATGCCAATTAAGGAATATCTACTCAAAGGGATACTCCCTAGGGACTTGAAAGAGCAGAAGAAGCTTCTTCGAAAGGCCCGGCGATTCGTAATACAAGATGGAGTGTAGTACAAGTGAGGATTCTCCTCTACCCTGTTGAATATATATATATATATATGCAGTGCACATGTAACAAGAACCAAGGCCAACCATAGAACGGTTTTGAAGACATGAAACCACACATTCAACACAAAAATGTACAACCCAGTACACACACAAATGTACACATGAAGCTCATATGCAAACCAAACCAGACTCAAGTGAACAAGACTACATGAATATACACACACTAGCAGTTATGACAACAAGGGCTGCAACCACCAGAGAAAACAAGTATGAAGGCATGAACCCACACAAGTGCTCAGGTAGATAGAATCAAGATGAATCGGACCAAAGCAGCGTGTCAACAACAGATCTGTGACAAACACATGAAACAGAGGCATGATCAATTTCAAGTGCACCATGTATATACATAAAAGACCATAATTAATGCCGAGCCATCACACACATAAATACATGCATATGCAAATATAGTATGACAGTGCAGCAACGGTCAAAATTTCTATAAGTTGCATTTCAAACAAAGACAAGGCAGCAAAAATAGAGAATGGTCATACGAATTAGATAAGTCAAAGTCCAGTTTATCACAAATCAAATGTCAAAGTCGAAGCCAGCAAAGAATGGAACTCACAAGTAAAACATGATGAACGAGTCAATAAAAATTACGTGAAGCAGTTTGAATAGAGTTGCAAAAAAATTCATAGCTAGAAAATCCAACTTATCTCAAAAATTCACGATGTCAAAGTCATAGCAGAAAACTATGGAACCAAAATTCAAATACACCAGGGAAAAGAAGGAACCGACTAAAGCAAGTCAATAATGAACAAGACAGAGTAATCACTAGCATCCAATCAAAATCAAATGGCCGAACAAAATTATCATGAAGAATTCAAACAGTATATAGAACGAAAATTTAGGGATTTTATCCCTATAAAATAAACTTGTTACATCATAGACAAAATCAGGGTTCGAGCCGAAGAAATTAATCGTAGCATAAATTCGAATATATTCGAAAATCAAAAATGGGGCGAAAATCACATACCAGTAGTATTCGAACTCGATACAATTGGAGCGACCGAAAGCCTATCACAGCCAGAAGTCGATTGACAAAGCAACGCAACGCAAATTCCTCAAATCAATCGATTGATCATAGTGCGGTGTTTCAATTAAGGAAAACCCTAATTCCTTTTTGAAGAAGAACAAAGAAGGCGGCCGCACAATAGAAGAAGGGAACGAGCTTCTTTTTTTTACATCAATTATTTGTTTAGGCCGGTCTTTTATTTCAAATTGGGCTTAAAGTGTTAAACTAGGGTTTTATTTAGTTTGTTTTTATTTTGTAATTTTTCTCTTTTTAAAATTGTGTAACTCTCTAGTCGTGTGACTATGTTACGAACTATGGTGGTGTAGTTCGAGAATTCGCAACTCGGTGGCTGAGTTGTGGCAGGGTTTTGAGCATAGAGTTAGGTTAGTTATTAGCGGGTGTCGCGAGTTTATGTGTGTAAGCGTTTGACTAGTTAATTACTAGTAGAAACCTTGGGTGCAGCACGTAGGCAGGGTTTTGCCGAAGTTGGGTAAATCTGTGTTGTTCTATTTTCGCTTTTGTTATTCTACTATTATCTGTGCTGCAATTATTATATATATTTTCGCATCAATTTTTATTATTATTAGTATCACCCTATTCACCCCCCCCTCTAGGGTGAAATCGATCCTATAAGTGGTACCAGAGCTAGGAACAAAAACCAATTTTTGTTTTAAAAATTTGATTTTTCAAAAACCAATTTTGTTTTAAAATGGATTCTTTTAATAATCCTTTTGCTGAGGGTCAGTCCATAGTTAGACCACCTATGCTCAATGGTGAATATGCTTACTGGAAAAATAGAATGAAATTTTTTATGAAAACCATTGATGCTTGGAATATTGTTGAGACAGGATATAGGACACCAACTATAGTGGTAGATAATCAAGAAATTGAAAAACCGATGGATCAATGGACAGACCTTGAAAATAAACTACAGAATGCTAATACTAAAGCTATGAATTCTATTATATGTTCATTGGATCAAATTGAATTTAATTGTCTCATATTGTCTAACAGCGTAGGAAATTTGGCACACACTTGAAGTGACTCACGAAGGAACCTCCCATGTCAAAGAATCTCGCCTTGCCATGCTTAGTAGCGAATACGAGAACTTCACAATGGCCAAGGATGAAAATGTCAAAGAAATGTTTGGCCGACTTTCTAATCTCATATACAAATCAAAAGCTCTCAGAAAACCATACACAGAATTGGAAATAGTCTGAAAAATCCTCAGAGTCCTTCCATGAAATTTTGAAGCAAAAGTTACTGCCATTCAAGAATCAAAAGATCTGAAACAAATCAAAGTTGAAGAACTCATCGGAAATCTCACCACTTGTGAGCTAGAAATGAAATTCAAGGAAGAACGTAAAGGAGATGATACTCGAAAGAAATCAATAGCTCTCAAAGGAACAATTGAAAGTGAAGATGATGATGATGATGATGGTGCAGCAGAACGGCGCTGGTAATAAAGAAATTCAAAAGGTGGAATCACAAGTATGGAAATCTAGCTCTAAATCAACAACCGAAAAGCAGAATAGTCAAAGTACTAGACAACTCAGAAGAGCAGGAGATTATTTGTCACAAGTGCAATAAACCCGGTCATATCAAGCCCAATTGTCCTTAGAATCGACTCAGCCAAGGAAAGAAACCGAAAAGGAGAAGTTTTGCAGCTACTTGGGATGAAAATGATGAAGCTGATAAAAGCAGTGGCAGTGAGATTGAAAAAGAAAATTTGTGTTTTCAAGGGGAAACAACTGACAGTGATGATGAAGAGCCAAGTGAGGTATCAAAACTTACTCATTCAGAATTACTTATATATTTTCACGAAGTAAATGGCTGTTTTGAAAGACTTAGGGAGAAGTACGCTAAAATTGAATCACAAAGAGATAGTTTGATAGAATTAAATAAACAGCTTGATCAATTGGTTAAAAACTATCGAAACAAGAGCCCTAAGTGTGATAAGTGTCCATCATTCGAAGAAGAAATTAAAATTAAATCACTTGAAAATGAAATTCTGATTTTGAAAGAAAGATAAAATAATAGGAGAGAAAATTCTATTAAAAAGTGCACTTTATTATTGAATGAAAATGAATCTCTCAAAACACAAGTCCAATAATTGTCTACAACTTTAGGAAAATTTTCAAAAGGAGAAAGATCACTAAATATGTTATTAGGGAAATAAACAGTCAATATTGTTAGACAAGGACTTGGGCATACTCAATCTGAACGTGTTAGAAGCGAAATTAATAAAGTCAATTCCAAGTGCACAATTTGTGGAAAAACTGGACACAATCACAAGAATTGCTGGTATAGACCCAAACACGTGAAAACCATACCAATTTGGGTTCCAAAAGGCACTAATATAAAATCTCTTAAAGACAAACAGATCTAGGTGCCAAAAGGAAAAAATATAAATTGTCTTAGGTCTACTAAAACATATTTTTCAAAATCTTTTGTCACTAACAACCATGGACCTATAAAAGCAAATATGTCACAAAAATATTTTCTCGTATAGGTGTGGTGACAGGCTAAGGAACAATAACAGTGTTATCTGGATTCTAGCTGTTCCAGGCATAAGACAGGCAACAAATCAAAGTTCCTTAGCCTAGTACAAAGGTGACAGAGTCACAATGGGTAACAACGAAAAATTATCGTAAAGGTAAAATAGGTAACATTACATTTACCTTGAACGATATATTAAATGTTGAAAATCTGCACCAAAATCTGATTTAATTCAGCCAGTTATGTGATAAGGAAATAAATGTTGTTTTAGATTCTGATTTGTGCAAAAAATGTTGGCCAGTCATCTTTTTCATCCTTGAACTATTTCATATAGATTTGCTTGGACTAACTATATTTCTAGTTTCGATGATAAGAGATGTTGTCTTATATTGATTGATGATTACTCAAGATACACGTGGATATATTTGTTTATCTTACTGCTTCTAGATCTGACACTATGTTCACTAGTTGTTTGTGTACACGTTGTCAATCAAATCCTTAAGGAATCACATTTTAAAAGCTGTAAAATGATTATAAGGTATTTTTTGCAACTTCACGATATGGTCTATGATATCCAATTTATGATAACCTTGAGTCAAAGCGAAATTCAGATGCAAATTACACCGGTAGTCTAGTTGGTAGAAAAAGTATTAGTGGAACTAGTTTTATGTTGAGACATTCATAAGTTGCATCACATTTTCAAAGAAAATATATGCATATTTTTCATTTCAACTGATTTTCAATTGGCAGACAGTTTCTTTCATAAAGCCCTTTCCAGAAAATAGTTTTTTGTTGACTTCATTTTAGATTAGGCATTTTAGAAAATTTGATTTTATAATTATTTTTGGATTTGATATTAAATAACTACATTAACTAATTTGACTTCCTACTAATTATCGAAAAGATAAATAGTAATTAAAATAGTGATGAGTGTCGATATTAATCATATATTATGACTTGATACAGTATATTTAGTAAATTTCTTTAAAAATTTAAACAAGATTTATAATAACTTTTGTTGGTAAAAATTCCATGACCATCTCTATTTCTATCATATTTCTAACGACCATCACTCATTAAAATCCAATATATTATGTCAAAATTTGGTATTTTAAACGGGAAATTATTCGTTTTTATTTTATTTTTTAGCAATAAAAACATCCAAAGTATTCACTCTCATTGAAAAGTCATCACGGTTATGCATGGGTGAATTACTTGGAATATTTGTTTATGTGCTTTCATGCTCATTTAAAAGTCCTCATGGTTATGCATGTATGGAACACATATCAAAATTGATTATTAAATAGACAAGTTGATTTTAATCACATTTAAAAGTCCTCACGGTTATGCGTGGTTAGAAGATGCTTGAAATTCATTTCTTTTATAAAAATGGGGAATACTACTAATCTCATTTAAAAGTCCTAACGGTTATGCATGGTTAGTAGATATTCAAATTCCTGATATAAATATACCATAAATAGACACAACTATATGGTTTTATATGCCGACATTATCCTTATCACTCTAAAGTGGAATATGCGCCAAACAAAGTATATATGATTTTTATTTGATTTTTTATTGAAATTTAATATTTATACTCGATTGGGTATTGATGTTGTATTAATGTCTATCACTTTATCTCTATTTTTCTAACACTATTACTCTTTTAGTGATAATATAAGGGGGAGAGAAAAGTTAAGATTTTGGCAAATAAAGTTCAAATGTTTTATTTTTATTTGCATATTCTCATCTAGGTTCATCTGTATATTTTTATTTATTTTCATGCATATACGAAGGGGGAGCTTTGTTGTAGAAAAGAAGCATACAAATAGGGGGAGCAAATAGAGTTCATCAATGACCAAATATATTTAATAAATTCAAAATCTTAATACATGTTTGTTATCATCAAAAGGGGGAGATTGTTGAATATGCTAGTATATGATTTTTTTTTGATGATAATAAACATATATATATATATATTCATTTAAATACATAGTTTATTGTACTATTTTATTTTTCACATAATTAAATAAATATTTGTTGAATAAAATAAATAACACATAATTCATATTCAAACAAATATTTTATTACAATTTTGAATAGTACAAATTTGAACTCTCACTATATATACGCAATTTCAATTACATCACAAATTTCAATTTACAATGTTCACCTCACTACATATCACTCATTCACTCGTATTTATCTTCAACTATATTCCAGATTGTATCCAGCATCTGAATTATCTGCAAAATAAACACTGACACGGTAAAATTGAAAAAGAAAATATTTTGTAGTGCAAATTAAAGTGTGTGTTTTAAAAATGTAATTTGCCTCCGTTATTTGGGTTGTTCGTCATCATATTTATTTTGAATTCGTCTTACACGAACAACTTGTGACATGCCCAGTGTATCATTGTACATGCCACAATGCCGCGCACACTAATATACACTTGATAAAACTGCAGGGACAGATGAGCACAAGGTCAAACCCAAGCCGAGGTTGGATTCAACTCAAGTGCATGAAAATCAACAAGTGATCAAAAAGTCACCAATAACATATGGAACCAGATATGAAGCCATAAATACATAGTGCACTAGTTCAATAAAATAACAACATGAACCAGATATATGCATACAAAGAACATAAACATGATTGAGACCATACTTCAGTACATATGTACGACAGTGCAGAGCATGACATGATCAAGCATAGTATCTGTAAAAGTTCAATGAAATGATCAAAGTGGAACAGTCAATACATACACATGTATACATATATGAGTATACATATACATCAGTTCAAAGAATAGACCAAGCAAAGAACTCAGCCTCAACCAAAAGGACCACCAGACCAGAGTATATGGATATGCAAGCATTCTACAAGTTTAGGCATCGAGTTCACCAAACAAAATGAAACAGTGATGCAACATTGAAACTAGAGACAACAATACCACAATAACATGTAGACTCAACAATGAATTGATCATGAGCAACAAAGGCAAGCAAACTAGACTTCAACCCAGGGATCACATATAACATCAAACTGAATGAAACAAAACAGTTCAACTCGAAGCAATACTCAAGAACCAGATCAACATACCAACCAGACTGCAACAAATCAGTTGTGAACACGTATAAGTGAACACAAAATGGTGACAGTAATCAAGTGTAGGCAAGCATACATATATACATGCGCAAACACAAATGTTTACACACACACACACACACACATATATATATATATATGTATGCAGTGCACATGTAAATAGAACCAAGGCCAACCATAGAATGGTTTCGAAGACATGAAAACACACATTCAACAAACAAATGTACAACCCAGTACACACACAAATGTACACATGAAGCTCATATGCAAACCAAACCAGACTCAAGTGAATAAGACTACATGAGTATACACACACTAGCACTTATGACAACAAGGGCTGCAACCACCATAGAATACAAGTATGAAGGAATGAACCCAAACAAGCTCTCAGGTAGACAGAATCAAGATGAATCGGACCAAAGTAGTGTGTCAACAACAGATCAATGACAAACACATGAAAAAGAGGCATGATCAATTTCAAGTGCACCATGTATATACATAAACGACCGGAATTAATTCCGAGCCATCACACACATATATACATTCATATATGTATGTATATACATGGAGATGACACGCATATGCAAACATAGTATGATAGTGCAGTAGTCGTCAAAATTTCTATTAGTTGCATTTCAAACAAAGACAAGGCAGCAAAAACAGAGAATGGTCATACGAATTGGACATGTCAAAGTCCAGTTTATCACAAATCAAATGTCAAAGTTGGAGCCAACAAAGAATAGAACTCACAAGTAAAACATGATGAACCAGTCGATAAAAATTACGTTAAGCTGTTTGACTAGAGTTGCAAAACAAGTCATAGCTAGAAAATCCAGCTTATCTCAAAAATTCACTATGCCAAAGTCATAGCAGAAAACTACGGAACCAAAATTCAAATACATCAGGGAAAAGAAGTAACCGACTAAAGGAAGTCAATAATGAACAAGTCAGAGTAATCACCAATATCCAATCAAAATCGAATGGCCGAACAAAATTATCATGAAGAATTCAAACAATATATACGAACAAAAATTTAGGGATTTTGTCTCTATAAACTAAAACCGTTACATCATTCGCAAAACCAAAGTTCGAGTCCAAGAAATCTATCATAGCATAAATTCGAATATATTCGAAAATCAAAAAGGGGGCGAAAATCACATTCTAGTAGTATTCGAACTTGATACAATTGGAGCGACCGAAAGCCTATCACAGCCAGAAGTCGATTGACAATGCAACGCAATGCAAATTCCTCAAATCAATCGATTAATCATAAAGCGGAGTTTCAATTAAGGAAAACCCTAATTCCTTTTTGAAGAAGAACAAAAAAGGCGGCCGCACAATAGAAGAAGGGAACGAGCTTCTTGTTTTTACAGCAATTATTTGTTTGGGCCGGTCTTTTAGTTCAAACTGGGCTTAAAGTGTTAAATTAGAGTTTTATTTAGTTTATTTTTATTTTGTAATTTTTCTCTTTTTAAAATTGTGTAACTCTCTAGTCGTGTGACTAGGTTATGAACTATGGTGTTGTAGTTGAGAATTCGTAACTCAGTGGCTGAGTTGTGGCAGGGTTTTGAGCGTAGAGTTAGGTTAGTCATTAGAGGCTGTCACAAGTTTACATGTGTAAGCGTTTGACTACTTAATTTCTAGTAGAAACCTTGGGGATAGCACGTAGGCAGGGTTTTGCCGAAGTTGGGTAAATCTGTGTTGTTCTATTTCTTCTTTTGTTATTCTGCTATTACCTGTGTTGCAATTATTATATATATTTCTGCTTTAATTTTTATTATTATTAGTATCACCTATTCACCCCCCTCTAGGGTGAAATCGATCCTACATCCCCTACTTAAGTGTGTAATCAAAGATGAAGCCATGAAGATCCTTACGGAAGTTCACGAAGGCAACTGTGGTGACCATATGGAAGGGCAGACACTCGCAAAGAAGGTTCTACATTATGGATATTTCTGGCCAACAATCAACTGGGATGTAGTAGACTATGCCAGTTGTTGAGATCAATGCCAGAGATTTGCAAAGATCCCAAGACCCCATCAGCAGAACTTACACAAAGGGTCAGCCCTTGGCCATTTAAATCTGGAGAATTGATCTAATCGGTGTACCACCGATAGCCAAAGAAGGACCCAAATATGCTATTAGTGCAGTTGATTACTTTACAAAAAAAGCTAAAGCAGAACTGCTTGCCATAATTACTATTGAAAATGTGATTAACTTTGTAATGAAAAACATTGTTTGCATGTTTGTGGTGCCATAGAAAACCATCATGGACGATGGAACTTAGTTCGAAAGTGCTGAGTTCAAGGATTTTTGCAAGCATTACCGGATCGAGAAGAGCTTTTCTGTGATAGCACATCCATAGGCAAACGGGCAAGTGGCGGTAGTGAACAAAATCATCAAATCCACCATTAAGAAGCGGCTGACAAAAGCTAAAGGAAATTGGGTTGATGAGCTTCTGCTTGAACTGTGGGCTTACAAAACAACACACAAAACTGCGACCGGGCATTCACCGTTCGCTTTGGCATATGGTTCAGAAGCTATAATCCCAATGGAACTAAAGGTCCCTTTTCATCATAGAAGACGCTTCAATTAAAGAGAAAACGAATAGCTACTGCATGAATCACTTGATTAGAAGTGGAAGAAGCTGAACTAGGGACTATTGCTCACCAGAAAAGAGTGGAGCGACATTTCAACGCCAAGGCTTGCAACCACACCTTCGTAGTAGGAGATCTCTTCCTAAAATGTATCTTCCCTGGTACAGGAGCACTTAGCCCGAATAGGGAAGGACCCTACGTGATCGACCAGAAACTTAGAGATGGAAAGTTCAAGCTCATGATGGTCGATGGAATTCTGATTCCCCATGCTTGGAATAGCGACTCGCTGCAGCATTAGTTTATTTAATACTTATCTATATATTTTGTATTTTCACAAATAATCCACCCAGGGATACTAGGGGCATTGTCCTATTATATTATCAATAAAATTTCACTTCTTGAACGAATGAAACTGCGTTCTTGTAAGCAAACCACCGAGTCGATGAGAAAATTGAATTAAACCGCCTGATCGATGGGGAAAATCAATCCTTGCCTTCTAAGAACCGGTGTTGCTCTGGCGGCATCAGGAAGGCCCACACTCCCTTAAAAGCATCGTTGTTTCTCTGATGGCATCAGGAAACTTACTTTTTCCCTTGCATGCAACTAATAATCCGTGCGTCGTTACTTGAACCGATGGAACCACGTTCAAGTATGCAATATTTCATTGCACACAACCCATAAATCACGTGTCACTTCTTGGACCGATGGAACACGTCCAAGTAAGAAGATCCTCCTTGTGCATAACTAAGAAGCCCCATGCCACTTTTGAAACCAATGGAACTGCCTTCCTATAAGCACCCCTCATGTGTGCCACACCATAAGCTGCACGACGCTGGTTAAACCAATGGAGCCGTGTTCAAGTATGCAATATTCCCACTCATCATGTTATAAGTCGCGTATCACTCCTTGAACCAATGGAACTACATTCTCGAAAGCAATATGCATACACCCCACATAGCTGAGAAGATACTTCTAACTCTCTAGATAAGAAGTATCAACTCCCAAACCTCCTGATACTAGTGTTGCCCCAGTAGTGCTGGGAAACCCCTCTATCATCTAAGTTATCAATGTTACTCTGTTGACATCGAGAGGTTTTCAAAATTTCAAGGTAACGGCATAGCTCTGACAATGTCAGTAAAGTTGTCTATTGTAGGATTGGTGGAAATCAATCCTTGCTTTCCAAGGAAATCGCAATGCCCCGGTAGTGCCATGAAGATTGCAAACCATAGGATCGACGGTGAAAATCGATCTGTGCCATCTGAGTTCTGATGTCGCCCCAACAATGCTAGGAAATTCCAAGTTATCGCGCTGGTTGAGGAGTCGGCTCATGACTATCAAAGGCTTGATATCACCAGGGGATTGGCGATATAGAAGAACTTCAGTGGTTTGTAAGTTTTTGGAGATAAAAACTTGTACAAGGCAGCATATCAACACCAAGCTTAGAAAAGGTCGGTCGTAGTCAAATAGCAAAACGCTGAAAATCGAGCATCAAGACTACAAGTTCCCGAAGGCAGGAGTTACCATACAACACGAACAGGGGCAACAAGAGAGTCTGTAATAACCCGCATATTTTACAATTGTCTATTTAAATGTTTTATTTAATTTTGGTATCGTTAGTCGGATTTTAGTCCAAAATTTTACTTTTTGCAAACAGTCGAATTGGGACTCGAGACCCCTTCCATTGAGTTCAAAATGTCGTTTGCAACTTTTTTGAGTATAAACATTGATATGTTTGGAGCTAGCTAAAAATTTGACCTTTTTCACTTTGGGTTTGGGTTTGGGTTCAACCCACTAGCCAACTTAATACCCAAAACTGAACCACCTCTCTTCATTCATCCCCTCTTCCTTATCTTTTCAGTTCTAAAGAGAATAATGGGGGAAGAGAAAAAGAATTAGGAAATTCCTAAGCCCTAGTTCTATTGCAAATCCAAGTTCTAGCTCCAAATTCAAGAAGAAGCTTTGGTAAGCCTCCTCTTCTTCTTCCCCAACTCGTTCTCCTTTCAATTTCAAAAATTCCTAAACCTAACTTAGAAAATGTTTCTCTTTTAAGCTTAAATTCAAGCTTCTTGAGTTGGCTTTGAAGAGTGGTTGATCCTCCTTCGTTTTCAAGCTTCTCCTTCCTTGTTTTTGTGTAAAAAGGTGAGATTTTTATCTTACATCTATGTTTATAATTATCTTGGGTTGTTAGGTGTGAATTCCTAACACTTCTTCATGTGCATTTGCTCTTGATTTGGATTGGTTTTGTGAATATTTCAATTTTTGGTTTTTGAAGTCAAATTTGTGTGAAAATCCTTTTATGGATGTTTGATCATGCTTTTGGTGATGCATCGAGGAGCATATAGGGCTGGGTTGTCGATTGGCATAAACCCTTAGCGCCAATGTTTGTCCAGTTGCATTTTGGAAGAGTTTGCTCTTCATTTGGATAGGCTGAAAAACAGCCTAGGCATGATTCAGTCGACTGAAATCTCTTTTCAGTCGACTGAACCTGGAAACAGAAAGTTTCCAGGCAGAATTCAGTCGACTGAAAATCTATGTTCAGTCGACTGAACCTGGAAACAGAAAGTTTCCAGGCAGAATTCAGTCGACTGAAAATCTCTGTTCAGTGGACTGAACCTGGAAACAGAAAGTTTCCAGGCAGAATTCAGTCAACTAAAAATCTCTGTTCAGTCAACTGAATTTGTTGTTTCTGCCCAATTTTCCTTTTTGGATTGAATTTCCAATTTAAATCAACTCGTGATGATCCTATTTTTTGTTATCATTTATTATGACTTTGATGACTCCTTTTTCGGGATTTTTGAATATCCATTTTGATGGATTCTTTATCGGTTTAATTGGATTTCATTCACGTCTTCAAATGTGAATTTTTATGATTGATTGTTTCTACAATCATTTTTGTGGTTTGTCACTTTAAAAATACAAAGGTTTCCATACTAGTAGTAAATATTCAAACTTTTTATCAAAAAAATGATTTAAATTCTATTTCCAATATCAAACTCGTTTATAAAACCGCTTTCCAATCTACTAGTATATACAAACCTTTACCTCACTCGTATGAGAAATCTAATTAAACGACTTAGTAAAACAAGTGGTATGAAACGCTTGCGTTTACTTCGCCGGTTAATTCTTGGACTTGTTCGATTGAATCTATTGTGACAATTTTCGAGTGAAAATCTACAATCTGTTCGTAAATATTTAAGTTAAGCTAGTGGTTATGGGATATGAAGCTAAACTCATATATTTACTAGCTTAGTGTAATTGACACTTCTTGATGATCGATGATGATCATTTTTGTGAATTAGACTAGCGATGTGTGATGTCTCTTTGTCCGCGTGGGGCACTGTACCTCGTCTTGTGGAGCTTCGGCTCAAATTCGTGGGGTAGCGACCCATGGTCTTCGGACTGTTTTAGTGGAGCTTCGGCTCAAAATTAATGGTTAGCAACCATGGAATAGCGTTCCGTTTTGTGGTACACGTGTTGAGAGTTTTCATGCTCTCGTTTTGTGATAGGCCTTCCCCCCTCTTTTTATTGTGATTTCTGGGTTTCTTGTTGATGATTTCTAGAACTTGTGCTTCACCAATTTTCGTGATTTACATTGATAAGCTCTATCAATATTTGTGTATTGGTGAATTTGTGTGTCGTTAACATTTGTGATTGGCATTGATATTATAGTCAATATTTTTGTGTTTGGTGAATAAATTAAAGAATATGACGTTCTTCTCTGTGTTTTGAGATTATTGAGGTATTGTATGATTTTGGTGTTTTACATGCATACTAGTTATAGTAAGGCATTAATGTTATCATACGTCTTTTGTCGTATCTCATATTCTATCTCATTTTAATCTGATATTTATAGTTTGACTGATCCGTTTATTATTTTCTTATTAAATAATACTCGGGTCAGACCGAGATGTTACAGGTGCATCTGCTTGACTCCTTGTCTGGGATCTTCTTATGACTTTTGCCTAACTACATTACATTTGTAGTTTTTGTTGTTATACATTCGAGATATAGATTCCATGATGTATACTTATTCTTTTGTCTAGCACTTGTATCTATTCTTTTGTGATATTGTGGATCTTATTTGACCACTACTCTGATGTACACTTTCATGTGAAATATTCATATCTGTTTCCGCCTTTGAGATATGAACTTCTGTGACTGATTTGTGTTATATTTATTTCTATATTTGTTTCCGAAGATATTATAGCCACCATGTAGTAGCTTTGAGTATGTATCGGTATGTCGGATGTCCTCTTGAAATGAAATGCATGTTATACTATCTGACATATCGGTACTCGCAAAAAGCAATTACACGGATGGTCGCTCCTCAACAGCCTTATTCTTCGCGCTAGTTGATGGCATTACGCCGCAGTGTCCTTGGCTAGCGTGAGTATAGAGGTGGGGCGTCAAAGTTTGGTATCAGAGCCAAACTTCGGAACAATGTAGAATAATCTAACAAGGATCATTGTCCTAAGCCCTTCTTAGGAGTCGTGCCTTAGGATTTTATTCGAGTCAATTGGACTCGTTTTATCCTATTTTCTTTTTTGATTCCTTGTTTTATCAATCAAGTTTGCTTGATATTTGTTTTGAGAATAACCTTTTCTTTTCTTTCTTTCTTTCTTAAAGAAGGGAAATGGTTAGACCAGGCCGCCCCAGCGCTGGTCAATCTAGTGCTACTCCCCAGGATGGAGTTTTTATGTCTGCCCAGCAGCTTCTTGATCTTGTAAAGAATGCTCAAGCAGCCGGTTCTATTCCGGAGCCTACTCACCCTAAGTCTGGATTTGCACGCTTGTGCAACGATTATACCAACTTGGGTGGAAAGCCATTCAAAGGTTATGAAACCATTATTGAAGTCCAGGCTTGGCTAAGAACATGCGACCGCATCTTTTCTCGCATGAATCTTATTGATCTTCACCGAGTTCAGGTGGCCTCTAGTATGCTCCAAGAAAGAGCATTAGACTGGTACGAGCTTCTGATTTGTGAAATTAATGAAACGGATCTTACTTGGGAGAAATTCCAGGAACGATTCGAGTTAAAATTTGTGCCAGAAGCTGAGAAGGTGACTTTGGCCCGTCGTTTCATAGACCTTGTTCAAGGTGAATCCTCCGTGGAAGATTACGTCGCTTCTTTCGAGTCACTTTCTAAATATGGGGTTGAGTACATCAACACCCCATTGAAGAAGAACCAAAGATTTGTCTATGGCTTGAACAAAAATCTCAAGAAGCCATTACTTCTAAAAATAGAAGTCTCTTTTGATCAACTCATTGACATCGCTCTTCGACTTGAAGAGGCAGATAGAGTAAGTGATGTTGAGGTTGGGAGTGCTAAACCGAACTTCACCAACAAGAAAAGGCCTAATAAGTTCAAAGGTCCTTATCCCAACAATAAGAAAGGGAAACAAGCATCTCCGGCAACTAAGACTTCTACCTCTAGTGGTGGGCAATGCTACAACTGTGGTTCTAAGGACCATTATGCGAATAAGTGTTCAAATCCCCGTGCTTGTCGCTATTGCAAAAGCCCGCACCATTATATATCTGTGTGTCCCAAACTTCAAGACAAGAAGGAGGGAAAGCTTAATGTGGCGAAAGATCCTTGCAACACTTCTCGTGGTCAAGGTATTTCTCATTCTATCCTTGATGGTATTATTGTGTTTCGTGATCATCCTATTCGATTTCTTTTTGATACGGGTGCGTCACATTCTTTTATTTCAAAGGAACTTGTTGATACTTTTTCTTTGGATATTATGTGTTTGATGAATTCTTTGAGAATTACGAATCCGGTTGGTGGATCCGCAACACTCAGTCTACTTTGTAAAGATGTCGAGATTGTTTTATGTGATTTTTCTTTCCTAGCCGATTTGCATGTCATGCGTTACTTAGGCTTTGGGATGATTTTGGGAATGGATTGGCTTAACCGTTATGAAGCTCATATCCTATGTCCTGAGCGGACTATTTATCTTCGACATCCTCAATCTGTTAAGTAGGTTTCTATTGTTCTTAAAGATTCGGATTCTACTTTAGCAGCATCCTTATATTCTCTAAACCCTCGTGATGACGATAATGATGATGAGGAAGATGTCATTTCTCTTATTCACGTTGTTCGTGAATTTTCCGACATATTCAAGCCCGTTCTAGGATTACCACCTAAGCGAGCAATTGAGTTCAGAATTAATCTTGTCCCTGGAGCTCAACCTATCACTCGTCCTCCTTATCGCATGTCCAATAAGGAAAATGAGGAGATGCGCAAACAATTATCCGAATTGGAGACGAAGCAATTTATTCGCTCTAGTTCCTCGCCTTGGGGAGCTTCGGCTATTTTTGTGAAGAAATCCGATGATACACTTAGGCTCTGCGTTGACTACCGCAAGCTTAATGATCTTACTATCAAAAATAAATATCCTTTACCTCGGATTGATGATCTATTCGATCAACTTAGTGGTGCTAGAGTCTTTTCACAATTGGACTTGGCAACCGGTTTTCATCAGCTTCGTATTGCAGAGGATAGCATTCCTTTGACATCGTTCCGTACTCGCTATGGATCTTATGAATGGCTTGTTATGCCATTTGTTTTAACGAATGCTCCAGCTTATTTCGTTGACCTCATGAATCGAGTTTTCAAAGATTTACTCGATCGATTTGTTCTCATTTTTATTGATGATATTCTTGTGTATTCAAAAACCGAGGAGGAACATGAAAAGCATCTTCGGATTGTGTTGGAAACTCTTAGGAGTAATCAATTAAAAGAAAAATTTTCTAAATGCCACTTTTGGCAATCTCGTGTGAAGTTTCTCGGTCATATTATTTTCGAATCCGGAATTTCGGTGGATCCTTCAAAGATTGAAGCGATTCAAAATTGGAAGAGACCGGAGAGTGTGACGGAAATCCGTAGCTTTCTTGGATTGGCGGGTTATTACCGTCGTTTTATCAAAGACTTT
Source organism: Allium fistulosum (assembly GCA_030737815.1). NCBI lineage: Eukaryota > Viridiplantae > Streptophyta > Magnoliopsida > Asparagales > Amaryllidaceae > Allium > Allium fistulosum. The sequence continues at coordinate 1,366,671,128 of CM060902.1, read as the reverse complement.
TCTAAAATTGTCATGCCTCTTACTAGCTTAACAAAGAAAGGCGTTAAATACATTTGGTCGGACAAATGTGAAACTTATTTTCAGAAATTAAAAGAACTCCTTTCCGATGCTCCTATTCTTGTGATTCCCGAAGGAAACCAAGATTTTGTTGTGTATACCGATGCTAGTCGCGTTGGTTTGGGTGCCGTTCTTATGCAACGAGAACGTGTTATTGCTTATGCTTCTAGGCAATTGAAGCCAGCCGAGACTAGATATGCCACTCATGATTTAGAGCTCGCGGCTATTGTTTTCGCCCTTAAAATTTGGCGTCATTATCTTTTGGGAGAAAAATTTATTCTTTATACCGATCATAAATCTTTGAAGTATTTATTTTCTCAAAGGGAACTTAATTTGCGTCAACAACGTTGGCTCGAGTTCCTTACATCATATGATCTTGATATTCTTTATACTCCCGGAAAGGGAAATCGTGTTGCCGAAAGCAACAGGCGGTTGTTTCTATGATGATATCCGAATGGAACGATCTTGAGACTTTGTCTACTTGTGAGATTCGAGATCGTGTATCTGATTTATGTTCATCTCTTGTTTTATGTAGCCTTGAGGCTCATCCATCTCTTTTGGACCGCATTCTTGAAGCTCAAAAGCTAGATCCCGAATTGGCTCTTCTTGGCCAAAATTTTAGGGATAAAATTGATATTGATGGTATGAAAGACTTTGGTATTGATTCTCGTGGTGGTATTCGAAAATTTGGTAGACTTGTCGTGCCAAATATTAGTGATCTTCGCAAAGACATATTAGAAGATTACCATCGTTCTAAATTTACCATTCATCCCAGTAGTAGTAAAATGTACGCGGATATGAAGCGACTTTATTATTGGGAGGGAATGAAATTTGATATCGCTAACTTCGTTAAGTGTTGCATGACTTGCCAACTCATTAAGGCCGAGCATCAAAGGCCCGGTGGGTTATTGCAACCTTTAGACATCCCAATGTGGAAGTGGGATCATATTTCCATGGATTTTATTGACGGCCTTCCCCGTTCTCGTTCGGGTCATGATAGCTTGTGGGTGATAGTTGATAGACTTACTAAATCCGCCCATTTTATTCTCGTTCGGTCTAATCGGACCGTTCCTCTTTTGGCCAAACTCTTTATTAAAGAAATTATTAAATTGCATGGAGTTCCTACTTCTATTGTTAGTGATCGTGATCCATTGTTTACTAGTGGATTTTGGAAGAGTCTTCAAAAAGCTTTGGGAATTTCCAATTGTTTACTAGTGGATTAAAGAAAATTTCCAGGTAGAATTCAATCGACTGAAAATCTCTGTTCACTCGACTGAACGTGGAAAGAGAAAGTTTCCAGGAAGAATTCAGTCGACTGAAAATCTCTGTTTAGTCGACTGAACCTGGAAACAGAAAGTTTCCAGGCAAAATTCAGTCAACTGAAAATCTCTGTTCAGTCAACTGAATTTGTTGTTTCTGCCCAATTTGCCTTTTTGGATTGAATTTCCAATTTAAATCGACTCGTGATGATCCTATTTGTTGTTATCATTTATTATGACTTTCATGACTCCTTTTTCGGGATTTTTGAATATCCATTTTGATGGATTCTTTATCGGTTTAATTGGATTTGATTCACGTCTTCGAATGTGAATTTTTATGATTGATTGTTTCTACAATCATTTTTGTGGTTTGTCACTTTAAAAATACAAAGGTTTCCATACTAGTAGTAAATATTCAAACTCTTTATCAAAAAAATGATTTAAATTCTATTTCCAATATCAAACTCGTTTATAAAACCGCTTTCCAATCTACTAGTATATACAAACCTTTACCTCACTCGTATGAGAAATCTAATTAAACGACTTAGTAAAACAAGTGGTATGAAACGCTTGCGTTTACTTCGCCGGTTAATTCTTGGACTTGTTCGATTGAATCTATTGTGACAATTTTCGAGTGAAAATATACAATCTGTTCGTAAATATTTAAGTTAAGCTAGTGGTTATGGGACATGAAGCTAAACTCATATATTTACTAGCTTAGTGTAATTGACACTTCTTGATGATCGATGATGATCATTTTTGTGAATTAGACTAGCGATGTGTGATGTCTCTTTGTCCGCGTGGGGCACTGTACCTCGTCTTGTGGAGCTTCGGCTCAAATTCGTGGGGTAGCGACCCATGGTCTTCGGACCGTTTTAGTGGAGCTTCGGCTCAAAATTAATGGTTAGCAACCATGGAATAGCGTTCCGTTTTGTGGTACACGTGTTGAGAGTTTTCATGCTCTCGTTTTGTGATAGGCCTTCCCCCCTCTTTTTATTGTGATTTCTGGGTTTCTTGTTGATGATTTCTAGAACTTGTGCTTCACCAATTTTCGTGATTTACATTGATAAGCTCTATCAATATTTGTGTATTGGTGAATTTGTGTGTCGTTAACATTTGTGATTGGCATTGATATTATAGTCAATATTTTTGTGTTTGGTGAATAAATTAAAGAATATGATGTTCTTTTCTGTGTTTTGAGATTATTGAGGTATTGTATGATTTTGGGGTTTTACATGCATACTTGTTATAGTAAGGCATTAATGTTATCATACGTCTTTTGTCATATCTCATATTCTATCTCATTTTAATCTGATATTTATAGTTAGACTGATCCGTTTATTATTTTCTTATTAAATAATACTCGGGTCAGACCGAGATGTTACAGGTGCATCTGCTTGACTCCTTGTCTGGGATCTTCTTATGACTTTTGCCTAACTACATTACATTTGTAGTTTTTGTTGTTATACATTCGAGATATAGATTCCATGATGTATACTTATTCTTTTGTCTAGCACTTGTATCTATTCTTTTGTGATATTGTGGATCTTATTTGACCACTACTCTGATGTACACTTTTATGTGAAATATTCATATCTATTTCCGCCTTTGAGATATGAACTTCTGTGACTGATTTGTGTTATATTTATTTCAATATTTGTTTCCGAAGATATTATAGCCACCATGTAGTAGCTTTGAGTATGTATCGGTATGTCGGATTTCCTCTTGAAATGAAATGCATGTTGTACTATCTGACATATCGGTACTCGCAAAAAGCAATTACACGGATGGTCGCTCCTCAACAGCCTTATTCTTCGCGCTAGTTGATGGCATTACGCCGTAGTGTCCTTGGCTAGCGTGAGTATAGAGGTGGGGCATCACAGAGTCACCCAGAGTACTCAGTCTCATATCAAGTGTTTAGATCAAACGTTCTAAGTAACCAGCCCTATAGAGTGAGAGGCACACATGCTGACACTTGGTTGAAATAAATCAAATCACACCACGGTTCTGTTTTGCCAAACGGAGAATTTTTGCAATCACAAAAAAACTAAACAAAGTAGCATACGAAAACAACTGCAAGTTTCACTATTTACATGCATAGAGCTGCGGTAAATAAACAAGTACACTACTTACACTATTTACATGCAAGGAATTACGGTAAATACACACATCCACGTACAACAGTTTATAACATGAAATTGCAAGACAGGCAATCGTATTATGTACACACATTGGTATACAGAAAGGCATAATACATTGAATATAAGAAAAGTAAATAAGAGAGATAACAATGGAAATCTAATCTTTAATTAATAACAGTATTTTATGTACAATACAAAATAGCGGGGGCCATTCCCGCGCAATGCCTGCCTGTTTGGACATTACATCACAAAGGAAGAAAGCAAAATACAAACTCCACTAGTGCAACAACAAACAAAAGAAACACTAAGTATTGGTTCTATACTTGTATAGACTTGGCCAACTCAAAACCAAACAAAAACCACCAGAACCTTGCTCTATCAAGACTTGAGCACATCACGATCTCTTTCCACCATGCCCTCCATTGCTGCCTATTCCTGGGTGGATCAGAATCTTCTTCTTGCTCTCCTTACTAAGGGCATAACCACCCTCCTGCTTGCAATCTCTCCTCCTATAGTGGGGCCAAACCCCTTAGACCCTCCTTTGGCAGCGCTTCCATCCTTTGACCTCCGGAGCTTGATAGTAGTCGGAGTCTTGTACTTGACCTCCTCCTTTTCCATCTTCACTGGAAGGTCCTTCGTTTCCTTTTCCCGTCTCTCATCCATTGTCTTCTTATTTGTCAGTGCTAACTTGCCGGTGACTATTACCTCCTCTTCCCATGATACGGATACGTCCTCTAGATTTTGCAGCATAGCTATCTACTAAGAGTTGGGCCCCGGTCCGGAGAAGAAACATGAACATACCACAAAAGCCACTATGTAGACGGTGGTGGAAGCGGTGAAGGTAGCAGTGGCTCCTAAACTTTGAGTAGCTGGAGGTAGAGACGAAAGGGATAGCTAACCTATAATTTAGGAAACATAGTTGTATAGTTTAGTAAATGATTCTGGAGTAAATCGAAGAGCTTGGAACACAAGAGAATCGAGAAAAATACCCGAGCCAGAAGTTTGGTGATGAACTTCAACATCGATATCTCCTATGCAAGTTTCCATTTCGAAGGGTCACACGACAATTGGGGGAAGTTATGGCTCACGCGAAGCTTCAGAAGATGGAAGGGCATGAACAGCTTTAGAATTAGCGACTGTGGATGCCGGTTTGGTTGCCGCTTGCTCTTGAGATTTTAGAGCAGACACTTCACCCTAACCCGAAGAGCTTGGGCTAGAAAGAGCTTTAGTAGCAACATTGCGGTTTCCTTCTCTCTCTCTCTCTCTATTCTCGTAGAATCTCCCTATAAGCCATGATGAAGTCTATGTCCTCAGAATTGAGATAAGTGGCGATTAATTCTTCCTCGAAGAACATATCCCTAGCTCGCTCCGACCTAATCAGCATTTCTTCCCAAACCATAGTAAGAGAGTTCGGTGGTAATTATCTCAAGGCACCTCAAACTGCCCTTGTTCATGACGTTGCAAGTATAGAGATGTAGCATGCTGGCATCTATTTGGCTTATTTCTTCATCAAGCTCTTTTCGAAGCTCCGAAAGCTCCGATCGTGTAACCAAATAAACGATCTCTTCCGCCAATTTATCAGCTGCAACTTGTTCTTTTCCTTTGTCAATCTTTCATTCTCCTTGTGGAGTTGTGTGAGTTCAGCGGCCTGCTCAGCAAAGGTGGCAGCTTGTTGAACAACAGTTTGGTCCCTGGCTTGGACAGCCTTCTCTCCTTTAGCGACTTATTCTTTCCTCTACCGGACTTCCTATGAGCATCTTTAAGTTGTTAATTGATCACAGGAAGCACTCTGTCATGAGCCCGATTTGCCTCAGTTAATAGCCTGTCACTGGCGGCCTTTCCCTTTAGGGCAACATCTCTCTCGGTCTTGAGCTAGGCTTTCTCATTATCACGATCTTTAATCACCTTATCATTCCTTTTCAGCTTCGAACGACGGCATCTCCTGGTAATTAATACGGTTCATGTCAGAGAGGGCCTTTATAAGACTCTACCACTCGAACCCAGCTTCCAAGTTCTCGCAGATTGCCTCAAGATTCTGAAGGGAAGAGCTTTATCGGTTGGCTTTATATTCTTGTCAAATTTAACTCCACGTAAGAAAAGCTACGGGTAAGCAGCTTGAAGTTGGGGTGGACCCGGTGGAAGTGTGGACTTTCTACCCCAACTAGAAGAGGTACGAGCAACCGCAGTAGTTATGGTTTGAGAGGTGGGGATTTCCTGCATCGTAGAAGTTTGAGCCTAGGTGAGAAGAGGAGTAATGGATAGTAATGTCTTGCATCAATCATGAGAATCTCTATGGCGCTTGTGCACATCGCCATAGGCACCACTCTCATCGTCCATTTTCCTCTTCTCTCCCCTTTCATGCTCTCTCTCTAAATGGCGGGCCTCATTGTCCTTTCTCTTCTCTCCTCATTAGTTTCATGATGAGGACGATGGGTAGGATCTAGAGTTTGATACCTGTAGGAGCAAGAGTAGTGATGTAGTTGATGGTATAGTCCATGACCCATGGTACTTGAAACGAAAAGAAAAACGAAGTCAACACTTGAACTCTGAAACTTAACTTGATGTAGAAATGTATGTGTGTGATCCTAAAGTGAGGCGTGTAGGGCCGATGACCCCCTATATATTCTACCAACCGTATTGGCATGGTTTCAAAGTTGGAGTTTTCAAAGTTGGAGTCCTTCCAACTTCGCTTATGAATGCACTAGAAGATATGTCAATATGTGAGCTAATCTCACCTATCATTTCGCTAATCAAGAAATCCCTGAATTCATTCATGTGAATGGAGACATCTCTTAGAAAATCCAAATGCGACGTATCTCCAATGAGGTTTCAGCAGCTTGGCCTCCGGTTGATTGAGGAATTTCAGTAGTTGGTTGTTGTTGAGGAGAAATGGGAAGCTTGGGGCTCAATGCTTAAGTGGTTAGTAGATCTAGGAAGGGTAAGTTAGGAAGCTCGGGGCTCATCCTCGGCGACTCGCCACAAGACCCATATCCTTCTTTGATGACGTGAAAATCACTGTCGTCGTCATACGTACCCTCTTCCTCCTCCTCCTCTTCAACCATCAACTGTTTACCTTCTCTTCTTTGAAACGCTCATCTTCTTTCTCTGGGATTGGGGCATAGTATGAGTCTCATCTCTATCCCTCATAATGTCTATTTCGGAGGGTAAGTCTGTGTCAGCTCTAGGAATTTCTCCATGTTGTGCTTCATCTGACGGACTGGTTACGTTACGTACCCCCGAGCCTCCTCATTAGAGTTACGAGTAGAGATGAACGAGTTTGCCTCCTAGAGCCGCTTGAAGTCGAAGGCTCTTGAGTTAAAGCAAATCTCTTATGGTGTAGTAATGCAAACCTTTCAACGATTATCTTTCAACGCGTTGGATGCCAAAGAAACGTTTCAATTGTTCCGTGTCAAAGAATAATAAATGAGGATTACTCTTTAGTGCATCGGACACATCTGTCACAGCAGATGCGTTGGATGTGAAGATGAGATACTCAATGGTTACGAAATAATGTAGGTCACATTTATTATTTTTTATGTTTAAAGAAAAAGCAACATTTGCCGTCTGCCAAATAAATGCAACTACTCAAAGAAAAATACTTGTGATGGATTTTAAAAGGTGAACGGGGTCTAAAATCAAAATTAATGTTGTGTGCGATTGGACATTTAACTGTGCGTTAACGTAAACATTGGTCTATTTAATATTCACGGACCTACTCTTATCAAATAGTTGGATTATTGACTGCATGACTGGACTCTATAATAACTTCAGCTTTCATCCACCACCCACAGCAGTTTTATTTTCTGAAGAATTACAACCTTTAAATTCCAAATATTAAAGATGATAACACACTCAACCAAACGTTGCAAATTTACAATACACTCCACGTAAATTAATAAAAATATTTATAAAATAAATAAAAACGTAGTACTGACGTATGGGCGTGAAGGTGAAGGGCCACTGAATATGCATTGCCTTAATGCCTTGGAATCGCCGGTCTCGTCTGCGTGTAAAAGAGGAAAAAAAAGAAATTGACGTCTTTCAAGTCAAGCAGAAGTCTTCAACATGGAAATTAATGAATACACGTGTGTGGGGAACTTTCTTCCAAAGACCCTACCATGCAATAGCACGCCCCTTCCTCCTCGGACCAAAGACTTTATATACATCTCTTTCAAACCTTGACTGAGTAAACGGTGAAGTCATGCCCTTAAACGATGTGTCATCACTACCCGTAATAATTTCAGAAGTTTGAAGTTAGTATCGGTTTTTTGTTTTCAAACTTATACCCACGGAGCCCTTTTTAAAAATAGATTCCATGAAACATCTCCATTATTATTTTCAACGAAAATATACTGTCAAAAATGCAAATATTTACGATTAAAATTGCAAATATTTACGGTTTCAACTGTAAATTTTTGTAAATAAATATTTGCAGTCAGAATTTAAGTGCCCGTTTGGTTTCGTTTTGAGTTTTTTGTTTTTTATTTACAACCCGCACTACAAAATACAAGAAAATGAGAGAATTTTTTTACAATTCTTAGTCATTACGACGATAGACGGAAAATGGAGGAGATGAAATGTTTTCCGTCCTCTTGTTATGTCTCAAAACACGAAAAATCAAATAAACTTGTTTTCTATTTTCTATGTTAATTTCGTTTTTCGAAATTGTGTGTTTTTCAACAATACATATGGAATGGGCATTTTTGTTTAGACGAAAACGCAAAACTAAAAACAGCAAGCCAAACGGGGCCTAATATTTGCAGTACATACTATATATTTTCGTCGAAAATAATTATAATTATTTCGTAAAATATTTTTGAAAAGCGAGAAAGTGAATTTTAAGTCATAAAATGGATAATGGTGTTTAAGAAAACGTCATACGTGACAAAATTCTCTATCTAATCAGTTCCTTGTTTTCTTGGGCGTGCACCCACTAAGACTGCGTTTGTTTTCATTAAACTTCTGATTTCTAGATCATAACTATTTTTGTTTTTTGTATTTTATCAGTCTTTTGATTGAACCAACATATTCAGATAAAACTATTCAAAACCTTTTTCTTGCTTATTCTTAGTTCTGAACGTTGAATGGTAATTTGTTCTCTTTTTACCCTTATTAAAATATAAATACATAATGCAAATTTAAAATTTTGATATTAACATTTGAAGTCTTAAATTTTGAAAAGTTCACATTTGCAAAATTCGGTATACTTTTAAAATCTGCATTTTCTGAAAATTCAAAATTTGAAAATTCAAGATTTTTCATTTTTCATTTTCGAATTAAAAGTTTAGAAAACTATTTATTTTAATTAGTAATTTCAAAATTCTAAAATTAAAAGTCTAAAAATTCATTGTTTTTAGAAATTATAGTTTTAGACATTAAAAAATCTACAGTTAATTATGGAGATTTATTTTTTGAAAATAAACATTTTACAACATTTTCTAGTATTCAAAATTTTCAAAACCAAAACTTTTACTAATTTAAAATTTTAAAATTTAAAATTTAAACTTTCTGTTTTTAATAATTTTTATTAAAAGCCAAATGATATAGAGGACAATTTTACCAAAAGAAATATAATTATTATTTTAATCACAAGTTTTGCAATGCAAACAAATAAGTAAACGATTATTCAAAATTCTACATTCAGCATTTATAATTCGAAGTTCAATGATCAGAATTCGAAATTCAGCATTTTAAACAAATAGAGCCTAACTCCCTCAACATTGCCTTATTTTTTTGCTTCACCACATTCTAACCTGATTTCTTTGTAACCTACATTTATTTTGCCTATTTCTCCTATAATCGCAGTGCATCTCGAAATGCTGAACTTATTTTATTTTCTCCTAGTTAATCGTAATCTCTCTGCTTTTTTGATTGCTCACTTTGGACACAATCGAAAATGATTGAAATCAACGAAAAGTCAATTTGATAATGAGTATCCGTTGCGTTTTTGACAAAATTTTCATAGTATCATGACAGAGAAACTAACTACGAAATGCTAAAGGAATGGATTTAGAGACTTAGAAACCATCAAGAATTAGAAAATGAAGAACATGAGATGCTTGATACAGACCGTTATCGAGTTGTACTGTTCGATCCTATTGACTTGGATTCTTTCAATGTTGACTCGATCTTCTTGGAGTGGACTTTGAATCTGGATGTATAACTATTCTAATGATATTTCAGCAATTTTAATGGTAGTTTTCATTTATAAATAACAAGCTATCTTCAACTTAAAAGAGGATGGAACTCTTCTTCTTCTACCTCATGAAACTTTGGGCAAAAACTGAGATTTACTATATTGTATCCTGAAATTGATTGTAAGTTGTGTATCTCGGAGAGAATCCACAAAGAAATTAAGTGGACATAAGCCGAAGATTTTACTGAACCATTAAAAAAAGGTTGTGTCTTGCTCTTCTTCTTTTTTGTCTCTTCATTTTGTTTAGTTAGTTTTTGAGTGATATTGGAGTGTGTTGAACCAATTTTTCAAACAAATTTTTTGATGCTTTCATTGTGAAGGAGATTAAGATCTAATGTTGTTGAAGATGAAGAGGCCATTTATAAAGAAATCTTTTGTTGGGAGGAATCAATTGGAACATAGGGCAGCCAGGAGCTGTCCTTAAGTTCAAATCCACCTTACATCATTGTTACCAAAGAAGAGATGGAAGTGATGATGGTGGAGATGCATACAGGATTGTTAGCACGATAAGAGGAGATGTTGAATGGATTTTTCCAAAGGATAGAGCATCAAAAAATAGCCAGAGAGGTTGGTAATCAGAATCGGAGGCCAAAAGACGGAGCATATGCAAGGAATGTTGTAGAAAAAAACCAAACTAACCAAACCAACCAGCTATACCACAATCGATCTATACCGATTAATTCAGATCGGTCTATACCGACTTATCTAGATTGGGGGCATGGTTGATTTGGACTTGGACATGGTGGGGCACGTTAGATAAATGATGTCGAGCCTTAGAATCAAGATCGATTTGCAAATGTAGAGCCACAAGGATTAGTGTCGGAAGGTCCTCAAAGGAACGAGGGCATGGTGAAGATTTAAATCAAATGCATGTGGAGCCTCAGATGTTTCAACAAAATGTAGATGATCTCTTTTCAGAGATGGTAAGACAGGTACTTCGAGGTGGAGACCTATATCAAAGTTTAGAGGATTTGAATAGAAACCCTTTCACCCCAAACATTCGGTATGCTAGGAATCCACTAGACTTCAAGCTACCCACCTTAGAGCGATATGATAGAAGGACGGATCCAACAGCTCATTTGATAAGGTATGTCTAGCACATAAAAGTGTTGGGAGCTTCAGAGGAAGTGATAGGATGGTGCTTTCCTTTATACTTAGCTGGTTTGGCTACCATATAGTTTTACCAACCGGATAATGGGTCCATCGGTACATGGACCAAGTAAGTGGAGAGGTTTATGAGCCAATTCAGAGTTCATATTGTTCGACTGAGGAACGTGGTTGTATTATCAAGTGTGAAGCAGAGGGAATGTGAATCTATGTGAAGCTATCTAACTAGATTAAATGCAATGACAGTTGCGGTTCAAAAACTAGGCACGTCGATAGTACTAATGATGGTGGTTTTCGGAGTTGCTAACAAACTCATTTCAAGAAGACATTGGAAAGAGATCCACCAGTTAATCTCGTAGATTTCTAAAATTAAGATGGAAGGTAATTGCACTAAGAGGACGTGGAATCTAATTTTTTTGAACTGAATGCTATGGATGATGTTGGGCTATCTAAGGTAGGATTTTGAAAAGATAAAGGAAAAAGAAAAGCTAAGGATGGCTTCGGAGCATCAAAGTGATAAAAGAGGGAGTCACAGTTTTCCTCTTATGCTTATTTGATGGAGACTACAGAGAGGATCTATCTTGATACTAAGCATAGATTCCCTATGGGAAACCGGCTAAGTGCGAGCCTACAAATTGGGAAAAGATGGAAAGTACTGCATATTCCATGTGTTGGATGAGCATAAGATGGACGAATGCAGACATTTGCGAGATCTGATGGAGCAATAAGTTTTGAGAAATATGTTGCAACAATATGTGAGAAATCATATATCAATAGCACAAACCATAGTGGTGCAGCAGAAGCGACCACAAATTATGGTGGATATACCTGGTCACAGTCGAGGATCTGGATTGGGTATAGTTATCACTTACTCATGGTGGATGAGATTTATTTATTTTCTGCACTTTTTTTTGTTTTCAATAAACTATGAAGGATTATTATCAGGCAACTTACATATGTACGAGATCCTAATCACTCTCATAAGCGTTCTCTGAGTTAAAGTCTGAGAGTAATCCTTGATTGGACTATATGTTGTGGTTTTTGCTTGATGCATTGACTCGAATAAGGATAGTTGGATAATATGATGATGGACATTAAATGAACTTAGATTTTGATATTAATGTGGGATTCTATTAGAACATAGTTATCCATTACATTTGGTAGATAAACTGATAGATCGTAGTCCCCCAAACTTGAGAGACAGGGCGACAGACCATGAAATATAAGTCCCCTCGCTAGAGAGTGAGTGGATGAGCTTGTATAGGATAATAGGTCTTCTTACCAAAGAGTAGGAGAATGGAAGGACTTTAGACATTGAGTCCCCTCATCAGAAAGCAAGTCGATGGACTCAATATAGATTTACGATTGGGAGAGATCAAAACTCAATGTCAAGGTTTGAACACCTTTTGACTTGAAATGATTTGATAATGATTACTGAATGATTTATGAATGTCATCGTCTTAATCCTGTTGAACTATTTATTTAGAATGGAATGCTAGGCGATACTAAATGATTTATAAGTAATGCTCCAATTGAGGGAATACACCATTATGATTTATAATGCATGATAGCATGATAAGTGATTTATCTATGATAATCTAATCCCAAGAGAACATGGGGTGTTATCAATTTATGATATGTTAAATCTCAGGAGAACACGTGATGAATATAATTTGTGATTAAATTTTAGGCAGGACTTGAGTTATTTTCCATGATGTGTTTAGAGTGACCTTTGATTTGTAGGTAAATCCGAAGAAATTGGATGATTTGACATGATTGGTCCAGTAGATAGCCAAAGAGAAAAACTGATGACAATTTTACAGTCTCGATATCTGTTCTTGATCAAAGTACGCTTTGTATTCATAAAATCGTACTTGAGGGAGCAAGTGTTTCCGATAAATTTTCCCCAGTCTTAAGACATAGAACTAGATTACAAAACTATGAAGAGATGGATTCAAAGACTTAGAAGCCATCAAGTATAAAAAAATGAAGAATATGGAACGGTTGGTAGAGACCATTATCGTCGGTACCAATGATCCCGATGACTTGTATTCTTTTAATTTTTGCCCGATCTTCTTGGATTGGATTTTGAATCTGGGTGAATACTTATTCAAATGATATTTTGGCTATCCTGATGATAGATTTCATCTATAAATAGAGAGCTATCTTTAACTAAATAGTCGATGGAACTCTTCTTCTTCTAACTTAAGAGATTTTGAGAAGAAATTGAGATTTTCAAGGTTCTAACTTGAAATTAGGTGTAAAGTTATGTATTCCAAAGAGAATCCATATGTAAAAAAGATTAAGTGGACATAGGCCGAAGATTTTTCCAAACAACTATAAAATGATTGTGCCATGTTCTTCATCCTTTTGATTTCTTCAGTTCTATATTTGTTTATTTCATTTTTAAGTGATACTGGGGGTGTTGTGCCAATTTTTTAGGTAACTGTAATAACCAGCACATCCAGGCACATCGATCCAAAGCCAAAAAATGCAATTTGAACTCGCATCGTGCCAAAACGTATGAATCATTAGTTTTTACGTTTTGCATGATAAAGAGACAGATATAATTTTTGAACATTCTACACTTTTAGATCTCACATCTGAAGAAAATAAAATGTAAATATTAAAAATAACCCAAAGTAGTATAGATTCAAAATAACCGCAGTACGTATAATGTTTGGAAGAGATAAAATCTCCAAATAACATCATATTAAAAGTATGTCTAATATATAAAATATAATACATAGAAGAATAGCTATAAATAGATGTGTCTCCAAGCATTACATCTCCATCTCCATGCACCTTTCCAAATCAACTCACTTACCTCCCTATCCTCCTACAGTGGGTATAAAAAGGGAAGACAATGTAGGGATCAAACAAAGTCTGGTGAATAAATTGTATCATTAGTGTATGGTGTTCACAAGTAATTAGCTTTCATTTATAATCCGCATAACCTAGGGTTTTCATTTGTGTTTGTGATATATATAAAGAAGTGGTAACCTAAATACTAAGTGCAATCTGATACTAATGCAACGGTCACCCAAATTGCACCTAACATCGAATAAAAAACCTCAATAATCAACCGTCAATGAACATGTTGAGTATACCTCACAATACCTAGGCCTACATGCCCCAAAGGCATTGAATAATCTCCTCGTTAATATTCGTTATCCTATACACAACACAAGGCATACATAAATGCCTTTATCCACTTCCCCCAAAAACATTGAGTAACCTCCCGTTAGTCTCCATAACTGTGCACAATACTGGGTACACACAACAATACCTAGGCCTAACTGGCCCCAAAACATAGAGTAACCTCCTTTTAGTACCCTTATGCTCCAAAGCATTTAATCGCGATAGAACTGCACACCATATTGATTTCCATGGCTTATAACTTCATATAGTGCGAACCTAGGACATCACCAAGTGTGATACTCATCCATCTCGTTGAATGCTTAGCTCCCTAATTTTTCTGCTTGACCTGCACTAGGTCCAAGTACGACCTGGGAATTTTCCCAGCCATTTGGATATCTGATTTTTAATTCAGATGTCTAAACCCATTAGAAAAATTTAGCTATAGGAATTCAGACTTCTGGTTTAACAACACAAAATTTAACCCGTAATAATTAATTCGTTAATCAACTAAATAATAAAATAACTTTGTGAAATTATTAGAACCGAGCCACGGGAATTGCATCATTGTGTCCATGGTAATTTCCTAGCCAATTTCCATATATAGAATGTCAGAATCTAAATTAAAATGAGCAAGAAACGGAATAAACAAAAACCGAATATATACATATACATACATATATATACTTACGTGTGTGTATATATAAATACATATATATATATATAGACGTACGTATGTATATATATAGAGGCTAGGTCGACCATCAGGTCGACCTAACCATACCTAGGTCGACCGGCGAGTCGACCTGGGTAGAGGGGCGGTCGGCCTAGCGGTCGACCCGCCTACGTATTTGGAGTGAAGGAAATGTCCTTCGTTCCAGTACGTTCCAGCAAGCCTTTACATGTGTTTTGCATTCTTTAAACTCATCCGGTCCTTCCATTCTTGCATCCGATGGCTCCAATTCAGCGTATGATGTGGTTGCTGTTATCCCAACTTTTAGCAAAGCTGAGATACCCAAAAACTGACTGAAAATCAATAATAACTAGCCATGAATATCAACAATGCATTGCAGGATAACCATGGATATCGATGAATTTTGTCCGAGTCCGGATCGGGCCGCAACTGACAAGACAGGACAAGCAAAGCCATGAAAGCCAACGTTCCAAATTTTAGGTTAATCGGAGTTCGTATGAATGAGATATGATCGATACAAGTTAGATAAAAGGTGATGTTCGTATCCATCGGAAAACTAAGGTGACGACCTATTCGAACCGATCGAATTCGTAACCATCAGAGAGTCATCGTCAAGTTTGAATCCATCGAGACTTAGCGACTTCGAATCGATCGTCTTCGAACCAATCAGGCACGAATCGGTCCGTGGTCATGAACATCGTATCCATTTAGTTCGTATCGTTCCAGAGAAATCTTATTCGCACTCCATATGTTCGAATCCATGTCAACGCATCGGTAACATTCGTATCCCTCTGAAAACTACTCAGTTCGTATTGATCCCAACGACAATCGATCGATGCAAACGAGACCTTATGAACAAACGATGCGAATGCTATCGGTGCGAAATCAGTACGAATAATTGATGCGAACGTGTCGATGTAAACAAGGCGGAAGCCTCGGAACAACTCGATCAAATCTCCGTAAAGGATGGGCCAACCCAGGAAACTTGCGCCACGTTATCCCATGCGCACGTGCTTCTGATCGATACGAAGGGGTGGATACGAAACATGGATTCGAACAAGACAGCATATACGGAACCGTAATCTTGTATCGATCATATCTCTTAACCTACTGATCCAAATGCAACGAAATTTTCACAGTAGCTTGCGTGCAAGGTAAAGAATGTCCCTGCCAAGTTTCAACTCGATTGGATCATTTTTTGATGGATACGAAATGGTTTCGTATCTATCACAGATCGAGTTGAAACTTGGTGGGGTCGGTCGCATGGGTCCACTCACGTGCCAGAAGAAGTCTTCCGAAGTTTGAGCGCGATCTCAGCCTCCTACGCCTATAAATAGCCCCCTGAAGCCTACATAAAAGGGATCTTTTTGACTGTCCAACGTCCAGACTCTGCCGGATTCAATTCTACGTCTTTTCATTACTGTTATACTCGAATTCATTCATTGTATCTGCTGTAATCATTTATAATCAGTAAAGAACATCAATAAAAGATAAAAACCATTGAAGTGGACGTAGGCCGGAGATAGCCGAACCACTATAAATCTCGTTTTCCTGTGATTTATTTCTGGATTGCTGTTTGTTGCTTATTTAGATCTGTGACTTGTGTTTGCCATATTGTTGATTCATACTCATAGTTTGGTGCTTTCACAATACTTGGGATTTGTGACCAATTTTGGCGCTAACACTTTGGTGCTTTCACTGAGAAGGACTAGCACCCGCTACATCGGATTGAAGTTCAGATTTGGAAAGCGTGAAGAGTTTAGATTTGAGATAATGACTCGACAAACAAGACAAAGAGTCAAGAGAAGTCAACAAGGAGGAAGTCAAGAGGCATCCTCCGGAGCTGGAGAAGGGCAAGCTTCGATTTACATTATGAGAGACGAAATGGAAGCTATGACAAATTCATTACATGAAAGAATGATGAAAAGCCAACAGGAGATGCTGCAGAATTTCTTCGAGCAGACGAGGGCAGCAAATGTGCAAAACGTTGGACCAACTACAGCAGCTGCAAGTGCGGGACAAGGAGTCAGGATTGCAGAAACCAATGAAGATCAGATTCAAGGCCAGAATGCAGAACCAGAGGGCAACCGACAAGGACTTGGGGGCAGACCCTCAAGATCTGATGCTTGAAGGCCTACCGATAGAGCTCAACAAGCTGGAACCAACGCTGATGCTAATGGACCACACGAAGAGTACGTACCAGAATACCCTTCAAGACCAAGAGGGCAACCCCAGGATGGAGATGAAAAGATGGCTGGATTAGTGCGGCGACTCATGAGAGGAGGATTGTCCAGTGGAGGGCTAGAGGAAGTTAGTCGGAGTCCGTTCACTCCGAATATCAGGAATGCAAGGAATCCTTCGAAATTCAAGTTACCTATGCTGGATCTTTATGATGGAAAGTCAGACCCAACGATGCATATTACTCGATACGTCAGGCAGATGGAAGTGTTAGGGGCATCTGAGGAAGTGATGGCTCGATGCTTCCCTCTATACTTGTCGGATTTTGCTGCACTTTGGTTCAGGCAATTAGAAACTGGATCGATCAGAACATGGGGCCAGCTTGTAGATTGCTTCATGAGATAGTTTAGGGTCCATGTGATGCGACCCAAGAGTGTGATGACTTTGACATCGATAAAACAAAGGACCGGAGAGTCCATAAAAGAGTTTCTGCTACGATTTAATGCAACGGTGGCTTCTGTAGATCGCCCGGATCCATCGATGATTTTGATGGCGGTAGTGGCAGGAGTTTGAGAAGGCACCGAATTCAAAGATTCTTTAACGAGAGACCCACCACAAGATCTTGGAGAGTTTTACCATGAGGCTGAAAGATTCATTCGATTAGAAGAATCACGAGCTGAGAGGCAGGAAATAAACGCTGTACAAGGCGAAGGAACCGCCAGGGAACAGCCCAGGGCGGACAAAGGAAAGAGAAAGCAGGATGACACACATGATGGTCCTGATAAACGGAAGATATTCCGAGAGCCCGGATTCAAGCAATACACAGATTTGGCAGCAAGCCTGGAACGAATTTACACTGAAACTCGGGGGCAACTCGCCTATCGAAAACCTCCCAGGAGAGATCCCACAGAGCAGGAGCGTAGAACCGGAAAATATTGCCTATTCCATGAGCTGGATGGGCACACAACCGACGAATGTCGCCACCTAAAAGATGAGGTGGAAGAACATGCTAGGAGTGGTAGATTGCCACAATATGTTAGAGAACGGGCAGCGGCGGTAAGGCCTGAACAACTACCGCCTCCACCTAACAGAAACGATTCTGGATCGGGATCATAACTCGTCATCAACTGATTAAGATGGCAAGGGCCAAGTTCAGGGTTTGAACTTCGGTCAAATAATTTCATTAGATTTGTTTTCAGAATAAACGACTACTCCACTTACTCATGTACGGGAACCAGAGAGATCCCCAGGCATGCTCTGAGATGGAGATAGACCGATCTGCCCGGAGAGGCAATGTTTAGTTTTTTCCTGGTGTTTGGGATTGAACATCTAGGACCTGAATTTAATAAATAAACTTGAATTTCTTGAAATAAACCTTTGACCGGAGAGTTAAAGGATGAGTATTAAAAATGATCGCTTTATGACCCTACCCGGAGAGATGGGATGCGGAGTGCAAGAAGTGGGTTGCTTCGCCGGAGAGCGACAGGATCAACTCACATAACGTCGTTTCCCATTCACCAGAGAGTGATTGGATCGGGATTCGATAAGAGCCTGGAGAGGCTATGATCGGCCCACGATTTAGGCCATGACATCGCTTAATGTTCAGATACACTGAACCGGAGTGCAAGAAGTGAGTCGCTTTGTCGGAGAGCGATAGGATCGACTCACTTAACGCTGTTTACCCTTCACCGGAGAGCGACAGGATGGGATCCAGCAGGAGCCCAGAGAGACTACGATCGGTCTAGAACGACCAAGCCATCGCTTATGCCTTAACTGGGGCTAGAGTGCAAGAGGTACAAAGCAACGCCGGAGTGCAGTAGGATCTTTCTATTCAATCGCCAAGTCTGGGATGGGCTTAGCAAGGGTCCGAAGTAACCGTTGATTTTCCGGAGAGACTACGGAGTTTCATTCTTAACTTCCACAGCAAGAAGTGGATAATGATTTGGCTTCGAACAGCCATGAACTTGATTGAAAATACCATAAGATTTGAATAAAACATGAACTCACTACATTCGATTCGAGATTGATCAAAGCACACCTTTTACCAAAGGGCATGTTTTGGGGGGCAAAGTATTATCCCAACTTTTAGCAAAGCTGAGATACCCAAAAACTGACAGAAAATCAATAATAACTAGCCATGAATATCAACAATGCATTGCAGGATAACCATGGATATCGTTGAATTTTGTCCGAGTCTGGATCGGGCCGCAACTGACAAGACAGGACAAGCAAAGCCATGAAAGCCAACGTTCCAAATTTCAGGTTAACCGGAGTTCGTATGAATGATATATGATCGATACAAGTTAGATAAAAGGTGCTGTTCGTATCCATCGGAAAACCGAGGTGACGACCTATTCGAACCGATCAGATTCATAACCATCAGAGAGTCATCGTCAAGTTCGAATCCATCGGGACTTAGCGACTTCGAATCGATCGTCTTCGAATCGATCAGGCACGAATCGGTCCGTGGTCATGAACATCGTATCCATTTAGTTCGTATCGTTCCAGAGAAATCTTATTCGCACTCCATATGTTCGAATCCATGTCAACGCATCGGTAACATTCGTATCCCTCTGAAAACTACTCAGTTCGTATCGATCCCAACCACAATCGATCGATGCAAACGAGACCTTATGAACAAACGATGCGAATGCTATCGGTGCGAAATCGGTACGAATAATTGATGCAAACGTGTCGATGTAAACAAGGCGGAAGCCTCGGAACAACTCGATCAAATCGCCGTAAAGGATGGGTCAACCCAGGAAACTTGCGCCACGTTATCCCATGCGCACGTGCTTCTGATCGATACGAAGGGGTGGATACGAAACATGGATTCGAACAAGACAGCATATACGAAACTGTAATCTTGTATCGATCATGTCTCACAACCCACTGATCCAAATGCAACGAAATTTTCACAGTAGCTTGCGTGCAAGGTAAAGAATGTCCCTGCCAAGCTTCAGCTCGATTAGATCATTTTTTGATGGATATGAAATGGTTTCATATCGATCACAGATCGAGTTGAAACTTGGTGGGGTCGGTCGCGTGGGTCCAGTCACGTGCCAGAAGAAGTCTTCCGAAGTTTGAGCGCAATCTCAGCCTCCTACACCTATAAATAGCCCCCTGAAGCCTACAGAAAAGGGATCTTTTTGACTGTCCAACGTCCAGACTCTGCCGGATTCAATTCTACTTCTTTTCATTGCTGTTATACTCGAATTCATTCATTGTATCTGTTGTAATCATTTATAATCAGTAAAGAACATCAATAAAAGATAAAAACCATTGAAGTGGACGTAGGCCGGAGATAGCCGAACCACTATAAATCTCGTGTTCCTGTGATTTATTTCTGGATTGCTGTTTGTTGCTTATTTAGATCTATGACTTGTGTTTGCCATATTGTTGATTCATACTCATAGTTTGGTGCTTTCACAATACTTGGGGTTTGTGACCAATTTTGGCGCTAACAGTTGCATCCTACTCAATTTCCAAATCCAACAGTCTGAGATCCACTCCTACACCTATAAATAGAACCCTAGGCCTAACATTTTTTCTCATTCCATATTATCTCCGCTTGGGTTCACCTTTTCAGGAAGGACCCTAAAAGGAATAATTTTCCAAGGAGAGAATCTTTTAATAAAAATATTTTAATACCCTCAAGTGGATCCGGGAAGGCCTAAAGGGAAGAGCTAAAGACCAGAGGTGAGTGATTAGTAATTATTTTAGATTATTAAGTAATTTAAAATAATAGGGTTTCCAATAGTTGTAGTTTTACTACGATTTTTGGAATAACCTTTTTAGTAGTTTATTTGCAGTTTCCAGAATTATTTCCAGTCTATTTCTTTTAGCTATTCCTTTCAGTTAATTTTAGTTTATTTCTGTTAATTATAGCTTTTCCATTCAATTATAGTTATTTAAAATATTTTAATTTATTTACTGTTATTTACGTGTTATTTACATCTTATTCCTATGCTTTGGAATTTCTTATATTTTCAGTTTTCTTTTATTTCTCCTTCTTCTTCGCGTATGGATTAGAATAGATTAAACGCGAATATGGATTAAAATTATAAGAATATTGAAATAACAAAAGATAAGATGTAAATTATAAAAACTGTAATAAAATGGAATTAGGACTAAAATTATGCCTAATTGGACCGAATTAAAGGGATTGGCCTAGTTATAACTTAGAATTATAACTAAAAAGAGTAAGAGATGAAAGAAGCTTATTTTCATACATGGACCTTGGGTTAAGTAATAAGCATGATTATAACGTAAGTTATAATAAGAAAGAGAACAGAATGAGGCTTATTTTAAGACTTATTATAAATTAATAAGCACAGATAGTAAGAATAATAACATAGGCTTATTTAAAATAATTTATCTAAGTTAATAAGCAAAGATGAAAGTAAGATCCGTACTGGTAGCATTTTCCTTATGCTGTTTAGAGTAGATAAGTGGTCAATGGTTAAAAGAAAAGATCCGTACCGGTAGCATTTCCCTTATGCTGTTTAGGGTAGATAAGTGGTCAATAGTTAAAAGAAAAGATCCGTACCGACAACATTTCCCTTATGCTGTTTTGGGGTAGATAAGTGGTCAATAGTTAAAAGAAAAGATATGTACAGGCAGCATTTTCCATATGCTGTTTAGGGTAGATAAGAGGTTAATAATTAAAAGACTAAATCATGGGGATTTGAACAAGGGGCGCAACTAGATTTTTATTTGATAGGGACTAGTACCAAAAGCATTTCCCCTATTTTTTATGGACATGGTGTTTCATATAACCCTAAAGTCAGACGAGGTGCTACACATAATCCTGAAGTGAGGCGAGGGGCACGCTTATGATGTCTGGGTAAATAAAAGGTAAAAAGAGGGAACAACAGGAACGCGAGCTTAGTGGTGGTCATGCGTGCGGCTTTCAGTGATGGCTCATAAACCATTATGAGTTCCAAGCGCTTAGTGAGTGTGTCTTTCGTACACACCAAAGTCTACTGTGTAGGGAAACGTACGGTCCATAGTAGATTCTATGGAGTAGCAGGCCGATCAAAAGGTAGAATTAGGACTTCAGCCTAATTATAATAGGATTAGGAATTTAGCGTAATCAAAGCAGCTATCAAAGACAAGTGCAAATAATCAAAGTTAACCTATCTTATCAATTGTAATAGTTTAATCGTATTTTCCAATTTATCTCTTTCCTATTTCCTTAGTTTCCTTTTATATATACTAGAACTATTGTAAGGTCTATTACTTTTACTTTACTTAAGGATTCTAGTAACTAATATCATTCACCAGACTTTTAGTCTGACCCACTCCCATATTTTCCCCTTTTCCCTCCATAGGCGATCAGGGGCAAGGAAGGTAGATTCAGCTTCTTGGAAGACTTCTTTGGAGATACTATAATGTATTCCTTTCTTTTATTTCCAGTTTTAGTTCTTGTATTGTACTGGCACTATATTGAGGGATAATTGTACTCTGATTTTATGGAGACTATGGTTTTTGATTTAACAAGACAATATATGAGTAGTTTGACATTTGAAGTATTTGGTATTTGATGACTTATTTTATCATCTTATATTATGGAGTTTGATTTTAGCAAAATACTATAATTGTTTCCGCTGTGTTATTATTATTATTATTATTAATTTTTTGTCTTGTGAATCTTAGTCTCTGCTAGTTTTATTTATACCTACAACGCACCACATCTTTTAGTGTGTCCTTTCCGGTATACTAAGGGGTGTGGGGTGTTTCACTTGGTATCAGAGCCTAAGGTTGCAAGATTCCTTAAAATTTATTTTAAAAGTAATAGTATTTTCCAAAATAACTTCTCTTAAAAAGTACTTTTCAGAAAGAAACTCTTATTATAGAAATACTTTTCCAAGTATAAAAGAATTTTTATAAAAATTCCTTCAAAGTCCAGTTCAATCTTCTTTCGAGCCTAAATTCTCTTTTCTTTGCATAGAATGGCTGATTAGTTCCATTGAGCTACGGTACCAGAGGTGCAAGGGCAAGTGCCTAATACAACACCAGTATGTGGAAATCCCTTTAATCCACCCACATCTGCCCCTTTTTTTGAGCTATGCAAGGACTTTGCTAGTATAGGAGGCAGAACGTTTTCTGGCATGGAGGACTTCGAGGAGACGTGGGTTAGTTTTGAGAATATGGAGCAAAGGTTTAGGCGGTTGGGTTTGGAGGACCGATAGAGTGTTGAACCTACATCTTGGCAGCTAGAAGAAAAGTTTAAGGAGGTTCCTACAAGCAATAAGAAGCCATATGGTGGAAGAGCAAGAAGGATAAAAGGAAAAGGGAAGGCCCTCTAAAGCAAATCAAGAAAAAAGTGAAGTGCCATAGTTGCAGAATGATTGGTCATTACGCAAGAGACTGTAAGAATAAAGTGATGAAGGGGAGGTGTTTCAACTGTGGGCAGCCTGGTCACCTTAGTAGAGCTTGTCCTCACAGGACGGGGCAGAGGGCAGGCGCACCTACTGCACAAGTACATGCTTTAGATGCAGCACCTTTTAGTAGTGGACCAGATAGAGGTAGGAAAGTCACCGTAGAAGGTTTGATTTCTATTTCGGATTTTTCCCATTTGGGCTCTTTTTCGATTCTGGAGCTTCTCACTCTCTCATCTCTAGTTCTCTAGTAGATTGTTTCCACTTAAACATCTCTTTAGTAGTAGACCCCATTTTTGTTTCAAACCCCATAGGTGGATCGGCACACTTGTCTATGGTTTGTAGGGGTTTGAATTTTTTTATCCTAGGAGCAGAATTTGATTGTGACACCTATGTTTTGGGATTTTTGGGGCATGGGATGATTTTGGGATTGGATTGGCTATTCGCATATGGAGCTATATTAGATAATGAATAGAGAGTCATTAGACTAGAGACATGCATTAGTAGGACTCTCGAAATTTCTTGCGACCTGCAAGGATCAGTTATGTTGAGCTTCCTTTATTCCCTCGATTCATCATCATCAGAGTTAGATTCAGTTCCTATCGTCGGATATTTTCTAGACGTTTTTGAGAAAGTTAGGGGACTACCCCCTAAGAGAGAAATTGACTTAAAGATTTATTTGACTGATGATGCTAAGCTAGTAGCATTACTCATGACACCTATAGAGAGGAAGGAATTGAGAAAGCGAGATCCGTGAACTTTTGGAGAAAGGTTTCATAAGAAGAAGCATATCAGAGTAGGGATCGCCAGTCGTCTTCGCTACTAAGGCGGATGGTTCCCTTCGACTTTGCATAGACTATAGGGAGTTGAATAAGCTTATGAAGAAGAATCGTTATCCACTTCCTAGGATAGATGATCATTTTGACCAGTTAGTTGGCTCTTCGGTATTCTCTCAGCTTGATTTAGCCATAGGATTCCATTAGCTTAGAGTCGTAGATGACAGCATTAATAAGACCACATTTAGGACAATCGATGGATTCTTTAAGTGGGTTAGGCCTTTTGGGCTAACCAATGCCCCAGCCTATTTTGTTGATTCCATGAGCCATGTTTTTAGAGGCATCCTAAATAAGTTATGATGGTATTCGTGGACGACATTTTGGGTGTTTTCCAAGAGTATAGAGGAGGTCTTCGTATACCTCACATTCTTCAGTTAAAAGCAAAGTCCTTGAAGTATCACATTTGGCATAAGGAAGTGTGTTTCTTGGGGCATAGAGAAGGTCTACGCATGGAAATAGTTTGAGAAACGATTTTGTACATTAGGTTCGGATTGTGAAAATCCAAAGAGTGGTAGGCAAAGATTGGAGATGTACAATAGATTCAGTTGATAAGAAAAGGAGAAAGCCCATGTGTTGATAATTGCAGAAATTACAATTGTTTCAGATGAGTGGATTTAACAGTAGTACTAAAAGACTTTACATAAGGAATGAGTTTTCCAAGGTTTAGAAACGATACTCCTAGGGTAGTAAGTAGGAAAATCCACTTATGTCTAACCCAATAAAATGAAATTATTAGAATTGGAAAGAAGAATTGTTAATATTTTTAAATGTATACATTAGGTTTTTGGAAATATGGTAAGAAATATAAATTGGTTTTTATATTGTATAAATTTGGTTAAAATTGAAATTATTTTTGAAGAATTATAAAGCGTATATAGCTCACTAGTTTCTTTGAAAGCAAGCAAAGATTTTGAATATAAAAACCTAAAAAGTATTAAGCATCAAAAACTTAGATTACAAAATTTATTGTTGTAATAAATGTTTTCATGAAAAATAAGTGGAGCATTTGCTATAACACTATTGTTATAGTTAGTGACTCTCTAGAGAAATATTTTTACATAGGTATATGAGATTTATTGGTATTTATTTAATTAAATCCATACACTAGTATTTTTTTGGATTGTAGTAACGGTGTTTTACGCAACATCAGTTTTAACCTAAATAAAAATGTATTTTAAAAGGTAATTTCTAAGTATAGAAAAAAAATGGTTTGTAAAGTATAGTTATTATTTTTAATAAGTATAAGGAAGTGTTTTTACAATTATGGAAATATTAAAACAGTTTTGAAGATGATTTTTTCTGAAAGGAAAATGTGTAAGTTAGATATTTGAAAATATTTATCATGGAAGAATATAAATTAAACACACTTTAATATATTGGAATGAAAAGAATAATGGTATGATTTTTTATGAAACCAATAAAAATGTTTTGGGCAAGTTACAAGGAATACATGAAAGAGATATACAAGGTATGAATCACACCATATTTTGTATAGCCTATTTCCAAAAATATAAAATAAGTTCCTTGTAATTTCATATAAACATGAAATTCTCTTTTAAAAGGTTCATAGAAGATTTTAGCGTTGATAACTTCTCATTTGAGAAAGTAGTTCCAATATATTATGGTATGAGACCGTAAGGTATAATAAGAAGATGTTTTGGAAACAAATAAGATATTTAAAGATATTTTAAAAAGGAAATGGTTTGGTGAAAAAGTAAATAAGGTTTTTAAAGCAAAAAACATAGTAACAGATAAATTTAAAAATCTCTATTTTTATGGAAAACCGAAAAAGTCCTTAAAAGAAAACAAGGAATAAGTTTTGGACTTAGAATTTGAAAGTTTTTCCCTCTAGGTTTGGGGAATAATGTAAATTCAAAAAAAGTTGTGAAGAAGAAAGTCTAGAAAGATAAGATTTTAAGTAACCTAGTATTTTTGAATTTAATAGAAACTTAAAGATAACACTTTTAAAGAAAAAGGTTTTGGGATTTGATGTTTTAAAAATTTAGAAACCTTACTTTTTAAAATGGAACTATAAACGCCGAACCAAACTCTTAAAAGTGAAGTAGATAGGAATCGCTTCCTAGGTGTAACGGAAAAGGTGTAAGGCTACAAAGGAGATAAAATGCTGTTACTTTTGGAAGTAATAATAGAGTTTCCATAGAGTGTATAAGACACTAATGAGACCCTAGGAATGTTGATTCATGTGAGTAGACTAAAGAAGAACAATAAAGTGAAATTAGTAAGTTTGTAAGGCACGCATGGTTATGAATGAGTATTCCCAATTTTGGAAGAACATGGGTAAAGTATCTTATTTTAGTGGAATTCGCATAAGATACTAGTTCTCAAGCTAGCATTGGAATGGCACCTTCCGAAGCTCTTTTGGAAGGCCGTGCAAGTCGCTTTTGTGTTGGATAGAGTCTATAGAGGTTAAAAAGACTTCGAAGAAGATTAAATTGATTAGGAGAAAATGCGTACTTCTTATCCACATCTCTCTTTGATAGTAAATTTCAAATTTTCTATTTTCATCTTTAGTTTTGAATAGGTTCTTTACTTTATTATCCTTTGGGAGGGTAGAACTTAGGATTTAACCTATGGATGGTAGGATTTGATGTAAACATGTAAATAGAACATGTTATGAATGATGTATGCAAGTGATTGCAATTGTTTGCTAGTGGATGCTAATGGACGCATATAGGTACACTAGGCACTATTATTCTTTAGGGATCGGCTTAACTAGGACACTAGAGCATATGCTGATGTGCACGTAAATGTGCATATTTTTACCACCATATTTAATATATTTAAATTAAATAAATGATCATATCGGGTATTTTAACTTATTTAAACCAAAATTCAAATTATTTTCAAATTGTCACATATTCATCTTCATATAGGGGAAAAATGGTCATTTTATGCATTTATTAAATTGTTAAAATTTTCTTGGAATTTTCTATGTTGCTTTGTAGGAAATTTGGTGAATTTTACAAGTGGCTTCATGATAATATATGCATGCACAAGAGTGAAGAGAACAAATGAAGATGGAAATAATTCAAAGTGATGATCATGGAGGACCCCACCCACTTACCTTGATTTTCAATTAGGAGCTAAGCACATGATAAAAGGACATTAAAGCTTCATGTACATTTAAGTGGGGGATTAGTGGATATTAATGATTACTTGGCCACCACACTACCTCAAGGGCAATTTGGACATTCCCCAAAAATATGAATTAGGGTTTAACACATGTATAAATACCCCTTATGTTTCATGTAACCCTCTTCTTCCTTAGTCTCTCTTTTAGGCTCTCTTCTCTTAGTCTCTTCTCTTAGGAAAATAAAATGAGATCTCTTTTTTTTTATGGCTACTTAGCCATTTCTTCTTTTCATGTAACTTTCTTTTTTTATGCAATTTAATACATGATCTTTTCCTTTCTTTGTTTATTTCTTTTCATGTTGTAGTGTAGATCTCTTTTACTTTATGCAAGTAGAATAGTTTTTCCTTTCTTTTTGCTTTCTTTTTGCTTTCATGTTGCTAGCTACATTTGTTAATCAAATGACAAATATGAGAGGCTAAGCCTTTTTAATTTAGGGGTAATGAAGCTCTCTAATTATGTAGCTTCAACTATTTGTTAATCCATGCTCTCTTTTTGTGCTTAATGATGATGATTGAAGTGGTTTACTAGTTGTTTTGCTTTGAATTTAATTGCCTATATTGTTGACACCAAATAGGCTATGATTAAACAATCACTAACACTAATTGCCTCTTCATCAAAATATGATTATGGCAAAAGAAAGTGATTTGAAATTAAATTTTGATGGTCTATATTTCTAATCAATAGTTAATAGGCCATACTCAAAATAGATTTCATTTTCATTGTCGAGTTTCATGAAAGTTAGTAAGTGGTTTAAGGGGTGTGTTATAGTTTGATGGCTTATGTTGGCTAATCAACAGCACAAATATGCCATACTTATGATAAGCACATCAATTAAAACACTAATGACCATAAAAGAGTGATCGTGATTTCATATGTGTTGAACTACATGATTTAGAGAGTGTATTTATTCTCTAAATTGTCACTTTACTCTTATATTTGCTTCTCTTTTCTTTTAGTTAGTTAGTTAGTTAATTCTCTAATTTTATAGCTTAACTTTCACTTGAAATTGGTATAATTTGATTGAATTGAAATTTTAAAATCATCAATTCCCTGCGGATCGACCCGTATTCGCCACGTACTACAAGTGTACGCTGTGCGCTTGCGGTTATTTTTATTAGAAATTTCGTTCGGCTATTTTCTAGTTCATAGAACTGTAGTCAACGTGAACAAGTTTTTCGCGCCATTGCCGGGGAGTTGAATGACAGTCTGGGAGGAAAAGAAGTGGTTGTGGACTTGTGGTTGATGGTAGTAAATGTTGTATGGAGTATGGGAAGTTAACTGTTGAGTGATTGGTTGGAGAAATGGGTTTGTTTGAGTTGGCAGAGGTGGATGTATTGGTAGGGATGGTCTGTGAGGGTGGCAGAGGAACGAGTTGTTTACAGGAGTATGGTGAAGTTGTTGATGAAATGTTTCAAGTGAAGGAACTTGGTGAAGCAGTTGATAATGGTTTGTGGTGATGCAAGAAGGTTGTTATGTAGAAGTGATGTTGCTAACTGTTGTGGTATGATGATGGTTAAGTGGATAGAGGCAGTTTAGTTTGAATGTAGAAGTGAGGAGTGTGTTCAGCAATTTTGGTGATGGGAGAAATGAAGTGAACAGTTTATATGTATGGCAGTTATGATGGCAAATGGTCAGGGGAAGAATTGAGGGTGGTGGATGGGATAGGCAAAACTGGAATGGTGAAAAGCAGTAGTGTAGTTGATCAGTGGAAATTTGTATATGATTGAGGAGCAGTGAGGTAATGTGCACTAAGATGATGTGCACAGAGATGGGATGTATATGTGCAGTTTGGTTTTGTTTGTGGGGAAGTGAAGTTGTGAAGTTCCTACTGTGTTGTTTGTTGAATCAGGGAGATATGAGATGGTGACTGACAGTTTGATGGTGGGAAGTAGAATAGTGAGATGTGATGATGTTGCAATGGGGTTTGCAGTAATGTGGAAAGAATGGAATTGACTTGTGCAGATTTGTAGAAGTGGAGTGTGCAAGGCCGAGATGTAACAGTAGATCGGGTGGTTAAGCAGAAGTGGAGTAATGAGTTGATGACAGAATTGGGCACTGATCGGCTATATGATTAGGATCGTTGCATTTATAACACATCGGTTGGGAAGCTTGGTTCATTTGATTCAATGAGAAAATATTATCGAATCTTTTAATCATTGCGTCGATCTTAGCTTCCAAAGCAAAAGAAGATCCTATCGAGTGTGCACTCGATCGTGAGTAAATTGATTTTTCGTTCGAACGTTCCCATTGGGATGACTTTTCAGCGAGGTTTTCAAGAAATTGCCAAGCATCATCGTGATATTGGGCAAGAAAATTGCCTTGGCACATTGATTCGAGCATGGTTCGTGAGCTGTTTTCGAGTCCATCGTATAAGATTTGGAAAATCATCCATTTTTCAAAATTATGGTGTGGACATTTTATCAAAAGCTCTTTGAATCTTTCAAAATATTTTCTGAATGGTTCCCCCTTGAATTGATGAAAGTTTAGAATTTTGTTTCAGATTCTACTCGTATTTTCCAAGGGGTAGAATTTTTTTAAGAAAGATTTTACGAATTCTTCCCACGTTTTAATCGACTTCGATGGTAAGTTGTATAACCATTTTTCCGCGTAATCCGTAAGAGCACATGGGATTAATCGAAGTTTGATTCCATCATCGGAAAGTTGTTGGAGTTTAATAGTTGCGCAAACTTGTTCGAATTTAGTCAAGAAAAATGTATGGGTCATCGTGCTCGAAATTGCCAAATTTCGGAAGTGTGGCAATATGGTTCGAGTGAATTTCGAAATGGTTACCCGAAGGGGCGGGTAACGTGATGCAAGATGGAATAGAAACTCTATCAGGAAATATTCTATCCATAAGAGTTAGAGGGGCGTTTTCATTTGCCATTTTAGGAGGATTCTATGTTCGAGTTAAACGGTTAGTCGTTGAGTCGTGAGTCCAACGATTGGTTGTTGTGTCATGAGTCCAAGTACTCATGCACAAGTGAAAGTCGAGAGAGAAAGAAGTTAGAGTCAAGTTTAGAGAATGAAAGAAAATTTGAAAAACGAAGTGAAAAATTGTTTTTTTACAAGGTAGAAAACTATTTACCAAGTGAAATTTATTTTCAAAAGAGAAGTTTGATTTTTTTGTTTTGTTTTTAGTTTTGTATTTTTTTTTGAATTTTCAAATATTTACCAAAAGGATTTTTTTGTTTTTTTAAAGACTAAAATAAATGGAAAATAAAAATATATACAATTTTTTTTTCTTTTTGTATAAAGATGGAATTTAAAAGCAAATCAAAACAAAACAAAGTTTTTTTTTCTAAGGATAAAACAGAACGAAACTAAAGGAAAGCAAAACAAATGTTATTGGAAACAATTGAAACTTGTTTTTTTAAACTTTAAAACCCTTTTTTGACAATTTAAACTCTTAACAAAAGAACTCTAAAAGGTAACAAATGAAAAAAATTTAACACTTTAATTGATTTGGGCCCGGCCCGCTGAAATCAATCAAAAATAAATAAAAGAAAAAAAAGTGCCAACATCCTTATCTTGGATTCCAAAACTTCTGTTAATCCCTCTTTTTATTTTATATTTTTATGTTTAAATCACAACTAAAAGAAACTCAACCGAAAATCCTTAATTCAAATCACAATTAAAAGAAGAAGATTTGTATTACTGTCTGGGTTGTTGACTTGAAATCGTGAGCGAAGGCGTATGTATATAATTTTTTTTATTAATAACGCCTACAACCGATAAGTGTTCACACTTGTGTGTTCACTCGCCACGCTCTGTATTCCCCTTACATCAGTCCGCAAGGCAGTGCATGGGTAATACATCCGGCCTCAGTTTACCTGAGTTAGGCATATAAATATTGTAAATATCAATAAAATTTTCAAAAATACAAGAGAGAGTAAGCAACTGAAATCCAAGCACTATTTTTAACTTATTTTGATTTGACTTGTTATTGAAAAGAAATGAATATACCACTTTGATAAACTTTGATAATCAACTAAGGATCCATTTTATAATTACACTTTGTTATCAACCGAAACAACGAGTTAAACTATAGTCTATTTGTTATGATAACTTAATTTTTGTTGGAAATTTTGACGAGTAAATGACTTAAATTTTCAAGATAATTACCGAAACCTATATTTAACTTATTCGTGTTAATTTAAATATATATCCTTCATTTGTAAATATTTTCAAAAACTTGCATTCATCCATTGTAAATAAATCTTGCATTTTGTAAATATTTTCACCCTGCATTTGGATTTTGTGGGTAGTATCCGCTGAAAACCCTTACGAGACAACACTCGTCCTACTGGGGACACCCAGAGGTTTAACGTCTTGTTGCATACGCTCAACGCAATCGTGCTCCCTACGAAAATGGATTTATCTTAGTTTTTCTTTATTCGAGGACGAATAAAAAGATAAGTGTGGGGGTATTTGATATGCACGTAAATGTGCATATATTTACATCCATATTTTATCTCTTTTTATTTAAATAAATATCATATTTGGGCATTTTAACATGTTTAAAACCAAAATTCAATTAATTTGAAATCATCATATATTCATCTTCATTTAGGGGAAAAATGATCATTTTTGTGCATGTGTCATTTGAGAATTTTTACTTGGATAATTTTTATTATTTTTATAGGATATTTTGATGCATATGGAAGAGGGATTCTTGATGATATATGCATGCACAAGAAAATACAAAGGAATGAAGAGGAAATAATTCAAGTTCAAGATCATGGAGGACCCCACCCACTTACCTAAATGTACAATTAGAAGCTAATGGACAACTAAGTGGAGGTTAAAGCTTCATGCACTTTTAATAAGAGATTAATTAGTGGCTAATGGTTCCTTGGTGGCCACACTTCCTAAAGAGCATTTTGGGAAGCACCCAAAAAAATGGAATTAGGGTTTTATGCATGTTTAAATAGCTCTTTGTGTACATGTAAACATCTTCTACTCTTTCATATTAGTTAGGAAATGAAAATTACAAGTTGTAATGGCAATGTTGAATGAAATAAAAATGGCTTTCTAGCCTCTTTCTCTTCTCTTTTCTACTTGTTGTTGTTTACTTTTATGCTCATTTTTCTTCTTATGCTCTCTTTCTTTTCTTTGTTAGTAGATTAATTTTACATTCATGCAAGTAGTGTAGCTTAATTCCTTTTATTGCAAGTAGCTTAATTACATTCTCTTCTTTGCTTATTTTCTATTTTCTTTTCTTTTTAATGTTGAAATTTACTTGTGTTGCTTCAATGCCACAAATGAGTAGCTAAACCCCTTCAATTTAGGGGTAATGAAGCTCTCAAATATTATGTAATTTCAACATTTCTTTGATTTATGATCTCCTTTTGTTTATGCTTTATCAGAGTGAATTTTGATGCAAGTTTATACAAGTGGGTTTGATAGCTTATGTTGCTCTTGCAAATGAGCTATTCTTATTAAACATAAACATAATTTGCATCATCATTTGCTAATCCTTTTTTGATTTTGAAATGAAAGTAAAAATGAAATTTGATGATCTATATTACTAGTTACAATAAAAAATAGATCATTCTTAAAATAGCTTTTGCTTTGGCTTCATTTTCATGAGAATTAGAAGTGGTATAATTGTTGTATTATAGTTTGATGGTTTGAGTTATGTTAATTAATAACATAAACAAACCATCTTATGATAAATGCAATGATTATTTCACTTAATATCAAAGTTAGAGATCATAAATTATTTGTTTGTTGATTTACAAAAAAAATGAGAGTGGATTTGCTTCTAAATTGTTCTTTATTCAATAATTTTTAAATCACATTTTAATTCTAGCTTATCTTCTTTTATAGTTAACAATTTCATCTCACTTTGGTCTAATTTGATTGAATTGAAAATTTTAAAATCTTAAAAATTCCCTGCGGATCGACCCTACTCGCCACGTACTAACTTTTGTACGCCTTGCGCTTGCAGTAAATTTAATTTGAAATTTTTTCGGCAAATTTCTAAACCGATAGAAACCTTGTCGATTAACATATGCATATGGATGTGTGCGCATTTTATTCTATTTTCCACGGTTGCTATAAATGGATGATTTTCACATGGTTGTTGCATTTGGATGATGTTTGTAGCACGCATAGTGAATTATCAGTTTTCATTAGGAAATTTTCGCATTCATTTAGATACATGGCACAGACAAAATTGCATAAATGGGGGTCAACTGAATCAGTAGACCGCCTAATCTGTTGCATTAGTTAGGGACATTTATACTACACTAATTGCATAAGTATCATAAATTGCATTAGAAAATCTTAAGGGAAATGGATGAATGGTTGATGATTGAGTAGTTGGTTGTAGAATTGGATGAAAACATTTAGTACATTCTTTTATCCTTAGAGATTTCAGGGACGAAATCCCTTAAGGAGGGGAGAATGTAACAACCCGAAATTTAACCGTAATAATTTATTCTTTAATTGAATAAATAATAAAATAACTTTGTGAATTATCAGAATTGAGCCATGGGAGTTGCACCATTGTGTCCGTGGTAATTTTCTGGCCAATTTCCATATATAGAACGTCAAAATCCAAATTAATATGAGCAAGAAACGGAATAAACAAAAACCGAAAATACACACACATATATATAAACTAGGTCGACCATCAGGTCGACCAAACCACACCTAGGTCGACCTTAGTAGAGGGGCGGTCGACCCACCTACGTGTTTGGAGCGAAGGAAATCTCCTTCGTTCTAGTACGTTCCAGCAAGCCTTTACACGTGTTTTGCATTCTTTAAACTCATCCGGTCCTTCCATTCTTGCATCCGATGGCTCTTATTCAGCCTATGACATGGTTGCATCTTATTCAATTCCCAAATCCAACAGTCTAAGATCCACTCCTATACCTATAAGTAGAACCCTAGGCCTAACACTTTTTCTCATTCTAGATTTTCTCCGCTTGGGTTCACCTTTTCAGGAAGGACCCTAAAAGGAATAATTTTCCAAGGAGAGACTCTTTTTAATAAAAATATTTTAATACCCTCAAGTGGATCCGGGAAGGCCTAAAGAGAAGAGCTAAGGACCAGAGGTGAGTGATTAGTAATTATTTTAGATTTTTAAGTAATTTAATATAATAGGGTTTCCAATAGTTGTAGTTTTACTACGATTTTTGGAGTAACCTTTTTAGTAGTTTAATTATAGTTTTTAGAATTATTTTCAGTCTATTTCTTTTAGCTATTCTTTTCAGTTAATTTTAGTTTATTTCTGTTAATTATAGCTTTTCCATTTAATTACAGTTATTTACAGTATTTTAATATATTTACTGTTATTTACGCGTTATTTACATCCTTTTTCTACGTTTTGGATTTTCTTCTATTTTCAGTTTTCTTTTATTTCTCCTTCTTCTTCGCGTATGGATTAGAATAGATTAAATGCAAATATGGATTAAAATTATAAGAATAATGAAATAATGGAAGATAAGATGTAAATTATGAAGACTGTAATAAAATGGAATTAAGACAGAAATTATGCCTAATTGGACTGAATTAAAGGGATTGGACTAGGTATAACTTAGAATTATAACTAAAAAGAGTAAAAGATGAAAGAATCTAATTTTCACACTTAAACCTTGGGTTAAGTAATAAGTATTATTATAACGTAGGTTATAATAAGAAAACAGAACAGAATAAGGCTTATTTTAAGACTTAGGATAAATTAATAAGCACAGATAGTAAGAATAATAACAAAGGC
This sequence comes from Allium fistulosum, assembly GCA_030737815.1. Lineage (NCBI taxonomy): Eukaryota > Viridiplantae > Streptophyta > Magnoliopsida > Asparagales > Amaryllidaceae > Allium > Allium fistulosum. The sequence continues at coordinate 1,366,636,262 of CM060902.1, read as the reverse complement.
TTATTTAAAATAATTTATCTAAGTTAATAAGCAAAGATGAAAGTAAGATCAGTATTGACAGCATTTCCCTTATGCTGTTTAGGGTAGATAAGTGGTCAATAGTTAAAAGAAAAGATCCATACAGACATCAATTCCCTTATGCTGTTTAGGGTAGATAAGAGGTCAATAGTTAAAAGGAAAGATCCGTACCGGCAGCATTTCCCTTATGCTGTTAAGGGTAGATAAGTGATCAATAGTTAAAAGAAAAGATCCGTACCGGCAGCATTTCCCTTATGCTGTTTGGGGTAGATAAGTGGTCAATAGTTAAAAAGAAAAGATCCATACCGGCAGCATTTCCCATATGTTGTTTAGGTAGATAAGAGGTCAATAATTAAAAGACCAAATCATGGGGATTTAAACAAGGGGCCCAACTAGATTTTTGTTTGATAGGGACCAATACCAACAACATTTCCCCTATTTTTATATGGACACGGTGTTTCACATAACCCTGAAGTAAGACTAGGTGCTTCACATAATCCTGAAGTGTGGCGAAGGGCATGCTTATGCTGTTTAGCATAAATAAAAGGTCAAAAGAGGGAACAATAAGAATGCAAACTTGGTAGTGGTCACGCATGCGGCTTCTAGTGATGGCTCAGAAGTTGTTATGAGTTCCAAGCGCTTAGTGAGTGTGTCTTTCGTAGACACCAAAGTCTAATGTGTAGGGAAATGTCCGGTCCATAGTAGATTCTATGGAGTAGCTGGCCGATCATAGTGTAGAATTAGGACTTCAACCTAATCAAAATAAGATTAGGAATTTAGCCTAATCAAAGAAACTATCAAAGACAAGTGCAAACAATCAAAGTTAACCTATCTTATCAATTGTAATAGTTTAATCATATTTTCCAATTTACCTCTTTCCTATTTCCTTTGTTCCTTTTATATATACTAGAACTGTTGTAAGGTCTATTACTTTTACTTCGCTTAAAGATTCTAGTAATTACTATCATTCACTAGACTTTTAGTCTGACCCACTCCCCTATTTTCCCCTTTCCCCCCATAAGCAATCAGGGGCAAGGAAGGTAGACCGTACCTTCTTGGAAGACTTCTTTGGAGATACTATCATGTATTCCTTTCTTTTATTTCTAGTTTTAGTTCTTGTATTGTACTTGCACTATATTGAGAGATAATTTTACTCTGATTTTATGGAGACTATGATTTTCGATTTAACAAGACATATATGGGTAGTTTGACATTTGAAGTATTTGGTATTTGATGAATTATTTTATCATCTTATATTATGGATTTTGATTTTAGCAAAATACTATAATTGTTTCCACAGTGTAATTATTATTATTGTTTAGTTTTTGTCTTGTGAATCTTAGTCTCTGCTAGTTTTAGTTATACCTACAACGTACCACATCTTTTAGTGTGTCCTTTCATGTATACTAAGGGGTGTAGGGTGTTTCACCTGGTCTTATATTCAAAGGTCTTCCTTGCTAGACCGAAATTTCATCCAACACCCTTGATGTTGTATGCTAAACCAGAAATTGGCCTAACACTCGAGATGTTGCACAAGATAACATTATTTGAAATGGTCACTATAATAACCATGAACTTAAATATAGTCATTGGGTTATTTAAAAGTTCAAGTCATATGATCGTGGGTAAGATAGGCAAATTGCATAATAGTGCAATATGTCATAATTTGTTTGTTAATGAATAAAATATGCAATCCACATATATCATAATCCACTGTTCATATGTCAAAGGGCATGATAGCCATTATGCAAAGTAAGCTTTAATTTAGGCATGAACCTAAGTGACCTTGTCCAAGTCATTAATATTTGAGTTGAATTCAAGTCCAAGTCCAAAGAATAAGTTATATGCACATCCATAGTTCAATAATAGTCAAAGGTACAAACACGAAGGCCTTATGCTATGCAATGTTTATTGTCCAAGACCTTATATGCAAAAAGTTAAATTGTCAAAAGAAATCCTTAAATCAATTTAAGGTTTACAACTTGTAATTTGAGAAGTAGAGAAAAGAATGATTCGCCCTCATTTGAATTGCAAAGGGGGTCTATTTATAGAGGTCTTATGACGTGGGTTGGCCGCCACATGTCCATATAGCCATACAACCACTATCCCTCAAGTACTCGATACCTTCTTAGTTGTTGAAACTAGGCATCTCTTTCTTTCTATAGAACATGACACCGTTATCTAGTTAGAGTTGCTTTACATTTAACATTGTAAAGGCTCAATATCTTTACTTCGTAAGTAAATGCTTGTCATGCTTTATTGGTGTGACACCCTTCCTTTGTTGCATATTTGATTTTACTTTGTATTGTAGAAATTCGACATCTTGTACTATAATCATCTCTTAATAACTCTAATGACACTCGCATACTGTTGAAACTAGGCATCTCTTTCTTTCTATAGAACATGACACCGTTATCTAGTTAGAGTTGCTTTACATTTAACATTGTAAAGGCTCAATATCTTTACTTCGTAAGTAAATGCTTGTCATGCTTTATTGGTGTGACACCCTTCCTTTGTTGCATATTTGATTTTACTTTGTATTGTAGAAATTCGACATCTTGTACTATAATCATCTCTTAATAACTCTGATGACACTCGCATACTTTGTTGTTTGACTTCCATTGTTTAAGATGCTTTATGATTGTTAGGTCCGGTATATAAGACAAGTTTTACAAGAGACCCGACATCCCCTATTATGATGATATGCTCGATATCCCTTAGAGTTGCGGTATCTTTTATCTATTTTGTACTTTGTGGCATCTCGTGTCAGCTCGACATCTCTCCCGCCTTTTAAAAACTTGATACCTTCTCAGCATAAGGCGTTCAATATTCTTCTCTATTTTTAAGGCTTCGACATCACCCCTTACTTGTGAATGCTTGATAATGCTTGTTGTTATGACTCGACATCCCTTATAGGTTGGTATCATATTTGCTACCTTGTGTCAAAATCTCAATTATCACTTATATTTAACATTAATTTTTGTCCTTAGATGCTCAACAATGTTAATAGCTATCAAGGCTTGACACCTACTATTTTTTCGAGTTTTTTGTGACCCATTATCTTTGAGGACTTATTGGGTTGAAAACCTTCATTTGCTCATTAAACACTCGATAACCTTTCCTGTCCGCAGAAGCTCCCTACCCTTTTAGGGATTTGATACCATCCCTTAGGTCGATAATCACTTGGAATTTGACACCTTCAAAATTTTCTTCATTTATTCGATGTTCACTACCCTTATTTATTTTACTTACTTGACAACATCCGAGTCTCGACACCCCCGGTTCTCTGCTCACTGTAAGACCCGAAATTTCGGACACTTCGTATTTAAATATTTGAATCTTAGATTAAGTGTTATTAAAATGATTTAATAACCTTTTTAACCCCCTTTTAAATCATAAGTAATGATGGTAAACTTATTTTGGAAAAATATTTACAAAAATAAATACTTTGGAAAAATATCGATAATGTGAACGAAAATCGGTTTATTGGTAAACAACTTTTGGATCAATATAAGTTGTTCGAACTTTTGTGCACTTGTCTAATAATCAAATGAACATATTAGAAATTAATTAAAACACACTCATCTCTATAAAGCATGGAACTTTCTAGAACCTAACTTTAGGATAAGAGATATTATCATAGTAAGGGTATAATGGTAATTAGCATAAAAGAGAAGTCACTTAAAGGATAAGTGATAGGAGGTAAGTCTTCCATAGCATGGTGGGGGGAGGGGTTGAATGCAAGCTTATGCAACACCATTTTGATCCTATATAAGGAGGGGAACACCCTTAGGAACGAATCACAAATGAAAACTAAGCTTTTTTAATGGCTTCCTTCACTTATTTTCCTCTCTAACTTTTTTAAAATCTTATTAAAATCAACTCCAATCACAACCAAAATTTCCCAAAGACCTTAGAATATCACTAGAACATAGTTTAACATCTATAAAGTCAAAGAATGATGGAGTAGAGAGACTTGGCTGTGAGCATTATTGAGGAAGGAGGAGGGAAAATGCAAGAGAATGCAAGGAGAAGGAGAAGGGAAAGGTGTTGCAAGGATAATGTTTGATTTTGGTGCTTGGATTTTGGTTGTTAGTATGGTTAAAGGTGAGTTATCTCAATATCTCTTAAGTATATATTGTGTATATATGTTTTGTGCAAAGTATAAATTTAAAGTGACATTAACTATGTAAAGTTATAACCTTGGACCCCTCTTGCTTTTGAAAGCAAAAGACAACTTGATATTATATAACATCACTTCTACTACCCTCTTAAACACGTGGTATGGACTTGATTTGATGTTTAAATGGTTGTTTAACTTGTGTGTTAAATTGAAGTATGTTTGGAAGTGTTTGGAGTGAGAATAATCGTTATAAGTGCACTTCGATATCCCTTAACTTTAACTTGTGTTAATTTAGAGATTTTTGATCTTAACTTAGGATAATTTGATTTGGTTGTTCTCTATACATATTTTGGCATATTGGATAGTAAATAAATGGTTTGGAAATTTATGGACATTGTGAACGAAAGTTGTGAAAGTTAGAATAAAAAGGTGGTAATAAATACACTTTGTAAATAGCCTATTTTCGAAATTTTATTAAATATATATAAAGATATTCTTAAGGATACCTTTCTATGGTTTTTAAGCACCCTAAAGGTAGTAGTTACATAAAAATTTCAACTCTTAAATCATTTGTTAAAGTGGTTAAAACCAGTCACAAAGATTGTGCTTTTCAATGTGTTTTTAACAAGGACTTTTAACAGCATTTATAAATGTTGTAATAAGTCACTTATGGTTTTAAGTGTTTAAAATGCAGCGTTTTGACTTGTCTTTCATTATTTAAATGGTTTCTTATTTCATTTTTTATAAAGTCTTTTTATGGAAGTTGTATTAAATTGTATCCGAGTATGAAAAAAAGATTAGAATTTTAAATATAGCTTTAAGGATTATTTACGAATTTTGAATGTAAAGTGCTGCAAAATGCAAAATATGCTTTTGTTGATTTTTAATCAAACTTCTAAAATTATTTATTTTTATGTAATACTTTATATATATATTTAAAACCTCAAGTATTTTAAAGTATTATTATTATATATATAAGTTTTGAAAAAGGTAATTGATAAGGCTTAAAGTTAAAAGCCAACAAAGTAGGCTTCTCTATTTTTTAGAGTTAAAGATTAATGCCAAATAGGGATGGAGCAATATAGCTCCAACCTACCGGTTTTCTTCTTGAACGACGAATAGTTAAGTTAAAATGTCAAAAATGTATTAATCTTGTTGTTTGCTTACTTGTTTAAAAGGTAATAAATTTTGCTTAACACTAAAAGCCGACGAATAGACTTATCTATTTGTGAGATTTAAGAATGAAGTGTCTAGACAAGGCTTTTATATGCAACTAGTGCTCTAACTTACCTAGCTTCACTCTTGAACAAGGAATGGTTAAGCTAAAATGTCGAAAGTGAGTTAAGTATATGAACATTGATTTGTATAAGCAATAGTTTTGGCTAGATAATCGATTAGTCGCCTATCAAACTTAACTTATTATTATCTTTAATCTTTAAAAAGAAATGTTAAAAGATAATACAAGTATGGAATGGTTTTGGGTTTTTTGGGACAATGTGTTAATTACATTCGCCTTTAACCATTTTTGATTATACTTATGAATGTAAATAGATCTTTAAATGAATGTTTTAAAGATAAGCACAAGTGAAATGGTTTTGGGTTTGTAGTGACAATGTTTAAGTAACATCAGTCTTGAACCTTTGAATGGATTTGCAATGGTACTTGGATCCTTAAAAAGGATATTTTGAAGGAAATTATAAGTAAGGAATTTTTTGGAAAAGATTGAAAAAGCAACGGTTTAATGTAAGAAATCTTGTTAATGATTTGTGAATATACTTATACCAATTGAGATAAGTATATGAATATTTGAAGTATTGAAAGAGTACAAATGAATAGTAGTGATTGATAAATGAAGTTTTTTAGGTAAAAAAAAGTTTTACTAATAAGAAAGGTTTTATTTAATAAAATGTATTAATTAAATAAAAAAGGGATTATAAATCGTGCTTTGCGTGACTCGATCATGCTTGTGTGTTTATTTATGTTGATAAGTAAATAGACTTAGTTTTTTCATAGCGATCGTTCTCATTATCATTGAATGGCCAAATTCGTTGATAAGTAAATGAGACTTAGTTTTACTAGTGAGTTTTTTACTTATTGAATACCATTTCAAAACTAGTATACGCGTTCTATATTTTAAAAGCGTTTGTGAAGTGAAATGGTATAAAGTTGAACTGTCAATCCTAAGGTTAGTCCCAAAGAAGAGGTCGGCATTGACATTTCAATGATGCTATCATAAGGGACTGTCTATCTTTAGGAGTATTCCAAGTGAGAAGATAGTTTAGCATTCATCAGAAGATTTACATAGGGAACCTATATAGAGGTTCGAGATATGTTCGAGATGCTCGAATCCATGTAGTGATTTTTGATCATTTCTTGATGAAGGAATCCAATTAGGGATTCGTGTTCTGTTCGAGTGATGAAGACTCGAGTGACAGATGCCGAACGTAGTCTGACATCAAAAATGACTAAAACTAGAGATAGAATGCATAGCCAAAGGGAATATAGCATTTTAGCAATCCTAAGGGTGTAGGTGACTCCATCTAGTATTATTTACGGACATGCATGCGGAAGTAATGCACTCAGAACTACAATTGTCTAGGCATGGGCAATTATTCATTTCCTGTAGTACATTCCTCAAAGATGCATTTTGCTCGGAAGGATATCTCTGATCCTTGTGCAGGAGTTCAGATTTAGCTTGATATGAGGAGATCTTTACGAAAAATCTAGTTTAGCAAATGCGCCTTAGTGGTATTGATTGTATACCCATTATTCTTGTAGCATCCGCACAACAGATATTTGATATGATTTATGTGCTACACCCTAGACATTATCTATCATAACACTATATATTAAACTTAATGAATGGTTGGTTTTTTCAAGGGGAAAACCGTTATGGGAATTCATACGGTCTCAAAGGTTGGTGTTTCAGTTTACATATTTATGGAGTTTCTCACGTTGGTTTACCAGACTGATCCGGGTGTTATTTTCTTATAATGCTCAGGTCAGCCCCGTGTATATTTCCAGATTTAGCTATGAAAACTTTGGAGCTTACGAAGATGAGCTAGATGATTACCTACCGAGGTATTTATTTCCCTTGCTTTACTATTTGTACCATCGGCATGTGTGAGAACTTGTTGTTATAACTGTCCAGGCTGACTAGTGTAACTTTGGAAAAATTTATATCTTAGAATGACAGTTTATACTGTCTTTTAATATTATATATTACCGTTCCGTTGCGACATTATGATGTTATGTTCTCCTCTTCCATTTTTTATTTCTTTTTCTTTTTGTTTCAACCTAACAATTCATCGTTTCGACACTTGATTGTTCGACACATGAATACCATAGATGTATTAGTGTCGACATTTGGAAGTCGAAAAGTCTAGTCATCACAGTTATCCTTTAAGCTTTTTAACTTTCGAACATGAACTCGATCACCATCTTCTTATTGGATGCTTGCTTCATTATTGATTTGAAGGCTTAATGTATAATCATAAATTTATTAATTTGACATGCATTTATAGGTTCGATACGTATTTGTAGTAACACTATCTTCCGTTGCTTCTACATCCACTTGTTCATTTTCTTATAGTAGTTAGAAAATATGTGGATAACATTTACCCCTCTCCTTATATAAAAGAAGCCTTTTACATTTAGTGTAAAACCAAGTATCTTCTCACTTTTCTATCTTTCTACAAAATTTTCTCTTCACTCCTGCTCTCTTGAAAAACAGAAAGCAAATGAAGATGACTTTCATTACTTTTTTTAAATGGAATTCTAGACAAACTCTTTCGGATTTGGTAAAGACATTGATTAATTTGGTTTCTTCTTCATATAAAGGAGCTTATTTTTATTTTAGTGTAAAGCCAAGTTTAATTAAGAAGACCGGAAATTTATCTGATAAGAAGACCATAAATTCAATTAGCAAGAAGATCAGAAATTCATTTGGAAAGAATCCCATAGATTTTTTGATAAGTATTCCAGAAATTTAATCAATAAGAATTCCAGGAGCCCATCTGATTTGAACTCTAGAAATTCATAAACTCTCTTAATAAGAAGGCCAGAATTCCCTCTACCAAAAAGACCATAAATTCAATAATTAAGAAGACCAGAAATCCATTTGGTAACGAATACCAAATTTTATTTGAATAGAAACTCAAAAACCCATCTGGTAATAATTCCCTAATTTTATTTGTATAGTAGACCATAAATACATCTGGTAATATTACCATAACTTCATCTGAATAAAAGATCATAAATTTGTGTGATAATAAAATCAGAACTTCATCTGGTAACAAGATCAGAAATTATGAAATAAGACTAGGATTCTATCTGGTAAGAGGATTAAAAATCCAATTACTAATGGAGTTTCCCATTGTTTGATAACTTGAATTCCAATATAGAAATCAAGGAATAAGAGCTAATCAATATTTTGAAGAATGGAGCCTTAAGCCCGAGTAATAAATCATAATTTCTCAGACTTTCATTTCCGAGATTAAAATATTTGATTTAGGGTACAAGATAGTTCTTGATCCTTCCTTTAAAGGTTACTATAAATTTACCTTGGCACAGAACAAAATGTGTTTGACTATTCTTCCTCTTGAAGATTGCTTTGAACCTTCTTTAGGGTAACTTGATTGATTTTCTTTTGCCCCTTATCACTCTTTGGGGGATGATTTAGGATTTGATTCTTTTTGCCCCTTATCACTCTATATGTGATAATTAAGGCTTTTATTCTTTTTATGTAATGCCCTACCTTTTATACCCAGATTAAAAAAAAGTATTACGAAGTAATACCGTCTGCTAACCTGAAAATTAAAGGCTGGATAGGAGAGACCGTTGTAAAAATTATTTTAAGCTAACACCGACACATCTCATATACCTCAAAATATCCGAATCAATGACAATGGACGTGTTTAGTATCGACACAAAGCAATAATCATGAAGGCTCAATATAATTAGAACAATATACAATATAATAATATCATAAATATATTCACAGACCACAGTGAAATGGTAAAATATTAGTAGGTCTACAAAAACAAACTAGACTCACAAATAATATATATATATATCACATGTCAAATATACTTATCAAACAAATCATCTCATAACCCCATATGTACGCATGTCCAAATCCCAAGAATAAAATAATAGTAAGCCCTACCTCCATGCTAACTCAACATCCAAAAGCCATGCTTTGTAACTTGAAGGTCTCGGCCTGATACGAGTATCATATAGAAAATATAATAAACAGGTTAGACTATAACTAATTCAAAGGTGTAAGCCATGATACAAAATAATAAGACATGTATAATAAATAACCATAGCACACATACATGTCAAACAATCACACAAGGAAAAAACAGAAACATCGCCATGTTACAAATTCATATCAAGTCTCTCATGGGCCATAATAAAAAATATGGCCAAAAACTCATATAAAAAACATTAAAGCCATAAATAGATAGTAAAACATAAATCAAAGTGCCTCAATGTACAAATCCAGAATGGATACCCAAACACTAAACAAAATTCATAACCTCGGGTCTCGAAGAAGTCATGACAGTAACAGTAATCCCACCTCGGCCAAGAGTGTAGAAGAATAATGCCTCATTCCTGAAGGTCTATTGCGTAGCTTTTGTGAATGCTGTAACACAAGGCATCTCACAGTTCTATAACTATTAGTCCTACAACATAAGAACCCACTTGACCAATGGGTATGCAACCCCGCAACACAAGGACCACATCTCTGTAAGCCTGAATACCCCGCAGCACAAGGGTAACTCAACTCACAATCATGTAAACAAATCCCACAACATAAGGATTTTCCCATCAAAAGAAAATACTAAATACAAATATTAAGTCGGCGAAGAAGTGAGAAATATCCACTCGAGCGTTATCGACTGCGTAATATCAATTACCTCAAAGAAATATAACTCAGGAATGTATATCACCTCCATATAGTAACTACACAAATATCACCTAAACTGAACATACAGTTCAGTGATATTAAATATTTACCAATAACTTCTACTCGATTTTCTATTCGACGAGTTATGAAAATAACCAGAGCAGAATTAACGAACGTCCCATAACCATCCATAATTCTAGTCCATTTATAGACAATCCTCATCTCATAGAATAAAATCAAAAATAAATATCATAAAATCAAATTTAAATAAAAGAAAGAGATTATAAAATCAATATTAGATTTAAATAAAAGAAAGAGATTGCAAAATAAATTTTATTTATCTTTAAAAAAATAAAGGTAATTGTTTTACTTAAAAGAGTTTAAAATAACACTTTACAAATCATTATTAAAAATTTTAACATAAAAGAACTTTTAAAACAGTTTTAATTATTTAGGAAATCAAAATAAAATCTTATTTTGAAAATCATTCCAAAATGATAATTTAAAATCGAATAATTTATAAACTTGGAGAATAATAAGGCAACCAAATTACTTTTCTTTTGAAATCATTTTAAAACAGTTTAAATAATAATATTTAATAATTTCAAAACTTGAAAACCTCACAAAATGCCCCAAATCAATCAATGATGCAAAACAGTAAAAAAATACAGAAAGCGGCTAAATAACCTTTGTCTGAACTATTTCTGGTTCAAACATAGGCACCGATCGATAACCAAAACCACGATTAATGGGGATGCAACATGGGCTATAGGGGAATCGTAGGCAATGGACAAAGCAACCCAACCAATCACAATCATGTGGAATCAATCAATAATGTACTTATAAATAATTACTAAACGAATTCCATTTCCCTATTATGGAATTTCCCAAAACAGAATTTCCACATTATTAGCTAATTTTCTATACAAAGAGAAGGTTGATAGGGTGTCATAGGTGTATTACATTAGTTCATATCTACAATAGAGCAAAAATGTCAATATACTAGTTTAATGCTCGAAATTCCATTTTTGCTCTAATTTCATAAATCCCCAATTTTCCCGAAATGCAGTCACACAATAACCATCAAAATAATGTAATGAATAAATAATAGATTAAAATAAATAAAACAGGGATCGATTGGGAATAATTCCATTTTGAAATTCCTAATACGCAACACAAAACACTTAAGTAATTCACTGTACTCCAAATACACCTACAACACACAATAACTTTTCAATATAGAATAGTTATAGTACTGTGAGAGTAATTTCTCAAAATCCCATCCAAATTCACACAATCAATTTAGTATCCAAAACGAACAATTTAGCCAAACAATTCAATCAGTAACCTCAAATCATATCTAGTATCACAACTATCAATCCCTTGACCAAACAACCAGTTCAAACTAATAATTCAATCCATAATCACATAACAATTCAATGAAACAATGCAATTCGGTTGGGATATATATATATATGGTAGGCAATGAATTAGATATAAATGTGCATGAGAAAGACTCACCGAAGTGAGGCGTGAACATCCCAACAGCAGCTATAACGTTGCTAACAACACATCGAAGCTGTCTTTATGTCTTCTTCTTTAAAATTGCCTTCGGCTGCAAACTACCATTGCCTACATTAATACACACTCCACCATCAACACATGATTCTTCCTATCACCTATAACTAGTCACATGTTATAGCTCGACACAACTTCACCTTGCTTCACCATCACTGCTCGTACTCCAATCATGATGCCCACTATTCGTCGTCAAGTCCTTTAACCCAAATTGTGACTCTGTCTACATCGTGACACAAGGTCGTGACCTCCATCGATCGATAGCCGCAAGGTAATGGCCACTAACGTGTGGCGTCTCCTCGCTTCGCCAACGACGTTCACTGGCTTTCAATTGCTTGAAATCTTGCCCCGTGGTTTTTTTAAAATTGGTGCATGCCATTTTTTTCCGAAAGATATGGAGCTCCTTTATTTTTTAGGGCATATGCGGTTATCAGTTTCCAATCGAGAAGGATCGAAGCACCTTTTTTTATTTTGGAGGAATATAAGAAAGAATAAGGGCTTGGACTTTTGAATTTTGGGCTTTGTTTTAAATTAACAAGATCTTCTTTCTTTTCTCTTCATTTTAAATTAATATTTGTATTTATTCATAAATTAATATCAAATTTGACTTGAAATAGGTTAGACTTAAATCTACGAACTTTATTTCAATAACTAGACAATTTTATTTTCAAAATATTAATTGTTAAATTTCGAATTCAACCAAACTTATTTTAATTAAATTACATTTTATTATGGCTTAGAAAGCATGGTTGTTACATTTTGCCTTTTATCACACATTGGATGATGATTTAGGCTTAAGCTACTTATTATCTTATAGGTAATGATTTAGGTTGGTCAGTGTGTTTGGTTGGCCATTTTAGGCAGAACCAAAGTCTTACCCATCCTCTTTCTAGGAGGCACTCCGATCATGCCTTATATGCGGAATTGAAGGCTGGTTTGGTGGTTTGGTCAGGCCATCTTAGGTGGTACCAAAGGCTAAGTTCTAGGATACGCTCCAGCAAGGCCACGTAGGTGGGATAGAAGGGTTGTAGTGCTTTGGCCAGGCGATCTTAAGTGGGACTAAAGGCTTACTCTGACCTCCCTCTAGGAGGTACTTTGACCAAGCCCTTGTGACGGGATCAGAGGCTTTTCCTTCGCCCCTTATTATCTTATAGGTAATTATTTAGGCTTTGGTATCCATAAAATTCCTTTCTTTCATTTGAATATCCATTCATAGATATACTTATCTAAATTTTCTTTATTCATCCATGTAAGAAAGTAAGGCCTTAAATGCTCAGCATTCCAAGTTCTTGCTATTACATTGCTATCAGGTCAGCATAACCAAAAAGTCCTTGGTGGAATTACTTCATGAATAACAAGAGATCCTTTCCAATTTGGTCCACGCGTTCTATCAGTCGGATTTTTGATATCTACCATGACTTTTTGGAGTACCAAATCTCCTTTTTGAAATGACCTTCCCGTAACTTTGGAGTTATAATATTTTGATATCCTTTGTTGATTTTCTGCCATTCAAATCGCTACTTGATCCCTTAATTCGTAGGTTAAATCCAAGGATTCTTCCCTCAACTCTTGATTGGGATCAAATGCATATGCAATTTTTGATGAGATGCAATTTCTACTTCAATTGGAAGCATTGCTTCACATCCATATATTAAAGAAAATCATGTATTTCCCATCCCAGTCTTAGAAGAAATTCTATATGTCTAAAGCACTAGAGGTTGTTCTTCTACCCAGTTTCCTTTCTGTAAGGACCCGGTATTTCAAACCATTCGCATCTGCCCATATCGGACTTGAATTGCTCAAAATATCATATTGTTATATTTTATTTGGTAAAACTCAGCATATACAATAAATAAAATAATCACAGAATCACAGACACAAAGTAATATAATAATAAACTGCGGAAACAAAAGAATAGTAGTTCATGAAGCTACTATATATATATATGTAACAGAGTTAAAACAAGATACAACAGAAGTCTCGAATACATAGAAGTCTCAATACAATAGTCAAATACAAGATCAAAATATATCACAGGAGTCAACTGAATAACTGCAAGCTGAATAGATGGATGGATCTCCAAGCGAAGCTCCAACTCCAAAGGTGAGTCTCTAATGCTGTGGCATTCAGTCTGACCCGAGCATAAAGAAAAACACAAAACACTCGAGTCAGGATTAACATTCTTATATCAATAAATCCAACTCAAGTGAAATATCAACTAAAATACAAGTAACTTAAAGGATGTTGGGATAACCATCCTCTAAGGATCCGTGGAACTATCTACTATGTAGTAATATACGCTATTATAATAATGTCTATAGTAAAGTAAACTATTAAAATAGCGTTAAGGCGTTACCCATATCCCCCTTAACACATTTTATATATCCCCATAGTCTATACAGTACCGTAATCTCCCCCATACTGGGCATCATCATAGGGCACTCCATAGGTATGGTATGAAATAAACTCGTAGTGGTCTCGATATGGTAGGTGACACGGCACAACTAGGCAATGCCAGGGTAGATATCATTTTAACCCATAGGGAATTCTATACTAACAGGGAACTTGTAGAGTGAAAACAATTATGATAATAATATAATATACTGACAACATGCATATATCATCAATAACAAATTAAATAAAATATAAACAACAGGATATGGTGTCATATCCCACAGGTGAACAATTTCAGAAAATAGCATATCATATATAGCAATCATATAATTAATAGTCTAATTTAGCAGTATATTTCAATTGCCATTTCAATTGAAATCAAATTTAATAAATATACACTACACCAAAATAGGCAAATCCTAACATTTATAAGTGTTACAAATAATTTCAGTAACACTTTTTAAGTGTTACTAATGGACTGTGAGGAATGAAGCGGCCAAATTTGTGACACTTATAAGTGTTACGAACATACGTATTACTAACACTTATAAGTGTTGGTACAGAAATATGCGGTAACGTTTATAAGTGTTGGTACAGAAATATGCGGTAACACTTATAAGTGTTGGTACAGAAATATCCGGTAACGCTTATAAGTGTTGGTACAGAAATATATGGTAACACTTATAAGTGTTGAAAAATGGTTATTTAGTAACAATTAATATTTAATTCTTAAAACAAATGAATATAATATCTCATAAATGATGATGTCCATATCATATATAATTCATCATATCAATTCAATATGAAGTCTAAAATGTTTCCATATCTCAAATGCAACAATATCATATTTAGACAATACTATAATATGAGCTACAAACTTTCTAATTTCAAAATACCACAATATCATATCCAAATTTCAAAATAGCACAATATCATTCGCCACTTGATTTGCAACTTGATTTGCCACTTGGTTTTGTAATTCCGATGACCATTGACGAAAATCTTCCTTTTTATTTTTATCGGCAATTGCTATTGAAGCTTGCATCAACTTTACTTGTTTTGTAGAGGAAGTGGAGCTAATTGCACGACAATAGTTTTTCTTTCTATCGGACCCAAAAACTTTAGAGATGGGATCGTTGTCAAGGTCGTATGTGTTTGCTTCCTCGTTACCGCTACATTCCAACTTCTGTTTTTCTTCCTCTTCCTCCACAAGTGCCTGCATTCAATGTTCAAAGGGCAGTTTTCGATAAACCCAAAAGTAATATATCATTTTGAGTTACCAAAAACACGGTTACCACAAATCAAGTAGTTAAACATGATTCCAAGCAATAGATTGATGGGTTAGAATGTTGCACTCATGTGGCATTTCAAGATCTAATATTAGTGAACAACATTGGTTGCAAGGGGCATGCTAAAAATATAAGTTGAAAGGCACAGTTAAGGTGAAGTGATTCAATAGTTTATATCCAAAATAACCAAACAATTCAAAGCAATGTCAGAAAATGCTTGGAGAATGCACGGTATATACTAAAAAAATGGGTATATATAATTTTGTAAAGCAATATTTGACCAACACATTGAATGATAAAAAGAGGATAAAATTCTTAGGTGAAATCGCTATTAAAATAAACAGTAAAGCATACCTTGTTTATCAGTTAAAATATGGTCTATTCCGCATAATGACAAATCAAATAATAACTATCTACATGGGCCACCCTGACTCTATCCCTCTTTTATTTATTTTCTTGCTAAAATATCACCAACTTGCACAGAAAGTCTGATAGCAGAACACTTTGCACTCATTTATATGGAATATAACTCGTTTGTATGATGACCTTAGTATCAACTATAAACCCATAATTCACTAATAGGTAAAAAAATTCCATGAATACCAAATTGAAAACAGTGTCCTTCTGAAAGCAATTCTTTTTTAATATAAACAGATTTAAATCAAGGACAGTGTTATTTATGTACAAACAACAGTATCAATAGTAAAATCAAAGGATTCCCGCACTACGAACACACGCTACATGGATATGGAAAACAAGGACGCAAGACAATAGAACATCATCCTACCACTAACATACTAGCGCAATCCATGTGAACCATTGAAATTGAAAGCTAAATAAATGTGTTTTAGCTAAAGCTAGGTTTGAAAAGTATGAAAAAAGGACAATACCTCTATTCCAAGCATATTTGTTAAACTCAAGTCCAGTTCCATAATTCTTCACTCAAGAGGACCAAGTTCAACCGCTGTTCCAGAGCCTATAGATGAACAACCAGGACTTACAAAAATTCCAGTGATACGAGAATGGCATAATAGCAAAAATTTAAAATTTACAAACGATGTTATTATAACCTCCATTAAGCCACGGTAGGAGAGGTTTCTTAGAAGGCTCATTTTGTGCCTTAAAGAACCAATAAAACAACAATCTTTCTTTTTCTTTACTTACTGTTACATAGCCTGAGAATGCGAAACAATCGAGCTTTCTGGCTGACCCGGAAGACTAGATATTCTATCTGACTCTTGTGCATTGCAGTAAAATAAGAAAAGTATGACGATGGCAATAATCAAGTAACAGACTGAAAAATTCATTGCATCTGAGATGCTATTGTGGACAAATGAAGTACAAAAGAAGTAGTGGTGACTAATAAAAGAATAGAGGTAGGAGAAAGTATCCAAGGGTATAATGTGAAAGTCATGTGAAAAATAAGAGGGCGTTATCCATTGCCTATAGATTATTATTTAAATAATAATATTAAACGTAGGCTACAAATCATATATTATACTTATTTTGTCATATATTATACATATTTTCCTTGACATTTTATTGCTTGTATCAGATAAGCATCATTATTAGCAGCTAAGTTGGAGCATACCCTTGTCCAGGCCATCAATAATTCAACTGTACAAAAGCTTACAAATATGTATAAATTATCTTTAGCCTTAATAAAATGAATTTATCTTAACAATCAGTTTCGTCTTTTACATTTTCTTATAATTGGATGAAACATGTTTGGTGTAAGAAGACATCTATAAAACAATACATGGTAGACTTAAAAAAATAAAAATAAACAATAACGGAAGAACCAAAGGAATGAAAATCAATACCAGATCTGTAGTTGTGCTTCACCATTTATACTGGAGCCTTACCACAGCTAGTTAATAAAGTATTAAGAGTGAATACGCTTGAGTTTACTTGTTGCTGCATAAATAACCAAAAACACACCATGCAAGATAAAATATTAATTCAAGCCAATTTGTCAGAAGCAACACCATCTTTAACCTGGACCACTTAGTGTAGAGTTTTCTATAATATAAAGAATAAGTACATGATATTTTAATAACAATGAGTACAAGCTATTACCAGCATATTTCACTACCTGCGCAATCTCTATTTCTCCATCTATCCATTCGTTTCCATTCAAATCTGCACGATGCATTGCTTTCCATGTTTTCCATTTACCACGATGCAATCCGAGATCTGCTAGTGCATTATTAAGCTGATCAATTAAGTCTTCCATCTCGATACGCATAACATAGCATGGCCAATCAATCTTGACTCCATGTTGCAATCTTTGACAACCACTAGTGACAACTGAAACTATATATGCATTTTGATGAAGCTTACAGAGCCTATACAAGGCCAATAACTTCCCAGTTTATGGAACTTCAAATAGTCGCTCCCGTCGAAGAAAACCCTTATTGATTTTGCAGTTTCTGATGCTCCTAGTGCTTTTGAACTGGCACACGCAATTCCCATTCCAGTTGGCAATGAAAGTGCTTTCTGTGATCCCATTAATGCCACGTCAACTCCCCACTCATCCACACAGAAGTCAAAGTGCATATATTGATGATAATCCGTCAACTAGAAACAATGTTGGGTGTTTGTACTTATCTGCACTTTTAAAAGGAAAAAAAGAAGACGAAGATAGTTAGATATGAGTCATTTATGCTTTGGTTGAAAACACACAAATTAATAATGTAGCTTACCGAGAAATTTCCTTACGGTTGCCACATTGTTAGCGACACCAGTAGAGGTCTCGTTGTGAACGATGCAAATAGCCTTAATAGTGTAAGTTCGATCCGCGACTGTTATACCAAAACTCAGTTAGAGCCAACCATTTTACCCATTTTCTGAGTTTGTGGCTGCAAGAACACCTTACGTAACATTCCAAAAAGTTTATTGATAATCTCAGTTAGACCAAGCTAAACTATTTCCATAGATAAAGCCAAAGACCAAAATCGATCCAAAGACCAAAGCTTTCTTCAAAGAACAACAAGATAATTCAAAATCAAAATCGAACACAAGTCGACGTACCTGGAGATGACGCGCGGGATGGATTGGGAACCAATTAGTAGGATGTAGAGATGAAGCGGTTGGGAAATCGTTAGTAGAATGGGAAATCGTTACCTGGAGAAGAAAAGGAGGATGCGCGCGATTGGGAAAGCGGGAACCCTAATTAAATTAAAAATTAGGTGGCCGATATGGGAGATGAAGAGGGAAAGCGTTAGAAAGATGATACGTATACAAGATTACACAAGCGTCCAAATTTTAGCGAGTTATTTACAAATTTACCAACTGTTGTAACACTTTTTTGTGTTGTAAATTATAACTGATGTGTTGGAAAGTTTATAAAAAACATTATTTATATTTCCCAACACTTTTTTAGGTATCCTGACACTTTTTTATTGTCAGTAGGCTGTAACATTTATAAGTGTTGGAAATTAATAAATGGAAAATGTTGCAAAATCACTATTTTGGTGTAGTGATAAGAATGTTAATCGTGAGTGATTGCTCACCTTTTGAGGCTAGAAAACAAGAAGATGATACAGACACGCACACAAATATGGGCAAGAACTAGCGGAACAGTGACAAGCTAGGAGTTACTGTGACAAATTCGATATTTGAGAAAAAGTAAGCCAAGATGGACAAGATATCGATGGATAAAAATATAAGTTATGCATATATATTTTCAAAAATTAATTTTAATTTTGATATTTAATTCGAACACATATAAAACAAAGTCTCCATATATATATTTGAAAACCAAACTCATATATGCGTTATATATATAGACCAATATATAAACATATATATAAGCTTACACACCTATTATATTTTTAAAAATCAATAATTATTATAAAATCAGTATAACTTGCCTTAATATAATATATATAGACGCAAACAGATTCTATATAACTTACATAACTTATATATACAAACAACCAAGTTATGCATAATTTATATAAGCTTATAGATATAAACAAAAGATTATAAACAACTCATATGAACTTATATTTAACAATCTATATTCATTTCAAAATTGAAATACCCATATTTCCTTTCAAAATTAAATTTCAAAACAACAACCTAGAATTTCAGATATCCAAAATTAATAATATAACTAAGCTTATATTTACAAGCTATATATATGTATTTATGTAAACAGAGAAGGCTAAGACCCAAGTCAAAACAAAACAAAGGTGGAAAGCAGACACTTTATATCTAAAAAAAATATACTTCAACAGTGAAATGTAACAATACTTTATATCTAAAACATACAGACTCGTATATATATCATATATTTTAACCCACAATATCAACATATTATATATAAAACAGTATAAAACATATATAATAAAAATATCGATATATATTACATTTCGAAATAATACTTAAGCAATAGTCATAAAACAATATTTATATACATCAAACGAAAAGCTGCAACTTAAATATATCACCTATATAAAATACAGACAAGTCATTGATGTGTGCGGTCCTTGCGTGGGGAGAGGATGAAGTGCTCGGCCGTGCTCGTCGAGTGGAAGAAAGCGCTGTGTGAGTGGAGATGCAAGGCGACGTGGGAAAGGCGATGGCTTCGGGTTGTTTCATGGAGGAGATGTGTAGGAAGGGAATGGCTGTGAAGCATGTAATCGGGAGAGAGGGATGTCGTCGTGCTAAGGTAGGTAGTTCATGTGGAGGACATGGCACGTGGAAGGGGCTAGGTCGATGGCGGTGCGACAGCAGGTAGGTGGTCGGGCTGACGAGTGGGTGAGGTGTTATGGGGTGCAGGCGGCTTCGTTGGTGAGTGGATGGGTTGAAGAGGAAGGAGGATGGTGATGTTCGCTGATATGGCGCTACGAAGTGGATGGACGGTCATGGGCGGTGTGCGTTGTAGTGCATGAAGGCGGAGGCCGGAGGAGATGCTCGGCGGCGCTTGGGTTTTGGTGGAAGCGGCTATCACGGGAAAAGAAGATGGATCGGGTATAAAAAAGGTTCAACAGTATCTTCTTTGTATATAAGATCATATATAATTTATTATTACTAAAGCATGAGTCAGAGAGAGAAGACAAGGAGGAGAGGAGTTAGATAGTAGTTCGGCAAGATGAAAGGGAGATGAGCAGTTTTTTCCAGAACAATAGAATGGAAACTAGGGGTGTAAATCGGTCGGACTGGACCGGACGGAGGTGTGTTCAGTTTATGTCCTAAATAAAATCGGACCGGACATGGATCGGACGAGATTTATGTTCGTACAAATTTTGTTGTCCTAGCTCGTGTCCTAAATAAAATCGGACGAACTCGTACATACATTTTTCGGACACGGACCCGAACGGACATGGACGGACAATGCTATTTACATCAAATTTTATGTTGTTTAATAGAATTTCCATCAGATATACTGAACTATAAGAAATTCGGACGAATTCGAACGAATTCGGACCGGACAATATTTTTTCTCGTACAAATTTTCTTGTCCTAGCTCGTGTCCTAAATGAAAATCGAACGGACTCGGACGGACTTATTTCGGTTACGGACATGAACGGACATCGGACACTTGTACAAAATTTACAGCCCTAATGGAAACTAGGTACAGGCTTTTTTGGTTATATAATATATATATCAAAAAAATTTATCCTTTTTTATTATTACTATTATTATCTTAACTGACAAAAAGAAGTGAAAGAGCCAAGAAACCAAATGAATGATGGTCTAGCAATTATATTTGAAACCAATAGGAATAGTAAAAGCCAAACGACTATTGATGGGAATATTAATAGCTAGCGGCTATTAACCTTACCACTTGGACCTACGAAGTGACACAGAAAACCCAAAAGGTTTAAAACGCGTACCGATACAACAAATCGTTTTTACTGATTTCGCCACGCCCCGGATGCCGAAATACAAGAATGAATATAGCGTGGAGATCAGCACGACGAGATGAACAGAACAGTACACAGATATCAACGATACGACTATCCTGTCAAAAGTCGATATTCGATAACGAAAATGCTGCTAATACGCCGAAAATAAGATAACGGAGCAATAGCAGTCCAAATTTAGCGAAATGAAATATGACGTCTCACTCAGAAGATGATTTACAAATTTATTGGATAAAAGTATTCAGGTTTGAAAAACATTTTATTATCATCAAATATTAACTGATTTAAATTGAAATAAAATTACACAACAAAAATAAACTTCCATATTATCAGATGAAAATTTACCATTTTCTATGTTTAATTAGACGTATTCCAAATATCAAATTTTTATTTTAAAGTTCAATTATTTAAAATTTCACAAAATTTCAGTTAAATATATGATTAAACTAATAAAATTTTACGGGTCGTTACACTCTCCCTCACTCAAAACTTTACGTCCCCGAAAAGGAAGGAGGTAGGAGAATAGAAACAACTAGAAAGTAAAATAGACTGAAATACAAAACAAAATAATAAATTTAAAACCATATAAAATTTCGATTTAAATTAATTAATATTCAATAATTGATTTTAGTTCAAGGTATTTCATTAAGTTGATTTAATTTAAATTTATTAATTCCTTCAAAACAAAATTTAATTTATTTATCTTATTTATTATCTTATTATTAAATTTCATCTCAATTAATCATTATCTATAATCAAAAATTTTAAGTATAAAGCATTTATTATAACCACTCAAATTTTATTTATAAATTCCTTTAACATCAATTTATATTATAAACTATTCAATTACATAACCAACTTCTAAATAATGAGGTAAGTTATATATTAGTTGGAATGAAATCAAGTATTATACAAGTAAAATTTCCCTAATTCAGTTATTCCAAATTTTAAATATTTATTCAAAAATTTAGGCTTCATTTAATAATTGAAATCATCCCTTAGCAAAAATCTAAGGGTTAAATTTCTAGTTTACTTCCAACCATTTAGAGATAAATGTATACATATATATTATATATATCAAATCAAATCTATAAACATATAACTATATATATTATACATCAACTCATACATAAGAAATTTAAATTAAATTCATTTTCCAAAAATAAAAGTGTAGCAAAGCTACTAATGGTCTCTCCACTCTGAAACTCGAAAATGAATGTCGATGATGCTGCAGTCATCACCGTAATTATTTTCCAGCGACAAAAGAGGAGAGTACTGATTTAAAACTTTTTAAAAAAAATGAAAAATATTTCTATTCGCAAATACTTTAAATAATATACCCTAAAATTTAAAACCAAATTTTTTAAAATACCAGAAATTTAATTCTTAAATCCTTAATTTATATTAATTCAATTTCAAATAAATTTATAAACCATATTTTATATTTTCATTATTTATATTATGTTGCAATAGTCAATGGTTTATAAAAAATATATGAAAATCAAATATTTTCATTTCTAACAACCAATTCATTTAACTATTTGATTTCAGAAAATTTATACTTATATATATAATAATCATACAAAATTTATTTCATTTACCAATTTGAAAACAATATTTTGTCAGTTTGCTATGTTCAAGTGTTATGGAGTTCCGATCGATAGCGTTGATCAGACGAATCGATCGAAACCCTAAATCAACATTAACAACTCAAACAACACAATATATAAAACATTTTTATATTAATTACAAATACACTCCCTCACTCGATGATTCAATGATGGATTTCAAAGCAAGGATAGAGATCCATATTAGAGGAACTCACATCAGAGAGAATTTTAGCTAAGAAGATAGGTTTGAATGGGAGATACAAATAATTTTATTTCAAATAGGAAGATGGATATACTGATATAAATCGTAGGTGACCTTAACTGGGTCAACCGTGACTTCAAGAATGGGATCGATGCAGGATATAGAGGCAAATCGACATCCGATCATAAGAGAATAGAATTCAGGCATAGCAGGAGATATCAACATCTAAACCGACGATACAGGAATCTTTGGTGAATCGATGCCTGTTGTAAAGGAGTTTCACCTCTTTACAAATCATATAGTGGAGCTATGGGGTGCTCCAAAATCAAGAAAACACGAATAGGGAGAGACAAGAATGGTTTTCAGAACGAAGGGAAAGTTCCAAAAATTCAAATGAAATCAGAATCAAAGAGGAAGGAACTCAAGCGCGAACGAAAGTGATTCTGTAATTAAATTTACTACATATGCTAAGTTTTGCCCAAAACCAGAGCTCTGATACCAATTGTAACGACCCGGTATTTTCAACCATTCGCATCCGCACATGTCAGACTTGAATTGATCAAAATATCAGATTGTTAATTTTTATTTGGCAAAACTCAGCATATACAGTAAATAAAATAATCAAAGAATCACAGACACAGAGTAATATAACAATAAGCAGCGAAAACAAAAGAATAGTAGTTCATGAAGCTACTATATATATATATGTAACAAAGTTAAAACAAGATACAACAGAAGTCTCGAATACATAGAAGTCTCAATACAATAGTCAAATACAAGATCAGAATATATCACAGGTGTCAACTGAATAACTACAAGCTGAATAGATAGATGGATCTCCAAGCGAAGCTCCAACTCCAAAGGTGAGTCTCTAATGCTGTGGCATTCAGTCTGACCCGAGTGTAAAGTAAAACACAAAACACTTGAGTTAGGATTAACATTCTTATATCAATAAATCCAAATCAAGTGAAATATCAACTGAAATACAAGTAACTTAAAGGATGTTGGGATTACCATCCTCTATGGATCCGTGGAACTATCTACTATGTAGTAATATACGCTATTATAATAATTTCTATAGTAAAGTAAACTATTAAAATAGCATTAAGTCGTTACCCATATCCCCATTAACACATTTTATATTTTCCCATAATCTATACAGTACCGTAATCTCCCCCTTACCGGGCGTCGTCAGAGGGCACTCCATAGGTATGGTACAAAACAAACTCATAATGGTCTCGATATGGTAGGTGACACGGCACAACTAGGCAATGCCAGGGTAGATATACCAATTACACATCCGGGCTGGTGGTAACGCATAGCCGCAGCTACCGCCACCTCGATCCACACTCCCAAATCAAAGGTGCGCACCAAATCAATCATAAAGTTATAGAATGGCGATCGAAGAAGTGTGTCCGATTGGAGGAGCTACCTCACTTGGCCCGTCAATTGCTCATGTTTTAGCCACCTTAAGCTAACTCACGGGACTCAGGTCCACGTATATACCTCAAATAGAATGTCATCAACCACCTACTTCATTCTGGAATCTCCACCTCGTACACAGTTGTTAAAGTAGTTTTTCGGTATTGGTAGAGAGTTTGACAATAACCGATCCCGGTCTCTTTAACAACCAATCGTTATTATAACACCGCGGTCATTTAAAAATATCATATCTATTTCAAAACCATATCAATACGATATTATTTCACTTAAAATATATCCATTTCCAAAAATCATAGCAC
The DNA here is from genome assembly GCA_030737815.1 of Allium fistulosum. Lineage (NCBI taxonomy): Eukaryota > Viridiplantae > Streptophyta > Magnoliopsida > Asparagales > Amaryllidaceae > Allium > Allium fistulosum. Next base: position 1,366,611,516 of record CM060902.1, on the reverse strand, counting down.
TTTAAAAGTTATAACACTTCCGAAATCATAAGTCTTTTAAAATCAAAACACTTTGAAAATCATAACTTTGAAATTCATAACACTTTGAAATCCATAGCACTTTGAAATTCATAGCACTTTCCTTTTTGAACAGTTTAGTAATTAATAAAAGTATATATAATAAAAATAGTTATAAATAAAATAGTTAATATACTAAAATAATTTGTATATATAATAGTTATAAATTAAATAGTTTATATTAAAGTAATTAGTATATTAAAAGATAGTTTTATATTAAAATAGTTTATATATTAAAATAACTTATAAAATAAAATATCCTTATATATATATTAAAATGCTTTATATAATACAAATAGTTTCCTCAAAGTTCACAAATCGATTTAGATCAACTCAAATTCCAAAATTCCATTTTAAAATCAAATCTCAGTTCTTCCATTTCAATTCAAATCTCAATAAACCATTTGTATCGATTTTAAATATAGATATAAACTACAAATTAAACCTTTTGAACTTCAATAGATTTCAAAGCTTTAAATATTCAAACATTTACAAAACTAAATTCGACAATTTCATATATATATATATATATATCAAATTCACTTTACTATTATTTAGTTTTGAAATATTTACTTAATCATTCCAATAACATTTAAATAAACTTTAATTTCAAATTTAAGTAAACTAAGCATCCCATTTCAATTTATGTCAATTTGAAATTATTTATTTAAATCACTTTTAATCAAAAATAAAGTTAAAAAATCATACCTTTAAAATCTCAAATTTAATAAATTTCAAATCAAACTTAGTTGAGTAAAATTCTTAAATAAATACAACTTCAAGCTAATTTCTATTTCTCTTTCCAACCTTAATTTATTAAAATTATTATAAAATCTATTTTTTTCAATAAAATTTTAAATAAATACTTAAACAAATTATATATTAACCAAATCCAGCTTTATTAAATTTAATCTTATTATTAAACCTATTTTATATTAAAACTTAATTTATATATTTAAAATAGTAAAATTATAAGTAAAATCTTAAAATTTATATTTTCAAAACTAACTTATACATTTAAAATTTCCAAAACATAAAATTTTAAGAATATAAAATTTAAACCTTCATAAAAATAACATCTATATATAATATCTTAAAATCAATATTTATTAAAACCATATATTTCCTTTCAAAACCTTGGAAATCATTTTCAAAATATATAGACCAACAGTGTCTGTATATAATTCTTTATCCTATGGTCAAGTGATACAGATATTTATCATTTCAATCCGCAATTTAATTATCTACGGGTATATATCATTTCAACCTGCATTCCCACATTCAAAGTCAATGAAAATCACTTGGGTTTATCATTTCAACTCATAACGATTTTCTCCTATTCTACAAGATCGTTCAGGTTTGTATCATTTCAACCCGTAGGGAATTCTATACTAACAGGGAACTTGTAGAGTGAAAACAATTATGATAATAATATAACATACCAACAATAGGCATATATCATCAATAAAAAATTAAATAAAATATAAACAACAGGATATGGTGTCATATCCCATAGGTGAACAATTTCAGATAATAGCATATCATATATAGCAATTATATAATTAACAGTTCAATTTAGCAGTATATTTCAATTGTCGTTTCAATTGAAATCAAAGTTAATCATGAGTGATTCTCACCTTTCGAGGCTAGAGAACAAGAAGATGATACAGACACACACACACAGATATGGGCACGAACTAGCGGAACAGTGAAAAGCTAAGGGTTACTGCGACAAATTCGATATTTGGGAAAAAGTAAGCCAAGATGGAAAAGATATCGATGGAACAAAATATAAGTTATGCATATATATTTTCAAAAATTAATTTTAATTTTGATATTTAATTCGAACACATATAAAAAAAAGTCTCCATATATATATTTGAAAACCAAACTCATATATGCGTTATATATATAGACCAATATATAAACATATATATAAGCTTACACACCTATTATATTTTTAAAAATCAATAATTATTATAAAATAAGTATAACTTTCCTTAATATAATATATATATACTCAAACAAATTCTACATAACTTACATAACTTATATATACAAACAACCAAGTTATGCATAATTTATGTAAGCTTATAGATATAAACAAAAGATTATAAACGACTCATATAAACTTATATTTAACAATCTATATTCATTTCAAAATTGAAATACCCATATTTCCTTTCAAAATTATATTTCAAAACAACAACCTAGAATTTTAGATTTCCAAAATTAATAATACAACTAAGCTAATATTTATATGCTATAACCTAATCCGCTGAACAATCAGAATCTTGCACAATAGTAATCACTTGCTGCTCACTAATTGAAGGCGGTTGGAAGTTGGCCTTCTCTCTCTTTCAGTCCGAGCTTGTCTTGTTGATTGACCCGATCCCTTGTTCTGAGGTCTTCTCCTCATAATAATACAAAGGAACTGTTATATATATATATATATATGTGTGTGTGTGTGTGTGTATTTATGTAAACAGAGAAGGCTAAGACCCAAGTCAAAACAAAGCAAAGGTGGAAAGCAGATACTTTATATCTAAAAATATATATATACTTCAACAGTGAAATGTAACAGTACTCTATATCTAAAACATACAGACTCATATATATATCATATATTTTAACCAACAATATCAACATATTATATATAAAATTGTATAAAACATATATAATCAAAATATCGATATATATATTACATTTTGAAATAATACTTAAGCAATAGTCATAAAACAATATTTATATACATTGAACGGAAAGCTGCAACTTAAATATGTCACCTATATAAAGTATGGACAAGTCAGTGATGCGTGCAGGCCTTGCGTGGAGAGAGGATGAAGTGCTCGGCCGTGCTCGTTGAGGGGAAGAAAGCGCTGTTTGAGTGGAGATGCAAGGCGACGTGGGAAAGGCGATGGCTTCGGGTTGTTTCATGGAGGAGATGTGTAGGAGGGGAATTGCTGTGAAGCATGTAGTCGGGAGAGAGGGATGTCGTCGCGCTCAGGTGGGTAGTTCATGTGGAGGACGTGGCACGTGGAAGGGGCTAGGTCGATGGCGGTGCGACAGCAGGTAGGTGGCCGGGCCGACGAGTGGGTGAGGCATTATGGGGTGCAGGCGGCTTCGTTGGTGAGTGGATGGGTTTAAGAGGAAGGAGGATGGTGGTGTTCGCTGATGTGGAGCTGTGAAGTGGGATGGACGGACATGGGCGGTGTGCGTTGTAGTGCATGAAGGCGGAGGCCGGAGGGGATGCTCGGCGGTGCTTGGGTTTTGGTGGAAGCGGCTATCACGGGAAAAGAAGGTGGATCGGGTTTGAAAAAGAGTCAATAGTATCTTCTCTGTATATAAGCTCATATATAAATTATTATTACTAAAGCATGAGTCAGAGAGAGAAGACAAGGAGGGGAGGAGTTAGATAGCAGTTCGGCAATATGAAAGGGAGATGAGCAGTTTTTTCTAGAACAATAGAATGGAAACTATGTACAGACTTTTTGGATTATATAATATATATATATCAAAAAAAATTCTTCTTTTTTATTATTACTATTATTATCTTAACTGATAGAAAGAAGTGAAAGAGCCAAGAAACCAAATGAATGAGGGTTCAGCAATTATATTTGAAACCAATAGGAATAGTAAAAGCCAAACGACTATTGATGGGAATATTAATAGCTAGCTTCTATTAACCTTACCACTTGGACCTACGAAGTGACACAGGAAACCCAAATAGTTTAAAACACATACCGATACAACATATCGTTTTTACCGATTTCGCCGCATCTCGGACGCTGAAATACAAGAATGAATATACCGCGGAGATCAGTACGACGAGACGACCAGAACGGTACACAGATATCAACGATACGACTATCCTATCAAAAGTCGATATTCGGTACCGAAAATGGTACTAATACATCGAAAATAAGATAAACGGTGCAATAACAGTCCAAATTTGGCGAAATGAAATATGACGTCTCACTCAGAAGATGATTTACAAATTTATTGCATAAAAGTATTCAGGTTTGGAAAACATTTTATTATCATTAAATATTAACTGATTTAAATTGAAATAAAATTACACAACAAAAATAAACTTCCATATTATCAGATGAAAATTTACCATTTGCTATGTTTAATTAGACATATTCCAAATATCAAATTTTTATTTCAAAATTCAATTATTTAAAATTTCACAAAATTTCAGTTAAATATATTATTAAACTAATAAAATTTTACGGGTCGTTACACTTTCGCTTTACCCTGTTGTTTCTTAAGGATAGTTTTAATAGTTTTGTTGGTAGCTTCAATGGCTCCATTAGCCATAGGATGAGCTATGAATGAAAAGCATTTGATTATTCCATTTTTATTGCAGAATTTGGTAAATTCCTCATTTTCAAATTGAGTTCCATTATATGAAATTATCTTATATGGTATTTGATGTGCACATAAATATGCATATTTTTACTTCCATATTCAATCTACTTTTATTTAAATAAATGTCATATTGGGGTGTTTTTACATGTTTTTACCAAAATCTAATGTATTTTCAAATAATCATTCATTCATCTTCAAATAGGGGCAAAATGGTCATTTTGGTATATGTTAATTTTTGATAAAATTTACTTGGACATTTTATTTTTATTTGTAGGAATTTCGATGGAAAATGGAAGAGGCTTCATGTATGTATGCATGCACAAAGGTTGGAAGACAAAGAAATGAATAAATAAAAGAATTCATGTAATCATGGTGGACTCCACCTACCCACTAACTATGAACTACAATTAAAAGCTAATGCACATGTTAATGAGGATTAAAGTCACATGCACATTTAATGGAGGATTAATTTCATGCTAATGATTACTTGGAGGTTACATTTCCTAAATGGCATTTTGGGTAGTCCTCTAAAATATGGATTAGGGTTTAGGCATGTATAAATACCCCTTTATGTTTCATGTAGAAATCTCATACCTCCTCTTTAGTTAGTTTAGTTGTAGCCACAAATTGTAAATATAAACTCTCTTTCTCCCTTTAATGGATTCTTAGCCTTTTACTCTTATGTAATTTTATTTATGCAATTTAAGTTCATGCTCTTTTAATTGTTGTTCTTTACTTTATGCAATTAATGTAGTTTTACTTCATGGAAGCAGATTATATTTATTTATGTTTATATGGAAATCACTTTGTGTTACAATGAATTCAAACATGAGAAGCTAAGCCCCTTCAATTTAGGAGTGATGAAGCTTTCATGAATCATACCAAGTTAACATAGCGATTTCATTTGGTCTCTTTTTGTGCTCAATGGAAATTTTGATGTGGTAGAATTTTGTTGTTTAATATTGAATTTGATAGCCTATGTTTTTGATAACAAATAGGTTATACTTAAACAAACATAAACACAATTTACCTCTTCATCTACATATGATTTTTAATGAAGTGGATTTAGAATCAAAATTTGATGGTCTATGTTACTAATCAATAGTAAATAGATCATGCTTAGAATAAAATTTATTTTTGATTTCATTATCATTTTCCTAAGAGTTGATAACTGGTTTGGATGGTGTGTTAAAATTTGATGGTTTATGTTAGGCTAATTAATAGCACAAATAGACCATACATAGGATAAACACATCAACTAAATTCACAAATAAATAAAAAAAGAGATCATAATTTCATTGTGTTTATTTGTGTGACCATGAGAAGGGATTTGCCTATAAATTGTCTTCTACTCCCATATTTTTATTCACTTTTCTTTAGTTAGTTTTTGCATTTCTTTTTAGTTACAACAATCTCAAACTCTTGGGTTAATTTGATTGAGTAGAATTTGAAATCAATTCATTTCCCTACGGATAGAACCTTACTCGCTATGTACTAAAATTGTATGCCGTGCACTTGCAGTTATTTTCATTACAATATTTTTCGGCAATTTTCTAAGCGATAGAAAATTCGTCCTCAAACAAGTTTTTGGCGCCATTTTCGAGGAAATGGATTTGATTTTAATTTTATTCTTTGAATTATTTTTTGTTTGATTTTATTGCGTGATCATTTTGTGTATTGGTATGCATATTTAAAAAAAAAGAAAAAAAATATTATTGTTGCGTGTTTATGCATAATTTTTGTTTTCATTTTGTTTGTGTGCTCGTTGCTTTTCTAGTTGCTTTTTTATTTTTATGAAAATAAAATTTTGCATTTTAATTCAAAAGAAAAAAATAAAATTACATTACAATTCTGCATTTCATAATATACAAATACTGTTCAATGTGCATTTGCTGTGCACATCATTTCACAGTTTCTTTAGTCTTTGTTGCATTTTCATTTTTTCATCTCTCTATCCATTTCTCATCTACATTGCAACTTCCTCACCTTCAACACACCACTACTGTCACCACTCAAATTGCATTCACCCAAAAAAACAACCATCTGCCCAGTACACACTCCTCTGCCTATAACTTACTGTCGTGTGTGTGCACATTACCATTCCACTGCTTCTCCACCAACAACTCCCCATATACAACTGCTTTGCTTCATTAGCAAATTCCTCTGCCTGCTTGCCTCACAGCAATTCACTGACTAACATCATTCACTTCTGTTCCTCCCATTCATTGCATCAAAACCAACAGCCAGCTGCACAACAACCTCCACTTACAACCCTACCATCCCCCAGCTTCGACAATAAAATCCACCATAAAAACTGCCACAACCACTTCCTCCTTTACCATATCAAACTTACTTCATCTATCCTAAACAACTACATTGCTACATCAATCATTGAACCATCTTCACACTTCAGCAAACCCACACTTCCTCACTGCCTTCAATTCACTCAACCATCCCTTAAAACTGCACATCCTCCTCTGTGAGAATCACCTCCTCCATACAACTTCTGCCAACCAAATACAAACAAGCAAACATCCTCCTCTTACGTACTTCTATTTACATTGCAACTTCTATTTGTACATCTTGACCACCCCACCTACTGTACTGACTAACCTGCACCGTTTCCTACAACCCTCCTCTGTGCACATAGACAATTCTACTACATCATTACCCTTTCATCACCTATTTCGTCTGCCATCCACTATTTCCATAACTAAACTTCAATCATCCCCATACGAACTACACTTCACATATACAATAACAAACATAAACCTTTCCCTCTACTGCAGTAGCATGCACAACCTTCCTTGCCACCAACTGACTTTACATACAACCTGAACTCCTCCAACCCAATACCATTCCAACTGCCTTCTTCTTGCATTACACTATGTTTTACATAACACTGTCCTCTTCCTACTTCAAACGTAAATGTCAACCTACCTTGCCACAGTCCTACCACTACTAACCACTGCATTATCCCCTTGGCATGCCCCTCTACTACCATCCTCCATCCCCTATTAGTAAACCAGTCATACCCTCTTCACTACACACTTCTCTTCAAAATCACTGCCACTTCTTTATCTCAGCAACACTGCATTCCTCCTATCATACAATCACTATCACTTCACTTCCACATACTCCCATCTATCCTTCATACACCATCATTGCACCACACACTAGCAAACTTTTCCTCTACCATCCATTCACCTGCAACCACACTTCAACATGTGCAAACACCTGCTCCAAACACACTACAACCCCTTCACTACTGCTCCTCCTCACAACTACTTATCACCATCAACAAGACCAACATCCTACTAAACCACACTTCACTCCTTACTATATACATCTCCCCATATATACTCCATCATCCCTGTAACCTTCACTACTTGTTAGAGATACAAAGCTCCTTCATTAACATCAATCACTGCATTACTTCATCAACCATAAAACTGAAAATCTCCTAACTGTCAACTACTATGCATCTTAGCAATTCACTAAAAATCACTATCCTCAACCATCAATTGCCACTGCCAACGAACCATTACAGCCATGAACCACAACATAGCCACAATCATCACCTGAATTCCTCCTAAACAAACAACCTTCACCAGCCTTCGTTTTCACATCAGCAACACAACCTATAATCTCCTACTGCACCAAAACCATCTTCCTCTCACCCGAAAACTCAAATAGCCAACATTAGCTGAAATTGCAAGAAACAACACAATCGAACCGCGAACTTGAACTCAGCAAATCATGGTTTTTGGAATTTTTCATAATGGGTCGATAATTTCTATTTGGGGAGTTCAAATTGGAATTTATTTTTGTATGGGAATTTTTAAAGGTGATTTGTTTGGAAATGTGAAGGGTGTTGTAAGAGCCTGATTTTGAGTGTGTTTGTTGCATGCATGTTGCATGTTGCGTGAGTGCCTTAGTTTATTTGAGCCTTAGTGTTTTAGCTTTAAAAAAAGAAAAACAGATATTTGTTTTCCTTTAGCCTGGGTGATTTTGTTTAGTATAATTTTTTTTAAACTTTCGTTCTTTTTATCTGAAATTTTTTTTTTGCTTTTTCAAAATAATAATAAATACATTGCTTTAACGCTGTTACTTTTGTTTGCCTTTGTTTTCTACACTGTTTTAGGTCAAAGGTTGAAAAAGCAAAAAATCGCAAGGAAAGGAATTGCTGTTAATAATTTCTTCGCTTGGCTTACCAAAATTGCTTGCTAAAATTTTTGCTTTGCTTGCTTTTATAAAAAAAATTGCCGCTTTAAAATAAATTGCTAATAATTCTGTACGCGCATGTATCGTACTCTCATCTCTTGTTTTAATTTGTTTTGCATTGTTGATTATTTGCATTTTAAATTTTACAAAAACAAAACCAAAATAAAAATCCATTTGTAGTTGCATTGTTAAATCATATTTAATTTTTGTTTTGCATTCATATCTTCTTATTTTCTTTTCTAAGGGCAATACTTAAATCCACATAAGGTGGGGGATTTAATCACTCCTTCCTTGGCCCACAAATTGCATTCCATCTTAGAATTTGACGAATAATAACGGTTAGACATTTGACTTAAGGGAGTCACGAGCTCACCTAGGGCTTAATTGTATCTCGACAAGTTGTCCTCTTTCAAAAATTCAAATTCTATGTGTCTAGGCTATGGCAGAGCAATAATCATATATAAATATTACGATGATTCGTAAATATTATAGTGATTGTTTCTTCGAAGCTACTTAAACCTTCGGCTGTGATGTGCACGTAAATGCACATATTTTTACCACCATATTAATCTATTTAAATTAAATAAATGATCATATCGGGCATTTTAACTTGTTTAAACCAAAATTCATATTATTTTCAAATCGTCACATATTCATCTTCATCCAAGGGCAAAATGGTCATTTTTGTGCGTATATTAATTTAAGAAAAATTAATTGGAAATTTATATATATTTTTATAGGAATTTGGCTTCATATACAAGTGGTTTCATGATCACATATGCATGCACAAGAGTGAAGAGAACAAATAAAGATGGAAATAATTCAAAGTGAAGATCATGGAGGACCCCACCTACCCACCTTCCTTCATGTACAAATTAGAATATAATCCACATGCTAATGGTCATCAAATCTTCATGCACACTTAAATGGATGATTATGGGAGGCTAATGATTACTTGGCCACCACACTACCTCAAGGGCAATTTGGGCATTCCCCAAAAATATGAATTAGGGTTTAACACTTGTATAAATAGCCCATATCTTCATGTAACCCCCCTTCCCTTAGTCACTCTTAGGCCTCCTTCTCTTTAGTTTAGTTTAGATCAAATAAAAGAAAGCTCTCTTTCTCTTTTCATGACTACTTAGCCATTTTTATTTTATGTAATTGTCTTTTCTTTTTATGCAATGTTAATTAGTGTTTCCTTTTACTTACATGTTCATTTCCTTTCATGCTAGTAGTGTAAATTTTCTTTTATGCAATTAGATTAGATTTCTTTTCCATTTGCTTTCATTTTTCTTTCTTTTTGCTTTCATGTTGCAAGCTACATTTGTTAATCAAATGACAAATATGAGAGGCTAAACCCCTTCAATTTAGGGGTAATGAAGCTCTCTAATTATGTTGCTTCAACTATTTGTTAATTCATGCTCTCTTTTTGTGCTTAATGAAGAATGAATGAAGTGGTTTCATTGTTGTTTTTGCCTTGAATTTGATAGTCTATATTGTTGACACCAAATAGACTATACTTAAACAATCACTAACACAAATGCCTCTTCATCAAAATATGATTATGGCAAAAGAAAGTGATTTGAAATTAAAATTTGATGGTCTATATTTCTAATCAATATTTAATAAGCCATACTTAAAATAGATTTCATTTTCATTGTCAAGTTTCATGAAAGTTAGTAAGTGGTTTAAGGGGTGTGTCAAAGTTTGATGGCTTATGTTGGCTAACTAATAGCACAAATATGTCATACTTATGATAGGCACATCAATTAAAGCACTAATGACCATAAAAGAGAGATCATGATTCCATATGTGTTGAACTACATGATCTAGAGAGTGGATTTATTCTCTAAATTGTCATTTAACTCTTATATTTGCATTTCTTTTCTTTTAGCTAGTTAGTGAATTCTCTAATTCTGTAGCTTAACTTTCACTCGACTTTGGTTTAATTTGATTGAATAGAATTTTAAAATTATCAATTCCCTGCGGATTGACCCGTATTCGCCACGTACTACAAGTGTACGCCGTGCGCTTGCGGTTATTTTTAATTTAAATTCGTTCGACGGTTTTTTAAACCGATAGGGACTTGGTTGTCGACGGAAATTCTATCGGTTTAAAAAACCGTCGAACGAATTTAAATTAAAAATAACCGCAAGCGCACGGCGTACACTTGTAGTACGTGGCGAATACGGGTCGATCCGTAGGGAATTGATGATTTTAAAATTCTATTCAATCAAATTAAACCAAAGTCGAGTGAAAGTTAAGCTAGAGAATTAGAGAATTAACTAACTAGCTAAAAGAAAAGAAATGCAAATATAAGAGTTAAATGACAATTTAGAGAATAAATCCACTCTCTAGATCATGTAGTTCAACACATATGGAATCATGATCTCTCTTTTATGGTCATTAGTGCTTTAATTGATGTGCCTATCATAAGTATGGCATATTTGTGCTATTAGTTAGCCAACATAAGCCATCAAACTTTGACACACCCCTTAAACCACTTACTAACTTTCATGAAACTTGACAATGAAAGTGAAATCTATTTTAAGTATGGCCTATTAACTATTGATTAGGCTGCATTGCTACAGTGATTCGTGGTGCACCGATAACTCTTGCCCGTTACCTAGATAAGAACTATCTTGTTGGATTAAGACAAAGTATGATTATACAATTTTGGGTAAGGAGCTACTTAGGAAAGAAAATTTGTAATTAAGTCCTTGCATTCATTTAGCTGCATTAGTTCATGCATATTTAAAAAAAACAAAATCCAAATGTAAATTTTTTTTTACATTTTACTTAACTTAGTTTTTAAATCTGTTCCTTTATAAAGAAAAATAGAAAAGAATTTCAAAAAAAATCAAAAATCCATAAACAACCTTTTTTAGAAAAAAAAATCCAAAAAAAGAACATTTTTGAAAATGTCTAATTTCCTTACTCAGAAGAATTTTACTATAGTTGTTAAAATCAATATAATCCATATAGTTTCACATTAAACTCTTATGGATATTTTAATAACAACTTTTATACAAACAATTAAAATTTTGCAACATAAAGTTTTCAAAATGATAACCAACGCTCAACTCTTGAAAAAAGTATTAAAACGATCTGGTCTTTACTTGAACAACTAAATCAAATGGTAAATAATTTGAGTAATTCATATTTATGTAGTAACTCAAGTAAAGGATTTCAAAATAATCAAAATTTTAATTTGCTTCAAAATTCTAATAATTTTGATTCTAACTCATGTTAACACAATTTCGAACTTCGAAATGAATTTCAAAATCAAAATGAAAATGTGAACCATTTTTTAAATGATTTTGGTAATGGGAATAGTTTCTATCATGGTGAAATTTTTTACACTCAACAATTTCAAATTGAAAATTTTCAAGTTAATAATTATGAATTTGATTTTATTGAGCAAATGGAAGAAAAATAAAATATCACGCGGATTTATTGTTTGAAACCTACAAAAAAATAACTTGAGCAACAAAATCAAATCCCAATGTGTGACAAGTCAAATAATAATCCACCCTTTACCAAAATTGACAATTTTCAAATAACAGCTTTTGAAATTGAAAACGACTATAACGACCAAGAATTTCACCTCTTTGATTTGGAAATATTTAATTAATTTTAAATATTCAAATAATAGGTTTTATAATTAAAATAAAACTCCTTTTAATAATAGATAATGATGGTAAAGTAGTTTTTAAAATTTGTTTACAAGTATAATTAGTTCGATGAAAAATAAAAAATGTGACCGAAATACGTTTTTTGAATTTTCGACTTTTCATCGACTAAAAATTATCGAAAGTGTTATAAACCCTTGAATATAATGTACATGCTCACATTTACAATTGGTTAAGGTATTCATATATATATATATATATATATATATATATATATATATATGTATGTATGTATGTTTGTGCGTATAGTTAAGTTAACAAAATAAAGTTAAAAGAATATTCCATGAAGATGCCTTAGAAAACATGTTTAGACATAAGTACACATGCATTAACCTCAGGTTGGCTAAGAAAAGGAAAGGGGGACAAGCTTTTGGGCTGAAGTACATGGGGGAAGAGGAGAATGGTGAGGTGGTAAAAGGAGGTGGAGGGTAAAGACTAAGGGTTTTTAGGTAATTTGATTTGTTTCTTGCTTATAATTACTCCTTTCATTTCTTCATTTTTTCCTTCTCTTACTTCTACCATATCTTCCTTGTTCTTTAGCCAAATGGAGATTTTCTTTTTATCAAATCATATGAAATTCTAATGGCTACAACTTTTATGTGGATCACTTTTTCAAATACTTGGTACAGCTATGTCAAAATCTTGTTCATTTGCAAAGTGTTTTTGGACTTAGAGATCCATGTTTGAAAATGGTCCTTCTTATTTTGACCATTTCTTCTTCAAAATAAATCAAAATTGAGTGTTTCTTTTTTTATATTGTAGATGAAGGAATTTCATAAAACTTTCCTTTTGACTATTTAACCAAAATCCGAGTGTAACATGTCCAAAAACCGAGGAGAAGATGACCCATTTCGAGTTGATTTTTGGTGTTCCAAGCTTTAAAAGTTTAAAATTTATTTCTAGTTTCTAAAAGGATTTGGTGAGTAAGCCCTCTTATTTTTTCGAAAGATTTTAAATTTATATTTTTCTATGTTTTTTATGAAATATTTTGGTTATTTGGTTGGATTATCATGTCATTGGATATACGCATGTTGCTTGTATGTGATTAAATATGTAGCATGGTTGACTTTTAGCTTAGACTTGTTAGAAAAGCCTAATAAGTATTGTAATGGTTATAAAATTAGACCGTTTGCTTATATTGGAGTTGTGAGATGTTTATGGATATATCAACTTGTGAATGCTATGAAAGATTAGCACTTGAACTTTTTAAGGTGACATGGAATCCCTTGAGTTAAGTGGTTTACTTAATTTGTTTTCTAATAAAAAATTTTAACCTTTACATTTGTTTTTAATTTTTTTTACTAAGTTAGTAAAGTAAGTTAAAGTAAAGGATAAGGGTTTTAAGGTAATTGTATATGCAAAATAAGTTTTCAAGTTTTGGCATCTATAGCGATAGTCGCTATGGATGTAGTTTCGCTTTAAAATAGAAATTTTTCAAATTTAAGTTTTATACTTAAAATTGTTTTATAATGTTTTACAAGCCTAATAATAATTTTTTCAAAAGTTAAATAAGAATTAATAAATAATTAATTAAGTTTTAATAATTATTAATTAATTAAGTGTTAATAAGATTTATTAACTTTAATTACGCAAAGATTAGTCACTAATTAATTACCTTTTTAAGGATAAAATTTATTTTAATTAATCAATTATTAAGTATGATTAATTTTTAATTAATTACAAGTTAAATATATGATTTACTTTTAATTAATTACTAATTAAATATAGGGTTAATTATTAATTAATTATTAACCATGTTTTTAATTTTAAATTAATTAAGGTTTTAATTTATAAATTATTTATTAAGGTTTAATTTCTTATTTAAGACTTAATTAAAGATTACTTAATTGAGATAAATTAATATTAAATTATTAATTAAGGTTTAAATGATTATTTAGTAATTAATAAAGGATTAATTAGTGTTTAATTATTTATTTAATAATTAATTATTGTTTAATAATTTATTTAAAGGTTTAATTTTTTCTTAATTAATTAATTTTTTTAAATTAAGATTTAATATGGACTAATTATGATTTAACAAGAGTTTAACCTATAATTGATTATTTTAAAAAGAGTTTTAAAGTTTTAAGTCCTTTGTTTTTCCAAGAATCAAATTGTTTTAAAGGAACTTCTTTTTCAAAGATGGTTTTCAATTCAAGGGATTCAAGTATCGATACCACTAAGAAACCATATTGTTGGGTATGTTTCAGCCGGATCAACACCACCGGACCAGGTCCTGCCTCATCGAACTCCCACCAACGCATATCCCACTCGCGACCGAACCAAGCCTACCGGTCCATTCGTCTCAATGCCGAACCAAGCCTCACCGGTCCAACACCTCAAAGCCGAACCAAGCCTACCGGTCCATTCGTCTCAATGCCGAACCAATCCTTACCGGACCAAGCCTCACCGGACCAACATGCATCCCATCTCAATGCCGAACCAAGCCTACCGATCCATACTCCCACCGGACCAACAACTCACTACTCAAGCTCCTACCGGACCATACCCCAAACCGGACCAAGGTTCTACCACATAGCACCGGATCACCTACAACCGGTCCACTCTACACTCCAACCATCTCCGAACCAAGCGATGCCGAACCAAGACGTACCAGGCCAGATCATGTCAGCCCAGGCCCATCAGCAACTGTACACATCCTAGACCCCTACCCCCAGCCTCACTCTATAAATAGAGGGGCAGGGGTACGACAATGGGGACAAGTTTGAGAGCTCAAGCACGGAAGGAACTTTCAAACAAACAACTTTCTTTTACTTGTATCAAAGCTTTGTACTTGTAATCAAAAGAAGAGAAGAGAAATAACATATAAAGTGGACGTAGGCACATTCTGGCTGAACCACTATAAATTTGCGTGTCTTTTTACAGTTTAGCCCCTGCTTTTCATATATTTGCATAAATCACTCAAATCGCTAAGAGCAACATAAGATCTACTAAATCATACAACTTTGAGGTGTTTGTCCATTTTTTGTGCAAACATTTTTGGTGCTTTCATTGAGAACTAGAAGCTCGAAGCTTCAGCTTCATCCTCTTAACAAGTTTTCCTAACAGCATCGTCCGCCACTTGGAAAACATGCCTCCTAAACAGAGAAAAGATGTTAACAAAGGAAAAAACATCGCATCCAGCAGTCTTCCAGATCCAGCTGTCACGAATCAAGTAAATCGTCCTCCTCCAGCAACAGTAACAAATGAAGAACAGGCTAACCCAACTACTCCTGCCACAGAACAGCCTGCAGCAATTACTAGAGCAGATCTGGACAGAGTTGTGGTTGAAGTAACTAACCGCTTCACGTCCCAGCAGGAAGCCTTGGTGGACCATCTCATGTCACGCTTAAGGGACGCTGAAGAATCCAACCGCAACACTGAATCATGGGGCGAGTCCCGGTCTGGAGGATCTCAGAGACAACAAAGATCTTCCTTCTTCGAAGGAGCTAACGGTAGAAGTAGCCGTGGTAGGAGCCGAGACCGAGCACAACCCGAAGTTAGGCCTGAGGAAACGTTTGGTATCGAACCCAACGGGGAAGGTACCGGGCGAAGGTCAACTGTAGCTGAGCCTGTCATGCTGCCTAACCACAAAAACGCCAGTGAACGGGGCCGAGCTAGAGTCTAGCCCGAAGTTGGACCCGAGGAAGTGCTTAGATCAGAACCCAACATGGGGAGATCAAGGCAAGGGCCAACTGTAGCTGACCCAAGCATGCTCCCAGAAGATCAAAGGCAGCCACTGGAAAATATGAGGAATGATAGACGATACCATCCCTACAGGTCATCTGGACGGAATCAATCCCACAGAACAGAACCAAACTCATTTCTATCTGCTCCAAGTTCTGATGAAAGGATGGCACGCTTATTCAGAGAGTGTGTCCAATGGGAGCAAAGAGATCGAGGGATAGGCGCTAGGGTAACCAGCCCTTTCGCCCGCAATATCGAAATTGCTATCACCCCCCGAGAATGGAAGATGCCAACAATGGAACCCTACAAAGGAACCTCCGATCCCGTTGTACACTTACAGAGGTACACGCAGCATATGCTCATGAGTGGAGCGACAGAGGGAGTACTGTGCAAATGCTTTCCGCTCTTCTTAGCAGATCTTGCTACCTCCTGGTTCTGTCATCTACCCCAAGGATCCATCAGCTCGTGGGAAATGTTGAAAGAAAAGTTTATCAGTCAGTTCCGCATTCATGTGGAGCAACCTAAGGACGCTTATTCCTTATCCAGCGTCAAACAGAAACCTGGAGAAAAGCTGCAGCAATACCTAACCAGATTCAACGCCGCAGCAGCCGCAGTCCAAGATGCCGATGAGAAGCTTATCCTAATGGCCCTCTGCAGTGGTGTGCATCCGGACACTAAATTTGCTAAAAGGTTGACAAAAGAAAAACCAGCTACTTTACCCGATTTCTTCCATGAAGCCGGGAAATACATGAGGCTTGAGGAGGCTGCTGTTGAGGGGCAGTCAGGACAGCAAAATAAGACAACCCATGGCAACGCCCCTGCTGTGGCAAGGGACGTTCGAAGAAATGATTCCAGAGACAATGCTGGGGGCAAGAAGGGAGAAAAGCGCCTACATCGGCCAGGACCAAGATTTGACACTTACACCCCTTTGAACGAGACCGTCGAAAATATCTTCCTTGCCAACCAAGGCGAAGTTAGATACAAACGCCCACCATACAAGAAAGAATCAGATAACGCACAGAAGTCTGGAAAATTCTGCCGCTTCCACGAATCTCACGGGCATGATACCAACGAATGCCATCATCTCCGAGATCTGATTGAGGAACACATCAGAAGAAAGAAACTGGAACGTTATGTAAAAGGTCAGGACAGGACCCCAGCTCCTGCCAATGAAAACCCAAGGCTACCCTCACCGGGGGCCGACAGAGGAAACCGCAACGCTAGCAGCTCTAGCCAAGAAAAGATAGTGGTCCATACCATCTCAGGAGGGCCACACATCGCAGACAGAAGCTGGAAAGAGATGGAAAGATATGGAAAGTCGCTTAGAGACAATAAAGACTATGTCAATTCGGTTATAGAAGAGCGCTACCCGAAGCGGAAAGAAAGTAATGACATCACGTTCGGTAAGCATGACCTAGAAGGAAGGCAGTACCCTCACATGGATCCCATGGTCATCTCTACCCGACTTGGTCCCGCCGAAGTATACCGAATCCTGGTAGACACTGGAAGCTCGGTAAACATCCTGTTCAAACACGCATTCGACAAAATGAAGCTATCAATGAAGGATGTATCCCCCTGCGATAAACCACTACACGGCTTCACTGGAGATGCGAAGATGCCCCTCGGGCAACTGGACCTTTTTGTTGAAATTGGAAGCCATCCCCGCTCTGCTGTACGGAAACAAACGTTTGTGCTAATAGAAAACCAGTCGGCCTACAATGCCTTCTTAGGAAGGCCATCCTTGTCTGACTTCCAAATTGTCTTAGCCCCATGGTGCCTAAAGATGAAATTCCCAACAGACAATGGAGTAGGGGAAGTGGAAGGAGACCAGGACGTTGCTCGAGACTGCTATGTAACTGAACTTCGCAACAACCACAGGAAGGATAAAGGGAAGGGTGTAGAGATTGCCCTCTGCACAAAAAGCCTAGAAGCATAGCAACTAAAGAAAGCCCCTCCTCTTCGATATACCAGCGACCATTTCAATGAATTAGACCCTAGGGACAAAGAGGAGGAGGCCACCGCCGAGCCTGCAGAGGCTATGGAGTTTATATCTGTAGACAAGCACGACTCAAGTAGACTATTGAAAATTGGGTCCCAACTAAAAGCCGAATTGAAGGAACAGCTCATCGATTTTCTCTGCCACAACTTGGATGTATTCGCTTGGTCACACGCTGACATGACCGGAATCTCCCCCGACATAGCATGCCACGTATTAAACATTGATCCTACCAAGGCGCCTGTAAAACAAAGAAAGAGAAGTATGGGGGCAGAGCGATCAACAGCCCTCGATGAAGAAGTAAAAAACCTACTCGCCAATGACTTCATACGAGAAGCTATCTACCCGGAATGGATCGCCAACCCGGTGCTGGTAAAAAAGGCAAATGGGAAGTGGCGAACCTGCATTGACTTTTCCAACCTAAACGAAGCCTGCCCAAAGGATTGCTTCCCACTTCCTAGAATCGACCAACTTGTAGACAGCACAGCCGGACACGAACTCCTATCTTTTATGGATGCATACTCAGGATATAACCAAATTCCTATGCATGCTCCCGACCAAGACCACACTAGTTTCATCACCGATCGAGGTTTATACTGCTATAAAGTAATGCCTTTCGGACTTAAAAATGCAGGAGCCACCTACCAGCGCCTCGTCAACAAGATGTTTGCGGGGCTAATAGGACAAACTATGAAAGTATACGTGGATGACATGCTGGTAAAGTCAAGGAAAGCCAAAGATCACGTAAGCCACCTAGGCAAGATGTTTCAAGTACTTCGACAATATGGAATGAAGTTGAATCCACTAAAATGCTCCTTCGGAGTGTCATCAGGAAAGTTCTTAGGATTCATCATTCATGCCAGAGGGATAGAAGCAAACCCTGAACAAGTCCGAGCGCTAAGGGATATCAAGATACCTTCCACTCGGAAGGAAATGCAAAGTTTGAACGGAAAAGTGGCCGCTCTAAGCCGATTCATCTCCAAGGCGACGGACAAGTGCGTCCCCTTTTTTGAAGCCCTAAAGAAAGACAAGGGAAAGTTCGAATGGACTAGCGAATGCCTGACCACTTTCCTTCACTTAATCAAACACCTCCAGAAACCACCGGTACTCTCAACTCCAAGCGAAGGAGAAGAATTATACCTATACCTCGCTGTGTCATCTCACGCCCTAAGCGCTGCCTTGGTAAGGGAAGACAACCGCACGTAACGGCCAGTTTACTTCGTCAGCAAAAGGTTTATTGGGGCAGAAGTTAGATATCCTAAACTTGAGAAGTTAGCATACTATTTACTAATCACTTCACGAAAACTACGTCACTACTTCCAATCCCATTCCATCAAAGTTCTGACCGATCAACCACTGAGGCATGTACTCCATCGTCCCGACACTTCCGGGCGACTACTTAAATGGTGCATTGAGCTGAGTCAATATGATATCACCTATCACCCTTGCACCGCCATCAAGGGACAAGCCATGGCTGATTTCATTGCAGAATTCACTACCAACGAGGATAAGGAGCAATTGGAAATAACATAAGATATCAAGTGGAATCTCTTTGTGGACGGTGCATCTAACGAACAAGGCTCGGGGGCAGGTGTCGTAATAATCACTCCCAGGGGAAATAAACTGCACTATGCTATAAGGTTGGAGTTCGCTGCCACCAACAACGATGCAGAATATGAAGCAGTGATAGCTGGACTAGAAATTGCCATAGAAATCGGAGCCAATTCTATGTGTCTTCATAGCGATTCTCAACTTATTGTTAATCAAATACTAGGAGAATTCCAAGCTCGAGAAGAACGACTCATAGCATATCTAAAGAAGACCAAGTTACTTCTCAGCCGATTGGACCACTACTTAGTCAAACACATCCCTCGGGAGGAGAACCGAGAGGCCGACGAATTAGCAAAGCAAGCAAGTGTGAGAGACATCACCAACTTCGGGGCAGTAACCATCTCAAAGCAACTGGCCCCAAGTTTTGAGCAAGTGAATCTAATAGCTGCAACCGAAGAAGCAACTTGGATGACTCCCATCCGAGACTACCTACAAAGTGGCACTCTACCCAACGGGCGTAACGAAGTCAAGAAAATCTTGAGGAAAGCATCCCGCTACACAATACAAGAAGACATCCTCTATCGGTGCGGATTCTTTAACCCGTTATTAAGGTGTGTCGCTGGGAGAGAAGCCAAGGAAATCTTATCCAACATCCATCAGGGGAGCTACGGAGATCACACCGGAGGGCAAACATTAGCAAAAAAGATACTCCGATACGGATATTTCTGGCCCACCTTAAGCAAGGACGCCTTAGATTTCATCAAAAAGTGTGACAGATGCCAAAAATTTGCTAAGATTCCGCGGCTACCAACGACTGAGATTACTCAAATGACCAGCCCTTGGCCCTTCGCAATATGGGGAATTGACTTAATCGGCGAGCTACCAATGGGCCGAGGTGGGGCAAAATATGCTATAGTAGCAGTCGACTATTTCACCAAATGGGTGGAAGCGGAACCTCTGAATAAAGTATCTTCAGCAAAAGTTATTAACTTCTTGATCAAAAATGTTCTGTGCAGGTATGGAGTCCCACCCAAAATCATATCAGACAATGGACTTCAGTTTGACAGCGAGGAATTCGCCAACTGGTGCCAAGGGCATGGAATTCACAAGAGCTTCTCATCCGTAGCGTACCCCCAAGCAAACGGACAAGTCGAAGCCGTCAACAAAATTCTGAAAACTCTAATAAAAAAGAAGCTCGAAAAGTCAAAGGGCGCTTGGGTGGATGAACTCCCTACGGCACTATGGGCCTATCGCACATCTTTCAGAACATCAACAGGGCACACTCCTTTCTCTTTGGCATACGGATCGGAGGCTATGCTCCCAGTTGAAACCATTGTGCCTTACCACCGTAGAATCCACTATAACCCAGAAGAGAACGAAGAACTCCTTCACATGTCTTTGGATCTAATTGAGGAGAGAAGAAATGATGCAGTCCTTAAAGCAGCAGCCCACAAACAAAAAGTGGCGGCACACTACAACTCCAAAGTCAAGCATCGTACCTTACAAGAAGGGGATCTTGTCCTCAAGCGTATCTTCCCTCGTCCCGGAGCACTAGACCCAATCTGGGATGGACCATATGTAATTCATAAAGATCTCCACAACGGAGCCTATATTTTGTCAACAGTGGACGGAGAGGTGTTCCAGAGGGCATGGAACATCCAACACCTCCGTCGATACTTTTCTTAACTTGTATTGCCCATATGAAGTGAATTAACAAAGAGAATCAGTGGACGTAGGCATTTTCGTGCCGAACCACTTTAAAAAACCTTGTCTCTTTTTTAACTTGTTCCTTTGTATCTTGGCTGCTTGTTAACTTTATCCTTTTCTGTTGAACAAAATCCTGAGCATATAGCATTTCTATTCAAAGCACTCCACAACGCAACTTCACCTGGACAAGACCTAGCAGGTACTATGCGAATCTATGCCCTCGCCAATGAGACACTTTTGCTTCGGCATCCCTCTGCTGCGGGTCAACTCATTGCTCGCGACGGCCCTCAAAGCCAACTGTAATGAGCCGATTATAAGCCACCGAGAAGGCCGACTATAGCCGAGGCAGCTCATTACGGCGTTAGGCTCGCCGGCAACTGTGAACCGACTATAAGCCCCAACATAAGGTGTGGCCAGCCAGGGGCAGTTCACAGTTGACGATCGGCACCCACGCTAGCCGGCCACAGTAAATCGAATAATACCCACGATTACGGGCCATAATGGCCCGGGTAGGTACTGTGCGCGATCTCGGCTCCGATGTGTCTTAAGTGCGACTGTGGTAAAAAAGAATTAACTCCCCGCGGAGGCGTAAGATGGGTGACAAATGTCTCCAAGACCCACAGCTAGGGAAAGTGACTACAAAACCCGTTTGCCACGAACTTAAGCACATCGAATGCCTTCCGTGATTGGAAGTTTTACCTTTTCACATATTTCAATTTTACTTAAAAAGCTTTTTCCCTATCCTCTATAACAATCCCTAAAGTACAGGGTACAGAGTAGGAGATACTCGCCAATGGGTGTAGGGACTCACAATTGGATGGCAGGGCATTCGACTGCATTCCATGCTCGATATTCAAGACTACCATCTACGATTAAAACATGAAAGGCGGTATTTTCTTCTTTTGTGTACAAATACATGACTATAATTTGTTCACACCACGCGCTAATATTGCAAGTCATGAAATTATGTTTTAGAACCAGAACTTGACATCAAACACAACTCAATTACAAGAATATACATAGCTATATTTCTCATGCGACATGTCAAAATAGCAACAAACATTCAGAAAAACGACAAAATCAGCTTAAGTTAAAGAATTACACATCAAGAATGGAGCTATTTATTACAAGTAGCAAAATAATGCAACCTAAAAACTACTTTACTGTTTTAAGACTAACATATACAACCCTGTCAAGCCCACAAAAAAGAGTTTTTTCCAGGTCTAATCAAGGGGCCGGTTGCATTGAAGTTTTATCCTTGTCCTGTTGACCACCTGTCCAGTCAAAGAAAGGATTCATTAGTGATAAGCAACCAGGTTAATGGGGAGACTAAGAAAGGAAGACTTACCAGCACCTGCTTCTTGGCCATCCTGGTCATCATCCTCAACTTGCACACCTGCCTCCTCAGCAGCAAGCAACCGCATACCCTCCTTCACCGCCATCTTCTCCTCCTTGGCAAACTGGGAAGTGACCACATCCATGCTAAAGGCCACGCCACCATCTTTATCCGCATCGGCCTTGGCCTCCTCCAGAGCCCAAAGATAGATCTTAGCCATGACCCTAGGATAATCATCCATCCAGGATAGGTTGCCCTGCTTCCAGGTTCGGAAGTACATGTCCTGAAGCATTTCGTCCATCATCCCCTCATTCTCCTCAAACTCCCTCATCCGGGCCTCGGAAGCCGACAACCTTTCAACGGCAGCATCTCTCTCCGATCGGTATCTCGAGTTGTCAACCAAAAGGGATCCCCGCATTGCCTCCATCTCCTCCCTCAACTTGGCTTGAGCAAGCTCTGCAGCCTCAAGTTTCCCGGACAACTCCTCCACCTGCTCAAGATCTGCTTTCCGAACCTCGTCCACCGTGGCAATAGCCATGTCAATCCGTTCTTTGCAAGTAGCTTCCATTTTCCGCAGTTCGGCCCGGCTGGCCTCTTCCATGGTTTTCTTTAGTCGTCCAGAAGCAGCCTCATGCTGAGAAATCTGAATAGCCTGATCCGCAAGCTGTTTGGCCTGATCCGAAACCACCAATCGCAGTCGGATGTTGGCACTCCCAATCTCCTCTCCGGCCTTAACCAGCCGGGCATGATGCCCCATCAGCCTCTTAGTCTCCTCCGCCACCCGATCAATATTAGCCTTGGCCTCGTCTCCCATAGTAATTATACGAGTAGTGAGTAAATCGAGATCTAAGGACTTAGCTTCATCAAGTACCCGTACCATGGGGTTGCGGGGAAGAAGGTGCTCACCGGTGACCTCGTCAAAGGTAATATCATGGAAGCTTGGATCCAGGTCAGGATGACCCGCAAATGGATTACGAGCCAAGTCAGGACGGTCGATATGAATAACGGTAGGGTTTCCGGGCGGGCGCGGAGAGAGTGCAAACTCGCTATCCTCCCCCGTGATATCATGAAGAGGCTGAGCCGGGAGCTGAGGACCAAGTGAAGGTTCGGATGAAGGATGACTCCTCTTTCTCCGTTGAATACCCTCTTCGATAACCCCGAGAAGAGGACGGTAGCCGACTACATCCCCGGAGCGGTGGGTCGAAGGCTTCGGCTTAGCGGAAGTTTTTGAAAGCTTGTATTGCTCAAGCCTGTGCCGAAGATCCGAGGCCTTGGATGTCTTACCTGCTCCTGACATGAAGAACAAGTGTCACAAACTTACATCACTATATAATTCGAGAAACGCGACAGATTAAAAGAAGAAAGAAAACACGTCTGTTATACAAACCCTGGGGAGAAGTAGGATACTACAATGAGTCCTGGATTTCATTCCAGGACGGGAGCGGATCATAAAATATTCCTAAGTCCCTATCATTAATGAAGCATGCAGGAGTCAAGAGTTCACCTTGAGTCGTCGGAGCCACCTTGGCTGGAATGGTCTGAGAAGACTCACTTGCACCGGTCCCGGCCATGTCCGCTTTCCCAGTTTTCCCTACCAAAGCCGGATCTTCGTCCAGCCCCTCGAAAGCCTGGTGGAACGCATCGTCCGTCCACTCCTGAATCTCGCCCGCTTGCCCAGGAAGCAAGGCCCCAATGCCATCGCCACCTTTATCACCTTCCCGACCATCTCCGCCCTCACCTCTTTCCTCCTCTATGTCTTCCTCCTCCTGGGTAAGTGGACAATTGCTGGGGGAGGGACCGTCCGACTTCTTGAGTTTCTTACCTCCGACGGCTGGAGGTTTTGTGAAAGGTTTCCTCTTGCTACTCTCTACCGTAACACCTCCCTTAGTCTGAGCAGCCACCCTCTCCTCCGCCGTTTCCCTCAGCTTGACTACTGACTGCTGTGGAAGGATTAAGTTATACTCTAGGAGGGTCGCATTTCTGATCAGGAAGGCAGATGATCTATACTTCCCGAGAATAGCTTCTTTCTCAGCCGCCGTCTGAACCAGGCGGTCAGTCTCCACAATCGCAAAGCCACCTGTCGCTAGCAAAAAATGAGAAAGTATAAGAAGAAGCATCGCAATCGGAATGGAAATTATAAGTAAAAGCATCAACTTACATCCAGAAGTAAAGCGCCGAATTGAAACGGAGTCGTCCCTGACAAAGAACCACTCCTTCTTGAACATGCTGAATTTAGAATACAAATCCAAGACCGGCTTGAAGGTCACAGCTGACTCCAAGCTAATGTATGGGGACCCCTTCTTATAACCCCTCAGATTATATAGATACCGGATCTCCCGGTTGGAAGGAGCACGACCATACTTCCTTTGGAAAATGACGAAGAGGCTCACCAATATAGCATAGGAGTTGGGTTGAAGCTGGAAAGGGGCCACCTTTAGATATGTGAGGAAGCTGGCTATCCAAGCGTTAAGAGGAGGAATGACACCACACATGCAGTGGTATCTGCTATAGGCGAAGTACCCTTCAGGAGGATCGTACGGCATAACTTCTCTCCCTGGCAACAGCAAGTGCGCCCTATCAATTCCAAAAGATCGGGAAATGACATCAAGCTGCTCCTCCTTGAGGGAGCTAGGAAAGCAATCGGGCGGGGAGTTCAGAAGACCCTGAGGGCCGTACCCGTCCACTAGTTATCTCGGGGTAGATCCATGACGTTTCGGACCTGGCTGAACAGGGGGCATTGAGGAAGTTTCTCCTTCGCCCTGGGACTTCTTTTTATCCGAGCGGGTTTCTGCTTTTCGAGACATTTATCTACAACACCGGAAAAGCATATTGTTAGAACAAAGGATGTAAACAAGTAAGTATATAATATGGAATTTCACTCATAAAATCAAAATGCTCAAACTCCCGTTGTCATTCCGTAAAGTAAGTGCAAAATTCTCAAGGTCATTCGGTAGTTTCTCATGTCCATTCGGCATTTAAAGTCATCGGTTCCATCCGGTACTTGCCCATTCGGCACTTTCAAAAATCCATTCGGCATTCTCATCTCCAAAAACCACAGCCCATTCGGCATTTTCGAAAGGCTCGTTCGGTGGTATAAAACTTAATAGCCATTCGGCGAGGAAAGAAGGCCTCACCTGATCCGGCAAAACTAGCCTAGTTCGGCACTACAACTGATTCGGTGTTGAGAATTTGGCTCGGCACTTTTCGATCGGTAAAGAAACAACAAGGGTACGGAGCCCCTACTTATAGAGGAAAGGAAAGATAGCTGGACCACCGGTTCGTTTCTGAGACCGGATGGGATTGTCTAGGATAGACAACCAAAAACAAAGCACGCCATATGCATGCACATGCCCTACTTTGGGGGGCAAGTGTTGGGTATGTTTCAGCCGGATCAACACCACCGGACCAGGTCCTGCCTCATCGAACTCCCACCAACGCATATCCCACTCGCGACCGAACCAAGCCTACCGGTCCATTCATCTCAATGTCGAACCAAGCCTCACCGGTCCAACACCTCAAAGCCGAACCAAGCCTACCGGTCCATTCGTCTCAATGCCGAACCAATCCTTACCGGACCAAGCCTCACCGGACCAACATGCATCCCATCTCAATGCCGAACCAAGCCTACCGATCCATACTCCCACCATACCAACAACTCACTACTCAAGCTCCTACCGGACCATACCCCAAACCGGACCAAGGTTCTACCACATAGCACCGGATCACCTACAACCGGTCCACTCTACACTCCAACCATCTCCGAACCAAGCGATGCCGAACCAAGACATACCAGGCCAGATCATGTCAGCCCAGGCCCATCAGCAACTGTACACATCCTAGACCCCTACCCCCAGCCTCACTCTATAAATAGAGGGGCAGGGGTACGACAATGGGGACAAGTTTGAGAGCTCAAGCACGGAAGGAACTTTCAAACAAACAACTTTCTTTTACTTGTATCAAAGCTTTGTACTTGTAATCAAAAGAAGAGAAGAGAAATAACATATAAAGTGGACGTAGGCACATTCTGGCTGAACCACTATAAATTTGCGTGTCTTTTTACAGTTTAGCCCCTGCTTTTCATATATTTGCATAAATCACTCAAATCGCTAAGAACAACATAAGATCTACTAAATCATACAACTTTGGGGTGTTTGTCCATTTTTTGTGCAAACACATATAATTGTGAATGAGTTATAATATAGATTATTTGATTGTATGGACATATGTTTGTAGAATAAATCTTCATTCTACTATGAATTGATTAAATTGTTTGGATATCTATTTAGCATGATAAATCACTATCATGATATTACGTTATTTTGATATGTATATGCCAGTTAGCTTATATTGACATGTTACTCCCTGAATTAGATATGGGTTGTATTTACATAATTGTTGACCTATGTAAATAACTATTAAGTGAATTGGAATTTGAATTGAAAAAAAGGTAACTTAAATTTGTATCATTTTGATTGATAAACCTCTTTTTGAATTTATAAGTAGGTTTTTGAATTAACTTAAATTCTTAATCAAGTTTGGGGTTTAAAGTTTATAAATGATTTCAAGTTATATTGTTATTTTATAAAGATGATTATAAATAATAAGTTGTTTATAAAAGGGTTTTTTTCTAAATAAAAGGGTTACCCTTGTTATTTTACAAATGATATTTGGTAAATGATGTTTTATAAAGGGATTATAAAAGAATTTTATAAATAGTTTTAAAAATAGAAAGAGATTCTATAAATCATTTTGGAAGATTTTAAAAAGAAGTTTAAATATAGTTTGAAGATTTGTAAGGAGATTTGAAATATGTAGTGAACTTATAAAAAGAATTTTTATTAGGGATAAGTGAATGGGTTTTATAAAGTGAATAGGTTTTATAGTAAGTGATGTTTTGAAAAGGGAATTTCTTGGCTATTTAATATGGAATTTGAGAAGATGGAATTCCCAAATGTTTTTGGTAAATACTTATATTTTTGAGATAAGTAAAAATGTTTTCCAAGTATAAAAGGAATGTAAAGGTTTTTGGGAATAGTGTTTGAAAAAGATATTTTGATCAAGTTTTGCAAAGTGTTTTTAATTAATGAAAGACTAATTAATAAAGGCTTAGTGGATCCCATATGGAATCAGATCAATGTTGAATGATTGTTTATTTGATAGTAAAATAACCGAATATCAAATATGGACCAAAATATAACCCCGAAAATATCTAGGAGAAACACATGAGTTATATGGCACAGTCATTTTCGATGATGTTGTACTATGTGTATAAATCTCGTTTTGTTCTCCTGGGACAAATGATAGAGAGATCCATCCACTTAAACGATTAGGGGGTGATACCCGCTCCTATGTATTATCTAATTGTTTCCAAAAGAACCGGGGTTAAGTTTAACGGAACTATTGAATGTTGTTTCGAAGTGACCAGGATCGGGTAAGTATAAATTATCCGAAAACCACTTTGGTCCAAATCAAGCATTTCGAAATGAAGACATCGTGAAGATGATTGAAGATGGAGCTTTTGAAATTCAAGGGCTACTTGCAACTAATCTTGAGGGTGATTCAAAAATGGATTGTTATCCCGCCTTTTGGCAAGGCCATGACACCAAGAAATTAACTGGAAATCAAAGACAATTCGTCCCGAAGATCGGTTATATGCAGGCTCACTATGGATATCGATGAATTTTGTCTGAGTCCGGATCGAGCTATAATTGACAAGATATGACAAGTAAAGCCGTGGAAGCCAACTTTTCAAATTTCAAGTCAATCTGAGTTCGTATGCTCAAGATATGATCGATGCAAACTTGGAAATCAATTTGTATCCATTGTTTCACCCTCTTCGCATCGGTTCCGTTCGCATCCATCTGGAACTACACTCTTCGTATCCATCCAAAGGCGGCCTCCTTCGTATCGACCTTGTTCGTATCCATCAGATGTACATGGTTTTGTATCGATCAATCATCTCCAACTTGTTCATATCGGTCGACCAACATCCAATTCGTATCCATCCGTGACTGTCTACTTCGTATCCATCAGTAAGTAATGCAGGAGTCTATTTCATATCGATCTAGTTTCACATAGTTCGTATCGATCGACCATAGGTCGATACGAAATCACCCATCGATACGAAAGTGACCACTTTGTGATTGATACAAAGAAGTCATCCATCTATTGATACGAAATAACCAGTAGGTGATCAATAGGAATAGGCGGAGTGGATCGATACAAACAAGGCCAAGCTGTATCGATACAAACGAGGCGCATCCATAGGAAAGACTCGATCACTCGGCATGAAAAGTGGATCGATCCAAGAATTTAGTGCCACGTCAACCTGCAGACACGTGCTCGGACCAATGCGAATTAGAGCGATACGAAGGGTATCATACGAACGAAGTAGCCTAAAGAAAACATAAGTTTTCATCGATCATAACTCACAAACTACAAGTCCAAATGCTACCAAATTTTTACAGAAGCTTGTGTACATCCTCAGCAACACTCACAATCGATCCCGACCCAATTGGATGAATTTTTGATCGATATGAATCTCGTTCGTATCGATCCCAGATCGCGTGCAAATCACGTGGGATCGATCGCGTGGGCCCGCTCACGTGCCAGAAGAGGTCTCCCGAGATCTGAGCAAGATATTTGCAGCCTACAACTATAAATAGCAGTCCAAGAGCTTCAAAAATGGATCTTCTTTTGGCCCTTCGACACCTATACTCTGTCAAAATCTTCATGGTATCTAGATTGTACTATTTTAATTAATTGTATCTAGCGAGAACCATCAATAAAATAGAAAATCCTTCAAAGTGGACGTAGGCTACAATACCGAACCACTATAAATCTTGTCTTTCTATTGCTTTCCTTTTAATTTTTGGAGTGTTCTTCATATTTAACTTTATTACATACAATCTACCTGTGATCTGTGACTGTTATTTGGTGCTTTCATCTGCAATTGGGTGTTTGTGACCATATTTGGTGCAAACATTTTGGTGCTTTCACTGAGAAGGCTAGGGTTTAAGGATTCTACAGCTTGAATTTTGGATCTTAAAGCTCAAGGACTTAGATTTGGAAAGCAATGGCAAGCCAATCAGCAAGAAGACAGAGGACTGAAAGGAGTCAACATGATTGGAGTCAGGAGGCTTCCTCAGGAGCAAATCAGGCTTCAGTTTTCATCACCAAAGACGAGATGGAGATGACGATGGGAGCTATACATGAAGAGCTTCTAAAAAGAAAAGAAGAGATGATGCAGAATCTTCTTCGACAAGCTGGACAAACCGGAGTGAAGAATCAAGTTAACGCAACTACAGGGGATGCTGGAGATAGGGATCAAGAGCATAGAGCAACCAGAATTCAGAATAGAGCAGGACCATCAGGAGCAGCACCGGATCTGGGGGGCACCCACCAGGAGCATGTTGATCCAACCTCAGGCAGGATACCAGGTGGAGCTGTTCAACACGTCATTGATAGAGGAACAGATGCTCGTCCTGGATGGCAGATTCCAGAATTCCCACATGAACTCGGGTGGCAGATCGGAGGCAACGAACAGGAACTACAGCTCGGCGACAACGATAGATTGGTGGATATGGTTAGACGAGCCATGAGAGGCGGATTAGTGAATAGAGACTTGGAGGATGTGAATAGGTGTCCCTTTGCTCCTACGATCAGGCAAGCTAGGAACCCGCCAGATTTCAAACTACCAACCCTAGAAATGTATGATAGGAGAACGGATCCCGCTGTTCACTTGACAAGGTATATGAGGCACATGGAAGTACTGGGGGCATTAGAGGAGGTCATGGCCCGATGCTTCCCATTGTATTTGACAGACATAGCAGCACTATGGTTTAGACAATTGGAGAGTGGTTCCATTAGAACGTGGACCGAGTTGACTGAGAAGTTTATGAGGCAGTTCAAAGTTCACATTTCGATTTAATGCAGCAAAAATAGAAAACTGGGGAATCTCTAAGGAATTATCTAACACGATTTAATGTAGCAGTGCATTGGTGGATCGTCCAGATCCATCCATGGTCTTAATGGCAGCCGTATCCGGCATAGCTGATGGAACAGAATTCAAAAATTCACCGACAAGGGATCCACCTATGGATCTAGGAGAATTTTATCATGAGGCCGAAGGATTCTTGCGATTAGAGGACGCAAATGTTGAACGAAAGGAAGGAGAGGGAGTAGAAGTTTATGCAGTCAAAGGCGGAAATCCCCCCGAAAAAGATTCAGGCAAGGATAAAGGAAAACGAAAAGCCGAGGATAGCGATGATGGACCAAAGCGGCCGCGAAAGGAACCGAGATTTACCTCTTATACGGTGTTGAATGAAACTTTGGAGCAGATCTACCAGGACACCAGGGGAAAGGTTCCTTATCGAAAGCCAATAAGGAGGGATCCGACCAACAGTGAAATAAGATCAGACAAGTATTGCTTATTCCACGAGCTAAATGTTCATAGCACGAATGATTGCCGACACTTGAGGGATGAGATAGAAAAACATATCTGAAATGGCCTACTATCGCAATACGTAAGGAGGCGAGCCACAACGGTGGAGCAAGAACGACCACCACCTGCACCAACTGGGAACGGCTCAGGATCGAGGCATCAGCTTGTCATCAACTGATTAAAATAATGATGAATATGTGGCAAACTCCGCACCAACACGATTAAATCATTTACACATGTACAGGATCACGAACGATCCTCAGGCATGCTCTGATATGACTACCAATCGCATCAGTGTAGGTGTTTGCACTTGGACATCTCTGTTTTTCTTTTGTTTTCTATTTCTCATGTTTGGACTTGATTTTGTTGGACATTTCTGTTGAAAGACTAATTTTGAATGTAAATCTGCTATTTTTCATTCCATAACGGCTAAGCCACTTACACATGTACGGGATCGTGAAGGATCCTCAGGCATGCTCTGAGATGACGATAAACCGCCATAACTAACAACTCAGAAAGTCACTCGAACGTGAAATCTGACATTAATGATATTAAATCCCCCCGGCCATACACAACTCGCGTCGAATGGCACCCGACCGCGAACGGTCATAATCCGCCTCGAACGGCACCAGACCGCGAATGGTCACAATCCGCCTTGAATGACACCCGACCGCGAACGGTCAGAATTCGCCTCGAACGGCATCCGACCGCGAACGGTCACAGTTCACCTCGAACGGCATCCGACCGCGAACGGTCACATACCGCCCCGAACAGCATACGATCGCGAACGATCACTATTCACAGTCAGATAAGATTATCACTTTCTTTGCAGGTCATTAACATGATACAAACATCCAGCCTATCGAACTACAAAACACACCTTCCTATCGCAAGGCATATTTTGGGGGGCAAGTGATATCCCGCCTTTTGGCAAGGCCGTGACACCAAGAAATTAACTGGAAATCAAAGACAATTCATCTTGAAGATCGTTATACGCAGGCTCACTATGGATATCGATGAATTTTGTCTATGTCCAGATCGAGCTACAATTGACAAGACATGACAAGCAAAGTCGTGGAAGCCAATGTTTCAAATTTCAAGTCAATCCAAGTTCATATGCTCAAGATATGATCGATGCCAACTTGGAAATCAATCCGTATCCATCGTTTCACCCTCTTCGCATCGATTCCGTTCGCATCCATCCGAAACTACACTCTTCGTATCCATCCAAAGTCGACCTCCTTCGTATTGACCTTGTTTGTATCCATCAGAGGTACATGGTTTCGTATCGATCAATCATCTCCAACTTGTTCATATCGGTCGATCAACATCCAATTCGTATCCATCCGTGACTGTCTGCTTCGTATCCATCGGTAAGTAATGTAGGAGTCTATTTCGTATCAATCTAGTTTCACATAGTTTGTATCGATCGGCCACAGGCCGATATGAAATCACCCATCGATACGAAAGTGACCACTTTGTGATTGATACGAAGAAGTCATCCTTCTATTGATACGAAATAACCACTAAGTGATCGATACGAACAGGAGGCAGTGGATCGATATGAACAAGGCCAAGCTGTATCGATACAAACGAGGCGCATCCATAGGAAAGACTCGATCACTCGGCATAAAAAGTGGGTCGATCCAAGAATTTAGCACCACGTCAACCTGCAGACACGTGCTCGGACCGATGCGAATAAGAGCGATACGAAGGGTATCGATACGAACTAAGCAGCCTAAGGAAAACATAAGTTTGCATCGATCGTAACTCACAATCTACAAGTCCAAATGCGACCAAATTTTCATAGAAGCTTGTGTACATCCTCAGCAACACTCACAATCGATCCTGACCCAATTGGATGAATTTTCGATCGATACGAATCTCATTCGTATCGATTCCAGATCGCGTGCAAATCACGTGGGATCGATCGCGTAGGCCCGCTCACGTGCCAAAAGAGGTCTCCCGAGATTTGAGCAAGATATTTGCCGCCTACACCTAAAAATTGCAGTCTAAGAGCTTCAAAAAGGGATCTTCTTTTGGCCCTTTGACACATATACTCTGTCAAAATCATCATGGTATCTTGAGTGTACTATTGTAATCAATTGTATCCAGCGAGAATCATCAATAAAACAGAAAATCCTTCAAAGTGGACGTAGGCTACAACGCCGAACCACTATAAATCTTGTCTTTCTACCGCTTTCCTTTTAATTTTTGGAGTGTTCTTCATATTTAGTTTTATTACATACAATCTACCTGTGATCTATGACTGTGATTTGGTGCTTTCATCTGCAATTGGGTGTTTGTGACCATTTTTGGCACAAACATGGATGTAGTAAGGTAGTGCCTTCGGTTTCGTTCAGACCTAGAACGAACTTGTATGGATGAATGCTGGCACTACATTGCTAATTGGAGGGTAGTGTTAGCATTCCAAGATGGTTGCTATATAAAACAGTAATCATATCCTCAAGCCTCATCAACTGGGAAAATGACTAAAGTAAGTACATGCGGTAGGGCTATGTGGGTCGTTCCCATTAGGGTATGATCATCCCAAGATCTAGTGTCGATATCTCTATGTATGCTTCGGGGTCTATTATGGTTGTTTGATCGCAATCAAGGGGTAATCATATTCGGCGCTATCCAGTAAGGGGTTGGGCCGGTCCTGAGTAGCAAAGGTGCAATGTGTTGTAGTCTCCTTACAATTTATCTAGAGGTGTACGGATTCGATCGGTAGACCCTTACCCGTTCATAGTTGGAATCCATTCTCCAATAAGTGCCTTTGGACTTGATTGTACACCTATTATGCTGGAATTTAATAATATAAAAATTTCGACTATGATTAATATATATTTGTATTCTAGACATTATCATAATACCACTGGATTTTCTAAAAAATTGTTTTGGTTATCAAAAGGAAAAAATCCGTCCATGTTTATGTGCGACGTGGTCTTACAAGATACCTTTGATCTTAAAAGATTTTACAAGTAATAATAAATTAATTCTTCATGATATGTGTTTCTCACGCTGGTTTTACCAAACTGATCCGCGTGTTATTTTTCTTATAATGCTCGGGTCAGCTCCAGCATATTTTCCCATTTAGTTAGATCCTTTGGAGCTTTTAGGTGACGAGCTGGATACTTCAAGACGTATTCACATACCATGTATTCTTTTAATATTTTCATTTTTTTTATTTTTTTGTCTATATAAATCAGCAATTGGAAGGACAGGCTATTATAACTGCCCAGGTTGATGTTAGTTTAATGTACTCTAATGATGTGTATAATAAAGATGATTTCTTTTTGTAAAGAGTTGTTCATATTATATGTTACTCATCATGTATTGTGAGATTCTGTTCTTTCTTTTCTTTCTTTCACCCCTAATGACCCATCTTTTCGACACTTAAATGATTGGCACATGAATACCATGTATGTATTAAGTGTCGTCTTTAGGTGTAAGAAAGGCAGATCGTTACAACAACACTCTTAATGAAGTTATTGACAATGCGGTAATTGAGTTGGATTTCAATTCTTTTGAGACTGTGGAACCAAATTTAATATTCGATCTTCCATTTTTCGATTTTTAAAAATTGAATATAACAACTTTAGATTTTGAACATGATATAGGCAATGAAGTTATGAATAATTCAACAAAGGAAGAAAATTTTAATGAACACAAATTTTTTGGACTTTTCGAAGATGAGTTGTTGAATTATGAAGGGATAGACTTAAATCACCATTTTGATTATAAAATCAATAATTTTGAGGAATTTTTTAGTGATGAGTTTGAATTTAAATTTGGTGCAAATAAACTTGAACTTCAACCAATTGTTCCATCGACCCTAAAAATCATCGAAAATAAAACAACTCATACGATTTTTATTAAAACAACATTTGTTTTTTCAAATCAACATTCAACTTTGGAATATTTTATGGTTTGGTTTTCTATGCTTAAGCTATGTCTCTGATACTTGACGAGACAAATGAATTAGTCTTTGGAAGACCATTTCATTTACTCTTTAGTGGTATATTTTTTGATGTCGTGTAAATAATAATCGTTTCATTTTCATGCAAATATAGGTCATAATTTTTTTCTCCTTTCACTTGGATTGAGTGTAGGGACACAATCAAAATCAAGTGTCGGGGGGAGTCTCATGTTCATTTTTAATTTTTCATAGTTTATCTTTGCCATTTTCTTCCAAAACTGAATAAAAAAACTCAAAACAAATTTTTTTAATCATTTTGGTTTATTTTTAAAGAAACACTATAGGATAAGTGCAGTTTTTTGGTTATTATATTGAATTTTTTGATAATTTATTTGTCTCAACAAAAATAAAAATAAATTTTGATTACAAGTAACGATGTTTTAACTAGTATATAGGAAGTTTCATGGATGTTAAATATGAAGTATATCCTAATTGAAATTTTTGTTTAATGAGTTGTTGATTTAAAGTAAAAGCGATAACATTTTTGATCTTCTAAGTTAAGTGGTGCTAAGATGATGTTGCAAAACTCTCTCTTCATAAAATAATAAAAATAAATAAATAAAAATAAAAAGAATTTTGTATATATGTAAATATTTTATTAACACCTATAGTCGATAGGTGTACACACTTGTGTATACACTCGCCACACTTAATACTCTTCTCACATAAGCCCGCAAGGTAGTGCATGGACAATATATCTAGCCTCAGTTTTCTTAGTTAGGTGTATGTATATAAAAAAATTCTTTCATTAATAATGCCTATAGTCGATAAGTGTACACACTTGTGTGTACACTTGCCATGCTCTGTACCCTTCTTACGTAAGTCCGAAAGGCAATGCATGATCGGTATATCTAGCCTCAGTTTATCTGAGTTAGGTGTGTAAATAATAATAATGTTAATACTTTTCAAAAATAGAGAGAGTAAGCAATTGATATCCAAACATTATTTTCACTTATTTGATTTGAATTTTTACACAAAAGAAATTCAAATACCACTTTGAAAAACTTTGATAATCAACTAAGGATCCATTTCATAGTTGCATTATGTTATCAACCGTAATAACTAGCCAAACTAGAGTCTAATTGTGATGATAACTTAATTTTTTTTTGAAAATTTTGACAAGTGAAAGGACTTAGATTTCTTGATAATGACCAGAACTTATACTTAACTTACTCATGTCAATTTAAAAGTAAATTCTTCATGTGTAAATATTTTTAAAAACTTGCATCATGTAGTTGCATGAGAATCTGCATATCACATTTGGATTTTCTAGGTAGTATCCACGGGAAACCCTTACGAGACAACGCTCGTCCTATTAGGGACACCTAGAGGTTTAACGGCTTGTTGCATACACTCAATGCAATCGTGTTTCCTACGAAAACAAATTTATCTTAGTTTTAGTTTATTCGAGGGCGAATAAAAAGATAAGTGTGGGGTATTTGTAAGCATGTAAATATGCATATTTTTACTTCCATATTTAATCTTCTTTTATTTAAATAAATGTCATATTAGGGTGTTTTTACATGTTTTTACCAAAATCTAAAGTGTTTCAAATCATCATTCATTCATTTTCATATAAGGGCAAAATGGTCATTTTTGTATGCGTTAATTTTTAATAAGATTTACTTGCGCATTTTATTTTTATTTGTAGGAATTTGGATGGAAAATAAAAGAAGCTTCATGTATGTATACATGCACAAAGGTTGGAAGACAAAGGAATGAAGAAATAAAAGAATTCATGTAATCATGGAGGACCCCACCTACCCACTAACCATGAACTACAATTAAGAGCTAATGCACATGTTAGTGGAGATTAAAGTAGCATGCACATTTAATGGAGGATAAATTTCATGCTAATGATTACATAGATGTTACATTTCCTAAAGGGCATTTTGAGTAGTCCCCTAAAATATGGATTAGGGTTTTAGGCATGTATAAATATCTCCTTATGCTTTATGTAGAAAGCTCTCACCTTCTCCTTAGTAAGTTTAGTTATAGCTACAAATTGTAAACATAAACTCTCCTTCTCTCTTTAATGGCTCCTTAGCCTTTTACTGTTATGTAATTTAATTTATGAAATTTAATTTCATTCTCTTTTAATTGTTGTTCTTTACTTTATGCAATTAACGTAGTTTTACGTGCAAGTAGATTAGATTTATTTACATGTAATTTAGTTAGCTCTCTTTTTCCTTTTGTTTATGTTTATGTTGAAATCACTTTGTGTTATAATGAATTCAAATATGAGAAGCTAAGCCTCTTCAATTTAGGGGTGATGAAGCTTTCATGAACCATACAAAGTTAACATAGTGATTTCATTTGATCTTTTTTGTGCTTAATGGAAATTTTGATGTGGTAGAATTTTTTTGTTTAATGTTGAATTTGATAACCTATGTTGTTGAAACCAAATAGGCTATGCTTAAACAAACATAAACACAAAATACCCCTTCATTTACATATGATTTGGTAATGAAGTGGATTTAGAATGAAAATTTGATGGTCTATGTTACTAATCAATAGTAAATAGATCATGCTTAGAATAGATTTTATTTTTAATTTCACTATCATTTTCATGAGAGTTTACAAGTGGATTGGATGGTGTGTTAAAGTTTGATGGTTTATGTTGGGCTAATTAATAGCACAAATAGACTGTACTTAGGATAAACACATCAACTAAATTCAAAAATGACTAAAAAGAGTGTTGATTTGTGTGATCATGAGAAGGGATCTACCTTTAAATTGCCTTCTACTCTCATATTTTTATTCACCTTGATTTAGTTAGTTTTTGCATTTCTTTTTAGTTAAAACAATCTCAAACTCTTGGGTTAATTTGATTGAGTAGAATTTGAAATCCATTCATTTCCTTGTAGATTGACCCGTACTCGCCATGTACTAAAATTGTACGTCGTATGCTTACGGTTATTTTTATTACAATATTTTTCGGCGATTTTCTAACCAATAGAAAATTCAACATCAAATAGTATTCCAAACCGAGTGACTATGTTTTTAATCATAAAATTTAGCAT
The DNA here is from genome assembly GCA_030737815.1 of Allium fistulosum. Classification (NCBI taxonomy): domain Eukaryota; kingdom Viridiplantae; phylum Streptophyta; class Magnoliopsida; order Asparagales; family Amaryllidaceae; genus Allium; species Allium fistulosum. Next base: position 1,366,573,441 of record CM060902.1, on the reverse strand, counting down.
TTTTCGGATGTTATGTTTGATAATGATTCTGCTTCTGCCCATTGGGTGAAATAATTAATGGCTACTATTGCAAACTTAGCTCCACCTTTAGATATAGGCAATAGTCCAATTATATCGATTCACCATACATCAAAGGGCCATGGAATTGAAATTGAGGTTAATTCACTCGAGGACATATGTGGAATTGTAAAAAATTTCTAACACTTCTCATATCTCTTTGCATGATTCACTGCATCATTACTCAGTTTGGACCAATAGAAACCCTACCTCATGACCTTTTTGGCTAATTTTATTCCACTAGAATGAACTACAAAGAATCCTTCGTGGGCTTCTCTTAGTAATTTTGCACCACTGTCTGCACTAACACATCACAAGTAAGGGAACAAATATCCTTTTTTACAAAGTGTTCCATCCATTATAATAAAAGTCGGAGCTTGGCGTCTTATCTTTCTAGCTTTCCTTTTATCCTCCGGTACTTTTCCTTTTACCACATACCTAACAAAATGTGTCATCCAACAGTTCCATGTTGGTTGCTCATTTATGTATGAATGGTTCGTTCTTGGACGACATCATCCATGTCCTAGTTCTTTTCCCTTTTCTACATGCGCAAGAGCTAGGGATCTAGTTAATACTATTGCCTCATTTTTTGGCTCAGGGGTTTCCTTCAATATAGGGACTTTTTTGGAAAACTATTGGCATAATTTGAGTTTTTGGTGCTCCTTGTGAACTAGCTAGTTTGGCTAAAGAATCGGCTTGGGAATTTTTCCCTCTAGGTACTTGGTGTATTGAAAAATCTTCAAATTGAATTAACATCATCAGTACCTTTTTGATGTAAGGATCAATTTCACATCTTTCATTTGATATGTCTGATTCAACTAATTAACCATCAATTTAGAATTACTAAAAATTTCAATTTTGGGGATCTTCAACCGAAGGGCTAGGGTAAGTCTTACCACCATTGATTCATACTCGGCTACATTATTGGTTGAAGGAAAATCTAACTTCATTGCATAATGAAATAGACGTTCATCTGGAGTAATAATCACATATCCTGCATTGGCCCTTTGTTCATTCGAGGCCCCATCAACGAACAGTTGCCATTTAGGTTTTAAATCCGTCTCGTTTTTCGATTGTTCTTTAACAAAACATGTGCATTCGTTAACATATTGACTTTTAATCACAATCGAGGTTTGAACTCAATATCATATTGGCTAAGCTCTATTCCCCATTGTACTAGTCTTCCTGATGCCTCAAGTTTACTAAAACCTTGTTTGAGTGGAAACTTAGTTTAGATCTTGATTGGGTGTGCTTGAAAGTAGGCCCTTAATTTTCGAGCACTGAGTATTAAACAGTATGCCAACTTTTCTATAACCGGATATCTAACCTCTGCATTTTTAAATCTTTTACGAGTATAATATAACAAAAGTTGAAGTTTATTCTCCTTTCTTATTAAAACCGAACTCACTACATGTTCGGAGACCGCTGTGTCGAGATATAAATTCTCCCTTCTATAGGACTAGATAGGATCAGGGGTGTTAACCAGGTTTTTAACCTAGCAGAATTCAATGGGAGTTAGAACATTCAAATTAAGCCAGAACGACTCGAGACTTGATCGAAAAGCCTAAAAATACAAGACAAAGGACCCAAATAAGTTGGAGCCAAAAATATGCCATCTTTTCGGATTAGCACAGATTCAATCCAATTGGATAGCTACCGATCCAAATTTATGGTTCCTGGTGACCCCAATCCCTTTACATTGTGACTCTATGCTTCTACCAAGCTCACCCAACAAGTTTGGCAACATTCCAAGCATCCGAGTTCAAGAAGTGAAGGTTCATCCAATTTAAAATACAGTTCAATCTAACCCACAGGTGAATTATCATCAAAATAAGTCAACAAGCTATGAAATTATACGAGAGTACCACTATGAAGTAAGGAGCTTGGCTAAATAAATCGGAGCCAAAAATTGGCTAAGGATTTGGATCGATATCGATCCAAAAAAAAGGACAAAGTTTGGCTCCAGACTTTCTGAGCACTCTCTACATGACAAAGGCTTCTTTACAAAGCATTTTTGGACCAAAGAGCTTTCCAGCCCCTATAAATACCATCTCATCTGCAACAGAAAAGGGATCGGCTCAGATCTCTGCTGAAACTTTGCCATTGTTCCTTCACTCTTCTTCTCCCTCACAACAGCCATTAAAGGGCAACTAAGATCCTTTCAGTTGTTTCTAATAATGGTGGCTTGACCTAACTTAGGAAAGAAGAATCAAATTGTAATCCAAACTCCTTTGTAATAGCAATTGAGCAATAAAAGCTATAAATTGGACGTAGGCTTCATAAATAGCCGAACCACTATAAAAAATCTCCGTCTCTTTACTTTTATTGCGATTTACTATTGGTTTTTCTATTTTTTACCTTGATAAATAGAGATTGTGCTTTCACACCTAATCCAGGGTGTCGATCCATTTTTTGGGTTAACATTTTGGTGATTTCACTAAGAAGGATTCAACTCAGGCTTAGATCTAGCTATCTACTTTGGTTCAGAAGTTGGATCCTCAATCATTGCTTAGAAGATTTGCCATCGAGAATCAATGGCATCGGGAAGAAAGAGAGCTGCTTTCGAAAGATCCATAGGAGCTATAATAGTTGGAAAAGAAACCAACCCTCGGTAATTTGAGGTCAAAGGCCCCAATAATCCATTAATCAGAGTAAATTCTGATGCCAACACAGGAGATAAGGTGCCCAGATCTTCTATCCAGCATGAAGTTGTCATTAGAGGCTAATTGATTAAGATGGTTGATGAAATCAATCAAAAGATGGATAACAGCCAAAAAGCTCTTATGGAAAAATTAAATGCCCTCCCGATCTTGCAATCATTTGTTGCTCCAGGAACCTTGCCAGAGCCTGTGGTTGTCACAGAGCAGGAAAACTCTTCCATTTCTGGCTTAAACAGAATAAACGGAAGATAGAAGCAAAAAGGAGCGGTGGGTGGAGCTGCAGGAATCACTATAGAAAGAAATGCAAGCACTGCACCAATTACAAAGTAGCTCGCCATGAACTTAAATCTAGGGGCAAAAACCCCACGGGAAGATATAGTAGTGGATCTCTTCGACTATGAAGATGGAGAGCAACTTGACGACGACGAGTTTGAAGAAAACACTAATGCACTCAATACCACCAGGGAAGTACAAACTGCCCCTACCCGACCAACTGCAAGCCAACGGAACTCCGAGGGAGTGGCTCTCTCAAAGATAGGAGAGCTTAGGCATCAGTCTGCTTATGAAGATCGTTTGTAAAATCAAACACTTGGTATATCACGATGGCCAACCCATGGATTATTGAACATCTGAGGAAAGTATTGCAGACATGATCAAGCGCCTAATGATTGAAAGTAAGGATTGAAGAGATGATGAATTGGGATCTGCTCCAAGCCAAACTCCCCTCACTGATGACATTCTGAATGAACGGTACCCTGGAAAGTTCACTATGCTGACCATTCCGTCCTACGATGGAAATAGAGACCCGAAACCTCACTTTTAAAAATACAGTTGGTGGATCGACAGAGAAAATGCTTCGAACGTTGTTCGATGTTGATTTTTTCCAATCTTCTTAGTGGGAATTGCTTTCATGTGGTTCACCAGGCTCCCACCAGAATCCATCTCCACTTTTAATGAATTAGCAACATAATTTCTTGATCAATTTAAGCTTCACACGGTACAACCAAAATACGTGATGTCCTTATTTGGCCTATTACAAGGACAGAATGAATCTTTGAAGTCCATTATAAGTGGGTTCAATACCGCAGTGATTGAAGTAAGAAATCCAAACGAAGATATGGTCTTCATGGCCCTGGTCTACGCTATCTACCCTACAATGAAATCAAAAAATGGATCAAAATGAAACAAACTACCATTAGGAAGGACTTAAACCGAAAGGCAGGCTGGTAATTGAGATTGGAAGAGGTAGAGGAGTTAGATGGAAAACTTGCTAACCTACAACCATCCAACGCTGGCTAGAATGGTTTGGTAGCTAACCAAGACGCAAATACCTCCGGGACCGCTGTAGGAAACGCGAGAAAAGGATGGAAACCTGAAAAGGAAGAACCAAAATTCCAACAAGCGAAACAGAGGTAACAAGAGACTTAAAGGCCTGAGGACCAAAGACTACACCCCGCGCAATGATTCTCCAGAAAAGATCTACCTTGTGACACAAGGGACAGAGAAGCACAAGAAGCCACCTAAAAAGGAAACAACTGAATAGAAAAAGCGTTCGAGAAAGTACTATCGCTTCCATGAAACACATGTCACAACATGAATGAGTGTCTTCACTAGAAGAACCTGATTGAAGAGCTGATTCGGGAAAACAAGCTTCAGCAATATGTGAGGAAACCACAAAATCCTGACCAGCCTACAACACCCCAAGCTCTTAGAGACCGGGGATACCAAGATGGAACCATCAAAGAGAGATCTAGATGGATCGACCAGAGACTCATCATTGGAAAAATATCTGGAGGACTTCATCCCTTGTAGAAGAGTTGGGGAGAAATGGAGCGATATGTAAGTTCACTAAGACACGCTCCAAAAGATTCGCACTTTGCAATCGAAGATGGAACTCCTGCCAAGTAGCAGAGGACCCTGAATGATGACATTGTATTCTGGAATCGTGACACTGAAGGAATAGAAGCTTCGACCCTCAATTGTTACGGTAAGAATCAGACCAGCCACAGTTCGACGAGTATTGGTGGACAGTGGTAGCTATGTGAATATCCTATTCAAACACACGTTTGATCGGATGAAGATCAGCATGAAAGACGTACCCACTTGCTAAAAAATATTTAGGGATTCACCGTGAACCTAAGCAACCTGTCGGAACAAACGATTTACTCGTAGAACTTAGGGAAGGCAACTAAAGAGTCATCCTCATCGAGACCTTTGTGATTGTAGGTGAAATATCTGCCTACAATGCTTTCTTAGGTCGGCCCACTTTGGCAGATTTCAGGATTGCTTTATCTAAGTGGTGTTTAACCATGAAATTTCTAATAGAGAATGGAGTTGTGTGGCCAATGGAGATCAAAGTACCACTAGAGAATACTACATCGCAGAACTACGTGAGTCTAGAAGAAAAGAAAAAGGGAAGAATATAGGGAGTACTCTCCACATTCATGGATCTACCGAATAGAAACTATAGAGCCACCCTTGGCATGGGGGACCATAACCGATTCGACAAGGCTTTGGACTCTAGAAAGAAGAGTTCAAGGGAGGATCGGACAACACGGACAGAATTGATGGTGCCCATCCCAGTCGATATGGATGACCCAACTTAGGTCCTGAAAATTGGATCACATCTTGAAAACAAGATGCGATAGGATCTAATCAAATTTCTTTGTGCCAACCTGGACATATTCACTTGGACACATTTCAATTTGTGCGGGGTGTCGTTGGAGATTGCATGCCATGCACTTAATATTGATCCTAAGTATACACCGGTGAAGCAGAAGAGTTGCAGCCTAGGACACAAACGGTCCAAAGCGCTGAGAGAAGAAGTGGATAAGCTGATGGAGAATGGCCTTATCCGTGATGCAACCTACCCCGACTGGGTATCCAACCCGGTCTTGGTCAAGAAGTCTAATGGAAAATGGCGAACTTGGATCGAATACTCGGACCTAAACAAAGCTTACCCAAAGACAGCTTTCCTCTGCCCATAATCGACCAGCTTATGGACGGGATAGCTTGACAAGAATTGCTATCATTTATGGACGCCTACTAGTGATGCAACAAGTTCATGATGCACGAACCTGACCAGGAAAACAGCAATTTCTTTACTAATCTATGATTATACTTCTACAAAGTGATGCCATTTGATTTAAAGAACGATGGGGCAACCTATCAACGACTAGTAAACGCCTTGTTCAAGCATCATATCGGGAAGACTATGGAAGTCTATGTAGATGATATGTTTGTTAAATCGCACATAGCCGCAAATCACTTGGACAACCTTATTGAAATGTTTGAAATACTACACATATATAGAATGAAACTCAATCCACTTAAATGTCACTTCGGGGTAGCCTTTGGAAAATTCTTAGGATTCATTGTAAGCGCTAAAGGCATCAAAGAAAATCCTGAACAAATTATCGCTTTATGGGAAATCGAGGCCCCAAAGAACAAGGAAGTGTTACAAAGCTTGAATGGGAAAGTTGCAGCACTAAGCCAGTTTATCTCAAAAGAAACTGACAAATGTACACAGTTCTTTGATGCACTAAAGAAGGAAAGAAGAACTTCGAATGGAATTAGGCTTGTTAGACTACTTTCGAAGAACTACTATGGAATATGGAGACTCTGCCAATCCTATCCAAGATGGTAGACGAAGAAGACTTGCTTGTGTACTTAGCAATCTTCCCTATGCATTGAGTGTTGCACTCATACGAGAAGAAGTTAAGATCCAGCGACCTTTATACTAGTAAATGATTTAGTGGAGCCAAGAAGAGCTATCCGAAGTTGGAAAAACTAGAATGTTGTCTCTTGACCACATCCAAAAAGTTACAATCATAATTCCAGGCACACCCGATCAAAGTATTAACAAAATAACCCTTGAAGCAGGTGTTGTACAGCCCCGAGACCTTTGGATGGCTTATTTAATGGAACATCGAGTTAAGTCAATATGAAATCACTTACCATCCTCGATAGGCGATCAATGGGCTGGTGCTGGCAGACTTCATTGCCAAGTTTGCAATACGAGATAACGAAGAAGAAGTTACCCCGAAAGTGGGGACACATTTGAAGTTGTTCGTCGATGGTGCATTTAACAACTTTTGCTCGAGGAACTCCCGAAGGATGATCTGTTTGCTATACCTTATGCTTGGAATTCCCTACAACAAACAACGAAGACGAATATGAAGCATTGATAGCCGAGCTAAAGGTTATGAAGGAACTCGAGATAAAGTCCGTACACATTTATAGTAAATCTCAGCTAGTCCAAGGAGAGAACCTCGCCACTATATCTATCTAAAGTGCTGGAATTACTGAACGAGATCGAACATTACTCCAAAATCATATCCCGAGGCAACAAAACACGAAAGTAGACTATCTATTTAAACTAGCCAATTTCGGAGAAGCTCAGTCATTGGGACCGGTCCTAATTAAAATGCTAACTGCTCCAAGCATAAGCAAGTTGGATATTGGCTGGATCTTTGAAACAACCGAAGAACCAGAAACATGGATGACATCAATCAAGGACTACCTGCTCGGAGAAACTCTCCCTGCTGACAGGAATCAACAAAAAAAGCTCCTTCGAAAGGAACATGACTCGTAGTGTAGGATGTGATACTCTACCAAAGAAGATTCATTGCCCCCTTGATCAGGTCTGTGACCAATGACGAAGCTTGAAGAATCCTCAGGGATGTTAATGAAGGTAACTGTGGAGATTACACCAGGAGGCAAACCCTTGCAATGAAAGTTCTCTGTATGGGTATTTTTTGCCGATAGTAAATCGCTATGCAGTAGATTATGCCAAATGGTGCGACCAATGCTAAAGATTCGACAAGATCAAAAGAATTCCTTCAATAGAGATAATATAGATGGTCAGCCCATGGCCATTCGCAATCTGAGTAATCGATTTGATTGGATTATTTCCAATAGCCAAAGAAGGAGCCGAATACGCTATCGATGTTGTTGACTACTTCACCAAATTGGCCAAAGCGGAACCATGGGCCATTATTACCATAACGTAAGCTATTAACTTTGTCACTAAAAACATTATTTGCAGGTTTGGAATGCCATAAAAAAATCATCACTAACAACTAGACTCAATTCAAAAGCATTGGGTTTAAAGACTTTTCCAAACGTTTCCAAATCAACAAAAGCTTTTCCGTTGTTGGATATCTGCTGGCAAACGGGCAAGTAGAGGCAGTAAACAAGATCATTAAGTCCACCACTAAAAAGTGGCTAACTAAACCTAAACGAAGTTGGGTTGATGAACCTCCACTTACACTATGGGCTTACGGGACAACGCACAAATCTACAACCGGGCACTCTCCGTTCGTCTTGGCATATGGTTCAGAAGCAATGAATCTAGTCCAGCTAGAAGTCCCTTCTTATCAAAGGAAAAATTTCAATTAAAGGCAAAAGGAGTTGCTCCTGCTTAACTCGCTCGATATGGTCGATGAGAAGAGGGAAGAAGCCAAACTAAGCACTACTGCTCACTAGTAAAAGGTCGCACAATTTTTCAACTTCAAGGTTCGTAACCGTACTATCAAAGCAGGAGACCTTATCCTCAAACGAGTCTACCCCATACTAGGAACATTTGGACAAGATTGGGAAGGGCCCTATGTGATCAGCCAGAAGCTGGTGGATGGCATGTTCAATCTAACATTCGTTGATGGAACCCAAATTCCCCAAGCTTGTAACAGCAAATCACTACTTTATTACTTTATCTAAGACCATCTTATGCATTTCCTATTTACCACAAATAAGCCATCGCATAATACTAAAGGCATTGTAAATATGCAGAACTTGACCAACTTTTACTAATGAAATTGCTTTGTTTTCTAAACCAATAAAACTATTTTAAAAAAAGTAACCTGCTAAGTCGACGGGGTCAAATCGACTCAAACCATCCAATCGCTGCTTAAGATAGTGGAACCACTCTCAAGTACACCCTATCTACCCGCAGAATCGATGTGATGACTAGTCTCCTCGACCCTCAAAAATGGACACTAATACATCTATGGTATTCACGTTCCGTAAGTCCATGTGCTGGGGAGGCAGATTATCAGGGGTGTAAAAGAAAATAAAGATAGAAGATAACATAATAATATAATCTCACATTGCATTCAGCATTTTAACTATACATAAATGATCAGAGTCAAATACAAATCAGCGGGATAGTTATAACTGTCTATCCATACATATGTCGGGAAATACATACTACATAACACAGTGGAATATAGGTAAATATCTACATAGGGAGCTTCATCTTCATGGATCAAAAAGACTTCTCCAAAATGCTCCTAAGATATCCTGACTACATGGCTGCCCAAAAAATAGGGCACCCATAGTTTAAAAGGAAAAACAAACTTCGGGTCAGTCATGGGACTGGTGTAAGAACTCAAAATACGATGTTTTGAAAACAAAAAGGTATCTCATAAGACCACATCGCACATAAACATGGAATAGGTTTTTACCTAATGATAAATAAAACTCTTTATTATGTAAAATTTGGGGATATTATTTTTCATGACATTCTTTGAAAACATTTGCAAATAAACTTATTAATCTTAGCCAAAATGGTTACCCATATAGCATTTTGGGGTTATTCATTACATTAATACAAACAAAACCGCAGGTTCTTATTAGAGAATGGATTTCAATACAAATGACCAGGTGAAGGGACTACCTTCCAATGGGTACACCTCTAGGTGGATGTCCCGAGGAACCATCATAAAGCTCCTCTACCAACAAAAGAACAACCTACCTCTATAACTCGATAGTACCGAATATGTCATCCCCTGGTCGTTACCGACCTTTATCTGAGAGCTCTCTTCATATAAATCCACATTAATTTACATCCTGAATGTCATAGCGGGAAGAAATATATCTAGAAGGGGATGATCATACCCTAACTGGGAATGACCCACTTAGCCTTGCTGCATCTAACCCTATTTTGGTTATTTCCGGTTGATGAGGCTTGAGGCGACGATTACCTTTTCACATGGCACATCTTCTTTCACTTTGAATGCCAGACTGCCATTCCATATTCACATGACTGGTCTTTAAAAGTATAGCTTCTTGAGCTCGTATGTCTCGAGAAAGGGTGTTAAGCTAAGAGAAGGTGTCTTCTCCGTCACCGACAGATGTACATTATATAAAGATTACTCAATGTGATTAGAATGCAAGGTTAGACACTCTTTCATACATGCTCGATCTAGGACTGAACGAAACCAAAGGTACTTTCCTACCATATCCTATCAGGATTAGTATCGAATAGTCCTTGCATTGGATATTTCATAACGAAGAGACCACTGCTACTATATGTGTATTGGGATTTTATCCCCAAACGATCAACAAGTAGCTCTTCACTATGAAAATCATATATCAATGTCTTCAACATATTTTACTTCGAAATGTAAATTGGTTCGAAGTGGTTTTCGGATAGGAATCACCCAAATCCGACCCCGGTTCCTTCGAAATCCAATCATCGATAAAAATGATGTAATTAGATGATTATTTTTATATTCATTCATTTCTTTTTATCAAATATATCTTCAAGAGACATATATCTTTAAAATCTTCCTCTTTAAATACAGATTCATTTAAACCTCTCTTTTGAATATTTCTCAAATTATTTTTAAAGAGTATCTTTTGAGAAAATAAGATTATAGAAATCCCTTTACTTTTATGCAATATCAACTTCCATATTCAACAAGTGCTATGGGCAGAATAACGGTGAGATAGCCTTTTAAATTCCAAATAGGACAAGTTCCGTCTTTAGATTTGAATAATGAGTAAAAGAAGATTATTTCTATAAAATCCAAGTTGAGCATTTGGGCTTTCCTTTTGATCTGTTCCACCCCTCGCCTAAAAGAGAAAACCAAGGCCAGATAAGTTTAGGGCACTGGTTGCTTCATCTCGAACCTCAGTTACACACATTGTTTTCACTTTTAGATCTCACAGGTGGGACAAATGTAATAGTCGTTTTCGCATACTCATTTTCACTTTTTAAATCACCTAATTATTTGTTTAACCACCTTTAAAATAATTTTGAATTATTAAGCCTCTTTTTAAAATAATTTATTATTTACTTAAAACATTCACAAAGGATTTTGGGGACGAATTGTTAAGTTTCAACCTTTATTTCAAAAGTTATAGAAAAGCGTTAAAAAAGTGTTGCAAAACGTGTTACAAAAAGTGCTTTAAAAGCTTTATTCTCCAAAACTACTTTTATATCATTTAGAAAACCATCTTTTCAACTTAAATAACTTTTAAAACATTTTAAAATATTTTTATAATTTATTTCATATTTTCAAAGCATTTAAAATATCAATTTTAAACTTTGGTCACTTTACTGCAAAAGCGCTATTTTTCTGAAAAATTGTTTTGGACATATTTTAAAATCTAGTTAATGAATTCTTGATTTTCTTTCTTTGTTTGAGGAATATGGATATAGTAGTCTGGAAAATCCTTATCTCAAACTATTCCGAGCTATAATCCACTTTGTATACTTATTTAAAGTTTTCGATGCAAAATCGCGAACTACCATTGGCGATTTGCCTAGTTTTGACTTATTTTATGTTTTTCATTCAAACTTTGTTAAAACAAGTTAATATGTTTATAAAACATTTGTAATATATTTTTAATCATTTTAGAGGGCATTAAATGATTCCATGTTGCTTTTCAATTTTTTTTTAAAGTGTTTTCCGTGTGAATCAATGTCTTGTATATCTTGACTTGTTTCAGTATTTATATGCAATAAACGACATACGGAAATCAATATCATCACCAAACATCAAACAAACATATCACACATCAAAACCATATACTTATAGATATAAATAGGAGTTCTCACCTTAGTCGCAAATAAACTAACTTTAAAGTGATTATAACTTTCCTAACTTCAATCGGGTGCTCACGAATGCTTGTTTCAAGGCTTCTAGGTGGCTTGACTTGACTTGTGGAGAGGGAACATGCTCAAAGCCGTGAGTTTTGGGGAGGGTTTAGGCTCGGCTTGATGGTGAAGGGGTGGGTCGTGGGTTGTGAAGGAAGGCGGAGGAGTTTTGGTGAATATTTAAGGTGATTTGATGATTACTTTCTTTAGTATATTTTTGGAATAAATTTTGCCACTATTTTGTTAAGATTGGAAGCAATTAAAAGACTGAGAAGAAGCTTGAAATTTTGAGAAGAAGAAGTGTGGAAGGTAGTGAGAAAGTGGGTTGGTATTTATAGAAAAAATTTGGATTAAAATAATATTTTGTAAAAAGATCAAAATATCCTTTACTTATACTTTAAGCAAACTACATTTTTCAACACTTAACATCACATTTAAAATCATCACTTTATGTCATTTTCACTTAAGTATTAAGTAAACAATATAATAATTATGTTTGTTTGATTCGATGTTTACTTTAAGACTTTTATAAAAAAATTCTTTTTATGCTTACTTTTTGTTAATTACATTCTAGAATTTTCTAAGTATGTTTAGTAAAAGCAAACTTGATTAGTAAATTAATTCATACTTATACTATTTGAATATATGTTGATATATAAGAAAATAAAGGTGCAACAACGTTGCAAAAACTTTAAATCGACAAAACGTTGATTTTTGACAAAATGTTTTACGGTCATATTTTGGCATTTTAGTTAAACTATTTATTTATGTAAACCAAATTTAAAAATAAATTCATATAATGTTATTTAAAAATATAAACACTCATAAATAAATTAAAATATTTCATTAAACCATTTAAACTAACTTTTCTGAAATCAGGATTTTATCACTTTTGTCGATATAAGCAAATGTTGCTATTTTTATGTATATTTCAATTTCCAAATCCTATCTAATATTATTTAAATCATAAAATCTTTTATATTTTATATTTAAAATCACTTTAAATATTATATTTTAAGGTGGTCAAATTCTAGATCCTTACATTCTCCCCTACTTAAAAGAATTTCGTCCTAGAAATTAGATAGGAATAAAATAGCTTCAAAAGGATATATATATATATATATATATATATATATATATATATATTCGATAAAATGGAATATATACAATAAGTGACTACACCACAGGCGATGAGTACACTCAAATGATAGATAAAGTCTATACATCGATCCTAAACTCGAGATATGCTTTTCTCATTCTATCTTCTGTTTCCCATGTGCAATCATCCACATCCCCGCTCCATTGAACATTGACCAATCGTACTACCTTCCTTCTTAACCGTTTCTCATCTTGGTTAACTATTCGAATAGGCCTTCTAATAAGTGCTAAGTTTGGTTCTATCTCCAAGTCATCCTGAGCAGCCGTTTCTATGATTTTTTCTGGGTTATATGCATGCTTTCGTAAATGTGATACGTGAAAAACATTGTGTACACCAGACGATCTTTCAAAAAAATTTACTCGATAAGCTAGTGGGCTGATTCGTTCGAGAATGGGAAAAGGTCCAATATACCGAGGTGCTAACTTCCCAGCTCTTCCAAATTTTACCGCTCCTCCCATTGGGGAGACTTTCAAAAAGACTGAATCTCCAACAGAGAATTCCAGATTTCTATGCCTTTTGGTCTGCATAACTCTTCTGTCTACTTTGGGCTTCTTTTAGCTTCTTTCTATTCATATCAACATTCTCTGAAGCTTCTCATATTATATCTGGACCAAGCACTAACCGTTCTCCAGTTTCTATCCAACATGCTGGCGATTTAAATGGATGACCATATAGAGCTTCATACGGTGCCATGCCGATACTAGCTTGATAGCTGTTATTGTAGGAGAACTCTACTAGTTGTAAATGACTCTCCCACGAGCCTCCAAATTCTAGAATATATGCTCTTAAAAGATCTTCTAAAATGCGTTTGACTCTTTCCGTCTGTCCATTAGTTTGGGGGTGATATGCAGTGCTTATACTCAGCTTCATTCCCATAGTTGTCTGTAGTGCTTCCTAAAACTGACTAGTAAAGATTGGATCACGATCGCTTACTATACTGCTTGGAACTCCATGCAATCAGACAATCTCCTTCATATATATCTTCGCAAGGCTTGCTGCAGTTCTTATTGGCTTTACCGGAATAAAGTGTGCACTTTTGGTTAATAGGTCTATTATAACCCAAATGCCTTTATTTCCTTTCCTTGTTTGGGGTAAGCCATCAATGAAATCCATGGATATTTGATTCCCACTTCCAAGCTAGAATCTCCAAAGGTTGAAGTAATCCTGCCGTCTTCTGTTGGTCACTTTTTATTCTTTCGCAATTTTCACAATGGCTGACATAGATAGATATGTCCCTCTTCATGCTTTTCCACCAAAATGTACGCTTCATGTCCTTGTACATCTTATGAATTCCCGGATGAATGCTAAGTTTGGCTGTGTGGCATTCAGCTAGTATTTCTTGTCTAAGATTTCCAACATCTGGAACACAAATTTTTCCATTTAACCGCAATACTCCAAGGTTATATATTTTAAAGCTTAAATTATATCATTGATCCTTAAGAAATAAATCCTACTTTTCTTTGCTGGCGATCTTTTCTAGGAGAGTTGGAGTAACTACCAAATACGAAATAACAGATAGCTTTCTACTCAATGAATCATCTACTATGTTGGCTTTCTCGGGTGTATATAAAATATCCAGATCGTAAGATGCGAGAAATTCTAACCAACGTTGTTGTCTCGTATTTAAATCCTTCTAGGTGAAAAGATACTTCAAAAATTTGTGGTCCGTGAAGAGTTCGAATTTTTCTCCTAAAAGATTGAATATTATTTACTAAGGTCAATTCAAAGTTTTATCGAAATAAACCGTGAAAATTTCTTACGTAGCAAATAATGCCTCCATATCGTTAGACCAAACACAACAGCTAATAATTCTAAGCCATGTGTCGCATAATTCTTCTCATGCATCTTCAGCTGTCTACTTGCATTAAAACTGCACCAACTCCTTCTCCACAAGCATCTGTATAAACGGTCAATCCACTATTTCCATTTATAATTGCTAAAACTGGAGCAGTTGTGAACCTCTTCTTTAGTTCTTGGAATGCTTCTTCACATTTAGGAGTCCAAACAAATTTAGCATCCTTCATTGTTAACTACTTTAGGTGATAGGCAAGCTTAGAGAAGTCTTGAACGAATCTTCTGTAATATCCTGCAAAACCTAAGAAGCTATGAATCTCTTTAGGAGTTTGTAGCTACATCCAATCTGGAACAGCTGCAACTTTCCCTGGATCCACTGAAATTCCATCCCTGATATTATATGTCCAAGGAATCTTACTACCTTCTCCCAAAAATGGCACTTTGAGAATTTGGCTTTAAGCACATTATTCATTAATATTTCCAACACAACTTCTAGATGCCTTGCGTGTTCTTATTGTGTCTTTGAGTAGATAAGGATATCTTCGATAAAGACTAAAACGAATTTGTTTAGCACATCACTAAACACTCTATTCATAATGTCAAAGAAATAAGCGGGGGCATTAGTCATTCCAAAAGGCATAACCAACCACTAATAGAAAGTATTCGGACCTTTGAATGCAGTTAGATGGATGCAATCTTCTGCAATCCTTAACTAATGTAATCCTATAGCTAGGACCATTTTAGAGAAAACTCGAGCTCTTTGTAACTGGTCAAACAAGTCATCTATTCGGGGTAGAGGATACTTCTTAATGGTTTTCTTATGTAGGTCTCGATAGTCTACACACAATCTCAATGATCCATCCGACTTAGCGACAAAAACTACTGCTGATCCCCAACTTGAATTGCTGGGTCTTATCAATCCTTTCTTTAATAGCTCTTGGGTTTGGTTATTCAAATCGTCCCTTTCTTTTGGAGCCATCCTTCTATCTCATTGTTTAATTGGCTTCGCACTAGAAACTAAATCGATACGAAATTTGATTTCTCGATGTAGGGGAAAACTTTTTACCTCTTTAAAGATATCAGCAAATTCTTTAACAACGGGTATAGTTTCTAATTCTGTCTGGTTTGTATCTAAAGCATAAAGTAAACTTTCCCTTCTTAGACTAGGATCTTCACAAGGTATTCGATGAGTTTCCATAACTTTTTTAAACTACAACCATTATTTTCAAAAAATCTAGAATAGCTTCGTTTTGAATTAACCAATCCATACCAAGTAAAATTTCGAATCCAATAAAATCTAAGACGAACAGATCAAAAGGAAAGTGATGGGGAGGATAGTAAATTGGGACTTTTTCACATTGCATACAAAGATTAGTAGAACCTCCTATAGGATTCGTTACATAGATAGGGTCATCAACAATTTTAGGTTCAAGTTCTAATTCTTCTACAGTTTTTTAGCGATAAAACTATGAGAAGCTCATGTATCAAACAATGCTCTAACTAAAACATTTTTGATAAAAATATTACCTTCTAACATACCTTTTTCCTTCACACCTTAGGAGGTTGAAGGCTCATCCTTGATAGCATACACTTTGGCTTGTTCTCCTTTCTTCATTAAGGGACAATCCTTTATCATGTGTCCAAATTGATGACAATTAAAGCAGCTTATTGGTGTTGATCCTTGAGTTCTTAGTTTTCTACAATGAGTTGATAGGTAGCCCTTTTCTTGGCAATTATAACAAGTGACATCTTTAAAGCGGTTATCTTAAGATCCTCTTTTGGGTTTTCCCTGCCATGGCTTCTTGCCATTGAACTTCCTCTTCTTCTAGTTATTGTTGTTGCTTTCTTGTACTACGGGTGATCTAGCTTATCCAAAACTTCATATCTGTATCCTATGTTTACTAAGTCTACAAAGGGTACTTTCACATGCCCAAACATTCTGACATGGTATTGCTTCTTCATTCCCGAGATAAACTTTTCATTCTTTTTGAGGGGCATATCTATCTATCCAGGCCCAAAATGAGATAATTCGTTAAACTTGTTAGCATACTCCTCAAACGACATCTCCTCCTGTTTAAAATCCATAAATTTCGGTAAAGACGGAATTTTCCTACTTCCGGGATATACTGCTCCTCTAGAACTTCTTTGAATAGTTCCCATGATAAATTATCTTCTAACTCATTCTGAGTAATAGATTCCCACCAAACTAGAGCTCCGTCTTGTAGTTGCCAAGAAGCTAAGAATCTCTTCTGCTCATCTCCAATATTCAGTCCTTTGAAAATTCTTTCATAAGAGCGGATCCAAGACTATAATTCAATGATGGATTCCGTTCCTTTGAAAGGTTTACCCCCAAGGCTGGTATAGTTCTTGCATAAAGTTACAAAGTTGATTTGGGGCTGTACCGGAACTACTACTTCCTTGACCACTATAGCTGCGGGAGTTTGACCATTTGTGGTATTACTTCCTCCCCTACCTCGTGCTCGTCTTCCACTCATTTTCTACTATCTATATATAGTAAGAAAAAGATCTTTAGGATATATAGATAAGATAACTTAGGGAATGCTATACAGTATGAATATACTTATTCAATAAAGTTTTAATTATGCGCTCTCTTAGACTAAACTCATTCTAGGGTATTACTGACCTTATCTCTAATGAGTCATACCCAAACAAAGCCAAGGTTCTTGCTTAACCTTTAGCTTTGATACCAAATGTGATGACCCATCTCCTCGACCCTCAGAAATTGACACTAATACATTCACGGTATTCACGTGCCGTAAATCTAAGTGCCAGGAAGGCAGATTATCATGGGTGTAAAAGAAAATAAAGACAGAAGATAACGCAATAATAGAATCTCACATCGCATTCATTTTAATTATACATAAATGATTAGAGTCAAATAGAAATCCAATGGGATAGTTATAACTATCTATCCGTACATATGCTGGGAAATACATACTACATAACACAGTGGAATATAGGTAGATATCTACATAGGGTACTTCATCATCATAGCTCCAAAGACTTCTCCAAAATGCTCCAAATGCTCCTAAGGTCTCCTAACTACATGGCTGCCCGTAAAACATGGCACCCGAAGTTTAAAGGGAAAAACAAACTCCAGGTCAGTCATGGGACTGGTGTGAGAACTCAAAGTACGATGTTTTGAAAATAAAAAGGTATCTCATAAAACCACACCACGCATAAACACGGAAAGGGTTTCTACCTTATGATAACAAAATCTATTTATTACGTAAAATTTGGGGATATTATTTCTAATGACATTCTTTGAAAACATTTGCAAATAAACTTAATAATCTTAGTCGAAATGGTTGCCCACATAGTATTTCGATGCTATTCATCATGCCAATACAAAAAAACCGCAGGTTCTTATTGGAGAATGGATTTCCATACAAATGACCAAGTGAAGGGACTACCTTCCGATGGGTATACCTCTAGATGGATGTCTCAAGGAACCATCACAAAGCTCTTCTACCAACACAAGACCAGCCTACCTCTATAACTAGAGTACCGAATATGTCATCCCCCGGTCGTTACCGACCTTTATCCGAGAGCTCTCTTTGCATACATCCACATTAATTTACATCCCGAACATCATAGCGGGAATAAATATATCTAGAAGGGGATGATCATACCCTAATTGGGAATGACTCACTTAGTCTTGCTGCATCTAACCCGGTTTTGGTCATTTCCAGTTGACGAGGCTTGAGGCAATGATTACTTTTTCACATAGCACATCTTCTTTCACTTTGAATGCCACATTGCCATTCCATATTCACATGACTGGCCTCTACAAATATATAACTTCCTGAGCTTGTATGTCTCGGGAAAGGTTGTTAAGCTAAGAGAAGGTGTCTTCTCCGGCACCGACTGATGTACATTATGTAGAGATTACTAAATGTGATTAGAATGCAAGGTTAGACACTCTTCCATACATGCTTGATCTAGGACTGAACAAAGCCGAATGTACTTTCCTACCATAACCTATCAGGATTAGTAGCGAATAGTCCTTGCATTGGATATTTCATAACGAAGAGACTACTGCTACTATATGTGTATTGGGAGTTTATCCCCAAACGATCAACAAGCAGCTCTTCACTATGAAAATCCTATATTAATGTCTTCAACATATTTTTACTTTGAAACGTAAATTGGTTCAATGTGGTTTTTGAATAGGAATCACCAAAATCCGACCCTGGTTCCATCGAAATCCAATCATCGATAAAAATGATGTAATTAGATGATTGTTGTTCGATTCATTCATTTCTCTTTATCAAAAATATCTTCAACAGATATATATCTTTAAAATCTTCTTCTTTATATACGAAATCATTTAAACCTCTCTTTTGAATATTTCTCAAATTATTTTTAAAGAGTATCTTTTGAGAAAATAGTATTATAGAAATCACTCTACTTTTATTTAATATCAACTTCCATATTCAACAAGTTCTATAGGTGGAATAATGGTGAGATCACCTTTTAAATTCCACGAATAGGACAAGTTCCTTCTTCGGAATTTAATAATGAGTATAAGAAGATTATTTCTATAAAATCAAAGTTAAGCATCCGAGCTTTCCTTTCGATCTGTTCCACCCCTCGCCTAAAAGAGAAAACCGAGACCAGGTAAGTACAAGGCACCGGTTGATCCATCCCTAACCTTAGTTACACACCTTTTTCACTTTTAGATCTCATAGGTAGGACAAATGTACTAGCCGTTTCCGCATACTCATTTTCCCTTTTTAAATCGCTTAATTATTTATCTAACCACCTTTGAAATAATTTTTAATTGTTTAAATACCTTTTTAAAATACTTTATTATTTAATTAAACATTTACAAAGTATTTTGGGAAAGAATTGTTAAGTTTCAACCTTTATTTCAAAAGTTATAGAAAAGCGTTGAAAAAGTGTTGCGAAAAGTGTTACAAAAAGTGTTTTAAAAGCTATATTCTCCAAAACGACTTTTTTATCATTTAGAAAACCATCATTTCAACTTAAATAACTTTTAATTCATTTTAAAAGATTTCTAGAATTTTCATATTTTCAAAACATTTAAAATACCAATTTTAAACTTTGGTCATTTTACTACAAAAGCATGATTTTTCTGAAAAATTGTTTTCGACATATTTTAAAATCTAGTTAATGAAATCTTGATTTTCTTTCTTTATTTGAAGAATATGAATATAATAGTCTGGAAAATCCTTATCTCAAACGATTTCGAATTATAATCCACTTCTTATACTTATTTAATATTTTCGACGAGAAATCGCGAAATACCGTTACGCGACACGCCTAATTTTGACTTATTTTATGTTTTTCATTCAAACTTTGTTAAAACAAGTTTATATGTTTATAAAAATTTTCTAATACATTTTTAATCATTTTATAGGGCATTAAATAATTCTATATCACTTTTCAATTTATTTTGAAAAGTGTATTCCGTGTGAATCAATGTTGTGTATATCGTGAATTGTTTCAATATTTACATGCAATAAACAATATATGGAAATCAATATCATCACCAAACATCAAATAAACATATCACACACCAAAACTATATGCTTATAGATATAAATAGGAGTTCTCTCCTTAGTCGCAAATCAACTAAGTTTAAAGTGATTATAAATTTCCTAACTTCAATTGGGTGCTTACGAATGCTTGTTTTAAGGCTTCTAGGTGGCTTGACTTGACTTGTGGAGGGGGAACATGCTCAAAGCCATGAGTTTTAGGGAGGGTTTGGGCTCGGCTTGATAGTGAAGTGGTGGGTTGTGGGTTGTGAAGGAAGGAGGAGGAGTTTTGGTGAATATTTAAGGTGATTTGATGATTGCTTTCTTTAATATAATTTTTGGAATAAATTTTGGCATTATTTTATTAACGTTGGAAGCTATTAAAAGAGTAAGAAAAAGCTTGAAATTTTGGAAAGAAGAAGTGTGGATGAAAGTTAGAAAGTGGGTTGGTATTTTTAGAAAAATTTGGATTAAAATAATATTATGTAAAAAGACCAAAATACCATTTACTTATACTTTAAACAAACTACTTTTTTCAACACTTAACATCACATTTCAAATCATCACTTTGTGTAATTTTCACTTAAGTATTAAATAAAGAATATAATAAATATATTTGTTTGATTTGATACGTACTTTTGACCTTTATAACACTTTTTACCTTTTTATGCTTACTTTTTGTTAATTACATTCTAGAATTTTATAAGTATGTTTAGTAAAAGTAAAATTGATTAGTAAATTAATTAATACTTATACTACTTGAATATATGTTCATATATAAGAAAATAAAGGTGCAACAACATTGCGACAACTTTAAATCGTCAAAGCGTTGATTTTTGACAAAATGTTTTGAGGTCATATTTTGACGTTTTAGTTAAACTATTTATTTATGTAAACCAAATTTAAAAATAAAATTGTATAATGTTATTTAAAAATATAAACACTCATAAATAAATTAAAATAATTCATTAAACTATTTAAACTTACTTTTCTTAAATCAGAATTTTGTCCTTTTGTCGATATAAGCAAATGTTACTATATGTATATTTCTATTTCCAAATCCTATATAATATTATTTAAATCATAAAACCTTTTATAATTTATATTTAAAATCACTTTAAATGTTATATTTTGAGGTGGTAAAATTCTGGGTCGTTACAGTCGATGAAAGCAAATTGACTCAAGCCATTGGATCATCGGAACTCGATTCTTGCCTTCTAAGAACCGTTGTTGCACTAGCGATAACGCGAAGGCCCAAATCAAAGCCACACATTTCGTAAGCCGTGCACCACATCTTGTATTGTGGAATCACGTCCAAACAAATACAATTACCAAAGCCGCACATCTCGTAAGCTGCACATCGCTTCTTGGTTCACAAAACTATGACCAGGCAAGCCTCGATCCCACCATGCGCATTACTTAAGCCACACACTACACCAGGATCAGTAAAATTGCATCCAAAGACAAGGAACTTTCATATTGCAAAAATCACGTACTGCCCCTAAAGCTAAGAAAATAGCACTCCAAGGAGCTATACATATGCACGATAGCCTGAATGTCAACATCGTGATGAAATCACTTAACAAGTAATCAAGTAATCGGTGTTGCTATGACGTCGCCAATCACTTAAGTACATAAATCATTTGAGTGCATAAACTACTCGCTGTGAGGCCACTAAAAAGCTTTATGAATATCTTAAGCCAGAAGTTCCCAAAGGTAGGAGTTATAATATCGACCTGACTGGGGCATCCGTAAGGTTACCGAGTGCATCCAGTCTCGTATCAAGTGTTCAGAGTAAACAGCCCTGTGAACTAGGGGGCACACACCAACACTCAACCAAAGTAGCAAATACTTCACAGTTCTGTTACTTCAAACAAAGAATTTTGGTAGTGATTATGGGACTAAATAAGATAGTGATGAATAAAAAAAGAGTGGCATAAAAAGGAAAAATTGCATGGAACATAGATAAGTAGACAAGTGAAGTTACAATCAAAATTTCAACAATTTTATTACTTAAAATATTTTTTATGTACAACAACTAACAGCGGGGGCCGTGCTGCACAATATTGGCCAAGAATAGGAAAATATAAACACCACTGTTATAATAAAAATAAGAAGTGCTAAGTGCAAACTCTGCACTTGTACAAAAAACAACCAAAAAGCAAAAGACAAATCATGACTTCATTTCACCCCTTCCTCTGTCACCTTTCCTGCCTCTGATTGGAAACTTCTCAGGCTTCTCCCCTCCCGGAGTGATCTCGCTCTCTGAAACATGGACACTAGAAGAACCTCCTTTGCCTTTGTGCTTGCATGATCTGTGAGAGCACTTTGACGACCTTTATTGCTCTCTAACTTTCTCCTTCTTCACCACTATCATCTCCTACTCGGTCATCAGCTGCTCGGCCTCTACTCTGTCTGGTTGGCTAGCTTGATCCACTTGCTCCCGTGTATCGGTAGCGGTCAAGACTTCCTCTTGAGATACAGAGCGGTCATCCAAACTATGTTACGCTGTAATTTTCTTGGAGTGTGAACCGGGCTGTGAGACAGATGCGAAGACGACGGTTGATGCGGTCAGAAAGGCAGCATATCCAGCATCATGATGAGAAGGTAACTCAATAGGAAGAGAGGGTTGATCTATAATATTAGAATAAAGGGCGGCTATCTCAGCAATTTCATCAGGCATAAATTGAAAGTCTTCAAGCATGGGAGAGATAAGAAAATTACCTGTTGTGGGAGGTCTGTTCAAGCACCACAACTTTGAAGCCTTCGCCGCTATCCTCCTTTGATGGTTGCACAATTAAGGGATAAGTAAAAACGATCCCCTCATCAGTACGAAAATGCGAAGATGGCTCACTAGGGCCTGAAAGAAAATGCCCGGCTACAGCCTTAGCGACGGCCCCATCATCTATAGCTTCCCATGCCCTCTCCAGTCTCAAGATTTTCTAGCCCTCCACTAAAGCTTGGCAAGATTCTTCATTCACATATGCCTGAACCAACTCTTCTTCAGTATAACCACCACCCTAGTCTTGAAATCAAGCAAGAATCTCTTCATAGAGTACGACAAGAGTACGAGAGAAAAATGGACCCAAGTAGTTGAGACTCCCTTGATGCAACACGGAGTTGACGTAAAAGCAAGAATAGTAGCATATAAGCCTTCCATCTTCTTTGTGAAGGTATCTTGGAGTTTTGAAAAGCTAGCATCCATACTAGCCTTCTTTGCTGCCAGCTGCTTTTTCTTAGCATCCAAAGTCGAAACTTGTTCGCGAAGAGAGGTAATATCTTAAGCCTGTTCGACAATGGTTTTCTTATGCATCTCAACCATTGTCTCGCTTACCCTCAACTTTTCTTTTAAAGCTGCCTCATCAGTGTGACACTTCTTTATTTCATCTCTAAATATGAGTGCAGCCCGGTCGGTGGATTCTTTTAGCTCCTTAAACAAAGAAGTGCCTTTTCTCTCTCTTGAGGGCACCATCTCTCTCTTTCTTCAGCCCCTCAATCTCCGCATTATGATCCATGAGCTGCTTCTCGTACTCATCCTTTTCGGACTCGAATGAGAGAATTTCTTAATAGTTCTTTCGATTAATAATGGGCAGCTGCATGCATAATTTTGCCCACCCCTCGGCTTGCTCTAAATCGCTTTGAGTCACATGGAGATGGGGTGAATAAGATTTGACATGAACTAACTTCAAATTGGGCTTATCGAAAACAACCCCCCTTAAGAACAAGTTAGGAAATGCAGCTTGTAGATGTGGGGGACTAGTGGGGAGAATGTAAGGCGCACGCTTAGAATTTAGGAGAGAGGTGGTCATATCAGCATGAGTGGAGGAGGTCATGACACTAAAAGTAGGAACATTTATCCCAGTGGAAGCAGGAAGCTATGAAGCGGGTGCTCGCTCTTAGTCTCTTTTCGACCTCTTTGATGGATCTTCTCGCTCAGTCGAGCTCTTCATCTTCTCATAACCACTTCCTCTATCATGGCCTTGATCTTTCTTAACGTGGTGACGCACTTCCTCCTCCCTATCCTTCTTCCTATTCCTCTCCTTATCGGTCTCCCGGGAAGCATGGTACTTGGAAGAGTGTCATTATAAACGTTGAGACTCAAAAACTCAATCAAGATCATTGTAAAAACCACGAGACATGATCTTGCAGTAAGTATAAAATGGCATTAGGAAAGAGGCATTTGATAAAGTGTGTGATCCTGGTAAAGTGTGTGCTATAGTTTAATGACCCCAACGGTATACACAAACCAGCTTGGTAGCCGACTAATGTCAGGACATTGATTCTTGTAGGGATGATCTGAGTTGGCTGGGAAGGCACCCCTTTCAAAGTGGATTCATCCATTAGGTCACCCATATTCAAAAAAATGTCGCTCATATCTCCCAAGTCAATATTGGCACCTTCTTGAAAAGAGCTAGATACAAGTTCATTCTTGGGAAAAGCTCCTCCAATGGGCTCTTTCAAAGGAGGTGAGGGAGCATGTCCAAGGTTCAACCCCAATGCCGTGTCGCTTAAGTTAACATCACCCTCGTCGGTGTCCCAATCTATTTCCTCCTCATTTAGAGGGTGCTCCTCACTGATCTCTTCTTCCTCCTTCCCTTCAATAAATGAAGGCTTGCCCTTCCGTTTAATAAACTTCTTCTTTCTCTTATGTGATCGGTGGTATTTTGAGTGGATTATCGACCCCGACTTGAATTTGGATCACCTTAGGGGTCATCTCTGACCCATCAAATGGATCACTTTCTTTTTCCTCGTTATCATCATCTTCACCAAAGTCATAGGAAGAGGGAACATAACGGATCCAGGCTCTATAGCAGGAAGGAGCGCTGATGAATCCAACGGACCACCCAAGCTATAAAAGCCTACATCGTCAAAGATTTTAGTATGTGAGCAGGAACCTAATTGTGTGATCTAGAGCATCGACTGCTTTCAGGCGCTAAGAATAGTGCCGAGTGCTGGATCCTTGTTAATCTTTGGAAGAACTACAAGGAATACCATTCAAAAGACTTGTAGAAATTGAAGGAAATTCCAATCATGCTGAAAGAGACTTACCCCCTGTGGTCTATAAATGGGTGAATCCCTCTGGACATTTAGCGAAAAAGAACCGAATCTTGAATGAAGGAACTTTTCTGGGAAGATCGAATATAAGTTTCTAGCTATGTTGCACCTCGATATAAATGAGTGATGGTTTAGCCTCTCTCTTTTTGAATAATTGAAGATACTGCAACTCAACAAAACTTGGGGCATGATTGAGCGTACGCATGAACATAACATATAAGCACATCAGAATGGCATATCCATTAGGAAGAATATGAAACGGGGCCAACCCTATGTTCTGAAGTGTTGTCATTATGAAGTGATTGAACGTGGGCACTGCACCATACATGCACATGTATCGGTGGTAAGCCACATATACAGAAGGTGGCCTATGAGAAAATTCTCTTCTCGATGGCAGAAGCATGTCGTCCAATGGGATACCGTATTGTGAGAAATGTTACGCAACATCCTATGTGTAAGGATTGAAGGTGCTTTCTCTGGAGGATCAAACAAGACTCTGAAGTTAGAAGGAGTGCAATCAACTACGGATCGACTGGAATCAGGCGACCATATTGACCTGAAGTTATGAAAGCGGCGGATCCAACTAGGATCGACAATGACATCGCTTTAGAAAGAGGTGAGCTTCCCTCAACTGATTTGCACTAAGAAGATTTGAATGTCATTCTATATAAGAAAGCTTGTGTTCAAAATGGTCAGGTTCGCGTAATCTCTAAATTATAAACTCTAGCATAGTTGATACTTGAAATCAGGAAGATAATTGATTTGTACCAACCACCAATCGAATTCCAAGTATTTACTGGGGGTGTATGTGATGTGTAATCTAAGTGAGATTGGGTTCGGTATCCTAAATGTTGTGAACAAACCATTCTGTGTAGATGGCTCATTCACAGTGGATAGAGCGATATGTATCACCTGTTAATTTCTTTTCTTCTATACTTACCCATTATTTATCGACGATCGATAACAGATCCATTGCCTAAAGCAACACGGAAAGCCCTTCCTATTCCAGGTACACTGACTGTGCAATGATAGAATCAATCCAAAGCGATCAACTATAGATCGATGGGTTCGAATTAAGCATAGAATTCTAAGCATATGTCGATTTTAATTCTTTGGAAAGAAATAACGACATGAGCTATATACATACGCTACCCTCAGCTATTATCACCTCCTAGAAAAACCAAAATCAATTCACAAGGCGCTGTGCCGGTATCGACTGTGTAACTCAGTGCAAGTTAATTCTGACTTTGTGGATGAAGATAGCAAAACATTTCAAGCATAGAGGCAAAACCCTAATTTCGTTCCGTGAAAAATTCAAGACTTGATTTGCTACCTTTTTCCAAACATTCACAAACAGCTTGAATCTTCCACTGTATCTGTCACCAACAGAACTTCACCACCAATTGCTAATGTAATAATACATCAAAATCCACATCACCGACCTTTGAAATTGAGAAAAATCATTTGATCTCTTATTCAAGACAACCCAAACTAGGGTAATGGATGGATCGAATCGGCAACGCCTTAAGACAGATGTAATCTTGACTGTGGGACCCGCTTTGAACAATGGCAATGGCTCCAGGATTCGGCGACTGATGACGTTGGTCGTGAAGATCAATGACCGTGGCTCTCTGGCGTTTGCAGGTTTTGGATCGGCGGCGACTTGGGACTGATGGATTGGCTCGTCTCAAAAAAGGTAAAACAAGAAAGGGCAAAATTCAAACCATCATTTATATAAGAAAAATGAGGAAGAGAGGAGTTCAGTAAATTTGCTTAAGTACTTGGATCGGTATCGATTCGATTGAATTGCATCAGTACCGATCCAAATTTACTCCTCAGAATGGCTCGAATTTTCCTTAATCGACCTACTCGATGTTCGTATTCATTCTAGAATTATCAAGTCAAGATCACTCCATAATTATAAATAATGGAGATTCACACTAAGGACTGGACAGTTGACCGGTATGCCATAGATATCTTTTCAAAGTAGCTAGATATGACCATTGAAACTCCTTAAACAGAAACCCAAAGATAAAATATTCCTGAGCACTTTATTTTTAACGAAATGTACTTTGGGGGGCAAATGTTAATGGGGTTTTTAACCCGGCAGAATTAAATGTGAGTTAGAATATTCAGATTAAGCCAAAACGACTGGAGAATTGATCAAAAAACCTAAAAATACTAGACAAAGGGCCCAAAGAAGTTTGAGCCAAAAATATGCCATCTTTTCGGACTGGCACTGATACAATCCAATTAGATCGGTACCAATTCAAATTTATGGTTTCTGGTGACCCTAATCCCTTTGCATTATTACTCAATGCTTTAACCAAGCTCACTCAACAAGTTTAGCAACATTCCAAGCATCCGAGTTCAAGGAGTGAAGGTTCATCCGATTTAGAATACAATTCAATCTAACCCACAGGTGAATCATTATCAAAACAAGTCAACGAGCTACGAAATTATTCGAAGAGCACCACTATGAAGTAAGGAGCTTGACCAAACAAATGGATGCCAAAAATTGGCTAAGGATTTGAATCGGTGCCGAACCAAATGGATCAGATCGGTACTGATCTAAAAAGATAGCCAATTTTGGCCCCAAGCATTCCGAGCTCTCTCTGCATGACACTAATAGGCTTCTTACAAAGCAATTCTCAGGCCAAGAGCTTTCCAACCCCTATAAATACCATCTCATCTACAACAGAAAAGGGATCGACTCTGATCTCTGTTGAAACTCTACCATTGTTTCTTCACTCTTCTTCTCCCTCACAACAGCCATTAAAGGGCAACTGAGATCCTTCTGGTTGTCTCTAACAATGGTGACTTGATCTAACTTAGGAAAGAAGAATTATATTGTAATCCAAACTCCTTTGTAACAATAGTTGATTAATAAAAGCTATAAAGTGGACGTAGGCTTTGTTAACAGCTGAGCCACTATAAAAATCACTTATCTCTTTACTTTTCCTACTATTCACTATTGCTTTTTCTATTTTAGTTACCTTTATAATTAGGGCTGGTGCTTTCACACTCAATCGGTGTCGATCAATTTTATAGGTTAACAAGGGGTTTTTCAAGATGATCCTTCAATTCTTTGAATTTCTTTTGGCAATCCTCTCCCCATTCAAAGTTCTTCTATTTCTCTATCATATCAAAGAACGATGTACACTTATCAGTGACCGTAGATATAAACCTATTCAAAGCTACTACCTTCCATTCAGGCTCTTCACATCTTTACTTGTTTTTGGCTGTGCCATGTCCTTAATTGCCTTAATTTGGTCAGGGTTGGCCTCAATTTCATGGGCACTGGCTATATATCCCAGAAACTTCCCTGGTTGTATCCCGAACGAGAACTTTTGCAGATTTAGTTTCATTTTGTACTTTCTT
This sequence comes from Allium fistulosum, assembly GCA_030737815.1. Taxonomy (NCBI): domain Eukaryota; kingdom Viridiplantae; phylum Streptophyta; class Magnoliopsida; order Asparagales; family Amaryllidaceae; genus Allium; species Allium fistulosum. Next base: position 1,366,544,929 of record CM060902.1, on the reverse strand, counting down.
AGTACTTTAAACATTTCCTCAAGATGCTTTAAGTGATTAGCTTATTCTTGAGACATGACTAGCATATAATCTATATATACTTCCATGTTTTGAACAATTTTCTCCTTTAACATTTTGTTTACCAATACTTGATACGTAGCCCCAGCATTCTTCAGCCCGAAAGGCATAACTTTGTAGTGGTATATTCCCTGATTTGTTATGAAACTTGTGTATTCTTCATCTAGTTTGAGCGTTAGGATTTGATTATATCCTGAATACACATCTATAGAAGACAACAGTTTATGCCCACTTGTTGCATCAACTAATTGGTTTATTCGAGGCAAGGGATAAAAATCATTAGGGGATACTTTATTCAAATCCATATAATCGACGCATGTTCTCCATTTTCCATTTGACTTTTAACTAGTTCGGGATTGGCCAATCATTTGGGATAGAAAACCTCTATAATAAATCCATTTTCAAGTAGTCTTTTAACTTCTTCCTTTAATGCAATGGCTCAGACTTTATCAAACTGCCTTTTCCTTTGTCGAATGGGGACAATATTTTTATTGATATTTAAAGCATGGCTCATGATAGTTGGACTCATTTTGACCGTATCCAAGTGGATCGAGGCAAACACATTATTGCTAGATTGAAGAAATCGAATGAGTTCTTCTTTGAGTTTGCCGCCTAAATCTTTTCCAATCTTTACCATTTTTGTCGGATCAAGAGTATCTATTCTTACCTCTTCTAAGTCTTCAACAGACTTTATTCTTTTTAGTTCATTTCTACAATTTAATCCGCTAATAATCTCTTCATCAACTATTTTGTTGTCTATTTGGTTTGCGTCTTTTCGTTTTCTTTTTATTTCAAAAAATTTGAATCTTTTTAGTGCATTCTCGGGCTTTTCAATTATTTTTGTCTTCTCGTTTACCTTAGTTATTTGGCTTGAAGGACTATCATCCAAGGGCTTCTAAATTTCAATTTTAATTTTCTCTGAATCATAACAAGAAACATCTTCTCTTTTGAATTTCTCAAGTTTTGCAAAGTACAGTTCTCGAGAGCTAAATTGCTCTCCTCTTGTTATTCCCCAACTATTCTTGGTTAGAAACTTTACCATTAGATATTTTGGTGATACAAATGCATCCACTTCATCTAGGGCTGGCCTCCCAAAGAAAGCATTGTAATAAGAAGGTTGGTCCATTATTATGAACAGGGTTTCAAAATTTCTAGAATGCTGCGGGATTCCTATCTATAATAGGAGCTTGATCTGTCATATTAGAGTAGACCCTTTTATTGTTGAACCCAAAGATTGGCTCAAACCTTTGCTCCAACTTCTCCTCTAGATTACCCATTTGATCAAAAGCGTGTGGAAGATGATGTTCACTGCACTTTCGGTACCTACTAAAATCTTTATTACCATAGAGAGCCCAATTTGTGAAGTTATCTTCAATGGATCATTATGTGGATGACGGATCCTTCTCAGCTCATGTGAGGTTATTATAAAGTTGGGCATTTGAAGTTGATATATACGATTTTTGAGTGGTGGCTCCTCCTAAATAGAAAAAAATCCATCTCTTGCCTCCCTTATGTATCTACTCTTGGCTCCTTTGTTACTTCCAACAAGATGGGGACCTCCATGGATGACATCTATGTGGTTGATTAAAGGAATAAAGTCTGGTTGAGAGTCATTATCTATGAAATTTGTAGTGTTGCTTGGGTACTCTGATTGTTCCTACAAGATTGGAGGACTTTCGATTTTCTTTGACAAACCCCTTCAATTACCAGATCTAATCATGCTTCGGATTATTCCAACCAGAACACGACACTCGTTAGTTTTATATCAATTCGCCTTATGATAAGCGTAGTAATCTTCCCCTTCATTAGTTCTGGATTGTTCCTTGCCTTCTAGGAAGTAAGAAAGTTTCCCTTATCTTTAGCCATTGTGAAAATGTTGGAAATTGGTTTATTCAAAGTCACACAGTTAGATTTAGGGATCTCCTCCCATCTTCCTCTTCTATTTTCATACCATCTTGGCATTTTAGGGTGGTCATAGCTAGATTTTCCTCCTTCCTTCTTTGGCTGGGATTTCTTCTTAGCATGGCACATTACATCCATACGGATAAATTATCAACCTGGGAATGAAAATCTTAAAGGTTCCTGCACCCATGGATGTAGAGTTCCTTCTTGAAGAGGGACTGTTCAATTAACTCTAAGCGCACCGCCATTAGTTTTTCTTCGTCAGTCATGTTTTCCGCCATTAGTGCCTCGGTATTGAATGTCTTTAAATACTTGTCGAGCAATTCTCCTAGTCTTTGTTTGATGTCTGCTGGTGTACTAAAGTTAATTGTAGTATCTTTGCACATGCAGAATTGTGCTGAAAACTCATAAGAAAATTGTTTCCAAGAGTAAATAGTTTTCTCTCTACAATGTCTGTACTATTTGGCGGCTGCTCCTTGAAAGGTTGTAGGAAAAAGTCTGCAATGTAGGGGCATTGTGTAAATCCATTTGGCTCTCAAAAGCCAAAATATGGTAATCAGGGTAAGTGGTTCCGTTATACTTCAATGTTGGGATTTTGATGTGCGACGGAATTCTAACTGACATTATTTCCTCTGTAAATGAAGCTTCATGAGGATTATTATTCACCCTAGCGTTAAAGGTCCTCTTACCCTTAAGTTCAAGCATGTCTTTTACTATTTTATTGGTCATGTCTTCAAATATGCCTCGTTATCAAAATAATACCTTCTAGAGGGCTTGTATTCTTTGCCTGAAATTGTACTGCCTGACTGCTCAAAAGATCTTCTTATTCTCCTTTCTTGGCATTCTCTTTGATGATTCATCTTAATTTCATTGTCCCGTGAGTTCGGGGAAAACACTTCAGCCCTTTATTTGTAGTTTCTTTCTTTGCAGACCCGTCATGTTCTACCCTTATCCTTGCCGTTAAGTAGCAATGTTTCTAGATTTTTCCTTGGAGATTCCACCTCTTCTCCTACTTTAATAAGCTTTTCTGTTTTAAAAGACTCCTGAAAGAATTTTTTCAAGGAGTTCCTACATCATTGCAAGTCATTGTGTTAGATCTTTAACCTTAGCATCATTATTTGTTGGATTCACTGGTACCCATTATCTACATTCTCTGTATTAAAACTTGGAGTTATGTTTTCCTCCAAGTGTGTTCGTTGCAAAATCTCTTTATTCAGGACATTAACTTTCTTAGTTCTTACCATTTTTTCACAACAAAACTTTACACAATTAGTCTCTAAGTAAGGAAATAATGAGTTGGAGTTCAAGCCCTCCATTTAGTTCCAAAATGTTAGACCAAAATTTGACCCAACACACTTGACGTTGTATGTTAAACCAGAAATTAGCCTAACACTCAAGATGTTGCATAAGATAACATTATTTGAAATGGTCCCTATAATGCTAATGAACTTACATATAGTCATGAGGTTATTAGAAGTTCATGTCATATGTTCATAGGTAAGATAGGCAAATTACATAATAGTGTAATGGTTCATTATTTATTTGTTAACGAACAAAATAGACAATCTACATATATCACAGTCCTCTGTTCATATGTTAATAGGCATGATAGACATTATGCAAAGTAAGCTTTAATCTAGGCATGGACTTAAATGGCCTTGTATAAGCCATTAGTATAGCTTTAATCTAGGCATGGACTTAAATGGCCTTGTATAAGTCATTAATATGCGATTTTGAATGCAAGTCCAAGTACAAAGAATAAGTTATATGCTCGTCCATAATTCAATAATAGACAAAGGTACAAATTTGAAGGCATTATGCTATGCAATGTTTATTTTCCAAGCCCTAATATGCAAAAAGTTAAAATTGTCATGGAAAATCCCCAAATCAATTTAGGGTTTACAACTTATAATTTGAGAAGTACGCAAAAGAATGATTCACCATTATTTGAATGGCTAAGGGGGTCTATTTATAGAGGTCATATGAGGCAGGTTTGCTACCACGTGTCCATACAGCCATACACCCACTATCCCTCAGGTACTCTATACCCTTCTTAGTTGTTGAAACTAGGCATCTCTTTCTTTTTGTAGAAACTCGACACCATTATCTAGTTAGAGCTTTTACATTTAACATTATAAAGGCTCAATATCTTTGCTTTGTAAGTAAATGCTTGTCATGCTTTATTGGCAGGACACCCTTCCTTGGTTCCATATTCGATGTTGCTTTATGTTGTACAAATTCGACACCCAGCACTGTAGTAATCTCTTAATAATTCTAATGACACTCAACATCCTTTATTGTTCGATATTTATTATTTAAGATGTTTTATGATTGTTAGGCCTAGTATATACGACAAGCTTTTAGTAGAGACTTGACATCCCCTTTTATTATTATATGCTCGATATCCCTTAGCAGTGCGGTATCTTTTCTCTATTTTGTTCTTTGTTGCATTTCATGTTAGCTCGACATCTCTCCAACCTTTTCAAAACTTGATACCTTCTCAGCACAAGGTGCTTGATATTATTCCCTATTGTTAAGGCTTCGACATCACCCCTAACTTGTGAATGCTTGATAATGGTTATTGTTATTCTCTATTGTTAAGGCTTCGACATCACCACTTACTCGTGAATGCGCGATATTGCTTGTTGTGATTCGACATCCCTTATAAGGTTGGTATCCTCTTTGCTGTCTCGCTTCGACATCTCAATTATCATAAAGATTTGACATTTAGTCTTTTCCTAAGATGCTTGACAATCATAGTAGTTGTCGAGGCTTGATACCTACTATTTTTTAGTTTTGCTGTGACCCGATATCTATGGGGACTAATTTTCTTGGAACCTTTATTTGCTCATTAACCACTTGATAACTTTAACAGCTTGTACAAGCTCGCTACCCCTTTAGGGATTTGATACCATCACCTGGCTCAATAACCACTTGGAATTCGACACCTTCGGAATTTCCTTATAATTGTTTGAGGTTCACTACCCTTCTTTATTTTTTTTACTCGACAACCTCTAAGGCTCGACACCCTTGGTTCTTTGCTCATTGCTTTAAGCTTTTTAACTCCCAAATAGGTATTCGATCACCATTGTAACGACACAAATATTTTAACAATTTTTATAACGTAATTAATTGAAATTTTCATGAAAATAAATTATTAAAATCTACCAATGAAAATTTGATATTTGGAATACGTCTATTTAAACATAGCAAATGTCAGATTTTCATCTGAAAATATGGAAGTTCATTTCTATTGTGTAATTTTCGGTTTAAATTTAAAATCAGTTAATTTGATGAAAATAAAATGTTTTCAAAATCTGCATATTTTTATACAATAAAAATGTAAATCATTTTCTGGGTGAGACGTCATATTTTGTTTCGCCAAATTTGGACTTCTCTAGACTCATTTATCTTATTTTCGAAGTTTCTACAGCATTTTCAGCACCGAATATCGAGTTTTGATAAAAGGATCGTATCAATTATACATGTGTACCATTCTGTTCGTCTCATTGTGCTGATCTCCGTAGTATATTCAATTGTGTATTTCGGAGTCTGATACGCGGCGGAATCCATGAAAACAGAAAGTCGTATAAGTACCCATTGTGGAGATTTTAATATTCTGTAGCTATTGAAATGTGAAGCGGCTGAAAACAAATCGTCATTACCTTTCATATTCCCAAAAAATTTATTGCTGACTATTAAAATTCCCATCTGTTTGATACATATATTTGGTTTTTGTGACTTTATTTCTAATCTCTTTGTTTATTCTCAATTCGTGCTGAGAGGATAATAATATATATAATTTTAAATATTGCTTTTACAATGGTGAACTTGCTCATTCCTTTCCTTTTTCCGACCGCCATCACTTTCACTCTTTCCCTACTCCTTTGTTACAGTGCTCGGCTTCTCCCATCAATGCAACCATGTCCCTTGCTTTTCATCTCCCTCCTTGGCCGTTCCACCTGAAGCTTCTCTCCCTTAGCCCCAAGTCAAACCCACTGGACAGCCCTTCCCCATAGCCCTGTAACACCACCAAGCCCCATCGGCCAACCATCCCCCTCTGGCTCATCTCCATGCCCACAAAACCAGCCACCACTCACATAGCCTTCCACCTCGGAGCATCACCCGGTCCACTCTTCCCCATCGTGCCGTAGCCAACCTCCAACAGCTCCGCCAGTTCGCCTTCCCCATCGAAACCTCATAGCCCACGACTCAATCTCCACAACTCGCCAAACCCTACACCCGGCCATCCCTCTCCATGCCTGCGCAACTGCGCCCCTTCACCCAGCACATGCCTCTGCCATCGGATCCACGTGCATCCCCTCCAACCAACAGTGCCTCTCTCACCACTGCTTGCCAACCTCCTTCTGCCCTCTCACACCCCGAATCACCAGGCCGAATAACCCGAAGTCAGACCACTTAACGCCCACTATTCCTTCACCCGCATCTCCACCTTGCAAGCTGTTGCTCTTCTCCTCTCCTATATGTATATGAAGGTAGAGATTATATATATGTTATAGTAAATTATATCATATAAAAAAATAAAAATATAAAAAAGTATTTTAGCTATATATTTGCAATAGTATATTTGTTACAGAGGTATGTATAATATGTTTGGAATATGATATTATATGTTAAAGGTCTATATATATATGATCTGGCCTAGTTCGAATGTATGAGATAGTATATATGTTTATTTTCTTTATACTTTTATAATATAGCAACTGTTGTGTGTAATCTGTAGTTTATATATATATATATAAGTATATAAGAGATGTAAATATAAGTTTCTATAAGTTTATATATGACATGTTGAGTATATATATTGATTTCAATAAAGTATTGATTTTATAATAAAGTAATTTCTTCATACTTTCGGTTGGTTATATATATATATTACAATAATGTAAGTTTATATTGGTTTTATAATATTGATTTTAAATGTAATATGTATATAAGTCCATATATTAGTCTATATATATAAGCATATACACGAGTGATTTTCAAGTATAACTTATAGGTTTTATGTTAAATGCTAATACATGTTTCAATTTAAAATATGATTTTTATGTATATATATAGTAAATATACAAGTTCACTTATATAATTGACCTTCATCAAATCAAGTTTCATCGTGCCTTTCTTTTGACTCGTCGATGTCCAAATTGGTCACAACAGCTTTTGAATTTGCTCGTGTCTGTATCCGTGTGCGTGTCACCATCTTCGCTATCGTTATTCTCTAAGCCTCGGAAGGTGAGCAATCACTCACGATTAACATTCTTATATTCAATAAATTTAATTCACCTTTAAATAACAATTGAAATATGTTTTTAAATTTGAACTGTTAATTATATAATTGCTATATATGATATGCCATTAGCTGTAACTATTCTCCTAAGACATATGACACCATAACCTGTTATTTATATTTAAATTTGTTACCGATGATGTTGCTTGTAGTTGATATGTTATATTATTATCATATTTGTTCTCACTCTGCAAGTTCCTTGTTAATTTAGAATTCCCTATAGGTTGAAATAATATAGACCCGATCGATCTTATAGATTAACGAAAAATCGTTATGGGTTGAAATGATAAACCCAAGCAATTTTCATTAATTTTGAAATTTTGGGATTGCGTGTTGAAATGATGTATATCCGTAAATATTTAATTTGCGGATTAAATGATAAATATCCGTATCACTTGACCATTGCATAGAAAATTTTATACGGACGCGATTGGTCTATATTTTGAAAAATGATTTCTATAGTTGAAAGAAAATATATGGGTTTTGATGGATATTAATTTTTAAAATATAATATATAAATGCTATTTTTATATATGTATAAAATTTAGATTTTCAAAAAAATATGTTCGGAAATTTCAATTTATAAGTTAGTTTTGAAAAATATATAACTTCAGATTTTACTTATAAATTTTATTATTATATAAAATTAGATTTAATATAAAACAAATTTATTAATAAGGTTTAATTTAATAAAATTTAATTTAATTAATATATATTATGTTTAAGCATTTGTTTAAACTTATATTAATATATTAAAATAGATTTTAATAACATTAATAATAGAGGTTAGGAAGAATAAATTAATGTTGACTTGGAATTCAAATTGGGTAATTATTGAATTGAATAAGAATTGATTTAAACTTATTGATTTTTGAGGTTTTGAAAGATATAATTTATAACTTTATTTGATAAAAAGTGGTTAAATGAATAATCTCAACTTTAAATAAAATTGAGACTGAATATTTAATATTAATTTAAATTTATAAATTGAGACTTTATTTAATTGTTATTAAAATGATTAAGCGAATATTTTCCAATTTGAATAAAATCAAAGTTAAATGTTGAAATATAAATAAAAATTATATTGAAATTGTTTGAATATTTAAACCTTGAATCTTATTGGAAATAAAATGATAGTTCAAACCTGGATTTGAAATCGACAAAAATTGAAATGGTTTATTGAGAATTTGGATTGAATCTTTAACCTTTTCAATTGAAAGTATTAAACTTGGATTTATTAAGATTGAATTTTGGAATTTAAGCTGATTTGAATCGTTTTGTGAAATTAGAGGAAACTATTTCTATTATATAAAGTATTTTTAATATATACAAACTATTTTAATATAAAATTATTTTAATATATAAGCTATTTTAATTTATAACTATTTTTAATATATATACTATTTTCAATATCTAAACTGTTTAAGTCAAAAGTGTTATGATTTCAAAAGTGTTATGATTCCAAAAGTGTTATGATTTCGAAAGTGTTATAAAGTCATACGATTCTGGAAATGAATATTATTTAAAGTGAATAATTATATCGAATTGATATGGTTTTGAATTAAATATGATATTTTGATACGAAGTATGAACTATTTGAAATGAAATGACCACGGTGTTAAATAAGCATTTTGTTGTTAAAGAGACCAGGATCGGATATTGTCACACTTTTTGCCAATACCGAAAATGTAACGACCCGACTTTTTCTCCATAGAAAGTCGGATCATTATGAAGAAAGAAAGGGTAGAAAATAGAAAAGAAGAGAAGAAAGAAAGAAACAACAACAACGATCTCACAGCGGAACGAATAAATTATATTAATAACATAAACTATTACATAGTATACAACACTTTACAGAGTTACACAGCATATACATCACTTACTAGACAGTTATAAACATCTGTCTAGACATTACAACTCAATACACTACAGAGATACAGACACAGCGGAACTACTATATATATCTACAACGCTGAAGCCTCCTGCTCCATTGCTCCTCCACAATTCGTCAAAGCTAAACCTGAATCCCTTGGCTACTCGTAAAAATTTGAGTACCCAAGAGTTTATAAAACAGAAATAAACAACTTGGGTCAGACATGGGTCTGGTGTGAGTAACAGGTTAAACTTGCTTAACTTCAAAACCTTTTGAAAGAAAAGGTATCACGTAAGACTCCCCACAAATAAACATGGGTAAGTTTTTACCTTACGCTAACCAAAACATTTGATAGGAAATTCGATTGTATTATAATAGGGTCTAGGGTTTTCAAGTAAAATACAGAAATAGCTGAAATGCTTACATCTCACATTTCAACATAGTTGGGCACAACTAATACGTACGACACTTATTGGAGTTTGGATTCCATACAATGGCAGGGCTACTGGGGTACCGCCCGTCACAGTACGTGGCCTAGATCACCGTACCGAGGAGTACGCCCGCTCCCCTGCAACACAAAGCCGGAACCATCCCTTACTGGATAATTCCGAACAAGATAATCCCGTAGTTGGCGCGACCAACTACACACTAAGCCGAATAAAAGAAAAGGGACCTCTAGACAGGGATCTATCTTGCTCTCAGTGGGTGCTACCCACGAAGCCTTGCTGCACCTCCCCTGTTTTAGCCATTCCCGGTTGATGAGGCTTGAGGCTACGATTACCTTTAATCAGAACATATCACTTAGAATGCTCATCGTCCGCCTGACGATGTGCTGAAAGCATTCAATCCATACAAGTTCGTTCCGGGTTCGAACGAAACCGAAGGCATTATCTCGTTACACTCGTTTTGGAATCACCCTCAGAGTTAACGACAATAACCCTTGCACTCTGAATCTTCATCTTCACTTGAGATTCACGACCTATCGTTAATTTGGATCGATGTGGTATTCGGGTCTCCAGACCTGGAATACCGGTATACGGAAACCCGATCCCGGTCTCATCGAAATCCAAAACGTATCTTTTAAGGCCAAGTTGTTTAAAGGTTTAAACAATTTAACTTATCTATATTCATACAGATAGATAATTCACAATTCACAACTGATAATCACATTATCAATTAAACAGATGATTCATAACCAAATAGGTAATCCATATCAATATCACAATAGTTAATCTATATTACCATCATAATGCAACGAAGCATTCATATCACACCACATTACTTATCTCATTTCTGAGATTACATCCATTCGAGACAATCAATGTCATCCATTCATACATAAGCAATGATTTACTTAATCACAACATAATTAATTTAAAATGAATTAAATTAACTATCTCTATCTTTAATTAATTTAAAGTGAATTAAATTAATTACTTTATTCAAATTAATTTAAAATAAATTAAATTAATTACTTCATCATAAATCTTACTTATATAATCATTAATTAATTACCAATAAATTAATTAATCTTTCTCTAATTATCCACTTTAATTAATCACCTTGATTAATCATTCTTTAATTACATTTAAGTAATTATCTTTAATTAATTTCACAAATTAATTATTCTTAATCAAATACAGTAATTAACCTTTAATTACTTCATTAATTAATTAATTATAATCAATTACTTTAATCCTTAATTAATTACAATTAATCACTTATCATTTGATTAATAAATCTTAATATCAACTCTTAATTACATCATTAATTAATTATAAACTAATGATTTCTAATTACATCTTTAATTATTTATTTATTTAAATTAATTACATTTAAGTAATTAATCTTAATTAAACCACAATTATTAATCACCTTTGATTAATTTTAATTAGTAATTAACTTCCCTTAATTACTTTCATTAATTAATTACTTTTTAATTAATTATCTTAACCAACAATTTATTTACCTTAACCAACAATTAATTACCTTAACCAACAATTAACTTTATTAACTAAATTATTTAATTAATAACACTAGGTAATTAACTCTTAATCATTTCCATTTAATTACTTTCATAAAATAATTATCCTTTAATCACTTTATTAAATAATTTGCCTTACTTAATTACATCTAGTAATTATTCCTTAATTACTTCATCAAGTAATTACACTTAATAAATTATAAGTGATTATCTTTAGTTAATCACTAATTAATTACTTAGTTAATTATTTATCTAATTATTTAAATTTAATTAAATAATTTCTCAACTATTTATACTTAAATATCTTAATTAAGAAAATCATTATCTTAATTAATTAAATTTTAAGATAAAACTTTTCTTACCTACAGTTAAATTATCATTAACAAGTTTATTTAAAATATTCATTTACAAATCTAATTTTAAATTTCATTTAAATTCAAGTTTTTAAAATGAACTCAATTTATCTTTAACAAAATTTAAATCAATTTAAAACCTATTAAGTTTTCATGCTAAAGAATACCTTTCTTATAAAAGAATTTTATAAGAGTTTAAAACCTAGTTCTTTTTAAATTTAAACATTTAAACCATAACCTAACATTTAAATTCATTAAAACATTTAAACTTTAAAAACTTTATTTAAATCTTTTCTTTACATTTTCAATCTTCATTTAAATTCAATTTCTTTTAAGTACACTAATTTCCTTAACACCTTTTAAGTTATTTAAAACAATTTGAATTTAAAAGCTTAATTTATTTTCAAACTAAGATTCAAATTAAACTTGAATCTATTTTAAAATTTAGATTTAAACTTAGATTTAAATCTTCTTTACAAATTTAAAAAACCAGTTTTCAAATTTTCAAAACAGAGCAGATTTCCCTTAACCCAGAAATTTCCCCGAGCCTTGCCTAATTTACTCCGAGTAAATTCCTACCTTGCTTCGAGTCAAGACTCAAATTACTCGAGATAACTCGAGTGTACTAATTCCTAAACAAACATCACCAGACATCAATCCATGCACACCGTACATATGCACCGGAGCTCCGATCATCTCCTGACATCGCCACTACCCTACGTAAGTCGGCGATCCTCCTCAGATCAGACAACGTCCATCGGAATCTCTCAATCACCTTGAAATCAAAATCGAGCATTATTGCTCAAATCTGGAAGCATAGCAGCACCTGGAAACTCCTCGTACTCCTCCCTCCGATCACCGGAGTGTCAGAAACTCCAGCCATGCCTTCGACCACCTTCAAGTTTCCATTTCCCAAAATTCCAGTGAACTCGATCCATTCTCGTTGCCGTGGGAAACAAATTTCCCTTTTACCATAAAACTAGGGCTACGATCTTCCCTGATCAACCACCACCTCCATAATGCTTTGATCATCCAACAACCATTTTTCCTGACATTCCCGATCATCCTTCCACCTCCAGAGAAAACAGCATACACCCCGAACACTTAGATCATCAGAACCCATCAAAAATGTATAATCTCTTCAAACTCAAACTGCTACCTCATTTTAATTCTAAAAATCGTGATTTAAGTTTTAAAAATCAAGATTTTGTATAAGTTTTCAATTCATAATCCTGAACCAATGAATTACAGAGATTAAATTTTTGTCAAAACTGATGTTTGCATATTCTTTTCAGTTTCCAGAGCCAATTCAAATTATTTAACTTAATTTAAAATTTTAAACCTTACCTTATGACTAAACAAACAAATTTGTTTTAAAGCCTATACTCTAATAGCTAATAGATCAAGAGGATATGATTTTAATAGAACTTGAGCCTGGAAATTTAAACAGAGTCTAGATATATATATGTGTGTTCACAATCAACAACATGTATATCACAGACATTTCATATACATAATGTACATGCATTAACATCCATATAATTCATGCAACACAATCCATTACAATCATTCATCACATTCATCATAACAACAGATATTACAGAAAACTGTTTTTAAGATAAATTGTTTACTCACCTGTTATTTTAAACAGAGAACATATGACAGGTTCTTGTTTCCAGGCTTATTCCAGACTTTTGAATTTGATTTTGAACTTCCTTTTCTTTTGCTTAGTTGAAGATAAACTTGCTGTTGATTTCCTTATTTGATTGCATGTCTTCAAATTGTAATTGAAGATTTGAAACTGCTGTTTTAATTTGCCTTTGATCTTCTTATCCACTGATTTGCATTTCCAGATTTTCATCTTCTTTGAATTTTGATTTCAGTCTTCTTTTGATTTTCAGGTTTCCAGTCTTTCATTTATTTTTAGATTCGAATTATATTCTTTTGGTTGAAATGAAGAGAACAAGAGTTTTAGCTGAAAAGTGAAAATAGATATCTTCTTTTGATTTTAATTTACTTATTTTAATTATCCAAAAGGAGATGTGGACATTTGTCCTCTTAAGAGTTAATTAGCTTACACATATACCAACCAAGCCTCCATATGTTTACAAGTGTTAATTCTTATTTTAATTAATTTACTTAAGTCATTTATGTATTTATAAAATATCTATATGTATATAAAAATGTATTTATCTTTTATAATTAAGCTTTACATTCCTATATAAATTTACAAATGTGAAAACTATTATTTAAAATAACTTATACTTTAATCAAATATATATATAACATATTTATAAATGCTTGAGCTTAACTATATATATATATTTACAAACCATTTTGACTTTTTAAAAAAAAAAAGAATGTTAAAAACAATTGAATTTTAAAAGAGAAAAGATTATTAAAATGAACTTCTTATTTAAATCTTATTCTTGTTATTTAAATCATAAATATCATTTTCAAAAGTATTAAACCAAATTACAATATATATATATATATGAGTTTGAAAACATCTTATTAAATTCAAATTCAATATTCTTTTTATTCCAACATATGCAAATATATATATTCTAAATGAAAAATACTTTTAACATTAGCTTGATAATTATCATATTGAATTTAATACATAACTCCAAATCACAATATATATGTTCATATATATTATAATTTGAAAACAAAATTTTATTAAATTAAAAGATTCCCTATTCATAATATATATACCTATATATATATATTATAAATATAAACACTTATATTAGTTTTAGAAAGATAAAACTTCCCAATTTAAAATATTATTAACCTTTTAAAATGAATTGAACTTGTCAATTTATAAAATAAATCAACTAATCAATTTAATTATTAATAAAGATTATTAAATTGATATTGCCAAATTTCCGGGATATCACATTCCTCCCCCCTTAAAATAATTTCGTCCCCGAAATTTAAAAGCAAAGATAATTTAATAACCGAGTAAAATTTTTAATTTTAAACAGCAATCACATAAATCAATCGTTATTCTAACAATCATAGCAAACAATTTAATCAAACAAATTTAACTATCCAGACAAATTCTGGATAGAATTTCCTCGAGTTTCCCCAAGTATATATATACCGGGATACTCGTTCTACAGAATCTTAACTAACTATCTACAATAATCTAGAACTCCTTCCCATCTAGATTATAAATCTGAACAAAATATCAGACTAAACTCAAAATCATCTCAACTACCAAATCCTTCTGAACTGCTGATCCCACAACCAATGACAGATCAAACACGTATTTCCTCAGAGATACGTGAAATAAAATGAATTCCAGTTATCCGAACTGGCAACTCAATCCTATATATCAAAGAACTAATTCTCTTGAGAACACAGAAAAATCTCATAATACTTCCGGAGTTAGCTCTCCAATCTTACCAAATCTTGTATCTCCTTTAATTGAAGAAAACTTAAACAATATCCAATTTCAACTTCATCCTTCCTGATCAGCTTAGCCCTTGCTGATGCTTCCTGGAACAATCTAGACCAACATCAAACCAATTTCCGGATCCTTCTCAACAAAATGGTTTCCCAAAAATCACCGAAATCCAGATCACAATTCTACTCCACAAACATTAGAGAACTATGAACTACTTCTCCTATCTGGAATAGCCAAACAGTTGCACTTGACAACCTTACTTCCAGATCCTGAAAATTCTTTCACACTTAGAGTTATACTTGAATTTCTTATAGAAATCCTCTACTCCAAGAAAATTACAACTCCCGGTTGCTTCCACTCTAGAATAGCTGTTATCTTGCTTTCGCTGCACAACTTTGATCTGGAATAGATGAGAATGCTGTCGGAGAAACTCGAGCACAAACTTGATCATCCACAGTTCACCATATCTATAAAATCTTAGTGAACCATTCTACTTGGTCAAAAACATCCCAGTAGAATCCCCTCCAGAAATTAGGACTGATCAATCCCTCACCAAACAATCTTCAGTTGCTTTACCAAATTCTTCTCTAGGAGACATCCTTCTACTAAGCTGAACTACCGGTAACTCCACGAATCAAGTCGATACAGAATCTCAATCTCCAATAATACCAAGAGAATACTCAAACAATCGCAAGTCACTTTTGCGATCAGCCCGGCCTAATTTCCAAAGATAATGTTCTCTTTTCACTAATCAGAACAGCATACACTTAATCATCCAATTCATCGAAGAAATGGATTCACTCTGCTGCTTCTGGACTTTACCTTCAGAAAAACTGCTCAGCCAGAAACTTCTTGCCAATCACAGAATACTCCGAGCTGCACTGCTGCCACAGATGCCAAAGACTTCTTATCCGAAACTCCTCGAAAAATTCGGACCTCAAAGCAAATAGAAACACCCCACTGGACTCAGCCACAACACCGAAACAGACTCACTTCTTCAAACTTGTTCCAGAAGAAACATCTTCAGAAACGTCCATAGCCACCGTGTCTCATCACACAGCTACTACTTCCTGAGGTTACCAAAATACCATCACTCTCTTCAGCTCATCCAATAGATCTACTCTATTCATCCAACTTCAAAGATAAACTCCGAACCTTAACAGTTCCTTCGGAGATTGATGAAATCTTTACATCATAACAAAGTTCACTCGAGACAGTATTTGGTTTACAGTCTCGTCAGATACACTTCCAACCTCAACATTCAAACTCTAATTATTGGTAATTGTGTTACACACACTACCATCCTATCTACCCTTATAACTTATATTGGAAAACCCGAACAGGTAACCCAACAAATAGGTAGAAATATATATATATATATTTAAAATGATACTTTTTATATAGAAATTATTTCTGGGTAAAATTATTTCATTTACCTCTTTAAAACAATATTGTGTCCGTTGGCCTGGTTCAAGTGTTTAGAGATCCCTATCAATAACGTTAGCTACTCGTATTGACCAGAATCCATATACCACTCAACCGATCAATTAACACAATATAAAATCATTTTTATATAATTAACAATTACGCGCTCTCAAGATAGACACCACTTCAGAGCCTAGGTATTCACTCAACCTACAGCTCTGATACCAACTGTAACGACCCGACTTTTTCTCCATAGAAAGTCGGATCATTATGAAGAAAGAAAGGGTAGAAAATAGAAAAGAAGAGAAGAAAGAAAGAAACAACAACAACGATCTCACAGCGGAACGAATAAATTATATTAATAACATAAACTATTACATAGTATACAACACTTTACAGAGTTACACAGCATATACATCACTTACTAGACAGTTATAAACATCTGTCTAGACATTACAACTCAATACACTACAGAGATACAGACACAGCGGAACTACTATATATATCTACAACGCTGAAGCCTCCTGCTCCATTGCTCCTCCACAATTCGTCAAAGCTAAACCTGAATCCCTTGGCTACTCGTAAAAATTTGAGTACCCAAGAGTTTATAAAACAGAAATAAACAACTTGGGTCAGACATGGGTCTGGTGTGAGTAACAGGTTAAACTTGCTTAACTT
Source organism: Allium fistulosum (assembly GCA_030737815.1). Lineage (NCBI taxonomy): Eukaryota > Viridiplantae > Streptophyta > Magnoliopsida > Asparagales > Amaryllidaceae > Allium > Allium fistulosum. The sequence goes on along the minus strand of CM060902.1, from coordinate 1,366,527,934 downwards.
CAAAACCTTTTGAAAGAAAAGGTATCACGTAAGACTCCCCACAAATAAACATGGGTAAGTTTTTACCTTACGCTAACCAAAACATTTGATAGGAAATTCGATTGTATTATAATAGGGTCTAGGGTTTTCAAGTAAAATACAGAAATAGCTGAAATGCTTACATCTCACATTTCAACATAGTTGGGCACAACTAATACGTACGACACTTATTGGAGTTTGGATTCCATACAATGGCAGGGCTACTGGGGTACCGCCCGTCACAGTACGTGGCCTAGATCACCGTACCGAGGAGTACGCCCGCTCCCCTGCAACACAAAGCCGGAACCATCCCTTACTGGATAATTCCGAACAAGATAATCCCGTAGTTGGCGCGACCAACTACACACTAAGCCGAATAAAAGAAAAGGGACCTCTAGACAGGGATCTATCTTGCTCTCAGTGGGTGCTACCCACGAAGCCTTGCTGCACCTCCCCTGTTTTAGCCATTCCCGGTTGATGAGGCTTGAGGCTACGATTACCTTTAATCAGAACATATCACTTAGAATGCTCATCGTCCGCCTGACGATGTGCTGAAAGCATTCAATCCATACAAGTTCGTTCCGGGTTCGAACGAAACCGAAGGCATTATCTCGTTACACTCGTTTTGGAATCACCCTCAGAGTTAACGACAATAACCCTTGCACTCTGAATCTTCATCTTCACTTGAGATTCACGACCTATCGTTAATTTGGATCGATGTGGTATTCGGGTCTCCAGACCTGGAATACCGGTATACGGAAACCCGATCCCGGTCTCATCGAAATCCAAAACGTATCTTTTAAGGCCAAGTTGTTTAAAGGTTTAAACAATTTAACTTATCTATATTCATACAGATAGATAATTCACAATTCACAACTGATAATCACATTATCAATTAAACAGATGATTCATAACCAAATAGGTAATCCATATCAATATCACAATAGTTAATCTATATTACCATCATAATGCAACGAAGCATTCATATCACACCACATTACTTATCTCATTTCTGAGATTACATCCATTCGAGACAATCAATGTCATCCATTCATACATAAGCAATGATTTACTTAATCACAACATAATTAATTTAAAATGAATTAAATTAACTATCTCTATCTTTAATTAATTTAAAGTGAATTAAATTAATTACTTTATTCAAATTAATTTAAAATAAATTAAATTAATTACTTCATCATAAATCTTACTTATATAATCATTAATTAATTACCAATAAATTAATTAATCTTTCTCTAATTATCCACTTTAATTAATCACCTTGATTAATCATTCTTTAATTACATTTAAGTAATTATCTTTAATTAATTTCACAAATTAATTATTCTTAATCAAATACAGTAATTAACCTTTAATTACTTCATTAATTAATTAATTATAATCAATTACTTTAATCCTTAATTAATTACAATTAATCACTTATCATTTGATTAATAAATCTTAATATCAACTCTTAATTACATCATTAATTAATTATAAACTAATGATTTCTAATTACATCTTTAATTATTTATTTATTTAAATTAATTACATTTAAGTAATTAATCTTAATTAAACCACAATTATTAATCACCTTTGATTAATTTTAATTAGTAATTAACTTCCCTTAATTACTTTCATTAATTAATTACTTTTTAATTAATTATCTTAACCAACAATTTATTTACCTTAACCAACAATTAATTACCTTAACCAACAATTAACTTTATTAACTAAATTATTTAATTAATAACACTAGGTAATTAACTCTTAATCATTTCCATTTAATTACTTTCATAAAATAATTATCCTTTAATCACTTTATTAAATAATTTGCCTTACTTAATTACATCTAGTAATTATTCCTTAATTACTTCATCAAGTAATTACACTTAATAAATTATAAGTGATTATCTTTAGTTAATCACTAATTAATTACTTAGTTAATTATTTATCTAATTATTTAAATTTAATTAAATAATTTCTCAACTATTTATACTTAAATATCTTAATTAAGAAAATCATTATCTTAATTAATTAAATTTTAAGATAAAACTTTTCTTACCTACAGTTAAATTATCATTAACAAGTTTATTTAAAATATTCATTTACAAATCTAATTTTAAATTTCATTTAAATTCAAGTTTTTAAAATGAACTCAATTTATCTTTAACAAAATTTAAATCAATTTAAAACCTATTAAGTTTTCATGCTAAAGAATACCTTTCTTATAAAAGAATTTTATAAGAGTTTAAAACCTAGTTCTTTTTAAATTTAAACATTTAAACCATAACCTAACATTTAAATTCATTAAAACATTTAAACTTTAAAAACTTTATTTAAATCTTTTCTTTACATTTTCAATCTTCATTTAAATTCAATTTCTTTTAAGTACACTAATTTCCTTAACACCTTTTAAGTTATTTAAAACAATTTGAATTTAAAAGCTTAATTTATTTTCAAACTAAGATTCAAATTAAACTTGAATCTATTTTAAAATTTAGATTTAAACTTAGATTTAAATCTTCTTTACAAATTTAAAAAACCAGTTTTCAAATTTTCAAAACAGAGCAGATTTCCCTTAACCCAGAAATTTCCCCGAGCCTTGCCTAATTTACTCCGAGTAAATTCCTACCTTGCTTCGAGTCAAGACTCAAATTACTCGAGATAACTCGAGTGTACTAATTCCTAAACAAACATCACCAGACATCAATCCATGCACACCGTACATATGCACCGGAGCTCCGATCATCTCCTGACATCGCCACTACCCTACGTAAGTCGGCGATCCTCCTCAGATCAGACAACGTCCATCGGAATCTCTCAATCACCTTGAAATCAAAATCGAGCATTATTGCTCAAATCTGGAAGCATAGCAGCACCTGGAAACTCCTCGTACTCCTCCCTCCGATCACCGGAGTGTCAGAAACTCCAGCCATGCCTTCGACCACCTTCAAGTTTCCATTTCCCAAAATTCCAGTGAACTCGATCCATTCTCGTTGCCGTGGGAAACAAATTTCCCTTTTACCATAAAACTAGGGCTACGATCTTCCCTGATCAACCACCACCTCCATAATGCTTTGATCATCCAACAACCATTTTTCCTGACATTCCCGATCATCCTTCCACCTCCAGAGAAAACAGCATACACCCCGAACACTTAGATCATCAGAACCCATCAAAAATGTATAATCTCTTCAAACTCAAACTGCTACCTCATTTTAATTCTAAAAATCGTGATTTAAGTTTTAAAAATCAAGATTTTGTATAAGTTTTCAATTCATAATCCTGAACCAATGAATTACAGAGATTAAATTTTTGTCAAAACTGATGTTTGCATATTCTTTTCAGTTTCCAGAGCCAATTCAAATTATTTAACTTAATTTAAAATTTTAAACCTTACCTTATGACTAAACAAACAAATTTGTTTTAAAGCCTATACTCTAATAGCTAATAGATCAAGAGGATATGATTTTAATAGAACTTGAGCCTGGAAATTTAAACAGAGTCTAGATATATATATGTGTGTTCACAATCAACAACATGTATATCACAGACATTTCATATACATAATGTACATGCATTAACATCCATATAATTCATGCAACACAATCCATTACAATCATTCATCACATTCATCATAACAACAGATATTACAGAAAACTGTTTTTAAGATAAATTGTTTACTCACCTGTTATTTTAAACAGAGAACATATGACAGGTTCTTGTTTCCAGGCTTATTCCAGACTTTTGAATTTGATTTTGAACTTCCTTTTCTTTTGCTTAGTTGAAGATAAACTTGCTGTTGATTTCCTTATTTGATTGCATGTCTTCAAATTGTAATTGAAGATTTGAAACTGCTGTTTTAATTTGCCTTTGATCTTCTTATCCACTGATTTGCATTTCCAGATTTTCATCTTCTTTGAATTTTGATTTCAGTCTTCTTTTGATTTTCAGGTTTCCAGTCTTTCATTTATTTTTAGATTCGAATTATATTCTTTTGGTTGAAATGAAGAGAACAAGAGTTTTAGCTGAAAAGTGAAAATAGATATCTTCTTTTGATTTTAATTTACTTATTTTAATTATCCAAAAGGAGATGTGGACATTTGTCCTCTTAAGAGTTAATTAGCTTACACATATACCAACCAAGCCTCCATATGTTTACAAGTGTTAATTCTTATTTTAATTAATTTACTTAAGTCATTTATGTATTTATAAAATATCTATATGTATATAAAAATGTATTTATCTTTTATAATTAAGCTTTACATTCCTATATAAATTTACAAATGTGAAAACTATTATTTAAAATAACTTATACTTTAATCAAATATATATATAACATATTTATAAATGCTTGAGCTTAACTATATATATATATTTACAAACCATTTTGACTTTTTAAAAAAAAAAAAGAATGTTAAAAACAATTGAATTTTAAAAGAGAAAAGATTATTAAAATGAACTTCTTATTTAAATCTTATTCTTGTTATTTAAATCATAAATATCATTTTCAAAAGTATTAAACCAAATTACAATATATATATATATATGAGTTTGAAAACATCTTATTAAATTCAAATTCAATATTCTTTTTATTCCAACATATGCAAATATATATATTCTAAATGAAAAATACTTTTAACATTAGCTTGATAATTATCATATTGAATTTAATACATAACTCCAAATCACAATATATATGTTCATATATATTATAATTTGAAAACAAAATTTTATTAAATTAAAAGATTCCCTATTCATAATATATATACCTATATATATATATTATAAATATAAACACTTATATTAGTTTTAGAAAGATAAAACTTCCCAATTTAAAATATTATTAACCTTTTAAAATGAATTGAACTTGTCAATTTATAAAATAAATCAACTAATCAATTTAATTATTAATAAAGATTATTAAATTGATATTGCCAAATTTCCGGGATATCACAGAAAACCACTTTAACAACTGTATACGTAGTGGAGATTCCAGAATGAAGTAAAATGGTTTGGCGATGATTCTATATGAGGTTTTAGCGCAGCCCTGACTCCCGTGAGTCAGCTTGATTTGGCTAAACCAGGAGCAATACCGGGCTAAGTCGGGTCATTCCCCCTATAGGACACATTTCATCGATACCATTTTATTACTTTTGTGATTTGATTGGGTGCACCATTGATTTGGGAGTGTGTCTCGAGGTGGGTGGTAGTAGCTGCTATGCGTTACCACCAGTCCGGGAGTGCAAACGGTATTTCTACCCCAGCATTGCCTCGCATGCCTTCTCACATGCCCTATCGCGCCTTTTACGAGTTTGTTTTGTACCGTACCTATATGGTGTCTTCCGGGTAAACCACCGGTTTGGTGGAGCATACGGCATTGTATAGACTACGGGAATATAAAATGTGTTAAGGGGGATATGGGTAACGCCTTAACGCTATTTTAATAGTTTACTTTACTATAGACATATTATAATAGCGTATATTACTACATAGTAGATAGTTCCACGGATCCTTAGAGGATGGAAATCCCAAACCTCCTTTAAGTTACTTGTATTTAAGTTGACATTTCACTTGAGTTGAATTTATTAATATAAGAAAGTTAATCCTGACTCGAGTGTTTTGTGTTTTTCTTTATGCTCGAGTCAAACAGAATGTCACAGCATTTAAGACTCACCATTGGGGATAAGGACTTTTTTTGAAGATCCATCTATCCAGCTGTCAGTTATTTCAGTTTATTCCAGTCATTTATGTTCAGATACATCAGTTGCTTATGTATTAGAGATTTATTTGTATTTGAGATTCTGTTGTATTTTTTTTCAGACTCTAATATTTTATAATAGCTTCACGAACTACTATTTATCTATTCTGCTGCTTATTATTGTAATACTCTGTATATGTGATTCTGTGATTGATTTATTTACTGTATATGCTGAGTTTTGCCAAATATAAATTAACAATCCATTGTTTTGAGCAATTCAAGTGTGACATGTGCGGATGTGAATGGTTCAAAATAGCATGTCGTTATAGTTGGTATCGGAGCTCTAGTTTAGGCAAAACTTGGAATATCGAGTAAAAATTAATGACATAATCATCTTCGTTCAAGCTTGAAATTTCTTCGTTAGGGTCCTCCTGGATTAGGATTTCTTTCGAATTTTGGAACTTTCCTCCTTGTTCTGAAATTCGTTCTTGTCTTCTCCTGTCTGTGTTCCTTCTGATAATGGAGCATCCCATAGCTCCATTTCTATAACTTCGTCCTTGTGGGTGTGACCAATCCCATTGGCGGTCCCACCAATCCTAGTATGATTTGTAAAGGGGTGAAACTCCTTTACAACAGGCGTCGATTTACCGGAGACTTCTATATCCGCGGTTTCAATGCTGTTATTCCTTGCAAAACCCGAATCGTTCCTTAATGGACAACTCGTGTAATTTTCTTATGATCGAAGGCTGATTGCCTCAGAATTCTGCAGGCAGCCTTATCTTCTCGATTGATAGTCAGCCTAGTAATCTTGACTCCACCCGATATTCAGGGATTATCCTGATGTCTTCGGTGAAATAATTTCTCTCCCTCTCAACCTAGAAATTTAATTCCGCATCGATCCTATTCCTAGGGCTCGAGCTGTTGTCCTCCCTTTCGGACGAATAGTTTCTAAATGGTTAGTTACCCCTTGCGGATTAGCCAATACTCCAGACTTCTTCGTCGATCTCTTGAATTGCATTTTCCACGATGTCGCAACCAGTTTGACCTGGTTTCGTTAATGATATTCTTGTTTTTCTAAGTTTCGGTTGACCCGGTTAAGATCACCCGCGATTGATATTAGCATATCCATCTTTCCTCTTTTTGTAATTTAATTATTTTATATTCCTTTCGAGCCTATCTTCTTTGTTGAATTCTCTTTGTGGGGGTGTTCCTCTAAAATTGAATTCCTATTCTGTTTTAAAATCTATTCTTTAATCATCGAATGAAGGAGTGTATTTGTAATTAATATAAAAATATTTTATATTGTGTTTTTTGAGTTGTTAGGTTTGAATTTTGGGTTTCGATCGATTCGTCTGGCCAACGCTATCGATAGGAATTCCAAAATACTTGAACAAAGCAAACTGACACAATACTGTTTTTGAAATTGATAAATGAAATAATTTTGTGTATATCTATATTTTATTGATATAGGTATAATTTTCTGAAATTAAATAATTAAGTGAATTGATAGCTAGAAATGATAATACTAGATTATCATTTACTGTTTTATTAACATTCCTAAACCATTTACTATTTTGTACATTTTAAGGTGATGAAATTTTATAAAATGGTTTATAAATCTGATTTGCAAATAAAATAGAATTTAAGGATTTGAGAATTAAATTTTTGATGCTTTTTGAAATTTGGTTTTAAAGTTTTGAAATATATTATTTGAAAGTATTTTCGAATGGAAATTTTTTTCCAAAGAATTTTAAATAAAGTAAGTCATTTCTCTCCTCTTTTTCGTTGGAAAATAATTTCAATGATGACTGCAGCATCATCGGCATTCATTTTTGAGTCTCAAAGTGGAGAGATCACTTAGTAGCTTTGCTAAAAATTTGTTTTGGAAAATGGAGTTGGTTCGAATTTCTTGAATATGATTTGATTTATAAAATATATATACTGGTATATATTTCTAAATTGTTTAAAGTGAAACCGAAAATTTAATTTATGATAAGTGATGGTTTCAATGATTGAAATAAAGTAAAATTTTGAACAATTGAATTGTTTAAAATGAGAAATAAAACTTAAACAACTTAAAACAGTTGAAATGGGATAAAATTTATTTGTATAATAACCAATTGCATTCTAATATATATAACTTACCTAAAATATTCAAAAAGTTAAAATGTTAGGGGAATATATATATAATTGAAGGTTATACAAGAGAAAACTTAAGTAATAAATGGTTCAAACAAAAATATTGCTTAATAAAATGTGTAAATAAAAGGTAAATTTTTATAGTGTTCAATTATATTCAGAAATATTAATAAAACTTACCTGGAAAGGGTTAGAATGTAATCGAATAATATACAATATGCTTTAAGTAATATGACGTCCAAAATTTGAATTTTGTTAAGGGAATTTATATTAAAAAAAAATGGTTATTAAAATGAATGTTTAATTTATGTTATAAGAAATGTTAAGTGAAATAAATTGAATAATAAAAGAGAAATGATAAATAAGTAAATAAATATGATGTTATGAATAGTTGAAATTGAATCTTAAGGGGAATCAACTTAACAAAAGTTGAGTGAGGTCGATTTGATTTAATAAATAAGTTAAATAAAATAAATTTTGTTTTGAAAGAATTTTTCTGTAATAAATGTTAATGAAATCAAATCAAATCTAATGATTGAAATACAGTGAATTGAAACCAACCTAATGTGAATACAATGAATATTTATTAATTAAATAAAATGGATTGAAACCAAATTTGTTGAATATTAATGAATTTAAAACTGATGACATTTATATGGTTCTAAATTGATCGTTGTATTTTGTATTTCAATATATCTTTTCTTTCGGGTTGTTTCTCATATCTCGTTCCTTTTCGGGGTCGAAAAGTTTTAAGTGGGGGAGACTGTAATGATCCGAATATTTTAACGATTTTTAAAATGTAATTAATTGAAATTTTCATGAAAATAAATTACTAAAATCTAGCGATGAAAATTTGATATTTGGAATACGTCTATTTAAACGTAGCAAATGTCAGATTTTCATCAGAAAATATGGAAGTTCATTTCTATTGTGTAATTTTCAATTTAAATTTAAAATCAATTAATTTGATGAAAATAAAATGTTTTCGAAATCAGCATATTTTTATACAATAAAAATGTAAACCATTTTCTGAGTGAGATGTCGTATTTCGTTTCGCCAAATTTGGACTTCTCTAGACTCGTTTTTCTTATTTTCGGCGTTTCTACAGCATTTTCGGCACCGAATATCGAGTTTTGATAAAATGATCGTATCATTAATATCTGCATACCATTCTGTTCGTCTTGTCATTTTGATCTTCGTCGTATATTCAATTGTGCATTTTGGAGTCCGATACGCGGAGGAATATGTGAAAACGGATAGCCCTATCTATACCCATTGTGGAGCTTTTAATATTCGGTAGCTATTCAAATGTGAAGCGGCTGAAAACAAATGGTCGTTATCTTTCATATTCCCAAAATGAATGTTTAATTTATGTTATAAGAAATGTTAAGTGAAATAAATTGAGTAATAAAAGAGAAATGATATTTAAGTAAATAAATATGAACTTATGAATAGTTGAAATTGAATCTTAAGGGGAATCAACTTAACAGAAGATGATTGAGATCGAATTGATCAAATAAATAAGTTAAATAAAATAAATTATGTTTTGAAAGAAAAGTTTTGTAATAAATGTTAATGAATTGAAATCAAATCTATTGATTGAAATACAGTGAATTGAAATCAACCTAATGTGAATACAATGAATATTTATTAATTAAATAAAATGGATTGAAACCAAATTTGTTGAATATTAATCAATTTAAAAATGACATTTATATGCTTCTAAATTGATCGTTGTATTTTGTATTTCAATCTATCTTTTCTTTCTGGTTGTTTCTAATCTCCTATCTCGTTCCTTTTCGGGGACGAAAAGTTTTGAGTGGGGGAGAGTGTAACGATCTGGATATTTTAACGATTTTTATAACGTAATTAATTGAAATTTTCATGAAAATAGATTATTAAAAACTAGCGATGAAAATTTGGTATTTGAATACATCTATTTAAACGTAGCAAATGTCAGATTCTCATCAGAAAATATGTAAGTTCATTTCTGTTGTGTAATTTTCAATTTAAATTTAAAATCGGTTAATTTGATGAAAATAAAATGTTTTCGAAATCCGCATATTTTTATACAATAAAAATGAAAATCATTTTCTAAGTGAGACGTCATATTTCGTTTCGCCAAATTTGGACTTCTCTAGCCTCATTTATCTTATTTTCGGTGTTTCTGCAGCATTTTCGGCACCGAATATCGAGTTTTGATAAAATGATCCTATCATTGATATCTGCGTATCATTCTATTCGTCTCGTCCTGCTGATCTCCACAGTATATTCAATTGTGCATTTTGTAGTCCGATACGCGGCGGAATCCGTGAAAATGAATAGTCGTATCGGTACCCATTTTAGAGCTTTTAATATTCTGTAGCTATTCAATGTGTAGCGGCTGAAAACAAATGGTCATTACCTTTCATATTCCCAAAAAAAAATTATTGCTGACTATTAAAATTCATATCTGTTTGATACATACTTTTGGTTCATGTGATTTTATTTCTAATCTCTTCCTTTACTCTCAATTCATGTTGAGAGGATAATAATATATATAAGTTTTAACTATTGCTTTTACAATGGTGAACTTGCTCGTTCCTTGCCTTTTGCCGACCGCCATCAATTTCGCTCGTCCCTTCCTCCTTTGTTATAGTGCTCGGCTTCCCCCATCAACGCAACCACGTCCCTTGCTTTTCATCTCCCTCCATGGTCGTTCCACCTGAAGCTTCTATCCCTTAGCCCCACGTCAAACCCACTGGACAGCTCTCCCCCATAGCTGTGTAACACCACGAAGCCCCATCGGCCGACCATCCCCCTCTAGGTCATCTCCACACCCACCAAACTAGCCGCCATTTACATAGCCTTCTGCCTCGGAGCATCACCCGGTCCACTCTTCCCCATTTTGCTGCAGCCAACCTCCAACAGCTCCGCATGCTCACCTTCCGCATCGAAACCTCATAGCCCACGACCCAATCTCCACAACTCGCCAAACCCCACACCCGGCCATCCCTCTCCATGCCTGCGCAACTACGCCCCCTCACCAAGCACATGCCTCGGCCATCAGATCCATGTGCATCCCCTCCAACCGACAGCCCCTCTCTCACCACCACTTGCCGACCTTCTTCCGCCCTCTCACACCCTGAACCGCCAAGCCGATAACCCGATGTCAGACCACCAAACATCCACTATTCCTCCACCCGCATCTCCACCTTGCTAGCTGTTGTTCGTCTCCTCTCTTATACGTATATGAAGGTAGAGATTATATATATGTTACAGTAAATTATATCATATAAAATAATAATAAAAATAAAAAAAAAGTATTTTAGTTATATATTTACAATGGTATTTTTGTTACAGAGGTATATACAATATGTTTGAAATATTATATTATATGTTAAAGGTATACGTATATGATATGGTAGCCTAGTTCGAATGTATGAGATAGTATATATGTTTATTTTCTCTGTACTTTTATAATATAGCAACCGTTGTGTGTAATCTGTAGTTTATATATATATATATATATAGGTTTATAAGAGATGTAAATATAAATTTCTATAAGTTATGTATGACCTGTTGAGTATATATATTGATTACAATAAATTATTGATTTTATAATAAAGTTATATATATATTACAATAATGTAAGTTTATACTGGTTTTATAATATTGGTATTAAATATAATAATAAGTCCATATATTAGTCTATATATAAGCATATACACAAGTGATTTTCAAGTATAACTTATGGGTTTTATGTTAAATGCTAATACGGGTTTAAATTTAAAATATGACTTTTATGTATAGATATATAGTATATATACAAGTTCACTGATATAATTGACTTTCATCAAATCCAGTTTCATCGTGCCTTTCTTTTGACTCGCCGATGTCCAAATTGGTCGTAGTAGCTTTTTTATTTACTCGTGTCCGTATCCGTGTGCGTGGTGGTGTCACCATCTTCGCTATCGTTTTTTTCCAAGCCTCGGAAGGTGAGAAATCACTCACGATTAACATTCTTTTATTCAATAAATTTAATTCACCTTGAAATAATAATTGAAATATGTAGTTAAATTTGAACTGTTAATTATATAATTTCTATATATGATATGCCATTAGTTGTAACTGTTCTCCGGTGACATATGACACCATAACCTGTTATTTATATTAAAATTTGTTATAGATGATGTTGCTTGTTGTTGATATGTTATATTATTATCATATTTGTTCTCACTCTGCAAGTTCCTTGTTAGTTTAGAATTCCCTATGGGTTGAAATGATACAGACCCGAACGATCTTATAGATTAAGTGAAAATCATTATGGGTTAAAATGATAAACCCAAGCGATTTTCATTAATTTTGAAATTTTGGTATTGCGGGTTGAAATGATATATATTCGTAAATATTTAATTTACGGATTGAAATAATAAATATACGTATCACTTGACCATAGGATAGAAAATTTTATACGGACACGGTTGGTCTATATTTTGAAAAATGATTTCCAAAGCTGAAAGAAAATATATGGGTTTTGATGGATATTGATTTTTAAAATATAATATATAAATGCTATATTTACATATGTATAAAATTTAGATTTTTAAAATAATATGTTTCAAAAATTTCAATTTATAAGTTAGTTTTGAAAATATAAAACTTTAGATTTTACTTATAAATTTTATTATTATATAAAATTAGATTTAATATAAAATAAATTTAATAATAAGTTTAATTTAATAAAATTTAATTTAATTAATATATAACATGTTTAAGCATTTATTTAAATTTATATTAATATATTAAAATAGATTTTAATAACATTAATAATAGAGGTTGGGAAGAATAAATTAATGTTGACTTGGGATTTAAATTGGGTAATAATTGAATTTGAATAAGAATTGATTTAAACTTATTGATTTTTGAGGTTTTGAAAGATATGATTTATAACTTGATATGATAAAAAGTGGTTAAATGAATATTCTCAACTTTAAATAAAATTGAGATTGAATATTTAATATTGATTTAAATTTATAAATTGAGATTTTATTTAATTGTTATTAAAATGATTAAGAGAATATTTTCCAATTTGAATAAAATTAAAGTCAAATGTTAAAATATAAATGAAACTTAAATTGAAATTGTTTGGATATTTAAACCTTGAATCTTATTGGAATTGAAATGATAGTTCAAACTTGGGTTTGAAATCGACAAAAATTGAAATGGTTTATTGAGAATTTGGATTGAATCTTTAACCCTTTAAATTGAAAGTGTTGAATAAGGATTTATTAAGATTGAATTTTGGAATTTAAGCTGATTTGAATCGTTTTGTGAAATTAGAGGAAACTATTTTTATTATATAAAGTATTTTTAATATATATAAACTTTTTTAATATATAAATTATTTTAATATATAAACTATTTTAATTTATAACTATTTTTAATATATATACTAATTTCAATATCTAAACTATTTAAGTCAAAAGTGTTATGATTTCAAAAGTATTATGATTCCAAAAGTGTTATGATTTCGAAAGTGTTATAATTTTGAAAGTGTTACAATTCTGGAAATGAATATTATTTAAAGTGAATAATGATATCGAATTGATATGGTTTTGAAATGAATATGATAGTTTGATATGAAGTATGAACTATTTGAAATGAAATGACCACGGTGTGAAATAAGCGTTTGGTTGTTAAAGAGACCTGAATCGGATATTATCATACTCTCTGCCAATACCGAAAACCACTTTAACTACTATATACGTGGTGGAGATTCCAAAATGAAGTAGGATGGTTTGGCGACGATTCTATATGAAGTTTTAGCGCAGCCCTGACTCCCGTGAGTCAGCTTGATATGGCTAAAACAGGAGCTATATCGGGCCAAGGGGGGTCATTCCCCCTATCAAGCACATTTTGTCGATACCATTCTATTGCTTTTGTGATTTGATTGGGTGTACTTTGATTTGGAAGTGTGTCTTGAGGTGGAAAGTAGTAGCTGCTATGCGTTACCACCCGTCCGGGAGTGCAAACGACATTTCTACCCTGGCATTGCCTCACGTGCCTTGTCCCATGCCCTATCGCGCCTTCTACGATTTTGTTTTGTACCGTACCTATGTGGTGTCCTCTTGGTAAACCATCGGTTTTGTGGAGCGTACGACATTGTATAGACTATGGGAATATATAAAATTTGTTAAGGGGGATATGGGTAACACCTTAATGCTATTTAAATAGTTTACTTTACTATAGACATATTATAATAGTGTATATTACTACATAGTAGATAGTTTCACGGATCCTTAGAGGATGGAAATCCCAAACATCCTTTAAGTTACTTGTATTTCAGTTGACATTTCACTTGAGTTGAATTTGTTAATATAAGAATGTTAATCCTGACTCGAGTGTTTTGTGTTTTGCTTTATGCTCGGTTCAGATTGAGTGTCACGGCATTTGAGACTCACCTATGGAGATTGGGGTTTTGTTTGAAGATCTATCTATCCAGCTTTTAGTTATTTCAGTTTATTCCAGTCATTTATGTTCAGATTCGTCAGTTTCTTATGTATTAGAGATTCATTTGTATTTGAGATTCTGTTGTATTTTGTTTCAAACTCTAAGGTTTTATAGTAGCTTCACGAACTTTTATTTATCTATTCCGCTGCTTATTGTTGTAACACCCTGTGTATGTGGTTCAGTGATTGATTTATTTACTGTATATACTGAGTTTTGCCAAATATAAATTAACAATCTGTTGTTTTGAGCAATTCAAGTCTGACACGTGCGGATGCGAATGGTTCAAAATAGCGGGTCGTTACAGTTGGTATCTTCGCTTTGGTTTAAGCAAAACTTAGAATATGGAGTAAAAATTAATTACATAATCATCTTCGTTCGAACTTGAAATTTCTTCGTTAGGGTCCTCCTGGATTAGGATTTCTTTCGAATTTTGGAACTTTCCTCCTTGTTCTGAAATCCATTCTTGTCTTCTCCTGTTTGTGTTCCTTTTGATAATGGAGCATCCCATAGCTCCATTTCTATAACTTCGTCAATGTGGGTGTGACCAATCCCATTGGCGGTCCCACCAATCCTAGTATGATTTGTAAAGGGGTGAAACTCCTTTACAACAGGCGTCGATTCACCGGAGACTTATATATCCGTGGTTTCAATGCTGTTATTCCTAGCAAAGCCCGTATCGTCTCTTAGTGGACAACCTGGGTAATTCTCTTATGATCGAAGGTCGATTTCCTTAGAATTCTGCAGGTAGCCTTATCTTCTCGATTGATAGTCAGCCTAGTAATCTTAACTCCACCCGATATTCAATTATTACCCTGATGTCTTTGGTGAAATAATTTCTCTCCCTATCAAGATGGAAATTTAATTCTGCGTCGATCCTATTCCCAAGGCCCAAGCTATTGTCCTCCCTTCTTGATGAATAGTTTCTAAATGGTTAGTTATCCCTTTCGGATTAACCAATACTCCAGACTTATTTGTCAATCTCTTGAATCGCGTTTTCCGCGAAGTCTCAACCAGTTTGACCTGGTTTCGTTGATGATATTCTTGTTTTTCTAAGTTTCGGTTGACTCGGTTAAGGTCACCCGCGATTGATATTAGCATATCCATCTTTCCTCTTTTGTAATTTAACTATTTTATATTCCTTTCGAGACTATCTTCTTTATTGAATTTTCTTTGTGGGGTGTTCCTCTAAATTTGAATTCCTATTATGTTTTAAAATCTATTTTTGAATCATCGAGTGAGGGAGTGTATTTGTAATTACTATAAAAATATTTTATATTGTGTTTTTTGAGTTGTTAAGTTTGAATTTTGGGTTTCGATCGATTCGTCTGGCCAACGCTATCGATAGGAATTCCAAAATACTTGAACAAAGCAAACTGACACAATACTGTTTTCGAAATTGATAAATGAAATAATTTTGTATATAATTATATTTTATTGATATAGGTATAATTTTATAAGATTAAATAATTAAATGAATTGATTTTTAGAAATGATAATACTAGATTATCATTTACTGCTTTGTTAACATTCCTAAACCATTTACTATTTTGTACATTTTAAGGTGATGAAATTTTATAAAATGGTTTATAAATCTGATTTGCAAATAAAATAGAATTTAAGGATTTGAGAATTAAATTTTCACTGCCTTTCAAAATTTGGTTTTAAAGGTTTGAAATATATTATTTGAAAGTATTTTCGAATGGAAATTTTTTCCAAAGAATTTTATATAAATTAAGTCATTACTCTCCTCTTTTGTCGCTGGAAAATAATTTCAATGATGACTGCAGCATCATCGACATTCATTTTCGAGTCTCAAAGTGGAGAGATCACTTAGTAGCTTTGCTACAAATTTTGTTTTGTAAAAAGGATTGGTCCGAATTTCATGAATATGATTTGATTTATAAAATTTATGTACAGGTATATATTTCTAAATTGTTTAAAGTGAAACCGAAAATTTAATCTATGATAAGTGATCGTTTCAATGATTGAAATGAAGTAAAATTTTGAATAATTGAAGTGTTTAAAATAAGAAATAGTACATAAACAACTTAAAGCAGTTGAAATGAGATAAAAATTATTTTTATAATAATCAATTGCATTCTAATATATAACTTACCTAAAATATTCAAAAATTAAAATGTTAGGGGAATATATATAATTGAAGGTTATACAAGAGAAAACTTAAGTAATAAATGGTTCAAACAAAAATATTGCTTAATAAAATGTGTAAATAAAAGGTAAAATTTTATAGTGTTCAATTATATTCAGAAATATTAATAAAACTTACCTGGAAAGGGTTCGAATGTAATCGAATAATATACAATATGCTTTAAGTAATATGACGTCCAAAATTTGAATTTTGTTAAGGGAATTTATATTAAAAAAAATTGGTTGTCAAAATGAATGTTTAATTTATGTTATAAGAAATGTTAAGTGAAATAAATTGAATAATAAAAGAGAAATGATAAATAAGTAAATAAATATGATCTTATGAATAGTTGAAATTGAATCTTAAGGGGAATCAACTTAACAGAAGTTGAGTGAGGTCGATTTGATTTAATAAATAAGTTAAATAAAATAAATTTTATTTTGAAAGAAATTTTTTGTAATAAATGTTAATGAAATGAAATCAAATCTAATGATTGAAATACAGTGAATTGAAACCAACCTAATGTGAATACAATGAATATTTATTAATTAAATAAAATGGATTGAAACCAAATTTGTTGAATATTAATGAATTTAAAACTAATGACATTTATATGGTTCTAAATTGATCGTTGTATTTTGTATTTCAATATATCTTTTCTTTCAGGTTGTTTCTCCTACCTCGTTCCTTTTCGGGGTCGAAAAGTTTTAAGTGGGGGAGACTGTAACGATCCGAATATTTTAACGATTTTTAAAATGTAATTAATTGAAATTTTCATGAAAATAAATTACTAAAATCTAGCGATGAAAATTTGATATTTGGAATACGTCTATTTAAACGTAGCAAATGTTAGATTTTCATCAGAAAATATGGAAGTTCATTTCTATTGTGTAATTTTCAATTTAAATTTAAAATTAGTTAATTTGATGAAAATAAAATGTTTTCAAAATCAGCATATTTTTATACAATAAAAATGTAAACCATTTTCTTAGTGAGACGTCGTATTTCGTTTCGCCAAATTTGGACTTCTCTAGACTCGTTTATCTTATTTTCGGCGTTTCTACAGCATTTTCGGCACCGAATATCGAGTTTTGATAAAATGATCGTATCATTAATATCTGCATACCATTCTGTTCGTCTTGTCGTTTTGATCTTCGTCGTATATTCAATTGTGCATTTTGGAGTCCGATACGCGGAGGAATCTGTGAAAACGGATAGCCCTATCTATACCCATTGTGGAGCTTTTAATATTCGGAAGCTATTCAAATGTGAAGCGGCTGAAAAAAATGGTCATTATCTTTCATATTCCCAAAAAAAATTATTGCTGACTATTAAAATTCCCATCTGTTTGATACATATTTTTGGTTCGTGTGATTTTATTTCTAATCTCTTTCTTTATTCTCAATTCGTGCTAAGAGGATAATAATATATATAAGTTTTAATTATTGCTTTTACAATGGTGAACATGCTCGTTCCTTGCCTTTTGCCGACCGCCATCATTTTCACTTGTTCCCTCGTCCTTTGTTACAGTGCTCGGCTTCTCCCATCAAAGCAACCACGTCCCTTGCTTTTCATCTGCCTCCCTGGCCGTTCCACCTGAAGCTTCTCTTCCTTAGCCCCACGTCAAACCCACTGGACATCTCTCTCCCATAGCCGTGTAACACCACCAAGCTCCATCGGCCGACCATCCCCCTCTGGCTCATCTTCACGCCCACAAAACCAGCCGCCATTCACATAGCCTTCTGCCTCGAGCATCACCCGGTCCACTCTTCCCCATCGTGCCGCAGCTAACCCCAACAGCTCCGCCTATTCACCTTCGCAATCGAAACCACATAGCCCACAACTCAATCTCCACAACTCACCAAACCCCACACCTGGCCATCCCTCTCCATGCCTGTGCAACTATGCCACCTCACCTAGCACATGCCTCCGCGATAAGATCCACGTGCATCCCCTCCAACTGACAGCCCGTCTCTCACCACTGCTTGCCGACCTCCTTCCGCCCTCTCACACCCCGAATCTCCAGGCCGAATAACTCGAAGTCAGACCGCCTAACATCCACTGTTCCTCCACCCACATCTCGACCTTGCAAGTTGCTGCTCTTCTCCTCTCTTATATGTATATGAAGGAGAGATTATATATATGTTACAGTAAATTATATCATATAAAAAAATAAAAAAATAAAATAAAAAGGTATTTTAGCTATATATTTACAACGGTATATTTGTTACAGAGGTATATACAATATGTTTTGAATATGATATTATATGTTAAAGGTATACATATATGATCTGGTAGCCTAGTTCGAATGTATGAGATAGTATATATGTTTATTTTATCTGTACTTTTGTAATATATCAACTATTGTGTGTAATCTGTAGTTTATATATATATATATATATATATATATATATATATATAAGTTTATAAGAGATGTAATATAAGTTTCTATAAGTTTATATATGACCTCTTGAGTATATATATTGATTACAATAAAGTATTGGTTTTATAATAAAGCAATTTCTTCATACTTTCGGTTGGTTACGTGTGTGTGTGTATATATATTACAATATTGTAAGTTTATATTGGTTTTATAATATTGATTTTAAATATAATATGTATATAATTCCATATATTAGTCTATATATATAAGCATATACACAAGGATTTTCAAGTATAACTTATGGGTTTTATGTTAAATGCTAATACGTGTTTAAATTTAAAATATGATTTTTTTTGTATATATATAGTATATATACAAGTTCACTTATATAATTGACCTTCATCAAATCCAGATTCATCGTGCCTTGCTTTTGACTCATCGATGTCCAAATTGGTCGCAGCAGCTTTTCAATTTGCTCGTGCCCGTATCCGTGTGTGTGTCTATGTCACCATCTTCGTTGTCGTTGTTCCCTAAGCCTCGGAAGGTGAGCAATCACTCACGATTAACATTCTTATATTCAATAAATTTAATTCACCTTGAAATAACAATTGAAATATGCTGTTAAATTTGAACCGTTAATTATATAATTGCTATATATGATATGCCATTAATTGTAACTGTTTTCCTGTGACATATGACACCATAACCTGTTATTTATATTTAAATTTTTTACCGCTGATGTTGCCTGTTGTTGATAAGTTATATTATTATCATATTTGTTCTCACTCTGCAAGTTCCCTGTTAGATTAGAATTCCCTATGGGTTGAAATGATACAGACCCGAATGGTCATATAGATTAAGGGAAAATCGTTATGGGTTGAAATGATAAACAAAAGCGATTTTCACTAATTTTGAAATTTTGGGATTGCGGGTTGAAATGATATATATATATCCGTAAATATTTAATTTGCGGATTAAAACGATAAATATCCGTATTACTTTACCAGAATAGAAAATTTTATATGGACACTATTGGTCTATATTTTGAAAAATGATTTCCAAAGCTGAAAGAAAATATATGGGTTTTGATGGATATTGATTTTTGAAATATAATATATAAACGCTATTTTTATATATGTATAAAATTTAGATTCTTAAAATAATATGTTTCGGAAATTTCAATTTATAGGTTTGTTTTGAAAAATATAAAGCTTTAGATTTTACTTATAAATTTTATTATTATATAAAATTATATTTAATATAAAATAAATTTAATAATAAGGTTTAATTTAATAAAATTTAATTTAATTAATATATAATATGTTTAAGCATTTATTTTAATTTATATTAATATATTAAAATAGATTTTAATAACATAATAATAGAGGTTGGGAAGAATATATTAATGTTGACTTGGAATTTAAATCGGCAAATAATTAAACTTGAATAAAAATTGATTTAAACTTATTGATTTTTGTGGTTTTGAAAGATATGATTTATAACTTGATTTGATAAAAAGTGTTTAAATGAATATTCTCAACTTTAAATAAAACTAGACTGAATATTTAATATTGATTTAAATTTATAAATTGAGATTTTATTTAATTGTTATTAAAATGATTAAGCGAATATTTTCCAATTTGAATAAAATTAAAGTTAAATGTTGAAATATAAATGAAACTTATATTGAAATTGTTTGAATATTTAAACCTTGAATCTTATTGGAATTGAAATGATAGTTCAAACCTGGATTTGAAATCGATAAAAATTGAAATGGTTTATTGAGAATTTGGATTGAATCATTAACCTTTTAAATTGAAAGTGTTGAAAGGGATTTATTAAGATTGAATTTTGGAATTTAAGCTGATTTGAATCGTTTTGTGAAATTAGAGGAAACTACTTTTATTATATAAAGTATTTTTAATATATATAAACAATTTTAATATATAAATTGTTTTAAGGGGATTTTCACTACAAGGGCCTCTTAGCATCAACTAATTATTTTCCAGGACACGTGTTCAAAATAATTAGTTTCCAGGACACTAGTCGAAAATAAACCCACTACTTCTCGCTAATCCATATCTGCCGCCAATTCAAAAAAAAACTAGGGCTTAGAAACAAAATCAATTTCTTCTATATCTATTTCCATTCCATTTTCTCTTCCCAATATTTCTGCTTCAGCATCATCGATTTCTGCTTCATTGATTTCAGCTTAAACTAAAATACTTTCATCGAGCAATTTCTACAATCACCTTAAACTTAAATGCGAAACAAGTAAGCTATATTTTATTTTGAAGTAAATGTTTTAGATGATAAATCGTAGTTAAATATTCATTCTTACCGATGCTGATAAGCTCTTATAATAGATTTAAGGTATTTTAGTTCTTATTATAATTTAGCATAATCGACATTTGTTTAATTAAGCATACCTAAATATTCAATGGCAGATGATACTAAACCCTAGGTGTTAAACTGAACAAGTTATTGTTTAGCTGTTAAAAAAGATAAAGGTATCTATCTATTAATGTAAAATTGCAGTTGTCCTGAATTTAAGTCAATTGCAGTTGTCCTGAAGGTATCTATCTGTTAAAAAAGATAAAGGTATCTATCTTATAATAAATCATATATAAATTTTTATATCAGCTACTACATATATAACATAATAAATACTGAATTTAAGTCAATTGCAGTTGTCCTGAAGGATTTATGCGAAATAAACATACTTAATCAACTTTTAAGTACAAAAAAATTATTCTTCTCTCTTTCTAACATTTCATTATATATGACAATTTTTATGCAGGGTAAAGATGAACACAAGGTCATCTAAATCAAAGTTATTCATTCGAAAAACTACTTGCATATTCGTAAATGAAGGTGGAAATCAATGCATAAACATACGACCTATATCTAGTCCTTTCTGCAATGAACACAACCAGAGAACATCATTATCTTCAACTCCATTGGTAACTATTTTCCTACTTATGTTTCCTATAATATTTAGTTGTACTCTTCAATTTGTATATACATATTAAATTGGAATCTAGATTCCATATTTTAAATAAATAAAATAGCTAAATTTTTTGAGCTTGCATTGTTTACCTTTGTTAGTCTGCTATGCTGTCAGTACATGTATGTATACATGTGTATATACATATGTGTGTGTGTGTGTGTATTTTTGTGCATTCACTTCAAGTAGTTTGTATTGAATTGATGTGCACTGACTTCAATTGTTGCTTTATATGCAGTCAGTGATCATGTAGTTTGTCTGCACTTGCATTCTTGTCTTGTCGACATGTCTGCATTGGACTTTGGTTTCAATGTGTATGATGTTGCATATTCACTTGATGTTTCACACATGTATATATGTAATGTCTGAACACTTCAGTCAGGTTTGGTTGCTTCATTTGCATTGATCTTGAGTTGTTTTCATGTTGCATTTTTTTATGTGTATGTTGTGCACTTGTTTGCACTGTCACTTTTGAATCTGACTATTCGTTCATGTTGTAGCTTGATTCTCTGACCATATGAGTCTGCATTGTGCACTGCATTCATGCATATTGTACCTGTTATTACTTCAAGGCTATTGTGATGATGAAATTTTAATAACTGATCACCAATTTGTAATGGCTAATTTGTTTCTAATGCTTTGTTAAAAAAGATAAAAGCATTTATCTTTTTTATACATAATATTCCGATGGCTACTTTGTGTTTCATTCTCTTTAAGTTTTCAGATTTCTAAATGACCATTACTTAAACAACTAAAAAAGATAAAGCAGATTATCTTTCTATACTTTGAAAAAAATAAAAAAATAGCCATCAGTACTACATAGTTACTCAACAAAAGGGTGTATTAGAAATGTGTGTGTATATATATATATATATCGTTTTATAGTTACTTATTTGTTATATACATTAACTGTCAAAGCTTATTGGAAATGTAAATCCCTCTATAATCAATAGGGTTTAAGGGCACCATTGAATTTGCAGCACATTTTTTTATGGACCATATTTTTAGCATTTTATTCACTAGGTTCTACATTATTAACACTACTGTATACAAACTACTTAACAATTCTTCATTGAGAAAAAATATCTTAATCCCAAGAAAATACAAAATAATTAAAAAGATAAACCATATTATCTTTTTATACAGACTATTGTGCAGTACGATATTATTTGATAATATTGCTTTCATTTATGTGCATTATGATTCTTGAGCAAAATGATATTATCTTCATGAATATGCAGAAATAAATGTAAGAACCCAATTAATGATATTATTTTCATGAATGTAGGATGAAGATGAACCATCACAGCAAATCTCACAAATGTTTGAAAAAGAACATCTAACAAACTCAGATGACGAGGGAACAATTTCAGAAAAACTAATTGAAGCAAGTTATGATTCTGAAGAAATAAATACTGAAACAGATGAGTCAGATGATGTTGACAAATATGAGATTCAAAACAGACTGAAAAGACATAAAAAACATCTGTACAGTGGAACATACATGTGTAATTTAGATGTTGTGTACAAAGTTATGATGACGGTTAAGGAAAAAACATTCTATCTTCAGAAGAAAAAAGTTATATCAACAAAACGCCATTCAAAAGCTTTTTTAATATGTTTCTCACCAATGGCATAGAACGGCAAAACATACGGAAAAGCGCTTCAAAATTAGACCAAATAATTACTTCTTTCAGTATTAAAGAAAAAGCTTTCAAAATTCGAAACAAACTGCTGAAAATCACACCTGAAGAAGTTAGCCTTATATTCGGAATGCATTTATCTGGAGAGGACTTGTTTCCGATACCAACTTCAAATTAGGCCACAGCAATGGAAAGTTTTTCAGAGTTTCTGACTACAAATTTCGAGGAATATGACATAATTAGCCAGAAGACAGTCACAAGAAGGTTGAAAAAAATGATAGAGGAAGAAAACGGGATTGAAGATTTAGTCAAAGTGTTGTTGCTCTTGTTGATTATTACTTTTTTCTTTCCTAACAATCAGAACTACATGCAGTGGGGCTTCTTATCAAAGCTGTTAAACTTAAAAAAATTGAACTCAATCTCTTGGCCGAGAGCAATATGTGAAAATGTGATGAAAAATGTTCAAAAATACTATGATAATCTAAGAAGCACACCTGGATGTACTATGGTCTTACTGGTATGATTTAAAAACTTTAAGTAAATATAAATATATTTATACTAATGCTTTTTACAAAAATGTTAAATGTTAATGCTTATTTGTATGGTCTTATTGGCAGTATTGGTTTTGTGAAAGGACGCAAATCATCGATGAAAAAGAAAATTTGGAAAGCAAAATCCTGAGGATGAGAAAATGGGACTTGTCAAAATTAAAAGATTTGGACCTCGACGAAATAGACAATGATAAGGTATGTTACTTTTATATACATAAGTACATAATGATTTAAGTACAATTTAGTTTCTGCCCAACTCCACAGTTCATAATTAATTTAGCATCACTACCAAACCACCAGAAAATCACCACGAACACCCCACATTCAATTTCTGCCAGACTCCACAGTTCGGTACAATTCAAACTTGTTGAACAATGCTATTCAAACTTTGTAAATGGTGAAATATATCAACCCCATATTCAACCACAAACTACTCCTCTTCACCACCTAATTTCATATTTGTCTACAACCTGACTGAACGAACAACAAACTGCTGCACCAGCCACATGTACTTGAAACACCTAAACAAATTCAAGAACTAAACCAAATTCAACCAAACAACCTTTTATCAACTCCGTGTCCTGCAAACCCATTACTGCTTACATCACTAAATGTGGTTTTCCAATGATGTTATGTATTTTGTTAACAGATTTAAGTTTTAATTTTACCATGCTTAAAAGCTATAAAAGATAAAAACATTTATCTGTTAATGTAAACGATTTAATAACAAGTTAGGCCTTACTTATATTTGATATATAGTTTTACATATTAAACATTTTTCTTGATTTACTCATATTTAAATTTATTATAGAAAATATACAACTAAATTAAACCCTATTTAAAAAAGATAAAAGCATATATGTTTTTACAGAAAATGATTTAAGTACATAATGAACTATATATATTTGTTGATAAACAAAATTATATGAGTACATATGTTTATATGTGTGTTATTTAATAAGGATAGTGTTCTAAATTTATGTAGTTTGTAGGTTAGTTAATTGTATATCTTAATTTATACGTAACGACTATTGTGTGTGCATTATAGATTTTCCTGGTCTTCTCTCCTTCCCATATGAATGTGCTTGCATGTTGTATCCATTTATCAAGTGTCTGAAATTTTCTTACCTGTATATTTTTAATAATTTCTGATTTCTAACTTCATAGTAATTCAATGATATTACATGTCCAAATTTAATTTCAAATACCTTCCATGCAGATTTTAAAGAAATTTGCAAATGTAACTAAAGAGGAGAAAGACTTTTTTTCAAAAAAAATATACTGGGTTGGAAGATGACAAATATGCTATGGACTGCTCTAGTAGCATAAAAGAGTTAGAGAGGAAAGTGAACTTTTTATCTACTGAAATTAAAAGTATGGAAGAACAACTGAATGAGGAACAACATTCAAGACAACTGGCTGAACAAAGACTCCACAATCTTGAAATGAAACTTCAAAAGCTGGAAAATTTTGAAGAGCATAATGTGGAGAAAAAACGATTTCAAAGAAAAAAGTGAAGCTGAAAAAGGTACGAATAAAAGAAAGATAGTTGGTATGATGCACATAAATAGTTCTGGTAACTTTTTATGTTTTGATTTGATGGATACTCAAGATTGCATTCTAGAAACCGAAGATGTTTTAAGATCTGAAAATATCAAACAAAATAGCGAAGAAATTGCTGCAGAAAAACCAATTGTTGTTGAAGATGTCAGTCCTAAAGAACAAAAAAGAAGAAGCAAAAGAACGTTGAAAAGTGTCCACTCATGAAGCATCTAACTGAAACACAACAACAAAATGTAATACTTTTTTTCAAAATTTTGGGAGGAAACAAGTAAGTAATTAAACTACTTTTCACTCACACAAACTATATATCAACAATCTGTTAAATTAATTATTAGTTCTGTTTTGGTTTTGTTTTAGTTTGGTCAACTATCAGTATATCTGTCGAGTACTGTACACTCACAAACTTTCTCAAAAATAAACAAAAACTAAACAAAACTAAAAAAGATAAATTAATTTATCTTCAACTTTTAATACATACTTCCATAAAGGCTTCTATTTTGTTTTACTACCAAATGCAAACAACATAGTACGTACTAAACTTAATTTCTTTTATTAACAACCGTCCAATTTTCCAGCGATGAAGCATTTAGTTGTGATGATGAAAACTTCATCACCATAACAAAATTCATGATAGAAGACCTCCTCTATCAACAAAGTATTTGTGGTCAAGTAAGTACAACAAACTAAACTTTCCTTCATTATAATTTATATACTTTATCCATATTATTTTTCAAATGTAGATCATTGATTGGTTTTGGTTCCGAAAAACAAAGCAACTAGAAAAAAGCAATAGCATTATCTATGTTAACACAACTATGACAGTAAGGGAACTATATTCTCAAATTAACATTTTTTATACAACATAAATTTTCTAAAACAAATTTTTTACAGAAAAGCGCAACGGATGGAAGCTTGGAAAATATCAAGAAAAAAATGTTCAATCCTTTTATGAAAAGAACACTTTTAGATCTTATGTTGCAACATATATTCCCAATACATGACAATGAACATTGGAGCCTGCTTGAACTAGTTGTTGGAGAATGCACTTAGAACCACTGCGACTCTCTGCACTTGACCACGAGATCAAAAACTTGCAGAAGTGGACATACAAAATTTGTCATTAATGTTGTAAGAAAAAATACACAAAAAGTAAAAATGATAAATGTGTTTATATTTATTCTAATTTTCCTTCACTGTTTGCAGAAATCAGCAGTAAACTACCTAAACAAAGAGCTACAAGAAGAAGAGCACAAAACAATTCTCAGGAAAAATTCAGTGCTTAAACATGTTGACTGTGCTCAACAAAGTAATGGATAATTTTGAAGATAGTTCAGAATTTTATACAAAAATTCACGATACATAATAACTACCTACACACATATTACCAATTAGATAATATTATTTACTCACATACAATTACTTAGATAAACATAATACTAATTACAATTCGTTATCAAAATAAAGAAAAGATAATCTGTTTTATCATTATATTCAAAGTACTAAACTTCAGAAATACAGGTACGACTGTGGAATTTTTGTGATGATGTTCATGCAAAAAATAGCACGAGGAATGCAGACTACAGCAAAAATTAGTCTTGAATAAGTTAATGCATTCAGAGCACAGATAGCTGCACAAATACTATCCGACGAACCATACTGCTGGCTTGACAAGTTTTGCAGCTCTTCTTCAGCCTATAAAAATGTAATGGCTGATGAATGAGATGAAGAATTTGTAATAAGTGATGTTAAAAATTAGATAATGAATTTGGTGATGAATTTGTAAAGGCTGATACTAAATTGATCATAGATTTTAGGGAGTATATTTGAATTTACTGATGAATTACATGATGAATTTGTAGTAACTGATATTGAAAATTTGATGATGAATTTGATAATGAATTTCTAATGGCTTTGTTGATCTGATGGTGTTATTCAGATAAATATGGATCATGAATTTGTAATCTAAAATATGATTCTACTGCTCTTTTAAGAAATATAAATCCTTTTATCTTTTATTGATAATTTATAGTTTTATATTTATTATTATGTTTTCTAGTTCCGTTGTTCTACACAGCAAAAGGATGTAGTATGGGCTACATTTCCTAGACAAGAAGAAGCTTTAAGATTTGTCCAAACACATGCAAACACTTACGTTTTTTGCTACCAAAATCATTTGACTGCACAAAGAAGGTTCCTTGTTTCTACATATGATGAGTTCTGGAGAAGGTACAAAACCATGAATCCTAAGTTACGCCACCATTATGAGGTTATTCTAGTCGGACTGCCTTGCCACTTGTATAATGATCTGGAGTTCAATAAAAAGATTAACACTGGAAAAAATGCCGATGAAATGGTAGATATTCTGATATCTATCACCTTCAAACTGCTAAATGACAAATATAAAATCCAGGGAAATCAAGATTGGGTTATAGAGCTTGATTCATCTACTGAAGAAAAGTTCTCTCGACATGTGATCATTCATATCCCAAATATTGCCTTCAAAGACAACTCGCATGTTGGAGCATTCATCTCTTAGGTATGCTCATGTATAATAAATTTAAGAGTAAGTGATCCACAGTTTGAAAAATTGTACATTAAGAAAGATTCAAGCTCAACAGACAATACGGAGCTTTCTTATCAAAAGTTGGAATAGGATTGATCAAATGTGAATACAAAGCTCGATAATACTCAACAGTAAAGTAATTCTCCATATATTCATAAACAGAATTTCTGGTTAAAGAAATACACTTCAAAGCATGCACACAAGGAAAACCTGTCACTTTCCATTGATTGCAACTGCAAATGTGATTTTTAAGATCAAACTTTTGAGATGTTGGAGAATGAACTTCAAAAATATACCTACAAAATGTAAAATTAATAACAGGTAAAATATATAAACAGATTGCATTTCCAAAAAAGGATTATTAGCACTATATATATTCTCTCTAATCTATCTAATAAATAAGACCCAATTCATGTGCAGTGAACTAATAGTGAAAAATAAGACTCATAAACCAAAAAAATTAACAACAGTCATACTGTTCATATTCTTAAAGATCACAGAAGCTATGTTATAAGGGAAGGAAAAAAAGATAATGTATGTCTGCTCATGAATTCTGCATGTGAGCATTGCTCAATTATTCCATTATATATTTACTGTTAAGGTTTAAATTTATAAAGTTGAAAATATCTTGTCACAGCTTTCAGTTATACCAAAAACCATAAATACTATCAAAAATAAAACACTCGTGCATGTGAATAAACCCTAAGCAGACACACTAATGCATCATACTCCTATGCACAACATTATTTTTTACCATAACAATATCTCAAAAATAAAACACCACAATGATACTTGCTTTATATTACTTGGTCCTTACATTATTCATATTATCATAAGCCTCAATGCAGACAAAGAGAAAATATGTAGCAAGCGACACCAACAAAATGAAATCATAACACATGCTACATAGCAGGTTAAAAAAATATAAATGCATTTATCATTTTTCAGAAACTGTGAACATCATGTAAAAAAATATAAATACATACCTAGATGATTTAGAAACACTCCACCCAAATCCTTCTTCCTTCAATTTTAACAAACGAGCTTCCATTTTCGGACATAGCACACTAGTCCACTTTAATGCCTCTTCTCTATGATTAGACATTTGCATCATAAGTTTTACCCTAATTCCATCAAGACAAGCAGTAACAGGCAAACTTCTTTCATCCAAAATCCAAGAATTAAAACTCTCAGCTACATTGGACTTATTTTCACCATATCGCTTCCCCGGAAAAAAAAATCGGCCCAATGATCATATGGTTTATCATTCAAGTACTCTATAGCTTTGGCACCTCCAATTTCTTTATACTTGGACATGGCTTTTTCAAACTCATGATGATTAGAAGATATAGCACAATGCTCAAGTAAATGAGCTACCCAAACACCCCTTCCACTTTTCACAATGCTAGCAATATTATTTTGCATATGATGCAAATAATAAGAATGATGACTATTTTGAAATTTTTTTGGAATACTTAACAATAAACCCCAGTGTCTATCACTTAAAAAAGTTAATATTCTATCACAACTAAGAGCATTCTTTAGGTGTTTCAAAAACCAACTCCAACACTCTTTATTTTCTTTGAGACCAAGAGCCATTGCTAATGGGAAAAAACCTGGAAAAAACCCAAAAAAAAAATCATTGTTTATTAATGTACATTTGAAACAACAAAATGCACTATGTTTGAAACAGTATTATCTAATAGTAGACAATCACATGAACACTATGCCCTTGGCCCAAATAAAAAAGGAAAAATAAATTTGCTAGAGGCAATTCATCCTTTTTTTTCTTTTGTTTTTAAAATTTTGCTACTTGAATGTGTATTCTATGCAGGAAGGGTAGAAATTGCAAAGATATGATACATAATTCATGCATATAATACAAAGACTTATATTCGAACTTCTAAAAGATATATGCTTTTATCTTTTCTATATATGCTGTTTAAATCATTTGTATACGTTATGTAAGAACTTCAAATAATGAGAAAAATGATAAATATGTTTAACATGTAGTAGTAACTATGATATATAAGTACGGCTTAATATGTTATTTAATTCTTTATCTTAAAAGATAAATGCATTTATCTTTTTTAACTCTTGTATACAGTAACATTTTGTACATCAAATTAAATAACATTAAATCTTTTATAGTGTTTGTTCTGGATCAAATTTACATAAATTCATTTCTGCAATAATTTCACATGCTAATCCCTAACGCAAAAGAAACTATAATGAATTGAACTGGATATTACTACATTTGAAACAACCAAATGCACTATATTTGAATCAGTACTATATAACAGTAGACTAATCACTTAACCAAAATGCAGTATGTACATAACAAAATTCACTAGAACAATCACTTAAAGAAATAGTACTATGTTACAT
Organism: Allium fistulosum; assembly: GCA_030737815.1. Classification (NCBI taxonomy): domain Eukaryota; kingdom Viridiplantae; phylum Streptophyta; class Magnoliopsida; order Asparagales; family Amaryllidaceae; genus Allium; species Allium fistulosum. Next base: position 1,366,497,334 of record CM060902.1, on the reverse strand, counting down.
AAATTCATAATAAGGAACTAATGCACACAGTACAAAGTAAATACAATAGCAAAAAAAAGGATCAAAATCAGTACCTTGATTCCTATTTTTTGCAGTGGCAGCCATCAAAATACCACTTCGCCCTTTCAAAAGGTAGCATCTAAAAACACCATAGGACGACAATAGCTGAATCCAAATATACATGCCTCATAACATACAAAAACTCTCTCAAATTGATTAGTGTCAGAATCCACATCCATACTTGAATAACTATTCGGGTTATTTCTTTCCAATGCCTTCAAATACCAAACTAATTCATTGTAAGATTTCTTTTCATCACCGTAAATATCATTCATAGCCAATTACTTACCCTTATAAGCAAAATAATAGCTCAGCTCCACATCATAATCTCTTCTAAAACTTTTAATGATATCCTTGGTTTTTCTTTTTGGCTCATCACGAATTTGATTGAAGATTAGACTTTTCACAAGATCACTATTAATAGTTGGACTACTAAGTGAATGAAATCCACCACCACAAGTATGAATCAGTTGAATTTTTTTAACAAACAGTTGGTCCAATTGCTTTAGTTTGCAAGAAGCATGAATCCTAAAAGGATAACTATCTATAGCACATCGAACTGTCAATCGTTCTTTACAATTCTTAATATATTGTACTTTAAACCCATTCTTCAAACAATAAGCACTAACCGTTCTACGGAATCCAATAGCAGAATCAAACTGTTGACCAACCCCAATAAAAAATTCCATATTTGAATTCTTCTTCAATAACTCATGTAAATCCTTTTGTTGAGTAAAACCAGAATCTAAATCATCATCATAACCTAACATATTATTACTTGACTCACCACCAACTACTGAACCAGAATTGCTACTTTCAACAACAAAATTATCCGTTGAATCAATCTTCAACCGTAGAAAAAATACCAAAAATTCTTCCTTTTTAAACCAAGACAAACACAATACAGCTTGAAGATCACTATCCGTTTCAACAAAGGTAGTCTTTGATTCTCGAATATAAAAAATATCAAAGCATAATGGACTAAAATTAATCCACTCCTCGCAAATCCTATTCCTAAGAGAAGAAATAAAAGCATCCAATCCAAAACGAGCACTAAAACAATTGTTATTGAAATCAAACACAACTATAACAGATGAATCACACCTACAAGAAAAAATGTAAACAAAAAAATAAGTATGTGAAATTGATCTGAATTAGAAACTAATAGCAAAAAATACTACATAACAATTCATTTTCTATCCCACTTTTCGAAAACGATAAAACAATTTATCTTTTAAAGATCACAAATCAACAAGAACTAAAGAATAAAAAACTTCAACTAATATTATTTCAGATGCAATTTCATACCCAAAGTGAGTACAAACAGAATTGACTGACAAAAATAAATACTTTGATTGCTCAAACCAAATCTGAAGTGATACTCTAAATACTAAACTCATAATATAAAGTGAATGATGGAACCAGGCTAAATACATAATTCTTGTGTTATCAATAAAAGAATACCATTCAGAGGCCATTATTCCAACTACATCAAACAAAACCTTCCTCCAATAGATCAAAACCGCCTCCTCTGATAAGAAAAATAGAATAACATCATGAGCATCAGAAAACATCGAATTGACAATGAAAACCACCAAATAAAATCGAGACTCACCAAAGAACAAGCAATCCAATAGAGAAAATCGATTAGCCTATCCAAATGAAGAAAATCGCCTCACGATTTCCCACAATTAAAGTCGAATTTGATTCAAAAGAAACTAACACCTAATATTTTTCAAAAAAAGCAACGAGCGCTTTGATTGCACAAGAAAAGACGGCCTAATTTTGCCTAATTTCTCTGAGCACTAGATTTCAGAAGATACGATTGGTTTGAGAAGATGAAGACGCACGCCGCCTATATATTTGTCCTGGAAAATAATAATTTCAAACCCGTGTCTTAGAAAAAAATTGGGCCGTACAATTAGGCCCTTCACACCAATTTCCACTTAAAATAATTAGAATAGATAAATTTAGTTTAAAGGTTGAAAATCTTAATAATTTAGAATTTTAATGAACATTTTACAGTTTATATTCAGAAAATAAATTTAAAATTAACATCAAATTTAACCATTTCAACCAATTTGGACCATATCCAAATTTTAATCAAAACCCAACTTTACGTCTTGAAATATCAATTTTAGTTATTCCAATTCCAATAGATTTCAAAATTTCAATGTTTCAATAAATCAATTTCGATAATTTCATTTATACTTCAAAATCAACTTTAAAATTTCAATTTAAATCCTTTAAGTAATTCACTTAAAACAATTCAATTTATCAATTAAATTCTATTTCGAAATATCGTTTAACTGGATTCAAAGTTTAAAGATTTAAAATCATTTAATTTAACCAATCCGGTGTCCATATATAATTTTCTACCCTATAGTCAAGTGATACGATATTTATCATTTCAATCTGCAGTTTAAAATTTTACGGTTATATATCATTTCAACCTGCAATCCCGAATTAAATAAAATCCATAAAATCGCTCGAGTTTATCATTTCAACCAATAATGATTTTTCCCTAATATATAGATCGTTCGGGTATGTATCATTTCAACCTATAGGGAACTTGCAGTGTTATAACAATATAAAAATACAACATCCAGTCATCCAATATCAACAATCAAACATCCATCACAATCATCATTCAAATCAACCAATAAGCATCAATAGATAACTGATTATCTTTAACAGGTATTAAATTGACAATTAAATTCAATATTAAATTAAACGGTGATTAAATGTAATAAAAGTCAAATTAACTAGAATGACAATTTAAACATATCAAACATCAACCAATTAATTTCTAATCACATCATAAATTTAATTTACCTAACATAAGATAATCTAGTAGTTGGGAGTGGGTCAAAACACTCACCTTTGATTTCAAATCGATTTAAAATCCAAAATAAAAGCCCAAAATTCAACTATCTTAGAATTCATCCAAACCAGCGTCAAAATGTCTGGAATTTCGAAAAGATCCAAACGGAACAAACCGCGCGCAAAATCGACCTCGTATGCAAAAGTTATGACAATAGAACGATTGAACAATTTAAAATTTAATTAAATAAAATAAGTATACGAACTTACACGTCAGCACTAGGTCACGCACGCGACGCCTTCACTCGAAACCCTCTCACCCTCGCACATAACTGCGCCGCCACCAACCAAACAATTTTCGCGACGCCTACGCTTGACTTCGACCACATCCAGGATCACCTCCGGCCTGACCATCAGCGGTCGAGCCCTCCAGCATGAATCACGTCAGTCGCGGCTTCCCCAGGTGGTCACGCCGTCGTCCCCCTTTACACGCCGATCGAAGCAGTTTTGGTGATCAAAGGCCTAAAGTGGACCAATGGATCGAACCCCCTCATCACCGTCTAGACGCCCATACTACCCGATCGAACCCTCGTCGACAATCCGCCGTTGGATCAGAACCCTACCCAATGGAAGGCCGAAACTAATCCATGAATTTATGGACAAACAGTGATTCAAATCGAGAAACGAATTGCACCAGTGAATTACACTCGTCGAGAGCTTCGAAACGGTATGTGATATGTTGGGGTTTGGAGGAGTTTGAATTTTTTTGAAATTGGTTTTGAAATTGAATTAGGGTTTATTTCTGCAGCCATTGGGAAGATGAAGAAGCTGATAGATGGAATAGACAGATACGTACAGAAGTAGAAGTAATAAGGCTGCTAGGCTTAGAATAGAACTATTTATATTAACAAAGCCCGATAAGAAATACACACATATTGAATCTGTACGAACGACGAATAGCGACCAAAAAGCCCGTTTCGCTTCTGAAACGAAAGTGAGTCGTCCCGTATATCAAAATAGATGTTTTTGATATTTTTGAACTCAATGGAATAGGTTTCAAGTCCTAATTCCATCGTATAAAGAATTTAGCTTAAAATCATCTTATTTCAAATTGATTTCAATTAAATTTAATTAAATCGATTTCTACGCGTTTCGAGCCCGTACGATCAAACAACAAGTCTGATCGCTACGAAACTTGAAACCTTACAATAATTCACTGTTACGGATCTGATGAATCTAGTTTCGTCGAAATCTGCGTCAGTGGCCGAAATGGCGATTTTCACGTTAATTAAATTAATTAGTATTAAATTAATTAAATCACTTTTAAATTTCAAATTTAATGACTAACAATTTTCATCATTTTTGATTACTTGGACAATTATAATAATTTAAATCAAGTTTATATATAATTCCAGTGTTAAATATTACAATAAGTATAGTGTTCAATTTCAACTATAATTAAATCCAATTAATATAATTTAATTCCAATAAATTAATTTAATTTGGTTTAAATATTTTTATTCAATCAATTATTACTCTATAGGCATAGTTAACATTTGTTTATATTTTATTACACTAATATTCTACAAGTATCATCATTTACCATATTAGTTGCAATATTTCGATTATATTGAATTTTTGTCGATTTTCACATTAATTATAATTTGAAATCCCAATTAATTAATTAATCTTGGTTTCACTCTTTTATTAAATCAATTATTGCCTTATGGATATAATTGACATTTCTATACATTTTATTACATTCACAATTTGTAGTTATCGTCTTAACTCATATTCAAGTAACATTTAGTTACATTTAATTATAATTGATTGAATAAATTGGTAACAAATAACAATTGTCACATTTTCTACATTTAATCACATTTGTACATTTATTATTTACAAACAAATGTTATAACAACTTATATAATACTAATGCTATCCAATTACAATTTATTACACATTATTTCATTAATTAATACAACCTTTAAATGATCAATTACCTTTTTAATCCAATTATCAATTAATACACACATTATTACAATAAATTTACAGTCTATAACCAATTTAACTTTTTAATCATTTCAATTAATTGGAATTACATGTAAAGCAGTTATCAATTTCCATAAATTAATACTTTTACATTTCATGTCCAGTTATATTCTTATTATTAAATCACAATTTTTTTTTATTTCTTCCAACATTAAATCACAAAACCTTATTAAATTAACTATTTTTAATTATCGAAAATTACGGGTCGTTACACTCTCTCTCACTCAAAACTTTTTGTCCTCGAAAAAGAAAAGAAGGGAAAAGAAGGAATTAAGAAACTAATATATCTTATTCAAAATATTAAATTTATAAATAATTAATTTATATAATTAAATAATTTAAATAAAATATATAAATTTTTAAACAATTAAACCCTTTTATATTCAAGTTAATAAAACTTTGAAAAACATTTAACAAAACTTTTCGAAGTCCAAAATTCACAGAAAATTTCGGTAGAGTCTCCTTTGTACGGAGAGGTCTGGGAGAAATAATAATATCGATAATAACAATATATACCATATATTTCAAAATAGTATATCCCAAACCACGGGAAAAACAATAATAGCGCTAGAAAACCGTAATCCGAAAACTTACCTATTTGTCGGCCAAACAACGCTTAATTTATGAAACCAAAAGCAGTAGCAATTACTTCCATAAACATGTATTACACTTATATAATCCAAAGAAGTTAATAATTTTATATAAAAGAGAAATATTTAAGTTGTTTAAATAAATAACAAACAAAACATCACAACATAATAATAATCATTTGCAAACAAATAGTACAAACATCATTTCAACCAAGAAATCAATCATCCATCCATAGCAACCAAAACAAATAGTTTGTTCGGGTTCAGAACTTCTAATCATATAAAATGATAAATAAACTATGAAGTAAACCATACACTCAACAGGCGTAGATAAAACTTTATAGATCATTTATACATCCTTACACAATAGAAGTATCCTTTCCTAACCAATCCATAAGCCACACAAACAATAATTTCAAATAATATTTAAGTTTTAGTCTTATTGCTCCTTTTCTCACATTATTTACTGTTTATTTTCATTTGGTTCATATAATGCTTGTTTAATTTCTTTACGTTTATCACTTACAAAATTAATTTTCCATTCATTTATACAATACCAATTTTCTTTTCATTACTTTACATTCATTGCTTACATAAGTTATTTCCATTTCAATTATTAGATTATTATTATTATGTAAGTCTCTTTACAAATTAATTCACCATTAATAGATTTATTTTCTTTTCGCATTTATTCTTCCCTATATAGTATTACTAAACATTAAATCCATTTCAAATTCATTTCAATGTTTTCCGAAGTTATAATCATTCTAATATAGTACTCATTTTAATTATAAATGTTTTCTATGAGATTTATTTCTTTGAGTTCAAGATATTTGATCACCACTACAAATTAGTTGTAGTATATGAAATAAATAAACTATATTAAGTAAATAATGGACCTCCAAATTTAGTATACTATTATAGTAATGCAAAAATAGTGATGGTATGCCATATAACACTTATTGATTGCATCAAATTACGAAAAAAGTTTTCATAAAACATACCGAACAATATTTGTGAAATAATGACTATTTTTCGGCATCGACTGAAAGATTGACATTGCTAAATTTTAATATGAATAATATAAATATTCGTTCAAAATAAAACTATAATGTTGTATTTTTTTCATAACAAAACCGATGCATTGAAAAATACAAAAGTATCTAATATATGTACAGTTATTTTGAAATTATAGAATAAGCCATAGTTTTGAGAAACAATTTTATTATATGATTATGAGTCATATGATACTAGTTGATTATATCTCAAACGATTAAAAGCTATCCACCCATTTAGTGCGAGCATCATAAGAGTTGATGAACTTTTTGGATTGATACATATAGAAATATGCAATCGTAAGTCTGTTAACACTAAAACGGTTCCACATACTTCGTCATATTTATCGATGAGTTGTCACCGACATGGACATGTGTATTTGTTACATATGTAGTATGTCTAAGGTAGACTCAGTATAACATGCAATGGAAATGATTGATTTGATCGATTGAGTGATTATATTGGAAAGAGTTCCAAATGTATCTAAAAATGAACAAAGATTCAATCTCAAAATTCACTCCTCCATGTAATACATAATGATGTATCGATAGAGAGTAATCGAACTTTGTTGAACAGAGTATGATTAATTGCTAGTGAAGTTGAGTTAATTTCTTTCTGTAAGGTCTTGTACTTAAGAGTAGTATACAAGGTTAATCTTATTTCATCTAAATAATAGTTTACGAAATCATACAAGATAAGGGTTTATAAGAAACCCCAACATATCCTAGGCCAATGAATTGGTAGGTTGTGTGAGTCGAAAGATTGCACGTAATAATTGTTTGTAAGGGATCTTGTATGAATCTCTTCAAAAGGAGTTTTGGAAAGTCTGTCATTAGATGATATATTTACGTTTTGAACATAAATTTTGTAAACTAAAAACTAAATCAATATTATATAAAAAGCAATTCATAAAATGTTTATGATTACATATTCCGTTGCATTGAGAAACAATTGTTATTTCAAGAAATACCAACTTCATAGTGAAAGAATTTCTTTGAGAAATTATTGGTAGTAATATGGAACTGGATACGATCCAAAGATAAGATTGATTATGCAGGTTGAAATGAAATTAACCTAACATAAATGATCATATCACATTATTATGTCTAATAAGTATTCTCGCCCACTAAAGAGAAGCTATGAGTTTCCTATTAATGTCGAGAATAGATAATCATCAGTTGTCAATTAAGCCATCAAGAGTATTGACTCTATGATATGGTATGATGCGCAAATCCAAAGGGATTCCAAGTGCATTATCGAAATACCATTTTGGTAGTCATATCCGAAGGGATGTGATCCATTGGCCGTGATTGTGTCTTTAAGAAAATAATGCAGTTGGAATTTAATAAGCAACGTCGGTAATAATAACCTTGTAAATTTCAATTATTGAAATTAGCGTAATACATTCATTATTCAACGTTCTCAAGTTAATTCGGATTTGCTCACAAAATTATCGCTAGTATGACTTTAGGTTTTGGTATATATGTGTTGAAACGGGAAGTTCTAAAGATGGATTTAGACTAGACTGTTTGCACATAATAACCAAAGTCTCTCGAAGTCAATAGGGTTGATATTGAGTTTGTGAGTCTTTGGATATGTTCCAAGAAATGATAAAAAAATATATCATTTTATAAGCACCAAAATTAAACATATATTTTGATAGAAATATCAAAGAGTTTGATTATCCATGAAAATGCAGAGGAAGCGTGTGTTCATAAGAAAGAACGTCAAAAGGTACATTGATATTTCTAAACAATAAGTGAACAACACATTGTTGATTTTTAACAACGTACATGTGTAAAATCAGTTTTAGTTGTTATAACCCTCGATTTTGGATTTAAAAATTATGTCTTTTATAGTAAGTATAAAAGATGTTGGGAATGTTCCAAACGATATGTAAGGACTCCTTATTAAAATGTTCAATATGAAACATGTAAGATGGATTCCTTATGCACTGGCAATAGGAATTATCATACATGTTATGTTGCCTATGATATCATGATTTATTTGTGTATTGATACATGAAGCAAATATTAAACCAAAATTATATCGCTGAATGATAGTTTGGAGTGTTCTCATGTATTTATGAAATACTAGAGAATTGTTTGCAGAAACAACAAACTCCTTATGAAGAAGTGTTTGGACTCAAAATTTCATAAGTGATATTGAGTATGATATGTCAATAAAAAATTCAAATTCAGAATCTATAATTTGGAAATGTTCCAAATGAAAGACCATGGTTAATTCAATGAAAACGGCTAAGTACACCGCCTTGAATAGCACCATAATAAAATATTGTACATAAATATAAATGTACAAATTATAACTGAGCTGAGGGTAATTCCAAATGTTGAGAATCTCGTAACATTGTTATATGGTAACAATGTTATGACATAGTTCGTAATAGTACTTAGAGCTTACTAGAAGTCTAGAGACATACTCTGAATTGTTCCACATGATAAAAATAGTTTATCGGCGTCAAAGAGAGTTAAATGATAGAGTAGACGATTAAAATACAATAGCATACCCATTCACGAAGGGACTAACCCAATTGGTTTTAAGAAAATCGATTAAAGAAGTCGGAATAAGATTCCATAATTGGCCCCAAGTGCAAGTGGGAGATTGATTGAGTTAGGGGTAGGCCCTATGGGCAATTATGTAATTTGTTATATCTAACTTGGTAATCAAGCTTGTTCGAAATAAAAGGTGGTTTTCTTTCTATTATGTACTAGATATAATGTGTTATATTAATTAATTAATTTAATTAAAGGTATCTTTAATAGAAAATCCGTAAATTTTATTAAAAGCTAAATTATGTCGATTAGGAATTTAATTAAAAGCTAAATTATACTTGGGGAAACTTATTTTTCAATAAGGAATTGTTTATCTTCTCAAAAGTTTGATTTTAGCATGTCGCAAAATGTAAATAAGAATTTAGTTTTGGAATTTATTAAGAGATTGAATTCCTTATTAACTAAATTTTTTCAAGTGTTAAAATTGGTTAAGAGTTGTATTTAGTTTAATTGAACATTTAAATTTGTTAAGTGTAGTGATATTGGGCTTTAATTAAACTTTAAGTCCATTTAATAGAGTATTGGAGAATTAATTCTTTAAGTGTTTAATTCATTTTTTTTAGTTTTGTGTTGGGCTTTAAGCTAGCTTTAGGTCCATTAACAAATTAAATGAGATAAAACAATTAAGCAAAATCTTCTTAGTCATAGCCTATTGCTCCTTCATCCAATACCTCACCCTAGAAATTAATACGTACTTTGTTTCTCCAACTCCAGAAAAAGATAACAAGAAAGAAACAAAACCTTAGACTCTTTAAAAAATAATATCAATTCAAATAAATTACAAAGAATTCTTGAATTTGAGCATGTGATTGTTGCCATGTTCTAATAGAGTTTTGATGAGTTAAAGTTGGTCTTTTCGCAAGTTTATTTCAGCGAAATCTGGGCAGAAAACGCAAGTTAGTAGAAGAATCATAATTAATTGTAGATAAATAAGAAAAATCTAAAATTTAGATATTTTGTTCTTAACTCATATATGTACCTTCAGTTAGGATTTCATGGAAAAATATTTAGCTTTCCAATGTCAAATTCGCACAGCACTAGGGATGAAATTTAGGGTTGCTTTAGTTGGTTTGGCCTAGATTGATGCATGTAGCTTTGAAGTTTTTTGGATATTAAGATGAATTTATCTCACAATTTCTAGTCTAAGATGAATTTTTGTTACTGTTATATGAATTTTATTGAATTCAAGTGTATATGATCTTAATGTATTGGTGAATCCTTTGTCTATTTGAGTTGGATTCTCTGTATAACAACCCGCATATTTTACGATTGTATATTTAAATATAGCATCGTTAATCGGATTAAAGTCCGAAATGTCACTTTTTTCAAATAGTCGAATTAGGACTCGAGACCACTTCCATTGAGTCCAAAATGGTGTTTGCGACCTTTTTGAGTATAAACATCGATATGTTTGGAGTTGAGTGAAATTTTGATATTTTCATTTAGGGCTTTGGGTTTGGGTTTCAGCCCAATAACCTAACACCCAATCCATCTAATACCCTAACTCCCACTCCACTCCTCTTCATTCCTTCATAACATTTCCTAACACTCAAGCTAAAGTAAAAATGGGGGAAGAGAAAAGAAATCAAAATTCCTAAGCCCTAGTTTCTATTAGGAATTCAAGCTTTAGCTCCAAAATCAATGAGAAGCTTAGGTAAGCATCCTCTTCATCTTCTCCATCTCAATCCCTCTTCTATTTTCAGAATTCCTATAACCCAACTTAGGAAATATTTGCTTATTATCTTAGATTGGAGCTTCTTGAGTTGAAGTTGAAGAGGAATTGGCCTTTCCTTTGATTTAGAGCTTCTCATTGGTTGTTTTTGGGTTTAAAGGTGAGTTTTTGAACTCACATCTATGTCTATATCTTTGATAGCTGTTAGGTAGTAATTCCTAACATCTATTCTTTGTCCAATTTCTTTTGAATTGAATTGGTTTGATGAATATTCTAATTTTTGGTGTTTTGAAGCCAAATCTTTAAAAATCCTATCTTTGATGTTTGAACACGTTGTTGGGGTGTATCGAAGAGCCTATAAGGCTGGGTTGCCGCTTGGCGTAAATCCCTAGTCTTCGATGCTCGTCCGATCGCTCCGGTTTGAATTTTTGCCCTTTTTGGGGGCTAGGCTAAGATTACTGGAAACCACAATTCAGTCGATTGAACTGCAGTGTCAGTCGACTGAATCTGGGACCAGAAAACTCTCTGGCCTTGAGTCAGTCGACTGACCATGCAGCTCAGTCGGCTGAACTGGGGACAGAAATGTTTTTGTCCCTGTATCAGTCGACTGAAATGCAGAGTTAGTCGACTGAACCTGAAACCCGAGAGTTTCTAGGCTTGTTTCAGTCGACTGACCCTACAAAACAGTCGACTGAATCTATGAAGTTTGCTTTTTGCCTATTTTAGGCTACTGTGTGTGGGTTTTTCCAGTTTTTAATCGATTTTTTATTATCCGAATTTTTGTTATCATTTATCGACTTTGATGACTTCTTTTTCGGGATTTTTAGGAATATCCATTTTGATGGATTTGGTATCGATTTTTATGGTTTTAATTCACGTCGTCGAATGTGGATTTTGGTGATTGATTGTTTCTACAATCATTTCTGTGATTTGTCACTTTAAAATATAAAGGTTTTCTATACTAGTAATAAATATTCAAACTCTTTCACAAAGATGATTTCAACACTATTTTTAATACAAAGCTCGTTTTCAAAGCCGTTTTCCAATCTATTAGTATATACAAACATTTACCTCATTCGTATGAGAAATCTAATTAAACGGCTTAGTAAAACAAGTGGTATGAAACGCTTTCATGCTCCCGTTTGTGATAGGCCTTCCCCCTTTTGTGATTTCTGGATTTCTAGTTAATGATTTCTAGAATTTGTGTTTCACCGATTTTTGCGATTGACATTGATATGTTCTGTTTTGGTGAATAATTTAAAGAATATGACATTCTTTTTTGTGCTTTGAGATTCTTGAGATATTGTATGATTTTTGTTGTTATTCGATGTATACTTGTCACAGTATGGCATTTTTTTTATCATACGTTTTTGGTCATATCTCTTATCCTATCTCATTTTATATGATATTTATAGCTTGACTGATCCGTTTATTATTTTCTTCTTAAATAATACTTGGGTCAGACCGAGGTATTTCAGGTGCTCCTGCTTGACTTCTTATCAGGGTCCTTCACCTGACTTTTGGCTAACTACTTTAGCATAGTAGATTTTGTTAGTATATATTTGAGATAAAGACTCCTTGATGTATACTTATTCTTTTGTCTAGCATTGTATATATTCTTTTGGTTTGACCACTACTTTGATGTACACTTCTATGTGTTATATTCATATGTATTTATGCCTTTGTGATATGAATATCTGTGACTGATTTGTGTCATGCTTATTTCTATATTTGTTTCCGAAGTCCACATAGCCACTGTGTGGTAGCTTTGAGTTTGTATTTGATATGTCGGATTTCCTCTTGAAATGAAATGTAAGTTATATTATCTGACATATCGGTACTCGCACAAAGCAATTACACAGATGGTCGCTCCTCAACAGCCTTATTCTTCGTGCTAGTCGATGGCATTACCCCGTAGTGTCCTTGGCTAGTGTGAGCATAGAAGTGGGGCATCACAGCTTGGTATCAGAGCCAAACTTCGGAACAATGTAGAATAATCTGGCAAGGATCATTGTCCTAAGTCTTTCTTAGAAATCGTGCCATAGGATTTAATTCGAGTCTTCGTACCGTTCTATTCTATTTTCTTTTGTGATGCCTTGTTTTATCAATCAAGTTTGTTTGATATTCATATTGTGAATAACCTTTTTCCTCTTCTTTCTTTCTTAAAGAAGAGAAATGGTTAGACCAGGCCGTCCTAGCGCCGGTCAATCCAGTGCTACTCCTCAGGATGGAGTATTAATGTCTGCTCAATAACTTTTAGATCTTGTGAACAATGTCCAAGCTGCCGGACCCTTTCCAGTGCCTACTCACCCTAAATCTAGGTTTGCATGCTTGTGCATAGATTATACCGCTTTGGGTGGAAGGCCATTAAAGGGTTCCGAAAACGTTATAGAATCCAAGCTTGGCTTAGATCATGCGATCGCATCTTTTCTCGCATGAATCTTGTGGATCTACATTGAGTCCAAGTGGCTTCTAGCATGCTCCAAGAAAGAGCATTAGATTGGTATATATGAGCTTTTGATTTCAGAAATTATTGAAGCCGATCTTACTTGGGAGAAATTCCGGGAAAGGTTCGAATTGAAGTTTGTGCCGGAAGCTGAAAAAGTAACTTTAGCTCGGCGCTTTATTGACCTTGTTCAAGGTGAATCTTCTGTGACGGATTACGTCGCATCTTTTGAATCTCTCTCAAAATATGGGGTCGAATATATTAATACCCCATTGAAGAAAAATCAGAGGTTCGTCTATGGGTTGAATAAGAACCTCAAAAAGCCTTTACTTATGAAACTAGAAGTTTCTTTCGATCAGCTTGTAGATATTGCTCTTCGACTTGAAGAGGCCGATAGAGAAAGTGATGTTGAAGTTGTGAGTGCCAAACAGAACTTCAACATCAATAAGAAGAGGCATCCCTTTATTAAGTTCGAAAGTCCTAATCCCAACAAGAAAGTGAAGTAAGTAACTTCGTTAGCAAAGACTCCAATCCCTAGTCGTGGAGAATGCTACAATTGTGGCTCTAAGGACCACTATATTAATAGGTGTCCAAGGCCTATTTCTTGCCGCTATTGCAAAAGTTCGGATCATTATAAATCTTCATGTCCCAAACTTCAAAGCAAGAGAGAGGGAGAGCTGAATGTTATGCAAGCACCTAGTAACACTTCTCGTGGTCAAGGTAATTCTCCTTCTATCCTTGATGACATTAATTTGTTTTGTGATTATCCTATTCGAGTACTTTTTGATACGGGTTCATTATTTTATATCAAAAGAACTTGTTGATTCTTTCTCTTTAAATATTATGGGCTTGATGACTTCACTGAGAATTGCGAATCCGGTTGGTGGATCCGCAACACTCAGTTTACTTTGAGAAAATGTCGAGATTATTTTATGAGATTATTCTTTTCGAGCTGATTTGCATGTTATGCGTTACTTAGGCTTCGAAATTGATTTTTGGGAAACGATTGGCTTAATCATTATAAAGCATATATCCTTTGTCCTGAGAGGACTATCCATCTTCAACATTCTCAATCTGTTAAGCATATTTCTATTGATTTTAATGATTTTGATTTCCAAATTCGGTGGCATCATTTTATTCTTTAAACCCACTTGATGAGGAGAATGTTATTTCTCTCATTCAAGTAGTTTGTGAATTTTCCGGTATATTTGAGCTTGTCTTAGGATTATCACCTAAGCAATCTATTGAGTGGTGCTAAGGTCTTTTCAGCTCGACCTTGCCACCGGTTTTTACCAGCTACAAGTTGCGGAGGGTAGCATTCCACTTACCGCATTCCGTACTCGTTATGATTCTTGTGAGTGGTTCGTTATGTCATTCGAGTTGACGAACCTTCTACCTTATTTCATCCATCTTATGAATCGAGTATTCTGCGAATTCTCGATGAGACCATCATTGTATTCATTGATTATGGATGAAAACAACAAGTTAAAATTTGCAAATCTTTTTAATAAGGTATTTGTAAGTATGATTGGATTTTGTTCTTAAAACGAGCAAAGAATATTTGTAAAGTTTTAAGAGACTTGTTTATCATATAGAAGATGATTTTGTATTGTTTTTTCCATTGAGTGCTTTAAGAATTCTGGTCGATGCGCTTGATCAACGTTATCGATAGGAATCTCCTAACGCTATAATGAGACAGTCATACATAGTAAATTGACTTGTAATAAGTAAATTTTTCTAAAAAGATGAATATATAAAGTTAAATATAATTTTGAATGTCTTAGTTTTTCGAGAAAGAGGATCATTTCAAAGAACTCCTTTCCGATACTCCTATTCTTGTGATTCCCGAAGGGAACCAAGAATTGATTGTTTATACCGATACTAGTCGTATTGGTTTGAATGATGTTCTCATGCAAAAAGGGAACGTGTTATGACATATGCTTCGTGACAATTAAAATTTGTCGAGACTAGATATGCCATTCATGATATAGTGCTCGCGGCCATTGTTTTCGCTTTTAGAATTTGGCGACATTATCTTTTGGGAGAGAAAATTTGTTCTCTACACCGATCATAAATCTTTGAAGTATTTATTTTCTCAAAAAGGAACTTAATTTGCATCAACAACGTTGGCCCGAGTTTCTTGCATCTTATGGTTTTGATATTCTTTATACTCCCGGAAAAGGCAATCGAGTTGTCGATGCCCTTAGTCATAAGCAACAAGCGGTTGTTTCCATAATGATATCTGAATGGAGTGATCTCAAGACTTTGTCCACTTGTGAGATTCAAGATCGTGAATTCGATTCATGTTCATCTCTTGTTTTGTGCAGCCTTGAGGCTCATCCTTCTCTTTTGGATCGTACCTCTTTTGACTAAACTCTATGTCACAGAGACTGTTAAATTGCATGAAGTTCCTACTTCTATCGTTAGCGATCGAGATCCATTGTTTACTAGTGGATTTTGGAAGGGTCTTCAAAAAAGCTTTAGGAACAAAGCTTAATTCTAGCACCGCTTATCATCCTCACTTCGATGGACAAATAGAGCGTGTGAATCAAACTCTTGAAGATCTCCTTCGTGCATGTGTTCTTGATTTTGGTGGAAGTTGGGAAGATCATATTTCTCTTGTTGAGTTTTCCTATAATAATAGCTTCCAATCTAGTATTAGTATGGCACATTTCGAGGCACTATACGGAAGGCCATGCCGATTTCCTTCGTCTTGGCTTGAAGCCCGTAAGAAGCTGGTTTTTGGTCCAGAGTTTATTGGCGTTCATTTGTGTTTCACCTATGAGAGGTGTTGTGCGTTTCAGTCGATCGGAAAAGTTAGCACCTCGATATGTTGGTCCATTTTCCATCACCAAAGGTATTGGTTCCATGGCTTATCGTATTTTATTATCGGCTCAGTTTTCTGCTATTCATGACGTATTCCACGTCTCTCAACTACGGAAATGCCTTCGTGATTCCGATTCTATTTTTGAGCCCGGTGCAATTGAAGAAATTGAAGTTTCACAAAATTTGACTTATGAGCAACATTCTATTCGTATCATTGCTTCGGAGGTTAAACGCCTTCGAAATAAAGATGTTCTTCTTGTGAAAGTTCAATGGTCCTCAAATCCTAAGGATTGCTCTTGGGAATCATGAGAATTCATCGAGAAAACACATCCGGACTTAATCTCTCGTGCTCTTTAGGGTGAACTTCTCATTTCAAAATTTCTTCTTTTTGTGTTGTTATGCCTTTGTATGGTTGTTACTTTTGATTTCCTTTTCTTAAGTATTACCAGGACGTAATTTCTTTAAGGAGGGGAGTCTGTAACAACCCGCATATTTTACGATTGTATATTTAAATGTTTTATTTAAATATAGCATCGTTAATCGGATTAAAGTCCAAAATGTCACTTTTTGCAAACAGTCGAATTAGGACTCGAGACCACTTCCATTGAGTCCAAAATGGTGTTTGCGACCTTTTTGAGTAAAAACATCGATATGTTTGGAGTTGAGTGAAATTTTGATATTTTCATTTAGGGGTTTGGGTTTGGGTTTCAGCCCAATAACCTAACACCCAACTCATCTAATACCCTAACTCCCACTTCACTCCTCTTCATTCCTTCATAACATTTCCTAACACTCAAGCTAAAGTAAAAATGGGGAAGAGAAAAGAAATCAAAATTCCTAAGCCCTAGTTTCTATTAGGAATTCAAGCTTTAGCTCCAAAATCAAAGAGAAGCTTAGGTAAGCATCCTCTTCATCATCCCCATCTCAATCCCTCTTCTATTTTCATAATTTCCTATAACCTAACTTAGGAAATATTTGCTTATTAGCTTAGATTGGAGCTTCTTGAGTTGAAGTTGAAGAGGAATTGGCCTTTCCTTTGATTTAGAGCTTCTCATTGGTTGTTTTTGGGTTTAAAGGTGAGTTTTTGAACTCACATCTATGTCTATATCTTTGATAGCTGTTAGGTAGTAATTCCTAACATCTATTCTTTGTCCAATTTCTTTTGAATTGAATTGGTTTGATGAATATTCTAATTTTTGGTGTTTTGAAGTCAAATCTTTAAAAATCCTATCTTTGATGTTTGAACACGTTGTTGGGGTGTATCGAAGAGCCTATAAGGCTGGGTTGTTACTTGGCATAAATCCCTAGTCTCCGATGCTCGTCCGATTGCTCCGGTTTGGATTTTTGCCCTTTTGGGGGCTAGGCTAAGAATACTGGAAACCACAATTCAGTCGACTGAACTGCAGTGTCAGTCGACTGAATATGGGACCAGAAAACTCTCTGGCCCTAAGTCAGTCGACTGACCATGCAGTTCAGTCGGCTGAACTGGGGACATAAATGTTTATGTCCCTATATCAGTCGACTGAACTGCAGAGTCAATCGACTGAACCTGAAACCCGAGAGTTTCTAGGCTTGTTTCAGTCGACTGACCCTACAGAACAGTCGATTGAATCTGTGAAGTTTGCTTTTTGCCTATTTCAGGCTACTGTGTGTGGGTTTTCCAGTTTTTAATCGATTTTTGATTATCTGAATTGTTGTTATCATTTATCGACTTTGATGACTTCTTTTTCGGGATTTTTGGAATATCCATTTTGATGGATTCGGTATCGATTTTTATGGTTTTAATTCACGTAGTCGAATGTGGATTTTGGTGATTGATTGTTTCTACAATCATTTCTATGATTTGTCACTTTAAAATATAAAGGTTTTCTATACTAGTAATAAATATTCAAACTCTTTCACAAAGATGATTTCAACACTATTTTTAATACAAAGCTCGTTTCCAAAACCGTTTTCCAATCTATTAGTATATACAAACCTTTACCTTATTCGTATGAGAAATCTAATTAAACGGCTTAGTAAATTAAGTGGTATGAAACGCTTGCGTTTACTTCATCGGTTAATTCTTGGACTTGTTCGATTGAACTCTTGTGACAATTTTCGAGTGGAGATCTACAATTTGTTCGTAAATATTTAAGTTAAGCCAGTGGTTATGGGACATGAAGCTAAACTCTTATATTTACTAGCTTAGTGTGATTCACACTTTTTATTGAGCAATGGTGATCATTTTGTGATTTAGACTAGCGATGTGCGATGTCTCTTTGTCCGCATGAGGGACTGTACCCTGTTTGGAGGAGTTTCATCTCATTGTCCGTAAGGGGGGACTATACCCTATTTGGAGGAGTTTCGACTCATAGTCCGCAATGGGGGACTATACCCTGTTTGCAGGAGTTTCGACTCATAGTCTGCAATGGGGGACTATATCCTGTTTGGAGGAGCTTCGGTTCATAGGAGGAGCTTCGGCTCATAGGAGGAGCTTTGGCTCATTGTCCGCAAGGGGGGACTATACCCTGTTTGGAGGAGCTCCGGCTCATTTGTGATACATGTGTTGGTGAGTTTTCATGCTCCCGTTTGTGATAGGCTTCCCCCTTTTGTGATTTCTGGATTTCTAGTTGATGATTTCTAGAACTTGTGTTTCACCGATTTTTGCAATTGACGTTGATATGTTCTATTTTGGTGAATAATTTAAAGAATATGACATTCTTTTTGGTGCTTTGAGATTCTTGAGATATTGTATGATTTTTTTTGTTATTTGATGTATACTTGTCATAGTATGGCATTTTTGTTATCATACTTTTTGGTCATATCTCTTATCCTATCTCATTTTATATGATATTTATAGCTGGACTGATCCGTTTATTATTTTCTTCTTAAATAATACTCGGGTCAGACTGAGGTATTTCAAGTGCTCCTGCTTGACTTCTTATCAGGGTCCTTCACCTGACTTTTGGCTAACTACTTTAGCATAGTAGTTTTTGTTAGTATATATTTGAGATAGAGACTCCTTGATGTATACTTATTCTTTTGTCTAGCACTTGTATCTATTCTTTTGTGATGTAGTGGATCTTGTTTGACCACTACTTTGATGTACACTTCTATGTGTTATATTCACATCTGTTTCTGCCTTTGTGATATGAATATCTATGACTGATTTGTGTTATGTTAATTTCTATAATTGTTTTCGAAGTCCACATAGCCACTGTGTGATAGCTTTGAGTTTGTATTTGATATGTTGGATTTCCTCTTGAAATGAAATGTAAGTTATATTATCTGACATATCGGTACTCGCACAAAGCAATTACACAGATGGTCGCTCCTCAACAACCTTATTCTTCGTGCTAGTCGACGGCATTACCCCGTAGTGTCCTTGGCTAGTGTGAGCATAGAGGTGGGGCATCACACTCTGTTTGCTGAAAACCCACTTTTGAAATTATGATTTTTATTCAATTATACATGCTTATATGCTTCATGTTTGCTAGTTCAATAACCCAGATTATTAGAGAAGCAACTCAAGTGAAATGAGTGAAATCCAGTCGTCGGAGATCCACTGGAATCGCTTGGGAGTCAGTCCAGGTGAGGCAACTGGTAGACCGGTATGCCCTACCAATGCATCTGTTGCAGCTTGGACTTGACTCCCAGGCTGTGTTCTGGTATCTTCAATCGATCCGTTGACTACTTGTTTGCCCATTTGATTCTCTGAGATTGATTGCTAGATTTTGATGTTGCATTTCATATTAATTTTATTGATATTTTTGAATTTTGATTATGAATCAATGAATTAATTTTTGATGTTTTATACCATACGGTTGTTTGATGGATCTTGGGAGTAAGACAAACTTTTGATACACATTTAAAATTGAATTTATAAAAGGCCGATTTCTAAATTAAACTATTTTATGAAAATCCTTTTAAGCACAATTCTAATTTCTATATAAATAGCTTTAGAACTATATATACAATGTTATTCTCTTTGAAAATGGTTTTTAAAAATGATTTGGAGTAATGATTTGAAAAGTATACTTATATATATATATATATCTGCTATAAATCAATGTTTTACCAAAAATGATTTTAAAGTGAATAATTTTATAAAAGTGGCATGACATCGATCGAATGAGGAATTGATTTAAACGGTTAAATAAAGCAAGTGGTACGGAATGCTCGCGTTTGTTTTATCGGTTAATTCCCGAACATGCTCGACTGAACCTGCTACACACAAGTGGAGTTTACTATTGTATAAACATTTAGGTAAACCCGTGTTAGGGAACACATGGTCGTTATCTATTCGGATGCTATACGAAGGTATTTAACACTTTTATCAATGAGTTTATAACTCGCCTTCGGAATTTATAGGACTTGTTCCTATCTTGGAGTTCATAGGTCTTGTATATATCATGATGTTTATAGGACTTGTTCCTATCTTGATGTTTATAAGTATCGTACCTATCTTGATTTTTATAGGACTTGTTCCTATCTTGATGTTTATAGACCTCGTACCTGTAACGACTTGAAATTTTCAGTCGTTTTATTTTGAACATTTGATTTATTTTAAATGTCGAGTTTGAAATATTTATTGTAATACGAAAATAGTGAAATTTAATATTTGGAATAGTGTAAATAATTGAATTTGTGATTTAATATGAATTAAAATGGTTTCTAATATGAATATAAATTCTATTTGAATTAGAGTTGAGTTAGTAAGTTTTTAAAATTTGGAATTTCAAGTGATTTCGTCGATTTTGGAAATCGCTCGATTTAATCGACGCGTTAAAATAGCAATCCGGGACATAGTCTTGGAATTCGACGAAACCGGTTCCATTGGATCCATAATAGTGTATTATTATAGGATTTCAAATTTCTTAGCGATAGGACTTACAGTTTGGTTGGGCGAAGCTAAAACACATAAAATTTTATTTAAGTAAATTTAATTAAAATAATTCGATCCGAAAACCTGTCTTCCAAATACGATGGAATTGGCTCCCAATATATACTCCATTGTGTTCGGAATAGGAGTAAAACATTATAAATGCTAGGCAGCACGCTTCCTTTGGAGTTCGTCCGAAAAAGTGCGTGAACAGTGAATATAATAATATAATATATGTATACACGTATATATATGCGTATTCTCACTCAGAAAACCCTAGCCGCCAATTCACATTCAATGACTGAAATTCAATACTCTTCCTCCTCGATTTTCTCTCGATCCATCAACCTATTTGAAAATTTTCCTACATGAAAAACGTAGAGCTTCTAGAGCACTACGCGATGTACGGTGGAGATCATATATCGTTAACGACCGAAGGTGCTAGAGGGCCGCGTTTTCTCGATGTTTGGAGGTGATTTCAGGGCACAGGTGGGGTCCGAGTTCGATGGGATTTGGGGCGGAGGTGCGTGGTGGAGAGGGCTACGTCGTGAGGTTGGTGGATCGTTGTCTCGACGAATGATGGAGAAGCGACATTCAAAAGCTTGCGCGCATGAGTTGGTTTCTCAACTTAGAGCACGAACGAAGGGGAAGAGAAGGAATGTGCGGCCAGATCTGGATCTCTTAGGAAGCAACGGCCAGGATTAAATCTGGGTATTTAAAATAAAATAAAACGAAATTTATTTATATAAATTGTATTCAAAACTTATAAAATGCATATCTTTCACATACGAGGTCCGATTGAGACAAAGCAAGCAGCGATGGAATCATGGCGACGAGCCCTACATTATGGAATTGATTTGGAGATGATTGGAAATAGCTAAAATTTTAGGTGAAATCGAACGTCGTTCGATTTAATTTAAAATTGGAACATTTGGCAAATTAAAAACTCAAGTTGAGTTAAATCACTCATTTGGTTAATCATTATATTTTTATGGTAAATAAAATTTATTTCTGCTTGTTTAGATTGTTGAAATTAGTGATTGTTGAAATTAATTTAGGATGACGATATATCATCTTGAAATGCTATTAGATTGGTTGAACCGGATCTAGGGTCACGATATAGCATCTTGAATTGCTATTAAACTGTTTATGTTTATTTTATAGCTTATTTCTAGTATTGAATCATGTATGTGAGGAATTGATAAATGGATTGTTTTAAAATTACATTGTTAAATTATAACGTAAACTAAATTGAAATATATTTGTGTGATATATTTGGCCAAATAAACACCGTTGAATAATAAATGGAGAAGTCTTATTGTGAATGACCTTGGTTAGTAGAATAAATTATTATTCTGCTATTAGATTAATTTGGACACTTATTTTAAGCGCCAGTAGATTTACACTGGATAATGGTGTGTTAACAATTGATTGTTAATTATGGATTCGATTTGCATATATGCTTGTTGTTATGTATATGCATGTAATTTAACTTAGAAAGTTAAATTGAATTTAATGATAGCTTGTTAAGTACCATTGTGGCCGTTAAGCCTCTTTCTGAATATGGGAAGTTATAGGTCTTGGTAAACTTCAAATTCTATAATTTGGAGTAAAATGTTTTATTAAATTATTATATATATGCGAATTGTTTATTTAATTATTATTTTACAAATGTTCATAAAACCCTTTATTTAGTAAGGTTAATTATGTTTTAAAGTTAATTATTTATTTGATTTTGTTTAAAGGAATGAATTATTTTATTTTTAGTGACTTAGAACTAGATAATTATTTCATTAATAATAGCTATTATAAAGTTAATTAATTTTATTTAAAAGTTGATTTAAAGTTAATTACTTATATTATATTTTAAAATATTAAAGAATAAATTATTATATTATTAATTATTATTTTTCTTAAAAGTTTATTTTTATATTATTAAAAATGGTTAAGATATTTTTGTGATGTTAAAATCTTATTTATTATAATTATATACTAGATTGTTTATAAAAGGTAACCTTTTTGTAAAAGAATTTTGTTAAAGAAGTTTATAAATTTGGAAGAAGGTTGAAATTTGAAAAGGGAAATTTTACAAATGGTTTGAGATTTTTAAAAGAATATTTTTCTAAATTAAACTTGGAAATCTATATAGAAGCCTTATAAATAGTTTTGAGATATTTATAAAATAAAGAAATTTTGGAAAGCAATAGTATATTTTCATAGCGTAAATTGAAGGGCAGGGATTGCCAACAGTTTGTTATGGATTCGGTAGGATAGTGACATAACCATTGTGCAAACTGCGATATATGATTGATTGCATGGCGGAAATCGGTAGGCGGAGATTGCCTAAGTTAAGTTTTGTTTTTTCTGGGTTAGAGACGCAACCAGCGAGCTGTGATCCATGGTCGATACCGAATGGCACTTCCATATCTATTTTTTTTAAATAGTTTTCAAGTATTTTCTTTTGAAAGAAAGAATTTTTAATATACTTATTTCAATGAAATAAGTATATGAATGTTTTTATATGGTGATTCGATTTATCGAAATCAAATTAAATGAGGCTTAGTGATTTCAGTGGGAAATGTGATCTATGGTTGAATGTTTGTTTATTTGAAAGTTAAATAACCGACTATCGTATCTTGGCCCAAATATGTAATCCTTCTTAATTTTGATAGTAGGAAATGATTTCTTGCTTAACACGAAGGGTTTTAACTCTGGAAATACCTAGGGGAAACACGGGAATTATATGGTACAATTACCATCGGTCGTGCTATACTGTACATTTAAACTCGTTGTTCTCCTAGGATAAATGATAAGGAGATCCGTCCACTTAAATAGTTAGGGGGTGATCCCCGCTCTTATGTATTGTCTGATTATTTCCTACAGAACCGGTATTGAGCATTCCGGAAATCGACGACTGGTTTATGGAGCGCCCGGAAAGCGGAAGAGTGTACTCGTAAGAGATGACTCGAAACCGTTACCACTCCAAAACCATATACGGTCTATGGATGTAACGATATAGGTTTTTCGCGTTCGAAAATCGACATCCATACTTTACATTGTACTCGAATGCCGTAGATTCGATTGCTCAAATCCGAGTCGCCGGAGCTTATAAAACAGTTAAGTAAATAACACAGCGGAAGAAAAAGAATAATGCATTGATATACAATATCTGATACAACAGAGTGATACAATGAATATCAATATACATCAGAGATATGATACAAGAAATAGCAGCGGAAAAGAAAACGATAACATCAGCAACGGATAATCTCCATCTTCAAAGCACCAATCCAGAAATAGCTTGAACTCTCAATAACGATACACAAAGATAAGCAAGTGCAGTCCATATCCACAGACTGAACTAGCTCCAGAAAATCTACTAATCCTGATTATCTGAAAAACCCAACTCTAGACTGCTCGTGTAGAAAATTTTTGAGCACCCAGAGTTTAGGAAAGAAGCAATAAACTCCGGATCAGTCATGGGACTGGTGTGAGCAACAAAAACAGTTTATCTTTAAAAAAAATAGCAGAGAATTTTAAAGTCAATTCGCAATGCTTTTGAAAATGTAACTACCATAAGACCTCCCACCACACACACAATGCAAACGCAAACTTGGAGGAGATTTCTTCTTATGTTAGTCAAAGATGCTTACTATGCAAAATCAAATCATTTTTTGATATTATTATTAGTGCATAGTGGAAAACACTTTCGAAAGTAGAATATAAATCTTAGCCAGCATAGGTACCATTATATTATGCCTGCTATAGCTCCCTCCTGAGGAGACAGGTTATACAATTGAAATTGTAAAGGCTCGTATTGTTTCTTTGGATTTCCAACAAATGGTCAGGCCAAGGAACTTCCCATTGCCACATAGGTACGCCTCTGGAAAGACGACCCCGAGAAATAACCTAACATTACGGTTAGATCTCTGCCAACACAAGGCCGGGTTACCCCTAACTGGGTAACTACTGACACGAGTATGCCATCTCCCGGTTGTAACCAACCTTTAACCGGGGCTCAGCAACAAATCACAAAGTAAGATATAAATATGTTTGCGATATCCACATAAGTTAAGTATCTGGGCTCGATACCATGATACCAATTCTATCCAGAAGGAAATGTACATACCCTAAGGGGCGCTACCCCCAATAACCTTGCTGCATCTTTCCTGTTTTGACCATTCCGGGGTGTGAGGTTCGACGAAGTCTCGTCCACAAAGCTACGCTCTGGCACAAAGCCATGCTTTGGGTCAACAGATGATCAGAGTAATGATCACAAAGATAAATGATCAAACAAATGATCATATCATAAATGATCAAATAATGATCATCACACAGCAACACTCAGCATGTCACATTACCAAATTGGGAATATATCGCTGATAAATTTCAACTACATAACCTCTGAGCTCGTACGTCTCAGAGAAGGGTGTTAAGCTAAGAGAATAAATTCTCCGCCACCAAACAGAAATGTATTTGAAAGAAATCAGCTTTATATCTCAAAATGTAATGTCAGACATACCATCCATACAAGTCTGTTCCGGATTCAAACAGAACCGAAGGCACTTCCAAAGAAGCCCTTGCAAATCCGGATAATTTTCTAATCATGCCCGGACTTCCCATCACAAAGGGTGATCAAATCTCTATATTGGGGACCAGTCGATGCAGAGACATTCGACGAGTTGTCCTTTCATCTTCGAAAATATCCGGTCTTCACCACCGGTCTTCAAATGCTATCCATATACGACGTATCATTATTCGGAATGGATTATACGACCCAAAGGTCCTTTCCCGGTTAACCCGAATAGTGAGCGTAATATTTAAAACATATGGATATGGGATTTCAATTAAGTCACAATTTATTATCCAAAACTTTCTTTACACGGTTTAACAAATTACCATTTTTAAATCTTTAAACAAAAAGATTCATTTTAACAACCTTCAATGGTTAAAACAATCTCCACATTTTAATCTTTTAAATAAAAGATTTAATTCATAAAGTTCACCCAGTTTCACAAAGATTTATTCATAGATTTCCAAATCAATTTCCATTTCAATTGAATTTACTCGTTAAATCTTTAAATCAAAGATTTAACTTATAGCTTTCAAAACTCGTTTCCAAAGATTCATCATAGCCTTTCAAAACAATTTTTATTTCAAGTTCGATTAAATCATTCGGTCTCTGAATCAAAGATTCATTTCATAGTTTTCAAAAAATTTCAATTCCATTTCAAACTTGAAACCTTTCAACACAATTTGGAAATTCATTTCTTATATGAAAACTTTTACTATTTGAAAACAAGTAGATTTCGTTTCGAAAAAATCCAGTTATATTTGCTCGAGTTAAAGCCTTTGAATTAAATTCAAATTCCCAAATCAATATCTTTAAAATGGTTTAACCCAATATAACTTGAACAGCATTTTTAATCCCTAGTTTCAAATCATAGAATTCAATTTCAAACTTGAATTCAAATTTAAATCAAATTATTTAAATTTTCAAAACTCGATTAAGTTATTCAAAATCACTTTTATCTTTGAAATTCCATTTCAAAAGCTTTTTACTTTAAACCCGAATTTCCAATTTCAAAATCAATTGAAATTAAAATTTCAATTTCAAAAACATCAAATTTAAATTATCTGTGATTCAATCGATTTCCACGTGAAATCCATATTTGTGTGTGTAAAGGTGTAGTACAGGGGGTTTCACACAATAGTGCAACATCATTCAATCATCACAGATCAGAATACAGAAATATAGTTGATAAGCGGTATTGACTATCACGCTTATCGTTCATTCACAGATCACAAATATATATCACAGATAAGTAAATTACAGATCACAACATAAATCAGGATGTATCACAAAGCATCACAAATCGGGAAATATCAAACAATTCAATCATTCTATAGAATCCGAACATCCGTAAGTAGGATCAATTTAATTATCTGATAAATTTAAATCAGATTAAATTTCTATGAATAATTTTATGGTCATAATAGATAAAAATAATAATTAATCACAAGATATTTAATAAATGATTTTTTTTATTAATCATTAATTTACCCTTAATTTACAAATTAATTTAACCTTAATTAATTTACTCAAATCTTAATTTCTTGATTAAATAAATAAATCAATTATTCACTTGAACTAATTTAATGAATGCATATCTTTCATCTTCACTAATTAAAATTTAAAACAATTTCTAACAAATGTTTTAATTATCATCACAAAGCAAATTTAAACAATTTAAATATTAAAACTTCTTTGATTTCAGAACTAGGATTCAAATTATCTTAAATTCAGATTTTAACTTAAAAACTTATCTTCAATTTAAAAACTTTATTTTCAAATTCAAACCATTTAAACATTAAGGTTGTTAAAAACAATTCAAATTTCTAAAACTTTATTTTCTTTTTAAACTCAGATTCAAAATATCTTTAATTCAGATTTAAATTTTTTAGATTTAAACTTGTTTTAACTTTGCTTAATAATTTAAATTCAGTTTTTTTTTAAGTTTAGAGACAAATCAGGTTATTAAAACCTGCTACCCAGACATACCCAAGCTACATCACTCCTGCTTCGAGTCCTCCCCCTCAAAATCTCGAGTAAAGCTTCGAGTTCCCACCTTCATCAATTTCTTCGAGTCAAACACTCGTTTCCCCGTGCTCGAACCCGAGCGAACTACTTCTTCCCCAAATCTTTCTCAACTCTGATGCATACATAGGCACGTACACGTGCACATCGACGTTGGCCGGTTCCAGTCATCGCTACGTCGTCGAGTAGGTCGACGATCTTCCCCCGATCATGCTCCGATCATGTAAACATCACCGTCTCCTCTAAATCGAAATCGAGGCAAAAATTTCCAAGCCTGGAAACAGACTTCAACCTCCACCCCAAAACCTGTCACCGCTACGTTTTCGTTGCTCCGATCATCGGAAAGCCTGCTCCTCCGACCTCAACTTCGTCTACTACCTAGCTATCTCTTCCCAAAAACTTAAAGCACTCGATCAATCACCCAAACCATGGTGATCGATACATAAAGCACAGCAAAAACTAGGGTTTAAAACATAAATTATCCACCACCATCATCACAGTGATCTGAACACCAAACTAAAAAATTTCCCCCACTCACCGATCATTCATCTACCTCTAGAATAATTGTCGACTTCCCAAATTTCAAAGATCATCAGGAGTCTCTAAAATTTTGATTTCTGGTTAAACCAGAAATACACACAAAACCCTTTACTAAAAACCTCCGATTTAGTTATAAAAATCAAATTTTGGTATTAGTATTTGATTCACAAACCTGAATTTATAAATCATGACAAATTATTTTTGACTAAATTTAAGTTTACACTGTGTTTTATATTTCCAGAAGCAATACTAAGTTATTTATCTTAAATAAATTTTTAAATTAAGATTGGTGATGTAACACACAAATTTCATTTGAGACTTGAATTGAAACCGAGATTAAATCAAGAGGTTTTAAATTAGAATCAAAACTAGATCTTAAAAACTGGAAACAGAGGAATTCTTGGTATGCATACATCATATATCAGAACTTAACAATATGGATACACAGACAGTCTTAAAGATATACAATATTTATCACAGCACAACATGCAACCATACTTTTACTTTTAATTTTAAAAGTGAAGTTACTCACCTGGAAAAAAATTTAGAACAGAGAACACTCAGTTTTGAAAAGCTGTCAGCTTGACCCCCCTTTGATCTCCTTACAAGCTTAGTTGAGTAGATTTAATTGTTGTTGTAGAGTTGAAATTTTATCTTCAGTTTTAAGATGTGCACAGACTTGATTATTTGCTTCCCAGACTTCCAGCTTGTTTGTATCTTGTTCAGGTTAATAGTTTACAGTTGACATTAGTTTCTTGAGGTATCCAGTTCAAATGAACGAACTGATGAAGATTGCTATATGTAGAGTGAGTTTACAGGGATATCACTTAGTTTGTACATGGGTGAAATGGTCCTAAGCAAGCTTGAATTGACTTTGTCCCCAGCCTTGTTTACAGCCTACATACTTGAATATATTTTATTTCATTTTGTTTAAGTGTACTTAGGATCTTGCTTTTATTTATTTTTGTACTTTGTTTATTTATACACTTTTTACTTGCCTGCATCTTTCTTTTTTTTATACTGACTTTGCCTTTGTTTGCTTAACAAATTATACCAGTTATATATATATCTTACTTTTACATACTTGTATTTAATGCTTTATACAACAAGAACGGCTGAACATGTATTGCATTATGGTTGTTTTACAGAGAAGTTACTCTTTGCTTGTACTTGTTTATGCATATTTATTTTTTAATTTGTTTGTTCACACTTTATCTTTGACAAAGCTTCTTTGTGGTGGCTGCAGATCTCATATTTTGGTGGCCGATGATATGTCCTTGTGTGCTAACATTTATTACTTTGCTTTGTTTATTTTTGCCTTGCATATTTATTTTACAGACATATTTTACTTTGTCTTGCTTACTAGTTTTTTTCTTATGTTGGTGGCTGCAACTTTATTTTGTTTGCTTTCAAAACTTTTGTTTCTTTTCTTTTTGTCTTACACTTCCATATGTTTTGTTTTATTCCATGCTTATATTTGAACTTGTTTGTACACTAATATATTTGTTTTATAAGCTGCTTATTTTCTTCTCTTGTTGCAAATGTATATATTTGTTATTATCATTGTTAGTACATTTGTTTGTATTATAATTTACTTATTATATTTATTTCCACAATTTATTTTATATTTTATTTCTTTTTTTCTTACATTATATCAATTTGTTTAATTTGTAAAATATAAATAAATTTCTATTTTATATAACTATAAATTTGTTAAAAATATCTGTTCGAAACAAATACTTATTCATTTCGGGGAAACTCGGATCTATTAACCGACAAATATTGAAATTTTTATTCAAAAATTAAATTAATTATCAATTTAAACTAAATTAAAATTCGGGATCGTTACAGACTTCCCCCCTTAAAAGGAATTTCGTCCTCGAAATTCGCAAGCACGAAAATAACACAGAGATAGACAGATTCGATCTCCTATAATTCCTTAAACACAAGATACGGATTCCAAATTTAAGTCGGAATACTTATACTTTGGGGTATATATATATCTATATCTTGTCCCCTTTCGGACTTCGATATTCACTAGAAATTACAACAGAATTTCAATTTTGGTTTTAATCAAAAATCGTTTTATCGATTCAATTCAAATTCAGCCCTATATTCTATTAACCAATTTAACTCAAATTAAAATCTCCAATTTATTTAAAATTTCCAATTTCCAATTCATATTCATTAAGGTTTAAATAAAAACTGATAAGATACCAGTGAAATACGAAGTAAGAATTTTCTACAACGATTCGTAGGGCCATCACCGTACCGAAACTTCTTTTTGTAGCTGGTACGAAGCAATGAAAAGAATTTGGAAACGAATCAAAGAATATTGATGGAAAAAGTTGTTTCCACTGTCGCAGGGTATTGATCATTTATAGTCGTATTCCCCTGTCCCCTATCTCGTTCTCTTCTTGCACTCATACTCACTATCAGTGGATAGTTAGGAGAATTTACTGAGACGTTTAAACAGATATCTTAGGTATACACTCATTCTAGGGATACTACACCCTATCTCTAATGAGCTACTTAACGTGTTATACTCCTGAGCTAAAGTTCAACCTTAGCTCTGATACCAAATGTAACGATACAGATTTTTCACGTTCGAAAATCGACATCCATACTTTACATTGTACTCGAATGCCGTAGATTCGATCGTTCAAATCCGAGTTGCCGGAGCTTATAACATAGTTAAGTAAATAACACAGCGGAAGAAAAAGAATAATGCATTGATATACAATATCTGATATAATATCTGATACAACAGAGTGATACAATGAATATCAATATACATCAGAGATATGATACAAGAAATAGCAGCGGAAAAGAGAACGATAACATCAGCAGCGGATAATCTCCATCTTCAAAGCACCAATCCAGAAATAGCTTGAACTCTCAATAATGATACACAAAGATAAGCAAGTGCAATCCATATCCACAGACTGAACTAGCTCCAGAAAATCAACTAATCCTGATTTTCTGAAAAACCCAACTCTAGACTGCTCGTGTAGAAAATTTTTGAGCACCCAGAGTTTAGAAAAGAAGCAATAAACTCTGGATCAGTCATGGGACTGGTGTGAGCAACAAAAACAGTTTATCTTTAAAAACAAATAGCAGAGAATTTTAAAGTCAATTTGCAAGGCTTTTGAAAATGTAACTACCATAAGACCTCCCACCACACACACAATGCAA
Organism: Allium fistulosum; assembly: GCA_030737815.1. NCBI lineage: Eukaryota > Viridiplantae > Streptophyta > Magnoliopsida > Asparagales > Amaryllidaceae > Allium > Allium fistulosum. The sequence continues at coordinate 1,366,466,039 of CM060902.1, read as the reverse complement.
ACGCAGACTTGGAGGAGATTTCTTCTTATGTTAGTCAAAGATGCTTACTATGCAAAATCAAATCATTTTTGATATTATTATTAGTGCATAGTGGAAAACACTTTCGAAAGTAGAATATAAATCTTAGCTAGCATAGGTATCATTATATTATGCCTGCTATAGCTGCCTCTTGAGGAGACAGGTTATACAATTGAAATTGTAAAGGCTCGTATTGTTTCTTTGGATTTCCAACAAATGGTCAGGCCAAGGAACTTCCCATTGCCACATAGGTACGCCTCTGGAAAGACGACCCCGAGAAATAACCTAACATTACGGTTAGATCTCTGCCAACACAAGGCCGGGTTACCCCTAACTGGGTAACTACTGACACGAGTATGCCATCTCCCGGTTGTAACCAACCTTTAACCAGGGCCCCAGCAATAAATCACAAAGTAAGATATAAATATGTTTGCGATATCCACATAAGTTAAGTATCTGGGCTCCATACCATGATACCACTTTTATCCAGAAGGAAATGTACATACCCTAAGGGGCACTACCCCCAATAACCTTGCTGTATCTTTCCTGTTTTGACCATTCCGGGGTGTGAGGTTCGACGAAGTCTCGTCCACAAAGCTACGCTCTGGCACAAAGCCATGCTTTGGGTCAACAGATGATCAAAGTAATGATCACAAAGATAAATGATCAAACAAATGATCATATCACAAATGATCAAATAATGATCATCACACAGCAACACTGAGCATGTCACATTACCAAATTGGGAATATATCGCTGATAAATTTCAACTACATAACCTCTGAGCTCGTATGTCTCAGAGAAGGGTGTTAAGCTAAGAGAATAAATTCTCCGCCACCAAACAGAAATGTATTTGAAAGAAATCAGCTTTATATCTCAAAATGTAATGTCAGACATACCATCCATACAAGTCTGTTCCGGGTTCGAACAGAACCGAAGGCACTTCCAAAGAAGCCCTTGCAAATCCGGATAATTTTCTAATCATGTCCGGACTTCCCATCACAAAGGGTGATCAAATCTCTATATCGGGGACCAGTCGATGTAGAGACATTCGACGAGTTGTCCTTTCGTCTTCGAAAATATCCGGTCTTCACCACCGGTCTTCAAATGCTATCCATATACGACGTATCATTATTCGGAATGGGTTATACGACCCAAAGGTCCTTTCCCGGTTAACCCGAATAGTGAGCGAAATATTTAAAACATATGGATATGGGATTTCAATTAAGTCACAATTTATTATCCAAAACTTTCTTTAAATGGTTTAACAAATTACCATTTTTAAATCTTTAAACAAAAAGATTCATTTTAACAACCTTCAATGGTTAAAACAATCTCCACATTTTAATCTTTTAAATAAAAGATTTAATTCATAAAGTTCACCCAGTTTCACAAAGATTTATTCATAGATTTCCAAATCAATTTCCATTTCAATTGAATTTACTCGTTAAATCTTTAAATCAAAGATTTAACTTATAGCTTTCAAAACTCGTTTCCAAAGATTCATTCATAGCCTTTCAAAACAATTTTTATTTCAAGTTGGATTAACTCATTCGGTCTCTGAATCAAAGATTCATTTCATAGTTTTCAAAACATTTCAATTCCATTTCAAGCTTGAAATCTTTCAACACAATTTGGAAATTCATTTCATATATGAAAACTTCTACTATTTGGAAACAAGTAGTTTTCGTTTCGGAAAAATCCAGTTATATTTGCTCGAGTTAAAGCCTTTGAATTAAATTCAAATTCCCAAATCAATATCTTTAAAATGGTTTAACCCATTATAACTTGTACATCATTTTTAATCCCTAGTTTCAAATCATAGAATTCAATTTCAAACTTGAATTCAAATTTGAATCAAATTATTTAAATTTTCAAAACTCGATTAAGTTATTCAAAATCGCTTTTATCTTTGAAATTCCATTTCAAAAGCTTTTTACTTTAAACCCGAATTCCCAATTTCAAAATCAATTGAAATTAAAATTTCAGTTTCAAAAAAATCAAATTTAAATTATCTATGATTCAACCGATTTCCACGTGAAATCCATATTTGTGTGTGTAAAGTTGTAGTCCAGGGGTTTCACACAGTAGTGCAACATCATTCAATCATCACAGATCAGAATACAGAAATATAGTTGATAAGCGGCATTGACTATCACGCTTATCGTTCATTCACAGATCACAAATATATATCACAGATAAGTAAATTACATATCACAACATAAATCAGGATGTATCACAAAGCATCACAAATCAGGAAATATCAAACAATTCAATCATTCTATAGAATCCAAACATCCGTAAGTAGGATCAATTTAATTATCTGATAAATTTAAATCAGATTAAATTTCTATGAATAATTTTCTGGTCATGGTAGATAAAAAAAATTAATTAATCACAAGATATTTAATAAATGATTTTTTTATTAATCATTAATTTACCCTTAATTTACAAAATAATTTAACCTTAATTAATTTAACTCAAATCTTAATTTCTTGATTAAATAAATAAATCAATTATTCACTTGAACTAATTTAATGAATTCATATCATTCATCTTCACTAATTCAAATTTAAAACATTTTCTAACAAATGTTTTAATTATCATCACAAAGCAAATTTAAACAATTTAAATATTAAAACTTCTTTGATTTCAGAACTAGGATTCAAATTATCTTAAATTCAGATTTTAACTTAAAAACTTATCTTCAATTTAAAAACTTTATTTTCAAATTCAAACCATTTAAACATTTAAGGTTGTTAAAAACAATTCAAATTTCTAAAACTTTATTTTCTTTTTAAACTCAGATTCAAACTATCTTTAATTCAGATTTAAATTTTTTAGATTTAAACTTGTTTTAACTTTGCTTAATAATTTAAATTAAGTTTTTTTTAAAGTTTAGAGACAAATCAGGTTATTAAAACCTGCTACCCAGACATACCCGAGCTACATCACTCCTGCTTCGAGTCCTCCCCCTCAAAATCTCGAGTAAAGCTTCGAGTTCCCACCTTCATCAATTTCTTCGAGTCAAACACTCGTTTCCCCATGCTCAAACCCGAGTGAACTACTTCTTCCCCAAATCTTTCTCAACTCAGATACATACATAGGCACGTACACGTGCACATCGACGTTGGCTGGTTCCAGTCATCGCTACGTCGTCGAGTAGGTCGACGATCCTCCCCCGATCATGCTCCGATCACGTAAACATCTCCGTCTCCTCTAAATCGAAATCGAGGCAAAAATTTCCAAGCCTGGAAACAGACTTCAACCTCCACCCCAAAACCTGTCACCGCTACGTTTTCGTTGCTCCGATCATCGGAAAGCCTGCTCCTCCGACCTCAACTTCGTCTATTACCCAGCTATCTCTTCCCAAAAACTTAAAGCACTCGATCAATCACCCAAACCATGGTGATCGATACATAAAGCACAGCAAAAACTAGGGTTTAAAACATAAATTATCCACCATCATCATCACAGTGATCTGAACACCAAACTAAAAATTTTCCCCCACTCACCGATCATTCATCTACCTCCAGAATGATTGTTGACTTCCCAAATTTCAAAGATCATCAGGAGTCTCTAAAATTTTGATTTCTGGTTAAACCAGAAATACACACAAAACCCTTTACTAAAAACCTCTGATTTAGTTTTAAAAATCAAATTTTGGTATTAGTATTTGATTCACAAACCTGAATTTATAAATCATGACAAATTATTTTTGACTAAATTTAAGTTTACACTGTGTTTTATATTTCCAGAAGCAATACTAAGTTATTTATCTTAAATAAATTTTTAAATTAAGATTGGTGATGTAACACACAAATTTCATTTGAGACTTGAATTGAAACTAAGATTAAATCAAGAGGTTTTAAATTAGAATCAAAACTAGATCTTAAAAACTGGAAACAGAGGAATTCCTGGTATGCATACATCATATATCAGAAATTAACAATATGGATACACAGACAGTCTTAAAGATATGCAATATTTATCACAGCACAACATGCAACCATACTTTTACTTTTAATTTTAAAAGTGAAGTTACTCACCTGGAAAAAAATTTAGAACAGAGAACACTCAGTTTTGAAAAGCCGTCAGCTTGACCCCCCTTTGATCTCCTTACAAGCTTAGTTGAGTAAATTTAATTGTTGTTGTAGAGTTGAACTTTTATCTTCAGTTTTAAGATGAGCACAGACTTGATTATTTGCTTCCCAGACTTCCAGCTTGTTTGTATCTTGTTCAGGTTAATAGTTTACAGTTGACATTATTTTCTTGAGATATCTAGTTCAAATGAACGAACTGATGAAGATTGCTATATGTAGAGTGAGTTTACAGGGATATCACTTAGTTTGTACATGGGTGAAATGGTCCTAAGCAAGCTTGAATTGACTTTGTCCCCTGCCTTGTTTACAGCCTACATACTTGAATATATTTTGTTTTGTTTTGTTTAAGTGTACTTACGATCTTGCTTTTATTTTTTTTGTACTTTGTTTATTTATATACTTTTTACTTGCCTGCATCTTTCTTTTTTTTATACTGACTTTGCCTTTGTTTGCTTAACAAATTATACCAGTTATATATATATATATATATATATATCTTACTTTTACATACTTGTATTTAATGCTTTGTACAACAAGCACGGCTGAACATGTATTGCATTATGGCTGTTTTACAGAGAAGTTACTCTTTGCTTGTACTTGTTTATGCATATTTATATTTCAATTTGTTTGTTCACACTTTATCTTTGACAAAGCTTCTTTGTGGTGGCTGCAGATCTCATATTTTGGTGGTTGATAATATGTCCTTGTGTGCTAACATTTATTTCTTTGCTTTGTTTATTTTTGCCTTGCATATTTATTTTACAGACATATTTTACTTTGTCTTGCTTACTAGTTTTTTCTTATGTTGGTGGCTGCAACTTTATTTTGTTTGCTTTCAAAACTTTTGTTTCTTTTCTTTTTGTCTTACACTTCCATATGTTTTGTTTTATTCCATGCTTATATTTGAACTTGTTTGTACACTAATATATTTGTTTTATAAGCTGCTTATCTTCTTCTCTTGTTGCAAATGTATATATTTGTTATTATCATTGTTAGTACATTTGTTTGTATTATAATTTACTTATTATATTTATTTCTACAATTTATTTTATATTTTATTTCTTTTGTTCTTACATTATATCAATTTGTTTAATTTGTAAAATATAAATAAATTTCTATTTTATATAACTATAAATTTGTTAAAAATATCTGTTCGAAATAAATACTTATTCGTTTCGGGGAAACTCGGATCTATTAACCGATAAATATTGAAATTTTTATTCAAAAATTAAATTAATTATCAATTTAAACTAAATTAAAATTCGGGATCGTTACAATGGAGGAGTTTCATGATTTACTTTGAGATGTTAGACTCCATGTGCGATCCTGAGACCTGTTAGGGTATGGGAATCCGTGTGTGATTCCAAGGTCGAATTAAGATGTGGGAATCTATATGCGATTCCAAGGCCAGTGTGGTGTGAGAATCCATATAGGATTCCATGATCTATTTTGGAGTAGTGCATAAGCTGGAACGCCGGACGAAGCCTCATCAGCGGAAATGACTAAAACGAGAGATAGGAGGCATGGCCAGTAGGGTTGTTAAACCCATAGGGTGTAATCGGCTCCTTTTTCTAGTAATACCGATGCCTTTAGTTGTTTTTGGCATGCCGGAGCGATGCACTCGGTCTTAGCAAAACAAGTTATGTTTTTCCTATAATACCCCGGCTAGACGGGTATGATGCTTCAGATAGATAACTCTGATCCTTGTGTAGGAGGACCGTTCTCGATGTATTGAGGGCGCCTCCATAGGACCATACACAATTGGCGAAAGAGCCTTATCGAGTTTGATTTTATACCGGTATTGTTGTGATATACACAGCACGAGAATCACAACTACTTGATTATTATTATTTTGCCCCTTAGACATTATTATAATATCACTAGATTTTCTATGGAAATGGTTTGGTGATCGTAAGGCAAAAACCCGACCGTGTTTATATGCGGCGTGGTCTAACGATATCTTTATTTTGAAAAGATTTTATAACTTAATAAATCTAATTGGTTGTGTTTTTCTCACACTGGTTTACCAGGCTGATCCATGTGTTATTATTTTATAATAATGCTCGAGTCAGACCGAGTATATTACAGTTTAGATTGGTTGCTTTGGAGCTTAGAAGACGAGCTGGAGACTGAGACGTATTCTCGTACTTGTTTATTCCACTGCAATGTTTGTTTGAAATTATCAGCAATTGTGAGGATAAGCTGTTATAATTATCCAGACTGATAATTATTGATTTATATACACTGATTTGAGATATGTATATTACAGTTTCATTTGTGTAAAGAACTATTGATATTATATATTATTCATTCCGCTGTGAGATTCTGTATTTGTTAGTTTCTTCTACCTTCTTCTTTTCCCCTAACAATCTGTCTTTCCGACACTCGATTGTTCGATATGCTATACAGTGAACATATTGATGTCGATTTTCGAGGGTCGAAAAGTGGGGTCGTCACACATGGTATCAGAGCTTAGGTTGGCGATATACCTAGATTTGGTGGGGATTACTCATTAGAGATAGGGTCAGTAGTACCCTAGAATGAGTTTTAGTGTATTATAGATATGAGTGCGTATTTGTTCGTGAATAAAAAAATGTTTTATATTCTGTTGACTTATCGGTTGAGTGTTTATGAATTCTGGTCGGTACGGAAAGTATAACCGTATCGATAGGGGTTTCTAAACTCTTAAACAAGGTAAACTGACATAGTATTGTTTTGTAGAGGGTAAATGAAATAATTTTACCCAAACTATATTTTGATATAAAAGAAATAATTTCATGAAATTATTATAGCATAATTGGAATGTTTGGTTGTTAATATTATAATCAAAACAAGATTATAAAAATTGAAATGGTTTATATAACCAAATAGAAATTGTATAAGTATGATTGTACATATGAGTTGTAACTAAAAGTGGTTCAAACCAGAATTTGGAAATTTAAATCCCGAAAATTTTGGGAAAATGTTTTAGATGAATTTGAACTAAGTATTTTGGAATTTTTAAATCTTAAAGATTTTGGAAATGTTTTCCAAAGTAGTTTGTGAAGAATAATGGGGTATTATTTTGGAGATATTTCTGAATAGAAATTGTTTTAAAATGGGTTTTGGAAGTAAGAAAGCACTTAACTCACTTCAGTTGCTAGAAAATAATTCTAGTGATGACGGCCGCATCATCAATTTTCATTTTCGAGTTTCTAATTGAAGGATTGCTACCGTAGTGATTGGCTATGATTATTTGCTTCGGACTTGTTTGGTAAACAAGTTTTGTTTTTGAAATTCCAAAAGGGAATTGTTTTGGGCAAAACCAAGCTGTTTTAAAATTCCAAAAGTATGGTTTGATATAAAAAAGTGGATATATGTATATTTAGGATTTCAAAATGATTTGGAATAAAACCAGGTGATTGGATTATGGGATTTCCATTTAAATGATTTGTGAAGTTAGGAGAAAACCAATTATTGAACTTATAATTTGGAGTTGATATAGATAAAAAAATGAAAGTGTGAATTTTAATCCTGAAATTAAAGATTAACTTGAGTAAGTTAAAATGAATAATATGGGTTGAAATTTACCCTAAGATAAGTTAAATAAAATTGAATTGGATTTGAATTGAATTGAATATAAAGTTTGAAATGTAAAATGATTATATAACTATAGGTTATGATTATTGAATGGAATGGATACACTTAAGCTATAAAGTGATATATTATATTATATAATCCAGAGTTATGATTATAAGATGTGAATGGACTCAAGTAAGCAATATGAGATTTTAAGTAAATAAGTTCTTGGACTTATGAATTGAGAAATGCAATGGTAAAACCAACATGAAAATGGTTTGATATTATGGTAGAGAAATGGAAATTAAAAAATTTGAATTATAATTGGAGGGTGAATTGGGGTTGAGTAAATTGAATATAAATCACCTGAAAGGTGAGGTACTGAAGCGAACTCCTGAAATGAGTCAAATGAAATTGATAGTGATTGAAATGAATTAATGGAATGATTCCCAAGTAATATAGTATAAATTGGATATACTATGTAATTGGAAGTGAATAAATTGAATGAGAATCAATTTAAAATGAATTGGAATTTGATCGCAATGGAAACTTAACTTAAGTGATTATTTATGAAATGATTCGTAAATAAATTAACATGGATTGGAATGATGTTTAATATAAAATGAAGCGAACAAAGCTTGGTGAATATCTTGAATGGGAATCAATGGAAAATAGATAAATTGATTTAGAATCAATTTAAATGGATAAATTGAAGCTTAATAAAATGGATTTGAATATAATGAATGTGGATATGAATGGAATGCAAATGAATTGATTGTGAATCAATTTAAAATTGAATAAATGGTATGAAAATCAATTTGAAAGTGTATAATTGAATGTTTGAACCCTGTAATTGCATATGCATTCAAAAATACATGATATGACATGTTTGCTTTACGAAACTTGTATTTAGATTGGTTAAATGAGTGTAATGTTACAAAAATTTCATGGTTATGAAACTTATGTGCTTCAATTGAGTAAGTACAGGTATAGAGAGCTGTTTGGATAAATTTTGGTTGCGTAATTGCATATAAATTAAGCGAACTCGCTTAATAATGCTAATATAAGGTACGCTTACGCATTAAAAGTGAAAATGAGATAAATATTGATAAATATATATATATTGTATTTTTGGCCATGTGGGTCGATGTATATTATATTTATCATATTTGTGATATTGTAAAAGGCTCTCCGTACACAGGAGACTCTATCAAAAAAATTCGGAAATTTATGGTGTTAGAAGTTTTTGGAAAATTTTTGTTAAATAATTTTATTTTCAAATTATAGCTTGAAATAATGGAATTTGATGAATAAATAGGAATTAGTGGATTTGGGTAGGACTAAAAGACTTAGGAAATGGTAATAACATAATTTTAACCAAATGGGTTTGGAGCATTTTCCCTCCTTAGCAATTTCCAGGACGAAATTCTTTTAAGGGGGAGGAAAGTAACGACCTGAAAATTTCAGTCGTTTTATTTTGAACATTTGATTTATTTCAAATGTTGAGTTTGAAATATTTATTAATTTCGAATATAGAGATTTTGGTTGAATGGGTGAATTTAATTTAAATTTTAAATAACGTGATTTATCTTAATACGAAAATAGTGAAATTTAATATTTGGAATAGTGTAAATAATTGAATTTGTGATTGAATATGAATCAAAATGGTTTCTAATATGAATAGAAATTCTATTTGAATTAGAATTGAGTTAGTAAGTTTTTAAAATTTGGAATTTCGAGTGATATCGTCGATTTTGGAAATCGCTCGATTTAATCGACGCGTTAAATTAGCAATCCGGGGCACAGTCTGGGAATTCAACGAAACCAGTTCCATTGGATCTGTAATAGTGTGTTATTATAGGATTTCAAATTTCGTAGCGATAGGACTTATGGTTTGGTCGTGCGAAGCTGACACACATAGAAATTTATTCAAGTAAATTTAATTAAAGTAATTCGATCTGAAAACCTAGCTTCCAAATACGACGGAGTTGGCTCCCGATATATATTCCATTGTTTCTGGAATAGGGGTAAAACATTATAAACACCAGACGGCACGCTTCGTTTGGGTTCGTCCGGAAAAGTGCGTGAACATTGAAAATAATAATATAATATATGTATGCACGTATATATAAATACGCGTATTCTCACTCAGAAAACCTTAACCGCCAGTTCACATTCAATGGTCGAAATTCAATGCTCTTTCTCCTCGATTTTCTCTCGATCTACCAACCAATTTGAAAATTTTCCTACATGAAAAACGTAGAGCTTCTGGAGCACTACGCGACGTACGGTGGATGTAACAACCCAATATTTTGCAAATATTTTTAAATTATTTTAAATTAAATTTTATTTTAATATTTTATTTTTAAAACATTTTAAAAGCATAGTTATAATTTTCCAACGTTAACTGTATTTTTGTTTGCAATTTTAAATCCTAGTTTCAATATAATAAACTATTTTCTTTATTTACTTTTTATTTTTCCTAAGAATAATTATTTATTTTCATTTTACTTTATTTTTGTTTGTCTTTTATTCATTTTACTTGATAATTTATTTGTTTATTTGAATTAAAAAGAATTGGAAATTCAAGAGGCAAAGTCCTTTCATTTGTTTGACTTTTCATTGTCTAAACTTTTCAATTTCTTTGACCTTTCATTTTATTTTGTTTAGCCGTGTATGTAACGAGTTGGATTTTGCCCGCTCGAAAATCGACATCCATACTTTACATCGTACTCGAATGCCGCAGATCCGACCGTTCAAATCCGAGTCGCCGGAGCTTATAACACACTTAAGTAAATAACACAGCGGAAAAAAACAATAATATATTGATATACAGCATTTATACAATATCCAATACAACAGGGTGATACAATGAATAACAATATACATCAGAGATATGATACAAGAAATAGCAGCGGAAAAGAAAACGATAACATCAGCAGCGGATAATCTCCATCTTCAAAGCACCAATCCAGAAATAGCTCGAACTCCCAATAACGATGCACAAAGATAAGCAAGTGAAATCCATATTCAAAGACTGAACTAGCTCCAGAAAATCTACTAATCTGATTATCTGAAAAACCTAACTCTAGACTGCCCGTGTAGAAAATTTTGAGCACCCAGAGTTTAGGATAGAAACAATAAACTCTAGATCAGTCATGGGACTGGTGTGAGCAACAAAAACAGTTTATCTTTAAAAACCAACAACAAAAGAATTTAAAGTCAATTCGCAATGCTTTTGGAAAATGAAACTACCATAAGGCCTCCCGCACACACACAATGCAAACGCAGAATCAGAGGAGATTTCTCCTTATGATAGTCAAAGATGCTTACTACGCAAAACAAATCATTGGATATTATTATTAGTGCATAGTGTAGAAAACATTTTCGAAAGTAGAATATCAATCTTAGCCAACATAGACATTTCGAACTATGCTTACTATAGCTACCATCCAAACAGTGGGGCGCCACCATAAGTAGATGGCAGGTTCTACAACTAAAACCGTACAAGGTTCGTATTGTTTCTTTGGATTTCCAACAAATGGTCAGGCCAAGGAACTTCCCATTGCCACGTAGGTACGCCTCTGGAAAGACGACCCTGAGAAATAACCTAACATTACGGTTAGATCTCTGCCAACACAAGGCCGGGTTAGCCCTAAATGGGTAACTACTGACACGAGTATGCCATCTCCCGGTTGTAACCAACATTTAACCGGGGCTCCAGCAACAAATCACAAAGTAAGATATAAATATGTTTGCGATATCCACATAAGTTAAGTATCTGGGCTCCATACCATGATACCACTTCTATCCAGAAGGAAATGTACATACCCTAAGGGGTGCTACCCCCAATAACCTTACTGCATCTTTCCTGTTTTGACCATTCCGGGGTGTGAGGTTCGATGAAGTCTCGTCCACAAATCTATGCTTTGTCACAAAGCCATGCTTTGGGTAAACAGATGATCAAAGTAATGATCACAAAAATAAATGATCAAACAAATGATCATATCACAAATGATCAAACAATGATCATCACACAGCAACACTCAACATGTCACATTATCAAATTGGGAGTATATCGCTGATAACCTTCAACTACATAACCTCTGAGCTCGTACGTCTCAGCGAAGGGTGTTAAGCTAAGAGAATAAATTCTCCGCCACCAAACAGAAATATATTTGAAAGAAATCGGCTTTATATCTCAAAGTGTAATGTCAGACATACAATCCATACAAGTCTGTTCTGGGTTCGAAGAGAACCGAAGGCACTTCTTACGAAGCCCTTGCAAATCCGGATAATTTTCTAATCACGTCCGGACTTCCCATCACAAAGGGTGCTAAGATCTCTATACTGGGGATCAGCCGATGCAGAGACAATCAATGGTAATCCTTCCGTTTTCAAAAACATCCGGTCTTCAACACCGGTCATCAAATGCCATCCATTATGAAGTATCACATATTCGGAATGGGTTATACGACCCAAAGGTCCTTTCCCGGCTAACCCGAATAGTGAGCGAAATATTTAAAAATCATATGGATACTGGGGTCTCAGTTAAATCACAGCTTAAAACCCAAACTTTTCATTCGAATGGTTAAAACAAATTACCATTTCCAAATCTTTAAACAAAAAGATTCAATTCACAAAGTTAACCCATTCACAAAGATCCATTCATGGTTTTCAAAACAATTTCCATTTCAATTGAATTAACTCGTTAAATCTTTAAGTCAAGATTTAACTTATAGCTTTCAAAATTCGTTTCCAAAGATTCATTCATAGCCTTTCAAAACAATTTTATTTCAAACTTGAAAACGTTCAACACAATTTGGAAATTCGTTCTTAAAACGAAAGCTATTATTATTTGAAAACAAGTAGTTTTCGTTTCGGAAAAATCCAGTTATATTTACACGAGTTAAAACCCTTGAATTAAATTCAAATTTCCAAATTAAAACCTTTAAAATGGTTTAACCCATATATAACTGGTATAACATCTTTAATCCCTAGTTTCAAATTATAGGATTCAATTTCAAACTTGAATTCAAATTTAAATCAAATTATTTAAATTTCAAAACTCGGTTAAGTTATTCAAAATAACTTTTATCCTTGAAAATTCCATTTCAAAAGCTTTTTACTTTAAACCCAAATTTCCAATTTCAAAATCAATTGAATTTAAAATTTCAATTTCAAAAACATCAAATTTGCATTATCTCTGACTTAACCGATTTCCACGTGAAATCCATATTTGTGTGTGTAACAGTGTGGTCTAGGGGTTTTCACACAGTAGTGCAACATCATTCAATCATCATAGATTAAAATACAACAATATATTTGATAAGTGATAAGCGGTATAACTATAACGCTTATCGTTCATTCACAGATCACAGATATATAAATATCACAGATAAATAAACTACAGTACAGATCACACACAAATCAGAATATATCACAAAGCATCATATATTAGGAAATATCAAAAATCCCATCATCCAATCAAATCCAAATATTCATAAGGAAGATCAGTTAATTATCTGATTAATTCAAATTAGATTTATTTCTTATGAATTATTAATCCTGGTTAATTAACATTAATAAATTACAAATCTTAATTTTTAACTAATCTTTAATCATTCATTAACCTTTAAAAATAAATTGATTAACCTTTAATTATTAATTAACCAATCCCAATTAATAAATCAGTCTTTAATTATTAAATAATTATCCTTAATTTATTTATTATTCTTTAATCAATTATCCTTAATTAATTACATTAGTTAATTAACCATTAATTAAAATTCATCAACATGTATTTATTAATTAATCAACCTTAACTAATTAATCACATAATTAATTAATCGCATAATTAATTAATCACATAATTAATTATCCTCGAGTTAATTATTCTTTAATTACTTGGTTAACCAAACTTAAATTATTAACAAATTTACCTTAATTACTTTTATTAAGAAATTCACTTCAAGTAATTAATTTCCTTCAACAAATAAATTAACTTTAAACTTTAGAAGTTAATTAACCATTAAAACATTCTTTATATTAATTAACTAACCTTTAACATTATTTAGTTTATTTAAAATAAACTTTCAAAACAATTCCATTTTAAAACCTTTACTTAATCTCAAACATAAACAACACTTATTTTTTAAAAGTGTTTTAAACAAATTATTCGGATAGAACTTGATTCAAGTTTAAAGTTTTAAAAACTGTTTTAAAAAAAAAAATCAACAGACCCGAGCCAAATGCTTGAATACCCGAGTTCTACTTCGAGTAACTCGCGTTTCCACTTTACTTCGAGACCAACTCTCGTTTTTCTCGAGTACGTCCCCAAGTCACCCCTTTCTTCTCCAAAGCCACGAAACTCACAGATACCCACCTGACACTGATGATGTTTGTGCACATGTACACTCGATCGGAGTAACTCCGATCATCGCAAAGATCGTCGATAAGTCACTGGTAACCCCCTCGGCAACACCGACCAGCTAACACCCTCAAGTTCGCCGTGATTCGAAATCGAGCATTTCAACCCAGAACTGGAACACAACCGACCATCTAAAAACGCCACGCCTTGATCATCTCGACCATCTGATGCCACGTCCTCACGTCCACTGCTTCACTACACCTTCCAGCATCGATCCCCTCCGGACCGAACGACTCCGATCAACCCACGTTGCTACACGAGCACGATGAACAGCATCGACCAAATTGGGTCCTTAAACCCTATTTCGTCTTCAATCCACTTCCATAATCAAAAAAAAACAGTGATCATTTTTCCTACAATCTACATCACGTCATCTTCCTCCATACTCAAACTCGAAGCTCGATTGTTTCTTGATCGACGGAAATTGACGTTTTTTCACAGTTCCGTTCAACTCGAAAATTCAAACAATTTTCAAATCTACAAATCTTGAAAATATATTCTAAAATCATGATTTTCTATTATGAATCGCTTCATAAGATCCAAACAAGAAATCATAATCATCGATTTTTTTGACTTGAGTTAGATTATCATTGTCATATTCAAATTTATAAATATTCCATTAATATTTTCACTGGAATTTATTTTTAAAATTTAGATTAGAGTGTTATAAACAACTTTTATTCAAACATCACAATCTAAATGTTATTATTTAAAGAAATATGAATTTTTCTTGAATTGAATTTAAAACATGAGACTTTTAAAAACAAAGACATATGACTGTAAACAGACATATATATATATATATATATATATATATATATATATATCCACAGTCATATATATACTCATTCAAGCATGCTAACATATTTCCCAAGCAACCATCTAACATTGATCACATACAAATCAAAGTACATATGGTTTTAAGAGTTTGCTCACCTGATTATGCACAGAGCAGAGGGGTAATAGAATAACAGAGACTTGAAACTTTGTTTTTGATAAGTTGTTGAATCTGTTGTTTGCAATTTTATCTTTGATTGGAATCAACTCTTGCCTGTTGGTGATTGCTGAGTTGATTAGCTTGCTTCCAGGTTTGCAAATTGATTTGTATTCTTCTTCTTTTTTTTCCAGTTTTGAAAATCTAGTTACAGGCTAAATTTCCAGGCTTTTGGTTTGTTGAAGTTTTGATCTGATCTCAGGTTATTTTGATTGTTTTAATTTGTTGTTTAGAATTGAATTTGTAGATAGTATTGTCTTTGATTTTCTTAGCTTGAAATGAACGAACTGATGTGAGGAGGAGATATAAAGAATTGAAGTAGACAGGGTGTGTTATTATGTAGTGTACAAGTTATTATTATTGTTTGTTTTAGACAATAGGGTATATTATTTTGTACAAAACTAGGCATGGCTGAAGATGATGTTAAGGTGTACTAAAGATATTGTATTATGGGCTGCATTACTTGCTTTATACATAAACACTTGTTTCTTGCCTTGCATTTCGGCTGAGATGTATTATATTGTGTACTTTGTCTATGTTCCTTCACTTTCCTTTGCTTTGTTTTACATGTGCTAGAGATATTTGTTGTCTTGTTTTCAAAAGCTTATGCATTGTTATGTTTTGTATGTATTTTATTTTGTCTTGTATTTTCCTATATATATATTTATTTTATATTATAAACTCAAATTATTATTAATATTATTTAAATTCAAATTATCATCATTTCTAAATTTTTAAATTAATTTATTTATTTATTTATTTTTCCAAAATTTTATCTTATGTATTTTTATATTTATTTCTAAATTTAATACTAATTATTTTTATTATTTATAAGCTCAAATTGACTCATATATGCTCGTATACATATATATTCACATATATAAAATATTTACAATATTTTTAATTTTAAATGATTTATACAGAATTTATCTGTATTCGGGGAAACTAGCAATCAATTAATCCATTTATAATTAATTTTACAAATTTTTATTCAAAAAATTATTTAATTATCAATTTAAATTAAATTAAAATCTGGGGTCGTTATAGTGTATTCTTTTTGTTTTTCACGTGAGAAAGATTCTCATTCATTTCATTTTCATGGCAAAGCATTTCTGAAATTTTTGGTAATGGCTTCTTTTTTTCTACTTTTCTTCATTTTTTCAATGATTTTTGCTTGATTTCTTCATAGCTTTGCTCGGCCTAGACCCCACCATCTCCTCCACCGACCACCACCACTTCCTTTCCCACATCATCCACGACAACATCACCATCTCCTCTGTCCAATACCGGCCGTGCCCTCCTCATGATCAAAACACCTCAAAAACTTTGAAAACTCCAAAACAATGTGTAGCCGAGCCATGTATTCCACCACCACCTTCATTTTTGACCACGACCACCACCTCTAGCTCCACCACCAACACATGACCATCACCCTAGCCTTGTTTCAGATCTCACCTAACTTTGGTCGAACCCATATTGCCTTTGGCCGAGCCTAAATGGTGAACCAAACATCCCTTTTAGCCTTGCTTTTGACCTTCCACCTTTTGTAACTCAAAAAATCTTCCCATTTCCTTGTAGCCATGCGCTTATGTCCCAAACCAGATCCTTTTCCACCTGAAACCATGTTGTAGCCGAGCAAATATAGTGTTATGGTCGAGCATATGTTGAGTTAAAAACAAGCAAATTTGATTAAAAGCTTGGTTATGCCTTTTGTCTAACTCTATTTCCATTTTTGTTCCAATAATTTTGGTATTGTATTTGTGTATTTATATTGCTTTATTTTATTGTTGTATACAAGATTAACATCTTGGCTATCTCTCCACTCAAATCAAAGTCGTGTTATCGTGCTTTCTGGTTTTTTGTTTGTGTGTTTTATTTGCTAACTCCAGCGTAAAGAGGTGAGTATTCACACATGACATCTATACTTATATAATTGTGAAGTGACAACAAGTGAATGTGTATAAACTATTATATCATGTTATACCTGCATGTGATGTAAATTATATGATGTTAGACCCGATTATAAACTTGTCACACCATCTGCTATGTTATATTTTATTATTCTATTATTTATTTCTGTTAATCACACTACAAGTTCCCTGTAGAATAGAATCACTATGGGTTGAAATGATACATACCCGAACGGACTTTAGAATAGGGAAAAATCGTTATGGACTGAAATGATAAGCCCAAGCGATTTTTATTTAATTTTATTTACTTGGGATTGCAGGTTTGAAATGATAAAACCAGGATTTTCTTTGTAAATTACGGATTGAAATGATATATTATCCGTATCACTTGACTTAGGCTAGAAAATATTATATAGACCCGTGGTTATTTTATATAGTTTCTGGAAATTTTTAAGTATTTTTAAAATGTAAAAATATGATAGTTTGATTTAAGTTGAATTTAAAATGATTAAATAAGGTAATAATGATTTTTTTTATGTATTAAAATGTTAAATAAATGAATGGAAATTTGTGATTTGATTTTTTTAAATGGAAGTCTAAGTTAATTAATAAAATGGAAATTAAGTTTTATTTATGAAATGGAAATTTAAATTTAAGTGTTGAAGTAAATTGTAAAAAAAATGAAAAGAATGGGAAAATGGTACACTTGAATTTAATAAGTGAAATTTTGGAAAATTTGATTTTTATTGTAAAAAATTTCTTTATAAAAACCATATGTTAAAGGTATTTAAATGAACATTTTTGATGTGGAAAAATATGATTTTTATAAGTTAAAATGATTTAAATTGAAGTTTATTTGTGGTTGGAATTCTACTTAAAATCTGGAAATTCTTTTAGTAACATTTCAGAAATGCTATCGTTTCTGAAAATGAACTAAAAACTGAACTAATAGAATCTGCAGCACTTTGTAAGTGCTGTAGTTGCAGAAGTGAACTAAAAGGCTAAAATTAACTAAGGGCTATTGCAGCAGTTTGTAAGTGTTGTAGTTGCAGAAACTAAACATGAACCTGAAACTAATGACAGAGCTATTGTAGCACTTGTTAAGTGCAGCAGTTGGCTGAAATGAGATTTTTGAATATAATTGTACTACTGCAGCAGTTTTGTAAATGCTGTCTTTGCTGAATTGAATTAAAACTTTTAAATTAAACCCTGAACTATTACAACAGTTTTTAAATGCTGTCTTTGCTGAAATGGATTGTTTTCAAATATAACTTACCGCAATACTTTCTAAATGCTGTGAAAGCTGGAATTTTAATGTTTTAATGTATTTAAGTGAACAAATGACCTCAGAAAAAGTTAAATTTTTGGGAATTAAATATTTGATTTAAAGGTATAATGACTTCACTTTTAAATGGTTTAAATGAAGTATTGATTTGAAATATAAACTATTTTTGAAATTTATAACCACGGGTTATAATAACGATTGGTTGTTAAAGAGACCGGGATCGGATATGGACATACTCTCTGTCGATACCGAAAACCACTTTAACAACTGTGTACGCGGTGGAGATTCCAGAATGAAGTAGGATGGTGGCGACGATCCCAAAGGTATATTTACGTGGACCCAACTCCCGTGAGTTGGCATAAGGTGGCTAAAACAGGAGCGATAGATAGCCCAATGAGGTAGCACCTCTGATCGGACACACTTCTTTGATACCATTCTATTACTTTTGTGATTGATTGGGTGCACCCCTTGATTTGGGAGTGTGGCTCGAGGTGGGTGGTAGTGGCTACTATGCGTTTCCACCAGCCCTGATGCGTAATTGGTATATCTACCCTGGCATTGCCTAGTTGTGCCGTGTCACCTACCCAAGCGCGCCTTGTACGAGTTTCTATTTGTGTCGTACCTATGGAGTATCTTCTCGTAGCCTCTCGAGGTATGCAGGTACTGTATAGACTATTGGCACTATTACGTGTTAAGGTGGAAAATGTAAAGCCTTAATGCTATTTAAAAGTATGTTTATTTTATATTAGACATTATTATAATAGCGAATATTACTACATAGTAGATATTTTAACGGATCCTTAAAGAATGGGCGATCCCAAGCATTCTCTAAGTTACTTGTGCATTTTATTACAGTTCACTTGAGTTGGTTTACATTGTATAAGTATGTATGTCCTGACTCGAGTGTTTGTGTTTTATTTACGCTCGGGTCAGCCTCAGTATCAGCTTTGGATCTCACCTTCTGGAGCTAGGACTGCTGGAGATCATCTTTTATCTAGTTGCTATTTATTTCTGTTCAGTATTTCTATGTCAGCTTTGTATTAGAGACATATGTATTTGGGATTTCTACTATACTTGTTTCAGAACTGTATTTGTTTTCAGACTATGGATTTTGTATTTGTTTTTTTTTGAGAATTTGTATTGTGGTGGCTTCATGAACCACTATTTATTTTATTTTCCGCTGCGAGTTATTCTGATATTCTATGTCTGTGATTCTGTGACTGGTTTTATTTGCTCCAAATTTTATAACAATCTGTTATTTTGCATTATTCAAGTCTGACATATGTGGATTATTGTCGATTTGAATGGTCCAAAATAGGGGGTCGTTACAATGGAGATCATATATCGTCGACGACTGAAGGCGATAGAGGGCCGCGTTCTCTCGGGGTTTTGAGGCAATTTCATGGCACTAGAGGAAGCCAAGCTCGATGGGATTTGGGGCGGAGGTGCATGGTGGAGAGGGCTACGTCGTGAGGTTGGTGGATCGTCGTCTCGACGAATGATGAAGGAGCGGCATTCAAATGCTTGTGCACGTGAGTTGGGTTCTCAACCTGGAGCATGAACAAAGGGGAAGAGAAGGAATGTACGGCCAGATCTGGATCTCTCAGGAAGCAACAGCCAGGATTAAATCTGGGTATTTAAAATAAATAAAAAATTATTTATATAAATTGTATTCAAAACTTATAAAATGCATATCTTTCATAGAGGTCCGATTGAGATGAAACAAGCGGCGATGGAATCATAGCGACGAGCACTACATTATGGAATTGATTTGGAGACAATTGGAAATAGCTGAAATTTTAGGTTAAATCGAACGTCGTTCGATTTAATTTAAAATTGGAACGTTTGACAAATTGAAAACTCAAGGTGAGTTAAACTCACTCATTTGGTTAATCGGTATATTTTTGTGGTAAACAAAATTTATTTTTTCCTGTTTGGGTTGTTGAAATTAATTTAGGATGACGACATAGCATCTTGAAATGCTATTAGATTGGTTGAACCAAATCTAGGGTCACGATATAGCACCTTGAATTGCTATTAAACTGTTTATGTTTATTTTAAGGCTTATTTCCAGTATTGAATCATGTATGTATGGAATTGATAAATGGATTGTTTTAAAATTCCACTGTTAAATTATAACGTAAACTGAATTGAAATATACTGGTGTGATATATTTGGCCAAATAAGCATCGTTGAATAATAAATGGAGGAACCTTATTGTGAATGACCATGGTTAGCAGAATAAATTCTCATTCTGCTATTAGATTAATTTGGACACTTATTTTAAGTGCCAATGGATTTACACTAGATAATTGATGTGTTAACAATTGATTGTTAATTATGTATTCGATTTACATATAGGCTTGTTGTTATGTAAATGCATGTAATTTAACTTAGAAAGTTAAATTGAATTTAATGGTAGCTTGTTAAGTACCACTGTGGTCGTTAAGCCTCTTTCTAAATATGGGAAGTTATGGGTTTTGGTTAACTTCAAATTCTATAATTTGGAGTAAAAATGTTTTATTAAATTATTGTATATACACGAATTTTTTATTTAATTATTATTTTACAAATGTTCATAAAATCCTTTATTTAGTAAGGTTAATTATGTTTTAAAGTTAATTGTTTATTTGATTTTGTTTAAAGGATTGAATTATTTTATTTTTAGTGATTTAGAACTAGATAATTATTTCATTAATAATAGTTATTATAAAGTTAATTAATTTTATTTAAAAGTTGATTTAAAGTTAATTACTTATATTAGATTTTAAAATGTTAAAGATTATATTATTATATTATTAATTTTTATTATTTTTAAAAGTTTATTTTTATATTATTAAAAATGGTTAAGATATTTTTGTGATGTTAAAATCTTATTTATTATAATTATATACTAGATTGTTTATAAAAGGTAACCTTTTTGTAAAAGAATTTTGTTAAAGAAGTTTATAAATTTGGAAGAGGATTGAAATTTAAAAAGGGAAGTTTTACAAATGGTTTGAGATTTATAAAAGAATATTTTCCTAAATTAAACTTGGAAATCTATATAGAAGCCTTATAAATAGTTTTAAGATATTTATAAAATAAAGAGATTTTGGAAAGTAATGGTATATTTTCATAACGTAATTCGAAAGGCAGAGATTACCAACAGTTTGTTATGGATTCAGTGGATAGTGACGTAACATTGTGCATACTGCGATATATGATTGATTGCATGGCGGAAATCGTGAGGCAGAGATTGCCTAAGTTAAGTTTGGTTTTTTCTAGGATAGAGATGCAACCATCGAGCTGCGATCCATGGTCGATACCGAATGGCACTTCCATATCTATTTTTTTAAAATAGTTTCAAGTATATTTTTTTGAAAGAAAGGATTTGTGAATATACTTTTTCCGATGAAATAAGTATATGAATGTTTTAATAAGGAGATTCGATTTATTGAAATCAAATTTAATGAGGCTTAGTGATTTCGGTGGGAAATGTGATCTATGGTTGAATGTTTGTTTATTTGATAGTTAAATAACCGAATATCAAATCTTGGTCCAAATATGTAATCCTTCTTGATTTTGATGGTAGGAAATAATTTCCTACTTAACACCGAAGGGTTTTAACTCTACAAATATCTAGGGGAAATAGGGTAATTATATGGTAAAGTTACCATCGGTGGTGCTATACTGTACGTATAAACTCATTGTTCTCCTAGGATAAATGATAAGGAGACACATCCACTTAAACGGTTAGGGCATGATCCCCGCTCATATGTATTGTCTGATTATTTCCTACAGAATCGGTATTGAGCATTCCAGAAATCGACTATTGGTTTATGGAGCGCCCGAGAAGCGGAAGAGTGTACTCGTAAGAGATGACTCAAAACCGTTACCACTCCAAAACCATATATGGTCTATAGAGGAGTTTCGTTATTTATTTTGAGATGTTAAAATCCATGTGTGATTCTGAGACCTATTAGGGTATGGGAATTCGTGTGTGATTCCAAGATCAAATTGAGATGTGGGAATCTGTATGCGATTCCAAGGCCATTGTGGTGTGGGAATCCATATGGGATTACTTGATGATTTTGGAGCGGTGCTTAAGCTGGAACGTCGGACGTAGCCTCATCAGCGGAAATGACTAAAACCAAGGATAGGAAGCATGGCCAATAGTGTTGGCAAACCAATAGGGTGTAATCGGCTCCTTTTTCTAGCAAAATCGATACCTTCAGTTTTTTTGGCATGCCGGAGTGATGCACTCGGTCTTTGCAAGACTAGTTGTGTTTTTCCTATAATACCCCGGCTAGACGGGTATGATGCTTCAGAAGGATAACTTTGATCCTTGTGCAGGAGGACCGTTCTCGAAGTACTGAGGGCACCTCCATGGAACCCTACACAATTAGCGAAAGAGCCTTATCGAGTTTGATTTTATACTACTATTGTTGTGATGTACATAGCACGAGCATCATAGCTACATGATTATTATTATTTTGACCCATAGAAATTATTATAATATCATTGGATTTTCTATAGAAATGGTTTGGCGATCGTAAGGCAAAAATCCGACCGTGTTTATGTGCTGCTTGGTCTTATGATGTCTTTACTTTGAAAAGGTTTTATAACTTAATAAATCAAATTGGGTGTGTTTTTCTCACACTGGTTTACCAGACTGATCCATGTGTTATTATTTTATAATAATGCTCGGGTCAGACTGAGTATATTACAGATTTATATTGGATTCCTTTGGAGCTCAGGAGACGAGCTGGAGACTGAGACGCATTCTCGTACTTGTTTATTCCACTACAGTGTTTGTTTGAAATTATTAGCAATTGTGAGGACAGGTAGTTATAACTATCCAGGCTGATAATTATTGATTTATATACTCTGATTTGACATATGTATATTACAGTTTCATTTGTGTAAAGAACTACTGATATTATATATTATTCAGTTCGCTGTGAGATTCTTATTTGTTTAGTTTCTTCTTTCTTCTACCTTCTTCTTTTCCCCTAACAATCCGTATTTCCGGCACTCGATTGTTCGGCATGCTATATAGTGAACGTATTGATGTCGATTTTCGAGGGTTGAAAAGTCGGGTCGTCACAGTACCTATCTTGATATTTATAGGTCTCGTACCTGTTTCCAAGATTATAATACTTATTCCTATCTTGATATTCATAGGTCTCGTACCTATCTTGATGTTTATAGATTTATACATCTATCTTGGAGTTACATGCATGTAGATGAATTTATTTCATCAATCTTGGAGTCTGGCGCCTTCCCACTTTCTTGTCAGATTTATGGATTTCTATTTGTGAGATTTTTGGATTTGATGTTGTTTGAATTATCACCAATTATTTCAGGAATTTTAGCTTTTAATAAGCTATCTTAAGTTTAGTATTTAGTGATTTGAATTTCTTGATGCATGTTTGATATTTTTGATATATGACTATATTTGAGATCTAATTCACTTTATCTATCATTCATTTTTGCTAACTCATTTATCTTAGTCTAGACTGATCCACTTATTATTTTTATAATACACGGGTCAGACCGAGATGTTTCAAGTCCTCTAGCTTGATGCTTTAGAGTGGATGTCCTATCCGTTAGCTAGTAGTTACTTTTGTCATCTATGTATACATGTAATGGTATGTTATCTTATGTCGATCTAGACTCCTTTTGTGTACTATTCATATTTTTTAGGTGTAGCACTTTATATATGTGTAGTCTACATCATGTATCTATTTTGGATCGATTCAGACTTGTATTCATTTGTATTCCATTGTGATTGATCTGTGATTCTGTGATCTGTATTTATTATATATTGTTCTGGATATTATTATAACCACCATAGTTTTGTTTTAAGTCTAAATTGTATATGTTGATTCCACTTGATTAGAGAAATGTATAACATATTAATTGACGTATCGATGCTTGCTACAACATCCTGCCTTTTTGTACGCTTAAGCAGACACACGTGCCAGCTTAAACCATACAGAAGGGCGGATTATTATGGGGTAAATAAGAAAAAGTGGAGAAATAAAAGAAACAAAATAGAATCTTGCAACGGAACGATAAAATATAATAATCAAATAACAGTTCACGAAGCTGTTTTACAAAAACATTTAATTGTATTTATACAATACATATCAGAGTTACACATACCAAAAAATAATAATTAATGCAGCGGAATACAATAGTGTAGTGGAATAATAAATAATAGTAGTAATAAATCTTCATCTTCGTCCTCCAGAAATAGAGCCTTCAAATCCTGAACTGCTCAGGCTGACCCGAGCGAATTGAAAAGACAAAACACTCGAGTCAGAACTAAAAGATCTTATGTAAGTTAAATCAACAGAATAAATATGAGTGTAAACGGCGTCAGAGATGTTTACGGGTTTTGACATCTCCTATCCAGTGTCTAACGTGAGTGCGGTAACTTAAAAGATGTTCGGGGTGCACATCTCTTAAGGATCCGTTAAACTATTTACTATGTAGTAATATTTCACTATTATAATAATGTCTAATAGTAAAATAAACTTACATTTTAATAGCATTAAGGAGTGACCCAATATTCCCCTTAACACGTAATAGTCCCAGTAGTCCATCCAGTATCAGCGCATCTCCAGATCAGGAGACTACCTTAAATACTCCATGGGCTACGGGAGAAAAACAAACTCATAGTAAAGGCTCGATAGGGTAGGTGACACGGCACAACTAGGCAATGCCAGGGTATATATATCAATTACTCTTTCGGACCGGTGGTAGCGCGTAGCAGCTACTACCGCCCACCTCGAGCCACACCCCCAAAATAAAAATCAAAGTGGCCACCGAATCAATCCAAAAGTCAAAGTATAATATCGAAGGGATGTGTCCGATAAAAGGTGCTACCTTCTTAGCCCGTCGATCGTTCCTGTTTTAGCCACCTTATGCCAACTCACGGGAGTTGGGTCCACATACATACCTCAAGGAACGCCGCCACCATCCTACTTCATTCTGGAATCTCCACCGCGTACACGGTTGTTAAAGTGGTTTTCGGAGTTGGCAGAGAGTATGACAACTTCCGATCCCGGTCTCTTTAACAACCAAACGTTATTATAACACCGCGGTCATTTTAAAATAGTATATACTTTAAAAACACAATCATTGCCCTTTGTAAACATATTCTTTATTTCAAAATAGTATATACTTCAAAAAACCAAAATATTATTGCCATTTCAAACCATATCCTTTACTTCAAAATAGTATATACTTTAAAACCAAAATATTTTTGCCATTTCAAACCATATCCTTTACTTCAAAATAATATATACTTTAAAACCAAAATATTATTGCTATTTCAAACCTAAATTATCAATGTACTATTTCCATTTCAAAACCCAATTCAATAATATATCATTTCCATTTCCAAAAACAATTCAATAATATATTATTTAAATAAAACCTAATTTCCAATCACTAATCTTTCTTTAATTTAGATAAACTTGAAATATTCTTTTAAATCATCTTAAACCCAAACCACATTTTGAAGTCATATTCTAAATTTTCAATTTCAATAGGTTTACAATCCATATATCCACAGATAATTCTTAAATAAATTCTATTTCAAATAAATTAATTTTTTCAAACCATATTACTTTCAAAGTTATAACAATTTCAAAAACCAACACTTTGAATACAATAATACCTTAATTTCAATAAAACATTTCAATTTTGATATATTTCAAGTCTTTAAATATTCCAAAATTCCCAACCTAATTTGATAATCTCATATATACCTTAATTCAATTTACTATTATTTAGTTTAGAAATATTTATTTGATAAATTCAATATCACTTAAATAAAGCTCAAACTTGAAATATTCGTAAATCAAACTTAAAACATCATCAAGTTATACATAGCTTAAATTTTAGAATTTAACTATATATAAAATAATACTTATATAATATCAAAATTAGTATTTATATAAACCCATATTTTCCGAAACCCATAGAAATCATTTCATATATATATATATATATAGACCGATGGTGTTTGTATATGATTTTCTATCCTATGGTCAAGTGATACGGATATTTATCATTTCAATCCGCAATTTAAAAATAAAAATACGGTTATATATCATTTCAAACCGCAATCCCGAATGAAATAAAAATGCATAACAACTTGCAGTTTATAACAATATAAATACAACATCCATTCATCCAATATCAACCATCAACCATTTATCACAATCATCATCCAATTCAACAATAACATCAATACAGAACAGAAAATAAATAACAGGTATTTGCTGGCAGTTTATATTCAAAAATAAATTATATAACAATTTAACTGGCAGTTTAAATGAAATAATAAATCAAATAATAATTTAACTGGCAGTTTAAATGCAATAATAAATTAAATAACAATTTAATCCAATAAATTCAATTTAACTGAGATGATGATTAAAAATATGCCAAATAGTCATAAATAAACTTTTAATCACATCAACAATTAATTTAACACACATAAGAAATTTTAGTAGTTGTGAGTGGGTTAAAACACCCACCTTTTGAATTTAATTTGAATTTAAATCCAATTTAAACCCAAAATTTGGACAGCTTCAGAATCCAGCCAAACCAATTGCAAAATGTCCGAAATTTGAAAACGATCCTAACAAAAGAAACTACACGTAAATCGGATATCGTATGTAAAAGTTATGGTCATTAGAAAATTTGAAATCAAAGTTAAAATAAAATAAAAGAAAAACAAAGAAAGGAGAAAAAGAGAAAAAGAGAAAAAGCAAAAAAAAAGAGAAAAAAAATATGTGCAGCCATTACCTACAGAGGAGCAAGCTTCACACGAGAGAATGGAAACCAAATGAGATGCGGTAAGGTATGTTAGTACGTGAGTTTGTATTTAACATAGAAGTTTTATGTTGATTTAGCGGAAAAACGCAAGAAATAATTTATTGAAACGGCTAGAGGAATTTAAGGATTTTATACCTATCAATTAAAGAGAAGCAAATGGAAAGTGGAATGAGATGAAAATTTTACACGTGAATTGCAAGGCAACTAGGCAGCAAGAGTTGTTAATTCTTTCCTTTTTGAAATGCACGGCTGTTGATTTGAATGGCTAAGGTATGTAATCAAGGAGTGTGTAATTAAAGGCAAGAGATGAATTAAAACGTATGCCCAAAATAAATAACAAAGTAACGTATCTTATATTTATTAAAATTTATTTCCAATTTACCAAATACAATCAATTATAACCTTACCATTGTTTTAATTATTTGGGATAGCACTAAATTAATTATTTATTAACTTGCATTAACATTATTACCTTTAATTGAAATTTGATTACAAATTTTATTTAACACACTAAATAAGTAAATAACATATATTAGTTGTCACCTATTTACTTTTACTTACATTAACAAGTTTATTACTTGCCATTAACACTGTATTATTTCATTAATTAATTCAACAAATTTTCCAATTTTGAATAACATTAACCTTATTTCCAAATATTACCTTAATATACTCCAATTTAACAACTTCTAAACATTGTATTACATTTCACATTAATGTAACATTTATTTACATTTATAAAAATTTATTTCTAATTCCAATTCCATCAAAACAGGTAACTTATAATAAATTTTTATCATTAACTCTCAATCACATTCTTACAAGTTTAATCATTTCCAAACCAATGTTATAATTTCTTACTAAACATTGATTACATTCAATTACCATTCAATATATATTAATTCATTAATTGATTCAATATTTGTGTTTGTCTTTCATTACCCTTGTAACGACCCAGAATTTTGAACAAATTAAATTGAAAATATTTAATTGATTTTAAGTATTTGAACGATAATTTAATTTGAATCCCCGATATAACTTTGAAAATTGCGATTAATCTTTAAAATTTAATCTGTTGATAGTTGAATAAAAATTTGAATCTTCAATTTAAGGCCGAAGAAAAATATTTCAAAAGCTTTTAAAATTCGTAATGATAACACTGGAGATAACAGCAGCTTCAGAATTGAAATTTAAACTGTTTCGCTCAGTTTTGAATTTAATTGTTCGAATCGATATTTAAAAATAGTCATTTTTCAAACAGTCTCGGAATTCGACGAAACCAGTTCCATTGGGTCTGTAATATTGTATTATTATCGGGTTTCAAATTTCGTAGCGTTCGGAGTTGTTCTGTGAGCACACGACACTTAAACGCATTTGAATTTAATCAAATTCAAATTTAATTTAAATTTAAATTTATGGTCACATCAGCTACTTTCCTCCTTTATACACGCCGAGCATCACGGGAAGAAAACGTGGAGAACATGCCGTCTTCCATTTTAAATACTTTTCCTTCCTCAGTTTCGTTTGAAATCAAAAATCTCGTTCAAAGAAAATTTAAATGGCCGAAGGAAATAAATCGATCCATTCTTCTCACTTCCAATCGAAATACAAACGAAATCACTTTCGTTCGTTGCCTCTCTCCCTCATTCTCAAAAGCTCAGAAATCAATTCGTGAAAAATAAATAAAGGGGAAGGGGCGATAGCAGTTGGGACGGGGTCACGCGAGTTGTACGCGCCTTCGCGAGGCGTTCTATGGTATGGATCGCGATTCGATGGAGCGGCGTGAGGCGCGCGAAGGGGGGAGGCTCGCGAACGCGAGTTCGAGCGGGGCGGTGACTTGTGGTGTCGTTCGCAGCAGAGGCGCGATGCGACGTGGATGGAGGCATTCGCGAGTACGGAGTCACGATGGCAGTAGGGTTCGATGTTAGGATTTCCGATGACGAAGTTGTGATTCTCGGTGGAGCTGAGTTGGTGGTTCTCGATCAGGCAGCGAAGTGGTTTAGGTCGAGCTCGGCAGGAGGGTTCGTACCCAGGTCAATGGCGCGGAGGAGGTTACTGTCGCGTGGAGTCATCAAGGTTAGCTCGAGTTCGATCATAGTTGGAGAGGCGACTTCAAGTTGTGGTCGCAATCAAGATAGGTGGCCGCGAGATTGATTTGGGTTTCTTCGTCATCATCGTCGAGGCGATCGATCTGGTGGAGGGACAGCAGTGTCCTTATACATGAACCTCGTACGCAAGAGAGGTATTCGTTTCTTCTCTGTTTTTCAAACAAAATAAACTTATATATACACAGATTAGAAATATATGAATATGTTAGCTTATTGGAAATTTTTAAGAATTTTTATGATGACGAGTATATACATATAAATCGTTATAAAAATTATGTTTTAATATGGGAAGAATTGTTTTTTTTAACAGTGAGATTTATCTTTCCAAAGATAAGTGTAATATTTTGGAAGTTAATTAGGAATTTTAAAATGTTAAGTAGTTAATTATAAATCAAAACCAATATAGTTTATTAAGTGAAATATTTATTTAAAGGAAGAATAGTTTTGATTTAAATTTTTGTTAGATAAATTTATTAAAAGAAACTGGGTTAAAATAAAATCTTGGGATAATTAAAATTACCAAACGAAAATTTATAGTTCGATTTAATATGAATATTAATAAAATTGTATAATTATTTATACAAGGTATAAAATCAAGGAAAATCGAGTCAGAGTGGAAATGGATTGCAAATAAATGCTAAGGTGAGATTTTTCTCACTCAAATTGAATGTGGAATTTTTGCAGTTATTGATTGCTATTGGATGTGATATTAGATATAGTAGGATATATCTATATATATATAGCAATATATACATATTGGCATATGTATATATTGGATTGATTGATTCCCGCCTCGTATAGCGGATGAGACCCTATTGCGCCGTTAGTAAGCGGATTTTTATAAAACCTATATACCGCGATATTCCACCTCGAAGTGGAATTGGTATTGTGCTAACGTCTTTGGATGCAGGGAAACAGGTTGGAGGGATCCAACTGGACCCCTCACATTGATTGAATTTATTTCTACTGTGATGTGATAATCTGTGAATGATTATTGATGTTATTGAATTGATCTCTGGAAATTGTTTGAAAGCTAAAATTTAGCTGAATGGATGTTTGATATCATTGGATTCCAAAAATAAACGAAATTGAATTTTTGAAATCAAAATAGAAATTTCTAAGTGAATTAATTTTAGAAATTGAATAAATTTTGAAGAAAGGAATTTTTAAGGTATAAAAAGTTAATTTTTATAATCTTATCGAATTAATTCCAGAATCAAGTGAAAATGTTAAATAAATAAATTTCGTAAAATAGTGATTATAATTTCAAGAATCCATTTTAAAACAGAATATTGAATCATTTGAGAAAAAACGAGGAATTTACTTAGTAGTGATAAATAAATTTTTAAATCAATATCGAAATTGATTTGGGATTGAAGTTTTTATAAATAGAATTGGAATTTATAAAAGTTGTTTATAAATCCGAAATCACTTATTTTGATAAGTAAAAATATAGAAGTTGATAAAAAGAAGATTTATAAGTCGAAGTTGTTATTAAAATAGAAATAGAATTTATAAACGTGTTTATAAATTCAAAATCAGTTGAATTTGAGAAATTAAATATAGAAGATTTTTAAAGAAGATATATTCGCGATTTTGGATAGCGAATTTTTATTGAGATAAAAATGTGTAGAAATGATTGAAATTGGGTTAAGTGAATTATATTCACGATTTTGGACAGTGAATATATTATTAAATAAATGGATTTATTTTTGAAGAAGTGATATTAAAAATGAAGTTAAACATTTTAAAGATGTTTTAAAATGTATTATGAATCGAAAGCATAGATTTCCACAGTTCTTGTTGAAATAGACGTTTTCGAGAAATAAGGAAATGATGGACTATAACACTGTTGTTATAGTAAATGATTTTCGAAAGGAAATGTTTTTATGTAGTATGGGATTTATATATCTATCTTAAAATCCGAATCCCTATACTAGTGATTTTGAGTCGTCGTAACGATGTTTTACGCAACATTCGTTTTGACTCAAATAAAATTTATGAAAGAGAATGATTTCCTTAAAGAATGAAATTATACTTAATTTTGATTTAAGTATATCGAATATTTTCAAATGTTGAAAATAAATAGACTTGTGAATTTCTTATTATTAATAAGAATGGAAATGCTTTTCCAAAATGAAATGAAACGTTTTAGAATTTATCTTTGCAAAGATAAATCGAAAATGAATATTTGAAATCAATTGAAAATCGTATATCTGTAGATATTTGAAAATATAAATTCACTATGGAATTTATAAAAGAAAAGGGAAACTGTCTAGAAAAATAAATATTGATTTATTTTTGAAGTGTGGAAATTTTATATCTAGTAAAGATATTTTGGAAGATAAATAATTTGGAAAATTATTTGGAATCTGATGATGTTGCGCATCTTTATTGATAGTTAAATAACCGACTATCAATAATTACCTTTAGATAGGTATTTGTTGTGAATTGCTTGAATTTGAATGCCACACTTGTTTTTAAATAAACGCTCACTATTCGGGTTAGCTGGGAAAGGACCATGGGGTCGTATAACCCATTCCGAATATGTGATACGTCGTATGAATTGCATTCGAAGACCGGTGTTGAAGACCGGATATTTTTGAAAACGGAAGGATTACCGTCGAGTTACTCTACATCGGCTGATCTCCGGTTTAGAGGTTTTATCACCCTTAGTGACGGGAAGTCCGGACGTGATTAGAAATTTATCTGGATATGCAAGGGCTTCGTGAGAAGTGCCTTCGGTTCTGTTCGATCCCGGAACAGACTTGTATGGATTGTGTGTCTGACGTTACAATTTGAGATATAAAGCTGATTTCTTTCAAAT
The DNA here is from genome assembly GCA_030737815.1 of Allium fistulosum. Taxonomy (NCBI): domain Eukaryota; kingdom Viridiplantae; phylum Streptophyta; class Magnoliopsida; order Asparagales; family Amaryllidaceae; genus Allium; species Allium fistulosum. The sequence continues at coordinate 1,366,433,968 of CM060902.1, read as the reverse complement.
ACATTTCTGTTGGTGGCGGAGAATTTATTCTCTTAGCTTAACACCCTTCTCTGAGACGTACGAGCTCAGAGGTTATGTAGTTGAAATTTATCAGCGATATACTCCCAATTTGGTAACGTGGCATACTAAGTGTTGCTGTGAAATGATCAGTGTTTGATCATTTGCGATATGATCATTTGTTTGATCTTATATCTTTGTGATCATAGGTTGATCATTTTGTTTGACCCGAAGCATGGCTTTGTAGAAAGCGTAGCTTTGTGGAAGAGACTTCGTCGAGCCTCACACCCCGGAAATGGTCGAAACAGGAAGGATGCAGCAAGGTTCTAGGGAGTAGCGCCCCTTAGTGTATGTCATTCCTTCTGGATAGAGGTGGTATCATGGTATGGAGCCCAGATACTTAACCTATGTGGTTGCTGCATTATTATCTATGTGGTTTGTTGGAAATCGGGGATCCTCGGGAAGATCGGTTACGATCGGGGGATGGCATACGCGTGTCAGTAGTTACCTATTTTTGCAGAGGTAACCCGGCCTTGTGTTGGCAGAGATCCGGTTAGGTTCTCGGGTCGTCTATTCCAGGGACGTACCCATCGTGGATAGGAAGTTCCTTAGCCTGGCCATTTGTTGGAAATCCAAAGAAACAATACGATCTTGTACGGTTTTAGTTGTAGAACCTATCATTCACTTATGGTGGTCACCACTGTTTGGATGGTAGCTATAGTAGGCATAAGTGTGGAATGCCTATGCTGGCTAAGATTAATATTATACTTTTGAAATGTTTTCTACACTATGCACTAATAATAATATCAAAAATGATTTGATTTTGCGTATCAAGCATCTTTGACTATCATAAGAAGAAATCTCCTCCAATTCTGCGTTTGCATTGTGTGTGTGGTGGGAGGTCTTATGGTAGTTTCATTTTCCAAAAGCATTTCAAATTGACTTTGAAAATTATCCCGTTTTTATTTTAAAAATAACTGTTTTACGATCTCACACCAGTCACCATGACTGACTCGGAGTTTATTGTTCCCTTCTAAACTCTGGGTGCCCACCAATTTCCACACGGGCAGCCTAGAGTTATATTATCAGGATATTCTGGATATTCTGGAGCTTTGGAAGAAAGCTGGATGACGAGACGTAGTATTTGTATCTAATAGTATTTATTCCGCTGTGTATTCTGTATGAGGACAAGTTATATAACTGTCCATTGTTGTACTGAGTTGTATATTGACTCTGATGATTGATGTATGTATAAAATGATATAGTTCTTTGTTTAAAGATTATTCATTTATCTATTATATATTGTTCCGCTGCGATATGTGAGATTCTGATATTGTTTCTGTTTCTGATGTTGTCATGTTGTTCTTCTTTCTTCTCTATTTTCTTCTATCCTTTTCCTCTTTTCTTCTTCTTCTGCCTTTTTCTTCTATGTAAAACCCTCACTATTGGAGTTTCCGGCACTCGATTGCTCGGCAGTCGATAAAGTGAGTATCGATGTCGAATTTTCGAAAGTCGAAAATTTCGGTATGTGACAACCCTAATATATTCAAATATACATCTTTCCTTTGTAATAACTACTATTTCCATTTATTATACAATTCCCATTTATATAAGTCATCATTTCCAAACAATTACTACAGAACGTTGATTTTATTCAATTACTATTTGTTATTATTAATTCATTGTTTAATTCAATATTTACCTTTGCTTTTCTTGTATTAAATTTATTACCAAATATTACTATTTATAGCAATGGTTTCAATTAATTGGGATAGCATTGAATTAATTATTTATTAGCTTACATCAACATTCTTACATTTCATTCATGTTATAAATTCATTAACAAATTACAAATTCCTTTTATTTACACAATCCTTACATTCATACCTAATTACATTAGTTTTATCCATTACGCTAATATATGCCTATTTACATCTTAATTTGAATAAATATTATATTTCTAAATGTGTACTTCTATCAATTGTACACATTAATTAAGGTTTAAAAACCAATTAACGAATTTACCTTAATTCCATTCTTATACCAGTTTATTACTTTATACATACATTACATTTCTATGTAACTTATACATTCACACTTTCCATTATTATATTAATTGTCATTAAAGAAATGTTCATTATTAGTCACCAATGATTATACCAACTCATATCACACTAATCCTATTCATTGTAATTTCATTCAAATAGTTAATAATTAACTTTGGTTAACCTTGTTACTTTTCATTTAAGTTATTATCTCCTTATTAATTAACAATTTTTTTCATTCCTTCAATATTAAATTATAAAGTTTTTATTTCTTACTAAATTTAATTACAAAATCTTATTAATTTAACCAATTTAATTATCGAATTTTACGGGTCGTTACACTTGCTTAAAGTAAAACTCATGGATGGTTGCTCCTAACCAGCCATATTCTCTGCACAACCAACAATATTACTTTGTAATATTCTTTTTTAGTATGGGTCTCGAGGTGGGGGTCACAACTTGTTATCAGAGCCAAGTTCAGAACAAAATATGATATTACGAACGTAAATCTTGGCCAAAGTGAGCCTTAGAGACCGTCCATTAGGAGTTCATGGGATAAATAGTAGAAATCATCCCTTTTTTGAATGAGAAAGTGTCTTTTAGGGAGCCTAGGAATGTTTCCCTCCATTTTAACTCTTTGATGTTCCTGTTATTGAATTATATGATTCCTAAGCAGTCTTTGATCCAATCTTATCTATTCCGAAAGTGTAGTTGGTTGGCGACAGAGTAACTTGTTCTAGTATTGAGTAATCCCGCGAGCCCAATTGAGACGTAGTACTTTATCCACTCAACAAACCATGGAATATGTAGTCAAACTTTTTATATTTAGAGTCGTGCAGCAGTAGCAGACAGATGGTTCTACTGGGTACATTATCCAGTAAATTTATGACTGATTGATTTGTTGATTGGATGTTTTTTGCATGGGATTCCTAGAGATAACTCTAATTCAATTAAGAAATGTTCCTTTATAATTAGAATCCTATTTGAAGAATAATAATCAAATCATGCAGTATCTTCATATTGGAAATCATCACAGAGAAATTGATTTTCTTAGGTATAAAATAAACAAGGATCAAATCTTTTAATTGTAAAAATCAACCAATTAGAAATGGAGATAAGTTTTGGAATTTAATTACCAATTAACCAAAAATTAATGATTTATTATTACTCTAAACAAAAATTTTGATTAAAATTTGTTTTAATTCAATCATCGCCTAATTGGAGAACACCATCCTATGTAGTTTCTATAAGATGGTTAATGGTGATAATAATAAGATTGATACTATATAATGATATAAGTATTCTTCATTTTAAAAGAGGATTTTTGAAATATATATGTATGATTGTTAAATTGCCCGTTGGGTGCTTTAAGGATTCTTATCGGGGATGTCTGGCTAACATGCTCGATAGGGATTCCTAAACATTCAAACGAGACAAATGGACATGCACATTTATTAAAGTAAGTGTTTTGGAAAATCATATTTTTGGGAAAATATATCATATGATATTTTGATAAGAAAGTAAATTATTAAAATTAAGAAGATACAATATTTAAAAGAGATTATCATATGATATTTTGAGGAATAAAATGAAGTATTAAAAATGAGAAAATGTATTGTTTAGAAAACTAAAATATCGCTTGAAAAGAAATTTTAATAAAAGTTATATTTGATGTTTATAAAATTTTGGATAATAGTGTATTGTTAGTATTTGAAAATTTTATATAGTGGAAATTAGCCACAAGGGCCTCTTTAGTAAGTGGAATTAGTTTCTAGGACACACAACCGAAATAATTACTTTCAAGGACAAAACGTAAAATAATTAGTTTCTAAGGCCTAAAAACCTATGAAATTATGTCCTTGAAAGTAATCGGACTGCTGACTTTGTCCTTGAAAGTAATTATTCTGCCGACTTTGGCCTTGAAAGAAATTTCTTTGAATGTGTGTCCTAGAAACTAATTGGACTGCAAAGTTTGTCCTTCTTGTGAAATGCCCCTTTTATATATCCATTTTCCTTGATGCATATTAAATGAATTTTGTGTGGTAGTTTGGATGATAATGCATATTATAGTGTAGTTGAAATGAAAACTTAATTTGGATGTCTAGTCATTGGTTTGATAATAAGTGTTAAAATGTTAATTTATATCCTTGAGTAAATTAAGTAATGCAAATTTTGGACTTTTATATTAGCTTGAAAAAAATTCATTTGAAATTTAACATTGAATAAAGGTTCAATTTTTTATTGAGAGAAAATGAGTAAGTAAGAGTAGTTCATTTATTATAAGATGTTCGATATTGAGAGTTTTTAGAGATAAGAAATGAATAAGGAAACAAGGTTTGATTATTTGAATTGTGAAGGTGATATAAAAATCAATGTATATTTCCAAAAATTATTTTGGGTATGATTTAGAATGGATGATATATTTTAAGAAGATTTCTTTTGAAAGAAAATATGGAAATATACATATTATTGAGAGTTTGATTTGGGTAGATAATTACTTCTTATAAGTAAGAATTAGCTATCCCATTTAAAATGAGTTTTCAATAAGGAGAAAAATGATACTTTGAAATTTTGTAATTGAATGAATTGATTTTGGAAATTGGTTGGATAGGAAAATTTACAAATTTTGAAGTCTTTAACTTCCTAAAAAGTAGATCATGTAACAAATACCTTTTATTAAGACTTTCCTAAATATTCCATGGTTTTGGGTTTCAAAAATGGTTTGAGAGTAGTGGCTTTAAAATGATTTTAGTGCTGAAATTTTAGTTCGAAAAGTGTTGTAGTAAAACAATAATATCTTAAGGTTTATATATCTAAATGTAGTCAATCTTTTTGTGAAAGAAATTATTTTCAGTAAACTACAAAATTTCATTTGACCACTTTTGAAAATTTTGCAGGTTGTTTAGTTTAAAATGAGTTTGAATATGAATGGGCATCACTGTCATGTTAGTTAATTTCTAGGTTAAAAAGCTGAAAGTATTTTGGATATAACTTTCAAACCATAAATCAACTTTTGATGATCTTTACCTTGACAAAAAGCTTAGACTTAGTAGAACAACTTCTATTTGACAAGTTTGGTGAAATTCTAGAATTTCGTGTATGAAATTTTAGTTTAAAGGCAGCAAGTTTGAAATTGCAAAATGTTAGAAACTTTTGAGGTTTTAAATATAGTTGAGTTTGAAGCTCTTCTTATTTTCAAAGAAACCTGGTTGATAAATAATAACTTTATTTTCCAAGTAGGAATTTGGATATCATGATATAATGAAATTACTAAGTGGAAATTTTAATTTTATGTTTGCTTATTTGATTAGAATTTATTATTTAGCGATTAAGTCGATTGAACGATAATTTAAGTTGAGATATATAACCATGCATATTCTTGTTATTGAAACTATTAAATTATCATTTTAGTAGTGTATCAATCACATTTAAGATGTTATTTTAATAAGATTGGGTTCTTATATAATATAAAGGTTTTTGATGAGAATGGAAGATTGGTTTGAGGTGAAGTGTCAAAAATAACTTTAGGTTGAAAATTATTACTAGAAAAAGCTGAAAAGAATTAGAATATCTTTTGATCCTTTAAGCGAAACATTATGAAACTTTTTGAGTTAGATAGCTACCTTAAATGGAACAATTTCTCTTTGAATTGCTTCAGCTAACCCTGTAAAAATTTAGGTCAAAATAACATTTTTCTTTGAACTAAAAACTTAGCCCAAAAACAAATTTTTTGAGTTTAAGCACTAGTTTGTTTGACCATAACTTTCAAACCATAAATTGGATTTCAATGCTTTTATATAACTTAGAAAGTTAAGAAAGTAAGGAAAATTTTTGTAAGTGTTTTGCATGATTCTGATGTTTGATAGTTTAAAATTGCAATTTTTATCAGTTGGCCTACTAGCATGTAGTTTTTATTTTTTGCATTGTTGGCTTTATGTTTTCATGAATATATGCATGTTAACCTTTCTTGCTCTCGACTATTGTTCATGTTGAATTAAGTATAGATGTGCAAGGGATATATTTGGATTAGTTTGTAGTGCTAGCTCTCTTTAGCCACGAGTAAATAAAAATGGTTTGCTTTTTATTATAAGTAAAGGTATGTTTTGCAATATGCTAGAAGTGAGTTTATACTGTTAACTCCTTATGATCGGGATGCCTCTTTGGAAAAGTATATTGATACATATAGATTGTGAACCTTCGGATTGCTCCCAGTACAAAGGATACTCTGCCGAATTTTTTTGAAGATTCCAACACTTATAAAATATTTTGAGTCGTATTTAAGGGTAGAAATGCAAACCATTCTATTGGGTGAGAATTTGATATATTGGACGATTTTTCCCAAGTAAAGGCTAAGGTTCAATTATCGAGTAAGTGTATTTTAATTAATTTTATATTGTCTATTTTTTAACTAAGGTTTGAAACAAAATCAATATTTCATGGTTGACCTGAATAAGTAATTAGAGAGCAGTGAGTTATTTTGATGCTTTGATTGTTGATTAAGATTGAATTGAATTAATTAGTCATGTTAAGATACGTTCTACATTTTGTCTAAGTAGAAGTTGCGAGGGCACAATTCCTTAAGAGGGGAATCTGTAACAATCATGTGGTTAATGGCCTAATTAAAAATTAATTAGTAAATGATTAGAAACTAAAATTTGGATTAACTGAAAATTTTTGGATAGTAATTAATTAAGGCTTTGAGATGATTTTTGGAAAGCAATAATTAAGAATGGCATCATAAATGTCGATTAGAAATTTAATTAAAAGCTAAACTATATTTAGGGAAACTTATTTTTAAACAAGGAATTGTTTATCTTCTCAAAAGTTTGATTTTAACATGTCATAAAATATGAATAAGAATTTAGTTTTGAAATTTATTAAGAGATTGGATTCCTTATTTAACTAAATTTTTTTTGGTGTTAAAATTGGTTAGGAGTTGCAATCGGTTTAATTGAATATTTTGATTTGTTTAGTGCACTGATATTGGGCTTTAATTAGACTTTAAGTCCATTTAATAAAGTATGAGAGAATTAATTCCTTAAGTGTTTAATTCATTTTTTTAATTTTGTGTTGGGCATTAGGCTAGCTTTAGGTCCATTTAAAAATTAAATGAGATATAACACTTAAGAAAAATCTCCTTAGTCATAGACCATTGCTCCTCCATCTAACACCTCACTCTAGGAATTAGTACGTACTTTGTTTCTCCAACTCTACAAAAAGAAAACAAAAAATAAATAAAACCCTAGCCTCTACCAAAAATCAAATCAATTCAAATAAATCACTAAAAATTCTCAAATATGAGTATTTGATTCCTGGTATGTTCCAGCACCCCTTTTCCAAATTTCATATAATTTCATTGAGTTTTGATGGGTTAAAGATGGTCTTTTCGCAAGTTAATTTTGGTGATTTCTGGGCAGAAAACGCAGGTTAGTAGAAATATCATAATTATTGCAGAAAAATATAAAATTTGGATATGTTGTTCTCAACTCATGTATATACCTTCGATTAGAATATCGAGGAAAACTATTTAGGTTTGCTATGTCAAATTCGATTGAAGCTTTTTGGATATTAAGGTGAGTTTATCTCACAATTTCTAGTCTAAGATGAATGATTGTTGCTGTTATATGAATTTGATGGAATCTCTAGTTTATATGATCTCAATATATTGATGAACCTTTGTTTATTTGAATTGGATTCTCTATTTGCTAAAAACCCACTTTAAAATCATGATTTTCATTCGATTATAAATTTATATATGCTTGCATATTTGCTAGTTAAGTACCCTAAATCATTAAAGAAGCAACACAGAAGAAATAAGCAAAATTTGATCGTTGGAGAGCCACCAGAATCGCCTAGGAGTCAACCTAAACGAGGAAATCGGTGGACTGGTATGCCCTACCGATGCACCGATGGTAGCCTGGATGTAACAACCCAGAGGTTGCATTACCGAATAATAAATTAAAATTATGATTTTAAGTTGAAAAGGGAGATAAACAAATTTTCGGGAATTTAAATTTACAATTGGTTTGCAAATTAAAATATTTTGGGTTGAAATGGGGAATTTTTAAATAAAAAGTGATTATGGGTTAATGGGCCAAATGAGACAATTACATGGTTTCAATTAAAAACTAGGATGCTTATTAGGATTTTTGTTTACATGATAACATTAGAAAATAAACTAAGTCCTAATGGGTTTTAAAACCCCTTATCATGACCCATTAGCCTAACCCACTCCTTTATAATATCTCAAACTCATTTCATAACCCTAACCCTCATCCTCTTCATAAATTCCTAAACCTAGATCTAAACAAAAAAAAAATTAATGGCCTCCATTTAGAAGCTCCATCTCCATCTCTTCATAATTAGTTTAAATCCTAGAAAAAAAAAGAAGAAGAAAGGTAATGCAATCTCTCCTATTCTCTAATCCTCCTTCTTAATCCCTATTTATCTCAACCTTCTTGTTGTAATCATTGTTTTATTTTTGTTGATTTTGGGTCCTTGAAGCCTCTTGATCTTTGCTTTGGGGGAGGTGTTTGGCTTGCTTTGATTGTTGCACTCTAACCATTTGATCTTTTGCTTCATTAAGGTAATTACTATATATTAGTGATTATTGCTAGTTATATCTATTAGTGATTATTGCTAGTTAATTTTGGTGAAAATTTGATGTCAAAACTTGAAAAAACACCCCTAAATGCCAAAAAACTCAAAAAACATGTTGGCTGGAATTTGCAGCCTGAAATAGGCTGAAACAGTGCACTGAGTGCACCAGGCCAGGCCTGGGCTGCACCCAGGTACAGTAGGCTAGCCCAGCAGGGCTAGCCAGAAGCAGGCCAGCCCCTAGTGGGCTGGCCGCACCTGTTACTCCCCCAGCCCGCCGGGCTGGGGGCTTGAAATTAATGAGGCTTCCCTAGCCCGCCTGGGCTGGGGAATTATGGACGCGGGCCGAAGCCCGCGTCCCATTTCCCAGCCCAGACGGGCTGGGATTGTAACTAAACTCCCCAGCCCTCCTGGGCTGGGGATTAGTGGACGTGGGCCTCGGCCCGTGTCCAACTCCCCAGCCCAAGCGGGCTGGGGTTGGGAAATTCTCCCCAGCCCGCCTGGGCTGGGGATTTGTGGACACGGGCTTCGGGCCGTGTCCCACTCCCCAGCCCAGGCGGGCTGGGGTTGAAAATAAACTGCCCCAGCCCGCCTGGGCTGGGGCAGGCTGACGCGGGCCGAAGCCCACGTCTAAAAAAAAAATCACCTCTGTTCCAGTTTTTATCTCCACTTCGCGATGCCGCCACGATCGCATCAGAAGTCGGAATTCGACGTTTTTGGTCTCGTTGGAAAGGTGAAGTTCCGAACTCCATCTTTGGAAAATTAGGGCAACATTGGAGTTCGTTTGGTACTTCGAATTTCGTGTCGAAGTTGAACTCTGGTCGCTGTTGGTAAACAGTGTGAATCTTTTTCTGGGTTCAACTTTGAGATGTCGCTGCCACTTCGTCTCAACTCGGAATCCAGAAATTCTTTTGGCATCTTATAGTAGGGATGTTGGACTATATGCCTACCAGTTTTCATATCATTTGGATTCAGTTTGCTGGTCTAAATAAATTTCCGAACTTGGGTTCGCAGCAGTTTTTGAATGGTCAAACACTTCGAATATTTTTGATGATTTTTTGGTTTTCGTCGATTTCTTTGAGATTTGTCTCTGGATTTCGTACGCGGGCCTTATAAAAAGGTTTTAAAAGGATTTTTCACTCCAAAATGGCTTTCGAAAATTATTATATAATATTATTTTAATAATTAAATTAATTACTCCATAATAGGAGACCTTTCAAAAGACCGTTTTAAAAGTGATTTCGAAAATCAATTATAAATCCGTTTTACACCATTATTTTCTATAATAAAAATCTCACACTTACTTTTAGCACGTCGAGCGAAGTGGAAAGGTGCTTAAACAGTTAGGAAATCTCCGGCCTATGGAAACCGTGTGTATTTTCTTTCCGGTTAATCCCCGACCTATTCGATTGATCGTTTTGACCTTTGGGTCTAGTTTACCGATGATATGAGGTAGACTTTTTATTGTTTGGAGTGTGAGCTTGCTATTGGTTAGGAAACCATTTAGTGTGAACGTGGGGTATGGGACTCATTATTAACACTTTACGGGTTCCTCTCCAAGAAGTTAGTGACACATTAGCCTCTGGGCGGCCAGTACTGGACCTCTGGGTCACCACGCCTCTGGGCAACCGTCTCTGGACACCTGCTCTATGGAGCAGTTTAGTTTTCGGCGTGTGCCTCTGGGCCTTTATCCTTCTGGGAAGGATCTCGCCGTATCGCGCGTTTCGCATTTGTGCGAGTGATCGATCACAACTCTACAATACTTGGCAACAACGACTCTGGTCGGGGCACGTGCAATACTTGTATTATCTGATGATTTTTATATCCATTCGAGTACCGCCATTCGGTGTTGGTTCTATGGAACCATACGATGCAAGTGCGATTACCTTGTGGATTCACAGTGTCTCTGGACACTGCTTTTCAGTGTTTGATTTCATTGACTTTTCAGTATATCCCCATTGCTCTTTGGAGCATCGATCTTTGCTTGGGCATTGATTACAGACTTTGGTCACTCTTGGGATTATTGCCTATGGGCATCTTTTTATAGCTTTGGCTACGCCGATGATATGAGGCGATTTTATTTATTCTACACTTTGGTGTTGATTTCTCTTTGGAGATTTTTATTGTTTATTGATGATTAGGGATCGTCATTATATTCACGTGGTTCATAATATACTTCTCTTTGGATAGGTACTGTTTTATTTATGTACCGCATTATTATATATATCTCAGTTATTACTGATTGTTTAGCTAGCCTGACCCGAGTGTTTTCGCTCGGGTCAGACCGAGTTATTTCAGGTTAGGTCTCTGGACTTAGCTTCTGTGCTTCCGCTTGGACATTATCTGCTATGCTGATAGATAGCGCTTTTATTTGTCCACAATTCCGCTACTCTGTTATTATTCAGACTTTGATATGTACATATTTTTGACTCACATGTGTGAGCAGTGGCTTTGTACCCACTTATAGTATTTGGATCTGTATTGATGATGTATTGTTCTGGGATTTTATATCTATTATGTGATTCTGTTCTGTGATGCTATTTCATTATGTTATTATGCTTTGTCCTGATAGATCTTTAGCCATTTGTAATTTCGTTAAAAGATTTACTGAATATGTCGAACCACCTGATTGAGAAAAATTTAAATAGATTCCACCTTTCGACGTATTCGGTACATAGTTATAGCTTGATTACAAATGGTCGCTCCCACTATACTCTATTCTCCGCTTTAACAGACAGTATTACTCCTGTAATACTCTTTGTTACAGTGGGTCTCGGAGTGGGGCGTTACAGCTTGGTATCAAAGCCAAGTTTCAGGAATAAGCATAATAAACACAGAACAGATACACTTAGTACAATACATCTTAATTAGATCTGAATTAAATCAAATCCCTTCCTTATGTTATTGATAGATAAGTTAGGAATATGTATAGGAATCCGTTATATTCCGTAGTATTCCTTAATTAATTATCTATCTTTGAATCGTACTTAACTCGCATCTTCATCTCAGCCTCGAGGTACGCATCCTTCCGTTCTCGAAGGTTCTATTTTATTTCACGATCAGTCTATTAGAGTTCTCTTTGATACGGGTGCCTCTCACTCATTCATATCAAAGGAGCTAGTAGATGTGTTATCCTTGGATGTTACTTGTCTGGTTTCTTCACTAAGGATTGTGAATCCCATTGGTGGATCCACGACCCTTAGCTTGCTCTGTGAGAATATAGATATTGATCTTGGTGGCTTTTCTTTCCCATGCAAATCTCCACGTTATGGAGTATTTGGGCTTTGATATGATTCTTGGCATGGATTGGCTTGTTCAGCACGACGCCAAAATTATTTGTTCGGAGCGGATATTATTCATTCATCGCCCTGACTCGTCCTCTCCATTAGCTATTGTTCTTCAAGATGTTGGGCTTTCTGATGTTACCTATTTTCTCTCGATTCACGAGATGAGGATTTGAACTTATCTCGTATTCCTGTTGTTCGGGATTTCCCGACGTATTCGAGCCAGTATCAGGCCTGCCGCCAAAGCGGGCCACTGAGTTCCGCATCAATCTCATTCCAGGCTCCCACCAAGTTGGGCGTCCTCCCACGAGGATGTCTACTAAAGAGAATGAGGAACTCAGGAAGCAGTTAGTAGAGCTTAAGGCGAAGCAGTTCATTCGGTCCTGTTCTTCGCCATGGGGTGCTGCTGTGGTCTTCGTTAAGAAGCCCGATGGCTCTCTTAGGCTTTGCATTGACTATCGCAAGCTTAATGAGTTGACCATCAGAAGTCGTTATTCATTGCCACGGATTGACGATATGTTTGATCAGTTGAGCGGTGCGAAGGTCTTCTCTCAGCTCGACCTTGCCACCAGATTCCATCAGCTACGAGTCACCGAAGACAGCATTCCTCTTACAGCATTTCGCACTCGTTATGGTTCTTTTGAGTGGTTGGTCATGCCGTTCGGCTTGACGAACGCTCCGGCTTTCTTCGTCGATCTCATGAATCGAGTATTCCAGGAATACATCGATAGATTCGTTCTGGTTTTCATCAACGATATTCTTGAGACTCTTTCTATGTGTGATATTCGAAATCGAGCTCCATCTTCTGATTCTCAGATCTTGTTATTCAGCTTGGAAGCTCGACCTATTCTATTGGATCGCATTGCCCATGCTCAGCGGCAGGATCCAGACTTGTTGAGATATATTCATCTCCTTGAGTCGGGATCCAGTAATGAGACATTGTTGGATTATTCTATCGATTCTCATCGGTGTCTTCGCAGGGAGAACCGTATTTTGATACCATCTGATTTATCACTTAGGCATGACATTCTGGACGAGTGTCATCGCACTAAGTACACCATCCATCCCGGTTCGAGCAAGATGTATGCCGATATGTGTTGGGTATATTATTGGGAAGGCATGAAGAGTGATGTTGCAAGTTATGTAAGCCGTTGCATGACTTGTCAACAGATCAAAGCTGAGCACCAGCGTCCATCCGGTCTTCTTCAGCCGCTAGAGATTCCATTGTGGAAATGGGATCAGATATCCATGGATTTTATTAACGGTCTGCCTCGATCGAGGTCAGGCCATACTTCTATTTGGGTCATCGTCGATCGCTTGACCAAATCAGCTCATTTCATTCCTATTAATTCCACTCGGACTGCTCCTCAGCTTGCCAAGTTATATGTGAAGGAAGTCGTTTGAATTCATGGCATTCCTAGCTCTATCGTCTGTGATCGAGACACTATCTTTACTAGTCACTTCTGGAAGTGCCTACAGTCAGCTTTGGGCTCAAAGCTGAATCTCTCGACTGCTTATCATCCTCAGACCAACGGTCAGACGGAGAGGGTGAATCGTGTTTTAGAGGATCTTTTGCGCTGTTGTATTCTGGATTTCGGTGGTAGTTGGGAGGATCACTTACCGCTGGTAGAGTTCTCCTACAACAACAGCTTTCAGTCTAGTATTGGCATGGCTCCTTTCGAGGCTCTGTACATAAGGCCGTGTCGTTCTCCTGCTTGTTGGTTAGAATCTGGTGAGAAGCACCTTCTTGGTCCAGATTCAGTTCGGGAATCTTCTGAGAAGATTATTCTTATCCGTCAGAGAATGAAAGAGGCACAGGACCACCAGAAATCCTACGCGGACAGCCGTAAGAAGCCTCTTGAGTTCTCCATTGGTGATCATGTCTTTATTCGGATATCTTTTATGAAGGGGGTTGTGCGTTTCAGCTCTACAGGGAAGTTGGCTCCTCGTTATGTCGGACCATTTCCTATTGCGGAACGCATCGGCCCCGTTGTTTATCGTGTGGCTCTACCTGCTCATTTCTCTGGAATACATGATGTGTTCCATGTTTCTCAGCTTCGCAAGTGTGTGCGCGACCCTGATTCTATTATCGAGCCTCATATCGTGCCCGATTTGGAGATCTCACCCGATCTATCTATAGAGCAGCAACCTCTTCGTGTGCTTGATTCGGAGATCAGACGTCTTCGAAACAAAGAGGTTCCGCTTGTGAAGATTCAATAGTCGTCTAATCCTAAGGACTGCACTTGGGAGACCAGAGAATTTATCGAGCGTACTTATACTGGTTTTCTTTCATCTTCCGGCACGGGTGAGCATCTATATGTTATCTTATGTATTCCTTTTGTGGATTAGATGTTATAGACGACTTCTATATTTAAGAAAATGCGGGGACGCAATTTTCTTAAGGGGGGAGTCTATAACAACCCTGAGGTTGCATTACCGAATAATAAATTAAAATTATGATTTTAAGTTGAAAAGGGAGCTAAACAAATTTTCGGGAATTTAAATTTACAATTGGTTTGCAAATTAAAATATTTTGGGTTGAAATGGGGAATTTTTAAATAAAAAGTGATTATGGGTTAATGGGCCAAATGAGACAATTACATGGTTTTAATTAAAAACTAGGACGCTTATTAGGATTTTTGTTTACATGATAACATTAGAAAATAAACTAAGTCCTAATGGGTTTTAAAACCCCTTATCATGACCCATTAGCCTAACCCACTCCTTTATAATATCTCAAACTCATTTCATAACCCTAACCCTCATCCTCTTCATAAATTCCTAAACCTAGATCTAAACAAAAAAAATTAATGGCCTCCATTTAGAAGCTCCATCTCCTTCTCTTCATAATTAGTTTAAATCCTAGAAAAAAAAAGAAGAAGAAAGGTAATGCAATCTCTCCTATTCTCTAATCCTCCTTCTTAATCCCTATTTATCTCAACCTTCTTGTTGTAATCATTGTTTTATTTTTGTTGATTTTGGGTCCTTGAAGCCTCTTGATCTTTGCTTTGGGGGGAGGTGTTTGGCTTGCTTTGATTGTTGCACTCTAACCATTTGATCTTTTGCTTCATTAAGGTAATTACTATCTATTAGTGATTATTGCTAGTTATATCTATTAGTGATTATTGCTAGTTAATTTTAGTGAAAATTTGATGTCAAAACTTGAAAAAAACACCCCTAAATGCCAAAAATCTCAAAAAACATGTTGGCTGGAATTTGCAGCCTGAAATAGGCTGAAACAGTGCACTGAGTGCACCAGGCCAGGCCTGGGCTGCACCCAGGTACAGTAGGCTAGCCCAGCTGGGCTAGCCAGAAGCAGGCCAGCCCCTAGTGGGCTGGCCGCACCTGTTACTCCCCCAGCCCGCCGGGCTGGGGGCTTGAAATTAATGAGGCTTCCCCAGCTCGCCTGGGCTGGGGAATTATGGACGTGGGCCGAAGCCCGCGTCCCATTTCCCAGCCCGGACGGGCTGGGATTGTAACTAAACTCCCCAGCCCGCCTGGGCTGGGGATAAGTGGACACGGGCCTCGGCCCGTGTCCAACTCCCCAGCCCAAGCGGGCTGGGGTTGGGAAATTCTCCCCAGCCCGCCTGGGCTGGGGATTTGTGGACACGGGCTTCGGCTCGTGTCCCACTCCCCAGCCCAGGCGGGCTGGGGTTGAAAATAAACTGCCCCAGCCCGCCTGGGCTGGAGCAGGCTGACGCGGGCCGAAGCCCGCGTCTAAAAAAAAAATCACCTCTGTTCCAGTTTTTATCTCCACTTCGCGATGCCGCCACGATCGCATCAGAAGTCGGAATTCGACGTTTTTGGTCTCGTTGGAAAGGTGAAGTTCCGAACTCCATCTCTGGAAAATTAGGGCAACATTGGAGTTCGTTTGGTACTTCGAATTTCGTGTCGAAGTTGAACTCTGGTCGCTGTTGGTAAACAGTGTGAATCTTTTTCTGGGTTCAACTTTGAGATGTCGCTGCCACTTCGTCTCAACTCGGAATCCAGAAATTCTTTTTGCATCTTATATTAGGGATGTTGGACTATATGCCTACCAGTTTTCATATCATTTGGATTCAGTTTGCTGGTCCAAATAAATTTCCGAACTTGGGTTCGCAGCAGTTTTTGAATGGTCAAACACTTCGAATATTTTTGATGATTTTCTAGTTTTCGTCGATTTCTTTAAGATTTGTCTCAGGATTTCGTACGCGGGCTTTATAAAAAGGTTTTAAAAGGATTTTTCACTCCAAAATGTCTTTTGAAAATTATTATATAATATTATTTTAATAATTAAATTAATTACTCCATAATAGGAGACCTTTCAAAAGACCATTTTAAAAGTGATTTCGAAAATCAATTATAAATCCGTTTTACACCATTATTTTCTATAATAAAAATCTCACACTTACTTTTAGCACGTCGAGCGAAGTGGAAAGGTGCTTAAACGGTTAGGAAATCTCCGGCCTATGGAAACCGTGTGTATTTTCTTTCCGGTTAATCCCCGACCTATTCGATTGATCGTTTTGACCTTTGGGTCTAGTTTACCGATGATATGAGGTAGACTTTTTATTGTTTGGAGTGTGAGCTTGCTATTGGTTAGGAAACCGTTTAGTGCGAACGTGGGGTATGGGACTCATTGTTAACACTTTACGGGTTCCTCTCCAAGAAGTTAGTGACACATTAGCCTCTGGGCGGTCAGTACTGGACCTCTGGGTCACCACGCCTCTGGGCAACCATCTCTGGACACCTGCTCTATGGAGCAGTTTATTTTTCGGTGTGTGCCTCTGGGCCTTTATCCTTCTGGGAAGGATCTCGCCGTATCGCGCGTTTCGCATCTGTGCGAGTGATCGATCACAACTCTACAGTACTTGGCAACAACGACTCTGGTCGGTGCACGTGCAATACTTGTATTATCTGATGATTTTTATATCCATTCGAGTACCGCCATTCGGTGTTGGTTCTATGGAACCATACGATGTAAGTGCGATTACCTTGTGGATTCACAATGTCTCTGGACACTGCTTTTCAGTGTTTGATTTCATTGACTTTTCAGTATATCCCCATTGCTCTTTGGAGCATCGATCTTTGCTTGGGCATTGATTACAGACTCTGGTCACTCTTGGGATTATTGCCTATGGGCATCTTTTTATAGCTTTGGCTACGCCGATGATATGAGGCGATTTTATTTATTCTACACTTTGGTGTTGATTTCTCTTTGGAGATTTTTATTGTTTATTGATGATTAGGGATCGTCATTATATTCACGTGGTTCATAATATACTTCTCTTTGGATAGGTATTGTTTTATTTATGTACCGCATTATTATATATATCTCAGTTATTACTGATTGTTTAGCTAGCCTGACCCGAGTGTTTTCGCTCGGGTCAGACCGAGTTATTTCAGGTTAGGTCTCTGGACTTAGCTTCTGTGCTTCTGCTTGGACATTATCTGCTATGCTGATAGATAGCGCTTTTATTTGTCCACAATTCCGCTACTCTGTTATTATTCAGACTTTGATATGTACATATTTTTGACTCACATGTGTGAGCAGTGGCTTTGTACCCACTTATAGTATTTGGATCTGTATTGATGATGTATTGTTCTGGGATTTTATATATATTATGTGATTCTGTTCTGTGATGCTATTTCATTATGTTATTATGCTTTGTCCTGATAGATCTTTAGCCATTTGTAATTTCGTTATAAGTATTTACTGAATATGTCGAACCACCTGATTGAGAATAATTTAAATAGATTCCACCTTTCGACGTATTCGGTACATAGTTATAACTTGATTACAAATGGTCGCTCCCACTATACTCTATTCTCCGCTTTAACAGATAGTATTACTCCTGTAATACTCTTTGTTACAGTGGGTCTCGGAGTGGGGCGTTACACTGGACATGACTCCCAGGCTGTGTTTTAGTGTTCTTCGATCGACCCGTTCGCCACTTGTTTGCCCAGTTGGTTCTTTGAGATTGAAAACTTGATTTTGGTGTTGCATTTCATATCAAATTCATTGATATTTCCAGATTTTGATTGTGAATTGATGAATTCAATTTTGATGTTATATACCATAGAGTTGTTCTATGGATCTTGGGAGTAAGACACACTTCTGATGCACGTTTCAAATCAAATTTATAAAATGCTAATTTCTAAATTAAATCATTTTATGAAAATCTTTTAAGCACAAATATAATTTATATATATATAGTTTTATAGTGTTATTCTTTTTGAAAATGGTTTTAAGAATGATTTGGAGCAATGATTTAAAAAAGTATACTTGTATATATATATATATATATATATATATATATATATATGTATATGTATATGTATATATATCTGCTATAAATCAATGTTCTATCAAAAATGATTTTAAAGTGAAGAATTTTATAAAAATCACACAACATTGGTCGAATGAGGGATTGATTAAACGATTAAATAAAACAAGTGGTATGGAATGCCATGTTTGTTTTATCGGTTAATTTTCGAACTTGCTCGACCGAACCATTTCTACACACAAGTGGAGTTTTCTATTGTATAGTAAATGTTTGGGTAAAACCTATGTGGTATGGGGCACATGGTTATTATCTATATAGTTTCTATTTGAAAGTATTTTACACTTTTATCGACGAGTTTATGACTCACCTTTGGAGTTTATAGGACATGTTCCTATCTTGGAGTTTATAAGTCTCGTACCTATCTTGATGTTTATAGGATTTGTTCCTATCTTAATGTTTATAGGTCTTGTACCTATCTGATGTTTATAGGACTTGTTCCTATCTTGATGTTTATAAGTCTCGTACCTATCTTGATATTCATAGGTCTCCTACCTATTTCGGAGATTATAGGACTTGTTTCTATCTTAATGTTTTTAGATCTCATACATATCTTGATGTTTACAGACTTATATGTCTATCTTGGAGTTACATGCATGTAGGTAAATTTATTTCACCAACCTTGGAATTTGGTGCCTTCCCCTTTTTTGCGAGATTTTGGATTTCTATTTGTGAGATTTCTAGATTTGATGTTGTTTGAATTATCACCAAATTATTTTGGGGATTTTTGCTTTTAATAAGCTATCTTGAGTTCTAGTATTTGGTGATTTGAAGTTATTGATGCATGTTTGATATTTGTAGATATATGACTATATTTGAGATCTAGTTTACTTTATATATCATTCATTTTTGCTAACTCATTTATCATAGTCTAGAGTGACCCATTTATTATTTTTATAATACTCGGGGTCAGGCTGAGATGTTTGAGGTCCTCTAGCTTGATGCTTTAGAGTGGATGTCCAATTGGTCAGCTAGTAGTTACTTTTGTCATCTATGTATATATATGATGTTATGTTGTATCTTATGTCGAGCTAGACTCCTTTTGTTTACATATTCAAATTTTGAGGGTAGCACTTTATATATGTGTAGTCTACATCATATATCTATTTTGGTTCATTTCAGACTTGTGTCTATTTGTATTCCACTGGGTCGGATCCGTGATTCTATGATCTGCGTTTATTATATATTGTTCAGGATTTTATTATAGCCATAATACTTTGTTTTAAGCCTAAATTGTATACATCAATTCCACTTGATTGAAGAAACGCATAACATAATAATCGATGTATCGATGCTCGCTTAAAGTAAAATTCACAGATTGTTGCTCCTAACAAGCCCTATTCTCTGCACTAGGCATCAATGTTACTTTGTAATGTTCTTTGTTAATGTGGGTCTTGGGGTGGGGCGTCATAACTATAGAGTTGAATATGGATTATATTGGAACTTTTGACCATTACCGAATTCTATAAGTCAAAAATGATATAGTTTTGATGAAGAGAATTGCTATAAATAAATGCCATAACCGGTTAATGCTTAATAACATGAAATTGGATTTTACCGAAACTAAGTAAGAGATAGATATGGTCAAAATGTCACACCACCTACTAAGTGACGTGTGAACATTAACATTCCAATAGTTCGTTGTTAATCATTGATCAAATTTACACCCGACGATTCACACAAGCGAAATGGTGAATTCTCTTTAAACCAAATGATTTAATTAGTTTATAATTTTTATAAGTTAATTAAATTAATTAATATATATCAAATATTAATTATAAATATGAATATGATTTGAGGAATAAATATTATTGTGTATATTTATAAGATGTAAAGGGTTTGAAATATTAATTATATTTATGAAATATTAATTATAAGATGGTAAAGGGTATGAAATATTATTGTGTATATTGTGTATAAATTAATTAATATTTATGAAATATTAATTATACAATTATGAAAATGATTTGAGGGATATGAATATGATTTGGGCTTAAAAGACTTTGAAGACCATGAAAAGGGCTAGATGGTAGAGAATTGGTAAGATGGCAGCATGAACCATAAGATGGTGCAACAAAGGGTTGGAGATGAAGGGCTAAGATGGTAGAGAATTGGTAAGAGATGATGTAGGATATTGATCCTAAAATATCTCCAACTTCCCCTCTATATAATCATCACTATCCTCAACCTTCAGAAGAATTTTTTGGCTACCTCCACTCTCCATTTTGTTGGCTAAATTATTCCTCCTAGTGCTTGAACACAAATCAAATCAAATTGATTCAAATGAATAGCTATTCGATAGTAAAGGGTTTGCGATTCAAAGACTTGCAATCTGACGAATTGAGAAGGTTTCATGAGGAAGGGAATTCATTATTGTAAGGTGTACTTAAAGGCATTAGTTTAGGTAAGTATTTAGTTTTATATATGATGCATAATGTCTGTATGACTCAATATTGTTCATAAGTATTTAGTTTTATATATGACGCATATTGTTCTCTCTCTCTCACACACACACACACATATATATATATATATATATGTATGTGTGTGTGTATTGTTATTATTGAATTGTTGGTTAGGTGAGATTTCTATAGGTATTGTTGTTGCCACATATATTGATCGGTCATGTGTATAAAAAAACATTTGTTATATAATAGATTAGATACACACGGCCGAAATTATTTTATTTCATTAATTTATTCATACATATATCAATATACTAATTAGTTTATTTACATGACTAATACTAAAATATATAGATATATCATACAAAAATAGAAATAATATTTTTAAAATGTATATTTATATCAATTATAATTTTTAATAACTGTAAATAATTTTTTATTATTTATTTAATATTTTTAGCATTATTTAATCATTATACAAATTAAAATTTTATATAAAATAAATTATGTTTTGAAAATTAGATCTTAAATTTCCTAAAATTAATTTATCATTATAAAAGCTTTCTTTCAAAGAATTAGATTTATTCAATTCTTTTTAATATTTAAAAAAAAATCATTTTGTATTAGACCAAAAGTAATTAATTAATAAAAAATAATATATTAGCTTAGAAAATTATCAAATTTTTTGGTAAGCTATAAAATATGATTCTAGATTTAATGGAATTTTAAATCAAAATATATATATATAATATAATTTCTATCATTTATTTATTGTTGTTTAACTAATTAATTCATAATATTTATATATTAATATAATAAAATTATATCTAAAATTGTACCTGTTGTGTATTCGATCTAGAACATTTAAAATGGGATATTTTTTAATTTTGTAATTTATATATATAAACTATTCTAAATCATATTTATGTTTAAGTAATATATTTATATTTATGTATATATTTTATACATATAATTTTGTTACTTTAGCACATACATATATTTATATGTATATTTTTTAATATATATATATATATAATTGAACTTATATCTTTTGTGTGTGTGTGTGTATTTATATGTTATTTAACACTATAAAGTTTAATTATAAATATATTTATAATATTTTCCCATAATATACATACACACACACACACTTAGGTTAATATATAATAAGTATAAATATATACACATATTTAGACAACATACAATGCATATAGGATGAGCTAACATGTCTGTTGTGATGTAAATCGCAACATCTACATACGGGTTTGTTTTACCTTGCACGAAATATTATGTTACACATGCACACACATACGCATATGTATATGATACATATGTATACTTATATATAAACTAAAAATAAATTAAATAAATTTATATCAACAATTTATGAATTAAAATAAATTTATATGATACATATGCTACCCGCACTTCCTTTGACTTCTTCTTGGGATCCATAGACCTATCGAACCTACTATGTTTCTCGAAACAGGGCTTGGGCTTTAGTTACCATGCTTCCAAATTCTTAATGCAAAGAGCTTTCTCCATATTCTTTTCTCTCTTTTTCTCTTGTCACTTTATCTCTCTTAGCTCAGCGACATCACAATCCCTTCTTGAGCTTTAGTCTCCTTTAATTGACTTGACCCCATTTTTCATGGGGAATTTCATTATTAAACGCCAAGGATAGCTATCCTGAAATCAGCCAGGGATGGCCGGCCCAAAAAGGCGTTATACGCTGAATATTCATCCATAATAACAAACTTTTGAATTTGCACCACTTTACGACCCTATTACCCAATTCCATGGACAAATCAATATCTCGATCGATTAGTTCACTTCACTGGTAAATCCCCAAATCGTGGATTTACAAGGCTCGATGTCCTTCATGCTGATCATTTGATCGAACCTCTTCTTAAACAAAATATTCACCGAGCTTCCACTATCCACCAAAATTCGACGTACCATCGTAGGACCAACAAAACCATTATTACCATGACGTCGAAGGTTAGCGCTTCAACTCCATTAGATTGCCTATTCATGAACACAATGTCATTAGTTACCATCCTTTGCTGCTTAGTCGGAGCTCCATCCTCGATGGAAAAGCAATCCTTCTATGGTACATGCTTCAAGAAGCTCACTTACAACTCCATTACTAAACTTCCATCAGTGGCCCTTCTTTGTTGGGTCCAGTCTGGTTCCCTTGGGCATTCGGTCCATGGGATCTAGCATTTTGTCCACCATCTTGTGGATCTTTGGCATACTTTTACGCCATTCCTAAGCATCTTTCCTCCTCGGTTGCTTCCCTCCTAAGCGGTCTTTTATATTGTTCCATTCCTTGCGTAGAAAGGTGTATATATTCTCCAACATGTCATTTAGAGGCGTGTACTCATCGGGCCTCATATTCCTTGGGAGCTTCTTGGATTCGTTCTGCTTACCACCAAAGCACCGATTCCTTTTCTTTTGATTAGTCAAATTTTCAACATTTATAGCCACATTACCAAAACTCTCACCGGTCTATTTAACTGCCATGTTTCTTTGAATAACCTCTTTTGACCGTCCACCATCAACCTTTCCAACAGCCTGACTTGCCTTTTCTGACCATAAGACCTAATTGGTTTTCCGGTGGGATTCATCTATAGTCATTGCCTACTTTATATTCAGCTATTTTCCAAAGTCCACATCCAAATGTATGCCCTGAACCAATACCATTAACACCAGATCCTCCTTTGGGCTACTAACCTCCATTATTGCAACACTAGACCAATTCAAGAACCCCTTCAATGATTCCTTGGTTACTTGAGATACACTTGACATGGACATTACGTCCTTAGTCTTAGCAGTATGGAGCTTAAATGCTCCATAAACTTATTTGTCACCTCAACAAAAGTCGATTTGGATTTCGGTGCTAACTGAGTAAAACCTCACTGATGCAACACCTTCCAAAAAGATAGGAAAATACCTACACTGAACTGCATCTATCGCCTTGGCGCTATCCATGTGCCATTCATATTTAAACAAGTGCTGCTTGGGATTGGTAATCCCGTTGTATGATGGCATTGTTAGCATCATAAACCTCTTAGGATACTCCTCCTTCATAATATTCTCTTTACACTGAGTTTTGCTTGGCACGGAGCCCCATTCCTCATTCTTTCTCCATTTAGTTTCTTCTACCAACCGCTTAACCATATCTGCTATGTACTGCTTACTAGCTTGAAACTCTAAAGGTCAACGATTAGGAGCTACGCTGAATGTTTGACTCTGCAAATGATCATGGTTCGCTCATTGACGTCTAGGTTCTCTAGTCTTTGAAAGAACCACTCTTACAGGTCTTTTATGCTGCCTGATTGGCTCCATAGCGGTTACCTTGCACATCAGCACCCTGAAGTCTAACATCAAGTGTAACATCCCCCCATTTTGAGGCCCAAAAATAAGTGTTGTGGATGATACAATCATCCATAGTATTAATTTCCGATGATAAAATGCAATCATGTTAATTGTATCAATAACATCAGAAGCACATGAATATGAAAATTTTACAAACTTAATTCATTAAATAAACTTTCATTACATTTCAGATATAAAATTTCACATTCATTATATAATCCCATTCATTGCCCACGTTCGGAGAAAATATAATAATTACAAAATACTCCAAGAGTGATATATGAAGATATCCCCATGGTTGATCAGAATCTAATACTTGACAGTTATAACTTCTGTAATTACATCCACTCAAATAAGAAACAACACGGTGGAACATAAAAGCTCCTAATAATAGCTAACTTACCTCATGCACGTCTCCAGAAGTTTATTCGACTAACCTAGAAATCTCTACTCTCAACTTACTCAAATGAGTGCTCGAAAGTTTAAGGGGAAATCAATAATTTTTTGTCAGACAAAAAGTCTGGTGCAAATAATAAAATGTCATCTCAAACCAAATAGATATATAGTGAGACCACACTGTTTAATGGAACGGGTTTTCCCCTCACTAGTATCTTATCCAAATATGTCAATCACAAATCATACACCTACGACTACAATGATTATAATAATCATAACATGATCATATGCATGTATACAACATGGGTAAGTCTGACTAATCTGTCCTCCTAGGGCTATGCACACCCAAGGTTTACCATTCCTAAAATAGACTATATATCTCAACCCAAATGGATTATCTGTCTAACCTTATAGTTTTCATAGGATCGTCATGAACCTAATGGTTTTGCAGGTCAACCAATAACCTATCGGGTTGACTCGGGCCATAACTTATCCAAATATTCCAAAATCTCCAAATACAGTTACGAGGATTACAAATCCCTAAATACGGTTAGGAGTAAACAAAACAATCTCCAATTACAGTTAGGAGCAATCAATAAGACAAATCCCCAGATACAGTTAGGAGTATCCCTAAATATGGTTAAGGGAGAAAAACTTAAGCAATATTGTGAGCATATAGAGCTACGAGTTCCCTTCTATGCATACAAATCATTCTAGTCTCACTAATGATAAAACCCTACGCATTAGAATCGTGGACCTTTACCAAATGGGGGACTAACTACTGAAGCATAGGGCGTGACCCTACACCATTCCCACTTAATGTCTTATATGGTTTTAAATCTCTGAGTCATATCTTTTTTATTAGTTCAGTGCATCCTAACATATTAGATCTATCTGAGCTCCTGGATGCAATTCTACTCACTCGGGAGTTAAGTTTGACCATACTCACTACTGGGACTACCTAACTGGTAACTCTGCCCCCAATCCCAAATTGTAATGTTGGGTCATATTAACGTGAGCATGACAATGATAAATATGTAAATTAACTGATCAAATAGTAATAATAACATATAACATCATTCATCAAAATATGTTCAACCAACAATCATTGGCATCACTGAATCACTTAATCTTAAGTAATAATTTCCTTTGGTCATATAAAACTTGGGCTAAACATTAATTTATTTCTTTGAAAACCTTTATTTCTATAAATGATAATCCTTTAAAATCAATCTTTAAAACAAGGGAAACATAGCCCATTACATAGCCAAAATCTTATGCTAAAATACAATCCTTTTCGAAATAGCTTTCTTTATGTATGATATCTAAAGGAGTCTGTTGAACCTCTAAAGTTGGCTTTTAGTTTGCGTAGTATAAGGCTTTTGGCCTATAAAATATAAGACATTGAATCTGAAGGTTTCCAGCATCATTGCCATACAATATTTGATACCGAAAATAAGACTGCGGCATTCATTGCCATAAAACACTTGATACCAAAAATAAGACTTGCGGCATCATTGCCAAAATGCAATTAATGTCATCTTCTTTAAAACTGTGGCTACCTACACCCTTAATATAAAGGATGTCAAAAACTATAACTTATGGCATTCATGATACTTAGTATGGATGTCTAAACTAAAAGGTGATAAGGGACATCAAGCTTAAAACCAATAAAGGATGTCGACTGTTTGATTTCAAACCCCAAAACATTTAAAATTTGAATGCCAATCTAAAAACATAAGGATACCGCATTCATGTTTTGTTGAGTAACGAAACCATTGATATCGAAAGAAATGCCGAAATCCTATACATCTATATGAACATATTCATTTCATACCTACTAAAGTAGATATCATATGCATCCATTCATGTTGATGTTGGAGATCATAGTTGCGGCATGGATATCAGCTGTTACCTGGATTTCAGTACTCCAATCTAAGGACATGGCAATTTTGTAACTAAACCCAAAAACTGTTTATTTCCATATAAAGCCATTTCTTTTCACATAACTCTTGTCCCTTATCAATTTTCTATTGGTTAATAAAATACTTCACCATATTCATTTCAAGAAAACCGCTGCAACGTTAATTTACCTTCCCTAAAAAAATTTGCAAACCATTCAAATTATATTATTATTCTAATATAATTTATTAGCCTTTCTAGCTTAATAAATTCATAGATTACTTGAGAAAAATCCCCAAAAATTACTAAAAATAAAAATTTACATATCTATCCTATATAAAAATTTCAGGGCCGAAATAAGTATTTAATTTTTTTTGTAATTAAAACCCGAAATAAACACTTTATCCATCTTAGGAAATTCATAAAATATTCATCTTAATTTGAAAAATTATGAAACCAAAAACCCATCTCCAAATTATTATTATACATAACATATCAAAATTCCGAATCAATAGGATATCAAAAACTTAAGTTTTACCCTTAAAACCTACTAAATCAATTCCATAAAAATTCCAATAAATCATCATTTGATCCAATAATGGTATAATCAATCCGTCCATGATTTATTATCAAAAATCGATTCGGAAATAGATCACAGGTCCAAAAATAAACATCAAAACTTGAGATGGATACTATTATTCATCTTAAATTGGATAAAGAGATTGAGATTTGTGGTTGTTTTATTTCCTTAAGCTTTCCCTTTGAATTGCTTTAATTTCCTCTTCCTTTTCTTCTTAATAATGGCCGACCTTGATTTATGTTTTACTTGATGGTTTTGAAAGTGAAAATGAATGAGAGGAAGGAAGGTTTAGAGAATAAACTAAGGGATTATTCCCCTTTTGCCACTCTCATAAATTCTTTTCTATTCTTATGTTTCAAACCATATCATTAATTGATTACTTATGGCACGACAAAGTTAATTAACAAATCATATTCTCCTTATTATGCCACATATTATTCAATTTAATTTATCTAATTAAATCTCCAAAATAATGTTAAACAAAAAACTAAGGATGTTACATCAAACTCATAACCATCATCATCTATTATAGATCATCCTCTAAATCAGACATATCAACGAGCTCAGCTCCAAGCCCCCCTAAGTGTCCAAGATTCTTCTCGGTATCGACCTGATTGTGGTTTGTGTTGAGTTGAATCCTTTTAGGGGGAGCCTTCTTACTTCCTTCAGCAACTCCTCTTGATGTCCTAGTAGCCTTTTCCTTCTACTTTTGTTTCCCTTCCCGTCTATACTGACTAGAAAAAGATAAGTTCTCCCTTCAGATCTGGTAGGTGAAGTCTCCTTCGTGCTCCTCCTGGATCTCTAGGACTATTGGGTCAGCAAAGCTATGCTAGCATCCACCTTATCCAAACAAGCATTCTGACTATCAACCATCCACTAATTCAGCTCCTGCATCATCTTATCAAACTCTACCCTTATGACCATCTCCTGAGGAGTAGAAGATTCTACTAGTGCATGCTGGTTACTAACATCCATGTGATGAGAAGCTCCTTCACTAGCACCAGCTACTGCTCTAGATGATCTTCTAGATCTCCTATGCGCCACTGATTCCTGTATGCAAATTCTTCAAGTTCCTTAATCAAAATCTTCTAGATCTAACATTTAGATGCTCCAATCAAAAATAAAAAGTATGAACTATGCCTGAGAATTTCTTTTCTTGGTGAAAGCACCAAAATGTTGAGCCTATAAATAGCACAACACCCAAATTTCTGTAGAAATATATAAATCTAGCAGAAAATATATAGAAACTGGAGAGAAAACTAAGATTTTTAAAGTGGTTCAGCAATCTCTAGGCTATGTCTAGTGTATTTATTGCTTTAGATTATCAATCACTAGTACAAGGATTTGACAAGACTAATAGCCTAGAAATGCCAAGAGTGGATTCCTTAGTGATTGTGGTTGAGGGGAGATAGAAAATGAAGAAAATAAAGTGCCAAAAGTCCTTTTCCAAATGCCATAGGTGTGGTATATATAAGGAAACCGCCCAATATAGTCGTTAGATCTTAATATACTAAGTCTTACTTCAGATCCGGAAAAGCAAGGAGGGATGATGAAGTCCCTAGAACCATAGAAGCAACTTAGTACCAACTAAAAGTGGTCGGTATCGACCTGTCTTTTGGAAGGGGAACCTCTCCTTCTTCCCTCCTTTAGTCTTCTATCTCTGATCCATTGTGTTCCAATTACTTTTCGTTAGAGATTGTGTTGATTTCGATAGGTTCTAATATCACTTGTACTTGTCTTCTTTTCTTCAAAACTTTCTTAGAGTTATTTACCTATTCCTTGAGAAATGTACCCTACGATACTGACTTAAGCTATATACTTATAAGCCATAGCTTTAGGTGTAACGACCCACAAATTTATTAGTTTGGTAAATTATATTTATTTTTAAAATTGTTTGCGCCAAAAATGGTCACAAACCCCAAATGTCATGAAAGCACCAGTGTATGAACACAAATCAACAATATATGAGCAAAAATCTTAGATCTAAGTATTATAGAGGATAAAAATGAAGAATAAACTTAAAACGGAAAGAAGTAGACAGAGACACAAGATTTATAGTGGTTCAGCGATCTTGCCTACGTCCACTTTGAAGTAGTTTGCTTTATTGATCTTCCTTTGATGTTTACAAGTGAATTCAATGAATTACAGCAGATAATTATGATTTGCAGTAATGAATTTTGTTGATGGCAGCAGCAACTGAGTTCAGATCTGGATTTGGCGGAGTTCGGGCATTGGAGATCTCAAAGAGGAAGCAGACCCCTTTTCTGTTGGCCTTGGGTGTCTATTTATAGGTGTAGGAGGCTGATATTTCGCTCAGATCTCGGGGGACCCTCTCTGGCATGTGACCATGCCAGCACACCCAAGCCCGTGAAGTTTCGGTCCGATCCGCGATCGACACGAACAAATTTCGACTCGCTCAAGATTTCATCCAATGGACTCGAAATTTGGCAGGGACATTCTTTAGCATGCACGTAGTCTTCTGTGAAAATTTCATAGCATTTGGACTTGTAGATTGGGAGATATGATCGATACGAAATGGGGTTTTCGGTAGGCTGTTGCATTCGACTCGCTCCCCTTTCGACTCGCTTTCGTTCGACTCGATAGCTGAACGCGATTGTCAGATGACGTGGCGAGCATTCCTCATGTTGGTCCACCTCCTTGGCAGAGTCATTCTCGAATCTCACTTTGTTTGTATCAATGGCGATAGGCTTTGCTTTGCTTCGATGGATACAAAGTAGAAGTCTTCAGATGGATACGATGCTGATCGAGTCGAAATGCTGTTTTCTGAAGGAAGCAGAGCGAGTCGAAGTGTGATTCTATGTTGGAGTTGAAGCGGAGAAGGCTGAGCGAGTCGAAGCAAGTAGGTGGAGCGAGTCGAAGTAAGCAGACGGAGCGAGTCGAAGTTGTCTTCTCTGTCTGTTGCGAAGCGAGTCGAAATAGGTACTTCAGATGGCAGTGAAGCAAGTCGAACAGGAACGAGTCGAAGTTGATATCTGAGGGGACCGGAGCGAGTCAAAGTAAGCAGACGGAGCGAGTCGAAGAATCGAGTCGAACGGTAGCTGATTTTCGTCCAATTTTGTATCCTTCATAACTTGAGCATACGAACTCGGATTGACTTGAGATTTTGAACGTTGACTCCCATGGCTTAGCTCGTTATGTCATAC
Source organism: Allium fistulosum (assembly GCA_030737815.1). Taxonomy (NCBI): domain Eukaryota; kingdom Viridiplantae; phylum Streptophyta; class Magnoliopsida; order Asparagales; family Amaryllidaceae; genus Allium; species Allium fistulosum. The sequence continues at coordinate 1,366,403,894 of CM060902.1, read as the reverse complement.
CAATTTTGCCTCGATCCGGACTCGGACAAAATTCATCGATATCCATAGTAAACCTGTGTATAGCCGATTCTCTTAGACGAACTGTCTTTGGTTACTAGTCAATTCCTTGGTGTCACGGCCTTGCCAAAAGGCGGGATAACAAAAATATTCCAATATAAGGTTTAATAACACAAGTTATGATGTTTTGAACAATAAATAATTATGGTAACAAGCATTTACAGAAAAAAATTCCTTTGGAAATATATCGTTAAAATGGCCGAAAATCGTTTTATCGATAAATACCTCTATAATCATAAAACGTTGTGCATGGATCTAGATACATACACTTATTTTATAATTGAACAAGAATATAAAATAAAATTTATTTATTTATTTTTGGAAATTTATAAATATGTATGACATCCTCAATGATGTCCTTATATATAAATTTTGATTTATGATTTTAAATTGAGATTTAATTATTTAATGACTATTATATTTATTCAAATAATTATGTTAAATGATGATAGTTCATTTTATATAGTTATAAAGTGATAATAAATGATATATAATAGTTTTATAAAGAGATATATAATCAGTTTGAAAATATAAAAAAAATCAATATCGCTTTATCGGTATAATAACAATTATTATAAATAATTTTTATTATTAATTTATATAGTTTTATAAATAAAATGTGATCATTTTAATTTATTAATAATTATTAGAAATTTATTTTAAAAATTTCTTTACAAATATATGTACGTTAAAGTATAAGTGAAAATGTGATCAGGAATCGGTTCTCCGATTTGCAACGGTTTGTCGAACGAAAGTTGTTCGGAATCAATGCAACGTTGTTTATATGTCATGTACATATATATAACATACAAATGCATCGACTAACATGCACATGAACATATGTATACATACATATATACTAATACACTTAAAAATGCACACATAATATAAAATATATAAGATATTTTAAGCAAGCTTCCTCCTTAAGCTTATATAAGTTAACATATGCAATATGAAGTGAATGAAGTGATGGAGCACATGGAGGGGTAGGTATTAACATGTGAAATAAGGGTAGAAAAAGTGATGTGAAAGATAATGAAATAAAGATATTTTTGTGAAGTTTCTTAGCCCTTAAGGCTTCCAAGGCTATAAATACATGCACCATTACACTTCTTCACTCATTTCTTCATCTCCTTCCTCTTCTTTCTTTAGTTTTTTAATGGCTTCCACCTTAAGGAAATTTATTAAGAAATTTTTGTAGAAAAGAAATTAAAATAATACTAATGTATATACATACCAAATCCATCTTAAATCACTTCAAAACGCTCCTCTTCCTCAACATAACCCATGGCTACCACCACTCCCCATGCTTGGCCGAGAGCACCACCATCCCTAATCTTGGCCATGATATTTTTCATCCACCCCAAGTCTAGGCCTAGCCAAATAAGAAGAAAGGAGCAAGTTCAAGAGCTCTGAGCAAGAAAAGGAGGAAGAAGTGCTGCCGGAATCGATTTAGGAAGCTACAGAAAAGATTGGTGGAGTGGAGCCATAGGTGAGTACTTGATTTACTTACATTTAGAAAATAATTATATGAGTGTTTAAATTATAAATTTAAATGCTTGTTTGATAACTTGTTTCATTATATGGATGTTGATCCGGTTGATAACTTGGTTGTGCTAAATTATGAGAAATCATAATAGAAAATGGTAAATGGTTAAGTAATTAAATATGAAAAATAAATTTATATGGATGTGTATATGGAGTTTATTTAGCCTCTTAATGGTTTTGAAAATATAAAGAGGTTGAAAATTAATATTATAATAGTATTATATTATGCAATGATTTAAAAGTGGAAAAGAGATTTAATATAGAAAAATATTGCTTTAAATGATTGAAAATGATTAATAAATGTTTTATAAACATATGAAAGTGTTTTGGTTTGAAAGAAAATTGAAAATTTAGTCAAAAACAAGCACGTCGCGTCGCGTAACGGTAGTTCGCGATTTCGCGCCATAAATGTCAAACGAGTGTATAGAGTGGAATTTAGCTCGGAATTATTCGAGATAAGAATTTTCCGAAATATATATCCATAGTTTTTCAATAAAGAAATAAAATCAGGATTTCAATAAGTAGATTTTGAAATATGAGTAAAACAACTTCTGGAAAATCGCGTTTTTGCAGTTCGGAATCCAAGACTGGATTTCTTAGGAAATGATGTTTTAAAATTGTTTAAAAATGTGGAAAAAATCTTACAAATCTTTTAAAATATTTTAAAATTGATTTGAGTTATAAAAAATAATTTCCAAATGATAAAAATTCATTTTGATCAATATAGCTTTAAAAAGCACTTTCCGCAGCACTTTTTCGCAGCACTTTTCTATAACTTTTAAATTTTAGTTTTTAACGCAACCATTTTTTCCAAATCTTTTATAAAAAAAATTAAATGATTAATAAAGTATTTTAAAGGTGATTTGAAGTATTTATGGAATGGTTAAATGTTAAATGATTTAGAGTCGATCAAATAATTCGACCGCCTTATGGGTGTCAAAGAGATAGTGTCTAGGCTTGAGTTTGGAAAACCAATTTCCTGCTCTCCCTGGCTATCTGGACTGGCCCGATGGATGAGACAGTAAATTTGGTTTACTTGGATCAAAATTTCTAAAAGTATAAACGTATAAATTTCCAAATTTAAATAATTTGGATTTCATAGAAATGAGTTGGAAATTTTTTCCTAATTAAAAGGTGAAATGATTTGGAATTATTCCAATATTTAAAAAGGTTTTAATTTACGAAATGATGTGATAAATGAGGCTAAATGATTCCATATATTCTGAAAAAGATAAAGAAATGGTTCAATGATTATATCTCTAAGGGATATCTATGAATGAATTAAAAAGATGAATTAAATTGATTGATGATTGATAATCATATACGAACTTAACATCTTTTTAATCGATGATTGGTTTGAAGGAACTAGGATCGGATTTGGCTAACTCCTATCTGAAAACCATTTCGATCAAATGTATACGTTCGAAAGTGAACACATATCGAAGATGATGATTATTGGAGACCTGGGATCTTTAGAATGTAGGGACTGCTGTCACGGGTCCCAAAGGTTTACCCTATATTATATTTATATGGCAGTAACAACTGCATTCTGAAAATATTAATTGTATTGAAGTCCAAAGATCTTCATAGCAGAAGGACTGATTGTCGACATTCTCTGGGTAGCTCCCAATATAGAGACATTTATTATAGTAGTGGTCCTTTCATGTTTTGAAATCTTTGGATTACAAGGACTACTCGCTACTAATCGTAGTAGGAGGAGTGTGTAACGACCCAGGATTTTTGATAATTAAAATTTGAATATTTAATTAATTTTAAATATTAATAAGTGGAATTAAGAAGTCGAATGATTTATTTTTCGAATATTGGATTTAATTTGATAATTAAATCAATAATTTAACGATTGAAATTCCAGAGATAATTGTAAATCGAGTTTAAAATGATCGAAAATGATTTGGGAAATTTTATTTAATCATACTGGAGTTATAGAAATATTTTAGAACTCTTAAAATTGAATTTGGAGTTAAATTGTGAAAATTGAATATTTTAATATTTAATTATCGACTGAAAAATAGCCAATTTTCGAACAGTCTCAGGATTGGACGAGACCAGTTCCATTGGATCCGTAATAGTTAGTTATTATCGGATTTCAATTTTCGTATCCATCGGAGTTGTCGTTTGACTGTGGCAACTCGAAACGCATCGATATTATTTTAATTTTTTATTCGTCGAGTTAAAAATAGTCATTTTTCAAACGGTCTCGGATTTCGACGAAACCAGTTTCATTGGATCCGTAATGTGATATTATTGTAAGATTTCAAATTTCGTAATTTTTGGATTTACCGTTTGTCCGGTACAAATTAAAACGCCTCGAAATCGATTTAAATCGGTTTAATTTAAATTGATCGTTTATTGCCATATCTCACACATACGATCGAATTAGCTTCCGAAACCTATTCCATTGCGTTCGGAACGCGGGGTAAACCTTACGAACGTCAGCCGGCACGCTCGAATCGGAGTTCGGAAAATCCGGAGTGAATAGTGTTCGTCGTTTTTTCTATAAAAACCCTTGTTCTCTTCATTTTGCAAAAAAAGAGAACAGCCCTAGGGTTTCGAATTGCCCCAGCCGCCAGTCATCAAACGAATGGCCAGAAAACTCTATCTTTCTCCCCTTATTTTCTTCAAATCCAAGCAATAATTCGAAAAACTTTCAACACGAAAGTTGAAGAGCGTATTGAGAACTATAGATCCAACGGTTAAGATGTTGATTGGCGAAGTGGATCGATGGGAATTCTCGTGCAAAGCTCCACCGTTCACGCACGTTTTCCCACGCAGACACGAGACCGAGCTTGCTGGCCTTCACGTCGCAGGTGGAGTTCGTCGTGGCGCGTCTCTAGCTGGGTCTTGATCGTCTTCGAGATGAAGGAGTTGGTCGCGAGCATTAGGGTTTTACGGCGGCTTCATGGGTTCGAGCACGAACGAATTCGCGTGGGAGGGAAGAACAAAGGCAACGGCCAGATCTGCATTTGAATAATCAAGGGCCGAGATTGATTAGGTTTAAAAATAAAAAGAAATTGTATATTTATTTTATTTAAAATCGTATTAACTTCAAACTGCTATAACGTTGTCATATATTGTCAGAAAATAACGAAACGAAAAGCGTTGGCTTCGTTTTGTCGAGCTCTTCGCGATGGAACTGGATTGGAAGCGATCGGGGTCAGTGAAAATTTCGGGTAAAATTAAACGCACGTTTAATTTTATTCGAAATAAACGCTGAAAATCAGAATTGAAAACACGGTGAGATTTTCTCACTCAAATTGAATGTGGAATTATTTACAGTTATTGATTGATGATTGACTGTTTGAATGTGCTATTAGATATGATAGGATATATATATCTATATATAGCAATATATACATATTGGCATATGTATATATTGGATTGATGATTTCCCGCCTCGTATAGCGGATGAGACCCTATTGCGCCGTTAGTAAGCGGATTTATAAAAACCCATATACCGCGATAATTCCGTACTGGAGCGGAATTGGTATTGTGCTAACATCTGTGGATGCAGGGAAACAGGTTGGAGGGATCCAACTGGATTCCTCACCAGTAGTTATTTATTTTCAGATATTGTGATATATTCTGTTATCATATGATGATATATGATATTTGACTGTTGTGATGGACTGATTGGTGTTGTTGCATCATCGGATTCAGTTTTGAACTTTAAAAATGACGACTTTTAATTTAAAAGGATTTTTAAAGGGATTTTTGAGAATATACGTTTTATGGAATTTTTGAATCGATTTATAAACGTAAAATTTTAAAGTTATCAAAGGTATAATTTTTAGTGAAATATAACCGAAGTGTTGTTTTTGAAACAAAAGTTGATTTATTTGTAAAATGGGTTAAGTTGGGATTTTTGAATAACTATAAATGATTTGTATAGAAAGATTTATAAAATTGATATTTTATAAATCAAAATATTGGACTTATAAAACGAATTTTTATAAGTGTTAAAAATGAAATATTATGGAATCCGTAAGTGAATGAAATTATAGATTTATAAATTGTGAAGTTGTAAAATGGATGAAACTGTAGAATAAAAGATTTATAAGAGATTAACTTATAAATTGGATTTTTACCTTTAGATGGAATATTTATCGAATTATTAAAAAGAAGATTTGTAAGTTGAAGTTGTTATTAAAAACAGAAATAGAATTTATAAACGTTGTTTTATAAATTCGAGATCAACTGGATTTGATAAATTAAAATGTTGAAGGAGATATATTCGCGATTTTGGATAGCGAATTATTATTGAAATAAAATGTGTAGAAATGATTGGAATTGGGTTAAATGAAGTATATTCACGATTTTGGACAGCGAATATATTTTTAAGTAAAAATGGTTATGTTTGGGAAAGCGATATTATAAATGAAGTTAATTGTTTTAAAAGATGTTTAAAATGTATTGAATATCGAAATCATAGATTTCAACATTTATTGTTGAAATAGACGTTTTCGAGAAATAAGGAAATGATGGACTATAACACTGTTGTTATAGTAAATGGTTTCCGAAAGGAAATATTTTTGTACGGTATTGGGATTCATATATCTATCTAAATTCCGAATCCCTATACTAGTGATTTTGAGTCGTCGTAACGATGTTTTACGCAACATTCGTTTTGACTCAAATAAATGTGTTTAAAATGTATGATTTCCTTAAAGAATGAATATATACTTAATTTTGATTTAAGTATATCGAATATTTTCAAATGTTGAAAATAAATGATTTGTGAAATACTTATTATTAAATAAGTATGGGATTGCTTTTCCAATATGAAATGAACTGTTTTGAGATTTTATCTTCAAAGATAAAATGAAATGTGGAAATTGATTTGAAATTGTTTTCAAACGGTTAAGTGTGGAAATTATGTATCTAGTAAAGATATTTTTGGAAATTTAATAATTTGGAAAATTATTTGGAATCTGATGATGTTGCGCATCTTTATTGATAGTTAAATAACCGACTATCAATAATTACCTTTAGATGGTATTTGTTGTGAATTGGATGAAATTGAATGCCACACTTATTTTTGAATAAGCGCTCACTATTCGGGTTAGCCGGGAAAGGACCATGGGGTCGTATAACCCATTCCGAATATGTGATACGTCGTTATGAATTGCATTCGAAGACCGGTGTTGAAGACCGGATATTTTTGAAAACGGAAGGATTACCGTCGAGTTACTCTACATCGGCTGATCTCCGGTTTAGAGGTTTTATCATCCTTAGTGACGGGAAGTCCCGACGTGATTGAAAATTATCCGGATGTGCAAGGGCTTCGTGAGAAGTGCCTTCGGTTCTGTTCGATCCCGGAACAGACTTGTATGGATAGTGTGTCTGACGTTACAATTTGAGATGTAAAGCTGATTTCTTTCAAATACATATCTGTTGGTGGCGGAGAATTTATTCTCTTAGCTTAACACCCTTCTCTGAGACGTACGAGCTCAGAGGTTATGTAGTTGAAATTTATCAGCGATATATCCCAATTTGGTAACGTGGCATACTGAGTGTTGCTGTGAAATGATCGGTGTTTGATCATTTGTGATATGATCATTTGTTTGATCTTATATCTTAATGATCATAGGTTGATCATTTTGTTTGACCCGAAGCAGGGCTTTTTGAAAAAGCGTAGCTTTGTGGACGAGACTTCGTCAGGGCCTCAACAACCCGGAAATGGTCGAAACAGGAATGTTGCGGCAAGGTTATGAGGGTCGCGCCCTTTAGGGTATGTCATTTCCTTCTGGAAAGGGGTGGTATCATGGTATGGAGCCCAGATACTTACTCATGTGGATACACTTTCTTTATGATGTGTGATGTTGGATATCGAGCGCTCGGATAAAGGTCCTAAAGGACCGGGTGATGACATATTCGTGAGTTACCTGTTACAGGGGTAACCCGGCCTTGTTTGGCAGAGAGCAGTTTGTCTCTCGGGACGTCCAGCCAGAGGCGATCCCAATCGGCAGGAGGAAAGGAAGTTCCTTAGCCTGACCATTTGTTGGAAAATCCAAACTCCAATACGTGACTTGTACGGTATTAGTTGTAGAACCTGCCATTTACGTACGGTGGTCACCACTGTTTAGATGGTAGCTATAGTAGATATACGATACTGTTCGTATGTTGGCTAAGATTAATATTATACTTTCGAAATGTTTTCTACACTATGCACTAATAATAATATCAAAAAAAATGATTTGATTTTACGTAGTAAGCATCTTTGACTATCATAAGAAGAAATCTCCTCCAATTCTGCGTTTGCATTGTGTGTGTGGCGGGAGGTCTTATGGTAGTTTCATTTTCCAAAAGCATTGCGAATTTGTTTTATTTTCTTTGTGAAAATAACTGTTTTACGATCTCACACCAGTCACCATGACTGACTCGGAGTTTATTGTTTCCCTTCTAAACTCTGGGTGCCCACAAATTTTCCACACGGGCAGCCTAGAGTTATATTATCAGGATATTCTGGATATTCTGGAGCTTTGGAGATGAGCTGGATGGCGAGACGTAGTATTTGTATCTGATAGTATTTATTCCGCTGTGTATTCTGTATGAGGACAAGTTTATATAACTGTCCATTGTTGTATATTGAATCTGATTGATGTGATGTATAAAATGATATAGTTCTTTGATTTAAAGATTATTCATTTATCTATTATATGTTGTTCCGCTGCGATATGTGAGATTCTGATATTGTTTCTGTTTCTGATGTTGTTCTGTTGTTTCTTCTTTCTCTTTTCTTCTATCTTTTCTTCTACCTCTTCTTTTAAACCCTAATGGTTTGGTTTTTCGTTCACCTTGAGTAAATAGATGGAGATTAGTGTCTATTCAAGGGGTACGGAAAAGCGGGCTATTACATTTGGTATCAGAGCATATGGTTAAGCGACAACCCTGCTCTGTTGGGTGTTACTCATTAAAGATAGAGTCAGTAGTACTCTAGAATGAGTTGAGTGTAATAATAGATACGAGTGCGTATTTGTTAGTTAATATAAAATTGTTTTATATTGTGATGATTGGTTTGTTGAGTGGTATATGGATTCTGGTCGGTATTGTCCGTACAACTCTATCGATAGGGATCTCTAAACACTTATATAGAACAATTCGGCACAGTATTGTTTTAAATTGGGTAAATGAAATAATTTTACCTCGATTATATTTTATATATAAAGAAATAATTTTTCAGTGTTAAAGTGTATATAATTGATTGTTTGATAGTTTGAAAATGTAAATATATACAAGTTAGTTAAAGTTGTTTGAATAAGTAAATGAAAACAACAATTGTGAAAGAGAAAAATATATAAGAGAATGAATTATAAATATGGAGTTATAATTAATATGATTTACAATGGTGAAATAATCTTATATATATAAATAGTGAAATTTTATAAGTAAAAGATTTGTAATGTGATTTATGAATAAAAGGAAATTTTTGAAAGAATTTAAGCACTGATTTCACTATTGTTGCTGGGAAATAGTACGGTGATGACTGCAGCATCATCGGTATCATTTTCGAGTTTCTGTGTGATTGATTTGCTACCATAGTAAATTGGAAATTGAGGTTTTGTTGTGATAAACAAATTTGAAAATTAAAGTCCAAATTTAAATATGGTAAATATAAGTGAAACAAGATTTATACTTATGATATGAGATAATAGATTTAACTTTGGTAAAGTTAATGAATTTGAGTAGCATAATGAAATATGATGTGAAATTTAACTAAAAGAAAGTCAAATGTGATATAAATTTGAATGATTGATGAAATTTGATTTTGGTAAGAGGTTAAATGAATTTTGTTAAGAAAAACAAAAATCTGAATTGGATTTATAAGTGAAAACTTGAGTTAAGTTAAACAAATGATGTTTAATTGGAATATAACTTAAGTGATGTTGAAGTGAAGTTTATTTTGATATCAAAAGAAATTAATAGAGTGAATTTATTAAATGAATGTGAACTTGAGATATATAAAATTCAATTTTATTTGTTAAAATGAATTAGCAATTGAATTAATAAATGGATTGAATGTCAATCAATTGAATATAAATAATTGATATGAAGCAATGAATAGGTGTTAATTCATTAGAAGCTAAAGGAATTGAATAATTGAATGGAAATCAATTTAATATCAACAAATTGAAACTTAAAGTGTTGAACCAAATTGAATGCAAAGAAATGTAAATTGAATAAATTTGGTTATGATTGGCTATACATTGGTTGTTAGATTGATTGTTAGTTGATTTCGTGTAATTCATTAAGGGTTAATGAAATTGAATCGACAAATTGGAAGCAAAGTGATTAAATTCAAATTGATAATATGTAAATTTGAATAGAAATGAATTTGATTCAAATTGAAAATGAACCAACATGAATGTAAATTAGTGAATGTAAACTAATTTGATTGGAAGAGAATGTTGATTAAATCCAATGTAAATGAATCGAATATGATTTAAAATTGAAAACCAATTCAATGAATGTTAATGAGAAGTGAATCTATATTGATTTGGTTATGAAGTTGTTGGATGTTTATTGGATGATGATGGTTTGATGGTTGCATTGTTGCTTCTGAATGCATTTGTTGTTTGTTGCATTTGCTATGTTGACATATGTAGTATTATGTTGCTATGTGATGTATATTGACTATATTTTCATATCTACATGTTCTCATATGGTTTGTTGAGTGTTTAGTAGGTGCGGATGGCATTGCTTCGCATTTGGAGCTCGCTTTCGCGCTATATTAGCCGTATACGCTCGCTAAAAATATAATAAGGTACATATCTCGGATTAAATATCGTACTTTTACACTTTTTTCCCTACGGGATGCCTCATCACTTGATGAGATGTATATTTGTGATATATATACACTGTCATTTTTTTCGGATCGAGCCGCGCAAAGGAGACGCTGGCGAAATTTTCTGAAAATTTAAGGCGTTAGAATATTTTAGAGAAATTTGAAAATTTTGAAAACTAAGTTATGATTTGAAAACTTAGTAAAGATTTTGTGAGAAGTTAACTATGAATTTTGGAGAAGTTAAACACTTAACAGATTTGAAAATCTAATTTGAACGGTTTGTTTTGGAAAGTTAACGGATTTTGTATCTTTTTTCCTAACTTGTAATTTCGAGGACGAAATTCTTTTAAGGGGGGAAGTCTGTAACGACCCAGGATTTTTGATAATTAAAATTCGAATATTTAATTAATTTTAAATATTAATAAGTGGAATTAAGAAGTCGAATGATTTATTTTTCGAATATTGGATTTAATTTGATAATTAAATCAATAATTTAACGATTGAAATTCCAGAGATAATTGTAAATCGAGTTTAAAATGATCGAAAATGATTTGGGAAATTTTATTTAATCATACTGGAGTTATAGAAATATTTTAGAACTCTTAAAATTGAATTTGGAGTTAAATTGTGAAAATTGAATATTTTAATATTTAATTATCGACTGAAAAATAGCCAATTTTCGAACAGTCTCAGGATTGGACGAGACCAGTTCCATTGGATCCGTAATAGTTAGTTATTATCGGATTTCAATTTTCGTATCCATCGGAGTTGTCGTTTGACTGTGGCAACTCGAAACGCATCGATATTATTTTAATTTTTTATTCGTCGAGTTAAAAATAGTCATTTTTCAAACGGTCTCGGATTTCGACGAAACCAGTTTCATTGGATCCGTAATGTGATATTATTGTAAGATTTCAAATTTCGTAATTTTTGGATTTACCGTTTGTCCGGTACAAATTAAAACGCCTCGAAATCGATTTAAATCGGTTTAATTTAAATTGATCGTTTATTGCCATATCTCACACATACGATCGAATTAGCTTCCGAAACCTATTCCATTGCGTTCGGAACGCGGGGTAAACCTTACGAACGTCAGCCGGCACGCTCGAATCGGAGTTCGGAAAATCCGGAGTGAATAGTGTTCGTCGTTTTTTCTATAAAAACCCTTGTTCTCTTCATTTTGCAAAAAAAGAGAACAGCCCTAGGGTTTCGAATTGCCCCAGCCGCCAGTCATCAAACGAATGGCCAGAAAACTCTATCTTTCTCCCCTTATTTTCTTCAAATCCAAGCAATAATTCGAAAAACTTTCAACACGAAAGTTGAAGAGCGTATTGAGAACTATAGATCCAACGGTTAAGATGTTGATTGGCGAAGTGGATCGATGGGAATTCTCGTGCAAAGCTCCACCGTTCACGCACGTTTTCCCACGCAGACACGAGACCGAGCTCGCTGGCCTTCACGTCGCAGGTGGAGTTCGTCGTGGCGCGTCTCTAGCTGGGTCTTGATCGTCTTCGAGATGAAGGAGTTGGTCGCGAGCATTAGGGTTTTACGGCGGCTTCATGGGTTCGAGCACGAACGAATTCGCGTGGGAGGGAAGAACAAAGGCAACGGCCAGATCTGCATTTGAATAATCAAGGGCCGAGATTGATTAGGTTTAAAAATAAAAAGAAATTGTATATTTATTTTATTTAAAATCGTATTAACTTCAAACTGCTATAACGTTGTCATATATTGTCAGAAAATAACGAAACGAAAAGCGTTGGCTTCGTTTTGTCGAGCTCTTCGCGATGGAACAGGATTGGAAGCGATCGGGGTCAGTGAAAATTTCGGGTAAAATTAAACGCACGTTTAATTTTATTCGAAATAAACGCTGAAAATCAGAATTGAAAACACGGTGAGATTTTCTCACTCAAATTGAATGTGGAATTATTTACAGTTATTGATTGATGATTGACTGTTTGAATGTGCTATTAGATATGATAGGATATATATATCTATATATAGCAATATATACATATTGGCATATGTATATATTGGATTGATGATTTCCCGCCTCGTATAGCGGATGAGACCCTATTGCGCCGTTAGTAAGCGGATTTATAAAAACCCATATACCGCGATAATTCCGTACTGGAGCGGAATTGGTATTGTGCTAACATCTGTGGATGCAGGGAAACAGGTTGGAGGGATCCAACTGGATTCCTCACCAGTAGTTATTTATTTTCAGATATTGTGATATATTCTGTTATCATATGATGATATATGATATTTGACTGTTGTGATGGACTGATTGGTGTTGTTGCATCATCGGATTCAGTTTTGAACTTTAAAAATGACGACTTTTAATTTAAAAGGATTTTTAAAGGGATTTTTGAGAATATACGTTTTATGGAATTTTTGAATCGATTTATAAACGTAAAATTTTAAAGTTATCAAAGGTATAATTTTTAGTGAAATATAACCGAAGTGTTGTTTTTGAAACAAAAGTTGATTTATTTGTAAAATGGGTTAAGTTGGGATTTTTGAATAACTATAAATGATTTGTATAGAAAGATTTATAAAATTGATATTTTATAAATCAAAATATTGGACTTATAAAACGAATTTTTATAAGTGTTAAAAATGAAATATTATGGAATCCGTAAGTGAATGAAATTATAGATTTATAAAGTGTGAAGTTGTAAAATGGATGAAACTGTAGAATAAAAGATTTATAAGAGATTAACTTATAAATTGGATTTTTACCTTTAGATGGAATATTTATCGAATTATTAAAAAGAAGATTTGTAAGTTGAAGTTGTTATTAAAAACAGAAATAGAATTTATAAACGTTGTTTTATAAATTCGAGATCAACTGGATTTGATAAATTAAAATGTTGAAGGAGATATATTCGCGATTTTGGATAGCGAATTATTATTGAAATAAAATGTGTAGAAATGATTGGAATTGGGTTAAATGAAGTATATTCACGATTTTGGACAGCGAATATATTTTTAAGTAAAAATGGTTATGTTTGGGAAAGCGATATTATAAATGAAGTTAATTGTTTTAAAAGATGTTTAAAATGTATTGAATATCGAAATCATAGATTTCAACATTTATTGTTGAAATAGACGTTTTCGAGAAATAAGGAAATGATGGACTATAACACTGTTGTTATAGTAAATGGTTTCCGAAAGGAAATATTTTTGTACGGTATTGGGATTCATATATCTATCTAAATTCCGAATCCCTATACTAGTGATTTTGAGTCGTCGTAACGATGTTTTACGCAACATTCGTTTTGACTCAAATAAATGTGTTTAAAATGTATGATTTCCTTAAAGAATGAATATATACTTAATTTTGATTTAAGTATATCGAATATTTTCAAATGTTGAAAATAAATGATTTGTGAAATACTTATTATTAAATAAGTATGGGATTGCTTTTCCAATATGAAATGAACTGTTTTGAGATTTTATCTTCAAAGATAAAATGAAATGTGGAAATTGATTTGAAATTGTTTTCAAACGGTTAAGTGTGGAAATTATGTATCTAGTAAAGATATTTTTGGAAATTTAATAATTTGGAAAATTATTTGGAATCTGATGATGTTGCGCATCTTTATTGATAGTTAAATAACCGACTATCAATAATTACCTTTAGATGGTATTTGTTGTGAATTGGATGAAATTGAATGCCACACTTATTTTTGAATAAGCGCTCACTATTCGGGTTAGCCGGGAAAGGACCATGGGGTCGTATAACCCATTCCGAATATGTGATACGTCGTTATGAATTGCATTCGAAGACCGGTGTTGAAGACCGGATATTTTTGAAAACGGAAGGATTACCGTCGAGTTACTCTACATCGGCTGATCTCCGGTTTAGAGGTTTTATCATCCTTAGTGACGGGAAGTCCCGACGTGATTGAAAATTATCCGGATGTGCAAGGGCTTCGTGAGAAGTGCCTTCGGTTCTGTTCGATCCCGGAACAGACTTGTATGGATAGTGTGTCTGACGTTACAATTTGAGATGTAAAGCTGATTTCTTTCAAATACATATCTGTTGGTGGCGGAGAATTTATTCTCTTAGCTTAACACCCTTCTCTGAGACGTACGAGCTCAGAGGTTATGTAGTTGAAATTTATCAGCGATATATCCCAATTTGGTAACGTGGCATACTGAGTGTTGCTGTGAAATGATCGGTGTTTGATCATTTGTGATATGATCATTTGTTTGATCTTATATCTTAATGATCATAGGTTGATCATTTTGTTTGACCCGAAGCAGGGCTTTTTGAAAAAGCGTAGCTTTGTGGACGAGACTTCGTCAGGGCCTCAACAACCCGGAAATGGTCGAAACAGGAATGTTGCGGCAAGGTTATGAGGGTCGCGCCCTTTAGGGTATGTCATTTCCTTCTGGAAAGGGGTGGTATCATGGTATGGAGCCCAGATACTTACTCATGTGGATACACTTTCTTTATGATGTGTGATGTTGGATATCGAGCGCTCGGATAAAGGTCCTAAAGGACCGGGTGATGACATATTCGTGAGTTACCTGTTACAGGGGTAACCCGGCCTTGTTTGGCAGAGAGCAGTTTGTCTCTCGGGACGTCCAGCCAGAGGCGATCCCAATCGGCAGGAGGAAAGGAAGTTCCTTAGCCTGACCATTTGTTGGAAAATCCAAACTCCAATACGTGACTTGTACGGTATTAGTTGTAGAACCTGCCATTTACGTACGGTGGTCACCACTGTTTAGATGGTAGCTATAGTAGATATACGATACTGTTCGTATGTTGGCTAAGATTAATATTATACTTTCGAAATGTTTTCTACACTATGCACTAATAATAATATCAAAAAAAATGATTTGATTTTACGTAGTAAGCATCTTTGACTATCATAAGAAGAAATCTCCTCCAATTCTGCGTTTGCATTGTGTGTGTGGCGGGAGGTCTTATGGTAGTTTCATTTTCCAAAAGCATTGCGAATTTGTTTTATTTTCTTTGTGAAAATAACTGTTTTACGATCTCACACCAGTCACCATGACTGACTCGGAGTTTATTGTTTCCCTTCTAAACTCTGGGTGCCCACAAATTTTCCACACGGGCAGCCTAGAGTTATATTATCAGGATATTCTGGATATTCTGGAGCTTTGGAGATGAGCTGGATGGCGAGACGTAGTATTTGTATCTGATAGTATTTATTCCGCTGTGTATTCTGTATGAGGACAAGTTTATATAACTGTCCATTGTTGTATATTGAATCTGATTGATGTGATGTATAAAATGATATAGTTCTTTGATTTAAAGATTATTCATTTATCTATTATATGTTGTTCCGCTGCGATATGTGAGATTCTGATATTGTTTCTGTTTCTGATGTTGTTCTGTTGTTTCTTCTTTCTCTTTTCTTCTATCTTTTCTTCTACCTCTTCTTTTAAACCCTAATGGTTTGGTTTTTCGTTCACCTTGAGTAAATAGATGGAGATTAGTGTCTATTCAAGGGGTACGGAAAAGCGGGCTATTACAGAGTGCCTCGATTTCGTTTAGTCCCAGAATGAACTTGTATGGAAGAATGTATGACAGTGCATTTCTGATCATATTAATTGATATCTATAAACGTATTACCTTCTTGGTGGCGGAGAAGGCAACTTCTCTTAGCTTAACACCCTTTCCTGAGACATACGGGCTCAGGAGTTATACGTTGGTAGAAATTAATTGTGTGATTAAGGAATGGCAATGTGGCATTCTAAGTGGAATGTGCTTTATGGAAGAATAAAGCGTGGCTTTGTGACAAGCGAAGCGTGGCTTTGTTAAAGTTAAGCATAGCCTTACGAGCCTCACATCCCAGGAACGATTTAGGATACTGTGTGGTCTACAGGACATATTTCAAGCTATTAAAGGCATCTGTTGCCTTAAGATGATGAAATGGACAAGTATGGAGGTTGATAGAGATCGTTTAAAGCCATCGAGTAATACTCTGTTCGTGGTAGCGTAGCAGTATAGTTCGAAGGCTGACGCAAAACCATGTAAAGCTACTGGAGTGAACTAGTATGGCTATATGTGGATCGAAGGAAAAGGCCACTAGTTCCCTATCATGATGGAAATCCAATTCCAATACGAGCTTTACGGTTTTGATTGTAGTCCCAAAATAGCTGTAGTGCTTTACAAACATTTCAGCTACCCCTTTTGGTATCATATATTCCATCCAGGTATATTCCGTTGACCTAGTCCGGATATATTGCCATAGACTTAGTCCGGGTATTGATACTTTATTTTGAGATATTACTTAAAAACGTTTTCAAAAGAATGTCCTTTAAGATAATATCAAAGTGTTTTCAGTATAAAGTATTTGGTTACCATAAGGTAAAAACCTGTCCATATTTAGGTGTGGGCGCGGTCTTATGAGATACCCAAAGGATTTTCACTGGCATCAATTATAAATCAAGTATTCCACGCTAGTTTATCAAGCCTGATCCGGGTATTTTTAATACTCAGGTCAGATCCAAGTAGTTTCAGGTTTAGTTGAAGACGCTTTGGGTTTCTAGAAAAGAGCGAGAGATTTTCATCTATGTATAGACATATTCTATTATCCGTTGCATCTATTGCATTTTTTTATATTTTTCAACATTTGTAAGGACGGAAGGTTTATAACTGTCCAAGCTGAATATAGGTTAGACTCTGATATTGTATTCAAAATTTTCCACTGTAAAGATTATTGTTGAAATAATATATGTTATTCCATTCGTGTGAGATTCTGTTCTATCTTTATTTTCTTTTTCCCCTAACAATAGGGCTTTCCGGCACTTGGATTTGCGACATGAGGATGTATTAGTGTCGATTTTCGAGGGTCAAAACCCCCGGCCTTTATATTAGGGGTCCAAAAAGGGCATAAATAATGGTCAGTACTGAGTAGATCAGTTCAGTACTGTGTCATTTGCGTAGCTCCAATTATGCTCAAAATTATTGAGTCCTTTCCTATTGTCCTCCTAAGCATGTTTCCAAGTCCATGAATCATTTTGTCTTTATCCCGATGTTCGGATTTGTATAAAGGTAGCTTGCCAAAAAGATAGATAACAACATCCATCGAATGTCTATAGCTGGGTCTGAGTTGAAGCATTAAAAGTGAAACACTACTTAATAGAGAATTTGTCTTCTCGGTTATATGGGGTTAATATCATGGTAACCTTTAATCAACTCAATATCTATACCTAGAGCAGTATGGATAATAATATTTGTTATTATTAAACCAAGGATTTTTTTGTTTGGAATTACAAAGTTGAATGTGGACAGTGTTGGAGATTTCATTAAAATCAAATTCTATAAGTCCTAATATGATATAATTTTGACGAATAGAATTGGTGTAAATATGCATTACTACCAGGAATTGCTTATAATAAGTAAAATTGGATTTTTACCAAACGACGTGTAAGCGATAAATTTAGTCAAATTGTCACAACGCTAGCTAAGATGACCATGAATGTTTATACTTCAATTATTCAATATTAATTGTTGATTGAATTTACATCTTTGAGTCGCACAAAATAAATAATGAATACTCTGAATGAACTACATGATTTAATCAATTTATAATTATTGTAAATTAATTAAATTAATCAAAATTTATGAAATATTAATTATCAAATTTTATTCAATTTTTTTGAATGCCACTGGTAATTAATAATGTGCATACATATAAGTTATAAATATACGTACTGATATACGATGTCGTTAGATTGTTTAAATTGGGTATAAATATAATAAGTACTAAGTGAGTTTTTATATTAATTAATATTTATGAAATATTAATTAGTTAATTTTATTTGATTTTTTAATACCATTAGTATATAGTAAAGTGCATATATAAAAGTTACATATGCATGTATCGATATACGATATTGATAGAATGTTTAAATTGGATTTAGATAAGATAATTACTAAAAGGTTTGGAAATTTTGAGGGCCAATGTGAAACCATTCTTGGTCAGCCATACTTGGTAGAAGAAGAAGGGAATTTAATAGAGATTTAATAAAGAATTAAAGAGGGAAGGTTTAAGGAACGAATTGGAAAGGTTTCAATTATTCCTCTAAAAGAAATCTCTCTTCATTTCTTTTATTCATTTATTCTAGACAATTATTTTTCCTCTCTCTCTTCCCTCTATTAGGAATAAATTTCCAAGGCTTCCATGGGAAACAAATTCTAAAAAATTATTCAAAGTAGAATCAAAATATTCAAGGTGGTATTTTCCTCTATATCCTAGCAAAATTCAGAGGTTGATTCAAGTGAATGGAGGTTTTATTCTTCATTTAAGGGAAAAATCTTTGGCTTCATCTTTAGGTAATTTATATGTGTAAAATTATAATTTTATCTACAAATATCATTCCATATATATATATATATAATGTTTTAAAAGTAATTTATATGTGATTTAATCATAGAACATAAGATTTGAAATATAGATCTATAACCAAAACATAGTTCTCAAATCAAACTACAAGTACAATAATATTTGTTCAAAACTTATGTGTATGTTTTGATCTTAATATTTCTTTGGATTTTTCTCTTTAGATTGGATTAATCTTGAGAGATAACATTAAATATCTTATAAATACCCATATAAATAAATATTAATTTATCTATTATAATTATATATTTATATATAAAAGGCATTAGAAATATATTAATCTCATGTTCATATGAAAACTATTTAATTGAAAATACTGAAATCTTTTGTTCATTTACAAATATGGTTGAAAATTTTATTTGATTTAAAATATATACATCTTAAATAAATGAAATTATTTTCAATTTCATAATTATATACATACATATACCTTTAATGTCAGTATTTAGTGCATTAAGTTTTCTTTCCTAATGTATTCCATATCTTAATTCTGAATAAAACTTGCCAAACCAAACTTAGATTCTTTATTTTGAATTTGGATATTAATGTTTGTATTAATCAATTTAAGTTAAGTGTTTTTTCTAAAGAATCGTTGTTATTAATATTTAGGTCTTATCATATTTTGCAACCAATTAAACATCTCATAAAATATGACTAAATTAAGGAAACTGATATATATATATATATATGCATTTATTGTCTTTGTTGTTTCTCGTTATGTTATTTGTGATGCAAATGATATATGTGCATGTATATCTTATTTGTCATGTTAACCATTTATTATCACTTTTATTTTGAATAATGATTAGGCATAATTATGTTAGATCATTTTCGAAATCGGAAGGTGTAATCACTTATTGATACCACCTTTCCATCTTTTCCTTTTAAATCTTAATGTGATTACATTTATATCCTATATTTATATCCTTTTTACACCTTACAGAAATATGAATATATTTGATATATTCATAGATTTAAACTTTTAAACACTGTTGAATAAAATAAAGATTTTATTTACAATTTTTTGAAATGGATCTAAAATATCTTTAGACTTCATAGGCTTAACCTTTATCCAACTGGCCCGGATCCTGTATTGGTATCAAAGCCTAATAGTCTATGTGGTATAAATTAGTCACGTTAAGACTAACTAATTAAGCTTACCCATTAGCAGAGTGTCTAAAAAAGCAGTGTCTAGGTTGGGATTGGGTAGTCAAGTACCCTGCCCTCCTTGGCAACTGTCCTCACTCGAAGGTGAAGTGATCCCAAAGGTTATCCGTAATTGAAATTACCCAATCTGAATTTGGATCTTGTGTGTAATGATCGGGCATTTTCGACCTCGAATGTCGACACTAATACATCCATGACATTCACGTACTGAGCCCAAGTGCTAGAAAGGCAGAACATTTGGTTAAAATAAAAAGAAAACAGAACTGAACAAGAAGAAGAATACAATATCAAAATCTCACATGCGAAACGATAACATATAATATCTCAAAAGGTCTTTACCAAAATGAAAACTTAGTTATACATACATCAATAAGAGTAAACTAACATATCATCAAACTGGACAGTTATAACTGAATATCCTCACAAATTCTGATGGATAAAATCAAGTAATGCAGTGGAAAATAAGTACAATAGGAAAGTATCCAGCTCCTCTCCAAGAGCTGTTATGAACCACAGTTAAATCTAGAAAACGTTCTCGAGCTAACTCGAGCATTATAAGAAAATAACACCCAGATCAATTTAGAAAACCAGTGTGGGAAACTCAAATCATTGGAATGTTATATTTATAAAACCCTTTAAAATAAGATATCTCGTAAGTCAATAAACACGGATGGGCTTTTACCTTACGATAACCAAACCATTTCTATTATAAAATCCAGTGATAATATAACAATGTCTAAGGTGAAATATAAATAATTACATAGTTGTGATGCATGTGGGTGAACATCACAACAATAACTGGTATATAATCATAACAGCTAAGGCACGTTCGCTAATTGTGTAGGATTCCATGAGTCGCCCTCGGTATTTTGAGAACAGTCCCCCTATACAAGGATTAGAGATATCATTCCAAGCATCACATATCTCTAGATAAAATATACTATAGGAAAACATAGCTGGCCCACACCCGAACATGTGGCACCGTGTTACATCAATCCCATATGCATATCCAAGTTTGCTAGAATGGAATTCCTGCACCCTTTATGTAAGCTAAACCCCATAGGCTATGTCTCCTATCTCTGGTTTCCGTCATTACCGATGATGAAGTCACATTTAACATCCCAGCACATGAGTCACAACTCAAACAGATCCCGACACACAAGTCCCCAACTCGAACAGATCCCAAAACCACACATGGATTCCCATATCTCAATAGGTCTCGAAATCACACATGGATTCCTCAACAAATATCGAAATCATACATGGATTCATATACCTCAATAGGTATCAGAATCACACATGGTTTCCCACTTCCTAAATAGATTATGAACAACTACATGTGTTCGAGCATCTCAAATAGATCTTGAATCTCCATAGAGACTCCAGCATCTCAAAATAACTACGAACCAATCACGTACCTCTTCCAAAGCATAGAACACGTATATAGTTTTAGAGCGGTTGTGGTTTCAAGTCATCTCATATATGTACACTTCCCCGCTTACTGGATGCTCTAAAAACCAATCGATTGATTTTTCGGTAATTTCAACTCCAGTTCTGTGGGAAATAAACAGACAATACATAAGATCGAAAATCACCTCCTAACCATTTAACCAAATGGATTTCCTTATCGTTTGTCCTAGAAGAGTAAAACGAGTTTATATGTACAGTATAGTATCACTGAAGATAACTGTACCATATAATTCTTGTGTTTCTTCTAAATATTTCTAGAGTATATTTAGTCAAATCAAATAACAATGAGAATAATCATATATGGGAAAATAAGTCCTGTATACTGTCTATAAACAAGTAACACACAAAGCACGATCGAAACACACAAGCACGATCAAGTCAGATAAGTGATTTCTAATCCCCTTTTTAATTAATCTTCCTTTGTTAATTAAAATCCTCTTTTATTTGTAAAACTCGGTTTACTCAATAAACTCTTTATAATGAAACTTCATTTTTTAATTAAACTTCACTATTTGATTAAAACATGACTATTCATTTCACTATTTAAAAATTTATTTACATTCACAAAACGGGTTAAAGACGAATGTTATTAAAACATTGTCACAGCAAACCTAAAACCATTTCATACTTATTATTCTCTTTAAAATTCCATTAATATTAAAGATCTAAGTATTTTCCCAAAATCATTCAACAATATTTTACCACTTTAAAATATTATTCAAGGGTTTAAAAGCAAATGTTACTAAAACATTATTTACAAGAAACCCAAAACACTTCACTAATAGATATCTTTAAAACTCCATTTTAAAGATTTATTTAATTTTCAAAGTATAATTAAATGGGTCAAAACAAATGTTGCACAAACATCATTACTATAAACCCAAAATCACTTTTAAAACTTGCCATTAACTTTGGAGCATTCATTTATATCTATAAGTACTTCACCACTTATTAAACAAGGTAATATACCCTTTTTAATCAATTTTACAAAACCATATAACATAAGTGTTTTAATCTAGAAACTCTTTTATATTCTTTTACAGATACCAACTTCCTTTCTAAAAGTTCTAAATATACTAAAATACCTTTAAAAAGATACATATACATATGCTGATTTATGTATAAAACTAAGGTATTTAATAAAATACTATAACCATTTGTAAAATATTATAATTTCAAAGCCTTTTATTTATTAAGTAAATTTTTTAACAATTTATAAAACAATTTATATACTAAAAATAAACCATTAAAATACTTATACATATTTGTAAGACATAATTTTTTTAAAAACCATAAAAATCTTTATTATAATTTAAAACCACCACTTTTAAAAAACCAAAAATGATTATCAATAATATATTCAAACTGAGATATTTTCCGATAATAAGTACGCTTAAGTACTTATTAAAAATACGTAGAAGCCCTAGGATGTCTTCCAAAGTTAACTTTAAACTCACTGATCATAGCGATTCTAAAGTGCATCCATAGCGATTATTTCTCTTCTAACATTCCCAATTTCTAATTCCAATTTCCACAAATTTCCAAACAAATTCCTTTACATAAAACACACTAAAACATGTGTAGACAAACATATATACATATATATTTCCACAATTTATCCAATTAAACATATGTCAAATATCAGGAATTTCAAAGCACGTTTATAACGACTATATCGCTTCAAACATTTATAACGCACTATCAAACAAGTAAGTAGTTTGGGCCATGATACATGTTATGTGTGATATCCCGGGATTTCAGGGAATTTAAAATGTGATAATCTTGTAAGTTAATTATTTAAAATTGGTAAAGTTGTTATTTTCAAACAATTAAATAATGAGTTGTTTTTAAATATAAATATAAATAGATTTTAAATAGACTTATTATTTTCAAATTTAATAAGTGTTGTTAAAAATATATGTATATATGTGTATTTAAATTGATTTTAAATAGGATAATTATTTACAATTAATATTGTGTTTGTTTAAAATTGATATCCATATTTATTTGAATTGATTTTAAATTTGGATTTTAAATTGACTTTGAATTTTGATTTAAGAATTGGATTTAAAGAAATATATATATATATATATATATTAAAATAATAAAAATAATAATATAGTTTGGACTTAAATCATATGGATAAGGTTTTTATTTAAAATTAGATTTGTTTTATATTATTCTCTTAAAGAAATTTATTTAAAGAAATTTGGGAAGTGTTTATTAAATAGTTAGTAAATACAAAAGTTTTATATTATCATTTAAAATGGACTAAATATACTATATATAATTTTATTTAAGATATGATTGGTTTTTATTTTATTTTCTTTTAAAGGTTTTATTTTTATAAATTGAGAAAAGCATTTTTAAATAAGATATGTATTTATCTATTTAGAAAATGTAATTTAAAAGCTTTAAAAATCATTTAAAATTTATTTATGCATGAAAAATTACATGTGTTAATATAATAATCTCTTAAATACCATGTGTTAAGTGAATAAGTATTGTTAATGACAAGTGTCAATATCTATTTTAATTTTCTTTTTATTTTGATATAAACATACATTCCCTCTCTTATATTTCTTTCCCTATCTTCACAATTTCAAAAGCAAGAAAATTAACCTGTAAACGTTTCTAAATTCAAACCTTCAACCAAAAACAAATCTGTAAACTATTTTTCTCAAACCAGAAAAAGAAACTCCCTGTAATTCAAACTGTTCTACTCTACAAAACTAGAAAAAGAAATAATCATTTCCCTGCAAACCTTCTTCAAGTTTAAACACAATCCCTGTAATCAATTCACTCTTCATCTCAAAAACCAAAACCTGTAACAAATTTTCAAAGCAAGCTTTCCAGTTCAAATCAAAGTTCAAGCAAGCTGTAAGATTCAACTCAAATTCAAATATTCAACAAGCATTCCAGTTTTTAAGAAGATTACAACAAAGATTTCCAGTAACAAGTTGCAAAGATTCAGTTTTCATCTCAGTTTTAAGCTCTCTGCATTTTGGTTAAAAGGTGAGTAAACCTTTATTTTTTTTAAAACAGTTTTAAATCTGAGAATAAATTTAAATGTTGTGATAAATGTTATAGTAATTTGGTTTGCATATGATTTACCTGTGAATGTATGCTAGTATAATAAAATGCATGTTCTAAAAAATCAGTATGTATACATATATACTTCTCTGTTATTTTAATGTGAGTAGATTAAACTTAAACAGTTTTAATTAGATTCATATGATAGATATTTGAAGTAAAAGTGTGATGCATGTTGAATATATGTATGCATGTTGTTGTGAATATGAATATATGTGTATAAATAAGTATAGAATTTTGTGTATATGATTTTATTCAGGTGTGCATGTCTGTTTGAATCCCTGTTCTCCTCTGTTTCATATTACAGGTTTCAAATACTAGAATTAAAGAAATTTCTTTACCTGTTATTGTTAAACTTTGGGTTAGAAACAAAATGGTTAGTATATTCAAAATCTATGTACTAAAAATAGATTCAGGTATCTGATGTTTGGAAATCCTCTGGAAATTTAGAAATTTAGTAACCATTCTAACATAAATGTTAAAATCAAATGATGTAATTTGATGAATCAATTATACAAATTGTATTGTCTTTATAAGATATGAATTTTAAAAAGAAAATCAGAATTTTTAGTATTAAAATGAAGATGCATTTTAGGAATATCGGGAAAATGTTTTCTGAGCATTTTCTGGCGATCGGAACATTTTTGGTGATCGTGGTTTCGTCTGGAGATAGCTTGATTATCAGAAAGTTTGGGAAAAATGGTAGACGAATTTATTTATCACTGAGGCATTGATGATCGATCGAATTTGGTTTAAACCCTAGATTTTGTGTGTTCTGGAAAATGGATTGTGGCAGTGTCTCAAGTTGATCGAGTTCAATGGGATCAAGTGTAACGGCTTCGTGGATGATCGAAGGTAGTGCGATTGTGGTGGCGCGTCGTCTGATGGTCGGAGGCGTGAGTTCGTGGGGTTTTGGCCATGAATGTTGGTTCCAGTATCCAACTGGGTAGCTAGATATCGATTTGAGGCTGGTGATGACATTTTGAGGATTGGAGATGGTTGCCGCAATTGAAGTTCGTCATGCTGGAGAGTTCATCGGAGGTGGAAGGTGATTCTGGCACTGGTGCACGTGCATGTGTGCAACTTCGAGTGTCTGGGTTTGGTTGGTCTGGGTAGATGATGTTTTCTCGGAGACGCTCTCGAGTAGTTTCGAGTGCGACTCGAAAAAGAAAAGAAGCGTGAGTGCACGGGGGTTACTCTGGGAAATCGAGTGTATTGCTCGAATTTGTTTGTGGGTTGTCTGGTTTTTAGTTTTCGAAGTTTGGGCCAGATTTGTTTTAAATCTTAAGTTAATACAAATCAGTTTTTTTTTAAAAGAAAAGAAATGTTATAAAGTTTTAAAAATATAGTTAAATTTGAATATATTTTCAAAAGTAATATAAACCATTGTTTCCAAAGTGAAATGTTTAAATTGCCTTGCTTAAAGAAAATTAAATACTTTCAATATTAATTGATTTGCAAAATGGTTTTCAAATCTTTCAATTATACAAATGAATTTGCGAAATGTTTTAAATTGGAAGTAATTAGTGGTAAATTAATGGAAGTAATTAAGGAAAATTACTTAATGGCATTAATTAATTAATTAAAGGTAAGTGATTTTAAGTTGATTAATTAATGTAATAAATTAATGATAAGAGACTAGTTAAGAAATTAATCAAGAGAAATTAATTAATTTAATTAACTAATGATTAAGGATTAATTAAGTAATTAGAGATTGATTAATTAATGATTAGTGATTTATTAAATTGTAATTAGAATTAATTAATTAAGTAATTAGAGGTTAATTAATTTGTAATTAAGAAATACTTAATTAAGTTTTATTAATTGATAATTAAGGTTTATTAATTAATAATTAAAAATAATAATTAATCTGTAATTAATAATTAATTAAATTGTTTAAGAGTAATTAAGTATGAATTACTCAAGTATAATTAATGATATGAGTGGGATTGATTTAAGTTAATTAATTTGTAGATTAATTAAAGATAATCACTTGATAAGGATTAAGTATAAATACTTAATAAGATTGATAAGTGTAATTACTTAGAGTAAGTAATTAATAAATAAATTACAAGATGTAATTAATTAAAAGGAATTACTTAATGAGAAGTAATTGAAGTATAATTACTTTACAAAAAGTAATTAAGGATTAATTATTTGGTTTAATTAATTAAGGATAATTACTTGAATGTAATTAAGGGGTATTAATCAAGGGTGATTAATTAAGATGATTAATGTGAGGATAATAAATTAATTGATTGTAATTAATTAATGGTTAAGTAAGAAGGATTTATAAAATAAAGTAATTAATTTAATTCACTTTAAATTAATTAGAGATGATATAAATCATTACTTATGGATGGATGATAATACTGAATGCTTTACATTGATTGATATCTCTGATGAGATATATGCTGTATGATATGGATGTTAGTTGAATTGTGATGATAATATGGATTATCTGATAATGTTGATTATCTATTGTGAATTATCTTTCTTTGTGTATAAAGATAATGAATTGAATTGTTTTAACCTTTAAAACAACTTGGCCTTAAAAGATACGCTTTGGATTTCGATGAGACCGGGATCGGGTTTCCGTATACCGGATTTCCAGGTCTGGAGACCCGAATACCACATCGATCCAAATTTACGATAGGTCGTGAATCAAGTGAAGATGAAGATTCAGAGTGCAAGGGTTATTGTCGTTAACTCTGAGGGTGATTCCAAAACGAGTGTAACAAGATAATGCCTTCGGTTTCGTTCGAACCCGGAACGAACTTGTATGGATTGAATGCTTTCAGCACATCGTCAGGCGGACGATGAGCATTCTAAGTGATATGTTCTGATTAAAGGTAATCGTAACCTCAAGCCTCATCAACCGGGAATGGCTAAAACAGGGGAGGTGCAGCAAGGCTTCGTGGGTAGCACCCACTGAGAGCAAGATAGATCCCTGTCTAGAGGTCCCTTTTCTTTTATTCGGCTTAGTGTGTGGTTGGTCGCGCCAACTACGGGATTATCTTGTTCGGGATTATCCAGTAAGGGATGGTTCCGGCTTTGTGTTGCAGGGGAGCAGGCGTACTCCTCGGTACGGTGATCTAGGCCACGTACTGTGACGGGCGGTACCCCAGTAGCCCTGCCATTGTATGGAATCCAAAATCCAATAAGTGCCGTACGATTTAGTTGTGCCCAACTATGTTGGAACGTGAGATGTAAGCATTCCAGCTATTTCTGTATTTTATTTGAAAACCCTAGACCCTATTATAATATAATCGGATTTCCTATCAAATGTTTTGGTTATCGTAAGGTAAAAACATTTCCGTGTTTATGTGCGGGAAGTCTTACGAGATACCTTTTCTTTCAAAGGTTTTTTCAAAGTTAAACAAGTTTAAACCGTTTACTCACACCAGACCCATGTCTGACCCAAGTGTTTATTTTCTGTTTTATTAAACTCTTGGGTACTCAATATTGTATTGAGTAGTCGAGGGATTCAGGTTAGCTTTGACGAATTCTGGAGGAGATTTGGAGCAGGAGGCTTCACCGTGTAGATATATGATGATTCCGCTGTGTATATGTTGTGTCTGTATCTGTGATACTTGAGTTGTATGAATTAGACAGATGTTTATAACTGTCTAATATGTGTTGTATAAGTTGTGTAACTCTGATGTATATGATACTATGTAATATTTTATATGATATATTATATTTCATTCGTTCCGCTGTGAGTTTCTGATGTTGTTGTTCTTTCTTCTTTCTTTCTTTTCTTCTTCTATCCCTTTCTTTCTTTTAGCGATTCGATTTTCCGGGAGTGGAAAGCCGGGTCGTCACATTTGGTATCAGAGCATAGGTTGAGCGAATGCCTAAGCTTTTGGTTAAGTGAATATCAGAACACTAGATTGAGTGAATACCTAGGTTCGGAAGGATTGTTCATTAGAAATAGGATCTGTAACAACCTGTTTGAGTCCGAGTGTATATATATATATATGAGAGCGCGTATTTGTTAGTTATATAAAATGGTTTTATATTGTGTTAATTGATCGGTTGAGTGGTATATGGATTCTGGTCAATACGAGTAGCTAACGTTATTGATAGGGATCTCTAAACACTTGAACCAGGCCAACGGACACAATATTGTTTTAAAGAGGTAAATGAAATAATTTTACCCAGAAATAATTTCTATATAAAAAAAAATATCATTTTAAATATATATATTTATGTATTTCTACCTATTTGTTGGGTTACCTGTTCGGGTTTTCCAATATAAGTTATAAAGGTAGATGGGGTAGTGGTGTGTGAAACACGACTACCAATGGTTGGAGTTTGAATGTTGAGGTTGGAAGTGTATTTGTCGAGACTGTAGACCTAATACTGTCTCGAGTAAGCTTTGCTGTGGTGAAGGATTTCATCGATCTCCGAAGGAAACTGTAATGGTTCGGAGTTTATCTTTGAAGTTTGGATGAGTAGAGTTGGATCTGTCGGGTAGGCAGAAGTGTGTGATGGTATCTTGATACCTTAGGTAATAGTAGCTGTATGATGAGATACAGTGACGATGGATGTTCCTGAAGATATTTTCTTTGGAACAAGATTAAGGAAATGTGTATGCTTTGGTATTGTGGCTGAGTTCAGCATGGTGTTTCTGTTTGGTTTGGAGTTCGAGTTTCTCGAAGATCTTTGGAGTAGGAAGTCCTTGGCATCAGTATCAGCAGTGCAGCTCGGAGTATTCTGTGATGGCAGGAAGTTTTCTGGATGAGCAGTTTTTCTGGAAGTGAAGTTCAGAAGCAGCAGAGTGGATCCATTTCTTCGATGAATTGGATAGTTAAGTATGAGCTGTTCTGATTGGTAAAGAGAGAACAGTCTGTTTGGAATTAGGATGGGTTGATCGCAAAAGTGACTTGCGATTGTCTGAGTGTTCTCTTGTGTTGTCAGAATTTTTCTGGATGTCTTCAGAGAAGTCAGAAGTTTGTCCGCATCTGAAGGTTGAGTTTTCTTATCGACTGGATTCCAAGAGTGATACCGGTGGTTCAGTCTAGTGGAAGGATGTTTCCTAGAGATGGAGTTGGTGAAGCAGCTCAAGTTTTGCTGGAGTATCTGAGTTTTCTTTATGGATCAGTGAACCTTATTTCTAGAAGTGAGTTGTCCAGTCTGTGCTTGTGTTCTACCTCAGATCAGAGTTGAGCAGCGAAAGCAGTTTGGAATGTATCTCTGGATGGGAGAAGTAAGTTTGGAATCTACTGAGGTTTGTGAAGTAGAGTTTGTGTACTGGATTTCTGTAAATCTTGAAAGGATCCGTTTGTTGGATTGTTTCGATCTAGTTTGTTTTTATAAACATCAGCAAAGGTTGAGCTGATCGGAATAGATGTAGGCAGTCCGGAATTGTCAGAAGAGTTCTGAAGATTAGAGACGGAGGAATTTGGAATTCAAAGTTGGAGACTTCGTTATTGTTGAAATTTTCTCTGGTAAAAGGGAGCTACAAGATTGGGTAAGTCTGTGAAGTCAGCTCCGAGTTGTTTTGGATCTCTTTTGTATTCTGATTTGGATAAGTGTTTGATCTACAGGATTGAATTGCCAGTTTGGATAACTGGGATTCAGAGTATATCGCGTATCTTTGAGGAAGTACGTGTTTGATCTATCTCTGGTTTTGGAACCAGTAGTTCGAGAAGGATTTGGTTGTTGAGTCAGACTTGTCTGTAGTCTGATATCCTGTTTAGTTTTGTAGATTTAGATGAGTAGGAGCTCTGTAGCTTCGTAGTTTAAGATTGTCTTTAGAACGAGTATCCCGGTATATATATATACTTAGGGAAACTCGAGGAAATTTAGGAAGCTTATCCGGGATCTGTATCCGGATAGCTAGAATTGTTTGTTTGATTGAATTGTTTGTTTGGATGAAATTGGTCGTTTATTGTGTTGGCTGATAGGTATGCTTAGATTGGTTGAAATAAAATAAAACTTGGGATTATCTTTTGTTTTAAATTTCGAGGACGAAATTCTTTTAAGGGGAAAGGAATGTGATATCCCGGGATTTCAGGGAATTTAAAATGTGATAATCTTGTAAGTTAATTATTTAAAATTGGTAAAGTTGTTATTTTCAAACAATTAAATAATGAGTTGTTTTTAAATATAAATATAAATAGATTTTAAATAGACTTATTATTTTCAAATTTAATAAGTGTTGTTAAAAATATATGTATATATGTGTATTTAAATTGATTTTAAATAGGATAATTATTTACAATTAATATTGTGTTTGTTTAAAATTGATATCCATATTTATTTGAATTGATTTTAAATTTGGATTTTAAATTGACTTTGAATTTTGATTTAAGAATTGGATTTAAAGAAATATATATATATATATATTAAAATAATAAAAATAATAATATAGTTTGGACTTAAATCATATGGATAAGGTTTTTATTTAAAATTAGATTTGTTTTATATTATTCTCTTAAAGAAATTTATTTAAAGAAATTTGGGAAGTGTTTATTAAATAGTTAGTAAATACAAAAGTTTTATATTATCATTTAAAATGGACTAAATATACTATATATAATTTTATTTAAGATATGATTGGTTTTTATTTTATTTTCTTTTAAAGGTTTTATTTTTATAAATTGAGAAAAGCATTTTTAAATAAGATATGTATTTATCTATTTAGAAAATGTAATTTAAAAGCTTTAAAAATCATTTAAAATTTATTTATGCATGAAAAATTACATGTGTTAATATAATAATCTCTTAAATACCATGTGTTAAGTGAATAAGTATTGTTAATGACAAGTGTCAATATCTATTTTAATTTTCTTTTTATTTTGATATAAACATACATTCCCTCTCTTATATTTCTTTCCCTATCTTCACAATTTCAAAAGCAAGAAAATTAACCTGTAAACGTTTCTAAATTCAAACCTTCAACCAAAAACAAATCTGTAAACTATTTTTCTCAAACCAGAAAAAGAAACTCCCTGTAATTCAAACTATTCTACTCTACAAAACTAGAAAAAGAAATAATCATTTCCCTGCAAACCTTCTTCAAGTTTAAACACAATCCCTGTAATCAATTCACTCTTCATCTCAAAAACCAAAACCTGTAACAAATTTTAAAAGCAAGCTTTCCAGTTCAAATCAAAGTTCAAGAAAGCTGTAAGATTCAACTCAAATTCAAATATTCAACAAGCATTCCAGTTTTTAAGAAGATTACAACAAAGATTTCCAGTAACAAGTTGCAAAGATTCAGTTTTCATCTCATTTTTAAGCTCTCTGCATTTTGGTTAAAAGGTGAGTAAACCTTTATTTTTTTTAAAATAGTTTTAAATCTGAGAATAAATTTAAATGTTGTGATAAATGTTATAGTAATTTGGTTTGCATATGATTTACCTGTGAATGTATGCTAGTATAATAAAATGCATGTTCTAAAAAATCAGTATGTATACATATATACTTCTCTGTTATTTTAATGTGAGTAGATTAAACTTAAACAGTTTTAATTAGATTCATATGATAGATATTTGAAGTAAAAGTGTGATGCATGTTGAATATATGTATGCATGTTGTTGTGAATATGAATATATGTGTATAAATAAGTATAGAATTTTGTGTATATGATTTTATTCAGGTGTGCATGTCTGTTTGAATCCCTGTTCTCCTCTGTTTCATATTACAGGTTTCAAATACTAGAATTAAAGAAATTTCTTTACCTGTTATTGTTAAACTTTGGGTTAGAAACAAAATGGTTAGTATATTCAAAATCTATGTACTAAAAATAGATTCAGGTATCTGATGTTTGGAAATCCTCTGGAAATTTAGAAATTTAGTAACCATTCTAACATAAATGTTAAAATCAAATGATGTAATTTGATGAATCAATTATACAAATTGTATTGTCTTTATAAGATATGAATTTTAAAAAGAAAATCAGAATTTTTAGTATTAAAATGAAGATGCATTTTAGGAATATCGGGAAAATGTTTTCTGAGCATTTTCTGGCGATCGGAACATTTTTGGTGATCGTGGTTTCGTCTGGAGATAGCTTGATTATCAGAAAGTTTGGGAAAAATGGTAGACGAATTTATTTATCACTGAGGCATTGATGATCGATCGAATTTGGTTTAAACCCTAGATTTTGTGTGTTCTGGAAAATGGATCGTGGCAGTGTCTCAAGTTGATCGAGTTCAATGGGATCAAGTGTAACGGCTTCGTGGATGATCGAAGGTAGTGCGATTGTGGTGGCGCGTCGTCTGATGGTCGGAGGCGTGAGTTCGTGGGGTTTTGGCCATGAATGTTGGTTCCAGTATCCAACTGGGTAGCTAGATATCGATTTGAGGCTGGTGATGACATTTTGAGGATTGGAGATGGTTGCCGCAATTGAAGTTCGTCATGCTGGAGAGTTCATCGGAGGTGGAAGGTGATTCCGGCACTGGTGCACGTGCATGTGTGCAACTTCGAGTGTCTGGGTTTGGTTGGTCTGGGTAGATGATGTTTTCTCGGAGACGCTCTCGAGTAGTTTCGAGTGCGACTCGAAAAAGAAAAGAAGCGTGAGTGCACGGGGGTTACTCGGGGAAATCGAGTGTATTGCTCGAATTTGTTTGTGGGTTGTCTGGTTTTTAGTTTTCGAAGTTTGGGCCAGATTTGTTTTAAATCTTAAGTTAATACAAATCAGTTTTTTTTTAAAAAGAAAAGAAATGTTATAAAGTTTTAAAAATATAGTTAGATTTGAATATATTTTCAAAAGTAATATAAACCATTGTTTCCAAAGTGAAATGTTTAAATTGCCTTGCTTAAAGAAAATTAAATACTTTCAATATTAATTGATTTGCAAAATGGTTTTCAAATCTTTCAATTATACAAATGAATTTGCGAAATGTTTTAAATTGGAAGTAATTAGTGGTAAATTAATGGAAGTAATTAAGGAAAATTACTTAATGGCATTAATTAATTAATTAAAGGTAAGTGATTTTAAGTTGATTAATTAATGTAATAAATTAATGATAAGAGACTAGTTAAGAAATTAATCAAGAGAAATTAATTAATTTAATTAACTAATGATTAAGGATTAATTAAGTAATTAGAGATTGATTAATTAATGATTAGTGATTTATTAAATTGTAATTAGAATTAATTAATTAAGTAATTAGAGGTTAATTAATTTGTAATTAAGAAATACTTAATTAAGTTTTATTAATTGATAATTAAGGTTTATTAATTAATAATTAAAAATAATAATTAATCTGTAATTAATAATTAATTAAATTGTTTAAGAGTAATTAAGGATGAATTACTCAAGTATAATTAATGATATGAGTGGGATTGATTTAAGTTAATTAATTTGTAGATTAATTAAAGATAATCACTTGATAAGGATTAAGTATAAATACTTAATAAGATTGATAAGTGTAATTACTTAGAGTAAGTAATTAATAAATAAATTACAAGATGTAATTAATTAAAAGGAATTACTTAATGAGAAGTAATTGAAGTATAATTACTTTACAAAAAGTAATTAAGGATTAATTATTTGGTTTAATTAATTAAGGATAATTACTTGAATGTAATTAAGGGGTATTAATCAAGGGTGATTAATTAAGATGATTAATGTGAGGATAATAAATTAATTGATTGTAATTAATTAATGGTTAAGTAAGAAGGATTTATAAAATAAAGTAATTAATTTAATTCACTTTAAATTAATTAGAGATGATATAAATCATTACTTATGGATGGATGATAATACTGAATGCTTTACATTGATTGATATCTCTGATGAGATATATGTTGTATGATATGGATGTTAGTTGAATTGTGATGATAATATGGATTATCTGATAATGTTGATTATCTATTGTGAATTATCTTTCTTTGTGTATAAAGATAATGAATTGAATTGTTTTAACCTTTAAAACAACTTGGCCTTAAAAGATACGCTTTGGATTTCGATGAGACCGGGATCGGGTTTCCGTATACCGGATTTCCAGGTCTGGAGACCCGAATACCACATCGATCCAAATTTACGATAGGTCATGAATCAAGTGAAGATGAAGATTCAGAGTGCAAGGGTTATTGTCGTTAACTCTGAGGGTGATTCCAAAACGAGTGTAACGAGATAATGCCTTCGGTTTCGTTCGAACCCGGAACGAACTTGTATGGATTGAATGCTTTCAGCACATCGTCAGGCGGACGATGAGCATTCTAAGTGATATGTTCTGATTAAAGGTAATCGTAACCTCAAGCCTCATCAACCGGGAATGGCTAAAACAGGGGAGGTGCAGCAAGGCTTCGTGGGTAGCACCCACTGAGAGCAAGATAGATCCCTGTCTAGAGGTCCCTTTTCTTTTATTCGGCTTAGTGTGTGGTTGGTCGCGCCAACTAAGGGATTATCTTGTTCGGGATTATCCAGTAAGGGATGGTTCCAGCTTTGTGTTGCAGGGGAGCGGGCGTACTCCTCGGTACGGTGATCTAGGCCACGTACTGTGACGGGCGGTACCCCAGTAGCCCTGCCATTGTATGGAATCCAAAATCCAATAAGTGTCGTACGATTTAGTTGTGCCCAACTATGTTGGAACGTGAGATGTAAGCATTCCAGCTATTTCTGTATTTTATTTGAAAACCCTAGACCCTATTATAATATAATCGGATTTCCTATCAAATGTTTTGGTTATCGTAAGGTAAAAACATTTCCGTGTTTATGTGCGGGAAGTCTTACGAGATACCTTTTCTTTCAAAGGTTTTTTCAAAGTTAAACAAGTTTAAACCATTTACTCACACCAGACCCATGTCTGACCCAAGTGTTTATTTTCTGTTTTATTAAACTCTTGGGTACTCAATACTGTATTGAGTAGTCGAGGGATTCAGGTTAGCTTTGACGAATTCTGGAGGAGATTTGGAGCAGGAGGCTTCACCGTGTAGATATATGATGATTCCGCTGTGTATATGTTGTGTCTGTATCTGTGATACTTGAGTTGTATGAATTAGACAGATGTTTATAACTGTCTAATATGTGTTGTATAAGTTGTGTAACTCTGATGTATATGATACTATGTAATATTTTATATGATATATTATATTTCATTCGTTCCGCTGTGAGTTTCTGATGTTGTTGTTCTTTCTTCTTTCTTTCTTTTCTTCTTCTATCCCTTTCTTTCTTTTAGCGATTCGATTTTCCGGGAGTGGAAAGCCGGGTCGTCACATTATGGACGATCAAAAGAGACATTATACTCCATAATAATATTGTCACTTGTTTTAGAAAAAACAAGGCGAGGTCCAAAA
This sequence comes from Allium fistulosum, assembly GCA_030737815.1. Classification (NCBI taxonomy): domain Eukaryota; kingdom Viridiplantae; phylum Streptophyta; class Magnoliopsida; order Asparagales; family Amaryllidaceae; genus Allium; species Allium fistulosum. The sequence goes on along the minus strand of CM060902.1, from coordinate 1,366,368,110 downwards.
GTAACAACTTGCATTGTTCGTTGTATAAGTTATATTTTAATACAACAACAATTATATACATAACAATATACAATCAACTGTTGAGTAAACTCACCTAAGCCTAAATCAATACCAAATGTAGAGAACCCCAATATGAGCGCAATGGCAAAAATGTCGTCTCGATTGGAACTCGTATGCAAAAGTTATGTGTTATATAATATTTTTAGATTTAAAAACTTAATTAACTAAACTAATTTATTTAACTTAAACAAATTAAAACATTTAACCATCCCATATTGCATGCCCGGCCCAACTCACCATAGTTACCAAACCCGATCCCCAAAATGAACAATGCATCCCCCTTAATTTATAATTTTCACGCCTACCTGTATCAAAACCCAATCCCCTTTCATCTTTAACCGCCGACGCCATGTTGCGCTGTGACCCACACCGCCTTGCCATATTCACCACCATTCCTAATGCCACCCTCAGGCCAAATGCGACGCCACTCGACGCTCAATAACACCACCAATAGGTTAATTTTTGAGCCTTATCATAAACGTGGGCGAAAACCCTAATTCCCTTCGCCTGACCAAGTCCAGCCACCAGAGATTCCAACTCTGAGGCCAGTAGCTTCGCCTCATCTCCATGCTTCTTCCAATTCCCTCCGTTGCTCACCTCAACAACCAGTTCATTGGAAAAGTTAAGATGTTCGGAAAACTCTAAATGACCAATCAGGCCATCCCCAACCACCTAACAACCTACGACCACCTCCAAAAATCATGAATCGATGACACTAACACAACCATTCCCTCCATACTCCAAATCGTGATCGTTGAAGTCACACCAATATAAACACAGTTGAGTTTTATCGATAGTTCTAGCCATCACACTCGAATAAATAACGAACGAGCATTTTTATAAAATACTAGACACAAATACAAACAACTTTGTAGTTGGAGATTTTGTTAAAAGCTGGTGGTTTAGAAGATAATGATTTTTTAAGGGAAGGAAGTGGTTTAATTTCAATGTACAGAGGAAAATATAAAGAAGAAAACTTATCTTTGTGAATAAATGCATATCCAAGACTATGTGAATCCTAACATATGTATAGAATCAATTCAATTAGGTGCTAAAAAATGAAAAATAAGAGAAGCGATGTGCAAGTGGAAGGGGACAAGGAAAAAGAAACATCAAAGTGGAGAAATGAGTGAAGTGCAGGGGATGGTGAGTGTAAGTGTTTTTTGTTTTTAAATGAAAAGGTTTTGCAAACCCTGCTACACAATATCCCGTTAGCGAATGAGCTGTGAACTACAAAATTAAAAATACCATGCACAATAATGTGACAGTATCACAAAACAACAATAATATAAACTGGTTATCTAATTTTGTAAAATTTCAAAAATATCAATGTTTGATGTAAAATACATCAAACAAAAATTTAATTTCTTTCCAAATTAAAAATTATGAAAAATCCTATAAATTAAATTAAATATACTATACTAAAAATCAGGGTCGTTATATTCTCCCACTTAAAATAATTTCATCCTTGAAATACTAACACGAGCAACAAAAGTAACAATCACCTATCAATACCCAACGGTATTGCAATCACTAGCAACCAAAGAAACAATTACAGAACAATACTTATAGTACTGCAATCATTAGCAAACAAGCTCACTATTTGCCTAGGTTCAGAAATCATCTTATCACTCAAGGATGAAAATCAATCCACTAAGTGTTAAATTACACTCAACAGCCTCAGGTATTACTCGGTCAATCACTCATGCTACCCCAAACAATTCGAAGAGTCATTTCCTAAACTCTCCACGAGCCAACAAACATAGCATATTATTATACTAAAGCTCATATGATATACATATATCATCTGTACGCAATATTAACTTTGATCACTAACTCGATCACGTAATTTCATTTTCGAACCAGTACAGGTCACCTGACCTCTCTAGTGCGGACTCTGATTCGGTGCCTAGATTAGAACCTTCTGTTCTCCTTACATGGTCATATACTATGATATAAAACTTTATGATCATATGAAAAATATTTATCAAGTGTTCACCCTCAAGAATCGGGTGGAATATCCTAACTCGGACCGGTGTAAATCAGCTCAAAATCATGTACACGAATCCTAAATTAAGAACTGCCAAGCGAATAAAATGATCTATTTACGACTTACGTACTCTATTCAATTGGTTTCTTAATTACACCAATTACTTTTCATTTTTAATCCACATTCAATTATCTTATAGTATTTCTCATTTAATACTAAAATCATTTATGAATCATTTTTGAAATTTACGTCAAGTTATTAAACATTATATAACTTAAATTCATACTCGTATAATACTCCATTACATCCTTAAAGTATATACAAAAACGTCCAATTCTTTTTACTTAACATGGATATTCAATCAATTTAAAACTTGTTTAAATTCTATTATCTTTCCTACTAAGAGTTACAAAAAACTCAACTTTTTATACTTTTACTACATTTAGCTACAATTCCTTATAATAATTCCGAAGTTTTGACTGTCCAAAATCGTCAAAAATTCCATTTCATTTCAACAAATGAAAACTACTAATCAACAAACCATAATGAGATGCATAAACTAAACTATCCTACTGCATAAGATACATGAGTCTATAAAATATCTTAAAAGAAAACTTCAGAACTAAACACCTGATTTTCATTTCAAATCATTTTGAAATACTATATATACATATTTTGTATCAAATCATACTTCCTAGATTTAAATCAAAATATTTTTTACAAAACAACTTTGTAGCATCCTCTACTTAGAAACTCTAAAATAAATGCCGAAGATGCTGCAGTTATCACCGGAATCATTTTCTAGCGATAGAAGTGAGTTCAGTACACCCTAACCATACCTTTTTGACTTGACCAAAATCATTTCGAAAATGGTATCAAATATTTCATAAATATTACTAAGTAACCTGATATCAATTACATAAACCAATTTTCTAAATATTATAACGACCCGACTTTTCGACCATCGAAAGTCGACACCGAATATGACTACTGTATTCAAATGTCGAACATCCAGTCGTCGGAAGGGCAGATTGTTAGTGTAAAATAAGAAGAAAGGAATAGAAAACAGGAAAACAGAATCTCACAGTGGAATCGACAATATATAATATAACAAGGATAATAAAAACTGTCACTCCAAAATATAGAGTACGTCAGAGTTAAAAACAAACCTTATCAGCTGGACAGCTACAAAATTCCGACATTACAATTTGTTGATAGGCATAAAGTATAAAACAGCGAAAATGGTACACTACTATAGATAAACCTCCAGCTCTACTCCAAAGGCTGCATCTCCAATGCCATCCTAGGGAAGATACTCGGTCTGACCTAAGCATTATAATAAAATAACAACCGGATAAGTCTGGAATACCAGCATGAGAAAACTCAAGTAATATGGTGAATATATAAAATTCTGTGAGACCACGCCGCTAACGCGGAATGGGTTTTTACCTCACAAGAACAACATCCATACAGACAATGGTGGAAATAAACAACGGGGAAACAAATCTAAATAAGGATGGGTACAAATAATATAAAAATCCAAACTTGAAACAATGGAAATAATCTGAATGAAAATCTAAACTCAACATAGTGGACAAAACAAGGTAAACTATCCAAACTTGAATGCAAGGATAAAACTAATAATTAAACCTCACGAAGAGGGATAGACTCTTCCAGGTACAATTAAAGAAAACAATTCGAAGGTTCGAATCAAATAAGAAAAGGAAAATTTCTAACAAATTTCTAGGAGGGTGCACCCCCTTAAAGTATACCCCTAGTAATATACTTTTGAGAAGCTCATTTACTCTGTGACACTTCTCGAAAACCTCCAAGCTGAACCCCGCCAAACCTCACCGAGTATTCGAATACTTCACATCTAATAGCGCTACCGGATCCAATCTAGATGAGATGTGAAAGTATCCTGATGGGAGCAACCCCACATAGCTTAGCCCCTCTCGCGCTTTGGATTTAGTCATTTTTCGGCAAAGGATATCAAAGCTCAAAAAGCAACAAATCGTCTTGAATGATGAAAAATAGTTGAATGGAAATCGATAGTCGATAAATCGACTATCTGGAAAAATGATTCGTGCACGAGAACTAAATCTCGTACACTTATCACAGATAATTGAATCAAACATTTGAAACATTTGATTCGTACTCATGCTTGATTTTCACATTTCGATTATTGGTAAAAACACATTAAAAATACTCTTTAAAATATTCTTTAAAAAGGGAAAATTTAAAATATTAAAATATTTGTTTAAAAGGGTAAATTTAAAATACTAAATGTATTTAAAACAAGTGTCAAAACAAATTACTCTTAGATTTATTTTTAAACAATTCTATTAAAAGACACTCTCATTTAAAAACCATCATTTATCAATTTTAAAACAATATTTATTATCCTAAATTATAATAAAATAATTCAAATACCTTTATAAATTTAAAACAACATTAATCGTCCCAGGGATGATTTTAAAATACTCTTTTTAAGACTTTAAAACCATATTAATTTTCCCAAAAGAAAATAAACCAAAATTTAAAATCCTTTTAAAAAATTTAAAACAACATTAATTATCCCAAACATAATTAATCAAATTTACAATTTTCTTTTAATAAACAAAATAATTATCTTTATATAAAATAGTTAATTATTCTCAAAACACTTCCATTCAGTCAGTAAATTAACATTGAAACACTAAATCAATTATTTGACTTTAAAACACTTTTATCAAATCAATTAATCTACTTTAAAGTCATTTATTAAATCAATTAAAATATTATTTATTAAAAGATTTATTAAATCTTAATAATCATTAATTAAAATGAATAATTAATCTCAACATTATTAACTAAAATGATTAATAAAATTTAAACAGTATTAATCAAAATAATTAATTAAATTCAAATAATCATTAGTTAAAATGATTTATTATATTTCAAATATTATTAATTAAAATGATTTAATTAAATTCAACCATCATTAATTAATATGATTAACAACATTTCAAACAATATTAGTTAAAACAATTAGTTAAATTTAAACAATCATTAGTTAAAATGATTAATTAAAGTTCAATATCATTAATTAAAATGACTTGATTAAATTCAAATCTCATTAATCAAATAGATTACTTAACTTCAAAACATCATTAATTAAAATGATTAATTACATTCAAATATCGGAAATTAGGATAATTAACTAAAATCAAATATCATTAATTAAAATGATTAGTTAAATTCAAATATCATTATTCAAAATGCTTAATTACTTTCAAACATCATTAATTAAATTAGTTAATTAATTTCAAAATCATTACTTTAAATGATTAATTAATTTACATTATCATTAATCAAAATGATAAATGTATCTTGAAATATTTAGTGAAAATAAAAGCTCAAGACAATTCGTGCGAATATTTAGGGGAAATGATATTCAATAAGTGACGATATAGCAAAAAAAATCACTATAACGATAGATAAGCAAATTTAGATAGAATATTATGATCAATTTCAACCAAACGACAAATAACCGATGTAATGATATAAATAACTAAATATTGGCGAGAAATCCCTTAGGCTCTCTCTACAAGTGTTCCCTACAAAACAATGGTTACAGACGTCATACGTATATATAATCAATATGGATTTACTATGATTGAATTAACACCTCGTCCGTTTTTAAAAAGAAATGAAAACTTCAATCAAACAATTTAACTAGCATCCAAGCAATCAACAATAGTTTATATCAACACAGATATGATATAGTAAATTTGAATGTGAGTTAAACTCACATTGATTCTAGTTTTTGCTAAAGCGTTCCGGTTTGAACTAAAACTGAACAAGCATTCGATTTTAGCCTAAAAACCTACAAGCTCCAACCTCCATTAAACCAAATCCATTGCAAAGATAATGTCCATATGAGTGTAAAGCAACAAACGACGTTTGAATCCGACCCCGTATGCAAAAGTTATTCGATTTATAAGTTTCATGAATTAAATAATATAATTAATTAGGTAATTACACTACTTAATCTAATCCCCCAACTTAATCCTTCCTCTCCCCCCTAATCATCTTTCTCCTCGCTCCAAAGTGCACGCATAGTAAGTGCACTAACCCACCATCACCACGAACTTCAAACGACCATAACTCTTTCATTTCTCGACGGAATCGACTCTCATTTTTACCAAGGCATCCACCTTCACACGAGCTTCGACCTCGCCACTTGCCCTTAAAAATTGCAACCTGATGGATCCATTTGCTGCCCTAAAATGTCGCAGTTTACTATAGGAGGTCGGACCCTCCAAAATTTTGGCCATAGGTGCTAAACTCCTCTACAAGTTCGTATCCAAGCTCCGTTCTTCAAATCATCGACCGTACTCCACATAATCACTAAACATAGCTCCACTATTTCTAAAATGATCATGGATATACATGAACGCACGATATATGAAGGGTATAGAATTGAAGCTCTCGCTAAAACGAGTTCAACGAATCAAGATTCACGATTTTTAGTGGACAACTCAATTTTAATTTGTTTTTTGAAATGGAGAAAGTTCTCATTCTTAGTTTATGGAGACAATAAAGGAAGGGGGTATGGCTTGAATGTGGAGGAAGTTTGGACTTGAATTGATGGGTTAAGGTCTGATGTGAGGGAGTATAGTGAGAAAGGATAGGGTATATTTCATTCAGAATATCAAGCTTTATGCACCCGAAAATTTCAAACTCCAATCAAGGCATGCCGACTGGCATCCTATACTAAATGCCCCTATTCCGAACTCAATGGAACTATTTTCGAGACCTTAATTATAAAATATACGAAAGTTAGCTTTTTAAACCAAGTTATATCTAAAATTAATCGCAATACGTTTCAAGCTCGCACGACCATATAGTACGTTTAATCGTTACAATACTCGACAGCATACAATAATTTATTATTCCGGATCTAACGGCAGTGATTTCATCAAAATCTGAGGCAGTGCCCCAGAATGATGATTTCACATATTTAAATATTGTTTTATATTTTCGATCCAACCGGCAATATTTATCTGAACTATTTATTATTGTTAATAAATTTACAAAATGAGTTCACCAATATTATTTCTTAATTAAAGGAAGTTAAATAAAAATATTAAATCCATTTAATTAATATTTAATTCATAATTCAAATATTTAAATGATTACAATATTTGAATTATAAGTTATTAAATTTCAAAATCCAATTATTTAAAATATTTAAACATTTAAAATCAAATGACCAAAATTCTGGGTTGTCTCATTCTCCTACCTTACAAGAATTTCGTTTTCCAAATTCCAAAGGTAGAAAAGATGCCTAAAATAAACACTTAAACTTTTCAAAATCAATTAGTTAAAATTTGTTATCAAAATTTTTAAGTTCTTAAAATTATGGAAAATTTCGACAGCGTCTCCTTTGGGTGGCTCGATCGGAGCAACTACAAATTGCCTCTACAGGCTCCAAACCAACCAAAGAAAACAAAAGCCAAGTGGCTTCCCATAACTGTGGCATAAAATCATCAACTAATTTAAATTTCAAAATCTATTACATTCCTTTTTGCATTTGATTTATACTTTTGCAAGCGGTTTATTATCTTGATTCAATTGCATGTGCACAGGAAATCAAGTGGAAATCTCTTGCTTACTTGTACTTACATAATCCAAAAGAGTACTCAGGCTGAAAAAAAGCAATATAATGTAATTCTACATGCGAAATCTAGCCTGATATAAATCTACATGCATCTCTAGTATGAAATATAGCTACATGCAACCAACAATAATCTCACAACCATATGTAACACAATACAGTGGGTGTTCTATAGTAAATGCTATGCATCCAATTATTTTAAAAGATAAATTTAAAACTAAATATACGTGTTTTATATTCAAATTTATTTTCTTCGGATTTCTCAAAAGAGAAGTAAATCAAAACCAAGATAAAAAAGTCCAGAAAGGGGTCCTTCTAACAAAGCACGTAAAACTCTAGAACCAAAACAATATGGAGCTTCCTGTGATATTCCAGTTCCTCCTAAAACAACAACTAGAGCAAACAATTTATTTATTTCCCAAATTTTTCCCAAAATCACATTTCCAAAACCTCCAAGATTTTAGTCCAAATAAACAACAATTCAAAAACCTTAGTTTATAAATTTTAACTTTATAAACTATGGTGTATATAAAATCATACAATCAATTGATTAAATCAAATGTATCAAATTCTGTAAAGGAATAAACTAACATTAACAGTCTATCAAATTCCATAAGGGAAAACCAATCACTTAACATTATTTCAAAATATCAAATTACTAACAAACAAATCATAACTTTGGTTTAAAACTTTCTTTATTGCCCGAAAATATAGATAATTCACCAAGCGTACCATTTTGCTCAGCAGCTTTTGGTTATTGTTTAGAAAATCATCCAAATTCATTCGGAAAAAATTAAAAGTTATACTCTAAAATTATTAGTTTCTTAACTATACCAATTTTTCTGAATCACTTAAATTTGCATTTAGTATTCTATTCTATACTAAAATAATTTATGAATTATTTCACTAATTTTCACCTAAGTTTAAAAATATTTTATAAAGATATTTCTTTATAAAACATCAAAACAAAAATTTACTTTATTTTATTTATTTGTATAATACTCCTCTATATCCTAAGAGCACATACAAACACAAATCTCATTTTACTTCTTCAAAGATCAAGATGGGGATCAAATCAAATTATGGTTCCTTAAAACTGAGTCAACCTATTAACCTCTTTAACTTAGAGTGTTAAGATGAATGATGTTTTCTGGGTTGACCCGAAAACTGCAAATAGTTTACACTACATAGATGTTTTAAACAATTATATGGTTTTAATAAAACAATGTTTATCAAAACCTTCCTATCCAATTTAACCCAATTTAAACCTATGTTAAATTATCATATTTATCTAATGGTAAAATCTCAATTATCAAAACAATCACTTATCAGAAATACTTTTTATTTTGAAACTAATTCCATTTAAGGGAACTTAAAAATTAAATACCTAGTTTTTCATTTCAAAGATTCGTCTTTGAAATCATACAACATATATTTTTATATATAATAACTTCAAACGACTTATTTATTAAAATTCACTATGGGTTCGTTCAGATTTGAACCCATTTCGATCGCACAATGATAAAGAGAATAATTTACTAAGTACCACACAACGTTCGCCTAAGCGACCATCTGATCGTCACTAAGAAGGTTATCCAGATTAATATAAAACTAATCGAGACGATTTTCTCCGAATTATCCCAAAGAAAATGAATTCCGTTTAAAATTTTACTTCCTAAATATTTTTACTTTCAATTACTCTCAAAAATACTACTATATCATTTCTGAAAATCCTTTTGAAATTATTTTCCAAAAATTCCGGGATTTAGATTCAAAAATCCTTTTTAAACACATTTTATAAACTAAATTTATATAAAATTTCCTTTATATGAAAATCATTTCATATTATAATAACTCTTCTTTATTATAATTGAATTTTCTCAAATGTCTATTCTCTAAAGGTCTTATCATACCATTTAGATTAGATTAAGCAACTTTAATTAAATTTTAATCCTTAACTCACCATTATTAAAAGGTGAATTTTAACTCAACATTTTCTCCAAACACCTTATAGTCAAATTATAAAAATTAATTCTCAAATTGGTTCATTTATAAATTTAAACAACAAATGCTTATAAATAAGCTAAAACAAATAATCAACAAATGGTAATCAACGCTCCTAATTTAATCAAGCATGACTAATCAAATAATAGTGATAATAAATAAATATTATCACATACAAACAAACACACTCTATAACTATATAAAGTTTTGAAAATTATTCCTTTATGTATATAAAAGATATTTCTAAGCAAAATATTTCATTTGCCAAATTTTCAAAAATCAATATCACATCCGTTGGCCTTGTTCAAGTGTTTAGAAATCGCTATCGACACTGTGGTATCCCACATCTCGACCAGAATTCATAAACAACTCAATAGACCAATTAACACAATATGATTTTATAACAATAACAAATACGCTCTCGCATATAATACTCTCAAACTCATTCTAGGGTATTACTAACCCTATCTCTAATGAGCCATACCCTACCAAAGCCAAGTTTTTTGCTTAACCTTCAGCCCTGATACTAACTATAACAACCCGCCTTTTCGACCATCGAATGTTGACAATGAATACAGCTACTATATACAAATGTCAAACAACTAATCGTCAGGAGGACAGATTGCTAGGGTAAAATAAAATGAAAAGAATAGAGAATGTAAAATAGAATCTCACAGCAAAATCGACAATATATAATATAACAAGGACAGTAAAAACTGTCACTCCAAAATATAAAGTACATCGTAGCTAAATACAAACCTTATCAGTTGGACATTTATAAAATTTTAACCTTACAATTTGTTGATTGGTATAAAGTATAAAATAGCGAAAAATAGAACACTACTGTAGCTAAACCTCCATCTCTACTCCAAAGACTGCATATCTCCAAAGCCAACCTGGGGAAAATACTCGGTGTGACCTGAGTATTATAATAAAATAACACCTGGATCGGTCTGGAATACCAGCATGAGAAAACTTTAGTAATATGGTGAATATATAAAATTCTGTGAGACCACGCCGCTAACGCAGAACGGATTTTTACCTCACAAGAGCAACATTTATACAAATAATGGTGGAAATAAACAACAGGGAAACAAATCCAAATCAGGGTGGGCATAAATAATATAAAAACCAAGCTTGAAAGAATGGAAATAAACTGAACGAAAATCCAAACTGGACAGAATCGATAAGACAAGGTAAACTGTCCAAACTTGAACTCATGGACAAGACAATAATTAAACATCGTTAAGATTGGTAGACTCTTCCTATCGTTATTAAAGAAAACAATTTAAAGTTTCGAATCAAATAAGAAAAGGAAAATTTCCAACAAATGACTAGGAGGGTGCACTCACTTGAAGTATACCTCTAGTAATATACTTCTGGGAAGTTCATTTACTCTGTGACACTTCTCAGAAACCTCCAAGCCGGACCCCTCCAAACCTTACCAAGTATCTGAATACTTCACATCTAATAGCGCTACTAAATCCAATCTAGACGAGATATGAAAGTATCCTGATGGGAGTAACCCCACATAGCTTGGCCCCTTCTCGCGCTTTGGATTCAGTCATTTTTCGGCAAAGGATATCAAAGCTCAAAGAGCAACAAATCGTCTTAAATGATGAAAAATAGCTGAACGGAAATTGATAGTTGATAAATCGACTATCGGGAAAAATGATTTGTGTATGAGTATTAAATCGCGTACACTTATCATAGATATTTGAGGCAAACATTTGAAACATTTGATTCATACTTGTGCTTGATTTTCACATTTCGATTATTAGTAAAAACGCTTTAAAGAGTTTATAAAATATTCTTTTAAAAGGGAAAATTTAAAATACTAAGTGTATTTAAAATAAGTGTCAAAAAAAATTACACTTAGCTTTATTTTTAAAAAATATGTATATATATAAGCATATAAGGGTGTGTGTGTGCGCGCCATATAAAGTAATGTATGTGGAAATTTGCATTAACGTATATGCATATATATATGTGTGTGATGACAAGATATACATAAGTATATGTATGTATATATAATAGTGAATGTGAAGAATGTAAATACATGTGTAAATAAATGTATACATATCTACAAGGAAGCACAAACTTTATGATAACAATTAAATGTATATACGTAAAGATATATATGTATATATGTATATATATACATTATTATTAAAATGGAAAAGGCAAACATATACACATAAGGATATATATATATATATATACTAGTATGGAGCCCGTGGCGATGGCACGGATGTGAATTTTAATGTGTATATAAACTTAGATGTTATTTGTTTTATGAATCAAAAGTTTTGTTCGTGTAATGTACTTGAAAAATATAACTAATCAAGTGATGCATAGAATTTAATATTAGTGGATAACAGTACTGTTCAGAAGATTTATAATAGTGTATTTTTTAACATAAATAGAAACTACAATGAGCTCTGCTCATTTCAAAACTCCTCACAGCCATAATTTATTGACTGTAGAAATGGGCGAATTTTGAGATAGAACACAGAAGAATGTACCTTTATTCATCTATAATTTATTTAGCGAGATTGCTGTAAAAATTGTTATTCATAAGAAAAGGATGCAAGTATCAAAACTTGACTTAGACACATGAAGATACCTAATTTTGTGAAGGGTAAATTTGGCTTATATAGTTAATCCCGTGTTAAATAGTATACCATATAGAAGGAGAGTATAAAATAAATTCTTGTAAATATAAATAACCATGTTTATATTACAATCTATGTTTATATGGTGGTGTGTAAAAGAGTAAGTTTTGTTAATTGTTGTAAATCACCATTTACAAAATTGTAAACTGGAAAGTATGAATTCTTGTAAATAACCATTTAAAATTACTAATGTCGTTGAGGGAAAGTATTGATAGTGGTTGCATGAAACAGAGTAAAAAGGCAAGTATAAAATCATTCCAAACAAATATGAAAACCTTTAAGCCCAGAAAGAGTAAATCTAGCTGAGTATAAAATTTAAATAAAATGAATGCTGCATGTAGTAAAGAGAGTAAGGAAGGAAAGTATAAAATAAATTGTTGTAAAATATAAATAACCATGATTATATTACAATCTATGTTTATATGATGGTGTGTAAAAGAGTAAGTTTTGGTAATTGTTGTAAATAACCATTTACAAAATTGTAAACTGGAAAGTATAAATTCTTGTAAATAACCATTTATAATAAATCAAATCCTTCACTCAAAATTCAAATCAACTTACAATGAAAAATCAAATCAGCTTTATTTCTAAATCAAGTCATAATTTCAAAATCAATTAAGAAAAAAACAAATAAAAAAATGGAAAAAAAATCTCAGCCTGTACACAAGGGTTCAGCCACTCTAGCTTCCACTGTACACTTCCAGTCCATATATATACACACACACACACACACAAATCACTACATTGTTTGCTTTCATATATACATCCTAGTTCAAAAAAAAGGATCAACTTAAGTATTCAAAGTTTGAAGGAAGGAAGGTTAAAATAGAAAGTAGAGCAGTATTCACTGTGAGTAAACACTTTTTGTTCCTCTTGTTGGTGAACATAACTGTGTATACCTCTGTGTATATGGATGAAGTTGATCTATGCAGAATATATGTGATTGTTGGGTGTGTATGCATATGCGTATGATTGTTAACATGGGTAGTTTCCTCCTGAAAAAAAAATAAGATATTGTACTTCATCAAAAAAAAGTCTCTGTCTATGTTTTGGTTGAAAACAGTTGAACCCCAAACTTTGAAAATCATTAACTAAATACCTATTTTGTTTTAAACTTTGATTTCAAAACCAAAGTTGTTAGTTTTCAAGTATACGATATTTTAAAATTGGTTACATTTAAATTCGTCACTCATAGGATGAGAAAAACCCTATATTACAGTGAGTAAGTGGGTTGGTCGAAAATCAATCTTCATGATTTAGTGTTTGAATTATACATTCGTGATCGTTGTTGGAATTAGTGATTTTAGGAGGTGGTCTTGTGATTTTTAGCGCGGTGTGAAGTAAGAGAATCGAAGATGATCGGGATTGGGTCTTTTGTCAATTTACGGCAAGGGCCTCGATTTCACGGCTCGTCGTTGGGCACGGAGGAGGGTAAGAGGATGTGGTACATGGAAAAATAGTGCGACTTTTTTTTCTTTAATGTGGTAGTGTGTAGAGGTGGTTTTAGGTTTTACCTTGGTATTGGTGGTGGTTCATTTACGAGGCAATGGCGAGGAGTAGGGGAAGGAAGAGGCATGCGGTCCAGGGAGAGATGGAAGAGGATGTGATGGCGGTGTTCTGGGTCCGATCTGGTGGGGGCCAGTGGTTTGTGGCATCGCGGCGAGGAGTATAGGTGATAGGGTTTCATTTTGATTTTGGGTTGAGGTGCTCGAATTTTAAATCAAGCCTTTGCTACATGTTTAGGGTGCAAAACTTAGAGTGGTGGTCGAACGTGACTGAGGAGGATGGTCGGCGGTGGATGATCGTGATCGGTGTCGGAGTGTACGTGCACGTGTGCGTGCACAAATTGATGCGTTCAGGTGATCGAAGAAGAGAGGAAGAAGATCTGGAAAGAAAAGGAAAGGAGGAGGGGAAAGAGGGTGGGCCGGAAAGAATAGATGGGCCAGAAAGAAAAGAAGAGAAAATAAATAAAGAAAGGAAATAAAGAAAGGAAAATAAAGAAAGTAAAATAGAAAGGAAAAGGAAAACTAAAAATAAAAATAAAACAAAGAAAAGGGAAAAGGAAAGAAGTGAAACTTATATATTTATATAATAACTTAAAATTTTAAACTCTAAAATCTATTTTTCCGTAATTTAGAGATTAGTGATATTTTAAAATTAAAATGGGTAATTAATTAATTATATTATTATTATTTGACTTAAAAACTTATGTAAATTAACAAATAAAATGTTAGATAGAGTTTTAATTTCGATTAACTAAAAATAAATTGTCTTATAATTTCTTTAATTTGCAATTAATTTGGATAAAAATATAAATGGGTTTGGTTAATTAAATTAATAAAATCCTAATTTAAATTGTTAATATTGACTATTGATCGTTAAAATTAGTTAACGATCTATGTCTTGGGTTAATTTTATTGGATATTTATTTTTATTATTCTTGCCGGTGCCATCAGGTGGTCAGACAAGTTAAATAGTTGATTAAAATGATGATATGGTTCATTTGAGTAAAAATCTATAGTAAGTTGCCATATTTGAATATTGTCACCTTAAATATAAATTGTTTATTTTAAACAATTTACCCTTTAAAATTTATTGCTTAGATTCGAAGAGACTAGGATCGAATATCAGTGTTATCCGGAACCGCTTCAATTCAATAATCACTACGAACCTTCACGGGTTGATTTAGAATTTAATATGCTAGAATTGGATTAATTCCACAAATTCAACTATTTTAAATAAGTAACTCTACTTAGACATTATTATAATATCGATGGATCTTTGTAAAATGTTTGGGTTAAAATAAGATGATAACTCGTCGGGTTTATACGAGTTACCTTGGTTTTCAAAGAAGTTTTATAACTTAAGTATTTCAAATTAAGTTGGGTTTACTCACGCTGGTTTCCATCCTGACTCGGGTGTTACTTTGTTATAATGCTCGGGTCAGACCGTGTATTACAGATTTCAGGTTAGGACGCTTTGGAGCTCAGGAGACGAGCTGGATGGCAGAGACGTATTGCACGTATTGGTTATATTCTGCTGTGTATTATAGGCTGTATAGACGGCAATTAGGGACAAGATATTATAACTGTCCAGGTTTATTTGTTGATGATTGTACTCTGATAACTTGTATATATTAGCAGTTACAGCTTTCTTTGTATAAAATGCTGTTATTGTATATTATATTTTGTTCCGCTGCGATTGTGAGATTATGTGCTGTTATTTCTTTTTCTTCTTCTATCTCTTTTCATCTTAAACCCTAATAGCCTGGTATTTTTCGGCACTTGATTGCTCGGCACTCTATACGGTGAATGTATTAGTGTCGATTTTCGGGGGTCAAAGATCGCCCAACCGTTACACGTGGTATAAGAGCTGAAGGTTAAGCGAGAACCATGGCTCTGGTGCGGATTACTCATTAGATATAGGGTCAGTAGTACCCTAGAATGAGTTGAGTGTGGTATATATGAGGGCGTACTTGTTATTTTCATATATAATGATTTTAAAAATAATTTTAAAATAATTTTTATATAAGATTATATTTTGATATAAAAGAAATAATTTTTGTAGATTATTATAGTATACCAAGGTGATTGATTGTCATTAATTATAATCAAATAAGATCATAAGAATTAAGTGGTTATATATATATAACCAAATGGAAATTTGATAAGAATGAATTATGCAAATGAGTTAAGCTAAAAAATAAACTCAAAACAGAATTTTAAATCCCGAAGATTTCGGAAATATTTGTCAAAGTGTTTTGAAATGAAGTAAGTTTACCCTAATTGCATCTTTCAGGAAATTATGATGGAATATACATGGTGTGTTTGGTTTCTAGATATGATAATATTGATTATTATCATAAATTGGTTGGTGTGTATTAATAAAGGATGTTTATTACAAAATAAACAATGATGAAACAGAATGAAATGTTTATGGAAGTGAAATTATATAAGCTGAAATTATAAATGTGACTTATAAATTAAAATGAATTTAAATTAGGAAATTTTGAATCTAGTCCCGGGAATTGTAAAAAATTGTTTCAAAGTGTTGGAGGAAATAATAAATAATATTATTTAGAATATTTTTGAATATAAAAATCTTTGTTTTAAAACAAGAGTTGTTTGGAGATGAATTTGTTTTGGATTAAAAATCAAAAATGGCTTAAAATTTAAAGTGTGACTTGATATGTGAATGGGATATATATATATATATATGATTTCAAAGATTAATTTGAAATAAATAACAGAGTGTTTAAAACTCTGAAATCCCCCTTGAAATGAGAAGTATAACCCAAGGAAAGTAAGTTTTTGAACTTATAAATGAGAAGTGATAATAATAAGAAATTTAAATTTGGAGTTAAAAATTAAAATTGAGAAGGCTAAATGGATTAAACGAATTGGGAATTTAACTCAGGCCAAGTTAAATAAGTTTTGAACTCATAACCTGAAATTGGAAATTTCAAGGTGAAATTAAAATTTAACTTATGGAAATTAAATGAATTAAATTGTAAAAGAAAAGGTATGGATTTGATGAGAGTTGCAAAGGAAGAATGTATGTGTGTAAATGATTTCAAAACGATTTTTGAAATAAAACGGGTTTCGAATTCTGAAATTTGTGATGGATGTTGTTGATTGATGTTTTGGATGTTTATTTGTTTGATATATCCTACTATCATTCTGTATATTATTTACAGTATATAAAACTGTAAATTGGATTATTTCGAATAAATTAAGAAGTGAATTGAAATGATATATATACATTCCTGAAATTAAATGGAAATAACAATTTGATTTGAAATTATTTAAATGGTTTGATAAAATATAATTTATGAAAATGGAATCATTTTGAACTTAAGATTGAAATGTTAAAAATAAACTTGTCAACTGGAATTGCTTAAAGAATCAGATTTAAAAGTTGAAGTTATAATTGGGAAATAAATTGAATTCCGAAAATTGATTTGTTCTAAAAAGATTTGAACTCTCACTCGAACCTTGAAATAAGTTTAAGTAGAGGTAATTTAAATGAATATTTGAAATTTGGGCTCAGAATTTAATTATTATTAAAGATTTAGATTGTTAAATTAAATATTAAGGGTTAATTTGATTTAAGTGATTAAATCGGTATTTTGAAAATCGAACTAAAATTTATATAAATCGGAATGGTTAAAATTTGAGAATTGAATTGGAAGTAATTCAAACTAGAATTGAATTGAATTAATTGGAATTGTAATCGAAGTTGAATTAGTTGGAAGTCGAAATGGGAATTGATTTGAATTAAAATTGGAATTGAAGTTAATTCAAATTGAAATCGGAATTGAATCAATGGAAATGGAAATTGAAAATTGATTTGGATTGGAGATTGGAAATTGAATCAGTTCGATCTTGAAACTATTTTCAAATAAATTATTTTAATATAAATTGTTTGAAATCTATCTTCTTAAATATTCGGATTATTTTGATTTTCCAAGCTATTTACTATACAAACCATTCTTTTTAATACTTAAGCTATCTTATGTTAACTATTTTAAAACTATTCAAGCTATTCTCTAAATTCAAACTGGTCAGAGTGGAAATTGTTCATATTTAAATCATGGATTTGAATACAAATTGGGGTAAAATTGAAGTACTAACCCAAATGAAAATTTGAAGTAATTCTGAATTAGAACCGGAATCGGAATATTAAGCCAAAAATGATTTTGAAGTGAAATAGTACATTTTGAGTAAATGTGATGACTTAAAGATGAAGATTAAGTAGTTACTATAACTGAAACTCACTTTATAAGAAGAAATGTTACAAATAACTCTAAAAGGTAATCGAACTTGGAAATATTTGATTTGGCATTAATGAGAATATAAATGTTAGTTATATATTCAAACTTCCCTTATTGAATTTATAACCAGGGAGAAATGATCTTTAAAAGATATTTGAAATACTAAATGGAACAATATATAAGTACGTAGTGGACTCAGAAATTATTGATCTGAAAATTATTTGAGTCGAAAGGAATGATTTTATGTGTATATGAAAATTAACTGGAAATAGTTTTGGAACCCATTAATTTTAAAGGACTTTTGATTTTGGCAAAAAGTCAATTTTGGAAATTTGGTAAACCAAATTTGAAAACTATCGATTTTGAAGGTATCGACTTTTTATGGATGAAGCTTATATGTGACACATATAAAGAGTATGATTTGAAAGGTACTATATATGTATAATATGATATGTTTTGAGACAAAAGTATGGAAAGGCACCCCCATGAAAGTCGAAACTTATAGTAGGAGATCCACTGGGTGGTTCTGCCTAGGAACCCTAAGGGTGGGTTCAATGAAATTGGGATCCCAAAGGACGTCCGGACAAAACTCATGAGTTCCTGATGATCATTTGTTGGGTAGCGTAAGTTGAGTGGTGCTGATGCCTACAGTTACATTGGGTTTTGCTGTTATGGCAACGTAAACTTTTTTGTAACTACGATCTATCGCGATTCCAAAGCGTAAGTCGAGTGGCAGTGATTTCCTACAATCTACGTTTGATTTCGCTGGGATAGCAACGTAACATCTGTAGATTGTGATCTATGTGGTTTGGTTCCATAGCGTAATTCGTGTGGTAGTGAGTGCCTACAGTCTACATTGGATTTCAGTGGGATAGTGATGAAACCTTTGTGTAGTATGCGATCTATGTGGTAAAGTTTCGTTTGGCAGCGTAATTCGAGGGGCAGTGATTGCCTACAGACTACTTACGGTTTTGCTGTGATAGCAACGTAACCTTGGGGTAGCTACGATCTGTGGTGTTCCCATGGCGAAAGTCGAGAGGTGCGGATGCCTACAGTTTTCTTAGGGATTTCGCCGGGATGGCAACGCAATCATCGTGTTAACTGCGACCTATGGTGGTGAGGGGGGTGATACTTTCAATAGCATTTTTTGAAAAAGATTTTCAAGTATTTTCACTGGGTGTTGAAAACGGGTCTACTAAGTACTTATAGATTTTCAGTCCTACGCCCGATCAACGTGTGACTAAATTTCTGTGAGAACAAGGATGGACTTGTTTAGACATCGGGTTATTAATAATATTTTTATATAAAACTAGATGGTAATACTATGTAATTTAAAGTGTATATATTTTTAAATTGTATAAAAAAAGAGTAAGGGGTTAAAATGTTTAAAGAATGATTAAATTAATACACATGAAAAAAAATCAAATTCTCGCTTCGTTTCTTTTCGAGGACGAAAACTTCTAAGGGGGGAGGAATGTAAGGACCCAGATTTTTAGCCACCGGATATTGGGGTAATTAACTGATTTTAATTATTGAAATATTGATTTTTATAAGTCAAAAAGATAAATTTTCCGATAGCTAAAATATCTGTATCTATAAATTGATTAAAAACTATATTAAATATTGAATTATAAAATCTCTGGATATGATAAATTTTAAAGAAATATAAATAAAACTCCACCATTAAAATTCAAGGGTAGAATATATTTGTATATAAATATAAACACATACAAGTTAATGATGTTCGTATATATGTGTGTGTATATATAAGCATATAAGAGTGTGTGTGTATATATATATATATATATGTGTGTGTGTGTGCCATATAAAGTAATGTATATGGAAATTTGCATTAATGTATACACATATATATCTGTAATGACACGATACACATAAGTATATGTATATGAATATATAATAGTGAATGTGAAGAATGTATATACATGTGTAAATAAATGTATACATATCTACAAGGAAGCACAAACTTTATGATAACAATTAAATGTATATACGTAAAGATATATATATATATATATGTATGTATATATATACATTATTATAAAATTGGAAAAGGCAAACATATACACATAAGGATATATATATATATATATATCAATTCATATAAATGTACATGTAAACACATAAGGGAACATAGCAATTTAATACACATCATCTCAAGCATACAATAAATCAAATCCTTCACTCAAAATTCAAATCAACTTACAATGAAAAATCAAATCATCTTCATTTCTAAATCAAGTCATAATTTCAAAATCAATTAAGAAAAAAACAAATAAAAAAATGGAAAAAAAATCTCAGTCTGTACACAAGGGTTCAGCCACTCTAGCTTCCACTATACACTTCCACTCCATATATATATATATATACACACACACACACATACAAATCACTACATTGTTTGCTTTCATATATACATCCTAGTTCAAAAAAAAGATCAACTTAAGTATTCAAAGTTTGAAGGAAGGAATGTTAAAACATAAAGCAGAGTAGTATTCACTGTGAGTAAACACTTTTTGTTCCTCTTGTTGGTTAACATAACTGTGTATACCTCTGTGTATATGGATGAAGTTGATCTATGCAGAATATATGTGATTGTTAGGTGTGTATGCATATGCGTATGATTGTTAACATGGGTAGTTTCCTCCTGAAAAAAAAATAAGATACTGTACTTCATCAAAAAAAAGTCTCTGTCTATGTTTTGGTTGAAAATAGTTGAACCCCAAACATTGAAAATCATTAACTAAATACCTATTTTGTTTTAATTTCAAAACCAAAGTTGTTAGTTTTCAAGTATACGATATTTTAAAATTGGTTACATTTGAATTCGTCACTCATAGGATGAGAAAAACCCTATATTACAGTAAGTAAGTGGGTTGGTCGAAAATCAATCTTCATGATTTAGTGTTTGAATTATACATTCGTGATCGTTGTTGGAATTAGTGATTTTAGGAGGTGGTCTTGTGATTTTTAGTGCGGTGTGAAGTGAGAGAATCGAAGATGATCGGGATTGGGTCTTTTGTCAATTTATGGCAAGGGCCTCGATTTCACGGCTCGTCGTTGGGCACGGAGGAGGGTGGGAGGATGTGGTACACGGGAAAAATAGTGCTACTTTTTTTTCTTTGATGTGGTGGCGTGCAGAGGTGGTTTTAGGGTTTTAGCTTGGTTTTGGTGGTGGTTCGGTTACGAGGCAATGGCGAGGAGTAGGGGAAGGAAGAGGCATGCAGTCCAGGGGGAGATGGAAGAGGATGTGATGGCGGTGTTCTGGGTGCGAACTGGTGGGGGCCGGTGGTTTGTGGCGTTGCGGCGAGGAGTATAGGTGACAGGGTTTTCTTTTGATTTTGGGTTGAGGTGCTCTAATTTTCAATCGAGTCTTTGCTGTGTGTTTAGGGTGGAAAACGTGGAGTGGTGGTCGAGCATGACTAAGGTGGATGGTCGACGGTGGATGATCGTGACCGGTGTCGGCGTGTGCGTGCACAAATTGATGCGTTCAGGTGATCGTAGAAGACAGGAAGAAGATCTAAAAAGAAAAGGAATGGATGAGGGGAAAGCGGGTGGGCCGGAAAGAATAGATGGGCCAGAAAGAAAAGCTAAGAGAAAAGAAATAAAGAAAGGAAAATAAAGAAAGTAAAATAGAAAGGAAAAGTAAAAATAAAAATAAAAATAAAAGAAAGAAAAGGGAAAAGGAAAGAAGTGAAACTTATATATTTATATAATAACTTAAAATTTTAAACTCTAAAATCTATTTTTCATTTTAAATCCAAACCAATATTGAAGATTTTTGCATCTTAATCCTATTACCGATGGTATAAATTAGTATGGTGGATTTCTCCGTAATTTAGAGATTAGTGATATTTTAAAATTAAAATGGGTAATTAATTAATTATATTATTATTATTTGACTTAAAAACTTATGTAAATTAACAAATAAAATGTTAGATAGAGTTTTAATTTCGATTAACTAAAAATAAATTGTCTTATAATTTCTTAAATTTGCAATTAATTTGGATAAAAATATAAATGGGTTCGGTTAATTAAATTAATAAAATCCTAATTTGCAAATTGTTAATATTGACTATTGATCGTTAAAATTAGTTAACGATCTATGTCTTGGGTTAATTTTATTGGATATTTATTTTTATTATTCTTGTCGGTGCCATCAGGTGGCCAGACGAGTTAAATAGTATATTAAAATGATGATACTGTTTATTTGAGTAAAAATCTGTAGTAAGTTCCCATATTTGAATATTGTCACCTTAAATATAATTTGTTTATTTTAAACAATTTACCCTTTAAAATTTATTGCTTAGATTCGAAGAGGCCGGGATCGAATATCAGTGTTATCCGAAACCGCTTCAATTCAATAATCACTACGAACCTTCACGGGTTGATTTTAGAATTTAATATGCTAGAATTGGATTAATTCCACAAATTCAGCTATTTTAAATAAGTAATTATACTTAGACATTATTATAATATCGATGGATCTCTGTAAAATGTTTGGGTTAAAATAAGATGATAACTCGTCGGGTTTATACGAGTTACCTTGGTTTTCAAAGAAGTTTTATTACTTAAGTATTTCAAATTAAGTGGGTTTACTCACGCTGGTTTCCATCCTGACTTGGGTGTTACTTTATTGTAATGCTCGTGTCAGACCGAGTATTACAGATTTCATGTTAGGACGCTTTGGAGCTCAGGAAATGAGCTGGATGGCAGAGACATATTGCATGTATAGGCTGTATAGTCAGCAATTGGGGACAAGTTATTATAACTGTCTAGGTTTATTTGTTGATGACTATACTCTAATAATTTGTATATATATATATTAGTAGTTACAACTTTTCTTTGTATAAAATGCTGTTATTATATATTATATTTTGTTCCGCTGCGATTGTGAGATTATGTGCTGTTGTTTCTTTTTCTTCTTCTATCTCTTTTCTTCTTAAACCCTAACAGCCTGGTATTTTTCGGCACTCGATTTCTCGGCACTCTATAGGGTGAACGTATTAGTGTCGATTTTCGAGGGTTGAAGATCGCCCGGCCGTTACAATCATTAATTAAAATGATTAATTATATTTCAAATATCATTAATTAAAATGATTTAATTAAATTCAACCATCATTAATTAAGATGATTAACTAAATTTCAAACACTATTAGTTAAAACAATTAGTTGAATTTAAACAATCATTAATTAAAAAGATTAATTAAAGTTCAATATCATTAATTAAAATGACATGATTAAATTCAAATCTCATTAATCAAGTAGATTACTTAACTTCAAAACATCATCAATTAAAAAAATTAATTGCATTCAAATATTAGAAATTAGGATGATTAATTAAAATCAAATATCATTAATTAAAATGATTAGTTAAATTCAAATATCATTACTTAAAATGATTAATTACTTTTAAACATCATTAATTAAATTTTTTAATTAATTTCAAAATCATTAGTTAAAATGATTAATTAATTTAAATTATCATTAATCAAAATGATAAATGAATCTTAAAACATCTATTTTGTGAAACTACGAGCTCAAGACAATTCATACGAAAGTTTAGGGGAGATGATATTCAATAAGTGACGATATAGCAAAAAAATCGCTGTAACGACACTTAAGCAAATTTAAATAGAATATTACGATTACAATCAATTTCAACCAAACGACAATATATGCAATGCAAGGATGTAAATAATTAAATATTGGCGAGAAATCCCATAAGGTCTCTCTGTAAGTGTTCCCTTTAAAACAATTGGTACAGATGATATATGTATATATAATCAATATGGGTTTACTACAATTGAATTAATATGTTGTCCGTTTTAAAAAAAATTGAAATTTCAACCAATCAAACAATTTAACCAACATCAAAGCAATCAACAATAGTTTATAGCATCACAGATATGATATAGTAAATTTGAATTTGAGTTAAACTCACATTGATTCCAGTTTTCGCCGAGGCATTCAGGTTTGAACTAAAACCAAACGGGCGTTCGATTTTAGCCCAAATATCTACAAGCTCCAACCTCCTTAAAACCAACTCTATTGCGAAGATAATTTCCATACGAAGTGTAAAGCAATAAACAACGTTTGAATCCAGCCTCGTATGCAAAAGTAATTTGATTTATAAGTTTCAAGAATTAAATAATATAATTAATTAGCTAATTACATTACTTAATTTAATCCTCCACCTTAATCCTTCTTCTCCCCCTTAATCATCTTCCTCCTTGCTCCAAAGTGCATGCACAGTAAGCGCACAAACCCACCATCATCACAAAATTCAAACGGTCATAACTCCTTCATTTCTCGATGGAATTGACTTTGATTTTCTCCAATGCATCTGTCTTCACGCAATTTTCGATCTCGACCCCTCGGATCCACCTCTGCCTGCCCCAAAAATTCCGACCTGATGGGGTCCATTTGCTGCCCTAAAATTTCGCAATTCATTGTAGGAGGTTGGACCATCCAAAATTTTGGCCATAGGTGCTAAACTCCTCCACGAGTCTGAATCCAAGCTCATTCGAATCGTTGACCATACTCCTCAAAATCACTAACCCTAGCTCCACTGCCTCTAGAATGATCATAGCTAGATAAGAATGCATGCTAAATGAAGGGTATAGAATTGAAGCTCTTGCTAACATGAGTTTAACGAATCAAAATTCGTGATTTCTGGTGGACTACACAATTTGAATTTGATTTTTGAAATGGAGAAAGTTATCATTCTTAGTTTCTGGAAACAATATATAATGGGAAGGGGTATGGTTTGAACATGGAGGGAGAATGGACTTGAATTGATGGGGTAAGGTCTGATGTGAGAGGGTATGGTGAGGTAAGATAGGGTATATATTATTTTATTCAAAATATCAAGTTTTGTGCACCCAAAAAAATTTTGAACTCCAATCAAGGCGTGCCGACTCGCATTTTAAACTAGTTATCCCTATTCTGAACTCAATGGAACTATTTTCGAGACCTAATTCTAAAGTATATGGAAGTTAGCTTTTTAAACCAAGTTATATTTAAAATTAATCGCAATGCGTTTCGAGCTCGCACGACCACACAATACATCTGATCGTTACAAAACTCGACGGCGTACAATAATTTATTATTCCAGATCTAATTACGGTGATTTAGTCAAAATCCAAGGCAATGTCCCGGAATGATAATTTCTCATATTTAAAAATTGTTTTATATTTTCGAACCAATTATCGATATTTATCTAATTTATTTATTATTGTATATAGATTTACAAAATGAGTTCACCAATATTATTTCTTAATTAAAAGGAGTTAAATAAAATTATTAAATCCATTTAATTAATATTTAATTCACAATTCAAATATTTAAATGATAACAATATTTGAAATATAAGTTATTAAATTCTGAAATCCAATTATGTAAATATTTAAAATTAATTAAATATTTAAAATCAAATGACCAAAATTTTGGGTTGTTACAAATATTTGCTTTTAAATAATAGTAGTATTATTTTCCAAAATTTTAGAAACCCAATTTCCAAAACACTGGGATTTAAGTTCTCAAATTATCGCTTTAAATCATTTTCATATTTATATACTATACTCATAAACCATATTTACATAAGTCGCTTTCTTATATAAAATCATTTCTCAAATATTTATTCTAAAATATCGTTCTTTCTCAAAGCCTATAAAACTTTCATTAAAATCAAATTTTTAACCCAACATTATCACTAAACACATGATCATCAAAATGTGAAATTAGATTCACAAGGTGTTCATTTTAATGTTTCCACAAGTTATTATCTACCCAACCCATGAAGTGAAAAGGTCAAACTACTCATAAACTGGTCGAGCACGACTAATCAAACAATAAATGATAACAATCGAATATTATCAATTCCTAACAAACATACACATCATAAATAACTATATTGATTTATGAAAATTATTCTTTTATATATAAAATATAGTCCTAGGTAAAATTATTTCATTTACCAATTTCAAAAATAGTACTATGTCGGTTTGTCTTGTTCAAGTGTTTAGAGATCCATATTAATAACGCTAGTAACATCTATTGATCAGAATCCATAAGCCACTCTATAAATCAATCTACACAATACAAAATACCTTTATAACAATAACAAATATGCTCTCTCTTATATATATTGCACTTAACTTATAATAAGACATTCATTAACCTATCTATTATTGAGTTATCCCCACTAAAGCCAAGGTTCTCGCTTAACCTTTAGCTTTGATACCGCATGGTACGGTCGGGCATTTTCGATCCTCGATCGTCGACACGAAAACGTCCACGGTATTAACATGCCGAGCACCCAGCTGCTAGAAAGACAGAATGATAAGGTAAAAGGAAAAAAAGTAACAGAACAAGAAGAAGAACACGGTATCAGAATCTCATATGCAAAACGATAACATATAATATCTCAAAAGGTCTTTACAAAAAAGAAAACTTTGATATACACACATCAATCAGTGTAAACTAACATATCATTGGACTGGACAGCTATAACTGACAGTCCTCACAAATGCTGATAGATAAAATCAAGTAATGAAGTGGAAAATAAGTACAGTAGGAAATCATCCAACTCCTCTCCAAGAGCTCCAATGAACCACAACTAAATCTGGAAAACACACTCGAGCTGACACGAGCATTATAAGGAAGTAACGCCCGGATTAGTCTGGTAAACCAGCTTGAGAAACTCAAATCATATGGAGTGCTATATTTATAAAACCCTTCAAAATAAGCTATCTCATAAAACTACACCATCAATAAACACTAATGGGCTTTTACTTTACGATAACCAAACCATTTCTATTATAAAATCCAGTAATAATATAATAGTGTCTATGGTGTAAGATATAAATAATCATATAGCTAGGATGCATGTGGGTGTAAATCTCAATAATTCAAGGTATACAATCACATTGCCTAAAGCGCTTTACTAATTGTGTAGGATTCCATGGAGGTGCCCTTAGTATTTCAAGAACGGTCCCTCTGCACTAGGATTAGAGATATCCTTCTGAGCATTGTATATCTCTAGATAAAATATACTATAAGAAAACATAGCTGGCCCATGCCTGAACACTTGGCACCGAGTTACATCATTCCCGCATGCATATCCGTAAGTATCACTGTGCATGTACCCTTTAAGTTAGCTAAACCCCATAGGCTATGTCTTATATCTTTGGTTTTTGTCATTACTGATGATGAAGTCACGTTCAGCATCCTAGCATATGAGTCAAAACTTGAACAGATATCGGCATACGAGTCCCTAACTCAAACGGTACTCGGAACCACACATAGATTCCCATATCTCAGCGGACCTCGGAATCATACATGGATTCCTCAACAGATCTTGAAATCACACATGGATTCCCATACTTCAATAGGTCTTAGAATCACACATGGATTCCCACATCCTGAAATAGATCATGAACAATTACATGTGTTCGAGCATCTCAAAAAGATCTGGAATCTACACATAGACTCCATCATCTCGAACCAATCATGAACCAATAGTGAACCTCTTCCAAAGCATAGAACACATATATAGTTTTGGAGTGGTTACAATTCCAAGTCATTTCATATAAGTACACTGCCCCGCTATCGGGCGCTCCAAACACCAATCGATCAATATTTCGGTAATCCCAACTCTGGTCCTGTGGGAAATAAACAAACAATACATAACATCAAAGATCACCTAAGCGGACGGATTTCCTTATCATTTATCCTAAAATAGAAAAACGAGTTTATACGTGCAGTATAGTATCACCGAAGATAATTGTACCATATAATTCTTGGGTTTCTTATACATATTTCCAGATTATATTTGGTCAAATCCAATAACAATGAGAATAATCACATACGGAAAACTAAGTCCCGTATACTGTCCATAAGCAAGTAACATACAAACCACGATCGAAATACATAAGCACGATTAAGTCATATAAATGACTTCTGATCCCTTTTTTAATTAATCTTCCTTTATTAATTAAAATCTCCTTTTATGAGTAAAACTCATTTTACTCAATAAACTCCTTATAAATGAAACTTCAATTATTAATTATATTGCGCTATTTAATTAAAACATCACTACTCATTTCAACACATTTCGATACTCTCAAAAGTGTTCATATACTTATCTCATCCATAGAAGTGTATTCACAAATCAATTATAAATGGCTTACAACAAATGTTACTTAAACACTATCACTACAAACCCAAAGCTATTTCACTTATCATTATCTTTAAAACATTCTTTTCAAGATCTATTTACATTCATTAGTATAATCAAAACGGGTTAAAGACGAATGTTATTAAAACATTGTTACAATAAACATAAAATTATTTCATACTTTATATTCTCTTTAAAATTCCATTATCAAAGGTCTAAGTATTTTCCTAAAATCATTTAACTACCACTTTTAAATATTATTCAAGGGTTTAGAAACAAATGTTAACAAAACATTATTTACAAGAAACCCAAAACACTTTACTTAATCGATATCTTTAAAACTCCATTTTAAAGATACAGTTACTTTTCAAAAGTTTAATTAAATAGGTCAAAGGAAATGTTACACCAACATTGTTACTATAAACCCAAAATCACTTTTAAAACTTACCATTAACTTTGGAACATTCATTTAAAACTCCAACTACTTCTCACTTATCAAACAAGGTAATATACCCTTTTTAATTAATTTTACAAAACCATATAACATAAGTGTTTTAATCCAGAAACTCCTTTATATTCTTTTACAAATACCAACTTCCTTTCTAAAAACTTCTAAATATACTAAAAATACCTTTGAAAAGATATACATACATATACTGATTTATGTATAAAAATAAGATATTTAATAAAATACTATAAACCATTTGTAAAATATTATAATATAAAATGATTTTATTTATTAAGTAAAATCTTTAAAAATTTATAAAACCATTTATACACTAAAAATATACTTTTAAAATACTTATACATATTTTTAAGACGTTTATTAAAAAACCATAAAACCTGTTTTATAATTTAAAACCATCATTTTTAAAAATCCGTAAATGATTATCATTTCTATATTCAAATCTCGATATTTTTTGATAATAAGTACGCTTACCATACTTATTAAAAATAAAAATAAGCCCTAGGATGTCTTCCAAAGTTAACTTTAAAATCGACGATCACAATGATTTCAAAATGCATCCATAACAACTCTTTCACTTCTAACATTCTCAACTTCCAATTCCAATTTCCACAAATGTTCAAACCAATTCCTTTATATTAAACATAGAAAATGAGTTTAGCCAAACATATATACATAAATTTCCAAAATATATCATAATTTATCCAATTTAACATTTGTCAAATATCAAGGAATTTAAAGCACGTTTATGACGACTATATCGCTTCAAACATTTATAACGCACGATCAAACATGCAAACAAGTAGTCTGGGCCACAATACATGTTATAGATGATCAAAAGAGAGATTATACTCCACAATAATATTCTCACTTGTTTTAAAAAACAATGAGGGGTCCAAAAGTAACAACTTGCATTGTTCGGTTTATAAGTTATATTTTAATACAACAATAATTATATACACAACAACATACTATTAACTAGTAAGTAAATTCACCCAAGCCTAAATTAATCTTATATGTAGAGATAATCTCAATACAAATGCAACGACGAAAACGGCATCTCGATTGGATCTCGTATGTGTTAGCACCAAAATTGGTCACTAACCTCGTTCAGAAAGATTGTGTAGAGATAAAAGTGATGAAAGTAAATTAAACAGAGAAGACAGTCCTAATTCAAATGCAGAAAGTAAGAACACCAAATTTATAGTGGTTCGGCGTAATTGCCTATGTCCACTTTGCTCAACTTTATTGATTTCCTTTATGGTTGATTACAAATACAATTCGTGAATCAAATGTTTGAATGAAGTTGTTTAAGTGGAGGAGATGAGTCTTGAAAATGGCAGAGTCTCCCCGTATCTTCTCTCCAAAAAAGGATCCCTTTCACTGTGACCCTGCCCCTCTATTTATAGGCAAAGATGGGCTGGACTTCCCAAGTGGGCTGATTGCCGAACGTTCCAGCCCGAGTACAGTGGTCGCCGTATGCCGAGCAAGGTTCGCCGAACGATCTCCGCCGAACCATTCCTTCTATGCCGAACGGTGTGCTGGTTAGTTGTGTTGAATGTCTCCTGGATGACGAGTATTACGCCGAACACCATGGGATACCGAGTACTCTTGTATGCCGAGCAGCCTTGATTCCGAGCGACCTTGTATGCCGAGCAGTCTTGATGCCGAGTACTCTGTTATGCCGAGCGACCTTGTATGCCGAGCATTCTGGATGCCGAACAGCCTTGATGCCGAGTACTCTGGTATGCCGAGCGACCTTGTATGCCGAGCAGTCTTGATGCCGAACAGCCTTGATGCCGAGTACTCTGGTATGCCGAGCAGTCTTGCATGCCGAGCACTTGATGCCGAACAGCCTTGATGCCGAGTACTCTGGTATGCCGAGCAGTCTTGCATGCCGAGCGCTTATGGGATGCCGAACACTAGTTGACGCTGAGCATAGGTTGTTGCCGAGTGCCAGTTGATGCCGAACACTACTTGGCGCCGAGTACCCTTGTTGCCGAGTACTACGCCGAGTAGTCTCGATGCCGAACACTACTGAGTATTATGCCGAACACTCCTGGACACCGGACACTAAGGACGCCGAGTACTACGCCGAGTACTCATGGATGATGGTTGCTTCGCCGAACATTCCTGGATGCCGGACACTCTCTGATGCCGAGCACTAGTTGCCTGGTCAAATCCCCAGGAAACACTTGCCCCCCAAAGTGTATCTCGTGGCCAAACGTGGTGCGCTTTGAATCTGGTACAATCTACCTCGGAGGTACCCTCTCGAGAATGCTAGCAAAGGGAGGTGCGAGACGAACAAGCTTGGGATGCCGAACGACACGTTCTGAGCCGAACGTTCCTAGCGTGCCGAACGTCATTCCACCTTAATGCCGAGCGCTCCGGTATTGACCGGTTCTACCGGGTATGGCCCCTTCGACTTCCTCCATTCCCCTCTATAAAACCAGTCCCTTCTCTTCTTTTCTCCTTTTACTTCTTATTTCCTCCGTTCTCACAATTCTGTTCAATCGTCCGAATTTGAGACTTAACTACTCCATCTCAATCTTCGATCTGCAAACTTAGGTATTTTTCATCGTATATTCAAACGAGATGTTCGAACGATGTCGTGTAGAGGGTTTTTGTATAGCTTGACTGCATTGCCGAACGACATAGCGTGGAGGAGTTAGGAGTATGCCCGCTTATTTGCCTTAGTTTCCTCGTGTTGGATCGAGGTCAAAAGGAAGAAAAAGAAAGAAAGGTGTTGGAGGGAGTAATGGCGCCGTTCGCTGCTCCGGGGCATGTGGTCATGTGCCGGACGGTGTAATGGTTAGTTGCCGAACGCTACCTCGGCCGGACAATGCCAGGCCGAACGCTCACTAACATGTCAAACTATAATTGAGCCGAACGAACTAAAGCCGAACAATGCCCAAATGCCGAACGACTGTTACGCCGAACACTGACCTCAGACCGAACGTTGAATCCAGCCGAACAATCCTTAGGTCGAACCGTGACTTTAGCCGAACAATATGATTGCCGAACACTTGACATGCCGAACAATATAATTGCCGACCAACTGACATGCCGAACCATATAATTGCCGAACACTTTACATGCCGAACAATACAATTGCCGAACACTTGACATGCCGAACAATATAATTGCCGAACACTTTACATGCCGAACAATACAATTGCCGAACACCTTTCATGCCGAACAATACAATTGCCGAACACTTGACATGCCGAACAATATAATTGCCGAACACTTTACATGCCGAACAATACAATTGCCGAACACCTTTCATGCCGAACAATACAATTGCCGAACACTTGACATGCCGAACAATATAAATGTTAAACTACACTTAGGCCGGTTACTCTAGAAATCGTATGTCTTTTGAACCTTGAACTGTAATCACCTCAAGGCAAGCTTTTTGAGACGGTCAGCGATGACGGTCTTCGAAGGCGATGATTCGAAGCTAATTATTATATCTTTAAAACCTTCTTATTGTCTGTACACAATTGCTTGCACTAGTTCACACACCACGTGGGGGGAAAACTCGTGTTGCTAATTCTAACGCTCAACGTTTTTCAAGTATAGCTTTCTCAAGCACTTAGCTAGGTTCATTATTTATTCGGGATGTCAGGAAAATCTAGTTCTGCAACCATATCTGACAGGCCTGGGCCGTCAGTAAAGCAAGGAGCCGCAGATGCTTCCAACCCGTCAATCTCTCCCGCTCATAATCTGGCGCCCGATGCTCTTGAGTCAACCATCTTACTGGACAATCCGGTCGATTCTCAAGCCTCGAGGATCAATGAGGCCGCTTTGCGACGGATTTGTTCCATTCACGGAATTCCCTTTACTGACGTGTTAGTTCCTTCGAGACACGACCGTCCTCATTTGCCCCCAGTCGGGTACACGGCCTGCAACAAGTTCATGTGCTGGATGGGCAGCGTGCCTCCGTTTAACCTATTTCTCCGGGATGTGCCGCAGTATATAGATATCGCTCCGTCGCAGCTGCACCCGAATGGTCATGCGTTCCTATATGGGACTTATTTACTCTTCATGGCTGTCTTCTCCAGACCTCCAACCCCCGGTGATATTCGATACATTTATATGTTCAAGAGACGGAAAGATAGCCCTTCCTTCATTTTCCTCGAGCCGTATCACAAGTGCCAGATCTTGACAGGGGCCTGCAGCAAGTTCGCCCTGTACAAACAGGAATGGTTCTATGTGCGATGCCCGTCTGGTTTTGCTAGGAGATGGGTTGAAGGCAGTAAGTCTCTCTGCTGAACCGTTACTCGTACTTAATGGGAGTCATGTTTTTCTTAACTCTTCATCTCATCTTTTCAGGTATTAACCCGCGTCCGGAAGGCCGAGGATATTCTGATGCTGTCGACGCGATTAGAGCTCTTCCGGCCGAGGACCGAGATATTCGAGCTATCATTTCAAATGAATCGCTGTCGGGGTTCGGCTTGCTAGCTCCTGATCGTCGGGTCAGCCTTCCAGAAGGCGTTACAATTCCCAAACCTCCATCCGGTAAAGGGAAAAAACTTGCCGGCCCGTCGTCGCGTCGCGCTCCCATCGCGCACGAAGAAGGCGAGCGTAGAGAGGGTGATGCACCCGACACTCAGGGCGAGAACGTGGGTCCTGCTTGGAATCCGGCAATCGAAGTTCAGGATATTGAGACGTCATCCTCCCCTTCGAAGGGAAAGAAAAAGCTGAAATATTCGGTTCAGAAAGAGAAAATTGGCGACACCTCAAAATCTACGCCTATCCCTCCTGAGAAAGAGGCTTCTTCACAGCATCTGGAGAGTTCTCTGAGGGGTCTCTCGAACCTCTCCATTCCCGAAGACATACTTAATTACGGGTTCGATGATCCTGAAGCTCTCAAATTCTCCTCGCCCGCTGGAGGCAATGTAGGAGTTCAACTCCCGGCTCACAGAGACGATACTCCGATTAGCAAAGATAAACGCACGGGTCCGTCGGGGGGAACACTTAGGACACACACGCACATGCGCATTCCATAACATACTTCAAGTCTTTTTAATGCGTGAATTCTCCTTAATTCGTTGTTATCTTCCTTCTTTGCAGGTGATATGGGCCGCTCCCACGGACTTGATCGCCTTCAGGGGTCTTCAATATTTCATCACTCCGGACGGGATTCCGGTTCAGGCAGACGCCGGGACCGAGGTGATTATGAGGATAGGGACAATCGTCCGCGCGAGTCGTCTCATCGCAAGAAAGCGCACTATCAGTCTTCTCAGTCCCGTGATCTTCCTCCTACAACTGAGCCGGATAAAGAGAAGTCTCTGCAGAAGGGCTATCAGTCCGATGCTGCTCGAGAACAACATTCCAGTTCATCGAGTACGAGGCAAGTTCGAGAGCCGCGTAAAAGAACGGAATTCTCTAAGCCTCCTCCTCCTGCTCCTGCCGTGGACCCAACCGTTGCGGAAAAGATGGTCGACCTTAAGGCCAAGTTTCCGAAGATTTGTTTTGACGGTTTGAAATTCCTCCCGGCCATCCATCACATTCCTGGGCACGTGAAGCAAAGTGCGATTGCCTGCAACAATGACGTCTATGTTCAACATGACGCATTCGTGCACTTGGTGGAGAAAATCTCAGAAGTATCCGTTGAGCGTCAACACGAGATTGACCGTCTGAATCTGGAGGCTGACAGCGACAAGAAAATCATCAAACTCCAAGACGAAGAACTCGCCTCTTATAAGTTAAAGCTAGAAGCCGCTGAACAAGGCGCAAAAGATACTGCCGAGGCAGTTACTCGCTTAGAGGTGGCACACAAAAAGGAGCTTGACGAAGCAGTTCAGCGCAGCGGCACCCTTGCCCTAGAAAAAGACTCTGTCCAAAAAGAAAGGGACGCGCTCGCTACTCAAGTCAAAGAGCTGAAAGAACAACTCTCCAAGGAGAAAGAAGACAAAATAGCCGCTCAGGAAGAATCACAGCGGTATTGCGATGAGATTGTTGCTACCCGGCTTCTGAAGGCAAAGCTTGACGGTGAACTTGCCGGGGTCAAGAAAATGAAGGATGAGGCCCGTGAGGAGGGTAAAAGAATGGCTGAGGAGGAGCTTGATTCTCGCCTTGAGGCGGCCGCAGAGACTGGCAGGGAAGAGGTCAAAAGTATGTTTGACCCGTTGATCGCCGAGTACGGAGCCCGTGTCCTTATGCACCGCGACCTAACATTCTTGGGCGACGGCTACCATGAATCCCTTGCTGAGGCATGGGAGACTCTGATAAAGATCAAGAAAGTCGAATCAGGCTCCGAAGAAATCGACGAGGATGCACTGGTGAAGGAGTTCCTGAAGGGGAATGAGCCATCGGATTTATCCGTGGCATTGGCTCTCTACGGCAAAGGCTCTTCCCCTTCGAAAGAGAAGAATAACGAGGCTGGCCCGTCAGAGGCCGACGCTACTACTCCTCACATTGCCGCTCCTTATGCTGCTCAATCGGCTGGTCGGTCGACGCTTGATCCATTTGAGCAACATGCCAGTTACGATCCCGAAGATCCCGGGCTTGGCGTTCATGTGCTGTCACCTATCCTGGAGGGTGAAACCCCGCGCGCCACCGACAGTCAACCTGATCCTGGTAGGAGATTCTTCTTTCTTTAGAAGTCGAAGTGATCCCGTCATTTTTTAGTAGTGGTTATTCGTTCTAATGCCCACTTCTTATATTTTTTCACAGGTTGTTCTGACACTGAGCCAACTCCGAGGAGCGATGACGCCAAGGAGGAAGCGGAGAAAACAAGCGACGTTGCTCACACGGGGGTAACTCCCGGACCAGACGCTCAAGTGATTGGGGCGCTTGACGATGACAAACTTGATACTCCGTCTCCTGCCGAAGGAAGCGACGAAGTTAAAATCACCGGCGCCTCTGAACATACTTCAGAGATGAGCATGAAGGATCGTCTTGCCGACGAGGAGAAGAGAAAGGTCAAAGTTAAGGTTGAATCTGAAGTCCTGGAACTTACTGACCCGCGGAACAGACCTTTGAAAATCATTCTCCCGGGCAGGTCCAAACCACTAGATGTTCCGTCCCCTACTCCTGACTCCGTCTCTCTAGCAAGCAAAAAGTCCAAGAAGAAACGTGAGGGAGAGGAGTCGTCGGAAACACCAAAGGCAGACAAGAAGAAGAAGTCGAAGAAATGATCGATGCACTTGTTCAACAAGTTTTGCTTAAGTTTGTAACAGTTTCTTTCTTCCATAACTTGTAGTTTGTATAGGCCCGAATTTTGTAGGAGTGATCTTGTATCCCCATTTTGGACTTATCGAATAAAATTTTAGTTTCTTCTTGTTTGAATGATTCTCTTGTCTTTATTTGGTTTGCTGACACTGTGCTCCGGGGACTTGGAGACTTGAGACTGTTCATACTCTAGTCCGCGCTCTGGAGACTTAGAGTACTCCGCTCCGCACTCTGGGGGTTCGGAGGTTGGAAATTGTTTATACTCTAGTCCGCGCTCTGGGGACTTAGAGTACTCCGCTCCGCACTCTGGGGATTCGGAGATTGGGAATCGTTTATACTCTAGTCCGCGCTCTGGGGACTTAGAGTACTCCGCTCCGCACTCTGGGGACTCGGAGATTGGAAATCGTTTATACTCTAGTCCGCGCTCTGGGGACTTAGAGTACTCCGCTCCGCACTCTGGGGATTCGGAGATTGGAAATTGTTTATACTCTAGTCCGCGCTCTGGGGACTTAGAGTACTCCACTCCGCACTCTGGGGATTCGGAGATTGGAAATTGTTTATACTCTAGTCCGCGCTCTGGGGACTTAGAGTACTCCGCTCCGCACTCTGGGGATTCGGAGATTGGAAATCGTTTATACTCTAGTCCGCGCTCTGGGGACTTAGAGTACTCCGCTCCGCACTCTGGGGATTCGGAGGTTGGAATCGTTCGTATGAGTCTGTACGCCGCACAGAATAATGTAATTTATCATTCAATTAAGAGATACAGAAACTTCATAGAAAATGTGGCTTCAAGCCTTTATTAATGAAAATCAACTAAATTGCTCGATTACAACTTCAAAAGGAAACTAAGTCATTATTGAATGGAAACATGCACAAAACAATAGTGCCTATAACAAGAAAGGGAAACATGCTAAATGTAATAGTGCCGCAAATGTTCACTGTTCCATGCTCGGGGGAGTGTCGCGCCATCAACGGTCGCTAGCTTGAAGGTTCCTTCTCCAAGCTTCCGTTCAATGGCGTATGGACCTTCCCAGCTGGGATTCATGCGTGATGGTACTGGGAAGACTCGTTTCAGAACGAGATCACCCACATCAAAGATTCTTGGGCGGACTCTGCCATCGTAGTAGCGCTTGACTCGATGTCTGTGCGCCGCCGCCCTTAACTCAGCTTCTTCACGCTTTTCGTCGATGCAGTCCAGTGATTCCAGCAAGAGGTTTTGGTTCGTCTTGGGGTCATAGTATGTCACTCGGTGCGATGGAACTTCAAGTTCCACTGGTATTACGACTTCAGAGCCGTATGCCAAGGCGAACGGAGTGTGGCCGGTCGCGGACTTATGGGTAGTCCTATATGCCCATAATGCTGTCGGGAGTTCATCTACCCACTTGCCTCCAACCTTCTCCAGACGCTTCTTTAGTATGGACTTGATTATTTTGTTAACGGCCTCGACTTGTCCGTTAGCTTTTGGGTGTGCAACGGCAGCGAACTTTTTCTCGATGCCGTACTTTAAACAGAACTCTTTGAATTCTCTACTTTCGAATTGCGTTCCGTTGTCTGTAATGATGGTGCGCGGAAGACCAAAGCGGCATATGATGTTTCGTACAACGAAGTTAATGACTTTCTTAGAGGTGATAGTGGCCAAAGGTTCTGCCTCAGCCCATTTCGTGAAATAGTCGACTGCAACTATCGCGTATTTCGCACCACCTTTGGATAGAGGCAAAGAGCCGATTATGTCGATTCCCCAGATCGCGAATGGCCAAGGGCTGATCATTTGTGTGAGTTCCGTTGACGGAGCCCTCGGGATTTTTGCATATCTTTGACACTTGTCGCATTTTCTTGCGTAGTCCGCGGCATCCCGGTTTACGGTGGGCCAGTAATACCCATAGCGGAGGATCTTCTTTGCTAGCGTTTGCCCCCCAGTATGGTCGCCGCATTCCCCTTCGTGGACTTCCCTCAAGACTCGCTTTGTTTCATCATGAGCGATGCATCGTAACAATGGGATTGAGAATCCTTTCCGGTACATGGATCCATCCTGCATTACGTACCGCGCAGCCTTTCGAAGGACCTGTCGTCTTTCGCTTCTTCTTTCTGGTAAAGCCCCGGTTGTCAGGTACAGTTTGAATGGGGTTATCCACGAGTCCTTCTCGATCTCTGTTTCCAACACAAGATCGATTTTCATCTCGTCCGTACTCGGGGCATGCAAGACTTCCACGGGATACAATCCCATTTGCTGAACATCGTCGGTACTTGCGAACTTAGCCAACAAGTCGGCTTCTTTGTTTTGTTCTCGCGGGATATGTGAAATGTCATAACGTCCAAGATTTGATAGTAGTTCCTGGACCTGAACGAGGTACGGAGCAAGCTTTCGCCCTTTTGCTTGGTAGTCTCCTCGTACTTGGTAAACCACTAACTGCAAGTTGCAAAAGATCTCGACTGATTCGATTCCGAGTTCTTTGATAAGCTTCAAGCCAGCGATCAATGCTTCATATTCGGCTTCGTTGTTCGTAGCCGGAAAATCGAGCTTTAGGGCATAACAGATTGATCGGTTTTCCGGAGTTATGAGAACTACACCTGCGCCGGAGCAACGGTCGTTTGATGCACCGTCAGTGTATAATTTCCATCGAATGGGGGGAATGATATCGTGATCGTCCGGTTTGATGGGTATGGTAAATTCAGCGATGAAGTCTGCTAACGCTTGCCCTCGGATGGCCCTCCGTGGTAGGTACGCGATATCGAATTGGCTCAACTCGATGTTCCATTTTAGCAATCTTCCAGAAGTTTCCGGTCGTTGAAGTACCTGCCTCAGGGGTTGATCGGTATAAACGCCGATCGAATGCGCTTGAAAGTACGGGCGCAGCTTGCGTGATGCAATCACCAAGCAATAAGCCAATTTCTCAATTTTAGGGTAATTCTTCTCTGCCCCCGTTAAACGCTTGCTAACATAATATACCGGCTTCTGAACTCGATCCTCCTCACGGACCAAAGCTGCGCTTATCGCATGAGGGGATATAGCCAAGTAAACGTACAGCATCTCATGGTCAACTGGTTTAGATAGCATCGGTGGGCTCTCCAGATGCCTTACCAGGTTCTGGAAAGCTTCCTCGCAGCTAGACGTCCATTCAAAATTCCTCTTTCCTTTCTTTATTATGTCGAAGAACGGGATGCACTTGTCAGTTGCCTTGGATATAAATCGACTCAGCGTAGCCACTTTTCCGTTCAAGCTCTGTACCTGCTTTATAGTCCTGGGCGCTTGTACATCTCGAATGGCTTGGATCTTTTCTGGGTTGGCTTCGATTCCCCTAGCGTTGACGATGAATCCTAAAAACTTCCCTGATGCAACGCCGAAAGAACACTTCAGCGGGTTGATCTTCATTCCATAGGACCTGAGTATGTTAAACATTTCAGCTAAGTCTTGAATGTGGTCGTTTGACTGCCGTGACTTCACGAGCATGTCATCCACATAGACTTCCATGGTTTTGCCCAGCTGGTCCTTGAACATTCGATTCACCAGACGTTGGTAAGTTGCTCCAGCATTCTTTAATCCAAAGGGCATCACTACATAGCAATACAGCCCGACATTTGTAACGAAGCTGGTGTGTTCTTGGTCCGGAATATGCATTGGGATTTGGTTGTATCCCGAGTACGCATCCATGAATGACAATAATTCGTGTCCTGCTGTGGAATCGACCAACTGATCGATCCTAGGCAACGGGAAACTGTCCTTAGGGCATGCTTTGTTCAAGTCGGAATAATCTACGCAAGTCCTCCATTTCCCATTTGCCTTTTTTACTAGCACGGGGTTGGAGACCCACTCCGGGTAGAGGGCGTCACGGACGAACCCATTTGCTTTGAGTTTGTCCACCTCCTCTCCAAGAGCGGCGGATCTCTCTGGATCCATTCCTCTCCTCTTTTGCTTGACTGGGACGTATTTCGGGTCTATGTTCAACATATGACTTGTGATGGCGGGAGAAATCCCACACATATCAGAATGCGTCCAGGCAAAAACATCAAGGTTTGCTCGGAGGAAGTCGCTAAGGTCTTCTGTCATTGCGGGGCCTAACTGTGATCCGATCTTCAGTATTCGCGAAGGGTCGTCACGGCTAACCGAAATGTCAATTGTTAATTCAGCCGGTGCCGCCTTCTCTTCCCTGGGTTTCTCATCGTCGTCTCTCGGATCTATATCTCCGTAGATCCGAGAACTATGCCCGAGCCAGGGCTCGGGCACTACTTGTCAATTATTCGCGTTGAGGATGCGGACAGGATTGTCCGCACCCTTTCCTTTTTCCCTCCGGTGGGCTTCTCGGAGCTCGGCCACATAACAAGAACGACCAGCCGCTTGGTCTCCGTGAACAATGCCTACTCCTTTGTCAGTCGGGAACTTCAAAGTCAAGCACCACGGGGCTAGTGCCGCCCTAAATTCAGCCAGGGCCGGCCGACCCAAGAAAACATTATATGGAGAGTCCACATCCAACACCACAAAGGGTAGAATTCGTACCCTCCGACGCTCGCCTTGTCCCAGTTCAACTGGTAACTCGACATATCCTACTGCATCAGTCGCAGCGCCGTTAAAACCGTGGATACGAGCCTTGGATGGTTTCAAGTCTTTTGTCTCTAGCTTCATCTGATCATATGCCTTCTTGAAGATGATGTTGACTGAACTTCCACAATCAATCAAAATTCTTTTTACATATGCTGGTCCGATTGTTGCAGATATGACCATGGGATCGATGGTCGGAGCCTCTATCTGATCAGCGTCTCTGTTTCTGAACACAATATCGTCTGTCATCACGCGCTGCTGCTTAGCAGGGGCCCCGTCCTCTACGTTCGAATAGCACTCGAAATCCGCATGCTTCAAGGAGCTCGCATATCGTTCCATCTCTTGCCAGTTCTTATCTGCGGGATGAGGTCCGCCGATAATTGTATTTATAACCAGTCTTCCAACAGTCCGGGCAGGTTCCTCTGGATGACGTGGAGCCTGTGCACGACCTGGGTCGGACGTTCCCTGTCCTCCTTCCTGCGGATCCTTCACAAATTCTTGCAACTTCTTTTGTCTGATCAATTTCTCGATAGCGTCATGCAGATGTCTGCATTCTTCCGTGTTGTGTCCATAGGTTTCATGGAAGCGGCAATATTTCCCAGTCCGTTTCTGTTCTTCAGTTGATTCCTTCGGACGTGGTTTTCTGTATTGAAAAGTATTGCATGTGGATAGGTAAATGTTCTCAAGTGGGGCGTTTAGCGGAGTGTACTCGCTGTAGCTTGGGATTCTCGACTTCCACTTTCCCGCTTCTTTCCTCTTTCCTTGACTCCTTCCTCCGGACTCTTTGGGCTGCACAGGCTTATTCTGGACGTTGACTTGGACCTTTCCTGAATTGTCTCCGGATTGCTTCACAGCAACGTTGCTCTTAATTGACTCTTGGGCAGGTCCCGGTGCCTTGTCTCGTCGTACCCACCTAGCTTCCTCTCTTCTTATGAACTGGTGCGCCTTGGAGTAGAAACGCTCTAGCGTAGTCGGAGGTTTTCCCGCCAGCCAATCTCCGAATTCAGAATCCGGATCTACACCTCTCATCACAGCCATTAGAATTGCATGGTCGTTGGGATTACTGACTTCAGTTGCCGCAACGTGGAATCTTTGTAAGTACTCCTTCAGCGACTCTCCGGGACTTTGGATTACACTTGACAGAGACATCACGTCCTTCGGGCGTGTAGTGTGTATCCTGAATTGCTCAATAAACTTCTTTGCCAACTCCTCGAAATTTGATACGGATCGCGGAGGAAGTCGGGTGAACCACATAGTAGCGATCCCAGATAGAGTAATCGGAAAGCACCTACACTTGGTGGCATCATTTGCTCTGGCTGAATCCATCATCCATTCATACCTCATTACGTGTTGTCTGGGGTCAGTCTTTCCTTCGTATGCAGGAATGGTTGGCATGCTAAACTTCTTGGGGTAGGACGCTTGCAGCACAACATCCGTGAACGGAGTATGACTTCTTGACACTCCCCAATCGTCATTTGATAGGCCCTGATTTTCTTTCATCAGTTGCCTGATCATGGCTGTCAGATCAGGTGTCTGTATGGAAGCTGGGAGGTTGGAGTCAGTTCTATGTGTCTGTCCATGCTGATGCTTCCTTTCCTGGCGATCTGCCAATCGTGCGTCATGGGGTTCAACATTGTTAACATCTTGATGATCTGGAGCTCCCTCCTCCACTTGTACTCCGGTTCGGAAGTTTCCAGTCCTGGCCTGGTCACGGTCTGCTGCTGTTCGAACAGCAGCATCTGCCCTTGCAGTTTCAGTCTTACGGCGTCTGCGCCTGGGTGGCTCATCAGAAGAAGTTGAGCTGTCAGAAGAGGAATAAGCAGCTGGATTGCCCCCAGCATTTTGCTGCTGCTGTTGAGTGAGTTGTGCCATCAGGTTGGCATTAGCTTGCATCTGTTCTCCCAGTTGTCTCCTGCTTTCCCTAAGTTCTCTCATCAAGTCGTTGAACTCCACTCTGGTGACAACTGGAGTCTGTTCTTGAGCGGCAATCCCTGCACTCGGGATTGCTGGTTGATTGCTAGGTCCTGCTTGTTGCACGCTAGCAGTCTCTCGAGCATCCGCATTAAGGGAAGCTGACCTGGTACGTGGTCTTGCCATTGTAGAGTTATCGGTATGAACTCTGAGTAGAATCAACGGATGTCCTATCAGTGAGTCGGATCTTCTTTGGGGGATTTATTCAATCCAGTAGCTTCAAAGCAGATCCTTGAGGTCTGAGAATTCAATTCTCAGTGAAAGCACCAAAGTGTTAGCACCAAAATTGGTCACTAACCTCGTTCAGAAAGATTGTGTAGAGATAAAAGTGATGAAAGTAAATTAAACAGAGAAGACAGTCCTAATTCAAATGCAGAAAGTAAGAACACCAAATTTATAGTGGTTCGGCGTAATTGCCTACGTCCACTTTGCTCAACTTTATTGATTTCCTTTATGGTTGATTACAAATACAATTCGTGAATCAAATGTTTGAATGAAGTTGTTTAAGTGGAGGAGATGAGTCTTGAAAATGGCAGAGTCTCCCCGTATCTTCTCTCCAAAAAAGGATCCCTTTCACTGTGACCCTGCCCCTCTATTTATAGGCAAAGATGGGCTGGACTTCCCAAGTGGGCTGATTGCCGAACGTTCCAGCCCGAGTACAGTGGTCGCCATATGCCGAGCAAGGTTCGCCGAACGATCTCCGCCGAACCATTCCTTCTATGCCGAACGGTGTGCTGGTTAGTTGTGTTGAATGTCTCCTGGATGACGAGTATTACGCCGAACACCATGGGATGCCGAGTACTCTTGTATGCCGAGCAGCCTTGACTCCGAGCGACCTTGTATGCCGAGCAGTCTTGATGCCGAGTACTCTGTTATGCCGAGCGACCTTGTATGCCGAGCATTCTGGATGCCGAACAGCCTTGATGCCGAGTACTCTGGTATGCCGAGCGACCTTGTATGCCGAGCAGTCTTGATGCCGAACAGCCTTGATGCCGAGTACTCTGGTATGCCAAGCAGTCTTGCATGCCGAGCACTTGATGCCGAACAGCCTTGATGCCGAGTACTCTGGTATGCCGAGCAGTCTTGCATGCCGAGCGCTTATGGGATGCCGAACACTAGTTGACGCTGAGCATAGGTTGTTGCCGAGTGCCAGTTGATGCCGAACACTACTTGGCGCCGAGTACCCTTGTTGCCGAGTACTACGCCGAGTAGTCTCGATGCCGAACACTGCTGAGTATTATGCCGAACACTCCTGGACACCGGACACTAAGGACGCCGAGTACTACGCCGAGTACTCATGGATGATGGTTGCTTCGCCGAACATTCCTGGATGCCGGACACTCTCTGATGCCGAGCACTAGTTGCCTGGTCAAATCCCCAGGAAACAGTATGCAAAACTTACGCGTTATTCAAGATTTTGAGATTAAAAACTTAGTTAACTAAACTAATTTATTTAACTTAAATAAATTAAAACACTTACGCATCCCATATTGCAAGTCCGGCCCAACTCACCATAGTTAGAAAATCCGATCCTCATAAAGAACAGTGCATCTCC
This sequence comes from Allium fistulosum, assembly GCA_030737815.1. Classification (NCBI taxonomy): domain Eukaryota; kingdom Viridiplantae; phylum Streptophyta; class Magnoliopsida; order Asparagales; family Amaryllidaceae; genus Allium; species Allium fistulosum. The sequence goes on along the minus strand of CM060902.1, from coordinate 1,366,324,040 downwards.
CTCAATTTATAATTTTTGTGCCTCCCTGTATCAAAACCCGATCCCCTTTAACCTTCAACAGCTAATGCCATGCTTCACTATAACCCAAGCCGCTGTGCCATCTTCACCGCCATTGCCAGCGCAACCCTCCGGCCAAGTGCAATGCCACTCGATGCTCCATAACACCGTTGATAGGTTGATTTTTGAGCCCCATCATAAACATGGTCAAAAACCCTAATTCGCCTCATTTGACCAACTACGGCCACTAGAGCTCCAACTTCGATGCCAACGGCTCTACCTCATCTCCATGTTCCTGTCAATACCCTCCGTTGCTTGCCTCGACACCCAGTTCGCCTTAAAAGTTGAGATGATCGGAAAATACTAAACGACTAACAACAGCAATCCCCAACCACCTGACAACCTATGACCACCTCCAAAAATCATGAATCGATGACATGAACACAACCATGCCCTCCAATCTCCATATCACAATCATCGAAATCACACCAAGTTATGATTTGTCAACGACTCCGGCCACCACACTCGAACAAGCAATGAACGACCACATTTTTAAAATACTAGACACAAATACAAACAACTTTATAGTTTGAGATTTTGTAACAACTCTGGTTTTGGAGATTACCTGTAAATATTAGATTATAACGGTAGTTATAATTTAATATTATGAATGAAAATAAAATTGGAAACTTTAAATTGTTTATTTGGAATAAACAATGAATTTTGAAAATAAAATGAGAAAGTTTGGAGATTTATTTTATTTTATTTTGTTTAATAATGAATGGAAAGTGGTTTTTATTCGGAGAAAATGCAATAATTTTATTAATTATTATCAATTACTTCTTTTAATAATTTTTAAAGAAAGTATTTAATCTTTAGAGGTTGTTTATTTAAATAAAAAGGTGAAATTTGGTTTAAAAATAAGTTTTGATCATAAAATTGATGGAAGATGGTTTGTTAAATTTTATTACACAAGAGAATTTTTTTGTTTTATTTTTGAAGTTAAAAATGGCGTTTTATGCATTTATTTGTGCAAATTATGCATTTATGTAAAAATAAGGGTTTTTAATAGTAAAAATATTTTTATAACATAAATTATCTTTTTATTAAGTGTAAAATATTTTATATAACTTGTAGATATGTTTACATAATTTATTTGTAGAGAAAACTTGAAGAAAAATGTTGTTTTGATAATTACATAAGTGTGTACTTGTTTTAGTGTTAATTTTTTTACATAGGCTAATTAATTCTTTTTTTATCTTGGGTCCAAAGCCCACTTAGCTAATTAAATCAGAAATGAGAAGTTCTTCCTATATGTACTTTACATCTTCATCTTCTTCTGTAAACCAAAATAGAGAAAAAGAAAGAAAACTCCAATCCTCTTTAAACCTAGAGCTAAAATCTTCAATTTTCTTCAATAGATTGTTGTTTCTAGCAAATCTAAAGAGAAATTCAAAGGTAATCCATTCCAAACTGAATATTTCATTAAAAATCTAAATTTTAAGTTGGGTTTGTATGTAACAATCTCTTCTTTGTTTGCATGTTTCTCTTTTGCTCATTTATAGATTCTTAAAGCCAAATTTTCCACAAATCTCCTACCTTTCAGCGAAAAATCTGGGTTTTGCACTTCAAAAATAAGGTGAGTTTCTGCTCACATAATGCTAGCTGAAGCAAAGCTTCAAATGCCAAAAATATATGCATAAATTGCTTGAAAATATTGATTTTGTTGATTTTTTTGTTTCTGTAAAAACTGAGTTTGGGTGTCATTTTGCACATCAATTTCTCCCAATTCCGGCAATGAAATGCTACTGGATTTTCTTCAGTTGATAGCCTGTGTGTTGTAGTATATGCATGCCAAATTTCATTGCAAAACATATTCTTTTGATGCTTGAAAACTGCATTGCAAAATCAACGCACAGCCTGGATATCACCTGTACACATTTTGTGTTGCTGCAAACATGGTCATCATAACTTTCTTATACTTCATCCAAATTGAGTGATTATTTTTGCAGATTGAATTAGGAGTGTTTAGTTACATTCCTGCAAATTTTTATTACAATCTGGGTTAATTTGCTATTTCGAAACTGCTGTCGAACTTGTACTCGCAGCTTGCTGTAATTCAGTGTTTAAAACCTTGTTTTGGTCCAACTTTGAAACGACGCAGATTCTTCGTTTCAAATCGGATTTGGGGGATCCTTTTTGCAGATAGAAGTAGAAGTGTTGAATTACAGTCCTACAAATTTTCATGACAATCTGGGATCATTTGCTATTTCGAAACTGCTGTCGAACTTGTACTCGCAGCTTGCTGTAATTCAATGTTTAAAACCTTGTTTTGGTCCAAGTTTGAAACGATGCAGATTCTTCGTTTCAAATCTTATTTGAATGATTCTTTTTGCAGATTGAAGAAGGAATGTTGAACTACATTTCTAAAAAAATTCAAATCATTTTGGCACAGTTAACTTGTTCAAACCTGCTGTCGAATATTGAGTCACAGCTTGTTTTAAACGGATAATACTTGGAGTAATTTCCGTTATTTCGATGTTTTCTTGATATTTCTTTCTGGATTTCATACACAGGTATTATAATGTGTTTTAAAAATGTTTTTCAAATAAATGGGCTTTTGAAATTATTATTATATATTATTTTTTTAGTATAAAAATTATATACTCTATAGTAAGAGAATTTCAAAGACAATTTCTAAAGCGATTTCAAAATGTTTGTAAAACTCGTTTTCTTCAATTTAATTTCTATATAAAACACATAATTTTGCACTTCAAGCGAAAAGGGGGGATAATTAAATGATTAGATAAAACGCATGCTATGAACACGTGTGTTTATCTTTTCAGTTAATTCCTAATCTATTCGTTTGATCGTTTTGACCTTCGGGTCTGGTTTACCGATGAGATGAGGTAAACTTTGTACTACTTTGAGTGTGGAATTGACTAACGGTTAGTAAATTGTTTAGTGCGAACTTGTGGTATGGGACACACGTTAACACTTTGCGAGTTCCTATCCGAGGGGTTTGTGACACATATTGCCAGTTAGTGGTATCCAGTACTGGGCCTTCGGACCTTCGCCACTACGGTTTATTACCTTTGGGTTGATCGCCTTCGGGCTTGTGGATCCTTGTTTATACAGTACTAAGCACGTGCATCCTTTGTTTCTTTGATATTTATATTTCCCTAGAGTATCGCCTTTCGGGGTAGGTCCTTTGAACCACACGACATATAGCGATTACCTTGTGGAAACTTGTGTTACCTTTATTGGTATTTGTTATTTGCCTTTTTGGCTTGATTTGGGATATTCATATCCTTTGTTTATTTGAGTTGCCGATGATATGAGGCTTGTTATGATTCATCTTTTGTTAGATGATCGAGTTATCTCTTTTATAGATATTTGTAGTACTTTATGACCTTGCATGTTCATTATCATTTAGCTTATCTAACTGATTTATTTAGCTAGACTGACCTGTGTATTTATACTCGGGTCAGATCGAGGTGTTTCAGGTTAGGTAATTTGGACTTAGCCTATTCTGCTTTCGCGTGGACTATTCTGCTAGCTCTTTTTGTTATAGCTTTTTGTATAGTCCTTTTTGGTTGTAACTCAATTATGTATATTCTTTTGACTCGCCTGTATATTGTGGTTGCTACACCACTTGACATGTATCATTTGTATACTCTGTGATGTATCTGTATATGCGTATATGTATGTGATGATCTACTATTCTGTGATGTGTTTTGCATTCGAGTTATTGTATTTTGTTCTGATAGATCTTATAGCCACATATGGCATTGTATTAAGTATTTATTGGATATGTTGATCCACTTGAGATAGAAAAAAAATATGGCATTTGTCGATGTATTCAATAGATATTTAAGACAAGGCTATAGATGGTCGCTCCTATCCAGCCCTATTCTCTACATTAGCAGACAGTATTACCTAGTAATACTCTTTGTTAATGTAGGTTTCGGGGTGGGGCATCACAGATATTTACTAAAAGCTGATTGTTTGAAAGATAATGGTTTTGGAAGTGAAGGAACCGGTTTAATTTCAATGTAGAGGAAAAATATGAAGAAGAAAACTTGTCTGTGTGAATAAATGCATATCCAAGTCTATGTGAATCCTAACATATCTATAGACTCAATTTACTCATGAGCTAAGAAATGAAAAGTAAGAGAAGATATGCACAAGTGCAAGTGGTAGGGGATAAGGAAAAATAAATAGTAGGGTGGATAAGTAAGTGAAGTGAAGGGGATGGTGTGTGTAAGTGTTTTTTTTATTTGTAAACGAAAAAGTTTTGAGGTACCCCACCACATAATATTCCGTTTGCGTATGAGCCACGAATGATAAAACTAAAAATATGATCATGCACAGCAATGTAACACGATCACAAGACAACAATAATGTAAACTGGTTATCTATTTTTGTTAAATTTCAAAATTTTCAACGTTTGACGTAAAGTACGTCAAACGAAAATTTAATTATTTTCCAAATTAAAATTTATGGAAAAATCATATAAATTAAATTAAAAATGCTACAATAAAATCAAGGTCGTTACATTATGCTAATTTTCAAAATCTATTTGAAAATTTAAAAGATATTTTGAATTTAAAAGTTAAATTTAAATATAAAACAAAATTTATAAAAGTTATAAAATGCATTTTCAAAATTATTTTGAAAATATATTAGTATTTTGGAAATTATTTTAAATTTAATTAATTAGATTAATCAAATGAATAATTAATTTTATGTTAATTAATTAAATTAAAACATATATATGTTGATATATATGTATATATGAATAGTGTAACATGTACATATATTTATCTTAAATTGTTTAAGGTAAATTTAAATAATTTCCAATTTATTAAAATATATAATTAAATTTGTTTTTATAAATAAAAATATTTATTTTATAAATTAATTAATTAAATATTAATTAATAAAATAAGATATACATATATAATGATGTGTGCATGTAAAATTATAAGTGTTATAGTTAACATTCATCTTAAGTTGTTTTTAATGAATAAAATAAAATTTTGAATTTTAAGAATAATTTAATTAATTGGTTAATTAAATTAACAAAATAAAATTAATGAAATATGATTTAATTAAAATATACATAAGACTACTATTTAAGTTAATTAATTATAAAAGGTTATATATGAAATAAACTTATATAATATATGAAAGTATAAAATCAAGTGGAATTTGAACGAAACTTAAATGATATTTAAGGAATAAGTACATACATATAACACATATACTATGATTTCAGATGTGAAAAGAATTAAATTATTCCCTAAATCGATATCACTCAAATAAATATATCAAAGATTATGAATCTATAATATAAAAGTGGTCCTCTACCATTTGTATATTAATAGATTACTTGCCTACTCCTTAATTTTTCAGCTTTCCTCAAGCTAGCGATGTTATGTGTGGCACTATTAGAATATTGAATACACGAGATAAGATAACTGTACATATTTATTGAGCTTTCCTGTAATGACCCGTATTTTTTATGATTAAAAATATTAGATTTAATAAGATTTTGGAATTTAATATTGTAATAAATCAAAATTTATGACTTATAAATAGGAAAAAAGTTTATTAGAATATAACTTAATAGTGTTGATTGAATGAAAATTAACAATTATTAATGTAATTTCAATTAATGGTAATAATAAAGGTTAATGAAGAATAAAAGGAATGTTGTATTAGAAAGAGAAATTACATGTAATTAATTGAAATTGGTTATTATATAATAGGAAATTAGTTTTGCTAAGTAATTTATAATCCTTGTTTGTAATCAATAAATTAATAGGTTTGAATTAGTAAGTTGTAACAATTGGTTAATTCTCATCTTATTATTTAATCCATTGAAATTAATTTGGAAATCAATGTGAAATTAATATAATTAAATACTACAGTTAATATGAGTTAAGATGATAACCGTAGAATATGAATGTAATAAAATGTAAAATGTATGTTAATAATTTTATAAGGTATTGGCTGATTTAATAATAAGAGCGTAAATCGAAATAAAAAAATTGATTGAAATTAAAATATAATTAACTGGGATTTTATTACAGTTGTAATTGAACGTTGAAATTAGTGCAATATTTAAATATTGGATTTGGCATGGAAAATTTATTTTAAAAGATTATAAATTTCCATGTAATCAAGAATGATAAAGTTGTTAACTTTTAATTTAAAATTTAAAAGTGATTAAATCAATTTAATAATAATTTATTTAATTAATGTGTAAAATTAGCCTTTTTGGCCACTGTCTCGGATCTTGATAAAACTAGTTTCATCGGATCCGTAATAGTGAATTATTGTAGGATTTTAAGTTTCGTAGCGATCGGACTTGTCGTTTGGCCGTGCGAGCTTGAAACACGTAGAAATCAATTAATGGAATTTAAATTAATATAATTTAATTTTAAATGCTAACTTCTATATACTTTAGAATTAGGGTTTGAAACTAGTTTTATTGAGTTTAAAAATATTGAAAACCTATATTTCAATATATTGGATGACCCATTTTCGTTTAGGGAACGAAACGGGCTTTTCGGGTCGTTGTTATCGTTTCGACCCAAATCGATCTATCCATCCATTCTTATCCATCTCTGTCTATATAAATAGATTTTTCCTCCAACCTTAGCAGTCAATTTCTATACGTACTTGTATTCTCATCTGCTCCTTCCTTCCCAATGTTAGACGTATCAAAACCCTAAATTCCCAAATCCAAATCAAATCGAAAATCCAAACTCCTCAAACCATATCAAATTATATATTGTTGGAATGCTTTCGACGAACGTAATCTAGATCTGAGATTTGTTATCGATTGGAGTCTCTGATTGGCCAGAATTCAGCGAAGAAGTTTTGGGCGTCCGTTGTAGGGTTTACAAATCTACCGTGGATCGTCAACCATTCGACAATTTGGAAGTTGCTGCGGCGTACAGGACGACGAGTGGAGCAGATCCATGTGGTCGGAATGTAGAGATTAGCCACGAATGCGCTAGAAATTGGCGATTAGGGTGGCGTTGTAGCTCATGGTCGGAGGTGACTTTTGGGGTCGCGGTTGACATGACGGGGTGCCGGAGAGACGGCGTGGCAAGGCGGAGGCAATGGCTGATCTTGGTCACGAGGCTCGGGGCGATGGCATTTGGTCGATCTCAGGTGGTGGCTTTGGGTGTTCGATGCGTGCACGATGTCTATAGGATTTAGGAAGGTAAACCTAATTACTAAATTACCCTTTTGTTTTATTTAATTTAATTTTAAAATTTTGAACATTCTAACTATCATAACTTTTCCATACGAGCTTGGATTCGCGTTCGGTTTCTTCCATTGTATTCGTATCGAAATTTCGGACGACGTGAACTGGTTTGGTTGGATTTGGAGACCGTTCAAATTTGGGTGTTCTTTTGGATTATAATTCGACTAAAATCAAAAGGTGAGTGTTCAAACCACTCACAAATTACTAAAATATTTTGATGTTCGTTAAATTGAAATCATGAAGTGATTTAAATTTATTGATTGTTGTTTGATAGTTTAAAATTGACATTTATATTGAATTGCATCGATAATGTAATTTAATTGGACAGTTAAATTGAAATTGAAATTGACACTTAAATTGAAATTGACACTTAATTTGAAATTGGAAGTTAATTTTCTAGTTAAACACCCGAGGATTTATAACTAGTAATCTATTATGATATGTGACTGTTTTGGATGTTGATTTTGATGGATGCCTAATGATTGATATGTTAAATGTTGGATGTTTGTTTATGCTGATCTATTCCTGTTATTCACCTTAGATGTTTTATGATGATTTATTCCTGTTATTCACCCTGGATGTTACGGGTATCAAATAAATCTGAAATTAAATAAATTAAGAAATATATTGAAATGATATATACCTATGATACCTGATTTGGATTGAAATGATATATATATATATCCCTGAAATTAAATTTTAAAATTAAATTTAACTAATCACTTGGCCATAGAATAGAAAATTATATACGGATACCGTTGGTCGATTTTAAATTATTTTCTAAAATTGTAAAATATGTTTTGATTTAATAAATTTGATTTTTAAATTTAATTTAAATATTTTATTTAAAATTTATATTTTAGTTAATAAAAGTTTTAAAAAATCTAAATTTTAAGATTTTAACTTATAAATTTATTTAGTTTCAAAATATATAATTTAAATAATGTAATATAATAAAAACACTTTAAAAAATTTAATTTAATAAATATTCGATATGGTTTTAAAAGATTTATTTAAAAATTTAATTTAAAATAATAAATATGGACTTTTATAATAACTTGAATAGATAAAAGATTTTAGAATTTTGAAAAAGGTTTCGTAAGGAATTTATAAAAGTTTTGTAAAGGATTTTTTAATGGATTTTATAAAAGGATTTTATAATGGTTTTATAAAAGATTTATGAAGGTTTAAATGATTTTGTAAAGGGTTTTATAAACGAACTTGTATAAAGGGATTTGGAAGCGTTTTAAAGGAATTTGCATAGAAGTTTATGAAAAGGGGAAGGGTTGTAAACTGTTTTGGAATTTATAAATAGCTTGATAAATGGTTCTAAAGCATATAAATAGTTTATAAATGGTTTAAGAGAGATTTATAAATTATTTTCGAAATTGATTGAAAGAAATCTTCCTTGGTATTTATGAATATATTTATACTTTTGGAATAAGTATATGGATACCTTGATATGAAGGTATAAACTGTCTTCTTGATTTATTATTAAAAATGTTTTATAAAATGACCACGGTGTGAAATAAGCGTTTGGTTGTTAAAGAGACCGGGGTCTGATATTATCATACTCTCTACCAATTCTGGAATCACTTTAACAACTATGCACGTGGTGGAGAATCCAGAACTAAGTAGGATGTTTTGGCGAACGCTACTGGTATGAGGTAAGAATGCAGCCCTGGTCTTCGGGTCAGCTTGATATGACTAAAACAGGAGCCATAACTAGGCCAAGTGAGGTCGCTCCTCCTATCGGACATGCTTCTTTGATACCATATCTGTTTGTAACAACCCGCATATCTATCGATTTTATATTTAAATATTTTATCGTTAGTCGGATGTTAGTCCGAAAAGCTACTTTTTGCATACGGTCAAATTAGGACTCGAGACCACTTCCATTGAGTTCAAAATGACGTTTGCGATCTTTTTGAGTGTAAACTTCGATATGTTTGGAGATAGTGAACTTTTCGGCACTTTTTCCCGCCTTTGACTTTGGTTTGGACTGCACCCCTTTAGTTCAGCCCAACCATCTTCCTCACTTTATCAAAACACTTCAAGCTTTGTCAAAAATGGTGGTGGGAAGTGGAAATTAAAACTCCAAACATAAATTCTATTGCAAATCCGAGATTCAACATCAAATTCACGTGAAGAACATTGATTCAAGCTTGTTGGTGTTCTTGCTTTGCTCTCAAATCTCCATCTTCATCAAATTCCGTGAAAAGGTGAGATTTTTAATCTCACATCTCGCTTATAACTGTCATTGGGTTGTTGGAAATGACTTCCTATCACTTTAGCATTAATGTTTACAACTGGTTTGGATTGAATTGGTGAGAAACTCAAGTTTCAGTGCTGTTTGCAAAATCTGGCCCTAGGTCGTTCTGCCTTCCTTAGGTCATCCAGGCTGCTAGCTCGCGTGTTGAAAAGTCTCCACTTTCTTAGGTCGTTCACGAGTTAAGACTTAGGTCGCTTGCGTGCTTAGGTCGTTCTGGCTTAGGTCGCAGAGAAATAAGTCGTAGGTCGAAACAGCTTTAGGTTATAGGTCGTTGCCGACCTAAAATTCCTAGGCAAACCACTAAGTCGCTCGACTTTTGTTAAAGTCTTAGGTCGTTGCCGACCTATAATCCCCAGACAAAATGTTAGGTCGTTCGCCCTTAAGTCTTAGGTCGTTGCCGACCTATAATCCCCCAGGCAAACTTTAGGTCGCAAGTCTTAGGTCGCGAACCACGTTAGGTCGCGTACCTTTAGGTCGCGAATCACCTTAAGTCGCGCAACCCTCTTAAGTCGTAGGTCGCCTCCGACCTAATATTTCCCCTGCTATTTCACTAGGTCGCTTGACCTTAAGTCGTAGGTCGTCTCCGACCTATGCCCCACTAAGTCGCATCCCACTTAGGTCGTAGGACTTTGTTAAGTCGTAGGTCGTCTCCGACCTTATCCTTAGTCTTGTTAGGTCGCGTGAACTCTTAGGTCGTATGACCTACTTTTCCTTAGGTCGCTGGACCAGCTTGCCTTCACTAAGTCGTACCGTGACGGGGCGCTGCCCCGCACCCCGCCGTATTACTCTGCGTAGGCAATCTCTTCTGAAAAACATTTATCATAATTTCTACTTTGATGGTTTTGGGATTGACTTCTTTGGACTTTACTCACGTCTTCGAACGTGAATTGATTTGTTTCTACAATCGTTTTATGACTTGTCACTTTAAAGATATATGAAGGTTTCAATACTAATAGTAAATATCAAAACTCTTTCATCAAAGCGATTTCAACACTATTTTAAATATCAAAAGTTCGTTTTCTCAAACCGATTTTCAATCTACTAGTATATACAAGCCTTTACTTCACTCGAATGAGAAATCGACTTAAACGACTTAGTAAAACGAGTGGTATGAAACGCTTGCGTTCACTTCATCGGTTAGCTCTTGGACTTGTTCGATTGAACCCTTTTTGTGACAATTTCCTAGTGAAGATTTACAGCTTGTTCGTAAATATTTAAGTTAAGCAAGTGGTTATGGGACATGAAGCTATACTCATATATTTACTAGCTTGGTGTGATTGACACTTCCTTATGATCATGACGATCATTTTTGTGATTTAGACTAGCGATTGAGCGATGTCTCTTTGTCTGCGTGGGAGACTATACCCCGTTTATGTGATGTTTCGCCATCACATATCTAGGGTAGCACCCTACGGTCTTCGGGCCATTCCTGTGTGAAAATTTAATGGATAGCTTCCATGAGATAGCTTCGCGTCATGTGTTTACGCGTAGGTGAGTTTTCATGCTCCCATTCATGTGTTAGGCCTCCCCCCTTTTTATGTGTTTTTCTGGATTTCTGATGATGATTTCTGGAATTTTGTGCTTCACCAATTTTCATGATTTTCATTGATATGATATCAGTTTTTGTGCATTGGTGAATTCATGTGTTATTGACTTGTTATTAATACAAGTTTAGGGTACGATACCCTACCTTATCTTTGTGAAGATTCTTGTGATATTGATTAATCTTTTGTTGATTATCATTTACATACTTATAGTAGTGTGTCGTTATGGTTATTTCATGTTCATGTCATGCCTTTTACTTTATACCATATCATCTGATATTTATAGCTAGACTGATCCGTTTATTATTTTCTTATAAATAATACTCGGGTCAGACCGAGATGTTACAGGTGCTTCTGCTTGACTTCTCTTCAGGATATTTCTGACTTTTGGCTAACTACATAGATTAGTAGTTTTTGGATGTACACCTTTGAGATATAGACTCTATGTTGTGTACTTATTCTTTTGTATAGCACGTGATGCTATTCTTTTGTATTATCGTGGATCTTTCTGACCACTACTCTGATGTACACTTTCATGTGTTATATATTTATTCATATCTTCTTCCGCCTTTATGATATGGATGTCTGTGACTGATTTATGTTATGATTATTTCTATGTTTGTTTCTGAAGATTATATATAGCCACCGTGTGATAGCTTTGTGTTTGTATCGGTATGTCGGATTTCCTCCTTAAAAGATATGCATTCTATTCTATCTGACGTATCGGTGCCCGCACAAAGAAGTTACATGGATGGTCGCTCCTCCATAGCCTTATTCTCCGTGCTAATTGACAGCACTACATCGTAGTGTTCTTGGTTAGCGTGGGTATAGAGGTGGGGCGTCACACTGTTACTTTGTGATTGATTGGTAGCCACCCTCGATTTGATTATGGGAGTGTTGTTTCGAGGTGGGCGGTAGCTGCGGCTATGCGTTACCACCAGCCTAGTTCCGCAAAACAGTAGAGTCCTACCTTGGGCATTGCCTCGCGTGCCTTGTCATATGCCTTATCGAGCCTATTACGATTTTGGTTTGTGTCACACATATAGAGTGCTCCCTAATAGCCCACTAGTTTACGGTGGAGTTTACAGTACTGTATAGACTACAATGCTTATACAAAATGTGTTAAGGGGGATATGGGTAATGCCTTAATGCTATTTCCAATATTATACTTTACCGATAGACACTACATATATAGCGTATACTACTACATATAGATAGTTTGACGGATCCTTAAGAGATGGGAAAATCCCATAACATCTCTTAAGTTATTGTACTCATGTTATACACCAGATAGGAGATGAAAATCCTGTAACATCCATGTGATATTGATTTGACTTACATGAGAATATTTTACTTTTGACCCGAATGTTTTGTCTATTCATTATGCTTGGTTCAGTCTGAGCTTTTCAGTGTATCGAAGACCATTTTATTTTTGGAGGATGAAGACGGAGATGGGTATACTATTTATTATATATATTCTACTGCATCATGTTGTTCCGCTGCATTATCCTATTATACCTGTTGTATGTATAACTCTGATTGTATTGTAAAAGTGTAATCAAATGTTATTTGTAAAACGGCTTTATGAACTATTTATTTGATTATTATATTTTGTCATTCCGCTGTGAGATTCTATATTTTGTTTTCATTCCTTTCTCTTTTTTTACCTCATTGACAATCCTCCCTTTTGAATGGTTTGAGTTTGAATGTGTAGTTTGTTGTCGATTTAAACCGCCCAAAAAGGTGGGTTATCACATTTCCTAAAGGTATGTGCATTATAGTTAGGCCGTCGCAAAATGATGGGTACGAGTGAACACTACAAGAAAAAATACCATCAACAGCACCTAATGTCAGCGTTTGTGACTTAAGTGCGGTCATTAAAAATTTTGGGGGGGAAATTTTCCGTGTGAACGCTGACAAAAGCTAAATTATACAATTTTTGCGCCATTTTTTTCACTTCCCCTAATTCCTCTTTTCATCCTTCGCTGCCTTAGAAACATTTTCACCACGTAAAAAGAAGAAAACATCTCTTCCAATAATCAAAATTCGCCTACATCATCGTCGCTTCATTAAACTTCTCCATTCATCATTCAGAGATCTCGTTCATCGTTCAGATATCGTCTACAGGTACAACGCCATCAATTTTTTAGGTTTAAATGGGTTGTTTGATTCTATATAGGTTTAAAATGGGTTCTTTCAATTTTGAACGTATTTTCAACACGTTCAAACATCATTCATCAATCGCGATTTAGAATTGAAGTATTTCCGTATTTCCTTTTCTTTGTGTCCAATTTTAGTTCTTCGATTTTCTAATATTAGTATTTTCAACATCGTTCAGACCGTCTATATGTAGATTGCATTATTTTAAGCATTCTAGCATGATTATTTAGAGCGGACAGCTAAATTATGTGTTTTGTTTAGATCTTTGTTATAAGTGTAAACTGTCTAACTGTAATTGAATATGTTAACTTCGGTTGTACATCACGTATGACCTTCAGATTTTAAGCAGTGTAATTTTTCATTGTTAGTTAAATCTATTCTATTTTTCATTATCTGTTCTATAGTTTAGAGTTTGTTGATCCAAATCATGTGCCAACATATGTAATTTTGTAAGAATTTATTTACTGTTGATCGGTAAGTTGTGGTTTTAACATCTTTGACGTGCTACTGAAGTCAGCTAATTATATTAAGTTTTATTCTACACCCAGTTTGGAAGATAATTGACATATTTTGTTTTGGGAATGCAGCATGAAATTCTTTAGTTCTGCCTTTTATATTCTCATGTTTATGAACATTTGTTTCATATGTTGTAAAGTCCTGTTCTTAGTTCTCTTCCAACCCTTCAATCCTAATGTCAATTAGTGCACCTATTATTTCTTAAATTTGGCTCATCACGTTAGAAGTTTGATTGTATATTGGTAAATCCTTTTTCTCATCTGTTGTGAAACAAGTGCTGAAGACCGAGGAGCCTGTAATAATAATTTAGTCCATTTTAGGCTTTCTCATTCTTTCTTGTTTTGAGCTTAAAGTTTTCTTACTTCAGTTTTTAAGAAATGTATATATAGTTGACATCAAGAAATATATTCACTTGAGAGGTAAGATCCTTACATATGGATTTCGTGCTGAAGATGAATGAGCTAGTTGAGGCTTTCTCTTTCTTTGTTGTTTTGATCGCAGAGTTTTGTTACTTCTGGAAGTTGACATCTAGGAATCAAGTAGCAATGATTAGGTAGCTCAAACGTAAACACAGATATTTCCATGTTGTTAAGAAAAATGCATTTAGTTGACATCAAAGGGACTTCTTTTTTTGTTAAACATGTGAATATGCACTATTGTAATAGTTTATTTGTAATAATTGCTTGCTATATTCACTAACATGATTTCACAAGGTGTTCATCACTTCATTTTAAGTTGCACTTCCAAATAAAATTAAAACTACCTGAGATGTAATCCCCATTTTCTCTTGAGCTTCAGCATGAGCAAATAGTACAGATGGTGGAACAATTTGTGGTACAAAAGTTTGTGCTGCAGCTGGATGAAGTGGTGCTGAAGATTGAGCAGCCTGTAATAATAGCTTAATCCGTCATATGCTTTCATTTAATTTCTTGTTTTGAGCAATCAATGTTTTGTTAATAAATTTATTTAGTTGATTTCAAGGGACGTCTTTTTTGTTGAACTTTTAACCAATCATGTTTGCTTTGTCTTTTAAACATATGGATGGCACAAGTTTTTAATAATTTCATTCAACTTACATTCGAGGCTTAAAATGGAAGTACCTGAAATGCATGTTCCATTTCTACTTGAGCATCAGCAAGAGCACATAGTATACTTAGGTTAGAATGAAGTTTGGCTTCAAGCCTACAATTTCAGAGAATGTTATGAGCTTATTCTCATAACTGAGTATTTTTTCCAGAATGACTATAACTTGCTTGCTACCAACTGATAAAAGAAGCGCGATACACACACACATATGCACACACACATATACATATATATATATAAAGTATAAATATGTCGTATGAGATAATATATATTTATTTATATGTAAGTTTTCTAGATTAGTACACAATATCATGCTTACCATGCACATTCTGTTTCCTTCCCAGTGCTACGCAAGAAAAGAATTTGCATTATCAAAGTGTGATTTTCCTCTAATTTCTGCATCATCAAATTGGATTTGCAAGAAAGTTTTACCAAATGCATAAAAAAAATAAAAAATAAAAAAATCACATAGAGACGCATGACACGCACAAATACACATCCAACAAAAACTTTCATATATAATTATCTACTAGGAGAGTTTCAGGCAAATTGTAAAATAATACAGATTTCAAATATAACTTCTAACATTTTAGCCTTTTTTTCAAGGGTAAACAAAAGTTTCATTTCTTTAGTGTTTTATATTTTCTATAATATAAAACTCAAATATCAATGCAGTAAAGAAATTCATAAGGAGAACTAAAAAACTAAATTATTGTGATTTGGAGCATCTACAAAAGAGATTGTGGTGTGTTCCCAAATTATCAGCCTCTCCAACTGTAGTGATAATGATCATAAGTTAAGAGTTGCCAATTGTTTTGACTAGTGTTGGGTTGATCAATGGTGTTCTCCACAGTGATTTTGGAAGATTTTAGGATTTTTACCATATATTTGAAGATCATTACCACCAATTTTGTGTATCTCATTTCATGTTTAAGTACATAGTAGTGGCAGACAATTGAGCTGTCAAACAATAGTTTAAAGCAATCAAAGTTATTGTATTTCGGCAAACCTTTTTATAAGTCTAATTTTCCCATTTTGTTATATGCTTTTGTTTTATTAAGCTTAGTACTATAGCTTTATTTAAAGTCACGTTCTCAAACGAAGCATTGCATATGTTATTTACATGTGTATTAATGTTCACGTTCTCTTCAATTTTTCATTATTTTACTCAAACCAAAACATAAATGATATACAATGGAGTTAAACTTCTTAATGGTGAATTATTTTGAAGGATCGATACATGGTGTCAAGAATATTATCTCAATAAATTTGCCATGACTGTTGTTAACGCTGAAAGTGAAATCCTTTAAATTATCTTTATTTTGGATTAGAAATCCTAAGCATTTACATTTCTATAAAAAAAAAAGAAAAAAAGTATACACGATTTCAACAACCAAAATATTTTTTTATTGCAATTTTTTTCTTTTCTTTTTTACATTCACAATTTTTTACCACATTACAACCATCACCCTACAAACTCCATCGACCACCAAACCATCAAACCGCACCACTGTTGCATCTCAGCCACAACTACTTCACAACTACTTAATTTGCAAATGAAAAAGATTAGTTTGGAATGTTTTTTTTCTTATTTGCATTTAGATTAAATACGCTCTCTCTATATTTAAGTATATTTTACATAAAACTAGCAAAAGTTTCAACCGCTAATTCTATATATATATACATATACAAACACACACACATATAGAGTCTAATAAATGCTTAGGTATAGTAATAGTGTATGGATATTCTTTTATAGTGAAGAATATTTTTCTTTAACTGTTCACTCAAGTTTTAGCATGTTCTTTCCATTCCAATTTTGTTTGCCTTGCTATTTATAATAGTTATGTAATTGTCAAAATCAACCATGTGAAATTGGGTCACTGAGTTTTGATTTTTATTCGAGAAACATATACTATCTTGGAATAAATTATATACAATTACACGCTACTATTATATTGTACTGGTAATTACATAATTTTAATACTTGTTGATGTGTGCGATTGTGTGCGAGAATTGTAATGGCAAATTTTTTGGAAACAGTTTGGTGCTAATGTTGTATATGATTCTGACATTGTTGTATAAGTGGATAAAATTGTTGTTAATGGCGCAAGCCAAGTATCAGGAGAGGGGTAATGCATAGACATTAATCTGGTGCTACAAAATGGCGCCGTTGTAATGGCAAATTTTTTTAAAACAGTTTGGTGCTAATAACAAAATGACTAATTTGTAGAGTTCTGTCATATTCAACTGTATTATCCAAAGGATATTATTATACTCATGTGTGGTAGTACTTTACAATTACTATTTTGAATTTTAGATACTTAATTGCTTCCATATTATATATGATGATGGAGAAAGACTGGTTGCGTCTACACAGGTAATCATATACAAGTAAATTTACACATAACTTTAGACTTAACATGTTTTGAAAATGAAAGCTAACATTCTTGTTGCTTTCAATTTTAAACATAGAACCAGTAAAGATTATCGAAAAGGAGCTCAAAATTTTGTATGTGTTGCGAAGAAAAAGTTAGGGGATGTAGAGAAAATTTTGTGTCCTTGTTTAGATTGTCGAAATCTTAGTCATCATTATGGTGAAACCGTCATTGAGCATTTAATTATAAAGGGAATGGATCCTAAGTACAAATATGGTAGGTGGTATAATCATGGCGAGCAAGTAGATGTTGAAAATAATAATAAAAAGAGTGAGGCGTACGACTTACTCAAAGCAATTCACTATGAAGATGAAGACTACTTTAATCATAATTTTTTTGATGATGATAAAGATAAGGATGATGCACAGAGACGACATGATGATTTACTTAAGAACTTGGAAGATGCAGAAACCCCATTATATCCTGGTTGCATAGATCATACAAAGTTATCTGCCATCACTATTTTGTATAACCTTAAATGCGAAACTGGATTATCCGATTCTGGTTTTGATAAGCTTCTTAATGTGCAACAACTGTTTTTGCCAAAGAATAATGTACTTCCTAAGACTTTATATGAAGTAAAGAAATTCCTCAAACTATTTGATATGGGGTTTGAAAAGATTCATGCATGTGAGAATGATTGTTGTCTTTTTCGTAAAGAGTATAAAAATTTGAATGACTGTCCGAAATGTGGTTCCTCAAGATGGAAAATGAATCAGGATACAAATGAGATTATGCAGGGTATCCAGGTTAAGGTGTTGAGATATTTTCCAATAATTCCAAGATTCAGAAGAATGTTCAGATCTGAAAAGATGGCAGAAGCATTAAGGTGGCATTTCAATAATAAAAGTAGTGATGGAAAGATGCGACATCCCGTAGATTCTGTAACATGGAGCACAATTGATGAAAATTGGGAATCATTTTCAGCCGATCCACGTAGTCTCAGACTTGGTCTTGCTACAGATGGGTTTAATCCATTTTCCATGTTGAGTTCCAAATATAGTTGTTGGCCAGTAATGCTTGTGACATATAATTTGTCGCCTATGTTGTGCATGAAGAAGGAAAATATTATGCTAACACTTCTAATTCCAGGTCCAAAGCAACCGGGGAATGATATTGATGTATATATGGCGCCATTAGTAGAGGATTTGCATTACTTGTGGAGTAGTGGAGTTGAGACGTACGATGCATTTAGTAAGACACTTTTTAATATGAGAGCTATTTTATTATGGACGATAAATGATTTTCCAGCTTATGGTAATCTTGCTGGATGTTGTGTAAAGGGTAAAAAGGCTTGTCCATTATGTGGTGTCATACTCATCGTCGATGGTTGAAATATAGTCGAAAGAATGTTTATATGGGTCATAGAAGATTTTTGCCTATTTCACATCCGTTGAGGAAAAAAAAGCTTGGTTTGATAACACTATAGAGGATGGAAAGATGCCTAGAATTCTAACAGGTAAAAACATCTTTCTTATTTTGAAGGACTTTCCAAATGATTTTGGAAAAGAGCAGATTAAGGGAAAAAGTAAGAAAAGGAAGATCGATGACAGTAGTGAGGATGAAGATAATAAAGATGATAATTCTGTAAAAAAGGAGCTATCAAGGTGGAAAAAAGATCAATTTTTTTTGACTTGCCATATTGGGAGGTTAGTATTCAAATCTCTTTTTTATTTATTAATCTAATTCGTCTATGTTCATTTTTCAATAATTCGTCTATGTTCATTTTTTTTGACCCCGAAATGCAATAATTCGTCTATGTTCATTTTTCAATAAAATATGTCAACGTGTTCTTGATAGGGAGAAGTTGCAACAACTTGATGATGATATCGTTAAAATATTGTGTGAACTTGAAAGATATTTTCCACCCTCATTTTTCGATATTATGATACTCTTGACAATTCATCTTGGAAGAGAAGCACGATTGTGCGGACTAGTTCATTTTCGTTGGATTTATCCTTTTGAAAGGTATATGAAAACACTCAAAGACTACGTAAGAAATTATGCACGACCTGAGGGGTGCATTGCAGAATCATATCTTGTCGAAGAATGCATGAAATTTTTTAGTGAATTTTTGAGTAAGTCGGTAGATATTGAAAAAAAAGATCGAAATGAAGATTATGAAGATAACGCAATACTTGAAGGGCGTCCAATTTCAATGTCCAAATCAATTACATTGTCTTCCAATGAGAAAGAAATTGCTCATTTAGCTGTGTTAATGAATATGGCTATGGTGGAACCATTTTTAGAGTGAGTATATGTTATGTCCCACTTTCATTGATTTGATGTGCTTGTATTGGCAACTATAATTTAACATCACTTTTACTGTACTAGTTTGCATTTGGAGGAGTTGCAAAATTCAAACAAGCACTTAGAAAAAATGCGACCTTACTGTGGAAAACCCATAGAGATAGCTTTGCTAATTGGATTAAAAGGAAGGTTTGTTAAAGAATTTCAATATTTCATATATGAATTAATGAAATTACTTGTTTAATATGTTTGAATATTTTTTTAGATACCTGTTGACTCAAAGGATCATGATAAAATATTAAAATGGATTGCATACGGTCCTAAAACGACGGCATTCTCCTGCAAAGGATATATTATTAATGGACAACAATTTCATACAAAAGATGTTGATAGAGAAACCCAGAATAGCGGAGTAACTTATGACGCGACTACCATGTGTAGAGCAAGTGCAAAAGACATTTCTCAAGTGGTTGATGTGGTTACGTACTATGGGATACTGACTGAAATAATTTTACTAGATTATAATGTTTTTTATATTCCTGTTTTTAAGTGTCATTTGGCGAACATAGGAAACGGGATAAAAGTTGAAGATGGATTCACTCTTGTTAATTTACATCAAAGTCAGGTTTCATTTTCAAAAGATCCTTATATCCTCGCATCTCAAGCGAAACAAGTCTTTTATTCAAGAGAAAATGATTCTTCTAATTGGTATGTGTTAATGAAAGCACCGCCAAGAGGTTTTGATGAATTAGAGATAGATGATTTTGTTGAAGAAGCTAACTATGTTGCGAGCGGCCCTGAAGAAAACGATATGGATGCAGATGATTTAGTTGAGAATGTTAGTTATGTCAGGGAGGATTGCGAAGGCATACTTGAGTAGTTTTGATGTCTTGTTTTGTTATGAGAAGTTTAAGTTAGATTTGAAGTCTTATTAAATGTTGAAATTTGAAATTTTGTTTTGAACTTTGATGTATGTATATGGTGATGTCAGTAGCAACTTTGGAAACGATATGGATGCAGATGACCCACCAATATATTAAAATTATAGTAGTATATATGTTTCATATGGTTTTCTTGCTAATTGCTATAATCAACACAAAGCCTGTGATTTTTTTTCCTAAGATGGCTACACAAATGTATAGTGTATACTAATTGCAGTTGTATATTCTTGCAAATATTGTTTGTTTTATTTTCACCGATGCATTGGATTGCTAATGACAATGCTAAAACACAATATGTAGTAAAGGCTCTGTCTTTCTAATATTGTTTGTTACCATGGGACAAATTGTTATGGAATGTTATTGTTATTAATAAATCAAAGCAGCAAATAACGTTCAAATAAACCATCTGTACAGAAAGTAGCATCAATCCTCATCCTATTTGCATCTTTTATATATTGCATTTTTTACAAGGCCTACTGCTCAAAGACTTAACTGCTCCTCGCATGATCGAAGTTGGACCTGAGTTCTGATTTTGGTAAGACGCAGGCCAATTTGTACTTTCTATATGTTACAATTTTTGTAAGGCAAACTGATTTTTGGTTATGAAAATATATTGGATGATTAATTTAAAAAAAACCACTCCTGGTAATTATGTACTAGATTCCCTTGACAATCAAGTGCACTGTACCAGTGCAAAGAATTAGTAACGTAATGAAATAAATAATTAGTGCATACTGCATGCTTTGACAAAGTCTTTTCTATTTGTACCTTAAAAGTTTTACCTAGAATATGCTCTTATAACTTGAAATTCATATGTTGATATGTTATACTTGCAGAAAATGGTTAGAAGTACGAAAAAGACAATGGATAAGAGGATTACGCGCAATCAAAAAAGACTCGAACAATCCACATATGCAGTCGATGGGTCTAATGCAATAGGAGAGCATATTGAGCTACCTTTGGAAAACAATGATGTTGGGAATGCAAACAACTCAATCGCAGACACTGCTATGCAAGTCGATGGAAATCCTGAAACAACAATGGAAATCGAGAGAACAATTGAAGACATTGATGCAAATCAGATTTCGAAAAAGAAGACTAGAGGCCCAACCAAAGTGAAAAGACTTCCTTCAGATGTTGCAAGCCGAATCGAAGTCGAGTTTAACTCATCGGGCGAACCGATAGGAAAAGGGTCGGTGAAGCTATCTTCTTATCTGGGGCCACTTGTGCGCAAGCATGTTCCATTTACACTTGAGGACTGGAGGCAACTTGGTGAAGAATTGAAATCAGTTCTATGGGAATCCGTTTAGGTTTGCTTATCTTGCAATGTTCTTAGTTACTGTATACTGATTACTGCTATTAAATCTATTTATTTCTTTACTTTTTATACATCAGCAACCCAGTGACCATATGAAACAGTGGAACATTGACGATATGTCACTAACAGCGAATACATTCACAATACAGTGCATGTGTTTCTTACAACTGTATAAAGAAAAAAAGAGAACATTTTTCTAATAATCATGAAGAATATGATAACAAAAATAACTAAACTCAAACGAAATCAAACAAAAACAATGATCAAGATATAAGAAATCACAATGGAGACCGTCTGGGAAAAGCTACGAAGGCAAATAAAAACTATGTGAAATATTTTTCAGGACACTGAGTAATTATAATTTTTTTCTAAGGGTTATATGTTATTAGTTTGTTATGCTTTATGACTTCAGTGGTAATTCTTCGAATGGTAGTTTTTGAGGATTGATTTACCTTTTTCTAAAATGGTTAACAGGTAGTTTACTGTAACTTTTACTAATCTTAAAATTTTGGCAACCTGGATGTACTTGTATGTTGTGGATTAGTTTACTTAGGTTTTGAAATGCAGTTGGTTTGTTATGTTCACCGTTTGTTCTTTAATTTTGATAACCCAGTTGTTAGCTAATACATCTGATGTCCCTATAATTTTCATTTTTACATGTGTACACAATAATACATTATTTGTTGTTGGTTCATATACTATATGTCTTTTCACCCTGATACATGGCCTAAACTTCCCTTTGTCGATATATTTATTTCAACTTACTGTAATATGTAGTACCTAACTTGTACGAAAGTTTGCTTGATTAGTGGTTAGGGTTTTGGACATTGCGGAAATTTAGCAGTTTCCATTGTCTGTCTTCTCGATGACTATGCGATCTTATTAATTTCTTTATTCAGTTTTTAAATAAAATTACTATATTTTGATATTTTTCTTTGTTACAGGCTAGATTTAAACTAGATGAAGAATGGAAAAAGGTTCCCATTCTTCGGCAAATGGGATGTATTTGGAGGTGTTCAAAAAGCAAACTAGTTGACAAGTTATTAAAGGCAAAAAACACGGAGGAACGGCTTCGACTAAAACCAGATAATGTCAAAACTATGAAGGAATGGAAAAGGTTTGTTGAGTCCAGAACTAGTAATGAGTTTAAGGTAATTATATAGTAATTGTTTTAATCATTTCTATATATAAAATATAAGTGCACAAAGAATGCAAATTAACTAATAAATGTGATAAATCTTTATACATAGTTACGAAGCGAAAAATTCAAATCCATGAGGGGTAAACAAATGCAACATACTTGTAGTCGTCGAGGAATGGCACGATTAACTGAAGATATGGTGAGAAAAAATATTTGATTAATTTACTATGATTAGTTGTTTTATCTAATGTTATGTCATTTTTAATGCAGAAAGAGGAAAGTGTAAATCCTTCTTCCATTTCTAGAGTTGATGTTTGGGTTAAATCTCACACTCATAAGAATGGCGAACCCGTGAATGCACATGTTGCCGAAATTGTTGTAAGTGCTTTTGACCTTTTTTAAAGTAATTATTTTGAAAATAATATAAATTAGAACTCATATTTAAAATATATTTTTTGTAGGAGAAAATAAAAAAGGTGGAAAATGAATCACAACCTAGCTTAACATGTAATTTCAAAGATGATGCTCTCTCACAAGTGTTGGGACAAGATAGACCAGGACAACTACGTGGAATGGGAAGAGGCATGACTGCGACCAAGGCGGTTCTCTCACAAATCAAAGATACTCAAGTAGCTCAATGTCAACATAGTGTCTCAGAACTAAAGCAAGTGGTTTACATGTTAATGAAGCGTCTGGTACGACTTTTAATTTATATTTCAAATGTTTTTGGTGTTCAGAAATTTCGAGAACGGTTTTCAATTTCATGGAGATAACCTAAATGACAAAACAAGATATCTATGTTTTGGCGTCCATTGTAGCTCAATGCCACTTTTCTGTAGATCTCAAGCTGTTTGAGTATATGTGTTACACGGTTTGTCACTTGCACTGAACTCTGATTTATTACTGCCGGTCATCGTTCTCTAATAAATAGTTCTCCTTTTGTTACTGTTCTATATGTACCGGTGATATTCTTGTATTGTATACAACCATATTTGGAGAATTGCCATCGGAGACAATGTAAAATTATAATCTGCTTGCTGAAATCACCATCAACCCAAAAACAACACATTTTTTTCAATGGTTACTCGGCTTGATCTTCATTCTTCAAACACTAATGTAGATTTGTAACTTGATATATAACGATTACATATGTCAGGTACCCAGTTTTGTTACCTTCCTTGACATACCATTTGTTTTTCCATTCCTTTAACCGTGTTTGCAAATTAGCAGTTTCAATTATTCGTCAACAAGCATGGCATTATGCACATGTCATGCTTATGTCCATCTATTTGTTTCTGCTGTGGACTACCATTTATTCCAACCAATTTTCTGAACGTTCTTCTGTACGAATAATAGATTGTTTTTTTTTCCTTTCAAGATTGTTAGAATAAGACTATTTGCCACTGAACAAAATATCATCATTTTCAGCGCTATTTTCTCTTTTTAAAATTGTTTAAATACTAGAACTTCCTTCTTTGCTTTTTTTGTACTAATTTCTTTTTAGGTATCTAAAAAATCATCAACTGTTCATATGTTTCCATATTTAATATTGTTTTCTGAAGGTCCTTTGGTCTACATAGCATTTAGTTTATTTACTTATTAGCCGATATATAAAAAATACTGAATAGCTAACTACATCAGTTGGTTGCAATAAAAAAATATATAAAAAATGTGAAGAACACTGCATCAGGCATACCAAAGCTGCGAAAGTATAGTTATAACTCACTGGATGTTCGGTATTTTTTTCTTTGTTCTTTTCTGAAAAGATTTTATACTGTTAAAGATTAAAAGCTTTATTATAAGTTTCTGTGATTATTTTTCTGTGATTATTTCAATAATTTATTCTTTGGTTAAATGAACGTCTATTTATTTTTACCATTAATTTGCAATATTATTGATTTGGCAGGATAAAGGAAGTTGGGGAGAAGAGAACACATCCGTAGTGGTAAAAATCCAACGGTTGCAACATCATACATAATTTGATATCTAAATCAATAATCAATATAATATAGTTTTGGTTAATTGCAGAGTAAGTATAGTCAAACAGGTGATAATTGTAGTTTACTGCCTTGGCATGGAGATGATGACGAGGTTGTCGCCGAAGGAAAAATTGTGTGAAGCGATCAGAAAGAACTGTGCAATGAAGTCCCTTTAGGTCCAAATGCCAAAAAAAATTTGATTGTCCATCCAAGAAAATTAGATTTTTTCTTATGGAGGCCTTCTCCTGGTTTGGTATATATAAGAGATGCCAAGGATGAGATAGTAGTATGGCCATCTGATAAAGTTGTTATACACAAAAGTGAGGACTCCAGAAAACAAAACAAGGTAAGTTTAACACTAATTAGCATTTCTTTTTAATATGTAGGGCCATCGTGGATAATAATCTCTATCCATAAATTTAGCATTTTATGGTAGTATGGTAGTATGGTTTAGCATTTTTTGTATATTTCTATTGCTACAACGCTTTAAAGATGTGTTACTGAAATTTATGCAATGTTTTTGTATATTTCTATGTTCAACTTAAACAAATGTATTTTTTTAATAGAGTAAAACTAATAGCATGGAAACCAATTGCAAGCTGTATGATTGGGGTGGGAGCAAAGAACTGGTTGCTGAAGGACGAGTGTACTCGAGTGATCCAAATCAGATAATTAATGGTATTCCTCTTAGACCAGATGCCAAGATAGTTTGGGTGGACAATCCGAAAAAAGAAGATGCATTTTTGTGGAGGCCTATAGTCGGCATGACATGTATTGGAGAAGCTATTGGTAAGAAAATAGCATGGCTAGAATCAACAGTGGTTGTTGAAACGGTTAACGCTAGCACATGTCCTGCTCCTATGATCAATGCTCCAACATCTCTTACGGTAACATGTTCATATTGCTAATATTCCTCTCAAAGAATTGTTGATATCGTATTACCATTTTTTTTGTTATGTGATAGAGTGCAAATTTTTCTGCAAATACCAAATGCAAGTTGATTGATTTAGAGGGTACGGGAAAAATAGTAGCAGAAGGAACCGTGTCTTCAACAGATCTAAATGCTTTGGTACATTCTGTTCCACTGGGACCAAATGCGATAAGAGTTTGGGTGGATGTTGTAAAAGTCCCAAATGCACCTATATGGCGGCCTACATCCTTCATGGAATGCTTATCAGATGTTATTGGCTCGACTGTAGCATGGCCTGTTGCGAATGTTAGAATTGGCTCAACTTCCATGTAAGTTTCACATCTTGTTTATATGCAATAGACAAGATAAAAAACTACTATAGTTTCATTTTATTAAATATGCTAGTGTAAATGAGCATTGATTGGCTGTGAGCGGTTTTATTAAATCTCATAAATTCAAATCCATTGTTAACTCTCCTGATTTTGGGGAAAAATGTCCATTGTTTTTTTTTTGGGAGTGAAGTGAAGTTTTTATGTAGTTCTGGTATTTGTTTTGGAGTTGAATGGTTGTATAACAAAGGAGTGTTATAGGCAGTAGCAAGAGGAGGAGCTTGGCAAAGGAAGGTGAGGATGTGAAGTGATAATGAAGTGTTGAAGTTGGGGTATTTATTGTATTTGATGGAAGTGTGAACTGATTTCAGTTTTATATGACAGTGGTGTAGTTGTTTGGTGATGCAACAGTATGTAGGCTGGTGATGACTGTGTGCAGTTTTGATGTAGGGGAAGCTATCGAAATGAGATGGTGTAACAGCAGTGAAGTACGTTGGTTATGATGTTTGGTGGAGGAGTTATGTGGGACAGTTTGATGGGGGAAGTTTGGAAATGGTGATAGTGAAGTTGAGGGAAGGCAAATGAAGTTTGCTAAAGGTTGATGTGTTGTATGCTAGTGGTAGGGGAAGTATGGTGTGGTCAGAGGGTATGCTTGGTTGCAGCAGAGGTGTTTTCTGAGATGGTGGTGGATGATTAGCACCGTTTAGGGTAATGCAGTGAAGTATTTGATGTGGGAGGAGGCGGGTGATTTAGCAACAGAGACTGTTGTGAGCAGTTGGAAGAGTTTGTAGTTTGTATGCACAGATGGTGTTGGAGAAGTGAAGTATAAGGCAGTATTGAGTAGCAATGTTTGGTGATGTGGAAGTAGAGTTGAAGTGGGGAACTGGTTGTATGATGTGGTAATGTAGGCGATGAACAGGTTGTGGATGACAGAGGTATGTGGACTGTCAGGTGTGTGTATGCCAGAGAAGTGATAGGCAACTAAATTGGTAGAAGTAGGGTACGGTGGTTTTGGTTGTGGAAAATGCAATATGGCGGCGGCAGTGAGGTATAAAGTTGGTAGAACAGTGGAATGGCTTGGTTTCAGGTTTGTGTGGTTGTGTTCAGGTTTTGAAACTGAGGTGGTGTAGGGAGTGTTGAATGAGTAAGGGGAGTTTGAATGGTGATTTCAAGGCAAAGGTGAATGCTGGTGTAGGTTATAAGTTATTGACTGCTGGTGTTTGATGATGTGGTGCATGCGATTGGTAATTGGAATTGTCACAATTTGGGTATTGGGTATTCAGGAGTGGTCGCGTAGTGATTTGGGAGATGGCGATGGTTTGATTCAGGTGTTGGGGGTATTCGATTTATGCAATGGGTATTCGAATGCAAATCCGTTTACAGGTTGTTTATGTTGGCTGCAGTTTGTTCTGGTGGTTGGTCAGAAGCTCGTGCACAGTCATGGTAGTAGATGTATGCAGTGGGTATTTGGTCAGAAGGAGAATGGAGTTTGAATGATTGTGTGGTTGAGTCAATGTATGTAGCAGGTTTCAAAGGAAGGCAGTTGAGGTGATGCAGGCAGGTTGAGGCACTGCAGGCGATGAAGGTTTGATTGTAGAAGTGATCGACTTGCTTGGTTTTGATGTCTAAATTGTTTGTTGAATTTGTGTGAAGGGTAGCAGCACAGTTGCAGTTGTAATACAAACAGCACACTGGTTTAGACTTTGTGATACAAACAACAGTTCTTGATGTATGGATGTAGTGGTATTGGGTAATGGCCAGTGAACAGGGTGGTTTGGTCGGAGTTGATTGAAACTGTTTGTAGAAGTTGGAGCACTGGAACTGCTAATGCAATGGAAGGGTATTGCTGTGTAATTTGTCAGTGTGTAGATGTTTATCAGTGTGTATATGGAAGTTTGTATGGGCTGGTGGTTAATGTATAGGGTGAATAGCAGGACGGTGACTGTTTTTGTGGTGAAAGGGTAGTGTATGTAGGTGATTGCAGAGATGGATGTCAGAGTGTGGTCAATGAGAATGGTTGTGGTTTTTGAATTATATGGCAAGATTTTGGAGTTGTGAATAGCAGTGATTGTGAAAGGGGATGAAGGTGAGTATGCAGTGGGGTAAAATGTAGAATAGTTGGTGGAAATGATGTCTAATAGCAGTCAGTTGGTTGTCAGGGGTGAAATGCAGAGGTGTTGGGGAGATATGGTTGTATGTGTTGAAGTGTTGATGGTAGGATGTTGATGATGTTGTGATGATTGCAGTAGCAGGGTAGGTTGTTGATATGTAAGGTAATTGGTTTGTTTGTGAAGTAGTGTAGTGCATTTGCAATGAAACGAAAAAGTCAAAACGAAAAGGGTAAACTTAAAGAAATAAAATGCTTTTTTGCTCGACAGGATAATTGATTAATTATTGATGGGAAATAAAAAAAAAGAAGAGAAAACATGGTGTGAAAATAGGCATAATTAATCTGTGTGCAGTGTAGTGCAAAGTGCAGTGCAAAGCAACAGTTTGAATGTTGAAGAAATGGTGGGTAATGTGATGCATGATATGTTGATGACGAGATGAGTAGTAATGTGACAGTTTGAATGTGGCAGTAATGAAGGATGTGTTCAGAGAGGAGAAGTGGCAGAAGTGGGTGGTTTGGTCTGACCGAGTTTGAACAGGGGAGAAGCAGTGAAGATGAATGGTGGTGTAAATGTAATGACAATGCTTGGTGTCTGGTCGTGTAGTTGAGTGGATTTTGTTGCAGCTGTTATGGCCGTAGCAGAGTGTTTTTAAATGGTGATGATGGAGGAATTTGCAATAGGGTGGTAGTGGGGGTAGTTGGGGATGGAATATGGTGCAGTTTGGTTTGATGTTCACTGGTGATGTGCACTGGTTTGTATTGATTATAGTGGTGGGTTGTTAAGCATTTACTCACTGATCACTTCAAATTTTTAGATCCATATAGTGATTTTTTGGCGCAGTTAAGCATTTTAGCATATGAAACTTCAAATTTTTAGATGGCGTTTACTCACTGATCATTTCAAATTTCTTCATTGCAGCTAATTAAAGATGGCGATGACACATTCTTCTTCCGTAGCAAGCATATGAAACTTTTTAGATGCACGTTTTGTTGTTGGCATTTGGTGTGGACTTACTATATTGATATTATACTTTTACTTAACATATAACGTGTCTTTGTTTAACAGAATTTGTGGCAACTTGGTTTACTTTGTTATTTTTGTTTATGGATATTATTGAAACTTGGTTTATGGATGTCTTTTGTTTATTAATATTGTCTTAACTAGTTTATGTAACCAATTAATAGTTATTAGAACCTGTTATATATACTAGT
Organism: Allium fistulosum; assembly: GCA_030737815.1. Taxonomy (NCBI): domain Eukaryota; kingdom Viridiplantae; phylum Streptophyta; class Magnoliopsida; order Asparagales; family Amaryllidaceae; genus Allium; species Allium fistulosum. The sequence goes on along the minus strand of CM060902.1, from coordinate 1,366,294,552 downwards.
TGCTTGAATATGCTTAAAATATAGTTTTGGAATATTCAAAAATAGAGTGGAATATTAAAGCTGTTATATAAATAGAAGACAGCGTTTGATTAATGCTGTCAATGAAGAAACAACAGCGTTTAATTCGTGCTGTAATTATCTTAAAATTGTCAATAACAGCGTTTTTTACATGCTGTCGAAATAGTTGATGATTCAATAACAGCGTTTGTAACATGCTGTCGAAATTGTTGATGATTCAATAACAGCGTTTAGAAAAAGCTGTTGTAAACAGTTAAAGTAGAATTTGAACATCTTCGACAACTAAATTATAAACGCTGTTGAAACATAATACAACACGTCTGAAAACGCTGTAAAAACATTATTGACAGCTCGTAATAAACGCTGTCACAGAGATGTTTCAACAGCGTTTATAGAAAAGCTGTTGTAAGTTATGTATATACGACAGCATGTCGTTATACAGCGTTTGAAATAACGTTGTTGTATCATATTACAGCGTTTACCAAACGCTGTTAAAAGCCTTTTGTGGTGTAGTGGAATAATATCTCTTGATTTGTTGAGCTTTCCTCAAGGTTAAGTTGAAACTAGGATAAAGACCACGCATTAGGAGTTGTGTAAGATACAACCAATAAGGCAAGCGAGTTGTAACACCCACTAGAGGCATTTACATATTTCTATGTTTTTGTTAGGATTTTGAGAAACATAAAAATCTAATGGGAGCTTTATTAGAAAAATGAAATGGTAATGTTTATCCTCTCTAATATTGTAAGAACATTTGCTATATAAAGTTAAAATAATCTACATCAATAAATTTGTGCAACTAATACAATTGATAAAATGTTTATCAATTGAAATGTACAATTGAACTAAATAAAAGATTGACAATGAAATATAAAATATACTTACCTCTAAATCATTTGACATGTTTTCACTACAAAACCCATACAAAACTCGATTTACAAACCACTAAAACATTCATGCCTCAATCACTTAAGAATATATTTGTCCGAGACTATGTACTGTCTGTTATGATTTTGAACTCTTAAGAAATACAAGGATACGGGTATTTGATCCATATTCAACGGTGAACTATCATAGTTCATAATGTATGAAACTTCATTGAAATTAATTCAGTGGAAATAAGCAAATAGACCATTATGTGAAATCGTATATTCAATATGATTGATTACAATAATAATTTTCTTTAAATGGTTTGACCATTTTGGATAGGAATTTCAAGAGTGAATGTAACTAAGGCACAGTTGGGATAAAGGGAGTGAATAGTCAGCTCTACTTCATGAATGATGTCAGAAATGAGAATTGTACAAAATACTAGTAGATACTTAATATGGAATAAAAATATGTAATTTTTATTCCAGTTATGTTTTTCATACAAAAAATTATTTTATAAAAGTCATTTCTATGAGTTTAAGATATTTGATCAAAAACTCTCAACTGTAAACTAGATATAGTAAAAGAAATAGCCCATAATAAGTGGTTGAATGGAGCTTCGTATTTCATACACTATTATAGTAAGTGTGAAAATAGTGGGATCATGCCATATAATACTTATAAATAGATGCATCAAGGCATAAAAAATTATTTTCGTAATTATATCAAATATTATTTATGAAATAATAATGAATTTCAGTATTGACTGAAAGTGGTGATAGTTTTATTTTATGATGAATGTTTTATGTACTCAATATGAGATAAATCTTTTAGAATAATGGTATTTGTTGCATTAGCTAAATAACAAGGAAATATTTATAATTTATTATAGTTATTTTGGAATCAAGGACAAAGCCCACATTTAGTGGGAGCAACATAAGAGTTGGTGAACTCTTGAGATTGATACATAAAAATTATGCAGTCGAAAGACAAGTAATACCAAAATAATTCCATATTCTTCACTTAATTCACAAATGAAGTAACATAAAATGAACATGTGTATTTGATACACAAGTATTGTATTTATGATAAGTTCTTTGAATATAAAATGTAACATGCAAAGAAAAGAAGAAAATTCGTTTGATCCAATAGGTGATTATATAGCAAAATGGTTCCAAAAGTATCTAAAATGAATAAAATTCAATCTCAAAAGACACACCTTATGATACATAATGATGTATCGATAAGGAGTAATTAAACTCTATTAGACAAAGCATGATTGACAACGAGTGAAGTTGAGTTAACTTCTTTCTGTAAGGTCGTGTGCTTAAGAGTAAGTACATAAAATGTACATAAGGTTAATGTTTAATTTCATCTAGAGAATAGTTTACAGGATCATACAAGAGGAACCTTTATAAGAAACCCTTACATATCCTAGGTCAAGAGGTTGACAGGTTGCGTGAGTCAAGATGTAACATTCCTCATTCGGAGGCCTAAAACTAACTGCTACGAATGCTGCAGTCATCCATAGTTATTAATTCTTGGTGACCAAATGTGGCAATGTTAGATACATTGATATAACAGAAACACATGGACATGAAAAAAATTTAAAATCATAAAATAAATTTCTCATTCCACATCGAGTCACATTTCAAATTCATTACATAATCCCAATTCATAAACCACGTTCAGAGAAATATAATTATTATAAAATATGCCAAAACCGACATATGAAGATGCCCTCTTAGTTGATCAAAGTCTAAATATAGGCAATTAAACAACTTTTCCAATACATCCAAAACACAATGGAATCAAACAGATTGAACTCCTACTAGTTAGTTTTCCTCCTGCATGTCTTCAGAAGCTTATCCGTCTAAAGAAGAACTTGAAAACCTTAATTCTTTAAACTATTTAAAATTAATTAAGCACCCGAGATTTTAAGGGGAAAACATAAACTTCGAGCCAGACCAAAAGTCTGGTATGAATAATAACCTATCATCTCGAACCATATAGATATCTAGTGAGACCACGCCGCTTAGCAGAATAAGTTTTCCCCTCACCAGTATCTTAACCCAATTTATAATAGAGTACTTTTGGCACAGGTCCTTGATAGGTTTCAAAATTCACAAAAACCCCAGTGGAAAAAAGTATGTAAATTAGGTCCTTATTTTTCGAAAATCATCAAAAAACATGTAAAAACAAAAAAAATTCCAAATTTTAAAACTTATTTCAATTAATATTTATCTTCGTATTCATGTCAAAAAAATCAAAAAATAAGGATGAAAAGGGAAAAAATGACACGGTATGTTTCAGGAATACTTGCAGACATGTATGCAATTTTAGAGAATAATTGCAGACATGTCTGCACTTATTCTAGATAGCATGCCTTTGCAACTAAAAATTGCAGATATGTCTACAATTTTAAGGAATAAGTGTAGATATTTAAGTAAATATTCTTATTGTTAAATCAAGGTGCAGTTATTCAGTGAATAATTGCATACATGTCTGCAAATATATGAAATAATTGCAGACATGTCTGCAATTATATAGATTTTTATTCAACGCGGTTATTCAGTGAATAATTGCAGACTATCTGCTATTATATGGAATAATTGCAGATATGTCTGCCATAATTGCAGATATGTCTGCAACTTCTTTTTTTTCTTTCAGAAACCTAGTTATAATATTTACAATTTTTTGAAATTTTTTTTAAGCACTGGCGCAAAAAAACGCAAAAAATATGTAACGGCCCACTATTTTGGACCATTCAAATCGACAATAAAACCACACATGTCGGACTTGAATAATACAAAACAATAGATTGTAAATAAATTTGGAGCAAATAAAACCAATCACAGAATCATAGACACAGAATATCATAATAACTCGTAGTGAAAAATAAAATAAATAGTGGTTCATGAAGCCACTACAATACATAGTCTCAAAACAGATTCAAAATATATAGTCTGAAAAATAGATACAACAGAAGTCTGAATACATAAGTATAGTAGAAATCCAAATACATATGTCTCTAATACAAAGCTGACATAGAAATACTGAATGGAAATAAATAGCAACTAAATAAAAGATGATCTCCAGCAGTCCGAAAATAAAGCAAAACACAAACACTCGAGTTAGGACATACATACTTATACAATGTAAACCAACTCAAGTGAACTGTAAATAAATGCACAAGTAACTTAAAGAATGCTTAGGATCACCCATTCTTTAAGGATCCGTTAAACTATCTACTATGTAGTAATATTCGCTATTATAATAATGTCTAATTATAAAATAAACTTACTTTTTAATTAGAATTAAGGGTTTACCCATATAGCCCTTAACGCATAATAGTGCCAATAGTCTATACAGTACCCGCATACCCCGAGAGGCTACGAGAAGATACTCCATAGGTACGACACAAATAGAAACTCGTAGTAAAGCTCGATATGGTAGGTGACACGGCACAACTAGGCAATGCCAGGGCAGATATACCAATTACGCATCCGGGCTGGTGGAAACGCATAGCAGCCACTACCGCCCACCTCGAAACACACTCCCAAATCAAAAATCGAATGGTGGCCACCAAATCAATCACAAAGTAATAAAATGGTATCGAAGAAATGTGTCCGATCAGAGGTGCTACCTCATTGGCCCGTCAATCGCTCCTGTTTTAGCCACCTTATGCTAACTCACGAGAGTCGGGTCCACGTTCATACCACAATAGGATCGTCGCCACCATCCTACTTCATTCTGGAATCTCCACCGCGAACACAGTTGTTAAAGTGGTTTTCGGTATCGACAGAGAGTATGGCCATATCTGATCCCGGTCTCTTTAATAACCAATCGTTATTATAACCCGTGGTTATAAATTTCAAAAATAGTTTATATTTCAAATCAAAATACTTCATTTAAACCATTTTAAAGTGAAGTCATTATACCTTTAAATAAAATACTCAATTCCCAAAAATTTAGCATTTTCTGAGCTCATTTATTCACTTAAATACTATAAACATTAAAATTGCAGCTTTCGCAGCGTTTAGAAAAATGCTGCGGTAAGTTAGATTTGAAACAATTCATTTCAGAAAAGACAACATTTAAAACTGCTGTAGTAGTTCAGTTATATTTGAAAATCTCATTTCAGCCAACTACAGCACTTATCAAGTGCTATTGTAGCCCTTTTATTAGTTTCATATTTTAGATTTTCTTTCTGCAACCACAGCACTTACCAAGTGCTGCAGTAGCCTTTAGTTAATTAGCCTTTAGTTCATTTGCATCAACCACAGCACTTACAAAGTGCTGCAGTATCTTTTACTTCAGATTTTAAGTTAATTTTAAAAATGATAGAATTTCTGAAGTGCTACTAATTCAATTTTCAGATTTATAATAAAATTTCAGAAACAAATAAACTTCGATTTTAATCATTTTAATTTATGAAAATCATATTTTTCCACTCAAAATGTTCATTTTGAAAACCCTTTAACTTATGATTTTATAAAGTAAAATTTTCATAATTAAATCCAAATTTTTCAATAATTTATTTATTAAATCCAAGTGTACAATTTTCCTATTTTTTGCATTTTTATCAATTTACTTAACACTTAAATTTTTATTTCCATTTCATAAATAAAACTTAATTTCCATTTTATTTTTCTTTACTTAAACTTTCATTTTAAACCAAATCACAAGTTTCCAAATTAAGTTATATTTCAAATTACAATTTAATCATTCATTTATTTAACATTTTAATACATAGGAAAAATCATTATCACTTTATTAAATCAATTTAAATCCAAATTTAACTCAAAATATCAAATTTTACATTTTAAAAATACTTAAAAAATTTCCAAAAAACTATATAAAATAACCACGGGGTCTGTATAATATTTTCTAACCTAGGTCAAGTGATATGGATAATATATCATTTCAATCCGTAATTTACAAAGAAAAATCCGGGTTCTATCATTTCAAACCCGCAATCCCAAGTTAATAAAAAAAATCGCTCAGGCCTATCATTTCAACCCATAACGATTTTTGCCTATTCTAAAGTCCGTTCGGGTATGTATCATTTCAACCCATAGTGATTCTATTCTATAGGGAACTTGCAATGTGAGAAACAGAATAAAATAAACAATATAACAGAATATAACATATCAGATGATGTGACAAGTTTATAACAGAGTTTAACATCAGATAATACATATCACAGGCAGGTATAACATGATATAATAGTTCTACATATTCACTTGTTGTCACTTCACAAATTCTATAAGTATGAATGTCAAGCGTGAATAACTCACCTCTTTAAGCTGGAGTCCGCAAATCAAAACACACAAATAAATTCCAGAAAGCACGATAGCATGACTTTTGATTCAAGTGGAGAGAGAGAGAGCCAAGACATTAATCTTGTATACACAAATAAAACAAAGCAAATATAAATATAATACAAAGATTAAATTGAAACAAAAATGGAAAAAGAATTAACAAAAGACATCACCAAGATTTTAAATCAAAATTGCTTGATCATGACTCAACATAGGCTCGGCCATCCTCTACTATGCTCGCCATGATGTTTTCTTTGAGGTAAGGCTCGGGTATGGATCAAAATGGCATGGCTAGGCAAGAATGTGAAGGGGTAGGAGTTACAAAGGAAGGAAGGCAAAGGGACAAGGCCTAAAAGAAAGGGGTTTTGGTGCACAACTAGGCTCGGCCTATGTCAAGTTTGGGCTCGGCCAAGGTCATGTACAGGTCAGGTCAGATGTGAGGTGATGGCTAGAGGTGATGCACGTGCTGGTGGTGGTGGCTAAGGGTGATGGCCGAAGCTAACATGAAGGGGATGGTGGACTAAAGGCTCAGCTATGCAATATTGAAAAGGTTTTTCAAGTTTTTGTGGTGGTTGCTCCATAGGGTGGTCACGGCCATGACTAGACAGAGAGGTAGGAGGTGGTTGCTGCCATGGATGACGAGGAGAAGGTGATGGCGGTGGTTGGTGGAGGTGACGGTGGTTATAGGCTGAGCAAAGCTAGAGAGGAGCAAGCAAAAATCAATGAAAATGAAGAGAAAAATAGGAAAAAGAAGAAGCCATTAACTTATAATTTTTTTTCAGAAATGAGAATTGTCGTGAATGGTAAAGAGATGAGAAAGTTTTCATGTGAAAAGCAAATGAAATGCATGGCTAAACCCAAGAGTTATGAACGGCTAAGCAATGAAGAGACAAGAAAAGGAAAAGTCACAAGCAAATGAAAAGACTTTGTCTCTTTGAATTTCCACTTTCTACTAATTCAATATAAACAAATAAAAATCAAGTAAATAAAATAAAAGGTAAAACAAAATAAAGTAGAAATGAAAATAAATAAATAGTCTTAGGAAAATAAAAAATAAATAAAGAAAGAAAGAAAATAGTTTATTATATTGAAACTAGAATTAAAAATTGTAAACAAAATACAACTAATATTGGAAAATTACAACTACACTTTTAAAATGTTTTAGAAATAAAATTTTGAAAAAAAATCTAATTTAACAATATTTGCAAAATATTGGATTGTTACACTCTCCCCCACTCAAACCTTTTCGTCCTCGAAAAGAACGAAACAAGGAAAATAAGGAAAAAGCAAGATAGAAAAGCAAATAGTACCTGAAACGAACAATTCCGGATTCGAAGCACGAATGCTCTCCTCCGTCTCCCAGGTACAGTCTCGATCATCAATACTCCACTGTACTTTGACCAGACTAACAGATTTCCTTCTTAGATGCTTGTACCTCTGTCGATAATACGAAGTGGCTTCCTTTCGACAGTCAGATTAGGCTCTATATCCAAACTATCGAGAGCAGAAGGCTGAATAATAAGAGATGGGTCATGCGAAACGTGGAATACATTATGCACTTCAGAGAACTTCTCAGGCAAATCCAGGCGATAAGCTAAAGAACCAATCCTCTCCAAGATGCGGAAAGGACCAATGAACCTAGGAGAAAGCTTCCCTCTAAGACCAAATCGAATGACATTCCTTAAGGGAGAGACCTTAAGCAAAACCAAATCACCAACAGCAAACTCCAAACTCCGCCTACGACGATCAGCGTACTTCTTCTGCCTATCCTGAGCAACCCTCATCTTCCTCCTAATCTCCTCAACTTTCTCAGAAGCCTCTAAAATCATCTCAAGACCAAGAACCAAACGATTATCGGATTCAATCCAGCAAGATGGAGATCTACAAGGTCGTCCGTAAAGAGCAGCAAACGGAGACATCTTAAAGCTAGCCTGAATTCGAAGATAGAAATGAGATAGATAAAAGATTAAGATAAGATTAAAATAGAAGATTAGATTATACCTAATAACTATTATTGTAGGTGAATTCGACAAGATGTGGATGATCTTCCCAAGATCCTCCATAATCAAGCACACAAGCACGAAGAAGATCCTCTAGAATCTGATTCACTCTATTTCTGTTTGACCGTCGGTCTGTGGATGGTAAGCAGTGCTCAGATTCAGATGAGTACCCAAAGATTCCTGAAAAGCTTTCCAAAACTTACTAGTAAAGATAGGATCACGATCACAAACAATACTGAGAGGAACACCATGGATACGAACAATCTCCCTCATGTAGATCTCAGACAAGCTAGAAGCAGAACAGGTAGACTTGACCAGAATGAAATGAGCTGATTGGGTCAATCTATCCACAATAACCCAGATACTCTCATTACCTTTCCTAGTCCTCGGTAATCCATCAATAAAATCCATAGAAACTTGTTCCCATTTCCAATTGGGAATCTCAAGGGGCTGCAATAAACCAGGGGTCTTCTGATGATCGGCCTTGACTTGCTGACAAGTCATACACTTACTAACAAAAATGGAGATTTCTCGCTTCATACCCTTCCACCAATACAACTTCTTCATATCCTGATACATCTTGGTCACTCCCGGATGAATAGAAAGTCTGGATGGATGATTCTCCCGAAGTAACTCATGTATCAATCCACCAACATTCGGGACACAAATCCTATTATTAATCCTCAAAATACCTCTATCATCGATCTGAGCTCCACTGCCATCAAGACTACTACTACCAACTCTGCTACGAACACTCTCCTTCATCAATCTAAGCATCTCATCCTCATCCTGCTTAGCCATGATACGATCCAAAAGAGGCGAAGAAGAAACAACAAGCTGACACAACATAGCCTTCTTCCGACTCAAAGCATCTGCTACAACATTAGCTTTCCCAGGGGTATAGTTGATGTCGAGGTCATAAGAAGCAAGAAACTCCAACCACCTAACTTGTCTCTGGTTCAAATCCTTCTGAGTGAAAATATACTTCAAAGACTAATGATCAGTGAAAAGCTCAAACTTAGTACCCAAAAGATGATGCCTCCAAAGCTTCAAAGCAAAAACCACATCAAGCAATTCCAAATCATGAGCAGCATAATTGACTTCATGGGTCTTCAACTGACGACTGGCATAAGCAATGACCTTCTCATCCTGCATCAGAACAGCTCCCAAACCTTCACGACAAGCATCAGTGTATACCGTTAATCCCTCATTTCCATTTGGAACGGTAAGAACTGGTGCGGAAGTAAGCTTGTGCTTTAACTCATTGAATGCAGCTTTACACTCATCACTCCAGATAACTTAACATTCTTACGAGTCAAAGCAGTGAGAGGTGCAGCAATCCGAGCAAAATTCTCAATGAATCTCCGATAATAACCGACAAGGCCCAGAAAACTACGAATATCAGTTGGAGTCCTAGGAGTTTCCCAATCCTGCATAGAATAGGGATAAATAAGGACAACTGTAAAGATAGAATAAATTGAATGAAACAAGGAAAGAGAAGGAAGGAAAGACTTACATTGATCGCAGCGATCTTGAGTGGATCAACAGAAACTCCATTACCAGAAACAATATGCCCGAAGAATTGGACTTCATCCTTCCAGAAATGGCATTTAGAAAATTTAGCCTTCAACTGATGATTTCTAAGAGTCTCCAGAACAGATTTCAAATGTGACTCATGCTCTTTCTTGGACTTAGAGAAGACAAGGATATCATCAATAAAGACTAGAACAAATTTATTAAGCACATCACGAAAAACATGATTCATCAAATCAACAAAGAAAGCAGGGGCAATAGTCAAACCAAAAGGCATGACTAACCATTCAAAAAACCCCTTCTCGGTACGGAAAACAGTCTTGGGAATACTTTCCTCAGCAACTCTGAGCTGGTGAAAACCTGAGGCAAGATCAAGCTGAGAGAAAACAGTGGCACCATAAAGCTGATCAAACATATCACTGATGCGAGGCATAGGATATCTGTTTTTCATAGTGAGCTTGTTTAGCTCCCTATAATCAACACACATCCTCAAAGAACCATCGGACTTAGTGACGAAAACCACAGTTGCTCCCCATTCTGAATGGCTAGGTCTGGTCAGACCCTTGGAGAACAAGTCCTCAATTTGCTTTCCCAACTCAATCTTTTCGCGGGGTGCCATTATTCTAGGAGGAAGAACTACAGGTCGAACTCCAGGAATAAGATCAATACGAAAATCGATTTCCCGCTTAGGGGGTAAAGCAGTGACTTCACCAAATACATCGGGAAAAAGTTTGACCACACGAGTCGACTGAAGATCAACAGGAGAAGAATCCAGAGAATAAATAAAGCTGCCATCATAATCATGAGGCATACGACACTGAATAACCAAAGGATTTGCCCGATCATCCTCAAGAGTAACAATTCGGGATTTACAAGAGATATGAGCATCATGCCTCTTAAGCCAATCACCTCTAAGCAACAAATCAAAAGCATCGAAACCAAGAACATAGAAATCACCAGAAAATTTATGGCCAGAATAGAAGAGTCTCACTTGCTTACAAATCCTATTAAGGTTCGCGGGACCACCAATAGGATTTTTAACACACAAAGATTCAACAGCATACATATGAGAAAGAAGATGCTCAAACTTATCACAAAGATCCACATAAATAAAACTATGCGAAGCTCCAGTATCAAATAAAACACGAACAGGATGATTAAATAAAGAAAAGATGCCCTGGAGAGTACCTTGATTATCACTAGGAGCAGGAGCATGTGCAGGTGGAGCAGGTGAAGAAGCAGAGGTAATAGCAAAAATACCAGATGGCTTGCCCTTCTGATACAAAGGACAATCATTCTTGAAATGACCAGGCTGCAGACAGACATGATAGAGGTTGTTCCTGGTATTCTGAGGTGGAGGAACAGCAGCACCAACTAAAGTAGGGAAACTATTAGCATAGTGTCCCTTCTGATCACACTTGAAACAGATAATGGTAGATAGGTCGATAGGGTGCCTCTGAGAAGGAGAAGATGAAGATCCCAAACCCGGATTCTTAAGCCAATTCTTCTTCTGCTGATGGAAATTTGGCTTTCTCTTCTTAGAGTTAGCAGAGGAAGACTGAGATGAAGGAGCACTAGCAACAGCAGGACCCTTGGAAGTAGGGTTCTCATAACGAATAGCCATATCCATAAGCTCGGTGAAAGTGCCATGAAAATGAGAAATGAGACGATCATAGAACTCTGGGCGAGCTCCAGCTATGAACTTTTCATTCTTCTTAAGTTGGGTGTCAATAAGGCCAGGACCAAACTTGGAAAGTTCGTTGAACTTCCACTCATACTCCGAAAAGGACATGGTACCCTGCTTGAGATCCATAAACTCACGATAAAGCTGAGATTTTCCAGCTTCTGGCATCCATTTTGCCACAAAAGCGTCCCTGGAAAGAAGATACAGAAACAAAACTTAAGATAGATTCAAGAGAAAGGAAATGGGAACCAAATTTAAGATAACACAAAGGATACCTAAACTGCTCCCACAAAATATCACCCTCGTTAGTGTGAGCTGTAACAAACTCCCACCAATCCAAGGCTGACTCTTGCAGTTACCAAGCTGCTAACTGACGCTTTTGGGCATCAGAAATATCGAGACCGGTAAAGATCCTCTCTAAACTCCGTAACCATTGCTGGGCTTCAATAATGCTCTCTGAACTGGTAAACTTGGTTCCACCAAGCTGAGAGAATTCCTTATAGGGAACAGTAAACCTAACAGGTGCAGCAGGTTGAGGAGCTGGGGCGATACCACGACCCCTACCTCTGGCATTTCCACGATTCATCCTGAAAAATCAAGAATGAATTTTAGGACAAAGGTAACAAGAAGACAAAGATAAGATAAGACAAGATAAATTCACTTGGATGAATATCCTAAAGAAAGAAAGTACTAACAAGGCAGATACGAAAGGAGGAAAGTTTAGAAAATTTTCTTTTAAAACAAGAAAATTTTATATCAAAATAATCTTTGAAAAATCCTTTGAAAATCATTTTAAAATCATTTTATACTTTGAAAATACGTTCTCTCACAAAGAAATGATTCTGAGGTTGATTTCACTAATTCTAGGGTATTTCTACCCTATCTCTAATGAGCTTTTGCTCCTTAGGCTAAGGTTTGCCTAAAAACCTGGCTCTGATACCAAATGTAACGACCCACTATTTTGGACCATTCAAATCGACAATAAATCCACACATGTCGGACTTGAATAATACAAAAAAATACATTGTAAATAAATTTGGAGCAAATAAAACCAATCACAGAATCACAGACACAGAATATCATAATAACTCGCAGCGGAAAATAAAATAAATAGTGGTTCATGAAGCCACTACAATACATAGTCTCAAAACAGATTCAAAATACATAGTCTGAAAAACAGATACAATAGAATTCTGAATACATAAGTATAGTAGAAATCCAAATACATATGTCTCTAATACAAAGCTGACATAGAAATACTGAATGGAAATAGATAGCAACTAAATAAAAGATGATCTCCAGCAGTCCTAGCTCTAGAAGGTGACATCCAAAGCTGATACTCAGGCTAACCCGAGCGTAAAGCAAAACACAAACACTCGAGTCAGGACATACATACTTATACAATGTAAACCAACTCAAGTGAACTGTAAATAAATGCACAAGTAACTTAAAGAATGCTTGGGATCGCCCATTCTTTAAGGATCCGTTAAACTATCTACTATGTAGTAATATTCGCTATTATAATAATGTCTAATTATAAAATAAACTTACTTTTAAATAGCGTTAAGGGGTTACCCATATAGCCCTTAACGCATAATAGTGCCAATAGTCTATATAGTACCTGCATACCCCGAGATGCTACGAGAAGATACTCCATAGGTACGACACAAATAGAAACTCATAGTAAAGCTCGACATGGTAGGTGACACGGCACAACTAGGCAATGCCAGGGTAGATATACCAATTATGCATCCGGGCTGGTGGAAATGCATAGCAGCCACTACCGCCCACCTCGAAACACACTCCCAAATCAAAAATCGAATGGTGGCCACCAAATCAATCACAAAGTAATAGAATGGTATCGAAGAAATGTGTTTGATCAGAGGTGCTACCTCATTGGCCCGTCAATCGCTCCTGTTTTAGCCACCTTATGCCAACTCACGGAAGTCGGGTCCACGTTCATACCACAATAGGATCGTCGCCACCATCCTACTTCATTCTAGAATCTCCACCGCGTACACAGTTGTTAAAGTGGTTTTCGGTATCGATAGAGAGTATGTCCATATCCGATCCCGGTCTCTTTAACAACCAATCGTTATTATAACCCGTGGTTATAAATTTCAAAAATAGTTTATATTTCAAATCAAAATACTTCATTTAAACCATTTAAGAGTGAAGTCATTATACCTTTAAATCAAATACTCAATTCCAAAAAACTTAGCCTTTTCTGAGCTCATTTATTCACTTAAATACTATAAACATTAAAATTTCAGCTTTCGCAGCGTTTAGAAAAATGCTGCGGTAAGTTATATTTGAAACAATTCATTTCAGCAAAGACAGCATTTAAAACTGCTGTAGTAGTTCAGTTACATTTGAAAACCTCATTTCAGCCAACTGCATCACTTATCAAGTGCTACTGTAGCCCTTTTATTAGTTTCAGAGTTTAGATTTTCTTTCTACAACCACAGCACTTACCAAGTGCTGCAGTAGCCTTTAGTTAATTAGCCTTTAGTTCATTTGCATCATCCACAGCACTTACAAAGTGCTGCAATATCTTTTACTTCAGATTTTAAGTTAATTTCAGAAATGATAGCACTTCTGAAGTACTACTAATTCAATTTTTAGATTTATAATAAAATTTTAGAAACAAATAAACTTCGATTTTAACCATTTTAATTTATGAAAATCATATTTTTCCACTCAAAATGTTCTTTTGAAAACCCTTTAACTTATGATTTTTATAAAGTAAAATTTTCATAATTAAATCCAAGTGCACAATTTTCCTATTCTTTGCATTTTTATCAATTTACTTAACACTTAAATTTTTATTTCCATTTCATAAATAAAACTTAATTTCCATTTCATTTTTCTTTACTTAAACTTTCATTTTAAACCAAATCACAAGTTTCCAAATTAAGTTATATTTCAAATTACAATTTAATCATTCATTTATTTAACATTTTAATACATAGGAAAAATCATTATCACTTTATTAAATCATTTTAAATCCAAATTTAACTCAAAATATCAAATTTTAAAAATACTTAAAAAATTTCCCAAAAACTATATAAAATAACCACGAGTCTGTATAATATTTTCTAACCTAGGTCAAGTGATACGGATAATATATCATTTCAATCCGTAATTTACAAAGAAAAATCCGGGTTCTATCATTTCAAACCCGCAATCCCAAGTTAATAAGAATATATAAAAATCGCTCAAGCCTATCATTTCAGCCCATAACGATTTTTCCCTATTCTAAAGTCCGTTCGGGTATGTATCATTTCAACCGATATGATTCTATTCTACAGGGAACTTGCAGTGTGAGAAACAGAATAAAATAAACAATATAAAAGAATATAGCATATCAGATGACGTGACAAGTTTATAACAGAGTTTAACATCAGATAATACATATCACAGGCAGGTATGACATGATATAACAGTTCTACATATTCACTTGTTGTCACTTCACAAATTCTATAAGTATGAATGTCAAGCGTGAATAACTCACCTCTTTAAGCTGGAGTTCGCAAATCAAAACACACAAATAAATTCCAGAAAGCACGATAGCACGACTTTTGATTCAAGTCGAGAGAGAGAGAGCCAAGATATTAATCTTGTATACACAAATAAAACAAAGCAAATATAAATATAAATATAAATATAATACATAGATTAAATTGAAACAAAAATGGAAATAAAATTAACAAAAGACATCACCAAGCTTTTAAATCAAAATTGCTTGATCATGACTCAATATGGGCTCGGCCATCCTCTACTATGCTCAGCCATGATGTTTTCTTTGAGGTAAGGCTCGGGTATGGATCAAAATGGCATGGCTAGGCAAGAATGTGAAGGGGTAGGAGTTACAAAGGAAGGAAGGCAAAGGGACAAGGCCTAAAAGAAAGGGGTTTTGGTGCACAACTAGGCTCGGCTTATGTCAAGTTTGGGCTCGGCCAGGGTCATGTATAGGTCAGGTCAGATGTGAGGTGATGACCAGAGGTGATGCACGTGCTGGTGGTGGTGGCTAAGGGTGATGGCTGAAGCTAACATGAAGGGGATGGTGGAATAAAGGCTTGGCTATGCAATATTGAAAAGGTTTTGCAAGTTTTTGTAGTGGTTGCTCCATAGGGTGGTCACGGCCATGACTGGACAGAGTGGTAGGAGGTGGTTGCTGCCGTGGATGATGAGGAGAAGGTGATGGTGGTGGTCGGTGGAGGTGATGGTGGTTATAGGCTGAGCAAAGCTAGAAAGGAGCAAGCAAAAATCAATGAAAATAAAGAGGAAAAATAGGAAAAGGAGAAGCCATTAACTTATATTTTTTTTAAGAAATGAGAATAGCCGTAAATGGTGAAGAGATGAGAAAGTTTTCACGTGAAAAGCAAATGAAATGCACGGCTAAACCCAAAAGTTATGAGCGGCTAAGCAATGAAGAGACAAGAAAAGGAAAAGTCATAAGCAAATGAAAAGACTTTGTCTCTTTGAATTTCCACTTTCTATTAATTCAATATAAACAAATAAAAATCAAGTAAATAAAATAAAAGGTAAAACAAAATAAATTAGGAATGAAAATAAATAAATATTCTTAGGAAAATAAAAAAATAAATAAAGAAAATAGTTTATTATATTGAAACTAGAATTAAAAATTGTAAACAAAATACAACTAATATTGGAAAATTACAACTACACTTTTAAAATGTTTTAAAAATAAAAATTTGAAAAAAAAATCTAATTTAAAAATATTTACAAAATCGTGGATTGTTACAAAATACATGCTGCTACAGTAAAATAATTATAGGGACCCGCTTTACAACTTTTTTTAGGGAGGATGTCGTTTGAATTAACTTTGGTTTTAGAGATGCGTGACTAATATTCACTTTATAATAACCATATACTGTGCACCTGCATCCACAATGGTTAAGGAATAACATAATAAAAGGTAATATGATGATACGCAAACATTCAATATGCTCTGGAATACCCGTCCCCATTAACCTGACTATCTGTCTCAAATTATAGTTTCTAGGGTCACTATTAACCTATTAGTTTTTATGGGCTGGCTAATAAATTGTTAATTGTTATGGAAGTCCTATCCACCTTTATAGTTTTCATGGGATCACTATGAACCTATTGATTCCTACCAATACTATCATACAATCATAGTTTTCATAGGATCTTTATGAACCTATTGGTATCTACCAACAACTTTCTCCAATCATAGTTTTCATCGGCTTACTATAAACCTATTGGATTCTCCAATAACTTCTCTCATATCATAGTTTTCATTGGATCACTATGAACCTATTGGCCTCTGCTAATACTAGTTCCATACATGGTTTTCATGGGATCACTAAGAACTTATTAGCCCTTGCCAATATCTATTCCATACATAGTTTTCATGGGCTTACTAAGAACTTGTCTAAACCAATAATCCTTTGATCAGTCTTTGGGCATCCTATATTCTGGTCTACCTGACCTCCTAGATGTAATTGTACTCACAATGGGGTTAACTCAATGATTATTCACTACTGGGTCAACCTATCTAGTTATTCTGCCTTTAACACACTAAAATGCAGTTATAGGTAAATTATAAAGTGATCATGTTTATAGAAGAAGCATACATAATAACTGATCATAACATAATAATATAAACATATATGGTTTAATTTCCTTGTGATTATTTTTCAAATGAAACATGGTTATTACCCTTAACCCACTATCTATAGTAAGGAAAGCTTCTTCAAAAACTCTAAAGTTAAATGCCATTTCAAAACTCTTTCATATTGCAATAGATTTATCTAAAAAAATGATATTAGGTTTCTTGTTTGAAAACTAAGGCTTTCGAAACCTTAGGCCTTCTCTTTCAAAACAGTTAAAAACAAACCTTTCGAAAGTATTCAAAACTTCCTTTCAAAACACTTAAAGATATACCTTTCGAAACACTCAAAATATTCCTTTCGAAAGCATTGAAACCTTCCTTTCGAAACCATTAAAGATATACCTTTCAGAAGAATTAAAGCTTATCTTTCGAAAGCACTTAGTTCAAAGAAAATTAATGGAAGCATAGCTTCGAAACCATTTGAAAGTATCTCTTTCGAAATCACTGGGTTTAACATTAAATATAACTTGTGGGTCAAAGAAAACAACATCGAAAGTGACCCTTTCAAAAGCATTGATCTTCAAATAAAAGAATTGGGGAAAAGGTAGCTTTGAAGCTAACCTTTCGAAACCATTAAATAAAGCGGCTATAAGAACCCTTTCGAAAGCATTGTAAAGGCGGCTTCAATATTAATAAAACGAAAGTCTTCCTTTCGAACTCATTGTTATAAGGCTATAAACGTGACCATTATTTATTTTGAAAGGTATGAAAGCTACAATTGGGTATCGCATAGGATCAAAATGCGGCAACTCATTCTAAAGTTTTTTTTTAAAACAAAGTAAGTGGCAACTTTTTTGAAAGCTCTTTTTTAAAAACAAAGGCAAGCGACTCTTTGAACAAAGGTAAGTTGATTGATTCGAAAGCTTCAACCCCTTCGAAAGCATCTTTTAAAAACTAAGTAAAGTAATGCATTCGAAAGCTTATAAGAATGACTTCAACACCTTCGAAAGCATACCTTTGACACAGTCCCTTCCGTCTTTCTCTAATCCGCTATGTATCAATAGCTTGATACCATGTGTATTGGTTTCGAATGGGTCCATTAGCAGAAGTATGGTGACAAAAGCAAGCTTAGGGAAGTGGCGAAGTTGTAAATTAAAACAAAACTGGTTTTATCGCCTTTCAAAGAAATTCTTTTTTTACCTAACTTACCCAATTTTTCAAAATATGGTTGGTTGCCAAATTCCTTATCTAAATCTTTTCTAAAAAGGCTGCTGAATTCAGTAATTAATAATTAAAATCATTTTAACAGATAAGCCATTTCCTTCAACAAAACATTTAAACATTTAAGTCATTCAACTTAAATAATTTAATACCCATATTAAAACACTTAGGAAAAATCCCCAAAAATCACCATAATTCAATTTTAATATGTTTTCCTACATATGTAAATTTCAGACTTGAAATCATTATATAATTGCCTTAAATAATTTAAACCAAAAATTGTCTATTTCTTTCATTCAAAATTCATAATAAATTATCCATAGGTTGGAATATTATGAAAATTTAAACCCATCTCCAAAATAATGTTTTACATAACATATTCAACATGTAATGATCCGTAAATTTCGATAATTAAATTTATTAATTAAATAAGTTTTGGAATTTAATGTTCTGAAAAATTAAAAATTTAAGTTTAATAACGAGAATAATAACTAGAATGAAATGTAATAATGTTAGTGTAAGTTAGTGAATAACCATTTTAATGCAATTTCAATTAATTGAAATTTAATAATGTTAATTTAAGGCAATTGACAACTATTTTAATGAAATCTCAATTAATTGGAATGATTGTAAAGTTAAAATTGCGTATAAACTGTAAATGAGTAAATAAATCAAATGTTGTATTAAACGGTGAAATTGTATGTAATTAATTGGAATTGATTAAAATAGAATAATTAATCTGTATGTGAATTTATTAGTTTTATTTATTAACAATAAACATAGAATTGTGTTTGAAATTGTAAGTTGTAACAATGGTTTAATTATCATTGCATTATTTAATATGTTGAAACTTAATTGTAAATCAATTGCAATAAATGTAAGTAAATATTGCGTTAATATGAATTAAGTTGAAAATTGTAGAATATTGATGTAATAAATGGAAAACCAATGTTAACTATGTCCATAAAGTAATGATTGATTGAATAAAAAGATTGAAATCAAAATGAATCAATTTATTGGGTTTTAAATTATAATTAATGAATTTATTGCAATTGGAATTAGAACGCTGTAACTAGCGCAATATTAATAGTTGAATTTGACATCGTAAATTTGTTTTAAAAGATTATAATTACTAGTTAATCAAAAGTGATAAAATTTTGTTAGTTATAAAATTTGAATTTGAAAAGCGATAAATTTTATTTAATTATAATATATTTAATTAACGTGAAAATAGCCATTTTGGCCACTGTCTCGGATCTCGACGAAACCAGTTTCATCGGATCTGTAACAGTGAATTTTTGTAGGGTTTCAAGTTTCGTAGCGATCATACTTGTTGTTTGATCGTGCGGGCTCGAAACGCATAGAAATCAATTTAATTGAATTCAATTTGAAATAAGGTGATTTTTAAAGCTAACTTCTATACACGATGGAATTAGGACTTGAAACCTATTCCGTTGAGTTTAAAATTATCGAAAACATCCATTTTGATATATGGATGACCTATTTTCGTTTCGGGGTCAGAACGAGCTTTTTGATTCGCGTAGTCGTTTTGATCCAACCCTGCCTATATATAAGCTGTTATAAACCCTAGTTGTTTCTCATTTTATTTTCTCTGTACATACATCTTCTTCCTCCTTCTCAAATGTCAGAACATCAAACCTAATTTCAAAAAAAAATTTGCTCCAAGTTTACTTTGAGTCGGGAAGAGGTTCACTTCGAGTTCCAAAAGCGAAAACCCAGCAGTGACTTCGGGTCAGAGAGAGTTCCAGGCCAAACAAGGCGGATCTGGGTGCGCCTCGAGTTCCAGAGACAAAAACCCTGGAGCGACTTTGGCTCAGGAGTCAAATTACTGGGTCTTCGGTCATTTTGGCAAAAACTCAGAGCAAGCACCAGGTAATTGAGGCGGCGACTCGAAGTAAGACCCGAAGTCGAAATTTTCCAATCTTCTAACATTAATAACTTTTGCATATGTGCTCAGATTCACGCACGGCTTTCTCCGTTGGGATCGTATCGGAATTCCTGACATTTTGGAATAGGTTTGGCTACATTCTAAGACTATTAAATTTTTGGGCTAATTTTGGATTTTAAATCGACGACAAATCGAAGGTGAGTGTTTTAACCCACTCACAACTACTAGATTGTCTTATGTTGGTTAAATTAAATTTATGATGTGATTAGAAGTTGATTTACTGCTGTTTGATATATTTAAATCGTTATTCCAATTAAATTTGAATTTATTGAATATAATTGCCATTTAATTGAATATTAAATTTTAGTTTGATAGTTTATACCTGTTATTGATAATCAGTTATCTATTGATGTTTATTAGTTGATTTGGGTGATGATTGTGATGGATGTTTGATGGTTGATATTGAATGACTGGATGTTATATTTTATATTGTTATAACACTGCAAGTTCCCTATATGTTGAAATGATACACACCCGAACGATCTAATAGATTTGGGGAAATCGTTATGAGTTGAAATGATAGACTCAAGCGATTTCATGGATTTGTAATTAAATTCGGGATTGCGAGTTGAAATGATATATATCCGTAAATATAAAATAATTGCGGATTGAAATGATAAATATCTGTATCACTTGACCATATGGTAGAGAATTATATACGGACACCAGATTGGTTAAATTAAATGATTTTAAATCCTAAAATTTTGAATTTTGATAAATGATATTTTGAAATAAAAATTTGATTTATATAAACTGAATCATTTGCGAAATCCAAGCTTTAAATGTTGAAATTTGAATTTATTTTAAATGAATTGTTCAAAGGACTTAAATTGGAATTTGAAAGCTTGACGTGGTCCAGATGTGTTGAAATGAAAGAAATAGCCATGGTTGATATTAATTTCAAATTAATTATTTTAATGTAAACTGTTTAAAATATATTATTTTAAAATTTAGATTTATTTGGATTTTTCAAACTATTTACTATATAAACCATTTCCAATAACCAAACTATTTTATATTAAACTATTAAACTGTATTTAATCAATTTTAACCTATTTTAAGCAATTTAAACTATTTTAATTTATTTTAAGCTATTATAATTTATTTAATCCAATTTAATCTATTTTACCTATTTTAAACTAATAAATCCATTTTAATATATTTTAAATTTATTTAATCTATTTTAAATTTATTTAATCTATTTTGAATATATTTAATCTATTTTAAATCTATTCAAACTATTTTAATTCTATTTAAACTACCTTAAATCCATTTAAACTATTTTAATCTATTTTAAACTATTTTAGAGTATTTTAACTATTTAAATTTATTTAAACTATACTAAACTATTTAAATTATTTATAACTATCTAAACTATTTTCTAAATTTCAGACTGTGTAAAGTGGAAGTACTTATATTTGAATCCTTGATTTTTAAAGTGAATATGGTTAAATGACGTTATAACTTAAGTGGAGATTTGAAATGATATTTGCTAGAGAAATGATATATTTGAGTAAATATGATGATTTTGGAATAAGGATTTAATTAACCTATCTTATCAATATGATTTAGAAAGTGAATATGGTTCTGAAAGTGAATATGATTCGAAAGTGGTATGGTTTGAAATCAAATGTGATATTTTGATATTAACTATGAATTGACTTTTGAAATGTAAAAGAACCATCCGGTGTGAAATAAGCGTTTGGTTATTAAAAAGACCGGGATCAGATATTGTCATACTCTCTGCCAATACCGAAAACCACTTTAACAACTGTGTACGTGGTGGAGATTCCAAAAATGAAGTAGGATGGTTTGGCGAACGATTCTGTATGAGGTACTTACGTGACCCTGACTCCCGTGAGTCAGCTTAGATGTGACTAAAACAGAAGCTATACCGGGCCAAGTGAGGTCATTCCTCCTATCGGGCACATTTCTTCGATACTATATTTTGACTTTGTGATTGATTTGGTGGCCACCTCTCGATTTTGATTATGGAAGTGTGTCCGAGGTGGGTGGTAATAGCTGTTATGCGTTACCATCAGTCCAGGAGTGCAATTGGTATATCTACCCTAACATTGCCTTGAGTGCCATGTTCACATGCCCTATCGCACCTTCTACGAGTTTGTTTTGTACCATACCTATGGAGTGCCCTCTGGTTAAACCTCACGGAGGAGCTTACGGTACTGTATAGACTATGGGAATATATAAAATGTGTTAAGGGGGATATGGGTAATGCCTTAACGCTATTTTAATACTTTACTTTACTGTAGACACTATTATAATAGTGTATTGTATTATGTATGTAGATAGTTTAATGGATCCTTAGGAGATGGAAAAATCCTGAACATCTCTTAAGTTATTGCACTCACGATAGACACAGGATAGGAGATGTCAAAACCGTAAACATCTCTGACGCCATTACACTCATATTTATTTACTGTTGATTTAACTTACATAAGATCTTTTAGTTCTGACTCGAGTGTTTTGTCTTTTCAATTCGCTCGGGTCAGTCTGAGCTTTCCAGTTTATCGAAGACTGCTTTCTGGAGGATGAAGACGAAGATTTTGTACTAATATTATTTATTATATTTATTCCACTACATCATGTTGTTCCGCTGCATTTATTTATTTATTCTTGTTCTATGTAACTCTGATCTGTATTTCAAAAGTACAATCAACGTTATTTGTAAACAGCTTCATGAACTATTTATTTGATTATTATATTTTGTCATTCCGCTGCGAGATCCTATATTTGTTTTCTTTCTTTCTTTGTTTTTCTTATACACCCCATAACAATCTGCCCTTTTGAATGGTTTGAGTATGATGTGTGTGGTTTATCGTCGATTTAAACCGTCCAAAAAGGCATGGTCGTTACACAACCATCATGGCATTCAAAACCAATTTACATGATTTTAACCTTAAAATCGAGATATATCATTACACAAAAATCCTTGTTTAAATCAAAACATGGCATATAATTAAATCATATCCTCGTTCATCCATCTAAATGGTTTTAAACCTTAAACGGAAATTAAAATGTTCAAAAAGACATATATGAGATGGTTTAGATTATTATTCACCTTGTTTGGATAAGGAACTTGAGATTTGTTCTTGCTTTATCTTCCTAGCTTGAATCTTAGCTTCTAATTAATTTTAATCTCTTCTTCCCCTAGGGTAATGGCCGGCCTTGCTTCTCCTTTGTTTATGTTTTTGTTTTATGAAAGATGTGAATGAGAATTAGGTAAGGGTCTAGGGATTATGGGGTTATAATATACGACCATTCCCGTATTACCCTTGCCTTATTCTCTTTGGTATTCACTTATAAACCATTTGATAACTCCATTTAGTTAAGGCACGACCTTAATTAGTTTTCAAATCTCAATCTCCTTATCACTCCAGTCTCTACATTATTCTATTTAATTTATCTAATTAAATCTCCTGAATAATGCTATTTAAAATTAGGGGTTTACACAAGAGGCTGCACGTAATGCTTTCTTATAAGGGATCCTGTGTGGACCACCACAAAGAAGTTTAGGACCAATCAATATTGATTGATTGATTTATGTAATAAACATAAGTATAGTAAATTAAAACAGTTTCATACATATATTTAGGTAGTTCATAAAATGTTTATGAATTCTATTCCATAGCATTAAGAGATAAATGTTGTTTCTAGAAACGCCAGCTTCATAACAAAGGAATTTCTTTTAGAAATTATTAGTAGTAAAATGGATTTGGATACAATTCAAAGGTAAACTGATAATGAAGATGGAATAAATTAACCGAACTAGATAGATACAACATATTATAATGTCTAATGATAAATCTCGCACATCAAAGAGCAACAATGAATTTTATTAATGTCGAGAAAAAAACTTCCTCTTCCTTAAGTAGGCCATTCAGAGTATTGACTCTACGATGTGGCAGATGCGCATATCTAGAATGGATTCCAAGTACTTTATCAAAATATAATTTTGATATTGTAATCCGAAGGGATCTTATCCATCAACTATAATAATGTACTCAGGAAGAAGATCAATGTTGTTGGCATATAAGCCATGTTGATCAAAATAACATCGTCAATTTCAATTGTTGAAACTAACATAATAGATTTGTCATTCAAAGTGCTCTAGTGCATTTGGATTTTACCCATAAAATTTACCACTCGATATGACTTTGAGTTTTGGTACATATATGTTAAAAGTAAAATTCTAAATAATTATTTAGAACAGACTGTTTGCACTAACAACCAAAATGTCTCAAAGTCATGGGAGCAATAATTGAGTTTGTGAGTATTTGATATGATCAAAGAAATAATATGAATGTTTTATTTGATCAGCATCAGAGTTAAGTAAGCATTTTGATGGAGAAATCAAATAATTTGAATTTTAGTTTAAATGTAGAGGAAGCGTGTGCATATAAGAAAGAATATTAATATGTACTAAAATATATTTCTAAAACTATAAGTAAACAACAAATTTATGATTGTTAATGATTTATTCATGTTAAAATCATTTCAGTTTAGTTGTTTAATACTCAACATTGGTTTTGAAAACAGCGTCTTTTATAATTAGAATAAAAGGATGGTCAGATTGTCCCAAATGATAACGTAGACACGACATTAAATTGTTTTACATAGAGCATGTAAGATGGGTTCCTTATGCATTAGCAATATGAATTATCATACATATTATTTTCTATAATATCACGCTTGTTTCATGTATTTGATAAATAGAGCAAGTAAAAAATCCAAATTAAGATCACTTAATGACAGTTTAGAGTGTGCTCGAGTAGTTATGAATACTAGATAATTATTTATAGAAATAACGAATTCCTTATAAAGGAGCACACAGACTCAAACTTCATTAATGATATCGAGTATAGTATATCAATCCTCAATTCATGTTCAAATTTAAGTTAAGAACTTTAACTTGAAATTGTTCCAAACAATAAGTAGTAGCCGATTCAACCAAAGGCTATTATAAAGTAAGAAGTATAAATGAATGTGCAAATTTATAACTAAGCCGAGGGTGATCCCAAATGTAGAGAATCCCATGACATTATTATATGATAACAATAGCTAATTGGAAGTCAAGAGACATACCCCGAATAGTTCCACATGATAACATCAGTTCATCAACGTTAGAGAGAATGATTGATAGAGTGGATAATTAAAACAATGTAGCATACTAGTTCACTAAGGGACTGACATGATTAGTTTCTAAGAAAACCAATTGAAGACGTTGGAATAAGATGCCATGATTGATCCCAAGTGCAAGTGGGAGATTGATGGAGATAAGCGTATACCCTAGGGGAAATTATATAACTTGTTGCATACATCTAACTCTGTGAACAATCTTGTCAAAATAAAAGGTATTTGTCTTTCTATTATATACTTATTATATAGTGATATAAATAATTAAGTAATATATTGAAGTATAAAGGTGGAAAATCCTTAACTGATATATTATGTGATAGTAATTAAAAGATGTTGTAATCAAGATAATTTTATCACATCAAAAATAACATATTGTATTAAATATTCACAATCAAGATTTTTCGAGAAAGGATATCCATTCATCCATTGAGATTAGAGTATGTAATGATCTTCAAATATTAGGTGATGTATTGCTCGTGGCTGCTAAGAGCACGAAGAGGTTACGTAGTGATAGCCATTGAATAACTATGGAATGACTCACTCGAGAGTTCTCTATTGGTTAATATATCTAAAGTCAAACTGACAATCTCGAAATGACGATGTTACACAGTTCGCTTGACTTGAGAATATTGTGGAACTTCAATGTGGACACTCTACTTTGATCATATTTAAATCATGGCATGACATCCATCGAACGACTATAGTTGGGTATGAGTTGAAGCATTGAAAGTGAAGCACTATTCGTTAGAGAATTTGTATCCTTAGTTATATGGGGTTAGTAACACGGTCAATTGTAGTTAACTCAAAATCAAACTCTTTGGCCAGACCAGTATGGTTGGTAATAATTGTTATTATTGAACTAGGGTTTTTTCATTTGGAAGTACAAAGTTGAAAATGGGCTGTGTTGGAGTTTTGACAAAAACAAATTCCATATGTCCTATGTAATATAGTTTTGACAAAGAAGATTAGTGTAAATAATCATTACCACAAGGTATCGTTTATAATAAGTAAAATTGGATTTTACCAATAGACATATAAGCGGTAAATCCAGCCAAAATATTACACCATTAACTAAGATGACAAGTGAACGTTAATATTTGAATTGTTTAAATATTAATCCTAAACGACTTTACTGATTCGCACAACCAAAATGATGATACTCCAAATGAACTACATGATTTAATTCATTTATAATTATTGTGAACTAATCAAATTAATTAATATTTATAAAATATTAATTATTAAATTTTATTTAGTTTATTTGAATGTCGTTAGTATTTAATAAAGTATGTGTATAAAGGTTATAAACGTGTGTACCAATATACGACGTTGGTAGACTGTTTAAATTGAATTTATATAGAATAAATACTAAGTGAGTTTTTAAATAAATTAAATAAAATAAATAAATTTGTTAAACGTTAATTATTTAATTTTTGGAATTCCACTTATATTCAATAAAGTGCATATATAAAAGTTACATGCGTGCATATTTATATTTCATAAAGTGCATATACCACTAATAATTTGTCATGTTAACTATTTATTATCACATTTCTTTTGAATAATGATTAGGCATAATTATATTAGAAAATTTGCTAAAGCGAAAGGGTAGTCAATTATCGATACTACCTTTTCATCTTTCCCTTTTAGATGTTAACGTGATTACATTTAGATCTAATATTTATATCCTTTTTACACCTTTCAGAAATATGAATATATTTGATATATTCATAGAGTTAAACTTTTAAACACGATTGAATAAAATGAGGATTTTATTTATAACAAATTTTAGATTAGAACCAAAATATCTTTAGACTTCATAGATATCTTAAGAACCAAAATGGAAATTTCTTTGAAATACACACATTCAACCTACTTTCGACCAGCCTGGTTCCTATAGTGGTCTTCTTTATCCAACTTCACAGACAAGTCAATACATCCAATAGGCTCTGTGGTATCTCTGGTAAACCTTAGGTACAAGATTTACATAGCTTCAAGTCCTTATAAATAATCTTCACCTGATCAAAGATTTTCTTGAACATATATTCACCGAGCTTTCATAATCAATTGAAACTCGATGCACTATCGTCGGCCCCTCAATGGCCATTATCATTATGAGATCAAGCGTCGATGCTTTATTCCTATTAATGTTTCGAAAAACAATGTCATTATTCATCGTTCTCTGTTGTTTCGCCAAAGCTTTGTCTTCGATAGCGAAACAGGTCTTCTGATGCACATGTTTCAGGAAACTACCATACCTCTATAATTTTTTGGCTTTTCTCTATTGAATAGGTCCTCTTGATATGATATTTATAACGATTCTTCTCTTAGGCTGCCTTGGTCCCTCTCCATTACACCTAGGCCGATCGAGCATTTTGCCCTTGGGGTCTATCATTCTATCCGCCATCTTATGGATCCCTCACATATTGCTGTAGCTTCTTCTTCCGAATCAAATCTTCAATTCATCCCTTAAATGTCGACACTCATTGGTATTATGCCAACGAGTCTTAATAAAGTGACAACACTTCCCCTAGCGTCGTTCAGCTTCTGTTGCCTCCTTCCGAGGTCACTTTGTAACGAACAACCTTTTCGACTCTCGAATATCGACGCTAATACATCCACGGTATTCACGTATCGAGCACCCAAGTGCTGGAAAGATAGAACGTTAGAGTAAAATAAAAGAAGAAAAGAAAACGAACAGGAAAGAAGAAAACACAATATTAGAATCTCACAACGGAATGATAACATATAATATCAAAGTGATACTTTTACACAGGAAAACTGTATAGGTACAATAATCAAAGTAAGCTAATCTATCTTCAGCCTGGACAGTTAGAACAACCTATCCTCATAATTGCTGATATAAAAATAAACAAGTAATGCAGCGGAAATAAAATCTACAGTAGTTAGTCATCCAGCTCTTCTTCTAGAGCTCCAATGAATCATCAACGATATCTGGAAATATACAAGGGCTGATCCGAGCATTATAAGAAGAATAACACCTGGATCAGTCTGGTAAACTAGCGTGTGAAAACTCAAGCAATTTTAATTATTACATTTGTAAAACCCTTTTAAAGAATAAAAGTATCTCGTAAGACCATGTCACAAATAAACACGGGCGGGTTATTACCTTACGATAACCGAACCATTTTATAAGAAAATTTAGTGATATTATAATAATGTCTAGGGTGTTTAATATAAATGTAAATCATAGCTGAAATGGTTACATTGGTTACATTTGATAGATATTTAGGTATACAAACAAAACCGCTAAGGTACACTCGTTTAAATGGATTTTCCACAGAGATCTCCTCAATGACACTGATCTCCTATGACAAGGATCAGAAAATACCTTCCGAGCATCGTATATCTCTAGATAAAATATACCATAAGGTAAACACAGCTAGGCCATCATCCGAACACTCACATGAACAATGTGTACCAAGTACCATTAACTCCCCGTGCATAACATATCGATAAGCATACTCTAGATATGAGGTTGATGTACTCCTCATAGGTCGGCTAAACCCTAGGATCATGCATCCTACTTGCCTTTAGTCATTTTTCCGATGTCGAGGCTACGTTTGGCATCTTCACATGAGTTTACAACAAAAATCGATCAAAAAATGAATCCCACATGGATTCCATCATCTCAACAGATTTCCGGAACCACACATGGTCTTCATTACTCACTTCCAAAACATAGAACTTGTATAATAGTTTTGAAGTGGTATTCGGTAAGTAAAACACTTACCGATCCCGGACTCTTCAAAACCAATCAATGAATTTTCGGTTAACTCAATTCCAGTTCTTTTAGAAGTAATCGAAAGCTAGAGGCGTTTTGTATCAATACTGCTCCCCGAGGGTTCTTATTGGTATAAATCCATGAAGCATCTCATATACTTCCTAAGTTAAGTTTGGCCAAGATCAGTAGTCGACTAATCGATTACCGAGTCTTGAACGCTTTCTTATGGGAATCAAGGTTCCACACTTTACACGTTTCCGACCTTTCAACTTAGTTATTCCTTGGCCTAGAAGAATGCCGATAAGTTAAAGCTTTATTGCTCCATTCCTACCTAAACATTAGCCTTGACTGTCACAAATAGAGAAGCTTACTTGTTCGACTTTTAATGTTAAGCATATTATAACTAACATCCAATAAACAATCAAACCGAGGTCATTACATAGTTGTTACTTATCATCCAAGTATAATTAAATCACATAAACAAAATTTAATCCCTTTTTAACTAATTTATCCTTTATTAATTAAAACCCTTCTTTTTATTAGTAAAACATCTTTTTCCTAATAAAACTTCTTGTATAAATCAAGACTTCCTTTATTAATTAACACTCTTTTATTAATCAAAACTCCTCTTTTTATACTTGTATAAATATATAGTATTTCTCTTTATAAAGGATATATACTTGTCTTTATAAATTTAGCTTATTCGTTTATTCTTTTAATACTTAAAAAGCATTCATATACTTATTCCAATGGAATAAGTGTATTCACAAATCGCTTAACAAGTTTTACTTACTTGAAATATAAGCAAGGAGATTAAAACAATTACTACCGAAACATTGTTAAAATAAACTCCTTTTCTTTTATAAATTAAACATACAACATTTTCAATCTCTTTATAGAAGATTTTAATACTTGTTATTATCTTTAAAATTCAATTGTAAAAGATTTATAATATTTCTTCAAAAATATAATTCAAGGGTTTAAAAACAAATGTTGCTAAAACATTGTTTACTACAAACCCAAAACCATTCTATTTAAGTATTTTCTTTAAGATTCTCCTTTTAAAGGTTTAATTAAATTTAACGGTTAAAGACAAGTGTTGCTAAAAACAATTATCACAACAAGCCCAAGACCGTTTACTTATTCATTAATAACTTTAAACGTTTATTTAAAGATCAAAGCATATCCACACTTATTAATTAAGGTAATACACTTTTAAGTAATTCCATAAAACCATTTATTTTAACTTAAGTGTTAAAATACAAACTCCATTTATTATTTTATAAAATACTTAATTCAATATTTAAAACTTATATATATATGTATCTTTAAAATACTTGTTAATATGTTAAAATACTTTTAAACTAATTAAAATATATGATAATTATCTATATAGAAAATTATGTAAAAATAAGAAATTTTGAAATAAATAGAAAATTAAGTTTTAATTTTAAAAGCTACTTAGTTTAGAAATTCATAGTTAATTGTTAAAAATATATTTCAACTTGAAACCAATTTTAAAACTCTATATTATAAGTTAGAAAACAATCCTAAAATGGTTAGAGAAAAATATAAAATTTAAATATCATTTTTAAACAACTTATAGTTTCAAACAGCAAAGATAGCATTTCTGCAAATGCTACAAAATAATTCGCAATAGCTTAAATGTGTTTCAGAAGAAAAGACAGCACTTCAAAAGTGCTACCAAAAGTCCTATGCTGTCGTTTAAAGTGAATCTGCTACAACTTTGCACCTAAATTTCGACGTCTTAACAATTGATTTTTTATCCATTCTTTTTACAGTTGTTAGTATACTTTAGGTACTTGAAAACCACTGATAAAAATCCCAAAGAATATTTTTTAATTATTTTAGAGAATTTTCTGAAAATTGGGCATTTTACCAAAACTGCACTTATAGCGACTATTTCGCTATAACCTTTTGCATCTCGTTCAACTAGCTATCAAATGAATTAGGATTCAAAAATTTCCTAATAATAATAATATATTATTTGCTCCTTAAATATGAAAAGAAACCTCCAAAGAAGTTCGTAGAAAAATATCGTTATTTTGTTAAATAAAAAGAATCATTATAGCGACCTTTTTACTTCAATATTTTGTTACTTTGATTCACTTCTTCTATAACTTTGCAAAACAAATTGTTTGTTTTTTTAAACAATTATAGAAGTGTAAATAATAACCAAATAAGTTATTATTAAGATATGTCATTAAATCTTCATTTTCATAATTTATAGTTCAAGGGATTCAAAGTGCGCTTATAGCGGCTATCGCTATACGAACAATTCCGTATTCAATTAAATATCTTGTGTCATTCTCTCTTTTACACGTATGTGATTTCAAATTCAAACCATATCACTACTAAACATGCATTAACATATGTACTAATAATCATGCCCAATTTAGATGTTTAATTGAGCATAATTTAAACAACATAATCCCATTCTCTTTAAGCCAACTACTTTAACAAATCTTATGCTTTTGGAAGCATATAATAAAAGATTATAACTTTAAGTAGTCAGTGTCTATTATTATAGATAATAGCAAGCATTTTAACATGTGATTAACAAGCAATTATCAAGTGTTATAACAAACAATATTATTAAGTTAAAACTTGACTCGAAGTGAGATTAACTCACTTTTGTTTGAATCAAATTTCATTTTCTTCCTACCAAAATTCACTAAAAGCACTCTACACTTTCTTCCTTCAACACACAAGCTAAGAATCAAGCACAACAAGAGAAGAGAGGGGATAGAAGTGCACGACCTAAGCAATGTTGCCTTCCTGTGCTCATGGCCTAGATGGGTATGGAGGGAATGGCTTCACTTCTCTTGGGTTTGAGTTGATGGAATGATGTTGCAAGGTGTTTTAGGATATTAGAATGAGTTTGGAGAAGAAAGGAGTTGGTTTGATATGATTTCTAAAAAGTTAGAGATGAGGAAGAAGAAGATGAAGAC
This sequence comes from Allium fistulosum, assembly GCA_030737815.1. Lineage (NCBI taxonomy): Eukaryota > Viridiplantae > Streptophyta > Magnoliopsida > Asparagales > Amaryllidaceae > Allium > Allium fistulosum. Next base: position 1,366,262,457 of record CM060902.1, on the reverse strand, counting down.
ATTATTTAGAAGTAGATTTGTGTTGAAATGAAGTGAATGCATGTGTGTATTTATAGGCTTAGGATTTTAAGGTAAAAGAGTGCAAAATCCCTTCCTTAGCCATGAAGCAAAAGGACTTCAAGCATGCAAAGCCATACCCTTACACACACCTTACCTCTTACACACCATACCCTTAAATCAAGCCTTAATTTAGGGGTCATTTAGTCCTTAATGTTTCCACTTACTTTTACTAAATTAAACTTAGTTTAGTTAACCTTTAGCTTAGGAAAATGGTGCGTTTAATTCTTATCACATGATAACTATTCAAGTTGCAATATATTCACACAACTTGTATTGAATAAAAATTTGATTTTTAACAAAACATTTTCCGATCACATTTTCAATATTTATCCAAAGTGTATATTTTTTTGAACATATTTCAAAAATAAATTTTCTAACATTAGTTATTAATTAAAAAGTGTTTAACAAGATTATAAAATCATATTTAATCATATTAAATCTTGGACACAAATATCTAAATAATTTAGATAATTAAATATGAAGTGTTCGATATTTCGGGTCGTTACACACTTCTTATAATTCTCTGTACCTTGCATGGAAAGGTGGATGTTCTCAACAGTATCATTCAAGGGAGTGTAATCTTCCAGCCTCATATATCTCATGTTCTTCCTGGTGTCCTGCTACTTCCCACCAATGCTTTAGTTTTTCCTCTTTGCATTATTGTTTCCAATATTCACAACAACATTTCCTTCGCTCTCACCGGTTTGTTTGATAGCAACATTGCTCTTACTACCTCATTTGGCAGTCTACCACCAGTCAGTCCCATGGCCACATCTGCTTCTTCTAAGCACAAAAAATGGGATGTCTTTCGATAGGACTCTTCCATAGTAGGTAGGGGTGGGCATAAACCGCACCGCTATACGGAAACCGCCCGCACCGAACCGCAAAAACGGTGCGGAAACCCGCACCGAATCTTCTAACCAAAGCAAATACCCCAAACCGGACCGACCCGCATCGATACGGTTCGGTTGCGGTTTGGATGATTGAACCAACCATATTAAACCGGACCGAACCGAATATTTACACTAGTAATCTTATGATAAAAATATAAGCAACTCCTACCTTATTTTAAATTCTAACGATGTATATTCAATTTTTAGCGTATGTTATTATATTAATAATATTCGCTGCCATAAAGGAAGAAGTTATAGTTTTGGTATTATACTTTTCATCTTATTTGTTTGGATAAATGCTAATTATAATCTTATTCTAGTCATTTTCTTTGATGATTATGCTTTGATTAATGTTGATGTTTGGTTAATCTATCAAAAAAATCTCCCTTGTAGCTAAATGTCAGATTGAAATATTCATACAGTTAAGAATTAATCTTTCATTTCAGTATAACATTGTGTGTTTTAACCTTTAAGTGTAAAAGCTTCACACAGTTGTCTTCGTAAATTGATTGTTGATGGAAGTAATTCTCTTATTTCATATTTAATACGGGTTCAAACCAGACCGGACCGAAACCGAACCATAGTACATTCAAACCGAACCGAAACCGAACCGTTTAAAAGATTAGTATAATGGTTTGTATTTTTGATTAACCGTTTGATGCGGTGCGGAAGCGGTTTGGACTTCAAACCGCACCAAACCGACCCGCGCCCACCCCTAATAGTAGGTGATTGCTTTCTTTTGAGTCATCAACCAAAGTCTGCCTTAGGGTGAACCTCCCTCCCCCCCAAATTAATGTCATCAAAACAATATCCTCCTTTGGATTACCTACTTCAGTGACTATAGCGTTGAATCATTTTAAAAAATCCTTCAAAGTCTTACCAGAACTTTGATGGACATTGATAAGGATATCACATTCTTTGGTCGAGTAGTATTGAGTCTGAATTGTTCGATAAACTTCTTTGCCAACTCGTCGAAAGATGATATGCACTATGACGTGAGCCGAGTGAACCACATCATAGCTACCTCATCTTGGAAAATGGAGAAGCACCTGCACCTCACACCATCAGTAGCACGGGGGCACTATCCGTATCACTGTACCATATAAACAATTTTGCAATAGCACAGCACAACAAGTTCGCAATGGATTGTTCCGTCTCGGAGTATTTGTCAATGGCCTTGAGCCGTTGTAACACTAGAATAAATTAGGATCAAAACAATACACGCCTTACCCTCCGAAGATTTTGACCTCCCGCTCCTTCCTAATTTCTCATGGACAGTAGGGCGATTACCCCAAACCGCACAAAACCCTAGCTCCACGTTCTTTCCGCTCCTCTTCATCACTTCCTTCCTCCTCCCCCAATCCCAAACCCTAGGTGCTAGAATCAAAGTCACGGTTGTGTTCTTAAGCTTGATGCAACCGCTGCAATCTATAAATGCGCATGCCTTGTGAATGTAGCATAAGCTTTATCCTACCACAAAGCGTAATGAAGGATATTTTGAAGGTATTTTTTCATTTAGTCCCTTGCGGTTACTAAAATTTATGTTTATTTAATTTGATTTATAATAAAATTTACTGCAAGAGTTGATTAATAAGGGGGCATCTCTTGATTTTGATTTTAAGGTTGAAGCATTGCAAAGTAAGAAGAGTAAAATAATTATGGAAAAAGGATTTAAATTGGGTAGAGAAATAATGGTAGTTGTTGATTCTAGTAAAGAAACAAAAGTTGCATTGAGATGGGCATTATCTCATGCTGTGCAAAGCTATGATAAATTTATTCTTCTTAATGTTATCAAGTCATATTTAGAACATGATAAGAATTTGTCACTGTTTTCATATATAGTGACCTACCTATTGTATTATCTCATGCCACATGACCCACCTGTTGCTTGTTTGGTATCAAAATTTACAATTATTCACAATTTAGATGATCCCTTCTTCTGAATGTACCCTTTTAAATTATTTATAATTGTTTCCGTCAGATTTTGTGAGACTCCATGAAATTTCTTAAACCCGGTAACGTGAAATGTTACTCCTGAAGGACCATCTGAACTCATTCATGAGTAATTTATGTACTAGTAATCTTTATTCACCAATGCGGTTTATATTGCCTGCCTTTAGATGATCAATTTGAGAATTACATTGGATTAAAAGAAAATTAAAATACAAAATCATATGTTAGAGAAAACCTGAAAATTATATCCTAGCATAAGATCCAATCATGCATAAGTATTGAACAATGAGAATAGTACAAATAATTAAGAATTTCAATCCTGTCCAGCTTGACGAAAGGTAAATTGTAACTAGAAAACAAATCTTATAAAGCAGAAATGGTAAAATTGTTCATGACTCAATACATAATCTGAGATATTAGCTCATGTATAGGGGCTTTCAGAGTGGTGCATCTAGTATTCCTAAAATGGGATATCTAAACCAGAATTAAGATTACTTAATGAATTTCCATCCAAATTATTTTGCTTCATAATCTAAAACTGGTTCAGATACTGAAATTTCTACCTAGACCTAATTAAGCTTAGCTCACAAATCATGCCAGATGGGACTACCAACTTACAACCTAGAAACCACTGACAGTAATCTTAAAATTCACAAATTCACTATTATCAAATTTGTTACCCCTAAAGATTACCAAAGGACCCACCTGTTGCTTATTTGGTATCAAAATTTACATGTTTATTTTAATGCATTGCAATTTATGAAATTATATACCTTTTTACATGTTTAGTTTGGTTCCTTACCTTTAATTTTGCTTGCAAAGTATTTTAGCTGTTTAGTGAGAGTAATTTTGACTGGGAAAGAAACACACTAAAGTTGAAAGCCTCTCGTTATGGTGGTGTTAGTGGGGATAGGTTTTTTTGATATTAGGTTCGATGGCACAGAAGAAAAAACATTATTGTTGTATGCAGTTATAGGAATTGAATTGCGCATTCATTATTTGCTTACGAGGAATCTAGTTTAATGAGAAATTTATTGACCAAGGTCCATATCTCTTCAGTTTTATCAATTGAAAATATGAGAGCAGGGAATTTTGAAGGCTTGCTAGAGCTTTATTGTTTCCAGATTCAAACTGAACAGTTAACACACATATGCCATTTTGACTGAACTAAAATCTGAGCAAAAATAATAGGAGTTCTTAGGGACATTATTCAATGAAATACCCTATATTACCTTGAATGAGACTAAAGCTATTAAAAAACAAAGGAATGTACCAAAACCTGACACTATCTTCTCTTCTTGAAGATGCGACACTAATCAAATTTTCCATTCAACCATTGTTTTTTATGCCTTATATTATTTTACTTCTGTAGTTGAATAATGACTTTTTGATTGTGTGTCATAACCAAACTACTTTTTATAGCATACTTGAATTTTGTGTATATATTGACATTAGATCGAATTTTTGGTATAGCTTTACATTTTAGTTTCAATATTAAATTTGACCTTTGATGTTCATTTTATTGTTTAGTTTTTCTTTTTCCCCAAAAATATCTATCAATAATCTATATATAATAGGAATACCCCATTTTGAAGCTTTTGGAATTACTAAAATACCCTTTAAGCCTCTTCCTTATGGCATGGGTTTTTGGTCATTCTTGAGATCCACGTTCTTCTGCACTAACCCTAAAATTTTGGATATTCACACATGCAAACAGACTTTTCTTTTTCAACCATTCCAATATCCGATAGTTTTGCTTTGTAGCCTTCTCCAAGTAAAACATTTGAACTTTTCAAATTTTGATGTATAACAGGCAGATCTTGATCGGCATGCAAATTGTACGATTTACATGTCAGAACTCTTTGTTTTAAGACAATTGTCTTCTTATGTAATTTAACTATTGTATTAGTTACAATAGATTTATCTCTTTAAGTCACGTTAAATATTCATCTCCTCAAATGTTCACAATGACCAAATTGATGAAAAAAAGTTAACGTGGGAGTTTATGTGCATTTATTCATAATAAAAAAAAAAGTTTGGTTTACATTTTTCTTTGTACACGTCCAAAGGACGTGCCTTTAGTACTTCTCAATAATAATAATAATAATAATAATAATAATAATAATGCGAATGTGAGGATCAAACATCTAAATTTTATGTCCTAACTAGTATGAATCTATAGGAAATAGATACTACCTAACATTACATACATTACTATTTGCCAAAGCTGTGAAATTATACTTGACTATATGATATATTAAGATTGTTTATCAATCGCTTTATAATGGAAGAAAAATACGGATAAAAAATCAGTAGCAAACTTGCACTTATTAGGCAAAATGAAATAAGATTTGGTCAGAGGTAATTTTTTTACCTAATCTCATCAATTTAGAATTAAGCTTAGCACATGACACATGTATTCAAATATACTGCTTCCTGCTCGATTATTTATAATTAATGTATTTGTTTTATCTGATGTAGAATTTGATAGCGATACTATTATGTTATTAAATTGTTGACAATTATCGTGTTGTTATCCTAGACTGATTTACTTTTGCCACCACTTTCCTGCAATTTATTCTCAATCTGTGTGCAACTCATACTATTACTTAGTATTTTATATTATTATATTATTAAAGTATATAATCTGTATGCCATAAACTGTATGCATGATTTCTTGCTAGTTTTCAGACACACACATTCTCTCTCTGTATCTCATGTACACACATGTTGAGCTATAAAAAAGGGTAACTAGGTAAACTGTAGTCTTATTTAAGAGATTGTTTGTTTTTTAATATCGAAGTTTTTTTTGTTTCTTTACATAAACCTTTACCTTATATTGGTGCAAACGATTTACTAATATATATCTGCTAGATAGGAACTGGTGCAACAAATGCATTAATCAAATTGAGGAAAGCATTGGACAAGGATTATGTCAGCGAAGTTGTGGAAGTTCCGATGGTATCAACTAGTGTTGCATATGGTATATACATGGCAGTTTCAAATAACCTTAGGTATATTTCTTTTTTTTTCTTTTTTCTTTTTGTTTTAGTAGTTATAATTCTTAGTTTTCAATTTCATGCCCATGGAGTAGTTTGATTTAATGATGTTTTCTCGATGGTGACACCCGTTTAACTATATTTGTTGTTTCTTGATTACCCTTACTCCTACAACTTCCAGGCAGCCTATGCTTTACAATGTCCAATGTTTCATCCTTTGGCAACATAGCTTTCTTTTTTCATTGTTGCTCTATGTAGATTAAGTTGCATGCTACATTTTTGCCATGATAATGTTATAATACATCTCCTTTTCCTCCTGCAGTCATTAACTTTGTCTATTGTATATGATGCAATATGAAGGTCTTGTACAACAGCTATTATCTCTACTGTCTTGTATTCCTTATCCTTTAATTCCTTAATGTTCCAAGGGTAACGATATGCATTTATTTTACATTAATTTGATACGTAAAGTAAGAACGCTATTTTATTGTCCATTAAATATGATTCAGCAACCAGAAAGTAGCAGTGTATATATTGTTGCTGTAATGAACCTCAACTGAATAACAATGTACATACAAACGTCTTTAGAAAAGAAAATTTCAAAAGTATGACAAAGAGAGTATTACATAACCCATGGCTAGGCGACTCAAATGCAGTCGAATTATATTAACACTTTTTTTTATTAACAAATAGTCGTAATAACCCTGCTTTCTACGTATAAATTAAATAAGTTTAATTAACATAAAATTGTTTAAATTTGATATTTGATAATTAATATTTAAAAAAATTAATCTTTTTTAGTTAACTAATTTGTATTAATATAGGTTCAATAAATTGAATGAAATCAATAAATACTTTTTGAATGATAGATTGAAATTGAATATATTGTTTTAATTGAATACAAAATATTTTTATAAATGTAGATATTTCTTTGTGATTAAAATAATGGAGAATTAATAAGCGGGCATTGTATTGAATGAAATTGGACGGTTATCGAAATATATTCAACATAAAGAAGTGTAAATTAACTTACATCAAATTGCAATATTTGCAATTAAATTAAAAGTGTTGTTAAAATAAAATAAAAGAAATGAATAATCAACCAAATAAATCGTGCTCGAACTTCATAGCCCAAGCCCGTTTTCTATATTTTTGGAAATTTCTTCTTCCCTACACGCAAGCCCAGACCCGTATTTTCCCTAATATTCCATTTTTCCAACCCAAATGCTCAAGGGGCGAAAATCGCAACCATCAGTAAATAAGAAAAAATAGCGACACTTGAAAGTCCTCGAGCATAGCTTTGTTGGCTGCCATCATCATCGACGTTCGAAGGCATGCTCGATTAGGAGATGCGACCCTATTTGTCATGCACAATTTGGAGTGCCAACGTCAGAATCGTGCACGATTTGGGGGCTGCAATGTGGTAGAACGCGACGACTAAGGAGGAGGCGACTTGAGCTGGAGCATTTTGTGGAAGGGGAACGGCTGGAGAAGAATGTTTAGGCTTATACACAACTGTGAGGTAGTGGAGCGACGGATGGTGGTAGTTAATGGCTAGAGCTTGTGTTTGGTAGCCGGGTTTTAGTGATGGTAGGGAGAAATTTGTTGTTTCACCATCGGTTCAGTAAGTTTTTCTTTAAACTCGCAACTTTATCTATATTGTCTTGAGGGCACATGATGTGCACGTAAATGTGCATATTTTTACATCTATATTTAATCTATTTTAATTTAAATAAATGTCATAATTGTGTATTTTTACATGTTTAAAACCAAATTTCAAATATGTTTTCAAGTCATCATTCATGCATCAATGTGGGGGTAAAATGGTAATTTGTTGCATATATTAATTTTTAGAATATTCACTTGCACATTTTATTTTTATTTTGTAGAAATTTGGATGGAAGTATGAAGAGGCTTTCATGTGTTCATGCATGCACAAGAGAAGAATGCTAATGAAAATGGAAAATAAATCAACTCATGCATCATGGAGGACCTCACCTACCCACTTATCTTGATCTACAATTAGGAGTTAATGCACATGTTAGTGGAGTTTAAAGTTACATGTATACTTAATGGAGGATTAATTAGAGACTAATGATAACTTGGTGCCTACACTTCCTAAATGGTATTTTGGATAGTCCTATAAATTATGGATTAGGGTTTTAGGCTTGTATAAATACACATCTTATGTACATGTAATGGAGTTTTTAGTTTTTACATTAGAATGGAAGTTGTAGCCTCAAATTAAATGAGAAATAAAATCAAAAACTTGTTTAACGACTAATTTTCCATCGAATTAGAAAATAACCGATAAAATTTTAACTAAAAATAACCGAAAACGCACGGTGTGTAATTTTAGTACGTGACGAGTACAGATCGATCCGTAGGAAATTATACTGATTAAAAATTCTACTCAATCAAATTAAACCAAACTTGAGGTTGTTTTTAAGCTAAAAACGTAAAACTAGATAGAACAAGTGAATGAAAATACGAGATTAGAAAATAATTTAGAGGCAAATCCATTCTCATATTTTTGTAAATCAACACACAAATAATCTATTATTTTTCTATTTTGATCTTAAATGGAATTAGTGATGTATTTATCATAAGTATGATTTATTTATGTTATTAATTAACATACTTAAACCATTAAACTATAATACAACATATAAAACCACTTATCAATTGTAATGAAAATGAAGTCAAAGCAAAAAGCTATTTTAATATGATCTATTTACTATTGTATTTAGTAATATAGATCATCAAATTTTGTTTTTACCTTAATTTCATAATTAAATCAATTAGCAAAATGATGTAAAAACTAAAAATCCCATTACATGTACATTAGATAGGTATTTATACAAGTCTAAAACTCTAATCCATAATTTAGGGGACTATCCAAAATACTCTTTAGGAAGTGTGGCAATCAAGTTATCAATAGCATCTAATTAATCCTCCATTAAGTATGCATGTAACTTTAAACTCCACTAACATATGCATTAACTTCTAATTGTAGATCAAGGTAAGTGGGTAGGTAGAGTCCTCCATGATGTATGAGTTGATTTATTTTCCATATTCATTTGCCTTCTCTTGTGCGTGCGTGCATGAACTCATGAAAGCCTCTTCATATTTCCATCCAAAATTCTACAAAATAAAATGTGCAGTGAATATTCTCAAAATTAATATATGCACAAAATTACTATTGTACCTCCACATTGATGCATGAATGATGACTTGAAAGTATATTTGAAATTTGGTTTTAAACATGTAAAAATATCCAATTATGGCGTTTATTTAAATAAAAATAGATTAAATATAGAAGTAAAAATATGCACATTTACGTGCACATCAAATACCCCCACACTTTTCTTTTTATTCGTCCTCGAATAAAAAAAACTAAGATAAATCCTTTTTCTTATGAAACACGATTGCATTGAGCGTATGCGACAAGCCGTTAAACCTCTATGTGTTCCTAGTAGGACGAGTGTTGTCTCGTGAGGGTTTTCAGTGGATACTACCCACAAAATCCAAATGCAGCATGAAAAACTCCTAAATGCAAGATTTATTTACAAAGATATGGATGCAAGTTTTTGAAAATATTTACAAGTGAAGAATTTACTTTCAAATTGACACGAATAAGTTAAATATAAGTTCTGGTCATTATCAAGAAACTTAAGTCCTTTTACTCGACAAAATTTTCAATAAAAATTAAGTTATCATCACAATTAGACTTCAGTTTGACTAGTTGTTTCGGTTGATAACATAGTACAACTATGAAATGGATCATTAGTTGATAATCAAAGTTTTTCAAAGTGATATTTTCATTTCTTTTGAATAACAAGTCAAATCAAATAAGTGAAAATAATGCTTGGATTTCAATTGTTTACTATCTCTTTATTTGAAAATTTTATTGATATTAACAATATTTACATATGCCTAACTCAGAAAACTGAGGCCACATATATGACCCATGCACTGCCTTTCGGGCTTACGTGAGGGGAATACGAAGCATGGCGAGTGCACACACAAGTGTGTACACCTATCGACTGTAGGCGTTATTAATGAAAGAATTTTTATATACATACACCTAACTCGGATAAACTGAGGCTAGATATACCGATCATACACTATCTTTCGGGCTTACGTGAGAAGGGTACAGAGCATGGCGAGTGTATACACTTGCGTGTGAACACATAACTCTAGTTGTTAATAAAATATATACATATATACAAAAAAATTATGAAGAGAGAGTTTTACAATGTCACATTGGCATTACTTAACTTCAAAGATTTAAAATGTTATCGCCTTTACTTTAAATCAATCACTTATTAAACAAAGATTTCAATTAGGATATACTTCATAATTATCACCCATGAACCTTCTTATATACTAGTTAAACCATCGTTACTTGTAATCAAACTTTATTTTTATTTTTGTTAAGATGGATAAATTTTCAAAAATTTCAATTTAATAACCAAAACTTATACTTATCCTATAGTGTTTCTTTAAAAGTAAAAGATTTTTTTTTTGAGTTTTGGAAAGAAAATGCAAAAAAATAAACTATAAAAAATCAAAAATGAAGATGAGACTCCCCCCACACTTGATTTTGACTGTGTTCCCATAGTCAACCCAAGTGAAAGGAGAAAAATAAAATAAAAATAAATATATGACCTGTATTTACATGAAACGATTAATATTTACACGACATCATAAAATATACTGTTAAAGAGTAAATGAAACGGTCTTCCAAAGACCAATTCATTTGTCTCGTCAAGTCTGAGAGACACAGCTTAAGCACAGAAAACCAAACCATAAAAGATTTCGAAGTTGAATGTTGATTTGGAAAAACGAATGTCGTTTTATTAAAAATCGTGTGAGTTGTTTTATTTTCAATGATTTTTGGTGTTGATAAAACAATTGATTGAAGTTCAAGTTTCTTTTCACCAATTTGAAATTCAAACTTATCATTGAAAACTTTCTTAGAATTATCGATTTCAAAATCAAAATGGTGATTTAAATCTTCCCTTTTAGAATTCGACAACTCATCTTCGAAAAGTCCAAATAAAACGTGTTCACTAAATTTGTCTTCCCTTGTTGAGTTATTCACAACTTCATTGCATGTATCATGTTCAAAATCCAAAGTTGTTGTATTCAAATTTTCATAATCGGAAAAAGGAAGATCGAATTTTAAATTTGGTTTCACACGAATTGAAATCCAACTCAATTACCATATTTTCAACAACTTCATTAAGATTGTCATTTTCAATTTCAACAGTTGTTATTTAAATATCGTTAATTTTGGTAAAAGATGGATTATTCTTTTTTTGAAATGGTACTTAGATATAACATGTCACTGGGACAACATATCACAAATCACTTGTCAATATATGTTCGAATCACGCTATGCAAGTTCGAACTTGTGACTTCTCGCACCAAAGTCGAATCACTTAACCGCTGGGACAATTGTGCTTGTCAATATACTTATTATTTGACTCGTCACACGTTGGGAGTTGATTTTGTTTCTCACGTTGTTTTATATATGTTTTAAACAACAATGATTTTGTTTCTCACGTTTCATATATGTTTTAAATAACAAATCCGTGTGATCATTGTGAATTTCGTCCATTTGCTCAACAAAATCAAAATTTATAATTATTAATTTGAGAAATTTCAATTTGAAATTGTTGAGCACAAAAATTGTCAATTGCTCCATAGTCGAGCTTATTCTCATTGCGAAAATAATTTAAAAAGTGGTTCACATTTCCATTTTGACTTTGAAATTCATTTTGGAGTTCGAAGTTGTATGGGCATGAGTTATCATCAAAATCATTTGAATTTTGAAGTGAATTGAAATTTTGATTACTTTGAAAACTTTGACATGAATTATTGTACAAATATGAATTACAGAAATTATTTATCCTTTGGTCATTTTGTGTAGAGAGTTCAAGTAAAGACGAAATAATTTCAATACCCTTTTCAAGGGTTGAGGGTTGCTCACTGTTTTGAGAATTTTGTTCTTCAAGATCCAAATTATTTATACAATAGTTGTTACTAAAATATCCATAAGAATTGGATGTGAAATTATATGAATTATATTGTTTTTCATAACTATCGTAAAATTCATGTGAATAGGAAAATTCAAACATTTTCAAAAGTTATTTTTTAACATTTTTTGGATTTTTGTATAAAGTAAAACTATTTATCAAAAGGAATTTATTTTTCAAAAGAGAAATTTGATTTCTTTTTTCTTTTTTTTATATGTTTTTTCAAAAAGATTTTATATTTTTTGGATTTTTTTTTAAAACTAACTTAAAAATAATTTTAATTTTTTTAAATTTTGATTGAAAAATTTCAAATGAAAACATTTTAAAACAAAGTTAAGGAGAATGTACCTTTTTTTGTTTTGGATTTCGATTTTTTTTAATTGAGCATGAACTAATGCAACTAAATGAATGCACAGACTTAATTATAATTTTTTAGTAGCTCCTAACTCAAAATTGTATAATCATACTTTGTCTTAATCTAACAAGATAGTTCTTAGCCAGGTAATAGACAGGAGTTATCGGTGTACCACGAATCACCATAGCAATACAGCCGAAGGTTTAAGTACCTTCAGAGAAACAATCAGTATAATATTTACGAAGCACCGTAATTTTTATAATTGATTATTGCTCTGCCGTAGCCTAGACACCAAGAATATAAATTGTCGAAAGAAGACAACTTGTCAATATACAGTTAAGCCCTAGGTGAGCTTGTGACCCAAGTCCGATGTCTAATTGTTATTATTAATCAAAATTCTAGGATGAAATGCAATTTGTGGGCCAAGGAAGGGGTGATGAAATCCCCCACCTTATATGGATTTGGATGTTGCCCTTAAAAAAAATAGAATGGTATGGATGCAAAACAAAATTTAAACATGTTAACGCAAAAAGTGTGCGCTAACACCCCTGGTGTAGATGGTAATCAAGTGAAAGCACCACCCGTTTGTACAGGAACTAAAAGTAAACAGAAAATCGCGAAAAAAGTAAAAAAGACAGCAATTTTTATAGTGGTTCGGCTCAAAGTCAAGCCTACGTCCACTTTACATCCTCTATCACTGACTCGATTACAAACTTTACAATCACTCTCCGATTACAACACAATTGGAACAAGCAACTTTTCAATCATTCTTTGATTACAACGCGATTAAAACACGTAGATCACAACACCATTAAGACGAGTAGCTAGAACATCGATCTAGAAAGGCTCTTTATCTTCATGTTGAATGATTTAGATCTTATCCCAATAGTTCGTTGAAGCAAGTGAAGGAGTCGAGAAAACAACAAAGTGTCGGCTTTCCCCCGTCTGGAAAAGTCCCGCCTCCCCCCAAAGTCTCCTTTCAATTGGAGCAGGCGGGGTATTTATAGGAAGAATCTGGAGATAGGTCGTAGGTCGTGGTTGACATAAGGCTAGGTCGTAGGTCCTTGGCGACCTAACAGGAATGGGTTACGACTTATCGTGGTTGCGCTTAGGCACTTGCTTTGGCTGGTAGGTCCTCGCGACCTATGGGGGAATGGAAAGCGATTTAAATGTGTTGACGCATCAAGTGGAGCGACCTAGGCTAGGTTTAGGAATGGTAGCGACCTAGTGTTGATACGACCTATGATCCAACGACATAGGAATATACTGCTCATTAACTCGCTAGGTCGTTCCGTTAACTCGCTAGGTCATTGAGTTCCTTAGATCGCTAGGTCGCATAGATATTTTGGTCGTTAGGTCGCTTCCCCTTTAGCTTGTTGAGTTGTGCCGCATTGAACTGCTCTACGCTTTAAGTTGTTAGCTCGCGTATGCTTAGCTTGCTGGAGCGCTTGCCTTTGAACTGGTTAGGTCGCTTTTCCTTCGAGTACTTGAGCCGCCGTTCGGGGTGGTGTTAGGTCGTTGAAAAGGAGATGTTAACAGAAGTGTTGACACAATGTATGACCAGTCTTTGAGACGAACTTTCTTTGGTTTTTTCGATTGATCCTTTGGTATCACGGCCTTGCCAAAAAGGCGGGATAACACTTGCCCCCCAAGACATGCCTTGCGATAGGAAGGTGTGTTTTGTAATGCCATAAGCTGGATGTTCATATCCTGTTGATGACCTGTGATACAACCTGCAAAGAGTTTGACAGTTTTATATGACCTCAAATGACGACCGTTCGCGATCGAGCCATTTGAGGTGGAATACGACCGTTCGCGATCTAGCATTTTTATATGACCTCAAATGACGACCGTTCGCGATCAAGCCATTTGAGGTGGAATGCGACCGTTCGCGATCAAGCATTTTTATATGACCTCAAATGACGACCGTTCGCGATCAAGCCATTTGAGGTGGATTGTGACCGTTCGCGATCATGTGCCGTTCGAGGCGAGGGGTGCCGTTCGAGGCGAGTTGTGACCGTTCGCGGTCGAGTGCCGTTCGCGGCGAGTTGTGACCGTTCGCGGCGAGTTGTGACCGTTCGCGGTCGAGTGCCGTTCGAGGCGAGTTTATATGTGCCCGGGGGGACTTAGCATCATCAATACCAGATTTCACGTTCGGGTGAGTTTCTGGATTGTTTGTTGCGACGGTTTATCACCAACTCAGAGCATGCCTAGGGACCGTTCGCGATCCCGTACATGTGTAAGTGGCTTAGCCGTTATGGAGTCACAGGTAGCATTTTTTCATTGAAAATAAGTTTTTGGCAGAAATGTCAAACAGAATCAAGTCCAAGCATGAAAAAAGGAAAACAAAAGCAAAACAGAGACGTCAAAGTGCAAACAACTACATCGATGCGATTAGTAGTCATATCAGAGCATGCATGAGGATCGTTCGCGGTCCTGTACATGTGTAAAAGACTTAATCGCGTTGGTGTGGAGTTTGCTACTTATTCGTCATTACACCAATCAATTGATGACAAGTTGACGTCTCGATCCTGAGGCGTCATCGGTAGATGCAGGTGGTGGCCGCTCTCGCTCCATCGTTGTTGCCCTCCTTTTCACATACTGTGATAGTAGACCATTTCGGATCTGCTATTCAATTTCATCCTTCAAGTGTCTGCAATCATTTGTGTTATGACCATTTGACTCGTGGAATAAGCAGTACTTGTCTGACTTTCTTTAATTGCTGGTCGGATCCCTCTTCATTGGTTTGCGATAAGAAACTTGCTTCCTAGTATCTTGGTAAATCGTTCCAAATTTTCATTCAATTCCGAATAAGTGGTGAAACGCGGCTCCCTCCGCACTCGCTTTGACCTATAATCATTATCCTTCGCTTTCCGCTTTCCGCTTTCCTTTGTCTTTGTCAAAATCTTTTTCAAGAGATTTTCCGCCTTTGAGTGCATAAACTTCTATCCCTTCTCCTTCTTCTCTTTTAGCATTTGCGTCTTCTAATCGTAAGAATTCTTCAGCCTCATGATAAAACTCCTCTAGATCCATAGGGGGATCTCTTGTCAGTGAATTTTTGAACTCTGTGCCATCAGCTATGCCCGATACAGCTGCCATTAAAACTATGGATGGATCTGGTCGATCCACTGATGTCGCGGCCGCGTTAAACCGCGTCAAAAAGCTTCTCAAAGATTCTCCAGTTCTCTGCTTCAGTGCCGCCAAACTCATCACATTCTTAGGCCTCAAAATGTGGACCCTGAATTGTCTCATAAACCTTTCAGTCAAATCATTCCATGTTCCGATAGACTCACTCTCCAGTTGTCTAAACCATAACGCCGCAATATCTGCCAGGTACAATGGAAAGCACCGGGCCATGACCTCCTCTGATGCCCTCAGTACTTCCATATGCCTCATATACTTGGTCAGATGAACCGTAGGGTCCGTCCTCCCATTATACATATCCAATGATGGTAACTTAAAATCCGGCGGGTTCCTAGCTCGTCTGATTGAAGTGGTAAATGGACTCTTATTCACATCCTCCAGGTCTTTGTTTACCAATCCGCCTCTCATAGCCCGCCTGACTATCTCTGCTAACCTGTCATTGTCTCCAAGCTGTATTTCTCGTCCATTACCTTCGACCTGCCCCCCGAGCTCAGAAGGGAATTCCGGAATCTGTTCTTCTGTCTGGACTTTTGTTCCTCTGCTAGCTCTTAGTGGACTAGCGTCAGTTGGTATCCTGCCTAAGTTGGATCAACACGCCCCTGGGGTGTGCCCCTAGCTCAGGGGCTGCCCTTGATGGTCCCGCTCTGTCTGGTTTATGATTTTGCGCTCCAAGTTGCGCGATCTATTGAAACAAATTCTGGATCATTTTTTCTTGTCTTCTCATCATTATCTCTATCTCATTCCTTGTGATAAAGACTGAGGTTCGATTCGCTCCTGAGGAAGCCTCTTGACTCCCCTCGTGTTGACTTCTTTCCGATCTTTGTCGTCTATTTGATTGCCTTGTCATAGTTTTCCAGATCTAAACTCTTAAACCTTCAAACTCAACTTTCAAGTAGTAGAATCCCTGAGTTCAAGTTCTCAGTGAAAGCATCATAAAATGTTAACGCAAAAAGTGTGCGCTAACACCCTCGGTGTAGATGGTAATCAAGTGAAAGCACCACCCGTTTGTACGGGAACTAAAAGTAAACAGAAAATCGCAGAAAAAGTAAAAAAGACAGCAATTTTTATAGTGGTTCGGCTCAAAGTCAAGCCTACGTCCACTTTACATCCTCTATCACTGACTCGATTACAAACTTTACAATCACTCTTCGATTACAAACTTTACAATCACTCTCCGATTACAACACAATTGGAACAAACAACTTTTCAATCATTCTTTGATTACAACGCGATTAAAACACATAGATCACAACACCATTAAGACGAGTAGCTAGAACATCGATCTAGAAAGGCTCTTTATCTTCATGTTGAATGATTTAGATCTTATCCCAATAGTTCGTTGAAGCAAATGAAGAAGGAGTCGAGAAAACAACAAAGTGTCGGCGTTTCCCCCGTTTGGAAAAGTCCCCCCCCGTCCCCTTTCAGTTGGAGCAGGCGGGGTATTTATAGGAAGAATCTGGAGATAGGTCGTGGGTCGTGGTTGACATAAGGCTAGGTCGTAGGTCCTTGGCGACCTAACAGGAATGGGTTACGACTTATCGTGGTTGCGCTTAGGCACTTGCTTTGGCTAGTAGGTCCTCGGGACCTATGGGGGAATGGAAAGCGATTTAAATGTGTTGAGGCATTAAGTGGAGCGACCTAGGTTAGGTTTAGGAATGGTAGCGACCTAGTGTTGATACGACCTATGATCCAACGACATAGGAATATACTGCTCATTAACTCGCTAGGTCGTTCCGTTAACTCGCTAGGTCGTTGAGTTCCTTAGATCGCTAGGTCGCATAGATATTTGGGTTGTTAGGTCGCTTCCCCTTTAGCTCGTTGAGTTGTGCCGCATTGAACTGCTCTACGCTTTAAGTTGTTAGCTCACGTATGCTTAGCTCGCTGGAGCGCGTGCCTTTGAACTGGTTAGGTCGCTTTTCCTTCGAGTACTTGAGCCGCCGTTCGGAGTGGTGTTAGGTCGTTGAAAAGGAGATGTTAACAGAAGTGTTGACACAGTGTATGACCAGTCTTTGAGACGAACATTCTTTGTTTTTTTGGATTGATCCTTTGGTATCACGGCTTTGCCAAAAAGGCGGGATAACAAAACGTGAATTAACGATGCAACTACAAATGAAATTTGTTTTTGTTTTTGTTTTTGATTTTTTTAAAATGCAAGCAACCAATAATGCAAAGCAAATAAAAAACAAGATATGAAAGCATGATACCAGAGCGTGCAGAATTATTAGCAAATTATTTTAAAGCAACAAATTTTCTTTTAAGGAAGCAAGCAATTTATTTATTTAGCAAGCTAATCTCCTCTTTTTGATTCTCTACTTTTGCAACCTAAAAATAAAAACAAGATATATACAGGTTTTTTTAATTTAATTTAATTTTTGTTTTTTTATATATCAAAGAAGAGACTAAAACAAGGAAAAATTAAAACAGATGAAAGAAAGAAACAAAACAAAAGAAAGAAACTTATTTGTTTTTTTATATATGTAAGAAACTAAAAACAAGTGAATTTAAAACTAATTCACAAAATCATCATAAACTAAAGCAAATATTTCTGTTTTTTTTTCTTATTTTTTTGATTTTTTTTATAAAGTTTTGGCAAGAAAACAACACAAAGCAAACTTGTTCTCTTTTTTTTCTTTTTCTTTTTTTTTAATGAAGAAGATGGAAGACAAAAAGGAAAATATGAACAAAGAAAATAATAAAAAAAACAAAGAAAATCCACCCGACCGGTTACAAAATTCTCAACCCCAACTCCTATACAAACCCCTTACCTAAATTTTCTTCCCAATTTCACTTTCTCTGTTAATCCCAACTTCGAAATCGAATTTCAAAAAAATAAAAATAAAAACAATTCCCAGATTCCAATGAAATTTTCAAAAACTTGTTCGCGTGTAAATCGTGCTCGAAGCTTGGGTTGGGTGCGATTGTTTCGTCGATTTGAGTTTTGGGATTAGGATGTTCGGGCGGTGGAGTTTTGGGTGCAAAATGAATTTGGAGATGGATGCATTTGTATGGTTGACTACAGTGGTCTGAAGCAGTTTGTGGGATGGTGGATGATGTTTTATATGCAGTGAATATTGTGTTGAGATGTATGTTGGACGGGTGAATGTTGTTGGAAGAATGATGTAGCAGTGAGTAATGTTTGGTTTTTTGTTAGCAGAGGTGGTAGCAGGAGTAGTTGCAGTTATGGTTGTGACAGGAGTGTTAAGCTGTTATGGCAGTATTGTTGTGAGATGATGGAACTGTTGTGAATGAAGGGGATGCAGAGATGGTCATGGAGGAGTGGTTTGTTGTATTGCCAATGTGTAGAGCAGGTTATAATTGAAGGCAGTAGCAGTTTTGTAGCAGATAGAGGGTTGTGAAGGGTGAAATGAGAGTGTGGCAGGTTATGATGCAGTGTTATTGATGGATGTGGCTATATGGTGGACAGAAGGTGTGGAAGTATTTGCAATGCAGTGTATTTGATGTGCAGAGTTATGAATGGGGATATGCACAGAAGTTTGATGCAGGAGTGGGTAGAAATGTATGTAGCGGTTTGTATTGAATTATGGGGTTGGAGGAACTTGTTGACAGTTTTCAGGTTGGTGAGGGCAGTGGTGATCAGGCAGAGGTGTGGTTGTTCAGTTGCACTGCTGTATGTTTGCACTGCAGAAGTGTGGGGGAGTAGGTATAAGCAGCAGCAGGTGGTTGATGATGTTTTGGGATAAAGGGGAAGTAAGTGCTGGTTGTTCAAGTTTGGTGATGAAGTTGAACTGTTGATAGAGTGGATATTCTGGAGGTAGGGGATTGTGTTGTGACAGAGGGGTTTGTGAAGTTTGGTTGGTTTGCAATGAAGTGTGAGAATGCAGGGGGTCTGTGTTGGCAATGCAGGTTGACAGATGAAGTGGATGGCAGTTTGTATGTTTGAGGAGTTTGACTGTTTAATGTATGGCAGTAGTTTTGAGATGGCAGAAGTGGTTTGTGGTTATAGTAATGATGGTAGAGGCAGAGGCGATGGTATGACAGTGATGTCAAGTTGTAGTTCTGTGATGTAGGGTGGTGGAGCAGTTGTTTTGTATCACTATGGGGGGGGGGGGGGTGATTGAAGTCTGACAGTTTTCACAGGGCAGAATTGACTGGTGTTATGGTAGTAAATGATAGAAGAAGTAATGTGTTGTGAAGTATGGGTTTTGTTTGAGTGGAGCGACTGATGTCAAGGGTGGTGAACAAAGACGGTCAGTTGAAAGGGATGTTTGTTGCATGGAGGAGTGATGGTCAGTGCTGTTATGGCCTGGTGGTTGAGTGTATTGGAGCAGTGAGATGTGTTTGTTCAAAGCAAATGGTGATTTGGGAATGTATTTAAGGTGGTTGGTCTGGTTGAAGTGCAGAGGGTGGTTCAGGCTAGTTGCTTGGTGAAAGATTGTATGTATGTATATGTAAGTTGTTGACGGATGTTAATGAATAAGTATGTATAAGGAACAAGGCAGTATGTAACAGTTTGTAAAATTAATTAACCAGGCTAGAAGTATGCAGTGTAAAAGCAGTGAAGTAACAGTATGCAAAAATTTATAAAAAATATGAAATGTAATTGCAAATGAAGTGGAATAAAAAAAAATTCTTTTTCAAATGAAATTGTGTATATCTTTTTTTTTTAAATATGCAAATGCAAATGCAGCTAGAAAAGCAACAAGCACACAAGCAAATGAAAGCAAAAATCAAACAGCAAACACACAATACAACATTTTTTTTAATGCAATTCACACAAAACAAATACACAATAAAATCAAACAAAAATAATTCGAAGAATAGAAATAAAATCAAACCAAATTCCCTGGCAACGGCGCCAAAAAACTTGTTTAACGACTAATTTTCCATTGAATTAAAAAATAGCCGATAAAATTTTAATTAAAAATAACCGCAAGCGCACGGCGTACAATTTTAGTACGTGACGAGTGCGAGTTGATCCGCAGGAAATTGTATTAATTAAAAATTCTACTCAATCAAATTAAACCAAACTTGAGATTGTTTTTAAGCTAAAAATATAAAACTGGCTGGAACAAGTGAATGAAAATATGAGATTAGATAACAATTTAGAGGCAAATCCACTCTCATATTTTTGTAAATCAACACACAAATAATCTATGATCTCTCTATTTTGATCTTAAATGGAATTAGTGATGTATTTATCATAAGTATGGTTTATTTATATTATTAATTAACATAACTTAAACCATCAACACATATATATTATCCCGATTGATGATTGAATTGCACGGTCGAATTGTTTTTTTGGTGTTGTGATGAATTTAGATGATATTGATTGCTTGTTGCGATATTGGATTGAATTGATTAGTTGAATCTATAGTTTGGTATAATGAATTGATTGTGCGGAAATCGATATGATTATAGATTGATTGGGAGGTTTTGTATTAGCTGGATGTATCGATTTACAAACAGAGTTCTGTCCGTTTGTAAATTGAATTAGATGATCATTTGTTTATTAATCTATAAACATTTTACTAAATTTTATTTAATTTATCTATTTTTAAATTCATAAATATATTTTAATTATAAACATAAATATAGTCTTCTATTGGTTATAAAACTCTATTTCAAATCAATATGGTAATCTATTATAAGTTTTGAAACTGTTTAAAAAGGAAAATAATATATATTGATATTTTTATAAAATATAATATGAAATCAATATTATAATTTCTAAGTGATATATAATAGATTATGAATATATTAAATTGTTTTGGATAGTATAATATTATTGAATAATAGTATTTGATTATAAAAAAATTATGAAATAACTTATACATGTAATATTCAACTGTGTAAACTATTTTGGGAATTTAAATTGAGTTTTCTAATGTTATTAGTAAATATTTAATAATTGTCTAAGTTTATGTAAAACTGGGAAATTAGTTATTTATTGTAAATATTAAATTATATCTGATTTTAAAATATTACTTATTTATTTCTAGAATTTGTATTTATTATCCATCTCTTAATATTTATTTTGTTATATAAGAATTATATGTCATGAATGATTTATTATTATGAATTTATTTGTTTATTTATATTTGTTTGAATAATTTTTTTATATTAGTTTCATGATCATTCTTTCTTGATTATTAAATAAAGATTATATGAGTGAATCGTCGTTGATATTGAGTGTAGGAATAGACGGTACTCTGCAGTAGGCGAGTATATCTTGGTTCTTGGAGCAAGCTTACGGTAGGCGGCTGTTGGTCTCCCTATCTGGTTCAGGATATGTGAGTGTAGTAGATTGGCATATACCTTGAAGACTGTAGGAATAGACAGTTACTCTACGTTCGGCGAGTAAACCTATGTTCCTAGAGCAGGCTTGCAGTAGGCGGCTGTCAGTCTCTCGTTAGATTCAAGGTATATATATGTGTGCAGTGGATTGGCATATATGTCTCTTTTCGATAATGAGTTGGTTACACTAGAGATTGGTTGAGTCTAAAGTATAGTCAGTCCCCGTATATCCATGCTTTTCTAAATTGATACTTTAGAGATAGCCTTTGTTTATTGATGTGATTTGGTATGTGATTGATTCATATTTGTGATTTTACGATGTTGAATCTGATGGGATAATACTATAGGCTATCTTATCTTATATCTCGTGATGATTTCTGGATATGTATGATTCACCCATTTAAGTTGATTTTGTGGATTCTGATTTGAGAAGTTTTTATATGGATGGTGGCATTTTTATACATGATTCTATGATATTTGAGATTGAGATGTATTTGTGATTGTCTATGATATTATAATTATATATGTACACATACACCATGCAGACACTACTACATACTTTTGATCTTATGCATGTTATCATATTTTTTTACTCTTGATTTAAATATAGCCTGACCCGTGTGTTATTTATATAATACTTAGGTCAGTCCGAGACATTCCAGGTACATGACAATATGACCGACATTTGTTTACATTTTGGCTTAGAGGAGTATTATATTAGGATGCCTATCTGATATTTGTATGATATTGATTCACTCTATGTGTGTGTGTGTGTGTGTGTGTGTATATATATATATATATATATATATATATAGTTGACATTTGAGTTGTATTGTATTCTTATAATAATATTGTCTTACGTATATATATTATATGTTATCTTTGCGGCCGACTCTGCGTTCTCTTTTACTCATTGTATATTGTGTGTTGTTCTATCCTAGAGGCACACGTGTTCATTGCTTTGTGTTGATATTGTGTACGTTTGTTGGACAGTTATATACAATGTTTTAATACGTACCAGTGTTAGCCTCAGGGAATATTCACGTGTGTATCTCATATCGTCTCATTCTACGTATTATATGATAGAATTACCTAGTAATACTCTTGGATAATATGAGTATAAAGGTTGGGGTGTTACAATAGTAATCTTTTTTTGTTAATATATTCTTTTTGTCATCTCTTGCAGACTTGATTGGCAGCTACACCTGATTGAAGTATGAAAAGGTTATTAATTGGTTATGCAAACAGGTGTAATAATTGCCTTTACCAAATATTCTTGCTCTAGAAGATAAAATGTATGTAGTAGAACAGTTATATTTTACAAGCTGTAGATCCTCGGCCAAGTTACCAGACTTGAAAACTATAAATAAAATTGTATGATATAAAAGGGTATATAGCATTCACAGTCTAACATATATAATATGAAATGGTGAAAACGGACTTGTCTATGTGAAATTAAAGTGACGTTATCCTTATCATTTACTCTCCGTGAATCTGTGTTCTAGATATTTTGCATTTTCTATTGTCACTACATCTGGTATCAGATTACTTGAAGTATTATCTAAAGCGCAATAATCATGCTCTAAGCCTGAATATTGGTCAAATTTATACATGTGATACTGAATATTGGTCAAATTTATATGTCTGAGCCTGAATATTGGTCAAATTTACTTGAAATGAATTGAAATTTCACAACGGCTTTGAGTCGTTGCTAAATTTCATTTTGCAACGACTTTGGGCGGTTGTTAAATTTTACCACTTCCTATTTTTCATCCATTTTTGTTGATGATAAATGAGGAGAAAAATATATAAAATATAACATGCATATATCAAGTGGTGTTCTTTAACTGAGGAGGAATTATATTATATTTTATATAAATGAATATTTATATGGTTGTCATCATCAAAAAAAGGAGATTGTTAATACATTGAATATTTATTTAGATGACAACAACCATATAAATATTAATACAAATATTTTTCCATATTGTATAGAGTATTTTGTAGGATATTATACAAGTACAGGATAATCGAATTTGAAGACTGATCAGTAGAGAGACTAGGGATCAAGAATCAGTGATGATGATCAAGATATTTTGAAGACTCGTGAGTTTAGAGACAGAGACTTGGAGAGTTCAAGACTATAATTTAAATAGATTAGAATAAAATTGACAAAGTCCTCGAATAGCGACCATTTAATTCTTGAATACTTCCTTACTAAAAATATTTAATATTACTCTATATTTTCAAAATATATTTTACCAATTTTTCACAAACATTTTTAAAAGTTTTTATAAATGTTTTTTAAAAGTATTTGACAAACTATACTTAAATAATTTCATAATGGTTTAAATAATTTCATAATGGTTTACACGAGTTTAGAATTTTGAAACGCTTATTAAAAGTTTCTATTTTTCAAAACATACATAAGTGTATTGACATACATACCTAGGTATGCCGACACACGTACCGTTGGGGAGATGAATTTTAAATTTTGATTTTTGGTCACATCTCTATACGAATAGACACTTCCTTTTAAACACTATTTAAACAAGTAAAAAGATACCTTTTAAATTAAAAAAGTTGGGATTGCTTATTACATTCTTTCACAAATAGACACATCTTTTCAAACTCTATATAAAGGGTTAAAAACTTGATTTCAATCAACTTTTTCTCTTTTCTTCTTACTCTGGACTCTCACTACATATTCTTATATTCAAAATATACTTTGTGTTCTACAAACTACTCAATCATCTACAAGTTCTCAATCTTCAATTCAAAGATAAAAGCACTATCAGAAGAGTTATAGGATGTCCTGTATCCTAAGTACAACTGTTTGTATTTAGAAATCAACAAGTCAACTCTTATTTGTTTAGGTGTGCTTATAGCCCGTTCAAATCAAGTAGGTGTGCTTATAGCGCGTTCAAATCAAGTAAGTGTGCTTAGTAGTCCGGTAAATCTATCAGGTGATCTTATAGCCCGGTAAATCAAGAGAGTTTGCTTCGGACTTAGAATACATGAGGATGTGCCTTATAGCCTTGAAATCAAGGTTGTAATTGGTTTACTTGCTAGCTTACAAATTGTTGGAACTGGGCTAGCCCACAGCAGAAGATATGAGTGAATTTAAAATATTTTACCTCATTGGATCTATATTGGGCCCATGAAGTCTAATTTATTTAGAACATTTCTAAATTAATTTAAGTAAAATCTCTTATTTCATTAAATTTATAAATTATGAATAGAATTTTATTTAATTTATATTATAATAAATATAATAGTACACATATGTATCATATACATGTATGTATGTGTGTGCATGTAGAACATAATAATCTGTGCAAGGTATAAAATACCCGTGTATAAATGTTGGGATTTACATCGCAACGGACATGTTAACTCATCCTATATGTGCTGAATGTTGTCTAAATATATGTATGTATGTAAACTTGTTATTTATATATAAATATTAAAACTATGTAAAATTATATATATATCTTATATGTAAAAATATTAATGATTTATATATATATACAGTATTGCATTAAATATTAAATAAATATAAATACACACACATAATATATAAAGATTTAATTTTTTTTACACATATACATATATATATGTATGAATTACAGTAAAAAATTATTATTATTATATTAAATATATATATATATATAAGTGTTAGCGTCAAAATTGGTCGCTAACACCCAAATCCAGATGAAATCACCAACCAACAGTCACGGATCACAGATAGAAGGTATGTAGAGAGTATAAATATGAAGAACAGTGAAAATTAAAAAGAAAACAATAATAACAGAGGATTTATAGTGGTTTGGCTGACTCCGGCCTACGTCCACTACAGAAATTTCTTTTTTATTGATGTCAGAATCAATTACAGTTACAATCCAGAGTTTTTTAGAACAATAATGGCAGAGCAGCCTTAGTATAGAAAATGAAGGGAGACAGAATGAAGATCCCCTCCTGCTGTATTTATAGGCAAAACCTGAGTTACTGGGCTTCCTGAGTGATACGGGCCCACTAAGACCATAGCTGAGCCAACATCCTTCATCACGACCGAACCCAAGTCCTCAATAAGCTGGCCCGAAGTAGCCAAGGTGCTGACTCGAAGTAGACTTATCCAAGACTCGAAGTAAACTAGGCCAGAACCCGGAGCAAAGCTAATGCCGAACCAAAGCTCCATATGCCGATCCGATCCCCTTTTCCTCAATGCCGATCCTATCCACCCGACCGACCCAGGGAAATGTAAATACCAACCCTATACTTGCCGAACCACCACAGGCCGAACCACATGACCTGATCCCTCCGAAGCCAATCCCATCTAAACCGAACCACCACAGCCGATCCCATCGAGGCCGAACCACCAATGCCGACCGACTTACCGACCCACCTTGACACTACCGTATTCATACTCCAACACCGAGCCACTCATGACCGAACGACATGTCCTTCCTTCCTTTGTCCGATCGACCCCCCTTGACCGATCCACTCTGACTTATCTACTCTAACCGATCCTACATGACCGATCCACTCTGATATGCCGGTCCACACCATCCTGACCGAACCATGCCTCCCAGACCGAACCATGCCATCCTGACCGAACCATGCCTCCCAGACCGAACCACGCCATCGTGACCGAACCATGCCTCCCAGACCGAACCACACCATTCTGACCGAACCATGCCTCCCAGACCAAACGACCAAAATTGAACCATCCATGACTGATCGTCTTTCCATCCAGCTGGCTCAAACCCATCGTATGCCGGCCTCGACAAACGAGCAGTCGATTTAGTTTAAATCTGCCTGTCCACGGCCTTGCCAAAAGGCGGGTTAACAATAAGCATATTTATAGTATATAAATATGTATCTGTGTGTGCATATATATATATATGTATGTATGTATGTATGTATGTATGTATGTATGTATGTATGTATGTATATGTATGTATGTATTTTAATTATGTATTTAAAATATATATATATATATATATATATATATATATATATATATATTTAAAACCTTTCCAAATCAAATGCACATCACAAAAAATTTATTTATATTTTATTTCATTAATATATATATATTAATTATTCAAAATACAATAAATAATAATAAAACATATTTTCATATTATATTATTCGAATTTTAAATTTTTAGAAAATCAAGCATGATATTTTAAAGTTGCAAAATTTTCTGGAATTTCCTGAGTCAAAATAGTATTTTAGATAATTAATTGATTTCAACTGTTTATTAAAATGAAATTTTTTAAATATAAAAATGATTTTTAAATTCTAATTTTTTGGCTGAGAGTTTATTTGATGAAAAAAATTTAATTTTCGAAACATATTTTATTTTATATGGTTTATTTAATTAGTATATTGATTTAAATAATATTAAATAAAAGTAAATTAATATTATAAATTAATTTGAATAAGTTGAAAAATATAATCTATCTAGATATGCATTTATAAAATATAGATTAAACTATTAACATGATATGATAATATAATTAAATACATGTCATATAATTAAAATTAGGTAGTATATTAATACATACATACATACATATTAATAAAATGATAATAATCAAAATAAAATTTATTTGGCGGTGCACGTTAGATGTATACATATAAAAAATGTGTTTTTTAAATAAATTAAAACATACTTATAACCAATCTAATATGTGACAACATTGATGATGCATATAAGAGTCTCGCCTAACCAGCAATATAATAATGATATATATATATAGACATACACACACACACACACACACAAATAATGCAATGTTATACGGAAATTATAAATCATATAGTATAGTAAATACATACCTAATAATAACGCCTTAGAGCACACCTTGTAATGATGAATTCTCCCTCCTTTGAAATCTTCTCGATTCGGCAAATTGATAATCCTTGAACCGTAGACCTTTAGCTATCCAATAGCTTCGCCTTTTGAATTGATTTGAGATGAATTTATTGGAGCTTTAATGAGATCAACCAGAAATGATGGTGAAATGGGAGCCAAAACGTTTTTTTTGCACGAGAGTTAGGGGTCCTTTTATAGTGGAAGAAAAAGAGAGAAATATGGATCATATCTCATACCATTTCTCATCAAATCTCAATCTTCCATCTCCAAACCCCTCTAGCCATTTTAATCGTGTCCTATAGGCATTGTTGCTATCAAAATAACATCTTAACATCATGGGCTAACAGCTCATTTAAGCCCAAGTAAATATTATTAATTAAATCTAATTTAATTGCTTGTCGATATCACATATCGATCGATACATTTATAACTATCATAAATATATACAATAATATTTATTCTTCAAATCATATTTAAAATTTTGTAATTAATATTTCATATATATTAATTAATTTAATTTATTTATAATAATATTTAAACTAATTAAATGGTTTGTCTAAACGGAATTCATCATTCCAGTTGCGTGACTCGTCAAGTGTAAATTCAGTCAGCGATTAACATCAAACTATTCAAATGTTAATGTTCACATGTCACTTAGCAGGTGGTGCAATATTTTGACCAAATTTATCATTTACTTAGTTTTGGTAAAATCCAATTTTATATTGTTAAGTGTTACCTAATTATGACATTTATTTACACCAATTCTCTTCGTTATAACTATATCAATTTTGAACTCATGGAATTTGATGATGATCAAAATTTCCATTCGTTCATATTCAACTCCATAGTCCAAACACAAAGTTCTTGGTTCAGTAATAACAATTATTATTAACCGAACTGCTCTGGCCAGAGACTTTGACTTTGAGTTGACTTGAGTTGACTGTGATACTAACCTCGTGTAACTGAGGAGATGAATCTACTCTTTAATAGTGTCACACTTCCAATACTTCCACTGGACCCAACTATAGTCACTCGATGGATGTTGTGCCATGATTTGACTATAATCAAAGCAGAGCTTTCATATTGAAGATCCATGGCAAGACCATATAAATCAGTTAAACCGATATTTTCTGTTTGACCTTTGTTATATTAACCAACATAAAAATATCGAGTGGGTTGTTCCATGGTTATTTAAAAACTATCAGCACATAACCTCTTGGTGCCCCCATAACTAGGAGTAATACACTGCCCAACATTTGAAGAACATTACATACTATAGTCTCATCGATATTCAGTCTCAATGCATCCTGACTAGGAATATTTAAAATGGTATGTAACGACCTGGTATTTTGTGCCTTTTGTATCCGCACAAGTCAGACTTGAGTTGCTCAAAATATCAGATTGTTAATTTATATTTGACAAAACTCAACATATACAGTAAATACATCGATCACAGAATCACAGACACAGAGTAATATAACAATAATCAGCCGAAACAAATGGATAGTAGTTCATGAAGCTACTATATATATATAACAGAGTTAAAACAAGATACAACAGAAGTCTTCAGATACATAGAAGTCTCAATACAATAGTCAAATATAAGAATCAGAATATAACATAGGAGTCAACTGAATAACTGCAAGCTGAATAGATAGATGGTTCTCCAAGCGAAGCTCCAACTCCAAAGGTGAGTCTCAAATGCTGCGACACTCAGTCTGACCCGAGCGTAAAGCAAAAACACTCGAATCAGGGTTAACATTCTTATATCAATAAATCCAACTCAAGTGAAATATCAACTGAAATGCAAGTAACTCAAAGGATGTTTGGGATAACCATCCTCTAAGGATCCGTGGAACTATCTACTATGTAGTAATATACGCTATTATAATATGTTTATATTAAAGTAAAAGTACCAAAATAGCGTTAAGGCGTTACCCATATCCCCCTTAACATATTTTATATATTCCCGTAGTCTATATAATGCCGTACGCTCCTCCGTAAACTGGAGGTTTACCCAGAGGACATCACATAGTTACGGACAAAACAAACTCGTAGAAGGTGTGATAGGGCATGCGACAAAGCACTCGAGGCAATGCCAGGGTAGATATACCGTTTGTGGATCCGGACTGGTGGTAGCGCATAAAAGCTACTACCGCTCACCTAATGACACACTCCCAAATCTAAGGATGCACCCAAGCAAATCACAAAAGCAATAGAATGGTATCGAAGAAATATGCCCGATCGGAGGAATGACCTCACTTGGCTCGGCATGGCTCCTGTTTTAGCCGCATCTGAAAGTGTGCTATGGATCGTGTAATATGGATATGCGATAATACAGAGTATAGTGATGATAGTTATACATTAAATAGTGCGAAATATAAAAGCAGTATAATAAAAATGACACCAGAGATTTTTATGCTGGTTCGAAGCACCGTCCTACGTCCAATCCCAGACTCCTTCTGGAATTTCACTAAAACAATAACCCTCACTTAACCCGGAGGAATAGGTTTATACAACCCTTGAGCAACCGAACAAGGACCTAAGCAGCGGAACCGGATTTCGCCTCAACAGCCGAAGAGGAATTTACACGCCTGAGTAGTAGAACAGGACTTCAACGGATACAAAAGATTGTTTGACTTTTTGTGTTCTAATAACATGGATAAGTCTGTTTATAATACACCCTTCCTATGATCTTCTCCTCGAGTATAAATATATATATATATATTTGAAGTTTATGAAGAATAGAAAGGAATAATATTGCTTAGAATATGTTAATGCTGAATATTTGAGAATATGGGCGCAAGTATATTCAAGAGAGTTAGGTCAGAAAGATAAGAAAATTCAGTGATTTAGGATCAAGTTAGGATATGTATTTATAATTGTTAAAAAGTAGCAACCATTGACGAAATGTTTTGGTTGAAGCGTTGCATCCAAATCTCTTTGTAGAGATTCGTAACTCTTCGCAAATGGTCGTGTCTTTTTAGAAAATATAGCTGTTATAGATATTCAGTCAACTGGGCCTCTGGGTCAGTCGACTAAATATTCAAACGAATTTTTAAATATATACTTGTATATTTGTGCATCTGTGCATGTTGCACAGAAATTTTCAGGTCAGTCGACTGACCTGGTAATTTCTGTGCAAACTGCACAGTTTTCACAGGTTTTTATATATATATATATTATATGATTTCTAAAAGAAAATTTTGTTAATATATATATATATATTATATGCTTATATATGTATAAATCATTTGAAAGTAAGAAGGTTATATATATAAGCTAATATATACGTAAACAAGGAGAGATCTTAACAAAATTAACTTAAGACTGAAAACAAAAACAATAAAGATTGATGCGCCGATTTTGATGTCTTGTCTCCATGTAGTATATATTCTCTTTTTGTCGTAACAGTCGTCAATTCCATATGTTGTAGAGAACTTCGTGTCATGAACCAGAACCAAGTCTCAACATTCTCCCCTTTTTTATTGATGACAACCTGTAAATAGATATAGATTTTGGCTGTATATAATATAATATAAATACTTACTCCCCCTGAATCTTTGATGATCTATATCCTGCATTCTTAATGTTAGTGATAATTTTTCTCTCCCTTTGCCATCGACAAAAAGGAATAAAGAGTATGAACAATAGTATGATATATTCATAGATATTCAAAAAGAAACGAACATTCATACATTACAATATCACAAACAAGAGTTTTGAAATAATACGAAAACATTAGATATTTAGTACAAGCCAAAATGTTTTGAAATAAAAAACTAATGTTTTTAGAACATAAGAGAATCAACAATTTACTATACTATATGCTTACCCCTATCACCATGAGAACTTTGACCACCACTATTGCCTCCATTTCCACCGTTGTTGCTACTACTCGCTTGATCATCAGAAGATGAAGACCAAGTGAAGACGGGATGTTTGCTCGAATCACCTAGTGTAGCCGTGGAAGTGCTGGATGAACATGAGATTGCTTGCCATAACTTTGTGAAAAATTCTTTAACTTTATCAAGCTTTTTTTCAACCCTAGTGATGTGTGATTGAAGAATTTTTTGGTTACGACATATCATGGAAATAGACTCATGTAGAGGAAGGCCCGGATTAGGAATCATAATTTCGTCTTGTTGATGAATAGTT
This sequence comes from Allium fistulosum, assembly GCA_030737815.1. Lineage (NCBI taxonomy): Eukaryota > Viridiplantae > Streptophyta > Magnoliopsida > Asparagales > Amaryllidaceae > Allium > Allium fistulosum. The sequence continues at coordinate 1,366,230,709 of CM060902.1, read as the reverse complement.
GATCTTTAGCGAGTTGGACGGGATGCTTCGCCTTGTTGTTGTGGTGGTTGATCTTGAGGTAATTGGCATTGAGTCCATTCTTCAAAAGAAATGATAGGAGGAGGTCGAGCAACCGGTAATTTCATCAAAGCTAGAGTACGGGAGTTTAAACATCTGACGGTAGAGACCGGTGAGTCGGGTTCCGAAATCTCACATTCTTTTAGTAAGCGCATAATGTACTCACCGTAATATATGACATTCATGTGGCCATTGTTGAAACTTAAAAACTCATCAAGAATTATCCGGAGCCAATTTACTTTGATATTTCCGAAGATGGCATATAAGGCTTTGAAATTGTGTTAATAAACATGTTCGTAACTTCCGGTTCTCGGAGTTATGGTTTTCATTAACGCGTGGTGCATAATCCTAGCTTTAGGCCTTAAGGACATAGATTTGAGTTGATGCATATCATCTTCCAAAAACAAATGACTTATACAATCACGAACGACCATATCACAATCAACATTACTTAATTCAATACCTTCATTTTCTGATTTTAAGATGTGAGCCATTCGATCTAAAGAAAAAAATACCGGTTTTCCACAAACCAAACTCCATACACAATCATCTTAATTTTGAATGTTTTGATGACCAAAATTAAGATTGGAATAGAATAGTTTGACCATGATTTGGTTTATTTTGTGTTTGTTTTCATCAATATTGAATAAAGACTCCAAATTGCTACGACGAGACAATTCTTGTATATGATAAGGAAAGAAAATTTCAAATTTGACAAACGAACCTTCAAAAATACGAGAATCTTGCATTCTCCTCCATCGTCTAACTGCGGTATCGTCGAAAAGCCATTGTCGGATTTGGTCGTGGGAAGGAGGTTGGGAAGATGAAGATGCTTGACCTTTTCTTTTTGGAGCCATAGGATTTGAGTGTTTATAGGTAAAAATTAGGTTTTTGAAGGTCTAGGGTTTTTGAATAGTTTGAAAATCTGAAATAATAATGAAGAGTAAAGGTGAAATTGAAGGTTAAAAGGTGAGATTGAGTGGGTAGGAGCAGTAAATTGGCTCAGATCTACGAATCACTCGACTGAATCAGGTGGTCAGTCGATTGAACCTGAATTTCAATATTTTCGAACTTCTGGTTCAGTCAACTGAAGGCCTGATTCAGTTGACTAAATCTGGGTCAATAAGAATTTATCTTCTGGTTTAGTCGACCGACCCACTGGTTCAGTCGACCGACCCACTGGTTCAGTCGACTGAGTCTATTAGAGTAATTTTTGGAATTCAGTGTCAGTCGACTGGCCTGTGCAAAAATTCTTACTCGGCCTGTTTTTCTGAAATGTTTTGCATATCGTTTTATTTTATAAATTAATACTTATGAAAATGTTAATTTATTTATTGAAATAATAGACCTAGTATATATGTTATGAATATATGAAAAAAAATTGATTCTTTTATTACTAATAAACAAAATTGCACATGAATTATTTGAGAAATGAAATACAACGACAATTTCCTTATTTTGATGGGCTAGGAGTTTTGTAGCCCTGTAGCTGTTTGCGTCGAACGTTGGATGCTTCATTTCGATCCCATGAATTTGGTAAGACTGGTGGTCGTGGTGGGGATGAAGTAGAAGGTCGACAAATGGGTGAAACAGCGTGTTCATCGATTGGATGGGATGAAGCACCATAGAATTTCATGGCAATATGTTCTATAATACCTAGACGTCTAGAATTGATCTTCTACTTGTAATATATTTCGCGCTGCAGCATCAACGTCTCCTGCTGATAGTGATGTAAATCACTTATTTTCTATTTAGTAGTTGGAGAGACGTCAAACATCATCTTCTTTCCTTTCTTTCTTTCCAGAGTGTATCCGGTATGACCGTGAGTAGAGGAAGGTAGTGTAGAATGATGGACGGGAGTTTTTGTTGGTGAATCGGAAGTTATGATTTCTATGGAGTTAGTGGAATGAGAGAAATTTGACATAATGAAAGGATTTTGTATTTTTGTTAGTTTAGTTGTTTGTATGAATATCAGAGAATAATAATGCCTATTTATAGACTTTAGTGGAGAATAAAAAGGATGAAATGAATGGATTGTATTTTTTTTAGCTACAACAAAGTTGTTAGTTAGGAATGATAATTTTGGTGTTTTTCTGTTATTGTGATTCACTTATGTAAATGTAATATGTTTGTTTATACAGCAAACATATATATAAAGGTAAGTGTTATACACAATTTAGAGTATAGTTGTAACCATATAAGAAAAACCCCGACCTGGATCGTAATGAAAATAATTAATAGCTCAGGTGGTTAAGACATCTGGACTATTCACAACATCTCATAGGTTCGAGTCTCAGCATGGTTAAAAAAATGAATTTTTGTCAAAATTTTTATATTTGAGTGTTGGTCTAAAATTGGGTATTTTATTATAGTAGAACTATTTATATATCTTTTATTGACATTATACCGAGTTCTCGACGTAGTTTTATAAATGTATTTTCTAATAGCGGTTTCGTAAAGATATCAGCTAATTGATTTTCAGATGGAACGAAATCTAAATTTATCACATCTTTTTCTATATTGTCGTGTAGAAAATGATGTCGAATATCTATGTGTTTAGTTCTAGAGTGATTTACTAGATTTTTAGATAGATTTATTGCACTGGAATTATCACAGTAAATTGTTGATTTTGATAAATTAACTCCAAAATCTTTAAGTGTCCATTGCATGTAGATTACTTGTGCACAGGCTAATGCTGTAGATATATACTCTGCTTCACAAGTTGATAGTGATACACAATTTTTTTTCTTACTAAACTACAATATTAATGATTTCCCAATGAAGTGACATGTACCGCTTGTGCTTTTTCTATCCATTCGTGATCCTCCAAAATCAGCATCGCTATATGACACTAACTCGAACGAGCAATCTTTTGGATAGAAAGGTCCGAAATCTTTAGAATTACTAAGATAATGTAGTATTCGTTTTACGGCTCGTAAGTGTGATTCTTTTGGGTCAGCTTGAAATCTTGCACATAGACATACACTCATCATTATATCCGGTCGACTCGCTGTTAGGTATAATAATGATCCTATCATACTACGATACAGTTTTTGGTCTACACTCTTGCCGTTTTCATCTTTATCGAGATGAGCTATTGTGCTCATAGGCGTTGGTTTGGCAGAGGTGTTTTCCATTCCGAATCGCTTGATAAGATTATTACAATTTTTTTCTTGATTTATAAATATTCCATTTGAAACTTGTTTTATTTAAAGACCTAGAAAATACGATAATTCTCCCATATGGGACATTTCGAATTCTCTAGTCATTATTTCAGAAAATTATTTACATAATTTATTATTAGTTGAACCAAATATAATGTCGTCTACATATATTTGAACTATTAAAATATCATTTTTAAAATGTTTTATAAATAGAGCATGATCTACTTTTTCTATTTCGAACCCTTATTCAATTAAATAGCTTTTAAGGCGTTCATACCAAGCACGTGGTGCTTGTTTTAAACATATAAAGCTTTCTTAAGTTTATAGACATGATCTGGATATTTTTCATGAACAAATAAAGGTGGTTGTTCAACAAAAACATTTTCTTTAATATAACCATTAAAAAATGCACTTTTAACATCCATATATATATATATTATAAATCAAATTACACTCAATTTTTTTTTCAAATTAAATCAAATTTTCAAAATAACGTGTAGCAAAGCTATTAAGTGATCTCTCCACTTTGAGACTCGAAAATAAATGTTGATGATGCTCTAGTCATCACCGAAATTATTTTCCAGTGATAACGAAGAGAGTACAGACTTAATTCCTTTAAAATTATTCTTTTGAAACAATTTCCATTCGAAAATACTTCCAAATAATATATATATATATATATATCAAAACTTTGAAAACCAAAATTTGAAAAGTACTGGAAATTAAATTCTCAAATCCATAATTTAAATTTATTGCATTTTCAAATCAAATAACCTTGTTTATAAAATTTTGAACACCTTATAACATATAACAACAGACAAAATACTAATGATAATCTAGTATTATCATTCCTAACAACCAATTCCTTTAATTATCAAATTTCAAAAAATTATACTTTTATAGATAAAATACAATCATACAAAATTTTCAAATTTTGGAAACAATATTGTGTCAATTTGCTCTGTTCAAGTGTTTTGGAATTTCTATCGATAGCGTTAGCTAGACGAATCAATCAAAACCCAAACTTCAAACTTAACAGCTCTAAAAACACAATATAAAACATTTTATATTAAATAAAAAAACACTCCCTCACTCGATAATACAGAATGGATTTCAAAGCAAGGTAGAGATCCAAATCCAAGGGAACCCAAATCAAAGAGAATTCTAACTAGAAGACTAGCTCGATAGGGAGATAAATAGATTATAAAGAGAGAAAAGAATGGATAAACTTATATAAATCGCGGGCGACCTTAATCGGGTCAACCGTGACTTCAAGAATAAGATCGATGCAGAATTCTGAGGTAAATCGACATTCGATCACAAGAGATAGAATTCAAGCATAGCAAGAGATAGTAGCATTGTAAACTGAGGATACAGAAATCTTCGGTAAATCAATGCCTATTGTAAAGGAGTTTTACCTCTTTACAAATCATTCTAAGGTTGGCGGGACCGCCGATTCATTATAGAGATCAACCGAAGTGGAGTTATGGGATACTTCAGAATCAAGAAAATACGAACAGGGAAAGACAAAAATGGATTTCAGAACAAAAGGGAAATTTCCAAAATTCAAAGGAAATTCGAATCAAATAGGAAGGGACTCAAGCTCGAACGAAGGTGATTCTTGTAACTAAATCCACTCTATATGCTAAGTTCTGCCTAAAACTAGAGCTCTGATACCAACTGTAACGACCCGGTATTTCATTCCTTTCGCATTCGCACATGTCGGACTTGAACTGCTCAAAATATCAGATTGTTAATTTATATTTGACAAAACTTAGCATATACAGTAAATCAATCAATCACAGAATCACAGACACAGAGTAATATAACAATAAGCAGCGGAAACAAATGGATAGTAGTTCATGAAGCTACTATATATATAACAGAGTTAAAACAAGATACAACAGAAGTCTCTGGATACATAGAAGTCTCAATACAATAGTCAAATACAAGAATTAGAATATAACGTAGGAGTCAATTGAATAACTGCAAGCTGAATAGATAGATGGATCTCCAAGCGAAGCTCCAACTCCAAAGGTGAGTCTCAAATGCTGCGACACTCAGTCTGACCCAAGCGTAAAGCAAAAACACAAAACACTCGAGTCAGGGTTAACATTCTTATATCAATAAATCCAACTCAAGTGAAATATCAACTGAAATACAAGTAACTCAAAGGATGTTTGGGATAACCATCCTCTAAGAATCCATGGAACTATCTACTATGTAGTAATATACGCTATTATAATATGTCTATAGTAAATTAAAAGTACCAAAATAGCGTTAAGGCGTTACCTTTATCCCCCTGAACACATTTTATATATTCCTGTAGTCTATGCAATGCCGCACGCTCCTCTGTAAACTGGAGGTTTACCTAGAGGACATCACATAGGTACGGTACAAAACAAATTCATAGAAGGCGCGATAGGGCATGCGACAAGGCACTCGAGGCAATGCCAGGGTAGATATACCGTTTGCGGATCCGGACTGGTGGTAACGCATAGCAGCTACTACCGCCCACCTCATGACACACTCCCAAATCAAAGGGTGCACCCAATCAAATCACAAAAGCAATAGAATGGTATCGAAGAAATGTGCCCGATCGGAGGAATGACCTAACTTGGCCCGACATGGCTCCTGTTTTAGCTGTATCAAGCTGACTCATGGGAGTCAGGGCTACGTAAATACCATATAGATTCGTCACCAAACCATCCTACTTCATTCTGGAATCTCCACCATGTACACAGTTGTTAAAGTGGTTTTTGGCATTGGCAGAGAGTATGACAATATCTGATCCCGGTCTCTTTAACAACCAAACGTTACTATAACACCGTGGTCATTTCATTTCAAATCATATTTCAAAACCAAAATATCATATCTATTTCAAAACCATATAAATATGATATCATTATTCACTCAAAAAAATATCCATTTCCAAAATCATAATACTTTCCAAAATTTTAACACTTCTGAAATTATAACATTTTTGAAACCATAACACTTAGGAAATCATAACACTTTGAAAATTCATAGCACTTTGAAATCATATTACTCCCACTTAAACAGTTTAGATATTAAATAGTATATATAATAAAATAGTTTATATAATAAAATAGTTTATAAAATAAAATATTTCATAAAATAAATAATTAGTATATTAAAATAGTTAAATTTAAAATAGTTTATATTTAATTAATTTGCAAAGTAAAATATTAAAATATTTTAAATATATTTTAAAATACTTTATATAATAAAATAGTTTCCTTAAATTTCACAAATCAATTCAGATCAACTCGAATTCCGAAATTCAATTTGATCCAATCTCAATTCACCAATTTCAATTCAGTTCAAAACCATTAAAAATTTAGATCGATTTCAAATACATGTATAAACTACAATTTTAAACCATTTCAATTTCAATAGATTTCAAAGCTTAAATTCATTTATATTTCAAATTCAACTTTACCATTTTTTATATTAAAAAATTCACTTAGTCAATCCAATATCATTTAAATAAAACCTTAAATTACAATTTATACAAACTAAATATTCCCTTCAATTTATTTACTTGAAACATTCATTTAATCACTTTAAATCAAAATCAAGTTATAAATCATATATTTAAAATCTCAAATTTAATAAGTTTCAAATCGGTTTTATTTAAGAAAAATTCAAATTAATTTCAAATTAATTTCTATTTCTCTTTCCAACTTAATTTATTAAAATTATTATAAAATCTATATTAAAGATATAATATCTTAAAATCAATATTTATTAAAACCACATATATTTCTTTTCAAAAACCTTAGAAATCATTTTCAAAATATATATATATATATATATAGACCAACGTTGTATATAATTCTATCCTATGGTCAAGTGTTACAGATATTTATCATTTCAATCCGCAATTTAAATATATACGGGTATATATCTTTTCAACCCGCAATACCGAATTTAATTTAATGAAAATCGCTTGGGTTTATCATTTCAACCCATAACAATTTTCTCCTATTCAGGTTTATCATTTCAACCCATAACGATTTTCTCCTATTCTACAAGATCGTTCGGGTATGTATCATTTCAACCCATAGGGAATTTTATACTAACAGGGAACTTGCAAAGTGAGAACAATTATGATAATAATATAACATATCAATAACAAAGATATATCATCAATAACAAATAAAATAAAATATAAACAATAGGATATGGTGTCATATCCCACAGGTGAACAATTTCAGATAATAGCATATCATATACAGCAATTAAATGATTAAAAGTTCAATTTAGCAGCATATTTCAATTGTCGTTTCAATTGAAATCAAATTTAATAAATATAAGAACGTTAATCGTGAGTGATCGCTGACCTTTCGAGGCTAGACGGATTTGTCACTGAAATGAGTTACGAATCCAAGTACGAATTTCAAAGCAAAGCAGGATTGGCACGAATTCAACGATCAAAGATGATAACAGGAATAGTCAAAATCAAATTAGAACTGGATCAATGAAGATAATTGATATAAGCGAACTCATATATACAAATATATATATATAACTATTTATATATAAAAATCGTATTCTAAATTCAAACATACATTAAAATGGAATATTCATATTTATTTTCAAATCAATAATTTAACTTTAATAATAAAATTAAAATAAAATCTATACATATATATATAACCAAATTCATATATACTTATACACATAATAAACAAAATAAATCTTTTATGGTAGATTTGGAAAAATCAAACATTAACAAAAATCAAAATATTTATAGGTATATACAAAAATCATTATTAAATTTAAACCCATATATTTAGAATATATACCTAATATATAATTTAAATCAATATCTCTTATGAAAATAAAAATAACTTACTTTCAAAAACTATATTATCACAAAATCAATATATAGGCAGCCTATAAGCAACAATTTTGCAGATTATATCTATAAATAAATGTATGTATAAATTAAACTATAAACACAATATATGCATGCGGCAAAAAGGCGGACTAGATCTATAAATAACATATGCAGACACAATTTATAAAACATAAAACAAAATATACATACCTCGGTTAATATATACATACAAACATATAAACACACACATAAAATATATATATACGCAAGCATAGGAAAACTCAGTTATATGCCTGGAATAGTGACTATATATACAGTACTACCTTATAACATTACTCTGACATACCTATACTTACTTTGACATAAATATTATATACTTTGTTCATATATATTTTAATACTATTATAAAATAAATATATACATGCAGACGTGAAAACTGAGCCAAAGAAAATATGTGTGCAGCTAAAATATATGTATAATTCTAAAATCAAAATATCCGTACATATTATCATTTTTAAAACAATACTTAGTATCAAACTAAAATTTATAATATAACATAAGTCGACAGATCATACATATAACCAAAACAATCTGTCACACATATTTTAAAATTATCACTTTGTATTATATCTGAAACCAATCAGACATATATATTCACTAAATAGTGCCGACATAATCAATATCCCTACAAACACTTACTTATTGTATATGAAAAAGTCTATATATAACATTTATATGTTAAAATATATATATATAACATCAATAATATAATTTAGCTAACCAAATCACATTCAACTGAATACTCGCAAACAATATACATACAATAAATATTTAATGAAGGAAAGGCTGCAAACATACATGTCTACAGGCTATTGGGCAGGGACGAGCTTGAGGCTGGGACAGCCGAGAAGTGGTGGAGATGGAGGCCGAGCACAACGGCATGGAAGTGGGGTGCGGAGGGTGTAAGCATGGGGCGGAGGCTGTAGGTCGAGCCACTGGAAGGTGCAGATTGGAAATGCATGAGCTAGGCTTCGGCCTTGAGAGGAGTGGGTGTTGTCAAGTACAACAGAAAAGAAGTTAAAAGTTTAACAATGCCAATGTTTCATTTATATAATTTATATTATTTCATGAAAGAATGGAACAGACAGAGAACCGAAATTTTTTGAACGAACCAGAAATGTGAAGGGACAACTCAATATAAGATGAAAAGTTTAGAATAATAAAAGTCGTGCCAATTGAATGCTAGACATATTAATAGCTGACGGCAATACCGCTTTGCACGATGGGAAGATAAATGGTTACGGGTAGATCAAAAGGTTTAAACGGCACCGATATGGATGACCGTTTCATGGGTCTCGCCACGTATCGGACACCGAATTACGGAAATAAATATACTATGAAGATCAGCACGACGAGGCGATCATAACGGTATACAGATATCAGTGGTACGATCATCCTATCAAAAGTCGATAATCGGTACCGAAAATGCTGCTAAACGCCAAAAATAATATAAATGGAGCAATAGCAGTCCAAATTTGATGAAACGGAAGATGACATCATGCTCCGAAGATGATTTACAAATTTATTATGTAAAAATATTCTGGTTTGGAAATTTTTTTATTATCATCAAATATTAACTAATTTGAATTCAAATAAAATTACAAAATAAAATAAACTTCCATATTATCAGTTGAAAATTTACCATTTACTATGTTTAAATAGGGGTATTCTAAATATCAAATTTATATTTCAAAAATTTATTATCTAAAATTTCAAAAAAAATCAGTGAAATATATTATTAAAACCTTTAAAATTTTACGGGTCGTTACACTGTATACCTACATTTATCATGATAAATTACTCATGGTTATAACACTTTGTAGCTACTATCACAAAATATACCATTAATTGATTTTATATTAAATATACTCTTAATTAAATTAATCAATTAATATAACACATTATATCAAGTATATTATAGATAGAAAATACCGTTTATCTGAATAAGATCAGTCAACGAGTTAAATATATGTAACAAATTACATAATTGCCCTTGGGACATACCTCTAACTATATCGGTCTCCCACTTGCACTTCGGGTCAATTATGGAATCTTATTCCAACTTCTCCAATCGGTTTTCTCAAAACCAGTTTGGCCAGTTCCTCAGTGAACGATTATGTTATTATGTTTCAATTATCTACTATGTCAACTAGCTCTCTCCGATGTTGATAAAATACCATTATCGTATGGAACAATTCAGAGAATGTCTATTGTCTACTAGTGAGCTCTAAGTTCAGTTATGAACTATATTGTAACATTGTTATCATATAACAATGTTATGGGATTCTCAACATTTTGAATCATCTTTAGCTTAGTTCTAAATTTAGGCATTTATTATATATATATATATATATATATTATTTTATTACGGCGTTGCTCAAGTCAATGAATCAGCCACAATCTCTTCTATTTTGAACATTTCCAGCTCAAAGATTATTAATTTATTATTGACATATTATACCCAATATCAGTTATGAAATTTAAGTACGAACATTCCTTCAGAAGGAGTTCGCTGTTTCTTTAAACAATTCTCAAGTATTTCATAAATACATGAGAACACTCCAAACTATTATTTAGTGATATCGATTTGGATTTGATATTTGCCTCATGTATAAATGCATAAACGAATCACGACATCTTAAACAACATAGCACATAGGGTAATTCCTATTGCTCATGTATAAAGAACCCATCTTTACATATCTTGTATTAAACATTTTAGTAAGGTGTCATTACATATTGTTTTGGGACATTCCCGGTATCTCTTATACCTACTATAAAAGACATCATTCATAAATCTAATGTTGAGTATTAAAACAACTAAAACCGATTTTAACACAAGTACATCGTTAACAATCAATAATGCATTGTTTACTTATGATCTAGAAATATCAATGTACCTATTAACATTCTTCTTATGAACACACCCTTCCTCTGCATTTTGACTTAAAATCAAACTATTTGATTTTTCAATCAAAATAATTATTCAATTTTAATACTTATAAAATGATACTTTCATATCATTTCTTGGATCATATCCAAAAACTCACAACCTCTATATCTCTTCCACTAACTACGAGACACTTTGGTTGTGATGTGAAAATAGCCTATTCTAAATCATTATTTAGAATTTTCTATTTCAACATATATGTACCAAAACACTAAATCTTATCAAGCGATAATCATACGAGTAAATCTGAAATAAATTGATCATATTGAATGATGAAACTATTATACTAATTTAAATAATTGAAATTTACGAAATTATTCTTATCAACATTGCTCATTTAATTCCAACTGCATCAGTCTTTCTCATAAAGACACAATCGCAGCCGATGGATCACATCCCTTTGGTTATGACTACCAAAGTCATATTTTGATTATACACTTGGAATTCTTTCGAATTTGCGCATCATACCATATCATAGAGTCAACACTCTTAATGGTTTAATTAAACAACCAAGGATTACTTATTCTTGACATTGATAAGAAACTCACAGTTTCTCTTTAATGTACAAGAATACTTACTAGACGTTCCAATGTAATATGTTCGTTTATGTTGGATTAATTTCATTTCATCCCATGTAATCAATTTTATTCATGGATCATATTCATGTCCATTTTACAACCAATAATTTCTTGAAGAAATTTCTTCGCCACGAAGTTGGTATTTCTTGAAACAATAATTGTTTATTAGTGCAATGGAATTTGCAATCATAATTATTTTATGACTTATGTAAAACTGATTTTGCATTAGTTCATAATATATTTATGTTCACAATATAAATTAATCATCCAATGACTATTGTACCCAAACTTCGTTTGGGCGATTCATACAGGATCCCTCGTGAACAATTATCATGTATAGACTTTCGACTTGCGTAACCTGCCGACCTGTAACAACCCATAATTTTGTGAACATTTTTAACGAAATTTTTATTTAAATTTTGACTTTTAAATCATTTAAAAGTGAATTTTTCCAATGTAAGTTTTGAATTTGTTGTAATTTATTTTCCAAATGCAATAAATAAACAATTATTGAATTTTTTTATTTTGGTCAAAATTTGAATTTTCAGTTCAAATTTTTTTTAAAAAAATTGAATTCTTAAATTTTAACCTTTTTCTTTGAAGTAGAATATATTTATGATATCTGTTTTGCTTTTTGTTTCGTTAAATTCTGAGTTATACTTTTTAAATTAGATAAATTACAGCGTTTTACACGCAGTTATTTTCTGTATTTCAATTTCTATTTTTTTATGTTCATTTCTATATTTTTATTTTCTATGTTATTCTTATTTATTTTTTTATTTTTTTATCTAAACTTTATTCATTGGATTTTACTTGTGTGTATATTTTTTTCATAAATGGCTTGGAAGAAATCAAGGAGACATGCGTTACATTTTTGTTTTTTTGCTTGCCTTTTATTTACCTACCCTCTTTATTACTTACCCTAGCCATTCATCATTTATAGCCGTGAATTGCTCTTATTAATCACGTACAAACATCTCAAGATATCCTCTTTTCAATTGCATTTAAGAATTATATATATATGTGCATATATATGTGGGTTTCTTTCTTCTTATTTGTTGCCTTTTATTTCCTAGCCTTTTTGTTTTCCTATCATTTACTCCTCTTTAGTCGTTCAAATCTTTTCTTTCCATCCACACCACTTCATAATTCACGTACACATTTACTTCACATTTCATTTCTAGAAAGAAATGTATGCAAATATATGGCTTGGAGAAATTTAAGAGGCATACGTTTCATTGTTTAAACACTGTCTTTTTCATTTGCATTTAGGAATAAATGATATTTTGATTTGGGTTTGGATTTAAATGATTTCTATATTTTATTTATTTATTTATTTTCCTATGTTTATTTCCCTAACTTTTATTATATTTTTTTTATAAACTTTGAATATATTCATTTGATTTTTGATTGGTTTTCTTTTTAATAATAGCTTAGAAATTGCAAGAGATATAGGTTACTTGTTTGTTTATTTGTTGCCTTTTTCTTTTCCCTTGCCTTTCCATTTGCATAGCCAATTACTTCCCACATTCATTAACCATGAATTCTTCTCATAATTCACGTACGTATTATTTGTTGCCTTTTTATTTCCCAAACCATTAAAACTCCCACCTTAAATTGCCTTGCCTCTTTATTGATTTAGCCGTTTACCATTTGCTTAGTCATGTTTTACTCCCATCAAATTTCGCGCAAAATATTTCCCAACATTTCCTTCCTCGTTTGACTCTTCTGATTTAAAGATCTTTGCATACGTTTCTTTTATTAAATAGGAATTAAATCCCCTTTGTTATTTTCTTAGCATTTATTCTCGTAGACGTTTTTTTCCATAACCCTAGCCGCCTATTACTCTTACAAATCGCATACAAATATTCTCATCTCACATCTCATTCTCATTTTATTTCCTAAGAGAAAAAAATTTATAGATCTAAATATCCATGGCTTCTTCTTCCTCTTCTTTTTCTTTCTTTCTTCTTTTTCTTTCTTTGTTTCCTTCATGAATAGGCTCGGCCTCTACCTCCTATTGCTAACCCCATCACCACCTCCATCACCACTTGCATAAGATAGAGCAAGGTTATGCCATCTTATCTCAATTATTTTCATTGTTTATTTCATCTAATCTTTTGTATTAAATATACTTATGTATTTTGTATTTGTTTGTGTACATAAGTTGAAATCTTAGCTCTCCTATCACTCAAGTTTGGATCGTGCTTTGTCGTGCCTCTTGTGTTTTCCGGAGTTTGATCTTTGTGTTTGAATTGTTGTCTTCAGCTTTAAAAAGGTGAGTAAATCTCACCAGACATTTATACTTATACAAATGTGAATTGACACCATTTGAATGTGTAGAACTATTATGTGATGTTATAACTGCATATGATCATTTATATATGATGTTAAATTGTTAATTTACCTGTCATCTTATCTGTTACTGTTATATGATGCTATTCTGTTCATTTATATCTGTTTATCACACTGCAAGTCCCTGTAGATTAGATTCACTATGGGTTGAAATGATACATACCCGAACGGACTTTAGAATAGGGAAAAATCGTTATGGACTGAAATGATAGGCCTGAACGATTTTTATTTCTTTTATTTAACTTGGGATTGCGGGTTTGAAATGATAGAACCCGGATTTTTCTTTTTAAACTGCGGATTGAAATGATACATATCTGTATCACTTGACCTAGGTTAGAAAACTATATACAGGCCCGTGGTTATTTTATAAAGTGTTTTGGATATTTTTAAGTATTTTAAAAATATAAATTTATGAAATTTGATTTAAATAGATTTTGAAATGTTTTAAAATAAAGAAATTATGATTTTTCTATGAGTTAAAATTGTAATTAATGAATGGTTAAATTGGATTATTGAAATATAACTTTAGTTTGGAATTTGGAATTTTGGTAAAAAAATGATATTTAACTTATATGAATAAAAATGGAACTTTAATTATATTTGGAAAATGGTAAATATGATAATTTGATTTAAATTTGAATTTAAGTGATTTATTAAAGTATTATTATTTTTCTATGAATTGAAGTGGTTAAATAAATGAATGCTTAAATTGTAATTTTAAAATATAACTTGACTGGGAAATGTAAATTTGGTTTCAATTAAAGGTTTAAATTAATTAAATAAAATTGGAAATTTAGTTAAATTTGTGAAATGGTAATTTAAATTTGAAGTGTTAAGTTTATTTGTTGAAAGTGAAGAAAAGGAAATTATACACTTGAACTAATAAGTGGAATTATTGAAATTTGGATTTATTTATAAGAAATTGGTTTTATAAAAATCAATATGTTTAATGATATGTTAATGAACATTTTTAATGTTAAATTATGAGTTTTAAAATGTTTAAAGAGTTTAAAATGAAGTTATTTATTTGCTGGAAATACACTAAAATCTGGAATTCACTTTTAATAGCATTCAGAAATGCTATGGTTTCTGAATTGAACTAAAACTAGGTAGAAAGGGCTATTATAGCATTTCTGCAATGCTGTAGTTGCTGTAGTTGAACTTATAGGCTAAATTGAACTCAGGTCTATTACAACATTTTCTGGAAATGCTGTAGTGGTCTACAGTCTTTGCTGAAATCATATAAAACCTTTGTTTTGAAATCTGAGCTATCGTAGTATTTTTAGAAATGCTGTCTTTGCTGTTTGAACTAAAATTTAACTAAAACTGAGTTTTAACAGCAGTTTTAAATGCTGTCTTTGCTGAATTAAAAGTTTCAAATATAACTTATAACAGTTTTTTTTAAAATGCTGTGAAAGGTTGAAATTTTAATAATTATGGTTTTTGACTTAGTAAACGAACTTGGAATGGTTTGAAACTTTGGAAATTGAATACTTGAATTGAAAGAATAATAATTACACTTTTAAAGGGTTTAAATGAAGTAATTTAATTGAAATATGAATCAATTAAAAGGTGATTTGAATTGAAAATGAATGAATGTTATCTTTGAATTTAAAGGGGTGTTTAAGATAAGATATTTTGATATATTAAAATGATTTGAAATGAAGCTTTGGAAAGATAAGATATTTTGATATATTAAAATGATTTGAAATGAAGCTTTGGAAAGATAAGATATTTTGATATATTAAAATGATTTGAAATGATGCTTTGGAAAGATAAGATATTTTGATATATTAAAATGATTTGAAATGAAGTTTTGAAAAGATATGATATTCTGATATATTGAAATGATTTGGAAATGATTTGATCTTTATTTTGATAAAGATTTGGATTTGAAATGATATTCTATTTTGAAGTATAAACTGTTTTTAAATTATAACGATGGGTTATAATAACGATTGGTTGTTAAAGAGACCGGGATCGGATATGGACATACTCTCTGTCGATACCGAAAACCACTTTAACAACTGTGTACGCGGTGGAGTTTCCAGAATGAAGTAGGATGGTGGCGACGATCCTAAGGTATAAATGTAACGTCCCAGATTTTCGCGCTCGAAAATCAACATCCATACTTTACATCGTATTCGAATGCCGTAGATTCGACCGTTCAAATCCGAGTCGCCGGAGCTTATAACAACATTAAGTAAACAACACAGCGGAAATAAAAGAATATAGATATACAATATCTGATACAATATCCAGATACAATGATGATACAATGAATATCTATATACATCAGAGATATGATACAACAAATAGCAGCGGAAAAGAAAACGATAACATCAGCAGCGGATAATCTCCATCTTCAAAGCGCCAATCCATAAATAGCTCGAACTCCCAATAACGAGGCACAAAGATAAGCAAGTGCAGTCCGATCCAAAGACTGAACTAGCTCCAGATAATCTACTAAATCTGAATATCTGAAAAACCAAACTCTAGACTGCTCGTGTAGAAAATTTTGAGCATCCAGAGTTTAGGAAAGAAACAATAAACTCCGGATCAGTCATGGGACTGGTGTGAGCAACAAAAACAGTTTATCTTTAAAAACAAATAGCAGAGAATTTTAAAGTCAATTCGCAATGCTTTTGGAAAATGAAACTACCATAAGACCTCCCACCACACACACAATGCAAACGCAGAATTGGAGGAGATTTCTTCTTATGATAGTCAAAGATGCTTACTACGCAAAATCAAATCATTTTTTATATTATTATTAGTGCATAGTGTAGAAAAAATTTCGAAAGTAGAATATAAATCTTAGCCAGCATAGACATTTCGCACTTATGCCTACTATAGCTACCATGTTCAATAGCAGGTTACCACCACATTCCATGGCAGGTAATACAACTAAAACCGTACAGGGCTCGTATTGTTTTGTTTGGATTTCCAACAAATGGTCAGGCTAAGGAACTTCCTATTCCACGAAAGAAACGCCTCTGGCGGGACGTTCCGAGAACCAACTGTTCTCTGCCAAACAAGGTCGGCAACCCCTTTTCCCAAGGGATAAAAGAAACCTCAGATATGCCACCCCCGGTCCTTTGGGACCTTTAACCGAGGCCTCGATAACCAACATCACACATAATAAAGTGTATCCACATGAGTAAGTATCTGGGCTCCATACCATGACACTACCCTTTTCCAGAAGGAATGGTCATACCCTAGGGGAGCTACCCCTGAAACCTTGCCGCAACATTCCTGTTTCGACCATTACCGGGTTGTGAGGCTCGACGAAGTCTCGTCCACAAAGCTTACGCTTTTTCAAAAAGCCACGCTTTGGGTCAACAGATGATCAACCTATGATCACAAAGATAAATGATCAAACAAATGATCATATCACAAATGATCAAACACTGATCATCACACAGCAACACTCAGCATGCCACATTACCAAATTGGGATATATTGCTGATAAATTTCAACTGCATAACCTCTGAGCTCGTACGTCTCAGAGAAGGGTGTTAAGCTAAGAGAATAAATTCTCCACCACCAACAGATATGTATTTGAAAGAAATCGGCTTTATATCTCAAAGTGTAATGTCAGACATGTATCCATATAAGTCTGTTCCGGGTTCGAACAGAACCGAAGGCACTTCTCACGAAGCCCTTGCAATTCCGGATAACTTTCAATCACGTCCGGACTTCCTGTCACAAAAAGAGTGATATAAATCTCTATACCGGAGCAACTCAGTGCAGAGACATTCGACAGGTTGTCCTTTCATTTTCGAAAATATCCGGTCTTCATCACCGGTCTTCAAATGCCATCCATATACGACGTATCACTATTCGGAATGGGTTATACGACCCAAAGGTCCTTTCCCGGCTAACCCGAATAGTGAGCGAAATATTTAAAAACATATGGATATTGGGATTTCAATTAAGTCACAATCTTAAACCCAAACTTTCTTTACAAATGGTTTAACAAATTACCATTTTAATCTTTTTAAACAAAAAGATTCAATTCATAACGTTCACCCAGTTTCACAAAGATTCATTCACAGATTTTCCCAAATCAATTTCTATTTCAATTTGATTTATTCGTTAAATCTTTAAAACAAAGATTTAACTTATAGCTTTCAAAACAATGTCATTTCGAATGATTTAAACAAATCATCATTTTAAATCTGTTAAAAATAAACAGATTTAATTCATAGCTTTCAAAAACAATTCATTCATAACTTGGAAAAATCATTTTTTTTTTCAATTAAATCTTGAAATTCCTTTACCTAAATTGGAATTTCACTTCTTATCTGAAAGCTTTTATTCCTTTAAAACAAACAGTTTTTATTTGGAAATTTGATTCATTTATACGAGTTAAAGTTCTTGGGTTAAATCCAAATTTTCAAACAATACTTTTAAAATGGTTTAAATTCATATGAACACATTTATATCATCTTTTATCCCTAGTTTCAAATCATAGGATTCAATTTCAACTTGAATTCAAATTTAAATCAAATTATTTAAATTTTCAAAACTCGTTTAAGTTATTCAAAATAACTTTTATATTTGAAATTCCATTTCAAAAGCTTTTCACTTTTTTATTTTAAACCCAAATTTCAAATTTCAAAATCAATTGAAATAAAAATTTCAATTTCAAAATCATCAAATTTAAATTATCTGTGACTTAACCGATTTCCACGTGAAATCCATATTTGTGTGTGTAAGAGTGTGGTCCAGGGGTTTTACACACAATAGTGCAACATCAATCATCACAGATATATCGATAAGCGGTATAATCGATAACGCTTATCTTCATTCATAGTTTCACAGATAAAATAATTTTATCAGTCACAAAGATTCATCATTACAATTCGATGTGGGTTTCGGATAACCAACTGGAATCCGACTCCCTGTCGCATCGAAATTCAAATGTCGTTCTATGGTTCAAGGGTTGCATATTCATATAACAGTACATTCATCACAGATATAACAGCTCAGCACAAAGCAATTCATATTATCATAATCACATAACAGAGATATAAATCCAATATGCAGCATTCAATGAAATCCAAACATCATAAGTAAGGTCAATTAATTATCTGACTAACTTAAATCAGATTAATTACTAATCCTGGTTAATTAATTTCAAACCCTTACTATTCATTATTCTTTAACCATCAATTAATCCACATTTAATCATTAATTAATTTAACCCTTAATTACTGATTAAATTAATAAATTCTTAACAAAAAATTTTCTTTAATTTCTTACATTAAGTAATTAACCTCCACTTACTAACCAATTAATCTCAAATTACCAATTAATAAATTAGCTGATAACCCAAAAAAAAATTTATATTAAATTAATTAATCTGTTCCTTAGCATCTTCATTAATTAAATTAATCTGTAATTACCCAAATCTTAATTAAGTTCTAGACAATCCATTTATTTTCTTCAAATTTCTCAATTATCATTATTATGAAATTAAACTTAAAACCTTTAAGTAAATCAAAACATTATTTAAGATAACTAATTATCTTTAAGACCTTATTTAAATAACCTTAAAATTTGATTCCCATTTACTTATAGGTTATCTTGGGTTAATAATTTACAAACTGGTTTTACTAAATTTCAAAATGTGGTTATCACAACCTGACCCGAGCCAAATGCTTGAATACCCGAGTCTGTCTTCGAGTCCTCCATGACATTCATTTCCCCCGATACGAAATTCTCCAAACTTCGAGCAACACAGGCCTTTGACCCGAGAAAACTCGAGTGCCTTCTTTCCCCAAAATAGCAGAGTCGAGAAAACGTGCATGTGCACATGTACTTCGCCAACGATCATCTCCAGCCAACCCCACGTCGTCGAACAAGTCGACGCTCCTACCCACATCCATTTCCGATCATCCAACTTCGACAAAATCTCGAAATTCAAAATCGAGCATACTAACCCAAAACTGGAAACACTCGAGCAAGCATCGCCTCAACCCTGTCAACACTTCAATCACGCCGCCTCGACCACCGGAAGCGCTGAAATTCCGGTCACGACTCCATCGACCACCCAGCTATCATCACGCCAAAACTCACCGCACTCGATCACCTATATCCATCACGCCGAAAAAACTGCAGCACCATACAGAAACTAGGTCTACAGAACAAAATGATCAACCACCGTCACTCCGATGATCTTCCACCTCCACCACTATTTTTCCTCCACTCACCCATCACTCGTCCATCACCGGAAGAAATTCCAATCTCCCAGACTACAGAGTCCATCAAATTTCACCGAAATTCTAAATTTTTGTTAAACCAGAAATACTCTTTAACCTCTCTACTAAAAATAGTGATTTTTGTTTTAAAAATCCAATTTCGGTTTAAGCAATTGAGTTAGAGTACTGAATACAAGAATTATGACAATTTAAATTTGACTTATTAAATGTTGCTCAGATGTTTTATTTCTTCCAGAGGCAAATGCAAATTGTTTTAACTTAAACAAAATTTAAACTTAAACTGATGATAAATCACATATATTTAATTCAATACTTAAGTCATAACAAAGATTGGTTTATTAGCATATGATTTTTTTTTTATCTGATTTTTTTTTTGAACCTGGAACTAAAACCAGAGAAGTTCCAAACATACATATATATGCACAACAATATTCATATATATACACAAAGCTAAACTTAAAAAATCATTCACAAACATGCTTGTTTCATAGATGATCATGCAACATAATTATTTACTTAACTTTTAAAACTATGATGTTACTCACCAGTATAGATGAACAGAGCAATTCAAAGCATATATCCAGATAAAATCAATCATGCAAACATATCAAACAACTTCATTTCAGGCATCATCAAAATATAACAGATTCAAGCCTTTATGTTTAGGAGTTTGCTCACCTGTAATTAAACAGAGAGGAATGGAGCTTCCTTGTTTTGTTGAAGTTGAAATTGTTGTTGAGTCCTGTGTAACTTGCTTAGTTTTCTTTGAAGAAATGTTTTAAGTTGCCTTTGCCATTTTTTTTCTTTTCTTCCTGCTTAGCTTTAATTTTCAAACTTGAAAATGTTTTCTGGTTTCTAGTTTTTGAAGGGACGAGCTGATGATGAATATGATAAATATATAGAAGAAGCTTACAGTATATATTATAAATTTGTACAATACAAAGACATTTCTTAGTATGGTGGCTTGAGATGTTCCCCTGTTTTCGGCTAAGATGTTTTAGAGGTATGGCTTGCATTTATTACTTTGTACAATATATTTTATTTTCTTTTCTTTGTTTTGGTGGCTGCATTTATTACTCAGTCTGGTTTTGTAAATATAAAATGTTGCCTTTGTTTCCATTATCATACTCATCTTTGTACATTTGTTCAAACTTGTCTTTGGTAATATTACTTCCCTAGTTACAGCCTACATACTTATGCTTTGATTTTATTTTGTTTGTTACTTTGTATTTGTTTTGCTTTTATATTTTCCCTTCCTTTAGTTGTATCATTTTGGTTTACAGCTTATACTTGTTGTCTTGTTTCCTTTGTTTGTTTTACAAGCTAATAGATATTTACATATCTTTGTTGTAGTGATGCTGCATTTATTAACTTGGTGGCTGCAGCCTTGTGTTTACATACTTTTGTCTTGCTTTTATACATTTGTTCTACTTATCCACTTTAGTTTGTACATTGCTTAATTACTTAGGGATATATACTTTGTTTTGTTTCTATACTTACTTTGTTGTTAAGTTTGTAACAATGGTATTTACTCTAAAATGTTGTTTTAGTTATTTGTATTAGTTTATACTTATCTTATCTTTTGTCTTGGCTTTGAAATTAAAGTGAAGTCCTAGTTAAATCAATTTATTTATTTATTTCTATTTATAACTCAATTATTAAATTTACTTTAATATTTATT
Organism: Allium fistulosum; assembly: GCA_030737815.1. Classification (NCBI taxonomy): domain Eukaryota; kingdom Viridiplantae; phylum Streptophyta; class Magnoliopsida; order Asparagales; family Amaryllidaceae; genus Allium; species Allium fistulosum. The sequence continues at coordinate 1,366,208,771 of CM060902.1, read as the reverse complement.
ATCTTATATTTAATTTATAAATTCAAATTATTATTAACCATAAATTTTATATATGTATTATTATTATTATTATTAAACCATTTAAATTTAGATTTAAACTCGGATTCAATATACATATATATATTCACATATATAAAATAATTACTTTATTTATAAAAATAAATGATTTATACAGAATTTATTCAAGACTCGGGGAAACTCGCTATCAATTTATCAATTGATTTTACTATTATTATTCAAAAATTTATTTATTACTCAATTTAATTCAAAAATTCATTTAATTATTAATTTAGATAAATTTAAATTTCGGGGTCGTTACAAACTTCCCCCCTTAAAAGAATTTCGTCCTCGAAATTCGTAGGCACGAAAACAGCACAGAGATAGACAGATGCGATCTCCTATAATTCCTCGAACTTAAGATATGGATTCCGAATTCAAGTCGGAATATCACAAAGTATATATCAATTTGTCCCTCTTCGGACTTCGATCAAATCGAGATATTATAATAGAATTTCAAATTTGGTTTTAAACGAAATCGTTTTATCGATTTAATTCAAATTTAACTTCATATTCTATTAATCAATTTAACTCAATTCAAAATTTCAAATTTCATATTCATTAAGGTTTAAATCAAAAAGCTGATAAGAAAACGATGAAATACGAAGTAAGCATCTTCTACAACGATTCGTAGAGCCCCCATCACCTCACCGAAACTTCTTCTAGCTATCCCGAAGAAATCAAAAGAATTTTGAAAAGACGAATCAAAGAAGATTGATAGAGAAAGATTGTTTCCACTGTTGCAGGGTATTGACCATTTATAGTCGTATTCCATGTCCCCTATCTCGTCCTCTTCTTGCACTCATACTTACTATCAGTGGATAGTAAGAGAATTTACTGAGACGTTCAGACGGATATCTGAGAAATCACTCATTCTAGAGTTTACTTCACTCTATCTCTAATGAGCTACTTGACGTGTTATACTCCTGAGCTAAAGTTCAACCTTAGCTCTGATACCAAATGTAACGTCCCAGATTTTCGCGCTCGAAAATCAACATCCATACTTTACATCGTATTCGAATGCCGTAGATTCGACCGTTCAAATTCGAGTCGCCGGAGCTTATAACAACATTAAGTAAACAACACAGCGGAAATAAAAGAATATAGATATACAATATCTGATACAATATCCAGATACAATGATGATACAATGAATATCTATATACATCAGAGATATGATACAACAAATAGCAGCAGAAAAGAAAACGATAACATCAGCAGCGGATAATCTCCATCTTCAAAGCGCCAATCCATAAATAGCTCGAACTCCCAATAACGAGGCACAAAGATAAGCAAGTGCAGTCCGATCCAAAGACAGAACTAGCTCCAGATAATCTACTAAATCTGAATATCTGAAAAACCAAACTCTAGACTGCTCGTGTAGAAAATTTTGAGCATCCAGAGTTTAGGAAAGAAACAATAAACTCCGGATCAGTCATGGGACTGGTGTGAGCAACAAAAACAGTTTATCTTTAAAAACAAATAGCAGAGAATTTTAAAGTCAATTCGCAATGCTTTTGGAAAATGAAACTACCATAAGACCTCCCACCACACACACAATGCAAACGCAGAATTGGAGGAGATTTCTTCTTATGATAGTCAAAGATGCTTACTACGCAAAATCAAATCATTTTTGATATTATTATTAGTGCATAGTGTAGAAAAAATTTCGAAAGTAGAATATAAATCTTAGCCAGCATAGACATTTCGCACTTATGCCTACTATAGCTACCATGTTCAATAGCAGGTTACCACCACATTCCATGGCAGGTAATACAACTAAAACCGTACAGGGCTCGTATTGTTTTGTTTGGATTTCCAACAAATGGTCAGGCTAAGGAACTTCCTATTCCACGAAAGAAACGCCTCTGGCGGGACGTTCCGAGAACCAACTGTTCTCTGCCAAACAAGGCCGGCAACCCCTTTTCCCAAGGGATAAAAGAAACCTCAGATATGCCACCCCCGGTCCTTTGGGACCTTTAACCGAGGCCTCGATAACCAACATCACACATAATAAAGTGTATCCACATGAGTAAGTATCTGGGCTCCATACCATGACACTACCCTTTTCCAGAAGGAATGGTCATACCCTAGGGGAGCTACCCCTGAAACCTTGCCGCAACATTCCTGTTTCGACCATTACCGGGTTGTGAGGCTCGACGAAGTCTCGTCCACAAAGCTTACGCTTTTTCAAAAAGCCACGCTTTGGGTCAACAGATGATCAACCTATGATCACAAAGATAAATGATCAAACAAATGATCATATCACAAATGATCAAACACTGATCATCACACAGCAACACTCAGCATGCCACATTACCAAATTGGGATATATTGCTGATAAATTTCAACTACATAACCTCTGAGCTCGTACGTCTCAGAGAAGGGTGTTAAGCTAAGAGAATAAATTCTCCGCCACCAACAGATATGTATTTGAAAGAAATCGGCTTTATATCTCAAAGTGTAATGTCAGACATGTATCCATATAAGTCTGTTCCGGGTTCGAACAGAACCGAAGGCACTTCTCACGAAGCCCTTGCAATTCCAGATAACTTTCAATCACGTCCGGACTTCCTGTCACAAAAAGAGTGATATAAATCTCTATACCGGAGCAACTCAGTGCAGAGACATTCGACAGGTTGTCCTTTCATTTTCGAAAATATCCGGTCTTCATCACCGGTCTTCAAATGCCATCCATATACGACGTATCACTATTCGGAATGGGTTATACGACCCAAAGGTCCTTTCCCGGCTAACCCGAATAGTGAGCGAAATATTTAAAAACATATGGATATTGGGATTTTAATTAAGTCACAATCTTAAACCCAAACTTTCTTTACAAATGGTTTAACAAATTACCATTTTAATCTTTTTAAACAAAAAGATTCAATTCATAACGTTCACCCAGTTTCACAAAGATTCATTCACAGATTTTCCCAAATCAATTTCTATTTCAATTTGATTTATTCGTTAAATCTTTAAAACAAAGATTTAACTTATAGCTTTCAAAACAATGTCATTTCGAATGATTTAAACAAATCATCATTTTAAATCTGTTAAAAATAAACAGATTTAATTCATAGCTTTCAAAAACAATTCATTCATAACTTGGAAAAATCATTTTTTTTTTCAATTAAATCTTGAAATTCCTTTACCTAAATTGGAATTTCACTTCTTATCTGAAAGCTTTTATTCCTTTAAAACAAACAGTTTTTATTTGGAAATTTGATTCATTTATACGAGTTAAAGTTCTTGGGTTAAATCCAAATTTTCAAACAATACTTTTAAAATGGTTTAAATTCATATGAACACATTTATATCATCTTTTATCCCTAGTTTCAAATCATAGGATTCAATTTCAACTTGAATTCAAATTTAAATCAAATTATTTAAATTTTCAAAACTCGTTTAAGTTATTCAAAATAACTTTTATATTTGAAATTCCATTTCAAAAGCTTTTCACTTTTTTATTTTAAACCCAAATTTCAAATTTCAAAATCAATTGAAATAAAAATTTCAATTTCAAAATCATCAAATTTAAATTATCTGTGACTTAACCGATTTCCACGTGAAATCCATATTTGTGTGTGTAAGAGTGTGGTCCAGGGGTTTTACACACAATAGTGCAACATCAATCATCACAGATATATCGATAAGCGGTATAATCGATAACGCTTATCTTCATTCACAGTTTCACAGATAAAATAATTTTATCAGTCATAAAGATTCATCATTACAATTCGATGTGGGTTTCGGATAACCAACTGGAATCCGACTCCCTGTCGCATCGAAATTCAAATGTCGTTCTATGGTTCAAGGGTTGCATATTCATATAACAGTACATTCATCACAGATATAACAGCTCAGCACAAAGCAATTCATATTATCATAATCACATAACAGAGATATAAATCCAATATGCAGCATTCAATGAAATCCAAACATCATAAGTAAGGTCAATTAATTATCTGACTAACTTAAATCAGATTAATTACTAATCCTGGTTAATTAATTTCAAACCCTTACTATTCATTATTCTTTAACCATCAATTAATCCACATTTAATCATTAATTAATTTAACCCTTAATTACTGATTAAATTAATAAATTCTTAACAAAAATTTTTCTTTAATTTCTTACATTAAGTAATTAACCTCCACTTACTAACCAATTAATCTCAAATTACCAATTAATAAATTAGCTGATAACCCCAAAAAAAATTTATATTAAATTAATTAATCTGTTCCTTAGCATCTTCATTAATTAAATTAATCTGTAATTACCCAAATCTTAATTAAGTTCTAGACAATCCATTTATTTTCTTCAAATTTCTCAATTATCAATATTATGAAATTAAACTTAAAACCTTTAAGTAAATCAAAACATTATTTAAGATAACTAATTATCTTTAAGACCTTATTTAAATAACCTTAAAATTTGATTCCCATTTACTTATAGGTTATCTTGGGTTAATAATTTACAAACTGGTTTTACTAAATTTCAAAATGTGGTTATCACAACCTGACCCGAGCCAAATGCTTGAATACCCGAGTCTGTCTTCGAGTCCTCCATGACATTCATTTCCCCCGATACGAAATTCTCCAAACTTCGAGCAACACAGGCCTTTGACCCGAGAAAACTCGAGTGCCTTCTTTCCCCAAAATAGCAGAGTCGAGAAAACGTGCACGTGCACATGTACTTCGCCAACGATCATCTCCAGCCAACCCCACGTCGTCGAACAAGTCGACGCTCCTACCCACATCCATTTACGATCATCCAACTTCGACAAAATCTCGAAATTCAAAATCGAGCATACTAACCCAAAACTGGAAACACTCGAGCAAGCATCGCCTCAACCCTGTCAACACTTCAATCACGCCGCCTCGACCACCGGAAGCGCTGAAATTCCGGTCACGACTCCATCGACCACCCAGCTATCATCACGCCAAAACTCACCGCACTCGATCACCTATATCCATCACGCCGAAAAAACTGCAGCACCATACAGAAACTAGGTCTACAGAACAAAATGATCAACCACCGTCACTCCGATGATCTTCCACCTCCACCACTATTTTTCCTCCACTCACCCATCACTCGTCCATCACCGGAAGAAATTCCAATCTCCCAGACTACAGAGTCCATCAAATTTCACCGAAATTCTAAATTTTTGTTAAACCAGAAATACTCTTTAACCTCTCTACTAAAAATAGTGATTTTTGTTTTAAAAATCCAATTTCGGTTTAAGCAATTGAGTTAGAGTACCGAATACAAGAATTATGACAATTTAAATTTGACTTATTAAATGTTGCTCAGATGTTCTATTTCTTCCAGAGGCAAATGCAAATTGTTTTAACTTAAACAAAATTTAAACTTAAACTGATGATAAATCACATATATTTAATTCAATACTTAAGTCATAACAAAGATTGGTTTATTAGCATATGATTTTTTTTTATCTGATTTTTTTTTTGAACCTGGAACTAAAACCAGAGAAGTTCCAAACATACATATATATGCACAACAGTATTCATATATATACACAAAGCTAAACTTAAAAAATCATTCACAAACATGCTTGTTTCATAGATGATCATGCAACATAATTATTTACTTAACTTTTAAAACTATGATGTTACTCACCAGTATAGATGAACAGAGCAATTCAAAGCATATATCCAGATAAAATCAATCATGCAAACATATCAAACAACTTCATTTCAGGCATCATCAAAATATAACAGATTCAAGCCTTTATGTTTAGGAGTTTGCTCACCTGTAATTAAACAGAGAGGAATGGAGCTTCCTTGTTTTGTTGAAGTTGAAATTGTTGTTGAGTCCTGTGTAACTTGCTTAGTTTTCTTTGAAGAAATGTTTTAAGTTGCCTTTGCCTTTTTTTTTCTTTTCTTCCTGCTTAGCTTTAATTTTCAAACTTGAAAATGTTTTCTGGTTTCTAGTTTTTGAAGGGACGAGCTGATGATGAATATGATAAATATATAGAAGAAGCTTACAGTATATATTATAAATTTGTACAATACAAAGACATTTCTTAGTATGGTGGCTTGAGATGTTCCCCTGTTTTCGGCTAAGATGTTTTAGAGGTATGGCTTGCATTTATTACTTTGTACAATATATTTTATTTTCTTTTCTTTGTTTTGGTGGCTGCATTTATTACTCAGTCTGGTTTTGTAAATATAAAATGTTGCCTTTGTTTCCATTATCATACTCATCTTTGTACATTTGTTCAAACTTGTCTTTGGTAATATTACTTCCCTAGTTACAGCCTACATACTTATGCTTTGATTTTATTTTGTTTGTTACTTTGTATTTGTTTTGCTTTTATATTTTCCCTTCCTTTAGTTGTATCATTTTGGTTTACAGCTTATACTTGTTGTCTTGTTTCCTTTGTTTGTTTTACAAGCTAATAGATATTTACATATCTTTGTTGTAGTGATGCTGCATTTATTAACTTGGTGGCTGCAGCCTTGTGTTTACATACTTTTGTCTTGCTTTTATACATTTGTTCTACTTATCCACTTTAGTTTGTACATTGCTTAATTACTTAGGGATATATACTTTGTTTTGTTTCTATACTTACTTTGTTGTTAAGTTTGTAACAATGGTATTTACTCTAAAATGTTGTTTTAGTTATTTGTATTAGTTTATACTTATCTTATCTTTTGTCTTGGCTTTGAAATTAAAGTGAAGTCCTAGTTAAATCAATTTATTTATTTATTTCTATTTATAACTCAATTATTAAATTTACTTTAATATTTATTATCTTATATTTAATTTATAAATTCAAATTATTATTAACCATAAATTTTATATATGTATTATTATTATTATTATTATTAAACCATTTAAATTTAGATTTAAACTCGGATTCAATATACATATATATATTCACATATATAAAATAATTACTTTATTTATAAAAATAAATGATTTATACAGAATTTATTCAAGACTCGGGGAAACTCGCTATCAATTTATCAATTGATTTTACTATTATTATTCAAAAATTTATTTATTACTCAATTTAATTCAAAAATTCATTTAATTATTAATTTAGATAAATTTAAATTTCGGGGTCGTTACAATATACGTGGACCCAACTCCCGTGAGTTGGCATAAGGTGGCTAAAACAGGAGCGATCGACGGGCCAAGGAGGTAGCACCTCTGATCGGACAAACTTCTTCGATACCATTCTATTACTTGTGATTGATTTGGTGGCCACCTTGATTTGGGAGTGTTGTTCGTGGTGGGCGGTAGTGGCTGCTATGCGTCACCACCAGTCCGGATGCGTAATTGGTATATCTACTCTGGCATTGCCTAGTTGTGCCGTGTCACCTACCATATCGAACTTTACTACGAGTTTCTATTTGTGTCGTACCTATGGAGTATCTTCTCATAGCCTTGCGAGGTATGCAGGTACTGTGTAGACTATTGGCATTTTACGTGTTAAGGTGGAAAATGTAAATCCTTAATGCTATTTAAAAGTATGTTTATTTTATATTAGACATTATTATAATAGCGAATATTACTACATAGTAGATAGTTTAACGAATCCTTAAAGAATGGGCGATCCCAAGCATTCTTTAAGTTACTTGTATCTTCATTACAGTTCACTTGAGTTGGTTTACATTGTATAAGTATGTATGTCCTGACCCGAGTGTTTTGTGTTTTGCTTTACGCTCGGGTCAGACCGAGTGATACATCATTAGAGACTCACCTTTGGAGCTGGAGTTTTGCTTGAAGAACCAGATATCTATTCACCTTGTTATCCAGTTGATTCTAGTTGTATTCTGAGTTGTACCTAATTATCATACTGTTACACCTATTGTATCTTGGTATTCCTATTGTATCTTAATTAACTCTGATGTATTTATATAGTAGCTTCATGAACTACTATCTCTTTTATTTCCGCTGCGTTATATTACTCTGTGTCTGTGATCTGTGATTATTTATTTACTGTATATGATGAGTTTGCCAAATTTTTATTTACAACGCGATATTTTGAGAAATTCAAGTCCAACATGTGCAGATGCGAATGGTTGAAAATATCGGGGCGTTACATGTGGTATCAGAGCTCTGGTTTTAGGCAAACTCAGCATGTAGAGTAAATTTAATTACAGAATCACTTTCGTTCGAACTTGAATTCCTTCTTCTTCGATTCGGTTTCCTTTGAATTTTGGAACGTTCCCTTCGGTTCCAAAGTCCATTCTTGTCCTCCCCTATTCGTGTCTTCTTGATTCTGGAGTGTCCCATAACTCCACTCTGAATAATCTTTCTAATGAATTGGCGGTCCCGCCAATATTCTAATGACTTGTAAAGGGGTGGAACTTCTTCACAAAAATCATTGATTCACCGAAGACCTCTGTATCCTTGGTTTACGATGCTACTATCTCTTGCTATGTCCGAATTCTATCTCTTGAGATTGAATGTAGATTTACCCCCAGAAAATCCACATCGACCTTATTCTTCAAGTCACGGTTGACCCGGTTAAGGTTGCCCGTGATCTATATAGGCTTATCCATACTCCCTATTCTGTTATTTAATCATCTTATCTTTTGTCTCCAACTTATCTTCAAATCAGAATTCTCTTTGACTTGAGTCCATCAAAATTTGAATCCTTATCCCTTTTTTGAAAAATTAATCTGGTATTTGAAAAATTTATATTTTAAAGATGTTTTATATATTGTGTTGTTTGAGTTGTTGATGTTGATTTGGGTTTCCGATCGGTTCGTCTGATCAACGCTATCGATAGGATCTCCAAAACACTTGAACAGAGCAAGCTGACACAATATGGGTTTTAAATTTAGTAGATGGATAAATTTTGTATAATTATAATATGTATAAGGTTAATTTTCTGAATTTTGATAATTAATGGAATTGGGTGTTAAGAAATAACATTTAACTTTGCATGTATTTTATAATCATTGGCTTTAGGTTCATATCTAAATAATTAAACATGGTTATAAATTAATTTGGAAATTTAAATGGATTTAAATCAACAATGTGAGAATTTAATTTCCAATGATTTCGAACTTTGTTTTGAAAGTTTTAAAAGGATTTATTAGTTAAAAGTATTTCTAGTAGAAATTGTTTCAAAGGATTTTTAATTTGTAAATCAGTGCTCTTCTCTTTGTCGTTGGAAAATAATTTCGGTAATGACTGCAGCATCATCGACGTTCATTTTCGAGTTTCGAAGTGAAGAGACCATTTTGTAGCCTTGCTACAGTTTTATGTTGGAAAATTTAATTGAGTTGAATTTCTAAAATATGACTTAATTTATAATATATATATATATATATATATTGGTATATGATTTTAAATTTGATTTGATATATATTGTGAATATATATTTACCAAGAATTGTCTAAAGTTAATCGGAAATTTAATTCTTAAATTTTATCTTAAAGGATAATTTCAATTATAAAAGGAAATCAAAATTTGAATAAATATTGAAGCTTGGATAATTGAGTTAAGAAACTTTTATTTGTGCAATATTCTCTTGCATTCCAATATAACTTACCTAAATTATTAAAAAGTTAAATATGTAATTGGAGAACGCACAATATAAAGGAGATTTTATAAATAAAATTTGAGTGGTGATAATAAATGTTATACACTTAAATTTTAGTTATAAAGGATCAATAGAGGTAAATAGAGAAAAAGGTTTAATTGAATAATTTACAATATAATGATATTTAAAAGAAATTATAAATAAATTGAAATAGTTATAATAAGTGAAATAAACTTAATATATATAGGATTTGATATTAAGTGGAATAAATTTAAGAATAATTTGGAATAAAGAAGAATGAAACTTATTGAATAAAATTTTGAGTATAATAAATGATTTCAAATTCACGATTTTAGAAATTGTTAATTGGATGATAAGATAATGAAATTGTAAATAGATAAGATTTAATTAAGTTAGGAAAAATCAAATAGATGAAATCAATTATTGATTTAAGTTGAAACTTTCATGGTTTTAAAATTTATCATCTTATTTTGTTTTCCAACCTCTTATCCTTCGGTTGTTCCTATTCTCCTGCATCCTAAACGGGAAATTGAATTCCAAATTGATCTTTATCTCCTAAAGTTCGATCTATAGTTCTTCCTCCCAAAATACCTTTACCAGTCTGTTTTGGAAAACTTTTCAAGAATCTTCTTCGTACTTGTGTCCTTGATCACAGAGGATCTTGGGAAGATCATCTCCATCTTGTTGAATTTACCTATAACGACTGTTACCAGGTATAATTTCAATCTTTTTTTTATATTGTCTTAATTCTATCTCATTCTATCTGTTGTCTCTATTTTCCATGCTCGTTCCTTTTCGGGGACGAAAAGTTTTGAGTGGGGGAGAATGTAACAACCCATAATTTTGTGAACATTTTTAACGAAATTTTTATTTGAAATTTTGACTTTTAAATCATTTAAAAGTGAATTTTTCCAATGTAAGTTTTGAATTTGTTGTAATTTATTTTCCAAATGCAATAAATAAACAATTATTGATTTTTTTTTATTTGGGTCAAAATTTGAATTTTCAGTTCAAAATTTAAAAAAAATTGAATTATTAAATTTTAATCTTTTTCTTTGAAGTAGAATATATTTATGATATCTGTTTTGCTTTTCTTTTCATTAAATTCTAAGTTATACTTTTTAAATTAGATAAATTACAGCGTTTTACAGGCAGTTATTTTCTGTATTTCAATTTCTATTTTTCTATGTTCATTTTTATATTTTTATTTTCTATGTTATTCTTATTTATTTATTTATTTTTTTATCTAAACTTTATTCATTGGATTTTACTTGTGAGTATATTTTTTTCATAAATGGCTTGGAAGAAATCAAGGAGACATGCGTTACATTTTTGTTTTTTTGCTTGCCTTTTATTTACCTACCCTCTTTATTACTTACCCTAGCCATTCATCATTTATACCCGTGAATTGCTCTTATTAATCACATACAAACATCTCAAGATATCCTCTTTTCAATTGCATTTAAGAATTTTATATATATGTTCATATATATATATATATGTGTGTGGGTTTCTTTCTTCTTATTTGTTGCCTTTTATTTCCTAGCCTTTTTGTTTTCCTATCATTTACTCCTCTTTAGTCGTTCAAATCTTTTCTTGCCATCCACACCACTTCATAATTCACGTACACATTTACTTCACATTTCATTTCTAGAAAGAAATGTATGCAAATATATGGCTTGGAGAAATTTAAGAGGCATGCGTTTCATTGTTTAAACACTGTCTTTTTCATTTGCATTTAGGAATAAATGATATTTTGATTTGGGTTTGGATTTAAATGATTTCTATATTTTATTTATTTATTTTTTTCCTATGTTTATTTCCCTAACTTTTATTATATTTTTTTTATAAACTTTGAATATATTCATTTGATTTTTGATTGGTTTTCTTTTTAATAATAGCTTAGAAATTGCAAGAGATATAGGTTACTTGTTTGTTTATTTGTTGCCTTTTTCTTTTTCCTTTCCTTTCCATTTGCATATCCAATTACTTCCCACATTCATTAACCATGAATTCTTCTCATAATTCACGTACGTATTATTTATTGCCTTTTTGTTTCCCAAACCATTAAAACTCCCACCTTAAATTGCCTTGCCTCTTTATTGATTTAGCCGTTTACCATTTGCTTAGCCATGTTTTACTCCCATCAAATTTCGCGCAAAATATTTCCCAACATTTCCTTCCTCGTTTGACTCTTCTGATTTAAAGATCTTTGCATACGTTTCTTTTATTAAATAGGAATTAAATCCCCTTTATTATTTTCTTAGCATTTATTCTCGTAGACGTTTTTTTCCATAACCCTAGCCGCCTATTACTCTTACAAATCGCATACAAATATTCTCATCTCACATCTTATTCTCATTTTATTTCCTAACAGAAAAAATTTATAGATCTAAATATCCATGGCTTCTTCTTCCTCTTTTTTTTTCTTTCTTCTTTTTCTTTCTTTGTTTCCTTCATGAATAGGCTCGGCCTCTACCTCCTATTGCTAACCCCATCACCACCTCCATCACCACTTGCATAAGATAGAGCAAGGTTATGCCATCTTATCTCAATTATTTTCATTTTTTATTTCATCTAATCTTTTGTATTAAATATACTTATGTATTTTGTATTTGTTTGTGTACATAAGTTGAAATCTTAGCTCTCCTATCACTCAAGTTTGGATCGTGCTTTGTCGTGCCTCTTGTGTTTTCCGGAGTTTGATCTTTGTGTTTGAATTGTTGTCTTCAGCTTTAAAAAGGTGAGTAAATCTCACCAGACATTTATACTTATACAAATGTGAATTGACACCATTTGAATGTGTAGAACTATTATGTGATGTTATAACTGCCTATGATCATTTATATATGATGTTAAATTGTTAATTTACCTGTCATCTTATCTGTTACTGTTATATGATGCTATTCTGTTCATTTATATCTGTTTATCACACTGCAAGTCCCTGTAGATTAGATTCACTATGGGTTGAAATGATACATACCCGAACGGACTTTAGAATAGGGAAAAATCGTTATGGGCTGAAATGATAGGCCTGAATGATTTTTATTTCTGTTATTTAACTTGGGATTACGGGTTTGAAATGATAGAACCCGGATTTTTCTTTTTAAACTGCGGATTGAAATGATACATATCTGTATCACTTGACCTAGGTTAGAAAACTATATACAGGCCCGTGGTTATTTTATAAAGTGTTTTGGATATTTTTAAGTATTTTAAAAATATAAATTTATGAAATTTGATTTAAATAGATTTTTAAATGTTTTAAAATAAAGAAATTATGATTTTTCTATGAGTTAAAATTGTAATTAATGAATGGTTAAATTGGATTATTGAAATATAACTTAAGTTTGGAATTTGGAATTTTGGTAAAAAAATGATATTTAACTTATATGAATAAAAATGGAACTTTAATTATATTTGGAAAATGGTAAATATGATAATTTGATTTAAATTTGAATTTAAGTGATTTATTAAAGTATTATTGATTTTTCTATGAATTTAAGTGGTTAAATAAATGAATGCCTAAATTGTAATTTTAAAATATAACTTGACTGGGAAATGTAAATTTGGTTTCAATTAAAGGTTTAAATTAATTAAATAAAATTGGAAATTTAGTTAAATTTGTGAAATGGTAATTTAAATTTGAAGTGTTAAGTTTATTTGTTGAAAGTGAAGAAAAGGAAATTATACACTTGAACTAATAAGTGGAATTATTGAAATTTGGATTTATTTATAAGAAATTGGTTTTATAAAAATCAATATGTTTAATGATATGTTAATGAACATTTTTAATGTTAAATTATGAGTTTTAAAATGTTTAAAGAGTTTAAAATGAAGTTATTTATTTGCTGGAAATACACTAAAATCTGGAATTCACTTTTAATAACATTCAGAAATGCTATGGTTTCTGAATTGAACTAAAACTAGGTAGAAAGGGCTATTATAGCATTTCTGTAATTCTGTAGTTGCTGTAGTTGAACTTATTGGCTAAATTGAACTCAGGTCTATTACAACATTTTCTGGAAATGCTGTAGTGGTCTACAGTCTTTGCTAAAATCATATAAAACCTTTGTTTTGAAATCTGAGCTATCGCAGCATTTTTAGAAATGCTGTCTTTGCTGTTTGAACTAAAATTTAACTAAAACTAAGTTTTAACAACAGTTTTAATTGTTGTCTTTGCTGAATTAAAAGTTTCAAATATAACTTATAACAGTTTTTTTTTAAATGCCGTGAAAGGTTGAAATTTTAATAATTATGGTTTTTGACTTAGTAAACGAACTCGGAATGGTTTGAAACTTTGGATATTGAATACTTGAATTGAAAGAATAATAATTACACTTTTAAAGGGTTTAAATGAAGTAATTTAATTGAAATATGAATCAATTAAAAGGTGGTTTGAATTGAAAATGAATGAATGTTATCTTTGAATTTAAAGGGGTGTTTAAGATAAGATATTTTGATATATTAAAATGATTTGAAATAAAGCTTTGGAAAGATAAGATATTTTGATATATTAAAATGATTTGAAATGAAGCTTTGGAAAGATAAGATATTTTGATATATTAAAATGATTTGAAATGAAGCTTTGGAAAGATAAGATATTTTGATATATTAAAATGATTTGAAATGAAGTTTTGAAAAGATATGATATTCTGATATATTGAAATGATTTGGAAATGATTTGATCTTTATTTTGATAAAGATTTGGATTTGAAATGATATTCTATTTTGAAGTATAAACTGTTTTTAAATTATAACCACGGGTTATAATAACGATTGGTTGTTAAAGAGACCGGGATCGGATATGGACATACTCTCTGTCGATACCGAAAACCACTTTAACAATTGTGTACGAGGTGGAGTTTCTAGAATGAAGTAGGATGGTGTCGACGATCCTAAGGTATATACGTGGACCCAACTCCCATGAGTTGGCATAAGGTGGCTAAAACATGAGCGATCAACGGGCCAAGGAGGTAGCACCTCTGATCGGACACACTTCTTCGATACCATTCTATTACTTGTGATTGATTTGGTGGCCACCTTGATTTGGGAGTGTTGTTCGAGGTAGGCGGTAGTGGCTGTTATGCGTCACCACCAGTCCGGATGCGTAATTGGTATATCTACCCTGGCATTGCCTAGTTGTGCCGTGTCACCTACCATATCGAGCTTTACTACGAGTTTCTTTTTGTGTCGTACCTATGGAGTATCTTCTCATAGCCTTGCGAGGTATGCAGGTACTGTGTAGACTATTGGCATTTTACGTGTTAAGGTGGAAAATGTAAAGCCTTAATGCTATTTAAAAGTATGTTTATTTTATATTAGACATTATTATAATAGCGAATATTACTACATAGTAGATAGTTTAACGGATCCTTAAAGAATGGGCGATCCCATGCATTCTTTAAGTTACTTGTATCTTCATTACAGTTCACTTGAGTTGGTTTACATTGTATAAGTATGTATGTCCTGACCCGAGTGTTTTGTGTTTTGCTTTACGCTCGGGTCAAATTCGTATATTTAATTTATTTTAAATATTAATAAGTAGAATTAATAAGTCGAATAATTTATTTTTCGAATAACTAGATTTAATTGGGTAATTAAATCGATAATTTAATAGTTGAAATTCCAGAAATAAATTGAAATTGGGTTTAATGTGATTGAAAATGATTTATAAAGTTATATTAAATCATATTGAAGTTATAGTGATTTTATAGAACTTTTAAAATTGAATTAAAAGTTAATTTGTGAAATTTGAATATTTTAATATTTAATCGACTAGTGAAATTAGCCATTTTTCGAACAGTCTCAGAATTGGACGAAACTTGTTCCATTGGATCCGTAATAGTTTGTTATTATTGGATTTCAATTTTCGTAGCAATTGGAGTTTTCGTTTGACCGTGGCAGCTCGAAACGCATCGAAATTGTTTTAATATTAATTTGGCGAGTTAAAATAGTCATTTTTCAAACAGTCTCAGATTTCGAAGAAACAAGTTTCATTGGATCCGTAATGTGATATTATTGTATGGTTTCAAATTTCGTGTCAATCGGATTTACCGTTTGTCCGGGGCAAGCTAAAACGCGCAGAAATTTAGTTAATCGATTTAATTAAAAATCGATCGTTTAATTCCGTAACTCGCACATATGACCGAATTAGCTCCCGAAACACGTTCCATTGTGTTCGGAGCATGGGTTAAACCCTATAAACGCCAGTCACCACGCGAGATTTGGAGTTCGGAAAATCACGGATGAATAGTGTTTTGAAATATTTTCTATAAAAGGACTTCACTATCTTCAATTTGCAAACAAAAGAAAAACCCTAGGTCAAAAAGCTTCAGCCGCCACCCTATAAACCAATGGCCGAAAATTGTTCATCTTCTTCCTCAATTTTCTTTAAATCCATAGACTTTTACGCGAAATGTCCAACTACAATATCGTGGAGCATCTCAAGCTCTACGAATCCAACGGTTATGATCGTTTAAAACAAAGTGGATCATCGGCAATTTGGGTTGGAAGTGCGGCCGTTCAATCACGTTTTCTGGGCCGAGAGCACAACCGAGTTCGATGTTGTCTTGGCCAAAGGTAGAGTAGAGTGTGGCCGTTCGTTAGGCGCTAGTTGATCGATGCAGAAGTCGACGTGGTGGTGGCGGCTATTAGGGTTTCGAACGATTATATGGGTTCGAACGTGATTTTTGTTGCCTGGGAAGTTTTCGAACACGTTTGGGAAGAAACGATGGCCGGCCCTAATGCAATCTAAGAAATGTGCGGCCCAGATTTATTGTTAGGTTATAAAAGTAAAATTAAAGTGTGAAATTATTATTTTAAATACGTTCAAACTTCTAAAATGTATATCTTGTTCATACGAGGTCGGAATTTAACGAAACGACTTGCGTCGGGTTCGTATTGACGAATACTACGCTGTGAAGCTGGTTTGGAGTCGATTAGAGACAGTGAAAATTTTGAGTAAAATTAAACGCCCGTTTAATTTTATTCGAAATAAAACGCTGCAACCGTTTTAAAAGCAAAGGTGAGAACTTCTCACTCAATCGAAATTGTTCGATTTAAATTTTAAATAGTTAGATTTAAAATTGCTTGATTGTGTGACTGGATGATAAATTGTTATCTGTATTGCTGAAATAGACATTATACGCCGTATATTAAGCGGAGGTTATTTATTAAAAACATATACCGCGAATATTCCAATGTGAAGTGGAATTGGTATTATATATGTATTTGGAGTTGATTTCCCACATTATATAGTGGATGAGACCCTATTGCGCCGCATAATAGCGGATAATATTTATAAATCCCATATACCGCGATATTCCGTATTGGAACGGAATTGGTATTGTGCTAACATCTGTGGATGCAGGGAAACAGGTTGGAGGGATCCAACTGGATTCCTCAACTGTATTGATTTATTTATGGATATTATTATATATTCTGTTTTCATATCGATATATATGATGTTTGGATGCCGTGATTGATTATTTGGTGCTGTTGCATCATCGGATCCATTTTTGAAGTTTAAAAATAACGATTTTGATTTTAAAGGGATTTTTAAAGTGATTTTTGAGATTATACGTTTTATTAAAATTTTGAATTGATTCATCTTAAATAAATAAACGTTAAAATTTTAAAGTCATAAAAATTATGATTTTTGTGAAATATAACCAAAGTGTGATTTTTTGAAATAAATAATTGATTGATTTATAAAATGGTTTAAATTGGGGTTTTTGAATAATTATAAACGATTTATATAAAAGATTTATAAAATTGATATTTATAAAATTAAAATATTGGAATTATAAAACGAGTTTTTATAAGTGTTAAAATGAAGTATAAATGGATTTCATAAGTGAATGAAATTAATAGATTTATAATGTGAAGTTATAAAATGAATAGATGTTGTAAAATAAAAGATTTATAAGTAATTTACTTATAAATTAGATTTTGGCACTTAAATGGGATATAAATAGAATTTGCTAATAAAATTATTTTATAAGTTGAAATTGTTATAAAACATATATATATATATATATATAAGTGAATTTATAAACATTGTTTTATAAATCTGAAATCAATTAAATTTGACAAATGAAATATAGGAGGTTATTAAAGGAGATATATTCGTGATTTTGGACAGCGAATTATCTTTTAAGTTAAATGTTGTAAATAAAAAAATAAGAGTTTGGTTGGGAATTTTATTCACGATTTTGGACAGTGGATAATTTCTTTGAATAAAATGTGTAGAAATGTTGAAATTGGTTAACGAAGTATATTCACAATTTTGGGCAGTGAATAGTATATTAAAAAGAAATATTTGGAAGTGATATTGGAATAGAATGAAAATGATTTAAAGATGTTTTAAAATGTATTAACTATCGAAACCATAGATTTCAACATTCATTGTTGAAATAGACATTCTCGAGAAATAAGGAAATGGTGGACTATAACACTGTTGTTATAGTAAATGATTTTCGAAAGGAAATGTTTTATATAGTATTGGGATTTATATATCTATCTTAATTTCGAATCCCTATACTAGTGATTTTGGGTCGTCGTAACGATGTTTTACACAACATTCGTTTTGACTCAAATAAATGTGTTTAAGAGAACGTTTTCCTTAAAAAAATGAAATATATACTTAATTGTGATTTAAGTATATTGGATATTTTCAAAATGTTGAAAACAAATGAATTTGTGAATTACTTATTATTAAATAAGTATGGAAATGTTTTTCCAATATGAAGTCAAATGTTTTTGAGATTTTTTTTCTTTTAAAGATAAATTGAAAGTGATTTGAAATTCGGTTTCAAATGGTTGAAGTGTGGAAATTATATATCTTGTAAAGATATTTTTGGAAAATAAATAATTTGGAAAATTATTTGGAATCTGATGATGCTGTGCATACCTATTGATAGTTAAATAACCGACTATCAATAATTACCTTGAATGGGTATTTGTTGTGATTTGCTTGAATTTGAATGTCACACTTATTTTCAAAATAAGCGCTCATTATTCGGGTTAGCCGGGAAAGGACCTTTGGGTCGTATAACTCATTCTGAATAATGATATGTCGAAATGGATTGCATTTGAAGACCGGTGTTGAAGACCGGATATTTTTGAAAACGGAAGGATTACCGTCGAATGACTCTGCATCGGCTGATCTCCGATATAGAGATTTTATCACCCTTTGTGACGGGAAGTCCGGACGTGATTAGAAATTATCCAGATTGCAAGGACTTCTTTTGAAGTGTCTTCGGTTCTGTTCGATCCCGGAACAGACTTGTATGGTTGTGTGTATGACGTTACATTTTGAGATATAAAGCTGGTTTCTTTCAAATACATTTCTGTTGGTGGCGGAGAATTTATTCTCTTAGCTTAACACCCTTCTCTGAGACGTACGAGCTCAGAGGTTATGTAGTTGATGGTTACTAGTGATATATTCCCAATTCGGTAGCGTGGCATGCTGAGTGTTGCTGTGATGATCATTTACTTGATCATTTGTTGATCAAAGCATGGCATTGTGCCTAGCTTTGTGGACGAGACTTCGTCGGACCTCACACCCCGGAAATGGTCAAAACAGGAAAGATGCAGCAAGGTTATTTGGGGATCGCGCCCCCTTGAGGGTATGTCATTTCCTTCTGGATAGAGGTTGTATCATGGTATGGAGCCCAGATATTTAACCTATGTTGTTGCTGCAAATTTATTACTTTGTGGTTGTTGGAATCGAGGATCCTCGGATAAAGGTCAGTTACGACCGGGAAATGGCATATTCGTGTCAGTAGTTACCCAGCTAGGGGTAACCCGGCCTTGTGTTGGCAGAGATCTAACCGTAATGTTAGGTTATTTCTCGGGGTCGTCTTTCCAGAGGCTTACTTATGTGGCAATGGGAAGTTCCTTAGCCTGACCATTTGTTGGAAATCCATACTGTATTAGTTGTAGAAACTGTCATTTAAAATGGCAGCTATAGCAGGCATAATATAATGGTACCTATTCTGGCTAAGATTTATATTATACTTTCGAAATGTTTTCCACTATGCACTAATAATAATATCAAAATTGGTTTGTTGTGCGTAGTAAGCATCTTTGACTATCATAAGGAGAAATCTCCTCCAAATTCTGCGTTTGCATTGTGTGTGTGGCGGGAGGCCTTATGGTAGTTTCATTTTCCAAAAGCATTGCGAATTGACTTTAAAATTATCCTGTTGTTGTTTTAAAGATTAAATAACTGTTTTAGTTCTCACACCAGTCCCATGACTGATCTGGAGTTTATTGTTTCCTTCCTAAACTCTGGGTGCCCACCAATTTCCACACGGGCAGTCTAGAGTCAGGTTATCAGGTCATTCTGAATTCGTAATGCTGTGGAGCTTAGTGGCGAGCTGGATGGCGAGAAGTACCACTTGTATATGATATTATTTATTCCGCTGTGTATTCTGTATGAGGACAAGTTTATATAACTGTCTAGTGTTGTATTGTTGTTGTAAACTCTGATGATGATGTAATGTATAAAATGATATAGTTCTTTGATTTAAAGATTATTCATTTATCTATTATATGTTGTTCCGCTGCGAATGTGAGATTCTGATATTGTTTCTGTTTCTGTGTTTTCTGTTGTTTCTTCTTTCTTTTTCTTCTGTTTTCTTCTACCTCTTCTTTTTCTCCATAACAATTCGGTTTTCCGGCATTCGATTGCTCGGCAGTTGATACAGTGGACGTATTAATGTCGATTTTCGAGCGATGAAAAATTGCGTTCGTTACATTTGGTATCAGAGCATATGGTTAAGTGACAACCATGGCTCTGTTGGGTGTTACTCATTAGAGATAGAGTCGGTAGTACTCTAGAATGAGTTTGAGTGTAATAATAGATACGAGCGCGTATTTGTTAGTGAATATAAAATTGTTTTATATTGTGATGATTGATTGTTGAGTGGTATATGGATTCTGGTCGGTATAGTCAGTACAACTCTATCGATAGGGATCTCTAAACACTTGTTCAGAACAATTCGGCACGATATTGGTTTTAAATTGGGTAAATGAAATAATTTTACCTTGATTATATTTTGTATATAAAGAAATATTTTTTTAGAAATTATTAAAGTGTATATAATTGATTGTTTGGTTGTTAAAAATGTAAATATATATAAGTTAACAAAAGTTGTTTGAATAAGTTAAATAAAACAACAGTTGTAAAAGAATGAATTGTATAAGCAAATGAATTATATTGTACGAAGTTAAAATTAAAATGATTTACAATGGTAAAATGATCTTATATATAAGAAGTGAAGTTTTATAAGTAAAGGATTTGTAAATGTGATTTATAATCTGAAATAAAATTCCAGAGAAGTGTTTTGAAAGGATTTGATATTTTGGAAAATTGTTTTGGAGAGATGAAAGCTCTAAACTCTTTTCGGTCGCTGGAAAATAATTCCGATGATGATCGCGACATCATTGGTGTTCATTTTCGGGTTTCCAAAAGAGGAATTGCTGCCATATTATTTTAAATGAAAGTTGTTTGGAAAATCTTGGATTTTTTTTAGAAATTCAAAAGATAAGTTGAATTAATTTCAAAAAAAAAGGTTTTTGAAAGGTTGAAAAGACTCTGGAATCCTATTTGAAATATTTATAGGAATGATAAATGTGTTGATAACTTATAAAATTTAAATTCTGATAGAATAAATCAAACTAATGATGTTTGAAATGGAAAGTAACTTAAGTAATGTTGAATGAAGTTGATCTTGGTATCAAAGTAAAATAATAAGTGAATTAAATGGATGTGAACTTGAGTTATATAAAGGAAATTCAACTTTATTTGTAAAATGAATTAGCAATTGAATTAATGAATGAATTGAATGTAAATCAATCTAATGTAAATGAATTGATATGGAATAATAAATGTAAGTGTTAATTCATTAAAAGCTAATGTTATTGGAAGTTGAATAAATTGAATGGAAGCCAATTTAATATTAAACCAATTGAAATTAAAAGTGTTGAACCAAATTGAATGTAAATTTGATAATTTGGTTTTGTTGAATATACATTGGTTGTTATTTGATTAATGATTGATTGTATGAAATTCATTAAGTATTAATGAAATTGAATTAGCGAATTTGGAAGCTAAAGTGATTGAATTCAAATTTATAGTATGTAAATTTGAATAGAATTGAATTCAATTTGAATTGAAAGTAAACTAACTTGAATGTAGATTAGTGAATGTATACAAATTGAGAATGAATATGTGTAAAGTCCAATGTAAACGAATCAAATGTGATTAAATTGAAAACCAATTCAAGGAATATTAATGATAAGTGAATCTATATTGATTTGGATAGACATTGAATTGTTGGATGTTAGTTGGATGATAGTTGTTTGGTGGTTGCATTTGTTGCTATTTTTGCAATTGTTATAATTGGCATATGTAGTCGTTATGTTGGCATATATTGTATATTGATATTATTTTCTATATACATGTTCTCATTTGTTTGATTGAGTGTTTAGTAGGTGCGGATGGCGTTTGCTTCGCATTTGGAGCTCGCTTTCGCGCTATATTAGCCGTATACGCTCGCTAATAATATATAAGGTACATATCTCGGATTAAATATCGTACTTTTACACTTTTTTCCCTACGGGATGCCTCATCACTTGATGAGATGTATATTTGTGATATATATACTGTCATTTTTTTTCGGATCGAGCCGCGCAAAGGAGGCTATGTTGAATTTTTTCGAAAATTTAAGGCGTTAGAATATTTTTGAGAAAATTGGGAAATTCTTAAAAAAAACTAAGTAGGTTTGAAAACTTAGTAAAGTTTTTGTAAGAAGTTTAACTATTGGATTTTTGGAAAAGT
Source organism: Allium fistulosum (assembly GCA_030737815.1). Classification (NCBI taxonomy): domain Eukaryota; kingdom Viridiplantae; phylum Streptophyta; class Magnoliopsida; order Asparagales; family Amaryllidaceae; genus Allium; species Allium fistulosum. The sequence goes on along the minus strand of CM060902.1, from coordinate 1,366,186,314 downwards.
TAAACACTTAAGAGATTTGTAACTCAAATTCGAACGGTTTGTTTTGAAAAGTTAATGGATTTTGTGAATTTTTCTTACTTGGCAATTTCGAGGACGAAATTCTTTTAAGGGGGGAAGTTTGTAATGACCCAGAATTTTTGTCAATTAAAATTCGTATATTCAATTTATTTTAAATATTAATAAGTAGAATTAATAAGTCGAATAATTTATTTTTCGAATAACTGGATTTAATTGGGTAATTAAATCGATAATTTAATAGTTGAAATTCCAGAAATAAATTGAAATTGGGTTTAATGTGATTGAAAATGATTTATAAAGTTATATTAAATCATATTGAAGTTATAGTGATGTTATAGAACTTTTAAAACTGAATTAAAAGTTAATTTGTGAAAATTGAATATTTTAATATTTAATCAACATGGAAATTATTGTCAAGGACAAAATTTCTCAGCGTTTTTGCCTCAAGAACAGGCCTTCAATATTTTATCCTGAAGGACAACTTTCTTTAGGTATCAGTTTTTAGTCATTGATAGTAGTTTTTAGGTATCAGTTTGTAGTTATCAGTAGCAGTTTTTAGGTATCAGTTTTTAGCTTGGTAGCAGTTTTGTTGTCCTTATGAATAATTTTGAAAAATGTTTGTCCTTATGAATAATTTTTTGAACAATGTTTGTCCTTATGGTAAAAATATTGAGGTTGTGTCCTTGAGGCAAAAAATATACAAATCTGTGTCCTTTAAATTAATTCCCCCTTTAATCAACTAGTGAAATTAGCCATTTTTCGAACAGTCTCAGAATTGGACGAAACTAGTTCCATTGGATCCATAATAGTTTGTTATTATCGGATTTCAATTTTCGTAGCAATCGGAGTTTTCGTTTGACCGTGGCAGCTCGAAACGCATCGAAATTGTTTTAATATTAATTTGGCGAGTTAAAATAGTCATTTTTCAAACAGTCTCGGATTTCGACGAAACTAGTTTCATCGGATCCGTAATGTGATATTATTGTATGGTTTCAAATTTCGTGTCAATCGGATTTACCGTTTGTCCGGAGCAAGCTAAAACGCACAGAAACTTATTTAATCGATTTAATTAAAAATCGATCGTTTAATTCCGTAACTCGCACATATGACCGAATTAGCTCCCGAAACACATTCCATTGTGTTCGGAACGTGGGTTAAACCCTAGAAACACCAGTCACCATGCGAGACTTGGAGTTCGGATATCACGGATGAATAGTGTTTAGAAATATTTTCTATAAAAGGACTTCACTATCTTCAATTTGCAAACAAAAGAAAAACCCTAGGTCAAAAAGCTTCAGCCGCCACCCTATAAACCAATGGCAGAAAATTGTTCATCTTCTTCTTCAATTTTCTTTAAATCCATAGACTTTTACGCGAAATGTCCAACTACAATATCGTGGAGCATCTCAAGCTCTACGAATCCAACGGTTATGATCGTTTAAAACGAAGTGGATCATCGGCAATTTGGGTTGGAAGTGCGGCCGTTCAATCACGTTTTCTGGGCCGAGAGCACAACCGAGCTCGATGCTGTCTTGGCCAAAGGTAGAGTAGAGTGTGGCCGTTCGTTAGGCGCTAGTTGATCGATGCAGAAGTCGACGTGGTGGTGGCGGCTATTAGGGTTTCGAACGATTATATGGGTTCGAACGTGATTTTTGTTGCCTGGGAAGTTTTCGAACGCGTTTGGGAAGAAACGATGGCCGGCCCTAATGCAATCTAAGAAATGTGTGGCCCAGATTTATTGTTAGGTTATAAAAGTAAAATTAAAGTGTGAAATTATTATTTTAAATACGTTCAAACTTCTAAAATGTATATCTTGTTCATACGAGGTCGGAATTTAACGAAACGACTTGCGTCGGGTTCGTATTGACGAATACTACGCTATGGAGCTGGTTTGGAGTCGATTGGAGACAGTGAAAATTTTGAGTAAAATTAAACGCCCGTTTAATTTTATTCGAAATAAAACGCTGCAACCGTTTTAAAAGCAAAGGTGAGAACTTCTCACTCAATCGAAATTGTTCAATTTAAATTTTAGAAAGTTAGATTTAAAATTGCTTGATTGTGTGATTGGATGATAAATTGTTATTTGTATTGCTGAAATAGACATTATACGCCATATATTAAGCGGAGGTTATTTATTAAAAACATATACTGCGAATATTCCAATGTGAAGTGGAATTGGTATTATATATGTATTTGGAGTTGATTTCCCACATTATATAGTGGATGAGACCCTATTGCGCCGCATAATAGCGGATAATATTTATAAATCCCATATACCGCGATATTCCGTATTGGAACGGAATTGGTATTGTGCTAACATCTGTGGATGCAGGGAAACAGGTTGGAGGGATCCAACTGGATTCCTCAACTGTATTGATTTATTTACAGATATTGTTATATATTCTGTTGTCATTTCGATATATATGATGTTTGGATGTCGTGATTGATTATTTGGTGCTGTTGCATCATCGGATCCATTTTTGAAGTTTAAAAATAACGATTTTGATTTTAAAGGGATTTTTAAAGTGATTTTTGGATTATACGTTTTATTAAAATTTTGAATTGATTCATCTTAAATAAAAAAACGTTAAAATTTTAAAGTCATAAAAATTATGATTTTTGTGAAATATAACCAAGGTGTGATTTTTTGAAATAAATAATTGATTGATTTATAAAATGGTTTAAATTGGGATTTTTGAATAATTATAAACGATTTATATAAAAGATTTATAAAATTGATATTTATAAAATTAAAATATTGGAATTATAAAACGAGTTTTTATAAGTGTTAAAATGAAGTATAAATGGATTTCATAAGTGAATGAAATTAATAGATTTATAATGTGAAGTTATATAATGAATAGATGTTGTAAAATAAAAGATTTATAAGTAATTTACTTATAAATTAGATTTTGGCACTTAAATGGGATATAAATAGAATTTGCTAATAAAATGATTTTATAAGTTGAAATTGTTATAAAACATATATATATATATAAGTGAATTTATAAACATTGTTTTATAAATCCAAAATCAATTGAATTTGACAAATGAAATATGGGAGGTTATTAAAGGAGATATATTCGTGATTTTGGACATTGAATTATCTTTTAAGTTAAATGTTGTAAATAAAAAAATAAAAATTTGGTTGGGAATTTTATTCACGATTTTGGACAGTGGATAATTTCTTTGAATAAAATGTGTAGAAATGTTGAAATTGGTTAACGAAGTATATTCACAATTTTGGGCAGTGAATAGTATATTAAAAAGAAATATTTGGAAGTGATATTGGAATAGAATGAAAACGATTTAAAGATGTTTTAAAATGTATTAACTATCGAAACCATAGATTTCAACATTCATTGTTGAAATAGATGTTTTCGAGAAATAAGGAAATGGTGGACTATAACACTGTTGTTATAGTAAATGATTTTCGAAAGGAAATGTTTTATATAGTATTGGGATTTATATATCTATCTTAATTTCGAATCCCTATACTAGTGATTTTGGGTCATCGTAACGATGTTTTACGCAACATTCGTTTTGACTCAAATAAATGTGTTTAAGAGAACGTTTTCCTTAAAAAAAATGAAATATATACTTAATTGTGATTTAAGTATATTGGATATTTTCAAAATGTTGAAAACAAATGGATTTGTGAATTACTTATTATTAAATAAGTATGGAAATGTTTTTCCAATATGAAGTGAAATGTTTTTGAGATTTTTTTTCTTTTAAAGATAAATTGAAAGTGATTTGAAATTCGGTTTCAAATGGTTGAAGTATGGAAATTATATACCTTGTAAAGATATTTTTGGAAAATAAATAATTTGGAAAATTATTTGGAATCTGATGATGCTGTGCAGACCTATTAATAGTTAAATAACCGACTATCAATAATTACCTTAAATGGGTATTTGTTGTGATTTTCTTGAATTTGAATGCCACACTTATTTTCAAAATAAGCGCTCATTATTCGGGTTAGCCGGGAAGTATAACTCATTCCGAATAATGATATGTCGAAATGGATTGCATTTGAAGACCAGTGTTGAAGACCGGATATTTTTGAAAACGGAAGGATTACCGTCGAATGACTCTACATCGACTGATCTCCGATATAGAGATTTTATCACCCTTTGTGATGGGAAGTCCGGACGTGATTAGAAATTACCCGGATTTCAAGGACTTCTTTTGAAGTGCCTTCGGTTTTGTTCGATCCCGGAACAGACTTGTATGGTTGTGTGTCTGACGTTACATTTTGAGATATAAAGCTGGTTTCTTTCAAATACATTTCTGTTGGTGGCGGAGAATTTATTCTCTTAGCTTAACACCCTTCTCTGAGACGTATGAGCTCAGAGGTTATGTAGTTGATGGTTACTAGTGATATATTCCCAATTTGGTAGCATGGCATGCTGAGTGTTGTAGTGATGATCATTTACTTGATCATTTGTTGATCAAAGCATGGCATTGTGCCTAGCTTTGTGGACGAGACTTAGTCGGACCTCACACCCCGGAAATGGTCAAAACAGGAAAGATGTAGCAAGGTTATTTAGGGATCGCGCCCCCTTGAGGGTATGTCATTTCCTTCTGGATAGAGGTCGTATCATGGTATGGAGCCCAGATATTTAACCTATGTTGTTGCTGCAAATTTATTACTTTGTGGTTGTTGGAATCGAGGATCCTCGGATAAAGGTCGGTTACGACCGGGAAATGGCATATTCGTGTCAGTAGTTACCCAGCTAGGGGTAACCCGGCCTTGTGTTGGCAGAGATCTAACCGTAATGTTAGGTTATTTCTCGGGGTCGTCTTTCCAGAGGCGTACCTATGTGGCAATGGGAAGTTCCTTGGCCTGACCATTTGTTGGAAATCCAAAGAAACAATACGAGCCTTGTACGGTATTAGTTGTAGAACCTGTCATTTAAAATGGTAGCTATAGCAGGCATAATATAATGGTACCTATGCTGGCTAAGATTTATATTATACTTTCGAAATGTTTTCCACTATGCACTAATAATAATATCAAAAATGATTTTTTGTGCGTAGTAAGCATCTTTGACTATCATAAGGAGAAATCTCCTCCAAATTCTGCGTTTGCATTGTGTGTGTGGCGGGAGGCCTTATGGTAGTTTCATTTTCCAAAAGCATTGCGAATTGACTTTAAAATTATCCTGTTGTTGTTTTAAAGATTATATAACTGTTTTAGTTCTCACACCAGTCCCATGACTGACCTGGAGTTTATTGTTTCCTTCCTAAACTCTGGGTGCCCACCAATTTCCACATGGGCAGTCTAGAGTCAGGTTATCAGGTCATTCTGGATTCGGGATGTTGCGGAGCTTAGTGGCGAGCTGGATGGCGAGACGTACCACTTGTATATGATATTATTTATTCCGCTGTGTATTCTGTATGAGGACAAGTTTATATAACTATCCAGTGTTGTATTGTTGTTGTAAACTCTGATGATGATGTAATGTGTAAAATGATATAGTTCTTTGATTTAAAGATTATTCATTTATCTATTATATGTTGTTCCGCTGCGAATGTGAGATTCTGATATTGTTTTTGTTTCTGTGTTTTCTGTTGTTTCTTCTTTCTTTTTCTTCTATTTTCTTCTACCTCTTCTTTTTCTCCATATCAATTCGGTTTTCCGACATTCGATTGCTCGGCAGTTGATACAGTGGACGTATTAATGTCGATTTTCGAGCGACGAAAAATCGCGTTCGTTACACCTTGTTATCTAGTTGATTCTAGTTGTATTCTAAGTTGTACCTAATTATCATACTGTTACACCTATTGTATCTTGGTATTCCTATTGTATCTTAATTAACTCTGATGTATTTATATAGTAGCTTCATGAACTACTATCTCTTTTATTTCCGCTGCATTATATTACTCTGTGTCTGTGATCTGTGATTATTTATTTACTGTATATGATGAGTTTTCTAAATTTTTATTTACAACGTGATATTTTGAGCAATTCAAGTCCGATATGTGCGGATGCGAATGGTTGAAAATATCGGGGTGTTACATGACCCCTTAGCATAGGATATGTTAGGTTTCTTATATACCTTTATCTTGTATGATTTTGTAAACTATTATTTGGATGAAATAATATTAACATTATGCACTACTTTTAAGTACATGACCTTATAAAAATAAGTTAACTCAACTCTACTCATAGTTAATCATGCTTTGTCAAACAAAGTTCAATTATTCCTTATCAATACATCATTATGTATCATAAGGAGAATGAATTTTGAGGTGGAATCTTTATTTATTTTTAGGTACGTTTGGAACTCTTTCTAATATACCCACTCATTCGATCAAATCGAATTAGTTCTATCTCATGTTATATTATTTACTTCCGTTTTATATTCTATGAGCTTACACTTATACATGCCTATCAAATATACATGTCCATGTCTGTGATAACTCATTGGTGAATTTAGCGAGGTATATGGAACCATTTTGGTATTAATAGACTTATGATTGCATGCATCTATCGGTATCATTCGAAGAGTTCATCAACTCTTATAACGCTCATACTAAATAGGTGCATAGCCTTTAAGTATTTAAAATATAATCAATTAATATCATATGATTCATAATCATATAAAATTATTTCTCAAACCTATGGCTTAGTTTGTAATTCCAAAAAAATTGTAAATAATTTTAGATACTTCACTATTTTTAAATGCATCACTTTTGTAGTGAATTCAAATATCACATTATAGTTTTATTTCACAATGAATATTCATAACACTCACATTGAAATATAACTATGCCTATTATTCATTCAATACCGAAAACTAATCATTATTTCATAAATAATGTGCGGCATATTTTATGAAAACAATTTTCGTTATTTGATGCAATCAATATGTGACGACCCACCCCTCACGACCCTCGAAAATCGACATAAATACACTCATCGTATAACATGCCGAACGATCGAGTGCCGGAAAGACAGATTGTTGAGGGGAAAAGAAAATAGGTAGAAGAAGAAGAACTAAACAAAAACAGAATCTCACAGCGGAATGAATAATATATAATATCAATAGCTCTTTACACAAATCAAAACTGTAATATACATATTTCACATCAGAGTACACAAATCAATAATTACCAGCCTGGACAGTTATAACAACATGCCCTCACAACTGTTGGTAATTTCAACCAAAACACTACAGCGCAAATAAATAAGTACGAGAATATGTCTCGGTCTCCAGCTCGTCTCCTGAGCTCCATAGCATCCTAACCTGAACCTATAATACTCGGTCTGATCTGAGCATTATAATAAAATAACACCCGAGTCAGTCTGGAAAACCAACGTGAGAAAACACGCTCAATTTGAATTATTAAAGTTTCAAAATCCTTTGAAAATCAAAGGTATCGTGTAAGACCATGCGACAAATAAACACGACGGGTTTTTACCTTATGATAACCAAAATATTTCACATCAAATCCTCTGATATTATAATAGTGTCTAAGTACAAATACTTATTTAAATAGCTGAAATTGTTACATTAATTAAATTCCAGCATACTAGGCTCTACAATCAAAACTATAAAGGCACGTATTGGAGAATGGATTCCATACGAATGACTAGGCACTGGGGTACCACCCGTCACAATACACGTCTAGAACAGCATACCGAGGACCATGCCGGGATCCCTTACAACACGAGACCGGACTATCCCTAACCTGGATAGACCGAATATGCTATCACCCCGGGTGTTCCCACCCTTTTCCGAGCTCCTTCCATAAATCATAGTAATAATATCCGCGGGTATCTAGAAAGGTGATAAACATACCCTACTTGGGTGCGACCCACTTAGCCTTACTGCATCTCCCCTGATTTTCAGTCATTCCCGGTTGATGAGGCTAGAGGTTACGATTACCTTTTTAGCAAGATTTCACTTAGAATGCTCATTGTCCACCAATGACAATGTAATAATCCACTTTTCCGTACCCCTTGAATAGTCACTAATCTCCATCGATTAACTCAAGATGAACGGAAAACCGAACCATTAGGGTTTCAGAAAGAAAGAAGAGGTAGAAGAAGAACAGAAGAGAAGAGAAAGAAGAAACAACAGAAAACACAGAACAGAAACAATATCAGAATCTCACATTCACAGCGGAACAACATATATTAAATAAATAAATAATCTTTAACATCAAAAGAACTATACATTTTATACATTACATCATCATCAGAGTTTACAACAATCACACAACAATGGACAGTTATATGAACTTGTCCTTATACAGAATACACATCGGAATAAATAATATCAGATACAAGTGGTACGTCTCGCCATCTAGCTCGCCACTAAGCTCCACAGCAACCCGAATCCAGAATGACCTGATAACCTAACTCTAGAATGCCCATGTGGAAATTGGTGGGCACCCAGAGTTTAGGAAGAGAACAATAAACTCCAGGTCAGTCATTGTGACGACCACCCATGACCCCTGCACTGAACCTAGAGATAGTGCGTTGTAAAGTGTGCCATGCAGCCATGGACGATTGTCAGGGTAAATTAAAACAGCAGAATCTATCGTATCACTCACAGCGCATGGACAAAATACAAAAGAATATATATATATATAGTGAAGCTTCACAGAATAGAATCTCATCAATAAAACTTCATAATAGTTGAATACAAACATCTGAATAGTCAATACAACAAGCCTCACTACATATCACTCAGAGAATATACAAGCAGCGGAACATCAAGTACATATAGTAAGAAATAATATGCAACCCTCCAGCTCGTCTTCGTCATCAGCACCGTGGAAAGCAAGAACAGCACCTATCACCTGCTACCTAGTCTGCCCGTCCCAAAATGGACGAACAGCCCAAGGCAATAAGAGTTAAAACATAAAGCCTTGAGTCAGACAACAGTCTTAGTGAGCGGTAAATTAACTAACAACATACCAAAAGAGCATAAAGGAAAAAGGAATAGGAATCCAACCCTCCCACTCCACCTCTTCCTACAGTGATAGCCCCCAGACACACACTATGCAGAAGCAAACATAGCAAAGCATACTATTTAAAGTAAAGCAATTATCACTCGAGTCAAGGGCGATGTTTTCCAAGTACAAACCCCCAAGGCCTAAACCAAGATCAGATAAGCACCTAGAAAATACCGCTCTTGAGACCGAATGACGATACAACCAAACATCCATGACTCTGGCTATCACTGTTATCATTGCTTCGATATCATCGTTAATTGAATGACCGGCTCATTATTTCATCCGTCCGTCAATGGCTAATGGAAACCCCGGTTCTAGACATAACTCTTACACGTCGTCGCAGCACGTGCCTAGGACTATCGAATCTGCCCAGAGTACTCGACTACCAATCAGTAGCCTTCAGGGACTATCGAATCTGCCCAACGTACTCTTGCTTTGATCATGCTAGAACCTTCAACAACGATGAGATCTCAGCCTTCCAGTTATCCTCCTCGATGACTGTTTCCATACTAGCTCAAGCGCCTCTCGAGCAAACCATTATCCTCAAACTCGAACCATTTCACCGAGTTGTCAACATACTTGGAATGATCCCGTCTGGATTAGACCAAGACTATCTCATACTATGCTTCGCCTCATCTCATCATAGCGAAACCTCATCTCAACATCATCATCAAATCTATCCATATGAGCTTCATCATCCGCTACATATGTCACGAGCAGCTTTTCCAATTCAAGAGCCTTTCCCTTAGCCTTTGAATCATCTTCGACCATCTTGTCTAAATCAAATCATAAATCATCTAATCCATAGCAATCAATCAAGTCAAACATTAATCCAAGTAATCAAGCATTCAAATATGATCTAATGAACAATTATAACAATAATGGCAATTTCGTAAATAAAGAGTCTAAAGTCTAACAAGCATGAAAACATGAGCAATATCTCTATAATCTTGATGAATGAACTTGCATAGGTTAACATGTAGTAAAATGGATGTCAAATCATCATGAACAATGGATCTATACTTAAGTTTACAAAAATGCAAGAAAATCACTATTTTACACCAAATCAAGCCAACGATCCGATATACTCCTTTGGATCCGTGTGAGAGATAATCACCACTCACCAAATCACCTAAACACCCCAAAAGCAACACACTTCAGATTTGGACAGCGAAGGATCTAACTCGATCTATCACAAATCCGCTTCAAACGATGAAATCTCTCTTCGATGGATGTAGATCTTCAATCTAAGCTCTTGGATCTTCGATTCGATCTTCGATTTGGATGGAAGGAAGCACAAGATTAAAGTGGAGAAAAGAAGTGAAGAAGTGTAGAACTCGAGCTCTCAAAATGGCAGCACTTCGTCGCTTCAAAATCCGGATCCCAAAAAGTGAGGAAATGGACGTGTATTTATAGGCTGAAATCCCCTAAGTCGTCCGCCTCCTTAAGTCGTCTACGACTCATCAAAATCCCACGACTTACGACTTAAGAAATGCCACGACTTACGACTTATAAAAACTTACGACCTAAAAACCCCACGACTTAAGACCTCCGACTTAAGTACCCATTCGACCTAACGACTCAACTGGGATACGCCTTAACGACTTAACAACTCAACGACTCAACAGCCTCACGACTTAACTGGGTTACGACTTACGACTTAGCAGTCCTGCGACTTAACAGAAGTCACGACTTAACTCTCGGCGACCTAACCCCTTAAGCCTTCATGCGACTTAACCTAACACACCTGCGCACGACACTGCATATGCGCTTCCACGACCTAAAATGTCACGACCTAAGACAACACTAATGCGCGACCTACGACTTAAGCCCTTGCGCGACTTACGACTTAACTCTTACGCGACTTACGACTTAACTCCTTAACTCGTCCACGACCTAACTTCCTTAGGTCGTAAACTGCTACCACCAGCTTCCTTAGGTCGTTGCCGACCTATCCTCCTTAAGTCGCTAACTTGCCCAGTTTCCTATGTCGCTAACTCTTAAGTCGCCATCTTCCTTAAGTCGCCTATTCCTTAGGTCGCCTATTTCCTTAAGTCGGTCAAATCCTATAGGTCGTCCCAAACTCACATACGACCTAAACCACTACGCGACCTAACTGTCATACGACCTAAGCCTTACCTCGTCCAGTCCCTAAGTCGTTAACTACTACCACTAACTTCCTTAGGTCGCCAACTCCTATAAGTCATCTACGACCTGACTATTATACGACCTAAGCTCCGAACGACCTAGGCTCTGAACGACTTAACCGAACTACGATCAAATAACAACTGTTTCAAAATGTTTTGATCCGTAAAAATACGGGTCGTTACATTCTCTCCCCCTTAGGAATTTCGCCCTCGGAATTCCAAACAAACATGAGCAATCAAAACTATTTCGCATGCCTATCATCCATAGAAATCAACAACCCATGCATCCAATTCTAGCCTAGCATGCAGAATTCTAAAACTAGAACAAGTTACAATGTCGTGAGATGACACGGCACCTTATGGCCATACCTCGAAGAGTTCAAGATGAGCTACCTTCATCCTCTCTTCCACCTCCCATGTACAATCGTTATCATCATCACTTCATTGTATCTTGAGCAACCTAACCGCCTTCCTCCTAAGCTGTTTCGTGTCCGTTTCCACAACACTAAGTGACTTACGAGGTCTCTTATCGACTGGATCAACTTCGAAGTCTTCACAGCTTTCAGCAGAAACCACTGTATTCGAGTCGTGCACATACTTCCGTAGATACGATACATGAAAAACGTTGTGCACACCCGACATCTTCTCTGGTAACTCCAATCTGTAGGCGAGCTTTCCAATTCGCTCGATGATCGAAAATGGTCCAACAAATCTCGGAGTCAATTTTCCTTTCTTTCCGAATCGAATAACATTCTTCAGTGGAGAAATCTTCACAAAAACCATATCACCTACGTCGAATTCCAACTCCTCACGACGCTTATCGGCATAACTTTTCTGTCGGTCTTGGGCTGCCTTCATTCATTGCCGAATAATCTCTATACAATCCGAAGTCTGTCGAATCATTTATGGCCCAAGTATCAACTTTTCTCCTGTTTCCAACCAACATGTTGGAGAGTTACACGGTCTCCCATACAATGCTTCATATGGTGCTATACCAATGCTTGACTGGTAACTGTTATTATATGAAAATTCCACCAAATGAAGGTGATCTTCCCATGATCCTCCGAAATCTAAAACACAAGCTCTAAGGAGATCTTCCAATACTCGGTTGACTCTCTCAGTCTGACCATCTGTTTGGGGATGATAAGCTGTACTTAAACACAACTCGGTTCCAAAACTTCCTGGAAGCTCTTCCAAAATCCACTAGTAAACAATGGGTCTCGATCGCTCACTATACTCTTCGGAATACCATGGAATCAAACTATCCACTTAACATACAGCTCAGCCAACTTTGATGCAATTCTAGTCGATCGAACAGGAATGAATCTTGCACTCTTAGTCAGACGATCTACAATAACCCAAATCCCTTCATTTCCCACTCTCGTTCTAGGTAGTCCATCGATAAAATCCATCGATACTTGCTCCCACTTCCATGTAGGAACTTCTAACAGCTGAAGCAATCCACTGGGCTTCTTCTGCTCAGCTTTTACCAACTGGCAGTTCATGCATTTGGAAATAAAATTTCCAACATCCTTCTTCATACCTTCCTAGTAATAGCTTCTCTTCATATCCCGATACATCTTATTTCCACCTGGATGAATTGTCAGCTTTGAGTGATGACTTTCCTTTAGAACTTCATTTCTCAATTCATCCATATCGGGAACAAGTAGTCGTCCTTGCTTCCGAAGCCAACCGTCTTGATCGACCTCGAATCCTTTATCCTTTTCTGGGTCCAATCCAGATTCCAAATCACGGATAATCTTGGCAAGTTTATCGTCTCGCTTTTGGCTCTCGCCAATCCTTTCCACAAGAGTAGGTCTTATCGATAAGTTTGCCAACATCTCAGGTTCCAATTCACATCTGGGCCTGAAGTCAAATCCGGCTAAATACTCGAGACTCTTCCATTCTGAAAACATGGCTCCCAATCATGCATGTCTTCGACTTAACGCATCTGCTACTGCGTTACCCTTTCCCGGAGTATAGGCTATACCAAAATCATATGATGCCAAAAACTCTAGCCATCGTTGCTGCCGAAGATTCAAATCTTTTTGGGAGAAAAGATACTTCAACGACTTATGATCTGTAAACTACTCGAATCGAACTCCCAATAGATAATGTCTCCACATCTTCAGAGCAAAAACAATCGCCGCCAACTCCAAATCATGAGTCGGATAATTCCTTTCATGCGGCTTCAGTTGTCGACTTGCATACGCAACAACTTTATCCCTCTGCATCAGCACTGCTCCAAGTCCAGTACCACATGCGTCGGTGTAAACCACCATCTCATCATTCCCACTTGGAATAGTCAAAACAAGAGCACTTGTCAATCGCTCTTTCAGGATTCTGAAAGCTTGCTCACTCTTATCATCCCATCTGAACACTTGGTTCTTTTTCGTCAATCCTGTTAACGGTGCAGCTACCTTGGAAAAGTCTTTGATAAATCGGCGATAATATCCTGCTAATCCAAGAAAACTTCTCACATCGGATGCATTCTTAGGTCTAACCCAATCCTGGATTGCTGCCACCTTGGCGGGATCAACCGCTATTCCATTTCCAGAGATAATATGGCCTAAGAACCTCACTTCACTCTTCCAGAAGTGACACTTCGAAAACTTAGCCTTCAGCTGATGTTTCAGTAAGATTTCCAAAACAATACGCAAGTGCGTCTTGTGCTCTTCTTCAGTTCTGGAATAAATCAGAATATCATCCACGAACACTAGCACGAACTTACTCAACTGATCTCTGAACACTCTATTCATAAGATCCACAAAATATGCTGGCGAATTAGTCAATCCAAACGGCATTACCAGCCACTCAAAGAAACCAGATGGTGTCCTAAAAGCATTCTTTGGCACACTTTCCTTAGCCACTTTTAACTCGTGAAATCCCGTTGCCAAATCAATCTGAGAAAACACCTTAGCTTCGTGAAGCTGATCAAACAAGTCATCTATTCTCGGCAATGGATACTTGTTCTTCTTAGTCACCTTATTCAGCTCACGATAATCCACACACAACCTCAACGATCCATCTGCTTTGGTTGCAAACACAACTGGTGCACCCCATTCGGACACACTACGCCGAATGAATCCTTTCTGTAAAAGATCATCAACCTGCGCCTTCAACTCCTGCTATTCCCTAGGCGCCATCCGCCTAAGAGGCATCACAACAGGTCTGGCTCCTTCAACTAGATCTATACGAAACTCGATCTCTCTATGCGGCAGTAACCCTTTGACCTCGTCAAAGACATCCTCAAATCCATTAGCGATTGGCAATGATGACAGTCCATCCCGTGGAACAACCAGCGAATACATGAAGCTCATGAAGACGCCTTCTTCATGCTTACATCGTATCACAATCTTTCGCCCCTCCACATTCTCGACTGTCACCTCCAACCTCTCACAATCAACCTTTGCCGCATACTTCCTAAGCCAGTCCATACCCAAAATAATTCCGAACCCCGCAAAGTTCAGAACAAAGCAATCACAAACAAAAGAGCAATCATGACTCGATACAATCAGACCACGGCATAACATACACAAACAAGACGAACCCCCAACTGGATTAGTCACAACCAATGGCCTATCAACAATATCCGGTTCTAAACCTAACCGGCCTACAAGTTCATTACAAACAAACGAATGCGACGCCCCAATATCAAATAGCACTCTCACTGGAACACCACATAGGAAAAGAGTACCTTGAACCACTACACTCTTTCCTTTCTCTTCAGTGGTAGGAGCTTTCGAAGACGATGGAACAGCTCCTAAAGCATAAGCTTGCACAATCTGCTTGTCCCTCCGTGGTTCTGGACAATTCTTCCTAACATGCCTCAGCTTGTCACAGTTGTGGCACTTCACTGGCACCTTCGGATTCTTGCAATCCTTGGAGAAATGGCCCTTCTGCTGACAATTATAGCAGGTCACTTCGCCCTTTGGCTTCTTCTGGCCATCCTTACCCTTTTGCTGCTGCTGCTTCCTCTTCTTGTTTCCACCCTGCTGTGGTCTAGACTCTTCCTTGGTCACAGCAACAACAGATCCTTCTTTAGGAAACAGATTCTCGTGCCTGAGAGCTTTCTCCACAAGCTTCTCAAATGAATCATCCAGATGATCCACCAACTGCCTCCCAAGATAACTGTCCAAGCCTGTCACAAACTTCTCATTCTTCTGGTACGGAGATTCAATATACGACCGAGCATACTTGGACAAAGCTTCAAACTCAGAAACATACTCAAGAACTGGTCTTCCGAGCTCCACAAACTTCTTGAACAGAACAGACTTCTGAGCTGTAGAAATGAACTTAGCTTCAAATCTGGCTTGGAATTGCACCCAAGTAATTTCTTCCTCAGGAGTATCAATGGTGATAGAGTTCCACCAATCAGAAGCTCTCCCTTGAAGCTGCCTTGATGCAAGCTTCCTTTTTGTTGCATCATCGATTCCCAAATCACCAAAGATCCTTCTACAAGCATCTATCCATCTCTGGACTTCAATGGTTGGTTCTGTTCCCAAGAAAACCTTCCCTCCAAGAGCAGTATAGTCTTTACACAACTTAGCAAAATCCACTGGTTTCGGAGTTTGGACTTGAACTCCAACATCAACTGTTGTCCCCGGAACTGGTATCCTTCTCATGATCGAAGTCATCATAGCTTCGAACATAGCTGCATAATCAGCAGTCCCCTCAGCAGCACGGCCTTCCCTAGCAGCTGGTCTCCCTCGTCGACTCATTCTTAATATCTATAAAAAGAAATGGATCAGCACACCTTGAGAAACAACTGCATAAAGGATTTAAATCCTTTTAAGCTACTATATTATATATAGTAATCATCCATCAAAGTACAATTACGTCTCTCATACGTAGTTACGTCAGCGAGCGTTGGGTAAAATCGATTAACCAAAGCTCTGATACCAAATGTGACGACCGCCCATGACCCGTGCACTGAACCTAGAGATAGTGCGCTGTAAAGTGTGCCAGGCAGCCATGGACAATTTTCAGGATAAATTAAAACAGCAGAATCTATCGTATTACTCACAGCGCATGGACAAAATACAATAGAATATATATATAGTGAAGCTTCACAGAATAGAATCTCATCAATAAAACTTCATAATAGTTGAATACAAACATCTGAATAGTCAATACAACAAGCCTCACTACATATCACTCAGAGAATATACAAGCAGCGGAACATCCAGTACATATAGTAAGAAATAATATGCAACCCTCCAGCTCGTCTTCGTCATCAGCACCGTGGAAAGCAAGAACAGCACCTGTCACCTGCTACCTAATCTGCCCGTCCCAAAATGGACGAACAGCCCAAGGCAATAAGAGTTAAAACATAAAGCCTTGAGTCAGACAACAGTCTTAGTGAGCGGTAAATTAACTAACAACATACCAAAAGAGCATAAAGGAAAAAGGAATAGGAATCCAACCCTCCCACTCCACCTCTTCCTACAGTGATAGCCCCCATACACACACTAAGCAAAAGCAAACATAGCAAATCATACTATTTAAAGTAAAGCAATTATCACTCGAGTCAAGGGCGATGTTTTCCAAGTACAAACCCCCAAGGCCTAAACCAAGATCAGATAAGCACCTAGAAAATACCGCTCTTGAGACCGAATGACGATACAACCAAACATCCATGACTCTGGCTATCACTGTTATCATTGCTTCGATATCATCGTTAATTGAATGACCGGCTCATTATTTCATCCGTCCGTCAAGGGCTAATGGAAACCCCGGTTCTAGACATAACTCCACACGTCGTCGCAGCACGTGCCTAGGACTATCGAATCTGCCCAGAGTACTCGACTACCAATCAGTAGCCTTCAGGGACTATCGAATCTGCCCAACGTACTCTTGCTTTGAGCATGCTAGAACCTTCAACAACGATGAGATCTCAGCCTTCCAGTCATCCTCCTCGACGACTGTTTCCATACTAGCTCAAGCGCCTCTCGAGCAAACCATTATCCTCAAACTCGAACCATTTCACCGAGTTGTCAACATACTTGGAATGATCCCGTCTGGATTAGACCAGGACTATCTCATACTATGCTTCGCCTCATCTCATCATAGCAAAACCTCATCTCAACATCATCATAAAATCTATCCATATGAGCTTCATCATCCGCTACATATGCCACGAGCAGCTTTTCCAATTCAAGAGCCTTTCCCTTAGCCTTTGAATCATCTTCGACCATCTTGTCTAAATCAAATCATCAATCATCTAATCCATAGCAATCAATCAAGTCAAACATTAATCCAAGTAATCAAGCATTCAAATATGATCTAATGAACAATTATAACAATAATGGCAATTTCGTAAATAAAGAGTCTAAAGTCTAACAAGCATGAAAACATGAGCAATATCTCTAAAATCTTGATGAATGAACTTGCATAGGTTAACATGTAGTAAAATGGATGTCAAATCATCATGAACAATGGATCTATACATAAGTTTACAAAAATGCAAGAAAATCACTATTTTACACCAAATCAAGCCAACGATCCGATATACTCCTTTGGATCCGTGTGAGAGATAATCACCACTCACCAAATCACCTAAACACCCCAAAAGCAACACACTTCAGATCTGGACAGCGAAGGATCTAACTCGATCTATCACAAATCCGCTTCAAACGATGAAATCTCTCTTCGATGGATGTAGATCTTCAATCTAAGCTCTTGGATCTTCGATTCGATCTTCGATTTGGATGGAAGGAAGCACAAGATTAAAGTGGAGAAAAGAAGTGAAGAAGTGTAGAACTCGAGCTCTCAAAATGGCAGCACTTCGTCGCTTCAAAATCCGGATCTCAAAAAGTGAGGAAATGGACATGTATTTATAGGCTGAAATCCCCTAAGTCGTCCGCCTCCTTAAGTCGTCTACGACTCATCAAAATCCCACGACTTACGACTTAAGAAATGCCACGACTTACGACTTATAAAAACTTACGACCTAAAAACCCCACGACTTAAGACCTCCGACTTAAGTACCCATGCGACCTAACGACTCAACTGGGATACGCCTTAACGACTTAACAACTCAACGACTCAACAGCCTTACGACTTAACTGGGTTACGACTTACGACTTAGCAGTCCTACGACTTTACAGAAGTCACGACTTAACTCTCGGCGACCTAACCCCTTAAGCCTTCACGCGACTTAACCTAACACACCTGCGCATGACACTGCATATACGCTTCCACGACCTAAAATGTCATGACCTAATACAACACTAATGCGCGACCTATGACTTAAGCCCTTGCGCGACTTACGACTTAACTCTTACGCGACTTATGACTTAACTCCTTAACTCGTCCATGACCTAACTTCCTTAGGTCGTAAACTGCTACCACCAGCTTCCTTAGGTCGTTGCCGACCTATCCTCCTTAAGTCTCTAACTTGCCCAGTTTCCTATGCCGCTAACTCTTAAGTCGCCATCTTCCTTAAGTCGCCTATTCCTTAGGTCGCCTATTTCCTTAAGTCGGTCAAATCCTATAGGTCGTCCCAAACTCACATACGACCTAAACCACTACGCGACCTAACTGTCATACGACCTAAGCCTTACCTCGTCCAGTCCCTAAGTCGTTAACTACTACCACTAACTTCCTTAGGTCGCCAACTCCTATAAGTCGTCTACGACCTGACTATTATACGACCTAAGCTCCGAACGACCTAGGCTCTGAACGACTTAACCGAACTACGATCAAATAACAACTGTTTCAAAATGTTTTGATCCGTAAAAATACGGGTCGTTACAGTCATGGTGACTGGTGTGAGAACTTAAAACAATTTATCTTTAAAACAAAGGACAGGAGAATTTAAAATCAATTCGAAATGCTTTTTGAAAATGTAACTACCATAAGACCTCCCACCACACACACAATGCAAACGCAGAATTGGAGGAGATTTCTTCTTATGTTAGTCAAAGATGCTTACTATGCAAAAATCAAATCATTTTTGATATTATTATTAGTGCATAGTGTAGAAAACACTTCGAAAGTAGAATATAAATCTTAGCCAGCATAGGTACCATTATCGTATGCCTACTATAGCTACCATATTAAATGGCAGGTTCTACAACTAAAACCGTACAAGGTTCGTATTGTTTCTTTGGATTTCCAACAAATGGTCAGGCCAAGGAACTTCCCATTGCCACATGGAAACGCCTCTGGAAAGACGTCCCGAGAAATAACCTAACATTACGGTTAGATCTCTGCCAACACAAGGCCGGGTTACCTCTGCAAAAATAAGTAACTACTAAGACGCGTATGCCATCCCCTGATCGTAACCGATCTTCCCGAGGATCCTCGATATCCAACAACCACATAGTAAATTTGTAGTAACAACATAGGTTAAATATCTGGGCTCCATACCATGATACCACCTCTATCCAGAAGGAATGACATACACTAAGGGGCGCTACTCCCTAGAACCTTGCTACATTCTTTCTGTTTTGACCATTTCCGGGGTGTGAGGTCCGATAAAGTCTCGTCCACAAAGCTACGCTTTTCACAAAGCCATGCTTCGGGTCAAACAAATGATCAAAGTAATGATCAAAAAGATAAATGATCGAACAAATGATCATATCGCAAATCATCAAACAACGATCATTTCACAGCAACACTTCGCATGCCACGTTACCAAATTGGGAGTATATTGCTGATAAATTTCAACTACATAACCTCTAAGCTCGTACGTCTCGGAGAAGGGTGTTAAGCTAAGAGAATAAATTCTCCACCACCAAACAGAAATGTATTTGAAAGAAATCAGCTTTATATCTCAATTTGTAACGTCAGACATACAACCATACAAGTCTGTTCCGGGATCGAACAGAACCGAAGGCACTTCTCACGAAGCCCTTGCACATCCGGATAATTTTCTAATCACGTCCGGACTTCCCGTCACTAAGGGTGATAAAACCTCTATATCGGAGATCAGCCGATGTAGAGTAACTCGATGGTAATCCTTCCGTTTTCAAAAATATCCGGTCTTCAACACCGGTCATCAAATGCGATCCATTACGACGTATCACATATTCGGAATGGGTTATACGACCCCCAAGGTCCTTTCCCGGCTAACCCGAATAGTGAGCGCTTATTCAAAAATAAGTGTGGCATTCAAATTCAAGCAAATCACAACAAATACCCATTCAAGGTAATTATTGATAGTCGGTTATTTAACTATCAATAAAGATGCGCAACATCATCATATTCCAAATAATTTTCCAAATAATTTTTTTTCCAAAATACATTTACTAGAGATATAATTTCCACACTTCAAAAATAATCAACGTTTATTTTTAAAACTAATTTCCATTTCTTTTATAAATTCCATAGTGAATTTATATTTCCAAATATCTATTGATATACGATTTTCAAATCGATTTCAATATTCACTTTCAATTCATCTTTACAAAGATAAATTCTCAAAAACGTTTCATTTTATTTTGGAAAAGCATTTCCATACTTATTTAATAATAAGTAATTCACAAATCTATTTATTTTCAACATTTGAAAATATTCGATATACTTAAATCCAAATTAAGTATATATTTCATTCTTTAAGGAAATCATTTGCTATAACAACATCTTTTTGAGTCAAAACGAATGTTACGTAAAACATCGTTACGACGACTCCAAAATCACTAGTATAGGGATTCGAAATTAAGATAGGTATATAAATCCCAATACTAAAAAAACATTTCCTTTTGGAAATCATTTACTATAATAACAGTGTTATAGTCCACCATTTCCTTATTTTTCGAAAACGTCTATTTCAACAATGAATGTTGAAATCTATGTATTCGATACTTAATACATTTTAAAACATCGTTAAAACAATTAACTTCATTTTTAATGTCACTTTTCCAAAACATATCCATTTGACTTAATAATATATTCACTGTCCAAAATCGTGAATATACTTCACTAACCAAATTTCACTATTTTCTACACATTTTATTTCAAAGATTATCCACTGTCCAAAATCGTGGATAAAATTCCTAACCAAACTCTTATTATTACAACATTTAACTTAAAGGATAATTCGCTGTCCAAAATCACGAATATATCTCCTTTATTAACTTCTATGTTTAATTTATCAAATTCGATTGGTTTCGGATTTATAAAATAACGTTTATAAATTCACCTTTATATTTCATAACAACTTTGATTTATAAATCTCCTTCATTAACACATTAGATCAATATTCCATTTAAAGGCAAAAATCTAATTTTATAAGTTAATTTCTTATAAATCTTTTATTCTACAATTTCATTCATTTTATAACTTCACAATTTATAAATCTATAAATTTCATTCAATTACGAATTCCATAAATATTTCATTTTTAACACTTATAAAAGCTCGTTTTATAATTCCAAAAATTTTAATTTTTTAGATATCAATTTTATAAATCTTTTATATAAACCGTTTACAAAAATTCAAAAATCTCAATTTAAACCATTTTATAAATAAATCAACTATTTATTTCAAAAATCACTTTTCCGTTATATTTCACAAAAATCATAATTTTTATAACTTTAAAATTTGAACGTTTATTTATCTAAAATAAATCAATTCAAAAATCCCTTTTTAAAATCACCATCGTTATTTTTAAACTTCAAAAATGGGTCCGATGATGCAACACACAAATTAGTCAATCACGACATCCAATATCATATATCGATATGATAATCAACAAAAATCACAATATCTGGAATCAAATAAATATTGGTGAGAAATCCAGTTGGATCTCTCCAACCTGTTGCCCTACATCCACAGATGTTAGCACAATACCAATTCCACTTCGAGGTGGAATATCGCGGTATATGGGATTTTATAAAAATATCAATCTGCTATTATGCGGCGCAATAGGGTCTCATCCGCTATAAAATGCGGGAAATCACAACTGCAATATATACATATGCCAATATATATATATATATATATATTGCTATATATAGATATATCCTACTATATCTAATATCACATCCAAACAACAATCAATCAATAACTGCAAAAAAAATCAAATTTTCCTTTTGAGTGAGAAGATCTCACCTTAGCTTTTAAATTTGCAATCCATTTCCGTTTCAGCTTGTTTCTCCATTTCAGACCTTGTATAAACATTTTATACAATTTATCAATATTCGAATTAAATCGAACACTTAAATTATTGTTCTATTTATTTACATAACCAATTTCTCCTTTAATAAATAGATTTTAAAACTAAATTTCCTTTTTTTATAACTTCTATGTTAAATTTAACAAATTTTAATTATCAATGATTTATTTTAAACAAACTTTCCTTTTTTTATCAAATTTTAAAATTGTTAAATAAGTTTATTAACCAATTTAAACACTTCAATATATTAATTAAAATTTTTACAGTAAGTTAAATATATTTTTTTTCTTTTTCACTAGTAAAAAGAAATGTATTTACTGTGAAATAAACTAACCACCAAACATTTATTCTCCTCTTACTACTGTAATTATTTTCTGTTTAAAATAAATTAGCAAGTTAAAAATCTGTGTGTATATATATATATGTATATATATATATATATTTTGTTTTTACATCTTACTGCTGATTTTAATTTCATCTATAAATGTTTACTTTTACTACATTAAATCAAGATAATGTCAATACCTACTGGAATGCAGATTCTTCATTTCGACAGTGAAGGTTGTCTGACCAAACGCGAATATCCACCCCCCTGCGTACTCGTGCCCATAACTAAATCGCCACCATGAATGTCGAATAGCCTCTTCAGCCTACTGCAGCCTCCATCACCGTGCCAGCCCATTCACGAGCACGCCATCACACCGCGAATCCCCAAATCGAACGCGAACCCTTCAACGCGACTTGCCACAATTTCGACAATGCAGTCACGCACACCCTCCATCGCCAGAGTCGCCGCCTTTGAGCTGAACTCGAGAACCCATGCGATTCCCAATCTCACGAACGAACTCGCGCGCCGCCATGATTCGATCGCGAAGCTATTTTCTTCCACCGGAACGCGTGAGCCTGCGATTGAACTCGCCGCCCATTCGAACTCCTTTGCCGTCACCATGCTCGATTTAAATTTGGAATGGGGGAGGAAGAAATAAAATGAGGAGGATACGGTTTCGTGAAATAAAACTGGGAAAGGAAACGATTTCGAGTTCGGCCATTATTTGTTACCGAGATTCAATTTTTTGTTTTGAACAGATAAGGGAAGAAGGTATTTAAAATTGAATGAGAATGCTTTGCATGATTTCGAGTATTTTAAACTGAACGGAGGGAACAAGAGTACGTGATTTTGCAGAGAACGTGTTCACATTACCTCTACAGTGTTTTGAGTTGAGGCCAAAAGTGATGATGTTGACCAAATTCAGATTTTAAATTTAATTTTAATTCGTTTTAATTTCAATGCGTTTACTTACCGTGTGCTCACATATCAACTCCAGAAAATACGAAATTTGAAATTGGGTAACAATTCAATATTACGGGTCCAATGGAACTTGTTTCGTCGAATTCCGAGACTGTGCCTCGGAAGGCTATTTTTAAATATCGATTTAAACGATAAAATTTTCAAAACCGAACAAACACTTAAAATTTAAATTTTTACCACTTCCATTATCTTCAGTATCATCATTACGAATTTTAAAAGCTTTTGAAAATTTTTTCTTCACCTTAAAACTGAAGATTCAATTTTTTATTCAACTTACAATAGATTAAATTTTATAATTTAATCACCAATTTATTCTGATAATTTGAAATTCAAGCCAAACCATCATTCAAATATTTAAAATCAATTAAATATTTTCAATTTAAATTGTTCAAAATTCTGGGTCGTTACAGACAATGTACCGATAGCATTCATCCATACAAGTCTATTCCCGGTCCGAACGGAACCGAAGGCACTATTCCTACTACATCCATTTTGGAATCACCCTTAGGATTAGTAGTGATTAGCTCTTGCACTTCACTGCTCCATCTTCGACTCCATGCTCTTGTCTTCATTTCGAAAACGTACTCGTTGGATTAAAGTGGTTTCGGATAACAAATCCGATCCCGGTTTCTTTGAAACAACGTTCGATATTTCCCGGTAAACTCAACCCCGGTTCTTTAGGAAATAAACGGACGAAAATAAGATCGGAGATCACCTCCTAACCGTTAGTGGACGGATTTCCTTATAAACATCCTAGAAGAACGAAACGAGTTTATAAGTACAGTATAACACCTCGAACGGTAACTGTACCATATAATTCCCGTACTTCTTTTAGATATTCCCAAAGTTATATTTAGGTCCAGATTTGATAGTCGGTTATTTAACTATCAAATAAACAATCAATTCAACCAAACTCATCATTTTCGCTGAAAAACACCAAGTCCTATTTAATTTAGATTTTGAATAAACTAAATCTCTTTATCCAAAAATATACACTTATCTTATCGAATTCAGCATATTCACAAATTACCTTTTTTTCAAAAATATTTGAAAACCCTTTTAAATAATATGGAAAGTACCACTGCGGTATCAAACCATGGATCGTAGCTCAATGGTTACATCTCTATCCAAGAGAAATCCAAAACTTAACTACAGGCACTCGGTGCCTCCGATTTACGCCACGCGAGTATACCATTACTTCCCAAAAACTTTGTTTTAAAAAAACTTATCTCAAAATAAGGCTTATAATTTCTAAAATAAATTTCAAGTTTAATCTAGGCAGAATATACTTAGATAAAAGTTATTATACAAAGCCATATTAATATTTAATAATTTATCCTTAAAAACAAAAATGCTGACTAGTTCATAAATAATAATAAACCTTTTACAATCATGATAAAGTGACTAATTAATAATAAAATATGTTTTAACAATTTGAAATAATTAAATAACTAGTTTCTAGAATATTTTTAACACTTTTAAAATCACCCAGTTAATAATTAAAAATCCTCTTTTTGAAACAAGCCCAAATCCTCGATTCTAATTTCACCTCATAAATTTGGAAACCTTACTCAAGTCCAGTATAACCAATTTTATACTTATTCCCAAATTCACTTCTATCATTCAAAAATGTTTAAAATCTTGATTTAAAAACATTTTATATTTGACAAAGTACCATTTAAGGATTTATTATTTAAAAAATCCTTTTATATAGTTTTATTCCAAAAATCCTATCCCCATTATCCTGAAATAGTTAAATACAATTCCCAAACCTTTTATTTTATCCAACTAATTTATCCAAAAACTCTATGTAGATATTTCACTTCAAAATCCCTGTTTACAATTCTTTACCAATTTTAAAACATATTTTATTGGTATTTATAAGTACTAAAATCCAGCTAAAACTATCATATCATTCAATCAATTTAAATAACACCACAACCTGTCATAGATTATTCAAACAAAACATATATCACTATATATGAAACTAAATTTTACATTTTTGAGGAATCCTGTTGGATCCCTCCAACCTGTTTCCCTACATGCACAGATGTTAGCACAACATAAAAATACCAATTCTGCTTCGAGACGGAATATTATGGTATATGGGGTCATCCGCTATTATACGGGGCACATAGGGTCTCATCCGCTATATATATGCGGGAATATCAATCACTCCAATATATATATACTACTATATATAATATCACATCCAACTAATAAAAAGGCAACAATTTAACCAATCAATCATTTATTAATTTTAACTATTTAAAATTAAAGCCAACAGTCCAAAATTGAATGAGATTAACTCACCTTGAGTTTTAATTCGCCAAACATTCCAATTTCAAATTAAATCGAATACGTTCGATTTAACCTAAAATTTTTGCTTGTTCCAATCGACTCCACATCTACTCCGGTGCATAGTGCTCGTCGCTGCGATTCTGGTGCTGCTTGTTTCGTTCGATTCCGACCTCGTATGGAAAAGATATGCTATTTTAAAAGGTTTGAATATAAATAATATAAATAAATTTACTTTCCTTTTTTTTGAATTTTAAACCCAGATCAAATCTATGTCATACATTTCGAATTAGAGATCTTGGCCACATTCGCTCCTTCTTTCCCCTCGTTTGCTCATAGGTAATGAAACCCATAAACGTCGCCTCATCCACTCGATGTTGCTCCCTCCCCACGACCTTAGAACCCGATCGAGCAACGCCACGTCGAAGAGCAAGTCGCCACGCACCCACGGCCCACGCGTGAAAACCCTTAGCGCCTCCATCATCTCACATGCATGAACGCCGTATGAACACGGTGAAAATTAGGCCTCCACGCTCCACTAAATCTGATCATCATCGTATGGATTTCTAGATCTCACGACGCTCTACAATTTCCTAATTGAAGATTTCTTGAATTGGTTGATGGATGAGGAGGGAGAAGGGTAGAAGATTTTGGCCATTAAACTAAATTGTGGCGGCTGCATGAATAAAAACGAGGGTTCCACTGTTTAACGCATATAAATATACGCGTATATTTATAATATTTTATTATTATTTTCACAATTTACTTGATTTTTTGGACGAACTCCAAACTAGACATGCCGCCTGGCGTTTATAATATTTTACCCCTATTTTGAATACAATGGAACATGTTTTGGGGCCTAATTTGATCGTATATGGAAGATAGCATTTTGAATCGAATTAAAATATTAAATTTTCGATATAAAATTCAACGCGTTTCTATCCCGTACGACCAAACGGTAACTCCAAATGCTACGAAATTTGAAATCCGATAATAATAAACTATTACGGACCCAATGGAACTAATTTTGTTGAATTCCGAGACTGTGCCCCGGAAGGTTGTTTTAACTCGTCGATTAAAACGAGCGATTTTCAAAATCATCGAAATCGTTTTAAAATTTAATTTTTAAAACTTATTAACTCCTTTATAATTCAAATAGAATTTATATTCATATTAGAAATCATTCTGATTCATATTAAGCCAAAATTGGATTATTTACATTATTTCTATATATTAAATTCCACTATTAAATTAATATATAATTTCAAACTTTAATTTATCAACTTTTTTTAATCCCACTCAAAAATCCAATATTATAATTCTAATCCTAATAGAATTTAGATTGACTTAAAAATCATTTTTGTTTATGTTTAACTCCAGATCCGCATAATTACCTAATTCCAATTTATCACTATGTTTGAGATGTTAAACCATTTCACTGATTATTCCATATTCAAAATTAATTAATAATCCAACTTCAACATTTAAAATAAATTAAAAGTTCAAAATCAAATGACCAAAATTCCGGGTCATTACACAATAAGTGTTACATGACACTCTCCTACTATTTCTACTATTGCTATAATAGTGTACTGAATTCAGAGGTCCATAATTCACTCAATATAGATTATTTATTTTATATACTACAACTAGTATACAGCGGAGAGTTCTTTGAGAAATATCTTGAACTTAAAGAAATAAATTCTCATAAAAAATAGTTTTCTATACGAAAATACATTTTGGAATAGAAATCATATTTCTTATTCCAATATTAGGTAACAATTATTATTTTACAATTCTTGTTTCCAATATTTCTTTATGAAGAGAAGTGGTATTCATTTTCTTCACCCCAACTATACCTTAAATTACATCTACTCTTGTACACTCATTTTTATTTCTAAATGGTCGAACCATTCAAAGGAATACCCTAGCTACAACGTCATAAAGAACTCTTTACAAAAGCGCAGTTGATTATCCTTAACATTTAAGGACATCAAATATGTTACACTCTGTGTAAACTAATCAAACTGACATTTCAGCGATCGAGCTCTTAAATCTATCTTGTAGTTTGTTCTTGTGTAACATTTAACATAATTTAATCTTTATTGTAATCAATCAAATTGAATAATTGATTTCACAGTACTGTTTATTGACTTATTTCGAATGAACTAACTTTATCAAAGTATTGTACATTATGAATTTGACTGTTCCCCATATAACACTTATACTGGATAGTATATGGATCAAATATCCATAGTCTTGTATTGCTTTTGAGTTTCGAAAATCATTGAATGCAATACAAGGTCTTGACCAAATAAATACGAAAGCGACCAAATTACAAATTGTAAATTAGGTACTTGCATGGGTATAGAAAATATTAACATGCAAGAAGTATTTAATGGTAAGTATATACATATTATATTTTTATTTGTTAATCTTCAATTCAGTTCATTTGTATATCTTAATTGATGAGCATTTAATCAATCGTATTAAATGCATAAATTTATCAATATAGATTATTATAACATTATATACTATATGTTCTTACAATAATAGAAAGGTTAAATGCTATCATTTATTTTTCTAATAAGGCTCCCACTAGTCTTTTATGTTCGCCAAATCCAAAGTCAAAACATTAGAAGTATTTCGACCTCCCTAGTAGGTATTAGGAGTTAGGACTCATCTGTCTCGGAATTATGACCTTGAGTCTGTTCAACAAGTCATAGCTCTATGGACAACAGATAACTCCTTGTCAGTTGTATCATATATAACTACTAACCTTTTGGTACCTTCTCCTAATTTTGCTTCGACCTTGAGTCTGCTCAACAAATCGAAACGAAATTATTCACTCGTACCTACCACATTGCGATAGGCTAAGTATAGTATATGAACCTTGAGTCTACTCAACAAATACATATGGTTATCTTATCTTGTCTATTCAATATTAATAATATAACACATAACATCTCTAGCATGAATCTGCTCAACAACTAAGGAGTATGCAAGTAATTTATTAATATGTGTGTGTATGTGTATGTGGTAGAGGACAACAATATATTGAAGATTCATAATCTTTAATAGTTTATATAGAGTGATGTCGACTTATGGAATAATGTATTCCTTATGAAGTACCCTCATGATCCAAGTATCGGGCACATCAGAAATCATGGTATACGTACATTTACTTATGTATTTACTCCTTCAGTCTATTTAGGGTTTTATTAATGTTCCACCTTTAATTTATACATTCATATTATATAAGTTTTATTATTATATAACTTTTTATAACGACCCATTTTTCCATACAGTTTAAGCGGCCAATTAACCACACATGAACCACTCAAATTTAATGAAAATGCGGATAATTACGGAAAAGAAAGAAGAAAGAAGACAAGAAGAAACTAAATAACACAGAATCTCACAATGGAATGAATAATTTATAATATATGAAAAATCTTCACATAAAAACGAAATTGTAATATATATATATATATATATACACACAGATGTCAATCAGAGTATACTATCCTATTTCAGCCCAGACAGTTATAACAACTTGTCCTCACAATTATTGATAAATACAACAATGAATGCAATGGAAAAAGAACCATGTACGTGGATACATCTCTGGGCCACCAACTCCTCTCCTAAAGCTCCAAAAATATCCAACTAAACCTGGAAATATGCTCGGCCTGACTCGAGCATTTTAGGAAAACAACGCCCGGGTCAGTCTGGTAAAACTAGCGTGAGAAACACAATCAAATGGACTCTTAAAGTTTAAATAACCTTTTGAAAACAAAGGTATTTTGTAAGGCCACGCCACACATAAACACGGATGGGTTTTTACCTTACAATAACCAAAACTTTTTTATACAAAATCCAGTGATATCATAATAATGTCTAAGGGCGAAAATAATAATAATCAAGTAGTTGTGATGCTCATGAGTGTACACAACAATACTAGGTATATAATCGAAATCGATAAGGCTCGTTCGCTAATTATGTAGGATTTCCATGGTGGTGCCCTCAGTACTTCCTAGAACGGTCCTCCTGCACAAGGATCAAAGGTATCCTTCCGAAGCAGCATACATCCCTACTGATGTACCATAGGAAAAACATGGCTGGTCTCGCTAAGATCGAATGCATCGCCCCATGCATGACAACTGTAGGGGACATCTAGGAGGAGCCGACTACACCTTATGGGTTTGCCAACCCTACTGGCCATGCCTCCTATCTCTGGTTTTAGTCATTTCTACTAATGAGGCTACGCCCGGCATTCCAGCTTACGCACCACCACCAAATTACGGAATCCCACATGGATTCCAATATCCCAACCAAATGTCGCTTTGAGTCGTCTCTTACGAGTACACTCTTTCGCTTCCCGGGTGCTCCATGAAACCAAACGCTGATTTCCAGAATGTTCAATACTGGTTCTTTAGGAAATAATCAGACAATACATAAGAACGGGGATCACCCCTTAACCGTTTAAGTGGACGGATCTCCTTATTGTTTGTCCTTGAAGAACAAAATGAGTTTATATGTATAGTATAGCACCACCGATGGTAACTGTACCGTACAATTCCCATGTTTCCCCTAGATATTTCCAGAGTTAAAATCCTTCGACGTTATGTAGGGAATATTTCTTTACCACCAAAATTAAGAAGGATTACATATTTAGGCCAAGATTTGATAGTCGGCTATTTAACTATCAAATAAACAAACATTCAAACAAAGATTACCTTTCCCACGGAAATCACTAAGCCTCCCCAAAATAAATCTTTTAAATAAACTAAATTCACATTTCAGATACTTGGAAATCCCTTCCATATACTTATCTCAATGGGATAAGTATATTCCCAAACCATAATATTTTCGATACTTAAAAAATATAACCATATACTTATCTCAATGGTATAAGTATATTCACAAACTATTTCACTTTCAAAACTTGAAAAACTCTTAAGAATAGATATGGAAAATACCGTTGAATATCGACTATGGATCGCAGCTTACACAATGGTTCCCAGTGAATCCATAGTAAACTGTAGGCAATCCCCGCCCCTCGAATTACGCCATGAATATCAACCATCTCTTTCCAAATTCCTTTATCTTGTAAATATTTCCAAATCTATTTGGAAAGCTTCTTTATAAATTTTCATTCTATTTCTAAAACATTCTTTATATATCTCAAAACTCCATTTATTAAACTTCCCTTTTTCAAACCTTTAAAACTCATTGATAAAATTATTTTATAAATATCTAGAACCATTAAAAACTCTTCCCATGTTTTAACAAACCAATTTAAAATACTCTTTCCATATTTTAACAAACCTATCTAAAAAACTCTTCAAGTCAACAAGGTTCCTTTTATAAACCATACATTATTTAAAATAACTTTAAATAACTTTAAATAACAAGTTATTATCTAAACGTCCTTATTTTCATTTAAATTAAATATCATTTAAAATAATAAACTTAAAATCTCATTAAAACATATTAAATTAATTTTTAAACATTATTATTGTATTAATAAATTAACTTCAAAATAATATTAATAGAATAATTAGTTAACTTCAAAACGTTATTAAACAATAATTAATCGACTTTAAACTAATATTAATATGATAACTAGTTAACCTATAAATACAACTAAATAACTAAAATCAATATAATTAGATAAATTTAATTAGAAATTAAAGTATAGATAATCCCTTTAAATAAATGATTAAAATATAATTAAAAAAATTTAAACCATAACTAAATAACTTTAAAATAATAATTAAACATTCTTAAACAACATTTAGAAAATAACCTTTAAGAATCATATTAATAAAATAATTAACTTTAATACATTATTAAAACAATTATAAATTATCTTTAAAATATTACTGATAAATAATTATTACTAAATAATAATTATCTTTAAACCTTATAATAAAAATAATTATTCTTAAATAACTTTCAAATAATTAATTAGCTTTTCAAATTTGCAGGAGGCTTAACGATCACCGTGGTACTTAAACAAGCTACCATATTACTCAATTAAACTTTTTAAGTTAATAACAAATATTTACTGATCCACGACTACGTAAATAAATTCAATACTTAACCATCATTGGTTAATATATCACTTGTTCAAAGTGCTATATCGATTTATGATATATAATTAGATGTCCAAAACTATAAAATAGCAGAATGGGGATTTATTCTGCTAAATAAATGTCAAATTAATTTAATTAGCGAAACTGTGTTTTATTTTACTATACAGATGTCTAATTACCATATTCAATCCAGCTTAACTCAATAGTAGTTTATTTGGCCAAATAAACATCAATAATTAAGGTATATAAATTTAAACGATGTTATTATTTAAAATGACGTGATTTAAATCCAGTTCGTTTAAATATGTCATAAATTTTTATATGTTCAAAGCTACCAACAGTTTACACTATAATGTTGTACTCATTAATATGAGTACAACGCAAAAACCCGCATGTCAATCGGATAAAATATGGGTAAGATATAACAATTCAAAGTTTATGACATTTAAAAATATGAAATAATCAAAAATAAACTTATAATATTTTTCTCACCATCAAATTGCAAACGGGCCAAAGCCCAAACTGATGCTTCTTCTTCCCCAAATAGAAAACCAGAAATCGCGACTTTAAATTACTAGTGCAAATTGAACATGCATGGCGTGCACATCGTGCACATGCACCAACCACCCCAGCGACCAATGTCGCAATTGAACCCAACGACACGTGCTCCTAGATGCACCCATCAACTTGGCACCACCGCCCTCATTTGCTAGCCCACTGCACCAAAAATCGACTGCCATTATCGAAGGTTCAAGCTTGGAAAAAACACGACGAAATCGCTGCCGCACCCCCAAATCCACATTAGCCTCGCCGCCTCTTCCATCTTGACCCTCATCTCTGGCGCCACCTTTTGGCCAACTACGACCCCACTCGACGCCGCCTACCACCAGCAAATCATGGTGAACCGAGCACCTTCCAAAATATACCCAAAACCCTAAATCGAGAAACATACGATACTCCAAAGCGAAATTCAAGAATCAACTGTGGTCATCCCCTCCGCCTCGTCCTAAGGCTCCTCCCCGACATCTTTGATCGACCTCTCGACCACCGGTTCGTCAGAAATTAATTTTTGAATGATTTTCTATCATCTCATTCCCTACGACAATCCGAGCTTGTAAAAATCATACGAACACTTCTATTGCCGCTACAAACCCATCTATATCCTCCATTTGTCAATTCGTTATCGTCAAAAACGGTCGTTTTCTAGACCATTTACTGGTATTTAAAGATATCTCTCAAACTACTCGACGATCTCTCAAACTACTTGACGAAAACCCATGAAACTATTTTTAGAATAAACTAGATTCGATTATGAACAACTTTCCTTTTGATGGTTTTGGACTATTTTGCTTAGATTAGAAGATACTGATTTTTAGGAGAAGGTGATGTATTTTCCTTGGTTTTTGATCGAGTGGAATGTGAACAAGAAAATGAAATGGAGGAAGGCAACATTTATACTGATATAAGCATGCATATGGGAAAAGCAGGATGAAGGGACAAGGAAACAAATGGCAGGGAAACCAGGGTGGTTGAGGAGATAAAATGATTGCTGGGGAAAAATGGTGGATGTTGTGTACAATTGTTTAAACTGACAGGAAAAAAAGGGCCGAGTTGATGCAAGGTGTGGTTTGTACAGATGTGTGTTGAATTTTTAAATAAAGTATGGTACCTTGTTATAACATATCGCGTCCGTTCCGAAACCGCGATTGACAGAAAATAAATTACGATCCCATATAGAATTGGAATACAATCACAAAACAACGATAAAATAGACAAGTTATTAAATTCTGTGAAATCTCAAAATATCAACATTTTGCCGTAAAGTACGTCAAACGGAAATTTATTTATTTTTCAAATTAAAAATTGTGAAAAAATTCTAAAAGTTAAACTAAAAATACGTCATTGGAAATCAAGTCTCAGTTCGAAACATATAATTTATCATAATTTAAATTCAAATCCGAATATTGAAATAAATTAAATATTCAAATTTGAAGTCCCGAAAATACGGGCCGTTACACTTTTTATATTTCATATACTCATATAATAGTCTTATGTATAATATTATATTAATTAAATCTTTTTTAACTAATTAACATTTTAATTAATTTTATATTATTTTGATATAACATTTACATTAAATATTTATTATATATTATAACCTTTACATTATAACACATATATCATATATATGTGTATATTATTTAATTAATTAACCTTTTAATTAATTTATTTATTTATTTAACCTTTAATTAATTTATTTAACTAAGCAATTTTTATCAAAATTATATTAATTTCAAAAATCATATTATATAAATATACATGTATACTTATGATATCTTAAACATTTTAAAATATCATAATATATAATACATGTAATTTTTTTATTAATTAACTTTTTGAGGAAAATGAGTAATCCTCTATTAGTAAAGGAGTACACTCATGTATTTTATTCTACATTTAATAAATGGAGCGGTCAATATGTCTGACAGGTACTGATACCTCCTTACTATGTGAAAGAAAATTAATCGAGGCTTGTGAGACGCAGTCCACTATATGAACCTTGCCAGAGGCCAGTTTTAAAAGAAAAACCCATAACCTAAAAAACTAATGTCCATATTAGAAAAATACAACATTAAAATCATACGTTGAAATTTCACAGACAGGCTCTGCAACTTCACAAAACGTCACACCATAAAACTTCACTAAACCACACCCTGTAACTTCACCAAACCATACTCTGCAAATTCACAAACATCTCAAACATTTCACCGCAAACTACCACTTTACATAACATCACACCATAAAATTTAACCTTTTGCAGCTTGATATCACCTCCTTATTAGCATCAGCCCTCACGCATAGGATTACATACAAATAGAATGTTTAATTTTAAAAAATCTAGGAATTCTTCTAATAATAATTGTTGAATTGCTCCTACTTTTTATTTTACCAAAAACTGCATATTTGGAAGTATGAGTAGAATCATAAGCATGAATAGGAGGAGGTATAGATCTTCTTAAAGATGCAAGGCAACTGTACAAAATAAGTTCTATAGGCTCAGTATAAAAAGTGATTCTTAATTCCTCTTTAATATCAAAGCTTTTGTTATTCATTACAGTTGTCTGATCTAAATCATATTGCTCTTCCATATGACCAGCAACAATAGCATCCAGACTCTTTTCCTGCTATTCCATATCATGTATATATTCCTATTGTACAAGACCTTGTTCCCCTTACTTTTTTTATAAATTAAGTCAATTGCCACATAATCCCCCACTACCTCTCTCTCTTCACGTAAGTCACATCCTTTACTTATTTTAATACATGACACTACAAGAAATTTTGCTTTTAGTTGCATTTCTTGGTAGCGTTTCAAGGCTTATGCAACCGTTGGTTAAGTTAACTCATAAAAATGAACAAATAAACGCGGCAAATTGGTTTCCGCCCATAATTCACGAAAATTTTCCTAAAATTTTACACGGCCACTCCTTATCTCTTTTATACACTTGAATTTTTTTCCTCGTCGCTGAAATTCCATGGCTGCTTCTTATCTCCCATCTCTCTCATTTTCGTTTCCTAAATCATCCGTCTAAGTCCTCACAAAATCCCTCATCTTCGTCTTCTAAATCTTCCCTCTTTGCCATCGATCTACTGACGAAGCAGGAAAACCTAAATTGATTTTCGACGATCTATTTGGCTATGATGTACTGATAAATTACATTAGGAAGGATAAATCGTCATCTCACTAACGTTGGCGAGCTTGTTGATTGACCAACTCAACCTAGGTATTGATTTTAACTTTAGTTTATAATGATGTTTTACTGTTGTTAATAAGGAAACTAATAATTTATAGTAGAAAAAACTATTTTGAGTTTCATTCCTAGATTTAAATTTGGTTTATAGAATCTCTTATGGATCAGTTGTTAAGAAGCCTAGGTATCAATTTCCTTATGTATCAGAATTGGTTTCCTGAGAATTTGTTATTACAACCGCTTTCAGTTTCGATTTACTAAGAATTGATTTACTCTGCTGAATTTATTTGACATTATGATGCATAACAGCGTTCATTTGATCATGTTCGTTGTTGTCGCTTATCGGTAGTGGCAACATCCTACATCCATGTTTTTTCGCAAATTACACCGTTTATGAATGAATAACTCTTTTTATTACAGAATGGTCCTGCATTTGTAACCCTTTTTACCCAAAGATCATTGTCGACTTATTCTTCATTTTAGTGAAATATTGTTTCGTTCGCTTTTGCCAGTTGATTCTAATTTCATATGTGCGAAACCAAGCGATTTGAATTTTATACCCTCTGCTTTACTGTGTTTTGATTTCCACACCCTATAATTATAGCATGTAAATCTTTATTCCATCCAGTCGTAGTATGTATTCTTATAAACTGGTCAATAGAAACATGTTGACTAAATTAAATTTGCATAATACAAAGCTGATTGCCAACTCTGACACACGCGCAACTAATTCACACATGCAACGTTCTCAAACATATTTACCAACCTGTTCGCATTACATTTAAACACTTACAAATTTCACATCATTAACGATACCATCTTCACTTGTGCGAAGCATGGGCCGCGTACTAGTTTGTACAGATGTGGGAAGGCTGATTTAACTCCCTTTACCTGTCCCAAATCCTATGTAGAAATATCCATTATCTGAGAAGTAAACCTCATTTATGATTGTTGTAGTATCAGAAAAGGATTTGGAGAGCTAATAGATTAGTAAAATAAATAAGAAGATATTATTAATTTCTTTCCACTAACAGGTATTTGAAAATTTAGAAAGTAATATTACTCAAATGTGCTTGAACTTTAGATCTGGGAAACATGGTAGATTAATATGTTAACCAACCAAAACTTTGTGGGATCCCTTCTATTAATCAGCTATTAATTTTCAGCAAAGTTCAATGAAGCACGTTACCTCATCGAAAATAAAATCATCAAATCCATTCATGCTTCAAAATTGTTACTATTAGTTGATTCTATAAGCCTAGGAATAAATTTTAAACAGAAACTATCATCAATGAATGCGAACTTTGATTCTCGAGCAAGGGAAATTAATCTCGTATTCTTAATGATATTTCAATCGAAATTTTCACTTTCAATGTTAAATAATAACCCAGACTTTTCAAAATATATATTATTTACTTTTTTGTGTATATGTAATATGACTTGGTTTTGTCAAATGGGAAATGTTTGTTTACCACTTAACTGTGTTACACGATTTACACTAACATACGCTTCAACCCATTGGCTAAACAGCTAGTGCCTCGGCAAGATTATTCAACCCATTTACCACTTAACTACAATGTTATTCTTTCAATCCTATACATGGTTATTGATTATGTTGTTTTCCTTATCAAAGATAGTTCGGTACCACCACTTTGAGTGCTATATTGTAAGACAGTGAGTGACGTTGAGATGAGGCTAGTTGAGGTTAAGGATAGTCGGGTGGTAACTGGGCATATGGATGTTTGTAACAACATTGGGAGAGGAGATGTTTGTAACACTCACGTTTTCAGTCCATTTTATTAGATTATCTTTTCACTTGACACTTAACTTTGAATGATAAGTAAAAATAAATTTTGAAAGCATCACCATTGAATATTTAAACATTGTTGAATTGTGAAATTGCTATTGAGCCTTATATTGTAATGTAGTGGATCATGCAGCTCTTCTCTAACACCTCTAAATTAAATATAATCTTTTGATTTAATATTCATGATTACAGTGGTATAGTTGAGCTTGTTTGTGTCTTCCAGTTATAACCTATAGAGATATAAGTTCACAGTACAATTGTAAAAGTCTTGGTTATATGTCATTTTTGCTTTTCTTTAATATACATCAGTATGCGATTAATCTTGGAGAATATTTTTCATTGTTGTTATATGTCTGCCTGGCTATATTACTAGTTTGTGTCATTACTATTTCATACTCTGTTATGACTTGTTTTGTACTTTAAAATGGTTGGGATTTTGCACGTATTTACTGTTTTTATGTGAGTGTATTATGCTCACCTGTGAACACGGCACCATCCTCTTCTACCATGCATGCATAACCATGACAGACTAACACTGCAATGAATACTATCCATTCCCTAGATATATACGAGCATGAAAAGATCCATATCTAAATTTGGGGAACTTAGCAATTTTCTTCAATTTGAAATTTAGAAGAATCTGATTTATATTTTTGAAATTTTGATGCTTGAGCTTCTACTTTTAACTCTAAAACATTAATGCATGTATTTCTCTTGTTTTTCATATTTTGTTTAGAAAAAAAAAGAATCTAATTTGTATATATAAATAAGTATTACGACGTTTTTTATTTCAACTTGGATCATTTTTTCTTCTTCAGTATAACGTTAATTGAGTTTTGAATTAGAATTTGGAAAGTAAATAGCAGTTGAGAGTTTTGGTTTGAACCAGAGTTCAAATTGTAAGATTTTTGATAACGAAGGTTTGTAATAATTATAGTGTAAACTTCAATGTAATTAATTTGTCATAATGTATGACAATTATACTTCACAGTACAATTATATTTCACTGTTAATTCCAACAAGGGTTTGCAATTAGCTACCAAAGAGTAAAATATCATAGTTGATTTCTGCTTTTTATGGTCCTAATTATGGATCTTTTTATGTAGCTAGCGTTCTCTGTGTATGATCCCCAATCAGGTCATCTTATCAATTAATTTTTCCTATCATTCTTCTTTTGGTCACATGTAGCATGCAAAAGTTTTTCTCAAATTACAGCTCTTGCTTGCTGAAAAAATGACAATCTTCCTGGAGATAGTAGCAAATAAGATGATGAAATCCATCCCTACATATTTATCTCTTTACATCGTTGCAGTAGATTAATATCCCTGTTTATGATTTATAGGCATGCAACTAGAAACTACTTTTGCATCTGGTTAAAATAAATTTGGATCTAAAACTACACTCTTACTTGATAATGAATTTTTTATTGCAATTCATCTATAATTAGTGTAAAAGTAAATGTAATTTAAAACGGGAAAGATTCAAAGAGGTTACTGAGCTCGGCACTAGGAACTATTGACTTGGATTTGCATGATCATTCTGTTCACCACAAATAACAAAACCATCCTCTATGGATGGTTGGTAAGCATTACAACTTTAGTCCACTTCTATACTTTTCTAAATGAAAGTACTGTTTTCTTAGTCTAATACCAATCAGAAATGATGCGATTTCAATTTCCTTTTCTTGTTCTAGCACATTGAGGTGAACAAGCTTATATAAGGAAGGCCTCTTGATAATCTAGAGTTCATGAAGTGGATGAAGAGATTCTGTGATTCTGTCAGTAGTGGTGCACCGGGTAGGTAATATTTTGACTTCATTGGCTAAACTTGTTGGTTTATATGGAAATCATCGATTAAAAAAACATATAATATTGTATCTGTTTATAGACCTTTCAATTGGCATTCTTCTATTAATATTGTATCTATTTATAGAACTTCAATTTTAAATCATAAATGGAACTAAGCTTTTTCTCAGTTACTGCCCATATGTTTAGATTAATTCAGGTTCAATCATCCCAAATATTAAAGAGTTGGATTATGAGGCATTCACTTTAGCGGTAATGGTGAAATTGGATTATTCAGGGAAACAGTAATACATGGACCCGGAAACAAACAAGCTGTGGCCGTGTGCATGCAGATGCAACACAGTGGTAGAAACAAAAGGTCAACAAACTGCAGTTGAATGCACACATGTCTACAAGACAAAACGGCTGAAACCGTACATCAGGTTTATTTATGTCTGTCTGAACAGCCGCCTAAAATCTCAAATACAGCATGGTTTTTGTCGGCAGTCTTGTACAAAATGGTACACTTTATAAGCTAGCTTCCAAATGAAAAATAAAACACCAATCTATATTCACATTATTGTATTTTTGTCTCAGGTGGGAAACCATTCAAGTCATAGAACAGTACTATTTCACATGGTATGCAATTTTGTTGAACTCCTATTGAAGGAATGTAAGTAAACATATGATATCAGACACGAAAAGATATTAACATTTTTATTATTAGATCTCTAAATACACTTCTTAGATGTTTTATCACTTTAATGGTTCTTGACTAAAGTACATTTCCCATATATTTTTAGTCTGAACCTGCCCAAAGCAATTATTGAACCAATCTGAACGCATATGTTTTCTTTTTGTTCCAACTCATATACACTTCTTGGTTGTTTCATTTCTACATCTTTTTACATCGTTTCATTTCCCACTTAGCTCCAGTTACTACTTTAAATAGCTGCATTAATGTCCATCAGTTGCTCATTCTATATGCACGTACTAAAATCCAAATAATTAGCCATCTTATAAACTTTTTGAGTCTTGGTAAATAAATTCGGCATATTTTGTTGGAGAGGTTGAACATCACTAAATTGATTCCTACTATTTAAGCTCAAGAAAGGACTTTATTTCATATATTTTTTATAATTTTGATAATTTATATGACATCATTTATAGTAGGATATACTTGTATAATGTTGTAGATGTTTGATCTCATATTTGAAGTCCTACGAGTTAACGTAATTGTTTGACTATCTGTTGTGCTTTCACTTGTGTAGGCATCGGACTTTTGAAGAGAGCAAATTTGGACTTGATGATGCTAGCTTTCACTTGTGTATGCAACAAAGAATTATGGGTAATCAAACGTTTTGTTAGCACTAGTTAGATATAACATTTATTAGTACCCGATGTGTAAATTTGTATACAAATGGTTATTGTATGTGAGTTAGGTCATTTTGTCGAAAAACTATTGTATTGGAATGGTTATGGATATTTTATTTGATTATATGGTTAATGTGTCTTTTAACTTATTTGAATATGATGATTATGTGAGTGATTGTTGATTGATATAATAGAACCAAAATAGACCATTAACAGGAAATAATAGGATGAAAAAATGGTGTAAAATAATAAACAACTTTTAGTAGCGTTTCAAAAACGCTACCGAAATATATATAGTGGCGTTGAGTAAATGCAACCATAAAACAAGGGTAAAGTTGGAAATTCTATTAATAGCGCCAAAAAATCTTTTGGTTGTGTTTTTTAAACGCTACAAAAAGATTTATGGTGGCGTTTGAAAAACGCTGCCAAAAATGCATTTATAGTGGCGTTAAAATAAATGCAACAAAAAATCATGGATTTTTAGTCGCATGTTTTCTCGCGGCGTTTATCAAAACGCCACCAAAAGTTTTTTTAGCGTTTTTTGAGCGCCACAAAAAATAAAATTTCTTGTAGTGTGAGTTTATCGTCGCATCATTCCCTACCATCTCTTTATGTTTATGTGAACTACCTCCCATGCAAATTTGATTATCTAAGTCAACCACCATATCGTCCACCATTACCTCTCTCTCTTCACGTGAACTGTACCCCTTCCTTAACATTATTGAATTATTAACTATATTAAAACATTCTTTCACAATATTTGTAACGACCCGTAACTTTATAGCTTTAATATAAGACATTTAAATTATTTTAAATATTAAAATATAGATTAGATTTTATAAATATTCAAGTTTTAAGTGATGAGTAATAACAATGAACTTATTTTGAAAAAAATGTTCATAAAATATTTCTTTTGGAATAATATCGATAAAATTGATGAAAACCTTTTTATCAATAAACAGCTTTAAAATCATAAAACATCATGCACGAAGCTGGATACATACAGTTACTTTTATAATTGAACAAGAATATGAAATAAAATA
The DNA here is from genome assembly GCA_030737815.1 of Allium fistulosum. Classification (NCBI taxonomy): domain Eukaryota; kingdom Viridiplantae; phylum Streptophyta; class Magnoliopsida; order Asparagales; family Amaryllidaceae; genus Allium; species Allium fistulosum. The sequence goes on along the minus strand of CM060902.1, from coordinate 1,366,144,587 downwards.
ATTTATTATATTTTTGGGAATAAAAAGTATTTATGACATCATCAATAATGGCATCGTATTTAATAATTAATTTATGAATTTAAATTGAGATTTAATGATTTAATAATTATTTTAATTATTTTAATAATTGTTTTCAAATGATAATAATTCATTTTAATTAGTTGTGAAGTGATAATAAATCATTTATAATAGTTTTATAAAGATATATATTTGATTTGAAAATATAAGAAAAATCGATATGGGTTTATCAATATAATAGCGCATTTTATAAACTGTTAACAAGAAAACTTGTCATCACCTCAGAGTGAATTTCGAAGAATAAGTGATCTCTTCAAAACCTCTTTTCGATGTAGGTGAAGATAGCCAATATTCTTCTATTAAGTAAAGGTTGTTGAAAACACTTCTGTAACACCATTCTACTCAGTCGAAAGGCTGACTTCTTTGTAGGAAATTCCTTCCAAATTACATGATTAGTGACTCTATTAGAATCACCTTTCGAAGTGGTCAAGGTTCCAAGGGATAAGGTTTGAGTGGAAAGGTTTCGACCCTATCGGAAGATGGTCCCTTTGAGGGCTTTGGTTACATCCTTTAGGTTGAAGGAAATTGGTTGAGTTGTAGGTTTCGACACACTCGAAAGGTGAGTATTTGATAAGTGGTGGTTGAGAGTAAAGAATTTGAGTATGCTGGAAAAATGAGGGGTTTCGACTTTGTCGAAAGGGGTGAACTCTTATTGTCTTGCAAATCTAAGCTAAAACTCAAGGGAAATATGTATGCTTGGGATTTCGACTCAATCAAAGGGTAACCTTCTGACTTGATCGAGACATCAAATGATAATAATCGTATGAAATAAGAACTTCATAGTTGCAGCATAATCAAAATTATCATAATCTCTCTTTTTATTGAACTAAGGTGCACAAGTTGACTAAATCTTCAATTCGACTTCGGAATTAGGGTTTACAAGCTTTAGAAATTATAAGGTAGAAGTGAATCAAAAATCGGATCTCCAAAACCATACCCCTAGGGTCTTATTTATAGGTGCAGGTTGGCACCTTTCAAACCCTTTGCTTTTGATGTGGTCGGCAGCTCCGCTTGTGTTGGCATCTTTCGGCTCCTTTACTTTCGATGAGGTCGGAAGCTCTGATTGTGTTGGCATCTTTCGGCCCCTTCACTTTCGACGTAGTTGAAAGCTATGCTTATCTTGGCATCTTTTGGCTCCTTTGCTTTCGACGTGGTCGAAAGCTCTACTTGTCTTGGCATCTTTCATGCACACCTTTTTAATATAGATGAAAGGTCTTTCCCCTAGCTTTATTCATCCTTTCGCCTTTATTCTTTTGAATCACGCCTTTTGACCTAGTCGAAAGGACTGTATAGCCAATCTTCCACTGCCACTAAAGATTGGGCTTCCTTCTTTCTTGCTTTTGCTTTCGACTTCATCAGAAGGTATGTTGCTTGTTTGCTCTTAACTTTGTCGAAAGGTTTCGCTTGATGTCTTTCGACTTCATCAGAAGGTAGATCGGTTGATCACTTTCGATTCCATTGAAAGGTGTATAGATGTGCTCTTCACTTAGATGCTAGTGTGCCATGCAAGTTGGAATGGTGTTGGCCTTCGATGCTATCAAAACGTACTCTCTTAGGGCTTTGAATGAGTCGAAACACCTTAAAAGCTTTGCTGCAAAAGGTTCCCTCCGAAAGCATCCTCCTTGACTGGCGCAGAACCATATTCTTTGGTGTTAGTGGATGTATAATCTTTCCTTTATAGGTAAGGATGGCTCTAACCAATTTGAAATGCTAATATATGCTTTCGAAAGGGCTGCTTTTACTGAATACTCTTCTGATGAATGTAAATGGAGACGAAACCAATCGTTTCTAATGGTTTTGCATATGTGCAAAAAGTACGCTATCTATTGCCTTTGAAAGGTAGCTCTTGACCTTGTAAATCTCTTTGCTTATCCCAAATATTGTTGAAGCATCCCTTTGGTCTCTTCGAAAGGTTTTGCTGGCGCTATCATGTTCTTATTGAAAGCTTTATCTTATGTTGAGATAGACCACTCTAATGCCTTCTGATCTTCGTGAATTCTCTTGCCTCTTCTTTCATACTTTTATTTTTGAGGATATTTTAGGGATAACATTTAGCCTCCTAGTATGAAAGAAGCTTTTGTTCTTTAGGATAAAAACTCCAAAGAATTTCTTTCTTTGTTTCCTGCAAAATAGATAATAACTTCTCTCGGGATCATAACCTTACTATGAGACCTTATTGGATAACCTTAAAATTATGAAGCTAATGTTAAAAATGTTATTTGATGATATCTTTTGAATAAAGCATTCCAAATAATACATGGTCAAAACCCTTTTGATTTACTAATATTAGAGATGTGGAACAATACCACTTGGTTAGTACGTATCGGCTTAAATAAATGAACCTTTTAAGAGAGCTATTATTCACTCTAAATCTTCCTTTCTTAAATTAAGTTTACTTCAGCCGTCGGGTATTTGTTACTTGCTTTAGGTGGTTTTTACCTTCTGTCTTCACTATAACCCGTTTTCATCCCCTAACCTTTGACAGAAGCTCATCTGATATTGAGAAAATCTTGTATCGAATTCCAATTCAAAAGTTCGATGGAAAATTCACAAATCATTGTAGAAATTCCATAAAGGGATCAAAAATTCGTAATTTAGAAATTCAATAAGAAACCATTATGAAAATACCATAAAGAAATCAGGAGTATGAAATCCATAAATTACCATACAAATCAATTAAGAAATTTAAAATCCTCAAAATCAGAAATTCAATAGGAAATCATCATGAAAATTCAATATAGAATCTAAGAATATGAAATTCACAAATCATTGTGAAAATCGACAAGGGAATTTAGAATTCACGAAATTAGAAGTTCAATAATATATCATCCAAAAATTCAATAAGGAAATCAGAAATATTAAATCCACAAATCATCATAAAACCGATAAGGAAATATAGAATTCACAAAATTTGAAATCTAATAAGAAATCTTCAAAAATAGAATAAGGGAACCAGGAATATGAAATCTACAGTTCATCATAAAAATTGACAAGGAAATTTAAAATCCACAAAGGCAGAAATCCGATAAGAGACCATCATAAAAATCCAAAAATATGAAATTCATAAATTATCCTAACAATCAATAAGGAAATTTAAAATTCACTAAATCAAAAAATCATCAAAAAATCACCAAAAATTCATAAATTTAGGAATGTAATCAAAAATTTGTTAGGATCTTATCTGCCAGAAATTTAATAAGAAATCTATAGATCACCATGGAAATTCAACAAAGAAGTCAAGAAATCAAGAATTCACAAAAACTAGAGATCAATAAGAAATCATTACAAAAATATAATGGGGAAACGAAATATATGAAATCTACAAATCATCACAAAAGTCAATGAGGAAACTTAGAATTCACGAAACCAGAAATTTAGTAAGAAGTCATTAAGAAAATCCAACAAGGAAACCAAGAATATGAACCCAGTAAATCATCATAAAAGTCAATGTGGAAATTTTGGATTCACAAAACCTAATATGAATTCTTCATGAAAAGAAATAAGGAACCTGAAAGTTCACGAAATCAATAATTCAGCCAGAATCTTTTCAGGATCCCATCAGTCGAATAAACTATTTAAAAATTCATCTAATATAAGCACAAAATTAGAAATCTATCCAGTAATGGTAAGTTTAGTAGGTTTAAGTAAAAGATTCCTAGACCTATAAGTTAGTAGTATTATCATTATATTAGAGCCGAGTAATTCTGTAAAGCCATGCAACCATTTGAAATAGCGATTCCATATTGTTGTTTGGTTGTTCAATAGTGCAGTGGCCCAAATAACTTATAGTTACATACATATAATATATAGACTCTTCTATCCTAAAGGGTCCCCCTATTTCTGAGGATTCAAGAGTGGTTTACTCAATCTATTCTTTGAATGGAGTCACCTTTCTCTTTGTAGTAAAACTTGTTATCTATTCCATCCTCTTAGCTTTTGTATAGATCTCTGCTTTCCATCTCATGCTAAGGATTTTTTTTCTTGTCTTGTTTCTACTTTCTGGATGCAAGTTTCTTAATTTCTTGATGTGAGAATCACCATCTAGGTTTTGGATGTACTGAAATTTGCTAACTCATATTTGGTCATTTCTTATTGTGATTTTGGATTCTTTGACTGTATTTGATTATAGCGTTGGACATCTTCACCTTTTTGCCTTTGTCTGCACCCCTCTCTTGGGTTTCATCTTTGTCTTAGATGGTGGATAGATTTCTTTCTTCAATCCTTTATTCTTTTAGGTTTTGATTTTTGTTTGAGCTGTAGACGTCCTTGTCTTTCTTCATCTATTAGGTGCCTCTTCTGGGCTTCCCATGGTTCTAAGGGATGTAGTATATGTTTAGTTGACCTTCCTCCAGAAGGTTGTTGATGGATGCTCATCTTGACCTACCCTCTAAGAGGTGATATGGATGTTAGGGGTCTCTTGATTTTGTAGGTTCTTTACCTGAACCTTCCCCTGAGAGGTGATTTGGATGTTAGGGGTTCTATCCCTCCCTCTGGAAGGTGCTACGGATTGACCGTAGGCTTTTGGTGGGTACAGGAACCCCCTCCCTCTAGGAGGTGCTATGGATTGGTCATAGGCTAAGACGGTGGGTGCAGGACCCCCTCCCTTTAGGAGGTGCTACGGATTGGCCGTAGGCTAAAACTTATATATGAAAATCATTTCTGGCCAATTGAAATGTTCTTTAAAATCTTTTTGAATATTGGTTTCTTTTTTAAAGATAGAATTTCTGTAAATGAACCCTTCTAATATATCGAGGGATTACTTTTTGAAAAAGAGCTTGGATGTATGACGATCTTGTCTTAGTGCCACACCCGTAAGGGTTTTTAAATCTTTCTCGTAGTAGAGACACAGATCTCGAATAGGAGACTGGAAGGTCATGATTCATGAAACAATGGTCTTTTAGTCGAGAATAGGATTCTCCAATTTGAGTTCTTTTGTCAACAAGCTTTTGATAGTTTTAAAACTTTTCTTGAAAAGGTATAAATAGGCTTCTCCTCACCAATGGTTTTAGAAAACTTTGAAATATTGAGATTGCGTAGTTGGAAATCCTTTGTGTGCATTTACTAATGCTACATAGTATCTTTGGAAGACTGTATAAGCCAGTTCTTGGAATAGATTGATACTTGTTTTTCCCCAGGTTGTGTGGTAATCGAAAATAATTTTTCTTTGAAGATATGTTTGGGAAATTTCTTTTAGTAAAATAATTTGTCTAAGATTGAATTGAAGTGCATTGTTTTTCTCCTTCATATAGATTACCATGCCTTTGGTGAGTATTGCTCTACAACAGAATGGTCTATTTGTAAGTTTTTCTTTCGAAATTGGTAAAGGAGTGATAGTAGTCTGAGGTTTCATGAGAGCAGATCTTTGTACCACGTTGGCTCCAACGTTGGTAGCCACTTTGTATCAGGCATTTGAACTGTCTTTCTCAAGTTGCTAAAGATTTGTTGTGCTCCAAGAGTATGTTGAATGCCATGGACTGGTTTTGTTTTTTACCTGTAATGACACTCGAATTTTGTATTAATATATGACCAATTCAAAGTACAATTCAAATTAAATAAATTATAACCAAAGAAAATTTACAATAGACAAATGCTGCTGGGCCTCATAGCTTGATCAGTGTCTGAAGGCGAAGTGGTTATTCTAACTTTCTATCAGGGTTTTAAAATGATTGAGTTACTTCTTTTGAGGTAGGAAATCTTTTAATCCTTTTTGACAAACTCTTTTAAGAATCCATACTAGATTAGGTTCTAAATTATTTTTTCCAAAACATTGCACTTGTCAGTTTCATGTCCATTCACTTTATGATAAGCACAATTATTCCTTCCTTTTTTAGGTTCAGTAGGAGTTCTTGTCTTATAGGAAATGGAGAAATTGTCATCATCTTTTGTTACGGAAAAGATATAGGAGAGGGGTTTGTTTAATTCCACTAATCTGGATTTAGATGTTACCATTTGGCTGTCTTTTTTAATTTCCTTCAATTTAGATCTTTTGCTAGGATGATTGAAGTTAAGTTTTTCTATCTTCTGTTTTTTCCTAGATTTATTCTTAGCCTAATGCAATTCATCCATTTAAATAAACTTTTCAGCTTGGTGATAGAAATGATGTAGATCCTTACACCCACGAATATGAAGTTCCTTCCAAAAAGGAGTTCTTTTGATTAGCCTCGACCGAACTACTATCAACTTGTTTGGTTGCGTTGTCTGCTTTTAATGATTTTACATTAAGCCTCTTTAAGTACTCGCCTAGTGGTTCTGCCGGTTTTTTCTTGATAATAGCTAACAAGCTAAAATTCAAGGTTGGATCTTTGAATACATAAAATTGTGTCATGAATTCATAAGAGAATTGTTCCCAAGAATGAATAGTTCCCTTTTGGTAATGTCAAAAACCATTTGATAGCTGTTCCTTGAAAAGTGATTGGGAAAAGCTTGCAGCGAATTAGCCCTGGAGCATTGTATAAATTCATCCAGTTTTCAAAATCTACAAGGTGATCATCTGGATCAGTAGTTCCATAATATTTTAGTGAGGGAATTTGGATAGCAAGAAGGAGACTAGCTGCCATTATTTCTTCTGAAAAAGGCATATTTTATAGGATAACACATTTCTTCTGTTCAAGGAGTTTATCATTTATTGTATCCTTTGTGATTGGTTGAGAACGTTCTTGCAGTGATCTTCATTGTCTTCTAAGGTTAAAGTATTTGATAGCTTGAGGGACCATTTTGCTTGACTTTCTTAGTTTAACTCTTCATCTTTTATCTTATTTGGAGATTGTGCTTCATCTTCTCCTTCCATAATCCTTAATGATTCCTGAGATGGAGCCCTTTCAAGAAATTCCTACATTGTTGTCATTTGCTGTTGAAGATTCTAGACCTTACTCTCATTGTCTTCCAACCTTATTAAGGTTGGAAGTTGCCCAATTACCATATTCTCTAAGTTGAAGTTTGAGACTATATTTTTTTTCAAAGTTGATTATGGCATAGCTTCTTCATTAGAGATGTCTTTATCATTCCTTATTTTTATCATCTTCTTTTTTTAAATGAAGGACTCTATGCAATTAATCTGTGATGAAAGTTATTAGGGAGCGGAGGTTCGAGCCCTCCTTCTAGCGTCAAAAATTTTAACAAAAAAACTTATCAACACCTCAGAGTGAAGTTCAAAGAATAAGTGATCTCGAAATCTCTTTTCGATGTAGGTTAAGATAGGACTTCTATTAAGTAGAGATCGTTGAAAACACTTCTGTAAAACCTTTCGACTCAATCGAAAGGTTGACTTCTTTGTAGGAAATTCCTTCCAAATTACTTGATTAGTGACTCTGTTAGAATCTTCTTTCGAAGTGGTCAAGGTGCCTAGGGATAAGGTTTGAGTGGAAAGGTTTCGACCCTGTTGGAAGCTGGTCTCTTTGAGGGCTTTGGTTAAGTCCTATAGGTTGAAGGAAATTGGTTGAGTTGTAGGTTTCAACACACTACAAAGGCGTGTATTTGATAAGTGGTGGTTGAGAGTAAATAATTTGAGTATACTAGAAAAATGAGGGGTTTCAACTTCGTCGAAAGGGGTGAACTCTTATTCTCTTGTAAATCTGAGCTAAAACTCAAGGGAAATATGTATAATTTGGGTTTTGACTCAGTCGAAGGGTAACCTTCCGACTTGATCAAGACGTCAAATGATAATAATCATGTGAAATAAGAACTTCATAGTTGCAGCATAATCAAAATTATCATAATCTCTTTTTATTAAATTACGATGTACAAGTTGACTAAAATCTTCAATTCGACTTCGAAATTAGGGTTTACAAGGTTCAGAAAGTATAAGTTAGAAGTGAATGAAAAATCGAATCTCTAAAACTAGACCCCTAGGGGTCTTACTTATAGGTGCGGGTTGGCACCTTTCGACCCCTTTTCTTTTAACGTGGTTGGAAGCTCTGCTTGTGTTGGCATCTTTCGGCCCCTTTGCTTTTGACGTGGTCGAAAGCTCCGCTTATGTTGGAATCTTTCGGCCCCTTCGCTTTTGACGTGGTCGAAAGCTCTGCTTGTCTTGGCATTTTTTGGCCCCTTTGCTTTGGACGTGGTCGAAAGCGCTGCTTGTCTTGGCATTTTTCATGCACGTCTTTTTAATGCAGATGAAAGGTCTTTCTCCTAGCTTTATTTATCATTCCGCCTTTATTCTTTCGAATCATGCATTTCGACCTAGTCGAAAGGACTGTATAGCCAACCTTCCACTACCACTAAAGATTGGGCTTCCTTCTTTCTTTCTTTTGCTTTTAACTTTGTCGGAAGGTATGTTGCTTGTTTGCTCTTAACTTTGTTGAAAGGTTTCTCTTGATGTCTGTCGACTTCATCGAAAGGTAGATCGGTTGACACTTTCAACTCCATCAAAAGGTGTATAAATGTGCTCTTCACTTAGATGCTGGTGTGCCATGCAAGTTAGAATGGTGTTGGCATTCGATGATGTCGAAACGTACTCTCTTAGGGCTTCGAATGAGTCGAAACACCTTAAAAGCTTTGCTGCAAAAGGTTCCCTTCAAAAGCATCCTCCTTGACTGGCGCGGAACTCTATTCTTTGGTGTTAGTGGATGTATAATCTTTCCTTTATAGGTGAGGATGGCTCTAACCAATTCGAAAGGTTAATATATGCTTTCGAAAGGGTTACTTTTGTAGAATATTCTTCTGATGAATGTAAATGGAGATGAAACCAATCGTTTTGAATGATTTGGCGCATGTGCAGAAAGTACGCTATCTATTGCCTTCGAAAGGTAGCTCTTGACCTTAACGAAAGCTCTTTTCTTATGCAAAATATTACTGAAGTGTCACTTTAGTCTCTTTGAAAGTTTTTTCTGGCGCTATCATGTTTTTGTTGAAAGCTTTATCTTATGTTGAGATAGACCATTCTAATGCCTTCTGATCTTCGTTAATTCTCTTGCCTCTTCTTTCATACTTTTATTTTTGAGAATATTTTATGGATAACATAAACAGTTGTTTAATATTAATTTACATGGTTTTATAAATCAAATGTGATAATTTTATTTACTTAAAAATGATAAGAAATTAGTTTTCAAATTTTATTTACATTTATATGTAATTTAATTTATAAGTGAAAATATGATCAGGAATCGGTTTTCCGATTTTCAACGGTTTAACGAACGAAATTTGTTCAAAGTTGTTGCAACATTATTTATATGTCATGTGCACATATATACAATACATATGCACACCCTAACATGCCCATGAACACACACACACACATATAAACATATATATTACAAAATATTAAGATATTTACCTAAAAACTTAATACTTAAGCAACCAAAAAGCATCCATCAACTCACCTTACACCATATCACTTCAAGTACGTGGAGGCATAAAGGCGGAGGGATTTTACATGCCTATGGAGGTGATGGGGGGTATGGGCAAGGGGTAATTGTGTGATTTAGCAACTTGATTATTATTTCCTATAAATACCCACCCTTTCTTCATAAATTCCTAACATTTATTCTTCATCTTCTTCCTCCTTATTCAAGCTATCACAATGGCTTCATATATAAAAGAAACTATGGCAAAATATTTTGCAAAATAAATTTAAATTATATTAGTATATATACATTATCCAATCCATTCAAAACCACTTCAAACACTCCATTCCTCCACCTAAACCCACGACAACCACCTACTACTCCTCAAAGCCGAGCCATCCACCTCCAAAGTCTAGGCCATGAGCTCCTTCACCCTAAGAGCTAGAGTGGAACCGATCGTGAGCTAAAAATCTGTGTTAGCGGAGCTATAGAAACTAGTTCGAGTGAAAAAGAAGATGAGAAACTCTATATTTATATATAACATGATGATGTGATAAGATTTTTATGGTTGTTTACTATGTTTTTTCATCAAATTTGGATGTTGATTATATGTTGTTTGATTGTATTAACAAATAACATTTAATGCACGTCGAAAGTCACAAAGGAAATCACTTTCTTTTAATAAATGAAATGGTGTATATAAGATTCTTAAACCTCTTTAAAAGATTTAAAATGATTTAGAAATGTTTTGTAAACATTTAAAAGTGTTTCGATGAAGTTTGAAAAGAAATTAGAAAATGAGTTAAATAGGCTCGTCGCGTAACGGTAGTTCGCGATTTCGCACCGTAGAAAGTTAAATCCATTTAAACGATGGATTTAGAGTCGGGGTTCTTTTTAATAAGAACTTTCTGAGCTCTTATAATCATAGTTTTCCAATAAAGAAAAAAACTAAGATTTCATTTAATAGATTTTGAAATATGAGCAAAACAAGTTTTCAAAATAGTCGCGGTTTGGCAGTTCGAAAATCAAAGCGGCAAATTCTCTATAAATGATATTTTTAATTCTATAAAAATATGGATAAATTATATAAATATTTTAAAATGTTTTAAAATATATTTGGGTTATAAAAATGGATTTCTAAATAATCAAAAAGTTGTTTTGATCAAATAAGCTTTGGAAACACTATTTGTAGTATTATTCGCAGCACTTTTTGCAGCACTTTTGATAATTTTTGAAATATGAACTTAAACTTAATAATTCTTTTCAAAATCTTTTATAATGTTTACAAATGAATAAATAAGTGTTTTGAAGGTGATTTTAAGGTTTTATGATTTATTTAAAGAGTTTAAATAAATGAGTTAAAAGAAAGCTGTTAAAATCAAGTGATTTAATTTTGGCTCTAAAAGCTGACGTGTAGACTGGATTTTTCTATTAGTGATTTAATCAAGTGATTTAAACTAAGGAGATGTTCATGTGCAACCAATTCCCTTGCTCATCTGGCATCTTTCCTGGGTGAGGAATCAATAAGGTCGAAATGTCGAAGACGAGACAAGCATAAAAGATTCAAAATTTATAAATTTAATTTAATACAACTTGGATTGCATAGAGATAATCTTCTTATACTTGGTACTAAATTCCTAAGAGGGAACCCATACTATTCGTGTGAATTTAAAAGGTGATTTCACCGCTATTCCATGGATAGTAAAGGTTAGATACAGAAATTGATGTTGAGTGGAATTAGTATAATTTTTATCGACCCTTTTTAACTCAATAATGTTTTCCAATATGACTTATGAATATGATTTGGTATTTCCAAAGTTAAAGAGAGGTTTAATGATTCTGTATATACCAGAAAGAAATGTTTTAAAAATATGTATCTCTAGAAGATATTTTGATAAAAAGAAATTAATCAATCAAAGAATGATTCCTTATTTACTTAACATATTTTATTGATGATTGGTTCGAAGGAACATGGTCGGATTTGAGTGATTCTTATCCAAAAACCACTTCGAACCAATTTACATATTCAAAGTGAAGACATGGAATGATAGTAAATGAATGAAGAGCTGCTTGTCACTGACCCTTAGGGGAAATTTCATATATCATATATATGTGGCAGTAGTATCTTCATTTGATCTCCGATGCAAGGGCTGCTCGCTACTAATCCTAGGGATGATTTCCGATAGGATGTGAAAGGAGAGTTCCTTCGGTTTGTTCGGTTCCTGGACAACTTAGATGGACGAATATCCAACATTGCATTTCTAATCACATTGATTGATCTCTATGAACGTATCATCTATTTGGTGGCAGAGAATGCAACTTCTCTTAGCTTAACACCCTTTCCTGAGACATACGAGCTCAGAAGTTATATGTCAATCAGTTGTGTAATCATGGAATGGGAGTGTGGCATTCAAAGTAGAATGTGCTATGTGAAAGCTAATCGTTACCTCGGGCTTCATCACCCGGAAATGGCTTAAACAGGGCATGTCGTGAGTCTATGTGGGTCACTCCTATAAAGGTATGGTCATCACCTTTCTATATTACTCTATATATATCGAGTATGTTGTGTATGCTAAGAGAGATCTTGGATATGTCGGTTACGAACGGGGTGATGTCATATTCAGCTCTATCTGCCACCAAGTTGGGTCTGCAGGTAGGCTGGTCTTGCCAGGTGCAGAGGTTTCAAAAGTTGTTGATCCTCGGTACATCCCTCTAGAGGTATACTATACGGAAGGTGGTTCCTTACCTACCATTGTAGGGAAATCCATTAAGTGCCTTTGGATTTGATTATAGAACCTACTTTGTAGCTAGTATAATGGAATTTAATCAATGTAACAATTTCGGCTAAGATTCATAAGTTTATTTGAAAAGTATTTTCAAAAGAATGTCATTGAAAATTATATCCCCAGTTTTTGCATAGCAAATGATTTGGTTATCATAAGGTAAAACCCATTCCATGTTTATGTGGGGCGTGGTCTTATGAGATACCTTTATTTTCAAAAACGCGTATTTTGAGTTTCTCATACCAGTCCCATAATTGACCCAGAGTTTATTTTCTTTCCCCTTAAACTCTAGGTGCCCTATTTTCTAGACAGCCTAGTAGTCAGGTTTAGTTAGAACAAATTTGGAAGAGCTCAGAGCATAGAGTTGGAAAATTCTTCTGAAGATTGTTATCCATTTTCATCACACTTGTGTAATATTGTATTCCGCATTTGTTAGGACAGATATTTATAACTATCCATGTTTAACTCTGATAAATGTATTTAAAGTTTTCCGCTATAAAGATTATATGTTGAAATAATATATGTTATTCCATCCATGTGAGATTCTGTTCTATCTTTATTTTCTTTCTTATCCTTAAAGAACTGCCTCTCTGGCACTTGGATTTGCAACATGTGAATACCAAGGATGTATTAGTGTCAATTTTTGAGGGTCAAAGAAATAGGTCTTTAGAATATCACAATGTAAACCATTAGTACTAATGCCCACCTTTACTTTATTCATAACCATATTGTCTTCATCCTCTGGTATACTAATGGTTATAATATTGTCCTCATATGAATCTGGCATCATGACAAACCACTTTATTCATAGCTTGCCTGGCTTTATTACTATCCTCATACGAAATATAAAACTAGCACCATGACAAGATAACAAGCATCTCTTCATAATGACCCATATTTGATATTAACTTCCCAAATATGATGTTATGCATGCTAAGTAATATATCATGCACACACTCCTTGATCTTATAATTGAAAATAAACCCACTATCTTTAAAACCAACGCATAGCAACTCACCATGATCTAAACTATATTACAAAATAAAAGTACTATTATTCACACCTTGCTTCAAACCAATTTGCACCATATTCCCATCACACAAAACACCATCCTCAAGTACCAATTTGATACCGAATCCATATTCACATTGTCCTACTTCAAACCATTTTGTACCATATTGACACATATCAACTCAGATGAAATCTCATGATTTCTAGAAAGAAATTTTGTTTAAGGTTCAGCAGTGCTGCCAATGGTTGAAACCTTATTTGAAACGTACATATCTTTGGTATTAGGTTGCACGTTATTGATACCCTCAACATACATGCAGCGCTCTTGATCATGATTATCATCACTAAGAAAAAACCATATTTTCAATTCCATCAACAGTTGTATGATTTCCATTTGAAACGGAATTCTTAGAACAAATTAAAGCTTCCAAACTCTTCTCTCCACTACTATCATCAGTACAACATAAAGCTTCAAAGCTATTCGAGAATTCAACCATAAAAATTGGACTTTTATCTATTTTTGATAGATGTTTAATGTCACTGAGATAACCATCACTATCACCTTCTATGTCAGATTCAAAAACTGTAGAATGCCTGTCTCCATTCATTACTGTAGCGGAAATAATATCTTTCATTTTGTTTTTAGATCCAAACTTCATCACAACAGGGTCATACAAAAGTGAATCTAAATACGAAACCTTTAAAGAATTTTTCATCATTGAATCAATCAAGAAATCATTACTTAACCCTCCTCATCTAACCTTTTCTTGCCCAGAATTTGAATATTCATTAGTAGCTTCTTTCGCACAAAACTTACCAAAATCAGAATCTTCAAATGAATCCATGAATTTTTTTTTAAATTTTTTACCAATATAAATCGGATTGATATTATCAAAATGAATAAATATTTCCTCCAATAAATCTATTCCATCATTTCTTTTTATCCATAAGTGATCGAGAAGAATTCTTTTAAGTTTCATACTTTCAAAACAAAGAAAAACCCATGGTCGGTAACACTTAATTGTTCCTTAACTGAATGATTCTAGATTACCTTTCCCTTTTCTCTTGAATTCATTGAACAATGGTACCTTTTATTGCCATAATTTCCACATTTGAAACATCTTATAGGCTTACGGTATTCCCTAGTGAAGTGCTTATCCCCTCCACATTCAAAACAGAAAGAAATTCCCTTTTTGTAATCAATCCTATATTTGGTATTTGGTTATTGATTGGAAAATTGGAGAGATCTTAAATTTTCCTTAACAACTTGAGCATAAGATTTAAATTGTGGGTTGTGAAGACGAAGAATAGTTGGTCTTGAGGAAGAAGGAAAAGGAGGTCGCAATTCTTGAGATTTGGAGGAAGGAAAAGGAAAACGCAGTACTTGAAATTTGAATACCATTATATTTGATTTTTTTGTGTTGATTAAATTTTTGTTATTAATTAAATTTTTAACTAATTTATATATTTTATTAATCTTGTTAATAAATTCAAACTTTCGAAATTAATTTAGTATATTTTTCAAACATTTTGAAATTTTTTATTATATTATAACTTTTATAATATATATATATATATATATATATATATATCTTATTTTAAATTTAACTTTTAAATTTAAAATCTTTTATTTTAATTTAAAAAAAATTGAAAACTATCTCAAGATCCAATTCAAATTGGGCCTCTTCTATTAGAGGCAACCTTTTAGGTTCACATATCTATTCGAGCCAGGCCAATAGCCAAGTAGGGCAGAGTACTTGATTACCCAAACCCAATCATTCGACACTACCTTTCTTAGACACTATACTAACCAAGTTGTGAGCTTAATTGGTTATCCTTAATATGACTAATTAAATCGCATAGGCTATAGTATGATACCATTGTTTGAACTGGACTGTGACTACCCACCTTTCTGACTCCTGGGAATGACACTTAATATATCCATGGTATTCATGTGCCATTGTGTAACGACCCGTATTTTTAACACTTTAAAAATACGAATTAAAATGAAAATTTTGATAAAAATCCGAAGGAAATAAAATTTTGTGTTGTTAAATGTGAATTACAAGTTAAAATACAAAACTGAATTCTGAAATAACTTATTTGTAAATTAAATAAAGATGTTAACTTGTAATTGAACGTAAGTAAAGATTTAAATTTGAATGTAACAAGTAATTGAATTGAATTGAATTTGATTGTAAACAACGAAATAAATAAAATGTTACATTTAATATTGAAGTTATAATATTGAAATCAACGTAAATGAATGTAATTTAATATTACTGTGAATTTAAATAAGATGGTAGTTGAAGAAAATGAAAGTAAATGAATTATAAACTATTGATAATAATGTATAAGTAAATGGTTGATTCAATAATGAAAGTGTAAATCGAAATAAAAGAATTCAATTGGAATTAAATAACTTGAATTTGAATTATAATTGAACGCTGAATCTAATGTAATATTTTATACTGGATTTATAATGGGAAAACTGCATTGTAAAAGATTGTTAATTACTGTGAAATAAAAAAATGAAATTTGTGAACAATTGAAATTTGATTTAAAAGTTGATAATTTAAAATTGGGAATTTTATATTGAAATTAGACTGTAGTAATAGCCATTTTTACAACTATCTCGGATTTTGACGAAACCAGTTTCATCGGATCCGTAACAGTGAATTATTATAAGGTTTCAATTTTCATAGCAATCGGACTTGTCGTTTGATCGTGCGAGCTTGAAACGCGTAGAAATTTAACGTCGTTAATTAAAATAATCGACTTCAAAAAGCTATCTTCCATATACGATTGAATTAGGCCTTGGGACTAGTTCCATTGCGTCCGGAACGGGGGTAAAACCTTATAAACGCCTGGCGGCACGTCTCGTTTGGAGTTCGGACGATTTTGGACCTAACTTTATAAATACGCACTCAAAACCGAGACAGTTTTATCATTTTTCATTTCAGAAACCCTAATTTCAAACCATGGCCGCCACCTATTCCATGGCTGAAATTGCTCGAACTTCTTTCCTTAATATCTCTCAATCCGTTCAACGAAATCGAAAAATTCGAAAAGCAAAAGTGTAGATCTCGGCGAGCTCTTCAAATCCATACGGTTGATTCGTGCTAATTCGTCACGGATTGGTCCAGATCTGGCTTTGAAGTCGTGCGTATTTTCTTGGTTTGCGTGCAAACGGCGGCGACTGGTGATGCGAAACTTCTGGCGTTGGTGGCTCTCCTGGAGGCGCTCGCATGGGGACATCTTGATCGAACTCCGGCTGCCTCGAGTTGCGTGCGTTTTGTGGTGGTTGTTGCGTTCATGGGTTCGGCTGTGCTAATGCGCGTAAAGAAGAAGAAGGTTAAACGATTAATTAATTGCTAATCATGTTTTAAATTATATCGTTATATTAATTTAAGCGTAACTTTTGCATACGAGGTCCGTTCGGGCGAAACAGGTGGCGTTGGAATCGCGGCGACGAGAGCTACGCTGCAGTTTAGATCCGAAGACATTTGGAGCTCGTTAAAATTTTAGGTTAAATCAAACGTTGTTCGATTTGATTTAAAAATCGAAACTCAAGGTGAGTGTTTATACGCTCACAATTGACTAAAATATCTTTATGGTTGTAACGACCCGTATTTTACGGATCGAAAAGTTTGTCAAAATCTGGAATTTTAGCACTTTCAAGTCATTTCAGATTTTTAGGCAGATTTGTCTAAGTCCTAGGTCGTGAACGACCTAAGAGCTAAGTCGTGACCGAGTTAAGGACTTCGGCGAGTTAGTGTTAGGTCGTGGGTTAGTTGGAGCGACCTATAGAATTAGGCGACCTAGGATTTAGTTAAGTATTAGGTCGGCAGGACGAGTTAACGACCTAAAGAACTGACCGACTTAAGAAGTCTAGGCGACCTAAGGAAGAGTTGTAGGCGACCTAAGTATTCTGGAGTTAGGTCGGCAACGACCTAAGGAATGTGGTGAGCGACCTAAGTGTGGTATTGGATAGTTAAGTCGTCTAGACGACTTAGTAGATAGGTCGTACCCCAGTTTGTTCGCGACTTATGTTAGGTCGCGTAGATGTTTAAGGGTTTAGGTTGTAGACGACCTAAGGTTAGAGTTAGGTCGTAGTAACCGAGTTAAGGGATAGGTCGCTATGTGTTAGGTCGTCTGGTAGCTTGGTTGGTTAGGTCGTAAGCGACCTAAGGGTTAAGTTGTTACCAAGTTAAGTCGACTGGGTGAGTTAGCGACCTAAGGAGTTAACAAGTTGGCGACCTTAAGAGTTAGGCCATGTGTTAGGTCGTAGAGACAGTCTGTGTTAGGTCGTAACACTGTTAGGTCGCGTGGGTTGCTAAGTTGTTAAGTCGTCCAGGCGACTTAGGAGGGAGCGCGCATGTTAAGTCGTAGGCTTGCCTGTTAGGTCGGAGTTGTTGGCTAAGGGTTAGGTCGGAGGCTCTGTTAAGTCGTGGGGGTTTTTAGGTCGTAGGTCGGCATAGTGTTAAGTCGGCAGCGACTTAAGGAGATAGCCGAGTTACGACTTAAGGGCAGTTTTCAGCTATAAATAGGAGGGGTTGTTCTCACTTTTTGGGATCCGGATTTTTGAAGCGACGAAGTGCTGCCATTTTGAGAGCTCGACTTCTACACTTCTTCACTTCTTTTCTCCACTCTAATCTAGTGCTTCCATCCATCCAAATCGAAGATCAAGATTGAAGATTCAAGAGCTTAGATTGAAGATCTTCATCTTTTCAAGAGAGATTTCTTCATTTGAAGCGGATTTGTTATAGATCTAGCTTAGTTCTTCGCTGTCCAGATCTGAAGTTGATATCTTTTGGATTGTTTAGGTGATTTGGTGAGTGGTGATTATCTCTCACACGGATCCAAAGGAGTAGATCGGATTGTTGGCTCGATTTGGTGTTAAAATAGAGATTTCCATGCATTTTCTTCATCCTATGTGTAGATCCATGTAGATCCATTGTTCATGATGATGTTGCATCCATTTTATCATATGTTAACCTATGCAAGTTCATTCATCAAGTTTGTAGAGATATAATCCATGTTTTCATGCTTATTGGACTTTCAACTCTTTAATTACGGAAATGCCATTATTGTTATAATTGTCTACTTAGATCATATTTGAATGCTTGATTGTTTGGATTGATGTTTGATTTGATTGATTGTTATGAACTAGATGATTGATGATTAGATTTAGACTGAAGACGATTCAAAAGCTAAGGGAAAGGCTCTTGAATTGGGAAAGCTGCTTGTGGCATATGTAGCGGGATGATGAAGCTCTTATGCACAGATTTGATGATGTGATGATGAGATGAGGCTTTGCGAGGATGTAATGAAGCGAGGCAATCATGTGATGAAGACTTGGTCTAATCCAGACGGGATCATTCCAAGCATGTTGATAACTCGGTGATATGATTCGAGTTGAAGATAATGAATGGATATGAGAATAGTCGTCGAGGAGGATGACTAGGAGGCTTGGATAGCATCGTTGTTGAAGGTTCTAGCATGCTCTAAGCAAGAGTACGTTTGGGCAGATTCGATAGTCCCAACGGCCAACTGTTGATGGTCGAGTACTCTGGGCAGATTCGATAGTCCTAGGCACGGGCTGCGACGACGTGCGGGAGTTATGTCTAGAACCGGGGTTTCCATTAGCCCTTGACGGACGGCTGAAAGAATGTGCCGGTCATTCAATTAACGGTGATATCGAAGCAATGATAACAGTGATAGCCAGAGTCATGGATGTTTGGTTGTATCGTCATTCGGACTTAAGAGCGGTATTTTCTGGGTGCTTATCTGATTTAGGCCTTGGTACTTAGAAAACATCGCCCTTGACTCGAGTGATAGTAGCTTTACTTTAAATTGTATGCTCTGCTATGTTTGCTTCTGCTTAGTGTGTGTCTGGGGGCTATCACTGTAGAATGAGGTTGGAGTGGGAGGGTTGTATTCCTATTCCTTTTTCCTTTATGCTCTTTTGGTATGTTGTTAGTTAATTTACTGCTCACTAAGACTGTTGTCTGACTCAAGGCTTTATGTTTTAACTCTTATTGCCTTGGGCTGTTCGTCCATCTTGGGACGGGCAGACTAGGTAGCAGGTGACAGGTGCTGTTCTTGCTTTCCACGGTGCTGATGACGAAGACGAGCTGGAGGGTTGCATATTATTTCTTACTATATGTACTTGATGTTCCGCTGCTTGTATATTCTCTGAGTGATATGTAGTGAGGCTTGTTGTATTGACTATTCAGATGTTTGTATTCAACTATTATGAAGTTTTATTGATGAGATTCTATTCTGTGAAGCTTCACTATATATATATATATATTCTATTGTATTTTGTCCATGCGCTGTGAGTAATACGATAGATTCTGTTGTTTTAAATCTTACCTTGACAATCGTCCATGGTCGCCTGGCACACTTTACAGCGCTTTATCTCCAGATTCGGTGCAGGGGTCATGGGCGGTCGTCACATTTGGTATCAGAGCATTGGTTAATCGATTTTACCCAACGCTCGCTGGAGTAACTACGTATGAGAGACGTAATTGTATTTTGATGGATGAATACTATATATAATATAGTAGCTTGGTAGAGTTTGAGTCCTTTGTGCAGTTGTTTCTCTAGATGTTCTAATCATTCCTTTTTATAGATATTGAGAATGAGTCGAAGAGGGAGACCAGCTGCTAGGGAAGGCCGTGCTACTGAAGAGACTGCTGATTATGCAGCCATGTTCGAAGCTATGATGACTTCGATCATGAGAAGGATACCAGTTCCGGGGGCAGCAGTAGATGTTGGAGTTCAAGTCCAAACTCCGAAACCAGTGGATTTTGCTAAGTTGTGCAAGGATTATACTGCTCTTGGAGGGAAGGTTTTCTTGGGAACAGAATCTACTATCGAAGTCCAGAGGTGGATAGATGCTTGTAGAAGGATCTTTGGTGATTTGGGAATTGATGATGCAACTAAGAGGAAGTTGGCATCGAGGCAGCTTCAAGGGAGAGCTTCTGATTGGTGGAACTCTATTACCATCACTACTCCGGAAGAAGAGATTACTTGGGAGCAATTCCAAGTCAGATTTGAAGCTAAGTTCATTTCTACAGCTCAGAAGTCTGTTCTGTTCAAGAGGTTTGTGGAGCTCAAGCAGGGTGGAAGATCTGTTCTTGAGTATGTTTCTGAGTTTGAAGCTTTGTCCAAGTATGCCCGGTCATATATTGAGTCTGCTTATCAGAAGAATGAGAAGTTTGTGACCGGCTTGGATAGTTATCTTGGGAGACAGTTGGTGGATCATTTGGACGATTCATTTGAGAAGCTTGTGGAGAAAGCTCTTAGGCATGAGAGTCTGTTTCCTAAGGAAGGACCTGTTGTTGCTGTTACCAAGGGAGAATCTAAACCACAGCAGGGTGGAAACCAGAAGAGGAAGCAGCAGCAGCAGAAGGGTAAGGATGGCCAGAAGAAGCCGAAAGGCGAGGTGACTTGCTACAATTGTCAGCAGAAGGGCCATTTCTCTAAGGATTGTAAGAATCCGAAGGCACCGATGAAGTGTCACAACTGTGACAAGCCGGGACATTTCAGGAAGAATTGTCCAGAACCAAGGAAGGACAGGCAAATTGTGCAAGCTTATGCTTTGGGAGCTGTTCCGTCGTCTTCAAAAGCTCCTACTGCTGAAGAGAAGGGAAAGAGTGTGGTTGTTCAAGGTACTCTTTTCCTATGTGGTGTTCCAGTTAGAGTTCTGTTTGATACTGGAGCGTCGCATTCGTTTGTTTGTAATGAACTAGTAGGCCGGTTAGGTTTGGAACCGGATATTGTTGATAGGCCATTGGTTGTGACTAATCCAGTTGGGGGTTCGTCTTGTTTGAGTATGTTATGCCGTGGTCTAGTTGTGTCGAGTCATGGTTGCTCTTTTGTTTGTGATTGCTTTGTTCTGAACTTTGCGGGGTTCGGAATTATCTTGGGTATGGACTGGCTTAGGAAGTATGCGGCAAAGGTTGATTGCGAAAGGTTGGAAGTGACAGTCGAGAATGTGGAGGGGCGAAAGATTGTGATACGATGTAAGCATGAAGAAGGCGTCTTCATGAGCTTCATGTATTCGCTAGTTGTTCCACGGGATGGACTGTCATCAGTGCCGATCGCTAATGGATTCGAGGATGTCTTTGACGAAGTCAAAGGGTTGCCGCCGCATAGAGAGATCGAGTTTCGTATAGATCTAGTTGAAGGAGCCAGACCTGTTGTGATGCCTCTTAGGCGAATGGCGCCTAGGGAACAGCAGGAGTTGAGGGTGCAAGTTGATGATCTTTTGCAGAAAGGATTCATTCGGCGTAGTGTGTCCGAGTGGGGTGCACCAGTTGTGTTTGCAACCAAGGCAGATGGGTCGTTGAGATTGTGCGTCGATTATCGTGAGCTGAATAAGGTGACTAAGAAGAACAAGTATCCATTGCCGAGAATAGATGACTTGTTTGATCAGCTTCACGAGGCTAAGGTGTTTTCTCAGATGGATTTGGCAACGGGATTTCACCAGTTGAGAGTGGCTAAGGATAGTGTGCCGAAGACTGCTTTTAGGACACCATCCGGTTTCTTTGAGTGGCTGGTAATGCCGTTTGGATTGACTAACGCGCCAGCATATTTTGTGGATCTTATGAATAGAGTGTTCAGAGATCAGTTGAACAAGTTCGTACTTGTATTCGTGGATGATATTCTGATTTATTCCAGAACGGAAGAGGAGCACAAGACGCACTTGCGTATTGTTTTGGAAATCTTGCGGAAACATCAGCTGAAGGCTAAGTTTTCGAAGTGTCACTTCTGGAAGAGTGAAGTGAGGTTCTTAGGCCATGTGATTTCTGGAAGTGGAATAGCGGTTGATCCCGCTAAGGTGGCAGCAATCCAGGATTGGGTTAGACCTAAGAATGCATCAGATGTGAGAAGTTTTCTTGGATTAGCAGGATATTATCGACGGTTTATCAAAGACTTCTCCAAGATAGCTGCACCATTAACAGGATTGACGAAGAAGAACCAAGTGTTCAGTTGGAATGCTAAGTGTGAGCAAGCTTTCGGAATCCTGAAAGAGCGATTGACGAGTGCTCCTGTTTTGACTATTCCAAGTGGGAATGATGAGATGGTGGTTTACACTGACGCATGTGGTACTGGACTTGGAGCAGTGCTGATGCAGAAGGATAAAGTTGTTGCGTATGCCAGTCGACAACTAAAGCCGCATGAAAGGAATTACCCGACTCATGATTTGGAGTTAGCGGCAATTGTATTTGCTCTGAAGATGTGGAGACATTATCTATTGGGAGTTCGATTCGAGTTGTTTACGGATCATAAGTCGCTGAAGTATCTTTTCTCCCAAAAGGATTTGAATCTTCGGCAGCAACGTTGGCTAGAGTTTTTGGCATCATATGATTTTGGTATAGCTTATACTCCGGGAAAAGGTAACGCAGTGGCAGATGCGTTAAGTCGAAGACATGCAGGATTGGGAGCCATGTTTTCAGAATGGAAGAGTCTCGAGTATTTAGCTGGGTTTGACTTCAGGCCTAGATGTGAATTGGAACCTGAGATGTTGGCAAACTTATCGATAAGACCTTCTCTTGTGGAAAGAATTGGCGAGAGCCAAAAGCGAGATGATAAGCTTGTCAAGATTATCTGTGATTTGGAATCTGGATTGGAGCCAGAAAAGGATAAAGGATTCGAGGTCGATAGAGAAGGTTGGCTTCGGAAGCAAGGACGACTAGTTGTTCCCGATATAGATGAATTGAGGAGTGAAGTTCTGAAGGAAAGTCATCACTCGAAGCTGACAATTCATCCAGGTGGAAATAAGATGTATCGGGATATGAAGAGAACCTACTACTGGGAAGGCATGAAGAAGGATATTGGAGATTTCATTTCCAAGTGTATGAACTGTCAGTTGGTAAAGGCTGAACAGAAGAAGCCAAGTGGATTGCTTCAGCCCTTAGAAGTTCCTACGTGGAAGTGGGAACAAGTGTCGATGGATTTTATCGATGGATTGCCTAGAACCAGAACGGGAAATGAAGGGATTTGAATCATTGTGGATCGCCTGACTAAGAGTGCACGATTCATTCCTGTTCGATCGACTAGGACTGCATCAAAGTTGGCTGAGTTGTATGTTAAGTGGATAGTTCGATTTCATGGTGTTCCGAAAAGTATAGTGAGCGATCGAGACCCATTGTTCACTAGTGGATTTTGGAAGAGCTTCCAGGAAGTCTTGGGAACCGAGTTGTGTTTGAGTACAGCTTATCATCCCCAAACAGATGGTCAGACCGAGAGAGTCAACCGAGTTTTGGAAGATCTTCTAAGAGCATGTGTTTTGGACTTCGGAGGATCATGGGAAGATCACCTTCATTTGGTGGAGTTTGCGTACAACAACAGTTACCAGTCAAGCATTGGTATGGCACCGTATGAGGCATTGTATGGAAGACCGTGTAACTCTCCGACATGTTGGTTGGAAACTGGAGAGAAGCTGATACTTGGGCCAGAGATGATTCGACAGACTTCAGATTGTATAGAGATCATTCGACAACGAATGAAGGCAGCCCAAGACCGTCAGAAGAGTTATGCCGATAAGCGTCGAAAGGATTTGGAATTCGATGTAGGAGATATGGTTTTTGTGAAGATTTCTCCACTGAAGAATGTTATTCGATTCGGGAAGAAAGGAAAATTGACTCCGAGATTTGTTGGACCATTCCCGATTATCGAGCGAATTGGAAAGCTCGCCTACAGATTGGAGTTGCCAGAGAAGATGTCGAGTGTGCACAATGTTTTTCATGTATCGTATCTACAGAAGTATGTGCACGACTCGAGTACAGTGGTTTCTGCTGAGAGCTGTGAAGACTTCGAAGTTGATCCAGTCGATAGAAGACCTCGTAAGCCGCTTCGTGTTGTTGGAACCGACACGAAACAGCTGAGGAGGAAGATAGTTAAGTTGCTCAAGATACAATGGAGTGATGATGATAACGACTGTACGTGGGAGGTGGAAGAGAGGATGAAGGCAGCTCATCCTGAACTCTTCAAGGTATGGCCCTAAGGTGTCGTCTCATCTCGCGATATTGTAACTTGTTCTAAGTCTTAGAATTCTGTACGCTAAGCTAGAATTGGATGCATGGTTTGTTGATTGCTATGGATGGTAGGCGTACAGAATAGTCTTGATTGCTATGATTGCTTGGAATTTCGGGGGCGAAATTCCTAAGGGGGAGAGAATGTAACGACCCGTATTTTACGGATCGAAAAGTTTGTCAAAATCTGGAATTTTAGCACTTTCAAGTCATTTCAGATTTTTAGGCAGATTTGTCTAAGTCCTAGGTCGTGAACGACCTAAGAGCTAAGTCGTGACCGAGTTAAGGACTTCGGCGAGTTAGTGTTAGGTCGTGGGTTAGTTGGAGCGACCTATAGAATTAGGCGACCTAGGATTTAGTTAAGTATTAGGTCGGCAGGACGAGTTAACGACCTAAAGAACTGACCGACTTAAGAAGTCTAGGCGACCTAAGGAAGAGTAGTAGGCGACCTAAGTATTCTGGAGTTAGGTCGGCAACGACCTAAGGAATGTGGTGAGCGACCTAAGTGTGGTATTGGATAGTTAAGTCGTCTAGACGACTTAGTAGATAGGTCGTACCCCAGTTTGTTCGCGACTTATGTTAGGTCGCGTAGATGTTTAAGGGTTTAGGTTGTAGACGACCTAAGGTTAGAGTTAGGTCGTAGTAACCGAGTTAAGGGATAGGTCGCTATGTGTTAGGTCGTCTGGTAGCTTGGTTGGTTAGGTCGTAAGCGACCTAAGGGTTAAGTTGTTACCAAGTTAAGTCGACTGGGTGAGTTAGCGACCTAAGGAGTTAACAAGTTGGCGACCTTAAGAGTTAGGCCATGTGTTAGGTCGTAGAGACAGTCTGTGTTAGGTCGTAACACTGTTAGGTCGCGTGGGTTGCTAAGTTGTTAAGTCGTCCAGGCGACTTAGGAGGGAGCGCGCATGTTAAGTCGTAGGCTTGCCTGTTAGGTCGGAGTTGTTGGCTAAGGGTTAGGTCGGAGGCTCTGTTAAGTCGTGGGGGTTTTTAGGTCGTAGGTCGGCATAGTGTTAAGTCGGCAGCGACTTAAGGAGATAGCCGAGTTACGACTTAAGGGCAGTTTTCAGCTATAAATAGGAGGGGTTGTTCTCACTTTTTGGGATCCGGATTTTTGAAGCGACGAAGTGCTGCCATTTTGAGAGCTCGACTTCTACACTTCTTCACTTCTTTTCTCCACTCTAATCTAGTGCTTCCATCCATCCAAATCGAAGATCAAGATTGAAGATTCAAGAGCTTAGATTGAAGATCTTCATCTTTTCAAGAGAGATTTCTTCATTTGAAGCGGATTTGTTATAGATCTAGCTTAGTTCTTCGCTGTCCAGATCTGAAGTTGATATCTTTTGGATTGTTTAGGTGATTTGGTGAGTGGTGATTATCTCTCACACGGATCCAAAGGAGTAGATCGGATTGTTGGCTCGATTTGGTGTTAAAATAGAGATTTCCATGCATTTTCTTCATCCTATGTGTAGATCCATGTAGATCCATTGTTCATGATGATGTTGCATCCATTTTATCATATGTTAACCTATGCAAGTTCATTCATCAAGTTTGTAGAGATATAATCCATGTTTTCATGCTTATTGGACTTTCAACTCTTTAATTACGGAAATGCCATTATTGTTATAATTGTCTACTTAGATCATATTTGAATGCTTGATTGTTTGGATTGATGTTTGATTTGATTGATTGTTATGAACTAGATGATTGATGATTAGATTTAGACCGAAGACGATTCAAAAGCTAAGGGAAAGGCTCTTGAATTGGGAAAGCTGCTTGTGGCATATGTAGCGGGATGATGAAGCTCTTATGCACAGATTTGATGATGTGATGATGAGATGAGGCTTTGCGAGGATGTAATGAAGCGAGGCAATCATGTGATGAAGACTTGGTCTAATCCAGACGGGATCATTCCAAGCATGTTGATAACTCGGTGATATGATTCGAGTTGAAGATAATGAATGGATATGAGAATAGTCGTCGAGGAGGATGACTAGGAGGCTTGGATAGCATCGTTGTTGAAGGTTCTAGCATGCTCTAAGCAAGAGTACGTTTGGGCAGATTCGATAGTCCCAACGGCCAACTGTTGATGGTCGAGTACTCTGGGCAGATTCGATAGTCCTAGGCACGGGCTGCGACGACGTGCGGGAGTTATGTCTAGAACCGGGGTTTCCATTAGCCCTTGACGGACGGCTGAAAGAATGTGCCGGTCATTCAATTAACGGTGATATCGAAGCAATGATAACAGTGATAGCCAGAGTCATGGATGTTTGGTTGTATCGTCATTCGGACTCAAGAGCGGTATTTTCTGGGTGCTTATCTGATTTAGGCCTTGGTACTTAGAAAACATCGCCCTTGACTCGAGTGATAGTAGCTTTACTTTAAATTGTATGCTCTGCTATGTTTGCTTCTGCTTAGTGTGTGTCTGGGGGCTATCACTGTAGAATGAGGTTGGAGTGGGAGGGTTGTATTCCTATTCCTTTTTCCTTTATGCTCTTTTGGTATGTTGTTAGTTAATTTACTGCTCACTAAGACTGTTGTCTGACTCAAGGCTTTATGTTTTTAATTCTTATTGCCTTGGGCTGTTCGTCCATCTTGGGACGGGCAGACTAGGTAGCAGGTGACAGGTGCTGTTCTCTTCTCACGATGCTGATATCGAAGACGAGCTGGAGGGTTGCATATTATCTTCTTATTATATGTACTGGATATTCCGCTGTTTTGTATTCTCTGAGAGTTTTGTAGTGAGGCTGGATGTATTGACTATGTGGATGCTTGTATTCAACTATTATGGAGTTTTATATGATGTCATTTTGTTCTGTAAAGCTTCACTATACATATGTTCTATTGTATTTTGTCCATGCGCTGTGAGTAATACGATAGATTCTGTTGTTTTAAATCTTACCTTGACAATCGTCCATGGTCGCCTGGCACACTTTACAGCGCTTTATCTCTAGATTCGGTGCAGGGGTCATGGGCGGTCGTCACAATGGTAGTTAAATTTGACATTATGAAGTGATATGAATTTATTTGTCGTTGTTTGATAAAAATTTAATTGTCATATAGATTGTCGTGTTAATTCACCGTTGAAAATTTAAATTGACAGTAAATTGAAATTAGGATTTAATTGAAATCAAATTTCCCGATATTGATAACTATGAAATTGCCGTGAATTGTATTGGCTATTGGATGATTTATTTCGATGGATGCTATTGGTTGATATTTAAATGTTTGGATGTTTATTTGCTTATATGTATCCTGTTATACATACATATGACACTATGATTGGTTTATGTGATATATATTCATCCCTAACATTTAATTGAAATAACTAACCACTTGGCCATAGGTTAGAGAATTATATACGGACACCGGGTTGGTTAAATTAAATGATTTTAAAAGTTGTTTTGAAATTATTTAAATGAATTGATTTAAGAATAAAAATCTAATTTATGGAAATTGAATTAATTTGAATTGAAGCTCGAGATGTTGGAATTTAAACTTGGTAAATGAAATGGACTAATTATTCGAAGTTTAGATTTTTAAGAAAAATTGAAATATGGCGTAAAGTTTCGAAAGTCGATTTGTTTTAAAAGATTGGACTTTTAATCGAACTCTGAATATTTCTAAGAAAATTTATATGAAATGATATTTCAAGTTTGAGTTTGGAAGTGAAAATTAATTTGAAATTGAGATTTAATTAATTTGGAATTAAATTGAAATTTAAATAAATTTTTGAATTGAACTAAATTGAAACTATTGAATTAAATTTGAAGATAAAATTGATTTGAATAGGATTTGAACTGAAATTGATTTGGAATGTAATACTTAAATGAATTCTTGAAATCCGAATATTAATCTAAGTTTATTAAATGGGAATTGTTCCAGAAATTAAGTAAACTACTTAATACAGATGTTTAATTTGAAGTATATTCTAATCTGAATACGAAATGGTTTTAAAGCGAATCTTATATTTTTATATAAATATATGAACTGTTTTGAAATGTGAAATAAAGTTTCGAAATATATTGGAAGTGAAATTGTTTATTTTGTGGTTCAAATATGTATTTGAAATTGATAATTTGAAATGGTTTATTGAGAAGCTGAATCGAGTTGAAATTGATGATTTGAGATTTGATTAAATTTTAAATTTTGAAATTCGAGTTTATGTGAAATCGAAATGAGATTTTGAGGCGAAAAGTGATTTTGAAATCGAAATGAGATTTTGGGGCGAAAAGTGATTTTTAAATCAAAATGAGATTTTGTGGCGAAAAGTGATTTTGAAATCGAAATGAGATTTTGAGGCGAAAAATGATTTTGAAATCGAAATGAGATATTGAGGCGAAAAATGATTTTGAAACGGAACCTTACATCTTGAATAGATATGATGATATTTGAAATGGATTTGATTTTGAAGCGAATATGATATTTTGATATCAATTATGAATCGATTTGAAAATGTAAAAGATCGAACCGGTGTGAAAAATATAACGTAGTTATTAAAGAGATCGGGATCGGATATGGACATACTCTCTGTCGATACCGAAAACCACTTTAATAACTAATGCACGTGGAGTGTTGATCCAGAATGAAGTGGATGGTTTTGGTGAACGTGTTGATTTGAAGAAAGAGAACGATTTTGGATGACCCCTGACATGACTAAAACAGGAGCCGCGCCGGGCCATTGAGGTTCGCCACCTCTAGCGGACACACTTCTTCGTTACCATGTCTATTGCTTTTGTGATTCGATTTGGGTGCACCCCTCGATTTTGGGAGTGTTGTTTCGCAGTGTTGGGGTAGTAGCTGCTATGCCCAACATCAGTCCGGATCACGCAACTACTAGTATCCTAGTTGGTATTGCCTCATGTACCTTGTCATACTGATTATCCTATTCGCGACCACTACGATTTTGATTTGTACCTTTAGTATATGGATTGCCCTCTGGTGACTTCCGGTTTTGGGGAAACTACGGTCTTGTATATGCTCTTGGGAATATAAACTGTGTTAAGGGTGGAATGGGCCATGGCTTAACGCTATTTTAATACTTTTACTTTAATGTAGACATATTATAATAGCGTATTGTACTACATAGTAGATAGTTTAACGGATCCTTGAGAGATGGAAAATCCCGTAACATCTCTTAAGTTATTGCACTCACGTTGACACTGGACAGGAGATGTCAAACCCCGTAAACATCTCTGACGCCGTCACACTCATATTTTCTTATTCGATTTGACTTACATGAGATATTTTAGTCATGACTCGAGTGTTTTGTCTTTTCATTACGCTCGGGTCAGCCTGAGCATTTCAGATAAGGTTGAAGATCTATTTTGGAGGACGAAGACGGAGTTTGGTATTACATCATTTGTATTCTACTACCATATTATTTTTCCGCTGCATTATTGTATTATCTCTGATATGTATGTAACTCTGATTTATGATGTATAATAATAATCAAATTTATTTATTTAACAGCTTCATGAACTATTATTTTATTATTATATCTTGTTCCTTCCGCTGCAAGATTCTGAGTTTGCTTCTGTTCTTTCTTTCCTTTTCTTATTTAACCCCATTAACCATCCGCCCTTTTGAATGGTTTAGAATCGGCATGTGTGTCTGATTTGTCGATTTAAACTGTCCAAAAGGCGGGTTGTTACAGTTGGTATCAGAGCTTTGGTTTAGCGATAAACCTTGGCTCTAGTGGGGAATAACTCATTGAAATAGAGGTAAACTATATGAATGAGTTGAGTGTATATGAGAGAGCGTATTTGTAATTTTGATATAAAAATGATTTTATATTGTGTTAATTTGTTCCGTTGAGTATTTATGAATTCTGGTTGGTACTTGGGACGCCAAGGCATCGATAGGAATTTCTAAACACTCGAATAGGACAGATTGACATAATATTATTTTGGATTATATTCTATATATAAAAGACTTATCTTGAAAATTTATAAATTTTGATTGTATTGGTTAGAGATGATAATATTAGATTATCATCGTTTATTGTTGATTAGTCAATATTTCTAACTATTGACTATTGAATGATTTTAAGAAATGAAACTTGTAAATATGATTGACAATGAATATAAATGGTAAATAAAATGAAATAAAAATGAATTTAAATTAAGATGGAGAATTTAAATTCCGGTGTTTTGAAAATTTATTAACAAAAATTTGAAATGTATAATATAAGTATTATATGATAGTATATTCGATTAGAAATTGTTTTCAAAGGATTTCAAATGAAGTAAGTATTATACTCCCCTCTTGACACTAGAGAATGATTTCGGTGATGAGTGCACGCATCATCGACGTTTATTTTCGAGAGTCCAAGTGGGGGAGATCACTTAATAGTTTTTCTAAACCCTGTTTTGATTAAAATTGAATTTTATTTTGTATTCTCTATAGTATGATTTGATATATAAATTATATAAGTATATATTATTTCAAAACTTGATTTGAAATGAAACCGGGATTGGAATTCTTGAGTTCTTTAATAATTAATGATTTTTCTTTTAATGGTTGAAATGAATTAATACTTGAATCATTACGGAACTTCTGAATTGCGAAATGAGAAATGAACCTAAGAGCTAAGTGAAATATCAATTGAAGTAGAAATCCTTAGAATTAGGAAATTATGAATTTAAAATAAAATTGAAACTGTAAAACTCGCATAGTATTAAATTTCATTCTATAGCATAGATATAACTTACCAAATCATTTAAGAAGTTCAAAAATGTTATATGAATTGTTAATTGGATAATATACAAGTATAGGTTTGAATAATGAAATATGCATTTAATTAATGATTTGCAAATATAAATAAAATTGTTAGTAAATAATTGGAATTTAAATTAACATTTAAAGGTGATTCACAATTATGTTAATATAAAATGGAAATACTATATGTGAATGTAAATGTGAAATTAAATTATAGTGAAATTTAAGTAATGACTTAAGAATTGATTAATTGAAAATTCAACTTTGAATGAAAAGAGGTTGTATGTTGTTTAACTACATTCTATTTGCATAACTATAACTTACCAAATACTTAAAAAGTTTAAAATGCTAATAAGGATAAGTAGAGGAATAATATACCAGTGTGAGAGTGAATAATAAAATGTGAAGATCTATTGATAGTTGTAAATATAAAGGAAATTTAAGTTGTAAAATGAATTAAATTTAAAATTAATTAAATATAGAATTAGTAAATGGAAACTAATTAAATTTGAATAAAACTAAATGTCAATAAACTTGGAAGTGTATGAAATTAAAATTTTGACTTGGAAATGTATAATTGATTTATTATAGATTTGGATGGATGTTAATGTTTGATATGCATTGGTTGTTAGATGGATGATAATTGATTAAATAGAATTCATTAGTGTTAATGGAATTGAATAAACGGAATAAAATTTTAAATAATTAAATTCAAATTTGAAGCAAAGTGAAATTAAATATAATTGAATTCAAATTAAATTGAAGCAAATTGACTTGAATTTAAATTAAGAATGAAACAAACTTGAATAAATTGGAAACAAATCGAATGTAAACTTATTTCATGGATATATAAAAATATAAACGACTTTGTGTTTGTGATTGTTTCTTTAGAAAATTTGAAGATTGATGGTTTGTACTTTGAAATAACAAAAGCAAAATTTGAAAAATCCAAAATACTCAAAGAGAGCTGAAATGAAAATAACCATAACTTTTAAATGGTTGAACGAAATTAGACGATCTTAGACTTTTCAGAAAGCCTGGAAACTGTGCTACATGTTTTGTTTAGAATGTTTTGATAAATACCTTCATCCACTAGGCTTAAAACACCAATATTAGTCGCTGGCCTGTGCGAAGTAGAAATCTGAAGTACCTTAGTCTTCTTGCCATAACTTTTTACTGGTGTATCGGATTTTGACGATCTTGCCCTTTCTGGAAATCTTAGAACTTAAGCTAAAACTTTTGTTTTAAATGTCTTATGTTTTTCTGTCATTTAGAGGGTCAAAAACGTGAGGGAACGTCGCTGACCTGCGCAATTCATTGCCAGGCTGAGGCGTATCTATTTAGTAAAACTGACGTAACTTTTGAATGGAAGGTCCGAATTCAATGATTTTGGACATTCCGGAAAGCCTGAAACGAATGCAACAACTTTTGTTTAGATTCCATTGTCAAATTTTATCGTTTAGGTGACTAAAAACTGAGATTCGTTTGCTGTCCTGGAATTGGAATTTCAGTTTTTAAGCTAAACATGTAATATGTGTGTCGTTTATGATAAGTATATCGATCTATCTTTATATGCATGGTTCTAACTTGGTTATTGAGCACTTTAGTAGGTAGCAAAGGGGTTGTGCTTCGCCTGTGGAGCTCGCTTCTGCGTTAAATGCAAAATGTAAGTTAAAATGCTAATAAACGCTTAATAAAAGGTATGTTCTCGGATTACAGTTTATGTTGTGGTATATTATTGTGTTCCCCATGTTTTGGGATGCCTCATTCTTGTAATGAGATGTATATCATGCAATTATTACCACTGTGAAATTTTTCAGTCCTAGCCGCGCAAAGGAGGTGCTGCCGAAATTTTTCAAAAATCCGGGAGTTAGAAAATTTTGTGAAAAAAAAAATCCTATAACTAAATTTTGCAAATAAGTAGAATATTTTGAATGAATTATATCTAAATGATGTTTTCCCCTTCTCCGTTCCTTTTCGAGGGCGAAAAGTTTTAAGTGGAGGAGAATGTAACGACCCGTATTTTTAACACTTTAAAAATACGAATTAAAATGAAAATTTTGATAAAAATCCGAAGGAAATAAAATTTTGTGTTGTTAAATGTGAATTACAAGTTAAAATACAAAACTGAATTCTGAAATAACTTATTTGTAAATTAAATAAAGATGTTAACTTGTAATTGAACGTAAGTAAAGATTTAAATTTGAATGTAACAAGTAATTGAATTGAATTGAATTTGATTGTAAACAACGAAATAAATAAAATGTTACATTTAATATTGAAGTTATAATATTGAAATCAACGTAAATGAATGTAATTTAATATTACTGTGAATTTAAATAAGATGGTAGTTGAAGAAAATGAAAGTAAATGAATTATAAACTATTGATAATAATGTATAAGTAAATGGTTGATTCAATAATGAAAGTGTAAATCGAAATAAAAGAATTCAATTGGAATTAAATAACTTGAATTTGAATTATAATTGAACGCTGAATCTAATGTAATATTTTATACTGGATTTATAATGGGAAAACTGCATTGTAAAAGATTGTTAATTACTGTGAAATAAAAAAATGAAATTTGTGAACAATTGAAATTTGATTTAAAAGTTGATAATTTAAAATTGGGAATTTTATATTGAAATTAGACTGTAGTAATAGCCATTTTTACAACTATCTCGGATTTTGACAAAACCAGTTTCATCGGATCCGTAACAGTGAATTATTATAAGGTTTCAATTTTCGTAGCAATCGGACTTGTCGTTTGATCGTGCGAGCTTGAAACGCGTAGAAATTTAACGTCGTTAATTAAAATAATCGACTTCAAAAAGCTATCTTCCATATACGATTGAATTAGGCCTTGGGACTAGTTCCATTGCGTCCGGAACGGGGGTAAAACCTTATAAACGCCTGGCGGCACGTCTCATTTGGAGTTCGGAAGATTTTGGACCTAACTTTATAAATACGCACTCAAAACCGAGACAGTTTTATCATTTTTCATTTCAGAAACCCTAATTTCAAACCATGGCCGCCACCTATTCCATGGCTGAAATTGCTCGAACTTCTTTCCTTAATATCTCTCAATCCGTTCAACGAAATCGAAAAATTCGAAAAGCAAAAGTGTAGATCTCGGCGAGCTCTTCAAATCCATACGGTTGATTCGTGCTAATTCGTCACGGATTGGTCCAGATCTGGCTTTGAAGTCGTGCGTATTTTCTTGGTTTGCGTGCAAACGGCGGCGACTGGTGATGCGAAACTTCTGGCGTTGGTGGCTCTCCTGGAGGCGCTCGCATGGGGACATCTTGATCGAACTCCGGCTGCCTCGAGTTGCGTGCGTTTTGTGGTGGTTGTTGCGTTCATGGGTTCGGCTGTGCTAATGCGCGTAAAGAAGAAGAAGGTTAAACGATTAATTAATTGCTAATCATGTTTTAAATTATATCGTTATATTAATTTAAGCGTAACTTTTGCATACGAGGTCCGTTCGGGCGAAACAGGTGGCGTTGGAATCGCGGCGACGAGAGCTACGCTGCAGTTTAGATCCGAAGACATTTGGAGCTTGTTAAAATTTTAGGTTAAATCAAACGTTGTTCGATTTGATTTAAAAATCGAAACTCAAGGTGAGTGTTTATACGCTCACAATTGACTAAAATATCTTTATGGTAGTTAAATTTGACATTATGAAGTGATATGAATTTATTTGTCGTTGTTTGATAAAAATTTAATTGTCATATAGATTGTCGTGTGAATTCACCGTTGAAAATTTAAATTGACAGTAAATTGAAATTAGGATTTAATTGAAATCAAATTTCCCGATATTGATAACTATGAAATTGCCGTGAATTGTATTGGCTATTGGATGATTTATTTCGATGGATGCTATTGGTTGATATTTAAATGTTTGGATGTTTATTTGCTTATATGTATCCTGTTATACATACATATGACACTATGATTGGTTTATGTGATATATATTCATCCCTAACATTTAATTGAAATAACTAACCACTTGGCCATAGGTTAGAGAATTATATACGGACACCGGGTTGGTTAAATTAAATGATTTTAAAAGTTGTTTTGAAATTATTTAAATGAATTGATTTAAGAATAAAAATCTAATTTATGGAAATTGAATTAATTTGAATTGAAGCTCGAGATGTTGGAATTTAAACTTGGTAAATGAAATGGATTAATTATTCGAAGTTTAGATTTTTAAGAAAAATTGAAATATGGCGTAAAGTTTCGAAAGTCGATTTGTTTTAAAAGATTGGACTTTTAATCGAACTCTGAATATTTATAAGAAAATTTATATGAAATGATATTTCAAGTTTGAGTTTGGAAGTGAAAATTAATTTGAAATTGAGATTTAATTAATTTGGAATTAAATTGAAATTTAAATAAATTTGTGAATTGAACTAAATTGAAACTATTGAATTAAATTTGAAGATAAAATTGATTTGAATAGGATTTGAACTGAAATTGATTTGGAATGTAATACTTAAATGAATTCTTGAAATCCGAATATTAATCTAAGTTTATTAAATGGGAATTGTTCCAGAAATTAAGTAAACTACTTAATACGGATGTTTAATTTGAAGTATATTCTAATCTGAATACGAAATGGTTTTAAAGCGAATCTTATATTTTTATATAAATATATGAACTGTTTTGAAATGTGAAATATTTAAAGTTTCGAAATATATTGGAAGTGAAATTGTTTATTTTGTGGTTCAAATATGTATTTGAAATTGATAATTTGAAATGGTTTATTGAGAAGCTGAATCGAGTTGAAATTGATGATTTGAGATTTGATTAAATTTTAAATTTTGAAATTCGAGTTTATGTGAAATCGAAATGAGATTTTGAGGCGAAAAGTGATTTTGAAATCGAAATGAGATTTTGGGGCGAAAAGTGATTTTTAAATCAAAATGAGATTTTGTGGCGAAAAGTGATTTTGAAATCGAAATGAGATTTTGAGGCGAAAAATGATTTTGAAATCGAAATGAGATATTGAGGCGAAAAATGATTTTGAAACGGAACCTTACATCTTGAATAGATATGATGATATTTGAAATGGATTTGATTTTGAAGCGAATATGATATTTTGATATCAATTATGAATCGATTTGAAAATGTAAAAGATCGAACCGGTGTGAAAAATATAACGTAGTTATTAAAGAGACCGGGATCGGATATGGACATACTCTCTGTCGATACCGAAAACCACTTTAATAACTAATGCACGTGGAGTGTTGATCCAGAATGAAGTGGATGGTTTTGGTGAACGTGTTGATTTGAAGAAAGAGAATGATTTTGGATGACCCCTGACATGACTAAAACAGGAGCCGCGCCGGGCCATTGAGGTTCGCCACCTCTAGCGGACACACTTCTTCGTTACCATGTCTATTGCTTTTGTGATTCGATATGGGTGCACCCCTCAATTTTGGGAGTGTTGTTTCGCGGTGTTGGGGTAGTAGCTGCTATGCCCAACATCAGTCCGGATCACGCAACTACTAGTATCCTAGTTGGTATTGCCTCATGTACCTTGTCATACTGATTATCCTATTTGCGACCACTACGATTTTGATTTGTACCTTTAGTATATGGATTGCCCTCTGGTGACTTCCGGTTTTGGGGAAACTACGGTCTTGTATATGCTCTTGGGAATATAAACTGTGTTAAGGGTGGAATGGGCCATGGCTTAACGCTATTTTAATACTTTTACTTTAATGTAGACATATTATAATAGCGTATTGTACTACATAGTAGATAGTTTAACGGATCCTTGAGAGATGGAAAATCCCGTAACATCTCTTAAGTTATTGCACTCACGTTGACACTGGACAGGAGATGTCAAACCCCGTAAACATCTCTGACGCCGTCACACTCATATTTTCTTATTCGATTTGACTTACATGAGATATTTTAGTCCTGACTCGAGTGTTTTGTCTTTTCATTACGCTCGGGTCAGCCTGAGCATTTCAGATAAGGTTGAAGATCTATTCTGGAGGACGAAGACGGAGTTTGGTATTACATCATTTGTATTCTACTACCATATTATTTTTCCGCTGCATTATTGTATTATCTCTGATATGTATGTAACTCTGATTTATGATGTATAATAATAATCAAATTTATTTATTTAACAGCTTCATGAACTGTTATTTTATTATTATATCGTGTTCCTTCCGCTGCAAGATTCTGAGTTTGCTTCTGTTCTTTCTTTCCTTTTCTTATTTAACCCCATTAACCATCCGCCCTTTTGAATGGTTTAGAATCGGCATGTGTGTCTGATTTGTCGATTTAAACTGTCCAAAAGGCGGGTTGTTACACATTGCCCAAGAGTATGAATGACAAGTTGTCATGGGGAAAAATAAAGAACATAACAGAATAGAAAAAACCTCATAATGGAATGGTTACATATAATACAAAATGATATAGTACAAAAGGTTACTCCTTACATGAAGCTATTATAGTTACACAAAAGTACTACATCTAATAGATTTGCAGCTATACATCTGACTTGTCATTTTTAGATACAAAATACATCTTCATAATCATACAACGAAAAAAATAACTATATAACTAATGAGCCGCCTGCTTGTTTATCTCCTTCAAAGAACTCTAAAGAGAAACCTGTTATTCTCGGACTACTCAAATAAAATTGAGTACCCAAGAGTTTAGGGAAAATAAACAACTCAGATCAGTCAATATGTCCGGTATGAGTAAAACTCTAAAACAAAAGGGAGTGCATTTAATAATAATATGTGGGACCACGCTGCTAACATGAAACAGTTTTCTTTCACATGAACAACAACCAAACATAAGAATGGAAAAGAATAATAAGAAACAAATCCAAACATAGATGATAGGCAAAAATAGTATAAAGATCCAGACTTAAAAGAATGGAAATAGTCTGAATAGAATCCAAACTGGACAGAATGGATAAAATAAGATAACAATCCAAACTTGATAGAATGGAAAAAAACCTATAATTAAACATTATGAATGACTCTTCCCATTGCAATTACAGAAAAACAATTTGAAAGTTTTAATCAAATAAGGAAAGGAAAATTTTCCAACAATGACTGGGAGGGTGCGGTCCCCTTTGAAATATACTTCTCATAATATACTTTTGAGAAGGTCATTTACTCGATGACCTCCTCAAAAAAGGTACCGGTCGGACCTCGTCGAACCTTCTCGAGTATCCTAATATTTCACATCTTAATGCACAACTGAACCCAACCTAGTTGAGACGTGAAATACCCTTTTAATGGGAGAAACCCCACATAGCTGGACGCCCATTAGCTCTTTGAATTTAGTCATTTTCGACAAAGGATAACAAAGCTCAAAAGAGCAACACATCATCTTAGAGCGGTGAAAAATAAAGAAGCTGAAGTAATCGATAGACGAAAAACCAACTATCGAGGATATAAAATGATCGAATGTGGAAATTAAGTCTTGTACATTAACACTCGTTGGATTCAAACTTGTACTATGCCTGGATTAATAATAACGCGGACAAGACAAGGTAGTGTTACCTCAAAGTCATGTCTCATGACCCTTCTTAACTTTTAAAATAGTGACAATTCTATGTTCTCGACGTTTAGTGTTAAGTAGACAAATAAATCATTTCCATATAAGTGATATCACTTCATGGAAATTAATTCATTTCCATAAACGATTCAACCTTTTTCTTTTAAAAAACCGAATTCATGCTCGGCTTCACATTACAAGTATTAGCTTTAAAACACTTGCTAAAGGAGTTTACTAACTTTAAAACATCATTATAAAAAGGATTTAATAACTTAAAACATCCTTATTAAATTAATTAATTAACTTCAAAACTTCATTAATTCAGTTGATTAATTGACTTCAATAGCCCTTAATTCAAAAGAAGTTAATCACCTTTAACATCATTAATTTAATTAATTAATAAAAATTTATATACTTAATTAAATTAAATAAATAAATAATTTACTATCATTATTTAAAATGAATAACAAGTAAAAACATACTTGTTACTTTTATAAATTCACTTTGAAACTTCATGAATTAAGCTAATAAATTAACTTCAAATGCCTCTAATTAAAAATCGTAAATTCCTTTAAAACATCATTAATTAAATTAATTAGTAATATTTAAATACAATTAACTAAATTAATTAATGAATAATTAAAGCTCCTTATTTAATAATGATTTATTTATTATAAACATCATTAAAAGAAAGATTAATTAAAGTTTAAACAAGTTGATTAACATGACAAGACATTAATTAAAAAGACTAATTAATTTAAAAACATCATTAAATCATTGATTAATTTTAATCCATAATTATTAAAAGAGTAATTATCCTTGAACATCACTAAATAAAATAATTAACTAATTTAAACAATCATTAACCAAGTAATTAGTAAAATTTAAAACACATCATTAACTAAGTAATTAGTTAATCTTAATCCTTATTAATTAAATAATTAGTTAAATTAAATAATCATTATTAAAATGGTTAATTACTTTTGAAAACATCATTAATTAAAATCTTGCTTAACTTGTAAAACAACTCCAAGCACGAAGATGAAATCAAAAGGTTTCGATAAAAAGCGATTTTTCGAAAGTGCTGATATAACGACTATCGTTATACGGGCAGTTCGTCAAACAAGTTTATTGCATTATCATTACAACCAAACATTAATAGCAAGAATATGGGCATATATACATGGTAATTTACTATGAAACAATATGTAATAAGTATTTACTAACAATTATATTAACTTTAACTACTAACTTTTCATATAGCTAATTACATGCTTACTAACTTTCAAACACGACAACTTTTCAAAGTATAAACCAAACAATAACCAATACATCATCCAATATGTACTACAAGCATAAATTAGCTACTAATATGAACATGAATATAATTTAAAAACTTTGGTTTTGAGGGTGAAATTTTACTCACCAAATTGCTTACTAACTTAACCAAACTTGCGCTAACTTCATGAATGCGACTAGAACAATGCGCTATTACACAAATGACTTGACTTAGTGGGCCTTGGAGGTGCTTTAGGGCTTGGCTTAGAGGATGTAGGGCATATACATGATGAAAAATGGGGAGTTATGGGTGTTTTTTGAATGTAAAGTGAAGTAGAATGAAGTAGAGAAGAAATAAGCTAGTTTTAAGTGGATAAAAGTGGAAGAACAAATGTTTTGTGCCATGAACTTCAATATGGAAGTCATGGAGACGTAAATGAAGAAAATGAAGAGAGAAGTACAAAATGAAGAAGGAGGATATGTAAAATGGAAATTATGAAAAGGTAGTGATATTTATAAGAATAGAAAACTAGAATTTAACAAAAAACCCTTAGCATAAAATAATATAATCCCATGCATGCTACACCATGCCTCTCTTACCCCTAGCACACATTACTCCCCTTACTCCTACCTCCTTAAATCATGCTAATCCTTCCATGTGTATGTACTTAGGGTATGGAGATGATTTGTATACATATAAGTTTGTTTATATGTATATATATTTTTTTGTAACATAATATGTCACATCCATGCTTAAGTATTAATATGTATATATTAATATATTTAAGTGTGCTTTATTATTACTAATCCTAACATTTATAAATATGTGCATGTTGATACAAATGTGCATGACATTTTTGATGACTTTTACGATGTCAAAAAGTCGTAATTTCGAAAACATTTTTCGGTCACATTTTCTGTTTTTATTTGAACTAACTATTTTAGTAAATATACTTTGAAAATGATTTTAACATCATTAATTATTATTTAAAAGATGTTTATTTGGTTATTAAAATCGATTATTTAAATATTTAAAAATGATTTAAATATTCAAATATAAAGTGATTAATTTACAGGTCGTTACATGGACCAGCCGGTAGTGGAAGATATGGGTGAACCTCAAAAAAAATTCTCTGATTAGATCTATATTGGGCCTATGAAGTCTAATTTATTTAGAATATTTCTAAATTTAATTCAGATAGTATCTCTTATTTCATTTAAATTTATAATTATTAATATAATTTAATTTAATTTATATTTAATTATAAATAGGATAGTATAAATATGTATCATATATATATATATATATATATCTATGTGTGTGTTTATGCGTGTGTAACATGTTGAATCACTAGTTTTGATTCATGACAAGACGGTTCAGAAGCTAAAGAAGAATATCCACTCATACATGACAAAAAGAAGACATCAGAGGATCAAGACTACAACTCTATGCTTAAATTAATTATTATATGTGTTGAGTCTTAGACATATGTTAAAATCAATCCTCAAGTTTTCTAGTTTTCTATGTTTCTTTTAAAACAAAGTTCATTGTGCAATATATGCACAGCCAGTCGACTGAAACATTCAAATATTTTAAAAAATTTCAAATTCAATCGACTGACCGAAATCGACCAGTCGACTTACCGGGCTTCAACTGTCACAATTCTGAATGGACATCTTCTTCCATGAAGAGTTGCACTCCGTGAAAAGATGCCCCTCTTGGCTGAAACTCTTCACTAAGAGTTGCATCTCTCTGAAAACTATAAATAGGAGTTCTCACATACTTCATAATCACCAATTCTGATTCTAATTCTTTCTATTCTCTCTTGTGATTATTCTAGTGCATTCATACTCTTCATTGCTTTGAATCTTTGAATTATATTTCATATACTTTGATTCTTAGCAATATTCTTCCTTTCAAATCTTCACATACTCTTTATATACTTGAGGAACTGATTATAGGAAGTTTGTAATCTTAAAGACAAATCAGTGTTATCAAGAACACATTGTGTCAACTACTTTTATATTCGGTTAAGTCCTGTTCTACTACTCAGGCAAGGGAAAGTCCTCTTCGGCTGTTGAGGCAAAAATTCTGTTCTGCTACTCAGGTGTCTGTTCTGCTGCTCAGATTTATTCCTCCGGGTTAAGTGAGGGTATTGTTAGTTAAAACCAGAAGTTAGTCTAGGACTGGACGTAGAACGGGTGTTCGAACCAGTATAAAAAATTTGGTGTGCTTACTCTTATTTACTTTACTGCTATTAACTGCTTCCGCACTTAGTTTAATATGTATATTCCATATCT
Source organism: Allium fistulosum (assembly GCA_030737815.1). Lineage (NCBI taxonomy): Eukaryota > Viridiplantae > Streptophyta > Magnoliopsida > Asparagales > Amaryllidaceae > Allium > Allium fistulosum. Next base: position 1,366,102,555 of record CM060902.1, on the reverse strand, counting down.
GTCGATCCACACATACGTACATTTGGTATCATAGCAAGGTCATCCAATAACCATAACATAGTTATTTGATATCTTGTTAATATGGAAAACAACACTAACACTAGTTTCAATGAAGGTCGATCCACTTCACGACCACCACTATTTAATGGTTTAAATTACAGTTATTGGTCCACTAGAATGAGAATATTTATGCAGTCAAACAGTTATGATATCTGGAATATCACTCAAACTGAACATCATATACCAAATACTGAATATGCACAATGGTCACACACATAGAAACTAGATGCTACAAATAATTCAAAAGCTATGAATATGTTATTTTGTGCTTTAGAAAAAAATGAGTTTAATAGAGTTAGAATGTGCACTACTGCCTATGAAATCTGGCGGACACTAAAAATAACTCATGAAGGTACAAACAAAGTTAAGCAAAGTAAGATTTCAATGCTTAAAAATCAGTTTCAAAACTTTAGAATGAAACAAGATAAGTCTATAAATGATATGTACTCAAGATTCCAAGACATATATCACTCATTGTTAGCACTAGGAGAAAAGTATATAGATTTTGATATTGTGTCAAAACTCCTCAACTCACTCACGGATGAATGGGAGAGAAAAGTTTTAGCTATCGAAGAAGCTAACGATATCTCTACCATAAAACTAGAGGAGTTGATAGGAAATCTAATGTCTTATGAAGTTAATTTACAGGCTAAAAGAGTACAGGCACAAGACAAAAAGAACATAGCTTTTCGAGCTGAAGAAGAAGAGAACCATGATTCAGATGATGAGAATTTAGCATTCATTGCCAAGAATTTCAAGAAGTTCTTAAAGTATCGAAAGAACAACAGATTCAATGATAAAAAGAACTTCTCAAGCAAACCATCTATGTCAGCTTTAGAATGTTATAACTGTCACAAGAATGGACATATCCAGAAAAACTGTCCAGAACTAAAGAAGAGTTATTCCAACATGGGCAGAAAAGACAGGTACAAAAAGAAAGCATTCTCTGTCACATGGGACGACTCAGATTCCTCATCATCAGATAGTGACAGTGATAATGAAAATGAACAAGCAAATGTATGCTTCATGGCCACAGAAAATGAGGTTAGTGATCTTACTTTTGATGATCTAATAGAAATTAATTCAGAACTTTTGAACATACTAAAAAGTTTCAAAAGAAAATGTAAAGAAGCTCGCGAAAATCAGAACAAAGCAGAATTCGAAAGAGATATGCTTAAAGATGAGAAGGAAATACTAGAGGAAGAACTTGAAAAACTTCAAGAATCAGTCTCTAATACTAATTCTCAACTTACTTTATTGAGTCAAGAAATTGAAACTCAAAAAGAAAATAATGATGTTCTTGTCTCTGAAAATCACGAGTTAAAAACAAAAGTAAAATTACTTGAACTAGACAATACTGTGCTAAAAAGTAAGTTAGAGAATATTACTAAAAATGTTTCTAACTTTAATAAAGGAAGAGAAAATTTGTCTAAAATTATTGAAAATTCTCAATCAGTGTCAAGTAAAAAAAGGGGTTTGGTTATGTTAAGAAGTCAATAGCTCCGTCTAGAATAGAAAATAAAAGGAGAATTGATTTTAAACCCACAATCACTAAAGAAAATTCAAAAAGGACAAATTTGAAAACTATAAAAATATGGATACCTAAAACAAACAATAGTTTGATTAGAAAGAAATATATAAACTCCTTTATTGAATCTGTACACAAAAATATAAATTATGTTTATAAAGGGAATACCGAACCCTCTTGGGGTTGGTTTCCTAAGATCTAACTATTAGGACCCTATAAAAAGGTGGGTACCAATATTATTTTTTATTTTGCAGGACCCACTTAAAAAGAGAGGAAAATGGATATTAGACAGTGGTTGCTCAAAACATACGACAGGAGACAAAAATATGCTATCAAACATTATCTACTCAGATGGAGGTTCTGTCACTTTTGGAGACAATTCCAAAGGATATATCATTGACAAAGGTGATGTGAGCAACAACGGTACATCTAATTTACCTCTTATTTCAAATGTTTTACTAGTCAAGAATTTAAAACATAATCTTTTAAGTATTAGCCAACTGTGTGACAAAGGATTCAAAATTACCTTTTCTGATAATAAGTGTAGCATTTCTGATCAAAATCAAAATTTACTCTTTGAAGGAAATAGAGACAAAAATATTTATATTTTGAATATGAAAATAAATCATAATTCAGATATGTGTCTACTAGCCAAAGACAATGATCCTTGGTTATGGCACAAAAGATTTTGTCACATTAACTTCAAAACTTTAACTAAGCTTTCTAAAAATGAGTTAGTAAAAGGATTACCTAAAATGAACTTTAAAATAGATCATATTTGTGATGCATGTCAATTAGGAAAACTAACGAAGTCATCTTTTAAATCTAAAAAGGTTATTTCAACAACACAACCACTTGAACTATTACATATGGATTTATTTGGACCAACACAAGTGCAATCCATAAATCATAATAGATATGTGTTTGTAATTGTTGATGATTTTTCTAGATATACTTGGACTATTTTTATGAAAAACAAAAGTGATACTTTTGAAAATTTCAAAGTCTTTTCCAAAAGAATTCAAAATTTCAAAAACTTAAAAATAAAGAACATTAGGAGTGATCATGGAGGTGAATTCGAAAACGACGTTTTTGAACATTTTTGTAAAAAGAAAGGAATAAACCATAATTTTTCTTTTCCTCGTACTCCGCAGCAAAATGGAGTAGTAGAACGGAAAAATAGAACTTTACAAGAATGTGCAAGAACCTTGTTAAATGGAAGCACATTACCCAAACATTTCTAGGCAGAAGCAGTAGCAACTGCCTGTTATGTACTAAATCATGTTTCTATAAGACCTCTAACTAAAAACACTTCTTATGAACTTTCTAATGGTCGAAAACCAAATATTTCCTATTTTTAGGTTTTCGGTTCAAAATGTTATATTTTAAACACAAAAGATCAGCTTGGCAAATTCGATCCAAAATCCGATGAAGGAATCTTTATAGGATATTCAGACCGAAGCAAAGCTTATCAAATTTTTAATAAAAGAACTAATATCATCGAAGAAACACTTCATGTATCTTTTGATGAAAATTTTAAACAAATATCAAGTAGTAGAGATGAAGAAGAAGTTCCTGAAAATATCACAAATATAGAAACTACCTTGTCTAAAAATAATGAAAACAATTTTCCTAATAATGAATTAAGATCTCCACCAAGGATATTAAAAGATCATCCAGTTCAAAATGTCAGGAGAAATTAATTCAAATGTTAGAACTAGAAATCGATTAAATCAAATGGGTCACGTAGCATTTCTTTCTAATATAGAACCTAAAAATGTTAAGGAAGCCTCAACTGATGACTATTGGATTATCGCTATGCAAGAAGAACTAAACCAATTCGAAAGAAATGACGTTTGGGATTTAGTTCCAAGGCATAGTGACTAATTAGTTATTGGTACTAAATGGGTATTCAAAAATAAGGCTGATGAACATAGTAATATAACAAGGAATAAAGCTAGATTAGTTGCACAAGGATATAATCAGGAAGAAGAAATTGACTACGAAGAAACGTTTGCTCCAACCGCTAGATTAGAAGCAATTCGTATATTATTGGCCTATGCATGTTTTCACAACTTTAAATTATATCAAATGGATGTTAAAAGTGCTTTTTTAAATGGCTTTATAAAAGAAAATGTTTATGTTGAACAACCTCCCTTATTCATTCACGAAAAATTTTCAAACCATGTCTATAAACTTAAAAAGGCGTTATATGGATTAAAACAAGCACTTCGTGCTTAGTATGATCGTCTAAAAAGTTATTTAATAGACTATGGGTTTGAAATTGGGAAGGTTGATCAAACTCTTTTTATTAAGAAAAAGAAAGAAGATATTTTAATAATTCAAATTTATGTTGATGATATTATTTTTGGTTCAACTAATGAGAAGTTATGTAAGGAATTTTCTAAAATAATGACGGATGAATTTGAAATGTCTCACATGGGAGAATTAAATTATTTTCTTGGTTTACAAATTAAACAACTTAAAAATGGAATTTTTATAAATCAAGAAAAATATTGTAATAATCTAATTAAACGCTTTGGTATGGAAAATACTTCTGCCAAACCTACTCCTATGAGTACAACTATACATCTTGAAAAGGATGAAAACGGCAAAAGTGTAGACCAAAAATTATATCGAAGCATGATTGGATCATTACTTTACTTAACAGCAAGTAGACCTGACATAATGATGAGTGTTTGTTTGTGTGCACGATTTCAAGCAGATCCAAAAGATTCACACATTAGAGCAGTGAAACGTATATTACGATATCTTAATAAAACCAAGAACTTTGGATTATTTTATCCGAAAGTATGTCCTTTCGAATTAGTTTCATATAGTGATGCTGATTTTGGAGGAAGTCGGACGGATAGAAAAAGTACAAGCGGAACTTGTCACTTCATTGGACGATCTCTTGTATCTTGGTTTAGTAAGAAACAAAATTGCGTCTCACTCTCAACTTGTGAAGCAGAATATATATCTGCGGCTTTGGCATGTGCTCAAGTAATCTATATGCAGCAAACACTTCAAGATTTTGGTTTTAATTTATCTAAATCAACAATTTTTTGTGATAACTTAAGTGCTATCAACCTATCTAAAAATCAAATTAATCATTCACGAACAAAACATATTGACATTCGTCATCATTTTCTTTGTGATAGTATTGAAAAAGATATAATAAATCTTGATTTCGTATCTTTTGAAAACCAGTTGGCTGATATTTTTACTAAACCTTTAAATGAAAACACTTTTGTAAAATTGAGCCGAGAACTTGGAATCATCTCGTTTAAAAATTTATAAGTTTTTTAAATATATATATATATATATATAATTTTCTGCATGAGCTGGGATTCAAACTCAGGACCTCCTGGTAAGTATGCATATGTCTTTGCCAGTAAGCTATGTGATGTTACTTCTCTAAGCTCATAGCTCACTTCAGCTTATTTCTGTTTTGTTTGGTCCACATCACTTTGATTATTGTCCACAATTCTCTTATGGCTGAAATTCAATCGTTCTATATTTAATCTCATCTATTCATTTTTTAGTTTCAGACTTCTATACTTATATTCATTCTAAAAAAAATTCCTACTTGATTAAAGAAAATATTACTTCTTCAAAAACAATCAAACATGGTTTTCAACTTTGCATTGTTTATCTACACCATGGTCGGATCATCCTCAGACGAGCCTTCCTCTCATTACTCGTCTGGATATTCTTCAACTAATTATGAATCTCCAAGTTCAGGGTCTTCAGAACTTCCAACTCCGACTCCTGCTTATATCCCGATATGTCCACCACAAAGCCATCATACGGGATATACGCCAGAAAATAAACGCACGCGAAGAAACTTATTTCCATCTCCGACAACTAAAGAAAAGATAGATGACTTGCATCACTATCAGAGGGAAACACTTGAACTTCGGCGTGAAATGCATTATGAACAAAAGAGTCATGGTAGGAGACTTAGTTTTCTTGAACGATGTGCTGCAAAAATATGTGGTTCATCCCCCATCAACACGAACGCACATATTCAGTCACCTCAACACCCTCATGTATCACCAAATTCATTGAATCATAGAGGACCGAATTCATGGGAACGTGGAGGAACGAGCAACTCACCGATTCAAAAAGAATGTTCATCTATAAAACTATTTGTTGAAAATACAAAAATTGAACCAGGAGAAGAATCGGAAGACTCACACTCTCATTTCTAATTTTGTATACACAAAAACTAGTATACTCATTTTCTTTGTTTTAAAATGTACTTAAGTTCATAAAAAAACTTGTGTATCTTCATGAAATAGTTTAAAAAAACTGTTTTGTAATTATTTCTTACAGTCGGTCGACTGAAATTCAGAACCAGTCGACTGGTTACAGGGAAACCAAACTCTTGGGAAACCAGTCAGTCGACTGACCTAACACGATCAGTCGACTGGCTGTATAAAATTTGTGTTATTTTTAGTGCACCAGTCGACTGACTACTTTCATCCAATCGACTGGCTGTAGGTAAATATTTCTGATTCCCTATTTAGTTACTTTTTACTCCACTCTCACTTTACCATTCTCAGTTTTTTAAACCCAAATCCTTTTCATACAAAAAATTAAAAAATCCCAAATCCAAGCAAATTTTTCACCAAATCCTTGATCAAATGGCTCCTACAAAGCGACATAGGCAAAGCTCCTCCTCCGCCGGACCTACCGATAGCCAAATCGTACAATGGCTATATAACGATGTCGCGATAGCAAGATGGCATAAAATGGAAAATTCGCGGATCTTTGAAGGTTCATTTATGGTCTACAACGATTTTGCGGCTTACGAATTACAAGAGCTTATGCGTAGATCCGGATTGGAATCACTACTCGACTTAAATCTCAATTCTCACAAGATTAATCATCTCATGGTGAAGCTTTTCTATGCTAATTTAAATCTTCCTCATCAACGTCCATCAAATATAGATGATTGTGTTTGGAGTTTAGTTTGTGGACATCAAGTTTTCTTCTCCTTAGACCGGATGGCGCACATACTTCAATCGCCTAACCAAGGTATTCCTCTAGACGATGTCGATTGTAATATTCAACAAAGAAATTGAATTAGCCATATGTTCATAGGTGACAATATGACGTAACAAAAATCTATTCTTCTTCGACCAAAAGCGAGAATTCTTCACAAAGCGTTCATGGGGAGTATCCTTCCGAGAACTGGGTCATATGAACTTATCTACCCGGAAAATTTCAAAGCACTATATGCGGTATGGGGAGGAACTCAAGTCAATTGGCTACGGAGAATATTGGATGAATTTCTCACCTTCAACAACGGTAATATGAGAACCATTTACTTCGGAGAATATATAATGAGATTACTTTTAAATGTGGGTGCACCTCAACCGAAATCCAAAACTTCTTCCATTGGAGTTATCAACATTCGCACATTGAGTCTCATGAAACTACCGTCAGCTCCTCCAGCGTTTATCCCATATGAAGAATGGCGTAAACAACAACGACATCGACAATCAGGCGGACCAATAATTCGAGAGCGAACACCTCTACCCGTAGAAGAAGAAGAAATTCGTCTCGCAACATCGGCTAGTACATGAGAGTCCATAGAGATCCTATCTAGAAATCAACAAATACTAGAAACTCGTTTGAAGAAAGTTGATAAAAAATAGACAAGGTAAAAGGGTTCTTTTCTATACTATGGGATGTGATTTCATGTTCTTCATCCACGACTGCTTCTTCCGTAGCACATGGTAAGCGACCAGCACCGAGATTCACGTGGTCTACTTCCGAGGAACACACCAGAAGCGACACTAGCGGACCAAGTGGTAGTGGACCAGACACATGAAGGCCTAGAAAGGAGCATATAGAGGAATATGACTGGGATCGTGATGAGTAAGCTTCTATCTCATGTTGGTAAGATTTGATGGAATTTGTTCTTTGTTCAAATAATTTACTTTGCAAACTACTCTAGTAAACATTGTGAGACTTGTAGTAAGTAGTCTCATTATTGTTGTTTATGGTTTTTTATTCATATCATGTACTATGATACTCTGTTTTATCTATGTGTACTGTTTTGTGTCTGTTTGTGTGTTGTACACTAAAATTTATTTATCTGTCTCCTTTTTGTCGATGACAAAGGGGGAGAAAAAAGTGTGTGCACTAACATATTTGATGCATGAAAAAGATATCATATATCCAGGGGGAGAAAATTTTCCCTCTAAGATATATACAGGTTGTCATCAATCAAAAAGGGGGAGAATGTTGAATCACTAGTTTTGATTCATGACAAGACGGTTCAGAAGCTAAAGAAGAATATGCACTCATACATGACAAAAATAAGACATCATAGGATCAAGACTACAACTCTATGCTTAAAGTAATTATTATATGTGTTGAGTCTTAGACATATATCAAAATCAATCCTCAAGTTTTCTAGTTTTCTATGTTTCTTTAAAAACAAAGTTCACTGTGCAATATATGCACAGCCAGTCGACTAGCTGGGTATGCCCAGTCGACTGAAACATTCAAATATTTTAAAAAAATTCAAATTCAGTAGATTGACCGAAATCGACCAGTCGACTGACCGAAATCGACCAGTCGACTGACCGGGCTTCAACTGTCATAATTCTGAATGGACATCTTCTTCCATGAAGAGTTGCACTCCGTGAAAAGATTCCCCTCTTGGCTGAAACTCTTCACTAAGAGTTGCATCTCTCTGAAAACTATAAATAGGAGTTCTCACATACTTCATAATCACCAATTCTGATTCTAATTCTTTCTATTCTCTCTTGTGATTATTCTAGTGCATTCATACTCTTCATTGCTTTGAATCTTTGAATTATATTTCATATACTTTGATTCTTAGCAATATTCTTCCTTTCAAATCTTCACATACTCTTTATATACTTGAGGAACTGATTATAGGAAGTTTGTAATCTTAAAGACAAATCAGTGTTATCAAGAACACATTGTGTCAACTACTTTTATATTCAGTTAAGTCCTGTTCTGTTGCTCAGGCAAGGGAAAGTCCTCTTCGACTGCTGAGGCAAAAATCCTGTTCTGCTTCTCAGGTGTCTGTTCTGCTGCTCAGACCTATTCCTCCGGGTTAAGTGAGGGTATTGTTAGTTAAAGCCAGAAGTTATCTAGGACTGGACGTAGAACGGGAGTTCGAACCAGTATAAAAATTCCTGGTGTGCTTACTCTTATTTACTTTACTGCTATTAACTACTTCTGCACTTAGTTTAATATATATATTCCATATCTGTCGATCCACACATACTTACATAACATAATGATCCATGCAAGGTATAACATGCCCGTTGATAAATGTTGGGATTTACATCGGAGCGGACATGTTAGCCCATCCTATATATATTGAATGTTGGGAGAAGTTAGTACCGACTTATCCCTATAACTCTGTACCGGGTTATCCTGCTTTGCATTCTTCCACTCTAACTTTGCATAAGTAATCATCTGCCCCTTTTATATATGCCCAAGTGATTTCGTAGAGTTCTGAGCGACCTATCCTAAGAAATGAAGAGTGAACGGCTGAAACTGCAAAGCAAACCAAGTGATGAAGGAACGATTACCAAAACTAGTCATCGATCAATGAAAAAGCATGGGACACATTAAGATGAAGCTAGTAATGCAATGTAGAAGAAATGGTTAAGTTTCCACTAAGGGGGCAACTTGGTACTGAGTTATAACTATAGCTCGTGGGACCTTGTGAATTTTCACACTACTTCGAGCTGACATTTGGACTTCACAACAAATGGCCCCCTGATCCATCATACATGTTTACTCTATAAATAAAAGCTATAGAGCAACAAAAATGGCGGTGGGATTCTTTGGCCGTAGAGACTCTGCTATTTCTTCATCTCTGACTTCTCCTCTATTAAAGTCATCTAGAAAACAACTATTTGCTATTCTAGAACTTAGATCGGTGAATTCTTAGTACTAATGACTCACAAACAACCTAAAAAAATCTATTGTAAATATGAGATCCACTTGATTGTGGTCAGATCTGATATAACTAGTTTTAATCCAGTGAGAGAACAACTAATGAAAAAGAATGAAGTGGACATAGGCTGGAGATTACGCTGAATCACCATAAATTTCTTGTTTCTCCTTTTATTTTTTTGATTTTCCTTTACTTTTAATAGAACTTGTGCTTTCATTTGATTTTTAGGTGTCAATCCATTTTTTGGGTAACATTTTGGTGCTTTCACTGAAATAAAAAACTAGATCTGAAGACTTGAATCTGAGATTTGGAGAAGATGAAGAGACCTAACACTAGATCTAAGGTTGAAGCAAGCAAGCCAGGGAATGGGGCAGCCAAAAAATGTCCTCGAATTCTCATCAATCTATCTATGTAACCAAAGAAGAGCTTGAGAAAATGACGAAAGAGATGCAAGATGGATTAATGACTCGACAACAGGAAATGCTTGAAGGATTTTTCCAGAGAATGGGACAATAAGGAATAACTAGAGCTGTAGGAATTCAGAACCAAGTGCAAGGAGCTAATGCAGGAACATATGGAGTTGGAGCGGAGCAAACTGGAACAATGCTCCTACAAACACAACAACTTGGTGCGGACCTAAATCAACTCGGTACCAAGAGAACTGCCCTAGAGGCAATGTTGGTGTGACTACAAGAATGTCGGGAATGGATAATGCTGGAGATAGAAACATAAATTAGAATCTGAATGCACAATAACTGGAGGAGTATGTGTCAGAACCTCCCCGTGGGAAAGGAGGATATAATGAAACTAGAGGAGCAGTTCAAAACGCTAACATGTAGCCAGAGGAGTATGTGCGAGAATATGTTCTGGGATTCCCCTACAAGAGCAGGGGGCAGGCTATCACTTTTGGACGAAGACCATCATTGAACAAGGAAAATTGAATTGTTGAATTGATAAGGAGTATAGTTAGAGGTGGACTCCCAGATCAAAGCTTGGAGGATGTGAACAGGTACCCGTTTACTTCAGATATCCGGAATGCGAGAAATCTTCCTGATTTCAAACTTTCAACGCTGAAAATATACGACAAAAAACCAGATTCGACGATTCATTTAATGAGATACATCCAACATATGGAGCTGGTGGGTGCATATGAAGAAGTAATGGGGTGGTGTACTTGACGGACTTGGTGGCGATGTGGTTTAGGTAGATAGAGAATGGGTCCATTAGCACGTGGACCGATTTGGTAAGTAAGTTCTTAAGATAGTTTCGAGTTCATGTCTCGCGACCAAAGAATGTGATGACACTGTCAAGCATGAAACAAAGGCTTGGAGAGACATTGAGAAGCTATTTGACAAGATTCAATGCTGTAGCAGCGATCAATAAGCCGGACCCATCAATAATCTTAATGGCGGCATTGTCTAGAGTCGCATGTAAAACCGACTTTAAAGTTGCACTAGAAAGGGATCCACCGATGGATCTTGTAGAATTCTACCATAAAGCAGAAAGATATTTCATTAGGAAGACAACAAACATGAGGATGAGGATGTTGAAATTAACGTTCTAGATGAAAGAGGACTATCCAGAGTGGGAAATGGAAAAAACAAAGGAAAATGGAGAATTGATGACAACTTCAGAGAACCAAAATGAAAAAGAAGGGAGCCTAAATTCTCTTCCTACACTGACTTGATCGAAACCCCGAAGAGGATATATATGGACACTGGAGGGAAGATCCTCTATCGAAAGCCAATTAGGAGAGAGCTTATTGATTATAAGACAAGATCCAGAAATTTCTGCATCTTCTATGAGCTGGATGGACATGAAACGAACGACTGCCAACACCTTCATGATCTGATAGAAGTACTGGTTAGAAGCAACTAGCTATAATAATATATGAGGAACTAAACTGCAATGGTGCTGTTTGAGCAACCACCATCTACAGTGAATGCACCAAGGAACATCCGGGGATCTGTTTGAGACTCGAAATCCCATGATTAGGATGAACGGGAATCAGATCTGATTCCCGCATTCTGCCATTTCGTTTCCTTTTTTCACATTTTTTCCTGTATTAACTAATAAAGACAATAATAACCTCAGGCCGCTTACACATGTATGGGATCCCAAACGGTTCTGAGGCACACTCTGAGTCGGATGCATAAGATCGCTATTTAGAATGATAATAACCTTGGACCGCTTACACATGTATGGAAACAAGATTGGTCTCTAGAAACGTTCTAAGTCGGATGTCTCGGATGGATAATTAGGATTTCTACTTATTTGCCTTGATTTGAATATTTGACTTTTGAAAAATCCACATTGAATGTGATGACTGATATTAAGTCCATAGAGACGAAACCGGTGTGCACCTCCTCATCAGAGAGTAAGCAGATGGGCTTGTACGATATTGATCGCTTTAAGTCCCATCCGGAGAGATAGGACCGGGGTGTAGGATACAAGCTCCCTTGCCGGAGAGCGAATGGACAGGCTTGTATGAAAAGTAAGCTCCCTTATCGGAGAGTGAGCAGATGGGCTTGCTTGCTCGTTGGGTCCCCCTGTCGAAGAGCGAGCGGATTGGAATCTAAGAATCCGGAGAGATTAAAACCCTAGATTAGGAATGAACAATCCAAAGAGATCAAACCCTAGATTGGAAGATCAACGGTTCGACGAGATCAAGCCCTGGGGTGAATGTAGATTTGATAAAAGGATTTGAGCGCCTGACAATCGGAGAAAGGAAGATAAACCCTAGGCTAACATAGGATGAATAGGATATGTAGAATGATACTTCAAATAGTTTACCAAGATCGAGATTAAAGAATAGCCGAGAGCTCAACTATAGGAGACTGATGTTTGGAACTTATTCTAGAGCAACACACCTTACATTCAAAAGGCATAATTTGTGAGGCAAGTGTTAACCCGCTTTTTAGCAAAGCAGATTTCAATTGGAAGTTAGAACGTCAAAACGAAGACAAAACGACTTGGAATCTGGAATATACACTCAAATTAGCTAAGGAAATGGCTTTGGAAAATTTCAGCAAGAAATGTGCTAAGGGGAGAAGTCAGTATCGAGTTATTCCTATAACTCAATACCGAGTTATCCTGCTTTGCATTCATTCACTCCAACTTTGCGCAAGTGATCGTTTTCCACTTTTATATGTACCTAAGTGATTTTGTAGAGTTCTGGACGACCCATTCCAAGAATTGAAGAGTTGATGGCTGAAACTATAGAGCAAACCAAGTGATAAAGGGACGATTACAATAAAAACGCATGGGAAACATCAAGATGAAGCCAGTAGTGCAATGCAAAAGAAATGGGTAAGTTTTCCACTAAGGGGACAGCTCGGTACCGAGCTATAACTATAGCTCGTGGGACTCTATGAATTTTCATACTACTTCGGGCTAACATCTGGACTTCACTACAAGTGGGCCTTTGATCCATCATGCCTGTTTTCTCTACAAATATAAGCCATAGAACAACCAAAACGGAGGGGGGATTCTCTGACCGTGAAGACTCTGCTTTTTATTCACCTCTAACCTCTCCTCTATTAAAGTCACCTGCAAAAACTATTTGTTGTTCTAGGACTTAAATCAGCGAATTTTTAGTATTAGTGACTCACAAACAACCTAGAAACTCTATGTTAATCTGAAATCCACTTGATTGTGGTCAGATCTAGGATAACTAATTTTAATCTAGAGAGAGAACAACTAATAAAATGATTGAAGTGGACATTGGCCGGAGATTACGCTGAACCACTATAAATTCTTGTGTCTCCTTTTACTTTTTTTTCTTTTTCCTTTGCTTTCAACAGAACTGGTGCTTTCATTTGATTTTTGGGTGTTGATCCATTTTTTAAGTTAACAGTAAGTATATTTATAATATCTAAATATGTATATGTATATGTATACATATATGTATGTATGTATATTAATTATGCGTTTAAATTTTTTTAAACCTTTCCAAATTGAATGCATGGCATAAAAAAAAGTTATTTATATTTTATTACATTAAAATATATATAGCAATTAATTATTCAAAATACAATAAAATAATAATAGAAAATAAATTATAAAATTTTAGAAAATCAAGCATGATATTTAAAGTTACAAAAAAATTTCTAAAATTTTATGAGTCAAAATAATATTTTTAATTAATTAACCGATTTCGACTGTTTATTAAATTGATTTTTAAAAATATAAAATATGATTTTTAATTTTGATTTTTTGGCCAAGAGTTTATATGATGATAAAAAAATTTAAAAATTAATTTTTGAAATATATTTTATTTTATATGATTTATTTAATTAGTATATTGATTTAAATAATAGTAAATACATATTACAATTTAATTTGTAGCCATATGAAAATATAATCAATGTGGATATGCATTTATAAAATATAGGTTCAACTATTAACATGATAAGATGATATAATTAAATACAAGTCATATAATTAAAATTAGGTAGTATATTAATATATATATATATATATATTAATATAAATATAATAATTAAAATAAAATTTATTTGGTTGTGCACTTTAGTTCTCTGTATTTCCACTCGTGTTTTTCTTCCAATATTTTCACTCGACCCAACTGAAGTCACTCTATAGACACTATGCCATGATTTGACTATAATCAAGCGGAGCTTTCATATTGAAGATTCATAGTATTCTCAATTTGAGAGAACTGTGTAAATCAATCACATTGGTATTTTCTATTTGACCTTAGAAAATTATCGAGTGAGTTGCTTTATAGTTATCCAATAACTATAAGCACGTAACCTCTTGATGCCACCAGCAGTCATGAGTAATACACCATCTAACATTTGAAGAGTGTTACGTACTATAGTCTCAACAGATACATCAATATCCAATCTCAATGCATCTTGAATAGGAACATTTAAAATGGTATATTTAAATTTATTGTGATAAATTACTCACGATTAAAACACTTTGTAACTACTATCACAAAATATGATATTTATGGATTTTCTATTAAATATACCTTAAATTAAATTAGTTAATTAATAACACATTATATCAAGTACATTTTGTGATTAATTAAATTATATCAAGTACATTATATCAAGTACATGGATATCAAGTACATGGATTTTCTATCAAGTATATTATATCAAGTACAAATTAATTAAATTAATTAATTAATAACACATACTATCACAATCTCAAGGAAGTGGATCCTATTTCTCCATATCTTTTTATTTATGTAATTGAATTTCTTTCTGCTCTATTCAATAATGCTATGAAAAATAAATTGATGGATTTTCATCCAATGTGTGGAAATCCTCAAATATCATCTTTGATGTTTGCAGATGATTTAGTGTTGTTCACAAAGCCTAATGTCAAATCTATCTCTATAGTTTTGGATGTCCTTCATAGTTTTACCTCCTTGACTGGTTTGAGTATTAACACTAATAAATCAAAAATATTAATTGCTGGAGTTTCTGAGGATATCAAAAGCTCCTTGATTAATCTGTCAACTTTGTCCCCTTTTGATCATGATGAAACTTATCTGGGTGCTCCTGTTACTTCTTCTATAGTTAAAACCTCCCAATGTCTCCCAATGTTTGAAAGAATAACTGATAAACTTTCTTCTTGGCCAGTCTCTAAATTATCCATTGCTGGTAGGTTTGTTATTGTTAAGTTTATTGCTTCTGCCATGTGTCTTTATTATGCTAGAATTTTCATATCACCTGCAAAACTAATTTCAATGATTAATTCTGCCTTGAATCATTTTCTATGGCATGGCAACCCATACTCCAAAAAGGTAATCCCTATATCCTTCAAATCTGTTTGTGGTCCTTATGAAAATGGTGGTCTTGGAGTTATGAATATCAAACAATGGTGTAACGACCCATAAATTTTAGTGATTTATTAATTTAATTAATTGAATTTTTGTGGAATTTTAAATAATAAAATTTTGAAATAAAAATTTAATATTTGGAATACGTCTACTTTAACATAGCAAATGGTAAATTTTAATCAGATAATATGGAAGTTTATTTTATTGTATAATTTTATTCAAATTTAAATCAGTTAAAAATTGATGATAATAAAATATTTTCCAAAACTGAATATTTTTCTATAGAAAATTTGTAAACCATCTTCTGAGTGAGACGCCATCTTCCGTTTCTTCAAATTTGAGCTGCTATTGCTCCGTTTATCTTATTTCTAGCAGATTAGCAGCATTTTCGGTACGGGATATCGACTTTTGATAGATTGAACGTGTAGCGACCCGCCGTTCCGTACCCCTTGAGTTGATAATAATTCTTCCTCGTTCAACCCAAAGTGTACGAAAGAGCGAATAACTAGGGTAAAAGAAGAAAAAGGTAGAAGAAGAAGATAGAAAAACAACATCAGAATCTCACAGTCGCAGCGGAATAAAATATATTATATAACAACAGCTTTTAAATACAAAGAAATCTGTACTGCCATATATACATACCATTATTAGAGTACAACAATCATCCATCACTTGGACAACTTAATACTTGTCCTTACACAGCGGAAATAATAGTCAAATACGGAAGTACGCTCTGCCATCCAGCTCGCCTCTTGAGCTCCCTAGCACATTATCCTGGATCTGTTCAACTCGGTCTGACCCGAGCATCATAATAAAACAACACTCGAGTCAGTCTGGAAAACCAGCGTGAGAAAACCACACTCAATTGGATTATTATATTTTTTTGAAAATCCTTTGAAACAAAGGTATCTCGTAAGACCACGCCACAAATAAATATGTCGGGTTTTTACCTTACGATAACCAAAACATTTTTTTATCAAATTCGTCTGATATTATAATAGTGTTTATAGAAAGTAAAATAGAATCTAGCTGAAATGCTTTCATCTCACGTTCCAGCAATAGTTGGGCACAATCAAAACCGTACGGGCACTTATTCGAGATTGGATTCCATACAATAGCAGGGCTACTGGGGTACCGCCCGTCACAGTACCTGGCCTAGATCAAAGTACCGAGGATCATGACCGATCCCCTACAACACAAGACCGGAGCTACCCCTTACTGGATAGTCCGAATAAGATCACCCCGCGGTTGGGATCAGCAACCGCCCACTAAGCCGAATAAAAGGGACATCTAGACATGGATGACCTTACCCTAATTAGTTGCTAGCCACTTAGTCTTGTTGCACCTCCCCTGTTTTAGCCATTCCCGGTTGATGAGGCTTGAGGCTATGCGTTACCTTTTTAGAACACATTTCACTTAGAATGCTCATCGTCCTCCTGACGATGATCTGATAGCATTCATCCATACAAGTTTCCCTGGGTCTGGACAAACCAAACCACCGTCTTCATCATCTTCATGGTCTTCATTCGCTAACGTTCAAACCGGATCGAAGTGGTTTTCAGATAATTAGATCTGATCCCGGTCTCTTCGAAACGATCAACGCATTGGCCAATATTGATAGTCGGTTATTTAACTATCAATTAACATTCACAAGCAACAATCAAGCCAAAATATATACCCAAGATATTATTTTCACATTTCAACACTTGAAAATAGTTTTCAAATTCCTTTTATTCACATGGCACAAATTCCTTTACCTTTGCCCAATACTTATAATATATTTTTCCACCCCACTTGATATTCAACACTTGGAAAATATTCATTTATTTTCTATCTCCTTTCTCAAAAATCATTTACAATTTTATTTGTAAATTCCAACCCGTTTCACCGAATTCTATAAACTCCAGAATTCCTTAATTAATTCTCTTTAATATTTCCCTTCTACTACCCTTGTGAATTTTATTTCGCCTTCTGAAAGTTTGCTTATCTTATACTTAAGATTTTATTTTAGTTCTCATAATACACTATAAGATCTTCTTCTAAAATCTTATCTGTTTTAATAACTCGCTTCTCATCTCAAGAGGATTTTTAATTGAATTTAAAACCTTTAAAAACATATATACTTATATAAAATAAGAGTAAAGGTTTTATTTTCAAAAATATGGTTTAAGATAAAACTAAATACCAACATCCAAATTCATGTCCAGTTACTAATAAGTATTAAGTAAATAATAACTATCTTCGGAATATTCTAAATTCAAAAATAGTTTATAAAAGTTATATAGTATGGTAGATTTAAAAATTCACTTTAAAAACAATTTTACTTTACTCGACAAAAAGCCTATCTTTAGAAAATCCAGTATCCACCAATTCAATTCATAAATTCCTCTTGATTCATACCTCATCGGCCCTATTCACCGTTTTCTTTTTTCAAAACAATTTCCATAACTCGATATAAGTTCACGCCATCACTTATATTCTCCACATATCCACTGATATTAATCTATCTCATTTATAAACCCCGTTTATAAATTTATAAACCCCATTGAGTTTTCCATTTATTTATAAAAACATTCTATTTATAATTCCATTCTATAATTTATCCCTTAATAAATTCCATTTTAATCCATTTTAATTATAAATTCCAATTCTCTTCCAATTTTCAAATGTATTTCCAGTTCTTAATAAATATATAATTAAAATTAAAATCTCTTTCTAGCCCAATTTACCAATAGTTAAATATAACCAAATTATATATTTTCTCATTCCACTTAATTTTCTTTACAAAATAACCTAGTTTACAGTTTAAACATTTCCATTCAAAATCTTCTTTTTATTGCTTCAAATTTATTACTTATGGTATTTAAAAATACCAAATTCAATTTCCAGGCTATTTAGCATTTTACAATTCAATTCACACAATCCATATCAATTTATCCAACCTGTCATATATCAACATATATATGAAAACAATAAATATCTTTGAGGAATCTAGTTGGATCCCTCCAACCCGTTTTCCCTGCATCCACAGATGTTAGTCAACAAATAAAATACCAATCCCACTTCGAGGGGGATATCGCGGTATAAAGGGTCATCCGCTATTATGCGGGGCGCATAGGGTCTCATCCGCTATATAATGCGGGAATATCAATCACTCCAATATATAAACTATATATAATAATATCATCCAACAGATATCATAATTCATCAATCAACATCCAATGATTTAAATATAATCATTTAAATTTAAATAAGGCTATCCAAATGAGTGAGAAAAATCTCACCTTTGATTATTGTTTGCAATCCACTCCAATCTCGACTTGATTCACAATTTTTGACCTTGCATAACATTATTCAGTTTATTAACATTTGAATTAATCGAACAATTAATTTCATTTAATAATTTAATTTACTAATGATTTAGTTTTAAACTAATTTTCTTTTTTGTAAATTATTTTCTAGTGGCTAAAATAATTAGATAAGTTTATTAAACAAATTAATCTCCATTATTTTAAAATTAACTGGTAGATTTATAATGTGTATGTGATATTTGTTTTTTTTCCAAATTGAAACTACATATATACTTATAAAAATAAGTGGAAATTAGGGAGGCATCCTATCATACTTTCATATTGTAAAGCGGGTCCCTGTAAAAGTTTCATTGTAAATCCGGTCCCTATTTTCTAGAAACAAAGAAAAATTATTGTTGAAATGTCAGCAACTTTTGTAAATAAGTGCTGATATTTCAGCAACTTTTCCTGTCAAAGTTTCATTGTAAATGCGATCCCTATTTTCTAGAAACAAAGAAAAATTATTGCTGAAATGTCAGCAACTTTTATAAATAAGTGCTAATATTTTAGCAACTTTTCCTGTCAAAGTTTCATTGTAAATCCGGTGCCTATTTTCTAGAAACAAAGAAAAATTATTGTTGAAATGTCAGCAATTTTTATAAATAAGTGCTGATATTTCAGCAACTTTCATACACTGTGTTCACGGTGCACATAAATGTTGCTGAAATGTCAGCAACTTTTATAAATAAGTGCTGATATTTCAGCAACTTTCATACACTATGTTCACAGTGTACAGAAAAGTTGCGGAAATGTCAGCAACTTTTATGAAAAGTTGCATCATGCTCTACAATAATCGTGAATAAAAAACAGGGACCTAATTTACATTGAAATTTAGTGAATGACTTTTCGTGTATTTTGAACCTTAATAAGGTCCTGTGCCAAAAGAACCCTAAAAATAACTTATAGATTTCAAAAATCTAATTTATATAAATTCTTTCAACCTTTAAAATTCCTACTTTTCCTTTTCAAGACCTTATCCATAAATATATTTCATGTTTATATACCTATTTATTACTTTTAAATTAAAACGGAAATTTTATAACTTAAATCAATACTGTGTTATATATTTTCTGACCTATATACATATACATATACGTATACAAATACATATACATATACATATACATATACATATACATATACATATACATATACATATACATATACATATACATATACATATACATATATAGAGTTCAAAATAAAAATCTAATACCTTACTGTAAACTCTTTTTTTCTTTTTCTTTACTGTATATATACAAATATATATATAGCTTTAATTTGAAGAACAAACAGTTTTATATACCTTACTATAAAATCAATTACCGTGTCATATATTATTTTTTCTGTGTATATACATTTATACATACGTTAATATTAAATTGAAAATATAAATTGTAATTATACCTCACTACTCCCTCGATTGAGCACGAACCAAGCCTCGACCCGCTATCCCTTTACCGAAACCCTAACGGCGACGATCTTGAAATCGCGCCCTACACTACAGCGTCGAACGGTCGAACACCCTGCCGAACTCCTTGTCGCAACCTCATTCCTGGTTGAGAACGATCTCACGATCCCCTTCCATGTTCGCCTGATCGAACGCTGCCCCATCGCCGCCTTCCACTGACGTCGTCGGTCCTCTCCACGCGAGCAACCAGCAGACTGCACTCCCCTCCTTCGCAATTAATCGCGTGATGCCCTCCTTTCCTGATTCGAACGCGAGCTGCTCGATTCGATCGAACGTATATATATTTATTTATTTTTTGAAAGAATGAATCGATTTCGTTTATTTGCCTTCCTATTCAATTTTATTCTCTGAAGTCTGAATGAATCTCGCGGTTATAAAAGAGGGAAAGGAAATAGGCTCGCAGTTTTTATTATATTTTCTTTCGTATTGACCGTGGTTTAAATGAAGTGAAAGAAATGAATGATGGCGTGTTTGAATGGGTTTGCTACAGTGATTTTGATGGGAAAGGAAAAAGGGATGATGTGAATAGAATTTTAGCTGAAGTTGACTGGTGTATATATGTATAAATATATATTTGATTAAATTCAAATTCAAATTGTCTCGATAAATGCAACTTAAAATATTGACCTCCTATCGAAGCGGGCCGCTAGGCGTTCATAATGTTATACTCCTATTTCGAACGCAATGGAAAAAGTTTTGAGCCCTAATTCGATCGAATGAAGAAGATAGCTTTTTGGACTCAGTTATTATATTGAATTATCGATATAGATTCCAGCGCATTTATATACCATACGGCTACACGATAACTCCAAACACTCCGAAATTTGAAATCCGATAATAATACAATATTACGGATCCAATGGAACAAGTTTCGTCGAATTCCGAGACTGTGCCTCGGAAGGCTATTTTTAAATATCAATTTAAACGATATATTTTTTAAAACTGAACAAACCACTTCCAAATTCAATTTTAAAACTTCTATTTCTTTAGTATTATTAATATAAATTTTACAAGCCTGTAAATTATTTTTATCGAACTTATAACTCAAGATTCGCTATTTTACCCAATATCCAGTTATAAACTTTGATAATTAAATTATTCAACAAATTGTTGTATTTAAATTCTGAATCCATTTTATCAAATAAAAACCAAACTTTCATATTTAAAAACCCATCTATAACTCAGTTTTAATATTTAAAACCATTTGTATATTCACAATTAATGACAGAAAAATCTGGATCGTCACAGAACGTATCGCTGATATCTGTATACCGTTTTGATCGTCTCGTTGTGCTGATCGCTGCGGTATATTCGTTTGTTTATTTCGAAGTCCGGTACACGGCGAATTCGATAAAACGATTAGCTGTACCGATACCCAATCTCAACCATTTGGGTTTCTTGTCCTTTCATCTATCCATCAGTTGAATTCAATCGGCCATTAGTTATTAATATTTTCTGAACTTAATTGCAGGCTTTAGCTATTCCTTATACATCAATGTATTTATTTCAATGTCTATTCATTTTCTTGGTTTTCAAATTCTTTCCGTGCTCATCTATTTGAAAAAAAAGAAATATACTAAAGCAAATATACATCATCTTCCTTTGTTCCAAACCTAATTACTTGCTCACCCATCTCCATGCTTTGCTTGGACGCGACACGACAGATCACCATCCTCTCCCACTCCGATCTCATGGCCACCGTGTTCTGCCATGTAGGCAACCCAAACCCCAAGGCCGAGGCCTTCCACGAACTGCCACCACAGCCGCATAGCTCGTCATTCCATCATGCACTCACCCGTGCACAGCAAGCCGCCCACAGCAGCCACCCCCCTCCATGCCTTGCACCATCGGCTCGCCCCTCACGCAAACCCATATCAACCTCCGACCCTGGCTTTAGTTCGTGACCCGAACCGCACCACTTACCTGCTCACCGTCATCCACTTTTCCATCACCGAGCATTCCTCCCCTCTCCTCCTTTGTTGCATTGAGATAGGTGAGTGTATATTAGTTTATATATAATGTGATGAAGTATATGTATATTAGTTTGCATTAATCTGTTAGTGGTATAAATTTTATATATAATATGTTTGTACATAATTTGCTTGTATATTAGTTTACAAAGTTGTATAATATGTTATATTCAAATCTGTTAGTCATATATATTATGTTAGTTACGTATAATTTACATCAGGGTAAGTAAATATTATATTTAATATATGTGAGTATATATATGTTATGTATATATGTATATATATATATATATATTGTTTAGTTTTTAAGTTGTTTATAAACCTGTTGTATATATATAGGTCTGTCTACATTTTTTTCCATTTTATTTTTTTATGTAAGGTGTTAAACTATAGTTTATATATATGTAGTTTATAATATAAGCTCAATGAGACTGTAAATTTTGTTTTGAAATTTGATTTTGAAGGCAAATATGGGTTTTGAATCAAAGAATATTTGGTTTAATATATCTATACATAGAAGTCTATTTTGGACATGTGATGCCTATTGTATATTGATGTGTTTTAAAAAGGAAGTTTACAGGTAAGTTGTATTGAAGTCTGTATGTTCTACTTCATTTCTTTTCAAATTGGTTTCATTTTTTATTATTATTATTGTTGTTGTTGTTATTATTTATTTTATTTTAAAACAGTTTTGTTTCAGTCAGTATGCTTTTACAGAGATATATATGCGTTTACCTAAGACATATATATGTTAGACTATATGTATATTATTATGTACAGATTAGTTAAGAATGTTTATTCTTATATGTTAGTTTATAGATGTATGGTTTTGATTGCAGTATATTATAACTAGAAGAAGTACATTATAGTATATGTATATATATATATTATCTAACCATTTTATAAGCCATATTATTTTGTTATATGAGTTTATATATAAATGAAATAACATAGTATACGAAGGCAGTACTATAGTTTTTACAGTGATTATATATTGTAAAGTTTTGGATATGGTTGTCTCTGTATTTTTGTAAGGATATATGATTTGTTTAAAAATATTTACTTAAAATTTTATTGGTTTTGTGATTGATTTAATGTATGTATATAGTTTAAATATAACTTGTATGTAACTATTTGTGAACTTAGTTTTTCAAAGTATATATATATATAACTAGTTATTTCAAAATATATGATGTATATATGTTGATTTTAATATATGTGCTTAATTAAAACAATGATTTCAATTATATATAGATATTATTTTGATAATTGTTTTAAATTAAATATTGATTTCATGGAACTAACAATAATAATTGTATATATATATATATAATTTCTGTTTCTATTAAGCCGATTCTAATTTTTTTTCCATCGATTCCTTGTTATTCAGCTTTGATTGTCAAATTCATGTCCATCGTGCTTTGCTTTGAAATTCGTGCCAACCTTGTTTGTTTGGATTCATGCTTGGATTTTGTAACTCAACTTCATTGTCTGTCTCTCTAGCCTCGGAAGGTGATCAATCACTCATGATTAATGTTCTAATATTTATTAAATTTGATTTCAATTGAAACGACAATAGAAATATACTGCTATTAGCTATTTACATTGCTATATATGCTGTTATCTTTATCTGTTCACCTGTGACAACTGACACCACTGTTATTTATATTGATGATATATGTCTGTTCTATTATTATCATATCTATTATCACTCTACAAGTTCCCTGTTAGTATAGAATTCCTTATGGGTTGAAATGATACATACCCGAACGATCTGTAGAATAGGAGAAAATCTTTATGGGTTGAAATGATAAACCCAAGCGATTTTCATTGAATTGAATTTGGAATTACGGGTTGAAAAGATATATACCCGTATATATTTAAATCACGGATTGAAATGATAAATATTCGTATCACTTGACCATAGGATAGAAAATTTTATATAGACACCGTTGGTCTATATATAAATATTTTGAAAATGATTTCTGTGGTTTTGGAAAGAAGTATATGGTTTATTAAATATTGATTTTTAAAATATTATATATAAGTGTATTTTATAAAGTTTAAAATTTAGATTTTCTAAAATTATATGTTTTTGAAAGTTGTATAGTTATAAGTTAATTTTGTAATTATAAATTTAAGAATTTATTTATAATTTATTTAAATTTTTAAAATATATAAATAGATTAATGTTTAATATTGTTTAAGTAGTTGTTGAAAATTTATATTTTTCAAATATAGAGTTTATAATGATTTTTATAAATTCAGGTTGTAAATTTGTTTGAAATTATATTTATTTAAGAATTATACTTAAATAAGTTTGATTTGAAATTTATTAAAAAATTGAAATTTTAAAGATATGATTTTATAACTTGGATTTGATTAAAAGTGACTTAAATGAATATTTCAAATTTATATAAACTTAAATGGGATATTTTTGTTTATTTAAATTGAAGTTTATTTAAATGATACTGAAATGATTAAGTAAATATTTCAAAACTAAATAATAGACAAATGGATTTGATATATATATGAAATTATCGAATTTAGTTTTGAAAATGTCGAATATTTAAAGCTTTGAAATATATAGAAATTGAAATGGCTTATTTTATGGTTCAAATATGTATTTGAAATCGATAATTTGAAATGGTTTATTTAGAAGTTGAATTGAGTTGAATTTGATGAATTGAGATTGAATAAATTTTGAATTTTGGAATTAAAGTTGATTTGGAATCGATTTGTGAAATTTGAGGAAGTTATTTTAATTTTATTTAAAACTATTTTATATTTTACTTTATAAATTATTTTAATATAAACTATTTTAATATAAATCATTTTCAATATAAATTATTTAATATAATCTATTTTAACATACTAACTATTTTATTATAAATTATTTAACTTATAAACTATTTTAACTTATAACTATTTTATATAAACTATTTATCATGTAAACTATTTTATTATATATACTATTATTAATATCTAAACTGTTCAGGTGGGAAGTTATGATTTCAAAGTTATGAATTTCAAAGTATTATGTTATCAAGTGTTATGATTTCCAAAGTTCTATAATTTCAAAATGTTGTGATTTCCAAAGTGTTATAATTTCAAATGTTTGGTTTTGCAAGTGTTATATCTTTGAAAGTACTATGATTTTGGAAGTCAATATATTTGAAATGGAAATGATATTCTGGTTTTGAAGTATAAACTATTTTGAAATGACCCCGATGTTATAATAACGTTTGGTTGTTAAAGAGACCGGGATCGGAAGTTGTCATACTCTGTGCCAACTTCGAAAACCACTTTAACAACTGTGTATACGATGGAGATTCCAAAATGAAGTAGGATGGTGGCGACGATCCTGAAGGTATATTTACGTGGACCTAACTCCCGTGAGTTAGCATAAGGTGGTTAAAACAGGAGCGATTCCGGGCCAATGAGGTAGCTCCTCTGATCGGACACATTCCATCGATACTATATTCTGACTTGCGATTTATTTGGTGGCCACCCTTCGATTTTACTCGGGAGTGTGTTTTGAGGTGGGCGGTAGTGGCTGCTATGCATTACCACCAGTCCGGATGCGTAATTGGTATATCTACCCTGGCATTGCCTAGTTGTTCTGTGTCACCTACCCTAGCGCGCCTTCTACGAGTTTGATTTGTGTCGTGCCAATGAAGTATCCTCTAGTAGCTCCAGTTTATGGGGTATTACGGTACTGTATAGACTATTGGCACTATAAAATGTGTTAAGGTGGAAAATGTAAAGCCTTAACGCTATTTTAATAGTTTACTTTACTTTAGACATATTATAATAGCGTATTGTACTACGTAGTAGATAGTTCCACGGATCCTTAAAGGATGGTTATCCCAAACATCCTTTGAGTTACTTTTATTTCAGTTGATATTTCACTTCAGTTGATATTTCAGTTCAGTTGGATTTATTGATATAAGAATGTTAATCCTGACTTGAGTGTTTTTTATTTTGCTTTACGCTCGGGTCAGACTGAGTGTCACAACATTCGAGACTAACCTTTGGAGTTGGAGCTTCGCTTGGAGATCCAGCTATATCTATTCAGCTTTCGGTGACTCAATTGACTCCAGAGATATATTCTGATCTTGTATTTGATTATTGTATTGAGACTTCTATGTATTCGAGACTTCTGTTGTACCTTGTTTTAACTCTGTGTCTGTGATTCTGTGATTATTTTTCACTGTATATGCCGAGTTTTGCCAAATAAAAATTTACAATCTGATATTTTGAACAATTCAAGTCTGACATGTGCGGATGCGAATGGTTGAAAACTTCAGGATGTTACAAATGGAATGCTGCTGCATTTTCCTCCTACATTGATAAATTGATGAGGCATGATCAAAACCTCTGGGCTGATTAGTGTAGGAAAAACCTTCTCGAAAAGTGTCACTTTTGGACCATGTAGATCCTTTCTAATTGCACTTGTACTTGGAGAAATATGTTGAAATTAAGGTACTGGTTTCTTCCTACAATTCAGTACACTATGAAGAACAGTGACTTGTTATCTTTCCGGTGTGATCATTGGCCTAGTAAAGGTGTTATTCTTGCAAATTTTATACCCACAACTTGAGATATTTAATTGGAATTCCTGATGCTGCAAAGGTGTGTAATTTCTTATGTGATGAAGGATCTCTCTGCCTTATTCCAGTTCCTATGAGATTAGGAATGTTTGGGCTATGTTTGAAAACAAAATATTTCATCATGCTGATTCCTCCACCTTATAGGGTGATGGTCCTCATTCCATTAAAAGAGTAAATAAGTTGCTTAACTCTTACAATGTTTATGGTCTCTTTCCTTGGCATTCTAGAATTTGGATGTGAATTCTATTCCTAGTCAGAATCTGCTACTTTGAAGAGTAATCAGAGGTTGCCTTTATACTCAAGATAATCTATATGCAAAAGGTTTGATTCAACAATATTCTTGTGTTTTGTGTGGCCATAATGTAGAAAATATTGAGCATCTATTCTTCTCTTGCCAGTTTACATTCTTTATCTGGAAGTGTATCTTAAGACATTATCACTTACATAACCCTAGTTTGGATTCTAGAATTGAATGGTATACCATATTTAAGGCTAACAGGTGGAGATATACTAGCTCTATGTTAGTTTTGAAAATTTTAAAAAGATTTATATACTTGATTTGGGCTGAAAGAAATGCTAGGGTGTTTTCAGGAATTTCTTCCTTTAAACATGGTCTCTTTCTTGCCTTAGTCAGGTCTTTGTGATGTGTTGTTTTTGCTCCCTTTGTTCTCTGCACTAATGGTGTGCTTAGTGTTTTCTATCAGTTGCTTGAGTCCCTCCCTTCATTTTATCTTTGTTAATGGATATGGAATTTCCTGACTGGATTATGGTACTGCTTGGTGTTTTTTCCTGAGATGCTTGATGTTTTGTGGTGCTGCTTGGTGGTTTTTGTTCTTGTTTATTGTTGTGTTGTTTTTCTGTTCTTTCTTCTCTCTTGTTTTCCTATGTATTCTCCATTTATGCTTGTAATGTTTTATTACATGTTATAAATAAAAGGTAGGTGCCCTTTTAACCCCACTGGCTTTGCCAAAAAGAAGTACGTTATAGAAAGAAAATATTATTTTGAACAAGATCGGTCAATGAGTTAGGTATATGTTACAAATTACATAATTACCCCTAAGACATACCCCTAACTCTATCACAAAGTATGCGCTTAAAAAGAAATATGTACAAGAAATTGTATATGTAACAACCCATATTTTTGGGTCTTCAAATTTGAATATTAATTTATTTAAATATTCGGATTTGAATTTAATTATTAAAAAAATCTATAATTTTAAATTTAGACCTGATTTTATGATGTATTTTAATTTATGTTATAGGGTTTTTCCATAATTTTTAATTTGGAAAATAATTAAATTTTCGTTTGATGTATTTTAGATCAAAAGTTGGTACTTTTGAAACTTCACATAATAAGTTATCTCGTCTATTTTAGTATTATTTTGTGATCATGGCGCATAGTTGTGCATGATCATATTTTTATTTCAATCGTTCGCGGCTCATACGTGAACGTGTTATTATGTGGCGGGGTACCGTAAATCTAACTTTTCAAAATCAAAGTTAAATAATCACACACCTGTCTTCACATTACACACAAGTATAACACATCTCCACCATACTTCTTTTCACACCTTCATTTTAGCCATGCCGTTGCCATACCTTGTCCGTGCACATGATTTGAATTTCTTAGCTTAGAAGTAAGATATGTTTAGAGATATGCAGTTACTTAACACAACAAGGTGAGGGGGGAAAAAAGATATAGAGAGGCAACACATAGATCAAAACTTCATTCATACAAAATGTTCACTTCCATTGAACATCAAACTCCACTTTTCACCACTTCAAAAATCAACACCCTTCAGACCATTCACTTTTAGCCAAGTAATTGAAACAAAAGTTATCCATCTACTCACCTAGTATTTTTATAAATTGACTGATCGAGATTTCATTGAGGATCCAGTGAGATATTCCAATACTACACTAAGCGAATTTATATCGTTCAAAAATTCAAAAATTTAATTCTCCCAATCCGGGAAGAACTACTCGATGTTGTAAGCATTGTTGAGTTCATATCGGAGATTAGTATTTTTGGTGTGAGCTCGGCAAGATTCTATGACGACGACTTATAGTTTTTGAAAGCTATAGTTTCAGTTAGGCGAAGATAGAGGTGTCAAGAGAAGAAATGGAGTGCGCCGTTGGATTCAGAGAGGCAATATGCTACGAGCAACAGAGTTTGGCGAAGGATGGCAACTAAAAATGTCGCACTTTTCTTTCACCTGGATGCAAAATTCCACTTTGGGTTTGAATGTCGGGTTTTGATCTAGGCGACCTGAGGACGAGTGAATAGCGGCACCGTGACGAGCATGTGGAGGCGGGTTTGTGGGAGGTTCAGGTTCGTGGGGCGGTGGAGTGTTGACGCATGCACGTGCACCATGCATGTTCGATGATGTACTGGAAACAAAATGGAGAAGGAGGAAGATGAAGCACTATTGCAAGCGGGTTGGGTTGAGTTTGTGATTGGGCCTAAGTGGTTTGGGTGAGGTTTATTTATTAATTAGTAAATTAAATGTTTAAACTTTGAAAATTTATAACTCCTCCACACGAAACCCGATTAACTCGTAGATTTTTGCGTTGGATTCATATTGACATGAGCAACAATATAGAATTGGTTTGGTTAAGACTTGAGCTTGCAGAAATTTACACTGAATTCGGACGTCGTTCGAATACGGACAAAATCAAAAAGCCTCGGCAACAACTGGAATTTCGATGAGTTAAACTCACCTTTTGGTTTAACAGTATGTTATATAGTTGATAAGAATTGTTGATTGGATGATTTGCTATTTTTATCAGTTTGTTTGGATATGTTCCCACCCCTAGAGCGAATGATCTTTTATATATATCGTCTAGTAGCGGATGGCTCATATTTTATAATTATATACTGTTTGTGATGCAAGAGAACAGGTTGGAGGGATCCAACTGGATTCCTCGCCATTGTTGATTTTAATTTCAATAATATTCCTGTTATATATGAATTATTGGATATTAAACATGATTTGTGGACACTATTGGTTATTACATTGTTTGTGTTCAAAACTAAAACCTAGTAGTGATAGAAAATCGGTAGCAATATTGGTTAAAGGTTTGGTAGTTATTAGCTTCAAATTAGTATTTTAAAAATACCATAAATCGTCATTTGGGTTGGAGTGGTTTTTGAGGCAGGAAATAATTTTAAATCTGAAATTGGGTTTTAGAAATATTTGTTTAAAAAAATTTAACTTCTATTTTACTCTAACCTTTTCATCCATCTTTTCTAAGTTATTTATTTATATTTAATATTTTTTTAAGATTATTTATATTTAATATTGTTTTAAAGATTATTTATTTATATTAATGTTGTTTTAAAGTTATTTATCAATATTTTAATATTTTGAAAAGTTAGTAATTTAAATAATTAATATGGCTCAAAATTAATAATAAGGAATTATTAATAATGTTTTGGAAATAAATTATTACTATTTGTAATAATGGTAAAGATTTATTATTATTTATTTAATGATGTTTTGAAATTATTAATTATTAGTTTAAGACGTTTTGAAGTTAATAATTGTTAATTATCTATAAGGTTTATTATTAATCATTATTATTACATAATAGTGTTTTTGAATAGTGATTATTATTTATTTATTGATGTTTTCGAGATTTATAAATAAAGTTTCTTTAAAAAGACTTGAGTTTTATAAGAGGGGTTTTATAAAATGTTTTTGAGACCTTAAGAGAAATTATTACAATATATAAAGAGAGTTTTCAAAATGGTTTTAGGTATTTATAAAGAAATTTTATAAATGGGTTTATAGTTTTATTTAAAGAGTTTTATAAATAGTTGCATGGACTTATAAGGGTTTATAAATGACTTGGGAAATAATTTATATATAGTTTATAAACGATTAAAGTGATTTATAAAGGACTTTTATAAAAAAAATTAGAATTGTATAAAAAGGGAAAATCTTTCTCAGTTTTGCGAATATACTCATACCGTTAAGATAAATATGGATATTTTTCTCAAGTATTGAAAGTATAGGGATTTGTGGGTATATCTCTGTAAAGGGATTTTTATACAAGTAATTTACAAAGTGATTTTTGATTAATGAAAAGATTACTTAAAGAGGTTAGTTTTTGCTTATGTGCTTAACCAATGTTGATCTTCCCTTTGGAATTAACTCCTTGATTTGAAGGTGTGTTTATTGGTAGTTAAATAACCAACTATCAAATATGGACCCAAAACATAACTTTGGAAAAATCTAGGAGAAACACGTGAGTTATATGGTACAGTCATCTCCGATGATGTTGTACTATGTGTATAAATCTCATTTCGTTCTCCTAGGACAAATGAAAAGAAAATCCGTCCACTAATGGTTAGGAGGTGATCTCCGCTCTTATCTTTGATTGTTTATTTCCTAAAGAACCGGGGTTGTGTTTACCAAAAATTATCGAATGTTGTTTTGAAGAGACCGGGATCGAATCTATTTTCATTGGTTGCATTAACATGATAGGGGGTTCTCGCTTTCTGTTTAGTGGCGACTAAGAGACTCTTATCCCTACACGTCCCGAAGAGGTAGTATAAGGCCCTGATGGGTTGGTTTGTTGGGTGCTTACAGTTGTCAGGCTGACCATAAAAGAGATTCGAGGTACCACTATATGCGATGGTGGGTTGTACCCACTGTTGATGGTTGAAAAGCATAGACCGCTACATTTTTGGTATCAGAGTGGCAAGGTTAAGCGAGAACTTTGGCTAGGGTACTCATTATAGATAGGGTCAGTAGCACTATAGAATAAGTTTGAGTGTGTGTGTGTGTATGAGCACGTATTTATTAGTGATATAAAAATGTTTTATATTGTGTTGATTGATCTGTTGAGTGGCTTTTGGATTTTGGTCAATACAAGTAATTAACGTTATTGTTAGGGATCTCTAAATGCTTGAACTTGAACAGAGCAATTGGACATAATTGTTTTGAAATGGGTAAATGAAATAATTTTACCTTAATTATATTTTATATATAAAGGAATGATTTTTCAAAAATTAATATAGTATATATGGTGTGTTTGGTTGTTGGTGAATGATAATATTTGATTATTATCATTTGTTGTGGTTGTTTATGCGCTAACAAAGTTGTTGTTGTTATAATGTAAACAAAGATAACAATTAAGGAATGGTTTTATATAACCAAAGTGCAATTATATATAAGGAAAATTGTAAATACGATTGGTAAATAAAAAGGAATAAAAGCTGATAATTTGAGAATTTAAATCCCATTGATTTTGGAAATTATATTTAAAAGTTTTGGAAAATAATATTGTTATTTGAA
Organism: Allium fistulosum; assembly: GCA_030737815.1. NCBI lineage: Eukaryota > Viridiplantae > Streptophyta > Magnoliopsida > Asparagales > Amaryllidaceae > Allium > Allium fistulosum. The sequence continues at coordinate 1,366,070,488 of CM060902.1, read as the reverse complement.
AAACATTTTTAAATGGAAATATTTTAAAATGGAATTTAAAAGTGTTAAAAAGGCACTGAATTCACTTCGATCACTGGAAAATAATTTCGATGCTGACTGTAGCATCATCGACGTTTATTTTTGAGTTTCCAAGAGAGGAATTGCTACCATAAGAAATTTGTTTTGCTAAAACAAGTTTTGATTTTAAAATCCAAAGTAAAATTTGATAAATATGAGAAAATAAGTTTTATAACTTATAAACCGAGGAATAATAAATTAAAAATAAATAAATTGCTGAATATGAATGTTAAGAAAAGTAAATTTGAAATTGAACTGTGAAATGAATTTTAACTTAAGTTAAATAAAATGAATTTTGAAAAGAGATTTTGACTCAAGAAAAGGTAAATGAACTGAATTAATGAAATGATTTAAATGAAATTGGATTAGAAATTGATATGAACTTAAGTCGTGAAGAGATATTAAACATGAGACATATTATATAAAATGTTTATAATAAACTTAAGTAAAATTTGATGGAATGGTTCTTAAGTGACATTAGAATTAAAAGAAATATACCAAGTAATAAATGGAGTGAATAAAGTAATGTGAATAATGATTATGAATAAATAAATGTAAATAAAAGAATCTAAATAATAAGAAACCAAGTGAAATAAATGCGTAAGCTGTATGTATATTATTTTATCCGTATAAGTGTTTGATCCCAATTTGAGTACATGATTTCGAGATGATTTACATCAGTCCGAGTTAGAATTTTTCACTCGATTCTCGACGGCGACACTAGATATGGATTTTTGATTAATTATGGATTCTCCATCACAGTATATGGCTATGCAAGGAGAATGGCTATTTCTATTCAAGGAATCGGATCCGAGTCTGCATTAGAGTGGTCGTGTGAACGCTACTAGTTCGGAAGTGAAATTGTATGATCGAGCGAGCAATCATTATGGTTTTCCATACGAATGGTATATGTACATCGTATGGGCTTTAATAAAATAAATGTTAACATTGGAAAATGCAAAAATGGTATGATTAGAAATTATATGGTTGGATATTATTTGTAAAAAAGCTGCAAGTTCATTGAAGCAAAAGCTAGTTTGATGCCTTTGGTTTCACGAGTTGAATTGGTTGCCCAACAAATAGGTACATGTTTATATTGTTGTTTGGTTTGATAATTTTATGATCAGCCGCTTGACTTTTGTTTCTTTTTGGTTGGTATTGGGTCCATAGTGGCGATTAGTATCTAGCCGCGCAAAGAAGACGCTGCCAAAATTTTCCATAAATTTAAAGGCTTAAAGAATTTTATAATCTATTACAACTAATTTGTTTTGGAAAGTTAAAGGGTTTATGACATTTTTCTTACCTTGGAAATTTTGGAGACGAAATTTGTGACGACCCGGAATTTCGAGCAATATCAATTTAATAATTTATATTAAATATTAAATTGATCTAATATATTTTTGAATTATAAACTTGAATTGATATTTTCTTCTGATAAATATCATATTGGTGAGTTATATCTTTTAAAATTAATAAATGATTTTTCTGTTTATAATGAATATATATACTGGTATATATCGTAGACAGGTAAGTTCTATTTTAATTATTATTGATAAATTTTGTTTTCAAATTGCTTATATATATATATTAGTGATTTGGAAATTATTATTTATTTTGGAATGACTTTTCAAAGCTATTTGATAAATATATATATGGTTTTAAATATTCAGATAAATGGTTAAATTGTTTTAAGCTTATTCTAATTTGGCTTAGATTTATATTTATTAATAAAGAATTTCATTTTTCTTTTCTTTACAAAAGTATAACTTGTTAAATTTTAGTTGAAGAATATATATGAGTTTTTAATTCAATTTGGCAAATGTTACTTTGGGTATATTATAAAATAAATGATTTCTTTTGTTTAATCTTTTTAAATGTTGATAAACGAACTTTTATAGTATTAATAAAAATATAATTTCTTTATGAACCGTTTCAAATTTATAAGTTGTAATTTATTTGGATGATATTTATAAGTAGAAATGGTATAAAGTATTCAGCTAGAAATACAATACAATAATATAAGTAACCAATATACATATTGAAAATAACAAATTAACAATAATACAAATGGAACGACTTCATTGAGATAAATTTTATAGTTTATAAATTATACAACGAACCCATTAAACAAATCAAACAACATATTAAGCAATACATTGGTAAGATTTCATAGCTTTATAAATTATAAAACAAATACACTAACTAATAAAACATCATACTAGGATAACAGAACATTTACACTACATAATCAAACTAGAGAAAATAATAATTAGGCAAGAGAACAATGGAACTAACATTCACTTATATTTCAACTACACTTTAAAATGTAAGCAAGAAAACATAGCACTAAAGAAGATTTCCAGCCTTTATAAAATCTGCATAGTTGAAGAAACAAAGAGCAAAGCTGGCATAGTATAAAACTGATGTTCGAATGATGATATTGCAGGCAACAAGAATCAAAAGAAAGCAAAATAAAGTTTATAATATTGGTAGCTTGTAAGTTAAGCCAGCCAAGCATAAGGAAATGAGATAAGTATACAAATGAAAACATCATAGTACAAATGGCATTAAATGTTCCATTCCCTAGCACCCAGCCAAGTCATTTCGAATTGTATAAGTTTCTTTCAGCCTCCATTCTTTATAAAAATCTCTGACAAAAATAAAAAAAAATATACAAACCCTGTTTAAACTTCAGCCTGTAACCTTTCTTTTATATACTTCGAGCTGGAGCCATTTTCTTCTATTACCTTCCATTTCCATTCGAACTGAGATGAAATGAAGTAAACTCCATTTTAAAAGCTTAAACAAGCCTTCATCAAAACATCATCAACAACTATAAATAAAACAAAGGCAAGATGGTTGACAGGATGATCAAATTAGGAAGCACTTTCCAGTTTTTCTCAGAATTTCAAATCTGTTGCAAACAAGAAGACTTGAGAAAGAGCAAGTCTGAAAAACATTTCCAGTAGTAAAAGCTCAAAACTGTTTCAGAGCTAAGGATGCTTTTCAAATCTATTTGGTGAGTAACATTTATTCTAAAACTACATTTTAAGTTAATATGGAATACACTTATTTGTATGTATCTGGTATTTGTATGTGTGTGCAAGCATCTGTTCATATCTTGCTCTGTTCTTACTTCCAGTTTTGGGTTGAAAGAGGGAAAAAAATTCAAAATCTCACAATACAATATATAATTGACTTTGACTTATAAATGGAAGTTGTTTGTATAAGTCTACAGATAATTGTAAAAATATTTTCAGGAGTTTAAACTCAGTGAATAATTTAAAAAAAAAAAAGGAAAAACAGTGAAACCCACGTAAATGTTAAAAATCAACCATCATGAGTTTTGATTTGAATTATAGGAATGAATTCGTGATTACAAATCATGAATTTTAATATACTTTTCATAATCTTTAAATTGTTAAACAATGGGAAATGTCGAGTTGTTCGTATTGGGTATTTTTGGTGATAACTGATGAACGGCGCGGCGATGTTGGCTAATTTTTGGTATGGAGGTAGCTTGATCAATGGGAAGCATGGGAAAAATGTTTAAAAAAATTTCGAGTGATCGAGGTGATCAGTCTCGATCGAACTAGGGTTAAGTTTGGTTTTGTTTCGTCTGGACTGTCGTGGAAATGGTAATGGCCAAGGGGGATCGGAGGCGATCGCGACGAGGGAAAGACAACGCTCATGGACGAGGTGTTTCGATGGTGTGGTCAACGAAGTTCATCGGCGTTGGGTAGGCCGGTGGCGATGGGTTTTATGGTTCGAGTAGCTGAAGCTTTTCGAGCTTGAAGGTCGAAATTCGATTCGACTATGGTTCGTTCGATCTGAAGTAAGGAGTGGCTTGGCGAAGTCATTTGGAGTTGGTCGGCGATCGGCATGATGATCAATGTCGTTGGGTTCATCGTGCAACGTGCACCGTGTACCGTGCACGGTTTGGGAAAGGATGGAGGTTTGGGTTTGGGGAAGACAAGTTACAACTCGAAGGGTTGCTTGCGATTTTAGAGTTGCGACTCGAAGCAGGTACGTGGGCGAGAATTCTCGCGCGTGACCCGGGAAAAGGGTGAAATGGCTCGGGTTATTTGATTTGAGTAACCTGGGTTTTAAATTTTAACAGCAGATCACATTTAGTTTTAAATTTTTAAGTATGAACAAAATTTTTAGGGTATTTAAATAAGTTAGGTAAATGAATGTTTAAATTAACAAGTTTGAAATGTTTTTCTCAAAGACTTTAAATGTTTTAAAATATAACGTCGAATTGTTTTGTTCAAAATAAATTTTATTTCGAAATTATTTCTAAATTGGTTTTAATGAAATAAATGATTTGAGTAAGTATGGAATATAAACACAAAGTTTTTTTTTAAAACTAGTTATATTGAGATTAATTAAGATAATTAATCAATAAATTAAAATTAAGGGTTAATTACTATTTGTAATTAAGGATGAGTTATTAAATGGAGTAATTAGTGGAATGAATGTAATTAAGAAATAAATGAATTAAAGATTATGTGATGATTTATAGAGTGATATATTTATGAAGTTAAAGATAATCTCTTATAATCAATCGAGTAAATCGCTTAGTGAAGTAGTTAATATATTATTAAAGTCATAGACGAGACTTTAATGAATTTATAAATGGGTAAATTGAACTTATTAATAATTAATAAGTTAATTGCTTTAGAACAGTAAATGGAATAAATGTTAATGAAGGTCATTAACTGAATTATTTTATAATAAATTAATGTAATTGATTTTAATAAATTGATTGGATAAATTGATGTATTAATCAACATTTTAATTGTTTAAGTGAAAATAATAAATGGGAAGTAATTAAGGAGTAATGACTCATTTTAATTAATTAAGTAATTTGATTATTTGGGTTAATTAATTTATTTTAATTAATTTGGATAAATCAATTGATGATGTGATAATTATGATTACTTAGAAAAGTAATTGATGTTTAATTACAGAGTGTAATTAATAAAATGATGTTGTTAATAAAGTAATTTGAGTATAATTACTTTATATAATTAATCAAAGGATTAATTAGAGATAATAAATTATTGAGCAATTAATGAAGTAATTAAAGGAGTTAATTACTAGATTGGGATTAATCAAAGGTGATAAATGTTTTGGTTCAAATTAAAGATTTAATTACTTTGATGTAATTACTTAACTGGAAATGTAATTTGAGATTTATTGGAATTTAAAATAGATTTATTTGGAATAATTAATTAAATGCAGAAATTTATTAATAATTAATTGAGTAATGTAATTAACTTTAGTTAATTAAGAAATGAAGTAATGTAAAGATGCATTTCTATATTGGATCAAAGTAATTAATCCGTGGGAATAATCTAAAGATAATTACTTAAATGTAATTAAAGAAAATTAATCAGGGATGATTAATTAAATGAATAACGGGATGATGATTAATTAATTGATTGATAATTAATTAATAGAAGTATAAGCAGGTTTAATAATGATGTGATGATTAATTTAATTAACTTTAAATTAATTAAGGATAAGATAGTTAATTTAATTCATTTTAAATTGATTATCAAATGATATGATTATTATCCTTGCCTATGTCTGATGATTGTTATAGATTCCCATTGATTGATATGATCTCAGATATGAGATGAGTAATATCTGTTGTGATATGGATGTTTGACTAAAGTGTGATATCATAGATTATCCATTTATGCTGATATGTGATTATCCATTTGTGATATTGTGTTTTATCTATCTATGATGATATAGATAATTGAATTGAATTGTTTTAAACCTTTAAAACAACTTGGCCTTAAAAGACACGTTTTGGATTTCGATGAGACCGGGATCGGGTTTCCGTATACCGGGATTCCAGGTCTGGAGACCCGAATACCACATCGATCCAAAATAACGTTAGGTCGTGAAATCCAAGTGGAGCAAGTGAAGACTCGAGGTATAAGAACTATTCGTCAGTATAACTCTGTGGGTGATTCCGTAATGAGTTTGACGAAGATAGTACTTATAGATTCGAGATGGTGATTCAGAATACCTTCGGTTTCGTTCGAACCCGGAACGAACTTGTATGGATCGAATGCTTTCAGAACATCGTCAGGTGGGCGATGAGCATTCTAAGAGATGAGTTCTGTAAAGGTAATCGTGACCTCAAGCCTCATCAACCGGGAATGGCTAAAACAGGGGAGGTGCAGCAAGGCTTCGTGGGTAGCCCCCACTTGAGAGTAAGGTTTACCCCTGTCTAGATGTCCCTATTTATTTCGGTTTAGTGTACGGTTGGTCGCGCCAACCGTGGGGTGATCTTATTTGGAACTGTCCAGTAAGGGATGAGTCCGGCCTTGTGTTGCAGGGGAGCGGGCGTACTCCTCGGTACGGTGATCTAGGCCACGTACTGTGACGGGCGGTACCCCAGTAGCCCAGCCATTGTATGGAATCCAATCTCCAATAAGCGCCGTACGTTTTGATTGTGCCAAACTATGTTGAAATGTGAGATGTAAGCATTTCAGCTATTTCTGTATTTTACTTGAAAACCCTAGACACTATTATAATATCACTGGATTTCCTATAAAAATGTTTTGGTTAGCGTAAGGTAAAAACTTTTCCATGTTTATTTGTGGGGAGTCTTACGTGATACCTTTGTTTGCAAAGGATTTTCAAAGTTAAACAACTTTAACCTGTTACTCATACCAGACCCATGTCTGACCCGAAGTTTATTTCTGTTTTTCATAAACTCTCGGGTACCCAATTTTTTTACGGGTAGTCAAGGGATTCAGGTTTAGCTTTGACGTATTCTGGAGGAGCAATGGAGCAGGAGGCTTCAGCGTGTAGATATATAGTGGTTCCGCTGTGTTAGTGATTATTTTGCATTCCGCTGTGTTGTATCTCTGTGATGTGTGAGTTGTATTAACTAGACAGGTGTTTATAACTGTCTAGTATGTAATGTATTATCTGTGTAACTCTGATGTATATGATACTATGTATTAATTTATGTGATATATTATATTTTATTCGTTCCGCTGTTGAGATTCTGTTGTTGTTTTCTTCTTCTTCTCTTTCTTTCTACTTTCTCACCTCTTTCTTTTCTTCAAAATGATACGATTTCCTGGGCGTAGGAGGTCGGGTCGTTACAGGTGGTATCAGAGCACTAGGTTGAGCGAATACCTAGGCTCTTAAGTGATTTCTTTCCTGAGAGAGCGTATTTGTTAGTGAATATAAAATTGTTTTATGTTGTGTTGACTTATCGGTTAGGTGTTTATAGATTTTGATCGGTGTGTGGGACGCCACAATATCGATAGGAATTTCTAAACTCTTAACAAGATAAACCGACACAATATTTTTTTAAAATAGGGTAAATGAAATAATTTTACCCAAATTATTTTTGTATATAAAAGAAATGATTTTCCGAAATTTTTTATAGTTATGTATGGTTGCTTGGTTGTTAGGAAATGATAATATTGAACGATTATCATTGTCATTGGGAAAATTTAATAAGAATTGGAATTTAATCAATAGTCAAGAAATAAATTCATATAATCAAATGGAACCTTGTAAACGTGAATTATAAATGTGATTTGCAATTGAAATTGAAATAAAATTCCAGGGTAATGTTTGAATAGAAATTGGATGGATCTGGAATTTTGAGAAAATTTAAATTCTTTTGGATTTGGAAGTGTTTTCAAAGGTTCTGGAAAAAATATGGTATTATTTCTAGGATATTTTTGAGTTGGATTTGAAATCTGGAAAGATTTAAAATTTAAAAATATTTGAGATGTTTAAAAGAAATAAAAGCATTTGAACTCTTTCGGTTGTTAGAAAATAACGTCGGTGATGACTGCAGCATCATCGATATTCATTTTCGAATTTCCGAGAGAAAAGTTTGCTACCAAATTATTTTAAATTGGAATTGTTTGTGAACTGGGTTTGGTTTTGAAATTCAAAAGAATATTTGAATTGCCAAAGAATTTTGGATATAGTTGATTTCAAAGGTGATTTTGTACTTTGGAAATTGCTTAAACTCTGGAAGTAAATTTAAAATGTTGTGGAATAAATAGGGTTTGGAAAACTTAAAGTTTGAATTAAATTGGAATGTAACTAAATCGTGTCAAATGAAAGTGAAGTGTAGAATTAGTTAAAGTAGACTGGAAGTAATAAGTGCTGGGAAACAAAATTTATTTATTGAAAACTAAATTTATGAATAAACAAACAAATTTATAATTGAGTGGTAATGGATGGAAGTCAGTGTTTTGTTAACATCTAGAGATTTAGTATGGTATCGACTGTATTCCAGGAATGATACCGATGGTTTAACTTAGTAGTAGAATGGTTTTTGGAGGAACTTCTGAGTTATTTTGGATCTGTTGAACCATATTTTCGGAATAGTTGGGAGGCTTACCAGTTGTGATTTCTGACTGATGGTTGCAAAGCCTAGGTCCATCACAGTTGGTACTAGTGGGAGTTTGTGCTTGTGTGCATCATCTATATTTCATCTACCATATCAGAGTTGTGCAGCGGAAGCAGTTGGAAGTGCGTCTGTTTTTCTTTTCTGGGAAAAGAGAAGTTATTTCTACGGGTGATGGCAGGGTTTGTGTTCTTGATTTTGGCTGATAGGGAGAAGATCGTCTACTGGATTGTTTTTAGATTCAGATTGTTCTGGAAGGCATCAGCAGAGGTTTAGCTGATTGATAGTGATGAAGCAGATTTGAATCGTCCGAAAAGTTTGGTGGATAGGGGACGAAGGAATTTGGATTTCAGAATCGGGAAGTTGATTTTGAATGAGTTTTCTCTGATTGAAGGAGCTATATAGATTGGTAAGTCTGAGAAATGAGTTCCGAGGTGTTCTAGATTTTTCTCTGTGTTCTGGAAAAGTTTAGTGTTTGTTCTTCTGGAGTGAATTGCCAGTTTGGATAGCTGTGATTCATTGTGTTTCACATATCTCTGAGGGAGTATGTGTAAGATTCTATTTCTGGTTCTGGAACCAGCTGTTCAGGAAGTTTTGGTTGTGAGTCTGACTCGTCTGTAGTCTGATATCCTATCTTGTCTTATAATGTAGATCTAGATGAGTAGGAGCTCCGTAGCTTAGTGATATTGACTGTTTGGATTTTATAGAGCGAGTAACCCGGTACTTATATTCGGGAAGAAATAAGCTAGTTTTAAGTGGATAAAAGTGGAAGAACAAATGTTTTGTGCCATGAACTTCAATATGGAAGTCATGGAGACGTAAATGAAGAAAATGAAGAGAGAAGTACAAAATGAAGAAGGAGGATATGTAAAATGGAAATTATGAAAAGGTAGTGATATTTATAAGAATAGAAAACTAGAATTTAACAAAAAGCCCTTAGCATAAAATAATATAATCCCATGCATGCTACACCATGCCTCTCTTACCCCTAGCACACATTACTCCCCTTACTCCTACCTCCTTAAATCATGCTAATCCTTCCATGTGTATGTACTTAGGGTATGGAGATGATTTGTATACATATAAGTTTGTTTATATGTATATATATTTTTTTGTAACATAATATGTCACATCCATGCTTAAGTATTAATATGTATATATTAATATATTTAAGTGTGCTTTATTATTACTAATCCTAACATTTATAAATATGTGCATGTTGATACAAATGTGCATGACATTTTTGATGACTTTTACGATGTCAAAAAGTCGTAATTTCGAAAACATTTTTCGGTCACATTTTCTGTTTTTATTTGAACTAACTATTTTAGTAAATATACTTTGAAAATGATTTTAACATCATTAATTATTATTTAAAAGATGTTTATTTGGTTATTAAAATCGATTATTTAAATATTTAAAAATGATTTAAATATTCAAATATAAAGTGATTAATTTACAGGTCGTTACATGGACCAGCCGGTAGTGGAAGATATGGGTGAACCTCAAAAAAAATTCTCTGATTAGATCTATATTGGGCCTATGAAGTCTAATTTATTTAGAATATTTCTAAATTTAATTCAGATAGTATCTCTTATTTCATTTAAATTTATAATTATTAATATAATTTAATTTAATTTATATTTAATTATAAATAGGATAGTATAAATATGTATCATATATATATATATATATATATCTATGTGTGTGTTTATGCGTGTGTAACATGTTGAATCACTAGTTTTGATTCATGACAAGACGGTTCAGAAGCTAAAGAAGAATATCCACTCATACATGACAAAAAGAAGACATCAGAGGATCAAGACTACAACTCTATGCTTAAATTAATTATTATATGTGTTGAGTCTTAGACATATGTTAAAATCAATCCTCAAGTTTTCTAGTTTTCTATGTTTCTTTTAAAACAAAGTTCATTGTGCAATATATGCACAGCCAGTCGACTGAAACATTCAAATATTTTAAAAAATTTCAAATTCAATCGACTGACCGAAATCGACCAGTCGACTTACCGGGCTTCAACTGTCACAATTCTGAATGGACATCTTCTTCCATGAAGAGTTGCACTCCGTGAAAAGATGCCCCTCTTGGCTGAAACTCTTCACTAAGAGTTGCATCTCTCTGAAAACTATAAATAGGAGTTCTCACATACTTCATAATCACCAATTCTGATTCTAATTCTTTCTATTCTCTCTTGTGATTATTCTAGTGCATTCATACTCTTCATTGCTTTGAATCTTTGAATTATATTTCATATACTTTGATTCTTAGCAATATTCTTCCTTTCAAATCTTCACATACTCTTTATATACTTGAGGAACTGATTATAGGAAGTTTGTAATCTTAAAGACAAATCAGTGTTATCAAGAACACATTGTGTCAACTACTTTTATATTCGGTTAAGTCCTGTTCTACTACTCAGGCAAGGGAAAGTCCTCTTCGGCTGTTGAGGCAAAAATTCTGTTCTGCTACTCAGGTGTCTGTTCTGCTGCTCAGATTTATTCCTCCGGGTTAAGTGAGGGTATTGTTAGTTAAAACCAGAAGTTAGTCTAGGACTGGACGTAGAACGGGTGTTCGAACCAGTATAAAAAATTTGGTGTGCTTACTCTTATTTACTTTACTGCTATTAACTGCTTCCGCACTTAGTTTAATATGTATATTCCATATCTGTCGATCCACACATACGTACATTTGGTATCATAGCAAGGTCATCCAATAACCATAACATAGTTATTTGATATCTTGTTAATATGGAAAACAACACTAACACTAGTTTCAATGAAGGTCGATCCACTTCACGACCACCACTATTTAATGGTTTAAATTACAGTTATTGGTCCACTAGAATGAGAATATTTATGCAGTCAAACAGTTATGATATCTGGAATATCACTCAAACTGAACATCATATACCAAATACTGAATATGCACAATGGTCACACACATAGAAACTAGATGCTACAAATAATTCAAAAGCTATGAATATGTTATTTTGTGCTTTAGAAAAAAATGAGTTTAATAGAGTTAGAATGTGCACTACTGCCTATGAAATCTGGCGGACACTAAAAATAACTCATGAAGGTACAAACAAAGTTAAGCAAAGTAAGATTTCAATGCTTAAAAATCAGTTTCAAAACTTTAGAATGAAACAAGATAAGTCTATAAATGATATGTACTCAAGATTCCAAGACATATATCACTCATTGTTAGCACTAGGAGAAAAGTATATAGATTTTGATATTGTGTCAAAACTCCTCAACTCACTCACGGATGAATGGGAGAGAAAAGTTTTAGCTATCGAAGAAGCTAACGATATCTCTACCATAAAACTAGAGGAGTTGATAGGAAATCTAATGTCTTATGAAGTTAATTTACAGGCTAAAAGAGTACAGGCACAAGACAAAAAGAACATAGCTTTTCGAGCTGAAGAAGAAGAGAACCATGATTCAGATGATGAGAATTTAGCATTCATTGCCAAGAATTTCAAGAAGTTCTTAAAGTATCGAAAGAACAACAGATTCAATGATAAAAAGAACTTCTCAAGCAAACCATCTATGTCAGCTTTAGAATGTTATAACTGTCACAAGAATGGACATATCCAGAAAAACTGTCCAGAACTAAAGAAGAGTTATTCCAACATGGGCAGAAAAGACAGGTACAAAAAGAAAGCATTCTCTGTCACATGGGACGACTCAGATTCCTCATCATCAGATAGTGACAGTGATAATGAAAATGAACAAGCAAATGTATGCTTCATGGCCACAGAAAATGAGGTTAGTGATCTTACTTTTGATGATCTAATAGAAATTAATTCAGAACTTTTGAACATACTAAAAAGTTTCAAAAGAAAATGTAAAGAAGCTCGCGAAAATCAGAACAAAGCAGAATTCGAAAGAGATATGCTTAAAGATGAGAAGGAAATACTAGAGGAAGAACTTGAAAAACTTCAAGAATCAGTCTCTAATACTAATTCTCAACTTACTTTATTGAGTCAAGAAATTGAAACTCAAAAAGAAAATAATGATGTTCTTGTCTCTGAAAATCACGAGTTAAAAACAAAAGTAAAATTACTTGAACTAGACAATACTGTGCTAAAAAGTAAGTTAGAGAATATTACTAAAAATGTTTCTAACTTTAATAAAGGAAGAGAAAATTTGTCTAAAATTATTGAAAATTCTCAATCAGTGTCAAGTAAAAAAAGGGGTTTGGTTATGTTAAGAAGTCAATAGCTCCGTCTAGAATAGAAAATAAAAGGAGAATTGATTTTAAACCCACAATCACTAAAGAAAATTCAAAAAGGACAAATTTGAAAACTATAAAAATATGGATACCTAAAACAAACAATAGTTTGATTAGAAAGAAATATATAAACTCCTTTATTGAATCTGTACACAAAAATATAAATTATGTTTATAAAGGGAATACCGAACCCTCTTGGGGTTGGTTTCCTAAGATCTAACTATTAGGACCCTATAAAAAGGTGGGTACCAATATTATTTTTTATTTTGCAGGACCCACTTAAAAAGAGAGGAAAATGGATATTAGACAGTGGTTGCTCAAAACATACGACAGGAGACAAAAATATGCTATCAAACATTATCTACTCAGATGGAGGTTCTGTCACTTTTGGAGACAATTCCAAAGGATATATCATTGACAAAGGTGATGTGAGCAACAACGGTACATCTAATTTACCTCTTATTTCAAATGTTTTACTAGTCAAGAATTTAAAACATAATCTTTTAAGTATTAGCCAACTGTGTGACAAAGGATTCAAAATTACCTTTTCTGATAATAAGTGTAGCATTTCTGATCAAAATCAAAATTTACTCTTTGAAGGAAATAGAGACAAAAATATTTATATTTTGAATATGAAAATAAATCATAATTCAGATATGTGTCTACTAGCCAAAGACAATGATCCTTGGTTATGGCACAAAAGATTTTGTCACATTAACTTCAAAACTTTAACTAAGCTTTCTAAAAATGAGTTAGTAAAAGGATTACCTAAAATGAACTTTAAAATAGATCATATTTGTGATGCATGTCAATTAGGAAAACTAACGAAGTCATCTTTTAAATCTAAAAAGGTTATTTCAACAACACAACCACTTGAACTATTACATATGGATTTATTTGGACCAACACAAGTGCAATCCATAAATCATAATAGATATGTGTTTGTAATTGTTGATGATTTTTCTAGATATACTTGGACTATTTTTATGAAAAACAAAAGTGATACTTTTGAAAATTTCAAAGTCTTTTCCAAAAGAATTCAAAATTTCAAAAACTTAAAAATAAAGAACATTAGGAGTGATCATGGAGGTGAATTCGAAAACGACGTTTTTGAACATTTTTGTAAAAAGAAAGGAATAAACCATAATTTTTCTTTTCCTCGTACTCCGCAGCAAAATGGAGTAGTAGAACGGAAAAATAGAACTTTACAAGAATGTGCAAGAACCTTGTTAAATGGAAGCACATTACCCAAACATTTCTAGGCAGAAGCAGTAGCAACTGCCTGTTATGTACTAAATCATGTTTCTATAAGACCTCTAACTAAAAACACTTCTTATGAACTTTCTAATGGTCGAAAACCAAATATTTCCTATTTTTAGGTTTTCGGTTCAAAATGTTATATTTTAAACACAAAAGATCAGCTTGGCAAATTCGATCCAAAATCCGATGAAGGAATCTTTATAGGATATTCAGACCGAAGCAAAGCTTATCAAATTTTTAATAAAAGAACTAATATCATCGAAGAAACACTTCATGTATCTTTTGATGAAAATTTTAAACAAATATCAAGTAGTAGAGATGAAGAAGAAGTTCCTGAAAATATCACAAATATAGAAACTACCTTGTCTAAAAATAATGAAAACAATTTTCCTAATAATGAATTAAGATCTCCACCAAGGATATTAAAAGATCATCCAGTTCAAAATGTCAGGAGAAATTAATTCAAATGTTAGAACTAGAAATCGATTAAATCAAATGGGTCACGTAGCATTTCTTTCTAATATAGAACCTAAAAATGTTAAGGAAGCCTCAACTGATGACTATTGGATTATCGCTATGCAAGAAGAACTAAACCAATTCGAAAGAAATGACGTTTGGGATTTAGTTCCAAGGCATAGTGACTAATTAGTTATTGGTACTAAATGGGTATTCAAAAATAAGGCTGATGAACATAGTAATATAACAAGGAATAAAGCTAGATTAGTTGCACAAGGATATAATCAGGAAGAAGAAATTGACTACGAAGAAACGTTTGCTCCAACCGCTAGATTAGAAGCAATTCGTATATTATTGGCCTATGCATGTTTTCACAACTTTAAATTATATCAAATGGATGTTAAAAGTGCTTTTTTAAATGGCTTTATAAAAGAAAATGTTTATGTTGAACAACCTCCCTTATTCATTCACGAAAAATTTTCAAACCATGTCTATAAACTTAAAAAGGCGTTATATGGATTAAAACAAGCACTTCGTGCTTAGTATGATCGTCTAAAAAGTTATTTAATAGACTATGGGTTTGAAATTGGGAAGGTTGATCAAACTCTTTTTATTAAGAAAAAGAAAGAAGATATTTTAATAATTCAAATTTATGTTGATGATATTATTTTTGGTTCAACTAATGAGAAGTTATGTAAGGAATTTTCTAAAATAATGACGGATGAATTTGAAATGTCTCACATGGGAGAATTAAATTATTTTCTTGGTTTACAAATTAAACAACTTAAAAATGGAATTTTTATAAATCAAGAAAAATATTGTAATAATCTAATTAAACGCTTTGGTATGGAAAATACTTCTGCCAAACCTACTCCTATGAGTACAACTATACATCTTGAAAAGGATGAAAACGGCAAAAGTGTAGACCAAAAATTATATCGAAGCATGATTGGATCATTACTTTACTTAACAGCAAGTAGACCTGACATAATGATGAGTGTTTGTTTGTGTGCACGATTTCAAGCAGATCCAAAAGATTCACACATTAGAGCAGTGAAACGTATATTACGATATCTTAATAAAACCAAGAACTTTGGATTATTTTATCCGAAAGTATGTCCTTTCGAATTAGTTTCATATAGTGATGCTGATTTTGGAGGAAGTCGGACGGATAGAAAAAGTACAAGCGGAACTTGTCACTTCATTGGACGATCTCTTGTATCTTGGTTTAGTAAGAAACAAAATTGCGTCTCACTCTCAACTTGTGAAGCAGAATATATATCTGCGGCTTTGGCATGTGCTCAAGTAATCTATATGCAGCAAACACTTCAAGATTTTGGTTTTAATTTATCTAAATCAACAATTTTTTGTGATAACTTAAGTGCTATCAACCTATCTAAAAATCAAATTAATCATTCACGAACAAAACATATTGACATTCGTCATCATTTTCTTTGTGATAGTATTGAAAAAGATATAATAAATCTTGATTTCGTATCTTTTGAAAACCAGTTGGCTGATATTTTTACTAAACCTTTAAATGAAAACACTTTTGTAAAATTGAGCCGAGAACTTGGAATCATCTCGTTTAAAAATTTATAAGTTTTTTAAATATATATATATATATATATAATTTTCTGCATGAGCTGGGATTCAAACTCAGGACCTCCTGGTAAGTATGCATATGTCTTTGCCAGTAAGCTATGTGATGTTACTTCTCTAAGCTCATAGCTCACTTCAGCTTATTTCTGTTTTGTTTGGTCCACATCACTTTGATTATTGTCCACAATTCTCTTATGGCTGAAATTCAATCGTTCTATATTTAATCTCATCTATTCATTTTTTAGTTTCAGACTTCTATACTTATATTCATTCTAAAAAAAATTCCTACTTGATTAAAGAAAATATTACTTCTTCAAAAACAATCAAACATGGTTTTCAACTTTGCATTGTTTATCTACACCATGGTCGGATCATCCTCAGACGAGCCTTCCTCTCATTACTCGTCTGGATATTCTTCAACTAATTATGAATCTCCAAGTTCAGGGTCTTCAGAACTTCCAACTCCGACTCCTGCTTATATCCCGATATGTCCACCACAAAGCCATCATACGGGATATACGCCAGAAAATAAACGCACGCGAAGAAACTTATTTCCATCTCCGACAACTAAAGAAAAGATAGATGACTTGCATCACTATCAGAGGGAAACACTTGAACTTCGGCGTGAAATGCATTATGAACAAAAGAGTCATGGTAGGAGACTTAGTTTTCTTGAACGATGTGCTGCAAAAATATGTGGTTCATCCCCCATCAACACGAACGCACATATTCAGTCACCTCAACACCCTCATGTATCACCAAATTCATTGAATCATAGAGGACCGAATTCATGGGAACGTGGAGGAACGAGCAACTCACCGATTCAAAAAGAATGTTCATCTATAAAACTATTTGTTGAAAATACAAAAATTGAACCAGGAGAAGAATCGGAAGACTCACACTCTCATTTCTAATTTTGTATACACAAAAACTAGTATACTCATTTTCTTTGTTTTAAAATGTACTTAAGTTCATAAAAAAACTTGTGTATCTTCATGAAATAGTTTAAAAAAACTGTTTTGTAATTATTTCTTACAGTCGGTCGACTGAAATTCAGAACCAGTCGACTGGTTACAGGGAAACCAAACTCTTGGGAAACCAGTCAGTCGACTGACCTAACACGATCAGTCGACTGGCTGTATAAAATTTGTGTTATTTTTAGTGCACCAGTCGACTGACTACTTTCATCCAATCGACTGGCTGTAGGTAAATATTTCTGATTCCCTATTTAGTTACTTTTTACTCCACTCTCACTTTACCATTCTCAGTTTTTTAAACCCAAATCCTTTTCATACAAAAAATTAAAAAATCCCAAATCCAAGCAAATTTTTCACCAAATCCTTGATCAAATGGCTCCTACAAAGCGACATAGGCAAAGCTCCTCCTCCGCCGGACCTACCGATAGCCAAATCGTACAATGGCTATATAACGATGTCGCGATAGCAAGATGGCATAAAATGGAAAATTCGCGGATCTTTGAAGGTTCATTTATGGTCTACAACGATTTTGCGGCTTACGAATTACAAGAGCTTATGCGTAGATCCGGATTGGAATCACTACTCGACTTAAATCTCAATTCTCACAAGATTAATCATCTCATGGTGAAGCTTTTCTATGCTAATTTAAATCTTCCTCATCAACGTCCATCAAATATAGATGATTGTGTTTGGAGTTTAGTTTGTGGACATCAAGTTTTCTTCTCCTTAGACCGGATGGCGCACATACTTCAATCGCCTAACCAAGGTATTCCTCTAGACGATGTCGATTGTAATATTCAACAAAGAAATTGAATTAGCCATATGTTCATAGGTGACAATATGACGTAACAAAAATCTATTCTTCTTCGACCAAAAGCGAGAATTCTTCACAAAGCGTTCATGGGGAGTATCCTTCCGAGAACTGGGTCATATGAACTTATCTACCCGGAAAATTTCAAAGCACTATATGCGGTATGGGGAGGAACTCAAGTCAATTGGCTACGGAGAATATTGGATGAATTTCTCACCTTCAACAACGGTAATATGAGAACCATTTACTTCGGAGAATATATAATGAGATTACTTTTAAATGTGGGTGCACCTCAACCGAAATCCAAAACTTCTTCCATTGGAGTTATCAACATTCGCACATTGAGTCTCATGAAACTACCGTCAGCTCCTCCAGCGTTTATCCCATATGAAGAATGGCGTAAACAACAACGACATCGACAATCAGGCGGACCAATAATTCGAGAGCGAACACCTCTACCCGTAGAAGAAGAAGAAATTCGTCTCGCAACATCGGCTAGTACATGAGAGTCCATAGAGATCCTATCTAGAAATCAACAAATACTAGAAACTCGTTTGAAGAAAGTTGATAAAAAATAGACAAGGTAAAAGGGTTCTTTTCTATACTATGGGATGTGATTTCATGTTCTTCATCCACGACTGCTTCTTCCGTAGCACATGGTAAGCGACCAGCACCGAGATTCACGTGGTCTACTTCCGAGGAACACACCAGAAGCGACACTAGCGGACCAAGTGGTAGTGGACCAGACACATGAAGGCCTAGAAAGGAGCATATAGAGGAATATGACTGGGATCGTGATGAGTAAGCTTCTATCTCATGTTGGTAAGATTTGATGGAATTTGTTCTTTGTTCAAATAATTTACTTTGCAAACTACTCTAGTAAACATTGTGAGACTTGTAGTAAGTAGTCTCATTATTGTTGTTTATGGTTTTTTATTCATATCATGTACTATGATACTCTGTTTTATCTATGTGTACTGTTTTGTGTCTGTTTGTGTGTTGTACACTAAAATTTATTTATCTGTCTCCTTTTTGTCGATGACAAAGGGGGAGAAAAAAGTGTGTGCACTAACATATTTGATGCATGAAAAAGATATCATATATCCAGGGGGAGAAAATTTTCCCTCTAAGATATATACAGGTTGTCATCAATCAAAAAGGGGGAGAATGTTGAATCACTAGTTTTGATTCATGACAAGACGGTTCAGAAGCTAAAGAAGAATATGCACTCATACATGACAAAAATAAGACATCATAGGATCAAGACTACAACTCTATGCTTAAAGTAATTATTATATGTGTTGAGTCTTAGACATATATCAAAATCAATCCTCAAGTTTTCTAGTTTTCTATGTTTCTTTAAAAACAAAGTTCACTGTGCAATATATGCACAGCCAGTCGACTAGCTGGGTATGCCCAGTCGACTGAAACATTCAAATATTTTAAAAAAATTCAAATTCAGTAGATTGACCGAAATCGACCAGTCGACTGACCGAAATCGACCAGTCGACTGACCGGGCTTCAACTGTCATAATTCTGAATGGACATCTTCTTCCATGAAGAGTTGCACTCCGTGAAAAGATTCCCCTCTTGGCTGAAACTCTTCACTAAGAGTTGCATCTCTCTGAAAACTATAAATAGGAGTTCTCACATACTTCATAATCACCAATTCTGATTCTAATTCTTTCTATTCTCTCTTGTGATTATTCTAGTGCATTCATACTCTTCATTGCTTTGAATCTTTGAATTATATTTCATATACTTTGATTCTTAGCAATATTCTTCCTTTCAAATCTTCACATACTCTTTATATACTTGAGGAACTGATTATAGGAAGTTTGTAATCTTAAAGACAAATCAGTGTTATCAAGAACACATTGTGTCAACTACTTTTATATTCAGTTAAGTCCTGTTCTGTTGCTCAGGCAAGGGAAAGTCCTCTTCGACTGCTGAGGCAAAAATCCTGTTCTGCTTCTCAGGTGTCTGTTCTGCTGCTCAGACCTATTCCTCCGGGTTAAGTGAGGGTATTGTTAGTTAAAGCCAGAAGTTATCTAGGACTGGACGTAGAACGGGAGTTCGAACCAGTATAAAAATTCCTGGTGTGCTTACTCTTATTTACTTTACTGCTATTAACTACTTCTGCACTTAGTTTAATATATATATTCCATATCTGTCGATCCACACATACTTACATAACATAATGATCCATGCAAGGTATAACATGCCCGTTGATAAATGTTGGGATTTACATCGGAGCGGACATGTTAGCCCATCCTATATATATTGAATGTTGGGAGAAGTTAGTACCGACTTATCCCTATAACTCTGTACCGGGTTATCCTGCTTTGCATTCTTCCACTCTAACTTTGCATAAGTAATCATCTGCCCCTTTTATATATGCCCAAGTGATTTCGTAGAGTTCTGAGCGACCTATCCTAAGAAATGAAGAGTGAACGGCTGAAACTGCAAAGCAAACCAAGTGATGAAGGAACGATTACCAAAACTAGTCATCGATCAATGAAAAAGCATGGGACACATTAAGATGAAGCTAGTAATGCAATGTAGAAGAAATGGTTAAGTTTCCACTAAGGGGGCAACTTGGTACTGAGTTATAACTATAGCTCGTGGGACCTTGTGAATTTTCACACTACTTCGAGCTGACATTTGGACTTCACAACAAATGGCCCCCTGATCCATCATACATGTTTACTCTATAAATAAAAGCTATAGAGCAACAAAAATGGCGGTGGGATTCTTTGGCCGTAGAGACTCTGCTATTTCTTCATCTCTGACTTCTCCTCTATTAAAGTCATCTAGAAAACAACTATTTGCTATTCTAGAACTTAGATCGGTGAATTCTTAGTACTAATGACTCACAAACAACCTAAAAAAATCTATTGTAAATATGAGATCCACTTGATTGTGGTCAGATCTGATATAACTAGTTTTAATCCAGTGAGAGAACAACTAATGAAAAAGAATGAAGTGGACATAGGCTGGAGATTACGCTGAATCACCATAAATTTCTTGTTTCTCCTTTTATTTTTTTGATTTTCCTTTACTTTTAATAGAACTTGTGCTTTCATTTGATTTTTAGGTGTCAATCCATTTTTTGGGTAACATTTTGGTGCTTTCACTGAAATAAAAAACTAGATCTGAAGACTTGAATCTGAGATTTGGAGAAGATGAAGAGACCTAACACTAGATCTAAGGTTGAAGCAAGCAAGCCAGGGAATGGGGCAGCCAAAAAATGTCCTCGAATTCTCATCAATCTATCTATGTAACCAAAGAAGAGCTTGAGAAAATGACGAAAGAGATGCAAGATGGATTAATGACTCGACAACAGGAAATGCTTGAAGGATTTTTCCAGAGAATGGGACAATAAGGAATAACTAGAGCTGTAGGAATTCAGAACCAAGTGCAAGGAGCTAATGCAGGAACATATGGAGTTGGAGCGGAGCAAACTGGAACAATGCTCCTACAAACACAACAACTTGGTGCGGACCTAAATCAACTCGGTACCAAGAGAACTGCCCTAGAGGCAATGTTGGTGTGACTACAAGAATGTCGGGAATGGATAATGCTGGAGATAGAAACATAAATTAGAATCTGAATGCACAATAACTGGAGGAGTATGTGTCAGAACCTCCCCGTGGGAAAGGAGGATATAATGAAACTAGAGGAGCAGTTCAAAACGCTAACATGTAGCCAGAGGAGTATGTGCGAGAATATGTTCTGGGATTCCCCTACAAGAGCAGGGGGCAGGCTATCACTTTTGGACGAAGACCATCATTGAACAAGGAAAATTGAATTGTTGAATTGATAAGGAGTATAGTTAGAGGTGGACTCCCAGATCAAAGCTTGGAGGATGTGAACAGGTACCCGTTTACTTCAGATATCCGGAATGCGAGAAATCTTCCTGATTTCAAACTTTCAACGCTGAAAATATACGACAAAAAACCAGATTCGACGATTCATTTAATGAGATACATCCAACATATGGAGCTGGTGGGTGCATATGAAGAAGTAATGGGGTGGTGTACTTGACGGACTTGGTGGCGATGTGGTTTAGGTAGATAGAGAATGGGTCCATTAGCACGTGGACCGATTTGGTAAGTAAGTTCTTAAGATAGTTTCGAGTTCATGTCTCGCGACCAAAGAATGTGATGACACTGTCAAGCATGAAACAAAGGCTTGGAGAGACATTGAGAAGCTATTTGACAAGATTCAATGCTGTAGCAGCGATCAATAAGCCGGACCCATCAATAATCTTAATGGCGGCATTGTCTAGAGTCGCATGTAAAACCGACTTTAAAGTTGCACTAGAAAGGGATCCACCGATGGATCTTGTAGAATTCTACCATAAAGCAGAAAGATATTTCATTAGGAAGACAACAAACATGAGGATGAGGATGTTGAAATTAACGTTCTAGATGAAAGAGGACTATCCAGAGTGGGAAATGGAAAAAACAAAGGAAAATGGAGAATTGATGACAACTTCAGAGAACCAAAATGAAAAAGAAGGGAGCCTAAATTCTCTTCCTACACTGACTTGATCGAAACCCCGAAGAGGATATATATGGACACTGGAGGGAAGATCCTCTATCGAAAGCCAATTAGGAGAGAGCTTATTGATTATAAGACAAGATCCAGAAATTTCTGCATCTTCTATGAGCTGGATGGACATGAAACGAACGACTGCCAACACCTTCATGATCTGATAGAAGTACTGGTTAGAAGCAACTAGCTATAATAATATATGAGGAACTAAACTGCAATGGTGCTGTTTGAGCAACCACCATCTACAGTGAATGCACCAAGGAACATCCGGGGATCTGTTTGAGACTCGAAATCCCATGATTAGGATGAACGGGAATCAGATCTGATTCCCGCATTCTGCCATTTCGTTTCCTTTTTTCACATTTTTTCCTGTATTAACTAATAAAGACAATAATAACCTCAGGCCGCTTACACATGTATGGGATCCCAAACGGTTCTGAGGCACACTCTGAGTCGGATGCATAAGATCGCTATTTAGAATGATAATAACCTTGGACCGCTTACACATGTATGGAAACAAGATTGGTCTCTAGAAACGTTCTAAGTCGGATGTCTCGGATGGATAATTAGGATTTCTACTTATTTGCCTTGATTTGAATATTTGACTTTTGAAAAATCCACATTGAATGTGATGACTGATATTAAGTCCATAGAGACGAAACCGGTGTGCACCTCCTCATCAGAGAGTAAGCAGATGGGCTTGTACGATATTGATCGCTTTAAGTCCCATCCGGAGAGATAGGACCGGGGTGTAGGATACAAGCTCCCTTGCCGGAGAGCGAATGGACAGGCTTGTATGAAAAGTAAGCTCCCTTATCGGAGAGTGAGCAGATGGGCTTGCTTGCTCGTTGGGTCCCCCTGTCGAAGAGCGAGCGGATTGGAATCTAAGAATCCGGAGAGATTAAAACCCTAGATTAGGAATGAACAATCCAAAGAGATCAAACCCTAGATTGGAAGATCAACGGTTCGACGAGATCAAGCCCTGGGGTGAATGTAGATTTGATAAAAGGATTTGAGCGCCTGACAATCGGAGAAAGGAAGATAAACCCTAGGCTAACATAGGATGAATAGGATATGTAGAATGATACTTCAAATAGTTTACCAAGATCGAGATTAAAGAATAGCCGAGAGCTCAACTATAGGAGACTGATGTTTGGAACTTATTCTAGAGCAACACACCTTACATTCAAAAGGCATAATTTGTGAGGCAAGTGTTAACCCGCTTTTTAGCAAAGCAGATTTCAATTGGAAGTTAGAACGTCAAAACGAAGACAAAACGACTTGGAATCTGGAATATACACTCAAATTAGCTAAGGAAATGGCTTTGGAAAATTTCAGCAAGAAATGTGCTAAGGGGAGAAGTCAGTATCGAGTTATTCCTATAACTCAATACCGAGTTATCCTGCTTTGCATTCATTCACTCCAACTTTGCGCAAGTGATCGTTTTCCACTTTTATATGTACCTAAGTGATTTTGTAGAGTTCTGGACGACCCATTCCAAGAATTGAAGAGTTGATGGCTGAAACTATAGAGCAAACCAAGTGATAAAGGGACGATTACAATAAAAACGCATGGGAAACATCAAGATGAAGCCAGTAGTGCAATGCAAAAGAAATGGGTAAGTTTTCCACTAAGGGGACAGCTCGGTACCGAGCTATAACTATAGCTCGTGGGACTCTATGAATTTTCATACTACTTCGGGCTAACATCTGGACTTCACTACAAGTGGGCCTTTGATCCATCATGCCTGTTTTCTCTACAAATATAAGCCATAGAACAACCAAAACGGAGGGGGGATTCTCTGACCGTGAAGACTCTGCTTTTTATTCACCTCTAACCTCTCCTCTATTAAAGTCACCTGCAAAAACTATTTGTTGTTCTAGGACTTAAATCAGCGAATTTTTAGTATTAGTGACTCACAAACAACCTAGAAACTCTATGTTAATCTGAAATCCACTTGATTGTGGTCAGATCTAGGATAACTAATTTTAATCTAGAGAGAGAACAACTAATAAAATGATTGAAGTGGACATTGGCCGGAGATTACGCTGAACCACTATAAATTCTTGTGTCTCCTTTTACTTTTTTTTCTTTTTCCTTTGCTTTCAACAGAACTGGTGCTTTCATTTGATTTTTGGGTGTTGATCCATTTTTTAAGTTAACAGTAAGTATATTTATAATATCTAAATATGTATATGTATATGTATACATATATGTATGTATGTATATTAATTATGCGTTTAAATTTTTTTAAACCTTTCCAAATTGAATGCATGGCATAAAAAAAAGTTATTTATATTTTATTACATTAAAATATATATAGCAATTAATTATTCAAAATACAATAAAATAATAATAGAAAATAAATTATAAAATTTTAGAAAATCAAGCATGATATTTAAAGTTACAAAAAAATTTCTAAAATTTTATGAGTCAAAATAATATTTTTAATTAATTAACCGATTTCGACTGTTTATTAAATTGATTTTTAAAAATATAAAATATGATTTTTAATTTTGATTTTTTGGCCAAGAGTTTATATGATGATAAAAAAATTTAAAAATTAATTTTTGAAATATATTTTATTTTATATGATTTATTTAATTAGTATATTGATTTAAATAATAGTAAATACATATTACAATTTAATTTGTAGCCATATGAAAATATAATCAATGTGGATATGCATTTATAAAATATAGGTTCAACTATTAACATGATAAGATGATATAATTAAATACAAGTCATATAATTAAAATTAGGTAGTATATTAATATATATATATATATATATTAATATAAATATAATAATTAAAATAAAATTTATTTGGTTGTGCACTTTAGTTCTCTGTATTTCCACTCGTGTTTTTCTTCCAATATTTTCACTCGACCCAACTGAAGTCACTCTATAGACACTATGCCATGATTTGACTATAATCAAGCGGAGCTTTCATATTGAAGATTCATAGTATTCTCAATTTGAGAGAACTGTGTAAATCAATCACATTGGTATTTTCTATTTGACCTTAGAAAATTATCGAGTGAGTTGCTTTATAGTTATCCAATAACTATAAGCACGTAACCTCTTGATGCCACCAGCAGTCATGAGTAATACACCATCTAACATTTGAAGAGTGTTACGTACTATAGTCTCAACAGATACATCAATATCCAATCTCAATGCATCTTGAATAGGAACATTTAAAATGGTATATTTAAATTTATTGTGATAAATTACTCACGATTAAAACACTTTGTAACTACTATCACAAAATATGATATTTATGGATTTTCTATTAAATATACCTTAAATTAAATTAGTTAATTAATAACACATTATATCAAGTACATTTTGTGATTAATTAAATTATATCAAGTACATTATATCAAGTACATGGATATCAAGTACATGGATTTTCTATCAAGTATATTATATCAAGTACAAATTAATTAAATTAATTAATTAATAACACATACTATCACAATCTCAAGGAAGTGGATCCTATTTCTCCATATCTTTTTATTTATGTAATTGAATTTCTTTCTGCTCTATTCAATAATGCTATGAAAAATAAATTGATGGATTTTCATCCAATGTGTGGAAATCCTCAAATATCATCTTTGATGTTTGCAGATGATTTAGTGTTGTTCACAAAGCCTAATGTCAAATCTATCTCTATAGTTTTGGATGTCCTTCATAGTTTTACCTCCTTGACTGGTTTGAGTATTAACACTAATAAATCAAAAATATTAATTGCTGGAGTTTCTGAGGATATCAAAAGCTCCTTGATTAATCTGTCAACTTTGTCCCCTTTTGATCATGATGAAACTTATCTGGGTGCTCCTGTTACTTCTTCTATAGTTAAAACCTCCCAATGTCTCCCAATGTTTGAAAGAATAACTGATAAACTTTCTTCTTGGCCAGTCTCTAAATTATCCATTGCTGGTAGGTTTGTTATTGTTAAGTTTATTGCTTCTGCCATGTGTCTTTATTATGCTAGAATTTTCATATCACCTGCAAAACTAATTTCAATGATTAATTCTGCCTTGAATCATTTTCTATGGCATGGCAACCCATACTCCAAAAAGGTAATCCCTATATCCTTCAAATCTGTTTGTGGTCCTTATGAAAATGGTGGTCTTGGAGTTATGAATATCAAACAATGGTGTAACGACCCATAAATTTTAGTGATTTATTAATTTAATTAATTGAATTTTTGTGGAATTTTAAATAATAAAATTTTGAAATAAAAATTTAATATTTGGAATACGTCTACTTTAACATAGCAAATGGTAAATTTTAATCAGATAATATGGAAGTTTATTTTATTGTATAATTTTATTCAAATTTAAATCAGTTAAAAATTGATGATAATAAAATATTTTCCAAAACTGAATATTTTTCTATAGAAAATTTGTAAACCATCTTCTGAGTGAGACGCCATCTTCCGTTTCTTCAAATTTGAGCTGCTATTGCTCCGTTTATCTTATTTCTGGCAGATTAGCAGCATTTTCGGTACGGGATATCGACTTTTGATAGATTGAACGTGTAGCGACCCGCCGTTCCGTACCCCTTGAGTTGATAATAATTCTTCCTCGTTCAACCCAAAGTGTACGAAAGAGCGAATAACTAGGGTAAAAGAAGAAAAAGGTAGAAGAAGAAGATAGAAAAACAACATCAGAATCTCACAGTCGCAGCGGAATAAAATATATTATATAACAACAGCTTTTAAATACAAAGAAATCTGTACTGCCATATATACATACCATTATTAGAGTACAACAATCATCCATCACTTGGACAACTTAATACTTGTCCTTACACAGCGGAAATAATAGTCAAATACGGAAGTACGCTCTGCCATCCAGCTCGCCTCTTGAGCTCCCTAGCACATTATCCTGGATCTGTTCAACTCGGTCTGACCCGAGCATCATAATAAAACAACACTCGAGTCAGTCTGGAAAACCAGCGTGAGAAAACCACACTCAATTGGATTATTATATTTTTTTGAAAATCCTTTGAAACAAAGGTATCTCGTAAGACCACGCCACAAATAAATATGTCGGGTTTTTACCTTACGATAACCAAAACATTTTTTTATCAAATTCGTCTGATATTATAATAGTGTTTATAGAAAGTAAAATAGAATCTAGCTGAAATGCTTTCATCTCACGTTCCAGCAATAGTTGGGCACAATCAAAACCGTACGGGCACTTATTCGAGATTGGATTCCATACAATAGCAGGGCTACTGGGGTACCGCCCGTCACAGTACCTGGCCTAGATCAAAGTACCGAGGATCATGACCGATCCCCTACAACACAAGACCGGAGCTACCCCTTACTGGATAGTCCGAATAAGATCACCCCGCGGTTGGGATCAGCAACCGCCCACTAAGCCGAATAAAAGGGACATCTAGACATGGATGACCTTACCCTAATTAGTTGCTAGCCACTTAGTCTTGTTGCACCTCCCCTGTTTTAGCCATTCCCGGTTGATGAGGCTTGAGGCTATGCGTTACCTTTTTAGAACACATTTCACTTAGAATGCTCATCGTCCTCCTGACGATGATCTGATAGCATTCATCCATACAAGTTTCCCTGGGTCTGGACAAACCAAACCACCGTCTTCATCATCTTCATGGTCTTCATTCGCTAACGTTCAAACCGGATCGAAGTGGTTTTCAGATAATTAGATCTGATCCCGGTCTCTTCGAAACGATCAACGCATTGGCCAATATTGATAGTCGGTTATTTAACTATCAATTAACATTCACAAGCAACAATCAAGCCAAAATATATACCCAAGATATTATTTTCACATTTCAACACTTGAAAATAGTTTTCAAATTCCTTTTATTCACATGGCACAAATTCCTTTACCTTTGCCCAATACTTATAATATATTTTTCCACCCCACTTGATATTCAACACTTGGAAAATATTCATTTATTTTCTATCTCCTTTCTCAAAAATCATTTACAATTTTATTTGTAAATTCCAACCCGTTTCACCGAATTCTATAAACTCCAGAATTCCTTAATTAATTCTCTTTAATATTTCCCTTCTACTACCCTTGTGAATTTTATTTCGCCTTCTGAAAGTTTGCTTATCTTATACTTAAGATTTTATTTTAGTTCTCATAATACACTATAAGATCTTCTTCTAAAATCTTATCTGTTTTAATAACTCGCTTCTCATCTCAAGAGGATTTTTAATTGAATTTAAAACCTTTAAAAACATATATACTTATATAAAATAAGAGTAAAGGTTTTATTTTCAAAAATATGGTTTAAGATAAAACTAAATACCAACATCCAAATTCATGTCCAGTTACTAATAAGTATTAAGTAAATAATAACTATCTTCGGAATATTCTAAATTCAAAAATAGTTTATAAAAGTTATATAGTATGGTAGATTTAAAAATTCACTTTAAAAACAATTTTACTTTACTCGACAAAAAGCCTATCTTTAGAAAATCCAGTATCCACCAATTCAATTCATAAATTCCTCTTGATTCATACCTCATCGGCCCTATTCACCATTTTCTTTTTTCAAAACAATTTCCATAACTCGATATAAGTTCACGCCATCACTTATATTCTCCACATATCCACTGATATTAATCTATCTCATTTATAAACCCCGTTTATAAATTTATAAACCCCATTGAGTTTTCCATTTATTTATAAAAACATTCTATTTATAATTCCATTCTATAATTTATCCCTTAATAAATTCCATTTTAATCCATTTTAATTATAAATTCCAATTCTCTTCCAATTTTCAAATGTATTTCCAGTTCTTAATAAATATATAATTAAAATTAAAATCTCTTTCTAGCCCAATTTACCAATAGTTAAATATAACCAAATTATATATTTTCTCATTCCACTTAATTTTCTTTACAAAATAACCTAGTTTACAGTTTAAACATTTCCATTCAAAATCTTCTTTTTATTGCTTCAAATTTATTACTTATGGTATTTAAAAATACCAAATTCAATTTCCAGGCTATTTAGCATTTTACAATTCAATTCACACAATCCATATCAATTTATCCAACCTGTCATATATCAACATATATATGAAAACAATAAATATCTTTGAGGAATCTAGTTGGATCCCTCCAACCCGTTTTCCCTGCATCCACAGATGTTAGTCAACAAATAAAATACCAATCCCACTTCGAGGGGGATATCGCGGTATAAAGGGTCATCCGCTATTATGCGGGGCGCATAGGGTCTCATCCGCTATATAATGCGGGAATATCAATCACTCCAATATATAAACTATATATAATAATATCATCCAACAGATATCATAATTCATCAATCAACATCCAATGATTTAAATATAATCATTTAAATTTAAATAAGGCTATCCAAATGAGTGAGAAAAATCTCACCTTTGATTATTGTTTGCAATCCACTCCAATCTCGACTTGATTCACAATTTTTGACCTTGCATAACATTATTCAGTTTATTAACATTTGAATTAATCGAACAATTAATTTCATTTAATAATTTAATTTACTAATGATTTAGTTTTCAACTAATTTTCTTTTTTGTAAATTATTTTCTAGTGGCTAAAATAATTAGATAAGTTTATTAAACAAATTAATCTCCATTATTTTAAAATTAACTGGTAGATTTATAATGTGTATGTGATATTTGTTTTTTTTCCAAATTGAAACTACATATATACTTATAAAAATAAGTGGAAATTAGGGAGGCATCCTATCATACTTTCATATTGTAAAGCGGGTCCCTGTAAAAGTTTCATTGTAAATCCGGTCCCTATTTTCTAGAAACAAAGAAAAATTATTGTTGAAATGTCAGCAACTTTTGTAAATAAGTGCTGATATTTCAGCAACTTTTCCTGTCAAAGTTTCATTGTAAATGCGATCCCTATTTTCTAGAAACAAAGAAAAATTATTGCTGAAATGTCAGCAACTTTTATAAATAAGTGCTAATATTTTAGCAACTTTTCCTGTCAAAGTTTCATTGTAAATCCGGTGCCTATTTTCTAGAAACAAAGAAAAATTATTGTTGAAATGTCAGCAATTTTTATAAATAAGTGCTGATATTTCAGCAACTTTCATACACTGTGTTCACGGTGCACATAAATGTTGCTGAAATGTCAGCAACTTTTATAAATAAGTGCTGATATTTCAGCAACTTTCATACACTATGTTCACAGTGTACAGAAAAGTTGCGGAAATGTCAGCAACTTTTATGAAAAGTTGCATCATGCTCTACAATAATCGTGAATAAAAAACAGGGACCTAATTTACATTGAAATTTAGTGAATGACTTTTCGTGTATTTTGAACCTTAATAAGGTCCTGTGCCAAAAGAACCCTAAAAATAACTTATAGATTTCAAAAATCTAATTTATATAAATTCTTTCAACCTTTAAAATTCCTACTTTTCCTTTTCAAGACCTTATCCATAAATATATTTCATGTTTATATACCTATTTATTACTTTTAAATTAAAACGGAAATTTTATAACTTAAATCAATACTGTGTTATATATTTTCTGACCTATATACATATACATATACGTATACAAATACATATACATATACATATACATATACATATACATATACATATACATATACATATACATATACATATACATATACATATACATATATAGAGTTCAAAATAAAAATCTAATACCTTACTGTAAACTCTTTTTTTCTTTTTCTTTACTGTATATATACAAATATATATATAGCTTTAATTTGAAGAACAAACAGTTTTATATACCTTACTATAAAATCAATTACCGTGTCATATATTATTTTTTCTGTGTATATACATTTATACATACGTTAATATTAAATTGAAAATATAAATTGTAATTATACCTCACTACTCCCTCGATTGAGCACGAACCAAGCCTCGACCCGCTATCCCTTTACCGAAACCCTAACGGCGACGATCTTGAAATCGCGCCCTACACTACAGCGTCGAACGGTCGAACACCCTGCCGAACTCCTTGTCGCAACCTCATTCCTGGTTGAGAACGATCTCACGATCCCCTTCCATGTTCGCCTGATCGAACGCTGCCCCATCGCCGCCTTCCACTGACGTCGTCGGTCCTCTCCACGCGAGCAACCAGCAGACTGCACTCCCCTCCTTCGCAATTAATCGCGTGATGCCCTCCTTTCCTGATTCGAACGCGAGCTGCTCGATTCGATCGAACGTATATATATTTATTTATTTTTTGAAAGAATGAATCGATTTCGTTTATTTGCCTTCCTATTCAATTTTATTCTCTGAAGTCTGAATGAATCTCGCGGTTATAAAAGAGGGAAAGGAAATAGGCTCGCAGTTTTTATTATATTTTCTTTCGTATTGACCGTGGTTTAAATGAAGTGAAAGAAATGAATGATGGCGTGTTTGAATGGGTTTGCTACAGTGATTTTGATGGGAAAGGAAAAAGGGATGATGTGAATAGAATTTTAGCTGAAGTTGACTGGTGTATATATGTATAAATATATATTTGATTAAATTCAAATTCAAATTGTCTCGATAAATGCAACTTAAAATATTGACCTCCTATCGAAGCGGGCCGCTAGGCGTTCATAATGTTATACTCCTATTTCGAACGCAATGGAAAAAGTTTTGAGCCCTAATTCGATCGAATGAAGAAGATAGCTTTTTGGACTCAGTTATTATATTGAATTATCGATATAGATTCCAGCGCATTTATATACCATACGGCTACACGATAACTCCAAACACTCCGAAATTTGAAATCCGATAATAATACAATATTACGGATCCAATGGAACAAGTTTCGTCGAATTCCGAGACTGTGCCTCGGAAGGCTATTTTTAAATATCAATTTAAACGATATATTTTTTAAAACTGAACAAACCACTTCCAAATTCAATTTTAAAACTTCTATTTCTTTAGTATTATTAATATAAATTTTACAAGCCTGTAAATTATTTTTATCGAACTTATAACTCAAGATTCGCTATTTTACCCAATATCCAGTTATAAACTTTGATAATTAAATTATTCAACAAATTGTTGTATTTAAATTCTGAATCCATTTTATCAAATAAAAACCAAACTTTCATATTTAAAAACCCATCTATAACTCAGTTTTAATATTTAAAACCATTTGTATATTCACAATTAATGACAGAAAAATCTGGATCGTCACAGAACGTATCGCTGATATCTGTATACCGTTTTGATCGTCTCGTTGTGCTGATCGCTGCGGTATATTCGTTTGTTTATTTCGAAGTCCGGTACACGGCGAATTCGATAAAACGATTAGCTGTACCGATACCCAATCTCAACCATTTGGGTTTCTTGTCCTTTCATCTATCCATCAGTTGAATTCAATCGGCCATTAGTTATTAATATTTTCTGAACTTAATTGCAGGCTTTAGCTATTCCTTATACATCAATGTATTTATTTCAATGTCTATTCATTTTCTTGGTTTTCAAATTCTTTCCGTGCTCATCTATTTGAAAAAAAAGAAATATACTAAAGCAAATATACATCATCTTCCTTTGTTCCAAACCTAATTACTTGCTCACCCATCTCCATGCTTTGCTTGGACGCGACACGACAGATCACCATCCTCTCCCACTCCGATCTCATGGCCACCGTGTTCTGCCATGTAGGCAACCCAAACCCCAAGGCCGAGGCCTTCCACGAACTGCCACCACAGCCGCATAGCTCGTCATTCCATCATGCACTCACCCGTGCACAGCAAGCCGCCCACAGCAGCCACCCCCCTCCATGCCTTGCACCATCGGCTCGCCCCTCACGCAAACCCATATCAACCTCCGACCCTGGCTTTAGTTCGTGACCCGAACCGCACCACTTACCTGCTCACCGTCATCCACTTTTCCATCACCGAGCATTCCTCCCCTCTCCTCCTTTGTTGCATTGAGATAGGTGAGTGTATATTAGTTTATATATAATGTGATGAAGTATATGTATATTAGTTTGCATTAATCTGTTAGTGGTATAAATTTTATATATAATATGTTTGTACATAATTTGCTTGTATATTAGTTTACAAAGTTGTATAATATGTTATATTCAAATCTGTTAGTCATATATATTATGTTAGTTACGTATAATTTACATCAGGGTAAGTAAATATTATATTTAATATATGTGAGTATATATATGTTATGTATATATGTATATATATATATATATTGTTTAGTTTTTAAGTTGTTTATAAACCTGTTGTATATATATAGGTCTGTCTACATTTTTTTCCATTTTATTTTTTTATGTAAGGTGTTAAACTATAGTTTATATATATGTAGTTTATAATATAAGCTCAATGAGACTGTAAATTTTGTTTTGAAATTTGATTTTGAAGGCAAATATGGGTTTTGAATCAAAGAATATTTGGTTTAATATATCTATACATAGAAGTCTATTTTGGACATGTGATGCCTATTGTATATTGATGTGTTTTAAAAAGGAAGTTTACAGGTAAGTTGTATTGAAGTCTGTATGTTCTACTTCATTTCTTTTCAAATTGGTTTCATTTTTTATTATTATTATTGTTGTTGTTGTTATTATTTATTTTATTTTAAAACAGTTTTGTTTCAGTCAGTATGCTTTTACAGAGATATATATGCGTTTACCTAAGACATATATATGTTAGACTATATGTATATTATTATGTACAGATTAGTTAAGAATGTTTATTCTTATATGTTAGTTTATAGATGTATGGTTTTGATTGCAGTATATTATAACTAGAAGAAGTACATTATAGTATATGTATATATATATATTATCTAACCATTTTATAAGCCATATTATTTTGTTATATGAGTTTATATATAAATGAAATAACATAGTATACGAAGGCAGTACTATAGTTTTTACAGTGATTATATATTGTAAAGTTTTGGATATGGTTGTCTCTGTATTTTTGTAAGGATATATGATTTGTTTAAAAATATTTACTTAAAATTTTATTGGTTTTGTGATTGATTTAATGTATGTATATAGTTTAAATATAACTTGTATGTAACTATTTGTGAACTTAGTTTTTCAAAGTATATATATATATAACTAGTTATTTCAAAATATATGATGTATATATGTTGATTTTAATATATGTGCTTAATTAAAACAATGATTTCAATTATATATAGATATTATTTTGATAATTGTTTTAAATTAAATATTGATTTCATGGAACTAACAATAATAATTGTATATATATATATATATAATTTCTGTTTCTATTAAGCCGATTCTAATTTTTTTTCCATCGATTCCTTGTTATTCAGCTTTGATTGTCAAATTCATGTCCATCGTGCTTTGCTTTGAAATTCGTGCCAACCTTGTTTGTTTGGATTCATGCTTGGATTTTGTAACTCAACTTCATTGTCTGTCTCTCTAGCCTCGGAAGGTGATCAATCACTCATGATTAATGTTCTAATATTTATTAAATTTGATTTCAATTGAAACGACAATAGAAATATACTGCTATTAGCTATTTACATTGCTATATATGCTGTTATCTTTATCTGTTCACCTGTGACAACTGACACCACTGTTATTTATATTGATGATATATGTCTGTTCTATTATTATCATATCTATTATCACTCTACAAGTTCCCTGTTAGTATAGAATTCCTTATGGGTTGAAATGATACATACCCGAACGATCTGTAGAATAGGAGAAAATCTTTATGGGTTGAAATGATAAACCCAAGCGATTTTCATTGAATTGAATTTGGAATTACGGGTTGAAAAGATATATACCCGTATATATTTAAATCACGGATTGAAATGATAAATATTCGTATCACTTGACCATAGGATAGAAAATTTTATATAGACACCGTTGGTCTATATATAAATATTTTGAAAATGATTTCTGTGGTTTTGGAAAGAAGTATATGGTTTATTAAATATTGATTTTTAAAATATTATATATAAGTGTATTTTATAAAGTTTAAAATTTAGATTTTCTAAAATTATATGTTTTTGAAAGTTGTATAGTTATAAGTTAATTTTGTAATTATAAATTTAAGAATTTATTTATAATTTATTTAAATTTTTAAAATATATAAATAGATTAATGTTTAATATTGTTTAAGTAGTTGTTGAAAATTTATATTTTTCAAATATAGAGTTTATAATGATTTTTATAAATTCAGGTTGTAAATTTGTTTGAAATTATATTTATTTAAGAATTATACTTAAATAAGTTTGATTTGAAATTTATTAAAAAATTGAAATTTTAAAGATATGATTTTATAACTTGGATTTGATTAAAAGTGACTTAAATGAATATTTCAAATTTATATAAACTTAAATGGGATATTTTTGTTTATTTAAATTGAAGTTTATTTAAATGATACTGAAATGATTAAGTAAATATTTCAAAACTAAATAATAGACAAATGGATTTGATATATATATGAAATTATCGAATTTAGTTTTGAAAATGTCGAATATTTAAAGCTTTGAAATATATAGAAATTGAAATGGCTTATTTTATGGTTCAAATATGTATTTGAAATCGATAATTTGAAATGGTTTATTTAGAAGTTGAATTGAGTTGAATTTGATGAATTGAGATTGAATAAATTTTGAATTTTGGAATTAAAGTTGATTTGGAATCGATTTGTGAAATTTGAGGAAGTTATTTTAATTTTATTTAAAACTATTTTATATTTTACTTTATAAATTATTTTAATATAAACTATTTTAATATAAATCATTTTCAATATAAATTATTTAATATAATCTATTTTAACATACTAACTATTTTATTATAAATTATTTAACTTATAAACTATTTTAACTTATAACTATTTTATATAAACTATTTATCATGTAAACTATTTTATTATATATACTATTATTAATATCTAAACTGTTCAGGTGGGAAGTTATGATTTCAAAGTTATGAATTTCAAAGTATTATGTTATCAAGTGTTATGATTTCCAAAGTTCTATAATTTCAAAATGTTGTGATTTCCAAAGTGTTATAATTTCAAATGTTTGGTTTTGCAAGTGTTATATCTTTGAAAGTACTATGATTTTGGAAGTCAATATATTTGAAATGGAAATGATATTCTGGTTTTGAAGTATAAACTATTTTGAAATGACCCCGATGTTATAATAACGTTTGGTTGTTAAAGAGACCGGGATCGGAAGTTGTCATACTCTGTGCCAACTTCGAAAACCACTTTAACAACTGTGTATACGATGGAGATTCCAAAATGAAGTAGGATGGTGGCGACGATCCTGAAGGTATATTTACGTGGACCTAACTCCCGTGAGTTAGCATAAGGTGGTTAAAACAGGAGCGATTCCGGGCCAATGAGGTAGCTCCTCTGATCGGACACATTCCATCGATACTATATTCTGACTTGCGATTTATTTGGTGGCCACCCTTCGATTTTACTCGGGAGTGTGTTTTGAGGTGGGCGGTAGTGGCTGCTATGCATTACCACCAGTCCGGATGCGTAATTGGTATATCTACCCTGGCATTGCCTAGTTGTTCTGTGTCACCTACCCTAGCGCGCCTTCTACGAGTTTGATTTGTGTCGTGCCAATGAAGTATCCTCTAGTAGCTCCAGTTTATGGGGTATTACGGTACTGTATAGACTATTGGCACTATAAAATGTGTTAAGGTGGAAAATGTAAAGCCTTAACGCTATTTTAATAGTTTACTTTACTTTAGACATATTATAATAGCGTATTGTACTACGTAGTAGATAGTTCCACGGATCCTTAAAGGATGGTTATCCCAAACATCCTTTGAGTTACTTTTATTTCAGTTGATATTTCACTTCAGTTGATATTTCAGTTCAGTTGGATTTATTGATATAAGAATGTTAATCCTGACTTGAGTGTTTTTTATTTTGCTTTACGCTCGGGTCAGACTGAGTGTCACAACATTCGAGACTAACCTTTGGAGTTGGAGCTTCGCTTGGAGATCCAGCTATATCTATTCAGCTTTCGGTGACTCAATTGACTCCAGAGATATATTCTGATCTTGTATTTGATTATTGTATTGAGACTTCTATGTATTCGAGACTTCTGTTGTACCTTGTTTTAACTCTGTGTCTGTGATTCTGTGATTATTTTTCACTGTATATGCCGAGTTTTGCCAAATAAAAATTTACAATCTGATATTTTGAACAATTCAAGTCTGACATGTGCGGATGCGAATGGTTGAAAACTTCAGGATGTTACAAATGGAATGCTGCTGCATTTTCCTCCTACATTGATAAATTGATGAGGCATGATCAAAACCTCTGGGCTGATTAGTGTAGGAAAAACCTTCTCGAAAAGTGTCACTTTTGGACCATGTAGATCCTTTCTAATTGCACTTGTACTTGGAGAAATATGTTGAAATTAAGGTACTGGTTTCTTCCTACAATTCAGTACACTATGAAGAACAGTGACTTGTTATCTTTCCGGTGTGATCATTGGCCTAGTAAAGGTGTTATTCTTGCAAATTTTATACCCACAACTTGAGATATTTAATTGGAATTCCTGATGCTGCAAAGGTGTGTAATTTCTTATGTGATGAAGGATCTCTCTGCCTTATTCCAGTTCCTATGAGATTAGGAATGTTTGGGCTATGTTTGAAAACAAAATATTTCATCATGCTGATTCCTCCACCTTATAGGGTGATGGTCCTCATTCCATTAAAAGAGTAAATAAGTTGCTTAACTCTTACAATGTTTATGGTCTCTTTCCTTGGCATTCTAGAATTTGGATGTGAATTCTATTCCTAGTCAGAATCTGCTACTTTGAAGAGTAATCAGAGGTTGCCTTTATACTCAAGATAATCTATATGCAAAAGGTTTGATTCAACAATATTCTTGTGTTTTGTGTGGCCATAATGTAGAAAATATTGAGCATCTATTCTTCTCTTGCCAGTTTACATTCTTTATCTGGAAGTGTATCTTAAGACATTATCACTTACATAACCCTAGTTTGGATTCTAGAATTGAATGGTATACCATATTTAAGGCTAACAGGTGGAGATATACTAGCTCTATGTTAGTTTTGAAAATTTTAAAAAGATTTATATACTTGATTTGGGCTGAAAGAAATGCTAGGGTGTTTTCAGGAATTTCTTCCTTTAAACATGGTCTCTTTCTTGCCTTAGTCAGGTCTTTGTGATGTGTTGTTTTTGCTCCCTTTGTTCTCTGCACTAATGGTGTGCTTAGTGTTTTCTATCAGTTGCTTGAGTCCCTCCCTTCATTTTATCTTTGTTAATGGATATGGAATTTCCTGACTGGATTATGGTACTGCTTGGTGTTTTTTCCTGAGATGCTTGATGTTTTGTGGTGCTGCTTGGTGGTTTTTGTTCTTGTTTATTGTTGTGTTGTTTTTCTGTTCTTTCTTCTCTCTTGTTTTCCTATGTATTCTCCATTTATGCTTGTAATGTTTTATTACATGTTATAAATAAAAGGTAGGTGCCCTTTTAACCCCACTGGCTTTGCCAAAAAGAAGTACGTTATAGAAAGAAAATATTATTTTGAACAAGATCGGTCAATGAGTTAGGTATATGTTACAAATTACATAATTACCCCTAAGACATACCCCTAACTCTATCACAAAGTATGCGCTTAAAAAGAAATATGTACAAGAAATTGTATATGTAACAACCCATATTTTTGGGTCTTCAAATTTGAATATTAATTTATTTAAATATTCGGATTTGAATTTAATTATTAAAAAAATCTATAATTTTAAATTTAGACCTGATTTTATGATGTATTTTAATTTATGTTATAGGGTTTTTCCATAATTTTTAATTTGGAAAATAATTAAATTTTCGTTTGATGTATTTTAGATCAAAAGTTGGTACTTTTGAAACTTCACATAATAAGTTATCTCGTCTATTTTAGTATTATTTTGTGATCATGGCGCATAGTTGTGCATGATCATATTTTTATTTCAATCGTTCGCGGCTCATACGTGAACGTGTTATTATGTGGCGGGGTACCGTAAATCTAACTTTTCAAAATCAAAGTTAAATAATCACACACCTGTCTTCACATTACACACAAGTATAACACATCTCCACCATACTTCTTTTCACACCTTCATTTTAGCCATGCCGTTGCCATACCTTGTCCGTGCACATGATTTGAATTTCTTAGCTTAGAAGTAAGATATGTTTAGAGATATGCAGTTACTTAACACAACAAGGTGAGGGGGGAAAAAAGATATAGAGAGGCAACACATAGATCAAAACTTCATTCATACAAAATGTTCACTTCCATTGAACATCAAACTCCACTTTTCACCACTTCAAAAATCAACACCCTTCAGACCATTCACTTTTAGCCAAGTAATTGAAACAAAAGTTATCCATCTACTCACCTAGTATTTTTATAAATTGACTGATCGAGATTTCATTGAGGATCCAGTGAGATATTCCAATACTACACTAAGCGAATTTATATCGTTCAAAAATTCAAAAATTTAATTCTCCCAATCCGGGAAGAACTACTCGATGTTGTAAGCATTGTTGAGTTCATATCGGAGATTAGTATTTTTGGTGTGAGCTCGGCAAGATTCTATGACGACGACTTATAGTTTTTGAAAGCTATAGTTTCAGTTAGGCGAAGATAGAGGTGTCAAGAGAAGAAATGGAGTGCGCCGTTGGATTCAGAGAGGCAATATGCTACGAGCAACAGAGTTTGGCGAAGGATGGCAACTAAAAATGT
Source organism: Allium fistulosum (assembly GCA_030737815.1). Lineage (NCBI taxonomy): Eukaryota > Viridiplantae > Streptophyta > Magnoliopsida > Asparagales > Amaryllidaceae > Allium > Allium fistulosum. Next base: position 1,366,030,373 of record CM060902.1, on the reverse strand, counting down.
CGCACTTTTCTTTCACCTGGATGCAAAATTCCACTTTGGGTTTGAATGTCGGGTTTTGATCTAGGCGACCTGAGGACGAGTGAATAGCGGCACCGTGACGAGCATGTGGAGGCGGGTTTGTGGGAGGTTCAGGTTCGTGGGGCGGTGGAGTGTTGACGCATGCACGTGCACCATGCATGTTCGATGATGTACTGGAAACAAAATGGAGAAGGAGGAAGATGAAGCACTATTGCAAGCGGGTTGGGTTGAGTTTGTGATTGGGCCTAAGTGGTTTGGGTGAGGTTTATTTATTAATTAGTAAATTAAATGTTTAAACTTTGAAAATTTATAACTCCTCCACACGAAACCCGATTAACTCGTAGATTTTTGCGTTGGATTCATATTGACATGAGCAACAATATAGAATTGGTTTGGTTAAGACTTGAGCTTGCAGAAATTTACACTGAATTCGGACGTCGTTCGAATACGGACAAAATCAAAAAGCCTCGGCAACAACTGGAATTTCGATGAGTTAAACTCACCTTTTGGTTTAACAGTATGTTATATAGTTGATAAGAATTGTTGATTGGATGATTTGCTATTTTTATCAGTTTGTTTGGATATGTTCCCACCCCTAGAGCGAATGATCTTTTATATATATCGTCTAGTAGCGGATGGCTCATATTTTATAATTATATACTGTTTGTGATGCAAGAGAACAGGTTGGAGGGATCCAACTGGATTCCTCGCCATTGTTGATTTTAATTTCAATAATATTCCTGTTATATATGAATTATTGGATATTAAACATGATTTGTGGACACTATTGGTTATTACATTGTTTGTGTTCAAAACTAAAACCTAGTAGTGATAGAAAATCGGTAGCAATATTGGTTAAAGGTTTGGTAGTTATTAGCTTCAAATTAGTATTTTAAAAATACCATAAATCGTCATTTGGGTTGGAGTGGTTTTTGAGGCAGGAAATAATTTTAAATCTGAAATTGGGTTTTAGAAATATTTGTTTAAAAAAATTTAACTTCTATTTTACTCTAACCTTTTCATCCATCTTTTCTAAGTTATTTATTTATATTTAATATTTTTTTAAGATTATTTATATTTAATATTGTTTTAAAGATTATTTATTTATATTAATGTTGTTTTAAAGTTATTTATCAATATTTTAATATTTTGAAAAGTTAGTAATTTAAATAATTAATATGGCTCAAAATTAATAATAAGGAATTATTAATAATGTTTTGGAAATAAATTATTACTATTTGTAATAATGGTAAAGATTTATTATTATTTATTTAATGATGTTTTGAAATTATTAATTATTAGTTTAAGACGTTTTGAAGTTAATAATTGTTAATTATCTATAAGGTTTATTATTAATCATTATTATTACATAATAGTGTTTTTGAATAGTGATTATTATTTATTTATTGATGTTTTCGAGATTTATAAATAAAGTTTCTTTAAAAAGACTTGAGTTTTATAAGAGGGGTTTTATAAAATGTTTTTGAGACCTTAAGAGAAATTATTACAATATATAAAGAGAGTTTTCAAAATGGTTTTAGGTATTTATAAAGAAATTTTATAAATGGGTTTATAGTTTTATTTAAAGAGTTTTATAAATAGTTGCATGGACTTATAAGGGTTTATAAATGACTTGGGAAATAATTTATATATAGTTTATAAACGATTAAAGTGATTTATAAAGGACTTTTATAAAAAAAATTAGAATTGTATAAAAAGGGAAAATCTTTCTCAGTTTTGCGAATATACTCATACCGTTAAGATAAATATGGATATTTTTCTCAAGTATTGAAAGTATAGGGATTTGTGGGTATATCTCTGTAAAGGGATTTTTATACAAGTAATTTACAAAGTGATTTTTGATTAATGAAAAGATTACTTAAAGAGGTTAGTTTTTGCTTATGTGCTTAACCAATGTTGATCTTCCCTTTGGAATTAACTCCTTGATTTGAAGGTGTGTTTATTGGTAGTTAAATAACCAACTATCAAATATGGACCCAAAACATAACTTTGGAAAAATCTAGGAGAAACACGTGAGTTATATGGTACAGTCATCTCCGATGATGTTGTACTATGTGTATAAATCTCATTTCGTTCTCCTAGGACAAATGAAAAGAAAATCCGTCCACTAATGGTTAGGAGGTGATCTCCGCTCTTATCTTTGATTGTTTATTTCCTAAAGAACCGGGGTTGTGTTTACCAAAAATTATCGAATGTTGTTTTGAAGAGACCGGGATCGAATCTATTTTCATTGGTTGCATTAACATGATAGGGGGTTCTCGCTTTCTGTTTAGTGGCGACTAAGAGACTCTTATCCCTACACGTCCCGAAGAGGTAGTATAAGGCCCTGATGGGTTGGTTTGTTGGGTGCTTACAGTTGTCAGGCTGACCATAAAAGAGATTCGAGGTACCACTATATGCGATGGTGGGTTGTACCCACTGTTGATGGTTGAAAAGCATAGACCGCTACATTTTTGGTATCAGAGTGGCAAGGTTAAGCGAGAACTTTGGCTAGGGTACTCATTATAGATAGGGTCAGTAGCACTATAGAATAAGTTTGAGTGTGTGTGTGTGTATGAGCACGTATTTATTAGTGATATAAAAATGTTTTATATTGTGTTGATTGATCTGTTGAGTGGCTTTTGGATTTTGGTCAATACAAGTAATTAACGTTATTGTTAGGGATCTCTAAATGCTTGAACTTGAACAGAGCAATTGGACATAATTGTTTTGAAATGGGTAAATGAAATAATTTTACCTTAATTATATTTTATATATAAAGGAATGATTTTTCAAAAATTAATATAGTATATATGGTGTGTTTGGTTGTTGGTGAATGATAATATTTGATTATTATCATTTGTTGTGGTTGTTTATGCGCTAACAAAGTTGTTGTTGTTATAATGTAAACAAAGATAACAATTAAGGAATGGTTTTATATAACCAAAGTGCAATTATATATAAGGAAAATTGTAAATACGATTGGTAAATAAAAAGGAATAAAAGCTGATAATTTGAGAATTTAAATCCCATTGATTTTGGAAATTATATTTAAAAGTTTTGGAAAATAATATTGTTATTTGAAAAACATTTTTAAATGGAAATATTTTAAAATGGAATTTAAAAGTGTTAAAAAGGCACTGAATTCACTTCGATCACTGGAAAATAATTTCGATGCTGACTGTAGCATCATCGACGTTTATTTTTGAGTTTCCAAGAGAGGAATTGCTACCATAAGAAATTTGTTTTGCTAAAACAAGTTTTGATTTTAAAATCCAAAGTAAAATTTGATAAATATGAGAAAATAAGTTTTATAACTTATAAACCGAGGAATAATAAATTAAAAATAAATAAATTGCTGAATATGAATGTTAAGAAAAGTAAATTTGAAATTGAACTGTGAAATGAATTTTAACTTAAGTTAAATAAAATGAATTTTGAAAAGAGATTTTGACTCAAGAAAAGGTAAATGAACTGAATTAATGAAATGATTTAAATGAAATTGGATTAGAAATTGATATGAACTTAAGTCGTGAAGAGATATTAAACATGAGACATATTATATAAAATGTTTATAATAAACTTAAGTAAAATTTGATGGAATGGTTCTTAAGTGACATTAGAATTAAAAGAAATATACCAAGTAATAAATGGAGTGAATAAAGTAATGTGAATAATGATTATGAATAAATAAATGTAAATAAAAGAATCTAAATAATAAGAAACCAAGTGAAATAAATGCGTAAGCTGTATGTATATTATTTTATCCGTATAAGTGTTTGATCCCAATTTGAGTACATGATTTCGAGATGATTTACATCAGTCCGAGTTAGAATTTTTCACTCGATTCTCGACGGCGACACTAGATATGGATTTTTGATTAATTATGGATTCTCCATCACAGTATATGGCTATGCAAGGAGAATGGCTATTTCTATTCAAGGAATCGGATCCGAGTCTGCATTAGAGTGGTCGTGTGAACGCTACTAGTTCGGAAGTGAAATTGTATGATCGAGCGAGCAATCATTATGGTTTTCCATACGAATGGTATATGTACATCGTATGGGCTTTAATAAAATAAATGTTAACATTGGAAAATGCAAAAATGGTATGATTAGAAATTATATGGTTGGATATTATTTGTAAAAAAGCTGCAAGTTCATTGAAGCAAAAGCTAGTTTGATGCCTTTGGTTTCACGAGTTGAATTGGTTGCCCAACAAATAGGTACATGTTTATATTGTTGTTTGGTTTGATAATTTTATGATCAGCCGCTTGACTTTTGTTTCTTTTTGGTTGGTATTGGGTCCATAGTGGCGATTAGTATCTAGCCGCGCAAAGAAGACGCTGCCAAAATTTTCCATAAATTTAAAGGCTTAAAGAATTTTATAATCTATTACAACTAATTTGTTTTGGAAAGTTAAAGGGTTTATGACATTTTTCTTACCTTGGAAATTTTGGAGACGAAATTTGTGACGACCCGGAATTTCGAGCAATATCAATTTAATAATTTATATTAAATATTAAATTGATCTAATATATTTTTGAATTATAAACTTGAATTGATATTTTCTTCTGATAAATATCATATTGGTGAGTTATATCTTTTAAAATTAATAAATGATTTTTCTGTTTATAATGAATATATATACTGGTATATATCGTAGACAGGTAAGTTCTATTTTAATTATTATTGATAAATTTTGTTTTCAAATTGCTTATATATATATATTAGTGATTTGGAAATTATTATTTATTTTGGAATGACTTTTCAAAGCTATTTGATAAATATATATATGGTTTTAAATATTCAGATAAATGGTTAAATTGTTTTAAGCTTATTCTAATTTGGCTTAGATTTATATTTATTAATAAAGAATTTCATTTTTCTTTTCTTTACAAAAGTATAACTTGTTAAATTTTAGTTGAAGAATATATATGAGTTTTTAATTCAATTTGGCAAATGTTACTTTGGGTATATTATAAAATAAATGATTTCTTTTGTTTAATCTTTTTAAATGTTGATAAACGAACTTTTATAGTATTAATAAAAATATAATTTCTTTATGAACCGTTTCAAATTTATAAGTTGTAATTTATTTGGATGATATTTATAAGTAGAAATGGTATAAAGTATTCAGCTAGAAATACAATACAATAATATAAGTAACCAATATACATATTGAAAATAACAAATTAACAATAATACAAATGGAACGACTTCATTGAGATAAATTTTATAGTTTATAAATTATACAACGAACCCATTAAACAAATCAAACAACATATTAAGCAATACATTGGTAAGATTTCATAGCTTTATAAATTATAAAACAAATACACTAACTAATAAAACATCATACTAGGATAACAGAACATTTACACTACATAATCAAACTAGAGAAAATAATAATTAGGCAAGAGAACAATGGAACTAACATTCACTTATATTTCAACTACACTTTAAAATGTAAGCAAGAAAACATAGCACTAAAGAAGATTTCCAGCCTTTATAAAATCTGCATAGTTGAAGAAACAAAGAGCAAAGCTGGCATAGTATAAAACTGATGTTCGAATGATGATATTGCAGGCAACAAGAATCAAAAGAAAGCAAAATAAAGTTTATAATATTGGTAGCTTGTAAGTTAAGCCAGCCAAGCATAAGGAAATGAGATAAGTATACAAATGAAAACATCATAGTACAAATGGCATTAAATGTTCCATTCCCTAGCACCCAGCCAAGTCATTTCGAATTGTATAAGTTTCTTTCAGCCTCCATTCTTTATAAAAATCTCTGACAAAAATAAAAAAAAATATACAAACCCTGTTTAAACTTCAGCCTGTAACCTTTCTTTTATATACTTCGAGCTGGAGCCATTTTCTTCTATTACCTTCCATTTCCATTCGAACTGAGATGAAATGAAGTAAACTCCATTTTAAAAGCTTAAACAAGCCTTCATCAAAACATCATCAACAACTATAAATAAAACAAAGGCAAGATGGTTGACAGGATGATCAAATTAGGAAGCACTTTCCAGTTTTTCTCAGAATTTCAAATCTGTTGCAAACAAGAAGACTTGAGAAAGAGCAAGTCTGAAAAACATTTCCAGTAGTAAAAGCTCAAAACTGTTTCAGAGCTAAGGATGCTTTTCAAATCTATTTGGTGAGTAACATTTATTCTAAAACTACATTTTAAGTTAATATGGAATACACTTATTTGTATGTATCTGGTATTTGTATGTGTGTGCAAGCATCTGTTCATATCTTGCTCTGTTCTTACTTCCAGTTTTGGGTTGAAAGAGGGAAAAAAATTCAAAATCTCACAATACAATATATAATTGACTTTGACTTATAAATGGAAGTTGTTTGTATAAGTCTACAGATAATTGTAAAAATATTTTCAGGAGTTTAAACTCAGTGAATAATTTAAAAAAAAAAAAGGAAAAACAGTGAAACCCACGTAAATGTTAAAAATCAACCATCATGAGTTTTGATTTGAATTATAGGAATGAATTCGTGATTACAAATCATGAATTTTAATATACTTTTCATAATCTTTAAATTGTTAAACAATGGGAAATGTCGAGTTGTTCGTATTGGGTATTTTTGGTGATAACTGATGAACGGCGCGGCGATGTTGGCTAATTTTTGGTATGGAGGTAGCTTGATCAATGGGAAGCATGGGAAAAATGTTTAAAAAAATTTCGAGTGATCGAGGTGATCAGTCTCGATCGAACTAGGGTTAAGTTTGGTTTTGTTTCGTCTGGACTGTCGTGGAAATGGTAATGGCCAAGGGGGATCGGAGGCGATCGCGACGAGGGAAAGACAACGCTCATGGACGAGGTGTTTCGATGGTGTGGTCAACGAAGTTCATCGGCGTTGGGTAGGCCGGTGGCGATGGGTTTTATGGTTCGAGTAGCTGAAGCTTTTCGAGCTTGAAGGTCGAAATTCGATTCGACTATGGTTCGTTCGATCTGAAGTAAGGAGTGGCTTGGCGAAGTCATTTGGAGTTGGTCGGCGATCGGCATGATGATCAATGTCGTTGGGTTCATCGTGCAACGTGCACCGTGTACCGTGCACGGTTTGGGAAAGGATGGAGGTTTGGGTTTGGGGAAGACAAGTTACAACTCGAAGGGTTGCTTGCGATTTTAGAGTTGCGACTCGAAGCAGGTACGTGGGCGAGAATTCTCGCGCGTGACCCGGGAAAAGGGTGAAATGGCTCGGGTTATTTGATTTGAGTAACCTGGGTTTTAAATTTTAACAGCAGATCACATTTAGTTTTAAATTTTTAAGTATGAACAAAATTTTTAGGGTATTTAAATAAGTTAGGTAAATGAATGTTTAAATTAACAAGTTTGAAATGTTTTTCTCAAAGACTTTAAATGTTTTAAAATATAACGTCGAATTGTTTTGTTCAAAATAAATTTTATTTCGAAATTATTTCTAAATTGGTTTTAATGAAATAAATGATTTGAGTAAGTATGGAATATAAACACAAAGTTTTTTTTTAAAACTAGTTATATTGAGATTAATTAAGATAATTAATCAATAAATTAAAATTAAGGGTTAATTACTATTTGTAATTAAGGATGAGTTATTAAATGGAGTAATTAGTGGAATGAATGTAATTAAGAAATAAATGAATTAAAGATTATGTGATGATTTATAGAGTGATATATTTATGAAGTTAAAGATAATCTCTTATAATCAATCGAGTAAATCGCTTAGTGAAGTAGTTAATATATTATTAAAGTCATAGACGAGACTTTAATGAATTTATAAATGGGTAAATTGAACTTATTAATAATTAATAAGTTAATTGCTTTAGAACAGTAAATGGAATAAATGTTAATGAAGGTCATTAACTGAATTATTTTATAATAAATTAATGTAATTGATTTTAATAAATTGATTGGATAAATTGATGTATTAATCAACATTTTAATTGTTTAAGTGAAAATAATAAATGGGAAGTAATTAAGGAGTAATGACTCATTTTAATTAATTAAGTAATTTGATTATTTGGGTTAATTAATTTATTTTAATTAATTTGGATAAATCAATTGATGATGTGATAATTATGATTACTTAGAAAAGTAATTGATGTTTAATTACAGAGTGTAATTAATAAAATGATGTTGTTAATAAAGTAATTTGAGTATAATTACTTTATATAATTAATCAAAGGATTAATTAGAGATAATAAATTATTGAGCAATTAATGAAGTAATTAAAGGAGTTAATTACTAGATTGGGATTAATCAAAGGTGATAAATGTTTTGGTTCAAATTAAAGATTTAATTACTTTGATGTAATTACTTAACTGGAAATGTAATTTGAGATTTATTGGAATTTAAAATAGATTTATTTGGAATAATTAATTAAATGCAGAAATTTATTAATAATTAATTGAGTAATGTAATTAACTTTAGTTAATTAAGAAATGAAGTAATGTAAAGATGCATTTCTATATTGGATCAAAGTAATTAATCCGTGGGAATAATCTAAAGATAATTACTTAAATGTAATTAAAGAAAATTAATCAGGGATGATTAATTAAATGAATAACGGGATGATGATTAATTAATTGATTGATAATTAATTAATAGAAGTATAAGCAGGTTTAATAATGATGTGATGATTAATTTAATTAACTTTAAATTAATTAAGGATAAGATAGTTAATTTAATTCATTTTAAATTGATTATCAAATGATATGATTATTATCCTTGCCTATGTCTGATGATTGTTATAGATTCCCATTGATTGATATGATCTCAGATATGAGATGAGTAATATCTGTTGTGATATGGATGTTTGACTAAAGTGTGATATCATAGATTATCCATTTATGCTGATATGTGATTATCCATTTGTGATATTGTGTTTTATCTATCTATGATGATATAGATAATTGAATTGAATTGTTTTAAACCTTTAAAACAACTTGGCCTTAAAAGACACGTTTTGGATTTCGATGAGACCGGGATCGGGTTTCCGTATACCGGGATTCCAGGTCTGGAGACCCGAATACCACATCGATCCAAAATAACGTTAGGTCGTGAAATCCAAGTGGAGCAAGTGAAGACTCGAGGTATAAGAACTATTCGTCAGTATAACTCTGTGGGTGATTCCGTAATGAGTTTGACGAAGATAGTACTTATAGATTCGAGATGGTGATTCAGAATACCTTCGGTTTCGTTCGAACCCGGAACGAACTTGTATGGATCGAATGCTTTCAGAACATCGTCAGGTGGGCGATGAGCATTCTAAGAGATGAGTTCTGTAAAGGTAATCGTGACCTCAAGCCTCATCAACCGGGAATGGCTAAAACAGGGGAGGTGCAGCAAGGCTTCGTGGGTAGCCCCCACTTGAGAGTAAGGTTTACCCCTGTCTAGATGTCCCTATTTATTTCGGTTTAGTGTACGGTTGGTCGCGCCAACCGTGGGGTGATCTTATTTGGAACTGTCCAGTAAGGGATGAGTCCGGCCTTGTGTTGCAGGGGAGCGGGCGTACTCCTCGGTACGGTGATCTAGGCCACGTACTGTGACGGGCGGTACCCCAGTAGCCCAGCCATTGTATGGAATCCAATCTCCAATAAGCGCCGTACGTTTTGATTGTGCCAAACTATGTTGAAATGTGAGATGTAAGCATTTCAGCTATTTCTGTATTTTACTTGAAAACCCTAGACACTATTATAATATCACTGGATTTCCTATAAAAATGTTTTGGTTAGCGTAAGGTAAAAACTTTTCCATGTTTATTTGTGGGGAGTCTTACGTGATACCTTTGTTTGCAAAGGATTTTCAAAGTTAAACAACTTTAACCTGTTACTCATACCAGACCCATGTCTGACCCGAAGTTTATTTCTGTTTTTCATAAACTCTCGGGTACCCAATTTTTTTACGGGTAGTCAAGGGATTCAGGTTTAGCTTTGACGTATTCTGGAGGAGCAATGGAGCAGGAGGCTTCAGCGTGTAGATATATAGTGGTTCCGCTGTGTTAGTGATTATTTTGCATTCCGCTGTGTTGTATCTCTGTGATGTGTGAGTTGTATTAACTAGACAGGTGTTTATAACTGTCTAGTATGTAATGTATTATCTGTGTAACTCTGATGTATATGATACTATGTATTAATTTATGTGATATATTATATTTTATTCGTTCCGCTGTTGAGATTCTGTTGTTGTTTTCTTCTTCTTCTCTTTCTTTCTACTTTCTCACCTCTTTCTTTTCTTCAAAATGATACGATTTCCTGGGCGTAGGAGGTCGGGTCGTTACAGGTGGTATCAGAGCACTAGGTTGAGCGAATACCTAGGCTCTTAAGTGATTTCTTTCCTGAGAGAGCGTATTTGTTAGTGAATATAAAATTGTTTTATGTTGTGTTGACTTATCGGTTAGGTGTTTATAGATTTTGATCGGTGTGTGGGACGCCACAATATCGATAGGAATTTCTAAACTCTTAACAAGATAAACCGACACAATATTTTTTTAAAATAGGGTAAATGAAATAATTTTACCCAAATTATTTTTGTATATAAAAGAAATGATTTTCCGAAATTTTTTATAGTTATGTATGGTTGCTTGGTTGTTAGGAAATGATAATATTGAACGATTATCATTGTCATTGGGAAAATTTAATAAGAATTGGAATTTAATCAATAGTCAAGAAATAAATTCATATAATCAAATGGAACCTTGTAAACGTGAATTATAAATGTGATTTGCAATTGAAATTGAAATAAAATTCCAGGGTAATGTTTGAATAGAAATTGGATGGATCTGGAATTTTGAGAAAATTTAAATTCTTTTGGATTTGGAAGTGTTTTCAAAGGTTCTGGAAAAAATATGGTATTATTTCTAGGATATTTTTGAGTTGGATTTGAAATCTGGAAAGATTTAAAATTTAAAAATATTTGAGATGTTTAAAAGAAATAAAAGCATTTGAACTCTTTCGGTTGTTAGAAAATAACGTCGGTGATGACTGCAGCATCATCGATATTCATTTTCGAATTTCCGAGAGAAAAGTTTGCTACCAAATTATTTTAAATTGGAATTGTTTGTGAACTGGGTTTGGTTTTGAAATTCAAAAGAATATTTGAATTGCCAAAGAATTTTGGATATAGTTGATTTCAAAGGTGATTTTGTACTTTGGAAATTGCTTAAACTCTGGAAGTAAATTTAAAATGTTGTGGAATAAATAGGGTTTGGAAAACTTAAAGTTTGAATTAAATTGGAATGTAACTAAATCGTGTCAAATGAAAGTGAAGTGTAGAATTAGTTAAAGTAGACTGGAAGTAATAAGTGCTGGGAAACAAAATTTATTTATTGAAAACTAAATTTATGAATAAACAAACAAATTTATAATTGAGTGGTAATGGATGGAAGTCAGTGTTTTGTTAACATCTAGAGATTTAGTATGGTATCGACTGTATTCCAGGAATGATACCGATGGTTTAACTTAGTAGTAGAATGGTTTTTGGAGGAACTTCTGAGTTATTTTGGATCTGTTGAACCATATTTTCGGAATAGTTGGGAGGCTTACCAGTTGTGATTTCTGACTGATGGTTGCAAAGCCTAGGTCCATCACAGTTGGTACTAGTGGGAGTTTGTGCTTGTGTGCATCATCTATATTTCATCTACCATATCAGAGTTGTGCAGCGGAAGCAGTTGGAAGTGCGTCTGTTTTTCTTTTCTGGGAAAAGAGAAGTTATTTCTACGGGTGATGGCAGGGTTTGTGTTCTTGATTTTGGCTGATAGGGAGAAGATCGTCTACTGGATTGTTTTTAGATTCAGATTGTTCTGGAAGGCATCAGCAGAGGTTTAGCTGATTGATAGTGATGAAGCAGATTTGAATCGTCCGAAAAGTTTGGTGGATAGGGGACGAAGGAATTTGGATTTCAGAATCGGGAAGTTGATTTTGAATGAGTTTTCTCTGATTGAAGGAGCTATATAGATTGGTAAGTCTGAGAAATGAGTTCCGAGGTGTTCTAGATTTTTCTCTGTGTTCTGGAAAAGTTTAGTGTTTGTTCTTCTGGAGTGAATTGCCAGTTTGGATAGCTGTGATTCATTGTGTTTCACATATCTCTGAGGGAGTATGTGTAAGATTCTATTTCTGGTTCTGGAACCAGCTGTTCAGGAAGTTTTGGTTGTGAGTCTGACTCGTCTGTAGTCTGATATCCTATCTTGTCTTATAATGTAGATCTAGATGAGTAGGAGCTCCGTAGCTTAGTGATATTGACTGTTTGGATTTTATAGAGCGAGTAACCCGGTACTTATATTCGGGAAAACTCGAGAGAATCCTATTAAGAATTTTTGTCTGGATAGGTAGATTGTTTGATTGGATGCTATGGTTGTTAGCATTAATTGATATATGCATGTGTTTTAAATTAAAATTTTAAATAAATTATTAAATTACCTTTGTTTAAATTTCGGGGACGAAATTCTTTTAAGGGGGGAGGAATGTGACGACCCGGAATTTCGAGCAATATCAATTTAATAATTTATATTAAATATTAAATTGATCTAATATATTTTTGAATTATAAACTTGAATTGATATTTTCTTCTGATAAATATCATATTGGTGAGTTATATCTTTTAAAATTAATAAATGATTTTTCTGTTTATAATGAATATATATACTGGTATATATCGTAGACAGGTAAGTTCTGTTTTAATTATTATTGATAAATTTTGTTTTCAAATTGCTTATATATATATTAGTGATTTGGAAATTATTATTTATTTTGGAATGACTTTTCAAAGCTATTTGATAAATATATATATGGTTTTAAATATTCAGATAAATGGTTAAATTGTTTTAAGCTTATTCTAATTTGGCTTAGATTTATATTTATTAATAAAGAATTTCATTTTTCTTTTCTTTACAAAAGTATAACTTGTTAAATTTTAGTTGAAGAATATATATGAGTTTTTAATTCAATTTGGCAAATGTTACTTTGGGTATATTATAAAATAAATGATTTCTTTTGTTTAATCTTTTTAAATGTTGATAAACGAACTTTTATAGTATTAATAAAAATATAATTTCTTTATGAACCGTTTCAAATTTATAAGTTGTAATTTATTTGGATGATATTTATAAGTAGAAATAGTATAAAGTATTCAGCTAGAAATACAATACAATAATATAAGTAACCAATATACATATTAAAAATAACAAATTAACAATAATACAAATGGAACGACTTCATTGAGATAAATTTTATAGTTTATAAATTATACAACGAACCCATTAAACAAATCAAACAACATATTAAGCAATACATTGGTAAGATTTCATAGCTTTATAAATTATAAAACAAATACACTAACTAATAAAACATCATACTAGGATAACAGAACATTTACACTACATAATCAAACTAGAGAAAATAATAATTAGGCAAGAGAACAATGGAACTAACATTCACTTATATTTCAACTACACTTTAAAATGTAAGCAAGAAAACATAGCACTAAAGAAGATTTCCAGCCTTTATAAAATCTGCATAGTTGAAGAAACAAAGAGCAAAGCTGGCATAGTATAAAACTGATGTTCGAATGATGATATTGCAGGCAACAAGAATCAAAAGAAAGCAAAATAAAGTTTATAATATTGGTAGCTTGTAAGTTAAGCCAGCCAAGCATAAGGAAATGAGATAAGTATACAAATGAAAACATCATAGTACAAATGGCATTAAATGTTCCATTCCCTAGCACCCAGCCAAGTCATTTCGAATTGTATAAGTTTCTTTCAGCCTCCATTCTTTATAAAAATCTCTGACAAAAATAAAAAAAAATACACAAACCCTGTTTAAACTTCAGCCTGTAACCTTTCTTTTATATACTTCGAGCTGGAGCCATTTTCTTCTATTACCTTCCATTTCCATTCGAACTGAGATGAAATGAAGTAAACTCCATTTTAAAAGCTTAAACAAGCCTTCATCAAAACATCATCAACAACTATAAATAAAACAAAGGCAAGATGGTTGACAGGATGATCAAATTAGGAAGCACTTTCCAGTTTTTCTCAGAATTTCAAATCTGTTGCAAACAAGAAGACTTGAGAAAGAGCAAGTCTGAAAAACATTTCCAGTAGTAAAAGCTCAAAACTGTTTCAGAGCTAAGGATGCTTTTCAAATCTATTTGGTGAGTAACATTTATTCTAAAACTACATTTTAAGTTAATATGGAATACACTTATTTGTATGTATCTGGTATTTGTATGTGTGTGCAAGCATCTGTTCATATCTTGCTCTGTTCTTACTTCCAGTTTTGGGTTGAAAGAGGGAAAAAAATTCAAAATCTCACAATACAATATATAATTGACTTTGACTTATAAATGGAAGTTGTTTGTATAAGTCTACAGATAATTGTAAAAATATTTTCAGGAGTTTAAACTCAGTGAATAATTTAAAAAAAAAAGGAAAAACAGTGAAACCCACGTAAATGTTAAAAATCAACCATCATGAGTTTTGATTTGAATTATAGGAATGAATTCGTGATTACAAATCATGAATTTTAATATACTTTTCATAATCTTTAAATTGTTAAACAATGGGAAATGTCGAGTTGTTCGTATTGGGTATTTTTGGTGATAACTGATGAACGGCGCGGCGATGTTGGCTAATTTTTGGTATGGAGGTAGCTTGATCAATGGGAAGCATGGGAAAAATGTTTAAAAAAATTTCGAGTGATCGAGGTGATCAGTCTCGATCGAACTAGGGTTAAGTTTGGTTTTGTTTCGTCTGGACTGTCGTGGAAATGGTAATGGCCAAGGGGGATCGGAGGCGATCGCGACGAGGGAAAGACAACGCTCATGGACGAGGTGTTTCGATGGTGTGGTCAACGAAGTTCATCGGCGTTGGGTAGGCCGGTGGCGATGGGTTTTATGGTTCGAGTAGCTGAAGCTTTTCGAGCTTGAAGGTCGAAATTCGATTCGACTATGGTTCGTTCGATCTGAAGTAAGGAGTGGCTTGGCGAAGTCATTTGGAGTTGGTCGGCGATCGGCATGATGATCAATGTCGTTGGGTTCATCGTGCAACGTGCACCGTGTACCGTGCACGGTTTGGGAAAGGATGGAGGTTTGGGTTTGGGGAAGACAAGTTACAACTCGAAGGGTTGCTTGCGATTTTAGAGTTGCGACTCGAAGCAGGTACGTGGGCGAGAATTCTCGCGCGTGACCCGGGAAAAGGGTGAAATGGCTCGGGTTATTTGATTTGAGTAACCTGGGTTTTAAATTTTAACAGCAGATCACATTTAGTTTTAAATTTTTAAGTATGAACAAAATTTTTAGGGTATTTAAATAAGTTAGGTAAATGAATGTTTAAATTAACAAGTTTGAAATGTTTTTCTCAAAGACTTTAAATGTTTTAAAATATAACGTCGAATTGTTTTGTTCAAAATAAATTTTATTTCGAAATTATTTCTAAATTGGTTTTAATGAAATAAATGATTTGAGTAAGTATGGAATATAAACACAAAGTTTTTTTTTTAAAACTAGTTATATTGAGATTAATTAAGATAATTAATCAATAAATTAAAATTAAGGGTTAATTACTATTTGTAATTAAGGATGAGTTATTAAATGGAGTAATTAGTGGAATGAATGTAATTAAGAAATAAATGAATTAAAGATTATGTGATGATTTATAGAGTGATATATTTATGAAGTTAAAGATAATCTCTTATAATCAATCGAGTAAATCGCTTAGTGAAGTAGTTAATATATTATTAAAGTCATAGACGAGACTTTAATGAATTTATAAATGGGTAAATTGAACTTATTAATAATTAATAAGTTAATTGCTTTAGAACAGTAAATGGAATAAATGTTAATGAAGGTCATTAACTGAATTATTTTATAATAAATTAATGTAATTGATTTTAATAAATTGATTGGATAAATTGATGTATTAATCAACATTTTAATTGTTTAAGTGAAAATAATAAATGGGAAGTAATTAAGGAGTAATGACTCATTTTAATTAATTAAGTAATTTGATTATTTGGGTTAATTAATTTATTTTAATTAATTTGGATAAATCAATTGATGATGTGATAATTATGATTACTTAGAAAAGTAATTGATGTTTAATTACAGAGTGTAATTAATAAAATGATGTTGTTAATAAAGTAATTTGAGTATAATTACTTTATATAATTAATCAAAGGATTAATTAGAGATAATAAATTATTGAGCAATTAATGAAGTAATTAAAGGAGTTAATTACTAGATTGGGATTAATCAAAGGTGATAAATGTTTTGGTTCAAATTAAAGATTTAATTACTTTGATGTAATTAACTTAACTGGAAATGTAATTTGAGATTTATTGGAATTTAAAATAGATTTATTTGGAATAATTAATTAAATGCAGAAATTTATTAATAATTAATTGAGTAATGTAATTAACTTTAGTTAATTAAGAAATGAAGTAATGTAAAGATGCATTTCTATATTGGATCAAAGTAATTAATCCGTGGGAATAATCTAAAGATAATTACTTAAATGTAATTAAAGAAAATTAATCAGGGATGATTAATTAAATGAATAACGGGATGATGATTAATTAATTGATTGATAATTAATTAATAGAAGTATAAGCAGGTTTAATAATGATGTGATGATTAATTTAATTAACTTTAAATTAATTAAGGATAAGATAGTTCATTTAATTCATTTTAAATTGATTATCAAATGATATGATTATTATCCTTGCCTATGTCTGATGATTGTTATAGATTCCCATTGATTGATATGATCTCAGATATGAGATGAGTAATATCTGTTGTGATATGGATGTTTGACTAAAGTGTGATATCATAGATTATCCATTTATGCTGATATGTGATTATCCATTTGTGATATTGTGTTTTATCTATCTATGATGATATAGATAATTGAATTGAATTGTTTTAAACCTTTAAAACAACTTGGCCTTAAAAGACACGTTTTGGATTTCGATGAGACCGGGATCGGGTTTCCGTATACCGGGATTCCAGGTCTGGAGACCCGAATACCACATCGATCCAAAATAACGTTAGGTCGTGAAATCCAAGTGGAGCAAGTGAAGACTCGAGGTATAAGAACTATTCGTCAGTATAACTCTGTGGGTGATTCCGTAATGAGTTTGACGAAGATAGTACTTATAGATTCGAGATGGTGATTCAGAATACCTTCGGTTTCGTTCGAACCCGGAACGAACTTGTATGGATCGAATGCTTTCAGAACATCGTCAGGTGGGCGATGAGCATTCTAAGAGATGAGTTCTGTAAAGGTAATCGTGACCTCAAGCCTCATCAACCGGGAATGGCTAAAACAGGGGAGGTGCAGCAAGGCTTCGTGGGTAGCCCCCACTTGAGAGTAAGGTTTACCCCTGTCTAGATGTCCCTATTTATTTCGGTTTAGTGTACGGTTGGTCGCGCCAACCGTGGGGTGATCTTATTTGGAACTGTCCAGTAAGGGATGAGTCCGGCCTTGTGTTGCAGGGGAGCGGGCGTACTCCTCGGTACGGTGATCTAGGCCACGTACTGTGACGGGCGGTACCCCAGTAGCCCAGCCATTGTATGGAATCCAATCTCCAATAAGCGCCGTACGTTTTGATTGTGCCAAACTATGTTGAAATGTGAGATGTAAGCATTTCAGCTATTTCTGTATTTTACTTGAAAACCCTAGACACTATTATAATATCACTGGATTTCCTATAAAAATGTTTTGGTTAGCGTAAGGTAAAAACTTTTCCATGTTTATTTGTGGGGAGTCTTACGTGATACCTTTGTTTGTAAAGGATTTTCAAAGTTAAACAACTTTAACCTGTTACTCATACCAGACCCATGTCTGACCCGAAGTTTATTTCTGTTTTTCATAAACTCTCGGGTACCCAATTTTTTTACGGGTAGTCAAGGGATTCAGGTTTAGCTTTGACGTATTCTGGAGGAGCAATGGAGCAGGAGGCTTCAGCGTGTAGATATATAGTGGTTCCACTGTGTTAGTGATTATTTTGTATTCCGCTGTGTTGTATCTCTGTGATGTGTGAGTTGTATTAACTAGACAGGTGTTTATAACTGTCTAGTATGTAATGTATTATCTGTGTAACTCTGATGTATATGATACTATGTATTAATTTATGTGATATATTATATTTTATTCGTTCCGCTGTTGAGATTCTGTTGTTGTTTTCTTCTTCTTCTCTTTCTTTCTACTTTCTCACCTCTTTCTTTTCTTCAAAATGATACGATTTCCTGGGCGTAGGAGGTCGGGTCGTTACAAAATTCTTTTAAGTGGGGAAGAATGTAATGACCCATATTTTTGGACCTTCAAATTTGAATATTTAAGTTATTAAAATATTTCAGATTTTAGTATAATTAAAAAATAATTCTATATTTCAAATTTAGAGCTGATTTTTATAACATGTTTTAATTTATTTTATAGCGTTTTTTCATAATTTTTAATTTGGAAAATAATTAAATTTTCGTTTGACGTATTTTACGTCAAAAGTTAGTGCTATTGAAACTTTACAGAATAAGTTATCCTATCTATTTTAATATTGTTTTATGAACGTGGCGCATAGTTGTGCGCGATCATATTTTTACTTTTGTCGTTCACGGCTCATACGTGAACGTGTTATTGTGCGGCGGGATACCATAAATCTAACTTTTCAAAATCAACGTTTAAATAATCACACACCATTCTTCACGTTACACAAAAGTACAACACATCTCCACCATACTTCTCTTCGCACCTTCATTTCAGCTATGCCTTTGACATACCTTGTCCTTGCACATGATTTGAATTACTTAGCTCAGAAGTAATATCTGTTTAGAGAAATTCACTTACTCAACACAGCAAGGAGAAGTGGAAAAAGATATAGGGAGGCAACACACAGATCAAAACTTCATTCATACAAAATGTTCACTTCCAATGAACATCAAACCCCACTTTTCACCACTTCAAAAATCAACGCTCTTCAAACCATTCACTTTTAGCCGAAGTAATTTAAACAAAAGTTGTCCATCTACCTGCCTAGTATTTTTAGAAATTGACGGATCGAGATTTCATTGAGGATCGAGTGAGGTATTCCGATATTATAATAAGCAAGTTTATATTGTTCAAAGTTCGAAAATTTAATTCTCCCAATCCATGAAAAATTACTCGACGTCATAAGCGTCATTGAGTTCGTATCGAAGAGTAGTATTTTTGGCGTGTGTTCGACAAAATACCATGACGACGACTTACAGTGTTTGAAAGCTAGGATTTCGGTTAGGCGGAGATAGAGGCATCGAGAGAAGAAATGGAGTGCGTTGTTGGATTTGGGGAGGCAATGTGCTTCGGGCGGCGGAGTTTGGTGAAGGACGGCAACTAAGTGTCACACTTTTCTTTCAGCTAGACGCAAAATTCCACTTCGGGTTCGAATGTTGGGTTTTGATATAGGCGAATGGAGGACGAGTCGATGGTGACATCATGACGAGCATGTGGAGGCCGGTTTGTGGGAGGTGTCAGGTTCGTAGGGCGGTGGAATGTTGGTGTAACAACCCATAATTTTGTAAATATTTTTAATTAAATTTTATGTGGAAACTTTAAACTTTAAATTATTTAAAATTGAATTTCCGGAATTTTCCAATGTAAGTTTGGAATTTGTTTGTAATTTATTTTCCAAATTCAATAAAATAAATAATTTCTGAAAATTCTATAGTTTAGTCAACTGAAAGTCAAAGTTTGGCCACAATGGAAAATTTTAAATTTTAAATTTTAAAATTCTAATCTTTTTCTTTGAAACTGTATTTTATTTTAATATTTATTCTACTTTTCGTTTCGTGAAATTCTGTTTTATACTTTTTAAATTAGGTAAATTACAGTGTTTTACACATAATGATTTCTATATGTTATTTTCTATTTTTCCTATGGTTATTCTCTAATTTTTATTTTCTATTTTATTTGTATAAACTTTGTTCATATTTAATTGATTTTTGATTGCTTTTATTTTCAATAATAGCTTTGGAAATTTCAAAAGTCTTCGGGTTGTTTGTTTGGAAATCAAGTTAGGCCTTTTCATTTGCCTTAGCCTTTTTATTTTTCTAACCTTTCACCATACTTCTTAGCCGTTCAAAACCCTACATCTATAGCCGTTCAAACCCTTGGAAACCCTACCTGCCTCCTCTTTTTCTTATTCATGTGAAAAGTTTCTCACCCTCTCACAATTGCGTCCAGAAAAAATATACAAGTTCAAATTCATGACTCCTCGTCTTTTATCCTTTTCTTTTGCTTTTCTCAAACTATGCTCGGCCTCCATCTTCTCCTAGCCGACCTCATCATCACTCCACCACCACCATGCCGATCACATCACCTCTCCATCACCACCTAGCCCCATGCCGTGACCATTGATGCAAAGTGTAGGATCTAGATTAACCCTAGAGGGGGGGGTGAATACGGTTATCGCAATTTTCTCAAATTAAAAGTGAAATCAAACTGCAGATAAATAAATATGCAGAAAAGTAAATCACACACAAAATTTACCCAGCTTCGGCAACTCCTGCCTACTGCTGCATTCCCAGATTTCTATTAGGATTAAACAGTATCCCGCTTACAAACACTCCTATAGACTCGCACACCCTGCTCCGCCTATAGAGTTTTGCAAACTCGCACACCCTGCTCACTGAACTAACCCTAACTAGACAATCTGACAACACCTAAACCCTAGGTGGTGATTAACCCTGACTGGACTTGACAAAGTACAAAATTGAAAAACAAGATACAGATTTAAAACCTAGGGCAAAATTTAAATCGTCAACTTAAAACCACTTTTGCCCTAAATAAACTAGGCTTAAAAATAAATCAATTAAACCCGGCCCAAATTTAAAACTAATTAAAAAATTAAAACTTTAAAACCCCTTTTAATAAACTAGGTCGGCCTGCTCCTTTATCTCGTTCCTCTTTGTTATTGTTGACCCGATCCCTTTGAGAAATAAAAATGGAGATGGCTTCGGCGATTCTCTGGTTCGATCCTCTTTACTACTTGCTCGATTGAATTAGGGCTTTGCCCTTGTTCGTTCCACTGGAAAATTGAAGCTCTGGCTTCGTCGACTTTTCTGTAGCTCTGGCTTGCGATTATCTTTGCGTTGAGACTGGATTTAGGGCTTTTGCCCTGTTGTCTTTTTGCTGGCGAATTGTGGCTTCGGCCTCTCGATGAATTGCTCTGAATTCAACTTGTCGTCTCTGGCGATTTTAGTTTGGAGCTACGGCTTCGTCTTCCTTTTCGAGATTACTAGTAGCTTTTTGGCACAATTCTAAACTGCGATGATCTGGTTCTCTCTGGAATTTGTAAGTTCTTCTTTATCGATGTTTTCTCTGATTTATACTTGAACTTGGTTAAATGTCAGTGATGATTATTTGGGTTTCTATTCTGCTCTGAATCACCACACCGTCGATGATGATTTTGGGTCCCTTTATATATGCGTCTGATTTGTATTCCTTGATCATTACATTGTTGATTCTTTCCGATTTTAAGCTCCGATATTTTGGGAAATTTCTTTTATAGCACGGCTTCGATTATTGAACGTTCGATACGTTCTTTGATTTATATCTCAGACTCTTTCCTAATTTATTCTTCTGACTTTTTCAACTTGTAAACGTAATTAACACATATATACGACTTTTGATTTCTGAATTCGATTTTGACCATTGCTGTGATATGTTTAAACCCCTCTGGTCATTTGCCTTGACATGTTCACTTTGATCACGACTTTGACATTTTTCTGGTATCATACTCGTCGGCATTGCTATCCTCTTCACTGTGAATTAAGACTTTAGTTTTTCGGCCCCCTGTGAGCTTCGTCTCTGGCCATCTTCTCTGGTTGGTTTAACTGAACTTCACTTGAGCATTTTATTCTTAAAGTTTGATGTTGTCTGGTTGTTCACTTGGTCCATGAGGCATGTTGCATTGTTGTCTGATTATTGTTTCATCTCTACTTGTTTGTAGCTGCTGCACTGCTGTTCAATTGTCTGGTTGCACTTTGATGTTGTTTATGTGCTCACTCTGACTAGCATTGTATATTTGCTTTTGTATCACCTGATATCTGCTGTATAACTTGAGCTTGGTTTGTCATTTGGTCTGCATACCTAAGCTTGACACTGTTTACATTTTTAAGTTGCTCGGCCCTTGTTTGTACTACTTCATATGAATTGATTCATTGTTCCATTTAAGATGTTGTCTGCACTATGATATCTTGTAGCCTTGCTTCCATGATTTCAACTATAGCTTGTTTATTGTTTTCGACTACTGTCTTGCATTCACTCCAAATATGTCGACCTCTCTTGACAATATGCATCTGTTCTTCATTGCTAGTGTGAAGTTGTTCAACCTGTAGTTGCAATCACTCCATGTTTGTATTGTTTTGGTCCGGCACATTAGTGTACATTACTGTCCAGTTTCACAGTTGCATAACTGTTGTATCTTTTGGAGTTTGGTTTTGTGTTTGAAATGCTGGTGCATAGTGTTCCAGTCTTTGACTTGTTTCATGCATCACTGAGTTTGCTTTGATTTCATTCTTGAGCTCGAGTTGCTTTTGAATCCAGTGTACATTGATGTTGTAGCCTACTTGAATTACATTCATGAGTTGTAGTTGTAGTCTTCTATCTCTATGCACATGTATGCTCGAGTCTGAGTTTGCACAGTAAAGTTGGTCTTGATTTCACTTCAGTTGCACTGCTATATGATTATGATGTTGTTGACTTGTGCATTTGAATGTGTGTTCTGTACTTGTTCACTATAGCTGCACTTGTTCTGGACACATATTGTTCATGTGTACACTTTGATTTTGATTGAGTCCATTTGCACTTGTGTTGAACCTGACTTTGACTTGACCTTGTGCACTCGAGTTGGCGAGGCAGTGCACACGTGCATACGTGTGTACTGCAGCCACTCGTAATTACCTGTCCCTGATATGAATACTGATATGCACAGATATTACACAATCAAAGATGATGACGTTTAACCCATATATCTTAGACAGCTTTAAAAAACAAATTTTATATTTTTGCAAATTAAATTCGTTTCTGTTCAGATTACTGCTGTAGATTTTTAATTATACAGGTACACAGGAGACAGGACAAATACTAGAGCTGGACAATGCAGATGCAGAAGACTGAGTGTATGAGTGATGTAGTGAGGACAGAAATGTAAATGTGAAAATGTATGAATGAGAGTTAACTGTAAATATGAAATCAGTGTACTGTAAACATTGTACTGAATAAAATATTATATTGAATAAAATTACTGTTTGAATTTGTTAAATTTTGTGCAATAGCATTATTATTCAATATTTATATTTATTCCTGTATGTGTAAAATAACATCTGTAAATGTGTAAAATAAAATCTGCAAACACATCTATAATTCGATATATATATATATATATATATATATATTGTTATCATCAAACACTAAACACACATCAAACACAAAGAACGTCACCAAACTTGATTGAAACCTAGCCTAGATCACCATTTTTCACCACCACCTCTCCTATTAGCCTCGACCACAAACAAAACCCCACCCACCAAGACATGCCGTAACCAAAACTACTCCTTGTCGTACCTTTATGAAGCCTTGACCAGATCTGAACACGTGGCCGAGCCATGCTTTGCCATAGGCCAAACCAATAGGACCCAAAACCCTTGACCTTTGCCTTCCTGTGCTTTGTAAACCCTACCTCTTCACCTACCATGACCATAGCCATGCTTATCTGCCCAAGGCCGAGCCTAGCTGCTCCAAATCTAATCAGGGTTGAACCATTTTGGTGATGGTTGAGTCAAATGACAATGTGGCCGAGCCCACTTGCTTGTTGTTTGATCACCTTGCTTTGATTTAACAAAGTTATGTCATGTAAACTCATCATCTTTTTCACTTTTTTTTTATTTCTATTCTTTTGTATTGAATCACATACTTATGTTAGTAAAAATTGTTTGCTTTATTTTGTTATGTACAAGAGTTGAATCTTGGCTCCCGTATCACTCAAGTTTGCATCGTGCTTTGTTGTGCCTCTTCGTGCTTTACGGAGTTTAGAATTGTGTTTGAATTTTATCTCTAGCTTTTAAAAGGTGAGTATTCACGTTTGACATTCATACTTATAGAATTGTGAAGTGACAACAAGTGAATGTGTAGAAACTGTTATATATATGTTATACCTGTCTGTGATATGTATTATATGATGTAAAACCCTGTTATAAACCTGTCACATCATCTACTATGTTATATTCTGTTATACTGTTTATTTATTTCTGTTTCTCACACTGCAAGTTCCCTGTAGAATAGAATCACTATGGGTTGAAATGATACATACCCGAACGGACTTTAGAATAGAAAAAAATCGTTATGGGCTGAAATGATAGGCCTGAGCGATTTTTATTATTTTTATTTACTTGGGATTGCGGGTTTGAAATGATAGAACCCGTATTTTTTCTTTGTAAATTACGGATTGAAATGATATATTATCCGTATCACTTGACCTAGGTTAGAAAATATTATACAGACCCATGCTTATTTTTAAAGTACTAATTTCAGGAATTAAGTATTTTAGAAATATTAAAATATGAAATTTTAGTTTAAATTGGATTTAAATGATATAAATAAATTGTATAGTTATTTTCAATAAGTTAAAAGTATAAATAAATAAAGGGGAAAAGTGTTTGAATTATGACTTAACTTGGAAATTGAAATTGGGTTTTGAATGGAAATTTCAAGTTAAGTAAATGAATGGAAATGTTGTTTTACTTATGAAATGGTGTTTAAATAATGTGTAAAGTTAATTGTTAAATAAAATATTAAGTTATTAGTTGAAATAAAGGTTAAGCAATTTACAAAGTATTGACTAAACAAATGAATTTTTAATTTAAATTGGATATCTATTAATAAATGTTATTTTATTAAAATTTATAAGTTTAGTCATATCCAAATAAATTTTTTTGAAAAGTGGAACAAGTTGTTAAGTTAAAATGAGAAAATTGAAGGAATATTGTTTAAAGTGTATAAAGAAATTATAGCGGTTCAGAAATGTTGTAGTTTAATGAACTATGTGTTCAAATATACTAAAGAGACCTATAACAGCATTTTTGAAGTGCTGCAGTTTCTGAAAATTTGAAATATGTGTTGAATTTACGTAATAAACCTATAACAGCATTTCTAAAGTGCTGCAGTTTCTGAAAATTTGAAATATGTGTTGAATTTACTTAATAAACCTATAACAACATTTCTGAAGTGATGCAGTTTCTGAAAATTTGAAATGTGTTGAATTTACTTAATAAACCTATAACAACATTTCTGAAATGCTGTAATTTCTGAATTTAAACTATGTTTTGATATATACTAAATATACCTACCGCAGCACTTTATAAATGCTGCTGTTTTGAAATTTACAATGTTTGAAATGTTGAAATTGAACGAATGAACTTAGAAATTGTTGAAATCCTGGTAATTTAATATTTGATTTGGAAGGATAACTACTTCATATTTAAATGGTTTAAATGAATTATTTTGATTTGGAATATAAACCACTTTGAAATTTATAAGTTAATACAATGTTTTGAAATTGGTATAATTGAATGAATGAACTTAAAATGCTATAACTTTGGAAATGAATATTAATTTAAAGGTGTTATGATTTTTCTAAGTATTATGAGGTCCAAATGACAATATTACAAGTGTTATGACTTCCAAGTATTTTGGTTTCAAAGGATTTGGTTTCAGGGTTGTTATGACTTTGAAAGTACTATGGTTTTGGAAATGAAATTAATTGAAATTGTATTTAATTAAGAATTGTCTTTAAATATATTAATTTGAAACTTATTGAAATTGAAGATTTAAGAATATGACTGTATAAAGTGGTTTGGTTTAAGATGATTTAAAGGAATATTTCAAGTTTAATAAATTGAAAGAAATATTTAGTGATTTGAAATTTAGTTATAATTTAAATGATAACATTTGACCTGATTTGAAATGGAAATAATATATTATTGAATTTGTTTTGAAATAGAAATGATATATTATTAAATTTTTTTGGAATGGAAATGATATATTATTGAATTTATTTTGAAATGGAAATGATATATTATTGAATTTGTTTTAAAATGGAAATGATATATTATTGAATTGGTTTTGAAATGGAAATAATAATATTGTGATATGGCTTTGAAATGGGTATGATATTATGGGTTTAAAAGTACATTCTATTTTGAAATAAATGATATGATTTTGTAATGGATATGCTATTTTGGTTTAGAAAGTATAAATTCTTTTGAAATAAATAACCACGGGTTATAATAACGATTGGTTGTTAAAGAGACCGGGATCGGATATGGACATACTCTTTGTCGATACTGAAAACCACTTTAACAACTGTGTATGCGGTGGAGATTCCAGAATGAAGTAGGATGGTGGCGACGATCCTATCGAGGTATGAACGTGGACCCGACTCCCGTGAGTTGGCTTAAGGTGGCTAAAATAGGAGCGATCTCGGGCCAAGTGAGGTCATTCCTCCGATCGGGTACCTTCCTTCGATATTAAACTCTTACCTTGTGATTGATTTGATGGCCATCTTCGATTTGATTTGGGGAGTGTGTCCGAGGTGGGCGGTAGTGGCTGCTACGCGTTTCCACCAGCCCGTGTGCGTAATTAGTATATCTACCCTGGCATTGCCTTGTGTGTCGTGTCACCTACCATAGCAAGCTTTACTACGTGTTTGATTTTCTCCCGTAGCCCATGGAGTATTTAGGGTAGCCTTCCGATCTAGAGGTATGCTGATACTGGATGGACTACTGAGACTACTACGTGTTAAAGGCTATATGGGTAACCCCTTAATGCTATTAAAAAGTATGTTTATTTTACTATTAGACATTACTATAATAGCGTATATTACTACATAGTAGATTGTTTAACGGATCCTTAGAGGATGGTTATCCCAAACATCCTTTGAGTTACTTGTATTTCAGTTGATATTTCACTTGAGTTGGATTTATTGATATAAGAATGTTAATCCTGACTCGAGTGTTTTGTGTTTTGCTTTACGCTCGGGTCAGACTGAGTGATACAGTATTCGAGACTCGCCTTTGGAGTTGGAGCTTCGCTCGGAGGTCCAACTATCTATCCTGCTTTCAGCTGTTTAGTTGATTCCAGTGATGTATTCAGATCTTGTGTTTGATTATTGTATTGAGACATCTATTTATTCGAGACTCCTGATGTATCTTGCTTAACTATGTTATATTTATATGGTAGCTTCATGAACTACTATTCTTGTGTTTTTGCTGCATTATTTTATATTACTTTGTGTCTGTGATTTTGTGATTATTTATTTTTTTACTGTATATGCTGAATTTTGCCAAATTTAAATTAACAATCTGATATTTTGAGCAATTCAAATCCGACATGTATGGATGCGTATGGTTGAAAATTTCAGGTCGGTACATGTGGTATCAGAGCTTTGGCTCTAGGCAAAACTTAGCATATATGGTAAATTTATTTACAGAATCACTTTCGTTCGAGCTTGAATCTCTTCCTTTTGACTCGGTTTCCTTTCAATTTTGGAACGTTCCCTCGGTTCCGAAATCCATTCTTGTCCCTCACTATTCATCTTCTTTTGATTCCGGAGTGTCCCATAACTACACTTCGAATAATCTTTCTAATGAATTGGCGGTCCCGCCAATATTCTAACGATTTGTAAAAGGGTGAAACTCCTTTACAAATAGCATCGATTCACCGGAGATTTATAAATCCTCGGTTTAGATGCTAAAGTCTCTTGTTATTCCGAATTCTATCTTTTGTGATCGAATGTAGATTTGCCTCAGAATTCTGCATCGATCAAATTCTTGAAGTCATGGTTGACCCGGTTAAGGTTGTCCGCGATTTATATAAGCTTATCCACCTCCCTATTATGTTGTTTAATCATCTTATCTTTTGTTTCAAAATTTTCTTCGAACTAGCATTTCCCTTTGATTTGAGTCCATTAAATTTGAATCCCCATCCTTATTTTGAAAAATTAATCTTGTATTTGAAAATTTTATATTTAAAAATGTTTTATATATTGTGTTGTTTTAAGTTGTTGATGTTGATTTGGTTTCCGATCGATTTGTCTGATCAACGCTCTCAATAGGATCTCCAAAACACTTGAATAGAGCAAACTGACACAATATGGTTTTCAAATTTAGTAGATGGATAAATTTTGTATAATTGTAATAACTATAAGGATAATTTTCTGAATTTTGATAGTTAATTGAATTGGATGTTAAGAAATAAT
Source organism: Allium fistulosum (assembly GCA_030737815.1). Lineage (NCBI taxonomy): Eukaryota > Viridiplantae > Streptophyta > Magnoliopsida > Asparagales > Amaryllidaceae > Allium > Allium fistulosum. Next base: position 1,366,002,072 of record CM060902.1, on the reverse strand, counting down.
ATTTGACTTTGTATGTATTTTATAACCATTGGCTTTAGTTTCATATGTAAATAATTAAACATGGTTATAAATTAATTTGGAAATTTAAAATGAATTTAAAACAAGAAACTAAGAATTTAATTTTCGATAATTTCAAACTTAGTGTTTAAAGTTTTAAAGGGTGTATTATTTAAAAATATTTCTAGTAGAAATTGGTTCAAAGAATTTTTAATTTGTAAATCAGTGCTCTTTTCTTTGTTGTTGGAAAATAATCTCGGTGATGACTGCAGCATCATCGACATTCATTTTCGAGTTTCGAAGTGAAGAGACCATTTTGTAGTTTTGCTACAGTCTTGCTTTGGAGAATTAAATTGATTTGGATTTCTAGAATATGACTTGATTTATAATATATGTGATTTAAGAGTTGATTTGATATATATTGTGTATATTTATTTATCTTTAAAATAGTTTGAAGTTAATCGGAAATCTAATTCTTAAATTTTATCTTAAAGGATAATTTCAATTATAAAAGGAAATCGAATTTTGAATAAATATTTAAGCTTGGATAATTGAATTAAGAAAATTTTATTTGTGTAATATACTATTACATTCCAATATAACTTACCTTAATTATTAAAAGTTAACAATGTAATTGGATAATATACAATATAAAAGGATTTTATAAATAAAATTTGAGTGGTTATAATGAATGTTATACACTAAAAATTTTAGTTATAAAAAGATTTATAGAGGTAAATAGAATAAAGGTAATTGAATAATGTACAGTATAAATGATGTTAAAAGAATTCATAAATAAATTTGAATGGTTATAACAAATGTAAATATACTTAATATATGTGATTAGATATATCTTAAGTGGAATAAATTTAATAATAATTTGGAATAAAGAAGAATTAAATTTATTGGATAAAGTATGAGCATAATAACTGATTTTCAAATTCATTGACTTTATAAATGGTTAATTTAAGATAATTGGATGATAATAATGAAATTAGAAAATGGATAGGATTTATTTAACCTAGATGGAATTAATCACTAATTTAAGTTGAAGCTTTCATTGTTTTAAATTTGCTATTTCATCTTGTTTTCCAATCTATCTTTCTTTCGGATTGTTCCTATTCTCCTGCATCCTAAGCGGGAAATTGACTTCCGAATTGATCTTATTCCTAAAATTCAACTTGTAGTTCTTCCTCCCAGAAGAACTTATCTTTAACTGTCGATTTTGGAAACTTTTCAAAAATCCTTAGGTACTAATCTCTATCTTGTTGAATTTATCTATAACAACAGTTATCAAGTATAATTTCAATCTTCTCTTCATCTTGTTTAATCCTTTACTTTCTATCTTATATTCTATCTTGTTTTCCTTGTTCTCCCTATCTCGTTCCTTTTCGGGGACGAAAAGTTTTGAATGTGGGAGAGTGTAACAACCCATAATTTTGTAAATATTTTTAATTAAATTTTATTTGGAAACTTTAAACTTTAAACTATTTAAAATTGAATTTATGGAATTTTCCAATGTAAGTTTGGAATTTGTTTGTAATTTATTTTCCAAATTCTATAAAATAAACAATTTCTGGAAATTATATAGTTTGGTCAACTGAAAGTCAAAGTTTGGCCACAGTGGAAAATTTTAAATTTTAAATTTTAAAATTCTAATCTTTTTCTTTGAAACTGTATTTTATTTTAATATTTATTCAACTTTTCGTTTCGTGAAATTCCGTTTTATACTTTTTAAATTAGGTAAATTACAGTGTTTTACACGTAATGATTTCTATATGTTATTTTCTATTTTTCCTATGGTTATTCTCTAATCTTTATTTTCTATTTTATTTGTATAAACTTTGATCATATTTAATTGATTTTTGATTGGTTTTATTTTCAATAATAGCTTTGGAAATTTCAAAAATCTTCGGGTTGTTTGTTTGGAAATCAAGTTAGGCCTTTTCATTTGCCTTAGCCTTTTTATTTTTCTAACCTTTCACCACACTTCTTAGCCATTCAAAACCCTACATCTATAGCCATTCAAACCTTTGGAAACCCTAGCTGCCTCCTCCTTTTCTTATTCACGAGAAAAGTTTCTCACCCTCTCATTTTCAATTGCGTCCAGAAAAAAATATACAAGTTCAAATTCATGGCTCCTCTTCTTTTATCCTTTTCTTTTGCTTTTCTCAAACTATGCTCGGCCTTCATCTTCTCCTAGCCGACCTCATCACCACTCCACCACCACCATGCCGACCACATCACCTCTCCATCACCACCTAGCCCCATGCCGTGACCATTGATGCAAAGAACATCACCAAACTTGATTGAAACCTAGCCTAGATCATCATTTTTCACCACCTCCTCTCCTATTAGCCGTGACCACAAACAAAACCCCACCCACCAAGACATGCCATGACCAAAACTACTCCTTGTCGTACCTTTATGAAGCCTTGACCATATCTGAACACATGGCCGAGCCATGCTTTGCCATAGGCCGAACCAATAGGACCCAAAACCCTTGACCTTTGCCTTCCTATGCTTTGTAAACCTTACCTCTTCACCTACCATGACCATAGCCATGCTTATCTACCCAAGGCCGAGCCTAGCTGCTCCAGATCTGATCAGGGCCGAACCATTTTGGTGATGGTTGAGTCAAATGACAATGTGGCCGAGCCCACTTGCTTGTTGTTTGATCACCTTGCATTGATTTATCAAAGTTATGTCATGTAAACTCATCATCTTTTTCATTTTTTTTATTTCTATTCTTTTGTATTGAATCACATACTTATATTGGTGAAAATTGTTTGCTTTATTTTGTTATGTACAAGAGTTGAATCTTGGCTCCCGTATCACTCAAGTTTGCATCGTGCTTTGTTGTGCCTCTTCGTGCTTTACGGAGTTTAGAATTGTGTTTGAATTTTATCTCTAGCTTTTAAAAGGTGAGTATTCACGTTTGACATTCATACTTATAGAATTGTGAAGTGACAACAAGTGAATGTGTAGAAACTGTTATATATATGTTATACCTGTCTGTGATATGTATTATATGATGTAAAACCCTGTTATAAACCTGTCACATCATCTACTATGTTATATTCTTTTATACTGTTTATTTATTTCCGTTTCTCACACTGCAAGTTCCCTGTAGAATAGAATCACTATGGGTTGAAATGATACATACCCGAACGGACTTTAGAATAGGGAAAAATCGTTATGGGCTGAAATGATAGGCCTGAGCGATTTTTATTTATTTTTATTTACTTGGGATTGCGGGTTTGAAATGATAGAACCCGGATTTTTTCTTTGTAAATTACGGATTGAAATGATATATTATCCGTATCACTTGACCTAGGTTAGAAAATATTATACAGACCCGTGGTTATTTTTAAAGTACTAATTTGAGAAATTAAGTATTTTAGAAATATTAAAATATGAAATTTTAGTTTAAATTGGATTTAAATGATATAAATAAATTTTATAGTTATTTTCTATAAGTTAAATGTATAAATAAATAAAGGGGAAAAGTGTTTGAATTATGAATTAACTTGGAAATTGAAATTGGGTTTTGAATGGAAATTTTAAGTTAAGTAAATGAATGGAAATGTAGTTTTACTTATGAAATGGTGTTTAAATAAAGTGTAAAGTTAATTGTTAAATAAAATATTAAGATATTAGTTGAAATAAAGTTTAAGCAACTTACAAAGTATTGACTAAACAAATGAATTTTTAATTTAAATTGGATATTTATTAATAAATGTTATTTTATTAAATTTATAAGTTTAGTAATATCCAAATAATTTTTTTTGAAAAGTGGAATAAGTTGTTAAGTTAAAATGAGAAAATTGAAGGTATATTGTTTAAAGTGTATAACAGAAATTATAGCGGTTCAGAAATGCTGTAGTTTAATGAACTATGTGTTGAAATATACTAAAGAGACCTATAACAGCATTTTTGAAGTGCTGCAGTTTCTGAAAATTTGAAATATGTGTTGAATTTACTTAATAAACCTATAACAGCATTTCTGAAGTGCCGCAGTTTCTGAAAATTTGAAATATGTGTTGAATTTACTTAATAAACCTATAACAGCATTTCTGAAGTGTTGTAGTTTCTGAATTTAAACTATGTTTTGATATATACTAAATATAGCTACCGCAGCACTTTATAAATGCTGCTGTTTTGAAATTTACAATGTTTGAAATGTTGAAATTGAAAGAACGAACTTAGAAATTGCTGAAATCCTGGTAATTTAATATTTGATTTGGAAGGATAACTACTTCATATTTAAATGGGTTAAATGAATTATTTTGATTTGGAATATAAACCACTTTGAAAATTTTAAGTTAATACAATGTTTTGAAATTGGTATAATTGAATGAATGAACTTAAAATGCTATAACTTTGGAAATGAATATTAATTTAAAGGTGTTATGATTTTTCTAAGTATTATGAGGTCCAAATGACAATATTTCAAGTGTTATGACTTCCAAGTATTTTGGTTTCAAAGGATTTGGTTTCAAGGTTGTTATGACTTTGAAAGTACTATGGTTTTGGAAATGAAATTAATTGAAATTGTATTTAATTAAGAATTGTCTTTAAATATATTAATTTGAAACTTATTGAAATTGAAGATTTAAGAATATGACTGTATAAAGTGGTTTGGTTTAAGATGATTTAAAGAAATATTTCAAGTTTAATAAATTGAAAGAAATATTTAGTGATTTGAAATTTAGTTATAATTTAAATGATAACATTTGACCTGATTTGAAATGGAAATAATATATTATTGAATTTGTTTTGAAATAGAAATGATATATTATTGAATTTTTTTGGAATGGAAATGATATATTATTGAATTTGTTTTGAAATGGAAATGATATATTATTCAATTTGTTTTAAAATGGAAATGACATATTATTGAATTGGTTTTGAAATGGAAATAATAATATTGTGATATGGCTTTGAAATGGGTATGATATTTTGGGTTTGAAAGTATATTCTATTTTGAAATAAATGATATGATTTTGTAATGAATATGCTATTTTGGTTTTGAAAGTATAAATGCTTTTGAAATAAATAACCACGGGTTATAATAATGATTAGTTGTTAAAGAGACCGGGATCAGATATGAACATACTCACTGTCGATACCGAAAACCACTTTAACAACTGTCTATGCGGTGGAGATTCCAGAATGAAGTAGGATGGTGGCGACGATCCTATTGAGGTATGAACGTGGACCCGACTCCCTTGAGTTGGCTTAAGGTGGCTAAAACAGGAGCGATCTCGGGCCAGGTGAGGTCATTCCTCCGATCGGGCACCTTCCTTCGATATTATACTCTTACCTTGTGATTGATTTGATGGCCATCTTCGATTTGATTTGGGGTGTGTGTCCGAGGTGGGCAGTAGTGGCTGCTACGCATTTCCACTAGCCCGTGTGAGTAATTGGTATATCTACCCTGGCATTGCCTTGTGTGCCGTGTCACCTACCATAGCGAGCTTTAGTGCAAGTTTGATTTTCTCCCGTAGCCCATGGAGTATTTAGGGTAGCCTCCCGATCTGGAGGTATGTTGATACTGGATGGACTACTGAGACTACTACGTGTTAAAGGCTATATGGGTAACCCCTTAATGCTATTAAAAAGTATGTTTATTTTACTATTAGACATTACTATAATAGCGTATATTACTACATAGTAGATAGTTTAACGGATCCTTAGAGGATGGTTATCCCAAACATCCTTTGAGTTACTTGTATTTCCGTTGATATTTCACTTGAGTTGGATTTATTGATATAAGAATGTTAATCCTGACTCGAGTGTTTTGTGTTTTGCTTTACGCTCGGGTCAGACTGAGTGATACAGTATTCGAGACTCGCCTTTGGAGTTGGAGCTTCGCTCGGAGGTCCAGCTATCTATCCTACTTTCAGCTGTTCAGTTGATTCCAGTGATGTATTCAGATCTTGTGTTTGATTATTGTATTGAGACATCTATGTATTCGAGACTCCTGATGTATCTTGCTTAACTATGTTATATTTATATGGTAGCTTCATGAACTACTATTCTTGTGTTTCTGCTGCATTATTTTATATTACTCTATGACTGTGATTTTGTGATTATTTATTTATTTACTGTATATGCTGAGTTTTGCCAAATTTAAATTAACAATCTGATATTTTGAGCAATTCAAATCCGACATGTATGGATGCGAATGGTTGAAAATTTCAGGTCGTTACAGTTGGTGCATGCTTGTCCGTGTACGGTCGGTGATGTACTCGAAACAAAATGGAGAAGGAGGAAGATGAAGCACTATTGTAAGCGGGTTGGATTGAGTTTGGGCTTGGGCCTAAGTGGTTCAAGTGAGGTTTATTTATTAATTAGTAAATTAAATATTTAAACTTTGAAAATTTATAACTCCTCCATACGAAATCCGATTAACCCATGGATTTTTGCGTTAGGATTGTATTAACGTGAACAATAATATAGAATTAGTTTGGCTAAGACTTAAGCTTGCATAATTTTACGCTGAATCCGAACGTAATTTGAATTCGAACAAAATCGGAAAGTCTCAGCGACAACTAGAATTTCGTTGAGTTAAACTCATTTTTTTGGTTAACCAGTATATTATATAATTGATAAGAATTATTGATAGGATGTTTGGATGATTTACTATTCTTATCAGTTGGTTTGGATATATTCCCGCCCTTGGAGCATGTGACCTTTTATATATACCCGCCTAGTAGTGGATGACCCATATTATATAATTATATGTTGTTTGTGATGTAGGAGAACATATTGGAGGGATCCAACAGGATTCCTCGCCATTGTTGATTTTAATTTCAATAATGTTCCTGTCATATGCATTATTGGATATTAAACCTGATTCGTGGATACTTGGTTATGACATATTTTTGTTCAAAACTGAAACCCAGTAGCGATAGAAAATCAATAGCAACATTGGTTAAACGTTTGGTAGTTCTTAGCCTCAAATTAGTATTTTAAAAATACTATAAATCGCCATTTGAGTTGGAGTGGGTTTTTGAGATAGGAAATAATTTTAAATCTAAAATTAGGTTTCAGAAATATTTGTTTTAAAAGATTTAACTTCTATTTTACTCTAACCTTTTCATCCATCTTTTCTAAGTTATTTATTTATATTTAATATTGTTTTAAGATTATTTATATTTAATATTGTTTTAAAGATTATTTATTTATATTAATGTTGTTTTAAAGTTATTTATCAATATTTTAATATTTTGAAAAGTTAGTTATTTAAATAATTAATATGGCTCAAAATTAATAATACGGAATTATTAATAATATTTTGGAAATAAGTTATTACTATTTGTAATAATGGTAAAGATTTATTATTATTTATTTAATGATTTTTTGAAATTATTAATTATTATTTTAAGATGTTTTGAAGTTAATAATTGTTAATTATCTATCATGTTTATTATTAATCATTATTATTACATAATAGTGGTTTTGAATAATGATTATTATTTCTTTATAAATATTTTCGAGATTTATAAATAAAGTTTCTTTAAAAAGACTTGAGTTCTATAAGAGGGGTTCCATAAATGTTTTAGAGACCTTAAGAGAAGTTATTACAATGTATAGAGAGAGTTTTGAAAATGGTTTTAAATATTTATAATGAAATTTTATAAATGGGTTTATAGATTTATAAAAAGAGTTTTATAAATAGTTGCATGGATTTATAAAGGTTTATAAATGACTTGGGAAATAATTTACAAATAGTTTATAAATGATTTAAGAGATTTATAAAGAAGTTTTATAAATGATTATAGAATTGTATAAAAAGGGAAAATCTTTCTCAGTTTTGCGAATCTACTCAGACCGTTAAGATAAGTATGGATATTTTTCCCAGGTATTAAAAATATAGGGATTTGTGGGTATATCTCCATAAAGGGATTTTTATACAAGTAATTTACAAAGTGATTTTTGATTAATGAAAATATTAATTAAAGAGGTTGGTGGTTGCTTATGTGCTTAACCAATGTTGATCTTCCCTTTGGAATTAAATCCCTGATTTGAATGTGTGCTTATTGATATTTAAATAATCGACTATCAAATATGGACCCAAAACGTAACTTTGGAAATATCTAGGAGAAACACATGAGTTATATGGCACAATCATCTCCGATGATGTTGTACTCTGCGTATAATTCTCGTTCGTTCTCTTAGGACAAATGATAAGGAAATCCATCCACTAACAGTTATGAGGTGATCTCCGTTCTTATCTTTGACTGTTTATTTACTAAAGAAACGGGGTCGAGTTTACCGAAAATTATCGAATGTTGTTTCAAAGAGACAGGGATTTGATATGTTGTTCGAAAACCACTTCGATCCAACTCAAGCGTTTCGAAGTAAAGACATCTTGAAGGTGATGGAATTGAAGACATAACTGTTTGAAGTGCAAGGGCTGCTTGCTACTAATTCTGAGGGTGATTCCAAAATGGATGTAGTAAAAGTAGTGCCTTTGGTTTGTTCATATCCTGAACAACTTGCATGGATGAATGTTGTCACCACATTAGTGCCTAGAGGGCAGTGTTAGCATTTCAAGTGGGAAGTGCTGTATAAAAAGTAAAACGTAGCCTCAAGTCTCCTCAACCGGAAATGACTAAAACATTGGAGATGTAGTAGGGCTAGTTTGGTCGCTCTCATTAGGGTATGATCAACCCTATATAGAGTCGATTTTATCTCTCGTTTGTATGCTTCGGGGCCCATTAATCAAGGGGTGATCTATTTAGTACTATCTAGTAAGGGGTAGGCCGATTCTGTGTTGGCAGGGGTCTATAGGTTCGACCTCGATGTTATTTTATCTAGAGATGCACCGTGACGGATGGTACCCCAATAGCCCAGTTATTGTATGGAATCCATTTTCCAATAAGTGCCTTCGATTGTGTACCTATTATGCTGGAATTTAATTAATGTAACAATTTTAGCTATGATTAATAAGTATTTGTATCTTAGGCACTATTATAATATCAGAGAATTTCATATGAAATAGTTTAGTTATCGTAAGGTAAAAACTCATCCATATTTATGTGCGGCATGGCCTTACGAGATACTTTTAATTTCAAAGATTTCTATAACTTTAAAATCCAATTGGGTGTGTTTTCTCACGCTGGTTTTCCAAACTGGCTCGGGTGTTATTTTATTATAATGCATGGGTCGGACCGAGTATATTTATAGATTACTTTGGATGCATTGGAGCTTAGAAGACGAGATTGAGATCCAAGACGTATCCATGTATTTCTTCGTGTTCCGCTGTGTTGCGTGTTAGCTGTATTTATTAGCAATTGTAAGGACAATCTGTTATAACTGTCCGAGCTGAAATATGTTAGTGTACTCTAATTGGTGTATGTATATTACATTTTTCTTTGTGTAAAAATTTGTGGTATATTATAGATTATCCATTCCGTTGTGAGATTCGATATTGTTTAGTTTTCTTCTTCCTTCCTTATTATTTTCCTAACTATTTGCCTTTCCGTTCAATTTGAGTGGGTCATGTATGATTGATTATCCACTTAAACTGTATGGAAAAGTAGGTCGTTATGGTACATGACTGGATGTAGGAAAAATTCGAACCAGTATAAAATCCCTGGTTCTAACTCTTACTTTACTTTATTGTTTTTATATTTATCTCTGATTGCATCTGTGATCGATTGTTAGTATAAAGCTGTGTTGTTAATCTGTGATTTGATATTAATATTTCAAGAATTTTAAAAAGGTTTACGTAAGGTAGAAAACACTACTCAATCCCCTTTCGGCTTTAAATTAGCATTAAGATCTATTATTCCGCTATCCACAATTCCAAAAAAGAGGAAATTGGTAAGAAGTAAGACGACGGTCGATATTTACTAAAAGGCGGAAAACAACAAAAAATTATTTTCATTTTTATAGTTAAAACCATTTTCTAAATCGATCATTTTACATCCCCCAACATATATTTCTTACATTTTAAAGTAGATGGTTGAAAACGCAAAATATAAAACTTATTTCAAACCAAACGCTACCTATCAAAACCACAAAACAACATGAACTGCTGGAAAACATTTATTTGAACCGTCAATTTGAAATGTAAGTTTGAAACTTGAAAGGGTTATAGTTTTGAAATGGTTCAAAATATTGCATATATAATCTTGTTAACATATAAAACACATCGAAAAAATATTCGCTTCGCTCTGAATGCATTTTGCATAAAAAGTCACCCCCGTACGTACGTACATACGAGATACTTAATGATGGGAAGAAAAAAAATGGTTGAAGCAATATTTCACTTGAACTCCAGTTATTTGTTAATTTGCAAAAACGTTTGGATTATTTTAATTCCGAGAGAAAATGTTTAGGCCCCGTTTGGCTTGCCGATTTTAGTTTTGCATTTTCGTCTAAACAAAAATGCGCACTTCTTATGTATTGTTGGAAAACAAACAATTTTGAAAAATGAAATTAACATAGAAAATAAAAAACAAGTTTTTTTTATTTTTCGTGTTTTGAGACAAAACAAAAGCACAAAAAACAATCCATCTCCTCCATTGTCCGTCCTTCGTCGCAATGACTAAGAATTGAAAAAAATATATTTTATAGTACATGTTGAAAACACAAAACAAAAAGTTCAAAATGAAACCAAACGGACCCTTAGATTTCGGAGAAAACCACATTAAATTACATTTTTACCCACTTAAATTCACAATTTTCAGTTAACACGTGTATTTTGACAAATTCTCAACAACGCAAAATTAGTAATACTAATTAGTTTGCTATTATATATAATAAAAGTTTACAACATCTTTTAAGTTGTTTATATATTTATTTTTTCCATTGCTCCATTGCATTTGGACTCAACTTTCCAAAATAAAAAATGAGTAAATTTTGAAACAAATGGCAATCAAAATATGGAGGCATCAATTGGGGGAAACAACGTGAAACGAACAAAAATCAGCGATTCAGCGGTGGGAAAACAAAATACACGATTTGACTTTGTCAAATAACATAATTGAGATACATAGGAAAACGAAACGATCAAAAGGCATCGAGGTCCATTATATCCCACACATTTATACATACGTATTACCTTTACCAATTATCTTTACCATAGAATAATACTCTTTCTCCATCACTATCTTCCTCCCCATATTTCGTGATCGACGCTGAGTACTATTCTTTTGTTTCTGTTTACAGTTCGCTTGCAAACGATAGCCCTAACCCTAGCGACTTTTCTGTTTGTTTATTTTTTCCTTGGCTTAAAATTCTCTTATCTACAGATGGATGCTAAACATGTTTATCATCAATTGCAAGAGCTCTTCCCTCAGGTATTATTAACCCCCTTTAGATTCCTACTTTTAATTCTACTAGCGAATCGGAATGTTTGATTTGTTTATACCTTTCTCTACTTTGTTTATGTATCGATTTTCATTCCTCCTTTTTTGCAGGTTGATCCACGTATTCTCAAGGCTGTATCAATCGAACATCCTAATGATTGCGATTCTGCAGCAGAATTCGTTATCAATGAAGTTCTACCGACATCAGGTCAGCCTTCAAAGCTTGCTGCTAAGTCTACGCGTGAAACTAATGAGCAATCATGCTATGAGGGTAAGTTGTTTTATTAGCTGTTACAACTTACACTACAAACAAACGCATAGTGTAAGAAAGAACTTTTATAATGGGTTAGAATTGGTTTTGAATTGAGGTGTAACTTGAAGTTGCTTAAAGTGAGTAGTTATAAGTTGAAATTTTCATCAAATTTTGTAAAATTTAAAAAACAAGCTCAAATTTTTGTTAAGTTAAAGTGAGTAGTTATAAGTAGTCCAAATACATATCAGGTTGCAATGTTTATGTAACATACAGTTTTTTCCCCTAGTTATGAATCAACACTAACACCTTCTTCCTGTTCTCGCTTTACCTGGGATAAGTGATTATGCAATCCTGCTTCAAATGCTGCAGGCAATACACAAAATATAGTTTCATATTATGTTTGGAATTTAAGTCTTTTATATCCCTAAAACAATAGACCAATTCATACATGCAGGTCTATTAGATGGGCACAGAGAAGAAAATACTTCTGATAAACAAGTATTTGAAACTCTTCAACCAAAATCAACTCATCGAGAATATGGTGATTTATGTGATGCTGCCCATGTCATTTCCGATTCAGTGAGCACACCTGTGCAAATTGTTAATCTTGAACCAGACAACTGTTCATCTGTGTATATTCTTGAACATATGAGTACCCCGGTACCTCATCCTACAAACTCAGTTACTCCTTCATCCGATGGTGAAATGAAATTTATGGAACCAATTGAAATTATTGATGTTGAAGCTTGTAAGTATGGTAACCATAATCCCTCCAGTTTCTCACCCTTTATATCTGAAGCAGAAGGTAAGAATATAGCCACTATAGAATCAAATGAAACTGTAACGGTTGAACCTACCATCTTTGTTTCTCATGACGCGAGAGGATCTGGTGCTGCCATTTTTGAAGATTCTACCAATTCCTTGACCCTTCTCTTGAATGCAAAAGGAAAAAATATTATAGATGCAGATGCTCATTATCACCATACCTTATCAAATAGAGGTGAAAACATGGCTGTAGGTACCACTGCTCCAGAAAATGTAAATACTATATCTAGTGGGCATGAAAAATTGCCTACATGCTGCAATGCTACATCTTCCTCATATATGCATTCATCTCATAGTGCTATGGAGAAGTTTCTTGAATTTACAATGAAGTATGATAATGGTGCTCATGATGACTGTGAAGAGCATCTTGTCAAACCGTTAGCTAATGGCTCTGAGCCGTTGACAACCAATAATGATGCTGCTGAAAAAGCATTATCTACTGGACATGGAAAATTGCCTAACTGCTGCAATGCTACATCTTCCTCTTATATGCATTCTTCTCATAGTGCTATGGAGAAGTTTCTCGAATTTACAATGAAGTATGATAATGGTGCTCATGATGACTGTGAAGAGCATCTTGTCAAACCGTTAGCTAATGGCTCTGAGCCATTGTCAGCCGATAATGATGCTGCTGAAAAAGCATTATCTAGTGGACATGGAAAATTTCCTACATGCTGCAATGCTACAACATCTTCCTCTTATATGCATTCTTCTCATAGTGCTATGGAGAAGTTTCTCGAATTTACAACGAAATATGATAATGGTGCTCATGATGGCTGTGAAGAGCATCTTGTCAAACCGTTAGCTAATGAATCTGAGCCATTGACAAACGATAATGATGCTGCTGAAAAAGCATTACCTAAGCTTTTGACCAGTCGATCTGGACATGTTGTCAACATTGACCTTCTTGAAGATTGTGTTGCTGATGCCAAGAGTAGTAAGGTACACGTTAAATATTAGGTCACCAATTTTAGTCAGACCAACCTCTCTTTTTTGGTCCCTACAACATTGCTATGTAAGTATAACCTTTGGTTTTTATGGACGTGGATACTTACTGGGGCTTTATTGCTGAAAATTTATAATGCAAGTGTTTAGTTTTCTATGTTTACTTAATTAAACTATTATACATGCTACCAGATAAGTAAGTTGAAGTCGATTGAAAATTTCCTAAGGTTTTAACGATATGCCGCATATTTGCACTGGAAGGGCGCTATGGTTAATCGGCTAATTATATGATGTTTTGATGTTTTTTTTCACTGCATTCATGTTATGTTATACTTTTGGTTGCCTCCGAAAAAATGCCAAAATTATAGTAATATGTTTGTGTGTTATTAGTTTTAACAAGTTTAAGCTTTATCTGTGTATGGGCTTACCTAGATTTGTGATCTACAGTAAACTTATATGCTATTTTCGTCTTACAAAAATAAACACAAATTGCACAAGTACTGTTTGTTTTATTCAAAATCAATAATTGTGTGATTACCGAAACATACATGGTAAAGTGAATCATTTATGTAAGATATGAAAGTTTGCAAGGCTGTTTATTTATCAAAGACATTAGAAATGAATTTGTTAACTATCAATATGATGTGTACTTTATTATGAACTTAGGTTTATCTGTATTGATAACTGGATAAGCGTGAGCTGATGTGACATTATTTTATAACTTGTCCACCCCTTGATTTGAAGATAAATGCCTTTGTAGAATATTCAGAACATGTAACCTGCTAATCTGTTACATATGTACTGAGTAATTAAATTTCTTTAAGTGTCATTAACGATTACTAAAGCAGTTTGATGATCATATAAACTGCAATATGGGTCTTGTTTATAGGTATTCTACTGAATCCGGCACATATTTAGTTAGTTGTATGTTCATTATACTGAATTTTATTATGAGGAATGCCAAGCACACTCTCTCATAGGGAGTGCGTGCTTTTATTCTCCACGTGATTGGCGGAGAGTGTGGATCCATCAATGGTTGGAATGTAACTCAATTTGTAGTGCAGATACTCTACATCAATACTTCATATCCTAAATATTGTTGTAGAAGACATTCTAATATGTTTTCAATAACTGGCAGGCGGACTTGGTATTAGCTGTTGAGTCTGTTATCAACATGATAAAAGAGGCTGAGTTTCTTGAGGAGAAGTGTATGCAGGCAAAACATGAAGCTTCTAATGCTGGAGAAGAGATTCTTGCCAAAGTTGTTGAACTAAAAGAGATGCTGCAGCGTGCAAAGCAAGCTAATGATATGGTTGTTTGTCTTCATAACATTTTTCTTTTATTCTCTCCTTTTTTAGTTTCTCAAGAGTCAAGATGCCCATACTGAGTTTTTTTATTGTACTTGCAGCATGCTGGAGAGATTTTTGGCGAGAAGTCCGTTCTTTTAACCGAAGCTCGAGAGCTTCAGTCTCGCCTTCTTAATTTGACAGATGAAAAGGATAAATCTCTCTCACTTGTTGAGCAGGTACAATATCTTTATCTTCTCTTTTGCTGCAAATGTACTTTGATGTAGCTGTAACTTTATCTGATTTGACTAACTCTTTCATTTATTCACTAACAATCTTCATCACATTCACGGACAATAAAGTATTTTATCACCACTTATAGCATAATTATCTCTATTCCATTATTTTTATTTTGCTTAGAATTTACTTCATCTGATATCCCATTAGAAACTGATTGACTATTTTTCTTCTTCTTTTTATGTAGTATTTTCATGTTAATTAACCTAAAATTGTAGCATTGCTAGCACACATAACTTCACTTTTAACATTCTTCTACTGTACTTTCTATATTTATGTTGTACATTATGGTCGCTATCAATGTATTTTTATGTCATGTTCTTATGGAGACTATTATTGGAAATCTGACTGATGTGAACAAATGCGGTATATCCTAATTATTGGTTTTCTAGTTAATTAGTTCAGCAAGGAAGTTTGCTACTAAAGTAATCATCATTACTTTTCAGTTCTTACTTTAATCCGTCTTTAAACATGTAAGGATTATATGTAATGTTCCATATGGAATAATGATACATCACTGGATTGTCCATCTAGAGATCTTAGGATCAAATTCCAATAAAGTATTATATGATGGCACTTATAGTGGGTGGTGTGGATTTGTATTCAGAAAACGGAAATATTTAGAAAGTTATTGTTTTTATAATCTACGTGTGTATACTTGTACGTATATTTATATACACACACACACTCACACATGTGTGGGATTTTGAGAACCATTTTAAACTTGTGCTAGATGCGGGAATCTCTTGAAACAAGACTGGAAGCTGCAAGGAATGAAATATCAGCTGCTGAGAAGGAGAAACTAGAGAAAGAGGGATTTGCTGTCAGGGCCTTAATGGAACAAGAAGCCATTATGGAGTCTGTAGTGCAGGAAGCCAAAAAGTTGAAAGAGGATTCAGAGGAAAATGCAAAGGTATTAAGTTGGCTTACGCTTGTAATATGTATTTGTAGTTTTACTTCCCAGTATTGTACTGTTTTTTCATATTACGCACCATAAGTACCCGTTACCGAATGATTAGAAATTTAACCCTTCTTCAATGCGTGCATTGCAGTTGAGAGAGTTCTTGGATGACCGTGGCAAGCTGGTAGATACTTTGGAGTAAGCCTTAATTATCTAATCATCTTAATGTCGTTGCTGCTCTTAATTTTCCGTAAATATGACATCGTTTTTACATTTATGATTTATTTTATTGTTCAGAGGAGAAATTGCAGTTATATGTGAAGATGTAATGTCACTGAAAAGGAGAGTAGACAATGTGAATTCTTCACAATCTAGCTCATTTAGTGATAAAAGTACTGCGCTTTCATCAAGTGATGTCTTGCCAGAAGAGCAACAATCTTTGAGCAAAAAGAACAGTACATTTGCCTTTATGGGGGAGCTGGAAAATCTTACAAATGCGAATTGCTTGAATAAGTCTAGTGCTGCTGCAAGTTGGCACAGGAAGTCTCTATCTGATGAAGATGATTGGGAAATTCTGAGGAATGAAGCTGGACAGTTTTAAGATATATACATATACATATGTATCGGGGAACATCATTGCATGCTTCCTATCATTATCTCGTCTGTAATTAAGAAACCTTGCTTTTTTATTGGGTAGGACTGATTGTTTTCTGAACTTTTCATATTTTATGTTTGCTGCGATGCAGGTTTTTTTTCGTATTTTGATGGAAACGTTAAGCATTTCATCTGCCGTTATCATGGTATAAACTATCTGTTACTGTTCATCTATGTCTGGTTTAATCTTTTGCCGTTATTTTAGAATTACTCTCATATTATATGAATCTTTATTTGGAATTATTATTTTCTTAACGTTTCAATTTGGACTTTGATATCATCCCGTACAATGCAAGGTTTGTCATGTATGTATTTTTCATGTGATGCTAGGACCGCTGGGAATTTTCCCAAAAAAATAGCAAGGCTGTAAATGTATGTATTTTTGTTTTGATCCATAATCCTAATTCTTGTTATAGGAACTATGTTAAGTGATTCGACTTTGATACGAGATGTTACAAGTTAGAAATTTACGTAACGTGATTCGAGCGTTTATTGACATCCCATATGTTGTTCCAGTAACACTTTGTATATAAAGTACCATTTTAAAAAAAAAACACACACGGTTATAGGATAATCAGAATTGGTTCTATAACCAACATATATGAGACTCAAGGGAGCCATTTTACATATACTCTCTCGTGCATTTATTAGGAATGAGTTGCAATTTAGATGTTCTTCTACCTTGCAGTTACTATTAAGCAAACGGAAGAAACTGCTCAGCGTGTTTTCTGTACCGCTCTATTCGAACGTTGTGGAAACTCCAGTTCAAAATCATATCATAGCTCTAAGATGAACCTTACTGCCATTATAAACATGTAGATTGTTTGATTGGTTTAAAACGTGTAATTCATAGACTATATGATAAAGTTGCTCCATGTTATTCATCAAATTTAAACTTAACCGACAAATTTATGAAATATTTGGAAAGGTTTCTAACGGGATATACGTGTTAGTGGAAAAAAAAGTCATTTTTATTTATTGACTGGAATTGTTGTTTTGTATTTATGAGAAATAAATCGTGATTATATTTAATGATCCAGTGTTATGGTAATGTTTACTATTCCAAAAAAGAAAATATGATTACCATACCAATTTTACAGGTTAAACAAAACTTAGAACTATTACAGATAATCTGCTAATCAATTACCGTTGATCGGTGGTGGTTAGTTTTCACTTTAACCGACGAATTACTCATATTTATCTTAAACAATACTACATCTATTAATACATATTTTAATAGATAATATCCGTAAATTTACATTATTTTCCCTTCAGATTAAGTAATGCTATAGTACTGATACACCGTAGGTACATTGCTCTATTCTTGTCAACGCATTGGATTGGTGGTTACATTGAAACATTTTCTATTTCGATAGATGTGCAATTTTATCATGTAATACATATGTTAAAGAGGGGTTTTATCTATATAAAATTTTAGTCCGTAGGAGCATGTACCATTTTCACTTTTCTGGTTTTTTTTTCCCTTCCGATTGAAGACTAGAATTTTCTAGGCTAATTTTAATCTGTCAAATTTTAAACGGTGAAATTTCATTAAACAGCTAATTAGTTCTTCAAGGTCGCACATTACAGAAGTACTCGGTATTCAGAAAAACTATACCAACCCCTCATTTTTTTCTCCAAAAATTCCAAGCCATTCAACCTCAACGAACTTTACCAAACCAGCCCTCCTATAAATCCATTACCCACACCTCTCAAAAAAGGTTGCAGTTCATATCGCAACCTCAAGAGGAGGATCAAAACCGCCACTCCAAACAAAAAATGAAGTCCTCCATCCTCCTCCTCTCAATCCTCTTCGGATCCTTCCTTGTACTCGCAAACGCATCAGTACTCGAAGAATCATGCAAAAACCTGCACAATCCCAAACATTACGCCTACTGCATGAAAATGCTATCGGGCACCGATAAGGACAGCCAAACATCACTAGCAACCACCGCCAATTCAATCACGATTCAGAAGTTCAAGGAGGTCAAGCACAAAATCGATCAGCTGAAGAAGAAGGACGGGCTGAGCTCCATGCAGAAGATGTGCTTGAGGATATGCGACAACTCGTACCGAGCGGGGATCTTGAAGCTCGAGCGCGTGAACCACAATTTCGTGAGAGGGGGATTCAAGGCCGCCACCATTTACCTTACCGGGGCGCTGGATAAGACGACGTCGTGCATCTTGTCGTTCGAGAAGGCCGGGATCGCTTCCATGTTGCCTGAGGAGAACGATGATGTTATGAATTCAATTAGGGTTACTGACAGGCTTATGGAGACGGCTAAGTTCGAGAATTAGTGATTGTGTGGATTTGTGGATATGGAATTCGCACCTATGTATATCATGTTGTATTAATGTCGTAAGATTAATAAAACATGATACGAAGTATCTTTACACTTCTTATTAACTTTTTACTTCTCTAGTGAATTTATTTCATAAGGAAATGTTGACTTAAATTGTTAATTTAAGTAAGCAATCCCCTAAAATTCATATATTTATTTTAATGAGAAATACTTCTTTCATTCTTTTCTTATTTTTTACCTTTTTTTTGATGGTCTTACTGATCAAACGTTCACTTTTCATCAATTATTTCTCCATTCACAAAATTATTCTACGCACCCATTCATACCCGTTAATTTTCATTTTCATTTTTTCTTCCATATTTGCTCGTGCGAAAGAAACCCAACGTTGCGAGATTATATTTTCCCACTCAAATCAAATTTCACCAAAGCTAAATATTACGAATGATTTTCCAAACTGCAATGACAAAATCAAAAACATTTTTGCAAAACCATTCAATTTCAAAACTATTTTCCATCAAAAATTATATTACCGTACATGCTACTGTTTAAACCAAAAATAAATGTATGATACATACTGTTGGTGAAGTTTTTCGTCTTACCCATACTCAACTGAATTGAGAAGCAATCTTTAGTGTTGATCACTCTTAGGGTTTTGAATCAACATATTTAAATTATATTAAATCTCCCTTTAAGAAGTGACTATGTCGTTGAGGGCCTACATAGCCTTATAATCGTACTCTAACTGTTTGTTGAAATATCGAAATAGTTTTTATAAGAGAGTTGTTTTTCCCGATCAAATATCATACAAACAAACAAGCAAAAATGAAAATAAAAAACATAGCAATTTTTACGTGGTTCAGATTATTATTAACCCTACGTTCACGGAATAATCCACTATAGTTTGTCGTTTGGTAGAAAAATGATTACAATTGCTCGGAAGCATACAACATTTTATTTTAGATTTTCCTTTTCTAGGAAGAAGAAGAAGAAGCAGCAAAAGAATCCCCATCTTCGTCCTTTAGTGCCTTCTGTTATAGTGTGAAGAAAATCACTATCGACTGCCTTCTTTTCCCTTAATCCTTCGCTTTAATCTCCACCGTCAGACCTCGCCATCTGTCATTCTTCTACGGTGTTGGTTTGTTATGCTTAGCTTGATTATGTGTCTTTGGTGAGAAACCGTAGCATTGGTCGGAATCTTGGAAATTTGAAGCGGGATGCCTGAAAAATTGGGCGGGATGTCCAAGCCTGTATGGGCTGGCCTCTTATCTCTTGGAATTGTGGATGCCTCAAGTGGAATGGTGAGAAGACGCCCCGAGGCTTTGGGATGTTGTTGATGTATGTGAGGAGGTGTAGTGATGAATGTTGCCTGGTGCTCAGGTCATACTTCCATGCTAACATTTCCGAGAGTTGACATGACACATGCTTGGAATGTATTTGATGCTAGCTTATATCTAAGGTGGTTGTTTGAGTTGCCCTTCTTGCATGTGCGCTCGGGTTGCTGATGGGAGAGAGAGAGGGAGGGAGCTTCATGCCTTTGTGGTTTACCTATAAGTACGGTTCTGCGTCGAAGCGTATCTTGAGTGGTCCTGTGTGCAGCCCTTCGAAATGCTTTTGATCCCGTGATTTGCTGCCTTGATTACCCCAATATGTGCTGGTGTAGACATGTTCTTGTAGATTTGAAAAAATACAAGCCTTGGAGATGCGGTCGGTTCAGCATAACACATTCCGTCTCATGTACCTCAACGTAGTATTCCTATCTTGCTTTTGATATCATGTATCGACATTGTGACCTGCCCCTGTTTCCCAACGTGTGCAATATCTTTCTCCTGCCACGGTTCCCTTGATTGCAGTGTTTGGGTTGAGTTAGGTGTTGTGACTTTAATTGGTTCCTTGTGTAGTATGAATTTGATTGATTCACTTTCCTTTTCTTTTCCATCATACTTTCTCGACACAAGGGTAACTTTTCCGACTTCACGTCCTGCCTCATTTTTCTTCATTGCAGTTTGTGGTAAGAATGGGTGTAACACTTGCCCATAAGTCTGTGACGATCATAGGTCGGGGTAGACGTGCTGTCTTAAGCACCCTGTCTGTATGTCTAGTTAGTTTGTCTAATCTATTCTTTCGGTAGTGGAAAAAAGTCTTTTCAGCTACACTTGCATTTAATGCTTTTGTACACATGTCATTCCCTTATTGGTCTATTTTCAAATCGCTGTTCAATCTGGATTTTTGTTTCTCTAGGCGAATTTTTATCAATATTTGCACTCATTATTTTATTAGCTAATCCACATTTCATAAAAATCCTTGATTACTTCGATCGTGCAGCCATTATTCAAATTGAGGTACGTATATTTTTTCTTCATCTTCCCTAAATCTTCTTTTATCTTTTTACTTGA
This sequence comes from Allium fistulosum, assembly GCA_030737815.1. Taxonomy (NCBI): domain Eukaryota; kingdom Viridiplantae; phylum Streptophyta; class Magnoliopsida; order Asparagales; family Amaryllidaceae; genus Allium; species Allium fistulosum. The sequence continues at coordinate 1,365,980,891 of CM060902.1, read as the reverse complement.
AAAGAATTTGTTAGCAAGAAAACTTGTCAACATTCCAAAGCAAAGTTGTTAACAAGAAATTTTGTTAACACCTCAAAGCAATACTTAAAGAATGACCAACCACTTTGAAACTCCTTTCGAATGAGTCGATAGAGACTGCATGTCTTCGAAAGGTGGCCTTGCGAAGATGTTAATTATTGATAAGAGAACCAATCAACACTTCGAAGCAAAGATTAGGAAGGGAACAATTCATTCATAACCCCTTTCACGTGAGTCGAAAGGATCATTATGCCTTTAGAAGGGAATCCACTTTCGAAAGTATAGATTCTGCTGTCATGGTTGAGGCTCCTTCGAAAGGAGTTATATGTTTTGGTATATCCAAGCTCCTTTCGAAGGAGTCAATCCAGCAAACATAACTTTAATAACCATATAGTAAGCCCCTTCGAAACCTATTTCGAGCGAGTCGAGAGAATCCTTACTCTCTCAAAGGGATTTAATGTACAATGTATAAGATTTAGATTCAATATGCAATGGAATTATATCTTGGAAAATGGTATAAATTCAATCGACTCGTTAATATCGAATTATCATCTTCATGTCAATTTAGTATTTCATATCGTGAAACGTGATGATAATATGATTCGAAATCAAAATGTCCAAGTAGATTCCATAGCATTGCATAAGTCAAATAGGGGTTAAGAAAATAAGTGAGCATCATATGCAATTGGTCATTAGTCGAGCTAAGGGCCGAAATGATCTTCCTCATATTCAAAATCGATATTGGATCCATGCATCCACTCCTTTGCATTTAACTAAATTGGATTACAAGTAAGAGAATTTTTCTCAAATTGATCTAGGGTTACAAAAGTTTGATTTTGCTATGAAGTAAGAAAGAGATTTCAGAATTCAAAATTCGGTCCCCTAACTTGGACCCCTAGGGTCATATTTATTGATGCGGGTTGACCGCCTTCCACATCCATCCTTTCGAAGTGGTCGAAAGGTCTTTCCCCCTTCCGCATCCATCCTTTCAAAGCGGTCGAAAGGTCTTTCTCCTAGCCTTTCGCATTCATCCTTTCGTCTTCGTCCTTTCGCTTCCATAGCTTTGAAAGCGGCTACTTGGGTCTCTTATTATGCTTGGGTTAACCCTTTCGCCTTCATCAATAGTGTACTAGTAACAGATGTTGTTCTAAAATTCCCCAATACTGCCTTCGCGTTCCTTTGAAACCTTTCGACACCTTTGAAAGGTATGTAGCAAAAGGGTCAAGGTTCCCTGTCACGTTGTGTTGATGTAAGCGAAAGTACTCCTAATGTTTTCTTCTCCTTTGAATCCTCTCCTTAGTTCTTTTGATCTGGTGCTAACCGTGATATGTGATTACTTGAACGAGTGAGGATGGTTTCGAAAGGATCAATAGGTGACAAGAGGATCATTGCGAAAGGTAGCTTTGTCTCACGCAAAATTTACTTTATGCTTGCGAAAGGGTCTAACTATTTCGAAAGGCTCATATTTGCTTTCGAAAGGTTCACATTGGCAAACTATCTTTATAAGGAAGTTTGACATCAGTGAAACCATCTATTTCGAAAGGTTTGGTTCTTGTGCACAATCCTGTTATTGATACCCTCGAAAGGTGTTTCGAGCTCATACAAGGCTTTCTCATATATGTTGAATCAACTACGTTAAAACGATTAGCTGAGGTGGAAGAGTAGCCTTGCTTTCCTTTTTACTCCTTCGAAATCTCTTGTTTTACTCGACACATATAGGTGCATCAGGTGCTTGCGACTCCATCCTAATCTCTTCGAAAGCTATCTCAATGCCTTCGAAATACTGCTTTTGAATCATGGCGAAACCCTTGTTTTCAATTCTTGTGGAGCTTAAAACTTTTATGAGCCTTCTTTCAGGCCTTCATTCTTAAGTGAGTTCTATGGTTAACATTTTGCCCCCCCGGTATGAAAGAAGCTTTTGTTCTTTAGGATAAAAATTTAACAGCTTCCTTTTGCACTATTCCATCCTTAATGACCTCATTTCCCTGCAATGTTCAAAGTAAATAAAATTCTCTAATGTTAGTTCAAAATTTATGTAAAAATATGCTCAGTGATTTGTTTGTAATATAATTAAAGACAATGTTAGTACATTAAATAACGGAATTCCTGAATTTTAAATCTGGAAACAATGGAGATTAGTTGACCATAATCTGGAGTTAATAAGTGATAAGAAATCCACAAGTGAGAATGATTGGAGATCAGATACTCTTGTCTGGCAATAATAGAAGTCCCACCATCAAACTTTGTTAATAACAAAAGAACTTTAGAAACAAAACCCTTGTTATATTAATAGAAGACCAGACATATAGTCTAAATATAACTTTAATAGTTAAAGTCCAAGAGTTTTCTTCTGGTAATAACAAGAGTCTGGTAATAAAAATCCATAAATTATCATTTGAAAATAAGTCACTGAAAACCATGAATCCTTATTTGGGGGTAAATAATGGGTATTTAGAAATCCCTATTGGAAATAATAGTTATCCTGAAACCTAGATTCAGATGTTGATAAGTGTTGCTCGAAATTTAGTAGTAGAAAACTTGTGACCTTGGTTCGGGCACTAGTAAGATAGATCCAGAGTCTTAATTGAAGACCAGAAGTCCATTGAGATCTCAATATCAACTGCCTTGGAACCCAGATTCGGGCATTAACCAATGAAATTCAAAAATTACTAGTAAAAAACTCGAAACCCAAATTCGGGTATTAACATACTGATGTCCAGAATTCCATGATAAAGGTCTCAGTAATGGAGGTCCCAGATTCCATATTCGGGAATTAACAAGTGAAGTCAAGAAATTAATAGTAAGAGACCCGAAACCCAAATTCGAATATTAATAAGTGAAGTCCCTCTTTTGGAAATCAGTCAAAGGCCGTAGACTCTTATTTGAGCCTTCTGTTCTGTACCACTCTTTAGGTTTTCATTCTTTTAACATGTGCCACCCTTTAGGCCTCGTATGTTGTCATTGTTTGATATGCCACTTCTCGGGCTTGGACGTCTTAGTCCGTTGTTGTTTGGTGCGCTTGGTTAGCTTATCCACAAGCAGGACCCAAGGACTTACCCAACCTCCCTTATGGAGGCGCTCTGGCTAGGGCTTATAGGCGGGACTAAAGGCTTGTTTGGTGCCTTTTCCAGGCCATAGTGTGGCAGGACCAAGGGCCTACTCCATCCTCCCTCCAAGAGGTACTCCAGCAAGGCCATAGTGTGGCGGGACTGAAGGTTTGTTCGGTGCCTTGGCCCGGCCATAGCATGGTGGAACCAAGGGCTTACTCCGTCCCCCTCCAGGGGCCGTCTTGATCTGGCCATAGCGTGGCGCGATCAAGGGCTATTGATGCTTTAACCTGGCCATAGCGTGACACAGATAAAGGCTTACTCTAACCTCCCTCCAAGAGGTGCTTTGACCTGGCCAACTCGACGCGGACAAAGGCTTGTAACCGTTTAAGGTAATTTCCAAGATTAAGGAGAATCCTTCTTCTGACCATGTAGATTTTTACCAGAAAAGAGGCGCTTCATTTGTCCAATGTTGGAAAATACAGTCGCAAATGTTCTACGTTCCATGTTCTAAGAACCATATTTCCATCTAGTCGACATAATTTGTAGGCTCTAGGAGGAATTACTTTGCATATAATAAGAGGACCCTCCCAATTTGGTCCTAGGGGTTCATTTGCAGGATTTCTCGTATTTGTCATCACTCTTCGAAGCACTAAATCTCCCTCTTGAAATGGTCATGTCTTTACTTCTGAGTTATAGTATTTTGAGACTCTTCTTTTATACTCAGCGGTTTGAATAGCGGCTTCATCTCTTAACTCATGTATTAAATCCCATGCTTCTTTTTTCAATTCTTGGTTAGGATCAAATGCGTATACAATTCTTCGATGTGATGGTATTTTAATTTCAACTGGTAGCATTGCTTCACATCCATGTGTTAGAGAATAAGGAGTATGACTCATAGCAGTTTTGGTAAAGAATAGCCACCATGCCAGATGTGGATGACAGTATAAGAAAAATTTCCTTTGGGGGGATTCTATATAGTATCACTATCATTAGGAGGAATAGCTCCCACTCCTGTGATTCCGAAGTCATTAAGAATGGCGTCAACTTCATCTTGAGAAGATATCAGAGAATGTCTTGAGATGGCTTCAACCTTTTTTGGTTAAGATTCTGGTTCTAGAGCTATATCCTTTTCAGGTTTCTTGGAAATCTTTTTCAAACCCATGATCCTATCTGGTGAAACCATTTCATTAATAGTTATAATTTGTTTCATTATTAACACCTTTCGAAGATGTCAAAAACCTATTGCAATGATCCATGTATCCACCAAGGTGTATAATTCCATATCTTCGAAAGAGTGTTAAAGTTAATTTGGATCATGAAATCATTGAGCTTTCGATGATATCGAAGGGGAGATGGAATAAAAACACCTAAACACACCCTTTGACAATATCAGAAACCCAGAATTTTTTTACTATTAATAGGTACAACTAACCCTACAGTACCAATTTGAATGTACACACACACACATATATATATATATATATATATATATATATATATATATTAGAACTATTAAAAACATTCTACAATCAAGCTAAATAAACTCTTTGACAATGTCGAAACACATAGATTTTATTTTACTCAAAAAATATATGAATATTGTTGAAACACTGTACTCTCATTGAGTCGAAAAACTTCAATCCAAGTGATTTTCATACAAATGAAAAGGGCCTAGGAACGTTTTGATGGTGTTTATATTGAGAAAATGATAGTTATATTCCTGATTGACTATAATGGGTCTCGAATAAGTCGAAAGGTGGAAGTAGAGTTTCAAAAGCATACAAACAACTAGGCTTGACTCAATTTGAGAAGTTTCGATCAAGTCGAAAGGCTTGATAAGGTTTTCAACTTTAACAAAAATACATTATTCTTAATCCAGTTGATGATAGGAAGTATAAATTTCTACTTTTAACAACTTTTAGAGTAAATCAGAATGGAGCATGATTTACTCAAAATAAAGTTCAATGACAAATTAAATCCACTTGTATATACATTAAGTTTTGAATCCTTTAAGAAAGATTTTGGCCTTCGAAAATATATACCGTGTAACATTTAAATTGAACCTTTAAGATGACTTCTTCGAAAGGTGTCATAATACGTCGAAACATATTTTTGCTTTCGAAGAAGTCCATCTCTTGCCAACCACGTCAACCCCTTCGAAAGGGTCCACTTAAAGGTAATACTTGACTTCCTTTTGACCCCTTCGAACGAGATTGAAAAAGTAAAGTCCACCTCAACCCCTTCGAAAGGGTTGAAAAGTTAAGCCACGGTATTGAGTTTTATTTTACACAACTTAACCTTCCCTACGAGGCCACTTGTCACGTACGGGAATTTTCGACTTTCGAAAATTCGACATCGATACTCACTTTATCGACTGCCGAGCAATCGAGGGCCGGAAACTCCAATAGTGAGGGTTTTAAAAAGAAGAAAAAGTAGAAGAAGAAGAAAGCAGAAGGAAGAGAGTAGAAAAAGAAAAGAAGAACAACACATCAGAACAGAAACAGAAAACAATATCAGAATCTCACATATCGCAGCGGAACAATATATAATAAATAAACACTAGTCTTTTAAAACAAAGAGCTATATCAGTTTATACATACATCAATCATCAGAGTTATATACAACAATGGACAGTTATATAAACTTGTCCTCATACAGAATACACAGCGGAATAAATACTATCAGATACAAATACTACGTCTCGCCATCCAGCTTGCTTCCAAAGCTCCAGAATATCCAGAATATCCTGATAATATAACTCTAGGCTGCCCGTGTGGAAATTGGTGGGCACCCAGAGTTTAGAAGGGAAACAATAAACTCCGAGTCAGTCATGGTGACTGGTGTGAGATCGTAAAACAGTTATTTTTCTTTAAAATAAACAACAGAAGAATTTTAAAGTCAATTCGCAATGCTTTTGGAAAATGAAACTACCATAAGACCTCCCGCCACACACACAATGCAAACGCAGACTTGGAGGAGATTTCTTCTTATGATAGTCAAAGATGCTTACTACGCAAAAATCAAATTCTTTTTTGATATTATTATTAGTGCATAGTGTAGAAAACATTTCGAAAGTAGAATATAAATCTTAGCCAGCATAGGTACCATTATAGTATGCTTGCTATAGCTACCATATTAAATGGGAGGTTCTACAACTAAAACCGTACAAGGCTCGTATTGTTTCTTTGGATTTCCAACAAATGGTCAGGCTAAGGAACTTCCTATCCACGATGGGTACGTCCCTGGAATAGACGACCCGAGAAATAACCTAACATTACGGTTAGATCTCTGCCAACACAAGGCCGGGTTACCTCTGCAAAAGTAGGTAACTACTGACACGCGTATGTCATCCCCCGATCGTAACCGATCTTCCCGAGGATCCCCGATTTCCAACAAACCACATAAATAATAATGCAGCAACCACATAGGTTAAGTATCTGGGCTCCATACCATGATACCACCTCTATCCAGAAGGAATGACATACACTAAGGGGCGCTACTCCCTAGAACCTTGCCGCATCCTTCCTGTTTTGACCATTTCCGGGGTGTGAGGCTCGACGAAGTCTCGTCCACAAAGCTACGCTTTCTCAAAAAGCCCTGCTTCGGGTCAAACAAAAATGATCAACCTATGATCACAAAGATATAAGATCAAAAAAAAAAGATCATATCACAAATGATCAAACACTGATCATTTCACAGCAACACTCGGTATGCCACATTACCAAATTGGGAATATATCGCTGATAAATTTCAACTACATAACCTCTGAGCTCGTACGTCTCAGAGAAGGGTGTTAAGCTAAGAGAATAAATTCTCCGCCACCAACAGAAATGTATTTGAAAGAAATCAGCTTTATATCTCAAATTGTAACGTCAGACATACAATCCATACAAGTCTGTTCCGGGATCGAACAGAACCGAAGGCACTTCTCACGAAGCCCTTGCATATCCGGATAAATTTCTAATCACGTCCGGACTTCCCATCACTAAGGGTGATAAAACCTCTAAATCGGAGATCAGCCGATGTAGAGTAACTCGACGATAATCCTTCCGTTTTCAAAAATATCCGGTCTTCAACACCGGTCTTCAAATGCAATTCATAACGACGTATCACATATTCGGAATGGGTTATACGACCCCATGGTCCTTTCCCGGCTAACCCGAATAGTGAGCGTTTATTCAAAAATAAGTGTGGCATTCAAATTCATCCAATTCACAACAAATACCTATCTAAAGGTAATTATTGATAGTCGGTTATTTAACTATCAATAAAGATGCACAACATCATCAGATTCCAAATAATTTTCCAAATTATTTCATCTTTCAAAATATCTTTTACTAGATATATAATTTCCACACTTAACCGTTTGAAAACAATTTCAAATCAATTTCCACATTTCAATTTATCTTTGAAGATAAAATCTCAAAACAGTTCATTTCATATTGGAAAAGCATTTCCATACTTATTTAATAATAAGTAATTCACAAATCATTTATTTTCAACATTTGAAAATATTCGATATACTTAAATCAAATTAAGTATACATTTCATTCTTTAAGGAAATCATAAATTTTAACATCTATTTGAGTCAAAACGAATGTTGCGTAAAACATCGTTACGACGACTCGAAATCACTAGTATAGGGATTCGGAATCAAGATAGATATATGCAAATCCCAATACTACATAAAAACATTTCCTTTCGGAAATCATTTACTATAACAATAGTGTTATAGTCCACCATTTCCTTAAATTTCTCAAAAACGTCTATTTCAACAACAACTGCGGAAATCCATGCTTTCGATTCATAATACATTTTAAAACATATTTAAAATGTTTAACTTCATTTTTAATATCACTTCTTCAAAAAAAATGAATCCATTTTATTCAATAATACATTCACTGTCCAAAATCGTGAATATAATTCACTTAACCTAATTTCAATCATTTCTACACATTTTTATCTCAATAAAAATTCGCTATCCAAAATCGCGAATATATCTTCTTTAAAAATCTTCTACATTTAATTTCTCAAATTCAACTGGTTTTGAATTTATAAACACGTTTATAACTTCTATTTCTATTTTAATAACAACTTCGACTTATAAATTTTCTTTTATTTACTTCGATAATTTACTTATCAAGATAAGTGATTTCGGATTTATAAACAACGTTTATAAATCGCATTTACACTTTATAACAATTTCCACTTATAAAATCATTTCATTTAGAAATTTCTATTCATATCTCATCTAAGTGTAAAAGTCAAATTTATAAGTAAATTTCTTATAAATCCTTTATTCTACAGTATCTATTCACTTTATAACTTCACGTTATAAATCTATTTATTTCATTCACTTATACTTCTTTTTAACACTTATAAAAAAAATCGTTCTATAAGTCCAATATTTTTATTTATAAATTATCAAATTTATAAACCTTTTTATACAAATCATTTATAGTTATTCAAAAATCCCACTTAAACCATTTTATAAATAAATCGACTTTTATTTCAAAAACGACACTTCGGTTATATTTCACTAAAAATTATAACTTTTATAACTTTAAAATTTTACGTTTATAAATCGATTCAAAAATTACATAAAACGTATATTTTCAAAAATCACTTTAAAAACCCTTTTAAAATAACAGTCGTTATTTTTACATTTCAAAACTGAATCCGATGATGCAACAACACCAATTAGTCCATCACAACAGTCAATATCATATATCAATATGATAACATAATATATCAAAATATCTGTAAATAATCAATACGGTGAGGAATCCAGTTGGATCCCTCCAACCTGTTTCCCTGCATCCACAGACGTTAGCACAATACCAATTCCGCTCCAGTACGGAATTATCGCGGTATATGGGTTTTATAAAAATATCCGCTTACTAACGGCGCAATAGGGTCTCATCCGCTATACGAGGCGGGAAATCATCAATCCAATATATACATATGCCAATATGTATATATTGCTATATATAGATATATATCCTACTATATCTAATATCTTATCCAAAACATCAATCAATCAAATCAATAACTGCAATACAAATTTAAATCTGAGTGAGGAGATCTCACCGTGATTTTAATTCTGATTTCAGCGTTTATTTTCGAATAAAATTAAACGGCGTTTAATTTTACCCGAAATTCAAACTAGCTCCAAATGGCTCCAATTCAGTTCCATAGCGAAGTACGCGTCGAGTCGATTCCAACGCAATTCGTTTCGTCCAAAACGGACCTCGTATGAAGAAGTTATGATATTTCAAAGATTGCACGAATTTAAATATACAATTTCAGCTTTTATTTTAATTTTCAAACCCTGGAATCAATCGTGGCCGTTCATTTCTGCATCTCCAGATCTGGCCGTGCACTTCATCTTCCCTCCCATCAGGTTTTGAACGTGAATATGAGAACCCATAGCCTCCATCTTTTCCTTGAATTATACCCCACCCTCGACGAACTAGAACCCATCATACCACCGCCAAACGAAAGCCCATCACACGAGCTACCTCCAGCCTTCACCATGACAAGCTCGGCCCCCCCTTCATGCCTAGAAACGCGTGCGACCTGATGGTGAACGGCAGCCCCTACCTCCCCCCACGTCGCACCATTCTCGATCATCACCGTATAGATTCGAAGCTCTCGAGATGCTCTTCAAGTTTGTAGTTGAAAGTTTTAACTAATTCTTCACGGATTGGAAGAGATTAAGGGGAGAAGGAGAGTGATTTCTGGCCATAGAATAATATGGTGGCGGCTGGAACAAATTAGGGTTAGGGTTTGATTTTAGTTTGCAAATTGAAAAATGGAGGGCCTTTTATAGAAAAACAACGAAAACACTATTCACCCGAAATTTTCCGAACTCCAAACGAAGCATGCCGGCTGACGTTTCTAAGGTTTACCCCACGTTCTGAACGCAATGGAACGTGTTTTGGGAGCTAATTCGGACATCTGTGCGAGATACGGAGAAAAACGATAAATTTAAATTAAACCGATTTAAATCGATTTCGAGGCGTTTTAGCTTGCCCCGGACAAACGGTACATCCAAAAATTATGAAATTTGAAACCATGCAATAATTTCACATTACGGATCCGATGAAACTAATTTCGTCGAAATCCGAGACCGTTTGAAAAATGACTATTTTAACTCGACGATTTAAAATTAAAAAGATATCGATGCGTTTCGAGTTGCCAGGGTCAATCGACAATCCCGATTGCTACGAAAATTGAAATCCGATAATAACTAACTATTACGGATCCAATGGAACTGGTCTCGTTCAATTCTGAGACTGTTCGAAAATTGGCTATTTTTCAGTCGATAATTAAATATTAAAATAATCGATTTTCACAAATTAACTCCAAATTCGATTCTGAAAGTTCTATAACCTTTCTATAACTCCAGTATGATTAAATAAAATTTTACAAATCATTTTCAATCACTTTAAACTCGATTTACAATTATCTCTGGAATTTCACTATTTAATTTATCGATTTAATTATCCAATTAAATCCAATATTCAAGAAATAAATCATTCGACTTCTAAATTCCATTTATTAATATTAAAAATCAATTAAATATTCGAATTTTAATTATCAAAAATTCTGGGTCGTTACAGAGTTCCCCCCTTAAAAGAATTTCGTCCTCGAAATTACAAGTCAAGAAAAATGGTCCTTAACTCGTCTATCATTTTTCACAATCAATAGTTTTATCGATTTTATCAAAACAAATCTTTCTATTAAAGATTCGTTATCATTCAATCTCGTTTTCCAACTTCAATTATAAGTTTCAACAGCATTGTTTACTTCAAAATTCAAATTCGAGTTTAAATTCAAATTTTAAACTTCAAAATTTTCTCAAAAATTTCTAACGCCTTAAATTTTCAGAAAATTTCGCCAGCGTCTCCTTTGCGCGGTTAACATGGCACGACTACAAAACGTCCCTACGGACTCTCAGATTTCAAAAAGAAAAAGAAAAAGCCAAGCGGCTAGAGAAATAAGTCATCAAATCTCATATTCGAATTCAAATACTTACCTTTTGTCGAGCCATTCAAATTTATCTTCGAAATTAAATTCCAATTCCTTTATACCTGTATATCCTACTAGCCATTATATCTAGTTACAGCATTCAAACATTTTGCAAATTCGATTACAAAATTTCAATATGTACTTCTTATATCATTTTTACTTCACTGTTGAAGTTACACCTATTCATTTTCCTTCAATTTTACAGTTCACATTCATTTGAATTCAATTCACAATTTCAATTCAATTTCAATTCTATTCATCTTCAATTATGAAATATTGAATTTCATCGATTAACTTTCGTTTACAACTGCTTATTTTAAATTAGTTTCAATTACTAATTCATTACAAATTCTAATTCATTTTCAACATTCCGTTTCAATTTCATACGAATTTTAATTTATCTTTCATTGATAATTATTCAATTCAATTTATTTGCTTATAAATTCGAAATGAATTTCAACATTCAATCTCACTTCCATTTATTCAAATTTATTCACTTATATTTACTTTGATTTAACTTCATTCTTTAAGTTAAATTATTCTATCAAAATTCCAATTGTATATGTTATCAACTTATTTCTTATTTCATAAGTATTTTTATATAGTATTCCAGAGTCTTTTCAATCTTTTCAAAACCATTTTTGAAAACAATTCAAATCATCCTTTGAATTTCCAAAACAAAACTCCAATTTTTTTTTCAAACAACCTCCATTTAAAATAATTTGGCAGCAATACCTCTTTTGGAAACCCGAAAATGAACATCGATAATGCTGCAGTCATTACCGAAGTTATTTTCCAGCGACCGAAAAGAGTTTAGAGCTTTTCATCTCTTCAAAATACTTTTCAAACCCTTTGAAATTCATTTTCAAATCAAAAATGATTTAAACTTTCCAATCCTCAAAATTTTCAAATTCTTTTCAAAACATTTCCAAAAACTTCTCTGGAATTCCGTTTTCCAATTATAATTCACATTTATAATTTACATTCTCAAATTTCATTTGTACATGGATTTATCTCTTAATTTTGGAGTTATGATTTCAATTTCTTATTCAATTTCAATGATAATAATTTACCATTATTACTTCCTAGCATCCATGCAACCATATACTATAGTACTTTATAGAAAAACATTTCTTTTCTATACAAAAATAGTTTTGGGCAAAATTATCTCATTTACCCTATTTAAAACAATACAGTGTCGAATTGTTCTATATAAGTGTTTAGAGATCCCTATCGATAGAGTTGTACGGATAATACCGACCAGAATCCATATACCACTCAACAAACCAATCATCACAATATAAAACAATTTTATATTCACTAACAAATACGCACTCGTATCTATTATTACACTCAACTCATTCTAGAGTACTACTGACTCTATCTCTAATGAGTAACACCCAACAGAGCAGGGTTGTCGCTTAACCATATGCTCTGATACCACGCTGTCACGTACGGGAATTTTCGACTTTCGAAAATTCGACATCGATACTCACTTTATCGACTACCGAGCAATCGAGGGCCGGAAACTCCAATAGTGAGGGTTTTAAAAAGAAGAAAAAGTAGAAGAAGAAGAAAGCAGAAGGAAGAGAGTAGAAAAAGAAAAGAAGAACAACACATCAGAACAGAAACAGAAAACAATATCAGAATCTCACATATCGCAGCGGAACAATATATAATAAATAAACACTAGTCTTTTAAAACAAAGAGCTATATCAGTTTATACATACATCAATCATCAGAGTTATATACAACAATGGACAGTTATATAAACTTGTCCTCATACAGAATACACAGCGGAATAAATACTATCAGATACAAATACTACGTCTCGCCATCCAGCTTGCTTCCAAAGCTCCAGAATATCCAGAATATCCTGATAATATAACTCTAGGCTGCCCGTGTGGAAATTGGTGGGCACCCAGAGTTTAGAAGGGAAACAATAAACTCCGAGTCAGTCATGGTGACTGGTGTGAGATCGTAAAACAGTTATTTTTCTTTAAAATAAACAACAGAAGAATTTTAAAGTCAATTCGCAATGCTTTTGGAAAATGAAACTACCATAAGACCTCCCGCCACACACACAATGCAAACGCAGACTTGGAGGAGATTTCTTCTTATGATAGTCAAAGATGCTTACTACGCAAAAATCAAATTCTTTTTTGATATTATTATTAGTGCATAGTGTAGAAAACATTTCGAAAGTAGAATATAAATCTTAGCCAGCATAGGTACCATTATAGTATGCTTGCTATAGCTACCATATTAAATGGCAGGTTCTACAACTAAAACCGTACAAGGCTCGTATTGTTTCTTTGGATTTCCAACAAATGGTCAGGCTAAGGAACTTCCTATCCACGATGGGTACGTCCCTGGAATAGACGACCCGAGAAATAACCTAACATTACGGTTAGATCTCTGCCAACACAAGGCCGGGTTACCTCTGCAAAAGTAGGTAACTACTGACACGCGTATGTCATCCCCCGATCGTAACCGATCTTCCCGAGGATCCCCGATTTCCAACAAACCACATAAATAATAATGCAGCAACCACATAGGTTAAGTATCTGGGCTCCATACCATGATACCACCTCTATCCAGAAGGAATGACATACACTAAGGGGCGCTACTCCCTAGAACCTTGCCGCATCCTTCCTGTTTTGACCATTTCCGGGGTGTGAGGCTCGACGAAGTCTCGTCCACAAAGCTACGCTTTCTCAAAAAGCCCTGCTTCGGGTCAAACAAAAATGATCAACCTATGATCACAAAGATATAAGATCAAAAAAAAAAAGATCATATCACAAATGATCAAACACTGATCATTTCACAGCAACACTCAGTATGCCACGTTACCAAATTGGGAATATATCGCTGATAAATTTCAACTACATAACCTCTGAGCTCGTACGTCTCAGAGAAGGGTGTTAAGCTAAGAGAATAAATTCTCCGCCACCAACAGAAATGTATTTGAAAGAAATCAGCTTTATATCTCAAATTGTAACGTCAGACATACAATCCATACAAGTCTGTTCCGGGATCGAACAGAACCGAAGGCACTTCTCACGAAGCCCTTGCATATCCGGATAAATTTCTAATCACGTCCGGACTTCCCGTCACTAAGGGTGATAAAACCTCTAAATCGGAGATCAGCCGATGTAGAGTAACTCGACGGTAATCCTTCCGTTTTCAAAAATATCCGGTCTTCAACACCGGTCTTCAAATGCAATTCATAACGACGTATCACATATTCGGAATGGGTTATACGACCCCATGGTCCTTTCCCGGCTAACCCGAATAGTGAGCGTTTATTCAAAAATAAGTGTGACATTCAAATTCATCCAATTCACAACAAATACCTATCTAAAGGTAATTATTGATAGTCGGTTATTTAAATATCAATAAAGATGCGCAACATCATCAGATTCCAAATAATTTTCCAAATTATTTCATCTTTCAAAATATCTTTTACTAGATATATAATTTCCACACTTAACCGTTTGAAAACAATTTCAAATCAATTTCCACATTTCAATTTATCTTTGAAGATAAAATCTCAAAACAGTTCATTTCATATTGGAAAAGCATTTCCAAACTTATTTAATAATAAGTAATTCACAAATCATTTATTTTCAACATTTGAAAATATTCGATATACTTAAATCAAATTAAGTATACATTTCATTCTTTAAGGAAATCATAAATTTTAACATCTATTTGAGTCAAAACGAATGTTGCGTAAAACATCGTTACGACGACTCGAAATCACTAGTATAGGGATTCGGAATTAAGATAGATATATGCAAATCCCAATACTACATAAAAACATTTCCTTTCGGAAATCATTTACTATAACAACAGTGTTATAGTCCACCATTTCCTTAAATTTCTCGAAAACGTCTATTTCAACAACAACTGCGGAAATCCATGCTTTCGATTCATAATACATTTTAAAACATCTTTAAAATGTTTAACTTCATTTTTAATATCACTTCTTCAAAAAAAATGAATCCATTTTATTCAATAATACATTCACTGTCCAAAATCGTGAATATAATTCACTTAACCCAATTTCAATCATTTCTACACATTTTTATCTCAATAAAAATTCGCTATCCAAAATCGCGAATATATCTTCTTTAAAAATCTTCTACATTTAATTTCTCAAATTCAACTGGTTTTGAATTTATAAACATGTTTATAACTTCTATTTCTATTTTAATAACAACTTCGACTTATAAATTTTCTTTTATTTACTTCTATAATTTACTTATCAAGATAAGTGATTTCGGATTTATAAACAACGTTTATAAATCGCATTTACACTTTATAACAATTTCCACTTATAAAATCATTTCATTTAGAATTTTCTATTCATATCTCATCTAAGTGTAAAAGTCAAATTTATAAGTAAATTTCTTATAAATCCTTTATTCTACAGTATCTATTCACTTTATAACTTCACGTTATAAATCTATTTATTTCATTCACTTATACTTCTTTTTAACACTTATAAAAAAAATCGTTCTATAAGTCCAATATTTTTATTTATAAATTATCAAATTTATAAACCTTTTTATACAAATCATTTATAGTTATTCAAAAATCCCACTTAAACCATTTTATAAATAAATCGACTTTTATTTCAAAAACGACACTTCGGTTATATTTCACTAAAAATTATAACTTTTATAACTTTAAAATTTTACGTTTATAAATCGATTCAAAAATTCCATAAAACGTATATTTTCAAAAATCACTTTAAAAACCCTTTTAAAATAACAGTCGTTATTTTTACATTTCAAAACTGAATCCGATGATGCAACAACACCAATTAGTCCATCACAACAGTCAATATCATATATCAATATGATAACAGAATATATCAAAATATCTGTAAATAATCAATACGGTGAGGAATCCAGTTGGATCCCTCCAATCTGTTTCCCTGCATCCACAGACGTTAGCACAATACCAATTCCGCTCCAGTACGGAATTATCGCGGTATATGGGTTTTATAAAAATATCCGCTTACTAACGGCGCAATAGGGTCTCATCCGCTATACGAGGCGGGAAATCATCAATCCAATATATACATATGCCAATATGTATATATTTCTATATATAGATATATATCCTACTATATCTAATATCTTATCCAAAACATCAATCAATCAAATCAATAACTGCAATACAAATTTAAATCTGAGTGAGGAGATCTCACCGTGATTTTAATTCTGATTTCAGCGTTTATTTTCGAATAAAATTAAACGGCGTTTAATTTTACCCGAAATTCAAACTAGCTCCAAATGGCTCCAATTCAGTTCCATAGTGAAGTACGCGTCGAGATGGTTCCAACGCAATTCGTTTCGTCCAAAACGGACCTCGTATGAAGAAGTTATGATATTTCAAAGATTGCACGAATTTAAATATACAATTTCAGCTTTTATTTTAATTTTCAAACCCTGGAATCAATCATGGCCGTTCATTTCTGCATCTCCAGATCTGGCCGTGCACTTCATCTTCCCTCCCATCAGGTTTTGAACGTGAATATGAGAACCCATAGCCTCCATCTTTTCCTTGAATTATACTCCACCCTCGACGAACTAGAACCCATCATACCACCGCCAAACGAAAGCCCATCACACGAGCTACCTCCAGCCTTCACCATGACAAGCTCGGCCCCCCCTTCATGCCTAGAAACGCGTGCGACCTGATGGTGAACGGCAGCCCCTACCTCCCCCCACGTCGCACCATTCTCGATCATCACCGTATAGATTCGAAGCTCTCGAGATGCTCTTCAAGTTTGTAGTTGAAAGTTTTAACTAATTCTTCACGGATTGGAAGAGATTAAGGGGAGAAGGAGAGTGATTTCTGGCCATAGAATAATATGGTGGCGGCTGGAACAAATTAGGGTTAGGGTTTGATTTTAGTTTGCAAATTGAAAAATGGAGGGCCTTTTATAGAAAAACAACGAAAACACTATTCACCCGAAATTTTCCGAACTCCAAACGAAGCATGCCGGCTGACGTTTCTAAGGTTTACCCCACGTTCTGAACGCAATGGAACGTGTTTCGGGAGCTAATTCGGACATCTGTGCGAGATACGGAGAAAAACGATAAATTTAAATTAAACCGATTTAAATCAATTTCGAGGCGTTTTAGCTTGCCCCGGACAAACGGTACATCCAAAAATTATGAAATTTGAAACCATGCAATAATTTCACATTATGGATCCGATGAAACTGGTTTCATCGAAATCCGAGACCGTTTGAAAAATGACTATTTTAACTCGACGATTTAAAATTAAAAAGATATCGATGCGTTTCGAGTTGCCAGGGTCAATCGACAATCCCGATTGTTACGAAAATTGAAATCCGATAATAACTAACTATTATGGATCCAATGGAACTAGTCTCGTTCAATTCTGAGACTGTTCGATAATTGGCTATTTTTCAGTCGATAATTAAATATTAAAATAATCGATTTTCACAAATTAACTCCAAATTCGATTCTGAAAGTTCTATAACCTTTCTATAACTCCAGTATAATTAAATAAAATTTTACAAATCATTTTCAATCACTTTAAACTCGATTTACAATTATCTCTGGAATTTCACTATTTAATTTATCGATTTAATTATCCAATTAAATCCAATATTCGAGAAATAAATCATTCGACTTCTAAATTCCATTTATTAATATTAAAAATCAATTAAATATTCGAATTTTAATTATCAAAAATTCTGGGTCGTTACACCACTAGAAAATAATATTTTACCCGATTCATTTTTAACCCAACGTTTTTAGGCGATAATAATTAAATTTATTCGAACACGAATTTACATTCAACAACAACGAAAACCCCAAATTTAAGTCCAAACCATAATTGATTCCATAGATGTTAAAAAAAGGTCTTCCCAAATAGGTTAGGATTGTGCGTAATAGAATTCGAGCTTGGGGATGGACGCAACAATGGCAAATTGCCCCTAATCCGATGAATTGAAATTCAAACCCAAAATCAACACCATAAATTGAACAAAATAAGCATAAAAATGGACCTAAGGATAATCTCATACAAGCAGGAAACTCGAATCATTTTCAAAAATTTGGAACAGTAATACAAATTCGAACACTAATAATTTAAAATTAGAATTAAATGTGATAAATCGATTTGAAATATAAAACAATGAATGCATACTTCGAATTCAAACTTGCACTTACTAAAATTAGGGATTTAATAAGAAATTGAAATTTCCGATTCTTGCTTTGAGTTTTTAATTACAGGTAAATGAAAAAGGGGGAAGAAGGAAGCGCGGTTTATAAGAAAGGCAAAGGCAAAGGACAAACCGTTCGATCAAACTTAAATGAACAGCCAAGATCCATGTAAGTATATGAAAAAGTGGGAAACTTCATGCTGAAAAAAAGAGGTGTTGAAACAGTTGACTTGAAAAGTCAAGTGCATCCCTTCGCTAGTGAGGTGGCAAGTGTTATCATCGGAAATCATATTAACTTTGTCTAAACCATGAAGAACATAAAAGAAGGGTTTACGAATAGAGATATCAATAACAGAACCTTTCAAAAGAGTCGAAGGGATGCTTCAGCAAAATGTTGGATAAGCAACAGACTTTCAAAGAAGTTGAAAGGTGATAAGGCTGTCCTTCCAATTCAGTTAATTCCTTTCAAAATAGATGGTTTTGCGTGTTAAAAGAGGGTTTCGAATGACTTGAGGAACACCTTTCGAAGGCAATAGGTTACAAGCTTTCACATGCATGCCAAACCTTTCGAAATAATGGATTTCGCCTTTTTTTACATTCCACAGAAGAACATTTGGCCAGAGCTACCCCTTCGAAAGCATAGATTATCCTTTTGAACCGGTTGAAACCATCCACAATTATAAAAACAAGCTTACTTAAGTTCAATATGGCATTCTCATACACCAGAAGATGGGGTTCCGCATCAGTCAACAAGTATGCCTTCGAAAGCTATCCTCCGCATTTAAACCTTCTACTACTTTCCAACACCTTCGAAGCTCCAAATATTCACCTATCAACAGAATCGAAAGCCCATATCCTTTCCTACTTGCAACAGCACATCAACAACAAAGTGTAGAGCACATCTAGACCTTTCAACAAACTTGAAAGCACTCAAGTTCCATTAAAAGAAAAGTAGAAGGGTGCCTTGATGTTAACAGCAACGAAAGGTCTCCAAGGCACCCTTTCAACTAATTCGAGAGGACTGGTTTGAAAGGAGCCAACCCATGCCTATAAATAAGACTCTAGGGGTATGGTTTAGGGGATCCGATTTGATTCACTCAATACTTGTTCTTTCTTGAATTTGTAAACCCTAATTCTAAAATCAAATTGGGGATTTCAATTCACTGTATTACTTAAGCTTCTTGTAATCAAGAAAAATATTATCAAAACAAGTATATGGTATTTCCGGATATATTAGTTGATCTAATGCTTCTATGTGATTCTGGATATGGTTTGCTTGTATTAGTGTTGATCGAAAGGCTACCTTTCGAAGGAGTCGTAACCCACTAATTCAATTGAAACCCTTAGATCATTAGGTCCTAACCTCAAATCACCTTGACCACTTTGAAAGGAGGTTTCGATAGGATCCTAAGTCAATTCAACTAGATCAAAATGTATTTTTAAAAGGAATCCAAGCATCTCAACCATGTCGAAAGTTTGTTTAAAAGGAGTTTCAATTGCCGCAACCTTTTCGAAAGGTGGACTTAAGGGAGATCCAAATCACCTAGATTGTTGGATAAAGGGATTCGAAACGTCTAAACTATCTTAATTTGTTCGAAAGGTGACTTCGAAGGGTTCGCTTACACTTTGAACTTCGCTTTGGGGTGTTGACAAGTTTTCTTGTTAATAGAACTAATATTGGATTAATTTCCAAATTTGGGGGTATTTCAGTAGATTGAAAAAAGAAATCATTTTGATTCTTGTTTGATCCTTCTTTAAAGTTGAATTTAACTTTGACGTGGATTCCTCTTCATCTTCCTCTACGCCTCTTCCTTCTAAAATCACTCGGTGGATGATGTCATCGGTGTTCTAAGGCAATTTGGGTTTTCAGGATACGCAGTTAAGGTTCCCAAACCTCATGATCATATTAATACGCCATCGGAAGGATATGTCTCCATCACTCCCGAACACATCCAGTGTGGTCTTTATCTTTATATGGATCCGACTATCCATTAGTGGCTTGCTTCCCCAGACATTGCTCTGGTCTAACTTTCCCCTAATTCCTATACTCTTTCGCTGGCCACCTTCATTATTTATGCTGAAAATGGCATCGATCTCACTAGTGAGGAACTTCGGTTTTTTTTTTGAATTTAGAAAGAATCCTGTAAAAGGGGAATGATGGCTTCTTTTAAATTAAGGCTACTGAATCAGTTTTTCCTAGTGTCCCACAGAAAACTAAAAGATGGATCGAGTTTTATTTCTTTATTTTGAACTTGGACAACTTTCCTCCTTTCTCCTATCACTATTTCATCCACACCATCTCCTTTGAGGAAAATGAACAATTGTATAATTCTCATCGTCTGTGAATTTTAAGATTGGCGGTAGAAGACAGGAAAATAAATAACTTTTTAATGGATAGAAGCTGAAAGAGCATCGTCTGCTATGTCCTCATCATGTGTTTTCTCGTGGTAGATTTAAGTCCTCTTCCTCCCCAACTAAATCTAGGGGTATAAGTTGCTTGCAGTAGAATTTAGGAACTATCCTTCTTATGATTTTAATCTTGTTACCTCTTTTTCTTTGTTCGTGCAATGAATATTATAGCTGCGGCTAAGCTCCGCAAGGCTTTGAAGAAGAAAGAGGACTCGAAGAGAAAACATGAAGGATCCGGTGATTCTCTCACTACTTCCAAAAAATTATGTACCACTCTTCTTCCATCAAATGTTCCGCCTCTTTCTAATATAGATATTCCTCCCTCTCCTACTTCCACACCAGCCATGTTGACTACTTCTTCTTCACAGAACGATCTTACTTCCAGTGGGGGTGGCCTAACTATGCTTGAGGAAACTATATCTACTTTCATGGAGAAAGTAGTGAGCTTTCCTTCCTACTCTGGCTCTTGAGATATCTTCTTTCGAAGTTCTATCTAAATTGGAGTGGCTTTGATCTTATGTGAGTGATCTTCTTTCTCTCCTTTTCTTCTTTTAGTTGCTAGTCTGTCACTTACATTTATGAAACTTTACTTATAGTTCGTGGCCATGATGGTGTAAGCATGTGAGAAGGAGAGTTCACAGGCTTTGCTCTTGAAATGGTTAGCTAAACTTGAAGTTGACCTTGCTTTTTGTAATATTGAGAAGACTACACTGGCTTCTGCTAAGGCTGAAGAAGAGGCTAGGATGTTCCGAGAGAGGGCTGATAGGGAAGCCAAAGTAGCAGAGGATGCTTTGATTTCAAAAGAGCGTGGACTGAGAGAAAGGGATGAGTCACAAGCCAAGGTGGAAAAGGAGTTGGAAGCAGTGAAGAAGGAGTCGACCCAATCAAAAATAAGCTTGATACCATTGCTTTCGATGTGACTTATGGTTTTAATGATTTGGCCAAGCGCGATTTTCGGATAGATTTTAAGCCTGACTTTTGGAGGATAAATCCTTAGTTGCAACCATTTATGAGTATTACCAAGATAGGTGGAACAAGGAGGAGGTTGAGAAGTAGGATGTTGCTCCCAGTCATTCTGAGTGTCCCACTTGAATGGAAGTGGTAGAGGACGACCCTAGGAACTTGCAATCTCAGGGAAGGGAGAAAACATCTGTGAACAAGGTTAATTCAAAATCCCCAATAGATATAGATGATTAATCCCAGATTTCTTATGTTTCCTTTGTATGAGGATTTTGAAACCTATCTCAGTGTGTGTAATGAAATATAGTTTTTGTTCTATCATCTTGCGAACGATCGTGTTTTCCTTAATTTTTTGTTTAGTATTCTGAGGAGAATGTATTCACAAAACTGTTGAAGGAGGCCGGGGCTAGGCTCTAAAACAAATCCTAGATCGTCTTGGTTTAGGCACTGCAGCTATAAGCAAGCATAAAAAAGAACCGGATGAGTCATTTGTAGAGCTTAAGGATAAGAATCATGAATTATTGTCCAGGATAGATATGGTAGTTCAAGAAAAGGAAACCCTTAGCGATTTTGTGTTGCGCCGATGGCGATACACATTAGAGAATGGTTTGATCCCACTTGGTAATCCCCACTTACAGTGGTTTCGGCTTTAGAACCTTGATTAATGAATGAGCTCTCTGTATCCTTGTTATCTTACGCATAATCTTTAAGTATATGGACAAGTAGAGATAATGTAATAAATGATGGATATTTAATGCTAAAACTTAATCTATTATGTTTTGATTATGTAACCATGTCTTATTCTATTAGCGATTAAGTTAGTTCTCTCTGAGTTCTATTCAACACTAATTGTGCCCGTCATCAATATGCTTCTGCCTCCACTATCGTTCCCGACCTTAATGATTCTGATGTGGCTGAGGCGAAGGTTGCTCTTGAAGACGAGGTCCCTTATATTAGGTATTAGAATGAGAGGCTTGAAACAAAGCTAAATTTTTCTCGTTAAGAGCTCAAAATTGTCAAGGATGCACTTGGGCGCCAATATGAGTGCAACAGAAAACTGCACGCGTGGTCAGGTGATGTCGCGTTAGAGTTGGAAGGGATAAAATAGACCTTAAAAGGTGGGTGGAAAGCTCTATGTTATCGTTTATAAAGATGAGATTGCACAATACAAGAAACAAGTGGAGGAGATGTCTATAGAAATTGCTAGACTACTTAGAGAGAAAGAGGCCGCTGAATATAGGAGAAAGATCATGGTGTCTTGCTAATGCACTGTTCCTGCCTTCCTATAGGTTGTGGGCCTTCTCGTCTTCATAATGATGAATGGAAAACTGCCACCCAAAAGTTATTTGGTGACTTTACAAGGTAGTCCAGAAAGACGAGACCTAAACTAATTGAGGCTCTAGAAGATACAAGATGAAAAGCTGTGTTAATGATATGCGAGCTTGAGGAATTGTTACAAGTTGCTCGGGGCAGAATCGTCTCTAATTCATAAAAACTTAAGAAAGAGGGGACTAAAAGTAAGAGGGCGGAGGCACTGCTGCAACGATCCCAAGACGTCTCAGAAACCTTTTACCCTAGGATAGACCAGAACTTTTTGAACAACAAATAGGACTTTGAAGTGACGGCCGAACACCCCATGGATCACAGGGCAAGAGCATGCTTGACCCCCACAAGACCTTTCTTGCTAGCAAAATCCTACCTTTTCCTAATATTTCTTAGACATCATTTTAGTGCCTAAATGTGAAGACCTTAGGATAAGGAATGCTTTTTGTGTAACTTGATAATACCTGATACAATTTTGGATTTTTTTATGAATTATATTTCTCTATGAAGTTTGTGAACTTATAGCTTTCTTACTTAGCGTATTTATATTATTATGAACCTGTTTAATTTTCTCAGTTAGCTCCTCTCGATCAGGGTTCGAAGGTAGCCGTGCTCAAAGGGAAATTAGCTTCTGCTTTAACTACATTAGCATAATTAGAAAACCTTCTAAAGAATGCTAAGAGCATATATGGGGCCGTATATGGAGATGAGATCAAAAAGTTGGGGCAATGGATTATGGAGATGGACAAAGAGATTACGTTGCGCGCAAGCATGGAAAGTTATCCTCCGACGACTTCAACTACCCACGCTCTTCTCAAGTCCGATGAAACTCCTATACCTCCTTCTAGGACTGACCCAGACAAGGTCCACAAATGGAAGAATGACATAAAGAGTTATTATGAGACTAAGATTAAAAAGTTGGAGGATTATTATAAAGGAGAGCTGGGAATGCCATGTAACAACCCTGTATTTGACAATTAATTTTAAATTGATTTTTCCAGATTTAAAAGCTTTATTTATGAAAAGAATAAATTTTGTTATTGTAAATATAAAAACTTTGATTTTGTATGTGGATTTGAATTCCAAATATGACTAAATTTAATATTTCCAGAAAATGTGAATTTTGGTCAAATAGTCAAACTTCGACTTTTGACTTAAAAATTTAAAAGTTTGAAATTTATGAATTTTATCTTTTATTATAAAAATAGATTTAATAACTTGAATACTGCTTTTCGTTTCGTTGAAAACGGATTTAAATTGCAAAAGTTATACTGTTTTCAATATTGTGTGTATATTGGGTTATTCAGCAATATTCTTTATTTTAAAATTATATAAATGACATTTTTATTTGATATATTTTATTCTAATTTGTATATTTATGTTATATAAAATATATTTTGGCTTTTAAATATTTTTAAAGTAAGGTAGGAATTTTTCCAGAGTTAGTAGTATTTTTCTTGCAAATTTCCATGCCCTGTTTGTAAATTTTAAACATTTTCTTTAATCCTTTTTCTATTTTCTCCAATTTAATTATCTATTTTATTTTGAAAATGATAAATAAATTATTTTAATTCAAATTTTCACTTCATAATATTTTTATAATGAAGTGTATAGTTTTTCAAGACTGACAGTGATTTATTTATAATTTTTGAACACTGTTTGGTATTTTTAAGTAATTTTCTTCATTCTTTTTATATTTTTCCAAAATTTATTATTTGTTTTCTCATATTTATAATTGATTTCGGTTTGTAAAGTATTTTTATGAATATTTTTGTTTATATAAAGATTAAAAAGAAAAGAAATATGAAAGGTTGTAAAACACTTTGAAACTTAAGCCCTTTTTTGTCCAAACCCTTCATTTTCTTTAACTCCTCAAATTTTGCCCTAGCCATCTAAAACCCTAGTGTAGCCGCCACTTTTTGTTTCTCATCTTTTCACGTGAAAACAAATCAGCTCCTCATTTCTCATGGCTTCATCCAAAAATAGGTAATGGCCTCTCTTTCTTTTTCTTCTTTTTCTCTTCTTTTTCCATTATTTTCCTATGGTTTTGCCTTGATTCTCTAGCTTGTTTGCTCGGCCACCACTTGCTTGCCATGGCCACCACCTCCACTACCTCCTCCTTGTAACCATCACCCACCTACCCCTCTGATTTGACCAGGCCACACCACTCCATGATGAACAACTCTATAAAAACTATGCAACATGCCTTGAAAACCCTTAACTATGCAAGCCATCACCTTATCACCTCCTCCCCTTCATTATACACCACGGCCACCACCTCTAGCCACCACCACCACCTTGCTACCACCACTATACATCATCTTAGCCTCTGTACAGATCTGAAATTGACATGGCCGAACCCACCATGGTGACCAAACTCCACAAAAATGCAACCTAAGCCTTAAAAGCAATGTTGTTGACCACTATTTGCTTCACCACTTCATTTTCCACCACCACCACCACCTTTGGCCACCACCACCATCTCTGACCAGACCCTTACACACCACTCCAACCTCTGTCCAGATCTGGACTTGAATGGCCAAGCCCAAACTCCTATGGCCGAGCCCTTTTGGTGAACCAAAACCATGCTATGTTGCATAAGCCCCTTCACCTTCATGATTTGCAACTTCTTCTCCATGCTTCACCACTTTGGCCATGCATTCTTATGCCCATATCTAAGCCATTCCCTGTTCAAACCAGAGCCAAAACCAACCCTTGACCATGCAAAAAAAATAGAGGAAGCAAGGCAAAAGATTTGACATTCAAATCTCTTTTCGTTTAAAAGTTATTCCATTTCAAGTGCGTTGAAATTGTGTTTGTTTTGATGTATGTTTTGGGTTGTAATACAAGAGTTGTAGCTTTGGATCTTGCTCTCCACTCAAGTCCGTAGTCTTGTCATCGTGCTTTTGTTCCATTGTGTCATTGGTTTTGATATCTCCAGCACAAACAGGTGAGTTATTCTCACCAGACAATATGTACCTATATAACTAGTAAATTGACACCCTGCGAATCTGTAGAAAATATTATCATGTTATATATGCTTATATTATTATCATATGATGTTCACACCTGTTATTAAACCTGTTATATCATATGTTACTATTATTTAATGTTATTCTGTTATTTATATCTGTTATCACCATTGCAAGTTCCCTGTAGACTAGAATCACTATGGGTTGAAATGATACATACCCGAATGGACTTTAGAATAGGAAAAAATCGTTATGGGCTGAAATGATAGGCCTGAACGATTTTTATTTATTTTATTTTAACTTGGGATTGCGGGTTTGAAATGATAGAACCCGGATTTTTCTTTTTTTAACTGCGGATTGAAATGATACATATCCGTATCACTTGACCTAGGTTAGAAAATTTTATACAGGCCCGTGGTTATTTTATAAAGTGTTTTGGATATTTTTAAGTATTTTAAAAATTATAAATTTATGAAATTTGATTTAAATAGATTTTGAAATGTTTTAAAATAAAGAAATTATGATTTTTTTCTATGTGTTAAAAATGTAATTAATGAATGGTTTAACTGGATTTTTGAAATATAACTTAAGTTGGAAATTTGGAATTTTGGTTAAAAATGATATTTAAGTTATATAAATAAAATGGATATTAAATTTTATTTGGAAATGGTAAATATGATAATTTGATTAAATTTGAATTTAAGTGATTTATTAAAGTATTATTGATTTTTCTATGAATTTAAGTGGTTAAATAAGTGAATGTTTAAAAGTGATCTTTTAAAATATAACTTGACTAGGCAATGTGAAATTTGGTTTTAATTAAAGGGTTAAGTTAATTAAATAAAATTGGAAATTTAGTTAAATTTGTGAAATGGTAATTTAAATTTGAAGTGTTAAGTTATTTGTTGAAATGTGAAGAATTGGAAACTTTTACACTTAAATTTATTAAGTAAATTGTTGAAAATTGGATTTTATTATAAGAAATTTATTATGAAAAGATATATGTTAAACGATATGTAAATGAACATTTTAAATGTTAAAATATGATTTTTTAAAATGTTTATGTGTTTTAAATTAAAGTTATTTAATTGCTGAAAATACACTAACATCTGAAATTAACTTTTAATAGCATTCAGAAATGCTATAGATTCTGTTTTGAACTAAAATTGTGTAAAAAGAGCTATTACAGCATCTGAAATGCTGTAGTTGCTGTAATTGAACTTATAGGCTAATATTGAACTCAGGTCTATTATAGCATTCTCTGGAAATGCTATAATGGTCTGCAGTCTTTGCTGAAACCAAATTTAACCCTTGTTTTGAAATCTGAACTACCGCAGTACTTCTGATATGCTGTCTTTTCTGTTTTGAACTATAATTCAACTAAAACTGAGTTTTAACAGCAGTTTTAAGTGCTGTCTTTGCTGAATTAAAAATGTTTTCAAATATAACCTATAGCAGTTGTTTTTAAATGCTGTGAAATGCTGAAATTTTAATTATTAAGGTTTTTGACTTAGTAAACGAACTCAGAATGATTTGAAACTTTGGAAATTGAATACTTGATTTGAAAATATAATAATTACACTTTTAAAAGGTTTAAATGAATTATTTTGATTGGAATATAAACTATTTAAAGGTGATTTGAAATGATAGTAAATGAACGATATCTTTGAATTTAAAAGGTATTTAAAGTTGAATATTTGGATTTGAACTGATAGGATATTTTATTTTATTAAAATGATTTGAAATGAAGTTTTGTAAGGATATGATATGTTATTATATTAAAATGATTTGAAATGAAGTTTTGAAAATGATATGAAAATTTAAATATATGGAAACGGTTTGGAATTGATTTAATCTTTATTTTGATAAAGATATGGTTTGAAATGATATTTTATTTTGAAGTAAAGTATTGTTTTTAAAAGTTATAACCATAGGTTATAATAACGATTAGTTGGCAAAGAGACCGGGATCAGATATGGACATACTCTCTGTCGATACCGAAAACCACTTTGACAACCGTGTACGCGGTGGAGATTCCAGAATGAAGTAGGATGGTGGCGACGTTCTTAAGGTATGTTACGTGGACCCAACTCCCGTGAGTTGGCATAAGGTGGCTAAAACAGGAGCGATCTCGGACCAATGAGGTAGCACCTCTTCTCGGACACATTTCTTCGATATTATACTCTTACTTGTGATTGATTAGATGGACATCCTCCGATTTGGGAGTGTTGTTCGAGGTGGAACGGTAGTGGATGCTATGCGTATCCATCAGTCCGTGTGCGTAATTGGTATATCTACCCTGGCATTGCCTAGTTGTGCCATGTCACCTACCATATCGAGCTTTACTACGATTATGATTTTAAGATCCGACCGCGTTAAGGTTCTCCATCCCCTTAACGCTATTTTCTATATGATTATACTTTACTTATTTAGACACTATTATAATATCGAATATTACTACATAGTAGATAGTTTAACGGATCCTTAGAGGATGGGCGGTCCCAAGCATCTTCTAAGTTACTTGTACCTTTATTACAGTTCACTTGAGTTGGTTTACATTGTATAAGTATATATTGTCCTGACTCGAGTGTTTTGTGTTTTGCTTTACGCTCGGGTCAGCCTGAGTTATTCATAGATTTGGATTTCCACTCGCTTGGAGATTTGAATCGCTGGAGATTATCTGCTTGTCTTGTCCTATCTATTTCAGTTCCGTTGTTCTACTCAGCTTGTACTTGGTTATTTTATTTAGACTTTTGTTGTACTCTATTTCTTCTATTGTATCTTATGTAACTCTGACATATTTAGATAGTAGCTTCATGAACTACTATTTCTTTTACTTCCGCTGCATTATTTTACTCTGTGTCTGTGATCTGTGATTATATTTATTTAATGTATATTCTGAGATTTGCCAAATTTAATTTACAACGCGGTATTTTGAGCAATTCAACTCCGGCATGAGTGTCTACCTATACACTTATAATGGATGCGAATGGTTGAAAATATCGGGTCGTTACATGCTAGGTACTCAGGTTTTACCCTTCTGTCTTACTGAGGACGAGCTCTTTGGTCCCTTCTCTAGAAACATCGAAAAAACAAGGGAGCACCTCTTGTATGAGATTGAGAGAACTAGGAAGGTAGCTATACAGTGGGTGAATGCCTTAGAAAATAAAATATTTAACTTGGAGTGTGAGGCCTGATTAGATTCAATCGTAGTTTCCCAAGGTGGGATGGATAGGGCATCTCTATTAGAAGAGCTTCATAAAGAGAAAGTGAAGAAGACAGTAGCAAAAATTAGATGTTTCCGGTCATGACTCAACTTGTCCTGTTTGTATTACCGAGCCAATTATAAGTTTAAGTCTCAAGATTATGAGAAAGTCTGGACCGATGCTAATTATGATCCCTGTGTTGCATACCGTAGTTCTGCTCATGGTAGGGCCACTCATATCCATTCATTAGTCATTATTACTGAGTTAGAAGACCAATTTCCTATTTTTCAATTATTAGGAAGTTTTCCTCAGCCTTCGGTAATGCACTCCCGCAGGTCGTATCGATGTGAAGCAGTCGTTATTAGCTCGTCTTCTGATTCTTAGTAAGATTCTTAATGTTGCTTTTTGTATGAGGTGTTAACTCATGATGTGACACATGCCGTAGTTTTTTGTAAACTATGTACAAATACTTGAGACTGGTAATTGCTTTATGCTAGGCATGTAAAAAGCTAACTAAGTATCGATAGCTCAGTTTTTTAATATATACCTGGCAAGTTTTGAGCAGTGTCTGGATTTATACCTGATTGATAATTTACGACACATTCCATGTATTACGCTTGCTTCCCATGCTTTGGAAAGAGCTTGCGAAGCAGCTTATGCCTCCGCGGCCTTGACCTTTAGGCCGTTGTTCTTTCTTGCATATTTGGCTTGGCATGACCTCTTGTTTGGGCGTAGCATCCTGCACTGGATAGGCTGTGTGTTTGGTGTGACCTGCTCCCTTGTTTGGAGGCGTAATGTCATACCCCTTGTTCGAGGGCATAATGTCCTTGGCCATATGCTCAGTATGTCCTACCCCTTGGTTTGTGGACATAATATCATACATATGCTTGATCTCATCTTTATCTAGCGTCATCGTTCCCATTTTGAGGTTTTAGTTGTCATTTGTAAGTTGCATTTTAACTGTGGAATGATGGCGATAAGTTATGAGAAATTTGTTCGTGCGCTTGGCATTGTCCTCTTCGCTGTTTGGGAGAGGACTAAGAGAAGATTTGATAGTGAATTTAGGTCATGCATATACAACCCTTTTTGCATGCGCATGGTTTTTTTGTACTGGTTCATGCTGTATAATATCCATACGTCTAGTGTGCTATGTTGAATTAACTAACATAGAGGGATTCTATACTGATTTGGGCCATCCAATATAACTATGACCACTTTGACTATGATATGATTGCTATCATAGAAATATTTATACCAGGGTAGGGCTATTTAATATCCCATGTTCAGTGTAGTAATTTGGCTGAAGAGGCGGATTATGTTGATGCAGGTCCAAGTGAGTAGGTCCAATTTCACCATTCTCTATGTTGAGAGTGTTGTTTTTACCTACTAACCTCGTGTTATGTTTAATTAGTGAATATTGGCTGTGAACTGTGAATGTGTATTTAACTTTTCAAAGAGAAATAAGACAAAGATCTTTATACTGGTTCCGTCTATCAGGTATCCGTAAGACCAGTTTAGTACTTCAATACATATATACATTTTTTTAATGTCCATCACATAGGTAGCGCAGAATGTTCTGCTCTTGGCCTGCCTCTTCAGTGTAGTACTGGATGCTTGTCTTTACAGTCAGTTTTATGATTTCAGGTCTTCCCCTAGATTTTGATTCCATCATGCTCTCAATCTCAACTATCTATCCGACATGACTTCTTCCCTAGGTTAGGGAGAGAAGCATCAAAAATCCCTATGCTGGCAGTTGGATTTGGTTCCAGTGGCGAGGGGCAGTAGTTAATCTTTTAAATCGGTGTGCATCTCAATCACTTCGGCTTGCTGCAAGCTGAAGTGATAGAGATGTGTGCCGTGGAGCACGGCAGTGGAATCCCTTGGTCATTGTTATTAGAATTCCTAGATTCCGATTTTGGGCTTCATGCCATGATCCGAATCGTTGTCCAAATTGATGAATATTTGCATATCTTCGCCCAACTTGTAGTCATTAATTAACATGGGACGAAGAGCAGCTGGTAGAGGCTGTTGAACTTCATTCCATGCACCACCGATTATTGAGTCTTTCTATCAAGTAGTTGGTGGCCAGTCTCACCGTTCACATTTAGAGAGTGCCGTTATCACTCACCAGTGTAGAACTAGTCTGATTAGTGAGTGATGGCAGCGAGCCGTAGGTGATTAGAGACATTTTTTGACAGGAGAAAGATGGTTTGGGTAGGATCCATGTGGTCCTTGAGTATCCATCTTTGAGCAGAGGGAATTAGTGGGCCAATGAGCTTCATAGTTGATGGGGGGAATGCTCGTAGCGCTTGCTGGAATGCTAAGAAACGGAGATTAGGCTGGTTTGCTAGAGATGGAAAAAGGAATGAAGGTTCAGTCCCTCCTTCTAGTGCCAAAAATGTTAGTGAAGTTTTTCGTCTTCAAAACACTCAATCAACAGATTTAAATTATAATAAATCTTCCTTTAATAAGTGACTATCTCCGACCGCTTACATAGTCTTATAGTCGCACTCCAACTGTTTGTTGACATGGTTTTTATAGTAGAGTTGCTATTTGTGATCAATTATCATATAAACAAATAAACAGAAATGAAAGTAAAGAACACAACAATTTTTACGTGGTTCAGATTATTGCTAATCCTACGTCCATGGAATAATCCACTATAGCTTTGTCGATTGGTAAAAAAACAATTACAATTGCTCAGATGCATACAACATATTATCTTAGATTTTCCTTTTTTGGGAAGAAGAAGAAGCAGAAAAATCCTCCTCCTTGTCCTTTGGTGCGTTCTTTTATAGTGTGAAGAAAAGCACTATTGATTGCTTCTTTTCCCTTTATCCTTCGCTTCAATCTCCGCCGTTAGACCTCGTCATCTGTCATTTATCTATAGTGTTGGTTTGTTGTGCTTTTGTTGGTGATGTGTCTTTGGAGGGAAACCGTGACATTGGCGGGAATCTTGGAAATTTGAAGCGGGATGCCTAAAAAACTGGACAAGATGTCCAAGCCTGTATGGACTAGCCTCTTCTCTCTTGGAATTGCGGATGCCTCAAGAGGAATAGTGAGGAGCCGCCATGAGGCTTTGGTATGTTGTTGATGTATGTGAGGAGGTGTAGTGATTAATGTTGTGTGGTGCTCAGGTCATACTGCCCTGCTAACATTTCTGAGAGTTGACTTGACACATGCTTGGAATGTATTTGATGATAGCTATGGTCTGAGGTGGTTACCGTTTGAGTTTCCCTCCTTACAAGTACGCTCGGGTTTCTGATGAGAGAGAGAGGGAGCTTCACACCTTTGTAGTTTACCTATAATATGGTTGTGCATTGAAGCACATCCTGAATGGTCCTGCGTGCAGCCCATTGGAATGCTTTTGATCCCTTGCGATGCCGCCTTGGTTGCACCTAATATGTGTTGGTGCAAACCTATTCTTGTAGGTTTGACAAAGTATGAGCTTTGGAGATGCAGTCACTTCAGCATAACACGTTCTTCCACTTGTGTCTCAGACTAGTATTCTTGTCTTGCTTTTGATTTCATGTATCATCATCGTGATCTGCCCCTGTTTCCCAACGCGTGCAGTATTTGTCTTCTACCATGATTCCTTTAGTTGCAGGATTCGGGTCGGGTTAGATGTTGTGATTTTAAATTGGTTCCCTTTGTGGTATGAATTTGATTGATTCACTTTATTTTTCCTTTCAATCTAACTTTCTCGACACGAGGGTAACTTTCCTAACTTCATCTCCTGCCCCATTTTACTTCACTATAGTTTGTGGTATGAATGGGTGTAACACATACTATCTTATGAAACATTAATAAATACACAAAAAATATCAACATTAAACTTAATGAGATTACAACAATAATAATGCAAAAAACAATCAATTCATAGAACGATTTGTTTAAAGCAAAAAATTAGGTCTTACTTGCATTGATAATTTCAATATGCTCTGCCATTAACTGATGATCAGAGAAATAATTACTGTGTTTATAATTAGGGTTTTTATTTTTATATTCGCACTCTCCAGTTATGCAAAATTGTATGACTATTTTTTACTCAGTTTTGCATAGCGGACAACAGACCAAAGTAGGTGTGCACATTATTTTCTCTGAATTAATTTTAATTCATATTTTAGTGGCGTTAAGAATAGTTTAGGTGTATGTAGATAGTAACATCATTTTTTTCTCTATCTCTCTTTTTTCCTATATTTTTCTTGTTACATACTGATCGCTACATATTGTTTTATGACATGTTGGCAATAACCATTCACCTCTTTTGCTTTCGATCGACAGTAGATTGTCGACAGCTACACAAAACTAAAATCCTCATACTACCAAATCATTTTCTTACTCAGTTATAGTATGATGCCGTTGTTTTTCTTCTTCTTTGTATACATTACTTTGGATCCACATTAAACTTTTTAACAAAACCCAATCAAGGACGTACTGTCGGTCGAAAGATAAGAATGTTAGAATGTTAAATGCAGTGCATTCGGTGCTATTAACGCCACTTCAAAAAGAAAATCCAAAATTGTAGTTCAAAATCTACCGCATTTATTTTTGTAAAATTAAATCAAAATACAACTTATTTAGGTTTATATAATCGAGCGGTGTATTATTTGTTTACAAGAACTTCCTAAAAAATTAAGAGGGCTAACACTAGTCATACATGAAAGTTCTTAGTTGGAATGTTAGTTGTTTAGGGTTACCTTTAAAATGCTCTAAAATAAAGAGATTTCTAAAAGATATTTTGATCGACATAACACTTCCTCAAGAAACTAAAACTGAATTTTCTATCCCTATCCTATTTATATCAATTGGGGGGTATACTCATAACGACCCACCTTTTCGACTCCCAAATGTCAACACTAATACATCCACGGTATTCACGTGCCGAACACCTAAGTGTCAGAAAGAAATATTGTTAGGGTAAAAAGAAAAAGCAAAAATAAAAAGAATAAGAAAGAAGATAACGAAACATCTAAACCCACAACGGAACGATAATATATAATATTAAAACGATAGTACACAGTGTCACTCTAATATACATAGCATTCCAAAGTTACAATCCTAAGTACTATCATCAGCCTGGACAGTTATAGCAACCTGTCCTCACAAATGCTGGTATATACAAACTAGTAGTGCAATATAAATAAGAATACTATGGTAGATAAACATCCAGCTCATCTCCAAGAGCTCCAAAGAATATCCAACGAAAACCTGCCTTTATCAAACTGCTCGAAAGAGCACCCAAGGAATTAAGGGAAAGATAAAACCATGAGTTAGACATAAGTCTGGCTTGAGAAACTCAAGAAATATGATGCACTATATAACAGTATCTTTTGAGACCAACCGAATTACCAGAATGCTTTTTCAATCAAAAGAACCAAACCATCTAATAAGTACATATTGCGATATAATAGATAGTGTATATAGTGTAGAATATAAATAAAAAGTTGATGTGCAGCGTGTATAACACAACAATATTAAGTATACAACCAAAACCGCGAAGGGTACGTTCACATATGGATTTCCATTGGAGGTCTCTTTAGTACATCAAGGTGGGCCTCTTGATAAGGGTCAAAATAATTGAGCAATGTAAATATATCATAGGGTAAACACAACTGATTCACGCCTATAACACATGATACCAAATATAATCGCCCCCGCATGCATATCCATAAGCATCTCTAGATATAGAGCTAATATATCATTAGGTTAGCTAAACTCACTGGCTATGCATCCTACTCTGGTTTCTATCACCATCGATGGTGAAGTCATATTCAACATCTCATCACATGAGTCTATACCATTCGAGCATATCTCAAATCTCTTCATGGATTTCAACATCCTGAACAAATCTTGAATCTCTACATGGACTCCAACATCTTGAATAGTTCACGAATCTCTACATGGATTCCAGCATAAGTCGTTTGATAAATGCTAACATCGTCCTGTATTTTGGAATCACCCTCAATATAGACTGTATAACATCGTTCAAAATGTTAATGCAGACCTCTCCCTCAGAGTTATCCAAAGGTTAGATAGTGCAACTCTATAATATTTTGCTTTACAACTGCTTCCAAAACATAGAACATGTATATTGGTTTTGAAGTGGTTATGGTTTCGAGTCATCTTATATAAGTACATTGCCCTGCTTACCGTACTCTTCAAAACCAATTGATAAATTCCTTGTTAACTCAACTAAAGTTCTTTAAGAAATAAATGGACAATTTATAATTATGGAGAACATCTCCTTTCCGGACGGATTCCCTTATCTCTTTTCTTAGAAGAGTAAGAAGAGTTTATATATCTAGTATAGCATCATTGAGAGGATAACCATACCGTATAATTCTCGTGTTTTTTCTAGATATTTCCTATGTTAAATTTCGTCAAATTCAGATAGCAATGAAAACGATCACATATGGAAACCAATTATCGTATACTTATCACGTTTCTGACCTTCTCAACTTATACTATCTCTCAGGCAAGAGTAAAGTTGTAGGTTAAAGCACCTTTTCTTCCAAACTCAACTCGAACATCATTCTTAACTCTCACAGATAGAACAAGCCTACTTTGTCGGGTTTTAGTGCTAAGTATAGGATTAAATACTTCTTATGGACAAGTAAACACAAAGCACAATTAAGTCACACAAGCGACTTCTAATCTTCTTTTTTAATCAATTCTTTTATTAATTAAAACTTCTTTTATTAAATAATACTTCCTTCAGAAGTAAGAGAACGATATATAAAAGTCCAACCCTAGAGGTATCTCGAATATACGCTCTAAAAGAAAGAGACATTTTGTACAAATGAGTCCTCCCCAGGGGATCTCAAACCGTATAAGTCCACGATGCTTTTATTCACTTCCTTTTTATACTTGTACATATATTTAAACTAGTGCGAACCCGTGCTTCGCACACGGGTATGACAAAAATATATTTGTTGCAGTTAGAAAATTTAAATTATTTTGAAAAATAATAAGAATATACTATTTATATGAAAGAATTAGAAACATTGGTATAATAGTATATGTAAGTATTAAAATTAGTACATAATCATTATTGAGTTAGTTTGAATGATTAGATGGAAAACCATATATGTTAGACTGTAATTTTCATGTGTGCATGTCTATGGTGACATGTGAACCAAGTAAAAACGTACAACTTGGAAAATTATTGTGTTTAATTTTAAATTATATGTCAACAACATGTCATTGGCAGGAACGATAAGCAAAAGAAATGTACAAAATTAGTGTCACAAATCATAAAAAACCGTATACACAGACCAAGTACTTTCAGTTTACATGATCACACAAAAACCATATATTATAAACCAAGCAGTTTGAGTTTGTAAAAACATACAACTAATAAGTTTGCATCATGTACCAAGCATTTCAATACTGTCATAAACCCAATTTTGTAAGGTACATATACATTCAACATTATAAAATTATTAACGATTGTAAGTTTTGAAAAATAATATGATATAATAGTATCTTTGAGTATCATCTTCCATAAATTGGTGTACATTTTTTGTTATCATAGTTACACCAACATGTCAGTTCGAACTATTCTTCATCCACATTTGCGAAAGCTCATGCAGATTCAACATGTTCTCTGACTCTAGCTGACATCAAATCCAACTTCCCTAAGTTAGATGAAGTAAATACAAAGGTAAATTTAGGAAGAACGCCAAGTTAAGTATACATGTGATAATCCCGGGAAAAAAACTATATGAAAATGACTATGTTACGTATAAATATAAAAGATCATAAAAGCAGGTATATTTTCTTATTTAGACAGTGATTT
The DNA here is from genome assembly GCA_030737815.1 of Allium fistulosum. Taxonomy (NCBI): domain Eukaryota; kingdom Viridiplantae; phylum Streptophyta; class Magnoliopsida; order Asparagales; family Amaryllidaceae; genus Allium; species Allium fistulosum. The sequence continues at coordinate 1,365,943,905 of CM060902.1, read as the reverse complement.
TAGCTACAGGCTGAAATATGTCCAAGTGATCATTCAATTTTCATAAAGAAGGATTAGTTAATAACATATTTTGTACCATTTTGGGCATGCTTGGATTAGTTCCACAATAACAGGATGATTCAATTTTTATAAAGAAGGATTAGTTCTACAGTAATAAGAAAAACTAAAAAACTTGAGAGTGTGCACATTTCTAAGACAATCGTGCATAACAGATGACATATTTTCATGATAAGTCATTCAAAGAAAGTATAGATTCGATGTCGAGAGTGAATTAAAAAAATTATTGTATATTTGGTTAAAAACTAACAGTTTAAATAAAATCTAGGATATGTGCATTAGGTTGCTCTAGCATGAATCAAATATAATGTTAAACAAAGCCAAAATTTCAAGAATTTGTTATCCATAACAAATTCTTGTAATTTCTTTCTAAAATACATTTATATCGTAAAGAAAAAGCTGCCAAAGTGTAAAAGAAGAAAGCATGGATTACAAATAAATGACTACGTAGATGAGCAGATAATTTAGAACTGGAATCATCATGAAGTGATGTTCAAAGTAAGTAAAAATAGTTGAAATTTTAAAAATTACATTTTTTTTGTGTGCATCTTAACTCATTTTAGGATATTCATTGGTCTCATTTAGTGGAAGATTAACTATAACACGATACCACAATCCACATGCATTAGAAAAATCATCATGTTTACTTCTAAAGGTTACTCAAGCTTGTCATCAAACTTGAAAAATAAAAGGTTGCAATTGTTTATCTAGACTTTACATACATTAAAATTTACTATAATAAACCAATTATGATCAAGTTTTGTACCATTTTGTGCATGGTTGGATTACAATTGGACTAATGGTAGATTCTGGGCTGAAGTTAATAGAAATTTAATGACAACGCCATATTAGACAACCAAATAAACATGTAAATTTTACACCTATATGTCATTGTTTTATGCCTGACAGTGTATGTAGATTGTTAAATTTAAAAATAAGCAGTGAGTATTGACGAATGGTAATCAATGATAATTACAGTATATAAAATGTGCATTATAATTATCAGTTTTTTGAACAATGTTGGTATGTTTATTATCATATTGAAATAATTTGAAGTAAACTTGTTACCATGGCAATTGATTACATGGATATTTTGTTAGTGGTAAATCAATTTATTTGGATAATCATACCTCGTTATCCAATGGTTGCAAGTTAAACCCAAAAACATCATTGCTTCTGAAGTTGATGGAGTCCCGAATCCTGGCTACCTGTAACCTTACTATTGCTCCCACGCTATCAACAGTTAGTGAGTTGAGTGGTGTACGTTCAATCTCCATTGGTGATTATCTACTGTTAGAGCTGGAAATGACACCAAGTTTGAGTTATGATTGGTATGTATAATTTGTGTCAGCTACGAAAAAACTATTATGGAGAAGAATACCTGATATTGTGGTAATATAGGAAGTTTTTTTTGCTGAAATTATACAGATGTGAAGTCTGTAGCAGATTGTGTGTTTATTATACAATTGCAGCATAAGTAATGTCTGATCTTTAGTTGTCCATTGGGTATTATTAATTGCTAATTAAATAATCTGAAAAACTATGACATTTCAAATTAAACGTAGCAGAAGATTAGTGCAAACTATTTGCATTCTAAAGTGGCAATTTATTATGAATTGAAGTGTGTAGTTATGTTTGAAAAGCAATAAAGTATAAACCATACAATTATGTAAAAACAACAACAACAAACAAGATGAAAAATAACTAAAAATCATAGAGAAAAACAATGGGAAATCCAAAATAATTTACCTGATCTAGGAGAAGGAGATAAAGCATATAAGATAGGAGCATATAGGTCATGGACATTGGAAGATTGCATAACGATGGCCATTGATTGCGCCATCCATCACGCAAAACTAAAGCAGTTTTGAGCATCCTATGTGCATAAAGAAAATTGGCAAAACTGTAAAGATTTTATTTTTGATAGTAGAAAGACATTTGCTGATGCATAAATGGGTAAATATACATATGTAGACATACATATATTTCTAATTAAAATTCTTGTCATGACTACTATATTGCTCACTAAAGCACTCATTTGAGTTATTTAGACCAAGCAGCAAAAGTAATAGTACCTTTAACTACCTAAATTTACCGTCTAGATCACTGAAGCAATGAGTTTAAACATGAACAGCAAGCTACCATCGAACATCTCCTCAAAAAACAGAAGTGCTATTGTAATAAACATCCCTTCAAAAAACATTATAGGTTAATTATAGGCCTGAACTATAAGGAAAAAAATTAATTCCATCTTAATATGAACCTATATTGTACAACCGAAGTAAACAGAACATAGCCAATAAATTATTATTTGATCCCTATGGTGATTGACAAAGCAATGAATGGAAAGCAATCAGGAAATTCTTATGTTTTCATTTGAGTTAGCTGTAATAAAATTACGTTGTGGAGAACCCACCATGGATGACGTTGGTTGAAGACTGGAACTGTAGACGAAGTTTATAATTAATATTTACATGAGAGAATGGAATAAAACTATGCAAGTGTTGAAAATAGGGTACAAATTTAACGCAATGACATACCATGTCTGCAAACTTCAAGGGAGTAAAGGTCACTTTTTCCTATAACCTTGCTTTTGCTCATCCTTTTCAGCCATTTATCTACAGGAATATATATATATACACACACACACACACACACGAAAAATCACTCAACCTGATAACATTATATTAATAAACCAAAAAACATCAAGCATACCGTTCTTTCCTGGAAAGCATGGTTTTCCTGGCAGAGCATGTTTCAACAATGAAAGTAGATGAATTGACGGTAGTAGAAGGTAAACGTTGAGAAGACGGTCTCAAATTGAAGGAGAAAAACGTACTTTGCACATTGTCGAAGTTTCTCGACTTTCCGTTGGTTAACATGATGCAAAAGGGTTGGTAGCATTAGTATGTTCCTTAAGATTGGCAGTGAACGACTTTGCATTTGAATTTGTGTACTTTCTTTTCATAGCTCGAGGAGGATGGGATAGAACCGAAGTACCTAAATTCTGTAAACATGGCGAGTAAATAAGTGAATAGGGGTAATGTGCTCCTAATCCATATAAAAAAGATTAAACCTCAATTGCCTTATACAGGGCCCCTCTATTGTTCAGAAACATTTATGGATAGAAAACTAATCCAGTTGTCGATCTGTAAAGAAGGTGGTGGATCAGTACCCTCAGCGGTATAAGTTGAACGTTCGTCGTTCATGAAGATTGGATTAATGAATGGTTCCCTTTTCCATTGCCCAGCACGACTCTCCATGCAAACTAAGGAATACAATAGAAAAGGAGGAGTGGAAACTCAACCGGGGGACAGATCATCGTTCATGAAGATTGGCTTAATGAATGGTTCCCTTCTCCGTTTCCCATCACGGCTCTCCATGCAAACTAAGGAATACAATAGAAAAGGAGTGGAAACTCAATTGGAGGATAGATGCACTGAGCGAAGAAAAGACTAACATGAAGCAGACAAATGTTGCACTCACCGCAAACTATTTGATATCCAAAGAGTTCCACAAAATTGTAGTACATATTGATATCAAAAACTATTTGACATCCAATGCGTACTATATTCCAACTATTTGATACCCAAATAAAGCATTTAAAATGATAATACACACAGCTAAGATTTGCTTAACCTACATTATATAAAACCCAATCATGTATATGTATTGTATTTAAATATCATATTTCAATTGAAACAAACACCAAAGTATGACATATTTACCAAAAGAAAAACCATTCGAAAAAAGCATGAAAAGAAAGCAAAGATAAAAAGAGGAAATTGCAAAATAAAATAAAAACAAAAGCTAAAGTTTAAAATGAAGCATAAACGTAGATGTTGGAAACACAAACATATGTGATACTTATGCGGTAAATTAGTAACTACCAAAGGGATAATAAGCCTTACTTTTATAGAAAGCTAATACTGATGATATTATAAATAAATCTCAAGGTAGACATATTTATCATCATTGTATCCTAAAAGCCTTAGTTGAAGTAAAACACAACTGTTCGTTGGTTGCAAAATTTTAGGATCAATGCAAATAATATGAGGCTGGTCATTGAAATGAGACATAAGAAGTAAAATGTACAATTCTTGCCCAGTGTTTGAATATATTTGTTGAATTTTGAACCATTATTATCAAAGGTAAGAATCCCGACATACCTTATTTCATGACACTAAAACATCATATAACAAAATATACATAAAGCAAAGACATGTGACGAACTGCATATTGAAAATGAGAACCATGATTACTAATTTTGCTTTCCACTCATTTATCTTTAAGCTTTACTATAAACATATGCATTTAAAAACTATACTCCTATTGAAACAACTCATACACAGATCTACGTATATTAAATATATATATATTTATGTGTGTGATATATATAAACCTTAAATCAATAGTGTTATGTACACATATTTCGTTACAAAAGTGAAACATGTCAATGTTTAACAAATTGATATCATAGATCTACCGATCACTATGCGTCCTATGTCATACACAGGTATTCATGGAATTTGAAGTATTAGTTTAAGAAACCGATATCATTGATTTACTATATCATATGTCCTATGCGTCCTATGTTGTACACAGATATTAACGGAATTTGAAATATTAGTTTAACAAATTGATATCATTGATCAACTAACAACAACATATCGACCAAGCAAACCAACCTAAAGTGCAGGAACAAAAATTGAAGCTATACAGGAGCAACTGCAAAATGAAATATCCTAAAAATGGAATTCAGATATAATGCATCATGAAAATCATTTAATTATGGCAGATTCAAATAGTTACTCAGTTCCCTTTTGTTAAATGGTGAACAAATACTGTGCATTTAATCAGACAAATTGATATCATAGATAAACCAATCACTACCTAACCACAACGTATTCGACCAAGCAAACCAACCTAAAGAACAGGAAATAAAAGCGAAGCTATACAGTAGCAATTGCAAATCAAAATATCCCTAAAATGGAATTTGGATATAACGCGTTATGAAAATCATTTAATTAGAGCAGACGAAAACATTTATCCAGATTCTTTTTGTTAATTGCTGAACAAATACTGAGTGCATTTAATCAGTGGAAACCACAATAGTGAATACACATACCTGGTTTTTGCTCCAGATGCGGAAGGGATGATGGGCGTAGGTCGGGTGAACGGGAGAAGCAACCGGGCCAACGAATGGAAAGGGACACCAAATCGATGCAGAAACTACATGTGGCAAAGGAACGTTGCATTTGAATGGGAGAAAATTCAAAGGAAAAAATCGATGGGAATTTGACGGCAACAGGAGAAACAACAGCGATAATCAGCCGTTGGGGTAGACGAAATTAGCGATTCGTTGAAATTAGCAATCAGATCTAGGGTTGGAAGGAGGGGGAAGGAGAGAGGAAGTACGTCAAAGGATAGGGTTTAGAGGAAGATAAAGAAAAAGTATAAACGTGACCGTTCGGTTGCCAAATTTCAAGGGGGCCTGTGTGAGCTTGAAATTCAACTCACTAATAATAGTATAGTATAGATACCTTTACAAAAGATATATACATATATACTACTATTTCACAATTAGCACCCTTTTTAATACTTCAAAATACATTCATATCTTGTCTCAGAGGTATAAGAATATTCACAAATCATTTAATAAAATTTTCCACTTTAAAATATAAGCAGCTAAACCCAAAACACTTCACACTTATTATTATCATCTTTAAAACACTCTTTTTAAAGGTTCACTTGTATTCAAAAGTATAATCAAATGGGGTTAAACCAATTGTTACTAATTTACTACATACCCAAAACCATTTTATACTTGTCATTATTTTTAAAATATTCATTTTGAAGATCTAAGCATACCTACACTTATTTAACAAAGTAATGTACTTTTTTATAGCTACTCAAAATCATTTATTATAACTAAGTGTTATAACCAAAACCACCTTTTATAAAATACTTGACTCTCTTTTCCACAATATATATATACACACATACATACACACACTTTTAAAATAATTATAAATACATTCTAAATGCCATAAGAAATATTACTTAAAAGCAAAAAATTTAGAATTAACAAATATCATAAAAAAATATATAAAATCGTTTACCTTAAAAATTCAAAAATAGTTATTATAAATATATTTAAACTTGAAACCACTTTTAAAATACTTTAAAATCTGCTATTAAATTTCCCTAAAAAGATCTCCTAAAAATAATTGATTTAAATACCATTTTAAACTCATTTAAAATCACAAAACTTGCTTAAAACAACACAACACCAAAACAATACTTAGCAGGCTAGAAATGTTGTTGTAGGTCAAAGATAGCATTTCTAATACTGTAAAAGATCTGGATAGAGAACATTTTAGAAAAAGCATGAAAGTTTTGTCCAGTTTTCTATACTCAAACAAATGTTTTAAGAACTGAAATTTTTTGCAGTAAGTATTATACATAGAGTATTTAATAACCATGCAAAGAAACCCACAAGTATATCTTCCAAAATCATATTAAAAATTCCCAAAAAAAAACTATTTACAAAGTTCTCATATAGCGACCTTTTTGCTACTAACTTTTGTAACTTCATTCAAATAGTTATTAAATGATTTAAACTCTGATATTTTTACAGTAAGCAGTACATATATAGTACTTAAAAATTTGTAAAGAAACATATAAGATGTCTTTCAAAATCATATTAAAAATTCCCAAAATAAGGCCTTTTACAAGTGCTCATATATCGACATTTCTTGCTTTATCTTTTGCAACTTTAGTCTACCTTTTCTCTACATTTTCAAACCTTTTCCTCGCTATCCTATACACTACTATAAGTGTAAAGCACAACCAAAATATGGTTTTTCACGATATGTTCACATATAACCATCTTTAAAGTGGTTAAACACAAGGGATTTCAAAGTGCATTTATAACGACTATGTCGCTTCAATCAAGTTCACACACACCTCAACTTCACATACAATCACACCAAACCTATAAACATAAAGTATATGCCACGATATATGTTTTAAAGGGTAGTTGAAGTGATTATATTACACATAAAGTTGTCACTTACTTTCCAAAGCAAGGGGTCCAAAAGTTATAGCTTGCATTAGTTCACGCTTTACTAAATTTTATATTTACACAACAAACATATACACACACAATATATACACTTCAATGGTGAGTAAAATTACCCCAAATCCAAGCTAACACCAAGCACAAGAACTCACGAACACTTCCTACCATCACAAAACAACCAAAGATCCAACCGTTTGCTCATACTTGCTCTCGGCCTCACCACCTCCTTTATTTGCTCTAATCTAGAATTTGAAGGGGGTGTTGTGCTCCTTTCCTCCAAAATTTGAGTTGCTTTTACTTACTCCTAGGTTTCCTTAGAGCCTTTGCCAAAATTTGAGAGAGTTTGAACTTCATTTGACTTGATTTTGGAATGATAAATGAAGAGAGAATAGGCATGTAGAAAGCTATTTTTTAGTTCAATACTGCAAATAAATTTGCGAGCATATGAAAATATTACGTAGACTTTTACAAGAGGTCATTATAACCTTTACAACCCTCTATGGCCAGCCAAAGCAACCCCTTATATGCTCTTACTTTCCACTACACACTTAACCAGAATGTATTCCTACCTCCAAAATACCTTCTCCTTAATCACTTAGCTAATCTCTCATTATTCAAAATTAGTTAGCCATAACACACACAAAAATTTAGTTCCTAATTACTGGCACATTAATATATTAGGTATGCCCAAAAAGTCCGAACACCTTTTATCGAGAAAAAAGCCATTTTATCGATAAACCGATTTTTGGTCACATTATTGATATTTCTTCGAACTATTTATTTTTGTAAACATATTTCAAAAACAAGTTTACCTTCATGTGTTAGTAATTAAAAAGGGTTTAATATGATTATAAAATTAATTTTAACATATTAAATCAAAGACTTAAATATTTAAATTTTTTAGATATTTAAATACGAAGTATTGGAAATACCATGTCTTACTCTAACTGATTGAGCATTCATCCCTCCTATCGATAGTATAGAGGGAATTACGACGATGTGACATGAGGATAAATTTAAGGCGCATTTTGTCAAACACCCAAAAATAGTTTTGTTAACAAGAAACTTGCCAACATCCCCAAAGCTATGTGGTTAACAAGAAATATTGTTTATGCTTCCAAAGAAGATTTCTAGAAATTATTAATCCCTTCGAACCTCCTTTCGGTTAGGTTGACTTGGAAAAACTACTTTTGAAGGGTTGTATAATGAACATATAAATGGTAGCTAACAGATCCAATCAACCTTATTGAAATGGAGGTTATGGAGAATGCACCTCCTTCGAAGCCTCTTTTCTGAGTGAGTCGAAAGTGGTCATTTACATTAGACATTTATTCCTTTCGATTGTGTCGAAAGGTCTATTCTGCCTTTAAGGAGAAATAATTGCTTTTGACACCATTGTTTGTACTCTTCTAGGAAGTCCTCCTTCGAAAGGGTTGTATGTGTTATAATGTGTGTGCACGTTTTGAAGGAATTCATCCATATAAAATTGCTTATCATTTACACATCAGATCCTTAGTGAAATGTCCCTTTTGACCAGGTCAAAAGGGGTTTTTGCTCTTTCATAATAGATTTAATATGCAATATTCAAGCTTTATGTCATATATGCAATGGGATATCATCTTGGATGACAGGTTATAGGAATTTATGATGGTCGAAACATCATCATCATTTTTATTTGTGACTTGATATCATTAAACATGATGATGAGTGATTCATACACATATCATCCAAGTTGATCCCATGGCATCGCATAAGTAAGAAAAGGATTTAAAAAGATAAGCTAGCATCATGTGCAATTGATCATTAGTCAAGCTAATGATCGAAATGATCTCCCTCATGATCAAAATCTTTATTGAATCCATGCATTTCCTCTTTTAACATTAATCCAAATTGAGTTACAAGCAAGAGAGCTTTTTTCCCATATTGATTTAGGGTTACAAAGATTTAATTTTGCTAAGAATGGGAGAATGAGTTTAGGATTCCAATATCCAATCCCTAAAATCAAACCCCTAGGGTCGTATTTATAGATCCAGACCGGCCCCCTTTCTTGCCCACCCTTTTGATTCAGTCGAAAAGCCTTCCTCCAATCATCCGCATGCATCCTTTCGACATGGTAGAAAGGCCTTCTTTCTATTTTTCTGTGCACATACTGTCGATACTGTCGAAAGGCTTTCCTTTCAAGTTTTCTCATCCATCTTGCGCCTCCTATCTTCTTATTCCAGACCTTTCGACCCAGTTGAAAGGATCTCCTTGTCAACCCTTCACTGCCATTAAGGTCTAAGTGTCTCTTTTTCTTTGCTTTCTATTGGACTTTCGACTTCGTCGAAAGGGTGGTAGAAGCGCTCTTCGCTTTGTGTTGCTATACTATTGCAAGTGGGAATTGGGAAATGAGTTGAGCTTTCAAATTACTTCGAAAGGAATATAGAGCGACATTGGAGTCTTAACAAAAGGACTCTTAGCGTTCATGTAGGATTTTCATCATGCTTTTGAAAGGTTCCAACCGTTTCGAAAGGCTTGTCTTTGCTTTCGAAAGGTGTATCAGAGTCAATTCTTCAAGTGGTAAATTGACAATGACGAAACCTTCTATTTTGAAGGAATTTGTTTGTGTGCGCAAGCCTTTCATTCAACACCCTCGAAAAGAATTTTGAACCTATTCTTGCTTTTCTTATATATGCGAATCCATCTACGTCGAAAGGTTTTAATGGGGCAAAAGGGTAGCGTTGCCTTCTTTTACCATTTTTCGAAAGCTTTTGTACCGTTTATCATTTGTAATGGCACCTAATGCTTGCGACTCCTTCGAAAGCCATCTCAATGCCTTCGAAACACTCTTCTTTGAATTTTGGCGAAACCCATGTCTTCAATTTTAGTAGAGCCTAGCACTTTTATAAGCCTTCTTTCATACCTTTGTTCTTGAGTGGATTTTTTGGTTAACAAGTTTCAAAATCCACTTCCACCACCACCTCAAAAAATAGATTCACGAAACAATCCTAATAGCTTTTACAGCGAAAATATGCATTTTAAATTTCATATGTATGTAGCTAGAATTGCAAATAATTACAGGCATAACTACATATATTTGTAGCCAGAAATGCAAATTTTTGTTTTACAAAAATGTGCAGCTATAACTGCGTATATTTACAATTATAACTGCACATATTTGGAGTTCTAGCTACATATATTTGTAGTTTAAACCGCACATTTTTGCTGGAAACTTTAATAGGAGTGTTTCATGAAACTTGTTTTTGAGGAGGGTATTTTAGGAATTAAGTTTGCAAATAAGGGGCGGATGCTAAATTCCTCTAAATTTAAACTGTTAAAATAAATCTCTAACTCTCATCCCCTTCATGTAATTCTTTTGGATTTACATGATAAGCAGATTATAAATATCTCTAATGCATATGCACCTAATAACAGTTACCTTAGACGTCTACTTTGGTTTGAATGTTCTGACTCTTAGTGCCCTAACTTATGGTCCTTGGATAATAGGTAGAGACTTCAATATAGCCAAACACATAATTGGGGAACGTTCACCAAGAGAGAGGGAGAGTATATTGACATGGAAAAATTTAATGACTTTATTAACCTGGACAACCTTATTAAATTACCTCTTATAGGTTGGAGATACACTTGGTCTAACTATAAGAAGAACTCTTTGATGACTATGTTGGATAGATTCCTCATGTATGAGGATTGAGAAGAAAAATTACCTCTTTCTAAAGTCTACTGAATTGCTAGTTTCTATAGGAACCAAGCTGAATTCCTTCACATTGGGGATTCCTCCGTAAACATAACATCCCCTAATTTGGGGCCCAAAGCTAAGCACTACAGATGCTGCAGTCGTCTATAGTATCAACTTCCGGTGATAAAATACGGTAATGTCAATAGTATCCATAATATTAGAAGCGCATGAATATGAAATAAAATAAACACAGATTTCAAAAACAAATTTTCTGATTACATTTCAAATCAATATTTCATATTCAGTTACATAATCCCAAAACAATTTCCAGGCTTTCATCAAATATAATTAATACAAATTATGCCAAGAGTGACATATGAAGATGCCTCTTTGGATGGTCAGAGTACTAGATATATCAGTCATAAATACCATTTTGAAGGAATTGGTTCGTGTGTGAAAGCCCTTCGTTCAACACCTTCGAAAGGAGTTTCGAACCCATTCCTGCTTTTCTTATATATGCGAATCCATCTGCGTCGAGAGGTTTTAATGAGGCGGAAGGGTAGCATTGCCTTCTTTTTCCCTCTTTTCGAAAGCTTTTTTACTATTTATCATTTGTAATGGGACTTGGTGCTTGTGACTCCTTCGAAAGCCATCTCAATGACTTCGAAACACTCTTCTTTGAATTTTAGCGAAACCCATGTCTTCAATTTTAGTAGAGCCTTGCACTTTTATAAGCCCTCTTTCATACCTTTGTTCTTGAGTGGATTTTATGGTTAATATTTTGCCTCCCCCTTGTATGAAAGAAGCTTTTGCTCTTTAGGACAAAAATTTCACAACTATTTTGTTGTTAATAACCTTATTTTCCGATAAAATTCAAAGCAAATAACATTTTCTATCATTAGCTCATTACTTATCTAAATATATGTTTCGTGATTTGGAAATGAAGTCAATATAATAGAGCCTTTAAACCCTAAAGATCAACTGGTCATCATCTTGAGTTAATAAAGGATATGAAATCTTCAGTTTAAATGATTGGGAACCAAGGACTTTTGTCTAGCAATATTATGAGTCCCACCATTCAACTTTTGTAGTTAAAAATGAAATTCATAAATTGAACTCCCACAAGATTAATACTAAACCAGGCGTATAATAATTGAAGTCTAAGAACTTTCCATTGGAGGTAACAAATATTTGGTAGTAGAAGGTCATGAGCTACCATCTTGAAATAAGTTATTGTAATCCATAAACCCCTATTTTGGGATAAGCAATAGGTATTTAGAAACTCCTCTTGGAGATAATAATGATCGCGGAACCAAGATTCAGATGTTGGTAGATGTTGTTTAGAGTAGCAGACTAATGACCTTGATTTGGGTGTTAAGAAGACAAACTCAAAGCTTTGATGAAAGACTAGACGTTTATTGTAATCTCAATACTAACTGCTTTAAAACCCAGATTCGGGAATTAACAGATGAAATCCAAAAATTGGTGGTAAAGGACCTGAAACTCAAATTCAGGTATTAGGAAGTTCAGAACTCTAAATTCTAGATTCGGGCATCAATGAGTGAAGTTCAGAAGACAATAGTAAGATATCTGAAACCCAGATTCAGGTTTTAGTATTTGATAATCAAGAATGGTCTTCATAATAGAGCTGTCAAACCTAGATTCTAGTATTAGTGGTGGGTACTCGGAAATCCATAATAATAGAAATCTTAAGCCCATATTCGGGTAATAAGTGAAGTCCAGTAATTAATAATAGTCTCGAACCCCAGATTCGGGTATGATGAAGACCATAAATTATTGGTAAAGATCCAAAACCCATATTCATATACTAATAAATGAAGTCCTGAATTTAACAATGAAAGATCCGAAACCCAGATTCAGGTATTAATAAGTGAAGTTCAAAAATCCTTCTTTGATAATTAGTTGGAGGCTGTAGATTCTTATTTAAGCCTTCTATTTTGTTCCGCTCCTTGGGTTTTGCCTCTTTCGACATGTGCCAACCCTTTAGGCCTTGTATGCAGTTGCTGTTCGATTTGCTGCTTCTCAAGCTTTGATGTCTTAGACCATCATTTGAATGCCGCTTCTCGGGCTAGGAAATCTTAGTCCGTTGTTTGATATGCCACTTTTTGGGCTTGGACATCTTAGTCCATCATTTGATATGCCGCTTCTCGGGCTTGGACGTCTTAGTCCATCATTTGATATGTCGCTTCTTGGGCTTGGATGTCTTAGTCCATTGTTTGATATGCCGCTTCTTGGGCTTGAACGTCTTAGTCCATTGCTGTCTAGTGCGCTTGGTTAGCTTATCCACAAGCAGGACCCAAGGACTTACCCAACCTTCCTCTAGGAGGCACCTTGACTTGGCCATAGCTTGGCGCGGCCAAGGGCTTGTCGATGCTTTAACCTGGCCAAAGCATGACACAGACAAAGGCTTACTCTAACCTCCCTCCAGGAGGCGCCTAACCTGGCCATAGCATGGCATGACCAAGGGTTTGTCGATGCTTTAACCTGGCCATAGCGTGGCGCGGCCAATGGCTTGTCGATGTTTTAGCCTAGCCATAGCATGGTGCGGATAAAGGCTTACTCTAACCTCCCTCCAGGAGGTGCTTTGACCTGGCCAACTTGGCGCGGACAAAGGCTTTGACCATTAAAGGTAATGTCCAAGTGCAAGGAGAATTTTACTCCCAACCATGTAGACTTTTCTTTTAAAGAAAGAGACGCTTTATTCATTTATTGTAGGAAAATATGGTCGCAAATGTTCCACGTTCTATGTTCTAGGCACCATATTGCTGTCTGGTCGACATAATTTGTAAGCTCCTGGGGAGTTACTTTGCATATGATTAGCGGAACTTTCCAGTTTGGTCCTAACGGTCCATTTGCAGGATTTCTTGTGTTTGCCATTACCCTTCGGAGTACTAAGTCTCCCTCTTGAAATGATCTTGTTTTCACTTTTGAATTGTAGTATTTTGAAATTGATCCTCTTTGATATTCTGCTGTTCGAATAACTGCTTCATCTCTCTATCCATGTATTAAATCTAGCGATTCTTTCTTTAGCTCCTAGTTTAAATCAAATGCATATGCGATTCTTCGATGTGAGAGTATTTCAATTTCAATTTGTAACATCACCTCACATCCATATGTTAATGAATAGGGAGTATGTCTCGTCGCTGTTATGGTAGATGTTTGATAAGCCCGTAGTACAAGTGGCAACTCTTCTACCCAATTCCCTTTAGCTTTGTTCAATCACTTTTTCAGGATGGTCTTTATAGTCTTGTTTGTAGCTTCAACGACCCCATTTGCCTTTGGATGTGACATGGAGGAAAAACTTTTAATAATCCCATTCTTCTGACAAAACCGAGAAAACTCTTCACTTTCAAACTACGTTCCGTTGTCTGATATAATCTTATGGGGAATTCCAAATCTGGTTATAAAGTTTTTATTGACGAATCTAAGCACTTTTCTAAAAGTGATCTTGGGGAGTGTTTCTGCTTCGACCCACTTAGTAAAGTAGTCTATGGCGACTACAACATATTTTGCTCCCCCTTTAGAAATTGGCAATGGGCTGATTAAGTCAATTCCGCATATATCAAAGGGCCATGGACTTGAAATCAAGGTTAACTAACTTGATGGCAATCGGGGAATCTTCGAGTATTTCTGGCATTTCTCGCATCTCCTTACATATTCAATGGCTTGACTTACCATTCGAGGCCAATAAAAACCCCGTCTCATTATCTTTTTTGCCAATTTTGTCCCGGTAGAGTGTCTCCGCAGAATCCTTCATGCGCCTCCACCAATAATTTCATCTCATCTTTCAAGCTCACACATCTTAAGTAAGGTAGTGCATATCCTTTCTTGTAAAGAAGTCCATCCACTATCGTGAAAATTGGAGCCTGTCGCCTAATTTTTCTAGCCTCCCCCTTGTCAGATGGAAATATCCCTTTAGAAAGATATTTGACAATAGGTGACATCCAAGTGTTATTATACCAGTCATCTATCCTTGGCTGATTGGTTCTCTCATTTGAGTTTTCTCTATTAATTTCCCTACTTCTTTCTCTTGTAACATGGCTTGGGACCTTGTTAGAACTAACAATTCCTTTTCTTGTTTGGGTGTTCCCTCTTTAATACTTGGAGTTGCTTGGTACCCTATTGGTACAACCCGAGTTTCTGGGGCTCCCTTTGAACTAGCCAACTTTGCTAATGAATCCGCTTGTGAGTTATCTCCTCTTGGAACTTGATGTATAGAAAAGTCTTCAGATAAAGCGTGCATTTTTAATACCTTCTTTACATATAGAGATAGCTTGGCGTCTTTAGTCTGATATACTTGCTTTATCTTATTTACCATTAATTGGGAGTCACTAAAGATTTTTTTGTTGTGGGAAATCCTAACTTTATAGCATAGTCTAGGCAGTGTCCGTCTGGTGTTATTATGACATACCCCGCACCAGCTTATTGTTCATTTGATGCACCATCGACAAATAACTACCACATAGGTTTTTTATCCCTTTACTTTTTTGATTGCTCCTTAATGAAGTTGGTACACTCATTAATAAAATCCACCCGTGCTTGTCCTTTGATTGTTGCTCGTGGCTGAAACTCAATATCATACTGACTAAGCTCAATTTCCTATTTTACTAGCCCACCCGAAGTTTCCGGCTTACCGAAAACTTGTTTGAGAGGGAAATTGGTTAATACCCTGATTGGATATGCTTGAAAGTATGCTCTAAGCTTTCGCGTGGTGATTATCAAGAAATAAGCTAGTTTTTCTATTATCTGGTACCGAACTTCTACATCCTTTAACCGCCCACTCATGTAATAAATAAGATGTTGTGTCCCACTATCTTCTCCGATCAAGACCGAACTCACCGCATGTTCTGAGACTGCCATGTATAGGTACAAGACTTCACCATTCTCAGGACTAGATAGTATTGGCGGTCTTTTCAAATGATTTTTTAACCCTTGAAATGCTATCTTACAATCTTCTCCCCATTCAAAGTTTTTTCTCTTCTTGATTACATCAAAAAAGGAGATACACTTATCAGTCGCCTTGGAAATGAATCTGCTTAGAGCGGCTACCCTTCCGTTTAAACTCATTACATCTTTGCTAGTTTTGGGTTCAGCCATGTCCTTGATAGCTTGAATCTGGTTTGTGCTAGTTTCAATCCCTTGTGCACTCACAAGATAGCCTAAAAACTTCCCTGAATTTACTCCGAAAGAGCATTTCTGGGGATTCAGTTTCATTTGATATTTCCGTAATATTTCGAACATTTCTTCTAGATCTTCAAGGTGACTTTTAGCCTCATAAGACTTCACTAAAATGTTGTCAACATAAACTTCCATATTTCACCAATCTGTTCTTTAAACATCCTATTGAATAACCTTTGATACGTTGCCCCTGCATTCTTTAATCCGAAAGGCATTACTTTGTAGCAGTAGATTCCCCAATCAGTAATGAAACTTGTATGTTCCTCATCTAGCTTGATCATGGGTATCTGATTATATCCTGAGTATGCATCCATGAGAGATAACAATCTGTGCCCACTAGTTGCATCAACCAACTGATCTATCCGTGGCAATAGGAAACAGTCTTTCGGCCAGGCCTTGTGTAAGTCGGTATAATCGACACAAGTCCTCCATTTACCATTCGAATTCTTCACTAATACTGGGTTCACTAGCCATTTTGGGTAGTAGATTTTCCGAATAAATCCATTTTCAAGGAGTCTTTTACCTACCTCATTTATGGCGCCAGACCGCACTTTATCTAGGTGTCTCTTTTTTTGTCTAATGAGGGTTGCTTCTGGATTAATGTTTAGCGCATGACACATAACCGATGGATCAATTCCCACCATATTTGAATGAGACCAAGAAAATACATTTTATTGGTTTTAAGAAACCGAATAAAGTCCTTCTTCAAGTTGCTATCCAATTCCTTTCCCACTTTGACTACTTTTGCGGAATCATCGGGTCTATGCATGCCTCTTTAAGGTTATCTATGGGTTTTATTATTTCCGCTTCCCCACGGCAATCAAATCCTATGATGATTTGTCCTTCTTCTACAGAATTAGCATCGACCCTCTTCATCTTGCTTCCAAGGGAAATGTACCTTTCATAAATATGTTTATTAGTCTTATTAGATCTAATCTTTGCTTCGAATATTGGATGTAAAAATCCGTAGGCTGAAAAATAGTAGAAAAATCAAAGTAAGTAGAATATTCCCTTTTGTATTGACCAATCATAACAAAATACATTTCGCAGGAGCTGAATTGCTCTTCGCGGACAGTGCCCCAGCCTCTCTTGGTTAAGAATTTCACCATCAGATATTTTGGCAAGACAAAAGCATTTATCTCATCAACTGCGGGTCTGCCAAAGAAAGCGTTGTAATAGGATGACTGGTTAGTGATCACGAAGAGAGTTTCAAAAGTTCAACAACATGGTGGTACTCCCATCTGTACTAGCAATTTTACTTGTTCAAGTGGGGTTGATCCTTTGTTGTTGAACCCAAAGATTGGCTCAAAGTTGGGCTCTAGTTTGTCTTCTAGGATGCCCATCTGATCAAAGGCATGTTTAAAAATGACATTGACCATGCTACTAGTATCCACAAGAATCTTGGACACTATAGACAATCCAATCTAAGCTATTATCACTAAGGGATCATTGTGTGGGTGATGGACTCCCTTCTTCAGCTCTTAGAGAGTAATGACAAGATTGGGCATTGGGATGTTGAGTCGCAGATTTTTTTAGCGGGGGCTCTTCTTGAATGGAGAACACACCTCCTCTAGCCTCTTTGATGTACATGTTCCTTGCTCCTTCGCTAGTCCCTGCTGGATGTGGCCCTCCATGAATTACATCGATCCTATTCAGCGGCGAACTCAAGCTCAATAGGTCTTCTTCCTCCAAGATTTTAACAACATTACTAGGAAATTTTTGCAGACCGTCCCCAGTCCGTGGTGCTTTTTTTTGTCCTGGATGAACTCCTTCAAGTGCCCCTCACGAATTAATTTCTGAATGATTCCCGCCAAGACTCTGCATTCATTAGTTTTGTGGCCATTTACTTTGTGGTAAACACAATAGCCATCCCTTTTCCTTTGTTCTGGGTAATTCTTGGCCTTAAAGGAATTTGAGAAGTTGACCTTCTCCTTTGTCGCATCATAGATGTAAGACAATGGCTTGTTCAAAGCGATTGAATTAACATTAGGCTCTTCCCATCTTATTCTCTTATGTCCTCGATCTAATCCAAACCTTCCACTTACCTTTTTAGGATTAACTCTCTTTTAAGCGTGATACATTAATCCATTCAAATGAATTTATCAGCCTGAAAATGGAAGTCCTACAGATCCTTGCACACATGAATAAAGAGTTGTTTCCAAAATGGAGTATTTTCTAGTAACCCAAAATGTACTGCAATGAGCTTATCATGGTCATTCATATCTTTAGCTTTTAATGCTTCTGCGTTGAACCTTTTTAGGTAATCTCCTAATGACTCTCCCTATCTCTGTTTGATGTTGGCTAGAACTGTATAATCGATTGTTGGGCCCTTGCATATACAGAATTGGGCATAGAACTAAAAATAAAATTACTTCCATGAATAGATCGTCTTTTCACGATATTTTCGATACCATTTAGCTATAGCGCCTTGGAGAGTTACCGAAAACAATCTGCATCATGCGGCTCCAGACACTACACCAGAAAAGGCCTTTCGTAGCGGTGATAAAACGCTGCCAAAACTTTTAGTAGCGTTTCGGTAAACATCGCGATACGACACGCAACTAAAAGTCCAAAACTTTTTGTAGCGTTGTAGAAAACGCTATAAAACATGACCTATTGTAGGGTTTTAGAAACGCTACAAAATGTTACTGACTTTTAGTAGCATGTCGTATCGTAGTGTTTACTGAAATGCTACTAAAAGTTTTGGTAGTGTTTTTTTAAGGCTACGAAAGTCGTATCCTAGCTGTTTACATTTATTTCTGTAGCGTTTTCAAAACGCAACTAAAAATTATTAACTGTTTTGTAGCATTTTGTACACACTACCATTTCCAGTTAATGGCTTGTACCATTTTCAGCCATCGCTCACATAATAGTCTTAATACAACTAGCAATCAATCACATAATCATCATACTCAAACCAACAATCAATCTGTCAATCACATAATCATCATATTCAAACAATTAAAAAACACGTTAATCACATAATCAAATATAATATCCATAACCATTTTGATAATAGTTTTTCAAAAAACTGAGAAAATTCGCATAAAATTCATAACCATTTATAAACAAGTTTACACAACAAGTACTAACAAAGTGTTATAGTATATATAACAATTAAAGCCATGTTCATTACTTGATTACCCACAATTCTTCACTGCAACTGGTCTTTACTCTTAAAAAGCTAATTACCAATAGACAAGTTTAACAATCAACAAATGATTATGAAACTGTTTTGCATATTTAAAGTATATCAAACATCCTTAGTTAAACTTTTATTAAATTTAAATAATTTTTATAAAACCTAGTTAACTTAGTTAAATTTTTATAAAACTTGGTTAATTTTTATAATAAACTTATTTAATTTTTAAAAACTTATTAGCTTAGTTAAATTCTAATAAAACTTAATTAATTTGTATAAATTTATCTAATTTTTATAAAACGTCGTTAAATTATATAAAACTTAGTAGAATTTTAAAATCTTGGTTAATTTTATAAAAATTAATTAAATTTTTATAAAGCTCGGTTAACTTATTTATAACTTTATTTATATTAACTCAAACTTATAAATTATCTCAATTGCTAAAACTTAAATGTCATGACTTATATTTTAATTAAATTAAAACTATAAATTATCTCAAACTTAAACTCTATTATCTTAGTTAATTTTTATAAATTATCTCAAACTTATAAATTTTTCATAAACTTAGTTAATTTATTATTATTATTATTATTATTATAAACTTAATTAATTTTTATAAACTTGTTTGATTTTTATAAAACTTAGTTAACTTAGTTAATTTTTATAAACTTAGTTTTTGTTATTACTGTTATTACCGTTATTATTGTTATTAATTATAAAACTTAGTTGAGTTAGTTAATTTATTATTATTATTATTATTATTAACTATAAAACTTTATTTATTAATTATTGCTATTAATTATAAAATAGTCGTAAGAAACCACAACATGTAGCCATGTAGGAATGTATAGCCATAATACTTGATATCATTCTCTATAGTTCAGAATTATTTCAACAAAGTAAGCAAGTTTAACACCAAAGAAGAAGAAGCCGATATACAAAAAGGGGAGCATTATTAGATTCACCTTTCCATACCTCCAGAATTAACAACAAGCAACAATTAATGGCAACATAGGCAAGAATGACTAAGAAGTGTTTTTAGTTCCTTATACTTTGCCAAAAAGTGCAATTTTTTGTATGCCATTCATACTTTGCCTTCATTTTAAAATGTATCATTGACAAGTGACTACTTTATATTAAACTCAATATCTATGAGTATGAATACAGAGAACCTCTTAGTTATCCAGCAAAAATGGTTATCAAATTCCTAACGAGGTATTTCTATATGTTACAGACATAACAAATGACACCTAAACATTTAAGTAGCATATATATATGATGGTGGAGTATGTGTGTGTTTATATGCATGTGTGTGCGTGTGCAGGCACAAAAAAATATATATCAGTGCATAATCTGAAGTATTTAAGATTTCTGTAGACAAAACACATATTTATTATTTATCTTGTAAAATTAATTTTGCAACCGACAAACTGTCATAAAAAAATGAGTTGCTTAAAGCAACTAAAACTGCAAGTTGTTGCATTATAGAAAGGCCTTAGTTATATACCTTATTTTGTGAGGAAGAACCTGTATTTCTCCACCATGGATTATGCATACTACTGGATGTGTCCCTCACGTATGTCACAACAGATCGAGTATGTGGCATGTCGTCTGCTGTAGCAGGAATTTCTCTCATTACCCATAGCACATATCCAGAAGGAACTGAAAACCCCGAAAACATTATAGAGCAGTTTATAGAATATACTGTTATAAGACATATTGGACATTTATCGTTTTCACAAGCTATTTTAAACTATGAACTAAATATATGATTAGAGATAAAGTAAAGGTTTTATTAGGATGAAACAGTTAAGGTAAAAGTTTCACTTACCTATAAAGAAATAAAGGATACAAAAATTGAGCATAACATGGCGTCTCCAGGTCCGAAAACACGAGACCCTATCGGCTCTCCTTGCTTGATAACCAAAACAACTACATTGTCATCGAACTCGATCTCACCTTCATCGCATCTGCCTTTCTGCATGGCTGCACAAACGTTTGAAGACCCAAAAGACGATGTCAATAACCATTAGCGTTACATATTATGTTTATACATACTTACTAATTAAGCTTTGCTTCTTTATTTGGATAAAAAGTCTGAACAACTTCTATTAACTTAAACTTATAGAAGTACTCATGAAACTATCATATGCATAGTCCCCTAAAATACACTAATAGCTGCAACATGTCAATGTAATAGGAGTAGGTTATGCCTTGTGCATATCATAAAGAGAAGCTGCATGTACTTAATTATGCATATCAGTGCATATATCGCTATGCACAACCATATCCATGCATTTATTTCTTCTTATTATTATAAAATTAGTTAATTTTATAAACTTATTTAATTTATATAAAACTTAGTTAACTTAGTAAATTTTTATAAATATAGTTTTTTTATTATGGGTATTAGTTATAAAATTGAGTTGACTTGGTTAATTTATTATTATTATTATTATAAACTTAGTTAATTTTTATTAAAATATAGTTTATTATTGTTGTTGTTGTTGTAAACTCAGTTAATTTTTTTATCAAAATTAGTTTATCATGATTATTATTACTATTATTATTATAAACTTGTTAATTTTTATACAACTTAGTTAACTTATTCAAACTATTATTTATCATTATTATTATTATTATCATAAACATAGCTAATTTTTGTAAACTTTGTTAATGCTTATCAAACTTAGTTAATTTTTTTCTACTAGAACTAATAATAGTGACATATCGTGTACATTTCATACTTATTTATTTTATAGGTCTATGAGTGTGGCATGATAACATAATATTGGTAAAACAATATTATATGACTTATCATCCATGAATCTCTGCTTCACTGTTCCAGTTTTGGTATCTAAAATAGCTTGATTTATCATCAATGAAATATAACAAAATTCAAGAGATTAAAGTTAAAGAACTTGTATAGATACAAGTGTAATTTGTGTTTATTCAGCAAACGACGTATAAAGAAGAAAAAACTCAACACTTGGACTCCAAAAATTGGATGGTACTTTAAGTTGCAACTCCAAAATTTTATGATACAAGGTGATTCGAATAATTAGATTCGGTGGAAATATCTAATCTGAACAGAAATTGCAACAATAACTTGTATATATACATACATATACAAACAAACCTTTTTTTCCCTCAGGTGGGCACTTCAGAATAATGTCAAGTTCGTGATACTGCAACCCACTATTCAGTTGGCAATTGAGTTGTCACTTCAGCCTCCAAATTGCAAGCCAATACTTCTCTTCCAGACCGTTGCATCTAAGTAGTGGTCGTATGCTTTGCACGCACCTCTTCAGCATGGACAGTATCCACTTCAACTTGTACAAACCACAGTTCTTGTCTGCATTCCTCTAGTTGTGGCCAAGTTATGCCAATTCTAATGCACTTCAGCATGGACAGTTTTCACTTCATCTTGTACAAACAGTAGCACTTCAACCAAACCGATGCATCAACCCCTTATTCACACCAGCTTTGGGATATGTGTTGTCCTGCTACAAAATCCCAATCCAACAATGCAACAAAGATGCAAGACTATGAGTAGATCAAACTATTGAAAACATATGAAATTCACTTTTAAAATAATCAAAACCAAAACAAAAAGTGCATCTTACCCATTTGAAAATTTTAAAGCAGGAACCAACTCAGAAGGTGAATCATCAGTGGACATCTCGATTTGTGCAATTTTTGCAGTGGCAAGTACTGAAAGAGGAATTTAATCCTTTGAAAAAGTGATGGAGATGAGCTTCTCTGCCATTTTGAGTAGAAAGAAAAAAGGAAACCTAATTATCCCTTGAAACCAACTCGTAGTATCTTTCAGTTCGACAAATACCAAAAAAAGTGAGTTCAACAATATAACCTGTATGTTGCACAAAGTAATGCTGCAATAACCAAATAATTAAATTTTAGACATATTATAAATAAAAAATTGTTATGCAATATGTCATTGATTTGTTTGGATAAATGAGTTATAAATTAAACATGTTATTCTTGTTTGAGTATATAAGAGGATGAAAGGATCACTGATGGTAAACATGCAACTGGGCGTAAGATAGATGTGACTGCTTTTAAAACCAAAAGTTTGTCTCAGTACCAACTAATTAAACATCAATTAGAGGGAGATAAAGCCCACTACATTAGTCAACTTTATAACCGTTAATATATTAAGTCAAGTTAACATTAATTCTAGGACCTGTAGTGTATAAGCCATTCCACATGTAGTGTATTGCAAACCTGACCAGCTAGGGTAAGCATTAGAAATTGCATTAATTTTAGGAATTTAATAACTGGAGGAATGACGGTCATGCCTTAAATTTCCTCTTAATCAATGACGCATTTCAAATCAATTCCATCAAACTACTACGTCCTTTATGATATATATATATATATAAAATGTTGGGTACAATGTAAAACTAGCATACCATTTCAATTAAGTCCAGCACGTTTTGATTATCAAGAAACTCAATATAACTCCTGTTGATCTCCTCTTTGGTATACTCCTTTTGCTCCATTTTGATTACATGCTGCCATAATAACTAGTATATAAATAAACATAAACATAACTCACTTTGTGAAGAAAAAAAAACATATGTCAAATTAACAAATCCTGGTTAAAATGTTGTTGCTCGTTGGTGAAATTGATACAAAATTGTTCAAAACTGCATTGAAATAGTCATTTGAGCAACATGGTAGCTAACAGGGTAACCAATTGCATTTGAAACTTTCAAAACCATAAATATCAAGAACTTCAATTAAATGCTTTGAATTATGACCCTATCCGATGGATACATTTATTTAATTCACCAACCTGTAGACATGCAAGATAAATTATTTCTTTTGTAGTAAAGATTAAATAAATAAATTTCAAAATTTAAGGGTAAAGTTTACAATTGTTACCCACCAAATAGGCAGGAATATAATGTTTTAGCCAAACCATCTCTACTGGCAATTGCAGATTAGGTCAAGTGTTCTAGTAATTACTTCATCTGCTATTACCATCACTCGCTAAATGAGCGTGTCTTCCAAACCATGGGCATCACACCTGCTAAAATAAACACAAGGAACCTTGATTTCTTGCAAATTTCTAAGATCTTTAGCGAAAAAGGTTGCACAATGGTCAACTTGAGCCTGTGCAGTTAAAGCGCTCGGTGGATTCAATGCGGTAGAGATGCAAAAAGTCATAGCGGGGATGTAGCGAAGATATAGCGGGATATATCGGATTACTCTAAAATAGCATATAAATCCCATACTTGTTGTTTTTACAAATATATAGATAGTAATTATGTGAAAAATTAACATTCAATTGAATTATAATTAATACAAAAATAATTTTAAATAAAAATATGTGCAAATGTATTGTAAATGAACGTAAAACTGTTATATAACTTAATTTAATTTAGTAGAATATTAGAGTATTATCATTTCTAAACATATATCAAAAATTCAATGAAATTAATTAATTTCATAATTTTTATAGCGTATAAATATCATTTTTCAATCCAATTTTTTATAGAAGATATAGCGGAAATAGCGGAAATAACGGGATATAGCGGAAATAGCGGGGATTAAAGCGGAAAGGCTATATGTTGGGGATATATGGAAAAATCGTAGCGGTAGGAATCCGCTATAAGATATATCGGAGTTATAGCGAGGATATAGCGGGGCATTAACTGCACAGACTTGAGCATACATGAGAAATTCAGCTACCATATTCAAATGGAACCTTGATTTCTCATCTTTAATGGTTAATGAATCCATTTCCTTTCCTTTACAAACTCAATATTCTCAATATGAAGAGTTGCGGCAACGACTCTAAATATCACTTCTTTCAAGCAGTAGATTTAGCATTAGTATTAGATTAACTTCAGGAAAAAATATCAACAAGCTAAGAATTATAACCTTTTCTTGTTCACCAATTCCAACAATAACCATGGCTCCTCTGGTTCACCATAAGGTTCATAACAATCAGACTGGTTGTGTTAATATAAGAAATAGATAATTCCAACAATCCTGTCATTCAGTGACATTGCTTTATAAAGTTATGGTGTTGTTAAGTATTATATATGCAACATATTATAAGAAATAGATTATGCAAAGTAGGAACAAGAATATTCTAACCTCTGGATGACCTGCACAAAGAAGGTAAAAACAAGAACAAATTCTTTCTGGACTGTTAATTTTACAAACTCGAGGTCTTTCAAACAAGCATGTTCTTATAATTGCCTTAGATATCCTTCCACTTTTATCAAATTGAATCTCCATGTAACGACCCAAAATTTTAGTGATTTTATTTATTTAATTAATTGAAAATTTATGAAACTTTAAATAATAAAATTTGAAATTAAAAATTTATTATTTGGAATACGTCTATTTAAATATAGCAACTGGTAAATTTTCATCTGATAATATTGAAGTTTATTTTCTTGTGAAATTTATTTCAATTTAAATCAGTTAATAACAGTTGAATTAAAAAGTTTTAGGAAACCTAGATATGTCAACATGAGAAAATTTATTTAGAATACTCTGAATCAGACTGCGAAATTCGTTTCACGAAATTCGGACGTTTCTAGCTCCGTTTGGATTTTTCTGTACGGAATAGCAACGTATATCGGTACCGATTATCGACTTTTGATCGGATGATCGTACCACTAATATTTGTATACCGTTTTGATCGTCTCGTCGTGCTGATCTCTATGGTATATTCACTTTGGTGTTTTGAGGTCCGGTACGTGACGGAAACAATAAACCGTTCACCGTAGCGGTACCTCATTTTGACCTTATATATTCCTGCGCGGTTTAAATCTGAAACGTGTTATCCAAACCAGCAATAAATTGTTTTAAATATCCACCTTATCACCAGTCGACTATTGCCATCTCCTCCACAGTATATTTTCCCTTGTTTCGATGCATTTTACTCGTGTCCTCTTCTATTCCAACGGTTTTATTTCCCTTCGGTTTTAATTGGAAAAAGAAATTTTTTTAAAAGCCTGTTTAAATTGCTTTGCCTTTCTTTGTTTTGGTCCAGCATACGTTACAATACAACAATATATTATAAATCACTCATATCATCATCCACTTTTCCAAATCTTCTCCCTTCTCGCTACTTTTGTTTTTCTTCTTCTTTTCTTTAAACCAAAGTTCATCACGTCTAACATTTTATTTCAAATTATTTATGTATAAACGTAAGGTTATATTGAGTTTTACATATCCGAGAATATTGTTCATTCCTCTCGGCCTGAAGCTTGCTCTCCCCTTGCAGCCATGCCTCCACATCTGCTCTTCCACCATGCTCTGGTCCACGCTTATCTCCGCTCCCTCATCGCCCGCTCAGGCCCCTGACCGACCTGACCCCAGCCACCCTAGCATCCACCGAAGCAGCCTCCTCCACACTAGCTCCGCCTTTGCCTCACCCTCACGTGCTCCACTCCGACCAAGTCCACGCCTCAACCCACCGTTCCACCCACGCCTCAGCTCGCGTGTGCCAACCTTCTTCCCCGTCTTTCCCTCCGTATTTTATAAAAAGGTAAACAAATCTTTTTAGTTTTGTATATATATATATATATATAAAGGATATATAAGTGTTTATTTATATTATATATATAAAAATGGCTGTCATGTTAAATGCATAAGTTATATATACTATATTGATTATGCGTTTACATATAGAAGTTCTATTATATATATGGGATTCATGTTATATGTATTATTTGGTAAGGTATATGAGCTAATAGTTATTTATATACTTACAGTGATATAGGTTGTTTAATGATTTTACATATCAGTATACAAATTCTAGTTTCTGTTATATAGAAAAGTTTGTCTAAGTGATATGTAACCTGTTCATGTTTTATGTATGAAGACTTATATTAGTGTGTTTGGTTATAATAATATATATATTTATACTTTACCAATGTTAGTATATAATATTTAAAGGGGCATTTCACCAAAAGGACAAACTTTACAGTCCAATTAGTTTCTAGGACACACATTCAAATAAATTACTTTCAAGGCCAAAGTCAGCAGAATAATTACTTTCAAGGACAAAGTCAGCAGTCCAATTACTTTCAAGGACATAATTTCATAGGTTTTTAGGCCCTAGAAACTAATTATTTTACGTTTTGTCCTTGAAAGTAATTATTTCAGTTGTGTGTCCTAGAAACTAATTCCACTTGCTAAAGAGGCCCTTGTGGCTAATTTCCACATATTTAAATTATATATCCGTGAACCTGTTTTATATATTAGTTGAAATATATTATGTTGAGTCTTATAATATACAGATGGTTTTAGTTTGGATTTGTTTATATTGGTACAGTATAAATAGTAGGCGACAGTGTATTATATATGCATACGACATTTTTTTATATACAATGTATGCATATATAATAGTTGTTCA
This sequence comes from Allium fistulosum, assembly GCA_030737815.1. Classification (NCBI taxonomy): domain Eukaryota; kingdom Viridiplantae; phylum Streptophyta; class Magnoliopsida; order Asparagales; family Amaryllidaceae; genus Allium; species Allium fistulosum. The sequence continues at coordinate 1,365,916,340 of CM060902.1, read as the reverse complement.
TATTCTAGGTACATATATATAAGTTATATGTTGTATAAAAATATAAGTTGGATTTGTACAGAAAAAGCATGGGTTTATCGATATTATAATTTCGTAAATACTGATTTTATATAAACAGTTATATGATCTATTTTTATATATTATAGAAATTGGAAAATCTGGTTCGAAAATGAATATATGTTGTACTATTTATATATTTTCAGTAATATATACTGATTTTGTTTAAGTATGATATAGACAGTGTTTATAAGGTTTAAAAAAAATAAGTTATATTAGTTTGGGTTTTATCTGTTGGGTTAGATAGGGTCACTGAGTATACATATGTATATATTTATACCTTATGTACGTTTGTATATATATTTGTTAATTTTATTTTAAGTTATATGTTAGTTATAATATATTCTGGTTTGCAGTATTCCTAATATTTTAAAACGGAAAATATATATTGTTGGAAACTTGTAATATAATCGCGTTTGTATATTTTCTACTTAAGTTTATACAACTTTATATATATGTGTGTATATATAATATAAAATTTTGTTCACATAATGTCTATATGAGTATACATTAATTGGTTTTCAAAGATATAAATATATGGAGGCTTTGTTCGAAGTGTTGAATTAAACTTTAATTTGAGATATATAATTAAATTGATTTTATTAATAATAAAATAATATACTTTTTTTTCTATCATATCAAGATGGTTCTAATTCGTTTTCATCAAATTCTTATCTCTCAGCTTTGTCGAATTCATGCCAATCTAGCGTTGCTTTGGAATTCGTAACTTGTTGTGTTGTCTATCTTCTCTAGTCTCCAGCCTCGAAAGGTGAGCAATCACTCACGATTAACGTCCATGTATTTATTAAATTTGATTTCAAATGAAATGACAATTGAATATACTGCTGATAGTTATTTACATTGCTATATATGCTATTATCTATAATTGTTCACCTGTGGGATATGACACCATATCCTGTTGTTTATATTATATTGCTATTGATGATATATGCCTGTTATATTATTATCAAATCTGTTATCACTCTGCAAGTTCCCTATTAGTATAGAATTCACTATGGGTTGAAATGATACATACCCGAACGGTCTGTAGAATAGGAGGAAATCGTTATGGGTTGAAATGATAGACCCAAGCGATTTTCATTGAATTGAATTTGGGATTGCGGGTTGAAATGATATATACCCGTATATATTTAAATTGCGGATTGAAATGATAAATATTCGCATCACTTGACCATAAGATAGAAAATTTTATACAGACACCGTTGGTCTATATATAAATATTTTAAAAATGATTTCTATGGTTTTGGAAAGAAATATATGGTTTTATATAAATATTTATTTTAGATATTATATAAATGTTATTTTATATATAGTTAAATGCTTGATAAATTTGTTTTATATAAATTAAGTTAATGATAAAGTTTGATTTTATCAAAATATAATATGGTTAAGTATTTTTTTATATAGAGTTTATAATGATTTTAATAAATTAAGGTTGAGAGGATAGATTTGAAATTGATTTGAAATGTATTTAATTAAGAATTTTGTTTGATTAAATCAATTTGAAACTTATTGAATTTGAGGGTTTTAAGATACAAATTTATAACTTGATTCTGAATTTAAAGTGACTAAATGGATATTTCAAGTTTTAAAGGAAATATTTAGTTTAATGTAATATAAGGCTATTTAAATGATAATGGATTTGTTAAGTGAATACTTCAAAACCGAATAATAATGAAGTTAAAATAAGATATATATGAAATTATCAATTTAGCTTGGAGAGTGCTAAAATTTGGAAATAGATATATTTGAAATGGAAATGATATTTTGGTGTTGAAGTATAAATTATTTTGAAATGACCACAGTGTTATAATGATGTTTAGTTCCACGGATCCTTAGAGGATGGTTATCCCAAACATCCTTTGAGTTACTTGTATTTCAGTTGATATTTCACTTGAGTTGGATTTATTGATATAAGAATGTTAACCCTGACTCGAGTGTTTTGTGTTTTGCTTTACGCTCGGGTTAGACTGAGTGATACAGCATTTGAGACTCACCGATGGAGTTTGGAGCTTCGCTTGGAGATCCAACTATCGATTCAGCTTTCAGCCTTTCCAGTTGATTTGTTCAGAGATGTCACCAGTCTGTATTTGAGATATTCTATTGTATTTTATTTCAAACTCTATTGTTTATATAGTAGCTTCATGAACTACTATTTATCTATTCCGCTGCATTATTATTATATTACTCTGTGTTTGTGATTCTGTGATTGATTTATTTACTGTATATGCTGAGTTTTTCCAAATTTAAATTAATAGTCTGATATTTTGAGCAATTCAAGTCCGACACGTGCGGATGCGAATGGTTGAAAATACTGGGATGTTACAGTTGGTATCAGAGCTCTAGTTTTAGGCAAAACTCAGCATATAAAGTAAATTTAATTACGGAATTACCATCCGTCGAGCTTGAATTCCTTCCTCTTTAATTTGGATTTCTTCTGAACTTTGGAACCCTACCTTGTTCTGAAATCCATTCTTGTCTTCCCTATTTGAATTCTTTTGATTCTGGAGCATCCCATAATTCCACTTCAAATGATCTATATATAAAAAAAAATCGGCGATCCCACCAATCTTGGAATGATTTGTAAAGGGGTGAAACTCCTTTACAATTGACATTGATTCGCCGAAGATTTCTATACCCTCAGTTTAGATGCTGCTATCTTTTGCAATGCCGAATTCTATCTCTGGCGATCGAATGTCGATTTGCCTTAGATTTCCGCATCGATTATATTCCTGAAGTCACAGTTGACCCGGTTAAGGTCGCCTGCGATTTATATAAGTATATTCATCTTCTATTTTGAAATTTAATTATCTCATCTTCGTTCGAGCCTATCTTCGAATCAGAATTCTATTTGATTAGAGTCCCTCTAATTTGAATCTCTATCTTTGTTTTGAAATCCATCCTTGAATCATCCTTTGAAAATCGTGTTTGTTTGTATTTTGAAATTGTTTTATATATCGAGATTATTATTTTGATAAGTATGATTATATTCTGTATATAAAAGTGAAAATGTTTTCGATAAGGATTATATACCTTTTAGAAACGAGAATTTGAAGTTTCGAAAGGATTTGAAAATTAAATAAGAAATTGATTTATATAAAATGATTTATAACTGAAGGATTTTGAATTTGAAATTTGAGAGATTGAACTCCGGTTTTTGAAAATTGGTTTTAAGATTTAAAAAATATAATAATACGATTTGAAAGTATTTTCCGAATAAGAAATGTTTCAAATGACTTCAAATGAGTTTCGATGATTTTGAAGAAATTTCAAAGAAGTTTTCAAGAAAATAGAAATCCAAAACTCACTTATGTCGCTGGAAAATAATTTCGGTGATGAGTGCACGCATCATCGTCATTGATTTTCGAGTTTCAAAGTGTGGGAGAGGCCACTTTAGTAGCTTTGCTATGCGATTGATTTTGTGAAACCAATTTTGATTTCAAATTCCGAAGTATGATTTGATATGCGAAAGATATATGTATATATATTTGAAACGATTTGAAGTAAGCCGGTGTTCAGTTCTCGAGTTTCAGATTTGATTTGGTATAACCCTATCTCTTGAAATTGATTTACTGATTGGTTGCTGATTTCCAACTCTTGGATTAGAAATTTTATTTTCTCCGACTATTTTGAATGTTCGAACACTTCCAAATCGAGGTTTAATTTTCAAAGCTAAGTAATTTCGAAAAGTATAAATTATTTGACAAAGTATATAAGTTAGTTTTGTATGTTAAGTATGAAGTAATATGATTTAAATAAGTTTGAAACTGGTTTGTTAAGTAAATGAATAAGACCATTTTGAATTATACTAATATGAAATTTAGTTTTGAATTAAAATTTAGTTTTAAATGTTTTTAACTTAGTAACATCTTTTATAAAACTATATATATATATATAATAATAATAATAATTTTCAAAAGGGTAAATTTGATCTTTCAAATAGAAATAAATAGTTTAAAGGTTTAAAGGGATGGTTATAAACTTGGTAATCATTTTGGGTATAATTGATTTTTAGGAAAATATTTGGTTTCGAAAAATAGATTGGAATTGAAAATCCAGTATTTATATGATGATTTTGAAAATGAATTCGTTTGACATAAATTATGTTGATATGGAAACTTGGATTATTTTCTAAACCTATTATTTTGGAAACCTTGAAACTGAAGATATTTAGTTTGGGAAAAATAATTTGGTGAAATCGTATATGATTTTGAAACTGAACTGATATTGAAACGAATTAAAATTGAGAACCTTATTCTACTAAATACTTGATTTGGGAATTATCGAACTTATATAAAATTGATTTGTATAAGTATGAAGCTGATTCGAAACTATTGATTTGGAAAGGTACTCAATTTGAAAAGCGAAATCTTAATAATCGAAGTCTATATAAGTGTGATTTGATATACTATTGATTTTGGAAAGTATTCGATTTGGAATTGAAATCTTATATATAATGGACTTTATATAAGTATGATATTTGAAATTGATTTGAAAAGGTACTATATGATAGATATTTTCGAAGTAAAGATATGGAAAGTGCCTTTTGCTTGATATCCGATTTGTGGCCACATCTTGGATTCATTCTATCGATATTATTCTCTCTGATTTTTGGTTTTTCGGATATGATACTCGAGTGTCCATCGAATTCCATGGCGTAACCCATGTTCTTACGAACTCGACTGCATAGCGTAATTCGCAAGGCAGTGAATGCTTAAAAGGTACGGATGTTTCCTGGGGGATCCAGGCGTAACCATTGTGTATCTGCGATCTATGGTCGTTTTAGTAGCGTAATCCGCAAGGTAGTGATTGCTTAAATGGTACGGATGTTTCCTGGGGGATCCAGGCGTAACCATTGTGTATCCGCGGTCTACAGGTTTTTGTCATGGCATAATCCGCGAGGTAGAGGTTGCTTAAAGGGTACATATGTTTCTTGGGGGATCCAGGCATAACCATTGTGTATCCTGCGGTCCACGGGTTTTGATTATCATGGAGAAATTCGCAAGGCAGTGATTGCTTAAAGGTACAGATGTTTCCTGGGGGATCTAGGCGTTACCATTGTGTATCTGCGATCCATGATTCGGTTGATTTGTTTGGATTGTACTTTCCATATCGGTTTTGAAGGATTTTCAAGTATTTTCACTAGGTGTTGAAACAGGTCTACTAAGTACTTGAAGAATTCTAGCTTTGCGCCTGATCAACGCATGGCCAGAGTCTGCAAGAACAAGGATAAACTTGTTGAAACATCGAGTTATAAAAGTATTTTCGAAAGGAAAATTTGTATCGATATAAAAGTATTTTATTATAAAGTATTTTATTATAAAGGTATTTTATTATAAAAGTATTTTCAACAAAGGAATTCTGTATTAATATTTGAAATAGAAATTCTTATGGTTCTAAATTAATTATTCGTACCCAATACTATTCCTTGAATCTACCTTATCTGCTTAGCTTTATTTATTCACCTATATTCTGTTTTTCCGAATCCACCTTCTATTCCTTGTTGACTATATCCTTTTTAAATATTGTTTATTAAATAAAACAATATACTACATGGTTTAATAGTAAATTATGAGTGTTATAAATATTTTAGGGGTTATTAATTAAATAAAATAGATTTAAAGTAAATGATTATTGATTTATTAATAATATTTGAAAAGTATTTTAGATAAAATTAATAAATTTATGAATTATGGATTTAATGTTTCAATAACCTCTTTGTAAATATAACTAATGATGTAAATAATTGTTTCAAAGAGTTTTCATATTATAAACATATGAATGGAAATATTTTGATTTGGAAAGTATAAATGAGTATTTATGGATATAATAAATGGGTTTAACCAAATTATTGAATATTAATTAATTATTTTAAATTAATTTATTGTTTGGTATTTCAATCTACCTTTTATTTCTGGTTGTTCTATTCTTCCACCTCCTTCCTTTTCGGGGACGAAAAGTTTTTAGTGGGGGAGAGTGTAACGACCCAAAATTTTAGTGATTTTATTTATTTAATTAATTGAAATTTTGTGAAATTTTAAACAATAAAATTTGAAATTAAAAATTTATTATTTGGAATACGTCTATTTAAACATAGCAACTGGTAAATTTTCATCTGATAATATTGAAGTTTATTTTCTTGTGAAATTTTATTTCAATTTAAATTAGTTAATAACAGTTGAATTTAAAAGTTTTCGGAAACCTAGATATGTCAACATGAGAAAATTTATTTAAAATACTCTGAATCAGACTGCGAAATTCTTTTCGCGAAAATCGGACGTTTCTAGCTCTGTTTGGATTTTTCCATACAGAATAACAACGTATATCGGTACCGATTATCGACTTTTGATCAGATGATCGTACCACTAATATTTGTATACCGTTTTGATCGTCTCGTCGTGCTGATCTCTACGGTATATTCACTTCGGTGTTTTGAGGTCCGGTACGCGACGGAAACAATAAACCGTTCACTGTAGCGGTACCACATTTTGACCTTATATTTTCACGTGCGGTTTTAATCTGAAACGTGCTATCCAAACCAGCAATAAATTGTTTTAAATATCCACCTTATCACCAGTCGACCATTGCCATCTCCTCCACTGTATATTTTTCCTTGTTTCGAGGCATTTTACTCGTGTCCTCTTCTATTCCAACGCTTTTATTTCCCTTCGGTTTTAATTGGAAAAAGAAATTTTTTTAAAAGCCTGTTTAAATTGCTTTGCCTTTCTTTGTTTTGGTCCAGCATACGTTACAATACAACAATATATTATAAATCACTCATATCATCTTCCACTTTTCCAAATCTTCTCCCCTCTCACTACTTTTGTTTTTCTTCTTCTTTTCTTTAAACCAAAGTTCATCACGTCTAACATTTTATTTTAAATTATTTATGTATAAACGTAAGGTTATATTGAGTTTTACATATCCGAGAATATTGTTCATTCCTCTCGGCCTGAAGCTTGCTCTCCCCATGCAGCCATGCTGCCACGTCCGCCCTTCCACCATGCTCTGGTCCACACTTATCTTCGCTCCCTCATCGCCCGCTCAGGCCCCTGATCGACCAGACCCCAGCCAACCTAGCATCCATCGAAGCAGCCTCCTCCAACACTAGCTCTGCCTTTGCCTCACCCTCACGTGCTCCACTCCGACCAAGTCCACGCCTCAACCCACTGTTCCACCCATGCCTCAGCTCGCGTGTGCCAGCCTTCTTCCCTGTCTCTCCCTCCGTATTTTATAAAAAGGTAAACAATCTTTTTAGTTTTGTATATATATATATATAAAGGTTATATAAGTGTTTATTTATATTATATATATAAAAATGGCTGTCATGTTAAATACATAAGTTATATATACTATATTGATTATGCGTTTACATATAGAAGTTCTGTTATATATATGGGTTTCATGTTATATGTATTATTTGGTAAGGTATATGAGTTTATAGTTATTTATATACTTATAGTGATATAGGTTGTTTAATGATTTTACATATCAGTATACAAATTCTAGTTTCTGTTATATAGAAAAGTTTGTCTAAGTGATATGTAACCTGTTCATGTTTTATGTATTAAGACTTATAATAGTGTGTTTGGTTATAATAATATATATATTTATACTTTACCAATGTTAGTATATTATATTTAAATTATATATCCGTGAACCTGTTTTATATATTAGTTGAAATATATTATGTTGAGTCTTATAATATATAGATGGTTTTAGTTTGGATTTGTTTATATTGGTACAGTATAAATAGTAGGCGACAGTGTATTATAATCGCGTTTGTATATTTTCTACTTAAGTTTATACAACTTTTTATATATGTGTGTATATATAATATAAAATTTTGTTCGCATAATGTCTATATGAGTATACATTAATTGGTTTTCAAAGATATAAATATATGGAGACTTTTTTCGAAGTGTTGAATTAAACTTTAATTTGAGATATATGATTAAATTGATTTTATTAATAATAAAATAATATACATTTTTTCTGTCATATCAAGATGGTTCTAATTCGTTTTCATCAAATTCTTATCTCTCAGCTTTGTCGAATTCGTGCCAATCTAGCATTGCTTTGGAATTCGTAACTTGTTGTGTTGTCTATCTTCTCTAGTCTCCAGCCTCGAAAGGTGAGCAATCACTCACGATTAACGTCCTTGTATTTATTAAATTTGATTTCAATTGAAACGACAATTGAATATACTGCTGATTGTTATTTACATTGCTATATATGCTATTATCTGTAATTGTTCACCTGTGGGATATGACACCATATCCTGTTGTTTATATTATATTGTTATTGATGATATATGCATGTTATATTATTATCATATCTGTTATCACTCTGCAAGTTCCCTGTTTGTGACGCCCCACCTCTATACTCACACTAGCCATGGACACTACGAGGTAATGCCGTCGACTAGCACGAAGAATAAGGCTGTTGAGGAGCGACCATCTGTATAATTGCTTTGTGCGAGTACCGATATGCCAGATAATATAAGTTACATTACATTTCAAGAGGAAATTCGACATATCCAATACAAACTCAAAGCTACCACACAGTGGCTAGGTGGACTTTGGAAACAAATATAGAAATCAACATAACACAAATCAGTCATAGATATTCATATCACAAAAGCGGACACAGATATGAATATAACACATAAAAGTGTACATCAAAATAGTGGTCAAACTAGATCCACTACAACACAAAAGAATAGGTACAAGTGCTAGACAAAAGAATAAGTATACAACAAGGAGTCTCTATCTCAATTGTATACTAACAAAAACTACTATGCTAAAGTAGTTAGCCAAAAGTCAGGTGAAGGACCCTGATAAGAAGTCAAGCAGGAGCACCTGAAATACCTCGGTCTGACCCGAGTATTATTTAAGAAGAAAATAATAAACGGATCAGTCTAGCTATAAATATCATATAAACTGAGATAGGATAAGAGATATGACCAAAAACGTATGATAACAATAATGCCATACTACAACAAGTATACATCAAATAACAACAAATATCATACTATATCCCAAATCATCTCAAACACCAAAAGAATGTCATATTCTTTAAATTATTCACCAAAAACACAAATAATTGATAGAGCTCATCAATGCCTATCATCAAAATTGGTGAAACACAAATCCTAGAAATCATCAACTAGAAATCCAGAAATCACAAAGGGGAAAGGCCTATCAAAAACGGGAGCATGAAATCTCACCAACACGTGTATCACAAATAGGTCGCTATCCCATGGTCGCTAACCATAGAGCCGGTGCCACGACGTAGTACAACGAATGCCCGAGGAACCAGAAACTCAAATAATCCAGAACATCGACGTAGTACAGCATTACGCCCGATGAACCAAACTCAAATAATCCGAAACAACAACGTAGTACATCGAACGCCCGATGAACCAAACTCAAATAATACGGAACAACGACGTAGTACAGCGTTACGGCCGATGAACCAAATTCAAATAATACGGAACAAAGATGTAATACAGTGTTACGCCCGATGAACCAAATTCAAATAATATGGAACAACGACTAGTACAACGTTACGCCTAATGAACCAAATTCAAATAATACAGAACAACGACGTAGTACAACGTTACGCCCGATGAACCAAATTCAAATAATACGGAACAACGACGTAGTACAACGTTACGCCCGATGAACCAAATTCCATAAAAACCATAGGTCGCCAGCCTATAAATTGAGACGAAGCTCCATAAATCGGGGTACAGTCCCCCACGTTGACAAAGAGACATCACAAATCACTAGTCTAAACCATAAAATGATCATCATCGATCATCAAGAAGTGTCGATTACACTAAGCTAGTAAATAAATGAGTTTTGCTTCATGTCCCATAACCACTGGCTTAACTTAAATATTTACGAACAAATTGTAGATTTCCACTCAAAAATTATCACAAGAGTTCAATCGAACAAGTCTAAGAATTAACCAACAAAGTAAACGCAAGCGTTTCATACCACTTGTTTTGCTAAGTCGTTTAATTTGATTTCTCGCATGAATGAGGTCAAGGTTTGTATATACTAATAGATTGGAAATCGGTTTTATAAACGAGATTTGTATTAAAAATAGAGTTGGAATCATCTTTGTGAAAGAGTTGAATATTTACTACTAGTATAGAAAACCTTTATATTTTAAAGTGACAAATCACAGAAATGATTGTAGAAACAATCAATCACCAAAATCCACATTCGAAGACGTGAATCAAATCCATATAAATCGATACCGAATCCATCAAAATGGATATTTCCAAAAATCCCGAAAAAGAAGTCTTCAAAGTCAATAATTGATAACAACAATTCAGATCATCAAAAATCGATTAAAAATTGGAGATCCACACAAAAATTGCCTAAATTAGGCAAAATGCAATTTCCCAGATTCAGTCGACTGGACCTTGAAGTCAGTCGACTGATTCAATGACTGGAAACTCTCTGTTTCCAGGTTCAGTCGACTTAACTCAGAGTTCAGTCGACTGACACATGCCTGGAAACACTTGGTTTCCAGGCTCAGTCGACTGAACTCAGAGTTCAGTCGACTGACACAGGGACTAGGAATTTTTTGGTTCCAAGTTCAGTCGACTGAACTAAGAAGTCAGTCGACTTAATCTGCAAACTTCAGTCTTCTCAGCCTAGCCCTACCAAGGGCAAAATCCAAACAAATTACAATCGGACGAGTGATGGGCGCTAGGAGATTATGCCAATCGGCAACCCAGCCCTATAGGCTCTTCGATACACCACCAAAAACATGTTCAAACGTCAAAACTAGAATTTTTAAAGATTTTGACTTCAAAACACCAAAAATTGGAAAATTCACCAAATCAAACCAAATAAAAAACAAATGAACATGAATAGATGTTAGGAATTCATACCTAACAACAACAAAAGCTATAGACGTAGATGTGAGTTCAAAAACTCACCTTTTCAACCCAAACACAAATGAGAAGCTTTGAAATCAAAAGAAAGATCAACCACACTTCAACTTCAACTCTAGAAGCTCCAATCTAAGATTACAACGAATATTTCCTAAGTTAGGTCATAGGAAACTTCTGAAATTGGAGAGAGATTGAGATGGAGAAGAAGAGGATGCTTACCTAAGCTTCTCTTTGATTTTGGAGCTAGAACTTGAATTTGCAAAGGAAACTAGGGCTTAGGATTTTAGTTTCCAATCTCTTCCTCCATTTTTACTAAAGCTTGAAGTGTTAGGAAAATAATAGAGTGAATGAATAGGAGAGGGGGTGGAGTTAGGATATAAGATGAGTTGGGTTAGTGGGCTGAAACACAAACCCAAGCCCAAAGCCCTAAGTGAAAATGTCAAAATTCTACTCAACTCCAAACATATCGATGTTTATACTCAAAAAGGTCGCAAACGCCATTTTGGACTCAATGGATGTGGTCTTGAGTCCCAATTCGACTGTTTGCAAAAAGTGACATTTCGGACAGGAATCCGACTAATGATGCTATATTTAAATAAAACATTTAAATATACAATCGTAGAATATGCGGGTTGTTACAGACTCCCCTCCTTAAAGAAATCGCGTCCTCGCAATACTTAAGAGGAAAATAAAAAAGTAACAACCATAAAAGCATATCAACACAAAAAGAAGAAATTTTGAAATGAGAAGTTCACCATAAAGAGCACAAAAGAGTAAGTCCGGATGTGTTTGCTCGATGAATTCTCAAGACTCCCAAGAGCAATCCTTAGGATTTGAGGACCATTGAACTTTCACAAGAAGAACATCTTTATTTCGAAGGCGTTCAACCTCCGAAGTAATGATATGAATAGAATGTTGCTCATAAGTCAAATTTGGTGAAACTTCAATTTCCTCATTAACACCGGGCTCAAGAATAGAATCGGAATCCCTAAGGCATTCCCGTAGTTGAGAGACGTGGAAAACGTCATGAATAGCAGAAAATTGAGCCGGTAATAGAAAGCGATAAGCCTCGAAACCAATTCGTTCGGTGATGGGAAAAGGACCAACATATCGAGGTGCTAACTTTCCCAATCGACTGAAATGCACAACACCCCTCATAGGTGAAACATAAATGAACACCAATAAAATCTGGACCTAAAACCAGTTTCTCACCGGCTTCAAGCCAACACGAAGAGAATCGGCATGGCCTTCCGTAGAGTGCCTCGAAAGGTGCCATACCCATACTAAATTGGAAGCTATTATGGGACGAAAACCCAAGAAGAGAAATATGATTTTCCCAACTTCCACCAAAACCAAGAACACATGCACGAAGGAGATCTTCAAGAGTTTGATTCACCCGCCCGGTTTGTCCATCGGATTGAGGACGATAAGCGGTGCTAGAATTAAGCTTTGTTCTCAAAGCTTTTGAAGACCTTTCCAAAATCCACTAGTAAACAATGGATCACGATCGCTAACAATAGAAGTAGGAATTCCATGCAATTTAACAATTTCCTTGACATAAGGTTTAGCCAAAAGAGGTACGGTCCAAAAAAAAGAAGGATGAGCCTCAAGGCTACACAAAACAAGGGATGAACATAAATTGGATTCACGATCTCGAATATCACAAGTGGATAAAGTCTCGAGATCCTTCCATTCGGATATCAACAAAGAAACATCCGCTTGTTGCTCTCGGCTAAGGGCATCGACTACACGATTTCCCTTTCCGGGAGTATAAAGAATATCAAGATCATAAGATGCAAGGAACTCGAGCCAACATTGTTGATGCAAATTAAGTTCCTTTTGAGAAAGTAAATACTTCAAAGATTTATGATCGTTGTAGAGAACAAATTTTCTCTCCCAAAAGATAATGGTGCCAAATTCTAAGAGCGAAAATAATGGCCGCGAGCACTTGATCATGAATGGCATATCTAGTCTCGACAAGCTTTAATTGTCAAGAAGCATATGTGATAACACATTCCCTTAGCAAAAGAATGACCCCCAAACCAATACGACTAGCATCGGTACAAACGATAAAGTCTTGGTTGCCTTCGGGAACCGCAAGAATAAAAGCATCGGAAAAGAGTTCTTTTAATTGATCCTCTTCCCTGAAAAGCTAAGAAATTCAAAATTATAGTTAACTTTGTGTAATTATCTTTTTAGAAAAATTTACTTATTACAAGTTAATTTACTGTGTCTGTCTGTCTCATCATAGCGTTTATGAGATTCCTATCAATAACGTTGATCAAGCGCATCGACCAGAATTCTTAAAGCACTCAATGGGCAAAACCACAAAATCATCTTCTATATGATAAACATGTCTCTTAAAATTTTTACAAATATTCTTTGCTCGTTTTAAGAACAAAATCCAATCATACTTATAAATATCTTATTAAAAAGATTTGCAAATTTTAAATTGTTGTTTTCATCCATAAGCAATAAATACAAGGATAAACTCATCGAGATATTCGTAGAATACTCGATTCATAAGATGGATGAAATAAGGTAGAAGGTTCGTCAAACCAAATGACATAACGAACCACTCATGAGAATCATAACGAGTGCGGAATGCGGTAAGTGGAATGCTACCCTCCGCAACTCGTAGCTGATGAAAATCGGTGGCAAGGTCGAACTGAAAAGACCTTAGCACCACTCAATAGATTGCTTAGGTGATAATCCTAAGACAAGCGCAAATATACCGGAAAATTCTCAAACTACTTGGATGAGAGAAATAACATTCTCCCTCATCAAGTGGGTTTAAAGAATAAAATGTTGCCACCAAATTTGGAAATCAAAATCCTTAAAAACAATAGAAATTTGCTTAACAAATTGAGAATGTCGAAGATATATAGTCCGCTCAGGACATAGGATGTGGGCTTCATAATGATCAAGCCAATCCTTTCCTAAAAAATCAATTTCGAAGCCTAAGTAACGCATAACATGCAAATCGGCTCGAAAAGAATAATCACATAAAATAATCTCGACATTTTCATAAAGTAAACTGAGTGTTGCGGATCCACCAACCAAATTCGTTATTCTCAGTGAAATCATTAAGCCCATAATATTTAAAGAAAAAAAATCAACAAGTTCTTTTGATATAAAAGAAGGAGATGAACCCATATCAAAAAGAACTCGAATAGGGTAATCACAAAACAAATTAATGTCATCAAGGATAGAATGAGAAATACCTTGACCAAGAGAAGTGTCACTAGGAGCTTGCACAACATTTAACTCTCCCTCTCTCCTACTTTGGAGTATGGGACATGTAGATATAAGATGGCCTGAACTTTTGCAATAACGACAAAAAAAGGTTTTGGGCACTCATTTGCATAGTGGTCCATAGAACCAAAATTGTAGCATCGTCCACGACTAGAGGTAGGAGTCTTTGCTACCGAAGTTTCTTGCTTCCCTTTCTTGTTGGGATTGGGGCCTTTGAACTTAATAGGCCTCTTCATGTTATTGTTGAAGTTCTGTTTGGCACACACAACTTCAACATCACTTTCTCTATTGGCCTCTTCAAGTCGAAGAGCGATATCTACAAGCTGATCGAAAGAAACTTCTAGTTTCAGAAGTAAAGGCTTTTTAAGGTTCTTATTCAAACCATAGACAAATCTATGATTTTTCTTTAATGGGTTATTAATATATTCGACCCCATATTTAGAGAGAGATTCAAAAGATGCGACATAATCTGCCATAGAAGATTCACCTTGAACAAGGTCAATAAAGCGTCGGGCTAAAGTTACTTTTTCAGCTTCCGGCACAAACTTCAATTCGAACCTTTCCCGGAATTGCTCCCAAGTAAGATCCGCTTCAATAATTTCCGAAATAAAAAGCTCATACCAATCTAATGCTCTTTCTTGGAGCATGCTAGAAGCCACTTGGATTCGAAGCGAATCAATAAGATCCATGCGGGAAAAGATGCGATCGCATGATCTAAGCCAAGCTTGGATTTCTATAACACTTTCGGATCCCTTGAATGGCCTTCCACCCAAAGTGATATAAAATCTGCACAAGCGTGCAAACCCGGATTTAGGGTGAGTAGGCACTGGAACGGGTCCGGCAGCTTGGGCATTATTCACAAGATCTAAAAGTTGCTGAGCAGACATAAATACTCCATCCTGAGAAGTAGCACTTGATTGACCGGTGCTGGGGCGGCCTGGTCTAACCATTTCTCTTCTTTAAGAAAGAAAGAAGAGGAAAAAGGTTATTCACAAAATGAATTTCAAACAAACTTGATTGCTAAAACAAGGCATCATAAAAAGAAATAGGATAGAACGGTACGAAGACTCGAATTAAATCCTATGGCACGATTCCTAAGAGAGATTTAGGACAATAATCCTTGCTAGATTATTCTATATTGTTCCGAAGTTTGGCTCTGATACCATGCTGTGACGCCCCACCTCTATACTCACACTAGCCAAGGACACTACGGGGTAATGCCGTCGACTAGCACGGAGAATAAGGCCGTTGAGGAGCGACCATCTGTGTAATTGCTATGTGCGAGTACCAATATGCCAGATAATATAAGTTACATTTCATTTCAAGAGGAAATTCGACATATCCAATACAAAATCAAAGCTACCACACAGTGGCTAGGTGGACTTCGGAAAAAAATATAGAAATAAACATAACACAAATGTAACAACCCTGTATTTTGTGATTATTTTAATTATATATATTAATTTCTTTAATTTAATTTCCTGATTTAAAAACTTTATTTTATTTATTAAAATGAATAAATTTTGTTATTTTAAATATAAATTTTGATTTTGATGTGAATAGAATTCCAAACATGACTAAAAAGAATATTTTCCAGAAAAGTGAATTTTGGTCAATATAGTCAAACTTTGACTTTTAATTTAGAAATTTGAAAGTTTGAAAATTTGAATTTTATCTTTTATTATGAAAGTAAATAAATTTTTAAGAATAATGCTTTTCGTTTCGTTGAAATCTGATTTATAATGTGAATGTTATGCCTTTTTCAATATTGTGTGTAATTTGCTGTATTTAACAAATTGTTTATTTTAAATTGTATAAATAATATTTTCTTTGGTCATGTAATGTTCTAATTTATATTTATATGGGTAAAATAACATGTTATGCATATATTTTGGTTTTAAAACATTTTTAAAAGTATAATTGACATTTTCCAGTGTCAGTTGTATTTTGCTTACAATTTCTAATTTCCAGTTTCAATTAATTAAAGTAATTCTTTATTTATTTTTCTATTTTTTCTTAAAATCTTATTTTATTCTCATTCCCACTTTATTTTGTTCCTCATTTATTTTATCTATTTGACCTTTTATTTGTTTTAAAATGTAATAGAAATTTTCTAAAACTAGTGATATTCTAATTGAAAATTTTAAGTCCTGTTTTGAATTTTTAAACAATTTCTTTGGTTATTTTTCTAATTTCTATAAATTTAATTAATTATTTCATTTTTAAAATATAAATGAATTATTTTACTTCACATTTTTTATTAAATATTTTTAAAATGAAGTTTTTAATTTTCCAAAGTCAATAGTGATTTATTTGTAATTTCTGGACCCTGTTTTCAATTTTTAAGCAATTTCTTATATTCTTTTTCCATTTTCTTTAAAATTAATTAATTATTTTTATTTTATATTACTTTATTTCGGTTTTAAAGTCAATTTACTGATTTTATTTTTGTTTTATTTGAATTTAAAGAAAAAGAAATATGAAGAGTTTTAAAAGCTTATTTACCTTAAGTCCTTTCATCTCCTTTGTCCTTTCATTTGCCATAACTCCTCAATTACTATCTTGGCTGTGCATTTTTGGTTTGTAGCCGTGATTTTTCAGCCTCCATTCACCCAAAAACATTTTACCTTCTCATTCATTCATGGCTTCAAGAAAAATCTATGGGTAATGGCTACTTTTTTTACACTTTTCTTCTCATTTTTCATGTATTTTGCCTTGTTTTCTTTGCTTCTTTGAATGGCCTCCACTCCATATCCACGGCCACCACCCCCTACATCTCTTCCCTGCCATCACCACCAGCTACTCCTCTAGTCTTGACCAAGGCCGAGCCACCATGATGCCAAAACTCCACAAAAATTGCAACGCAAGCCATAAAAACATGTTGTTTGACCACTATTTGTTCACCACTTCATTTTCCACCACCACCACCACCTTAGGCCGCCTCCACCACCTCTGGCCAGACCACCACACACCTTTCCTTCCACTTACCTGATCCATACCTCTCTGACCTGACCACACAAGCCCATGGCCGAGCCATTTTTTGTGAACAAAACCCACCAATTTTGCCTTAAACTCTTCATATTCCTTTGTATAAACTTTCTCCTCATATTCTACTACCTAGGCCATGCATACACATGACCAAACCTGAGCCAAACTTGTTCAAACCAGAGCCAAAAACATCCCTAGGCCATGACAAAAGAATAGAGAAAGCAAGGCAAAAGATTTGGCATTCGTATCTCTTTTTATTTAAAAGTTATGTCATTTCTAGTGTATTGAAATTTATGGTTTGCTTTGATTTTTGTTTGGGTTGTAACACAAGATCTATATCATTGGATTTGCTCTCCACACTCAAATTGTATTAGAGTTGTCGTGCCTTCATAATCTTTGTGTTGTGAGCTTTGTTGGCAAATCTCTAGCTTAACAGGTGAGTTATTCTCACCAGACAATATGTACATATATAACTAGTGAATTGACCCCTTTTGAATCTGTAAAATGCATTATCATGTTACACTTGCTATGTTATGATTTTATGATGTTCACCCATGCTTAAACACCTATTATATTATATGTTACTGTTATATTATGCTGTTCTATTATTTTTATCAGTTTATCACACTGCAAGTTCCCTTTAGATTAGAATCACTATGGGTTGAAATGATACATACCCGAACGGACTTTAGAATAGGAGAAAATCATTATGGGCTGAAATGATAGGCCTGAATGATTTTCAATTATTTTTCATTTCCTTGGGATTGCGGGTTTGAAATGATCAAACCCGGGTTTTCTTTGTAAATTACGGGTTGAAATGATATATTACCCGTATCACTTTACCTAGACTAGAAATGAAATACAGACCCGTTGTTAAAATATGTTTTTATAAAAATCTTAAAAATATTTTTGAAATGTAAATATTATAATATTTGATTTAAACTAAATAAAAAATGATTTATGTAAGCATTATTGATTTTTTGAAAATTTATAAGTGAAATAAATTATTGGTAAAACTAGAAAATTTGAAATGTAAGTTATTTTGGGAAATTTTAATTGGGTGATAATTGGAATTTAAATTAAATATGAAATGTGATAACTTCATGATAATTTGGATTAAAGTGAATTTAAATGATTTTTATATTATATTAATGATTTTGAATAAAGTTAAAATGTGAAATGAATGAATATTTAAGTTGAAATTTTGAAATATAACTAAAATTGGAAATTTGTGAATTTGGCTTAAGAGTGAATTTTAAGTTAAGTAAATAAAAATGGAATTAAGTTATATTTAAAAATTTAAAATTAAGTGTTAAGTTAATTTAATTTAATGAATTTATAATTTAAAATTGGAATTTAATAAGTGAATTATTATTAAATTTTGATTTTTGAATGGAGGTTTAACTTTATAAAATCATGAATATAAGGGTATTTGAATGATTATATATGATTTTATAAGTTAAAAATGATTTATATAAAAATATAATTGTTTGTGAAATTATACTGAATATTTGAAGTTAATTAACTGCATCTCTGAAATGCTATTAATTCTAATGTAAATGATAATACAACATTTGTAAATGCTGTAGTTGATAATAATGAACCAAATGGCTAAATTTAATTAAAGGCTATTATAGCATTTTTGTAATGTTATAATGGTTGAATTTAACTAAGTTTATTTGAAACTAGTGTAACCCTATTACAGCATTTTAAATGCTGTCTTTTGTTAAATTGAACTGTTTTAAATGTGACTTTCCGTAGCATTTTCTAAATGCTGCAAAAGTTGAATTTTCATTGTTTTAATTAATTTAAGTGAACGAATGAAAGATTAAAATTTTGGAAATTTAATAATTTAATTATTAATAATAACTTTATTTTTATGATTTAAAATAAAGTAATTTGTTTCGAAATATAAACTATTTTGAAATATGATATTTTGATATTTTGAAATGGATTTTTGAAGGATAATGAATTTTGAAATGATATTTGATTTCGAAGTATAAAATACCATTTTGAAATTTTAACCACGGGGTGTATTTAATTTATAGTTTAACTGATCCTTGAAGGATGGGCGATCCCAAGCATCCTTTGAGTTATTGTGCATTTCTACTACAGTTCACTTGAGTTGGTTTACATTATATAAGTATATATTGTCCTGACTCGAGTGTTTTGTGTTTTACTTTACGCTCGGGTCAGCCTGAGTATTTACAGCTTAGCTTTGAATCTCATTCTGGAGCTAGGAATCGCTAGAGATTCTGCTTGTCTAGTTATCTGTTCCTTTCAGTTCAGTTGTTCTATTCTAGTTCTGGTATTTATAAACTTCTATGTATTTGGGATTTCTATTGTATATGTTTTCAGAATGATATTATGTATTATGTTTTGAGAGTTTGTATATAGTAGCTTCATGAACTACTATGGTATTTTATTTCCGCTGTGAGTTATTCTGATATGTTCTGTGTCTGTGATTCTGTGTATTTGATTTCATTTGCTCCAAACTTATTTACAATCTGTTATTTTGAATTATTCAAGTCAGACATGTGTGGATTATTGTCGATTTGAATGGTCCAAAATAGTGGGTCGTTACAGTTGGTATCAGAGCTTTGGTTTTAGGCAAACCTTAGCCTACGGAGCAAAAACTCATTAGAGATAGGGTAGAAATACCCTAGTATAAGTGAAATCAATCTCAGAATCATTTCTTTGTGAGAGAACGTATTTTCGAAGTATAAAATGATTTTCAAATGATTTTTAAAGAATTTTCAAAGATTATTTTGATATAAATTTCCTTGCTTTGAAAGTAAAATATTTCTTAAACTTCATTCCTTTCGTATCCACCTTGTTAGTAATTTCTTTGATTAGGATCCTCTAAAATTTTGAACTTCTCTCTTGATTGATCTAGATCCATTGTTGATAGGAATCTATTTTGAGTATGGCAAAATCAGTAGTTTGTTAAGTTGTTTTGAGTAAACTCTGTTGTATCTTTTGCTTAGCTAAAGTTGTCCAACTAAAGATATTTATGCTTCTGTTTTCGTATGTTATGAATTCGAGTCTTTCCAAATTTTTATGGGAATTTTTCTGTATCGATATAGGTTATATATCTCTAATCTTCGTTTGGATTCTTATCGAATAAGATTCCTTTGAATTTTGGAACGCTCCCACTTGTTCTGAAATCCATTCCTGTCTCCCCTAATTGTATTCTTTTGATTTTGGAGCATTGCATCACTCCACTTTGTATGACCTTTATAGAGTGGCGATTCCGCCAATCTTTGAATGATTATAATTGGCATTGATTCATCGGAGATTTCTGTATCCTCGGTTTACGATGTTTTCTATCTTCTGCTATATTTAGATTCTATCTCTGGCAATCGAAGGTCGATTTGCCTTAGATTTTCGCATCGATTATATTCCTGAAGTCACGGTTGACCAGTTAAGGTCGCCCGCGATTCATATAGGCTTATCCATCTTCTATTTGGTAATTTAATTATCTTATCTTTGTTTGAGCCTATCTTTGAATTAGAATTCTATTTGATTAGAGTCCTTCTAAATTTGAATCTCTGTTTTGCTTTGAAATCCATCCTTGAATCGTCCCTTGGAAAGTTTGTGGTTGATTGTCTTTTGAAAATTGTGTATTCATCGTAGTTTTTATTTTGATAAGGATGGCCATATTTTTATATAAAGATGAAATGTTTTTGATAAGGATTATGTACCTTTTAAAAAAAAAGAGAATTTGAAGTTTTGAAAGGATTTGAAATTTTGAAAATTTTATAAGAAATGGTTTCATATAAATGATTTATAACTGAAGGTTTTGAATCTGAATTTAAGTGATTGAACTCTGGCATTTTGGAACTGGTTTTAAGATTTTGAAATAATAAATAATATGATTTGAAATTATTTTTCCGAATAAGTAATGTTTCAATGATTTTAATGGGTTTAAATGATTTTGAAGGAATTTCAAAGAAGTTTTCAAAGTAAATGGAAGTCCAGAACCACTTGTGTCGCTGGAAAATAATTTCGGTGATGAGTGCATGCATCATCGACATTGATTTTCGAGTTTCTGAGTAAGGGAGAGGCCACTTCGGTAACTTTGCTATGCGATTGATTTGTGAAACCAATTCTGATTTCAAATTCCAAAGCGTGATGTGATATTCGAAAGATATATGTATATATATTGAACAATTTGAAATGAGCCGGTGTTCAGTCCTTGAGTTTTGGATTTGATTTGATATAACCCTATTTTGGAATTGATTTACTGATTTAATTATGATTTCCAACTCTTGGATTGAAATATGATTTCTTCGACTATTTTGAAGGTTCGAGCACTTCCAAATCAAGGTTAACTTTTCAAAGCTAAATTTTTTGAAAAGTATGAATTATTTGATAAAGTATATAAATTTGTTTTGAATGTTTAAGTATGAAGTAATATGATTTAAATAAGTTGAAACTGTTTTGTTAAGTAAATGAATAAGGCAATTTTAAAATTTTCTAATATGAAATTTAGATTCGAAATGCTTTGAAAAGAATTTGGTCTTAAAAATATTTTGAATAAAATTTAGTTTAAATGTTTTAACTTAGTAACATCTTTATGAAACTATATATTTAACAAGTTGGAATAAATATATAAGTTGTACGTATGGTGTTTTATTCGCATAATTAATTTGATCCAAGTTTGAGTACACAAGTTCGAGGTGGATTACACCATTTCGTGTTAGGATTTTTATTCGATTCTTGATGGCGAATATTTGATATGGATTTTGGGCTTGATTCTAGAATTCTCTATCGTAGTATATGGCTATGCAAGGAGACTGATGGCTTCTAGTCGAGAAACCATATCGAAATCCGCATTAGGGAAGTCGAATGGACAATAGTAGTTCGAAAGCGAACTTGTGTGATCGAGCGAGCGATCAAATGTAGTTTTGCGAAATGATGACGTATGTACATCTTATATCCTAATATCATTTATATATTTTGACGTTGAAATTGAAAGCTGTCGAGTTAGAATATCTTTGCTTACTAAAAGAAAATTCCAATTTAAATTACAAAGATATATAACCCATAAAAGCAAAGATATTCAAATCCCATATGGCTCTTCATACAGCGAAATTTATTTTGAAAAATTTGATCCTGATATAAGATGGACCTTACATAAGTATAAGATGATTTTGAAAACATTTGATTTTGGAAATGAATTGGTTGACTTAAATTATTGATTTGGAAATTTGGATTTATTTTCTAAATCTATTATTCTGGAAATGTTGAAACTAAAGATAATTAATTTGAGAAGAAATAATTCGGTGAAATTGTATATGATTTTGAAATTGAACTGATATTGAAACAAATTGAAATTTGAGAACCTTATGTTACTAAACACTTGATTTGGAAGTTGTCGAACTTATATAAAATTGATTTGTATGAGTATGAAATTGATTCGAAAACTATAGATTTGAAAAGGTACTCAATTTGAAAGTGAAATCTTATATATAATGGATATTATATAAGTACGATATTTGAAAGTGATTTGAAAAGGTACTATATGATACATATTTTCGAAGTAAAGATATGGAAAGTGCCTTCTGCTTGATATCCGATTTGTGGCCACATCTTGGATTCATTCTATCGATATTATTCTCTCTGATTTTTGGTTTTCCGGATATGATACTCGAGTGTCCTTCGAATTCCATGGCGTTACCCATGGTCTTACGAACTCGACTGCATAGCGTAATTCGTAAGGCAGTGATTGCTTAAAAGGAACAGATGTTTCCTGGGGGATCCAGGCGTAACCATTGTGTATCTGCGATCTATGGTCATGTTAGTGGCGTAATCCGCAAGGCAGAGATTGCTTAAGGGGTATGGATGTTTCCTGGGGGATCCAGGCGTAACCATTTTTATGTATCCTGCGGTCCACCGTTTTGTTGCATGGCGAAATTCGCAAGGCAGTGAATGCTTAAAAGGTACGGATGTTTCCTGGGGGACCCAGGCGTAACCATTGTGTATCTGCGATCCATGATTTGATTCGTTTTTGTTTGGATTGTACTTTCCATATCTGGTTTTAAAGGTTTTCCCAGTATTTTCACTAGGTGTTGAAACAGGTCTACTAAGTACCTGGAGAATTCCAGTTTTGCGCCTGATCAACGCACTACCAGAATCTACAGGAACAAGGATAAACTTGTTGAAACATCGAGTTATAAAAGTATTTTGATAAAATATTATATAAAGGATATTTTGATCAGTTATTTTCCTTCCTAAAGGATTTTAAAGTGTTTTAAATATTTTACCTCTTTAACCAACAATTTTAATTAATGGCTCATCCTTGTCTTTCAACCCATTTCCCCTCCTAGATATCCCTATTCCCCTACCTTCTTTTCGGGGATGTCTTCCAACCTATTGTTCTGCCTAGTTGTTTCTCCGAATTTTTTTTCCTTTTCGAGGACGAAAAGATTTGAGTGGGGGAGAGTGTAACAACCCTGTATTTTGTGATTATTTTAATTATATATATTAATTTCTTTAATTTAATTTCCTGATTTAAAAACTTTATTTTATTTATTAAAATGAATAAATTTTGTTATTTTAAATATAAATTTTGATTTTGATGTGAATTAGAATTCCAAACATGACTAAAAAGAATATTTTCCAGAAAAGTGAATTTTGGTCAATATAGTCAAACTTTGACTTTTAATTTAGAAATTTGAAAGTTTGAAAATTTGAATTTTATCTTTTATTATGAAAGTAAATAAAATTTTAAGAATAATGCTTTTCGTTTCGTTGAAATCTGATTTATAATGTGAATGTTATGCCTTTTTCAATATTGTGTGTAATTTGCTGTATTTAACAAATTGTTTATTTTAAATTGTATAAATAATATTTTATTTGGTCATGTAATGTTATAATTTATATTTATATGGGTAAAATAACATGTTATGCATATATTTTGGTTTTAAAACATTTTTAAAAGTATAATTGACATTTTCCAGTGTCAGTTGTATTTTGCTTACAATTTCTAATTTCCAGTTTCAATTAATTAAAGTAATTCTTTATTTATTTTTCTATTTTTTCTTAAAATCTTATTTTATTCTCATTCCCACTTTATTTTGTTCCTCATTTATTTTATCTATTTGACCTTTTATTTGTTTTAAAATGTAATAGAAATTTTCTAAAACTAGTGATATTCTATTTGTAAATTTTAAGTCCTATTTTGAATTTTTAAACAATTTCTTTGGTTCTTTTTCTAATTTCTCTAAATTTAATTAATTATTTCATTTTTAAAATATAAATGAATTATTTTACTTCACATTTTTTATTAAATATTTTTAAAATGAAGTTTTTAATTTTCCAAAGTCAATAGTGATTTATTTGTAATTTCTGGGCCCTGTTTTCAATTTTTAAGCAATTTCTTATATTCTTTTTCCATTTTCTTTAAAATTAATTAATTAATTTTATTTTATATTACTTTTTTTCGGTTTTAAAGTCAATTTACTGATTTTATTTTTGTTTTATTTGAATTTAAAGAAAAAGAAATATGAAGAGTTTTAAAAGCTTATTTACCTTAAGTCCTTTCATCTCTTTTGTCCTTTCATTTGCCATAACTCCTCAATTACTATCTTGGCTGTGAATTTTTGGTTTGTAGCCGTGATTTTTCAACCTCCATTCACCCAAAAATATTTTACCTTCTCATTCATTCATGGCTTCAAGAAAAATCTATGGGTAATGGCTACTTTTTTTACACTTTTCTTCTCATTTTTCATGTATTTTGCCTTGTTTTCTTTGCTTCTTTGAATGGCCTCCACTCCATATCCACGGCCACCACCCCCTACATCTCTTCCCTGCCATCACCACCAGCTACTCCTCTAGTCTTGACCAAGGCTGAGCCATCATGATGCCAAAACTCCACAAAAATTGCAACACAAGCCATAAAAACATGTTGTTTGACCACTATTTGTTCACCACTTCATTTTCCACCACCACCACCACCTTAGGCCGCCTCCACCACCTCTGGCCAGACCACCACACACCTTTCCTTCCACTTACCTGATCCATACCTCTCTGACCTGACCACACAAGCCCATGGCCGAGCCATTTTTTGTGAACAAAACCCACCAATTTTGCCTTAAACTCTTCATATTCCTTTGTATAAACTTTCTCCTCATATTCTACTACCTAGGCCATGCATACACATGACCAAACCTGAGCCAAACTTGTTCAAACCAGAGACAAAAACATCCCTAGGCCATGACAAAAGAATAGAGAAAGCAAGGTAAAAGATTTGGCATTCGTATCTCTTTTTATTTAAAAGTTATGTCATTTCTAGTGTATTGAAGTTTATGGTTTGCTTTGATTTTTGTTTGGGTTGTAACACAAGATCTATATCATTGGATTTGCCTCCACACTCAAATTGTATTAGAGTTGTCGTGCCTTCATAATCTTTGTGTTGTGAGCTTTGTTGGCAAATCTCCAGCTTAACAGGTGAGTTATTCTCACCAGACAATATGTACATATATAACTAGTGAATTGACCCCTTTTGAATCTGTAAAATGCATTATCATGTTACACTTGCTATGTTATGATTTTATGATGTTCACCCATGCTTAAACACCTATTATATTATATGTTACTGTTATATTATGCTGTTCTATTATTTTTATCAGTTTATCACACTGCAAGTTCCCTTTAGATTAGAATCACTATGGGTTGAAATGATACATACCCGAACGGACTTTAGAATAGGAGAAAATCATTATGGGCTGAAATGATAGGCCTGAATGATTTTCAATTATTTTTCATTTCCTTGGGATTGCGGGTTTGAAATGATCAAACCCGGGTTTTCTTTGTAAATTACGGGTTGAAATGATATATTACCCGTATCACTTTACCTAGACTAGAAATGAAATACAGACCCGTTGTTAAAATATGTTTTTATAAAAATCTTAAAAATATTTTTGAAATGTAAATATTATAATATTTGATTTAAACTAAATAAAAAAATGATTTATGTAAGCATTATTGATTTTTTGAAAATTTATAAGTGAAATAAATTATTGGTAAAACTAGAAAATTTGAAATGTAAGTTATTTTGGGAAATTTTAATTGGGTGATAATTGGAATTTAAATTAAATATGAAATGTGATAACTTCATGATAATTTGGATTAAAGTGAATTTAAATGATTTTTATATTATATTAATGATTTTGAATAAAGTTAAAATGTGAAATGAATGAATATTTAAGTTGAAATTTTGAAATATAACTAAAATTGGAAATTTGTGAATTTGGCTTAAGAGTGAATTTTAAGTTAAGTAAATAAAAATGGAATTAAGTTATATTTGAAAATTTAAAATTAAGTGTTAAGTTAATTTAATTTAATGAATTTATAATTTAAAATTGGAATTTAATAAGTGAATTATTATTAAATTTTGATTTTTGAATGGAGGTTTAACTTTATAAAATCATGAATATAAGGGTATTTGAATGATTATATATGATTTTATAAGTTAAAAATGATTTATATAAAAATATAATTGTTTGTGAAATTATACTGAATATTTGAAGTTAATTAACTGCATCTCTGAAATGCTATTAATTCTAATGTAAATGATAATACAACATTTGTAAATGTTGTAGTTGATAATAATGAACCAAATGGCGAAATTTAATTAAAGGCTATTATAGCATTTTTGTAATGTTATAATGGTTGAATTTAACTAAGTTTATTTGAAACTAGTGTAACCCTATTACATCATTTTAAGTGCTGTCTTTTGTTAAATTGAACTGTTTTAAATGTGACTTTCCGTAGCATTTTCTAAATGCTGCAAAAGTTGAATTTTCATTGTTTTAATTAATTTAAGTGATCGAATGAAAGATTAAAATTTTGGAAATTTAATAATTTAATTATTAATAATAACTTTATTTTTATGATTTAAAATAAAGTAATTTGTTTCGAAATATAAACTATTTTGAAATATGATATTTTGATATTTTGAAATGGATTTTTGAAGGATATTGAATTTTGAAATGATATTTGATTTCGAAGTATAAAATACCATTTTGAAATTTTAACCACGGGGTGTATTTAATTTATAGTTTAACTGATCCTTGAAGGATGGGCGATCCCAAGCATCCTTTGAGTTATTGTGCATTTCTACTACAGTTCACTTGAGTTGGTTTACATTATATAAGTATATATTGTCCTGACTCGAGTGTTTTGTGTTTTACTTTACGCTCGGGTCAGCCTGAGTATTTACAGCTTAGCTTTGAATCTCATTCTGGAGCTAGGAATCGCTGGAGATTCTACTTGTTTAGTTATCTGTTCCTTTCAGTTCAGTTGTTCTATTCTAGTTCTGGTATTTATAAACTTCTATGTATTTGGGATTTCTATTGTATATGTTTTCAGAATGATATTATGTATTATGTTTTGAGAGTTTGTATATAGTAGCTTCATGAACTACTATGGTATTTTATTTCCGCTGTGAGTTATTCTGATATGTTCTGTGTCTGTGATTCTGTGTATTTGATTTCATTTGCTCCAAACTTATTTACAATCTGTTATTTTGAATTATTCAAGTCAGACATGTGTGGATTATTGTCGATTTGAATGGTCCAAAATAGTGGGTCGTTACAACAAATCAGTCACAGATATTCATATCACAAAGGCGGAAACAGATATGAATATAACACATAAAAGTGTACATCAAAATAGTGGTCAAACTAGATCCACTACAACACAAAAGAATAGGTACAAGTGCTAGACAAAAGAATAAGTATACAACAAGGAGTCTCTATCTCTATTGTATACTAACAAAAACTACTATGCTAAAGTAGTTAGCCAAAAGTCAGGTGAAGGAACCTGATAAAAAGTCAAGCAGGAGCACCTGAAATACCTCGGTCTGACCCGAGTATTATTTAAGAAGAAAATAATAAACGGATCAGTCTAGCTATAAATATCATATAGACTGAGATATGATAAGAGATATGACCAAAAACGTATGATAACAATAATGCCATACTGTAACAAGTATACATCAAATAACAACAAAAATCATACTATATCCCAAATCATCTCAAACACCAAAAGAATGTCATATTCATTAAATTATTCACCAAAAACAAAAATAATTGATAGAACTCATCAATGCCTATCATCAAAATTGGTGAAACACAAATTCTAGAAATCATCAACTAGAAATCCAGAAATCACAAAGTGGGAAGGCCTATCACAAACGGGAGCATGAAAACTCACCAACACGTGTATCACAAATGGGTCGCTATCCCATGGTCGCTAACCATAGAGCCGGTGCCACGACGTAGTACAGTGAACGCCCGAGGAACCAGAAACTCAAATAATCCAGAACATCGACGTAGTACAGCGTTACGCCCGATGAACCAAACTCAAATAATCCGGAACAACTACGTAGTATAGTAAACGCCCGATGAACCAAACTCAAATAATACGGAACAACGACGTAGTACATCGTTACGCCTGATGAACCAAATTCAAATAATACGGAACAACGACCTAGTACAACGTTACGCCCAATGAACCAAATTCAAATAATACGGAACAACGACGTAGTACAGTTACGCCTGATGAACCAAATTCAAATAATATGGAACAACGACGTAGTACAGCGTTACACCCGATGAACCAAATTCAAATAATACGGAACAACGACGTAGTACAGCGTTACGCCCGATGAACCAAATTCCATAAAAACCATAGGTCGCCAGCCTATAAAAATGAGACGAAGCTCCATAAATCGGGGTACAGTTCCCCACGTGGACAAAGAGACATCGCAAATCGCAAGTCTAAACCAAAAAATGATCATCATCGATCATCAAGAAGTGTCGATTACACTAAGCTAGTAAATAAATGAGTTTTGCTTCATGTCCCATAACCACTTGCTTAACTTAAATATTTACGAACAAATTGTAGATTTCCACTCAAAAATTGTCACAAGAGTTCAATCGAACAAGTCTAGGAATTAACCAACAAAGTAAATGCAAGCGTTTCATACCACTTGTTTTGCTAAGTCGTTTAATTGGATTTCTCGCACGAATGAGGTAAAGGTTTGTATCTACTAATAGATTGGAAATCTGTTTTATAAACGAGATTTGTATTAAAAATAGAGTTGGAATAATCTTTGTGAAAGAGTTGAATATTTACTACTAGTATAGAAAACCTTTATATTTTAAAGTGACAAATCACAGAAATGATTGTAGAAACAATCAATCACCAAAATCCACATTCGAAGACGTGAATCAAATCCATATAAATCGATACCAAATCCATCAAAATGGATATTTCCCAAAATCCCGAAAAAGAAGTCTTCAAAGTCAATAATTGATAACAACAATTCGAATCATCAAAAATCGATTAAAAATTGGAGATCCATACAAAAATTGCCTAAATTAGGCAAAAATGCAATTTCCCAGATTCAGTCGACTGGACCCCGAAGTCAGTCGACTGATTCAATGCGTGGAAACTCTCTTTTTCCAGGTTAAATCGACTGAACTCAGAGTTCAGTCGACTGACACATGCCTGGAAACACTCGGTTTCCAGGCTCAGTCGACTGAACTCAGAGTTCAGTCGAATGACACAGGGACCAGGAATTTTCTAGTTCCAGGTTCAGTCGACTGAACTCAAAAGTCAGTCGATTGAATCTGCAAACTTCAGTCTTCTCAGCCTAGCCCTACCAAGGGAAAAATCCAAACAAATTGCGATCGGACGAGCGATGGGCGCTAGGAGATTATGCCAATCGGCAACCCAGCCCTATAGGCTCTTCGATACACCACCAAAAACATGTTCAAACGTCAAAACTAGGATTTTTAAAGATTTTGACTTCAAAACACCAAAAATTGGAAAATTCACCAAATCAAAAACAAATGAACATGAATAGATGTTAGGAATTCATACCTAACAACAACAAAAGCTATAGACGTAGATGTGAGTTCAAAAACTCACCTTTTCAACCCAAACACAAATGAGAAGCTTTGAAATCAAAAGAAAGATCAACCACACTTCAACTTTAACTCTAGAAGCTCCAATCTAATATTACAACGAATATTTCCTAAGTTAGGTCATAGGAAACTTCTGAAATTGGAGAGAGATTGAGATGGAGAAGAAGAAGAGGATGCTTACCTAAGCTTCTCTTTGATTTTGGAGTTAGAAATTGAATTTGCAATGGAAACTAGGGCTTAGGATTTTAGTTTCCAATTTCTTTCCCCATTTTTACTAAAGCTTGAAGTGTTAGGAAAATAATAGAGTGAATGAAGAGGAGAGGGGTGGAGTTAGGATATGAGATGAGTTGGGTTAGTGGGCTGAAACCCAAACCCAAGCCCAAAGCCCTAAGTGACAAAGTCAAAATTCTACTCAACTCCAAACATATCGATGTTTATACTCAAAAAGGTCGCAGACGCCATTTTGGACTCAATGGAAGTGGTCTCAAGTCCCAATTCAACTGTTTGCAAAAAGTGACATTACGGACTGGAATTCGACTAACGATGCTATATTTAAATATACAATCGTAGAATATGCGGGTTGTTACACTGTTAGTATGAATTCACTATGGGTTGAAATGATACATACCCGAACGATCTGTAGAATAGGAGGAAATCGTTATGGGTTGAAATGATAGACCCAAGCGATTTTCATTGAATTGAATTTGGGATTGCGGGTTGAAATGATATATACCCGTATATATTTAAATTGCGGATTGAAATGATAAATATCCACATCACTTGACCATAAGATAGAAAATTTTATACAGACACCGTTGGTCTATATATAAATATT
Source organism: Allium fistulosum (assembly GCA_030737815.1). Taxonomy (NCBI): domain Eukaryota; kingdom Viridiplantae; phylum Streptophyta; class Magnoliopsida; order Asparagales; family Amaryllidaceae; genus Allium; species Allium fistulosum. Next base: position 1,365,885,328 of record CM060902.1, on the reverse strand, counting down.
TTAAAAATGATTTCTATGGTTTTGGAAAGAAATATATGGTTTTATATAAATATTTATTTTAGATATTATATAAATGTTATTTTATATATAGTTAAATGCTTGATAAATTTGTTTTAATATAAATTAAGTTAATGATAAAGTTTGATTTTATCAAAATATAATATGGTTAAGTATTTTTTTATATAGAGTTTATAATGATTTTAATAAATTAAGGTTGAGAGGATAGATTTGAAATTGATTTGAAATGTATTTAATTAAGAATTTTGTTTGATTAAATCAATTTGAAACTTATTGAATTTGAAGGTTTTAAGATACAAATTTATAACTTGATTCTGAATTTAAAGTGACTAAATGGATATTTCAAGTTTTAAATAAATCGAAGGAAATATTTAGTTTAATGTAATATAAGGCTATTTAAATGATAATGGATTTGTTAAGTGAATACTTCGAAACTGAATAATAATGAAGTTAAAATAAGATATATATGAAATTATCAATTTAGCTTGGAGAGTGCTAAAATTTGGAAATAGATATATTTGAAATGGAAATGATATTTTGGTGTTGAAGTATAAATTATTTTGAAATGACCACGGTGTTATAATGATGTTTAGTTCCACGGATCCTTAGAGGATGGTTATCCCAAACATCCTTTGAGTTACTTGTATTTCAGTTGATATTTCACTTGAGTTGGATTTATTGATATAAGAATGTTAATCCTGACTCGAGTGTTTTGTGTTTTGCTTTACGCTCGGGTCAGACTGAGTGATACAGCATTTGAGACTCGCCGTTGGAGTTTGGAGCTTCGCTTGGAGATCCAACTATCGATTCAGCTTTCAGCCTTTCCAGTTGATTTGTTCAGAGATGTCACCATTCTGTATTTGAGATATTCTGCTGTATTTTATTTCAAACTCTATTGTTTATATAGTAGCTTCATGAACTACTATTTATCTATTCCGCTGCATTATTATTATTATATTACTCTCTGTCTGTGATTATGTGATTGATTTATTTACTGTATATGCTGAGTTTTTCCAAATTTAAATTAACAGTCTGATATTTTGAGCAATTCAAGTCCGACACGTGCGGATGCGAATGGTTGAAAATACCGGGATGTTACACTCCATAAACTTGCCAAAGCGACTACAACAATTCCACAAGAAAAACCAAAGAACATTAAACCATGATAGGCACCACAATTAAATGGAAAAGCTAGCCATATGAAATATCTGACCTTTAGTGATTAGAGATGCAGGTGTAAATATTATCCTATTTTATTTACCATATCTAATTTGTTGGAGAGAGGAAATTTACCAAAGGGATACTACAGAGTTCCCCAGACTTCTTCCCTAGCTTATTGGATTGAAGTACTGATACTGTTAAATTACAGATGGTAGTTAAATCGATTAAGAACATCTACTATGAGAGACTAGCTTGTAGCTTGCTTTGTAGGTAGTTATTGGCAAGCTATGCTGGTTTATGTTTGTATTTCTATTTTATTAGTTTTATTTTACAATGATATCTGAAGTGTACATGTACATATAAGATAAGTTGTTATGTTGGAAGTTAAGGGGGACCATTAGCCCAAAACTTCCTATTATATATGAATATACATTGCAACTGTTGCATTACTGTTTGGTTTGAATTCTGATTAACAAATTATGTTCCTCTATCTCTATGTGTTTTATGTTTAGGTATATAATCGATAAAAGACTTTCCATATCACTCTAAACACAAAGAAGATGACGACTTAGCTTCGTCCATTTTACCTCAAAATAAAAGAATCATACAGAAAGAAAAAGTGGGACAGACCATGTTCATCTTAGATTATATATATATATATATAGACACACACACACATATATATAAAGTGGGACAAACCACTTTATCAAGTCCAACAATTTTGTCTTAGCATGATACCCTATAATTTGTGTAACTAAACAACAAAAATAAAGTAGATGTAACATATTCTACCTCACCTAGATGAAATTACTGAATTATCAAATAAATGTAGCAAACGCTAAATTTCAAAAACTATTTCGAGTTAGCTAGATATGAACAATACCCACAAAAATATTTGTAGTACTATTTTCTCCTACTGTTTTTCTTTGTATTGTTAAAACGCTTATTTTATACTCTTCATAAACTGCATCAACGAAGACTTCAATCCGAAACTTCAAATTTCAATCCTTCATAATGTAACTGTAGATAGAATGTGTATGCTATCCGACAATATCACTTTTAATAAAAGAAAACTATTAGATGTGTATTCAAAAAATAATAATTTAAAGTCGAAAGTCTAACAAAACATGCACAGTTTTCTTGTTTTAAAAGACACTCAAAATTCAACATAGAATGTCAACTCTCATTTAATAAACACTCAAAATCCAATAGTAGAATACCTTCCCATGAATTCTACTTAGACATGATTCATGAACTGGTAAATATCCTACCAGAGTCAAATAGAAGCAAGTGTGCTACAAGAAAAGTTGAATTTAAGTTATTTGGTAATCTGGTGGATTGTCATTATGTCATGCAAACAAAAATGAACCATACGTCACAAGCTGATAAATTGTTCATTTATAACAAAGAAAATTAAAAAGACGAGCATCTTCTTAGTATAAGAAGTGTGATAATCCATAAGTCTTTATGAAAGAAAATGAAATACATCAGATTGACATATAAATCAATGTGCTTTTCCTTCCATTTCAAACATCTAAACATGTTTCTTAAGTTGTTTTCAACCTCTTCGTTACTTCCAATAGTTACATTATACTTGACTCTTCAAACTTAATCAATCCATCTCTATTTAAGTAGATGGATTTCAATCCTAATATCATGAATATTTTTTTGAACCTCGTATTTGAATTCGAATGTCAAAAATAGTTTTGAAATTGAAAAAAATATAATATCTGAATTGGACACAGTAGAATAATTTCGCCTGCTACTATCTTGTGCATCCTTTCCATGCAGGATGTAGCCACTTGAAATCAATTTTGATTTAGGGGAAGGAAAAGAATTGGTACCCTAAATCAGATTTAGGTTGAAGAATAGAGTTACGAATCTATGAATAATTGAATACCTAAATAAGATCATGTAACCCTGAGTACTTGAACAAGCACCGGCAATTAGTCCCTGACGTCGATTGGTGGTAGGGCAAAACAAAGATGCTGACGCAATGTTTAATTAGTGATGATTTTTATAAATAACAATTTTGTTTTGTTGGTGGTGACAATCCTTATACAAAAAATATTTTAGAGATTTGAGGAAAGGAGTCCGAATCAAATAATTTTCATTCTAAGGGTTTTATTTTCTTTTGGGGGCAGAGTATGAAAATAAGATGGCATAGTAGGTAGGAAGTGAAAACATAGTCCGCCTGGAAATATTACTTTATATGTCTAAAAATTAAACCGCTGCTATTATATTGGGGTCACTATAACAGTAGCATTTAGGGTTCAAACGCTACTATTTAATGCTACTAAAATCACATTTTCTTGTAGTGAGATGCATTATACAGATCCATTTTGCTATCGAAAGCCATCAAATGATCGTCGGTATCTGTAGTACCATGATACTTCAAAGTTGGGATCTTCAGATAGGATGGGATAACCATTGACATGATTTCGTCCGTGAAAGGTGCTACTCACTCGTTATCATTTGCTTTCTCATCCAAAGTCCTCTTCCCCATAACATTCAACATGTCTTTGATTGCTTTTTCTGCCACATCCTTCAAATAAGCTTCGGGGTTATGATAAATTTTCCGATTTGGATTGTACTCTTTTGATGTTGAGCATCCGGACTGTTTGAGAGATCGTTCTAGTACCCTTACTTGATGATCAAATTTAGTCGGAGGATGGTATTTCTTCTTTAAAGATGTAAAGTCGATTTATCCCTTACCCTCATTTCATCTTGGAGAGATCACCTCATCTCCATTTATTGTTTTCACTATCTTGGAAGACTTTTGAGACAAGGCTGCTTTGAGAAGTTCCTGCATCTCCAGTAATTGTCATTCCAAGTGCTTTATTTTGGTTGCATTATCGTCTTGTTGAGCTGAGGTTGATGGTTGCCCTTGCACAACCCCCTCCAAGTTGAAAGTTGGAGTTATGTTTTCTTCTAAAGTTGTAGTGTGAACGTCCTCTTCGTCCATTTGACTAAGTCTTTTGGATTTCATTTTCCTACACCAAGTTAAACAATCCATAATTAGACTATAAGGTAGCCACAGGGTCGGAGTTTCAAGCCCTCCTTCTAGCGCCAAAAATGTTAACAAGAAAACTTGTCAACATCCCCAAAGCTACGTGGTTAACAAGAAATATTGTTTACGCTTCCAAAGAAGATTTCTAGAAATTATTACTCCCTTCGAAACCCCCTTTCGGTTAGGCTGACTTGCACAAATTGCTATTGAAGGGTTGTCTAATGAACATATAAATGGTAGTTAACGGATCCAATCAACCTTATTGAAATGGATGTTATGGAGAATGCACCTCATTTGAAGCCTCTTTTCTGAGTGAGTCGAAAGAGGTCATTTACATTAGACATTTATTCCTTTCGACAATGTCGGAAGGTATATTCTGCCTTTAAGGAGAAATAATTGCTTTCGACACCATTGTTTGTACTCTTCTGGGAAGACCTCCTTCAAAAGGGTTTTATATGTTATAATGTGTGCGCATGTTTCGAAGGAATTCATCCATATGAAATTTCTTATCATTTGCACATTAGATCCATAGTGAAATGTCCCTTTCGACCAGGTCGAAAGGGGTTTTGCTCTTTCATAGTAGATCTAATATGCAATATGCAAGCTTTATGTCATATATGCAATGCGATATCATCTTGGATGACATAGGATCCAGTAATTTATGACGGTCGAAACATCATCATCAATTTTATTTGTCACTTGATATAATTAAATGTAATGATGAGTGATTCATATGCATATCATCCAAGTTGAACCCATTGCATCACATAAGTCAAAAAGGAATTAAGAAGATAAGCTAGCGTCATGTGCAATTAATCATTAGTCAAGCCAATGATCGAAATGATCTCCTCATGATCAAAATCTTTATTGAATCTATGCACTTCCTCTTTTAACATTAATCCAAATTGAGTTACAAGTAAGAAAACTTTTTTTCCTAAATTGATTTAGGGTTACAAAGATTTAATTTTGCTAAGAAATGGGAGAATGAGTTTAGGATTCCAAAATCTGGTCCCTAAAATCGGACCTCTAGGGTCGTATTTATAGATGTAGGTCGGCCATCTTTTGCACCCATCCTTTCGATTCAGTTGAAAGGTCTTCCTCTAATCTTCCGCATGCATCCTTTCAACATGGTCGAAAGGCCTTCTTTCAATTTTTCTGTGCACATACTTTTGATGCTGTTGAAAGGCTTTCCTTTCTACTTTTCTCATCCATTCTTGTGCCTCCTATCTTCTTATTCCAGACCTTTCGACCCAGTCAAAAGGATCTCCTTGTCAACCTTTCGTTGCCATTAAGGTCTAAGTGCCTCTTTTTCTTTGCTTTCTACTGAACCGCTTTCGACTTCGTCGAAAGGGTGGTATAACCGCTCTTCGCTTTGTGTTGCTATACTGTTGCGAGTGGGAAATGAGTTGAGCTTTCAAATTACTTTGAAAGGAATAGAGAGTGACATCTGAGTCTTGACAAAAGGACTCTTAGCCTTCGTATAGGATTTTCATCATGCTTGCGAAAGGTTCCAACCGTCTCGAAAGGCTTGTCCTTGCTTTCGAAAGGTGTATCAGAATCAAATTTTCAAGTGGTAAATTGACAATGACAAAATCTTCTATTTTGAAGGAATTGGTTCGTGTGCGCAAGCCTTTCGTTCAACACCTTTGAAAGGAGCTTCGAATCCATTCCTGCTTTTCTTATATATGCGAATCCATCTGCGTTAAAAGGTTTTAATGAGGTGAAAGGGTAGCGTTGCCTTCTATTTCCATTTTCGAAAGCTTTTGTACCGTTTATCATTTGTAATTGCACCTGATGCTTGCGACTCCTTCGAAAGCCTTCTCAATGCCTTCGAAACACTCTTCTTTGAATTTTGGGGAAACCCATGTCTTCAATTTTAGTAGTGCCTAGCACTTTTATAAGCCTTCTTTCATACCTTTGTTCATCAGTGGATTTTCAAAATCCACTTCCACCACCACCTCAAAATATAGATTCATGAAACAATCCTAATAGCTTTTACAACGAAAATATGCAGTTTAAATTGCATATATATGCAGCTAGAATTGCAAATAATTATAGGCATAACTACATTTATTTGCAGCCAGAAATGCAAATTTTTGTTTTAGCAGCTATAACTTCGTATATTTGCAATTATAACTGCACATATTTGCAGTTCTAGCTACATCTATTTGTAGTTTAAACCACACGTTTTTTCCGGAAACTTTAACAACGGTGTTTCATGAAACTTGTTTTTGAGGAGGGTTTTTTAGGAATTAAGTTTGCAAATAAGGGGCGGATGCTAAATTACACTAAATTTAAACTGTTAAAATAAATCTCTAACTCTCATTCCCTTCACATAATTATTTAGGATTTACATGATAAGCAGATTATAAATATCTCCGATGTATATGCACCTAATAACAGTAACCTTAAATGGTTGCTTTGGCTTGAATGTTCTGACTCTCAGTGCCTTAACTTATGGTCCCTGGATTATAGGTAGAGACTTCAACATAGCCAAGCACATTGCGGAGCGTTCACCAAGAGAGAGGAAGAGTATATTGACTTGGAAAAATTTAATGAATTTATTAATTTGAATAACCTTATTAAATTACCTCTTATAGGTTGGAGATACACTTGGTCTAATTTTAAGGAGAACCCTTCAATGATTATGTTGGATAGATTCCTCATGTATGAGGATTGAGAAGAAAAATTCCCTCTTTCTAAAGTCTACTGAATTGCTAGTTTCTATAGGAACCAAGCTGGTTGGCGGGGGTAAATTCAGCAAACGTAACATCCCCTACTTTAAGGCCCAAAGCTAAGCGCTACAGATGCTGTAGTCGTCTATAGTATTAACTTCCGGTGATAAAATACGGTAATGTCAATGGTATCCATAATATCATAAGCACATGAATATGAAATAAAATCAACACAGATCTCAAAAATAACTTTTCTGATTACATTTCAAATAAATATTTCATATTTAGTTACATAATCCCAAAACGATTCCCAGGTTTTGGTCAAATATAATTAATACAAATTATACCAAGAGCGACATATGAAGATGCCCCTTGGATTGTCAGAGTGCAATATAGATATATCAGTCATAAATACATCACAACAGAAATAATACTAAATCGCTCCTACATAACTAGCTTTGCCTCCTGCGCGTCTTCGGAAGCTTATTCGTCCAACCTATTAAACCTAAAAAGTCCGTAACTCTCAATCTACTCAAACTAAATTTTGAGCATCCGAGAGTTTAAGGGGAAAACATAAACTTCGAGCCAGACATAAAGCTTGGTGTGAATAATTCTATTACATCCCGATTTATTGATATTAAGTGAGACCATGCCGCTTAGTGGAACGGGTTTTCCCTCACTAATATCCTTTTAAAAGTATATCTTTTGTGAATCAAAATCTTACAATCAAACTAATTATAACAACAAGAGCAATAACATATGTGCATAAATCAGGTAATCAATAGACTATCTATCCAACATTATAGTTTTAACTGGCTAACTATTAATCATTGGCTGACTCGGGCCTACCAGACATAATAAATAATCTAACTTCTGCTAGATACAATACTGGACGATCTATCCTTAACTTACTTCTCCTATGGTCAACTGATCCTAACAGTTTTGCGGACCCACCAATAACCTATCTTTTCTTTGTATATTTCTTTCTGTGTGTAACCTCATTTTAGTCTTACCTGTGACAAAGCCCTACACACTGGAATTTTGGACTTATATTAGCTAGGGGCTAATAGCTAAAGTATAGGGTGCGACCCTACACTAGTCCCACCTGGTCTTTTAATATCTAAATCATATACTTAGGATTAACTACCCCCTTCAATTTTCCTTAAAAACATCTTTCAAATTGATTTATCCTTTTTAAATCATACTTACACAAGGAAAATTTACTTTTTTGCTTTACTCAAAAAACTTATGCCATGATATATGCTTTACATAAAACAATGTTAATGAAAGTTCAAATCAGCAGGGTTATCTATCCCTTTAAAACAAGTTGAAGCCCTTTTTAACTCACAAAACATTAGGCTATAAAGCAAAAGTCATACCTTCGAAACCATTGTTTAAAACCTTAAACAATCCCTGTTAAAATCATTGAAAACATCCCTTTCGAAAGCTTTACGTAAACCTTAGACATCCTCTTTCAAAAGCATTTAAAATTGTCTTTCAAAAGCATTAGAAACCTTCCTTTCGAAAGCATAGGGTTCAAGTAGAGTTTGTGGAAACATAGCTTCAAAACCATTTAAAATTGTTCCTTTCAAAACCATTAAGTTTAACTTTTAATATAACTACAAGGTCAAAGAGAACAGAGGTGAAAGCATGGATTTTGAAAGCATTATCCTAGGTTAAAGAATGATTAATTTCTTCAAGCTTTCTACTTGATTCCTAGCTTATCTTCTTTTTGAATCTCCTTAATGGTGGTCGGCCGAGCTCAATAGAGTTTTAGTTCTGTTTATGAATGTTAAAATGAATAAGGGATGAAGAATGGAAGGGTTTAGGGTATTAGAATGAAGGATGTTCCCATTTTACCCCTACCATATTCCTCCTACTTATTTATTTTCAATCATCTTTTGCCTATACATTCAGTAAGGCACGACCCCTTATTAATTAACAAATCTCAATCTCTTAACTATTAACATTATTTTATTATTTATCCAATTAAATATTCTAAATAATATCAGTCAAAATTAAGGTCATTACAGACTCCCTTCCTTAAAGAATTTCGTCCTCAAAATTATGATAGGGTTCTCACAACAATCAAACATAAAGGTAAAACTTACCGTCAAACATGTCAGGATAAGTGTCCCTAATTTTGCTCTCGGTTTCCCAAGTATAGTCTCTCTCATCGTCACTCCACTGGACTTTGACTAATCTGATTGTCTTGTTCCTTAGTCTCTTCTCATCTCTCGTAACTACACGAACCGGTTTTCTAACTATAGTCATATCTGGTTCCACTACTAGATCCTCTAACACAGTTGGTGTGATAGTAGTCTCTGGATCTCAAATACACTTCATTAGATGAGAAATATGAAAAACATTGTGTACTCCTGCCAAACTATTCGGTAACTCTACTATATACGCGAGTTTTCTAATCCTTTATATAATAGGAAATTGTCCATCGAATCTTGGTGCCATTTTCCCGATTTTCAAAACCTGATTACACCTTTCATCGGTGATACCTTGATGAAAACATGATCTCCAACTGAGAATTTTAGGTCTTTCCGTCTCTTATCTGCATAACGCTTCGCCTAGATTGAGGTTCCTTTATTCTAGCCCGAACTGACTCAATCTTTCTGCAGCTTCTTTAACTAAATCTAGACCAAGAATCAATCTATCCCTGGTCTCTAACCAACAAACGAGAGACTTGCATGGCTTTCCATACAAAGCTTCAAACGGTGCCACCCTATACTAGTCTGTTAACTATTGTTATACGAAAACTCGACTAAATGTAGAGGGTCTTCCTATGATCCTCCAAAATCTAGCACATAAGCTTTTAAAAAATCCTCCAAGGATTTGTTAACTCTCTCTGTTTGCCCATCTGTCTGTGGATGGTAAGCGATACCCATCTTGAGCTTGGTACCTAAAGTATCTTGTAGACTTCTCCAGAAATCACTAGCGTATAAGGAATCTCTGTCACTTACTATACTATTTAGAATTCCATGCAGTCTAACTATATTCCTCATGAATAACTTAGCTTAACCTGGCGATATCATTGTCGACTTAACGGGTATAAAGTGTGCACTCTTAGTCAAGCTGTCCACTATAACCCAGATACTTATCTTGCCTTCAACTAATGCTGCCTCAGCGTCTCAAGCACTATCCTAAGATGAACTTCATGATCCCTTTCATCCTTAGAGTACATCAAAATGTTATCTATGAATACTAACACGAATCTGTCCAAATGTTCTCGGAAGATTCTGTTCATCAAGTCCATGAAGAATGCTGGCGCATTAGTTAGTCCCAACGACAACACTAACATTTGCACGATCCATATATGGTCCTAAACGCCATCAAAGGAGTACTATCCTTTGCTATTCTAAGCTAATGGAACCCTATTTCCAAATCCAACTGAGAAAATACTTTGGCTCCACTCAACTAGTCGAACAAATCGTTAATTCTAGGTAACAAATATCAAGTCTTTATTGTTTTCTCATTCAACTTACGATAATCGATACACAACCTCAACGATTTGTCTAGTTTCCTCGCAAACACTGTGCTGCTCCTCAGGGTGAACTACTTGGTTTGATAAAGTTCATAACTTCTAAATCCACCAACTGCACCTTTAACTTCTTCATCTCGGTAGGTGTCATTCTACATGGCGGTATAGTCATAGGTTCAGCCCCTAGTACTAATCTCTTTGAAACGCAATGGCTCGTTTCGACGGTAGTCCTACCACGAGATCAAAGACATTTGCAAATTCTTTAACAATGAAAACTCGATTCAATTCGTCTTCTACCTTCATAACACCCAACAAAGCATTAGTCTCAAAACGAGGATTTTCTACGGAGTATATAATCTGATCTCTACAACTAGGGTGTCTAAGTGATATTTTCCTATCATGACAAAATATCCTAGCATCGTACTTACTTAACCAATCCATACCTAATATGATTCCAAACTCTACGAAATCAAATACATGCAAACTGCAAGCAAATTTATGACCTAACAATTCGAACTCTAACTGGTCACATCTCATCCCAAGAGTCACATACCCTCCTATCTTATTCGCAACCCTTAAGGATGTAATTAGGTATGAAGGTTCTAGGTTAAGCTTGTCTACCAAATAATGAGATACAAAAGAATGTGATGCACCAGTATCAAATAGAACTCTAACCGATACACCATGAATCGCGTACCTCCCAATACAGCTTTTCCCTTTTCCTCTGTTGTTGGTCTTGAGGTAGCTGATTCTAATGCAAACACTTTGCCCTTTCCATCTTTGGACGGTTCCTTGCACCGGTTCTTATAATATCCAATCTGACCACAGTTGAAGCATATGATATTCTTCTTCCTGATCACCTTCTTTCCATCTCCTGAGTGACATTCATTAGCGAAGTGCCCATTCTTATCACACTTGTAGTAGATAACTTCCGTTTTTCCTTTCTTGCACTACTACAAAACAAGCCATTTGCATCGGTTGTTTACCCCCCTTTTGCATCAGTTCAACAGCCAATGCATATGCAACCGATGCAACAGGCTTAACACTTTTGCATCGGTTCTGAAACCGATGCAAAAAGGTCCTTTTTGCATCGGTTGTTACTAACAACTGATGCAAAATATCATGGTTGGTTGCTTGGACACAGCCCCCATGTTGCATCGGTTGTAATGAAAACCGATGCAACAAAGGAACTTGTTGCATAGGTTGTTGTTGAAAACCGATGCAAACTAATCCCTCTATTGCATCAGTTTTTTATAACAACCGATGCAAATTAATCCCTCTATTGCATCAGCTATTTATACCTGATGCAAAAAAGTCATTCTCAGAAACCATTATTATAGTACTCAAATAGACTATATATATATGATTGATTATAACAAACAATTATTGCATGCAATATTACAATCATTCAAAATTAAATTTGATGGCAAATACAAACTGAATAACATAATACCAAAATAAACATATATCATCAATTATAGTGTTAATAATCTATACAAAATAATGGTTCATACATTCATTTTTGCAGCATAATTCAGATCTTTAGTACAATCATTAAGTGGTACATTCATCTATCTCTTGTTGGCTGTAAGAACCATCTTGTACAAAGTACTGCAATTACAAGATTGTTTCGAAACATTAATCGTATAACTACTTAACAAAATAGTCGATAGAAATACTCATACTCACATTGCATCCCAGTACACTTTTCAATTGCTTGCTTACCTCTACAACCATGTAACAATCTGTCATTCAAACCACTAAACAGCAACATTCATTCCACTCCTTACTGCCATACTTCCTCCCTGACACATCCACTCCTACATACACTATACAAAAACCCCACAACAATATGTCATCACCTCAACTCAACACTGCTGCATTCCTTCATTCCTCATTGACGAATACAATTGTTCTCACTGTCTACCACAGCATACATACCATATTACTACACCACCTAATCATCTAACAGTGCCTAATTACTCAACATCGTCATTCATCCACACAACTGCACCTGACCATCACACTTCAAAGTACATTAAACTCCACTGCCTTCTACAACTTGGTTCACCCAAACTACTCCACATACAAACTGTTATACAACCTCATCATACTGACCATCCCTACCTGCATATTCATAGCCAACTGTGCATGTCATCACCACCACTACAACATCTTCTGCCTTCACATCCTTGCTGCCACCTTCACAATTCCTTCTCATTGCCACAAACTACAAACTATAAACCAAAAATGCTACTGCCACCTAAACCTCTCCCACTGACCACATCCACAACTGCTTCCTTGATCAACTTCCTGCCTCCTCACAATTAATCACACCATACTCCAAAACAAACTTTCAAACACCCCTCAGTCATATACCACCATCGACTAGCAAACTCACCAAACTTCACCGCTGTTTCAACAAATCTCACTTCTGCTTGAACCCACCATCGCATCACCCTCCTCTACACTACACCTTCCTATGCACTACAAACTTCAATACTTCACCTGCATTCATACTTCTGCCATACACTGCATAGAGCATACCCCTTTGCCACTGCACTACCACAAACCTACATATAATTGAATCACCTGCTCACAAACCACAGCAACTTTACACAAACCACTGCTGTTAGTCTCCACTTCCATTATTACCAACACATACCACCACACTCACATGTCTTCCTCTATAGCCACATCACTGGCAACTAACTGCTTCAGAACCTCATCAGTTCACTGCGTACCAACCCTCTGCAACGGAAATTGCTCCCCTCAACTTAATCCCAAATCCAATCAATAAATCATGATTATCGCTAAAAGGTTGCTGCGATTTTTACTTAGTGTCAGAGTTTTAGCTAAAGATAGCTAGATAGAATTTTGGAACTTAAAAGGTTGTTTGAAAATGTTTATTAACTAATAGCTGATCATGTTTTCTATATAAAATAAAAATAAAAATATTTTGTTTCTCAATAAGTCTGGGTAACACACTTATTTATTGAGGCTGTTAAAATTTCTAAGTGAATGCTAAATAAAAGAAGAATGATAACTTAGTGAACTTATTTGGATTAGGGAAAAAAGGCTGACATGATCGTATGGCTGCATAAGTGAGATTTTTTAAAATAATAAACATTGTAGTAAATAAATTATAATACTGATAGAGGCGTACCTGTGCACATTATCCATTCACTTCCATGTGTTTTGCATTCTTTGAGCTGCAGCGATCGTTTATCACTTGCCTACATTCTTTCAGCTACCCAAAGCACAGTCTGATATAATAAATCATACACGAAATGTCAAGCATAGACTGGACAAGTATTAGCAAGAATGCAACTAAAAACACTCATAGCTTTATGGATGATTTGTTGATTTCACCAAACCTTCTACCTTGTCTATTGATTCAGTCATGCAGGCCTTGGATATATTTTCCAATATTAGTGGCCTGTCTATAAAGAAACATGTTTGGACTTAGGCACCTAAAAGATCTCTTTGAGATAACATAAAAACAAAATTTCTATTTTAAGTTGATGGTGCTCTATGTGCAAAGATGAGTTCCCAATAAGCATAGTTTGATATGTATTTTACTAACAAACAGATGGAAGAACATATGTTAAACGATTTGTATACATGGTTTTATATCACAATCAACAATTGGTATACCAAATGGTGTTTCCCTGCTTTTTAGCATGTTACAAATGTTTGCTTGCTGCTTATTATTCTTGCATATATTGATATGGAGATTCAACAAATTTGTGTAACCAATACCTAGATTGTTAGTTTTGGATATATTGATGTGGAGCAAGTATCATCCTAGATGAACTATTTCAAAATATAACGGTTATATTCAGCATGACAAAACACAAAGCTTGCAGTATAATCTTATTTCTTTCAATATCATTTCTTTTCAAGTTTCTGAATCTTATGTAAAGCTCAATAGTGTATCACTTTGAGAATTCTCTGACCTAATCCATCTTACTGTCATTGCAAACATGACGCTACAAAGCTGTGTAGGTATATGTTATATGCCTTAGGCATGTATAGTTAATGTTTTTACGCTAAAATAAACTAAATAGAAGCCCTTTAAAGAGCACTATATTACATACATTTAAATTATGTATAAGGTTGGTGAGAGTTAAAACTATGGACTCTTTTGTAATGACATGACTGTCAAAGTATTGTTCATGTGGAGGATGAAAGTAAGGTAACTATAAGTACAGAAGTATATATAGTACAATGACAATTTGGATCAAAAATATGGTATATGCATTGGAACGCTTTCATTAGTATATTCCAAAAATTGACATGTAAAATCTTCTTATTTTGCTTCAAAACTTCATGGTAGTGAATTAGTATGTCTTAACCCTCACATGGATTGTTATGAAAAACATAAGAAGTTTATGCTTGAATATAGCTCATATAATTTAGGTATACTGGTCTTAGCAACATAGAGATTAAGTGATAAACCGGTTGAGTTCTAATTAATCATCTCAAAATTGTATAAACTTCAAAAGCCAATTCATCAAGTTCCATAGTTATCTCTCATAAAATAAACAATCTACAAAACTGACAAGTGTGTTTCCCACCCCCCTTCACTTAACCAGTAAAATTTTGTGCTCCAAACTGCATAAGAGGGTCCATCCACCAAGTTAAATTTCTACAACAGATCAAAGATGAGGCAAAACCAAAAATAATGCAGAAACAGTCCAGTCCAAAAATCAAGCACAAACCGAGCATGAATTAAGCAATTACAAAACACATATGCTAATATTGTACCTGTGTGCTTACTACAAAGATGTGTGGCTGCAGTTGCAAAGATTTGTTGATGATTGTACAGTGGTATATGGCTGAAGTGGCAAAAGTAAAGTGTGTGTGAATTGCTGCTGTGTACAGACAACAGATAGTAGGATCGGCCTGATAGAATGCAACACCAGAATTGGAATCATTGCACTCTCTATGTGCTGAAAAGCATCTACCGAACTAATATACGAAATCTGAAACAACCGTGAACTAAAACAACAATACAAAGTAGGTATATTTGTTATTTATTAATTTAATTTCATGTGATTTTGTTTTTATATGTTTAAGTCAAGGTTACGGACGGTGATTGACCTATCGGCTACAAGAGACACCATCACCTTCCATAAATAGTGTTTTCCTGAAAGAGACAAAAGATGCTTTTTTTTTCTATCGGTTTCTTCTTAAAAAAAGGCATCATCAAATTCTCTACTAAGCATTATTGTGATCTGTGCAAGTAATCATAGATTGCACAAATAAAACTCATCCTGAGAGGAGGTTATCACTTAACTGCGTGTGATTCAGGAAAGAGGGAAAACTATCTCAAAAGACGATGACTTGTTCGCGATTGGATCTATCCCTAAAGTTCTAACATCTTTTAAAAGTAACAAATCAATTGTTTATGATTTCAAATTGACTCATTATAAGAAAATCAAATAGAATATTAATGCAAGAACAGCATACTTGACTGTGGAGAGGATCATCTTCTCGAGAAATGAGTTGTTGCATTGCCAAAATTGCATATGATGCAGCTATGACTGGATCCAGATTCGAAATGAGGTGTTGGAGCATTTCCACTTCGGCCCTCTACCTTTACTTCGAAGAAGCATACAGCTGCTTGCGTGGGTCCAGGAAGAGAAGCTATAGTGCCTGTGAGTAATTGATAGTCGACGTGCATGCCAAAAATAGCTTCCACGCCGGTGAGAGCACCATCTTTAATCATGTGATATGCACCAGCTCCACCTTCTTCTGCAGGTTGGAAGAGAAGCTTTACAGTACCCTTTCATAATGAAAACACGAAACATTAAGAAATGTCGGACTAAGGACTGCATATAAAGTATTAGTTAGGTGTTTATATCTCCACTATCACAAAGTAGAAATATTAAATCTACTTTTTGAAACAATTATTATACTAATCCAAGAATTTATACTATAACAGTTGCAACAGCAAGGAAGAAAAAGAAATTATTGCATCTAAAAGTAATGAAAAGTATGCAATGATAGTGACAATGATAAATGAATTTTAATGTTAAAAGAGAGTAAAAGAAATTTTTATGCATTTCAAAAACAATTATATCCATACCTACACTTGCTTCTCTTTGCTTAATCCCAAATATTATGTCTTAATTATGCATTTGCTGCACTAAATATAATACTAATGGAACGCAAGCGAGGTACGGTCTTGTGTTTTAATAGTGATGACTAGGTTCAACTAAAGTAATATATTGTTTGTTTATTGCGTAAATAAAAAAAATTAAGTACATCTTGAATTTAAGAAGAGAAAAACTATATGATACTTGAAGCATAGATAGAGTTTTCAAGTGTTTTATCTTTCACCTTTTGTTTCTTACTAGTCTTCAAATTTGGAACAAAAGAATCAAATAGCACAGTAACAGAGGCATAGAGACAAAAATACCAAACATTCTTTTATTAAACCAAGCAATTTCAGTATATACAATATGTATTTTTTTAAAGTGGCAAATATTTCAGTTTGTTTATAAAACAAACTGTTGTAATGTTGCATCTCTGCAACATTAATTCAACTCGCATTCATCTCCACAAACAACTACATCCATCAACATTCATTCATTATCATCATCACCACCACATAAATAAAAATAAAAATAAGAAAACATTACCAGCATGGGCAACAGCTTACGATGTTGCTTGGCCTGCGTCCTGCCATGCGGCGCCCTCGATCTGATCAGGATCGTCCACATCAACGGCGAGGTCGAAGAGTACGGCCGACCCATCTCAGCCAAAGAAGTCCTCGACACTAACCCTAATCACGTAATCAGCAAACCCTACTCCCAAGGCGTCACCCATCGGATCCTGATCATTTCTCCGGAGTCGGATCTGAAGCGCGGGTCCATTTATTTTCTGATTCCCACCTCCGCCATTCCCGATAAGAAAAAGCGCCGAAAAAGTAAAAAGGTCGATTGCTCTGGTACTAAGGATCGACTCCATACATTGCGAATTTTGGATTCAACTACGTGCCTATTATGTAACGAGGACTCAGAAACACATGAGCATTTGTTTTTCAATTGTAAATATAGTATGTATCTTTGGGGATTGGCCATGAATCGTCTTCGTATGCCATCAACAGAGCGTCCAATTCTGCGATTAGAGCTTATTCCTCTCAACAATAGGGGTCACCAGCAAGGTTGTAGCAGAATTTTAGGTTGAAGACTAATAGCAGACGTTAATTAGCAGCAAAAAACCCATTCTAGCATCTCGTTTAATTTGTTGAAGAAGAAAAGAAGTAAAAAATAAATTTTTTGGCACCGAGCATTCTGAGGAGGAGAAGAATTTTTTTTTCGGAGTGGGTTATCCAAGAGGAAGGAGTACATTTGTCCAAAGTAGTAACTTTGGAGCCAAATTTTTATTATTTCCCAGCTAAATTTTATATTGCCATCAACATGTAGTTGCATCGGTTGACTTTAGAACCGATGCGACTAAAACTATTTGCATCGGTTGTTGGTGAGAACTGATGCAAATTTGATTTTTTTTATTACCTATTGCTTTCCACGTATCAATTGCATCGGTTATTAAGATAGAACTGATGCAAATAGTTCTATTTGCATCAGTTTTTACTTCAACCGATGCAAATGAGGTGAAGCATTATGCACTTTTTGTACTAGTGTTGGCTATTCCTCCTTTCTGAGCGCCTTTCTTATGGAAAAACTTTCTTTCTGGTTTTGCCCACCATGAGTTCCCCTGCTTTTTTACCATTAAGGAAAGCAAGCATCTCCTCATTCCTCAAAGCCATCTTAACAACTACATCACACGGATCCCTAATATGTGGCAAAGTTGCTTTAGCAAGCTCGGGTTTCAATTCACGGATGAACTTCTCATTTCTTTTGATAACTATATCTAAAACATATCCGTACCTCAATAATTCCTCAAATCTGGTAGCATACTCAAACACTGTCATGTCCCCCACTCTAACTCAGCAAACTTCCTAAGCAGAGCTGACTTGGTGATCTCCGACATGAATCTTTCCCTAAACCTCCTTCTAAATTCCGCCCAATTTGTGGTCTCCTCATTTACTCCCATTGTAAGACTATTCACCAGTATAGTGCTGCTCCTTGCAATTGCCTATGAGCAATTCTCCTATTCTACTCATCATTAAGACCCAAATCAGCAAAGATCCTTTCGCAATGAAGCAACTAATTCTCCACTTCAATTTCGTCCTTAGTCCTGATAAACTGCTTCCCTCCAAGCTTAGCATACTCTCTACTCAATACCGCATGGTTATTGACCACCGGAGTTCCATGATTTCATCCTTCAACATTTCCTCCAACTAATCCCGCAGTAGCTCCAGCTTGCATCATGTTAACGAAGAACTGATACATAGCTCCTATGTGAACTTGTGGCACTCCAGCACCCACATTAGCAGCTTGTACCCGACCTGGATTCCTTCTAGTATTTGGCCTAGCATTTTCGTTAGTTATGATGCTTCCTCCACCAAGGTTAACTCTTCCATTCCTAGCACCCATATCTTACTTCATTAAAAATATGCATTTGAGCCTTTGTAAGATACAAAAAAATAGCCTAACAAAGATAGGAGAACAAAGATAAAGCGTATACTTATTTATAGCAAATACAAGTACGCTACTATAACGTTATCCCATACCCCAATCTTTTCTATAATTCCTTTGGATTATGTTTTTCAAAAATCATTTTAAGTTAAAGTTTCTTTTAAGTTTTCATAAACTTATGCTCTGATACCAAGTTGTAACATCCCCTAATTTGAGGCCCGAAGCTAAGCGCTACAGATGCTACAGTCATCTATAATATTAACTTTCGGTAACAAAATACGGTAATGTTAATGGTATCCATAATATCAGAAGCACATGAATATGAAATAAAATCAACATAGATTTCAAAAACAACTTTTTCGATTACGTTTCAAATCCATATTTCATATTCACTTACATAATCCCAAAATGATTCTCAGGTTTTGATCGAATATAATTATTACAAATTATGCCAATAGCGACATATGAAGATGCCCCCTTTGATGATCAGCGTATTAAATAGACATATCAGTCATAAATATATCACAGCGAAAATAATATTAAATAGCTCCTACATAGCTAGCTTTGCCTCTTACACGTCTTTGAAAGCTTATTTTTCCAACCTACTAAACCTGAAAAGTCCGTAACTCTCAATCTACTCAAAATTTTAAGCACCCGAGAGTTTAAGCGGAAAACATAAACTTCGAGTCAGACATAAAGCTTGGTGTGAATAATTCTATTACATCCCAGTTTATTGATATTAAGTGAAACCACACCGCTTAACAGAACATATTTCCCTGACTAATATATGTTTAAAAGCATATCTTTTGTAAATCAAAATCCTACAGTCAAACTGATTATAACAATAAGAGCAATAACATATGTACATATAAATCAGGTAATCAATGGACTATCTATCCAACATTATAGGTTTAACCAGCTAACTATTAACCATTGACGGATTCGGGCCTACCAGACATAATATATAATCTTACCTCTGTTAAATACAATACTGGAAAATCTATCCTTAACTTACTTTTCCTAGTGTCAATTGATCCTAATGGTTTTGTGGGCTTACAAATAACCTATCTTTTCTCTGTATATTCCTTTCTTGCATAACCTCATTTTAGTCTTACCTATGACAAATCCCTACACACTAGAATTTTGGATTAATATTAGCTAGGGGCTAATAACTAAAGTACAGGGCGCGACCCTACACCAGTCCCATCTAGTCTTCTAATATCTGAGTCATAAACTTAGGGTTAACTACCCCCTTTAATTTTCCTTGAAAACATTTCTTTCAAATTGATTTAACCCTTTTAAATCATACTTAACAAGGAAAATATACTATTTGCTTCACTCAAAATACTTATGCCAAGATATATGCTTTACATAAAAAATATACTATTTTAAATCAGTAGGGTTATCTATCCCTTTAAAACAAGCTAAAGCCCTTTTAACTTTGAAAACATTAGGCTATAAAGCCAAAGCCATGCCTTCGAAACCCTTGTTTAAAACCTTACACAATCCCTTTTGAAATCTTTGAAAACATACCTTTCGAAAGCTTTACATAAACCTTTGACATCCTCTTTCAAAACCATTTAAATTTATCTTTCGAAAGCATTAGAAACCTTCCTTTCAAAACAATAAAAACATACCATTTGAATGCATAGGGTTCAAATAGATTTTGTGGAAACATAGCTTCGAAACCATTTAAAATTGTTCCTTTCGAAACCATTGGGTTTAACTTTTAATATAATTTTAGGGTCAAAGAGAACAGAGGCAAAAGCATTGCTTTCAAAAGCGTTGCTTTCAAAAGCGTTTATCTCAGGAAAAGAATTACGTAAGAGGATAGCTTCGAAACCCACCCTTTTGAAGCCATTGCGTTCGAAACCATTTAAAAGCGACTAAATTACCGATTCGAAAGCATTGAGAAGGCCGCTTTAAAATTAAAAGACGGAAGCACCCCTTTCAAATATATTGTTTTAAGGTTATAAAGAAAAGCGACCTTAAATAATTCAAAAGATATGAATGCGGCAGCAAGGGTATCGAATATGTTTAAAAGCGGCAACTCCTTCGAAAGCTTCTTTTAAAACAAAAAAAGCGGCAACTCTTTCGAAAGCTCCTTTCTAAAAAAACAAAGGCCAGTTGATTGATTCGAAAGCAATTAAAAGTGGCCTCAACCCCTTCGAAAGCATGCCTTTGACATAGTCCCCTCCACCTAGGGGTGGGCATGGTCGGTTAATAATTTCGATTAACCGTAATTTATAAGCGGTTCGGTTAACCGCGAATCAGTTAATATTGGTCGGCTAATACCCACCGAACCGATCAATATTAACCGCGGTTAACCGACTTACTGAATTGGTTAACCGTTGGATTTAAACGATTAACTGAATAAACGGTTAACCGAATAAATCTTATTGGTTAACTGCTTGGTTCACCGTTAATATATAAACGGTTAACCAGTTAAACGGTTAATCACAACTTCGTTTTAAAGTTGTATAGATTTAACATAATATCAATGAAATACACCGACTATTAGACAGTAAAAATATTCACATCATCAGATAATATATATATATAAAGACTAACTATTAGACATTAAATAGATGTAGCATTACAGTTCATACCTAGTCCAATAACAAATTCACAGTTGATAGCGTGATACAAAGCTACAAATTTCAAAGTCCTATGCAATCCAAATATATACATATAATACATGTTATTACAATAAGAATGAAGCATATAATAAAATAAACATAAACATACATCATTGAATACATGTGCATCTCCTAATCCAAGCATACCAATACCAGTCTCTAATTCTCCACTTTACTGCAGTAAGAAGCTATATTTTCAGCATGTTGAATTTTTAAAACTCAAAAATGATACATTTCCTAAAAACTTTACAGCAGTATAGAGTATTTTATTGGAAAAAAGTAGCATCAAAGTGTTTACTCCCCAATACATACTACTCATATAATGAATACTGGGTTAAGATAGGCTAAAGATGTGTACTTAAGAATTAATTTGTACTTTGTAACATTCATTTGCATTTATATATTTGGTTTACTAATGTGAATTAACTTTGCACAATTTGGTTACATAGTGAATGTGATAGTGATGATATAAAAAGATTAAATTCAAATACTAACTATTTAAATACAAATCCATGAGCTCTTATTTTTAAGTCTTATGAAACAAATGAATAATCCAGATAAAATTAATCTACCACAGTTGCATATATATCTAAGGCTGACATGTGTTTATATTGATCAAATTCAACCTAGTATTAGATTGAATAATATACTTATATAATGCCTGCCAATCAATTCACACGAAGTTGAGAACTAAAGCCTATACCATTTGAAAAAAAATGATAAACATGGTATATTCAACAAAATGAATTAGTTTAATTTACTGATACTGCATTAAGTGTGGAACTAAAATGAAATGAGAAGAACTAAAAAAATTGTTTATGATTTACTGAGATCTGTAAAGTTCTCAATACTTCTTGAGATTCTTCGCTTATACAAGTAAAGAGTATAGAGTATAGCTTATACAATTATGCAATAAACTAAGGGTCTAAAGCTAAACTACTAGTCAATCACATTTCATGTTTCATATATGTTTTCCTATAAACTGATCATTGAGCAATACAAATACAGGTAATAGAACTGATATGTTTGTTTTCTATATGCTCATTGCACATCAGTAGCTTATGAGCAACAACATATGTTTGCTATGCATATGACTAACAATATATATAAGGATATGAAACAGAGAAACATCAACTTTGAAAGTCTAGTGGATCGTATACTATCTAACTTGTATAATATGCAAGTATATAAATCAATGCAATGGTAGATAATAAATAATAAAATATAAAAAGCGTGCAAACCAGAGTTTTTATACTGGTTCGGACTTTCCATCCTACTTCCGGTCCCGAAGCTCCCATTCGGTATTTCCTTTAAACAAACTACCATCACTTCGCCCAGAGAAATAGCTTTAAAACAATAGTGTTTTTGACAATCTTGTGTTCCAATAACACAGTTTTTGACTTATAGTACAAATCTTTCTATGATCTTCTTTGAGTATATGATTAGTTCGAGTAGGATGTGATTTAACTAAATGGTCATACCGGATTGAGAGTTTGTACATAGTAAATATGCAAGAGAATGCTTTAGAACTCAAGAGAATATAGAATAGATAGGATCAAGTTAAGTCAGTTAGTTTACTTCTTAATCAAGAGGCTATTTACAGAGTTAGAGAGGTGTAGATGAAGATTTGTTGCTCTCTGAAGAAAACCCTTCGTTTTTAATGGCAGCAACCCTTTGTGGAAGATGATATCCATTGAATTCAAAAGAAGTGGCTTTTCAAGTATGAAAGTTTTTGACTTGACAGACGTCTGTGGTATAATGACAAACATCTGTGATTATTTTAATTTTTTAACCCGAAACATGTCACAGATGTCTGTGAGTGTACCTCAGACGTATGTGAGGTGAACATGCAGTTTTCTACCTGTTTTTTATGTATATAAAATTATGTACGCATATATACTTAAGGAGACCTTAACAATAATGTATCTAAGACTCTTTTATAATAGAATAACCTTAGTATGGTCAATGAATCTTCGTCTCTCTTTGAGTCTTCAATAGTATCTTTGATAATACCTTCGATCATCGTGCTTGCTTGTAGTATATACCCGCAATTTTGATAAAGTCTATCTATGTATATGATTGTATAGTTGTTATCATTGAAACATAAATTGGAGGTTCTAACAAACTTATCTTGTATACAAGAAATTATATGCATATCAGTTGTTACTATACATGTAGTTAAACTATTATTTGAAATATGTGAATCAAAATGAAACCGTGAGATATGTGAATCAAAATGAAACTGCTATTTGATATGTATGAATCAAAATGTAAACATAGTAATATACCATCATTAATAATGTCTCAAACCAATGATGCAAATAATGTAAATCAACAAGCGGCCTTTTAGTAACTAGTAACAATGAATTCCTATTTACAATTTCTATTAGTAGTTTTTAGTAATAAGCAGTTTTTAGCAACTAACAACTATAAATACAATACTAATAACTATCAAGTACTATCATCGATTTTTTATATGAATTTTGAGTTCATAATATGAGAGAAAAGTTAGGTGTATGGTTGGTTACTAGGTAAATATGATTTTTTACTTCACTGATTTTTTTAGTTAGGCATATTTCCAAGCGGCCTTAGCTATCGAGTAAACTAGTTTAGAAGAAAATGATATTTTAGGCGGCCTTAATGTACCTTTTCGATTAGATTAAGTGAACGCATCACCATGCACATGAGATTCAAATTGTAAAGGCAAAGAAATAAATAAGGACATTAGCATGAGACTATGAATGACCATTAAGGCTAGTGGCAGGCTAAGCAAAGATCGCAAATATGAGGGGACATTAACATTGCTAATTAATAATACCACATATACGCATTGAATGGGAATCACTAAACTAGCATCAATATCAAACTACTTTAATTAAATAAAATATCAGAAAGAAACATAGCTTGTTAGTATACTATTATAACTTCAAATTAGTTGTATAAATCATAGATTAAGCACTGGCCTCAAATAACTTTATACACTCCGACTCTAGTAAACTCAATCTTTTAATATACACTTTCTAGAAAATAATGAACCAATTATCTACTACACAATTTTAGAATAATTATGCGCTAAACACTTGAAATTATTTGCAGCCCTAACATAGTTTTATTGCACTTACAAAATATAAACTGATAAAAATGTCATGAGATTTATTAATCTTAAAAAATGCTATGGATTCAACCACACTAAAACTATAACACAATAAAAACTAAATTAAAATGCTATAATTAAAACTCACAATCTTACTCTTCCTGCTAGCATTCACCATATCTCAAACCAATAGGTGTCAGGCAGCAAAAGCACGACGAAGGCTGTAACACCCCATATTTTTGATAAAATTATTTAGGGTATTTAATTATTTAAATGAAATAAAATAATGTGTTGATTAGGGGATTTAGATTTGATTTTATTAAGGGGTAGCCGTGGCATTTAACTAATGATTTAAAAGAAGATTTAAAATGAAATAGAGGAGGGGTAAAATAGGAAAGAGGCCATTCCTATATCCCTAAAACTTGGCCATGTATCCCCATACACGTTCATTTCATTTGATAAATTTTAAAACTTAAGGCCGGCCACCATTAACAAGAGCAAGGGGAAGAAGATTAAGAAAAGCTAAGGAAGAAGCTAATTCAAATCAAATCCATTCACATCTCAATCTCTTTAATCTCTAAAGCTAAGGTTAATAATGTTTAAATCTCGTATTTGTTTTGTTTTCAGTTTTAAGATGAAATCGAATTAACTTGCAATGATTTGCCATGTTTTTGAATGATGGAATGATTATATATACTTGTTGATGATTTATGGTTGTTCATATAGATTTTATGACATATTTTTATATGAATACCCTATTAAATGACATTCAAATGCCTTGAGAATTTTTATATAGACCAGAAATATTATTTTGGAGATGGGTTACAATTTTTAGAATTTTCAGAATTTTTGTGGAATTTATATAAATTTTCTAGTGAAGATTATGGGTTATAAATTATTTACGGTTAAATAATAATTGGTTTGGGTTTGAAATTAATATATGTTAGAAAACATAGAAAAAGTGATTTTCGAGAATTTTTGTAGAATTTTCCTAAGTGTTTTAATGGATATATAAAATTATTTAAGGTATGGGACTTAAATGTTTTATATATTTATAAAAAGGAGAAGTGGTATTTTGTAAAATAAATCAATTTGTTAATTCTGGAAAGACGGTAGTACTTTTAGAAAAGAGAAACTTGCAACCAATCACAATTTGACAAACAAGGCAGATTGGTACGAAGAAATAGTTTAAAAGGACAAATAAACATGTTTTTCACTATTTCGATGCTTTTGGCACCAGGTTCCGCCTCCTTAGCTTCGCTTCTGACTCAGTCAAAACCAATGCACATTGTATCAGGGAATTGGTATATAGTGAATTGGATGTAGGCGGTAGGTATGAAGTCGAAACCAGGGGTTCCGAAGTGGTTGAGACATTATTTTGGTTTTAAAAGAAAATGCGCCTGCTTGTTTTCGACTAAGAAGCTTTCAAATTGGTTAGCTTTCGATTAGGTCAAATGGATTTAAGGAAATGGTTTCGATTGGTTTGCGCTTTTATTTTAAATGATTACTCTCGACTAAGTTGAAGCCTTTTGACCGCCTCTTTCTACCTTTCGACTCGGATGGGTTTCGAAAGTGTTGTTTTGTTTTTTAAACTTGACCACTTCCCTAATGCTTTTGAAGGGACGGTTTCGACACCATCATTTCTTTACTTAGGAATGATTTCGAAAGGAAGGGTTTCGACTTTAATGGGTTTTTGATCCTTTTGCTCTACTTGAAGGCATAATCCAAAGGGTTTCGACTGAAACAGTTTTCAAGGTTTCGAAGGGTAAATTTTGAATGGCTTCGAAAGGTTTCCACTTGTTTTAAATTGAACCCAAAGGCTTTTGAAAGGTTTAGTATTTTAATGCTTTCGAAAGGATTTTAATGAATGGTTTCAAAGGGGTGGTTCCCTAAGGTTTCGAAAGGGTTGAAAGGAAAGGTTTTTCCTATGTTTTCGAAAGGTAATATTTAAAGGTTTTAAAGAAGGATGTCTAATGTTTTGAAGCTTTTGAAGGAAAGGCTTTTAATTGTTCGAATGGTTACTTTCAAGGGTTTTGAAAGGGTTACTTTCAAGGGTTTCGAAAGGGTTGTTTATATGTAACAAACTGGGATTTTCGATCCTCGAAAATCGACATTAATATGTTCACTATATAGAATGTCGAGCAATCGGGTGCCGGATATACCAGATCATTAGGGGTTAATAAGAAAATAAGAGAAAAGAAGAAGAAAACAAACACAGAATCTCACAGCGGAACGATAAAATATAATAATCAAATAAACAGTTCATGAAGCTATTTACACAATACATTTGATTATGATCTATACAACATTTATCAGAGTTATAAATACATCAGGAATAAATAAAATAATGCAGCAGACAACATGATGCATGGATAATAATAGTAGCAATATACCAAATCTTCATCTTCATCCTCTAGAGTAAGTCTTCAATAAGCTGAAAAACACAGGACTAACCCGAGCATAATGAAAAGACAAAACACTCGAGTCAGGACTAAAATATCCTTATGTAAGTCAAATCGATATCGCATATAAAATGAGTGTCATGGCATCAGAGATGTTTACGAGATTTTCCATCTCCTAAGTATCCGTCAAAATATTTATATATAGTAGAATACGCTACATATATAATGTCTAATTAATAAAAAAATATTTTCTTAGCGTTAAGGCTTTACATTAATCCCCCTTAACGCATTTTTAAGCATTGGCGTATAGTTTGCATTTGACATCACCAGTAGAACGTCGATAGTCAGGGATGCCCCGTGATACGACAACACTAAACCAAAATCATATGGGTCTCGTATAGGTATAAAAGTATGACAAGGCACGTGAGGCAATGCCCAAGGTAGGATACTACCAGTTCGAGTCGTTGGGATGGTGGTAACGCATCATAGCCATGACCGCCCACCGTGTCCATCCATCCCATATCGAGTCAAAGGGAGGCTATCCCAATCATGGTGCACCAATCGAAACCAACAAGAGTAATAATATGGACCGAGTCCAAGAAATCGAAGAACGGATGTCCGCTCGGAGTAATTAGCCCACTTGGCCCTGTCAAGCCGTCCTGTTTTAGTCATTTCAAATTGGCACAAGTGCCGAGGTCTATCCATCATCGTTCACTTTCTTTAAATCTAGCAATAGTTGCCAAATCCAACCACTTCATTCTGGAGTCTCCACCTCGTATAAGTTGTTAAAGTGGTTCCGGTATCGACAGAGAGTATGCTCATATCCGGCCCTGGTCTCTTTAACAACCAAACATCATTTTTCACACCGGTTGGTACTTTTACATTTCGAAAATAGTTCATACTTGATATTAAAATATCATATTCACTTCACAATCAAATCCATTTCAAAATCATCATATTTACTCAAAATATACTATTTCAGTTCAAAATCATTTTCGCCTTAATATCTCGGTTTCGCTTCCAAAATCGTTTCGAATTTCAATTTAGGTTATAACTTCATTTTAACCCAATTCGTATTTAAATCCATGATTTAAAAATAACATTCCACTCTTAACCAGTTTGAATTTTTGAAAAATAGTTTGAATAGTTTTAAAATAGTTAAAATAATTAAAATAGTAAAAAATAACGTAAATGATTAAAACAGTTAAAAATATTTAAAATGGTTAAAATAGTTAAAAATAGTTTAAATGGTTAAAATAGTTTATTATAAAATTGTTTAAATATTAAAATGGTTTATATAGTAAAATAATTTAGAAAACCAAAATAATTTAAATATTTAAAGAATATAGATTTTAAACAGTTTATACTAAAATAATTTATTTGAAAATAGCTTCAAAGTCAAACCGATTCAATTCCAACTTCCCAATTCAAGTCAATTCCAATTCCCATTCAATCGATTCAGTTTCAATTTCAACTCAAATCAATTTCAATTCAATTCCAATTTGAAACCATTTCAATTCCAAGTTTGATTTCCAAAATATCGATTTAAAGCACTTTAATCAAATTTACCTTCAATATTCAATTTAAAATCAAATTTTCAAATATAATTCCATTCCGAGCTTAATTTCAAAAATAATTTGATTTCTATAAATTTGGTTTTTATTTCTTTGATCAAAATCATTTAAATAAATTTCAAATCAAAATTTTCAAAATCCTTTAATTTAGCCAATCCGGTGTCCGTATATAATTTTCTATCCTATGGCCAAGTGATCAGTTATTTCAATTTAATTTCAGGGATGGATATATATCATTTCAATCCAAATCACAATGTCATAGGTATATATCATTTCAACCTATTTCTTAACTCATTCAAAATAATTTAATTTACAGTTTATATACTGTAAATAATATACAGGGTGTAATAGGATATACCAGAATAAATAAACATCCAAATCATCTAAAATGTCAACCACTAGCATTCATCGCAATCAATCATCCAAACAGCCAATATAATTCACAACAATTTCATAGTTATTAAAATCGGGTGTTTTATTGGCAATTAAATTCCTATTTCAAATTTGACTGTCAATTTTAATTTTTAACAATTAACTCAAGGACAGTGTAGATGATAATTAAATTTATCAAACAACAATCAATAAATTTATATCATTTCACAATTTGGAATTTAACTAGCATAAAAATATTCTAGTACGTGTGAGCGTTATAAAACGCTCACCTTGAGTTTTCAATTTTAAATCAAATCGAACGACGTTCAATTTAACCTAAAATTTTAACTAGCTCCAAATGATTCCTAATCTATTCCAGAACGTAGTGCTCATCGCCACGATTCCAACGCCGCTTGCTTCGTCTCAATTGGACCTCGTATGTGAGAGATATAAAATTTATAAGATTTTACGAATTTAATCAATATAATTTACAAATTCTCTTTATTTATTTTACATAAAACCAGATCTGCCGTTTGTTTATCCATCTACAAATCAAGGCCGATCATCCTTTATTCTCCATTACGACTATTCGAGGCAAGAAAATCGCGTACGAACCCAAACTCACGCTCGCGTTTCTCGATGCCGAGCCTCCCAGTGTTGATCAGAGCATGATCCACCTACGTCAGTCGAAAGCTGGCTCCTTGCCGTGTTATAGCTAGAGACTAGCCTCCCCTCGATATGCCTTGGCCACGAAACCATCACCCAAAGCCGAAACGAACGCGACGCCCTCCTGGCCTCCACACTCCATTGTTTCAGATCTCCACCGTTGATATTGTAGAGCTCAAAGAGCTCTACAATTTTTATCTGAAGCTTGATATCATGTGGATCTCGAAATAATTTGAGAGGAAGATCGGCCATTAATGGCCATCGATACAGAGATGACGGCGGCTTTGTAAATTAGGCTAGAGTTTACTGTTCTCTCTTATATATAGGTGAATACGCAATATTTTATTATTATTTTCAACTTTTTTCCGGACGAACTCCAAACGAAGCATGTCGCATGCCGTTTATAATGTTATACCCCTATTTTGAATGCAATGGAATATGTTTCGGGGCCCAATTCAATCGTATGTGGAAGATAGTTTTTTGAATCGAATTAAAATATTAAATTTTCGATATTACTTTCAATGCGTTTCTATCCCGTACGACCAAACGATATGAAATTTGAAATTCGATAATAATACACTACTATGGATCTAATGGAACTAGTTTCGTCAAAATCCAAGACTGTGCCCCCAGAAGGCTATTTTTAATGTCTCGATTATAATATAAAATTTCCAATTTCTAGTTAATCACTTTTAAATTCAATTTTAAATGTTAACAGTCTTCATTGTTGTTTACATAAAATTTACATCAACTTTCAATATCTTTTTCAATCATATTAAATTCGAAATTCAATTATTCCAGTAATTTCCAATATTAAATTTTAAACAGTTTAATTTTCCAATAAATCAGTAAATTTCAATATTAGATTTTAAATGAATTAAATTATCAATCAATTACTTTATTTACAGCTAATAAATTCAACATTATTATTTAATCCAACTATTGGTTGTGAACACATCCAATACATAGCATTACCATTTCAATACGTATTATTACTTAAATCTACAAAATTAGTTTATTTCAAAATTTTATTCAAGTTCATATCTAATAACTTACATTCAAAATCATTAAATTTTATCTTTATCCATTTTTATTCAATAATTATATCAAATTTAATAATTTGAAATAGCTAAAAATATAGGTCGTTACATTATAGGTTTTAAACAAAGGTTTTGAATATATTAACAAGGCAATATAGCCTAAGTGTTATCGAGTTAAAAAGGGTTTTAACTTGTTTTGAAAGGATAGCCAATCCTTATTAAAATTCATCAACATTATTTTGAGTAAAGTATATAACATGGAAAATAGCTTAGAGTAAAGCTAAGAATGTATTTTCCTTGTATATGTATGATTTAAAAGGTTGAATCATTTTGAAAAGGTTTTCATGGAAAGAGATGGAGGGTAGTTAACCCTAAGAGAATGAATCAGATTAGAAGACCAGATAGGACTTGTGTAGGGTCACGCCCTATACTCATTAGCTATTAGCCCCTGGCTAATTTAGTCCAGAATTCTAGTGTGTAGGGCTTAGTCATAGGTAAGACTAAAATGATGGGTACATACAGAAAGGAACATTTACGTACAAAGGTAGTTGTTGGTTAGCCCGCAAAACCATTAGGATCAGTTGACCCTTGGAGAAGTAAGTTAAGGACAGACCGTCCAGAAGTTTTGTCTAACAGATGTTTAGACCATTTGATATTTTATCTAGTAGGCCCAAGTCAGCCAAAGGGACAGTAAGTCCAGTTTGCAGGCAGTTAGCCCAGATTTCGGACAGATAGTCCATTTATTACCCGTTTTTAGCATAACGGATATTGCTATTATTATTATTGTTATTATTATTATTATGATCAGTTTGATTAACTAGTTTGGTTGTAGGAAAATTTTTGTAAAATATATGTTTTGAAAAGGATATTAGTGAGGGGAAACCCGTTCCCTTAAGCGGTGTGGTCTCACTTAATATTAGTAAACAGAGATGTAACAATATTATTCATACCAGGCTTTATGTCCGTCTTGAAGTTTTTGTTTCCCCTTAAACTCTCGGGTGCTCAAAATTGATTTGAGTTAGCTGAGGGTTAAGGTTTACATATTTTAGAAATTTTGGCGAGTATAGCTTCCGGAGACGAGCATGTGGATGACGGATAGCTAATTAGGAGTTATAGTTTTATTTTGTTTTGATTCCTCTATATATATTAAGTCAGATATGACTATATTGACTCTGATCAACCAGGGGGGCATCGTCATATGTCGCTCTTGGCGTATTTTTGTAATGATTATAATTTATCTTTACCTGGGAAACGTTAAGGGATTATATAACTTGGATATGAATTTGCTTTGAAATGTAATTAGTAAAACGTTGCTTTTTTTGAAATCTTTGATTTTGTTAATATTCAAGTGCTTCTGATTATGGATACCATTAGCATTACCGTATTTTGTCACCAGAATATAGATGATTGCAACATTTGTAGCACTTAGGTTTTGGCCCCGAAATACGGGATGTTACAAAGGCAACGTCATACAACAGATCGGTTTGAATTTTGAAGGAAAGTTTAGGGATTTGAAAAATGGAAGATCTAGGGTTTTATTTTTCTAGTAGAACGGGATAAATATGAGCTTCATCACGAGTAGAAACAAAAGGGGTTGGGGTTATTGGTTGGGCTAGCTTGCAAAAATTTTGTACGAACAAAATTTTCTTTAGTTAATGGTTAACCGAAATGCATTATATTATTAACCGTAAACAACCCGATTTTGATCGGTTAGCTTCGGTCGATTAACTGAATGTTCAATTAACTGAATGTGTCGGTTAAAATGGTTTGGTTAAGGTCAGTTAAATCGGTTAAGTCAGTTATCAGTTAAATGCCCACCCCTACTTCCACCTTTCTTCAATAAATTATGTACCAATTGCTTGATACCATGTGCATTGGTTTTGAATGGGTGCGAAAGGCCTACTGGGTATGGTGATGAAAGCAAGCAAAGGAAATGGCAAAGTTGTAATTCGAAACTAAACTGAATTTATGCCTTCAAAGTAATTTATTTTCACCTAACTTACCTAATTTGTTAAAATATGATTGGTTGCCATTTCTTTCACAAAATCTTTTTCTAAAAGGCTTCCAAATTCAAAATTTACAATTTAAAACATTTTAAACAAATAAGCCCTTCTCCTTGATAAAACATATAAAACATTTAAATCCCTTAACTTAAATAATTTTATAACCATAGTAAAATACTTAGGAAAACTCCCCAAAAATCACGATAATTCACTTTTAATATGTTTTCTAACATATACAAATTTCAGACTGAAAACCATTACATAATTGCCTTAAATAATTTAAGACCAATATTAACTATTTTATCTCATAGAAAATTCATAATAAATCCACAATTACTTTGAAAATTATAAAACTTGAAACCCACTTCTAAAATGATGTTTTGACCATATATAAAAAAACTCATTTGGATGTCATTTATTAGGTTTTCTAACTTAAACATATCATAAATCCATGTGAAATCATATAAATCAACAACAAGCATATATATATATATATATATATATAAACAAACATAACATGGCATGTTAATTGCAAGATAGTTTGGATCAAACCTTGAAACTGAAATCATTATCAAAAGTGAGATGTAAATCAAATTATTCACCTTGGCTTTCTGTTAAGAAGGTTGAGATTTGCCCTTTGATTAATTTCTTCAAGATTTCTACTTGATTCCTAGCTTATCTTCTTTTTGAATCTCCTTAATGGTAGTTGGTCGAGCTCAATAGGGTTTTAGTATTATTGTGAATGTTAAAATGAATAAAGGATGAAGAATGGAAGGGTTTAGAGTATTAGAATAAAAGATGTTCCCATTTTACCCCTACCATATTCCTCCTACTTATTTATTTTCAATCCTCTTTTGCCAATACATTCATTAAGGCATGACCCCTTATTAATTAAAAAATCTTAATCCCTTAACTATTAACATTATTTTATTTTATTTATCCAATTAAATGTTCTAAATAATGTTAGTCAAAAGTAGGGTCATTACAGGGAACTTCAATGTTTTCCCCTATTTAGAGCTTTATTAGACTTATGAAGTCTATGAAAGATCTGAACCTAGTCGCAGCAGGATAAATGAGTGAATTTTAATGTTTTTTCATTTTTAGATCTTGTTGGGCCTGTGAAGTCCGAATCATTTTAGATCCAATCTAAATAATTTTAAATAAAATCTTTATTTTATTTAATTTCTTTACAAAAGCTTTTATTTAATTTAGATAAATTGTATTTTATAAGTGTGTCAAGTACACTTATGTGTATATAGTTCAAGTAAACATACATAGTGTACATGGTTAATGTGCCAATATATAGGTGTTGGGATTTGCATTGCAATGGACACATTTATTGCTTTGTATAAGCCTTTATTGTCCATAGTTTTATATGAAAGTATATACATACATACATACATACATATATATATATATATTTGTAAATATCTATGTGCGCGTGCTTATGTATATATGCATATATAAAGTATAAAATAATGATTATGGATATTTATTTGAATAGGTTTGACCAATTCAAACTATTTTGAATTAATATATAAAAAAAAACCAGTGTTAGTTTTAAATTCAAAGTTAGATCTAGATCTATGTAAAAAATAATTTATATTTTAAATTCAAATTACAACCTATATATATTATGGATATTTATTTAAAATGCTTTGACCAATTTAAACTATTTTGAATTAACATCTTAAAATATCTTGGGTTAGTTTAAAATTCATAGTTAGATCCATATTAAGTACATATCTATTTAAATTTTAAATTCAAATAAAAACTTATATATGTGTAACAACCCAAAATTCTGGTCAGTTGATTTTAAATGTTTAATTAATTTTAAATATTTAAATAATTGGATTTTAGAATTTAATAACTTATAATCAAATATAGGGAATGTTTAAATATTTGAATTTTGAATTGAATGTTAATTAAATGGATTTAATAATATTATTTAACTCCTTTTAATTTATAAATAACATTGATGAATTCAATATGTAGATTTATTTAAAAAAAATAGATCGGATAAATATCGATAATTGGATCGAAAATATAAAACTATATTTAAATCTGTGAAATTAGTCTTTCGGGGTACTGTCTCGGATTTCGACGAAACCAGTTTTATTGAATCCAGGATAATAAATTATAATATGCTGTCAAATTTCATGATGATCAGACATATCGTTTGGTCGTGCGAGAACGAAACACGTAGAAATTAATTTCGGAAATTTGATATAATAACTGGGTTTGAAAAGCTACCTTCTACGTATGACCGAATTAGGACTCGAGACTAGTTCCATTGTGTTCGGAATAGTGGTATATCATATAGAATGTAAGGTGGAACGTCTCTTTTGAAGGTCGAGATTTTTGGGTATGTTATGTTGAATATTTTATTAAATAAAATAAAAATAATATATATATATATATATATATATATATATTCACCATAATTAGGCCATACCCACAGCTACCTTGCCCATACCCCCACCCCAGTACTCGACCATACTCTTCTCCTCTATTTAAACATTTTCCCGTGACCAAGAAATTGGTTTTCCTTCTTTGAAATGAAACTTCAAAAATCAAAAATTAAATAAATACTCAACGAAAAATCATGAAACAAAGGCCATCGAGTTTGTTTGGATCTTGGCATCGATGTTATAGCCTCAAATTGGAGAACGATAATGTTTTGGGAAGCTCGACCATAGAGCAGTAAACTAGGGTTGGTTTTTTCGGGGTTTGTGGTCGTCAATTCGACGAATGGAGCTTTGATTTGGGTTCAGCATGTCGGAGAGCAGCTTGTAGTCAATTTTGGTGGGGTGCGACACATGATAGGGGACCGTGTCATCATGGGGTCGGCAAGGCTTTGAATCAGGTCACGTTTTGGAGGCTTGGTGTGGAGGAGTCGAAGTGGTGGTAGTCGTTCGAGTTTGGCAAGAGAAGTCCAATGGCGAAGACGGATTCAAGTTTAGCGAAGCGTAGTTCCGTATCACCCCATTTCTGTGCATGCGTGAATGGGTTATGATATCCTATGCATGATTGTTTTTGGATGGTGAAGAAGAAGAGTGGAGGGTAATATTGTAAATAATTATAGATTTGTTATTTATTAATTTAAATTAATTCGGTAACTTATAAAATATGTATCTCGCTCATACGAGGTCTGATTTGAACCCCGTTTTTTGCATTGGACTCATATCATCGAGATCTTCGCGATGGAGTTGGTTTGGTTGGATTTAGAGCTGGTTGGAATTTCAGCTAAAATCAAACGGCCGTTTGGTTTTAGTCCAAAAATCAAAACGTTTCAACGAAAAAGAAAATCAATGTGAGTTTAACTCACATTCAATTTTACTATATTATATCTATGATGTTATAAACTATTATTGATTTGCCTGTATGATAGTTAAATTTCTTGGTTGATTGTTTGGTTGAATTTACATTTGGAAAAATGGACGACATATTACTTTGATCGTTATGAACCCATATGATTATATATATATATGTATGTATATATATATATATATTATCCATAACCATTGTTTTGTAGGAAAGATATATAGAGAGACCATAAGGAGTTTCTCACTAATGATTATTTATTTACATCCTCATGCTGTTATACTGATGGTTAATTGAAATAAATCTTAAAATTCCATTTATTTTGTTAAGTGTCGTTATAGCGACTTCACTATATCGTCATTTATTAATTTTCATCCCCAATACTCTATTGTATGTTTTTGAATTTGAGCTTGTGTTTTAACTAAACAGAATATTAAAATTCAGTAATCATTTTGATTAATGTTAATTTGAAATAATTAATCATTTAACCTAATGATTTTGAAATTAATTAACCATTTTGATAAATGATGTTTAAAATCGGTTTGAGCTTTGATTTAAATGAGAATGGATTTAATTAATCATTTGACTAATGATTATTTGAGTTTAATCAGTCATTCTAATTATTGAAATGGAGTTTAAATAATCATTTTAATAAATGATAATTGAAATTAATAATCTTTTTAATTAATGATGTTTAAAAGTAATTAATCATTATAAATAATGATATTTAATTTAACTCATCATTTTAATTAACGATTGTTTTAAATTTAACTAATTGTTTTAACTAATGATATTTGGAATTTAGTTAAATCATTCTAATTAATGATGTTTTATAGTTAAATATATCATTTTAGCAAATGATGTTTTTATTAATCGTTTTAACTAATGAGGTTTGAATTTAATTAATCCAATTATTTTATGATTATTTGAACTTAATTACTTGTTTTAATTAATGGTATTTAAAATTTATTTATCATTTTAATAAATGATGTTTGAGATGAATTTCTCATGTTAACTAATGATTATTTTAATTGAATAAACCTTTTAATTAATGATAGTTAAAGTTAAGTAATTTAATAAAAGTGATTGAAGTAAATTAGCTAATATAATGAAAGTGTTTTAAAAGTTAATTAAGTAATTTAGTGTTTTAAAGTTAATAAATTGATTTAATAAAGATTTTAGAGTTAATTTACCGCTGATATAAAAGTGTTTGGTAATAATTAACTATTTTATTAAAGATAATAGATTTGTTTATTTAAAAGAGATTATAAATGTGATTAGTTATCTTTCGGGACAATTAATATTGTTTTAAAAATTATTAAGGTATTTAAATCCTTTAAAAGGAATTATTTATAAATAAAGCCAAGTGTAAATTATTTTTGGGTTTATAGTAAACAATGTTTTAATGGCATTTGTTTTTGACCCTTGTTTTAATACCCTTAGTTGTCTTATGAAAGAATGTTTTGAAAGAGTATTTCTAAAAAGATTATACCAATATTGAAATATTGAAATCAAGCACAAGTTCGGTTTTTAAAAGTTAAAGTTTGATATCGGTTATGGAAAAGTAGTTCTGTAAATGATATCGCTTATAGGGAAAGAATCTAGCCATACTTTTAATGCTAAACATTGAGACTTTGAAACATTCTTTACTTGGAGGCCCAAAACTAACGGCTACGGATGCTGCAGTCATCCATAGTTATTAATTCTCAGTGACCAAATGCGGTAATGTTAGATACATTTATACAACAGAAACATATGGATATGAATTTTTTTTAAAACCGTTAAACAAATTTTCATTCCATTTCAATCATATTTCAAATTCATAACATAATCCCAAATTCAAGAACCACGTTCAAAGAAAATATAATTATTATAAAATACGCCAAGAGCAACATATGAAGATGCCCCCTTGGATGATCAGAGTCTAAACATAGGCAATTAAACAACTTTGCCTTTACATCAAAACACAGAGGAATCAAATAGAAAAGAACTCCTATTAGCTAGCTTGCTTCCTACGCGTCTTCGGAAGCTTATTCGTCTAAAGGAGAACCTAAAAACCTCAACTCTCAAACTACTCAAAATTAATTGAGCACCCGAGATTTTAAGGGGAAAACATAAACTTTGAGTCAAACATAAAGCCTGGTATGAATAATAACCTACCATCTCGAACCATTTAGATATCCAGTGAGACTACATCACTTAGCGGAACGGGTTTTCCCCTCACTAGTATCTTACCCAAAAGTTTATAATAACCATATACTGTGCACCTGTATCCACAATGGTTAAAACATAGCAATTTAAAATGTCATGATGACATGCAAACAAGCAAAATAATCTGGATTTCCCATCCCCATTCATTTGACTATTTGTCTCAGTTATAGTTTCTTGGGTCACTGGGCTGACTATAACCTACTTAAAGCTTATGGACTATCTGTCCAGTCTCATAGTTTTCATAGGATCATTAAGAACCTATTGGCCTTTGCCAGTAACTTCATTCAATTATTTCATAGGTTTTCTCTGAACCTATTGGTATCTCCAATTTCATACCGTAGTTTTCATGGGTTGACTATGAACCTATTGACTTTTGTCATTAGCTTTATCTGGATATAGTTTTCATGCGATCACCACGAACCTATTGGCCCTTGCAAGTAACTCTTTCTAAACATAATTTTCATGTGTTTACTATGAACCTGTCTAATCTGAAAACTTGCTTGATCAGTCATTGGGCATCCTATGTTCTGGTCTACATGATCTATTGGATGCAACTCTACTCATAAAGGAATTAACTCAATTTATATTCACTATTGGGTCAACCTAGCTAGTTATTCTGCCCTTTCTCCCCAAAATATAGTTATGGGTCCATTATACAGTGAATATATTTATAGAAGAAGTAAATACAACAACACAACAGTACCAACATTTATGGTTTAATATACTTGAAATCATTTTCACATGAAACATGGTTAATCCCTTTAGCCTATTATTTTATCAAGGAAAGCTTCTTCAAAAACTCCAAAATTAAAAGCCATTTCAAAGCTCTTTTATATTGCTATGGGTTTTCCTTTAAAAATGAGATTAGGTTCTTTGTTTTGAAAACTAAGGCTTTCAAAACCTTAGACCTTTACTTTCGAAACCATTAGAATATACCTTTCGAAAGCATTCAAACCTTCTTTTCAAAACACTTAAACATATGCCTTTCGAAATGCTTAATTATCTCTTTCGAAAGCATCAAAACCTTCCCTTCGAAACCATCAAAATATTCCTTTCAAAAGTATTAAAGCATATCTTTCCAAATTATAGAAGCATAGCTTCGAAACCATTTGAAAGTAACTCTTTCGAAACCATTGGGTTTATTCTTAAATATAACCTTTGGATCAAAGTGAACATAATCGAAAGTAACCCTTTCGAATCCTTTAACCTTCAAATTAAAGGGTTTTAGGAATACAGATGGCTCTGGAACCATCCTTTTGAAAGCTTTATCTTTTAAGTAAAACAATTGGAAGGATAGCTTCGAAACACCTTTCGAAGCCATTGCCTTCAAAACCTTTAGTTTAAATGGCTACTGGAGCTCTTTCGAAAGCATTAGGAAGTGGCTTGTTGTATTTATAAAATAAAAGCTTGCCTTTGATACTCATTGAAACTTTAACCTATTCGAAAGGTACGAAGACGGCAGCAAGGTTTCGACTTGGTTCAAAACTACCCTTTCGAAAACTTCTCTTCAAAACATATTATACGGCAACTCATTTGAAAGCTACCCTTTAAATAAAAAGGGTGCAACCCCTTCGAAAGCTATATAAAAGTAATTCACCCCTTTCGAAAGCGTCCATTAAAAGCAAGGCGAGTGGCATCTTTTTTTGAAAGCAAACCAAAGACCTTCGAAAGCTATTTAAAATGGCCTCGACCCCTTCAAAAGCATGGTTTCGACGCTATACCTTCTGCCTTTCTCCAATCCACTATGTACCAAAGCATTGATACCATGTGTATTGGTTACGACTTGGTTAGTGGCGGAGGTATAGGGTCGAAAGGTAGCAAACAAAAGTGGCGAGACAATAAATCTATGAAAAACTGTTTTATTGCCTTTTTAAGTAAATGCTTTTCAACTAACTTGCCTATTTGTAAAAATATACTTGGTTGCCATAAACTTTACAAAAAAACTTTTTCAAAAGACTGCCGAATTCTTCAGAATTAATTAAAATAATTAACAAAGAAACCCTTCCTTTTAACTAAAACAATTAAGACATTTTAGCCCTCCAACTTAATTAATTTAATTTCCATAGTAAATTACTTAGGAAAAATCCCCAAAAATCATCAAAATTCACTTTTTATTGTTATCTAACATATATCAATTTCGGACCCAAAATCCTTACATAATAGCCGAAATAAATTTTAAACTCAATTACTTATCTCTTACTTCAAAAATTCATAATAAATTATCCATAGCATGGATAGTTATGAAAATTTTAAGCCCATTTCAAAATTAATATTTTACATAACATATTAAATCCTCATGACATTTGCAACCCAATAAATACGATTTTAGCCTTAAAATCGGATAAAACATTTATCAAACATACTTGTTTGAATCAAATGTATCATGTAGTCCAAGCATATCATCATTGAAATCATCATAAAGGTTTTAAACATAAAACCCAAAATCAAATGCTCTTTAAAAACAAAAATGAGATGGTTTTGATTATTATTCACCTTGCTTTGGATAAGGAACTTGAGATTTGATCTTGATTAATCCTCTTTTCTTGAATCCTAAGCTTTTAATTGATTTTACTCCTCTTTTTCTATAGGGTTATGGCCGACTTGCTCTTTGTTTTTATTTCTAAATTGTTAACGTATAGAATGAAAATATAAATAAGGGTTTAGGGGTTATGGGTTATGGTGGACGGCTATTCCCCATACTCTTGCCTTATTCTCTTATTAGTTAACATATGAAACCATTTCCATAAACCCATTCCTTTAAATTTTTATTTAGTTAAGCACGACCTCTATTAAATTTTCAAATCTCAATCTCCTTATCTCTCTAATCTTACAGTATTCTATTTCATTTATCTAATTAAATCTCCTGAATAATGTTAATTAAAATTAGGAGTGTTACAGGCTTGCACCCGTTTCTATCTTAAAAGTTGAAAATGCTGTCAAGACGATGCCGTAACACTACCTTAACTTGTCTGGCTTCATTTTCAACTAAGAGATAGCACTTGTTTCGAATCGACGAGTAGTGGTAAATATATGATATTTAATTTCCATATACGATCGTTTTAATTATCCCCGATAGTTGATTTATTAATTATCGGATTCAACTTTCTTCATGGTGTGCCGCCATCTTAAAAACGATTTGCTGCTCTTTGAGCTTTGTTATCCTTTATCGGAAATGACTAAACCAAAAGCGCAAAAGGGGGCCAAGCTATGTGGGGTTGCTCCCATTAGGGTATTTTCACATCTCATCTAGATTTTTGTGTACCGTCACGTGAAAACGATTAAGATTTAGATGTGAAAATATTCGGATACTCGGTAAGGTTTGGCGAGGTCCGGCTTAGAGGTTCTCGAGAAGTGTCATAGAGTAAATGAGCTTCTCAGAAGTATATTACTGGAGGTATACTATAACACTCCTAATTTTAAATAAAATTATTCATGATATTTAATTAGATAAATTAAATATAATAATGTAAATATTAAGTGATAAGGGGATTGAGATTTGAATAAATATAAGTGGCCGTGCTTATTAATTTAATTGGGCTAAAGAATGGTTTATAGACAAATTAAATTATGAAAGGGTATAATGGATTCAGCTACATTTAACCTTACCTTTATATATGTGGGTTTACTCTTAAGCCATTCATACTCTTATTCATTTTCTCACAAAAGAAAAACGTACGAAAAAAGAGAAAGGCCGCCAATTAATTGGAAGAAAAGAACATGAAATTCAAAAGGAAAAAAGTTAAAGAATTAAAAAGGGTAATCAAACTTATCTCAATCCACTTTCCTTATCAAAGATTAAGGTGAATGATAATTTCCATCTCTATCAATTAAATATATGTTTTGGATTTAAGTTTAAATTCATATATATGATGTTGAGGATGCTATGCTTGAACTATGGTTTGTTTAAATTTAAACAAGATTGTTTAAATAATGGTTCATACGGTTTTAGATCAAAACCATGTGATACTGATGTTTAAATGCCATGGAAAAATTGTATGTTATGCAAAACATGATTTTAGAGTTGGGTTTTAAGTTTGATAATTTTCCAAGCTTTGGAAAGATTATTATGAATTTTTGAATGAAAATATAGCATGTTGGGTTAATAATTTATTTCATAAAATATATTGAGAATTTGGATTTGAAATTTTGATATGTTAGGTAACATGATCAAAGTAAATTTCTGTGAATTTTAGGGATTTTTCTTAAGTGATATGATATACAAAATAAATTATTTTGAGAAGAGGATCAAAATGATTTACGTGTAAATAAAGAGGAAGGTTTTATTTGCATAAGTTTAAGTTTAATACTTATCCAAAATAAAAGGTCGGTTAGTTTCGAAAAGCATGGGAAAAGTTAAGGCAACCAATAAGAAATTTACACGTAGGCGTGTTAGTTTATATAAGATGCTTAATTTAGTATTTAATCCAGAAAAACAGGTTTCGCCTCTATTCAGAGTACCTTTCGCCCTTACCTTTGGACTTCGACTATGTCGAAACCCCATTAAGTTAAATTCAGTACACGTGGTATCATCTAAATGATACGTACTGGATTGGAGAAAGGCGAAGGTATGGTATCGAAAGCATAGCTTTCGATGGGGTCGTTACCTCAGTTTGTTTTAAAAAGATAAGCGCCTGCCTTTGTTTTACTAAGCTTTCGACTTAGTCGATACGTATGTGTTTTAAAGAAGTTTATAATGGCTTGCAAAAGGGTTTCCATGTTTTTTCAAAAGAAAAGGGGTTTCGAACGAGTTCCTTTAATTATAAATCAATGCTTTCGAAAGAAGGGTTCCGACCTAGTCGAAGCCCTACAGCCAATTCTTTCGCCTTTCGAGTGTATTGAAGTCATCAATACTGTCGAAAGGTATTGTTTGTTTTAAAGTTATATTAAACTAATTTCTAAAGTCTTTCGAAAGGGTTATGGGTTTCGAAGGCAGTAGTTTCGAAAGGGGTTTCGAAGCTATCCTTAAATATTTTAACGGTAAGCTTTCAACTCTATCAAAAGAGATGGTTTCGACGCCATCATAAATTTCCCAATATTTTATATGGTAAAGAATGGTTTCGAAAGAGATACTTTCGTTTATATATTTACTTGGACCAAAATGATATTTTAAAAAGTTAACTCAATGATGTCGAAAGGGGGACTTTCAATGCTTTAGGAAGAGATACTTCCAATGATTTCGAAGCTACGCTTCTAATAATTAATAAGTAACTCTTTATTATATTCAAAAGGTTTCGAAAGAAAGGTTTTAAGTGTTTTTAAAGGAAGAAGTATAGTCTTTTGAAAAGAGATATATGCTTTCGAAGGAGGCTATCCAGTGAGGTCAAAAGCAAGGTTTCGAAGGTTTCGAGAGCATAGTTTTCAAAATAAATAACCCAGTCTTATTTAAAAGCAAAACCATGGCATATTAATAAGCAAAGTAGTTTGAAATGGAATTTATGAAGAAGTTTTATTGGGTTAAAAAAATTACCCAAGTTATATTGTTTGCTTCTTCATATATGTATATATTCACTTTATAATGAATCCAAAAACTGTACTTTGGAAAAAGGTAGAATAACCAGTTAGGTTGACCTAGTAGTGAATAAATAAAAGATATTGGCAGGGGCCAATAGGTTAACAGTAATCCCATGAAAACTGTGTAAGGAAAACGATATTGGCAAGGGCCAATAGGTTCATAGTTAGCCCATGAAAACTATGTAAAAATTGAAGATGTCAGGTAGACAGGTATATAGTAAGCCCATGAAAACTATATCCGGATAAGAAAATGAAATATTGACAAATGGTCAATATGTTCCTAGTTAGCCTATGAAATCTAAGGTAAAAGAAAGATATTGACTGTTAGTCAATAGGTTGCTAGTCAGCCCATTAAAACTAGGATAAAAGAAATGATATTGGAGTTACCAATAGGTTCATAGTAAGCCCATGAAAACTACTAGGTTAATAGTAATCCTAGAAATTATAATTATGATAGATGGTCAAAATGAATTGGGGATGGGTAGTCCAGAATTGATTCAATTGTTTTGCATATCATCACATAATAATATTTTGAATTGAATTAACCATTGTGGATGCAGAAGCACAG
Organism: Allium fistulosum; assembly: GCA_030737815.1. NCBI lineage: Eukaryota > Viridiplantae > Streptophyta > Magnoliopsida > Asparagales > Amaryllidaceae > Allium > Allium fistulosum. The sequence goes on along the minus strand of CM060902.1, from coordinate 1,365,841,018 downwards.
AAAATGGTTTATAAAAGTTTTAAGATACTAGTGAGGGGAAACCCGTTCCTCTAAGCGGTGTGGTCTTACTAGATATCTAAATGATTTGTGATGGTATATTATTATTCATACCAGGCTTTATGTTTGACTCGAAGTTTATGTTTTCCCCTTAAACTCTTGGGTACTCTACTGATTTTGAGTAGTTTGATATTTGTGGTTTTCAGGTACCTCTTAAGACGAAAAAGCTTCCGGAGCCATGCAGAAGGCATGTAGTTATTTAAGTTCTTTCTCATGTGATTCCCATGTGCTGTTTTGTTAAGGCAAAGTTGTTTATTGCCTATTATACACTCTGATCTCGAAGGGGGCATCTTCATATGTTGCTCTGGGAGTATACTGTAATAATTATATTTTTCTCAACGTGGTTAACGTTGTGGAATTATGTAAAGAATGTTGATACGAGTTTGGAATGAAAAGTGAAAGTTGTTTGAAATTTTAAACTTTTTCCATATCCATGTGTTTCTGGTTTATTAATTTATCTAACATTACCATATTTGGTCGTCGAGGATTAATAACTATGGATGACTGCAACATCCGTAGCCATTAGTTTTGGGCCACCAAGTGGAGGATGTTAAAAGTTGGCATCGGAGTATAGGTTTATGAAAATTTAAGTAATTAAAACCTAAAATATTTTCAAAAAATAATCCAATGAATCAAAAATTTGATCGAGGTTTGTGTTAACGCGATGGTAACATACTTTTATTTGATATATATAGGTATATATATAAGTACGTAATTCTCCTTTCTCTTAGACCGTTCTTCTGTATCTTACTAAGGCTCATATAAAGATTTATAAGAAAGAAGATATGGAAGTAGGAAACGAAAGAGGAAATCTAGGTGGAGGAAGCACCACAATTGATGGAAATGCTCGACCTAACACCCGGAGGAACCAAGGTTAACAGGCTAATGCTAATCAAAATGCGGAAGCTACTGTGAGTGCTGGGAATCCGCCAGTAGATGTGGGGATGATGTATTAGTTCCTTGCTAATTTGATGCAAGCAGGAACTGCTAAAGTGGCTGGAAAAATTGGAGAAGCAAATCCTGTGATTCCCGTTGGGAATAATTATGCCAAGCTAAACCAAGACTACACCAGTTTGGATGGAAAGCCATTTATGGGAACATAAGATGCTATAGAAGTGGAGAATTGGCTGTTACATCGTGAAAGGATTTTCTCTAATTTGGGTTTTGAAGATGCGCAGAAGAGAAGGTTGGCCTCTAGACAGTTGCAAGGGTCAGCACTTCACTGGTGGAATAGTGTGACTACTGGAGTTCCAGAGGAAGAGTTAACTTGGGCTGATTTTCGAAGGAGATTCGAACAGAGGTTTATTTCTGAAGTTGCCAAGTCAGCATTGATGAGAAAATTTATGGATTTAGTTTAAGGAGACATGTTAGTTATCTCGATATGGACACTCTATTATAGACACCGACATCAGAAGGAATGAAAGGTTCATTCGAGGACCGAGGCCTGAGCTTGCTAGCGACCCTGACTCATATCCGTGATCCCTGTAATGTGGTGGTGGAGATGGCTATTCGCCATGAAGAGATGCTTGCTATTTGTGCTAGAGAGAAGCCAATTGAATCCCAGAGTTCTCAGGGAAAGAAGAGAAAAATCTTCAAAAATAAAGGAGCCCAGAAGGGAGATTCAGCCAAGAAGTCAAAAGCTGATTTAGTCTGCTACAAATATGACAAGAAGGGTCATTTTGCAAACGAGTCCCGATCAGGCAAGGGGCAGAAAAAGGTTGCGGATAAGAAGCATATTAAGTGTTACAACTACGATCAAGTTAGGCATTATAAGAACCAGTGTCCAGAGCTAGTTAGGGCAGAAAAAGGAAAGGTTTTTGCTATTGGACCACCGTCTTCTTCCAAATCAACTGCAGCAGATAAGGGAAAGACTGTGATGGAAGGTGCATTTTTGATTCAAACTATTCCAGTTAGGATACTATTTGATACCGGTGTATCACATTCATTTATATCCTAGAATTTGGTTAATAAGTTATGCTTAGAACCCGCTTACCCTATTTCTTCCTTAAGGGTTGCGAATCCAATAGGAGGGTATGCAACTCTAGAAATGAGAAGTGACAGGTTAGAACTTAATTAGTTAGGTCATATGTTTGCTCGCAGTTTGTATGTTTATGATTTCGTAGATTTCAGAATCATTTTGGGTATGGATTGGTTGGGTAGATATGAGGCTAGGATATTTTGCTAGGATGGGGAAATATCATTAAGGCATCCAAATAGTCATAATTGGATCATCTTCTCATTAGAGAATTCCGACCGAAGTGTTTGTGCCGTGTTAAGTACCTTGGAAGCAGCGGAGGAGTTAAGTCAGGTTCGAGTTGCAAGAGAGTTTGCAGATATATTTGAGGCGATTATAGGACTACCACCGAAATGAGCTATTAAGTTTCGGATAGATCTTGTACCAGGAGCTGAATTTGTCAGTAGACCACCTAGCAGAATGACACCGACTAAGATAAAAGAATTAAAGGTGCAGCTAGTGGATCTAGAAGGAAGGAATTTTATTAGACTAAGCAGTTTTCCTTGGGTTGTGGCCGTGATTTTTGTAAATAAGTCAAATGGGTCATTGTGGATGTGCATCGACTACCGTATGCTGAACGAAAGGATGATCAAGAATAGATATCCTTTGCTGTGAATTGACGATCTGTTTGATCAGTTGAGTGGAGCCAGAGTGTTTTCCTAATTAGATTTAGCGATCGGTTTCCATCAGTTGAGAGTGCAAGAGGACAGTATTCCTTTGACAACATTTCGAAGTAGGTATGGTTCGTATGAATGGTTAGTGATGCTATTCGGGTTGACGAATCCACCTGCTTTCTTCGTGGACATGATGAACCGGGTTTTTTGAAAATACTTGGATAGGTTCGTGTTAGTATTCATAGTTGACATTTTGGTGTACTTGAAAGATGAGAGAGAGTATGAGAATCATCTGAGAGTGGTGCTTGAGACGCTAAGGCAGCATCAACTAAAGGCGAAGTTTTCTAAATGTCATTTTGGAAGAAGAAGGTCATGTTTCTTGGTCACGTAGTTTCAAAGGAAGTTTTGGCAATAGATCCAGTTAAGATCGAAGCTGTGAATAATTAGAGGAGACTAGAGATGGTAACCGAGATTAGAAGCTTTCTTAGACTTGCTGGCTATTACCGGAGATTTATCAAAGATTTTTGGCAGATAGCAGCACCTTTGACTAAGTTGGCCAGGAAGGATGTGAAGTTCATTTGGTCCGATAAATGTGAGGAAGGATTCCTTAAGTTAAAACATTTGTTGACTAACGCGCCAGTGTTAGTTGTTCCAAATGGAAACCAAGGGTTGGTGTTGTACACTGATGCACGTGGAACATGATTGGGAGCTGTATTGATGTAGAATGGTAAGGTTATTGCCTACGCTTCTCGACAGCTTAAACCGCATGAAGTTAGATATTCTACTCATGATTTGGAGTTGGCTGCGGTAATCTTCGCATTGAAGATTTGGAGACATTATCTCTTAGGGGAGGATTTGAGCTATACACTGATCATAAGTCCTTAAGATATTTATTCTCTTAGAAAGACTTGAATATGCGACAACAAAGGTGGCTGGAGTTTCTAGCAACTTATGATTTTGGTATAGAATATACTCTTGGAAAAGGAAATAAGGTAGCGGATGCCCTTAGCTGAAAACACCAGAATGTGGTGTTAGCTATGTTGGCATAATGAAAGGATTTAGAAGTTTTGGCTACGTGTAGTATAAAGTCGAGATCGACTACTTATTTTAGTTAGAGTACTACTATGTTGGCATGTTTAGAGGTTCAACCAGTGGTGATCGAGAGGATAGCTTCTAACAGAAAGAGGATCCAGAGATAGCCGAGAAAATTAGAAGACTTGAGGTGGGATCCGAGATCGATGATCTTAAAGATTTTGGCATTGACCAGAATGGTTAAGAAAGAAGGGATGATTATGTGTTCCGAATATAGAGAACTCGAGAAGAGAAGTTCTAGATGAGTGTCATCGATCCAAATTTATGATTCATCCTGGAGGAACCAAGATGTATCAAGATATGTAGAGAAGCTTTTATTGGGAAGGCATGAAGAGGAATGTTGGCTTGTGGGTTAGACAATGTGCTATCTGTAAACAAGTGAAAGCCGAACACTAGAAGCCGAGCGGGTTGCTTCAGCCTTTAGAGATTCCAGTTTGGAAGTGGGATATAATATCAATGGATTTTATAGACGGGTTGCCAAGGTCGAACAGGGGAAATGAAAGCATAAGGGTCATAGTGGACAGATTAACCAAGAGCGCCCATTACATTCCAGTCAAGTCAACCAGGACGACACCTGTTTTAGTGAAGTTGTTCGTGAAGAACATAGTTAGACTTCATGGAATTCCTAGTAGCATAGTTAGCTATAGAGATGCACTATTCATTAGCGAGTTTTGGAGAAGTCTACAGAGAGTATTAGGTACCAAGCTCAAAATGAGTACAGCGTATCACCCACAGACGTATGGGCAGACTGAGAGAGTCAATAAGGTACTTGAAGATTTATTGAGAGCTTGTGTACTAGAATTTGGTGGATCTTGGGAGGATCACCTGCATTTGATTGAGTTTTCCTATAATAATAGTTTTCGGACTACTATAGGAATGGCGCCTTTTGAAGCTTTGTATGGAAGGCCATGCAAATCACCAACATGTTGGTTAGAGACTGGAGATAGATTAGTCTTAGGTCCAGATATGGTTAGAGATGCATCAGAGAAGATTGAGTTGATCCGAGATCGGATGAAGAAAGCTCAATCCAGACAGAAGAGTTACGCAGATAAAAGGCGTAAAGACCTAGAGTTCTCAGTTGGAGACATAGTTTTTATTAAGGTGTCACCGATGAAGGGAGTGATACGATTCGTAAAGTCAGGGAAGCTAGCACCGAAATATGTTGGTCCATTCTAGATTATAGAAAGGATTGGAAAGCCCGCATACAGAGTAGAGTTGGCGCGCAATATGGCAGGTGTCCATAATGTATTCCATGTGTCTCATCTTTGCAAGTATGTGCATGATTCAGGGACTACCATTCCTTTAACAAAATTTTTAGACCTGGTAGTAGAGCTTAATTTGACAGTGGTTAGACAACCAGTTCGAATTATGGCAAGAGATGAGAAAAGATTGAGGTCCAAGACAGTCAAGTTGGTAAAAGTGCAGTGGAGCGACAACGAGAAGGACTGTTCTTGGGAAACCAAAGACAGGATTCGAGATACTTATCCCGATCTGTATTAAGTGAATGTCTATATTAGATTTATATATAGATAATTACTAGTCAGACAGACTAGTATGGTTGTTAGTAGTTATTACAGATATTTGCTATGATTGTAGTTAGTCCTTACTGAATTTCGACGATGAAATTCTTCAAGGAGGGAAGCCTGTAACACCCCTAATTTTAAATAACATTATTCAGGATATTTAATTAGATAAATTAAATATAATAATGTAAATGTTAAGTGATATGGTGATTGAGATTTGAATAAATATAAGTGGTCGTGCTTATTATTTTAATTGGGCTAAAGAATGGTTTATAAACAAAATAAATTATGAAAGGGTATAATAGGATTTAGCTACATCAAACCTTACCTTTATATATATATATATATATATGTATGTATGTATGTATGTATGTATGTATGTATGTATGTATGTATATCTGTGTGTGTGTGTTTACTCTTAAGCCATTCATACTCATATTCATTTTCTCACAAAAGAAAAACGTAAGAAAATGAAGAGAAAGGCCGGTCATTAATTGGAAGAAAAGAAGTGGAAATTCAAAAGGAAGAAAGTTAAAGAATTGAAAAGGGAATTAAACTTATCCCAATTCACTTTCCTTATCAAAGATTAAGGTGAATGATAATTTCCATCTCTATTTGTTAAATATATGTTTCAGATTTAAGTTTAAATTCGTATATATGATGTTGAGGATGATATGCTTGAACTATGGTTTGTTTAAATTTAAACAAGATTGTTTGAATAATGGTTCATATGGTTTTATATCAAAACCATGTGATACTGATGTTTAAATGCCATGGAAAAATTATATGTTATGCAAAAGATGATTTTAGAGTTGGGTTTTAAGTTCGATAATTTTCCAAGCTTTGGAAAGATTATTATGAATTTTTGAATAAGAATATAGCACGTTGGGTTAATAATTTATTTTAGAAAATATATTGAGAATTTGGATTTGAAATTTTGATATGTTAGATAACATGATCAAAGTAAATTTCTGTGAATTTTGGGGATTTTTCTTAAGTGATTTGATATACAAAATAAATTATTTTGTGAAGAGGATCAAAATGATTTACGTGTAAATAAAGAGTAAGGTTTTATTTGCAAAAGTTTAAGTTTAATACTTATCCAAAATAAAGAGGCGGTTAGTTTCGAAAAGCATGGGAAAAGTTAAGGCAACCAATAAGAAATATTACCTATTCATGATAAACATCCCTAATTTTAAATAACATTATTCGTGATATTTAATTAGATAAATTAAATATAATAATGTAAATATTAAGTGATAAGGGGATTGAGATTTGAATAAATATAAGTGGCTGTGCTTATTAATTTAATTGGGCTAAAGAATGGTTTATAGACAAATTAAATTATTAAAGGGTATAATGGGATTTAGCTACATTTAACCTTACCTTTATATATGTGTGTTTACTCTTAAGCCATTCATACTCATATTCATTTTCTCACAAAAGACAAATGTAAGAAAAAGAAGAGAAAGGCCGACCATTAATTGGAAGAAAAGAAGAGGAAATTCAAAAGGAAAAAAGTTAAAGAATTAAAAAGGGGAATCAAACTTATCTCAATCCACTTTCTTTATCAAAGATTAAGGTGAATGATAATTTCCATCTCTATCTATTAAATATATGTTTTGGATTTAAGTTTAAATTCATATATATGATGTTGAGGATGCTATGCTTGAACTATGGTTTGTTTAAATTTAAACAAGATTGTTTTAATAATGGTTCATACGGTTTTAGATCAAAACCGTGCGACTGGTGTTTAAATGCCATAGAAAAATTATATGTTATGCAAAACATGATTTTAGAGTTGGGTTTTAAGTTTGATAATTTTCCAAGCTTTGGAAGGATTAGTATGCATTTTTGAATGAAAATATAGCACGTTGGGTTAATAATTTATTACATAAAATATATTGAGAATTTGGATTTGAAATTTTGATATGTTAGATAACATGATCAAAGTAAATTTCTGTGAATTTTAGGGATTTTTCATAAATGATATGATATACAAAATAAATTATTTTGAGAAGAGGATCAAAATGATTTACGTGTAAATAAAGAGGAAGGTTTTTTGCAAAAGTTTAAGTTTGATACTTATCCAAAATCAAAAGGCGGTTAGTTTTGAAAAGCACGGGAAACGTTAAGGCAATCAATAAGAAATTTACATGTGGGTATGTTAGTTTATATAAGATGCTTAATTTAGTATTTAATCCAGAAAAATAGGTTTTACCTCTATTCAGAGTACCTTTCGCTCTTACCTTTCGCCTTCGACTATGTCAAAACCACATTAAGTTAAATTCAATACACATGGTATCATCTAGATGATATGTACTAGATAGGAGAAAGGCTAAAGGTATGATGTCGAAAGCATAGCTATCGATGGGGTTGTTACCTCATTTTGTTTTAAAAAGATAAGCGCCTGTCTTTGTTTTACTAAGCTTCTGACTTAGTCGATACGTATGTTTTTGAAAGAAGTTTATAATGGCTTTCAAAAGGGTTGCCATGTTTTTTTAAAAGAAAAAGGGGTTTCGAAGGGGTTCCTTTGATTATAAATCAATGCTTTCGAAAGAAGGGGTTCCGACCTTGTCGAAGCCCTACCGCCAATTTTTGGCCTTTTGAATTGAAGTCATCAATACTGTCAAAAGGTATTGTTTGTTTTAAAGCTATATTAAGTCACTTTCTAAATGCTTTCGAAAGGGTTATGGGTTTCGAAGACAATGGTTTCGAAAGCGGTTTCGAAGTTATCCTTAAATATTTTAAAGGTAAGCTTTCGACTTTGTCGAAAGAGATGGTTATGACACCATCATAAATTTCCCAATATTTTATATGGTAAAGAATGGTTTCGAAAGAGATACTTTCATTTATATATTTACTTGGACCCAAATGATATTTTAAAAAGTAAACCCAATAATGTCGAAAGGGGGACTTTCAATGCTTTAGGAAGAGATACTTCCAATGGTTTCGAAGCTACGCTTCTAATAATTAATATGTAACTCTTTATTATATTCGAAAAGTTTTAAGTTTTTTTGAAGGCAGAAGTCTAGTGTTTTGAAAGAGGTTTATGCTTTCGAAGGAGGCTAACCAGTGAGGTCGAAAGCAAGGTTTCAAAGGTTTTGAGAGTATAGTTTTCAAAATAAATAACCCAATCTCATTTAAAAGAAAAACCATGGCATATTAATAAGCAAAGTATTTTGAAATGGAATTTATGAAGACATTTTAATGGGTTAAAAGAATTAACCAAGTTATATTATTTGTTTCTTCATATATGTATATATTCACTTTATAATGAATCCAAAAACTATACTTTGGAAAAAGGTAGAATAACCAGTTAGGTTGACCTAGTAGTGAATAAATAAAAGATATTGGCAGGGGCCAATAGGTTAACAATAAGCCCATGAAAACTGTGTAAGGAAAACGATATTGGCAAGGACCAATAGGTTCATAGTTAGCCCATGAAAACTATGTAAAAATTGAAGATGTCAGGTAGATACGTTTATAGTAAGCCAATGAAAACTATATCCGGATAGGAAAATGAAATATTGACAGATAGTCAATAGGTTCCTAGTTAGCCCATGAAAACTAGGGTAAAAGAAAGATATTGACTGTTAGTCAATAGGTTCCTAGTTAGCCCTTGAAAACTAGGATAGAAGAAATGATATTAGAGTTACCAATAGGTTCATAGTAAGCCCATGAAAACTGTTAGGTTAATAGTAATCCTAGAAACTATAATTATGACAGATAGTCAAACTGAATTGGGGATGGGTAGTCCGGAGTCGTGCAGAAGGCATGTAGTTATTTAAGTTCTTTCTCATGTGATTCCACTGTGTTGTTTTGTTAAGGCAATGTTTTTTATCGCCTATTATACACTCTGATCACCAAGGGAGCATCTTCATATGTCGCGCTTGGAGTATATTGTAATATTCATATGTTTCTGAACGTGGTTAACGTTGTGGGATTATGTAAAGAATGTTGATATGAGTTTGGAATGGAATATGAAAGTTGTTTTGAAATTTTAAATTTTTTCCATATCCATGTATTTCTGGTTTACCAATTTATCTAACATTACCGTATTGGGTCGCTCAGGATTAATAACTATGGATGACTGCAGCATCCGTAGCCGTTAGTTTTGGGCCTCTAAGTGGGGGATGTTACATATACTTCAAGGGGGTGCACCTCCCTAGTCATTTGTTGGAAATTTTCCTTTCCTTATTTGATTCGAATCATTGAATCTGTTTATTTTAAACTACCACAAGAAGAGTCAACCAGTCTTCATGATGTTTAAGTATTGATTTTGTCCATTCTATCAAGTTTGGACTGTAATCTTATTTTATCTATTCTATCAAATTTGGACTATTTTCTTGTTTTATCCATTCTGTCCAGTTTGGATTTCAACTCAGGTTATTTTCATTCTTTCAAGTCTGGTTTTAACATTGCTTATGCCCATTCTTATTTGGATTTGCTTTTCTGATGTTTATTTCTGCTCTTGCATGTATGGATGTTATTCTTATAAGGTAGAACTTGTTTCATGTTAGCAGTTTGGTCTCACAGAACTTTTATATGTTCCCCATTATTTGACTTATCTCACGCTGGTATTTCTAGACTAAACCGGGTGTTATTTTATTATAATGCTCAGGTCAAACCGGTATTTTCCCAGGTTGTCTCTGGTGTTATGGAGATCTTGAAGAGGAGTTGGAGGTTCACCTGTCGTAGTTTTTTATTTTCTGCTGTATTATATAGTATCCCTATTAGCAATTGTAAGGTCAGGATTTTATAACTGTCCATCTGATAAGGTTTGTTTTTGACTCTGATACACTCTATATTTTTGGCATGATAGGTTTTACTGTCCATGTTATATTATATGCTATAAATTCCACTGTGAGATTCTGATTTTCTCTGTTCTCTGTTCTTTTCTTTTTATTTACCCAAACAAGCTGTCTTTTGTCGATTGGATACGCGACATTTGAATGCAGTGGTAGTGCGAGGTGTTGACATTCGATGGTCAAAAGGCGGGTCGTTACATCATGGTATCCGAGCTGAGGGTTATGCGAGAACCTTGGCTTTTGTAGGGTGTCGCTCATTAGAGATAGGGTAAGCGACATCCTAGAATGAGTTTGAGAGTATTATATATTCGAGAGCTTATATGTTACTGTTATAAAAACATATTATGTTGATTGGTTTATTGAGTTTTTATGAATTCTGATTGAAACGTGGGACGCCATGGTATCGATAGGGATTTCTAAACACTTGACCAAGGCCAACGAACATGATATTGAATTTTTAAAAATTTAGCAAACGAAATATTTGCATAGGATTATATTTTATATATAAAGAAATAATTTTCAAAACTTTATATAGTGATAGAGTGTGTTTGTACGAATGTGATAATATTTATTTATTGTCACTATTGTTTGTTCAGTTATGCTTAATTTAAATAAGAAGCATTAACTATTGTTTGTTAGTTGTAAAAATTATGCTCGATTTATTCAGGAACATTTATCCCTTTGAATTAAAATGAACCCTTTTGTGAGTTAATTTTCATAATTTGACTATAAGGTGTTAGGAGAAAGTGTTAAGTTAAAGAAAATTCATTTTTTAATAATGACGAGTTAAGGATTAAATTTAATAAAAGTTGTTTAATATAATCTAAATATGGGATAAGACCTTTAGAGAATGAATATTCGAGAAAATTCTATTATAATAAAGAAGAATTATTATAAAATAAGACAAGTTTATATAAAGGGAATTTTATATAAATTTAGTTTATAAAACATGTTTTAAAAATGATTTTTGAATCTAAATCCTGGAATTTTTGAAAATAATTTTCAAAAAGAATTTTGAGAAATGAAATAATAGTATTTTTAGAAGTAGTTGAAGTGAAAATATTTTGGGAAGTAAAATTTCAAATGGTATGCATTTTCTATGGGATAATTAGGAGGAAATCTTTTCGATTAGTTTTATGATAATCTGAATAATCTTCTAAGTGAAATCAGATGTTTGCTTGGACGAGCATTGTGGAGTACTTAGTAAATTATCCTCTTTATCATTGTGCGATCGAAATGAGTTCAAATCCGAATAAACCCAAAGTGAGTTTTAATAAATAAATCATTGAAGTTATTATATATCAAAATATATGTAATATGCCTTGAAAAATGAGTTTTTGAAATTAAAACCGGGTATTTGATTTTTAAATTCCCTTAAAGGGAATTGGTTTCAAAATAAAAAGTATTTCTTATAAGAGATTGTTTTGATAAATGAGACTTTTCCCTTAGATCAGATATGGGATAATTTAACACGCGTTTAAAATGGGTTAAATTGAATAAGAAGGTTTTGATAAACATTGTTTCTATTAAAACCATATAATTGTTTAAAACATCTAAGTAGTGTAAACTATTTGTTGACTTGGTCTACCATAAATATCTTCCATTTTAACCATCTATGTTAAAGAGGTCGAGAGGTTGACTTGGATTTAAAATACCCAAATTTTGATTGGATCTTCATCTAAACTATGAAAAGTAAAATAAAATTTGTATGTACTCTCAGGATATAGAAGAATATTATATAAGTAGTAAAACAAAATAAGTTATCATTTGACGTTTTATAAAGAAATGACTTTATAAAATATTTAAAACTTGGGTGAGAGTTTATGAAATATTTTATAAATAATTATAGTATTGAACAAAATACTAAGTAAAAATACAAGTGATTTAGAAAAAAATTATTTAATGTAATTAAGAAACTAATAAAATTTTTGAGTATAGCTTTCCGTTTTGTCCGAGTGAGTTTGGATAATCTTCTAAGCAATAACCAAAGGTTAATGAGCAAAATGGTATGCTTAGTGAATTATTTATATTTTTGGACAATCAAGAAAGTTTTGAACCTAAGTTGAGATTTGTTTGTTAGTCATTTGACATTTTGAAACAACATTAAGCAATAAGTTTTCCCTTCCGGAATTTGATTGATTGTTAGTGTTAGTTTATTCCTTCATGGAATTTGGTTGATTTTATTTGATTGAACTGAATTGATTAGTTGTGCGATTTTATATACCATTGTTTATAAAGTTAAATTTATAGACAAAGGATTTTGAATTATTGTTATTTGGACCTATATCTCGGTGATTTTGAAAAAGAGATTTTGAAGATTTTGGGAAAGAAAAAAATATTTATTCACTCTAGTTGATGTCTTTGGAGGAACCGAAAGACCACTGGATGCTCCATGTTGTTTTGATTCTAGAGTTTCACCATACTTTATTAGAAGGAATTCCCTCCTTGTCACTTTATTTTTTGATCTCTGATTTAATTCCCATCCGAGAAAACTTGAAAATAAATTTTGGAATCTAAAAACCCAAGCATTTAGATCTGAATTTATATTTTGAAATTTTTGGATGCATAGCAACTATTATAAAATATTCTTTGTATTTTTTCACATATGATTGAGATATGGTTGTTGATTAAATGTAGATTTATATCAGACTAGTTTTTGCCTGTAGAGTTACATCACATTGCTTTTGTCAGCCTGATTTTCTTTTAGATTTCATAAGTATAGGTATTCAGGAGATTGTTATTTGATTCTTGTGCATCTGCATTTGCATAGATATAATAAAAGTACCTGCCAAAATATGAATCAAATGCAAAAAGGTATGTAATAGATTTAGAAATTTGAATTAGTTGATGATTTTATGCATCATATATGGGAGGCCACTTGGCTTTTGTCTTCTTTGGTTGGTTTAGAGTTCGTAGAGGCAATTTGTAGTTGTTTTGATTAAGCCGCGCAAAGGAGATGTTAACAAGAAAATTTGTCAACATCCCCAATGCTATTTGTAAGGTTATTTAATTCTAAAGAAACCAAATTATTAAAAGGATCCACTCTTTCGAAGCATGCCCTTCGACTAGATTGATACATTCGAAAGGGTTTAAGGTGATGGTTTCACCATTCGACCTATTTGACTTAATCGAATGGGTTAATAAAGCCATCTCTACCTTTCGACCAGGTTAGCTTAGTCGAAAGGCTTCAAGGAGTTAGCTTTGGGATACAAATTTAGAGAGAAACATTCGATTGAGTCCTCTCTTTTGAGTGAATCGAAAGTAGCTGATCATCTCTGCCCCTCATTCCTTTCGACCATGTTGAAAGATGGCATTCACGACCTTCTAATTATATCGAAAGTGATGTTTACTTCATTAGTATGACACAGTTGCTTTCGACCATATGGGTTCATTACTCTTGCTATGGAACTCTTTCGAAAGGGTCTATGATGTCTCTAGGGATCGATCCCCTTCAAACGAGTTCCCTTATATTCAATTGTTAGCCAATTATAAACTAGGATTCCTCTTGGAAACACCCCTTTCGATCATGTCGATATGGGTTCCTCCCTTTCGAAACATTCCTAGCTTATCACTGTCTACAATTCACTTTGTTTCCATGTATGAGATCGATCTGGGTGCAAGTATCTTAAACTTAACATGGTCGAAACCCCACCATCATTCTGGCTTTTAATATTAAGCGCAGGTTTCGATGATGATGTGTTTCGATCACATTCACCCAGGTTGACTCTATGCATTGCATAGACAAAAAAGAAATCATGAGAATAGGTTAGAATTATGTGCAATGGATCCTTAGTCTAGCTAATGATCTTAAAGATCTTCCTCATCACATTATCCTTAATGAATAACCATCTCCCTTTTTATTTATAATCCAAAATAAGTTATAAGATATAGAGCTTTTTTCCCTAATTTGATTTAGGGTTTCTTGAGGATACAATTGTAACTAAGAAAGTAGAGTAAAGGAATTGATTTCATGTTCCAGAATCCGGTCCCCAAAACCGGACCCCTTGGTTCTTATTTATAGATGCAGATCGGCCCCCTTCCGCACCTTTGCTTTCGACTGGTTCGAAAGGACCCCTTTTTATATGCTTCTTCTAGCCTTTCAACTTGGTCGAAAGGCCATGACCCCTTTTGATGTTGTCGAAAGGTTCCTTTTGTTCTTCTTGCTTTACTCTAGCAGTTCCCTTATCCTTTCTAAATCTTTCGACTAAATCAAAAGGGGCCTTTATCACCCTCTCGCCTTTGTTGATCTTTGAGTACCATTTTCTCTTCAAAACCTTTCGACATTTCCGAAAGGTTTCCCAAATATGCCTTCTCCTTTCGTGCTGTTTTTGGAAGTGAGTTTGAAGCTTCCGACTCTGTCGATAGGATGTTCATATTGGTTTCGAAGATTTTGAGTGGTCTTTGAATGCATGCTTGAGAACTGAGGCAGAACCTTCTCTTAAACTTATAGGCCTCGACTGGTTCGAAAGGCTTGTGTATGCTTTCGAAAAGGTTGTGATAGGGGCGGAATCTTTGACTCTGAAAAGTTTGGCATGTAAGCGTGAGAGCATCATCTTTTGCCTTTGAAAGGGGTTCCGAAGTTGTCGTTGCTTGCTTATCTATGTCGAAAGGTTGAGAATGGCGAAAGGGTATATCTGTTTTCATTTGGGTTGAAAGCCTTTGCACTGTATGAGTAGCTGGTGCCCTCGATTCTTTCGATACATGCCCGATGCCTCTGAAATGACCCCTTATGTCCTTCGTGAAGCCTAAGCCTGTTTCTTCATCGAAACCACAATCCCATTATCCTTCTTTCATACTTCTTCTCTTGAGTAGATTTTATGGCTAAAATTTTGCACCACCCTGTATGAAAGAAGCTTTTGTTCTTTAAGACAAAATTTTCATAACTTTTTAACTCTCCATAACTTTATTTTTCCTGCAAAATTCAAATTTAGTGGCATTTGCTGTTGTTAGCCCATTACCATACTTACATACGTGTTTAGTGATAGGTCGGCATATTTATGCCTTCATATTTGGGCAATTCATTGATTATAATTCTGACTTATCAGATATTGATGTGTAATTAATAACTACTAATGCACATAGTAGATATGGGTTACCAGCTTCTTGTAGGAAATAGCCAATAGCGACAAATAGGGGATATGAGTTATTATTCGGAAACTTTCTCAGAAACTTTAAATGATTCTGAAGCCTTCATTCGTATGTTGGTGAGCATTATTTAGAGTTAATAAATGTCAACTTTAACTTTGGCATAAGAAGACCAGCTCGAAACTTTTGGTTGTCTGCGATAATACCAATTCTTATTGCATCATACCCCCAGTTTAGGATTTGATAGAGATTAGGAAACAACAAAATTTAACCCAGATTAGGGCATTAAGTTGTGAAGTTTGGAAGTTAAGAGTGTGACATCCAGAATCCAGATAACAATATCCAGAAATAGTCCTCCGTGTTGCATTTCTAAACCCAGATTCAGGTTTTCATGATAAATTAAACGGGAATCAGCAGGCATTATCTTTATATCAAGACCCTAGCCCAAATCAGGGCATATGTTAGACAATCATCTTTGCAAAAGAATCTCCAACCCAGATTCGGGAACATATTGTATAAGCAGACTTCCATAGCAGTAGTTTTTAAAATGGAAATCCTTTACCCAGATTAGGGCATGTGTTGGACAACCAGAAGTCCATATAAATTATCTTTACAATAGAAGTCACGAACCCATATTAGGGCTTTTAGACAAAATCAGATAATAATCTCGAAACCCAAGTTCGAGTATAAAAAATTGTAATGATTAATAATGTTCTTATACCCAGATTCGGGCATAATAGAGATAGTGATTAATAAAGTCCTGAAACCTAGATTCTGATATTTGTATATGAAGTCCTAAAATGTATGTCTCGAAACCCAGATTCGGGTATTAACTGATGAAATTCATTTATGAGAGTCCCGAAACCCAGTATTTATAGATGATGTTAAGAAATGGAAGTCCTGAAACCTAGATTCGGGTAATAATAAATGGAGTTCTGTTTCACTCCTTCACTTTTGTCTTCTTTAACATATATGAACCCTTCAGATTTTGAATTTATAGAAATAATTTGATAAGCTACCTCTTGAGTTTGGACGTCTTAGTCCATGACCGGATAAGCTGTTTCACTTGATTAGCCTCCTCTCGGCTTTGGACATCTTAGTCCATTATTTGATGAGCTTCTCTTGGGCTTGGACATCTCAGTCCATTGTTGAATGAGCCTCTCTTTGGGCTTGGACATCTTAGTCCATTGTTGAATGGGCCTCTCTTTGGGCATGGATATCTTAGTCCATTGTTGAATGAGCCTCTCTTTGGGCTTGGACATCTTAGTCCATTATTGAATGAGCCTCTCTTTAGGCTTGGACATCTTAGTCCATTGTGACCGAGGCTCTTCTTGGGCTTGGACGTCTTAGTCCATTATTGTTCGGTGCTCAAGGTTAGCTCATTTTAGAGACTGGAACCAAGGACCTACCCGACCTCCCTCAAGGAGGCGCCCTGCCCTGGCCCTTTTGCGGCGTGGAGAAGGGCTTGTTCGGTGCTTTACCCTGGCCATCTTATGGCGCAGATAAAGGTTTACTCCGTCCACCCTCCAGGAGGTGCCTTACCGTGGCCCTTTTGCGGCGGAGATAAGGGCTTGTTCGGTGCTTTACCCTGGCCATCTTATGGCACAGATAAAGGTTTACTCCGTCCTCCCTCCAGGAGGTGCCTTGACCTGACCAGAGGCGCAACCAAGGGCTTGTCCGGTGCTTTAACCTGGCCTTCTCATGGCGCGGTTAAAGGCTTACCCCCCTCCCTCCAGGAGGTGCTCTTCTCTGGCTATATTGGCGCGGACAGAGGCTATTCTACCATCTTAGGTAGCATCCAAATATAAGGAGTATTTCATTCCCAAATATGTAGATTTTCCCTTTACAAAAAGTAACTCTTTATTGATTCATCTTCAAAAAATATGGCCTTAAATGCTCAGCATTCCATGTTCTAGGCACCATATTGCAGTCTGGGCGGCACAATTTGTAGGTTCTAGGGGGATTACTTTGCAGACGACTAGTGGTCCCTCCCGGTTTGGTCCCATGGGTCCATCTACAGGATTCTTTGTATTGGCCATTACTCTACGAAGTACCTAATCCCCCTCTTGAAATGATTGAGTTCTTACTCTTGAATTATAATACTTTAAGATTTTTTTCTGATATTCGGCGGTTCTTACTGCTGTTTCATCTCTTAATTTATGTATCAAGTCCAATGATTCTTTTTTCAGCTCTTGATTTTTATCGAAGGCGTAGGCAATCCTTCGATGTGAGGGTATCTCAATCTCGATTGGTAACATCGCCTCACACCCATAGGTTAAGGAGTAAGAGGTATGTCTCTTTGCTGTCTTAGCAGATGTTCGGTAAGCCCATAGCATAAGTGGTAGCTCTTCTACCCAATTTCCTTTTGCTCTGTTTAGTTGCTTTTTCAGAATTGTCTTTATGGTTTATTCGCAGCCTCAACCGCTCCATTAGCTTTTGGATGCGCGACAGATGAAAAACTTTTAATAATCCCATTCTTATGGCAGAAGTGGGAGAATTCTTCGCTCTCATATTGTGTCCCATTGTCAGAGATTATCTTATAGGGAATTCCAAACCTGGTTATGATGTTCTTGATAACAAATTTGAGTACCTTCCCAGAAGTAATTTTAGGAAGAGGCTCCACTTCAACCCATTTAGTGAAATAGTCGATGGCAACTACAACATACTTCGCCCCTCCCTTTGAGATTGGTAATGGGTCGATTAGGTCTATTCCCCATACATCAAAAGGTCATGGACTTGTAATTTGAGTTAACTGACTTGGGGGAAATCTGGGTATCTTTGAAAACTTCTTACACTTCTTGCATCTTCTCACATATTCTATGGCTTGGCTTACCATATGTGGCCAGTAAAATCCCTGCCTCATTATTTTCTTTGTCAGCTTTATCCCATTTGAATGGTATCCACAAAACCCTTCGTGTGCTTCATTCATTAATTTTATTCCATCATTCATGCTCACAGATCTTAGGTAGGGAAGAGCATATCCCTTTTTATAGAGGATTCCATCCATCATCATGAAGGTAGGAGCTTGCCTCCTGATTTTTCTTACTTTTCCTTTATCGGATGGGAGTTTTACTTTAACTACTACTCAACAATAGGTAACATCCAGGTATCATCATATGTGCTATTTGACCTTGATTGGTCCACTTTTCCATTTGTTAATTCTTTACCAATTTATCCTTTCTCTCCCCTCTAAGACTTGGCCTGAGACCTCGTCATAACTAACAATTCCTTCCCTTGTTCTGATGTTTCCTTTTCAATACTTGGACTTTCCTAATATCCGACTAGGACAATTCGTGTCTTTGGGGCTCCTCTTGAGCTGGCTAATTTTGCTAAGGAGTCTGCCTGTGAATTTTCTAGTCTTGGAACTTGATTTATTGAAAAGTCCTCAAACAAAGCAAGCATTTGTAGTATCTTCTTTACATATAAGGATAGCTTAGGATCCTTTGTTTGATATACCTATTTTACTTGATTCACCATCAGCTGAGAGTCGCTAAAGATCTATATTCATGGAATTTTCAGTTCTAGTGCTAAGGTTAATCCTGCTACCAATGATTCATACTCTGCCACATTATTAGTAGTGGGAAATCCCGATTTCATGGCATAGTGTAAGCGGTGTCCATCTGGGGTTATGATTATATAACCTGCCCCGGCCCCTTGTTCATTTGAAGCACCATCCACGAATAGTTTCCACATGGGCTTCTGATCTTTCTCTTTTTCTGATTGTTCCTCAATAAAGCTAGTGCACTTATTAACAAAATCTGCCAATGCATGCCCTTTTATTGCAGCTCGTGGTTGAAATTCTACATCGTACTGACTGAGTTTGATCCCCTATTTTACTAGTCTTCCAAAAGTTTCGAGTTCGCTAAAAACTTGCTTAAGAGGAAAGTTGGTCAATACCCTGATCGAGTGTGCCTGAAAGTATGCTCTGAGCTTCCGAGCTGTGATAATCAAGCAATAGGCTTATTTTTCTATAACTGGGTATCAAACCTTTACATCCTTTAATCGCCTGCTTACGTAGTATACCGGAAGCTGCACCCTATTTTCTTCTCTAATTAGTACCGAGCTGACTGCATGTTCTGATACTATTTGGACGGCTAAATGTCTATCGAGTTAGAAAATAGCCAAACGAATTTTGAGATAAAATTTACCGCAAGCGCACGGCGTACACTTGTAGTACGTGGCGAATATGGTTCGATCCGTAAGGAATTGATGATTTTAAAAATCTATTCAATCAAATTAAACCAAAGTCGAGTGATTGTTAACTAACTAAAAGAAAGAAAAAACAAACTAAAACTAAGGAGAATAAAAAGATGAGATTAAAGAGCAATTTAGAGGCAAATCCCCTCTCATGATCATATAAATCAACATAATGACATTATGATCTCTTTTTGATCATGTGTGAGTTTAGTTGATGCATTTATCATAAGCATGGCCTAATTGTGTTATTAATTAACACACTTAAACCATCAAACTTTAATGCACCCTCTAACCCACTTACTAACTTCAATGAATATGATATGAAATCAAAAGTAGAATCTATTTTAAGCATGGTTTATTAACCATTGAATTAGAAACATAAACCATCAAATTTTGATTCTAAATCCACTTCCATTACCATGATCATATATAGATAAAGAGGTAATTAATGATTCATATGACTAAGCATAGCCTATTTGTTTTGAACAATATAAGCTATCAAACTCAATATTAAACACAAAACCACACAAACATCTACTTTCCATTAAACACAAAAGAGACATAAAAGAAATTATGTTGCATCTACATGATTCAAGAGAGCTTCCCTAAATTGAAGTGATTAGCCTCTCATTTTTGGTATCAAATCAACAAATGTAGAAAGCAACATTAAACAAACAAGAGGAAAAAGAGAGAAAAAAGAAAGGAAAAACTAATCTACTTGCATAAAAGAAAAGAGATCTACACTACAACATGAAAGGAAAAGAAGCATGTAAAAGAAAAGAGAGCACTAATTAACATTAAAAAAAATGAAAGTTACATGAAATAAAAATATGGCTAAGTAGCCATGAAAAGAGAAAGAGAGCTTTGAGTTTTATTTTTTTTGAGTCTAAACTAAACTAAGAGAGACTAAGAAGAAGAGGGTTACATGAAACATAAGGGGATTTTACATGTGTTAAACCCTAATTCATATTTTTGGGGAATGCCCAAAATACCCTCTTAGGAAGTGTGGAGGCCAAGTAATCATTAGCTTCAAATAATCCTCGTTTAAGTGTACATGAAGCCATTAATTCCATAAGCATGTGCATTAGCCTCTAATTTGTACATTAAGGTAGGTGGGTAGGTGAGGTCCTCTATTATCTTCACTTTGAATTATTTCCATCTTCATTTGTTCTCTTCACTCTTGTGCATGCATATCATCATGTAACCACTTGTAAGATTCACCAAATTTCCTACAAAACAACATAGAAAATTCCAAGTAAATTTTCACAATTTAATAAATGCATAAAAATGACCATTTTACCCCTATATGAAGATGAATATGTGACAATTTGAAAATAATTTGAATTTTGGTTTAAATAAGTTAAAATACCCGATATGATCATTTATATAATTTAAATAGATTAAATATGGTGGTAAAAATATGCACATTTACGTGCACATCAAATACTGCCATGTATAGGTACAATATTTTCCCGCTCTCGGGACTTGAAAGTATCGGTGGTTTTTCCAAATGGCTTTTTAATTCTAAGAAAGCTTTCCTGCAATCCTCTCCCTATTCGAAATTCATCTTTTTCTTAATCACATTGAAGAATGGTATACACTTATCGGTAGATTTTGAGATAAACCTGCTTAGGGCAGCTACCCTTCCATATAAGCTAATTACTTCCTTGCTAGTTTTAGGTTCGGCCATGTCCTTTATAGCTTGAATTTGGTCAGGACTTGCTTCAATCCCTTGAGTACTTAAGTAGCCTATGAACTTTCCAGAGTGGACTCCAAAAGAACACTTTTGTGGGTTCGAATTTAATTTGATACTTCCATAATATTTTGAACATTTCCTCTAGATCCTTAAAATGATTCTCAGGCTCGCTAGACTTTACCAACATATCATCAACATAAACTTCTATGTTTTCGCCAATTTGTTCCTTAAACATTCGATTAACTAATCTTTGATAGGTGGCCCCTGCATTCTTTAGTCCAAATGGCATTGCCTTATAGCAATAAGTTCCCCTTTCATTTATGAAGCTGGTATGATCCTTATCCAATTTGAACATCGGTATCTAGTTGTACCCTGAATAAGCATCCATGAGGGATAACAATTTGTGTCCGCTTGTTGCATCCACTAACTGATCTATCCGTGGTAGCGGGAAGCAATCCTTTGGGCATGCTTTGTTTAGATCCGTGTAATCAATGAACATTCTCCATTTCCCATTTGACTTCTTTACCAAAACTGGGTTGGCTAACCATTTAGGATAATATATATCCCGAATTAATCCATTTTCAAGGAGTCTGTCAACCTCTTCTCTTAGAGCATCTGATCATACTTTGTCCAATTGTCTCTTTTTCTACCTTATGGGGGTTGCTCCTGGATTGATATTAAGGGCATGCCACATGAGAGTCAGATCAATTCTCACCATATCGGAATGTGACCAGGCAAACACATCCTTGTTGACCCTGAGGAACTGTATCAAGTCCTTCTTTAACTCGTTATCAAGATCCTTTTCCCACCTTGATTATTTTTGAAACATCATCTGAATCTATGTGGGTTTCCTCAAGATCTTCTATGGGTTTTATTCTCTCTGTTTCACCTCGGCAATCAAACTCTGTGACTATTAGGCCCTTCTCCGTTGAGTTTGCATCAATTCTCTTCCTCTTGCCTCCAGAGGGAATGTACCTTTGATACATATGCTTGTTAGATTTATTAACTTTAATCTTTGCTTCGAATGTTGGATGTGAAAATTCATCATCCAAAGGCTGTAAAATAGTAGAAGAATCAAAGTACACAGAATACTCCCTCTTATATTGATCAAGAGTGGAAAAATACATTTCCCGAGATCTAAACTACTCTCCTTGAACTATCCCCCAGCTTCGCTTTGTTAGAAACTTTACCATGGGGTACTTCAGGGAGATAAAAGCATCAATTCATCTAGAGCTGGCCTGCCAAAGAAGGCATTGTAGTAGGAGGGTTGATCAATTATCGCAAAAATAATTTCAAATGTTCTGCATGTTGGCGACACTCCCATTTGTACAAGAAGCTTTATCTGTCCCACTAGAGTTTAACCCTTGTTGTTGAATCCAAATATAGGCTATATGCTTGACTCCAGCTTATGCTCCGGAATGTTCATCTGATCGAAGGCATGTTTGAAAATTACATTGATTGTGCTGCCCATGTCGACCAGGATTGTTGAGACAATAGATAGCCTAATTTGTGCAGTGATCATCAGAGAGTCATTATGAGGATGATGAACCCCCTTGCGTAACTCCTATGGAGTGATAGCCAAATTAGGCATTTGAATATTAAGGCATGGGTTTTTCATCGGGGGATCTTCTTGAATAGTGTAGATCCCTTCTTTGGCCTCTTTAATGTATCTGCTTCGTGCCCCCTTATTGTTCCCTGCTGGATGCGGCCCACCATGGATTACATCAATCCTGTTGATTGGTAGACTTAAGCTTAAAGGGTCCTCATCTTCTAACATGTTCGTAGTGTTGCCTGGGCGCTTCTGCGGAGCATTCTCTATTCGTGGGTCTTTCTGCTGTTCTTGAACAAACTCCTTTAAATGACCTTCCCGGATCAGCTTTTGTATAATTCCGGCCAGAAATCTGCACTCATCAGTTTTGTGACCATTAGCTTTGTGATAAGTGCAATAGTCTCCTCCGTTTTTCTGCTCAGGATTGTACTTGGCTTTGAAGGTGACTGGAAAGTTGACTCTTTCCTTAGCTATAGCATACACGTAAGATATCTGCTTGTTTAAGGCAGCTGCATTAGCAACCGGTTCTTCCCATCTGGTCCTTTTGTGGCCACGGTCCGGGACAAATCTTCCCCCTTCCTTCTTGGGAAATGTTTTCTTCTTGGCATAGTAAAGCTCATCCATCTGGATGAACTTGTCAGCTTGAAAGTGAAAGTCTTGTAGATCTTTACAGCCATTAACAAAACGCTGTTTCTAGAAAGGGGTATTCTTAATCAAGCCAGAATGGACAGCTATGAGCTTATCACGATCGTTCATATCCTTGGCCTTTAAAGCTTCAGCGTTGAACCTTCTCAAGTAGTCCCCCAAAGATTCTCCCTGCCTTTGTTTTATATTTTTGAAGACTATATAATCGATAGTAAGATCTTTGCAGATATAGAATTGGGCTGAGAACTCGTAAGAAAATTGCTTCTAGGAGTACATGGTCTTTTCCTTTTATTGCCTGTACCATTTGGCTGCGACTCTCTGAAGAGTAACTGGGAACAGTCGGCATCTGACTGCTAAAAGCCATAAGATGATCGTCGGTGTCTGTAACCCCATGATATTTCATGGATGGGATTTTGACATATGGTGGTATTAATATAGCCATGATTTCGTCGGTGAAAGGTGGCACCCTTTCATTGTCATTGACGTTTTCATCCATCGTTATTTTTCCCTTGGAATTCAAAGCATCTTTCATAGCCTTCTCAACGGCATCTTTCAGATAAGCTTCAACATTGCCATAGTTTTTCTAATTTGGGAAATATTCTTTTGATGTAGAACTTCCAGATTGTTCCATTGATTTGTCGAGAACCCTTCCCTGATGATTAGCTTTCGATTGGGGAAGTTCCTTCTTCTTTGATGATGTCAGATCCACATTGCCTTTAAGCTCGTTGGAATTAGCTTTTAGATTCCTCCTGGGAGAGACCGCCTCTTCTCTTTGAGTTTGTCTCGGAGTCTTCGAAGATTTTTGAGACAAGGCCATCATTAGCAACTCCTGCATCTCCTGCAGCTATTATTCCAAGCATTGGATTTTAGTTGAATTTTCATCTTTTTGTGCTGGCGATGAAGTCTATCCAGGAATGGCACCATCCGGGTTATAAGGTGGAGCTATATTTTCCTCCAAAGTGGTGGTGTGTATTGCTCCTTCCACGATTCCACTTAAACGTTTTGACCTCAATTTTCCTACGCAATAAAAACGAGCCACAACTAGTCTGTATACAGTAACAAGGTTGGAGGTTTGAGCTCTCCTTCAAGTGCCAAAAATGTTGACAAGAAAACTTGTCAACATCCCTAATGCTATTTGTAAGGTTATTTAATTCTAACAAAACCAAATTATTAAAAGGATCCACTCTTTAAGAAGCATGCCCTTCGACTAGATTGATACAGTCGAAAGGGTTTAAGGTGTTAGCTTCACCTTTCGACTTATTTGACTTAATCGAATTGGTTAATAAAGCCATCCCTACCTTTCGACCAGGTTAGCTTAGTCGAAAGGCTTAAAGGAGCTAGCTTTGGGATACAAAAATAGAGAGTAACATCCGATTGAGTCCTCACTTTTGAGTTAATCGAAAGTAGCTGATCATCTCTGCCCCA
This sequence comes from Allium fistulosum, assembly GCA_030737815.1. Classification (NCBI taxonomy): domain Eukaryota; kingdom Viridiplantae; phylum Streptophyta; class Magnoliopsida; order Asparagales; family Amaryllidaceae; genus Allium; species Allium fistulosum. The sequence continues at coordinate 1,365,816,310 of CM060902.1, read as the reverse complement.
CATTCCTTTCGACCATGTCAAAAGATGGCATTCAGGACTTTCTGATCATATCGAAAGGGATGTTTACTTCATTAGTATGACACAGTTTCTTTCGACCCTATGGGTTCGTTACTCTTGTTATGGAACTCTTTCGAAAGGGTCTATGATGTCTCTAGGGATCAATCCCCTTTAAACGAGTTCCCTTATATTCAATTGTTAGCCAATTATAAACTAGGATTCCTCTTGGAAACATCCCTTTCGATCAAGTCGATAGGGGTTCCTCCCTTTCGAAACATTCCTAGCTTATCACTGTCTACAATTCACTTTGTTTCCATGTATGAGATCGATCTGGGTATCCTCAAGTATCTTTGAACTTAACATGGTCGAAACCCCATCATCACTCTGCCTTTTAATATTAAGCCCAGGTTTCGATGATGATGTGTTTTGATCACATTCACCCAGGTCGACTCTATGCATTGCATAGACAAATAAGAAATTATGAGAATAGGTTAGAATCATGTGCAATGGATCATTAGTTAGCTAATGATCCTAATGATCTTCCTCGTCAATATTATCCTTAATGAATAACCATCTCCCTATTTATTTATAATCCAAAATGAGTTACAAGATATAGAGCATTTTTCCCTAATTTGATTTATGGTTTCTTAAGAATACAATTGTAACTAATAAAGTAGAGTAAAGGAAATAAATTCAGGATTCCAACATCTGGTCCTACAAACTGGACCCCTTAAGTCTTATTTATAGATGCAGATCGACCTCCTTCCGCACCTTTGCTTTCGACTGAGTCAAAAGGACCCCTTTTTATATGCCACTTCAAGCCTTTCGACTTGGTCGAAAGGCCATGACCCCTTTAGATGTTGTCGAAAGGTTCCTTTTGTTCTTCATGCTTCACTCTAGCAGTTCCCTTATCCTTTCTAAACCTTTCGACTGAATCGAAATGGGCCTTTATCACCCTCTTTCCTTTATTGATATTTGAGTACCACTTTCTCTTCAGAACCTTTCGACACTGTCGAAAGGTTTCCCGAATATGCCTTCTCCTTTCGTGCTATCATTGGAAGTGAGTTTGAAGCTTCAGACTCTGTCGATATGATGTTTATATTGGTTTCAAAGATGTTGAGTGGTCCTTGAATGCATGCTTGAGAACTGAGGCGGAACCTTCTTTTAAAATTATAGGTCTCGACCGGTTCGAAAGGCTTGTGTATGCTTTCGAAAAGGTTGTGATAGGGGTGGAACCTTCGACTCTGAAAAGTTTGGCATGTAAGCAAGAGAGCATCATCTATTGCCTTCGGAAGGGGTTCCGAAGGTGTCATTGCTTGCTTATCTATATCTAAAGGTTGAAAATGGCGGAAAGGTATATCTATTTTAATCTGGGTCGAAAGCCTTTACACTGTTTGAGTAGTTGGTGCCCTCGACTCTTTCGATATCTGCCCAATGCCTTCGAACAACCCCTTATGTCCTTCATGAAGCCTAAGCCCGTTTCTTCATCGAAACCTCAATCCTATCATCCTTCTTTCATACTTCTGCTCTTGAGTAAATTTTATGGCTAACAGGAGACACTGTCGAAATTTTCCATAGATTTAAGAGTTAAAAAAGTTTTAAGAATTTAAGAAAATTTTTGACCACAAATTTTAATTTTTGAGCTATAATTTAGAATGAATAAACAGAAGGGAATTAGTTGGTATAGGTGGGTGGATTTAAAAGACTTGGAAATTTTAGAATCTATTTCTGCTAATTGATTTTGAAAAGTTAATAAGTTTAATAATTCATTTTAATTAATATTTTAAAATTAAGGGTTTGGAAATATTTTCTTCCTTAGAAATTTCGAGGACGAAATTCATTTAGGGGCGGGGGGGATGTAACAACCCAAAATTCTAGTCAATTGATTTTAAATTTTTATTCATTTTAAATATTTAAATAATTGGATTTTAGAATTTAATAACATATAATTCAAATATAGGGAATGTTTAAATATTTGAATTTTGAATTGAATGTTAATTAAATGGATTTAATAATTTTATTCAACTCCTTTTAATTTATAAATAATATTGATGAATTCAATATTTAGATTTATTTAAAAAAAAATAGATCGGATAAATATCAACAATTTGATAGAAAATATAAAACGATACTTTAATTTGTGAAATTAGCCTTTCGGTGCACTATCTCTGATTTTGATGAAACCAGTTTTATTGGATTCGTAATAATGAATTATAATATGTCGTCGAATTTCATGACGATCAGACGTATCATTTGGTCGTGCGAGATCGAAACGCGTAGAAATTATTCAAAAATTTGATATAATAATTGGGTTAGAAAGCTATCTTTTACATATGATTGAATTAAGGCTAGAGAATAGTTCCATTGTGTTCGGAATAGAGGTATAACATATAAATGCCAGGCAACACGTCTCGTTTGGAGGTCGCGATTTTTAGGTATGTTATGTTTAATATTTTATTAAATAAAATAAAAATTATATATATATTCGCCATAGTTAGGCCATACCCACAGCTACCTTGCCTATAACCCCTACGTACTAGACCATACCCTTCTCCTCTATTTAAACATTTGCATGTAGCCAAGAAATTGGTTTTCCTACTTTGAAATCAAACTTCAAAAATTAAAATTAAATGGATACTCAACGAAAAATCATGAAACAAAGACCATCGAGTTTGTTTGGATCTTGTCTTCCATGTTATAGCCTCCAATTGGAGAACGATGATGTTTTTCGAGGCTCGACCACAGAGCAGTAAACTAGGGTTGGTTTTTTTTAAGGTTTTTGCTCTTCAATTCGATGAATGGAGCTTTGATTCATGTTTAGCATGCCGGAGAGCAGCTTGTAGTCGATTTTGGTGGGAGTGCAATGCATGATAGGGAACAGGTCGTCATGGGGTTGGCGAGGCTTTGGATAAGGTCACATTTTTGAGACTTGGTGCGGAGGAGTCATAGTAGTGGTAGTCGAGTAGAGTTTGGTGAAAGAAGTCCAATGGCGAAGTCAGATTCGAGTTTAGCGAAGCATAGCTCTGTATCACCCATTTTCATGCACACGTGAATGGGTTGTGATATCCTGTGCACGATTGTTTTAGGATGGGGAAGAAGAAGAGTGGAGGGTAATATTGTAAATAAATATAGATTTGTTATTTATCAATTCAAATTAATTCGATAACTTATAAAATATGTATCTCACTCATACGAGGTTGGAGTTGAACGCTGTTTTTTGCATTGGACTCGTGTTGTCGAGATCTTCACTATGGAGTTAGTTTAGTTGGATTTGGAGCTTGTTGGAATTTAGGCAAAAATCGAACAACCATTCGGTTTTAGTCCAAAAATCGGAACGCTTCAGCAAAAACGAAAATCAATGTGAGTTTAACTCATACTCAATTTTACTATGTCATACCTATGATGTTATAAACTATTATTGATTAGCCTGGATGATAGTTGAATTGCTTGATTGATTATTTGGTTGAATTTCCATTTGGAAAATGGATGACATATTACTTTGATCGTTATTAACCCATATGATTATATATATATTATCCATAACCATTGTTTTGCAGGGAAAATCTATAAAGAGATCCTAAGGGGTTTCTCTCCAATAATTATTTATTTACATCCTTGTGTTGTTATATTGATGGTTAACTGAAATAAATCCTGATATTAAATTTAATTTGTGAAGTGTCATTATAGCGACTTCACTATATCTTCATTTATTAATTTCCATCCCCAAAACTCTGTCGTATGTTTTTGAATTTGAGCTTATGTTTTCACTAAACAGAATGTTAAAATTCATTAATCATTTTGATTAATGATAGTTTAGAATAATTAATCATCTTAACTAATGATTTTGAAATTAATTAACTATTTTTATAAATGATGTTTAAAATCGGTTATCTTTGATTTAAATGAGATTGGATTTAATTAATCATTTGACTAATGATTATTTGAGTTTAATCAATCATTTTAGTTATTAAAATGGAATTTAAATAATCATTTTAATAAATGATATTTGAAATTAATAATCTATTTAATTAATGACATTTAAAAGTAATTAATCATTTTAAATAATGATTTTGAATTTAATTAATCATTTTAATTACTAATTGTTTTAAATTTAACTAATTGTTTTAACTAATGATATTTGGAATTTAGTTAAATCATGCTAATTAATGATATTTTATAGTTAAATAAATCATTTTAACAAATGATGTTTTAATTAATCGTTTTAACTAATGAGATTTGAATTTAATTAATTCAATTATTTTATGATTATTTGAACTTAATTAGTTGTTTTAATTTGTGGTATTTAAAATTTATTTATCATTTTAATTAATGATGTTTGAGATGAATTATTCATTTTAACTAACGATTATTTGAATTGAATAAATCTTTTTAATTAATGATAGTTAAAGTTAAGTATTTTAATAAAAGTGACCAAAGTAAATTAGCTAATATACTGTTTTAAAAGTTTATTAAGTAATTTAGTGTTTTAAAGTTAATAAACTGATTTAATAAAGATTTTAAAGTTAATTTACCGCTGATATAAAAGTATTTGGTAATAATTAACTATTTTATTAAAGATAATAGATTTGTTTATTTAAGAGAAATTATAGATGTGATTAGTTATTTTCCGGGATTATTAATATTGTTTTAAAATTTATAAAGGTATTTAATTCGTTTTATTATCTTTTGGGATAATAAATATTGTTTATATTTATAAATAATGGTTTATAAATTAGAAAATCCTTTGAAAGGAATTATTTATAAATAAAGCTAAGTGTAAATTGTTTTTGGGTTTATAGTAAACAATGTTTTAACGCTGTTTGTTTTTTACCCTTTTTTTATTTCCCTTAGTTGTCTTATAAAAGAACGCTTTGAAAGAATATTTCTAAAAAGGTTATACCAATTTAAAAATATGGAAATCAAGCACAAGTTCAATTTTTAAAAGTTAAAGTTCGATTTCGGTTATGGAAAAGTAATTCCGTAAATGATATCGCTTATATGGAAAGAATCTGGCCATACTTTTAATGCTAAGCGTTGAGGCTTGCACTCGTTTCTATCGTGAAAGTTGAAAATGTCATCAAGACGATGCCTAGAAGTAACACAATCTCAACTTGTATGGCTTCATTTTCAACCAAGAGATAGCACTTGTTTCGAATTGACCGGTAGTGGTAAATATACGATATTTAATTTCCATATTCGATCATTTTATTTATCCCCGATAGTTGATTTATTAATTATCGAATCCAGCTTTCTTCATGGTGTATCGTCACCTTAAATACGATTTGCTTCTCTTTAAGCTTCTCAGAAGTATATTACTAGAGGTATACTTCAAGGGGGATGCACTTTCCTAGTCATTTGTTGGAAATTTTCCTTTCCTCGTTTAATTCGAATCCTTGAATCTGTTTATCTTTAAACTACCACAAGAAGAGTCAACCACTCTTCGCGGTGTTTAAGTATTGATTTTGTCTATTCTATCAAGTTTGGACTATTGTCTTATTTTGTCCATTCTATCAAATTTGGATTGTTTCCTTGTTTTATCCATTCTGTCCAGTTTAGATTTTGCTCGGGTTATTTTCATTCTTTCAAGTCTGGTTTTAACATTACTTGTGCGCATTGTTATTCAGATTTGTTTTCATGATGTTCATTTCTGCTCTTGCCTGTATGGATGTTATTCTTGTGAGGTGAAAACCAGTTCCGCATTAGCAGCGTGGCCTCATAAATTATTTTATATGTTCCATATTATTTGACTTATCTCACGCTGGTATTTCCAGACTGATCTGGTTGTTATTTTATTGTAATGCTCAGGTCAGACCGAGTATTTTCCAAGGTTGTCTTTGGTGTCATAGAGATTTTGAAGAGGTGCTAGAGGTTCATTTATCGTAGTGTTTTATTTTCCGCTATATTATATAGTTTCCCTATCAGCAATTGTGAGGTCGGGATTTTATAACTGTCCTGCTGATATGGTTTGTTTTTAACTCTGAAATATTATGTATTTTTGGAGTCACATTTTTTACTATCCTTGTTATATTATATGTTGCCGATTCCGCTGTGAGATTCTAATTTTCTCTGTTCTCTGTTATTTTCTTTTTATTTACCCCAACAATCTACCCTTTTGTTGCTTGGATGCGTGACATTTGAACACAATGGTAGTGCTCGGTGTCGACTTTCGATAGTCAAAAAGGCAGGTTGTTACAATATGTTTGTATATATGTATATGTATATGTATATGTATATGTATATGTATATGTATATGTATATGTATATGTATATGTATATGTATATGTATATGTATATGTATATGTATATGTATATGTATATGTGTGTGTGTATGTCCAACATCACTGTCCTAATGGTTAGAGGTTCTAATTTTGGTCCATAAGTTCATATGTTCGAATCATGAGTAGCGCATGATTTGAATCATTGGACATATGTTGACTTGTAGTATGTTATATACTACCTAAGACTTGTAGTACAACTATATACTGCCACGTAAGTAAATTTATATGTGTGTGTGTTTGTGTATGTATACATATACAGACACACATTAACACACAGATATACATACATACATATATATATATATATATATTCATGCATACACACATATATACACATTGTAATGACCCGTCTTTTCAACCATCGAAAGTCGTCACTAATACGTCTAAGGTATACATGTGTCGAACATCCAATCATCGGAAAGGCAGATTATTAAGGTAAAATAAAGAAAAAGAACAGGAGAAATAGAATCCCATAGGGGGACGACAACACATAATATAACAAAGACAGTAAAAACTGCCACTTTAAGATACAATGTATATCAGAGTTAAAAAGAACCTCATCAGCTTTGACAGTTATAACTTCCTGACCTTATAATTGTTGATTGTAATATATAATAATACAGTGGAAAAATAAAAATAGTATAGTAGGTGACCATCCGGCTCTACTCCATGGGCTTCCTATATCACAAACGACAACTAGAAAAATACTCGGTCTGACTAAGAAATAAAATAAAATAACATTCGAATCAGTTTAGAAAACCAGCATGAGAAAACTCAAGAAATATGGTGAACATATATGAACTCTATGAGTCCACGCCGCTAAACACATAACAAATTTTTACCTCACAAGAACAACATCTATAGATGAAAGAATGGAAACAAGTCGGAACAAAATCAGACTTGAAAGAGTGGATGCAAGTAATTAAACATCAAGAAGAACTCCAAGCACTTCTCGATGCAATTAAGAAAACGATTCAAAGATTTGAATCAAATAGGGAAAAGAAATTTTCCAACAATGACTAAAATGGTGTGCCCCTTTATCGAAATTATACCTCTAGACAATATACTTGAGAGAGTCATTTTTCCCGTGACTCTCTCGGAAATGTACAAGCCAGACCCCGGCAACATTACCGAATATCTGAGTATTTACATCTCCGCGTGCATATAACTGAATCCAATCTAGGGTAGATGTAAAGATATCCTAATGGGAGCAACTCCACATAGCACCCGCTTTCTGGTTTTAGTCATTTTCGGCAAAGTATTCCAATGCTCAAATGGGCAACAAATTGTCTTAAATTGATGAAAACTCAAAGAAGATAGCAGAATCAATACTCAATAAACCAACCATCGGGAATAACAAAATGATCGTATATGGAAATTTAATCTCTTAAACATTTGACTCACACCTGTGCTTGATTTTCACATCACAAATATTTTAAATACTCTTTAAAATATTTTTTTAAAGAGAAAATTATAATTCTAAGCGTTTTAAAATAAAGGGCCAAAAACAATTGCCATTAAAACACTTTTTACTATAAACCCCAAACAATTTTCACTTAGCTTTATTTTTAGACATTCCTTTTTAAAGGATTTTCTTAGTTATAAACTATCTTTTATAAATTTTAAACGGTCTTAATTGTCCCGAAGGAAAATAAATCAAAATTATAATCTTTTATAAATTTAAAACAACATTAATTATTCCAAAGGAAAATAAATCAAATTTATAATCTTTTATAAATTTAAAACAACATTAATTATTCCAAAGGAAAATAAATCAAATTTATAATCTTTAATAAGTTTAAAACAACATTAATTATCCTGAAGGAAAATAAATCAAATTTATATTCTTTCTATAAATTGAAACAAATTTAATTATCCCAAAAGATATTAATCAAATTCGTAACTTCTTTTATAAATTTTAATCAATACTTATCCTTTATTTTTAAAATTCTCAAAATATTTGAAAATATAGTTTAAACAACTTTCATAGTGCAAAAACATGACCAAAATTTATTTTGTAAAATATGAGCACAAGTTCAACACACACCTGGGTTTATGGAGATTATATTTCATAAGTGACGGTATAGCGAAAATCGCTCTAACGACACTGTCACAATTCAAAAGTATGTCACAAGTATTTCAACCAAACATCAATATATGCAATATAAAAATATAAATAAATCAATATTGGCAAGAAACCACTTAGGGTTTCTTACAAAAGTCCCTTGTAAACCTCATATAAATATGCACGTTGAAGTGTCTAGTAGCGACCTATTCTTTACGAAAACACTCTGACTTCTTCTTAATTTTTGTCCCCTGCAGCATAATCGTTATTTATGCCATCCGCTATCAAGCTGGAATTCGAATTCAAACAAGTAATCGAACAATAATAACAAACATATTATTATCAGCAATTAATAATCAATAGCTGACATATCATTTATTAATTAATCCATGTATTAATTAACTTCAAAACAACTATTTTGCAGTACAAGCACAAAACGATGATTTATTCTACTCGATAGATTTTCAAAATAATCTATTAAATTTAATTATAGAAAATAGTTTTTTATTTTGCTAAATAGAAATCACAACAAAGCATAACAAATTTAACTACGTTAAACGTAATTTAATTAAATCACTATAATTTTATCACTAATTTATTCTTTATTAAAATTATCAGCTTTCATCTAAGCATTCAACAATAATCAATAGAAACATCGATAACACATAATATATTTAAAGGTGGGTAAACTCACCAAAATTTCAGCTGGCGCTTTCACGTTCCGACTTGATCTAAAATTGAACGACGTTCAATTTATCTCAAAATTCTACTAGCTCCAAACTCGACGAATCCGACTCTAATGCGTAGATAACCTCGACATATGTCCAACGCAGTAGATAGCATTCAAATCTAACCTCGTATGAGCAAGATATTATTTTAATAAGCCATTGATTTAATTAAATTAATTAATAACTTAATTAACACTAATTATGCACTTAATCCATCTTCCCAAATTCCAAAATAAAGGCTGCATCCTCCTGATACTCGTGCATATCCAAATTTGTGCATGTCCTTCCAATGATATGGAGCTCCGGATCTCCGTTTGACGAACCGACTTCACCATTGTTCATCTTTTCCCGATTTCACATGCCTCCAAAAAACACTCAACTCGACATCATGACGGAGACCGCGACCTGGAACCCTAAACGTGATAGGCCCATGTCGCTTTCCTCCTCCGATGACAGCTCGCCTTCAAAACATGACAATAGATGCTCCTCAACAAGAAAAGCACCACCTTACCCTTCAATTCCTCCAACTCCACCTAAAACTCCGACTAGGCTAAACCCTAGTCCATTATTCATCATGTCAAACCTCAACCAACACGATCGAATACCATAAAATGGGTATGGTTTATAGACCTTGTTACCACAAACCCAAAAAAAAAATCTTGTTTTACAATTTTTCGTTGAGCGGTTTAATTGATTTGGAATTTTAGAAGTGGGGAGAACATTTTCGTGTTTACTGAAATAGAGAGGAAGGAGGGAAATGAAATAAAAGAAGAGGGAAAAGGTAATGAATTTTGGTAACTATTGAAGTTATTTAAATTTTAAAAAACAAAACAATTTTGAAAAACAAGTAAACCAATATTTTCAAGTAAACCAAAATTTCCAAGCAACACATCATATCACCATTAAGTTTTAGTTGAAAATTTTGAATTCAATTTGATTTGGAAAAAGTTTTGAAAAGAAGGATTTGCAGTATTCCGCAACACAATATTCTGTTCGCATACGAATCACAAACGGATGAAATAAAAATACGACCGTGCACTAAAATAAGACATGATCCCAAAACAATTTAAAATACAGTAGTTATCTTATTTCGTGAAATTTCAAAAATAGTATCATTCATTGTAAAATACGTCAAATGAAAATTTAAATATTTTACAAATTAAAAATTATGGAACAACCTAATAAATTCATTTAAAAACACGTCACTGAAAATTAAGTCATTTATAAAAAATTGATTTTCTTGTTATTTATACGGACTATTCATTATTGTAAATAAATTTACAAAATGAGTTCGCCATTATTATTTATTAATTAAAAGAATTAAATAACGTTATTAAATCCATTTAATCAATATTTAATTCACAATTCAAATATTTAAATGATCCATATATTTGGATTCAAGTTATTAAACTTTAAAAACCAATTATTTAAATATTTAAAATCAATAAATACTCAAAACCAATATGATAAAATTCCGGGATGTTGCATTCTCCCCACTTATAAGAATTTCGTCCCCGAAAGTCCGAAAGGAAGAAAATTTCTCCAAACCCTAAAGGTTTTAAAACTATTAATTAAAATGAGTTATTAAACTTTTACATTCCCTTGTGTTACGGAAAATTTCGGCAGCACCTTCTTTGTGCGGTTAGATCCGAAATACTACAACCCACCTTGACTGACCTAAATCAACAAAGAAATCAAAAGCCAAGCGGTCTTCCATATCAGGAGCATAAAATCAGCAGTTAATTACCAATCTCTAAATCTACTACATACCACTTTATCGTTTGATTTTTATTTTTTCCAAGCAACTTACTATCTCGATGCGAATGCAGGTGCACAAGAAATCAAAAGGTAATCTCTTACATCCCTATACCTATCTTGTACTTACATAATTCAAAAGAAAATCATGCTGACAAAAGAGAAATACACTAGCAACATAAACAATATAACAACCATATGCAAAAAGTAAATATGATGCAACTTATAATAATGAGGTAAGGCTAGTACGACATAAAGCCATATGCAACCGAAAGTAATACGGCAACCACATGCAACAAAAGTATGGAAAATACTCTGAAATAAATACGATGCATTCAATTCTTTCAAAGGATATATTTAGAACTAAATGCCCGGGTTTTATATTCAAAATATATTTTCAAATTCCTCTAAAGAGAAATATATCAAAACCAAATCAATTATGACAAGGAGGGGACTCCTCCTACCGAAGCGTGGTATATCTCTAGAATCAAGACAACACAGAGCATCCAGTGGTATTTCGATTCCTCCTAAAACAATAACTATTGTAACAAATATACCTAGGAAGTCTTCCAAATGGGAAAACTCTAAGTCGTCCAACTTTAGCCATAACAAAATATTTGAAAAACCACTTAACAAAAACACCTTTCAAATATCCTGGAATAATAATGCTTCACCAAAGTTTTCAAAATAATAATACTTCACCAAAATTTTCAAAATAATAAAATTATTATTTTGTAGCGATACGCCTTTTGAACCCCCGAATGTCAATACTAATACATCCACGGTATTTATGTGCTGAGAACCCAAGTGCTGAAAAGTCGAATTGTTAGGATAAAATAAAAAAGAATTAAAATACGAAAGAAGACAACACAATATCAGGATCTCGCAGCGGAAAGATAATATATAATATCAAAAGAACAGTACAAAGGGTTACTCCGATATAGAATTTTCGGAGTTACAAAACCAAAGTGCTATTATCAGGCTGGATAGTTATAACAACCGTCCTCACAAATGCTGAAATATACAATAGTAATGCAGCAGAAATAAGAATACTATGGTAGGTGAAACATCCAGCTTGTCTTCTCGAGCTCTAATGAACACCAATGAAAACCTGCCTTTCTCAGACTACTTGAAAGAGCACACGAGGAATTTAGGGAAAACAAAATCCAGGTGTCAGACACAAGTATGTTATGAGAAACTCAAGAAATTTGTGATCAATATACAATAGTACAATTGAGACTGCATGGAATGTAATAACGGTTATCCCCTCAAAAGAACCACCATCTAATTGGTACACAAGGTGATATAATAGATAAGGTATAGGGTGTGGAATATAAATACTATAACATAATTGAAATGGTTATATTGGTAACATTCAACAACATATTAGAGGGTACAATCAAAATTGATAAGGAACATACGCATAATGGAATTTCCATGGAGATCTCTTCCGAGAAGCCGAATCTGAACTTCATGCAAAAGGATCAGAAACCACCTTCCGAGCGCCATACATCTCTAGGTAAAATATACCATAAGGTAAACACAAGTGGCCCAGTGTACGAACATAAACATGAAGTGAACCAAATATCATCAACTCCCGTCGGCCAACAATCGATAAGTATCTCTAGATATAGAGTTGACAACACCCTACCGCGGATCAGCTAAACCCCAGGTTGTGCATCCTAAACTTTCTTTAGCCATTTCTGATGTCTAGGTTACGTTTGGTATCTTCAAATGAGTCTTTATCACTCGACTAGAACTTGAATCCCCATTTGGATTTCCACATATCGAACAGATCTCAAAACCATACATGGATTCGAACATATCGAACAGATCCACTTCCAAGAGAATGAACACGTATCTCAGCCTTGAAGTGGTTTTGGATAAGTAAAACACTTTTCGATCCTGATCTCTTTAAGACTGAATTGATAAATTTTGTCACTCAATGATAATTAGAGCGATCACATGTGGAAACCAAGTCTCGTATACTTATCACGTTTTCGATATTTTCATTTCACACTATACCTCAATCAAGAGTGAAGCCGGTTTGTTAGAGCACTAATGCTCATATCCCTGCACGAATATCAGTCATGATTCCGCTAGATAGACAAACCTACTTCATCGGCTTTTTTTGCTAAGTAAACGACTAAATGTTTTCCATAAACGAGAAAACATACAAAACACGATCAAGTCATAAAAAGCACGACTAAGTCACATAAGTGACTTATAATCCCCTTTTTGTTTAATTAATCTTTTATTAATTAAAATCTCTTTTATTAGTAAAACTTCTTTTATCTAACAAAACATTGTGATCAATTTATACTATTCATTTGTACTATTTCAATGCTTCAAAGGTATTTCTGTACTTATCTCAAATGGTATAAGTATATTCACAAATCATTAACAAGATTTTTTTACTTTAAACCTTTGCTTTTTCTATCTTTTATCAAAAGATTCCTTGCTTATAATTTCCTTCAAAATGTCCATTCTAAGGATCTAAGTACTTTCACAAATCCATTCAAAATGGTTTATGTAACGACCCAGAATTTATGTCATTTGAAATTCGTATATTTATTTGATTTTAAATATTAACAAGTAAGATTTGTAAGTCGAATAAATTATTTTTCGAATATCTAGATTTAATTGGGTAATTAAATCGATAATTTAATATTTGAAAATTGCGTAAATAATTGGAAATTGGGTTTAATGTGTATAAAAATGATTTATAAAGTTATATTAAATCATATTGGAATTAGAATGATGTTATAGAACTTTTAAATTTGAATTAAAAGTTAAATTGTGAAAATTGAATATTTTAATATTTAATTGACTAGTAAAAATAGTCATTTTTCAAAAAGTCTCGGATTTTGACGAAACCAGTTTCATCGGATCTGTAATGTGAAATTATTGTAAGATTTCAAATTTCGTGTCAATCGGATTTACGGTTTGTCCGAGGCAAGCTAAAACGCATAGAAATCGTTTTTAATCGATTTAATTTAAATTTGATCGTTTAATTCCGTAACTCGCACATATGACCAAATTAGCTCCCGAAACATGTTCCATTGTGTCAAGAACGTGGGTAAAACCTTAGAAACGCCAGTCGGCACGCTTCGTTTGGAGTTCGGAAAATTTCGAGTGAATAGTGTTTTGAGAATTTTGTATAAAAGGACCTCATTATTTCATTTTTCACAAAACCTAATCGCAGCTAGGTCTGGCCGCCATTTTCAAAGCCAATGGCCAAAAATGCTCGAAATTTCTTCCCTTAATCTCTCTCGATCCGTAAACAATTAGCCAAAACGTTCAACAACAAAGTTGAAGAGGTTGGAGAGATCTTTACATCCATACGGAGACGATCGAATTTGGAGCAGCGAATCAATGGCAAATCGAGCTCGAACGGCTGCTATTCATGTGCGTTTTTCCACGCAAGATGGAGGCCGAGCCTGGCCGTGCTCTGGCCGAAGGTAGAGGAGAGGTGGAGCTTCGTAGTGGAGGTGCTTGATCGTTGTAGAAATGATCGGAGAAGGCGCGTTAATTCAAGAAGAAGTGGCGGCTGGGATGGGTTTCACGTTCGAATTGGAACGAAGGGGAGAAGAACATCTCGATCGGCCCTGATCTGCTTTGTTGAAACGTGCGGCCCAGATGTGTTTGGGTAAATAAAAAAATAAAATAAAAAGAAAATAGTAAATTGAATTTATATTTAAAATTGTACAAACTTTGAAATTGCATAACTTCTTCATACAAGGTCGGAATTTGACGAAACGACTTGCGTTGGGTTTGTTTTGTCGAGCACTACATTATGGAGCGGGTTTGGAGTCGATTAGAGTCAGTGATAATTTTGGGTAAAATTAAAAGTGCGTTTAATTTTATTCGAAATAAAATACTACAACTGTTATTGAAAGCAAAGGTGAGAACTTCTCACTCAATCGAATATTTGTTTTGATTTAAATTTTAAATAGTTAAATTTAAAATTGCTTGATTGTGTGATTGAATGATGGTTGTTATCTATTGTGCTGAAATAGACCATATACGCCGCATATTAAGCGGATGTTATATATTAAACACATATATCGCGATATTCCACCGTGAAGTGGAATTGGTATTATATATGTATTTGGAGTTGATTTCCTGCATTATATAGCGGATGAGACCCTATTGCGCCGCATAATAGCGGATAGTATTTTATAAATCCCATATACCGCGATATTCCACCTCGAAGTGTAATTGGTATTGTGCTAACATCTTTGGATGCAGGGAAACAGGTTGGAGGGATCCAACTGGATTCCTCAAACATTTGAATTTATTTCAATGTTCTGTGTTGATTATTTATAATCTCCGTGTGATTATATTTGTGAATTGGAATTGTTGAAGGCTATAATTTAGCCGAATATATTTTTGGTATCGTTGGATACCAGAAATAAATAAAAATTAGATTTTCGAAATTCAAGTTGAAAATTTATCGAAAAATTTATTTTTAAGAATTGAATAAATTTAAAAGGGGTTTTAAAAAGATAAAAGTCTTATTTTTGAACTATATTGAATTAAATTTCAAATTTAGGGAAAAAAGGGCTTTATAAATGGATTTCGGAAATATTGTTTATAAGTTGAAGAATTTATTTAAAATTTAAATTTTTAAATAGAATTGAAGAGATAAAGAAATTTATTTTATAAAGGAAATAATTTGGAAATTCGTTGAAAATTTGATTTGGTGTTTCGAAATAAATTTGAAAATCAATTTGAAATTAATTGATTATTAATTTACCATAACTAGTAAAATTTATTTATAGAAATTTATCTGATTTAAATTTATCAGATAATTAAAATTAATCCTACTTATGGATGTTTGGATTATATTGGATGTTGAATTGTTTGACATCTCTGTTATGTGATGCTTTGTGATATATCCTGATTTGTGTTGTGATCTGTAAATTGTTTATCTGTGATATACATATATCTGCGATCTGTGAATGAAAGATAAGCGTTATAGTTTATACCGCTTATCAATTATATTGTTATATTTGATCTGTGATGGTTGAATGTTGTTGCACTATTGTGTTAAACCCGTGGACTACACAATACACACACAAATGTGGATTTCACGTGGAAATCGGTTAAGTCATAGAGTTTTGACAAATCTAAAGATTGAATTTTTGAATCCAAAATAGTTTTGGTATTGGGATTGAAAGTTTTTGAAATTGAGAATAAAAAACAAGAGTTATTTTAAATAACTTAATAAAATTGAATTTAAATCATTTGATTTAAATTTTGAATTCAATACTCGAAATTGAATTCAATAATTTGGGAATTTTGGTTTAAAAGATAGTAAAAGTTATAAAAGGTGTTTATATGGGTTTTTAACCATTTAAAATATGGTTTTGGAAATTTAAATTTAAATCCTAGTTTATACTTGGATGGCTTTAACCTGTGTAATTGTAACCAGTTTTTCCCAAAACGAAAACTATCTGTTTTCAAATAATAATAGCTTTCATAAAGTGAAAAGATTTCCAATTTGTATCGAAACATTTCAAGTTGAAATTAAATTGTGAATAGTTTGGAAAAACTATGAATTTACCTTTGTGAAGATGATTATGCTTTATTTTGAAATCAAAGAAGATTTTAAAAGGTGTATTTTTTATATTATAAAAGAATTGAATTGTGAATTGTTTGAAAGCTATAAATTAAATCTTAATTTAAAGATTTAATGGGTTAATCAAATTGAAATGGAAATTGATTTGGAAATCTGTAAATGAATCTTTGTGAAACTGGGTAAACTTTATGAAGTAAATCTTTTTGTTAAAGATTTAAAATGGTAATTTGTTTAAACCATTTAAAGGAAAGGATTTGGGTAATAAGTTGTGACTTAATTGAAATCCCTATATCCATATGTTTTAAATATTGTGCTCACTATTCGGTTTAGCCGGGAAAGGACCTTTGTGTCATATAACCCATTCTGAATAAGTGATATGACGATATGGATAACATTGAAGACCGGTGGTGAAGACTGGGTATTTGTGAAAACGATAGGATGACTTATCGATTGTCTCTGCACCATTAGCTATGGTATAGAGATTTCCTTTGTGATGGGAAGTTCGATCGGGATTGTGAATACCCGGATTGCAAGGGCTTCTTTGGAAGTGCCTTCGGTTCTGTTCGAACCTGGAACAGACTTGTATGGTTACATGTCTGACATTACATTTTGAAATATAAAGCAGATTTCTTTCAAATACATTTCTGTTGGTGGCGGAGAATTTATTCTCTTAGCTTAACACCCTTCTCTGAGACGTACGAGCTCAGAGGTTATGTAGTTGAAAGTTATCAGTGATATACTCCCAATTTGGTAGTGTGGCATGCTGAGTGTTGCTGTGTGATGATTATTTATTGATCATTTGTTGATCAAAGCGTGGCTTTGTGAAAAAGCGTAGCTTTGTGGACGAGACCTCTTCGGACCTCACAACTTGGAAATGGTCAAAACAGGAATATGCGGCAAGGTTATGAGGGTCGCTCCCTTTAGGGTATGTCATTTCCTTCTGGAAATGGGTGGTATCAGGTATGGAGCCCTGGTATTTAACCTATGTGGTTACTCCAATCTCATTTACTGTGTGATTGTTGTTTTGTCGAGGCGCCTCGGATAAAGGTCCCAAAGGACTAGGGGGTGGCATATTCATGTAGTAGTTACCCAGTGTAAGGGGTAACCCGGCCTTGTGTTGGCAGAGATCCGGTTAGGTTCTCGGGACGTCCCGCCAGAGGCGATCCCATTGACAGTAGGAAGTTCCTTAGCCTGACCATTTGTTGGAAATCCATTTTCTAATACGAACCTTGTACGGTATTAGTTGTAGAACCTGCCATTTACTTATGGTGGTCACAACTGTTTAGATGGCAGCTATAGTAGGCATACAATAATGGTTGTATGCTGGCTAAGATTAATATTATACTTTTGAAATGTTTTTCTGCACTATGCACTAGTAATAATATCAAAAATGATTTGTTTTGCGTAGTAAGCATGTTTGACTATTATAAGAAGAAATCTCCTCCAATTCTACGTTTGCATTGTGTATGTGGCGGGATGTCTTATGGTAGTTTCATTTTCCAAAAGCATTGCGAATGTCTTTTACTTCCTTTGTTGCTGTTGTTTTAAAGATAATAACTGTTTTAGTTCTCACACCAGTCCCAAGACTGACCTGGAGTTTATTGTTTCCTTCCTAAACTCTGGGTGCCCACTAATTTCCACACGGGCAGTCTAGAGTCAGGTTATCAGGTCATTCTGGATTTCAGGAGGCTTTGGAGCTCAAGTGGCTAGCTGGTTGGCGAGACATAGCATTTGTATATGATATTATCTTTTCCGCTGTGTATTCTGTATGAGGACAAGTTTGTATAACTGTCCATTGATGTATTGTGTGTATATTGACTCTGATGATGTAATGTATAAAATGATACAGTTCTTTTGATTTAAAGATTATTCATTTATCTATTATATGTTGTTCCGCTGCGATATGTGAGATTCTGATATTGTTTCTGTTGTTTCTTCTTTCTTTCTTTCTGTCTTCTTCTACCTCTTCTTTTTAACCATAACAATTCGGTTTTCTGGCATTCGATTGCTCGGTAGTTGATACAGTGGACGTATTAATGTCGATTTTCGGACATCGAAAATCCCGAAACGTTACATGTGGTATCAGAGCATTTGGTTAAGCGATAACCTTGGCTCTGTTGGGAATTACTCATTAGAGATAGAGTCAGTAGTACTCTAGAATGGGTGTGAGTGTAATAATAGATATGAGAGCGTATTTGTTAGTGAATATGAAATCGTTTTGTATTGTGTTGACTTATCGGTTGATTGTTTATAGATTCTGGTCGGTGCAGTCTAGCTAACTGTAATCGATAGGGGTTTCTAAACTCTTAAACAAGATGAACCGACACAGTATCATTTTAAATTGGGTAAATGAAATAATTTTACCTTGATTATATTTTGTATATAAAGAAATAATTTTCCAGAAATTATTAAAGTGTATATAAAATTAAATTGTTTGGTTGTTGAAAATGTAAGAATATATATGAGTTAATAAAAGTTGTCTGAATAATCTAAATAAAAACAACAATTGGTATAAGTAAAGTTAAATAGTGAAATTATATGAGAAAAAGATTTATAAATGTGATTTATAAATAAAAGGAAATTTTAAAAGAACAAAAAGCACTGGATTCACTACTGTTAATGGAAAATAATAAGGGTGATGACTGCAGCATCATCAGTATCATTTTCAAGTTTCTATGTGATGGATTTGCTACCATAGTAAATTGAAAATTGAAGTTTTGTTGTGATAAACAAAAATTTAAATTAAAATCCAAGTTGAAATTGATAAATATAAGTAAAACGAGTTTGGACTTATAATATGGAACAATAAGTTTAATTTTGGTAAAAGTTAAATAGAATTTACTTTAGAATTGGATTCTGAATTTGATTTATAAGGGGAAATTTAAGTTAAGTTAAACAAATGATGTTTAATTGGAATATAACTTAAGTGATGTTGAATGAAGTTGATTTTGGTATCGAAGTAAATTAATAAAGTGAATTAATGAAGTGAAGTGATGAATATGAACTTGAGTTATATAAATGAAATTCAACTTTATTTGTAAAATGAATTAGCAATTGAATTGAACTAATAGATTGAATGTTAATCAATCTAATGTAAGTAAATTGATATGGAATAATGGATATAAGTGTTAATTCATTAAAGCTAATAAATTGGAAATTCAATGAAAGCCAATTTAATATTAAACCAATTGGAATTAAAAGTGTTAAACCAAATTGAAAGTAAATCGAATAAATTTGGTTGTGTTGGTTATACATTGGTTGTTAGATTGTTATTAATTGATTGAATAGAAATTCATGTGCAATGGAATGAATAAAAATGAAAGCTATGTGATGGAATTTGAATTGGAAGTGAATCAACTTGAATTTAAATTAGTGAATGTAAACTAATTGAAAATGAATAATTGAATGTCGTTGTATATGAATTGGTTGTAAACAATTACAAGTGATGTCGAAATTATATAAGTTGCTTATAAACTTTGTTTAGTATGCATTTCTTTTAATATGCATGTGTTGTAGTTGTTTAAAAGAGTAAAATGTTAATAACTTTATATATATGTCACTTACGTGTTTAAATTGAGTAAGAAAAGGTGTCGTGGCTGCCGTTCGGCAGGTTAGGTCATGCTAAAATGCTAAATAAAGAACTGCTTTGCTTAAAAATGCTAAAAGGTACACCTACGCAATAAAAATAGGAAATATGAACTGTTTTTCTGCTTTTCCGACCGTGTGGGTCGATGTATATATATTTATGTCTATTGTGATCCTACTACGATCGAACCGCGCAAAGGAGGCTATGGCGAATTTTTCTGAAAATTTAAGGCGTTAGAAAATTTTTGGGAAATTTTGGAAAATTTGTGAAAACTAAATTTTGGATTTGGAGTTAAAAGTTAAACGATATAGTTAGTTTTGAAAAGTATAACTAAGTATAAATTTGAAAAACTTAGTAAAGTTTTTGAAAGAGTTTAACTATTGGATTTTGGGGAAGTTGTACACTTAAGTGATTTTGAAATCTAATTTGAACGAATTTTTTGAAAAGTTAATGAATTTGGGGCATTTTTCTTACTTTGCAATTTCGAGGACGAAATTCTTTTAAGGGGGGAAGATTGTAACGACCCAGAATTTTTGTCATTTGAAATTCGTATATTTATTTGATTTTAAATATTAACAAGTAAGATTTGTAAGTCGAATAAATTATTTTTCGAATATCTAGATTTAATTGGGTAATTAAATCGATAATTTAATATTTGAAAATTGCGTAAATAATTGGAAATTGGGTTTAATGTGTATAAAAATGATTTATAAAGTTATATTAAATCATATTGGAATTAGAATGATGTTATAGAACTTTTAAATTTGAATTAGAAGTTAAATTGTGAAAATTGAATATTTTAATATTTAATTGACTAGTAAAAATAGTCATTTTTCAAACATTCTCGGATTTCGACGAAACCAGTTTCATCGGATCCGTAATGTGAAATTATGGTAAGAAATAAAATTTCGTGTCAATCGGATTTACGGATTGTCCGGGGCAAGCTGAAACGCATAGAAATCGTTTTTAATCGATTTAATTTAAATTTGATCGTTTTATTCCGTAATTCGCACATATGATCGAATTAGCTCCCGAAACACGTTCCATTGTGTCCGGAACGTAGGTAAAACCTTAGAAACGCCAGCTGGCACGCTTCGTTTGGAGTTCGGAAAATTTCGAGTGAATAGTGTTTTGAGAATTTTGTATAAAAGGACCTCATTATTTCATTTTTCACAAAACCTAATCGCAGCTAGGGCTGGCCGCCATTTTCAAAGCCAATGGCCAGAAATGCTCGAAATTTCATCCCTTAATCTCTCTCGATCCATAAACAATTAGCCAAAACGTTCAACAACAAAGTTGAAGAGGTTGGAGAGATCTTTACATCCATACGGAGACGATCGAATTTGGAGCAGCGAATCAATGTCAAATCGAGCTCGAACGGCTGCTATTCGCGCACGTTTTTCCACGCAAGATGGTGGCCGAGCCTGGCCGTGCTCTGGCCGAAGGTAGAGGAGAGGTGGAGCTTCGTAGTGGAGGTGCTTGATCGTTGTAGAAATGATCGGAGAAGGCGCGTTAATTCAAGAAGAAGTGGCGGCTGGGATGGGTTTCACGTTCGAATTGGAACGAAGGGGAGAAGAACATCTCGATCGGCCCTGATCTGCTTTGTTGAAACGTGCGGCCCAGATATGTTTGGGTAAATAAAAAAATAAAATAAAAAGAAAATAGTAAATAGTAAATTGAATTTACATTTAAAATTGTACAAACTTTGAAATTGCATAACTTCTTCATACAAGGTCGGAATTTGACGAAACAACTTGTGTTGGGTTCGTTTTGTCGAGCACTACATTATGGAGCGGGTTTGGAGTCGATTGGAGTCAGTGATAATTTTGGATAAAATTAAACGTGCGTTTAATTTTATTCGAAATAAAATACTGCAACCGTTATTGAAAGCAAAGGTGAGAACTTCTCACTCAATCGAATATTTGTTTCGATTTAAATTTTAAATAGTTAAATTTAAAATTGCTTGATTGTGTGATTGAATGATGGTTGTTATCTATTGTGCTGAAATAGACCCTATACGTCGCATATTAAGCGGATGTTATATATTAAACACATATATCGCGATATTCCACCGTGAAGTGGAATTGGTATTATATATGTATTTGGAGTTGATTTCCCGCATTATATAGCGGATGAGACCCTATTGCGCCGCATAATAGCGGATAGTATTTTATAAATCCCATATACCGCGATATTCCACCTCGAAGTGTAATTGGTATTGTGCTAACATCTGTGGATGCAGGGAAACAGGTTGGAGGGATCCAACTAGATTCCTCAAACATTTGAATTTATTTCAATGTTGTGTGTTGATTATTTATAATCTCCGTGTGATTATATTTGTGAATTGGAATTGTTGAAGGCTATAATTTAGCCGAATATATTTTTGGTATCGTTGGATACCAGAAATAAATAAAAATTGGATTTTCGAAATTCAAGTTGAAAATTTATCGAAAAATTTATTTTTAAGAATTGAATAAATTTAAAAGGGGTTTTAAAAAGATAAAAGTCTTATTTTTGAACTATATTGAATTAAATTTCAAATTTTGGGAAAAAGGGCTTTATAAATGGATTTCGGAAATATTGTTTATAAGTTGAAGAATTTATTTAAAATTTAGATTTTTAAATAGAATTGAAGAGATAAAGAAATTTATTTTAAAAAGGAAATAATTTGGAAATTCGTTGAAAATTTGATTTAGTGTTTCGAAATAAATTTGAAAATAAATTTGAAATTAATTGATTATTAATTTACCATAACTAGTAAAATTTATTTATAGAAATTTATCTGATTTAAATTTATCAGATAATTAAAATTAATCCTACTTATGGATGTTTGGATTATATTGGATGTTGAATTGTTTGACATCTCTAATATGTGATGCTTTGTGATATATCCTGATTTGTGTTATGATCTGTAAATTGTTTATCTGTGATATACATATATCTATGATCTATGAATGAAAGATAAGCGTTATAGTTTATACCGCTTATCAATTATATTGTTATATTTGATCTATGATGGTTGAATGTTGTTGCACTATTGTGTTAAACCCGTGGACTACACAATACACACACAAATGTGGAGTTCACGTGTAAATCGGTTAAGTCACAGATTTTTAACAATTCTAAATATTGAATTTTTGTATCCAAAATAGTTTTGGAATTGGGATTGAAAGTTTTTGAAAATGAGATTCAAAAATAAGAGTTATTTTAAATAACTTAATAAAATTGAATTTAAATCATTTGATTTAAATTTTGAATTCAATACTCGAAATCGAATTCAATAATTTGGGAATTTTGGTTTAAAAGATAGTACAAGTTATAAAAGGTAATTATATGGGTTTTTTAACCATTTAAAATATGGTTTTGGAAATTTAAATTTAAATCCAAGTTTATACTTGGATGGCTTTAACCTGTGTAATTGTAACCAGTTTTTCCCAAAACGAAAACTATCTGTTTTCAAATAATAATAGCTTTCATAAAGTGAAAAGATTTCCAATTTGTATTGAAACATTTCAAGTTGAAATTAAATTGTGAATAGTTTGGAAAAACTATGAATTTACCTTTGTGAAGATGATTAAGCTTTATTTTGAAATCAAAGAAGATTTTAAAAGGTGTATTTTTTATATCATAAAAGACTTGAATTGTGAATAGTTTGAAAGCTATAAATTAAATCTTAATTTTAAGATTTAATGGGTTAATCAAATTGAAATGGAAATTGATTTGGAAATCTGTGAATGAATCTTGGTGAAACTGGGTAAAATTTGTGAAGTAAATCTTTTTGTTAAAGATTTAAAATGGTAATTTGTTTAAACCATTTAAAGGAAAGGATTTGGGTAATAAGTTGTGACTTAATTGAAATCCCTATATCCATATGTTTTAAGTATTGTGCTCACTATTCGGTTTAGCCAGGAAAGGACCTTTGTGTCATATAACCCATTCCGAATAAGTGATATGATGATATGGATAACATTGAAGATCGGTGGTGAAGACCGGATATTTGTGAAAACGATAGGATGACCTATCGATTGTCTCTGCACCGTTAGCTATGGTATAGAGATTTCCTTTGTGATGGGAAGTTCGATCGGGATTGTGAATACCCGGATTGCAAGGGCTTCTTTGGAAGTGCCTTCGGTTCTGTTCGAACCCGGAACAGACTTGTATGGTTACATGTCTGACATTACATTTTGAGATATAAAGCAGATTTCTTTCAAATACATTTCTATTGGTGGCGGAGAATTAATCTCTTAGCTTAACACCCTTCTCTGAGATGTACCAGCTCAGAGGTTATGTAGTTGAAAGTTATCAGTGATATACTCCCAATTTGGTAGTGTGGCATGCTGAGTGTTGTTATGTGATGATTATTTATTGATCATTTGTTGATCAAAGCGTGGCTTTGTGAAAAAGCGTAGCTTTGTGGACGAGACCTCTTCGGACCTCATAACCCGGAAATGGTCAAAACAGGAATATGCGGCAAGGTTATGAGGGTCGCTCCCTTTAGGGTATGTCATTTCCTTCTAGAAAAGGGTGGTATCAGGTATGGATCCCTGGTATTTAACCTATGTGGTTACTCCAATCTCATTTACTGTGTGATTGTTGTTTTGTCGAGGCGCCTCGGATAAAGGTCCCAAAGGACCGGGGGGTGGCATATTCGTGTAGTAGTTACCCAGTGTAAGCGGTAACCCGGCCTTGTGTTGGCAGAGATCCGGTTAGGTTCTCGGGACGTCCCGCCAGAGGCGATGCCATTGACAGTAGGAAGTTCCTTAGCCTGACCATTTGTTGGAAATCCATTTTCCAATACGAACTTTGTACGGTATTAGTTGTAGAACCTGCCATTTACTTATGGTGGTCACCACTATTTAGATGGTAGCTATAGTAGGCATACAATAATGGTTGTATGCTGGCTAAGATTAATATTATACTTTCGAAATGTTTTTCTGCACTATGCACTAGTAATAATATCAAAAATGATTTGTTTTGCGTAGTAAGCATGTTTGACTATCATAAGAAGAAATCTCCTCCAATTCTGCGTTTGCATTGTGTGTGTGGCGGGAGGTCTTATGGTAGTTTCTTTTTCCAAAAGCATTGCGAATGTCCTTTACTTCCTTTGTTGTTTATGTTTTAAAGATAATAACTGTTTTAGTTCTCACACCAGTCCCATGACTGACCTGGAGTTTATTATTTCCTTCCTAAACTCTGGGTGCCCACCAATTTCCACACGGGCAGTCTAGAGTCAGGTTATCAGGTCATTCTGGATTTCAGGAGGCTTTGGATCTCAAGTGGCGAGCTGGTTGGCGAGACGTAGCATTTGTATATGATATTATCTTTTTCGCTGTGTATTCTATATGAGGACAAGTTTGTATAACTGTCCATTGATGTATTGTGTGTATATTGACTCTGATGATGTAATGTATAAAATGATACAGTTCTTTTGATTTAAAGATTATTCATTTATCTATTATATGTTATTCCGCTGCGATATGTGAGATTCTGATATTGTTTCTATTGTTTCTTCTTTCTTTCTTTCTATCTTCTTCTACCTCTTCTTTTTAACCATAACAATTCGGTTTTCCGGCATTCGATTGCTCGACAGTTGATACAGTGGACGTATTAATGTCGATTTTCGGAAGTCGAAAATCTCAAAACGTTACAGTTTAAGACTAATGTTACTCTAACATTGTCACTGCAAACCCAAAATCGTTTCACTTATGCTTATCTTTAAAAAATTCATTTTAAAGATCTATTTACATTCATAAGTATAATAAAAAAAGGGTTAAAGATGAATCTTGTTAACACATTGTCACAACAAACCCAAAACCATTTCATACTTATATTATCTTTAAAAACATTCTTTTAAAGATCTAAGATAATATTTAGTTAAGTTCGTTAGTCAACTAAGTGATTATCTAGTTAAATCATATTCTTATGCAAATCAATGTTCATATACTTAACTCATTTTCGACATTTCAACTCAACCATTCTCCATTCAAGAGTAATGCTAGGTAAGTTAGAGCACTAGTTGCATCAAAGCCTTGCCTAGACACTTCATTCTTCAATCTCACAAATAGACAAGTTTACTCGTCTGCTTTTAGAGCTAAGTATAATATTAATGATTTCCATAAACAAGTAGTAAAAGCATGATTAACTCATTTCTGACATTCCCGACTTAACTATTCCTCAATCAAGAGGGAAGCTATAACGACCCAAAATTTGATCACTTAAAATAAGGATATTAATTATATTTTTACTAATTAATCAATGGATTTTATAACTAAAATAAGCTCTTTTTAAATAATAACAAATGATTGTGAAATAATTTTCAAATTTTGTTTACCAATATAATTAGTTCGAAGAAAGATTGAAAATGTGATCGAAATTCGTTTCCGAAATTTTCGATTTTTTGGTGGCTAAAAGTTGTCGTAGCATTTTTGAATACACGCGCATATGTTTACAAATGTTTTGGACATGAACATGCATATGTGTACATGTATATACACTCAAGTATGCATGTAAATAAATAGATTAAGTTTTATTATATAATATAAAGATCCCACTTTAGACATCAAGTGCAAGGGAGTACAAAACATGTTTTTTTGTTGACATGATGGGTGGGTAGATAAGGAGGGGGCAGAATTTGCATGGGTGGATGGAAAGGATAAGGTGGCGCAAGAAGGGAGGGTAAAAGACTAAGGCTATTTTAGTAAATTCACTTGTTAACTTTATATAAAACTAAGTTTTATTATTTTATTTTCATTTTTATCATTCACTACTTTATTTTTAAATTTCCTAAAACTCTTAAGCATGCTTTCATGGCTTCTCATCATATTTTAAAAGTTCTAAAATCTTAGAGTTTTATTTTAAAATCGCTTCCAAGTTTTCTAAAAACACTTCTTCCTCCAGTACTTCACTTTCTCTTTTAATTAAAGCCGCTTCCACCTAAAAAAGGTCAAGGTCGTACCCTTATATGGTTGAGACTGAACCATATAGTGCTAAAGTTAAGCACATCTCCAAGTTTTCTAAGCAAAGTTCAAGCCTTTTTCCATAGGATCCGAAGTCTTAAGCTTTTGCAAAAGTTTTATTTTTAAAAAAAGTTTCGCTGGATCTTTGTTGAGTAAATCTCTAAATTTTGGAAAGAATGTATGTTTATATATATATATGTGTGTGTGTGTTGTTATATGGTTATGTATATAGATTGTTGGTTGGTTGGATTATGAAAGTGTTTGAATGTGCATGTATATGCTAACTTATAGTTTAACATTTAACATGATTAATGGTTAAAGCAATATGTTTGGTTAGGAAGTTGTGATCTTGGATGTGTTATGGAAATGATGGGTTTATGTATACATGCATGGATTATGGATAAATGGTTTAGAGTTAGAAACTTGAGATGTTAAAAAGGGCTTGAGATTCATTTTCAAAAATCAAATGGTTTACTAGTTTTGATTTATAAAATGTTTTCATTTTAGTTTCTAACTTTGCTTTAAGATTTCAAAACCCTTTCTTTTTATGTTTTAAAGGAAGTAAAGGTAAAAGGATGAATTTTTGGGTGGTAGCTTAGAAAAGTAATTCTAAGTTATTTTATCCATAGCGATAGTCGCTATGGATGTGGTTCGAGAATTTAACGATTTCAAGTTTAAAAGTGTTTTTTTTAATGTTTTTTAAAAAAAATCATTTTCTAACTCAATTAATAAGCATAAAAGTTAATTTTTATTTAGTTAAGTATGTTTCTAATAATTAATTTATTTATTTATTAAGGATAATTATTTTATTAATTTGATTAGTAATTAAGTCAAGTAATTAGTAATTAATTAGTAATACTTAAGTTAGTTAATTAGTAATTTATTAAGAAGTTTTAATTAATTATTAATTAAGTTAAGAGGTAATTAAGAATTAATCTTGATTTAATCAAGTTTAATTATTTTAAATTAATTATTATTAAATTAA
Organism: Allium fistulosum; assembly: GCA_030737815.1. Taxonomy (NCBI): domain Eukaryota; kingdom Viridiplantae; phylum Streptophyta; class Magnoliopsida; order Asparagales; family Amaryllidaceae; genus Allium; species Allium fistulosum. The sequence goes on along the minus strand of CM060902.1, from coordinate 1,365,788,376 downwards.
AGGTTAATTATTATATTAATTATTGCTAATTTGAGTTCAATTATAAATAAATGTTTATTTAATAAAGTTTAATTATTAATTTATATTAAAGTTGATTAAGGTTTAATTTTGATTTAATTTTGATTTAATTATGATTAATTAAGATTTAGTTAAGCTTTAACTTATGATTTTATTGAGATTTATTCTAAAAAGTTATTTAAACTTATCAGTTATTTATTTTAGACCAACCTCCTTCTTTAAGTGCATTGTTTAAAACAAAGGATCTCTTATACATGCCATTAAGTAGCCAAACAAATTAAAGTAGTTAAAATAAAACATTGACAAGTTTAATTGGAAGTAAGTCGACTTGTACTTATCATAAATACTGCATTTTAGAAACGTGATGAATACAAGGGAGTTAATTTCGATAAGCGGGTCATGATAATTTAAGCATATGGAATAAATTCCATATGTAAATCATTACACCCTGATAGTGGAGTTGTCTATTATAAATAATTTGACCCTTTAACATTATCGAATGTCGGTTCGAAGAGACCGGGATCGAATAGCAGTTGTTATTCGTAAACCACTTCGAACGAACATAAGCACTCGAATTAAAAATATTTGGAAGTCATGATCCAAGATATAGACTTAGAAGTGCAAGGGCTACTTGCTACTAACCTTGAGGGTGATTCCAAAATGGGTGTAGTGGAGGTAGTGCCTTCGGTTCGTTCATCACCTAAACGACTTGTATGGACGAATGTTGACATTGCATCAGCGTTAGCATTCCAAGTGAGCAGTGCTATATGAAAGGTAAAATGTAGCCTCGGGCCTCATCAACCTGGAATGACTAAAATAGGGGAGCGGGCCATGTGGGTCGCACCTATTAGGGCATGTCATCACTAAATCTAGAATCGATATTTGAACCATTTTTGTATGCTTTGATATGGTTACTGATCCCAACCGTGGTGGTGATGTATCGATACTATCCAGTAAGGGATAGGCCAATCCTGTGTTGGCAAGGAATCTAGGAGAGGTTCTCAGTTGTTTATCTAGAGATGCATTTTAGCGAGCGGTACTCCAGTAGCCCGGTCATTGTATGGATACCCAACTTCCAATAAGTGCCATCGACTTTAGTTATATACCTATTATGCTGGAATTTAATAATGTAACAAATTCGGCTATGTTATATATTTACTTGGAAACCCTAGACATTATGACAATATCACAAGATTTTCTATAAAAGTGGTTTGGTTATCATAAGGTAAAAACTCATTCGTGTTTATGTGCGACGTGGTCTTACGAGATACCCTTGATTTTAAAAGTGTTTTAAAATAAATAATGCTGTTGTTTAAGTTTACTCACACCAGACCCATGTCTAACCCGGAGTTTTATTTTCTTTTTCTAAAACTCTTGGGTACTCAAATTTGTATGAGTAGCAAGTGATTCAGGTTTCTCACGACTGCATTTCGGAGGAGCTGGAGTAGGTGGCTTCACCGTTAACTAGCTATTATCTATTTCCACTGTGTATGTATGTATGATCTATGTATCAGTTATGTAGGCACAGGTAGTTATATCTGTTCTAGTTGAAATATGTATTGTAATGACTCTGATGTACTATTATGGAAGTACCTATGTAAAATCTTATATTGATTAATATATGTTATTCGGTTCCGATGTGAGATTCTGTGATTTTTTTTTCTTCTTATCTTTCCTTTCTTTTACCCTTAATGACTCGTCTTTCAAAGTAAGAAAGGCGGTTTGTTACCTTTGGTATCATAGCTTAATATGTGCGAACACCTAGGATTTGTGTGTGGGTCAACTTCAAGAGAGCAAATTTGTAAATTTTTATTCTATACATATATATTTCTGATCGTTAGATCGGCTTTGATAGGTTTGATTAGTACCATCCTTTAAGATTATCTCGTCCAAGTATTGTAAGAGTTATCTTACTATGAAAAGGTAGTAAGAAATGAGCAATAAGGGCAGATGAGGTAGGGGAGCTAGCAACACTACAACCTCCAATGGTCGAACCTCAAATGCTGGAAGAGTTGGAATTGTCAAGGAGACAGCACCAGTGTAGCCAAGAGTGAATTTTGCAATCATATGCAAGGATTGCACAAATCTTGGAAGGAAACCTTTTAAAGGAATTGAATCTATTTTCGAAGTTCGGGCTTGGTTGCGATCGTGTGAAAAGATTTTTAAGAATCTTGCTTTATTGGATGAGCAGAAAAGGTTCTCAGCCTCATGGAAATTGTAAGAGGGGGCAGTCGCTTTGTAGGACTCCCTTACAACTAATGTTCCAAAAGATGAACTCTCATGGGCTCGATTTAAAGAAGTATTTGAGCATCAGTTCTTGCATACAGCTGGAAAGACTAGGATGTTTAGAAACTTCATGAACTTGTAGCGGGGAGACTTATCCATAGGGGATTATGAGATAAAAGTTCAACGAGCTATCTTGTTTTGGCCCAGAATTGATCAATACCCCAATTAAGAAAAACGAGATGTTCATTTGGGAAATAAGGGAAAGTCTCCATGAGAAGATGACTGCTCATATTAAAGGTTCTTTTGTGGATTTGGTGGACATGACTCTCAGGTATGAGGTTTTAGAAAAGAAGAGGTCTATACCAGTAGCACCGAGTGGAAATGCTAGTGGCAACAACTCAAACAAAAGGAAGTTCAATATGAAGTCCGGGAGGGAAATCGAAAGAAGGTCATAGAGGCAAGTTTAAGGATGGTGGTTGTTATATTTGCAAGCAAAAAGGTCATATTGCAAGATTCTGCCCAAATTCTGAAGCTTCAAAGCACCAGCCAAGTCCCATTTCTCCTATAGTCCAGAAGACGCCCTGTTTCAACTATCATCAAGCCGGTCATATGGTAAATGATAGCTAACTCATGAAGATGGTGCAGTAACCTAAGGTGTATGCTATTAAGAATGAACCATCAACTTCAACAGATATGAAGAGGAAAGGTGTCCTTGAAGGTACTTTACTTGTTAATGGTATCCAGATTACGGAATTAACAAATGAAATCCAGAAATTGATGGTAAAAGACCTGAAACCCAAATTCAGGTATTAGGAAGTCCAGAAATCTAAAACCTAGATTCGAACATCAATAAGTGAAGTACTAAATTCAACAGTAAGAGATCCGAAACACAGATTCGGGTTTTAGTAGATGATAACCAGAAATAGCCTTTATAATATAAACCTTAAGCCCAGGTTCGGGTATTAGTGGATGATGACCAGAAATCCATAGTAATAATATTAATAATAGAAAACTTAAGCCCAGATTTGAGCATTAATGATTGAAGTCCATTAATCAATAGTAATAGTCCCGAACCCAGATTCGGGTATTAATAAGTGAATTTCCGAACTTAATAATGAAAGACCCGAAATCCAGATTTGGGTATGAATAAGTAAAGTTTAGAAATCCTTTGTTGGTAACTAGTCGGAGGTTGTTGATTCTTATTCAAACCTTCTGTTCTGTACCACTCCTTGGGTTTCAACTCTTTTGACATGTGTTACCCTTTAGGCTTTGCATGTTGTTGTTGTTTGATTTGCTGCTTCTCGAGCTTGGACGTTGTGACGACCTGCAAATTTATCACTTCGATAAATTATATTTATTTTTAAATTTGTTTGAATAAAAAGTTGGTAATATAAATAATATTGATTTGAGTGATTATAAGTAATATTAATCTTATTTTGAATAAATATTTACAAAAATATTTTCCTCGAAATTTAAATTGATAAAATGGCCGAAAACTGTTTTATAGATAAACAGCTCTATAATCATAAAACGCCATGCACAGAATTGGATACGTACACTTACTTTTGTAATTAAACAAGAATATTAAATAAAATCAAATTATTTGTTTTTGAAAATAAAAATGTGTTTTTGACATTGTTAGTAATACCCTTAAATATGAAAATTGATTTATTTAATTTAAATTTAGATTTAATGATTTAATGATTATTTTAATTATTCAAATAATTATTTTAAAATGATGATAATTCATTTTTAATAGTTGAAAAGTGATAATAAATCATTTATAATAATTTTATAAAGATATATATTTGATTTCAAAATATAAGGAAAATCGATATCGCTTTAGCGGTATAATAGCAATTTTTGCAAATAATTGTTAATATTAATTTATATGGTTTTATAAATGAAATGTGATCATTTTAATCAAGTAAAAATGATAACAAATTTATTTTCAAATTTTGTTTACATATATATGTAATTTAACGAATAAGTGAAAATGTGACCAAGAATCGGTTCTCCGATTGCAACAGTTTATCGAATGAAAGTTGTTCGAAATCAGTGCAACCTTGTTTTTGTTCATGTGCACATATGCAACATACACATACATATCCTAACATGCACATAAATATACATATATAAATATATTTAAGTATATAAATATAATATAAAAATATATAAGATATTTTAAGTTTCCTTACTTCTTGAGCATACAAAAGTCAACATATGCATACCCTAACGTGATGGAAGTGATGAGCACATGGGAGAGAGGGTTGTACACATGCATTAGGGGGGAGATGTGATAATGATAGTCCATGTGAAGGTGATGAATATGATGATGTATGCATAGATATTTTTGCTCTCTTTTTTGCCTATAAATACACTACCCTCTTTCATAAATTCCTAAGCCATTTTCTACTTCTTCTTCCTCTTTTTTTCAAGCTCTAATGGCCTCTCTAATGGCTTCCCTTCATAAATAAAAATAGTAAGAAAGTTATGCCAAAATAGTGCAAATATTATAAACGTATGAAATACATATCCATACATCTCAAAACCAAGCTAAATCTCCTCCTGTTTTACACAACATCTGTTTTGACCCAAATGAGTTTTGGAGATAATTTCTAAAGTGGTTTGTATGTACACATATTATTTAAATAAGCACATGAAAATATTTTCTAGTTATAAAGAATTTTTAAAAAAGAGTTCTTTTGAAAAATAATGTACGATAAATTAATGAATTTAGTAGGAAATATCTTATGTAAGTAAATATAGAGTAAAAATACCTTAATCTATTGAATGAAATGAATAATGATATAATTTTCTATGCATCACAAATAAAGAACTTTTGTGCAAGCTATAAGAAATACGTGAAAGAGATGTACAAGGTATGGAAAGCACCATATTTTGTATAGCCTATTTCGATAAAATATAAAATAAATTCCTTATAATTTCACATAAACATGAAATCCTCCTTTAAAAGATTCATTGAAGGATTTAGCGTTAATGGTTTCTCATAAGAGAAAGTAATTCCAATACATTAAGATATAAAATCATTAAGTGTAGGAAGATAGTAACTCCTTCAAGGTTAAGTAATTGGAAGAGTAGGAAAGTTAAGAAATTTTTGATAAAGTAATTGTTCTTATTTACCCCAGTTTTAGTAAATTTGAAAATCTATAAAAAAAAGGAAGGATATTTTGAAAACATATGAGGACAATTTTTTCAAGTCAATAAAAAAAGAAAAATGTTTTAAGAACAAGCAAGACATGTTAAAAAAAAGATTAAAAGCAGAATAAGATAATTAAAAGAAAAATAACAAATTTAAAGAAAGCGACAGAAACGTCAACAGAAAAATTTAAAAAGAGATATTTTCTTATGTAAACTGCGCTTGGGGAAGTAAATAAATTTTTTTAGAATAGTAGCCTAAATCCCAAGTACAGAGGAAGATGTGTGCAACGGAAAATCAGATAAATATGAAGTTTTTTCGTTTTCCACCTTCTTTATAACATAAGAAATCGAATTTGGAAAATTAGAATTTTCTAAAATTTGAAAATTAAAAGTTGTGTGGTAGGTTTGGACGTAAAAATTTGTTGAACTATGCTCCTATTCAGTAGGAGTGTTGGAAAAATTGAACGAAAAATGTTTTGAGTTTTCAAAAGATTGCATTCATATAGAAATTGCAAGTTTATTTAGGATGTGTACATCATGTTTTAAAAGGAATTTATAAAAGAAAATGCATTCATACAGGAGGTACCGCATAGAAATTCTTGTATATACATATATTTTATGATGTATTGCACTTTGCACTATGTAGGGATTGTTGCAAAATTGGATGTACATAAAATTGATGTGATTAATACGAGAAATTACATAATTGAACCCTTAACAAATTTCAGGGACTAAATTTCCTAGGGGGGAGGATGTAACACCCCACGTTAAATTACAATTATATATGCAAATAATTTAATTAAGTTATATACGTTTGATATTTTAAAACAAAGAAATGTTTGTAAATAGGGCAACTAATTAATATTATTTGGAATACATATATATTTGTGTAACAAATAAATTAGAGAGAGAAATTATATAAAATCAATTAATAGGAAAGATTAATTGACGGTGTTTGTTTAAAAGGGAAATTAATATTCAATTAATTAGTAGAGGTTATTAATTCACAGGAACTGACAAGAAAGGGAACATATATTGTAGCAACTAATTAATATGATTAGAAACATATATGTTAGTGCAAGAGAATAAAATGGAGGATGAGTAATTTATGCAAGTAATCAATTGTCAATTAATAAACATGGAGACTTATGGTAACATATATAATTAAGATTGTGATTCAAAATTCAATTGTAGAATATATGCATTCAATAATTATGTGAATAAAATAAATTAATATGCATATATGTGACGAATTAATATGGTGTTGATTGGCATATGAATTTGGTAAGAAATCACAGTGCAGGCAGGGATTAATTGGATAGTAAATTAATTCTAGGTATATATGAAATCTATTAATTGGGTGATTAATAGGGGAATCTTATTTAAAAGAAACGTCACATTTAAAAATATATGTTTCCATAGATTGTGAGAGAGAAGGGGAAAGTGATTAATGAAAAGATTGTTGGAGAATCAATTTGAAATAAAAACAAATGCAGAAGAAACCATATTAATTTAATGTCCATAGACTGAGTGTACGCTTTAGATTTTAGAGTTTTATATCTAATGGTTAGCACTGATTTTAGAGCAGCCTAAAGGACGAAGCGTCTAACAAAGCAATTCATCATGGATTTTAGAAATGGAGAAGCACGTCTAACTTAGTATTTTTGGGCTTCAAGGAAGTATGAGACTTCAACGGGACGTGACGATACTCTAGGATGGCCCTCTGGGTAAGCCTAACGAAGCTGCACTCCCGGAGAGTATGCATTGACTGCATTTGCATTGTAGGCCTAACGAAGTAGACCTTTGTAGGCAGTCAGAAGGGCTTGGTGTTTGGAGTAGGGTATTCGTATGTCCGGTACTTGCAAGTAAGTTTAAGGATAGCCGCATGCGGATATCGGCCAGCATCAAGACCAAGAGCAATTTTGGGAAAGACTAGAGTTAAACCATGGGCCAATGATTCTTTCACTATCGAGACATTGGGTGAGGGCACTATCATTTGGATGTTAAATTGTTTGCAGTAGGGCACGACCACTTAACTCTTTAGAAGTCTTTCGGTTAGTTGAGGGGTGGCTGCGTGGGACCATAGCCACGATGAAAAAGAGACAGACTAACTAGAATATCTGTATTGTAGGCCAACCAAAGCAGTCCTTTACAGATATAGAAAATCCCCGACTGAATTCCGTACAAGGTAGACCTTTTTGGCGGGATCCAGATAGTAGACAGAACGATTACATAGTCCTCAATGTACGCATTGGGTGGTACATTGTGGATGTCCGAGCACTGGCATAGACTATGCGGACATGATTTATGTTTTCATAGTAGATGATGGAACATCTGTATTGTAGGCCTTACGAAGCTGTCCTTTACAGATGTAGTCGCAGAACGCTATAGGAGCAAGACGATGGAGTCATTTTCGAGGAGGATACGAAAGGTACCATGGGTGGTACCTAGGACCAATATGGTCATTGGGCATATAGCTACATATATGTATATATTAGTTATTAGGTTTTAATCTACTATGGAGTAGATGGGCACGGTTCACGAATAGAGGCGAGAGTATTGTAACCTAATGAACCTAATATAAGAGTAAATGGAAATAAAACGATATATGCAGATTAATCATAGAAGTATATAATTTATTCATTCACCAGAACTTTTGTTCTGACCCCCTCCTCATAACATCCTACAGGTTAGGTAGATGGCAGAGACTTCTCAACTTTATGACACTTTCTTAGAAAGTGTTATCATTTGAGTGAGTATTTACTTACTATTATATTTTAGTCAATCCCACTGTGAGATAAATTATTGAGCTTTAATATATTTGTCTTTTCCTATTTGCAGGATACCAGATACCCAACTCGGGCTTTAGTGGGCTTGGTTTTTAGCATTTTTGCGAAAAATCCGGACCATTGGAATTCGGATTGTTACAGTTTCGGATAGATCTTGTGCTTGGAGCAGAACCTATGAGTAGACCACCTAGCAGGATGACACCACATAGATGAAGAAATTGAAGGTGCAACTAGTGGATCTTGAAGGAAGGAATTTTGTTAGACCAAGCAGTTCTCCTTGGGGAGCGACGCGGTGTTCATGAAGAAACCAGATGGGTCGTTGAGGATGTGTATCGACTATCGTAAGCTGAATAAAAGGACGATAAAGAATAAGTATCTTTTGCCGAGAATTGATGATCTGTTTGATTAGTTGAGTGGAGCCAAAGTGTTTTCCCAGTTGGATTTGGCGACGGGGTTCCATCAGTTGAGAGTGGCAGAGGACAGTATTCCTTCGACTGCATTTCAGACTAGATATGATTCGTATGAGTGGTTAGTGATGCCATTCGGGTTGATGAATGCAACTGTTTTCTTTGGGCATTTGATGAATCGAGTCTTCTAAGAATATTTTGATAGATTCGTGTTGATGTTTATAGATGACATTTTGGTATACTCTAAGGATGAAAGAGAGCATGAAGATCATCTTAGAGTTGTGCTAGAGACGATGAGGCAGAATCAGCTAAAGGCAAAGTTTTCCAAGTGCCATTTTTGGAAGAAAGAGGTTAAGTTTCTTGGCCATGTGGTTTCAGAGAAAGAATTGTCAGTTGATCCAGATAAGATCAAAGCTGTGAAAAATTGGTAGAGACTAGAGACGGTGGCTGTGATCAGAAGTTTTCTTGGACTTGCTGGCTATTACCGGAGATTTATCAAGGATTTCTCATGGATAGCAGGGCCTTTGACTAAGCTTACCAGGAAGGAAGTGAAGTTTGTTTGGTCCGACAAACGTGAGGAAGCATTCCTTAAGTTAAAGCATTTGTTGACCAATGCTCTAGTATCAGTAGTTCCAGATGGTAACCAAGGGTTGGTAGTATACACAGATGCATGTGGGACTGGATTGGGAGCAGTGTTGATGTAGAAGGGCAAAGTCATTGCTTATGCATCCATGCAGCTTAGACCACATGAAGTAAGATATCCTACTCATGACTTGGAGTTAGCTGCGGTGATTTTTGCCTTGAAGATTTGGAGGCATTATCTTTTGGGGGAGAAATTTGAGTTATATACCGATCATAAGTCTTTCAGATAATTATTCTCTCAGAAGGAGTTGAATATGCAAAAGAAGAGGTGGCTGGAGTTTTTGGCTGCTTATGATTTTGGTATAGAGTTTACCCCAGGGAAAGGCAACAAAGTAGCGGATGCTCTTAGCAAAAGACATCAGAATGTGGTGTTGGCTATGTTGGCAGAATGGAAAGATCTAGAAGCCTTGGCCAGTTGTGGTGTGCATTTAAGAACGACTGCTAGTTCTAGTCAGAATAATGCCATGTTGTCCTGTTAAGAAGTTCGACCAGTGTTGATCGAGAGAATTGCTTCTAAACAAAAGGAGTATCCATTATTACCTGACAGGATCAGAAGGCTTGAGGTTGGAACTGAGGTCGATGATTTGAAAAAAAAAATTTGTCTTGACCAGAGAGGATGGTTGAGAAAGAAGGGATGGTTATGTATTCCAAATGTGGAGAAATTGAGAAGAGAAGTTCTTGAGGAATGTCATTGATCCAAGTTTAAGATTCATCCTAGAAGGACCAAGGTGTATCAAGATATGAAGAGGAGCTTCTATTAGGAAGGCATGAAGAGGGATGTGGCTTGTGGGTTAGGCAATGTGTAAACTGTCAACAAGTGAAAGCCGAAGATCAGAAGCCGTGTGGGTTACTCCAGCCTTTAGATATTCCAGTTTGAAAATGTGATTCGATATCTATGGATTTTATTGATAGGTTTCCAAGGTCAAGAAGAGGAAATGAAAGTATATGGGTTATTATGGATAGATTGACCAAGAGTGCACATTTCATTCCAGTGAAGTCAACCAGGACGATGCCAATTTTGGCGAAATCATTCATGAAGAACATAGTTAGACTTCATGGAGTTCCTATTAGCATAGTCAGCAATAGAGATGCTTTATTCACTAGTGAATTCTGAAAGAGTCTACATGATGTGTTAGGCACTATGCGCAAGATGAGTACCGCATATCACCCACGGACGGATGGGCAGACAGAGAGAGTCAATAAGGTAATCGAGGATTTGTTCAGAGCTTGTGTGTTTGATTTTGGTGGATCTTGGGAGGACCACCTACATTTGGTTGAGTTTTCCTAGAACAATAATTACCATACTAGTATTGGAATGGCGCCTTTTGAAGCTTTGTATGTAAGGCTATGAAAATCTCTTGCATATTTGTTGGAGACTGGAGGCAGATTGGTCTTAGGTCCAGATTTGGTAAGGGAGGCGTCAGAGAAGATTGAGTTAATCCGAGAAAGGATTAAGGAAGTTCAATCCAGACAGAAGAGTTACGCATATAAGAAGCACCAAGACCTATAGTTCTCAATGGGAGACGGGGTTTTCTTTAAGGTATCACCGATGAAGGGTGTGGTACGATTCGGGAAATCGGGAAAGTTGGCCCCGAGATATGTTGGTCCATTCCAGATTATAGAGATGATTGGAAAGCTCGCATATAGAGTAGAATTGCCGAGCAATATGGTAGGTGTCCATAATGTGTTTCATATGTCGCATCTTTGCAAGTACATGTATGATCCAGAGGCAACCATTCCTCAGACACAATTGGAAGACTTGGTAGTAGAGCATGATTTGACTTTTGTTAGACAACCAGTTTGGGTTGTTGCGAGAGATGAGAAAATATTAAGGAACAAGACAATCAAGTTGGTGAAATTTCAGTGGAGCAACAACAAGAAGAACTGTACTTCGGAGACAAAGGACAGGATTTGAGATAATTATCCTTATCTTCTTTGAGGGTATGTCTATATTAAATTTATATAGATATTTTCTTGTCAGGTAGACTAGTATGGTTGTTAGGAGTCGTTACAGATGATTTCTATGTTTTATGTTTAGACCTTACTAAATTTCGAGGACGAAATTCTTTAAGGAGAGGAGCCTGTATCACCCCTAATTTTTTATACTATTATTCAGGAGATTTAATTAAATAAATTAAATAGAATAATATAAATGTAAGTGATAAGGGGATTGAGACTTGAAATAATTAAATAAGGTCGTGCCTAATGAACTAATTAATGGGCTTAAGGATGGGTTTTGGTTAATTAAGTCACATAAGGGTATATTAGGAATTGCCGCCCCTAGATTCCACCCTTATATATATTACGTTCCCACCTTCTTACTTCCTATTCACGTCATTTTAAAACGAAAACAAAAATATAGAGAACAGCCGGCCATTAAGAGGAAGAAGAGGAAATCAAATTAAAGCTAGAAAATCAAGCTTGGGGGAAATCAATCTCAATCCAATCTCCTTATCTAGAGAAAAGTGAATAATAATTCCATCTCAATTTTGGTTCTAAATCATATATTTTTAGATTTAAGGGATAAATTTGTTTTTGATGATATATTGGATAATGATATGCTTGATTCATGATTTATTTGATTTAAACAAGGTTGTTTAAAGGGGTTTTATACGGTTTTAGATCAAAACCATGATTAAATTATGTTTAAATGCCATGGGAAAATTTTATGTTATGAGAAATATGATTTTGGAGTCGGGTCTCAATTTTGAAAATTTTCCAAGCTATGGAAAGACTATTATGAATTTTCAAAGGAAAATATGGTTATTTGGGTTTATAATTTATTTTGGAAAATATATCAAGAATTTGGGTCTGGAATTTTGATATGTTAGATAACATGATTAAAGTGAATTTCTGGAATTTTTGGGGATTTTCCAAAGTGATTTGCTATGCAAAATAAATTTTTTTAGAAGAGGGACTTCTTTGCAAAAAATTGGAAGGGCTAGTTTGATAAACTTAACCATGGTTTAGATCTCGATTTAGTGGCTGTTATTTTTGAAAAAGAATTTTAAAAAGTTAAGGAAACCAACCAGGTGTTGACACGTGGCAGGTTAGTTAGAGAAAAGTTTACTTGAACAAGAATTAAACCTGGTTTTGCTTAGAAATGTGGTTTCGCCTACTTAGGTAAGCGCCTTTCGACACATTAGCTTCAGCCTTCATCCTTGTCGAAACCAACTATGCCGAAACCAATACACAAGGTATCACTATGATGGTACGCAGTGGATAGGAGATAGGCGGAAGGTAGGGTGTCGAAAGTATAGCTTTCGAAGGGGTTGAAACATTGGTTTGTTTTTAAAAGGTAAGCGCATGCCTTTGTTTTGTCTTAAGCCTTCGACAGGGTTGAAGCATATGGTTTCGAAAGAGGTTTTATATTGTGTTTCGAAAGGGTTGTCAATAACTTAAGATTGCTTTCGACTGTGTTCCTTACTTAAAAAAATGTTTTGAATGAAGGGGTTCCGACCTAGTCAATACCCTGCTGCCGTTTTATAGCCTTTCGATGGTGTTGAAGACATCAATGTTGTCGGAAGGTACTTTGTTTTATAAAGTTTAGGGCACTTCCTAAAGCTTTCAAAAGGGGTTAGGGGTTTCGAAGGGGATGGTTTCGAAAGGGATTTCGACTCCAACCTTCCAATGTTTTATCCAGATGTTTTATGATTTCGAAAGGGATGGTGCCGATGCCATCAAGTTTTCCCCAATATTTTTATAAGATAAAAGATGGTTTCGAAACAGACGCTTTTGACTATATTCGCTTTGACCCAAATAATGTTTTAAGTATAAACCCAATGTTTTCGAAACGTGTACTTTCAATGGTTTCGGAAGGGATACTTCCATAAGTGTCAAAAGGGGTACTTTCAACTGATTTCGAAGCTAAAGCTTCTAAAGTTATATGCTAATACTTTGATATATTCGAAAGGTTTTGAAAGGTAGAATTTAAAGTATTATAAGGCAGGAGCCTATGTTTTTAAGAGTTTTCGAAGGAGGTTATCCTATGAACTCGAAAGCTAGGTTTCGAAGGTATCAAAAGGTTTTATGACCCAAACTCCACTTTTAAAGCAAAAACCCATGTCAATATTAAAGGAGTGTTTATAATGGTTTTAAGAAGAAGCCATCTTTGATAAATTAATAGGTTAAAGGTATTAACCATGCTTTATATTAAACCCACAGGAGTGGTAAAGTTATGTTGCTTCTTCAAATATGAATATATTCACTTTATAATGGACCCATAAATGTATTTTGGGGATAAAGGGTAGGAGAACTAGTTAGGTTAACCCAGTAGTGAATATAAATTGATTAAACTCCTGAATGAGTAGAATTGCATCCAGGAGGTCAGGAAGACCAGAATATAGGATGTTAAAATATAAAGGAAAGATATTGGCAAGGGCCAATAGGTTTACAGTAAGCCCATGAAAACTGTATGATATTGGCTGGGCCAATAGGTTCATAGTTAGCCCATGAAAACTATGTATAAGAGAAGATGTCAGATAGACAGGTTCATAGTTAGCCCATGAAAACTATGTGTAAAGGAAGATGTCAGATAGACAAGTTCACAGTAAACCCATGAAAACTATGATTGGATATTGGCAGGGCCAGTAGGTTTGTAGTTAGCCCATGGAAACTATATCCGGATGAAATATTGACAGATGACAATAGGTTCCTAGTCAACCCATGAAAACTAGGGTAAGATGCAAGAATATTGGGGTTACCAATAGGTTCCTAGTCAACCCATGAAAACTAGGATAAGAGTAATATTGGAGTTACCAATAGGTTCATAGTGATCCCATGAAAGATATGTAATTGGACAAGGAGTCCTTAAATGTTTAACCGATTATTAGTCAGCCCATGAAATCTAATAGGTTAATAGTTATCCTAGAAACTATAACTGAGACAAATAGTCTAAAATTGATGGGGATGGGTAATCTAGAATTTATTCAATTATTTGCATATCATCATATTATACTGTTTTAACAGTTGTGGATTCAGGAGCACAGTATATGGTTTTGTAAAGGTTTTGAGATTCTAGTGAGGGGAAACCCGTTCCGCTAAGCGGCTCGGTCTCACTGGATATCTAAATGATTTGAGATGGTAGATTATTATTCATACCAGGCTTTATGTCTGACTCGAAGTTTATGTTTTCCCCTTAAACTCTCGGGTACTCAATTGATTTTGAGTAGTTTGAGAGTTGAGGTTTTCAGGTTCCTATAAGAGAATAAGCTTCCCTAGACGTGCAGGAGACATGATAGACATTTAGAGTTCTCTTTCCTTTTGATTCCGCTGTGTTGATTGTAATGGCAAAGTTGTTATATTGCTTGTATATATTCTGATCATCCCAGGCGGCATCTTCATATGTCGCTCTAGGCGTATGTTGTAATAAATATATTTCTCTGAATGTGGTTTGTGAACATGGGATTATGTAATGAATTCTAAATGTTTTGATATGGAATGTGATTTTGTTTAAAGTTTAAGATTTTTTCCATATTCATGTGTTTCTATGTATCAATGAATCTAACACCACCATATTTAGTCATCGAGGACTAATAACTATGGATGACTGCAGCATCCGTAGCTGTTAGTTTTGGGCCTCCAAGTATGGGGATGTTACAGGGTTGTAGCCATGCATTAGGGGGGGAGATGTGATAGTGATGGTGATGAAGATGATGATGTATGCATAGATATTTTTGCTCTCTTTTTTGCCTATAAATACACTACCCTCTTTCATAAATTCCTAAGCCATTTTCTACTTCTTCTTCCTCTTCTTATCAAGCTCTAATGGCCTCTCTAATGGTTTCCCTTCATAAATAAAAATAGTAAGAAAGTTATGTCGAAATAGTGCAAATATTATAAACATATGAAATACATATCCATACATCTCAAAACCAAGCTAAATCTCCTCCTCTTCCTCTTGCAAACCCACGACCATCCACCATCACCACCTTTGGCGGAGCCTTTCCTACCTCCAATTCATGGCTGTGAGCTCCCTAGCCAAGGCTGAGCGCTCCAAAGGAAATAGTGCTTGTGATCATGAGCGTAGATTTCGAGATAGCGGAGCTATAGCCGATTTTATATTATCTCAAAGGGAAAATGAAGGTGAGAACTCCTAAACTATAATATTATATTTTTGGATGATGATATGATGTTTGCAATGGATGTCTAATTTGCTTTGATCATCAATTTTGGTTGTTTCATATGAATGTTGAATATATATGCAAGTCACGGAAATACACGTCGATAAGCACAAAGTAAATCACTTTCCTTTATTTATTGAATTGGTGTATATGGAATGTTAAACCTCTTTAAAAAGGTTTTAAAATGAGTTTGAAATGTTTTATAAACATTTAAAAGAGTTTTGGTGAAGTTTGAAAAGAAATGGAAAATTTAGTCAAAAATAGGCGCGTCGTGTAACGGGAGTTCGCGATTTCAAGCCATAAAAGTCAAATGAGTGTATAGAATGGAATTTAGCTCGAATTTCTTTGAGATAAGAATTTTCCAAACTATAATATCTATATTTTTCTAACAAAGAAAGAAAATTGAGATTACGATAAGTAGATTTTGAAATACGAGTAAAACAAGTTTTTGGAAAAGTCAGGGTTTTGCAGTTCAGAATCCAAAACCGGATTTCTTCGAAAATGATGTTTTAAAATTATTTAAAAATGTGGAATAAATCCTATAAATATTTTAAAATGTTTTGAAAGTGATTTGAGTAATAAATATGAATTTTATAATATTAAAAAGTTATTTTGATTAATATAGCAAAAAGGCACTTTCCGCAGCACTTTTCACTAGCACTTTTCTACAACTTTTAAATTTTAGTTTTAAACTTAACAATTCTTTTCCAAATCTTTTATAAATGTTTTCAAATGGATAATTAAGTGTTTTAATAATGATTTGGAGTTTTTTATAGTTTATTTAAAAGAGTTTAAATAAATGACTTAAAGAAAAGCTATAAAGTGGTTTAATCTTGGCTCTAAAAGCCGACGAGTAGACTGGATTTTTCTATTCATGAGATCCGGATGGGAGGTGCTTAAACTAAGGAGATGTTCAGGAGCAACCAATGCCTTGGCTCACCTGGCCTCTTTCCTGGGTGAGGGATAGATAAGATCGAAATGTCGGAAACGAGTTAAGTATAAAGATTTAATTTTCCAAATTTAAATTAAATACAACTTTGATTTTATAAAGATGATATTCTTATACTTAGTGTTAAAGCCCGAAAAGGGAACTTGTACTTGGAATTTTAAAGGTGATTTCGCCGTTATTCCACCCATAGTATTTGTTGAATACGAGAATTGATATTGAGTAGAATTAGATGATTTCTATAAATTCTGCTCATTGAAAATTTACTGGTTTGGAATCAACATCCTAGATAACTTGGTTTTAACTCAATCAGAGTTATGAATTTTGAATTAAGAAAACTTTGTTAAGATTTAAATGAAATGATTTGGAAATATTATTTCAAATTATTCCAAGTTTAAAAAGGGTTTTAATTAATCAAAGGATATTATAAGAGAGGTTTAATGATTCTGTATATACCCGAAAGAATGTTTTAGAAATATATATCTCCAGAAGAGATTTGGATAAAAATAACTTAATAAATTAAAGAATAATTCCCTATTCACAGAACCTCTTTTTATCGATGATTGGTTTGAAGGAACCGGGGTCGGGTTTGGATAATTTCTATCTGAAAACCACTTCGAACCAATGTATGCGTTTGAAAAATGAAGACCTAATAAATGAAATGAAGGATGAAGACCGAAGATCTTCGGGGTGAAAGGGCTGCTTGTTGAAAATTCTAGTTAACTCCCAAATACTAATGTAGTAGTGGTCCCTTCATTTCTGAAACTCATCGAGTTGCAAGAACTTCTCGCTACTAATCCTAAGGGTAACTCCTGACTGGATGTGGTAGGAGAGTGCCTTTGGTTTCGTTCAGTCCCAGAACGAATTTGTATGGATGAATGTCTAACGTTGCATTTCTAGTTACATAAGTGATCTTTACGAACGTATTATCTACTTAGTGGTGGAGAAGGCAACTTCTCTTAGCTTAACACCCTTTCTTGAGACGTACGAGCTCAGGAGTTATACGTTTGTAGAAATCAGTTGTGTGATTATGGAATGGCAATGTGGCATTCAAAAGAGGAAAGATGATGTGCTATGTGAATGGTAATCGTGACCTCAGGCCTCACACCCGAAAATGACCGAAATAGGGTAGATGCAACAAGGCTATGTGGTTCGCAACCATTAGGTATGATCATCCCTATTTAGATATATTCTTATCCGCTATGACGTTTGGGTTTAAATTAATGTGGTGTATGCTAGAGCGTGCTTGGATAGGTTGGTAACGACCGAGGTGATGACATATTCGGTACTATCTGGGAAGAGGTAGGACGGTCTTGTATTGGTAGAGGACCATTAGTTGGGCGTAGGTACATTCCTCCAGAGATATACTGCTGGAAGGTAGTCCCTTCACTTGGTTATTTGTATGGAAATCCATTCTCCAGTATGTGCCTGCTATTTTGTTTGTAGAACCCATGTTTGTGGCTAGTATGCTGGAATTTAATCAATGTAACAATTTCGGCTAAGATTAATAAGTTTACTTGCAAATGTTTTCAAAGAAATGTCATTAAAAATAATATCATTTATTTTTATGTAATAATGATTTGGTTATCATAAGGTAAAAACATGTTCCGTGTTTGTGTGTGGCGTGGTCTTATGAGATGCCTTTTTGTTTTCAAAAACGCGTATTGTGAGTTCTCACATTAGTCCCATGACTAACTCGGAGTTTATTTTTCCCTTTCCTTAAACTCTGGGTGCCCTAATTTTCCCAAGTAGCCTTGTAGTCAGGTTTAGTTTAGAAGAAAGATGGATGGAGTTCGAAGGATGGAGTTAGAAGATTTTCTGAAGATTTTTATCTATTTCCACCACACTTTCATAGTATTGTATTCAACCTTTGTAAGGACAGATATATATATATATATATATATATATATATATATATATATATATATATATATATATATAACTGTCTATTTTTAAACTCCAATAAATGTATTTAAATTTCTGCTATAAAGATTATTTGTTGAAATAATATATGTGATATTCTGTTCTATCTTTATTTTTCTTTCCTACTCTTGAGAATCTGCTTCTCCGGCACTTGGATTTGTGGCACATGAATACCGAGGATGTATTAGTGTTGATTTCCAAGAGTCGAAGAAATGGGTCCTCATTGACATCTTAGTCCATTGTTTGATGCGCCACTTCTCGGGCTTGGATATCTTAGTCCGGTGTTTCATATGCCGCTTCTCGGGCTCGGACGTCTTAGTCCGATGTTTAATATGCCGCTTTCTAAGCTCAGACGTCTTAGTCCATTGTTGTCTGGTGCACTTAGTTAGCTTATCCACAAGCAGGACCCAAGGACTTACCCAACCTCCTGCCTGGAGGTGCCTTGACCTGGCCATAGCTTGGCGCGATCAAGGGCTTGTTCGGTGCCTTGGCCAGGCCATAGCTTGGTAGGACCAAGGGCTTACTATGTCCTCCCTCCAGGAGGTGCCTTGACCTGGCCATAGAATGGTGCGATCAAGGGCTTGTTCGGTGCCTTGGCTAGGCCATAGCGTGGTGGGACCAAAAGCTTAATCCGTCCTCCTCCCAGGTGGTGCCTTGACCTAGCCATAGCGTGGTATGGTCAAGGGCTTGTCGGTGCTTTAACTTGGCTATAGCGTGGCTCAGATAAAGGCTTACTCTAATCTCTCTCTAGGAGGCGCTTTGACTTGGCCAACTTGGCATGTACAAAGGCTTTGACCGTTTAAGGTATTGTCTAAGTGCAAGGAGGATTTCACTCCCACCCATGTAGATTTTTCTTTTAAAGAAGAGGTACTTTATTCATTCTTTGTAAGAAAATATGGTCGCAGGTGTTCCGCATTCCATGTTCTAGGAACCATACTGTCGTCTGGTCGACATAACTTGTAAACTCCATAGGGAATTAATTTGCATACAATTAGGGGACCTTCCCAATTTGGTCCTAGCGGTCCATCCGTATGATTTCTTGTGTTAGTCATCACCCTTCAGAGTATTAACTCCCTCTTGAAATGATCTTGTTTTCACTTTTGAATTGTAGTATTTTGAAATTCTTCTCTGATATTTTGCAGTTCGGATAGCTGCTTCATCACTTAATTCATGTATTAAATCTAATGATTCTTTCTTCAATTCCTGATTTGGATCAAAAGCTTATGAGATTTTTTGATGTGAGGGTATCTCAATTTCAATTGGCAACATTGCTTCACACCCATATGTTAGAGAGTAGGGGGTATGTCCCATTGCAGTTCTAGTGGATGTTCGATAGGCCCAAAGTACAAGTGGCAATTCTTCTACCCATTTCCCTTTGGCTTTATTTAATCGCCTTTTTAAGATAGTCTTAATAGTCTTATTTGCAGCTTCAACAGCCTCATTAGCCTTTGGATGAGCCATGGAAGAAAAGCTTTTAATAATCCCATTCTTATGGAAAAACTAAGAAAACTCTTCACTTTCAAACTGTGTTCCGTTATCTGATATACTTTATGGGGGATTCCGAATCTGGTAATAATACTTTTAATGACGAATCTAAGCACTTCCGAGAAGTGATTTGGGGGAGTAGTTCTGTTTCTACCAACTTAGTAAAGTAGTCTATGGTGACTACAGCATATTTTTCTCTTCCTTTGGAAATTGGCAATGGTCTGATTAAGTCGATTCCCCATACATCAAAGGGCCATGGACTTGAAATCAAAGTTAATTGAATTGGTGGCAATCGAGGGATCATTGAATATTTCTGGCATCTCTCACATCTCCTTACATATTCAATAGCTTGACTTGCTATTTGAGGCCAATAAAAACCTTGTCTTATTATCTTATTTTCCAACTTTGCCCCATTGGAGTGGTCTCCGCAAATTCCTTCATGCGCTTCCACCAATAATTTCATCCCATCTTCCAGACTCACACATCTTAAGTAAGGTAGCACATATCCTTTCTTGTAAAGAATTCCATCCACTATTGGGAAAGTCGGAGCCTGTCGCCTGATTTTCTTAGCTTTCCCTTTGTCAGATGACAATATCCCTTTAGAAAGATATTTGATAATAGGCGACATCCAAGTGTTACTATAACAGTCATATTTCATTGGATGATTGATTCTCTCATTTGGGATTTCTTCACTAATTTCCCTTTCTTCTCTCTCTTGTGCCATGGCTTGGGATCTAGTTAGGACTAACAATTCCTTTCCTTTTTCGGGCGTTCCCTCTTCAATACTTTGATTTGCTTGGTACCCTACTGGAACTATCCGACTTTCTGGGGATCCTTTTGAACTAGCCAACTTTGCTAACGAATATGCCTCAGAATTTTCTCTCCTTGGAACCTGATGTATGGAAAAATCTTCAAATAAAGCAGGCATATTCAATATTTCTTTACATATAGAGATAGTTTGGCATCTTTAGTCTGATATAATTTCTTTACCTAGTTTACAATTAGTTGTGAACCACTAAAGATTTGAATTCGTGGGATTTTGAGCTCTAAAGCCAGAGTCAACCCTGCCACCATTGATTCATATTCGACTACATTATTTATTGCAGGAAACCCTAACTTCATTGCGTAGTGTAGGCGGTGTCTGTTTGGTGTTATTATGACATATACCGCTCCATCCCCTTGTCGTTCGATGTGCCATCCACAAATAACTGCCACATGGGTTTTTGATCCTTTTCCTTTTCCGATTATTCTTTATGAAGTTTGTACATTAATTAATAAAGTCCGCCAATGCTTGTCTTTTGATAGCTGTGTGTGGTTGAAACTCAATGTCATACTGGCTAAGTTCAATTCCCCACTTTACTACCTGAATTTTTAGGTTTACTAAAGACTTGTTTGAGTGGAAAGTTAGTCAGTATCTGATTGGATGTGCTTGAAAGTATGCCCTAAGTTTTCGTGCGGTAAGTATTAAGCAGTAAGCTAGTTTTTTTGTTTCCGGGTACCGAACCTCTATCTCCTTTAACCGCCCGCTCACAAAATATATACTACTAGAACTTATATTAGCAGCATTTGTAAACTTATAGATATATATATAAACATGTAAAATTATTATATACCAACATATATATATTATTTTACATACATGTAATTTAAAACAAAATCAAACACAAAAAATACATTCGAAACAAATATAAATTTGTATATACAGCAACAACAATATACAACAACATTTACCTCGAGTTTACACGTATATACATAAATATATATACATGCATCAACAAGAGCAGGTCCGAGCTAAGAAAAACAACAAGGCGGGAAGTGACGAGACCAATGCAGGCTGTGGTGAAGATCTTGTGGTGGGTCGGTGATGACAAGGGCGGGGGCAAAGCAGTCAGGTGAAAAATATAGTTGCGGTGTGAGGTCGAGGTCAATTTGGCCGAAGGTGCCTATTGCCGCCATCGGTTGAAGATGGTGCTTGTCTCGGTTAGGCTGCCATAAAAGGAAGGCACCATGGCTTGCAAGGAGGAAAGAAGAAAAGGGCGGAGAGGGAGGAGACGGGTGAGAAAATCGGGCGGTGGTTGATGGATAGTGGAGGGGCACATCAGGCTGTTCTCGGCCATGGTAAAAGGAAGGGGATTTAGGTGGAGATGTGTCGAGCTGTTAAGGAGCAAGACAAAGTTTTTCACTGGAAATGAAAAATGCAAAGCTACAGGCAAAGCTTGTTGTATACACTTGTCTTTTCAGTGAATAGTACCAAGGCCAGAAAGAAACATGGACAACTAGAACACATTACCCAAAAGGAAGAGAAAGAGGCACGCGTGAATTCAAGGTAGAATAGTAAATGTTACAGGCTGTATTTTCTAGATATCATAAAGTTATGGCTATTGGGTTATGCACGGCAATAGAATGGTCCTGAGAAGTTTTAAAACAAAAATTTGAACCAATACGGTTGACCGTTTCACGATTATCGCCGGGTATCGAAAATTTAAAACACAGGATTGATTATACCGCAGCAATCAGCATGACATGACGATGAAAAGGTATATGGATATCAGTGATACGATTGAATTATAAAATTTTTAATTTTCTACTAGCGGAAAATGCAGCAAAACGCAGAAAAATAAGATCGACGAAGCTAAAGAAGTCTGAATTTGGAAAAACGAAAGATGACGTCTCAGTCAGAAGATGATTTAGAATTTTTCTATGTAAAACATTCAAGTTTGTAAAATATTTTATTATCAACAATTTATTAACTGACTTGAATTTAATAGAATTTCACAATGAAATAAACTTTCATAAAATCAGATGAAAATTTACCATCTACTATGTTTAATTATACGCATTTCAAATATTAAATTTTTATTTCCAAATTTATTGTTTAAAATTTCACTAAATTTCAATTAATTAAATAAACAAACCACTAAAATTTACGGGTCGTTACACTCTCCCCCACTCAAAACTTTTCGTCCCCGAAAAGGAAGGAGGTAGGAGAATAGAAACAACCAAAAGAAAATAGACTTGAATTGCAAAATAAAACAATTAATTTAAGTCATATAAATTTCAATTTTAATTAATTTACATTCAACAATTGACTTTAAATTCAAGATAATTCATTAATTTGATTTTATTTCAATTTATTAATATTTGATGCAAAAGATTTCTTTCAACAAAATTTTATTTAATTTGTCTCATTTACTATTCAATCAACTTATTATTCTATTTATCTCTATTAACATTTTATAATTAAAAGTCAAGTGTATAACACTTATTACAAACACTCAAATTTTTATTTATAAAATTATTAATCATCATTCTACATTGTAAATTTTTCAATCACATTTTCAACTTCTGAATGATTTAGGTAAGTTGTATTGAGATGTAATTGGGTATTATACAAGTAAAATTTTCTAATTCAACTATTTCGACTTTGAATATTTATTCAAAATTTTTTTGACTTCATTTTATAATTGAAAACATCTTTTAACATAAATTAAAGAATTAAATTTCCGATTTCACTTCAAACCATTGGAGATAAATATACAAATATATATAAGTCAAATCAAATCTATAAATATATACTTGTATTATAAATCAAGTCATACTTCAGCAATTCAAATCAATTTAATTTCCAACATAATAGTGTAGCAAGGCTACAGAATGGTCTCTCCACTTTGAAACTCGAAAATGAATGTCGATGATGCGGACGTCATCACCGAAATTATTTTCCAGCGACAATGGAGGAGAGAACTGATTTAAACATTTTAAATTCTTTGAAATGATTTCTATTTGAAACTAAATAATATACACTTTAAACTTTAAAACCAAAGTTTGAAATCACCGGAATTTAAATTCTCAAATTCTCAGTTTAAATTCATTCCACATTCTAAATCAGTTTATAAACCAAGTTTATAAATTCATTTAGAACAATAAATGATAACCAAATATTATCATTTCAAACAACCAATTTAATTAACTTATTAAATTCCAGAAAAATTTTCTTATATATTTATAATATAATCATAGAAATTCATTTCATTTACCAAATTTTAAAAATAATATTGTGTCAGTTTGCTCTGTTCAAGTGTTTTGGAAATCCTATCGATAGTGTTGATCAGATGAATCGATCAAAAACCCAAATCAACATCAACAACTCAAACAACACACTATAAAACATTTTATATAATTTACAAATACACTCCCTTACTCGATGATTCCAGAATGGATTTCAAAGCATGGATAGAGATCCAAATTCAAAGGGACCCAAATCAAAAGAATTCCAGCAAGGATGATAGACTTGAATGGGAGATTGGATGATTAAATAGCAGAATAGGAAGATGGATAGACTTATGTAAATCACGGGCAACCTTAACCGAGTTATGCGTGACTTCAAGAATAATATTGATGCAGAATTCTGTGGCAAATCGGCATCAGATCACAGGAGATAGAATTCGGGTTTTAACAAAAGATAGCAGCATCTAAACCGAGGATATAGAAATCTCCGGTGAATTAATGCTAATGGTAAATGAGTTTCACCTCTTTACAAATCATTCAAAGATTGGCGAGACCGCCGATTTTTTATAGAGATTATTCGAAGTGGAGTTATGAGATACTCCAGAATCAAGAAGAATTTGGATATGGGAAGACAAGAGTGGATTTCAGAACGAATAGGGGAGTTCCAAGATTCAAAAGAAACCGAGTCAAATAAGGAGAGATTCAAGCACGAACGAAAGTGATTCTGTAACTACATTTACTTTATATGCTAAGTTTTGCCTAAAACCAGAGCTCTGATACCAATTGTAACGACCTGAAATTTTCAACCATTCTCATCCATTAATGTCAAATTTTAATTTCTCAAAATATCAGATTGTTAATTTAAATTTGGCAAAACTCACAAATACAGTAAATAAATAATCACTAAATCACAGACACAGAGTAATATAACAATTGTGCAGCGGAAACAAAAGAATAGTAGTTCATAAAGCTACTATATATATATATATAACAGAGTTAAACAAGAGACAACATAAGTCTCGAATACAATAGTCAAATACAAGAACATAATACATCAATGGAATCAACTGAATATCTGAAAGCTGGATAGATAGCTGGATCTCCAAGCGAAGCTCCAACTCCAAAGGTGAGTCTCGAATACTGGTACACTCAGTTTGACCCGAGCATAAAGCAAAACACAAAACACTCGAGTCAGGATTAACATTCTGATGCAGCACAGGCTAGAGTCGAAGCAGTGCAAGCGCCAAATACACAAGGCCTAGGTCGTCCACGACCTAAGGAATCACTGGGTTTAGGTCGGTCGCGACCTAAGAAAGGAGCAGGTTTAAGTCGTATACGAGATAACAAGGCTGAAGAAGAAGTTCTAAGTCGTCCACGACTTAACGAGGCTGAAGGCATAAGTCGTTCATGACTTAACGAGACTGAAGGCATAAGTCGTTCACGACTTAACTCAAGCGGTCTACGACCTAAGGAAAGTGAAGACTTAAATCGTCTACGACCTAAGGAAACTGAAGGATTAAGTCGACTCCGACCTAACAAAGGAGAACTGGAACGACCTAACATGTTTTTAGATCGTGTACGACCTAACGAGATAAGAAATAGGTCGCTGGAACGAGCTAACAGAGTGTTACGACCTAACGAAGAAGGCCTAAGTCGTTCACGACTTAACTCGAGCGGGTCACGACCTAACGAAGAAGATATAGGTCGTCTGCGACCTAACGAGTATGCTGAAGAAAAGATCTCACGACCTAAGATAAGTCGCGTACGACCTACGACTTAAGATAGGTCGCGAGAAAGTTAGGTCGCCAACTACTACAGTTCGCTGAAGCTTGATGCCGTTGATTTCTTATGCCGCGTTAATCTCTACCGTTGATTTTTTTTAAAGTTGCTGATGGAAGCTGGAGCATTGAAGTTAGGTCGCGTGAGTTGTATGTTGAGTCGTGAGAAGTTGTTAGGTCGGCAACGACCTAAGTGATGTAATTTTTGTTTGTTAAGTCGTCATCTGTTAACTCGTGGCATTGATAAGTCGTTGTCTCGTAAGTCGTAAGTCGTGATGATTGTCTTGAGTCGTGTACTTTGTAAATAAGTGAGTCGTGTTGTATTCTATTAAGTCGCGTACGACTTAGGGTGAGTCGTAAGTCGGTACCGACCTAAGTGTTGAACATTTTGCTTGTTTTGTGTGGGTTGTAACTTCTATAAATAGGCCAGTGGTGCCATTTGTAATAGTTTAGTTGATTTGAAATAAAACTCTTGTTTTGTTAGCTTTGTGCTTTCACCAAATTGGTAGTCGAGTGTAATCTCCTATCTCCTCTTTCGGTTAATCGAGTGCGCTCGATTCAACGACTGCAGAAGCCAATTCACGGAATCTAGTGCGCTAGATCAACGTGCGAAGAATCGCAGATCTTGGAACCCAGTATCGTGCGCGATCAACGAGTTCAGGATAGCTAGAATTCGGTATCTTCGGATCAATGAATTTGGGCATTTCAGTATCTTCCAATCCATCGATTACTACATTCATCGACCTACATTGTTTTTGATTAATCCACTGCGTCAGTTTTGGTATCAGAGCTTGTTCTAGCCAATCATAGCTAGATCGAGACTTGGAGCCTAATCATTTTGGAGTTGGAAGAAATCAAGTTGAGACGAGCATCTCCAATCAAGTCAGCCGAGTTAGTAGAGATTGTTCGAAGTTGTTTCGATCGAATTTGTGTTGGAGGCCGAGAATTTTGTTCATCGTGTTCATCGCGATTTGCAACAAAAGTGGAAGTTTCGATCCATTTCATTTTGGATCAAAGTTCGAATTGTGTTTGAATTGAAGAGTTTTGTGAAGTTTTCAAATATGCCGCCAAGAAGAGCTAATCGTCACCAAAACGTAGAAGCTTTATATCGAAGAGAAGAAGCTGATGAGATGGAGCAAAGAATCAATGAAAACTTTAGTGAAAATCTTAACGAAGGAATTGGTCGGTTAAAGAAGATGATGTTAGAGATGAATTAAAATCGGAGAAGGGTGTCACCTGAATCTAACCATGGGGGAAGTAGAGTCTCACCACAATCCAATCGAGAAAGAAGTGTTGATGATGATCAAAGGCGTGGGAGGAACGTGAATGATCGTGAACGGAGGAATGTAGATAGAAGGGATGATGGTAGTAGAGATGTGGGTGGACGAGATAGACAACGATATACATCTGATTTTGAAGAGGAGTATGATGGTGGTAGTGTTCGAGGACAAGGAAGAAATTACTCTGAGTATGATCACAAGTGGGAGTCGGGGATGAAGACTGAAATTCCTGAATTCAAAGGTGGTATGCAAGCAGAGGAGTTTTCGGATTGGGTGGCTAATGTTGAAGAGATTTTTGACTTCAAAGAAGTTCCGGAACATCGTAGAGTGAAGTTGGTTGCTACGAGGTTGAGGGGTAGAGCTTTGGCGTGGTGGCAGCAAACCAAACTTACACGTGAACGGATGGGGAAGTCAAAGGTTGAATCATGGGAAAAGATGAGGAAAATGATGAAAGCCACATTCTTACCTTATAACTATCAGTCGCTTATGTATCAGAGATTGCAAAACTTGAGACAAGGAACGAAATCTGTGAATGACTATGCTGACGAATTTTATCAACTTATTGCGAGGAATGATATTATGGAAACGGAAGAGCAGCTGACATCTAGATTCATTGGGGGATTGCGAATGCAGATTCAGGATATGTTTAACATGTTTGATCCCAGATCTGTAGCGGAAGCACATCAGAAAGCGTTGGCTTGGGAGAAACAGGGACGACGAGGAGGTGGTGTGTTTACAAATTCCAATAATCAAGTGAAGGGTGTTAGTGGAAGTTCTAATGTTTCAAAAGTTGTTGCAAAACCAGTTGTGAATGAGGTTGGGAAGGCGAAAGTCAATAATGGTTTCAAATGTTATAATTGCCAAGAAATGGGCCACAAAAGTAGCGAATGTCCAAAGCCGAAGAAGAGAGCTATGATAGCGGAGGTTGAGGATGAGGATGAAGAAGCTGAATGTTCCAATTCACCACCTGATGAGGAGGAAGAAGAAGTGTCGGGAGACGAAGGTTATAATCTAATGATGAAGAGCTCCTGTTTAACACCAAAGCAAGAGGAGGATTGTAGTTGGTTAAGGAGCAATATTTTTCAGTCAACATGTACCATTCTGGGGAAGGTTTGCAAATTTGTTATTGATGCTGGAAGATGTGATAATATAATTTCTTCAGAAGCTGTGAGGAAGTTGGCGTTGAAGACTGAGAAACATCCGAAACCGTACAAGCTAGCTTGGTTAAGGAAAGGCGGGGAGGTGAAGGTTGAACGAAGGGCTTATGTGAAGTTTTCAATTGGAAAGAAATACAAGGATGAAATCTGGTGCGATGTGGTAGATATGGATGTCTGTCATTTGTTGCTGGGGAGACCGTGGCAGTACGATAGGGCGGTGCAACATGATGGGCGTACCAACAGTTACAGTTTCATGTTTGAAGGCACAAAGATTACTCTAGTTCCAAAGAAGCAACAACAGGAGGAAAATAAGTTGGAGGAGATTGAAGAGCTTAAAACTTTATTATCTTTGAAGGAGTTTGTGAAGGAAGTAGAGGAGGAGCCTGAAGTGTTTTTGTTGATTGGGCGAGAGAGCAGTGAAGAGGTTGAAATTCCGGAAGAAGCGAAGCCAGTTTTGAAAGAATTTAACGATGTATTTCCAGAGGAGTTACCAACGGAGTTGCCACCGTTGAGGGATATACAACATCAGATAGATCTTGTTCCAGGTGCTGTGGTGCCACACAGACCACATTATCGAATGAGTCCAAAAGAACATGAAGAATTGAGGAGGCAAGTGGAAGAATTGCTTGAACAAGGGCGTGTGCAGGAGAGTTTAAGTCCTTGTGCTGTACCAGCTTTATTGGTACCCAAAAAGGATGGAACGTGGAGGATGTGCACAAATAGTAGAGCATTTAATAAGATCACAGTCAGATACAGATTTCCGATGCCGAGGCTTGATGATTTATTGGATCAAATCAGTGGGTCCGTAATATTTTCAAAGATTGACTTGAAGAGCGGTTATCATCAGATTCGCATTAGACCAGGGGACGAATGGAAGACAGCATTCAAGACAAGGGAAGGATTATATGAATGGCTGGTAATGCCGTTTGGTCTATCGAATGCACCGAGTACATTCATGAGGGTGATGAACCAAATTTTCAGACCATACATTGGGAAATTTGTGGTGGTTTACTTTGATGATATTCTGATCTACAGTGCTAGTACAGAAGAACATGTTCAACATTTGAAGAAAGTGTTAATTGTTCTACGTGAAGAACAATTCTATGCTGCTACAAAGAAGTGTGTTTTTATGGCGAGGAGTGTTTTATTTCTGGGGTATGTTGTGTCGGAAGAAGGAATACAGGTTTACCAAAGTAAAGTCGAAGCAATCAGAGATTGGCCGCAACCCAAGACGATAACGGAAGTTCGTAGTTTACACGGGTTGGCTTCCTTTTATCGAAGGTTTATTCCACACTTTAGTAGTGTGATGGAACCTGTGACTGATTGTATGAAGGTAAACAGTTTGCATGGACGGAGGAAGCAGGGGTTGCTTTTGAGCGAATCAAAGAACTCTTGACGTCTGCACCAATTCTAATATTACCAGATTTTCAGTTAGTCTTTGAACTACATACTGATGCATCCAAGGTTGGGATTGGAGGAGTATTGAGTCAGAGGGGACGTCTGATTGCATACTTTAGCGAGAAGTTATCAGGATCAAAGATGAGATACAGTACATATGATGTGGAATTTTATGCTGTCGTGCAATCTATTAAACACTAGAGACACTATCTATTTCAGAAAGAGTTTGTTCTTTACACTGATCATGAGGCATTGAAGCATTTACAAGGGCAAGACAAGATTTCAGCAAGACATGCATCATGGATTGCATATCTGCAACAGTTTACTTTTGTTGTTAAACACAAGTCTGGAGTTACGAACCGTGTAGCGGATGCGTTGAGCAGAAGGAATCATTTATTGACTACAATGAAGGTCGAAGTGACAGGGTTTGATGTGTTACCAGAATTATTTGACGAAGATCCTTACTTTATGAAGTTTGTCGATAAAGTCAAGAATGGGGAGACGAATGAGTTCGTGATGGTGGATGGTTTTCTGTTCAAAGGAAATCGATTGTGCATACCTGATTGTAGTTTGAGAATGAAGATTGTAAAAGAGCTACATGAAGAAGGATATGTTGGGAGAGACCGTACATTACAGTTAATTTCACAGTCTTACTTTTGGCCATCGATGAGGAAAGAGGTGGAGAGGTTTGTGGAGCGATGTCATATCTGTTAGGTTTCGAAAGGAACTGCGACTAATGTTGGTTTATATATGCCGTTACCTGTACCAACTAAGCCTTGGGTTGATGTGAGTATGGACTTTGTGTTGGGGTTGCCAAGAACACAGCGTGGTAACGATTCCATTTATGTGGTGGTTGACCGATTTTCTAAAATGGCACATTTTATTGCTTGTAAGAAGACGGCGGATGTTGTTCATGTTGCTCAGTTGTTTTTCAAAGAGATATATCGACTTCATGGATTGCCAGAATCTATTGTGTCGGATAGGGATACTCGTTTTCTGAGTCATTTTTGGCTAAGTTTGTGGAAGATGGTGGGAACGAAGTTGAATTTTAGCAGCGCTTATCATCCGCAAACGGATGGACAGAACGAGGTCGTGAACAGATCGTTGGGAAATTTGTTGAGGTGTCTTGTGCAAGACAATCTGAAGAGTTGGGACGTGAAGTTATGTCAGGCAAAGTTTGCTCATAATCATGCAGTGAATCGTAGTACGGGATTCAGTCCATTCCAGATTATATATTCAAATTTGCCAAAGGGACCGTTGGACTTAACGGTAATACCACACTCGAAGGGGACAATTAAGAAAGCTGCTGATTTTGTTGAGGGGCTGACGGAATGTCATAAAATCGTTCAGGAACGATTGGAGAAAGCGAATGAGAAGTATAAACGTTCGGCAGATCAGAAGCGAAGGAGTGTTGAGTTCAATGAAGGAGATATGGTGTATGTTGTATTAACAAAGGACCGTTTTCCAGTAGGCGCTTATAACAAATTGAAAGCCAGAAAAATTGGTCTTGTAGAAGTCATGAAACGGATTAATGAAAATGCTTATAAGTTGAAGCTGCCGGAGGATGTGTACACATCTGACGTATTCAATGTTAAGCATCTCGTACCATATCATGGGGATGAATTTGTTGTGGAAGAAGAGAGTACAAATTCGAGGTCGAATTTTTCTCAACCTGGGGAGGATGATGCAGCACAGGCTAGAGTCGAAGCAGTGCAAGCGCCAAATACACAAGGCCTAGGTCGTCCACGACCTAAGGAATCACTGGGTTTAGGTCGGTCGCGACCTAAGAAAGGAGCAGGTTTATGTCGTATACGAGATAACAAGGCTGAAGAAGAAGTTCTAAGTCGTCCACGACTTAACGAGGCTGAAGGCATAAGTAGTTCACGACTTAACGAGACTGAAGGCATAAGTCGTTCACGACTTAACTCAAGCGGTCTACGACCTAAGGAAAGTGAAGACTTAAATCGTCTACGACCTAAGGAAACTGAAGGATTAAGTCGACTCCGACCTAACAAAGGAGAACTGGAATGACCTAACATGTTTTTAGATCGTGTACGACCTAACGAGATAAGAAATAGGTCGTTGGAACGAGCTAACAGAGTGTTACGACCTAACGAAGAAGGCCTAAGTCGTTCACGACTTAACTCGAGCGGGTCACGACCTAACGAAGAAGATATAGGTCGTCTGCGACCTAACGAGTATGCTGAAGAAAAGATCTCACGACCTAAGATAAGTCGCGTACGACCTACGACTTAAGATAGGTCGCGAGAAAGTTAGGTCGCCAACTACTACAGTTCGCTGAAGCTTGATGCCGTTGATTTCTTATGCCGCGTTAATCTCTACCGTTGATTTTTTTAAAGTCGCTGATGGAAGCTGGAGCATTGAAGTTAGGTCGTGTGAGTTGTATGTTGAGTCGTGAGAAGTTGTTAGCTCGGCAACGACCTAAGTGATGTAATTTCTGTTTGTTAAGTCGTCATCTGTTAACTCGTGGCATTGATAAGTCGTTGTCTCGTAAGTCGTAAGTCGTGATGATTGTCTTGAGTCGTGTACTTTGTAAATAAGTGAGTCGTGTTGTATTCTGTTAAGTCACGTACGACTTAGGGTGAGTCGTAAGTCGGTACCGACCTAAGTGTTGAACATTTTGCTTGTTTTGTGTGGGTTGTAACTTCGATAAATAGGCCAGTGGTGCCATTTGTAATAGTTTAGTTGATTTGAAATAAAACTCTTGTTTTGTTAGCTTTGTGCTTTCACCAAATTGGTAGTCGAGTGTAATCTCCTATCTCCTCTTTCGGTTAATCGAGTGCGCTCGATTCAATGACTGCAGAAGCCGATTCACGGAATCTAGTGCGCTAGATCAACGTGTGAAGAATCACAGATCTTGGAACCCGGTATCGTGCGCGATCAACGAGTTCGGGATAGCTAGAATTCGGTATCTTCGGATCAACGAATTTGGGCATTTCAGTATCTTCCAATCCATCGATTACTACATTCATCGACCTACATTGTTTTTGATTAATCCGCTGCGTCACATTCTTATATCAATAAATCCAACTCAAGTGAAATAACAACTGAAAATACAATTAACTCAAAGGATATTTGGGATAACCATCCTCTAAGGATCCATTAACTATTTATATATAGTAGTGTACGCTAAGTAGATAATGCCTATCAGTAATATAAAGTATCAAAATAGCGTTAAGG
The DNA here is from genome assembly GCA_030737815.1 of Allium fistulosum. Taxonomy (NCBI): domain Eukaryota; kingdom Viridiplantae; phylum Streptophyta; class Magnoliopsida; order Asparagales; family Amaryllidaceae; genus Allium; species Allium fistulosum. The sequence goes on along the minus strand of CM060902.1, from coordinate 1,365,755,834 downwards.
TGTTACCATTATCCCCTTTAACACATTTTATATAAGCATCATAGTCTATACAGCACCATAAACTCCATCGTAAACTAGTGGGCTATCAGGGAGTACTCTATAGGTATAACACGAAACAAATCATAGTGGTCGCGCATAGGGATACGAGTATGACAAGGTACATGAGGCAATACCCAAGGTAGTGAAACTACCGTTTTCCTGATCAGGACTGGTGAGAACGCATCGCTGCAACGATCACAACACCACAAAATAACACTCCCAATTCAAGGGTGCGCACCAATCAAAAACAAGTAATGAGTAGTTTACGAAGAAGTGTGTTCGCTAGAGGTAGCTAACCTCACTGGCCCGGCACGGCTCCTATTTAAGTCATTTCAAATTTGACACAAGTGTCAAGGCTATCCATTATCGTTCTCTTTCGTCAAATCCAGCAACGTCATCATTCCAACTACTTCATTCTGGATCACACTCCGCGTATAATAGTTATTAAAGTGGTTTTCGGTTTGGACAGAGAGTATGTCCCAAACCGATCTCGGACTCTTTAATAACTACGTAATTATTACACCGATTGGTCATTTAATAAACTTTCAAAATAGTTTATATTTCAAAACCATATCAATATGATATCACTTCCATTTCAAAACCAAATACGATATCATTTCTATTTCAAATATATCCATCTCAAATATACCCATTTACAAAATCTTAGTACTTCAAAGTTATAATACTTTCTAAATCAACACTTTGGAAATCATAATACTTTGGAAGTCAAAATTTAGAATCATAATGCTTTGGAATCATAACACTTCCCACTTAACCATTTAAATATAAATAATAGTATATATAATAAAATAGTTTATATAAAATAGTTATAATTTGAAATAGTTTATATTAAAAATAATTTATATTAAAATAGTTTATATGAAATAAATTTATAAAGTAACATATGTAAATAGTTTAAATATAATTTAAAATACTTTATATAATAAAATGGCTTCCTCAAATTTTACAAATCAATTCCAAATCAACATCAATCCCAAAATTTCAAATTTAGTCAAATCTCAAATCATCAGTTTCAATTCAATTCAGTTCTCAATAAATTATTATATCGGTTTCAAATATAGATTTTAACCACAAATAAACCATTCCAATTTCACTATATTTCAAAGCTTTAAATATTCAACATTTTCAAACTAAATTTGATAATTTCATATATATATATATATATCAAATTCACTTTACTATTATTAAGCTTGAAATATTTACTTAATCATTTCAATATCAGTTAAATAAACTTCAGTTTACAAATTTAAATAAACAAAATATCTCATTTAAATTTATTTAAGTTTGCAATATTCATTTAAGTCACTTTAACCAAATCCAATTTAAAAATCGTATCTTTAAAATTTCAATTTTAATAAATTTCAAATCAAACTTATTTAAGTATAATTCTTAAACAATTAAAAATTCCAAATCAAATTCAAATTTATCTTTCAACCTGAAACATTATAAACTCTATATTTGAAAATATAAATTTTACATAAATACTTAAACATATTTTATATTGATTCAAATCAACTTTATTAAATCAACTTTAATAAATCTTTAAAATCAATATTTCTTAAAACCATATATTTCTTTTCAAAACCATAGAAATCTTTTTCAAAATATTTATATATCTAGACCAACTGTGTCTGTATAAAATTTTCTACCCTATGGTCAAGTGATACGGATATTTATCATTTCAATCCGTAATTTAAATTATATATGGGTATATATCTTTTCAACCCGTAATCCCAAATTTAATTCAATGAAAATAGCTTGGGTTTATCATTTCAACCCATAACGATTTTCTCCTATTCTACAAATCGTTCGGGTATGTATCATTTCAACCCATAGTGAATTCTATGCTAATAGGGAACTTGCAGAGTGATAACAGATATGATAATAATAAAACAGTCATATATCATCAATATAAATAACAGATAATGGTGTCAGATGTCACAGGTGAACAGATACAGATAATAGCATATATATAGCATTGTAAATAACTAACAGCAGCATATTTCAATTGTTGTTCCAATTGCAATTAAATTTAATAAATAAAAGAACATTAATCGTGAGTGATTGCTCACCTTTCGAGGTTAGAGACGAACGGGAATGAGATGAGTTACGAATTCAAGCATGAATTCCAAAACAAAGCTAGATTTGCACGAATTCGATGGATAAAGCTGATACAAGAATTGGTGAAACAATTAGAACCAGTTGATATAAATTGAACTAAATATAGAGATCATACTTCCTTTCCTTGAAATCAATATTTGATTTAAACCAATATTAAAATATATATATATATATAATTAAAACTCATTGCTTTAATTAAACTCATAAGAAACATATACCTTTCTTTTTCAATCATTATTTCTATTATAAACACACATATTAAACTGTAAAGTATATATATATATATACATATAAATGAACATACTATAAATAAAATTTCACAGATGCCTTCCCTTAGGAGTAAGTCAATAAACTAAAATAGCATATATATAAACTATGTAAAATGCTATATGGTATAAATTTACTTCATACGTATATATATAAACAAACCGTATATCATCCTCTGATATGTACTTGTATATATAACATTTAAAACAACCATATATATATACACCAGAATTCAACAAACATATATAAACACTATAACAACGTATATGGCTTTTATGACTTTATATACTATGACAATACAACTTGCTATATATATAAGACTCATATATACTTACACGCAAATGCTTAAAAAATCACACCTCATATATATATAAGCTTATCCAACTGGAGATATATAAAAACAAGAATCGAATTCCTAAAAGACAGTAAAGAAGAAAAAGTAAGATCTAAAATAAAATCAATATATATCATGTGAGTAGCCAAATTTGGACAGGTATACATGTGCTGAGACATATATAGAGAGAGGCTCACAGTACAGCTTCCATAAAGCTAAATATATGTACAACTTTATATATATATATATATACTTCAAAATTTACTTTAAAATCTCCATTCAAAATAAGGTCTTCATATACATATTATATTCTAAAACTCTATACAAAATATACAATATATATAACAGTTAGAATCATATATACGATATAACTTATACAGTTTATAAATAACATAACATATACAATAGAATATATGCCTAACCTATACAGTTCGCAAGATTTATACAGTTTAACATATTATATATATAGATCGAAACATCTATGAGTATAAAGTATGACTACAGCAACAAAACATAGCTTTTGACAAATCTCGTACATATATATATATGGACTTATATATGCGGTAAACATTATAACTTTAATATATCCACATATATATCTTAACAGCAAGTACTGGTTTCCGAAGAAACAAAATATATACTACTAGAACTTATATTAGCAGCATTTGTAAACTTATAGATATATATATATAAACATGTAAAATTATTGTATACCAACATATATATATTATTTTATATACATGTAATTTAAAACAAAATCAAACACAAAAAATACAGTCGAAACAAATATAAATTTGTATATACAGCAAAAACAATATACAACAACATTTACCTTGAGTTTACACGTATATACATAAATATATATACATGCATCAACAAGAGCAGGCCTGAGCTAAGAAAAAAAAACAAGGCGGGAAGGGACGAGACCGATGCAGGCTGTGGTGAAGATCTTGTGGTGGGTCGGTGATGACAAGGGCGGGGGCAAAGCAGTCAGGTGAAAAATATAGTTGCGGTGTGAGGTCGGAGGTCGATTTGGCCGAGGGTGGCTGTTGCGGCCATCGGTAGGAGATGGTGCTTGTCTCGGTTAGGCTGCCATAGAAGGAAGGCACCACGACTTGCAAGGACGAAAGAAGAAAAGGGCGGAGAGGGAGGAGACGGGTGAGCAAATCGGGCGGTGGTTGATGGATAGTGGAGGGGCACATCAGGCTGTTCTCAGCCATGGTAAAAGGAAGGGGATTTAGGTGGAGATGTGTCGAGCTGTTGAGGAGCAAGACAAAGTTTTTCACTAGAAATGAAAAATGCAAAGCTACAGGCAAAGCTTGTTGTATACACTTGCCTTTTGAGTGAATAGTACCAAGGCCAGAAAGAAACATGAACAACCAGAACACATTACCCAAAAGGAAGAGAAAGAGGCACGCGTGAATTCAAGGTAGAATAGTAAATGTTACAGGCTGTATTTTCTAAAAATCATAAAGTTATGGCTATTGAGTTACGCACGGCAATAGAATGGTCCCAAGAAGTTTTAAAACAAAAATTTGAACCATTACGGTTGACCGTTTCACGATTATCACCGGGTATCGAAAATCTAAAACACAGCATTGATTATACCACAGCAATCAGCATGACGTGACGATCAAAACGGTATACGGATATCAGTGATACGATTGAATTATAAAAATTTGAATTTTCTACTAGCGGAAAATGCAGCAAAACGCAGAAAAATAAGATCGACGTAGCTAAAGAAGTACGAATTTGGAAAAACGAAAGATGACGTCTCAGTCAGAAGATGATTTAGAATTTTTCTATGTAAAACATTCAAGTTTGGAAAATATTTTATTATCAACAATTTATTAACTGACTTGAATTTAATAGAATTTCACAATGAAATAAACTTTCATAAAATCAGCTGAAAATTTACCATCTACTATGTTTAATTATACGCATTTCAAATATTAAATTTTTATTTCCAAATTTATTGTTTAAAATTTCACTAAATTTCAATTAATTAAATAAACAAACCACTAAAATTTACGGGTCGTTACACTCTCCCCACTCAAAACTTTTCGTCCTCGAAAAGGAAGGAGGTAGGAGAATAGAAACAACCAAAAGAAAATAGACTTGAATTACAAAATAAAACAATAAATTTAAGTCATATAAATTTCAATTTTAATTAATTTACATTCAACAATTGACTTTAAATTCAAGATAATTCATTAATTTGATTTTATTTCAATTTATTAATATTTGATGCAAAAGATTTCTTTCAACAAAATTTTATTTAATTTGTCTCATTTACTATTCAATCAACTTATTATTCTATTTATCTCTATTAACATTTTATAATTAAAAGTCAAGTGTATAACACTTATTACAACCTCTCAAATTTTTATTTATAAAATTATTAATCATCATTCTACATTGTAAATTATTCAATTACATTTTCAACTTCTGAATGATTTTGGTAAGTTATATTGAGATGTAATTGGGTATTATACAAGTAAAATTTTCTAATTCAACTATTTCGACTTTGAATATTTATTCAAAAAAAATTTGACTTCATTTTATTATTGAAAACATCTTTTAACATAAATTAAAGAATTAAATTTCCGATTTCACTTCAAACCATTGGAGATAAATATACAAATATATATAAGTCAAATCAAATCTATAAATATATACTTGTATTATAAATCAAGTCATACTTCAGCAATTTAAATCAATTTAATTTCCAACATAATAGTGTAGCAAGGCTACAGAATGGTCTCTCCACTTTGAAACTCGAAAATGAATGTCGATGATGCGGACGTCATCACCGAAATTATTTTCCAGCGACAATGGAGGAGAGCACTGATTTAAACATTTTAAATTCTTTGAAATGATTTCTATTTGAAACTAAATAATATACACTTTAAACTTTAAAACCAAAGTTTGAAATCACCGAAATTTAAATTCTCAAATTCTCAGTTTAAATTCATTCCACATTCTAAATCAAATTATAAACCAAGTTTATAAATTCATTTAGAACAATAAATGATAACCAAATATTATCATTTCAAACAACCAATTTAATTAACTTATTAAATTCCAGAAAAATTTTCTTATATATTTATAATATAATCATACAAATTCATTTCATTTACCAAATTTTGAAAATAATATTGTGTCAGTTTGCTCTGTTCAAGTGTTTTAGAAATCCTATCGATAGCGTTGATCAGACGAATCGATCAAAAACCCAAATCAACATCAACAACTCAAACAACACACTATAAAACATTTTTTATAATTTACAAATACACTCCCTCACTCGATGATTCTAGAATGGATTTCAAAGCACGGATAGAGATCCAAATTCAAAGGAACCCAAATCAAAAGAATTCCAGCAAGGATGATAGACTTGAATGGGAGATTGGATGATTAAATAGCAGAATAGGAAGATGGATAGACTTATGTAAATCACGGGCAACCTTAACCGGGTTATTCGTGACTTCAAGAATAATATTGATGCAGAATTTTGAGGCAAATCGGCATCAGATCACAAGAGATAGAATTCGGGTTTTAACAAAAGATAGCAGCATCTAAACCGAGGATATATGAATCAATGCTAATTGTAAATGAGTTTCACCCCTTTACAAATCATTCAAAGATTGGCGAGACCGCCGATTTATTATAGAGATTATTCGAAGTGAAGTTATGAGATACTCCAGAATCAAGAAGAATTTGGATATGGGAAGACAAGAGTGGATTTCAGAACGAATAGGGGAGTTCCAAGATTCAAAAGAAACCGAGTCAAATAAGGAGAGATTCAAGCACGAACGAAAGTAATTCTGTAACTACATTTACTTTATATGCGAAGTTTTGCCTAAAACCAGAGCTCTGATACCAACTGTAACGACCTGAAATTTTCAACCATTCGCATCCATACATGTCAGATTTGAATTTCTCAAAATATTATATTGTTAATTTAAATTTGGCAAAACTCAGCATATACAGTAAATAAATAATCACAAAATCATAGACACAGAGTAATATAACAATAGTGCAGCGGAAACAAAAGAATAGTAATTCATGAAGCTACTATATATATAACAGAGTTAAACAAGATACAACAGAAGTCTCGAATACAATAGTCAAATACAAGAACAGAATACATCACTGGAATCAACTGAATATCTGAAAGCTGGATAGATAGCTGGATCTCCAAGCGAAGCTCCAACTCCAAAGGTGAGTCTCGAATACTGGTACACTCAATTTGACCCAAGCGTAAAGCAAAACACAAAACACTCGAGTCAGGATTAACATTCTTATATCAATAAATCCAACTCAAGTGAAATAACAACTGAAAATACAAGTAACTCAAAGGATGTTTGGGATAACCATCCTCTAAGGATCCGTTAACTATTTATATATAGTAGTGTACGCTAAGTAGACAATGCCTATCAGTAACATAAAGTATCAAAATAGCTTTAAGGTGTTACCATTATCCCCCTTAACACGTTTTATATAAGCATCATAGTCTATACAGCACTATAAACTCCACCGTAAACTAGTGGGCTATTAGGGAGTACTCCATAGGTATAACACGAAACAAATCGTAGTGGTCGCGCATAGGGATACGAGTATGACAAGGCACATGAGGCAATACCCAAGGTAGTGAAACTACCGTTTGCCTGATCCGGACTGGTGAGAACGTATCGCCGCAACGATCGCAACATCGCAAAACAACACTCCCAATTCAAGGGTGCGCACCAATCAAAAACAAGTAATGAGTAGTTTACGAAGAAGTGTGTTCGCTAGAGGTAGCTAACCTCACTGGCCCGGTGTGACGCCCCACCTCTATGCTCATAATAACAAAGAGTATTAAAGGAAATACTGTCTATTATTACGAAGAATAAGGCTGGATAGGAGCGACCATCCGTAATTGGCCTTACACTAATATTGGTTATCTCGATAGGAGTGGTACATACTTTTTATTTTTCTTCTATTATTTATTTACTCCCATCGACACACCCAATACTAGTATAAAACGAACTACGACGGTTCATAATAGTTTAGGACATTAGATATAACAATAACACAGATAATATAAATGCGAAACACAGATAAAAACAAAGTCTCATATATATATATATAACTTATGTCAGTTAATACATAGTTGACACAATACATATGATACAACTACAACTGTCGACTCTAGAAGTTATATATACAAGTACATTATCGACTAATATACATGAATACATATCGTTCTATACAATGACACGACTACTACAAAATGACACTGACAACTTCAGAAGATGTGAAAAGTCTTCATATCCCGAACAGCAACTCAAAGAAGAAAATCTACAACCTGAAATAACTCGGGTCTGACCCGAGTATTACATTCAAAAGAAAATAATACACGGGTCAGTCTAATTCAAACTCAGTTATTAATGCACAGAAGCAATAATAATCAAATAGTCAAATAGACGACAGTCACAGAAATCTCGTATACCCGACTCCTCGATAAAAAGAATCGGAGAACGGCAGATATAACACAATACAGTGTTAAACAACATATCAACAATCCAAATCAATTTAAACAATTGAAATGCCAATTTAAAAACAACAATGCTGATTGGCTGCAGTACACGCTAACGTGTACTGCCTCGCCAATACAGTCCACGAAATGCTCATAAGATCAATGAATCCAAAAAGCAAACGAATCTAACTCAAATCAGAATGAACCATCTCAAAATACCCTTCAAAATATTAAATTTAACCAACGAAACCATTTAACAATCGAAATATCAACCAAATCTGTCAATCCTGCTAGGGCTGCAGTACACGCACGCGTGTACTGCCTCGCCACTACAAAACAACTCAAAGCAATACTAAACAAGATCAGAGGCAACACGTAAAACAAGTTCAACATGTCGCAAAGCAAGGCACAGGGAAATAGCTAACTGAAGGCGAGAGCACCAAAGATATGGCACTACAACACTTAACAGAAAAGACGCAGATCAGCCTCATTAGAGAATAAGGTCATCAGTGAAGCAAAATGACAAAATGCAAATGATACAAGGCATCAATGCAATGTATCAGATTCGAGAACAAGGCAGTGCAGCAGCGAAAAACTTCAACTAAGAGAATACGAAATGTGTACACAAGTGATGGTATATATCACACTGCACATGGCAAATGAATCAGGGTACAACGGTGAAACAGATCAAGTAACATCAAGTAAAGAACTTGACCAGTGAACAAAGTGACCCAGGGAACTCAAACAATACCAACAAGTATAGAAGTGAAGGTCGAGTGAACAAAGTAATATAGGGAACTCAAAAGCAACTAATCAGTGACCAGTGATGAACAGAAGCTCAAATGTGCAACTACACCAGAATCAACTACAAGCTACAAGTATGCAGCAGGTCAGCAAGTGCTCAGGGATGAACAGATGCAAGTGAAGAATGACACATGAATATGTAGTATATACCCAGGTACCACTAAAATAGAAACTGCCAAATTCCAAGAAAAAGGAAATACATCATGTATATAACACGTAATGACCAGTGAAACAGAACTAATGTACATGAGTGGTCAGTGAACCCCAAAGGCTACCCCAAATGCTACGTATAACAAGTATGCAAACTGTCTCGAGTAACGATGCCAGAGACTACAAAGAAACCAAGTGCATGAACCAAGTTTAATAAGAAAACTTTAAATTCAAATACTAGACAAAACAGTGGAGCGACAGTATGCACCACTACAAAGATGATGCAGTTTCAACCCAAAGTGGACAGGTGAAAATCAGGCTACAGATCAAAGATATAAGGACCGAAGTGAGTACACTTAGGGAATGCAAAGTCAATCCAAAAACATATACAATGACCGCGACAATTCTAAACAATGCCAAGGACAATGAATCAAAACGAGTTCAATAATTATGAAACAGCAGCCTCAAGTCTGGACAATGCCAAACCCAAATTATTTTCGCCAAATCAAGTTGCAAATCAAAAAAAACAACTGCAGTGTAACCAAAGTCTTTGAGCAGGAAGACAGTGTCACAGAAGCAAATCAATGCCGAAATCAACTAAAGCAAGTTCGCGTAAACAACAGGGAACAAGACAAAAATCATCAAACAAACAAATTCAGGCAAACAAATATCAAGGATCTCGAATCAATTAGAAATAGTAGCCTGAATTAGATGTGAGCAACTAAAAGTCACTCACTTTATTATGGCGAGCACGATGCGGCCGAGCGGAGCTCCATGAGACGAACAACCGATGAGCTTCACGCAAATCGAAGACTCGAGCCAGCCATCTTCGAATTCACGTAAGCCCTAATTCGAAGAAAGACGAGTTGCCATGCCTTTATTTTGTTTTCGTTTTCTTTGATTTAATTAGGGTTCGAAAATATAAAGAGGGGATCGGGCTGGAGCGAATTAAAAAGAAAGGGGATCGAACCAAAAATGATAACGGATCGGGCCAACGTTTTAAAAGGGCTGGCCACTCAAAATAAAGGAATATTTATTTAAGGCCCACAATAATTTCTCAACAATCTAGAAGCTTCCAATAGTAATTAGCCAACAGATTAACCGTTTAATGACGATTATAAATCACTGTGAAATCCCGGGTTGTTACAGACTCCCCTCCTTATAAAAATTGCGTCCCCGCAATTTTCATAATTAAGGTTGTCACCAATAATTAATTTTTTTTTAACATAAACCTGTTAAGCTAGAAAATATAGGTCAAGAATAAAAACGACAAAGAAATCTTTTAATTTCATAAAAGAGATTCACAAATTTTTCAACAAAATCTAACTATCCACAGACAATCAGAAAGCAGCAAAACTGAATAAATGCAATTATCAGCAATCTTCAATTATCAACTAGATAATTAACATACAGAAAATCATAAAACAACAATATCTAATTACCGATACGATAATTAGAGAACACTAAAATATAATTATCAACAAGGATAATTATGAAACACAAATCACAAAGCGCAACTGCAAATATCTAGTTATTCAACAAATATTCGATTATCAAAAATGATAATCAAATTTCAAATTCAACAAATATTCGATTATCCAAAAACGATAATCAAATTTTCAAATTCAACAAATATTCGATTATCTCAAGCGATAATCAAATTCCAAATTCAATAAATATTTGATTATCTCAAGCGATAATCAAATTCAAATCAATCAATATTTAATTATCTAAAGCGATAATTAAATTTCAAATCAGCAAATATTTAATCATCTCAAGCGATAATTAAATCTAAAATCAACAAATATTTAATTATCTAAAGCGATAATTAAATTCGAAATCAGCAATTATTTAATTATCTCAGGCGATAATTAAATCTAAAATCAACAAATATTTAATTATCTAAAGCGATAATTAAATCTCAAATCAACAATTATTTAATTATCTCAGACGATAATTAAATCTAAAATCAACAAATATTTAATTATCTAAAGCGATAATTAAATTCGAAATCAGCAATTATTTAATTATCTCAGGCGATAATTAAATCTAAAATCAACAAATATTTAATTATCTAAAGCGATAATTAAATCTCAAATCAACAATTATTTAATTATCTCAGGCGATAATTAAATCTAAAATCAACAAATATTTAATTATCTAAAGCGATAATTAAATCTCAAATCAACAATTATTTAATTATCTCAGGCGATAATTAAATCTAAAATCAACAAATATTTAATTATCTAAACGATAATTAAATCTAAAATCAACAAATATTTAATTATCTAAAGCGATAATTAAATCTCAAATCAACAATTATTTAATTATCTCAGGCGATAATAAATCTAAAATCAACAAATATTTAATTATCTAAAGCGATAATTAAATCTCAAATAACAATTATTTAATTATCTCAGGCGATAATTAAATCTAAAAGCAACAAATATTTAATTATCTAAAGCGATAATTAAATCTCAAATCAACAATTATTGAATTATCTAAAGTGATAATTCGAAACAACAATTATCTGATTATCAAAAACGATAATTAGAACTCATATCAACAAATATCTAATTATCACAAGCGATAATTAGAAACAACAAATATCCGATTATCAAAAACGATAATCAGGATCTCAAATATTTAATTATCGATACGATAATTAAATCTCATAACATCATATATCTAATTACCTGCAGATAATTAGAAACAACAAATATCTAGAAATCAGTTAAGAAGACTAGAAAATCAACATAAAAGCTTGGATCGATCCCATCAGATGGCGAGTTTTTAATTCACCGCACGTGCATCTCAGAGTGGCCGTAGCCTACCAAGTACTCAACATAATTTTTTGGCGCCCATCAGATTGACCCGAAGGTCCGTAGAGTGACCCGAAGGTCTAGTACTGGTATTTGACCCGAAGGTCCGCAGAGTGGCCCGAAAGCCCAAAAAATGACTCGAAGGTCCAACAAATGACCCGAAGGTCCTCATAGTGGCTCGAAAGCACACGAAATCATCAAATATTTCAATTAATTAGTCCGGAATTAACCGAAATAGCAAACGCACATGTCCCATACCACGTGTTTTACTAAATCGTTTGATTCTCTTCATCGTTTCCTTGAAAGTGCAAAATTGTGTATTTTGAAAAATACACTTTACACTCTCAAACGGACAAGTCCGGAATTAAGCGAATCAGTAAAAGAAAGGGGTCATAGTCCTCGATTTTGCTGAAACGTTTAAATCGCTTCATCATTCTTTTGAAAACGCAAACTGTTAAATTCCTGAAACCAATTTTATTTATTTTGTAAAAATAACAATTCACATTCTCAACTGGACAAGTCCGGAGTTAAGCGAAACAGTAAAAGAAAGGGGTCATAATCCTCGATTTTGCTGAATCGTTTAAGTCGCTTCCTCATTCTTTTGAAAACGCAAACTGTTAAAAATTTATAAAACCATTTTCATTTTAAAACAATTTTCCAATCACGTGATTAAAGCAGCAAATCAGTAACAATTTCGATAAGGAAATTGTACTTCTCAAAACATCGTAGAACGAATCTCAAAATCAGCATTGCGGAATAACCGCTTGAAAATCTACTTTTAAAAATTTGAATGTTACTGAAGTCAAAGCGACATTAATTTTAAAACGTCAAAATCTCATCAAAATAATTCACATCAAAATGTAATATTAGTGAATTTTCATTCATCAAAATGCCGACAAAACACCGTGCCTCATAATTTAGCATCGATGTAAAAATCCCGTTATAAAAATAACGGCAACAAAATACATTTCATAACCAAGCATCGGTTCAACGTAAAATAAACGCAGTAACGTGCAATTCATATTTGCACGCACATTACAATATAAACAAAGAAATCATTCGAATGTATCATCAATGAAGACAATTCAAAACAGCAAAATCTAATCAATAGATGATTAGTACAAATGAAAGCCAGCGGAAACCTCAACAAAAATCACATATCTGCAATTTCTTCGAATCCTCAATTTGGATTCGAAATTCTCAAAGAAACAAAATAATTACAACTATGTAAACAACAATTGAAATTCATATCAATTTCGCATTTTGATTTTTAAATCAAAAGGATTGTCAGTTGTACTCAGCGAAGACAGTTTCACTGTTTCCGCTGCGCACTCTGATAAACAGAACACAATTCAATCAAATCATCAGAACATAATTTTTATCAAAACAACAAAACACAATTCCACTTTTATTTTTAAATAAAGATATTTTAAAAATTTCATCAAAATTTCAAAACTTTAGTTTTGACTCAAATCACAGATAAAACATCGACCAATAGTTGTAACATATGTTCCATCCAAGTTATGTTTTATATTATGTCCATAAACCCCAAGCTCTGATACCAACTGTGACGCCCCACCTCTATGCTCATAATAACAAAGAGTATTAAAGGAAATACTGTCTATTATTACGAAGAATAAGGCTGGATAGGAGCGACCATCCGTAATTGGCTTTACACTAATATTGGTTATCTCGATAGGAGTGGTACATACTTTTTATTTTTCTTCTATTATTTATTTACTCCCATCGACACACCCAATACTAGTATAAAACGAACTACGACGGTTCATAATAGTTTAGGACATTAGATATAACAATAACACAGATAATATAAATGCGGAACACAGATAAAAACAAAAGTCTCATATATATATAACTGATGTCAGTTAATACATAGTTGACACAATACATATGATACAACTACAACTGTCGACTCTAGAAGTTATATATACAAGTACATTATCGACTAATATACATGAATACATATCGTTCTATACAATGACACGACTACTACAAAATGACACTGACAACTTCAGAAGATGTGAAAAGTCTTCATATCCTGAACAGCAACTCAAAGAAGAAAATCTACAACCTGAAATAACTCAGGTCTGACCCGAGTATTACATTCAAAAGAAAATAATACACGGGTCAGTCTAATTCAAACTCAGTTATTAATGCACAGAAGCAATAATAATCAAATAGTCAAATAGACGACAGTCACAGAAATCTCGTATACCCGACTCCTCGATAAAAAGAACCAGAGAACGGCAGATATAACACTATACAGTGTTAAACAACATATCAACAATCCAAATCAATTTAAACAATTGAAATGCCAATTTAAAAACAACAATGCTGATTGGCTGCAGTACACGCTAACGTGTACTGCCTCGCCAATATAGTCCACGAAATGATCATAAGATCAATGAATCCAAAAAGCAAACGAATCTAACTCAAATCAGAATGAACCATCTCAAAATACCCTTCAAAATATTAAATTTAACCAACGAAACCATTTAACAATCGAAATATCAACCAAATCTGTCAATCCTGCTAGGGCTGCAGTACACGCACGCGTGTACTGCCTCGCCGCTACAAAACAACTCAAAGCAATACTAAACAAGATCAGAGGCAACACGTGAAACAAGTTCAACATGTCGCAAAGCAAGGCACAGGGAAATAGCTAACTGAAGGCGAGAGCACCAAAGATATGGCACTACAACACTCAACAGAAAAGACGCAGATCAGCCTCATTAGAGAATAAGGTCATCAGTGAAGCAAAATGACAAAATGCAAATGATACAAGGCATCAATGCAATGTATCAGATTCGAGAACAAGGCAGTGCAGCAGCGAAAAACTTCAACTAAGAGAATACGAAATGTGTACACAAGTGATGGTATATATCACACTGCACATGGCAAATGAATTAGGGTACAACGGTGAAACAGATCAAGTAACATCAAGTAAAGAACTTGACCAGTGAACAAAGTGACCCAGGGAACTCAAACAATACCAACAAGTATAGAAGTGAAGGTCGAGTGAACAAAGTAATACAGGGAACTCAAAAGCAACTAATCAGTGACCAATGATGAACAGAAGCTCAAATGTGCAACTACACCAGAATCAACTACAAGCTACAAGTATGCAGCAGGTCAGCAAGTGCTCAGGGATGAACAGATGCAAGTGAAGAATGACACATGAATATGTAGTATATACCCAGGTACCACTAAAATAGAAACTTCCAAATTCCAAGAAAAAGTAAATACATCATGTATATAACACGTAATGACCAGTGAAACAGAACTAATGTACATGAGTGGTCAGTGAACCCCAAAGGCTACCCCAAATGCTACGTATAACAAGTATGCAAACTGTCTCAAGTAACGATGCCAGAGACTACAAAGAAACCAAGTGTAGGAACCAAGTTTAATAAGAAAACTTTAAATTCAAATACTAGACAAAATAGTGGAGCGACAGTATGCACCACTACAAAGATGATGAAGTTTCAACCCAAAGTGGACAGGTGAAAATCAGGCTACAGATCAAAGATATAAGGACCGAAGTGAGTACACCTAGGGAATGCAAAGTCAATCCAAAAACATATACAATAACCGCGACAATTCTAAACAATGCCAAGGACAATGAATCAAAACGAGTTCAATAATTATGAAACAGCAGCCTCAAGTCTGGACAATGCCAAACCCAAATTATTTTCGCCAAATCAAGTTGCAAATCAAAAAAAAACAACTGCAGTGTAACCAAAGTCTTTGAGCAGGAAGACAGTGTCACAGAAGCAAATCAATGTTAGTCCATAGGATAGTGGTTTTGATGACAACAACTATAGAAGTGTTATAAAATATATATGTGCAGGAAATCTATATGCAGGTATCAACAAAAGAAGACTGTACAGTAAAGAAGACAAAATTGATGAAGACAAAGATCAAGAGTTCAAGATTGAAGACTCATGAGATTCAAGATATTCAAGAGTTCAAGACAAATAATATAGTTAGGTTAGATATTTGTTAAAACTCCTTGAAAGCACTATCATTCTTTTTTATCCAATTTACTCGTGGAATGGAATCCACTTCGTTCTTGTTAAAGGGATGGAACCCTAGTGAGATGGAACTCACGAAATATCTAGTGGAACGGATAGTAGCCCTATTTTGTTATCCACTAATTTTGATTCAAAATGATTTTCAAAATTATCTCTTGTTTCATAAAATGATTTTCAAATATTCCTTTTCAAAAGAAAAACCTTCGTTCGTATTTCCAAAAATGTTTTAGCCTCAAAATCATATTTATCATTTTGTTATATTTTGATTTCAAAATTGTCCTTGATATTTTAGCCTCAAAATCTATTTTAATATTATATTTACTTTAGTTTATTTACCTTGATTTTAAATATATTTTAGTATATATACATATATATATTCATAAGTATTTCTACTTCTAAATACCTTCTACAAATACATAGAGTCCATTTGAATAAAGTTGCATATGTTTTAAATCATCATTTTCAAAGAAAAGCAAATCATCATTTTTACTAGACCATGTCGACATCATAGTTACTCGTCATGTCGACATGCTTCCCGTTATAGCAAAGGTTGTTTTCAAAAGAAGTGTCTATTCGTTTAAATCTCTTTGAATGGACACATCCATTCATTCTCTATAAATAGAGACTGTTATGGACGTTTTCCAGTAACTACTTTCTTTATTTTCTCTCCTCTTTATTCTCTTATCTTATTTTCTAATCATCCTATCCATATTCTGCCGAAATCTTAAGTGAATCAAACCAGAATATCTCTAGTTTGATTCTCTGCCACTCTCTTCAAAGAATCTCAGTGCTTATCAGAGTTATAGATACATTTGTACTCAAAGAAACTTGTTTAGGGTTATAAAGGTGTGATCGTGTCCTTGGAAATCGATCGGGTGAACTTGTGTCCTGTGAATCAAGTGGTTCTACCCAGAGACCTGAGAATCTGGAGGGTGTACCTCGTTGCCTTGGAATCGAGGGATTGTAATCTAGATTATTATTGAATAGAAAGCCGTACGAGTTGTGCGGGACTGGATGTAGGGTAACACCGAACCAGTATAAAATTCCTGGTGTGCTTTTTATTTATATTTGCATCTGTTTGTGATTCTATGATTTGATCTATGATTGTGTATTTGCATTAAGTTAGTTAAATCAATTTAAATCAAAGAAGTTTTAAAGAAATTCTTAAAACACTATTCACCCCCCCCTCTAGTGTTAAATAGCCTTAAGATCATCTTCCGCGTCCCTGTCATTTGGTATCAGAGCGAGGTTTTCAAAAGTTTCATAATCTGAATTTTGAAAAGTTTTAAAATGGCTATTTTTAGGATTTTATTAACACTGTTTTCATATTAATATGTCACAGAATCATCGTGGTATTGTTGTTTAAAATTATATTTAGTTATTTTGAAAAGTCACTTGATTGTTTAAAAAGTTATCTTGTTTTGCAGGAGAAGAATTATGTCTAATGATTGTTGGTTAAAAGATACCAGATAATCATTCATCTATCAAGAAGAACAAATGGATATATAATGGAAATCGACAAAAAAATGGATACCGGATCAATTCAAAGCTTTGGGTTTTCATCTACAACTTGATTTGATACTGTACTTCTCTCCATCTGCTTCGCAATGTCACTGGTTTCGTGTGAATCCGTCAAGAAATGACCAAGTTATGGTCAAATGAAGTTTTGGTGAACAAAGAGAAAAATAAGGCAAAACTGTCAAAGGTAATATTCAAAATGCATACATAGATTTGATTATTTTGTTCCCAATCCTTCTCAAGGTTGTAGTTCTTGTTCTCGCGGTTGTTTTGATGGGTGGATCATCAAATTCCGATCAAAATTGAGTGAGATGTGACAGTTTGAAGTTGGCTATTCAAAACTGAAAAACTGTGTACGGGATCTTCTACATTTCTTCTACTGTTCGGCCTGTTTCATCAAAATACCATCCAAATTTGACACCAAACTACTACTAGATCGTAGTCCTTTCCTTCCTCTTCGATTTGCCGCTGGTTTCATCTAATTCCGTTAAGAAACGAAGGAGATATACCCTCTAGAAGTTTGATAATATATAGAAAAACGGGAAGAAGATGAAGAGAAGGAATTCTTATGAAAAGTGGTGACCGTTGGGCCTATTTGTAGTGGTTGAAGTGTCCATTCATTCAAAATTCGAATTCAAAGTTTTGGCGCCAAGTTGATCGATCTACTAAATCATCGGTATCTTTCTCATACGGTCTTCAAATTCAGCAAATGAATATACTACGATGATCAGAAAAACGAGCCCGTCGCAACAGAACAGATCTGGTCATCAAATTCGGAAAGATATAAATGTGTGGTTCATGACAATGAAGGAACAGCAAAGTTAGAAATATGGAATGCAAAAATTGGTATGCTTTACTATTATTTCATCTTTATTTAGAAATATATATATCTATGCATTTAGTTAGGTATAGAAATTTATCTCTTTTATAAGTTTTGATATTTTGGTCCATATATCAACACACCATAGTATAAATATCAATATACAAGTCTAATGTTTTAAAAGTCTCTTAAAATATGTTTTCTTTCGAATAAAATCTTACAACTAATTTATTACAACTATATTAAGAAAGAAAGCATACCTTCATTCGTAGTTTTAACTTATCTAATGTTGTTTTTATTTCTCGTACTATATTTCTTTTAAGATACTAATTTTATATTTTTAAGAAATTAATAGAAGGAATTTAGAATGTTAGAATAAGGCTTTATTTATAGATTTCTTCAATTAATAAGATTGCATCACATCACATGATACTTATCATATAAGTAGATAGTGACATACATTTTAATAAAAGCATTTTTCATGCATAATGCCAAGTATCTTTACACATGTATTCTCATTTTTTTTTACTTTAATTATTTTAACTACTATAAAAATTGGGTCAAAAATCACCATTTTTGCCCAGAACTTTAGATAGCATTTCTGAAATGCTGTCTTTGCTTTTGTTACGCTGCAAATACGTTTTTATAGCATTTCTGTGCTTTGAAACGCTTTAGTGTTTCTGAAACTTTTCACAGCATTTGGTAAAAACCGCAGTTTCTGTTTTATAATGCTTTGTATATATATTTTAATACAAAAACTTTTTATAGCATTCTGTAAATGCTGCCTTTTCTACTTAAAACTTTAAATTATAAAATAACGATATTTAAACTAAGTATTTTTTTTATTCTTTTTAGAGTTATTTTCTAACTTATATTAGAATATTTTAAAAGTAATTTCATTTTTAAAATATTTTTTAATAATTACTTAAATTTTTTAATGTAAGAAGCCTTAATGTAACACATGTTTATTTTAGTTTTTCAATCTTTATTATTTTATTTAATATTTCATTATGATACTTTTTAAAAAAATATTTAAACATGTTTCTAAATATTTAAACTAATAATAATTTAATATAAAGGTTTTAATTAGTAAGATAAGTATTTTATAAACATGGAAGTTTGGATTATAGTAATTAAATTAAAATAAGTATTTTAAATAAATTAAATAAGTAGGCTATTAATCTTTATAAAAAACCATATTTGATCATATATAGTATAAGTTCTTATTCCTTAGCAGTTAATTTTGATATTAAGTTTGATTACTACCTTTCACGATTATGTTACAGTTTTAATACCATTTATTACCTTTAAAACTATTGTCTTTACAACTCTTTCTGTCCCATTCATTAGTTTCCTTAACTTAGGTTTAGTAATTGGTGTGTTTTACCTTTGTTTGGTTGAAGTATAATAAATAGTTTGATATATGTATACATACATACATATATAGACACACACATACACAGATATATATATATATATGCTTGTCAACTAGATATTACTTATCACTCATGTTTATCTTATAGTCTGAACATCTCTTACCATAGTATATATATCATCACATCATTTTGCAAATTATTTTACTTCATTGTCATTTTATTACATATCATTATGCATTCTATTTCATATCACATTTCATTGCATATTACATCATAAATTACAATGCATATCATAATCATTTGCATTACAAGTCGCACTTCATTTCGCATATTATTTCATGCTACATTGCATATGTTATACACTTCATACTGCTTTACAAACTACATATTACATACATGTATATATAACGAGTGTATTTTATTTAGGAGGAGGTTGTAGTAATGTCTTATAATATAGGATTATTAGTTTTTGGTTGATTTGATTGACTTGATTGACTTGTTTGAATTGTTTGACTTGATTGACTTGTTTGATTTGATTGACTTGATTGATTTGTTTGACTTGTCTGACATGATTGGTTTTGATGTGTGTGTTGATTGTATTGTCTGAAATATATTTATACATATTTATTGAATAATTATAGTATAATTAAGTTAATATCTTTCACAATTCATTTACTATACTTTGTTTTAGTATTAGTTTAAGGGGGAGTTTTATAGTTAGTAGTTTAGGACTAAGTTTTAGTTTTAGATCTAAGTGTTGATTATTTATGATAACACTATCATTATAATCACATGTCATAGAGTATTACATTAAGGGGAAGTTATATAGTTTAGAGATAGTTTTTGTTGATGACAAAGGGGGAGAAATATAAAATAGGTTAGTTAGGCATAGATTAAGGGGGAGTTATTAGATTTAGGGGGAATTATAAGGAGAATATAAATATTTTATAAACAAAGGTTGTCATCATCAAAAAGGGGGAGAATGTTAGTCCATAGGATAGTGGTTTTGATGACAACAACTATAGAAGTGTTATAAAATATATATGTGCAGGAAATCTATATGCAGGTATCAACAAAAGAAGACTGTACAGTAAAGAAGACAAAATTGATGAAGACAAAGATCAAGAGTTCAAGATTGAAGACTCATGAGATTCAAGATATTCAAGAGTTCAAGACAAATAATATAGTTAGGTTAGATATTTGTTAAAACTCCTTGAAAGCACTATCATTCTTTTTTATCCAATTTACTCGTGGAATGGAATCCACTTCGTTCTTGTTAAAGGGATGGAACCCTAGTGAGATGGAACTCACGAAATATCTAGTGGAACGGATAGTAGCCCTATTTTGTTATCCACTAATTTTGATTCAAAATGATTTTCAAAATTATCTCTTGTTTCATAAAATGATTTTCAAATATTCCTTTTCAAAAGAAAAACCTTCGTTCGTATTTCCAAAAATGTTTTAGCCTCAAAATCATATTTATCATTTTGTTATATTTTGATTTCAAAATTGTCCTTGATATTTTAGCCTCAAAATCTATTTTAATATTATATTTACTTTAGTTTATTTACCTTGATTTTAAATATATTTTAGTATATATACATATATATATTCATAAGTATTTCTACTTCTAAATACCTTCTACAAATACATAGAGTCCATTTGAATAAAGTTGCATATGTTTTAAATCATCATTTTCAAAGAAAAGCAAATCATCATTTTTACTAGACCATGTCGACATCATAGTTACTCGTCATGTCGACATGCTTCCCGTTATAGCAAAGGTTGTTTTCAAAAGAAGTGTCTATTCGTTTAAATCTCTTTGAATGGACACATCCATTCATTCTCTATAAATAGAGACTGTTATGGACGTTTTCCAGTAACTACTTTCTTTATTTTCTCTCCTCTTTATTCTCTTATCTTATTTTCTAATCGTCCTATCCATATTCTGCCGAAATCTTAAGTGAATCAAACCAGAATATCTCTAGTTTGATTCTCTGCCACTCTCTTCAAAGAATCTCAGTGCTTATCAGAGTTATAGATACATTTGTACTCAAAGAAACTTGTTTAGGGTTATAAAGGTGTGATCGTGTCCTTGGAAATCGATCGGGTGAACTTGTGTCCTGTGAATCAAGTGGTTCTACCCAAAGACCTGAGAATCTGGAGGGTGTACCTCGTTGCCTTGGAATCGAGGGATTGTAATCTAGATTATTATTGAATAGAAAGCCGTACGAGTTGTGCGGGACTGGATGTAGGGTAACACCGAACCAGTATAAAATTCCTGGTGTGTTCTTTCCTTTACTTGCTTTTTATTTATATTTGCATCTGTTTGTGATTCTATGATTTGATCTGTGATTGTGTATTTGCATTAAGTTAGTTAAATCAATTTAAATCAAAGAAGTTTTAAAGAAATTCTTAAAACACTATTCACCCCCCCTCTAGTGTTAAATAGCCTTAAGATCATCTTCCGCGTCCCTGTCAATCAATGCCGAAATCAACTAAAGCAAGTTCGCGTAAACAACAGGGAACAAGACAGAAATCATCAAACAAACAAATTCAGGCAAACAAATATCAAGGATCTCGAATCAATTAGAAATAGTAGCCTGAATTAGATGTGAGCAACTAAAAGTCACTCACTTTATTATGGCGAGCACGATGCGGCCGAGCGGAGCTCCATGAGACGAACAACCGATGAGCTTCACGCAAATCGAAGACTCGAGCCAGCCATCTTCGAATTCACGTAAGCCCTAATTCAAAGAAAGACGAGTCGCCATGCCTTTATTTTGTTTTCGTTTTCTTTGATTTAATTAGGGTTCGAAAATATAAAGAGGGGATCGGGCTGGAGCGAATTAAAAAGAAAGGGGATCGAACCAAAAATGATAACGGATCGGGCCAACGTTTTAAAAGGGCTGGTCACTCAAAATAAAGGAATATTTATTTAAGGCCCACAATAATTTCTCAACAATCTAGAAGCTTCCAATAGTAATTAGCCAACAGATTAACCGTTTAATGACGATTATAAATCACTGCGAAATCCCGGGTTGTTAACCCGGCACGGCTCCTGTTTAAGTCATTTCAAATTTGACACAAGTGTCAAGGCTATCCATTATCGTTCTCTTTCTTCAAATCCAGCAACGTCATCATTCCAACCACTTCATTCTAGATCACACTCCGCGTATAATAGTTATTAAAGTGGTTTTCGGTTTGGACAGAGAGTATGTCCCAAACCGATCCCGGACTCTTTAATAACTACGTAATTATTACACCGATTGGTCATTTAATAAACTTTCAAAATAGTTTATATTTCAAAAGCAAAATATCATTGCCATTTCAAAACCATATCAATATGATATCACTTCCATTTCAAAACCAAATACGATATCATTTCCATTTCAAATATATCCATCTCAAATATATCCATTTACAAAATCTTAGTACTTCAAAGTTATAATACTTTCTAAATCAACACTTTGGAAATCATAATACTTTGGAAGTCAAAATTTAGAATCATAATGCTTTGGAATCATAACACTTCCCACTTAACCATTTAAATATAAATAATAGTATATATAATAAAATAGTTTATAATTTAAAATAGTTTATATAAAATAGTTATAATTTGAAATAGTTTATATTAAAAATAATTTATATTAAAATAGTTTATATGAAATAAATTTATAAAGTAACATATGTAAATAGTTTAAATATAATTTAAAATACTTTATATAATAAAATGGCTTCCTCAAATTTCACAAATCAATTCCAAATCAACACCAATCCCAAAATTTCAAATTTAGTCAAATCTCAAATCATCAGTTTCAATTCAATTCAGTTCTCAATAAATTATTATATCGATTTCAAATACAGATTTTAACCACAAATAAACCATTCCAATTTCACTATATTTCAATGCTTTAAATATTCAACATTTTCAAACTAAATTTGATAATTTCATATATATATATATATATATCAAATTCACTTTACTATTATTAAGCTTGAAATATTTACTTAATCATTTCAATATCAGTTAAATAAACTTCAGTTTACAAATTTAAATAAACAAAATATCTCATTTAAATTTATTTAAGTTTGCAATATTCATTTAAGTCACTTTAACCAAATCCAAGTTAAAAATCATATCTTTAAAATTTCAAATTTAATAAATTTCAAATCAAACTTATTTAAGTATAATTCTTAAATAATTAAAAATTCCAAATCAAATTCAAATTTATCTTTCAACCTGAAACATTATAAACTCTATATTTGAAAATATAAATTTTACATAAATACTTAAACATATTTTATATTGATTCAAATCAACTTTATTAAATCAACTTTAATAAATCTTTAAAATCAATATTTATTAAAACCATATATTTCTTTTTAAAACCATAGAAATCATTTTCAAAATATTTATATATATAGACCAACGGTGTCTATATAAAATTTTCTACCCTATGGTCAAGTGATACAGATATTTATCATTTCAATCCGTAATTTAAATTATATACGGGTATATATCTTTTCAACCCGTAATCCCAAATTTAATTCAATGAAAATCGCTTGGGTTTATCATTTCAACCCATAACGATTTTCTCCTATTCTACAGATCGTTCGGGTATGTATCATTTCAACCCATAGTGAATTCTATACTAACAGGGAACTTGCAGAGTGATAACAGATATGATAATAATAAAACAGTCATATATCATCAATATAAATAACAGATAATGGTGTCAGATGTCACAGGTGAACAGATACAGATAACAGCATATATATAGCAATGTAAATAACTAACAGCAGCATATTTCAATTGTCGTTCCAATTGCAATTAAATTTAATAAATAAAAGAACATTAATCGTAATTGATTGCTCACCTTTCGAGGTTAGAGATGAATGGGAATGAGATGAGTTACGAATTCAAGCATGAATTCCAAAACAAAGCTAGATTTGCACGAATTCGACGGATAAAGCTGATACAAGAATTGGTGAAACAATTAGAATCAGTTGATATAAATTGAACTAAATATAGAGTTCATACTTCCTTTTCTTGAAATCAATATTTGATTTAAACCAATATTAAAATATATATATATATATATAATTAAAACTCATTGCTTTAATTAAACACATAAGAAACATATACCTTTCTTTTTCAATCATTATTTCTATTATAAACACACATATTAAACTGTAAAGTATATATATATATACATATAAATGAACAGACTATAAATAAAATTTCACAGCTGCCTGCCCTTAGGAGTAAGTCAGTAAACTAAAATAGCATATATATAAACTATGTAAAATGCTATATGGTATAAATTTACTTCATACGTATATATATAAACAAACTGTATATCATCCTCTGATATGTACTTGTATATATAACATTTAAAACAACCATATATATATATATACCAGAATTCAACAAACATATATAAACACTGTAACAACGTATATGGCTTTTATGACTTTATATACTATGACAATACAACTTGCTATATATATAAGACTCATATATACTTACATGCAAATGCTTAAAAAAAATCAGACCTCATATATATATATATAAGCTTATCCAACTAGAGATATATAAAAACAAGAATCGAATTCCCAAAAGACAGTAAAGAAGAAAAAGTAAGATCTAAAATAAAATCAATATATATCATGTGAGTAGCCAAATTTGGACAAGTATACATGTGCTGAGACATATATAGAGAGAGGCTCGTAGTACAGCTTCCATAAAGCTAAATATATGTACAACTTTATATATATATATATACTTCAATATTTACTTTAAAATCTCAATTCAAAATAAGGTCTTCATATACATATTATATTCTAAAACTCTATAAAAAATATACAATATATATAACAGTTAGAATCATATATATGATATAACTTATACAGTTTATAAATAACATAACATATACAATAGAATATATGCCTAACCTATACTGTTCGCAAGATTTATACAGTTTAACATATTATATATATAGATCGAAACATCTATGAGTATAAAGTATGACTACAACAACAAAACATAGCTTTTAACAAATCTCATACATATATATATATGGACTTATATATGCGGTAAACATTATAACTTTAATATATCCACATATATATCTTAACAGTAAGTACTGGTTTCCGAAGAAACAAAATATATACTACTAGAACTTATATTAGGAGCATTTGTAAACTTATAGATATATATATAAACATGTTAAATTATTATATACCAACATATATATATTATTTTGTATACATGCAATTTAAAACAAAATCAAACACAAAAAATATAGTCGAAACAAATATAAATTTGTATATACAGCAAAAACAATATACAACAACATTTACATCGAGTTTACACGTATATACATAAATATATATACATGCATCAACAAGAGCAGGCCCGAGCTAAGAAAAACAATAAGGCGGGAAGGGACGAGACCGATGCAGGCTGTGGTGAAGATCTTGTGGTGGGTCGGTGATGTCAAGGGCGGGGGCAAAGTAGTCAGGTGAAAAATATAGTTGCGGTGTGAGGTCGGAGGTCGATTTGGCCGAGGGTGGCTGTTGCGGCCATCGGTTGGAGATGGTGCTTGTCTCGGTTAGGCTGCCATAGAAGGAAGGCACCACAGCTTGCAAGGAGGAAAGAAGAAACGGGCAGAGAGGGAGGAGACGGGTGTGCAAATCGGGCGGTGGTTGATGGATAGTGGAGGGGCACATCAGGCTGTTCTCGGCCATGGTAAAAGGAAGGGGATTTAGGTGGAGATGTTTCGAGCTGTTGAGGAGCAAGACAAAGTTTTTCACTGGAAATGAAAAATGCAAAGCTACAGGCAAAGCTTGTTATATACACTTGCCTTTTGAGTGAATAGTACCAAGGCCAGAAAGAAACATGAACAACCAGAACACATTACCCAAAAGGAAGAGAAAGAGGCACGCGTGAATTCAAGGTAGAATAGTAAATGTTACAGGCTGTATTTTCTAGAAATCATAAAGTAATGGCTATTGGGTTATGCACGGCAATAGAATGGTCCCAAGAAGTTTTAAAACAAAAATTTAAACCAATACGGTTGACCGTTTCACGATTATCGCCGGGTATCGAAAATCTAAAACACAGGATTGATTATACCGCAACAATCAGCATGACGAGACGATCAAAACGGTATATGGATATCAGTGATACGATTGAATTATAAAAATTTGAATTTTCTACTAGCGGAAAATGCAGCAAAACGCAGAAAAATAAGATCGACGGAGCTAAAGAAGTCCGAATTTGGAAAAACGAAGGATGACATCTCAGTCAAAAGATGATTTTGAAATTTTCTATGTAAAACATTCAAGTTTGGAAAATATTTTATTATCAACAATTTATTAACTGACTTGAATTTAATAGAATTTCACAATGAAATAAACTTTCATAAAATCAGATGAAAATTTACCATCTACTATGTTTAATTATACGCATTTAAAATATTAAATTTTTACTTCCTAATTTATTGTTTAAAATTTCACTAAATTTCAATTAAATAAATAAACAAACCACTAAAATTTACGGGTCGTTACAATAAACAAGAATTTGAGTCCTGCTTTCCTCTCAGATTAAAACTGAACTAACTGCATGTTCCGAGACTGCCATGTATAAATACAAGACTTCACCGTTCTCGGGACTAGATAGTATTGGCAGTTTTTCTAAATGATTTTCAACTCTTGAAAATCTTTTTTACAGTCTTCTCCCCATTCAAAGCTTGTCTTCTTCTTGATTACATTGAAAAAGGGAATTCACTTATTAGTAGCCTTGGAAATGAACCAACTTAGAGCGGCTACCCTATCATTTAAACTCATTACATCTTTGCTAGTTTTAGGCTCAGCCATGTCCTTGATAGCTTGAATCTGGTCTGGACTAGCCTCAATTCCTTGAGCACTCACAATATAGCCTAAAACTATCCTGGAATGAACCCCGAAAGAGCATTTCTGGGGATTCAGTTTCATTTGATATTTCCGTAATACTTCGAACATCTCTTTAGGTCTTCGAGATGACTTTTAGCTTCATAAGATTTTACTAGCATATCATTGACATAAACTTCCATATTTCGACCGATCTGTTCTTTGAACATTTTGTTGATTAATCTTTGATAGGTAGCCCGTGCGTTCTTTAATCTAAAAGGCACTGCTTTGTAGCAAAAACTTCCCCAGCAGTGATGAAACTTGTATGTTCTTCATCTGGTTTAAAAATGGGTATCTGATTCTATCCTAAGTAAGCATGCATGAGAGATAAC
This sequence comes from Allium fistulosum, assembly GCA_030737815.1. Classification (NCBI taxonomy): domain Eukaryota; kingdom Viridiplantae; phylum Streptophyta; class Magnoliopsida; order Asparagales; family Amaryllidaceae; genus Allium; species Allium fistulosum. The sequence goes on along the minus strand of CM060902.1, from coordinate 1,365,727,701 downwards.
AATCTGTGTCCACTAGTTGCATCAACCAACTGATCTATCTAGGGTGATGGGTAACAATCTTTTGGACAGGCCTTGTTTAAATCACTATAATCGACGCAGGTCCTCTACTTACCGTTCGACTTCTTTACCAATACCGGGTTCGCAAACCATTTCGGGTAGTTGATCTCTCGAATGAATCCATTTTCAAGGAGCCTTTTAACTTTCTCTTTTAGGGCGTCAAACCGCACTTTATCCAATTGTCTCCTTTTTTGTCTAATGGGGGTCACTTCTGGATTAATGTTTAGTGCATAGCACATAACCGACTGTTATGTGATCTTTGGCCAAAGCCTCCTACAACCGAATCAACGCGTCTCCAAGAGATGCCGAACCAAAAACTCCACCATCCTCCTGCCGAACCAACCTACTTCCATCTCCATACCGAACCATGCTTCCCACCGAACCATCCTCCTGCCGAACCAACCTACTTCCATCTCCATACCGGACCATGCTTCCCACCGAACCATCCTCCTGCCGAACCAACCTACTTCCATCTCCATACCGGACCATGCTTCCCACCGAACCATCCTCCTGCCGAACCAACCTACTTCCATCTCCATACCGGACCATGCTTCCCACCGAACCATCCTCCTGTCGAACCAACCTACTTCCATCTCCACACCGGACCAACCTCACCATCCCACCACCGGTCCGAGCAACTACCGGTCCACTCTACACTCCAACCACCTCCGAACCAAGCGAGGCCGAACCAAGACGTACCAGGCCAGATCACATCAGCCCGGGCCCATCAGCGATTATACACATCCTAGACCCCTACCCCTAGCCTCACTTGCACCGGTCTTGTCCAGCCTTGTCCGCTTTCCCGGTTTTCTCTACCAAAGCCGGATCTTCGTCCAGCCCCTCGAAAGCCTGGTGGAACGCATCATCCGTCCACTCCTGAATCTCACCCGCTTGCCCAGGAAGCAAGGCCCCGATGCCATCGCCACCTTTATCACCTTCCCGACCATCTCCACCCTCACCTCTTTCCTCCTCTATGTCTTCCTCCTCCTGGGTAAGTGGACAATTGTTGGGGGAGGGACCGTCCGACTTCTTGAGTTTCTTACCTCCGACGGCTGGAGGTTTTGTGAAAGGTTTCCTCTTGCTACTCTCTACCGTAACACCTTCCTTGGTCTGAGCAGCCGCCCTCTCCTCCGCCGTTTCCCTCAGCTTAACTACTGACTGCTGTGGAAGGATTAAGTTATACTCCAGAAGGATTGCATTTCTGATCAAGAAGGCAGATGATCTATATTTCCCGAGAATAGCTTCTATCTCAGCCGCCGTCTGAACCAGGCGGTCAGTCTCCACAATCGCAAAGCCACCTGTCGCTAGCAAAAATGAGAAAGTATGAGAAGAAGCATTTATAAGTAAAAGCATCAACTTACATCCAGAAGTAAAGCGCCGAATTGAAACGGAGTCGTTCCTGACAAAGAACCACTCTTTCTTGAACATGCTGAATTTAGAATACAGATCCAAGACCGGCTTGAAGGTCACGGCTGACTCCAAGCTAATGTATGGGGACCCCTTCTTATAGCCCCTCAGATTATATAAGTACCGGATCTCCCGATTGGAAGGAGCACGACCGTACTTCCTCTGGAAAATGACGAAGAGGCTCACCAGTATAGCATAGGAGTTGGGTTGAAGCTGGAATGGGGCCACCTTGAGATATGTGAGGAAGCTGGTTACCCAAGCGTTAAGAGGCGGAATGGCACCACACATGCAGTGGCATCTGCTGTAAGCAAAGTACCCTTCAGGAGGGTCGTACGGCATAACATCTCTCCCTGGCAACAGCATTCGCGCCCTGTCAATTCCGAAAGAACGAGAGATGACATCAAGCTGCTCCTCCTTGAGGGAGCTAGGAAAGCAATCGGGCGGGGAGTTCAAAAGCTCCTGAGGGCCGTACCCGTCCACTAGTGATCTCGGGGCAGATCCGTGACGTTCTGGATTCGGCTGAGCTAGGGGCACGGCAGAGGAACCTCCTTCACCCCCGGATTTATTTTTGTCTGATCGAGTTTCCGCTTTACGAGACATTATCTGCAACACCGGAAAAACACATTGTTAGAGCAAGAGGATGTAAACAAATAAATGCAGAAGTTCATTCGGTATTATAGTATGGAGGTCCATTCGGTATTGTCATACGAGGGTTCATTCGGTGTTATAATGTGAAAGTCCATTCGGTATTGTCATACGAGAGTTCATTCGGTGCTATAATGTGAAAGTTCATTCGGTACTATAATCTAGAAGCACATTCGGTAGTACAGTACGAAGGTTCATCCGGTAGTAAAATAAGTCACACCTGGTTCGGCTAACACCACCGATTCGGCAAAAGGTAGGAGTTTTGATTCGGCAATCTCGGATAGTAAGGAAACCACGGTGGCATAGCTCCCATACTTATAGGCAAAGAAGAGGCCACTGGACCAACCCATTCGGCACACAGGACCGAACAAGGACGACCAGGCTTAAACAAAGCATGCCCTGTGCATACACACGCCCTACTTTGGGGGGCAAGTGTTATGTGATCTTTGGCCAAAGCCTCCTACAACCGAATCAACGCGTCTCCAAGAGATGCCGAACCAAAAACTCCACCATCCTCCTGAACCAACCTACTTCCATCTCCATACCGAACCATGCTTCCCACCGAACCATCCTCCTGCCGAACCAACCTACTTCCATCTCCATACCAGACCATGCTTCCCACCGAACCATCCTCCTGCCGAACCAACCTACTTCCATCTCCACACCGGACCAACCTCACCATCCCACCACCGGTCCGAGCAACTACCGGTCCACTCTACACTCCAACCACCTCCGAACCAAGCGAGGCCGAACCAAGACGTACCAGACCAGATCACATCAGCCCGGGCCCATCAGCGACTATACACATCCTGGACCCCTACCCCTAGCCTCACTCTATAAATAGAGAGGCAGAGGTACAACAATGTGGACAAGTTTGAGAGCTCAAGCACGGAAGGAACTTTCAAACAACTTTCTTTTACTGGTATCAAAGCTTTGTACTTGTAATCAGAATAAGAGAAGAGAAATAACATATAAAGTGGACGTAGGCACATTCTGGCTGAACCACTATAAATCTGCGTGTCTTTTTACAGTTTAGCCCCTGTTTTTCATATATTTGCATAAATCGCTCAAATCACTAAGAATAACATAAGATCTACTAAATCATACAACTTCGAGGTGTTTGTCCATTTTTTTGCAAACATTTTTGGTGCTTTCACTGAGAGCTAGAAGCTCGAAGCTTCAGCTTCATCCACTTAACAAGTTTTCCTAACAGCATCGTCCGCCACTTGGAAAACATGCCTCCCAAACAGAGAAAAGATGTTAACAAAGGAAAAAACATCGCATCCAGCAGTCTTCCAGATCCAGCTGTCACGAATCAAGTAAATCGTCCTCCTCCAGCAACGGTAACAAATGAAGGACAGGCTAACCCAACCACTCCTGCCATAGAACAGCCTATAGCAATTACTAGGGCAGATTTGGATAGAGTTGTTGTTGAAGTAACTAACCGCTTCACGTCCCAGCAGGAAGCCTTGGTGGACCATCTCATGTCACGCTTAAGGGACGCTGAAGAATCCAACCGCAACACTGAATCATGGGGCGAGTCCCAGTCTGGAGGATCTCAGAGACAACAAAGATCTTCCTTCTTCGAAGGAGCTAACGGCAGAAGTAGCCATGGTAGGAGCCGAGACCGAGCACAGCCCGAAGTTATGCCTGAGGAAACGTTTGGTACCGAACCCAACGGGGAAGGTACCAGGCAAAGGTCAACTGTAGCTGAGCCTGTCATGCTGCCTAACCACAGAAACGCCAGTGAACGGGGCCGAGCTAGAGTCCAGCCCGAAGTTGGACCCGAGGAAGTGCTTAGATCAGAACCCAACAGGGGGAGATCAAGGCAAGGGCCAACTGTAGCTGACCTAAGCATGCTCCCAGAAGATCAAAGGCAGCCACTGGAAAATATGAGGAATGATAGACGATACCATCCCTACAGGTCATCTGGACGGAATCAATCCCACAGAACAGAACCAAACTCATTTCTATCTGCTCCAAGTTCTGATGAAAGGATGGCATGCTTATTCAGAGAGTGTGTCCAACGGGAGCAAAGAGATCGAGGGATAAGCGCTAGGGTAACCAGCCCTTTCGCCCGCAACATTGAAATTGCTATCACCCCCCGAGAATGGAAGATGCCAACAATGGAACCCTACAAAGGAACCTCTGATCCCGTTGTACACTTACAGAGGTACACGCAGCATATGCTCATGAGTGGAGCGACAGAGGGAGTACTGTGCAAATGCTTTCCGCTCTTCTTAGCAGATCTTGCTACCTCCTGGTTCTGTCATCTACCCCAAGGATCCATCAGCTCGTGGGAAATGTTGAAAGAAAAGTTTATCAGTCAGTTCCGCATTCATGTGGAACAACCTAAGGACGCTTATTCCTTATCCAGTGTCAAACAGAAACCTGGAGAGAAGCTGCAGCAATACCTAACCCGATTCAACGCCGCAGCAGCCGCAGTCCAAGATGCCGATGAGAAGCTTATCCTAATGGCCCTCTGTAGTGGTGTGCACCCGGAGACTAAATTCGCTAGAAGGTTGACGAAAGAAAAACCAGCTACTTTACCCGATTTCTTCCATGAGGCCGGGAAATATGAGGCTTGAGGATGCTGCCGTCGAGGGGCACTCAGGACAGCAAAATAAGGCAACTCATAGCAACGCCCCTACTGTGGCAAGGGACGTTCGGAGTAATGACTCCAGAGACAATGCTGGGGGCAAAAAGGGAGAAAAGCGCCTATATCGGCCAGGACCAAGATTCGACACTTACACTCCTTTGAACGAGACCGTCGAAAATATCTTCCTTGCCACCCAAGGCGAAGTTAGATACAAACGCCCACCATACAAGAAGGAATCAGATAACGCACAGAAGTCTGGAAAGTTCTGCCGCTTCCACGAATCTCACGGGCATGATACCAACGAATGCCATCATCTCCGAGATCTGATTGAGGAACACATCAGAAGAAAGAAACTGGAACGTTATGTAAAAGGTCAAGACAGAACCCCAGCTCCTGCCAATGAAAACCCAAGGCTGCCCTCACCAGGGGCCAACAGAGGAAACCGCAACGCTAGCAGCTCTAGTCAAGAAAAGATAGTGGTCCATACCATCTCAGGAGGGCCACATATCGCAGACAGAAGCTGGAAAGAGATGGAAAGGTACGGAAAGTCGCTTAGAGACAATAAAGACTATGTCAATTCGGTTATAGAAGAACGCCACCCGAAGCGGAAAGAAAGTGATGACATCACATTCGGTAAGCGTGACCTAGAAGGAAGGCAGTACCCTCACATAGATCCCATGGTTATCTCTGCCCGACTCGGTCCCGCCGAAGTTTACCGAATCCTGGTAGATACTGGAAGCTCAGTAAACATCCTGTTCAAACACACATTCGACAAAATGAAGCTATCAATGAAGGATGTATCTCCCTGCGATAAACCACTACACGGTTTCACTGGAGATGCGAAGATGCCTCTCGGACAACTGGACCTCTTCGTCGAGATTGGAAGCCATCCCCGCTCCGTTGTACGGAAACAGACATTTGTGCTAATAGAAAACCGTTCAGCCTACAACGCCTTCTTAGGAAGGCCAGCTTTGTCTGATTTCCAAATTGTCCTAGCCCCATGGTGCCTAAAGATGAAATTTCCAACGGACAATGGAGTAGGGGAAGTAGAAGGAGACCAGGACGTTGCTCGAGACTGCTATGTGACTGAACTTCGCAACAACCACAGGAAGGATAAAGGGAAGGGTGTAGAGATTGCCCTCTGCACAAAAAGTCTGGAAGCATAGCAACTAAAGAAAGCCCCTCCTCTTCGATATACCAGCGACCCTTTCAATGAATTAGACCCTAGGGACAAAGAGGAGGAGGCCACCGCTGAGCCTGCAGAGGCTATGGAGTTTATATCTGTAGACAAGCACGACTCAAGTAGACTATTGAAAATTGGGTCCCAACTAAAAGCCAAATTGAAGGCACAACTCATCGATTTTCTCCGCCACAACTTGGATGTATTCGCTTGGTCACACGCTGACATGACCGGAATCTCCCCCGACATAGCATGCCACGTATTAAACATTGATCCTACCAAGGCGCCTGTAAAACAAAGAAAGAGAAGTATGGGGGCAGAGCGATCAGCAACCCTCGATGAAGAAGTAATAAACCTACTCGCCAATGACTTCATACGAGAAGCTATCTACCCGGAATGGATCGCCAACCCGGTGCTGGTAAAAAAGGCTAATGGGAAGTGGCGAACCTGCATTGACTTTTCCAACCTAAACGACGCCTGCCCAAAGGATTGCTTCCCACTTCCAAGAATCGACCAACTTGTAGACAGCACAGCCGGGCACGAACTCCTATCTTTTATGGATGCATACTCAGGATATAACCAAATTCCTATGCATGCTCCCGACCAAGACCACACTAGTTTCATCACCGATCGAGGTTTATACTGCTATAAGGTAATGCCTTTCGGACTTAAAAATGCAGGAGCCACCTACCAGCGCCTCGTCAACAAGATGTTTGCGGGGCTGATAGGACAAACTATGGAAGTATATGTGGATGACATGCTGGTAAAGTCAAGGAAAGCCAAAGATCATGTAAGCCACCTAGGCAAGATGTTTCAAGTACTTCGACAATATGGAATGAAGTTGAATCCGCTAAAATGCTCCTTCGGAGTGTCATCTGGAAAGTTCTTAGGATTCATCGTTCATGCCAGAGGGATAGAAGCAAACCCTGAACAAGTCCGAGCGCTAAGGGATATCAAGATACCTTCCACTCGGAAGGAAATGCAAAGTTTGAACGGAAAAGTGGCCGCTCTAAGCCAATTCATCTCCAAGGCGACGGACAAGTGCGTCCCCTTTTTTGAAGCCCTAAAGAAAGACAAGGGAAAGTTCGAATGGACTGACGAATGCCTGACCGCTTTCCTTCACTTAATCGAACACCTCCAGAAACCACCGGTGCTCTCAACTCCAAGCGAAGGAGAAGAATTATACCTATACCTCGCTGTGTCATCCCACGCCCTAAGCGCTGCCTTGGTAAGGGAAGACAACCGCACGCAACGGCCAGTTTACTCCGTCAGCAAAAGGTTTACTGGGGCAGAAGTTAGATACCCTAAACTTGAGAAATTAGCATACTGTTTACTAATCACTTCACGAAAACTACGTCACTACTTCCAATCCCATTCCATCAAAGTTCTGACCGATCAACCACTGAGGCAGGTACTCCATCGTCCCGACACTTCTGGGCGATTACTCAAATGGTGCATTGAACTGAGTCAGTATGATATCACCTATCACCCTCGCACCGCCATCAAGGGATAGGCCATGGCTGATTTCATTGCAGAGTTCACTACCAACGAAGATCAGGAGCAATTGGAAATAACAGAAGATATCAAGTGGAATCTGTTTGTGGATGGTGCATCAAACGAACAAGGCTCGGGGGCAGGTGTGGTAATAATCACTCCCAGGGGAAACAAACTGCACTATGCTATAAGGTTGGAGTTCGCTGCCACCAACAACGATGCAGAATATGAAGCGGTGATAGCTGGACTAGAAATTGCCATAGAAATCGGGGCCAACTCTTTGTGTCTTCACAGCGATTCTCAACTTATTGTTAATCAAATACTAGGAGAATTCCAAGCTCGAGAAGAACGACTCATAGCATATCTAAAGAAGACCAGGTTACTTCTCAGCCGATTGGACCACTACTTAGTCAAACATCCCTCGGGAGGAGAACCGAGAGGCCGACGAATTAGCAAAGCAAGCAAGTGTGAGAGACATCACCATCTTCGGGGCAGTGACCATCTCAAAGCAACTGGCCCCAAGTTTTGAGCAAGTGAATCTAATAGCTGCAACCGAAGAAGCAACTTGGATGACTCCCATCCGAGACTACCTACAAAGTGGCACACTACCCGACGGGCGTAACGAAGTCAAGAAAATCTTGAGGAAAGCGTCCCGCTATACAATACAAGAAGACATCCTCTATCGGTGCGGGTTCTCTAACCCATTATTAAGGTGTGTCGCCGGAAGGGAAGCCAAGGAAATCTTATCTAACATTCATCAAGGAAGCTGCGGAGATCACACCGGAGGGCAAACGTTAGCAAAAAAAATACTCCGATACGGATATTTCTGGCCCACCTTAAGCAAGGACGCCTTAGATTTCGTCAAGAAGTGTGACAGATGCCAAAAATTTGCTAAGATTCCTCGGCTACCAACAACCGAGATTACTCAGATGACCAGCCCTTGGCCCTTCGCAATTTGACTTAATCGGCGAGCTACCAATGGGCCGAGGCGGGGCCAAATATGCTATAGTGGCAGTTGATTATTTCACCAAATGGGTGGAAGCGGAACCTCTAAATAAAGTATCTTCAGCAAAAGTTATTAACTTCTTAATCAAAAATGTTCTATGCAGGTACGGAGTCCCACTCAAAATCATATCAGACAATGGACTTCAGTTTGACAGCGAGGAATTCGCCAACTGGTGCCAAGAACACAGAATTCATAAAAGCTTCTCATCCGTAGCATATCCCCAGGCAAACGGACAAGTCGAAGCAGTTAACAAAATTCTGAAAACTCTGATCAAAAAGAAGCTCGAAAAGTCAAAGGGCGCTTGGGTGGATGAACTCCCTACGGCACTATGGGCCTACCGCACATCTTTCAGAACATCAACAGGGCACACTCCTTTCTCTTTGGCATACGGATCGGAGGCTATGCTCCCAGTTGAAACCATTGTGCCTTCCCACCGTAGGATCCACTATAACCCAGAAGAGAATAAAGAGCTCCTCAACATGTCTTTGGATCTAGTCGAGGAGAGAAGAAATGATGCAGTCCTTAAAGCAGCAGCCCACAAACAAAAAGTGGCGGCACACTACAACTCCAAAGTCAAGCATCGTACCTTACAGGAAGGGGATCTTGTCCTCAAGCGAATCTTCCCTCGTCCCGGAGCACTAGACCCAATCTGGGATGGACCATATGTAATTCATAAAGATCTCCACAACGGAGCCTATATTTTGTCAACAGTGGACGGAGAGGTGTTCCAGAGGGCATGGAACATCCAACACCTCCGTCGATACTTTTCTTAACTTGTATTGCCCATATGAAGTGAATTAACAAAGAGAATCAGTGGACGTAGGCATTTTCGTGCCGAACCACTTTAAAAAACCTTGTCTCTTTTTTTGTTCCTTTGTATCTTGGCTGCTTGTTAACTTTATCCTTTTCTGTTGAACAAAATCCTAAGCATATAGCATTTCTATTCAAAGCACTCCACAACGCAACTCCACCTAGACAAGACCTAGCAGGTACTATGCGAATCTATGCCCTCGCCAATGAGACACTTTTGCTCCGGCATCCCTCTGCTGCGGGTTAACTCATTGCTCGCGACGGCCCTCAAAGCCAACTGTAATGAGCCGATTATAAGCCACCGAGAAGGCCGACTATAGCCGAGGCAGCTCAATACGGCGTTAGGCTCGCCGGCAACTGTGAACCGACTATAAGCCCCAACATAAGGTGTGGCCAGCCAGGGGCAGTTCACAGTTGACGATCGGCACCCACGCTAGCCGGCCACAGTAAATCGAATAATACCCACGATTACGGGCCATAATGGCCCGGGTAGTTACTGTGCGCGATCTCGGCTCCGATGTGTCTTAAGTGCAGCTGTGGTAAAAATGAATTAACTCCCCGCGGAGGCGTAAGATGGGTGACAAATGTCTCCAAGACCCACAGCTAGGGAAAGTGACTACAAAACCCGTTTGCCACGAACTTAAGCACGTCGAAGGCCTTCCGTGATTGGAAGTTTTACCTTTTCACATATTTCAATTTTACTTAAAAAGCTTTTTCCCTATCCTCTATAACAATCCCTAAAGTACAGGATACAGAGTAGGAGATACTCGCCAATGGGTGTAGGGACTCACAGTTGGATGGCAGGGCATTCGACTGCATTCCATGCTCGGTCATACAAGATATTCAAGACTGCCATCTACGATTAAAAAATGAAAGGCGGTATTTTCTTCTTTTGTGTACAAATACATGACTATAATTTGTTCACACCATACGCTAATATTGCAAGTCATGGAATTATGATTTAGAACCAGAATCTGACATCAAACACAATTCAATTACAAGAATATACATAGCTATATTTCTCATGCGACATGTCAAAATGGCAACAAACATTCAGAAAACGACAAAATCAGCTTAAGTTAAAGAATTACACATCAAGAATGGAGCTATTTATTACAAGTAGCAAAATAATACAACCTAAAAGCTACTTTACTGTTTTAAGACTAACATATACAACCCTGTCAAAGTCCACAAAAAAGAGTTTTTTCCAGGTCTAATCAAGGGGCCGGTTGCATTGGAGTTTTATCCTTGTCCTGTTGGCCACCTGTCCAGTCAAAGAAAGGATTCATTAGTGATAAGCAACCAAGTTAATGGGGAAACTAAAAAGGAAGACTTACCAGCATAAGCTTATTGGCCATCCTGGTCGTCATCATCCACTTGCACCCCTGCCTCCTCAGCAGCAAGCAACCGCATACCCTCCTTCACCGCCACCTTCTCCCCCTTGGCAAACTGGGCAGTGACCGCATCCATGCTGAAGGCCACGCCACCATCTTTATCCGCATCGGCCTTGGCCTCCTCCAGAGCCCGAAGATAGATCTTAGCCATGACCCTGGGATAATCATCCATCCAGGATAGGTTGCCCTGCTTCCAGGTTCGGAAGTACATGTCCTGAAGCATTTCGTCCATCATCCCCTCATTCTCCTCAAACTCCCTCATCCGGGCCTCGGAAGCCGACAACCTCCCAACGGCAGCATCTCTCTCCGATCGGTATCTCGAGCAGTCAACCAGAAGGGATCCTCGCATTGCCTCCATTTCCTCCCTCAACTTGGCTTGAGCAAGCTCTACAGCCTCAAGTTTCCCGGACAATTCCTCCACCTGCTCAAGATCCGCTTTCCGAACCTCGTCCACCGTGGCAATAGCCATGTCAGTCCGTTCTTTGCAAGTAGCTTCCATTTTCCGCAGTTCGGCCCGACTGGCCTCTTCCATGGTTTTCCTTAGTCGTCCAGAAGCAGCCTCATGCTGAGAAATCTGAATAGCCTGATCCGCAAGCTGTTTGGCCTGATCCGAAACCACCAATCGAAGTCGGATGTTGGCGCTCCCAATCTCCTCTCCGGCCTTAACCAGCCGGGCATGATGCCCCATCAGCTTCTTAGTCTCCTCCGCCACCCGATCAATATTAGCCTTGGCCTCGTCTCCCATAGTGATTATACGAGTAGTGAGTAAATCGAGATCTAAGGACTTAGCTTCATCAAGTACTCGTACCATGGGGTTGCGGGGAAGAAGGTGTTCACCGGTGACCTCGTCAAAGGTAATATCATGGGAGCTTGGATCCAGGTCAGGATGACCCGCAAATGGATTACGAGCCAAGTCAGGACGGTCGATATGAATAACGGTAGGGTTTCCGGGCGGGCGCGGAGAGAGTGCAAACTCGCTATCCTCCCCCGTGATATCATGAAGAGGCTGAGCCGGGAGCTGAGGACCAAGTGAAGGTTCGGATGAAGGGTGACTCCTCTTTCTCCGTTGAACGCCCTCTTCAATAACCCCGAGAAGAGGACGGTAGCCGACTACATCCCCGGAGCGGTGGGTCGAAGTCTTCGGCTCGGCGGAGGTTTTTGAAAGCTTGTATTGCTCAAGCCTGTGCCGAAGATCCGAGGCCTTGGATGTCTTACCTGCTCCTGATATGAAGAACAAGTGTCACAAACTTACATCACTATATGATTCGAGAAAACACGGCAAATTAAAAGATAAAAAGAAAAGAAACACATCTGTGGTTGTACAAACCCTGGGGAGGAGTAGGATACTGCAATAAGTCCTGGATTTCATTCCAGGACGGGAGCGGGTCATAAAATATTCCTAAGTCCCTATCATTAATGAAGCATGCAGGAGTCAAGGGTTCACCTTGAGTCGTCGGAGCCACCTTGGCTGGAAGGGTCTGAGAAGACTCGCTTGCACCGGTCCCGGCCTTGTCCGCTTTCCCGGTTTTCTCTACCAAAGCCGGATCTTCGTCCAGCCCCTCGAAAGCCTGGCGGAACGCATCATCCGTCCACTCCTGAATCTCACCCGCTTGCCCAGGAAGCAAGGCCCCGATGCCATCGCCACCTTTATCACCTTCCCGACCATCTCCACCCTCACCTCTTTCCTCCTCTATGTCTTCCTCCTCCTAGGTAAGTGGACAATTGTTGGGGGAGGGACCGTCCGACTTCTTGAGTTTCTTACCTCCGACGGCTGGAGGTTTTGTGAAAGGTTTCCTCTTGCTACTCTCTACCGTAACACCTTCCTTGGTCTGAGCAGCCGCCCTCTCCTCCGCCGTTTCCCTCAGCTTAACTACTGACTGCTGTGGAAGGATTAAGTTATACTCCAGAAGGATTGCATTTCTGATCAAGAAGGCAGATGATCTATATTTCCCGAGAATAGCTTCTATCTCAGCCGCCGTCTGAACCAGGCGGTCAGTCTCCACAATCGCAAAGCCACCTGTCGCTAGCAAAAATGAGAAAGTATGAGAAGAAGCATTTATAAGTAAAAGCATCAACTTACATCCAGAAGTAAAGCGCCGAATTGAAACGGAGTCGTTCCTGACAAAGAACCACTCTTTCTTGAACATGCTGAATTCAGAATACAGATCCAAGACCGGCTTGAAGGTCACGGCTGACTCCAAGCTAATGTATGGGGACCCCTTCTTATAGCCCCTCAGATTATATAAGTACCGGATCTCCCGATTGGAAGGAGCACGACCGTACTTCCTCTGGAAAATGACGAAGAGGCTCACCAGTATAGCATAGGAGTTGGGTTGAAGCTGGAATGGGGCCACCTTGAGATATGTGAGGAAGCTGGTTACCCAAGCGTTAAGAGGCGGAATGGCACCACACATGCAGTGGCATCTGCTGTAAGCAAAGTACCCTTCAGGAGGGTCGTACGGCATAACATCTCTCCCTGGCAACAGCATTCGCGCCCTGTCAATTCCGAAAGAACGAGAGATGACATCAAGCTGCTCCTCCTTGAGGGAGCTAGGAAAGCAATCGGGCGGGGAGTTCAAAAGCTCCTGAGGGCCGTACCCGTCCACTAGTGATCTCGGGGCAGATCCGTGACGTTCTGGATTCGGCTGAGCTAGGGGCACGGCAGAGGAACCTCCTTCACCCCCGGATTTATTTTTGTCTGATCGAGTTTCCGCTTTACGAGACATTATCTGCAACACCGGAAAAACACATTGTTAGAGCAAGAGGATGTAAACAAATAAATGCAGAAGTTCATTCGGTATTATAGTATGGAGGTCCATTCGGTATTGTCATACGAGGGTTCATTCGGTGTTATAATGTGAAAGTCCATTCGGTATTGTCATACGAGAGTTCATTCGGTGCTATAATGTGAAAGTTCATTCGGTACTATAATCTAGAAGCACATTCGGTAGTACAGTACGAAGGTTCATCCGGCAGTAAAATAAGTCACACCTGGTTCGGCTAACACCACTGATTCGGCAAAAGGTAGGAGTTTTGATTCGGCAATCTCGGATAGTAAGGAAACCACGGTGGCATAGCTCCCATACTTATAGGCAAAGAAGAGGCCACCGGACCAACCCATTCGGCACACAGGACCGAACAAGGACGACCAGGCTTAAACAAAGCATGCCCTGTGCATACACACGCCCTACTTTGGGGGGCAAGTGTTATGTGATCTTTGGCCAAAGCCTCCTACAACCGAATCAACGCGTCTCCAAGAGATGCCGAACCAAAAACTCCACCATCCTCCTGAACCAACCTACTTCCATCTCCATACCGAACCATGCTTCCCACCGAACCATCCTCCTGCCGAACCAACCTACTTCCATCTCCATACCAGACCATGCTTCCCACCGAACCATCCTCCTGCCGAACCAACCTACTTCCATCTCCACACCGGACCAACCTCACCATCCCACCACCGGTCCGAGCAACTACCGGTCCACTCTACACTCCAACCACCTCCGAACCAAGCGAGGCCGAACCAAGACGTACCAGGCCAGATCACATCAGCCCGGGCCCATCAGCGACTATACACATCCTGGACCCCTACCCCTAGCCTCACTCTATAAATAGAGAGGCAGAGGTACAACAATGTGGACAAGTTTGAAAGCTCAAGCACGGAAGGAACTTTCAAACAACATTCTTTTACTGGTATCAAAGCTTTGTACTTGTAATCAGAATAAGAGAAGAGAAATAACATATAAAGTGGACGTAGGCACATTCTGGCTGAACCACTATAAATCTGCGTGTCTTTTTACAGTTTAGCCCCTGTTTTTCATATATTTGCATAAAATCGCTCAAATCACTAAGAATAACATAAGATCTACTAAATCATACAACTTCGAGGTGTTTGTCCATTTTTTGTGAAAACACCGACGGATCAATCCCAATCATGTCTGAATGAGTCCATGCAAACACGTCTTATTGGATTTAAGAAACTGAATCAAGTCTTTCTTCAAGATACTTTCCAACTCCTTTCCCACTTTGATTACCTTGGTTGAATCATTTGGGTCTATACATGTCTCCTTAAGGTCTTCTATAGGTTTTATCCTTTCCACTTCTCCACGGCAATCAAATTCTATGATGATTTCACCTTCCTCCATAGAATTAGCATCGATCCTCTTTCTCTTGCTTCCAGTGGAAATTTACTGTGATAACCCGGATTTTTATTGAGCAATAATAATGTGGTAATATTCTTTTATAAATTATTTAGATTGATCCAAAAAAATTCTTTTTCAAGCAAATAAAACAAGTATTTGTTATGTATATTTATAAAAATAGATTCTAAATAGAATTTGGATTTGAACTTCAATTGTAAATATCTTAAGAATAAATTGGATTTAAAACTCTATATTTTAGAACTAATAAAATTTGTTTTAAATAAATATATATAAGGAAATGTATACAATATGAACTATATGTATAAATATTTATTATCTAAAAAGTATAATAGTTGAAATAAGAATTGAATAAAAGAATTATATACTTTCTTTTGAAGCTTTATATATAAATAAATATAGTTTGAAAATATACATATAAATATAATATATATATATAGTTAAATATAAAACATTTAAAGCATATGTTAATATAATACTTAAGTCAATTAAAGACATTTTAATTTGCAAAATTGCAAGTGTAAATAAGACAAAGTACATTTAAACATTTGTAACAATATTAACATGCATTTAAAACAAATGTAAGGTGAATGCATTATGAGATTAACAAGTGTAATTAGCTCCTTTATTTTTAAATTAATGAATAAAATAACGAATAAAGAAAAATCAGGCCTGAAGCAAATTAAACAAAAAAATTTCAAAATCTAAACCTGGGAACAAATTTGAAAATCAAGTTTTTTCAGCCTGGAAATGAAATCAAACAATCTAGAGAATCAAAACCTTAGAAGCAAATAAAACCAGAAATGAAGGAAACAAAAACTTAGAAATCTGGAGATCTTCAATCTGATTCAAGTCAGGATCAAATTCAACAAGTAAAGATCAAACTTAAAAGCACCACATCAGGTTCCAGATAAGAAACAATTCTAGGTTTCCTCTGTCTTCAAAGGTGAGTAAGCAATTCTTTTTAAAAGGATTTAAAATCTTATATAAATCTAGATGCATGCGATAGACATCTGTAGTAAAGTTTGATAAATTGGTTTGCATGCTGGTATAACATAAACTGTATGTATAATTATCTAAATATATGGATGTGCATGCTTGGATCAGATTTTGGCTCTGTTCTAGTTGAACAGGTTTCAAATCTTGATAAAATTCAAAATCTTTCCCTTGATTCTTTTTAGACCTGGAAGTATAAATAAATGTTGATTGAAATGGTAAGGTAATTGATTTAAAAATGTTCCCAGGCAAGATTTAAAGACAGTTTGTAACAAAATGAATAAAAAAAAATTTACAGTAAAAGCCCGAACAGATCAAAATCTCATTTTAAATAAATCATGTATTCAAGTATATAATCTGATATGTAATCTGGAATGATGATTTATAAAAATAAAATCATGAATTTTAGGTTTATAAATAGAGAGATTTTGTGTGTTGAACGGAATTTGTGTTTTCGTCATTCTCGGGTGAACTGGTTGATCGGGGGTGATGGGGTTGCTTCCAGAGCTGCTTGGGTGATCATTGAATTCGAGAAAAATGCTAGATGATTTTATAATTTATCATGGATGAAGATCGGAGTTGATCTAGGGTTTTAACCCTGTATTTTGTCAGTTGTATTCGAGAGGCATTATCATCGTCGATATAGCATTTTAATCGATCGGACCTGAGGGGTTAGTTTTGTGGTCGTGTGGCGAAGCTTGGGTTGCGGCGGCAGGGTGGCAGTCGATCGGAGGTGATCGTACGAGGTGTTTTTAGATGGATCATTGTGTTCCAGCATTCGTGGGAAACTCGATTTCGATTTTGCGACATTTTCGTCAGATCTGGAGATCGATGGAGTAGTGGTGGTTGGCGGCGACTTACAGGAGGTCGCGACATCGATCGAAACCCATTGGAGTTTGTGTACACGTACACAAGGATCATCGGTGCACGTTTGGGTTTCAGGAATTTTCAATTTGGGGAAGAATGATTTCTTCCGGGGTCGAACTCGAGTTGATGTCGTGATTAACTCGAAGTAGGTGAAGTTGTGGTTTAGCCCGGGGTCAAGCTCAGGTGAAACAAGTATTTGCTCGGGTTATTTGATTTGATACAAAAGCAGTTTCAAATTTTAAAGAAAATCAAGTTTAGTGAAAACAAATTTTGGGAAAAATAAATTTTCTTTAAATATTAGATGTTAACCAAGTTTTAAATTGGTTAAGAAGGTTTTTAAATAATTTTTTTTTATAAATTAACCAAGCTTTAAAATGTTTAAAATATACATGACCTTTATTTTTAACGTTTATTTTAAATAAACTTCATAATATTACAAATGTTTTAGTTGTTAAAGGATAATAAATTTCTTAAAGATAATTACTTAATGAAAGTAATTAAGGATGAATAATTAATGATTTTAAAGATTTATTAATCAAGTGTTCAAAGGTTAATTAATTATGGAATAATTAATTAAGTTAAAAGGTATTATAAGAAAGCTTTTAAGAATAAAATTATTTAAGCAAGTTTGAAAAAGGTTTTCAAAGATTTTAAGTATCAAATTTAAATGTTTAAAATTTGTTTGTTCTTAAGTAAAATTATATTTCAAATATATAATTGTTTTCCAAATAATTTTTATGAAGTTTAATGATGGTAATGAGTATTTAATTTAAATGAAGAAATTTTCCTTAATTAGTAAAGGTTGAGATTAATTAAGGATAATTAATTAGTAAAATAAATTGAAGGTTAATTACTTATTTGTAATTAAGAATAATTACTTAATGAAGTAATTAGTGATAGTGACTGAATCAACTAGAGATTAATTGATGATTAATTGATTAATGTAATTAACTTTAGATTAATTAATTAATTAGTCTAATTAATTAAAGACAATCACTTATGAATTAATTTTGTGAAGCAATTAATGAATAATTACTGAATGTAATTAGTTTAAGAAGAATTACTTATGGAAGTAATTAGAGGATAATTACTTTATAGAAGTAATTAAATGGAAGTGATTAAGGGTTAATCACTTAGTGTAATTAATTATAGGATTAATTAATTTTCTTAATTAATTAAGGGTTGATTACTTAATGTAATCAAAGAGTAATTAATCAATAATGACTAATTAAAAGGGTAATTAAAGGATAATTACCTATTGTAATTAAGAGATAATTAATCAAGAAAGATTAATTAAGGTAAGTAATTAAGAGATGATTAATTAAGGTAAGTAATTAAGAGATGATTAATTTATTAATTAGTGTAATTAATTGATGTTAGGTAAGTGGGATTAAGGATAATCCAAATGATTGAGTAGATAATTAATTTAATTAGAGTTTAATTAAATTAATTAAGAATGAATCAAACTTGTTTATGGATGATTTAATGATATGGATGATTTAATAATATTGAATGATTTGGATGTGATATCTGTGATATGTGATATGTGCTGTTTTGTGATATGTTTGGTTGAATTAGATAATATGAATTATCTATTTGTGTCGATATGAATCATCTATCTGTGTACAAGTGTTATCCTTAATAATTAAATTTGTTTAAGATATAATGGATTAAACAGTAATATTGTGAGTTATTTGTCGATGATAAATTGTTCTGTGGTATGATATCCAGGATATGTATTATTGTTTTAAATTTAACAATTTGGATTAGAGATTATATTAATTCGAAAAGACCGGGGTCGGGTATCAGTAATACCCGAAATCACTTCGAATAGTAATCTAAAATTCTTAAATTGGATATGTGAAATTAAGCAGGCTGGAAGGGAATAAATTGAGTAACATTGACATTAAGCTGGAGAACTGTTGTGTGTGATAAATGAGTGACTATTATAAGTAAGAACTCATAAAAATTACGAGTTACCCTGGTTTGCAAATAAGATTTATAACTTAGTATTTCATATTATATGGGTTTACTCACGCTGGTTTCCAGCCTGATCCGGGTGTTACTTTGATGTAATACTCAGGTCGGACCGAGTATTACATATTTTCAGGTAAGGACGTTTTGGAGCTCAGGAGGCGAGCTAGATGGCAGGAACGTATGGAGTGTATTCCGCTATGATATATTGTTATTTATCTGGGGCAAGTTATTTTAACTGTCCAGTGATGGTGGAATGTTGTAGCTCTGATGTATTTAAATGTAATTGACTGATACAGCTTTCTTTGTGTAAAGAATATTATTTGATATTATATTTTATCCGCTGCGAATTGTGAGATTTTGAGTTTTGTTTTATGTTTCTTCTTCTTCTTCTTCTATCTCTTTTCTTCTTTTCCTAACTATCTGGAATTTTCGGGATCGAAAATTTCGGGTCGTTACAGTTGGTATCAGAGCTGAAGGTTTAGCGAGAACCTTGGCTCTGTTGGGTTTACTCATTAAGGATAGGGTAAGTGATACCCTAAAATGAGTTGAGTGTATATAAATGTATGAGAGTGTACTTGTTATTTTCTTATAAAATGATTTTAAAAATGATTTTCATATAAGTTTATTTTTTGATATATAAAGAAATAATTTTTCTAATTATTGAATATATTAAAGCAATTGGATGTTGATTATTGGAATTAAATATAATAATGAGAATTAAATGGTAATAGTAACACAACCAATACAGATAAGATGAATTAGAATTAGAGTATGGAATGGTTATTGTGTTTAAATAATGGGATGTTATTTTCTAGTAAACATTGATAAAGCAAAATAAGTTTTTGAACTTTTAAGTGATAAGAATTTGAAAATTTGAAATGGAGAATTCAAATTTGAGTAAGATTAACAGGATAATTTAACTTAAAGGAAGTTAAATAAGTTTGGAATGAACAAACTGAATTGGAAATTTCAAGATGAAATTGAAATTTAACTTAGGAAAGTTAAATGGGTTGATTCGGAAGGAATTATATAAGATCTCAAACGGGTTTGAGATTTGGGAAGGAATAGTGAATAATATTGATGGATATTTTAAATAAATTGGATTTCAAAGATTAAATTGTTTAAAAGAATTTGAGTTACTATTTGAACTTTGAAATAAGGTAAGTAAAAGTGATTTATTAAAATATTGGACTCAAAATTTAATTATGTAAGGACCTGGGTTGTTAAATATAAAAGTAAAGATTAATTTGATTTAAGGGAATTAAATCAACATTTGAAAATTTTACTCGAATTTATATAATTCGAGATGATTTAAAGTGAAACGGAATTTGAAGATTAGTTAAAACTAAATCTGATTTGAATGATTTGGAATCATGATTAAAGTTGAATAAGTAAATTCAAATGGAATTTGATATGAATTTGAAAAGAAATTGAGGTTAATTCAACTTGAATTGGGATTGGATCAATTTAATGGGATGAGAAATTGATTGGAATGGAAATTGGAAGTTAAACAGTTTGGCTCTGGACTATTTTTTAAAATAAATTGTTTTAGTGTAAACTTTCTTAAATCTATTTTATCTAGCTATTTATTATACAATCTTTCTTTTTAAAAGCTCAAACTATCTTATACTTATTTTACAATTATTTTTGAAACTATTTAACCGTTCTTCAACAATTTTACAACTATTTTATAACTAATTACTATTTTGCAATTTTTTAACTATTTTCCAACTACCTTACAATTACTTAACTATTTCACAGCTATTTTACAAACTAATAATTATTTTTCAACTACTTATCTATTTTAATTTTTTAAGCTATTTTCTAAATTTAAGCTGGACAGAGTTCAAACTGTTTATGATTAAAATTCCAACAAAGATAAGAGTTTTAGTGATAATCCAAATGGGGATTGGGGCAAATGTGAATAAGTGAATAGAATCAAAATGAAGGTGAATAGAATAGGGTATTGATTTGGTTAATAATCAATGGGGATAAATACGTAGGGTGTACATATATTAATCTATTCGCATATTGATTTGATCCAGATTCGAGCAGAGAATTTTGAGATAGTATTATCGATCCGAGTTGGGATTTTTCACTCGATTTTCAACGGCGAACCTGGATATGGATTTTTGATTGGTTTTGGAAATTATCTATCATAGTTGTGACTATGCAAGGAGAATGACGGTTTCTGATCAAGAAACCAGATCTGAGTCCGCACTAGGAAGTCGGGTGGGCGATACTAGTTCGGAAGAGAAATTGTGTGATCGAGTGAGCGATCAGATTGATATAGCGTACGGAGGATATGTGTACATCATACGGGTTTGAATGAAATTGATATTGGAAATTTGTGGATAAGAAATATATAATGAAATAAAGTGGAAATTGGATATTTCTATGGTTAAAATTTACTTTACAGTAGTAAGTAATATGGTAAGTGACTTTATAAAAGAGTAATCAAATTTGAATATTTGATTTGGAAAAACAAAGTTATATATCTTTGTTATATAAGATAAATCTCCCCTTGTTGAATCTATTGCCAGAAGAAAAAGGGTTTTGAAAGTATTTGAAGTATAAAAAGGGAATTTATACAAGTTTGAAGTGATCCAAAGATTTTAAAGGTTATATATATCTATATATATATATAAAGGATCTTATGAGAATGATTTGGAAAAAGGTTTTGGAACCTATGGATTTGAAAAAGGCTTTTGATTTTTGGGAAAAATCATTTTTTGAAAATTTGGAAAGCCTAGTTTGAGAATTATCGATTTTGAGAATCGATTTTGTGTGAAGGAGATTTGGATGAAAATCATAAAGGGTATGATTTGAAAGATACTATAAGAGTATAGTATAAAATGTTTTGAGAATGGCTTTGGGGAAAAAGGCGCTCCCTTGAAATGAACTTCTCAGGAGTGCCACAGGGTGGTACTGCCTTGAGCCCTAAAGTGGGGTTTCTAAAGTTGATCCTGTGAGGAGTCCGGACAAACTAAGTTCCTGAGGATTATTGGGTAGCGAAAGTCGAGGGCGCTTATGCCTACAGAGACATTTGGGTTATGCTGTGACGATAGCGTAGCTCGATGTCACTGTGATCTACTGCGGACCATAGCAGAAGTCATGTGTGCTGTTGAGAGCCAACGGTCTACGTTTGATTTTGCCGGGATGGCAACGTAACATCGATAGACTGCGATCTATGAAGACATAGCGAAAGTCGAGAGGACGTGAGAGCCTAAGGCTACATTGGGACTTGACTGATGTAGTCTGCGACCTATGTGGGAGTGGAGAAATTTCATTTTTGGCAGCGAAATTCGAGGGCGCTGATGCCTACAGTTACATGGACTTTTGCTGTGATGGCAACGTAACCCTGGATGTAACTGCGATCTGTAGCGGGTTCCATAGTGTAATCGAGGGGCACGGAGGCCTATAGTTATCTATGGATTTTGCCGGGATGGCAACGTAACCATCGGGTTAACTGCGACCATGGATGGGGGTGATGATTTCTAGAGCATTTTCACCAAAAGATGTTTCCTCTATTTTCAAAATGTTTTCTATATTTTCAATAAAATTATTTTTCAAGTATTTTCACTGGATATTGAGATGGGTCTGCTAAGTACTTATAAATCTTCAGTCCTACGCCTGATCACATAAGACCGAATTTCTATGAGAACAAAGATGGACTTGTGGAAACATCGAGTTATAAAAGTATTTTTATAAAAACTATTTTGGTCATATTATATAAATTTTAAAAAGTGTTTTAAAAATGATCAAAGAATAATTTATCTGATAATAAGTAATTAAAATCCTGGTTTCATTCCTTTTCGAGGACGAAAAGATTCAAAGGGGAAAGGAATGTGATAACCCAGATTTTTATTGAGAAATAATAATGTGGTAATCTTCTTTTATAAATTATTTAGATTGATCCAAAAATTTTCTTTTTCAAGCAAATAAAACAAGTATTTGTTATGTATATTTATAAAAATAGATTCTAAATAGAATTTGGATTTGAAATTCAATTATAATTATAAGAATAAATTGGATTTAAAACTCTATATTCTAGAACTAATAAAATTTGTTTTAATATAAATATATATAAGGAAATGTATACAATATGAACTATATGTATAAATATTTATCATCTAAAAAGTATAATAGTTGAAATAAGAATTGAATAAAAGAATTATATACTTTCTTTTGAAGCTTTATATATAAATAAATATAGTTTGAAAATATACATATAAATATAATATATATATATATATAAATATAAAACATTTAAAACATATGTTAATATAATACTTAAATCAATTAAAGACATTTTAATTTGCAAAATTACAAGTGTAAATAAGACAAAGTACATTTAAACATTTGTAACAATATTAACATGCATTTAAAACAAATGTAAGGTGAATGCATTATAAGATTAACAAGTGTCATTAGCTCCTTTATTTTTAAATTAATGAATAAAATAAATAATAAAGAAAAATCAGGCCTGAAGCAAATTAAACAAAACTTTTTCAAAATCTAAACCTGGGAAAAAATTTGAAAATCAAGTTTTTTCAGCCTTGAAATGAAATCAAACAATCTAGAGAATCAAAACCTGAGAAGCAAATAAAACCAGAAAAGAAGGAAACAAAAACTTAGAAATCTGGAGATCTTCAATCTGATTCAAGTCAGGATCAAATTCAACAAGTAAAGATCAAACTTAAAAGCACCACATCAGGTTCCAGATAAGAAATAATTCCAGGTTTCCTCTGTCTTCAAAGGTGAGTAAGCAATTCTTTTTAAAAGGATTTAAAATCTGATATAAATCTAGATGCATGCGATAGACATCTGAAGTAAAGTTTGATAAATTGGTTTGCATGCTGGTATAACATAAATTGTATGTATAATTATCTAAATATATGGATGTGCATGCTTGGATCAGATTTTGGCTCTGTTCTAGTTGAACAGGTTTCAAATCTTGATAAAATTCAAAATCTTTCCCTTGATTATTTTTAGACCTGGTAGTATAAACAAATCTTGATTGAAAAGGTAAGGTAATTGATTTAAAAATGTTCCCAGGCAAGATTTAAAGACAGTTTGTAACAAAATGAATAAAAAGAATTTTATAGTAAAAGCCCGAACAGATCAAAATCTCATTTTAAATAAATCATGTATTCAAGTATATAATCTGATATGTAATCTGGAATGATGATTTATAAAAATAAAATCATGAATTTTAGGTTTATAAATAGAGAGATTTTGTGTGTTGAACGGAATTTGCGTTTTCGTCATTCTCGGGTGAACTGGTTGATCGGTGGTGATGGGGTTGCTTCTAGAGCTGCTTGGGTGATCATTGAATTCGAGAAAAATGCTAGATGATTTTATAATTCATCATGGATGAAGATCGGAGTTTATCTAGGGTTTTAACCCTGTATTTTGTCAGTTGTATTCGAGAGGCATTATCATCGTCGATATAGCATTTTAATCGATCGGACCTGGGGGGTTAGTTTTGTGGTCGTGTGGCGAAGCTTGGGTTGTGGCGGCAGGGTGGCAGTCGATCGGAGGTGATCGTACGGGGTGTTTTTAGATGGATCATTATGTTCCAGCATTCGTGGGAAACTCGATTTCGATTTTGCGACATTTTCTGTAACGACCCAGAATTTCTGTCATTTGAAATTCAGATATTTAATTAATTTTAAATATTAACAAGTGGAATTTGTAAGTCGAATAAAATTTAAATTCGAATATAGTGATTTAATTGTCTAATTAAATCGATAGTTTAATATTTGAAATTCTAGAAATAATTGATAATTGGGTTTAATGTGTATAAAAATGATTTATAAAGTTATATTAAATCATATTGAAGTTATAATGATGTTATAGAACTTTTAAAATTGATTTAAAAGTTAAATTGTGAAAATTTAATATTTTAATATTTAATTGGCGAGTGAAAATAGTCATTTTTCAAACAGTCTCGGATTTTGATGAAACTAGATTCATCGGATCCGTAATGTGAAATTATTATAAGATTTCAATTTTCGTGTCAATCGGATTTACGGTTTGTCCGGGGCAAGTTAAAATGCATCGAAATCGTTTTAAATCGATTTGATTTAAATTTGATCGTTTATTTCCGTAACTCTCACATACGATCGAATTAGCTTCCGAAACACGTTCCATTGTGTTCAGAATGCGGGTAAAACCCTAGAAACGACAGCCGGCACGCTTGATTTCGAGTTCAGAAAATTTTCGATGAATAGTGTTTTGTAAATTTTCTATAAAAGGCCTTAGAATTTCTATTTTGCACTCAAACCCTAATTCTTCTTCCAGCCGGCCCTAATAGTTTCAATGGCTGAGAATTTGTTTCCGTTCCTCCTCGATCTCTTCTAATCCACTCATTTTTATCAAAAATCTCCAACTACAAAAATGTAGAGCACGTCAAGAACTATCGATCCAACGGTGGATCTTGCGTGATATCGTCAGGTGGTGGCGAAATTGGGTTCCGTTCTCCATGTGTTCGTGCACGATTTTGATGGCCAGGAGGCGACCGAGCCTCGTCGCATCTGGGGCGATGGTGGGGGCGGCAACGCTCTTCAATGTGGTGGTGGTTGATCGAAGTATAGATGATCGTACGTGGCTCGATAATTGCGAGATGAGAGGCGGCTTGGGTTTCCTTTCCAGTTCGAACGAACGTGTTTTTTTCACGTTGGAGAAGAATAAAACGCGTGGCCCAGATCTTCTAGTTCGAAATTCAATGACCAGATGAAGCTAGGGTTTGAGAAAATTAAAATAAAGGTGTATATTATTATATTATAAATCGTATAAACTTTAAAATATCGTATCTTTGTCATACGAGGTCGAAAAATTACGAAACGAATTTTGTTGGAATCGTTTTGTCGAGCTCTTCGCAATGGAGCTGGTTTGGAGTCAATTAAAGCTAGTGAAAATTTTGAGTAAGATTAAACGTGCGTTTAATTTTATTCGAAATAAAATACTGCAACCGTTATAAAAAGCAAGGTGAGAACTTCTCACTCAATCGAAATTGTTTCGATTTAAATTTTAAATAGTTAGATTTAAAATTGCTTGATTGTGTGAATTGAATGATAATTGTTAATTGTGTTAAATAGACCCTATACGCCGTATATTAAGCGGAGGTTATTTATTAAAAACATAAACCGCGATAATTCCACCGTGAAGTGGAATTGGTATTATATATGTATTTGGAGTTGATTTCCCGCATTATATAGCGGATGAGATCCTATCGCGCCGCATAATAGCGGATAGTATTTTATAAATCCCATATACCGCGATATTCCACATTGAAGTGGAATTGGTATTGTGCTAACATCTGTGGATGCAGGGAAACAGGTTGGAGTGATCTAACTGGATTCCTCAAATAATTGAATTTTTTTCAATATTGTGTGTTGATATTTATAATCACCGTGTGATTATTTTTGTGATTGGAATTGTTGATGGCTACAATTTAGCCGGATATATTTTTGGTATCGTTGGATACCGAAAATAAATAAAATTTGATTTTCGAAATTTAAGTTGAAAATTTATCGAAAAATTTATTTTTGATAATTGGATAAATTTAAAAGGAGTTAAAAGATAAAAGTCTTATTTTTGAACTGTATTGAATTAAATTTCAAATTTGTATAAAAAGGGCTTAAATGGATTTCGAAATTATCATTTATAAATTGAAGAATTTATTTAAAATTTGGATTTGTGAATTGTTTGGAAAATAAAGGAATTTATCTTCTTAAAAAGGAATTTATTTTATAAAGGAAATAAATTTAGAAATCCATTTGGTAATTGATTTTTTGTGATTGAAAATAAATCTTTTGGAAATATTTCGAAATTTATTTGGTGTCTTGAAATAAATTTGAAAATGTGATTTATGAAGATTAAATTAATCCTACTTATGGATGTTTGGGTTATATTGGATGTTGAATTGTTTGACATCTCTGATATGTGATGCTTTGTGATATATCCTGATTTGTGTTGTGATCTGTGAATTGATCTGTGATATATATATATATATATATATATATATATATATCTGTGATCTGTGAATTGTTTATCTGTGATATATATATCTGTGATCTGTGAATGAAAGATAAGCGTTATAGTTTATACCGCTTATCAAATATATTGTTATATTTAATCTTTGACGGTTGAATGTTGTTGCACAATTGTGTTAAACCCGTGGACTACACAATACACACACAAATCTGGATTTCACGTGGAAATCAATTAAGTCACAGATTTTTGACAATTCTAAAGATTGAATTTTTGAATCCAAAATAGTTTTGGAATTTGAATTGGAAGCTTTTGAAAATGAGTTTCAAAAATAAGAGTTATTTTAAATAACTTAATAAAATTGAAATTTAAATAATTTGATTTAAATTTTGAATTCAATATTTTGAAATTGAATTCAATAATTTGGGAATTTTGATCTAAAAGATTTTATAAGTATAAAAGGTGTTTATATGGGTTTTTGTAACCATTTAAAATATGGTTTTGGAAATTTAAATTTAAATTCAAGTTTTGTACTTGAACGACTTTAACATGTGTAATTGTAACCAGTTTTTCCCAAAACGAAAACTATCTGTTTTTAGATAATAATAGCTTTCATAAAGTGAAAAGATTTCCAGTTTGTATCAAAACATTTCAAGTTGAAATGAAATTGTAAATAGTTTAGAAAAACTATGTGTTGGGAGTGTTTTCGCCTACTACCGGACCAAACTCCCCTCTTATGCATGGCCGAACCAAACCCCTTCCTAGGCATAACCGAACCAGCCTCTACTTCACTGCCTACCGAACCAACTACAAGGTGCCTCTACCGGACCAACCCCTAAGACCAAGGATGCCGAACCAGCCCTCTACCGGTCCAGAGCTACCAAACCAAAGCAGCCGAACCAGCCTCCCTCAGACCTCCACCGAACCAGCCTATGCCGGACCAACTCCCCACCGGACCAAACCTATCCACCGAATGAAGTCTCCACCGAACGAAGCAACACATCTCACCACCGGACCACTCATCTCACAACCGAACCAAAGGAAACCGGATCAGATCCACCAGGCCAGATTACGTCAGTCCAGGCCCGCCAGCTGCTATATACCTCCAAGACCCCTACCCCCAGCCTCACTCTATAAATAGAGGGGCAGGGGTACAACAATGGGGGACAAGTTTGAGAGCTCAAGCACGGAGAGAACTTTCAAACAACTTTCTTTTACTTGTATCAAAGCTTTGTACTTGTAATCTAAACAAGAGAAGAGAAATAACATATGAAGTGGACGTAGGCACATTCTGGCTGAACCACTATAAATCTGCGTGTCTTTTTACAGTTTAGCCCCTGCTTTTTATATATTTGCATAAATCATCCAAATCACTAAGAACCACATAAGATCTATTAAATCATACGACTTTGAGGTGTTTGTCCATTTTTTGTGCAAAAATTTTTGGTGCTTTCATTGAGAGCTTGAAGCTCGAAGCTTCAGCTTCTTCCACTTAACCTTTTTTCCTAACAGCATCGTTCATCGCTTGGAAAACATGCCTCCCAAGCAGAAGAAAGATGTTAACAAAGAAAAAAACATCGCAACCAGTAGTCTTCCAGATCCAGTGGACACAGATCAAGTAAATCGTCCCCCTCCAGCAGCAGTACCAAATGAAGAACATGCTAATTCGACCACTCCTGCCACAGAACAGCCCGCAGCAATTATTAGGGCAGATCTAGACAGGGTTGTGGCTGAAATAACTAACCGCTTCACATCCCAACAGGAAGCCTTGGTGGACCATCTCATGTCACGCTTAAGGGATGCTGAAGAGTCCAACCACAACACTGAGTCATGGGGTGAATCCCAGTCTGGAGGATCTCAGAGACAACAAAGATCTTCCTTCTTCGAAGAAGCTAACGGCAGAAGTAGCCATGGTAGGAGCCGAGATCGAGCACATCCCGAAGTTAGGCCTGAGGAAACGCTTGGAACCGAACCCAACGGGGGAGGTACCGGGCGGAGGCCAACTGTAGCTGAGCCAGTCATACTGCCTAACCACGGAAACGCCAATGAACGGGGCCGAGCTAGAATCCAGCCCGAAGTCGGACCCGAGGAAGTGCTTAGATCAGAACCCAGCAGGGGAAGATCAAGGCAAGGGCCAACTGTAGCTGACCCTAGCATGCTCCCAGAAGACCAAAGGCAGCCACTGGAAAATATGAGGAATGATAGACGGTACCATCCCTACAGGTCACCTGGACGGAATCAATCCCACAGAACAGAACCGAACTCGTTTCTATCTGCTCCAAATTCTGATGAAAGGATGGCACGCTTGTTCAGAGAGTGCGTCCAACGGGATCAAAGAGGTCGACGGATAGGTGCTAGGATAACCAGCCCTTTCGCCCGCAATATCGAAATTGCTATCACCCCCCGAGAATGGAAGATGCCAACAATGGAACCTTACAAAGGAACCTCCGACCCCGTTGTACACTTATAGAGATACACACAGCATATGCTCATGAGTGGAGCAACAGAGGGAGTACTATGCAAATGCTTTCCACTATTCTTAGCAGATCTAGCTACCTCCTGGTTCTGCCATCTACCCCAAGGATCCATCAGCTCGTGGGAGATGTTGAAAGAAATGTTTATCAGCCAGTTCCGCATTCATGTGGAACAACCCAAGGACGCTTATTCCTTATCCAATATCAAACAGAAACCTGGAGAGAAGCTGCAACAATATTTAACCCAATTCAATGCCGCAGCGGCCGCAGTCCAAGTTGTCGATGAGAAGCTTGTCTTAATGTCCCTCTGTAGTGGTGTGCATCCGGATACTAAATTCGCTAGAAGACTAACATAAGAAAAACCAGCTACTTTAACCGATTTCTTCCATGAAGCCGGGAAATATATGAGGCTTGAAGACGCTGCCACTGAGGGGCAGTCAGGGCAACAAAATAAGGCAACTCACAGCAACGCGCCCGCTGTAGCAAAGGACGTTCGAAGAAATGATTCTAGAGACAATGCTGGGGGCAAGAAGGGAGAAAAGCGCCTATATCGGCCAGGACCGAGATTCGACACTTACACTCCTTTGAATGAAACCGTCGAAAAACATCTTCATTGCCACCCAAGGTGAAGTTAGATACGAACGCCCACCGTATAAGAAGGAATCAGATAACGCACAGAAGTCCGGAAAGTTCTGCCGCTTCCATGAATCTCATGGTCATGATACCAATAAATGCCATCATCTCCGGGACTTGATTGAAGAACACATCAGAAGGAAGAAACTACAACGCTTTCATGGGAAGGCCAGCCCTGTCTGACTTCCAAATTGTCCTGGCCCCATAGTGCCTAAAGATGAAATTTCCAACGGACAATGGGGTAGGGGAAGTAGAGAGAGACCAGGACGTTGTTCGAGACTGCTATGTAACTGAACTTCGCAACAACCACAGGAAGGATAAAGGGAAGAGTGTAGAGGTTGCCCTCTGCATAAAAAGTTTGGAAGCATAGAAACTAAAGAAAGCCCCTCCTCTTCGATATACCAGCGGTCCCTTCAATGAATTAGGCCCCAGGGGCAGGGAGGAGGAGGCCACCGCCGTGCCTGCAGAGGCTATGGAATTTGTATCTATAGGCAAACATGACTCGAGTAGACTATTGAAAATCGGGTCCCAACTAAAAACAGAGTTGAAGGAACAACTCATTGACTTTCTCCGCCACAACTTGGATGTATTTGCATGGTCACATGCTGACATGACCGGAATCTCCCCTGACATAGCATGCCACATACCAAACTTGAGAAGCTATCATACTGTTTACTAATCACATCACGGAAACTGCGTCACTACTTCCAGTCCCATTCCATCAAAGTTCTGACCGGCCAACCACTGAGGCAGGTACTCCATCGTCCCGACACTTCTGGGCGACTACTTAAATGGTGCATTGAACTAAGTCAGTATGATATCACCTATCACCCTCGCACCGCTATCAAGGGACACGCCATGGCCGATTTCATTGCAGAATTCACTACCAACGAAAGTAAGGAGCAATCAGAAATAGCAGAGGACATCAAGTGGAATCTCTTCGTGGATGGTGCGTCAAACGAACAAGGCTCGGGGGTAGGTGTGGTAATAATCACTCCTAGGGGAAATAAGCTGCATTATGCTATAAGGTTGGAGTTCACTGCCACCAACAACGATGCAGAGTATGAAGCAGTGATAGCTGGATTAGAACTTGCCTTGGAAATCGGAGCCAATTCTTTCTGTCTTCATAGCGATTCTCAACTTATTGTTAATCAAATACTAGGAGAATTCCAGGCTCGAGAAGAATGACTCATAGCATATTTAAAGAAGACCAAGTTAGTTCTCAGTCGATTGGACCACTGCTTAGTCAAACACATCCCTCGGGAAGAGAACCGAGAGGCCGACGAATTGGCGAAGCAAGCAAGCGTGAGAGACGACGATATTTCCGGAGCAGTATCCATCTCGAAGCAACTGACCCCAAGTTTTGAGCAAGTGAATCTGATAGCTGCAACCGAAGGAGCAACCTGGATGACTCCCATCCGAGACTACTTACAAAGTGGCACACTACCCAACGGGCGTAACGAAGTCAAGAAAATCTTGAGGAAAGCTTCCCGCTACACAATACAAGAGGACACCCTCTATCGACGCGGATTCTCTAACCCCCTATTAAGGTGTGTCGCTGGAAGGGAAGCCAAGGAAATCTAATCCAACATTCATCAAGAAAGTTGCGGAGATCACACCGGAGGGCAAACTTTAGCAAAAAAGATACTCCGATATGGATATTTCTGGCCCACCTTAAGCAAGGACGCCTTAAATTTCGTCAGAAAATGTGACAGATGCCAGAAGTTTGCTAAAATTCCGCGGCTACCAACAACTGAGGTTACTCAAATGACCAACCCATGGCCCTTTGCAGTATGGGGAATTGACTTAATCGGCAAACTACCAATGGGCCGAGGCAGGGCTAAATATGCTATAGTGGCAGTCGACTATTTCACCAAATGGGTGGAAGCAGAACCCCTGAATAAAGTATCTTCTGCAAAAGTTATTAATTTCTTGATCAAAAATGTTCTGTGCAGGTACGGAGTCCCATTCAAAATCATATCAGACAATGGACTTCAATTTGACAACGAGGAATTCGCCAATTGGTGCCAAGAGCATGGAATTCACAAAAGCTTCTCATCCGTAGCGTATCCCCAGGCAAACGGACAAGTCAAAGCCGTCAACAAAATCCTAAAAACTCTAATCAAAAAGAAACTCGAAAAGTCAAAGGGCGCTTGGGTGGATGAACTCCCTACGGCACTGTGGGCTTATCGCACATCTTTCAGAACATCAACAGGGCATACTCCTTTCTATTTGGCATACAGATCGGAGGCTATGCTCCCAGTTGAAACCATCGTGCCTTCCCACCGTAGGATCCACTATAACCCAAAAGAGAACGAAGAACTCCTTTACATGTCTTTGGATCTAATTGAGGAGAGAAGAAATGATGCAGCCCTCAAAGCAGCAGCCCACAAACAAAAAGTGGCAGCACAATGCAATTCCAAAGTCAAGCATCGTACCTTACGAGAAGGGGATCTTGTCCTCAAGCGAATCTTCCCTCGCCCCGGAGCACTAGATCCAATCTGGGATGGTGTAATTCATAAAGATCTCCACAATGGAGCTTATATTTTGTCAATAGTGGACGGGGAGGTGCTCCAGAGGGCATGGAACATCCAACACCTTCGTCGATACTTTTCTTAACTTGTACTGCCCATATGAAGTGAATTAACAAAGAGAATCAGTGGACGTAGGCATTTTCGTGCCAAACCACTTTAAAAAAAACTTGTCTCTTTTTAACTTGTTCCTTCATATCTTGGCTGCTTGTTAACTTTATCCTTTTCTGTTGAACAAAATCCTGTACAAATAGCATTTTCATTCAAGACGCTCCACAGCGCGACTTCTCCTGGACAAGACCTAGCAGGTACTATACGAATCTATGCCCTCACCAATGAGACACTTTTGCTCTGGCATCCCTCTGCTGCGGGTTAACTCATTGCTCGCGACGGCCCTCAAAGCCAACTGTAATGAGCCGATTATAAGCCACCGAGAAGGCCGACTATAGCCGAGGCAGCTCATTACGGCGTTCGGCTCGCTGGCAACTGTGAACCGATTATAAACCCCAACATAAGGTGTGGCCAGCCAGGGGTAGTTCATGGTTGACGATCGGCACCCACGCTAGCCGGCCACAATAAATCGAATAATACCCACGATTACGGGCCATAATGGCCCGGGTAGTTACTGTGCGCGATCTCGGCTCTGATGTGTCTTAAGTGCGGCTGTGGTAAAAAAGAATTAACTCCCCGCGGAGGCGTAAGATGGGTGACAAATGTCTCCAAGACCCACAGCTAGGGAAAGTGACTACAAAGCCCGTTTGCCACGAACTTAAGCACATCGAAGGCCTTCCGTGATTGGAAGTTTTACTATTTCACATATTTCAATTCTATTTAAAGAACTTTTCTCCTATCCTCTATAACAATCCCTGAAGTACAGGACACAGAGTAGAAGATACTCACCAGCGGGAATGGGAATTCACGGTTGGATAGCAGGACATTCACCTGAGCTCCATCCTTAGTCGTATAAAAATATTCAAAACTGCCATCTACAATTAGAACATGAAAGGCGGTATTTTCTTCTTTTATACAAATTCCTGACTATAATTTATTCATACATCGCACTAGCATTATAAGGCATGAAATTATGCTTTAAGCAAGAACTTGGCATTAAACACAACTGAATTACAAGCATATGCATAGATATATTTCTCATACAACATGTGAAAATAACAAAAGCATTCAAAAAACGACGGAATCAGCTTAAGTTAAAAAATTACACGTCAAGAATAGTGTTGTTTATTACAAGTGGCATAATTACAACCTAAGAGTTACGTTACTGTTTTGAGACTAACGTGTACAACAATGTCAAGCCCACCAAAAGATATCCAGGTCCAATCAAGGAGCCGGCCGCGTCGGAGTTTTATCCTTGCCCCGTTGCCCGCCTGTCCGGTCAAAGAAAGAATTCATTAGTGATAAGCAACCAAGTTAACGGAAAGACCAGAAAGGAAGACTTACCAGCACCTGCTTCTTGACCATCCTGGTCATCATCCTCTACTTGTACACTTGCCTCCCCCGGCAACAACATGCGCGCTCTATCAATCCCAAAGGAGCGGGAGATAACGTCAAGCTGCTCGCCTTTGAGAAAGCTTGGGAAACAGTCGGGAGGTGAGTTCAGAAGCTCCTGAGGGCCTTACCCATCCACTAGTGACCTCGGGGTAGGCCCATGACGTCCCGGTTCTGACTGAGCTGGGGGCACTGCGGAAGGATCGTCTCTATCCTGGGATTTCCTCTTTTCTGATCGGGTTTCAACTTTACAAGACATTTATCTGCAAACACAAAGAAGTGCATCGTTAGAATAAAGGAAGTAAACAAGCGAGTGTGTGCAGTTTGGAATTTCACTCATAATTCAAGTCATAAAAGTGCATTCGGTAGATCAAGGCTGAAAGGTCATTCGGTATTCGAACTCCCCTATCTCATTCGGCAATCATACTCCTCATGGTCATTCGGCATTTCAAGCACGAAGTTCATTCGGCAAAGAATGTCTCAGATAATTCGGCATTCAAAACCGGATGGGGGCGTCCAGATAAACAAAGCGCGCCATACGCAAGCATATGCCCCACTTTGGGTGGCAAATGTTGGGAGTGTTTTCGCCTACTACCGGACCAAACTCCCCTCTTATGCATGGCCGAACCAAACCCCTTCCTAGGCATAATCGAACCAGCCTCTACTTCACTGCCTACCGAACCAACTACAAGGTGCCTCTCCCGGACCAACCCCTAAGACCAAGGATGCCGATCCAGCCCTCTACCGGTCCAGAGCTACCAAACCAAAGCAGCCGAACCAGCCTCCCTCAGACCTCCACCGAACCAGCCTATGCCGGACCAACTCCCCACCGGACCAAACCTATCCACCGAATGAAGTCTCCACCGAACGAAGCAACACATCTCACCACCGGACCATTCATCTCACCACCGAACCAAAGGAAACCGGATCAGATCCACCAGGCCAGATTACATCAGCCCAGGCCCGCCAGCTGCTATATACCTCCTAGACCCCTACCCCCAGCCTCACTCTATAAATAGAGGGGCAGGGGTACAACAATGGGGGACAAGTTTGATAGCTCAAGCACAGAGAGAACTTTCAAACAACTTTCTTTTACTTGTATCAAAGCTTTGTACTTGTAATCTAAACAAGAGGAGAAATAACATATGAAGTGGACATAGGCACATTCTGGCTGAACCACTATAAATCTGCGTGTCTTTTTACAGTTTAGCCCCTGCTTTTTATATATTTGCATAAATCACCCAAATCACTAAGAACCACATAAGATCTATTAAATCATACGACTTTGAGGTGTTTGTCCATTTTTTGTTCAAACACTATGAATTAACCTTTGTGACGATAATTAAATTTTATTTTGAAATAAAAGAGTATTTCAAATGGTGTATCTTTTATATTATAAAAGACTTGAATTGTGAACAGTTTTTTAAGCTATAAGTTAAATCTTGATTTAAAGATTTAATGGCTTAATCCAATTGAAATGGAAATTGATTTGGGAATCTGTGAATGAATCTTTGTGAAACTGGGTAAACTTTGTGAAGTAAATCTTTTTGTTTAAAGATTTAAAAATGGTAATTTGTTTAAACCATTTAAAGGAAAGGATTTGGGTAATAAGTTATGACTTAATTGAAATCCCTATATCCATATGTTTTGAAATATTGTGCTCACTATTCGGGTTAGCCGGGAAAAGACCTTTGTGTCATATAACCCATTCCGAATCAGTGATACGACGATATGGATCGTATTGAAGACCGGTGGTGAAGACCGGGTATTTGTGAAAACGATAGGATGACCTATTGATTGTCTCTGCACCGTTAGCTACGGTATAGAGATTTCCTTTGTGATGGGAAGTTCGATCGGGATTGTGAATACCCGGATTGCAAGGGCTTCTTCGGAAGTGCCTTCGGTTCTGTTCGAACCCGGAACAGACTTGTATGGTTACATGTCTGACATTACATTTTGAGATATAAAGCTGATTTCTTTCAAATACATTTCTGTTGGTGGCGGAGAATTTATTCTCTTATCTTAACACCCTTCTCTGAGACATACGAGCTCAGGGTTATGTAGTTGAAGGTTATCAGTGATATACTCCCAATTTGGTAATGTGGCATGCTGAGTGTTGCTGTGTGATGATTATTTATTGATCATTTGTTGATCAAAGCGTGACTTTGTGAAAAAGCGTAGCTTTGTGGATGAGACCTCTTCGGACCTCACAACCCGAAAATGGTCAAAATAGGAATGATGCGGCAAGGTTATGAGGGTCGCTCCCTTTAGGGTATGTCATTTCCTTCTGGAAAAAGGGTGGTATCAGGTATGGAGCCCTGGTATTTATCCTATGTGGATACTCCAATCTCATTTACTGTGTGATTGTTGTTTGATCGAGGCGCCTCGGATAAAGGTCCCAAAGGACCGGGGGGTGGCATATTCGTGTAATAGTTACCTGGTGTCAGAGGTAACCCGGCCTTATTTTGTCAGAGAGCTAGTTAGTTCTCGGGACGTCCAGCCAAAGGCGATCCCATGTGGCATAGGAAGTTCCTTAGCCTGACCATTTGTTGGAAATCCAAAGAATAAATACGAACCTTGTACGGTTTTAGTTGTATAACCTGCTATTGAACATAGTAGCTATAGTAGGCATAAGTGTGGAATGCCTATGCTGGCTAAGATTAATATTATATTTTCGAAATGTTTTCTGCACTATGCACTAATAATAATATCAAAAATGATTTGTTTGCGTAGTAAGCATGTTTGACTATCATTAGAAGAAATCTCCTCCAATTCTGCATTTGCATTGTGTGTGTGGCGGGAGGTCTTATGGTAGTTTCATTTTCCAAAAGCATTGCGGATATTTTCCACTTCCTTTGTTGTTGTTGTTTTAAAGATAAATAACTGTTTTAAGTTCTCACACCAGTCACCATGACTGACCTGGAGTTTATTGTTTCCTTCCTAAACTCTGGGTGCCCACCAATTTCCACACGGGCAGTCTAGAGTCAGGTTATCAGGTCATTCTGGATTCGGGAGATGCTTTGGAGCTCAAGTGGCGAGCTGGTTGGCGAGACGTATCACTTGTATATGATATTATTTATTCCGCTGTGCATTCTGTAAGAGGACAAGTTATTAACTATCCAGTGTTGTATATTGTTGTTGTAAACTCTGATGATGATGTAATGTACAAACTGATATAGTTCTTTGATTTAAAGATTATTCATTTTCTATTATATGTTGTTCCGCTGCGATATGTGACATTCTGATATTGTTCTGTGTTTTTCTGTTATTTCTTCTTTCTTTTTCTTCTGTCTTCTTCTACCTCTTCTTTTTCCCCTAACAATTCGGTTTTCCGGCATTCGATTGCTCGGCAGTTGATACAGTGGACGTATTAATGTCGATTTTCGGAAGTCGAAAATCTCGAATCGTTGCATTTGTTATCAGAGCATATGGTTAAGTGATAACCTTGGCTCTATTGGGTGTTACTCATTAGAGATAGAGTCAGTAGTACTCTAGAATGAGTTGAGTGTAATAATAAATATGAGCGCGTATTTGTTAGTGAATATGAAATTGTTTTGTATTGTGTTGACTTATCAGTTGATTGTTTATAGATTCTGGTCGTTGCAGTCTAGCTAACTGTAATCGATAGGGGTTTCTAAACTCTTAAACAAGATGAACCGATACAGTATCATTTTAAAATTGGGTAAATGAAATAATTTTACCTTGGTTATATTTTGTATATAAAGAAGTAATTTTTCAGAATTATTAAAGTGTGTATATAATTAATTGTTTGGTTGTTGAAAATGTGAGAATATATATGAGTTAATGAAAGTTGTTGAATAATCTAAATAAAAACAACAATTGTAAAAGAATGAAGTATATAAGCAAATGAATTATTAAGTATAGAATCATAATTAAGATGATTTACAATTGTGAAATAATCTTGTATAAGTAAAGTTAAATAGTGAAATTATATGATAAATGTGATTTATAAATTAAAAGGAAATTTTTGAAAGAATTTAAAGCACTGGATTCACTACTGTTACTGGAAAATAATAAAGGTGATGACTGCAGCATCATCAGTATCATTTTCAAGTTTCTGTGTGATGGAATTGCTACCATAATGAATTGAAAAAATTGAAGTTTTGTTGTGATAAACAAAATTTAAATTAAAATCCAAATTGAAATTGATGAATATAAGTAAAATGAGTTTTTGAATCTAAAATGGTTAAATAATTTTGTTAAGAAAAACAAAATCTGAATTGGATTTATAAGTGGAAATTTAAGTTAAGATAAACAAATGATGTTTAATTGGAATATAACTTAAGTAATGATGAATGAATTTGATTTTGATATCGAAGTAAAATAATAAAGTGAATTAAATGGATGTGAACTTGAGTTATAAAATAAAAATAAAATTCGAATTTATTTGTAAAATGAATTAGCAATTGAATTAATAAATGGATTGAATGTTAATCAATCTAATGTAAATGAATTGATACGGAATAATGGAAGTAAGTGTTAATTCATTAAAGCTAATAAATTGGAAATTGAATGGAAGTCAATTTAATATTAAACCAATTGGGATTAAAAATGTTGAACCAAATTGAATGTGAAGTAAAGTAAATTGAATGAATTTGGTTGTGTTGAATATATATTGGTTGTTATATGATTGTTGGTTAATTGTATATAGTATAATTCATTAAGTGTTAATGAAATTGAATTGAGAAAAAAAAATTGAAAGCTATATGATGGAATTTAAATTGGAAGTGAACCAACCTGAATGTAAATTAGTGAACGTAAACTAATGGAAAATGAATAAATGAATGTCATTGTATATGAATTGGTTGTAAACAATTACAAGTGATGTCGAAATCTTATAAGTTGCTTATAAACCTTGTTTCGTATGTATTTCTTTTAATATGCATGTGTTGTAGTTGTTTAAAAGAGTAAATTGTTAATAACTTTATATATATGTCACTTACATATTTAAATTGAGTAAGTACAGGTACCGGGGCTACCGTTCGGCTGATTTGGGTTGCGCTAAAATGCTAAATAAATAACTGCTTTGCTTAAATGCTAAAAAGGTACGCCTACGCAATAAAAATAGGAAATATGAACTGTTTTTCTGCTTTTCCGATCGTGTGGGTCGATGTATATATATTTATGTCTATTGTGATCCTACTACGATCGAACCGTGCAAAGGAGGCTATGGCGAATTTTTCTGAAAATTTAAGGCGTTAGAAAATTTTCGGGAAATTTTGGAAAATTTGTGAAAACTAAATTTTGGATTTGGAGTTAAAAGTTAAACGATATAGTTTGTTTTGAAAAGTATAACTAAGTGTAGATTTGAAAAACTTAGTAAAGTTTTTGAAAGAGTTTAACTATTGGATTTTGGGAAAGTTGTATACTTAAGTGATTTTGAAATCTAATTTGAACGAATTGTTTGAAAAGTTAATAGATTTGGGCATTTTTCTTACTTTGCAATTTCGAGGACGAAATTCTTTTAAGGGGGGAAGATTGTAACGACCTAGAATTTCTATCATTTGAAATTCAGATATTTAATTAATTTTAAATATTAACAAGTGGAATTTGTAAGTCGAATAAAATTTAAATTCGAATATAGTGATTTAATTGTTTAATTAAATCGATAGTTTAATATTTGAAATTCCAGAAATAATTGATAATTGGGTTTAATGTGTATAAAAATGATTTATAAAGTTATATTAAATCATATTGAAGTTATAATGATGTTATAGAACTTTTAAAATTGATTTAAAAGTTAAATTGTGAAAATTTAATATTTTAATATTTAATTGGCGAGTGAAAATAGTCATTTTTCAAACAGTCTCGGATTTTGACGAAACCAGTTTCATCGGATCTGTAATTTGAAATTATTGTAAGATTTCAATTTTCGTGTCAATCGGAATTACGGTTTGTCCAGGGCAAGTTAAAACGCATCGAAATTGTTTTAAATCGATTTGATTTAAATTTGATCGTTTTTTCCGTAACTCTCACATACGATCGAATTAGCTTCTGAAACACGTTCCATTGTGTTCGGAACGCGGGTAAAACCCTTGAAACGCCAGCTGGCACGCTTGATTTCGAGTTCGGAAAATTTTCGATGAATAGTGTTTCGTAAATTTTCTATAAAAGGCCTCAGAATTTCTGTTTTGCATTCAAACCCTAATTCTTCTTCCAGCCGGCCCTAATAGTTTCAATGGCCGAGAATTTGTTTCCTTTCCTCCTCGATCTCTTCTAATCCACTCATTTTTATCAAAAATCTCCAACTACAAAAATGTAGAGCACGTCAAGAACTATCGATCCAACGGTGGATCTTGCGTGATATCGTCAGGTGGTGGCGAAATTGGGTTCCGTTCTCCATGTGTTCGTGCACGATTTTGATGGCCAGGAGGCGACCAAGCCTCGTCGCATTTGGGGCGATGGTGGGGGCGGCAACGCTCTTCAATGTGGTGGTGGTTGATCGAAGTATAGATGATCGTACGTGGCTCGATAATTGCGAGATGAGAGGCGGCTTGGGTTTCCTTTCCAGTTCGAACGAACGTGTTTTTTTCACGTTGGAGAAGAATAGAACGCATGGCCCAGATCTGCTAGTTCGAAATTCAATGGCCAGATGAAGCTAGGGTTTGAGAAAATTAAAATAAAGTTGTATATTATTATATTATAAATCGTATAAACTTTTAAATATCGTATCTTTGTCATACGAGGTCAAAAAATTACGAAACGAATTTTGTTGGAATCGTTTTGTCGAGCTCTTCACAATGGAGCTGGTTTGGAGTCAATTGGAGCTAGTGAAAATTTTGAGTAAAATTAAACGTGCGTTTAATTTTATTCGAAATAAAATACTGCAACCGTTATAAAAAGCAAGGTGAGAACTTCTCACTCAATCGAAATTGTTTCGATTTAAATTTTAAATAGTTAGATTTAAAATTGCTTGATTGTGTGAATTGAATGATAATTGTTATCTATTGTGTTAAATAGACCCTATACGTCGTATATTAAGCGGAGGTTATTTATTAAAAACATATACCGTGATAATTCCACCGTGAAGTGGAATTGGTATTATATATGTATTTGGAGTTGATTTCCCGCATTATATAGCGGATGAGACCCTATCGCGCCGCATAATAGCGGATAGTATTTTATAAATCCCATATACCGCGATATTCCATATTGAAGTGGAATTGGTATTGTGCTAACATCTGTGGATGCAGGGAAACATGTTGGAGGGATCCAACTGGATTCCTCAAATAATTGAATTTGTTTCAATATTGTGTGTTGATATTTATAATCACCGTGTGATTATTTTTGTGATTGGAATTGTTGACGGCTACAATTTAGCCGGATATATTTTTGGTATCGTTGGATACCGAAAATAAATAAAATTTGATTTTCGAAATTTAAGTTGAAAATTTATCGAAAAATTTATTTTTGATAATTGGATAAATTTAAAAGGAGTTAAAAGATAAAAGTCTTATTTTTGAACTGTATTGAATTAAATTTCAAATTTGTATAAAAAGGGCTTGATAAATGGATTTTGAAATTATCATTTATAAATTGAAGAATTTATTTAAAATTTGGATTTTTGAATTGTTTGGAAAATAAAGGAATTTGTCTTCTTAAAAAGGAATTTATTTTATAAAGGAAATAAATTTAGAAATCCATTTGGTAATTGATTTTTTGTGATTGAAAATAAATCTTTTGGAAATATTTGGAAATTTATTTGGTGTCTTGAAATAAATTTGAAAATGTGATTTATGAAGATTAAATTAATCCTACTTATGGATGTTTGGGTTATATTGGATGTTGAATTGTTTGACATCTCTGATATGTGATGCTTTGTGATATATCCTGATTTGTGTTGTGATCTGTGAATTATTTATCTGTGATATATATATATCTGTGATCTGTGAATGAAAGATAAGCGTTATAGTTATACCGCTTATCAAATATATTGTTATATTTGATCTTTGATGGTTGAATGTTGTTGCACTATTGTGTTAAACCCGTAGACTACACAATACACACACAAATCTGGATTTCACGTGGAAATCAGTTAAGTCACAGATTTTTGACAATTCTAAAGATTGAATTTTTGAATCCAAAATAGTTTTGGAATTTGAATTGGAAGCTTTTGAAAATGAGTTTCAAAAATAAGAGTTATTTTAAATAACTTAATAAAATTTAAATTTAAATAATTTGATTTAAATTTTGAATTCAATATTTTGAAATTGAATTCAATAATTTGGGAATTTTTGTCTAAAAGATTTTATAAGTATAAAAGGTGTTTATATGGGTTTTTGTAACCATTTAAAATATGGTTTTGGAAATTTAAATTTAAATTCTAGTTTTGTACTTGAACGACTTTAACCTGTGTAATTGTAACCAGTTTTTCCCAAAACGAAAACTATATGTTTTCAGATAATAATAGCTTTCATAAAGTGAAAAGATTTCCAATTTGTATCAAAACATTTCAAGTTGAAATGAAATTGTAAATAGTTTAGAAAAACTATGAATTAACCTTTATGACGATAATTAAATTTTATTTTGAAATAAAAGAGTATTTCAAATGGTGTATCTTTTATATTATAAAAGACTTGAATTGTGAATAGTTTTTAAAGCTATAAGTTAAATCTTGATTTAAAGATTTAATGGGTTAATCCAATTGAAATGGAAATTGATTTGGGAATCT
Source organism: Allium fistulosum (assembly GCA_030737815.1). Taxonomy (NCBI): domain Eukaryota; kingdom Viridiplantae; phylum Streptophyta; class Magnoliopsida; order Asparagales; family Amaryllidaceae; genus Allium; species Allium fistulosum. Next base: position 1,365,685,278 of record CM060902.1, on the reverse strand, counting down.
GTGAATGAATCCTTGTGAAACTGGGTAAACTTTGTGAAGTAAATCTTTTTGTTTAAAGATTTAAAAATGGTAATTTGTTTAAACCATTTAAAGGAATGGATTTGGGTAATAAGTTGTGACTTAATTGAAATCCCTATATCCATATCTTTTGTAATATTGTGCTCACTATTCGGGTTAGCCGGGAAAAGACCTTTGTGTCATATAACCCATTCCGAATTAGTGATACGGCGATATGGATCGTATTGAAGACTGGTGGTGAAGACCGGGTATTTGTGAAAACGATAGGATGACCTATCGATTGTCTCTGCACCGTTAACTACGGTATAGAGATTTACTTTGTGATGGGAAGTTCGATCGGGATTGTGAATACCCCGATTGCAAGGGCTTCTTCGGAAGTGCCTTCGGTTCTGTTCGAACCCTGAACAGACTTGTATGGTTACATGTCTGACATTACATTTTAAGATATAAAGCTGATTTCTTTCAAATACATTTCTGTTGGTGGCGGAGAATTTATTCTCTTAGCTTAACACCCTTCTTTGAGACGTACGAGCTCAGAGGTTATGTAGTTGAAGGTTATCAGTGATATACTCCCAATTTGGTAATGTGGCATGCTGAGTGTTGTTGTGTGATGATTATTTATTGATCATTTGTTGATCAAAGCATGGCTTTGTGAAAAAGCGTAGCTTTGTGGACGAGACCTCTTCGGACCTCACAACCCGGAAATGGTCAAAATAGGAATGATGCGACAAGGTTATGAGGGTCGCTCCATTTAGGGTATGTCATTTCCTTCTGGAAAAGGGTGGTATCAGGTACGGAGCCCTGGTATTTAACCTATGTGGATACTCCAATCTCATTTACTGTGTGATTGTTGTTTGATCGAGGCGCCTCGGATAAAGGTCCCAAAGGACCGGGGGGTGGCATATTCGTGTAGTAGTTACCTGGTGTTCGAGGTAACCCGGCCTTGTGTTGGCAGAGAGCTAGTTAGTTCTCGGGACGTCCAGCCAGAGGTGATCCCATGTGGCATAGCAAGTTCCTTAGCCTGACCATTTGTTGGAAATCCAAAGAAACAATACGAACCTTGTACGGTTTTAGTTGTATAACCTGCTATGGAATGTGGCGGTAACATGCTATTGAACATAGTAGCTATAGTAGGCATAAGTGCGGAATGCCTATGCTGGATAAGATTAATATTATACTTTCGAAATATTTTCTGCACTATGCACTAATAATAATATCAAAAATGATTTGTTTGCGTAGTAAGCATGTTTGACTATCATAAGAAGAAATCTCCTCCAATTCTGCGTTTTCATTGTGTGTGTGGCGGGAGATCTTATGGTAGTTTCATTTTCCAAAAGCATTGCGGATATTTTCCACTTCCTTTGTTGTTGTTGTTTTAAAGATAAATAACTGTTTTAAGTTCTCACACCAGTCACCATGACTGACCTTGAGTTTATTGTTTCCTTCCTAAACTCTGGTGCCCACCAATTTCCACACGGGCAGTCTAGAGTCAGGTTATCAGGTCATTCTGGATTCGGGAGATGCTTTGGAGCTCAAGTGGCGAGCTGGTTGGCGAGACGTTTCACTTGTATATGATATTATTTATTCCGCTGTGCATTCTGTAAGAGGACAAGTTATTAACTGTCCAGTGTTGTATATTGTTGTTGTAAACTCTAATGATGATGTAATGTATAAACTGATATAGTTCTTTGATTTAAAGATTATTCATTTATCTATTATATGTTGTTTCGCTACGATATGTGAGATTCTGATATTGTTTTGTGTTTTTCTGTTGTTTCTTCTTTCTTTTTCTTCTGTCTTCTTCTACCTCTTCTTTTTCCCCTAACAATTCGGTTTTCCGGCATTCGATTGCTCGGCAGTTGATACAGTGGACGTATTAATGTCAATTTTCGGAAGTCGAAAATCTCGAATCGTTACATTTTCGTCAGATCTGGTGATCGATGGAGTAGTGGTGGTTGGCGGCGACTTGCAGGAGGTCACGACATCGATCGAAACCCACTGGAGTTTGTGTACACGTACACAAGGATCATTGGTGCAAGTTTGGGTTTCAGGAATTTTCAATTTGGGGAAGAATGATTTCTTCCGGGGTCGAACTCGAGTTGAAGTCGTGATTAACTCGAAGTAGGTAAAGTTGTGGGTTAGCCCGGGGTCAAGCTCGGGTGAAACAAGTATTTGCTCGGGTTATTTGATTTGATACAAAAGCAGTGTCAAATTTTGAAGAAAATCAAGTTTAGTGAAAATAAATTTTCTTTAAATTTTAGATGTTAACCAAGTTTTAAATTGGTTAAGAAGGTTTTTAAATAAAAAAAATTTATAAATTAACCAAGCTTTAAATTGTTTAAAATATACATGACCTTTATTTTTAACGTTTATTTTAAATAAACTTAATAATATTACAAATGTTTTAGTTGTTAATTAACTTTTAAAGTCTAAGTTAATTTATTTGTTAAAGGATAATAAATTACTTAAAGATAATTACTTAATGAAAGTAATTAAGGATGAATAATTAATGATTTTAAAGATTTATTAATCAAGTTTTTAAAGGTTAATTAATTATGGAATAATTAATTAAGTTAAAAGGTATTATAAGAAAGCTTTTAAGAATAAAATTATTTAAGCAAGTTTGAAAAAGGTTTTCAAAGATTTTAAGTATCAAATTTAAATGTTTAAAATTTGTTTGTTCTTAAGTAAAATTATATTTCAAATATATAATTGTTTTCTAAATAATTTTTATGAAGTTTAATGATGGTAATGAGTATTTAATTTAAATGAAGAATTTTTCCTTAATTAGTAAAGGTTGAGATTAATTAAGGATAATTAATTATTAAAATAAATTGAAGGTTAATTACTTATTTGTAATTAAGACTAATTACTTAATAAAGTAATTAGTGATAGTTAATGAATCAACTAGAGATTAAGTGATGATTAATTGATTAATGTAACTAACTTTAGATTAATTAATTAGTCTAATTAATTAAAGACAATCACTTATGAATTAATTTTGTGAAGCAATTAATGAATAATTACTTAATGTAATTAATTTAAGAATAATTACTTATGGAAGTAATTAGAGGATAATTACTTTATAGAAGTAATTAAATGGAAGTGATTAAGGGTTAATCACTTAGTGTAATTAATTATAGGATTAATTAATTAAGGGTTGATTACTTAATGTAATCAAAGAGTAATTAATCAATAATGATTAATTAAAAGGGTAATTAAAGGATAATTACCTATTGTAATTAAGAGATAATTAATCAAGAAAGATTAATTAAGGTAAGTAATTAAGAGATGCTTAATTTATTAATTAGTGTAATTAATTGATGTTAAGTAAGTGGGATTAAGGATAATCCAAATGATTGAGTAGATAATTAATTTAATTAGAGTTTAATTAAATTAATTAAGAATGAATCAAACTTGTTTATGGATGATTTAATGATATGGATGATTTAATAATATTGAATGATTTGGATGTGATATCTCTGATATGTGCTGTTTTGTGATATGTTTGGTTGAATTAGATAATACGAATTATCTATTTGTGTTGATATGAATCATTTATCTGTGTACAAGTGTTATCCTTAATAATTAAATTTGTTTAAGATATAATGGATTAAATAGTAATATTGTGAGTTATTTGTCGATGATAAATTGTTCTGTGGTATGATATCCAGGATATGTATTATTGTTTTAAATTTAACAATTTGGATTAGAGATGATATTGAATTCGAAAAGACCGGGGTCGGGTATCAGTAATACCCGAAATCACTTCGAATAGTAATCTAAAATTCTTAAATTAGATATGTGAAATTAAGCAGACTGGAAGGGAATAAATTGAGTAACATTGACATTAAGCTGGAGAACTGTTGTGTGTGATAAATGATTGACTATTATAAGTAAGAACTTATAAAAATTACGAGTTACCCTGGTTTGCAAATAAGATTTATAACTTAGTATTTCATATTATATGGGTTTACACACGCTGGTTTCCAGCCTGATCCGGGTGTTACTTTGATGTAATGCTCGGGTCAGACCGAGTATTACAGATTTTCAAGTTAGGACGTTTTGGAGCTCAGGAGGCGAGCTAGATGGCAGGAATGTATGGAGTGTATTCCGCTATGATATATTGTTATTTATCTAGGACAAGTTATTTTAACTGTCCAATGATGGTGGGATGTTGTAACTATGATGTATTTAAATGTAATTGACTAATACAGCTTTCTTTGTGTAAAGAATATTATTTGATATTATATTTTATCTGCTGCGAATTGTGAGATTTTGAGTTTAGTTTTCTGTTTCTTCTTCTTCTATCTCTTTTCTTCTTTTCCTAACTATCTGGAATTTTCGGGATCGAAAATTTTGGGTTGTTACATTTACCTTTCATACATATGTTTTTTAGTCTTATTAGATCTTACGTTTGCTTCGAATGTTGGATGTAAAAATCCATCATCCGAAGGCTAAAAAAAGTCGAAGAATCAATGTAAGTAGAATAATTCCTTTTGTATTGATCAAACGTTGCAAAATACTTTTTGCGGGAGCTGAATTGTTTTCCACGGACAGTGCTCTAACTCCTCTTGGTTAAGAATTTTACCATCATATATTTTGGCAAGACAAAAGCATCCACCTTATCAAGTGTAGGTCGGCCAAACAAAGCATTGTAGTATGATGATTGGTTGATAATCACGAAGAGAGTTTCAAAATTTCGGCAGCATGGTGGTACTCACATCTGCACTAGCAACTTCACTTATCCTATTGGGGTCGATCCCTTGTTGTTGAACCCAAAGATTAGATCAAGGTGGGGTTCTAGCTTTTCTTCTGGGATGCCCATTTGATCAAAGGCATGTTTGAAAATAACATTGACCGCACTTCCAGTGTCTAGAAGAATCTTGGGCACTATAGACAGTCGAATTTGAGTCGTGATCATAAGAGGGTCATTAGGAGTGTAATGGATCCCTTTCTTGAGCTCCTGGGGAGTAGTAACAAGATTTGGCATCAGAATGTTGAATAGCGGGTTTTTCAGCTGGGGCTCTTCTTGAATGGAGGACATTTCTTTTCTAGCCTCTTTGATGTATCTATATCTGGCCCCCTTGCTAGTCCCTGTTGGATGTGGCCCCCGATGGATTACATCAATCCTATTCACCGGCAGACTCAAGCTAATTGGGTCTTCTTCTTCCAAGATGTTGACAGCATTGCTAGGAAACTTTTGCGGACCATCACCGGTTCATGGTGCTTTTTGTTTGTCTTGGATAAACTCCTTCAAATGCCCCTCACGAATTAATTTCTGAATCATTCCAGCCAACACTATACATTCATCAGTTCTGTGGCCGTTCGCATTGTGGTAAGCACAATAGTCATCCCTTTTTCTCTATTCAGGGTAGTTTTTAGCCTTCAATGAAGTCGGGAAGTTAACCTTCTCCTTTGTCATAGCATAGATATAAGACAATGGCTTGTTAAAAGCGATTGAATTAGTATTAGCCTCTTTCCATCTTGTTCTCTTATGTCCCCGATCTAATCAAAACCTTCCACTTTCCTTTTTAGGATTAGCTTTCTTTTTAGTGTGATATAATTCATCCATTCGAATGAACTTATCAGCCTGAAAATGGAAGTCCTGCAGATCCTTGCACCTATGAATAAAGAGTTGCTTCTAGAATAGTGTATTCTCTATTAACCCACAGTGTACTGCAATGAGTTTATCCCGGTCATTCATATCTTTAGCTTTTAATGCTTCTATGTTGAACCTTTTGAGGTAATCTCCCAATGACTCCCCTTGTCTCTGTTTAATGTTGGCTAGAAAGTGTAATCGATTGTTGGGTCCTTGGATATACAAAATTGGGCAGAAAACTACTTCCATGAATAGATCGTCTTCTCACGATATTGTTGACACCATTTAGCGACGGCCCCTTGAAGCGTTACTGAAAACAGTCTGCATCGAACGGCTCCAGAAGCATTATACAGATCCATTTGGCTATCAAAAGCCATCAAGTGACCATTAGGGTCTATAGTACTATGATACTTCAGAGTTGAGATCTTTACATAGAATGGGATGACCATTGACATAATTTCATCTGTGAAAGGTGCCACTTGTTCGTTATCATTTGCTCTCTCATCCAAAGTCCATTTCCCCTTAGCATTTAGCATGTCCTTTATTGCTTTTTTCTACTACATCTTTCAGATAAGCTTCGATATCGTGACAACTTTTACGGTTTGGGTTGTATTCGTTTGATGTCGAGCTTCCTGATTACTCGAGAGATTTGTCTAGTACCCTTCCTTAATGATCGAGTTTAGTCGGATGACGCTCTTTATTCTTTGAAGATTTCAAGTCGATTTTGCTCGTTTTCATTGGTATAAACCATTAAGTTTCTTCTTGGAGAGATCATCTCATCTCCAGTTATTGGTTTTGCTGTCTTGGAAGAATTTTGAGATAGTGCTACTTTGAGAAGCTCTTGCCTCTCCAGCAATTGTTGTTCCAAGTGATTTATTTTGGTTGCATTGTCGTCTTGTTGTGCTGGGGTTGACGGTTGCCCTTGCACTACCCCTTCCATGTTGAAAGTTGGTGTTATGTTTTCTTCTAAAGTTGTGGCGTGTACGGCCTCTTCGCCGTTCGACTAAGCCTTTTGGATTTCATTTTCCTACACCAAGTCAAACAATCCATAATTAGTATACAAGGTAACCATAAGGTCGGAGGTTCGAGCCCTTCTTCTAGTGCCAAAAATGTTAACAAGAAAACTTGGCAACATCCTCAAAGCTAAGTGGTTGGCAAGAAATATTTATAGCGCATAAAAAGAAGAGTTTTAGAAGTGACCACTTTCTTCGAAACCCCTTTCGATTGAGTTGATTTGGATAAATCACTCGCGGAGGGTGGTCTTATGAAAATATTAATTGTAGTTAATAGATCCAATCAACCCTATTGAAATGAAGGTTAAAGAAAAAGCTCCCCTTTTGAGGCCTCTTTTTGGGTGAGTCAAAAGAGATTATTTTTATCGGACATTTGTTTCTTTTGATTGTGTCGAAAGGAACAATTCAATCCTTAAGGAGGAGTACTTACTTTCGATAACATTTTTTATGCTCTTTTGGAAAGAACTCCTTCGATAGGGTTGTATGTATTGTAGTGTATGTACACCTTTCGAAGGTATTCAACCAGCTAGCATAGCTTTGTATTTACACATCAAATCCCTTCTGAAACGTCCCCTTTCGATTAGGTCAAAAGGGTATATTCCCTTTTGAAGTTGACTCAATATATCAACTCTATGTTCCATATGCAATGAAATAACATCTCGGACAATATGAGTTCCATGAACTTATTTATATTGAAACACTATCATCATCTTTGTTCAACACTTGATATTATCAAACAAGATGATAATGTGATTCGTATTCATATTATCCAAATTGATCTCATTACATCGCATAAATGAAATAGGAATTAAGAAGATAAGCAAGCATCATGTGCAATAGATCATTAGTCAAGCTAATGATCGAAATGATCTTTCTCATGATCAAAATCATTACTGAATCCATGCACCTCCTCTTTTAACATTAATCCAAATTGAGTTACAAGTAAGAGAACTTATCCCCAAATTGATTTAGGGTTACAAAGATTTGATTTTCTAAGAAGCAGGAGAAAGTATTTAGGATTTCCAAAATTCGATCCCCCAAATCGGACTCCTAGGGTTGTATTTATAGATGCAGGTTGGTCCCCTTTCACGCCCGTCCTTTCGCTTCAGTCGAAAGGTCTTCCTTCAACCTTCCGTGTGCATCCTTTCGACATGGTCGAAAGGCCTTCCTTTATCCTTGTGCGCGCCTCCTTTCGATGTGGTCGAAAGGCTTTTCTTTTGACCTTTCTCATCCATTCTTAGGCCTCCACCTTTTCATTTCAGGCCTTTCGACCCAGTCGAAACGATCACCTTGACAACCTTTCACTGCCGTTAAAGTTTGAGTGCCTCTTTTACTTTGCTTTTTACTGGACTTCTTGTGACTTCATCGAAAGGGGGGTAGAAGCGTTCTTTATTTTGTGCTACTATACTGTTGCAAGTGAGGGATGAGTTGAGCTTTAACGTAGCTTCGGAAGGAATGGAGAGTGACGACTGGGACTTAGCGTAAGGAATTTTTGCCTTCATATAGGGTTTTCATCATGCCTTCGAAGAGTTCCAACCATTTCCAAAGGCTTGTCCTTGCTTTCGAAGGGTGTGTGTTGGAATCATTTTTTCAAGTGGTAAATTGACAACAACGAAACCCACTATTCTAAAGGAATTGGTTATTATGTGCGAGTCTGTCATTCAACATCTTCAAATGGTGTTTCAAACTTGTACCAACATTTCTTATATATGTGAATCCATCTACGTAGAAAGGATAACCTTGCCTTCTTTTCTACCCTTTCAAAAGCTTTTATTCTACTTGTTATTGGTTACGGCACCTAGCGCCTGCGACTCCTTCGAAAGCCATATCAATACCTTCGAAACGCTCTTTTTTGAACTTTCGTGAAACCCATGTCTTCAATTCTTGTAGAGCCGATCACTTTTATAAGCCTTCTTTCATACCGTTGTTGTTAAGTGAATTTTAGGGTTAACAAAACTATTTATACATATATCTTTTGTACAACAAATCATGCTTTACGGACTCAAATCAGAATTTGTTTTACTAAAACATCCCTAGAGCATCCCCCACTTAGAAACATAAAAATAAAACTAATGATGCTGAAGTTATCACTAGAATTATTTTCAAGCGAAAGAAGTGAGTTCAGTACATTCTATTCATGCCTTTCGGACTTGACCAAAATCATTTCAAAAACGGCATCAAGTACTATGTAAATATTACTAAGTACCATGACCTTAATTCCATAAACCAATTTCCCAAATACTTACTTTCAAGTAATACTGCTATTATTTTTCCAAAATCTTGAAAATATTTTTAAAGACACCGGGATTTAAGTTCTCTAAAATATCATTTAAATCATTTTCATTTATAAACCATATGTTGTAAACCGTACTTATATAAAATCACTTTCTTATATAAGATCTTTTCACAAATGTTTATTTCCAAAATAACTTATCTTTCTCAAATTAAAATAAATATCTTTCACTAAATTCAACTTTTAACCCAACATTACACCGAACGTCTTATAGTCAAACTGTGAAACTAAATTCACAAGGTGTTCGCTTCAATGCATCTACAAATACTGTCTACCCAACTCATGTAGTAAAAGGTAAAACTACTTATAAACTGGTCGAGCACAAATCAACAATGAACAGTGAACAAATGATATTAATTCCTTAAACTGGTCGAGCATATCTAAACTAATTAACGAGGGATAATAGATAAACATCATTAACCCCCACATTAAATTAAAAATACATTCAACTTATATTACATAAGTTACCTTATATAAGAACTTTAATTTTCGTAGTTATAATTACCATTAAGGTATACGTTTATAACAATTGCAAATACGCTCTCATATGTATAATACACTCGACTCATGCTAGGGCATTCCATGACCCTATCTCTTCATGAGTCATACCTCATCAAAGCCAAGGTTCTCGCTTAAACTTCAGCTTCGATACGAACTGTAATGATCCACCTTTTTGACCCTCGAATGTCAACACTAGTACATCCACGATATTCATGTGTCGAGCACCCAAATGCCGGAAATATGAATTGTTAGGGTAAAATAAAAAGAAAAGGAAATAGAACAAGAAACAATAGAACACGATATCAGAATCTCATGGTGGAACAATAATATATAATATCAGAAAAAATAGTACGAAAGGTTACTCCGATATAGAATTTTCAGAGTTAAAAACCTAAGTACTATCATCAGCCTGGATAGTTACAACAACATAACCCCACAAAATGCTGATATGTACAATTGTAATGCAGTGGAAATAAGAATACTATGATATATGAAACATCCAGCTCATCTTCTCGAGCTCTAATGAACAACAACGAAAATCTGCCTTTATCAAACTACTCGAAAGAGCACATGAGGAATTTAAGGAAAACAAAAGCCACGTGTCAGACATAAGTCTGGTATGAGAAACCTAAGAAATATGTGATCAGTATATAATAGTACTTTTGAGACCGCATGGAATGGCATATCAGTTACCCCCTCAAAAGAACCACCATCTAATAGATACATAAGGTGATATAATAGATAATGTCTAGGGTATAAAATATAAATATTACAACATAATTGGAATGGTTACATTGGTTACATTCAACGACATACTAGAAGAGGGTACAATCAAAATCGATAAGGAATTTTCCAATATTGGATTTTCTACAGAGATATCTTCAGAGAAGCCGAATCTGAACTCCATGCAAAAGGATCGGAAACCACCTTCAGAGCCTTGTATATCTTTAGATAAAATATACCATAAGGTAAACACAAGCGGTCCAGCATCTGAACATAAACATGAACAACGTGAACCAAATACATCAACTCCCACAGGCCAACAATTGATAAGTATCTCTAGATATGGAGTTGACAACACCCGGCTGTAGGTCAGCTAAACCCCAATTTTTGCATTCTACTCTATATGTAACCATTTTCGATGTCGAGGTTACATTTGTCATCTTTCACATGAGCCTTCATCATTCGACTAAAACATGAATCCCCAATTGGATTCCCACATCTCGAACAGATCTCGAAACCACGCATGGATTCCAACATCTTGAACAGATCTACTTCCAAGAGATAGAGCATGTATCTTAGCCTTGAAGTGGTTTTCGATAAGTAAAACACTTACCTATCCCAATCTCTTTAAGACTGAATAAACGAATTTGGTCATTCAATGATAATGAGAGCGATCGCATATCCAAACTAAGTCTCATATACTTATCACATTTCCGATATTTTCATCTCATACTATCCCTCGATCAAGAGTGAAGCCGGTAGGTTAGATCTTTATTCCTCATATCCCTACACGAATATCAGTCTTAATTTCCACTGATAGACAAGCCTACTTCATTAGCTTTTAGTGCTAAGTATACGACTAAATATTTTCCATAAACGAGTAAACATACAAAGCACGATCAAGTCATTCAAAGCACGATTTAGTCACAAAAGTGACTTCTAATCCCCTTTTTTGTTTAAATAATCTTTTATTAATTAAAACCTCTTTTATTAGTAGAACTTCTTTTATCTAAAAAAACAAAACATCGTTATTAATTTCTACTATTCATTTGTAATCTTTCAATACTTTAAAAAGTAATCATAAACTTATCTCAAATGGTATAAGTATATACACAAATCATTAACAAGATTTTTTACTTTAAACCTTTGCTTTATCTATCTTTTTCCAAAAGATTCCTTACTTATAATTTCCTTCAAAATGTCCATTTTAAGGATATAATTACTTTCACAAATCCATTCAAAAAGGTTTAAGACTAATGTTACTCAAACATTATCACTGCAAACCCAAAATCATTTCACTTATGCTTATCTTTAGAACATTCATTTTAAAGATCTATTTATATTCATAAGTATAATCAAAAAGGGTTAAAGACAATGTTATTAACACATTGTCACAAGAAACCCAAAACCATTCCATACTTACATTATCTTCGAAAACACTCTTTTAAAAATCTAAGATAATATTTAGTTAAGATCAATAGTTGACTGAGTAACTATCTAGTTAAAATAGTTGCCTATACAAATCAATGTTCATATACATTACTCATTTCTGACATTTCAACTTAACCATTCCTCGTTCAAGAGTGAAGCCAGGTAAGTTAGTGCACTGGTTAGATCAAAGCCTTGCCTAGATACTTCATTCTTCAATCCCACAAATCGACAAGTTTACTCGTCGACTTTTAGTGTTAAGTATAGTATTAATGATTTCCATAAATAAGTAACAAACAACATGATTACTCCATTTTCAGCATTCCTGACTTAACTATTCCTCGATCAAGAGGGAAGCCCAATGGGTTAGAGCTCAATTCCTCCATCCCTACTTGACATCAATTTTGACTCTCACGAATAGATAAGCCTACTTCGTCAGCTTTTTATGTAACGACCCAGAATTTTGGTCATTGGATTTTAACTATTTAATTATTTTTGAATATTAGAATATTGGTTTTAAAAGTTTTAAACATGGTATCAGAGATGGTTGGAATTTCTAGTGGTATAGAATAATAATTATTTTTAAATAATTAATATTGTTTGAAGGTAATTAATAATTATTCATTAATAATGTTTCGGAATTTATAATAGTTAGTTATTAATAATGTTTGGAATTAATAACTATTATTTATTAATATGTTTTGAAAGTTAATTATTATTAATTTTAATAATGTTTGAAGATTAATTTTTATTGTTTTATTAATAATGTTTGAAATTATTAACTACTATATTTATGATGTTTTGAAGTAAATAATAATTATTTATTTATAATGTTTTGAAGTTATTAATTATTATATTAACAATGTTTTGGAGTTAAATAAATTATTTATTGATGATTTTGGAAAGTTTATTTATGATTGATTTAGGATGTTTAAAGTAAATTAATTTATCTAATTAACTATATTTATAAATAATAAATTGATTTATAAAAGGAATTTCATTTAATAAAGGAGTTATAAATGAAAATGGAGTTTTGGATTTATAAGAGATGTTTTATAAAGGATTTCATAAAAGAGTTTATTAAAGGATAGAGTTTTATAGATTTTTTTGGAGATTTATAAATTATTTTTGAGATTTATAATTAAATATCAGAGCTTAGGTTAAGCAAACACCGAGTGTAACGACCCGTAAATTCATCACTTTAATAAATTGAGATTATTTTTTAAACATTCAAATATAAGGATTTATAAACCTAATAATAATGTATTAACACCATAAATAAAAATGGTAAACCTATTTAAAAATATATTACAAAGATTTAATTGACTCATGACTTGATTAGTGATGCAAGTATATATAATAATTAATTAATGATTTTAAATTAAGATTTAATGATTATTATAAATATTCAAAATAATTGTTTTAAAATGATAATAATTCATTTATAATAGTAATAAAGTGATAATGAATCAAATATGATAATTTTATAAATTTACAAATAAGATTTGAACTATAAGAAAAATCAATATCGGTTTATCGATATAATAACACTCTATGTAAACAATCGTTTAATATTGATTTATATGGTTTTATAAATCAAATATGATCATTTTAATTCATGGATAATAATAAGAAAATAGAGTTCAAAGTTTGTTTACAAACACACACACACACACTTTAATTAATAACTGAAAATATGACCGAAGATCGAAATCCAAATTCGTAACGGTTTGAGGTATATAAAATGTATGATGTTGTTAAAATAACTTGTACACATTTGTGACATGCACATACACACATTATCATGTACATATACATGTGATAAGAGTAGAAAGTAAATATATATTTACAAATGGTAAAAGAATAAAATATCTAAAGTAATAATTACTTTAAAAAGGCAAACATCAAATCAATATTACACCACATCACATCACCACCTCCACCCTCATCACCACCATCATCTACACCTCATCACCACATGAGGGGAGGGAGCTATCATGAGCCATAAGGTGGAGAGGGGAAGGTGTTTGCTTGGGTTGGAAGGGTATGGTGGTAATTTCACTTCGAAGTTATTTTCTCGTTTTTTTCCTATAAATACCACCCCTCCTTCTCCCACTTAATTTTCACATTCTTTATCTTCTTCATTCTTGAGCTTTCTTATGCTATTTAATGGCTTCCATGGAAGTCTCTCTTCTTTCTCAAAACTTGATAAAAATTAGGAGGGTTAAAAATAGTGGAAGTGCTTAAGCACTAATCCACTGATTACCCTCTAACTTTTTCAAAAGTTAACCAAACCTTATTTGATCTCGGCCTAAGTCATCATGGGAAGTAAGATTAGCAAGTGGAAGGAGGCATGACCATGAGATTTGGGTGTTTAGGGGATGTTTAGTGAAGCGTTGATTTGTTTAAATGTTGGTAGGAAGTATTAGTTTGGATTATGGTAAGAAACTCCATATTTATATATATTATATATTGGACGATATAATATGGTCTGCTATGTTTGATTGTGATGATTGTTAATCGTGTTTGGTTTTTTGTTTATGCTTTGATCATCAAGTATTGATTTTTTTAATATGATTGTTTGATTGAATTAACAAGTCACGTTAAATACACGTCGATATGACACAAGGAAATCACTTTTCGAATCAAGTTATAAAAGTAATATGGAATCAATAAATCCCTTAAAAATGATTAAAACAATTTTATAAATTAAAATCATTTAAACTTTTCTAGACAAGATTTAAATGGAAACTGATAATCGAGTCAAAACTAGACGCGTCGCATAATCGTGATTTTGCGCCATAAAATTCGAATGAGTATATAAAGTGGAATATAGCTTGGAATTTTTTGTAAGAAGAATTTCCAAATTATTATATCCATTGTTTCCAAATAAAGAAATAAAGTCAAGTTTTCATCTTATAGATTTTCCAATAAGTCAAAAACAAGTTTTCAAATATATTGTCGTTTTGTAGTTTAATGACCAAATTTTAAAACTATTTAAAATGGATATTTTAATTGTTTAAAAATATGAAATAAATATTTTAAATATTTTAAAATATTTTAAAAGAGATTTGAGTTGTATAAATAAATTTTTCAAAAGATAGAAAAGTCGTTTTAGTTAATTTAACTTTAAAAACAATATTCACGGCACTTTTTACAACGGTTCTTAATAACAATTCAAATATGGTTGTAATTCAATAATTATTTTCCCAATCTTTTATAAATGTTTTTAAATGAATAATTAACTGTTTTGAAGATGATTTGAATAATTTATAATTTATTTAAAATAATTTAAACAAATGATTTAAAGAAAAGCTGTTATAAATAAATAAATTAATCTTGGCTCTAATAAGCCGACGAGTACACCTGATTTTTCTATTCATGAGATCTGGGAGAGGTGCTTAAACCATAGAGATATTCAGGAGCAACCAGTGTCATGGGTCACCAGGCCTTTCTTGGACGAGGGAAAGATAAGGTCGAAATGTAAGAAACGAGTTAAGTATAAAAGATTAAAATTTCCAAATTTAAACAATTTGGATTTACCATTTTAGATAACATGGTTTCAAATTACTAAAATGTTATGTTTTAAAAATAAGAATTTTTTTTTAAGATTTAAATAAATGATTCGAAAATATTTTCCTGAGTAAAATGTTTTGGAATTATTCCAAGTTTAAAAGGGGTTTAATTAAACCAAAGAATTTAATAAAGAAAGGTTTAATAATTCTGTATATGCCAACAAGAATGATTTTTTAAAAGATATATATCTCTCGAAGATATTTTTCAGTAAAAGAAACGAATAAACCAAATGATAATAGCCTATTTATAAAACATCTTTTTTATCGATAATTGGTTTGAATGGACTGGAGTTGGATTTGAGTGATTCCTATCCGAAATCCACTTCGAACCAATTTACCTTTCGAAAGTAAAGAAAATATATATTGACGACCTTGATTTTAAAGGTAGGGATCTTCATAACGGAAGGATTGCTTGTTGATAATATTGCTTCCAAGATAAATAAATAGTAGCGGTCCCTTCTTTCTAGGATCTTCGTATGTAAGCAGTAACTTGCTTCCAATCCTTGGGGTAATTCCTGATTGGATATGGTAGGAGAGTGCCTTCGGTTTGTTCTGTTCTTGGACGAATTGTGTTGGCGAATGTCTGACGTTGCATTTCTAGATCATATTGATTGATCTCTATGAACGTATCATCTGTTTGGTGGCAAAGAAGGCAACTTCTCTCAGCTTAACACCCTTTCTGAGATATACGAGCTCAAGAGTTATACGTTTGTAGAAATCGGTCATGTGATTATGAAATGGCAAAGTGGAATATTATGACACCTCTAATTTTTAATAACATTATTCGGGAGATTTAATTAGATAAATTAAATAAAATAATGTAAATATTAGAGTGATAAGGGGATTGAGATTTGAAAACTTAACTAGAGGCCATGCTTAATTAAAAATAAAGAATGAGTTTACAGAAATGGTTTATCAGGTAACTAATAAGAGAATAAAACAAGGGCTTAATGGGTAATTGTCGCACCATCCCATAACCCTTAAAACCCACATTCTCATTTTCTTTATATGTTCATTTTCAAAACACAAAAACGTAAAATTAGAGAGAGAACAAGCCGGCCATTACCTAGGAAAAAAGGGGAAAAATCAAATTAAAGCTAAGGAATCAAGCAAGGAGGATTAATCAAACATCAAATCTTAAGTTCTTATCCTAATCAAGGTGAATAATAATAAAAACCATCTCTATTTTTGTTTTTAAAGATCATTTGATTTCGGTTTTTATGTTTAAACCTTTTATGATGATTTTAATGACGATATGCATGGGTTGTATGATATGTTTGATTCAAACAAGATTGTTTTATAATTGTTTAATTCGGTTTTTAAGCAAAAATTGTATTTTTGGATTTCGAATGCCATGAGGAATTTATATGTTATGTTAAACATTATTTTGGAGATGGGTTTTAATTTTCATAATTTTCCAAGCTATGGAAAAATCATTATGAATTTTTGAAGGAAGAAATGAATAATTTGGGTTTAAAATCATTTTGGCTATTATATGGAAGAATTTGGGTCTGAAATTTCTATATGTTAGATAACATATTAAAAGTGAATTTCTATGATTTTTGGGGATTTTCCCTAAGTAATTTACTATGGAAATTAAATTATTTTACATGGAGGATTAATTGTTTTAATTGTTTTGCTTAATGGAGGGGCTTATTTGCTAAATTATTATTAATTAGATCTGAAATGAATGCGGTAGTTTTATTTTGGAAAGAATTTGAAAAGTTTATGTTAAGCAATTAACTTTTTACAAATATGCAGGTCAGTTAAAAAGCAAGTACTTGAAAAGGAAATAAAACAGTTTTTGTATAGAAATTATGTTTCGCCTATTTCAAACACTACTTTTCGACCCTATACTTCCACACCAACCAAGTCGAAACCAGTACACATGGTATCAATGTGTTGGTATGTAGTGGATTGGGAAAAGGCAGAAGGGATGGAGTCAAAACCGAAGGGGTCGGAACCAATTTAAATAGCTTTCAAAGAAATACTACTTGCCTGTTTTCAAAAGAATGCTTTCGAAAGGGTTTAAAATGGCTTTCGAAGGGGTTACCTCCTTTTTGTTTTGAAAAGATAGCTTTTGAATGACTTGCCTTATTTTTAAATCAATGCTTTCGAAAGGGTAGTTTGAACCCAATCGAAACCATACTGCCGACTTTATGCCTTTTGAATGGATTGAAGTCATCAACTAATTTTTAATAATATTATGCCTGTAACACCCCTAATTTTTAATAATATTATTTAGGAGATTTAATTAGATAAATTAAATAGATAATGTAAATATTAGAGTGATAAAGGAATTGAGATTTGGAAACTTAACTAGAGGTCAAGCTCAATTAAAAATAAAGAATGAGTTTATGGAAATGGTTTATCAAATAACTAATAAGGAAATAAAACAAGGGCTTAATGGGTAATTGCCGCACTATAATCCCATAATCCTTAAAACTCACGTTCTCATTTTCTTTATACATTCATTTTCTAAACACAAAAACGTAAAATCAGAGAGAGAACAAGTCGGCCATTACCTAGGGAAAAAAAGGGAAAATCAAATTAAAGCTAAGGAATCAAGCAAGGAGGGTTAATCAAAGATCAAATCTCAAATTCCTTATCCTAATCAAGGTGAATAATAATCAAAACCATCTCTATTTTTGCTTTTAAAGATTGTTTGATTTTGGGTTTTATGTTTAAACCTTATGTGATGATTTTAATAATGATATGCATGGATTGTATGATTTGTTTGATTCAAACAAGATTGTTTGATAATTGTTTAGTTCGGTTTTAGGCAATAGTCGTATTTTCTGGATTTCGAATGCCATGAGGAATTTATATGTTATGTAAAACATTATTTTGAAGATGGGTTTCAATTTTCATAATTTTCCAAGCTATGGAAAATTTATTATGATTTTTTGAAGGAAGAAATGAATAATTTGGGTTTAAAATCATTTCGGCTATTATATGGATGAATTTGGGTCTGAAATTTCTATATGTTAGATAACATATTAAAATTGAATTTCAATGATTTTTTGGAATTTTTCCTAAGTAATTTACTATGAAAATTAAATTATTTTAGATGGAGGACCTAATTGTTTTGCTTAATGGAGGGGCTTATTTGCTAAATTATTTTTAATTAGATCTGAAATGAATGCGGAAATTTTATTTTGGAAGGAATTTGAAAAGTTTATGGCAACAAATTAAATTTTTACAAATAGGCAGGTTAGTTAAAAAGCAAGTACTTGAAAAGGCAATAAAATAGTTTTTGTACAGAAATTATGTTTCGCCTCTTTTAGACGCTATCTTTCGACCCTATGCTTCTGCATCAACCAAGTCGAAATCAATACACAAGGTATCAAAATGTTGGTACGTAGTGGATTGGAGAAAGGTGGAAGGTATGGAGTCGAAACCATGCTTTCGAAGGGGTCGGAACCAATTTAAATAGCTTTCAAAGAAATACCACTTGTCTTGTTTTCAAAAGAATGCTTTTGAAAGGGTTTAAAATAGCTTTCGAAGGGGTTGCCGCCTTTTTGTTTCGAAAAGATAGCTTTAGAATGACTTGCCTTGTTTTTAAATAAATGCTTCGAAATGGTAGTTTGAACCCAGTCGAAACCATGCTTCCGACCTTATGCCTTTTGAATGGATTGAAGTCATCAACTAGTTCAAAAGGTATCTTTTGTTTTATAAATGTAATAAGCCACTTCCTAAAGCTTTCGAAAGGGTTTAGTGGTTTCAAGGCAATGACTTCGAAAAGGGTTTCGAAGCTATCCTTCCAAAAATTTTACTTATATGATTAATGCTTTCGAAAGGATGGTTCCGAAACCATCAGTTTTCCCCAAACTCTTTTTTATGAAAGCTAATGGTTTCGAAAGGGGTACTTTCGTTTATATTCACTTTGACCAAAAGATATTTTTAAAGATAAATCCAATGGTTTCGAAAGTGGTACTTTCAAATGGTTTCGAAAGGGGTACTTTCAAACGGTTTCAAAGCTATGCTTCTATGAGTTAATAAGTGAGGCTTTAATACATTCGAAAGATATGTTTTGATGGTTTCAAAAGAGATGATGTAAAGTGTTTCGAAAGGCATATGCTTGGTGTTTTGAAAAGAAGATTTGAATGCTTTTAAAGGAGGTTATCCAATGGTTTTGAAAGTAAAGGTTTAAGGTTTCGAAAGCCTTAGTTTTCAAAACAAAGAACTCAATCTCATTTTTAAAGGAAAAATCATAGCAGAAATAAAGAAGTCTTAAAATGGCTTTTAACTATGAAGCTTTTTAAGAAGCTTTCCTTGATAAAATAATAGGTTAAAGGGATTAACCGTGTTTCATATGAAAATGATTTCAAGGATATTAAACCATAGATGTTGGTGTTATTATGTTATTATGTTTGCTTCTTCTAATATACATATTTACCGTAAAATGGACCCATAACTGTATTTTGGGGAGAAAGGGCAGAATAACAAGTTAGGTTGACCCAGTAGTGAATATAAATTGTGTTAACTCTTGTATGAGTAGAATTGCATCCAGGAGGTCAGATAGACCAGAACATAGGATGCCTAAATACTGATTAAAGAAGTTGTCAGATAGACAGGTTCATAGTAAACCTATGAAAATTATAATCGGATAAATTTATTGACAAAAGTCAATAGGTTCATAGTCAACCCATGAAAATTATGATAAGATGGAAGTTATTGGAGATACCAATAGGTTCAGGGAGAACCCATGAAATAATGAAGTTATTAGTAGGGGCCAATAGGTTCCTAGTGGTCCCATGAAAACTATGAAACCGTAGTCCATAAGCTTTAAACAGGTTATTAGTCGGCCCGTGAAAACTATTAGGTTAATGGTGACCCTAGAAACTATAACTAAGACAGATAGTCAAATGAATGGGGATGGGAAATCCAGAATGATTTACTTGTTTGCATATCATCATAATATTTTGAATTGTTATGTTTTAAACATTATGGATGTAGGAGCACAGTATATGGTTATTGTAAAAGTTTTGGATAAGATACTAGTTAGGGGAAAATCTGTTCCGCTAAGCGGCATGGTCTCACTAGATATCTAAATGGTTTGAGATAGTAGATTTTTATTCATACCAGGCTCTATGTCTGACCCGAAGTTTATGTTTTCCCCTTAAACTCTCGGGTGCTCATTTAATTTTGAGTAGTTTGAGAGTTAAGGTTTTTATGTTCTCCTTAGACGAATAAGCTTCTGGAGACTTGCAGGATGCAAGCTAGCTAGTAGGGGTACATTTCTATTTTGATTTGACTTTGATTTTGTTGTAAAGGCAAAGTTGTTTAATTGCCTATATTATACTCTGATCATCCAAGGGGGCATCTTCATATGTTGCTCTTGGCGTATATTGTAATAATTATAATTTCTTTGAATGTGGTTCACGAATGTGGGATTATGTAATGAATTTGAAATGGAATGTGAAAGTTGTTTAAATATTTTAAAAAATTTCCCATATCCATGTGTTTCTGTTATATCAATGTATCTAACATTACCATATTTGATAGTCAAGGATTAATAACTATGGATGACTACAGCATCCGTAGCCGTTATTTTTGGGCCTCCAAGTGGGAGATGTTACAAGTTGGCATCGGAGCGAGGTTTATGAAAAATTAAAAGAAATTTAAACTTAAAAGATTTTTCAAAACAATCCAATGAATTAGATAATAAGATCGGGATTTGGGTTAACGCTATAGTAACGTACTTGTATTTGATATATATATATATATAAGTACATATCCCCCTCTCTCTCAGACTGTTCTTCCGTATTTACTAAGGCTCGTATGCAGATTTACGAGAAAGAACATATGGAGGCAGAGGAAGCACCGTAACCAACAGAAATGCTCGACCCACTGGGAGGAACCTGGGTCGACAAGCAAATGCTAATCAAAATGCATATACCAATATGGGTGCTAGAAATCCACCAGTGGATATGGGGATGATGTATCAGTTCTTCGTCAATCTGATGTAAGCAGGAGCAGCTGCTGGTGTTTGCTGGGAATGTTGGAGGAGATAATCATGTGGCTCCAATTAGGAATAGTTATGCTAAGTTGAGCAAGGATTACACCAGTCTTGGTGTGAAGCTGTTTGTTGGAACGGAGGATGCCATAGAAGTTGAGAATTGGCTGTTGCATTATGAGAGAATCTTCGCTGACTTGGGTTTGAATGATGAGTATAAGAGGAGGCTGGCCTCTAGGCAATTGCAAGGGGCGGCACTTCATTGGTGGAATAGTGTTATTGTCGCAGTTCCTGAGGAAGAGTTAAATTGGGCAAAATTTCGAAGGAGATTCGAGCAGAGGTTTTGCTTAAAGTTGCCAAGTCGACATTGTTGAGAAAGTTTGTGGATTTGGTGCAGGGAGAGATGTCGCTAATTGAGTATGCTACTAAGTTCGATGAGTTGTCTCGATATGGGTATGCTACCATAGACACTGTCATTAAGAGGAATGAGAAGTTTATTCGGAGATTGAGACCTGAGATTGCTAAGGCAACCTTGCCACATCTTCGTGATCCTTGTAATGTTGTTTTGGAGATGGCAATCCGACATGAGGAAATGCTTGCTACTTATGGGAAAGAAAAGTCGGTTGAAACCCAGGGTTCTCAAGGAAAGAAGAGGAAGTTCTTTAAGAAGAAGGGAGCCTAGAAGGGAGAGGTTACCAAGAAGACAAAGGCTGATTAAGTTTGCTTAAAGTGTGATAAGAAAGGTCACTATGCTCATGAATGCCATCCAGGCAAGGGGAATAAGGTTGTAGAAAAGAAGGGTGTGAAGTGCTTCAACTGTGACCAGGTTAGGCATTATGAGAATCAGTGTCCAGAACTAGTCAGGGCGGACAGGGGAAAAGTCTTTGCTGTTGGACCATTATCTGCTAGGCCAACTACAGCTGAGAAAGGGAAGACTGTGATGGAAGGTACACTTTTGATTCATAGTATACCAGTCAGGACACTATTTGATACCGGTGCACAAAATTCATTTATATCTCAGTGTTTGGTTGATAGGTTATGCTTAGAACCCATTTACCTTGTTACTTCCTTAAGGTTTGCGAATCCGATAGGAGGGTATGCAACTCTGAGGATGAGATGTGACCAGTTAGAACTTGAATTGTTAGGTCATAAGTTTGCATGCAGTCTATATGTTTTTGATTTCATAGATTTAGGGATCATTTTGGGTATGGATTGGTTAGGCAAGTATGAGGCTAGGATATTTTGCCAGGATAGGGAGATATCACTAAGACACCTTGATAGTCATAACCGAATCATATTCTCAGTAGAGAATTCTGACCGGAGTGTTTGTGCTTTGTTAAGTGCTATGGAAGTGGGAGAAGAGTTAAGTCCGGTTCGGATAGCAAGAGAGTTTGCAGATGTTTTTGAGCCGGTTATAGGACTACCACTGAAATGAGCTGTTAAGTTTTGGATAGATCTTGTGCCATGATCTGAACCTGTCAGTAGACCACCTAGCAGGATGACAATGACCAAGATGAAGGAATTGAAGGTGCAACTTGTGGATCTAGAAGAAAGAAATTTTATTAGACCAAGCAGTTCACCTTGGGGAGCGGCCATGGTGTTCGTGAAGAAACCGGATGGGTCATTGAGGATGTGCATCGACTGTCGTAAGTTGAACGAGAAGACGATTAAGAATAAGTATCCTTTGCCAAGGATCGACGATCTATTTGATCAGTTATGTGGAGGTAGAGTATTTTCCCAATTGGATTTGGTGGCAGGTTTCCATCAGTTAAGAGTGGTAGAGGACAGTATTTCATTGACAGCATTTCGGACTAGGTATGGTTCGTATGAGTGGTTAGTAATGCCATTCAGGTTAACGAATGCACTTTCTTTCTTCGTGGATTTGATGAACCGAGTTTTCCAAGAGTACTTGGATAGCTTTGTGTTGGTGTTTATAGATGACATTTTAGTGTACTCTAAGAACGAAAGGGAGCATAAAGATCATCTTAGAGTAGTGCTTGAGATGCTGAGGCAGCATCAGCTGAAAGCGAAGTTTTCCAAGCGTCATTTTTGGAAGAAAGAGGTTTAGTTTCTTGGTCATGTGGTTTCAAAAAAAGACTTGTCGGTTGATCCAAATAAGATCGAAGCTGTTAATAACTGGAAGTCACCTAAGATGGTGACTGAGATTAGAAGTTTTCTTAGACTTCCTAGTTATTACCGGAGATTCATTAAGGATATCTCGCAGATGGCCGCACCTTTGACTAAGTTAACCGGGAAGGAAGTGAAGTTTGTTTGGTCCGACAAATGTGAGGAAGCATTCCTTAAGTTAAAGCATTTTTTGATCAACGCATCTGTGTTAGTAGTTCCAGACAGAACTAAGGGTTGGTGGTGTATACCAATGCATGCGGAACTTGATTAGGAGCTGTGTTGATGCAAAAGGGTAAAGTTATTGCCTGCGCTTCACGACAGCTTAGACCGCATGAGGTGAGATATCCTACTCATGATTTGGAGTTGGCTGCGGTGATCTTCGCATTGAAGATATGGAGACATTATCTCTTAGGAGAGACAGTGGAGGTGGCTGGAGTTTTTAGTAGCTTATGATTTTGGTATAGAGTGTACACCTGGGAAAGGAAATAAGGTAGCAGATGCTCTTAGCAGAAGACATCAGAATGTGGTGTTAGCTATGCTGGCAGAATTGAAGGATTTAGAAGCTTTGACTACTTCTAGTGTGTAGTTAAGATCGACTGCTAGTTCTAGTTAGAGCACCGACATGTTGTCTTGTTTGGAAGTTCGACCAGTGTTGATCAAAAGGATTGCTTCTAAGCAGAAAGAGGATCCAGTATTAGCCGAGAGGATTAGAAGGCTTGAGGTGGGATCAGAGATCGATGATCTAAAGGATTTTAGTCTTGACCAGAGAGGATGGTTGAGAAAGAAGGGGCGGTTGTGCGTTCCGAATGTTGAGGACTTAAGGAAAGAAGTTCTTGGGGAATGTCATCGGCCCAAGTTTACGATTCATCCTGAAGGGACCAAGATGTATCAAGATATGAAGAGGAGCTTATATTAGGAAGGTATGAAGAGGGATGTTGGCTTGTGGGTTAGGCAGTGTGCAAACTATCAATAAGAAAAGGCTGAACGTCAGAAGCCGAGTGGGTAGCTTCAACCTTTGGAGATACCAGTTTGGCAATGGGATTCGATATCCATGGATTTTATAGATGGGTTGCCAAGGTCGAATAGAGGAAATGAAAGTATATGGGTCATAGTGGACAGGATGACCAAGAGTGCCCATTTCATTCCAGTTAAGTCAAACAGGACGGCACCTGTTTTAGCTAAGTGTTCGTGAAGAACATAGTTAGACTACATGGAATTCCTAGTAGTATAGTTAGTGACAGAGAAGCTTTGTTTACTAGTGAATTCTGGAAGAGTCTACAGGAAGTATCAGGTACCAATCTTAAGATGAGTACTGTGTATCACCCTCAGACGGATGGGCAGACAGAGAGAGTCAATAAGGTAATCGAGGATTTACTAAAAGCTTGCGTTTTAGACTTTGGTGGATCTTGGGAAGGTCACCTACATTTAGTGGAGTTTTCCTAAAATAATAGTTATCAGACTAGTATAGGAATGACGCCTTTTGAAGCTTTGTATGGAAGGCCATGCAAATCACCAGCATGTTAGTTGGATACTGGAGACAGGTTAGTCTTAGGCCCAGATATGGTTAGAGAGGCGATAGAGAAGATTGAGTTAATTCGAGATAGGATGAAGGAAGCTCAATCCAGACAAAAGAGTTTGGCAAATAAGAGGCATAAAAACCTAGAATTCTCAGTTGAAGATAGGGTTTTCATTAAAGTGTCATCGATGAAGGGTGTGGTGCGATTTGGAAAGTCAAGGAAACTGCCACGAGATATGTTGGTCCGTTCCTAATCAAAGAGAGGATCGGGAAGCTCGCATAAAGAGTAAAGTTGCTGAGAAGTATGGCAGGTGTCCATAATGTGTTTCATGTGTCTCATCTTTGTAAGTATGTGCAGGATCTAGAGAATACTATTTCTCCAATAGGGTTGGAAGATTTGATAGTAGAACCGAATTTGACTTTTGTTAGACAATCAGTTCAGGTTGTAGCGAGAGATGAGAAAAGGTTAAGAAACAAGACAGTCAAGTTGGTGAAAGTTCAGTGGAGCGACAACGAGAAGGATTGTAATTGGGAGACAGAAGACAGGATTAGCGATACTTATCTTGATTTGCTTTGAGGATATGTTCTACATTAGTTTTATATAGACTATTACTAGTCAGGTAGGCTAGTATGGTAGTTAGGATCTGTTACAGATGATTGCTATGTTTTGTATTTAGTCCTTATTGAAATTCGAGGATTAAATTCTTTAAGCAGGGGAGCCTGTAACACCCCTAATTTTTAATAATATTATTTAGGAGATTTAATTAGATAAATTAAATAGATAATGTAAATATTAGAGTGATAAAGGAATTGAGATTTGAAAACTTAACTAGAGGTCAAGCTCAATTAAAAATAAAGAATGAGTTTATGGAAATGGTTTATCAGATAACTAATAAGGAAATAAAACAAGGGCTTAATGGGTAATTGCCGCACTATAATCCCATAATCCTTAAAACTCACGTTCTCATTTTCTTTATACATTCATTTTCTAAACACAAAAACGTAAAATCAGAGAGAGAACAAGTCGGCCATTACCTAGGGAAAAAAGGGAAAATCAAATTAAAGCTAAGGAATCAAGCAAGGAGGGTTAATCAAAGATCAAATCTCAAATTCCTTATCCTAATCAAGGTGAATAATAATCAAAACCATCTCTATTTTTGCTTTTAAAGATCGTTTGATTTTGGGTTTTATGCTTAAACCTTATGTGATGATTTTAATAATGATATGCATGGATTGTATGATTTGTTTGATTCAAACAAGATTGTTTGATAATTGTTTAGTTCGGTTTTAGGCAATAGTCATATTTTCTGGATTTCGAATGCCATGAGGAATTTATATGTTATGTAAAACATTATTTTGGAGATGGGTTTCAATTTTCATAATTTTCCAAGCTATGGAAAATTTATTATGATTTTTTGAAGGAAGAAATGAATAATTTGGGTTTAAAATCATTTCGGCTATTATATGGATGAATTTGGGTCTGAAATTTCTATATGTTAGATAACATATTAAAATTGAATTTCAATGATTTTTTGGGATTTTTCCTAAGTAATTTACTATGAAAATTAAATTATTTTAGATGGACGACCTAATTGTTTTAATTGTTTTACTTAATGGAGGGGCTTATTTGCTAAATTATTTTTAATTAGATCTGAAATGAATGCGGAAATTTTATTTTGGAAGGAATTTGAAAAGTTTATGGCAACAAATTAAATTTTTACAAATAGGCAGGTTAGTTAAAAAGCAAGTACTTGAAAAGGCAATAAAATAGTTTTTGTACAGAAATTATGTTTCGCCTCTTTCAGACGCTATCTTTCGACCCTATGCTTCTGCATCAACCAAGTCGAAATCAATACACAAGGTATCAAAATGTTGGTACGTAGTGGATTGGAGAAAGGTGGAAGGTATGGAGTCGAAACCATGCTTTCGAAGGGGTCAGAACCAATTTAAATAGCTTTCAAAGAAATACCACTTGTCTTGTTTTCAAAAGAATGCTTTTGAAAGGGTTTAAAATAGCTTTCGAAGGGGTTGCCGCCTTTTTCTTTCGAAAAGATAGCTTTCGAATGACTTGCCTTGTTTTTAAATCAATGCTTCGAAATGGTAGTTTGAACCCAGTCGAAACCATGCTGCCGACCTTATGCCTTTTGAATGAATTGAAGTCATCAACTGGTTCAAAAGGTAGCTTTTGTTTTATAAATGTAATAAGCCACTTCCTAAAGCTTTCGAAAGGGTTTAATGGTTTCAAGGCAATGACTTCGAAAAGGGTTTCGAAGCTATCCTTCCAAAAATTTTACTTAAATGATTAATGCTTTCGAAAGGATGGTTCCGAAACCATCAGTTTTCCCCAAACTCTTTTTTATGAAAGCTAATGGTTTCGAAAGGGGTACTTTCGTTTATATTCACTTTGACCAAAAGATATTTTTAAAGATAAATCCAATGGTTTCGAAAGTGGTACTTTCAAATGGTTTTGAAAGGGGTACTTTCAAACGGTTTCGAAGCTATGCTTCTATGAGTTAATAAGTGATGCTTTAATACGTTCGAAAGATATGTTTTGATGGTTTCAAAAGAGATGATGTAAAGTGTTTCGAAAGGCATATGCTTGGTGTTTTGAAAAGAAGATTTGAATGCTTTTGAAGGAGGTTATCCAATGGTTTTGAAAGTAAAGGTTTAAGGTTTCGAAAGCCTTAGTTTTCAAAACAAAGAACTCAATCTCATTTCTAAAGGAAAAATCATAGCAGAAATAAAGAAGTCTTAAAATGGCTTTTAACTATGAAGCTTTTGAAGAAGCTTTCCTTGATAAAATAATAGGTTAAAGGGATTAACCGTGTTTCATATGAAAATGATTTCAAGGATATTAAACCATAGATGTTGGTGTTATTATGTTATTATGTTATTATGTTTGCTTCTTCTAATATACATATTTACCGTAAAATGGACCCATAACTGTATTTTGGGGAGAAAGGGCAGAATAACCAGTTAGGTTGACCCAGTAGTGAATATAAATTGTGTTAACTCTTGTATGAGTAGAATTGCATCCAGGAGGTCAGATAGACCAGAACATAGGATGCCTAAATACCGATTAAAGAAGTTGTCAGATAGACAGGTTCATAGTAAACCCATTAAAACTATAATCGGATAAATTTATTGACAAAAGTCAATAGGTTCATAGTCAACCCATGAAAATTATGATAAGATGGAAGTTATTGGAGATACCAATAGGTTCAGGGAGAACCCATGAAATAATGAAGTTATTAGTAGGGGCCAATAGGTTCCTAGTGGTCCCATGAAAACTATGAAACCGTAGTCCATAAGCTTTAAACAGGTTATTAGTCGGCCCGTGAAAACTATTAGGTTAATGGTGACCCTAGAAACTATAACTAAGATAGATAGTCAAATGAATGGGGATGGGAAATCCAGAATGATTTACCTGTTTGCATATCATCATAATATTTTGAATTGTTATGTTTTAAACATTATGGATGTAGGAGCACAATATATGGTTATTGTAAAAGTTTTGGATAAGATACTAGTGAGGGGAAAATGTAATAAGCCACTTCCTAAAGCTTTTGTTTTATAAATGTAATAAGCCACTTCCTAAAGCTTTCGAAAGGGTTCAATGGTTTCGAAAGCAATGGCTTCGAAAGGGGTTTCGAAGCTATCCATCCAAATGTTTCTTATATGATTAATGCTTTCGAAAGGATGGTTCCGAAGCCATAAGTTTTTCTCAAAATCTTTTATATGAAGGTTAATGGTTTCGAAAGGGTTACTTTCATTTATATTCACTTTGACCCAAGAGAATTTTTAAAGAAAAACCCAATGGTTTCAAAAGGGGTACTTTCAAATGGTTTCGAAGCTATGCTTCTATGAGTTAATAAGTGATGCTTTAATACTTTCGAAAGATATGTTTTGATTGTTTCGAAAGAGATGGTGTAAAGTGTTTCGAAAGGGATATGCTTGGTGTTTTGAAAAGAAGATTTGAATGCTTTCGAAGGAAGTTATCCGATGGTTTCGAAAGTAAGGGTTTAAGGTTTTGAAAGCCTTAGTTTTCAAAACAGAGAACCCAATCTCATTTTTAAAGGAAAAACCATGGCAGAAATAAAGGATTTTTAAAATGGCTTTTAAGTATGGAGTTTTTAAAGAAACTTTCCTTGATAAAATAATAGGTCAAGGGGATTAACCATGTTTCATATGAAAATGATTTTAAAGATATTAAACCATAGATGTTGGTGTTATTATGTTATTATGTTTGCTTCTTCTAATATACATATTCACTGTAAAATGGACCCATAACTGTATTTTGAGGAGAAAGAGAAGAATAACTAGTTAGGTTGAACAAGTAGTGAATATAAATTGTGTTAACTCCTGTATGAGTAGAATTGCATCCAAAAGGTCGGATAGACCAGAACATAGGATGTCTAAATACTGATTAAATAAGTTGTCAGATAGACCGGTTCATAGTGAACCCATGAAAACTATGTTTAGAAAGAATTATTGGCAGGGGCCAATAGGATTGTAGTGAACCCATGAAAACTATATCCGGGTAAAGTTATTGATAGAAGTCAATAAGTTCGTAGTCAATCCATGAAAACTATGATAAGAGGGAAGTTATTGGAGATACCAATAGGTTTAGGAAGGACCCATGAAATAATGAAGTTATTTGCAGGGGCCAATAGGTTCCTAGTGATCCTATGAAAACTATGAAACCAGACAGATAGTCCATAAGCTTTAAACAGGTTATTAGTCAGCCTATGAAAACTATTAGGTTAATGGTGACCCAAGAAACTATAACTAAGACAGATAGTCAAATGAATGGTGATGGGAAATCCAGAATGATTTACTTGTTTGCATATCATTATAGTATTTTGAATTGTTATGTTTTAACCGTTGTGGATGCAGGAGCACAGTATATGGTTATTGTAAGAGTTTTGGATAAGATACTAGTGAGGGGAAAACCCATTCCGCTAAGCGGCATGGTCTCACTGGATATCTAAATGATTTAAGATGGTAAATTATTATTCATACCAGGCTTTATGTCTGACTTGAAGTTTATGTTTTCCCCTTAAACTCTCAGGTGCTCAATTAATTTTTGAGTAGTTTGAGAGTAGAGGTTTTCAGGTTCTCCTAAGATGAATAAGCTTTTGGAGACGTGTAGGAGGCAAGCTAGCTTGTAGGAGTTCATTTCTATTTTGATTCCGTTGTGTTTCTGTTGTAAAGGCAAAGTTGTTTAATTGCCTATTTTATACTTTGATCATCCAAGGGGGTATCTTCATATGTCGCTCTAGGCGCATGTTGTAATAAATAATTTCTCTAAATGTGGTTTACGAGTGTGGGGTTGTGTAATGAATTTGAAATGATTTGAAATGGAATGTGATAGTTGTTTAATGATTTAATTTTTTTCCATATTTATGTGTTTCTGTTATATCAATGTATCTAACATTACTGTATTTGGTCGTCGAGGATTAATAACTATGGATGGATGCAGCATTCGTAGCCATTAGTTTTGGGCCTCCAAGTGGGGGATGTTACGAATATGTTCTATAAAAAAGGTAATCGTTAAGCCAAAGCCTCACACCCCAGGAATATAGAAACAGGGAATGCTTTAAGGCTAAAATGGATCGCAATCAGTCAGGGTATGCAATAGATGGATAAAATTTATACCCACTGTAATGTTGGGTTTAAATTATGTGGTGTATGCATGGGATCCCGGATAGGTCGATAACGGTCGGGTGATGTAATACTCGATGTTATTCATGTAATTTTTGGATAGGCCGATATTTATTCGTATGAGAACCAATATAAGGGCCTCGGTGCATTCCTCTAGAAATGCATTGTACATGAGGTAGTACCTTACCTCGCTAATCAGTTGGAAATCCAATATCCAATAAGCGTCATACATACTTAGTTATACAAAGTTCTAAAATGTGAGATGCAAAGCATTTCAGCTAAAATTTATAAGTTTATTTACAAATGTTTTCAAAAGAATGACAATAAAAATAATACTACCAAATTTTCATGTAAAAAATGTTTTGATTATCATAAGGTAAAATCGTTTCGTGTTTATGTGCGGCGTGGTCTTATGAGATACCCTTTTGTTTTCAAAACCCGTACCTTGAGTTCTCACACTAGTCCTATGACTGACCCAGAGTTTATTTCCCTTTCCATAAACTCTAGGTGCCCTATTTTTTCGGCCAGCCTAGTAGTCAGGTTTAGTTAGAAGAAATCTAGAAGTGCTCGGAGCATGGAGTTAAAAGATTCTTTGGCAGACTATTATCTGTTTCCACCACACTTATCTACTATTGTATTCCTCATTTTGTACGAACAAAGATTTATAACTGTCCATGTTTAACTCTAATAAATGTACTTACAATTTCCGCTGTAAAGATTTTATATATTGAAATAACATACATTATTCTATTCGTGTGAGATTCTGTTCTGTCTTCTTTTCCATTTTACCCTTAATGAACCGGGTCTCCGGTGCTTGGATTTGCGGCATGTGAATACCGAGGATGCATTAGTGTCGATTTTTTAGTGTAGAAAATCCCATTCATCATACCTCGGCTTTGGTGGGGTTAACTCATTTGAAGTAGGGTAAGCAAGACCCTAGGATGAGCTTGAGTGTACTATTTATAAAAGTGTGTATTTGTTAGTGCTATAAAAATGTTTTATGTTGTATCGATTTATCGGTTGAGTGGTTTATGAATTCTGGTCGGTACGGGATGCCACAGTATTGGTAGGGATTCCTAAACACTTGAAGAAGGGAAATCGACATAGTATTGTTTTGAAATTGAGTAAATGAAATAATTTAACCAAGAATATATTTTGCATATATAAAAGAATAATTTTTAGAAGTAAATATAGTTATGATAGGAAATGATAATATTTAATTATTATCATTTATTGCCTGATTAGTCATGCTCACCCAGCTAGGGGCATTGGCTATTGTTTGTTGATTGAGAGTTGTAATGGTTTAAAGTTGTTTAACCGTTGTTTAAAAATGTTTAGAGATTTTTGTTTCTATTAAATATTCTTTTAAAGTAATTTATTAATAATTTAACATTGCAAAAGGATTATTTCTTTAAATATTAATATTGTTTGAGGATGATTAATAATTATTTGTTAATAATGTTATGGAATTTATAATAGTTAATTATTAATAATGTTTGGAATTAATATTTATTATTTATTAATAGTGTTTTCGAAGTTAATTATTATTTATTTTAATAATCTTTGAAGATTAATTATTATTGTTTATTAATAATGTTTGAAATTATTAACTATTATATTTATAATGTATTAAAGTTAATAATAATTATTTATTTATAATGTTTTGAGAACATTTTGGAGTTATATAAATTATTTATTAATGGTGTTGGAAAGTTAATTTATTTTTGATTTAGGATGTTTAATGTAAAATAATTTATCTGATTAATTGTATTTATAAATAATTAATTGATTTATAAAAGGAATTTCATTTAATAAAGGAGTTATAAATAAAAATGGAGTTTTGGATTTATAAGAGGTATTTTATAAAGACGCGTAAGATAGTCATGTCAAGGTCATGCCATTACGCTGAACGTTTCAAACTACTTTGGACTCCGGTTTGAAAGTGTTAATTTACCAGCAATTTTTCTTTTGTAAATATCACTGTTATACTATAGATTGCTCATTACGCTGAGAGATTTTGTTCTGTCTTTTCTTTCTTTTCTCCAACAATCTATATTTCCGGCACTCGGATGCTTGGCACGTGAATACCGTGGATGTATTAGTGTCGACTTCTGAAGTTGAAAAGGTGGGTCGTTAAATTTAGTGTTAAGAAAAGTTAATTACCTTTTAAAAAAGTAAGTAAACAACAAGATTAACATGTTTTCGACATTCCAACTTAACTATTCCTCGTTCACGAGGGGAAGCACGGTAGGTTAGAGCTCTATTACTCATATCTCTACTCGAGTCAATCTTAACTCTCAGAAATAGAGAAGTCTTCCTCATCGGCTTTTAGTGTTAAGCCTAGTCAATTACCTTTTTCAAAACTTATATATACTTTAAAAATACTTATAAAGAGGTTTTAAATATTTTTGTAAACTATTACTTGAAAATAACTAATTTATAATTTGATCAAAAACATGTTTTATATTATAAAACCTCTTCACTTTAAAAATACATATATAATTATTCAAAATATATTTAAACTTCAAACCAACTTTAAGATACTTCAAAATGTGTTTGAAAACATCTCTAAAAAGATTAGAGAAAAATAAAAAATTTAAATATCATTTTTAAGCACTTAAAACCATAAGCGACTTACTACAACATTTATAAATGCTGTTAAAAGTCCTTGTTAAAAACAATATTGGAAAGCACGATTTTTGTGACTGGTTTTATCCATCTAGACAAATGATATAACACTTGAAATTTTTGTAGTAAGTAACATCATTAGGGTACTTAAAAATCATGAAAATAAACCCTTAAGAATACCTTTCCATTTATTTATAAAAATTCCCAAAAACAAGGGATTTGGAAGTGCATTTATAACAACTATTCTCGCTTCAAACACTTTCAAACTTGCTTCAATTTAACACAGAAGTTACCATTTAAACATCATGTCATGGTCATGCCATATGTATAAGAGGGTAATAGAAGTGATGTTATATAATATAAAGTTATCATTTGCTTTCAAAAGCAACTGGAGTCCAAAGTTTATAACTTTAATTAGTTAATGTCATTTTAACTTTTTACTTTGCACACAACATATGAATACACAATATATACTTATAAGATAGTGAGATAACTCAATTACTATAACTTACATACTTAATTTTATTGGTTTCTTAACTACATTAATCTCTTTCTGAATCACTTTCAATTTCATTTATAGTACTTCATTCAATACTAAAATTATTTACGAATAACTCTAATATTCACTTAAGTTTATAAACATTTTATAAAGACGCATTTTTATAAAACATTAAATTAAAAACTTACTCCAATTTATTTACTTGTATAATACACTTCTACATCCTAAGAGTATATACAAAATGTCAATTTTATTTTATTTTATTTATTTTTTTCCAAAATACAAGTGGAGGCCCAAACAAAAATGCGGGTCTTAAAACCGAGTCAACTACTTCGACCTTTTACCTTTAGAGTATTTAAAGGAAATATGTTTATGGGTTGGCCTAATAACATCAAATAGTTTATCTATCTTAGATGTTTAAACAAAAACTACGGTTTAATAAAATAATGCTTACTAGAAACTTCCTATCCAATTTAACCCATTTAAAAGCTTGAGTTAAATTAAATTATCTCTTTTCTATCCAAGAATCTAAGAATTTTCATTCATCAAAACATATTTGATCAAAATACATTTTAGTTTAAATGAATTCCCTTCTAGGAAACTTGAGAACTAAATACCTGATTTTATTTCAAAACCCTTTTTGAAATCATACTACATATATTTCTATATATAAAATGACTTTTAAATATTTATTCACTAATACATGTTTTAGGTTCATTCGAGTCTGAACTCATTTCGGTCGTAGAATGATAAATAGAATAATTTGCTAAGTGCACTACAACATTCGTCTGAGTACACTGTAACGACCCAGAATTTCAATCATTCGAATTTGAAATATTTGATTGATTTTAAATATTGAAAAGTTAATTTTAAAAGCTAAAAAACTTGAATTTCAGATATAGCGATTTATTTGATAATTAAATTGTTAAATTTAATATCTGGAATTGTTCAAATAATATAATCTTGAATTTAACATGAATGGAAATGATTTCGGAAGTTGATTTAAATTCTATTTAAATTAGGATGAAGATAGTGAACTTTAATTTATAATTAAAGTGATAAGAATTGGTTTTAAATAAAAATTCTTTTGATTAACGTGTGAAAATAGCCTTACATGGCCTTATCTCGGATTTCGACGAAACCAGTTTGATTGGATCTGTATAGTGAATTATTATATGCCATCGAATTTCGTGGCGATCGGACGTATCGTTTGGTCATGCGAGTTCGAAACGCGTAGAAATTAATTAAAGGAATTGTAACGTCCCAGATTTTCGCGCTCGAAAATCGACATCCATACTTTACATCGTACTCGAATGCCATAGATTCGACCGTTCAAATCCGAGTCGCCGGAGCTTATAACAACATTAAGTAAATAACACAGCGGAATAAAAAGAATATAGATATACAATATCTGATACAATATCCAGATACAATGATGATACAATGAGTATCTATGTACATCAGAGATATGATACCACAAATAGCAGCGGAAAAGAAAATGATAACATCAGCAGCGGATAATCTCCATCTTCAAAGCACTAATCCAGAAATAGCTTGAACTCCCAATAACGATACACCAAGATAAGCAAGTGCAGTCCGATCCAAAGACTGAACTAGCTCCAGATAACCTACTAATCTGACTATCTGAAAAACCAAACTCTAGACTGCTCGTGTAGAAAAATTTTGAGCATCCAGAGTTTAGGAAAGAAACAATAAACTCCGGATCAGTCATGGGACTGGTGTGAGCAACAAAAACAGTTTATCTTTAAAACAAATAGCAGAGAATTTTAAAGTCAATTCGCAATGCTTTTGGAAAATGAAACTACCATAAGACCTCCCACCACACACACAATGCAAACGCAGAATTGGAGGAGATTTCTTCTTATGATAGTCAAAGATGCTTACTACGCAAATCATTGGTTATTATTATTAGTGCATAGTGCAGAAAACAATTTCGAAAGTAGAATATAAATCTTAGCCAGCATAGACATTTCGCACTTATGCCTACTATAGCTACCATGTTCAATAGCAGGTTACCACCACATTCCATGGCAGGTAATACAACTAAAACCGTACAGGGCTCGTATTGTTTTATTTGGATTTCCAACAAATGGTCAGGCTAAGGAACTTCCTATTCCACGAAAGAAACGCCTCTGGCGGGACGTTCCGAGAACCAACTGTTCTCTGCCAAACAAGGCCGGCAACCCCTTTTCCCAAGGGATAAAAGAAACCTCAGATATGCCACCCCCGGTCCTTTGGGACCTTTATCCGAGCGCTCGATAACCAACATCACACATCATAAAGAAAGTGTATCCACATGAGTAAGTATCTGGGCTCCATACCATGATACTACCCTTTTCCAGAAGGAATGGTCATACCCTAGGGGAGCTACCCCTGAAAACCTTGCCGCACAATTCCTGTTTCGACCATTACCGGGTTGTGAGGCTCGACGAAGTCTCGTCCACAAAGCTACGCTTTTTCAAAAAGCCACGCTTTGGGTCAACAGATGATCAACCTATGATCACAAAGATAAATGATCAAACAAATGATCATATCACAAATGATCAAACACTGATCATCACACAG
Source organism: Allium fistulosum (assembly GCA_030737815.1). Taxonomy (NCBI): domain Eukaryota; kingdom Viridiplantae; phylum Streptophyta; class Magnoliopsida; order Asparagales; family Amaryllidaceae; genus Allium; species Allium fistulosum. The sequence goes on along the minus strand of CM060902.1, from coordinate 1,365,649,146 downwards.
CAACACTCAGCATGCCACATTACCAAATTGGGATATATCGTTGATAAATTTCAACTACATAACCTCTGAGCTCGTACGTCTCAGAGAAGGGTGTTAAGCTAAGAGAATAAATTCTCCGCCACCAACAGATATGTATTTGAAAGAAATCGGCTTTATATCTCAAAGTGTAATGTCAGACATGTATCCATACAAGTCTGTTCCGGGTTCGAACAGAACCGAAGGCACTTCTCACGAAGCCCTTGCAAATCCGGATAACTTTCAATCACGTCCGGACTTCCCGTCACAAAAAGAGTGATATAAATCTCTATACCGACGCGACTCAGTGCAGAGACATTCGACAGGTTGTCCTTTCATTTTCGAAAAATATCCGGTCTTCAACACCGGTCTTCAAATGCTATCCATATACGACGTATCACTATTCGGAATGAGTTATATGACCCAAAGGTCCTTTCCCGGCTAACCCGAATAGTGAGCGCAATTATTTGAAAACATATGGATACTGGGATTGCAATTAAGTCACAACTTATTACCCAAACTTTTCTTTCAAATGGTTTAAACAAATTGTCATTTCAATCTTTTAAACAAAAAGATTCATTTCTAAAACCTACAATGGTTCAAACAATTTCCACATTTTTATCTTTTAAACAAAAGATTCATTCACAGATTTTTCCAAATCAAATTTCCATATCACTTAGATTAACTCGTTAAATCTTTAAATCAGAGATTTAACTTATAGCTTTCAAAACAATTTCATTTCGAATGGGTTAAACAAAACATCATTTTAAATCTGTTAAAAATAAACAGATTCAATTCATAGCTTTCAAAAGAATTCATTCATAACTTGGAAAAAACAATCTTCAATTCAAACTTGAAATTCCTTTAATTAAACTGGAATTTCACTTCTTATCTGAAAGCTTTTATCATTTGAAAACAAACAGTTTCATTTCAGAAAATCTGATTCGTTCATACGAGTTGAAATCCTTGGGTTAAATCCAAATTCCCAACTTATACTTTTAAAATGGTTAAATTCATATAAACACATTTATAACATTTTTAACCGTAATTTCAAATCATAGGATTCAATTTCAAACTTGAATTTAAATTTAAATCAAATTATTTAAATTTCAAAACTCGATTAAGTTATTCAAAATAACTTTTATCTTTGAAATTCCATTTCAAAAGCTTTTCATTTTAAAACCCCATATTTTCAATTTTCAAAATCAATTGAAATTAAAATTTCAATTTCAAAAACAAACATCAAATTTAAATTATCTGTGACTTAACCGATTTCCACGTGAAATCCATATTTGTGTGTGTAACAGTGTGGTCCAGGGGTTTTACACACAATAGTGCAACATCAACCATCACATAACAAAATACAGGATATAGTTGATAAGCGATATAAACTATAACGCTTATCTTTTCATTCAGATCACAGATGTATAAATATCACAGATAAAGAAATTACCGATCATAACATAAATCCGGGTATATCACAAAACATCATAAATCAGGGATATCAACAATCAAGTCATCCAATAGAATCCAAATATCCGTAAGATCAGTTAATTATCTGATTAATTTAAATCAAATTAATTTCTTATGAATTATAAATCCTGTTAAATCAACATTGATAATTTACAAATCATTTTGATTAATTATTCTTTAATCTTTTATTAATTATCCATTAATAATAAATTAATTAACCTTTAATTATCAACCTTTAATTATTAAATAATTTATCTTTAATTATCTAATTCACCATTTAATTAATTATCTTCAATTAATTACTTTAATTAATTTATCCTTGATTAATTATCATTCCTTAATCAACTTCATTAAATTAAATTTAACCTTTAATCAATTAATCTCAAATTAATTACCATTTTGAATTAATCACATTATACTTTTAAACCTTAAACCGATCCCATACTTAAATAAAACAATTATTTAAAAGAATAAGTTAAATTGTTTAAAACTTGAATTTTTGTTTTAAAAATTTTGAAAACTGTTTTTATACTACCCGGGCCCTGCTTCGAGCCAAACCTCGTTCTACCCGAAGACGACTTCGAGTCTTTCCCCAAACTTACCCGAGCCTTATAAATTTCAAATTTTTGTTTAAGTGTTAAAAATTGACCCGGTATCATGCCAAAATAACTCGAGTTCAACTTCGAGTTCGAGCTTCATTTTCTCGTGTACGACTTCGAGTCGCGTTGCTTCTTCCCCAAAACCAGAACTAACCCAAAACACTGACACACGTGTGCACGTGTACACGCGATTGGACCACCTCCGGCCATCGTCGCGATCACCACCACGTCGACGACAACCCTACCAACAACTCCGAGCACCCAAATCGTCAAGAACCCCCACGTATAAAAATCGAGCAGTTCGATCGAACGAGAACCAAAGTCGATCACCAGAAGATCGTCTCGCGCCGCCGATCCCCACCACCGGAACTCACGCGCACTGGGCCAAAGCCTCAACACTCACTCACGATCCTCCTCCCCTTGGTCCGATCCCCTGAATCACGTTGACCACGACGAACCACCTCCATATACCTCGTCGACAAAACTGGGTTGTTAAACCCTAAATCGATCTCGACTCATCAAATTACGAAATAGAAAATTTTTTCAACAATTTTCCTGAACCCATTGATTCATAAACTAGCTCCAATCCCAGTTTCAACATTTATCATTAGATCAATCACTGGAAATTCAAGAAAATGCTATTTTTGTTCAAAAACTAACTACTCTGTGAATACTAAAATAAAAGCTTCTATTTTTAGTTTAAAAATCATAACTTGCAGTAGAGATTCGAGCTATGAATTTAAATTTACTTTTTATGACAATCGAATTTATCAAGTTTTTACTTGATTCACTGTAATCAAGATGACGGTGGAAATTTTCTTCAAATCATGTTGAACAGGTATTTAAAAAACCTTGATTACAGGTTAAACTTCATGTTTGATGGGAGACTTTAATACCTAACAATGATCGAACGAAATAAATTAATTTTTTTGAATCAGTGATCAACTCTATAGTCAATAACAGGGAAGAGCAGTATGCAGAGTAACTTATGTATATACAGAATGTTTATTCAAAAACAAAACATATACAATACTATATGATCAATAGATCATCTTACTGTTAACTTAAAGTTTTTAAAGTTGATGTTTACTCACTGGTGAAAACAAAGAAGTCTGGGAAGAAAAAAAAACAAAGTTGCTCACCTCAATTTGAAAGAAAACAGAGGGGAACAGTTTTGAATCTTCTTGACCTCTGGATTGTTTTAAATTGCCTGTAGCTGTAGCTACTTGATTCCAGATTTTAGCTTAGTAAAATTGGTGATGTTTGCTCTTCTTTTCTTTCAGGCTTGCTCAGTTTTTAAATCTGAAAACTTTGCTTGATATTGATTTGATCTTCATCTCCAGGTTCGAACGCTTTAATTCTTGTTTAAGTTGATATTCATTTCAGTTTTTTTTTCTTAGCTTTGAAGGAACGAAAATGAATTGGTGGTAAAAGAAGTTGATATATAAAAATGTTTACAGGCTATTTTTTTATTTTATTTATACAATAGGGTGGCTGATGGTTCTCTTGGGTACGGGGTGAGATGATCTTGCTTATAGTATGGGTGAAGTGTTTGTACAGGTATTGTTGGAGGTATGGCTGAGGTTGCTTAAGTCATGGGTTTGATACTTTGTTTATTTATTTATTTATTTATTTATTCTTTATGTTTGCCTAGTTTGTTTCGGTTGGAAGATAGTTGTGGTGACTTTGTTTTCTTACTTGTTTTATTATTTCTCCTACTTCTTATTTTATTCTACATCTTTTGTTTTGTTTACTTTACATATTTACAACTTTGTTTCATATTTTTAAATGTTGTTTCTTTTCTTATGGCTTAATAATATAAGTAGATTTCTATTTTAATTTGTTGTTAGGAATTTAGCTATCGGGTTATGTTTACATTTTTAAACCATTTATTTACACTTTGTTTCCAAATTAAATATATATACATATTTTAAATCTATAACTTAATATATTTTCGATTCGATTGGGGAAACTCGCTTCAATATCTAATTAAATTAACAAATTTTTATCCGAAAATTTATTTAATTACTCAATTTAATTCAAAAATTCATTTAATTATTAATTTAAATAAATTTAAATTTCGGGGTCGTTACAAACTTCCCTCCTTAAAAGAATTTCGTCCTCGAAATTCGCAGGCACGAAAATAACGCAGAGATAGATAGATCCGATCTCCTATAATTCCTCAAACTTACGATATGAATTCCAAACTCAAGTCGGAATATCTCAGAATACATACCAATTTGTCCCTCTTCGGACTTCGGTATTCAAAAGAAAATTACAATAGAATTTCAAATTCGGTTTTAAACGATATCGTTTTAATTGATTCAATTCAATTTACCCTCATATTTTATTAGTCAATTTAATTCAATTTCAAATTCCAATTTCAAATTCATTAAGGTTTAAATCAAAAAGCTGATAAGAAACCGATGCAGATACAAAGTAAAGATCTTCGACAACGATTCGTAGAGCCATCATCACACCGAAACTTCTTCTTGTAGCTGATACGAAGAAATGAAAAGAATTTGGAAACGAATCAAAGAAAATTGATAAGAAAGATTGTTTCCACTGTTGCAGGGTATTGACCATTTATAGTCGTATTCCCCTGTCCCCTATCTCGCCTTCTTCTTGCACTCATACTCACTATCAGTGGATAGTAAGAGAATTTACTAAGACATTCAGACGGATATCTTAAGGATTACTCATTCTAGAGTTTACTTCACTCTATCTCTAATGAGCTACTTAACGTGTTATACTCCTGAGCTAAAGTTCAACCTTAGCTCTGATACCAAATGTAACGTCCCAGATTTTCGCGCTCGAAAATCGACATCCATACTTTACATCGTACTCGAATGCCATAGATTCGACCGTTCAAATCCGAGTCGCCGGAGCTTATAACAACATTAAGTAAATAACACAGCGGAATAAAAAGAATATAGATATACAATATCTGATACAATATCCAGATACAATGATGATACAATGAGTATCTATGTACATCAGAGATATGATACCACAAATAGCAGCGGAAAAGAAAATGATAACATCAGCAGCGGATAATCTCCATCTTCAAAGCACTAATCCAGAAATAGCTTGAACTCCCAATAACGATACACCAAGATAAGCAAGTGCAGTCCGATCCAAAGACTGAACTAGCTCCAGATAACCTACTAATCTGACTATCTGAAAAACCAAACTCTAGACTGCTCGTGTAGAAAAATTTTGAGCATCCAGAGTTTAGGAAAGAAACAATAAACTCCGGGTCAGTCATGGGACTGGTGTGAGCAACAAAAACAGTTTATCTTTAAAACAAATAGCAGAGAATTTTAAAGTCAATTCGCAATGCTTTTGGAAAATGAAACTACCATAAGACCTCCCACCACACACACAATGCAAACGCAGAATTGGAGGAGATTTCTTCTTATGATAGTCAAAGATGCTTACTACGCAAATCATTGGTTATTATTATTAGTGCATAGTGCAGAAAACAATTTCGAAAGTAGAATATAAATCTTAGCCAGCATAGACATTTCGCACTTATGCCTACTATAGCTACCATGTTCAATAGCAGGTTACCACCACATTCCATGGCAGGTAATACAACTAAAACCGTACAGGGCTCGTATTGTTTTGTTTGGATTTCCAACAAATGGTCAGGCTAAGGAACTTCCTATTCCACGAAAGAAACGCCTCTGGCGGAACGTTCCGAGAACCAACTGTTCTCTGCCAAACAAGGCCGGCAACCCCTTTTCCCAAGGGATAAAAGAAACCTCAGATATGCCACCCCCGGTCCTTTGGGACCTTTATCCGAGCGCTCGATAACCAACATCACACATCATAAAGAAAGTGTATCCACATGAGTAAGTATCTGGGCTCCATACCATGATACTACCCTTTTCCAGAAGGAATGGTCATACCCTAGGGGAGCTACCCCTGAAAACCTTGCCGCACAATTCCTGTTTCGACCATTACCGGGTTGTGAGGCTCGACGAAGTCTCGTCCACAAAGCTACGCTTTTTCAAAAAGCCACGCTTTGGGTCAACAGATGATCAACCTATGATCACAAAGATAAATGATCAAACAAATGATCATATCACAAATGATCAAACACTGATCATCACACAGCAACACTCAGCATGCCACATTACCAAATTGGGATATATCGTTGATAAATTTCAACTACATAACCTCTTAGCTCGTACGTCTCAGAGAAGGGTGTTAAGCTAAGAGAATAAATTCTCCGCCACCAACAGATATGTATTTGAAAGAAATCGGCTTTATATCTCAAAGTGTAATGTCAGACATGTATCCATACAAGTCTGTTCCGGGTTCGAACAGAACCGAAGGCACTTCTCACGAAGCCCTTGCAAATCCGGATAACTTTCAATCACGTCCGGACTTCCCGTCACAAAAAGAGTGATATAAATCTCTATACCGGCGCGACTCAGTGCAGAGACATTCGACAGGTTGTCCTTTCATTTTCGAAAAATATCCGGTCTTCAACACCGGTCTTCAAATGCTATCCATATACGACGTATCACTATTCGGAATGAGTTATACGACCCAAAGGTCCTTTCCCGGCTAACCCGAATAGTGAGCGCAATTATTTGAAAACATATGGATACTGGGATTGCAATTAAGTCACAACTTATTACCCAAACTTTTCTTTCAAATGGTTTAAACAAATTGTCATTTCAATCTTTTAAACAAAAAGATTCATTTCAAAAACCTACAATGGTTCAAACAATTTCCACATTTTTATCTTTTAAACAAAAGATTCATTCACAGATTTTTCCAAATCAAATTTCCATATCACTTAGATTAACTCGTTAAATCTTTAAATCAGAGATTTAACTTATAGCATTCAAAACAATTTCATTTCGAATGGGTTAAACAAAACATCATTTTAAATCTGTTAAAAATAAACAGATTCAATTCATAGCTTTCAAAAGAATTCATTCATAACTTGGAAAAAACAATTTTCAATTCAAACTTGAAATTCCTTTAATTAAACTGGAATTTCACTTCTTATCTGAAAGCTTTTATCATTTGAAAACAAACAGTTTCATTTCAGAAAATCTGATTCGTTCATACGAGTTGAAATCCTTGGGTTAAATCCAAATTCCCAACTTATACTTTTAAAATGGTTAAATTCATATAAACACATTTATAACATTTTTAACCGTAATTTCAAATCATAGGATTCAATTTCAAACTTGAATTTAAATTTAAATCAAATTATTTAAATTTCAAAACTCGATTAAGTTATTCAAAATAACTTTTATCTTTGAAATTCCATTTCAAAAGCTTTTCATTTTAAAACCCCATATTTTCAATTTTCAAAATCAATTGAAATTAAAATTTCAATTTCAAAAACAAACATCAAATTTAAATTATCTGTGACTTAACCGATTTCCACGTGAAATCCATATTTGTGTGTGTAACAGTGTGGTCCAGGGGTTTTACACACAATAGTGCAACATCAACCATCACATAACAAAATACAGGATATAGTTGATAAGCGATATAAACTATAACGCTTATCTTTTCATTCAGATCACAGATGTATAAATATCACAGATAAAGAAATTACCGATCATAACATAAATCCGGGTATATCACAAAACATCATAAATCAGGAATATCAACAATCAAGTCATCCAATAGAATCCAAATATCCGTAAGATCAGTTAATTATCTGATTAATTTAAATCAAATTAATTTCTTATGAATTATAAATCCTGGTTAAATCAACATTGATAATTTACAAATCATTTTGATTAATTATTCTTTAATCTTTTATTAATTATCCATTAATAATAAATTAATTAACCTTTAATTATCAACCTTTAATTATTAAACAATTTATCTTTAATTATCTAATTCACCATTTAATTAATTATCTTCAATTAATTACTTTAATTAATTTATCCTTGATTAATTATCATTCCTTAATCAACTTCATTAAATTAAATTTAACCTTTAATCAATTAATCTCAAATTAATTACCATTTTGAATTAATCACATTATACTTTTAAACCTTAAACCGATCCCATACTTAAATAAAACAATTATTTAAAAGAATAAGTTAAATTGTTTAAAACTTGAATTTTTGTTTTAAAAATTTTGAAAACTGTTTTTATACTACCCGGGCCCTGCTTCGAGCCAAACCTCGTTCTACCCGAAGACGACTTCGAGTCTTTCCCCAAACTTACCCGAGCCTTATAAATTTCAAATTTTTGTTTAAGTGTTAAAAATTGACCCGGTATCATGCCAAAATAACTCGAGTTCAACTTCGAGTTCGAGCTTCATTTTCTCATGTACGACTTCGAGTCGCGTTGCTTCTTCCCCAAAACCAGAACTAACCCAAAACACTGACACACGTGTGCACGTGTACACGCGATTGGACCACCTCCGGCCATCGTCGCGATCACCACCACGTCGACGACAACCCTACCAACAACTCCGAGCACCCAAATCGTCAAGAACCCCCACGTATAAAAATCGAGCAGTTCGATCGAACGAGAACCAAAGTCGATCACCAGAAGATCGTCTCGCGCCGCCGATCCCCACCACCGGAACTCACGCGCACTGGGCCAAAGCCTCAACACTCACTCACGATCCTCCTCCCCTTGGTCCGATCCCCTGAATCACGTTGACCACGACGAACCACCTCCATATACCTCGTCGACAAAACTGGGTTGTTAAACCCTAAATCGATCTTGACTCATCAAATTACGAAATAGAAAATTTTTTCAACAATTTTCCTGAACCCATTGATTCATAAACTAGCTCCAATCCCAGTTTCAACATTTATCATTAGATCAATCACTGGAAATTCAAGAAAATGCTATTTTTGTTCAAAAACTAACTACTCTGTGAATACTAAAATAAAAGCTTCTATTTTTAGTTTAAAAATCATAACTTGCAGTAGAGATTCGAGCTATGAATTTAAATTTACTTTTTATGACAATCGAATTTATCAAGTTTTTACTTGATTCACTGTAATCAAGATGACGGTGGAAATTTTCTTCAAATCATGTTGAACAGGTATTTAAAAAACCTTGATTACAGGTTAAACTTCATGTTTGATGGGAGACTTTAATACCTAACAATGATCGAACGAAATAAATTAATTTTTTTGAATCAGTGATCAACTCTATAGTCAATAACAGGGAAGAGCAGTATGCAGAGTAACTTATGTATATACAGAATGTTTATTCAAAAACAAAACATATACAATACTATATGATCAATAGATCATCTTACTGTTAACTTAAAGTTTTTAAAGTTGATGTTTACTCACTGGTGAAAACAAAGAAGTCTGGGAAGAAAAAAAAACAAAGTTGCTCACCTCAATTTGAAAGAAAACAGAGGGGAACAGTTTTGAATCTTCTTGACCTCTGGATTGTTTTAAATTGCCTGTAGCTGTAGCTACTTGATTCCAGATTTTAGCTTAGTAAAATTGGTGATGTTTGCTCTTCTTTTCTTTCAGGCTTGCTCAGTTTTTAAATCTGAAAACTTTGCTTGATATTGATTTGATCTTCATCTCCAGGTTCGAACGCTTTAATTCTTGTTTAAGTTGATATTCATTTCAGTTTTTTTTTCTTAGCTTTGAAGGAACGAAAATGAATTGGTGGTAAAAGAAGTTGATATATAAAAATGTTTACAGGCTATTTTTTTATTTTATTTATACAATAGGGTGGCTGATGGTTCTCTTGGGTACGGGGTGAGATGATCTTGCTTATAGTATGGGTGAAGTGTTTGTACAGGTATTGTTGGAGGTATGGCTGAGGTTGCTTAAGTCATGGGTTTGATACTTTGTTTATTTATTTATTTATTTTTTCTTTATGTTTGCCTAGTTTGTTTCGGCTGGAAGATAGTTGTGGTGACTTTGTTTTCTTACTTGTTTTATTATTTCTCCTACTTCTTATTTTATTCTACATCTTTTGTTTTGTTTACTTTACATATTTACAACTTTGTTTCATATTTTTAAATGTTGTTTCTTTTCTTATGGCTTAATAATATAAGTAGATTTCTATTTTAATTTGTTGTTAGGAATTTAGCTATCGGGTTATGTTTACATTTTTAAACCATTTATTTACACTTTGTTTCCAAATTAAATATATATACATATTTTAAATCTATAACTTAATATATTTTCGATTCGATTGGGGAAACTCGCTTCAATATCTAATTAAATTAACAAATTTTTATCCGAAAATTTATTTAATTACTCAATTTAATTCAAAAATTCATTTAATTATTAATTTAAATAAATTTAAATTTCGGGGTCGTTACAGGAATTTAAATTAATATAATTCGATTTGAAAAGCTAACTTCTTTATATAACGGAATTGGCTCCCGATACTAGTTTCATTATGTTCGGAATAGGGGTATTACATATAAAACGCCAGCGGCACGCTTTGTTTGGAGTTCGAAAATTTAACGTGTGGATAGTGCCGTGAAATTTTCAATAAAAGGACTTGAGAATTTTCTTTTGCAAACCCTAACCCTAAGTAAGCTTCAACCGCCACTAATTTTTAATGGCCGAAATTTACCAACCCTCCTCCCTCAATTCCTCATTAACCACTCAACGAAACGTCGTGGCACGTGAAGGAAAGTCGAGCTCTATGTAATGTACGGTTGGATCATCGAATCGTCGACGATTATGGTCGGAATATGGTCGCGTTCATATGACCTAGGTCTGGACGTGGAGGGCGATTCGTGCAATCGAGCGTGCCATGGTTGGGGTCGGAAGTGCGGCTTGAGATGGCGGAGACATGGGTGGCATTAGATTGTGCTCCGATGTGGCGATGGAGGCAGGAGGGTTGAAGGAGGGTCGGTGATGTTGGGTTCGAATTCGTAATGCCTGAATGAGAGAGAGTGTGAACGAGAGGGAAAGTGAAAAATTATTAGTTTAAATTTAATTAATTCATGTTAATTAAAATTTAAATAATCTTAAACTTCATTAATTCATATCAAATTCATACGAGGTCCAAATTGAACGCGACAAGTTGCATCGTGATCGTATCAACGAAATCTACGTTATGGGGTTGGATTGGATAGATTTGGAGCTAGTAGGAATTTGGGTTAAAATTTAATGCGTGTTCAATTTTAATTCAAACCTGAGCACTTTGGCGATTACTGGAATTTCTGTCAGTAAACTCACATCTTTGGCCCAGTTATATCTTTATATAACTGTGGATAATTTTATTATGATGTCCGTTGCCTATTTGGATGATTTGCTATATTTATTAGCTGGAATGGTTTTATTCCCGCCCTTGGAGCCGATGAGACATTATATGTTCCCATGTATGAGCGGATGACCCTTTCTATATGATCCCGCCTCAAAGCAGTTGATTTATATTTTATGATTATATATTGTCTGTGATGCGGGGGCAGGTTGGAGGGATCCAATAGGATTGCTCACTACTGTTGATTTTACTTTTCATATATATGGTGATATATGATGTGTTTGATGCCATATGCTTTGACTTATTTAGTGCTATAGTAGCATTGGGCCTTATTTTTGGTATTTTGAAATACTAAAATAATTGTTTTGAATTGGGAATGATTTTTAAAGTGTTTTTGGAATTTTATTTGTTTTTAATAATTCTTGAATTATTAAAAGGAGTTTATTGAAATGAGATAAAAATATGATTTTTGGAATATTAATTTAACCATTTTGTGAAATATGTTAAATAGAGATTTTTAACTATATTATAAAGGTTTTAAAATTATAAATAAGACCGTCTTTTTATTATAAATAAAAATGGTTTTAAGAATAGGAAAATAGTTAGAAGGAAATATTTTCGAAATAATTTAGATAAGAGATTTATAAAAGTAATATTTTATAAATAAAGTAATAGATGTATAAATGGAGTTTTATAGATGTTAAAAATGATATTTTTATAAGTAAACAAAGAGATTTATAAAGTAATATATTTATAAATGGATTAAGTGATTTTATAAATGAATAGATTTCTCAAAGGAATTTTGTAAATACAGGAATTATATAAATAGAAGTTTTATAAAATAGAAAAGAGATTTATAAACATGGTTTATAAATATGGAAATGATTTATGTTGAGTTTTAAATATGGATTTATATATAAGGAAATACACTCAGGTTTTAAAAGTTAAATAATATTTTACATGAATGTTTTGAGAATAATATTTTCAAATGGAATTTAAGTGGTTTTTAAAAGTAATATAAAATGTGATAAGTGTCGAAAACATAGATTTCAACATTTATTATTGTAAGAGACGTTTTCGAAAAAGTAAGAAAGGCGTGGACTATAACATTGTTGTTATAGTAAATGATTTTTGAAAGGAAATGTTTTATATCGAATACTAGATCTACACACACACACACACATACACACACACACAAATATATATATATATATATATATATACACACACATATATATAATTAATCGAATCCCTATACTGGTGTTTTTGGGTTGTCGTAACGATGTTTACGCAACATTCGTTTTGATCCGATAAATTGGGTTTTGACCTTCCGTTGTGAAATACACGAATTGGTTCTTATGACCGTACTAAAGGCTTGGTAGTATAGGAGCATGGCTTCTTATAATTAACACACGTCCGAAGGCATAAGAACTTTGAAGTTGTACGATTATAGAAATCTGTTTAGTATGTCTCCAAAATGATAGTGTTATTAAATATACCTGTAACGACCCGAAATTTCACTGCTTTGTTTAGTGAATATTTAATTAATTGTAAATGTTCAATATATAAGTTTTATAATGAAAATAAACTCATTTTAATTAATTAATAATGATGGTGAAATTGTTTTCAAAATTTGTTTGCCAAATTAAATAGTTCATAGAAAAACAGAAAATGTGACCGAAGAACGTTTTCCGAAATTTCGACCTTTCGACACTAGAAAGTTGTCGTAAACGTTGTTCGTCTTTATGCACTATATATACATATATATAAGAGTTAATTAATTAGATAACAATACACTAAGAAATAAATTATCTTATATTAATTTGGAAAAGAAAGTGATGTGACTAGACATAATAATTATATATATAAGAAAGTGATGTGAATAGACATAATAATTATATATATATAAAAGAAAGTGATCTGACTAGACATAATACTTACATATATATAAAAGAAAGTGATGTGACTAGACATAATAATTATATATATAAAAGAAAGTGATGTGACTAGACATAATAATTATATATATAAGAGAGTGATGTGACTAAACATAATTATATATATAAATATATTATAAAAGATTTGTGATGTAACTAGATATAATTATGACAAGTTATATTATTTAATTCATTTTGCGCCTATAAATACCCACCCCTCTTTCTCTCATTTCTTCACAAATTTTCTACTTCTTCTTCTCCTTCCTCAAGCTATTTTAATGGTCTCTCCATCTTAAAAAAACATTATGAAAAGAAACTATGAAAGAATAATATAAAAATATATACACACACATACAAGATCTATGCTCCTCCAAACCAAACTGATCCATCTCCTTTCCACCCTAACACTCCACAGCTACCCCCATACAAGCCAAGGCCATGAGTAAGAAAGGAGATGGGAGTCTTGGGTCGTGAGCCAAGGTGGTGGAGGTGGGTGAGGCCATGAGCACTTGAAGATGGTGGAGAAGCAAGCTGTGTGTCTTGGGGCAAGGGAAGATTGGTCGAGCACTTAGTAAGGGAAACGAAGTGTTTATGGCATGGTAGAAGTCTATTAGAGAAGTGTTGTGATGTTATGAATGTCGGTAGGAAGTTGGTTTGATTTAAGGTGAGATATCGAGAAACACTTTCCTTTCTAGTTTATGATTAAAATGATTTGCAAGTTAGAAGTAAGTTAAGATTATTATTTACAAGTATATAAAAGTTATTGACATGAGTATACATGAATTGGCATGTTTGTTTGGATGTCTATATGGATGTATACTTGATTGTTAACATTGGATGTTCACTGGATGAATGAAAAAGAAGAATGAATTAATAATGTGAAGTTTATGATGATAGTTAATGTGTTAACTATAATTAATTCATGAAGGAATAAATGGTGGTATATGTGGAAAGTTAAGCCTCGAAATGTTTTGAAATCATAAAAGAGGAATAGTTTGAAATGATTTTAAAATGAATTTCATTTAGAAAAGGAAAGATGACATTTTAATAATGTTAAAGGAATGATATTTAATTTATATGGATATATAAATTAAATAGTTGGAAGATAGATAATAAATAACTTTCTATGTTAGAGAATGTTTTGAAAAGGGAAAATGGAATTTAATATGATTTTATAATTATCTATGAAGTCAAATATGATATTATAATAATAAAATATAAGTTAAAATATTGGGAAATAATATTTAAAAGTGAAAAAGGGATTTAATAAGGAAAATATTTCTTTACTTTTTATAAATGTTTTATAAACATTAAAATTAAATTTGGAGAAGTTTTGACAAAGATTGAGTTTGGAGTCAAAAATAGGCGCGTCGCGTAACGGTAGTTCACGATTTCGCACCGTAAAAGTTAAATCCTTCTATAGGATGGAATTGGAGTCAGGTTTCTTTGCAATAAGAATTTTCTGAACTCTTATGACTATAGTTTTCAAATGAAAGAAATGATCGAGATTTCATTTAATAGATTTTGAAATATGAGCAAATAAAGTTTTCAAGAAAATCGTGCTTTGGTAGTTCGGTGGCCAAAGTCGCAAATGTTTTAGATGCCTATTTTTAAAAATGTTTAAAAGTATGGAACAAATCTTATAAATAATTTAAAATGTTTTAAAAGTGATTTGAGTAATAAAAACAAATTTCCAAGTGATAGTATAGCTTAAAAAGCACTTTCCGCAACACTTTTCCGCAGCACTTTTCTATAACTTTAGAAATGTAGTTTTAAACGTAACCGTTCTTTTCCAAATCTTTTGTAAATGTTTTCAAATGACTAATAAAGTATTTTAAAGGTAATTTGAGAAATTTATGGAATGAGTGTCTAACATTACATTTCTAAATCACGAAAGTTAATTTTTATAAACGTACATCTATGGGTGGCGTAGGAGGAAACTCCTATTAGCTTAACGCCCTTCTCTCAGACATATAAGCTCGGAGGTTGTATTTTTGTAGAAGTTAATTAGGGATAAACAAAAATGGAAGTGTGGCATTCAAAGTGGAACCGGTTGGTTAGTTAGAGTGTAGCCTCACGAGCCTCACATCCCAGGAATGATACGGGATACTATGTGGTCTGAAGAACACACATTTTGTAACAACCCGAAATTTAAGCTATAATAATTAATTAACGAAGAAATGAAATGATAAAATAACTTTGTGAAATTATCAAAATTAAGCCACGGGAGTTGCACCATTATGTCCGCAGTAATTTTCTGGTCAATTTCCATATATAAAACGTCAGAATCCGAGCTAACATGAGCAAGATACGAGACGAACAAGAAATCAAATATATATATATATATATATATATATATATTGGGTTAGGTCGACCAAGAGTTCGACCTACCATGCCCTAGGTCGGCCCATCTTGGGTAATGAACGAAGGAATTTTTCCTTCGTTCATGTAACGTTTGTGGCCAATTTTATACGTCATTTTCATTCTTTCAGCTCATCTGGTCCCTTCGTGCTTCCATTTGATGGCTCCTTTTCAACCTATGACATGGTTGCATCCTATTCTATCCCCAAATCTAATGGTCTGAGATCCACTTATACCCCTATAAATAAGACCCTAGACCTAACACTTTTTCTCATTCTAAGATTTCCTCCAATTGGGTTCACCTTTTCAAGAAGGACCCTAAACAGAATAATTTTCCAAGAAGGAAATCGTTTTTAAATAAAAATATTTAACAACCCCAAGTGGATCCGGGAAGACCTAAAGGGAAGGGCTAAGGACCAGGGGTGAGTGATTGTAATTATTTTAGATCACTTTTAGTAATTTAAAATAATAGGGTTTCCAATAGTTGTAGTTTTACTATGATTTTTGGAATAACTTTTTAGCAGTTTTTTATAGAATTATTTTCAGTCTATTTCTTTCTAGCTATTCTTTTTAGTTAATTTTAGTTTATTTCTGTTAATTATAGCTTTTCCATTTATTTACAGTATTTTAGTTTATTTACTGTTATTTATGCATTATTTACATCTTCTTCCTACGCTTTGGATTTCCTTCTATTTTCGGTTTTCTTTTATTTCTCCTTCCTCTTCGCGTAGGGATTAGAATAGATTAAACGTGAATGTGGATTAAAATTTTAAGAATACTGAAATAACGGAAGATAAGATGTAAATTGTAAAGACTGTAGTAAAAATGGAATTAAGACTGAAATTGAGCCTAATTATGATATTAATGTTAGAGTTGGACTAATTAAAGATAATTGGCCTAGTTATAACTTAGAATTATAACTAAAAAGAGTATAAGATAAAAGAGGCTTATTTTCACACTTAGACCTTAGGTTAAATGATAAGCATGATTATAACGTTGGTTATAATAAGAAAAAGAACGGAATGAGGCTTATTTTAAGACTTAGGATAAATTAATAAGCAAAGGTAGTGAAGACAATAATAAAGGCTTATTTAAATAATTTATCTAAGTTAATAAGCAAAGATGAAAGTAGGAGATGTACCAAAAAGCATTCCCTATTAGACAAAATGGTGGTCTCACGTTAGCCTGAAGTGAGATGAGGGCACGCTTATACTAATAATGGTAGTAATTGGTCAAATAGAAGTCCAAATCACAGGGGATTTGGACAAGGAGCGCAACTAGATATTGTTTGGATGATGGGCCAGTACCGACAGCATTTCCTCTATTATTTTATGGACACGGTGTTTCACATAATCCTGAAGTGAGACGAGGGGCACGCTTATGCTGGAGCATGGGTAATAAGAAAACCCAATAGGTGGAGCAACAGGTAGCATGAGCATGGTGGCAGTTACGCGTGTGACATCCATTTCGGTGCTCAGTAATCGCTATGAGTTCCAAGCGCCTAAGTATGTGTGCCTTTCGTAGGCACCATTGCCTTCTGTGTAGGGAGTTATATAACGTCTAGTCCACAATAAATACTTTGTGCATCTTTCGTAGACACCATTGTACTTTGTGCGTCTTTCGTAGATGTCATTACCTTATGTGTAGGGAGTTATATAGCGTCTAGTCCGCAGTAAGGTCTATGGAGTAGCAGGCCAATCAAAGGGTAGAATTAGGATTTCAACCTAATTATAGGATTAGGAATTCAGCCTAACCAAAACAGCAATCAAGGATAAGTGCAAACAATCAAAGTTAACCAATCATATTTAATAGTTAATTCGTATTTATTTCCAGTTTATTTCTTCTTCTATTTCCTTTGTTTCTTTATATATACTAGAACTGTTGTAAAGCCTATTACCTTTACTTTACTTAAAGATTCTAGTAATTACTATCATTCACCCGACTTTTAGTCTAACCCACTCCTCTATCCCCCCCCCTTTTTCCCCCCATAGGTAATCAAGGAAGAGGACAGCAGGTTACAGTTCTTGGAAGTTTCTTTGAAGTAGATTCCATTATGTATTCCACTTCTTTTATTTCAGCTTTTTGTTCTTTAATTGTACTGACACATGTTGGGGAATAGTTGTACTCTGATTTTTGAGACTATGGTTTTCTTTGATTTCATAAGACATATATGTATGGTATTTTGACACGTGGTGTATTTGGTATTTGGTGACTTATTTAGTTTTTAAAGCAATTATAAAGTTCTATTCTAAATAAGTTATTATTTAAATTGTTTCCGTTGTTTTTACCTATTTCTGTCTTATGAATCTTAGTCTCTGCTAGTTTTAGTGTATACCTACAACGCACCATGCCTTCTAGTTTGTCCTTTTGGGTATAATAAGGGGTGTGGGGTGTTTCACATTCGGGCTATTGGTTGATGTATATGGTCGTGTCCAATAGGGGACCCAATGGGGGAAGGCGTCCCTTAATGCATTTATTACCCCATTTATTTGAATATAGTAGCTAGCTTGCGAAAAGTGATAAGGTTACTGTTTCCTAGAGATTTGACCAGGAAACTAGTACTCGGCATCCATAGTGCTCGGCATCCGTAGTGCTCGGCAATCCAGAAGACTCGGCGTCAAGTAGTGTTCGGCGTTCGACGTAATACTCGGCATCCGTAGTGCTCGGCATCTAGAAGACTCGGCGTCAAGTAGTGTTCGGCGTTCGGCGTAATACTCGGCATCAGTAGTACTCGGCATACAAAACTACTCGGCGTCAACTGGCACTCGGCGTTAACCAATGCTCAGCGTCAGCTAGCGTTCGGCATCAATAGAACTCGACGATAGGAATACTCGGCGACAGGAGTGTTCGGCATAAAGCAGAACTCAGCAACAGGAGTACTCGCAACGGGCGTACTCGGCATCTAGGAGACGTTCGGTGTACATTACTATTCAACATGACACTATCGTTCGGCCAGCATGCATCATTCGACCAAAAGCTTCAGATAGAGTTGCGATCGGCTTCAGCTGCAACCATCCTGCACTTCCCACACAATCGAACGAACCATCCAGCACAGAAAGGACTGTTCGGCATGGGAGGGACCATTCGGCACAGAAAGGACTGTTCGGCATGGAAGGGACCGTTCGGCACGGAAAGGACTGTTCGGCGCCAAAGCGTTCGGCATACCTGGTTCGGCATGCAGCGAGCACTACACTTGGGCTAGAGCGTTCGGCTACCAAGCCCACTTGGGAAGTCCAGCCCATTTTTGTCTATAAATAGAGGGGCAGGGTCACAGTGAAGAGGATCCTTTTTTGGGAGAGAACACCGGGGAGACTCTGCCATTTTTGAGACTCATCTTCTCTACTTAAGAACTTCATTCAAGCATTTTGATTCACGAATTGTATTTGTAATCAAGAATAAGGAAGATCAATAAAGTTTAATCTCAAAGGGGACGTAGGCAATTACGCTGAACCACTATAAATTTGGTGTTCTTACTTTCTGCATTTAAATTAGCATTGTCTTCTCTGTTTAATTTATCTTCATCACTTATATCTCTACACAATCTTTCTCTACGAGGTTAGTGACCAATTTTGGTGCTAACACTTTGGTGCTTTCACTGAGAATTGAATTCTCAGACCTCAAGGATCTGCTTTGAAGTTACTGGGTTGAACAAATCCCCCAAAGAAGATCCGACTCACTGATAGGACATCCGTTGATTCTACTCAGAGTTCATACCAATAACTCTACAATGGCAGGACCATGTACCAGGTCATCTTCTCATAATGCGGATGCCCGCGAGACTGCTAGCGTGCAACAAGCAGGACCTAGCAATCAACCAGCGATTCCGAGTGCAGGAATTGCCGCTCAAGAACAGACTCCAGTTGTCACCGGAGTAGAGTTCAATGACTTGATGAGAGAACTTAGGGAAAGCAGGAGACAACTAGGAGAGCAGATGCAAGCTAACGCCAACCTAATGGCATGACTCACTCAACAGCAGCAACAGAATGCTGGGGGCAATCCCGCTCCTTACTCTTCATCTGACAGCTCAACTTCCTCTGATGAACCTCCCAGGCGCAGACGACGTAAGACTGAAGCTGCACGAGCAGAAGCTGATGTTCAAACAGCTGGAGACCGTAACCAAGCAAGAGCTGGAAACTTCAGGACCGGAGTGCAAACGGAGGATGGAGGCCCAGGCCATCAAAACGCTAACGATGTCGGACCCCAAGACGCGCGGCTGTCAGATCACCAGGAGAGGAGGCATCAGCATGGACAGGCACGTAGAACAGACCTTAACCTCCCGCCTTCCATACAGACACCAGATCTGACAGCCATGATCTGGCAATTGATGAAAGAAAATCAGGGCTTATCGAATGATGACTGGGGAGTGTCAAGAAGTCATACTCCATTCACGGATGTCGTGTTGCAGGCGGCGTACCCCAGGAAGTTTAGTATGCCTACTATCCCTGCGTATGAAGGGAAGACTGACCCCAGACAGCATGTCATGAGGTATGAATGGATGATGGATTCAGCTAGAGCAAATGATGCCACCAAGTGTAGATGCTTTCCGATTACTCTCTTTGGGATCGCTACTATGTGGTTCACCCGACTTCCTCCGCGGTCCGTATCAAATTTCGAAAAGTTGGCAAGGAAGTTTATTGACAGTTCAGAATACACACTACACGCCCAAAAGACGTAATGTCTCTGTCAAGTGTAATCCAAAATCCCGGGGAGTCATTGAAGGAATATTTACAGAGATTCCACGTTGCGGCAACTGAAGTCAGTAACCCCAATGACCATGCAATTTTGATGGCTGTAATGAGAGGTGTGGATCCAGATTCTGATTTCGGAGACTGGTTGGCAGGAAAACCTCCGACTATGCTAGAGCGTTTCTACTCAAAGGCACACCAATTCATAAGAAGAGAGAAAGCTAGGTGGGTACGACGAGATAAGGCACCAGGACCTGTCCAAGAATCTATGAAGAGCAACATTGCTGTGAAGCAGTCCGGAGACAGCTCGGGAAAGGTCCAAGTCAATGTCCAGAATAAGCCTGGGCAGTCTAAGGAGTCCGGAGGAAGAAATCAAGGGAAGAAGAGAGAAGCGGGGAAGTGGAAGTCGAGAATTCCAAGCTACAGCAAGTATACTCCGCTGAACGCACCGCTTGAGAACATTTACCTATCCACCTGCAAAACTTTTCAATACAGAAAGCCACATCCAAAAGAATCAACCGAGGAACAGAAGCGGACCGAGAAATATTGTCGTTTCCATGAGACTTATGGGCACAATACGGAAGAGTGCAGACACCTGCACGACGCTATCGAGAAGTTGATCAGGCAAAAGAAGTTGCAAGAATTTGTAAAGGATCCACAGGAAGGAGGACAGGGAACGTCCAACCCAGGTCGTGCACCAGCTCCGCGTCATCCCAAGGAGCCTGCCCGAACCGTAGGTAGACTAGTCATAAATACAATTATCGACGGACCTCACCCTGCAGATAAGAATTGGCAAGAGATGGAGCGATATGCAAGTTCCCTGAAGCATGCCGATTTTGAGTGTTGTTCGAACGTGGAGGATGGGACCCCTGCTAAGCAGCAGCGCGTAATGACAGATGATATTGTGTTCAGAAACAGAGACGCTGATCAGGTAGAGGCTCCGACCATCGACCCGATGGTCATATCTGCAACAATCGGACCAGCATATGTAAAAAGAATTCTGATTGATTGTGGGAGTTCTGTCAACATAATCTTCAAGAAGGCTTACGACCAAATGAAAATGGAAACAAAAGACCTGAAACCATCCAAAGCTCGTATTCACGGCTTTAACGGCGCTGCGACCGATGCAGTGGGATATGTCGAGTTGCCAGTTGAACTGGGACAAGGCGAGCGTCGGAGAGTGCGAATTCTACCCTTTGTAGTTTTGGATGTGGATTCTCCATATAATGTTTTCTTGGGCCGGCCGGCCCTGGCTGAGTTTAGGGCAGCATTAGCCCCGTGGTGTTTAACTTTGAAGTTCCCAACTGACAAAGGAGTAGGTATCGTCCATGGCGATCAAGCAGCTGGTCATTCCTGTTATGTGGCTGAGCTCCGAGAGGCCCATCGGAGGGAGAAGGGAAAGGTTGCGGACAATCTCATTCGCATCCTTAATACGGATAATTGACAAGTAGTGCCCGAGCCCTAGCTCGGGCATAGTTCTCGGATCTTCGGAGATATAGATCAAGAGACGACGATGAGAAACCCAGGGAAGAGAAGGCGGCGCCGGCTGAATTAACAGTTGACATTTCAGTTAGCCGTGACGACCCCTCGCGAATATTGAAGATCGGATCACAGCTTGGCCCCGCGATGACTGAAGACCTTAGCGACTTCCTCCGGGCGAATCTTGATGTTTTCGCCTGGACTCATTCCGATATGTGTGGGATTTCCCCCGCCATTACGAGTCATATGTTGAACATAGACCCGAAATACGTTCCAGTTAAACAAAAAAGGAGAGGAATGGATCCGGAGAGGTCCGCCGCTCTCGGAGAGGAGGTGGACAAGCTCAAAGCGAATGGGTTCGTCCGCGACGCCCTCTACCTTGAATGGGTATCCAACCCCGTGCTGGTGAAAAAGGCGAATGGGAAATGGAGGACTTGCGTAGATTATTCCGACTTGAACAAAGCATGCCCTAAGGACAGTTTCCCGTTGCCTAGGATCGATCAGTTGGTCGACTCCACCGCAGGACACGAGCTGTTGTCATTTATGGATGCGTACTCAGGGTACAACCAAATCCCGATGCATATTCCGGACCAAGAACACACCAACTTCGTGACAAATGTCGGACTGTACTGCTATGTAGTGATGCCCTTTGGATTGAAGAACGCAGGGGCAACTTACCAGCGTTTAGTGAATCGAATGTTCAAGGACCAGCTGGGTAAAACGATGGAAGTCTATGTGGATGACATGCTCGTGAAGTCACGACGGTCAAACGACCACATTCGAGACTTGGCTGAAATGTTCGACATACTCAGGTTTTACGGGATGAAGATAAACCCTCTGAAGTGTTCCTTCGGCGTGGCATCGGGGAAGTTTTTGGGATTCATCGTCAATGCTAGGGGAATTGAAGCCAACCCAGAGAAGATCCAAGCTATTCGAGATGTGCAAGCGCCCAGGACTATAAAGCAAGTGCAGAGTTTGAATGGAAAAGTAGCTGCGCTAAGTCGATTTATATCCAGGGCAACTGACAAGTGCATCCCTTTCTTTGATATAATAAAGAAGGGGAAGAGAAATTTTGAATGGACGTCTAGTTGTGAGGAAGCATTCTAGAATCTGGTTAGGCATCTGGAGAGTCCACCAATGCTGTCAAAACCAGTTGACCACGAAATGTTATATGTATACTTGGTTGTATCCCCACATGCGATAAGTGCGGCTTTGGTTCGTGAGGAGGATCGAGTCCAGAAGCCGGTGTATTATGTTAGCAAGCGTTTAACGGGGGCAGAGAGGAATTACCCTAAGATCGAGAAATTGGCTTATTGCTTGGTGATTGCATCACGTAAGCTGCGCCCATACTTTCAAGCACATTCAATCGGTGTTTATACCGATCAACCCCTGAGGCAAGTACTCCAACGGCCGGAAACTTCTGGAAGGTTGCTAAAATGGAACATCGAGTTGAGCCAATTCGATATCGCCTACTTACCACGGAGAGCCATCCGAGGGCAAGCGTTAGCAGATTTCATCGCTGAGTTTACCATACCCGTCAAACCGGATGATCACGACATCATTCCCCCCGTTCGATGGAAATTATACACTGACGGTGCATCAAACGACCGTTGCTCCGGCGTGGGCATAGTTCTTATAACTCCGGAAAACCGATCAATCTGTTATGCCCTGAAGCTTGATTTCCCGGCTACAAATAACGAAGCAGAATATGAAGCACTGATCGCTGGCTTGAAGCTCATCAGGGAACTCGGGATCAAATCAGTCGAAATCTTTTGTGACTCACAATTGGTGGTTTACCAAGTACGGGGAGACTACCAAGCAAAGGGACGAAAGCTCGCTCCGTACCTTGTTCAGGTCCAAGAACTACTCTCAAATCTTGAGCGTTATGACATTTCACATGTCCCGCGCGAACAGAACAAAGAAGCCGACTTGTTGGCTAAGTTTGCGAGTACCAGCGATGCGCAGCAAATGGGATTGTATCCCGTTGAAGCCTTGCATGCCCCGAGCATAGACGAGATGAAAGTCGATCGTGTGTTGGAAACGGAGATCGAGAAGGAATCGTGGATAACCCCATTCAAACTGTACCTAACGATCGGAGCCTTACAAGAAAAAAGAAGCGAAAGACGGCAAATCCTTCGAAAGGCCGCACGATACGTAATGCAGGATGGGTCAATGTATCAAAAAGGATTCTCAGTCCCATTATTACGATGCATCGCTCATGATGAGACAAAGCGGGTCTTAAGAGAAGTTCAAGAAGGGGAATGTGGTGACCATACTGGGGGGCAAACGCTAGCAAAGAAGATCCTCCGCTATGGATATTACTGGCCAACCGTAAACCGGGACGCCGCAGACTACGCGAGAAAGTGTGACAAGTGTCAAAGATACGCGAAAATCCCGAGGACTCCATCAACGGAACTCACGCAAATGGTTAGTCCCTGGCCGTTTGCGATCTGGGGGATCGACATAATCGGCTCTTTGCCTATATCCAAAGGTGGTGCGAAATACGCGATAGTTGCAGTCGACTATTTCACAAAGTGGGCTGAGGCAGAGCCTTTGGCCACAATCACCTCTAAGAAGGTCATTAACTTCGTTGTACGAAACATTATATGCCGTTTTGGCCTTCCTCGCACCATCATTACGGACAACGGGACGCAATTTGAAAGTAGAGAGTTCAAGGAGTTCTGTCTAAAGTATGACATCGAGAAAAAGTTCGCCGCCGTTGCACACCCGAAGGCTAACTTACAAGTCGAGGCCGTCAACAAAATAATCAAGTCCATACTGAAGAAGCGTCTGGAGAAGGTTGGAGGCAAGTGGGTAGATGAACTCCCGACAGCATTATGGGCATATAGAACTACCCACAAGTCCGTGACCGGCCACACTCCATTCGCCTTGGCATACGGCTCTGAAGCCGTTATACCCGTGGAACTTGAAGTTCCGTCGCACCGAGTGACATACTATGATCCCAAGACGAACCAAAATCTCTTGTTGGAATCACTGGACTGCATCGATGAGAAGCGTGAAGAAGCTGAATTAAGGGCGGCAGCACATAGACACAGAGTCAAGCGTTACTACGACGGCAGAGTCCGCCCAAGGATCTTTGATGTGGGTGATCTCGTTCTGAAACGAGTCTTCCCGATACCATCACGTATGAATCCCAGCTGGGAAGGTCCGTACGCCATTGAACGGAACCTTGGAGAGGGAACATTCAAGCTAGAGACCGTTGATGGCACGACGCTCCCCCGAGCATGGAACAGTGAACATCTGCGGCACTATTACATTTAGCATGTTTTCTTTCTTGTTTTAGGCACTGTTATTTCCTATGTGTTTTCGTTCAGTATTAGCTTAGTTTCTTTTTAACTATGTAATCAAGCAGTCTAGTTGTTTTACATTAATAAAGGCTTGAAGTCGTATTTTCTACGAATCACTAATGTCTCTATATCTCATGATCGGAGTACTCTAAGTCCCCGGAGCACGGACAAGAGTATAAACGATTCCAAATCTCCGAATCCCCAGAGCACGGATCGGGGTACTCTAAGTCCCCAGAGCGTGGACTAGAGTATAAACGACTTCAAATCTCCGAATCCCCAGAGCGTGGAGCGGAGTACTCTAAGTCCCAGGAGCGCGGACTAGAGTATAAACGATTCCAAATCTCTGAATCCCCAGAGCGCGGATCAGAGTACTCTAAGTCCCCAAAGCGCGGACTAGAGTATAAACGATTTCAAATCTCCAAATCCCCAGAGCGCGGATCGGAGTACTCTAAGTCCCCAGAGCGCGGACTAGAGTATAAACGACTTCAAATCTCCGAATCCCCAGAGCGTGGGGCGGAGTACTCTAAGTCCCCGGAGCGCAGACAAGAGTATAAACGATTTCAAATCTCCGAATCCCCAGAGCGTGGAGTGGAGTACTCTAAGTCCCCAGAGCGCGGACTAGAGTATAAACGATTTCAAATCTCCGAATCCTCAGAGCGCGGATCGGAGTACTCTAAGTCCCCAGAGCGCGGACTAGAGTATAAACGACTTCAAAACTCCGAATCCCCGGAGCGTGGAGCGGAGTACTCTAAGTCCCCGGAGCACGGACAAGAGTATAAACGATTTCAAATCTCCGAATCCCCAGAGCGTGGAGCGGAGTACTCTAAGTCCCCGGAGCGCGGACTAAAGTATAAACGATTTCAAAATCTCCGAATCCCCAGAGTGCGGAGCGGAGTACTCTAAGTCCCCGGAGCGCGGACTAGAGTATAAACGAATACAAACCTCCGAATCCCCTAAACGCGGATCGACTTACTCTAAATCCCCGGAGAGAAGATTTAGAAAAAAGCCCAAGTACTCGACAGATGTGGAACGGGAAATATGCCACGTCTAGAGATGTTTGAACGACACGAAAATGGACTGCGAGATAATGCAACTCGTAACAAGTGGAGTTATGACTACAGTTAGTCAGCAAACCAAAGAAAAGCAAGAGACTCATTCAAACAAAGAAGAAACTAAACTTCATTCAGTAGTTCAAAATGGGGTTGCACAGTTACTCCTACAAAATTCAGAATCCAGAACCTATCTATACAAACTGCAAGCCACAAAAAATAAAAGCAACAACAAGACTTAAGCAAGAAGCTCGTCGAACGAGTGTATCAATTATTTCTTTGGTTTCTTCTTCTTGTCTTCCTTTGTTTTTTCCAACGACTCCTCTCCTTCACGCTTTTTCTTGGATTTCTTGCTTGCTAAAGAAGCGGAGTCAGGAGTAGGAGACGGAACATCTAGTGGTTTGGACCTTCCCGGGAGAATGATTTTCAAAGGTCTGTTCCGCGGGTCGGTAAGTTCCAGGATTCTAGGTTCAACTTTGACCTCGGCCTTTTTCTTCCCCTCTGCGGCGAGGCGGTCCTTCATGCTCATCTGTGAAGTGTGCTCAGAGGAGCCAGTGATTTCAATTTCATCACTACCTTCGGCAGGAGACGAAGTGTCAAGCTTATCATCATCTAGCGCCCCAATCACTTGAGCATCGGGACCAGGAATTACTCCCACATGGACAGCATCGCTAGCTTTCTCTGCCTCCTCCTTGGAGTCATTGCTCCTCGGAGTTGGCTCGGTGTCAGAACAACCTACATGAAAACATAAAGGATGGGCGTTAGAACGAGTAACCACCGCTGAAAAATGACGGGATCTTTCAACTTTTAGAGAAAGAAGAATTTCCTACCAGGTTCCGGTTGGCTGTCGGTGGCGCGTGGGGTTTCACCCTCCAGGATAGGGGATAGCACATGAGCACCGAGCCCGGGATCTTCGGGGTCATAACCAGCATGCTGCTTGAATGGATCAAGTGTCGGCCGACCGACCGATTGAGCAGCGGGAGAAGCAGCAATATGAGGAGCAGAAGTATTGACCCCAGACGGGCCGGCTTCATCATTTTTCTCTTTTGGAAGGGGAGAGCCTTTGCTATAAAGTACCAATGCTGCGGATAAATCCGATGGCTCATTCCCCCTAAGGAACTCCTTCACCAAGGCATCCTCATCGACCTCTTCGGAGCCCGACTCGATCTTCCTGATCCTTATCAAAGTTTCCCAGGCCTCGGCTAGGGATTCGAGATAGCCGTCGCCCAAGAACGTTAAGTCGCGATGCATAAGGACGCGGGCTCCATATTCAGCAATCAACGGGTCAAACATGCATTTGACCTCTTCCCTGCCGGCTTCTGCGGCCGCCTCGAGGCGAGAATCAATCTCCTCCGCAGCCTCTCTTTTTCCCTCCTCACGGGCCTCATCCTTCATTTTCTCAACCCCGGCAAGTTCGTCATCGAGCTTCGTTTTCAGGAGACGAGTAGCAACGATTTCATCACAGTATCGCTGTGATTCTTCTTGAGCAGCTACCTTGTCCTCCTTCTCCTTGGAGAGTAATTCTTTCAGCTCTCTGACTTGCACAACGAGCGCGTCCCTCTCTTTTTGGACAGAGTCTTTTTCTAGGGCGAGGGCACCACTGCGCTGGACTGCCTCATCAAGCTCCTTCTTGTGAGCCATCTCTAAGCGAGTAACTGCCTCGGTAGTATCTTTTGCGCTTTGTTCAGCGGCTTCCAGCTTCGACTTGTACGAAGCGAGCTCTACGTCTTGGTGCTCGATGATGTTTTTGTCGCAGCCAGCCTCCAGTTTCAGGCGATCAATCTCATGTTGACGCTCAACGGACACCTCCGAGATCTTCTCCACCAAGTGCACAAACGCGTCATGTTGAACATAGACGTCGTTATTGCAGGCAATGGCACTCTGCTTCATGTGCCCAAGAATATGGTGAATAGCCGGGAGGAACTTCAAACCGTCAAAGCAAATTTTCGGAAACTTGGCCTTAAGATCGACCATCTTTTCCGCAACAGTTGGGTCAACCGCGGGAGTAGGGGAGGAGGCTTTGGAAGTTCTCCCCTTTTTCGTTCTTCCCGAACTTGCCTTGTACTCGATGAACCAGAGTGTTGTTCTCGAGGAGCATCAGAGTGGTAACCCTTCTGTGAAGTTTTCTCTTTATCCGGCATAGTTGGAGGAAGAGGATCACGGGACTGCGAAGATTGAGAATATGCCTTCTTGCGGTGAGACGACTCACGGGGACGATTATCTCTATCTTCATAATCGTCTCTGCCCTGCGTCTGCCTGAACCAGAGTCTTGTCCAGAGTGATGAAATATGGAAGAGCCATGAAGGCGATCGAGTCCGTGAGAACGCCCCATATCACCTGCAAAGAATGGAGATAACAACGAGTTAAGAAAAATCCATGAGATAAGAAAAAAAACTTGAAGTGTATGATGGAATGCGTATGTGCGTATGTGTCCCAGTGTTCCCCCCAACGGACCCGTTCGTTTATCTTTACTAATCGGAGTGTTGTCTCCTTGGACCGGGAGTTGAACTCCCGCATTGCCTTTAACGGGCGAAGAAAACTTGAGGGCTTTAGGATCGTCAAACCCGTAATTGAGAATATCATCGGGAATAGACAGGTTCGACAGGCCCCTCAGGGAACTTTCCAGGTGCTGCGAGGAAGCCTCTTTCTCAGGCGGGATAGGCATGACTTTTGAAGTGCCACCAATTTTCTCCTTCTGAACTTTATATTTTAACTTCCTCTTTCCCTTCGAAGGGGAGGATGACGTCTCAATATCTTGAACTTCGACTGCCGGATTCCAAGCAGGACCGACATTCTCGCCTTGAGTCTCAAGAGCTTCGTCTTCTTTGCGCTCACCTTCTTCGTGCGTATCGGGAGTGCGGTGCGACGACGATCCGGCCTGTTTTTTCCCTTTACCGGACGAAGGTTTGGGAATGATGACACCTTCTGGAAGGCTGATCCGACGACCAGGGGCTAGCAAGCCAAACCCCGACAGTGATTCATTCGAAATGATAGTACGGATGTCTCGTTCCTCGGCAGGAAGAGCTCTAATGGCTTCAACAGCCTCAGAATATCCTCGGCCTTCCGAACGCGGGTTGATACCTGAAAATATGAAACAAAGAGTTAGGAAAAGCATGACTCCGGTTAAATGCGAATAGTGACTCGGCAGAGAGACTTACTGCCTTCAACCCATCTCCTCGCAAAACCAGGAGGGCAGCGCACATAAAACCATTCTTGTTTGTACAGGGCGAATTTACTGCATGCCCCTGTCAAGATTTGGCATTTGTGGTACGGCTCGAGGAACA
Organism: Allium fistulosum; assembly: GCA_030737815.1. Taxonomy (NCBI): domain Eukaryota; kingdom Viridiplantae; phylum Streptophyta; class Magnoliopsida; order Asparagales; family Amaryllidaceae; genus Allium; species Allium fistulosum. Next base: position 1,365,619,761 of record CM060902.1, on the reverse strand, counting down.
TAAAGGAAGGACTGCCTTTTCGTCTCTTGATCATATAAATGTATCTGATATCGCCAGTGGTTGGAGGTCTAGAGAAGACGGCCATGAAAAGTAAGTAGGTCCCGTATAGGAACGCATGGCCGTTCGGGTGCAGCTGCGATGGAGCTATGTCAATATACTGCAATACATCCCGGAGAAATAAATTGAACGGAGGCACGCTGCCCATCCAACACATGAACTTGTTACAGGCGGTATACCCGACTGGGGTCAGATGAGGACGATCGTGTCGCGAAGGGACCAACACGTCGGCGAAAGGGATCCCATGAATGGAGCATATCCGTCGGAGAGCGGCTTCGTTGTCTTTGAAGCTTGTGAATCGATCGGATTGTCAAGAAGAATTGCTGCCACCAAGGCATCAGGTGCTAAGTTGTGAGCAGGAGAAGTCAACGGATTAGAAGTATCAGTAGCTTCTGGCCTTGATGACGGCCCAGGCCTGTCGGATATAGTGGCGGAGCTAGACTTTCTTAACATCCTCAATAAATAATGAACCTGGAAAAGTGCTTGAGAAAACTATACTTGAAAAACGTTAAACGTTAGAATTGGCAACACGAGTTTTCCCCCCACGTGGTGTGTGAACTAGTGCAAGCAATTGTGTACAAGCAATAAAAATCTAAAGATTTCAAAGATATAAAAATGTGCTTCGAATCGTCGCCTTCGAAGACCGTCATCGCTGACCGTCTCAAAAAGCCCGTTAAGTCTACTAAAAGCTAGGGAGTTAATGATCCGGGTCGGTTCCACATGTTGGTGTGCTTAGATCTTTGTCCTTGTATTGATTAGGCAAGGCAATTGTTCGTTCGGCATTTTACAGTGTTCGGCCTAGTATGTTTGTTCGGCAGGTCGGTTATTCAAAACGAATACTGTTCGGCATTTAAATGGTATTCGGCAATTGTATCGTTCGGTCTAAGTTCTATTCGGCATGTGCGTCTGTTCGGGCTAAGTTCTATTCGGCATGTGCGTCTGTTCGGCAATTTTACTGTTCGGGCTAAGTTCTATTCGGCATGTGCATCTGTTCGGCAATTGTACTGTTCGAGCTAAGTTCTATTCGGCATGTGCGTCTGTTCGGCAATTGTACTGTTCGGGCTAAGTTCTATTCGGCATGTGCATCTATTCGGCAATTGTACTGTTCGGGCTAAGTTCTATTCGGCATGTGCGTCTGTTCGGCAATTATACTGTTCGGGCTAAGTTCTATTCGGCATGTGTGTCTGTTCGGCATGTCAGTTGTCCGGCACAAATACTGTTCGGCATTTGAGTGTTGTTTGGCCTTAGTTCGTTCGGCTAAGTCATAGTGGCATTTTAATAAGCGCTAGGCCTGGGTTTGTTCGGCCAAGGTAGTGCTCGGCAACTTCCCATTCCACCGTCCGGCGCATGACGACATACGTCGGAGCAGCGCTAAGCCGACCAACACCTTTACCTCCTCCAACACCTTCTTTCTTTTTTCTTCCCTTTAACTTTGGTTTGACACGAGGAAGCTAAGCCCATAGGTGAACCTGATCATTCCTCCTCGCATCATCGTTCGGTAGTGAAGACGCGGTAAAGACGACCTACTCAAAGGCCTTCTACGTGACACACTCGGCCATCTCGTTTGAAATCTACTTGAATCGTACGAGAAAAGATACCTAGTTTGCAGATTGGAGATTGGGATGGAGTAGTTAAGTTTTAAATCCGGACGATTGAATAGAATTGAAAGTCTTCGAGGAACGGCAGAAGTAAAAAAGTAAAGGGGAGAAGAAGGAAAAGACCTGGTTTTATAGAGAAGGGAGGTGGAAGTCGAAGGGGCTATACCCGGTAGAACCGGTTAATACCACAGTGTTCGGCATCAGAGCAAAGTGTCGTTCGGCACATGAGGATTGTTCGGCTTCGAATGTATCGTTCGGCGTCCAGGCCACGCTCGTCACACACCTCCATCACAGGCATTCTCGAGAAGGCATCACCAAGGAAAGTTGAACTTTGGGGGGCAAGTGTTTCCTGGAGATTTGACCAGGCAACTAGTACTCGGAGAAGTACTCGGCATCCATAGTGCTCGGCATCCGTAGTGCTCGGCAATCCAGAAGACTCGGCGTCAAGTAGTGTTCGGCGTTCGGCGTAATACTCGGCATCCGTAGTGCTCGGCATCCAGAAGACTCGGCGTCAAGTAGTGTTCGGCGTTCGGCGTAATACTCGGCATCAGTAGTACTCGGCATACAAAACTACTCGGCGTCAACTTGCACTCGGCGTCAACCAATGCTCAGCGTCAGCTAGCGTTCGGCATCAATAGAACTCGGCGATAGGAATACTCGGCGACAGGAGTGTTCGGCATAAAGCAGAACTCAACAGCAGGAGTACTCGGCAACGGGCGTACTCGGCATCCAGGAGACATTCGGTGTACATTACTATTCAACATGACACTATTGTTCGGCCAGCATGCATCATTCGACCAAAAGCTTCAGATAGAGTTGCGATCGGCTTCAGCTGCAACCATCCAGCACAGAAAGGACTGTTCGGCATGGGAGGGACCGTTCGGCACAGAAAGGACTGTTCGGCATGGAAGGGACCGTTCGGCACGGAAAGGACTGTTCGGCGCCAAAGCGTTCGGCATACCTGGTTCGGCATGCAGCGAACACTACACCTGGGCTAGAGCGTTCGGCTACCCAGCCCACTTGGGAAGTCCAGCCCATTTTTGTCTATAAATAGAGGGGCAGGGTCACAGTGAAGAGGATCCTTTTTTGGGAGAGAACACCGGGGAGACTCTGCCATTTTTGAGACTCATCTTCTCTACTTAAGAACTTCATTCAAGCATTTTGATTCACGAATTGTATTTGTAATCAAGAATAAGGAAGATCAATAAAGTTTAATCTCAAAGTGGACGTAGGCAATTACGCTGAACCACTATAAATTTGGTGTTCTTACTTTCTGCATTTAAATTAGCATTGTCTTCTCTGTTTAATTTATCTTCATCACTTATATCTCTACACAATCTTTCTCTACGAGGTTAGTGACCAATTTTGGTGCTAACAGTTACCGGATATTTGTAATGTAGCAAGTACAGTTCCAAGTGACTTGCTTGAGAAAAGCGATTAAGGCACCGTGCGACTATGTTTGCAATGCGTGGATCAAAGGAAAAAGGCCACTAGTTCCCTATCATTTTGGAGTCCAATCCTAATACGAGCTTTACGGTTTTGATTGTAGTCCCAAAATAGTTGTAATGCTTTGCAAACATTTCAGCTATCCCTTTGGTATCATATATTTCGTTCGGTATATTCCGTTGACCTAGTCCGGATATATTACCATAGATTTAGTCCGGATATTGATACTTTATTTTGATATATTACTTGAAATGTGTTTTTAAACCAATGTCATTAAAGATAATATCAAAGTATTTTCAGTATAAAGTATTTTGGTTATCATAAGATAAAAACCTGTCTGTGTTTATGTGTGGGCATGGTCTTATGAGATACCCTTCTTTTCAAAGGTTTTGATTTACATCAGCATTTAAAATTTCGAGTATCTCACGTTGGTTTATCAAGCCTGATCCGGGTATTTTTAATACTCAAGTTAGATCCGAGTAGTTTCTAGTTTAGTTGAAGACGCTTGGAGTTTCCAGAGGAGAGCTGGAGCTCTTCATCTTCATATGGACGTATTATATTATCTACTGCATCTATTGCATTTTTTTTATTTTTCAGCATTTGTAAGGAAGGGGTTTATAACTATCCAGACTGAATTTAGGTTAGACTCTGATATTGTGTTCAAATTTTTTGCTGTAATGATTATTGTTGAAATAGTATATGTTATTCCATTCGTGTGAGATTCTGTTCTATCTTTTTTCTTTTTCCCTTAACAATCGGGCTTTTCGGCACTTGGATTTGCGGCATGAGGATGTATTAGTGTCGATTTTCGAGGGTTGAAAACCTCGGTCGTTACATTTGGTATCAGAGCTTAGGTTGAGCGAACACCTAAGCTTTGGTGGGGTAAAACTCATTATAGATAGGGTTAGTAATACCCTAGAATGAGTAACTCATTAGAGATAGGGTTAGTAACACCCTAGAATGAGTTTTGAGAGTATTATATATATGAGCGTGTATTTGTTATTTGATATAAAAATATTTTGTGTTGATTTATCTGTTGAGTGGTTTATAGATTCTGGTCGATGCACCTGATTACCGTTATCGATAGGGATTTCTAAACACTTAAACAAGGCAAACCGACACACTATTTTAAAAGGATTATATTTTAATTATAAAGGATACCTTTTGAAAGATATAGATATTTATGTGTGTTAGTTTATGGTTAAGAAAATGTTAATATTTAGTTATTACCATTTGTTGATTGAATGAACATCTTGTGAATTAAGTTTCACGATTTGACTATAAGCTATTTGATAATAATATTGGGTTAAGGTTAATGAATAATAAATAAGCATGTAGTATAAAAATTGTATTTTATAAAATTATTTTTGTAAAAATATTGATATAAAAGATATGTTATATAAATTTTGAGAAACTAAATTTTGGGTATTTTGGAAAGAATTATAAAAATTCTAAAAGGAGTAAGTTAATATAAAATGATTTTATGAAGTGATTTGTAAAATGGATTTTATAAACAAAATATTCTCTAATGGATTTTTAAAAAGAAATTTCAAATAAGAAATTTAGAAAGTAAGAAAGTCTCAAATGATAAATAGTTTGAGTGGCTCGAAAATAACTAAAACTAGGCAAGAGATATGTTCGGATGGTAAACACTTCTCCTAAGTACTACCCTTCTTGTTAAGGGGATATAAGATACTATTGGTAGTACCCAGTTCCATGGTATTATTTTGAGGTTACTCAATTTATATAATTTTCCTTAAGTTAAAAGGGTAATTTTAAATTATTATTTGATAGGTTAATATCAAGGTCGGTTAAAAAGGAATATATTATGAGGAGAAAAGTTGATTGTAATTTTGGAAAATAAAAGGTAAATTATCTTTTAAATTGAATCAATTACTTTAGGATGAAATGTTTTCATTTAAGAAAAATATTTGGAAATGAAGATTTAGTGTGAATATATATAAAGAAGCATTTTTAAAAGATAAAAGTTTTATGAAATGTTTTCATAAAGATTTGAAAAGGTGAAAAAAAGGGTTGTAAGTAGATCATTTCATCACATGATTTTGATCTAAGATTCAAGTATGGAACTTTGAGGTGTTTACATCGGTCCGAAAAAGGATTTATCACTCGATTCTTGACGACGAACATTGATAAGGGTTTGTGATTGATATACTTACATTTTCTATCATAGTTAAGAGCTATGTAAGGAAAACTAAAAGTTCTAATTGTAAAGCCTGATCATAGTCCGCACTATAGGATCAGGGTATCAATACTAGTTCGGAAGTAAAGTTGTGGATTTGAATAGTAGATCGAATCAGATATTGCGTACGGATGATCTATGTACTTCATACGAATGTAAGTTTAAAAATAAATATTTTGGGCAAATACCTCTGGGTTCTGTTTTGGTGTAATTTCTGGGATGAAATTCTTTTAAGGGGGAAGAATGTAATGACCCGGAATTTCATTGCTTTGTTTAGTGAATATTTAATTAATTTTAAATATTCAATATATAAGTTTTATAATGAAAATAAACTCATTTTAATTAATTAATAATGATGGTGAAATTGTTTTCAAAATTGGTTTGCCAAATTTAATAGTTCATAGAAATCAGAACATGTGACCGAAGAACGTTTTCCGAAATTTCGAGCTTTCGACATCAGAAAGTTATCGAGAACATTTTTCGTCTTTGTGCACTATATATACATATATATAAGAGTTAATTAATTAGATAACGATACACATAGAAATAAATTATCTTATATTAATTTGGAAAAGAAAGTGATGTGACTAGACATAATAATTATATATATAAGAAAGTGATGTGACTAGACATAATAATTATATATAAAAAAAAGAAAGTGATCTGACTAGACATAATAATTATATATATAAAAGAAAGTGTTGTGACTAGACATAATTATATATATATAATAAAATGATGTGACTAGACATAATAATTATATATATAAAAGAAAGATATGTGACTAGACATAATAATTATATATATAAAAGAGAATGATGTGACTAAACATAATTATATATTTAATTCATGCTATATTATTTAATTCATTTTGCGCCTATAAATACCCACCCCTCTTTCTCTCATTTCTTCACAAATTTTATACTTCTTCTTCTCCTTCCTCAAGCTATTTTAATGGCCTCTCCATCTTAAAAAAATTACGAAAAGAAATTATGAAAGAATAATATAATAATATATACACACACATACAAGATCTATACTCCTCCAAACCAAACCGAACCATCTCCTTTCCACCCTAACACTCCACGGCCACCCCCATACAAGCCAAGGCCGTGAGCAAGCAAGAAGATGGGAGCCTTGGGCCGAGAGCCAAGGTGGTGGAGGTGGGTGAGGCCGTGAGCACTTGAAGATGGTAGAGGAGCAAGATGTGAGTCTTGGGGCAAAGGAAGATTGGTCGAGCACTTGAGCAAGGGAAACAAAGTGTATTAGAGAAGTGTTGTGATGTTATGAACGTTGGTAGGAAGTTGGTTTGATTTAAGGTGAGATCTCGAGAAACACTTTCCTTTCTAGTTTATGATTAAAATGATTTGCAAGTTAGAAGTAAGTTAATATTATTATTTACAAGTATATAAAAGTTATTGACATGATTATACATGAATTGGCATGTTTGTTTGGATGTCTATATGGATGTATACTTGATTGTTAACATTGGATGTTCACTGGATGAATGAAAAAGAAGAATGAATTAATAATGTGAAGTTTATGATGATAGTTAATGTGTTAACTATAATTAATTCATGAAGGAATAAATGGTGGTATATGTGGAAAGTTAACCCTCGAAATGTTTTGAAACCATAAAAGAGGACTGGTTTGAAATGATTTAAAAATGAAAAGGTTTCATTTAGAAAAGGAAAGATAACATTTTTATAATGTTAAAGGAATGATATTTAATTTATATGGATATATAAATTAAATAGTTGATAGATAGATAATAAATAACTTTCTATGTTAGAGAATGTTTTGAAAAGTGAAAATGGAATTTAATATGATTTTATAATCATCTATGAAGTCAAATATGATTTTATAATAATATAATATAAGTCAAAATATTGGGAAATAATATTTAAAAGTGAAAACAATATTTAATATGGAAAATATTGGTTTAAATGTTTTAAAATAGTTTATATATGTTTTATAAACATTAAAATTAAATTTGGAGAAGTTTTGACAATTATTGAGTTTGGAGTCAAAAATAGGCGCGTTGCGTAACGGTAGTTCGCCATTTCGCACCGTAAAAGTTAAATCATTCTATAGGATGGAATTGGATTTGAATTTCTTTGCAATAAGAATTTTCTGAACTCCTATGCCTATAGTTTCAAATGAAAGAAAATGATCGAGATTTCATTTAATAGATTTTGAAATATGAGCAAATAAAGTTTTCAAGAAAATTGCGCTTTGTTAGTTCGGTGGCCAAAGTCGCAAATGTTTTAGATGCCTATTTTTAAAAATGTTTAAAAATATGGAACAAATCTTATAAATAATTTAAAATGTTTTAAAAGTGATTTGGGTAATATAAAAAAAATTCCAAGTGATAGAAAGTCGTTTTGATCAATATGCTTAAAAAGCACTTTCCGTGGCACTTTTCCGCAGCACTTTTGAAATATAGTTTTAAACATAACCGTTCTTTTCCAAATCTTTTGTAAAAGTTTTCAGATGATTAATAAAGTATTTTAAAGGTAATTTGAGAAATTTATGGAATGGTTAAATGATTAATGATTTAGAGTCGATCAAATAACTTGACCGCCTTATGGTTGTCAAAGAGATAGTGTCTAGGCTTGAGTTTGGAAAACCAATTTCCTGCTCTCCCTGGCTATCCGGACTGGCCCGATGGAGGGGATAGTAAATTTGATTTACTCGGATCAAAATTTTCCAAAGTATAAAGGATAAAATTTTCCAAATATCCATAACTTGGATTTTATGAAGATAATCTTCTTGTACTTGGTGTTAAAGCCCGAAGAGGGAACCCGTACTATTCGTGGAATTTAAAAGTTGATTTTGCCGTTATTCCGCCCATAGTACTGGTTGAATACGGAAATTGATATTGAGTAGAATTAGATGATTTATATATATGCTCACTTAATATTTATTGGTTTTGGATTAACATCCTAGATAACATGGTTTTAACTCAATCAAAGTTTTGAGTTTGGAATTAAGAAATCTTCATAAAGATTTAAATAAATGATTTGGAATTATTTTAATTTCTATGCTTGAATTAATTATCTTGGATTTGTATTAAACTATGTCTTAAATAACATCGTTTTTGACCCATTTAAAAGTTATGTTTTGGAAATAAGAAACCTTTGATTAAGATTTAATAAATGATTTGGAAATATTTTCCTAAGAAAAGGTGAATTGATTTGGAATTATTCCAAGATTAAAAAGGTGTAAATTTACCAAATGATTTGATAAATGAGGCTTAATGATTCCATATACTATTAAGAAGATAAAGGAATAATTAAATGACTATATCTCTAAGAGATATTTATGAATGAATAAAAAGATAAATTGAATTGAATGATGATTGATAGTCATATATGAACTTAACATCTTTTTAATCGATGATTGGTTCGGAGGAACCGGGGTCGGATTTGGGTAACTCCTATATGAAAACCACTTCGAATCAATGTATACGTTTAGAAGTGAAGACATGTTGAAGATAATGATTATTGAAGACCGAAGTCTTCATAACGAAAAGACTGCTTGTTGACATTCTCTAGGTTGCTCCCAATATAAAGACATTCATTATAGTGGTGGTCCTATCATGTTTTGAAATCTCCGGATTGCAAGGACTACTCGCTACTAATGGTAGTAGGAGGAGTGCCTTCGGTTTCGTTCAGTCCAAGAACGAACTTGTATGGATGAGTGTCTGACATTACATTTCTAAATCACGAACGTTGATTTTTACAAACGTACATCTATGGGAGGCGTAGGAGGCAACTCCTATTAACTTAACACCCTTCTCTGAGACATATGAGCTCAGAGGTTGTATTTTTGTGGAAGTGAATTAATGATAAATGGAAATGGCAGTGTGGCATTCAAAGTGGAACCAATTGGTTAGTTAGAGCGTAGCCTCATGAGCCTCACATTCCAGGAATGATACAGGATACTATATGGTCTGAAGAACACACATTCAGGCTGTTGGTTGATGTATATAGTGGTCTCCAGTAGGAGACCCATTGGGGGAAGGCGTCCCTTAAGGTATTTATTGCCCCATTTATTTTAATATAGTAGCTAGCTTGCAAAAAGTGATAAGGCTACCAGATATAGTGTAGCAAGTACAGTTCCAAGTAACTTGCTTGAGAAAAGCGATTAAGGCACCATAGGAACTATGTTTGCTATGTGTGGATCGAAGGAAAAAGCCACTAGTTCCCTGTCATGTTGGAATCCAATCCCAATACGAGCTTTACGGTTTTGATTGTAATCCCAAAATAGCTGTAATGCTTTGCAAACATTTTAGCTACCCCTTTGGTATCATATATTATGTTCGGTATATTCCCTTGACCTAGTCCAGATATATTACCATAGATTTAGTCGGTATATTGATACTTTATTTTGATATATTACTTGAAAAGTGTTTTCAAACCAATGTCATTATAGATAATATCAAAGTATTTTCAGTATAAAGTATTTTGGTTATCTTAAGATAAAAACCCATCCGTGTTTATGTGTGGGCATGGTCTTATGAGATACCCTTCTTTTCAAAGGTTTTGATTAACATCAGCATTTAGAATTTCGAGTATCTCACATTGGTTTATCAACCCTGATCCAGGTATTTTTAATACTCAGATCAGATTCGAGTAGTTTTAGGTTTAGTTGAAGATGCTTAGAGTTTCCAAAGGAGAGCTGGAGATCTTCATCTTCGTATAGACGTGTTATATTATCCGTTGCATCTATTGCATTTGTTTTTATTTTTCAGCATTTGTAAGGACAGGAGTTTATAACTGTCCAGACTAAATCTAGGTTAGACTCTGATATTGTATTCAAATTTTCCACTGTAAAAATTATTGTTGAAATAATATATGTTATTCCATTCGTGTGAGATTATGTTCTATCTTTATTTTCTTTTTCCCCTAACAATCGGGCTTTTCGGCACTTGGATTTGCAGCATGAGGATGTATTAGTGTCGATTTTCAAGGGTTGAAAACCTCGGTCGTTATAATACCTATACCATTGATGTAAGTATATGGGAATGTTTTCCATTATCGAATAGTTGAAAGGGTTTTTAGAATATATCTTTTTAAAGATAATTTGAAATAAATATTTGGAAATTGATTTAATTAATAAAAGAATAATTAAATGGGCCTAGTGACTGCTTATTTTCTAGATTTTATTTGTTGCTTTGATGGTTAAATAACCAACTATAAAATTTGGCCATTTTTGGTTCCTTGACTTGATATGAGAACTGAATGGTCATGCACTTTGCACGAAGCCAACTGTGTAGGCTTGATTATCTTCGAGTTAACAATGCTGATTCAAGTAGTGTGGAATGACTACGGTACTCCAATCTACTGGGCCTCCTTCTTGACTGAAGGATTGTTGAATATGCAAGTATATGATTTTTGTTTGATGATAATACACACACATATATATATATATATTCATTTAAATGTATTTGTTAATGTACTATTTTTCACATAATTAAATATATATTTGCTGAATAAAATAAATAACACAGAATTTAAATTCAAACGGATATTTTATTCAAACAAATATTTATTACAATTTTGAATAGTACAAATTTGAGCTCTCACTATATATACAAAATTTCAATTACAATACATTTCAATTTACACAACTGTCCTCACTACATATCACTCGTTCACTCGTATTTACCTTCAACTCTATTCCAGATTGAATCCAGCATCTGAGCAATCTTCAAAATAAACACTAACGTAGTAGAATTGAAAAGAAAATATTTGTGTAGTATAAAATAAAATGTATTTTGAAAATAGTATTTGCCTTAGTTATTTGGGTTGTTCGTCATCATTATTTATTTTGAATTCATCATACACGAACAACTTGTGACATGCACAGTGTATCACTGTACATGCCACAAGGCCGTGCACACCAATATACACTTGATAAAATTGCAGGGATAGGTGAGCTCAAGTTCAAACCCAATCAAAAGTCGGGTTCAACTCAAGTGCAATACAAATAAAGTCATGACATGAGCACAAGGTCAAATCCGAGCTATAAGCTGGATTCAACATAGGTGCAATTCAAATGTACAAGTTCACTAAAATGGTCAAGACAACTAAAAAAACTCGACCAGTCCAATATCAAAAATGAACAAGTACAAAAGGTAGTGAACAGCACATAAAGGAGGCAAACAAGTATATACATGACTCAGCACTTCAACATGCTCGTATTTACACAGTGAAGTCATACGCTGAACAAGATAATTTGCCTCGAAGCAACAAACCAGTGTAGACTCGAAGAATAGTGGACATAGCTCAATGCAAACCAATACAGTTGCAAATACAAGTCGATGAGAAAGGCCAAATGAAGACACAGTGCAGAATTTACTTTCAACATGTACAAAGCTCAAAGACAGTTTCATAAGAACAAGCAAACTACTTGACTGCACAGTGCAATGAACTGGTCAACCCAAACTATGAACACAGTAATTTCAACATTTCTGACAACAAGTGCAGGTACACAAGTGAATGACAACATTCAACATGTACACAATGTCAACCGGAAGGCTCAGTACAACTTCAAGCATAGCTACTACATGGTGCAGCAGCCTCAACATCAAAGACCAGACCCAAATCAACATGAAGTACATGAAGCAGTAAACTACGTATATATATATGTGTAGTATAACCAAACTTAATTGCATAAACATCAACACAGAGATCTGGCTCAACACCAAAGTACAATAGAACATGTGCATATATACACAAGCCTGGCAACATGGAATCAAAGTAAAGACTACATGAAGTCTAATCATGACTCAAGTGCAATCAGACTCATTGAAACAAAGGAGCAACCAGACAGCAATGGAATCAGACCATGCTAATGAACAAACAAAAGGACCTGGCAACATGAACTACTCGAACACACATACATATATGAACACACATGTATGTAGTGCATAGCAACTATCCAGAGCAAGCTTGAATGAACAAGTGAACCAGGGCAGTACACAAAAAGACAGTGAATAATGAAATTATCAGCTAGGGCTGTCAATGGATACCCGAAAAATCCGAAATCCATCCGCATCTGTATCCGAAAAGCGGATAATATCCGATATCCAAAAAACAGATGCGGATATGGATACGAAGACATCCGCATTTGAAATTATCCATCCGGTCTTTGTCAATATTATAGTACAAATTGTGTGTATTTTAGTATAATGAAAGATATTTACTTGTTGTTTTATCAAGTTAATAGTTTATATTATATACATTTAATGCTTATTAATCACTCAAAACTATTTATTATCGCCATATTTGTTTATATTTAACACTTTTATGATCAATTGGATAGAAAAAAGTGTATGTTAAACTTAAAATTTATATTTCTTGATTTATCGATCGTTAGCGAATAGGATAATTATCCGATATCCGTCCGTATCCGCGGATGCGGATATCCGATATCTGAAAATCATTTCGGATGCGAATGCGAATATGGCACTATCCGCATCCGAAGGTATCCATTGACAGGCCTATTATCAGCAGTAAAGAGAAGCAGTTCATAACAAGTCAAAGTCAAATATTATCACAGTATAACATGAATATATACATGTGTAGTGAAGCCAAAGGCAACAGCAAATAAATGCTCAAATATACAAAACAATGCATATTGAAACATGCACAAGTTGAAGACATTTGTCAGAGCAATACAAATACATGTACACATATATGCATATATATATCGATGAAACTGTAGTAGGTTGAACCAACATAAGCAAGTGTAACAGCAGTTTCAAATCAAGTCGAAGCCATGAGTCAAACAATTTCAAAAAGAGATATATACAGTAAATCGAACAAAGTCCAGAAATCATTTCAAATGGACGAAGTCAACCACGACCAAAGTCAAGATAAATCAACATCGTCAGAGAATTCAAAGTCATGGTGACCAAGGAATCGAGCAAATCAGAAATCAAGTTGTGAGAATCAAGCAAACAAAATTATACGAATTGAAAAGGTCAGAAAATATCACCAGCGTTCAAGCATAATCGAATAGTCAAACAAAATTATCATGATGAATTCAAATATTATATTCGAACGAAAATAAAGGGAATCGAACCCTATTTAACCCTATCATCATCGGCATTCAAAATTTATTCGAATTCAAGCAATATCACAGAGAAAAGCATCAATCCAGTACTCGAATCAAGTCGAGTATAATATAAATCGAAAAGGGGATAAACGTACCAGTTCAAAGCAACGTTAAATCTTGACAAATTGAAGTAGCTGAAAGCAAATCGAAGTGAGTCGATTGCCGAAGCAAATCAAAGCAATAGCCATTGTAATCGGTCAACAATCAGTCGGCGTCTTCAATTCCCACGAAGCCCTAGCTATCAGAAATAAAGAGGAACGAACGAGCTAAAGGAAGCAGCCATTTTTTCACAAGGAAAGAAATACGAGCCGAAGGAATATACAAGAAGAAATAAAAGAAAAAGGGAGACGAGTTTATTTCTTAAGCCTTAACTTTGGGTCGGCTTCTTTAAATCACTTTTTTGGGCTTTAAATTTTAAAAATTAGGGTTTCGTTTGTTTTTAGTTGTTTTTATTTTGTAATTACTTTTTAACTTGTGTAATTGTCTAGTCGTGTGACTAGGGACGAACTGCGGTGGTGTAGTTCGAGAATTCGCAACTCAGTGGCTGAGTTGTGGCAGGGTTTTGAGCGTAGAGTTAGGTTAGTCGATAGTGGGTGTCACGAGTTTACGTGTGTAAGCGTCTGACTACTTAATTTCTAGTAGAAACCTTGGGGGTAGCACGTAGGCAGGGTTTTGCCGAAGCTGGGTAAATCTGTAATGTTTTATTTCTGCATTTTTATTATTCTGCTATTATATGTGCTGCTATTATTCTGCTATTATCAGTGCGGTGATTATTTTATACTTCAGCATTAAATTATTAGTATCACCCTACTCACCCCCTCTCTAGAGTGAAATCGATCCTACAAGGATAGCAAGTTGAGAATTGGAATTGTGGTAAGTCTATGAGACTTGGTTTCCGTGTGAGGTTGAGGGCCTTTTATTATTGTTATTCCGGAGAGACCAAGATCGGATTTATCCGAAAACCACTTCGGACCAACGTATGTGTTCAAAAGTGCAGGTTTATGATGATGATTTTAAAGACGGAGATGTTCATGACACAGGGCTACACTGCACTAGACCCGATGCATATTATATATTTGGTGGCAGTAGTGCTCCGTTTTGAAAATCTTTGATATGCAAGGATTTCTCGCTACTAATCCTAAGGGTGACAACCACAGGATGTGATAGGAGAGTGCCTTCGGCTTGTCCTGTTCCTGGACAACATGTATGGACGAATGTCTGATATTGCATTTTAAAATCACATTAATTGATCTCTATAAACGTATCATCTATTTGGTGGCGGAAAAGGCAACTTCACTTAGCATAACACCCTTTTCTGAGACGTACGAGCTCAGGAGTTATACATTTTTAGAAATCAGTTATGTGATTATGGAATGGCAAGGTGGCATTTAAAGTGAAATGTGTTATGTGAAAGGTAATCGTTACCTCAGGCCTCACACCCGGAAATAACTAAAACATGGTAGATGGGGCAAGGCTATGTGGTTCGCAACCATTAGGATATGATCATCCCCTTTTAGATATACTTATTCCCGCTATGACTTCGGGTTCTAAATTATTGTGGTATTTTTTCGAAGACGGCTCTCAAAAAGGTCGGTAACGACCAGGGTGATGACATATTCGGTACTATCTAGTTAGAGGTAGGCCGATTTTGTGCTGTTAGAGGACCATTAGTTGGGCCTTGGTACATTCCTCTAAAGATGTACTATTGGAAGGTAGTCCCTTAACAGGTCATTTGTTGGAAATCCATTCTCCACTACGTGTCTGCCATTTTGATTGTAGAGCCTAGTATGCTTGAATTTAATAATGGTAACAATTTCAGCTATGATTAATATTATTTGTATACTAGACACTAGTATAATATAACAGAATTTGATATGAAATGTTTTGGTTATCGTAAGGTAAAACCCGTCCGTGTTTATGTGTGGCGTGGTCATACAAGATTCCTTTGTTTTGAAAGGTTTTTATAACTTAAAAATTCAGTTGAGATGTGTGTCATGCTAGTTTTCCAAACAGATCCGGGCGTTCATCCCTTTCAATGCTCGGGTCAGACCGAGCGTATTTACAGATTTAGATTTGGATGCTTTGGAGCTTCATCAAATGGGCTGGAGGTCTTAGGACGTATTCCCATATTTGTTTATTTTCCGTTGCATTGTTGTTTAAATATCAGCATTTGTGAGAACATGTTATTATAACTGTCCAGGCTGATGATTGTGATTTATTGTTGTACTCTAATGGATGTATGTATATTACAGTTTCTCTTTTGTAAAGTTCATTGATATTATATTATATGTTGTTCCGCTGCGTTTGTGAATTATGTGTTGTTTAGTTTCACTTTCTCTTCTTCTTCTTCTCTTCTTCTTTCTTCTTTCTTTCCCATAACTATCCGTCTTTCCATTCAATTTGGGTTGGACATATATAGTTTATTGTTAGCTTGAATTGTGCGGATTAGCGGGTCGTTACAGCTGGTATCGAGGCTTAGGTTATGTGAACACCTAGGCTTTGGTTGGGTACTCATTATAGATAGGGTTAGTAATACCCTAGATTGAGTTTCACTTTCTCCAGTAATACCCTATTCTTCTACCTCTTTTTCTTCTTAACCCTAACAGTCTGGGGTTTCCGGCACAAGATTGCTCGGCATTCTATACAGTGAACGTATTAGTGTCGATTTTTGGGATCGAAAATCTTCTGGGCCGTTACATTTTACTTGATCATTTATGGTTACAGAGGTCTGAAGGAATTAACTTTTTAGAGGAAATGTTTGTGCATTTTGATGCTATTAATTCGATAAATATTGGTAAGGGATACAGAGACAAATTCGGGGATCCGGATGAATATTTTGGAAATTCTTCAATAAACTTGGTTCGGAGGTTGATGGAAAGGAGGTTTCGAATGTGGATAATGGATGTTCGCATAATGTTGAATCTGATTTTGTTTTCAATGCCAAGAGGGATGAATCTTTTGGATTTGATCTGTGACGCCCCACCTCTATACTCATGCTAGCCAAGGACACTACTGAGTAATGTCGTCGACTAGCACGAAGAATAAGGCTGTTGAGGAGCGACCATCTGTGAAATTGCTTTGTGCGAGCACCGATATGTCAGATAATATAACTTACATTTCAATTCAAGAGGAAATCCGACATACCGATTCAAACTCAAAGCTACCACACAGTGGCTAAGTGGACCTCGGAAACAAATATAGAAATAAACATAACACAAATCAGTCACAGATATTCATATCACAAAGGTGGAATCAGATATGAATATAACACATAAAAGTGTACATCAAAGTAGTGGTCAAACAAGATCCACTACATCACAAAAGAATAGATACAAGTGCTAGACAAAAGAATATGTATACATCAAGGAGTCTCTATCTCAAATGTATAACAACAAAAACTACCAATCTAATGTAGTTAGACAAAAGTCAGAAGATGATCCCAAATAAGGAGTCAAGCAGAAGCACCTGTAACATCTCGGTCTGACCCGAGTATTATTTGATAAGAAAATGATAAACGGATCAGTCTAGCTATAAATATCAGATAAAATGAGATAGGATAAGAGATATGACTAAAATCGTATGATAACAAAAATGCCATACCGTGACAAGTATGCATTAAACAACAACAAAAATCATACAATATCTCAAAAATCTCATAACATCAAAAAGAATGTCATATTCTTTATTTTATTCACCAAAGCACAAATATTGACAAACATATCAATGCCAATCGCAAAAGTTGGTGAAACACAAATTCTAGAAATCATCAATTAGAAATCCAGAAATCACAAAGGGGGGAGGCCTATCACAAACAGGAGCATGAAAACTCACCAACACGTGTATCACAAACGGAACGCTATTCCATGGTCGCTAACCATCAATTTTGAGCTGAAGCTCCACAAACGGCCCGAAGACCACGGGTCGCTACCCCGCCAAATTTGAGCCGAAGCTCCACAAACGGGGTTTTTAGTCCCCACACAAACAAATAGACATCGCACATCGCTAGTCTAAATCACAAAATGATCATCATTGATCAATAAAAAGTGTCGATTACACTAAGCTAGTAAATAGATGAGTATAGCTTCATGTACCATAACCACTAGCTTAACTTAAATATTTACGAACAAATTGTAGATTCCTACTCGAAAATTGTCACAAGATTTTCAATCGAACAAGTCCAAAAATTAACCGACGAAGTAAACGCAAGCGTTTCATACCACTTGTTTTGCTAAGCCGTTTAATTAGATTTTCTCATACGAATGAGGTAAACGTTTGTATATACTAATAGATTAGAAAACGGTTTTATAAACGAGCTTTGTATTAAAAATAGAGTTGAAATCATCTTTGTAAAAGAGTTTGAATATATACTACTAGTATAGAAACCTTTGTAATTTAAAGTGACAAGTCACAGAAATGATTGTAGAAACAATCAATCACCAAAAATTCACATACGAAGATGTGAATCAAATCCAAAGAAATCGATATCGAATCCATCAAAATGCATATTCTCAAAAAAATCCCGAAAAAGAAGTCATCAAAGTCGAAAAGGTGATAACAACTAAAAGGATCAACAAAAATCGATAAACAATGGTAATTCACCAAAAAAGAAGTAGGCAAATATGCAAATCTGGCTGAGACAGCAGATTCAGTCGACTAGACTCTGAGTTCAGTCGACTGGACCAATGCCTGTAAACTCTCGGGTTCCAGGTCAGTCGACTGCACTCAGAGAGCCAGTCGACTGGACAGAGCCTGGAAAACTCTTGGGTTCCAGTCAGTCGACTGGACTCTGAGTTCAGTCGACTGGACCCTGTTTTCTAGTATTTCCAGCCTAGCCCAAAGAAGGAAAAATCTCATCAATTTACGATCAGACGAGCAATGGGCGTTAGGGGTTTATGCCAATCGACAACCCAGCCCTATAGGCTCTTCGATACACCACCAAAAGCATGTTCATACATCAAAGCTAGGATTTTTAAAGTTTTTGACTTCAAAACACCAAAAATCGAAATGTTCACCAAATCAATTCAAATCAAAAGCAAATGAACATGAATAGATGTTAGGAATTCATACCTAACAACAATGGTAGAAATAGACAAAGATGTGAGTTCAAAAACTCACATTTTAAACCCAAACACAATGATAAGCTCTAGAACAAGCAATAGGTTGATCTCTCTTCAATACCACCATTAGAATCTTCAATCTAATATCAAAGGTGAAGTTTTTCCTAAGTTAGGTTATAGGAATTTCTGAAAATTAAAGAGGGATTGAGATGGAGAAGATGAAGAGGATGCTTACCTAAGCTTTTCTTTGATTTCTAGCTTGAAGATGATAATTCCTAAGAGAATTAGGGCTTAGGGATTTCTAATTTCTTTTCTCTTCCCCTATTTTTCTTTTAACTTAAGTGTTAGGAAATAATAGAGTGAGTGAAGAGGAGTTGGATGAAGGGTTAGGTTATTAGAAGGTTGATGGGCTGAAACCCAAGCCCAAAGTGAAAAAGTCATAATTTTTACTCAACTCCAAACATATCGATGTTTATACTCAAAAAAGTTGTAAATGCCATTTTGGACTCAATGGAGGTGGTCTTGAATCCCAATTCGACTATTTACAAAAAGTAGCTTTTCGGACTTTTAATCCAATTAACGATTCTATATTTAAATAAAACATTTAAATATGCAATCGTAAAATATGCGGGTTGTTACATGATCCTATTTTGTTTGACCCCTCAGTTTCGAATAATAATGTGGTTTCTCTTTCATCGAAGGCAAAATTGTTAGTTGTGAATTGTTCTTTGGGTGATCATGACTCTGATTCTATGACAAGTGAAACAAATTTTATTCAATCTCATAACAATAGACACATAGCAAAATCTCGTGAAATGGGGAAGTTTGAATTATCTATTGCTAATAAATATGATTGCCTTGCATCTATGGAGCAGTTTAATCATACTACTGACCTGATTGAAGTTGAGAGTTATGTAGAGCTTCATTCTCAGATTTCTAATGTTGCTGCCACAAATCAAGTGGGGAAAGTTGTAGTTAGTAATAAGAATTTAGATACATGGGTTAGTGATGGATATGCTGAAAGTTATCAATTAAAAGTTCTTCAAAATGATTCATCAGTTGTTAATTTGAATACTGTGGATGATATAGGCATGAGGATTTCTTCTCAGATAGTTTGTTATGATGATGTTTCAATGGATATATTGGTTAACTTTCAGTTAATTAATAATGTTGATGATTCGGTGGATAGAATGGATAGATGTAAGATGAATTATGGTTTAATCTCAGATGTTGTGGTTGAAAATAATGTTGACAGGGTGAATGCTTCTCTCAGTATCCCTGAATCCTGATATTGCTAATGTAACAGATTCAGACCATTTCGATGATGTGGAAATGTAGGATATGGTAAAATTAGCCGAAGGTAACTCGTGTTGCACTGATGTGGTTGATTCAGATTTACAAACTAGTATCAGTGTGCATGGTGCACGTACTGCATTAGATATGCCTTTGTGCTTGTTGCCTTTTAATGATCATGCTACTGATAATTATATGGATCGTTCTGGAAATTTTAATGTTGAGATCGAAAATCAGTTGTCTTCTATTGATGTGCTTGTGGAAATGTTCGAAGATGACTGTAAGGTGAAAGATTTTGTTGGTGAATTGAATAGCGAAATGTCAACTGATACTAAAGGGAAAGGGATGATTGAATCTATAAGGAATAATGGCTGCTCTGATGTTTGTCAAAAGGAAATAGCGTGACTCATGTTATAGCAGATAATGGATTACGGGTTGATGACTCTATTATGGGCGAGAATATTGTTAAATTTAGATACGTGAATAAGAAAGTGGAGAAGTCAGTGTTGCAAAATTATTCGTGTGCATCTAAATTGGATGATAATGTTCATAGTATTGGAGGGATTTCATCATCTGTTCCTGTATCATTGAGGAGAGGTAGGCGTAGGAAGTCTGCGGCTGCTAGTGGATCTGTACGACGTAGTGCCCGGATCCATAGTGGTCATTCTCAGTCTATGGGTGAGTTACTTGATTCATGTTCCACGAGTGGTGCTACGAATTCAGGCTCAGGTATGATTTCCGATATGAGTAATACGTATTCATCATATGTTTTAGGTAGTTTGTCATCTTCTGAGTTTGGTCAGTTAGCTAGAGATACTGCTTATGTTTTTTCTAATGTTGAGTTAGATTTAGCGTATATTAAAAGTAGGGAATCTGATAGGGCTAGATCTATTGGTTTATGAGGATCATTAGTTGGAATATCAGAGGATTGCACGATTTAAATAAGTGTGACAAAGTTAGAGGTTTTTTTAAAGACTATTCTATTGACATTGCACTTTTACAGGAAACTAAAATTGAATGTTCTGATATTCGTTTTTATAGAAGATTAGGTGGGCATCATTTTAGGAAATGGGCTTATTTACCTTCTGTTGGCGCTTCTGGCGGTTTACTTATTGGATGGAGGGATAATTTATTTAAGTTGCTCCAATGTATTTCCAAGCAACACTCTCTTCATATTATTCTCATTAACCTTAGTGATAATTCTATCCTAAATATTTCTAATGTTTATGGGCCAAACTCAAAAATGGGTCGTCGGATTCTATGGAACGAATGTCTAGAATTTAGATCTCTAGCTCCTAGTTCTTGGATTTTGGGGGGTGGTTTCAATGTTACGCGTTTTATAGGTGAGCGTTCACCACGATAAGGTGATTTCTTTGCTATGGAGGAATTTGACCAATTTATTATTAATTCTAATTTGATTGAAATTCCTCTCTCTAATAGAGAATTTACTTGAAGTAATTCTAGAGAATCTCCATCTATGGCTCTTCTTGATAGGTTTTTCGTTAGTGATGAAATTGAGGAAAATTTTCCTATTTGTAGAGTTTCTGGTTTGCCATACACTTATTTTGATCACTGTCTTATTATTCTTACGTGTGATCAACATAGAATTATTAATAGATCTTTTAAATTCAAAAAAATGTGGTTATTAGAATCCAATTTTAGGAATTTAATTAAAAATAAATGGATTTCTATGAGGTTTTATAATATTAGAAATAAGGATAATTCTGCTAAAATTGGATTTTAAAACTTAGGGGTCTTAGGAATTTTCTTAAAAATTGGAGTAAGAATGTTTTTGGTAGTATTAAAATTAAAAAAGAAAACATTCTTTCTGAAATACTTAGCATAAACAAGATTGAAGAAACTAGACAACTAAATCTAGGTGAGTGTAACGTTATTGCTAATATAAAAGAAGAGCTTAATTTAATTCTAGAAAAAGAGGAGGTTATGTGGAAACAGAGACCTAGAATTCAATGGATAAATAAAGGTGATAATAATACTAAATTTTTTCAAAATATGGCTAATGGTAGAAAACGTAGTAATACGATTAATTCTATTTTGTGAATAATGAAGAATTGGTAGATCAATGAGATCTTAATAAGGCTTTTACTGACTATTATAGAGATATTTTCGGTTAAAAATAATCAAATAATTAATGCTAGATGGGATGATCTTTATCCTTCTGAGTCTAGTGTTGACCTTTCTGAGTTAGATAATCTTTTTCTGAAGATGAAATTTGGAAAGCTGTTAATGACATGCCTGGTGATAAATCCACGGGTCCGAATGGGTTCCCTATTTTCTTTTACAAAATATTTTAGGATGTTTTAAAATTCGATTTAATTAGCATGTTTAACAATTTCTATAGTGGAAAATTGCAATTAGGTAGATTTAATTTTGCAAATGTTATTTATTGCACAAAAAAGTAGGTGCTAATAATTTAAAAGATTTTAGACCTATTTCCTTAATTAATTGTTCCGTTAAAATTATTTCAAAAGTTTTAGCTAATAGACTTAGTGAAAGAATGAATGATCTAATTGACTTTTCACAATCTGCTTTAATTAAGGGGAGAAATATCACTGACAGTGTGGCTGTTGTTCAAGAATACATTAATCACTGTTGTAAGAATAATATTACTTGTGCGATTATAAAACTAGACTTTGCGAAAGCTTTTGATTCGGTGGATTGGGATTTTCTAGTTGATTTGTTACATGCTAGAGGTTCCTATCATAGATGGATTAGTTGGATCATGTCTTTACTTAAAAATGGCAATGCTAGTATTATGGTTAATGGTATTTTAGGTAATAAAATTCAATCTAAACGAGGATTAAGACAAGGTGATCCTTTATCGCCTTTTTTTTTAACTTAGCCGCAGATGTTTTTGCTAAGATAATTAAAAAAGCGGTTGATAATGGAGCTTTGGGGAGTGTTGGTAGCGAAATCTTGCGAAACAGTCTTTCTATCCTTCAATTTGCAGATGATACCCTGCTATTTACCTCCCATTTGCCTAATCATATTATTACTCTTAAATTTATTTTATATAGTTTTGAACTTCTATCGGGTTTAAAAATAAATTTTGATAAAAGTTCGGTTTTAGTTTTAAAGGATTTTGAAAAGGTTGAAAATTTAGTTGCTAACACGCTTAATTGTAAAACCATGAATTTTCCATTTGATTATCTTGGTTTTTTTATTAGACCAACTAAACTTAAGCGTGATGATTGGTTTATTATCATTGATAAAATTAAAAATAAGATTTCTAGTTGGAACGGGAGATTTTTATCAAGAGAGGGTAGATTAGTTCTTATAAACTCTGTTTTATCAGCTCTTCCAATCTGTTGGATGTCTATGCATCTTTTTCCAGAATGGGTGATTAACAAAATTGATAAAACAAGAAGGGACTCCTTATAGAGTGGGGAAACCCTAATAGTAGTATTAAATGTTTAGTTAATTGGGAAACTGTTTGTAAATCAAAAAAGGAAGGCGGTTTAGGAGTCATTAATTTGCGTAACATGAATTTGTCTTTGTTAGGTAAATGGTTATGGAAATTTAAGGATAATAATGATAACCCTATAAAAAAAGAAATTATTACTAAATATTACTATAATGGTAGTAATAATTTACATCAAATTACTCCTTCAGTTATTTGTAAATTGTCTAATTTTTGGAAATCAAATTTAAAATGTCATGAAATTTTTAATCTAGGTACCAATACAATAGTTCATTCAGGTATAGTACTTCTTTTTGGCACGATTGTTGGATTTTTGTTATCCCTCTTAAGATAGAATTTAAAGAGCTTTATGAAATTTGTAATTTTAAGAATGCTTTAATTATAGATGTTTTTTCTCTCGAAAATGATCCACCTTGGAATTTTAGTTTTAATAGAAGTTTAGTAGGTTACTCTTAGGCAGCTTTCTTTACTTTATGCTAGATTGATTCTTTATAATATCGATAATAAAAATGATAATTTTAGTTGGGAATGGGATAAGAGTAAGAAATATACTTCTAATTCTTTTTATAAATTTCTTAACTTCTCGGGTGTAGTTAACAACTCTTTTAAATTTATTTGGAAAACAAACGCTCATCCTAAATCTAAAATTCATATGTGGTTAATCATGCATGGAAAACTAAATATTATAGAATGTTTAAAAAGAAAAAATATGCAAATTGATAATAAATGTTATTTTAGTAATATGAAATTTGAAGATATTAAACATGTATACTTTGATTGTTTAGATACTTACTTCATTCTGAATAATACTCTCAAAATCTTTAACTTTAGTCTACAACTAAAATTTCTGATTGTGATTACTATTGGAATATCTTTATATTTTTTAATTTTAAAATGGAAAATAGATTTTTACTTGACAATTTATTCATTATAATTTGTTGGTATACTTGGTTTGAGAGAAATCAGAGAATTTTTAATAATAATAATAGTCGTTTTAACAAATTGATTTTATAATTTCTTCATTTTATTTTAATTGGATTTCAAATCTAAAATATAAATTAGCTAAAAATAATCATTTCCAACAATATCTTAATAAGGTTAGTAATAATAATAAGTTATTTAAGCACAAAAACAATATTTTTGACATTAATAATTGTAGTATTGATATTTTTTCAAACTTAAATGATGATTTCACTATGTATCATAATATCCTTTTGATCAACGGATCATAAAGATAAGTTTTGATTTGCTTTAGTTATTGCTTTAGTTTTAGTTTCTTTTTATTTTAGTTTATAGATCTTTAACTTCTTTTGATAATGGATTCCTAGTAGTCTACTTTTCTAACTTTTATTGTATTCTGTCCTATTATTTTAGCTTTTGTTTCTTTACTTTTATTTAATTAATACATATATATGTATATAAATTTCATTTATATACATATATGTGTGTTATTCTTATATTCTTCTAGTTCATGTTACAGATACAGGTTTTGGCCAGAAATGGTGTTAGATTCTTTTTACAGGTTCACAGGATTGCTGAGGGCAGGATTGTTGTAGTGAGGAGTTCTTCTCAGTTCTTCTCAAACTACATTATGGCATTCAACTTTCTGGTGGATCCACTTTTCAGCGAGGCACTCTCTCCAGTTCTATCGAGTCTACAGAGTGGAGCTTTCCAGCGCAGATCTTTTGCATTTCCATGTCTTTCGAGTCTGCAGCGTGGTATTTCCTTCTCAGATGAAGCTAGCTTCTACGATCTCTGGCGCTGAGATGTTCCATTGTTTCTGTCGGTACTCCTAACACCTCCATACCGGGCGGTGGCCTTGCTGGAGCTCAATATTAGGGTGTAAGGGGCGGTGACCTTGCCGGAGCTCATTCTAAGGGTACCAGAGTTATTTTCTTTGTATTTGTACTATGATTAGCTACCTGCCAGGCTTGTTGGCAGCACACCTTATCTTTTGTGATACATACATATTTCCATGTATGCTCTCCTCTATTTTAGAGGATCACATATTTTTCTCAAAAAAATTAATCCACGTATTAATTAACTTCAAAAATAATCTTTTTACTTTACAAGCACAGAATGGTGATTTATTATGCTCGATAAATATCTAAAATAATCTATTCAATTTAATTATAGCAGAACGGTATTTTATTCTGCTAAATAGATAACATAACAAAGCATAACTAATTTAACTATGTTAAACATATTAAATTAAATCACTATAATTTAATCATTAATTTATACTTTATTAAAACTATCAGCTATCATCCAAGCATTCAACAATAATCTATAGCAACACAGATAACATATAATTTATTTAGAGGTGACCAAAATTCCAGTTGATGCTTTTGCATTCTGGTTTGATCTAAAATCGAACGACAAATCTAACTACAACGCATAGATAACCTCGATACAAGTCCAACGCAATAGATCACGTTCAAATCTGACCTCGTATGAGCAAGATATTAATTTTATAAGCTATAGATTTAGTTCAATTAATTGATAACTTAATTAACAATAATAACACTAATTACTCAATTAATTCATCTTCCCAAATTCAAAAATATAGGCTGCCTCCTCCTGATACTCATGGATACACAAATTCATGTACGTCCTTCCAATGATATGGAGCTCTGGATCTTCGTTTGACGAACTGACTTCGCAGTTGCTCCTCTCTTCCCGATCTCCATGCGCCTACCCCAAAAACATTCAAATCGACATCACGGTGGAGATTGTGACTTTGAATCCTAAATGAGACATGGCGACATCACTTCCTCCTCCGATGACCGCTCGCCCCCAAAACATGACCACCCATGTTCCTCAATAAGATAAACACCACCGTACCCTCCAATTCCTCTAACTCCGCCTAAAACTCCAACTAGCCTAAACCCTAGTCCACTGTTCATCATGTCGAACCTCGACCAGCACGATCGAATACCACAAAATGGGTATGGGTTTGTGGATCTTTTTACCACGAACCAAAAAAAAATCTTGTTTTGTAACTTTTCATTGAGAATTTTAGTTGATTTGGATTTTTAGAAGTGGGGAGGCCATTTTCATATTTACTGAAATAGAAAGGAAGGAGGGAAATGAAATAAAAGAAGAGGGAAAAGGTAATGAATTTTGGTAAGTGTTGAAGTTATTTAAATTTTAAAAACAAAACAATTACTTACTTTAAAAAAACAAGTAAACCGATATTTTCAAGTAAACCAAAACTTCCTAGCAACACATCATACCACCATTAAGTTTTGGTTGAAAATTTTTAATTCGATTTAATTTGGAAAAAGTTTTGAAAAGAAGGATTTGCAGTATTCCGGAACACAATATTCCTTTTCCGTTGTGAACAACTGAAATAAAATACAATATGCACTTAAATCCAAGATGATCCCAAAACTATAATAAAATATACTAGTTATCTTATTCTATGAAATTTCAAAAATACCATCGTTCATCGTAAAATACGTCAAATGAAAATTTAAATATTTTCCAAAATTAAAAATTATGGGAAAATCCAATAAATTAATTTAAATAAATTGATTTTATTAACAATTAATTTTCTTGTATTTATTAGGACTATTTATTATTATAAATAAATTTACAAAATGAGTTCGCCATTATTATTTATTAATTAAAACGAGTTAAATAAGGTTATTAAATCCATTTAATCAATATTTAATTCATAATTCAAATATTTAAATGATACATATATTTGAAATAAAGTTATTAAAATTTAAAAACCAATTATTTAAATATTTAAAATTAATTAAATATTTAAAATTAAAATAATAAAATTTAGGGATGTTATGCATACATATTTATAATATATTTTTTCTTTTAAAGGCGACTGAGGTTTTGTTTTCTATTATTTAAAACTTGCTTTTTTTAACATCTAACATAAATGAAAAGACAAAAATAAGCATTTTAAAATCCCTAAAACTTATGATCTATCGACTAACTTAATATTTTATATTTGGATAATTTTATTTAAGTTAAAGGCCAACGAAATCACTTTTTATAACTGTTTAGGACGAAATAAGTTTCTAGCAAAACCAAAAAAATCAAATTTTGTTAAATTTATATATAAAAAATCAAATTAAAAACAACACACACACAGATGTGTGTGTGTTTTCTTACTAATAATGACAACAATAATTAACATTGAAGTTAACATATGTGTAGATATTAACAACCAAATCAAGTAATTAACAACTTATATATATTAACTTGAAAGTTGAAATATGATTATAAATTTTGTATGATAAATTGCTAAACATAAATTAAACTAAAATAAGCACGTATATTTTACTATAAATGAAATTTAAATTAAAGCATACCTATATAGTTATAGCCCCGTTAAAGCCTTGTTAATGCCCCACTAAAATGCTTAGCATACTTCAATCATTGTGTTTTTTTTAGTTTAACGCTTTTAAATAGTAGATCGCCTAAAGCCCCGCTATTCTCCATTGCGTCCGATAAATTAGAGGTTTTTAGTACCTGCTTAAGCAACTTTAATATAAAAATGTTAATTTGACAAGTTCTCTTATAAACCAAATCAACAAATAGGGTATATGTCTATAAGCTCAAGTCCTAAGTGCTTAACGTAAATAAGAATTTTATTTTATTCACCAAGTCTAAACTGCATGAATAATGATATTCTTTGGTTTTATTATATAGAAGTGAACAATATTTCTTTTTTCAACATAAATGATGTGGGAACGAGAATAAATCAATTTTGGAGATCTGATTTTATCTTCGGTGAAGGTTTTTACACCTTCGCTATTTTTCAATATATCCCTACATTATCCCCACTATAGCATTTTGCATCTCTACCGCTATATAATCTCTAAGTTCTTTAACTCCATAGAAGCATATGTATTCATTTGTTTTAAAATAATAACTTAATCATAAACATGAACATGACCATGAACAAAACCAGTAGCTTTAGGTTGAAAAATATATATAATATCAGGATAGGATACGAACATAAATTGAATAATTATAAAGTAGAACCTAATAAGATGTGCATGGTGAAAAGTTTATAACATCCAACTGGTAACATCTCTTATATGTGAACCCTTTTCAATCTTAGGTAAATAATTACAAATTCTTTTACTAAGTTATAATTTAACAGCTTGGAGATGGAGATAGAAAGAAGACAATGTTAAGGTTTTTCCCAAAAAGCAACAATTTCTTATGGTCATATATTTATAATATCCTATATGCACTTTACTTGCAATTAAAGTAACAATTTCCTACATGTCAAAGATCCTCCACATATATTAGGGGTGGCCATAAATGAAACAAATCAATTTATTATTAATGTTCGACTATACCTAAAATAGGTACAATATTTATTTTAAAGTAAATTATTTTAGACCCATTTATTTAATAAAATAAGTATACTTAGAGAAAACATGTTTTAAAATACATGAATGCTCTCCTCCTCGCAAAGGATCGCTCATTTCTCTTAAAAGTTTCAAGATACACAGCCACCTCTCCTCAAAAACATTTTTAAAAAATCCCATATTTTGTAGTTTATCATATCCGCAGAGAATATGAAAATATTTGAAGTTTTCGTACTGCAAATATCTGCAAAGTATTTTTGCAAATATTCACATTTTTAAAAGTATTCAAAAAAATTTACTTGATTATGGAAAGTTGCAACTAAATTTTAGATTAATTTTTTAGGAAAACTGAAATTAAAATTAAAGGTGTAATTTAAAACATGTGAGTGGATCATAATTTTCACTAACAATTTTATATTTACTAGTGAAAATATATGTCCATAAAAAATAATTTTAATAATAACATAACAATAATTCCTCCATTAAGATTTATAACAGATATATTACTTTATTAAATTATTTTTGAATGAATGTTAAGAGGAACATTTATGAAATAAAACAACATGCTCTACTCCTAACCATGATACACAGATTGGCAGTTGATTTGGTTTCTAATAAAGCCGTTGTTGAACTAAAATATGGAATAGCAACCCAAATTCGAACTAAAAAAATTTAAAAGTAAAGAAAATGAAGAGAAAGAAGATAAATCATGCAATTTTTATAGTGGTTCAGCAAATACTTCAGTCTATGACAACTTTAGTCCTTTTTATTGATGGTCTTCTCTCCGGAATATAATGATTACCATAACAATACGAGCTACACTTTTGTAGATCTCGGTTTTATATGAGTTTTATTAGTTAAGGGATGAAGAAGATGAAGTTCTAAATTCAAAGTGTCAATCACCCTTCTAGTTGAAGGTTGCCAAGTATTTATAAGCGATTCCACGCATAAATCTCGCTATCCAAACTTGAATACGTCTATATCTCCAAGATTCAAAAATCCATCATGAAGAACAGGTAGCCCCACATCAGTATCAAGAAGCAAATCATGTCAGCACCGACATGAATTTATGTCGATACAGACATGAATTTGGGCATCTGAAGTCCATTTTTCCACCATGCCTAAGCTTTTTTCCTTCGTGCATTGCCACGGTACTCGCCAAATCATGTTAGCACTGACATGATTTTGTTTTTTGAAAGTTCATCAAACTTCCTGAGTTCCTTTATATCATCATTCTTGATAGTTCCCAAATCATGTCGATGCAAATCATGTCGGTACCAACATGAATCATGTCGGTACCAACCTGATTTGCATTTCTGGAACTTAGCCAGTCTTTAATGCATTCAATCTTGGCATCTTCCAAGCTTCTTGGCTCATTCCTTCATCAGTTTGGAGTCCATTTCATCTATTTAAGTCTATTCTGAGACTATGGAAAATTTGCCAATAACATTTGCCTCCTAAAGTATGCCTTATTTATCTAAGGTGTGCTTTGCTCTAAAAGAACCTTTGAGACTAGAAAATTTTCATCATTTGCGATCTCTGGCTATCTACTAGATCAATCATGGTGAATCATTCAGTTCTTTTGGGTTCACCTGCAAATCAAAGGTCGTTCTAGACCAATATAGCTAAGGACTCAAATCCTTGTTAAACGTTAGTCATGTATCATAGTCATTCCACGTTCCCTTGAAATTATCCTATCTTATACCATATATTCTGAATTGAAGTCATCTTGTGTTCTCCCGGGATTTACCATAACATAAATCATCAACAGGTTGTGCTCTATCGGGGTTTGACTATCCGAGATTAATCAAATATCATGCAATCATACATTGTTAATTATATCAGCGCATTGCCTTCTCATTGAATGTTGCTTATAAATCGTCTAGTATCCCCTCATAAGCAAGCCCAATCAAATCGAGGCAATGGCCTATTCAGTAATCATTATCCAATCAAAAAGTGTTCTTATACTAAGTTTTAGCATCTGATCTCTCCAGATCACATATATCAGAGTGAGCCCAATCAACCCACTCTTGTAACGACCCGTATTTTTACGGATCGAAACATCGTAAAACAGTTATCATTAGGTCGCATTGTTGATAAGTCATCCATAGTCTAAGTCCTAGGTCGTATAGTAGTTAGGTCAGAGTAGACGACCTAAGAAAGTTGGGCGACCTAAGGAAGTTGGCGACCTAAGGATTTTGGGGATAGGTCGTATAGGAGATAAGTCGTGTGGTGGCTTAGGTCGTGGGATGAGTTAGGTCGAGTGAGCGACCTAGGAGATTGGAGCGACCTATAGAATTTAGCGACCTAGTGGTTAGCGACCTAGTGGTTAGCGATCTATTAGTTAGCGACTTAAGAGCTAACGGTATAAGAGTTAGCGAGTTAGCGTAGTTAGGTCGTGAGCGACCTAAGTTCAGTAGTGGAGTAGTTAGGTCGTTAGACGACCTAAGATGTTAAGTCGTATTCTGTGTTTAGTTAGGTCGTAAGCGACCTAAGTTAGTTAGGTCGTGAGCTTCTGTGTGTGTTAGGTCGCGTGTGTGTTAGGTCACGTAAGAGCTAAGCTGCATCTTTGTTAGGTCGTAGAAGCGCAGATGTGTTAGGTCGTTGGATCTGTAAGTCGCGCGCATGCGTTAGGTCGTAGGTCGTAGGGTTTCGTTAGGTCGTGGATGCGCATGCGTTAGGTCGTAGGTTTTAGGTCGTGGGTTCTTAGCTCGTGGATGACCTAATTGCGAGCGGACGGCCTAAGGGGGATTTCTGCCTATAAATAGGAGGGTTCTACTTCATTTTTGGGATCGGGATTTTGAAGCGACGAAGTGCTGCCATTTTGAGAGCTCGAGTTCTACACTTCTTCACCTCCTTTCTCCACTTTGATTTAGTACTTCCTTCCATCCAAGATCGAAGATCCAAGAGCTAAAGTTGAAGATCTACATTCTTCGAAGAGTGATTTCATCGTTTGAAGCGGGATTTTGATAGATCGAGTTAGGTCCTTTGCTGTCCAGATCTGAAGTGTGTTGCTTTTATGGTGTTTAGGTGATTTGGTGAGTGGTGATTATCTCTCACACGGATCCAAAGGAGTATATCGGATTGATGGCTTGATTTGGTGTTAAAGTAGTGATTTCCATGCATTTCCGTAAACCTAAGTGTAGATCTATTGTTCATGATGATTTGACATCCATTTTACTACATGATTAACCTATGCAAGTTCATTCATCAAGTTGTAGAGATATTGCTCATGTTTTCATACTTGTTAGATTTGGACTCTTTATTTACGAAATTGCCATTATTGCTATAATTGTTATTTAGATCATGTTTGAATGTTTGATTACTTGGATTAATATTTGCCTTGATAGATTGTTGTGAATTAGTTGATTGATGAATTGATTTGGACAAGTTAGTCGAAGATGATTCGAAAGCTAAGGGAAAGGCTCTTGAATTGGAAAAGCTGCTCGTGGCATATGTGGCGGATGATGAAGCTCATATGGATAGTTTTGATGATGTTGAGATGAGGCTTTGCTATGATAAGATGAAGCGAGGCATGGTATGAGATAGCCTTGGTTTAATCCAGACGGGATCATTCCAAGCATGTTGATAACTCGGTGAAATGGTTCGAGTTGAGGATAATGGTTTGCTCGAGAGGCACTTGAGCTAGTATGGAAATAGTCGTCGAGGAGGATGACTAGAAGGCTGAGATTTCATCGTTGTTGAAGGTTCTAGCAGGCTCAAAGCAAGAGTACGTTGGGCAGATTCGATAGTCCCTAAAGACTATGATTGTAGTCGAGTACTCTGGGCAGATTCGATAGTCCTAGGCACGGGCTGCGACGACGTGCGGAGTTATGTCTAGAACTGGGGTTGCCATTAACCCTTGACGGACGGCTGAAAGAATGTGCCGGTCATTCAATTAACGGTGGTATCGAAGCAATGATAACAGTGATAGCCAGAGTCATGGATGTTTGGTTGTATCGTCATTCGGTCTCAAGAGCGGTATTTTCTAGGTGCCTATCTGATCTTGGTTTAGGCCTTGGGGGTTTGTGCTTGGAAAACATCGCCCTTGACTCGAGTAATAATTGCTTTACTTTAAATGTCTGCTTTGCTATGTTTACTTCTGTTTAGTGTGTCTGGGGGCTATCACTGTAGAAAGAGGTGGAGTGGGAGGGTTGGATTCCTATTCCTTTTTCCTTTATGCTCTTTTGGTACGTTGTTAGTTAATTTACCGCTCACTAAGACTGTTGTCTGACTCAAGGCTTTATGTTTTAACTCTTATTGCCTTGGGTTGTTCGTCCATTTTGGGACGGGCAGACTAGGTAGCAGGTGACAGGTGTTGTTCTTGCTTTCCACGATGCTGATGACGAAGACGAGCTAGAGGATTGCATATTGTTTTCTTACTATATGTACTGGATGTTCCGCTGCTTGTATATTCTCTGAGTGATATGTAGTGAGGCTTGATGTATTGACTTTTCAGATGTTTGTATTCAACTATTATGAAGTTTTATTGATGAGATTCTATTCTGTGAAGCTTCACTATATATATTCTCTATTGTATTTTGTCCATGCGTTATGAGTAATACGATAGATTCTGCTGTTTTAATTTAACCTTGGCAACCGTCCATGGCTGCCTGGCACACTTTACAGCGCACTATTTCTATGTTCAGTGCAGGGGTCGTGGGCAGTCGTCACATTTGGTATGAGAGCTTTGGTTAATCGATTTTACCCAACGCTCGCTAACGTAACTACGTATGAGAGACGTAATTGTATTTTGATGGATGATTACTATATATAATATAGTAGCTTAGAATGATTTGAACCCTTTGTGCAGTTGTTTCTCAAGGTGTGCTAATCATTCCTTTTATAGATATTAAGGATGAGTCGAAGAGGGAGACCAGCTGCTAGGGAAGGCCGTGCTACTGAGGGGGCTGCTGATTATGCTGCTATGTTCGAGGCTATGATGACTTCGATCATGAGAAGGATGCCAGCTCCGGGGCCATCAGTAGATGTTGGAGTTCAAGTTCAAACTCCAAAACCGGTGGATTTTGCTAAGCTGTGTAAAGACTATACTGCTCTTGGAGGAAAGGTTTTCTTGGGGACTGAGTCAACCATTGAAGTCCAGAGATGGATAGATGCTTGTAGAAGGATCTTTGGTGATTTGGGAATCGATGATGCAACTAAAATGAAGTTAGCATCTAGACAGCTTCAAGGAAGAGCTTCTGATTGGTGGAACTCTATCACCATTGATACCCTGGAGGAAGAAATTACTTGGGTGCAATTCCAAGCCAGATTTGAAGCTAAGTTCATTTCTACAGCTCAGAAATCTGTTCTGTTCAAGAAGTTTGTGGAGCTCAAGCTGGGTGGAAGACCAGTTCTTGAGTATGTTTCTGAGTTTGAAGCTTTGTCCAAGTATGCCCGGTCGTATATTGAATCTGCATATCAGAAGAACGAGAAGTTTGTGACAGGCTTGGACAGTTATCTTAGGAGGCAGTTGGTGGATCATTTGGACGATTCATTTGAGAAGCTTGTAGAGAAAGCTCTCAGGCACGAGAATCTGTTTCCTAAAGAGGGATCTGTTGTTGCTGTGACCAAGGAAGAGTTTAAACCACAGCAGGGTGGAAACAAGAAGAGGAAGCAGCAGCAGCAAAAGGGTAAGGATGGCCAGAAGAAGCCGAAGAGCGAAGTGACCTGCTACAACTGTCAGCAGAAGGGCCATTTCTCCAGAGATTGCAAGAATCCGAAGGTGCCGATAAAGTGTCACAACTGTGACAAGCCGGGGCATATTAGGAAGAATTGTCCAGAACCTCGGAAGGACAAGCAGATTGTGCAAGCTTATGCTTTGGGGGCTGTTCCATCATCTTCGAAAGCTCCTACCGCTGAAGAGAAAGGAAAGAGTGTGGTGGTTCAGGGTACTCTTTCCATTTTTGGTGTTCCAGTTAGAGTGTTATTCGATACTGGGGCGTAGCATTCTTTTGTTTGTAATGAACTTGTAGGCCGGTTGGGTTTAGAACCGGATATCGTTGATAGGCCATTGGTTGTGACTAATCCAGTTGGGGGTTCGTCTTGTCTGTGTATGTTATGCCGTGGTCTGATTGTATCGAGTCATGATTGCTCTTTTGTTTGTGATTGTTTTGTTCTGAACTTTGCGGGGTTCGGAATTATTTTGGGTATGGACTGGCTTAGGAAGTATGCGGCAAAGGTTGATTGTGAAAGGTTGGAGGTGACAGTCGAGAATGTGGAAGGGCGAAAGGTTGTAATACGATGTAACATGAGGAAGGCGTCTTCATGAGCTTCATGTATTCGCTGGTTGTTCCACGGGATGGACTGTCATCTGTGCCAATCGCTAATGGATTTGAGGATGTCTTTGACGAGGTCAAAGGGTTACCGCCGCATAGAGAGATCGAGTTTCGTATCGATTTAGTTGAAGGAGCCAGACCTGTTGTGATGCCTCTTAGGCGGATGACGCATAGGGAACAGCAAGAGTTGAAGGTGCAAGTTGATGATCTTTTACAGAAAGGATTCATTCGGCGTAGTGTGTCCGAATGGGGTGCACCAGTTGTGTTTGTAACCAAAGCAGATGGATCGCTAAGGTTGTGTGTGGATTATCGTGAGCTGAATAAAGTGACTAAGAAGAACAAGTATCCATTGCCAAGAATAGATGACTTGTTTGATCAGCTTCACGAAGCTAAGGTGTTTTCTCAGATGGATTTAGCTACGGGATTTCACCAGTTAAGAGAGGCTAAGGATAGTGTGCCGAAGACTGCTTTCAGGACACCATCTGGTTTCTTTGAGTGGCTGGTAATGCCGTTTGGATTGACTAATGCACCAGCATATTTTGTGGATCTTATGAATAGAGTGTTCAGAGATCAGTTGAACAAGTTCGTACTAGTGTTCGTGGATGATATTTTGATTTACTCCAGAACTGAAGAAGAGCACAAAACGCACTTGCGTATTGTTTTGGAAATCTTACGGAAACATCAGCTGAAGGCTAAGTTTTCAAAGTGTCACTTCTGGAAGAGTGAAGTGAGGTTCTTAGGCCATATTATCTCTGGAAATGGAATAGCGGTTGATCCCGCTAAGGTGGCAGCAATCCAGGATTGGGTTAGACCTAAGAATGCATCTGATGTGAGAAGTTTTCTTGGATTAGCAGGATATTATCGTCGATTTATCAAAGACTTTTCCAAGGTAGCTGCACCATTAACAGGATTGACGAAAAAGAACCAAGTATTCAGATGGGATGCTAAGTGTGAGCAAGCTTTCGGAATCCTGAAAGAGCGACTGACAAGTGCTCCTGTTTTGACTATTCCAAGTGGAAATGATGGGATGGTGGTTTACACCGATGCATGTGGTACTGGACTTGGAGCAGTGCTAATGCAGAAGGGTAAAGTTGTGGCGTATGCAAGTCGACAACTGAAGCCGCATGAAAGGAATTATCCGACTCATGATTTGGAGTTGGCGGCGATTGTTTTTGTTCTGAAGATGTGGAGACATTATCTATTGGGAGTTCGATTCGAGTTGTTTACAGATCATAAGTCATTGAAGTATCTTTTCTCCCAAAAGGATTTGAATCTTCGGCAGCAACGATGGCTAGAGTTTTTGGCATCATATGATTTTGGTATAGCCTATACTCAGGGAAAGGGTAACGCAGTGGCAGATGCGTTAAGTTGAAGACATGCAGGATTGGGAGCCATGTTTTCAGAATGGAAGAATCTTGAGTATTTAGCTGGATTTGACTTCAGGCCTAGATGTGAATTGGAACCTGAGATGTTGGCAAACTTATCGATAAGACCTACTCTTGTGGAAAGGATTGGCGAGAGCCAAAAGCGAGACGATAAGGTTGTCAAGATTATCCGTGATTTGGAATCTGGGTTGGACCCAGAGAAGGATAAAGGATTCGAGGTCGATCGAGAGGGTTGGCTTCGGAAGCAAGGACGACTAGTTGTTCCCGATATAGATGAATTGAGAAATGAGGTTCTAAAGGAGAGTCATCACTCGAAGCTAACAATTCATCCAGGTGGAAATAAGATGTATCGGGATATGAAGAGAACCTACTACTGGGAAGGTATGAAGAAGGATGTTGGAAATTTTATTTCCAAGTGCATGAACTGCCAGTTGGTAAAAGCCGAACAGAAGAAGCCAAGTGGACTGCTTCAGCCATTAGAAGTTCCTACATGGAAGTGGGAGCAGATATCGATGGATTTTATTGATGGGCTACCTAGAACAAGAATGGGGAATGAAGGGATTTGGGTCATTGTAGATCGTCTGACTAAGAGTGCAAGATTCATTCCTGTTCGATCGACTAGGACTGCATCGAAGTTGGCTGAGCTGTATGTTAAATGGATAGTTCGATTCCATGGTATTCCGAAGAGTATAGTGAGCGATCGAGACCCATTGTTCACTAGTGGATTCTGGAAGAGCTTCCAGGAAGTTTTGGGAACTGAGTTGTGTTTGAGTACAGCTTATCATCCCCAAACAGATGGTCAGACCAAGAGAGTCAAACGAGTTTTGGAAGATCTCCTAAGGTCATGTGTTTTAGATTTCGGAGGATCATGGGAAGAACACCTTCATTTGGTGGAATTTTCGTATAACAACAGTTACCAGTCAAACATTGGTATGGCACCGTATGAGGCATTGTATGGAAGACCGTGTAACTCTCCGACATGTTGGTTGGAAATAGGAGAAAAGTTGATACTTGGGCCAGAAATGATTCGACAGACTTCGGATTGTATAGAGATCATTCGACGATGAATGAAGGCAGCCCAAGACCGACAGAAAAGTTATGCTGATAAGCATCGTAAGGATTTGGACTTCGACGTAGGTGATATGGTTTTAGTGAAGATTTCTCCACTGAAGAATGTTATCCGATTCGGGAAGAAAGGAAAATTGACTCCGAGATTTGTCGGACCATTCCCGATCATCGAGCGAATTGGAAAGCTCGCCTACAAATTGGAGTTACCAGAAAAGATGTCGAGTGTGCACAATGTTTTTCATGTACCGTATCTACGGAAGTATGTGCACGACTTGAACACAGTGGTTTATGCTGATAGTTGTGAAGATTTCGAGATTGATCCAGTCGAGAAGAGACCTCGTAAGCCGCTTCGCGTTGTGGAAACTGACACGAAACAGCTTAGGAGGAAGGTAGTTAGGTTGCTCAAGGTACAATGGAGTGATGATGATAACGACTGTACATGGGAGGTGGAAGAGAGGATGAAGGCAGCTCATCCTGAACTCTTCAAGGTATGGCCCTAAGGTGTCTGTCATCTAACGACATTGTAACTTGTTCTAGTTTTAGAATTCTGCATGCTAAGCTAGAATTGGATGCATGGTTTGTTGATTGTTATGGATGGTAGGTATGCAGAATAGTCTTTGATTGCTCTGTTTGTTTGGAATTTCGGGGGCGAAATTCCTAAGGAGGAGAGAATGTAACGACCCGTATTTTTACGGATCGAAACATCGTAAAACAGTTATCATTAGGTCGCATTGTTGATAAGTCATCCATAGTCTAAGTCCTAGGTCGTATAGTAGTTAGGTCAGAGTAGACGACCTAAGAAAGTGGGGCGACCTAAGGAAGTTGGCGACCTAAGGATTTTGGGGATAGGTCGTATAGGAGATAAGTCGTGTGGTGGCTTAGGTCGTGGGATGAGTTAGGTCGAGTGAGCGACCTAGGAGATTGGAGCGACCTATAGAATTTAGCGACCTAGTGGTTAGCGACCTATTAGTTAGCGACTTAAGAGCTAACGGTATAAGAGTTAGCGAGTTAGCGTAGTTAGGTTGTGAGCGACCTAAGTTCAGTAGTGGAGTAGTTAGGTTGTTAGACGACCTAAGATGTTAAGTCGTATTCTGTGTTTAGTTAGGTCGTAAGCGACCTAAGTTAGTTAGGTCGTGAGCTTCTGTGTGTGTTAGGTCGCGTGTGTGTTAGGTCGCGTAAGAGCTAAGCCGCATCTTTGTTAGGTCGTAGAAGCGCAGATGTGTTAGGTCGTTGGATCTGTAAGTCGCGCGCATGTGTTAGGTCGTAGGTCGTAGGGTTTCGTTAGGTCGTGGATGCGCATGCGTTAGGTCGTAGGTTTTAGGTCATGGGTTCTTAGGTCGTGGACGACCTAATTGCGAGCGGACGGCCTAAGGGGGATTTCTGCCTATAAATAGGAGGGTTCTACTTCATTTTTGGGATCGGGATTTTGAAGCGACGAAGTGCTGCCATTTTGAGAGCTCGAGTTCTACACTTCTTCACCTCTTTTCTCCACTTTGATTTAGTACTTCCTTCCATCCAAGATCGAAGATCCAAGAGCTAAAGTTGAAGATCTACATTCTTTGAAGAGTGATTTCATCGTTTGAAGCGGGATTTTGATAGATCGAGTTAGATCCTTCACTGTCCAGATCTGAAGTGTATTGCTTTTGTGGTGTTTAGGTGATTTGGTGAGTGGTGATTATCTCTCACACGGATCCAAAGGAGTATATCGGATTGATGGCTTGATTTGGTGTTAAAGTAGTGATTTCCATGCATTTCCGTAAACCTAAGTGTAGATCTATTGTTCATGATGATTTGACATCCATTTTACTACATGATTAACCTATGCAAGTTCATTCATCAAGTTGTAGAGATATTGCTCATGTTTTCATACTTGTTAGATTTGGACTCTTTATTTACGAAATTGCCATTATTGCTATAATTGTTATTTAGATCATGTTTGAATGTTTGATTACTTGGATTAATGTTTTCCTTGATTGATTGTTGTGAATTAGTTGATTGATGAATTGATTTGGACAAGTTAGTCGAAGATGATTCGAAAGCTAAGGGAAAGGCTCTTGAATTGGAAAAGCTGCTCGTGGCATATGTGGCGGATGATGAAGCTCATATGGATAGTTTTGATGATGTTGATGTTGAGATGAGGCTTTGCTATGATAAGATGAAGCGAGGCATGGTATGAGATAGCCTTGGTTTAATCTAGACGGGATCATTCCAAGCATGTTGATAACTCGGTGAAATGGTTCGAGTTGAGGATAATGGTTTGCTCGAGAGGCGCTTGAGCTAGTATGGAAATAGTCGTCGAGGAGGATGACTAGAAGGTTGAGATTTCATCGTTGTTGAAGGTTCTAGCAGGCTCAAAGCAAGAGTACGTTGGGCAGATTCGATAGTCCCTAAATACTATGATTGTAGTCGAGTACTCTGGGCAGATTCGATAGTCCTAGGCACGGGCTGCGACGACGTGCGGAGTTATGTCTAGAACCGGGGTTGCCATTAACCCTTGACGGACGGCTGAAAGAATGTGCCAGTCATTCAATTAACGGTGGTATCGAAGCAATGATAACAGTGATAGCCAGAGTCATGGATGTTTGGTTGTATCGTCATTCGGTCTCAAGAGCGGTATTTTCTGGGTGCCTATCTGATCTTGGTTTAGGCCTTGGGGGTTTGTGCTTGGAAAACATCGCCCTTGACTCGAGTGATAATTGCTTTACTTTAAATGTCTGCTTTGCTATGTTTACTTCTGTTTAGTGTGTCTGGGGGCTATCACTGTAGAAAGAGGTGGAGTGGGAGGGTTGGATTCCTATTCCTTTTTCCTTTATGCTCTTTTGGTATGTTGTTAGTTAATTTACCGCTCACTAAGACTGTTGTCTGACTCATGGCTTTATGTTTTAACTCTTATTGCCTTGGGCTGTTCGTCCATTTTGGGACGGGCAGACTAGGTAGCAGGTGACAGGTGTTATTCTTGCTTTCCACGATGCTGATGACGAAGACGAGCTGGAGGATTGCATATTATTTCTTACTATATGTACTGGATGTTCCGCTGCTTGTATATTCTTTGAGTGATATGTAGTGAGGCTTGATGTATTGACTTTTCAGATGTTTGTATTCAACTATTATGAAGTTTTATTGATGAGATTCTATTCTGTGAAGCTTCACTATATATATTCTCTATTGTATTTTGTCCATGCGCTGTGAGTAATACGATAGATTCTGCTGTTTTAATTTAACCTTGGCAACCGTCCATGGCTGCCTGGCACACTTTACAGCGCACTATTTCTATGTTCAGTGCAGGGGTCGTGGGCGGTCGTCACAACTCTCCATTGTGGGTACCCAATATTCGAGCAAGTCCATCCACTCAATCTCCAGTGAGCAGACTCACTATCCAAGCGTGCCCATCTGCTCGGTCCCTTGTGAAGGGCTTGCTATCCTATACGAGTCCATCCGCTTGCTCTCTAACAAGGAGACTCGCACTTCATGGTTCATTGCTCTATCTTTCTAGTGAGGGGAATCAAGTCCCATCGGTTTATGTGTCAGGTTTAAGGGTAACTACATTCTAGCAGTATTTCGTTTCAATATCATATCAGTTATCTAGTTCGAATGACTTCCTAATCCAAACATTCATTATTTAATTATTTACAATGTTCTAATCAAGTGCTTGAAGCAAAAATCAAAATATTTAATCCAGTCAAGAATTACTCTCTGATCTAAACTTATAGCATGCCTGGGGACCGATCAGGATCCCATACATAGGTAATCGATCTGACAGTAATCCTTCAACATTAATTTAAAATAAAAGTAGTGCAGAAATTAAACCCCACTCCAATCCACCCTGACCATGGGACAATCATTTTTAGCCCAGATCCCTGGTTGGATCCCGATATATTCACCACTGATGGTGATCGCTCTGGTTGTACCACTGTGGTTTGATTCCTTATATACTGCTGCAGTTGGGTTCTCCAAACCAACTGCTCAATAAGGTCAGTGAATGTCTATATTTGTTCATTTCGTGCCTACATAGCTCTTGAAATAGGTAGTGTTTTCCAGAATTCTTTTCCCAATACGTAGTTTCTCTCCTTGTAGGTTTTTTGTAGGGAATCTTTCCTCTGGTATCCGAGCATATCCTTTTCGGGGCCTCCGTTAATTTAGTGTACGAGGCTTCATCCTTTGTCCCTTCATTCCTCTTACTTATCGTCCAAATTTTGTTTCCTTTTATCCTCTCCATATCCTATTTTGATGGTCCTCCATCATCCACAACATTCAATTCGGCACCTTCATTTTCTTCAAGTCCTCCTGATTCAAGAATCTCTCGGTTTGATAATAAAAACTTGCCAGATCCATTGGCGGATCCCTCTCCAAAGCTATCTTAAAATTAGTTTTACTTGCAATTCCTAAAACCACTTCCATTAGAATTATCGATGGGTCTGGCTTCGGTACCGCAGCGACTGCTGCGTTGAATCTAATTAGATAACTCTGTAGGTTCTCTCCGACCCTTCACTTTATGCTTGAAAGCATCATTACATTCTTCGACTTATAGTATGGACTCTAAATCGCTTCATGAATCTATCCACCAGTTGGGTCCACGTGCTGATGGACTCATTCTCTATTGTCGAAACTGCATCACCACTAAATCAGTTAATTATAATGGGAATCATCGACCCATTATCTATCCGAAGTACCCAACACTCCCATATGTTAGACATTTCAAAATCTTCTGTTATACATCTTCAAAGTTGGCAGTTTAAAGTCAGGTGGGTTCCTGACGTATCAATCAT
Source organism: Allium fistulosum (assembly GCA_030737815.1). Lineage (NCBI taxonomy): Eukaryota > Viridiplantae > Streptophyta > Magnoliopsida > Asparagales > Amaryllidaceae > Allium > Allium fistulosum. Next base: position 1,365,577,699 of record CM060902.1, on the reverse strand, counting down.
TTAGGGCGAATGGATTACTACACACATGCTCTAAACCCTAATTTGGAGGTCCATCTCTCAATACTTATCATATCGTATCAGTCAACCATTATTCTCAATCCATAGAAATCTCTAGGGCGTAGCATGTCCTTGCCTCGGATTCTCGTCCTGCCCATGTTCCTATGAGAAGTTATTGGCCTTGTAGTTGTATTATTGCACTTTGATCAGAATTTCTAGCTCCAATATTGCCAGCTCCTGGTATCCCAGCTTGCTCGAAGTTCAAATTAGTCGTGCTCCTATGAGTATGCAGCAGGGGAAATTTTCCCTCCAAAACATGCCTTGTGATAGGAAGGCGTGTTTTGTATTGCCATAAATCCGAAATCCGAAATCCATAATCCTTTGATTACCATATCATCCAATCCATAATCCAATCCGTTGCTAATCTAATTCCTTGATCTCTCCAGATCATCACCGAAACCCATGACTGTTCCGAGTCGATATCCAATTCTAAATCCATTCCAAATTCATTAACCAAATCCATTTTATCCAAATCCGGGACCACTTCGGGTCCATATCCAAATTCATAGACCTCTCTGAGTCATTAGCCTAATCCAAATCCGGGACTGCTCCGGGTCCATATCCAAATCCTTAAACCTCTCTGGGTCATTTAATCCAAATCCAGGACCACTCCGGGTCCATATCTAAATCCTTAGACCTCTCCGGGTCATTTAATCCAAATCTGGGACTGCTCTGGGTCCATATGCAAATCCTTAGACCTCTTTGGGTTATTTAATCCAAATACGGGACCGCTCCGGGTCCTTGTCGACACAATCCATACTCGATGACCTGAGTAGGCCGATCCTTTCGCTCTCTGGCGAAGCGGCCTACCCCTTGCCAGGCATAGTCCATACCCGACGATCTGTTGGGTTCTATTCTCCGACCTCAACTCTCTGGTCGAGGAATTAATCCATGGGGTATCCTACTCCGACCTCGATCCCCAGTCAAGGCTTAATCCATAGGGTATCCTACTCTGGCCTTGATCCCCAATCGAGGAATTAATCCATGGGGTATCCTACTCCGGCGTCGATCCCAAATAGAGGACTTATCCGTGGTCAAGTCCATCCAATCATTCTCCGGCGAAGGGACTCGTAACTCGCGGTTATTGCCCCATCTCTCCGGTGATGTTTATTACATTAATCCAGGTTTAATCATTCCAAAGTCCAGTTGGTAAAATATAAAACAAAAGTCTGTACAACCAAAAAACTAAATAGCCATAGTATCAAAAAAACCAGAGTTCGCAGTAAACGAAAAAACAAAATTTCATAAACCTGAGCATCACGTTTCATCGTCATCTCAGAGCATGCCTAGGGACCGTCCTCAATGTCGTACATGTGTAAGTGACCTAGCCGTTTCACTATGGGGTTTATTACTTATTACATGCCATAAATCCAATCAACTAATGATAAGCTGACGATGATGCCTTGATCCAGTGCCATTTTCATTCAAGGGGGACGGTGGCTGCTCATGCTCCACCGCCGCAGCCCAAGTCCTTATGTATTGTTGTAGCTGACATTCCTCATGTGTTCCTCAATGATATCCTTCAAATGCTTGCAGTCATTTGTATTGCACCCATCCAGCTCATGGAATAGGCAATGCTTTCCTGATGCCCACTCACGTTCGGAGGGTTCCCTTTTCGACGGCCTTCGATACTGAAGGCGTCCTCAAGTATCCAAATAAATCCTTTCCAAAGGTTCGGTCAAATCCGTGTAAGAAGAGAATTTTGGTTCTCTCCATTGCCTTTTCAACATATTACTGCCATCATTCATTTTCTATTTGCTTTTATCATTCTTGTTTACATCTCCTGATGATCCTCCACTTTGCACAGCATTCACCTCCGGTTTGTTTGCTCGTGCGTCTTCCTGTCGCAGGAACCTTTCTATTTCATGGTAAAACTCCCCTAGATCCATAGTTGGATCCCATTCTAGTGAATCCTTAAACTCTGTGCCATCAGCAATTACAGACACAGCCGCTATCAAAACCATGGATGGATCTGGACGATCCACCGATGTCGCTGCAGCACTAAACCATGTCAGAAAACTCCTCAGGGACTCTCTGGTCCTCTGTTTCAGCGTTGCCAAACTCATCACAATTTTGGGTCTCGAAATGTGAACCCTAAACTGCCTCATAAACCCTTCGATCAATTCCGTCCATGTGTTGATAGATCCACTTTCCAACTGTCTGAACCATAGTGCGGCTATATCCATCAAATACAAAGGGAAGCACCATGCCATGACTTCCTCTGATGCCCACAGCCCGTCCGATCATTTCCACCAACCTATCGTTGTCATCGAGTGGCAGTCTTTTCCCGTTGCCTCCAACCTGCCCCCCGAGTCCGCGAGGGAATCCTGAAATCTACTCTTCTCAATGAGCACTCATATCCCGATCAGCACCACCGGGTATCCTACCTGGAGTGGGGCCAATATGACCCGGGGGCATGGCCCCGAGTGTGGAACGATCGGTACTGATCGTTCCATAACGATCGGATATGGTATGGCCGATCGTTCCTGGTTGGTCAGGCGCTGCCCCTGGTGGCTCCACTCTATCCCACATGATGTTTGCTTCACTTCCTTGGTTCTGATTCTGGACTTCCTTAGCACCTGCTGCTCCAACTCCATGATCCACATTTCTAATGTTTCTTGCTACTCCATTCCCTTGGTCTTGCACTCCAGCTTGTCCAATCTGTCGGAGTAGGTTCTACATCATTTCCTTCTGTCTCTTCAGCATCCTTTCCTGCATAGCATCCATCATTATTTCCATCTCGTCTCTGGTAATGAATATTGAGGCCTGATTAGCTACTGAGGAAGCCTCCTAACTTCCTTCATGATGGCTCCTCTCTGTTCTCTGTTTCCTTGTTGATTGCCTAGCCATTGCTTCCTAAATATAAGTTCTCAAGCTTTCAAATCCAAGATCCTAACTTCAAAATCCTTAAGTGCCAGCATTATCAGTGAAAGCACCAAAATGTTGGTGTCAAAATTGACCACCAACACCCAATTATACGTGAAAGCACCAATATCTAGTCACAGATCACAGATAATATATGATGTGGAGAATATAATATGAAGAATAATCAAATTAAAATGAAAGCAAGTAAAAAAGACAAGATTTATATTGGTTCAGCTAACTCCGGCCTACATCCACTCTAGAATAATCCTTTTTATTATACTGAAATTTGATTACAATTACAATCCAAAATTATAGAATAAAAATGGTAGAGTATCCCCTAAGGAGAAGATTAAGAGAAGCAGAATAAAGGTCCCTTTTCTAAAGCCAAGAATGATGTATTTATAGGTGAAACTTCGGCCATAGGGTCTTCTCACCTACATGGGTCCACCATAACGATCGACAAGCCCAATTCGTCAATAAATAACAATTGGCCTAGTCACCACCGATCGTTATTCCTCCATCCAAATCAATGTCGATCGTTTTTGAGGAGTCCTTCATGGCGATCCCTTCATTTCCATGTCACTACGCCGATCCAACTCCTCTCAATGTCCCATACCGATCCATCCTCCAAGAAGTGTGCCGATCCATCTCCCCATGAAGATATGCCGAACCCTCCTGATCCATGAAAGTATGTCGATCCCTCTAAGTCATGCCGATCCTTGGTATTTAGGTTACTATGTCGATCCCTAACGCTTTAAGGTATTACGCCGATCCAACTCTTTCCAGTGCATGCCATACTGATCCCTATCACAAAACTCCAATATGCCGACCCTTTAGAGTACTATCAGGGATGATCCAGCCATCGTGAACAATGTCGATCCATACTTTGTCGATCCCTCATGCTTAGAACGATTCATAGAGTACCAACCCATATCGTGCCGAACCATATTTAGTTGATCCTTCCTCCTATGCCGATCCATGTTATGCCGAACCTTCCTATACTAATCCTCCCAATATCAATCCCTCACTATGCCGAACCCTCCTATGCCGATCCATATTACACCAAACCCTTTTATGTCGATCCTTCCTTTTCCAGGCCAATATCCACATTTCAAGCACCCTACATCGTTTATCCACCTACTACGTTTAATCCTGGCTTCATGTTATTATCTGTAGTTGATTTATGGTCCATACAATCTTTGCTCTGGACTCATCGGCTTTGATAATTGTGAAGTCTGTTGGGTTAAATCTGCATGTATACTGCCTTGGCAAAAGGCGGGTTAACAGGGAATGACTCCAGATTGCTCTACGCTAATTCCTTGTGTACCTACTCTACATTCTGGCCTCTGATACTGAACTCTAGCTGCTTCGGTTGTTCTAATGCTCGATTCTTTTGAAAAATCCATCCATCATTTCTTCTTGCCGAGCCACTAGTCTCTCTAACATTCTTTTCATCATTCCTTCCATCATCTCTCTAGTTAAATAGATAGAAGGGATCAAAGCCCGAAGACACCTTAAGGCTAGACTTATAGCAGGCCTCTTCATGCTCTCCAAATCAAGCTTCAAGCTCACAAATCCAAGTCTTTCTTAATGAAAGCACCGAAAACGTTAAACCAAAAGATGACACAACTCCCCAGTTTCAAATTAAACAAATTTAAAAGTGAAGAAAATAAAGAGAAAGAAGATCAATCATGCAAATTTTTTAGAGGTTCGGCAAATATCCGACCTACGTCCACTTTAATCCTTTTTATTGATGGTCTTCTCTCCAAAATATAATGATTACCATAAAAATCTAAACTACCTTCTTGTAGATCTTGGTTTTATATCGCTTTTGTGAGTTAGGGGAGGAAGAAGATAGAGTTCTAGATCCAAAGTGCCAATCCCCCTTCTAGTTGAAGGTGTCAGGTATTTATAGGTGATTCCACATACAAACCTCGCTATCCATGCTTTAATACGTCTAAATCTCTAAGACTTGAAAATCTAGCATGAAGAATAGGTCACCCCACATCAGTATCGAGAAGCAAATCATGTCAGTACCAAAATGAATTCATGTCGGTATGACATGAATTTAGACATCTGAAGTCCATTTTTCCTCCATGAATAAATTTAATTCCTTCATGCAATGCCAATCAAAGTCCTAAAATCATGTCGGTACCAACCAAATCATGTCAGCATCGACGTGATTTTTTGTTTGAAAGTTCATCAAACTTCATGTGTTCCTTCATATAATTATTCTTGATAGTTTCTAATCAAGTCGACGTAAATCATGTCGGTGCAAATCATGTTGGTATCAACATAAATCATGTCAGAACGAAACTAATTTTCATTTCTGAAACTTTGCCAAATCTTTGATGTCTTCAATCTTGACATCTTCTAAGCTCCTTGATTCATTTCTTCAACAATTTGCAGTCCATTTCATCTGTTTGAGTCTATTATGAGACTATGGAAAATCTGTCGGTAACAGCGGTTATATCAAAAAAATACCTTTCATTGATTATTGCATGTAACACTCTGTAATTGATGGATAATTAATTTGAAAAGAAATTAATTAATTATTAGAGCCAAAAATGGAATTTACACAAATGTCATAATTTGGCTACAAAACTTTGCAACATCGTGTTCGTAGGGATTTTCTGATTAATTTTCATATATAAATTTATACGATCAAAATTTAAAAGGAAAAAGTTATTAACTTTTATAGATTTTGGATCGAAAATAACTATATATGTAATTAAGGAAATAAATATAATTAATTAACGTTAACGGATACTTAAATGTCTAAGTAAAATTTGCATTAATCAAATAAAAAGAAAATGGTATGAAATAATGCTAAAAAGGAAACAAGTGAACGTTTAACATAATAGCATAACTGGTCGACACATTATCGGTCAACTGATCATGGCATAGTGGTTGACCAGTAGTGAATAAGCGACTCATATTGAGCCAAGACCGAACGATGCGGATTTAGTATAATTTAATCTAATGGCTGCATCGATTCGAACCCTTATAAACACAAGCCTAGCCCTTCACTTTTCTTCTCATATTTTCTTAAGCAACGGTAAAGCTCTGCCATTTTCTTTTGTCCACAAATTCAAATTTTTGTATAAACTATCATTTATGTATATATATATAAGTGGAGAATAACGGAGAATAATATAGAAGAAGAATAGGGTCAAATGGCCAAAGCCAAGGTAAACTATAAATCTAAATCCAAATCTAAATTAAATTCAAATTTCTTTTTAGATAAAAAATTCTAATAAATATGTATATGATTTCAATAAATATTTTCATAGGAAGAAAGGGAGTCAAAAAACAATTAAAGGATTTAGATCTAAAGATTTGGAAGGTTAGAAGTGACTAGGAATTATATATTTTTATATAATATTGGATTAACATCGTTGTAATGTAATCTATTCCATATATGCCTTAGTGTAAATTTTGGATTTGCAGGCTTAAATATACACATGTAATAAATTTGAGAACCATGCGTACATATAATGTGAATTGTTAACTGTGATTAAATATTGTATATACTTGAATCTAGAAAGTAAGGGTGAAAGTAGTCCCTAAATTTATGGGATAATTCATTAATGATATTGTATAACAATTCTAGATTTGTTGGTTAGATGATATATGAGTAAATTTGAATTGAAAGTTGTTATAAATGGGATTGGGATTAAGTAGTATTTAAATTCATTGGAATGAAGTTTGTTACAATGTAATTTTTTATAAATTAACTAGTTTTCTAAATAAGAATAAAAGTGTATCGTTTGAAATAATGAGGAACATTCCTAAATGAAAGAAATGTACAAAATATGGTGTTTACCGTACTTTGTACTGTCTATTTCAATAATAACAGAAAAGATAATTCCTTGTAATTCCAAACATAACATAAGTCCATTTTTAGATAATTCATGGAAAATTGCAATCATAATGTTTCCTTTTGGAAAAATGTAATTCCAACGCATTAAAATGCAAAAATCTCCAAGTATAAAACCAAAGTATATTAAGTAGAGAAAATAACAAATACTTAATTGTAAATCTAATATATGCAATTTAAGAAAAGTTGAAAAATAAACAATAGGTAATGAACTGTAAGCAAAGCAACAAAATGAGTACTTAAAAATTTATAATAATTCAAGAAAGATAGTTAATAATTAAAAAGAGAACGGTAGAATATACTCAATAGTATCAAGTGAAAGTCAAGCAGTAGAAGATGTTTAATGTGTTAACTTGGAGGTAAGCGGTATATGTCTTTAAACGGCATTAATAAAATAAGAAGTAAGTTATGTAAAAATAACTTAATATTAACAGTTGACCAATGGAGGCGTAGTAATTAAATAAATTTATATAGCCTTAAGTATGCATTTATGGTGGTTGTGAAGTATTCAATCTAATCAATAACTTAGATTAATTAAAAATGACATAGTCATTAGTATGCATTGGGATGCGAGGCTAGTAACATTGTAAAATAGAAGTCCGCCCTCCGAAAGGGGCTACCAGCGTTGTGTATACATTATATTAATGTGAGACATCTCCAACTGTAGAACCCATGGGATTATAAGTTCGCGTATAGGTGAAAGAAATATACCAAAGTAGAGTTTTCCTTGGTTGATGTGTTAAAGGGTCGACTAGGGTCAACTTCAATCATTAAGGGGTATGTGTTAAGTAACCAAGTGGGCATTTCCTTGATTGCATTAAGCAATTCTAATGGGACATTAAGCATAGGCTCGACGTTGTATCAGCAAGGTTGGTACATATATGCGAGGAGTAGGGTTGTATACAAAGGTCGAGAGCATCATCATTCCTAGAGCGATTAGTAAAAAGACTAGGTTTACGCCTATATGGACTACACCTCTTATTAGTATAGATCACTTATGGGACATGCACCACCTCACAGTTGTTTGTTGGTTTGTTTATAGTTAGGAGACAAGGCTAGATAACCCCTAGATGAGTCTTTAAGATGAGTAGAATACTTGCTACATAGTTGTAATGTCATTATTAGACACTAAGGGGAAGATCCTCGGTGTACACGGAAAATTCAGTCCAGACACAGATGGTGGATACCTAGCATGGTGTAGAGTTAAGGATACGAGCAGGAATTGTATCCTGGTCTATAAGGGAACTGTGGAACTTGTATGTATGTAGTTATTATATACCCCAAGTAGGTGGTTGTATTGTACGTGTACATAAATCAAGACGACGTAGTTTGAATCGTAGACATAATACGTAATGGAAGGCAATTGGCATAAACTAGTGTTATGTATAAAGTGTGTAATTTACTAATCAACAAAACATTGTTCTCACCCCCTCCTCATTACAACCTATAGAATAGGCTTTGAGGAACAGGTATTAGTACAAGGCGGGAATGATGGAAGGACAGATTTTCTTATGCATGTTTAGCATTGACAAGGGTAATAGATATCAGAGGTATTAGCCTTGGTCAGTAATTATATGTTTTATTAAACTTTCATATTCCGTTGGGAGTTTATATCGATATTGCTCTAATATGCTTTTGTTATTTATAGGGTACCAACACCAATGATCTATAACCTAGTAGACTTGGATTTTTGATTTCGCAAAAATTCTGACCTACTGAGGTGTGGGTTGTTACATTTGATATCAAAGCTTAGGTTAATCAATCATAGTAATTAAAGTACATTGAGCGAACATATTTGTATTTTTACCTACTAGCGTTTCGACACGCACTTTGTGCGTGATGATGGCATGTGCTTCGTACATGAATTGTTTTTCTACAAATTATATATGATTAACACATTCGGGAAAAATGATTTGCATAAATATTTAGTCATGTTTTTACATTGAAATAATTTTTAGTTAATTTAAATTTGTATTTCTAAGTTGCAACATCTAATTTTTTATTAGTTTGAATTTTATTTATATTATTAATTAATATATAATGAATTTGTAAATTATGTTTATTTGTTAGATTATATTTTTAAGTGTAGAGGGTCATTTTGAATTTGTAAAGAAGTTTGACTACTAGATCCTATTTTTAAGGGATATTAAGATTTGTTAATACTGTAGAGGGGCATATTTGGTAATTCACATTGACACCAAAAAGTATGACACCAAAGGTGTTACAACTATTATTATATATATATATATATATATTATACGTCAAACTTTACAAATTCTGACTATAGAAGTAATTGCAACCATATTCTAAAAAGATAGATGAATCGACTATGAGTTGAAAAAGTAGATAGGGTTAAAAATATACGTCTATCCTGATCACCCTATAAAAAGGCATCAACTTAAGAAAAGCATAAATGCAGCATATAGAAAACTCCCTGAAGGTGGATGGTACTTGATTCCCTTGTTGGGCATAGATTGCCCTATGGTCGTATATCCCCATAGGATTGCCAATTGATGATATATGTTAGACCCAGATAAGAGGAAAGTAAGAATCTATATGTTGTAGATATTTGGAAGTAAGAATTGAATGAGATTCTTGAGTGTGTAGAAATCACTCCAAAATGATTATCGGATTTTTAATATTCTAGGAGAAGATAAGTCAGTAGAAAATAAGAAAAGTCCAAAAGAAGGAATAGTTAAAATTCACTCTGAGTCCTACCCCATATGAAATAATTTAATAAAAGGTTCAAATAATAATAATAATAATAGATTTGAAATGATTTTCAAGGGATTTGCTTAAAAATATAAAAACCTTATTCTTGAAAAGTAAGTAAATATTAAATTTTCCAAAAAAATAAAATATACATTTACCTTTAAATGAAAAAATTTAGTAGAAATTAAAATTTTGTTTAGACCAAAAAATTTCAATTAAAACAGAGTTTTAGTAATAGATATTTATTGTGAAAAAAGATAAAGCATATATATAGCTCGTTGATTTTTATGAGACGGAAAATCTTTAAGTTTTAAAATTCTTTTAAAGGGTTGGACAATAAGAAGTGGTACTGGTTTTAAATGGGTTACAATGATTGGAAAACGAAGACAAGAACCCAAAAACAAAGCGGTAGGCGAGTGCACTGCTATTGGTAGATAGGAATTTTTCAAAACAGTCAGTACAAAGATGAAAAGGACGGAAGCGTAATGAAGAAACATTAGTCAAAAATTAATAGTTATGATTCGACCTAGCTCGAAGTGGGTCCAGGTTCAACCTCAAACGCGACATAAAATCGAATCCAGGTCGAGCCTCCCCTTCATTCTCTCGTATCTTTCATTTTTATCAACTCTGACCTCCTTCTCTTCCCCTAGAAAATCGAGCAATGGCAACGATTGAACGCTATGCAATGCGCACGACAACTTCAGCAGCCCCAGTGGCTCCAAAATGAGCAACGATGCACCCAAATCAACCCACAGTTTAGATCTAAACCCCTCACCAAACCAAATCATTTCCCCTCCGCGAAGAACCATCTCCTCTCGCTACCTAAATTTGGCTCCATAAGAGATCGCTTGGCTGGAACATGACGAAGAAAAGATAAAAAAGGTATGAAGCGACGGCAAATTTCACATTTCTACAAGGACAACCAATGAAGTTTGGGGACTTCACCGCTTATGATTTGGAGGTTCACTTATGGCTACATTATTATTGTCGACCTTAGCCATGTTATATTTAAGTGGGATGCTTCCCACGATGCACGCATTTCTTTGACGCTAATATGGAGTATTCTTTTAACGAGGACGACAATAGCTTCACATCCGAAGTGAAAAGAGTAGAGACTCGAATGACCAACGAGCAATTTAGAGGTATTATGTACATCTCCATGGCAGGAGAGGATTTGGACGATATTGAGACCTCCGATCCAATTATTCTTCAACAGATCTTCCATAGAGGAGTAGACATCTAGTGGCAGAAAACATGCGAGACTAAGTCCGTTTAGTCGCCCGCATCATTTAGCATAACATCATCCCTAAGATGGGGAGTTTCGACCAAATCTACCGCTTAGTGCATAAGGCCACCTATGCCATCATAGGTGGATTCAGGCGAATTGGGCCAAGGCTATCAGGTGTCATTTTGTAGGCCAATGAGTTACGACGTGGAGGAGATATATTCCATATTGTCATCTTTTCACTCCCATCTTTCGATAGTATGGAGTTAGCTTCCGAGAAAAGCAGGTACAGATGAAGGCACTTGCACCATTGGATAGGTCCTCTCTTATGGAATGAAGATTAGAGAGGCATATGCGGGGTTTGGAGCATGAGAAGGATGGAGTGGGCTCCATTGCTAGATTAGGAGACTGCAGATCCACAACCATAGGTCCCTCAGTATGTGGCGAATCGAGATTCTTAAATCCGGATTGAGGCCGAGTTGTAGAAGATACGGACGGAGCAGCAGCACTAGGGCTGCGAGCTTGGATGCATATCTACCATGCTCCAATCACTCAGGGGTCGCGGCAATGGTTCAGGCTCTTGCGGAGGAGCAAGGCCATCCTATAGTCTATAGGTAGTAGTAGGATTAGAAATAGCAGTTGTTATTCTTCTTCCAGTATTTGTTTTTCTTTTAGGCTTTAGGTTATAAGCATTAGTTGTTTCTGTTTATATAAAACATGTATAATGTTATGAGAAATGTTCTTATTTGTTTTCTGGATGGACCGCTATATATACTAGGAAATATTATAAATAAGGAAATCTCATAAAGGATACTTAACTAATGTAAAAGAAAAGAAAAACAAAATAAAATACTGGAAGTTTATAAAATAAATTAGGAAATTTATCTAACTAGCTACTAAAAGAAAAGTAAAGCTAAGTCCCAAAACTTGTTACAACTTTGGAAAATAAATTTTAGCGAGTGAAGGAACCATGGATCACTATCCCTATGCCTTAAAAGCCGAAATTTATAAATGAACTTGTGTGCTAATGTTGTTCTGAAAAAATGGAAAAAATTTAGAAATTTATCTTATAGTAGAAAAGAGTCGATCATGGATGTTAATACATGGACTAAATCCCAACTGCGTAGGATGTGACTTAGTTTGTTTTGAAAATTTAAAAAAAATGCTTTTGAAAATTTTTGTTCAAAAATTTTATTTTAAAAATAAACTACTTTTGTGAAAGTCTTGAAAAATGTGTTTCTGTTTGAAAATTTTCCATCTATTTCTAATATTTAATTGAAAACGATTATGAACGAAAAGAGAATTTTTTATTTTTGAAATGTCACTGCTTAGCATAAGAAAAGTCGGCGGGCCAACGATATGAATTTCGTGGTTCAGTAGAAACAATAGTATGAAAAATATAGCTAACGACAAGGAAAAAAACTGTTTTAGATTTGGAATTTCTTTTTCCATATCTTGTTGATAGGGAAACAAAATCTTGTTTTGAAATAACTCTGTTTCAAAATATTAAAAATATAAGAATTATTTTTTTATGCTTATGCTGATTGTATTTAGAAAAGTTGGAAAAAGAATCTAGTACACACGAGAAGGTTCCAAGGTACAACAGATTGGGAACACACAAAAAAGATGAAAATAGAATTCTCCATCTAAACCATCTTCCGACATACGAATATAGGTTTAGAAAATTGGATTTTAAAAAAAATGGATGTTAATAATGGTGTACTGGGTATTGGATGATAGGGATTGAATGTAAAATTAATTAAACCATACTTCTATTTTTAGAAGTATAAACAAAATTGAATGCAAAAACAAATATTTTGATTTTCAAACTTGCATACATATACAACTGCCAGTATATATATATATATATGTAGTTTGCATTAAATTTTCAAAATTGTTTTAAAGAATGCATTCATATAGGAGACGCCGGTTTAGTATTATTGTCACGATCTGAAATCTAACGTTCGAAAATCGACACCCGTACTCCACTCGTACTCGAATGCCGCAGATTCAATCGTTGAAATTCGACTCGTGCCGGAGCTTATAACACAGTAAGTATAACAACACAGCGGAAGAAAGAAATAGATGATATCATATACAACTCCAATCAATACAATATCCAGAATGATATGCAACAATGATATCAATATGATACAACAATATCAGAGACAAATAATAATGTTACAGCGGAAACAAATGATCTGAAAAAGGAGAATGAATCCAACAACTCCAACATCAAGCTCGATCCACAAAGATAAGCAACGTCGGTCCATGAACATTAAGAACTGAACTAGCTCTAGATAATCTACTAAACCTGACTATCTGAAAAACCCAACTCTAGACTGCCCGTGTGGAAAATTGTGGGCACCCAGAGTTTAGGAAGGGAACAATAAACTCCGGGTCAGTCGTGGGACTGGTGTGAGTAACAAAAACGGTTTATCTTTAAAACAAACAACAAAAGAATATTTAAACATTGAAATCGGCAATGCTTTTTGGAAAATGAAACTACCATAAGGCCTCCCGCCACACACAATGCAAACGCAGAATTGGAGGAGATTTCTCCTTATGATAGTCAAACATGCTTGATACGCGAAATCATTTAAATATTATTATTAGTGCATAGTGAGGAAAACATTTCGAAAGTATAATATTAATCTTAGCCAGCATAGGCATTTCGCACTTATGCCTACTATAGCTACTATGTTCAATAGCAGGTTACCGCCACATTCCATAGCAGGTTATACAACTAAAACCGTACAAGGCTCGTATTGTTTCTTTGGATTTTCCAACAAATGGTCAGGCTAAGGAACTTCCTATGCCACATGGGAACGCCTCTGGAGGGATGCCCCGAGAACCACCTGGCTCTCTGCTAACACAAGGTCGGTTACCCCCTTCCCGGGTAGTAAACCTGAGATATGCCACCCCCGGTCGTTTGCGACCTTTATCCGAGATGTCTCGATCACAAAGCAACAATCACACAGAGTAAATGAGATTGGAGCAACCACACAGGTAAATATCTGGGCTCCATACCATGATACCACCTTTTTCCAGAAGGAATGGACATACCCTAGGGGAGCTACCCCTGAAACCTTGAGGCATCTTTCCTGTTTCGACCATTTCCGGTCTGTGAGGCTCGATAAGGTCTCGTCCACAAAGCTACGCTTTACACGAAAGCCATGCTTTGATCAACAAATGATCAGCAACACACAGCAGCACTTAGCATGCCACACTACCAAATTGGGAGTATATCACTGATAACCTTCAACTACATAACCTCTGAGCTCGTACGTCTCAGTGAAGGGTGTTAAGCTAAGAGAATAAATCTCCGCCACCAAACAGAAATGTATTTGAAAGAAATCAGCTTTATATCTCAAAGTGTAGTGTCAGACATACAACCCTACAAGTCTGTTCCGGGTTCGAACAGAACCGAAGGCACTTCCGAAGAAGCCCTTGCAATCCGGGTATTCACAATCCCGATCGGACTTCCCATCACTTAGGAAATATCTATACCGTAGCTACTCAGTGCAGAGACAATCGATAGGTCATCCTATCGTTCTCACAAACACCCGGTCTTCAACACTGGTCTTCAAATGCTATCCATTTACGTCGTATCATTATTCGGAATGGGTTATATGACACAAAGTCCTCTCCCGGCTAAACCGAATAATGAGCGTAATATTTAAAAACATATGGATATTGGGATTTCGATTAAGTCACAACTTATTACCCAAAACTTCTCTTTCAAATGGTTTAAACACATTACCATTTTAATCTTTTACACAAAAAGATTCATCTCACAAAGTTCACCCAGTTTCACAAAGATCTACTCATAGATTTTCCAAATCGATTTCCATTTCAATTAGATTAACTCATTAAATCTTTAAATCAAAGATTTAACTTATAGCTTTCAAAACAGTTCCAATTCAACCTTTTATACAAAAGGTACACCTTTCCAATTTTAAAACAAAGTTCAACAATCTTTCACAATGATTTATTCATAACTCGGAAAGCCATTTTCATTTCAAACTTGAAATTCTTTAACACAAATTGGAAATTCATTCCTTATGTGAAAGCTTCTATTATTTGAAAACAAATAGTTTTCATTTTGGAAAATCTGATTCATATATATGAGTTAAAATCTTTGGGTTAAATTCAAATTCTCAAAACCATACTTTAAAAATGGTTTAAATTCATATAAACACATTTATAACATCTTAACCATAATTTCCAAACATGGAATTCAATTCCAAATTTTGAATTCAAATTCAAATTAAATTATTTAAATTGGAAACTTTACCAAGTTATTCAAAATAACTTTTATCTCAAAAACTCCTTTCCAAAGCTTTAACATTTAACCCAAATCCATTTCCAAAATCAATTGAAATTAAAATTTCAATTTCAAAAAAAATATTAAATTTAAATCATCTATGACTTAACCGATTTCCTCATGAAATCCATATTTGTGTGTGTATAGTGTGGTTCAGGGGTTTAACACAATAGTGCAACACTACAAATCATCACATCATCACAGATTCAAATACAACAATATATTTGATAAGCGGTATAACTATAACGCTTATCTTTATTCACAGATCCACAGATAAATCACAGATAAAATAAATTACATTCATCATAGCTTGAAATTAAACAATTCTAATCACAAAGCATCACACAGCAGAGATGACAAAACAATTCACAGCATTCAATAGAATACAATCATCCAGAAATAAGGTTAATTACAAATTATTTTAATTAATTAACCTCTAATAATTAATTAACTTTAAATTTTAAATTAATTAACCTTAATCATAAACAGTAATTACCATCCTGTAATTACTTACCTTAATTAATTAACTCCTTAATTAATTATATTAATCCATTGATTAATTACACCAAGTGATTAATCCTTAATTACTTCTACTAAGTAATTATACTTTAATTACTTTCATTTAGTAACCTCTGATTACTTCCATTAATTAATTACTCTTTTAATTAATTACATTAATTAATCCTTTAATTAATTATACCAAGTAATTATACTTATTAATTACATTAAGTAATTATACTTAATCAATTTCATTTAGTGATTATCCTTAATTAATTAATCTAATTAATCATCATAAATTACATTAATTAATTATCCCTTATTCACTAGTTAATGATCCTTAAATTAATTACATTCATTAACTATCCTTTAATTAATCACATCCTTAAATAATTTAAAGATAATTCCTTTATCTTTATTAAATACTTAATTACATCATTAGACTTCATTTGTAAAGCATTTAGGAACTAATTTATTTCAATAACTTTAAAACTTGTCTTTACTTTTAAAACTACCCGAACTTGGTTCACCTTTTAATTTTTTTTTTTGAAACCTGTTTACTTAACAAAATCAAACCCGAGCCCTAGACAAACAAACCCCAAGCCAAAATCAAATTTTCCTGAGCAACTCGCGTTTCACTTTACTTCGAGACCAACCTTCGTTTTCTCGAGTACGTCCCCGAGCTTCCTCCTTCTTCCCCAACCCAACAAAACAACCCAGATCAACAGAAATGCACACGTGCACGTGCACGTGCACGGTCGTTCCGACCACCATAGATCAACGCCTCGACCGTCGCCAAGTCGTCGACAACCCCACCGTCCTCCTCAACCTCCCAGATCAACGAATCCAACAGCAAATCGAAAACGAGCAATTTGACCAAGCCTGGAACCAAACTTCGGTCACAAAAATCGATTCGCCTCGCCGATCAAGACCACTTGAAGCCTCGCCATCACGATCAGTTCTTTGTCGACAACCCATACTTTGTTTCCACTTACCCAGGTTCAACTCGACATCGCCACGACGCCGAAATATCCTCGCTTTCGACCCCGTCTAGATTGCCACCTAAAACCCTAAATCTCTTCCGTCCCACCACCACAACGTCAGAGAAATCGAACCACCATTTTTTCCAAGCTCCTCGACCTATAAGCCTGCTTCAGCAACAAGTTCGACACTTCCAGCACCTTTGATCATCGGCAAATGCCCGAAACCCAATTAACGTTCATCCCTTGATTTCTCTCGATTAACAACCTTAAAAATCAAGATTTTATTTTTAAAAATCCTAGATTTCGATGACGAATCGGATTATATAACTGAAACTGTAACAACTCCTCATTAATATCCATGTTGTTAAACAGAGGAGCTACAGGAAAATCAAACTGCAGGCAAGATGATCAAAGTATGGTCGGAAGTTCGTCTGAGGAGGTTCTTAGTTGTGTCAGAAGTAAGCTATCAATTGGTGGTGATGAAGGCTTGGACCAGAACTGAAGATGGGAGGCTGTATCACTACGTGCATGTGTGCACGTGCACACTCAAAGAAATAACCTGCTGCTTGTAATCATTTTTGTATATGGGTTTAAATCAAATTATGTTATTTCTTAGTTGAAATGAGTTGGCTAATATAGCCGTTGTAAGCACCAGTATATAAGTGCAAGCATGTACAAGAGAAAGCATATGAATAAAGAAAAAAACCATTTCATTTCTGTTCTATTACATTCTTTAATACAAATCTCATTACACCTTCTTCCTCATCTCTCCTCCTAAATTCTATAGCCTCTATAAACTACTTCTTCTTCCTGACTTCTTCCCTGATCATCTGAACCCTCTGCAATCTTCTGCCAATCTCAACTCTTCACAGTTTCTTGACCAAGAAACAGAAATTAACAACAGTCTTAATCATGGTTAACCCTCCCAGCATTCCTGCACCTCACACAGTGGTATCAGAGCAATCAACTGGGCATGTTTTAGACCCCCAGTTCAACCCGATCAATCCCTCTACTAATCAACATGATGATGCTTCAAATCATGAGCAAGAAGAAGTTTGGCAAAGGCAAGAAGAAATCAATAGAAGAACTAATTGCTCTTTGAGGAATTTAGAGACCAGATTTGAAGGTATACACAATGTATTATCTGCCTTAGCATTAGACATGCAACAATTAAAAATGCAATCTGCTACTGCCAATACATCTAACAATCCACCTCCTGCAACATCAAGAAACCCTCCTATCAACCCAAGATTCAACAACAACCTTCCCACCGGCAATCCACCCATTAATAATATTCACCACAACCCTGAACCATTCCACAATAACAGGCATACCCCTTATCCTTCACTAAAACTCGATTTTCCTACATTCAAGGGAGATGAAATGGTTCTTGAATGGGTGACTCAAGTTGAACAGTTCTTTAAATTTAATCAAACCGAAGATCAGTATTGGGTTGAAGTGGCTTCCTTTTATCTTAAGAAGGATGCCTTAAAGTGGTATAACTGGTATACCCGCAATGTTTCTGATAATGAATCTTGGCAAGTCTTCAAAGAAGAAATAATAATCAGATTCAGCCCCGAAGAAATGGACAGACCCTATGAGACTTTAGCTAAACTTAAACAACAGACCACTGTATCTTCCTATCTTACAAAGTTTGAAGGGTTACAAGCCACTATTGACACATTGCCACCCAGATGCTTGCTTGATAGGTTTATTGGGGGACTCAAAGAGGAAATTAGGTATGATGTGCTAACTTCAAGACCAACTGATTTTAGGGAGGCAGTTTCATTAGCTAAAATGTATGAAAGTGTATGGAATCAAACTAAGAAAGGTAACAAGGTCACCAAAACTTTCTCCTCCTCCAAGAACAGTTCCAATCAGGTTATTCCTTATGCAAGAAAGCCTAAAGAGTGGAATACCTCTAACATTGAAGATTTAGCCAGGAAGAAGGGTCTGACACCCAGCCAGTTGATTGATATGAGAAGACAAAATTTATGTTATGGATGTAGGGAACCATGGCATAAGGATCACAAGTGTAAAAGTCCCCAAGTTTATGTTATTGAAGGAATCATGGATCTTGATGAAGAGGAAGAAGGCACTAATACCACAACAGAAGAAGATAATGAAGAATATCACCAAGAAGATAAGGAAACTCTTGCAATTACTTTACAAGCCATGTGCGGTATTCCAGCCTTGTCCACTGTGAAGGTACAAGGATTCATCAAAGGCAAACCAGTGCAAGTGTTAATAGACTCGGGATCCACCCATAGTTTTATTGATGATCAACTTGCCAAGAAGTTAAAACTCCGAGTAGATAATTCCAAGACTTATGAAGTTATGGTGGCTAATGGGGAGAAATTACAAGGCTCAGGGGTCTGCAGTGATATCATATTAAAATGCCAAGGCTGCAACATGCTAGTTGATCTCTTAACCCTTCCTCTTGAAGGATGCCAGGTGGTCTTAGGGGCCCAATGGATGAAAAAGCTTGGGGATGTTACTTTAAATCTTGACAAGCTACAGGTGAAATTTACATATGATAAAAAGCTCTATATATGGCAGGGAATCAAGCAGGAAAGCCTCAAGGTTGTAGATAAAAAGACCATAAACAAGGAAAGCTCTCAAGCACAACTAACCATGATGCTATGCACTCATAAACAATCTTCAACTCCAGAAAGACCATTGAAATCACCACAACTACCACCAGAAATTTCCAGTTTACTTGATCAGTTCCCTGAAGTCACTACTGATAAGACCTTCTTACCTCCACAAAGATTGCAAGATCATAGAGTTCCCTTGATCCCTGGAGCCAAACCCGTATGCTTAAAACCCTATAGGCACTCTCATCACATAAAGAATGAACTGGAAAAGATAATTAAAGAATTACTAGAATCAGGAGTCATCAGACATAGCACCAGTGCTTTTTCTTCACCAGTCGTGATGGTCAGAAAAAGGGATGGAACATGGAGGCTGTGCATAGACTATAGAAGCCTCAATTCTCTCACCATTAAAGATAAATATCCTATTCCATTAATAGATGATCTTTTTGATGAATTGCATGGTTCCAAACACTTTTCTAAGTTAGATTTAAAGTCAGGCTACCATCAAATCAGGATGTTTGAACAAGACATACACAAAACCGCTTGTAAAACCCATGATGGGCATTATGAATTCACTGTTATGCCATTTGGTCTTGCAAATGCTCCATCCACCTTCCAGTCACTTATGAATAACATTTTCAGACCATATTTAAGGAAGTTTGTGTTGGTTTTTTTTGATGATATACTAATATTTAGCCAGACTATGTCTGAGCATATTGAGCATCTTAGGATGACCTTCCAGGTACTTAAAGAGAATCAGCTAGTTATAAAGGTCTCCAAGTGTAGCTTTGCACAAGAGTCCATTGAGTACCTCGGTCATGTTATTTCAGCAGATGGTGTAGCAGTGGATCCAAATAAAGTTGAGGCAATTATGGCGTGGCCACTTCCCAGAAATTTGACAGCATTGAGAGGGTTTTTGGGCTTAACTGGGTATTATAGGAAATTCATTCGGAGTTATGGTCTCATTGCTAAGCCACTAACCAACATGTTGAAGAAAGACTCCTTCGTATGGACAGTGGAAGCCACAGAAGCCTTTGAACAACTCAAGCAATGCTTATCTCAACCTCCTGTATTAGCCATGCCGGATTTTTCTCAACCCTTCATTTTAGAGTGTGATGCCAGTGGGCATGGCATTGGAGCTGTTCTACAACAAAATGGCAAGCCTATTGCATTTTTCAGCAAGGCACTTCAAGGAAGAAATCTGAACCTCTCCACCTATGAAAAAGAATTGATGGCCATAATTATTGCAACAAAAAAGTGGGCTCAATACTTATTAGGGAAGCAATTTGTGATCAAAACTGATCACCAAAGCCTCAAGTACCTCTTAACTCAAAAACTGCACACTGGGCTTCAAAACAAATGGTTGGCGAAGTTGCATGGCTTTGACTACAGGGTAGAATATAAAAGTGGTAAGGAAAATATAGTTGCAGATGCTTTATCTAGAAGAGAAGACTATTCTAAAGAACCATTACAAATACAATCCATTTCTGCTGTTCAGACACCTTGGTTGCATGAATTAAAAAACACCTTACTGACCTCTGACTGGTATCAGCAACAGTTAAAGAAGATTGTTGATAAGGAATTGGCTGAAGGCAAGTATAAAATAGTGGATAATTTAATATTTTACAAAGGAAAGATATTGGTTGATCACCATTTGGGGTCACTACTGGAAGTAATTATTAATGAACATCATGCCACGCCATTAGGGGGTCATACTGGTATCAAGGGGACCATCAAAAAACTGAAGCAAGTTTTTTATTGGAAGCACATGAAGAACACTGTGGAAAAGTTTGTTAAATCTTGTGATGTTTGCCAAAGGAACAAGAGTGAAAATGTACTGCTCCCAGGTTTATTAAATCCTCTTCCTATACCCGACAGAATATGGAAAGATATATCCATGGATTTCATAACATGCCTGCCAAAAAGCCAAAGACATACTGTGATATATGTAGTGGTGGATAGGTTGAGTAAGTATGCACATTTCTTTCCTCTTGCACACCCCTACACAGCTCAAGAAGTAGCCAAGGTATTCTTTAATGGGGTTTTTAGACTGCATTGAATGCCCAAATCTATAGTAAGTGATAGAGATGCCATGTTTACAAGTCATTTCTGGAAGGAGCTCTTCAGGTTACAAGGCTGCAGTTTAAAATTGAGCTCCTCTTATCATCCCCAAAGTGATGGACAATCAGAAATCGTTAACAAAATTCTAGAAGGATACCTTAGGTGTTTTGTTAATCACAAACCTCAAGAATGGGCAAATTGGTTATCTCTTGCCGAGTATTGGTACAATACTTCTTGGAAAACTTCTACTAACACTACACCCTACAAGGCTGTATACGGAATTGATCCCCCAAATTTGTTGTCATATGTTCCTAATACGGCTAAGGTGGAACAAGTAGAAGATATATTGTTCAGCAGAGACATAGTATTGGAGTTTTTGAAGGACAGTTTAAAACTGGCACAAAATAGAATGAAAAAGTATGCTGACTTAAAAAGAAGTGATAGAGAATTTAAAGTAGGAGATTGGGTTTTCTTAAAGCTCCAACCCTATAGGCAAATTACTGCAAGGAATCAAAGAACACACAAATTATCGCCAAAGTTTTATGGACCATACCAAGTAGAAGCAAAGATTGGTAAAGTTGCTTACAAACTACAGCTGCCCAGCCACGTACACATCCATCCTATCTTCCATGTATCCCAGCTGAAGAAGAGAATAGGGGAACAGTTGGTAATACAAGATGATGTTCCTAGCTATGTTGAAGAAGAAGTGACTCAACCTGAAGTAATATTAGACAGAAGGATTGTGCCGAGAAATGGGAAAGCTGTGGTTCAGGTTTTGATTAAATGGAGAGGAAGATCTGATGAAGAAGCGACATGGGAAGATTACTGGCCATTGGTTAGGAGATTTCCTACCTTAGACCTTGGGACAAGGTCGATTCTTGAAGAGGAGGGGAGTTGTAACAACTCCTCATTAATATCCATGTTGTTAAACAGAGGAGCTACAGGAAAATCAAACTGCAGGCAAGATGATCAAAGTATGGTCGGAAGTTCGTCTGAGGAGGTTCTTAGTTGTGTCAGAAGTAAGCTATCAATTGGTGGTGATGAAGGCTTGGACCAGAACTGAAGATGGGAGGCTGTATCACTATGTGCATGTGTGCACGTGCACACTCAAAGAAATAACCTGCTGCTTGTAATCATTTTTGTATATGGGTTTAAATCAAATTATGTTATTTCTTAGTTGAAATGAGTTGGCTAATATAGCCGTTGTAAGCACCAGTATATAAGTGCAAGCATGTACAAGAGAAAGCATATGAATAAAGAAAAAAACCATTTCATTTCTGTTCTATTACATTCTTTAATACAAATCTCATTACACCTTCTTCCTCATCTCTCCTCCTAAATTCTATAACCTCTATAAACTACTTCTTCTTCCTGACTTCTTCCCTGATCATCTGAACCCTCTGCAATCTTCTGCCAATCTCAACTCTTCACAGTTTCTTGACCAAGAAACAGAAATTAACAACAGTCTTAATCATGGTTAACCCTCCCAGCATTCCTGCACCTCACACAGTGGTATCAGAGCAATCAACTGGGCATGTTTTAGACCCCCAGTTCAACCCGATCAATCCCTCTACTAATCAACATGATGATGCTTCAAATCATGAGCAAGAAGAAGTTTGGCAAAGGCAAGAAGAAATCAATAGAAGAACTAATTGCTCTTTGAGGAATTTAGAGACCAGATTTGAAGGTATACACAATGTATTATCTGCCTTAGCATTAGACATGCAACAATTAAAAATGCAATCTGCTACTGCCAATACATCTAACAATCCACCTCCTGCAACATCAAGAAACCCTCCTATCAACCCAAGATTCAACAACAACCTTCCCACCGGCAATCCACCCATTAATAATATTCACCACAACCCTGAACCATTCCACAATAACAGGCATACCCCTTATCCTTCACTAAAACTCGATTTTCCTACATTCAAGGGAGATGAAATGGTTCTTGAATGGGTGACTCAAGTTGAACAGTTCTTTAAATTTAATCAAACCGAAGATCAGTATTGGGTTGAAGTGGCTTCCTTTTATCTCAAGAAGGATGCCTTAAAGTGGTATAACTGGTATACCCGCAATGTTTCTGATAATGAATCTTGGCAAGTCTTCAAAGAAGAAATAATAATCAGATTCAGCCCCGAAGAAATGGACAGACCCTATGAGACTTTAGCTAAACTTAAACAACAGACCACTGTATCTTCCTATCTTACAAAGTTTGAAGGGTTACAAGCCACTATTGACACATTGCCACCCAGATGCTTGCTTGATAGGTTTATTGGGGGACTCAAAGAGGAAATTAGGTATGATGTGCTAACTTCAAGACCAACTGATTTTAGGGAGGCAGTTTCATTAGCTAAAATGTATGAAAGTGTATGGAATCAAACTAAGAAAGGTAACAAGGTCACCAAAACTTTCTCCTCCTCCAAGAACAGTTCCAATCAGGTTATTCCTTATGCAAGAAAGCCTAAAGAGTGGAATACCTCTAACATTGAAGATTTAGCCAGGAAGAAGGGTCTGACACCCAGCCAGTTGATTGATATGAGAAGACAAAATTTATGTTATGGATGTAGGGAACCATGGCATAAGGATCACAAGTGTAAAAGTCCCCAAGTTTATGTTATTGAAGGAATCATGGATCTTGATGAAGAGGAAGAAGGCACTAATACCACAACAGAAGAAGATAATGAAGAATATCACCAAGAAGATAAGGAAACTCTTGCAATTACTTTACAAGCCATGTGCGGTATTCCAGCCTTGTCCACTGTGAAGGTACAAGGATTCATCAAAGGCAAACCAGTGCAAGTGTTAATAGACTCGGGATCCACCCATAGTTTTATTGATGATCAACTTGCCAAGAAGTTAAAACTCCGAGTAGATAATTCCAAGACTTATGAAGTTATGGTGGCTAATGGGGAGAAATTACAAGGCTCAGGGGTCTGCAGTGATATCATATTAAAATGCCAAGGCTGCAACATGCTAGTTGATCTCTTAACCCTTCCTCTTGAAGGATGCCAGGTGGTCTTAGGGGCCCAATGGATGAAAAAGCTTGGGGATGTTACTTTAAATCTTGACAAGCTACAGGTGAAATTTACATATGATAAAAAGCTCTATATATGGCAGGGAATCAAGCAGGAAAGCCTCAAGGTTGTAGATAAAAAGACCATAAACAAGGAAAGCTCTCAAGCACAACTAACCATGATGCTATGCACTCATAAACAATCTTCAACTCCAGAAAGACCATTGAAATCACCACAACTACCACCAGAAATTTCCAGTTTACTTGATCAGTTCCCTGAAGTCACTACTGATAAGACCTTCTTACCTCCACAAAGATTGCAAGATCATAGAGTTCCCTTGATCCCTGGAGCCAAACCCGTATGCTTAAAGCCCTATAGGCACTCTCATCACATAAAGAATGAACTGGAAAAGATAATTAAAGAATTACTAGAATCAGGAGTCATCAGACATAGCACCAGTGCTTTTTCTTCACCAGTCGTGATGGTCAGAAAAAGGGATGGAACATGGAGGCTGTGCATAGACTATAGAAGCCTCAATTCTCTCACCATTAAAGATAAATATCCTATTCCATTAATAGATGATCTTTTTGATGAATTGCATGGTTCCAAACACTTTTCTAAGTTAGATTTAAAGTCAGGCTACCATCAAATCAGGATGTTTGAACAAGACATACACAAAACCGCTTGTAAAACCCATGATGGGCATTATGAATTCACTGTTATGCCATTTGGTCTTGCAAATGCTCCATCCACCTTCCAGTCACTTATGAATAACATTTTCAGACCATATTTAAGGAAGTTTGTGTTGGTTTTTTTTGATGATATACTAATATTTAGCCAGACTATGTCTGAGCATATTGAGCATCTTAGGATGACCTTCCAGGTACTTAAAGAGAATCAGCTAGTTATAAAGGTCTCCAAGTGTAGCTTTGCACAAGAGTCCATTGAGTACCTCGGTCATGTTATTTCAGCAGATGGTGTAGCAGTGGATCCAAATAAAGTTGAGGCAATTATGGCGTGGCCACTTCCCAGAAATTTGACAGCATTGAGAGGGTTTTTGGGCTTAACTGGGTATTATAGGAAATTCATTCGGAGTTATGGTCTCATTGCTAAGCCACTAACCAACATGTTGAAGAAAGACTCCTTCGTATGGACAGTGGAAGCCACAGAAGCCTTTGAACAACTCAAGCAATGCTTATCTCAACCTCCTGTATTAGCCATGCCGGATTTTTCTCAACCCTTCATTTTAGAGTGTGATGCCAGTGGGCATGGCATTGGAGCTGTTCTACAACAAAATGGCAAGCCTATTGCATTTTTCAGCAAGGCACTTCAAGGAAGAAATCTGAACCTCTCCACCTATGAAAAAGAATTGATGGCCATAATTATTGCAACAAAAAAGTGGGCTCAATACTTATTAGGGAGGCAATTTGTGATCAAAACTGATCACCAAAGCCTCAAGTACCTCTTAACTCAAAAACTGCACACTGGGCTTCAAAACAAATGGTTGGCGAAGTTGCATGGCTTTGACTACAGGGTAGAATATAAAAGTGGTAAGGAAAATATAGTTGCAGATGCTTTATCTAGAAGAGAAGACTATTCTAAAGAACCATTACAAATACAATCCATTTCTGCTGTTCAGACACCTTGGTTGCATGAATTAAAAAACACCTTACTGACCTCTGACTGGTATCAGCAACAGTTAAAGAAGATTGTTGATAAGGAATTGGCTGAAGGCAAGTATAAAATAGTGGATAATTTAATATTTTACAAAGGAAAGATATTGGTTGATCACCATTTGGGGTCACTACTGGAAGTAATTATTAATGAACATCATGCCACGCCATTAGGGGGTCATACTGGTATCAAGGGGACCATCAAAAAACTGAAGCAAGTTTTTTATTGGAAGCACATGAAGAACACTGTGGAAAAGTTTGTTAAATCTTGTGATGTTTGCCAAAGGAACAAGAGTGAAAATGTACTGCTCCCAGGTTTATTAAATCCTCTTCCTATACCCGACAGAATATGGAAAGATATATCCATGGATTTCATAACATGCCTGCCAAAAAGCCAAAGACATACTGTGATATATGTAGTGGTGGATAGGTTGAGTAAGTATGCACATTTCTTTCCTCTTGCACACCCCTACACAGCTCAAGAAGTAGCCAAGGTATTCTTTAATGGGGTTTTTAGACTGCATTGAATGCCCAAATCTATAGTAAGTGATAGAGATGCCATGTTTACAAGTCATTTCTGGAAGGAGCTCTTCAGGTTACAAGGCTGCAGTTTAAAATTGAGCTCCTCTTATCATCCCCAAAGTGATGGACAATCAGAAATCGTTAACAAAATTCTAGAAGGATACCTTAGGTGTTTTGTTAATCACAAACCTCAAGAATGGGCAAATTGGTTATCTCTTGCCGAGTATTGGTACAATACTTCTTGGAAAACTTCTACTAACACTACACCCTACAAGGCTGTATACGGAATTGATCCCCCAAATTTGTTGTCATATGTTCCTAATACGGCTAAGGTGGAACAAGTAGAAGATATATTGTTCAGCAGAGACATAGTATTGGAGTTTTTGAAGGACAGTTTAAAACTGGCACAAAATAGAATGAAAAAGTATGCTGACTTAAAAAGAAGTGATAGAGAATTTAAAGTAGGAGATTGGGTTTTCTTAAAGCTCCAACCCTATAGGCAAATTACTGCAAGGAATCAAAGAACACACAAATTATCGCCAAAGTTTTATGGACCATACCAAGTAGAAGCAAAGATTGGTAAAGTTGCTTACAAACTACAGCTGCCCAGCCACGTACACATCCATCCTATCTTCCATGTATCCCAGCTGAAGAAGAGAATAGGGGAACAGTTGGTAATACAAGATGATGTTCCTAGCTATGTTGAAGAAGAAGTGACTCAACCTGAAGTAATATTAGACAGAAGGATTGTGCCGAGAAATGGGAAAGCTGTGGTTCAGGTTTTGATTAAATGGAGAGGAAGATCTGATGAAGAAGCGACATGGGAAGATTACTGGCCATTGGTTAGGAGATTTCCTACCTTAGACCTTGGGACAAGGTCGATTCTTGAAGAGGAGGGGAGTTGTAACAACTCCTCATTAATATCCATGTTGTTAAACAGAGGAGCTACAGGAAAATCAAACTGCAGGCAAGATGATCAAAGTATGGTCGGAAGTTCGTCTGAGGAGGTTCTTAGTTGTGTCAGAAGTAAGCTATCAATTGGTGGTGATGAAGGCTTGGACCAGAACTGAAGATGGGAGGCTGTATCACTACGTGCATGTGTGCACGTGCACACTCAAAGAAATAACCTGCTGCTTGTAATCATTTTTGTATATGGGTTTAAATCAAATTATGTTATTTCTTAGTTGAAATGAGTTGGCTAATATAGCCGTTGTAAGCACCAGTATATAAGTGCAAGCATGTACAAGAGAAAGCATATGAATAAAGAAAAAAACCATTTCATTTCTGTTCTATTACATTCTTTAATACAAATCTCATTACACCTTCTTCCTCATCTCTCCTCCTAAATTCTATAGCCTCTATAAACTACTTCTTCTTCCTGACTTCTTCCCTGATCATCTGAACCCTCTGCAATCTTCTGCCAATCTCAACTCTTCACAGTTTCTTGACCAAGAAACAGAAATTAACAACAGTCTTAATCATGGTTAACCCTCCCAGCATTCCTGCACCTCACACAGTGGTATCAGAGCAATCAACTGGGCATGTTTTAGACCCCCAGTTCAACCCGATCAATCCCTCTACTAATCAACATGATGATGCTTCAAATCATGAGCAAGAAGAAGTTTGGCAAAGGCAAGAAGAAATCAATAGAAGAACTAATTGCTCTTTGAGGAATTTAGAGACCAGATTTGAAGGTATACACAATGTATTATCTGCCTTAGCATTAGACATGCAACAATTAAAAATGCAATCTGCTACTGCCAATACATCTAACAATCCACCTCCTGCAACATCAAGAAACCCTCCTATCAACCCAAGATTCAACAACAACCTTCCCACCGGCAATCCACCCATTAATAATATTCACCACAACCCTGAACCATTCCACAATAACAGGCATACCCCTTATCCTTCACTAAAACTCGATTTTCCTACATTCAAGGGAGATGAAATGGTTCTTGAATGGGTGACTCAAGTTGAACAGTTCTTTAAATTTAATCAAACCGAAGATCAGTATTGGGTTGAAGTGGCTTCCTTTTATCTTAAGAAGGATGCCTTAAAGTGGTATAACTGGTATACCCGCAATGTTTCTGATAATGAATCTTGGCAAGTCTTCAAAGAAGAAATAATAATCAGATTCAGCCCCGAAGAAATGGACAGACCCTATGAGACTTTAGCTAAACTTAAACAACAGACCACTGTATCTTCCTATCTTACAAAGTTTGAAGGGTTACAAGCCACTATTGACACATTGCCACCCAGATGCTTGCTTGATAGGTTTATTGGGGGACTCAAAGAGGAAATTAGGTATGATGTGCTAACTTCAAGACCAACTGATTTTAGGGAGGCAGTTTCATTAGCTAAAATGTATGAAAGTGTATGGAATCAAACTAAGAAAGGTAACAAGGTCACCAAAACTTTCTCCTCCTCCAAGAACAGTTCCAATCAGGTTATTCCTTATGCAAGAAAGCCTAAAGAGTGGAATACCTCTAACATTGAAGATTTAGCCAGGAAGAAGGGTCTGACACCCAGCCAGTTGATTGATATGAGAAGACAAAATTTATGTTATGGATGTAGGGAACCATGGCATAAGGATCACAAGTGTAAAAGTCCCCAAGTTTATGTTATTGAAGGAATCATGGATCTTGATGAAGAGGAAGAAGGCACTAATACCACAACAGAAGAAGATAATGAAGAATATCACCAAGAAGATAAGGAAACTCTTGCAATTACTTTACAAGCCATGTGCGGTATTCCAGCCTTGTCCACTGTGAAGGTACAAGGATTCATCAAAGGCAAACCAGTGCAAGTGTTAATAGACTCGGGATCCACCCATAGTTTTATTGATGATCAACTTGCCAAGAAGTTAAAACTCCGAGTAGATAATTCCAAGACTTATGAAGTTATGGTGGCTAATGGGGAGAAATTACAAGGCTCAGGGGTCTGCAGTGATATCATATTAAAATGCCAAGGCTGCAACATGCTAGTTGATCTCTTAACCCTTCCTCTTGAAGGATGCCAGGTGGTCTTAGGGGCCCAATGGATGAAAAAGCTTGGGGATGTTACTTTAAATCTTGACAAGCTACAGGTGAAATTTACATATGATAAAAAGCTCTATATATGGCAGGGAATCAAGCAGGAAAGCCTCAAGGTTGTAGATAAAAAGACCATAAACAAGGAAAGCTCTCAAGCACAACTAACCATGATGCTATGCACTCATAAACAATCTTCAACTCCAGAAAGACCATTGAAATCACCACAACTACCACCAGAAATTTCCAGTTTACTTGATCAGTTCCCTGAAGTCACTACTGATAAGACCTTCTTACCTCCACAAAGATTGCAAGATCATAGAGTTCCCTTGATCCCTGGAGCCAAACCCGTATGCTTAAAGCCCTATAGGCACTCTCATCACATAAAGAATGAACTGGAAAAGATAATTAAAGAATTACTAGAATCAGGAGTCATCAGACATAGCACCAGTGCTTTTTCTTCACCAGTCGTGATGGTCAGAAAAAGGGATGGAACATGGAGGCTGTGCATAGACTATAGAAGCCTCAATTCTCTCACCATTAAAGATAAATATCCTATTCCATTAATAGATGATCTTTTTGATGAATTGCATGGTTCCAAACACTTTTCTAAGTTAGATTTAAAGTCAGGCTACCATCAAATCAGGATGTTTGAACAAGACATACACAAAACCGCTTGTAAA
Source organism: Allium fistulosum (assembly GCA_030737815.1). Lineage (NCBI taxonomy): Eukaryota > Viridiplantae > Streptophyta > Magnoliopsida > Asparagales > Amaryllidaceae > Allium > Allium fistulosum. The sequence continues at coordinate 1,365,547,567 of CM060902.1, read as the reverse complement.
ACCCATGATGGGCATTATGAATTCACTGTTATGCCATTTGGTCTTGCAAATGCTCCATCCACCTTCCAGTCACTTATGAATAACATTTTCAGACCATATTTAAGGAAGTTTGTGTTGGTTTTTTTTGATGATATACTAATATTTAGCCAGACTATGTCTGAGCATATTGAGCATCTTAGGATGACCTTCCAGGTACTTAAAGAGAATCAGCTAGTTATAAAGGTCTCCAAGTGTAGCTTTGCACAAGAGTCCATTGAGTACCTCGGTCATGTTATTTCAGCAGATGGTGTAGCAGTGGATCCAAATAAAGTTGAGGCAATTATGGCGTGGCCACTTCCCAGAAATTTGACAGCATTGAGAGGGTTTTTGGGCTTAACTGGGTATTATAGGAAATTCATTCGGAGTTATGGTCTCATTGCTAAGCCACTAACCAACATGTTGAAGAAAGACTCCTTCGTATGGACAGTGGAAGCCACAGAAGCCTTTGAACAACTCAAGCAATGCTTATCTCAACCTCCTGTATTAGCCATGCCGGATTTTTCTCAACCCTTCATTTTAGAGTGTGATGCCAGTGGGCATGGCATTGGAGCTGTTCTACAACAAAATGGCAAGCCTATTGCATTTTTCAGCAAGGCACTTCAAGGAAGAAATCTGAACCTCTCCACCTATGAAAAAGAATTGATGGCCATAATTATTGCAACAAAAAAGTGGGCTCAATACTTATTAGGGAGGCAATTTGTGATCAAAACTGATCACCAAAGCCTCAAGTACCTCTTAACTCAAAAACTGCACACTGGGCTTCAAAACAAATGGTTGGCGAAGTTGCATGGCTTTGACTACAGGGTAGAATATAAAAGTGGTAAGGAAAATATAGTTGCAGATGCTTTATCTAGAAGAGAAGACTATTCTAAAGAACCATTACAAATACAATCCATTTCTGCTGTTCAGACACCTTGGTTGCATGAATTAAAAAACACCTTACTGACCTCTGACTGGTATCAGCAACAGTTAAAGAAGATTGTTGATAAGGAATTGGCTGAAGGCAAGTATAAAATAGTGGATAATTTAATATTTTACAAAGGAAAGATATTGGTTGATCACCATTTGGGGTCACTACTGGAAGTAATTATTAATGAACATCATGCCACGCCATTAGGGGGTCATACTGGTATCAAGGGGACCATCAAAAAACTGAAGCAAGTTTTTTATTGGAAGCACATGAAGAACACTGTGGAAAAGTTTGTTAAATCTTGTGATGTTTGCCAAAGGAACAAGAGTGAAAATGTACTGCTCCCAGGTTTATTAAATCCTCTTCCTATACCCGACAGAATATGGAAAGATATATCCATGGATTTCATAACATGCCTGCCAAAAAGCCAAAGACATACTGTGATATATGTAGTGGTGGATAGGTTGAGTAAGTATGCACATTTCTTTCCTCTTGCACACCCCTACACTGCTCAAGAAGTAGCCAAGGTATTCTTTAATGGGGTTTTTAGACTGCATTGAATGCCCAAATCTATAGTAAGTGATAGAGATGCCATGTTTACAAGTCATTTCTGGAAGGAGCTCTTCAGGTTACAAGGCTGCAGTTTAAAATTGAGCTCCTCTTATCATCCCCAAAGTGATGGACAATCAGAAATCGTTAACAAAATTCTAGAAGGATACCTTAGGTGTTTTGTTAATCACAAACCTCAAGAATGGGCAAATTGGTTATCTCTTGCCGAGTATTGGTACAATACTTCTTGGAAAACTTCTACTAACACTACACCCTACAAGGCTGTATACGGAATTGATCCCCCAAATTTGTTGTCATATGTTCCTAATACGGCTAAGGTGGAACAAGTAGAAGATATATTGTTCAGCAGAGACATAGTATTGGAGTTTTTGAAGGACAGTTTAAAACTGGCACAAAATAGAATGAAAAAGTATGCTGACTTAAAAAGAAGTGATAGAGAATTTAAAGTAGGAGATTGGGTTTTCTTAAAGCTCCAACCCTATAGGCAAATTACTGCAAGGAATCAAAGAACACACAAATTATCGCCAAAGTTTTATGGACCATACCAAGTAGAAGCAAAGATTGGTAAAGTTGCTTACAAACTACAGCTGCCCAGCCACGTACACATCCATCCTATCTTCCATGTATCCCAGCTGAAGAAGAGAATAGGGGAACAGTTGGTAATACAAGATGATGTTCCTAGCTATGTTGAAGAAGAAGTGACTCAACCTGAAGTAATATTAGACAGAAGGATTGTGCCGAGAAATGGGAAAGCTGTGGTTCAGGTTTTGATTAAATGGAGAGGAAGATCTGATGAAGAAGCGACATGGGAAGATTACTGGCCATTGGTTAGGAGATTTCCTACCTTAGACCTTGGGACAAGGTCGATTCTTGAAGAGGAGGGGAGTTGTAACAACTCCTCATTAATATCCATGTTGTTAAACAGAGGAGCTACAGGAAAATCAAACTGCAGGCAAGATGATCAAAGTATGGTCGGAAGTTCGTCTGAGGAGGTTCTTAGTTGTGTCAGAAGTAAGCTATCAATTGGTGGTGATGAAGGCTTGGACCAGAACTGAAGATGGGAGGCTGTATCACTACGTGCATGTGTGCACGTGCACACTCAAAGAAATAACCTGCTGCTTGTAATCATTTTTGTATATGGGTTTAAATCAAATTATGTTATTTCTTAGTTGAAATGAGTTGGCTAATATAGCCGTTGTAAGCACCAGTATATAAGTGCAAGCATGTACAAGAGAAAGCATATGAATAAAGAAAAAAACCATTTCATTTCTGTTCTATTACATTCTTTAATACAAATCTCATTACACCTTCTTCCTCATCTCTCCTCCTAAATTCTATAACCTCTATAAACTACTTCTTCTTCCTGACTTCTTCCCTGATCATCTGAACCCTCTGCAATCTTCTGCCAATCTCAACTCTTCACAGTTTCTTGACCAAGAAATAGAAATTAACAACAGTCTTAATCATGGTTAACCCTCCCAGCATTCCTGCACCTCACAGAAACAAACAATTATTATGATCGGGATTTCGATATGTTTTCAAATCTATTGTTCTTCTTCCTTCTTGTTAAAACTAGTTTCAGATTTAACTTGAAAATATTTTTAAATTTGATCTCTTGTTATAACAAACCAATTTTGTTTATATATTGAAGTCTAACGAGATTCAGGGAAGAAGATTTTGAATTTTCTTCAAATTTTAAAGCCTGAACAACAAGAACAGGGCCAATAGTTTTGTATATAGACACGCACACCCATATATTCAGATATATGTACATACAATTCATATCATGCAAACAATTATTACATCAGACTTTAAAGTTTTTATTTCATGCATCCAGATTTAAGACAGAATAAGGTTTAGTTTACTCACTGTGTTTTTGTGAAGATGAACAGAGTTCCATATATGCTGAGACGGGCTCGAGTATCTTTGCTTGCTGAAGTTTGTTTGATCTCTGGTTGTATTGAATTTGTTTTATTTGTTTTAATTAAGTTTTTTGTTTGAGTTTTAAGTGATGTTTCCTCCAGTTGGTACTCAGATTTGAAGGAACGAACTGAGGTGAAGAGTTGATGGATATAAGGAAATGAGTTTATAGGTGATAATATTTACTTATTTGTCCAGGGTGATACTTTTTTTATATTTGATCAGAGATTTTTATTAGAAAATGGAGGCTTAAGTGATTTGTTGTAGTGTACTAAGGTTTCATGCATTTATTATCTTGTACAAACATACTTATCCTTATTTGATTTTTGTACATAGATTTTTGTACATTCCTTCATTTCGGCTGTACAATATATGAGATAGTTTGATGTGGCTTCCTTTGCAAGCTTTTATACTTCATATATATTTTGTTTTCAAGCCTATATACTTATAATTGAACATACTTTTATCTTTTCTTTTGTCTTTGCTTTGGCCTTGTCACTTTAGAAAATAAAATGAACTTCTATTTAACATGTTATTTGAATTTTAACTATGTGTATTTATTTTATTCATTTTGTTTTATTATTTTGTAGTGTACCTTGTTTGTATTTTTATTACGTTATAATTTAGCTAATTTGTTTACTTAATATTTTATAATTTATTAACATGTTGTTGAATTTATTTATGCATTTAATTTATTTTAATTTTAGAATTTATCTTATATATATCAATTTCTACCTTATATATTTATTAAACTTATGTAAATTTCATAGTTTCCAGTGTTGAGATATATATATTATTTGTATTATTTTATAAGTACATTTTGTTTGTGTTTTATATATTTTGTTTGTATTTTATTTTTACTCCATATATTTATTCCTATTTTAACTTAAAATTTAAATTCAATATATATAAATTCAAACTCAATATATATACATATATATATTCAAATTATTATTAAACCATTTACTGGAAATTTAAATCCAAATCACATATATACAATATTTAAATTCATATGATTTAATATATATTCTATTTGAATTGGGGAAACTCGCTTCAATTTACAATTAATTTTACAATTTTAATTCAAAAATTCAATTAATTATCAATTTAAATTTATCTAAAATCCGAGGTCGTTATAATTATTCTGCATACATATTTTATATGTTGTGATACATCGTGCACTTATACACGATTAGCTGCAAAATTGATTGCATATTAATTGGTTGGTTAGCTTAGAATGGATGCGCGTTATATTACATGATTCAGTCCTTGAGGAATTTCAGGGATAAAAAAATTTTAAGTGGGAAGAATGTAAAATTCTGTAAATTGAACGATAATTAATTTAAAAAAGAAATTAATTAATTATTATTAGAGCCGAAAATGGAATTTTCACAAATGTTAGAATTTGACTACAAAACTTGCGCCTTGTGTCCATGGCGATTTTCTGATCAATTTTCATATATAAAGCTTACAATCGGAGTTCAAACGAAAAAATTATTAACGTTTAAAGATTTCGGATCAAAATTAATTATATATGTAATTAAGAAAATAAATATAATCAACTAACATTAACAAATACTTAACATCTAAGTAAAATTTACGTTAATCAACGTTAGTCAGATAAAAAGAAAATGGTATGAAATAATGCTAAAAAGGAAACAAGAGAACGTAAACATAATAACACAATAGATCGACCCCTTATTGGGACTGCTCGGCGGTAGCATAGCGATCGACCAGTGGTGAATGGGCAGCGCATATTGAACCTAGGCCGAACGGTCCAGATTTAATATAATCTAATATAACGGTTGGCATCGATTCAAATCCTTATAAATACAAGTCTAGCCCATCACTTTTCTTCTCGTATTTTCTAAAGCAACGACGAACCTCTACCCTTTTTTTCTAAACAAATTCTAAAATTTGTATAAACTATAACCTATGTGTGTGTATGGTCGAATCGAATTGAATCGCCAAAACCAAGGTAAACTGTAAATCTAAATCCAAATCTGAATTAAATTCAAATTTCTTCTCATATCGAAAATTCTAATAAATATATATATGCTTTCGAAACATATTTTGGTAAGAAGAAAGGGAGTCAAACGGGAATTATAGGATTTAGATCTGGAGAAGTTGAAGCTTAAAGATGAGTATGAATTATATATATATATATATATATATATATATATAATATTGGATTTATATCGTTGTAAATCTGTTTCATGTATGCCTAAATGTAAATTTTGGAGTTGTAGACTTGAATATACACATGTAATGAATTTGAGAATCATGCCTACATATTCTTTGAATTGTTAACTTTGATTGAATATTGTATATACTTAAATCTGCAAATTAAAGGTGAAAGTAGTCCCTAAATTTATGAGATAATTCATTAATGATATTGTATTGTAATTTGTTGGTTGGATGATTTATGTTAGTAAATTTTAATTAGAAGTTGTTACAAATGGGATTGGGATTTAAGTGGAATTTCAACTCACTGAAATGAAGTGTGTTGCAATGTAAATTTTTATAAATTATCCAGTTTTATAAGTATGAATAAAAGTGTATCGTTTGAAATAACAAGGAACATGCCCAAAAGAAAGAGATGTACAAAATATGGATGTTTACCGTACTTTGTACCGTTTACTTCAACGGTAATGGAAAAGATTATTCCTTGTCATTTCAAACATAACACAAGTCCTCTTTTAGATAATTTATGGAAAATTATAGTGTTAACGTTTACATTTGGAAAGATGCAATTCCAACATATTAAAATGCAGAAATCACTAAGCATAAACCAAAGTATAGTAAGTAGAGAAAATAGCAACAATTTAATTGTAAGTCTAATATACACGATTTAAGATAAGTTGGAAAATAAAAAAAATAAACAATGAAGTGTTAGTAAAGCAACAAATGAGTAACTAAGAAGTTATAATAATTAAAGAAAGATGGTTAATAGTTAAAAAAGGGAACGGTAGAATATACATAATAGTACCAAGTGAAAGTCAAGCAGTAGAATATGTTTAATTTATTAAATTGGAGATAAGCGGTAAATGACATTAAATGACGTTAATAAAACAAGAAGTAATTTATATAAAAATAATTGAATACTTACAATTGAACATTAAAGGTGTAGTAATTAAATAAATTTATATAGCCAGAAGTATGTGTTTATGGTTGGTGTGAATTATTGAATCTAGCTAATAATTTAGATTAATTAAAAATGACCTAGTAATTTGTATAGGTTGGGATGTGAGGGAAGTAGTGCTGCACAACAGAAGTCTGCTTTACGAAAGGGGTTACCAATGGTTGTGTATACATTGTACTGATGTGAGATATCTCCAACTGCGGGACCTATGGGATTATACCTTCGTGTATTGGTGAAAGGAATATATCAAAGTATGGTTTGCCTCGGTTGAAGTGTTAAAGGATCAAGTAGGGTCCACTTCAATCCTTAAGGGGTTTGTGCTAAGTAACCAAATGGGAATTTCCTTGATTGCATTAGACTATTCTAAATGGGACGGTGAACATAGGTTTGACGCTATGTCAGCAAGGTTGGTATCATATATGTAAGACATCTCCAACTGTGCAGTGTAATAATGTGAGACATCTCCAACTATGAAGTAATGCTAGATAACCCCTAGATGAGTCTTTAAGACGAGTAGAATACGGCTAAATAGTTTTAATGCCATTATTAGACATCCACTGGAAGATCCTCGGTGTACGCGGACAATTCGATCTAGGGACGAACTTTGGATACCTGGCACGGTGCTGAGTTACGAATATGAACGGGGAATATATCCTAGTCCATAAGGGAACTGTGGTACACACATATGTATGCATGTATGTATGTATGTATGTAGTTATTGTATACTTCGAGTAGATGGGGCGTATTGTACGCATATATGAAGGCAAGATAACTAAGTTTAAACTGTAGACATAACACGTAATGGAAGGCAATCAACATAAATTAGTGTTATATATAAAGTGTGTAATTTATCAGTAACCAAAACATTGTTCCGACTCCCTTCTCATTACAACCCAGAGGATAGGTTTTGAGGGACAGGTACTGGACCAAGGCGAGAACGATGGAAGGACATATTTTCTTATGCATGCTCAGCACTGACAATGTAATTAGATATCAAATGTATTAGCCTTGATCAATAATTATATGTTTTATTATATTTTACTATTCCATTGTGAGTTTATATCGATGGTGCACTTATATGCTTTTGTTATTTACGGAATAACAATGCTAGCGATCTATAACCTATTGGATTTGGATTTTCGATATAGCGAGAATTCAAGCCCACCGTGGTGCAGGTTGGTACATTACCTACGTCAAATAACACTAGATTGTTTTTGACCATTTGATTGTATATTTTATGTATATTGCATTATTAAATTTTGGGCTTATTTACTTATAGTTATACAATCAAGTCTATCATATGAAATAAAAAACCTCACTCACCTCCTAACCATGGTATTAAGATTGGAGGTTGATTAATTAGTTTTCTATTGAAGCAGTTATACCCAAAAACATTCTTTCCTAAATTTTACACACACAAGCTTCTAAAAAATATCAATTATTATTATTATTTGGGTAGCTTAGATAGTAGTACATAGTGGTATTAAGTCTTAGGTAGTATATGGACTACTACAAGTCAACATATGTTCAATAGTTCTATCCATGTGTTACGGAGAATTCGAATCCATGATCTCATGAAGCAAAACCAGTGTAAGTAACCATACGTGTTGGAGAATATCACATTTTTCTATACGAAGCAACCATGCGAATGTATGGAAAGCTTGAAAAGAAAAATTCAATTATAAAATATGAATTATCAAACAATAATTACCGTAATGCTAAATGGTTTTTTAAACCACTTAGCCACGTAAATTGTTTTCATCAAGCCATTTTGTGCAAAATGGCTTGCGAAAATTCGTCCAACTTAAGGAAAAAAGGATCACCGCCGCTTTCTTTTCGTTTTCGTACTATAACCTCGATCGTTAAAACTTGGACACGAGAGAAAAAGCAAAAACTACATGTGGTTTCCCTACAGGATAGTCAATTGTCACTATAATAGGGATTCCAAATGTCAAACCAATCGGATCAATTAAAGAAACGAAGGAATAGTTGTATGTTTTTTACGGTATATGCACCAGATACAAAGGGTATTATAGCCAAAGATGTTACATGTTCAAAAGTGGACAGTCAAATAAGGACTTGCACAATGACTATAACAAACCTACCAGGAAACATACTAGATAGATTTGTATCGAACTTCTAAAGCAGAAGCCTTGTTTGTCTAAGCTCATGAATGATACCCTTAATCAAGGAGAGAACAACGAACATAATTTTGGCGAGTTCCAATTGATTCATCTCATGGTTAATAAAATGATTGACGAATACCAGTCGAACATGAGGGAAATACCGGTAATCTGACACACCTAGGTTTGGAATGTTATACAGTGGCGATGCTAGTTAACCTAAAGGAATCATATCAAGCAGAGAAGTTTGAAAAGAAGTTTACTTAGAAACAAAGAATCTTACGATCTGATTCATACTAACTATAACCTAACTACACTGCTAGAGGATGTTTCTATCGATTTTTCCTTAAAAAGATACAACATATAAGAGTTAAACAACAAAAACTGAAAATTTATTTTAAGGCCTAACACCGAAGAGGCCAGCAAGGAGGTTCTGATATGGAAACTGTATTTTGATGTGTAATATTTGTATTAGGGTTGTTATGGTAATGATAAATTTATCATTATCACATCAATACTAATCAATATTTAGCTATATCGGTTTACGAATGCTATCGGCATGGTAACAGCAAATTTACCATTGTTACTGATAAATATAACGATAAAATCAGAAACTAATGGTGATGGTAACTTTACCAGTCAAGATAATTTGTTTTTTTCTTATTTAAATTAATCTTTACCCAAAAAAACTTATGCAAATTTTTAAAAAGATGTTTGTAGTATTATTTATGATAATGCTTCTTTTTTAGTTTTATTAGGTTCAAAGTTTAGTATTAGTAAAATCGCTATTTCATGTTATTGTAAATAATTTGTGATGAATTAGATAATTTTTTATATCAACTAAAATAATTCACAATGTTCATATAAATAATGGCGGAGTTAGAATCAAGAACAAAATATTAACATTTTTATATCATTATGAATGGTATAATGCAATAAATTTTTAATGTTTTATACATCGGTAATTTCACCATTACCAGTCAATGGTATATCAGTTTATCGCTATACCAACTATTATTTTCCAACGATAACAATAAAGTATTAGTAGTCAATTCTGACTTATCCATAGTATCGATACGGTAACGATTTTCTTGCATCAGTAGCGGTTACTGTTACCATAACCGTCTTAATTTTTATTATAACATGTTATATTCCAATATTGGGTATATTGTGCCTTAATGTATCATATTTGTATTTGAATACTTCAATGTATTATTATTTCGTTAATTTCTTTTCAAATCACATGTTGAGGTGCATTTAAAATCAAACGAAGACTTGTACCAAGGAAAATGATTGTTTCATCATAAACATGGATTATTCTGAATATTAATTAAAACAAAAGAAATATTATTCAAAAATACTCGAATGAAACTTTAGACGGTAAAACTCGAAAGAAGGAAAAAAGGACAATTATCGATATCGCTTGCCATAAAAAAAGGGTTGAAGTATCTCCAACCATCAATCTTTCACCATGCTACAACTCCAACGGAGGGTGCTAAGACAATAAAAAGCTCAAGAACGCTCCACTTCCTCACACTCTACAGTTGCTCGACCCCAACTGCAGAATAACGTTGACGACAACACAAGTTTAGGGTTGTCACATTATGCATGTGGAACAAGTTTAGAACACCAGATCACAACTTGTTCCAAATTATATGATCAGATATCGAAAGAATATTGTTTTGAACCTAAAAATGTTTAAAATGCAGGATATCAAATGATAGCGGAAAGGGAAAGCAAAGAAAGAAGAATACTGAAAGTACGATCATTAGTTAAGTTTAGAATGGTTGTGTTAATAACACATAGGACAACGTCCAATCATACACAAACAATCAGAACAAAAAACTTGCATGGACCATTTCATTTATCACAAATACAATATAACACACAAAAACATTCACAGCCCAAATATAATTATTTGACCAGGCAGCATATAATATAACACAAAAGCGAGGAACAATCCTTTCAGAATCTTACGCTGCAATGAATATTACAAAAAGAAAAGCTATAACATAATATAAACCAAACAACTCTACAACAGCAACAATTTCTACAGTTACGAATGTTATGCAATCAAGATGAAGTTGTCCGATCGATCCTCTGAATTCCTAATTTGGGTGCGGGTTTCGCACCCCGGCCCCTTCCCAATGACAAAGGTTTTGCCTTCGTGGTTGGGGGTGGAGCAGCAATGGATGCCCAAGGGTCGCTATCGTCATTTAACGTTGTCCTTCTCTGAGGTCTTGGAGCTGTTTTTGGTGGAGGTGCAGCTATAGAACCCCATAGATCATCCTCATCGGATGCCGATTTTGTATTTTGAGATTTTACTGCAGATTTGGGAGCTGGTGCTGCAATGGCTCCCCATAGATCATCGTCTTCTTCTTTCTGTGCTCTAGATGCTGCTTTTGGTCGACTAGAACTTGCTGTTGCATTGGTTCAATGTTATTGGTTTGTCATACGAAAATAATTTGTTAAGCTATTTCTTGAGAGCTAAAATCCAAGTAATCTCCCTCTAATTATTAGCAATAGGCATAAAAGATATTATACATCTGTATACGTGTGTGCGCAACACACTTGCAAACCTACATTTATTAGTTGGAAATGCATGTGAAAATGAACAGGCTTGCAGATCTATGCATATAGTTGCAAATGTGTGCATATATTATCTACAACAACAAATATGCATAAACAATGGATGTCTATGTGCTAGCTAATAACATCATGCATTGAAGATATAATAAACATGTATGTGTGCACACACACTTGCTTATTTGCTTATTGACAAATGTATGTTTATGGGAATGTGTAAATCTATCTAATTGCATCCACCGGTATACGTGGAAATAGATCTTTGACCAACTTCCTAACAAAAGCATTCTGTGGCCTACTGATCCTTGTTTGTGCTTTCTTACATTAAGGTGAGTTGAACATATATGACAACACAAAGAGTACTAGAAAATAAGGACCTGGAGTATGCGATTGCACTATAGGTCTTTTTTGTGCAGCTTGGATACTTGAAAGTGGAGTTGGTTTTTGTTCCTCAATTGGATCAAGGTCATCCCATCCTTCTTTATCGCTATCTTCATGAGTGTTGCCGTTTTCAAGTTCACCCCAACCATCAATTGATGTCGGAGATGAAGGCTGTGGATGATCAGGGGTATTTATGCTTGGATTTACATGCACGGGTACAACATCTGCAGTATCTGTCATCACTGCATGGATAATTCAAGCATTTATATGTGCTCAAAGTTGAACATAGGTGATCAAACTTTTCTAAATACAAGATAGTCCATTTAGCTTTAAATGGCTGTGAAGGGTAACAATGCCTACTTTCCACTACCTCATCATATTATCAGATTCCACGTTTCTTTTTGCACTTATCATACTTGTATTTGAACCTACACTGCCTTGTCAGTATTTGGGACAACGCTGATGCTACTTTACAAAATGCCTAATGAAGAAGTGTTCAGAGCCTTCATGATAATGTAAACCAAAATTTAAAAAGCGTGAAGGAAATGTACACAACACCATGGATAAGTGGTCTCACTCTAAAACAACATCCCTACATCTTTAACTGATAGATATATGAACATCTACTATTTTGAACACCCACTCTTTTATTCATTTAGCTCTAAATCTCATCTATATCAACATACATTAGTTGTTTTTATTGATAGTTAAGAGCCATTTCATATAAGAGTCATCTAAGTAATTAGTAACTGTTAAACTAGAGCTTCTGTTCAATAATTTGCACAAGAAAGAAGCTTGACTTATTTGCGGAAACTAACAATATATGCTACAACACTACAGTAAATAGTTCGATTGAACGACAGGAGCAACCAATATCTGTAAATGTAGACAGGTACAAGAAATGCAATTGCTCAAATATAACTTGATGGATTATGATTGTTTTTATACCAGAACTAGCATTTGAGGTTGCTGAAGGCAGTGACGTGTTGGCACTTGCAGAAGCAATCGGAGCATGATCAGATGGTTTCCCCTTCAGTGTCAGAGAACTCATCGCCCATCTGTGTAGTTATTAGGTTTTCAGAAAAATGCGAATTAGGAAAAAGTCAGACGAAGAACTGGAAGTAAGTATTGCACATTAAGTGTTCAGTGATGATTTCATGTTTAAAGCATACTTAAAATAAACAAATAACTAGTGTATTCTACAGATTATTGGACAAAATGTGTAAGCTCACCCAAGCAAGCCAGCATTTCCTGGGATTAACTGTGCAGCACCATTCACATTATCAACATCTCCAGAACTTAGCTACAAAAAAGAACAAAGAGGAGAAATCCAAATAAGGAAAATTAACAAATCCTGCATGCAGTACAAATTAACATGATAGCATTTATGCAAGAAGCGGCATGGCTTAAATTCGCAAGCACAAAACGTATATACATAGGTACCCACAAACATTCAGTGGTCCTACTTTTTGACTATATTCTTGCCAAGGTAGATTATTGGAATACTATTGACTAAAAGACAATTTTAACAAGTATAATTATATATTACTGGATACAAACAGACGAAGGACAAAGCATACCTTTTCATGATGCTGCTTCGCTATAAGCAAAAATTGATCTATGGCCTGAAACGCCTTTGATCTCACATCTCTGTTGACAAAAATACATGTTAAACCAGAGAAAATGAGTGTTGAAGAATCAATAAAATCCAATGCTCCTGTCTTTTTCTATTTTACTGTACTTGTCTATTTTTTTTTTATTGATTTATACACTTTTGGCATGTTAAGTGGGGAAAATGTTATGGGCCATATCTTATTGTGAGTTGTGACACGATACATTGTCCTTGAAAGAAATAATCTCCTACATAGTTTTGGTGAGCTCATGCAATTGTATTCATCTACCGGTCAGTTTGTCAAGTTTTGTAGTACAGATACCGTTATAAAACGTTTAGTGACTGTTGAAACTGAAAGACTCTGAATTATTCAAATGGCTATACATGATCCTTGAATGTGATGTGATTGATGCATGCTGGTGGTTGACCATGGTGGGAACCCATATGCATAATTCATATTATGGTAACTAGCATGTCAGCATGCATGATTTGCACACGATACAAGTCTAAATATACATCAAGTATTTATAATTTGACGTATTATTTCATTCATGACATTTAAAAAGGGTATTCATCCACTGTCCTCTTTTTCCTCTTCTATTCTCTTTTTCATTCTTTTTTTTCTTTATCAAGCAAATTTAAGAGGGACAGTACCTACTTCGTGTACGGCTGAAATAATGATGGTTGAATTTCTATACAATCAGTTCTCTTTATTAGTAGTAGAGACGGTCTTCTAAGAATAGTATATGCACAAATCACAAGAATTCATCTTATAGCTTATTCCTATTTGAGAAATATTGCCGCGAACTGGTTTCGAAAAACCAAGTTTAAACAAATCTCTTGAATTATTATTAATTATTACTACTGCTTCTTGCTAGTACTACTACTACTATTATAGTAATAATAATATGTTAAGGTCTACTAGCTTAACTGGTTAGTGGTATGACACTCTATCTAGTAAGGTTTTAGAGGTCATGGGTTCGAACCCCCTGAAACATCAAAATGAGTGCTCTGCATGAATAAAGTATCTCTCTTACTATCATCAAAATAATAATAATAATAATAGCTCAATCAGACATGGCACTTTATTATTCTTCTACTTAATAATTTTTTTACATTTGTCCATATATAGTTAGAGGTTACGAGTTCAATTCCCACCAAAGTTAGTTTACTATATTTTAGCTCTCGTTATTATTTATTATTATTTTGAAATTTGGTACTTAATAGAGGGTGCTAACCTACTTGAATCACATGTCTTGGATGGTATATACATACTGCAAGTCTAAATATGTCCAAGGTTCGAATCACAGTACACGATATTCGAACTCGTTACCTCATAACCTAAGTCTGAGCGTCTTACCACATGTCTTAGCTCACTTTTTTTATTTATTCATCTATTAAAGAATAGTAAAACAAAAGCACTTACTCTACTCTTAATCATCTTTCGTTATCTGATATCTAAATCTCTCATAATATGAAATTCTCATCCAAAATATTTTATTTACATCAATATTCAAGTCGTTTAATTTTATTCAATCTCACATAAATTTATTATATGCTTCCAAAGTTTTAAATGTTTTATTTATCATCATCAATAATTTCATCATGTTCTTTACATAAATTACCAACTACTTAATAACAATAACAATTTTAATAGTCGTATTAATAATTAACTATTAGAGTATTATTAATAACAAATAACAAAACTAAAAAAATACACGAAAAATTAAACAAATTTGCCCCTAATTCATTGTTCACACAATCACAAAAAAAAATATTGTATTTTACTTCTTTTGGTTAGTCATAATCCAACAAATAGTAGATAATAATAACAACAATAACATCGATAATAATACAAATGTAATGATAATATCAAAACTTTAAAAATGTCTATAATTTTTAATGCCATAAAATTACTAATAATATTTACTAATTGTAACAACAAATTTAGTAATAGAAATAATAATAATAATAATAATAAAATATTAATAATATCATTATTGCACTTATATTACTTATACAACTAATATAACAATTATTATTACTAAAAATAGAAGTAATAAAAAATATTAACAATAATTATAATTTCAATAATAGAGTTAATAGTTAATAATAAAATTTCCAATTACCTTATTAATTCTACTAATTCGAAACCTCTTGAGTTCTCTCTCGGTAATATTCAAATCTTTATATATTGTGATTTTCACAATCATCAACAAGTTTCTCTCAATTTTCTCCTACCATTTTACATTCAAGTGCATATTATTTATGATTTCGACAATTATTAAAAAAGAAAAATCTCGGTTCTCTTACTATTTTACATTCATTTACATATAATTAAACAGAAAACAACTTATACCACTAAAATTTTAAATTAATTAAATTAATTTTTTTAACAAATATTAAATCCTAAGAATGACAATTTCAATACATTTACCGCATTAACGGTGATGACAATATTTATGATTTATTCAAATATAAAAAATAAATCACATAACAAAAAAGGGAATTGTATACAAGTATATTCAAATATAATTTATCTTAGTAAACTAACCATTGATTCCACAATAGATTTCTATTTTGTGGCCATTATATAAATTATTAACATTGTATCTTAACAACATTACCGAATGCAACGAACGGGCTACACACTAATTTATAATGCAAAATGCCAACCAAATTTATTGCAAACGCATTTTCATTTACGATAAATCTAACATATTATTATGCTACTTTTAGGCGACACCATCATGACTTTGTAGTAACTCAATGAGTTACAATAACTTCAGTGTATGAGTTCAGTGAGTTAGTATACCACCTAAATGTCACTTATCGCGGTCTCAATTGTGTTTGTTTACACCCTTTGTTTAACCTCTGTCTGTCCTTTAAGATTTGAGACCTTATTTTAGATGAGTTTTGAAACTATATATAGTGCTAGAGGCACACCCTTTAACTGGCATTCAAAAATTCCTGAATCAATTAGTAGATATTGGATAAGGCAACGGTTTGTTTCAAAGTCCATAGTGTCAGTTGTATAGCAATGATCTAGGAGGTAAAACCTTGCTGTTTTTTCTGTTCTTGTGGTTAGGTGGTTGGGATCTTGAAAGATGTAACTATCTATGCATTAGTTCTATAAGAACTTATTAGTAATACACCAGCACTATAGTGATATACATCATATTCTTTTTCATGATATCCTTACCATGCATATATTACTATTGTTATCTTTATTATGTATTGATCACATAGCATTCAAGAACTAGTATCCTTGTAAAATTTGTTATACTAATTGCAAAATCTATTGTTAATGATGGCATTTTACATACTTGTTCGTCCAATAGTTTTTTTTTCTCAATCAAGTTTTTAAATTTTTAATATTGATATATGTAATACCAATAATAAATTGATAAAATTTTAGGATACGAACATTCTACTTTTTTTCACTCACATATGTAAAAAATACATGTAACGGTAACATCTATCAATTCAAATGATCTATATTAATTATGGACTACAAACTACCTAGGAAAATGTGGGTTTATTTTTTGTTCGAAACTCATAGTTGTCTTTATGTGTACTTCTTGAGGATTCTTATTTAGAATAGCTAGATGAGAGATATAGGTTCTAAAAAGTCATGCTGTTGCAAGACAAACTCTACTCTACTGTACTGTGATGTATTTTTTGAATTTCATATGGTTAATATGACATCATAGCCATTCCAAATGAAGGGAGCAACCTCTCTATTATTCTTAATTTTTAGGCATGTACATATGCACAGGATAGTTATCATTATAGAGCAGTATATAGATGATTTGTTGTAGCTTTATCAAAATATTAATGTTGTTTAAACACAGAAGGAACACTTGAATGTCAAGCATTTGTTGCTACTATTCTACCGCCTGCTACATTAATACATTCAGAGCCTACTCTTAAGTGATAGGAGCGGTGTTCTTATGCAACAAAGCTTAAAAGATTTCACTAATAACTTAGAAGGAAACGTAACAAAATTCTGTAATTACCCATCTGGATCAATAGACAATACAACAATATGAGGTAGGATGCGCGTTGCAATTTCTGTCATGTCGTAGTACGAACTTGTAGCACTTAAAGCCATAACTCCTGTCATAAGTAAATTACAGGCATTAGAATAGTGACTGTGTAAGCTATTTGATACAGAACCAAAGAAAATGATTTATAACATCTCTGAAGTCTGAAGTGAAAAAGAACCGTAGTGGTGGATGACAAATTATACGACAAAACTAATAGAGTAAAACATACTAAACATAAATATCTAAGAATTTCACTTGCCTGCAGCACGAGCTGGAGAAAATGCATCCCGCAAGGCACGGACGGTAAATGCGTTTATCAAGACTCTCTTCCTTGTCTGCATATGGTGTATAATAATTAGTAATTTCTTTTGAAGGAAAAGTCTATTAGAATTTGCATGAGAAAAGCTGATGGAAAAAAACAAAAAACAAAAAATCATTCTGCTTTACAACAATTAGTACACTGGCAATCAACTTACCAAGATGTATTACCAAAAATCATATATTTAATTGCATACATAAGAAAAGAAAATTGTATCAAGAGTAAGGACAAACCCCCTCATTTAGATATGTAGCAATGTTCCCAAGAAGTATTGTAGTATTTGTTCTAATAGCTGGTTCCTCATCCACCTGTAACAGTATCAGGTATAATGCAATCAATAAATGTAATGTATATTGGGAAAATAGGTAGCAAGAGAACATAAAAATAATAACCAAAGCTAAAATGACAAATCATAGGCATACCTGTAACTTTGAAAGGTACTTCAATAGTGATCCTGAAATAGTGCGCTGAGACAACTGCACTCCCAGATCAGAAAATATTTACATTAGATATTTAGAAAGGATGAAATAAGATATACCATCATGAATCGTAAAGTTGTATACTATATAGTTCATCATATTATCATGAAGTGATTGTAATACTGTTTTTAACAGACCCAGCTTCAATTAAATAACGCATTACTGAAATTACTAAAAACACATCTGTGCGCACCCCCGCTAGCCCACCCACATCCTACACACACGCACATGCACGCGCACGCACAACATTTTTCTTGTCTTGGTAATTAAAACTGGAGAATTATTTGCTAGTGTTTAATTGTTTCGCGATATGATCAGTTTCTTGTTTGTTACAATTTGATACCGAAGGGAGGAATAGTGTTTCCCCTAGTAACGAGATTGGAAGCATAGCTGTCCGAAAAGAAAGCATGCACGCACGCGAGCACACATGCACACACACAGAGAACATGCGCACGCGCGCGCGCACACACACAGAGAATATTGTGTACGGTAAAAGGAAATGCAGGCTACTAGCAGGCTGTAAATTATCTTATACTATAAAGCAAAACCTTGAGTCAACAAGTCAAAAAGCCTTTTTCACAATTCCCATACCGCCCTTATTGCAAATTCCAAATAAAAGAGGCTGCTAGGGCACTTTTGTATTTGTAGCACCGACTCATTGCACGTTCTAAAACCTGCATCTTCCCACGTTTTAACAACTTCCATTCTCCTTTTCTTCCCTTTTCTCCATATTCCTTATTTCTTTTCTTCCTTTTTCTTTTCAGCAGGTAATGAAAACTCAAAAACTGAAACTCCTCCAATTATCGGCGTAATCTTTTATCCGCTTACTCATTCATCAATTTTACCTTCTGATTTTACAGAAATAGCACAAATCTGATCTAGGATTTTAGGTCTGACAATCTCTTTGGGAAAGAAAAAAAATTGGTACATTTCATCTACTATAAGCTTTTATAATCTTATTTTTCTCTTTTTCTTAGTGTAATCTATATGCATATTGTTTCTTTATTTGTTTTAATTCGATAACGGAAGCAGAGACAATGTCCTAATAATATATTATTTTTATAATTACTGCGGCGACAGTTAATTAGAAAATGCCAAGGAGAGAGATCGGAGAAGTAGAACGAGAGAGAGAATCGATGAAAAACAAGGGCTTGAATGTCTTTTCACCTCAATGCTACGCTGTCTGCACTGTTGACGGCATGCTCAATTTCGACACCAGGCATCTCGCATCATGCCTCTTGATGTTCTCAAAGTCAATATGCAGGTATCATTAGTTGCCTACTTTGTTAAACATTTCATTCGTTCTGTTGCTATTGATGAATTTTGTGACACACATTTTGGTGTATTATGATTATGATTTGTTAATGCAAAAATTAAGCATCGGGGTTTAAAATAAAGGTTATGCTTTTGTTGAAGTTTTGGACTTAATGGCTACCGTTTCAGGCTGATATGCTGAGAGAGAGAAACGTGTTCTAACTAGCAAAGAAATTTCTCAAAAAGGCATTAGATTGTATGTTGATAAAGAATAAGTAGATTAAAGGTTACGTGTTTTAATTTTTGACCTTCGCCCTCCATCATTGATCTAAGTTGTTCTACCTTAATCTTTATTCTTTGGATCCATGCTATAATTTATTGGAACTAAACATGGAATGTAGCTCACTCTGAGTTTGTTCATGCCTAACCAATGTGGATATAAGGAAATTTGCGAAAATTTTATTTGCACTTAGCTGGGAATCTCTCAGGAAGACCAATATATAATAATAAAAATAATGTAGGTTTGGTCTCCTATAACGGTAGGTTTCAAAGTTCAAGATTCGAGTGATGACTGTCAGCGAATATAAAAGAAAGTAAGTAACCGGAACTTTTGTCTGAAAAAATGTCATGCGACAACGGTCTTTTTTCTACCTTTTTAGCATTGAATCTGCATACTATGGTTCATGGCTGAAAAAAGAAGAGAGAAAATATTTATTGCTTCCATGTGAGTTATATTCCCCAGTTTCATTTCAATACAAGAATGTTTTTGCATGATGTTAACCATGTTGGTTTTGCAATTCCTAAAGCACTCAATAGTTCGGAGGTGAAGCACACTTTATTGATTGACAAATTTTGGCTTATATACAAGTCTGATTACAATAAACTTAAAAACCGAAAGCTCCCGCGTTGAACATCATCTCTAAATATGGGTATGGGTCTAAGACCAATTCAAACAACCAACTGCAAAAAAATGGTAACAACGTATCTTAAGAAATCGGGCATGTTATTAACATAAAGTAGTAAATATAGGAATACCTGAACCCGAATGATTCATATATCCTCATATAAACTATAATGCATAAGAGTGCAATCAGTTTACTCCATCTCCAAGCACACTCACAGCTTGCTAAAGCAAACCAATCGAATTAGGTTTGGTTGGTTCGGTTAGTCATCCAATTTAACCAATCTAAAGATGATTCACATTTTAGGTTTGAAATATTATATTGTACTTGAAAAATAAAACATAAATATAAGATTAAAGTACTTTTTTGTATTCTTATGTTTTTTAATACTAATTTTCACACATATTTGATAAATAAAATTTACATAAACCACTAAAATAATATAAAAAATCATTATACTATTAGTAATTTTGACAATATAATAAAAGTTCGGTTAATTTGGTTAAATCGATAACCGAATTACTTTTTTTATGGGTAGATAGGAAACCAATTGTTTGATGAAATTACAAAGGACATTTGGACTATCTGCAATACATTGAATGACAATTATTTGGATGATACTAACCAAACAACATATGTATTAAAACTTTATGTTGGTGAAGTGTTTGCCTAAGCTTTGAGTAATAATGGCAAAATGATTGAAGCGAAGTGTACCATTGTATAGCACAATCAGCTTTAGTCGTAGTATTTTATGTTAATTGTTTGATAACCTTAAAATTATTTTTTAACTCATTTATTGTTTGGGAAAAACTCTCTGATTTTGCAAGGCACCAAGTCCAATAAATGATTTGACTGTGGATGATGTAATCTCATGGACGATGTAATCTCATGTAAGCAACTGTCGTATTTTGCAACTGTTGGTGATATTATAATTTTTTGTTTTCATGTATATTATTCAACTTTTTTATTTTTATACAAGTGATTAATCTTAGGTATGATGTAATGTTTACAAAAAATATAAACTGGATGTGCAATACAACAACCTTCAATGACAGAGTGCGAAAACTAAATAGGTATAGCATTTTGTTGTATGTGGTTACAAAGTAGTTTATGCAGCTTGAAGAGCCATAAACCTATGCATATGATGCTATGAGTGTAGGGAAAGGTCGTGTAAAAGAAACTGTTAAGAGGAAGTATACATGAATGAATAATATCATTTGCGGTTTTTATTAAAGTATATATATTGATTGCTTTTAACCATTTGAATGTAAAGAAGTCTTCAAGTGTGGTTTCCGTGAAGTTGTACGTAATATCTTTGTATTTCTGTTGTTAACATTGTGTGATAATGAGGAAGCTAAAAAATATATTTGGCATCAGCTCTTTTCTTCTTCTCTGGATGTATACCGAACATGACGCGTATCTTCTAATTTCATTAATAAATAGAACAAATGAATATCAATTTTCCCAATACATAACAAGATTCATATTTGTAACAGGTAACAAAATTATTATCCTAAAATTGTAAATTTAAAAATGTGTGTTAAATTTTTGATATTTTAATTTTTTATAAAACTTAGGCATTCATACATACTTTTTAGTTTCACATTTTGAATTTTCCTACTATCATGTGTTCATTAATCTCTCATCATTGACTATGTGTACTTAACATTACTATGGCTTTATAAAAAAATGATTTTACTAATGAGTGTCTCTTCGTGCATGTCCATCGGACATGGATTAGAACAATTCTCTATATATTAATTTGGTGGTGGATTACTTTTTAAAATAGAGATGGTGCAAGTTTTCCATGCATCAAACTACAGAATGCACTAATTTTACTATTTTTTGCATTGTTCATATTGATATAATAGTTAATTAGTTTCTTTGCTCTGTTTTATTGCTTCCTAAAATAACTTAGTCTCATTAGTGTTTTGACAAACAGTTAATTTGTGAATGTATGTGCATAGAACATACAACATTACATGTTGACGAATAATGGTTTTAAATAACAGTTCATGTGCACGTGCATCGCACGTGCCAAAACAATACGTACGTGTCAATGTCATTCTGTAAAATCAAGAAAACTTCCAAACAAATTTTTTTTTATACCAATTCCTCCTGCATACGTGCATCGCACGTGCCAAAGTATTTGTATTTATAAACGAGAACAAACAATAATTTGACATCTTCCATCCATACTGTATACATCTACTGTTATTCAGTTATTGATCTATATAATTTTCTTCTAGACCAGCCACCCATTCTCTATATGAGTGGCGGCCATGAGCTGCAAATGAGTTGCAACTCCATTTTACCCTTGCATAAATCAACAATACTATCAAAGATTATTGTTGATTCAAAAGTAATAGGTTATTATCATATATTTTAAATTCGAGACCTTGCAAAAAGTAACAAACTACTTGTATTATAGCTATGACATTTAAATTTCAGATGGAAAACAAATTTAAGCAGAATTTCAACAAGAGATTTGAGTCAAGGAGTCAGATTGTGCAAAAACAAAATCATGGGTAAAATTTTATAAAATGATAACAATGCAGCACCATACATACACATGTTCAAACAAATATACTGCAAACTAACATCAATAGATTATCATATGACTAATGTACATTACGTCTATAAAGTTTAAACTAAAGGGTATTTTCACAGTTCAATTATTTAGGTTGCATTGTACTTTGTAAATTAGATTTATAATATCAAATGAATTATATCAACTTCTACTTTTGGTTAATGTTTCATAAGAAAGCTTACAAACCACCTGAGAATAAAAGATCAAAACATGAAAGTTATGAAAGAGAAAGCAACATTCTTGCTTTTTTCCAAATGATTGGGATCAACCACATGAATTATATCAATTTCATATGTTTTTCTCCTTTTACATAAATTGAGAATGGTTTGTCTTTACTTTATCCAATCCGTGTTAATTTAATTAATAATGTCTTTTCTATTTCTTCATCTCGTTTACTGTTTAACCAAGTTTTTTGAATATATCCATATTAGCTAATCATTTGATTTTATACATTTATTGTAATGCTATTTCTACTTTCTTTAGCAAAGTTGCATGGAATGTACTTAGCTTGTTCCACAAAGTTTTAGTCTATGCAGTTAAAAAACTTAGCGGCTATACAACGGTGGAGGTGTGAAAAGCTATTGCAAGGATATAGCAGAAAACATCGAAGGTGCCAAAAACTATAATGGAATAATATCTTATTACAAAAACAGAATTATTTTCAGTCACACTTCATTGTTGTAGAAAAAAGAAACATTGTTTTTCTTTTATATAAAAAAAACCCAAGAATTTCATTATTCATGCAATTCAAAGTTGGGGAAAAAGTGGTTTTCTAAGTTATGTTGAGCACTTGGATCTTGAATTTAGACCTATATCATAGCTTTGTTGATCGGGTTTGAAAGAGAAATGGTCAATTTATATTAAAAAGGTTAAAGCAGATGCTAAAAAATTATGATTTAGCATGCTTAGCTGTAAATAGCGTGATTTTAAGCAAATCCGCTATTTAAAGCATAGCGATCGAAAAACACCAAGTGTTTTAGCCTTGCTTTAACTGCATAGGTTTCAGTCACTATTGTGAAGAAGAAAAACTTTTTAGATATCCAATTAATCTCCACCTATGTGCTAGGAGAGGGTTACCACCTATGTGTTCGCCTATGCTACATTTAGGTACTAGGCAAGACTTACCTCTTGACCTAAGCATCTAAGTGGAAATTTAAAAAATACATAATTATGCATCACCATTAAGGATGAATACATGCTAAATAATATGAAATTTCCAACAGAAAATAGATTATTGCTTTCACATCTGCCTTGAGAATTGAAAATGAATTTCAACTATTACATATAGGTATGTTTTATACAAAATTAAATAATTTTGCATAGACTATCAAAAATATACAAGTTTATCAAAAATGCCTAGCTCCGATTAATCTTCGATAAATCCTCGTCTAAACGATTAGCTCTAGTTCAAACCCGCACCAATTAGCATCCCCATAATGATATTTACAACATTTTTCAACCATAATGATTTCGCTACATTTTCTCATTTTCTTAACTTTTATTCTACTTTTGCTTTCAAGGTATCGAGCAGCACAATGTTATCTGCTAACTTCATGCAGAATGGTATATATCTCTTGATTTTTTTAATCGTTTTGTTCAAGGTACGCAAATAGATAGGGACTTGGAACCGACTTTTGATGTAAACCCACCCCCCCCCCTCCCCACAAACCTCTTTCGAAAATTCACTAATCTTTCTACCTACAGTTCGTACTTTCATCTTGGAGTTTTCATACATACTTTTAGTTAGTGTCATGTATGCTGGAATTTGTTGTTTCATTAACATCCACCAAATTGTCTCTTAGTGCTATCTCATATGTATTTTCTATGATATTTTGGCTCAGGTCCATGTCCAAAAAGATATTAACCTTACATATCTTTAACAAATGATAATTTTACAATTGTTGTCCAAAATGATGTTTATTTTTTTAAGGTCACAATGGTTATTTAATCGGATTAACAATTTTGAATGCATCATGAATATCAAATACTGAATCGAATGTACCTAAATACTGTTGTGTATGCTTTAAAAAAATACAGTTTTTCACATTGTAATTCAATTATTTGTAGCTACAGTGCAATTGTTTGCAGTTGCAGTTCAATTAATTGCAATTGTATTACAAATTTTTACACTTTTGTGTGCAACAATACATGATAATATATGCATACTACTTACAGTGCAAAATATATGAACCTTATTGTTATTATTACCCAAAAAAAGTTGCAATACCATCATTTGTTGTGCACTTATTTGTGCAGCAAATAATTGCTCTATCGTCCTGTCTACACATTTAACTGGACTTCATTGTCGCT
This sequence comes from Allium fistulosum, assembly GCA_030737815.1. NCBI lineage: Eukaryota > Viridiplantae > Streptophyta > Magnoliopsida > Asparagales > Amaryllidaceae > Allium > Allium fistulosum. The sequence continues at coordinate 1,365,522,381 of CM060902.1, read as the reverse complement.
ACAACCATCATACCACAAATTGACTCTAAATCAGAATTGTGCATCCAACAGTACTAACCTCGACTCCACTAATCATTCGTGCCAAAATTCTAATTTCAGTGTCGTTGATCACCAATCAGCTCCTCTCATCAAACATTTTACATCGACCCCAAAATTGGCAATCCGATCTTCATTAGCCGATAGAACTGTAGTATAGATGTGAAACGCAAGGATGCAGAAAATAGTTTTGTAAAAATAAGGATATATGACTAATTTCTACTTTTTTAAATCTATAAAATCATAGGTTTACTTCTAAATTATCATAATGATCGTCCAATCAAATGTATAACTTCTATTGTCAATCTATCTGGCATAAAACCAAATTGGTTATATCTTACTGACAATTCATTTTATTTTGTTTTGTCTTTTTCTTGCAAAGCACCAGCTCATTTCTTAATCGGTGTTTGATCGCTCTTTTTTACAGTTTCCTTATGTGACTCATTGGTTTAATTACCTTAAATTACCACAATTTTGTATATTTCCCTTGTTGTTATAAATAGGTATTATTATGTTCTTTCTTCGCTCGTTTAGCATTTCTCTTTTGTTAATATTTTATTAAACAAGATTGTAAGTCATCAAATTTCTTTACTTCTTAAATTCTTTTCACGCGATGGGTATATTATCTAAATCTATTGTTTTATTTTTCTCAAAATTTTCCTGTTTTTTTGGACTTTTGTACTTTCGGTTTTGCACATTGTCCATATGTTATTTATTTGTTCACCTTCCTCTTTAGGGTTTTCTTGATTAAGCAATGTTCAAAACATTTTTTCCACCTCTTTATCATATGTATCGCTTTTACTAATATATTTTTTATGTCTTTATTATTTGCTCCAAATTATATGTTAATTTATCTCTGCTTTTTGAAATATATATAAGAGAGCATCAAGAAATTAGAAAACAAATCTTATAAAGAGTACAATAATGAATTGTTGAAGTCATGTACCTTTGGTGCCAAAATTAGCATGGATTTCAGTGTCAGTTCACGAAGAAAAGCCGAAGTATCAGAAAATCCAGTGGCAACATGTGGAAAGACCTAAATTTAAGGTATACAAGAAAAAAAAATTGATGAAAGGTATACAAGAAAATTTAAGCACATAAATTCAATTTTATATCTTTAATTTCTACATTAAGACGTGTGAATGAAAATTACGTAATCAAAACATGTGGAAAAAAGTTCACTTCAGCCTTACTTGTTCATCAACTATTTGGGCAGATAATGATTCTCCAAACTGATCAATGTGTTGCAGAAGTCCCACTCGGATTGCTCGATCATTTGAGGCAAAAAGTTTGACTATGGTTGGCAATATCTGAATAAAAAAGAGGTATCTTTTACAATTCCATGGAATTATAGTTGAATGAGATATCTTAACATAGCTCAAACAGACCTTGACATTAAATTCTTCTGCAGGAAGCCAAGAACCCATTTTTAATAATGGAGTCAATGCAGGAGCAGCAGCCGAACCAAATTCTAGTGCTGAAGATAACAATGGTAGAAGCTAAAGGAGAAAAACATGCACAAGTTTGTCAGCTCTTCTTCTTCAGACAAAGTCAGATTTATGGTTAGGGGTTAGCAGAGTTAGAGTTAAACCAAAAATTAATTGTATGCGATAGTCAATATGTATTTATAAATTATAACATTTGTGCATAAAATATTTCTGATATGATATTTGGTACCTTTTTCAGCACAATCTGACGGGGCAATTGCTCAGCCAAGTTTGGTAGCTTCCTGAAAAAGGAGTCTTTCTCGGCGCTGTCTTTTAAATTTAGAATTTCCATAAACTGTATTGTCTCCACCAGTTTATTGTGAAAATACTCTGGCAAAGCAGTCAAAATCAGCAGGAAATAGTTGTACCAAATTAAAACAAATCTGAAAGAAAGCCAATAGCTCGTTGATAAAATGAATCGGCGGAAACAAGTGAGTAAAGTTAGCAAATAGTGTAAGCTCAAATTTATGCGCTAAATAAGATTTCATACATTCACTGGAGCTTTGCCCTTCTCTCTACATTTCCCTACACTTCACCTATATCAAAACCAAATTGCTACTAACTTTCCGCTGAATTCTACTTTGAGTCTAAAGCAACCTGATCTGAATATGTGTGAAGTGTAGAAGAGCGTGAAGTAAAGAGATGTGAATTTGTATTCCTATACATCCCCTTCATCAAGACAACAAAAGGGATAGCATGTTAGATTTAAAGTCATAAGCACAACAAAAAGATTGGGAGTTTGCCCTTTATCCATGAAAGAGATGATTGATACAGGTTACAACATTCAAAGGTGATACAAATAAATATGAAATAGTAAATATTTGAGGCGGTTAATGTAAAGTGGATTATTTACTAAACACTTCAAAAATCGTTCTCCCTTTTATATTGTAAACCTATCCCCTAATTTGCATCTAGTTTATATTGACATTATTAATTTATTTTTATCTTCCAGACTGCCCTTGGATTGCGAATCTTTTACCTATATTGATACGTGATTCATATTTCTCATATTGTGATTTTTTTCCCTTTTCCCATCACAGTTTTTCTACAGCGCTTAATTTTCTCATGTCACCGGCCAAATCTGGTTAAGTTTTCCCTGTATACTGATCTCAAAAGGTTGAAGCAGCTTTTTCTGAACTTATATTCTTCTGAAACAAAAATTTCTATGATTAGTAAAGATGGGTTTTGATAGTACATAAGTACCTTATTTGATAGATGTTTTTGTTGCTATTTGGGAGTAGCATTGTATTATGCTAGGCTTTGTGCTTCCTGCTTTAATTTATTTGAATGTTTTTGGGTTGAAATTGAGTTTGGATTTTAAATTTAATTTTTGCTGATTTATTTATAAACACTAATTTTATTTCTGATTGCTTTCAAACGAGTCACCATTGATCAAATTTAGTCTTTTTGTTGATTCTCTATTCTACAACCCTCAATTCTTTCTTTTCGAATTTTTCAAAATTCTCAAATTTCAACTGTGTTTAGGTCAAGGTTCAAAATTCCGGTTTCCGTTTCCGTTTCCGTTCCGGTTATTGAAATTTTTATAGTTTCGGTTCCATTTCGAAAATTCCATAAATTCCGCTTTAATTCCGGTTTGCAAATTCCGGTACTTTATTTGTAAATATGTCAATAAATATGCAATACTAATTGTTGTGTCCTTAAATTTATTAATATTTACACCATGCTAACAATGAATTCCATGAAATAATAAACTAAAAACTAAACTTCATGTTAAAGTAATATGGCTCAGCCCAGTTTAGAGCTGCTTCCTTAAATCTGATTGCTAAATCTCATTGCCCAGCCCAGTTTGAACAACCTAATTCATTAGGCTTTAATACATTACTCTGCCAGTGCCGCTTAATATCACTCCGTACCCTAATTCATTTCCACTCAAACATCAAAAACAATTGGGCTCAATTTCAAATTCGTGGATCCAGGGAGGAAAAAAGTAATAATCAATACCAACAGCTACAAGCTCGATGCCTTGATTTGATCGACGGAGTAAGCTGCAATTGCTCGAAGTATGGTGCGATTTAAATTTAGGGATTTTTGGAGTAAGCTACAATTGCAAAAGGCTTTGATTTTGTATGTTTTTATGTATTTTTGTAAGATTGTTATGGGTATTTACCGGCAAATATTGATTCTTTTGCTATAATTTCATTGATTGGAAGTTTAAAGCACGGCTTATTGTCTGAGATTTCTTGTCTAATTTTCTTTGCAAAATGATACTTTGAAATCGAGTAACACGTGATGAGATTCTTGCTTTTTGAACGCCTTAAAGTTATTTGTTTTATGTTTTTTAATTTTTACCTTGCTGTAAAAAAAAATTAAAACCCTAGAAAACGGAACGGATATTTGAACGGATTCCGTTCCGTCACCGCCGGAACCGGGCCGAGATGGCCGGAGTTCCGGCGTGCCGGACGGAATCTGGAACCATGGTTTAGGTTAACTTTTTTCCAAAATCTACCAGTTTTCTCTAAATTTTTAAGAAATTTCTAATGTTTTGAAATTTTCATTTTATTCAAATACCAAAATTTTCAACTTTTTTCAAATATTTCAATTTATTTCATAGGAAATCAAGTTATTCAAAAAACTCACTTTTTCCTTATAAAATGACTCCCAAAAATTTTGATGGAACATTATAAATACTATGGTATATGATAGTTGATCATGCCAGTTGTCTACTGGCTAGTATTAGAATTTAGAATGACACATCTTCCATGGTATCAGCAACACCAAGGGCTTGTTTTATGTGCAACTCTATACAAAAATGTACTCCCTTCGTCAATGTTGTTTCATGGTAATAAAGAACACCAAAGCTGATTACAAAAACTGATATCTGTTATAATGTGTGAGCACGAGCAATGAAGTAATAAATTACACTTGGATTCCATCAATTTCAGTTTTTCCTGTTAATTTGTATGCATCCCCCTAAAATGAGGAGAGTACATTACAATAAAAATACACTTTTAAAATTTTATGTAATATTAATGCACTCTTTACACCTAATTTTTTATAAGATTTTGACATTGATATTTGATTTTATTTACTAAAGACAAGCTTCAAATCTCGGATTTCAAATGAAATCTCGGACTAACATCTCGGTTCATATCTTGGATTCGGATCTTAAGATCTCGGATGAGATGGGCGTCAAACAATTAGAAATCTTGTTTGAAATCCTGTCCCGTCCAAGTGCAAAAAGTGGATCTCTGGTGAGATGAAGGAGATTTAAAACTTTGATTAAATATATTTGATTTGACGTAAGCTGCATTTAGGCAACTATAACTTTTATAGCAATTATAAGAAACTAACATCCAACCACAAATCATACTAAACTTGCATTCCATCAATTTCAGTTTTTCCTGCTATAATTTGTATGCATCCCCCTAATATGAGGAGAGTACATTACAATAAAAATACACTTTTAAAATTCTATGTAATAACTACCTCATGATATCTGTTTAAATAACTCATATTTTGAGTTTATGGATTTCTTATCGTTTTCATAACTCACCAAGCTTGCAAAATTACTTTCACAAACTGGGTTTAGAAATGATTAGCTATGCTGGTAATACGTTTTAAGAAAAAAAAGTACTTGCCGCTGTTGTCAATAAGTTTTGAAGGATTCAATCTGCGGGAAGGTGCCGAACTCAAGAGCCTCTGGTAATCTGGAAGCAAAGACTTTGAACAAAAAAGACAAAAATATCAGTTAGTGGGCAGATATAAATTGTTATATTGGATGATTTAGGTAATTAGATTTCTTATGAAAAGTTGATATATTTATTCTTCATGGGTACACTCATTCCAGTTAAATGAATTAGTATGATAGTTGCATGATTTTAAGACACGTGACCAATAAAATATAATCATGCAGTGTTTAAATTGTACTTTACTAGGCAAGATAACATATTTTTAGGTGAGGTTTGACAACAAACTGCAAAATTTGAAGAACACTTGTAAAAGTTGCAACAAGTTCAAGCCTGTGCATAACTACAAATGCATTTGATGGAAATTTGAGATAGATTTTAATGATAACAAGACGGATAATTGTTGTTTTATGCTAGTTTACTGTAAGTTTGAGTACAAACCTTCGGAATAGAATTGGTGTTACGTAACTCCTCCTGTTTTGTCAGCCTCGATCCAGAAAAAAGTTCATATATTAAACATCCTGTCAAGTAATAGGTGTCCTGATAGATTAAAATATCCAACTGTAACAAATAACAAATTCAACACCGTACAACCTAAAAATATATTAAACGCATTCATATTGCATATATGAAGTCTTCACTCTCCACTGATTGAATTGAACAAGTAAAATTATATCGTTCACGATACACTATTGGCTCTCTACAAGATATATGCATTAAAAACCAGCAATACCAATATATCAATCACCCAAAATGGAAAATGAAGTTTTAACCAGCTTATTGAGTAAAGTTTTAACCAGCTTATTGAGTATAGTTATAACCAGCTTATTACTCGTACAAAATCCTTAAACCACCAAATTATGGAAATAGATAGGTTCCCTACATCAAATCAATAATGGTAAAACAACCGCCACAGAGAAACTTAAAAGGAAAACAAGACAAAAAAACTACAGAGAAGTGGAAGCATACCCAAACCCCATGAATCAATTGACCATGGTGGCGACTTTTTTATTGCTGCCCAGTCAGACTTGGAAAGCTCCAGTGGTTTGTATTGTGAACCAACAAGCCAATCAAATTGCTGCATGATGTGCAACAAAAACATTCAGTAAGCAAAAATAAAAATAGCAGCACTTCATCGTCACACGCACACATATATATTGTACACACATACACACACACATACATATTGTACAGCTGGAAGATGTATAAAGAGAAATAATGTGCATTTTTGCTAAATAATAAAAGATTACCAGTATAGGACTGTTAGATGGATCATTGTTCGCATTAAACTCTGATAACACATCTAATGCATGAAGTTTCCAATCCAAGGTTTGAGTCACAACAACACTGTCCACACACACATTACCATGTACCTGAAATGTAAGTTTGTCACAAAAGTGAGCACCATTTTTTAGAAAATATAAGTGGTGGAGGATGTATATAGTCTACAGCAACTTATGTAAAACACAGCACTGGTTAAAGAGTTATAGATTAAAGTAATAAATTAGATATGCTGGGTATCTAGGAAGCCGCACCAAATTACAATCACCTCTGTAAGCTATTTTTGGTTATAGTATGGGATCCAACATGACTACATGCTCAGCATTGAGCTGAACCAGCTCCGCTAGAGAGAGAGAGAGAGTGTGTGTGTGTGTGTGTGTGTTTTACTTTTTTTCACTGAATAAGCTGATTGAATGCTCTAACGTTCCTTTTCTCGTACAGTGTTTTGTGACTTTTCAAATTTTAAAAATGCAATAAATCCAATTTGCTCCTGGTATCACTATCAAGACACGTTGAAGTCTATGGACTATATCTTTCTGACCTCATCATCTAACATTTATATACATCGTGTTTTTTTCCCTCTCAACAGAGCACGCTAAATACCAAAATGCATGCAGCTTGCTGCAAGCTCCTCAAATGCATGTGCACTATGCTGATCAAAAGAATGCTTTCTTTTGATCAACATAAAAGAAAGTTAGTGTCGCACTTAACCATGTTTAAAGTGATACTAATATAAAACATAAATGGTAAATAAATAATAAATGAAAGTATAAACGATTTTTGAATATAATTTCATGTAAGTTGACAGCAGCAAGATAAGACTTACAAGCTTGCAGTCGTTATTTAAAAAGCTAACAGCTTTGGATATTTGATGAAGCCCCCAGGCAAAATATTCATCCCTGCATTTCATCGCTGGTTAGTTCATGATGTTGATAAATTTTAGTAAAAATAGTTGGCAAAAAATATTTAATTTCCTGGTTACAAGTAATAGTGATATGCAGTTTAACATACGAGTAAGTATATAACATGAGATACCGTTGTTCTCGTATATGTATATAATTTTAATATGTACATGTCTCAAAATAAATACCACATGACAAAAACATCTAGTTGACGAATGAAGTTTATATTCTACACATGTTCCGAAATACCACGAGACAGTCATATCATAAATGGAAACTTCTTAATTTTTTCAAGTTTACTTAATGCAGCAAGAAACAGAGATACATGTTATAATAAGAATACTTTTGAATAGTACTGAGTCTATTGACCACCTTGTCTTACTAGTACTACTTCCCAAGAACAGGTTTACTACACATAAAAAAATAAAATAAAAAATCATGTATTTGGTTGTCAAATCCAATGTTAAGCAAAATAAACACTACACCCAACCACATAATATATTTTACATGGGACCAGCCTACTAGATATAGTTCATTAAGTCAGTTAGAAACAAAAAAAAACAACAAGAGAAAGATCCAATACCTCTGTGTACCTTCCAAATGAAGTTCCTTTATCTTCTCTGAAAGGGGCATAACTGGTTCAGTCACAATGTAAATGGTAATCTTTGAGGTAGAGCCATCAAAGATTTCAGCCTCGGTACTATGGAGAAAAGATAAAATATTTGGATGCCTGACCTGGATATTTTGTCAGAGCTTGTCAGTTGAAAGCATTCTTACTTTGAGGTTGAAGCAAAAGAGATTATCATACAAATGCTGAAAAATAATTAATAAAACCAACGAGCAAAGCTACTATAAACTATATATTATAAAAACGATTGACAAACTAAATTGACCAAAAAATTACAAATATCGAATTCCATAGGTTTGTATATGGTAGCAGTGCATTAGTTTGGACTCTTTGGACCCTTACGTGTACTGCAGAAAAGGAAGAGAAAGACTCTTTTCAACAGAGAAATGGTAAACTTGGTATGCTTTCTTAATACTGAATGGCATCTTCATAGATTTCAGATATGTCAAGTTGAATGATCTCAAAATGCACACATAAAAATTCCATATGAAACAGGTGGACTTTTTAAATAACTGAAAATTAGTTATAAAACTCACCGTATAAGTTAATGATGTGATCATTTGTGTTCTCCAGATAGTAAATATTACATATTTTAGTTCGAGTATTTAAAGTATGTCAATTGTTTATAAGATGTATTACGTTTACTTTAGGTGATTGTTAGAGCAACTTTATATTTGTACAAGAGTTGCACAAAAAAATGGGATCTTTAAAATATGTTATGAAAGGTTATTATACATGAGTACACTTCACGTATTTTTTTTCTTAAAAAAGAAAATCTCCGTAAACCCAAATCAGATTCGTAAAAAACCTTAAATTTTCAACTTGCAAAATCAAAATCAAAGGAGAAGTTAATGCTCTGTTTCCTCATCATCATCTACTTTTTCCCAAATGATTGGGTCATCTACAAGAATTCTCATTTTCTACAATTTTTCATCTTGAGTCATATTTTTAGTTAAACTTACTTTCTAAACCTTTTTTAATACTTCATTCCCATGTTAATTTAATTCATTCCCATGTTAATTTAGGTCTCATTTTTTGTATTTTCCCTTCTATTAAATGTTATCTTTTTCATTTGTGTGTTGTTTTGTTTTCTTGCATCCATATTTGCATTATTTGAAACTATTAATGGAAAAACAATTTCAGTTGCAACACATACTCCAATATTGATCTAACGTCGATGAAGAAGAATCAATGGTGATATAAGATAACATTGAACGAATCAGCCTGTGATATATGAGTCTCTCTCTCGCTATCTCTGTGTGTGTGGGGTGGCTATTGGGACACAAAATGGGGACACAATGAATGTTGGCTGTTTGATCTTATTAAGGGTTGAATTCAGGGGGAGATCTATCAGTTGACATCTCTTATGTCATCAAATGCATCATCTATTGTGAGATGTTAATCAGTGATCTTCTTACACTCATACAAGGAAAAAAAACTTATTGATGATGAATAGTTACATGTGAAAATTAAGGAAAATCGATGGCTCTCTCACATACACAGGAGGAGGGGGGGGGGGGTTGGGGGGAGACTAAAAAAGTATGGGAAAACGCGGTAAGATCACAGATGTAATGCATCAACATTAACAACTTACTGTTCGCAAACGTTTAACACCATTGCGACCTGCAGCCAGATGCCCATCCTGATTGTTACTTCCTGAAAGAGAGAATATGGAAACGGGTGATCCATCATCCTGCAAATGGTAATCATTCACTGAGAAATCTTATCAAAGAAAAGAGAAGGCAATATCACTCTATAAAGTATTTATATTTTTTGGACATGTGTGTCAGTTTTCTGCTATAGAAATTGAACACTCGCAGTCATTTAACTACCAAAGTAGATAAAAAATTGGAAGTACATAAAAACAGAGAATCCTCGTAACAAAATGAATATACATGTTAAGTGGCCTGCGGTCAAATAAGATAATCATCTCATTAACAAGGGTACAAAAATAATATTTAATTAATTTTTGGTTCAACCGTAGAGCTAATCAAGAAATTTATGAGATCAAATGATAGTCCCTATGATGTGAAATGCTAAGATAACACTGAAAAGGTCAATAACATGGTCCACAAGGCCTTAGTTACATCATTGCTCATAGGCTTTACAATAAATAGATGACCAAGTTGTAGGCCCCTAGGCGGTATGTGTAAGCAAAGATAGGATATACTGTTTGATGAGCTGCTATATAGGAAAATTGGCAAACTATATAAGGTTATAAACACAGCATGGATTAATAATATACATCTACAAAGAAGCGTTATTGAATATGTATCTGTCTCACGTATGAGGGTGAAATTATGTCATGTAATTTAGTTAACAAAATCGTTGGACTCTTTAATAATGTTAACGGTACATCATTGCAAACTAGGATTGATAGTCACTTTCGACTAATTGATCATATGACATATAAATGATAACATAACACCTTCAACAAAGAGATATCTTAAGATCATCACACCTTAGTTTGATCCATGGGATTATGTTGTTGTGGATGCAGTAACATGCATGTTACACTTAAGGGGTAATACATGGATCCTAAAGTAAATAAACTATATTTCATTTCCTGGGATAAGCTCCATTAACCATGTACATGTTAATAGTCTTTAAACTATACTATGTACTTTGAAGACTGCTGTTTAAACCTCGCAAGCAGTCAATTGATGTATCAAGCAGGGTATAAAGAAAACCAAATACAATATGTGACAAAATGAATTGTAATCCAGATCATGAGATGTGAAAATTTTACTTATGACAAATGGACCTTAAAAGTTTATAATGATGAAAACAAGTATAACACATGTCATAACATTCTTAATATGGAATGAGCTATTATAATTCTTGAAGTCGTTCATATGATTTTTGGCACATGTGTGTGTATAGTTTTTGTCCATGTTACTACAGACGTAGCTCTGGCATCAATCAGCATCACTAAACTGATTATTTGTAAGGATGCCCTCGATTTCTCAATTATATTTAGTTTTCAAGACATTGTTGGGATACTACAGACGTAGCTCTGTCACCAATCAGTGTCACTAAACTGATTATTTGTAAGGATGCCCTCGATTTCTCAATTATATTTAGTTTTCAAGGCATTGTTGGGATGCTATTGGACGCTAATGAACACAAGAATTTATGATGAAAACAAGTATAACACATGTCATAACATTCTTAATATTGAATGAGCTATCATAATTCTTGAAGTCATTCATATGATTTTTGGCACATGTGTATGTATAGTTTTTGTCCATGTTATTGTAGACGTTGCCCTGGCACCAATGAGTGTCACTAAACTGATTATTTGTAAGGATGCACTTCTTCGATTTTTCAATTATATTTAGTTTTCAAGGCATTGTTGGGATATTACAGACGTAGCTCTGGCACCAATTAGCGTCACTAAACTGATTATTTGTAAGGATGTCTCGATTTCTCAATTATATTTTAGTTTTCAAGGCATTGTTGGGATGCTATTGGACGCTAACGAACACAACAATTTTGAGAGGGTTGTTTTTTTAAGAATAAAAGTGGCACTTTATTCAAGCAGAGCACTCATTTTAATGTCTTCGGCGTTCGAACCCAAGTTCTCTAAAACCTCAGTCTAGAGTGTCTTAACATTTGCTACTTGAGCTAGTGGTCCTTGACGAGAGCTTAATTTTTATTCATTTTTATTAAATATATAATATTTAGTAAGTTTGCGCATAACTTCATCTGCATTAACATGTTTATAGTTTGTTAAATACGTTAACCATTTGAATATTGTTGGGTAAGTTAGTAGTCAGATAATGGCTATGATATTAATACCTAAATAATTTGTGTATATAAGTCTATAATTTTATTAATTGAAATATAAATAGTCGTACTATTCCAAACAACTGTTAACATAAAAACCGTTGACATATATATTTAATAAAAGATAAGTGTGTAGCTTCGTCCACTTTTCAACTAGATTATGTCTGGGAACTGTCTACACTTTAAGAATGACTACAAAGCATTACCTAGCAGCCTAAAAAATATATATATAAGAATCAACTTAACTATTTTTCAGACCAATTTGCAGTATGCATTATCTTTGAATATGAATATGTACAAACCATAATACATGCATCTAGGTTTCCCCCTCCCCCACCAAAAGGTAACGTTCTTTAGTTCCCTGAATAGATAGAAAAACATAATGCAACTAAAAAATAGGTAATGTCATGTGTAGAATCAATTTTTTGGATGGCAAAAACATGTTTATTTATATTTTTAATCATTGTTGCAATACCATTTGTTAACTCCTATTAAGAAGCGACCTAAAATCTTGAACGAGTCAATGAAGCAGCGACCTAACAGGAGCCTGCGACCTAAAAACATAGCGACCTAAAGAATGTCGCGACCTAACTGCTGAAGGGAACTTCGCGACTTAGCATTGTTGCGACCTAGGGGAGTCTACGACCTAACTATAAGAAAGCATTGCGACCTAAGGACTTAAGAGGTCTTCAGCGACCTAAGGATGGAAAGGCCTTGCGACCTAAGATCTAGGAGGATCTCGCGACCTAACAGCATAAGAAGTTCGCGACCTAACAGCATAAGAAGTTCGCGACCTAACAGCATAAGAAGTCCGCGACCTAAGAGGCTTTGCGACCTAAGGGAGTCAGCGACCTAACTACTGAAGATGCTTGCGGCCTAAAGCCTGAAATGATCTAGCGACTCAACAGTCTAACTAGCTAAATGCAGAGAAGGGGATGCGACTTACTATAGGTCGTTCACGACCTACTACTTGCTCAGATGGAAACAGAAGCAACTCAATCAGGCTGCCTTCCCTAAGTCGCATATGGATTGCGACCTATCTTAGGTCGCTCACGACCTAAGACCTAACTTAGGTCGTACGCGACCTAAGACTTAGGAGAATTTCCAGAATCCAAACCAGCCTCTATAAATACCCCACCACTTCTAACTTGAGGGGGACTTTTTGGCCATTCATTTCTCCAAGCGCCGTTACGCTGTCGAAGCCTCCTCTCTTTCAGCAATCAAAGGTCTTCAAGCATTCGAGACACTACAACGATCTTCGAGAAGAGCTCCTAACATCCAACGCGGATTCATCGAGTTTCATCATTAAAGATCGAGCTAGTAGTCAAGAATGATTTCGTGATCAAATTGTATTGTATTTAGAGAGATATTGTATCGAATTGTAATCAAATCAGCAATAAAAGACTATAAAGTGGATGTAGGCTCAATTACGGGCCGAACCACTATAAATCTGTTGTTCATTTACTGTTTTTCTGCTATTCACAGCTCATATTCTGTTCCCGTACCAACGGGTGGTGCTTTCACAAGTTTATTACACACACCGGGTGTTAGCGTTCACTTTTGACCGTTAACATTTTGGTGCTTTCATTGAGAGATGAACTCAGGCAATCATCCACCGTTGCTTCGCAAAGATTCATAAAAAGAACCTCTCTTAAAAAACCAGATCCGAGATAATGGCTCCTGGAAGAAGAGGTAAACCCGTCAGATCCGGAAATGCTCACGAAGGGACTTTCGCTTCCCCAACAACAGATCAAGCAACTCCAACCGTTGGAGTCACCAGAGCTGAATTGGATGACGCAGTTTCTGGATTATACCAACAAATTGAAACTCAAAATGCTTTGATGATGGATAGAATAACTGCCCTGCTTGGGGCAAATCGTCAACCAGAAAACCATCAAACCACCCTTCCTGAAACGCCACCTTTCCAAGCTGATGGTTCTAGGCCGCAACCAACTTGTCATGAACATATGCCCGGGCAAACTTCCGAGGGAAGAACTGGTGCTTGCCCGGAGGTATCTTTGAACAATAAAGAGTACCTGTCTGAAATGGTTGGCCGCATCATGAAAGAGAGCATGCAAAGGGAAGAGGATGAGGCTGACTGGGGATTTGCGCCAAGCAGAACTCCGTTTACTGAAAGGATCCTGAGAGCAGAATTCCCAAGGAAATTTGCACCTCCTACTATCCAAGCCTATAGGGGAACCACTGACCCTAATCATTTCCTATACAAATACGATTGGCATATGATTGGTGCAAGAGCATCAGACGAGATCAAGTGTCGGTACTTTCCGGTATACCTGGAAGGTGTGGCTTTACTTTGGTTCACAAAGCTTCCAGTTCGGTCTGTAGATAAGTTCTCCGACTTAACACAAAAGTTTAAGGAACAGTTCAGATTGTATGCTTCAAAGGCTAAGGATATAATGTCACTGTCTAACCTTGAACAAGCGCCCGGAGAATCAATCAAATCTTTCTTGAGCCGTTTCAATATAGCTTTAGCCGAAGTAGAAAATGCGGAACCACGCATGATCCTGACTTATTTGATGCGAGCCATTGATAAATCGAGTAAATTTGGAATATGGCTAAAGATGAAGGAACCGAACTCACTTGATAAATTCTATAAAAAGGCCGACGAGTTCATTCGCCTTGAGAACCTTTCTACGACGTCAAAGGTGGTTGCTGCCCAAACTAATAACAACAGTGTCCTATCTAAGAAAAGAGAATCTGAAAGTCAGAAAAGGAAGAATGAAGGAGGAAAGAACCAGGGAAATGAAAAGAAACCTCGCCGCTTTAATTCTTCAGATTATACCCCTTTAACTGATACACCAAGGAATATCTATTTTGCAACAAAAGACGTTGTCCAGTATCCTAAGCCACCTGAGATGACGAAAGGTGCAAAGAGTAATGGGAAATTCTGCCAATTTCACAATCAACCTGGCCATGACACTGACCAATGTCGCCAGTTAAAGAAAGTGATTGAAGAATTGTTGGAACAAGGTAAACTCCAACAATACGTTAAGAAAAGCGGAGTCAATCCAACCTCATCCACTCATGATCAACAACATCCTACCCATCAATCTGATTCTCACAACAACACTGCAGTGCAAGATTCAGAAAAGCTTGTCATTAATGCTATCACGGGCGGATTATACCCAGCAAGCAGAAGTTGGGATGACTACTAATTACCCACAAAACTGCGGCTGGGGCATCTCTCAATTTCTCTGGCATAAAAATCTGAAAGCTATGAATCAAGCACAAATGGAAATCCAGCTTGGAGACTCTGAAACAATAATAACTAGCATTCATTTTTACTTAACAGCATTGCTTGAATGTGTAAAGATAATAATAGATGTGTAACTTCTGCATTGTAAACCGCTGAGAAATCAGCGTGACTCAATAATGAAAAACTATGCATTGTGTTTTCTGTTATAAAATGCCTGTTATATTTCGATGTGTAAATACTCTAAATGTATTGCTAAAATATCGATCTAATACTGCAGGCCATTAAAGCAAGGCTCACCCATCGCAAAGCTAAGCGAGCCTTACAAATCGTTTAGCAAATTTCAAGCAACAAAAATTTCAAACTCAAATCCCATACAAGAGAAACTTCACATAAAAAGTTGACGGCTCCGCTATGTCAAGCCCTCGTTAACTGGTTGCGATCGTTAATATAAAAAGGCATCCAACCAAATAACTTGCGTTTACTCTGTGGAGTCATTCAACAGTGAAGTCTACTTCTTCGGATAAAGCAATTTACTTGCAAAAGAAAGGAACACGCGCTTGGAAACGATGATAAAGGATCGCAGATTGGCGGATGATGATACAACATGAGCAGGCAAACATGGAAGCAGCCAAAGGAAGGTATGCCTCTCAACAGGAAAGCAGGTAGATCCACTAAAGGGATACCTTCCCGAGCAGAAGGAATAAGACCCTCGCTGGCTGATTGTGATGCATCCGATCAGGCAGCTTGTGTCCATCCCATGGATCTACTTCCCCCTGAGACGCAACCTTCCTGGCACACCAACCAACTGATGCTCCTTCCCAAGGGTCAACAAAGCCCTCTAACGAGGCACGCCAATAAATGGAGAGCTTTCCTCAATCAAAAAGATCGGTGGGACTACCAAAAAGGGGCACCTTGTTAATCGATTGCGATCGTTTGTACAAACAAACATCCAATCGAACGACTTACGCTTGTCCCGTGGACCCCTCCGACCATGAGAAAGTAACTTCCAGGCAACCACAAGCCCTCTTCGGAGGCACAAGCCCTCTTCGGAGGCACAAGCCATCTTCGGAGGCACAAGCCCTCTTCGGAGGCACAAGCCCTCTTCGGAGGCACAAGCCATCTTCGGAGGCACAAGCCCTCTTCGGAGGCACAAGCCCTCTTCGGAGGCACAAGCCATCTTCGGAGGCAAAAGCCCTTTTCGGAGGCACATTTCACCCGTGTAGAAGTGCAAAATGCTTCTCTTCGGAGACCCACTTCACCAGAGATGAAATTCCAAAACTGCTTCTCTTCGGAGACCAAAACTGTTTCTCTTCAGAGACCAAAATCGCTTCTCTTCGGAGACCAAAAGACCTCTTCAGAGGCGTACTTCACCTTGCTTGAAGTACCAAAAATAAACCCTTTACTGGGGCACAAAAATCAAAACCTTCTGCAGAAGCTCATTTCACTGTGCAGGAAAATTCACTTTCAAACAAATAAAAGTGATCATTCCCAGAAGTCGAAATGTTCTTCAGGAAGAAAAAGGAAATAAAGATTTCTCCAAAGACAAGATATACTCTATTAAAAGCAGAATAATTCTTCCCTGAAAAAGTGGAAAGTTATTCTCTAAAATAAGAGTATCGGTCTTGTGAAATCAAGAAATATTACAATATACTTGTGGTGTGGGGGCAATACTATACAATTCAGTTACATTAATAAAAGTAATATACAAGCAACATACCACAAGTTCATTGCAATATCACGTAATAAAGATGTGGAGTAAATGCGTTCTTGAAACACAGACAGAAAATTTGTACAAGTGAAAAGAATCGTTTACTCTATACTTCAAATGAAAAACAGATGTATTCCTACATACACAAGGATTTGTACAAGAAAAATATCTATTTATTTCAATACTATGAGAAATTTTTACATTGTACAGGTTACAAAAAGAAGCGGAGACCGGTATCCGCACAATCCCCGGTCAATACAAAAAGCAGAGAATGCAAAAACAGACTCATTTCTCCTTTTTCCCACCCTTGGAGCTTTTACCCGGTCGGGTAATAAGTTTCGAAGGCCGCGTCGGAGAAGAAAGAGGAAGAGACTCAGACGGTTCCATCTCCGCCTCATCCCCAGCAGCAGAAGAACTCTTCTTTCCTTTCTTTGAAACCACACGCTTCCCCTTCTTCTTGGAAGAAGACTCACTCCCCGGAGCAAGAAATGTAGAAAGCTTTGTGTCATAATCGAAAGACTGCTCCGGGGTCTTCTCGCTATCTTCCAAACCTTCTGCCTTCTGTTCTTCGGAAGCAGATGGTTCATCTAAACCTTGAAGGGCCGCTATTGGTTCTTCCTGTGAACCAGGTTGGGAAGCTGGAAGAGGTATAACTTGAGAAGGAGGAGGAACGGCAGCTGAAGAAGGAAGAGTTGGGGCAGTTTCTGGGACGTCTGCTGCATAATAAAAGATATCAAAATCAGTATTCTCCGAGAAAAAAGAAAACCGTGAATTGTCAAAGTTACCTGGAGAAGCCGGTTTAGCGAGATCAATCTCAAATTCCCGAGCTTGGAAGTCTTTCATTGCCTCTTCCTCTGTAGGGGTGGATACAGCTTCTGTGTCAACCTTAGCGGGAGGCGTGGAATGAGAACTAGAGCCAGCAATATCCGCATGAGCTAAAGTCGAAGTATAAGCAGGAGCAATAGGGGGTGTTTCTTTCCCAGGAAGCTTCTCTCCCGTCGCTTCGGCCCGCACTCGGACGAGCTGCTCTTTTCCTTTGGCAAGGGCATCGCGATCGCTCTCACTTAGGTAGGTAGCTTGAAGATCTGTTTCGGAGTATCCGGCACCGCCAAATAAGTCAATGATTGCCTCCCACACCTCCGCTAGGGTAACTTCATACTCTGGTCCCAAAAATGAAAGGCTCCCACGCCCCAGGACACAATGCATATAGAAGTCGAACAGGGTCGCGTCAACGGTAGCTAGGGTCGCCTTATGGGATTCTTCGGCTGCAGCTTTACCAGAGAGAACTTCATCACGTTCTCTTTCAGCCTTCAGTAACTGGGATTGTAGCCTAGCAATTTCTAAGTCTCGAGAGCTGAGTTTCTCCTGAAGATGAGCAGTGTCATCACGATATTTTCTAGTAACATGTTGTTCTGCTTCAAGTTTGACTTCAGTATCTCTCTGAGCAGCGTGGGCGTCTCGAACTTGTTTTTGAAGCATTTCCTCTTTCTGAGAATAAGAAGTGGAAGAAGTAGCAAGCTCTTTTTTAAGCCTTTCAACTTCGGCTTCGAGCTTCACATAACCATCGCTAATGCTTTTCATCTCCGAGTCATGCTGTTTACGCCATTTGTCCCACTCAGACTTATCATTTTCCATGGTCATCATAGCTTCAAGATTCAGATGGTTGACTCTTTGAAGTTCATCAACCAGCTTCTGCCGCCCAGACATTCTTTCGATGTCAAGCTTTACAGCATCGACATTTTTCAGCATCGCCTGCTTGTCAATGGGGACCAAGTCCAAATCAAAACGCACTCCTTTCAGACACCAATTCGGAAATCGGCTCTGGAGTGTGGGAGGACCGTCTCCAGCTTGGTACTGTGGCCTATTAATGATGGTCTGGATGTCAGACTCTTTAAGGGCAGGAGAACCGGAAGATGTGTTAGGAGGAACAGAAACGGTTGTCTTTTCCAAGATGGTAGATGTATCTTTCTCACCAAGTCTGGCACGTTTACTGGAATCATCAGAAGTGTGACTCTTCCCCTTATCGTCGTAAGATTTCCTTTTATAAGGATCGTCGCTTCTGCGAGAAGAGTCACGTTGCTCGTCCCTTCTCCCGAAGTATTCCTCATCTTCTCTCCGGCGACGCTCTTCATGAGCTCGCCTCTCATGAGCCTTTCGAGCAGCTCTCTCCTCATCAGTTTCTTTCACGGCACTGATATAACTCCTAAAGTCGTAAGCTTCACGGCTTCCGTAGCGCTGAAATTTGTTGAAGTAAGAGCCGCTTCGCCCCATCAGAGAACCTGAAAGTGAAGAAAAAGACTAGTTTTAGAAATCCTCAAGTTGAAGAAGCTAAGTGCATATAAGTACCAAAATTCTAAGTGTGTGTGATGTGTAAACTACGCGCGTCAGACTACAAACCACTTTTGGGTGTAGAAATGGCAATAAGTTGTGTGGAAGGTGTTGTGGATTGTTGCAAAGAAGAAGTTGCTTCGATAACAGGAGGAACCACTTTAGAAACATCATCTTTAAAGAGCTCCTGAGAGGTTATCATGATGTCGCTCAGACTATCGAAAGTATCATCGCCATGGTGCATGGGAGAATTATCTTTCTCAATTTCCATCTCAGCCGTCTTTTCAACAGTGTGAAGATTTTCCTCCTCTTCAACAACCGGGGCAAGTGCTAACTTACTGGACGTCCCAGCAATGTCGGGACGAGTAGAACACTTTACCAATGAAGTCTCAGCGATAAGTTCTTGCAATAAAGGTTCTTCAGCAGGAACAGGGGCATCCGACTCCTCAGCAGGAGAATCAGGGACTTCATGTGGCTGAGCGGAACGGGAAGGATGTAAGAGTCCAAATTCGTGGAGGAACTCATCTCTCAATAAAAATTGAACACTTCTCTCCTCGACTGGCACGGCCATAAGCCTCTCAAAAGTCACCTTGTGACTGGCATCTCGAAGTGGGGGAGGAAGTGCTGCAAAAAAGAAAGAATGGAGTTAAGCATTTAACAGTTCGAATTCTGAAAAGTTTTGGGAACAAATCGGGAAGATAAATAATCGTACTTCCCACTCTCCAAATGGCGTAGAATCCCGGAGGGCAGCGAACATAAAAGAATTGAGTCAAAAATCCGTGGGCACTTTCAGACAAGTCCAGAATTAGTTTGCGGTTCCTGGCACTCCTCACAAGTGTAATAGAGGGATGATCTTTGTTCTTTACAAACGTGCACAAGAAGCGAATTTCGGCAAAACTGGGAAAACGGCCCAACGTTCTCCTGAAAAGCACACACAGTCCTAGCAGGATGGAGTATCCATTAGGGTGCAGTTGAAAAGGAGAGATAGATAGCCGAAGGAGAAGTTCTCGAAGACAATCATTAAAGGGCGGAATAGCTCCGCTCAAGCACATCTGACGATTCACAGCAACAAAGCCAAGAGGCGGCCTGTCAGCAGTGTCGCTTGACCCAGGAAGTAAAGCATCTGCTTCGGCAATGCCGAACTGGATGCACAATTGTCTGAAGATCTTGTGGCTTAGAGTAGTAGGAGTCCGTTCCGGAGGGTCGTTCAGTGGAGTAGCAATTGGAAAAGCCTCTCCAGCTATTTCCAAGTCTTCCTGTTGGGATGCCATTCTACACAAGGAACTGGACGATCAAATAGTAAGGTGCACGTTTCCTAAAAAAGAGTGAAGTGTTGTGCAGAACTAACGCAGTAACAAGCAAATATAAATGAAATTAAATTAATTGATACTTGTCGATTATAAAGTTTCGGGGCTTGATATCTTAAGTCCAAGAACAGTGTTGTGTTGATGCAAATAAATCAGCCTTAGTTGATCGTTTCAATTTTGCTTTAATACTTCACTTAGATTTGTTAGTTCACAACATTTCATTCGCGAAGTTCATTTAAGTTTGATATTCTTTGTCAACTAATCTGTCATTTGGTGTGGGCAATCAATGGCAGTATATTCGTCCCATTTTTTTTTTTTCTGTGAATATTACTTCTAAACAGGTTATCGGCATTAAAGTTAAGGCAATCTGAAAAGAAGTGCAACAAAGTCTAAAACAATTCAAAAAAAAAAAAAATCAGCCCAATTCTGCCTAAATTTCTAAGTCTCAGGTCGTTCACGACCTAACATAAGTTGGAGTGATTTTAAGTCGTGCAGGGCAAATAAGAGCATTCAGGGCTATGCAGAATTGTTTAAGTTCTAAGTCATTCGGCGACCTATTCTTGGTCGAAGCACCTTTAGGTCGCACAGTGCAACTGAAGGGTTAAAAGCAATGCAGATTTGATCAAGTCCTAACTCGGCTGCGATTTAAAGCTTATGTCACAGGAAAGTTAGGTCGTTCAGCGACCTAACACAAGTTCCAGTCTTCCTTAGGTCGCGAATAGTCTTAAGTCGCCTAAAACCCTTACTGCTAACTTCCTCTCCACGCCACAAACCACCAAACCCTATAACCCGTTATCAATTACACCTATAAACCCATCGCCTTCCTCACCCCTTCAATTCATCGAAAGATACGAAGAGCGATTCAACACATCCCTAATCCATCGCAGATCCAACACATTACTATGCCCTCATGAATCAGCCAAAGCAACTATCGAGAATCAACCACGACAGCCGCTTGAAACGGTGCACAACTCATAGAATGGGGCTAAGGTCGAAAAAGCAGGGATTCAAGATTAAACGATGATTATGATAGGATGGATGTCAAACTCACTTACGGGATGTAATGGTAAGGAAGAATTGATGACTGGAATAGGTTGAATTCGCCTTTGGAAACTCGAAAAAATTCGTCAATGGCAGCAAGGGATCGAAGTAGTAGAGTAGGGAGGAAGAAGCGACCTAACCGATTTATATGAAACCAAGAAAGGAAGATGAATAGACAAGCAAGTTAGTGTTTTAGGTCGCTCGCGACCTAGCGAAGTTAAGTCGAAGCACACGACCTATGACTTCGGCCCGTACTTCGAGGGGCAAATGTTAACTCCTATTAAGAAGCGACCTAAAATCTTGAACGAGTCAATGAAGCAGCGACCTAACAGGAGCCTGCGACCTAAAAACATAGCGACCTAAAGAATGTCGCGACCTAACTGCTGAAGGGAACTTCGCGACTTAGCATTGTTGCGACCTAGGGGAGTCTACGACCTAACTATAAGAAAGCATTGCGACCTAAGGACTTAAGAGGTCTTCAGCGACCTAAGGATGGAAAGGCCTTGCGACCTAAGATCTAGGAGGATCTCGCGACCTAACAGCATAAGAAGTTCGCGACCTAACAGCATAAGAAGTTCACGACCTAACAGCATAAGAAGTTCGCGACCTAACAGCATAAGAAGTTCGCGACCTAACAGCATAAGAAGTTCGCGACCTAACAGCATAAGAAGTCCGCGACCTAAGAGGCTTTGCGACCTAAGGGAGTCAGCGACCTAACTACTGAAGATGCTTGCGGCCTAAAGCCTGAAATGATCTAGCGACTCAACAGTCTAACTAGCTAAATGCAGAGAAGGGGATGCGACTTACTATAGGTCGTTCACGACCTACTACTTGCTCAGATGGAAACAGAAGCAACTCAATCAGGCTGCCTTCCCTAAGTCGCATATGGATTGCGACCTATCTTAGGTCGCTCACGACCTAAGACCTAATTTAGGTCGTACGCGACCTAAGACTTAGGAGAATTTCCAGAATCCAAACCAGCCTCTATAAATACCCCACCACTTCTAACTTGAGGGGGACTTTTTGGCCATTCATTTCTCCAAGCGCCGTTACGCTGTCGAAGCCTCCTCTCTTTCGGCAATCAAAGGTCTTCAAGCATTCGAGACACTACAACGATCTTCGAGAAGAGCTCCTAACATCCAACGCGGATTCATCGAGTTTCATCATTAAAGATCGAGCTAGTAGTCAAGAATGATTTCGTGATCAAATTGTATTGTATTTAGAGAGATATTGTATCGAATTGTAATCAAATCAGCAATAAAAGACTATAAAGTGGATGTAGGCTCAATTACGGGCCGAACCACTATAAATCTGTTGTTCATTTACTGTTTTTCTGCTATTCACAGCTCATATTCTGTTCCCGTACCAACGGGTGGTGCTTTCACAAGTTTATTACACACACCGGGTGTTAGCGTTCACTTTTGACCGTTAACACCATTGGTATCACATCTTTTTTGATGTTGACATAAACCATCTGAAAAATCTAATATATCACATAAATAAGGATCTTATAGATTCATTGTATGGAATTCAAATAAAAAAAGGTAAGATATATATATAATATCATCTAAATTAGAATATTAAGATAAGCTTCATAGCATGGAATTCAAGTGAAATATGTGCGTGTGTGTGTATTTGACTACACTAAAAATTTAATATTGCCAGGACGTTATTTGATTTCATAATATGGAGTTCAAATGAATAAGAGAACATGATAGATCTGACTATATCAATAATAAAAGATTTTTCTAGATATATTTGACTGAATTAAAAAAATTAATATCCTCTAAAAATAAATGAGATTTATAGTATGGAATTCAAATGAAAAAAAAGAGCATGATATTTTAACTATATCAATAATAAAAGAATTTTGTCACCGATTCTAACTCAAAAGGCAAGTGGTAATGTGCTCTAAATTGAGGTTCTAGAGAACTTGGTTTTGAATCCCAAAAACATCAAAAGAAGTGCTTTATTTGAATGAAGTATCATTCTTATACTCAAGATTTTCTCAAAAATAATAAAAGAATTTTCTAGATAAAATATTGAAGCCAACTTTTCGGAATAAAAAATAATGAAATTTTTCATAAGTAATTATGTAGAAAATTAACATATTTTAAAAAAAAACATAGAATGATAAAAGATAACATTTTTCTTTCCCATTAAAAAATATATTATGTTTTGTTAAACATGACTAGATACCATTATGTTCATGCACTAATTTTAGCAATTTTATTAGATAGTTCTTTATAGCAATGTTAATCAATAGGGCAATATATTTACTAAAATTTTAGCAAGTATATCCCAAATCTTTTTTATGTTAACGAGTATTGTATGTTTATTTTTTATATGCACGTTCATCGCACGTGCCAAAACACTCATTTTAATAATGCAAGTAGGGGGGTTTAAACTTCTGAACAATTAACGAAGCTTACTTTCCAAAAATACCATGCGATTTTACTTTAGCTTGATCATTTAACTTTTTTCGGTTCAAATCACTCTCATTTATTCTAAGAATGCAACATGATAATTGTTTCAATCATAAATAAAATTTTGACACTGTAATATCTCTCCACTATCTATAGTAAAATGATAATCAGTTATACCATTAAAATATATGCATCATGTTTTTATCCACCATCCATTTCACGCATGTAGAAGAACAGATTTTTTCTTGCAACTGTGCCATAAAAACAAATGTGCAATACCTATGCATAGTACCAACTAGACAATTACTTGTTACCAATCAATTATTATAGGCAAGTTGTATTTCTATTTACAAGCGTAGCACATTATGTATACTGTTATGGCGTCGCATCCTTTTGTGAAACTTTGCTCTTTTTTTAGCAAAATATTTAATCTCTGCAAAATTTAATATGGCCAATCTACTTTTGAAACACTTGTGATAATCAACTTCTAAGATACTATCATTGACATAACCACAAATGTTTCCTTTCATATTAATACAAATATTAGATTTGTTAAAATGATATAGGGTTAGAAACTAACATATTTCCTTTGATATTCCAAATTTTCCACAAGTTTTAATGCTGTTATTGCTTGTTATCGATATTTTTTAATGTTTCCCATTGAGATCAGGTAAGTGCCAGCGATGCCTAAGAAGACGACTGCAACATGTTGGTTGCAATTCAATGCTCTAAGTCAGATCAATCAAAACTCAAGTCTTGTCCATTTACAAAAAAACATTTT
This sequence comes from Allium fistulosum, assembly GCA_030737815.1. Taxonomy (NCBI): domain Eukaryota; kingdom Viridiplantae; phylum Streptophyta; class Magnoliopsida; order Asparagales; family Amaryllidaceae; genus Allium; species Allium fistulosum. The sequence continues at coordinate 1,365,497,803 of CM060902.1, read as the reverse complement.
CAATGACTACTCGATGGCTTTGTTCACACAATACTACAATAGGACACTATACTCCTAATCAACGGCAAAGATATTATGTTGTTAGTTTCTTTCGAACTATCTTGAATTTACAGAAACGTTGAAATTGACTTTCAACTAAAACACCATTAGTATGTGTTTTTGCCATCAACAAGTAATTTAGTAAGATGATGATTGTTGAATGTATATCACCAATTGAATGTTAACAATCCTCTAAAAGAGAATAAGACATATGTGTGAAAACAAAGAGAATTTATTTACGTGGTTTGACACGACAAGGCATTTGTTGCTAGGACCAAGAAAATTGCTTAAAATATTTTATTGCCTTACTCATCAGATCAGCCAAGGCAACTGATCCCAATCAAGCCTATGTAAATACATCTCCAACGATCAAAGATATGAATTGTAGATTTGGAAACCAGCTAAAAATGTAAATATTTTAGTATATGAATATAAAAGGACTATGTATTGAGAAAGGATTCGATTTCAAAAGTTTATAATATTAGACTTAACTCCAGTTATCTTCTCTTCTCAAAATAAAATTAATCATATTTAACATGTAGACGAAAATCTCATCATGCCAAACCACATAAAAATTCTTCTTTTTATTTTCACACATCTATATTATTCTCTTTTAAGAGAATTATTAATATTCAATTGGTGATCAATGATTCTCATAAAACTATTTGGTGAAAAAACCACAGAATATTTGTGTTTTATTGAAAGTTAACTTTAACATTTACGTAAATTTAAGATATTTGAAAGAAACTGACAGCATATAATGCACCTATAAATGTGAGGAAATAAAAATCACAACAAATCCTCAAAATAAAGCCAATGGCTAAGAATATCACTTGTCCAAATAAGAGACATGTTCAACCATATGGTAGTGGTATTGCCAACTAGGGAAGAATTTTCAATTTGTTCGATCAATTTTAAGTAAAAAATACCAAGCCGAATTGGAATTTAAGAAATTGAAAACTGAACCCTAATTGATTTCAATTAGTTTAGTCGGTCTTATGTTTAACCGAACTAAATAGATAAACTACAGAAATTATCATAAATTAAAGTCAGAACATTCATATACAAAGTTTACCTAATTGGTAAATCAATTATAAACTTATTTCAACACAACAAATTTCGATAACTTAACAAGAGTTGGATTATAACAATTAAACCGGTAATTAATAGAATTAATTTACAAACCGAATATACATAAATTCAACCTACAAACCAAACTGACTAAAATGAAGATATTCAGATATTCAATCAGTTAATTTGATTCTAAATATTACTCACCTCTGTCGTCAATTAGTTTACCCCAAAACCCATGAATTTGAGTGAATGCAAGAGGCAATGGTAAAGAAGCAATAGGAAGTCCTAAAAAAGAGGAATGAACGCAAAAGATATTCGCAAGTCGGTTCCAACAAGTCTAGCCACAAAATCATTCTATTCGCAATTACGAATGCAATAGAAATGGCAATCGATGTACGACACATGGCATCCCGCAATGCGGATAGTGCTAGATAGGATACATGATTCTGCTCGAATCAACAAAGAAATTAACTTCTCTAATGGACTAGACAACAAAGGAATATCATGAGAGGAAGTAGCTGAATCAAACTTTCAACCATGTACAAAGAGATCCAAAGTTAAATCAACCTTGTAAAAACACAACTAGATAGGATATGCAATATATTAAGGGAGCTGCAAACAAGGGATCATACAAAAAACCTCTGATTGAGATCACGATCTTAACAATCCTTTGTTCATTGTATCTATGATGCGTTATTGCTTCCAATTTTTAGAAGCCAATGCTTGATAGATAAGGAATGGACAACCGATTTCATCATGCACCTCAACACTTTCAATATCACGATAAATACATCCATAATCTAAATGCTTGTTCCAAATATTTCCACTAACTGCAGTTGCAAAGCAACAGTACCTAAAACATACTCGATTGACACCAGCTCGTAGCTCTTTACGAAATTCAAAAGGCAATGGTACATAGCTTGTGTGTAACCAAGAGGGACATATAGCCTTGCTAACATAAAGCAAGGAGCGGAGAGTCACTGAAAAGCTTTATAAACGGTTCAAGGGGGGAGTTGGGAGGACTAAAAGAACCGACGTGGAAAACTAATTGTTGTCCTGATGGGTCTACATATAGAAACCCCATTTGACTTATCATATCCCAAAAGACTGTTTACAGCGAGCACTCGCGTACATTAAAGTCGAGAGAACCAAATTAGAATACAAGACAGAAAGTAGACACTGTATAGGTTATTATTATTAAGACATCCAATCACAGAACCGTGACATGGTGGCAAGAAAAGAACAAATGACTGAAAGTTGAATCATCAAAAGTGATCGAAATAAGATGTTGAAACGACCAAAAAAACATGACTTGCTTTACCTATTGCAATGATCTAATAAAACCATATGCAAAGGTGTTTATTGGCAATAAAGCTCAAGTTCCTTGTATCTATCCGGTACCTTTAAAGGAAGACCATGATAAATTAGATCTCCACAAATACTATTGTGTCTACGTCATAGGGCCACTACAAAACAAGTGTTATCTGACCCAAAGGGTTCACTTGAAGAAATATACACGAACTTTGCAAGGACAAAACGAGCAAAATCTACAAAAATTGCAAGCTCATCGTCCAACATTTATCAATGGATTCATACGTTAAACAACCAAGTTGAGGGCAAAGACTGTTAAGCATGAAATATTGATAAACTTTTAAGAAGATCGCTCGTACTTTAATCTCAAGTTTTAGTAAATATGCACTCAACGAAATTCTCTCTATGAGTTAGTAGTTTTTGAAATTGTCAAACTTTGAGTTTTTTATGTTGTACGACTCGTTAAAGGAATGAAACTAAATTGTTTGCATTTATGTCAAGATATTGGTTGCACTATTATTTGATGAAATCACCTCGAAAATATGAGCCCTTTGGTGACAATGAACGTCTTCCTAGCTATTGATGGGAGCATGCCCTATAAATTAGCTGATTTATGATATACGACAATTATAAAAACTCTTAAGTAAGAAGAATTCAAAAAAATAAAGAGGTCCTAAAACATTCAAATAGTTGAGCGCGAACACTCGAGAAAAACGATTGGTCAAGGGATCGCAACTTTTCCAAATAAAAGTGTCAACAAAAAGCAAAAAGTGTCTTAGCGTGTTAGCGTACTGACTGAAATCACCTTTAATAAGAAATGCTTTGCTTTGATGAGATAGCATATCATTTGTGAGTACCTAATGTCTTTCAATTTTGGGTCGAAGGCCTTGCCTAAATGAGGTTGGCTGTGATCACATGGCAGATCAAAAAAATCTTTTCAAGATGTATATTTTTTTGTCTTAACGAGGTTATAATAAAATTATGTAGCAAATTAAGGATGTCTTTTTTAGGTAATAAAGATTTTGCCTTAACAAGATCGTTTGTCATTAATGATATATTATAAATGTTGTTCAAAGATGATAAAGATTGTCTCAAAAAGGCTAACTATCATTACATGATAGCTTAGATTAGTAACAATGTTTATTAAGATGGCGACGGTTTTGTTCAAACAAGGTTAGTGCCATTGTATGACAATTCCGAACAAAAAGGAAAAAACTTGATATCTTTAAGTTTTAAATGGAGGTGGTGTCCCATGCGACCACCTAAATTTTGTTTTAATTAGGTTGTTATCCTAACGATAACAAAAATTGTATACTAAGATGATCATTTACGGTGTTGCTCATTGGGGTCACTTATTAAAAAGACCTCGTTTTAATGAGCTATTGTCGTTGAATAACAATCATGAACGCCTTTAGGATAAGAGCTCAATGGTTAAAGACCTTATCTTAAAGGGTTGATGTGAAAACATGAGATTTGAAAATTTTAGGTTTTTGTAATGGTGTTTTCATACTACGATCACTTAGGTTTTAACTGTCAATCATTAACAATTAACCCTTAAGGAAATTACTCATGATGTTATCCTATGCGACCACCTATTGCAGAATACTCTACCCAATCGTTAAGGATAAACTTGTGAAAATCGCAATAATAGAAAATCTGAATTAAGCAAGAAAATATGTTAAAGGAAGTTACAACAATACTAGAAAAACAACTTCAAAATGCTAAAAGAACACTTACGCTCAAAATTGCAAATTACAATAAGCGTTTGAAGAAAAGAAAAAAATATGCTTTATGTAGTATTTGCTATTGCCCGTAACATTATGTTATGTGAAATCTCCTCCAATGTGATCAAGAAAGGCATTTATGACAAAGCTTGCACGAAATGGCCTCGCCAACTCCCTAACATGTTTTTGGAAGCAATAACATTATTAGAGCAACAATATGCTTTTAAGGAGATGACGAGGCAAGCGTAGTTGGTGGAAGAGTCAAATAACCCACTTAGCCAATGGAGGTGGTTGTGTTTCTTTATAAAGTGTTTCTTTATAAAGTGTTTCTTTATAAAGTGTTCTGATCCTTCGAAATTAAAGTCGGTTTCTCCTGCTTGAGATTGCAACCAGGAAAAGCATCAAGCCCCGCTAAAAGAAAATCACAAGTATATATCCCAAGCGACTCCTTATCATTCATACGAGGGGCTAAAACATTTACATCCATGTTAAAAGTATCACTAACAAACAAGAACGCTAATCATAGGAAGATGTTAACCTCTCAATACCTAATATGCTACAGAATGTAGAATCCAAAAGCAAGGGGCAAAGGATTTATATAGAGGTTAATGAGATATCTCAACTGAATAATCAAAGCGCATGGAGAATCCAAAAGCGAGGGGCAGAGAATTTATATAGAGGTTAATGAGATATCTCAACTGAATAATCAAAGCGCATGACAATTTATCTAGCAAATTGATTGTCTTCCTTGTGCAGGAAAATGAAAAGATGTCTAATTAGGTAGATGTATTGAGGGAAAAAATTGACTAGGCGGAGCTGACAAGTGTCCAGACATTAATTGCCAAGTGACTATGCAATTTGGTCACTAAAGTCCTTTATGCTTGCACGGAATGAACTTCCAAGCAAAGTGTTAACTATTATCGTGAAATTTTAATGCTTTCCGGTTGAGAATGCTTGAGTAGGAGAGACGTCCAAAAAGACGATCGCGGCATGTTGTTTGCAATTGAATGCCTTGAGCGTAATCAATCAAATGCACATATCCATAAAGCACATTTGCATGACTATTCAACAAGTCTGTTCACATAATAGGACACCAAATTTGTAATCATCAGCGGAGGCAAATCTATAAAGTTGCAACCCAAGGATGCTCGCTTGGACCAGGTTGCTTATACCGTGAAACCTACTAGCACCGAAAAATATATTTCTTTGCCTTATTTGGCCAAATTAACTAAGGCAATAATAAGCCCTTATAAATAGGATCTAGAATGATAAAAAACATAATTTGTGGATCTAAAAACTATGTAAAAATGTAAATATTTGGTATATAAACATAGAAGGAATATGTACTGTAAAAGGATTCTACTTCAAAAGTCTATAGCTGGTAATCAAATTTATCTTATCTTCTATCCTAACAGTAAAATTGTTCATAACCGATCAGTAGCCGTGTGTCAACGGCCTAACAACATAAATTCTTTGTATCTTTCTGTTTTCATGCATCTCTACTGTCTTTTGTTAATTAAATGTTAATATTCAGTCAGTGATATGCATTTAGCTAACTCCTTCAGTTTGATTGTTGTTACTTGTTACTGTTTTCCTTGTAACATGAAATACATCTGGAACTGCCACAGGGTTCAAGCAGTTCTAGATGACACAGATGGAGGTAAAAGTGAAATTGTAAGCTAGAAACCGGGTAAACCAGGTTCACAGTGCTCTACACTGGAACCGAAAATAAACTTCTTCTTTTTTCTTTTTGAAATGTGGCCTACTCATATAGTCTTGGCTATGTAAGAAAATGGTAATTCGACCTATTTTACCAATACCAAACCAAATATTGGAAGTTACAGTTTGAATCTTCACACTCGTGACACCAAATAAACGTAACATAAAATATCACAAATCAATATATTAAATATCACCACTATGTAAATCTGAACCAAAATGGATCTACACTCTAACACCAACCACAGATCTTCCTAACGGTAAGGAATAAGTAAGCGAGCCAATTACCTTGTTTGTGCCGCGATAGTGAGTCCACGAGCCCCAAGCTGACGAGTAAGGCTCGCCGATTGTATATGGAAAATCTTTGATTCCGGCTCCAGATCCAGCGACCACTCCTTTCAGAAATTTGAACATCTTTTCGCTTCTTTTTTCAGGAAGAAGAGAAGTGATCTGAAACAAGAGGGATGAAAACGAAAGGGAAGGAGAAGAAATTTCTGCAGGTGTTCTGCTGATGGAACTATGGGCTGGGCTCCCTTGCGTCTTGGATTGGATCTGATGTTACAGCGAAAATCCTAGTTGGACCGAAGACTAATAAGGGAGAATCGGAAGGGAGCGGTCTGCTCAAAGCGAGCGGGGAATTTGTTAAAACATTTAAGTGAGGTATTCGAGCGAAGTTTGTTAAAACGAGAATATATTTGATGGTGTGAAAGATGTATTTGAATTAATTATTTAAATTATAGTTAATTAATTATTTGTTTTGATGTGTAATATACGTTAAATAATTGCAATTAAAATTAAATAAATTATGAAATTTCATTAAAACTACTACAACATTCGAAAGACAAATACAATGATTTAGAGATACAGATAAAAAAATACAATGCAATGTTTCAGCGCAGCCGTACTATAATAATTTCATTCTTCTGGTATTGCTAAGTGTTGTCATGTCAACGTATCGTTGTACTTGTTCAGTCACTTTGTTTGTAGTAGTTCTCAGATTAAAATATTTCTCATGGCATTCTCTTGAAACAAGATCGGAATCATTATAATAAGTCATAAACTCTGGATCGTCATTATTGTATTTTCATATAAAATCTAGTATACTGATTCCTTGATATTAATATTTTCCGTTGAAACCAGACTATAATTTTGTAACGTATCGCACAACGAGAGAAAACATAGCTTTTTCACTCGAAAATTACGTTAACATCATTCTTGATGCCCATTTAATATATCTTCCACTTACTGTAAACCCGTATAGTTTCACGTGTGAATCCGTCTAATATCATTCCTTCTTCTACATAGATACATTATGCAACGACCTGCTTTTTCGACCCTAAAAAGTCGACACTAATACATCCATGATATTCACGTGTTGAACTTCCAAGTGCCGAAAAGACAGATTGTTGGCATGAAAGAAAAAAAGAAATAACATAATTTCATATCGCGACGAGTAATATATAATATAAAACATATCTTTACAAAAGAAAACTGTAATATACAGACAACAATTATAGTAAACTAACATATCATCAGCTTGGACAATTATAACAACCTGTCCTCACAAATGCTGATAAATACTAACAAGAAATGCAGCGGAAATAAAGATACGTAAATACGTCTTGGAAGTACCCAGCTCGTCTCCTAAAGCTCCAAAGCATCCATAACTAAATTTGGAAATGTGCTCGGGCTGACTCGAGCATTATAAGAAAATAATGCCCGGGTCAGTGTGGTAAAGTAACGTGAGAAACACAATCAAATGGATTTTTAATATGATGAAACCTTTCAAAAATAAAGTTATCTCGTAAGACCACGCTGCACATAAACACGAACGGGTTTTAACTTACGATAACCAAAGCATTCCAGTGATATTATAATAATGTCTAGAGTTGAAAATACATAAGAAATAGTTGTATTATGCGTGAGTGTACAACACAACAATAATAGGTATACAAATCAAAACACTAAGGCGCATTCGCTAATTGTGTAGGATTTCATGAAGGTGCCCTCGGTACTTCGAGAACAGTCTTCCTGCACAAGGATCAGAGATATCCTTCTAAAATAACATACAACCCTAGATGATGTACATAGGAAAAAAATAGCTGGCCCTCACTACGGTAGGCTGAGTGCATCACTCCTACATGCATATCTATAAGTTTCTCTATGATGGAGTCGACTGCACCCTCTTAGGTAGCTAAATCCCAATGGCTACGCATTCTATCTTTGGTTTTAGTCATCTCCGCTGGTGAGGCTACGTCCGGTATTCCAGCACATGAGTCACAATTCGAATAGATCTCGGAACCACGCATGGATTCTCATACCTCAACATGTCTCGGAATCACACATAGATTCCCACATCTCAACAGATCTCAGAATCACACATGGATTCTCATACCTCGGTAGGTCTCGGAATCAAACATGGATCCCCACATCTCAAAATAGATCACGAACCTCTTCCAAAGCATAGAGCACATATATGATTTTACAGTGGTTACGGTTTTAAGTCATCTCATATAAGTATACTCCCCCGCTTACCGGGCGCTCCAAAACCAATCGATAGTTTCCGGTGATCTCAACTCTGATTATGTAGGAAATAAACAGACAATAACTAAGAGCAGAGATCACCTTCTAACCATTTAAGCGGACGGATTTTCTTATTATTTGTCCTAGAAGAGCAAAACGAGTTTATACGTACAGTATAGTATCACCGAAGATAACTGTACCGTATAATTCTCGTGTTTCTTTTAGATATTTCTAGAGTGTATTTGGTCAAGATTTGATAGTCGGTTATTTAACTATCAAATAAACGATCAATCAAATCAAAGGTTTAATTTCATAAGAAACCAAGCACGGTTAAACACATAAGCAGCCACTAAGCCCCTTTAATTAATCTTTTCATTAATTAAAAATCGCCTTGAAAATACTTGAAAAATATTCATATGCTTATCTCAATGGTATAAATATATTCACAAACCATTTCACTTCCAATACATAGAAAATATTTTTCAATTTCCCAAAATCATATTTTTCAATGTCATTATAAAACATTATTACTATAAACCAAAACCACTTTTCCTTTAGTGTTAATTATGGAAAGAATGGCTCCACACCACCATAATTTAAGAAGGATTATTTATCAAAATCAAATCTCATTCCTTTTATAAAATTCTCTGTTTATAAATTCATTCCATATTTACAAGTCCTTCTATAAATCTCTAAATTAATTTACAAAACTCCTTTTATAAATCTCTAAACTTATTTACAAAACTCCTTTCTATTTATAAAATTCTTTTCTATTTATAAAACTCTTTTCTATTTATAAAACTCTTTTATAAATCTCTTTTATAAAAATCCTTTTATAAATCCAAAACTCATTTTTATATATCTTATATATTTAACACAAATTTTCGTTATTATAAAAATATCACTTATAAATCTATCCTTTTATTTATAAATTACCATTTATAAATCTCTCTATTATTTATAAAATATCATTTATAAATCTATCTTTCTATACAACATTTTATATAAAACGTTTCATAAATATTTATTCCAAAATACCGTTATCTTCTTTTAAAAACAGAATCACTTTATAATAAAAGATAAACCCATTTATTTACCTTTAAAATAAACACTCATTATTATATCAACTTTTCTGTAAAATAAATACTTCCGAAATACTTTTAAAACATTTCCAAAAAGGTTGGATAAAATAGATAAGTTCAAAAACAATTTCTAAATAAATGTCATAGAAAATTCCAAATTTACTTTTAAAATCTTCCTTTAGATCAAAACTGTTTTCAAATCAAAATAGCAAATACTAGTATTTCAAAATACTGTAATGAGGCCCAGAGCTACCATAGCACTTAACAAATGCTATTATTACTTTTATTACTAAAAAGGTTCCACTTTTAACATATATCAATGTTACACTAAATAAGGTCGGGCTACCAAGCTTCTAGTACTCAACAATTAACAATCAATAGTTAACACATCATTTTCCAATATTAATACATATTAATTAACTTCAAAAATCATCATTTTACTTTGCAAGCATATAGTGAGGATTTATTCTACTCAATAGATGTCCAAAATAATCTATTCAGTTTCATTATAGCAGGACGGTGTTTTATTCAGCCAAATAAATATCACAAATGAAGTATAATTAATTTACCAAGTTATTATTCAAAACATCATAATTATATTCAATTGATATTATTTTATCAATATTTTATACTTCGTTAAAACAATAGACAAGTTATACTATAATGTTGTACTCGTCGGTACGAGTCTAACACAAAAATCCACGAGTTAATCGAAATTAAAATGAATGAGATATCACATTTTAAAGCATACTTTAAAACAAATAATAAAAACATGTTCTCACCAATAACCAAGTAAACCCAGGCCCATAACACATCCAGCCCGACCAAGCACAGTAACCTTTTCTCCCCCAAAATTCAGAATTGCGTGCTCTAGTAATCAAACTCGCCTCGATCAAAAGCAAATGCCGCCTCCTCAATCAACTACAAGCGCCGCCGCCGCCGCCGATCAACTTGTTATACTCCACCGCCATGGCCAACTTGATGGCCTCCATCGAAGACGGCAAAACAATTTTCGAACATAAAAATAAACCACTGAAACCCTAAATCGACCTCTTCCCGCTTCCTCCAACCGCCGGAGCTCCTCCGCTCTCTACCATAACTCTGTCATGACTCAAGGCTACTTCCAGCACCGACCGTTGATCCCTTAGCCACCTATATTGTAACGACCCGGGATTTTTATCGTCTTGAATTAGGAATATTTATTTTTAATATTTATTAATACAGTCTTTTAATCAAAATAAAACCCTTGTTAAATGACAATTTGTAAAAATAAATGGTTTTAAATCAACATAATATTTTAATTTTTTCAGATTTTATTTATAAAATAGAAAATTGATTTAGTTTGGAATTTCTTATATTTATAAACATAACAACAAAATCTATATGTAGATTAAAAACAAATTCATAATAAATATGAATGGAAAGAAGGATATATGGATAAATAGAAATGAATATGGCTTATGAACAATATAATGTTGTATAAAGAGAAAGAGTTTTAAAATTTGGATTTCTCTTATGTGTATACATATAAGTTCAGGAAGAATTATATAATATTTATAAACCAAAATAAAATAGTATATGAAATTGGAAAGTGAAAAGAAAAGAAAATATATAAGAAAAATATATGATGATGGAAATGAGAAAATTAAATAAAATCATAAAAACATTTTTAAAAGGGGATCTTTTTACAAAATATGTTTTAAAACAAAAATATTATTCTCATACATTAGCAAAAAGTTTATGCATGTCTAAAAATATATAAAATAATGAAAGCATGCCTTTAGAATCAATTGGAATGAGGAGTTAACTTCAAAGTGTACAAGTCAAAAATAAATTGTCTGATCAAAGAAGAAAGGAAAAAAATAAAAATAAAAACATTCCTGGTCAAACTAACAAAGAGAATGAAGGCTGAAAACCATATATCAACTCAGCCACCAAGGTTTCAAATCAGCCACCAAAATTTCTCATCAATCCATCAAATCCTAGTACATCAACCTTAAAAGATTTGCAATCCTTCTTGAGCCCAAAACCTTGTACATGCACATCATTTCACTTTTCCTGAACATGTATATATAGGCATGTGTGTGTATGTTAGTTTTAGTTTAAAACTCTGTAAAACAAAAGCCTGTAAAACAAAAACACTGTAAAGTAAGAAAACAACCTGCTCTATCAAAATCAAAAGGGAATGCAAGATTTTCAAGATGTGTAAATCCTAGACTAAGATTCAAGTAGAAGATTTGGAAGATCTCAACAATGATTAAGGTGAGGATTTAAGTTTGATTGCCTGGAAGTGTTTTTACTGTACTCTGCAAATGTTAACAGAGTTTAAAAATCATGTATACTCTGTCTTCAAAAATCAATACCTCCCACCTCGATTCAAATTAGCTAATGATGTCAACTAATGAAGTATTTGTTTTTGAATCAAGACCACACCAAAAATAGTTTGAAGCCTGATTATTTTATATATTGTGGGTAATGGCAAAATATCAGTAGACAACTCAAGTTTTGACAAAATTTAACTTATTCAAATCATCAAACCAGGTTTGTAATTGTGATTGTCATATCAAAATAGGATTTTTAGCGAAGGAATTGTGATTTTTAATAGCATAGGTTGTGAGAAATTGAGAGATGATCCGAATTGGCTAAAAAAATAATTTCCGGCTATGACGTCGTCGAGGAGGGGTACGGCTTGGTCGAGGAGGAGCTGGGGGACAAAGGAAGAGTTTCACCGTGGCCAAATGTTGATTTTGGTTTTAATTTGGGATAGCGTGGAAATTTAGGGTTTAACGCAAGTTCTTTAGGTGGGTTCGGGTTCTTCGTCGCTGGCGAAAGGAGGTGGCGTCGAGTGGCGCTGCACGTGGCATAGAGGTAGTAGGTGACATGGTGGTTCTTTTGGTGGTGGTGGCATGGGTTCTGGTAGTGAGAGACGTTGAGGGGAGCTCAGTTTAATCACGTCAATCTTTTGGAGCCTGGCAATGGAGGGGATCGATTTGGTCTCGATATGGCAGAGGCCAAGGAGATGGGTGTTTGGTGCGGAGCAGCAGAAGAGGGACTTGGTGGTAAGGTTGGTTGGTCGAACGGCAGCGGGGTTGGGTCGTGTACGTGCACACGTACACACGTGCAGGTGAGTTCCAGGTTTGGGAAAAGGTGATTGAATCATGCCAATGGGTTGCTGAAGGTTGGGGCTGAAAGAGGCTATATGATAGGATCGTATAATATGGAATAGTGGAACGGTCTAGGTAGATTGCAATAAGCAGTAGTAAGTAAAGTAGACACCAAGACTTTATACGGTTCGGACCTCTTGTCCTACGTCCAGTCCCTAAGCTCCTCTTAGGAATTCTACTAACTAAAACCCTCACTTAACCCGGAGGAATAGGTTTACAACTTACCCGAACAACCGAACGGATTTCTTGCCTCAACTACCGAAGAGGACTTCAACTAGATACAAAGAGTATTTCTGACTTGTTGTGTTCTTGATAACACTAATGAGTCTAATTGAGTACAACTTTCCTATAATCTTATCCTCGAGATTATGCCAAGTGTTTGTGAAGATTTAGGAAATGTGAATTGCTATGAATCAAAAAGGTGTTATAGATAAAACAGAGATTCAAGCAATTGAAGTGGTTTGTGATTGCTTTTTGAAAACTTAAGAAGTATGTTCAAGAAAATAGAGAGATTAAAGCAATTGGAATTGGTGATTTGCAAATGATAGAAACATGTATTTATAGGTATATAAGAGGTGTATCTATTTGCAAAAGATTCAGGCAAGAGATGCATCCATTACCATTGGAGAATGGTTGCAACTCTTGGGAAGAAGAAGGTGTCTTTTCAGTGAAAATTCGCAGGTTCAAATTCAGTCGACTGAGCAGGGATTTCAGTCGACTGAAAATATGAAGTAAAATTTTCAGGAACAAATTCAGTCGACTAAGCAGGAACTTCAGTCGACTAGAACTGTGCATGTTTGTGTATGTGTCACAGGTTCAGTCGACTGGTCATCCCTGTTCAGTCGACTGAACTACTAAATTGTGCACAGTGAATGTTTATTAAAAATGAGGTTTATAAAATGTGTTCTAGTGTTTGTGCAAGCCTCTTGAGGATAGATTTTAACAATAAATCTAAACTAAGACTTATATAGAAATCATACTTATGTTTATCATTGGTCTTCATCGTTCTTCCTTTAGCTTTGCACATATCTCTTCCTTTTTGTGAAGCACATTGTCATTGATCAAAATCGTAGCGTATCAACATTCTCCCCCTTTTTGATTGATGACAATACCTATGTTTGTAGAGATGTAATTATCTTTCCTCCCCCTGAATATATGCACTATCTTTCCTACAAAACAAAGTTAGTTACATAGATTTCTCCCCCTTTGTCATTGACAAAAAGGAAGTAATAATATATAGAAGTATATAATTTGCAAGTAACAGAGCAACCATATGCAAATATAACCACAGAGCGAATAATACAAACCATAGAGTATCACAAATAAAAGAAGGCTATTTATACAAGCCTTTGCAGAAATTGTTAGAAATTAATAAAGAGTTCCGGAAACCAAACCATCAAAAAATGTTCAAGGTTTCCTGTCCCAATCATAAGAGCCTTCACGATCTCCTTCAGGTTCACGAATAACAGGTCCACCTGTGGGTGGTCCATAAGTTCGTCCTCTTTGACCACCACTAGTTCCACTCGTGCTGCTACTTGGATGTTCTTCGGATGACGTCCATGTGAAAGTTGGTGCCGGACGTTTGCCACGTGATGTTGAAGCGGTAGTGGAGCTTGAGCATGAGATGGCATTCCATAACTTGTTGAAGAATCCTTTAATTTTATCAAGCTTGTGATCTACCTTCTTGAGACGATTATCAAGAATTTGTTGATTCCTTGATAAAATCCCCAATGATTGATTGGTAGTATAACTTGGCTCAATGATACGAATTTCATCTTCTTGGTTGAAAGGTTCTTCATGTGGAGCTTGTGGAGCTTGTTGCGGTTCTTGATGCCTAGCTTCCCATTCGGCAAGAGATATGATGCGAGGAGGTCTAGCCGGGAGTTGCATAAGGCTTATAGTGTGTTGATTAAGTTGATGAACCATTGTGTTTTCGGAGTCGGGTAATGGCGTATCAACATTGAGGAGAAGTCGCATGATATATTCTCCAAAATATATATTGTTCGCATTTTGCCATTGTTAAAAGTGAGAAATTCATCTAGAATGAGTTGGACCCAATTGACTTGAATGTTGCCCCAAATAGCGTATAGAGCTCGATAATTGATGGGGTAAACAATTTCATATGAGCCCGTTCGTGGAGTAATTGTTCTCATAAGAGCTTTGTGAAGGACTCTAGCTCTAGGTCGTAGGGAAGTGGATTTAAAATCTCTAATGTTGATATTAGCATCCAAAAATTGATGGTTTATGTTATCTCGAATTTGTGGATTGAATTCTATCTCTTCAAGCTTTCTCCCTACATTAGGTGATCCTAAGATGTGTGCAATTCGATCTAAGGAGAACCAAACTTTCTTCCCGCACACCATACTCCAAACACTATCATTTGGATTTCTTGGAGTTTGGTGTCCAAGGTTGAGGTTTGCATAAAATAATTTGACCATGATATGATTTATTGCATGGTCATTTCTTTTTAAATCCAAGAGAGAAGTTAAACCTGCCTGATCCGTTAATGCTTGAATGTTGTATGTCTAGAGGCTTTGGAAATCAATGAAGGAGTGTTTGAAAATGCGAGAGTTCTTCATTTTGTTCCACCTCGTTATAACTACTTCATCATAGAGCCATTGTGCAATTTGAGCATCAATTGGCTCGGAGGATGATGAAGAAGAAGCTCTTGATCTTTTTGGTGCCATTTGTGAGAGATTTGAGAGTAATTTGAGGATTGGGGGCTAGGGTTTTGGAAAACAATGGGGAAGAGAGAACTTTTGCAATGCAAAAAGTGAATGGAAAAGGTGAAAACTGGTGGATAAAAGGGGAAAAGTTGCCTGGGAATTGGCGTTCAGTCGACTGAAAAGTCTGTTCAGTCGACTGAATTGAAGGCCGATAATTTTCTATGTTGAATTCAGTCGACTGAACAGGGTTTTTAGTCGACTGAACTGTTGTCTGAAAGTTTCTGTTGAAAGTTTAGTCGACTGGGCAGAGGGTGTCAGTCGACTGAGCTATGGAAAATTTGTTTTCTTCTTATTATTCAGTCGACTGAGCAGTAAGGTTCAGTCGACTGAACTTTGGATTTTCATTGTTCTTTGTGAATTTCGAAAGCAAAAGTTTTATTGAAAGAAGCAATTACAATTGTATAGATATATAACAACATGAATTGACTTCAAAAGTAATTATTTCTTTGGAGATGAACTATTTTCCTTTTGCGTCTTTTTCCCTTCATTCTTCATATAGCTTATTTCCCATGAATTTGGACTATACTGAGGAGTCTTTGGGGACATCCAAGGATTCACGGGATCGACTGGTGTATGGTAAGACGAAGACGGATCATATGAACTAACAGGTCGAGGTAGGGGCTCAGACACTTCGTTTTTCTTTGAGCCACAAAAACATAATCCGATTTGCTGTAGGAAGCTTAACCGTCTAGCCGTTACTTTTTGTTCGAAATATAATTCTCGTTGAAGATCTATTTGTTGTTGTTGAAAGTGATGAATCTCATCAATCTTTCCTTTTGTATCTGGAGATGTAAAAAGACCACGTTTTGCCTTCTTTGATTCAGGTGTGTAGCCAGTTCGATAGTTGTCCCATTTATAGACTGGCTCATGCTTCGGTGTTGGAGTAGGGAGTTTTGGTGATTTTGGAGAGTTATCGACCGAAGAAGTGATGTTGATTGGGGAGTATGAGTTGTTTGAAGACATTTTTATATTGACTTTTCAATCTTTTGTATGTGAAAATGAGTTGTGAAAATGAAATATGTTTAAACGTGTATTTATAGGATGACTTTTCTAAAAAAAATTGTGGTAATAATTTATTAAAGTTTTTTAACTAATCAAAAATTTAATGGTTAAAATAAATCAGTTAGAAATGTATGGGTCAGGGATAACCTTATTATTCATTATGTATCATTATTTGAAAATATAAATTGAAAGTCATAGTTTTCTTCATTCAGTCGACTGAGCATATAGATTTAGTCGACTGAATTATATAATTTTTTATAACTGTCTCTATAAAACATCTTTAAAAGAGATTATTCCTAATTCTCGTCGTAATTTTATAAAGGAGTTTTCTAATAAAGGTTTAGTAAATATATCGGCAATTTGATTTTCGGTAGAAATATGTTCTAAGTTTATGATTCCTTTTTCGATATTGTCACGTAGAAAATGGTGACGAATATCTATATGTTTTGTACGAGAGTGATTAACCGGATTTTTAGATAAATTTATTGTACTTGTATTATCACAATATATTGTAGAGTTTGTTAAATTTATATTAAAATCCTTAAGTGTTTGTTGCATGTAGATAACTTGAGTGCAAGCTAAAGCGGCTGATATATTTCACAGTTTGAAAGCGAGACACAATTTTGTTTCTTACTAAACCAAGATACAAGCGATTTTCCAATGAAATGGCACGTACCACTTGTACTTTTTCTATCAGTTCGAGATCCACCAAAATCAGCATCACTAAATGACACAAACTCGAATGGACAATCTTTTGGATAGAAAAGACCAAAGTCCTTAGTATTATTAAGATATCGCATAATTCGTTTTACTGCTCTTAAATGTGATTCTTTAGGATTAGCTTGAAAACGTGCACATAAACATACACTCATCATTATGTCTGGTCTACTAGCGGTTAAGTATAGTAAAGAGCCTATCATACTTCTAAACAACTTTTGGTCTACACTTTTGCCATTTTCATCACGATTGAGATGAGTTGTAGTACTCATAGGAGTAGGTTTTCTAGAAGTGTTTTCCATTCCAAAACGTTTGATTAAATTTGCATAATATTTTTCTTGGTTTAAGAAAATTCCATTCGTTAATTGTTTAATTTGTAATCCGAGAAAATAAGATAATTCTCCCATGTGTGACATTTCGAACTCCTTAGTCATTATATTTGAAAATTCTTTACATAAGTTTTCATTAGTTGAACCAAATATAATGTCATCTACATATATTTAAATTATTAGAATGTCGTTAGTAGTGTTTTTAATGAATAGAGTTTGATCTACTTTTCCGATTTGAAATCCCGAATCTAGTAAATAGCTTTTAAGTCTCTCATACCAAGCTCGAGGTGCTTGTTTAAGACCATATAGGGCTTTCTTTAATTTATATACATGATCCGGATATTTTTCATGTATGAATAAAGGGGGTTGTTCTACGTACACATTTTCTTTTATAAAACCATTTAGAAAAGCACTTTTAACATCCATTTGATAAAGTTTAAAATTGTGAAAACAAGCAAAGGCTAATAGAATACGTATTGCTTCAAGTCTTGCAACGGGAGCAAATGTTTCTTCAAAGTCGATACCTTCCTCTTGATTATATCCTTGTGCTACTAGTCTAGCTTTATTCCTAGTTATATTTCCTTGTTCGCCTATTTTGTTTTTGTAAACCCATTTTGTTCCTATAACAGATTGATTATTCGGACGGGGAACTAATTCCCAAACATCGTTACGTTCGAATTGATTTAATTCTTCTTGCATAGCAATAATCCAGTAGTCGTCTGTTGATGCTTCTTTAGGATTTTTAGGTTCTGATGTAGAAATAAAAGCACCATGTCCCATTTGGTTTAGTTGACTTCTAGTTTTAACTTGAGAATCAATTTCTCCGATTATGTTTTGTACAGGATGATCTCGTAAGATTCTAGGTGGAGATCTAAGTTCGGTATTATTCATATTTTCAAGATTTGTATTATCAGTATTTATTATACATTCGTCGTCATCTTTTATACTCAAGTTTTTATTAAAGTTTTCATCAAAAGATACATGTAAAGTTTCTTCTATTATATTTGTTCGTTTATTAAAAACTCGATATGCCTTACTTCATTCTGAGTATCCTACAAAAATTCCTTCGTCAACTTTCGGATCAAATTATCCCAGTTGGTCTTTTGTATTTAAAATAAAACATTTTGATCCAAATATTTTAAAATAAGAGATATTTGGCTTTCTATTGTTAAAAAGTTCATATGAAGTATTTTTAATTAATGGTCTAATAGAAATACGATTTAATACATAACATGCAGTAGCTACGGCTTCTGCCCAGAAATGTTTTGGTAGAAGACTTCCATTTAATAATGTTCTTGCACATTCTTGTAATGTTATATTCTTTCTTTCTACTACTCCATTTTGTTGAGGAGTTCTAGGAAATGAAAAGTTATGATTTATTCCTTTCTTTTTACAAAAAGATTCAAAAGCTTCATTTTCGAATTCGCCACCATGATCACTTCGTATATTCTTAATTTTCAAATCTTTAGTGTTTTGAATTCTTTTGACAAATGTTTTAAAATGTTCAAATGTATCACTTTTATTTTTCATAAAAATAGTCCATGTATATCTTGAGAAATCATCAACTATTACAAATACATATCGATTATGATTTATGGATTGAACTTGTGTTGGTCCGAAAAGATCCATATGAAGTAATTCTAGTGGTTGTAATGTTGAAATATTTTTCTTAGATTTGAAAGATGATTTTGTTAATTTTCCTATTTGACAATCATCACAAAGATTTTTTATTTTAAAGTTTATCTTAGGTAAACCTCTTACTAATTCATTTTTAGAAAGTTTTCTAATAGTTTTGAAATTAATATGACAAAATCTTTTGTGCCATAACCAAGGATCATTATCTTTGGCTAGTAAACACATATTTGTATTATGATTAATTTTCATATTTAGAACATAAATATTCCTATCTCTATTTCCCTCAAAAACAAGATTTTGGTTTTGATCAAAAATACTACATTTATTTTCCGAAAAAGTTATTTTAAATCCTTTGTCACAAAGTTGACTTATGCTTAGTAGATTATGTTTTAGATTTTCAACTAATGAAACATTTGTAATAAAAGGTAAATTTGATGTACCGTAATTGCTCACATCTCCTTTGCCAATGATATAGCCTTTTGAATTGTGTCCGAAGGTAACCGAGCCACCATCAAAGTATGTGATGTTTGTAAGCATATCTTTATCGCCGGTCATGTGTTTTGAGCAACCACTATCTAGTATCCATTTCTTCTTTTTGAGTGGGACCTGAAAATAAAAACAAAATTATTGGTACCCACCTTTCAATAGGGTCCTAAAAGTTAGAACTTAGGAAACCAAACCCAATTTGGTTCAGTATCCTTTTTATAAATATAATTTTTATTATTATGAACACTATCCATAAATGTTTTAATATATTTATTCCTAATTAAAATATTGTTAGTTTTTGGAACCCAAATTTAATTATCTTAGTTTCTACTTTTGTTCTAATAGGTTCTATTTGTTGTTTTGAATCAATATTCCTCTTAAAATTTGTATTTTTCTTTTTACAAATTTTTGACTCCTTTTTATATCCTAATCCATGTTTATTTGAGGAGGATTGAGAATTTTCTAAAATCTTAGATAAATTTTCTCTTCCTTTGTTAAAATTAGAGATATTTTTAGTGATGTTATCTAATCTAACTTGAAGACTATTATTTTCTAACTCAACTTGTCTAATCTTAGTTTTTAACTCATGATTTTCAGAGACAATTATATCATTCTTTGTTTTTTGAGTTTCAATTTCTTGACTTAAAAGTGATAATTGAGTTTCCGAATTTGAAAGAGACTCTTGAACCTTTTCAAGTTCTTCTTCTAGAATTTTCTTTTCATCTTTTAACATATCTCTTTCAAATTCAGCTTTGTTTTGATTTTCACGAGTTTCCTTGAGTTTCTTTTTAAGAGTTTTTATTGTGCTCAAAAGTTCTGTGTTTACATTAATTAAATCGTCGAAAGTTAAATTACTAACCTCAGATTCTTGAGCCATAAAGCATACATTCGCTTGTTCATTGTCGCTATCATTATCACTTTCAGATGAAGATGAATCTGAATTGTCCCATGTTACAGAGAATGCCTTCTTTTTGAATTTTTCTTTCTTGTCTTTGTTATTTAGAGTTCTTTGATTCTCCTTCTTTTGTTCTGGACAATCTTTGTGCATGTGACCTTTCTTGTGACAGTTGAAACACTCTATGTTCGAGGATGTAGGTTTGTTTAAGAAATTCTTTTTGAATCCGTTTTTATTTCCTTTTCTGTACCTTAAGAATTTCTTGAAATTTTTGGCTATAAATGCTAGATCCTCATCTTCAGACTCTGATTCTTCCTTTTTTGCATGAAAAGCTACATTCTTTCTTTCTTGTGCTTGATCTTTCTTAGCTTGCATATTTACTTCATATGACATAAGATTTCCAATTAATTCTTCTGGTTTCATTGTAGATAGATCATTTGCTTCTTCGATTGCTAAGACTTTTCTCTCCCATTCATCAGTGAGTGAATTTAGAACTTTAGATACAATATCAAAATCCGTGTATTTCTCTCCTAGTCCTATTAAAGCATGATGAATGTCTTGGAATCTTGAGTACATGTCATTGATTGATTCATTTTGTCGCATTCTAAAGCTTTGGAACTGGTTCTTTAACATGGAGATCTTTGTTTGTTTGACCTTGTTTGTGCCTTCATGTATGGTTTTAAGTGTGCTCCATATCTGATGTGCAGTAGTACAAATGCTAACACGATTGAACTCATTTCTATCCAAAGCGCAAAATAGCATATTCATAGCTTTGGCATTTGCACTAACTTCATTCTTCTGAGTTTGCGTCCAAGTAGAATAATCAGTTGTGGGTACAATGAGTTCTGCTTGAGTTGCATTCCAGGCTTCAAAGCTTGTTGCTTGCATATAAATCCTCATCCTTGTAGCCCAATAATTATAGTTTAGTCCATTGAATAGAGGGGGTATTTGAGTAGATTGTCCTTCAGCAAATGTAGAGTTATAGGCAAATGTTGTGCTTGTGTTGTTTTCCATATTATCAATATGTCAAATAACGGTGTTATGGTTATAGGACGGCCTTGCTCCGATACAAATTGAAAGAGGCTATGTGATAGGATCGTATAATATGGAATAGTGGAACGGTCTAGGTAGATTGCAATAAGCAGTAGTAAGTAAAGTAGACACCAAGGCTTTATACTGGTTCGGACCTCTTGTCCTACGTCCAGTCCCTAAGCTCCTCTTAGGAATTCTACTAACTAAAACTCTCACTTAACCCGGAGGAATAGGTTTACAACTTACCCGAACAACCGAACGGGATTTCTTGCCTCAACTACCGAAGAGGACTTCAACTAGATACAAAGAGTATTTCTGAGTTGTTGTGTTCTTGATAACACTAATGAGCCTAATTGAGTACAACTTTCCTATAATCTTATCCTCGAGAGTATGCCAAGTGTTTGTGAAGATTTAGGAAATGTGAATTGCTATGAATCAAAAAGGTGTTATAGATAAAACAGAGATTCAAGCAATTGAAATGGTTTGTGATTGCTTTTTGAAAACTTAAGAAGTATGTTCAAGAAAATAGAGAGATTAAAACAATTAGAATTGGTGATTTGCAAATGATATAAACATGTATTTATAAGTATAGAAGAGGTGTATCTATTTGCAAAAGATTCAAGCAAGAGATGCATCCATTACCATTAGAGAATGGTTGCAACTCTTGGGAAGAAGAAGGTGTCTTTTCAGTGAAAATTCGCAGGTTCAAATTCAGTCGACTGAGCAAGGATTTCAGTCGACTGAAAATATGAAGTAAAATTTTCAGGAACAAATTCAGTCGACTGAGCAGGAAATTCAGTCGACTGGAACTGTGCATGTTTGTGTATGTGTCACAGGTTCAGTCGACTGGTCATCCCTGTTTAGTCGACTGAACTACTAAATTGTGCACAGTGAATGTTTATTAAAAAATGAAGTTTATAAAATGTGTTCTAGTGTTTGTGCAAGCCTCTTGAGGATAGATTTTAACAATAAATCTAAACTAAGACCTATATAGAAATCATACTTATGTTTATCATTGGTCTTCATCGTTCTTCCTTTAGCTTTGCACATATCTCTTCCTTTTTGTTGAAGCACATTGTCATTGATCAAAATCTTAGCGTATCAATAGGGGCTTGGGTCTCGAAGTCGTGCTAGAGGAGTTTGGTGTAGGTGATCGGTGCAGACAGCTAGTTGATCAAAGTAGAGGCGTGGGTTTTGGAATCTAGGTCGCGGCTTGGATTTGGGAAGAAAGGGATGAAGTGGGCTTGGATGGCTGGGTCGGCTTCGGCCTAGAAGCATAAGAAGGGGGAAAAAGAAATACAAATAAAATGTTAAATTTTTTAAAAAGGTTTTTTTTTTAAAAAAACTTTGAAGTTTAGATGCTTGTAAACCGTAAATCTGTTTGACGTGAAACTTTTTGCAATAAGTTCGTATCGACAAACACTATGTCGCCATGCGATCTGTTATCGAGTTTAAACAAGTGAAAATTTTTAGCAATTTAAAACGGACAGAAATTTACGTACCCAATTTAAACTAATAACGTCGTTAAAATTTATATGACCTATCTATTGAAGTTATTTGCCCAAATAAAAATAGTGATGAGCTAATTCAAGCTAATTACGATGATTTGACATCCGCTTAGCGGAATAAAACACCGTTCCGCTAGCTATATTTAATTGGACCCCTGTTGGTAGAATAAATCATCGTTCTGCCGTTATGACTATGCAAGCATGTTTTTAGACATTGACTAGTAGAAATAAACCATGTTCTGCTATCACATTTAAATGAACACCAAGTTATTTTCTTGTTGATTGAATTGGAAAAAAGTAGGGATTATTTATATAAATCGTTTAATAAAATTCCAATGCTTATAAAATTCATAAGTCGTTCGTTTTAGGTCCAAATCCAACGCGGTCAGTCACGTTGGGTTCGTATTAACGAGATCTTTACTATGAAATCAAACTAGTTGGATTTAGAGCTTGCAGAATTTTTAGTTAAATTCGAACGCGTTCGAATTTAATCAAAGCGAAAACAAAAATAAAAGGTGAGTGTTTTATAACGCTCACGATGCACTAGAATATTTTTATGTTAGTTAAATCTAAAATTTTGAAGTGATTTAAATTTATTGATTGATGTTTGATAATTTTAATTGATATTTAAATGGACATCTGAATTAACTGATAGAAATTTAAATTGATGGTTAAATTGAATGGAAAGTAAACTGCTAGTAAAATTTCCGATTATTGATAATTGGTTAATTGATGTGATTTATTGACTGATTTGGATGTTGACTGTGATTGATGAAAATTGATTGATGATTTGGATGATTTGGATGTTTATTTATTTTGATATATCCTGCTATCATCCTGTATATTATTTGTAGTATATAAAACTGTAAATCGAATTATTTCGAATAAATTAAGAAATAGGTTGAAATGATATATATCTATGACATTTATTTTGGATTGAAATGATATATATCCATCCCTGAAATTAAATTGAAATAATGGATTCACTTGGCCATACGATTGAAAATTATATACGGACACCGGATTGGTTAAAGTAAATGATTTTAAAATTTTGATTTGAAATCATTTAAATGATTTTGATTTTAAGAAATAAAATTGAATTTAAATCGAAATGGAAACTGAATGTGATTTGAATTGGAAAATTTGGAATTAAATCAGTTTGACTTTGAAACTATTTTCAAATAAATTATTTTAATATAAACTACTTAAACCTATCTTTTTTTAAATATTCAAAATTAATTCGATTTTCTAAGTTATTTACTATATAAACCATTTCAATACTCAAACTATTTTCTATTAAACTATTTTAACTATTTAAGCTATTTTAAAACTATTAAAACTATTTTTCTAAAAATTCAAATTGGCCAGATTAGGAATCGTTTATATTTAAATCATGGATTTAAATACGAATTGGGTTAAAGTGAAGTTATAACCTAAATTGTAATTTGAATTGAATTTTAGTGAAATTGACGCATCGAACTAAATTGATATATTTTGAAGTAAATACAATGATTTTGAAATGAAATTGATTTTGAAGCGAATATGATATTTTGATATCAAGTATGAATTGTTTTCGAAATGTAAAAGTACCAACCGATGTGTAAAATGATGTTTGGTTGTTAAAGAGACCGGGGCCTCTTATTGGCACTCTCTATCAATATTGGAACTACTTTAACAACTGTGTACGTGGAGTGATGGTCTAGAATGAAGTGGTTAGATTTGGCGTACATTTGCTGGATTTGAAGAAAGAGAATGACAATGGATTAGCCTGGCACTTGTGCCAATTTGAAATGACTAAAACAGGAGCCGTACCGGCCAAGCGGGCTAGCTACCCCGAGCAGACACACTTCTTCGTATGAATATCCTTATTTCGATTGTTGTTGGTGATCACCCTTCAATTATGGGAGTGTTGGACACGGTGGGCGGTCATGGCTATGACGCGTTACCACTAGCCGGAAAGGGTAAACTGGTAGTATCATACCTTGGGCATTGCCTCAAGTGCCTGTTTTACTTTTATCCCTATACGAGACCACTACGATTTTAGTTTAGTGTTGTCGTATCACGACGCATCCCTATCCATCAACGATTTACTGGTGTTTTATATGCAAACTGTACGAAAATGCTTAAAAACGCGCTAAGAGGGATTAATGTAAAGCCTTAACGCTAAGAAAAATATTTATTTTACTGATTAGACATTATATATGTAGCGTATTCTACTATATATAAATAATTTTGAAGGATCCTTAAGTGATGGAAAATCCCGTAACATCTCTTAAGTCATTGCATGCACTTTTGTACATTTGATAGGAGATGCGAAACCCCGTAAACATCTCTGACGCCATGACACTCATGTTATATGTGATATTTATTTGACTCATATAAGAATATTTTAGTCCCGACTCAAGTGTTGTCTTTTCATTACGCTCGGGTGAGACCTGAGTTTTCAGCTTATCGAAGATTATTCTTTGGAGGACGAAGACGAAGATTTGGTATATTATTGCTAGTATCATTCCACCATTGTTTGTTCCACAGCATTATTTTATCTATTTTGTTGTATATATATAACTTTGATAAATGTTGTATAAATTATAATCAAAAGTATAGTAAACAGATTCATGAACTGTTTATTTGATTATTATATTTTGTCATTCCGCTGCGAGATTCTGCGTTGTTTCCTTCTTCTTTTCTTATTTTTCTTAATTAACCCATTTGATTATCTATGTTTTGGATTGTTTGAATTGGACATGTATGGATTATTGTCAATTTAAACCTTTCGAATTGTGGATCGTCACATATATTGCCGGAATTTATTTAATTATCAGAAAAAAATCATTAAGCCACCATCTTCAACTCTGACTACTAAAAATCACGCGACTACCTCTAAAAATCTCATCTTGCCGCCACGAACACAACCCCACTCTCCTATCTCCATTTCGTGATCATCGAAAAATCACTATAATTCGACAACCATGGTTATCGGGTGATTTCCACCACCACACTCGATGAATCGACGAGCGACTATTTTTTAAAAATATTAGAGGTGATAACGAACAAATTTCATGTCAAGAGTTTTGGCTAATTGTGAGTGAATTGTGAGATAATGAATTTTGAAGTTTGAATGAAGGTTTATTTTCTTTTTACAGGGGCATGAAAATAAAAGAAGAAAAAGGAAAGAGAGAGAGACAGAAGCAAAAAGTGAAGTGAAATGAGTTGATATGCACACTTATAATAAAACCAATTACATAACATCTAAGTTAAGAAAATCATCAAAATTCAAGACTTCATCACATCAAATGCAAATCACCATTAATGGTTAGTTGAAAATTTTGGTTTTGATTTGATTTGCAAAAAATTTGAAAAGAAAGATTTGCAATACTCCGCTACACAAAATTCATTTGAAAACACGTCATTAAAAATTAACTCATTTTATAAAAAATTGATTTCTTTGTCATTTATTACATTTGAATCAAATTCGAATGTTTAAATAAATTTAGTATTCAAATTCGAAACGTTAACAATTTTGGGTCGTTACATTGATATAAAGACTAAAACCTTGCACATCTTCATAGTCAGAATTTGTTTTCGAATCTACCATTGGTAGTAGAAGAGAAGAGATCAGAAGAGAAGAGAATGGAGGATGAAAAGAAGTGGAGAGGAGAAGGGATAGATATAAGTGGGGAAAGTTGGAGTCAACACGTTGGCGTCCAGCGCGTTCGACGCGTCCAACGCCAACATGTCATTTTCCAGCTTTCCTTAACGGTGCTGAGAGGGTTAGGTTTCTTGTTGGAGCGTCCGACGTGTCAAACGCGTGCCCAATAGTAACATGCCAGCCATTGATTGTGAATGGTACCTTGTAGATTCATATTTTGTAGTCAAAATGTTAGACCAATGAAATACAGTGCAAACACAAATTATTTTCACCAATTTTAAGGCCAGGAGTCTTATAATTGGATTGTATGGATGGGCTTAAACAAGCTGATTTGTATTTATGAAAATCAAAATAAATTAGTTTTGGCTTTAAAAAAAGCAAAAAAAGCTTATTTTGGTTCCTCCAAACAGTTACGTTGATTATTCTAGGATTTGTAGATCTTAGATTTAATAAACAACCTTTATGTATCCATGTTGATTTTATAAAAAATAATAGGGGAAGTAAATGAACTAAAGTTGCGAAAATCATACATTTTTCCATTGGTGTTGCTAAAAGATATTAGTTGGTTTAATCTTCCTAATTTACTCAATGTTCAAACTTGGAATCGTCTCCATAGGATGTTTAAAGAATAATTTAATCTTTTATAAAGTGGTCAATTTTCAATTTGACCTTTCAATGGACTAGAATTTCATTTCTAAATCTACACTTAATATCATGACGATATACGTTTTACCCTGTTAATTTTAATTAATATCACGACAAGCACCATTGTCCCAGTAGTTAAGTGATTCGGCTTTGGTGCGAGAGGTTACAAGTTCGAAACTTGCGTAGCGCGATTCGAACATATATTGACATATGGTTTATGTTCTGTTGTCCCAGTGATATGTTGTATCTAAGTACCATTTCAAAAAAATTCATATTTTGATTATTTTAATTAGGTTTATCCCTCGAAGGATCAAGTAGGACGAATCCCTAATTTTATTTTCAATAAAATAAATTTTCAGCCAATTCTTAATAATAATAAACATTTTATTTTATACCTATAGCTCCACATGTTTAAATTTTCCACAATCTCCATTATGCCACATATGTAATATTATAAATGCGTTACAATTATGACTTCCCAAATCTTTTGCAACTTGATAATCTAAGGTATATTCAAATTAATCTTATTGATTCACTATGTTGACAAAGAATCAAGACAACCTTTTTTCCAATATTTTAATTAGACATATTCATAGTCACATACCAATATAACCAGACATAAATCAATAATAGATTTGTAGTATGGAAATTACATGTAATCAGTGCATGTCTATTTTTAACTAATTAGACTTTACTTTAATAACTAAAATGGAGTGTAAGGAAAAAAATTACATTACTTTATTTTGATCAAAAAAGTTTATGTGCATAACAAAAGTACAGAGTGGATATGACAATTCCAAAAAAAAACTATCTGAACTGAAATATCTTTACATGAAGTATACACTTGTTCGAGCAACATGCCCATGAAAGACCCTGAGCAATAACACTTTGGTAAGCGGATCTGTTGATATAATACCAAACTTATGCACCCAAAAAATTTCTCAAATTTATCCATACAAATGTTTACCAATTTTATGGTATAAAATATAGCGACACTGAAATATCAGTTTATCACATAAACTCAAAGCTTCAATATAATATGTTACCACGCATGTCGTGCACTTAGCATCGCAAACAAATGTTTACTAAATCATTTATTATGCAAAGCATACTTAGGCCATATATACTAGGATATGAACCTCCACACAAAGCTCCATCTGCTTGCGTTAAATCAAGTGTTTTAAGCTAAATTTGTTCTATACGGTTTACTCTCACACAAGAGTATCCCAAGTGGTCACATCGACAAAACACTCGCATCATAAATAAAGTTACGCATGACTAATTCTCAATGTCACCTAAAGTATAACGATATACATTATACGCATAAAACCATACCTAAATTTATAACGACCCACACATCTGGGTAGACTAACATAAGGAAAATATGATTTACACAACCTAACAACTTTTTTGAGTTAACATTTTAAGAAAATGCAAGATTTAACATCTTTGGACTTTAAACAAAATCGTGTAATTTATCAGGATTAAAACATTATAATGGCTATTACATTTGAGAGTAAAATTAAGGAATGAATCTTGTCTCAAATGAAATAATAAGTTTCACATTCCATAGAATGATCGTAATAGCAATTTAAGATGGTCGTTTGAAAGGTATAACCATTTTAAGTTTTCAGCCTGAGTTAACAGATTTTATAGTTTGACCCAAAAGCCCAAACTCAATGGTCTGACCTTAATTTTGGGATTAAGAGATAACTTAGGGTTTGACCGGACTCCATTTCTTTTTTTTTTTTTTTTATAAATCTATTAAGCAGAAATGAAAAGCTGTCAACAGGCCTGACAGGTAACCCTAACAAAGAAGAATTCCCAAAAATAAACCACCAAAAATCAACCACCACAAAAGATCCGATCATACGACAGCGTTAATAGACGCCCACGAAACCAGAACCACAAAACAGATACCAAGGATCCTAAACAGAAGAATACCAACTAGCATCTTCTTCGAGCTCCGGCAAGGCCACCGCCCGAAGACAATGTTGATAATCACTCAAGAAAAAAGGAATCCCATCACCCGATACGGCAAAGGGAAGGAAAAGCCGACCACCCCCCCAATCAAAGCTACCATCCCCAATCCAAAACGAGAGGAGCACCGATCTATATCAAAAGCAGCACAAGACAGCAAGAGAAGGCAGAAAACCAATCCACCACAGTCTGAACCTGAAAGAATACACCACAGACGAGCACAATTAAATAAAAAAGGGGGGGGGGGGTGGGTGGCAGAAGACGAATAAGGATGAAACAGCAAAACAAAAACACCAGACAGCAGCAACGACATCAACCAATCCCCGCTCTATCAGAAGGTTGCGAACAGGAGATAGATAAAAGGTTCACAAAGCGACTCGAGCGAAGACTGACAGAACCGCGAAAAGGACGACCACGGAAAGCCAAGAAAACATCGTTTCGAACCCGACGAATAATAGAGAAACGATCCATAGGGCATTCGTCAAATATTGCCTTATTCCGAGCGCACCAGATGTGCCAGCAAATAAGACAAGGAATCAGCCGATACAAGATTGAGCGGAGAGACTTACCAGTGCTGTGGAGCCACCAAGTGGACATCAAGTCAACATCCGCAGAGATGTTGCCCCGAACTCCCAGAAGATTGCCGAAATAATTCCAGCAAGCTCTGGCGCAGCAGCCCGTAAAAAGCAAATGCGCGACAGATTCAGTATCCCCAAGACCACAACATCTACAGCGGGAGACTAGAGGAATACCAATCCGCTGGAGGTTCACATCGACTGGAATCCCACAGTGGAAGGAACGCCACATGAGAAGAGAGACTTTAGGAGGAATACGCGCGTCCCAAATGCGAGAGAAAAGGGGAATAGAAGGAGAAGGAGCCCGAGAAGAATTCCAAGCCCTAAAAATAGAGAACGGACCGCCATCCCAACCAGACAGGCCGGAATGACAATCAACAAGCCCTTTGACCGATTGCATATGCTTCCAAGTCTCACTGGCGTAAGAAGGAGAACCGGAATAACCAGCAGGAGCCAGCCTTCGGTACTTAGCGTGAAGGAAGTTTGCCCAGAGGGAATCGTTACTTGCAAACCGGAACCACAGTTTGCAAGCGAACGTCGAGCAGAGGTCCTTCGGATTACGCAGACCCAAACCGCCCTCTTCCTTAGGGCGACAGATAACCTTCCAGGACACCCAATGGTGCCTACGATCATCCCCCTTCGAGCCCCAGAAGAAAGACGCAGTCAAAGATTGGAAAGAACGAAAAAAGGAAGAAGTAGGGGACATAGCGGCGAATATGTGAGTGCCCATAGAGCACAGAACAGATTGGATGAGCACCAATCTTCCTGCTTGCGAAAGAAGAGAAGCATTCCAACGGATAATCTTACCCCTAACCTTATCCATAAGCGGATCAAAAAGGGCATTAAGTTTCCTACCCTTGTAGAGGACAAT
Source organism: Allium fistulosum (assembly GCA_030737815.1). Classification (NCBI taxonomy): domain Eukaryota; kingdom Viridiplantae; phylum Streptophyta; class Magnoliopsida; order Asparagales; family Amaryllidaceae; genus Allium; species Allium fistulosum. The sequence continues at coordinate 1,365,467,117 of CM060902.1, read as the reverse complement.
GCCCAAATAAGGAAGAGGAAGAGCAGACGCCCTATACCCAGTACAGGCCTCAACCCAAGAAACACGCGAGGGGACCATGTCCTTCGCATGTACGAAACAGCTCTTAGAAGAGTTGACTAATTGACCCGAACACCTCTCGTAGAGGCGGATGAACCGAAGCAGACGACGGACGGAAGAACGAGAGCCATTAGAAAAAACAACGATGTCATCTGCGAAGGACAGAGAAGAAACAAGAGGACATCCGCTTGGCAGACCAAAACGCTGGATCTGACCGTAAACGGTTAAAATATGAATGCCACGGATGAAAGCCTCAGCTGCTATAACGAATAGAATGGGAGAAAGGGGGTCACCCTGACGGATACCCCTACCCGCTCGGAAAAAACCTCTGGCAGAACCGTTAACAATAACAGAAAAACGGCAGTTGGAGATGAGCCTCCACACCAAATCAATAATAGTCTCTGGAAAACCGAAGGCACGAAGCACCTTGATAATGAAAAACCAGGACATACGATCGTATGCCTTTTCCATATCGAGTTTAAAGATAACATTCGAACCCCTGACCTTGCGATCAATTTGAGAAACCAGTTCTTGGGCTAAAAGGACGTTATCAGTGATTAAACGACCTTTCACAAAACCAGCCTGGGAGGAAGAGATAATCCGATCAAGGAATGGACTCAACCGGATGGCCAGAACCTTGGAAATGATTTTATTAGTGAAGTTACAAAGGCTGATCGGACGGAATTCCGAACAAGACCTTGGCATTTCACACTTGGGGATAAGAATCAAGTTTGTGGAGGACCAACTAATGGGGAGGTCACCTCCGGAGAAGAAATGCTGAATAGCTTGGCATAAGTCCGATTGGATTATATCCCAAGAAGAACGGTAAAACGAACCGTTAAAACCATCCGGGCCAGAAGCACTGTCCTTGCTTAGAGCAAAAACACAAGCACGAATCTCATCGGACGAGGGAGGGGAGCCTAATCCTACACTCTCATCCGTTTGAATAAGACGAGGAATGAAAGACAGAATGTCCGATGCAGGATCATTAACAGACGGAAACCCGAGGAAAGATTGGAAATGAGAAACTAAAACCTCTGTAACTTCAGAAGGGGTTGAAGCCATAGATTGGTCCGCTCTCGATATCTCACGAATGGAAAGAAGATTGGCCTTCTTTCGAATAGAGGAATGAAAGAATTTGGAGTTCGAATCTCCTTCAACCACCCACTTAATCCTAGCCTTTTGACTAAGGTAGGAGTGCTCAATACGAAGTTCAGAAGCGAAAGCCAATTGAGCGGAAGCCCAATTCGCTTTGTTAGCGGCCGACGGATTGTCATCAAACAAGGATTCGGCCAAAATAAGAGATTCTTCGGCCGCCCTAACACGGTCGAAGATATTCCGGAAGACAAGGAAATTCCACGACTTGAGATAAAACTTAAGTCGTTTCAGTTTCCGGAAAAAAGCCCCCATCGGGGACCCCACAATGGGTGCATTCCACGAATCCTCTACCAACTGACGATAGGAGTGATGAGAACTCCACATACTAAGGTAGCGGAACGAAGACAGACCCGTCAAAGATCGAGAAGCACAAGACAAAAGCAGGGGAGCATGATCAGAGCACGATCGATGAAGATGAGAAATAGAATAGGAGAAAGGAAGACCAAACCAATCAGCCGACCCAAAAACCCTGTCCAGCCTGGAAAGAATCTGATTCGGCCCTTCCTGGTTATTAGACCAAGTGAAGGCCGAACCGACGAAAGGAATCTCTGATAACCCGGATCGAGCAATAAAAGAGTTGAAATCAGAGAGAGATAAGCGGTTGACCGCAACACCTCCAACTTTCTCCGCCTGACTAGCTACCACATTGAAATCACCTCCCACCACAGAAGCCAAGCAACCAATATCAGCCAGAGACAGAATATCATCCCAGAGAGATAATCTGTCAATCCTATCACACTTGGCATAAATGGCGGAGAAAAGAAACGGGAGAGGGAAGCCGGGAGAAGAACATCTAACTGATAAAAGCTGCGACGAATCAAAAACAGACTGAACAACGAAACTATTGGACCAAAGGATCCAAATCTTACCAGAAACATTCGAAAAAGCACCTCCAAACCCCAGTGACAGAACCACCTTGGTTATGTCACCCGAATCAACAAGAGGTTCTAAAATTGCTACCAAACCAACGGAATGCTTGCGAACAATCCGTTTAAGCCTAGCAATCGATGCTTCATTACCAATACCACGAATATTCCAGAATAGAAAGGACGACATGATGAGACAGAACAGGAAAGCAGAACGAAGCCAAGACCTAACCCAAATAGATATCAGATACGATACAATGAAGAAAGAGCTCCTAAGCGATTTTCCACTTTTCTCTCCTAAGCGATTTTCTCCTAAGCGGTATTCCAGAAAAAAAACGGTAACAAAAATGGCTGTTCTCTCCTAAGCGATTTTCCACTTTTCTCAAATTTCTCCTCCTCTCCTTCTGCGATTCGTTTCCTCTCTCTGCTCTAATTTTTGGTGTGTTGGTCTCTTCTCTTGCCTGAGTGTCTGCTGTGCCTGTGCTCTGCCATGCTCGTGTCTGATTGTGGCGTTGGAGAATTTATTCTCACTGGTTCGTTCGTTCGCCTTTGTCCATCTTTTGAGGCGATTGCCGTTGCGCTTCGTGCAGTTGTTGTCGGTCCTATCTCTCTGGTTCTTTCTGGAGAGAGGACGGTGGAAGTTAGGGTTTTCTCGTTGGTCGATTTTGGGGCTTTGGTTCGATGCCGCTTTCTGTGGGTTGATCAGGGTTTTTTGGAACTTTCTCCGTTCTTTGGGGATGGATTGGCTTGCCGTCCCTTCACAAGCCTGCTATCTTCGTTTTTCGAAGTTTCTTGTGAGGCGGCGGAGTGCAGTGCCGCTCCCCGGGCTGTGTTGAAGGGGGAAGTCACTACCCCTTTCGTACCGTTTCTGGTCTTTGCTGGTTCTGTCGGTGTTGTGCCTCTTGGGGATGATTCGTTGGAGTTTGGTTCCCTTTCTTGCGATTATGGGTCCGTCGTCGATGCAGTGGGTCATAGGGATGTCACTACCCTGTCCGATTCATTGGATGGCGGTAGTGATTCTGTTGTGGCTAGGGACTTTGTTGAGGTTGCTTCGTCCTCTGGCGTTGATGGCTCTGTTTCTACATCTTTGGTCGAAGGGGATCTCACCACCCCTTCCTCCCGGGCCGATGAGTCGGCAGTTGATGTTTTGGGGGTTTGCTATGTTCCGGCCTCTCCGCCTCTGGTGGTCTCGGTCTTGCTTGGTTCTTTTGATTGGGCTGGTGGTTTTGTGTTTTCTGGTGGTTTGGTTGGTTGCTTCTGGGGAGTCATGGGGGTTTGCAAGTGTTGGTGGCAGGTGCGGCGCTACCCCTATGCGCTGGGGATGCCTCGTGTTTTTTGGGCGAGATGTGTCGGTGGTTTTTTGGTTTGCGGTGAATGGCTGTCGGTGTGGGAGGTGATTGGTTTTGTTCGGGTGGTTGTTTGTGGTCGTGGTTGGCTAGTTCGTGCTGTTCAGGTTTGCGTTGCTGTTTATTTTGGTTTTGTATTAGTTCTTTGTGGTCAGGATTGTGGGATTCGTTTGTGTTTGACCGGACTCCATTTCATTATTTTTCATATCAAAAAACATCGTAAAACTTTCATTAAAATTTCGTCAGTCGAAATCAATTAAAAGCACCAATATTTTTAAGCAAGTGATAGATTATGAGATAAAGTCTTAAAAACATCATTGGCTATCTCCAAACCAATGCTAGGGCCGAGTTTTTGGATTGCACCTGTTGTTCACTTCTGGTGAGAAGGATCGTAGCTTTTTAGGTGATTAAATTATCATGTGGTGAGTAATTTATAACCTCTTACTCATATAAGTTGTAACATATGTTTTAAAAATATTTTTAGATCCGCTTTTCAACTTAAAAGCCCTGCTGATCTGATTTTAAAACAAGTTTTAAACGATGTTTTAGTGATTAAAATTTAATCACAACATGTGTTAGGAATCATATAATTATATGTGTACACTAGGTGTTTGTTGAAATGCTTGAATGACATGATATGCTTGATTCGTTGTTGTTTGTTGTATATTGTGATTGCATGTATTTTGAATGGAAAATAGGCGAAATCTTAGAGTTTTGAGACAATATATGCGGATTCTGTGGCGGGAGGACTTGCATGTGTAGGCATGCTGAGAGGTCCAATATGAATACACAAGGAGATGAAGTTTTAATTGTTGATTTTCCAGTGGTAAAAATTATGTGTAGTTTTGAATAAGTTATTTTAACACGAAGCTTTTCATCAGTATATGATTAAGTATTCAAACTTTATACATAAATTTATCATTGTATAAACCACTTAATTCATTGCAGATGTGTTGATAACATAAATATTGCAATTATACATAAAAGAATTCAAACATAAATTATATACTTGCATAGAATTCTAAAGGATGTTTCTCAAGTTTTAGGGTTTTCAAAGTTTTTTCTTCCCAAATGGTACATGAGAGGTATACTTGCATACAACTAAACTGATACACACACACTACACATGCTAATTATAATAAATAAATTAATGTATAGATTTTGAAGATGACTAATCTGCCTTTTGCTATTGCCATGCGGTAAATTTTCAATGGAGTTGTAGATGAATTTTTGTAATTTCATATGTATGTTATATAATTCTAATTCGATCTTTATAATATAGTTAGATACACTTGATCCTTATTTATATCCATGTAATTGCTTATGCTGATATGCACTTTGATTGTAAAAATATGTGCATATATGTTTAAAATAGTTTTATGCTACTCAATGAAATTTAAAGCATTTCAATGATATTTAATAATACTTGTAAAATATGTGTACTACACTGTACATTTAAGAAGGGCTTCTCTTTTTGATATGTTAAATCCATATAGCCACCAATCAATTCGATGAAATTTAAAACATTTAAAACTCTAAGAAATTAATGATATTTGGAGCATCGAGGACCTCTAGCTCAACTTGTCACTGCTAGAAAAGGCTTGAAAACCGACAGCTGGTGGCGACGGCTTCTAACGACTTATTGCTGACGGCTTTCGACGGGCCGTCGGCGGCTGTCGGAAGCCGTCGTAAATTCGCGAATTACGGGCACGGCTGAAGCCTTTTTTCCTCATTCTTTCAGCACGAAAATTAAATCTCAAAACCTCTAAAATCTCAATTTCTTGCTTCCAACCCCCAAATTCAAGTTTCTGGATCCTCCACGGCTGCCTAATCACACTATATTGCTTTCAATCTCAGGTATAATCTCTTATTTTCCTAAAATATCTAATTTTTACCCTAAATCTATATTTGCATAAGTTGATAAATTAGGCTAATTAGTGGTTCTAATTGTTTCTAATAGGCTAGTAATGATTTATAGTATCACATGGTTTACCTATTTCATTTGTTAGCATGAAATTGTAAATAGTAGGTATAGTTTGTGATTTTGTGTGTATGTGTAAACCGTTATATATGTGTTGTTTCTACCATTGTCTTGTGTTAATTGGAATAAGCCATATAACTTAGTTATCGAAAAACAGAGATACATTCTACTTCAGTCGGATTTAGAATCATCCATGTCCATTGCTTTTAAATATCTTGACTTGTATAGAAATGAATGCATGAGTCTAAAAAAGAAATTGACTGCATTGGAAAATGACAACAATATCGAAGCAACCTTATTCGATAAAATACGCGGAATAATGTGGTAAATTAATAATTTTTTGAGATATATAAAATTAGTAAATTTTTAACCTTTTACAAACAATAATATATTACATAATAAATAAGAAGACAAATTATAAAACTTCCACTTTTTGTATAAACTACTTTTTTATTACGTCCCTTAGAGAATTTTTGGCTCCGTCCGACAAGTGTTGTACACGGTCGTTATATAAATATTCGTTTTTGTCACTAAACGGACATTTATATTCATCTGGTACAATACTTGTTGGATTTATCCCTATATTGGACAAGTTATAAACACAGTACACAATTACATTTCGTACATTATTTCGTTTTAAACGGTTCACAAAATTTCGCCGTCACTTTTTTTTTGTTTCCTGTGTACATGCATTTTTCTACAATGCAGGAAACAAAGGGGAAGTGCTACCGAAATTTGCTTGAATCATTTAAAATAAAATGTACGAAATGTAAGCGTTTACTGTTTGTAATGGAAAGTAGGATGACTGTCTAGCAAAAAAGAAAACCACAACATTTCAATATTGTATTCTTAAGTGGGGTAAAATTGACATGTATAAGTTTATGTATCAATACATTGAAAAATAAAATGTCAATTCGTAAAACGGCCAATATATATTTTTGAATTTGTGACATATTTTTTTAAATAGGAAAAATGATCGATTATTTTGTTGATCGGAGGTGATGGATGTATCAAAGAAGAGGATTGAGAGGCTCAATAAAGGAATATTTTTATAATGGTATAAATGTATTAGTTGAATTCGCTTTAAGTAATAACAGAAACGATGTAGAAATTCGTTGTCCGTGTAGTAGGTGTAAACATTTGAAATATTTATTACCCGATATTGTGAAAGTGCATTTGTGCAAAAACAGTTTCGTGCTGGAGTATTATGTTTGGGATCATCATGGAGAAGTTATAGCACATACTTCTGTAGATTCTGAATTAGAGATTGCTGGTAATGAAATTTTTATGACGAACCGTATAGAAAATATGGTTGAAGATGCAGCTCGATCAATGTTCCCTATGGTTGAAGTTGATGACGACGATGTAAATGTTGAAGAACCAAATATTGAAGAAATTTTTTTTATGATTTATTGGATGCTGCTAAGAAACCTCTTTGGGATAGTTGTAAAAGTGGCACTCAGCTATCAGTAACCGCAGAATACATTGCAATGAAGTCAAAATACAACATCACCGAAGCCGGATCTACAACTGTTGTACAAGCTACAAAAAGACATACGCCGCCTGATAATTTAATGTGTGAAAATCACTATGAAGTTAAAAAACTTATGTCGGCTTTTGGTTTACCTTATCAAAAAATATATACTTGTTTAAATGGTTGAATGTTGTTTTGGAAAGAGGACATCACTCTTAGGAAGTGTAGAATATGTAACGAAGAAAGGTACAAACCAAGAAAAAAGAAGGGAAATGAAGTTCCATACAAACGTATGCATTATTTGCCCATCGCTCCTAAGCTTCAAAGATTATACACATCTTCTGTAACTGCACCTCATATGAGATAACGTAGTGTGAGAATAAAGGAAGAAGGTACGTTGACACATCCAGCCGATGGAGAAGCATGGAAGCATTTCGACAAAACTTATCCCAATTTTGCAGCGGAGAGTCGTAATGTTAAACTTGATTATGTACGGATGGTTTTTCACCATTTTCTCAATTTGGTGCTAAATATTCATCTTGGCACATTATCATCACACCTTATAATTTACCTCTGTGGATGTATATGAAAACGCAAAATATGCTTCTTACTATTGTCGTTCTTGGCCCCGAAGATCCGACACAAGGAATCGATGTTTATTTACAACCGTTGATTGAGGAGTTAAAAAGACTATGGAACGAAGGAGTTGAAATATACGACGTTTCAAGGAAGAAAAAAATTTCGTATGTTTGCTTCTTTGTTGTGGACTATAAGTAATTTTCCTGCCTATGCAATGCTTTCAGGATGGAGTACATCCGGTCGTTTAGCTTGTCCTTATTGCATGGAAGAAACACGGACATTTTCTTTACCAAATGGTAAGAAAATTTCATGGTTTGACTGCCGTCGGTGTTTTCTCCATGTCAATCATCCCTACAGAGGAGATAGAAAAAACTTTTTAGCTAATGGAGTAGAAACCAGGCAACCACCACGATATGGTCAAGCGAAGACATATACAAACTTGTAAGGGACTATCCAAAGATATATGAAACTGGAGTGCAAACAAAAATTGTAGGTAAATCGACCATTCATATTGGTGTAAACAAAGTATATTTTGGGAGTTGCCTTATTGGAAACATCTTCTGCTTCGTCATAATATTGATGTGATGCACAACGAAAAATGTTTGATAATGTTTTTAACACAATTTTGAATGTCATGGGGAAAACTAAGGACGATTTGATATCAAGACGCGGTATACAGGAATTATGCAAACGTCCCGAGCTTCATATGAAACCAAACGACAGTAAAAAACCCAAAGCGTGTTATGAGTTAGATAATAATCAAGTTAAAGTTGTGTTAAAATAGGTGGAAGGATTAAAATTTCCTGATGGGATTTCATCAAATCTTCGTAGATGTGTTGACTTTAAAAACGGTAGATTGAGTTGAATGAAAAGCCACGACGGTCACATAATGATGGAAAATTTATTACTCGTTGTATTCAAAGAACTATTGCCCTTAAAAGTTTGGAAGGTAATAACAGAACTTAGTCTGTTTTACAAAGAGCTTTGTTCGACTACGTTAAAAGTGCAACGTTTTCGTAAACTTGAAGAAGATATTCCTATATTGCTCTACAAATTGGAGAAAATATTTCCACTAGGTTTTTTTAATGTAATGGAACATTTACCTGTTCATCTCCCATCTGGAGCACGACTTCGAGGTCCTGTGCAATATGAATGGATGTATCCATTTGAGAGGTATGAAATATGTTACCTGTTAATTTAATTACATTCGGAAGTTAAAGTTAATGTAAATTAATTTTGCATAGATACTTGATTCATCTGAAGAAAAAAGTGAGGCAAAAAACATGAGTTGAAGGTTCGATATGTAAATCTTACATCGAAGAAGAAGCTTCGTTCTTTTTCTCTCCCTATTTCAGTGACCATGTGAACATATCATTTGAAAGTGTTCCACGTAATGATGAAGGTGACGAACAAGAGTCCTCTCAAATAATGTTATCTATTTTTAGACAACATGGTCGACCTTTTGGAAAATGTGTAGAAGTATGGTTAGATGATAGAGATCTTCATGTAGCACACACTTATATTCTTCTTAATTGTGCTGAGGTTGCACCATTTGTTAAGTAATATATAAAAAAAATTGATTTATTCATTTCAATAATGCAAGCGCGTGTAGAATTTAATGCAATATTTTATTCATGTATATGCAGTATTTATGAAAGTGAACATCCACACGGAGATTTTAGTAAAGAATTTTCTGATTGGTTTGCAAAGTACGTTTATGAATCGAGAAATTATGCGGTCGACGAAGGATTGAAACATCTTGCGTTGGGACCAAAAAGAAATGTTAAGACATATCCAATATATTTCATCAATGGATATAAATTTAACACCAAAGAATACGGTGCAGAAAAATTAACTAATAATATAGGTGTATTTGTTAAAGGTAGTAATGATCCAGAAAATCACACAAATGATTTTTATGGCGTTTTAACTCAAATTTTGCAACCGACATATTTCTCACGACCCGTAGAGGATGTGTTTATGTTTAGATGCAATTGGTTCAGCAATGTTCCAGGTTCTGGAATTAATGTGTACAAGAATTATAATCTTATTGAAATAAAGCACACATCGCATTATCACAAGTACGATCCTTTTGTACTAGCCAAACAAGCATTGCAAGTTTATTATGCTCCTTATTCGTCTGTAAAAAGAGATATATGGAACATGCGTTACGGCTTTGGCAATCAAGTGGTAATGAATAATATATTAAGATATAACAATTTAGTAATCTTTCGGTTCTAAAGAACTTCACATCGATTTAGTTTCAATAATAAGTTTATAGACATAACAATTAACATATTATGCTGTAGCGTTTATAGTGAGATTATAATAATTGAACTTTTACTAAATTAAATAAGTATTGCAGGGTAGACAGAGGTGAGCCAGCCAAATAAGAGCTCAGATCGATCTAGCAAAGATCGAAGAGTTGAGAGCTAGGGTGGCGCAGCTGGAGGAGCAGAACTGTCGGCAGCATTGAGATGACACAGCTGCTGGACCAGCGTATTACTGAGTACTTGCAGCAGTATGGTGGCCGCTTTCCATCTTCAGTTGGTTCCGGAGGTTCTGGAGGTGATTGACAGGAGTGATAGGTATGTTTTTTTGTTTTGTGTCAATGTTTAATAATGTTTGATGATACATTAAGTTGGTGGAGTTGGATACTTTGAAATATTGTGTATATTATTTGATTGTACATTTGGTGATGGTAATTTTGACATTTGGGAGTTGATGGTGGGGAGTTGATGAAGGACTGGTGTATATTTTGTACAATTAGATGTATGCACATTATGTTAACAGGGTGTTGGTTTGATTTTATACGAGTTATGCTTGGTTTATTTTTTATGTGATTTTATTATATTTATATGATTTGATATTATATTGAATATCTAAATTGGATATATGCTTGTGTGGTTTCTTGTGTGGTGGAATATATTGTGTTTATGGATTGTGTATGAATGGCAAGAATGCAGCAAGAAAACGCGAAAAAAGCTTCAGGAATTCCGACGGCTTCCGATGGCTTGTAGGTCGATTTTTTCAGACGGCTTGCGACGGCAAAAAACCGACGGCTTCCGATGGCTAGCAATGGTTTTTTGCACCCCCCATGATCGTCCACGTGTCTTCGACGACCGTCGAGAGCCTTCGGTTATACCGCTGGTAGCCGTCGAAAATTATACTTTTTCTTGTAATGTGTTAGAGGTGTGACACTTTAGACAAAGGTTCTAGAGGTCATGAGTTCGAGCCCTCGAGACACCATAATGAATGTCATGCTTAAATAAAGTATCACTCTTGTTATAAAAAAATAATGATAGTTTGGAACATTTAATGATCTTTGTTGTCTCTAGAAGATATTTTGGGACCCAATAACTTCTACTAAAAGAAAACCTTTTGGAGCATAAGCTTTAAAATAACATTGAAGTACGATATTAATTATCATTAGTACATGAATTATTAATATACTCATTATGGAAACTTGAGAGAAAGCCAAACTATTCGACATCACCATTAAGTACTAACACTTCAAGTACAAAGAATATATGCATCCTTGAATTTATAGGTTAGTATATCAAAGGTCGACCAATGAGTAGCAATATTCCCTCATTTTCTAGTACTACAGTCTATAACATAGCATACGAAATGAGAATAATCTTATGTCTAATGTTTGAAGTTTAATATAGTTTACTCACTAGAAATTTTCTGAATATTTGAAAATTTGCTCATCGTGTCAATAACTAGTTTTCTTGATAATAAGTCATGCTCTGATGTAAAATAGATCACTCACAGTATTTTTATTTTCATCGTGGTTGTTTGTAGAGCTTATGATAAAGCAACAATTAAATGCAATGGGAAGAAAGCCGTTAAAAAATAAAAACTTCGATCATGCAACTTTGGAGAATGAACTGATTGTAATCCGTAAGTTCATTTGATCTGTTTTTAAAATTAGGAAAAGCAAATTGAAATATATACTAAAAATATTAAACCAACGTATTTGATTATTTATACGTTAAAGGATGTCAAACCGATCATAATCTTGACCTGAGTTTGGGTGGTTTGTACTTGAAAATGAGCAGCTTCGATTCAATAGACGAAGAAGGCTTTACAGGAATGGATTAAAGAGTGCCAATGACATATAGCCTGGATATGGAATGCCCCCGTCAAGCGAAAGGTATATGTCATTTCTTCCTTTATTTTGGTGCAAATTTTATAAATTGAATAAGTCATATGGTTAGAAAGAGATTTTTTACATTCGTAAAAGATAATATGAAACAAAAACACTACATAAAAGGAAAATTTTACATACAAAATATTTTGCGGCGAATATCCACTACAAACTCAGCTATGAAACAATAGTTTGAAACTGTAGGTGCAAACTGCAGTTTGCAAAAATGGAGTTTGCAAACCTACATTTTGCGAAAATGTAGTTTGCAAAACAATGGTTGTGAAACTACAGTCGTAAAGCTGCAGACATGAAATTGCAGTTTGCAACTTGGTATATTTATGTATTTCAAAATTTAATTGACATAGTACAATTTGATATACCTTGGTGCAAGTTTATTATATGACGGCCGCCCTACACTTACGGTACCCAATATACCTGAAAATACATTGCGACGGTACCCGGTCGATGCACAGTGATAGTCAAGAATAAAGTAACAAATATATGATTATAACTTATCGTTTCGAACAAAATATAATAATTACATAGATATAAAACATGTGAGAAAGATAAGTATAACTAAACGAACCAAATTATATAACAAAGTGCATACGGTTCACAATGGTTATACAAAACAAATGTAGTAGAGTTTATAGTTTATACATCATCAAAATAAACAAAAAGAAAATATGTCCCTAATAATATTCATAAGCACTGGTAAAAGCTCCATAGTGCCGCATAGCAGAATAGTCATAAACTTCAAAATATAATACAGATAAGCGCTAGCCTCTTGCTCACCCACTTAACACTCCATGCACTAACTCAGACTGCTATCTAGTTTACTCATCTAAGAGTATTCGAGATAATAAGAAGCAAAGAATAATACCTCGACTTAGACAAAAGTTTGGTATGAGACATAAATCATCTCAAAGCATAGTAAAGTCGATATAGTAAAATCAGAACACTATGTATGAGAAATCATACATGACCTATCCCATGCGCTAATCTCAGACATGTTATCTAATTTACTCATTTAAGAGTACTCGAGATAATAAGAAGCATAGAATAAAACATTGAGTCAGACAAAAGTCTGGTATGAGCGATAAATAATCTCAAAGCACTGTAAAAGTCGATATAGTAAAATAGGAACACTAAGTATGAGAAATCATACATGACATGTCCCTACATCCAATAAGTTAGCACATAACATTGTATATATGCTACACTATCATCACATAGGTGAACTAACTAAGTATAACTTCGAGTGTCAAGGTATCTAGCTTAATAATACCTATGTCATAAGACATCCATCCAAAACCCACAGTAATCACACCAATCATAGCAACATCGCAAATACATAGTGAACACACAACTACTATCACTATGGTTACATGTTGCTGCAACCAATACTAAGGTCTTACATAATCATAACCATCACTAAGGTACCGCATTATCATGACCATCACTAAGGTACAACACCATCACGACCATCATAAAGACGTTACTTCATCATAACCATCACTAAGGCTTCACACTGTCACAACTATCATTAAGGTACAACAACATCACTACCATCCAAAGGTATAGCGCCATCACGACCATCACTTTGGTCTTACATCACCATAGTCATCACTAAGGCTTCACATCACCACTAAGATTTTCTTGGATACTTGATAACTCATACGACCATCATATAGGTCAGCAATACATTACGTCACAATTGGATTTAGAAACCATCATATATGTACTGCCCTCATTAAGGCAGGTCGGGCCATCACATAGGTCCAAGGAACATAGGTGAGCATCCTCACATATCCTTGCCCCAAAAAAAACACATCACATCTAGAGTTATCAATAATCCCATCACCATATGGCTCGGTGGTAGAACATACTACGTCCCCTCTATCCCTTCACCTCATCGAACGTGCCTCGTCGCACCATCACTAAGTCCTACTACTTCTTCTCACTTAAAGTACTCGACCCAAACGACTCACATTCTTGATTCATCGAAGTTCAGAACAATTCTAGACCACCATCAAGAATCTCAGAAAATCTCTAGGTCAGTACCATAACAAATCTCTGAATTCCCTAGGTCAAGACTAAAGCAATTCCTAAGTCTCCATCACTACATATCAATCTTCATCCATCGATATCTCATGATCCCACCATTCTATCATCTCCAAACTTTCTATGAAGCTTCACTATAATATGTTCTTCCATCCTTAAAAGTTTGGTGTCAATATAGAAGAGTCAAATAAGAAGGCTATGATTGGGTTTGGAGATCGATTGGTGCTGATCAATTCCACCCATCCTTAGCCGATATTCCCGAGTTGAGCCTGAAGTTTCACACTAAGTCGCCTTGAGTTGTTTCGGAGTCGTCTCACACTTTTCCCCAAGTCAACCCCTAAAAGTCCCGAAGCATCACCTTGGCAAGCCTCGAAGCAACCCTGAAGAAATACGGAAGTCAACATGAAGTTCCTAACACATCTTGCCTTGCTTTGGGTTTTTCATGACCAACCCAAAGTTTTTAGGCAACCAACCCAGAGCACCAGACAGAAATCCAGGTCCGTGCCTACTACCGAACCTAAGTTTCGCTCAGTTTTCACATGTCTAGCCTAGAATTTTCATTTCCCCAACACCAAGTCACCACCTAACAACCATATGTCGACCAGATTTCACCGAACCGACTTTTGAACTCCTAGACACAAGCATGTCTCGTGTTTTTCCACCTCTGGCCTAAAGTTTTCTTGAATTTTCCTCCAAGTCACCCAGGGCAACTCATATGCCAAACCAATTTACCAAATCGAACACTTACTCAAGTTTTGCACTGCTTTCTTCATTGTTTTCCGCACTTCAACTTTCCACATTAATCCAATTGATGGCACCACCATATTGACTTGCATTTAACATTGATACAAGGACATGACTCCATACATCCTAGAGCTGATTTGTCAAAGTTCAATTCTATGTTTTATGAATTTCATATCCTTTGTGTATTAGATCGCATAGTACATCACTACTCCATCTACACAGAAAACCCCGATCATAGAGCCGATAATCAATGCCAGTTCACTTCGATAAGCACTTTCAACTATTCAAATATACAAATACAATAATAAACAAGCAAACAAACATCAATTCACATCAAAATACATTCATAGTCTAAACATTCATATGAACAACCATACATCAAAATAACATGTTTATATCACTTTAAATCATTTTAATTTTTTTTTATTTCAGTTTCAAAATCCAAATAGCAGTAAATTATACTTTTGACTTTAGAATTGGATTCAAAACATGTCAAAACCTATAGATTCATATATAGCATGTGTCACGATCCGAATCCAGCGTTCGAAAATCGACACCCGTACTTCACTTGTACTCGAATGCCGCAGATTCAAACGTTGAAATTCGAGCCATGCCGGAGCTTATAACACAGTAAGTATAACAACACAACGGAAGAAAGAAATAGATGATATCATATACAACTCCAATGAATACAATATCCAGAATGATATACAACAATGATATCAATAATATAAGAATATCAGAGATATGATACAACAATATCAGAGATAAATAATGATACAGCGGAAATAACAGAAGTGATAACTCCAAATGATCAGTCAGAGAGAATGAGACCAATAACTCCAACATCAGTTCGAACCCCCGATCATGTTGCACCAAGCCAAGCAAGTGCAGTGACGGACTCCAAAACTGAACTAGCTCCCGATATTCTACTAAACCTGAATATCTGAGAAACCCAACTCTAGACTGCCCGTGTGGAAAATTGTGGGCACCCAGAGTTTAGGAAGGGAACAATAAACTCCGAGTCAGTCATGGGACTGGTGTGAGCAACAAAAAAACAATTTATCTTTAAAACAAACAACAAAAGAATTTTAAACTTTGAAATCCGCAATGCTTTTGGAAAATGAAACTACCATAAGGCCTCCCGCCACACACACAATGCAAACGCAGAATTGGAGGAGGTTTCTCCTTATGATAGTCAAACATGCTTCCTACGCAAGAAAAACTCTTTTGATATTATTACTAGTGCATAATGAGGAAAACATTTCAAAAATACAATATTAATCTTAGCCAGCATAGACATTTCGAACTATGCCTACTATAGCTACCATCTAAACAGTAGTGACCACCATAAGTAAATGGCAGGTTCTACAACTAAAACCGTACAGGGTTCGTATTGGAAATTGGATTTCCAACAAATGGTCAGGCTAAGGAACTTCCTATGCCACATGGGAACGCCTCTGGAGGGACGCCCCGAGAACCACCTGGCTCTCTGCCAACACAAGGCCAGTTACCCCCTTCCCGGGTAGTAAACCTGAGATATGCCACCCCCAGTCTTTTGGGACCTTTATCCGAGGCGCCTCGATCACACATCAACAATCACACAGAGTAAATGAGATTGGAGCAACCACATAGGTAAATATCTGGGCTCCATACCATGATACCACCTTTTTCCAGAAGGAATGGACATACCCTAGGGGAGCTACCCCTGAAACCTTGCTGCATCTTTCCTGTTTCGACCATTTCCGATCTGTAAGGCTCGATGAGGTCTCGTCCACAAAGCTACGCTTTTTTCACAAAGCCATGCTTTGATCAACAAATGGTCAGCAAATGATCATCAACACATAGCAACACTTAGCATGCCACACTACTAAATTGGGAGTATATCGCTGATAACCTTCAACTACATAACCTCTGAGCTCGTACGTCTCAGAGAAGGGTGTTAAGCTAAGAGAATAAATCTCCGCCACCAAACAGAAATGTATTTGAAAGAAATCAGCTTTATATCTCAAAGTGTAGTGTCAGACATACAACCATACAAGTCTGTTCCGGGTTCGAACAGAACCGAAGGCACTTCCAAAGAAGCCCTTGCAATCCGGGTATTCACAATCCCGATCGGATTTCCCATCACTTAGGGAATCTCTATACCGGCGCGACTCAGTGTAGAGACAATCGATAGGTTGTCCTATAATTCTCACAAATACCCGGTCTTCACCACCGGTCTTCAAATGTAATCCATATACGACGTATCATTATTCGGAATGGGTTATATGACACAAAGGTCCTCTCCCGGCTAAACCGAATAATGAACGTAATATTTAAAAACATATGGATAATGGAATTTCAATTAAGTCACAACTTATTATCCAATTTCCTCTTTAAATGGTTTAAACACATTACCATTTTAATCTTTTACACAAAACGATTTATCTCACAAAGTTCACTCGGTTTCACAAAGATATATTCATAGATTTTCCAAAACAATTTCCCTTTCAATTGGATTTAACTCGTTAAATCTTTAAATCAAAGATTCAATTTATAGCTTTCAAAAAGAATTCATTCATAACTTGGAAAACCGTTTTCAATTCAAACTTGAAATTCCTTAACTTAAATTGGAATTTCATTTCTTATATGAAAGCTTCTATTATTTGAAAACAAATAGTTTTCATTTTGGAAAATCCGATTCATTTATACAAGTTGAAGTCCTTGGGTTAAATTCAAATTCCCAAAATCATACTTTTTAAAATGGTTTAAATTCATATAAACACATTTATAACTGGTATGGTCTTTTTAGACCATAACTTACAAATCATTGAATTCAATTTCAAATATTGAATTCAAATTAAATTATTTAAATTGCAAGATATTTAAAACTCCTTTCAAAAGCTTTAACATTTAATCCAAATCCATTTCAAAAATCAATTGAAATCAAAATTTCAATTTCAAAAATATTAAATTTAAATCATCTGTGACTTAACCGATTTCCATGTGAAATCCATATTTGTGTGTGTATAGTGTAGTCCAGGGGTTTCACACAATAGTGCAACATCATCAATCATTACAGATTCAAGCACAACAATATTTGATAAGCGGTATACTCCTATAACACTTATCTTCATTCACAGATTCACAGATAAATAATATAAATTTATCACAGATACATAAATTACATTCATCATAGCTCAAATCAAATAGAGCATTATACATCAGGGATATCAAACAATTCAAAGCATTTCATACAATCCAAACATCCATAAGTAAGATTAATTAATCATCTAATTAATTTAAATCATTTTAATTACTTATGAATAATTTACTAATCCTGGTTAATTAATTACAAACCATTTTGATTAATTATCCTTTAATCATTTATTAATTAACCTTTGATAATAAATTAATCAACCTTAATTAATTTTTCTTAATTATTAATTTATTAATTCTTAATTATAAATTAATTAATCCTTAATTACCTTCATTGATTAATTATTCCTTAATTAATTACCTTAATTAATTAATTATCCTTAAATAAATCTTTAATTACCTTTATTAAATAATTATTCTTTAAGTAATTATCCTTAATTACTTTCATTAATTGATAAATCTTTAATTACTTAAGATTTTAATCAATTAAAAGATAAACCATTTATCTTTATTATTTTAGTTATCATTTAATCCTTATTTAATAACCTTTGGAAATAAAACATCATTTATATTGATTAACTTAAAAACATTTCCTTTTGTCAATTATTCACTTAATTACAAAAAAAAATTAGTTTATTTAAAATAAACTCTAAAACAAGGGTTATATGGATTAAAACACTTTAACTTAATAATTTTGAAATAATTCATTTAAAAACACACTTTTAAAACTTGGTTAAACATTCTTTTGAAAACTAATCATTTTAATAACTTTTAAAACTTTGAACTTGTTATTTCCTTTTTAAAATTTCAAAACCTGTACAAATTTCATCTTCAATTTTGAAAACCTGTTATCTATCAAACATACCCGAGCCAGAGAAAAATTTACTCGAGTCCAAACCTATATTTCCCGAGAAAATCCAACGAAAACTTCGAGTCTCACGTCATCTTCCCAAACGTCTTGATCGACTAGGCACAAAAATGTGCACATGCACGTGCACACGCCACCGGATCGATTTCGACCAAACCTGCCGCCTTCATCCAGTCGACGATGACCCCCACTAACCTTCCGACCACCCTGCTCCACGAGTCGACGGAAAATTTGAAATCGAGCTACCATCACCAACCTGGAATCAACCCAGTCAACAAGATCATCACCCTGCCGACGATCCTGGCCATTATCGACCACGCCGACCATCCCACAGACACACCTCAACCTCCAGCCTTGATCCCCCAAGTCCGGCCTCGTCCGATCAACCCGCGATGCCGCAATTTACCCAGAAAACTTGTGACCCAAATTTGGTTATAAAACCCTAAAACCACTTCGATTGACTTCTTCGATCACTTAAAAAATTAACGAATATTTTTCCTATAATCTCCGATGCATTAGCTTCCTTCACCATTGATCACATCGTCCATTTCGACGCTAATCGCCGAAATTTGACCGTTTTTCTAATTCCGTTCATCTCACAAATACATACAACATACGAATCTAAGAATCCTGAATTTTCCATTAAAATTCATCGCTTGTGATTACGATCCTAATCATATGAACAAATCATGAAAATCTGATGATCGAATTTTTTCCTGACTTGGTTATCTTTACTGTAATTCATTATTTTTGAATTATTTTCTTAATATAAACATATAAAATAAATTTTAAAATTTAACTATCATCTATACAGTTCTTTTACTTTCAGAAGTCACAGCTTGAAATGAATTAAATAAGAAGATATGATTTTTTTCCTTTGGTTGTTCTTGGTTCTGAAAACACAACAGAGTATATACTTATATACACAGGCATGCACACTTCAATCCACACACAAACATATACATGCATAGATATTTACATTCATTTTTTTCTCACAACAACTAAAGCATCAAGATATATCATAGATCCAAATTTTAAAGGGGTCAGCTTGCTCACCTTGATGGGAAGAAGCAGAGAGCAAAGCCTGTCATGATGAACAGAGAACAAGCTTGAAAATGAATATCAAAATTTGGTAGTTGTTTTTGATCTGGATTTCATTGAGTTTGGATCTGAATTATCTACGGCATGTCTGATCTTGATTTCACACTTAATAATTGAAACCTTGTTCTCGATCCAGACATTGATTTCCAGTCTTGAAAGCTTGAAAACTAAGGTTATTCTTTTGGTTTTTGAGATCTGAGTTTTGATTTAAATTGTTGTTCAAGTTGTATTGGTGTTTAAGTTGAAGTGATGCTTGCTTCAATTTTTCTCAGTTGTGATGAACGAAAAGAAATGAAGTTGATATATAGGAAATGAAGTTACAGGGTGAGATTATTTTGTACAGGTGATATTTCCTTTAGTACAACATATCAGTGATATTTTTGCTTTGCTTGTTGACTATGCTGATTCGTTCTTTACTTTGGTGGCTGATGAAAATCTTGTTTTGGTGGCTGATAGATAATATTGTGGCTCGCATTAAATGCCAATGTATAAATCTACACTTATCTAATTTGTTCATACTTGAATATATATCTTCTTTTGCAAGCTAATCCATATATATTTTTTCCTTCAAGTCTTATTGCTTTGTATTCTAAATGAAATCCTATAGTTATTATGTTATTCATAGATACTTATAAATTTTTGTTCATATTGCTTTATAACATAAGTGAATTTCTATTTTTAATATGTTGTTTTAATTTAACTAATGTGTTATTTTATATCTTTACATGGTTTATTAACATGTTGTTTTGAATTTATTTATGTATTCATTTTATTTTATTTTTATAATTTATCTTATATATTTATTTTATAAATTCAAATTATTATTAACCGTCGATTTTAAATTTTAAATTACTTATTTATTTATTTTATACTTATGTCAATGTATATACTTTTATATTTATTTTTCAAACCATTTATATAAGATTTGAATTCAAAATCAATGTATATATATACATATACAAATTTAAATTTACTCATATATGCCCATATACATATATATTCACATATATACATATATACAATATTTTTAAATTTAAATGATTATACAAAATATATTCGGGTTCGGGGAACTCGCAATCAATTTATCGATTTATTTCACAAATTTTATTCAAAAATTAATTAATTATCAAATTTAAATTTATATAAAATCCGAGGTCGTTACAACCTTCCCCCCCCTTAAATGAATTTCGTCCTTGAAATTGCCAAGGAGAGACAAAGATAGATGAAGAATATTTCATCAAATCAACTGAACATCTATTCTGCATTTGGCTTACCAAATCAGAATATCAATAATAGATACGAGAACGAATCTATTTAACACTTCACAAGATACTCGGGTTATCTGGATCTATGAAATATGGAGTGATATCGGTTAGTTTGAAGGGATAACTAACCATTCGTAGAATATATTGGGACCCAAAAATAGACAGATATATGGATACAATTCCAAACTTTCAGTTTAGAACTAAAGTATACCTATCAACCATAGCAACCAATTCATCCAATTTACCCAAACAAACAATTCCGACTTATTTATTTAGAGTTTACGTCCCGTATTAAGATATCAAATCTCTTCCTGGATCTACCAGGAACTATCAAACAATTGAGAAAAGATGACGAACAAAAGAGATTGATAGAGAAAAGATTGTTTCCTTGTTGTTACAGGGTATTGACCATTTATAGTCGTATTCCCATGTCCCCTATCTCATCCTCTTCTTGCACTCATACTTACTATCTGTGGATAGTAAGAGAATTAACTGAGGCATACGAACGGATATATGAGGAATACTCATTCTAGGGTATACTTCACCCTATCTCTTATGAGCTACTTAATGTGTTATACTCCTTAGCTAAAGTTTAACCTTAGCTCTGATACCACTTTGTCACGATCCGAAATCCAGCGTTCGAAAATCGACACCCGTACTTCACTTGTACTCGAATGCCGCAGATTCAAACGTTGAAATTCGAGTCATGTCGGAGCTTATAACATAGTAAGTATAACAACACAGCGAAAGAAAGAAATAGATGATATCATATACAACTCCAATGAATACCATATCCAGAATGATATACAACAATGATATCAATAATACAAGAATATCAGAGATATGATACAACAATATCAGAGATAAATAATGATACAGCGGAAATAACAGAAGTGATAACTCCAAATGATCAGTCAGAGAGAATGAGACCAATAACTCCAACATCAGCTCGAACCCCCGATCACGTTGCACCAAGCTAAGAAAGTGCAGTGACGGACTCTAAAACTGAACTAGCTCCCGTAATCTACTAAACCTGAATATTTGAGAAACCCAGCTCTAGACTGCCCGTGTGGAAAATTGTGGGCACCTAGAGTTTAGGAAGGGAACAATAAACTCCGAGTCAGTCATGGGACTGGTGCGAGCAACAAAAAAAAACAATTTATCTTTAAAACAAACAACAAAAGAATTTTAAACTTTGAAATCCGCAATGCTTTTGGAAAATGAAACTACCATAAGGCCTCCCGCCACACACACAATGCAAACGCAGAATTGGAGGAGATTTCTCCTTATGATAGTCAAACATGCTTCCTACACAAGAAAAACACTTTTGATATTATTACTAGTGCATAGTGAGGAAAACATTTCGAAAATACAGTATTAATCTTAGCCAGCATAGACATTTCGAACTATGCCTACTATAGCTACCATCTAAACAGTGGTGACCACCATAAGTAAATGGCAGGTTCTACAACTAAAACCATACAAGGTTCGTATTGGAAATTGTATTTCCAACAAATGGTCAGGCTAAGGAACTTCCTATGCCACATGGGAACGCCTCTAGAGGGACGCCCCGAGAACCACCTGGCTCTCTGCCAACACAAGGCCGGTTACCCCCTTCCCGGGTAGTAAACCTGAGATATGCCACCCCCGATCCTTTGGGACTTTTATCTGAGGCGCCTCGATCACACATCAACAATCACACAGAGTAAATGAGATTGGAGCAACCACATAGGTAAATATCTGGGCTCCATACCATGATACCACCTTTTTCCAGAAGGAATGGACATACCCTAGGGGAGCTACCCCTGAAACCTTGCCGCATCTTTCCTGTTTCGACCATTTCCGATCTGTGAGGCTCGATGAGGTCTCGTCCACAAAGCTACGCTTTTTTCACAAAGCCATGCTTTGATCAACAAATGATCAGCAAATGATCATCAAACATAGCAACACTTAGCATGCCACACTACCAAATTGGGAGTATATCGCTGATAACCTTCAACTACATAACCTCTGAGCTCATACGTCTCAAAGAAGGGTGTTAAGCTAAGAGAATAAATCTCCGCCACCAAACAGAAATGTATTTGAAAGAAATCAGCTTTATATCTCAAAGTGTAGTGTCAGGCATACAACCATACAAGTCTGTTCCGGGTTCGAACAGAACCGAAGGCACTTCCAAAGAAGCCTTGGCAATCCGAGTATTCACAATCCCGATCGGATTTCCCATCACTTAGGGAATCTCTATAGCGGCGCGACTCAGTGTAGAGACAATCGATTGGTTATCCTATCGTTCTCACAAATACCCGGTCTTCACCACCGGTCTTCAAATGTAATCCATATACGACGTATCATTATTCGGAATGGGTTATATGACACAAAGGTCCTCTCCCGGCTAAACCGAATAATGAGCGTAATATTTAAAAACATATGGATAATGGAATTTCAATTAAGTCACAACTTATTATCCAATTTCCTCTTTAAATGGTTTAAACACATTACCATTTTAATCTTTTACACAAAAAGATTTATCTCACAAAGTTCACTCAGTTTCACAAAGATTTATTCATAGATTTTCCAAATCAATTTCCCTTTCAATTGGATTTAACTCGTTAAATCTTTAAATCAAAGATTCAATTTATAGCTTTCAAAAAGAATTCATTCATAACTTGGAAAACCGTTTTTCAATTCAAACTTGAAATTCCTTAACTTAAATTGGAATTTCATTTCTTATATGAAAGCTTCTATTATTTGAAAACAAATAGTTTTCATTTTGGAAAATCCGATTCATTTATACAAGTTAAAGTCCTTGGGTTAAATTCAAATTCCCAAAACCATACTTTTTAAAATGGTTTAAATTCATATAAACACATTTATAACTGGTATGGTCTTTTTAGACCATAACTTACAAATCATTGAATTCAATTTCAAATATTGAATTCAAATTCAAATTAAATTATTTAAATTGCAAGATATTTAAAACTCCTTTCAAAAGCTTTAACATTTAATCCAAATCCATTTCAAAAATCAATTGAAATCAAAATTTCAATTTCAAAAATATTAAATTTAAATCATCTGTGACTTAACCGATTTCCATGTGAAATCCATATTTGTGTGTGTATAGTGTAGTCCAGGGGTTTCACACAATAGTGCAACATCATCAATCATTACAGATTCAAGCACAACAATATTTGATAAGCGGTATAATCCTATAACGCTTATCTTCATTCACAGATTCACAGATAAATAATATAAATTTATCACAGATACATAAATTACATTCATCATAGCTCAAATCAAACAGAGCATTATACATCAGGGATATCAAACAATTCAAAACATTTCATACAATCCAAACATCCATAAGTAAGATTAATTAATCATCTAATTAATTTAAATCATTTTAATTACTTATGAATAATTTACTAATCCTGGTTAATTAATTACAAACCATTTTGATTAATTATCCTTTAATCATTTATTAATTAACCTTTGATAATAAATTAATCAACCTTAATTAATTTTTCTTAATTATTAATTTATTAATTATTAATTTATTAATTCTTAATTATAAATTAATTAATCCTTAATTACCTTCATTGATTAATTATTCCTTAATTAATTACCTTAATTAATTAATTATCCTTAAATAAATCTTTAATTACCTTTATTAAATAATTATTCTTTAATTAATCATCCTTAATTACTTTCATTAATTAATAAATCTTTAATTACTTAAGATTTTAATCAATTAAAAGATAAACCATTTATCTTTATTATTTTAGTTATCATTTAATCCTTATTTAATAACCTTTGGAAATAAAACATCATTTATATTGATTAACTTAAAAACATTTCCTTTTGTCAATTATTCACTTAATTACAAAAAAAAATTAGTTTATTTAAAATAAACTCTAAAACAAGGGTTATATGGATTAAAACACTTTAACTTAATAATTTTGAAATAATTCATTTAAAAATACACTTTTAAAACTTGGTTAAACATTCTTTTGAAAACTAATCATTTTAATAACTTTTAAAACTTTGAACTTGTTATTTCCCTTTTAAAATTTCAAAACCTGTACAAATTTCATCTTCAATTTTGAAAACCTGTTATCTATCAAACAGACCCGAGCCAGAGAAAAATTTACTCGAGTCCAAACCTATATTTTCCGAGAAAATCCAACTAAAACTTCGAGTCTCACATCATCTTCCCAAACGTCTTGATCGACCAGGCACAAAAATGTGCACATGCACATGCACACGCCACCGGATCGATTCCGACCAAACCTGCCGCCTTCATCCAGTCGACGATGACCCCTACTAACCTTCCGACCACCCTGCTCCACGAGTCGACGGAAAATTTGAAATTGAGCTACCATCACCAACCTGGAATCAACCCAGTCAACAAGATCATCACCCTGCCGACGATCCCGGCCATTATCGACCACGCCGACCATCCCACAGACACACCTCAACCTCCAGCCTTGACCCCCCTAGGTTCGGCCTCGTCCGATCAACCCGCGATGCCGCAATTTCCCTAGAAAACTCGTGACCCAAATTTGGTTATAAAACCCTAAAACCACTTCGATTGACTTCTTTGATCACTTAAAAAATTAACGAATATTTTTCCTATAATCTCCGATGTGTTAGCTTCCTTCACCATTGATCACGTCGTCCATTTCAACGCTAATCGCCGGAATTTGACCATTTTTCTAATTCCGTTCATCTCACAAATACATACAACATACGAATCTAAGAATCCTGAATTTTCCATTAAAATTCATCGCTTGTGATTACGATCCTAATCATATGAACAAATCATGAAAATCTGATGATCGAATTTTTTCCTGACTTGGTTATCTTTACTGTAATTCATTATTTTTGAATTATTTTCTTAATATAAACATATAAAATAAATTTTAAAATTTAACTATCATCTATACAGTTCTTTTACTTTCAGAAGTCACAGCTTGAAATGAATTAAATAAGGGGATATGATTTTTTTCCTTTGGTTGTTCTTGGTTCTGAAAACACAACAGAGTATATACTTATATACACAGGCATGCACACTTCAATCCACACACAAACATATACATGTAGAGATATTTACATTTATTTTTTTCTCACAACAACTAAAGCATCAGGATATATCATAGATCCAAATTTTAAAGGGGTCAGTTTGGTCACCTTGATGGGAAGAAGCAGAGAGCAAAGCCTGTCATGATGAACAGAGAACAAGCTTGAAAATGAATATGAAAATTTGGTAGTTGTTTTTGATCTGGATTTCATTGAGTTTGGATCTGAATTATCTAAGACATGTCTGATCTTGTTTTCACACTTAATAATTGAAACCTTGTTCTCGATCCAGACATTGATTTCCAGGCTTGAAAGCTTGAAAACTAAGGTTATTCTTTTGGTTTTTGAGATCTGAGTTTTGATTTAAATTGTTGTTCAAGTTGTATTGGTGTTTAAGTTGAAGTGATGCTTGCTTCAATTTTTCTCAGTTGTGATGAACGAAAAGAAATGAAGTTGATATATAGGAAATGAAGTTACAGGGTGAGATTATTTTGTACAGGTGATATTTCCTTTAGTACAACATATCAGTGATATTTTTGCTTTGCTTGTTGACTATGCTGATTCGTTCTTTACTTTGGTGGCTGATGTAAATCTTGTTTTGGTGGCTGATAGATAATATTGTGGCTAGTATTAAATGCCATTGTACAAATCTACACTTATCTAATTTGTTCATACTTGAATATTGTTATCCCGCCTTTTGGCAAGGCCTGGACACCAAGAAATTGATTGGATTCCAAATATCGCTTGTCATGAATATCGATGAATTTTGTCTGAGTCCCGATCGAGCTACAAATGACGAGACATGACTAGGAGAGCAAAGGAAGCCAACGTTCCAAGTTTCAAGACAATCTGAGTTCATATGCTCAAATTATGATGGATACGAGTTGGAGGGAAAAGCATGTTTTCGTATCCATCGACGATGTGTTTTTCGTATCCATCAGGGAACACTGTTTCGTATCGATAAAGGTGGCCATGTTTCGAATCCATTAAGTTCGTATCGATGGATTTCGTGTCCATCGATAATTGGTACAACTCGATTCGATTGGCCGAGTGTTTGCTTCGTATCCATCCAGCTCGTGTCCATCATCCACTTCGCATCGGCAAGTCCCCATGGCTTCGTAACGATCGGGTTGGCAACGTTCGAACTCATCGAGTTCGCATTGGTCAGATTCGTGTCCATTAACGGCTGACGTGTCTCGCAACCATCAGCTAGTGTCTACTTCGTGTCCATTGGACCAGCGCACTTCGTATCCATCAGAGGACCTCACTTCGAATCCAGGCCCATTGACTTATTCGTATCCAACAAGTCAATTGACTAGGGTGACGTGTACTTCATCGAACCAAACGAGGCGAGATACATGGAGTCGAAGCGGTCAATGCGGAGTGCGCGCGCCACATCATCTCAGAAGCACGTGCATTGGTCGATACGATGAGATCAACTCGAAGCCAGGGAGTCGAACGAAACAGCCAGCGATGAACGCCATTTCGTATCGATGATATCTCACAATCCATTGATCCAAATCCAATGAGATTTTCAGGGAAGCTTGCATACACACTGAAGAATGTCCCTACCAAATTTCAGATTAATTGGACATCATCTTGATCGATACGAAATGGATTCGTATCGATCGCAGATCGAGGCGAAACTTTTTTGGTTGCGTGGGCCCCCTCACGTGCCAAACCAAGTCTCCCGAAGTTTGGACGAGATCTGAGCCTCCTACGCCTATAAATAGAGCCCCAGAGCGTACAGAAAAGGGATCTTTTGATTCTGAAGCATCCAGACTCTGCCGGATTGGGATTTACATCTTATTCCTACTGTTGAATTCGAATTCCAAACTGTAACTCACTGTTGTTCGCTGTAATTGCTTGTAATCATTGAGAGAGAATCAATAAAATCATCAAAACTTCATAGTTGACGTAGGCATTACGCCGAACCACTCTAAACTGCTTGTCTTTGCATTTTACATTCTCGTTTGTTGGAGTTTTTGTTAGATAATCTCTATTTTACATTTATATTCTTCATTTTATCTCTTTAAACAACTCCCGAAGAGTGTTGTGCCCATTTTTGGTACAAACACTTTGGTGCTTTCATTGAGAAAACCAGTTTTTTCTCCTGCTCCTTGGATCTACCGTCGATACCGGATTGCATAAATCCAAGAGGAAGATCCAGATATCTGATCCGAAATCCTACCATTCTATTCAGATTTGCGTAAAATCTAGGAAAGGACTCCACCACTAAAAATGGTTAGCACAAGAACTGCCGCTACCGCTGCTGATCAAAAAGGCCGAGGTAGACAGAATCCTACACAGCAGCCTTCTTCCAATCAGGACAACACTGCTCACTCAGATCCGTCGGGACCAGTCACCCGACAAGAGTTCCAAGTGTTGCTCCAGGAACTGACCCAAAGCCGGCAACAGTTGGCTGAACAGTTGCGCGCCAATGTTGAATTGACCAATCAACTAAACCGCCAGAGCCGTAGAAGGTCCAGGAGGGAAGATGTTTCCCGCGCATCCACCGAAAGTTCCGCCTCATCTGACTATCACCACAGGTCTACCCATCCCCGGTTAGAAGAAAGTCACGCACAGACTACCGGACATCAACCTGCCTTGACCGTTGGACAATTAAGGGTAGGGCCGTCGACCAGCTTTCAGACAGGACCCTCAACACGAGGAGGCACTGCTCCATAGTATACCACAGACAACCGCGCTACAACTGCCGCGGTAGAGACGAGGGTTGATGCCAAGAATCTGTCAGAGCCGAACAATCAACAGCACGGACGTACTCCTGAACCATATGTCCCAGAAGATGCTGAGCCAAGGAGGCGAAATACGGACCGTCGACAGCGCCCGATCCAAACTCGCACTGTGGAACCGACCACACCTTAGCTCAGCATGCCCAGAATGTGCCAGTATCAGACATTTCAACCATGATACGCCAGATGATTCGCAAGAGTCAGGGGCTCACTAATGATGACTGGGGAATCTCCCGTAGTCATACCCCTTTCACGGACGAGATATTGTACGCTGAACCCCCTCGTCGATTCAGAATGCCGACTCTACCAATGTACGAAGGGAATAGTGACCCCAATCAACATATTTTGAAATATGAATGGTCAATGAGCACTGCAAGAGCTGACGATGCAGTGAAGTGTCGAAGTTTCCCCATCTCTTTGGGGGGAATCGCAACCATGTGGTTTACGAGGCTACCACCCAGATCTATCTCCTCGTTCGATCAACTGGCCAAGAGGTTTGTAGAGCAGTTTCGTATGCATGTGGCTAGGCCTAAAGACGTTAATACCCTGTCTAGTGTCACTCAAGCTCATGGAGAGACGCTCAGGCGTTACTTAGAAAGGTTCCACGCAGCATGTGTTGAAATTAGTAACCCCAACGATAACTCAATCTTGATGGCTTTAACTAAAGGGATTGATCCCGATTCTGAGTTTGGGAATTGGCTAGCTGGAAAACCACCCACATCGTTGGACCATTTCTACTCCAAAGCCACTCAGTTCTTACGGCAAGAGGACGCAAAACAGTCTAGGAAGCAGGACAATGTAAGGCCCAGTATTGAGGGAATACAGAGTAATGTAGCGGTTAAACAGTCCGGTGAGAGTTCCGGAAAAGTTCAACTGAATATACAGAACAAGCAAACCCAGCCGAGAGGAAACAATGGCCAGGATAAGAAAAGAGATCAGAACCGAGGCCCACGACGTAGGGCTCAAATGTTTGACAATTACACACCGTTGAATACGTCATTGGAAAACGTATACTTACAGACTTGCAACACTGTACAGTATAAGAATCCTGCTCCGAAACTTTCATCGGAGAGGCAGGTTCAAACAGAGAAGTTCTGTAGATTCCATGAAAGCTACGGCCACAATACCAATGAGTGTCGACATTTGCAGGACCTCATCGAGAAGTTGATCAGAGAAAGGAAGTTAGATCAGTTTGTGCGGGCGCCGCAGTCTGGTGGAGCGGGCCCTTCGAATCAGAATCGTTCACAAAATCAGGAAAGACAGGAAGAACCCGCTCGTACAGGCGGGAGGTTGGTTATCAACACGATAAGTGGTGGTCCCCACCCAGCAGACAGAAGCTGGGGGGAAATGGAGTCGTATGCTAGTTCTATCAGGCATGCGGACTTCGAATGTTGTAGTAATTGTGAAGACGGAACTCCGGTTAAACAACAAAAGATAATATCTGATGATATCGTGTTTAGGAGCCGAGACGCTGATAAGGTCGAAGCCCCTACAATCGACCCACTAGTCATATCTGCCCAGGTAGGTCCTGCTTGGATGAAGAGGATCCTAGTTGACAGTGGGAGCTCTGTGAATATCTTGCTTAAACGGGCTTACGACTTAATGAAGATGGAGGCAAAGGATTTGAAACCCTGCCTGTCCTGAATCCACGGTTTTAACGGGAGTGCCATGATATGAGTAACTGAACTGCCGGTTGAGTTGGGGGTTGGAGAACGCCGGAGAGTCCGGATGTTACAATTTGTTGTCTTAGAGATTGATTCACCTTATAATGCGTTTTTGGGCCGACCGACCCTAGCTGAGTTCAGGGCGGCCATCACCCCATGGTGTTTGACTCTGAAGTTCCCCACCGATCGTGGGATTGGAGTCGTTCAAGGAGATCAGGCCACGGGGAGGACCTGTTATGTTGCTGAGCTGCGCGGGGCGCAGCGTAAAGAGAAGGGAAAGGGCGTAGAAGAATCTCTCTGCGTCCGTTCTATTGATAATTGACAATTGATGCCTGGGCCTCGGCCCGGGCACCACAACCAATTCCTGAAAGACCTTGACCCTAGGGACAATGAGGATA
Source organism: Allium fistulosum (assembly GCA_030737815.1). Taxonomy (NCBI): domain Eukaryota; kingdom Viridiplantae; phylum Streptophyta; class Magnoliopsida; order Asparagales; family Amaryllidaceae; genus Allium; species Allium fistulosum. The sequence goes on along the minus strand of CM060902.1, from coordinate 1,365,436,432 downwards.
AAGATGAATCTAAGGAGAGTCAAGCTTCTCCGGCCGAACTGGCTGTGGACGTCCCAATTAGTGAGGATGATGATTCAAGGATGCTAAAAGTTGGGTCTCAACTGAGAAAGCAGACACAACAGGAATTGGTTGAATTTCTCCGGGCGAATCTCGACGTCTTCGCCTGGACACACTCTGACATGTGCGGGATCTCGCCAAATATTGCAAGTCACTCCCTGAATATAGATCCGCGATATGTCCCGGTCAAGCAGAAAAGGCGTGGTATGGATCCAGAAAGATCTGCCGCCCTTAAGGAGGAGGTTGATAAGTTACAATCGAACGGTTTTATTCGAGACGCCTTGTACCCAGAATGGGTGTCCAACCCCATACTAGTTCGAAAGCCGAACGGGAAATGGAGAACTTGCGTCGATTACTCTGACTTAAACAAGGCTTGTCCAAAAGATAGTTTCCCGCTTCCTCGAATTGACTAGCTCGTAGACTCGACAGCCGGACATGAATTATTATCTTTTATGGATGCTTATTCTGGATACAATCAAATACCCATGCATTTGCCTGACCAAGAACATACCAGCTTCGTAACCGATCTGGGACTCTACTGTCACAAAGTCATGCCATTTGGTCTAAAGAATGCCGGAGCAACATACCAACGCTTAGTCAACCGGATGTTTGCCAATCAGATCGAGAAGACCATGGAGGTTTACGTGGATGACATGCTGGTGAAGTCTCGGTTCTCCATAGATCACGTTAGAGATTTAAATTCGATGTTCAGCATCCTTCGAGAATATGGAATAAAGCTTAACCAATTGAAGTGCCACTTTGGCATTGCATCTGGAAAATTCCTCGGATTCATCGTTAACGCTCGAGGGATAGAAGCAAATCCCGAAAAGATCTGGGCAATAAGGAACCTACAGACCCCGAGAACTATAAAGCAAGTCCAGAGTCTCAACGGGAAAGTAGCAGCATTGAGCAGGTTCATCTCAAAGTCCACCGATAAATGCATTCCTTTCTTTGATCTGATCCGGAAAGGAAAACGAAACTTTGAATGGACCACGGAATGTGAAGGCGCGTTCCGATCGCTAATTCAGCATCTCTCCACGCCCCCGATCTTGTCAAAACCAGTTGACCAGGAGCAACTGTACCTCTATCTGGCAATATTAGAGCATGCGATCAGTGCCGCTTTAGTTCGGGAGGAAGACAAAGTGCAGAAACCAGTCTACTATGTTAGTAAACGGCTAACAGGAGCTGAAAGAAACTACCCAAGACTGGAGAAACTGGCTTATTGCATGGTCGTTGCCTTAAGAAAGCTCCGTCCTTATTTCCAAGCTCATCCTCTTACTGTGTATACCGATCAGCCGTTACGACAGGTCCTCACGCGGCCTGAGACGTCTGGTAGGTTGCTCAAGTGGAACATTGAACTGAGCCAATTCGACATCACTTACACCCCGCGAAGAGCCATTCAAGGACAAGTCTTGGCAGATTTCATAGCTAAATTTACCGTTCCAGAAGACTTGCCCGAAACCAGTGAATCCCCCGAATACATCTGGAAGCTGTATACTGACGGTGCATCAAACGACCGGTGTTCGGGCGCTGGTGTTGTACTTGAAACTCCCGAAGGCCGATCTATATGTTATGCTTTGAAGTTCGTTTTTCATGCAACTAATAATGAAGCTGAATATGAAGCCCTCTTAACCGGCCTAAAACTTTCCAGAGATTTGAGGATTATCGCTGTGGAAATTTATTGTGATTCACAGTTAGTTGTGTGTCAAGTACGGGGAGAGTATCAAGCAAGAGATCGGAGGCTGGCAGCTTACTTGGCCCGAGTTCAGGAAGTACTGAATCAGTTTGACTATTATGCCATTTATTATATACCTCGGGAACGCAATCAAAGAGCCGATTCATTAGCGAAGTTAGCCAGCACAGGTGAAGCACAACAGATGGTACTTGTCCCCGTCGAAACTCTATCCTACCCAAGCGTCGATCAAATAAAGACGAATTTTGTGTTTGAAACCGCTCCCTGTAGAGATTCTTGGATGACTCCATATCGAAATTACATTGAGAATGGGACGTTGCCCGAGCATAGAAATGAGAAAAGACAAATTCTGCGAAAAGCTTCACGGTTCGTCATTCAGAACGGAGTCATGTATAGAAGAGGTTACTCCGTTCCTCTCCTCCGATGTATCGCACACGATGAAATCAAACGAGTGTTACATGACGTACACGAGGGAGCGTGTGGCGATCACACCGGTGGGCAAGCTCTCGCTAAGAAAATTCTCTGCTATGGATACTACTGGCCGATAGTAAACCGAGATGCAGCAAACTATGCCAGAAATTGCGATAGGTGTCAGAAACATGCCCGAATTCCAAGAGCCCCGCCTACCGAGATAACTCAAATGGTCAATCCTTGGCCATTCGCAATGTGGGGCATCGATATCATCGGCGCTTTACCTTTGGCAAAAGGTGGTGCGAAGTATGCCATCGTCGCCGTTGACTACTTTACAAAGTGGGCTGAGGCTGAAGCCCTCGCAACCATTACGACAAAGAAAGTGATAAATTTTGTGGTTCGCAACATCATCTGTCGATTTGGGCTTCCGCATACCATCATCACCGATAACGGAACCCAATTCGAAAGCGCAGAATTCAAGAATTTTTGTCAACGGTTTCATATCCATAAAAAATTCTCGGCAGTCGCACATCCCCAGGCAAATGGACAGGTTGAAGCTGTCAATAAAGTTATAAAATCCATCCTAAAGAAATGACTGGAAAAGGCTGGGGGCAAATGGGTTGATGAACTTCCTATGGCATTATGGGCTTATCGAACGACTCACAAGACCGCAACCGGACACACCCCGTTTTCCCTATCTTATGGCTCAGAGGCCGTTATTCCGGTCGAGACGGAAGTGTTTTCCCATCGCGTGACTTACTACAATCCGAAAACAAACGCTATATTGCTGGCCGAATCTTTGGATCCATTGGATGAGAAACGGGAAGAGGCTGATTTGAGAGCGGCCGCATATCGAAGTCGGGTCGCCCGATTGTACAATACCAAAGTTCGACCTCGAACCTTTGAACTCGGCGACCTCGTTCTCAAGAGAATCTATCCAGTTCCTTCACACATGAAACCAAACTGGGAAGGACCATATGTGATTACACGAAGGCTCGGAGATGGCACATTCAAACTATCGACCGTTGACGGTCTTGATTTGCCGAGGGCCTGGAACAGCGAGAGTCTCCGTCGCCATTACACATGACAGGCTTTATTAACTTCATTATATCTTTCCATTTGGAAATTTGTTTCTGCATTTTTAAATTTGAATTCTGTAATAAGGCAACTGACTTTACCGCATTTTCTTATTTCAGCAATAAAATGCCATCTCTTCGAGCCAGAACTGTGATTCATTAAATACGATATACCACATCACGACGCACGGAGGGCTAAATCCCATCATGCAATGGGACTTATTCAAATGGAGAGTGGCTGTGATACGACCGGCCACTTGCTAAGTGAAACCCGAGCTCGGGGGCAAGTCATTACACCAATATTAAATGGGATGGCACACAACAATCCTACATTCGACTCTGTATTCCCAGAGTGCGAAGCGGAGTATAAACATTCAACTCCGTATTCCTAGAGTGCGAAGCGGAGTATAAACATTCAACTCCGTATTCCCAGAGTGCGAAACGGAGTATAAACATTCGACTCCGTATTCCCAGAGTGCGAAGCGGAGTATAAACATTCGACTCCGTATTCCCAGAGTGCGAAACGGAGTATAAACATTCGACTCCGTATTCCCAGAGTGCGAAACGGAGTATAAACAATCAACTCCGTATTCCCAGAGTGCGAAACGGAGTATAAACATCTGACTCCGTATCCCCAGAGTGCGGGGCGGAGTTTGTCATATCAGCTCCAAGCTCTCGGAGTGCGAGCCAGAATATGAACGCTAACTCCAAACTCCCAGGATACGGGTTGGAGTACCAACAACAATCTTAAGTTCCCAGAGTGTGAACAACCGCTTACGAGATGACTTGTATCCCCAGAGTGTGGATGAAACGATTCATAAGGAAACAAGTGTAGTTCGACCGCTCGGTCCTCACTCAGTGCGATCACAAGCTGATCATCATGACTTAACCCCGGAACTTGGGGGAAGGTACAAGTGTTAATCACTACCCGAAACTGTATGATGTTCAGCTCCGATTCGATCTCCGATCACAACTCAAGTTCGAGATTTCCAAACTTGGTAGACAAAACAAGCTATGCTTAAACGTTAAAATAATGCAAGTACACCAGACTGAAGTTCGAACACTGCAACATTTAAGCATATAGGGAATTTAAGTTGAAACAAGAAGACAAAATTTTATTTCAACTAATCAAAAGCAATGGTTCATACAGGAGCCTTTCCAAAAAATTCCTACTAGCAGGGGCCGAACCCGCATCTAAACACGGCCTACAAAAAGAAAAAGATAACAAAATTCCTGACTACAAAAGGGAAACACATGCCTAAAAAAGTCTATCTAATCCTTCTTTTTCCTCAGTTTCTTCTTCTTCGAGGAGATACTGGAGCCACCAGTGATCTTTCGTTTAGAGCCTTTCTCCTTAGGCGGGCTCCCCTCGGACGAAGGCGTGATGTCGACATCATCCTCCGAGATGGAATCTATGGGGATGCTTCCCGCAGGAGGAGTTGGAGGAACAGGATCTACAACCGAGGGCGGGGCTGGTGCACTAACATCAACAAGCGTGCCCCCGGGAGATACAATCATAAGGGGAGTAGGGCCCTGCGCTACTGCTCCACCGTCCAAGCTGCCACTATGCGCCGCCGCCGCCATCTCGACATTGATCTTAGCCAACATCATTGCTTCTCGTTGTGCTCGGGCCTCACTATGCGTTGTAGTGGTCTGGGTTAAGATATCAGAAACAGATGAGAATCCACCCGGGCCGAACGGTAAGTCTGCAAAAGGATCACTCTGTCGGCCGAGGAGCTCGTTTATCATTTGTTCATCTAAGGAAAGTGAGCTTCCCTGAGTTACCTCGACCGACGCAACTGTCACAATGGAGGTCGCCTTAGAAATGATTGCCTCCGGCACTTGGCATGATTCCTGGGCTACGGGAGGCGCCGCTGGTGCAACTTCAGTCACTGATCAAAGAGATAGAAACATTTTGTTAGTGTACACTTCTATACAAGTTCTTCAGTCCAAATATACGAGAAATTAGTTCAGAGTACCTTCCTCGGGTTGGCTCGAGGTCGTCTGAACAATTTCAGAAGGATGCTCCTTAATAGGAGATAGATGCGGTCGGTCTGGAACATATGCTGGTATAGGCTGGGAGTCGATCATCGGAGCTGTCTCAGATTGAGATGACACGACAATCTCAGAGCTCGTAATATGGTGCTCAGCACCGGAGCTTTCTCCAACTTCCTGAGACTGGGCGCCAAGCCTCTCCTTCTCGTGGGAAATCATGGAGCCATGGAGAACTTTCTTCTCGTCATCATTGAGTATGCGGTTCTCCAGCTCAAATTCATCGATGGCTTCATCAGGGTGCCCAGATTTCTCCTCCTCAACCAGTAGGTTCTAGGCATTGTAGAGATGCGTTGGGTAATCATCGAGCCATGTCAAATCTCGGTGCCTTAGCACGTTGGCATTGTAAGTGACAAGTAGCTCTTCTACTTCGGCCTCAATCCTGGCCTCCGCCTGTCGTACCTTCTCATCAACCCCAGCCTCAGCTTCACGGACTTTTTCCATGGCCACTTCTTTCTCCTTCCGAAGCACCACCGCCTAATCGCAGGCCTCCTGCATAGAGACATTAGCCGCATCTTTCTCCTTCGCCATTTCAGAGAACTTTGATTTTAGCTCATTAAGCTCCTTGAGAGCGGCGTCTCTTTCGGCAGTAACTGTGGTGTTCCTGTGACCCATGTCCTCGATTGCGGTATAGTGTTCTTGTTTCATCCTGGTCATGGCCGAGTTTACCTCATCGACCTTTTTAAGAGCTTCCATTTCAGACTTACGGGAAGACTCAGCCTCAGTATTGAGCACTTTCATGATTCGGTCTTTGTGACCCAGCTCCTTCTCCAGCTTTTCGATGGCAACACCCCGATCGAATGCTATTTTAGATGCTTTCCTCGCGGCCCTTGCCCACTCCTTGTATTGAAAGAATATGTCCGCAACATAATCACGGATAGTGTTTTCAGTTGTTGGCGGTATTCTTTTCAGATGCGGAGGAAAGACATAACCATCAAAGCAGATGTCAGGAAATTCCTTCCTCATTTGTGCAAGTTTAAGTGCTCCTTCCCCGGTCGAATTAGTAATGACCGGTGTAGTAGTTGAGGAGGTGGCTATTTCAGTCCCGCGTGGAGGATCGGACCTTGAAGCTTGAGAGGGTGGCTTAGGCCGTGAAGTTTCAGGAGGACGGGCAACTACTACCGTGGGCGGTGCGGAAGTCCTGGGAGGAGGAGAGCGAGATCGGGATCGATGCACATATCCCCTGTCTCTGTCGGACCTCTCCTGACCAGAGTGTCCTGAATCATAATCCCTCTCTCCCTCTCTCCTGCGTGGCTCATAGTAACGGCGCTTGTTGCGCAAACTGCCCAGCACAGAACCTCGTCCAGACATCGTACCTGAAAAATGAAACAAGGAGAATTAATAACCATTTATGATATACGGTTTACAGTTAGAAAACTGTGATGTGCCATGAAGAGTGTATGGATGTGTAACCCCCTCGGACCAACCAGAAGTGTCGATCGTGCTAGTGGGAAGAGGTTCGCTAACATCGAAGGTATGCTGCAGTTCATCCAATTCAGCGTCATGTTGTGCGGACGTAAGGTCCGGAATTGGAAGGTCAGCGAGCCCTTCGAATTGATTTTCGGCTTGCAGGGGGGATGCCTCCGAGATTTTAATTCCTGAAGGGGGGCGGTTTAAGACAACAGACTTCCGTCTCCCAGACTTAGCCTTTTTAAAGGCCACGACCTTGCCCTTTCTTTCTTCATCAGAATCCGGGGTTGCATCAGCAGTCTCGATCAACGGCTCCTCATCAGTATGAGTTCTCTCGAAATCAGGTTCCTCGATTACTACGACTTTGGGTTTCTTCCGCTTGTCTTTTTCTCTGGAGACAGTCTTTAGTGCGCCATCAAGCCTTATGCTCTGCCTTTGCCCAATCAGCCCGAGAATTCTGAGATTCCGGTCCGTCAACAGCAATTCAATATTCCTTTCTTCACCCGAAATTTCCTGAAGAACCCGGACTATCTCCTTATAGTAACCACCTTTAGGTCGCTGAATTATTGCTGGAAGAAAAGAAATAGAAAACGTGAGTTCAATTTCATTAGTGAATTGCCTTGTCAACTACTTGGGAAAGAGACGATACTCACGTCTGAATAGCCATCTTCTGGCAAACCCCGGAGGGCAACGGACGTAAAACCACTCCGACTTGAAGTAGCTCAGTCTAGTCCAGGACCCCGTAACCACTAGGCAGTTTCGTACAGACTCCAGGAATGTAAAAGATGGACTGTCAGTCCGGCTCTTGAAATTAAACAAGTATCTTATGTCGGTCATACGGGGAGGACGATGGAGGTACTCCATAAATGCAATGAACAAGCTGTTGAGCGAAGCATATCCATTCGGGTGTAGCTGAGACGGGGCGATCCCCAGATAACCCAACACTTCCCTTATATAGTCATTGAATGGGGGAAGCGTCCCGGCTGCACACGCATGACGATTGAATGCGGTATATCCTTCCAGGGGATTATGTGGTCTATCATCTGGCCCCGGCAACAACACGTCATCCATCGACAAATGGTGCCGTAAGCATATCCTCCCTAACATATCTTCGGAAACATTTGACGGGACCGAGTCAGGTGGACTATTGATGAAGGACGCGTCAGGCAACTCGTCCGGAGCTGGACCGATGACTTCGGCCTCGATGTCCGGGATCTCAAGTCTGGGAGTTTCTTGCTGCTGTGAACTTGACGGTTCCATGACTAGATAACTCACGAGAAATCATCATTAGACGATAAAAAGCCCTTGCATTCCCCAGTGTAAAGTGTATGGATATGTTGTGCAGTGCAAGCGTTATGCATAACTTGAACAAAAAAATTTCTACGAAATAAGCCTAAGTGTGTGAACAACAAAACTCCGAGAGTCAGGCTGGAGATGACCGTCATCGCTGACCATCACAACCGCGCCATCCAGATACTGTCGTTCGATTCAGATTAAAGTTCGTTATACTTTGCTAAGTTACAGTTCCATCTACGAGCTTCAAAAGGCAGTCAGATGTGCAGTGTTGTGATCAAGTTCGATTATGCAATGCAGAAGCTCGTAGGAATCAGGTGTATAGTTTAATTATCAAGTCCAGATATGCAGGAATGAAGTTCATCGGAATCATGTTTTCAAGTGCTCAGGATTTCGTATCCGTCAAAGGGAAAGTTCGAATTGATCCCAGGAGACTCGTTTGAATCCATCAGGTTATAAGTTCGAATCGATACCAAGCGTCTTGCTTCGAATCGATCATCGGTAGTCTGGTTCGTATCGATCGCAATAGGTGCGCTTTCGTATCGATCATTGGTGGCCTGGTTTGTATCGATCGGGAGGGCCCTAGCTTTGCATCGATAACACTCGAGTCGATACTTTTCGTATCGGTCGCAGTGGCGAGATTCGTATCGATCTAAAGCTAGGGGCTTCAGAGTAGTCATTGACTTATTATCAGTTACTTCATGTCGATACGACCCATCACCACAACCATCGATTCAAAATCACATCGTCTCCACTGACATATCCCAAGAATCGATACAAGATCCATAAATATGCCATTGATCTCATCAATTCGAACATGGCTCCCATAATCGATTCGAAATCGCCTTTTCCACCCTTTCTTCTCCAATCTGCAAAAATCACCATGGCCATCATATCTTCGAGCCAGATCTGGTTTTACCAGTTGCCAGAAGGGAAGATTGATGGAGAAAGAGTGGATTCATGACGGCCTTATCATTGAGATTCACAGTCGCTTACCTAGGAGTTAAGATTCGAAGATCTAAAGAAATGAGTTTGACCGAGTCGAGGGTACGGAGATGTTATCTCTTCCTGGATTGATCACAAAGAGAACAGAGAGCAACAGTAAAAATAGAAGGTAAAAAAGTGAAAAATGATGAAGTCCCAGGTATTTATATGGAGCCTAGGGTAGAACCGAGTCGATTCGACTCCCAGTCAACCTGACCGGTCGCAACCAGTCAAACAGCGCATCGAAACGAAGGCTCATTTCGAATCCACCGGACTTCATCGATTTGAAGCGCACAGAGAAGCCACCTGAAGACGATGGACTCCATCGATTCGAAGCATCCTTTTTATGAGCCATCGATTCACAACAGAGCAGGTTTATCGATACGGACACGGTATTCGTATCTGTTAGAATCCATCGATACGGATAATCATTTCGTATCCATCAATTCAACCCGCATCGATACGAAAAAAAACACTTTCCAACTTTTTGCATCGATTTATGAGAGGATCGATACAAGAGGATAGTCAAAAACAACCATCAAATGTCGTTTCAACTCAGATTTCAAATCAGTTCGGGAGAGAATCAAGGCGAAATTCAATAACGAGCTAAACTGGCAACGACTCGCGAACTTGCCGCTTTTCAAAGCACGTCATGTTTTCACAAGACGTACTTTGGGGGGAAAAATGTTATCCCGCCTTTTGGCAAGGCCAGGACACCAAGAAATTGATTGGATTCCAAATATCGCTTGTCATGAATATCGATGAATTTTTTCTGAGTCCGGATCGAGCTACAAAAGATGAGACATGACTAGGAGAGCAAAGAAAGCCAACGTTCCAAGTTTCAAGACAATCTGAGTTCATATGCTCAAATTATGATGGATACGAGTTGGAGGGAAAAGCATGTTTTCGTATCCATCGACGATGTGTTTTTCGTATCCATCGGGGAACACTGTTTCGTATCGATAAAGGTGGCCATGTTTCGAATCCATCAAGTTCGTATCGATGGATTTCGTGTCCATCGATAATTGGTACAACTCGATTCGATTGGCCGAGTGTCTGCTTCGTATCCATCCAGCTCGTGTCCATCATCCACTTCGCATCGGCAAGTCCCCATGGCTTCGTAACGATCGGGTTGGCAACGTTCGAACTCATCGAGTTCGCATTGGTCAGATTCGTGTCCATCAACGGCTGACGTGTCTCGCAACCATCAGCTAGTGTCTACTTCGTGTCCATCGGACCAGCGCACTTCGTATCCATCAGAGGACCTCACTTCGAATCCAGGCCCATTGACTTATTCGTATCCAACAAGTCAATTGACTAGGGTGACGTGTACTTCATCGAACCAAACGAGGCGAGATACATGGAGTCGAAGCGGTCAATGCGGAGTGAATACTGGATCGAAATGAAGTGCACGCACCACATCATCTCAGAAGCACGTGCATTGGTCGATACGATGAGATCAACTCTAAGCCAGGGAGTCGAACGAAACAGCCAGCGATGAACGCCATTTCGTATCGACGATATCTCGCAATCCATTGATCCAAATCCAATGAGATTTTCAGGGAAGCTTGCATACACACTGAAGAATGTCCCTGCCAAATTTCAGATTAATTGGACATCATCTTGATCGATACGAAATGGATTCGTATCGATCGCAGATCGAGGCGAAACTTTTTTGGTCGCGTGGGCCCCCTCACATGCCAGACCAAGTCTCCCGAAGTTTGGACGAGATCTGAGCCTCCTACGCCTATAAATAGAGCCCCAGAGCATACAGAAAAGGGATCTTTTGATTCTGAAGCGTCCAGACTCTGCCGGATTGGGATTTGCATCTTATTCCTACTGTTGAATTCGAATTCCAAACTGTAACTCACTATTGTTTGCTGTAATTGCTTGTAATCATTGTGAGAGAATCAATAAAATCATCAAAACTTCATAGTGGACGTAGGCATTACGCCGAACCACTCTAAACTGCTTGTCTTTGCAGTTTACATTCTCGTTTGTTGGAGTTTTTGTTAGATAATCTCTATTTTACATTTATATTCTTCATTTTATCTCTTCAAACAACTCCCGAAGAGTGTTGTGCCCATTTTTGGTACAAACAAATATATATCTTCTTTTGCAAGCTAATCCATATATATATTTTCCTTCAAGTCTTATTGCTTTGTATTCTAAATGAAGTCTTATAGTTATTATGTTATTCATAGATACTTATAAATTTTTGTTCATATTGCTTTATAACATAAGTGAATTTCTATTTTTAATATGTTGTTTTAATTTAACTAATGTGTTATTTTATATCTTTACATAGTTTATTAACATGTTGTTTTGAATTTATTTATGTACTCGTTTTATTTTATTTTTATAATTTATCTTATATATTTATTTTATAAATTCAAATTATTATTAACCATCAATTTTAAATTTTAAATTACTTATTTATTTATTTTATACTTATGTCAATGTATATACTTTTATATTTATTTTTCAAACCATTTATATAAGATTTGAATTCAAATTCAATGTATATATATACATATACAAATTTAAATTTACTCATATATGCCATATACATATATATTCACATATATACATATATACAATATTTTTAAATTTAAATGATTGTACAAAATATATTCGGGTTCGGGGAAACTCGTAATCAATTTATCGATTTATTTCACAAATTTTATTCAAAAATTAATTAATTATCAAATTTAAATTGATATAAAATCCAGGGTCTTTACAGCATGCTTAGATGTGATAAACCACTTTCTAATCACCTAAAAACAAATGGAACATGCAAATCGAGGTAAATCTAAAGTGAACATCAATTATCAATTTCAAACCATATTTTTAATTTTCGAAACATTTTAGAAACACATTTAAAAACATATATGCATAATTAAAGTAAAGTGAACTCATCTAGGGTGTAGAATCAACAATAACCACAAAACAAACGTAGATTTGCCAAAACAAGAACAGATTTGAATTTGGACGGCATCACCATACTTCTCAAGGCACAAATTCTAAAATCTAAAAGTCCCCTTTCAATCTCTTGCCTAATCTCCTTTTAATTAATTGATCTAGGTTAATTTTATTGAAAGAATGATGGAATTTAGGTAGAAAAAAGTCAATAGATTTTAATAAGAGTTAGGCGATGTTTAGAGTTGTATTTATAGTGATGAATGGCTACTATTGTGGCTGCACCTAACCCTAATCCTGAAATGCGTTAATGGGCCGCACTAATCACCCCTTAATTAGCCGATAATCAGCCTAAAAATAGATCCAATTTCAAAGGTTCATATCTTTTAAACTGTAAGTCAAAAAATCTATTATGACCACTGTGCAGAAAGAAAAACCATCGTATCTTTCATTTGGAAGTGGTTTGGGACCCTAATTTAGCTCCTATCAAAAGTGATAGGCCTTATGATATTTTCAAGCTTAAAACTATCCGGTACAAATGCCAAAGGTAAAATATGTCACTACTCAAGACTACCCAAAGTTATAACTTTATATGACCCAATTTGGATTTTAAAATTATAATTTACAATCCTCTGATATTTAAAATATGGTTCATTGCATGTTATGACCTTTTCGAATATTTCCAATGTTTACTCCAAGCTTTAGCATGCTGTGATAACTTTTCCATTGTTTATAAGAGTCACTAAAAGTATCCTAAATGGAAATTCAAAAAGTAATCATCAGACAAGAAATGAAGTGAATCACATGAATTTTGATTTGAAGAAAACATGATTTTTGGTTTGGAGAAAAATACGTAGTTCATCACACTTAACTCAGTTTCAAACCCAGTTTCAAACCCAGTTTTTTGCTTGCAAACTCAGTTTGAAACTGAGTTTGCAGTTGTAAAACTCAGTTTTCAACTTGAGTTTTGTTGTAGTAAACTTGACTTGCAATAGGGTTGCAAACATAGTTCGATTTTGTAGCTACAAACTCCGGTTGCAATTAAGTTTGATTTTGCATACTTAGGTTCCAACTGAGTTTGTTGTTACAAACTAGACTGCAAAACGAGTTCGGTTTGCAGCTGTCAAACTCTACTTATAAAAAAAGTTTGTGTTTCAGCTGAAAACTCAGGTACAAACGAGTCTTGTTGCTTAAATTTCTTGCAAGTATGATTAGCCAACCAGCACATCAAGGCCCAACCCAAGCCCATGTCAACTAGCACTCAACCCGTCCCAATTTAAGCCGGTCCACGATTAAGCATGGCTCTATCTCAATAGATCCAATAAGCAAGTCATAGATATGCTGGGCTGGATCCTTATGCCTAGCCCGGCCCGGCACGATTCGGCACGGCCATCTCATATGACTTGCCTATGCTTAAAGCGACCCATCTATGGCCCAATGCTCACATCCCGCCTATGACCGGTCCCAAGCAGCTCGTCTCGTCACTATGTCTTGGTGCGTTCCTTTATGCTTCAGCCTTACCATATTTAACATTGTTCTCAGCAAGCTTCGGCAACAAGTAACCGACTGTTACTATGCAAGAAGCTTCTCTCTAGCATTGCTGCCTAGAGAAGTATGCTAGATACCAAAGAGTATTGCCCAGTATGACTTAGTACATCTAATACTGTAGCTGTCTGTCAAAATCATACCAACTTCTATTGCATGTCGCCTTTCTCAGCATAAAGAATGCGCCTCGTAGGGAATTACAGCTAACTTGCTTCTCAGCCACATATTCCAACTACCTTTTTAGCTGTCTTCCATCCATGCCAATGACCAAATCTACGACTGGGAAGATTCCCTCTTATTTATAATGCAATCTCAGCCAACCATAGATCTACTTCAACCACTATAAATATCCCTTATCATACAATATCAAAGCGGTTGGATTTTAACCAATCTCTAGCTCAGAATTCACTTACAACTAGTAACTCCTCTTAAAGCTTTTAATTTTAATATCATTGTAGGCTTAAGTGCTAAATTTCTTATTATTCTCTTGTAATTTCTTGTAATTATAAGAGATAAACATAGTAAGAGATCATAATAGTGGATGTAGACAAATCTCTACTGAAACACTCAACACCTTATGTTATTTACTTTATTCGTTTGTTTTACTCCTCGTTTTACATTTTTATGGCTAGTATCAATGAGTAACCTACTAGAGTTAGGGGTATGCCTTAAGGACAATTATGTAATTTATTACATATATCTAACACGATAACCAATCTTGTTCGAAATAAAAGGTGTTTTCTTTCTATTATATACTTGATAATTGTTATACTAATTAATTTAATTAAAAGTATATTTAATAGAAAATCCATAAATGATATGTTTTGTGATAGTAGTTACAAAGTGTTGTAACCAAGAGTAATTTATCAAAATGAAAACAAACATACCATTTTAAATGTTCCTAGTCAAGATGCATCGAGACTGGATATTGATGTATCCATTGAGACTAGAGTACGTAACGCTCTCCAAGTGTTGGACAATGTATTACTATGAAAGGATCACTCAATAGTTTTTGTTGGTTAATATAACCAAGGTCAAATAGAAAATATCAATTGACTGATTTACACATTTCTCTCGACTTGAGAATACTATGGATCTTTAATATGAAAGCTGCGCTTTAATTACAGTCAAATCATGGCATGGCGTCCATCGAGTAAGTATAGTTGGGTCGAGTGGAAGTATTGGAAATGAAGCATTATTCAAGAGGGTCTGTTTCCTTGGTTATATAGGGTTAGTATCACGGTTAACTCAAAGTTAAAGTCTCTAGCCAGAGCATTTCGATTACTAATAATTATTACTGCCGAAACAAGGACTTTATGTTTGGACTATAGGGTTGAATATGGATGATATTGGAATTTTGACCATTACCAAATTCCATAAGTCCAAAATGATCCGGTTTTGACGAAGAGAATTGGTGTAAAATAAAAGTCACAACCAGTAACACGTAACAAAGTGAAATTGGATTTTTATCGAACTAAGTAAGTGATAAATTTGGCCAAAATGTGACACCATCTGCTAAATGACCTGTGAATGTTAATATTTGAATAATTCAACATTAATCACTGATCGAATTTACACCTGATGAGTCATACAATCGAAACGATAAATTCTCCTTTGACCAAACGATTTAATCAGTTTATAATTTTTATAAATTAATTAAATTAAATAATATTTGTTAAATAATATTTATAAATTTGATTTTGATTTGAAGGATGAATATTAAATGTATTTATAAAAGTTATAGCTACATTAATCGATATACGATATCGATAAGCGTTTTAAATTATATTTAAAATGAAAAATATTCATTCGGGCTCTAAATGGGTTTATAGCCGAACATGGGGTATAGGATTTGCTGGAATGAAGGGGTTAGAGCTGGCTATTTGATGGGTGAAAGAGGAGTTAAAATGAGTGATTGAGATGGAAAGAGATCAAGTAAAGACATGATCCTAAACTCTCTCCTTTCCTTCCTCTATTTAAACATCTTTCCTCCATTTGATAAGGATCTTTTTGTTGCTTCCATCCTCATTCCTTTGCTGGCTGAACTACCCTTTCCCATTTCTCTAATATCCAAAGCTCAAATCAAATCAATTTAGTTGTTATCCGATAGCCGAAGGTTAACGGTTCAAGGACTAGCAATCTACCGAATCGGAAAAGGTTTCGAAGGGGAGAGTTCATCTTTTCAAGTTGTGCTTTACGACTTTGGTTCTTAGGTATGATTTCCCATTGAATTGTAGTTTATAATCTTCTGTATAATATTTCATTAGATATATATATATATATATATATATATATATATATAATTATTATATTGTTAGTTAGGTGACGATTCTAATACGTATTAATGTTATCATAAGTTAGTTTGGTTATATGTATGTATATACTTAATTTTTTTAATATATCAGATCTGTACAACTGCCTATTATATATATACTAATTATTATTTTATTAATTTATATACTATTATTATTATTATTTGTAGGCAAAACAACATAGCATTATTTTGCACAAGCAAGCCGGATTATAGTGGTCTTACCACTTTTACAATAGTTATTACAGGTGTAAGGTAAAAACACCTCAGCAACTACACTCACTTACACAACTTTACTATCTCAGTACTTTGACACAGAGCATTACACTCACAAATGCAATAACATTCATAGTGACTACTCTATACTATGAACCATACATTTTACATGAATATTAATAACCGTTACAAGACCAGAATAGATTTTGCACAAGCCTCTAGGAATCCACCATATAGGACATGAAAGCACAAAATTACCAAAATAAACTTTCCTGCAGACTAACACACTTGACTGAACAAGCAGGACCATCCACTGCCACCATGGATGCATGTCACCAACAAAATTAGAACATAAAATCTTTCCAAAAGTAGATCGAGAATGAAATAGAAAGGAAAGTGAAACTGCCCAAAGCTATAAAACTATATTTTTGGGTGTCGATTGAAAAATAGTCATAGTTGTATTTCAGTGTGAATATTATGAATTCGTTATGAAATAAAACTATAATGTGGTATTTGTTTTCACAACAAAAGTGATGACATTGAAGATACTGAAGTATCTAAAATTATTTACAATTATTTTGGCATTATAGACTAAGCTGTATTTTTTGAGAAATAATTCTTATTATATGCTTATAAATCATATGATACTAGTTAATTATATCTCAAAACAATTAAGGGCAATGCATCCATTTAGTTGGAGCATCATAGTAGTTAACAAACTCCTTGGATTGATACATATAGATGCGTGCAATCATAAGTCTATTAATACCAAAATGTTTCCATGTACTTTGTCATATTCACCGATGAGTCATCACAAACGTGGACATGTGTATTTGATATACATGTATAAGTGTAAAATAAGCTTATAGAATATAAAATGGAAATAAATAATGTAACATGCGATAGAAATGATTCGATATGATCAAATGGGTGAATATATTGAAAAGAGTTCTGAACATACCTAAAAATGAATAAAGATTCAATCTCAAAAGTCACCCTTCCATGTGATACATAATGATGTATCAATAAGGAGTAATCGAACTTTGTTGGACAAAGTATGATTAATTGTGAGTGAAGTCGAGTTAGTTAATTTCTATAAGGTTATGTACCTAAGAGTAGTACACAGGGTTAATATTATTTCACCTAAATAATAGTTTACAAAATCATACAATATAAGGGTTTATAAGAATCTCCAACATATCTTAAGCTAAGGAGTTGGCAGGTTGTGCAAGTCGAAAGTTGCATGGAATAATTGTTCGTGAGGAATTTTTTATGAATCCCCGCAAAAGGAGTTTGGGAAGGACTGTCATTGGATAACATATTTATGTTTTGAACATAAGTTTTGTAAACTAAAACCAAATTAGTTTTATATATAAGGAAGTTCATAAAATGTTTATGAATACCTATTCCATTGCACCGAGGAACAATTGTTGTTTCAAGAAATACCAACTTCATAGTGAATGAATTTCTTTGGTAAAATAGAATTGGATACGATCCAAAGATAAAATGGATTACATAAGGCGAAATGAATTTAACTAACCTAAACGAACACCTCACATTAGAGAGTATTCTTGCATATTGAAGGGAAACTACGAGTTTCTTACCAATGTCAAAAATATACAATCCTCGGTTGTTTAATAAAACCATTAAGAGTATCAACTCTATGATATGGTATGATGCGCAAATCCGAAAGAATTCCAAGTACATTATCAAAATATGGTTTTGGTAGTCGTAACCGAAGGGATGTGATCCATCGACTGTGACTTTATGAGCAAGACTAGTGTAGTTAGAATTATATGTGCAATGTTGATAAGAATAATCTCGCAAATTTTCGAATGTTGAAATTAGCACAATAGATTCATCATTCAACATGATCAAGTTATTTCGGATTTACTCACAAGATTACTGCTTGATAAGACTCATTGTTTTGGTACATATGTGCTGGAATAGAAAATTCTAAATAATGATTTAGAATAGACTATTTGCACATAACAATCAAAGTGTCTCGAAGTCAGTAGGAGCGATATGGAGGTTGTGAGTTTTGGATACGATCCAAGAAATGGTACAAAAGTATCATTTTATAAGAGTCAAAATTGAATAAGTATTTTGATAGATATATCAAATAGTTTGATTTTCAGTCTAAGTGCAGAGGAAGCGTGTGTTCATAAGAAAGAATGTTAAAATGTACATTAATATTTCTAAACAATAAGTAAACAACACATTGCTGATTTTTTTAACAATGTATTTGTGTTAGAACTAAGCCTCAATTGTTTTAATGCTTGACGTTGGAATTGTAAATGATTTCTTTTATAGTAAGTATAAAACATATTGGGAATGTCCCAAATTGACATGAAAGGTCACCTTATTAAAATGTTTAATACAGATTGTGTAAGATAGGTTCATTATGCATTGGCAATAGGAATTATCATACATGTTATGTTGTCTATGATATCGTAATTTTTTATGTATTAGATAAATAAAGAAAATACCAAATCCAAACCAATATCACTAAATGGTTGTTGAGGTGTTCTCATGTATTTATGAAATACTAGATAAATGTTCACACAAATAACAAACTCCTTATGAAGGAGTGTTCAGACTCAAACTTTTATAAGTAATATTGAGTATAATATGTCAATAAAAATTCAAGTTTAGAATCTTTAAGTTGGAAATTTTCCAAATGAAAGACTATGGTTGGTTCAATGAAAAAGGCTAAGTACATTGCTTTGAATAACGCCACAATAAATGCAATGTATATAAATATAAATGCACAAATTTATAACTGAGCCGATAGTGATTCCAAATGTTGAGAATCACATAAGATGGTTATATGATAGCAATGTCATGATATAGTTCAAAATATAACTTAGGATTCACTGGAAGTCAGAGATATACTCCGAATTGTTCCACATGATAAAGGTAGTTTATCAGTGTCGGAGAGTTGATTAATAGAGTAGATAATTAAAACATAATAGCAAACATGTTCACTGAGGGACTAATGCAATTGGTTTTAAGAAAACCGATTGGAGAAGTTGGAATAAGATTCCATAATTGTCCCTGAGTGCAAGTGGGAGATCGATAAAGTTAGAGGTATACCCTAGGGGCAATTATCTAATTTGTTACATATATCTAACTCGATAACCAATCTTGTTCGAAATAAAATGTGTTTTCTTCCTATTATATACTTGATATAATGTGTTATATTAATTAATTTAGTTAAAAGTATATTTAATAGAAAATCAATAAATGATATGTTTTGTGATAGTAGTTACAAAGTGTTGTAACCGTGAGTAATTTATCATAATGAAAACAAACATATCATTTTAAATGTTCCTAGCCAAGATGCATCGAGATTGGATATCGATGTATCCATTTAGACTAGAGTACGTAATGATCTTCAAATATTGGGCAATGTATTACTCATGACTGCCAGGGGCAACTAAGGGTTACGTACTTATAGTTATTGGATAACTATGGAACGACTCACTCGATAGTTTTCTTTCGGTTAATAATAATATAACTAAGGCCAAACAGAAAATATCGATGCGATTGATTAACACAGTTCTCTCGACTTGAGAATACCATGGGTCTTCAATATGAATGCTCTGCTTTGATTATAGTCAAATCATGTCATGGCATCCATCGCAGGACTATAGTTGGGTCGAGTGGAAGTATTGGAAGTAAACACTATTCAAGAGAGTTCGTCTCCTCCGTTATATGGGGTTGGTATCACGGTCAACTCAAAGTCAAAGTCTTTGGCCAGAGCATTTTGGTTAATCATAATTGTTATTATTGAACCAAGGACTTTATGTTTGGACTATAGAGTTGAACATGGATGATATTAGAATTTTGACCATTACCAAATTCCATAAGTCCAAAGTGATATAGTTTTAATGAAGAGAGTTTGGTGTAAAATAAAAGTCACAATCGGGTAATGCCTAACAAAGTGAAATTGGATTTCACCGAAGCCAAGTAAGTGATAAATTTGGCTAAAATGTCATACCACCTACTAAGTGACATGTGAACTTTAATATTCGAGTAGTTCGATATTAATCGCTGACCAAATTTACACATGACGAGTCACACAATCGAAACAATGAATTCTCCTTTGACCAAACAATTTAATTAGTTTATAATTTTTATAAATTGATTAAATTAAATAATATTTATGAAATAATATTTATAAATTTGATTTTGATTTGATAAATGAATATTAAAGGTATTTATTAATTTTTTAAATATATTAATCGATATACGATATCGATAAGCGTTTTAAATTAGATTTAAAATGCAAAATATTCATTCGGGCTCTAAATGGGTTTATTGCTAAGGCTGATAGGCTGGAATGAAGGGGTTAGAGGTGGCTACTTGATGGTGAAAGAGGAGTGAAAATGAGTGGCTGAGATGGAAGGAGATTGAGTAAAAGATATGATCCTTAACTCTCTCCTTTCCTTCCTCTATTCAAACATCTTTTCCTCCATTTGATAAGGATCTTTTTTCAGCCTCCATCCACATTCCTTTGTTGGCCGAACTACCCTCTACCATCTCTCTAATATCCTAAGCTCAAATCAAATCAATTTAGTCACTGTTCGACAACGGAAGGTCAACGGTTCAAGGACTAGCAATCTGCCGAATCAGAAAAGGTTTCAAAGGGGAGAGTTCATCCTTTCAAGGTGTGCTTTACAACTTTGGTTCTTAGGTATGATTTCCATTAAATTATAGTTTATAATCTTTTGAATAATATTTCATTACATATATATGTGTGTGCGTGTGCGTGTGTGCGTGTGTATGTGTGTGTGTATTATTATATTGTTAGTTATGCGACGATTCTGATATGTTTTAATGTTGTCACAAGTTAGTTTGATTATATGTATATATATACTTATAAACTAAAAAAAATCAATTTTTTATATATAGGATCTATACAGCCGCCTATTATATATATATTAATTATTATTTTATTAATTTATACATATTATCTGATTACATAAATACGGTTTATTTTTAATTGCAATGATTCTATAGTTAAAATTGACATATAATCTTATACATATAAGTATATAACAATAGTAAATTTTGACAGTAAAAAAATTAATTTTTATAATTATTTAAATCAACAGACTACATAAATAAATCATATAAAATAAAATATTCTACAAAATTTATTTTTAAAATTTTATAAAATTAAATTATCAAAAGCTAAGCTCTCGAAGAAAATAAAATATAAAAATGAAAATTTCTATTTTTAAAAATTATTATTATAATAGGCCAAAAATTAATAAAAAATAAATTTTGATGGAAAAAATATGGAAAATTTTTTCAAACTTCAGAATATCATATATGATTTATTGGAAATTTAAAATTTGGAAAACTGTTTTGAAAATAATTTTTTATTAATATTTTATGTAATTTCGAATGAATATTGAATTAAAAACATATTTTAAAATAATAAAATTAATAATAAATTCTTTTGTGTCGTACACTTATCCTGGAATTTATATAAAAAATTAATTTTATTAATATATATATTATAACTATATTTATGTGTCTGTATTTAAATAAAAAATAATTTTTTTATCATTTTATATATTGGTATGTATATTATTCACATTTAATAAAAAATTGTATATATATTATTTTAATATTTAAATAACTTATTTATATTTAAGCAGATATATTATAATAATATATGCATAAATATATATATATATTAATATTTTATTTATAATTTTTTTATATATATACATATACATATATATATATATTTAAATATTTTACATTTATATAAAATTATTTAAACAAACTTAACATACACATATGGATATATATATTTATAATATTTATATATAAATAATAGTTTATATACATGCATATATTTGGACATTATACATTACATATCGGATGAGCTAACATGTCCATTGCGATGTAAATCTCAACATCTATACATGGGCATGGTATACCTTGCATGGGTTATCATGTTACACATGCACGCACATGCATATATGTATATGATCCATATGTGTATATTTACATGTATTAATATATATATTAAATAAAACTATATAATTTATAAATTTAAATAAAATAAGAGTTATTTATATAAAATTTGGAAATGTTCTAAATAAATTAGACTTCAAAGACCCAGTAAAGATCGAATAAGAGAAAAAAATTGAAATTCACCCATAACTTCCACTGCGGGCTGACCCAGTTCTAACATAACATTTGCTAATACGAACATTAATCTAATTTTGAGCTTGGCTAATTTTTTCACCAACATTTTAACACTAAAAGAAGGGCCTCCCTTAAAAGCTCTCGCATTACTTCATTTTTTCTCCTCTATATGTCTATTTTAGTTATCATCATGTCAAATCTTAATAGTGAGAATGAAGTCATCAACTCTGATGACCATGAGACTAATGGTAACATTATCACTAACGCTACTAGTCATATGCCTGGGCTCAACAATGACATGTGGCGAAGTGTGCTTGTAATATCCCCTATTTGGAGGCCCAAAACTAACCGCTACGGATGCTGCAGTCATCTCTCCATGACCAAATGAGGTAATGTTAGATACATTCATATACCAGAAACACATGAATATGAAAAAAAAATTTAAACTCAATTTTAAACAAATTTCTCATTTCATTACAAGTAGCATTTCAGATTCATTACATAATCCCATACGTAGGCCACGTTCAAAGAAATTACAATTTATTACAAAATATGCCAAGACCGACATATGAAGATGCCCCCTTGGTTGATTAGAGTCTAAATATAGGCACTAAACAACTTTGCCATTACATCCAATTACAAAGCAAAATCAAACAGAAAGAACTCCTAATAGCTAACTTGCCTCCCGCACGTCTCTGGAAGCTTATTCGTCTAAAGGAGAACCTGAAAACCTTAACTCTCAACCTACTCAAAATAAATTAAGCATCCGAGAGTTTAAGAGGAAAACATAAACTTCAAGTCAAACAAAAAGTCTGGTGTGAATAATAACCTACCATCTCAAACCATATAGATATCTAGTGGGACCATGCCGCTTAGCGGAACGGGTTTTCCTCTCACTAGTATCTTAACCCAATTTATAACAACCATATACTGTGCAACTGCATCCACAATGGTTAAGACATAACATAATAAAATGTATCATGATGATATGCAATCATGCACTATGCTCTTGCTTCCCATCCCCATTCACCTGATTAACTATCTCAAGTTATAGTTTCTAGGACCACTATTAACCTATTAGTTTTCATGGGCTGACTAATAACCTGTTCAATTCTTTATGGATTTCCTATCCACTTTCATAGTATTCATGGGATCACTATGAACCTACTAGTTTCTACCAATACTATTATCCAATCATAGTTTTCATGGGCTTACTATGAACCTATTGATTTATTTCAATAACATTATCCAATCATAGTTTCCATGGGATCACGAAGAACCTATTGGCTCCTGCCAATAACAATTTCCATAACATAGTTTTTATGGGCTTACTAATAACCTTTTTAACTCCATGGCCTTTTGGTTCAGTTTACATTTACTATTGGGTCATCCTACCCTTTAACACCCCAACATGCTCATATGGGTTATAAAGTGAATATGGTAACACAACATTCATGATAACTGATCAAATGATACACACCATATAGACATCCATAGTTTATTTCCATATATTTATTTTTTTAATGAAAGGTGGTCAATATTCTTAACCTACCTATTTACTAAGGAGAGCTTCCTTTCGAAAACATAAATCCATAATCTATTGCTTAAAATTTTGGACATCCTCTTTCGAAACCATAAAATATATCTTTCGAACACTAGGAAACATCTCTTTCAAAACACTTAAAAACATGCCTTTTGAAACACTTAAAACATACCTTTCGAAACACTTAAAAACATACCTTTCAAAAGCATTAGGTTCAAGTAAAAAGTTATGGAAGCATAGCTTCCAAACCAATTAAAAGTGTTTCTTTCGAAACCACAGTTTGAAAGCAAAACAAGCTACATAGTGTATAAAAGGGCACACATTCGAAAGCTATCCCTTTGAAAGACCTATAGTGACGGCAACATGATTCCGCATGTGTACTTGGGTTTAAATAAGCTGCTTCAACCATGTCGAAAGGTATGGGAGCGACATCCACCCTTTCGCATGTATAAGTTAAAAGAAAAGCGGCTTCAATGGTTGTGGAAGGGTATCAATTCGAAACCCTACCCTTCGATCTCGTTGATTCAAATAGTTATAAAAGTGGCCTCTTACTAAGGTGAAAGGTTTTAATGCAGCAGTTAGGGTATTGGAGGGGTTCAAAGGCAGCAACCCTTTCGAAGATATTAAATCAAAGGTAGGGTTATAGATTTGAAACCTGGAAATACAACTTCACCCCTTATGCATGCATACTTTTGACACCTTTGCTACCTTTCGCATAGGTCCAGAACACTTCATACCACTAGCTTGATATCATGTATATTGGCACCGAATGGATGCGAAAGGGTTAGAGATGGGTGTGTATGGAGTCGAAAACCAGTAGGGTTAAGTGGCAAAGATGTAATTTGGATAAAAACCACATTCTTGCTTATTAAAGAAAATACTTTTCACCTACCATCAATATTTGTATCAATTTGATTCGTTTAGAAAACTATCAATTTCCTTTTCCAGAATTTGCTGCCGAAATCAAATTTGGATTTGAAATAACTTAAATCTTAAGCTCTTCTCTTTAATAAAACATTTAAAATATTAAGTCCTCTAACTTAAATAATTTATTATCCATAGTATTACACTTAGGAAAAATCCCCAAAATCACCATAATTCATATTAAATATGCTTTTTAACATATATAAATTTCAGACCCGAAAACATTATCTAATTGCCTTAAATAATTTAAATCCGAAATTAACTACTTTCTCTCTTAGAAATTCATGATAAATCCATAATTACTTGGAAAATTATGAAACTAGAAACCCACTTCTAAAATAACATTTTTGACCATATATAAAAAACACAACACTTTTGGATGTCATATGATAAGTTTTCCAATCTAAAACCTATCATAGAATTCATATTAATTATATAAATCATCCACAAGCATATATATATATATCCATTTAATCTATAAAAACATATCATCATTCATCCAATCAGATAGTTTTAAACCTCAAACCTGAACTAAAACATTCAAGATGACTTATATATGATGGTTTAGATCATTATTCATCTTGTTTGGATAAGGAACTTGAGATTTGTTCTTGCTTTAGTCTTCTTAGGTTGAATCTTAGCCTCTAAATGGATATTGTGACCATCTTCTTCTTTGGGTTATGGTCGGCCTTCAACTCTCTTTGCTTATGTTTTTGGTTTATGAAAATGCGAATGAGAATGAGGTAAGGGGTTATGGTATACGGCTATTTCCATTTTTCCCTTGACTTATTCCCTTAAGTTTCTAATTTATAAATCACACTTATAACTTCATTAGTTAAGGCATGACCCTAATTAGTTTCCAAATCTCAATTCCCTTATTACTATAACCTCAACATTATTCTATTTAATTTATCTAATTAAATCTCATGAATAATGTTATTTAAATTTAGAGGTGTTACAGTGCTCCAAGGCTTAACTAATGTGGGAACTCTAGCCCATGAGGTAAATGATCTCAAGGCAAGGTTGGATGTTCGAACTACGATAAACTTCACTCCTCCACACCCGTCCGTGGTTGATCTTGTTCCTATCTAACTCACCCCTCCTAGTGATTACAATCTCATTAACATCACCTAGGAGATGGTAGTGCTTGAAACCCCGTTCGGGGTAGTTCGTATTATAATGATAGGGGAGAGCATGTTATGCATAAGCCAAATCACACTATTGAAATTGATCCAGAATTAGCCGCGCATAGGGAACCATGACATCATCATTTTCCTTTAGTAGAATGACATAAAACTTTTAAGCACCTCGGACTTGCAAATGGAGCTCGAGATTTGAGGTTTGAGAACCTTAGCGGTGGTGCCATGCCATTGGAAGAGAACTAAGGGCTCCCTCGATGAACCCCCGATCCCATAGGGGTGTAGCCAAGCCTAGATCAAGAGAGGGGTGGGTCGGTCATTCATGGCCACCCTTTGTGCATAGGGCGAGAAGGGCCCCAGCTTCAGGTCATCGCTATCACCATCATTCTCCAATGTATCGTCACTACTGGTCTCCTTATCCAGAAAGACGCTAGCTAAGCCCAATGCCAGTTGTTGGCCAAACACTCCTACGATAGGCCGATGTCGGCCTCCGAGAGGAAATGAACCATCTTCGATGGCTTCAAAAGAATGCAAGCCCATAATGCTGGGGGAGAAGCTCCATTTGATGACGGGAATGGGGAACCATTTTTGAAGAAATATTAAACACATACATCCACCTGCGGTACACCTTGCCGCCATTGACAAATACGACCGGAGTGCTAACCTATCAGATCACATCACTGCCTTCAACTCCATCACCTCGACCGACCAGTTATCTGGCCCTGCAAAGTGTCTACTCTTCTCGTCCACTCTTACTAGACCGGTCTCCCGTTGGTTCTTACATCTGCAACCAGGAAACGTCCATTCTTGGCCTAACTCTACATAGATTTCAAGACCAGGTTCTTTGCTTCAAAGACCCATATCACGATGGCTAGTGAACTAGGAAACATCAAGGAGAGGCCGATCGACAATCTTCAATCATATGTGAATCGCTTTAATAAAGAATCCACCCAGGCCAGGGGTGTTGATGAAAATAGCCAGGTTGTGGCCTTCTGCTTGGGGGTAAGATACAAGTCCAAAATGTGGAAGGAATTGCAAAAACAGTTGGTCACATCCATAACTGGTTTCAATCAATGAACAAACAACATCATGAGAATTGAGGATGTTGATCTTTCAAACAGCAAAGATGAAGCCTGGTGTTCACGCAAAGCTGAACCCAGTGAAATAACCGACGTCGGAGTAATGGTCGATAGAACAACAATAAGAAACGTGCAAAATATGGCACCCGATACATGCCTAGGTATGCTCATTATGCCACCTTGACCTGAGATACAGAATTCATATATCTTACAACCAGGGACCAGTTACAATTTCAAAGACCATCTGTCACTAGAGCTAGGAGGAGGGAGGAACCTCGTGGTAATAGAAAATACTGCAAGTTCCACTTAATTAATGGCCAATCGACCAATATGTGCCATATACTGAAGAACGAGATAAAAAGGATGATCCGAGAAGGAGCACTCATAGATTTTGTTCGGTAGCAAGTCGATTAAAGGGTGACTCACAATAATCAGTCAGCTTAATTCCAACAACCCAATAATAATGTCACAACCATAATCGACTTTATGACTATCTGCGGAGGCCTATATGTGGCCGTAAGCAGTCGGGGAGCTTTGTCTCGGTACCAGAGAGAAGTGGGTTTGGTCAACCAAGTCTATACGTTAGAGTACTACATGTCCAAAGCTCTCATATTAGAGGCAGATCATCCCATCTCCTTCGTTGTTGAAGATATAGAAGCCATTTCCTACCCTCATCATGATCCCATGGTCATTACCCTTGCTTTGGCTAATGCTAATGTACATCGAGCCTTAGTGGAAGGGGGAAACTCAGTCAGTGTCATATTCAAGCATGACTTTGAGGCACTCAAGCTTCCTGCCTCCAGCCTTACACTTTACACCTTGCCCATCATGGCTTTGTGGGTATTGGCATTATTCCAATAGGGACGACCTCTCTCGTGACCATATTATGCAAAGAGCCCCTTGCTGCAAAGATACAAGTGAAATTTTTAGTAGTTGATTGCCTATCTTCTTATAACATCTTGATAGGACGATCGATCCTCATAGAACTTGACATAATTATCTCTTACAATGGGCTCGTCATGAAGTTTACAGTCCAAGGTGGGGTTGGTGAAGTCCGAGGCAATCAACAGAAAGCTAAGGAGTGTTATGGGACCTTCAACAAACAAGCAAAGGAGGGTGTTCTCATGCCTTAACAAGAATTTGCAACAATCAACGATGAGTCACTCGAGAGAACCTTCAAGTTATAAAGTGGATACATCTATGTTAATGACTTCTCCTATTAATAACCCACCTAAGAATTCATGGCTATCGGCGACATGTCACCCAAGATAGTGTTTGAGCTGGTCAGCGCTCACAGTTGCACTGAGACTATCCTAGCCCTTGAAGAAGATGCAATCAACGACGTGTCACCCAGGAGTGTGATCGAGCCGGTCAACGCTCTCACTCATGTCGGGATCATCCTTAGCTATGTAGAATATACTACCGGTGATGTGTCACCCAGTAGTAACCCTGAGCCTATCAACACTTTGGTTCATGCTGGGACCACCAAAGGCAGCGAAGCTACACCAACTAGTCGTGTGTCACCCGAGAGAACCATCAAGCCAATTAGCGCTCCGGTCGTGTCAGGATCGCTCGCCACACTGAAGATCGAGATGACATGGATCCCATTTCCTTGGCCACTCTCCAAAGAACAAAAGAGCTCATTATAGCTTAGAATGAACAAGTCATGCCCTATTAACAAGCGGGGATGTCCAACACATCAACTCATATCCTCTTAACATCAACATACTCAATCGTGAGAGCCAACCGTAAGAGCCAGGGGCAACCTCAATCTTATGACTCAAGCATAGAGGTCTGTCCTAGCCGAGGATGTCATAAAGCACATGATTTATGCATTAGATAAGTGCGACTTAGAGACTGACCCTGGTCTGGATGATGACCCGCCCTATCCCCGCATGGGGGATTTGATCATTGAAGGTAGGCCGACCACCCCATCAAGTTGATATCTATGACAGTGCCGACCCTAGCAAATTCATCCAGATCAACACCTAGCTTAGCCCTAAATTACAGATGAGTTGGTCAAAATTTTGAAGTAAAGCAAAGATGTCTTCGCTTTGGGGCACCCCGACATGACCGACATCGACCCTAGTATCACCTTCCATGCATTAAACATCGATCCAAAGGCAACCCCCATCCATCAAAAGCGTAGATCACTCAACATAGAAAGGTACCAAGCTCTTGATGTATAGGTAAAAAAGCTATTGGATAACCGCTTCATCTGGGAGGCAGAATATTTGATCTAGTTGGCTAACCCTGTATCAGTTAGAAAACCAAATAGGTCATGGAGAACTTGCATTGACTTTCTCCAACCTCAATAAAGCCTTCCCTAAAGATAGCTTTCCATTGCCTTGCATCGATTAGCTATTAGATGAAAAATGTGGACTTGAGCTCCTCACCTTCATGGATGCAGACTATGGGTATTATTAGATTTCCATGCACGACCTGGACCAAGAACATACTTCCTTCATAACCAATTCCGACCTATATTGTTATCACGCCATGCCTTTTAGGTTATGAAATGTTGGTGCCACTTATCCGCGGATCATCAACCATATGGTCTTCAAAACAGACCGACCGGTCCATGGAGGTATATGTGGATTGATAGAGGTAGCGGTATGCCTTGGTGGAAATTATGTAATTTGTTGCATATATCTTACTCGATAACCGAACTTGTTCAAAATAAAAGGTGTATTCTTTCTATTATATACTCGATATAATGTATTACATTCATTATTTATTAAAAGAAAATATAATATAGAAAATCTATAAATGGTATGTTTTATTATAGTAGTTACAATGTGTTGTAATCATGAGTGATTTATCATAATAAAATAAACATACCTTTTTAAATATTCATGGTCATGATATATCGAGATTGGATATCAATACATCCATTGAGACTAGAGTACATAATGCTCTCCAAACCTTGGGCAATGTATTACTCATGACTGCTGGATGCGCCAAGGGATTACGTATTGATAGTTATTGAATAACTATTAAATGACCCACTCGATAGTTTTCGGTTGGTTTATATAACTTAGGTCAAACAGGGAATGTCGATGTGATAATTTTGCACAATTCCCTCGACTTGAGAATACTTGTCGAGCTTTAATGTGGAAACTCCATTTTGATTATAGTTAAATCCTGGCACGACGTCCATCAAATCACCATATTTGGGCCGTGTGGAAGCATTAGAAGTGAAACACTAATTAAGAGAGAATTTGTCTCCTTGGTTATATGAGGTTAGTATATTGGAGCCAACTTAAGTCAACCCAAAGTCAAAGTCTCCGGCCATAGCAGTATGGTTAATAATAATTTTTATTATTGAACCAAGGATTTTTTTGTTTGCACTTACCAAACTGAATGTGGACATGCTGGAATTTTGACCAAAATCAAATTTCATAAGTCTTAGTGGTATAGTTTTGACGAAAAGAATTTGTGTAAATAATCGTCACTACTAGGTACCGCCTATAATAAGTGAAATTAGACTTTACCAAAAGATGTATAAGCAATACATTCAGAAAAAATGTCACACCACTAGCTACGATGACACGTGAACATTAATATTTGAATTGTTGGATATTAATTGTTGATTGAATTTACACCTTTGAGTCGCACAACCAAAATGATAAATACTACGAATAGACCACACGATGTAAGTAATTTATAATCATTATAAATTAATTAAATTAATATTTATGAAATATTATTTATTAAAATTCATTTAATATGTTTAAATACAATTAGTGTAATATTGCATGTATATAAAAGTTATAAACGTACGTATCAATATATGATGTCGGTAGAGCATTTAAATTGCATTTAAATAGAATAAACATTAAGTGTGTTTTTAAACTAATTAAATTAATTAATTATTATTATATAGTTTTTTTTATGTTTGATTGCCATTGTATAAAATAAATGCATATATAAAAGTTATAAATGCATGCAGCGATATACGATATCGGCAAACATTTAAATTAGATTTAAATGGAATTAACGCTAATGGGATTTTGGAAATTTCTAATGACCAAATGGACCATCTGTGGCCATCAATGCATGTAGAGTGAGGGAGGATTTAATAGGATTTAATTCATAATTAAATACATAAAGTATTAAAGGAAAGAATTGAAAGGTATTAATGTTTTCTTTAAAACAGATTCTCCCTTATTCATTTTATTGGACACTCCCTGACATTTCTTTTCCTATTTCCCTCTTCTTCTCCATTTTGGTCAAAATTACCATGGCTTGTAAGCTAGAAAATTCCCAAAAAAAAGTTCAAACAAAAACAAATAAATTCAAGGTGGTTCTTGTCTCGGATCCTTGCAAAGTCCAGAGGTTGATTCAAGCAAGTCGGGGTTTTATTCATCTTTCAAGATGCAAATTATTGGCTTTATTTTTAGGTAATTTCAATTTTATTTAATTGTATACTCATCATATTCAAATGGCTTAGATTCAATTCATGTTACATCTCTTCTATTTTGTGTGTTCGTTTGTAATATAACTCAGATCCCCCTTTTGTCCATCTCAATTAATTATATGATCATCATGTAGATTTAATTTGGCTCTCCCCTTGTTCTGCATCTTCATTAACTATATGTTTATTATGATTGACATATTTCCAATCCTTTATTTCATTTTATTGTTGTCCATATTATTGTATAGTTAGATTTGAATTCTCTTACAACGAATTTACATATGCCCAAGTTGTCCAATTACTTTTGTCATTGTTTTGGAATTAAAAAAATTGTAAAACTATTTTATTCTATTATATATAAATTTTTATAACATTTGTATGCATAAACATAAATAAACTCTATTCGTTGTTTGTTTAAGTTTACATTAATAATTGATTTCTAGTGTTACATGGCTGCTTTCTAAAAAATGATTTCTTTTGGCTATTATATTCATAAAAGTAAAAGTTTCCTTTTGTTCTAGAATTCATAAATGGTCTTTTATGTAAAGTTATAGACTTTTGTTTCCTACCTAAGTTAAAAGATCGTATTAAATTTGTTAGCAATAAATTTAAACATATATGTTACTTAACTTGCAATCTTTATATATACATATGATATATTAAACTTAATACATAACTTGCATTTATTTATTCATATGGATATAAACGTGTTTATGTTATTTTAACTTAAATCAAAATGGACTTTAGTGTGAAAATGTAAAACTTATTTTCAAACTCCTCCTTAATTGAAACCATTGTTATAATTGTTAATTCTTGATTGAAAAACTTATATAATATAGGGGAACTTATTTTAACATGTATATATGTAAACTTATCTATTATCAACATGTATTAGTCAAAAAGTTGGACATCAAAGGCATGTGTAAATTCAGTTATAAATGCCATTTAATATGTTATTTAATCTAATTAAAAAGTGAAATGAAAGGTTTCTCTTCCTACATTTATAGCCTCGTCTTCCCTTAATTAATTATATATGTTAAGAGAAAGAAACAAAAGTTTTCTTTCTCTAAAACTATTACATGTTTAGTTACACAAATATATACTGCTTATATGTTACACTTACACTTTACACATATGAATGTATTTGATACATTCATTGCAATACATACAAACTAAAATTATCATTAAAACTTCCTTTTAACCAAGTTAAATAAAATACAATTTTGTTTACAAATTCATTAGATTGGATCTAATAATCTTTTAGACTTCATAGGCCCAATAGATCCGAAAGAGGAATATTTTTGAAACCTACCTATTTCCCCCGCTTCCGACCGGTCCAGTTCCAATAATGACATGTTGGTAAAGTCAGAAAAGGAGGGGGCATATGCAAAACCCGGCTGAGACTTTCAACATCCTACATCGGTACAAATGAAAATAGACCCAGAAAAATGTTCATTTTCCATTCGATCAAGAAAATTTCTTGGCATTATTGTGAGTGCCAAGGGAATTAAAGCTAATCTTGACAAAATCCAAGCAATCCAAGACCTGAAAGTCTCGAGAACTATAAAACAAGTACAAAGTTTGAATGGGATGGTCGCAGCTTTGAGTCGGTTCATGTCAAGGCCACCGACCGGTCTTCCCTTTGTCGACCTCAGCAAGAAGGGAAAGCTGTTTACTTGAAATGCCGAGTGTACCAAGGCATTTGAAGAATTGAAGCAGCACTTAGCAACACCCTCGGTACTGTCCAAGCCCATTAATAGGGAGGATTTGTACCTTTAAATCAATATCTGACCACACGATCAATGATGCATTGATTAGAATATATGAGAACATTCAATGATCGACCTATTATGTCAGAAAAAGGTTATCAGTCCTCAAGACAAGATACATGCGACTGAAAAAGCTAGCTTTCTGTCTGCTAATGGCTGCTTGAAAACTCCTACCGTATTTCTAAGCTCATCCCATCAAAGTCCTGACCAACCAACCATTGAAACAAATTCTCAACCGACACGATACAATTGACCGGCTACTGAAGTGGTCTATCAAGATTGGGCAACATCACATCCCTTTCCGACCTCGCACTTCCATCAAAGGAGAGGCCGTTGAAATTTCAATTTTGAGTGCTCAAGCTTAGAAAACAGTGAAGAAGAGACTATCACTAATAAACAAGCTTGGCGCCTTTATGTGGATGGCCATTAAATGAGAAGGGGGAAGGGCCGGCTTGGTCTTTATCACCCCCGAAGGGAGAGAACTTTGTTTTGTGGTCTACCTTACTTTCAAGGTGGCTAACATTGAAGTTGAGTACGAGGCTATTCTAGCCGGTCTTAAGATGGCTAAAGAATTATGCATGGAATCCATCCATGTTTCGGCAACTCATTGAAGTCGTCAATCAAATTGGCGATCATTTCTAAGTCAAAGGCAAAACACTAGCCTTATACTTAACAAAGGACAAGAAGATAATCAGCACCTTCGCTGAGTTCAAGCTAGAGTAGATATCTATGGAGTAGAATGTCAAGGCCGACCAATTGGCCAAGGAAGTAAGAAATCCAGAAGAAGCCACACCTTGGGTCTAATTAGAGGTCCGAGATGCCTCTTTTTATGGGTCGAGGCAATAGTAATTGAGATTAATACGTCTCTATGGATAATTGGATAGCTTGCTTGATAAAATACTTAATAAACAAAGAGCTTCAGACTGACCGTAAAGAAGCCCGAAATGTCCTTTACCGTGCTCCTCATTACACCATCCTGGATGGGAAACTCTATAGACAAGGGTTCTCTACACCACTTCAGTGGTGCATATTCGAAGATGAAGCCAGTCAGATACTGAAAGAGATGAATGAAGGATTTTGTGGAGATAATACCGAGGGTGGGAGCTTAGCAAAGAAGGCCACCCAACAAGGCTATTTTTGTCCTACCATGATCAAGGATTCAGTGGAATACACCAAGAAGTGCGACTGGTGTCAGCGATTCACCAAGATCCCCATAG
This sequence comes from Allium fistulosum, assembly GCA_030737815.1. Classification (NCBI taxonomy): domain Eukaryota; kingdom Viridiplantae; phylum Streptophyta; class Magnoliopsida; order Asparagales; family Amaryllidaceae; genus Allium; species Allium fistulosum. The sequence continues at coordinate 1,365,402,206 of CM060902.1, read as the reverse complement.
CTTCTCCAACCCTACTTAGTCCAATGACTTTCCCTTGGTTGTTCGACACTTAGGGGATGGACTTGGTAGGAAAGCTACCAAAATTCCCAGGAAGGATACAACCACGCCATAGTCACCATCTACTACTTTACTAAATGGGTCAAGGTCGAACCCCTCACTGGTGTCACTACCCCTAAGATACCGAACTTCATCACCAAGTATATGGTTTACCGGTTCGGCCTTCCAAAGAAGATCATCACCACCAATGACACTCAATTCGATAGAAGCCTCTTCCTAAACATTCTTGTGTAAGTAACGAGATCGAGAAGTGTTTCTCTGTCGCTCACTCCAAGAAAATTGGCAAGTAGAGGTCGTCAACAAGGCCATCAAATCAATACTCAAGAGCACCTTAAAAAGCTAAGGGAAACTTAGCCAAGGAACTGTCGCCGGTCCTTTGGTCCTACCACACCTCCAACCACACTTTAACCTGCTATACTCCCTTCTCACTTTCTTATGGGTACAAAGCTATGCTCTCCATCAAAGTGGACGTCCCCTCACCTCGGCATCACACATATAGGCCTGAATAAAATGAAGAGTTACTCAAACTCCGGCTTGACTCTATTGAAGACAAAGAGCTGAAGCCGAACTTTGCGCTGAATCCTCCAAAAGGAAGATATCCAGGCACTACAACTCTATAGTGAAGCTCCAACAATCCATTATTGGGGATGTTGTCCTATGTTGGGTGTTTGCGAACACCAAGAACATAACTGAAGGAGTGCTTGGCCAAAATTGGGAGGGGCCATATGTCATCAATGTTGTCTTATCAAATGGCACTTGATGCCTCTCATGCCTAGATGGGACACACATATCCCGCACTAGGAACCCAATGCACCTCCTGGTCTATCATATATGAGCCATAATTATAAGGCTATTTTAAAAGTATTTGTTAAAGAATACAACAAAAACTTTAGAGCCAACTCTATCAGTGCAACCAAGGCTATCCAATCAAGTGCGAGTTATTATGTGTTCACGTCCTTGCTTAGGGGCTGCCGACCTCTGCCGCCAAGGACTGCATGAGCCATGCTCCCCTCCTTGCCCACCGGCTATACAACAAGGGTGAATTACCGTTCATTCACTTCCATGTTCGGGGACTGCCGTCTCTACAGGCTATCCAGTGTAGGGTGAGTTATTATGTGCTCACTTCCTTACTTATGGACTACCGACCTCTACTACCAAGGACCGCGCGAGCCTTGCTCCACTCGTTGTTGGCCGACTACCTAACATCAGTGAATTACTATGCATTCACTTACTTGTTCGGGGTTGCCATCTCTATAGGCTATTTAGTGAAGGGTGAGTTATTATGTGCTCACTTCCATGCTTGGTGACTTCCAACCTTTGCTGCCAAGGACATCGCGAGCCCTGCTCCCCTTCGTACCGACCAACTATCCAATAAGGGTGAATTATCATGCATTCACTTCCTTGTTTAGGGATCGCCACCTCTATAGGCTATCAACCAAAGTATGAGTTATTATGTGCTCACTTCCTTACTTGAGGACTGCCGACCTCTGCCACCAAGGACTACACGAGCCCTGCTCCACTCCTAGCCGGTTGATTATCCAACGAGGGTGAATCACCATGCATTCACTTCCTCGTTGGGGACTACCAAATTGCCGGTGTGTCATCCAGGAGAACCCATAAGCCAATTAGCACTCCGGTTCGTGCTTGGACCTCCCAACCTATCTACTAGTCATGTGTCACCCAAGAGAACCCTTGAGCTACTAAGCGCTCCGGTTTGTGCCAGGACCAGCCCCCACTTAATCTTTTCGCATGTCACCCTGGAGAATCATCGAGCCACTAACTGCTCTGGTTCATGCTAGGACCATCCAACTAATCAACTGGCCACATATCACCTAGGAGAACCCTCGATCTACTCAACGTTCACTTTATATCGAGACTGCTTGTCACTCAATCTTACCGCATGTCAGCTATGAGAACCATCGAGCCACTCAATGTTCTGGTTCATGTTGGGATCGTTCGACAATAAACAATAGAAAATGACCAGGCCACCACATGCTAGTCTCTCCATTCAATTATTATCGAGCTTTTCAGCCAACCATGATTGGCCTACCACCAAGATAAGTTCTAAATAAAATCATTTTGCATGGTTCACATAATCGGGCTGCAATCAATGCCCATCTTATTACCATACACTACTATTTTATCTGTCATGTGAAAATTTTTAAGTATGTATAACACAGGGTCTATGCCGACTACTCAAAATATGTTACCCTACCGTTCAAGCACATACAAGTTTGAAAAGATAAATGAATAACACGCTTGGACAAATTCATAAGATAAAAAATATCTATTTATCGCTATTAGAAGTACAGGGGGCAAAGCCTGCCTCACTGGGCTTACAAAAAGTATTCACAAAGCCGGTTCGTTGGCTGGCCAGGCTAAAAGTCAATCTGCTCCCATGTCAAAATGGCTAACACGATCATCCCGGCTGCCTCCATCTCCGCAGCTACCTTCACTCGAGAAGTGGCAAGGGCCTCGGCATCGAAGTTGTGCATGGAAATCGACATATGGTAGTTTTCCTTGAATAGGGCCTTCATCATATTCTTCAGTCGATTCTTCCAGAAGTTCTCTTCCACTAGTCGAGTAGCCTCGACATCAGTAGTCAAGCGACACTCAATGGTATGCTGAGCTAGGTCATTCCGCAATGCTTCGACCTCCTTCTTGGCCTTTTCCAGCTTCACCTTAAGATCCTCACATGCCTTCTTTGCCCGATCCCTCGCCTTGACTACCTCCTTCGCTGCCTTCTCGGCCGCCACTGCCACCTCTACGGGCTCCGTTTTAAGCTACCTATTTTTGTCTATCTCCTTTTCCATTTCTAGAATGTCATCCAGGATACAGACGGAGCGGTGGGCATCTTGAAAATCAATGTTAAAATAAATTCCATAAAGCAAGTAAGAAAAGTCAAGTTTAGGATCTTAAGAGAAGGATGTCCCATGTATGTGCATCAATCACTTACTCCCTGGAGTGCCGACTCCATCAAGACTAGAGTCGGTGGGTGGATGACAAGATCTCCATGGACATGAGCTATAATGACTCAACAGCAGTTCCAGGTCATCATTGTCCATAGCTTGGTCATTCTCCAAGGAAACATGCCCTACCAACACCCTCATTTCCCTTGGGCTAGCCCATCTTCATTATAAATGGACGCCTACCTGGCGAATGGAATGCAGGCCTCAAGGAATAGCTCCTCCAGCCCTCTTCCTTTTCATGCTATCGGTGGATTGTTATTGCTCTTGCTTGGGGGTGAGATGCAGCTCAACGATCTCCTTACCTACCTCGAGCGCCTTGGGCACATGGGCTTGGATAGTGGATTCGAGGTTGTCAAAAACATCAAAGCTAAGCTTGTCGGCCACTGCAATAGCAACAAATAAGAGTTATTTAGGATGCAAGGAAAAAGAAGACAAGTGCAAGTAAATGAACTACCATTATAATTTACTCAACCTTGCCTTCTAAAAAGGGGTGAGCATGATGATACCGAACTACCAACACTAGATTGATCAGTCTTGGCATGGGACTCACCTGGTGGCACAACATCGTATCTGGGATACAAGGGATCATAAGCAGGATGAAGCTCGGTGGTGGGACCCGTGTTCCTACCTATACCCTGTTCTTCTTACCCTCCTCCTACACTACTGTTACCCCGCCTTTTGGTCAAGGCCTGGTATTTACAAATTGGCTGAAGAGGATGGATATCAGGATTGGAAATCGATTGGAAATAAGGCTATGATCGATACTGTTGAAATTTAACTAAGCTCCAATCAGGACAGGATCGATTGGGAATAATGAACAAGGCTAGGAAAGGCCACATTTCAAATTTCAGGTCAATCAGAGTTCGTATGCTCGAGATATGGATGGATCAAAATTCATGGAAAGTAGGTTCGTACCGATGTTTTGTATCGATCAGGATGGAAATGGCAACATACTTCGTATTGATGGTTTCGAATCGATGGTTTCGTATCGATGCAACGCGCATCGATCTTGTTGGACACGGCGAAAGGAAGGCAGCATGCTTCATATCGATCAAGACTAGGATCGATACGAAAAGTGGATCAGCGGTTTCAATCATTAGGATGGACATTTCGTATCGATCACTTATTGATCGATACGAAGAAGGTAACAGACATGGACCGATATGAAGAAGGGGATGGATGATGGATACGAAAAGCGGTAACCCATGGGCTGCTTCGTATCGATCGAGTTCGTATCGATCGATGCGAAGGAGTCGGTCAAGTGATGGAGCGCTCAACATGGATCGGGGCGTGAAACTCGGATCGATGCGTACTTGGTGGATGACGGGCACATATATGATGGAGACGAAGCCCCTGATCGATACGAATCCCTGAGCCTCCTTGCAAATCAAATCTTGGATCGATGGTAACTCACAAACTACAAGTCCAAACATCACGAAATTTTCATAGGAGCTTCCTGATGCACTCAAGAAGGTACGTGATCCATCTCGGCTTGATTGGAGCCAGTTTGGATCGATGCGAATTGTACATGGATCGGTCCCAAACGACTCCAAATCGATCCTGCGGGCCCACCTGCACAAGAGAAGAGGTCTTCCAAGATTTGAGGTGGATATTTTCGGATTTACACCTATAAATAGCGGTCCTATGGCAGCTAGAAAGGGGGCTTCTTTGGCTTGGCAAGGGGAAACTCCGTCATTTTTGTTTATTGATTTCAAAGGCTTGTAACTGTAATACAAAGGCAATAAAAGGATCAATTCAAAGTGGACGTAGGCCGGAGATAGCCGAACCACTATAAACTCTTGTGCTCTTTACTTTCTTGCTCATTTTACATTCGCTATTTCTTTAGTTTTGTTCTTTACTTAATCTAGATCTAAGATCTGTGTCGGAATATGGTGGATTTGTGTATATATACTGGCGCTTTCGCTACTTCTGGGGTTTGTGACCATTTCTGGCGCAAACACTTTGGTGCTTTCACCAAGAAAACTAGTGCCCGCTACATCAGATTTGGAGTTCAGATTTGGAAAGCTAAAGGATCAGATCTAAAAGGAACCATGGTCAGGCAATCAGCCAGAAAGATATTACCAGAAAGGAGCCATCAAGAGGGGAGTCAAGAGGCTTCCTCAGGAGCGAATCAGGCCTCAGTTTTCATCACTAGATATGAGATGGAAATGATGATAGGAGCAGCTATGTAGGAAGAATTGTTGAAAAGGCATGATGAAATGATGTAGAACCTCCTCAAACAGTTTCGAAAGGCAGGAACAACTGGAGCTTCAGGAGTTTAGATCCACGGAGCTGGAACAGAAGGACCCAACAGGCATTCGGATGGAGTAGCTCAACAGGGTGCAGCCCCCAACCAGCACACAGTTACCAATTTGGATGGATCCAGACTCGGGGGCACACCACCATGCAATGATAGACCAATTCATGGAGGGATTCCAGGTGACACTGCACATCATGGAGCTGATAGGAATGCAGGAGCGCATGATGAAGAGTACATATCAGAATTCCCATGAGGACTTGGGGGGCAACCTTTGGTGGAAAAAATTAGATTAGTTGAGATTATCAGACGAACTATGCGTGGAGGTTTAGCAAACAGAGATCTGGAAGGAGTAAACAGGAGTCCGTTTACCCGTGACATCAGATTGGCTCGGAATCCACCAGAATTCAAGCTACCTACTCTGGAGGTATACAACGGCAGGGCTGACCCTACCGATCACTTGATGAGATACACGAGACACATGGAAGTGTTGTGGGCATCGGAGGAAGTTATGGCCCGGTGTTTCCCTCTGTACTTGACGGATATAGCTGCTATGTGGTTCCAACAGTTGGAAGATGGATTTATCAGGACATGGATGGAATTGGTGGACAGGTTGTTGAAGCAGTTCGGGGTTCATATCAAGAGGCCGAAAAATGTAATGACACTAACATTGGTAAGGCAAAGAACATGGGAATCGCTCAGGGCTTTCTTAACTCTGTTCAATGCGGCAGTTGCTTCGGTGGATCGCCCAGATCCATCAATGGTTCTAATGGTGGCAATTTCAGGAGTCAGGGATAACTCGGATTTTAAGATATCGTTGATACGAGATCCACCAATGGATCTCGGGGAGTTCTTTTATGAGGCCGAAAGATTTCTTCGACAGGAAGATGCATGTTCGAATATGAAGATAAAAGAAGCAAACGCGGTCAAGGATGGAGAACCATCCGGCGAAAGCTTGGGTAAGGATAAGGATAAAGGAAAGAGGAAGTTGGATGACAACTCTGGCAGGGTAAGGAAACGTTGGGGAGAGCCAAAATTCTCCACTTACACAGGGTTGAACGAAACATTGGAGTGGATATACATGGAAACCTGGGATCGCCTTCCCTACCGAAGGCTGGCAAGGAGAGAACCCTCAGAACGTGAGAGAGCATCAGGAAGGCACTGTCTCTTTCATGATCTGGACGGGCATGATACCAACAGCTGCAGGTATCTAAAAGATATAATCGAGGAGCATGTAAGGAGTGGTGAGTTGCGGCAATATGTCGGAACTCAGAATGCGGCGACGGAACAGGAGTAGCCACCGTCTACCTCAAATGACGATAGCACGAGGCCCAGGAATAATGGTCGATTGGTTATTGACTGACGAGGATGATATGAAATAAGTAGCAAACTCTGAGCAAATGGCTAAGTCACTTACTCATGTACAGGGGCGGAGATAGCCCCTAGGCATGCTCTGAGATGATGATAAACCGCGACGCTCTAGTTTGTGAAATCTGCTTTTTCTTTTCTGGTTTGGACATTTGCTTTTTTTCGGTTTGGTTTCGGAGTTTGGTTTGAACTCCTGGTTTTGTTTGTTTTCTGGTTTGGATATTGATTTGGATTTCTGGTATGGATTTTTGGTTTTCTGATTTAATCTGGATTTCAGATTGGATTTTGATTGGATTTTTATTTGGTTTTTGGTAAATGGTCGTCGGGTATGGATTATACCTAGCAAGGGGTAAGTCACTTCGTTCGAACATGGCGAATCGACTTATTCAGGTCGTCGAGTATGGACTATGTTCGACAAATGTCTGGAGAGACTAGGATTCGGCCTAGGACTTAGGCCCCATATTATCTATCAGTTACTATTTCAGGTCGTCAAGTATAGACTATGCTCGGCAAGGGTCCGGAGCGACCATGATTCGGCTTAGGACTTAAGCCACGACATTACTCAGCGTTCAGGGACACTGAACCAGGAACACCAAGGCATTACTTAACACATGTTGTCGAGTGTGGGTTGCACTTGACAAGAACCCGGAGATGTTACGTATTCAGATATTTGCTATGAACCGCTAAGGATTTGTCTATAGACCCGGAGTGGTCCCATATTTGGGTATCGGCTCAGAGTGGTCGCGGATTCGGATGAGGATACGGCTACGACACTTGATAGGATGGCTTGGTGATGAATCAGATTATGGATCGAATGGAATGGCTATGGATGGAATATGGGCTTCGGACGTCGGATTCGAAGCTATTCAAAACACGCCTTCTTTCCACAAGGCATGTTTTGGGGGGCAAATGTTACCCCGCCTTTTTGTCAAGGCCGGGGTATTAACAAATTGGCTTGAGAGGATGGATATCAGGATTGGAAATCGATTGGAAACAAGGCTATGATCGATACCGTTGAAATTTAACTGAGCTCAAATCAGGACAGGATCAATTGGGAATAATGAACAAGGCTAGGAAAGGCCACGTTTCAAATTTCAGGTCAATCGAGTTCGTATGCTCGAGATATGGATGGATCAAAATTCAAGGAAAGCAGGTTTGTACCGATGTTTCGTATCGATCAGGATGGAAATGGCAACATACTTCGTATCGATGGTTTCGAATCGATTGTTTCGTATCGATGCAATGCGCATCGATCTGGTTGGACACGACGAAAGGAAGGCAGCATGCTCCGTATCGATCAAGACTGGGATCGATACGAAAAGTGGATCGGCTGTTTCAATCATTAGGATGGACATTTCGTATCGATCACTTATTGATCGATATGAAGAAGGTAGTAGACATGGACCGATACGAAGAAGGGGATGGATAACGAAAAGTGGTAACCCATGGGCTGCTTCATATCGATCGAGCTTGTATCAATCGATGCGAAGGAGTCGGTCAAGTGATGGAGCGCTCAACACGGATCGGGGCATGAAAATCGGATCGATGCGTACTTGGTGGATGACGGGCACATATATGATGGAGACGAAGCCCCTGATCGATACGAATCCCTGAGCCTCCTTGCAAATCAAATCTTGGATCAATTGTAACTCACAAACTACAAGTCAAAACATCATGAAATTTTCACAGGAGCTTCCTGATGCACTCAAGAAGGTACGTGATCGATCTCGGCTTGATTGGAGCCAGTTTGGATCGATGCGAATTGTACATGGATCGGTCCCAAACGACTCCAGATTGATTCTGCGGGCCCACCTGCGCAAGAGAAGAGGTCTTCCAAGATTTGAGGTGGATATATTCGGATTTACATCTATAAATAGCGGTCCTATGGCAGCTAGAAAGGGGGCTTCTTCGGCTTGGCAAGGGGAAACTCTGTCATTTTTGTTTATTGATTTCAAAGGCTTGTAACTGTAATCTCAATACAAAGGCAATAAAAGGATCAATTCAAAGTGGACGTAGGCCGAAGATAGTCGAACCACTATAAACTCTTGTGCTCTTTACTTTCTCGCTCATTTTACATTCGCTATTTCTTCAGTTTTGTTCTTTACTTAATCTAGATCTGAGATCTGTGTCGGAATATTGTGGATCTGTGTATATACACTGGTGCTTTCGCTACTTCTGGGGTTTGTGACCATTTCTGGCGCAAACAACTACTTCCCTCGAAGCTCTCATGAGTATCCTAATCAATGCCAGATGTCTCACGTCTTGGAATCAGGACGTTAACCAATTGCCGTAGGTCAAAGGGTTCCTACTGTGGTGTTGGCACTACATCACTAAGCTTCTCATAATCAACTTGCTGCCACTCTCCCGGCCCCTCACCATGGATAGCATCGTCGTATCCCTTGTTCTTGTCTATGATTGGCCCGACCAAAGGGTCAAGAAATTTGATCTTTATGTACTTACGCTTCATCTTGGCTGTTTTCTTTGTTGGGGGAGCCCGCTCTACAACCCTAGTCTGGGTTCCCTTTATTAGCTTGACCCGATAGAGGTTGCCGTCGGTCACCAAGATCTTCAGATCTCAGATATTAACAGTTGCCATCTTCAACTACTAGACATATTGACACAGTATGAAGTTGAAGATAGTAGAACTGATAGAGGCACCAGTCAAAGGACAAAGATGAGAGAAGGAGAGAACGATAAAAAAAACTTAGTTGGGACTTGGAACTCTATGTTCCTCAGCTTGGGGTTGACGCCATGAGGGACGAAGAAGTACTTCCTCATCCAACCCGAGGCAGCCTTTCTTAGAACATCTAAGAAGGAAACATGCTTAGTGTTTGTCTGAAAGTGCCGACCAGATATCCTACTTCTTTTTACAGCCGAAAAGTGATGTTTACCAACTGAGTGGCCGGCTCAGAAGATTAAGGTCCCGGCAGACGACTTAAAACCCGCACAGAAACTGGTAGCTATTTAGAGTAAGTTGATCCAGGGCAAGTCCGAAAGTGTTGAGGATGGATACGAAGTAGGAGTGGAGAGGCAGCATGAATCCTACCTTAAAGTAGCCTAGAGAAAATGCGAAGAAGCCCGAGGAGGGTAGTCCGATTGGTCGGCGATCTTAGGATATCTCATTATCCTGATATCGCACCCATGATCGGCTAGACTCATGGCCAAGTTTACCTTTCCATCTGCCAAATCAGAAGCTTTGAGGCTAGAAACACCAGCCAAGGAAGAACCGAAGGTTATCATTTGAAACTTAAGCGACGAAGTTAAACAAGTCCTAGCATCTATGCTCGGAAAGACCCAAGGGAAACACCCTGAGTTGGAAGCTGGACAAACATCTTCTTGGCATACCCAAGTTGGGAACCCCATGAAGGCCGACTTATGACCCATAAAAAAACTCTCTTAAGCTAAGTATCATGCCTTACAGCCTATATATATTATTGTATTTTTACTTGAAGCCCAAGGCTATTAATTTGGGCCTAAAACTACAGCCTAACACTAATATATTTTCCAAAAATCATAGGCTACTAGAAAGATCACCAACGTCGATCGACCACCACTTACCTGGCAGTGATGGTTGATCGACGTTCAAAAGATGATCATAAAAACATGGATTTTGGCTAAGCAATGACACAAAGTCAAAATTCAAAAAGTATTTCAAACGGTAAAAAAAGCAACAACAAAAACATTATCTTCCAATGGGGAAAGCACCATTAACTTGAAGAAAACTCAAAGAAGATCATGCTTACCATTTTGCAAAAAGGAAGAAGATGAAGGCTTTGGATGGTTTTTGAGATTTTGAAGATTTTAATTGCTGCAATAGTCTCAAATTTCTATAAATAATGAAGAGGTAGAAGGTTGTGGTGCGGGGTATTTCTATACCTATCCATTTAATCATAGTAGTTAGATTTGAAATGCCATCAGATCTCAACCGTCTAGGTATAATCAATGTTATTTTCATATCACGCACGTTGGAAAACTGAACTCCCCTACCATGTTTAGAAAAGTGAACCGTCTCAGCCAATGGCCTACTGCCGTGTGTAACACGCATTAAATGCAAAGCAGAAGGATAGATCGACAAGACTTTATGTTTTGACAAGCCCGCCCCTAGTCACATAGATGGGCTTGGGGTAAAATGTTGCTTAAATTTCTTACAAGTATGATTGGTCGATCATCACATTAGGGTTCGACCCAAACCTATATCGGCCAATGGTCGGTACAGTTCACGTCGGCCCATGATTCAACATGGCTCTATCTCAACAAATCTAACAAGCAAGTCACAGATACGCCGGCCTTGATTCTTATGCCTGGCCTAACCCGACATGATTCAACATGGCTATCTCATATGACTTGACATGGCTCAAAGCGACCCATCTATAGCGCGGCTGCATGGAACGTCTTTCGCAGCCGCCTACAACCAGTACCCTAAGCAGCCTAACTTGTCATTATGTCTCGGCCCATTCCTTCATGCTCTAGCCTTAGCATTTTCAGCTTTTTTCTGAGTAAGCTTTAGTAACAAGTAACCGACTATCACCATGCAAGAAGCTTCTCTCCATCTTTGCTGCCTAGAGTGGTATGCTAGATGCAAAAAAGTACAGCCTAGTATGACTTAGTACACCTACTACTACAGCCTATCTATGTAAAGTATACCGACTCCTATAGCATGCCACCTTTTTCAACACGAAGCGCGTGCCTTGTACGAATGTACAACTAGCTTGCTTCTCAGCCACGTATTCTAGGTACCTTTCCAGCCATCTTCCATCCATCCCAACGACTGGATCTATAACTGGGAGTGATTCCCACCTATTTATAATGCAATCTCGGCCATCCATTGATCTACTTCAACCACCTAAATACCCCTTGCCATACAACATCAAAAGGGTTAGATTTTAGCTACTTTAAGCTCAAAATTCACTTATAGCAAGCAAATCCTCTCAAAAGCTCTTAAATTTAATATTATTGTAAGCTTAAATGCTAAATTTCTTATTAATCTCTTGTAATTCCTTGTAATTATAAGAGATAAATATAGTAAGAGATCTACGTTGTGGACGTAGGCAAATCTCTACCGAACCACTCTACATATTATGTTATTTACTTGCTTTACTCCTCATTTTATATTTTTAATCCTTGATTAGTGAGTAACCTTACCTAATACAAACACATTTATCAAATTCTGAGGTTAGCTAATATTTTAGTCAATGAACCTGCTTACTGAGTTTGCAATAGCCAACTCGTTTGCAATAGCATACTCGTTTGCAAAATACCATGTAGTGTTTTTTTAACTTCATTGAATGTAAACCCATGCCTAATCAACTTTTCTTAGTAAAATTACATTAATAAATCTAACCAATTAAATGATTTTGAAAAAATCACTAGTCTACTCAATACACAAACTATGACTTTCATGCTCTTTCTTGCTCACATTAGCAGAAAAACCAAAGTATAACATACTATCTTCTAAAAATATCTTTGTCGAATTTAAATATAGTGATAGCTATTCAGCATACATAATAATAAAAAACCACTAGTCTAGAGGCAATCTCTAGACCATAAACTATAATTCTTAAGATCAAACTCCTTAAGCATCTAATAACCATTTTAGAAAAAAAGCATTTAATATGTATGTACCTACAAATTCTTTAAAAAAGATGATATAAATTTGATGACTAAAAAGTAGCCAACCTCAGAATCAGACTAATGTGTTCATATTAGCAAAGGTTGCTCACTAATAATAGTCTTAAAAATGTAAAATGAGGAGTAGAGCAAGCAAATAATACACAAGACATAGAGTAGTCCATAGAGATTTGCTTACGTCCACTATAACGATTTTTTATTATGTTTATCTCTTACAATTACAACGAATTACAAAAGAATAATAAGATATTTAGCACTTAGTTTACCATGATAGTAAACTTAAGATCTTGAGAAGATTTTTTTGTTGTAAATGAATTCTGAGCTTATAGATTAGCTAACATCCGACATAAGTTCAATTAAATTTTAATTACTTTGATGTTGTATGGTAATGGATATTTATAGTAGCTGATATGGACAGTAGATGACTCCGATTGTAGTGTAAGTAGTTAGGAACCACTCTCGACCATTGATCTAGTCGCTTGGATGGATGGAAGACCACTAGATAGGTAGTCGGAATATGTGGTTGGAAAGCAAGCCAGCTATAATTTTGTATGGGGTGTGTGCTTTTGTGCTGAGCAAGGCAACCTACTATAGGATTTGGTATGCATTTGGCAGAATGGATGCAGTAGTAGGTATACTTAGTCATACTAGGCTATGCTTTAGGCATCTAACATACCTCTCTAGGTAGAAAAACTAGAGAGAAGCTTCTTGCATAGTGGTAGTGAGTTACTTATGGTCGAAGCTTGTTGAGAACAAAGCTGAAAATGCTAAGGATTTAGCATGAAGGAATGTGCCAATATATAGTGACGAGATGGGCTATTTGGGACCGGTCGTAGGCAAGCCGAGAGAGCCAGACCATAGATGGGTCTCTTTAAGCTGGGTCAAGTCATATGAGATGGTCATGTGACTCGTGTTGGGCCGAGCTAGGCATATGAATCCAAGCCGGCCCATTTGTGACTTGCTTTTTGGATTTGTTGAGATAAGGCCAAGTTAAACGTGGGTCGGTCCTAAACTAGGCTAGGCTAAGTGCTAGCTGACTTGGATTTGGGTTTGGTCTTGATGTGTTGGCCGGATAATCATACTTACAAGAAATTTGAGCAATATTTTCCTCCCCAAGCCCATCCTTATGAGCAAGGGCGGGTTTGTTAAATCATAAAGATACATCGATCGTCTCTTCTGCTTTGCATTTAATATGTGGCACACGTAGCCACATGAAATTAGCTGAGACAATTCAGTTTTCCAAACATAGCAGGGGAGCTCATGTTTCAACACATGTTATGTGACAAAATAATTTATTATACCTAAATGGTTGAGATTTGATGAACTTTTGAATCCAACGGTTGAGATCGATGAGGTTGGTATACAAATAACCCTCACCTTTTAACTCTTTATTCTTTACCCAAGCTTGAAAGTATTGTAGCCATTATGATCTCCCAAAACTCCCAAAAAACCTTCAAAGCCTTCATCTTCTTCCTTTTTGTAAAATAGTAAGTATGATCATCTTTAAGTTTTCTTCGAGTTAATGGCACTTGCGTCATTAGATAAAAATATTTTTGTTGTTTGTTGTCTTTTGTTCGCTATTAGAAGCATTTCTTGAATTTTGATTCTATGTCGTTGCTTTGTTGAAATCCATGCTTTTCTGGTCATCTTTTGGACGTCAATCGACCATTGCTGCCACGACGTTAGTGATATTTCCAATGGCCTATGGTTTTCAAAGAATGTATTAATGTTGGGCTGTAGTTTTAGTCCCAAGTTAATAGCCTTGGGTTTTAAGTGAAATGTAGGATAAGAAATATAGGCCATAAGGCCTACTACATAGCTTAGGAAAGTTTTTTTGAGTCATGTGCCGGGTGAGTCCCATGCTGAGACTGATCAATCTAGTGTTGGCAGTTCGGTCTCATCATGCCCTCCATTGTCAGAAGGCAAGGCCGTGCAGGTTCAAATGGTAGTTAATTTACTTACACTTGTCTTCTTTTTCCTTGCATTTTGACCAACTCTTATCTGTTGTTGTAGTAGTGGCTGACAAGCTTAGCTTTAATATTTTTTGACAGCCTCGACTCCACTACCTAGGCCCCCATGCCTAAGGCACCTGAGGTATATAAAGGATCATTAATCTACCCCCTAGCTCCAAGTAGGAGCAACCGCATTCCACCAACAGCAGGAGAAGAACGAAGGCCAATGAGAGTCATCCCTTGAGGCGCATACTCCTTTTAACAAGCATGCACCCATTTATGATGTAGATAGGATGGCTCATGGTGAAAGGGGGTGCAGGTGGGGCATTTGTCTTTGTAGATTGATCAGGCTACATACCATGATGACCTGGAATAGCTGATGAGATCATTCCATCTCTTACCCGTGGAAATCCTATCATCCACCGACCCCGATCTAGATGGAGCCATCTACAACAACCCGTACCTTAATGGGCTCGAATTCTGATTAAATCGAAACCCAATTCCATTTGGGTATGGATCGTTGGTGTTAGTAACCTATAATGAACATAATATATCAAAGAGCTATTTATATGAACTCATAGCAGAATAGTAAAATATAATAGAACAAATATACTTACCAAGGCAAATACCTTGGAACCAATACCATTCCTTGGATATTTAGTTGCCTTTACTAGTGCAGAGCATGAATGAGAGAACCCGTCCGCCTACCATTCCCATTTTGTACCAATATCATGTCATTCTAAATCTATCCGTCCTTTGTAATGAGAAGGGGGTAAGAAAAATGTTCCGGTGACTGTTAAACATTTACTGTGTCCATAACATTAGTTTATGCCGATTAGTTTCCATATAAGTGTTATGTCTACTATTTATGTATAATTATATACATATGTGTATGTATATATATAAGTGTCACCGTACTTTCCAAAAGGAAGCCCCGACCACTTAATACTTCTTAAATAGGGAAGGGGCAGACCCAACGAGCTTTTAATATCTCGACCCTAAAGCGGGGCCTCCGTAACGACCATTTAATACTTCTTAAATAGGGAAGATGCGGTCCCAATGGCCATTTATTACCTTGATCCCAAAGCAGACCTCTTCGCAACGTAATTGATAGTTAACCGACCCTAACTACGAAATCCGATGACTCCTAGATACAGCTTTATAATTTAATTAGCCATATTACTAACGCATCTCAAAGACTTGTCTCTGGATTAACTAGCCAACCTCCAACAAAACAAACAAGCAACCAAAATTTGAGGTCAGTGATATCCCATACGAACTCTACACTAGTAGGAAGTTTAGCCCGTCTAAGCTTAACCCAAGTCTTTGTCTACGACTGCTCGGGACTGATGGTGTCCTTGAACTATGTCCAGCCCTACTCCACAAAACTAGTTTACCAACAATACCGACATAGCGTTAACCTCCAAACCCAAATCCCATTTTGATTTTCTTAATGAAAATTAAGGAAAATGCCCACTCCTGGTTACTTAGTACCTCTAGTTTGGAATTGAAGCAGACTAAACTTTGCCAATTAGGCACTATCGTCAGTTATTTAAGACTTCTTAAATAGGGAAGAGGCAGACCCAACAACCATTTAATTCCTCAATCCTGAAGTAAACCTTTTGACCCCCTAAGGTACTTAGCCATTTAATATTTCAAATCCGAGGCAAACCCCTTGGTATATTTTCTCGAAACCTATACGTGGGTGTATACCCTCTTGGGTCCTATGGTTGAAGATGTCCTATATTAGTAACTAGTGTGAACCCGTGCTTCGCACACGGATGTTGAAAAATATTGTTGTTGCATAGGTCATATCCAAATGTATAAGAAATTTAATACGGTGGTAATGAAAAAATATTGTTGAACGATAGTGTTACATCATGAATAACAATTTGGTAGGAAAAATAATACATAGATATATTTGGTTATGATAATCACAATTAAAATCGAACAAAACAATGAATATGTTAAAGTTCACAAACTATTTAGAGGATAATGTGTTAAAAAATTATCCGCTAATGCATAGATATATTCATTGTGGCATATAACGCCAATGTTGTTACTTTTGCAATTACACAGCTGCTTCAATGTGCATAGATATAGTTGAAGTATTCACTGTGAACTGCAGACACAAAGACACAGTGCAGTTCGATTCAATTAAATAAGAGTAACAAAAGTTTTTTGCAATGGGGAGAAATATAGTAATAGGATGAAATTTGTAAACAGTCAGGAAAAGTATTTGTCAACAGCTGAAAAAAGGGAGCAAAAGAAAAAAGAAAAAAGCAACAGATGTAGTACAGGGAAAGAGTAGTAAAACAGAAGATTCAATTGAAATAGAAATGATGATGCAATAAGAAAATAACATGGGTTCCAATATAAATTACTATTGTTCACCGAATCTGATCTATGTCGATGCAGGGTACAAAACACGGCATACAGCTGGTCGCAGTAACCAATATTTGAAAATATCCAAAACATACAGAAGAGAACAATTGTGAGAAGTCCATTCATTTTTTAGCCTCAGAAATAACTGCTAGCAACGCGTGTATGATATTGGCTTGAGCGCAAATAGGTGATGTTTTCTTGGCCTTAATAGATGCATTACATTAGTCAATTATTTTAACCATTGAAGGTATTTGTACCTGCAGCCAAAAAAGGCAAAAGTGTCATTGATGCAGTATTATTACTGAATTCTCTCACTGCTCGTCTGACCTATTAACTATATCTAATAATCAAACTATGACTACATAATCATCTATACAAAGATACATTTATCAATTGTTTTCTAGAAGTTTTCCGACGGTGGTGGTGCAAGTGATTTTAGAATTTACTGCAAAAAATAAAAAATAAACTCTTTTAGGTGGTTATCAACATTATTCTCACTACAACACATGTTTTGACCCAGCACTTAAACTGTGCATCTACCTTAAGCCCGAATACAACAACTTATATGCTTATTGTATTATTGATCATCGTAATTGTAAACGAAATTGAGTAAATTTAGCCAAATTATGTCATCAAACCTGGAAGCAATGTATTAAACACTGAGCTGCACGGTTGAATCAAGCATTAATTATGTGAAGTCATTATTTAATCATCTCAAGCTATCAAAAATCAAAATTCATTTTTCAATTATATTTTCATAATGCGGTTAAATAACTATCGTTAACATCAAACAAAATTATTACTACAGCTAAATTAGTATTGCATCACACAAATGCAGTTAAAATATTCAAAAACAATAATTGCTTAATTCCAAAAATACTGCAAAATAATAACCGCTTTTGCTTGATGCATTTAAATTTTAACTATAGTAAGCTCGAATAAATCATCGTGTACAACCAAAATTATTACTACATCACATAAATATAGCTAAAATATTCAATTTCTACCATGCATAATTCAAAATTGTCATTAAATTATAACTGCATTTTATTAATGTAGTTAAATTTTAATTGTATTAAGATTGAATAAATTCCTGAAAAGTAGCCAAATTTATTACTTCATCACATGAATGTGGTTAAAAATCTTCAAATATAGTTAAATTTACCCAAAACTTGCTGGTAAATTATAATTGCATTTTCTTAATTTCATTAATTTATAACTGTTTTAAAATTGAATAAAATTATCAAATATAGTCAAAATCATCAATAGTAAATGCAATAAAAAAATGCTAACGTAGTTAAATTAATTCAAAAAATGCCTATAAATTATTACACCATTTTTTGATGGGGTTAAATTATAACTGCACTAAGTTTGAATACTATCAAACACAATCAAGATTATTACTTTATTACATAATGTAGTTACAATATTCAAAGGTAACCATAATTGTATAATTCAAAAAAAATATTCCTTTCAAATATGTTAAAAAATAATAAATACATTATAATAATCTATGTAAAACTACTATATAATGTTTATGATCATCATAATAATTCTGTTACAGAAACGCGGTACACAGCGGTGACACAAAATAATTGTGCAATTAAAGCTGCTATATAAAATTATGATTTTAAAAAATTTATTTTTAGCTATCAACAATGGATATCATTGGAAAGCAAATTAAATTTGAGATTTAATAGTGAAAACGATTCTTAAATCCAATTAATGTAGAAAAAGTTATCACATTTTAAAGTTTGGAATATAAAGAAATTAAAAATGCGACTATTCAGTTGCCAAATTTCAAGGGGGCCTATGTGAGCTTGAAATTCAACTCACTAGTAATAATATAGTATAGATATGTATGCACAACTGCTGATAGCCTTTCGCAGAGTGCTGACTTTCGTTATGTAACTCTATACCCATTGAAAACATATTAAGGCCATCGTGGAAATTATTACGTCTCCTAAGTTTATTGATTAGTATTCATTTATTTACTTGCTATGAATTTATTATTATTTTATACGTTTACTGCCTTTATCTCTCATTTCCATTGACGTTATTAAATGTCATTTACTGTTCTTTTACCTCCAATTAATGCCCTTTATAAATGGTCTTTTATATTCAAATTGGACGAGTATTAATGAGATTTTTCTGTATTTTTTAGAATTAATTTATTATGCCTATTTAGTTTCCTTCATTAATGCCATTTTTGGTCTCTGTAATTAAATTCATTAATTGCCATATTGACTAGATTACTGTATTTTTCCAATAATTGTGTAATTATTGTCCATTAACATTGTACCTTCCATAACTCCTTAATTTATTAGATTATTCATAATTTAGCATTTTATTTGTAATTAATATGATAATGTACAATTGATTGCACATTACCATATATATGTATTTATGTTATAATCGACATTTATTTATTTCTTAAACTTATACTTCACCTTATATATTTATTTATTTGGTAAATGGGATTATT
This sequence comes from Allium fistulosum, assembly GCA_030737815.1. Taxonomy (NCBI): domain Eukaryota; kingdom Viridiplantae; phylum Streptophyta; class Magnoliopsida; order Asparagales; family Amaryllidaceae; genus Allium; species Allium fistulosum. Next base: position 1,365,383,105 of record CM060902.1, on the reverse strand, counting down.
TATATTTCTATTTGTAACTTTTTAGTTTCCACATTTAGGGATTTCTGGATATACACTTATGTGTACGTTGCCCATAAATATTTATCTCTACATTCTTTGCATTGGAACCGTATCTTTCCCAAGAAGAAAATGTTATGGTAGCAAATTTTCCATGAACCACCAGAAGTGGGATTGTGTTGCATTTGCACTTTTAAGGAATTATTTCTTTTCAGTTTGAAATAGATAGTGCAAACTATAAAGAGATCCATACTTTTCACATCTCTTTCGTTTGGACTTGTGAATATTCCATGTTATTTTAAGATGCACTTTTCATGTATAACTGTGAGGTTGGACAATTTATGGAAATTCACATGGAGTCAATACACTACGCCATAAATGACCTTCTGCAACATTTTTGCAAGGTGTTGCCAGCTAAAATGTTGCGATAGCTATAAAATTTTGGTCCTACTGCAACGTTGTATTTTTAGTGTTACCTTAGCCATAAAAATGTGTTGCTCTAGCTAAACAAGTGTAACACGATGCAACATTTTTATATAGTGTTGCTATAGATGTTTTCAAATTAAAAAATTAATAAAATTAGCAATCCGCGTGAATACGATCCAACGGTCTACATTTAATCTGATTGTTAACATGGATCACCGCTACATTTTGCCCTAAATTTTCGTTTTCCCGCTTTACTGTTCATACCATTTCGTTCTCACCCCCAATTTCCAAATCCAAATCCCCAATTTCCAAATCATATTTTCGTTCCCATTTCGTTCTCACCCCCAATTTCGCTGCTGTTGCCTACATGTCGATACGCAACCTCTCCCAAATCCTACCAACCGCAGCCCCCAACAAAACTCCACTACCCCACCGCCGTTTCTACAGCCTGATTCCGATGGTCATCGAGCACACATCCCGTGCCCAGCGTGCGTGCGATATCTTTTCTCGGCTTCTCAAAGAGCGCGTCATCTGCCTTAACGGACCCATCGAGGAGGATACGTCGGCGATAGTTGTGGCTCAGCCGCTGTTCCTCGAATCTGGTGGTTTCATGACGGCAGGGTTGGCAATTCATGATACTTCGACCAGATCTGATGCTTGAATCTTTCTCACCAATGTTCAGAAGAAGTTCGATTCTGATGAAGCTTTGCTCGATTGCTTCAAAAAGTACCATTTTCGGATTCAAGGAAGATGTCAAACGCAGATTTCTTGTTTGAGAGAATGCCGCTTAAATTTTCAAATTGGCCAGCAATCATAAAACCAGTTTCAATTCCTTGATTGATTGCTCGAATTGCTTTGACTTCGTCGTCGGGTGCGATGTGATATTATTTGGTATGTTTTATGCCTTCTGGTTTACTTGATTATTCTCGATTTTGGTTACACTCGCATGCTTTTGCCGATGATGAATTGGGATTTATTTATAGGCTTTATTTCCTATAATCTCGGGTTTAATCTTTCTGTTGGACTTTGATAAATCTGGTATGTTGGATTGCGATGATGTATTGGTATGTTGGATTGCGATGATGTATGGTCTGAGCTTGTTAGCTCCTTTCTGCTGCATTTGTTAAACCAGAACATGAACTGGTGCTCCAAGTCCTTTGTATATCATATTACTGCCTATGTTTCTCTTGTACATGCCTGATGCATTCACTGTTTTTGCTTGATGGGCTGCCTATGTGTACTGCTGTGTTCTTGCACTGGCTTGTCTATATTTTGTTGAACCTGGTTCTTGTTTGTTTTGTTGGTTGCTTGGCCCTGAGTTGAATCTAGTCGATGACTCGAGTTTGACCTTGTGCCGTGTCCTTGTATCCATGTGTTGCATTCATGTTTGGCTTATGCACTTATGAAAAGAAACAACCCAAATACCTGAGGCAAATATTATAACAAAAATATTTTCATTTTCTGTTTGAGTTAAATATTATTTTCCAGATTACTGCTTTTGAATTATATGTGACAGGTATTGAAGACTGGACAGCTGGATACAAGCTTGAAGACAGAGTCAAATCAAATGTGCATGAGTGTATGAATGCATGAGCTGAAGACAGGTTTCAAAGAAGGCTCGATCTTCCAAAATCGGATGAATCGGGCGGTGCCCACTTGTTCGGCCTAACCGGGTAGGTCGATCCCCGCCGGGACTGCGGTGCCCCGGACCCCCGCCGGCGCTGCGCCCGGACCCGCTTCTCGGCTCGCCTTCGGCTCGGCACTCGGCTCGGCATATATTTGTCAGTGTCGGTGTATGTATAAATTGAAACTGCATATGTAATGAGTGAACTGAGTGATGTAGTGAGGAATATCTGTATATGTGAATATCGGTGTTATATATCATTGAATTGTAAAATAGTGGAGTCAGGAATTTGTACTATTTCAAATGTTGAAATAAAATATTTATTTAAATAAATTACTGTTTAAATATCAAATTCTGTGTAATAGCATTTTATTAAATAAATATTTATTTTTATTAAAAAATCAAATATGCTCTACATTGTGGGCCCCACAAATTCAAAAAGTTCATATCTATAGCAACATTTTGGAATGTTGCTACAGATACCTATGGGTGTTGCCATAGACCCAAATAGGGTTCTATTGCAACAATATTACTTATGTTGCCTTAGATAGTCAAAATGTTGCCTTTGAGGTCTAAGGCAACGACAAAAATTGCATCACCCTAAAAGTGTTGCCATAGACCTATGGCAACATTTTTCGGGCCTGAGCCAACATTTTTTTTGTGTTGCAGTAAGCCATTTATGGCGTAGTGATAAAACTATATTGTACATTCTACAATTCCAATGAATAACAATACAGAAAGTTTAATCCCTAATCAAATTAAAACATCCCCAATGGATGATTAACAAGTTTAACAGTTACAAGTCAAATAACAAAAATTTGGAAATAACTACACAATTCTATTAATATTATATTTCATAAATTTTAAGGACCATTCTCCCTAAATTCCATATCTAGGGTGTATATGACATTTCATCAAAGTTAAATAATTTACTAAATATGCAGGCAAGGATTTCAAATTAGATTTATTCATTTAAGCCTACAATTTAATGGTTTTCACATAGGCATAATAATAAAATAGAATTCAATCGTAGAAATTTAGTATTATGTCAATCATATAATTTTTTACTCACCTATTAGCTTTAAATCTCCAGATTCAAATCCATTCTCTTTTCTTGACTTTTTTTGCTTTTTAACCAAAAATATGTAAAATGTATACATACTTATTAGATTTGCAGATTTGATAGGGGATTTAGGTTTAAGTGGAAATCTAAATTTATAATTCTTAATACTTTTTTTGCAAAATTGATTCGCTCCTTCTTTTCTTATCTTTTATTTTATGTCCTTCTCAAATACACACACACACACACACGTATACATATAATATTTTTATAATTTCTAGAAATGGTAGAGAAGGAAAAAAGACAGAGCTCCACTGCTAAGTTCAGAAAATATAACGAGAATAATGAGGGGCTAGGCTCGTATTTATAGATGCTGGAATCAATTCTGTCCATTGGATTATTATTTATTAAATTCGAACCATTTATGCTGGGGTTCAACCTACACTGGCCTTAACCAACCGGCCGACCGACTATATTCTACCGTCTACCGGTGGGTCTCGGTGATTTAAGTCCCACCGTTAATGTTATAACATCATTAAATTTTATAATTATTTAAATCGATTTGAATTCTTTTTAATTGTTTTCGATTAGAAAACTTCAAACACTGATAACTTCTTCGTTTGAACTCCAATCGCAAAGCTTTATTTATGAAAGTTGATCAGAGGAGCGCTATGAATGCAATAGTGCAAGTTTCATGGACAAATTTTAATGTTTTCCCAAATTCCTTTCTTGAGCCTTATAAATTATTTATTAATTCTTTTAACTAATTACTGTTTATTTTACGGGGTGCTACACCGCCACTCCTGAGAGTCCATGATTGGCCCATACACGGGACTCCTCTCTTGTAAGCTTTTAAACTTGACTTTCTTGCTTGCTTTGTGGTATTTCATCTAAGACTGATTTTCTCTTTTGAGCCCTCTATCGCTCCATCTGTATCCGAGATGACTTTCTAGAGCTAGAAAAGGAGACTTGGAAAATAGGCGGCTTTGGAAGACAGCCATAGAGGCCGCAATAGTGGCCGAGATGGTAGCCAAGGAGGTAGTCGAGGAGAGGGATCAGGCGGAGAAGGAAGTCGACTATCCTAGGGGAAGCTAGAGAAGGCCGAAAAGGAGGTCGAAATTTTGTGGAACGACCTAGTCCATCGTACCATCGAGTGTCGATCGACTGTTGATGTGGAGGATACTCGGCTGGCGGAGGAAAACTTATGGAATAATCGATCAAATAACATGGTGAAGGGACTATTCAGGGAACGCTATCATTTGTCGATCTCCATGCACAACTTCGATGCTAAGGCCTTTGCCATGACCCAGGTGGTGGTGACTGCCTAGAGGGGGGCAACCGTGGTGATTGTGCTATCTATTTTGACACAGAGCAGATTAACTCTCTAGCTTATCTGACTAGTGAACCAACTTTGCAGATACCATTGTATATATTTCTTCAATCTTTTTTGTAGGCCCAATAGTGCGGGAATTGTGCTCCATATTTTTGGTGTGAATGAATAGATACTTTTTGCTTATGAAATTTGTCAAAGTATTTGATTTAACTTTTCTTATTTTTATATGCTTGAATAATAGGGTAGCTTACTCTAAGTAGTCGGCATAGTCCATCTGTTATATGCACTTAATATTTTCACAAGATACATAAAATAGCAGTGTATGTAATAAGATGCATAGTAATTGTGGACAACTAATGTGATCCACATAAACAGATTTTATATAGAGCTTGTCTTGATGATAGGCCGACCGTGGTTGGCTGAAAAGCCTAGTCATAGTTAAACATCGAGGTGGGTACATGATGGCTGAGCCTATTTTCTGTTATTATTGGTGGTCCCGGCATGAACCATAACGCTAAGTGACTCGAGGGTTCTCCTGGGCCTCACATGGCAAGTTGGTAGGTTGGGCGATCCCAGCATAAACCAAAGTGCTGAGAGGCTTGAGGTTCTCCTGGGTGACACCCATCTAGTTGATAGGTTGGGGTGGTCCTAGTAAGAACTAGAGTTCCAAGGGGCTCGATACTTCTCCTGGTGACATGCTGGCAATTAACATCCCAAAATAAGGAAGTGAATGTGTGGTATTTCACCCTCATTGGATAGCTGGCTAACAAGGAGGGGAGCATGGCTCATGTGGTTCTTTGTGGTAGAGGTTGGAAGTCCTTGAGCAAGGAAGTGAGAACACAATAAATCACCCTTCGCTGGGTAGCCTATAAAGGTGGCAGTCCTCGAACACATAAGTGAATGCACGGTAATTCACTCTTGTTGGATAGCTAACCGATAAGAAAGGGAGCAGGGCTTGCACGGGCCTTGGCGGTAAAGGTCAGTAGTCCTTAAGCAAGGAAGTGAGCACATAATAACTCACCCTTCGCTGGATAGCCTATGGTTGTGCGGATTGAATTGGCTCTAAAGTATTCAATATATTCTTCACAAAAGATTTTACAACAGCCTTATAAGTATGGCTTATGTATGATATGCCTAGAGGTACTCTGGGTTCCAAGTGTGGGATATATGTGTTCCATCTGAGCATAAGAGGTGGTAAGCGCCATTTGACAAGATGGTGTCAATGACATATGCCCTCTTCCAGTTCGATTTGAGCTCTCCTTTAACTGGATTCTTGGTGTTTACGAACACCTGGCATAAAACAAGATTGCCAATAATGAATTGCCGGAGCTTCACTTTGGAGTTGCATTGCTCGGCTATTTTCCCTTTGTAAGCTTTAGTGAGAAACTCGGCTTCAGTTCTTCGTTCTTCAATGTTGTCGAGCCCTAGCTTGAGGAGCTTTTCGTTTTGTTCAGGCTCGTATGTGAGATGTTATACTAAGGGGACATCCACTTTAATGGTAGCATGGTTTCATACCCATAGGAAAGTGAGAATGGACTATGGCCTATTGACGTGTGGCTTGAGGTGCGATAGGACCAAAGGATGAGCGACAATTCCTCTGCCAAGTTTCCCTTAACTTTTACAAGGTGCTTCTTGAGTGTCGATTGATGATTTTGTTGATGGCCTCTACTTGCTAATATTATTATGGATGAGCAATGGTAGAGAAGCACTTCTCGATCTAGTTTCTTTCATAGAAATCCTGGAAAAGGTTGCTCTCGAATTGGATGTCGTTGTCGGCGATGATTTTTTTTGGAAGGCTAAATTGGTAGACAATGTTCTTGATGATGAAGTTTAGTGTCTTGGGGGCGGTGACCCCTGTAAGGGGCTTATCTTTGACCCATTTCATGAAGTAATTGAAAGCAACTATGGCATGGTTGTATCCTTCCTTGGCATTTGGAAGCTTTCCTATAAAGTCAAATCCCCAAGTGTTGAACGGCCAAGGAGAGGTCGTCGGAGTGAGGAGGGTAGGAGAGGCTCTAGGGATCTTGGCGAACCACTGACACCGGTCACATTTCTTTTAGCTCATTGAATCTATGATCATAGTTGGCCAGTAATACCCTTACCGAGCGGCCTTTTTGGCTAAGCTTTTCCCCCTACCATGATCCTCACATAATCATTCATGCAGCTCTTTCAATATCTAGCCAACTTCGCCTATTGACAATCACCGTTGAAGTGGTATAGAGTACCGTTATCTGTAAGGCTTCCCATCCATAATTGTGTAATAAGGAGCCCGGTAGTGGACTTTCTAAACTTCTTTGTAGTCTATTTGTAGCTTTTCATTCACCAAGTATTTGATCAGGGGAGCCATCCAATTTTCTATGGACGACGCATCAATCTCCATTGTTGTTGTCCTTGGTTTGTAGCAAGGGGCGTCTCGAACCTCTAATGGAACCCAAGGAGTGGCTTCTTCTAGATTTCTTACTACCTTAGCCAATTGGTCAGCCTTGGCATTCTGCTCCCTAGGTACTTGCTTTAGCTTGAACTCGGAGAAGGTACTGATTATCCTCTTAGCTGTTGCTATATATAAGGCTAGTGTATTGCCTTTGACTTGGAAATAGTTGCCAATTTGATTGACGACTAGAAATGAGTCATTGAACGCATGGATAGAGCCCACACGCAACCCCTCATCATCATAAGATTGGACAGGACAACCTCATACTTAGCTTCATTGTCGATTGTCTTCAAAGTAAGGCGGACAATAAAACAAAGTTATCTTCCTTTGGGAGTGATAAGTATCATGTCAACCCCTTCCCCTTTCTCATTTTACGCCATATCCACATACAGATGCCAACATTCCTTATTGGTGAAAGTCTCTTCTTCATAGTTGTCTGGAATTGAGCAATCAACGATGAAATCTACAACAATGTGGCCTTTGATGGAAGTACGAGGTTGGAAAGAGATGTGATGTTCCGTATGCTTGACATACTACTTCAATAGCCAAGCTATGTATCAGATTAGCTGCGGATTTGTGTCAAAGGCTGGTTGGTCAGGACTTTGATGGGATAAACTTGGAAGTATGATCGGAGTTTTTAGGCCTCCATGAGTAGGGAGAAAGCAAGCTTTTCTAATTGTGCGTATCTTTTCCTGAGCCTTGACAACCTTTTGCTAATATAGTAGATCAGCCATTGAATCTTCTCATTTTCCCTAATCAATGCAGCACTGATTGCATGGTTATACATTAAAAGGTAAAGTTATAGATCCTTCCCATCGACGGGGTTGGACAGTACTAGAGGCGTGGCCAAGTGCTGGTTTAGTTCTGAAAATGCCTTGGTCATTCTAAGTAAATGAATTTACCTTCTTGATGAGGTCGAAGAAGGGAAGAGATTGGTCGGTCACTTTAGACACGAACCAACTTGAACCCAGAACCATCCTATATAGACTTTGTACTTTCTTTATAGTTCTTGGGACCTGCATGCCTTAAATTTCTTAGATTATTTGGGGGTTGCATCGATTTCCTTGGAGCTCACAACATATCCAAGGAACTTTCCCGACTGGAAGGCCAATGAACACTTCTTCGGATTCAGCTTCATATTATATTGATATAGGATGTTGAAAGTCTTGGCCAGGTTCTGTATATGCCCAGACCTTCTTTGACTTCATCAGCATGTCATCCATGTAGATTTCCTTAGATCGACCAATCTGTTCTGAGAACATATGGTTAATGATCTACCGATAGGAAGCTTCACATTTCGTAGCTCAAACGGCATGGCACGATAACAATATAGGTCGACATTGGAGATTAAGGGATGTGTTCTTGATTCGGGCCATGCTTTGCAATCTGATTATACCCAGAATAAGTGTCCATGAAGGTGTGGAGCTCACGTTAACTGGTCACATCAGATGTGAGGCAATATAAAATTGTCTTTGGGGCGCACCTAGTTGAAGTCAGAGAAGTCAATACATGTTCGCCAGGACTCATTTGGTTTTCTGACCAGTACTGTATTGACTACCCAAACCGGATATTCTAACTCTCGACAAAGCCATTGGCTAATAGTTTCTCTACCTCTTCCTTTATAGCTTGGTACCTTTTTGGGTTGAGAGGTTAATGCTTTTTACATATGGGGTTACCTTTTGATTAATGTTCAATGCATGGAAAATAATGCTAGGATAGATGCTGGTCATATCAACATGCACCTAAAAATATGACCAGCTCATCTCTAATTTTTGGGCTAAGCTCGGCGCTGATCTAGATGACTTTGCTTTGCTAGGATCAATGATGTCTATAAATATTAATTCGAGTGTAGCAATTGACCCGCCTTCAATATTTGAGTCTCCCATGCAAGGGTCGAGCGGGTCATCATCTAAATAAGGTTCAATTTCTAATTTGCATTTTTCCAGTGCGTAAATCATGCACTTTATGACATCCTTGGTTAGGATAGACTTCTATGCTCAAGTTGAGGGGTTGAGGTTTCCCCCGGCTCTCATGGATGAGTCTGGCGGCAATGAGAGGATAGGAGTTGCCATATTTGATGTCCCTACTTGCTAATAGGGTGCGACTTGATCATCCCAAGCTGTGAAGAGTTCTTTTGTTCTTTGGGGAGTGGCCAAGGAAATGGGACCCAAGTCATCCTAGGTTTTAGTGTGACGAGCAGTCTCGACACGAACCAAAGGGTTGCTAGGCTCGATGGCTCTCTTAGGTAACACTCAGCTAGTTAGTGTAGCTTCATTGCCTTGGGTGGTCCTGGCAAAAATCATGGCACTAATAAGCTCAAGGTTACTCTTGAGTGACATACCTCAGTAATAGTTTCCTCATGGCTAAAGACGATCTTAGCATGAGTGAGAGCGCTGACTGGCTTGACCACTCTCCTGGGTGACACGTCGTTGATAGTAGCTTCTTCAAAGCTAGGACAGTCCCAACACGAGTGCGATGCTGAATGGTTCAGGCATCTCCTAGGTGAAACATCATTGACAACAATGACTTCATTAGGTGGGTTTTTGATAGGTGAAGCTATTAATATAGATGCCACTACTTCATAGCTGAGGGTGGTCATGACATGAACTGGAGCACTGACCGACTTGATGGTTCTCAGGAGTGACTTGCCATCGATTGTTGCAAATCATTGCTGAAGCATGGAGACATCCTTCTTTTTTTATTTGAGAAAGTTTCTATAATACTCCCTAGCTTTTTATTAATTACCTCGGTTTTCATCGACTTTACCTTGGATTGGGAACTTCATGATAAGCCGGTTGTAAGAGAAAATTGCATCAAGTTCTACATGGGTCAGTCATCCTATCAGGAGATTATAAGAAGATAAGCAATCAACTACTACAAAGTTCACTTGTATCTTTGTAGCCAAGGGCTCTTTGCCGAATGTGGTCATGAGAGAGATCGTCCACATTGGAACAATGTCGACACCTCAAAGCCATAGATGGGCAAGGCACGGGGGTGATGCAGGAGGCAAGAAAATTGAGTGCCTCAAATACATGTTTGAAATGACGTTGACTAAGCTACCATCATCCACGAAGGCTCAGGTACATTTGCATTGGCCATAGCAAGGGTGATGACCATGGGGTTGTTATGGTGGTAGGAGATGGATTCTCTATCTTCTACAGTGAAGGTGATGGATTGATTTTCTTCTAGCTAGGTGCTTTTGACGCAAGATGCTCGAATGAATAAACTTGGCAATAACCCACTTCTCTTTGGTATAAGGACTGTGATCCCTGACTTCTTCCGACCACATGCAGGCCTCGATAGATAGTCATAATGTCAGTTATGGCTGTACATGGTTGTTTGGTTGGTGTGGTTGAGCTGGCTGATTGTTGCGAGCCATCCTTTTATCAACCTGCTGCTGAATGAAATCTACAAGCGCTCCTTCTTGGATCAGTCTCTCTATATTATCCTTCAGTATACGACACTCATTGGTGGAGTGGTTGTTGGTTTGATGGAACTCGTAGTACTTTCCATGACTACGAGGTTCCTTCCTTCTCTAGGCTCTAGCTATCGATGGTCCTTGGAATTGTATCCGAACACTGTTTGTAAGATATATGGATTCCTTATCTCAATTCAAAGTGGAAAAATGAGCATACTTAGGCTTGTATTGAGTGCCATCTTCTATACGTCTCTTATTGTTGGTCTATGACCATTACTTCTATAGTTGGTTGCCTCACTCGGCCCGACTTTGCTTGAATGTGGGGCTTCATCTTTGCTTTTTGAAAGCTCAGCGTCCTCCATCCTTATGATATTTTCACCCATTAATAGAAATCAGTTAGGGATGTGGCTGGCTTCTTTTGTAATTACTTCCCACATTTTGGACTTATGTCTAACCCTCGAGCAGAGGACCACAACCCGGCTATTTTTGTCGATACCCCAAGCTTGGGTGGACTCTTTATTGAAGCGATTCACATACAATCGAAGATTCTTGGTCGGCCCCTGCCTGATGTTACTTGGCTCATAGCCATCATGAAATGGGTATTGGAAGCAAAAAACCTGGTTTTGAAATCTGTGTAGAGCTTGGCCCAAGAATAAATGCTACCTGGTTGCATATGTAAGAACTAACAGGAGGTCGGTCCAGTAAGAGTGGCTGGGAAGAGCAAACACTTCATGGGGCTAGAAAGCTGACTAGCCTAGCTAATGGAGTTGAAGGCAGTAATGTGATTTGATGGGTCAACACTCCCATCATATTTTTCAATAGGCGGTAGGGTATACCGCCAATGGATGTATGTGTTCAAGATTTCTTCAGAAAATGGTTCCCCATTCTCGTCATCAGATAGATTTTCACCTCTAGCGTTCCAGGCTTGTATTCTATTAGGTCGCTGGCGAAGATGATTCATCTCCTCTCAGTGGCTGACATCGGCCTGCTATGGTAATGTTTAGCCTAAACCTGCCTGCCCCTATGTAAAGAGGGAAACCATGATTGATTGGCCTGCCCCTCACTTGATCTATGCCTAGCTATAGCTTTATGGGATCAGGAGTGTACCGACGAGGCCCTTGGTTCTTTTCCAGTAACATGGGCATCATCGCTAAGGTGCTCTAACTTTAAATATCGAGCTCCGTTTGCTGCCCGGAGTCGCTCAAAAGCTAACTGTCATTTTACTGAAGAAGAATGGCGGTGCCTTGGTTCCCTGTGTGTGACCAATTCTGGATCAATTTCAATAGCATGATTTGATCTGTGCACAAAATGCTCTCCCCTGCTATTATTAGGAGCTACCTAGACCAAGGTTTCAAGCATCACCCTTTCCTAGTTGGTGTTAACAAGATTGTAAGCATGGGTAAAGGAAGGCATGATAAGAACAAGATCGACCACCGGCGGTGGTGGAGGATTGAAGTTCACAGTCGTTTAAGCATCCAACCTTCCCCTGAGACCATTTACCTCGCAAGCTAGAGTTCCTACATTGGTCAAGCCTTGGAGCATACTTCACCATATGTCATTGCTTAGCACAGGGATGAGACTGGCAACGCTGGCAACATAATTACCATTAGTCTCATTGTCATTAGATTTGATGACATTTTTCTTACCATTGGGATTTGACATGGTAAAACTTGAAAAGATTGCATAAAGAAGAAAAGTTGAAGAAAAGTGAGAGCTTTTGGAGGAGGCCCTCCTTCTAACACTTTTCTCAAGGCTGCATGACAGGAGAGAAGCTTCTTGCACAATGACGGTCGGTTGCTTATTTCCGAAGCTTTCTGAAAACAAAGCTTAAAATGCTAAGGCTGGAGTTTGAAGGACCAAGCCAAGACAATGATGAAATAGGCTATCTGGGACCGGTCATAAACGAGCCGAGAGAGCCGGGCCGTAGATGGGTCGCTTTGAGCCAGATTAAGTCATATGAGATGGCCTTGTCGACTCATGCCAGGGTAGGCATAGAAATCCAGGTCGGTGCATTTGTGACTTGCCTATTGGATTTGCTGGGATAGGACCAGGTTGAACGTGGTTGGTCCTGAATTGGGCCGGGCTAAGTACTAGTTGACCTGGATTTGGGCCGGGACTTGATGCCTACCGAAACAAGACAGCATGAAGATACTTCGGTCTTTCTAGATGTAAGTTATCTCACCCAATATCTTTGCCACAGTTGAGCTTTATTCACTTAAGCTACTAATATTCTTCCCATTTCTTTTATAGATACTTGTCATCAAACTCCAACTCCCACTATAGCGGAGATCTTCAGTTCTTGAAAGGAATCAATCCAGACCTAAGACACACTTCATATCTTCTAACCAATGCTTGCATGCGCTAGTTTCGGCTTCTTTACGGTGGCAGGAGCATTCGGCCGAATCCATTTCCTCCTAGGGTAGCTCTATCTGCTTATAGTCCTCTGGATCTTCATGGAATCTTTATGGAATCTGAAGAGTTTCCTAGCTTCGAAAATGACGAATATGAGGAAGAAGAGCATCAAGAAGTCGACGATGATATGGTGATAACAAGGGAGATAAAAGAGATGATAATATGGATGAGGAAGTGATGGGAGAAGAGAATACGGGTGATGAAAGAGTCCAAGGTAAAGAAGAATGAGAAGAGGAGGGAGGAGAAGATAAAGATAAGGGTGCCAACGGAAATGAATCGCCCGGTGAAATACACCCTAAAGGCACCCAAATCAGTTTGCCTCCCAAGCTGAGGTAAATTGTTATCAAAACACCCAAACGGTCGCTTAAACCATGTTAAGGTAAATTCGAAGAGTTAACTCCTCTAACAGGCATGACTAATAATATCACTGGTTCTCTGAGCGATCTTGGGAATTTTCCAAAATTCACTCCCTAGGAACTGAACTTTGAAAATATATTAACATCTATTCCTTTAGAGTCTAGACTTCAATTTTTCCATTAGCTCTTTCCCTAGCCTATCGCGAGGGAAGAAACTATGTCCTTAGAGCCCCAAGAATATGGTCCGTAGGCTACTTAAGACATGCCAACACTTCACACACTTTAACGATCACAAGCATGATCATTCCACACTCGTTCTTAATCCAGTCACCTGATTCTAACATAATCCTTTGCTTCTTTTTATGTACAATGGGAAAAGTGGTCAATTTGAAAGACTCCACAAAGGCGTTTCCAATATCACTACCAAACTCTTGGAAGCTCCTACCTTCGATGCAACTCTTACTATGATTCTAAGAGTGAAAGATTAAGGAGGAAGGATAAGGAACGACGTGAAGCTGGTGAAAGATGGTGTTGCTGTGATTAACAAAGGGAACCACGCGACCACTCTGGGCACTACTATGACTCCCACCATAAAAAACACTCATCTTCACAATCTTTTTGGTTCTGCTAATCTTCCCATCTCAATCTTCCTTCATCTTCTCAAGCTCCTACTACCTCTATCACCAGACGACCTATGTCTCCAATCACAGCTCACCACCAATCCAAATCTATCAGCCCTACATCCTCCCGGAGATCACATAAGGCTGGTAAGGAAACATCTTTCAAGCCACATCCTCCGCCTCCTCCCTTCAAAGGCCAATCTATCGCACCTATCATAAAGACGTAGAAGGCCCTTCAAGACTTCTACCCAGAGAGGGTCAAGTTTGACTGCAACATCAAGGACTTTCATGAAACTATGTGAACGAGGGTATCAAAAGGATCTTGGGAGATACGAGGCTGTTATTCCAATGGAAGAAGCTGGCTAAGGGCCACTTGGATCTCAAACAAGCAAATTAGTTGATCATTCGAATCTTTGCCACTGAGAGATCTGACCATAACCACATCTATGGAGACTCTAAGAAGTAGCTGACCAAGCTTAAGAAGAAAAAAGAGGAGAAAGCCAGGATTGATCAAGTTGCCAAGAAGAGATTGTCCAAGGAGGCTGCTGCCCATAGTGCAGAGAGTCTGGTGCTTGATGACCAGTTGGAAAAGGCATACATTTACAGTGGTAGTCTCGAAAAAGAAATCAAAGAACAAAAGGCCCAGAAGGCCGATCTTCAAATTAGAAAATTAAAGCGTACTTGAAGGCCGAAAAGGAAATAAGGGAGTAGGGTCAAAAGATGGCCTCATCTTCAATGGACGAGTCTACCAATTTAAGAATCAAGCCAGTCAATCCAGGAAAAAAGATTGCAGATTTAAAGGCCAGGATGACCCATGCCAAGGAGGACACCAAAAGTTACTCTTCTTCAATTCATAAATGTTACCAAAATGATGAATGTCAAGTGGTTGGGAAGTAGCTATCCCCTCACATTGGCTGAGGTCTGGGTGGAGATTCTAAAGAGAGCCAAAGAGTTTGGCAATGAAGTCAATGAAGAGAAACCAAAGAGTGAGCTTCTAAATAAAGATGATCTGATAGCCCTATAGAAGGGCATGAAAATCGAGGCTGCAGAGGCTGCAATTGGAGAACATGTATCTACTGAGACTCCCATTGTTCCTAGCTCTTTGGACCATTCGAAGGATGCCACTCTTGCCAAAAAAGAGTCTCAAGTAGGAATTATCACCTCTACAGGGACTGCTCTTGAGGTTACCGTAATCGAATCACTATATTTGTCGCTCTTAACACCACTACTGTTTTTGCCTCTGAAAGTTGCAATCTAGATACCCCAGCTTTCATTCCTCCGGCGATCCCTCCTACTTTGCCTATACCTTCAAAAGCTCTACAAGAAGGAGATATCGCCAAGTCTCTTTCAAAAGATACTTCACTTGCTTAAGGTATGTCTCTCATATCTTTGGTCCTTAGGAAATTTCAGGTCTCTCTCAAAGACATCGCTAACCTATATCATTTCTTTTCGACTTACAAGTAAACTACCACCATTGTCGTCTCTGCCACCGATCACTCATGCCTCGGGCCCTAGTGCTATCACAACCACATCTACCACCATCACCACAACGTCTATTCTTCTATGTATACCCTCTAGCTCCGGCCTTGATACTAACTCTAAGAAGATAGAAGCACTAGAGGATCCAGATGATGTCGATGTCTCCATTGATGATGAAGTGGCTATCATCGGTAAGAAAGGACCCGAAACAACTCCAATGGCAGAGAAAATGGATATAGACCTCTTTATAATAGTAAAAATCAAGCTTGAACAAGGCATGAGGAAAATCCCTCCTCTGTTATCTACCGCTCTTCATAGCCTGAGGACCCACATGGAGCCTCCGGCTGGCCCTACTCAAACCCCTTTTGCACCTTCATTTGGAATTGGTCCCAGTCATTAGAAGTTTGGCTTTGATAATGATGACTAGAAGCCATCTTTGAATCTCTCAGGGGGAAGCATAAGCCACCAATTAGTACCCCATCGAAGAAACCAAAGAGGAAGTATGGCCTTCAACTCCATGTAGATCACTTTTTGGATTTTTATTTTGTTATTTTCATGTATACAGGTCGTCTTTGTGCGGGAGAGGCCTTCGTAAACCTTGTATTCAAAGATGATATAAAGAAAATGTTATTTTTCGTTCAACTCTGTCTTATTTTCTTCACTACTTCTTTTATTTCTCTTGCCTATATGCTGATCTGCATGTATAAATATAATCATTTGTAATCTAATTACTTATATTATACCTGCATGTGTCTGTGATATGTGCAATGCCATTATTTGCCGTAACTATGTACATATAAATAAAATTTTGGAATTACTAAGCGTTATTCTAGTTGCTTAGCTTTATTTATCATCGGCCAAACGTATCTCG
Source organism: Allium fistulosum (assembly GCA_030737815.1). Lineage (NCBI taxonomy): Eukaryota > Viridiplantae > Streptophyta > Magnoliopsida > Asparagales > Amaryllidaceae > Allium > Allium fistulosum. The sequence goes on along the minus strand of CM060902.1, from coordinate 1,365,367,078 downwards.
CTTAACTAATCAAGACCGCTACACATTGATTAACCTTGTTTATCGTCGATCGAATATGTCAAGTTCAGTCGTAAACAAGGTCGTCTTATCGATCTGATTGCAACTACACAGCTTACATATTCATGTAAAAAAACACCAACATATTTCAATAGTGTACTTGCAAGAAGATTCAATTCCATACTGATTCCTAGCTCTGGGAATTAGCATCTCAGATTGCAACAACCCACCCCAAAATAGACCTAAATCCGGACCTAGAAAAGGCCCATAGGAACTTAGATCCATTCCAAGACTGACTGTTGGTTGGTGAAAAATTAAAACATTACACAGTATACAAAGCTATCTATCTAACTTTCAGAATCCCGTAGCCGAATGAATAAAATATAATAGTAAAACATGTACCCAATAATAATGGCCATTTCAGAAACACGGAAACATTATCATAAAGTCTCAAAATATCCCAACTTAATCATCTCAGTACAAACTAAAAATAGAAATAGCAACAACATAATTTTAAAGTCTGGGTACATGAAAGAAAATAGTATAAGCAAATAATAGTGGATAAGCACTACCACAACGATTAGCTTTCCACCTTTGCTTCTTCAGCAATCTCTTCGTACCTAACTTGTTTGTTGAAATGAAGAGGGAGTCAGAACAACAAAGTCTAGTGAAAGAAATTTCAAGTTTTACCATAATAGTAATCTGGGCAGTATTATTCGAAAATGTAATATGTCTTATGTATTAAAATCATCACATACTTATAAAGTCAACTGTAGGCCTGAAGGCCCTTCCAGCCCGACTATACAAAAGTCAACCGTAAGCCCGAAGGCTCTTCAAGTTTGACTACACAACTCTACGTAACTAGCGTATACGATGTAAGAGGAAACACCCAAACCATGTAATACCTCTTTAATGGGAATTAGGCGGATTCTGATCATTTAAGACATAAAAAATAGGTAGATACCCGTCATTTAAGACCTAACCCCAAGGTGGGTCCCTATATGGTTCTTCTTAACTAACATTATAAGAAATCCTGTTAGGTCACTTAATACTTCACCTAAGAAAAAGGCGGATCCTACCATAACCACTTGATACCTCAAACCCGAAGCGAACCCCTCCTAAGGATTTCCCTACCATATCCATTGCGCAACTTATGACCCATAACCCACTCGTGACATCTCACATTAGTCTGACTATTCGTAGGTACTGGTAGCCATATTAACTGGGTAGGTTTACCCTACAGAATTAGGACTAACATCACATCCACTGTGGTTAGTCCACAAAGCCACACCACCAGTAGACAGATTTAACTGGGCAGATTTCCATGTAGCTTTGGACTAACCTCGCATCCCTATAACTTAGTCATAACTTATATGTATATCCACTATATACATATATCATCCTACATGAATAAAATTGAGGCTATATAAGGTATCACCTTATTATTCCCCTAATTAGGGATTAATTCTCTAACTTCCTCTCTACGAATTAATATACTTAACTATTCTAGTAATACTAATTATCATGTTCAATATGCTATAATCAATACGTTAGATATGTATATTTATATTTACACATGGAATTTAGGGTCTAATCATTACGTTATAACAATTCGATAATAATTCGCTTACAAAGTGTTTTGAAATATCAATCTCATACAAATCTACAATTCCAACAAGAACTGCTACTACAATAGCCAAATAAAAATAGATTTGAACAAACATGGAATATCTGCAACTTGTTCCATATTAATAAATTAGAATCCCTTCTCTTTTCTAAAGAACAGATTTTCATAAATTAGATTGCCTATGTTCAATTCAACCTTTATGTACATCATTTGAAATGAGGAAGGAATTCCTTATTTATTTAAGTGATAGATAAAGGCAGTGCAAACTACAAATGATTTAATTCATACTTTACACACCATTCTAATTTATTTTCTTTTTGAACCTTTTAACACACCAATTTAAAACAGGAAAAATAGGTTGAATTGACCATAGATTATCTAATTCTAAACAATTAATTAGATTCTAATATATTAATACCCAAAAACAATTGTAATTCTAACATATACAAAGGTTGATATTTACTTAAGGAAACTCTAGGGTTTTATTGTTTTAGGGTTTTGCGTTTATAGAATTTCCCAAGGCATATATCAAATCCAGATAGATACAGCACAAATACTAAAATAGGAAAAAGTGAAATTCGAGTCACAGAAGGTTTCTTTGTTTTAGGATTAGATCTGAATAAACTGTTCATAAACCTCTAATAGATCTCCACTCTTTTTATATACATAAATAGATTGTGTGTGTATATATATAGATTAGATTTCAAAAATACGAAGATAGAGAGAAGAAGGATTGAGAATTTAATTTGAAATAGAGATTAAGAATTAGAATTACTTACCTGAAGTTTACTGTTTTCTGAAACCTTAGGAGAAATGATTTTGACAGAGTCTCGGCATTGTAACAAAATTTTGTAAGGAAAAGTAGGGGGTCTAAGGGTCTATTTATAGAGGTAGGAAGAAATGAGAACCGTTAGATTGATTTAAAACAAATCCAGGCCGTTTGGCCATGGCATTTCTACCCTGGAACGACTCGACCAGACGACCGTATACTAGGGGCGGTCAACCGCTGGCGAACTATCAGCCCTAGTAAGACGGTCGATTGGCCCATTTGGCATGCATTGTTCTGTTTCTTTCCACTTATTTTCCAATTTATTACTTAATTAAAGCTCAATCAGTTACCATTAACTTTAACGTTTTCACTTAACATTACTCCTACCTTAAGTAACCTTTCAAATTCAAATTTCAAACTTTTGAAATCCTTCCAAAGTTCAAATTTTAAATTTTAAATTCATTTTAAATTATTCTAAACTCAAATTCTGTAATGTTTGAACTTCGTTTTCGACAATTATATACGAAAATTCATCAGAAAATCGCCACGGACGCAATGATGCAACTTCCGTGACCCAATTTCGACATTTACAGAAATTCCATTTTTAGCCTTATTTTAATTATTAAATTTTATGAGGTATTACATAAGTGCCTATCTCCGGGCATCAATTCTTAACATCGCCCATCTCCGAGCGTTGGTCAAAGAGTAGATGTGTAGGGATAAATCATCCGATCGAGCTTAGTATGATTATACTCCAGCAACCCAGTCATGGATGAAGGAGTTCTATCTTTGAGTACCTAGACATCTAGTTTTTCAAAGCATAAAATATCTTATTGTGCCACTAATCATGCAACACAAAGTCAGAATTTAGGAATACGGTTCCATTGATTCAAAAAGTCAACTTTATTTATGAACAAAAAGACAACAATCAATGCCTTATTACGTCAAATCCTAACGGATAGGGCGTCTTATTTGCAAAATAGAAAATCAGGTGAAATAGCATCATATGTGCTTGCTATACCATGCCAATGGAGTTGGGATCCCATCAGTAGTTGATAGTTTTAAAGTTCCATCTCCAAGCTTATGCACAATCACTTAAGGACCTTCCCAATTCGGTTCAAGTTCCCTATACCTAGAAAGACCCATTTTAAAACGAGGTCACCTATATCAAATATATGGTTTTCGACCTTGTAGTTAAATTTATTTATTACTCTTATCCTATGATTAGCTACCCTCAAATTAACCTCTTCTCATTTTTCTTCAACTAAGTTGAGGGACTCAAGCAAGGGTTCCTCATTTATCTTGGGATCAAAGTGCAATCTTTTATGGAAAGAGACATCAAATTCGATTGGTATCATATCCTTAGTTTCATAGGCCAAAGCGAATGGTGTATGGCCAGTCATAGACTTATAGGTTGTCCAATAAGCCTACAATACTAATGGTAACTCATCCACCCAGTTGCCCTTGGCTCTAATCAATCTCTTCTTAATGATGGACTTGATGAACTTATTCACCGCATCCCCATGTCCATTCACTAGTGAGTGTGCTACTGTCGAGAAGCTCTTCTCAATTCGGTATCGAGCATAGAATTCTTTGAACTCGGCACTCTTAAATTGAGTTCCATTATTAGTGATTAGGTTCTGGAACTCCAAACATGCACAAAATGCTCTTCACTACAAAGTTGATCACTTTCTTTGAAGTGATTGTTGTAAGTGGTTCCACTTGGCCTACTTTATGAAGTAGTCCACAACCATTATCGCATCTTTGAACTGTCTCTCAACATCAGTTGAACAAAAATGATATCTATTCCTCATGCCGCAAATGGCCAAGGGCTAACCATCTGAATAAGGTCAGTGGATGAGGCTCTTAGTATCTCTTCAAACCTCTGGCACTTGTCACATCTTCTAGAATAGTTAGCCATATCCCAATTGACTATCGGCCAGAAGTATCCGTAGCGAAGAACCTACTTTGCTAACGTCTGCCCTTCAGTGTGATCACCACAACTCCCTTTGTGCGCATGCGTAAGAATATTTTTAGTTCAACTTTGGTGACATACCTCAACAAGGGCATTAAGAACCCTTTCCTATATAACACCCCTTCTCCATAATGAACTAAGGTAGGAGTTTCCGCCGTTCGTGTTTTACATTCAGGAGAGTCCCATTCAGCAAATATTCTTTAATTGGAGTCAATAATGACTCCTTCTATTAATCGACCTCTAAAATCCAATTAACATCTCATTAATGCTTGGAGACATCAGAGTTTCTACTTATATAGTTCCCGACAGCTGTGAATCCCTAGAACTTGCCAATTTAGCCAATGAATCTACGTCCACATTTTCTTCTTTAGGGATGTGTGTTATTGTGTAGTGCATGATATCTCCCAATAGTTCCAATACCTTTGTCGGGTAAAGGGATAGTCTCATCCCATAGCTTGAAATTCCTACTTCACCTGACAGACCATCAATCGAGATTTGCTGAACATGTGAAATGTCTAGACTCCTAGTTCCTTTGCTATCTTGAGTCCTGCAATTAACGCCTTGTATTCAGCTTTGTTGTTTATCGCCTGGAATTCTAGCTTTAAGGCACAACATATTCTTTATCCTTCTGGAGTTACAAAAGCCACTCCTGCATCAGAATCATGCTCATCGAAGGCTCTGTCCATGTACAACTTCCATTGAGAAAGCTGAACCTATTCTTCTTTCACTTTATCATCCCAGGTGGTGAACTCAACAATAAAATCTATCAATGCCTGTCCTCGAATCACCTTTCTAAGATGTAAGATTTATCATATTGGCTTGGCTTGATATTCCACGTTATCAATCTTCCTAAAGTCCCGAGTCGATGTAGCACCTGCATCAATGGTTGATCAGTTAACACCTTTATCAGATATGGTTGGAAGTATAGCCTCATCTTCCTTACAGCTATCAACAAACTGTACACCTGTTTCTCCAGCTTCAGATAATTCTTTTCCGCTCTAGTAAACCATTTTCTTATATAGTACGCCATTTTCTCTAGCTTTGGATAATTCTTTTCTGCTCTCCTCATGTACAAAGGCCGCCCTCAGTGCATGTGAAGACAATGCTAAGTATATAAACAGTTCTTCTCCTCTAAAGGCTTTGACATAATCAATGGTCTCTCCATAAATGGAAAGCATCCTGTCATTCCTTTGTCTAAAAAACTTTCCTTTATCTTTCTTAAGGGCATCAAATAAGGATATGCATTTGTCTATCACTTTCAAAATGAATCGTCTTAGTGCAACGACCTTTCCATTCAAGCTTTACATCTCCATCCTCATCTTCGAGAACATCCTACCTCAATGTTTTAATATATTCTATGATAACCTTAATGCCCCTCGAGTTTACAATGAAATCTAAAAAATTGACCGATGCAATTTTGAAAGAACGCTTCAGTGGATTGAGCTTCATTCCATATTTCTAAAGTACATCGAACATTTATGAGATATCGCCCATACGATCCATCAATCGCTATGAATTCACCAGCATATCATCCACACAGACCTTCATAGTCCGTTTGATCTTATTTTAAACATTATGTTCACCATGCATCAGTAAGTAGCTCCAGTATTCTTCAGATCGAACGACATGACTCGATAACAATACAACCTTAAATTTGTGATGAAACTAGTATGTTCCATATCTGGGATATGCATCACAATTTGATTGTATCTGGAGTACATATCCATAAAGGATAGCAATTCACATCCAGTTGTCCCATCTACAAGTTACTCGATCCTCGGTAACGTGAAACTGTTCTTTGGGCATGCCTTATTCAAATTAGAATAGTCAATGCACGTCCGCCATTTAATATTTGCCTTCTTGACCAATGTAGGATTCGATACTCGCTCCTCGTATAGTGCATTGTAGATGAAGACATCTGTCTTCATCTTATCCACTTCTTCCTTCAATGCAGCGGATGTCTTCGGCTCTATACTATGCTTTTTTTGTTTCAGGAGGGTATCTGGGGTCCACATTCAATTGTGGCATGCTATTTTCGAAGAAATTCCACACTTATCGGAATGTGTCGAAGCAAACACATATGTGTTTGCCAGGAGAAGCCTTACCAACTCTTTTCTCATTTTCAGGCTAAGCTAAGACCCGATTTTGAGAACCTCCATAGGATCATTGTTATCAATCGAAATGTTGATTGTTGGCTCTACCAAGGCCACCCTTGCATCCTCTAATTCTTTTTGTGGGTCTATGTGCTTATGAAATTTGTTGCTGGACCAGGGCCAAGGCTTAGGCAGTGGTTTGAATGCTTTCAAAGATTTGACACAGAGAAGCTTCTCTGCATTCTTCCCCTTCTCTCGTTGTTTTGCCTCTTTGAGTTCTATAACATAGTACTTTGCACTAGTGCCCCAGTCACCTTATATTGCTCCTACTCTATTCTTGGTGGGAAAATTCATCATCAAACACCATAGAGCAAGAACATTTCTGAAACTAGAAAGGTTGGTCGACCCAGAAAAGCATTTTGGGTAGAAAATCCATCCGCATAACAAACTTTTGCAACCCCACTACCTTGCAGTCTCCTTCTCCCAACTCGACTGGCAGTTTGATGCACCTAAAAGGCTCTTTGGCCTCTCTTATAAATCCCTGAATATAAGATTTATAAGGCTTCAGATCTTTCTCACTTAGGCACATCTGATCAAAGATTTTCTTAAACAAAATATTAACCAATCTCCTATAGTTAATAAGAGCTCAACGCATTGTTGTCGACCCAATCACCATCGTAATCACTATCGGGTCAAGCGTTAGTGCTTCGACCTTATCTGCGTCTCTATTTTGAAACACAATATCATCGTCTATCAATTTCCATTGCTTTTCTTGAGCACCCACTCAATGGTGTAACACACATCTTGTGGCATGTGCCTTAGCAAGATGTCATAGCGTTCCATCTCATTTCAGTTCTTTTCCATAGGATGCGGACCTCCTGAAATGGTAATTATCACAAGTCCTCTAGCCGACTATATTAATCCATCTCCATTGGATCCATCATGATTCCCTTGGTATGCTTCCCTTAGGGTTGATTATTGTTTTTCCCACCATCCTGTGGGTTCCTCACATATTGCTACAATTTCCTTTTCCAGATCAAATCTTCAATAACATCTCTCAGATGTCTACATTTATTCGTATTACTCCCATGGGTCTCATGGAAGCGACAATATTTCTCTGAACGTCTTTCTTCTCCAGTAGTCTTCCTCACGGGTGGCTTCTTATAATGATCTGTACCTTGCATAGCAGGATATATATTCTCAACTATATCGGTTAACGAAGTATATTCTCCCGGTCAAGTATTCCTAGCTGCTTCTTGGTGTCCTACTTCTTACCAACAACACCTTGGTTCTTCCTCTTACAGCTATTGTTATTACCAACATTCGCCACAAAGTTTCTAACATTATCACCGCTCATTTGATAATAATGTTGCTCTGTATCACACTACTCATTTCCTCTTGACTGTCAATAGCCAATCCAACAACCAAATCTGCCTCTTCCAAGCGCAAAAATTAAGATGGTTAAACTCTTCCATAGCAGATGGTTCCTTTCTTTTGAGCCATCTACCAAAATCTATCCTCGGGAGGACCCCATTTATTAGTGCCATCAATACAATCACTACACCAAAACATCACTTTTGCAAAAATTAGATGCAATTCAATAATTTTAGGAAATTGTAGCTATAACCGTGTATATCTGTGATACCATAACCGCAATTTTTATTTACTAAATTTATCATTTTTTTTCTAGTATGTAAAAAAAATTAACCCCGAGTGTCTTTTATCCTTATTATTATGATAAATCTTGGCTCCTTTAATTTTACTTGTCTAACTCTGCTCTTTTATGTACTATTTAATATAAACTGATGCTCACTTTGTAAACTTCCACAATAAAGAAAGGAAAACATGCAAAAAAATTCAAAGACTCCACAATAAACAAGGCAAATTGACACACCAATTTAAAAGCATAATATTTTATATATACAAAAGTATAAATATTCATGTGATATGGAAAGTTTTTAAGATGTTATCCTTTTGGAAAGTTCCAAGAATAAGGTCTTGATCCGTTTGGTGATGGTAGGGATAATCTTCTAAGTATCAATTATATGTTGGCTTAGGCGAATGGTATAGAACGCTTGGTAAATTATACTTCTTATCATTGTACAGTCAAGGCAAGTTCAAATCCAAAGAAGTATGAATCAAGTAATTTGGATAAGTCAAGAATTTAATGGTATGTGACTTCTGATAATAACTTAGTATATCATTTAGGTTAGGATGTCTTATTTTATGTCGGGTGATGAGTTATGGGCTAATCCAAAGCAAGCACGAAGAATACGTGCACAAAAAGAGGTAGACGAGAAATTAAAACTAGGATCTTATGCCGGCATCTTCTGCTATAGATGCGGTAAAGAAGGGCATTATGTAGTTTTGTGTAAGGATAGGAAAATAGAGGAAAAGGATAAAAGGAAAGCAAAGAAAAAGAAGGAAGAAAAATCTTTTAGGGTTGTATATTTTGTTTCAAGTGTAAAAGATATATATTTAATAAAAAGGAATTTTAAGGACTCCTATCCTAACCCTTTGAAAATTTAAAAGGATAATATATTGAGTATAAAAGAATATCTTTTGAAAGATATAGATTGTTATCCCGCCTTTTGGCAAGGCCGTGACACCAAGAACTCGACTAGAAACCAGGGACAGTTCATCTTGAAAACCGATTACACATAGGTCTGCTATGGATGCCGATGAATTTTGCCCGAGTCCGGATCGGGCTGCAATTGATAAGACACGTCGAGCAAGGCCGAGAAAGTCAACGTTCCAAATTTCGAGACAATCCGAGTTTGTATGCTCAAGTTATCGCCGGTAGAAAATGGAAGAGATATGCTATGATTCGAACCAATCAGAGCCAAGCCCTAGGTTCGAATCCATCGTCCCTGCATTACTTCGAATCCACGAGAAGTACCATTGCTTCGACTCCATCAAAGCAGCCTCAACATTCGAGTCCATCCAAAGCCTCCCTTAGTTCGAATCCGTCAGAGTATTCCCATCTTCAAGTCCAACAAGGAGAAACCCTTCGAATCCATGTAGTTGAAGGGACTTCGACTCCATCTGATAACTGTCTTCGAATCCACCCTGTTGAAGACAATTCGAATCGATCAAAGGTGGCATACCCTGATCGATTCGAACGAACGCTGGTCCAATCAATTCGAAGGAAGTGCGTCTTCAACTCGATCACCTCGAATCCACCAAGTCCACACAGCTAAAAACCAAGGATTAGACCCAATAAACTCGGAGAAAAAGGGGGATTGACCCAAAGCACACACACCACGTCACCATCTTCACGTGCAGAAGCATGGATTCGAACCTATGGATTCGAACCATATCGATTCGAACGAATCCATAGGACGAAGAACACGATCTTGAATCGATCATAACTCGAGATCTACAAGTCCAAATGCTATGAAATTTTCACAAGAGCTTGCATATGCATAGAATAATATTCATGCCAAATTTCATCTCGATTGGACGATTTCTTAGTCGATTCGAACCAAGGGTCGAATCGATCTCGAAGTGGGCCCGGATTTCCTGAGAGCGGGCATGTGGCCCCCCTCACGTTCCAGAACAGGTCTCCCCTCAATTTAGGCGAAATATCAGCCTCCTACACCTATAAATAGAGCCCCTGGTCATTCAGAAAAGGGGTCAGACAATTCTAAGAGCTAAAGAGCGCCCAGACTCTGCCAGATTTACTCAAAATCACCACGTTTGTCTTAGATTCAGACTTAGCTCGCGAAGCCAGTTGTACTGCGTTATAAGAAATTGTAATCTTCGAGTGTCGAGCAATAAAATCATCAAACTTCATAGTGGACGTAGGCTACAAAGCCAAACCACTCTAAATCGCTGTCTTTTGTGCAATTTACATTTCTGTTATTTGGAGTTTTTGTTAGATAATCCACAGTGTTAATTTTCATTCTACGCGTTTATCTCTTCAAAGACTTCCGAAGAGTGTTGTGCCCATTTTTGGTACAAACATAGATATTTATGTGTGTCAGTGTATGGTTAAGGGAATGATAATATTCAGTTATTACCATTTGTTGGTTGAACGAACATCTTTTGAATTAAGCTTCATGATTAGACTATAAGGCGTTTTATAATAATATTGGGTTAAGATTAATGAATTTGTATAAGATAACGAATAAGCATATAGTATAAAAAATGTATTTTACATAAATAAAATAATTTTTGAAAATATGAATATAAAAGATATGTTACAGAAATTTTGAGAAATTAAATGTTGGGTATTTTTAAAAAGAATAATGAAATTTTAAAAGGAAGTAAGTTAATATAAGATGATTTGATGAAAGGGATATATAAAATGGGTTTTATAAACAAAATAATCTCTAATGGATTTTTTGAAAAGAAATTTCAAATAAGTAAGAAAGTCAAAAATGATAACTAGTTTAAGTAGCTCGAAAATAACTAAAAATGGATAAGCGATATGTTCGGATCATAAACACTTCTTAAGTATTATCCTTCTTGTTAAGGGGATATATAATACTATTGGTAGTACCCAATTCCTTGGTATTGTTTTGGAGTTACTCGATCTATATAATTTCCCTCAAGTTAAAATGATAATTTTGAATTATTATTTGATAAGTTAATATCAAGGTTGGTTAAAAAGGAATATATTATAATGAGAGAAGTTGATTGTAATTTTGGAAAATAAAAGGTAAATTATCTGTTAAAAATGATTTCTTGGAAATGAAATGTTTTCCTTTAAGAAAAATATTTGGACATAAATATTTAAGGTGATTATATATTTATGAAATATTTCATAAAGATTTTTGAATGTTAATAAGTACATATGAGGTATGTAGATCATTTCGTCACACGATTTTGATCCATGATCCAAGTACAGAACTTTAAGGTGTTCTGACCAGTTCGAAAGAGGATTCATCACTCGATTCTTGACGGCAAACATTGACGAGGGTTTATGATTTGGTACTTGATTTTTGAGCTATGTAAGGGAAACAAAGGTTTTTGATTAAAGAACCTGATCAGAGTCCGCACTAGAGGATCGGGGGAGTAATACTAGTTCGGAAGTAAAATTGTGGATTCAAATAAAAGATCGAATCAGATATCATCTATGGATGATCTATGTATATCATACATATTGAGTTTAAAAATTGTTTTGAGTAAGTATTATAGGGTTTTTGGGTTTTGGTTTAATTTGAAATTCTTTTAAGGGGGGAAGTATGCAACGATCCGTAATTTTATCACTTTTAAATAGAATATTTAATTAACTTTAAATATTCAAATATAGAATTTTCAAACTTAAATAATCATGTTTTATGTAATAAATAATAATGATTTAATTTTAAAATGGAATTACAAAATCAAGAAGTTTGGATTTTCATCGTAAAATTGACAAAAGTCGGTTATCGATAAAATTTTATATACCTTCAATTTTTGTTTTTTGATAAACAATTCTTTTTAAATTTTTATAAAATGATAATAATTGATTGATACAAGTTTTATAAATATATATATATATATATATATATATATTTGTTTTATAAAGATAGACAAACTTCGTCGCACTTCGGCAAATCAACGGTGTTTTTTTATAATTGGTTTTTAATATTATTAAATATGGTTATATAACTAAAATAAACTTGTTTTAATTATATAGAGATGATAAGAAACTTTTTTTAAAGTTTTGTTTACATAAATAAATAATTTAACAAAAATGTCAAAAACGTTTTGTCGAAAATCAACGTTTTATTCAATATAAGTTGTAGCAATGTTGTTGCACTTTTGTTAACATGTTTTAACATATATATATATACACATTTTAAATAACTAAACAAGTTTACTTTTACTAATCATACGTATAAATTCTAGAAAGTAATTAGTAAAAGTAAGTAAGAAAAGTAAAAAAAGCACAAATCAAATCAAGTCAAATCATGCTTTACTTAAATGCTAAGTAAAAGGACAAAGTACAATGTAATGTTTGATGGTAAATATGTTTTTGGTGATGTGATGGTTTTGAAAATATCCAAGGGTATTTTGGTATTTTGGTAAGGGGTTAATTTGGTAATTTACCACTTCTTACTTTTCCTATAAATACCACCTTCCATTCACTCATTTTCTCACACTTCTCCTTTTTCTTCTTCATTTTTGAGCTTCCTTATGCTCATCAATGGCTTCTCCTCTTTAAGAGAGGTAGGAGGGTTAAAAATAGTGTAGTGCTTAGGCACCAATCCACTTGTTACTCTCTAACCTTTTCTTAATCTACTTATTCCTCTTCTCTTCTTTAATGGCCTTAGGCCGTGAGCAGTATGAGAGGGAGGCTATAGCCATGAACAATGGTGAAGGAGGAGGAGGTTCATGAGCAACATAAAAGGTGGAGGTGTGTTTAGGTGGTGGTTTGGTGAAGTGTTGTTGGATAAGAATGATGGTAGGAAGTAAAACGATTTGGTCAAAGGTGGGTACTCAATGTTTATTGAATGATAAATAATTTCTATAATTATTTTTAAGTATGATAATATGAACATTAAATCTCTTAATGATTTATATGAATGTTTGATAACTTGGTTGATTATATGGTTGATTGTATGGATGTTGATATGGTTGATAACTTGGTTGTGATAAGTTATGAGAAATCATATGGTTAAGTAATTAACCATGGTTAATTAATAGAAAATGAATTCATATAAATATGTGTATGGAAATTATTTAGCCTCTTAATGATTTTAAAATATCTAAAAAGTTGAAAATGATACTATAATAATATAATATTATAATATGAAACGAAATGAAATATGAGTTTGAAATATGAAAATTTTGTTTAAAATGAATTCAAAATGGTTTAGGATTGTTTTACAAACATATAAAAGTGTTTCCATGAAGTTTAAAAAGAAATTGAAAAACAAGTCAACACTAGGCGCGCCGCGTAACGGTTGCTCGCGATTTTACACCGTAAAAGTCAAATGGGTGAAGAAAATGAAATATAGCTTGGAATTATTCGAGATAAGAATTTTCCGACTATTATATCCATAGTTTTTAAACAAAGAAAGAAAATCAAGATTTCATTAAGTAGACTTTGAAATATGAGAAAAATAAGTTTTCAGAAAGATCGCGGTTTTGCAGTTTAAAACCCGAATTTGAAATTAATTTAAAATGAATATTTTCAAATGTTTAAAAATATGAAATAAATTTAATAAATCTTTTAAAATGTTTTAAAAGATATTTGAGTTATATAAATGAATTTTCAAAAGATAGAAAAGTAATTTCGATCAATATAGCTTTTTTAAAACACTATTTGTAGCACTTTTTAATAACTTTTGCAAACAATAGTTTTAACTTAATTATTCTTTCCCAAATCTTTTGTGAACCTTTTCAAATAAATAATTAAGTAATTTAAAGATGGTTAAGAGGTTTAAAAATGAATATGCGGAAATGACTAGTACATTTGTCTTGCTTATGAGATCTAGAAAGGTAAAACGAGGTGTGTGACCAAGGCTAGGGATGGAGCAACCAGTGCCCTGAATTTACCTGGCCACTGTTTTCTCTTTTTAGGCGAGGGGTGATACAGATCGAAAGGAAAGCCCAGAAGCTCTAAAAAAAGATCTCATTTAAGTATTTCCAAAAGTAAGGAATTTCCAAAAGATTTAATTAAACCAAATTTTTAATTGTATAAGGATATTCTGTTCAAACTTTGAATTAAGGTCCGAGGAAGTGTAAAGACCCAAATTCCCGTACCCTTCGAGTCGACTATAAACCACACATATCCAACTCAAATTGAATGAAAAGATGGATCTTTAAAGGTAAGAAAGAAAAATAGATAGAACAGAATCTCACTCGAATAGAATAACATATATTATTAAACAATAATCTTTACAGCGAATTTTTAAAAAATACATATATCAGAGTCTAACCTAAATTCAGCTTGGACAGTTACACTACATGTCCTTACAATTGCTGGAAAAAAAAACACACAATGCAACGGATAATAGAACACGTCCATACGTTGATGAAGATCTCCAGTTCTCCTCTAGAAACTCCAAGCGTCTTCAGCTAATCCTTAAACTACTGGGATCCGACCCAAGTTTAAAAATACCCGGATCAGTCTAGCAAACCAACATGAGAAACACGAATCTTAAACTAGTGTCATAGATCAGAGATTGGGGACAAAAATCTTTTTGAAAAGAAAGAGTATCTCATAAGACCACATCGCACATAAACACAGACGTGTTTTTACCTTATGATAACTAAAACATTTTTATCAAAACATTTGATATTATTTTTAGTGACATTCTTTGAAAACACTTTGTAAGTAAATACATTCAAATAGCCGAAATTGTTACCATTATTAAATTCCAACATACTAGGCTCTACAATCAAAATGGAAGGTACTTAGTGGAGAATGGATTTCCCACAAATGACTTGGTGAAGAGACTACCTTTCGGCAGTACATCTCTAGAGGAATGTACCAAGGCCCAACTGAAGGTCCTCTACCAACACAACACTGGCCTACCTCAAACTGGATAGTACTGAATATGTCATCACCCCGATCGTTACCGACCTATCATGGTGCTCGTTTAGCATACACTACATTAATTTAAACCCAAAAGTCATAGTGGGTAGAAATATATCTAGATGGGGATGATCATACCCTAATGGTTGCGAACCACATAGCCTTGTCACTTCTACCATGTTTTGATCATTTTCGGGTGTGAGGCTTGAGGTAGCGATTACCTTTCATATAAAACATCAACTTTACACTTTTAATTCCACATTGCCATTCCATAAATACACAACTAATTTCTACAAACGTATAACTCTTGAGCTCGTACGTCTCAGAAAAGGGTGTTAAGCTAAAAGAAGTTGCCATCTTCGCCACTAAACAGGGATACGTTTATAAAGATTAATCAATGTGATTTTAAAATGTAATGTTGACATTCGTCCATGCAAGTTGTCCAGGAATAGGACAAACTGA
The DNA here is from genome assembly GCA_030737815.1 of Allium fistulosum. NCBI lineage: Eukaryota > Viridiplantae > Streptophyta > Magnoliopsida > Asparagales > Amaryllidaceae > Allium > Allium fistulosum. The sequence goes on along the minus strand of CM060902.1, from coordinate 1,365,351,682 downwards.
AGGCACCCCTCCCACCACATCCTATTTGGGAATCACCCTTAGGATTAGTAGCGATCAGTCCTTGCAAATTGAAGATTTTCATAGCGGAGCACTACTGCTGATATATGATATGGTAAATTTCCCTGAGGGTCTAGTGGCAAGTTGCCCTACATCATGAATATCCTCATCTTCAATGATCTCATCTTCAACATGTTTTACTTTGAAATGTAGATTGGTTCGAAGTGGTTTTCGAATAGGAGTTACCCAGATCTGACCCCGGTTCCTTCGAAATCCAATTATCGATAAAAATGTGAATATGTGTATACATGATTTGTTACGCCTCTTCTCATTTTAACTTTTTACCAATTTATCAAAATTCTTTTAACTTTGGAAATCTTCAAGTCGTTTAATTTCTAACCAAATAAAAATTCCATCTTTTGAAAACATGTCTTAACTGGGTCAAAAACAATGTTATTTAAGACATCGTTAACTGTAAACGCAAATCATTTAATATTGAGTAGAAAAAGGACATTATTTAAGACATCTTATTTCCAAAATGTTAAAAAAAATTTTTTACAAAGATTTCTTATTTTCCAAATCATATCCCTTTAATAAGTTGAAACCATGTTATCTAACTTGGTAAATTCAAATTAGTTAGTATTCGAGTAAAATGGATTTGCGGAAATTATATCAATTTATACACAATCCAGATTTCTATATTCAACAAGTACCATGGACAGAATAACGATGAAATCACTTTTTTTATTTTACGCGGATAGTACAATTTTCCTCATCATAACTTAATATAGAATTTGGCTAGAACATACCTTATTTTACTAAAAACCTTGTTCAACTATTTTTGCTTTTGGAAAAACTTAAATATGATCTTTTCATTAGAGCATCCGGTCTTTCCCTTCAATCTGTTCCACCCCTCGCCAAGAAAGAGAAAACACAGGCCAGGTAAGTTCAGAGCACTAGTTGCTCCATTCCTAACCTTAATACACACTTTTTTTACCTTTCCAGATCTCATAGGTGGGACAAATATACTAGTTGTTTCCGAATACCCAGTTTATTATTACATTCCATACTTTTAAGGAATATCCCAATTATTGTTTTAAGTGTTATAAACAATTTCTCTTAACCATTTATTTAAACTCTTATCAAAACTTTCCAAATCATCTTTAAAATAATAAATTGTTTATTTAAAGATATTTATAAGTTATTCAGAAAAGATTAGTTATATTTAAATCTATATTTCTAAAGTTCGTTAAAACTGTTGTAGAAAAGTGCTACGAAAAGTGCTTTTAAATGTTTATTTGATTAAAACAACTTTTCTATCATTTAGAAATCTATATTTACAACTTAAATCTCTTTTAAAACATTTTAACATATTTATCAAATTTATTTAATATTTTTAAACATTTAAAATATTCATTTTAAAGAATTTTACACTTTGGTCACTTAACTACAAAAGCGCAATTTCCTTGAAAATTTGATTTGGTCATATCTTAAAATATACAAGATGAAATCTTTGTTTTTCTTTTCCATTTGAAAACTACGGTTATAAGGATCCAAAAAATTCTTATTTCAAAGATTTTCAACTTAATTTGCACCTTACACATTGATTTAAAGTTACGGGTAGAAAATTACGAATTGGCGCTACGCGATAGACTCGATTTTTGATCATTTTGGTGAATTGTTCCGTAACTTGTCTGAAACACTACAAAATTGTTTTAAAAACATATTAAAACTATTTTAACTCATTTAAAACACTATTCTATCAATAAATCATATTTTTAGCTCTTTATCACTTATTTTAATATTATATTATTTTAATATTCTCTTTAAACCTTTTCAAAATCATTAAGTTATTTACTTTTCGAAATTTACCACTTAAGCATATTTTTTAAATTATTAACTTAAAAATCCAAAACATTTACTTTCATTTTTCAAAGTACTTCCAACTTTTAGCATTAACTCCTTGTTTACAAATCACTTTCTAACTTTCCAAAATGAATTCTTTTCTATAGTTAATTTGAAAAGAGGCTTAACTAAGCCAAGTATATCGCATATAATTCTAAACAAATGTGGTCTCAAATCAACTATTATAAACCATGATAAATAAATATAGCCATAACTAACTTTATTTAAATTGTTGATAAAATCAACATTAATAAATCATTCATTCATCCAATATTCATCCAAATAACCAAATCTATTCCAACATCTATATTTTCAACCATGTAACGACCCGATATTTTCAACCATTCGCATCCGCACATGTCAGACTTGAATTGCTCAAAATACCGAATTGTTTATTTAAATTTGGCAAACTCGTCATATACAGTAAATAAAAAATCACAGATCATAGACACAGATTAATATAATGCAGCGGAAATAAAGAAATAGTAGTTCATGAAGCTACTATATAAATACATCAGAGTTAAGTAAGATACAATAGGAATACCAAGATACAACAGGAGTAACAGTATGAAAATCAGGTACAACTCAAAATACAACTGGAATCAACTGGATAACAAAATGAATAGACATCTGGATCTTCAAAGAAAAACTCCAGCTCCAAAGGTGAGTCTCAAATGTTGTATCACTCAGTCTGACCCGAGCGTAAAGCAAAACACAAAGCACTCGAGTCAGGACATACATACTTATACAATGTAAACTAACTCAAGTGAACTGTAATAAAGGTACAAGTAACTTAAAGAATGCTTGGGATTGCCCATTCTTTAAGGATCCGTTAAACTATCTACTATGTAGTAATATTCGCTATTATAATAATGTCTAATATAAAATAAACATACTTTTAAATAGCATTAAGGCTTTACATTTTCCACCTTAACACGTAATAGTCCAAGTAGTCTATCCAGTATTAGCGTACTCCCAAAATGGGGGCTACTCTTGATACTCCATAGGCTACGGGAGAAATCACAACTCGTAGTAAAGCTCGATATGGTAGGTGACACGGCACACAAGGCAATGCCAGGGTAGATATACCAATTACGCACACGGACTGATGGAAACGCATCCACTACCGCTCCACCTCAAACAACACTCCCAAATCAAGGGGTGCACCCAAACAATCACAAAGTAATAGAATGGTATCGAAGAAGTGCGTCCGATAAGAGGTGCTACCTCACTGGTCCAAGATCACTCCTGTTTTAGCCACCTTATGCCAACTCATGGGAGTTGGGTCCACGTATATACCTTAGGATCGTCGCCACTATCCTACTTCATTTGGGAAACTCCACCGCGTACACAGTTGTTAAAGTGGTTTTCGGTATCGAGAGAGAGTATGTCCATATCCGATCCCGGTCTCTTTAACAACCAATCGTTATTATAACCCGTGGTTATAATTTTAAAATATTATTTTATACTTCAAAATAGAATATGTAACGACCCGGAATTTTCGAACCCGAAAATTCCAGATAGTTATGAAAAAGAAGAAAAAGATAGAAGAGAAGAAACAGAAACACAACACAGATCCTCACATTCGCAGCGGATAAAATATAATATCAAATAATAGCAGTTTACAAAAGAATAGCATATCAGTAAATTTTTAATTTAATACATCAGAGTTACATATACACATACACAGGACATATACAATCACATGGCTAGAAATAAAGTCACAGCGGAAAACACTCCATACGTCCTGCCATCCAGCTAGCCACCTGAGCTCCAAAACGTCCTCACCTGAAAATCTGTAATACTCGGTCTGACCCGAGCATTACATCAAAGTAACACCCGGGTCAGGCTGGAAACCAGCGTGAGTAAACTCAACTAACATGGAATGCAATAACATACAGCTTATATAACCCGGGTAACTCGTATCAATTTACAACATCACAAGTTATTATAGATATCACTTATTTCACATCTCAATTTCTAAGTACCAAAAACTTAGATTAAAAGGTCTCATTTACTTAAATCATTCCATCCAGTCTATTTATTTCACTTATCACTTTATAAGGAATCGAAGTGGTTTCGGGTATTAACTAGTACCCGACTCCAGTCTCTTCGAATTCAATTCATCATAACACATGTTATTCAAGTGAAATGCAATTCAACTTTAAATAAAGACGTCACCTTTACTCAGCAATCCATTATTAATACATAACCATATTACCAGCGCCTACCCAACACAACATATCACGAATCATTTCATATCAGATGTATCAATCAATTCATGGCATTTAATCATAATTCAATCATACATAAGCAAGACAAATCAATCACACCGTCTCGAATAAATCTAATTAGCCCTAATTTAATTAAATCAATCACCTTTAAGTCCTGCTTATTAATTAATTTCAACCCAATCGATTAACCATCCCATAACCATTCATCTTAATTAATCCTCCTTGACTAATTATTCCTTAATTACATCATTAACTAATTACTTTCATTAAGTAATCCTACTTAACCACATTCCATAAGTTATCTTTAGTTAATAAATTGAACTAAATAATTTTGTTAGCCACTATTTATTAGTAAACTTTACATAGTAAATTAAATTCTTAAGCTCAAGTTGATTTAAACACAAAATTATTAATATCAATCTTTAATTACAAATTTATTTAAATCTTAAATTATTCATTAATTACCAGTATAAATTAATTTACATTCTTAATTACTTACACCCTAAATTAAATAAATCATCTTACATTTTGTAACCCTTACTTGATAATTTTAAATCAACTCTTAGCTTAAATCTTACTAACATTTCTTATTTAATTAGTACTAACTTTGTTAACCGAATACTTAAAGGTATTTAGGCTTAGCCGCAAAAATATGGTCCCGAAGTAAACACTGCGTTTACTCGAGTATAACTCGGGTTTCCCCTTACCCTTCCTCGTGCTCTTCTTCTTCTCTGTTTTCTCTTTTTTTTCTTTTCCAGTAAGTTTTAAGTTTAGTTGAACTTAGATATAGATTTTAGCATCAGAGAACCTATTCACGCACACGATAAAGAAAAACTCGAAGCTACCACCTCTTTTACTCGAGCACGACTCGAGTCACAAGACAAATCGGCGCTGCTGACACCCAAACCCATGCCGTACACGTGCACGGCAACTTGGCTCAACTCCGGCGAACCCCACGACCATCAGCAAGTCACAAAACTCCCATAAACTCGAAATCAAAACGCGATTCGCCTCCAAAAATTTCGAATCGAAATTTAGCATACTGCTCGAACCCTGAAGTTTGACCCACACCTCAAAACCACTTCGCACCGGCTGCTCAGACCACCAGAGACACTCGAACTCCGTCCATCCCACGACAACCCACCAAGCAGCCATTCTCCAGACATTCGTGCAACTCGATCACGTTTAGAAGATTAACTCGTCACATTTTCAAAACATAGTACAAACCGACATTAAACCCTAAGTTAGATTCGTTCGACCAATTTTTGCATTCGAAAAATTATTCAACAATTTTCCCAACATCACAGATGTTCATTCTAGCTTCAAAACAGATTCCAACATTTTTTATTGATTCAATCATTAGAAATTTGTAAAAATACAATTTTTGTTCAATTTCAAACTGCCCTTGGAATACTGAACTAAAAATCTCCATTTTAGTTTTAAAAACCATAACTTGCAGTAAGAATCCAAGTTATAAACTTGTATTAGCTTTTATAACAATCACATTTATCAAGTTATTATTCGATTTCCTGTAGAACAAGTTAAAGTGGTATATTCTTCAACATAGTTTAACCAGTTTTTTTTTTAAAATCTTAATTTAAGTTTAAACATCTTATTTCAGTTGAAACTTAAAGCTTAACAATGATTAGAAGAAAATAAATTTTGAGTTTGAATAATATTCAGCTCTGTATCAATAAACAGAGACATACAGTTTATCCAATATTTCACAGGACAACTCATATATAAACATAAACTATATTTCAAGACAAAACACCATATTATCAAAGAATCAACTGTTCAGTTTCAAATGTACTTAAATTTTAAAACCCATGTTTACTCACCTGCAAGGTTTGTGAACAGAGAACACCTCCTGTTTTTTTTGAAATCTACAGTTTTTGATCTTCCCTTTGAATTCTGTCTGTTTTTGTTGAATTGTATTTTGTTTGCTTTAAGTAGCAGAATGGAAGTAATAGTTTTCTGTTTTACTTAGTTTTGTTCGAATTGAAATAAATGAAGACAGGATAGATGTATATTGAGGGAAGATGAAACTTACTGGACAAGCCAAGGTTGTACATATATACATATATTTTACATTTTCTTTGATCTGAAGTTCGGGCTGATATGATATATTGCTTGCTGAGATGATGACATTAAATGCTCTTGTTCCCATCTAAGTTTACATGCATCCTATTTAATTTCCTAGTAAGTACTAATTTTGTTTGTTTTGTAATTGTTTATCTACCTGCCTTGTTACCTGGTTCACAACTTTGTTTAAAATCTTCTGTATAATCCTTTTTTTTTAAGTACAAGTTTGCTATGGCAGATCTTGTTTATGGCTGAGGAGTAAATGCATTTAATGCAAGCATGGTTTCTTTGTATACTTTCAGCATGTTATGTTTTAATTTCATTATTATAAATACATTTTATTTTTATTTTAATGGTGGCTGTTTTGTTTTATTACTATTTTTGTTGCAAGACTAAGTCTTGTTTTCTTTTCTCAGTTTTTAAGTGATGAACGAAAAATGGAAGATATGAAATGATATGATATATAAGAAGGTATTCAGGCTGAGATGTAGAGAAAGATTTTTCTTGCGTACTAAAAATATGTTCAGAGATTTTTATACAAAACGGTGGCTGAGAAGATAAAAATTGTGGCTTCATTTATTATGTTTGTCTTGTATATATTATCACCCCTTGTACTATACATATACTTTTATAAAATAGTTGCAGCTGGCTTGTATTGTAAGCTTAAGCATATGCAACTTCTCTTCTTTTATTTTATTTCTCTTGTGTAGCCTGACCTTGTTGTATTTACTTAATACTTGTATTACTTAAATATTCCTAGTGATAATATGAATTTTACATTTATTTTATAACTACAGTTTGATTTATACTTACGGTTTAATCTATTGATATGAGATGATTTACCTTATATTTCACTTAACACCAAATTATTGGCGATGTTATTTGTTTACCCATATATGTTATATTTACTTTTATTCTTAACGATTGATAAAGTATAGTTTTATTTACATTAACCAGATATAAATATTTGTTTTAGAGATAATAAGTTTATATTTAATTTTCTACTTATTTTATTATTATAGTCTACTTATGGTTATATGCCTGTATTTATATATTTCTATTTATATCTATTATTTATTATTAATAGAATTATTTGTTTCAAACATTATTACTTAAACTACAATTATATCAAATGTTATTAAATTCCCTTCACAACACGTATATATATATATATTTGTTTTTAAAATAATAAGCTGAATTTTAATTAATTCAATTAAATATTTATTAAAATAATACTGCCAAAATTCCGGGATGTCACATCCCTCCCCCCTTTAAAACTTTTCGTCCTCGAAAAGAAATGAAGCCAGATTTATTAAAATGCTTAAAATCAGATAAATTCCTTTCATCATTTTTAAACTACTTTAAAAATCTATATAATATTTCTAAAATAGGTTTTATAAAAATACTTTTATAACTCGATGTTTCAACAAGTCCATCCTTGTTCTCACAGAAATTCGGTCATACGTTGATCAGGCGTAGGACTGAAAATCTGTAAGTACTTGGTAAACCAGTTTCCAACACCCAGTGAAAATACTTAGAAAATAATTTTATTGAAAATATCGAAAACAGTTTTTGAAAATAGAGGAATATCTTTGGTGAGAATGCTCTGGAAATCATCACACCCATCCATGGTCACAGTTACATCCTGGGTTACGTTGTCGTCGCAGCAAAAGTCCATGTAACTGATTACACCATAGAACCCACGACAGATCGCAGTTACATCCAGGGTTACGTTGCCGTCGCAGCAAAAGTCCATGTAACTGTTGGCTCTCAGCGGCACACACGATTTTCGCTGTCAAAATGAAACTTCTCCACTCCCACATAGGTCTCAGTCTACCGATATAAAATCAAACGCAGACTGTTGGCTCTCAGCGGCACACAAGACTTTCGCTATGTTACCATAGTGTCGCAGTCTACCGATATAAAATCAAACGTAGACTGTTGGCTCTCAACGGCTCACGCGACTTTCGCTATGGTCTGCAGTAGATCGCAGTGACATTGAGTTACACTGTCGTCACAGCATAACCCAAATGCCTCTGTGGGCACCAGCCCCTCGACTTTCGCTACAAATAATCCTCAGGAACTAGTTTTGTCCGGACTCCTCACAGGATCAACTTTAGAACCTCCCCCTTTGAGGCTCAAGGCAGTACCACCCTGTGGCACTCCTGAGAAGTTCATTTTAAGGGAGCGCCTTTTTCCCCAGAGCCAATCTCAAAACACTTTATACTATACACATATAGTATTTTCCAAATCATACACCTAGTATGAATTCCATATAAGCTCCTTTACACAAAATCGATTCCCAAAATCGATAATTCTCAAATTAGGCTTTTCCAAATCCCAATATTAATTTTATCCAAAAATCAAAAGCCTTTTCCAAATCCAAAGGTTCCCAAAACCTTTTTCTCAAAACCATTTCCATAAAATCTTTTATATATATATATATATTCATATATATAATTTTCTTGGGAAATCTTTAAATCACTTTATACTTGTATAAGTTTCCTTTGTATACTTCAAAACTTCCAAAAACCTTTTTTCTTCTAGCAATGGATTCAATAAGGGGGATTTTATCATATATAACAAAGATATATAATTTTTATTTATCCCAAATCAAATATTCAAATTAAATTACTTATAAAGTCACTTGCCAAATTACTTACTTTTATAAAGTAAACTTTAACTCAGAAAAATATTCAATTTCCACTTTATTTCCATAAAGTTAATTTCTACCATAGAAATATAAATTTTAAATTTATTTTATTTTAGTTCCTCATATATTCACAAATATATTTCCCATTTCAAAAATCAATTTATAACCTTTTATCTACAACTTCAAAATCAAATTTCCACCTTTATTCATTGTCAATTTCTCAAAATTTACTTCCATTTCAAAAACCATATTACAGTTTTTATCCACAAATTTTCAATGCCAATTTCATTCAAACCCGTACGATGTCCCCATATCATTCGTACGCAATACTAATCTGATCGCTCACTCGATCACACAATTTCACTTCCGAACTAGTATCGTCCACCCGACTTTCTAGTGCGGACTCAGATCTGGTTTCTTGATCAGAAACCGTCATTCTCCTTGCATAGTCACACCTATGATAGAGAATATCCAGAACCAATCAAAAATCCATATCCAGGTTCGCCATCGAAAATCGAGCGAAAAATCCCAACTCGGATCGATAATACTATCTCGAAATTCTGTGCTCGAATCTGGATCAAATCACTATGCAAATAGAATAATATACGTACATCCTACGTATTTAACTTCATTGATTATTAACCAAATCAATTTCCTTTCTATTCACATTCACTTTAATTTTCATTTACTTATTCACATTTGCTTTAATCCCCACTTGGATTATCACTTCACTTCTTATCTCAGTTGGGTATTTGATCACTAACAGTTTGATCTCCGACCAGTTTATATTTACAAAATAGCTTGAAAATAGATAAGTAGATGAAAAATAATTATTAGTTTGTAAAATAACTGTAAAATAGTTAAGAAATTGTAAATAGTTGAAAAATAATAAAATAATTGCTAAATAGTCGTAAAATAGTAACTGGTAATTAGTTTATAAAACAGTTGGAAAATTGTCAAATAGTTCCAAAAGTAATCGTAAAATAAATATAAGATAGTTTGGGGTTTTAGAAGAAAGATTATATAGTAAATAGTTTGGAAAAACAGATTTGTATTAAAACAATTTATTTTAAAAATAGTCCAGAGCCAAACTGTTCAACTTCCCAAACTCCATTTTAATCAATTTCCCATTCAATTGATCCTGTCTCAATTCAAGTTGAATTATCCACAATTTCTTTCCAATTTCAAATCAAATTCCATTTGATTTTAAACATATTCACTTAAATTACAATTCCAAATTATTCAAATCAATTTAAACTAATTTCAAATGGAATCCACTTCAATTTCAAATTATTTCAATTTCTATATGGATTAATCCAAATTCCCATTTGAAATTTATACTTATCCATCTTCAATTTTAGTTTATTCAGACTAAATTCAATTTGAACTAATGAAACCTATATTTCAACTTTAAACCATCTCGAATTATATAAATTCGAGTTAAATTTTCAAATGTTGATTTAACCCCTTAAATCAAATCAACTTATATTTTTAAACCATTAACTCCGAGTTCAATTCTCAAAATTCCATTTCATATTATCCTTACTTAACTTATTTCGAAGTCCAAATAAGAGTTCAAAACAATTTTATCATAAAAAGTTCATTTATTACCAAATTTTATCTTCCAGTTTTGAAATTGGTTCTTAAACAATTTTAATTTTTAAATTCAATTATTAACATTTCAGTTCAAAATGATCTCATATCCTTAATTCAAATTAAATTTAATTTCCATTTAATTTCAATACTGGATATATTACCACGCTTCATTTCTCATTCATTTAACAAATCCAATTCACAATTCAAAGATTATTAATAATAATAGGATGATATTATCCAATTATTCTAAATCATCCATCCATTTTCAATTTTCAAGTCTCAAACCCATTTGAGATCACTTATAACTTCCCATTTAAACCAATCATTTAACTTTCCCAAGTTAAATCTCAATTTCATATTGAAATTTCCAATTCATGTTGCCTTTTAAATTATTTTTAACTTTCCCAAAGTTAAATTTAATTTACATAATCCAGTCAATTTACACAATTTGAATTCCCATTCAAATTTTAAACATCAGATTAATAACCTTCCCACTTAAGTTTAAAACTCGCTTCACTTTGGGTTTCACATCACATTCCAAGGAAAATTCAAAACTCTACCTTAGAGTTTATTTCATATTTATTTCCTTCACACACTAGTCCATCTTTAAATTTTAAACTACCCTTGGTTTTAAATTCAAATCAAATTCTGGACCCAGATTTAAAACTCCACAATTCAGATCAACTTTAGTTCCAACTTATAAGTCAGACTTGCCTAAATGTGTTACATCCCAAATATTTTATTATTGTTTACTGATTTATACTCGCCTTATTAATCATTTCTGATAATAACCAAGGTTATTGTATCTGAAAACAAATTCATCACTATCTTATTCTGAAATTCTCCTTAAATTCAAGATTAAAATTTTAGTTTGAATTCATTCCAAACCAATCCTTATTTTACTTTAAATTTTGTTATATTTCTATTATCACTTAATTCAATCCCAATAATTTAACAGCCAATTACCTTTGTATTCATTTGATAGAAATATTACTTTATATATATATATATATCAAAATATATTCTTATATGAAATCATTTAAAATCTTTATATAAGAAAATAACAAGTACGCTCTCATATATATATATATATATATACACACTCAACTCATTCTAGGGTACCATCGACCCTATACTTAATGAGTATCCCCCACCAGAGCCAAGGTTTTCGCTTAACCTTTGCTCTGATACCAACTGTAACGACCCGGAATTTTCGAACCCGAAAATTCCAGATAGTTATGAAAAAGAAGAAAAAGATAGAAGAGAAGAAACAGAAACACAACACAGATCCTCACATTCGCAGCGGATAAAATATAATATCAAATAATAGCAGTTTACAAAAGAATAGCATATCAGTAAATTTTCAATTTAATACATCAGAGTTACATATACACATACACAGGACATATACAATCACATGGCTAGAAATAAAGTCACAGCGGAAAACACTCCATACGTCCTGCCATCCAGCTAGCCACCTGAGCTCCAAAACGTCCTCACCTGAAAATCTGTAATACTCGGTCTGACCCGAGCATTACATCAAAGTAACACCCGGGTCAGGCTGGAAACCAGTGTGAGTAAACTCAACTAACATGGAATGCAAAAGCATACAACTTATATAACCCGGGTAACTCGTATCAATTTACAACATCACAAGTTATTATAGATATCACTTATTTCACATCTCAATTTCTAAGTACCAAAAACTTAGATTAAAAGGTCTCATTTACTTAAATCATTCCATCCAGTCTATTTATTTCACTTATCACTTTATAAGGAATCGAAGTGGTTTCGGGTATTAACTAGTACCCGACTCCGGTCTCTTCGAATTCAATTCATCATAACACATGTTATTCAAGTGAAATGCAATTCAACTTTAAATAAAGACGTCACCTTTACTCAGCAATCCATTATTAATACATAACCATATTACCAGCGCCTACCCAACACAACATATCACGAATCATTTCATATCAGATGTATCAATCAATTCATGGCATTTAATCATAATTCAATCATACATAAGCAAGACAAATCAATCACACCGTCTCGAATAAATCTAATTAGCCCTAATTTAATTAAATCAATCACCTTTAAGTCCTGCTTATTAATTAATTTCAACCCAATCGATTAACCATCCCATAACCATTCATCTTAATTAATCCTCCTTGACTAATTATTCCTTAATTACATCATTAACTAATTACTTTCATTAAGTAATCCTACTTAACCACATTCCATAAGTTATCTTTAGTTAATAAATTGAACTAAATAATTTTGTTAGCCACTATTTATTAGTAAACTTTACATAGTAAATTAAATTCTTAAGCTCAAGTTGATTTAAACACAAAATTATTAATATCAATCTTTAATTACAAATTTATTTAAATCTTAAATTATTCATTAATTACCAGTATAAATTAATTTACATTCTTAATTACTTACACCCTAAATTAAATAAATCATCTTACATTTTGTAACCCTTACTTGATAATTTTAAATCAACTCTTAGCTTAAATCTTACTAACATTTCTTATTTAATTAGTACTAACTTTGTTAACCGAATACTTAAAGGTATTTAGGCTTAGCCGCAAAAATATGGTCCCGAAGTAAACACTGCGTTTACTCGAGTATAACTCGGGTTTCCCCTTACCCTTCCTCGTGCTCTTCTTCTTCTCTGTTTTCTCTTTTTTTTCTTTTCCAGTAAGTTTTAAGTTTAGTTGAACTTAGATATAGATTTTAGCATCAGAGAACCTATTCACGCACACGATAAAGAAAAACTCGAAGCTACCACCTCTTTTACTCGAGCACGACTCGAGTCACAAGACAAATCGGCGCTGCTGACACCCAAACCCATGCCGTACACGTGCACGGCAACTTGGCTCAACTCCGGCGAACCCCACGACCATTAGCAAGTCACAAAACTCCCATAAACTCGAAATCAAAACGCGATTCGCCTCCAAAAATTTCGAATCGAAATTTAGCATACTGCTCGAACCCTGAAGTTTGACCCACACCTCAAAACCACTTCGCACCGGCTGCTCAGACCACCAGAGACACTCGAACTCCGTCCATCCCACGACAACCCACCAAGCAGCCATTCTCCAGACATTCGTGCAACTCGATCACGCTTAGAAGATTAACTCGTCACATTTTCAAAACATAGTACAAACCGACATTAAACCCTAAGTTAGATTCGTTCGACCAATTTTTGCATTCGAAAAATTATTCAACAATTTTCCCAACATCACAGATGTTCATTCTAGCTTCAAAACAGATTCCAACATTTTTTATTGATTCAATCATTAGAAATTTGTAAAAATACAATTTTTGTTCAATTTCAAACTGCCCTTGGAATACTGAACTAAAAATCTCCATTTTAGTTTTAAAAACCATAACTTGCAGTAAGAATCCAAGTTATAAACTTGTATTAGCTTTTATAACAATCACATTTATCAAGTTATTATTCGATTTCCTGTAGAACAAGTTAAAGTGGTATATTCTTCAACATAGTTTAACCAGTTTTTTTTTTAAAATCTTAATTTAAGTTTAAACATCTTGTTTCAGTTGAAACTTAAAGCTTAACAATGATTAGAAGAAAATAAATTTTGAGTTTGAATAATATTCAGCTCTGTATCAATAAACAGAGACATACAGTTTATCCAATATTTCACAGGACAACTCATATATAAACATAAACTATATTTCAAGACAAAACACCATATTATCAAAGAATCAACTGTTCAGTTTCAAATGTACTTAAATTTTAAAACCCATGTTTACTCACCTGCAAGGTTTGTGAACAGAGAACACCTCCTGTTTTTTTTGAAATCTACAGTTTTTGATCTTCCCTTTGAATCCTGTCTGTTTTTGTTGAATTGTATTTTGTTTGCTTTAAGTAGCAGAATGGAAGTAATAGTTTTCTGTTTTACTTAGTTTTGTTCGAATTGAAATAAATGAAGACAGGATAGATGTATATTGAGGGAAGATGAAACTTACTGGACAAGCCAAGGTTGTACATATATACATATATTTTACATTTTCTTTGATCTGAAGTTCGGGCTGATATGATATATTGCTTGCTGAGATGATGACATTAAATTCTCTTGTTCCCATCTAAGTTTACATGCATCTTATTTAATTTCCTAGTAAGTACTAATTTTGTTTGTTTTGTAATTGTTTATCTACCTGCCTTGTTACCTGGTTCACAACTTTGTTTAAAATCTTCTGTATAATCCTTTTTTTTAAGTACAAGTTTGCTATGGCAGATCTTGTTTATGGCTGAGGAGTAAATGCATTTAATGCAAGCATGGTTTCTTTGTATACTTTCAGCATGTTATGTTTTAATTTCATTATTATAAATACATTTTATTTTTATTTTAATGGTGGCTGTTTTGTTTTATTACTATTTTTGTTGCAAGACTAAGTCTTGTTTTCTTTTCTCAGTTTTTAAGTGATGAACGAAAAATGGAAGATATGAAATGATATGATATATAAGAAGGTATTCAGGCTGAGATGTAGAGCAAGATTTTTCTTGCGTACTAAAAATATGTTCAGAGATTTTTATACAAAACGGTGGCTGAGAAGATAAAAATTGTGGCTTCATTTATTATGTTTGTCTTGTATATATTATCACCCCTTGTACTATACATATACTTTTATAAAATAGTTGTAGCTGGCTTGTATTGTAAGCTTAAGCATATGCAACTTCTCTTCTTTTATTTTATTTCTCTTGTGTAGCCTGACCTTGTTGTATTTACTTAATACTTGTATTACTTAAATATTCCTAGTGATAATATGAATTTTACATTTATTTTATAACTACAGTTTGATTTATACTTACGGTTTAATCTATTGATATGAGATGATTTACCTTATATTTCACTTAACACCAAATTATTGGCGATGTTATTTGTTTACCCATATATGTTATATTTACTTTTATTCTTAACGATTGATAAAGTATAGTTTTATTTACATTAACTACATATAAATATTTGTTTTAGAGATAATAAGTTTATATTTAATTTTCTACTTATTTTATTATTATAGTCTACTTATGGTTATATGCCTGTATTTATATATTTCTATTTATATCTATTATTTATTATTAATAGAATTATTTGTTTCAAACATTATTACTTAAACTACAATTATATCAAATGTTATTAAATTCCCTTCACAACACGTATATATATATATTTGTTTTTAAAATAATAAGCTGAATTTTAATTAATTCAATTAAATATTTATTAAAATAATACTGCCAAAATTCCGGGATGTCACAGAATATCATTTCAAATCCAAATCTTCATCAAAATACAGATTAAATCAATTCCAAACCATTTCAATATATTTAAAATATCATATCATTTCAAAACTTCATTTCAAATCATTTTAATATATCAAAATATCATATCTTTTCAAAACTTCATTTCAAATCATTTAATATATCAAAATATCATATCTTTTCAAAACTTCATTATCAAATCATCATTTAATATATCAAAATATCATATCTTTTCAAAACTTCATTATCAAATCATCATTTGAGTTCAAATCCAAATATTCAACTTTAAATGCCTTTTAAATTCAAAGATATCATTCATTTATTATCATTTCAAGTCACCTTTTAAATAGTTTATATTTCAATCAAAATACTTCATCTAAACCATTTAAAAGTGTAATTATTACACTTTCAAATCAAGTATTCAATTTCCAAAGTTTCAAACCATTCTGAGTTCATTTACTAAGTTAAAAACCATAAACATTAAAAATTTCAGCCTTTCACGGCATTCAGAAAAAGCTGTTATAAGTTATTCTTAAAAACATTTTAATTCAGCAAAAACAGCATTTTAAAACTGCTGTTAAATCTCAGTTTAGTTGAAATTTAGTTTAAAACAGCAAAGACAGCATTTCCAGAAATGCTGTAATAGCTCAGGTTTCAAATTTAAGGTTTTAAACTTATTCAGCAAAGACACCAGACCACTACAGCAATTAAAGAACTGCTGTAATAGACCTGAGTCAAGTTTTTAGTCTATTTAGTTCAACTACAGCAACTACAGCATTCCAAAAATGCTGTAATAGCTCTTTTATTCAATTTTAGTTCAAATCAGAAATCATATCATTTCTGAATGCTATTAAAAGAAATTTCCAGATTTTAGTGTATTTCCAGCAAATAATAAAATTCATTTTAAACCTTTTTTACATTATAAAAATCATGTTTTTAACATTCAAAAATGTTCATTAAAATACCCTTTTTACATATGATTTTATAAAGTAAACTTTATAATAAAATCCAATTTTTCAATAGTTTTACTTAACCATTCAAATATACAATTTTCTCATTTTTACCTTTTACAATTTATTAACACTTACATTTTCAAATTACCATTTCACACATTAAACTAAATTTCCAATTTATTTAATTAATTTAAACCTTTAATTAGAACCAATTTCCCATTTCCAAGTCAAGTTATATTTAAAATTTCACATTTAAGCATTCATTCATTTAACCATTTTAGTTCATAGAAAAATCAATAATACTTTATTAAATCATTTAAATTCAAATTTAAAATAAATTATCATATTTTCCGTTTTCCAAATATAATTAAATTCCGTTTTATTCATATAACTTAAATATCATTTTAAAACAAAAATCCAAATTTCCACACTTAAGTTATATTTCAAAATTCAATTTAATCATTCATTTATTCAACATTTTTAACTTATAGAAATATCATAAATTCTTTATTCAAACCATTTAAAATCTATTTAAATCAAATTTTCATAAATTTACATTTTAAAATACTTAAAAATATTCAAAAACACTTTATACAATAACCACGGGCCTGTATATAGTTTTCTAACCTAGGTCAAGTGATACGGATATGTATCATTTCAATCCGCAGTTTAAAAAGCAAAAATCCGGGTTCTATTATTTCAAACCCGCAATCCCAAGTCAAATTAAATTAAATAAAACCGTTCAGGCCTATCATTTCAGCCCATAACGATTTTTCCTATTCTAAAGTCCGTTCGGGTATGTATCATTTCAACCCATAGTGATCCTAATCTACAGGGAACTTGAAGTGTGATAAACTGATAAAAATGAACAGTATACAATATATAATAGTAACAGATGATATGACAGGTAATTAAACAAGTTTAACATCATATAAATAAATCACAAGCAATTATAACATCATTTTTAATTCTACACATTCAGTTGTTGTCGTTTCACAATTGCATAAGTATGAATAGTCGTGTGAGATTTACTCACCTCTAAATGCTGGAGATAACAAAACCAATGACACAACGGAAATCAAAGCACGATGACAAGATTACGGACTTGAGTGGAGAGCAAATCCAATGCTATAGGTCTTGTGTTACAACCCAAACAAAAATCAAAGCAAACCATAAATTTCAATACACTAGAAATGAAATAACTTTTAAATAAAAAGAGATACGAATGCCAAATCTTTGGCCTTGCTTTCTCTATTCTTTTGTCATGGCCTAGGGATGGTTTTGGCTCTGGTTTGAACAAGTTTGGCTCAGGTTTGGTCATAGGAATGCATGACATAAAGGCTAGAACATGTGGAGGAAGTTACAAGGTAGGAATGTGAAGGGGTTTAAGCTAAAACATGGTTTTTGGCAACCAAAAGGGCTCGACCATGGGGTTATAGGCTTAGCCAGTCAAGCTCAGGTCTAGACAGAGGTTGGAGTGGTGTGGGGAGGTCTAGAAAAGGTGGTGGTGGCGGCCTATGGTGGTGGTTGAAGTGGATAAAGCCAAAGTGGTCAAACAAGCATGGTTTCAAGGCAAATGTTGAAGTTTTGTGGATATTTGCATCATGGTGGCTCGGCTATGTTCAAGGCTGAAGGGATAGGTGGTTATGATGGCAGGGAAGAGGTGTAGGAGGTGGTGGCCATGCCTATGGAGGAGAGGCTGATCAAAACTATGGAGAAAACAAGGCAAAAATCATATGAAAATAAGAAGAAAAAGGAAGAAAACAAGGAGAAACCATTACCCAAATTGTTGAAGCCATGAAGGAGATGAAGATGTGATGTTTTATTGCGTGAAATAAGATGAAATTCACGACTAGCCAAACAAAATTCACGGCCAAAGCAAGTAAATGAGAGGTTATGGCAAATGAAAGGACTTGGAGATGAAAAGACTTGAGTTTTTTTAAAAAGCTTTTAACTCTTCATATTTCTTATTTTCTTTAATTCAAATAAAATAAAATAAAATCAGTAATTAGCTTTAAAACTGAAACAAAGTAATATAGAATAAAAGTAAATAATTAATTTTAGAGAAAATGGAAAAAGAATATAAGAAATTGTTTAAAAATTCAAAACAGTGTCCAGAAATTACAAATAAATCACTATTGACTTTGGAAAATTATCTACTTCATTTTAAAAATATTCTAAATCAAAATTTTGAAATAAAATAATTTCTAAAGTATTTTCAGAGTGAAATAAATAATTTAATTTAGAGAAAATAGAAAAAGAACTAAAGAAAAATGTTTAAAAATTGGAAATAGGACATGAAAATTACAAATAAATATCACTAGCCTTATAAAATTTCTATTTCACTTTAAAACAAATAAAAGGTCAAATAAATAAAATAAATGAGGAAAAAAATATAGTGGGAATGAGAATAAAATAAGATTTTAAGAAAAAATAGAAAAATAAATAAAGAATTACTTTAATTAATTGAAACTGGAAATTAGAAATTTTAAACAAAATACAACTGACAGTAGAAAATGTTAATTATATCTTTAAAATGTTTTAAAACCAAAATATATAAATAACATGTTATTTTACCCATATAAATATAAATTAGAATATTACATGACCAAATAAAATATTATTTTTATAATTTAAAATAAATAATTTTGTTAAATACAGCAAATTACACACAATAGTTAAAAAGGCATAACTTTCACATTATAAATCAGATTTCAATGAAACAAAAAGCAGTATTCTTGAAATTTTATTTACTTTCATAATAAAAGATAAAATTCAAAAATTTAAACTTTTAAAATTTTAAATTAATAGTCAAAGTTTGACCATAATGACCAAAATTCACTGTTTTGGAAAATACTCCATTTAATCATGTTTGGAATTCTAATTTACATCAAAACACAATTTATATTTAAAGTAACAAAATTTTCCATTTAATAAAATAAAATAAAGTTTTTAAATCAGTAAATTCAATTTAAAATAATTACAAAATACAGGGTTGTTACACTCTCCCCCACTCAAAACTTTTCGTCCCCGAAAAGGAATGAGGTACGGGAAAGTACAGAAAAGATAAAATGAAATAGGATTAAGACAAGATGACAAGAAAATCGAAATTATACCTGATAACTATTGTTATAGGTAAGTTTAACAAGGTGGAGATGATCTTCCCAAGATCCTCCAGAATCAAGAACACAAGCACGAAAAAGGATCCTCTAGAATCTGATTCACCCCTTTCCGTTTGACCGACGGTCTGTGGATGGCAAGCAGTATTCAGATTCAGATGAGGAGAAATAAGAACCATAGAAGAGATAGAAAAGTTAAATGATGAAGGAAAAAGAGAAAGAAAGAATAGAACAAACTTATTAAGCACAATACGAAAAACACGATTCATCAAATAAACAAAGAGAGCAGGAGAATTAGTCAAACCAAAAGGCATGACTAATTATTCATAGAAAAACCATTCTCAGTACGGAAAGCAGTCTCGGGAATCCTTTCCTCAGCAACCCTGAGTTGGTGAAAATCAGAGACAAAATCAAACTGAAAGAGAACAGTAGCTCCAAGGCTAACCAATTCGAATTTGATTTCCTACTTAGAAGGTAGGAGAATGGAAACAACCAGAAAATATAGATTGGAAAACAGAATAAGATGATAAATTTAAAACCATGAAAATTTCAACTTACATTAATAATTAATTTCATTCATTTGATTTCACTTAAGTTAAATGAATCTTAATTATTTTTAAATCTCATTATCTCATCATCAAATCAACAATTTATAAAGTCATGAGTTTGAACAATCATTTATTATATTCATCTTTATTCATTAAATTCCATTCTTCTTTATTCCACTTAATATCTCAAATCCTATATATATTAAGTGTATTTCACTTATTATAACTATTTCAATTTATTTATAATTTCTTTTAAATATCATTTTATTGTAAATTATTCAATTTACCCCTTTTCTCTATTTACCTCTATTGATATTTTATAAATAAAATTTAAGTGTATAACATTTATTATAACCACTTAAGTTTTATTTATAAAGATTCTCTTTATTTTGTATTTTATCCAATTACATATTCAACTTCTGAATAATTTAGGTAAGTTATATTGGAATGTAATTGAATATTATACAGATAAATTATTCAGTTTCAATTATTCAAGTTTACATATTTATTCAAATTTTGATTTCCTTTTATAATTGAAATTATCTTTTAAGATAAAATTTAAGAATTAGATTTTCGATTAACTTCAAACTATTTAGAAATAAATAAATATATATACATACACAATATATATCAAATCAATTTTAAATTATATATTATAAATCAAGTCATATTTAGAAAGCCAAATCAATTAAATTTTCAAAGCAAAACTGTACCAAAACTACAGGATGGTCTCTTCGCTTCGAAACTCGAAAATGAATGTTGATGATGCTGCAGTCATCACCGAAATTATTTTCCAGCGACAAAGGAAAGAGCACTGATTTACAAAAAAATTCTTTAAAACAATTTCTACTAGAAATACCTTTAAATATATATCCTTTTAAAACTTTCAAAACAAAGTTCGAAATCATCGGAAATTAAATTCTCACATTCTTGATTTAAATCCATTTAAGTTTCCAAATTAATTTATAACCATGTTTAATTATTTAGATATGAAACTATAGCCAATGATTATAAAATACATGCAAAGTTAAATATTATTTCTTAACACCCAATTTCCTTAATTATAAAAATTCAGAAAATTATCCTTATACATATTATAATTATACAAATTTATCTATCTACTAAATTTAAAAACCATATTGTGTCAGTTTGCTCTGTTCGAGTGTTTTGGAGATCCTATCGATAACGTTGATCAGACGAACCGATCGAAAACCCAAATCAATATCAACAACTCAAACAACAAAATATAAAAACATCTTTAAATATAAGATTTTCAAATACAAGATTAATTTTCAAAATAAGGATAGAGATTTAGATTTGATGGACTCAAATTAAAGAGAACTCCGATTTGAATATAAGTTGGAGACAAAAGATAAGATGATTAAACAACAGAATTGGGAGTATGGATAAGCCTATATAAATCGCGGGTAACCTTAACCAGGTCAACCGTGACTAAATGAATAAGATCGATGTGGATTTTCTGGGGTAAATCTACATTCGATCTCAAGAGATAGGATTCAGGCATAGCAAGAGATAATAGCATTGTAAACCAAGGATACAGAAGTCTTCGGTGAATCAATGCTTTTTGTAAAGAAGATTCACCCCTTTACAAGTCATTAGAATATTGGCGGGACCGCCAATTCATTAGAAAGATTATTTGGAGTGGAGTTATGGGACACTCCAGAATCAAGAAGACACGAATAGGGGAGGACAGGAATGGACTTGGAACCGAAGGGAACGTTCCAAAATTCAAAGGAAACCGGATCGAAGAAGAAGGAATTCAAGTTCGAACGAAAGTGATTATGTAATTAAATTTACTCTATATGCTGAGTTTGCCTAAAACCAGAGCTCTGATACCACATGTAACGACCCGATATTTTCAACCATTCGCATCCGCACATGTCAGACTTGAATTGCTCAAAATACCGAATTGTTAATTTAAATTTGGCAAACTCGTCATATACAGTAAATAAAAAATCACAGATCATAGACACAGATTAATATAATGTAGCGGAAACAAAGAAATAGTAGTTCATGAAGCTACTATATAAATACATCAGAGTTAAGTAAGATACAATAGGAATACCAAGATACAACAGGAGTAACAATATGAAAATCAGGTACAACTCAGAATACAACTGGAATCAACTGGATAACAAAATGAATAGATATCTGGATCTTCAAAGCAAAACTCCAGCTCCAAAGGTGAGTCTCAAATGCTGTATCACTCAGTCTGACCCGAGCGTAAAGCAAAACACAAAACACTCGAGTTAGGACATACATACTTATACAATGTAAACCAACTCAAGTGAAATGTAATAAAGGTACAAGTAACTTAAAGAATGCTTGGGATTTTCCATTCTTTAAGGATCAGTTAAACTATCTACTATGTAGTAATATTCGCTATTATAATAATGTCTAATATAAAATAAACATACTTTTAAATAGCATTAAGGCTTTACATTTTCCACCTTAACACGTAATAGTCCCAGTAGTCTATCCAGTATTAGCGTACTCCCAAAATGGGGGCTACCCTCGATACTCCACAGGCTACAGGAGAAATCCCAACTCGTAGTAAAGCTCGATATGGTAGGTGACACGGCACACAAGGCAATGCCAGGGTAGATATACCAATTACGCACACGGACTGATGGAAACGCATAGCAGCCACTACCGCTCCACCTCGAACAACACTCCCAAATCGAGGGGTGCACCCAAACAATCACAAAGTAATAGAATGGTATCGAAGAAGTGCGTCCGATAAGAGGTGCTACCTCACTGGTCCGAGATCGCTCCTATTTTAGCCACCTTATGCCAACTCACGGGAGTTGGGTCCACGTATATACCTTAGGATCGTCGCCACCATCCTACTTCATTTTGGAAACTCCACCGCGTACACAGTTGTTAAAGTGATTTTCGGTATCGAGAGAGAGTATGTCCATATCCGATCCCGGTCTCTTTAACAACCAATCGTTATTATAACCCGTGGTTATAATTTTAAAATATTATTTTATACTTCAAAATAGAATATCATTTCAAATCCAAATCTTTATCAAAATAAAGATTAAATCGATTCCAAACCATTTCAATATATTTAAAATATCATATCATTTCAAAACATCATTTCAAATCATTTTAATATATCAAAATATCATATCTTTTCAAAACTTCATTATCAAATCATCATTTAATATATCAAAATATCATATCTTTTCAAAACTTCATTATCAAATCATCATTTGAGTTCAAATCCAAATATTCAACTTTAAATACCTTTTAAATTCAAAGATATCATTCATTTATTATCATTTCAAGTCACCTTTTAAATAGTTTATATTTCAATCAAAATACTTCATCTAAACCATTTAAAAGTGTAATTATTACACTTTCAAATCAAGTATTCAATTTCCAAAGTTTCAAACCATTCTGAGTTCATTTACTAAGTTAAAAACCATAAACATTGAAAATTTCAGCCTTTCACGGCATTCAGAAAAAGCTGTTATAAGTTATTCTTGAAAACATTTTAATTCAGCAAAAACAGCATTTTAAAACTGCTGTTAAATCTCAGTTTAGTTGAAATTTAGTTTAAAAAAGCAAAGACAGCATTTCCAGAAATGCTGTAATAGCTCAGGTTTCAAATTTAAGGTTTTAAACTTATTCAGCAAAGACAGCAGACCACTACAGCAATTACAGAACTGTTGTAATAGACCCGAGTCAAGTTTTTAGTCTATTTAATTCAACTACAGCAACTACAGCATTCCAGAAATGCTGTAATAGCTCTTTTATTCAATTTTTGTTCAAATCAGAAATCATAGCATTTTTGAATGCTATTAAAAGAAATTTCTAGATTTTAGTGTATTTCCAGCAAATAATAAAATTCATTTTAAACCTTTTTTACATTATAAAAATCATGCTTTTAACATTCAAAAATGTTCATTAAAATACCCTTTTACATATGATTTTATAAAGTAAACTTTATAATAAAATCCAATTTTTCAATAGTTTTACTTAACCATTCAAATATACATTTTTCTCATTTTTACCTTTTACAATTTATTAACACTTACATTTTCAAATTACCATTTCACACACTAAACTAAATTTCCAATTTATTTAATTAATTTAAACCTTTAATTAGAACCAATTTCCCATTTCCAAGTCAAGTTATATTTAAAATTTCACATTTAAGCATTCATTCATTTAACCATTTTAGTTCATAGAAAAATCAATAATACTTTATTAAACCATTTAAATTCAAATTTAAAACAAATTATCATATTTGCCGTTTTCCAAATATAATTAAATTCCATTTTATTCATATAACTTAAATATCATTTTAAAACAAAAATCCAAATTTCCACACTTAAGTTATATTTCAAAATTCAATTTAATCATTCATTTATTCAACATTTTTAACTTATAGAAATATCATAAATTCTTTATTCAAACCATTTAAAATCTATTTAAATCAAATTTTCATAAATTTACATTTTAAAATACTTAAAAATATTCAAAAACACTTTATACAATAACCACGGGCCTGTATATAGTTTTCTAACCTAGGTCAAGTGATACGGATATGTATCATTTCAATCCGCAGTTTAAAAAGCAAAAATCCGGGTTCTATTATTTCAAACCCGCAATTCCAAGTCAAATTAAATTAAATAAAACCGTTCAGGCCTATCATTTCAGCCCATAACGATTTTTCCTATTCTAAAGTCCGTTCGGGTATGTATCATTTCAACCCATAGTGATCCTAATCTACAGGGAACTTGAAGTGTGATAAACTGATAAAAATGAACAGTATACAATATATAATAGTAACAGATGATATGACAGGTAATTAAACAAGTTTAACATCATATAAATAAATCACAAGCAATTATAACATCATTTTTAATTCTACACATTCAGTTGTTGTCGTTTCACAATTGCATAAGTATGAATAGTCGTGTGAGATTTACTCACCTCTAAATGCTGGAGATAACAAAACCAATGACACAACGGAAATCAAAGCACGATGACAAGATTACGGACTTGAGTGGAGAGCAAATCCAATGCTATAGATCTTGTGTTACAACCCAAACAAAAATCAAAGCAAACCATAAATTTAAATACACTAGAAATGAAATAACTTTTAAATAAAAAGAGATACGAATGCCAAATATTTTGCCTTGCTTTCTCTATTCTTTTGTCATGGCCTAGGGATGGTTTTGGCTCTGGTTTGAACAAGTTTGGCTCAGGTTTGGTCATAGGAATGCATGACATAAAGGCTAGAACATGTGGAGGAAGTTACAAGGTAGGAATGTGAAGGGGTTTAGGCTAAAACATGGTTTTTGGCAACCAAAAGGGCTCAGCCATGGGGTTATAGGCTTGACCAGTCAAGCTCAGGTCTGGAAAGAGGTTGGAGTGGTGTGGGGAGGTCTGGAAAAGGTGGTGGCGGTCTATGGTGGTGGTTAGGGTGGTGTTTGAAGTGGATAAAGCCAAAGTGGTCAAACAAGCATGGTTTCAAGGCAAATGTTGAAGTTTTGTGGATATTTGCATCATGGTGGCTCGACTATGTTCAAGGCTGAAGGGATAGGTGGTTATGATGGCAGGGAAGAGGTGTAGGAGGTGGTGGCCATGGCTATGGAGGAGAGGCCGATCAAAACTATGGAGAGAACAAGGCAAAAATCATATGAAAATAAGAAGAAAAAGGAAGAAAACAAGGAGAAACCATTACCCAAATTGTTGAAGCCATGAAGGATATGAAGATGTGATGTTTTATTGCGTGAAATAAGATGAAATTCACGGCTTGCCAAACAAAATTCACGGCCAAAGCAAGTAAATGAGAGGTTATGACAAATGAAAGGACTTGGAGATGAAAAGACTTGAGTTTTTTTTAAAAGCTTTTAACTCTTCATATTTCTTATTTTCTTTAATTCAAATAAAAATAAATAAAATCAGTAATTAGCTTTAAAACTGAAACAAATTAATATAGAATAAAATTAAATAATTAATTTTAGAGAAAATGGAAAAAGAATATAAGAAATTGTTTAAAAATTCAAAACAGTGTCCAGAAATTACAAATAAATCACTATTGACTTTGGAAAATTATCTACTTCATTTTAAAAATATTCTAAAGAAAAATTTTGAAATAAAATAATTTCTAAAGTATTTTCAAAGTGAAATAAATAATTTAATTTAGAGAAAATAGAAAAATAACTAAAGAAAAATGTTTAAAAATTGGAAATAGGACATGAAAATTACAAATAAATATCACTAGCCTTATAAAATTTTTATTTCACTTTAAAACAAATAAAACGTCAAATAAATAAAATAAATGAGGAAAAAAATAAAGTGGGAATGAGAATAAAATAAGATTTTAAGAAAAAATAGAAAAATAAATAAAGAATTACTTTAATTAATTGAAACTGGAAATTAGAAATTTTAAACAAAATACAGCTGACACTAGAAAATGTCAATTATATCTTTAAAATGTTTTAAAACCAAAATATATACATAACATGTTATTTTAACCATATAAATATAAATTAGAATATTACATGACCAAATAAAATATTATTTTTATAATTTAAA
This sequence comes from Allium fistulosum, assembly GCA_030737815.1. Taxonomy (NCBI): domain Eukaryota; kingdom Viridiplantae; phylum Streptophyta; class Magnoliopsida; order Asparagales; family Amaryllidaceae; genus Allium; species Allium fistulosum. The sequence continues at coordinate 1,365,324,723 of CM060902.1, read as the reverse complement.
ATAAATAATTTTGTTAAATACAGCAAATTACACACAATAGTTAAAAAGGCATAACTTTCACGTTATAAATCAGATTTCAACGAAACGAAAAGCAGTATTCTTGAAATTTTATTTACTTTCATAATAAAAGATAAAATTCAAAAATTTAAACTTTTAAATTTTTAAATTAAAAGTCAAAGTTTGACCATAATGACCAAAATTCACTGTTCTGGAAAATACTCCATTTAATCATGTTTGGAATTCTAATTTACACCAAAACACAATTTATATTTAAAATAACAAAATTTTCCATTTAATAAAATAAAATAAAGTTTTTAAATCAGGAAATTCAATTTAAAATAATTACAAAATACAGGGTTGTTACAAACCAATAGTGTCAAATCAATATATTATCATTGGATATAAACATGTGTATCATAACAACAATCAAAATATGATTTCTGTAACAACCTTGTATTTAATCACCTGATTAATAATTGATTGATTATTTTTTGGTAATTTGGAGATTTAATAGAGGAATTAAATCTGTATTTGGGTCATTGATATGAAAATATCAATAAAATCAATAAATTAATTTATATCAATTCTATGGACAATCAAATAAAGTGAACAATATTGGATTGAATGGAAATGTACAATCGTCAAAACGTATTTATATTTCGTAAAATGAAGTAAAAATTAGTTTCAACTAAATTGAAATATACTTTTAAGTAAACTATAAGAGTTTAAATGGTAATGGATTAAAAAGGAAAAAAAATTATTGTTTGTACATTTCAAGGCCCAACCCATGCAAACTCAAAACCACACCTCTTTATTTCCCCAAACCTATATACCCTTACTCTTCTCTTTCACGTGACAGCCGAGACCCTCATCTCCAAAACAAAACCCGATTAATTTGCTTATGCCCTAATTTGAAAATTTAAGTCAATGGAAAAAAAACGTTCAAGGAAGTCATAGGAAAAGGCTCGCTCCGGTGTAGCCTTGGTACTAGGATGCTCGCCATGAAGTGGCAGCGCTGTGATGAAACATGCGAGAGGAGGTTTGTTCATGAGGGAGGGTCGTGTACACGTAGGCAACATGACTTGGAGTTTCGTGAAATGAAGGAGGATTGCGAGCGTGGTAGAAGTAGTGAATGGGCGCCGGTGATTTACGGCATGGAGGCGGCTGCGAATTCGCCAATAATGATTTAGGTGAGTTCACAACTCATGCAATCTATCTCTATACCCATATGCTTGTTACTACAATTGATATTGCTTTAAATGATTGTTGTTTGTGAAATCGTAGTTATTGCTTAGTCCAAAGTGAGTTTACTGTTGTGAAGTATTAATTGTAGATTGAATACAAGTGAATTATTATTGAGGACCCGAAGTGATGATTCTGTGAATAAAATGACCTATAATTAGTTTCTGCCTAATTTCTTTTTAATTGTAAACAGTTATTTGCACAACCCCTTATCATATCTTGTTATATTGGTTTTAATATATTAGCTTAGAACCTATGCATTGAAGTAGTGTTCTAGAATTGCAAACATAAGTCATCAGAGTACGAAGCAAAGCAAGATCGAGGACTATTGCCTAGGCACGCTCGCCCTAGGCAGCAGGGCCAGTCGACCGGTGGTTAAACACTGATGGACCGGTCAGTATGCATGGGTGTGCGTTCCAGGCTACTTCTCCCATCTCTTGCATTGCCGTATTGTGTCTTTTGCATTGCTATACTGTATGGTCAGTGTTGTTTTGTGTCATTTGCATGGCTGTGTGGTATGCTACCTTATTCTACTTGCTTTTGTATGGATGAATAGATAGAATTAAGTCTTGATTTGTCAGGTTATGTTGCTTACTTTCAGGTAATGTACTTCTTCTTGAATTGCTTTGGGACCTTGGAAATTTATATAAATTGTGTGACTTAGCACACGTTTTATTTAACAACCCGACATTTTTTAAATGCAAAAGGACGTGAGTTGTCCATGTTTTTGTATATATTAATAACCTGATACCTTGCTTTTGAAATAATAGCCTGGTTTTGTACGACACTTTCTTTAATTGTATAGGCAACTTTGTACAAAAATTTGTGAATGTGTACTTTGTCTTGGACATGGCCAAACTTAAGCATTTTTGCTTTATATATTATTTTCATAAATTTGCTTTGATGCTTATGTTGTCTTTTGCTATTCATTCTGACTTGATCTGAGTTTGTTTTGCACTGTTGATTGCATTTTCAATCTTCTTAACCTGGTTTGGTAATTAAAAAAATCTAAATTCATATTTATAAATATGAGTATTAGGAAAATTGTTTAACAAACTATAGAATATTAAATAAGAATTTGGAGCATATATATAAATAAGTGATTATACGTAAGTGAATTAGAGTTGCACAGCGGAATTTCAGACAATGTTTGCACAAAAAATGGACAAACACCTCAAAGTTGTATGATTTAGTAGATCTTATGTTGTTCTTAGTGATTTTGGAGGTTTATGCAAATATATGAAAAACAGGGGCTAAACTGTAAAAAGACACGCGGATTTATAGTGGTTCAGCCAGAATGTGCCTACGTCCACTTTATATGTTATTTCTCTTCTTTTGTTATGATTACAAGTACAAAGCTTTGATACAAGTAAGAGAAAGTTGTTTGAAAGTTCCTTCCGTGCTTGAGCTCTCAAACTTGTCCCCATTGTTGTACCCCTGCCCCTCTATTTATAGAGTGAGGCTAGGGGTAGGGGTCTAGGGTATGTATAGTCGTTGATGGGCCTGGGCTGAGATGATTTGGCCTGGTATGTCTTGGTTCGGCATTGCTTGGACCGGTGTGGAGATGGACGTAGGTTGGATCGGTAGTAGTTGGTCCGGTAGGATGGAGTTTAGGTTGGATCGGTGGCCGTTGGTTCGGTAGGATGGAGTTAGGCTAGTCCGGTAGGAGTTGGTTCGGTAGGATGGAGTTAGGCTAGTCCGGTAGGAGTTGGTTCGGTAGGATGGAGTCTGCCGAATGGACGTGGCGGGATGAGAATGCCGGATGGGTTTCTATTGGGCATGGGAACCAAATGAAGTTCTGCCGAACGGGCCCTGGAGAATGTCAATGCCGAATGACTTTTAGGTAATCCTGGGTGGATGCATCTTGCTTTTTGGTCTCGAGGTCTTCTGGGTGAGAACACGCCCAACATTTGCCCCCCAAAGCGGGACATATTCTCGAATATGGCGTGCTTTGTTCGATACTTTCATTCGGCCCTTGGATACCGATCCAGATGGTCCGGTCCTGTCCTCTTGTCTATAAGTAAGGACCATATGCCTTGGCTATTTCTTACCTACCGTACTAAACACTTGTCTTTGCCGGATCAGACTCTTACCCTCGCCGAATCAAAACGTGGTAGCCGAATCACATCTGGTAACCGAATCAGATCTGGTAGCCGAATCAAACATTTCGCCGAATCAGTTACTTTGCCGAATCAGGTGAGTGAATATTCTGCCGAATGAGTTTACGTATTGTATCACTGAATGCCGAATGATCTTGCGTTCGTGCGTTTGTATGCCGAATGGACTTAGTCCTCCGATACCGAATGACATATAAACGTTTAATACCGAATGAGATTATTGAATTGTTGTACTGAGTAAACATGTGTTTTATACTTCGAATTTTTAAGCGAAATTCCAGATTATGCTGCTTGTATGTTCTAACGATATACCTTTCCCATGTTTGCAGATAAAATGTCTCGAAAAGTTGAAACTCGATCAGATAAGAGGAGATCCGGGGGTGAAGGAGAGTCCTCGGCCGTGCCCCCAGCTCAATCAGGATCGGAGCGTCACGGGCCCGCCCCGAGGTCATTAGTGGATGGATATGGTCCCCAGGAGTTGCTGGATTCCCCGCCTGACTGCTTTCCTAGCTTTCTCAAAGAGGAGCAACTCGATGTTATATCTCGTTGCTTTGGGATTGATAGAGCCCTCATGCTGCTGCCGGGTCCAGGAGTCATGCCATACAGTCCTCCCGAAGGATACTTTGCTTATAGCAGGTACCATTGCATGTGTGGTGCTATCCCGCCTCTCAATGCTTGGATAGTCAGCTTCCTCACGTACCTGAAGGTGGCCCCATTTCAGCTTCAGCCCAACTCTTACGCCATACTGGTGAGCCTTTTCGTTATTTTTCGGAGGAAGTATGGTCGCGCTCCCTCCAACCGGGAGATCCGGTACTTGTACAATTTAAGGGGCTACAAGAAGGGGTCCCCATATATTAACTTGGAATCTGCTGTGACCTTCAAGCCGGTCCTGGACCTTTATTCCAAATTCAGCATGTTCAAGAAAGAGTGGTTCTTTGTTAGGGACGACTCCGTCTCTATCCGGCGCTTTACCTCTGGATGTAAGTTGATGCTTTTACTTATAATTTCTATCCTGATTGTGATGCTTCTTCTCATACTTTCTCATTTTTGCTAGCGACAGGTGGCTTTCCTGTTGTGGAGACTGACCGCCTGGTTCAGACGGCGGCGGAGATAGAAGGCATTCTTGGGAAATACAGATCATCTGCTTACTTGATTAGAAATGCGATCCTTCTAGAATATAACTTGATCCTTCCGCAGCAGTCTGTAGTTAAGTTGAGGGAAACGGCGGAAGAGAGGGCGGCTGCTCAGGCCAAGGGAGGCGTTGCGGCAGAGGGTGGAAAGAGAAAACCATTCACGAAACCTCCAGCCGTTGGAGGTAAGAAACTTAAGAGGTCAGACGGTCCTTCTCCCAGCAATTGTCCACTTACTCAGGGGGAGATAGACGCGGAGGAGGAAAGAGGTGAGGCGGAGGGCGGAAGAGACGTTGAGCGTCTTGGTGACGAGGGTGGCGATGGACAGGGTGGTGATGGTTCCAGGGCTCTGTCTTCTGGGCAAGTAGGCGAGATGCAAGAGTGGACGGATGATGCTCTCCGTCAAGCTTTTGAGGGGTTGGGTGATGATCCGGCTTTGGTAGAGAAGACCGGGGAGGCGGACAAAACCGGGACTGGTGCAAGTGAGTCTTCTCCGACTATTCCGGCCAAGGTGGCTCTGACGACTCAAGGTGAACTCTTGACCCCTGCATGCTTCACTAATGATAGGGACTTAGGAATATTTTATGACCCGCTCCCGTCCTGGAACGAAATCCAGGACTTATTGCAGTATCCCACTCCTCCCCAGGGTTTGTACAACCACAGCTGTGTTTCTTTTCCTTTTCTAACTTGTAACCTACCGCGTTTCTTGAATCATATAGTAATGTAAGATTATGACACTTGTTCTTTATATCAGGAGCAGGCAAGACGCCCAAAGCTTCAGACCTTCGACACAGGCTCGAGCAATATAAACTTTCCAAAATTTCTGCTAAGCCGAAGCCCTCAGCCCAACGCTTCGGGGATGTAGTCGGGTACCGTCCTCTTCTTGGGGTCATCGAAGAGGGTATTCAGCAGAGGAAGAGGAGTCATCCTTTATCCGAAACTTCGCTCGGTCCTCAGCCTCCGGCTCAGCCTATTCATGACATTACTGAGGAGGGTAGCGAGTTTGTACCCTCTCCACACCCGTCCGGAAACCCTTCTGTTATTCATATCGACCGTCCCGACTTGGCCCGTAATCCCTTCGCGGGTCATCCTGATCTGGATCCAGGTTCTCAGGATATTACTTTTGACGAAGTTACTGGTGAACACCTTCTCCCCCGTAACCCCATGGTACGAGTACTTGACGAAGCCAAGTCCTTAGACCTCGATCTACTCACCACTCGTATAGTCACTATGGGAGACGAGGCCAAAGCTAATATTGATCGGGTGGCAGAGGAGGCCAAGAAGCTGATGGGGCATCACGCTCGGCTGGTTAAGGCCGGAGAGGAGATAGGGAGCGCCAATATCCGACTTCGATTGGTGGTCTCGGATCAGGCCAAGCAGCTTGCGGATCAAGCTATCCAGATTTCTCAGCATGAGGCTGCTACTGGGCGATTGAGGAGAACCATGGAAGAGGCTAGTCGGGCCAAATTGCGGAAAATGGAAGCTGCTTGCAAAGAGCGGATTGACATGGCTATTACCACGGTGGATGAGGTTCGGAGAGCGGATCTCGAGCAGGTGGAGGAATTGTCCGAGAAGCTTGAGGCTGCAGAGCTTGCTCAAGCTAAGTTGAGGGAAGAGATGGAGGTGATGCGGAGGTCCCTTCAAGCTGATTGCTCGAGATATAGACTGGAGAGAGATGCTGCCGTGGAAAGGTTGTCGGCCTCCGATGCCCGGATGAGGGAGTTTGAGGAGAACGAAGGAATGATGGATGACATGCTCCAGGACATGTATTTCCGGACTTGGAAGCAGGGTAACCTCTCTTGGATGGATGATTATCCCAGAGTCATGGCCAAGACATATCTTCGGGCTTTGGAGGAGGCTAAGGCTGATGCAGATAAAGAGGGTGGAACGGTCTTCAGTATGGATGTGGTCACTGCCCAGTTCACCAAGGAGGAGAAAGTGGCGGTAAAGGAGGGTATGCGGCTGCTTGCTGCTGAAGAGGCGGGTGTGCAGGTAGAGGATGACGACCAGGATGGTCAAGAAGCTAGTACTGGTAAGTCTTCCTTTCTAGTCTTTCTGTTAACTTGGTTACTCATCACTAATGAATCCTTTTTATGACCGGACAGGCGGGCAAAAGAACAAGGACAAGACTTCGACGCAACCAGCTCCATGACTGAACCTGAAAAATTCTTTTTGTAGGCTTGGCATTGTTGTATCTGTTAGTCTTAAGACAGTAGAGTAACCTCTAAGTTGTAATTCTTGCTACTTGTAATAACATTATTCTTGACGTGTACTTTTTTAGCTCAAGTTGATTTTGTCATTTCTTGAATATTTGTTGCTATTTCGACATATCGTATGAGAAATGTAGCTATGTATATTCTTGTAATTAAATTGTGTTTGACGTCAGATTCTGGTTTTAAATCATAATCTCATGACTTGCAATGTTAGCGTGTGGTGTGAAAAAATCAAATTATAGTCATGCATTTGTACATAAAGGAAGAAAATACCGCCTTTCATGTTCTGTTTGTAAATGGCAGTTTCGAATATCTTGTATGACCAAGCATGGAAAGCAGTTGACTGCCCTGCCATCTGATTGTGAATTTCTGCATCCATTGGCGGGTATCTCTTACCCTGCATCCTGTACTTTATGGTTTGTTATAGAGGATAGGAGGAAAGTTTTTCAAGTAAAATTGAAATATGTGAAATAGTAAAACTTCCAGTCACGGAAGGCCTTCGATGTGCTTAAGTTCGTGGCAAACGGGTTTTGTAGTCACTTTCCCTAGCTGTGGGTCTTGGAGACATTTGTCACCCATCTTACGCCTCCGCGGGGAGTTAATTCTTTTTTACCACAGCCGCACTTAAGACACACCGGAGCCGAGATCGCGCACAGTAACTACCCGGGCCATTATGGCCCGTACTCATGGGTATTATTCGACTTACTGTGGCCGGCTAGCGTGGGTGCCGATCGTCAACTGTGAACTGCCCCTGGCTGGCCACACCTTATGTTGGGGCTTATAATCGGTTCACAGTCGCCGGCGAGCCTAACGCCGTAATGAGCTGCCTCGGCTATAGTCGGCCTTCTCGGTGGCTTATAATCGACTCATTACAGTTGGCTTTAAGGGCCGTCGCGAGCAAAGAGTTAACCCGCAGCAGAGGGATGCTGGAGCAAAAGTGTCTCATTGGCGAGGGCATAGATTCGCATAGTACCTGTTGGGGCTTGTCCACGTGAAGTTGCATTGTGGAGTGCTTTGAATAGAAATGCTATATGCTCAGGATTTCGTTCAACAGAAAAGGATAAAGTTTAACAAGCAGCCAAGATACAAAGGAACAAGTTAAAAAAGAGACAGGGCTTTTTTAAAGTGGTTCGGCACGAAAAAATGCCTACGTCCACTGATTCTCTTTGTTAATCAACTTCATATGGGCAATACAAGTTAAGAAAAGTATCGACGGAGGTGTTGGATGTTCCATGCCCTCTGGAACACCTCTCCGTCCACTGTTGACAAAATATAGGCTCCGTTGTGGAGATCTTTATGAATTACATATGGTCCATCCCAGATTGGGTCTAGTGCTCCGGGGCGAGGGAAGATTCGCTTGAGGACAAGATCCCCTTCTTGTAAGGTACGATGCTTGACTTTGGAGTTGTATTGTGCTGCCACCTTTTGCTTGTGGGCTGCTGTTTTTAGGACTGCATCATTCCTTCTCTCCTCGACTAAATCCAAAGACATGTTGAGGAGCTCTTCGTTTTCTTCTGGGTTATAGTGGATCCTACGGTGGGAAGGCACAATGGTTTCAACTGGGAGCATAGCCTCCGATCCGTATGCCAAAGAGAAAGGAGTGTGCCCTGTTGATGTTCTGAAAGATGTGCGGTAGGCCCATAGTGCCGTAGGGAGTTCATCCACCCAAGCGCCCTTTGATTTTTCGAGCTTCTTTTTGATCAGAGTTTTCAGAATTTTGTTGACTGCTTCGACTTGTCCGTTTGCTTGGGGATATGCTACGGATGAGAAGCTTTTGTGAATTCCGTGTTCTTGGCACCAGTTGGCGAATTCCTCGCTGTCAAACTGAAGTCCATTGTCTGATATGATTTTTAGTGGGACTCCGTACCTGCACAGAACATTTTTGATTAAGAAGTTGATAACTTTCGCTGAAGATACTTTATTTAGAGGTTCTGCTTCCACCCATTTGGTGAAATAGTCGACTGCTACTATAGCATATTTGGCGCCGCCTCGACCCATTGGCAGTTCACCGATTAAGTCAATTCCCCATACTGCAAAGGGCCAAGGGCTGGTCATCTGAGTAATCTCGGTTGTTGGTAGCCGAGGGATCTTAGCAAATTTTTGGCATCTGTCACACTTCTTGACGAAATCTAAGGCGTCCTTGCTTAAGGTGGGCCAGAAATATCCGTATCGGAGTATCTTTTTTGCTAACGTTTGCCCTCCGGTGTGATCTCCGCAGCTTCCTTGATGAATGTTGGATAAGATTTCCTTGGCTTCCCTTCCGGCGACACACCTTAATAATGGGTTAGAGAACCCGCGCCGATAGAGGATGTCTCCTTGTATTGTGTAGCGGGACGCTTTCCTCAAGATTTTCTTGACTTCGTTACGCCCGTCGGGTAGTGTGCCATTTTGTAGGTAGTCTCGGATGGGAGTCATCCAAGTCGCTTCTTCGGTTGCAGTTATCAGATTCACTTGCTCAAAACTTGGGATCATTTGCTTTGAGACAGTTACTGCCCCGAAGATGGCGACGTCTCTCATACTTGCTTGCTTTGCCAATTCGTCGGCCTCTTGGTTCTCTTCCCGAGGGATGTGTTTGACTAAGTAGTGGTCCAATCGGCTGAGAAGTAACTTGGTCTTCTTTAGATATGCTATGAGTCGTTCTTCTCGAGCTTGGAATTCCCCTAGTATTTGATTAACAATAAGCTGAGAATCGCTGTGAAGACACAAAGAATTGGCTCCGATCTCGATAGCAATTTCTAATCCGGCTATTACTGCTTCGTATTCTGCATCGTTGTTGGTGGCAGTGAACTCCAACCTTATAGCATAGTGCAATTTATTTCCCCTGGGAGTGATGATTACCACACCTGCCCCCGAGCCTTGTTCGTTAGATGCACCGTCCACAAAGAGATTCCACTTGATATCTTCTGTTATTTCCAGTTGCTCCTTATCCTCGTTGGTAGTGAATTCTGCAATGAAATCAGCCATGGCTTGTCCCTTGATGGCGGCGCGAGGGTGATAGGTGATATCATATTGACTCAGCTCAATACACCATTTAAGTAGTCGCCCGGAAGTGTCGGGACGATGGAGTACCTGCCTTAGTGGTTGATCGGTTAGAACCTTGATGGAATGGGATTGGAAGTAATGACGTAGCTTTCGTGAAGTGATTAGTAAACAGTATGCTAACTTTTCAAGCTTAGGATATCTGACTTCTGCCCCAGTAAACCTTTTACTGACGAAGTAAACTGGTCGTTGCGTGCGGTTATCTTCCCTTACCAAGGCAGCGCTTAGAGCGTGAGATGACACAGCAAGGTATAGGTATAATTCTTCGCCTTCGCTTGGGGTCGAGAGTACCGGTGGTTTCTGGAGGTGTTCGATCAGGTTAAGGAAAGCGGTCAAGCATTCGTCCGTCCATTCGAACTTTCCTTTATCTTTCTTTAGAGCTTCGAAAAAGGGGACGCACTTGTCCGTTGCTTTGGAGATGAATCGGCTTAGGGTAGCCACTTTTCCATTTAGGCTTTGCATTTCCTTTCGGGTGGAAGGTATCTTGATGTCTCTTAATGCTCGGACTTGTTCAGGGTTTGCTTCTATCCCTCGGGCATGGACGATGAATCCTAAGAATTTTCCTGATGATACTCCGAAGGAGCACTTTAGTGGATTCAACTTCATCCCATACTGTCGAAGTACCTGTAACATTTCGCCCAGGTGGCTTACGTGATCTTTGGCTTTCCGAGATTTTACCAGCATGTCGTCTACATATACTTCCATTGTTCGTCCTATTAGCCCTGCGAACATCTTTTTGACGAGGCGCTGGTAGGTGGCTCCTGCATTTTTAAGTCCGAAGGGCATCACTTTGTAGCAGTACAAACCCCGGTCGGTGATGAAACTAGTGTGATCTTGGTCGGGAGCATGCATAGGAATTTGGTTATATCCTGAGTATGCATCCATAAAAGACAGGAGTTCGTGCCCGGCTGTGCTGTCTACAAGTTGGTCGATTCTGGGAAGCGGGAAGCAATCCTTTGGGCAGGCGTCATTTAGGTTGGAGAAGTCAATGCAGGTCCGCCACTTCCCATTAGCCTTCTTTACTAGTACCGGGTTGGCGATCCATTCTGGGTAAATAGCTTCTCGTATGAAGTCATTGGCGAGTAGATTCTTTACTTCTTCATCGAGGGCTGCTGATCGCTCTGCCCCCATACTTCTCTTTTTTTGTTTTACAGGTGCCTTGGTAGGATCAATTTTTAATACGTGGCATGCTATGTTGGGGGAGATTCCGGTCATGTCAGCGTGTGACCAAGCGAATACATCCAAGTTGTGGTGGAGAAAATCAACGAGTTGTTCCTTCAATTCAGTTCTCAGCTGCGACCCAATTTTCAGTAGCCTACTTGAGTCGTGCTTGTCTACAGATATAAACTCCATAGCCTCTGCAGGCTCGGCGGTGGCCTCCTCCTCTTTGTCCCTAGGGTCTAATTCATTGAAAGGGTCGCTGGTGTACCGAAGAGGAGGGGCTTTCTTTAGTTGCTATGCTTCAAGGCTTTTTGTGCAGAGGGCAATCTCTACACCTTTCCCTTTATCTCTCCTGTGGTTGTTGCGAAGTTCGGTTACATAGCAGCCTCGTGCAATATCTTGGTCTCCTTCCACTTCCCCTACTCCATTGTCCGTTGGAAATTTCATTTTCAGGCACCACGGGGCTAGGACAATCTGGAAGTCAGATAGGGCTGGTCTTCCTAGGAAGGCGTTGTAGGCCGAATGGTTTTCTATCAGCACAAACGTCTGTTTCCTTACAACGGAGCGGGGATGGCTTCCAATTTCAACGAAGAGGTCCAGCTGCCCGATGGGCATTTTCGCATCTCCAGTGAAACCGTGTAGCGGTTTATCGCAGGGAGATACATCCTTCATTGATAGCCTCATTTTGTCGAATGCGTGTTTGAACAGGATATTTACAGAGCTTCCGGTATCTACCAGGATTCGGTAAACTTCGGCGGGACCGAGTCGGGCAGAGATGACCATGGGATCCATGTGAGGGTACTGTCTTCCTTCTAGGTCGCGTTTACTGAATGTGATGTCTTCACTTTCTTTCCGCTTTGGGTGGCGCTCTTCTATAACCGTATTGACACAGTCTCTATTGTCTCTGAGCGACTTTCCGTATCTTTCCATCTCTTTCCAACTTCTGTCTGCGATGTGTGGACCTCCTGAGATGGTATGGACCACTATCTTCTCTTGACTAGAGCTGCTAGCGTTGCGGTCGCCTCTGCCGGTCCCTGGTGAGGGTAGCCTTGGGTTTTCACTGGCAGGAGCTGGAGTCCTGTCTTGACTTTTTACATAGCGCTCCAGTTTCTTTCTTCTGATGTGTTCCTCAATCAGATCTCGGAGATGATGGCATTCGTTGGTATCATGTCCGTGGGATTCGTGGAAGCGGCAGAATTTTCCAGATTTCTGTGCGCTATCTGATTCCTTCTTGTATGGTGGGCGTTTGTATCTAACTTCGCCTTGGGTGGCAAGGAAGATGTTTTCGACGGTCTCGTTCAAAGGGGTGTAAGAGTCGAATCTTGGTCCTGGCCGATATAGGCGTTTTTCTACTTTCTTGCCCCCAGCATTGTCTCTGGAATCATTCCTTCGAACGTCCCTTGCCACAGCAAGGGCGTTGCCAGGGGTCGTCTTACTTTGCTGCCCTGACTGCTCCTCAATGGCAGCGTCCTCAAGCCTCATGTATTTCCCGGCTTCATGGAAGAAATCGGGTAAAGTAGCTGGTTTTTCTTTTGTCAATCTCCTAGCAAATTTAGTGTCTGGATGTACCCCACTGCAGAGGGCCATTAGGATAAGCTTCTCATCGGCATCCTGAACTGCGGCTGCTGCGGCGTTGAATCTGGTCAGGTATTGCTGCAGCTTTTCTCCAGGTTTCTGTTTGACGCTGGATAAGGAATAAGCGTCCTTAGGTTGCTCCACATGAATGCGGAACTGACTGATGAATCTTTCTTTCAACATTTCCCATGAGCTGATGGATCCTTGGGGTAGATGACAGAACCAGGAGGTAGCAAGATCTGCTAAGAAGAGCGGGAAGCATTTGCACAGCACCCCCTCTGTTGCTCCACTCATGAGCATGTGCTGCGTGTACCTCTGTAAATGTACAACGGGATCGGAGGTTCCTTTGTAAGGTTCCATTGTTGGCATCTTCCATTCTCGGGGAGTGATAGCAACTTCGATATTGCGGGCGAAAGGGCTGGTTACCCTAGCTAGCGCCTATCCCTCGATCTCTTTGCTCCCGTTGGACACACTCTCTGAATAAGCGCGCCATCCTTTCATCAGAATTTGGAGCAGACAGAAATGAGTTTGGCTCTGTTCTGTGGGGTTGATTCCGTCCCGACAACCTGTAGGGATGGTATCGTCTATCATTCCTCATATTTTCCAGTGGCTGCCTTTGATCTTCTGGGAGCATGCTTGGGTCAGCTACAGTTGGCCCTTGCCTTGATCTTCCCCGGTTGGGTTCTGATCTTAGCACTTCCTCGGGTCCAACTTCGGGCTGAACTCTAGCTCGGCCCCGTTCACTGGTGTTTCTGTGGTTAGGCAGCATGACAGGCTCAGCTGCAGTTGTCCTTCGCCCGGTACCTTCCCCGTTGGGTTCAGTACCAAACGTTTCCTCAGGCCTAACTTCGGGCTGGGCTCGGTCTCGGCTCCTACCACGGCTACTTCTGCCGTTAGCTCCTTCGAAGAAGGAAGATCTTTGCTGTCTCTGAGATCCTCCAGACTGGGACTCGCCCCATGATTCAGTGTTGCGGTTGGATTCTTCAGCATCCCTCAAGCGTGACATGAGATGGTCCACCAAGGCTTCCTGCTGGGACGTGAAGCGGTTAGTTACTTCAACAAAAACTCTGTCCAAATCTGCCCTAGTAATTGTTGCAGGCTGTTCTGTGGCAGGAGTGGTTGGGTTAGCCTGTCCTCCATTTGTTACCGTTGCTGGAGGAGGAGGATTCACTTGATTTGCGATAGCTGGATCAGGAAGGCTACTGGATGCGATGTTTTTTCCTTTGTTAACATCTTTCCTCTGTTTGGGAGGCATGTTTTCCAAGTGGCGGATGATGCTGTTAGGAAAACTTGTTAAGCGGATGAAGCTGAAGCTTCGAGCTTCAATCTCTCAATGAAAGCACCAAAAATGTTTGCACAAAAAATGGACAAACACCTCAAAGTTGTATGATTTAGTAGATCTTATGTTGTTCTTAGTGATTTTGGAGGTTTATGCAAATATATGAAAAACAGGGGCTAAACTGTAAAAAGACACGCGGATTTATAGTGGTTCAGCCAGAATGTGCCTACGTCCACTTTATATGTTATTTCTCTTCTTTTGTTATGATTACAAGTACAAAGCTTTGATACAAGTAAGAGAAAGTTGTTTGAAAGTTCCTTCCGTGCTTGAGCTCTCAAACTTGTCCCCATTGTTGTACCCCTGCCCCTCTATTTATAGAGTGAGGCTAGGGGTAGGGGTCTAGGGTATGTATAGTCGTTGATGGGCCTGGGCTGAGATGATTTGGCCTGGTATGTCTTGGTTCGGCATTGCTTGGACCGGTGTGGAGATGGACGTAGGTTGGATCGGTAGTAGTTGGTCCGGTAGGATGGAGTTTAGGTTGGATCGGTGGCCGTTGGTTCGGTAGGATGGAGTTAGGCTAGTCCGGTAGGAGTTGGTTCGGTAGGATGGAGTTAGGCTAGTCCGGTAGGAGTTGGTTCGGTAGGATGGAGTCTGCCGAATGGACGTGGCGGGATGAGAATGCCGGATGGGTTTCTATTGGGCATGGGAACCGAATGAAGTTCTGCCGAACGGGCCCTGGAGAATGTCAATGCCGAATGACTTTTAGGTAATCCTGGGTGGATGCATCTTGCTTTTTGGTCTCGAGGTCTTCTGGGTGAGAACACGCCCAACAGACAATGAATCAAAACTTATGATTATCTATTGCGTTGACTTATCCGGACGTTGTTTAAGGATTCTGATCGATATGTTGGATGCTATGTTATCGATATGGGTTCCTAAACATCGAACGTGATATTTTGACATAAGTAATAATTAAAAAATGGAAATTTAGGTACGAATTTCTTTCGTTATGGAATATTATGATGTCTAATTTAATCATGAATTGTTACTATCTTCTATATAACATAAAATTGATATTAAATACTAATATGAATTTTTGAGATAGGTACATGTATCTGAAGTTAAATAGATATCGTTTAAAAGATTATAAATTGTTTGCTTAAGGAATATTAGCGGACTCACTAATATTTCAATTATAAGGTACGTATCTCGAGTTACATATCACATTTTTGTGTTTTTCCCTAAGGGATGCCTCATATTTGAGATGAGATGTATATTATGTAATGATATTCATATCGTAAATTTTCGAAACGCTTGCTGTGCAAAGGAGACACCGGCAAAATTTTCTGTAAATTTAAGGTGTTCGAAATTTTTTAAAAATTGTGATAACTATAAAAATTTGATTTTATCATTATATTTTGTAGTGTCATTAATTGAATGTGTTGGAAATGAAATTAGAAACCAGTTAACAAATAATTGTTTTTAAGAGGAAATTTATATTATGGATTTTTTTCGTTAAGGAAATTGCGGGGACGCAATTTTCTTAAGGAGGAAAGTTTGTAACAACCCAGTATTTAATCACATGATTAATAATTGATTGATTATTTTTTGGTAATTTGGAGATTTAATAGAGGAATTAAATTTGTATTCAAGTCATTGATCTGAAAATATCAATAAAATCAATAAATTAATTTATATCAATTCAATGGACAATAAAATAGAGTGAACAGTATTGGATTGAATAGAATTGTACAATTGTCAAAACGTATTTATATTTCGTAAAATGAAGTAAAAATCGGTTTCAACTAAATTGAAGTATACTTTTAAGTAAAGTATAAGAGTTTAAATGGTAATGAATTAAAAAGGGAAAAAATTATTATTTGTACATTTCAAGGCCCAACCCATGCAAACTCAAAACCACACCTCTTTATTTCCCCAAACCCATATACCCTTACTGGTGTAGCTCAGGCCAGAGATGAAGGCATAGGTCGTACGTGACTTATGGAAGGAGCTATGAGTCGTGACCGACTCAAGGAAGCAGAAGACATAAGCGTAAGTCGTGACCGACTTAACATGATGGGAGACTTAAGTCGTGACCGATTTAAGAGAGTGGAAGACCTAACTCGTGGAGATGTGCTGATTATCCAAGATTTAAGTCGCCAGGAAGACCTACCGGGTTACTCAGTGAGAAGGCAAAGCAAACTGATGACGAGATAGGTCATAAACGACTTAACGAGCCAAGTGATAAATCGAAGACGAGTTACGACCTAAAGAAGACCTACCATAGGTCGCCGAAGTTTAACTCGTGAAGTCCTTAAGTCGTTGATCTGGGATGCCGCATGTTTTTAAGTCGCTGAAGCTTGTTGCCGTTGATTCTTCTGCCGAGTTAATCTCTGCCGCTGATGGAAGCTGGAGCTGTTGATAAGTCGTTACCGACTTATAGTAAGTCGTAAGTCGGCATGTGCTTAAGTCGACAATTCGTAAGTCGTTCTGTACATATGTCTTGAGTCGTATGTTTTTTAGGTCGTACTTTTGTAAGTCTTAGGTCGTCTCTTTTGAGTCGTAAGTCGGCAGGGCTTGTATTATGTTGTAATTTTTAAGTCGTATGTCGTCTGTATTTCTTGAGTCGTACGTGATAAGTCGGTTCCGACTTAGGAGTTGTGCATATTTTGTACTACGTGAGTTGTAGCCTATAAATAGGCAAGTTGGGTCATTTGTAATGGTTGTTGATTTTTGAATAAAATTCTCTTTTGTTAGCTTTGTGCTTTCATTCCAATTAGTAGTTGAGTGTAATCTCCTATCTCCTCTTTCGGTTAATCGAGTGCGCTCGATTCAACGATTGCAGAAGCCGATTCGCGGAATCAAGTGCGCTTGATCAACGCTTGAAGAATTGAAGATCTTTGAACCCGGTATCGTGCGCGATCAACGAGTTCGGGATAGCTAGAATTCGGTATCTTCGGATCAACGAATTTGGGCATTTCAGTATCTTCCAATCCACCGATTACTACATTCATCGATCTACATTTGTTTAGATTAATCCGCTGCGTCAGTTTTGGTATCGGAGCTTGTTCTAGCCAATCATAGCTAGATCGAGACTTGGAGCCTAATCATTTTGGAGTTTTGAAGAGATCAAGTGATAGCCGAGCTTGAAGTGAGAAGCCGAGCTAAGTAGAAGAGTGGGAGATCAAATTTGCATCATTTGGAGAAGTTGTGTTCATCGTGTTCATCGCAAAGTAGCAACAAAGTGGGAGTTTTCGATCCATTTCATTTTGGATCAAAGTCCGAAAGGTGTTTGTATTTTGAAGTGTTGAAGAGTTTTGAAAATTTTCAAGTATGCCACCAAGGAGAGCTAATCGTCACCAAAACGTAGAAGCTTTATATCGAAGAGAAGAAGCTGATGAGATGGAGCAAAGAATCAATGAAAATTTTAGTGAAAAGCTTAACGAAGAAATTGGACGATTAGAGAAGATGATGTTAGAAATGAATCAAAGTCGGAGAAGGGTTTCACCTGAATCTAACCATGGGGGAAGTAGAGTTTCGCCACATTCCAATCGAGAAAGAAGTGTTGACAATGATCAAAGGCGTGGGAGGAACGTGGATGATCGTGAACGGAGGAATGTAGATAGAAGGGATGATGGTGGAATACGTGAAGGTAGTAGAGATATGGGTGGACGAGATAGACAACGATATACATCTGATTTTGAAGAGGAGTATGATGGTGGTAGTGTTCGAGGACAAGGACGAGGATAAGGAAGAAATTACTCTGAGTATGATCACAAGTGGGAGTCGGGGATGAAGACTGAAATTTCTGAATTCAAAGGTGGTATGCAAGCGGAGGAGTTTCTAGATTGGGTAGCTAATGTTGAAGAGATTTTTGACTTCAAAGAAGTTCCAGAACAGCGTATAGTGAAGTTGGTTGCTACAAGGTTGAGGGGTAGAGCTTTGGCATGGTGGCAGCAAACCAAACTTACACGTGAACGAATGGGAAAGTCAAAAGTTGAATCTTGGGAGAAGATTAAGAAATTGATGAAAGCAACGTTCTTACCTTACAATTATCAATCTCTGATATATCAACGTTTGCAGAACTTGAGGCAGGGCACAAAGACTGTTAATGATTACGCAGATGAGTTTTATCAGCTTATTGCAAGGAATGATATTATGGAAACGGAAAAACAACTGACATCTAGATTCATTGGGGGATTGAGAATGCAGATCCAGGATATGGTGAATATGTTCGATCCAAGATCTGTGGCGGAAGCACATCAGAAAGCGTTGGTTTGGGAGAAGCATGGACGACGAGGAGGTGGTGTGTTTACTAATTCCAACAATCAAGTGAAGGGTGTTAGTGGAAGTTCTAATGTTTCTAAACCTATCAGTAAACCGGTGGTGAAGGAGGCTGAGAAGGCAAAGGTTAACAACGGTTTCAAATGTTACAATTGTCAGGAGTTGGGTCATAAAAGCAATGAGTGTCCAAAGCCAAAGAAGAGAGCAATGATGGCTGAGGTTGAGGATGAGGATGAGGAGGTTGAAGATTCTAATCAATTACCAGTTGAGGAGGAAGAATTGTTGTCTGGAGATGATGGTTATACATTAATGATGAGGAGGAATTGCTTAACACCGAAGCAGGAGGAAGAGACTAGCTGGTTGAGGAGTAACATCTTTCAATCGACGTGCACTATCTTGGGAAGGGTTTGCAAATTTGTTATTGATGCTGGAAGCTGTGATAACATTATCTCTACAGAAGCTGTAAAGAAGTTATCATTGAAGACAGAGAAGCACCCGAAACCATATAAGTTAGCTTGGTTGAGGAAAGGTGGGGAGGTGAAAGTTAGTCGAAGGACTTGTGTTAATTTTTCAATTAGGAAGAAATACAAGGACGAAATTTGGTGTGACGTTGTGGACATGGACGTATGCCATTTGTTGTTGGGAAGACCGTGGCAATATGATAGGGCGGTGCAACATGATGGGCGTACCAACAGTTACAGTTTCATGTTTGAAGGCACGAAGATTACTCTCGTTCCCAAGAAGCGTCAACAAGAAGAAAACAAACTGGAGGAGATTGAAGAGCTGAAAACTTTATTAACCTTGAAGGAGTTTGTTAAAGAAATCGAAGAGGAGCTGGAAGTATTCTTGTTAATTGGACGTGAGAGCAGTGAAGAAGTTGAAATTCCAGAAGAAGTTAAACCAGTATTGAAAGAATTTGAGGATGTATTTCCAGAGGAGTTGCCAACGGAGTTACCGCCGTTGAGGGATATACAACATCAGATAGATCTTGTTCCAGGTGCTGTGTTGCCACACAGACCACATTATCGAATGAGTCCAAAGGAACATGAAGAGTTGCGAAGGCAAGTGGAAGAATTGCTTGAACATGGGCGTGTGCAGGAGAGTTTAAGTCCTTGTGCTGTACCAGCTTTATTGGTACCCAAAAATGATGGAACATGGAGAATGTGCACCGATAGTAGAGCATTGAATAAGATTACTGTGAGATACAGATTTCCGATGCCGAGGTTGGATGACTTGCTGGATCAAATAAGCGGAGCTACTATCTTTTCGAAGATTGATTTGAAGAGCGGATATCATCAAATTCGTATCAGACCAGGTGATGAGTAGAAGACTGCTTTTAAAACCAGGGAGGGTCTATACGAATGGTTGGTAATGCCATTTGGCTTATCAAATGCACCAAGTACATTTATGCGGGTGATGAACCAGATTTTTAGACCATTCATTGGGAAGTTCGTGGTGGTGTACTTTGATGATATTCTGATATATAGCAGGAGTACGGAAGAGCATGTTCAACATTTGAGGGAAGTACTAATTATTCTTCGTGAGGAACAATTTTATGCTGCAACGAAGAAATGCGTGTTCATGACGCATAGTGTCTTATTTCTGGGGTATGTTGTTTCAGAGAAAGGAATACAAGTTGACCAAAGTAAAATTGAAGCTATCAGGGATTGGCCGCAGCCCAAGACGATAACGGAAGTTCGTAGTTTTCACGGGTTGGCTTCATTTTATCGAAGGTTTATTCCACACTTTAGTAGTGTGATGGCACCTGTTACAGATTGTATGAAGGGTAAACAGTTTGCATGGACGGAGGAAGCCGGGGTTGCTTTTGAGCGAATCAAAGAACTCTTGACGTCTGCACCAATTCTAATATTACCAGATTTTCAGTTAGTGTTTGAACTACATACTGATGCATCCAAGGTTGGGATTGGAGGAGTGTTGAGTCAGAGGGAACGTCCGATTGCATACTTTAGCGAGAAGTTATCAGGAGCAAAGATGAGATACAGTACATATGATGTTGAATTTTATGCTGTTGTGCAATCTATTAAACACTAGAGACACTATCTATTTCAGAAAGAGTTTGTTCTATACACTGATCATGAGGCGTTAAGCATTTACAAGGGCAAGACAAGATTTCAGCGAGACATGCATCGTGGATTGCATATCTGCAACAGTTTACTTTTGTTGTTAAACACAAGTCAGGGGTGACGAATCGTGTGGCTGATGCTTTGAGTAGGAGGAGTCATTTGTTGACTACACTGAAGGTTGAAGTGACGGGGTTTGAAATGTTGCCAGAACTATTTGTCAATGATCCTTACTTTGCGAAGGTGGTTGATAAAGTCAAGGAGGGAAAGACGGATGAGTTTTTGATGGAAGATGGTTTTCTGTTCAAGGGAAATCGATTGTGCATACCTGATTGTAGTTTGAGAATGAAGATTGTAAAAGAGCTACATGAAGAAGGACATGTTGGGAGAGACCGTACATTACAGTTGATTTCACAGTCTTACTTTTGGCCATCAATGAGGAAAGAGGTGGAAAGGTTTGTAGAGCGATGTCATATCTGTTAGGTTTCGAAAGGAACTACAACTAATGCTGGATTATATATGCCGTTACCTGTACCGACTAAACCATGGGTTGATGTGAGTATGGACTTTGTGTTGGGGTTGCCGAGAACGCAGCGTGGAAATGATTCCATTTATGTGGTGGTTGATCGATTTTCGAAAATGGCACATTTTATTGCTTGTAAGAAGACGGCGGATGCTGTTCATGTTGCTCAATTATTTTTCAAGGAGATCTATCGACTTCATGGATTGCCAGAATCTATTGTGTCGGATAGAGATACTCGATTTCTGAGTCACTTTTGGTTGAGTTTGTGGAAAATGGTGGGAACGAAGCTGAAGTTCAGTAGTGCTTATCATCCGCAAACGGATGGACAGACCGAGGTTGTGAACAGATCATTGGGAAATTTACTGAGGTGTCTGGTGCAAGATAATCTGAAGAGTTGCGATGTGAAGTTATGCCAGGCAGAGTTTGCCTATAATCATGCTGTAAATCGAAGTACTGGGTTCAGTCCATTCCAGATTGTTTATTCGAGCTTACCAAAGGGACCGTTGGACCTAACGGTAATACCACATTCGAAGGGAACAATTAAGAAAGCTGCTAATTTTGTTGAGGGGTTGACGGAATGTCATAAAATCGTTCAGGAACGATTGGAGAAAACAAATGGAAAATACAAACGATTTGCAGATTTGAAACGGAGAAGTGTTAACTTTAATGAAGGTGATTTAGTTTATGCAGTGTTAACAAAAGATCGTTTTCCAATAGGCACTTATAACAAGTTGAAAGCCCGGAAAATTGGTCTGGTGGAAGTCGTGAAACGAATTAATGAAAACGCTTATAAATTGAAGCTGCCAGAGGGTGTGTACACGTCGGATGTATTCAATATTAAACATCTTGTACCATATCATGGGGATGAACGAACTGATGTGGAAGAATTTACAAATTCGAGGTCGAATTTCTCTCAACCTAGGGAGGATGGTGTAGCTCAGGCCAGGGATGAAGGCATAGGTCGTACGCGACTTATGGAAGGAGCTATGAGTCGTGACCGACTCAAGGAAGCAGAAGACATAAGCGTAAGTCGTGACCGACTTAACATGATGGGAGACTTAAGTCGTGACCGATTTAAGAGAGTGGAAGACCTAACTCGTGGAGATGTGCTGATTATCAAAGATCTTAAGTCGCCAGGAAGACCTACCGGGTTACTCAGTGAGAAGGCAAAGCAAACTGATGACGAGATAGGTCGTAAACGACTTAACGAGCCAAGTGATAAATCGGAGACGAGTTACGACCTAAAGAAGACCTACCATAGGTCGCCGAAGTTTAACTCGTGAAGTCCTTAAGTCGTTGATCTGGGATGCCGCATGTTTTTATGTCGCTGAAGCTTGTTGGCGTTGATTCTTCTGCCTAGTTAATCTCTGCCGCTGATGGAAGCTGGAGCTGTTGATAAGTCGTTACCGACTTATAGTAAGTCGTAAGTCGGCATGTGCTTAAGTCGACAATTCGTAATTCGTTCTGTACATATGTCTTGAGTCGTATGTTTTTTAGGTCGTACTTTTGTAAGTCTTAGGTCGTCTCTTTTGAGTCGTAAGTCGGCAGGGCTTGTATTGTGTTGTAATTTTTAAGTCGTATGTCGTCTGTATTTCTTGAGTCGTACGTGATAAGTCGGTTCCGACTTAGGAGTTATGCATATTTTGTACTGCGTGAGTTGTAGCCTATATATAGGCAAGTTGGGTCATTTGTAATGGTTGTTGATTTTTGAATAAAATTCTCTTTTGTTAGCTTTGTGCTTTCATTCCAATTGGTAGTTGAGTGTAATCTCCTATCTCCTCTTTCGGTTAATCGAGTGCGCTCGATTCAACGATTGCAGAAGCCGATTCGCGGAATCAAGTGCACTTGATCAACGCTTGAAGAATTGAAGATCTTTGAACCCGGTATCGTGCGCGATAAACGAGTTCGGGATAGCTAGAATTCGGTATCTTCGGATCAACGAATTTGGGCATTTTAGTATCTTCCAATCCACCGATTACTACATTCATCGATCTACATTTGTTTAGATTAATCCGATGCGTCACTTACTCCTCCCTTTCACGTGACAGCCGAGACCCTCATCTCCAAAACAAAATCCGATCGAATTACTTATGCCCTAATTTGAAAATTTACGTCAATGGAAAAAAACGTTCAAGGAAGTCAGAGGAAAAGGCTCGCTCCTGCGTAGCCTTGGTACTAGGATGCTCTCTATGAAGTGGTAGCGCTGTGATGAAGCATGCGAGAGGAGGTTTGTTCATGAGGGTGGGTCGTGTACACGTAGGCAACGTGACTTGGAGTTTCGTGAAATGAAGGAGGATTGCGAGCATGGCCAAGGCAGTGAATAGGCGCCGATGATTTAGGGCATGGAGGCGGCTGCGAATTCGCCAATAATGATTTAGGTGAGTTCACAACTCATGCAATCTATCTCTATATCCATATGCTTGTTACTACAATCGATATTGCTTTAAATGATTGTTGTTTGTGAAATCATAGTTTTTGCTTAGTCCAAAGTGAGTTTACTGTTGTGAAGTATTAATTGTAGATTGAATACAAGTGAATTATTATTGAGGACCCGAAGTGATGATTCTGTGAATAAAATGACCTATAATTAGTTTCTGCCTAAATTTTTTTTAATTGTAAACAATTATTTGCACAACCCCTTATCATATCTTGTTATATTGGTTTTAATATATTAGCTTAGAACCTATGCATTGAAGTAGTGTTCTAGAATTGCAAACATAAGTCATCAGAGTACGAAGCGAAGCAAGATCGAGGACTGTTGCCTATGCACGTTTGCCTAAGGCAGCTGGGCCAGTCTACCAGTGGTTAAACACCGATGGACCGGTCAGTACGCCTGGGTGAGCGTTCCAGGCTACGGCTCCCATCTCTTGCATTGTCATGTTGTGTCTTTTGCATTGCTATATTGTACGGTCAGTGTTGTTTTGTGTCATTTGCATGGCTATGTGGTATGCTACCTTATTCTACTTGCTTTTTTATGGATGAATAGATAGAGTCGAGTCTTGATTTGTCAGGTTATGTTGCTTACTTTCAGATAATGTACTTCTTCTTGAATTTCTTTGAGACCATGGAAATTTATATAAATTGTGTGACTTAGTACATGTTTTATTTAGCAACCTGGCATTTTTTTAATGCAAAAGGACGTGAGTTGTCCATGTTTTGTATATATTAATAACCTGATACCTTGCTTTTGAAATAATAGCCTGGTTTTGTACATATCAATAGCCTGACACTTTCTTTAATTGCACATGCAACTTTGTATAAAAATTTGTGAATGTGTACTTTGTCTTGGACATGGCCAAACTCAAGCATTTTTGCTTTATATATTATTTACATAAATTTGCTTTGATGCTTATGTTGACCTTTTCTATTCATTCTGACATGATCTGAGTTTGTTTTGCACTTTTGATTGCATTTTCAATCTTCTTAACTTGGTTTGGTAATAACAAAATCTAAATTCATATTTATAAATATGAGTATTATGAAAATTGTTTAACAAACTATAGAATTTTAAATAAGAATTTGGAATATATATATATATAGATGGTTGGAACAAAGTACTTTTATAAAAAAATTAGTTTGTATAATATCAATTTCAAATTAAATTTATAAATCAATGCAATTTATTTATAAAAGATTTTAATAAATAACTATATGTATGTATGGATACCTAATAAACTACTTTGTCCTTCTTCCCTTTTCCTTCCATCTTTCCCGCTGAACCATCCTATCAGCCTTTCCCCCTGCCGCAATGTCCTTCTTCCCCTATACTTGTACCTCCTGCTTCCGCTTCCCATGCTTCCCTGCCAGACTCTCTTCCATCTCCCATCCCTCCTGTCAAACTCCCATCCTTGTCCGCCTCTGACACCATCGCCAATTCATCTTCTTCCCAGTCTGCTCCCCTTAATCTTTCTTCCCCTTCATTGCTTCCCCTTCCGCGGTCGCAACTAGCTTGGAACTCTCTGTTCAAAGCTAAACCCATTAACGCTGGGAAATACGAACCACGTGACATACACCTTAACTTCAATGGAGATGCTTTAGTTCCGCCAGTTGAAGTTGTGAAGGCAGGTAATTCAATGTGGAAGGAATACCTGGTAGGTTTTTTTCTTGACAACCCGTTACCTTACTCGACAGTGCTGTACTATCTTAAGAAAGCATGGAAACTTCGTGGATCCATAACTGTTAAGTCAGATGGGTTTCTGTTCTTGTTCAAATTCACTAATGAAGACGATAAGATTAGAATTTCAGAATCTGATCTCGTTGTAATGAGGAATAAACTTTTTATTGTAAAACCATGGGATGAGAATGTTGGCAATACTTGTAGTAGTATCAAAGCAGTTCCTGTTTGGATTAAGTTATCAAACATTCCTCTGTATGCTTGGTCTCCGCTGGGAATAAATTGGTTAGCTGCAAGAATTGGTAAACTTCTATGCATGGATGCTTCAACTGAAAGATTTGAACGAATCTCTTTCGCCAAATGTCTAGTTGAAGTGACTCCCAAGAACGAACTACCAGAAGGTTTTACAGTTAAATTGCTTGATGGGTCTGAACAGGATGTTATAGTTGATTACCTTTGGAAGCCTGAAATATGTACTTTTTGTAAGGAGATTGGGCATTTGGTAAGTACTTGCAAGAAGTCAGTAATTGATGAGAAGGACAAGCAATGTGGAGCTGCTGAACAACAGGAGTGTGGTGAAGTGAAGCAACACAGTGAGCATAAGGGAAAAAACTCTGGCAAACAAGTTCTAGTGAAGCAAGTCTGGCAAAAAGTCAATAGGAAAAAGGAAAAAAAAAGTGAATTAAGTAAGGAGTTGGAGGACAAGTCAAAGATAAACATAGGAGCAGAGGATACAATTGAGCTTGTTGGAAGTAAAGAAAACAGATCTGGTAAGAATGTTAATTTTGAATCTCAAAAGGTGGACCAAGCATGTGCTATGAAAACACACAATAAATATAATGTGTTGCAGAATGAAGAGTTTGAGCAAGAAATTGTGGAAATTAATGAGGAAGAGGAGGGTGAAATTAATCCTGCAGACAGTGGTGTTGAATTTAATATGGAAACTTCCCTGATGACTGCTAATTCTTCTGATTGTAATGTCATTGATAATAAAATTCCTTCTTTGCGTTCTGATGAGCAGCTCATACAAATTAATGCTTCTGCTAATGGTGGAATTAGAAAGGAAAATGGTAATAGTTTTTCAAAGGAGAATGCTCAAACTGATTCTCATGTATCAGATCAAGACAGTGCCTGGTGTACTGCTCTTGAGACATACATAACACAACTTATTATCACAAGCCATAAGTCTGATGATGTTGTTCAACCTCATGATCCTCCCCATTACAATTTCTCCATTGACCTGCCTGGTTGGCCTTCAAACATTTCTATCCCTCAATCTAAACCTACTCCTACCAAAGATCCATCCTCCTCCCAATCTAACTCGCAGCATTCCTCGCCTTTCAGGAAAATGGAAACAAGATCTCTGTCTGCACAGAGAAGAAACAAAACCACCAACCTCCAATAATCTTTATGTTTAAAAAAATCGCTGCTTGGAACCTCAGAGGGGCGCATAGTAACATTAAACTTGATCAAGTGAAAAGTTACATTTCATCTTATGATATTTGTCTTTTTGGATTGCTTGAAACAAAACTTAACCAATTGTTATCTAGCAAAGCAGCAACTTACATTAATCCTACTTGGGATTTCCTCCACAACCTTGATTCAGCTTCATATGGACGGATTTTAATTATCTTTGATCCTAAAGTAATTACTCTATCCCCAATTCTATCTACTAGACAGTTCATACATCTTCATGTCATTGAAACTCTATCTTTAACCTCCTTCTACATCACCTTTGTTTACGCTGACAACTCTGTTCTTTCTCGAAATACATTCTTCAACTCCTTGCCACCATTACGTCAGACTTCACATCCCTGGGTTGTGTTGGGTGATTTCAATTCATGTTTTGAATTCTCAGACAAATGTGGTGGTAAACCCCTTATTCCTGCAGACATTGCAACATTCAACTTAGCTATTGAACAGTCCGACTTACTTATGGTTAATAAGTCAGGAGCCAAATATTCATGGAATAATAGAAGCCGTAGTGGAGTTCGTACGTTCACGACTATTGATCATGCCTTCTGCAACATCCAAGCCCTCATCCAATGGCCCTCCTTGTCTGTCTACCTTCCCCAACCCATATTATCTGATCATTCTCCCTTGATTTTAACTCTGGGTCCCCATTTGCGAAAGGAAAAGAGAAGTTTCAAATTTTTTGATGCTTGGCTCAAGCATGATCATTTTCTTGAGTTAATAACTCAAGTTAGCTCTGAATTTATATGCTTTGGTAACCCCATGTATAAGTTTTGCAGGAAATTGAAAAGAATCAAGCAGGAGATTAAATTGTGGGCTAATACAACCTTTGGTGCTGGCAGCCTTCTTTCTACAACTCTTAAGGAACAGTTGAAGAAGCAACATGATTATATGATGGAGCATCTCCTAGATGAACATGCTGCTGCTGTTGAAAGCAAAATATTCAGTGATGTTAACAATGCCCTATGCTTGGAAGCTAACATGAAGAAGCAACAACTGCATGCCAGGTGGACTGTTGAAGGTGACAAGAACACCAAGTACTTCCATGATGCAATAAAGGTCAAACATGCCAGGGATAATATTTTTAGCATTCTTGATGATCATGGTTCCCTTTTTTCTACTGTTGATTCTGTTGATCAGGCCTTTGTTGAGTACTTCACCTCATTGCTTGGCAATGATTCTGGGTTCTCCCCTGACCTTGATCTAATCTCAACTCTTACCTTGCCCTGCATATCACCCCAGGAAGCTCAAGCTCTTATAAGGCCAGTAACTGATGAGGAAATAAAAGCTACTCTATTTTCTATGAATAAGCAATCTTCTGGAGGTCCTGATGGCCTTAATGTGACATTCTTCACAGCTACGTGGACTGTGCTTGGTCATGAATTCTGTCAAGCAATCCACAACTTCTTTTCAAAATGCAAATTGCTGGGGGAAGTGAATTGAACTAATATTGCTCTAATCCCTAAAGTTTCTCCACCAACTAGTGTCTCCTCGTTCAGGCCTATATCCTGTTGTAATGTTATATATAAATGCATCACAAAAATTCTTGCCTCCCGAATGATTAGTGTAATGCCAACTGTTGTCTCCTTGAATCAAGCAGCCTTCTTACCTTCAAGAAACATACTTGACAATGTCCTCCTTGCTCAAGAATTACTAAAAGGTTATACTAGAGGTAATGTGTCTCCTGCTGCTGCTCTAAAAATCGACATATCTAAAGCATATGATTCTATCCACTGGGCTTCAATTGTGAGGATCATGGAAGTCATGGGGTTTCCCAAAATATTTGTGTCATGGATATATGTGTGCATTTCCACACCAACCTTCTCTGTTGTTTTGAATGGTAGACCAGTTGGGTTCTTCAAAAGTAGTAAAGGAATTCGTCAGGGTGATCCCATATCTTCCTACTTATTCTTGTTGGTTATGGAAGTTTTTACTGTTTTACTTAACTCAAGATACTCTCAGAAGATAATTAAGTACCACCCTAAGTGCTCTGCTCTTCAAATACAATCTTTAATGTTTGCAGATGATGTTCTGTTGTTTACTAAGCCTGATATTCCCTCTCTGACTGGAATTATGGAGGCTCTCCATTCATTTTTTGGTATGACTGGTCTTTCTATTAACCAAGCAAAATCTTCCATGTTATTAGCCGGAGTGAGTGATGTTCAAGCTGCAGCTCTTTATCTGCACACTGGCTACTCTAGCATGGACAACGATATGAGGTATCTTGGGCTACCTTTAATTACTAAAAGAATTACAAATGCTGATTGTATACCTTTATACAATAAAATTACATCTGTTATGGGTGTTTGGTCTAATAGGCAATTGTCTCAAAGTGGAAGGCTAGTCCTTATAAAATCTGTAGTTTTTTCCTCCTTAGTTTATTGGGCTCGGTCCATTATCCTCCCATCCAAGCTGCTGCAACTTATCAGGTCAGCAATGAATAGATTTTTTTGGTCTGGCAGTATGCACAACAGGAAGTTGATGCCTTGCTCATTTACAAAATTTGAAACTCCCTTGAAGCTTGGTGGGCTTGGTGTTATTAATGCTAGGATGTGGAACTTTGCTGCCATAAGTACTCATTTTGATGATCTAATCAACAAGAGAAGTTGCATTTGGGCTAAATGGGTCTGGCAATATTACCTAAAAACAAAATACTTTTGGTGCATTGAAATCCCTCAAAATAGCAGTTGGATCTGGAGGAACATTCTGAAGTTAAGAGATGTATATCTCCCATTGATACAATATCAAGTAACTACTAATTCTGATGTGAGCTTCTAGCATGATCCTTGGTCGGGCAAGGGGCTGATCCTTTCTAAAGTTTGTGACTACCTTCAACTTCAACAATCTGGTATTCACTACGATGCTAAAGCTAATGATTATTTGCAGGAAGGGAAAATACTATTGCCTAATAGTAGCAATCAACTGCTCAGGCTATTGTGGACTGAGATTCAATCCAATTACTGCACTACCCATCAACTGGAGGCTGTTGCATGGGACTCGAAGCCACACAGTGTCAGGGGTGTGTACAAATCTATTTCTGTGTATGCTTCCCTCCCTGCTGCCAAATGGTACTCTGTGATCTGGACTAATGATTCTGTTCCTTCAGATAACTTGATGATGTGGAAAGTCATAAATCAGGCTCTACTCACTAGAAGTAAGTTGAACAATTTTGGTATGGCTTGCTCCCCTTTTTGTCTCTTTTGTGAGTTACAAGAGGAAACAACTGACCACATTTTCTTTGACTGCCCTGCTCTCCAAAACATTACGGCCAGAATCAGTGCCATTACTGGGGTTAATCTTACTGCTGGTGGTTCTAGCAATACCTGGAGTATAATTTACAAAGCTACTAGATGGATAAATTTTGAGTCCAGAGTTTTGGCGGTTTGTTTAAAAAAATATCTTAGTGTAATATGGAAGGAAAGGTACGCAATCATTTTTGATAATCACAGGAAGAAAATAGAAGAATTATGGCATAAAGTTAGGAAAAGCACCCGTTGGCAATTGATGAACTGCAACACCAAATTCCCTGACTGTTTGTTACATGTTTGGGTTTGATGTTTTTTGTTGTTTCCTCAATCTCTTTATATATATATATATATATTTTTATCTTTTCTTTCCTATTCCCTATGTATTGTTCTCTTTTATTGTGTTGCAATAAAACTGGTAGGGGTCCAGTCAACCCCGCTGGCTTTGCCAAAAAAAATAAACTACTTTGAAAATCTAGTGAACAATCTTATTAAAGAGCAACAACCTTTTCTATAATACATTTTTGTTAAAACTTGGATTTCAATTTAGTTTAAGAATAAATGTACTTATACTATTATAGGTTTAAGTTCAGCAACAATATATTTATGGACTTTTTAATAGAAGAAACTAAGTGTATATAAATTTCTTTGACATAGTACAAGTTACATTTAACGGCCTACTTTTTCTAAGTGCATAAAGGGTGTATTGTCCATGATTTGTTTTTTTATATGCTATAGCCGTATTATTTAAAGTATATGCTTTCGAATACAATAATAACCCGGTATATATAAATAGATTTAAAGTGGAGAATTGTACACACTTTTGACAAGTTGGACTTGAATTATTTGTATGTGTGAGTTATGTTATCCCATTACAATGAGCCTGCGGCTATTATTTTATATACATCACATATATCAAATGGGTTTGGAAATATTGTTTTATAAAATAAATACTTTTAAAACCATTTGAATTAATAGAAGAATTTAATAAATGATAAATCAAATAAATATTTTGAGAGCCTTAGTTCTATAATGTGGGGAGTACTAATAATTGACTTAGTGTTATCAATTGGTTTAAATGCTTTTGAATAACGTTTCGTCAAATATTGTACAACTCATTGAATAAAATGTTTGAATGGAATTTACTAACCCATTAGCGAATACATGAATTTCACCAGGTAGTATGGGATGGCTTGGTTAAATTCTTGTGATCATATTTGGGAAAGTACTTAACACTTTAGAGTTGTATTCTCTTCTGGTGCGCGACAAGTGGTTGCTAGATCCTTAAAAGAATGTAGTTCAGGTTTTCCAGTGGTATCCGTAATAAGTGATATTTACTAGTTGTTAGTAAATACTTGGATTTCACCATATGGTATGGGACGTATTGGTTAAATTCTAGTGATTACTGAAGGTGATAGTATTAGGCGCTTTAGAGTTTACTCTCTTTTGGTGTGAGTCAAGTAGCTGCTAGATCCTTAAGAAGTTACACCTGGATTTCTTTTCGAACATAGAAATATAATAATCAATAAATAATCTGGATTTCTTTTCAAGTGAAATAATATAAGATAAATCCTGGAATTTTCGAGTCATGGTTGTTACAATCATCTTGATCGTCCTGGATTATCCTTGAGATCGTCTTGTGATCCTGTGATTTCCCGTCTTGAGTACGATCCTCGGTATCAGATCGGTTTGAGTGATATTAAATTGTTTGTTTGTTTGCTACGGGGCCTGAGTATGATCATTACGATCGTCTTGAGTATAGATCTCTTGGATTTTGGAAAATTGGATTTTGTAACTAGTCTGTGTTTTGTGAATTATATATATTCTTGGATCTTGTTATAGATGCTAAGTTTAGTCAATCTTGTGAATCATGTGTTTAGTGACTAATCCGTGTTTTATGACTTAAACTTATAATCCTGTTTTGTGTTAAATTAATCTTGCGACTTGTGATATCTTGGACATCTGGATTGAATATCTTTAGTAATTAGCGGTGTATATCTTGGACACCTGTATTGGATATCTGGATTCGGTTATGTATAATTTATTCTTGTGTTATATCTTGTTTTCAACCTATTGAATATTTAGAGATAGTCTGACCCGGGTGTTATTTTGCTCGGGTCAGGCCTAGACTTTTCGGGCTACAGGACATGTTGACTTTTGGATGTTGGGCTAGCGAAGAGATAAACACTTTTGACTTTTAGTTTATCTCATTTAGAAATTTAGATTATGTTTATAAAATGCATAACAAAGATTAGGGAATTATAAAAACTTGTATATTATGTGAGTTTAGTGTTTTATTTCTGCAGACTCAAAATTTGTATATGTACAAGTTGAAATTTATTCCGCTATGATCTATGACTGTTATTTATATATACTATTCTGATTCTGAGAAATCAGTGCATCTATTACTTTATATTAATACTGTACGTCAAATTCAGTTCAGATATTAAGTGAAAAAGGTATAAATGACGTGTCAGTGTTAGAAGAAAGATATATTCACATTCGATCGCCCTTAACAAGCCATATTCTCTGGATTAGTAGACGACGTTATTTGTATGTTCTTTGCTAATCTGGGCATCACGGTAGGGTCATTACAATTTCAATATATAAAGAGCTAACTCACCTTCATTTTTTGCAAATCCTTTCACTACGTACTAAAGTATCCTTTCTTTGCTTTATCACTACATAATGACACATATGAATGGACATGTAGCTTGCTTGAAGAGATGGAGTGCTTGGACTAGAGGGTTCGACCTTGAGTGCTTGGGTTTGTAGGGGTGGGTATGCGTGTTTTGGAGGTGGGTAGGATTGGGTGTGTGGCTTGTGGACTCGGGTCGGGGAAGTGTGCAGGTTTGAGTGGAGTGTATGGGTGTATGGTGGGTTTTGGAGGTGGGTACAGACGTAAGTAGGGGGTATAGGCTCTAGTGGAGGTGGGTTTGGGGCTCAAGTATGATGTGTGGGGTGGGTACGACCTTTGGGTAAGGGGTGTAAGTGCTTGGGTGAGTTGTTTAGGAGATAGAAGTGTTGGATGTCATGGAAGAGATAGAGAAAGTGAAAAATGGTGAAGAATGAAGTGTGAAGAAATGGAGAGATGGAGGTGCTATTTATAGTTGAAACTTTCTACTAAAATTTCTTTTCTAACCTTAAGCTAATTTTGAATTTTCAACCACCGTTTATTTCCGTTCCAAGCAAGAATAGACATGGAAGAGATGGTCTTTAATGAGATGAGATATGTGGATTTGAGATTTGTACTTAATGAAATGATTATGCATTTTTCATTTAATTAACAAAATTCATAAAAATAAAATGCTCCTTTTCCATGCATGATTTTGACAACTAAGTACTAAAGTATTTATGGAGAAAGGATGTCTGAGTATTTATTTGGAATGATTATGTTTATTCACATATCTTTATAAAATTAAAATATTTTCTTTTTTTTAACAAAAGTAAACTCCCTTTGTCTTTTAGTTCTAATTGTAAATGTTTACCGAAGTGTGTAAATGTGTAAGTATGCATGTTGCAAAATGTTAAAACAACCTTCGTTTGGTCATCGGTCGTAAATCGGAAAAAGGATTGTCGGTCACATTTTAAATTTTTGCTAGACAATTAATTTATGTAAACAAAACTTGAAAATAAGTTTCTTATCATCTTTAAATAATTAAAACAAGTTTATTTGAATTATAAAATTATATTTAATAATGTTAAAATTTCATTACGAAATATGACGTTAAATTGACAAAATACCACAAAGTTAGATTATCTTATAAAACAAGTTTATATATATTTACAAAACTTTTATAAATCAATTATTATTATTAAATAAAATTTGAAATAGAATTATTTATTATTTAAAACAAATCCAATTTTATCGCAAACCGACTTTTGTCACTTTTCGACGAAAATCCAAACTTCTTGATTTTGTAATCAAATTCTAAAAAAGTCACATAAAACATGATTATTTAAATTTTTAAAAATTCTATATTTGAATATTTTAAGTAAATTAAATATTCCATTTTCAAAGTGGTAAAATTACGGGTCATTACAGGAGGGAACTTGTACTATCCGCATAAATTTAAAAGGTGATTCCACCATTATCCCACGAATTGTACGAGTTGAATACGGAAGTTAATCTGGGTATGATTAATCTAATCTTTTACTCAATATAAATTGGTTTGGGGTTTATAGTAAACTATGTGTTAAATAACATTGTTTTTGACCCATTAAAATGTTATGATTTGAATATATGAAATCTTTGATTTAGATTTAAATAAATAATTTGGAAATGTTGTTCCTAAGTAAAAAGTGAAACGATTTGGAATTATTCCAATATTAAAAAAGGTTTAATTAACCAAAGATTTTGATAAATAAGGCTTAATGATTCCATACACTATTAAGAAGATAAATGGAATAATTTAAAATAATACGTCTCTCTGAGATATTTATGAATGAATAAAAAGATAAATTAAATTGAATGATGATTGATAATCATATACGAACTTAAAATCTTTGTAATCGATGATTGGTTCGAAGGAACCGGGGTCGGAATTTGGTAACTTGTATCCGAAAACTACTTCGAACCAATGTATACATTCGAATGTGATGATATGATGAAGATGATGACTTTTGAAGATGAGGATCTTCATGATGAAGGGCTGCTTGCCACAAGTCCCTCGGAGTGAAATTTACCATATCATATATTTATGGTGGCAGTAGTGCTCTGTTATAAAAATCTTCGATTGAAAGGACTAATCGCTACTAATCCTAGGAATAATTCTCGATAGGATATACTAAGAGGAGTGCCTTTGGTTTCGTTCAGTCCTAGAATGAACTTGTATGGACGAATGTCTGACATCGCATTTCTAAGATCATAAACGTTGACTTACAAACATACATCTGTTTGGTGGTGGAGAAGGCAACTGCTCTTAGCTTAACACACTTCTCTGAGACGTATGATCTCAGAGGTTGTATGTTCGTGAAAGTCAGTAGTGGTCGAAGGAATGATAAGGTGGCATTCAAAGTGGAACCTGTTATGATCAACGTGTTGCTTTGTAAAACGTAACCTCACGAGCCTCACATCCCAAGAATGATATGAGATACTATGTGGTCTGCAGAACAAATTCAAGCTATTAGTTATGAGGAATAAAAGGCATCTGTTGCCTTAAGATGATGAAACAGACAAGTATGGAGGCCGACGGAGATCGCGTAAAGCCACCGAGTAATACTCTGTTCCATGGTAGTGTAGCAGTATAGTTCGGAGGCTGACGGAGATCATGTAAAGCCACTGGAGTGAACTAGTATTGTTATACGTGGATTTTCGAATGGTCATTAGTTTCCTATCATGTTGGAAATCCAATTCTAAATACGAGCTTTACAGTTTTGTTTGTAGTCCTAAAATAGCTGTAATGCTTTGCAAACATTCAGCTACCCCTTGTTGGAATTTAATAATGGTTACAATTTCGGCTATGTTTATATATATTTAATT
Organism: Allium fistulosum; assembly: GCA_030737815.1. Taxonomy (NCBI): domain Eukaryota; kingdom Viridiplantae; phylum Streptophyta; class Magnoliopsida; order Asparagales; family Amaryllidaceae; genus Allium; species Allium fistulosum. The sequence continues at coordinate 1,365,289,765 of CM060902.1, read as the reverse complement.
AGAAAGGATTTTCAAAGCAATGTTATTAGAAATAATATCAAATGGTTTAAGTATAAAGTATTTTGGTTATCATAAGGTAAAAACTCGTTTGTGTTTATGTGTGGGCATGGCCTTATGAAATATCCTTCTTTTCAAAGGTTTTGATTAACATCAGCATTAAAATTTTGAGTATCTCACGCTGGTTTATAAAGCCTGATCTAGGTATTTTAAATACTCGGGTTAGATCCGAGTAGTTTTAGGTTTAGTTGAAGACGCTTGGAGTTTCTAGATAAGAGCTGGAGATCTTCATCTACATATGGATTGTATTTTATTATCCGCTGTATCTATTGCATTTGTTTTTACATTTATAAGGACACAGGGTTTATAATTGTCCAGGCTAAATCTAGGTTAGACTCTGATATTGTATTCAAAATTTTCCACTGTAAAGATTATATATTGAAATAATATATGTTATTCCATTCTTGTGAGATTCTATTCTATCTTTATTTTCTTTTCCCTAACAATCGGGCTTTCGGCACTTGGATAAATCCCGGTTGTTACATTAACACTATTTCTTTTGCTTTATAGATCTAGCCTCCACTTATAAAACCATAATCCTTAAATCAGTTCCAAAAACCCCAAATCAAAACCAAACAAAACAAATTTATATATAAAACCGATCACTGCAGAGAGGGCTATGCAAATAAATCAACATTATTAATAGATTTGGAGTTTTGAAAATGGCAAATTTCTGGGAAGCTAAGGAGAAAGAGGATCTACATCAAATCAAAGAAGATGCATGACTAATCGGTAAGTGAGATTCATCCTATGTGTGTGTATATTGGTAAGACATAGTAGTTCACCCTTTATGATCTTAAACCAAATTATAGATGATGTAACTGATAATTAAAAAGTGATTTTTTATATACACCCAATTAAGATGTGTATACCATGGCTAGTTAATTAGAAAAATGATTTTTTATTTAATGTAATCGAAGGAGGTTAATCACCCTTTAATTAAAAAGTGTGAAATACAAATGTGTTCCGAACTCGACATATTATTTATCAAAATTGTAGTTTTTCATGACACAAACCCACTGGTGGTGTTCATTCATTGATGGAGTATACGAATCCATCATAAAATGCATCGAAAGTTCAACGAATATGGATTGTCCCTTTTGATCCAACGGTGAAACAGGGATGATATAATGATCATGGGACATGAGTGTGCAGGGGAGATCAAGTGGAGAGCCATGCTGAAGTCTAATCGACCCTAGGTGGTCGGAGTTTGCTAGAATGTCGAACCCTAATTCAGCAAATAAGGGGCTGTGCGACCAGATTTCAGTGGTCGAGATATATGCCTATGGTGACGACTGGTAGAGTGGATGAGCTTTGCATATTTGGTTCCGATCGGGGTATGGATGTTCATAACAAGCATTAGTGATGCTTGTTTTCTGAATGAGAATGGATTCTCATGTGTGGGAGTAGTACGATGGGATTAGAAACATAATTACAACAAAATAATTAATTTAAAAAATATATAATTTGTGGACAAATTAGTTAAATAATACCCTATACTTTAAATGCTCATAACTATCGCATACGAATTCCGTTTCAAATGTCGTTCATAGCATCGTGATCATGGTGAGATGAGGAATGCTTGATATGTTGTTTACTGTACTTCAGGATACTTCAGAAAAGTGTCTTAGTTTGGGTATGTTCGTAATACATTGTTTGATTGATGATTCCAATAGCATGGCATTCGGTAGGCATTACGATATATTTTTCGGAGGAAATATTTCTTCGATGTAACCGGTGATGTCTAACAACAACGATTACAAGAATAGACATTATGACACATTTTTAGAGGAAATGAGTACTTCGGTGTAACCGATAACGTCTAGCGACAGCATTCCGGTGCATTTTTTAGAGGAGCCATCTTCTCGATGCATGATTTGATGATGACGAAAACAATACATTTTCAGAGGAAATGAGATCTTCGGTGTGACCAGTGATGTATAACGGTGGAAATTTCAATTGTTTAGGTGTTACGTTACACTTTTAAGAGGAAATGAGTTCTTTGGTGTGACCAATGATGTCCAGCGATAGTAGATTAAGGCATCACATACGATTTGACAATATAGTACGTTCAGAGGAGTTGAATCCTTGATGTATGATTTGGCAATAGTGGGTGAGACATATAGTTCCTCGGTAGTGAGTCGCACACATTTTCGGCATGAGGATTGGGTCTTTGGTCCCAATCGTGTGCATATGACTAGGCAAATGATATATTTTACTGAGTCTTAGCATATGATGTCACTATAGTATTATATTGTGTTTAGCTGACTTGTTGGGTGCATGTGACATAGGTTAATGTATGATTTTTGAGCATAAGTGTTTTTTTACTAGCTTATCAGTATTATACACTTATATGATGCGTTTCACTCACCAGACATATGTCTAACCCCCTATATCATTTTCTTCTTTTTAGTTATACTCTGATAGGTCAATATAGAGGATTGGTGGTGACTTGGAGGCATGATGGTTCGATGAAGACGTGCATTCATTTATCTATCAGTTATCTACTATTTATTTTATATTAATTACTCACATACATTAGATAGTTTTCATTAATGGTACAAAAGAAGTTGTAGTTGGAGTATATTTGATATTACATTGTCTTTATTTCTTTGGGATTGTATTATTGATTATTATATTATATTCCTTCCGCTATGAGTTTTAGAAAGTGCAGAATATTATAGATAGATCCATGATTTAATTTATATATTTTACGTCAATATGATCCGCTATCTACGAGGTCACGGTGTCAATGCCGCTTTTGGGCATTAATCATGGCACCATAGATGGCGGATTGTTACATGTGATATTAGACTTAGGTTAGCCGATTCCTACTAAATTAGATTGTATAAGAGAGCATGTTTTTAATTTTCTATTATTTATATTATATATTTATTTATACGCCACACCTCATATATTTTGACTCATAGAGGTAGCTGTTGGCTTATCCCTTATTGAAGTAAACAACTATGTGTCGAATATCAGTTAAGATTTAAAGCAGTTTTGGGATGAAAAATAAATCCATCACATTTGTTGTAATTAACTCCATAGAGAATTTATCAACGCGGGTTTATATGCTAAGTAGTTGTAGAGTAAATTGTGGGACTAGGGATTAATAAGAAGAAGTGCAGTACCCTTAAGTCCATAAAACATAGTATTATGTTGATGAGGCGTAATGAAGGCACTTCAACATAATTTTCGATTATATGACCGAGTTGCTTGTGTGAGTTATGATCTACTGTAACTAAATTAGTAAAATTAATTGAAATGTTTTCCCTAAAAAGTTAAGGAAAAATATAGAAGTTGAAGTTTGTTTAATATATTGAAGTAATAACCCTTTATTTTAAGTTTTAAACGTGAGAAAATTTCATAAGAGGAAAATTTTCATAAATATCTTTAAGCTTTTGTTTTTGAATTTTTTTTGTAAGGCGCATTGTTGCCCTCGTATTTTGTTATATACTTTTCTTTTGATAAAGAATTTTTTTAAAGTAAATTGCCAAATAAAGACACATCCTTTTGAATTTATTTTATTTTATAAATATTTTTTTATCACTTGAAATTTTTTAAAATATTATACTTTCTTTACATTTTTTTGAATAATTATAATTACAAAGATAAAGTTTAAAATATTATGCTGTATAGGTTTATTTTTCTAAGTCAAATTTGAACCATTTTGGACAGAATCTAAATTGACAAAGAAGATTTAAAATTATTATTATAAAACTTGAGGAACTTTTCAATTGCAATATGTATGTATTTTTGAATGGAAATTGAAGGATTTGTGATATAAACTCTTAAAAAGATGCATTAGTAAATAATTTAACATTTGGAAATTAATTTTCGAATTCGATATGAAAATAATTAGTAACCAAAACCGATTTTTACAATTATATTTTTATGTATATACACGACGTAATGTTTAAAGGTGTTAAAAATTAGCTAATTATAAAACAAAGTGATTAATACACACACACACACACCTGTGTGTGTGTATGTGATACAATGGTTATGAAAATAATGCTGTAAAAATGAAGTATGTGTATTTCAGGAAATAACTGAAGTTAGTTCAAATCAAGTTATATTTTGAGTAATTAATATTGAATTGGTAAAACTATAAAGGATTGAGTTTTGGAAGTTAAATGTTTTTTGGTAATAATACTTTTAAGAATTATTGGAAAGAAATTAGCTTTGGAAATTGAAAGTATGATAATAGTTAATGTGTGGACATATGAATAGACATCAAATGATTAAATTGAAATGAGATCGGTTTATGATTTTATATGAAACATCTAAAGTAAAACTTTCTGAACATTTGTTTGAGTAAAATCTAAAGAATTTATTTTGAAACAATGTGCGATGATCAAAATTTAAATGTTAGTTGAAGTTAATAGATAATTTTATGGTTTTCAAATCTTACTAGTTTTGTGAAGAATAAGATTTGAAATCAATGATTTTGAGTTAAAAACAGCAAATTTGATATTTTCGTTTGAAATTTGATTGGAGCTAGAAAAGAAAATCAACCTATAAATTTTGAATTGATTATGGTGAACAAGCCAGGATAATCATATGCCCGTATGCTAAGGACTTTCTAGAAATGAAAGTTATGGATTTATGATTTAGGGATTTGCACTTAAAGTTAACAAGGGTATTGTTTATGAATTTTGGAAACAAATTCTAAAACATTAAGGAAAATAAAATCTTTTTTGAAATAGTAATTTACTATTATTTATAAAGTAAGGTGGAATTTAGATAAAGAGTAGTATGATTTGGGAAGACTATCTAAATTTTAAGCAAATAATAATATGATTATTTTATGGAGTTTACGGGAAAACAAATATTATTATTATTATTTAAGAAATAAAAATAAGAGGTATTCTGAGAATAAAAATAATAATAAAGATATATTTTTCGTGAATATTTTTGCGATAAATTATTACTATTTTTATATAAATAACAATAAAATGTATTTTGGAATTTAATGCAAAATGTTGTTATTTTTGAATTATATAATAATAAAGTGGTTGTGAAAAAAACGATTTAAATAAATATTATCGTTTTGATGTAAAGTGATAATAATATTATAGTTTTGAAGGAATTTTGACGAAAATTATTATTTTGGATTAAATAATGATGTTTGAGATATTTAAAATAACCGTTGAAAACAAAAGAGTTTTAAAGCATATTATAAATTTGAAAAAAAATAAGGAGATAATAGAGAAAAAGTATTTTATAATAAACAATACAAAGATGATTTATACTTAAGAGGTAATAACAAGTTTAAATTTATTATTTTGAATTGTTGAGACATATGTGATTAAATGTAGTTTGAAATTAACATATATGTTTACATTAAGGGCTAGGATACAATTACATAAGATGTTAAGAAGCATGAGAACACAATATAGTGAAAAGTTTCCTAAATGGTTGAATAATAGAAGATGGTTGTATGAGGCAGTCGCATATAAAGGATGACTACCTTTGTCTATGTAAAGTGTTTTTGGAGTACATCAATGTATGTAGCGGTACTATAGCTATATGTTAGTTTGCAGGACTTCACAAGCATGTGAAGTTAATATTAATTTTGAAGTATCTAGTTGTTTGATTTTAAAATATGAAGTAAATGTCTTGACTTGCACGTATAAAGGTACGAAGGCGGTCTTAAAGAAGGAAAGATTTGGCAATTCGGAAGAAAATTTACTAAGAGGTAAGATTAGTTCTTTCATTCATCAATTGGATTAAAAGAACCATCTTATGTCAATTTACAAAATAGTGACCTTTTATGCATAAATTATTTTTAGTTCCCGATGCACGTGATAACAAAGTGAAAAATGCATGACCTTGTTTACGAATTCGTTATAATAATATCACCTTCGTTGAAAATAAGGCATCATCAATTTATGATATATGTAGATTAAATGGTGATGGAGTACGGGGCTCACCTAAGTTTTGCAACAACCTGCATTTTCGACCTTGAGTTCAACTCTTAAACCGATGTTACTACCTTAAGAACCAGAAAGGACGAGTCATTGTGGTATGATAACAAGAAAGAAATACCGTTCTAGCTAATAACTTTCAGAGTCTAAACAAAGTATACTATCAATAGCCATAATCACTACATAACACCATAGTATTTATGCAATGTCAGATACATATATCTGCACAACGCTAGTCAAATCCAATCTATATAAATATAAATATAAACACACACACACATAAATAAAATCCAAGTCATAACACTTATTCACAGCATTTACATTATGTGCAATACAGTCCTTGCCTTTTGCACCATCTCGTATCCAAGCTCCATCAACCTAGAGATATAAAGAAAGAGTAGAAATAAGAGTGGATCCGACATAAGTCTAGTGAGTGAGCTATACTTGCTCCACATATACTATAAAGATAATACTACAACATGATACGAGTCTAACGTCTCGGTCACCTCATGCCTTGCTGGTCATACCATACTTATCCTAGCATATACATTTAATCATATCGTATTGCATATATGTGGACTCACTTCCCTGGACTCGCCCTATGTGCTACAGGGTCACCTGTTGTACAACGTTATGTCAATCATATGTAGGGTCCACTTCCCTGGACTCACCACATGTGCTACAGGGTTGTCTTTTGTCCGTACCTCATGTACAAACTGTACTCATGTCCTGGACTTGCATCTTGCACTAAAGGATCACGTACTATCCATCCTCCACACTGGCCAGTCAAAGCACTGTAGGGGAGAAACACAATACCCGGATCACCTACTTGTGTCATGGGTTCATATCTTAGGTCACCTACTTGTGCCACAGGCTCGCACACATTTACATCAACGTCGAACAAAATTTATTTCCAAATAATATACAAAACTATCTCAAAGAAACGATCAACACCCACGTAATTCAACTCAGATTCGTGACATTATCCATCATCTCTGAACTAGCCTCTAAACATCTTTTAAAAGAAAAGATATCAGGACCCAAATCGATAAATGTTAATATATTTTGTCCAGTTTCAGTTTAGGTTCAACCTTTCCCCAAAAAAGGGCCACCAGTGGACCGGTTGCCTAGACCAGTAGACCGGTCGTAGTCAAAATTTTGAATTTTGGCCATGATTCCAGTCGTTCCTCCATGTCATTCGCTTCTAGTTGCCTTTATTCTACCTCCAATCGTTTAAGAATGTCCCTATCATCATACCCTCCATTTCTATGATCATTTTACACTTAAATTCATCAATTTTCATTGTACATTCATTAAATTCAATGAAAACGAGAAAATTTAATTTATTGTTTACTGTTTTTATCAAATCCCTCCAAAGCCAATGTTTAAGTCTAAAATTAAGTGATTTTAAATTGTTATCTACCCTAATCTAGACCATAAATCATATTTGTAGTATTATAATTGCATTATATAGAGAGAAAAGCAAGAATCACTCATCGGACCACTCTCCACTACTTCTGCCTTCATTGTCCGGACTTCTGCGCCAACAAGCTTAAAAAATTCGCCTTCAAATTGGTATAAATGGGTAGTCCTCTCTGTAAGATTTGTGATGCCGTTGGTTTCGTGTGAATCCATCAAGATTTGAGTGAGATATGACAATTTGATTTGGAAGAAAGAGGGAAAAAAGAGAAAAAAATGAGTGGTGTTGGTTTCTGGAAGGGGAAAAGAGTTACATACTCTATATTTTTATAGATGGAGGGAAAACAACGGTCAACTTCAATTCAAATTCAAACTTTATGCTCATTCAGCTCGACATGAGATCATCCATAATCCCTTCACATGGATTCCACGAATTAAAAAAACAAGACAATCACAATAGCGCTTGTTTCATCTTCAAATTTCAAAGTTGAAAAATGACCATTTTGCCCTTTCTTATTTTTAATTTATTTCATTTTCAAATAAAATAAAATTATTTAACACTATTGCATATTTAATATTTTAACAGTAATATATACCAAATTTCCGGGGTATTACATTCTTTGCCCCATAAAAGAATTTTATCCTCGAAATTTCTAAGGAATAAAGAATGTATTGCACATTCTCGTATCATGTGTCATAATGTGTAACACATAAACATATAAGCATACAAATTCAATCATCCAAACAATCATCCATACAATAAAGAAACTAATCAAACCAAGCATCCTGTAACGACCCAGAATTTTTGATAATTAAAATTTGAATATTTAATTGATTTTAAATATTTATAAATGGAATTTAGAAGTCGAATGATTTATTTTTCGAATATTGGATTTAATTGGATAATTAAACCGATAAATTAAATAGTGAAATTCCAGAGATAATTGAAAATCGAGTTTAAAATGATTGAAAATGATTTGTAAAATTTTATTTAATCATACTGGAATTATAGAAAGGTTATAGAACTTTTAAAACTGAATTTGAAGTTAATCTGTGAAAAATTGGATATTTTAATATTTAATTATCAACTGTAAAAATAGTCAATTTTCGAAGAGTCTCAGAATTGAACGAGACCAGTTCCATTGGATCCGTAATAGTTAGTTATTATCGGATTTCAATTTTCGTATCCATCGGAGTTGTCGTTTGACCGTGGCAGCTCCGAACGCATTGAAATTGTTTTAATATTAATTTGGCGAGTTAAAATAGTCATTTTTCAAACGGTCTCGGATTTCGACGAAACCAGTTTCATCGGATCCGTAATGTGATATTATTGTAAGATTTCAAATTTCATAATTTTTGGAGTTACCGTTTGTCCGGTACAAATTAAAACGCCTCGAAATCGATTTAAATCGGTTTAATTTAAAATTGATCGTTTAATTCCGTAACTCGCACAGATGACCGAATTAGCTCCCGAAACACATTCCATTGTGTTCGGAATGCGGGGTAAACTTTACGAACGCCAGGCGGCACGTGTGATTTGGAGATCGTTTGAAAAAGTCGTTTAAAATGAATTTAATATTAATTTAATACGTATATATATATACGTTTGCCCAAAACCCTAGTCTATCTTCTTCCAGCCGCCGTTCACAACATCAATGGCCAGAAATGTCGATTCCTTCTCCCTCAATTATTTTCCAATCCACTCAATATTTACGAAAACTTCCAACTACAAAAAGGAAGAGCATCACAAGCTCTTTAATGTCAACGGTCGTGATCGAATCTCGAGCAAAGTGGAGGGATAAAATTGCTCCCGTTCGCACGTTGTTTAGGCACGTTTCTCAAGAGGCCTGGGTGACCGAGCCTCGTATGGTTTATGTTGGAGGTCGATGCGAGCAAGGGCTTCCAAACGATAGTCTCTGATCGAAGTTCAGACGAGCGTGGTGGTCGCGTTATTTAGGGCAATATGGCGGCTATGGGTTTGGGGGTATGGGGGTTTCACGTAGAAGAGGAAGGAGGGAGTGGATGGCACGATCTGAAGCAAGTGAATCCAACGGCCCCTGATTAGTTGAGTAAAATTATAAAAGAGAAATTGAAATTAAATTGTATATTTATAATTCGTATAAACTTTAAACTGTGATATCTCTTTTATACGAGGTCAGAAAATGGCGAAATCAGTTGCGTTGGAATCGTATCGTCGAACACTACGCGATGCAATTGGTTTGGAATCGTTTGGAGCTAGTTTGAATTTCGGGTAAAATTAAACGCCGTTTAATTTTATTCGAAAATAAACGCTGGAATCAGAATTAAAATCACGGTGAGATCTTCTCACTCAATTGAATGTGGAATTATTTACAGTTATTGATTGATGATTGACTGTTTGGATGTGATATTAGATATAGTAGGATATATATCTATATATAGCAATATATACATATTGGCATATGTATATATTGGATTGATGACTTCCCGCCTCGTATAGCGGATGAGACCCTATTGCGCCGTTAGTAAGCGGATTTTTATAAAACGTATATACCGCGATAATTCCGTACTGGAGCGGAATTGGTATTGTGCTAACATCTGTGGATGCAGGGAAACAGGTTGGAGGGATCCAACTGGATTCCTCACTAGTAGTTATTTATTTACAGATATTGTGATATATTCTGTTATCATATGATGATATATGATATTGACTGTTGTGATGGACTGATTGGTGTTGTGGCATCATCGGATTCAGTTTTGAAATGTAAAAATAACGACTTTTACTTTAAAAGGATTTTTAAAGTGATTTTTGAAAATATACGTTTTATGGGATTTTTGAATCGATTTATAAACGTAAAATTTTAAAAGTTACAAAAATTTATAGATTTGTGAAATATAACCGAAAAGTGATTTTTGGAATAAATAGTTGACTGATTTATGAAATGGTTTAAATTGAGATTTTTGAATTTCTGTAAACGGTTTATATAAAAGATTTATGAAATTGATATCTACAAAATTAAGAATGTTGAAATTATAAAACGAGTTTTTATAAGTGTTAAAAATGAAATATTATGGAATCCGTAAGTGAATGAAATTTATAGATTTATAAATTGTGAAGTTGAAAATGAATGATAAGTTATTAACTTATAATATGGACTTGTGATATTTATATCGAGTATAACTCGAATTTGTTAATGAAGAAGATTTATAAATCGAAGTTGTTAGAAAATGGAAATCGAATTTATAAACGTTGTTTTATAAATTCGAAAATCAATTAAATTTGATTGATTTTAAATATAGAGATTATTAAGGGAATTTTATCCACGATTTTGGACAGTGGATAATTCTTGGAATAAATGTGTAGAAAAGATTGAAAATTTGGTTAGTAAAGTATATTCACGATTTTGGACAGTGAATATATCATTGAAAAAAATGGTTATGTTCGGGAAAGCGATATCAGAAATGAAGTAATTGTTTTAAAAGATGTTTTAAAACGTGATAAGTATCAAAATCATAGATTTCAACATTTATTGTTGAAATAGACGTTTTCGAGAAATAAGGAAATGATGGACTATAACACTGTTGTTATAGTAAATGATTTCCGAAAGGAAATGTTTTAATGTAGTATTGGGATTTATATATCTATCTAAATTCGAATCCCTATACTAGTGATTTTGAGTCGTCGTAACGATGTTTTACGTAACATTCGTTTTGACTCAAATAAATGTGTTTAAAGAGAATGATTTCCTTAAAGAATGAATATATACTTAATTTTGATTTAAGTATATCGAATATTTTCAAATGTTGAAAATAAATGATTTGTGAAATACTTATTTTTAAATAAGTATGGAAATGCTTTCCCAATATGAAATGAACTGTTTTGAGATTTTATCTTCAAAGATAAAATGAAATGTGAATATTTGAAATTTGTTTTCAAATGGTTAAAGTGTGGAAATTTTATATCTAGTAAAAGATATTTTTGAAGATAAAAATAATTTGGGAAAATTATTCGGAATCTGATGATGTTGCGCATCTTTATTGATAGTTAAATAACCGACTATCAATAATTACCTTTAGATAGGTATTTGTTGTGAATTGGATGAAATTGAATGCCACACTTATTTTTGAATAAGCGCTCACTATTCGGGTTAACCGGGAAAGGACCATGGGGTCGTATAACCCATTCCGAATATGTGATACGTCGTTATGAATTGCATTCGAAGACCGGTGTTGAAGACCGGATATTTTTGAAAACGGAAGGATTACCGTCGAGTTACTCTACATCGGCTGATCTCCGGTTTAGAGGTTTTTATCACCCTTAGTGACGGGAAGTCCCGACGTGATTGGAAATTATCCGGATATGCAAGGGCTTCGTGAGAAGTGCCTTCGGTTCTGTTCGATCCCGGAACAGACTTGTATGGATTGTGTGTCTGACATTACACTTTGAGATATAAAGCCGATTTCTTTCAAATACATATCTGTTGGTGGCGGAGAATTTATTCTCTTAGCTTAACACCCTTCTCTGAGACGTACGAGCTCAGAGGTTATGTAGTTGAAATTTATCAGCGATATATCCCAATTTGGTAACGTGGCATACTGAGTGTTGCTGTAAAATGATCAGTGTTTGATCATTTGTGATATGATCATTTGTTTGATCTTATATCTTAATGATCATAGGTTGATCATTTTGTTTGACCCGAAGCAGGGCTTTTTGAGAAAGCGTAGCTTTGTGGACGAGACTTCGTCGAGCCTCACACCCCGGAAATGGTCGAAACAGGAATGTTGTGGCAAGGTTATGAGGGTCGCGCCCTTTAGGATATGTCATTTCCTTCTGGAAAGGGGTGGTATCATGGTATGGAGCCCAGATACTTACTCATGTGGATACACTTTCTTTATGATGTGTGATGTTGGATATCGAGCGCTCGGATAAAGGTCCCAAAGGACCGGGTGATGACATGTTCGTGAGTTACCTGTTACAGGGGTAACCCGGCCTTGTTTGGCAGAGAGCAGTTTGTCTCTCGGGACGTCCAGCCAGAGGCGATCCTATTCGGCAGAAGGAAAGGAAGTTCCTTAGCCTGACCATTTGTTGGAAAATCCAAAGAAACAATACGAACCTGGTACGGTTTTAGTTGTATTACCTGCTATGGAATGTGGCGGTAACCTGCTATTGAACATAGTAGCTATAGTAGGCATACGATACTGGTCGTATGTTGGCTAAGATTAATATTATACTTTCGAAATGTTTTTCTGCACTATGCACTAATAATAATAAATTCAATGATTTTGCGTAGTAAGCATCTTTGACTATCATAAGAAGAAATCTCCTCCAATTCTGCGTTTGCATTATGTGTGTGGCGGGAGGTCTTATGGTAGTTTCATTTTCCAAAGCATTTCGAATTGACTTTAAAATTCTCTGCTGTTTATTTTTAAAGAATAACTGTTTTACGATCTCACACCAGTCACCATGACTGACTCGGAGTTTATTTTTCCCTTCTAAACTCTGGGTGCCCACCAATTTCCACACGGGCAGCCTAGAGTTATATTATCAGGATATCCTGGATATTCTGGAGCTTTGGAAGCAAGCTGGATGGCGAGACGTAGTATTTGTATCTGATATATTTATTCCGCTGTGTATTCTGTATGAGGACAAGTTATATAACTGTCCATTGTTGTATTGAGCTGTATATTGACTCTGATGATTGATGTATGTATAAACTGATGTAGTTCTTTGTTTTAAAAGACTAGTGATTATCTATTATATTTCGTTCCGCTGCGATATGTGAGATTCTGATATTGTTTCTGATTCTGATGTTGTTCTTTTGTTTCTTCTTTCTCTTTTCTTCTACCTCTTCTTTTAAAAACCCTAATGGTTCGGTTTTTCGTTCACCTTGAGTAAATAGATGGAGATTAGTGTCTATTCAAGGGGTACGGAAAAGCGGGTGTTTCCTGGAGATTTGACCAGGCAACTGAGTGCTCGGCATTGGCCACTACTCGGCATGAAGGACTGTTCGGCATCCAGGAGGACACGGCGAAGCGCGCGGCATCCAATGGGAGTCGGCATCCATAGCGTTCGGCATCCGTAGTGCTCGGCGTCAGTTAGTGTTCGGCGACAACCAATGCTCGGCGCTAGCGTTCGGCATCCAGTGGAGCTCGGCATCAGAGAGTGTCCGGCATCCAGGAGTGTTCGGCGAAGCACTTGTCATCCAGGAGTACTCGGCGTGGTACTCGGCATCAGGAGAACTCGGCATCCCAAAGTGCTCAGCGTCGAGTGGTGTTCGGCATCAGGAGAACTCGGCATCCCAAGATACTCAGCGTCAAGTGGTGTTCGGCATCAGGAGAACTCGGCATCCCAAGGTACTCGGCGTCAAGTGGTGTCCGGCATCAACTGGCACTCGGCTGCAAGAGCGCTCGGCGTCCCTGGTACTCGGCATCGCAGGGTACTCGACATCAGTAACACTCGGCGATAGGATAACTTGGCAACGAGAGCGCTCGACATTCAGAAGGCATTCAGTAAGCACAACTTCACAAGGACCGTTCGGCACGGAAAGCATCGTTCGGCATGGGAAAGACTGCTCGGCATCAGAGCGTTCGGCATACCAGGATCGGCATGCAGCGACCACCGTACTGAGGCTTGACCGTTCGGCTATCCAGCCCATTTGGGAAGTCCAGCCCATATTTGCCTATAAATAGGGGGGCAGGGTCACAGTGAAATGGATCCCTTTTTGGGAGAGAAAAGACGGGAAGACTCTGCCATTTTCAAGACTCATCTTCTCTACTTAAACACCTTCATTCAAGCATTTGATTCACGAATTGTATTTGTAATCAATCATAAAGGAAATCAATAAAGTTGAGCAAAGTGGACGTAGGCAATTACGCCGAACCACTATAAATTTGGTGTTCTTACTTTCTGCACTTGAATTAGGATTGTCTTCTCTGTTTAATTTGCTTTCATCACTTATATCTCTACATAATCTTTCTGAACGAGGTTAGTGACCAATTTTGGTGCTAACACTTTGGTGCTTTCACTGAGAATTGAATTCTCAGACCTCAAGGATCTGCTTTGAAGCTACTGGATTGAATAAATCCCCCAAAGAAGATTCGACTCACTGATAGGACATCCGTTGATTCTACTCAGAGTTCATACCGATAACTCTACAATGGCAAGACCACGTACCAGGTCAGCTTCCCTTAATGCGGATGCCCGAGAGACTGCTAGCGTGCAACAAGCAGGACCTAGCAATCAACCAGCAATCCCGAGTGCAGGGATTGCCGCTCAAGAACAGACTCCAGTTGTCACCAGAGTGGAGTTCAACGACTTGATGAGAGAACTTAGGGAAAGCAGGAGACAACTGGGAGAACAGATGCAAGCTAATGCCAACCTGATGGCACAACTCACTCAACAGCAGCAACAGAATGCTGGGGGCAATCCAGCTGCTTATTCCTCTTCTGATAGCTCAACTTCTTCTGATGAGCCACCCAGGCGCAGACGCCGTAAGACTGAAACTGCAAGGGCAGATGCCGCTGTTCGAACAGCAGGAGACCGCGACCAAGCCAGAACTAGAAACTTCCGAACCGGAGTACAGGTGGAGGAGGGAGCTCCAGACCATCAAAATGTTAACAATGTTGAACCTCATGACGCACGATTGGCAGATCGCCAGGAAAGGAGGCATCAGCATGGACAGGCACGTAGAACTGACTCCAACCTCCCAGCTTCCATACAGACACCCGATCTGACAGCCATGATCAGGCAACTGATGAAAGAGAATCAGGGCTTATCAAATGACGATTGGGGAGTGTCAAGAAGTCATACTCCGTTCACGGATGTTGTGCTGCAAGCGTCCTACCCCAAGAAGTTTAGCATGCCAACCATTCCTGCATACGAAGGAAAGACTGACCCCAGACAACATGTAATGAGGTATGAATGGATGATGGATTCAGCCAGAGCAAATGATGCCACCAAGTGTAGGTGTTTTCCGATTACTCTATCTAGGATTGCTACTATGTGGTTCACCCGACTTCCTCCGCGATCCGTATCAAATTTCGAGGAGTTGGCAAAGAAGTTTATTGAGCAATTCAGGATACACACTACACGCCCGAAGGATGTGATGTCTCTGTCAAGTGTAATCCAAAATCCTGGAGAGTCGCTGAAGGAGTACTTACAAAGATTCCACATGGCGGCAACTGAAGTCAGTAATCCCAACGACCATGCAATTCTAATGGCTGTGATGAGAGGTGTTGATCCGGATTCTGAATTCGGAGATTGGCTGGCAGGAAAACCTCCGACTACGCTAGAGCGTTTCTACTCCAAGGCGCACCAGTTCATAAGAAGAGAGGAAGCTAGGTGGGTACGACGAGACAAGGCACCGGGACCTGCCCAAGAGTCAATTAAGAGCAACGTTGCTGTGAAGCAATCTGGAGACAATTCAGGGAAAGTCCAAGTCAACGTCCAGAATAAGCCTGTGCAGCCCAAAGAGTCCGAAGGAAGGAGTCAAGGAAAGAGGAAAGAAGCGGGAAAGTGGAAGTCGAGAATTCCAAGCTACAGCGAGTACACTCCGCTAAACGCCCCACTTGAGAACATTTACCTATCCACATGCAATACTTTTCAGTACAGAAAACCACATCCGAAAGAATCAACTGAAGAACAGAAACGGACTGGGAAATATTGCCGCTTCCATGAAACCTATGGACACAACACGGAAGAATGCAGACACTTACATGACGCTATCGAGAAATTGATCAGACAAAAGAAGTTGCAAGAATTTGTGAAGGATCCGCAGGAAGGAGGACAGGGAACGTCCGACCCAGGTCGTGCACCGGCTCCACGTCATCCAGAGGAACCTGCCCGGACTGTTGGAAGACTGGTTATAAATACAATTATCGGCGGACCTCATCCCGCAGATAAGAACTGGCAAGAGATGGAGCGATATGCGAGCTCCTTGAAGCATGCGGATTTCGAGTGCTGTTCAAACGTAGAGGACGGGGCCCCTGCTAAGCAGCAGCGCGTGATGACAGACGATATTGTGTTCAGAAACAAAGACGCTGATCAGATAGAGGCTCCGACCATCGATCCCATGGTCATATCTGCAACAATCGGACCAGCGTATGTAAAAAGAATTTTGATTGATTGTGGAAGTTCAGTCAACATCATCTTTAAGAAGGCATATGATCAGATGAAGCTAGAGACAAAAGACTTGAAACCATCCAAAGCTCGTATCCACGGTTTTAACGGCGCTGCGACTGATGCAGTGGGATATGTCGAGTTACCAGTTGAACTGGGACAAGGCGAGCGTCGGAGGGTACGAATTCTACCCTTTGTAGTTTTGGATGTGGACTCTCCATATAATGTTTTCTTGGGTCGGCCGGCCCTGGCTGAATTTAGGGCGGCACTAGCCCCGTGGTGCTTGACTTTGAAGTTCCCAACTGACAAAGGAGTAGGCATTGTTCACGGAGACCAAGCAGCTGGTCGTTCTTGTTATGTGGCCGAGCTCCGAGAAGCCCACCGGAGGGAAAAAGGAAAGGGTGCGGACAATCCTGTCCGCATCCTCAACGCGAATAATTGACAAGTAGCGCCCGAGCCCTGGCTCGGGCATAGTTCTCGGATCTACGGAGATATAGATCCGAGAGACGACGATGAGAAACCCAGGGAAGAGAAGGCGGCACCGGCTGAATTAACAATTGACATTTCGGTTAGCCGTGACGACCCTTCGCGAATACTGAAGATCGAATCACAGTTAGGCCCCGCAATGACAGAAGACCTTAGCGACTTCCTCCGAGCAAACCTTGATGTTTTTGCCTGGACGCATTCTGATATGTGTGGGATTTCTCCCGCCATCACAAGTCATATGTTGAACATAGACCCGAAATACGTCCCAGTCAAGCAAAAGAGGAGAGGAATGGATCCAGAGAGATCCGCCGCTCTTGGAGAGGAGGTGGACAAACTCAAAGCAAATGGGTTCGTCCGCGACGCCCTCTACCCGGAGTGGGTCTCCAACCCCGTGCTAGTAAAAAAGGCAAATGGGAAATGGAGGACTTGCGTAGATTATTCCGACTTGAACAAAGCATGCCCTAAGGGCAGTTTCCCGTTGCCTAGGATCGATCAGTTGGTCGATTCCACAGCAGGACACGAATTATTGTCATTCATGGATGCGTACTCGGGATACAACCAAATCCCAATGCATATTCCGGACCAAGAACACACCAGCTTCGTTACAAATGTCGGGCTGTATTGCTATGTAGTGATGCCCTTTGGATTAAAGAATGCTGGAGCAACTTACCAACGTCTGGTGAATCGAATGTTCAAGGACCAGCTGGGCAAAACCATGGAAGTCTATGTGGATGACATGCTCGTGAAGTCACGGCAGTCAAACGACCACATTCAAGACTTAGCTGAAATGTTTAACATACTCAGGTCCTATGGAATGAAGATCAACCCGCTGAAGTGTTCTTTCGGCGTTGCATCAGGGAAGTTTTTAGGATTCATCGTCAACGCTAGGGGAATCGAAGCCAACCCAGAAAAGATCCAAGCCATTCGAGACGTACAAGCGCCCAGGACTGTAAAGCAGGTACAGAGCTTGAACGGAAAAGTGGCTGCGCTAAGTCGATTTATATCCAAGGCAACTGACAAGTGCATCCCATTCTTCGACATAATAAAGAAAGGAAAGAGGAATTTTGAATGGACGTCTAGCTGCGAGGAAGCTTTCCAGAACCTAGTAAGGCATCTGGAGAGCCCACCGATGCTATCTAAACCAGTTGACCATGAGATGCTGTACGTTTACTTGGCTATATCCCCTCATGCGATAAGCGCAGCTTTGGTCCGTGAGGAGGATCGAGTCCAGAAGCCGGTATATTATGTTAGCAAGCGTTTAACGGGGGCAGAGAAGAATTACCCTAAAATTGAGAAATTGGCTTATTGCTTGGTGATTGCATCACGCAAGCTACGCCCATACTTTCAAGCGCATTCAATCGGCGTTTATACCGATCAACCCCTGAGGCAGGTACTTCAACGACCAGAAACTTCTGGAAGATTGCTAAAATGGAACATCGAGTTGAGCCAATTCGATATCGCGTACTTACCACGGAGAGCTATCCGAGGGCAAGCGTTAGCAGACTTCATCGCTGAATTTACCATACCCATCAAACCGGACGATCACGACGTCATTCCCCCCATTCGATGGAAATTATACACTGACGGTGCATCAAACGACCGTTGCTCCGGCGCGGGCGTAGTTCTTATAACTCCGGAAAACCGATCAATCTGTTATGCCCTGAAGCTCGATTTTCCGGCTACGAACAACGAATCTGAATATGAAGCATTGATCGCTGGCTTGAAGCTTATCAAAGAACTCGGAATCAAATCAATCGAAATCTTTTGTGACTCGCAGTTAGTGGTTTACCAAGTACGAGGAGACTACCAAGCAAAAGGACGAAAGCTTGCTCCGTACCTCGTTCAGGTCCAGGAACTACTATCAAATCTTGAGCGTTATGACATTTCACATATCCCGCGAGAACAAAACAAAGAAGCCGACTTGTTGGCTAAGTTCGCGAGTACCGACGATGTTCAACAAATGGGATTGTATCCCGTGGAAGTCTTTCATGCCCCGAGTGCAGACGAGATGAAAATCGAACTTGTGTTGGAAACAGAGAACGAGAAGGACTCGTGGATAACCCCATTCAAACTGTACCTGACAACCGGGGCTTTACCAGAAAGAAGAAGCGAAAGACGACAGGTCCTTCGAAAGGCTGCGCGGTACGTAATGCAGGATGGATCCGTGTACCGGAAAGGGTTCTCAATCCCATTGTTACGATGCATCGCTCATGATGAAACAAAGCGAGTCTTGAGGGAAGTCCACGAAGGGGAATGCGGCGACCATACTGGGGGGCAAACGCTAGCAAAGAAGATCCTCCGCTATGGGTATTACTGGCCCACTATAAACCGGGATGCCGCGGACTACGCAAGAAAATGCAACAAGTGTCAAAGATATGCAAAAATCCCGAGGGCTCCGTCAACGGAACTCACACAAATGATCAGCCCTTGGCCATTCGCGATCTGGGGAATCGACATAATCGGCTCTTTGCCTCTATCCAAAGGTGGTGCGAAATACGCGATAGTTGCAGTCGACTATTTCACGAAATGGGCTGAGGCAGAACCTTTGGCCACTATCACCTCTAAGAAAGTCATTAACTTCGTTGTACGAAACATTATATGCCGCTTCGGTCTTCCACGCACCATCATTACAGACAACGGAACGCAATTCGAAAGTAGAGAGTTCAAAGAGTTCTGTTTAAAGTACGGCATCGAGAAAAAGTTCGCTGCCGTTGCACACCCAAAAGCTAACGGACAAGTCGAGGCCGTTAACAAAATAATCAAGTCCATACTAAAGAAGCGTCTGGAGAAGGTTGGAGGCAAGTGGGTAGATGAACTCCCGACAGCATTATGGGCATATAGGACTACCCACAAGTCCGCGACCGGCCACACTCCGTTCGCCTTGGCATACGGCTCTGAAGCCGTAATACCCGTGGAACTTGAAGTTCCATCGCACCGAGTGACATACTATGACCCCAAGACGAACCAAAACCTCTTGCTGGAATCACTGGACTGCATCGACGAAAAGCGTGAAGAAGCTGAGTTAAGGGCGGCGGCGCACAGACATCGGGTCAAGCGCTACTACGATGGCAGGGTCCGCCCAAGAATCTTTGATGTGGGTGATCTCGTTCTGAAACGAGTCTTCCCAGTACCATCACGCATGAATCCCAGCTGGGAAGGTCCATACGCCATTGAACGGAAGCTTGGAGAAGGAACATTCAAGCTAGCGACCGTTGATGGCGCGACACTCCCCCGAGCATGGAACAGTGAGCATTTGCGGCACTATTACATTTAGCATGTTTCCCTTTCTTGTTATAGGCACTATTGTTTTCTGCATGTCTCCTTTCAATAATGACTTAGTTTTCTTTTGAAGTTGTAATCGAGCAATTTAGTTGATTTTCATTAATAAAGGCCTGAAGCCACATTTTCTGTGAAGTTTCTGTATCTCTTAATTGGATGTTAAATTACATTATTCTGTGCGGCGTACAGACTAGTATAAACGATTTCCAATCTCCGAATCCCTAGAGTGCGAAGCGGAGTACTCTAAGTCCCCAGAGCGCGGACTAGAGTATAAACGATTTCCAATCTCCGAATCCCCAGAGTGCGGAGCGGAGTACTCTAAGTCCCCAGAGCGCGGACTAGAGTATAAACGATTTCCAATCTCCGAATCCCCAGAGTGCGGAGCGGAGTACTCTAAGTTCCCAGAGCGCGGACTAGAGTATAAACGATTTCCAATCTCCGAATCCCCAGAGTGCGGAGCGGAGTACTCTAAGTTCCCAGAGCGCGGACTAGAGTATAAACGATTTCCAATCTCCGAATCCCCAGAGTGCGGAGCGGAGTACTCTAAGTCCCCAGAGCGCGGACTAGAGTATAAACGATTTCCAATCTCCGAATCCCCAGAGTGCGGAGCGGAGTACTCTAAGTTCCCAGAGCGCGGACTAGAGTATAAACGATTTCCAATCTCCGAATCCCCAGAGTGCGGAGCGGAGTACTCTAAGTTCCCAGAGCGCGGACTAGAGTATAAACGATTTCCAATCTCCGAATCCCCAGAGTGCGGAGCAGAGTACTCTAAGTCCCCAGAGCGCGGACTAGAGTATAAACGATTTCCAATCTCCGAATCCCCAGAGTGCGGAGCGGAGTACTCTAAGTCCCCAGAGCGCGGACTAGAGTATAAACGATTTCCAATCTCCGAATCCCCAGAGTGCGGAGCGGAGTACTCTAAGTCCCCAGAGCGTGGACTAGAGTATAAACGATTTCCAATCTCCGAATCCCCAGAGTGCGGAGCGGAGTACTCTAAGTCCCCAGAGCGCGGACTAGAGTATAAACGATTTCCAATCTCCGAATCCCCAGAGTGCGGAGCGGAGTACTCTAAGTTCCCAGAGCGCGAACTAGAGTATAAACGATTTCCAATCTCCGAGTCCCCCAGAGTGCGGAGCGGAGCACTCTAAGTCCCCAGAGCGTGGACTAGAGTATGAACAGTCTCAAGTCTCCAAGTCCCCGGAGCACAGTGTCAGCAAACCAAATAAAGACAAGAGAATCATTCAAACAAGAAGAAACTAAAATTTTATTCGATAAGTCCAAAATAGGGATACAAGATCACTCCTACAAAATTCGGGCCTATACAAACTACAAGTTATGAAAGATAGAAACTGTTACAAACTTAGGCAAAAAACTTGTTGAACAAGTGCATCGATCATTTCTTCGACTTCTTCTTGATGTCTGCCTTCGGTGTTTCCAACGACTCCTCTCCCTCACGTTTCTTCTTGGACTTTTTGCTTGCTAGAGAGACGGAGTCAGGAGTAGGAGACGGAACATCTAATGGTTTAGACCTGCCCAGGAGAATGATTTTCAAAGGTCTATTCCGCGGGTCAGTAAGTTCCAGGACTTCAGATTCAACTTTGACTTTGACCTTTCTCTTCTCCTCGTCGGCAAGACGATCCTTCATGCTCATCTCTGAAGTATGTTCAGAGGCGCCAGTGATTTTAACTTCGTCGCTTCCTTCGGCAGGAGACGAGGTATCAAGTTTGTCATCGTCAAGCGCCCTGATCACTTGAGCGTCTGGGCCGGGAGTTACCCCTGCGTGAGCAGCGTCGCTTGTTTTCCCCGCTTCCTCCTTGGCGTCATCGCTCCTCGGAGTTAGCTCAGTGTCAGAACAACCTGTGAGACATATAAGAAGTGGGCATTAGAACGAATAACCACTGCTAAAAAATGACGGATCACTTCGACTTCTAGAGAAAGAAGAGTCTCCTACCAGGATCAGGTTGGCTGTCGACGGCGCGCGGGGTTTCACCCTCCAGGATGGGTGACAGCACATGAACGCCGAGCCCAGGATCTTCGGGGTCGTAGCTGGCATGCTGCTCGAATGGATCAAGCGTCGACCGACCAGCCGATTGAGCAGCATAAGGAGCGGCAGTGTGAGGAGTAGTAGTGTCGGCCTCTGACGGGCCACCCTCGTTATTCTTCTCTTTCGAAGGGGAAGAGCCTTTGCCATAGAGAGCCAATGCTACGGATAAATCCGATGGCTCATTCCCCCTCAGGAACTCCTTCACCAGTGCATCTTCGTCGATTTCTTCGGAGCCTGATTCGACTTTCTTGATCTTTATCAGAGTCTCCCATGCCTCAGCCAGGGATTCATGGTAGCCGTCGCCCAAGAATGTTAGGTCGCGGTGCATAAGGACGCGGGCTCCGTACTCGGCGATCAACGGGTCAAACATACTTTTGACTTCTTCCCTGCCGGTCTCTGCGGCCGCCTCCAGGCGAGAATCAAGCTCCTCCTCAGCCATTCTTTTGCCCTCCTCACGGGCCTCATCCTTCATTTTCTCGACCCCAGCAAGTTCACCATCAAGCTTTGCCTTCAGGAGCCGGGTAGCCACAATCTCATCACAATACCGCTATGATTCTTCCTGAGCGGCTATTTTGTCTTCTTTCTCCTTGGAGATTTGTTCTTTCAGCTCTTTGACTTGAGTAGCGAGCGCGTCCCTTTCTTTTTGGACAGAGTCTTTTTCTAGGGCAAGGGCGCCGCTGCGCTGAACTGCTTCGTCAAGCTCCTTTTTGTGAGCCACCTCTAAGCGAGTAACTGCCTCGGCAGTATCTTTTGCACCTTGTTCAGCGGCTTCTAGCTTTAACTTATAAGAGGCGAGTTCTTCATCTTGGAGTTTGATGATTTTCTTATCGCTGTCAGCCTCCAGAGTCAGACGGTCAATCTCGTGTTGACGCTCAACAGATACTTCTGATATCTTCTCCACCAAGTGCACGAATGCGTCGTGTTGAACATAGACGTCATTGTTGCATGCAATGGCACTTTGCTTCACGTGCCCAGGAATGTGATGGATAGCCGGGAGGAATTTCAAACCGTCAAAACAAATTTTCGGAAACTTGGCCTTAAGGTCGACCATCTTTTCTGCAACAGTCGGGTCCACGGCAGGAGCAGGAGGAGGAGGCTTAGAGAATTCCGTTCTTTTACGCGGCTCTCGAACTTGCCTCGTACTCGATGAACTGGAATGTTGTTCTCGAGCAGCATCAGACTGATAACCCTTCTGCAAAGACTTCTCTTTATCCGGCTCAGCAGTAGGAGGAAGATCACGGGACTGAGAAGATTGATAGTGCGCTTTCTTGCGGTGAGACGACTCGCGAGGGCGATTGTCCCTATCTTCGTAATCACCTCGGTCCCGGCGTCTGCCTGAACCGGAATCCCGTCCGGAGTGGTGAAATATTGAAGACCCCTGAAGGCGATCAAGTCCATGGGAGCGGCCCATATCACCTGCAAAGAAGGAAGATAACAACGAATTAAGGAGAATTCACGAATTAAAAAGACTTGAAGTATGTTATGGAATGCGCATGTGCGTGTGTGTCCTAAGTGTTCCCCCCGACGGACCCGTTCGTTTGTCTTTGCTAATCGGTGTATTGTCTCTATGAGCCGGTAGTTGAACTCCTACATTGCCTCTAGCGGGCGAGGAGAATTTGAGAGCTTCAGGATCGTCGAACCCGTAATTAAGTATGTCTTCGGGAATAGAGAGGTTCGAGAGACCTCTCAGAGAACTCTCCAGACGCTGCGAAGAAGCCTCTTTTTCAGGAGGGATAGGCGTAGATTTTGAGGTGTCGCCAACCTTCTCTTTCTGAACCGTATATTTCAGCTTTTTCTTTCCCTTCGAAGGGGAGGATGATGTCTCAATGTCCTGAACTTCGATTGCCGGATTCCAAGCAGGACCCACGTTCTCGCCCTGAGTGTCGGGTGCATCATCCTCTCTACGCTCGCCTTCTTCGTGCGCGTCGGGAGCGCGACGCGACGACGGGCCGGCAAGTTTTTTCCCTTTACCAGATGAAGGTTTGGGAATTGTAACACCTTCTGGGAGGCTGACCCGACGATCAGGAGCTAGCAAGCCGAACCCCGACAGCGATTCATTTGAAATGATAGCTCGAATATCTCGATCCTCGGCCGGAAGAGCTCTAATCGCGTCGACAGCATCGGAATATCCTCGGCCTTCCGGACGCGGGTTAATACCTGAAAAGAGGAAATGAAGAGTTAAGAAAAACGTGACTCCCATTAAGTACGAGTAACGGTTCAGCAGAGAGACTTATTGCCTTCAACCCATCTCCTAGCAAAACCAGACGGGCATCGCACATAGAACCATTCCTGTTTGTACAGGGCGAACTTGCTGCAGGCCCCTGTCAAGATCTGGCACTTGTGATACGGCTCGAGGAAAATGAAGGAGGGGCTATCTTTCCGTCTCTTGAACATGTAAATGTATCGAATATCACCGGGGGTTGGAGGTCTGGAGAAGACAGCCATGAAGAGTAAATAAGTCCCATATAGGAACGCATGACCATTCGGGTGCAGCTGCGACGGAGCGATGTCTATATACTGCAGCACATCCCGGAGAAATAGGTTAAACGGAGGCACGCTGCCCATCCAGCACATGAACTTGTTGCAGGCCGTGTACCCGACTGGGGGCAAATGAGGACGGTCGTGTCTCGAAGGAACTAACACGTCAGTAAAGGGAATTCCGTGAATGGAACATATCCGTCACAGAGCGGCCTCATTGACCCTCGAGGCTTGAGAATCGACCGGATTGTCCAGTAAGATGGTTGACTCCAGAGCATCGGGCGCCAGATTATGAGCGGGAGAGATTGACGGGTTGGAAGCATCTGCGGCTCCTTGCTTTGTTGACGGCCCAGGCCTGTCAGATATGGTGGCAGAACTAGATTTTCCTGACATCCCGAATAAATAATGAACCTGGCTAAATGCTTGAGAAAGCTATACTTGAAAAACGTTAAGCGTTAGAATTAGCAACACGAGTTTTCCCCCCACGTGGTGTGTGAACTAGTGCAAGCAATTGTGTACAGACAATAAGAATCTAAAGGTTTTAAAGATATAATAATTAGCTTCGAATCATCGCCTTCGAAGACCGTCATCGCTGACCGTCTCAAAAAGCTTGCCTTGAGGTGATTACAGTTCAAGATTCAGAAAACATGTAATTTATGAAGTGTCCGGCTTAAGTCTAATTTGACATTTATATCGTTCGGCAGTTACATTGTTCATCCTGAGAAGAGTTCGGCATGTATCTTGGTTCGGTTAAGTCATTGTCAAGTGTTCGGCATTTGAATGTTGTTCGGCTTGAATTATTGTGCGACAATTGTATTGTCCATCCTAAGTATAGTTCGGCACATATATTGTTCGGCCTAGGTATTTATGTTGTTCGGCATTTTTGATGTTCGGCAATTTATATTGTTCGGCATTTTTGATGTTCGGCAAATATGATGTTCGGCACGTATATTGTTCGGCCTAGGTATTTATATTGTTCGGCATTTTTGATGTTCGGCAAATATAATGCTCGGCAGTTATATTGTTCGGTAGGTATGTAGCTGTTCGGCATGACAGTTGTTCGGTAATTATGTCGTTCAGTCTAGGAGCTACTCGGCATATATGTCTATTCGGCATAAGGGTACTGTTCGGCCTTAGTTCGTTCGGCTAAGGCAGTGCTCCGCCCTCGATCATAACTCCGCCCTGCTCTTTCTCCATTCACGACGAACGACAGAGACAAGATCGCCCGGCGAAGGTTACGCCGTTCGACGCCCCATCTCCCTTTTTCTTCCAATCTTGATCGGCACAAAGGAGCTAGGTCTAACTACCATGCACTGTTCGGCGACTCCGAACGTGCGAACCACTTCTACTAGCCACACATTGTACACCATGTGATGAACCTAAAGATTGAAGTAATGTAATCGTGGAGGGAATGATACCTAGTTCGACGATCGAGATTGAGGAAGGATCAACTAGACTTTAAATCTGATAGAGTGGCAAGAATTGCAAATCTCTGGGAATAATAGAAGAGAAAGCGTAAAGGGAAAGTGGTGGAAGGGCGACTGGTTATATAGAGGGAGGTAGAAGTCGAAAAGGCCATGACCGGTAGAACCGGTCAAGGTCATAGCGTCCGGCCCCGGCGCATAACGGTTCGGCACTGAAGCATCGCTCGGCAAGGAAGCACCGTTCGAACGCGCATGTCTCGTTCGGCATTTGGAACACGTCCGGCACACATCGATCCCACAAAGGGGACGTCTCCGTTCGAGGTTAGCCAAGGGTTTAAGACGTGACGAAAAGGTTGCACAGTTCAAAGCGTACCACGTTCGGCCACGCGATACACTTTGGGGGGCAAGTGTTTCCTGGAGATTTGACCAGGCAACTGAGTGCTCGGCATTGGCCACTACTCGGCATGAAGGACTGTTCGGCATCCAGGAGGACACGGCGAAGCGCGCGGCATCCAATGGGAGCCGGCATCCATAGCGTTCGGCATCCGTAGTGCTCGGCGTCAGTTAGTGTTCGGCGACAACCAATGCTCGGCGCTAGCGTTCGGCATCCAGTGGAGCTCGGCATCAGATAGTGTCCGGCATCCAGGAGTGTTCGGCGAAGCACTTGTCATCCAGGAGTACTCGGCGTGGTACTCGGCATCAGGAGAACTCGGCATCCCAAAGTGCTCAGCGTCGAGTGGTGTTCGGCATCAGGAGAACTCGGCATCCCAAGATACTCAGCGTCAAGTGGTGTTCGGCATCAGGAGAACTCGGCATCCCAAGGTACTCGGCGTCAAGTGGTGTCCGGCATCAACTGGCACTCGGCTGCAAGAGCGCTCGGCGTCCCTGGTACTCGGCATCGCAGGGTACTCGACATCAGTAACACTCGACGATAGGATAACTTGGCAACGAGTGCGCTCGACATTCAGAAGGCATTTAGTAAGCACAACTTCACAAGGACCGTTCGGCACGGAAAGCATCGTTCGGCATGGGAAAGACTGCTCGGCATCAGAGCGTTCGGCATACCAGGATCGGCATGCAGCGACCACCGTACTGAGGCTTGACCGTTCGGCTATCCAGCCCATTTGGGAAGTCCAGCCCATATTTGCCTATAAATAGGGGGGCAGGGTCACAGTGAAATGGATCCCTTTTTGGGAGAGAAAAGACGGGAAGACTCTGCCATTTTCAAGACTCATCTTCTCTACTTAAACACCTTCATTCAAGCATTTGATTCACGAATTGTATTTGTAATCAATCATAAAGGAAATCAATAAAGTTGAGCAAAGTGGACGTAGGCAATTACGCCGAACCACTATAAATTTGGTGTTCTTACTTTCTGCACTTGAATTAGGATTGTCTTCTCTGTTTA
This sequence comes from Allium fistulosum, assembly GCA_030737815.1. Taxonomy (NCBI): domain Eukaryota; kingdom Viridiplantae; phylum Streptophyta; class Magnoliopsida; order Asparagales; family Amaryllidaceae; genus Allium; species Allium fistulosum. The sequence goes on along the minus strand of CM060902.1, from coordinate 1,365,262,140 downwards.
ATTTGCTTTCATCACTTATATCTCTACATAATCTTTCTGAACGAGGTTAGTGACCAATTTTGGTGCTAACAGCGGGTTATTACATTTGGTATCAGAGCATATGGTTAAGCGACAACCCTGCTCTGTTGGGTGTTACTCATTAGAGATAGAGTCAGTAGTACTCTAGAATGAGTTGAGTGTAATAATAGATATGAGCGCGTATTTGTTAGTGAATATAAAATTGTTTTATATTGTGATGATTGGTTTGTTGAGTGGTATATGGATTTTGGTCGGTATTGTCCGTACAACTCTATCGATAGGGATCTCTAAACACTTATATAGAACAATTCGGCACAGTATTGTTTTAAATTGGGTAAATGGAATAATTTTACCTCGATTATATTTTATATATAAAGAAATAATTTTTCAGTGTTAAAGTGTATATAATTGATTGTTTGATAGTTTGAAAATGTAAATATATACAAGTTAGTTAAAGTTGTTTGAATAAATAAATGAAAACAACAATTGTGAAAGAGTAAATTGTATAAACCAATGAATTATAATGTATGAAGTTATAATTAAAATGATTTACAATGGTAAAATAATCTTATATGTAAGAAGTGAAATTATGTGCAAGGAGATTTATAAATGTGATTTATGAATAAAAGGAAATTTTTGAAAGAATTTAAGCACTAAATTCACTATGTTGCTGGGAAATAGTACGGTGATGACTGCAGCATCATCGGTATCATTTTCGAGTTTCTGTGTGATTGATTTGCTACCATAGTAAATTGGAAATTGAGGTTTTGTTGTGATAAACAAATTTGAAAATTAAAGTCCAAATTTAAATATGGTAAATATAAGTGAAATAAGATTTATACTTATGATATGAGATAATAGATTTAACTTTGGTAAAGTTAATGAATTTGAGTAGCATAATGAAATATGATGTGAAATTTAACTAAAAGAAAGTCAAATGTGATATAAATTTGAATGATTGATGAAATTTGATTTTGGTAAAAGGTTAAATGAATTTTGTTAAGAAAAACAAAATCTGATTTGGATTTATAAGTGGAAACTTAAGTTAAGTTGAACAAATGATGTTTGAAATGGAAAATAACTTAAGTGATGTTGAAGTGAAGTTTATTTTGATATCAAAGAAATTAATAAAGTGAATTTATTAAATGAGTGTGAACTTGAGTTGTATAAATGAAATTCAATTGTATTTGTTAAAATGAATTAGCAATTGAATAAATAAATGGATTGGATGTTAATCAATCTAATGTAAAGTATTGATATGAAATAATGAATATAAGTGTTAATTCATTAAAAGCTAATGAAGTTGAGAAATTAAATAAATTGAATGGAAGTCAATGTAATTTAAAAAGTGTTGAACCAAATCGAATGTAAAATTTATAATTTGGTTGTGTTGAATATACATTGGTTGTTATTTGATTGTTAGTTGATTGTGTATAAATTCATTAAGTATTAATGAAATTGAATTAGCAAATTGGAAAGCTATGTGATTAAATTCAAATTGAAAATGAACCAACATGAATGTAAACTAATTGGAAACAAATGAATGGAAGCTGATAAAATTCAATATTCAGAAGATAAACCGAATCCAAATTAGATTGGAATTGTGAATTGAATTCAAATGAATTTGAAATGCAAAATTGAATAAGAAATGAATATGTGTAACTTCAATAGTGAATTAGAAATGTATAAGCAGTTTACATTGAAAATTTTGTAATCAAATTTGCAAAATGGTTTGAATATATGCAACTAGATATTATGGCTAGTAGGATATACAGGTATAAAGGAATTGGAATTTAATTTCGAAGATAAATTGGAATGGCTCGACAAAAGGTAAGTATTTGAATTCGAATATGAGATTTGATGACTTATTTCTCTAGCCGCTTGGCTTTTTCTTTTTCTTTTTGAAATCTGAGAGTCCGTAGGGACGTTTTGTAGTCGTGCCGTATTAGCCGCGCAAAGGAGACGCTGGCGAAATTTTCGGAAATTTAGGGTGTTAGAAAATTTTTGAGAAATTTTGAAAGTGTAAAATTTGAATTTAAACTCGAATTCGAATTTTGAAGTTAAACAATGTTGTTTGGAATTTATAATTGAAATTGGAAAATTAGTTGAATGATAACGAATCTTTGGTAGAAAGATTTGTTTTGATAAGTTAATAAAACTACTTAGATGTTGAAAAAACAGTAGACGAGTTAAGGACATTTTTTTCCTAACTTGTAATTTCGAGGACGAAATTCTTTTAAGGGGGGAAGTCTGTAACGACCCAGAATTTTTGATAATTAAAATTCGAATATTTAATTGATTTTAAATATTTATAAATGGAATTTAGAAGTCGAATGATTTATTTTTCGAATACTGGATTTAATTGGATAATTAAACCGATAAATTAAATAGTGAAATTCCAAAGATAATTGAAAATCGAGTTTAAAATGATTGAAAATGATTTGTAAAATTTTATTTAATCATACTGGAATTATAAAAAGGTTATAGAACTTTTAAAACTGAATTTGAAGTTAATCTGTGAAAAATTGGATATTTTAATATTTAATTATCAACTGTAAAAATAGTCAATTTTCGAAGAGTCTCAGAATTGAACGAGACCAGTTCCATTGGATCCGTAATAGTTAGTTATTATCGGATTTCAATTTTCGTATCCATCGGAGTTGTCGTTTGACCGTGGCAGCTCCGAACGCATTGAAATTGTTTTAATATTAATTTGGCGAGTTAAAATAGTCATTTTTCAAACGGTCTCGGATTTCGACGAAACCAGTTTCATCGGATCCGTAATGTGATATTATTGTAAGATTTCAAATTTCGTAATTTTTGGAGTTACCGTTTGTCCGGTACAAATTAAAACGCCTCGAAATCGATTTAAATCGGTTTAATTTAAAATTGATCGTTTAATTCCGTAACTCGCACAGATGACCGAATTAGCTCCCGAAACACATTCCATTGTGTTCGGAATGCGGGGTAAACTTTACGAACGCCAGGCGGCACGTGTGATTTGGAGATCGTTTGAAAAAGTCGTTTAAAATGAATTTAATATTAATTTAATACGTATATATATATACGTTTGCCCAAAACCCTAGTCTATCTTCTTCCAGCCGCCGTTCACAACATCAATGGCCAGAAATGTCGATTCCTTCTCCCTCAATTATTTTCCAATCCACTCAATATTTACGAAAACTTCCAACTACAAAAAGGAAGAGCATCACAAGCTCTTTAATGTCAACGGTCGTGATCGAATCTCGAGCAAAGTGGAGGGATAAAATTGCTCCCGTTCGCACGTTGTTTAGGCACGTTTCTCAAGAGGCCTGGGTGACCGAGCCTCGTATGGTTTATGGTGGAGGTCGATGCGAGCAAGGGCTTCCAAACGGTAGTCTCTGATCGAAGTTCAGACGAGCGTGGTGGTCGCGTTATTTAGGGCAATATGGCGGCTATGGGTTTGGGGGTATGGGGGTTTCACGTAGAAGAGGAAGGAGGGAGTGGATGGCACGATCTGAAGCAAGTGAATCCAATGGCCCCTGATTAGTTGAGTAAAATTATAAAAGAGAAATTGAAATTAAATTGTATATTTATAATTCGTATAAACTTTAAACTGTGATATCTCTTTTATACGAGGTCAGAAAATGGCGAAATCAGTTGCGTTGGAATCGTATCGTCGAACACTACGCGATGCAATTGGTTTGGAATCGTTTGGAGCTAGTTTGAATTTCGGGTAAAATTAAACGCCGTTTAATTTTATTCGAAAATAAACGCTGGAATCATAATTAAAATCACGGTGAGATCTTCTCACTCAATTGAATGTGGAATTATTTACAGTTATTGATTGATGATTGACTGTTTGGATGTGATATTAGATATAGTAGGATATATATCTATATATAGCAATATATACATATTGGCATATGTATATATTGGATTGATGACTTCCCGCCTCGTATAGCGGATGAGACCCTATTGCGCCGTTAGTAAGCGGATTTTTATAAAACCTATATACCGCGATAATCTGTACTGGAGCGGAATTGGTATTGTGCTAACATCTGTGGATGCAGGGAAACAGGTTGGAGGGATCCAACTGGATTCCTCACTAGTAGTTATTTATTTACAGATATTGTGATATATTCTGTTATCATATGATGATATATGATATTGACTGTTGTGATGGACTGATTGGTGTTGTGGCATCATCGGATTCAGTTTTGAAATGTAAAAATAACGACTTTTACTTTAAAAGGATTTTTAAAGTGATTTTTGAAAATATACGTTTTATGGGATTTTTGAATCGATTTATAAACGTAAAATTTTAAAAGTTACAAAAATTTATAGATTTGTGAAATATAACCGAAAAGTGATTTTTGGAATAAATAGTTGACTGATTTATGAAATGGTTTAAATTGAGATTTTTGAATTTCTGTAAACGGTTTATATAAAAGATTTATGAAATTGATATCTACAAAATTAAGAATGTTGAAATTATAAAACGAGTTTTTATAAGTGTTAAAAATGAAATATTATGGAATCCGTAAGTGAATGAAATTTATAGATTTATAAATTGTGAAGTTGAAAATGAATGATAAGTTATTAACTTATAATATGGACTTGTGATATTTATATCGAGTATAACTCGAATTTGTTAATGAAGAAGATTTATAAATCGAAGTTGTTAGAAAATGGAAATCGAATTTATAAACGTTGTTTTATAAATTCGAAAATCAATTAAATTTGATTGATTTTAAATATAGAGATTATTAAGGGAATTTTATCCACGATTTTGGACAGTGGATAATTCTTGGAATAAATGTGTAGAAAAGATTGAAAATTTGGTTAGTAAAGTATATTCACGATTTTGGACAGTGAATATATCATTGAAAAAAATGGTTATGTTCGGGAAAGCGATATCAGAAATGAAGTAATTGTTTTAAAAGATGTTTTAAAACGTGATAAGTATCGAAATCATAGATTTCAACATTTATTGTTGAAATAGACGTTTTCGAGAAATAAGGAAATGATGGACTATAACACTGTTGTTATAGTAAATGATTTCCGAAAGGAAATGTTTTAATGTAGTATTGGGATTTATATATCTATCTAAATTCGAATCCCTATACTAGTGATTTTGAGTCGTCGTAACGATGTTTTACGTAACATTCGTTTTGACTCAAATAAATGTGTTTAAAGAGAATGATTTCCTTAAAGAATGAATATATACTTAATTTTGATTTAAGTATATCGAATATTTTCAAATGTTGAAAATAAATGATTTGTGAAATACTTATTTTTAAATAAGTATGGAAATGCTTTCCCAATATGAAATGAACTGTTTTGAGATTTTATCTTCAAAGATAAAATGAAATGTGAATATTTGAAATTTGTTTTCAAATGGTTAAAGTGTGGAAATTTTATATCTAGTAAAAGATATTTTTGAAGATAAAAATAATTTGGGAAAATTATTCGGAATCTGATGATGTTGCGCATCTTTATTGATAGTTAAATAACCGACTATCAATAATTACCTTTAGATAGGTATTTGTTGTGAATTGGATGAAATTGAATGCCACACTTATTTTTGAATAAGCGCTCACTATTCGGGTTAACCGGGAAAGGACCATGGGGTCGTATAACCCATTCCGAATATGTGATACGTCGTTATGAATTGCATTCGAAGACCGGTGTTGAAGACCGGATATTTTTGAAAACGGAAGGATTACCGTCGAGTTACTCTACATCGGCTGATCTCCGGTTTAGAGGTTTTTATCACCCTTAGTGACGGGAAGTCCCGACGTGATTGGAAATTATCCGGATATGCAAGGGCTTCGTGAGAAGTGCCTTCGGTTCTGTTCGATCCCGGAACAGACTTGTATGGATTGTGTGTCTGACATTACACTTTGAGATATAAAGCCGATTTCTTTCAAATACATATCTGTTGGTGGCGGAGAATTTATTCTCTTAGCTTAACACCCTTCTCTGAGACGTACGAGCTCAGAGGTTATGTAGTTGAAATTTATCAGCGATATATCCCAATTTGGTAACGTGGCATACTGAGTGTTGCTGTAAAATGATCAGTGTTTGATCATTTGTGATATGATCATTTGTTTGATCTTATATCTTAATGATCATAGGTTGATCATTTTGTTTGACCCGAAGCAGGGCTTTTTGAGAAAGCGTAGCTTTGTGGACGAGACTTCGTCGAGCCTCACACCCCGGAAATGGTCGAAACAGGAATGTTGCGGCAAGGTTATGAGGGTCGTGCCCTTTAGGATATGTCATTTCCTTCTGGAAAGGGGTGGTATCATGGTATGGAGCCCAGATACTTACTCATGTGGATACACTTTCTTTATGATGTGTGATGTTGGATATCGAGCGCTCGGATAAAGGTCCCAAAGGACCGGGTGATGACATGTTCGTGAGTTACCTGTTATAGGGGTAACCCGGCCTTGTTTGGCAGAGCAGTTTGTCTCTCGGGACGTCCAGCCAGAGGCGATCCTATTCGGCAGAAGGAAAGGAAGTTCCTTAGCCTGACCATTTGTTGGAAAATCCAAAGAAACAATACGAACCTGGTACGGTTTTAGTTGTATTACCTGCTATGGAATGTGGCGGTAACCTGCTATTGAACATAGTAGCTATAGTAGGCATACGATACTGGTCGTATGTTGGCTAAGATTAATATTATACTTTCGAAATGTTTTTCTACACTATGCACTAATAATAATAAATTCAATGATTTTGCGTAGTAAGCATCTTTGACTATCATAAGAAGAAATCTCCTCCAATTCTGCGTTTGCATTATGTGTGTGGCGGGAGGTCTTATGGTAGTTTCATTTTCCAAAGCATTTCGAATTGACTTTAAAATTCTCTGCTGTTTATTTTTAAAGAATAACTGTTTTACGATCTCACACCAGTCACCATGACTGACTCGGAGTTTATTGTTCCCTTCTAAACTCTGGGTGCCCACCAATTTCCACACGGGCAGCCTAGAGTTATATTATCAGGATATCCTGGATATTCTGGAGCTTTGGAAGCAAGCTGGATGGCGAGACGTAGTATTTGTATCTGATATATTTATTCCGCTGTGTATTCTGTATGAGGAAAGGTTATATAACTGTCCATTGTTGTATTGAGCTGTATATTGACTCTTATGATTGATGTATGTATAAACTGATGTAGTTCTTTGTTTTAAAAGACTAGTGATTATCTATTATATTTCGTTCCGCTGCGATATGTGAGATTCTGATATTGTTTCTGTTTCTGATGTTGTTCTTTTGTTTCTTCTTTCTCTTTTCTTCTACCTCTTCTTTTAAAAACCCTAATGGTTCAGTTTTTCGTTCACCTTGAGTAAATAGATGGAGATTAGTGTCTATTCAAGGGGTACGGAAAAGCGGGTTATTACACATCCATACATAACATACGAAATCTGAATCAAATTTATCAAATAGGTGTACATGTTCTATTAGCAAACATGCACACATGCACACACATATAGTAGTGCTTGTATACTTTATGAAATACAACTAATAACATAACATCAAAATATATATGCAGATTACATTTACATATTGCATTATATATGCAATATCTAACATTTGGACCCTCATATATGAATGTGATGATATGACGTATAAAGTATTTATGCAAACATTCTAGTGTGAACATATAAATTCTATTTGTATGCACAACCAATCACATCGGCATTGCATATGGTGAATACATACATAAATGAACCATAAGAATCAAAAAATACAAAACACATCAAAATTATAGCATAATCCATAAAATAAATAAAATAGTCATCCAAAGCAACTGATATCAAGTAACATAAGCAAAAACAACAATGAATCCAAGTAATCATTCAACCAATCCTAGATATTAACTAAACCAACAATCAAGTATATGGGAAAACATTTTGGAAAGGAGTTAAATTGAAAAGATCGAATCAACTTCTCCACTTTTCAAGTACCCCTGACCAAATCATTACGCCTAACTAATTCTAACAAACTCTACTACTGGCATAAACTCATTTTGAAACCTCAACCACAAATGTACGTGCATGTCTACAACTTATGCAATCTATGCTACCATCTCGAATATATGATTCCACAATGCATAACAATGGGTAGTACTAGCATAAACGTACAAAATTACAGTATCTCGTACCATTCCTAAATTCACATACCTAACACCTAAATCATCTAGTAGTACTTTCCTCTATCATCTTTCAGATTGATAAGGTAAGGCAACTCAAAGTGGATGATGTCTTACCCCAGACAAATCCAAACAACTTGAATCACCATGTTATTCCTTCTTTCACCTAAGAATATCCAAAATGATTAATGTTTTAACCTGGTGAATATAACATATTTTCCATCATATCCAATCTAACCTAAGTGATATCGTTACACTTATGATATCACTTCTCTAAAGTTTGATACTTAAAAAATCACCTCCTCGATGATCCAAACATTCCATCCTAAGTTCTATAACAAATAATCCAGCAAGCATCCAAACAAGAGAAACCCTATTCTATTCAACCAATATTGTCATAATAATCAAAATCCTAAATCTAAGTTGAATAACCTAAGGAAAAATGCTAACCTAAGATAGAGATAGAGTCAAAAGAATCAACTATGTAATACATTGTCTACATGTAGTTCATATGCAATGTAAACTCCGCGCCTTTAATTCACTACTCCAAATGAGTTTCTTTGAATAGACAGTCTCTCCTCAATCCATGGAATGATTGAAAAGAATCCATCTACCACTGACTTTAAGTCATATCTGAACCTTACAAATTCCATTTTCATAGAATCTCCTTCGCATCCTCTACACATGCAAACTATGTACCTTTTCCTTAGCCTTTACAATAAATTTTCTCCAATTATCACAAAACACTTGAATTCACACCAATTAGTGTACTTTCTTATTTTACCTTAGTATCCTTTAAACCCAGTGTATCTTTTCTCCAATTCTCAAATCAAGTCTTTCTCAATTGCTCAAAATCCACTATCTAATAATAACCAATCGATGGTATCTTTTCTCATATATCATTTCATAGACTTACTACTCTTTCATACCATGGATGAGAAAACTCAACAGGAATGGCTTCTCGAAATATAAATCAAATTAATAATACTAATTAACCATTGTAACATCTTGTGCCATAACATATTTATGAACATCAGAAAAAAGAATAATGTCTTAGCACAGTGAACATGTTGTCAAACTCATGTCACATTCAATCCAAATCCTATACTTACAATTACATCTATTATTCAAGTTTCGACCTATAACTATTTCCCCAAAACATATATATGGCAAGATAACAATCACTCATTTGGAGAACATCATTCATCCGAGGCATATAACATAAATGCTGTAACGTTACGCTCAACACCAGGTTATAACAACTATCCTCAAATCAACTCAAATAACCTACCTTTATGACATTATCAAATAACAAAGCATCCTAAATATCATTTGCTTCCATTTTCTATACTACAATGACACAGAACAAAAGAATGAGAATGTTAATTATTTCAATTTCTACACTATGGATCGATCATCGAGTTAGGTCACGTAGTAACATCATTGGGTCACTTGGACACTATCCTAAAATAAATTCTAGTCCCTTCAACAAAATTCTTGATCCACTTCTCAAAATATTTTAAATCAATTGGTTAACGGGATCCAATTAATTAAAACTCCAATATCACTTATTTTTCTTTCACTATCAAATTTTTTCGAGGTTTAACAAGTTGGCTTGGTTTGGTTTGGTTTTGAGTTGATGAACCAATGGAAAAGGCTGGGCAAGGTTGAACCTGGACCTAGTCGGGTAGGTACAAATCAGAGACGACTGCGGAATCGAGACTTCATGTGAAACTTCGGGCTACTTTAGAGGAGGAAATGCGGTATGATGGTGACATTGCGAAACGTGTAGAACTTGTCAAATATAAATGACCGATGTGTGCAAAATTGGATGTTTGATTTGTTTGTCAATGATTGGATATTTTATTGGGTTCACATGATTGGATATTGAGAACGTTTGATGTGATATTGATTATTGAATGATTGTGTACGAGGCACGTATGGCGCGGGAAATAGTTGTTCCCTTCATATTTCAAAAGGGATTAGTTGTTACAGGGAAATGGATGTTCCCTCAATATCAGTGTTAGCGATTTAGAAAATGGTTGCTTTGGGGAAATGGTTGTTCCTTTAGTAATATTGTGATAGTCTTTTTGGGATGATTGGTTCTCCCTTAGTTATGTGGATTTGGTAGAGTTTATTAGTTGAGTATATATATTTGTGTATAGCGTAAGATGAAAAAGAATATGACCTTAATCGAGAAGTTAGATTTTGTTGAATATGACCTATAACAGTATTTTGTCTGTTGTGGATTAGATTTGGATTTATTATACAGATCTAACTATGTATTTGGATCTATGTTGAAAATAAGATGTTTTATATTATACGTTGTACCCCTTTAGCTACAAGTTCAGAAAGACTATATTTAGATTCAATTTTGTTTACTTATTATTAGAACTTAACAATATGTCATTTTTGGTCTTCGAGATGTTAAAGTTGGTTTGGGTGTTGATTTCGAGGGTTTAAAAAAGCGAGTTGCTACAGACTTAGTAATGCTATCTCCATTGGTCCCTCAAATGTAGCCCCGTACATAATCCGATTCAATGCATGTTCCTTTAGAGGTGATTTCATGCCTTTTGCAAACTTCAGTTCCTTCTTCTACCGGGTGCTCACCAACTCCTAGGTGCTTAAGGTGAATAAACCTCTCCAATAACAAATCCCTCTCGATCCTATAAAAGAACTTCGTCCCTAACTTCCTCTTAAACATTCCTTAGGCAATAATGTGCTTCTCTATCTCTATTGTCACTACCTCCCACCAACATGTTGCCTCACCTTGGAAGTGCCAAGAGGTCGGTTGCCATCTCATATTATCACCAAGTCTTAATAAGTTAAAAATCTTCTCATAGTATTAAGCCATGCTCGAGTCATAGAGTATAATTTTGTCCTAACAAAAGGTTTTCCAGTCGAGACTAGAGAAATCCCAACACAGTTTAGGAAAGTCAACAACTGGTGGTGTTTGGGCTAGAATCACGCCTTAAGTAGTGGTGGTATTAGGGGCCAATTGTTCAATGGGTTGGTACTATCTTGGCTCGTTGCTTGGATATAGTTTCTAAACCATACTAGAATATTAACTCCAAGAATATCTAGTACCTCTACTTAGGTGCTAGTCCCAGCTCTAATTTCCACCTTACTGGTATTAGTTGCACCGGTCTCTATTCCAATTTCGACTGAATTGATCATTTTCAGCTATCTATAAAAATGAGATTCATTAGAAACTTTCCAATACATAGTAAACAAAAAAGTAACAGTAATGGTATGTGCGTATGTACATGACTCATACATAACATATTTATATACATATCTAATAAAAAATACAAGTATGCTCTCTCAATACGTTTGTAATCCCTATTCTAAGGGTATATTTTTCTTTGATACCAAATGTAACAACCTGCCTTTTTCGACTCTCGGGTTCAATGCTAGAACCGACGTTAACACCTCGAAAGCCAAAAAAGAAAACTCATCGTGTAACAACCTGATGTTGAGAAGCACTTAATTAAGATTAATAACGAATATATTAGAGATTAAATGATTTTTTAATAACAATACAGGAATATTTTGGAGTTTAAATATGAATATTGAAGTATGTTATGAAAATGAGAATTTTCATAATAATTTTTTTTTGGTAAAATTTGATAAAAGGATGATTTAATTAGTAATATTTGTTGATTTGGAAATTTCTTATTGAAATGATTATGAAATGAATTATTTTGGTATTAAATATTTTTAAAATTATGAGTAATAAATGACGATTTTGATTATTTTGAAGTACTATTAATGTTTTAACTTTGGAATTATTTTAAATATATTAAAGGCGGTTAAATAATTTTTATAAAGTATAATATTGATAATAAATAAGAATAGACATTTATTTTAAAAGAAAAGAGAAAATTTATTTTATTTATATAAAGAGTTTTAGAATTTATTTAATAAATGGGCTTAAAGAGGTAAATATGGAAAGAATTATTTTAATGGGTTAAATCATAGAAAATGCATATTGTAAAAGTTTTGTAATGATAGTAAAACACTTATGAAAAATAGATATGAACTTTATTTGGAACTTTGGGATAACTTGTCATGGTAGAAAAATATATTAACAAAGATAAAAAGGAAAGAAAAGAATGAAAACAAATTGAAAAATAAGTCTAATAGCCTATCTGAACACTTGGAAAGAATATCCACATACTTGCAGCGTCATGAAGAGCCCAGAAACCTCATCTTTACTCTCAAAAAACAATTCACGCAACTTCTTTTGCTCATTTTTCCTCTCTCGCAACAAATTCCTTACTCCACCTCCTTCTTCAATAAATTATAAAAAATCAAATAAATGACTAAAAATCATGAAACTTGAAATTTTGCTTCTTAATAATGATCTATATATCTAGGAATCTTCAAACTCAAGTCTTGAGCTAGTTGGTATCATGTTGCAATTTTAAAGAAGATGAAAGTTTAGGTTTTGGTGGAGCTATGAAGTGATATAGGGAGAATGGAGCCACTATATTTAAGGCGAGTGCTCTCCACTCACAAATCTATGCTCAATTGTATGTTTGGTTGAAGTGCATAAGAATTTTTTTGGCATATTTATTGATGAACCCATTTATTGTGATTCTTTTTATTTGAATTTGTATGATATGAGGTGTAATATGGATACTTAGGTGAAATGTAGTTGTTGTCATCAAAGTCATGTTCAGGTCAAAGGAGGAGCAGAGGCCAGGAGATGGCAAATAATGCTCGACCTAGAGCTAATTTAGCTCCAGGCTATGTCCAGCCGGTGGTCTAGTGCACCGATAATGAGCGTGGAGCTTGCTCCATGCCCTTGTGTGCTGCCTTTTGTATTAGTTTTTTCTAAATCAATTTGAAAAATTAAATAGAAATATGATTTTCAAAGTAGATAATGCATTGTAAATATGATATTATTTTTGTGTATTAATTTTATTTAAATTAATATTAAATATATTATTAAGGATATTATTTTATAAAAAGGAAATTTGATTTTTGACTTCAAATATTAAAAATCCTATTTAATATTTGAAAAATAAAAAATGGTTTCTAATTAATATTATATGACTTTTATAGTGGGTTTGATGAATTTTGAATGTAAGTTAGAGTTTAAAAAAATATGGAGTTGGAATAAAAAGAAATTGATTTGGAGATTATAAAATTTATTTAAAAATCGTATTTCATTCCAGAAAATTATGAATTAAATTTTCATGGGTAATATTTAGTATTATGAGCTATTTCAAAGGTTTTATAATATAGAAAGGAGTTTTCAGAAGTTAGTTTTAAGTATTAAATTTTTTGTTTTGGTTTTATAGAAGAGGAAAAAATAGTATTTTAACTATTTAAAGTATATAAATGCTTTTTGAATGGTTGAAATATTTCGTATAAATCAAAATCTCTTTCTAAAATAATTTGTGTATCCTGTTTGATTTCTATGCAATAAGGAATATGAACAAACGAGGTTATAATACCATATGTATAGGAAATTTGGTAATATTTCTATAACACCTTAATTTTTAATAACATTATTCAGGAGATTTAATTAGATAAATTAAATAGAATTATGTAAATGTTAAGTGATAAGGGGACTGAGATTTGAATAAATACTTAAGGTGCCGTGCTCAATTTATTTAATTAAATGGGCTTAAGAATGGTTTAAGTTAATTTACATAAAGGTATATTGGGAATTAGCTGCATATAACCCCTAACCCTTATATATATTCACGTCCCTTACACCATTCATGGCTATTTTCTAATTTCACAAAAACAAAACACAAAACGTAAAGCAAGAGGAGCCGGCCATTGCTAGGAAGAAAAGAGAAGAAAAATCAAAGAAAAGCTAAGGATTAAAGCTAGGGGAATAAATCTCAATCTCAATCCAATCTCATTTTCATAATCAAGGTGAATAATAATTTATACCATCTATATTTTGTTTTATGATCATATGTTTTCGAATTTAAGATTAAATTTGTTTTAATGACGATTTGGATGATGATATGCTTGAATTATAAATTGTTTAATTTAAACAAGATTGTTTAAATGAGGTTTTAGGTGGTTTTAGGGCAAAACTGATTGAAATTGATTCTTGAATGCCATGGAAAAATTTTAAGTTATGTAAAACATGATTTTGGAGTTAGGTTTTAATTTTGATAATTTTTTAAGCTATGGAAAGATTATTATGAATTTTTAAAGGAAAATATGATTAATTGGGTTTAGATATTTATTTCAGAAATTATATTGAGAATTCGGGTCTGAAATTTTGATATGTTAGATAACACGATGAAAGTGAATTTTCGTAACTTTTGGGGTTCTAAGTGATTTGCTATGCAAATTAAATTATTTTAGAAGAAGAACTTATTTGCAATATTGGTTTTGCTTAACGGAAAGGCTTATTTGCTAACTTAACCATGGTTTAGATATGAAATTAGCGGCAGTTATTTTGGTAAAGAATTTGAAAGGTTAAGGCAACCAATCATAGGTTTACACGTACCAGGTTAGTTAGAAAGTGTTTGCTTTAATTAGTATTAAATCAGGTATACCAAGAAAAGTGGGTTCCGCCTCTATTTAGAAGCACCTTTCGACTCCAATGCTTCGGCTTCATCTCAGTCGAAACCAACCCAGGCCGAAACCAATACATAAGGTATTACTTAGATGGTACGTAGTGGATTGGAGAAAGGTGGAAGGCATGTTGTCGAAAGCATTGTTTCCGATGGGGTCGATACCTTTGTTTGTTTTAAAAAGTGAAGCGCCTGCCTTTGTTTTATTAAAGCCTTCGAACGAGTCAAAGCATATGTTTTTGAAAGAGGTTTTCTAAATGCTTTCGAAGGGGTTGCCATCAACTTATGTTTTAAAGTATAAGCTTTCGAATGGGTTTCTTTACTTATAAAAATAATGCTTTCAAAAGTAGGGGTTCCGACCTAGTTGAAGCTATGCTGTCGTTCTTTTTCCTTTCGAGTATGTTGAAGTCATCAATGCTTTCGAAGGGTAGTTTTGTTTTAAAGATGTTTTAAGCCACTTCCTAAATTCTTTCGAAAGGGTTCAAGGGTTTCGAAGGCAATGGCTTCGAAAGGGGATTTCAACGCTATCCTTCAATGTTTTACTTAAATGTTCTGAAGCTTTCGAAAGGGATGGTGCCGACGCCATCAAGTTTTCCCCAATACTTTTATATGATAAAGAATGGTTTCAAAAGAGATACTTTCATTTATATTCACTTTGACCCAAATGATATTTTTAATTATAAACCCAATGGTTTCGAAAGGGGGACTTTCAATGGTTTCAGAAGGGACACTTCCAATGGTTTCGAAAGGTGTACTTTCAAGGGTTTCGAAGCTATGCTTCTAAGAGTAAATGACTAATACTTTATTACATTCGAAAAGTTTTGAAAGAGAATTTTAAAGTGTTTCGAAAGGCAGTGGCCTAATGTTTTGAAAAGAGATTTGTACGCTTTCGAAGGAGGTTATCTAGTGAGGTCAAAAGCAAGGTTTTGAAGGTTTCAAAAGCCTTAGTTTTCAAAACAAATAAACCAATCTCATTTTAAAAGAAAACCATGGCATAAATAAATAAAGTATTTTGAAAAGGAGTTTTTGAAGAAGTTTCTTTGATTTAAAAAGGTTAAAGGGATTAATCAAGTTATTGTGTTTGCTTCTTCATATATGTATACATTGACATTGTAATGGACCCATAACTGTATTTTGGGGAAGGGCAGAATAACCAGCTAGGTTGACCCAGTAGTGAAATAAATTAAGTTAACTCCTGAATGAGTAGAATTGCATCCAGTAGGTCAGAAAGGCCATAATATAGGATGCTAAAATGTTAAAGGAAGATATTGGCAAGGGCCAATAGGTTCTCAATAAGCCCATGAAAACTATGTATAAGAAAGATATTGGCAAGGGCCAATAGGTTCATAGTAAGCCTATGAAAACTATGTAAAAATGAAGATGTCAGAAAAACAGGTTCATAGTTAGCCCATAAAAACTATGATTTGATATTGGCAGGGGCCAATAGGTTTATAATAAACCCATGAAAACTATATTCGGATTAAGATATTGACAGATGTCAATAGGTTCCTAGTCAACCCATGAAAACTAGGATAAGAATAGAAGATACTGGATTTACCAATAGGTTCCTAGTCAACCCATGAAAACTAGGATAAGGGTAAAGATATTGTAGTTACCAATAGGTTCTTAGTGATCTCATGAAAACTATGTAAGTGGACAGGGAGTCCATAATCATTTTACCGGTTATTAGTCAGCCCATGAAAACTATTAGGTTAATAGTAACCCTAGATACTATAATGGTGATAGATAGTCAAAATGAATGGGGATTGGTAATCCAGAATTGGTTCAATTGTTTTGCATATCATATTATTTTGAGCTGTTTTAACCATTATGGATGTAGGAGCACAATATATAGTTTTATAGGTTTTAAGATACTAGTGAGGGGAAAACCCGTTCAGCTAAGTGGCGTGGTCTCACTAGATATCTAAATGGTTTGAGATGGTAGATTATTATTCATACCAGGCTTTATGTCTGACTTGAAGTTTATGTTTTCCCCTTAAACTCTCGGGTACTCAATTGATTTTGAGTAGTTTGAGAGTTTGGGTTTTCAGGTACCACATTAGACGAATAAAGCTTCCGGAGACGTGCAGGAGGCATGATAGCTATTTAGAGTTCTCTTTTATTTTGATTCCGCTGTGTTGTTTGTAATGACAAAGTTGTTAAATTTCCTGTATATACTCTGATCATCCAAAGGGGCATCTTCATATGCCGCTCTTGGCATATGTTGTAATAAATATATATATTTTCTTTGAACGTGGCAAACGATTGGGGGATTATGTAATGAATTGGAAATGTTTTGAAATGGAATGTGATCTTGTTAGCTGTTTTAAATTTTTTCTATATTCATGTGTTTCTGTGTATCAATGTATCTAACATCGCCGTATTTGATCGTCGAGGATTAACAACTATGAATGACTATAGCATCCGTAGCCATTAGTTTTGGGCCTCCAAGTAGAGGGATGCTACAATTTGGTATCAGAGCATAGGTTTATGAAAACTTTAAAGAAATTTAAACCTAAAAGATTTTCAAACATAATCCAATGAATTTGAAAATATGATCGGGTTTTGGGTTAATGCTATAGTAATGTACTTATATTTGATATAGATATATATGAGTACGTATTCCCCTCTCTCTTAGACCGTTCTTCTGTATCTTACTAAGGCTCGTATGCAGATTAACGAGAAAGAAGATATGGAAGCATGAAATGGAAGAGGAAATCTCGGTGGAGGAAGCACCACAACCAATGGAAATGCTCGACCTAATACCAGGATGAACCAAGGTCGATAGGCTAATGCTAACCAAAATGTTGATGCCAATGTGCGTGCTGGAAATCCACCAGTAGGATGTATCAGTTCTTTGTCAATGTGATGCAAGCAGGAGTCACTGCTGGAGTTGCTTGAAATGTTGGAGGAGCTAATCCTGTGGCTCCAGTTGGGAATAACTATGCTAAGTTGAGTAGAGACTACACCAGTCTTGGTGGGAAACCGTTTATGGGAACGAAGGATGCCATAGAAGTAGAGAATTGGCTGTTGTAGTGTGAGTGTATCTTTGCTGATTTGGATTTAGATGATGAGCAGAAGAGAAGGTTGGCTTCTAGACAGTTGCAAGGGTCAGCACTTTAATGGTGGAATAATGTTACTGCTGGAGTTCCGGGGGAAGAGTTTTTCATATCATCGTATCATATTATTTGGGCTGTTTTAACCATTGTAGATGTAGAAACACAGTATATGGTTTTATAAAGATTTTAAGATACTAGTGAGGGGAAAACCCGTTCCGCTAAGCGGCACGGCCTCACTAGATATCTAAATGGTTTGAGATGGTAGATTATTATTCATACCAGGCTTTATGTCCGACTTGAAGTTTATGTTCTCCCCTTAAACTCTCGGGTACTGAATTAATTTTGAGTAGTTTGAGAGTTGAGGTTTTCAGGTACCTCATTAGACGAATAAAGCTTTCGGAGACGCGCAGGAGGCATGATAGCTATTTAGAGTTCTCTTTTATTTTGATTCCGCCGTGTTGTTTGTAATGGCAAAGTTGTTAAATTGCCTGTATATATTATGATTATCCAAGGGAGCATCTTCATATGTTGCTGTTGGCGTATGTTGTAATAAATATATTTTCTATGAACGTGGTAAACGATTGGGGGATTATGTAATGAATTGGAAATGTTTTGTAATGGAATGTGATATTGTTTGCTGTTTTAAATTTTTTTCCCATATTCATGTGTTTCTGTGTATCAATGTATCTAACATCGCCGTATTTGATCGCCGAGGATTAATAACTATGGATGACTACAGCATCCGTAGCCGTTAGTTTTGTGCCTCCAAGTAGGGGGATGTTACAATTTCTTCGGTTATTCTTTGGACTTGTTATATAGAATATTATGGTGTGAAATTCTAGATTATGAGGAATATGAGCAATCACATTAGTAATACCATTTTGTATAGGACTCTCGGTAATATTTTTCCAATTACTTCTAGGACTCACAGTATAGAATATTATTGTATATAGAGAGTGTAGTTTACAGGCATTGAGTAAACGAGCGAGTAACACCATGTGGCATTGGTCGCCTATGCTGATAATTGTTTGATTACTTTTTGTAAGTAAATGTCACTTTCATTTGTAGGGTTAGGAAAATTATGATATCGTCTAGAAGTGACTCTTTAGAGCTTAGTAGTCAAGAGTGTTATTACTCTCCAAGGGCTACAAGTTGGAGTTATGTTGGGATTTATAGAGTCATCCTCTTAGGACTAATTAGTCGAGTATTATTATTATTCACTCTTAGGGCTAGCAGTCGAGAAATTATTATGTTATGACGCTCTTATTGGGACTTTTGGAGTCGAGAGCATTTGGTGTGGCTCGCATTAAGATTCATTGAGTCGAGAGTATCAGTTATCGCTCTCATTAGGATTTATAAAGTCGAGGGTATTCATTGGGAATCTAGGGTTTATGCCACTATAGTGAGTACTTGAATAGGACCCATCTGATAGGCTAGTTATCCATCCTAGCGGTACTAATTGTGCAGTCACGTCCTGGATCCGTAATGTCACCTTGTTGAGTTTATAGCCTGAGAGTATTACTCTCATTAGAGCTATTGCCCAAACATCACATAAGGACCAACAGTCCATTACCAAGGCAAGTAGGAATTATGATTGATCCATAGCGTAGTCTTGCAGTGTATTTATACATGCGATGATATAAGTATCATGATTTTAGGAATAACTTAGGGACTGTAGAAAATGGGCTGTGGTCATTAGCGTTTCCTAGAGCAGTACTACGGTACGTTAATCTCCCATCTAGATGACTTGAGTAGATCCATTATATATGAGTCATGTGATGTTATCACCTCACTAGATACAATGATTATATGACATTAGAGACTAGCTACTTGTTAGTTTTTCATTTGAGGTAGCCTAACCCTAGATAGCTACATGTTGTCTTACTATGATAGTAGAGACTAGCCGTATGCTCGTTTGTCATTCTTGCTTAGAGCCTTCGGCTAAGAGATCTATTGAGTATGTGTATGTATCTCCTTGGGCCATTCAGTTAAGAGTATTTACTTTCATTAGAACTATTGGTCGAGATAGATCATTGTATTATATTTGCATGTTGAATGATTTATATGTTATATTTTGAGTCTACATGTCATGTTGTTTCATATATCCCAAGGACACAAGATCGAGAGTTCTTGTCTTTCATTACGGTTGGAGGTTGAGATATACATTATTGACCGTTGTATTTATATAATAGGTTGGTTTTATGATTGATATCTCACCCATATTATTCTTGTGACATTGGATGAGATGTTTGATTGTTAGTTACTATAGGTGATGTTTTATGTGCACGGTTATAGTTGATATTGATACACTTGTGATATTTATATTACACTTATGATATATTATTTTATACCATGTACTCTCATTAGAACTATTGGTCGAGATAGATCATTGTATTATATTTGTGTGTTGTATGATTTATATGTTATATCTCGAGCCTACATGTCATGTTGTTTCATATATCCTAAGGACACAAGATTAGAGTTCTTGTCTTTCATTACGGTTTGAAGTTGAGATATACATTATTGACCGTTGTATTTATATAGTAGGTTGGTTTTATGAACGATATCTTACACATATTGTTCTTGTGACATTGGATGAGATGTTTTATTGTTAGTTACTATAGGTGATGTTTTATGCGCATGGTTATAGTTGATATTGATACACTTGTGATATTTATATTACACTTATGATATATTATTTTATACCATGGCAGTTATTATTATATACTGACATCTACATTTTAGACATAGTCTGACCAGTGTGTTATATATATAATGCTCAAATCAGTCCGAGACATTTTAGGTTTAGGGACAAGATGACCAGTTTGTGGATGTTGGGCATAAATGAAGGATAAAGTATCATTGTATATCATTATGTATTGTGTTATTTCTTATATATATGACATTGTGTTGTATGTTTGACATATATTGTATATTATAAGATAATAGGAATTAGACTCATTTTGTATCCTATAAGGTTTGTATATATTTCTATTATATATTATCATTACGTTAATGCTCTGTTTCTCTATATTCTTTGTTTTATATTGTGTATTGTTATATCCGAAAAACACACATGTTTATTGCTTTGTTTCGATACTGTGTACGTATGAGTGAGTTATACGAGATTTTGAAATACATACCAGTGTTAGCCTAAGGAAATATTCATGCATGTCAGCCTAATATCGCCTCATTCTCCGTATTATCATACAGTATTACCTAATAATACTCTTGGTATTTTGGGTATAGAGGTGGGGTGCTATAGTTGGTATCAGAGCCAGGTTAAGAACAATCCGTTACATAAGAAACACAAGTCTTGACCTTAGATGAGACTTAGAGTCCCCGTCTCTTGGGTGTGTTGATTACTTACCCTACAGTAGGGATTACAAGTTATATATATATATATATTTACTATAAAGTGATTATCGGGGTAAGGGCTTATTTGTATTTTCTTATTATATAATATTTATCTCTTCTATCTTCTTAGAGTTAAACTGTGTACGAGTGCAGAGTATTTGATGAGGGAAATGAAGAGAAACATAGTTGTCTGACCAATAGAGTAGGGCCTTGTTGATGAATATTAGACCTCGGTGTGGCTTTGAATAGAGTAATCTGATTCATTAGGTGTCAGAGTGCGCAGTGGAAGCCAATAGATTATTTTCTACTGAGCATCTTAGTTATCTTTGAATGTTTGACTAGTGAGTTGATGTTTTGATTTCTTCTGTTTAGAATGAAAATTCTTTATTTAGGAGATTCGTCTTGAGTGTGGTATTCGGTAGGAGATATCAGTCAAGGTGAGTATCTCACTGAAATCTTGATATTGAAACCAAGTAGTGTCTTCAGTTGTGAAAGTACCGCAAGGGATAACAAACATTCTTTTCACATAAAAAAGAACAATATATTTTTATGTAGAAGTTAAAATGTGATTAGAATGAAAATGAAGATGAAAGCTTGCTTTTTTATTTTTATGGAGGGTTGATTGGTGATGTTCGGAATTTTGTAAGTAAAGTATTTTTTATTGTACTCTCATAAATCGTTTATAAATGTTTTAATATAAGCAAGCATATATTTTGATTAAAAATCTTTTTGATTATAGTGTGTGTGTGTGTGTGTGTGTATATTATATTATATGGTTTAGAAAGATGTTTTATTAGAAGTAAACAAATGTTTTGTACAAATGATCAAGTAGTTTAAAGTATATTATAGTAAATATTTAAAAAAGTTATAAAAGTTGATGTTAATCATAAAATTCACTTAAGAATAAAGGTATGAAAGAAGAAAGCTTTCGAAGGCATCGAAAGGAAGATTCCGTAAGTGTTGACGTGGCGCTTCCGCAAGCATCAAAGGCACTGCTCCTTCCGTATGCTACATCCATTGATTGAGGCTTCTGAATCTGTTGATTGTGGGTGCTTCTACACTTGTTGACTTAGGGATGTTCTCGCATTTATTGTTGCGAGGGCTACCGCAAGTGTTGAGTTGGACTAACTCAAACATTGACTATGACTTCCGTAACCATTGAAGAAGTTGCTTTCGTCAAGGTCTAAAGGGGTTTCGCAAACATTAAAGAGGCTCCACAAGAGTTGGTTTCTTTCTTCCACTAATGCAAGCACTCCATATGACTTCCATCCGCATATCTTTAGTCTACGGAGGCACCAAAGACTAATAACAACAATGCGACACCCACAAGGATACTAATAATGTCGAAGCCATCATTATGCCTTATCAAGATAGCATACCATCAAATTTATGAAGAATATTGACCAAAAGCATGTCGTAGATCAGTAATCGAAGTAATATTTTGCGATTATCGATGCCACACCACATATATACTATAAGATATTGAAGATCAAGCAAAGAGAGAAAGATTAGAGCCATCCAAAAGCACATTCAAGGGGAATTTGCTCATTTTCCTTCACAAAGCTTCCAAAGCCTTTACATTCCTTCACAACTTCTATGGAGCTATTAGTCCCACATCGCTAGTTGGAGCAAGCATGTCCCCATCCTACCTCTATAAATATAGATGTACCCCCTCGTAAAAAAAGACTTTAATTTCTTTCACTCTCTCATATGACTCCTTTGTAATAGAATTAAAATATGAATAAAGATGATGGCTTGAGCATATTCAAATTTTATCTATTTTATTCTTTTACATCTACGAATTTAAATTCAAACGATTTCGTAATTTATTTTCAAACCTCAAGGCATTTGTGGAACTTCTACGAATAAACTATATTGCAGACTCATTTGGGGTGTTAACGATTTTTATCGTTAACACTTTTTGGCCCTAGAAGAATGACCTGAACCTCCGAATGACCAAAATAACCTAATCGGGATTTGAACTTCATATTTAAAAATTTTTAAATTCAAATTTCTTCTTCATTTGAATTCTGAAAACTAAACGCAACCAATGCTTAAATGCTGCATGGATAAGGATGACTTTAAATATGTTGAATGACACTCTCATTCTATTCACATAAAGATACGAGGTCATCACGTGGTGGTTTCCCTTTGTCTCACTTCCGAGATGTTAATTCAACCTCAGTTCCCACTCATTCCGCAGGTATTGGGTGTTTGGTGGCTTTCAATAGGGTGCTTTTGCGGTCGTTAATTTATGGCCTCCGCAATTGATGGTTTGAGATGCCTCCGCAACTGTTCGCTTGCTGCCGTAAGAGTTGAGTGCCGAAGCCTGGTAGGAAGGATCATTGCGGAACCCCTAATTCAACAACACTTCAGATCTGCCCCTACCACTGCTTTTTTCCTTCCGTTGATGTTAATAGTAGCTGAGGGGATTGAACGATGAGTTCCTTTTCACCGTTGATGAATTCAAGGCTTCCACAGCCATTGATTCCGCTGCCGCTTGGTTTGGTGACGCAAGGGATGAGATTGATGTAAGGGTGCTCCTTCCGTCGCTGTGGAGGCTGATGCTTGTGGCAAAAACCTGATAGGAAAGTTCAAAATCGGGCCCATTGTTCTCTAATAAAGTCACTGTTTATACGTCTAAATCTAGCAACTTCAGGTATGGGACTTCATTTTTTTTCTACATGTTGTAAAACCAAGTAATAGAAGGTAAGGGCTCGCTTGCTTTCATTTTGTATTTTGAGTTTTGTGTTTTCAACTTGTACTAATAAATACCAAGAAATAAAAGGAGAAATTTACAATTCTTAGTCGTTGCGACGACCAACGGACGACGAAGGAGTTAGATTGTTCTCCGTGTTTTTGTCATCTTTCAAAACACGAAAAACATAATAAACTTGTTTTCTATTTTACATGTTAATTTCATTTTTCAAAATTATTTGTTTTTCAACAATACATATGACGGATGCATTTTTGTATAGATGAAAACACAAAACTAAAAACGATAAGCCAAACGGGGCCTAAGTTTTTAAATAATTGCAAGATCAATTTCAAAAAGCTTTAACTATACCTTGATTTTAAAAATAAAATAAAAGTTTCAAATAGTATGGTTTCATGAGCATTCAGTTATCTAAATATTAATTTTCATAGCCTTATAAACAAGAGTCTCATATATATAATTGGTCGATGAGGCATGTAATTTCGAGCATGGCTTTCGAAGGATTGTAATTAACAAGTTTGGAGATATGCAGTTTTGTATATGCGAATTTCTTAGATGAATATAATCATTTGCACAAGCTTCGCATGTGTGTCACTAATTTTGATCATATATATATATATGGTTTTAAGCATAAAATAATTTATATATAAGTGATGAATAACATATCCATTTTATACATGTATCATCTTTAAACGTATATGGCAAGTTTTTATGTTTGATTTTGAATACATAAATATGAATTTCTAAAAAACTGCAGTTTCATATATTTCAAATACATGTCAATCTTTGCAAAAAGCAAGTCTTGAATGCAAGAGAATTTTTAAATGAATAAGGTTTCTTATATGTACAGATTCAGATAAGCATGTAAAGCTTTAAACATGTGGGGTGTATATCCGTAGTTCCAAATGAGTCAATGTTCATGTATGCTAGCTTTTGGAAAGTAAATATGTATCATCAATTTCAAGGGTGTGAGATTTTAGATGTGAATTTATCGAATAAGCGTATGATTTCAAGTATATATACATGTATATGTAATTTTGAGTATATACGTGACTTCAAGAGTGCATTTTTAAGCATGTATAATCCTAAATATAACAAGTTTCATGTATGAAAACATAGAGACTGTTGAATATATACGTGAACAGAATATTCTGATATATAAATAAACTTGTGAATATATGAGAGTTTCTAGTTTTTGAATATATAAGAGTGTTAAGGGAATTTAATTGTCTGAATGAAATGATTCAATGTATATGAGATTTTGAATATGATTAGATTTCAAAGGAGTATGGTTTCATGATATATGTCAAAGTTTTTTAAAAAATGCAATAGCCCTATTTTGAACTCTGGGTACATATGGTTTTGCATATAACTGATTTTGACCGTATTAAGCTCTTAGAAGTATAGTTCCAGATATATCAATTCCATGTATATATGAAATTCCCAAATATATTCAATTCCCAAAATCTGTTTGTAAAATTTCTTATGAATTATAGCTCTAAATATGTAGGTTTTAAATAAAGATGGTATGAAAGGTATAAGCATGGTTCTGGAAGTGTATGTATAATTTTATAAATAAAGATTGGAAGGATGTATGATTTCAAAAGTATGTACTTTATAGAAGTTTCATAGAAAATAAATGCTTTTTGAAATATAAAATAGCTTCATACATTAGAGTTTTCAAAAGGTATATATTGATTAAAGTTTTTGCAATATAATAAATCTCAAACATATTTGCATTCGATTCTGAAAAATGAGTTTTATAACAATTCTATGAGCTTAAAGTAGATATATGATTTTGAATAAACATACAATTTCCAAAATACCAGGAGTTTTGAAAAAATATAAGCCCATCAGTTTTGAATTCCACATATAAGTGAATTTTCTAATTTCGAAGTGCGTATCAGTTTTGAATATGTTACGTTTTTAAGCATATAAAGGTCTATAGATGTGCGAATGTTTGGTTTCAAACAATCATAGCAGATATGCATGCATGTTTGATTACAAGAATATGTGTGTTTTTAAAAGCATACAGGTTGTAGAGGGATACACATATGGTATGATATATATATATATATATATATATATATATATGTATGTATATGTAAGGAATGCGGAATATGGATCTTAAGGCTAGGAATAACACTAAAGGGGGGGGGGGGGTGAATAGTGTTTATAAGAAATTACTAAATCTTTTTGAGTTTATGTTAATTTGTACACAAATGTATGCAATATGCAGACACCGATATAATCACAGAATCAAACACAGATGCAGAAATAAAGTAAATGCAGTAAAGGAAAGAACACACCGGATTTTATACTGGTTCAGAGTTACCCTACATCCAGTCCCGCACAACTAAGTATAGATTTCCTTTCAAAAGCAATTCAACAATTACAACCCTCGGTTTCAAGGCTACAAGGTACACCCTCCAGAATCACAATCCTCTGGGTAGAGATACTTGATTTCCGGGCGACAAGTTCACCCAATTGATTTCCAAGGCTACAATCACACCTTTTCTCGCTTGATTGATTTCCAAGGCTACAATCACACCTTTTCTTGCTAGATAGATTACAAAGAAGCCTATAACTCTGAATAGAACTTGGATCTTGTTGAGATAGTGATAGAGAATCAAACCAGAGATAATCTAGTTAGATTCAATGTTGATTTCGGTAGAGTGATGATAGGATTTTGAATAAGAAAATGTGGAAGAAGAAGAGAAGTGAAAAACCAGAAAATATGATATAAAATTCGTTGAAACTAACCCCTATTTATAGAAGAACAACAGTCATGTCCATTCGTGAAAGGTTATGACGAATAGACACTTCTTTTGAAATTCAAAATTTTGAAACTAACTGTCACTATGTCGACATGGGGTACTAGGGCATGTCGAAATCCCAAAGGAAATTTTGATGTTTTGTTTTTCTTTGAAAATAACCTTTATCTTATATTAAAACTATTTTAAACTTTATAAATATACTTGACTATAGATAAAATACATAGATAAATATAGAGAATAATATATATAAAATTTTACTATAATTTTATATTTAAATCTAAGTATAAAGATAGTTTAAAACAAATGAAGTTTAAAAACACAAGTTTATTAAAAACAAAAACAAAGAATATTTTAAGGCTAAAACATTTTGAAAAGCAGTTTTGAAAATCATTCTGAAGTAGTTTTGAAAATCATTTTGAAGTAGTTTTACAAGCTTCATCCTGCAGAATATCTCATCATATCAGGACTCGAGAACTTGTACAAAACCAGGATGTTCATGGGTTTGTAAGCCACTTGTCGTAGGTTTGTAAGCTACTTGTCGTGGGTTTGTAAGCCACTAAAAAAGTAGAAATGGGTTCCATCCCAAAAGAAAAATGGAGTGAAGATTTCAGTGCTATTGTGAAGTTTTAACATAATTCTAGACTCAATACTTATCTTGAAATCTTTAACTCTTGATAATCTTGATACTCATGAGTCTTCAATCTTGATATCTTGAATCTTTATACTGTACAGTCTTCATTCTTTGTACCTGCATGGTTAAATCCTGCATATACATATATATCTAAACTATAATGTTAGTATTTATATTTTATAATCTTATTCTAAGGTTGTTGTCATCATAACCATTATCTCAAGGACTAACAGTATAGAGTTTAAAAGTTTCGCTTTGAATATCTCTGTTTCATATAATGTTTTAAAATCGTGGAGCTCATTAGTAGTTAACTTTAGGCGTATATTGCTTTTGAATATGCACATATTTAATTTCAGCAATATAAATACTCTGTTTCAGTTGTATGAAAGCTTTGAGTATGTATCAATATATATATACTTGTTTTCTACCAGCATGGTTTCAAAAATACAGAAGTTTCAAATATACACTTTTGAGTGAAAGAAAACATTTTCACTAGTTTTTGAGTATACAACCTCCAGGCTTTAAATAGAAATGATCTTGTATATGTTGACTTCATGAATACCCAGTTTTTTAAATATGGCACTTTTTAAGAACATCAGGTGCAGATATATGGGTTTTATATATGAATTTGAAAAAATAAGATACTTCTTTATATGTACTAATTTTGATTTTATAAGCATATAGTTTGATATGCAAGACTTTAAGGCATATACGAGCTGCAAATGGATCTATGCACTCAGATTTCAAAAGTTTTAGGCCTCGTTTGGTTTTGTTTTGAGTTTTATGTTTTGTGTTTTCAATAAGCACCACAAAATACGAGAAAATGTGAGAAAAAGATTTACAATTCTTGGCTATTGCGACGATGGTCGGACAATTGAGGAGAAGGATTGTATCTTGTGCTTTTGTTATGTCCCAAAACACGAAAAATCAAATAAACTTGTTTTCTATTTTGTATGTTAATTTCATTTTTGAAAATTGTTTGTTTTTCAGCAATGCATATGACATGCGCATTTTTGTTTAGACGAAACACAAAACTAAAAAGGACAAACCAAATGGGCCTTAGTTTCCAAAGATAAACAAGTCCAATGTTTTGGATATGACATGATGCTCCAAATGCATATTTGGTCTCAAGAAATATATGATATTTTATACATGCGGTTTTAAGG
Organism: Allium fistulosum; assembly: GCA_030737815.1. Lineage (NCBI taxonomy): Eukaryota > Viridiplantae > Streptophyta > Magnoliopsida > Asparagales > Amaryllidaceae > Allium > Allium fistulosum. The sequence continues at coordinate 1,365,233,726 of CM060902.1, read as the reverse complement.
AAGATTAACATACATCATATCCTGAGTAGATAAAGTTTTGGATATATGACTCTGAATACAATAGAAGTCTTGAATATACGTGGCTTCATACAATAGTTTTATATATAGCCTTATATGTGTATACAGTTTTGCATATGCATGATTCCAGGAGCATTTAGTTTTAAATACATACCTATGAGAGCTTCTAATCCCATAAACTTTCTCACAAGCACAAAAGAGTTTTATATAAATTTAATATCTAAGTATATATATTTCGAAACATGTGGATCCCAACGCCTAACAATTCCAAGTATATATTGGTTTCACACTTGCATAAAGTTCAATACGCCTGGGATTTAAAGGCATATGGGTTTTCAAACAATGCACATTTTCGAATGTGACATTTCATATATAGATAATTCCAAAAGTTTACAAGGATGATTTTGAAAATGTGTGAGTTTTTGGGAAAACATAAAGGTTTTGAGTACAACATGGTTTTGAAGGAGTACGAATTTCAAAGAAGCACATAGGCCTTCCAATAATTTACATTTGATTCCAAGTGATATGTATAGTTAAAAAAATAAATTTAAGTATATACAGTTTTGGGATAAATCGCTTTCATGTATATTAGCTTATTGGATACGTAATTTTAAGTAAATTTGCGAGCTTTCAGAAATAATACATGAATTCAGATAAAGTTCAAGTGCAGGTAATTCTTGACCAAGTTTCAGATGAATGCCGAATTCTGGAAGAAAAATGTGTACAGGACATCAAGATTCCAAGTTTAGGAATGGGTATGTAGAGCTACATAGGAAATAAACATTCAGATTTAGAACAAGTTGAACGACTCTAAGTGACACTCACGGGTACAGTGGATCTATGCTACAAGCAACGAATAACTCCAACTACATCAGAAAACAGCAGGAAACATCAGTTGCTCAAGAGAATTCTATGACTTCACAGATATGGCCTTAGATATTAAATTTCTTATATACAAATCTATATAATTTCATATATTCAAATTATTATAACTTAAACTTTGTAACACCAGTATATTTCTTTGTATATAAGGCTTTAATTCTTCATATAATACTATATTCCTTTGAAAAAGATTGTTTTACTAAGGGGATTCCTATATAATACGTTCTTGTTTATAAAATCTATCAGTTCATGAATCATGACTTTTCAGAATCATAGACAACATGTTTCTTTTTATTGAGCAAAACCTGATGAGGTATAATTCTATAACTTATAAGTGTGGTGGTATACATCCGTATATAGTCTTATTCAAATGATTTTACCATAACCCATCTTTAAGAAAAATATCCATCGAAGAAAGTTAGACTGATTAGTCTATATAATTATCTATTTTGAAAAATAATTTGAGGAATCTTTGAACTATGAACTATTGGAAATGATTGAAATTATGTAATGAACATGGACTAATGTTTTTGAAATAAAAAGCAAAAGTTGTTTTGTAATGGTGATAAACTGAATACAGTTAACGTGATCGTATTTTGGCGCCAGAAATTGATACTAGAGATGACTGTAGTATTAGCAGATAATTTTGGGCCTTAAAATGGGGAACGTTACAAATTATGCTTTTCAAACTATTTTTTACCAAGGTCCATTTGCATTGCTACTGCTCCGATCAGAAAAGTCTACTTTCGATTGAAGAATTACTGATTCAAGAATCGTGGCTCTTAAGCCCTGTAGTTAAAGATCAGATTTTTCCTATAAGGATTTAAGTGCTACATAAGATTCTTTTTGAAAACATCGAAATAGAAGTCTTTTATCCACTCAAAACGACCTTCGAAGAATTCATCGAGAGCAGAGACCACGAGCAGCCAGAATAAACAAGCAAATCAGACAAAGCAGAAGAATTCTGAAAAGGGTTACTCTTATTTCGGATAAAAGAAGTTATTCTTAAGGAAAGATTGTTACAAGATCTTTGTAGCCGAGAAGAGTAAAGAATAAAGAATCATCAACAATATGATCAATAAATCAAGATAAAATAAAGAAGCGACCCAAGAACTTGGAAGCAAAGCAGTAATCCTAGATCTACACGGATCATCCAAAAAGGGAAAGTGAGATTAAATATCAGTAAAAAGCATCTTGGATTACAACTACATCACAGCTTGACCTGGATTTTAAGACATTCGTAATTCCGATGTAGAACATCTAGAATGATTATAGAATCTTTTCAATAAGAACAAAAATATCAAATACCGATAAAATCCTAAGGGTCAATGAAAGGAAAATCGCCCCCTAAAAGACATGAATTCACAAAAAGGAGAGATTTTAAACTTTTATTGAAAGGCATATTGGTCAAGAACTACTATTCACACTTTAGGAATGTCATGCCACTACAAGATGAATTCTCAGTGCATAATAAACGGTGTCTTTGCCAAAGTTAAGATATCAAATGGTCAAGTAAGAATCCAAGTATTGATAAGAGATATTGAGATGCAATGATCACAAATTCAAAGAAGACTATATTAAAATGAGATTGGATACTCTGAAATTTATGCTTGGAATAATCTCACCAAAAATCTGCCGACTACTCTAATGAAAAGATAATAAGATATGCAAAAGGTGACACAAACGTTTGTAACCATGTTCCCAACAGTGAATGAATAAAGTGCCTTTTAAAAAAATCTACATGGTTGATAGTAAAATTCTCCTTAAACATGGAAACTACCTTAAACGGTCATAAGCTTTTGTCCGCGCCAAGATGGCCAGGTCAAAGCGCCTCCTGGAGGGAGGTTAGAGTAATCCTTAATCCGCGCCAGGGTATGACTATGTTAAAGTATTTGCAAGCCCTTGATCGCGCCATGCTATGGCCAGATCAAGGCGCCACATGGAGGGGGGACGTGGTAAGCCCTTTAACGCGCTACGCTATGGCCAGTTCAAGGCACCGACCAACCTTCAGTCCCATCTATAAGGCTTGGCAGGAGTATCTCCTAGAGGGAGGACGGAGTAAGCCCTTAAACCCGCCATGCCATTGCCTGGTCAAAGCATCGGACAAGCCTTCAGTCCCGCCTACAAGGCCTAGCTAGAGCACCTTCTGGAGGGAAGTCCGGTAAGTCCTTAGGTTCTGTTTGTGGATAAGCTAACCAAGCGCACCGGACAACGGATTAAGACGTCCAAGTCTGAGGAGTGGCACACAAAGCATTAACATATATGAAGCTCAAAGGATGACGCATATCGAAATAATCAGATACCTAGAACCATAAAGGTAACACAAAGCAAAAGATTCGAACAATCAAAGTCCAAAGAGTGGTGCAGAATAAAAGACTCAGATGAGAATTTTTGAACTTCCATTACATATAATGTTTCCCAAACTTTCTTTCTTATTACCAAGAACAGATTTCTGGTCTTCTATTATTTGCGGACGATAATTCCCGGACTATTTTCATTATTAGACATGAAATTATGGCTTTCTGCTAATTTACAGAAGATGATTTCTGGACTTCACTTATCAAATTATTACCCAAATCTGGGTTTCGGATCTTCTATTATTTTTGGATGATAATTCCCATACTTCTTCTATTATTATTATCTCCAGATAAGGGTTTTTGGACTCCTATTATTTATTCCCAAATAAGGATTCCCGGTCTTCTATGACTTATTTCCAAATGATAATTTCTGGTTTTTATTATAGCAGATGATTGTTCTTGGTCTTTTATCAATTATTTCCAGAAGATGGCTTCTAGACTTCTATTATTATTATTATTTCCATAAGGGGATTTCTACACTTATATTATTAATGCCAGATTTGGATTTCTGGTCCTCTATTATTAATTCCATAACTAGGTTTCCGGTCTTCTATTAATATAACCAGAATCAGATTTTGGTCTTCTCTTATTATTACCAAAATTAGATCTCATGACTTCTATTATTGCCGGACAAGAATTTCTGGTCTTCAATCATTCCCAACCGTTGATTTCTCATCACGTATTATCTCCAGATGATGATCTATTAAATACCATTATTCCCAAATTTAAATTTCTGGAATTCTATTATCTGAAATTCTAATACCATCTCCAATAATATTATGAACAAACTACTAAACATATTTTTACATAGATTTCAAATTAATGATAAGAAATGTTATCTACTTTGTACTTTTTAGGAAGATAAGATTGATAAGGAAAATCATCGAGGATGAAACAATGCAAAAGAGAATTCTTGGATTTTTGTCCTAAAGAACAAAAGCTTCTTTCATACAAGGGGGGTTAAATGTTAACCATAAAATTCACTTAAGAATTAAGGTATGAAAGAAGAAGGCTTTCGAAGGCATCGAAAGGAAGATTCTGCCAGTGTTGACATGGCGCTTCCGCAAGCATCAAAGGCACTGCTCCTTCCGCACGCCGTATCCATTGATTAAGGCTTCCGCATATGTTGGTTGTGGGTGCTTCCGCACTTGTTGACATAGGGATGTTCCCGCATTTATTGTTGTGAGGGCTACCGCAAGTATTGAGTTGGACTGACTCAAACATTGACTATGCCTTCTGTAACCATTGAAGAAGGTGTTTTCGTCAGGGTCGAAAGGGGTTTCGCAAACATTAAAGGGGATCCGCAAGAGTTGGTTTCTTTCCTCCGTATGACTTCCATCTACATATCATTAGTCTACGGAGGCACCAAAGACTAATAACAACAATGTGGTACCCACAAGGATACTAACAATGTCAAAGCCATTATTATGCCTTATCAAGATAGCATGCCATCAAATTTATTGAGAATATTAACCAAAAGCATGCCATATATCAGTAATCAAAGCAATATTTTGCGATTATTGTAACAACCCGAATTTTTATCTATTTTAAATTATTGAATTTAATGTAATTATGGAATAAAAATGGTTAAAAATAATTTTTTTAATGATTTGTTTATATAGTTATTGAATATGAACTTGAACAAGATTTTTAAATACACAAATTTCGAAGAGTTAAGTAATAACAAGTATTGAAAGGAAATGCAATTTATTGGAAATTTAAATTGTCTGAATTTAATATTGGAATTATTTAAATAATTGAGTTCTGAATTAAATATGAATAAAAATGATTTCAAAAGTTAATTTAGATGTTATTTAAATATGAATGAAGATTGTCAACACTAAAAAAAATTGAATTTAAGTGACTAATTTAAAATTTGAAAATTTTATATTTTAATTGACGAGTAAAAATAGCCTTCTGGGGCACAGTCTCGAATTTCGACGAAACTAGTTCCATTGGATCCGTAATAGTGTATTATTATCGGATTTCAAATTTCGTAGCGTTTGGAGTAATCATTTGGTCGTACGGGATAAAAACGCGTTGAATTTAATATCGAAAATTCAATATAATAATTAGGTCCAAAAAGCTATCTTCTCCATATGATCGAATTAGGACTCGAAACTTGTTCCATTGCGTTCGGAATAGGGGTATAACATTATGAACGCTTAACGGCACACCTCGATTGAGATCCAAAAATTTTAGCTAGATATTTTAGAAGATAAAATAATATATATATTCTTGATTTTGACCACAGCCCACATTCTTTCACCATCAGCCCACTCTATACTGAGACAAGCCACCCTACCATGTACGTCTTCCTTGATTTAATCGCGTTCGTTCCCTCTTCTTCATTCCGGCTTTCACGTAGAAGAAAAAAATTGAAAAATGGAAACTTAAAAAAATAAAGTCTCGTGAAATATAAAACGAAAAATCCTGAAACCAATTTTAAAAATCCAATTTCGTCTAGAGCTACGATCTGGGAGGTTTTCCTGAGGTGCGGCAGTGGAATTTGGGTTCGACCGTTAATTCGAAGAGCAGTTCGAAACTAAGGTTTAGGAAGTTTGGTGATTTAGCGATCGATTCAAGATTCGGGCATCGTTTTTGGATTCGTCGTAGTAAATTGCATCTGGGCGCAAAAATTCGTGATGACCGATCATCATTTGGGTTTTGTGTCGCCTGGGAAGCAAGAAAAGGAGGAGCAGGTCGCGATGAGGAGGGGGGTTGTGGTCGTGGCATGGTGGTGCTAGTCAGGTCGAGGTTGAGGAGAGAAGTTCGTTGGAGCTTTCGATTGTGTGCTTTGTCGAAGAATGTGCCGTGTCAGTGCAAAACGTGCACGGCCATGGAGTTTCTCTCGTGTACAGGTAATTAGAATTGAAGAAAAAAGGAGGATGGGCCGGGTGCGTGCGTGTTGGGCTGGGTTAAGTGGGTAATTATTTTTATTAAGATTGAAATTAGTTTAATAATTAAAATATAAATATCGTCAATTTATAAAAATTCATAACTCTTGCATGCGAGGTCCGATTAGGGCAAAACTTTTTGCGTTGCGATAGTGATGACAAGAGCTTCGAAATGGAGCTCGTTTGGATGGATTTGGAGACCGTCAAAATTTGGGCTAAAATCGGACGTTGTTCGGTTTTAGTTCCAAACGGGAACGCCCCAGCTATAACAGTAAATAAAGGTGAGTGTTTTATAACGCTCACGATGTACTAGAATATTTTATGTTAGTTAAATTTAAAATTTTGAAGTGTTTTAAATTTGTTGATTGTTGTTCGATAATTTTAATTTACATTTAAATGGACATCTGCATTAACTGATAGAAATTTAAATTGACGGTTAAATTGAAGTGGAATTAAACTTTAAGTAAAATTCACGATCATTGATAATTGGTTAGTTTATGCGATTTATGGACTGATTTGGATGTTGATTGTGATGGATGCTATTGATTGATGTTTTGGATGATTTGGATGTTTATTTATTTTGATATATCCTGCGATCATCTTGTATATTATTTATAGTATATAAAAATGTAAATCGTATTATTTCGAATAAATTAAGAAATATGTTGAAATGATATTTATACCTATGACATTTATTTTGAATTGAAATGGTATATATCCATCCCTGAAATTAAATTGAAATAATGGATTCACTTGGCCATAGGATATAAAATTATATATGGACACCGAATTGGTTAAATTAAATGATTTTAAAAATTTTGATTTGAAATTTATTTAAATAATTTGATTTTAAGAAAATGAAAATCGAATTTATGGAAATCGAACTATTTTGAAATTGAGCTCGGAATTGAATTATATTTGAGGATTTGGATTTCAAATTGGGTATTGAGGGTAAATTTGTTTTAAGTGTTTTGAATCGATGTTTTGAAAATCAAACTCGAAATTGATAAAAATCGAAATGGTTCAAAATTTGAAAGTGAAATTATTTTGGAATTATAATTGAAATTAATTTGAAATTGGAATTGAAATTAATTTGAAATTGACATCGAAATTAATTTGGAATCGAAGTAAAATTCGTCTTGAATCGTTTAAATCTAAGTGGAAATTTAAAAGTCATTTGAATTGGAAAATTTAAAAATTTAATCAGTTTGACTTTGAAACTATTTTTAAATAAATTATTTTGATATAAACTATTTAAGTCTATCTTTTTAAATATTCAAATTATTCTGGATTTTCCAAACTATTTTGCTATATAAACCATTTTAATACTTAAACTATTTTAACCAATTAAACTATTTTTAAATATTTTGACCATTTAAACTATTTTAAACTATTTTAACCATTTAAACTATTTTAAAACTATTCAACTATTTTTCAAAAAAAATTCAAACTGGTCAAAAGGGTGGAATTTTTATATTTAAATCTTGGATTCAAATATGAATTGGGTTGAAATGAAGTCATAACCTAAATTGAAATTCAGAACAATTTTGGAATCAAAATCGAGATATTAAGGAAAAAATGATTTTGAATTGAAATAGTATATTTTGAGTAAATATGATGATTTCGAAATGGATTTGATTTTGAAGCGAATATGATATTTTGATATCAAGTATGAACTGTTTTCGAAATGTAAAAGTACCAACCGGTGTGTAAAACGACGTTTGGTTGTTAAAGAGACCGGGGCCGGATATGGGCATACTCTCTGTCAATACCGGAACCATTTTAACAACTGTGTACATGGAAGGATGGTCCAAAACGAAGTGGTTGGATTTGGCGTACGTTTGCTGGATTTGAAGAAAGAGAACGATGATGGATTAGCCTGACACTTGTGCCAATTTGAAATGACTAAAATAGGAGCCGTACCGGCCAAGTGGGCTAGCTACCCCGAGCGGACACACTTCTTCGTATTACCATCATTTACATTGTGATTGATTGTGCGCACCCTCAGATTTTGGGAGTGTTGGACACGGTAGGCAATCATGGCTATGATGCGTTACCACCAGCTAAGAAGGGTAAACTGGTAGTATCCTACCTTGGGCATTGCCTCACGTGCCTTGTTATACTTTTATCCCTATACGATTTTGGTTTAGTGTTGTCGTATCACGGCGCATCCCTATCCATCGACGGTTTACTGGTGTTTTATATGCAAACTGTACGACAATGCTTAAAAACGCGTTAAGGGGGATCAATGTAAAGCCTTAACGCTAAGAAAAATATTTATTTTATTGATTAGACATTATATATGCAGCGTATTCTACTACAGATAAATATTTTGACGGATCCTTAAGAGATGGAAAATCCCGTAACATCTCTTGAGTCATTGCACGCACGTTATACACTGGATAGGAGATGTGAAACCCCGTAAACATCTCTGACACCATGACACTCATGTTATATGTGATATTGATTTGACTCACCTAAGAATATTTTAGTCCTAACTCGAGTGCTTTGTCTTTTTATTATGCTCGGGTCAGTCCTGAGTTTTTCAACTTATCAAAGATTATTCTCTGGAGGACGAAGACGAAGATTTGATATATTATTACTAGTATTATTCCATCATTGTTTTTTCCGCTGCATTATTTTATTTGTTCTATTGTATATATAACTCTGATAAATGTTGTATAAATTATAATCAAAAGTATAGTAAACAGCTTCATGAACTGTTTATTTGATTATTATATTTTATCATTTCACTGTGAGATTCTGTGTTTGTTTCCTTCTTCTTTTCTTATTTTTTTTAATTAACCCCATTTATTATCTATGTTCCAGATTGTTTGAATTGGACATGTGTGGATTATTGTCGATTTAAACCTTTCGAAATGTGGGTCGTTACAGTTAGTATCAGATGGTTTAGCGATAACCTTGGCTTTGAGGGGTAACTCATTAGAGATAGGGCCAGTAGCACCCTAGAATGAGTTTGAGTGTATTAATAGATATGAGCGCATATTTGTTAGTGAATATAAAAATTGTTTTATATTGTATTGGTTGATTTGTTGAGTGGCTTATGGATTCTGGTCAATACGAGTAATTAACGTTATTGATAAGGATCTCTAAACACTTGAACAGAACAATACGACATAGTATTGTTTTGAAATTGGGTAAATGAAATAATTTTACCCTGATTATATTTTGTATATAAAGGAATAATTTTCAGAAATTATTATGGTATACATAGTGTGAATTGGTTGTTTGAAATGATAATATTGATCATTATCGTTTATTGTTTGATTAGTCAATATTCTTAAACTATTAGCTATTATATGATTATAAGAAAATAAAACTGTATAAATGTGATTTATAAAATATAATTTGCTAGTAAAATGAATATAAAAATTGAGAATTTGAGAAATTTAAGTTTCGGTTTCTGAAAATGTTTTCAAGGTTTGGAAAATAATATCAATATTGTTTAAAAGTATATACAAATACAAATTGTTTTCAAATAAAATTTAAAAGGAATGAATTCAATGCTCCCTTCTTCTATCGTTGGAAAATAATTTCGGTGATGACTGCGCAGCATCGTCGACGTTCATTTTCGAGTCTCAAAGTGGGGGAGACTTCTAAGAAGCGTTACTACGGAATTGTTTTGATAAACGGATTTTGGTTTAAACTCCAAAGTATGATTTGACATATAAAAATATAAGCATATATACTTATTTCAAATGATTTGAAAAGAACTCGGTATTTAAATTTTTTAAGTTCTGTTAATTAATAATTTTCAAATTATTTGAATGAAATGAAATATTTAAATAACTAGAACTTATAAAATAAGAGAATTAAGAAATCCAAGCTAAATGTTTTGAGAAACTTTAGAGTTGAAGTTTGCAACTCTTAAATTGAAAGTAAAGAAAATTTGAATAAGTTAAAATAGTGAACATTCTAATTAAGTAAAATGAATCAGATTAATTTGTATAATACCAAATTGCATTCTAATAACATATAATAAGACTTACCAAATGTTAAAAGTTAAAATGATGATTTGGATATGCAATGGGATATTATACAAGTAAACAAAACTTAAAGGTAATTAAAATGTATATAAATGAAAATTTAGTTGTAATAATGTTATACTTAATTAGTATATTATGAAATGATTAATGACTAAATGGAATAAGTAAGTGGAACTTAAGAAAGTAGACAAATGAATCAAATAATATCTTTGTAAATTGGTTATAGAATTAAATATGAATTTTCAAAGAAATTTTGAAATTGAATTTGTAACTTTTGAGATAATTATAAACTTAGATAAAGTCATATATAAGAAGTTGGACTTTTATAGAATGATTATAACCTAAAGTGACGATTAATAAAATGTTTCACAAATAAATTTGTTATTAAATGAAATTGTGACAATAAATGTGAATTAAGTTGTAAAGAAACTTAAGTAAGGATATAAGAAATAATTTATTAATGATGTTGATGTTAAACATGGAGATATGAACATTATAATTCAAATGCTTTGCGAAAATGTAAAGTAAAGTTTATAGTTTATAATTTTGATAAGCGTTAGTTAAACAAGATGCTAAATTAATTGAATATGGATGTTAAAGGAAGGAAGCTAATATTGAATTATGAAATGAACTTTAACTTATGAAAAGCTAACCGAAATGAATAAATGGAAGAAGTTAGTGAATTGTATTAATAAATGAGTAAATGAAATAACATTGATTTAAAATGAAAATGAACTTAAGTGTAGAATGAATGTGAATAAATGAATTGATATGAGATGTTGCTAAACGTAAAATGAAACAATTGAAATTTAACAAATTTAACCGAATAAATTGAATGCAAATGAAATAGATTTGAATAAATTGGAAGTAAATCAATTAAATGTTTATGAAATTTGGATGTTAATAAGAAATGAAGTGTATAAATTGAAATATTGACATTGGATAATGTAAATTCATATCGTTGTGAATTAATTGGATGAATACTAATAATTGAATGGTTTCTTTAGCTGTAAATCGTCGTTATAACCGTTTTATCATATTTGATTGTTGTTTGTCGTATATTAATGCTTATGTTTTGGTTTGGGTTTAAAATTCATGTTATATGCTTCTATAAAACTCATACATGCTTTCTATATCATTATATGCAACTAATATTCTAAATTAAGTTGAGATATGTACATACGAAGACAGTTTGGACGTATATGTGGATTTTATATGCTTTTGCTTGCTTAATACGAGCGAACTCGCTCGTATTAATAATAATAAAATACACATATTGGATTACATACCACGCTTTTATGTTTTCCCTATGGGATGCCTCATCATTGAGATGAGATGTATATTTGATATCTATTTGGTATATTTGGATTATATATTAAATTGTAAAATTTTTCCGATCGAGCCGCACAAAGGAGACTCTGCCGATAGTTTCCGTAAATCCGGGTGTCGGAAATTTTTTGAAGTTTTAAAATTTTTATAACTTGTTTTGATAACTAACTTGTAAACTCCGTAAGCCGATTGGAGTAGCACAGTAGAAACTTAGTAATGATATTATAAATGAAATATAATGTTTTATAAGTTGATAATTTTGAATAAAATATATCAAATGTTAAATTCTTTACTTAACGCCTTTTCGAGGACGAAAAGTTTTGAGTGGGGGAGAATGTAACGACCCGTATTTTTAGGTATTTTAAATTATTGAATTTAATGTAATTATGGAATAAAAATGGTTAAAAATAAAAATTTTAATAATTTATTTATATAGTTATTTAATATGAATTTGAATAAGGTTTTTAAATAAACAAATTTCAAAGAGTTAAGCAATAACAAGTATTGAAAGTAAATGCAATTTATTGGAAATTTAAATTGTTTGAATTTAATATTGGAATTATTTAAATAATTGATTCTGAATTAAATATGAATGAAAATGATTTCAAAAGTTAATTTAGATGTTATTTAAATATGAATGAAGATTATCAACACTAAAAAAAATTGAATTTAAGTGATTAATTTAAAATTTGAAAATTTTATATTTTAATTGACAAGTAAAAATAGCCTTCTGGGGCACAATCCCAAATTTCGACGAAACTAGTTTCATTGGATCCGTATAGTGTATTATTATCGGATTTCAAATTTCATAGCGTTTGGAGTTATCATTTGGTCATACGGGATAGAAACGCGTTGAACTTAATATCGAAAATTCAATATAATAACTAGGTCCAAAAAGCAATCTTCTCCATACGATCGAATTAAGACTCGAAACTTGTTTCATTAAGTTCGGAATAGGGGTATAACATTGTGAACGCCTGGCGGCACACCTTGATTGGGATCCGAAAATTTTAGCTAGATATTTTCGAAGATAAAATAATATATATATTCTTGATGTTGACCACAGCCCACATTCTTTCATCATCAGCCCACTCTATACTGGGACAAGCCACCCTACCATGTACGTCTTCCTTGATTTAATCGCGTGCGTTCCCTTTTCTTCATTCAGGCTTTCACGCAGAAGAAAAAAATTGAAAAATTGAAACTTAAAAAAAAAATCTCGTGAAATTTTAAAACGAAAAATCCTGAAACCAATTTTAAAATTCCAATTTTGTCTAGAGCTTCGATCTAGGAGATTTTCATGAGGTGCAGTATTGGAATTTGGGTTCGACCGTTAATTCGAAGAGCAGTTCCAAACTAGGTTTAGGAAATTTGGTGATTTAGCGATCGATTCGAGATTCGGCATCGTTTTTGGATTCGTCATAGAAAATTGCATCTCGGCGTAAAAATTCGTGATGGCCGATCATCATTTGGGTTTTGCACCGCTTGGGAAGCACGGAAAGGAGGAGCAAGTCGCAATGAGGAGGGAGGTTGCGGCCGTGGCATGGTGGTGCTAGTCAGGTCGAGGAGAGAAGTTCGTCGGAGCTTTCTATTAAGGGTTTCATTGAAGAATGTGCCGTGTCAATGCAAAACGTGCATGGCCATGGAGTTTCTCTTGTGTACAGGTAATTGGAATTGAAGAAGAAAGGAGGATGGGCCGATTGCGTGCGTGTTGGGCTGGGTTAAGTGGGTAATTATTTTTATTAAGATTGAAATTAGTTTAATAATTAAAATATAAATATCGTCAAGTTATAAAAATTCATAACTCTTGCATGCGAGGTCCGATTAGGATGAAATTTTTTGCGTTGCGATCGTGATGACGAGAGCTTCAAAATGGAGCTAGTTTTGACGGATTTGGAGACCGTCAAAATTTGAGCTAAAATCGGACGTTGGTCGGTTTTAGTTCCAAACTGGAACGCCCCAACGACAATAGAAAATAATGGTGAGTGTTTTTTAACGCTCACGACGTACTAGAATATTTTATGTTAGTTAAATTTAAAATTTTGAAGTGGTTTAAATTTGTTGATTGTTGTTCGATAATTTTAATTGACATTTAAATGGACATCTGAATTAACTGATAGAAATTTAAATTGACGGTTAAATTGAAGTGGAATTAAACTGCAAGTAAAATTCCCGATCATTGATAATTGGTTAGTTGATGCGATTTATGGACTGATTTGGATGTTGATTGTGATGGGTGCTATTGATTGATGTTTTGGATGATTTGGATGTTTATTTATTTTGATATATCCTGCTATCATCCTGTATATTATTTACAGTATATAAAACTGTAAATCGTATTATTTCGAATAAATTAAGAAATAGGCTGAAATGATATATACCTATGACATTTATTTTGGATTGAAATGATATATATCCATCCCTGAAATTAAATTGTAATAATGGATTCACTTGGCCATAGGATAGAAAATTATATACGGACACCGGATTGGTTAAATTAAATGATTTAAAAATTTTTGATTTGAAATTTATTTAAATGATTTGATTTTAAGAAAATGAAAATCGAATTTATGGAAATCAACCTTTTTCGAAATTAAGCTCGGAATTGAATTATATTTGAGGATTTGGATTTCAAATTGGGTATTGAAGGTAAATTTGATTTAAATGTTTTGAATCGATGTTTTGAAAATCGAACTCGGAATTGATAAAAATCAAAATGGTTCAAAATTTGAAAGTGAAATTATTTTGAAATTGTAATTGAAATTAATTTGAAATTGGAATTGAAATTAATTTGAAATTGACATCGAAATTAATTTGGAATCGAAATAAAATTCGTCTTGAAATCGGAATTAATTCGATTAAATCGAAATAGAAATTTAAAAGTGATTTGAATTGGAAAATTTGGAAATTTAATCAGTTTGACTTTGAAACTATTTCAAATAAATTATTTTGATATAAACTATTTAAATCTATCTTTTTAAATACTCAAATTATTCTGGATTTTCCAAACTATTTTGCTATATAAACCATTTTAATACTTAAACTATTTTTACCATTTAAACTATTTTTAACTATTTTAACTATTTAAACTATTTTTAACTATTTTAATTATTTAAACTATTTTAAAACTATTCAAACTATTTTTCAAAAAAAAATTCAAACTAGTCAAAAGGGTGGAATGTTTATATTTAAATATGAATTGGGTTAAAATGAAGTCATAACCTAAATTGAAAATGGGAACAATTTTGGAATCAAAATCGAGATATTAAGGCGAAAATGTTTTGAATTGAAATAGTATATTTTGAGTAAATATGATGATTTCGAAATGGATTTGATTTTGAAGGGAATATGATATTTTGATATCAAGTATGAACTCTTTTCGAAATGTAAAAGTACCAACCCGTGTGTAGAATGATGTTTGGTTGTTAAAGATACCGGGGCGGGATATGGGCATACTCTCTGTCGATACCGGAACCACTTTAACAACTATGTACGTGGAGGGTTGGTCCAAAACGAAGTGGTTGGATTTGGCGTACGTTTTCTGGATTTGAAGAAAGAGAACGATGGTGGATTAGCCTGGCACTTGTGCCAATTTGAAATGACTAAAACAGAAGCCGTACCGTCCAAGTGGGCTAGCTACCTCAAGTGGACACACTTCTTCGTATTACCTTCATTTACATTGTGATTGATGGGTGCGCACCCTCGGATTTTGGGAGTGTTGGACGTGGTGGACGATCATGGCTATTATGCGTTACCCCCAGCCGGAAAGGGTAAACTGGTAATATCCTATCTTGGGCATTGCCTCACATGCCTTGTCATACTTTTATCCCTATATGAGTCCCATATGATTTTGGTTTAGTGTTGTCATATCACAGCGCATCCCTATCCACCAACGGTTACTGGTGTTTTATATGCAAACTGTACGACATTGCTTAAAAACGCACTAAGGGGGATCAATGTAAAGCCTTAACGCTAAAAAACTATTTATTTTATTGATTAGACATTATATATGTAGCGTATTCTACTACATATAAATATTTTGACGGATCCTTAAGAGATGGAAAATCCCATAACATCTCTTGAGTTATTGCACACACGTTATACACTAGATAAGAGATGTGAAACCCTGTAAACATCTCTGACGCTATGGCACTCATGTTATATGTGATATCGATTTGAATCACATAAGAATATTTTAGTCCTGACTCGAGTGTTTTGTCTTTCAATTATGCTTGGGTCAGTCCTGAGTTTTTCAGCTTATTGAAGATTATTTTCTGGAGGACAAAGACGAAGATTTGGTATATTATACTAGTATTATTCCATCATTATTTGTTCTGCTGCATTATTTTATTTGTTCTATTGTATATATAACGATAAATGTTATATAACTTATAATTAAAAGTATAGTAAACAGCTTCATGAACTGTTTATTTGATTATTATATTTTGTCATTCCGCTGCGAGAATCTGTGTTTGTTTCCTTCTTCTTTTCTTATTTTTCTTAATTAACCCCATTGATTATCTATGTTCCAGATTGTTTGAATTGGACATGTGTGGATTATTGTTGATTTAAACCTTCCGAAATGTGGGTCGTTACAATTATCGATGCCACATTACATATATACCATAAGATATTGAAGATCAAGCAAAGAGAGAAAGATTAGAGCCATCGACAAAGAAAATTCAAGGGGAATTAGCTCATTTTCCTTCACAAAGCTTCCAAAGTCTTCACATTCCTTCACAACTTGTATGAAGCCATTAGTCTTACATTGCTAGTTGGAGCAAGCATGTCCCCATTCTACCTCTATAAATATAGATGTACCCCCTCATGAAAAAGGACTTTAATTTCTTTCTCTCTTATATGGTTCCTCTTGTAATAGAATTAAAATATGAATAAAGTTGATGGCTTGAGCATACTCGAATTTTATCTATTTTATTCTTTTACATCTATGAATTTTAGTTTAAACAATTTCGTAATTTATTTCAAATCCCAAGGGCATTTGTGAAACTTCTACGAATAAGCGATATTGCACACTTATTTTGGGGTGTTAACAATTTTTATCGTTAACGGTTGATATCATGTTAATTTGTCCGTTGAGTGCTTTAAGAATTCTGGTCAATGCACCTAATCAATATTATCGATAGACATTCCTAAACACTAGGTGAGACATATGGACACAGTGTTTTGAAAAGTTAGGTAATACTTCAAGAAGATGTAAAATATTTTGAGCTATGTTGAAATCTATGTTTTGAATAATATTTCGGGGAAAGTTATATTTAATGTTTTGAAAAGATTAGAATGATATGAAGCATATTTTGAAGTGAGTAAAATATTTTAGAAAATGAAGAAAATTGTTTTGAATGAAGTAGATAATTTAAGGAAATGTATAAGTGATATCTTTGAGAAAGTTTTTGAAAGAAAAACAATATTTTAAAGAAACATTTGAGCTATATTTCAAAAATAATTTGGATGATTGTTTTAGTGAAGATATAAAACATTTGATAAGAGAAATTTTATTTTGAAGTTTTAGAAAATTTTTTTGACTTGAGAAATCTGGGTCTGAAAATGAGTATGAAAGAAATGCATTTTTGCCCACTAACACACGAAAATTGAAGAAATGGTGTACGTAAAAATTGTAGCCAACTCAATTCTCTTGAATTAAAAAAAACGAATTTCTTTATTTGGAGTATTTTATAGGGAGTTATGGCCATGAGAAAATGGGATAAAATTTGGAAAGAAAATGAAAATGAGAGCATGAAGTTGCTATTTATAACCTCATGCAAAGTGGCTAATTCCACTTATACCCTCCTATTCATGGTTGCCACATCACAATGCTTGCCTTCTCCCCTTGTCTTTGTGCCACCTTCTTGTCCCCCTCCCCTCTCTTCGCTCCAACATGTTAAAACATGTTTAGTACTTAAGTTGCCAAAATGTTTCCGATGATGTGGCACTTTCTTTTTCATTTATTTATTTCTTTATAAAATGTCCCATCATTATATATACTTAAGTGTAAACATATATACATATTTTCTGAAATATGTTAACTTATTTATAAATGAATGTGGATATTTATATCATAGAGTTTACAACAATTTCGGCAACCTTTATTCGACGAAAAGTCGAAAATTCGGAAAACGAATTCCGATCACATTTTCGATTTTTCTTCTAACTAAATATTTTTGTAAACAAATTTAAAAAACTATTTCACCATCATTATTTATTATTTAATAAAGTTTTATTTTAATTATAAAAGCTATTATTTGAATATTTAAAATTAATTAAACATTCCCAAATTAATATGGTAAAATTTCGGGTCGTTACACTATACATGTCAAATAATTCGGCAAATTCAAAAGAAAAATACATATAGTACATTCAAGGTAACATTCATTCAAATACAAATTCATTTATTATCTGATACATTATATTCATGAATTGCAAGTGCAAAAGGGTTGAATAATAAAAATTTAACAACTCTCTACTAAGAGCCAAGGCCTTGCACTACCCTCCTTAAATCTTCAGCAACCGAAGAAAAATCAGTAATGTGACGAACTGCCACATCTAGAAGTTGCTTAAGTTTCTTCTCTTTCTTTCGAATGGCATTTGCATCACCTATCCAATCATTTTGAATTATTAATGCATTATCGAGCGTTTTATTGGCTCCCTTTAGAAGCTGAACCTTGCTCCTTAATTTCTCAACCTCCTGCTCAGAAGCTTATTTTTCATGTTCAAGTCTTTCAACCTTAGCTTCATAAGTATTATGATGAGTAGAAACCTTATCACTCCATTTCTTGTTCAAAAATTGAATACATTCAAATCTAACTCTTCAGCACCATCTGGTGATCTCGCCATCATCTAAACTCTCAGGAGGGTTTAATATGGCAGAAAATCATTCTTGGCCAACTAAAGGAGTAGGAGTAGGAAGGCTGGAATCGCCTCCATTTGCAACAAGTTCCAAAGATTGGTAGTTCGCTGGGCTTTTTAGCAGTTCTTCCTCAAGATTCATCACCTTTTGGTACAATTGTGCAATTTCTACGTCAGTATCAATACTTTTGATAGAAGGTCCAGATTGGCTAATTACATCTATCTTTTCTTTCAGCACCTGAATCCATCTATCCTTCTCTTTAATTTTCTTCTCTAAATTAGAAATCATCTCTTTTAAATTACTAAATGTAGATCTTAATTTGTAGTATTTTTGATGACATTTTTACACATTCGGATTATCCAGAAATCGTAAAGCCGGAGTGCCTTGAGAAGAGAGTTTCTTCTCGAGTTCTTCCCTAAGCCTATCTTTAATTGAATCAAGTCGAGCAAGAATATCCGTGCCATTTGGTATAAGGGTCAATTGATTTTCCTAACAAATAAATAAGAAAGAAAATCAATACATAGAAAGTATTTTCTTTATTATACGACAAAGTTTTACAATCTAAGCAAATTCAAAATCACATCAACAATAAGAATTTTATACATCAAATTCTTAAAGTTTTGAGACAGCAGTTTGAGCCTTTTTAAGTGACCCGATAGACAAGGTAAGGGTAGAGTCAAAAGAAACTTTAATCTCTTCTGGCATATTAATTAGAGGGAATTGATGATAGTCCCACTTTTCGGTTAGAGTGTATTGACCACATAGCAATTTAATATGATTAGTTCGAATTTCATTAAGCAATTTATCATTTTCATCACCCAAGAATTCAAAACATAAGTGGAGGAATCGTGTATAAACTTCCTGTAGATATTTAAGAAAGCAATGTTTTGCTAACCGAGATGTTTTGAGAGTTAAGGACTTCTCTTTAAAATCCCTCTTTAACTTGATAAATTTACTCAAGAGTTCTATGAGAACATGACTACTTAAGGATTCCTTAATTTGTATAGTACATGAAAATAAACTAAGAGCAAGAAAAAAAGTCATAAAGTTTATAAACTACTTAAATTACACATTCCAATCATATAATCATCCGGGTTCATAAATATTGATCTATTATAAAATTCAGAAATAAATCTCCCTTTACTATACTTAATCTTCTCGAGAAGAAGGGTATTAGGAGAGAAGGGAACGGTAGCAAGCCTTGGAAGATTCCAACAAGCTCCAGGATGAGGGTCACTTTTATAATCGTCTATGTATCTTTTATGGAGACGTCTAATCAAGCCTACTCCTTTTCCCTAAGAAAAAAAAGTCAGTGAGAAAATTCCTAAAATAAATTTTATAGAGAAACTCAACTAGTGCCTCACATCTAGAAGAGGGTCATTAATTCTACATTCTCTCTCATAATTTTGTACCGATGGTGAGATCTTTTCAAGCGAGGGGCAACCAGCTTTTCCTTAAAGAACTTTAACCATGCAGCACTAGCAGAGAGGCGCTTGTATTTGTTAGATAGTTTATAAAGATTGTCAATTAATCTATCAACTTCTCTATGCAATCGACACACCTCCCTCTAACTCTTTTCATATAAAGTTTCATAATAGTATTTCTTCTTTTTCCTTAACTAAAGTAATAAGCTTAATAACTAAAACTACTTAGTAATTTTAAGCATTCAAATAAAGAACTCCATACATGAGAAGTTGGAACTTGAGAAGGTGGAGTTTGAGTCTTTTCTTTTTTATGATGGTTGGAGGAGCACTATCGTTTAGGGAAGTATCCATCCTTGTAGCATTCTAAGAATTAGAAAGTTCAGAAAAGCCTGCATCATAGTCAGTCTGGTCTGGGTTATGTGATGACCCGGGTTTTCGGACCAATCAAAATCGCCGAAAAACCCGTGCGTTCTAAAACTACGAATGAAAATTACCAACTTAATACACAATATTTGATAAA
Source organism: Allium fistulosum (assembly GCA_030737815.1). Classification (NCBI taxonomy): domain Eukaryota; kingdom Viridiplantae; phylum Streptophyta; class Magnoliopsida; order Asparagales; family Amaryllidaceae; genus Allium; species Allium fistulosum. The sequence continues at coordinate 1,365,213,427 of CM060902.1, read as the reverse complement.
TATTCAACTTTATAAAATGTATAGGATACAATTTCAATTTTTACAAGTTATCAGTGTAATTAATTAATTTATTAATTCTACAAAGTGTGCTTTAATACATACCAAATAATAACTATAAATCTACCGCTGCACAACTCTGATGAGAGAGACAACACTATCCTTACCTGCGAACTCTATAAACAATGTAAATGCGGAATAAAATAGCAGGAAAGATACAACAACACGAGATAAACAACAACCAATAACAGATAAACATGAAAGGGTTATATTATTTTAAAGGCTGCATCACTACCACTTGTGACTGCCTACGTACCCCTATCTAATTGGGTACCCAATTAGATATAGGATCAAGCCAACGTAGTTCTCCTATTGCAAATAGAAATCATGGAGCCTACGATGCAACAAACAAATATGCAATTCCCAAACTACATAGCATATATCATGGAAGTGTAGGTTCCAAATCTACCCACTAAGCTTAATCCATACATTTAGATTTTTAAATTAATTATCTTTACAAAAATTATCTCTTTGGACTTTATTCCCGAATTCTTATTTCAATTTTTTTGAAATATGTATATGTATATCTTTTATATTCAAACTAGTCTTTTACTTCAGGATCTGAAAATAAATCACCTTTCTGAAATGATATCAATATACAAACATACAAAACTATATGCTACCTGATCACGAGGTTTCTAGCCATAACAAGGCAATTAAGTCCCAACCTTCCGAAAATAAATATAGATATGTATATCCCTCTACAACGAGAGCCGATTATACCGAGGCTACAGAACATCTGCACCTGCCTTGCCCACTTTTTAGTATGGGTTACCCGAATCATCGGTAACATAAAAAATCACTTTATATCCCAAAGTGGAAAAATCATTTACACTAATAATACAAATACTTCAAATCTATAACAATTTCTATTTCCAAATCCTTTCAAAAATCATTTTAAAACCATCGGTTTTAGTCCTCGAAAATCTTTCCGTTTTATAAAACATTGTTATAAAACCATTCTTTACATAAATCACTTTTATTATATAATCACTTTAAAATATTTATTCTCTAATATTTCTATTTTCTTTTAAATGAAACTTGTCCGAAAACCCAGGTCGTTACAGGTTAAGACCGCCCGATCCATCTCCCTCATCTTTTGGTTCTTCGGGACCTTTGTTATTACCATCACCTCCATCATCATCATAGCCATCATCATTATCATTGTCATTATCTTCTTCCTCATCAAAAATCTGTGTTATCTTCAAGTAAGGGTCATCAAACGATAATAGCTTTCTAGCATTTCTCAATAATGGTTTTAAGAGCATTATCGAGGAAAAAGGCAACTTTCTTCTTCGCGTCCCTGATAATGTTGTTTGAGTAAGTCATGATATCACTTTTCCTTCTTAACTTGTCCATTAAAGATTTATTCTCATTAGCTAGTTCAGCCTTCTCTTTGTTGGCCTCCTTGAGATCTGCTTTAAGTGCTTTCACTTCTTCCTTCAATAATTGTTCAGTTTTATTTTCTCCATCAAGAGAGGAAGTGAGTTTATCTTTTTCAGAATCAACTTCATCTCTTGTTATAGTAATATTAATTATATTATTGTTAAGCGAAGAGATCTGTACTTTAGGTTTGGCCACTTCATTAGAGGGCCCATGAGAAGCCTCTTGAAGAAAGAACATATGCTTGGCCGCCTGGAATAAATAACAAGTATAAGTCAGTACAAGAAATACAGAGCAAAAATCCCAGATTAACTAAATGAAAGGAAATGCATACCGATAAGAGCTGTTTAGTAATAATGAAAAGATGATCCTTAGAATAAATCGAAAGCTACGAACGCGTGAGATAAATCAAAGAAGGAGATTGGGCAGCCAATCGAAGAAGATCAAAAAAAGTCGCCACAAGAGTCTGAGCCCGAACCTTTAAAGGAAGTGAGTCATTTGGAGAAGGAAATAGTCCAAGCTCGTCATATATATGGGAAATGGCCATTGGAAATCATGAAGAGAAATGTTGAGAAGGGGATCCGAAGAGTGAGCCACCTCAGTTGAATCTTAAACCTTATGCACAAGAAAATCTGAATTTGTAACATCAATGCTTGAATCAATATTCACGTGTGCCTCCTCAGCAACAACAATAGGAGTATAATCACCTAAAAGCTTAGGCTTTTTACTCATGGGAGGAGGTGGAATATCAGCATGCACACTGGTGCTCACTTTCCTCTTAAGTGCCTCCACCGCCTTAGCAATAGAATCCTCAATAAGTGTTGTTTTACTCGATTCAGTTAACATGGAAGCATCATCTTTAACCTCCTTCTCTTTAGAAGCAACAATGAGAGCAGATGATCCTAAATCAAAGACAGAAGTTTATAAGGTAATAACGTCAGAGATTCCATACAAGTTGTAATGAAAAACTTACCAGAAGATTCGAGTTGAACTGAAGAGGAAACAGAGAAAACATTCTGATTACTAGTAACCAATGATTGTTTCCCTTGAGCATTCCCCTTTATGAATGAAGGTTCTCCAAGTATTATGTGATTGTCCAAAATTAGGGAATATTTACAGAGATTCATTTCCATCAAAAGTGTGAGTCTATCACCCATACTATTGGATGTTAGAGTTAGAGATTTGACAGTAGAGCTTGGTTGCTTAAAAGCTGGATTTGAAAGAAAATTCACCATAAGAGTGTGATAAATATAACATAAATAATAGAGAATGGAAACTTACTGAAAACAGAGAAAGTTCCCCTGATCTTAGGGGAGTAGCATCTAATGTAGAAGAATTTGTTCTCCTACTCCTTCATCTTATTAATAGGATGGATGATTAAGCTCTTTGGAGATGGACAAAGGCGATATAATGGATTATCTAAATGCTTGTTTATCCTTATAAGGTGGCCAAGGTATGGAGAATTTCAGCACTCAAAGAGGGAAGTTTAGCTTCTCAAGCAAGAACTTCTAAGTAGCTCAAGTTTGTATATGAGTTAGGAGTCATTGGATCGGAGCGATATTTAAGTGCTCCAGAAATCGCAAAAGAAAACCAGGAAAAGGCAGATACCCTGGTGCCAAATGTGAATAGGTGTGAAGGCAAAGAACCCATCTGGAGGGTTATTTATCATGCCAGTGGGATCGACATGCCAGAGGGATCGGAAGGCCTAGCTTCAATGTCCATAATCCCGAACTGCCGAAGGATGGTGTCCACTTCTTCCTGAGAGGTAATGTATAATTGATTGAGCTAATAATCTCCTTTCTTGGCAGAAAGGGATGACTTAGTGCTCTTACTTTCCTTCTTGCTTGCTTTCTTACCTTCCATTTGCTTGCTAAGTGAAATTATACAAAGTCAGGGAAGCACTAAATATTTTATAAAATTTGGAATGCTCATGAATACAAAGTAGACAATTATATAGTAAAACAAAAGGTTGCAAGTTAATTATAAATTTCCTATCATAACACTAAATGAGTCTGAACGGATTAAAATATGGAGAATTTTAGCTTAGATTTTCAAGTCCGAAAATACCTCTTCTTCTTTTGACCATATCTTCCTTAAAACCGATCCTAATGGAGTGATTCTTTTTTTTTTTGAAATTGTAGAGTAGAGAATTTCCAAGAATTTTTTCTTTGGCAATTTTCCAAACTCCATGAGTAAATTGTCAAACAATCAGTTGGAAGATGACCCATTTTTGGATTTGATTTTTGTGAATTCGATGATAATCCAAAGTCCCTCTATCTTTCAAGGCTGAATCTAGATAGTCCCATGGCCGAACCCATATATGAAATTTAGCTACCAAAATCTTCTCTTTCCATAAGCTAAAGCTAGGAGCTAGGTGGTCGAAAAAGTTGGTGAAGTTCTAGAATAGTTTGGATAGCTCATGGTGAGAAAAATCATGCTTTTATATAAACTTCTAAACTTTAAACTATTTTTGATCATGGTTATGAAATATGTTGCTTGATTTGTTGGATGTTGATGTATATATACATATTCCTTGGATATTGTATGAATTGAAGTTTGAAGTAAAGTTAGTTGCAAAAGTTTTTAAGCAGAAGTTAGTAAGCGAATGTTAGTAAGGTTTGTTGTTAGAATTCTTGACTTGTTGTATGTGATGGTGATATATTCATATGTTGTGCTCATGAATCTAGGTTTTTAATTTAGCTTAGGAAGTTCTAAGCTAAGAAAGTTAGCGGTAAAGTGGTTAGTCATGACATCGCAATCTCTAGGTTTACTAACTTGTTTACTTGTGCATTTTTAGAAAAAATTTATAAAGTTTTAAACTTGAATAGATGTTTTCAAAAAGTTTTATGTAAGTTTATAAAAGTAAGTCAAAATGATTAGTAAAGGTTTTGAAAAGTGATTTGAAATATGAATAAAGTTTTGAAAATTATAGGTTAGTCGCTATAAATACAGTTCGTCAAAAATGAACTCTTTTTGAATTCAAAATATTTTAACCTAAGTATCTTTTTGAAAAGTGTTTTTCAAAACTTAATATAAGTTTTTAAAAGTAATTATTATTGATTGATTAATTAATTAATTATTTAATTAATGATTATTTAATTTATTAAGTAAATAAGGTAATTAGCACCTAATCATTTGTTAATAAAGGTAACTAGTACTTAATTATTAATTAAGTAAGTTAATTTTAATTAGTTAATTAACTAAAGATTGTTTATTAATTGATAATTTAATTAAGGATAAATTTGTGTTTAATTAATTATCAATGATTATTTATTTATTTATTAAATAAAGGGTTTAATTAATTACTAATTAAGTTAAGATTTAATTAAAACTTAACTAAGATTAAATTATTTTTAATGAAGGTTTAATTATTATTTAATTATTAATTGAGATTAATTCATAGATAATGATTTATTTAAAGATTAACTATTTTAAATAATATTTAATTAATAGTTAATTATTATTCAATTATTAATTAAAGGTTAAATATTATTAAATAAAGAGTTTAAATGTTATTTAATTATTAAATAAATTTTTTAAAGTTTAAACCTACTTTATTTCTAAAAGATCGGTTTTGTTTTGAAAGCAAACTCTCTTTTACAGAATATTTTATCCAAGGGATTTCCTTTGTTGATGACCCTTAATTAACCCCAATTGAATATGAAACCTAATGACATCTGTTTAGCAGAATAAAACACCGTTCTGCTAATTAAATTGTAATTGACATATGTTTAGCAGAATAAAACCTCGTTCTGCTATCATTTGGTTAGATAAAATATAATTGACATTTGTTTAGCAGAATAAATCCCCGTTCAGCTATTATATTGTTTGGACATTGAGTTGTATGCCAGTAGATTAATATTTGATAAGTGTTGTTTTCTATATGTGCATAGTTGTTATTTGCTTTTGTATACATATCCCCATACTTAAGTTATGTGATGTTTGAATGGAAATGGTATCCCCTTGAAGTATTTTGTCAAATCTTTTGCATGGGTTTTACAAAGAATTAAATTATTTAAATAAAGATGGTTTAAAATAAATTAATTATTTTAATATTATTGTTTTAAAAGTAATTGATTATTTTAGTAATAATGATTTAAAATCAATTAATTATTTTGATATTGATGTTTAAAAACTAATTAATCATTTTAATAATGATGTTTTTAAAGACAATTAATTATTTAAATAATAATGAGATTAAGATTAATTAACCATTTTAATAATGATGGTTTAAAGGTTTATTAATTATTTAATAATAAAAGTTTAAAGTTGATTAATCATTTAAACAAGGATGATTAAAGTTAATTAATCTTTTTAAATAGTGTTGTTTTAAAGCAACGAATTGGAATTAATGCTGATTAATTATTTTAGATAAAGTTGTATGAAATAATTAACCATTGTTTTAAAGGTTAATTTATTATTTTAAATAATGATATTGAAGTAATAAATTTTGGTTTAAAGTCAATCAATCAATTTGATAATTTTTTTAAGGTTAATACTTTTAATGCGAAACCCCAACATAAGTTTTGTTTTAAAAGTAAAAGTTTTGATTTGGTTATGGAAATTAAGTTTTCGTAATCCGATATCACTTATATGGAAAGGATTTAGTCATATATTTAACACTAAACATCGAGGCTTGGACTCATTTCTATCTCGAAGGTTAAAAATGTCGTCAAGGCAATGCCTTGAGGTGACACTACCTCAACTTGCTTGACTTCATCTTCAATCAAGGGATAGCAATGGTTTGGAATCGTAGCAGTAAAAATAATAAAATTTAATTTCCATATATGATCATTTTTAATTATCCTTGATCGTTGATTTACCAACTATCAGTTCAGCATTCTTCATTGTATTTCGTCACTCTAAGATGATGTGTTGCTTATTTGAGCTTTGTTATCCTTTGTCGGAAATGACTAAAACCAAAGAGCGAGTAGAAGCCAAGCTATGTGGGGTTTGTCCCATCAGGGTGTTTTCACATGCACTCTAGATTGGATTCGGTTTATGCATTGAGTTGTGAAATACTCGGATACTCGATAACTTTTGGCGAGGTTCGACTTGGACATGTCCGAGAGCCATCGGAGTTCTCAAGTATATTTCTAAAGGTATACTTTTTGGTAAGGGGGGAGCACCCTCCTAGTCATTTGTTGGAAAATTTCCCTATTCTTTCCTTCGATTCCATGTTTTCAAATAACTTCTTTCTTAGTCACATCAGGAAGTGTTCAGAGCACTTTGCGATGTTTAATTATTCGCATTCGTGGCTGAGATTGGATATTACTGTTGTGAAAGGAAACCCGTTCCATAGTTGGTGGCATGGTCCCATATATATTATAGGAAATTCCTTTCCTTATTGTTAATTCAAATCATTGAATTTTCTTAATTGCACCGAGAAGTGACTAAGGTTCTTCTTGATGTTTAATCAATTGTGTCCATTCTTTGAGTTTGGATTTTTACCTTGTATATGCTCATTTATTCTTGTTTAGATTATTGTTCTAATTTGCTTCCCATTTCTTCATCTATGGATGTTAATCTTGTGAGGTAAAAACCCGTTTCGCGTTAGTGGTGTGGTCTCACAGAATTATTATATGTTCACCTTATTACTTGAGTTTTCTCACGCTGATATTAATAGACTGATCCGGGTGTTATTTTACTTTTATACTCGGGTCAGACCGAACATATTTTCCAAATTAGCTTCAGATGCTTTGGAGTTCATAAAACGCGCTAGATGCCCAAGATGTATCCACGTATTTCTTTATTTTTCCACTATATTGATTGTTGAATTTATTAGCATTTGTAAGGATAACTGTCCAGGCTGATAATAGGATTGTGTACTCTGATGATTGTTTATAATAAAGTTCTTTCTTTAGAAAAGACTTTATTTATATATTATATGTTACTCGTCACGTTTTTTGAGATCTGTTCTATCTTCTTCCTTCTTCACCCCAAACGACCTTTCTTTCGGACACTTAAATGATCAACACATGAATACCGAGGATGTATTAGGTGTTGTCTTTAGGTGAAGGAAAGGCATATCGTTACAAGTGTTATCGGAGCTTGGGTTAAGTGAACACCTAGGCTTTGGGTAGGGTAAACTCAGTTGAGATAGTTTAAGCAAGACCCTAGAATGAGTTTGAGCACACACACACACACACACATATAAGAGTGCGTATTTTTTTATAAAAATGTTTTATATTGTATTGATTAATCCGTTGAGTGGTTTATGGATTCAGAAGGAATTTCTAAAACACTTAAACAAGGCCAACCAATACAGTATTGTTTTAAAATTAGGTAAATGAATTTTTTTACCTAGATTATATTTTATATATAAAAGAAGATTTTCAAAAAAATATTATAGTTATATAGGATATGTTTATTGTTAGAGAATGATAATGTTTGATCATTATCATTTATTGTTGATTAGTTAGGCTTAAATAGTTTATGAGAAATTATTGTCTTGGTTGAATTTAACATAAACAACTTGTGAATTCAGTTTCACAATTTGACTATAAAGCGTTCGGTGATAATGTTGGGATAAAAATTTAAATTTAAATTTGATTATAATAAGAGTTATTTATTATAATCTGAACTAAGAATAAACATTGTGAAATGTTTTATTAAAAAAAGAGGTAAAATTATATAAGTATGTATATAATTTTATTTATTCTACAAATTGTATTTTGAATAAAAGAAGAATTTTATGTTAACTAGTTCGAGTGGCCTAAAAATAACTAAAAAAATGGGAAAGAGATTTGTTTCGATGGTTGGCACTTCTCTTAAGTATTACCCTTCTTAGAAAGGGAATATATGATACTGTTTGGTAGTACCCAATTCCTTAGTATCATTTTGAGGTTACTCAGGCTACGAAAATATATCTTTATGATTAAAATATATAAAAATCATTTCACGAAGAGTTTTGAAATAAAATCGGGTATTTAGATCTTGAATTTTCTTAAGAGAAATAAATTCAAAATGGATAAGTTTGAATCAGATAGTGATATATACTCTCAGGATGTAGTAAAATAATATAAAAATTAAGCTTAAGTTAGTAATATGAAATGTTTACATAAATAACTTTAGCAAAAATTGAATTAGTATTGGTAAGAACCAATAAAATAAGGACGTAGGTTTAACGTAGAGCATTCCTCTTTTCACACAAGTTGGATCCAAGATTCGAGTGCACGACTTTAAGGTGTCATGCACCGTTCCAAATAAGGATCTATCACTCGATTTTGATGGCATACGCTTGGTGGGGGTTCTTAATATGAAACCAAAGTTTTCTAATTAAGAAGCCTGATCGAAGTCCACACGAGGAAGCCAGGTAAGCGATACTAGTTCAAAAGTAAAGCGATATATTCGAGTGATTGATCAAATAAGATTTTGTAGGAATGATCTATGTACATCATATGGACCGATGAATAGTGTTAAGTATTTCTGGTTTGGTTTGTTTTTTGGGTTAGGATTATAGTTAAATTTTGGGGTCGAAATTCTTTTAAGGGGGGAGAGTGTAATAATAAATAATGACGGTGAAATAGTTTTTCAAATTTTTTTCACAAAAATATTTAATCCGAAGAAAAATCGAAAATGCGACCGAAATTCGTTTTTCGAATTTTCGACTTTTCATCAAATAAAAGTTGTCGAAATCTTTGTAAACTCTATGATATAAATATCCACATTCATTTAGAAAATAAGTTAACATATTTTATAAAATATGTGTATATGTTCACAATTAAGTATATATAATGATTGCACATTTTATAAAGAAGTAAATAAATGAAAAAGAATGTGTCACATCACCGGAAACATTTTGACAACTTTAGTACTAAACTTGTATTAACATGTTGGAGCAAAGAGAGGGGAGAGGGACCAGAAGGTGGCACGAGGACAAGGGGAGAAGACATTATGATGTGGCAACCATGGATAGGAGGGTATAAGTGGAATAACCACTTTGCATGAGGTTATGATAAGAAGTTCATGCGCTCATTTTCATTTTCTTTCCAAATTTTACCCCATCTTCTCACGGCCATAACTCCTTATAAAATACTCCAAATAAAGAAATTCTTTTTTTAAAATTCAAGAGAATTGGGTTGCTACAATTTTCACTTGCACAATTTCTTCAGTTTCCTAGTGTTAGTGGGTCAAAAATGCATTTCTTTCAGACTCATTTTCAAACCCAGATTTTCTAGTCCGAAAATACCTCTTCTTCTTTTGACCATATCTTCCTTAAAACTGATCCTAATGGAGTGATTCTTTTTTTTTGAAATTGTAGAGCAGAGAATTTCCAAGAATTTTCCCTTTGACAACTTTTCCAAACTCCGTGAGTAAATTGTCAAACAATCAGTTGGAAGATGACCCATTTTCGGATTTGATTTTTGTGACTTCGATGATATTCCAAAGTCCCTCTATCTTTCAAGGCTGAACCTAGATAGTCCCATGGTCGAACCCATATGTGAAATTTAGCTACCAAAATCTTCTCTTTCCATAAGCTAAAGCTTGGAGCTAGGTGGTCGAAAAAGTTGGTGAAGTTCTAGAATAGTTTGGATAGCTTATGGCGAGAAAAATCATGCTTTTATATAAACTTCTAAACTTTAAACTATTTTTGATCTTGGTTATGAAATATGTTGCTTGATTTGTTGGATGTTGATGTATATATACATATTTCTTGGATATTGTATGACTTGAAGTTTGAAGTAAAGTTAGTTGCAAAAGTTTGTAAGCAGAAGTTAGTAAGTGAATGTTAGTAAGGTTTGTAGTTAGAATTCTTGACTTGTTGTATGTGATGGTGATATATTCATACGTTGTGCTCATGAATCTAGGTTTTTAATGTTTCTTAGGAAGTTCTAAGCTAAGAAAGTTAGTGGGGTAAAGTGGTTAGTCGCGACATCGAAATCTCTAGGTTTACTAACTTGTTTACTTATGCATTTTTAAAGAAAATTTATAAAGTTTTAAACTTGAATAGATATTTTCAAATTTTTTTATGAAAGTTTATAAAAGTAAGTCAAAATGATTAGTAAAGGTTTTGGAAAGTGATTTGAATTATGAATAAAGTTTTGAAAATTACAAGTTCTATTGCAATAGTCGCTATAAATACAGTCTGTGAAAAACGAACCCTTTTTGAATTAAAATATTTTAATCTAAGTATCATTTTGAAAAGTGTTTTTCAGAACTTAATATAAGTTTTTAAAAGTGATTATTATTGACTATTTATTTATTTATTTAATGATTATTTAATTTATCAAGTATGTAAGGTAATTAGTGTAACGGTTGCGATTTTTCGACGCTCGAAAGTCGACATTAATACGTCCACTGTATCAATTGCCGCGCAATCAAATGCCGGAAAAACCAAACCATTAGGGTTGAAAAGAAGAGGTAGAAGAAGACAGAAGAAAAGAAAGAACATAAAAACAGAAACAGAAACAATATCAGAATCTCACATTCGCAGTGGAAAAATATATAATAGATGAATAAATAATCTTTATCACAAAGAACTATATCAGTTTATACATACATCATCAAAGTCAATATACAACTCAATACAACAATGGACAGTTATATAACTTGTCCTCATACAGAATACACAGCGGAATAAATAAACAAGTACGGGAGTACGTCTCGCCATCCAGATTTCTTCCAAAGCTCCAGAATATCCAGAATATCCTGATAACATAACTCTAGGCTGCCCGTGTGGAAATTTATGGGCACCCAAAGTTTAGAAAGGCAACAATAAACTCCGAGTCAGTCATGGTGACTGGTGTGAGATTGTAAAACAGTTATTTTCACAAAGAGAATAAAATTAATTCGCAATGCTTTTGGAAAATGAAACTACCATAAGACCTCCCGCCACACACACAATGCGAATGCAGAATTGGAGGAGATATCTTCTTATGATAGTCAAAGATGCTTACTACGCACAATCACTGGATTTTTATTATTATTAGTGTAACGACCCGTATTTTACGGATCGAAAAGTTTGTCAAAATCTGGGATTTTCAGCATTTTTTAGTTGTTTCAGATTTTGGTTGAAATTGCCTAAGTCCTAGGTCGTACGCGACCTAGAGAACTAAATGTTGTTGGCGACTTAGGAGATAAGTCGTGAGCGACTTAGAGAAGGTCTGCGACCTAAGGGGATAGGCAAGTTAAGAGATAAGTCTGGGTCGAGTTGCCGACTTAAGGTAGTGACTGACCTAAGTGATAAGTCGTGACCGACTTAAGAGGTTTAGGCGACTTAAGGAAGAGTAGTAGGCGACCTAAGTATTCTGGGGTAGAGTTAGGTCGGCAACGACCTAAGGAAACTATCGTGAGCGACCTAAGAGTTTCGGTGAGCTAAGTGTTAGGTCGACAGGGCGAGTTAGCGACCTAATGGTTACCGGGTTAGCGACTTAGTATCTTGGAGCGACCTATAGGTTAGCGACCTAAGAAGGGTAGCGTGTTAGCGACCTAAGAGTTAGGTCGCGTGAGTAGTTTGTTGTATGAGTTGTTAGGTCGTAGGAGATAGTTTAAGTGTTAGGTTGCGTGTATTCTAAGTCGTAGGTCGCGCGAGTGTTAGGTCGCTGAGCTTTGGCTTAGTAGTTAGGTCGCAAGGTTTTGTCTAAGTGTTAGGTCGTGATCTGTGTTAGGTCGTAAGTCGTATACAAGTGGAAGCGCATGTGTTAAGTCGCGCGTTGCGTTAGGTCGTAGGTCGTTGGGTGTTTGAATGCGCATGTGCATCTGTTAGGTCGGAGAGGCTTAGGTCGGAGAGGCTTAGGTCGGAAACGACCTAGGGAGATAACCGAGTTACGACTTAAGAGATTTTCTGCCTATAAATAGAGAGGGTTGTTCTCACTTTTTGGGATCCGGATTTTGAAGCGACGAAGTGCTGCCATTTTGAGAGCTCGACTTCTACACTTCTTCACTTCTTTTCTCCACTCTAATCTAGTGATTCCTTTCATCCAAATCGAAGATCAAGATTGAAGATTCAAGAGCTTAGATTGAAGATCTTCATCTTTTCAAGAGAGATTTCTTCATTTGAAGCGGATTCGTGATAGATCAAGCTTGATCCTTCGCTGTCCAGATCTGAAGCGTGTTGGTTTGAGGTTGTTTAGGTGATTTGGTGAGTGGTGATTATCTCTCACACGGATCCAAAGGAGTATATCGGATTGTTGGCTCGATTTGGTGTTAAAATAGTGATTTCCATGCATTTTCTTCATCCTAAGTGTAGATCCATATAGATCCATTGTTCATGATGATGTTACATCCATTTTATCATATGTTAACTTATGCAAGTTCATTCATCAAGTTTGTAGAGATATAATTCATGTTTTCATGCTTATTGGACTTTCAACTCTTTAATTACGAAAATGCCATTATTGTTATAATTGTCTACTTAGATCATATTTGAATGCTTGATTGTTTGGATTGATGTTTGATTTGATTGATTGTTATGAACTAGATGATTGATGATTAGATTTAGACCGAAGACGATTCAAAAGCTAAGGGAAAGGCTCTTGAATTTGGAAAGCTGCTCGTGGCATATGTAGCGGGATGATGAAGCTCTTATGCATAGATTCGATGATGTGATGTTGAGATGAGGCTTTGCGAGGATGTAATGAAGCGAGTCATCATGTGATGAAGACTTGGTCTAATCCAGACGGGATCATTCCAAGCATGTTGATAACTCGGTGATATGATTCGAGTTGAGGATAATGAATGGATATGAGAATAGTCGTCGAGGAGGATGACTAGGAGGTTTGGATAGCATCATTGTTGAAGGTTCTAGCATGCTCTAAGCAAGAGTACGTTTGGGCAGATTCGATAGTCCCAACGACTAACTGTTGATGGTCGAGTACTCTGGGCAGATTCGATAGTCCTAGGCACGGGCTGCGACGACGTGCGGGAGTTATGTCTAGAACCGGGGTTTCCATTAGCCCTTGACGGACGGCTAAAAGAATGTGCCGGTCATTCAATTAACGGTGATATCGAAGCAATGATAGCAGTGATAGCCAGAGTCATGGATGTTTGGTTGTATCGTCATTCGGTCTCAAGAGCAGTGTTTTCTGGGTGCTTATCTGATCTTGGTTTAGGCCTTGGGGGTTTGTACTTGGAAAACATCGCCCTTGACTCGAGTGATAATTTCTTTACTGTACATTGTATGCTCTGTTATGTTGCTTCTGCTTAGTGTGTGTCTGGGGGCTATCACTGTAGAAAGAGGTTGGAGTGGGAGGGTTGTATTCCTATTCCTTTTCCTTTATGCTCTTTTGGCATGTTGTTAGTTAATTTACTGCTCACTAAGACTGTTGTCTGACTCAAGGCTTTATGTTTTAATTCTTATTGCCTTGGGCTGTTCGTCCATTTTTGGGACGGGCAGACTAGGTAACAGGTGGCAGGTGCTATTCTCTTCTCACGATGCTGATATCGAAGATGAGCTGGAGGGTTGCATATTATCTTCTTATTATATGTACTGGATGTTCCGCTGTTTTTGTATTCTCTGAGAGATATGTAGTGAGGCTTGATGTATTGACTATGTGGATGCTTGTATTCAACTATTATGGAGTTTTATATGATGTCATTTTGTTCTGTAAAGCTTCACTATACATATGTTCTATTGTATTTTGTCCATGCGCTGTGAGTAATACGATAGATTCTGTTGTTTTAATCTTACCTTGACAATCGTCCATGGTCGCCTGGCACACTTTACAGCGCTCTATCTTAAGATTCGGGGCAGGGGTCATGGGCGTTCGTCACATTTGGTATCGGAGCATTGGTTAATCGATTTTACCCAATGCTCGCTGTAGTAACTACGTATGAGAGACGTAATTGTATTTTGATGGATGAATACTATAGATAATATAGTAGTTTAGTAGAGTTGAGTCTTTTACGCAGTTGTTTCTCTAGATGTTCTAATCATTCCTTTTTATAGATATTGAGAATGAGTCGAAGAGGAAGACCAGCTGCTAGGGAAGGCCGTGCTACTGAAGAGACTGCTGATTATGCAGCCATGTTCGAAGCTATGATGACTTCGATCATGAGAAGGATACCAGTTCCAGGGGCGGCAGTTGATGTTGGAGTTCAAGTCCAAACTCCGAAACTAGTGGATTTTGCTAAGTTGTGCAAGGATTATACTGCTCTTGGAGGGAAGGTTTTCTTGGGAACAGAATCAACTATCGAAGTCCAGAGATGGATAGATGCTTGTAGAAGGATCTTTGGTGATTTGGGAATTGATGATGCAACTAAGAGGAAGTTGGCATCAAGGCAGCTTCAAGGGAGAGCCTCTGATTGGTGGAACTCTATTACCATCAATACTGCGGAGGAAGAGATTACTTGGGAGCAATTCCAAGCTAGATTTGAAGCTAAGTTCATTTCTACAGCTCAGAAGTCTGTTCTGTTCAAGAAGTTTGTAGAACTCAAGCAGGGTGGAAGATCTGTTCTTGAGTATGTTTCTGAGTTTGAGGCTTTGTCCAAGTATGCCCGGTCATATATTGAATCTGCTTATCAGAAGAATGAGAAGTTTGTGACAGGCTTGGACAGTTATCTTAGGAGACAGTTGGTGGATCATTTGGACGATTCATTTGAGAAGCTTGTGGAGAAAGCTCTCAGGCATGAGAGTCTGTTTCCTAAGGATGGATCTGTTGTTGCTGTGACCAGGGAAGAGTCTAAACCCAAGCAGGGTGGAAACAAGAAGAGGAAGCAGCAGCAGCAGAAGGGTAAGGATGGCCAGAAGAAGCCGAAAGGCGAGGTGACTTGCTACAATTGTCAGCAGAAGGGCCATTTCTCGAAGGATTGTAAGAATCCGAAGGTGCCAATGAAGTGTCACAACTGTGACAAGCCAGGGCATTTCAGGAAGAATTGTCCAGAACCGAGAAGGGACAAACAGATTGTGCAGGCTTATGCTTTGGGAGCTGTTCCGTCGTCTTCAAAAGCTCCTACCGCTGAAGAGAAAGGAAAGAGTGTGGTGGTTCAAGGTACTCTTTTCCTATGTGGTGTTCCAGTTAGGGTTTTGTTTGATACTGGAGCGTCACATTCGTTTGTTTGTAATGAACTAGTAGGCCGGTTAGATTTGAAGCCGGATATTGTTGATAGGCCATTGGTTGTGACTAATCCAGTTGGGGGTTCGTCTTGTTTGTGTATGTTATGCCGTGGTCTAGTTGTATCGAGTCATGGTTGCTCTTTTATTTGTGATTGCTTTGTTCTGAACTTTGCGGGGTTCGGAATTATTTTGGGTATGGACTGGCTTAGGAAGTATGCGGCTAAGGTTGATTGCGAAAGGTTGGAAGTGACAGTCGAGAATGTGGAGGGGCGAAAGATTGTGATACGATGTAAGTATGAAGAAGGCGTCTTCATGAGCTTCATGTATTCGCTAGTTGTTCCATGGGATGGACTGTCATCAGTGCCGATCGCTAATGGATTCGAGGATGTCTTTGACGAAGTCAAAGGGTTGCCGCCGCAAAGAGAGATCGAGTTTCGTATAGATCTAGTTGAAGGAGCCAGACCTGTTGTGATGCCTCTTAGGCGGATGGCGCCTAGGGAACAGCAAGAGTTGAGGGTGCAAGTTGATGATCTTTTGCAGAAAGGATTCATTCGGCGTAGTGTGTCCGAGTGGGGTGCACCAGTTGTGTTTGCAACCAAGACAGATGGGTCGTTGAGATTGTGCGTCGATTACCGTGAGCTGAATAAGGTGACTAAGAAGAACAAGTATCCATTGCCGAGAATAGATGACTTGTTTGATCAGCTTCACGAAGCCAAGGTGTTTTCTCAGATGGATTTGGCAACGGGATTTCACCAGTTGAGAGTGGCTAAGGATAGTGTGCCGAAGACTGCTTTTCGGACACCATCTGGTTTCTTTGAGTGGCTGGTAATGCCGTTTGGGTTGACTAACACGCCAACATATTTTGTGGATCTTATGAATAGAGTGTTCAGAGATCAGTTGAACAAGTTCGTACTTGTGTTCGTGGATGATATTCTGATTTATTCCAGAACTGAAGAAGAGCACAAGACACACTTGCGTATTGTTTTGGAGATCTTACGGAAACATCAGCTGAAGGCTAAGTTTTCGAAGTGTCACTTCTGGAAGAGTGAAGTGAGGTTCTTAGGCCATGTGATTTCTGGAAATGGAATAACGGTTGATCCCGCTAAGGTGGCAGCAATCCAGGACTGGGTTAGACCTAAGAATGCATCTGATGTGAGAAGTTTTCCTGGATTAGCAGGATATTATCGACGGTTTATCAAAGACTTCTCCAAGGTAGCTGCACCGTTAACAGGATTGACGAAAAAGAACCAAGTGTTCAGTTGGGATGCTAAGTGTGAGCAAGCTTTCGGAATCCTGAAAGAGAGATTGACGAGTGCTCCTATTTTGACTATTCCAAGTGGGAATGATGAGATGGTGGTTTACACCGACGCATGTGGTACTGGACTTGGAGCAGTGTTGATGCAGAGGGATAAAGTTGTTGCGTATGCCAGTCGACAACTAAAGCCGCATGAAAGGAATTACCCGACTCATGATTTGGAGTTAGCGGCGATTGTATTTGCTCTGAAGATGTGGAGACATTATCTACTGGGAGTCCGATTCGAGTTGTTTACAGATCATAAGTCGTTGAAGTATCTTTTCTCCCAAAAGGATTTGAATCTTCGGCAGCAACGTTGGCTAGAGCTTTTAGCATCATATGATTTTGGTATAGCTTATACTCCGGGAAAAGGTAACGCAGTGGCAGATGCGTTAAGTCGAAGACATGCAGGATTGGGAGCCATGTTTTTAGAAAGGAAGAATCTCGAGTATCTAGCTGGATTTGATTTCAGGCCTAGATGCGAATTGGAACCTGAAATGTTGGCAAACTTATCGATAAGACTCACTCTTGTGGAAAGGATTGGCGAGGGACAAAAGCGAGATGATAAGCTTGTCAAGATTATCCGTGAATTGGAATCTGGATTGGATCCAGAAAAGGATAAAGGATTCGAGGTCGATCGAGAAGGTTGGCTTCGGAAGCAAGGACGACTAGTTGTTCCCGATATAGATGAATTGAGGAGTGAAGTTCTGAAGGAAAGTCATCACTCGAAGCTGACAATTCATCCAGGTGGAAATAAGATGTATCGGGATATGAAGAGAACCTACTACTGGGAAGGTATGAAGAAGGATGTTGGAAATTTTATTTCCAAGTGTATGAACTGCCAGTTGGTGAAGGCCGAACAGAAGAAGCCAAGCGGATTGCTTCAACCATTAGAAGTTCCTACATGGAAGTGGGAGCAGATATCGATGGATTTTATTGATGGACTACCCAGAACAAGAACGGGAAATGAAGGGATTTGGGTCATTGTGGATCGTTTGACCAAGAGTGCAAGATTCATTCCTGTTCGATCGACTAGGACTGCATCAAAGTTGGCTGAGTTGTATGTTAAGTGGATAGTTCGATTCCATGGTATTCCGAAGAGTATAGTGAGCGATCGAGACCCATTGTTCACTAGTGGATTTTGGAGGAGCTTCCAGGAAGTTTTGGGAACCGAGTTGTGTTTGAGTACAGCTTATCACCCTCAAACAGATGGTCAGACCGAGAGAGTCAACCGAGTTTTGGAAGATCTCCTCAGAGCTTGTGTTTTGGATTTCGGAGGATCATGGGAAGATCACCTTCATTTGGTGGAGTTTGCGTACAACAACAGTTACCAGTCAAGCATTGGTATGGCACCGTATGAGGCATTGTATGGAAGACCGTGTAACTCTCCGACATGTTGGTTGGAAACTGGAGAAAAGCTGATACTTGGGCCAGAGATGATTCGACAGACTTCAGATTGTATAGAGATCATTCGGCGACGAATGAAGGCAGCCCAAGATCGTCGGAAGAGTTATGCCGACAAGCGTCGAAAGGATTTGGAATTCGACGTAGGAGATATGGTTTTTGTGAAGATTTCTCCACTGAAGAATGTTATTCGATTCGGGAAGAGAGGAAAATTGACTCCGAGATTTGTTGGACCATTCCCGATCATCGAGCGAATTGGAAAGCTCGCTTACAGATTGGAGTTACCAGAGAAGATGTCGAGTGTGCACAATGTTTTTCATGTATCATATCTATGGAAGTATGTGCACGACTCAAATGCAGTAGTTTCTGCAGATAGCTATGAAGATTTTGAAGTTGATCCAGTTGATAGAAGACCTCGTAAACCGCTTCGTGTTGTTGAAACCGACACGAAACAGCTTAGGAGGAAGGTAGTTAAGTTGCTCAAGATACAATGGAGTGATGATGATAACGACTGTACGTGGGAGGTGGAAGAGAGGATGAAGGCAGCTCATCCTGAACTCTTCAAGGTATGGCCCTAAGGTGTCGTCTCATCTCGCGATATTATAACTTGTTCTAAGTCTTAGAATTCTGTACGCTAAGCTAGAATTGGATGCATGGTTTGTTGATTGCTATGGATGGTAGGCGTACAGAATAGTCTTTGATTGCTATGATTGCTTGGAATTTCGGAGGCGAAATTCCTAAGGGGGAGAGAATGTAACGACCCGTATTTTACGGATCGAAAAGTTTGTCAAAATCTGGGATTTTCAGCATTTTTTAGTTGTTTCAGATTTTTGTTGAAATTGCCTAAGTCCTAGGTCGTACGCGACCTAGAGAACTAAATGTTGTTGGCGACTTAGGAGATAAGTCGTGAGCGACTTAGAGAAGGTCTGCGACCTAAGGGGATAGGCAAGTTAAGAGATAAGTCTGGGTCGAGTTGCCGACTTAAGGTAGTGACTGACCTAAGTGATAAGTCGTGACCGACTTAAGAGGTTTAGGCGACTTAAGGAAGAGTAGTAGGCGACCTAAGTATTCTGGGGTAGAGTTAGGTCGGCAACGACCTAAGGAAACTATCGTGAGCGACCTAAGAGTTTCGGTGAGCTAAGTGTTAGGTCGGCAGGGCGAGTTAGCGACCTAATGGTTACCGGGTTAGCGACTTAGTATCTTGGAGCGACCTATAGGTTAGCGACCTAAGAAGGGTAGCGTGTTAGCGACCTAAGAGTTAGGTCGCGTGAGTAGTTTGTTGTATGAGTTGTTAGGTCGTAGGAGATAGTTTAAGTGTTAGGTCGCATGTATTCTAAGTCGTAGGTCGCGCGAGTGTTAGGTCGCTGAGCTTTGGCTTAGTAGTTAGGTCGCAAGGTTTTGTCTAAGTGTTAGGTCGTGATCTGTGTTAGGTCGTAAGTCGTATACAAGTGGAAGCGCATGTGTTAAGTCGCGCGTTGCGTTAGGTCGTAGGTCGCTAGGTGTTTGAATGCGCATGTCATCTGTTAGGTCGGAGAGGCTTAGGTCGGAGAGGCTTAGGTCGGAAACGACCTAGGGAGATAACCGAGTTACGACTTAAGAGATTTTCTGCCTATAAATAGAGAGGGTTGTTCTCACTTTTTGGGATCCGGATTTTGAAGCGACGAAGTGCTGCCATTTTGAGAGCTCGACTTCTACACTTCTTCACTTCTTTTCTCCACTCTAATCTAGTGATTCCTTTCATCCAAATCGAAGATCAAGATTGAAGATTCAAGAGCTTAGATTGAAGATCTTCATCTTTTCAAGAGAGATTTCTTCGTTTGAAGCGGATTCGTGATAGATCAAGCTTGATCCTTCGCTGTCCAGATCTGAAGCGTGTTGGTTTGAGGTTGTTTAGGTGATTTGGTGAGTGGTGATTATCTCTCACACGGATCCAAAGGAGTATATCGGATTGTTGGCTCGATTTGGTGTTAAAATAGTGATTTCCATGCATTTTCTTCATCCTAAGTGTAGATCCATATAGATCCATTGTTCATGATGATGTTACATCCATTTTATCATATGTTAACTTATGCAAGTTCATTCATCAAGTTTGTAGAGATATAATTCATGTTTTCATGCTTATTGGACTTTCAACTCTTTAATTACTAAAATGCCATTATTGTTATAATTGTCTACTTAGATCATATTTGAATGCTTGATTGTTTGGATTGATGTTTGATTTGATTGATTGTTATGAACTAGATGATTGATGATTAGATTTAGACCGAAGACGATTCAAAAGCTAAGGGAAAGGCTCTTGAATTTGGAAAGCTGCTCGTGGCATATGTAGCGGGATGATGAAGCTCTTATGCATAGATTCGATGATGTGATGTTGAGATGAGGCTTTGCGAGGATGTAATGAAGCGAGTCATCATGTGATGAAGACTTGGTCTAATCCAGACGGGATCATTCCAAGCATGTTGATAACTCGGTGATATGATTCGAGTTGAGGATAATGAATGGATATGAGAATAGTCGTCGAGGAGGATGACTAGGAGGTTTGGATAGCATCGTTGTTGAAGGTTCTAGCATGCTCTAAGCAAGAGTACGTTTGGGCAGATTCGATAGTCCCAACGACTAACTGTTGATGGTCGAGTACTCTGGGCAGATTCGATAGTCCTAGGCACGGGCTGCGACGACGTGCGGGAGTTATGTCTAGAACCAGGGTTTCCATTAGCCCTTGACGGACGGCTGAAAGAATGTGCCGGTCATTCAATTAACGGTGATATCGAAGCAATGATAACAGTGATAGCCAGAGTCATGGATGTTTGGTTGTATCGTCATTCGGTCTCAAGAGCAGTGTTTTCTGGGTGCTTATCTGATCTTGGTTTAGGCCTTGGGGGTTTGTACTTGGAAAACATCGCCCTTGACTCGAGTGATAATTTCTTTACTGTACATTGTATGCTCTGTTATGTTGCTTCTGCTTAGTGTGTGTCTGGGGGCTATCACTGTAGAAAGAGGTTGGAGTGGGAGGGTTGTATTCCTATTCCTTTTCCTTTATGCTCTTTTGGTATGTTGTTAGTTAATTTACTGCTCACTAAGACTGTTGTCTGACTCAAGGCTTTATGTTTTAATTCTTATTGCCTTGGGCTGTTCGTCCATTTTTGGGATGGGCAGACTAGGTAACAGGTGGCAGGTGCTGTTCTCTTCTCACGATGCTGATATCGAAGACGAGCTGGAGGGTTGCATATTATCTTCTTATTATATGTACTGGATGTTCCGCTGTTTTTGTATTCTCTGAGAGATATGTAGTGAGGCTTGATGTATTGACTATGTGGATGCTTGTATTCAACTATTATGGAGTTTTATATGATGTCATTTTGTTCTGTAAAGCTTCACTATACATATGTTCTATTGTATTTTGTCCATGCGCTGTGAGTAATACGATAGATTCTGTTGTTTTAATCTTACCTTGACAATCGTCCATGGTCGCCTGGCACACTTTACAGCGCTCTATCTTTAGATTCGGGGCAGGGGTCATGGGCGGTCGTCACAATTAGTGCATAGTGTAGAAAACCATTTCAAAAGTATAATATTAATCTTATCCAGCATACAACCATTATTGTATGCCTACTATAGCTACTATGTTCAATAGCAGGTTACCACCACATTCCATAGCAGGTTATACAACTAAATCTGTACAAGGCTCGTATTGTTTCTTTGGATTTCCAACAAATGGTCAGGCTAAGGAACTTCCTACTGCCAATGGGATCGCCTCTTGATGGACGTCCTGAGAACCAACCTGGCTCTCTGCCAACACAAGGCCAGGTTACCTCTGGGAATAGGTAACTACTACACGAATATGCCATTCCCCGGTCCTTTGGGACCTTTATCCGAGGCGCCTCGATCACAAAGCAACAACCACAAAGAAATGAGATTGGAGCAACCACATTGGTTAAATATCAGGGCTCCATACCTGATACCACCCTTTTCCAGAAGGAAATGGCATATCCTAAAGGGTGCGACCCTCATAACCTTGCCGCATCATTCCTGTTTCGACCATTTCCGGGGTGTGAGGTCTGACGAAGTCTCATCCACAAAGCTATGATTTTTTCATAAAGCCACGCTTTGATCACAAATGATCAATAAATGATCATCACACAGCAACACTCAGCATGCCACATTACCAAATTGGGAGTATATCGCTGATAACCTTCAACTACATAACCTCTGAGCTCGTACGTCTCAGAGAAGGGTGTTAAGCTAAGAGAATAAATTCTCCGCCACCAACAGAAATGTATTTGAAAGAAATCAGCTTTATATCTCAAAACGTAATGTCGGACATGTAACCATACAAGTCTGTTCCGGGTTCGAACAGAACCGAAGGCACTTCCAAAGAAGCCCTTGCCGTCCGGGTATTCGCAATCCCGATCGAACTTCCCATCACAAAGGAAATCTCTATACCGTAGCTAACGGTGCAGAGACAATCGATAGGTCATCCTATCGTTTTCACAAATACCCGGTCTTCACCACCGGTCTTCAATACGATCCAAATCGTCGTATCACTAATTCGGAATGGGTTATATGACACAAAGGTCTTTTCCCGGCTAACCCGAATAGTGAATGTTTGTTTAAAAAAACAAATTCAAGTGCCATTTCAAAGGCAATATTGATAGTCGGTGATTTAACTATCAACAATATTCACAACAATCATCAGATTTAAATAATTTTCCCAAATTATTTATTTTCAAAATATCTTCACAAGGTATTTTTTTTCCACACTTAACACTTTGAAAACAATTTCAAATCATTTTTCACCTTTCAACTTTTGAAAATCAATTTCAAATCAATTTCCTTACACGGAATATATTTCCAAATATTTCATTTAAAAACCAACTTTAGAACTTTTAATTTATATTTTTAAAAGCTACTTTGGAAATATACTCGGCTTTATAGTGAAAATACACTTTCATTTCAAATGGTCCATTTAAACCAATTAAATAAATCCTTATCGATTTATTTCAAATTTACGTTCCAAATCTGTAAATTTATTTCCACACTTTAAAAATAAATCAGTGTTTATTTTTAAAACAAATTTCCCTTTCCTTTATAAATTCCATTTTGAATCTGCATTCCCAAATATTCACTTTTTATACGATTTTCAAATCGATTTCTCAAATATTCACTTTTAACTCCAAATCAACTTTCAAATTGATTTCTAAATTTATTTCAAATCCCTAATTGTTTTTAGAATGGATTTCCCAGGATTTATTTTAAACACCAAATCAATTACAAATTTGATTTCTAGAAATTAATCACCTTTTAAAATAAATTCCTTTACCTCTTCCAAACCATTTAAAATTCCATTTTAAATAAATCCTTCAACTTTTAAACAACCTTACTCAAAATCCATTTATAAAAATATTTTCCCATATTTTGGAAATAATTCGATAAGATTACGAAAATCAATTTTAATACTTTAATTCCTTCTTTTAAATTCACCCAATTCTTTCAAAAGAAATTCACTTAAAATTTCATACTCAATTTCAAAAATCCAATTTTATTTATTTCTGGTATCCAACGATACCAAAAACACATTCGGCTAAATCATAGCCTTCAACAAATTCAATCACAGATATAATCATACACAGATTATAAATAATCACATCACAATATATGAAACAAATTCACATAATTTGAGGAATCCAGTTGGATCCCTCCAACCTGTTTCCCTGCATCCACAGATGTTAGCACAATACCAATTCCACTTCGAGGTGGAATATCATCCGCTATTATGCGGTGCAATAGGGTCTCATCCGCTATATAATGCGGGAAAATCAATCACCAATATATACATATTCCAATATATATATATATATTGCTATATACTACTATCATATATACTATCATTCAAGCACACAATCAACACAATCCATAATTTTAAATATAACTATTTAAAATTAAACAAAACCCTTTGTTTGAGTGAGAAGATCTCACCTTTCCTTTTAAATTTGCAATCCAATCCCATTCCAGTTTGTTTTCTTTGCAATTTTGACCTTGTATAAATAATTATATCATTTATTAATATTCGAATAAATCAAACAATTAAATTCCCATTGGATAAATTTATTTCCATAATTTATTACTTTGAAAATTCAAACTAGCAAGTTTTAGAATGGATAAAAAATATTTCTCATTAGAACTACATATCTATAATATTTATAAAAATAATCCATATCAAATCTTCCTATTTTTTTCAAAACTTTATTTATATATAGATTTCTGATTATACATAATTATACAGAACAGTATATACTTCATTTACATTTTTGCCAAACGTGACAAAGTTTCCACTTTAAACTCTATATATTTAAAAATGAAATTGTTTTACTAAAAACATCTTCTTTCCCAAGCATATGAAATTTTTTGAATTAAATTACTTTGAATTAAATAGAACCGATACCTCAGCCCAGACCAAGATGTCATCATCGACCGAACCCGAAACGGCAACCACCCAAACCCTAGACTCCTTCTCAGCGCCGCCGAACTACACCGCCCTTCGAACACGCGAAGCTCGAATCCAAATCGCGACCATCGCTTCGCTCGCCAATTTGATTCCATGCCTCGCCTCACTCGCCCACAGTCGCTGCTCCATCCCCCTCCGATATCGTCCCACGCGAGCGCGAGAATGTCCCCATTTTTATAATTCGCGAAAAAATCTTTTTTTTTCTATAGTCGATTTCGCGAATCGATTTAGAGGGAAACGGACGCAAATTCGATTTGGGGGGAAACAGAGAACATGCCCACGATTTTTTGATTTGAATTGGGTTAAAGATTTGATTTTTGAAGCAAAGTCGTTCGGCCATTATGTTTCTTTGATTTTGCTTTATTACGTTAAAAAAATATGACATCTGCTGTTATTAAAAGATGAGGATGAGACACGATGTTTTGAAAAAGGGGAACATGCGTACAAAATTTTCAAGCTACAGTAACACAAAGTGAAAGAATTTCAACTGATGTTGACCGGAGTATAAATATATATTCAATTTAAATTCAAATTCAAATCGTCACGAATTTGCAACTCAAAATTTCGATATCCGATCTAGGTGTGCCGCTAGGCGTTCGTAAGGTTATACGCCTATCCCGAACGCAATGGAAAAGGTTTCGAGTCCAAATTTGATCATATGGAGAAGATAGCTTTTTGGACCAGTTATAATATTAAATTTCGATTTAATTTCAGCGCGTTTGCTTATTGTACGGCCAAACGATCACTCCAAACATTACAAAAATTGAAATCCGATAATAATACAATATTACGGATCCAATGGAACTGGTTTCGTCGAATTCCGAGACTGTGCCTCGGAACGCTATTTTCAAATATCGATTTAAATGATAAGATTCAAAACTGAACAAAGCATCTCCAAATTCAATTCTGAAAGTTCCAATACCTTCAGAATTATCAATATGAATTTTCTAAGCCTTGAAAATATTTTTAACAAGCTTAAAACCAAAGATTCAAATTTTTACCCAACTTCAGTAAATTAAATTCAATAATTTAATTGCCAAATTCATTTTGATATTTGAATTTCAAATTAAACTATCATTCGAATATTTAAACTCAATTAAATATTCACATCTCAAATGTCAAAAATTCAGGGTCGTTACAATCTTTCCCCCTTAAAAGAATTTCGTCCCGAAATTACAAGTCAAGAAGAATGCTCCAATCCCCGTTATCATTTTCCCAAAACCAAACAGTTTTAAACAACTTATCAATCCCAATCTTTTATTAAAGATCATCATTACTTTAACTAATTTTCCACAATCAACCATAAGTGCCAAATAATATGGTTTTCTTAACAATTCAAATTCAAATTCAAATTGTAGATTATCCAAAATTTCTCAAAAATTCTCTAACTCTTTTAAATTTTAGAAAAAATTCGCCAACGTCTCCTTTGCGCGGCTAGCTCGGTACAACTACAAAATGTCCTTACAGACCCTCAAATTTCAAAAAAAAAGGAAAGCCAAGCGGCTAGACAAGAAAAGATCAAATTTCATACTGAAATTTAAATATATACCTCTTGTCGAGCAAATTCGAATTTATTTCCGAAATCAAAATCTAATTCCAAATACCCTGTATACTTTACTTAACAACATTATCCAAGTTTACTTATTGGATTCCCAATCCCAAATTTACTTAAGAATTTCATACTTAAGTTCAACATAAGTATTTACATACTTTTATTTATTTTTACTTCACAAACAAAGTTATATATATTCATTTCCATTCAACTTTGCGTTTTCAATTCCATTTGAATTCAATTACAATTTCAATTCTATTTGAATTCATTTTATCTTCAAAAACTAAAAATTCACTTTTCTAGTTCAATTCTTACATTTCCACTACAATTTGAAAATCAATTTTCCGTTAACAAAATTTTCCAAATTTTCAAAATTTTTCTAACTCCCAAAATTTTCGGAAATTTTTGGTGGAGTCTCTTTTGTACAGAGGAGCTTTTGCAATTTGACAAAAGATATAAATATATATACATCGACCCACTCGGTCGGAAAAGCAGAAAAACAGTTCATATTTCCTATTTTGTATTGCGTAGGCGTACATTTTTAGCATTTTTAAGCAAAGCCGTTTATTTTTAAGCATTTGCGCAACCCAAAATGCAGCCAAACGGCTTCCAAAAACCTGTACTTACTCAATTTAAACACGTAAGTGACAAATATAGGAAATTCATTAACATTTTACTTACTTTCAATAGTAAACACAAAGTTTTCATAAGCAATGCATTCAAAATAATTTCCATTAGCAATTTATAAAGTTTCAATACAAATTAAATTGCTTTTATCTAATTTACATACCATTTCTGTTCAATTTCAATGGTTTACAACACATTTTCTATCAATTCAATTCATTTTTTTAAACGAAACGAATTCATATCCATTTAAATTGATTTCAAAATCAATTCTATTTGCTTTCATTAACTCATATAATTTTATACAATCTCGTTCGCGTCAAACGGCAATCATTTCTATTCAATTCAACGATATTCACTTAATTGAATATCCATTCTAGTTTATAACTAGTTTAAACTGATACCAACTCAATTTATTTTAAATTCATTTCATTTTCAATTGATTCCATTCAATTCAATTTGCATTCTATATTCACATTCAGTTTATTTCATTAACCAAACAAATTCTATTCAAAACCATTCAATAAAAGTCGACGACGACCCTTTCACAATTTTTTCTTTTTAAATTTCAAATTTCCATATTCATGTCATTTCAAATTTACTTAATTAATAACAAGGAAATTTTCAATTTATTTCTACTACTTGAATTTATATACAAATTCAAACCATTTTTATTCAACTCACAATTCAATTTTAATTTAACTAACTCAACTTCCAATTCATTACTTCATGAATTAATACATTATCAAGTTAGTTTACTTGAATTCAATCCATTTTATTTTTTTCTTTTCCAAGTTTGGATTTTTATTAGTCAACTTGATTCAAAACAAATATCATTTCATTTTTCAATTTCCAATTCATTTATTTACAAATGTAACTTCATTTGTTCATTCTCAATTTTATTCCATCTCAATAAATTTTATTCCAAATTATTTAGTCCACTAGATTAAATTCTCAAATTTACTTTTATTCAAATTAATCCAATGTTAAATTCAATTCTAATTTGAATTTTTTTTCTAAGTTCCCAAACTCATTTCAATTTATAGAACTCATTTAGAAATTCACTTTACCATTTCATTAGATTAATGAATTTATTTTCTCAAATATTCTTCTGGAATTCTATTCCAAATTATAAATCACATTTACAATTTATTTTACAAATCCAATTTGTATATGAATTCATTTCCTTATACTTTCAATTCATATTTATAAATTTCATTCGTTAAATGAATTTATCTCCAAATCTTCGGTTATACCATTTTATTTCTTATTGGATTTACATATAACAATGATAATATTTTAATGTTATTACTTCCTAACAACCAATCATCCATATACTATAATAATTCATAGAAAATCATCTCTTTTCTATACAAAAATAGTTTTGGGCAAAATTATTTCATTTACCCTATTTAAAACAATACCGTGTCAGTTTATCTTGTTTAAGAGTTTAGAAACCCCTATCGATTTCAGTTGGCCAGACTGCACCGACCAGAATCTATAAACAATCAACCGATAAACACAATACAAAACAAATTTGTATTCACTAACAAATACGCGCTCATATCTATTATTACACTCACACTCATTCTAGAGTACTACTGACTCTATCTCTAATGAGTAACACCCAACAGAGCTAGGGTTGTCGCTTAACCAACAGCTCTGATACCACATGTAACAGTTGCGATTTTTCGACGCTCAAAAGTCGACATTAATACGTCCACTGTATCAATTGCCACGCAATCAAATGCCGGAAAAACCAAACCATTAGGGTTAAAAAGAAGAGGTAGAAGAAGACAGAAGAAAAGAAAGAACAGAAAAACAGAAACAGAAACAATATCAGAATCTCACATTCGCAGCGGAACAATATATAATAGATGAATAAATAATCTTTATCACAAAGAACTATATTAGTTTATACATACATCATCAGAGTCAATATACAACTCAATACAACAATGGACAGTTATATAACTTGTCCTCATACAGAATACACAGCGGAATAAATAAACAAGTACGGGAGTACGTCTCGCCATCCAGCTTGCTTCCAAAGCTCCAGAATATCCAGAATATCCTGATAACATAACTCTAGGCTGCCCGTGTGGAAATTTATGGGCACCCAGAGTTTAGAAAGGGAACAATAAACTCCGAGTCAGTCATGGTGACTGGTGTGAGATCGTAAAACAGTTATTATCACAAAGAGAATTAAATTAATTCGCAATGCTTTTGGAAAATGAAACTACTATAAGACCTCCCGCCACACACACAATGCAAACGCAGAATTGGAGGAGATTTCTTCTTATGATAGTCAAAGATGGTTACTGCGCAAAATCACTGGATTTTTATTATTATTAGTGCATAGTGTAGAAAACCATTTCGAAAGTTTAATATTAATCTTAGCCAGCATACAACCGTTATTGTATGCCTACTATAGCTACTATGTTCAATAGTAGGTTACCGCCACATTCCATAGCAGGTTATACAACTAAATCCGTACAAGGCTCGTATTGTTTCTTTGGATTTCCAACAAATGGTCAGGCTAAGGAACTTCCTACTGCCAATGGGATCGCCTCTGGATGGACGTCCCGAGAACCAACCTGGCTCTCTGCCAACACAAGGCAGGGTTACCTCTGGGAATAGGTAACTACTACACGAATATGCCATTCCCCGGTCCTTTGGGACCTTTATCCGAGGCACCTCGATCACAAAGCAACAACCACAAAGAAATGAGATTGGAGCAACCACATAGGTTAAATATCAGGGCTCCATACCTGATACCACCCTTTTCCAGAAGGAAATGACATATCCTAGGCGCGACCCTCATAACCTTGCCGCATCATTCCTGTTTCGACCATTTCCGGGGTGTAAGGTCTGACGAAGTCTCGTCCATAAAGCTACGCTTTTTTCACAAAGCCACGCTTTGATCACAAATGATCAATAAATGATCATCACACAGCAACACTCAGCATGCCACATTACCAAATTGGGAGTATATCGCTGATAACCTTCAACTACATAACCTCTGAGCTCGTACGTCTCAGAGAAGGGTGTTAGCTAAGAGAATAAATTCTCCGCCATCAACAGAAATGTATTTGAAAGAAATCAGCTTTATATCTCAAAACGTAATGTCAGACATGTAACCATACAAGTCTGTTCCGGGTTCGAACAGAACCGAAGGCACTTCCAAAGAAGCCCTTGCCGTCCGGGTATTCACAATCCCGATCGAACTTCCTATCACAAAGGAAATCTCTATACCGTAGCTAATGGTGTAGAGACAATCGATAGGTCATCCTATCGTTTTCACAAATACCCGGTCTTCACCACCGGTCTTCAATACGATCCAAATCGTCGTATCACTAATTCGGAATGGGTTATATGACACAAAGGTCTTTTCCCGGCTAACCCGAATAGTGAGCGTTTGTTTTAAAAAAAACAAATTCAAAAGCCATTTCAAAGGCAATATTGATAGTCGGTGATTTAACTATCAACAATATTCACAACAATCATCAGATTTAAAAAATTTTCCCAAATTATTTATTTTCAAAATATCTTCACAAGATATATAATTTTTTTCCACACTTAACACTTTGAAAACAATTTCAAATCATTTTTCACCTTTCAACTTTTGAAAATAAATTTCAAATCAATTTCCTTACACGGAATATATTTCCAAATATTTCTTTTAAAAACCAACTTTAGAACTTTTAATTTATATTTTTAAAAGCTACTTTGGAAATATACTCGGCTTTATAGTGAAAATACACTTTCATTTCAAAATGGTCCATTTAAACCAATTAAATAAATCCTTATCGATTTATTTCAAATTTACGTTCCAAATCTGTAAATTTATTTCCACACTTTAAAAATAAATCAGTGTTTATTTTTAAAACAAATTTCCCTTTCCTTTATTTATTCCATTTTGAATCTGCATTCCCAAATATTCACTTTTTATACGATTTTCAAATCGATTTCTCAAATATTCACTTTCAACTCCAAATCAACTTTCAAATTGATTTCTAAATTTATTTCAAATCCCAAATTTTTTTTAGAATGGATTTCCCAGGATTTATTTTAAACACCAAATCAATTACAAATTTGATTTCTGGAAATTAATCACCTTTTAAAATAAATTCCTTTACCTCTTCCAAACCATTTAAAATTCCATTTTAAATAAATCCTTCAACTTTTAAACAACATTACTCAAAATCCATTTATAGAAATCTTTTCCCATATTTTGGAAATAATTCAATAAGATTACGAAAATCAATTTTAATACTTTAATTCCTTCTTTTAAATTCACCTAATTCTTTCAAAAGAAATTCACTTAAAATTTCATACTCAAATTTCAAAAATCCAATTTTATTTATTTCTGGTATCCAACGATACCAAAAACATATTCGGCTAAATCATAGCCTTCAACAAATTCAATCATAGATATAATCATACACAGATTATAAATAATCACATCACAATATATGAAACAAATTCACATAATTTGAGGAATCTAGTTGGATCCCTCCAACCTGTTTCCTTGCATCCACAGATGTTAGCACAATACCAATTCCACTTCGAGGTGGAATATCATCCGCTATTATGCGGTGCAATAGGGTCTCATCCGCTATATAATGCGGGAAAATCAATCACCAATATATACATATTCCAATATATATATATATATTACTATATACTACTACATATATACTATCATTCAAGCACACAATCAACACAATCCATAATTTTAAATATAACTATTTAAAATTAAACAAAACCCTTTGTTTGAGTGAGAAGATCTCACCTTTGCTTTTAAATTTGCAATCCAATCCCATTCCAGTTTGTTTTCTTTGCAATTTTGACCTTGTATAAATAATTATATCATTTATTAATATTCGAATAAATCGAACAATTAAATTCCCATTGGATAAATTTATTTCCATAATTTATTACTTTGAAAATTCAAACTAGCAAGTTTTAGAATGGATAAAAAATATTTCTCATTAGAACTACATATATATAATATTTATAAAAATAATCCATATCAAATCTTCCTATTTTTTTCAAAACTTTATTTATATATAGATTTCTGATTATACATAATTATACAGAACATTATATACTTCATTTACATTTTTGCCAAACCATACAAAGTTTCCACTTTAAACTCTATATATTTTAAAATGAAATTGTTTTACTAAAAACATCTTCTTTCCCAAGCATATGAAATTTTTTGAATTAAATTACTTTAAATTAAACAGAACCGATACCTCAGCCCAGACCAAGATGTCACCATCGACCGAACCCGAAACGGCAACCACCCAAACCCTAGACTCCTTCTCAGCGCCGCCGAACTACACCGCCCTTCGAACACGCGAAGCTCGAATCCAAATCGCGACCATCGCTTCGCTCGCCAAATTGATTCGAACGCCTTGCCTCACTCGCCCACAGTCGCTGCTCCATCCCCCTCTGATATCGTCCCACGCGAGCGCGAGAATGTCCCCATTTTTACAATTCATGAAAAAATCTTTTTTTTTCTGTAGTCGATTTCACGAATTGATTTAGAGGGAAAGGGACGCAAATTCGATTTGGCGAGAAATAGAGAACATGCCCATGATTTTTTGATTTGAATTGGGTTAAAGATTTGATTTTTGAAGCAAAGTCGTTCGGCCATTATGTTTCTTTGATTTTGCTTTATTACGTTAGAAAAATATGACATCTGTTGTTATTAAAAGATGAGGAGGAGACACTATGTTTTAAAAAAGGGGAACAGGCGTACAAAATTTTCAGGCTACAGTAACACGAAGTGAAAGAATTTCAACTGATGTTGACCGGAGTATAAATATATATTCAATTTAAATTCAAATTCAAATCGTCACGAATTTGCAACTCAAAATTTCGATATCCGATCGAGGCGTGCCGCTAGGCGTTCGTAAGGTTATACGCCTATCCCGAATGCAATGGAAAAGGTTTCGAGTCCAAATTTGATCGTATGGAGAAGATAGCTTTTTGGACCGGTTATAATATTAAATTTCGATTTAATTTCAACGCGTTTGCTTATCGTACGGCCAAACGATCACTCCAAACATTACGAAAATTGAAATCCGATAATAATACAATATTACGGATCCAATGGAACTAGTTTCGTCGAATTCCGAGACTGTGCCTCGGAATGCTATTTTCAAATATCGATTTAAATGATAAGATTCAAAACTGAAAAAAGCATCTCCAAATTCAATTCTGAAAGTTCCAATACCTTCAAAATTATCAATATGAATTTTCTAAGCCTTGAAAATATTTTTAACAAGCTTAAAAATGAAGATTCAAATTTTTACCCAACTTCAGTAAATTAAATACAATAATTTAATTGCCAAATTCATTCTAATATTTGAATTTCAAATTAAATTATCATTCGAATATTTAAACTCAATTAAATATCACATTTCAAATGTCAAAAATTCAGGGTCGTTACAATTAGCACCTAATCATTTGTTAATAAAGTAATTAGCACTTAATTATTAATTAAGTAAGTTAATTATAATTAATTAATGATTGCTTATTAATTGATAATTTATTTAAGGATTAATTTATGTTTAATTATTAATCAATGATTATTTATTTATTTATTAAATAAATGGTTTAATTAATTACTAATTAAGTTAAGATTTAATTAAAACTTAATTTAGATTTAATTATTTTTATTGAAGGTTTACTTATTATATAAGTTTAACAAAGTATATTTAATTATTAATTAAGATTAATTAATATATAATGATTTATTTAATGATTAACTATTTTAAATAATATTCAATAATTATTTAATTATTTAATTAATAGTTAATTTTTATTCAATTATTAATTAAAGGTTTAATTATTATTAAATAAAGAGTTTAAATGTTAAATAATTATTAATTGAAAGTTTTAAAGTTTAAACCTACTTTATTTCTAAAAGATTGGTTTTTTTAAAAGCAAAATCTCTTTTAAAGAATATTTTGTCCAAGCAATTTTCTTTGTCGATTACCCTTAATTAACCCCAATTGAATATGAAACCCAATGATATATGTTTAGCAAAATTAAACACCATTTTGCTAATTAAATTGTAATTGACGTATGTTTAGCAGAATATAACCCCGTTCTACTATCATTTGGTTAGATAAAATATAAATGACATCTGTTTAGCAGAATTAACCCCCGTTCTGCTATTATTTTGTTTTGACATTGAATTGTATGCCAGTAGATTAATATTTGATAACTGATGTTTTATGTATGTGCATAGTTGTTATTTGCTTTTGTATACATATCCCCATACTTAAGTTATGTGATGTTTGAATGGAAATGGTATCCCCCGTAAATTATTTTGTTAAATCTTTTGCATGGGTTTACAAAGATAATTAATTATTTAAATAAAGATGGTCTAAAATAAATAAATTATTTCAATAATAATGTTTTAAAAGTAATCGATTATTTTAATAAAAATGATTTAAAATCAATTAATTAATTTGATAATGATGTTTAAAAACCGATAAAATCATATTAATAATGATATTTTTAATGATAATTAATTATTTAAATAATAATGAGATTAAGATTAATTAACCATTTTAATAATGATGGTTTAAAGGTTAATTAATTATTTAAATAATAAAAGCTTAAAGTTGATTAATCATTTAAACAAGGATGATTAAAGTGAATTAATCTTTTAAAATAGTGTTGTTTTGAAGCAATGAATTGGGATTAAAGCTGATTAATTATTTTAAATAAAGCTGTATGAAATAATTAACCATTGTTTTAAAGGTTAATTGATCATTTTAAATAATGACATTCAAGTAAAAAAATTGGTCTAAAGTTAATCAATCTTTTTAATAAAGTTGTTTAAAGTTAATACTTTTAATGTGAAACCCCAACACAAGTTTGGTTTTAAAAGTAAAAGTTTTGATTCAGCCATGGAAAAGAAGTTTCCGTAATCCGATATCACTTATATGGAAAGGATTTAGTCATACAGTTAACACTAAATGTCGAGGCTTGGAATCATTTCTATCTTGAAGATAAAAAAGTCGTTAAGGCAATGCTTAGAGGTAACACTACATCAACTTGCTCGACTTCATCTTCAATCAAGGGATACAACTTGTTTGGAATCGACGATTAGTGGTAAGAATGAAATTTAATTTCCATGTATGATCATTTTTAATTATCCTTGATAGTTGATTTATCAAAAATCGGTTCAGCTTTCTTTATTGTATTTTGTCACTCTAAGACAATGTGTTGCTCATTAAGCTTTGTTATCCTTTGCCGGAAATGACTAAAACCAAAGAGCGAGTGGAAGCCAAGCAAAGTAGGGTTGCTCCCATCAGGGTATTTTCACATCCATTCTAGATTGGATTCGGTTTAGCGCATTGAGATGTGATGTGACGACCCACCTTTTTGGACGGTTTAAATCGACAATAAACCACACATGTCTAACTGAAACCATTCAAAATGGTAGATTGCCAATGGGGTAAATAAGAGAAAATAAGGAAAGCAAAACATAAAATCTCATAGTGGAATGACAAAATATAACAATCAAATAAACAGTTCATGAAGCTGTTTTACAATATACATTTGATTACACAATTTTTTACAACATAATCAGAGTACAATCAACAAACATACCAAAATAATGCAGCGGAATAATAATAGTAAATACGGTCTAGCAAACTCCATCTTCATCTTCAAGGAATAATGTCTTCAAATACTAAAATTTTCAGGCTGACCCGAGCGTAATGAAAAGACAAAACACTCAAGTCAGAACTAAAAGTTCTTATGTAAATTAAATCAACAAGTAAGTATGAGCGGAATAGCTTCAAAGATGTTTATGGGATTTTACATCTCCTATCAAGTTTACAACGTGAGTGCAATAACTTAAGAGATGTTACGGGATTTTCCATCTCCTAAGGATCCGTTAAACTATCTATATGTAGTAAAATACGCTATATACGTAGTGTCTATTAGTAAAGTAAAGTATTAAAATAGCGTTAAGGCTTTACATTGATCCCCCTTAATACATTTTTAAGCAGGTAGTCTATGTAGGTCCTATAACACAACCAGTAACGTTGGTAGCCAGCGAGTCCCCTATAGGTACCATACTAAAACAAAATCGTTGTGGACGCGAATAAGGATAAAGAGTATGACAAGGCACGTGAGGCGATGCCTAAGGTAGGATACTACCGTTTTGCGTTTCTTGACTAGTGGTTACCTCTAACGGCCCACCGCGAACATCCACCCTATAATCAAATCAAGGTGCACCGATCAAGTCAAAATCAATATAGTAATACGAAGAACAGATGTTGCTAGAGGTATTTAGCCTCATTAGTCAGGTATGACTCCTGTTTTAGTCATTTCAAATTAGCATAAGTGCCGGGGTTATCCATCATCGTTCTCTTTCTTCAAATCCAGCAAACGTTTGCCAAATCCAACCACTTCATTCTGGATCATCCACCATGTACACTGTTGTTAAAGTGGTTCCAATATTGGTAGAGAGTATACTAATAAAAGGCCCCAGTCTCTTTAACAACCAAACGTCATTTTTCACACCGGTTATACCTTCATATCGAAACATTCATATTTAAATCAATGATTTAAACCTAAATAGTTCCCCTTTAAAACAGTTTGAATATTGAATATGGTTTAAATAATTAAAATAATTTGAATATTAAGAATAGTTTGGATAATTAAAATAGTTTAAATATTGGAAAATAGTTTAAAGATTAGAAATAGTTTTGAATATAAAATAAATTTTAATATTGAAAATAGTTTAGATAATTAAAATAGTTTATATTTTAAAATAATTTTGACAAACCCGGGCCAGGTTCTCAACAGGAAGTGGTTGGAACTTCAAATCCATCGACAAGTCCTGTACAAGATATTCCGAGTCCTACGATCGCATTTGTCGATCTGGCTCCCGATGCCTTAGATGCAACGATCTTTCTAGACAATCCGGTCGATTCTCAAGCTTCGAGAATTAATGACAGTGCCCTCCGCCGACTATGCTCGATACATGGAATTCCTTTTGACGATGTACTGGTCCCATCAGGGCAAGATCATCCTCACCTGCCCCCAACTGGATATACTACCTGCAACAAATTTATGTGCTGGGTTGGTAGCATGCCACCATTCAACTCTTTCCTCCACGATGTGCTGCAATATATTGAGATCGCCCCAGCATAGTTACATCCCAACAGTCACACGTTCATATACGGCATGTGCATTCTTTTCATGAGCATTTTATTCAGGCTCACGACTCCTGGCGATATCCGCTACATTTACCGTTTCAAGAGGCGGTCCGACAGCCCCTCCTTCGTATTCCTCGAGCCACATAGCAAGTGCCAAATCCTTACAGGGGCGTGGAGCAAATTCGCCCAATATAAGCAAGAGTGGTTTTACGTGCGCTGCCTCCTGGTTTCGCGAGAAGATGGCTAGAAGGGAGTAAGTTCCTTTTCTAGATCAATAGTTGTACGAGCCAGGAATTGCATTTTTTCTAAACCCTTTCTCGACTTTTACAAGTATCAGCCCGCGTCCCGAAGGCTCCGGGTACGCTGAGGCCGTCGAAGCTATCCGAGCTGTTCCTGCGGAAGATCGGGACATCAGATCCATCATTTCCAATGAATCGCTCTCAAAATTTGGTTGTTGGCGGAAGGTCGCCGAATAAGTCTTCCTCACAACGTCACCACAACCGGACTTGCCTTGGATAGAGGCAAAAGGCAAGCTGGGCCTTCGGTACCCCCGACAAGAGAAACTCCCGAGGCATCTGAGGAAGGTGAAATAAGGGAGGCTGAAGCTCCGGGTGGGAGCGTATGTCCTGCTCCGGAACCAACCGTTGATGCACATGGCAGTGTTGAACCACCTCCCCCTTCGAAAGGAAAAAAGAAACTATCTTACAAGTTGAGGAAGAAAGTCGTGGGCGGAACTTCGAAAGTGACAATCACTCCGATGGAGAAAGTGCCATCTCCACAACACTTAGAGAGTTCATTGAAAGGCTTGTCCGATCTTACAATTCCTGACGATTTGCTCAACTACGGCTTTGACGACCCGAAAGCCATAAAACTTCATTCACCGGCGAGAGGTAGTGAAGGCGTTCAAGCCCATCACCAAGGAGAAAAGACTCCGATTAGGAAAGCAAAAAAACTGGTCCGTCGGGGGGAAAAACTAGGACACACACACGATAACACTTACACTTCACCCTGCACTCAATCTTCAGTCACCATGTGATTCTGGCTAACCCGCGTTCATTTAATTTCTGTGCATGTGATATGGGACATTCTCATGGATTTGACCGCCTCCGCGGTTCCTCTATTTTCCATCATTCTGGACGAGACTCGGGCTCCGACAAACGTCGAGATAGAGATGCTGACAGCAATAGAGATTACCGCTCCCGGGATTCGTCATCCCGAAGGAAAACTTACCATCAGCCTTCATCTCATTACGATTCTTCTTCTCACCCAGAATAAGGTAGGGAGAAATCTGGCCATAAAGGGTCCCAATCTGATACTCCCCGTGATCAACACTCAGGCTCTTCCAGCACAAGGCCTCATAAGAAAACTGTAGTTTCAAAACCAACTCTTTCTACTCCCGTACAAGATCCGTCGGTATCGGAAAAGCTAGCCGAGCTCAAAGCTACATTCCCCAAGATATGCTTTGATGGTCTGATGTTCCTTCCGGCGATCCATCCCATTCTGGGACACGTCAAACAAAGCGCCATTGCATGTAACAACGACATCTACGTTCAACATGATGCTTTCGTCCATTTGGTTGAAAAAGTCTCGGAAGTCTCTATTGAGCGTTAACATGAAATCGATCGTCTGAAGCTCGATGCTATTCATGACAAAGACATCATTAAAGCTCAGGATGAAGAGCTCTCTTCATACAAGTCTCAACTCGAAGCTGCCCAAAAGAATGCTAAAGACACAACGGAGGCCGTTAATCGTCTGGAGACAACACATAAGAAAGAAATTGACGAAGCGGTTCAACGTTGTGGGGCCTTAGCTTTAGAGAAAGACTCCATTCAAAAGGATAGAAACGCGCTCGCTCAACGAGTCAAAGAGCTGGAAGAGCTATTTCTCAAAGAGAAAAAAGAAAAGGTTGCTGCTCAAGAGGAGTCGCAACGTTACTACGACGAGATTGTCGCTACACGACTCCTGAAGACAAAGCTCGATGAAGAACTCTCCAAAGCTGAGACGCTGAAGGATGAAGCCCGCGAAAAGGGCAAAAGAATAGCATTTACGGAGATGGAATCTCGCCTTGAGGCGGCCGCCGAAGCTGGTAAGGAGGAGATCAAATGCCAATTCGATCCGCTTATAGCCAAGTACAACGCTCGAGTCCTCATGCATCGTGACTTAACATTTCTCGGCGAGGGTTACCTTGAATCTTTGGCCGAACATGAGAAACTTTGATAAGGATAAAGTTGAGTCGGGAATGGAAGAGATTGACGAAGATGCTTAAGTGAAGGAATTTCTTCGGGGAAATGAGCCTTTGGACTTGTCTGCGTCGAAGGATCTTTATAGTAGAGACTCCCCCTTATCAAAGGGAAAAGATGCCATTGCCGGTCCGTCCGGAACCGAGTCTCCGGTTCCTCCCCCTACCCTGTCGTCTAGTCGTCCACCACTTGACCCCTTCGAGCAACATATTGGCTATGATCTAGAGGATCCTGGACTTAATATTCACGTCCTATCTTCTATTCCAGAAGGCGAAACTCCCTGAACAATCGAGAGTCAACCTGAGACGGGTACATAACTTTCCCTTCAAAGTCCAAAGGGTCTTTGCTTTCAGCAAGTGATAAATGTATTTAACACTTGTTTCTTATGATTCCGCGTAGGTCATCTCGATCCCGTACCTACTCCAAGGAGCGATGCCGCCACGGAAAAGGAGGAGAAAACGGGAGAAACAACACAAGCGGAAGAGACTCCCGGACCTGACGCTCAAGTGATTGAGGCGCTTAAAGAAGACAAATCCGACGATCCGTCGCCCGTCGAGGAACATTACGAAGTTGAAATTACTGGCGCCTCCAAACACACTTCAAAGGTGAGCATGAAGGAACAGGTCACTGAAGAGGGGAGAAAGAAAGCCGAGATTAAGGCCGAGCCTCAAGTGGTAGAACTCGACGACCCACCGAACAAGCCTTTGAAGATTATTCTTCCAGGCAGGACCAGGCCGTTAGAAGTTCCTCCTTCCTTTCACACCCCTTCTCAGGTGAGCAAAACGTCCAAGAGAAAACGCATGGGGGAGGAGTCGTCTGAGAAGTCGAAGAAGGAGAAGAAGCCGAAGAAGTAATTATCATGCTTGTTTAACGAGAATCAGCCTGGATTATGTAATCATTTTTATTTATTTTCATAATCGTTGTAGATAGACTTTTTGCCCCGAGTTTGGGAGAAGTTGCAGTAGGACTTCATTTTGAATTGATGAATAAAACTTCATTCTTTGTCTTTTAAATGAATTTTGTTGTTCAGCTCACTGTATAACTCGTAGTCGAAATCCAAATTCTTGTGAGTTACATAAGCCCTAGTTCCCTTCCATATGACTCGGAGATTTTTTGGATCGCTTACACTCTGATCCGTACTCTGGGGACTCAGAGTACTCCAGTCCGCGCTCAGGGGACTTTGGAGATTTCAAAGTTTTTTATACTTTAGTTCGCACTCTGGAGACTCAGAGTACTCTAGTCCGCACTCTGGGGACTTAGAGATTTTTTAGTCGTTTATACTCTAGTCCGCACTATGGGGACTCAGAGTACTCTAGTCCGCACTCTGGGGACTTAGAGATTTTTTAGTCGTTTATACTCTAGTCCGCACTATGGGGACTCAGAGTACTCTAGTCCGCACTCTGGGGACTTAGAGATTTTTTAGTCATTTATACTCTAGTCCGCACTCTGGGGACTTAGAGATTTTTAGTCGTTTATACTCTAGTCCGCACTAGGAGGACTCAGAGTACTCTAGTCCGCACTCTGGGGACTTAGAGATTTTTCAGTCGTTTATACTCTAGTCCGCACTCTGGGGACTCAGAGTACTCTAGTCCGCACTCTGGGGACTTAGAGATTTTTCAGTCGTTTATACTCTAGTCCGCACTCTGGGACTCAGAGTACTCTAGTCCGCACTCTGGAGACTTAGAGATTTTTCAGTCGTTTATACTCTAGTCCGCACTCTGTGGACTCGGAGTACTCTAGTCCGCACTCTGGGGACTTAGAGATTTTTCAGTCGTTTATACTCTAGTCCGCACTCTGGGGACTCAGAGTACTCTAGTCCGCACTCTGGGGACTTAGAGATTTTTCAAAGTTTGGGTGTGCGTTCATACGCCAGCCAGAATAACGTAATTTAATTTTCGTCACAGAATTGTACCATATGGTAACATCAATAGTTCATGGAAAAGACGGCTTCAAGCCTTTATTGATCATAACAAATAAAAATAAACTAAATTGTCTTATTATATGCTGACAACTAAAAACAACGAAAGGAACATAAATTGGAAATAATTACAACTAAAATGCGAAATAATTGGGCTAAGTGTAATAACGGCACAGGTGTTCGTTATTCCATGCTCGGGGGAGTGTCGCGCCATCAACGGTCGCTATCTTGAAAGTTCCTTCTCCAAGCTTCCGTTCAATGACATATGGACCTTCCCATGTGGGATTCATATGTGATGGGGCCGGAAAGACTCGCTTCAAAACAAGATCGCCCACATCGAAACTTCTTGGTCGGACTTTTTCATTATAATATTGAGCTATTCTGTTCCTATGTGCAGCTGCTCTCAAATCAGCTTCTTCACGTTTTTTATCAATAAAGTCCAGTGATTCCAATAAGAGATTCTGATTTGTCTTGGGATCATAATAGGTTACCCGATGAGAAGGAACTTCAAGTTCGATGGGTATTACAGCTTCAGTGCCATAAGCCAAGGTGAATGGAGTATGGCCAGTCGCGGACTTGTGGGTGGTTCTGTAAGCCCAGAGCGATGTCGAAAGCTCATCCATCGACTTGCCTTTAGCCTTCTCCAAACGTTTCTTTAATATTGACTTGATTATTTTATTTACGTCTTCCACTTGTCCATTTGTTTTAGGGTGAGCGACCGCTGAAAATCTTTTCTCAATGTGATATTTTTGGCAAAAATCTTTGAACTTCCTACTTTCAAATTGAGTTCCATTGTCCGTAATGATAGTTCATGGAAGACCAAAATGG
Organism: Allium fistulosum; assembly: GCA_030737815.1. Taxonomy (NCBI): domain Eukaryota; kingdom Viridiplantae; phylum Streptophyta; class Magnoliopsida; order Asparagales; family Amaryllidaceae; genus Allium; species Allium fistulosum. The sequence continues at coordinate 1,365,171,427 of CM060902.1, read as the reverse complement.
CATATAATGTTTCGTACGACGAAATTGATGACCTTTTTGGTGGTGATTGTGGCTAAGGGCTCGGCTTCCGCCCATTTGGTAAAATAATCAACTACAACAATTGCATACTTTGCACCACCTTTAGAAATAGGTAAGGAACCGATTATATCGATCCCCCAAATCGCAAATGGCCAAGGACTAAACATTTGCGTGAGTTCCGTTGGAGGAGCTCTTGGGATTTTCGCAAACTTTTGACATTTTTCGCACTTTCTCACGTGGTCTGCTGCTTCCCGATTTACAGTTGGCCAATAATATCCATAGCGGAGGATCTTTTTTGCGAGTGTTTGCCCCCCAGTATGGTCACTACATTCTCCTTCGTGCACTTCCATCAAAACTCGTTTTATCTCATCATGGGCAATGCACCGGAGTAGGGGAACCGAGAACCCCCTCCGATACATTATTCCATCTTGCATTATATATCTTGAAGCTTTACGAATGACTTGTCGTCTCTCGTTCTTTCTATCGGGCAAGGTTCCATGTAGTATGTATTGTTTGAATGGGGTCATCCACGACTCCTTTTCAATTTCTGTTTCTAGAACAAAATCTATCTCTATTTCGTTTATACTTGGAAATTGCAAAACTTCAACAGGAACCAAGCCCATCTGTTGTGCATCGCCCGTACTTGCGAACTTTGCCAATGAATCGGCCTCCATGTTTTGCTCGCGCGGGACATGGGAAATATCGTAGTATTGAAGGTCTGCCAACAGTTCTTGAACTCGTGCAAGGTATGGGATGAGTCTTTGCCCCTTTTCTTGATAGTCTCCACGAACTTGGTACACTACCAATTGTGAGTCGCAAAAGATTTCAATCGATTTTATTCCGAGTTCCCTGATAAGTTTCAAGCCAGCAATCAATGCTTCATACTCAGCTTCGTTGTTTGTGGCTGGGAAATTGAGTTTCAAAGCGTAACAAATCGATCGGTTTTCAGGAGTCACAAGAATTATACCTGCCCCAGAACAACGGTCGTTGGATTCCCCATCAGTGTACAGTTTCCATCAAATAGGCGGAATGACATCATAATCGTTTGATTCGTCTGACACAGTGAATTCAACAATGAAGTCTACTAGCGCTTGCCCTTGTATGGCTCTTCACGGTAAGTAGGTAATATCGAACTGACTCAACTCGATATTCCATTTTAACATCCTTCCAGAGGTTTCTGGTCGTTGGAGTACCTGTCGCAAGGGTTCATCGGTATAAACACTAATGGAGTGTGCCTGGAAGTACGGACGTAGCTTGCGTTATGCAATCACCAAGCAGTAGGCCAATTTCTCAATTTTGGGATAATTTCTTTCTACCCCCATTAGACGCTTACTGACATAGTACACCGACTTTTGAACTCGGTCCTCCTCGCGAACCAAAGCTGTACTGATAGCATGTTGGGATACAGCCAAGTATACATACAGCACTTCATGGTCTACACGCTTCGACAGCACCGGAGGACTTTCCAAATGCCTTACCATAGCTCGGAATGTGTCTTGCAATCGGGCGTCCATTCAAAATTTCTCTTTCCTTTCTTTATTACATCGAAGAAGGGAATACACTTATTTGTGGCCCTGGATATGAATCGACTCAACGTGGCTACTTTTCCATTCAAGCTTTGTACTTGCTTTATAGTTCTGGGTACTTGTATTTCTCGGATAGGTTGAATCTTCTCTGGGTTAGCTTTGATTCCTCATGCATTAACAATGAAACCCAAAAACTTTCCCGATGCAACACCAAAGGAACACTTCAGTGGGATGATTTTCATTCCATAATTCCTGAGTATATCAAACATCTCCGCCAAGTCTCGAATGTGGTCGTTTGACTGCCGTGACTTCACGAGCATGTCATCCACATAGACTTCCATTGTTCTACCAATTTGGTCTTTAAACATCCGATTCACCAAGCGCTGATAAGTCGCCCCTGCGTTTTTCAGCCCAAAAGGCATCACTACATAACAGTACAGTCCAACATCTGTGACGAAACTGGTGTGTTCTTGATCTGGAATGTGCATCGGGATTTGATTATATCCCAAGTACGCATCCATAAATGATAATAACTCGTGTCCTACCGTTGAGTCGACCAGCTGATCAATTCTAGGTAATGGGAAACTATCCTTAGGGCATGCTTTGTTTAAATATGAGTTATCAACACAAGTCCTCCATTTCCCATTCGCTTTTCTCAATAGTACAGGGTTAGAGACCCATTCTGGGTAGAGGGCATCGCGGACGAACCCATTGGCTTTGAGTTTGTCCACTTCCTCTTGGAGAGCCACGGACCTCTCCGGGTCTATGTTCAACATATGACTCGCAATAGCAGGAGAAATCCCGCACATATCAGAATGTGTCCAAGTGAAAGCATCCAGATTCGCTCGGAGGAAATCAGTGAGATCCTCGGTCATCGAGGGGCTAAGTTGTGATCCAATCTTAAGTACTCGCGACGGATCGTCTCGGCTGACTGAAATGTCAATCGTCAGTTCAGCCGATGCTGCTTTTTCTTCCCTGGGTTCCTCATCATCATCTCTCGGATCTATGTCTCTACAGATCCGATCATGTTGCCCAAGACGGGGCTAGGGCATTACTTGTCAATTTTCAACGACTCGATTGTAGACGGAGTTGTCCACAACCTTTCCCTTCTCTCTTCGCTGGGCCTCTCTCAGCTTAGCCACATAGCATGCATGACCAGTCGCCTGATTGCCATGTACAACACCTATTCCTTTGTCTGTCGGAAATTTCAGAGTTAAACACCACGGGGTCAAAGCTGCCCTGAACTCTGCCAAGGCTGGTCGACCCAGAAATACATTGTATAGAGAATCAACATCCAAAACAATGAAAGGTAGGATTCACACCCTCCTACGTTCACCTTGCCCTAGTTCAACTAGCAATTCAACATAACCCACCGCATCGGTTGTTGCACCATTAAAGCCATGGATACGAGCTTTAGATGGTTTTAAATCTTTCGTCTCCATCTTCATTTGGTCATATGCTTTTGAAAGACGATATTAACAGAACTTCCACAATCAATCAAAATTATTTTCACAAATGCTGGCCTAATTGTCACGGATATGACCATCGGGTCAACGGTAGGGCCTCCACCTGATCAGCATCTCTGCTCCTGAATACTATATCATCCATCATCATGCGCTGTTGTTTAGCGGGGGTCCCATCCTCCACATTCGAACAACACTCAAAATCTGCATGCTTCAAGGAGTTAGCATACCGCTCCATTTCTTGCTAGTTCTTATCTACAGGGTGAGGTCCACCTACTATCGTGTTTATGACCAGTCTACCCACGGCCCGAGTAGGCTCCTTAGGGTGATGTGGAGTTGGTGCGCGACCGGGATTGGACGTTCCCTATCCATCCTCTTGGGGATTCTTTACAAACTCCTGCAACTTTTTCTGTCTAATCAACTTTTCTATAGCGTCATGGAGGTGCCTACACTCCTTGATATTGTGCCCTTGAGTCTCATGGAAGCGGCAATACTTCCCAATCCGCTTTTGCTCTTCAGTAGACTCTTTTGGGTGTGGCTTTCGATATTGGAAAGTATTACAAGTTGACAAGAATATATTTTCCAAAGATGCATTCAGAGGAGTGTATTCATTGTAAGTTGGGATCCTTGGTTTCCACTTTCCAGCTTCCCTTTTCTTTCCGGGATTTCCCCCACCGGATCCTTTAGATTGTTCAGGCTTGTTTTGAACATTGACTTGTACCTTTCCAGAGTTGTCACCGGATTGTTTTACAGTGAAGTTACTCTACACAGCCTCCTTGCCATGTACCGGTGCATTATCTCGCCTCATCCACCTAGCTTCCTCCCTTCTTATAAATTGGTGTGCTTTTGAATAAAAACGTTCTAGCATAGTCAGAGGCTTTCCCGCCAGCCAATCTCCAAACTTTGAATCCGGATTTACCCCTCGCATCACGGCCATTAAAATAGCATGGTCGTTGGGGTTACTAACTTCAGTTACGGCAACATGAAATCTTTGTAAGTACTCTTTCAACGACTCCCCTGGAGCCCGAATCACACTGGACAAGGACATCACATCCTTGGGACGAGTGGCATGAATCCTGAATTGTTCCACAAATTTCGTTGCTAACTCATCAAAGTTGGAGATAGTCCGTGGAGGAAGTCGAGTGAACCACATGGTAGCGATTCCAGATAAAGTTATTGGGAAACATCTACACTTGGTTGCATCGTTCGCTCTAGCTGATTCCATCATCCATTCATACCTCATCACATGCTGTCGGGGATCAGTCTTTCCTTCATAAGCCGGAATAGTCGGCATGTTAAACTTCCTGGGGTACTCGGCCTGTAAGATAACATCTGTGAACAGAGTATGACTCCTGGATATCCCCCAATCATCATTTGATAAGCCTTGATTCTCTTTCATCAGTTGTCTGACCATAGCTGATAGGTCTGGGGTTTGTATGGAAGATGGCAGGTTGGTGTCTGTCCTGTGAGACCGTTCTGGTCGATGTCTCCTCTGTTGGCGATCTACCAAGTGTGTATCCTGGAGACCAGCATCATTAATACCTTGGTGTGCCGGCTGTCCAGCTTCCACTCGTACTCCAGATCCTAAGTTTCCCGTTCCAGCTTGAGTGTGATTTTTTTGGTGTAAGTGAGGAGCCATTGCTCCAGGTAGAGAACCCGGACCACCCTGGTTGATCGATCAGCAGCACTTATTTGCGTTGTTTCCGTTCTACGACGTCTACGCCTGGGAGGTTCATCAGACGAGGAAGAGATGTCGGATGAGGAATAAGGAGCGGGGCTTCCTCTAGCATTCTGATGTTGTTGTTGAGTAAGCTGAGTCATAAGGTTGGCGTTAGCTTGGATCTGTTTGCTAAGTTGTCTCCTGCTCTCCATGAGTTCTCTCATCAGCTCGTTGAACTCTGTCCTAGTGACAGCTTCCATTTGATTTTGGGTAGTGACAGTCCCCGCGCCTAGATTAATCTGTTGATTGCTGGGTCCTACTTCTTAGACATTAGCAGTCTCGTTGACATCTGCGTTATGGGAGGCTGATCTAGTACGTGTTCTTCCCATTATAGAGTTATTGATAGAAACTGTGAGTAGAATCAACGGATTTCCCGTGAATGACTTGGATCTCCTTCGGGGGATTTCTTCAATCCAGTAGCTACAAAGTAGATCCTAATGGCCTGAGAATGTTTCTCAGTGAAAGCACCAAAATGTTAGCACCAAAATTGGTCACTAACACCCAAAGAGAGTTTTGTGTAGAGAGATTAATGAAGAAGGTAAATTAAAACTAAGGAATAACACAGTGGAATGCAGTAATAACTGTAATAAACAAGAACACCAAATTTATAGTGGTTCGGCATAACTGCCTACGTCCACTTTGAGTTTAATCTTTATTGCTTTTTCAACGATTGATTACAGATACGATCCGTACACCAACAACTTGAGTACAAGTTTGAACTGAAAAAGAATGAGTCTTGAAAATGGCAGAGTCTCCCCAGCGTTCTCGAAAAAAGGTCCCTTTTCAGCATGCCCCTGCCCCTCTATTTATAGACGAAGATGGGTTGAGCTTCCTTCATGGGCCTAGGAACATGGTATCTCAGCCCACAGCAAGTGACCCTTGTGCACCGAGCTAGGCATGCCAAACGAGGCATGCCAAACAAGAAATGTTGGGCGAGAACTGTTTGGTCATCCATCGAGCGACTCGAAGTAATCACTCAAGAGAACCGAGGCAAGTGGTAGAATGCTCTCACTATGTTGTGGACTTAATGATTTGCTAATAATCCAGGGATGCCGAGCGAGGTCTTGTGCTGAAAGAGGCTTTGTGCCGAGCGAGGAGGAGTGCCGAGCGAGTCCTGGTATGCCGCGCGAGGCTCCTGTGCCGAGCGGGCCTTTGTACCGAACGAGACCAGGGATGCCGAGCGAGGTCTTGTGCCGAACGAGGCTTTGTGCCGAGCGAGGAGGAGTGCCGAGCGAGCCTTTGTGTCGAACGAGGCCTTGTATGCCGAGCGAGGTCTTATGTCGAACGAGGCTTTGTGCCGAGCGAGGAGGAGTGCCGAGCGAGGACTTCTCGTTACCGGGTCAAATAACCGGGTAACAAATATAAATTTGAAAGCAACTCAACTTCCACAAAATTTTCTAAGTCATAAATTTACGAAAAATTTCGGCAGCATCTTCTTTGCACGGTTAGGTCCGGAAAATTTAAGTCTAATACTTGAATACTCGTTAACCGTTGGCGGGTCCGACTTGGACATGTCCGAGAGCCATTGGAGTTCTCAAGTATATTTCTAGAGGCATACTTTCGGTAAGGGGGAGCACCCTCCTAGTCATTTGTTCGAAAATTTCCCTATTCTTTTCTTTGATTCCATGTTTTTAAATTAATTTCTTTCTTAATTACATCGGGAAGTGTTGAGAACACTTTGCGATGTTTAATTATTCGCATTCATGGTTGAGATTGGATATTGTTGTTGTGAAAAGAAACCTGTTCCGCAGTTGGCGGCATGGTCCATATAAATTGTGGGAAAATTCTTTTCCTTATTGTTAATTCAAATCATTGAATTGTTTTCTTAATTGCACCGAGAAGTGACTAAGGTTCTTCTCAATGTTTAATTATTTGTGTCCATTCTTTATGTTTGGGTTTTTGCCTTGTCTATGCTCATTTATTCTTGTTTGGATTGTTGTTCTAATTTAGTTCCCATTTCTTCATCTATGGATGTTGATCTTGTGAGATAAAAAAAACCCGTTCCGCGTTAGCAGCGTGGTCTTACAGAATTATTATATGTTCACCTCATTACTTGAGTTTTATCACACCGGTATTACCAAACTAACCCAAGTATTATTTTATTTTAATGCTCGGGGTCAGCCCGAACATATTTTCCAGATTAGCTTCAGATGCTTTGGAGTTCATAAGACGAGCTGGATGCCCAAGATGTATCTACGTATTTCTTTATTTTTTCGCTATATTGATTGTTGAATTTATTAGTATTTGCAAGGACAGGCTGTTATAACTGTCCAGGTTGATAATAGGATAGTGTACTCTGATGATTGTTTATAGTAAAGTTTTTTCTTTAGTAAAGACTTTATTTATATATTATATGTTACTCGTCATGTTTTTGTGAGATTTTGTTCTGTCTTCTTCCTTCTTCACCCCAAATGACGTGTCTTTCAGACACTTAAATGATCGGCACATGAATACCGAGGATTTATTAAGTGTTGTCTTTCGGTGTAAGAAAGGCAGATTGTTACATAAAGCTTGCTTTCCAGCACTTTAATTTGTTGCAATATGATATGTAGCCTTAGTTGAGTATTGGCTTGTCCTTTTGACTTAAAGAAGTCCATTACGGAATATTGGAAAACCTTCTAGTAGTTACTAATGTTGATCGAACCACGAATTGAATACCTGAGAACCATTTGGCATGGTAATGTTTCTAGAAGTCCAGAAAATCACTAGGTAATAATAATTTCTGAATAGAAGACCAGAAAACCATTTGGGCAATAATAATCTGAATAGAAGACCAGAAAATCATCTGGTAATAATATGAATAGATGACCAGAAATTTCATCTGATAATAATCTCTTGATTAGAGGACCAAAAATCCATCTAGCAATGATAATTTGTGAATAGAAGACCGAAAAACCCCTTTGGCAATAATAATAGCAGAGAAGACCAAAAGACCATTTGAAAATAATCTGAATAGAAGACTAGAAAACTATTCCAACAATAATGGTTTGAATAGAAGACCAGAAAATTGTTTGGTAATTATCAAATGGAAGACCAGAAAGCCAATTTTGGTAATAATAAGAAATCCAATTATAAGAAGATCAAAGGCCCATCCGCTTATTAACGGAGATACCCATTATTTGATAATTTGAATTCCAATCTAGGAATCAAGGACTGAGAAATAATTCAATATTTCAAAGGACAAAGTTTGAGTTCAAGATTAAAACTTTCTTTTCTAGGTAATAGATATCTCTTGAACCTTCCTCTGAGGGTTTCTCTTAATTTCATTTTAATGCATAACTGAATACACCAGATTGTCCCTCCTCCAGAAGATTGCTTTGAATCCATTCTTTAGGATAAAGTTAGATTTGCTTTTAAATTTGATTGGTCTTCCTCCAAAAGACTACCTCGATCTCTCTTTTAGATTGAGTATGATTTCCTTATGCCTTTAATCTTCCTCTAGAAAACTGCCTTGATCTCTCTTTTGATTCAAGTTTGATTTGCTTTTGCATTTCATCTCCCTCTAGAAGACTCTCTCGATCTCTCTTTTGGATTGAGTTTGATTTGCTTTTGTATTTGATCTCCCTCTAGAAGACTGCCTAGATCTCTCTTTTGGATCAACTTTGATTAGCTCAATTGATTTCTTCGTCACCATCTTAGGTGATGATTTCGATTGGATCTCTGATTACCATAATAGGTAACAGATCTTGATTGGCATTTGATTACCACAATAGGTAACAATTCTGGTCGAATCTCCAATTACTACAATAGGTGACGGATTTCAGTTAATTTCTTTATCACCATCTTAGGTGATGATCTCAACTAGGGTCAAACCCTTTATCACCGTCTTAGGGGATGATTTAGGTTTTCCTCTAGTCCGTTTGGTTAGCTATCTCAAGCAGAACCAAAGACCTACCCGACCTCTCTCTAGAAGGCACTTCAGTCATGCCTTAAGGTGGCACTGAAGGCTAGTTCGGTGCTTTGGCCAGGCCATCTTAGGCAAGAGCAAAGGCTTACTCCATCCTCCTTGAAGGAGGTGCTTCGGCCCTGCCACGTAAGCGGGACCGAAGGCTTGCAGATGCTTTGGCCAGTTCATTTCTGGCGGGACCAGAGGCTTACTCTGATCTTCCTCTAGGAGTAGCTTTGACCAGGCCCTTATGGTAGGATCAAAGGCTTTATTCGCTCCTTATTACCTTATAGGTAATGATTTAGGCTTTTCCTTTATTCTAGGTGATTCTTTCTCCTTTCTATGATTGATCCAACAGGCACACTTGTTTTATTTAAAGAATCTTCCTTTGTTATTGACTTGTTTAATATCTTTTTACAAACTCTTTAAGTTTTCCTTGTCCCAGGAAATTGTTGATCATCCCTTCTAAGTTTCGACATTAGTTAGTGTTGTGGCCATTTAAGCAGTGATAATGACAGTACTGTCCTCCAAGATTTTGTTCATTCTTTAGTCGTTTCTTTTAAGAGGGCCAATAGTTTAGCCTTTCCTTGGTTAGGAAGTAAATATCCTTATAAGAAGCGGTAAGAGAATAGTTCATAGAAAGCCGTGAACTTTTTGGAGGATGATTTCTTTGATTTCCACTTAGTTTGTTTGTTGGATGTGATAGGCTCTTTAGCCTCCATAAAAAAATTTCCCTTTAAAGAGCTTTGAGCCTCATTCAATCTATGGGAATGATTACACATATTCTTCTAATTTTGAGTGAACCGATCAAAGTCCTTTATTATTTCTCTTTCAAAGATGGCTCCCTTTGCTTGGAGTTGAATTCTCTTTTTCATTTCTATGAATATGTTATCTTTCTTATCCTTCTTTCGCAAAACAAAGATTGGTGTAGGCCTTATGTGAAAATGGTTTACGCTCCATTTATCTAGATCATAAAAAACTACTTGCCTTCTCTTATTTTCTATTATTCATAACGCTTTGAACCTTAATACTTACTCCTCATAAAGTCGGGGATCACTAGTGATTTGGTGGGTTGGCCCAGCTACTCGAGGCTTAGAAGATCCTTGTTCAAAGATAGTCATTATCCAAGTGAGGTTAGATGGAGTTTTGAATGGTCCCTTAATGGGATGTGCTTGGTAGGAATAAATCCTTCAAACTCTATATATGTAGGTCAATGGTAGTTCCACTTGTGGGTTAAGCAGAGATGGAGTTTCAAGCCCTCCTTCTAGCACCTAAATGTTAGTGAATTTCTCTGTTAACCCCGAAAAGTGTAAGAAGAGTGAAACTTAGTGGAGGATAGTCTAAGGCAATCCTAGGCTAGTTAGCCAGGAAGGCACATGCTCCAAGTTGAATCCATATAAATCTTTCAATCATGAGGGTTTAGGAATTCGAAACAAGTTATGCTCGAAATCACAGGTGCTTGAGAATTCGAAATAAGTCATGCATCAAGAAATCTTCATTAATATGCTATGAAATTGTTGAATGTACAAAGCCTTATTTCCAAATGTCACATGATCATGCCTCTTTATTGAACATGCTTATGCGATTGTACATGTACAAGCCCTTATTATCATAAAGGGTTGCAAGATTACAATTGGCACTAAAAATCCCCAAATTGATTTACGGTTACAAAGTTTGAAAAGTAAGAAATGAGAAAAGAATTCATAGCCTTTTACTTCATGCCCCTAAGTCCGTATTTATTAGGGTTGAGAGGTACGACATGGTTGCCATGTGTCACCTTTGGCATGCTTAGTTTTCAGCATCATATCATCAACCATCTCGGTGGCATTCGGCTTTATGCTCTATTTTGAAAGCTTTCGACAACCTTATGTGTATTGATGGTTTACAACATCATCTTTTAGCATTCAAGATCTACATTTAGTTTTATAACTTTCAACATCACCTCAATAATTGAAGGCATACGACATCCTTTGTCACACTGTTGACTTATGAGAACAATTAAGGGTTTATGACTTACGACATCACTTGTATAGCATTCCTCCACTCATTGTTGCCTTTGAATGACTTCCATTATGCTATTGATATGTGGAGTCATGTTGGGTTAATGATTGATGACACCCTCTCTTGCTTCGATGATGTGCAACATTAATAACACACGACAACTCTTGTAAATACTGATGATCTTCACATCAATGCCGCCTTGCGACATTCTTTAAAGGCTGATAACTTGCGATATCAAAGGGTGGCAACATTACCTAGAATTCAACATCAATACTTGTCTTGGTGAAGTGAAGCATTGGCTTCCTACGACATCATTTGTTGGTGATATACGATGTAGATGAGATGTGGTATCAATGATAAATGACATCTTCAAGCACATTAATGACCTGCAATATGCTTTCCTTCGACATTGTCACTTCCTTGATAATATGCGGAATTGATAGTATGCAACATCATTGTAAGCTTTTGATATCCTTTCACTTGCTAGTCTTCGACATTGGCTTTCATTCTGATGAAGTGCGACATCCCATATTACATTGATAATGTGTGATATTCTCTAAGGTGCATTTGGAATGCAACATTCTTTGGTGTAACTTTGCTTTACCTTTGACATCAATTACCTTCTCTTGTATGCTTTCTTGTGACATCCTTATTGTCGATGTGCTTGATTTCGGTATGCTCTCATATCTTCAGCATCAATGTTAGTAGTAACATACACTTTAAAGACCGTTGTATATATGTTGAACATGGTTCCTAGTAAGGAATTTCTAAAGACACCTTTTGAACCATGGACATGAAGGAAACCCAGTTTAAGGCACCTACTTGTTTGGGGTTTCCCAACGGAAGTAAGAATTTATAATCCATAAGAAAAGAAACTAGATTCAAGAACAATCAGTGCTTTCTTCATTGATTTTCCAGAAAAATCTAAAGGCTTTCATTTATCGTCCTAACCATTGTACAAGAACTGTTGAAACTGGGAATGCTAGGTTTATTAAGAATGGTAAAGTTAGTGGGAGTTCAGAACCACATAAAGTGGAAATTCAAGAATTTAGCGTGCAAATTTCTTTGCTTGTAGCTTCTTCTCAAGTTTTTGTTCCTCTATGTGTTGATCATGTTAATGATCGGAAAAATAACAAATTAATGACCAAATACCACAAAATGAAGTTATCATGAATGTATCTATGATAGATGAACCATATGAATTCACACTACGAAGATTTGATAGGCAAAGAAGATCTGCAATTTCTGATGATTATGTGGTTTATCTGCAAGATTCGAAGTTTGACTTATGAGTTGATGATGATCGAGTTTTGTTTTTACAAGACATAGAAAGTGATAATTCTACGAAATGGTTAAAATCCATGAAAGAAGAGCTAAAATCAATGGATCACAATGAAGTTTGGGACCTTGTCGAATTACTAGAAGGTTGTAAAATAGTTGGGTGTAAATAGGTCTTCAAGGCCAAGCATGACTCAAATGACAATATCGAATGTCACAACGCTAGACCATTTCCAAAGGTTTTACTCAAAAAAAAGGTTTTCACTATAAAGAGACATTTTTGCCTATCTCTAAAAAGGAGTCCTTAAGAATTATTAGGGCAATGGTAGCTCATTATAATTTAAAGCTCCATCAATTTGATGTGAAAACAACATTTCTGAATGGGAATTTAGATGAAGAAGCTTTTATGGATCAACCTGAAGGTTTTGTTGTTGAAGGAAAGGAACATATGATGTGTAAACTTAAGAAATCAATATATGGACTTAAACAAACCTCTGGACAATGGTATCTTAAGTTCAATGATACCATCACATCTTTTGGATTTAAGGGAAACATTGTCGATCGATGTACATATCTGAAGATCAGTGCGAGTAAGTTTATAATTTTGATTCTGTATGTTGATAACATTTTGCTTGGCACTAATGATCTTGGTTTATTACATCAAACCAAGAAATTTCTCTCTAAGAACTTTGAAATAAAAGATATGGGTGATGCATCCCATGTGACTGGAATAGAAATATTTCATGATTGATCAAAAGGATTGTTGGGATTGTCTCAGAAAGCATACGTTAATAAAGTTTCAAAGAGATTCATGATGGAAAAATGCTCGGCAAGTTTCATTCCAATTCTAAAAGGAAGATAAATTTAGTATCGAGCAATGTCCAAAGAATGAATTGGAACACAGTCAAATTGAGCACATTCCTTATGCATATATTGTTGGAAGCTTGATATATGCTCAAAGTTGTACTACGCCAGACATCAGTTTTGCTGTTGGAATGTTAGGCAGGTATTAAATTAATCCAGGACTAGATCATTGGAAGGCTATGAAGAAATTTTTAAGGTATCTGCAAGGAACAAAAGATCATATGCCCACTTGCCCAAGCATCCAAAGACGAGTTGTTCGTGTGTTCGTATGTCGTTGCCCAAGCATCCGAAAGCGAGTTGTCATGGGATAAAATAAAAGAACAGAACAAAAAAATCTCACAACGGAATGGTTAAATATAATAAAAAATAATATGGTACATAAGGTTATTCCTTAAAATGGAGTTATCAGAGTTACACAAAAATACTACAACTATCAGCTTAGGCAGTTATACACTATGCCTTTACACTTGCTCATCCAAAATACACATACATTTATTAACATAACAACGAAAACACATAATTAGATAGATAAGGATCCTCCTACTCGTCCATCATAATCTCCAAAGAGCCCAAATAAACCTGCTACTCTAAGACTACTCAAATATAATTGAGTACTTGAGAGTTTTGGAAAAACAAACAACTCGGATCAGACAATAAGTCTGGTATGAGTAAACTCTAAACATGGGTGGCAATAAACAACAACATGTGACACCATGCCACCAAATACAGAACGAGTTTCACCTCACAATAACAACATCCAACATCCAACCATAAGTTATAGAAACAATTCAAAACAAAACCCAAACTTGAAAGAATGGGCATAAACAAGTTCAAAATCCAAACTTAAAGAATGGACACAAATAACTAAACATCGCAGAGCTCCAGTCACTTCTCGATATAATTAAGAAAGCAAATTCAAAGGTTTGAATCAGAGAAAAGGAAAGAGAATTTTCCAATAATGATTAGGAGGGTGCACCCACTTACCGAAAGTATACCTCTAGAATATACTTGAGAACTAAGTAGGATCTCAAACACGTCCAAGCCGGACCCTGCCAACCTTTACCGAGAATTTGAGTATTTCATATCTTAGTGTGAACATAATCGAAACCAATCTAGAGTAGATGTGATAATACCTTAATGGGAGCAACCCCACATAGCTTGGCTTCCACTTGCTCTTTAGGTTTAGCCATTTCCGACAAAGGATATCAACGCTCAAAATACGCAACAAATCGTCTTATATTGACGATATACAAAGAAGAAAGCTAAATCAACATTCAATAAATCAACTATTGGGAATAATCAAAATGATCATATATGGAAATTAAATCTCATATTCTTATCACTACTCGTTTATTTCAAACTTGTACCATTTCTTGGTTGAAAATGAAGTCGGGCAAGTGAAGTTAGTGTTACCTCTATGCATTGCCTTGATGACATTTTCAACTTTCGAGATAGGGACAAATTTCCATACCTCGACGTTTAGTATTAAGAGTATGACTAAATCCTTTCCATATAAGCGATATCGTTTACGGATATTAAATTTCTTATCCTTTCCATAACCGAATCTAACTTTTTGTCTTTTAAAACCGAACTTGTGCTAGGATTTCACATTTCAAATATTAATTTAAAAAACATTATCAAAAATGATTAATCTACTTTAATCAATGATTAATTACTTTAACATCTGTTTGCACCAAAAATTGGCACAAACACTCAATAGAGATTTTGTAGAGAAATAAATGAAGAATATAAAATAAAAATAGAGAAAACAAGCAATTAAATAATAGAAAATCAAAGTAATAACAAGAACATAATGATTTATTATGGTTTGGCGTTGTTTGCCTATGTCCACTTTGAATATATAGCTTTACCAATCACTTTGTAAATAGAGTACAATAGGGATCAGATGAAAATCTTTAGTTACAATAGAGTACAAAGCAACAAGTAGTGTAAAGTCCCAAAAATGAACAAGCAAGCCTGTATTTATAGAGGAATATGGCGAAATATCTCATTGAAAATTTGGTAGAAGGATCTCCAAAACCATATAGACCCATAAGAGGGATCGCATGGCCCAAATCCCAAGTAACAAGGATCGGTGCCGATCCCTATTCTGGAGGAATTTGGGAGTGCGATCCTAATGGAAGCTTCCCCATGTTGTAATATGCTTAGCGTTCAAGTTTCATGCCAATTGGATTAGTAGAATTTGAGTTATTGCTCAATCTTTGCTGCAATGTGAGTTGTTACATGATTATGGCTGATCCCTATGGAGGGAAGAGGGCCGGTTCCTCTTGCTTAGTCCTTTTGAGGTATGATCCCTAGGGTAGGCTCCCTTGGGTACCCACATCTTATTTCCAAAATTTCATATGCATTGGACATCTAGATCTTGAGATATTGATTGTTTTCCATTGAGTTGCACTTGTTTGGCTGAAATAGGCCGATCCTTATGATTGAGAGAGAATATAGCTGATCCCTTTTCTATATTAAACTATATTCCATACTTTAAACATTCTTCATTGCATATCTCTTAGTTTCGTTCGATCATGGCTTCATATTATCATCTTTTTTTTAGGAGAACGGTTGTGTAGCATGATACTACACAGCCGATTAATAATATATATAGATATAAGTAGTTCGATCAACAGGCCTGATCGATGGCGAATACAAAACAGCATAATTAGAGTTAAGGTTACAAACAGCATGCCAGCATGTAAATACAGACCAGGAAGTTTCTAATATACATAATTAGTCATAGTTTAACCAGAAAAAACTACTGCAGAGAGTGATCCCAAAACATTGAAAGCAAAGACAATCAAACCCTCAGTCGAAACCAGGGTGGCCAGTCGGCGCAGCTGATGATGCACTGCCTACCGATTCATCCGATGGGGACCGTACTAATGATGGAAGACGAAATCTGAAGGGGGCCGAGGAGGAAGAGCCTGTCCAATAAGCAAAGATATTAGAAATTTTACTGCATATGCTAAACCGCGAGTTGGTGGATTTGTTGAAAATGAAGGCATTTCTCTCTTTCCAAATGACCCAGCTGAAGATGGCTAGAAGGATGTCAAGATGATGGTTTGGTGCACAATATTGCCAATGATAAAAAAAATCTGTGACTGTGTGGGTTTGCCCTAGATTGTGTATGCAAACCGAAACCCATATGTAGTATGATATGTTGCAGTCGAAGAAAAGGTGACGGATTGATTCGGCTTCAGTGTTACATAGGGCACAATTCTGGTCAGATGTGATGTTCAAGCGAGTGAGGCGATCTTTGGTATTGATGCGGCCATGGATGAGACACCATTGGAAAAATTTGATTCGGGGAGGGATGCGGCATTTCCAGACACGAGCAAAGGAGAATAGCCTACCAGGGCGGTTTAGGAAAGAGTAGCATTGTGATACTGAGAAGGCTTTGGAGGGAGATAGAGTCCATGTATGGTGATCCAGCGATGAAGGGTTAAGGGTTACCGATTGCAGCAGGCCGAGGGCGGATAGGAGTTCTGAGAGGGTGTCATCGGCGAAGAGGGTTAGGGGACATAAGCTGGGTAGGCCAAGGTTGATGGCTTCTGCCACTGTCAAGAGGGGGAGGTTGGAGGAGGAAAAGAGGGATGGGAAGGAACGATTTAGTAGGGAGAGGCTGTGCCAGGAGTCAAACCAGAAAAGGCAGTTAGAGCCATTAACTAGGTTCACCTGAAGTAGGGGTTTAATGCGGTCCACTGATGCTAGAACACCAGACCAAAAGGGGGAGGGCTTGAAGTGTGGAGCGAAATGGAGAGCACAGAATGGGTCAGCATTGTAGTGGGATGCCAGGATCCAGTCTTTCCAGATGAATTGACCCGGCGAGAGGAGACGCCAGAACCATTTTGCTAGAAGCGCCTGATTGAAAGTAATAAGATTGGTGATACCTAATCCGCCGTGGTCCTCGTGCAAGCATGTAATTTTCCAGTTAACAAGGCATTTGGCTTTCCCCCCATTCCAGAGGAAAGAGCGTCTAATAGCATCAATTTTTTTGGATACCCAACTGGGAATTTTGTGGAAGAGAGCCAGTAGAGAGGGAGTGCCGAGAGTACAGCTTTAACCAAGACCAGCCTTCCCAAAGTCGATAGAGTGTTTGCTTTCCAGCCTGCAAGTCTTGATTTAATTTTGGATATAAGGGGGGTCCTGTCAGATCGATGAAGCTTGGTGGGGCGCAGGGGGATGCCTAGATACGGTATTGGAAAAGTGGAAATGCTGCAGTTGAGGGAGGAGGAGATGAAGGGACCGAGATGATCAGCGTTTCCAAGCATGATGACAGAGCTCTTATTAAAATTAATTGATAGGCCTGAGATGAGTTTGAAAGTGTAAAGGAGGACTTTTAGGCTATGGATGTGTTCAGGAGAAGGGGAGACGAAGAAGATGGTGTCATCTGCGAACTGGAGGTTGGATATCATTAGGTTAGGGTAAGAGTTAGGGTTACGATTGGGGGGACAAATACCAGCTAAGTAGTTATCAGCTATCTCCAGTTTGATCATGCGGTTAAAGACATCCGCTACTAGGACGAAGATAAGCGGAGAGAGAAGGTCTCCCTGCCTGAGACCCCGAGCTGATTTGATGAGCCCTCCAGATAAGCCGCTGATCTGGATCGAGGAAAGGCTCGAATTTAGGATGCATTTGATCCAGTTGCACCATTTAGGTGGAAATCCTCTGTACATTAGAAGCTCAATAATAAAATTCCAATTAACTGAATCAAAGGCCTTGAAAAATCTAGTTTTAGAAGGACCCCTGGGATGTTGTTTGAATGACAGAAGGAGATTACTTCTTGCGTTGCCGCAACGCAGTCCAGGATATTCCTACCCTGGATGAAGATTGACTGTTCTGCTCCTACTAGCGATTCCATATGGTTTTGGAGGCGATTGGCAAGGACTTTGGTAATCAGTTTAAAAGTGGTGTTCAGAAGGCTAATGGGTCGGAAGGCTGATAGGGAGTTGGCTCCATCGGATTTAGGCAGGAGGACAATATTGGCGTAGTTTAGGCGAGCTATGGCCAAGGGGTTGGAACAGAATTTGGCACACATGTCTAGGATATCTCCCCTGACAACCCCCCAGAAGTGCTTGAAGAAAAACGGGCCAAAGCCATCTGGCCCCGGGGATTTGTTGTCGTCCATGTCTTTGAGGGCGGCCAGGATCCCTACTTCTGTGAAGGGGGAGTCTATTGGGATGGGCGATGGGTTGGGATAGAGTAGGTTCCAATCAATGAGGGGAAGGGGAGGAGAGGGTTTGCCGAGGATGGAGCGGTAATAGTCAGTAAAGAGGTTTGAAATTTCGATGGGGTCGGATATTGGATTGTTGTTATGCACTATTTCCGGGATGAATAGGGACCTGCGGCGGCCATTGGCTAATTTGTGAAAATAGGATGTGTTTTTGTCGCCATCTTTCAGCCACTTGGCTTTTGACCGTGTCTTCCATCCAATCTCTTCTTGCTTCATAAGTTTTTCAAGCTCAGCCTCTAAGTTCGGAAGGTTGAGGGAGTCGCTATTGTCTAGGGGTGAGATTCTTCCTGGATGTTTAGGGCTAGAATTTCATTTTGAATGGCGGTAATGCGACTACGGAGAGAGCCCCAGATAGATTTCGCCCAAGGCTTGAGGAGTTTTCTTAAGGATCTAAGTTTACCTACTACACGTGCAGTGGCAGAGGTGGACCTGGTGGGCTGGTCCCATGCCAATTTGATAAAATCTTCGAATGATGGTTCTAGCAGCCAGAGCCGCTCAAATCTGAATGGGCGCTTGGAGGTGGGAAGGGTGCCTGAGTCAAGACAGATGGGACAGTGGTCAGATAGAATGGTGGCAAGGCCAAGACAATTGGAGAGAGGATGGATATCTTCCCAGGCGGGATTGAAGAGGAAGCGATCGAGCTTAGCTAGGGAAGGCAATTGATGCTTATTGGACCAGGTAAAATGACGGTTATTGATTGGAGGCTCGATAAGAGAACAGGATTTGATGAATGCATTGAAATCTTCTGAGTCAAGTGAAATATTTCCCGAGTTTTTTTCGTCTGAATATCTGGTTGTGTTAAAATCTCCACCAATTACCCAGGGACCGTATATAGATGACGCAAATTCCAGCAGCCCGACCAAAGTTCCAACCTTTCTTGCACTGTTTGGGGGCCATATATGTTTGAGAAAAAGAAAATAGTGTCGGACTACAGGTGTCTGAGTGCTACATGGAGGACAGAGGGATGAGATATGATTTGACTAAGGGACCATACAGATTCATTCCACATGGTGATTAAACCCCCCTGGAGCCAATAGAATTGGAGTGGGCCCAGCCTGCGAGATTAAAACCACCTAATTGTCTAATTTGAGAAGGAGTTGGATCAGACAGTTTAGATTCTTGGAGTAGAAGGATGTCTATGTTTAGGGGAGACAAGGAAAGATAGGTTGAATGTCTCTTAGAGGGGTCCCCTAGCCCACGAATATTCCATGAAACAATTTTCATTGGGAAAAGGACAGTCTCTCCTGATCTAGGGTTTGCATGGCAGAGAAATGCTCATCTTGTATGGTAATCCCCATGCAATGTGCTAACTTTCTGTTTAATCTAGAATTAGCAGAAGAAAAAACTACAGTTTTATAGAAACTACCTGTATGACCAGGCAAAGACCTTGAGTTCCACGCACTTCTTCTAACCCACGCCGGAGTTAGATCTTGCCTCCTTAGATGCATCGGCAACGGTGATGGAGGAGAGGCCAAATTTTGATCAACCGTGGGGGTGGGTTTAGGGATGGGGGTTTGGAAGTGGAGGGGCGCCAGGAGTTGAAATTAGGCGGGTTCAGGTGCGGGGATATGTAGGGTATGGGATGCCAGGCGGTGTTCATCTATAGGGGCAGGTTCTTGTGCATGAGCTTGAAGGTGAAAGGGCACCGAGAGGTCCAGGTCTAGGAGTGGGTCCCAGCGTTGGGGGGCTGGTTCAGCAAAGGGGCCGAGGATGCTGTTGGCTTCGTCCTCCATATTGGGCATCTGATGTGTGGAGAGGGTAAAGGTGGGCGAAGCAGGCTTATAATTCATCGCATCAAAACGATCTTCCGAGCCTAGTTCTTCTGATGGTATACCTAGCGGGTCACTGAAGCATTTCCTTTCATAATCTAGACCCAAAAGATATGCCTCCGGCCTATTGCGCGGATGAACGTGATCCCATCTGGATACAGTAATGAGATAGTCAGCGTCGTTAAGGCAGACCCTGTAAGATGATGAAGAAGGAACCCCCACTAGGAACTGCATTTTAATATACAGAAGTCGACGGTCAAACTCTGACCAGTCACATCTGTCAAACTCCGTGAATCTGCCCACCAGGTTGATAGCAGCTTGCACAACTTCTGGGTTATGCCTAAGAAACTCCGGGATTCCCTTGACCGTGGCCCAGCTTGGAGGTTCAAGGTCGATGGGAGCTAATTGTTCGTATTCTGGCCAGGCTTTTAGGTAAATGGTGCCCCCTTCTTTGGTCAGGATTTTTCGGGTAAGAGCCGCTGTTTTGATGGATTCAGAAGGACAGGAAATAAGAAAATGGTTGTTATCAAGAAACCAGGTCGGCCATTCTCTATGCCCAAAGGCGGATTGCAGAACTTTACTGAGAACTTCTGCCGTCCAGGCGCCGTCAATAATTGTGGCGGTGATGTATAGGGAAAAATCTACCATTGGGAAGTGGTTTGAAGGAGCTGGGGGGAAGAGGATACAGAATGGATAGTGGAGTGAGGGAAAGGGAGGGAAGTAATTCGATTGGGTGGGAGGGGTTCAGCTGTTTTTGGAGTGTGACCTGAGTGGGATTGAATGGACGACTTGGCACGTGGGGCTTTCGCAGAGGAAACGACAAAAGGTGGATTTGATGTTTTGTCACTAAGAGCGAGGGAGGAATGAATGTTTGTGGGAACCAAAGGGTTTTTTTTGGCGGGTCCCGATGCAGAAAGCCTGGAAGGACAGCGGGGGTAATAATGTCCATAATAACCACAGAAGTAACAAATCTTCGCTTCCCTACATTTCGTCGCCACATGGCCCTTGCCAGCGCATCAGAAACAACTTCTTTTTTATTTTAAAAATTCGAATGTTTGGCGGTATGAGTCAAAGATCGGGAATAGGCGCCTACGGTTGTATTTGCGGGGGGTCGGGAGAAGAGGCTCCTGGTTAGGCGGAGGAGGGGTGGCTGCCACCTGCGCATATGTTCTATCCTTGCTAAGGATTGACTGAGAGTGCCCAGGAGGGCCACATCCCGAGCCAGGGGAGTGGGACGTGTTGCATTTGCATGGAATGACGAGGCGGTGGCAGGTAATGGAGCAGGAGGATGATGGGGTTGACGGAGGTATTTAGGAGGGACGAAGGAGATATCTGAGAATGAAAGCGAAAGGGCAAAGGGGATGGGAGAGCGAGAGGAGGATGAGGAAGCCATTAAAAAAGCCCTACTCTCAAAACCATTTAAGAGTTTAAATTTTTGAAATTGATTTTGATTTGAAATTGGATTTTGGGTTTGTAATTGGATTTTTTCATATTATCATCTTGATCTTTGGACCCCACAATCATCGCTCTGGACTCACTGGCCTTGACGACGGTTGAATCAAACTTGTTCATTTAGTTCGGATATAGCTGGGTCAAAATGGAAGATAACACTTTCCCCCTAAAGTACGTCTTGTGCTGAACATGACGTGCTTTGAATCAAAGCAATTTAGAGTCGTCAGAAAGAAATCCATCCTATTTTCTGAATATTTGCTATCCTTCCGTCGAATTATTTTCCCAAAATGTCGTATCTCCCTTTGATCATCATGCCACTTGGTTGATTTTCAATAGTATAAATTGGAGATTATATTCCGTCAGTTGATATCTATGTCTGGTTCTACGAGACTAGTAAGCTTTGGTTATCTAATCCAGTCTCGACCTTGAAAGCTTCAGGTTCGAATTCGATTTCTATTGATTTTAAAAATTGAACTTTTAGAATAAAAACGTGCACGTTCAGGTACACGTTCTTGTCGTTGGCTCCCGGACATGTTTGCATGCTTACGGATCGTTGCTAATTTTCATTGAATTAGATGCAGTTTCATTGCATTTTATATTTATTTACTTTATATAGCTTTTAGGTACAGGTTTGCATGCTCCTAGGGTTCGTAACCAATCCCTTTTGTCTTTCTCTTTCTTTTATGTTTATAGGGATTGGCATTCCTCTAGCCGATCCCCTCCTTTTCTTCTCTTTTTCCTACTATAACAGGGATCAAAATTTTCATAACCAATCTCTTTTTCCTCTTCTTTTCTTTCCTTTTTTTAATAGGGATCGGATTGGATCCCTAAGTCGAGGGATCGTAGCCGATCCCTTCATATGTTGGGCACTTAATCTTTTGGGCCTCATGGAGAATGAAAAGGCAAGCAATCCCTCTAGTCTCGTATATAAATTAACACTCTCCTCTCCATACCTTACTTTATTTCATTTAATTTTTGCTTTCATTTATTTCAAGCTCGGCTTCAAACTATCCCCCTCTAATTTGCCTCTGATCCCTCTTCTCAAATCAAACACCGCTTCCATCTTCAGATCTACCATCCTTTCCTGTTTTTGTCCATCATTCTACCTTCGATTCGAATCAAAATCCAAAATCTCCCTTCAAGCAAATCTTACTTTAAACATTTAGGTGAGTTCCCTTGCATTTACTCTTTAGTTTGTGATGAGATGATGGGTTTGATCTCGTTGGTGGATGGGTTAGAACTCGATGTGTATGGAGTTGTAATTTTGAAGTTAGATGGAGAGGAGATGGTCAATATTGTTTGAGGAAGACGAGGCATATGGATTAAGTGATGGATCAGTTGGAGAATGTAGGTGAAGGAGAGGGATCGCTCTTGGGTCTTGCCTAAGGGATCAGAGTGAATGTTTGAGGGAAATGTAAAAACGTTGAAGTAAAGGAATCAGTATTGAAGTTTGAGGAGGAAGGAGTTAGTTGCACTGTTAAGTGGAGGGATCGATTGTTTACTGATGTGGAGAGGGATCGGTTATTCGTGAAGCAAAGAGGGACTGCTCATTTGTGGCGCATGAAGGGATCTGTTGTTTGCTTTAGCAGATGTGTGAATACAGCTAAGTAAAGGGATCAGTGGTGGTTTGTTTGAGGGTGGATCAGTTATAAGCTTTGCGAAAAGGATCGACTGTGGGTTTTCTAGATAGGGATCGGTTGTATAAAGGGATCGGCTATGGGGACTTAGCCGATCCAAAGCCTTAAATTGAACTTGAACACTTGAGCAAGCCAACACAAATTCACTTGCATGCAATCAAAACTAATCCCATCTCAACGAACTTGAACATATGATGACAACGAACAACAGGACTTACTTATCCTCTTTGAATTTGAAATTGAACAATAAACTGCCAGGACTTAGAATATAAACTAAAAATTAACATATGGACTTCAATATGGATTTCACACTTCGATGTGTCGATGGTCGATCCTAAAGCTTACACAACCGATCAATCTAAACGCCAATTGAGACGGTCAGCGATGACAATCAATCTGGTCGGGATCCAAAGTCTCATCACTTACTTTTGCTTTTAATTTTGAACTTTTTATCTCCGCACTGCACAACACTGCACCACACTAGTTTACACTTAGCACGGGGGACAGTTAAAATTTTCTAATCTCGATTATCTACTGAGTTTAGTTGATATGGGCTCCTGACGTTCAGAGCATTTAGTCGTATGCCTTTTGGACAACCTTCACAACATGGCAATCTCGGAGCCGAGCCAAGTTCTACAACTGTATCCGACAGACTTTCCCTTGACCATCAATTAAGCAATCAGAGTTTTCCAACCCATTGGCCGAACTTTCGCTGATGTTCCCGTCCTTCTGATGGAAGATATAAACCTTGCTCTTGACACTATAGAGGGTGTCGTATTACTGGATAACCCAATGGATTCCCAAGCCTCCAGAATTGGTGAGGCCGCTCTCCATATTCCATTTGGAGATGTTCTAGTCCCTTCAATGAATGACAGGGCTCATTTGCTCCAGGAGGGATATACGACATGCACTAAATTCATGTGCTGGACCGGATGTGTGCCGCCTTTTACTTATTTTATCCGAGAGATGCTAAATTACCTAGGAACAACTCCTGCTTAGTTGCATCTGAACAACTACGCTTTCCTCATGACATTTCTTGCTATTTATGGATGTTTTGTTCCGCCCGCCATCTCCTAAGGACATCATGTTTATTTACAATTTCAAATGATAGATAGGAAGCCTTTCTTACACTTTCCTCGAGCCTTCGCCATTGTCAAGTTCTTATTGGTGCTTGGAGCAAGCTCGACATCTTTAAAGATGAATGGTTCTACATTCGTTGTTCGCCTGGATTCGCGATGCGATGGTTGGAAGGACATAAGAGTTGCCTTGACTTTATTCTCAAATTATTTAGCCCAAGTAGTATCCTGAACTAACTAATAGTTTGAAAATTTACAGGTGTCTATCCATGTCCAAAAGGCGATAGTTTTTCAAAGGCGATTTTTGCAATCCGTGCCACTCCAGTTGAGGACAGGGACATTACATCCCTTGTAACCGATGAGTGGTTATCTCCTTTTGGGCTGTTAGAAGAAGGTCCCAGTATCCGACTTCCAGGAAGAATTGCACCACCAAGGAATGCCGCTGAACAAGAAGGCGACACTAATAGCCTTGTCATGCCCCTAGTCAAGGGGACTCAGGACGACACTGAAGAGGGTGACATTAGAGGTGATGAAGCCAACAAACCCAGCGATGCTGACGCAGGTATGGGCAATGCGCATGTGGTCGAACCATCACAGGACACACAATATCACATGCCAACAAGGAGAAGAAAAAAGCTCGCTTATAAACTCCATAGGAGAAAAACCGCTAAAGAGCCCGAGTTTATCATCACCTCTGTTGAAGAAGTGTCTTCCTCTCAACATTTAGAAAGTTCAATGGAAGGGTTCTCGAATCTCTCGATCCCTAATTATATCATGACCTATGACTTCCCCAACATCAGTATTGGGTGGTTTAATTCTCCCGCTAGGACTGGTGATAACATTCCTCCCACTAGTAAAGGGGAAAACACTCCCATGAGCAAGGTTACAATAACTGGTCCGTTGGGGGGACACTTGGACACTCACAATCACGTGCACTTTACTACATGATTTTTGTCTATCTTTTATTTCATGGTCACTTATACACTCTTGTTTGGTTTGCAGGTGCTATGTGTCATTCCCATGCCTTCGATCGCTTGAGGGGTTCCTCAACACAGTATGGATCTAATCGTGGTCCAGACTTGGGCAGGCGTCGAAAGAGAGATGACAGTCAGGAAAGAAGTCACCGTTCGAGGGAGTCTTCATCTTCTAAACACAAGTCCTAATCTCAATCGTCTCTTCAGGAAGCTCAGCCCAATATTCCTGTAAACAGAGGGGATCAGACCTCTTCCCATGCTCCCCAAACTGCTATGCCGCTTGAGCATTATTCAGGTTCATCTGGTTCTAAATAGTCCCAGGATCGTAGGTCGAGCAAACGCCCAATTGCTACTTTTGTTCCACCTCTGGCTACTACGGCTCCTAAGGCCTCTACGGTGGAAAGATTGGCCGAACTTAAGGTCAATTTCCTAAAAATCTACTTTGACGGACTGAAGTTTCTTCCTTTTATTCATACAATTCTAGGGAGTGCTAAAGCAAGTTCACTTGCATGCGTCAATGATATTTTTGTGCAGCATGAAGCATTCCAGCATTTAGCCGAGAAAATCTCTGAGGTGTCTATCGAGAGACAACATGAAATCGATCGCCTCAAGCTAGAGGCGATCCATGATAAAGACATAATTAAACACCAAGACGATGAGACATGGAGTTGATAGCGAAGCTAGCCATGGTAGAGAAGAGTGCCAAAGAAACATCTGAGGCAGTTAGTCATCTGGAAATGGCTTATAAAAAGGAGCTGGATCCTGCCCTTAATTGTATTGGTGTGCTTGCTTTGGAAAAGGACACATTGGAAAATGAGAAATACATTCTATCTCGCCATGTTGAGGAACTTGAAGAATTCCTTAAGAAAGAGAAGGAAGAAAAACTCGAAGCTCAGGAGGAATCTCAAACATACCGTGAAGAGGCCATCGAAGCCCAAAAACTAAAAATTAAACTTGACGAGCAACTTGCTCAAATTGAAATCCTCAAGAAAGAAGCAAAGGAAGCTGGTTGTAATGAAGTAAGAGAACAAATCGAGGCCCAGTTAGAGGATGTTGAAGAAACTGGTTGGAATGAGATTAAGGACATGTTCCATCTTTTAATTGTTGAATACAATGCTAAAGTCATAATCCATCGTGATCTAAGTTTTCTTGGAGAGGGCTACGTCGAATCGCTCGCTGAGGCTTGGGAATATATTGTTGAAATGAAAAGGAAAGACCTTCGCGAAGCTGATTTGGGTGAGGAGAAATTGGTATGGGAAATTCTTCGTGGGGATGAACCTTTAGATCTTACCATGAAAAGGCTCCGATACTTTAATATTTTAGCACCCACCTGCAAAGGGGAAAACATCGCCGGAGCTTCGGAGTCTAATGCCAAAGGTCCCCCTTCACTTCAAATAGTCGGAGCATCATTTTCACTTGGCTTGGGACATGATATGAGCTATGATCTGTATAAACCCAGTTATCAATCAAAGGTGCTGACTCCTATTCAATAGGGGAGCACTCCGGCGACAACTCACCCAGACACGGGTATCTTGCTTTACTCTCCATTATTCAAAAGGTTTTGTTCCTCATGCCCCATAGTTATGAGCTTATTTTCTTGTTCCCATGAATCTGCAGGTCTTCCGGGTCCCAGTCAAACTCTAGGAAGCGGTGCAGCCGTTGAGCAGCAATCAACATTTACTGAAATTCCAACAACTATCGACATTCTAGGGCTCGATGCTTAAGTTATCGGAGCACTTGATGATGAAAAAGCTGACGACCAGCCGCTGCCAGATAAATCAGATGATGTTGTGATAACCGATGCCTCCGAACATACCGATGAGCTCAGCTTGAAGGAGTGCATTGAGAGAGAAGAGTTATTGAAGAAAAAAGCTAAAGATGAACCGCTGATGTAGACATCGATGATCTAAATCTCGTTCCTTAGCAAGGCATTCCACCTGGCGTGTCGGTTCCTAAAGAATTCCTTCCAACCTCTGAAAGCTCTTCTACCAAGGGTGGTAAAGGATCGAAGAGAAGGACAGGCGGAGGCTAGGGTGGTGCCACTCCTAAGAAATCTAAAAGAGAAGAGAGGCAAAAGAAATAGCTGTCACTTCGGCTTAGTTTGTATATAGCTTGTATAGCTGCTTTTCTTTTGTTGGCCATGATTGTGTGGGTATGGCCCCCGCTTTCGGATAAATTTGTACTACTATTTTCAAGTTTAATGTGCAAATAAAAGTTCTTTATTTTCTGTCGAACTCCTATGTGAATTTTTTTAAGTGGTCGAGCTATTACTTTTCCATTCAATGTACTTGTAATTTGTTGCTCGTTCATTCGGATAATCATCCGCTAATTTTCACTCAAGGCCTCCATGTGGTCGTGGCCTTAATTTGTATCAAACACTAGGCTAGAGCCCTAGTGTTAAGGTATTAGATTCAGTAGTTTGAGTGATTATACTCCTGCCCCCAGTCTCGAGTTAGCGGAGTCAGATAGTGAATGGTCGAACTCCACCCGTAGTGAGTTTATACTCCTCTTGTCGGTTCCAGGTCGGAGTTTATGGAGTAGTGAGTGGTGAACCACACTCATCTATTTGTTTATACCCATATCCGCACTCTAGGGATAAGAGTTAGTTGGCGAGCGATCGGATCGCACCCAATTCAGGTTTATGCTCTAGTCCACACTCTAGGGATATAGAGTTATTTCGGAAAATAGTCGGACCATACTTTCCTTATTGATTAATTTCCCCCAAGTCCGAGGTTTAATTTAATGAGCGATCGGTCGTATCACGATCACTTTTGATTCATGTCCGTCCCATCACTCGGTAGGATTAACTTGGTTATCGCATGGTTGAGTCACATCCATTCCTCGTTGGGTATTCCATCCATCGGGTTGTGAGCGAGAATCATCAAATGAACGGTCGGACCATGCTCATTTTGTTTAGTTCAATCGTGAACATATGTAATTGACTAGCTCCAAACTCTGGGAACCACTCGAACATGTCAATATTAGTTAGTCGGGTATCGTAACTAATATGTAATGCTACGGTAATCACAAATATGAAGGAAACTTAAAACTTTATTTACCAAATGGTACGGAATGACATAATTTATCGTATTATATATCTGGAAAATCAAATGCTAAAGAAAATTCGAAAATTGAATACAACTAAATAAAAAAGAATAAACTAAGTGAAATAGCATCGTAAATGCTCGCTATTCCACGCCCTTGAGAGCATGACGCCATCAATAGTCGCCAGCTTGAAAGTTCCCTCTCCAAGCCTTTGTTCAATGACATATGGTCCTTTCCAAGTAGGATTCATGTGTGACGGGGCAAGAAAAACTCATTTGAAGACCAGATCGCCGATTTCAAAGGTTCTAGGTCAGACTTTAGTGTTGTAGTATTGGCAACTCAGTGTCGATGTGCAGCTACCCTCAAATCAGCTTCCTCATGCTTCTCATCTACAAAGTCTAGAGATTCTAAAAGGAGATCTCTTTTCATTCTGGTTTCACAGTAGGTCACACAATGAGAAGGGACTTCGAGTTCAACAGAAATGACGGCTTCAGAACCGTAAGCAAGGGTGAAAGGAGTATGGCTAGTCGTGGACTTGTGGGTGGTTCTGTAAGCCCATAATGCTGTTGGGAGTTCAACCACCCACTTGCCTCTAGCCTTTTCCAACCTCTTCTTCGGAATGGACTTTATGATTGTGTTCACAGCTTCAAGTTGCCCATTGGCTTGAGGGTGAGCAACTACCACAAATCTATTTTCAATATGATGTCGACAACAAAAGTCTTTGAATTTAGCACTGTCGAATTGAGTCCCATTATCAGTTACAATGGTTCATGGAGGGCCAAAACGACAGATGATATTCCAGAGAATGAAGTTGATTACTTTCTTTGTCGTGATCGTGGTTAAAGGTTCCACTTCGGCCCATTTGGTGAAGTAATCAGTTGCCATGATGGCGTACTTCACACCACCTTCCGAGATTGGTAAGGAACCGATAATGTCTATGCCCCATATAGCAAACGGCCATGGACTGACCATTTGTGTGATTTTTGTTGGCGGAGCTCTCAGAACATTTGCATACATCTAGCACTTGTCGCATCGATTAGCATAATCAGCAGCATCTTGGTTGATAGTCGACCAATAATACCCATAACGAACTATTTTCTTTGCTAGGATTTGCCCCCCAGTGTAATCGCCACATTTCCCTTCATGAACTTCCTTTAGGACACGTTTTATTTTATCATGAGCGATATACCGGAGTATGGGAACTGAAGAACCCTTTCTATACATGATTCCTTCCTAAATGGTATACTGTGAAGCTTTGTGGAGGACTTGTCGCCTTTCATTCCTTCGTTCAGGAAAGACTTCCTGCAGCAAATAGTCTGATCAGTGTAACGGCTGATCGGTGTAAACGTTTTGATGGGATGAGCCTGAAAATAGGGGTGGGGCTTTTACGAAGCAATCAACAAGCAGTATGCCAATTTTTCTATCTTCAAGTAGTTCCTTTCAGCTCTCATTAATCACTTGCTAACAAAATAGACCGGTCTCTGGATCCATTTCTCCTCGTGAAGTTGTGCGGCACTTCTAGCATGTATCAGCACGGCCAAGTAGATATACAAGTCTTCGTGATCCACCGGCTTTGATAGGATGGGAGGCCTCTTTAAGTGGTTCACCAAAGCTTGGAATGCATCTTCACAATCATGTGTCCATTCAAAGTTCCTTCTCCCTCTGCTAATCAAATCAAAGAAAGGAATGCACTTATCGGTGGCTCTAGAAATAAACTACTTAGGGCGGGAAGCTTCCCATTTAGGCTCTGTATTTGTTTGATTGTCTTTGGCACCTGAATGTTGCGAATTGCTCGAATCTTCTCGGGATATGCTTCGATTTTACAAGCATTGATGACGAAGCCCAAGAACTATCCTGATACAACACTAAAAGAAATTTTTGGAGGATTAATCTTCATTTTGTAATATCAGAGGATACAGAACATTTCTGCTAAGTCTCTAATGTGGTCCTCGATCGTCATGACTTTACGAGCATATCACCTACGTATAACTCCATTGTCTTTCCAATCTAATCTTTAAACATTCGGTTGACCAGGTGCTGATAGGTTGCTCAAACATTCTTCAACCCAAATGGCATTCCCACATAACAATACAATCTGATGTCAGTAATGAAGCTAGTGTGCTCCTGGTTGGGGATGTGCATCGGGATTTGGTTATATCTAGAGTACGCATCCATGAAAGATAGCAACTCGTGTCCTACGGTTGAATATACCAACTGGTCGATTCTTGGAAGGGGAAAACTGTCTTTTGGACACGCCTTGTTTAAGTTCGAGTAATCAACACATGTCCACCATTTTCCATTTTTCCTTCTCATAAGTATAGGATTGGATACCCATTTAGGT
Source organism: Allium fistulosum (assembly GCA_030737815.1). Taxonomy (NCBI): domain Eukaryota; kingdom Viridiplantae; phylum Streptophyta; class Magnoliopsida; order Asparagales; family Amaryllidaceae; genus Allium; species Allium fistulosum. The sequence goes on along the minus strand of CM060902.1, from coordinate 1,365,141,132 downwards.
TAGAGGGCGTCGCGAATAAACACATTGCCTTTGAGCCTATCCACCTTCTCTTTAAGGGCAGCATATCTCTCCGGATCCATGCCATGCCTTTTTTTGTTTCACCGGGACATGTCTCGGGTAGATATTTAATGCGTGGCTTGCAATGGTAGGAGAGATCCCACACATGTCAGAATGAGTCCAAGCGAACACATCAAGATTCGCTTGGAGAAAACAATAAGTTCCTTCATCATTAGGGGGCTCAACTGTGATCCGATCTTTAGGATCCATGATGGGTTGTCGCGGCTGACCATGATGCCAATCGTTAGCTCAACCGATGCAACCTTAGTCTCTTTGGGCTCCTCCTCGTTATCCCTTGGATCTATGTATTTATAGAAATGACTATGCGCCCGAGCCAAGGCCCAAGCATTGGTTGTCAATCTTCGGTGGGTTGGATGCAGAGAGACTTGTCCACACCCTTACCTTTCTCCTGCCATTGAGTGTGTCTCAATTAAGCCACATAGCAGGCACATCCGGTTGCCTGATCACCATGCACAACTCCAACACCGTTGTCAGTTAGGAACTTCAAAGTCAAACCCCACGAGGCTAGAGTTGCCAGGAATTGATCAGCTAGTATTGGTCGACCCAGAAAAGCATTGTATGGAGAGTCAACATCCAAAACAACAAATGGCGACATCTGCACTCACCTGCGGTCACCTTATCCCAATTCCATGGATAATTCGACATATCCGACAGCTTTGGTCGCAGCATCGTTAAAGCCATGAATGCGTTCTTTAGATGGTTTCAATTCCTTGCCTTCTATCCTCATACGATCATAAGCCTTTTTGAAAATTATATTTACGGAACTTCCACAGTCAACCAAGATCCTTCTCACTAAGGCAGGGCCGATCATGGCTGAAATGACCATTGGATCAATTGTCAGTGCCTCCACCTTATTTGCATCTTTGTTTCTGAATACAATGTCATCTGCCATTGTACACTGCTATGTTTCCGAAGACCCACCTTCTGTGCTCGAACAACAATCAAAATTCATATGCTTGATTGTGCTAGCATAGCGCTTCTTCTCATGCTAGCTCTTGTCAATTGGATGCGGTCCTCTGACTATTACATTGATCACTAATCTTCCACCAGTCCGCACAGGCTCCTTGACCCAGTGTTGAGCTTGTCCGTGATTGGGTCAGATGTCCCCTGCCCGCCATCCTGTAGGGCTTTAACAAACCGCGGTAATTTTCTTTCCCGAATCAATTTCACAATAACATCCTGGTGATGCCTACATTCATTCCTGTTATAACCATAGCATCCGTGGGACCAACAATATTTTCCAGTCTTCTTCTGCTTCTTTGTCGATTCTTTCGGAGGTGGCTTCCTATACAGCATGGTATTGCATGTGGACAAGTAGACATTCTCTAGAGATGTATTCAGTGGTGTATAGGTATCATACATTGGAATCCTAGGCTTTCCTCTTCCAGAATCCCTCTTTCGTTCACGGTTCCGATCGTCACCTTTCTTTTACTGATTCGGTCTATTTTGGACATTTACTTGAACATTTTTGGAACTCTTCCTAGATTGATTCACTGCAATGTTACTCTGCACTCCTTCTCCACTTAGTCTCACAACATTCTTCCTCCTAGAGCATCTTGCTTCCGCTTTCCTCAAATACTGAGCTGCTTTTGCATAGAAATGCTCCAACGTTGCGGGTGGTTTACTAGCTAACCAATCGCCAAAGTCTAATTCTGGGTCAATCCTCCTTGTTACCGCCATCAATATTGAATGGTCATTCAGATTACCGACTTCTATGACGGCCGTATGAAATCTCACCAAATAATCTTTCGGTGATTCTCCCGGAGCCTGGATCATGCTGGATAGCGACATTACATCTTTGGGGGCGAGTTGCGTGCATACAGAATTTCTCCACAAACTTTGTTGCTAAATCGTCAAATTCATAAATCAACCGTGGGGGTAATTTAGTAAACCACATCATTGCTATGTCGGAGAGAGTAATAGGAAAACATTAGCATTTTGCTGCGTCATCAACTCGTGCAGAATCCATCAGCCATTCATATCTCATGATGTGTCGCCTGGGTTCAGTTTTGCCCTCATATGTAGGCATCGACTGCATGCTGAACCTCCTTTATCATCGGTGAATGGGGTATGGCTTCTCGAGATCCCCAAATCATCATTGGTCAGGCCTTGGATCTCCCTTACTGACTATCTAACCATAGTTGACAGGTTCGGCGTTTGGATAGTTGGAGCCAAGCGATAATTGTGCTCCACCTCACGTGAATGGTCCAGTCGATGTCTACGGGCCATTCCATGCCTTCTTGGCACAACATCCTCGCGATGTATATTACATACGTTCACTTCATCGTCGTTCCGGGGAGGTAATTGGCCTATATTCACTTGAACTTCGACATCTACATCAATCGTAGTGGCTCCAGCTTGTGCTCCAACATGAAAAGGCAAGTTTCCTCCTCTAGAGGAGGGATCGGCCCTGATCCCTATAGAGGGATCGACACCGATCGATCTCGGCAAGCCAGGTTATTTTCCTGTTGATGTCCAAAAGCTTTTTCATTAATTCTACAACATCTACATCTGTGATAATCATTTGATGAACTGGAACTCTTCGATGCAGAATGAGGTGTAGGCTCCCTCATAGCTTTCCCGTGTTGTTGAACTTTGAGTTGGTTCATTAGATCAATATTAGCTTGAATCTCTTGGTTCAACTGTCGACGGCTATCCACTACCTCTCTCATCATATTCAGGAAATCAGCTCTTATGATGGAATCAGCCAGATTCTGGACATCAACTGGGTTGGTAGCATTTACATCTACTGGTAGATTGCCAGGGCCTCCTTGCTGGATGCTAGCGTTCTCATTTCCTTCTGCGTTTTGAGAGGTAGATCTAGTGTTCCTAACTAGTGTTGATAGTTTCCTTAGACTTTTGCAAATATTAATTGAATGAATAAGCTTCTTGAAGGTAATTATGGATCTCTTCGGGGATTTATGCAATCCAGTAGCATCAAAGGGATCCAAATAGGGCTGAGAATCTTCTTCTCAGTGAAAGCACCAAAATGTTTGCACCAAAAATTGGCACAAACACCCATAGAGATTTTGTAGAGAAATAAATGAAGAATATAAAATGAAAATAGAGGAAACAAGCAAATAAATGATAGAAAATCAATCCAATAGCAAGAACACAACAATTTATAATGGTTCGGTGTTGTTTGCCTACGTCCACTTTGAATAGATAGCTTTATTAATCACTTTGTAAACTGAATACAATAGGGACCAGAAGAAAATCCTTAGTTACAATACAGTACAAAGCAACAAGCAACGTAAAGTTCCAAAAACGAACAATCAAGCCTGTATTTATAGAGGAAGATGGCAAAATATCTCTTTGAAAATTCGGCAGAAGGATCTCCAAAACCTTATGGACCCATAAGGGGGATCGCATGGCTCAAATCCCAAGGAATAGGGATCAGTGCCGATCCCTATTTTGGAGGAATTTGGGAGTGCGATACCAATGGAAGCTTACCCATGTTGTAATATGCTTAGCCTCCAAGTTTCATGCCAATTGAATTAGTAAAACTTGAGTTATTGCTCAATCTTTGTTGCAATGTGAGTTGTTACCTAATTCTGGTCGATCCCTATGGAGGGAAAAGGGCCAACCTCACTTGCTTAGTCCTTTTGAGGTGCGATCCCTAGGGTAGCCTCCCTAGGGTCCCCACATCTTGTTCCCAAAATTTTATATGCATTGTACATCTGGATCTTTATATATTGATTGTTTTCCATTGAGTTGCACTTGTTTGGCTGAAATAAGCCAACCCTATGATTGAGATGGATTATAGCCGATCCCTTTTCTTTGTTAAATTATATTCCATACTTTGAACATTCGCATTGCATATCTCTCAATTCCATTCCATCACGGCTTCATATTATCATCTGTACTTGATCTTTGGACCCAATAATCATCGCTCTGCATTTACTGGCCTTAACGACAATTGAATTTAACTTGTTCAATAAGTTCGGATATAGCCAAGTCAAAATGTCGGATAACAACATCTTTATGTAAAATAATTAATTAGCTTTAACCATAATTAATTACTTCAAACATCATTATTTAAAATGTTTAATTATGTTTAATCATCATTATTGAAGGACTAATTAACTTTAAAACATCGTTATTAAAATGACTAATTAACCTTAAAACATCATTATTAAAGTGATTAATTAATTTTAAAACATCATTATTAAAATGATTTATTAACTTAAAACTTTGTTAGGATTAATTAATCTTAAACATCATTAATAAAATGATTAATTAACTTTAGTACATCATTATTTAAATGATTATTTAACCTTAAACATCATTAGTTAAAATGATTAATTAATTTTAAATATTATTATTAAAATGATTAATTGGCTTTAAACCCACCATTATTTAAATAATTAATTAACCTTAATCATCATTATTTAAAATAATTAATTTTAATTTTTAATATCATTTTAACATGATTAATTAACCTTAAACCCATCATTATTTAAATAATTAATTAACCTTAACCATCACTATTTGAAATGGTTGATTTATTTTTAATATCATTATTAAAATGATTAGTTCATCATTATTTGAATAGTTAATTAACTTTTTAAAAACCCAAGCAGAAGAGTAAACCAAAAGATTACAAAGGAGACGATACTTTTTAAAGTGCCAATATAGTAATAGTCGTTATACAAACACTTCCTAAACACTTTCATATTCCATTTATTCATCCAATCATCACATAGCATAAGTATGGACATATATACTAAAAGGAAATAACATTCATCAAACATGGAGAGCTTCACTTATATCATTTACTTAAACTTTTTAACTAATCTCATGTCACTTGCTAACTACCAAAGATGTCAACCTTTTAAAGAGGTAACCAAGCCAGCAATCAATCACTTTTTAACACATACAAACACAAGGAATTAATGTATATTTTAACCAAAACAATAAAAGTTAAAACTTTCTTTTAAAATGTGAGATTTACTCACATAAATGGGAAAGAACTTCAAGCAAACTTTCAACCGACACTAGAACTTGAATTCTCCTTGCAAAAGGTGGATTTTTGGAGCCCTAAAGGGGCCTAGATGGTTTGGCAAAGAGGTGTTTGGGCTCATCCTAAGGGTGTTTGGGCTCGGCCTTGATTTAAAATGGTGGAGATGGGTTTTGTTTTGAAAAGAAGAAGGAGTAGGAAAGAAAGAGAAGTATTTTAACTAGTATTTAGGATTTTAAAATGGAAAAAGATGACATTTTTATTTTTGAAAACCAGGAAGAGGCCATGGAAGTATTAATAGAGGATGACGGAGTTTGGAAATGAGAAATAAAAGGAATTTGTGAAGGGAAAAAAAGAGAAATTACTTTCATACAAAATGGAATATGCAAATTACCTAAATACCATTAGGTCCATACCCTTTATTCTCCTATTGCCACATCATCACCTCCTGTCTTAACCCATTCCACATGCAAGGACCACCCCTCCTTCATCATGTCCATGATGTTACACTGAAATGTGACACCTCCTTTTTATTATCTTTTTATTTTTAAGAAAAGTCGCATCTTACTTTTCTTTTTACTTAAGTAAATAAAATTTCGCCATTATAATTTAACCATACATATGTTGTATATGTATGGTATATGCACACTAGAGTGTACATAATATTTTCGAAAACTTTTAGAAGATGAAAAGTCAAAAATCTAAAAAATGATTTCCGGCCACACTTTCGATTTTTCTTCGAACTAATTATTTTTGTAAACCAAATTTTTAAAACAACATCATCGTTATTAGTTATTACTTAAAGGGCGCATTATTTGGGCTGTAAAATCCATTAAATAAATATCTAAAAATATTTTAAATATTCAAATTCAAAGTGATTAAATTACGAGTCGTTACATCCTCCCCTTCTTATAGGAAATTTCATCTCTAAAATTAATCATATACAACAAAAGATACCAAAAGAAACCCAAATGATATCATTCAACGAATAGGTACAAAGAAAGCGACTCCACCACAACCGGTGAGTACATCAAAAGATGCAAAAATATACAAACAACTATGATAATAATTCGTGATAAGAATCCCTAATATAATCGTTGATTTCCTAAGTGCAATCTCTATCGTCCTCACTCCATTGATCCTTAACAAGATTCACATCCTTCATCCTAAGTCGGTTTATATCTCAAGCGATGATATGAATAGGTCGCCTAAGAATGGTTAGGTTAGGCTGAACTTCCAAATCCTCTTGTTGTACTAGTTCCACTATTGTCGAAGGGTTGTATACGTATTTACGCAAATGGGATACCTGAAGTACATTGTGCACATCTGATAGTCTATCTGGTAACTTCACTTTATATGCAAATCTATCAATCCGGTCCAGTATGGAAAAACGCCTATTAAATCAAGGTGTAGCTTCCCTAATTTCCCAAACCTCACAACACTTCTAAATGGAGAGACCTTCACAAACATCGAATCTCCAACTAAGAACTCATGATCCCTATGCCTTCGATCAGCATAACACTTCTATCAATCCTACACCTCCTTCATCTTCCTTCTAATATCAGCTACCTTCTCACTGACTTTTAAGATCATGTCGGGCCTAAGGACAATTCTATCACCAGACTCAACCTAACATGAAGGAGAACGACATGGAAAACCATATAGAGCTTCGAAAGGGGCTATGTCGATACTTTCCTGATAACTGTTGTTGTAAGTGAGTTCGATTAAGGGTAAATGATCTTCCCGAGAACCTCCAAAGTCAGGAATGCATGCTCGCAACAAATCTTCCAAATCCGGTTCACTCTCTCTATCTTCCCATCTGTTTAGGGATGGTAAACTGTACTCAGACTCAGCACGGTCCCTAAGGCAGTTAGCAGTCCCTTCCAGAACCTACTAGTGAATATCGGGTCTCGGTCACTTACAATCCTACATGGAATATAATGGAGCCTTACAATCTCCTTCACATACAAACTCGCTAGACTTTTAGCAGTCCTAGTCGACTTAATAGGAATGAAATGAGCACTCTTGGTCAGCCGATCGACTATAACCCAAATGCCTTTGTTCCCTCTTCTTAACCTAGGAAGTTCATCAATAAAGTCCATAGAGATTTACTCCCACTTCCACTTCAGGATCTCAAGTGGCTAAAGTAGTCCAGCTGACTTCTGTTGGTCACTCTTAATCTATTGGCAGTTTGCACACAACTCATCATGATTGAAACATCTCGCTTCATCCCCTTCCACCAGAATACCCTCTTCACATCTTTGAACATCTTGGTCACTCTTGGATGGAAAGATAACTTTGAACGCTGACATTCAGCTAATACTTCTCTCCTAAGTCCATTAACATTTGGAATACAGATACGACCATTTATTTTAAATACGCCCCCAGGATCAATCTCAAAACTAGAAACGACACCTTCTTGAACATCCTTCTTAAGTCGAGCTAAAATAGGATCTGCCACCTGACTAGATGCAATCTTCTCCATTGATACTGGCTTAGCTTCTAATTTTGAAACCATCGCTACATTCCTACTCAACGCATCCGCATCAACAATTGCTTTCCCAAGGATATAAAGAATCTCCAAATCATAAGAAGCAAGAAACTCCAACCATCTTTGTTGCCTCAAATTCAAGTCTTTCTAGGTAAAGAGATATTTTAAGGATTTGCGGTCCGTTGTAACTTGAACTTTTCACCCAGAAGATAATGCCTCCATATCTTCAGTGCAAAGACAACAGCCAAAAGCTCCAAATCGTGCATAGCATAATTTTTATCATGTGGCGCTAGTTGTCGACTTGCATAGGCAATAACCTTCCCATGCTGCATGAGAATCGCTGCCAAACCGGTACCACAAGCATCTGCATACATTGTTAAACCTCCGTTCCCATCTAGAATACTCAAAATAGGAGTGCTAGTCAACTTCTCCTTCAATTCATTGAATGTTTGATCACACTTAGGCGTCCACATGAACTTAACATCTTTCTTAGTTAACTTCATCAAATGAGAAACAATCTTTGAGAAATCTTTGATGAACCTTCGATAAAAACCAGCCAATCCAAAGAAATTTCTAACTTCTATCACATTTTCGTGCTTCTTCTAGTTTTGAACTACAACAACTTTAGCCGGGTCAACCGATATTCCTTCTCCCAAAACAACATGCCCTAGAAACCTAACTTCGGATTTCCAAAAATGGCAATTAGCAAACTTAACCTTCAACACATGGCTTCTCAAGGTATTGAGTACGATACTGAGATGATACTTGTGCTCCTCCTCTGTTTTTGATTAGACAAGAATGTCATCAACAAAAACAAGAACAAATTTGTTAAGAACATCTCAAAACACTCTATTCATTAAGTCCACAAAGTAAGCAAGTGCATTAATTTACCCAAACAGCATAACTAACCACTCGTAGAAACTATCTGGAGTCCTAAAAGCTGTTAAGGCACACTCTCCTCTTCTACCCTTAATTGGTAGAAACTGGTGGCAAGATCCAATTGAGAAAATATTTGAGCATTGTAGAGCCGATCAAACATATCATCAATCCTTGGTAAAGGATATTTATTCTTGATAGTTCTTTTGTTCAACTCTCGGTAATTACACATAACCTTACGGAACTATCCGCCTTTGTGACAAAGATGACCGGTGATCCCCAACTTGAGGTACTATGTCTAATCAATCCCTTTCGCTACAAGTCGAATGTCTGGCTTTCCAACTTCCTTTTCTCTTTCGAAGCCAATCTTTGCTGGGGTTGTACAATAGGTCTAGTTTTTGGAATCAAATCAATATGGAACTCCACCACATAATGAGGCGGTAAACCTTGCACTTCATCAAAAATATCCATGAAACACTGAACAACTAGTATATCCCTAAGCTTCTCCTTGGCTACTTCAAGTGAATAAAGAAAACTGCTCATTAACTTATTAGGCTCTTCATAAAATATATCAATGCTTTTTCCTACTACATCCTTTACCATGATCATTCTCTTATCACAATCCATGACAGCTCTAAACTTAGAGAACCAATCCATTCCTAGCAACACTTCGAAACCCAAAAACCCAAGAACAAACAAATCAAAAGAAAAAAGACGATTTTGATAGAATAGGCACATTTAGACACATAGTGTCAAGATTTATCAGACACCCAACAGGGTTTGACACACAAAGAGGATTACTCAAAAGGATGGGGTTAAGGTTAAGTTTGACGACAAGATCAACTGAAATAAAACTATGGGAAGCACTCGTGTCGAATAACACTCTAATAAGAATATTATAGATGGATAATGTACATTGCAACACCTGCTTCCCCTTCTATCCTGAAGAAGTGCATGGCATCTCCTCTACAGCAAAAGCCTGTCCTTGCGACCCCTTCTTTCAAAAAGGACACTCATCCTTCATGTATCCCTGTTTGTGATAATTATAGCAGGTGGTAGTCGAGAAATTGGGTGCAAAGTGACCCATTTGTTGCACTTGAAACAAGTAATATTAGCCAAGTCAAGCAGCTTCTTCTGTGCTGGAGCCCTACATCTGGGTTTCTTTTCTACCCGCTGCTTCTTCCTCTTAAACTTACGCTTGTAATTTGGCTTGCTTCCAACTGGTATAACTGACAATGGCTTAGCACTGATTGCTGGCACTACTCCTTTTTGGACTCCTTCCTTAATATCCAAAGCTTCAAACCTCAAAGCCATGTTGATAAGATTGGTGAATGTACCCGTAAGATGATTGGTCATTGCACGTTGGAACTTCGGTCGCATCCCATTCACTAACATTTCATTATTTTTGAGCGATATGTCTATCAATCTAAGTCCAAAACAAGACAAGGCATTAAACTTATGCTCATACTACGCCACCATCATATCACCTTGCTTTAAATTAAGGAATCTCTTGAACTATCAAGTCCTTTCGACTTTGGGAATAAACTATGCTTCAAAGACTTCCTTAAACTGATCCTAAGAAAACTCCTCCTCTGGGGTAAGCTGTTACAGAATCCTACCAATTCATCATTAACTTTTGAAGTTGTCATGATGCCAATAGTCGTTTCTCTGCATCCACCAATGGAAGATCTCCAAATATCCTTTCACACGAACGAAGCCATGTCTACACTCCAAGAATATCTTCAGTTCCATAGAACAGTTTACAGCCCAAAGTGGTGTAATTCGTACACAAAGCCACCAAGTTCATAGGAGGCTAAACTTACACTACCCCTTCCTCTACCTAATCTACAACTGGCATAGTAGTATTTCTAGGTACCCTACCGTTGGTAGCCATGCAAGTTCCAGATCCTCTCGTTCCTCCTCTTCTTGTATCCATCTTCTACTTCCTGAATAAATAACAGGTATCTTTAGAATATAAGAATGAGATTAATATGGTTTAAGGAAACAATACCAAAGGATCTAAAACGAGACTTTAGAGGATAGATGATATTATTATAAAAATTACAAATATCCTCTCATGATTAACTCGTTCTAGGGAATTACTTATCCTATCTCTAATGAGTTGTACCCTAATCAGGCTATGGTGTTCGCTCAACCAAAGCTCTGATACAAACTGTGATGACCCACCTTTCTAACCTCTAAGAACGACACTTAACACATGCTCTATTTACACTTGTCATTACCCAAGCATGCGAAAGAAGAGTTGTTGTGGGTAAAATAAAAGAATAGAAAATCTCATAACGAAACGGTTAAAATAATACAACAATAATATAGTACATAAGGTTACTCCTTAACATGAAGTTACATAAAAGTACTACAACTACCAGCTTAGGCAGTTATACACCCTGCCTTTACACTTTCTATTCCAAAATACACATACATTTATAGACAAAACGGCAGAAATACATAATTAAATAGATAAGGAGCCTCTTACTCGTCCATCATCATCTCCAAAAAGCCCAACGAAACCTGCTACTCTTAGACTACTAAAATATAATTGAGTACCGGAGAGTTTAGAGAAAACAAACAACTCAGTTCAGATAATAAGTCTGGTATGAGTAAACTCTAAACATGGGTGGAAATAAACAACAACATGTGGCACCACGTCACAAAATGCAAAATTGGTTCCCCCTCACAATAACAACATCCAACCACAAGTAATAGGAACAATTCAAAACAAAACCAAAAATTGAAAGAATGAGCTTAAACAAGATCAAAATCCAAAGTTAGAGAATGGACACAAAAAATTAAACATCGAGAAGAGCTCTAGTCACTTCTCAATGTAATTAAGAAAACAAATTCAAAGGTTTGAATCAAAGGCAAGGAAAGGGAACTTTTTCGACAATGACTAGGAGGGTGCACCCCTCTTACCAAAAGTATACCTCTAGAATGTAATTAAGAACTACGATGGCTCTCAGAGCCGTCCAAGTCGGACCCTGCCAACCTTTATCGAGAATCCCAATATTTCACACCTTAGTGCACACATAACAAAACCAATCTAGAGTAGATGTGATAATACCCTAATGGGAGCACCCCTACATAGTTTGGCTTCCACTCGCTCTTTGGGTTTAGCCATTTTCGACAAAGGATATCAACACTCAAAAAGAGCAACAAATCGTCTTATATTGGTGATACACAAAGAAGAAAGCAAAATCAATAGTCAATAATCAACTATTGGCAATAATCAAAATGACCGTATATGGAAATTAAATCTCATATTCTTATCACTACTCGTCGATTTCAAACTTGTACTATTTCTTGGTTGAAAATGAAGTTGGGAAAGTGAAGGTAGTGTTACCTATAGGCATTGTCTTGATGACATTTTCAAATTTTGAGATAGGGACGAGTTTCCATACCTCGACGTTTAGTGCTATGAGTATAACTAAATCCTTTCCATATAAGCGATATCGTCTACGAAAATTAAATTTCTTATCCTTTTCATTACGAAATCAAACTTTTTAACTTTTAAAACCGAACTTGTGCTGGAAGTTCACATTTCAAATATTAATTTTAAACAAAACCATCAAAAATGATTAATCAACTTTAATCAATGATTAGTTACTTCAACATCTTTATTTAAAACAATTAATTAGCTTTAACCATGATTAACTAATTCAAACATCATTAGTTAAAATGATTAATTAACTTTAATCATCATTATAGAAGTGATTAATTAACTTTAGAGCATCATTGTTAAAATGATTAATTAACCTTAAAACATCATTATTAAAATAATTAATTAATCTTAAAACATCATTATTAAAATGATTAATAATTTTAAAACATCATTATTAAAATGATTTATTAACCTAAAACATCATTATTAACGCGATTAATTAATCTTAAAACATCATTAATAAAATGATTAATTAACTTTAACACATCATTATTTAAATAATTAATTACCCTTAAACATCATTAGTTAAAATGATTTATTAATTTTAAATTTCATTATTAAAATGATTAATTAACTTTAAACCCATCATTATTTAAATAATTAATTAACCTTAATCGTCATTATTTAAAATGATTAATTAATTTTAATATCACTATAAAAATGATTAATTAACTTTAAACCCATCATTATTTAAATAATTAATTAACCTTAATCATCATTATTTGAAATGATTAATTTATTTTTAATATCATTATTAAAATGATTAATTAACTTTAATCACATCATTATTTGAATAATTAATTAACTTTGTAAAAACCCAAGCACAAGAGTAAACCAAAAGATTACAAAGAAGATGATACCTTTCAAAGTGCCAATATAGCGATAATTGCTATGTTGACACTTCCATAGACACTTTCATATGCCATTTATTCATCCAAGCATCACATAGCATAGGTATGGACATATATACTAAAAGCAAATAACATTCATCAAACATGGAGAGCATCACTTATATCATTTACTTAAATTTTTTGACTGATCTCATGTCACTTGCTAACTACCAAAGTTGTCAACTTTTTAAAGCGGTAACCAAGCTAACAATCAATCATTTTTTTAACACATATAAACACAAGTAATTAACATATATTTTCACTATAATAATAAAGGTTAAAACTTCCATTTAAAAGGTGAGATTTACTCACATGAATGGGCAAGAACTTCAACGAACTTTCAATCGACACTAAAACTTGGATTCTCTTTGCAAAAGATGGATTTTTGGAGACCCAAAGGGGCCAAGATGGTTTAACCGAGGGGTGTTTGGGCTCGGCCTTGATTTAAAATGGTGGAGATGGGTCTTGTTTTGAATAAAAGAAGGTGTAGGAAGGAAAGAAAAGTATTTGTAACTAGTGTTTAGGATTTTAAAATGGAAAATGATGAGATTTTTATTTTTGAAAACCATGAAGGGGCCATGAAAGTATGAAAAGAGGATGATGAAGTTTGAAAATGAGAAATAAAATGAAATTGTAAAGGGGAAAAAAGAGAATAAATTACTTTTATACAAAGTGGAATATGAAAATCACCTAAATACCCTTAGGTCCATACCCTTCATTCTCCTTTTGCTACATCATCACTTCCCTCCCTCAACCCATTCCACATGCAAGGACCATCACCCTTTCATCTTGTCCATCACTTCATCCTATGATGTTACATTGAAATGCCACTCCTCCTTTTATTCCCCTTTTATTTTATTTTTGAGAAAAGTCACATCTTACTTCTCTTTTTTACTTAAGTAAATAAAATTTCACCATGTATAATTTAACCATACATATGTTATTTAGTATATATATGTGTATATGTACACAAGAGTGTATGAAACATTTTCGATAACTTTTATATGACGAAAATTCAAAAATTCAAAAAACGATTTTCGGTCATATTTTTGATTTTTTTTCGAACTAATTTTTTTTGTAAACCAAATTTTTAGAAAAACATCACCATTATTAGTTATTACTTTAAAGAGCTTTATTTGGATTATAAAATCCATTATTTAAATATTTAAAAATATTTTAAATATTCAAATTCAAAGTGATTAAATTACAGGTCGTTACATAATGTTTGTGGAATTTCATTTTAGGACTTGGAATTGTCGTCACTATTGCCAAGTCGTTGAAAATTTATTATGACAAACTCTACAACAGTCTTCTTTTCTAAAAATAACAATTATTTGAAAGGTGTTAAGCATATGGAATTAAAATACTTTGTCGTGAAAAGAAGAAGTTCAAAAACAAAGAGTGTCAATCGAACACATTTGCACGAATCTTATGGTTGCAGATCCATCGACGAAAGGATTGCCCCAAAGACATTTAGTGTGCATGTCAAAAGAATGAGCATTATAGGATACCATTATTGATATAATGACCCGCCTCTTTGACCATCGAAAGTCCGCACCAAATACATCCACGGTATTCCAATGCCGAACATCCAATCGTTGGAAAGGTAGATTATTAGCATAAAAGAAAAAGAACAGGAGAAACATAATCTCACAATTGAACAATCACATATAATATAACAAAGGTAGTAAAAGCTATCACTCTAAAATACATAGTATATCATAGTTAAAAAAACCTTGTCGGCCTGGACAGTTATAACTTCCTGATCTTACAAATGATGATGGGTATATATAATAATACAGTGTAAATAAAATACCACGATATGTGAACATCCAGCTCCACTCCACGAGCTCCATGTTCCAACAACGACCACCTGGAAAAATACTCGGTCTGACCCGATCATTATAATAAAATAACACTTGGATCAGTCTGGAAATAACAACGTGAGAAAACACAAGTAATGGGGTGAACATATATTAATTCTGTGAGACCACACCGCTAAACGCATAATGGGTTTTTACCCCACAAGAACAACATCCATATACGAAAGAATGGAAACAATTAGAACAAAACCCAACTTGAATGAATGGGTACAAACAAGATAAAAATCCAAATATAAAGAATAGATACAAATAATTAAACATCGAGAAGACCTCCAATCACTTCTCGATGCAATTAAGATAGGAATTCAAAATTTTGAATCAATAACAAGGAAAGAAATTTTCCAACAATGACAAGGAAGGTGCACCCCCTTACTGAAAGTATACCTCTAGAAAATATACTGGAGAGAGTAATATACTCTGTGACACCTCTTGGGAACTCCAAGCCGGACCCCACCAACCTTACCGAGAATCCGAGTATTTCACAACTCCGCCCACATTCCACCGAAACCGAATCTAGAGTAGATGTGAAAATACCCTAATGGGAGCAATCCCACGTAGCTTGGCCTCCAATCATTTTCTGGTTTTAGTCATTTTCGACAAAGGATATCAATGCCCAAGTGAGCAAGAAATCGTCTTAAATTAATGATACACAAAGAAGAAAGCTGAATTGATAGTCAATAAATCAACTATTAGGAGTATTCAAAATGATCATATGTGGAAGTTAAATTTCATATTCTTATCACTACTCGTTGATTGCAAACTTGTACTATCCCTCGGTTGAAAATTAAGCCGGACAAATTAAGATATATAGTGTTATGTCTAGGTATTGCCTTGACAATAATTTTAACGTTCAAGATAGAAACGCATTTCTATACCTCGACATTTAGTACTAGGAGTATGAGTAAATCCTTTCTATATAAGCGATACCATTTACGGAAGTTAAATTTCTTGTCTTTTCCATAACCGGATCAAACTTTTTAAACTTTTAAAATTTGAACTTGTGCTTGGTTTTCATATCACAAATATTTGTAAAACACTTTAAAATTACCTTTTAAAAATATTTCTTTTTAAAGATTTTCTCATTTATGAATTTCAAACAACAATTATTATAGCGAAAGACAATAAATCAATTAAAATATTTTTATAAATCAAAAAGCACATTTATTATCCTAAAAGAGAATTAATCAACTTTACAACTCCTTCAATAAATAAATCAACTATCTTTAAATACCTTTATTAAATCAGATGATTTAATTTAAACACCTTTATCCAAACCAAATAATTAACTTCACACATCTTTTATTAAAATTGTAACGACCTATATTTTTGATAATTAAAACTATTAAATTAACTAAGATTTTGAAATTTAATATTGTGAGGAATTAAAATTTATGATTTATTACCGAGAAAAATAATTAGAATATGATTTAATAATGTTGTGTGAATGTTATTGACAACTATTTTAAGGTAATTTCAAACAATTGAAATAATTGTAAAGTTAATTTGGTTATGATTGTAAATAGGGAATATATTAAATGTTGGATTTAATGTTGAAATAATATGTTATGAAATTGAATTGGTTAATATAGAATATGAAATCAGATATTTATAAGTAATTTATAATCCTTATCTACGACCAATAAATTTATAGGTTTGAATTAATAAGTTGTAACAATTGATTTATTGTCATCTAACTTATTAAATCAGTTGGAATTAATTTGGAAATTAATAAAATTAATGTAATAGAAATATTGCAATTATTATGGTAAAAGATGTTAACTGTAAAGTTGAGAGAAATAAAATGGAATCTTATGTTAATAAATTACACAAGGAATTAATGAATAAATAAAAGAAATATAAATCAAAATAAATAGAATTTGTTGAAGTTTAAATTTTAATGAGTGGATTTATTACAGTTGTAATTGAACGTTGAAATTTATGAAATATTTAAATATTTAATTTAGCATGGAAACTATAGTGTAAAAGATTATAAATTCCTGTTTAATCAAGAATGATAAAATTGTTAACTTTTAAATCTAAATTTAAAAGTAAATAAATAATTCAATAATAATTTATTTAATTAACGTGTAAAAAATAGCCATTTTGGCCACTGTCTCAGATTTCGACGAAACTAGTTTCATCGGATCCGTAACAGTGAATTATTATAGGATTTCAAGTTTCATAGCGACGAAACTATAGTGTTATGCAAGCTCGAAACGCGTAGAAATCAATTAAATGATTTTAATGAAAAATATTTGATTTTGAAAGCTAACTTCTACATACAATGGAATTGGAGTTTGAAACTAGTTCCATTGAGTTTAAAAATATTGAAAACTTATATTTTGATATATGGGATGACCTACTTTCATTTCGGGAACGAAACGGGCTTTTTAGGTCATTGTTATCGTTTCGACCCAATTTGATATGTCCACTCTTTCTTATCCATCTCTGTCTATATAACTAGATATTTCCTGAAACCCTAGTTGTCAATTCCATTTTTCTGTATGTATCTGTTCAATTATCTCCTCTTTCTCCCCAATGGCAGAAACCCTAATTTCAATTTCAATCGAAACGACAATTCCCAAATTCCAAATCAAACTTCAAAATTCAAACTCCTCAAAACCTATCGAATTATATATCGTTGTAAAGCTCTCGATGAGCGTAACCTACATCTACAATTCGTTTTTGCAATCAAATCACGGTTTGGCCAGAAATTGGTGAAGAAGTCTCGGCTGTTGAAACTAGGGTTTTGTTTTCAACGGTGGATCTTCATCGATAGGACGATCGGAAGTTACTACACTGTAGAAGTCGACGAGTGGAGCAGATCCATGTGGTTAGTTTGCCTCAACAATGCATCGATACGCTAGAAACAGCCTTGGAAGCTATACGACGGCGGAGCAGATTGTGGCGAGGTAGGGCGTCACATAGGCGTGGTCGTGGGCGATCGGAGGCGTGGAGGAGGCTAGTGTTGTCTGATCAGAGTATATGTGAGAGTAGGTGGTGGCGTCAGTGCGTGAAGTGTGGGGACTAAGCTTCAGCATGGTAAGAGCGCGCGTACGAGGGTTTGGTGAGTTGAGAATTTACAATTTTGCCCTTTCTTTTTATTTTAATTTAAATCTTAAATTTCATATGTTCTAACTATCATAACATTTTCATATGAGCTCGGATTTGGACGCGGTTTCTTGCATTGTGATCGTATCAAAATTTGGAACAACATGGAGCAAGTTTGGCTACATCTGAGACTGTTCAAATTTGGGCGTTTTTTGGGATTTTAAATCGACTATAAATCAAAGGTGAGTGATTTAACCTACTCACAAAATACTAAACCTTCTTATGTTAGCTGAATTAAGTTTATGATGTGATAAGAAATTTATAGGTTAATATATGGTTTTAAATGTAAAATTTAGATTTTAACTTATAATTTTATTTAGTTTTAAAAATATATTTTAAATAGTTTAAATTTAATTTAATAAAATATTTAATATAGTTGTAATATATATATATAGTTGTAATATATATATATATATTAAATTTAATTTAATATGATAAATATAGTTTTGATTTAAGATAATAAATATAGACTTTTATAATAACTTTAATAAATAAAAGATTTTTGTAAAAGATTTTAGAATTTTGTAAAAAGGTTATGTAAGGAATTTATAAAAGTTTTGTCAAAGATTTTATAATGGATTTTGTAAAAGGATTTTATAAAAAAAATTATTTACAAAGGAGTTATAAAGGTTTTAAAGGATTTTATAAAAGGTTTTATAAAAGAGCTTGTGTAAAGGGATTTGGAAGCGTTTTAAAAGAATTTGCGTAGAGGTTTATGAAAAGGGGAAGAGTTGTAAACTGTTTTGGAATTTATAAATAGCTTTATAAATGGTTTTAAAGCATATAAATAGTTTATAAATGGTTTAAGATAGATTTATAAATTATTTTCAAAATTGATTAAAAGAAATCTTCCTCGGTATTTATGAATATATTTATATTTTTGGAATAAGTATATAGATACCTTGATATGAAAGTATGAACTGTTTTCTGGATTTATTATTATAAATGTTTTATAAAATGACCACGGTGTGAAAAATATAACGATTGGTTGTTAAAGAGACCGGGGTCGGATATTGTCATACTCTCTGCCAATTTCAAAACCACTTTAACAACTGTGCACATGGTTGAGAATCCAGAACGAAGTAGGATGGTTTGGTGAACGCTACTGTATGACGTAAGAACGCAGTCTTGACCTTCGGGTCAGCTTGATATGACTAAAGCAGGAGCTATCCCGAACCAAGTAAGGTCGCTCCTCCGATCGGACACGCTTCTTTGATACCATATTTGTTACTTTGTGATTCATTTGGTGTCCACCCTCGATTTGATTATGGGAGTGTGTTCCATGGTGGGTGGTAGTAGATGCTATGCGTTACCACCAGTCTGGGCGTGCAAAACGGTAGAATTCTACCCTGGGCATTTCCTTACGTGCCTTGTCGTATGCCTTATTGAGCCCACTACGATTTTGGTTTATGTCGTACCTATGGAGTGCTCCTTGATACCCATCGGTTTGGTGGAGTTTAGAGCACTGTATAGACTATGACATTTATAAAATGTGTTAAGGGGGATATGGGTAAGGTCTTAACGCTATTTTAATAGAAACTACATATATAGCGTATATTACTACATATAGATAGTTTAACGGATCCTTAGGAGATGAAAATCCTGAAACATCTCTTAAGTTATTGCACGCATGTTATCCACTGGATAGGAGATGTAAATCCCGTAAACATCTCTGATGCCATTACACTCATATTTATTTTTTGTTGATTTAACTTACATACGATATTTTAGTTATGAATCGAGTGTTTTGTCTTTTAATTACGCTCGGTTCAGCCTGAGCTTTTCAGCGTTGAAGACATTATTTCTGAAGGACGAAGACAGAGTTTAGTATTATATTATTAGTATTATTGCACTGCATTATGTTGTTCCGCTGCATTATCCTATTTTACCTGCTGTATTTATAACTCTGATTGTATTGTAAAAGTGTAATCAAATGTATTTGTAAAATAGCTTCATGAACTGTTTATTTGATTATTATATTTTTTCATTCCACTGTGAGATTCTGTGTTTTGTTTTTCTTTCCTTTCTCTTATTTTCTTATTTACCCCATTAACAATCCTCCCTTTTGAATGGTTTGAGTTTGACATGTGTGGTTTATTGTCGATTTAAATCGTCCAAAAAGGTGGGTCATTACAGTTGGTATCAAAGCTTTGGTTTAGCGATAACCTTAGCTTTGTGGGGTTTGACTCATTAGAGATAGGGTAGTGATACCCTAGAATGAGTTGTTTGAGCGTATATATATGAGAGAGCGTATTTGTTAGTGATATAAAAATGTTTTGTATTGTGTTAATTTGTTCTGTTTAGTATTTATAAATTCCGGTCGGTACATAGAACGCTATGACATCGATAGGGATTTCTAAACACTTAATAGGGCGGTTGTAACAACCCTGGTTTGGAGATTACCTTTCAATATTGAATTATAATGATAATTATAATTTAATATTGTAAATTAAATTAAAATTGGAGAAATCAAGTTGTTTATTTGGAATAAACAATGAATTTTGGAATTTAAAATGAGAAAATGAAATTCCAAGCTTTATTCTATTTTGTTTGGAGTGATAATAAATGGAATATGGGCTTTTAATAATGAAAATGATTTCATTTTAGAGAAAATGCAATAATTATATTAATTATTGCCCATTTGCTTCTTTTAATAATTTTTAAAAGAAGTATGTAATTTTTAAAGGTGGTTTATTGAAATAAAATGTGGAAATTGGTTTAAAAATAAGTTTTGGCTATAAATAATGTTTGGAAATGGTTTGAAATATTTTTCTAAGTAAGAAAATAAATTTTGTGGAATTTTAGAAGTTAAAAACAATGTTTTATTCATTTATTTGAGTAAATGGTGTATTTTTGTTAATTAAGGATTTTAATAATAATTATGTTTAAAAAATATAAATTAATCTTTTTAAATGATAGAAAATGTTTTATTTTATATGTGTACAAGTTTTCACATTTTTCTTGTGTGAAACTTGAGAGAAATGCATTTTTATTTATGTGTATATGTGATATGTACACATTAATTTGTTTAGTGTTGATTTAAACCTTAAGCCATTTATTTCTTTTAATTTTTGAACCCAATTAGGCCCATATTCACTTAGCCTGGTTAGACGAGGAAAAAAAAGAGTCTGTACGTTCATTTTCAGTCTCTTCTTCCTCCTCCAACCTGTAAAGAGAAAAGTCAGTAAACTATTATCTCAATTTGAAAAATTCAAGCAATTTCTTCAACAAAACAAAGACTTTTTACAATCTAGTGATAAATCAAATGTAATCCACTCCAAACTACTTAAATTTCATCACAAATTCTTGTTACAGTAAGAAGTTTTCTAATTTTTACTGTATATTGTTTGCATGTCCTATATTTTCTTCCTACATGTATTTAGAAGCTCCAATCTTGCCAAAAGGCTTCAACTTTGCTGCAAAATCCGAGCTTTTATCATCTATCAGCACGGTGAGTTGTATAAGCTCACAATCTAGCAAAAACAAAAGTGCCAAAGCTTGAAACTGTGAAAAAAATTAGCTTTTGTTCGTTATTTCCTGTAGTTGAATTTTCCTCGTTTATAATCAGTTTCTGTTGCATCTTTGAGATTTTATAACTTTTGATTTCGGCAAGGAAATGCTGCCGGATTTCTTGCATTTGATAGCTTGCATGCCAAACTCCATCTCTGTAAATTTTGGTTGAAAAATACTGTCGTTTGCATGTCTAAATTTGCTCTGGAACTTGAACAAAAACCCTAGATATCGAACTGGAAAAAGTTCATTTGCTAGGTCGACTGCCACACCTCCCTGGGTCGACCTGACTGTCGACCCGGAGACTCCTAGGTCGACTGTACGGTCGACCTAGGGACCAAGGAGGTCGACTTGGCAAAGGCAAAAATTTGCCTTGTCTCCTCTTTTGTTTTGATGTTTCCGAATTCCTTTTGCTTCATTTTCCAGCTATATTCGTGATGTTTTTGATGATGGTTATAGGCCATGATGTCTATCAATAGACTAGCCAAATTTTGGAGATTTTGAAATTCAAATTTTGAATTATTTTGAATTTAATTTGAATTTGAATTCGAATATCGGTTTGAGTGATTTTCCTTGTTTTTATTCGTTTTCGAGCACGGTCTTCTCCAAATCCTTTTGAAATGATTTTCAAAATTTATGGGAATTTCAAACTAATTATTATATGATATCTTAAAGTATTTTCAAGTGTAAAATCTATTTATTCTCTATAATAAGGGAAATTTTCAAATAGGGTTTTCAAATTGATTTCGAAAATTGGTTTTCAAAGCTTGTTTTACCAAGTAAATTATTTTATATATAAATTACATGTTTTTGCACATTTTGAGCGAATGAGAAGGAGATTAAACGGTTTGGTAAAAACGTGGTATGAGACATGTGCGTTTATCTTATCGGTTAATTTCCGACTTGTATGTTTGATCGTTTTGACCTTCGGGTCGAGTTTACCAATGAGATGAGGTAAACTTTTTACTGATTTGAGTGTGAAATTTACTGGTGGTTAATAAACCGTTTAGTGCGAACATGTGGTATGAGACACACGTTAACACTGTTCGGGTTCCTATCCGAGAGTTTGTGACACATTTGTCTAACAGGCGTATTTGCCAGTACTGGACCTTCGGGTCATTTGTCATTCGGGACGTTTGTCTAAGAGATGCATTTGTCCATTGCGACGTATTTGTCCTTCGGGATGTTTGTCTAAGAGACGTATTTATTTGTCCTTCGGGACGTTTGTCTAAGAGACGTGGCGCCTTATTTTGAGAGAACGGTACTTGGCGGGCTTCGGCCATAAGCACGTGCTATATCTTTGAGATGATTTCATTGATGTTTGTGATTTCCCAAGAGTATCGCCTTTATATTGTTAGCCATTTGAGCCATTTGGGATATGATATATATATATAGACACACACACACACATGGCGATTACCTTATGGGAATTTGAACTCTTGTGAGTTCTATCTTGGAGATTTGAGTTGCCTACACCGGCGTTTTATTGAGATTGCCGATATGGCGTATATTTGAGATTTTAATCTCCTATTTGAAGATATATTTGCCTTGTAGTGCAGTTGAAGATGGAGATTTCTTTGAGTTGTTTTTTAGATTGCCGTTATGGCGGGTTTGAGATTTCTCCTTTTTAGGGGCTATAATTTTCCCTAAACCATTATTGATGATTTGTGATATGCCGATGATATGAGGCTTGCTATATTTAGCATTTTATGAATTTTTTTATCTCTTTTGAGATTGTATGTTTGTGTAGTGATAGCATATTATCACTTGATGTAACCATACACTTTAAATTGTCCCTTGTCACTTGGGAATATTATCACTTTATCCTTATGCTCATATTATCGCTTATCCTTGTAAACTGATTTGTTTAGCTAGACTGACCCGTGTATTTATACTCAGGTCAGACCGAGGTGTTTCAGGTTAGGTACATTTGGACTTAGCCTATTTTGCTTCTGCATGGACTATTCTGCTAGATCATTTTGATTTAGCTTTTTGTGTAGTCCTTTTTATTTGCCACTCTGATATGTATATTCTTTTGACTCGCTTGTATATTGTGGTCGCTATATCACTTGACATGTATCATTTTTTATACTCTGTGATGTATCTGTATAAGTATGTATATGTATATATATATATATGAGATGATCTATTGTTCTGTGATATGTTTTGCATTTAAGTTGTTGTATTTTGTTCTGATAGATCCTATAGCCACCTATGGCTTTGTATTAACTATTTATTGGATATGACGATCCACTTGAGATAGAAAAAAAAAATATAGCATTTGTCGACGTATTCAATCGATATTTAAGACAAGGCTATAGATGGTCGCTCCTAACCAGCCCTATTCTCCACATTAGCAGACGGCATTACCTAGTAATACTCTTTGTTAATGTGGGTCTCAGGGTGGGGCATCACAGCTTGGTATTAGAGCTGAGTTCAGAACAAAATATGATAAACACAGAACAGAAGCACGTATTACGGTACATCTAAGTGTAATACAAGTGTTACGAATCCCTTAATCATCGTGCCTTTGACCTTTTCTTGTCCTTTGGGATAGATAGAAGTTTGGGAATACATCTAGGAATGCATTTTAATTCCGTAGTATTCCTTATTGAATTAATGATATTTACCTTGTAAATAATCTTTATCTATCTTAACTTTTAACTAATGGCTGGAAGAGGCAGAGGACGACGCTCAGATGTGGGGCAGTCCATTGGCTCCCATTCGAACGGCGTTTATATGTCTGTCGATCAGTTTATGTAATTATTTAGGAGCACTCAGGCTCCAGCTCCTACTCCATCATCTCCTCCGCGCAAGTCTGTATTTACGCGCATGTGCAGTGATCTCTCTCATCTCGGAGGAAAGCTGTTCAAAGGCTCAAAGTCTGTTTTAGAGGTCCAAGCTTGGATTCGTACGTGCGAGCGCATCTTCTCTCGCATGGATCTTTCTGACCATCATAGAGTTCTTGTGGCATCCAGCGTGCTACAAGAGCATGCTCTCGATTGGTACGAGCTTCTCATAGCCGAGCTCGATGAGTCTACTCTTTCTTGGACTGAGTTTCGGGAACGATTCGAGCTCAAGTTCATTCCTGAATCTAAGAAAGCTTTATTGGCCCATCTTTTCATCGAGTTAAAACAAGGGAAGTCCTCCATCTCTGATTATGTTTCATCATTCGAGGCCTTATCTAAGTATGGTCTTGAATACATCAGCACTCCATCTAAGAAAATTTTGAAGTTTGTCTCTGGTCTTAAGAAGTATCTCAAGATGTCCTTGATGCTCCAGCTTAAGCTTTCTTTTGAGGAGTTGGTTGAATCAGCGCTACATCTCGAAGCCGTCGAGAAGGAGTGCGATAGTGGTGATGAGGCTGAGGTTTGCAAGAACTCCAATAAGAAGAAGTTCCCATTTCATAAGCCGAACTCTTTTCCTCATCAGAAGAAGAAGTTTGTTTGTCCTAGTTCTCAGCCTAGTGGAGCACCTCCTACTCGGAAGGGGTGTTTCAACTATGGCTCATCGGACCATATGATCCGTGACTGCCCTAAGCATCGAGTTGCCACTTGTCCTATTGCTCTGAATACCCAGTCTGGCAAACTGAATGTAGTGGATGCTTCTGGAGGGTCTTCTTAGCGTAGAGGTACATCTCCTTCAATCCTTGAAGTCTCTATTTTATTCCATGATCGTTCTATTCAAGTTCTATTCGATACGGGTGTGTCGCATTCATTCGTATCGAAAGAGCTCCTTGATGCTATTTCTTTAGATGTTTCATGCCTTGTTACTTCATTGAGGATTGCGAATCCTATTGGGGGATCCATAACCCTTAGCATGCTTTATGATGATGTTGAGATTGTTTTATGTGGCTTTTCTTTTCGTGCGAATTTGCACGTTATTTCTTATTTGGGTTTTGATATGATTTTGGGTATGGATTGGCTAGTGCGATACGATGCCAGGATTATTAGTTCTGAGAGAGTTTTATATCTTCGACATCCGATTCGTCTGCTAAGCTATCACTTGTTCTTCGGAATGTGGATAATGCAAAAGTGGCTTTATATTCTCTAGACTCACGAGATGATGATGATATATCTCATATTCCTGTTGTTTGTGATTTCTCCGATGTATTTGAGCTTGTTTCGGGTTGGCCACCCAAGCGGGCGATTGAGTTCCACATTGATCTCATTCCAAGCGTGCAGCCAGTTAGTCGTCCTCCCACGAGGATGTCTACAAAGGAAAATGAGGAACTCAAGAAGCAGCTTTTAGAGCTTGAGTCCAAGCAATTGATTCAGTCTAGTTTTTCACTGTGGGGTGCCGCGGTCGTTTTCGTAAAGAAGTCCGATGGAACACTTAGGCTTTGCATCGACTATCGCAAGTTTAACGAGTTGACCATCAATAATAGGTATACATTGCCTAGGATCGATGATATGTTTGATCAATTGAGTGGCGTTAAGGTCTTCTCTCAGCTCAACCTTGGCACTGGTTTTCATCAGCTACGAGTTGCGGAAGATAACATACCTCTTACAGCTTTCCGCACTCGATATGAATCTTACAAGTGGCTTATTATGCCATTCGGTTTGACGAACGCACCTACATTCTTTGTCGATCTTATGAATCGAGTATTCCGGGAATATCTCGATAAGTTCGTCCTTGTGTTCATCGACGACATCCTTGTCTATTCGAAGTCTAAAGCCGAGCATGCTATTCACTTAAGAATTGTCATGACTACTCTTCGTCAGCATCTGCTTAAAGCCAAATTCTCCAAGTGCCACTTCTAGGAGAATAAGGTTAAGTTCTTAGGCCATGTTATTTTATTCGAGGGCATTTCAGTCGATCCTTCGAAGATCGAAGCCATCCAGAATTGGAAGAGGCCTGAGAATGTTCATGAGATTCGCAACTTCCTTGGATTGGCGGGTTATTACCGTTGATTCATTAAGGATTTCTCTCATATTATGCTTCCTCTCACCAGCCATACTCGGAAAGGCGTTCAATTTATTTGGTCCGGCAAGTGTGAAGCTTCTTTTCAGCAGTTGAAGGAGCTTCTCACTAATGCTCCTATTCTAGTAGTTCCCGAAAGGAATCAAGATCTTGTTGTCTACACCGATTCTAGTAGATGTGGTCTCGGTGTCGTGCTTATGCAGAAGGATCAGGTAGTTGCTTATGCTTCTAGGCAACTACGACCGAATGAAGTTCGCTATGCCACTCATGACCTCGAGTTAGCTGCCATTGTCTTCGCCTTGAAGATTTGGAGACACTATCTATTAGGCGAGCGCTTCATTCTCTATACTGATCACAAGTCCTTGAAATATCTGCTCACTCAGAAGGAGCTCAATATGAGGCAACAGCGTTGGCTCGAGTTCCTTGCCTCCTATGATTTTGATATCCAGTATACCCCTAGTAAGGGTAATCTTGTTGCTGATGCGCTTAGTCACAAACATTCGGCTGTTGTTTCTATGATGCTAGCCGAGTGGGTTGTTCTAGAGACCTTATCCCTTTGTGATATTTGTGATCGAGCTCCATCTTCTGATTCTCCTATTTTATTATTTAGTTAGGAAGCTTGACCCAGTTTATTGGATCGTATTGCCGATGCTTAGCGGCGTGATCCCGATCTTGTGCACCTTATCCAGATTTGTGAGTCTGAGTTCCGTGATGAGAAGTTGCAGGATTTCAATATTTATTCTCATGGGTGTCTTCGTAAGAAGAACTGTCTTGTTGTGCCTTCTGATTCTGCACTTAGGCGTGACATTCTCGATGACTGTCATCATTCTAAGTATAACGTTCATTCCGGCAGTAGTAAGATGAATGCCGATATGCATCACCTTTATTATTGGGAAGGCATGAAGCACGATGTGGCCAGTTATGTGAGTAATTGGATGACTTGTCAACTTATCAAAGCCGAGCATCAGCGCCCTTCTGGTCTCCTTCAGCCTCTAGTGATTCCATTGTGGAAATGGGATCAGATTTAGATGGATTTTATTGATGGCCTACCTCGTTCGAGATCAGGCCATTCTAGCATTTGGGTTATTATTGACCGCCTCACCAAATCAGCTCATTTCATTCCTATTAAGTCTAATAGAAGTGCTTCTTATTTGGCCAAGTTATATATCAAGGAAATCGTGAGACTTCACGGTGTTCCTAGTTCGATTGTTTGTGACCGTGATCCGCTTTTCACGAGTCATTTTTGGTAGAGTCTTCAGCAAGCTTTAGGAATCAAGCTAAATTTCAGCACACCATATCATCCACAGTCTAATGGGCAGACTCAACGGGTGAATTGTATTCTTGAGGATCTTCTCCATGCTTGCATTCTAGACTGAACGGGATGTTTGTCTAAGAGACGTATTTATTTGTCCTTCGGGACGTTTGTCTAGGAGACGTGGCGCCTTAGTTTGAGAGAACAGTACTTGGCGGGCTTCGGCCATAAGCACGTGCTATATCTTTGAGATGATTTCATTGATGTTTGTAATTTCCCAAGAGTATCGCCTTTTTATTGTTGACCATTGACCCATTTGGGATATGATATATATATATATATATATATATATATATATACCGCGATTACCTTACGGGAATTTGAACTCTTGTGAGTTCTATCTTTGAGATTTGAGTTGCCTACACTGGCGTTTTATTGAGATTGCCGATATGGCGTATATTTGAGATTTTAATCTCCTATTTGAAGATATATTTTCCTTTGTGGCGCATTTGGAGATGGAGATTTCTTTGAGTTGTTTTTGAGATTGCCGTTATGATGGGTTTTGGATTTTTCCTTTTTAGGAGCTATAATTTTCCCTAAACCATTATTGATGATTTGTGATATGCCGATGATATGATGCTTGCTATATTTAGCATTTTATGAATTGTTTTAT
The DNA here is from genome assembly GCA_030737815.1 of Allium fistulosum. Classification (NCBI taxonomy): domain Eukaryota; kingdom Viridiplantae; phylum Streptophyta; class Magnoliopsida; order Asparagales; family Amaryllidaceae; genus Allium; species Allium fistulosum. The sequence continues at coordinate 1,365,113,028 of CM060902.1, read as the reverse complement.
CTCTTTTGAGATTGTATGTTTGTGTAGTGATAGCATATTATCACTTGATGTAACCATACATTTTAAATTGTCCCTTCTCACTTGGGAATATTATCACTTTATCCTTATGCTCATATTATCGTTTATCCTTTTAAACTGATTTGTTTAGCTAGACTGACCCGTGTATTTATACTCCGGTTAGGCCGAGGTTTTTCAGGTTAGGTACATTTGGACTTAGCCTATTCTGCTTCCGCATGGACTATTCTGCTAGCTCCTTTTGATTTAGGTTTTTGTGTTGTCCTTTTTGTTTGCCACTCTGATATGTATATTCTTTTGACTCACTTGTATATTGTGCTCGCTATACCACTTGACCTGTATCATTTTGTATACTTTGTGATGTATCTGTATATGTGTGTGTATATATATATGTGATGATCTACTATTCTGTGATATGTTTTGCATTTGAGTTGTTGTATTTTGTTTTGATAGATCCTATAGCCACATATGGCTTTGTATTAAGTATTTATTGGATATGTCGATCCACTTGAGATAGAAAATATATATATAGCATTTTTCGACGTATTCAATAGATATTTAAGAAAAGGCTATAGATGGTCGCTCCTAACCAGCCCTATTCTCCGCATTAGCAGATGGTATTACCTAGTAATACTCTTTGTTAATGTGGGTCTCAGGATGGGGCATCACAACAGGCTGACACAATATTGTTTAAAAATAGGCAAATTAAATGATTTTACCTAGCATTATATTTTGTATATAAAAGAATAATTTTTATAAATGGATATAGATGTATGTGATATGTTTGTTTGTTAGGAAGTGAAATTTTATAAATATTGGTTGCAAAATAGGATTTACAAATAAAGTGAATATGAATTAGAAATTTGAGAACATAAGTTTTAGAGTTTTGAAATTTGTTTTCAAAGATTTTGGAATATAATATTAGTATTATTTGGAAGTATTTCGGATATAAATATTTTCAATGAGATTTGAAAGAAATGTTTTAAAGGAATTCTAAAAGGAAATAAGTTTTTTACTCCCCTCTTCTATCGCTGGAAAATAATTTCGATGATGATGGTTGCATCATCGACATTCATTTTCGAGTCTCAAAGTGGGGGAGGCCCCTTAGTAGCTTTCCTACGCATTTGGTTCGATAAATAGATTTTGATTTAAAATTTCTAAGCATGATTTGATATATGTAAAAAGATATGATATATTATTTCTGATTGATTTGAAATGAACCCGGTATTTAGTTCTTAAGTTCCTATTAAATTATTGATTTTCAGTTGTAGAAATAAAGGGAAATTTTAATAGTTGGAAACCTCTAAAATGAGAAGAAAAATAAGAAATTAGAAGCTAAGTAATTAATGAAATTGTAAAGAAATTGGAAATTTGTCACTTGTAAATTTTAGGGTAATGAAAATTAAAAGATGTAAATTATTGAATATTTTTACTAACTAAAATGAATCAGATAAATTTGTATAACATTCTATTGCATTCTAAAAACATATATAAAACTTACCTGAAATGTTTAAAAAGTTGAAATGTTAATATGAATATGTAATAGAATATTATACAAGTAAAAACTTAATAACAAAAGTGCTTCAAAACATATATTTAAGAATGAAGAATTAAGATGTTAAAAGAAATGTATAAACATAAGTTAATGTTTTGAAATGCTAATAATTCGACTGAATAGTAAAAAGTGCATATTATCTAAGAAAATGATTATAAAATCTAAGAAATTTTAAAATGAGTCACAAATAAGTTTATTATTAAATGATACTGTATGTGAAGAAATGAACGTAAATTAAAAAGTTAAGAAACTTAAGTTGAAATGACTCATGAATGAATATTAATATTAAATTAAAATCAAGCTATATAAACAATAATTGTGAATTAAACTACAATGGAATGTAAATAATACTTTAATAATGGATTCATTGATGATTCCAAATATTGAATGGGAAATAAATTGTGTAAGTAATGAAGGTAAATTAATGAAAGATAATCATTGTATGAATGAATGAAAATAAATAAAAGGTGAATAATGTGTGAAAGAAACCAATAGCATAAACTTAAATAATAATGTGTTAAATTCTATGTTGTTTGACTTATGGGAAGTTTGGGAAATGATACTTCAATTTGTTTAAGGATGTATGAATAATCTATTAAGTAATTATCTAAGGCTGTTGAGCGTACGGTACACTTAGTAGTTTATTTATCAACCTTGAATGATGAGAAGTTTCTGAACCTGGACAAACCATTAGTTTGGTTGTTATAAGTGGTTAATGGATTATTTTGTGGGATATAATGGTTGTACTGCTTTTGTTCGCATATGATTATTATATATTGTGTGTTGCTTGTGCTATTGATTTGAAATAACTAAAATATTACTCTTTTTACATAATTTTAACTCTTTGGATTATATAAGTAAGATGCAGGTTTATGGAAGCAATGCTACTGCTTTTAGTTTCATAAATAAATTTTGTTTGCCTGACAAATAGGTACATTTTCGGATTATGGTTTTGGGAACGATATTTTATTGTTTTTTCCGTGGTTTGGAATGTTTTATTATTGAAATAATATGATATATATATATGGTAATTATTGATATTATTATTTTTCCGGACCAAACCGCGCAAAGGAGACTCTGCCAAAAAAATTCGTAAATTTAGGACTTAGAAAATTTTGTGAAAGTTGAGTTATTTTCAAATTCCTATTAAACTAAATTACGTAAATTTAATTGTTTATAAATTGAGTAATTTGAATAAAATTATATCAAGTTTCTTAATTCCTTCTTGTTCCTTTTCGAGGACGAAAATTTTTGAGTAAGGAAGAGTGTAACGACCCGTATTTTTGATAATTAAAACTATTAAATTAACTAAGATTTTGAAATTTAATATTATGAGGAATTAAAATTTATGATTTATTAATGAGAAAAATAATTAGAATATGATTTAATAATGTTATTTGAATGTTACTGACAACTATTTTAAGGTAATTTCAAACAATTGAAATAATTGTAAAGTTAATTTGGTTATGATTGTAAATAAGGAATAAATTAAATGTTGGATTAAATGTTGAAATAATATATTATGAAATGAATGATTAATATAGAATATGAAATCAGATATTGGTAAGTAATATATAATCCTTGTCTGCTACCAATAAATTAATAGGTTTGAATTAATAAGTTATAACAATTAATTTATTATCATCTAACTTATTAAATCAGTTGGAATTAATTTGGAAATTAATAAAATTAATGCAATAGAAATATTGCAATTATTATGGTAAAAGACGTTAACTGAAGAGTTAAGGGAAATAAAATGGAAACTTATGTTAATAAATAAATTACATATGGAATTGATGATTAAATATAAAAAAATGTAAATCAAAATAATAGAATTTGTTGAAGTTTAAATTTTAATGAATGGATTTATTACAGTTGTAATTGAACGTTGAAATTTATGAAATATTTAAATATTGAATTTAGCATGGAAACTATAGTGTAAAAGATTATAAATTCTTGTTTAATTAAGAATGATAAAATTATTAACTTTTAAATTTGAATTTAAAAGTGATTAAATCAATTTATAATAATTTATTTAATTAACGTGTAAAAAATAGCCATTTTGGTCACTGTCTCGAATTTCGACGAAACTAGTTTCATTGGATCCGTAACAGCGAATTATTGTAGGATTTCAAGTTTCGTAGCGATTGGACTTATTGTTAGATCGTGCGAGCTCGAAACGCGTAGAACTCAATTAAATAAATTTAATTAAAAATATTTGATTTTGAAAGCTAACTTCTGTATACAATGGAATTGGGGTTTGAAACTAGTTCCATTGAGTTTAAAAATATCAAAAACCTATAATTTCATATATGGGATGACCTTCTTTCGTTTCGGGAACGAAACAGGGTTTTCAGGCCATTGTTATCGTTTCGACCCAATTCGATATGTCCAGTCGTTCTTATCCATCTCTGTCTATATAAATAGATATTTCTCGAAACCCTAGCTGTCTATTCCATTTTTCTGTACGTATCTGTTCAATTATCTCCTCTTTTTTTCCAGTGGCAGAAACCCTAATTTCAATTTCAATCAAAACCCTAATTCCCAAATTCCAAATCAAACTTCAAAATTCAAACTCCTCAAAACCTATCGAATTATATATCATTGCGAAGCTTTTGATGAGTGTAACCAACATCTACAATTATTTTTTGCAATCGAATCATGGTTTGGCTTGAAATTAGTGAAGAAATCTCGGCCGTTGAAACTAGGGTTTTGTTTTCAACGGTGGATCTTCATTGATATGACGATCGGAAGTTGTTGCAGCGTAGAGGTCGACGAGTGGAGCAGATCCATGCGGTTAGTTCGCCTCAACAATGCATCGTTACGCTAGAAACAACCTTGGAAGCTATACGGCGGTGGAGCAGATTATGGCGAGGTGGGGCGTCACATGGGCGTGGTCGTGGGCGGCCGGAGGCGTGGAGGAGGCTGGTATTGCCTGATCAGAGTATAGGTGAGCGTAGGTGGTGGCGTCAGTGCATGAAGTGTGGCGACTAAGCTTTAGCGTGGTTCGAGCGCGCGTATGAGGGTTTGGTGAGTTGAGAATTTACAATTTTTCCCTTTCTTTTTATTTTAATTTAAATCTTAAATTTCATATGTTCTAACTATCATAACTTTTTCATACGAGCTCGGATTTGGACGCGGTTTCTTGCATTGCGATCGTATCAAAATTCCGAACAACATGGAACTAGTTTGGCTACATTCTGAGAATGTTCAAATTTGGGTGTTCTTTTGGATTTTAAATCGACTATAAATCAAAGGTGAGTGATTTAACCCACTCACGAAATACTAAACATTCTTATGTTAGTTTAATTAAGTTTATGATGTGATAAGAAATTTATTGATTGCTGTTTGGTAATTTAAATTGTCATTTAAATTTAATTTGAATTAAATTGCCATTTAAATTAATATTGAATTTAAATTGATAGTTAAATACCTGATAATGATAACCAGTAATTGTTGTGATTTATTGGTTGATTTGGATGTTGATTGTGATGGATGTATATTTGTTGACATTTTGGATGATTGGTTTTTATATCCATGTTATCACTATGGGTTGATATGATACATACCCTAATGAGCTTATAGGTTAGGAAAAATCGTTATTGGTGAAAATGATAAATCCGAGCGATTTTATTGATTTGGAAATTGTTGATTCGGGATACGGGTTGAAATGATATATACCCGGGAAATTTAACTATTTTGGTTGAAATGATACATACCCAATCACTTGACCATCAGGTAGAAAATTATATACGGACACTGTTGGTCAGTTTTTAAATTATTTTCAAAATGGTAAAGTATGTTTGATTTATAAATTTGATTTTTAAGTTAATTTAATGATTTTATTTAAAAATTTATATTTGGAAAATATTATTTATATGTTTTAAAGCTTCAAATTATAGGTTAATATATGGTTTTAAATGTAAAATTTAGATTTTAACTTATAATTTTATTTAATTTTTAAAATATATTTTAAATAGTTTAAATATAATTTAATAAAATATTTAATATAGTTTTAATATATATATTTTAAATTTAATTTAATATAATAAATATAGTTTTGATTTAAGATAGTAAATATAGACTTTTATAATAACTTTAATAGATAAAAGATTTTTGTAAAAGATTTAGAATTTTGTAAAAAGGTTATGTAAGGAATTTATAAAAGTTTTGTAAGAGATTTCATAATGGATTTTGTAAAAGGATTTTATAAAAGATTTTTCTGAAAGATTTTTATTTATAAAGGAGTTATAAAAGTTTTAAGGATTTTATAAAGGGTTTTATAAAAGAACTTGTGTAAAGTGATTTGGAAGCGTTTTAAAGGAATTTGCGTAGAGGTTTATGAAAAGGGGAAGAGTTGTAAATTGTTTTGGAATTTATAAATAGCTTTATAAATGGTTTTAAGGTATATAAATAGTTTATAAATGGTTTAGGAGAGATTTATAAATTATTTTTGAAATTGATTAAAAGAAATCTTCCTCGGTATTTATGAATATATGTATAATTTTGGAATAAGTATATAGATATCTTGATATGAAAGTATGAACTATTTTTTGGATTTATTATTATAAATGTTTTATAAAATGACCACGATGTGAAAAATATAACGATTAGTTGTTAAAGAGACCGGGGTCGGATATTGTCATACTCTCTGCCAATTCCGAAACCACTTTAACAACTGTGCACATGGTGGAGAATCCAGAACGAAGTAGGATGGTTTGGCAAACGCTACTGTTATGAGGTAAGAGCACAGCCCTAACCTTCAGGTCAGCTTGATATGAATAAACAGGGGCTATCCCGGGCCAAGTGAGGTCGCTCCTCTGATCAGACACGCTTCTTCAATACCATATCTATTACTTTGTGATTGATTTGGTGGCCACCCTCGATTTGATTATGGGAGTGTGTTCCGAGGTAGCGGTAGTAGCTGCTATGCATTACCACCAGTCCGGGCGTGCAAAACGGTAGAATCCTACCATGGGCATTGCCTCGCGTGCCTTGTCATATGCCTTATCGAGCCCACTACGATTTTGGTTTGTGTCGTACCTATGGAGTGCTCCCTGATAGCCCACCGGTTTGGTGGAGTTTACAGCATTGTATAGACTACGGCATTTATAAAATGTGTTAAGAGGGATATGGGTAACGCCTTAACGCTATTCAGTACTTTACTTTACTGACATACACTACATATATAGGGTATATTACTACATATAGATAGTTTAACGGATCCTTAGGAGATAGAAGATCCCGAAACATCTGTTAAGTTATTGCATGCACGTTATATACTAGATAGGAGATGTAAAATCCCGTAAACATCTCTGAAGCCATTACACTCATTTATTTGCGGTTGATTTAACTTACATAAGATCTTTTAGTTTTGACTTGAGTGTTTTGTCTTTTCATTATGCTTGGGTCAGCCTGAGCTTTTCAGTGTTGAAGACATTGTTTTTGGAGGACGAAGACGGAGTTTAGTATTATTGTAACGACTCTGGATTTTATATAAATTTAAATTGATAATTAATTGAATTTTTGAATTAAAAATTGTGAAATTAAATGATAAAGTGATGCGAGTTTCCCCGAATTCAGATATATTCTGTATAAATAATTTAAATTTAAAATATTGTATATATATGTGAATGTGTATGAATATATATGTATTTGAGCATATATGAGTAAATTTGAAATTATACATATATATGTATATATTTGATTTGAATTTAAATCGTAAATAAATGGTTCAAAATAAAAATAAAAATTATATAAGATAAAATAAAAATAGAAATACACACATATAAGATAAATTAACACTTAACTAAAAATCTAATAACAAACTAAAATAGAAATTCACCTATATTACAAAATAAATATAAAAAAATTACATAAGATAAATTATAGAAAATATATATATAGTAAACAATTAGTTAAATTAAACAATATATTAAATATAGAACTTCATTTATATTACAAAATTATAAATTATAAAACAAAATAAAATAAACAAATGAAAAATAAATGAAAATAAAAATACATTAGTTAAATACATTAAGTTTAAAAAAAATAGAAATGAATATTTCAAATAAATGGTTGTGTGAAAATATGAAATGAACATAAGATAATTTTAAAAATATAACAACTTTAAAATTGACACTTAGGATAAATTCTGGAAATACATGTAGGAAGAAAGTCAGGCAAGTAATATATATACTATAGAAAAATGTAGATATGCAAGAAAATAAAGAGGAATACATATATTTGCAGGCAAGAAGAAATAATTCAAAACAAGAAATAATATTAGTACATACGAATTGATATGGGGATAAGTATGCAATGTGTAAGGACATAAGCATTTAATGCTATTATCTCTAGTACACAACCAAAATCATATCAGCCTCCTTATGAAGAAAAAAATCTCTGATCAAATATGGTACCAGCAAGAAACAAAGCCTGCATACTTGTTCATATATCAATCTTGTTTCTCTTTTCGTTCTTAAAAACTTAGCTTACCAGAAAGCCAAACCTGAAACCTTTTTCCTCAAAATATTCTTTAACCTGTAAACTTCCCTCAAAACAAATCAAAACCCTGTAACAACTGCAAGCCTGAAATCAAGTCTTGAATCATCTCATCATCAAATCTAGTTCAACTAAGTATTTCAGTTTCAAAGATCTAAGCTTTCAAGTTTCCAGTAAATCAAGCTCTGTTCATCTATACCTGTGAGTAAATCTTTCATTTAAAAACAGTTTTAAGTATTTCATGTGATGATCTTATGTGATAAAGTTGTGATATGGATCGCATTTGCTATATTACAGCATGATGGAGGTTCTCGCTTCGCGGTTTGGTGGCCAACGGGGGACTCTTACCCCTACATGTCCCTGAGTGGGATGGGTTGGTTGTAGTCGAGAGGCTAGCCGTAAAAGTAAATGTGAGGTACCAGCGTGAGCCACGGTGGGGCTGGGATGGTTGCAAAGCCTACCAGTTGCCACTGCCGCGTGAGGGTCTTTACAGTGGTATCAGAGCTGAGGGTTAAACTTTAGCTCAGGAGTATAACACATTAAGTAGCTCATTAGAGATAGGGTGAAGTATACCCTAGAATGAGTAATCCTTAAGATATCTGTCCGTATGCCTCAGTAAATTCTCTTACTATCCACTGATAGTGAGTATGAGTGCAAGAAGAGGATGAGATAGAGGACAGGGGAATACCACTACGAAATGGTCAATACCCTGTAACAACAAGGAAACAATCTTTTCTCTATCAATCTTTTTGTTTCAGCATCTTTTCTCAATTCTTTGATAGTTTCTGGTAGATCCAGGAAGGAGATTCGATATATTAATATGGGACATAAACTCCGGATGGACCAAAATTGTTGTTTGGATGAATTGGGTGCTTTGTTTGCTATGGTTGATAGGTATACTTTAGTTCTAAACTAAAAGTTTTGGAATTGTATCCATATATCTATCTATTCTTTGGGTCTGGATATATTCTACGAATGGTTAGTTATCCCTTCGAACTAACCGATGCCACTGCATACTTCGTAGATCTGGATAACCCGAGTATTTTGTGAAGTGTTAAATAGATTCGTTCTCATATCTATTATTGATGTTCTGATTTGGTAAGCCAAATGCAGAATAGATATTCAGTTTGAGTTGATGAAACATTCTTCATCCATCTTTATGTCTCCCCAGCAATTTCGAGGACGAAATTCTTTTAAGTGGGGAAGGTTGTAACGATCCCGGATTTTATATAAATTTAAATTGATTATTAATTGAATTTTTGAATTAAAAATTGTGAAATTAAATGATAAAGTGATGCGAGTTTCCCCAAATTCAGATATATTCTGTATAAATAATTTAAATTTAAAATATTGTATATATATGTGAATGTGTGTGAATATATATGTATTTGAGCATATATGAGTAAATTTGAAATTATACATATATATGTATATATTTGATTTGAATTTAAATCGTAAATAAATGGTTCAAAATAAAAATATAAATTATATAAGATAAAATAAAAATAGAAATACACACATATAAGATAAATTAACACTTAACTAAAAATCTAATAACAACCTAAAATAGAAATTCACTTATATTACAAAATAAATATAAAAAAATTACATAAGATAAATTATAGAAAATATATATATATAGTAAACAAATTAGTTAAATTAAACAATATATTAAATATAGAACTTCATTTATATTACAAAATTATAAATTATAAAACAAAATAAAATTAACAAATGAAAAATAAATGAAAACAAAAATACATTAGTTAAATACATTAAGTTTAAAAAAATAGAAATGAATATTTCAAATAAATGGTTGTGTGAAAATATGAAATGAACATAAGATAATTTTAAAAATATAACAACTTCAAAAATGACACTTAGGATAAATTCTGGAAATACATGTAGGAAGAAAGTCAGGCAAGTAATATATATGCTATAGCAAAATGTAGATATGCAAGAAAATAAAGAGGAATACATATATTTGCAGGCAAGAAGAAATAAGTCAAAACAAGAAATCATATTAGTACATACGAATTGATATGGGGATAAGTATGCAATGTGTAAGGACATAAGCATTTAATGCTATTATCTCTAGTACACAACCAAAATCATATCAGCCTCCATATGAAGAAAAAAATCTCTGATTAAATATGGTACCAGCAAGAAACAAAGCCTGCATACTTGTTCATATATCAATCTTGTTTCTCTTTTTGTTCTTAAAAACTTAGCTTACCAGAAAGCCAAACATGAAACCTTTTTCCTCAAAATATTCTTTAACCTGTAAACTTCCCTCAAAACAAATCAAAACCCTGTAATCTTTTCAAAAGCCTGTAACAACTGCAAGCCTGAAATCAAGTCTTGAATCATCTCATCATCAAGTCTAGTTCAACTAAGTATTTCAGTTTCAAAGATCTAAGCTTTCAAGTTTCCAGTAAATCAAGCTCTGTTCATCTATACCTGTGAGTAAATCTTTCATTTAAAAATAATTTTAAGTATTTCATGTGATGATCTTATGTGATAAAGTTGTGATATGGGTTGCATTATTTATTTTATCTGGACATATGAATGAGATTTGCTTGTTTACCTTTGTGAATATTTGTGTATATTCATATCTGTGCTCTGTTATTAGCTACAGACTCAACATCATCATCAAATTAATTCCTATCTTCTTAAACACTCAATATTAGACTTTGAATTCTGAAAAGAAAATGTAAATAACAGTATGATTGTTTTTAAAAATAGTTTAAAGTAATTAAATTTAGTAAATAGACTGTAGATATTAAAATTACAGTAAAAATCAAGTTTTTGTTAAAAATCAATATCAACGATTTCAACTTTGAATTATATGATTTGATTCCTGTTAATGAATCATGAATTTAAAAATGAATTTGGTAATTTTTCATTGAGTATTGGCCGAGAATTCGAGAGTTGATCGTTTTTGGGATTTTGGCCAATTGCCGTTGATCGGCGATGACTGGGTGTTCGAGTTTTGGCAAGGGGGAGGCTGGAGTATGGAGGATTGATGGAAAAATATGCATATATTTTTCTAATGAACGAGGTTGCGGTGCGAATTCAACTTAGGGTTTTAACCCAGTTTTGGGTCGATCATGTTCTCGGAGCAATGGTGTAATGAACGTCGAATTGGACAACATCGGGGCAAGTGGAAAAGAAGCATGGAACGTTGACGAAGCTTTGGACACGATTTTAAGGCCTCTGGTGGCTTGAGGCGCCGGAACAAGGTGGTCTTAGGTGGTCCAATTCTATTTCTGGTTGAGTCAGGTTGTTCGATTTTGATTTGTATACGAATGTGACAATCTGGGTGTTTGGAAACCTCGTAGGTGTCGTCGGCGACTCGTTGAGAGGATCGGCGATGGTCGGAGGTCGGCAGGCTAGTCGTGCACGTGCACAGCCACGATTGGGTATCTGGAAAGTTGGTTCGTGGCGACTCGAAGGGAGTCTCGCTTGTTTTTGAAGTTGGCTCGAGTTGTTGCGTGTGTTTGCCTGGGAGGTTTAATCACCTGTTATTGAAGTTATATTCACCTGATGCTAAAATTTAAAAACATAACTAAAAAAAAAGAAAAAGGAAATAGGAAGAAGAAGAAGGGAATCTCGGGAAGAATGGTGAAGAAACTCGAGTTTCAACTCGAGTAAACAAAAGGATTTTCTCGGGTATTGTTTTCAAAAGTTAAGCCTGATAGATTTAAAGTTAAGTTAATGATGTTAAACAAAACCTTAGTATTGATGAAGTAATTAATGTTTGAATAAGTAAGAATTTATTATGAGTTTTAGTTATTTAAGAGAATATTTTAGAATGTTTTTAAATCCTAATTAATACTTTAATTAAGTAGTAAATTTAAGATAAGTGTTTAAATTTAATTAACATTAAAGCTTTTTAAGTTAGAAATAATTTGATTTCAAAGTTATTAAGGAAGGCTTTTAAATGGTAAGTAAGAACGTAATTTAGATAAATGATTTACTATTTTATTTATTAATTGATTAGATAATTAAAGATAATTTATTAATAATTAGTGATTAATTAATTAATTAATTAAGTTGTAATTAGTGACTAATTGATTAAGTAATTAAAGGTAATTAATTTGTAATTAAGGAATTATGTAAATTAATTTTAGTTAATTAATTAAAGAAGTAATTAAAGGTAAATTACTATAATTGGTTAAGAATAATTAATTTGTGTAATTAATTAAGGATAATTACTTAATGTAATTGATGAAGTGTAATTACTTAGAGAAGTAATTAATAGATAATTACTGAATGTAATTAATTGAATGATGATTTGAAATTTGAGTATAATTATTTGTTAATAAATTAAAGGATCAATTAATAATGGTGATTAATTAAGATTTATTTAATAATTAAAGGTTAAATTGGTTCATTAATTAAGATTGATCAGTTAATAATTAAAGATTAACTAATGAATTTGAAAGGGAAATGTATTTCAGATAATTTGAAATTAACTTATGATAATTAACCCAGATTAACAATTTATTCATGAGTAATATATCTAATTTAAATTAATCAGTTGATTAATAAATTTACTTGTGAATGTTTGGGTTTGATTGAATAGTTGAATTGCTTGGTATCTTTGATCTGTGATGCTGTGTGATATATATTCTGATTTGTGTGTGATCTATACTGTAGTTATTTATCTGGGATGAATGTAATATATTATCTGTAATTTATATATCTGTGGTCTGTGAATAAAAGATAAGCGTTATAGTTATACCGCTTATCAACTATATTTCTATATTGTTATCTATGATGATTTATTGATGTTGCACTATTGTGTGTGAAACCGCTGGACCACACTTTTACACACACAAATATGTATTTCATGTGGAAATCGATTAAGTCACAGATGATTTAAATTTGATATTTTTTTGAAATTGAAATTTTAATTTTCAATTGATTTTGAAAATGGATTTAGGTTAAATGTTAAAGCTTTTGGAAAGGAGTTTTTTTAGATAAAAGTTATTTTGAATAACTTGGTAAAGTTTCTAATTTAAATAATTTAATTTGAATTTGAATTCAATATTGGGAATTGAATTCCATGTTTGGAAATTTTGGTTAAAGAGGATATAAATGTGTTTGTATGAATTTAAACCATTTTAAAAGTATGGTTTTGGGTACTTGAATTTAACCCAAAGATCTTAACTCGTATAAATGAATCAGATTTTCCGAAATGAAAACTATTGTTTTCAAATGATAAAAGCTTTCATATAAGAAATGAAATTCCAATTTAATTAAAGGAATTTCAAGTTTGAATTGGAAATAGTTTTCCGAGTTATGAATAAATCTTTGTGAAAGATTGTTGAACTTTGTTTTGAAATTGGAAAGGTGTACCTTTTATATAAAAGATTGAAATGGAATTGTTTTGGAAGCTATCAATTAAATATTTGGTTTGAAGATTTAATGGGTTAATCCAATTGAAATGGAAATTAATTTGGAAAATCTATGAACAGATCTTTGTGAAACTGGGTGAACTTTGTGAATTGAATCTTTTTGTTTAAAAAGATTAAAATGGTAATGTGTTTAAACCATTTGAAGAAGAAAGTTTTGGATAATAAATTATGACTTAAATGAAATCCCAATATCCATATGTTTTTAAATATTGCGCTCACTATTTGGTTTAGCCGGGAGAGGACCTTTGTGTCATATAACCCATTCCAAATAATGATACGACGTATATGGATAGCATTTGAAGACCGGTGGTGAAGACCGGATACTTTCGAAAACGAAAGGATTACCATTGATTGTCTCTGCATCGGCTGATCCCCGGTATAGAGATTTTAGCACCCTTTGTGATGGGAAGTCCGGACGTGATTAGGAATTATCCAGATTTGCAAGGGCTTCTTCGGAAGTGCCTTCGGTTCTGTTCGAACCCGGAACAGACTTGTATGGTTGTATGTCTGACACTACACTTTGAGATATAAAGCTGATTTCTTTCAAATACATTTCTGTTTGGTGGCGGAGAATTCATTCTCTTAGCTTAACACCCTTCTCTAAGACGTACGAGCTCAGAGGTTATGTAGTTGAAGGTTATCAGTGATATACTCCCAAATTTGGTAGTGTGGCATGCTGAGTGCTGCTGTGTGTTGATGATCATTTGTTGATCAAAGCATGGATTTGTGAAAAAGCGTAGCTTTGTGGATGATACCTCATCGAGCCTCATACACCGGAAATGGTCGAAACAGGAAAGATGCGGCAAGGTTTCAGGGGTATCTCCCCTAGGGTATGACCATTCCTTCTGGAAAAGGATAGTATCATGGTATGGAGCCCAGATACTTACTCATGTGGGCACACTATATTTACTACTATGTGATGTGTTGGTGACGAGCGATCGGATAAAGGTCCCAAAGGACTGGGGGTGGAATATCTCAGGTTTACTACCCGGGAAGGGGGTAACCGGCCTTGTGTTGGCAGAGAGCTAGGTGGTTCTTGGGGCGTCCCTCCAGAGGCGTTCCCATGTGGCATAGGAAGTTCCTTAGCCTGACCATTTGTTGGAAAATCCAAAGAAACAATACGAGCCTTGTACGGTTTTAGTTGTAGAACCTGCCATTTAACATGGTAGCTATAGTAGGCATAATATAATGGTACCTATGCTGGCTAAGATTAATATTGTATTTTCGAAATGTTTTCTGCACTATGCACTAGTAATAATATCAAAAGAGTTTTCCTTGCGTAGGAAGCATGTTTGACTATCATAAGGAGAAATCTCCCCAATGTGTGCGTTTGCATTGTGTGTGTGCCGGGAGGCCTTATAGTAGTTTCATTTTCCAAAAGCATTGCGGGGTTCAATGTTTAAAATTCTTTTGTTGTTGTTTAAAGATAAACTGTTTTTGTTACTCACACCAGTCCCATGACTGACTCGGAGTTTATTGTTCCCTTCCTAAACTCTCGGTGCCCATAATTTTTCACACGGGCAGTCTAGAGTTGGGTTTTTCAAATAGTCAGGTTCAATAGAGTATCTGGAGCTAGTTCAGTGTTTGGAATTGACTGATGACTGGCGTTGCTTATCTTTGTGCATCGTGATGGTGGTTCGAGCTGATGTTGGAGCTGTTGGAGTCATGCTCCTTTGTAGATCATTTGGAGTGATCTCTTCCATTGTCGTTATTTCCGCTGTAGCATTGTATCACATCTCTGATATTGTTGTGTATTATTGATATCATTGTTGTATATCATTCTGGATATTGTATTCATTGGAGTTGTATATGATATCATCTATTTCTTTATTCCGCTGTGTTGTTATACTTAATGGTGTTATTAACTCCGGGGAGCCATATTCAGTGTTTGAATCTGCGGCATTTTGAGTACAAATGAAGTACGGGTGCCGATTTTCGAAGGCTGAGTCCGGGATCTTTACAATTATATTATTAGTATATTCCACTACATCATTTTGTTCCCCTACATTATCCTATTTTACCTGTTGTATGTATAACTCCGATTGTATTGTAAAAGTGTAATAAAATGTATTTGTAAAATAGCTTCATGAACTGTTTATTTGATTATTATATTTTGTCATTCCGTTGTGAGATTCTGTGTTTTGTTTTTCTTTCCTTCTTCTTATTTTCTTATTTACCCCATTAACAATCCTCCCTTTTGAATGGTTTGAGTTTGACATGCGTGGTTTATTGTCGATTTAAACCGTCCAAAAAGGTGGGTCGTTACAAAAATGATTAATAATTCTTAAATATCATTATTAGAATGATTAATTAACTTTAAAACCTTTATTAAATCAGTTAATTAACTATAGCACTTTTGTTAAATTGGATTAATTAACTTCAAACATCATTTAATAACTTTATTAATTA
Organism: Allium fistulosum; assembly: GCA_030737815.1. Classification (NCBI taxonomy): domain Eukaryota; kingdom Viridiplantae; phylum Streptophyta; class Magnoliopsida; order Asparagales; family Amaryllidaceae; genus Allium; species Allium fistulosum. The sequence continues at coordinate 1,365,097,119 of CM060902.1, read as the reverse complement.
CTTTATAATAATTAAAAATATATTTACACCCTCAAATTTCTTTCAAAAACTTATACAACCTTACGAACCTATTTGAAAAGAATGTACAAAAAAATTAATGTAAATAACCTTTATAAATTTAAAATGACATTACTTATCTCGAAAGATAATTAATCAAATTTATTATCTTTTTATAAATTTAAACAACAATAATAACCTTAAAAGATAATAAGTCAAATTTATAATATCTTTATAACTTTAAAACAGCATTAATTATCCTAAAACGATAATTAATCAAATTTATAACTCCTTTTATAAATTTTAGTCAACTCTTATTCTTTATTTTTAGAATTCTAAAAATATTTGAAAGTATAGTTTAAACAACTTTCAAAGCGCAATACCCGACCGAACATTTATTTCATGAAAATACAAGCTCACGTTTCACACACAAAAATGGTTTAAGGGGATGATATTTCATAAGTGACGGTTTAGTGAAAATCGCTATAACGATGCTTATTCAAACCAAATAGTATGTCATAATTATTTTCAACCAAACAATAATATAAGCAGCATAAGAATTTAAGTGAATAAATAAATATTGGCGAGAAACCCCTTAAGGCCTCTCTACAAAAGTTCCCCGTAAATTACACATGTGAATGTGTATTTTGAAGTGTTCCATAGCGACCTATTCGCTACGTACACTCTGACTTTCCTTTTATTTTTTCCCTGCAACAAAATGTTTATTAATGTCATCCGCTTTTTTGAGTGGAAATCTAAATCTATGCAAACAATCAAACAACAATATAAATTGTCAACCAAGCATTCAACAATAATCTATAGAAATCTAGATATTATATAGTTTATTTAAAGGTGAGTAAACTCACTGAAATTGCAGTTGACGCTTCGTGTTTTCTTTCAATCTAAAATCAAATAGTGTTCGATTTTAGCTTGAAATTCCTTTAACTCCAATAAAATCGGGCACAGGCACGTACAAAAACACCATGCCGACCTCATCTTTCGCGAATATCTCCTCTATCTTTCCATGAATGGAAGAATCGTCGACATCAAAATATCACACTCTGCGAGCTCACCACAACCATTATCATCGTGTCATGACTGTTTGCCTCCCACAACCTCTAACACATGGCACCCAAAGTGCTGCCCCAAAACGACGTAACCCCCAAACGAGGACCAGACATTGCCAAAATATGACCACCGAAGCTCTGCCACCCCAGAATCCCATTTCAACCTACCTTATGACCTATTGTTGCCCCAAATTCGAGAAAACCTGTGACTACCCACCTTTCTGACCCCTAGGAACGAAACTTAACAAATCCTCGGAGTTCGTGTGCCATTGCCCAAGCATCAGAAAGATGATTCGTCGTGGGGGTGAAATAAAGAACAAAATAAAAGGCCTCACAACGAAAATGCTAAATAAAACATAAAAGTCAATAGTACATTAGGTTACTCCTTAACAGGGAGTTATCAGAGTAACACAAAAGTACTACAAATCAGCTTAGGCAATTATAACATCCTACCTTTACATATGCTGAAACAAAATACACTTTTGCAAACTAAAAAATACAATGGAATAGATAGCTAAGTGGACAAAGGGCCTCCTACTTGGACACTGTCTTTAAAAGATCCCACAAAGACTAACTGCTCTTAAACTACTCAAATAAAATGAGTACCCAAGAGTTTAGGGAAAAACAAACAACTTGGGTCAGACGATATGTCTGGTGTGAGTAAAACTTTAAACAATCGGTGTGAAATTAAACACAAACATGTGAGACCATGCCGCTAAACATGGAACGGGTTTACTCCCACTTAAATCAACATCCAAACGTAAAGAATGGATAAATAATTAAACTCTGCGAAGAGTGGTTGACTCTTCCAGATGCAAATAAATTTGAAGTTTCGAATCAAATCAGAAAGGAAAATCTCAAACAAATGACTAGGAGAGTGCGCCCTCCTTGAAGTATACCTCTAGTAATATACTTTTGAGAAGCTCATTTAATCTGTGAAACTTTGCGAAAACCCCTAAGCTGGACCCAACCAACCTTGCTGAGTATCTGAATATTTCCCATCTAATAGTGCTACCGAATCTAATCTTGATGAGATGTGAAAGTATCCTAATGGGAGCAACCCCATATAGCTTGGCCTCCTCTCGCGCTTTGGTTTTGGTCAATTCAACAAAGGATATCAAAGCTCAACAGAGCAACACATTATCTTAGCATGACAATAATAAAAAAACTGAAGTAACTGATAATTGAGAAGCCAACTATCAAAGATATAAAACGATCGTATATGGAAATTAAGTCTTGCATACTTACCACCACTCATCGAATTCAAATTTGTACTATTTCTTAGTTAACAATAAGAGCAGACAAGTCAAGGTAGTGTTACCTCAAAGTAACGTCTCACGATTATTTTTAACTTCTGAAATAGCGACAAGTCTACTTTTTCGATGTTTAGTGCTAATTATAATAATAAATTGTTTCCATATAAGTGAATCGCTTTACAGAAATTAATTCATTCCATAAACGATTCAATCGTTTTCTTATAAAACCCCGATTTCGTACTTGGCTTCACATTACAAGTATTAGCTTTAAAACTCTTTGTTAAAATATTTTACTAACTTTGAAACATTATTATAAAAGGATTTAACAACTTAGTTATTACATTGATTAATCAACTTTAAAACTTCATTAACTTAGCTGATTAATTTACTTCAATAACCTTTAATTAAAAAGGGTAACTCACCTTTAAAACATCATTAATTCAATTAATTAATAACATAATTAATTAAATAATAATTAAATATCATTATTTATAAGTGATTAGTTAACTTTATTTAAGGAAAGATTAATTAAGGATTAACAGATTTATTAGCCTTTAAAGGTCCTTAATTAAAAAGGATTAACTAATTTTAAAAACATCATTAATTAATAAATTTAAAAAAATTAATCTCTCATTATCAAAAGATTAATTAGCCTTAAACCTCATAAAATAAAATGAATAATTAAATTTAAAACATCATTAACTAAGTAACTAGTTAAATGTAAAACACATCATTAATAAGTTAATTAGTTAACCTTAATCCTTATTAATTAAATAAGTAATTAAATTTAAAAATCATTAATAAATTAATTAATCTAATTTGAAATCATTATTATTTCAAAAACTTATTTAACTTGTAAAAACAAGCCCAAGCTCGATTTGAAACCAAAACGTTTCGATAAAGTGTGAATTCTTCGAAAGTGCCAATATAGCGACTATTGCTATACGGGCTGTTCAACAAACTAGTTCATGTCATTTTTCATCCATCGAGTCATCACAAAACATATGAATAAGTATATAAACATGGTATGTACATTTACGCAACAAGTAGGAAACAACATTTGCAAAATTTCAACTTTAGCTTACTAACTTGTCACGTTACTAACTAACTTCCAAAGTGTTTTTTTATGCATAAGTCAAGCCAATAACCACCATAACACAACTTATATCCAACAAGCATTCACCAACAATATAATTGAACTATATTTAAAGCTACAAACTTGGATTTTGAAAGGTGAGATTTTTATTCACCAAAACGCTTACTAATTGAATCGAAATCGCACTAACCCTTTGAACAACACTAGAACTAAGCTTTCCTATACACTTGACTTGATTTAGTGGACCTTTTGTGAGCTTTTGGGCTCGGCCTAGACCATATGGGGCTCGACCATGGTGGGAATTTGGGGGATATGGGTCTTGTTTGATAGAGAATGTTTTTTAGAAGTGAAGTAAGGAGTTTAGCTTGATTTTTAGAAGTGTATTCACTAGTTTTTAGCTTGGGAATTTCTCTTGGAAGCCATGGAAGTATTCATGTTGAAGAGGAAAGAAATGAAGGAAGAAATGAATATGTATAATGGAAAATGTGTGGAGATGAGGAGTATTTATAGGCAAAAGAAATGAAGGAGTGAAAAAAATAGCTTAAACATTTAATAATATAAAGTTGTCATGTGTTCATGCTTGCCATACCCCCTCCACCTCACCTAGTACAAATGCACCCTCCTCTCTCCCCCCCTTCACCATGCCTTAGGTAGTTGTTTTGGTTATGGTTAGCGTATTTAATTAATTTCCTAATATTATTTAATGTATTTTTGTGCAATTAATGTCAAATCAAGTTTTATATTTTAAACTAAGCTTAATTATTAACTTTAACACACCGAATAGCTTATCATGTGATATATGTGCATTGGTGTGCATGTGTTTATGAGTGATACAAAATGTGCACAATGTTTTCGACGACTTTCTGATGCGGCGCAATCTAATGTGACCTTAGGTCGTGAACGACCTAACAATTGGATAAGTCGCCCGAGCGACTTTGCGAGTTATGTCAGGCAAAGTGAGCCGCGGCCTAAAGAGTGCCGACCTAGTAAGTCTCGACCTAACACTGTTTGCGAGTTACGACATAACAATGGCGAGATAAACTTAAGTCGCCGACCTTACGAGATAACGGTTCAAGGAATCAAGAAGTCCAGCGAGGTAGCAACCCAAGAAAGCAAGCCGCGTGTCTATAAGTCACAGTTGATAAGTCGTTTTCCAACCCATTGTTGATTACCGCATTTTTAAGTCGCTCCATGATTAGGTCGCGAGAAGTTAAGTCGCAAACGACCTACTTTAAGTCGATGAAGCCATGATCTCTTATGTCGCTCAAATTGTTATATCGCTTCATTCCTTAGGTCGCTCACTGTAGGTCGCTTACTGAAGTGATGTTGTTTCATTTATACCGCTTTCCACTTTAAGTCGCTCCTGAAGCTCGAGCCGCTGATTTCTTAGGTCACGTGAAGCTGGGTTATCTGTTAGGTCGTGAGTTGCATGTTTCTTATATCGCACTGTTCTTGTGTGTTGCAATTCTATTAAGTCGTGTAACTGTTCTTGTCGTGTTGTTCTTAGGTCGTAGGTCGTTGATGCTATGTGCGCCTGTGTTGTAATTTCCTATAAATAGGAGTGTGATGTAATTGTAAAAGGAGTTGATTTTTGAATAAAATTTGTTTGTGTGCTTTGTGACACTTTGTTGAAGTTGAGTGTGATCTCCTTCATCTTCCATCTTCGGATATTCGAGTGCGCTCGAATCAACGGACTTGAAGCCGATTCATGGAATCTCGTGCGCGAGATCAACGTCGAAGAATCGTAGATCTTTTAACACGGTATTGTGCACGATCAACATGTTGGAGATAGCTAGAATCCGGTATCTCGTGAGATCAACGGATTTGGGCATTTATTTTGGGTATCATCAATCCATCAATTCATCATTGTATCATTTCATAGATTTGTTTGACATGAAATCTTCATTTCGTGGTTAAGTGTTATATCCGCTGCGTCAGTTTGGTATCGGAGCCATACTTAGCTATACCATAGCTAAGCCGAGCCTATTGGGAGTAAAGAGGAAGTGTTGGAGTTAGAGCCGAACTAATCAAAGCAAAGCCGAGCGAAGTCGAGAATAGATCATGCCTCCGAGACGTGCTAATCGATTTCAAAATGTTGAAGATGTATATAGGAGATAAGAAGCAGAGGCAATGGAGCAACGTATCAATGAGAAGTTTAACGAAGGTATTGGAAAGTTGGAGAAATTGATGACTGACATGAACCAGAGAAGAACGTCACAGTTTCGAATCGGGGTGGAAACAGGGTTTCGCCGTCGGTTTCGGGAGAAAGAAGAATGGCACCGCAATCTTATCAAGATAGAAGAGAATCATCAGTTTCCGTGATGAGAGACCACCAGGAGTACAGAAGTGAAGACAGAAGATCTCAACGTGGTTTTGAACATGAACCCTATCGTTATGTTGAACGACAGAGTAGAAGAGACATTCATGGCCGTAGAGATGTGGATGGTCTAGAAGGATATAGAAGTACATCTGATTTTGAGGAATATGGTGATAGAGGTAGTATTCATTATCGAGATCGAGGCCAAGTGCAGGATCGATATATTGATTCAGAGAATGATCGTAAATGGGAATCTGGTATGAGGATGAAAATTCCAGAATTCAAGGGTGGTATGCAAGCAGAAGAATTTCTTGATTGGTTGTCAACTGTTGAAGAAATTTTGGAATTCAAGGATGTGCCAGAAAATCGCCGAGTTTAGTTAGTTGCTACAAAGCTAAGGGGAAGAGCTATGGCTTGGTGGCAGCAAACTAAGCTAACACGGGAGAGAATGGGAAAATCAAAAGTTATTACTTGGGAGAAGATGAGAAAGATGATGAAAGCGACTTTCTTGCCGTACAATTATCAATCTCTTATGTATCAACGTTTGCAGAACTTGAGACAAGGAATGAAGTCGGTGAATGATTATGCAGATGAATTCTATCAACTGATTGCGAGAAATGATATTATGGAAACGGAGGAACAACTAACAGCTAGATACGTTGGAGGGTTGCGAACGCAGATTCAAGACATGGTGAATATGTTTAATCCAATGTCTGTTGCTGAAGCACATCAGACAGCTCTAGCTTGGGAGAAGCAAGGGAGACGGGGAGTTGGTGTGTTTACAAGTTCTAACAACTAGAACAAGGGCGCTAGTAGCAGTGCTAATGTTTCTAAAACAGTCAGTAAGCCGATTGTGAATGAAGCCGCTAAAGCAAAGGTCAATACCAGTATCAAATGCTTTAATTGTCAAGAGTTTGGCCATAAAAGTAATGAATGTACAAAACCAAAGAAGAGAGCATTAGTTGCAGAAGAATGTGAGTATTAGGATGTTGAAGCTGAAGTTGATTATACTCAATCACCGAAGTTCGATGAAGAAGAAGAAGTTGTGTCAGGAGATGAAGGGTGTAACTTGATGATGAGGAGGTCTTGTTTAACGCCAAAGCAAGAGGATGATTCTAGTTGGCTGAGGAGCAATATTTTTCAGTCTACATGTACTATCTTGGGAAAGGTTTGTCGATTTGTTATTGATGCGGGAAGCTGCAATAATATTATTTCTAAAGAAGCTGTCAAGAAATTAGGGTTGAAGACTGAAAAACACACTAGACCTTATAAACTAGCCTGGCTAAAGAAAGGTGGAGAAGTGAAAGTGGGAAGACGAGCATTTATTACATTTTCTATTGGGAAGAAGTACAAAGATAAAATATGGTGTGATGTTGTAGATATGGATGTGTGTCATCTACTATTGGGAAGACCATGGCAGTATGATAGAGCTGTACAACATAATGGTTGCACCAACAGCTACAGTTTCATGTTCGAAGGGACTCAAATCACCTTAGTTCCTAAGAAGCGTGAACAAAGTGAAATCAAGACAGAACCGAAAGTTGAACCAACTAGTCTTTTATCTACAAAAGAATTTGTTGAAGAAGTGAAAGATAGTGCTGAAGTGTTTATGTTGATTGGGTATGAAACGAGTGAAGATCTTGAAATTCCTGAGGAAGTTAAGCCGGTGCTGAATGAGTTTGAAGACGTCTTTCCTTTGGAATTGCCCAAGGAATTGCCACCACTGAGGGACATACAACATCAGATTGATCTAGTGCCAGGTGCTGTTTTACCGCATAGGCCACATTATCGTATGAGTCCGAAAGAACATGAAGAGTTGAGGAGACAGGTTGAGGAGTTGCTTGAGCAAGGGCGTGTTTGGGAGAGTCTCAGTCCTTGTGCTGTACCAGCTTTGTTAGTGCCGAAAAAGGATGGTTTGTGGAGGATGTGTACAGATAGCCGAGCACTTAACAAAATAACCGTTAGATACAGATTTCCTATGTCAAGACTGGATGATCTGTTGGATCAAATTAGTGGATCTGTAATCTTTTCGAATATCGATTTGAAGAGTGGTTATCATCAAATTCGAATTCGACCAGGGGATGAATGGAAGTCAGCCTTCAAGACACGGGATGGGTTGTATGAATGGCTGGTCATGCCGTTTGGTTTATCTAATGCACCAAGTACATTTATGAGGGTGATGAATCAAATTTTTCGACCTTACATTGGAAAGTTTGTTGTAGTTTACTTTGATGATATCTTGATATACAGTGCTAGTACAGAGGAGCATATTCAACACTTGCGAGAAGTGTTAACTATTCTTCGTCAAGAACAGTTCTATGCCGCAACAAAGAAATGCGTGTTCATGACGCCGAGTGTTTTATTTCTGGGATATGTTGTGTCCGAGGAAGGTATACAGGTGGATCAAAGTAAAGTTGAAGCAATCAGAAATTGGCCACAGCCCAAAACTATAACAAAAGTCAGAAGTTTTCATGGGTTAGCTTCATTTTACCGAAGGTTTATACCACACTGTAGTAGTGTGATGGCACCTGTTACTGATTGCATGAAGGGGAAGCAGTTTTTATGGACAAAGGAAGCAGGATCAGCTTTTGAGCGGATCAAGGAACTTTTGACGTCAGCGCCAATTCTAGTATTGCCAGACTTTCAGTTGTTATTTGAGTTACATACAGATGCATCGAAAGTTGGGATTGGAGGAGTGTTGAGTCAGAAGGGTCGTCTAGTTGCATATTTCAGTGAGAAGCTTTCTGGAGCCAAGATGAGATATAATACTTATGATGTGGAATTTTATGCTATTGTGCAAGCCGTGAAACATTGGAGACTTTATTTGTTCCATAAAGAATTTGCTTTGTATACAGACCATGAAGCGTTGAAGCATTTGCAAGGGCAGGATAAAATTGCAGCTAGGCATGCATCGTGGATAACTTATTTGCAGCAATTTACATTTGTTGTAAAGCACAAGTCTGGAATAACTAATCGTGTTGCCGACGCATTGAGTCGGAGGAACCATTTACTCACTACCATGCGAGTAGAGGTGATGGGTTTTGACTTACTTCCAAAATTGCTTAAGTCAGATTCATATTTTTCGGGAATCCTAGACAAAGTTAAGCAGGGAAACATGGATGGATATATGCGGGTTGATGGTTTTCTATTCAAAGGAAATCAGTTGTGTATTCCAGATTGCAGTTTACGAATGAATATTATCAAAGAATTGCATAAGGAAGGACACGTGTGCCGTGATCGTACTTTACAGTTGATTGCAAAATCTTATTTTTGGCCGTCAATGAGGAAGGAAGTTGAAAAATTTGTTCAGAGGTGTTATATTTGTCAGGTTTCAAAGGGGACAGCGACAAATGCAGGGTTGTATATGCCGTTGCCTGTGCCGACTAAACCGTGGGTGGGTGTTAGCATGGATTTTGTGTTGGGACTACCAAGAACACAACGCGGCAATGATTCTATCTATGTGGTGGTTGATCGATTTTCAAAGATGGTACATTTTATTGCCTGCAAGAAGACAGCAGATGCGATTAATGTAGCACAGTTATATTTCAGAGAAATATATCGTCTTCATGGGTTGCCTGAATCGATTGTTTCGGATAGAGATACTCGTTTTCTAAATCATTTTTGGATGAGCCTATGGAGAATGGTTGGGACGAAGCTGAAATTCAGTAGTGCTTATCATCCACAGACAGATGGACAAACTGAAGTTGTGAACAGATCCCTGGGTAATCTATTGCGATGCCTTGTGAATGATAATTTGAAGAGTTGGGATTCGAAGCTATGTCAAGCTGAGTTTGCACACAACCATGCAGTTAATCGTAGCACTGGGTTCAGTCCATTCCAGGTTGTATACTCAACAATTCCTAAAGGACCGTTAGATTTATCTGTAGTTCCACAGCAGAAAGGAGTAATCAAGCGAGCTAGTGATTTGGTGAATGAGTTGCAAGAATGCCACAAGGTGGTGCAGGAACGATTGCTTAAGGCGAATGAGAAATATAAGAAATCCGCAGATGCTAAACGACGACGCGTTGAATTCAAAGAAGGTGAATTTTTATATGCGGTGTTGACCAAGGATCGATTTCCTGTCGGAACTTACAACAAGCTAGCTGCTAGAAGGATTGGTCCTTTGGAAGTCGTAAAGAAGATTAACGAGAATGCATAACAGTTGAGATTGCCGGATCATGTTCATACTTCTGATGTTTTCAATGTCAAACATTTGATTCCATATTATGAGCATGAGCTTGTTGGAGAAGAGGAAAGTGTGAATTCGGGGTCGAATTCTTGTCAACTGGGGGAGGATGATGCGGCGCAATCTAATGTGACCTTAGGTCGTGAATGACCTAACAATTGGATAAGTCGCCCGAGCGACTTTGCGAGTTATGTCAGGCAAAGCGAGCCACGACCTAAAGAGTGTCGACCTAGTAAGTCTCGACCTAACACTGTTTGCGAGTTACGACATAACACTGGCGAGATAAACTTAAGTCGCCGACCTTACGAGATAACGGTTCAAGGAATCAAGAAGTCCAGCGAGGTAGCAACCCAAGAAAGCAAGCCGCATGTCTATAAGTCGCAGTTGATAAGTCGTTTTCCAACCCATTGTTGATTACCGCATTTTTAAGTCGCTCCATGATTAGGTCGCGAGAAGTTAAGTCGCAAACGACCTACTTTAAGTTGATGAAGCCATGATCTCTTATGTCGCTCAAACTGTTATATCGCTTCATTCCTTAGGTCGCTCACTGTAGGTCGCTTACTAAAGTGATGTTGTTTCATTTATACCGCTTTCCACTTTAAGTCGGTCCTGAAGCTCGAGCCGCTGATTTCTTAGGTCACGTGAAGCTGGGTTATCTGTTAGGTCGTGAGTTGCATGTTTCTTATATCGCATTGTTCTTGTGGGTTGCAATTCTATTAAGTCGTGTAACTGTTCTTGTCGTGTTGTTCTTAGGTCGTAGGTCGTTGATGCTATGTGCGCCTGTGTTGTAATTCCCTATAAATAGGAGTGTGATGTAATTATAAAAGGAGTTGATTTTTGAATAAAATTTGTTTGTGTGCTTTGTGCCACTTTGTTGAAGTTGAGTGTGATCTCCTTCTTCTTCCATCTTCGGATATTCGAGTGTGCTCGAATCAACGGACTTGAAGCCGATTCACGGAATCTCATGCGCGAGATCAACGTCGAAGAATCGTAGATCTTTTAACACGGTATCGTGCGCGATTAACGTGTTGGAGATAGCTAGAATCCGGTATCTCGTGAGATCAACGGATTTGGGCATTTATCTTGGGTATCATCAATCCATCAATTCATCATTGTATCATTTCATCGATTTGTTTGACACGAAATCTTCATTTCGTGGTTAAGTGTTATATCCGCTGCGTCACTTTCTTATGCCAAAAAGTTGAATTTTCAGAAAATGTTTTTCGGTCACATTTTCTATTTTTATTTGAATTAATATTTTGGTAAACAAAATTTGAAAATGATTTTAATATCACTAATTAATATTTAAAATAAGTTTATTTGGTTATTAAAATCCATTATTTAAATATTTAGAAACGATTTAAATATTCAAATGCAAAGCAACTGATTTATGGGTCATTACACTCTCCCCCCCCCTCCCAAGAGAATTTCATCCCCAAAATTACTACACATAAAGACAATCCAAAAGGTATATATTATACCAAGAAATTCATATAACAATGCAAAGCAACTATGCCATAAAAGAACATACATAATGCATTCGAACAACAAACAACTAACCTAACATACATCAGGGTAAGTTTTTCTAATATGATCCTCTGTATCCCAAGTATAATCGCGGGGATTATCACTCCACTGAACCTTCACAAGCTTCACCACCTTGTTTCTCAATCTCCTTTCATCCCGATCTACAATATGAACTAGATATCAGACTACCATCAAGTTTGGTTCTATCTCTAAGTCTTCCTGAGCAGATGTCTCAACAATCAAAGATGGATCATAAACATGCTTTCTCATATGAGATACATGAAAGATATTACGAACTTTAGACAATCTTTCAGGAAAATCTACTCTATAGGCCAATGATCCAATTCTTACCAAGATTTTAAATGGTCCAATGAATCTGGGTGCTAGCTTTCCTATTTTTCCGAATCTTACAACTCCTTTAATTGGGGAAACTTTCACAAATACCGAATCCCCGACCACAAACTCTAAGTGCCTTCTCCTTTGATCGACATAGCTTTTCTGTCGATCCTAGATTTCTTTCATCCTTTCCTTGACCATAACTACTTTCTCTAATGCTTCTCGAATCATTTCTGGTCTAAGAATTAATCGGTCTCCAGTCTCAACCCAATATGAAGGTGATTTACAGGGTCATCCATACAAAGCTGCATAGGGCGCCATGCCAATGCTAGCTTGGTAACTATTGTTATAAAAGAACTCTACCAAATGTAGATGATCTTTCCAAGAACCTCCAAAGTCCAAAATGCATGCTCTTAAGAGATCCTCAAAAATCCGGTTAACCCTTTCGGTTTGTTCGTCCGTCTATGGATGATAGGCTATGCTCAAATTCAACTCTGTCCTTAAAGCGGCTTGCAATGCTCCCTAAAAACGACTAGTGAAGATGGGATCTCAATCACTAACTATAGTTACTAGAATTCCATGCAGTCAAACGATCTCCCTCAAATAAATTCCTACCAAAGAAGCTGTAGTTCTTGTTGACTTCACCGGAATAAAGTAGGCACTCTTTGTTAATCGATCTACAATTACCCAAATGCCTTCATTACATCTTCTCGTTTTGGGCAACCCAGTGATAAAGTACATGGATACTTGCTCCCACTTCCAATTCGGTATCACTAATGGTTGAAGTAACCCGACAATCTTCTGTCGGTTACTCTTGACCTATTGACAATTTGCACACAGGCTCATGAAGATTGAAATGTCTCTCTTCATCCCTTTCCACCAAAAGGTCTTCTTCATGTTTTGAAACATTTTAGTTACTCCTGGGTGGATAGATAGCTTTGATCACTGGCATTCTCTCGGCACATCCTGTCTAATTCCATTAATATCTGGCATACAAATCCCTCAATTTATTCTTAAAATGCCTCGTGAGTCTATCTGAAAACTAGAGATAATTCCCTCTTCAACACTCCTCTTAAGCCGAGCTAAAATAGGGTCTTCTTCTTGGAAATAAGCAATTCTCTCCATTAGTGCTGGCTTACCTTCCAAATTTGCAATCATCGCCACATTCCTATTTAACGTATTTGCAATTGCATCTGCTTTCCCTGGTGTATAAAGAATCTATAGGCCACAAGACGTGAGAAATTCCCACCATTTTTGCCGCCTTAAGTTCAAATCATTTGGGTAAAGAGATACTTTAATGACTTGTGATATGTATATAACTCAAACTTTGCACACAAAAGATAGTGCCTCCACACCTTCAATACGAAGACAACCGCCAACAATTCCAAATCGTTTCTTCTCGTGAGGTTTCAACTATCGACTCGCATACGCTATTACTTTACCATTCTACATCAAAACTGCTCCCAATCCGGTCCTACAAGCATCCATATAAAATGTAAATCCTTTACTCCCATCTGGAATAGTTAAGACAGGAGCGCTAGTTAATTTTACCTTTAACTCATTGAATACTTGATCACACTTGGATGTCCAAAAAACTTAGCATCTTTCTTCACCAACTTTGTTAGATGAGAAGCAATCTTTGAGAAATCTTTAATAAATCTTCTATAGAAACCTGCCAATCCCAAGAAACTCCTGACCTTCATCGCATTTTCAGGTTTCTTCCAATCTTGAACCGCAATTACTTTACCATTCTCGGGTCCATACGTGCCCTAGAAATCTAACTTCGGATTTCCAGAAATGGCACTTATAAAACTTTTCCTTTAAAACATGACTTCTTAAAGTACTTAGAACAACATGAAGGTGGAACTTATGCTCTTCCTCTGACTTAGAATAAACGAGAATGTCATCAAAGAAGGCGAGAAAAAACTTGTTAAGAAAATCCCGAAACGCTCTATTCATCAAATCCACGAAATAAGTTGGTGCATTAGTCAATCCGCATGGCATGACTAACCACTCGTAAAAACTATCAGGGGTTTGAAAAGCTGTTAAGGGTACCCTCTCTTCTGCTACCTTTAATTGATGAAAACCAGTGGCAAGATTCAACTGAGAAAATATCCAAGCTTCGTGGAGCTGACCAAACATGTCATCAATCCTAGGTAAAATATACTTATTCTTGATAGTTCTCTTATTTAATTCTCGATAATCAACACATAATCTAAGAGAACCGTCTGCCTTGGTAATGAAAACTGCTGGCGATCCCCAACTCGATGTATTGCGTTTGATCAAACCTTTCTACAATAAATCAAACGTCTGCTTCTCTAATTCTTTTCTTTCCTTTGGAGCCAACCTTCGAGGTGGTTGTACAATGGGTTTGGATCCTGGAATAAAATCAATGCAGAATTCCACTTTCCGGTGAGGAGGTAAACCTTACACTTCTTCAAAAATATCCTTGATGTCTCGAACAATTGGTATATTTCTTTTCTCCTCTTTGGGTACTTCGAGGGAATAAAGGAAACTGCTCATTAATTCATTTGGCCTTCCACAATTTATTTTTGCCCCAATATTTCCAGCATCACTAACTCTAATAATTCTTCGATCACAATCTATGATTGCTCTAAACATAGATAACTAATCCATCCCCAATAATACCCCAAAACCCATGAACCCAAGAACAAACAAGTTAGAAAAGAAAGGCCGATTTCGATAATAAATAGGCACATTCAAACATATGGTATCAAGATTGGTCAGACCCCTAATTGGTTCGGCACACAAAGGGAATTATGGAGAATAATGTATTTAAGATTCAACTGGTTCATTAGGTCATACAAGATAAAACTATGGGATGCACCGATATTAAATAACACTCTAACAGGAATATCAGAAATGGATAATGTACCTTGCAACACCTGCTTTCCTTTTGGGTCTGTAGAAGTAGATGGTATTTCCTTAATAGTAAAAGCTTTCCCCTGAGCTCCCTTCTTCGGAAATGGACACTCGTTCTTCATATGTCCATGTTTGTTGCAATTGTAGCAGAGTGGTCCACTAGCCGGTTTGGGGCACTAATTTGCAAAGTGGCCCATTTGGTTGCACTTATAACAAAGGATCTTGGTCAAGTGTAACTACCTATTCTGTGTTGGAGCTCCACCTCCAGGCGTCTTTCCTGACCACTTTTTCTTCCCTTTGCGCTTGAAAAACGGCTTACTAGCGACTCGTATCATTGATAAAGGTTGCGCATTAACTGTTGGCACTACTCCTTTCTGAACTCCTTGCTCAATATCAAGAACTTCAAACCTCAAAGCCATACTGATCAGATTGGTAAAGGTACCGTTGAGATGGTTGGTCATTTCCCAAAGGAACTCTGGTCACATTCCTTTCACGAACATTTCATTCTTTTTGAGTGGCGTATCAATCAATCCTGGTCCAAAGCGGGGCAATGCATTGAACCTATGTTCATACTTCGCCAATGTCATCTCACCCTGTTTCAAATCCATAAAACTTCTGAACAACTGAGTCCTCCCCGCCTCTAGGATAAACTAAGCTTCAAAGACTTCCTTAAACTGCACCCAAGAGAAATCTTCTTCTGGTGTATTCATGGTGACTGAATCCCACTAATCCATTATTGCTTTCTGAAGTTGTTGCAATGCCAACAATCTCTTTCTAACATCTCCCAATCGAAGATCAATGAATATCCTTTCACAAGAGCGGAGCCATGTCTGAACTTCCAAAATATCTTTAGATCCATAGAAAGGCTTACCACCTGAAGCAGTAATTCTTGCACAAGGTCGCAAAGTTCTGAGGCGGCTGAACTTGCATCACTGCTTCTTCTACCGGTTCTATAACCTGCTTATTTCTAGGAGCTCAGCCATTTGTAGCCATGCTGGTTCCAGATCCCCTCCCTCTTTTTCCTCCTGTACTCATTTTCAATAACCTAGATAAGTGACAAGTTTCATTAGAATACAAAGATAAGGTCTAAGATGAAAAAAGGGAAACTACAACAAAAGATCTAAAACCAGACTTTTAGGGGAGAAAAGGAAATGCTCTCTCAAGGTTAACCCATTTTAGGGCTCTACTCACCCTATTTCTAATGAATTATACCCCAAACCAGGCTAAGGTATTCGCTCAACCGAAGCACTGATACCAACTGTGACGACCCACCTTTCTAACCCTTAGGAATGACACTTAACACATCCTCGCTGATCGTGTGCCGTTGCGCAAACATCGGAAAGATGAATCATCGTGGGGTGAAATAAAGAACAGAATAGAAAACCTCACAATGAAACTGCTAAATAAAACATAAAAGAAAATAGTACATCAGGTTACTCTTTAACAGGGAGTTATCAGAGTTACACAAAAGTACTACAAATTAGCTTAAGTAGTTGTAACATCCTGCCTTTACATATGCTGAAACAAAATACACTTACACAAATTAGAAAATACATCGGAATAGATAGCTATGTGGACAAAGGACCTTCTACTCGGATGTCATCTTCAAAAAAGCCCACAAAGACCTGCTACTCTCGGACTACTCAAATAAAATGAGTACCCAAGAGTTTAGGTAAAAAACAACTTGGGATAGACGATATGTCTGGTTTGAGTAAAACTTTAAACAATAGGTGTGAAATTAAACACAAACATGTGAGACCAGGCCGTTGAACACAGAATGGATTTACTCCCACATAAATTAACATCCAAACGTAAAGAATAGATAAAAAATTAAACTCCGCGAAGAGTGGTTGACTCTTCCAGATGCAAATAAATTTAAAGGTTTGAATCAAATCAGAAAGGAAAATCTCCAACAGATGACTAGGAGGGTGTACCCTCTTGAAGTTTACCTCTAGTAATATATTTCTGAGAAGCTCATTTACTCTGTGAGACTTCTCGAAAACCCCCAAGCTGAACCCCACCAAACCTTACTGAGTATCGGGATATTTCACATCTAATAGTACTATCGAATCCAATCTAGATGAGATGTGAAAGTATCCTAATGAGAGCAACCCCACATAGCGTAGCCCCCTCTCGCGCTTTGGTTTTAGTAATTTCAGACAAAGGATATCAAAGCTCAACGGAGCAACACATCATCTTAGAATGATGATAATAAAGAAGCTAAACTAACCGATAGGTGAGAAACCAACTATTGAGGATATAAAATGACCGTATATGGAAATTAAGTCTTGTATACTTACCACCACTCATCGAATTCAAACCTGTACATTTCTTGGTTAACAATAATAGCGGATAAGTCAAGATAGTGTTACCTCAAAGTCGTGTCTCACGATTATTCTTAACTTTCGAAATAGCGACAAGTCTACTTCTTCGATGTCTAGTGCTAATTATACAAATAAATCATTTTCATATAAGTGAATCGCTTTACGGAAATCAATTCATTTCCATAAACGATTCAATCGTTTTCTTTTAAAAACTTGAATTCATACTTGGCTTGACATTACAAGTACTAGTTTTAAAACACTTTGTTAAAAGAGTTTACTAACTTTAAAGCATTATTATAAAAGGATTTAACAACCTAAAATATTCTTATTACATTGAGTAATCAACTTTAAAACTTTATTAACTGAGCTGATTAATTTACTTCAATAACCTTTAATTATAAAGGGTAAATCCCATTAAAACATCTTAATTAAATTAACTAATAATATAATTAATTAAATTAATTAATAATATAATTAATTAAATTAATTAATAATATAATTAAATAAATTAATTGAATAATAATTAAATATCATTATTTATAAGTGATTAATTAACTTTATTTAAGGAAAGATTAATTAAGGATAAACAGATTTATTAGTCTTTAAAAAGGACTAATTAATTTTAAAAACATCATTAATTAATAAATTAATAAGTCTTAATCCCACATTATCAAAAGATTAATTATCCTTAAATATCATTAAACAAAATGATTAATTAATTTTAAAACATCATTTACTAAGTAATTAGTTAAATTTAAAACACATCATTAATAAGTTAACCTTAATCCTTATTAATCAAATAAGTAATTAAATTTAAAAATCATTAATAAAATAATTAATCAAACTTGAAATCATTATTATTTCAAAAACTTATTTAACTTGTAAACACAAGCCCAAGCTCGATTTGAAACCAAAAGGTTTCGATAAAGTGTGAATTCTTCGAAAGTGCCGATATATCGACTATCACTACACGGGCAGTTCGACAAACTAGTTCATGTCATTTTTCATCCATTAAGTCATCACACAACATATGAGTAAGCATATAAACATGGTATGTACATTTACACAACAAGTAGGAAACAACACTTGCAAAATTTCAACTTTAGCTTACTAACTTGTCACGTTACTAACTAAGTTCCAAAGTGTTAACTTTTTGATGCATAAGTCAAGCTACAACCACCATAACACTATATATATCCAACAAGCATTCACCAAAAATATAAATGAACTATATTTAAAGCTACAAACTTGGATTTCAAAAGGTGAGACTTTTACTCACCAAAACGCTTACTTCTTGAATCGAAATCGACTAACTCTTCGAACAACACTAGAACTAAGCTCTTTTATGCACTTGACTAGATTTAGTGGACCTTTTGTGGGCTTTTAGACTCGGCCTAGACCATATGGAGCATGGTCATAGTGGGAATGTGGGGGATATGGGTCTTGCTTGAAAGAGAATGGTTTTTGGAAGTGAATTAAGGAGTTTAGCTTGATTTTTAGAAGTGTATTCACTAGTTTTTATCTTGGGAATTTCTCTTGGAAGCCATGGAAGTATTCATGTATATGAAGAGGAAAGAAATGATGGATGAAATTAATATGTAAAGTGGAAAATATATGGAGATGAGGAGTATTTATATGCAAAAGAAATGAAGGGGTGAATAAAATAGCTTAAACATTTAATAATATAAAGTTGTCATGTGTTCATGCTTGCATACTCCCTCCACCTCACCTAGTACACACACACCCTCCTCCCCTAACCACTATGCGTTAGGTACTTGTTCAGGTTATGGTTAGGGTACTTAATTAATTTCCTAATGTTGTTTAATGTATTTTTGTGCATTTAATGTCAAATCAAGTTTTATATTTTAAACTAAGCTTGATTATTAACCTTAACACATTGATTAGCTTATAACATGATATATGTGCATGTGTGTGCATGTGTATATGAGTGATACAAAATGTGCACAACGTTTCCAATGACTTTCTTATGCTGAAAAGTCGAATTTTCGACAAACATTGTTCGATCACATTTTCTATTTTTATTTGAATTAATTATTTCGATAGACAAAATTTGAAAATGATTTTAATATCATTAATTAATATTTAAAATAAGTTTATTTGGTTATTAAAATCAATTATTTAAATATTTAAAAATGATTTAAATATTCAAATACAAAGCGATTAATTTACGGATCGTTACAAAACCCGAGCCCTAGTTTTCGGCTCCAAAAAATTGATCACGACTAACATGTTCGCACACTACCAAAAGGGTATGGGATCAAAGATCTACTCATTTGGAGATCAAAGATTCAAGTTTTGGGATTTTTAGTAACCTAGATTTATTGATTTTAATTTTTGATGTTTTTTTGGGTAGTAGTTTTTTACTGAACATCGACATAGAATGAAGAGAAAGAGAGAAGCTTTCTTGAAATGTTTGTTGTGTCTTACATTTTATGCTTGCACAAAGAAACCAGTGTATCTATTATGTTTTCATGTGTGCATCTATCCATATCAATACTCTTTAACGCACAAGTTAATCAAGATCTCCCAAGTTAAACAAACACTTCAAGCAATGCATCACATCATCTAAAAAGTATATTTTGAAAATTTTGATTCAAAAAGATTTTTGTAAAGAAATATTTGTGGTACTCCACTATCCTGTATTCCATTCGCATATGTACCACGAAAGATAAAAATAAAAATACGATTGTGCATCAAAAAGCGACACGATCTTAAAGTAACAATAAAATACACAAATTAATTTATTCTGTGAAATTTAAAAAGTATCATCGTTTGCCGTAATATCATCAAACGATAATTCAAATATTTTTCAAATTAAAAATTATATAAAAATCCAATAAATTAAAATATAAACACGTCAATAAAACAAAATCGTTTTATTAACAATTGATTTCCTTGTTATTTATTCAAACTATTTTTTATTGTAAATAAATTTACAAATGAGTTCACCATTATTATTTATTAATTAAAAGGAGTTAAATAAGACTATTTAATCTATTTAATTAATATTTAATTCAAAATTCAGATATTTAAATAATCCTTATATTTGAATCCAAGTTATTAAACTTTAAAATCCAATTATTTAAATATTTAAAATTAATTAAATATTCAAAATGAAAATGATAAATTTTCAGGATGTTACATTCTCCCCCTCTTGAAAGAATTTCTTCTTCGAAATTCCCAAAGGAATAAAATGTCGCCGAACCGTTAAGTTTAAAACTACTAATTAAGTGAATTATTAAACTCTTAAAGATCCTAAAATTTTGGAAAATTTCGACATCACCTCCTTTGCGCGGCTAGATCCAAAAAAACTACAACTCACCACAACTGGCCCAAATCAACAAAAGAAAACAAACCCAAGTGGCCTCCCATATCTGGTGCATAAAATCATCATTAAATCAAAATGCCAATTTCCAAATCTACTACGCACCCCTTATGCGTTTCATTTTAATTCTTTTGCAAGAAACTTATTATCTCAATGTGAATATAGGTGTGTAAGAAATCAAGTATAAATTTCTTGCTTCCTGTACTTACATAATTCAAAACAAAATCATGCTGATAAAAGAGAAATACACAAGCAACATAAACAAGATAACAACCATATACAACAAAAGTACAGAGAATACTCCATAATAAAATTCTAAGCTTCCAATCATTTCAACAGATAAATTTAGAACTAAATGCCTGGCATTTTATATTCAAAAAGTATTTTTCAAATTCCTCCAAAAAGAAATAAATCAAAGCCAAAATCAATTATGATACGAAGGGGCCTCCTACCGAAGCATGGTATAACTCTAGAATCAAAACAACACGGAGCATCCGGTGGGAATTCGGTTCCTCCTAAAACAACAACTAGAGTAAACAAATATAGCCGACGAGTCTTCCAAATCGAAAAACTCCCAATCGCCAAACTTTAGTCATAACCAAATTTTTTTTTGAGAAATCAAATCACCAAAACTCCTTTCAAATATTCTAAAATAATAATACTTTACCAAGGCTTTCAAAATAATTTTATTATTATTTCTTTAACAAATTCTTTCGAAATCATTATTTTTCAAAAGCACCGAGCTTTAGGTCCTAACAACAATAATTTTATAAACCATAGTCTATAAAATAACACTATCAATCAATCAAATTCCATAAGGAAACTAACTAATACTCAACATTATTTAAAATGTTAATTGACTTAACAAATAAGATTTAGAAATTTTGCTTAGGTTTACAACTTTCTAAAGTCACACAACAAGTATAAAAATATATTTAAGCCCGTGTGATGCAAATAAACCATTTGTGCGCAATATCTGATTCGATCATTTGTTTGGATACATAAACTTCACTTCTAAACCAATATTGCTCACTCGACCTCCCTAGTGCGGACTTCGATCTGGTTCCTCGATTAGAAACCTCCGTTCGTCGTGCATAGTCATATACTATGATAGAAAACCTCATTATCATGTAAGGAATCTAAATCAAGTGTCCGCTAACAAGATTCAAGTGAGAAATCCTTTTTCGAACTAGTGTGAATCACCTTAAAGTTACGCATTCGAACATTAGACTAAGAACAGTGCGAATAAAATGGTTTATGTTTAACTTACATACTTACTCTGATTGGTTTCTTAACTACACCAATATTTTCTAAGTCACATTCATTTTCACTTATATTTTTCATTTATAGTATTTCATTCAACACTAAAGTTATTTATGAATTGCTCCTTAAATTTTCACTTAACTTTGCACATATTCTATAAAGACTAATCTTTATAAAACCTTAAGTTGGAACTTACTCCACTCTTATCCACTTGTATAATACTCCTCCATATCCTAAGAGTATATACAAAATATCATTTTATTTTATTTATTTATTATTTGTTTTTATTTATTCAAAACTCAAATAGAGGCCTAAACAAAATATGAATCTTAAAACTGAGTCGACTATTTCGACCTTTTTACGTTAGAGTGTCCTAAGGAAAGATGTTTACTAGTTAGCTCTATAGCATCAAATAGTTTATATAACTTAGATGTCTAAATAAATACTACGGTTTTAATAAAATAACTCTTATTAAAACCTTCCTATCTAATTTAACCTTTTTAAAACTTGAGTTAAATTATTCCTTTTCCATTCAAGAGTTAATAAATTTTTTCATTTATCAAATTATTTATCAAAATACCCTTTTTATTTTAAATCAATTTCCTTTAAGGAAACTTAAGTACTAAATACCTGGTTTTATTTCCAATCGTTTTTGAAATAATATTAATATACATATCTTCCTTTTGTATATCAAATCATACTTTTGGAGTTGGAAACAATTTTTTTTTACCAAACAACCCTATAGCAAATTACGATGGTAGGATTCCCCCACTTACAAACTCGAAAATGAACGCTGATGATGCTGCAGTCATCACTGAATTATTTTCCAATGACAGAAGTGAGTTTAGTGCTTTCTTATCGCTTTTAAAATTCTTTTTAAAATATTTTTATACACACATGCTTTTAAATAATACTATTATTATTTCCTCTAAAACTTTGAAAACAACTTTCGAAAACATTGGGATTTAAATAATTCTTGCCTTGAAGTTTGGGACATGTAGATATATAATGACCCGAACTTTTACAATAGCGACAAGCAAGGGGCTTTGAACACTTATTTGCATAATGATCCTTAGAACCGCAGTTGTAGCATTGCCCTCCACTAGAGGTAGGAGTCTTTACTACCGTTGTTGCTTGCTTCCCTTTCTTGTTGGGATAAGGACCCTTGAGCTTATTAGGACTCTTCTTGTTGTTGTTGAAGTTCGGTTTGGCACTCCCCACTTCAACATCACTCTCTCTATCTGCCTCTTCAAGTCAAAGAGCGATATCAACGAGCTGATCAAAAGAAACTTCCAGTTTCAGAAGTAAAGGCTTTTTGAGATTCTTATTCAAGCCATAAATAAACCTCTGAGTTTTCTTCAATGGGGTATTTATATACTCGACCCCATATTTAGATAGAGATTCGAAAGAAGCGACGTAGTCCGTCACGGAAGATTCACCTTGAACAAGGTCAATGAGGCGTCGAGCTAGAGATACTTTTTCAGCTTCTGGCACAAATTTTAACTCGAATCTTTCCCGGAATTGCTCCCAAGTAAGATCCGCTTCACTAATTTCAGAGATCAAAAGCTCGTACCAGTCTAATGCTATTTCTTGGAGCATGCTAGAAGCCACTTGGACTCGATGGAGATCAATAAGATTCATGCGAGAAAAGATGCGATCGCATGTTCTAAGCCAAGATTGGACTTCTATAATGCTCTCGGAACCTTTGAATGGCTTGGTGTAATTACTGCACAAGCGTGCAAACCCAGATTTAGGATGTGTGGGCTCAGGAATAGGTTCGGCGGCTTGAGCATTTCTCACAAGGTCTAGAAGTTGCTGAGCAGACATAAATACTCCATCCTGAGGAGTAGCACTCGATTGACCGGCGCTGGGACGGCCAAGTCTAACCATTTTTCTTCTTTAAGAAAGAAAGAAAAGGAGAAAAAGGTTATTCACAAAATGAATATCAAACAAACTTGATTGATAAAACAAGGCATCGTAAAGAATATAGGATAGAACGGTTCGAAGACTCGAATTAAATCCTATGGCATGATTCCTAAGAAAGACTTAGGACAATGATCCTTGCTAGATTATTCTACATTGTTCCGGAGTTTGGCTCTGATACCATGCTGTGACGCCCCACCTCTATACTCACGCTAGCCAAGAACACTACGGAGTAATGCCGTCAACTAGCACGAAGAATAAGGCTGTTGAGGAGCGACCATCCGTGTAATTGCTTTGTGCGAGCGTCGATATGTCAAATAGTGTAATTCATTTTAAGAGGAAATCCGACATACCGGTACAAACTCAAAGCTACTACACAGTGGCTATAACATCTTCGGAAACAAATATAGAAATAAACATAACATAAATCAGTGACAGATATTCATATCACAAAGGCGGAAATAGATATGAATATAACACATAGAAGTGTATACCAGAGTAGTGGTCAAACAAGATCCACAATATCACAAAAGAATAGATACAAGTGCTACACAAAAGAATATGTATACATCAAGGAGTCTCTATCTCAAATGTATAACAACAAAAACTACAAATCTAATGTAGTTAGACAAAAGTCAGATAAAGAGGATCCCATAAGGAGTCAAGTAGAAGCACCTGAAACATCTCGGTCTGATCCGAGTATTATTTAATAAGAAAATAATAAATGGATCAGTCTAGCTATAAATATCAGACAAAATGAGATAGAGTAAGAGGTATGACAAAAACATGTGATAACAGTAATGCCATACTGAGGTAGTATATATTTGAAAATCAACCATTAATCATTCAATATCACAAGAATCTTCTCAAAGATCAAAGAAAAATGAATATCATATTCATTATTTTTATTCGCCAAGTCACAAATGTTGGCAAACATCACAATGCCAATCGTAAAAGTTGGAGAAACACAAATTCACCAATGTCACTCATGTTCATCTCTTGTTTTATGTAGCCTTGAGGCTCATCCTTCTCTTTTAGACCGCATTCTTGAAGCTCAAAAGCATGATCCCGAATCTCACAAGTGGATAAAGTCGCGAGATCATTCCACTCGGATATCATCATAGAAACAACTGCTTGTTGCTTATGACTAAGGGCATCGGCAACAAGATTTCCCTTTCCGGGAGTATAAAGAATATCAAGATCATAAGATGCGAGGAACTCGAGCCAACGTTGTTGACGCAAATTAAGTTCCTTTTGAGAAAATAAATACTTCAATGATTTATGATCGGTGTAGAGAACAAATTTCTCTCCCAAAAGATAACGACGCCAAATTCTAAGGGCAAAAACAATAGCCGCGAGTTCTAAATCATGAGTGGCATATCTAGTCTCGGCAGGCTTTAATTGCCTAGAAGCATAAGCAATAACATGTTCCCTTTGCATGAGAACGGCACCCAAACCAACACAACTAGCATCAGTGTAAACAATAAAGTCTTGGTTCCCGTCGGGAATCACAAGAATAGGAGCATCGGAAAGGAGTTCTTTTAGTTTCTGAAAAAGCAGCTTCACATTTGTTAGACCAAATGTATTTAACTCCCTTCTTTGTCAAATTAGTAAGAGGTACGGAAATTTTAGAAAAGTCTTTTATGAACCGACGGTAATAGCCCGCCAATCCGAGAAAGCTACGAATTTCCATCACACTCTCCAGTCTCTTCCAATTTTGAATCACTTCAATCTTTGAAGGATCCATGGAAATTCCGGATTCAGAAATAATATGCCCAAAAAATTTCACACGAGATTGCCAAAAGTGGCATTTAGAAAATTTTGCTTTCAATTGGTTGCTCCTAAGAGTTTCTAACACAATCTGAAGATGATTTTCATGCTCTTCCTTGGTTTTAGAATAAATAAGAATATCATCTATAAAGATGAGAACAAATCGATCGAGGAAGTCTTCGAAAACTCGATTCATAAGGTCAACGAAATAAGCTGGAGCATTCGTCAAACCAAATGGCATAACAAGCCATTCATAAGATCCATAACGAGTACGGAACGATGTCAAAGGAATGCTATCCTCTGCAATACGGAGCTGATGAAAACCGGTTGCTAAGTCTAACTGTGAAAAGACTTTAGCACCACTAAGTTGATCAAATAAATCATCAATCCGAGGCAAGGGATATTTATTCTTGACGGTGAGATCGTTAAGCTTGCGGTAATCAACGCAAAGCCTAAGTGTACCATCAGATTTCTTCACAAAAATAGCTGAAGCTCCCCATGGAGAGGAACTAGATTGAATAAATTGCTTCACTTCTAATTTGGATAATTGTTTGCGCATCTCATCATTTTCTTTATTAGACAAACGATAAAGAGGACGAGTAATAGGTAGAGCTCCAGGGATTAGATTAATTCTGAACTCAATTGCTCGCTTAGGTGGTAACCCTAAAACGGGCTCAAAAATGTAGGAAAATTCACGAACAACGTGAATACGAGAAATGACATCTTCCTCATCATCATTATCGTCATCATGAGGATTTAAAGAATACAAAGATGCTGTCAAGTTGGAATCCAAATCTTTAAGAACAATAGAAATCTGTTTAACAGATTGAGGATGTCGAAGATGAATAGTCCGCTCAGGACATAGGATATGGGCTTCATAACGGTTAAGCCAATCCATTCCCAAAATCATTCCGAAACCAAGGTAATGCATAACATGCAAATCGGCTCGGAAAGCATAATCACATAAATTAATTTCGACATCTTTACAAAGTAAACTGAGTGTTGCGGACCCACCAACCGAATTCGCAATTCTCAATGAAGTCATCAAGCCAATAACATTCAAAGACAAAGCATCAACAAGTTATTTTGATATAAAAGAATGGGATGCACCCGTATCAAAAAGAACTCGAATAGGTTGATCACAAAACATAATAATGCCATCAAGGATAGAATGAGAAATACCTTGACCACGAGAAGTGTTACTAGGGGCTTGCACAACATTTAGCTTTTCCTCCTTCTTGCCTTGAAGTTTGGGACATGCAGATATATAATGACCCGAACTTTTACAATAGCGACAAGCAAGGGGCTTTGAACACTTATTTGCATAATGATCCTTAGAACCGCAGTTGTAGCATTGCCCTCCACTAGAGGTAGGAGTCTTTACTACCGTTGTTGCTTGCTTCCCTTTCTTGTTGGGATAAGGACCCTTGAGCTTATTAGGCCTCTTCATGCTGTGACGATAATAGTGATAACAACTAATCGGATCGACAAAAATCGATTAACATTGGAATTTTACTCAAAATTAGGCAAATAGGAAAAACTGGGAATTTCCAGACGTCTGAGGGGTTGTTCCAGACGTCTGGATTTGGTTTCTGGAAATATTCCAGAAAACCATCCAGGCGTCTGAAGCCTAAAATCAGACGTCTGAATTCCTTTTAGACGTCTGGGGGGTAAATCTATACGTCTGGTTTTGGTTTCTGGAAATATTCCAGAAAACCATCCAGACGTCTGAAGCCTAAAATCAGCATCTGACATCCTTTCAAACGTCTGGAACGATAATTCAGACGTCTGAAATTAGTCACTGCCCATTTTATTTTATGTTGTGTATTATTTTTCTCCAGGAGGCAAAACTAGACGTATGGCATTGGTATCCAGACGTCTGAACACCTGGTAAAGGCAACAATTTGCCTAGGCCATAATGGCCAAATCGATTCGGGAGCGATCGAGCAAGCAACGACGACTAAGGATTTACACCAAACGACAACCCGACCTTATAAGCTCTTCGATACACCCCAAACAACATATCCAAACGTCCATTGTAGGATTTTCACAAAAATTGGACTTCAAATTCAAAGATTGGTAAATCAACCATATCAATTCAAATCAAAAGCAAATGATCATGAATAGATGTTAGGAATTCATACCTAACAACAAAGATAGATATAGACATAGATGTGAGATAAAAGTCTCACCTTTTACACAAAAACAAGGAGGAGGAAGCTTGAAAACAAAAGAGGATCAACCACTCTTCAATCTCAACTCTAGAAGCACCAAACTAAGATCAGAAGCAAGTATTTCCTAAGTTAGGTTATAGGAACTTTTTGAAATTGGAGAGAGGTTGAGATGGAGAAGAAGAAGGAGATACTTACCTAAGCTTCACTTTGAATTTGGAGCTAAAACTTGGATTTGCTAAAGAAACTAGTGTTTAGGATTTTAATTTCCCATCTCCACCACCATTTTTGCTAAAGCTTAAGTTGTAGGAAATATTATGAAGTAAGGAAGAGGAGTGGAGTGGAGTTGGGTTGATATGTTAGGTTAATGGGCTGAAACCCAAACCCAAAGACCTAAGTGAAAAGGTCAAAATTTTAGCTAGCTCCAAACATATCAATGTTTATACTCCAAAAGGTTGCAAACGCCATTTTGGACTCAATGGGAGTGGTCTCGAGTCCTAATTCGGCTGATTGTAAAAAGTAGCTTTTCGGACTAAAATCTGACTAATGATGCTATATTTAAATAAAATATTTAAATATATAATCGTAAAATATGTGGGTTGTTACAATAACATCCGGATCAGTCTAGAAATAGCAGCGTAAGAAAACTCAAATAATGTGGTGAACATATATTAATTCTATGAGACCACGCCACTAAATGTGGAATGGGTTTTTATCCCACAAGAACAACATCCATATATGAAAGAATGGAAACAATTAGAACAAAACCCAACTTGAAAGAATGGGTATAAACAAGATCAAAATTCAAACATAAAGAATAGACACAAATAATTAAGCATCGAGAAGAGCTCCAATCACTTCTTGATGCGATTAAGAAAACAATTCAAAGATTTGAATCAATAACTAGAAAAGGAATATTTAGACAATGACTAGGAGGGTGCGCCTCCTTACTTAAAGTATACCTTTAGAAAATATACTTGAGAGAGTCATATATGTCTCTTGGGAACTCCAAACCGAACCCTACCAACCTTACTAAGAATCCGAGTATTTCACATCTCTGCATGCATACCACCGAAACCAAATCTAGAGTAGATGTGAAAATACCCTAATGGGAGCAACCCCACATAGCTTGGCCACTGCTCGCTTTTTGGTTTTATTTATTTTTGACCAAGAATATCAACACTCAAATAATCAATAAATCGTCTTAAATTGACGACACAAAAAGAAAAAAGCTAAATTGATAGCCAATAAATCAACTATCAGGAATATTCAACTGACTGTATATGGAAATTAAATCTCATTTCTTATCACTACTCGTCGATTTCAAACTTGTACTAACCCCCGGTTGAAAATGAAGCCGGGCAAGTTAAGGTAGTGTTACCTCTAGGCATTGCCTTGATAACAGTTTTAACCTTCGAATAGAAACACATTTCCATACCTCGACGTTTAGTACTAGGAGTATGACTAAATCCTTTCCATATAAGCGATACCATTTACGAAGTTAAATTTCTTGTCTTTTCCGCAACTAGATCAAACTTTAAAAAAATTTAAAATTTGAATTTGTGCTTGGTTTTCACATCACAAATATTTGTAAAACACTTTACAACTCTTTTAATAAATAAATCAATTATCTTTAGATACCTTTATTAAATCAGATAATTAAATTTAATCACCTTTATTTAAATCAAGTAATTAATTTCACACATCATTTATTAAAATGATTAATAAATTTTAAATATCATTATTAGAATTATTAATTAACTTTAGAACCTTTATTAAATCAGTCAATTAACTTTAGCGCTTTGTTAAATCAGATTAATTAACTTCGAACATCATTAATAACTTTATTAATTACTTTATTATAATTAAATAATAATTAAAAGTATATTTAAACCCTCAAATTCCTTTCAAAAACTTATACAATCCTTACAAACCTATTTGAAAAGAATTTACAAAATATTTAAGGTAAATAACCTTTATAAATTTAAAACGACGTTAATTATCTTGGAAGATAATTAATCATATTTATAATCTCTTAATAAATTTAAACAATATTAATTATCTCAAAAGATAATAAGTTAAATTTATAATCTCTTTATAAATTTAAAACAACGTTAATTATCCTAAAAATATAATTAATTAAATTTATAACTCCTTTTATAAACTTTAATCAACACTTATTCTTTATTTTTAGAATTCTCAAAATATTTAAAAATATAGTTTAAACAACATTCAAAGTGCAACACATGACCAAACATTTATAGATTAATTGACGTATACTTAATAAAATAAGACTACTTATTTATTCACTTCAATTGTTAAAATCATTGGATTTTACATTGTAGAAATCTCGACGATAGTTGTTCAGAAGATAATAGTTGCCGATAGGGTCCTGAAGCAAAAATTCAAGCGTCGGTTTTATTTAAGATGGAAGAGAAATAGAGTTTTAGAATTTATAGATTTTAAATAAACTAATTAATTTTAAATCTCTTTAAAAACAACGGTCCAGCCCATAACAAGACCGGCCCATGCACTTGCAAACCCACCTTCTCCTTTCTTCTTCCCAGTATCTTTCCTCCTCTTCATTTTTCATTCGAGACTGTGTGCACACACACACAAGCACCGATCACCAAAACATGCTGCTGAACATCCCTATGAGTCGCCATTGACACCCTCACCAAGTTAATCCACCTGAACCCACGGTCGTGCCCTCCGTCAAAATTTCGAACTTCCAAACTCAACCCTGACAACATTGAAAACCCATCAACGCCTCGTCTAGCCACCCCAAACAACCATCCTTCGCCAAACATTGCCCTGAGCTCCATCACAACCATCGCCACCTTTTCTCCTTGGACCGCACATCCATCTCGCCCTCTTTTCTTCGCCATTGCCTCAAAACCGAGACCACCAAAACATCTACCTTAAACCCTAGTTCGACCACGACCAGCCCACACACACATCTGGAAATCACCGCACTATTTTTCTCGCGTGCGCCATCCCCTGCACCTCCTCCACGCTAAACATCGAGGCCCAAAATCAACCACGTCATCTGCAATCGACCAAACCCCCAAAACTGATCATCTATGAAATTCTCATTCCACACTACACAAAAAAAATCCCAAACCACCTCTAAAATTCATGTTATTCAAAAGCGAACACAACCATATGATCAAATTATTAAATTAAGATAGTCATATTTTTGACAATACTGACCCACTCATCGTTACAGGGAGTTTTCTCCCTCCATACTTGATGAAATTTAACGAAATCAATTTTAAAATGCTCTACACTCTAAAACTAACAACTTTTGTTTTGGTGTCAAGTTTTAAAAATGATTAGATGATAGGATAATGATTTTTGAAGTTAAAGTTTAAACTATTTTTACACAAAACAAAGAATAGATGAGCCTTTTTTCCTGGAATGTACAGAGTTTGAGAGCCTATAAGATCTAATACACATATACCAGGGCATGTATACATATCAAAACATGTATAATTGTCACAAATCAAGGTTTCATTAATATCACAGTCATATATAAGAATATAAGCAATGTCCAGTAAACAAAAATAAGTGTTTACTCACTGTAATCAAAAGAATGAACACACGCTGCCTTCTTCTCCTGCTTCAAGCTTTTGAATACTTAACTTGATTTTGTTTTTAATGGCAGCTCCTTTACTTGTTTCTTTTTTTATAGGTATGAATGAACAAGTGAAAGCTCGGTCACATATAAATATATGAGAATGAAGTGTTCAGTGAAGTAAAAGAGGGGCTATGTACAGGCTTCTCATATATTTATTTTTGTTATTTTTTTCTCTTTTCATTTGATTTTTGCTGATCTGATTTATTAAGACTTGATTTGATTTCATGGGTTTGATTTGATTTATTTAGGTGATTTGATCTTTTATGTTTGATTTGAAGTTTGTCATGATGATGTTTCGTATGAATATATGCACACATATATAGATATATATGTTCTCATATACATATGTTTACCATATATATGCTTACATGCTTGCATATTTACATATTCATTTGTTTTCATATATATTTACACACATATTTTGTCATCATAAAGTTTACACTTATATGTATATATATATTTCCACATACACTATTTTTACTATAAATACATTTATGTATATATATAAATATGCATACATATACGATGTACAAATTTATTTTATCATATTCACCTTTATACATATTTACATATACATTACTTCATATGGACATATACACACACACACATATATATATACATATATACTTATATATATATATATATTAACATCATAAAGCTTGTATATATTTATATACATACATATATGGATATTCTATCTTAAATTTTAATAGTGGAGTTTACATACATATATCTATAAAATTTATCATATTCATAAATTTAAATTTTAAAATTAAATATAGTTTAATCAATTTATTGATTCAGATATTTCAGATATCAGAAAATTTATCCATTCGACTTATAAAAATTAATATTTCAATAATTAAAATTAGTTAATTATCCCAATATCAGATGGCTAAAAATCCGGGTCATTACAATCTCCCCCCTTAGAATTTTTTGTCCTCGAAAAGGAATGAAGCAAGAACTAGAATTTTGATGTATATTACTAAATTAATCATTCTTTGAACATTTTCAACCTCTTACTCCTTTCTATACATTTTAAGATACATACACTTTAAATTACATAGTATTACCAAGCTAGATTTTTATTAAAACATTTTTCATAACTCGATGTCTTAACAAGTCCATCCTTGTTCTTACAGAAATTTAGTCATACGTTGATCAGGCGTAGGACTAAATATCTCTAAGTACTTAGTAGACCTAATTCAACACTCGGTGAAAATACTTGAAAATATTTCGAAACGATATGGAAAGTATCACCCCCTTTTTCCTTCCTTACCACCATGGATCGCAGTTAACACGATGATTGCGTCGCCATCCCAGCGAAATCATAAGAAAACATTAGGCATCAACACCCCTCGATTTACGCCCTGGGAACACGATAGACCGCCGCTACACAATGGTTGCGTCGCTATCCCAGCGAAACCATAAGTAGTTTGTAGGCAATCTCTACCCCCCGAATTACGCTATCAAAACAAAACCACGTAGATCGCAATCTACCGATGTTACGTCGCTATCCCAGCGAAATCAAATGTAGACTATAGGAAATCTCTGCCCCCCGAATTACGCTATGGAACCACGATAGATCGCAGTTACACAAAGGTTGCGTTGCTATCATAGCAAAACCATAAGTAACTATAGGCAATCCCTGCCTCTCGAATTACGCTTCCAACCCTCATAGATCGTAGTTACACAAGGGTTGCGTTACTATCACAGCAAAAACCATACGTAACTGTAGATATAATACCCCTCGATTTATGCTATGCAAACAAATGATCACCAAGAACTCATGAGTTTTTGTCCGGACGTCCTCTAGGATCCCAATTCTCATTGAACCCACCTCGTGGATTCCAAGGTAGACCCACCCAGTGGATCTCCTACTCCAAATTTCAACTTTCATAGGGGTGCCTTTCCATACTTTTAGTTTCAAAACATATCATACTATATACATAATACCTTTCAAATCATACACTTCATATGTATCACATATAAATTTTATCTATGTAAAATTGATATCTTCTAAATCGATATATTTTTTTAATTCGGTTTACCCAATTTCTAAAATCGACTATTTTCCAAAATCAAATGTCTCTAAAAATCAATAGGTTCCAAAACTATTTCAGTTTCATTCTCATATACATATAAGATTATTCTTTCCAACTTGAATAACTTTAGGATCAATAGTTTTTGAATCCGCTTCATATTTACATAAACTCCAATTAGTATTTTCAAATACCTTTCAAAGATCATTTCCTTCTGGTTAAAAATTCAACAAGGGGAGTTTGAATATATAACTAACATATATAATCTCATTAATGCTAATAAAAAATTTCCTAGTTCGATTACTTTTCAAATTTATTGGTAACATTTCTTACTTCTTATGACGTAAATTTTAGTTATAATAACTATTCAATCTTCATTCTAATTGATTTCCATATTTGTTTTTAGTAATTATAAATTATTTTCAAATCAATATAAAAAGTGATTTTATATAAGATCATATTTCTTCCAAAACTATTTTACAACATCGATAGACTACAACACTAGTAAGTTAAAAATTACATCCATTCATCAATTTAAAAATTCTTACCAAAAGTCATAAATCTTGACGCCTTAACAACTACCTAGGGGTTTAGGAAAAACAGAGCCCTACTTATATTACAACGAACTCTACCTGCCAATTCTCACCACTCTGCATCCTTCAATAAAACTTCCTTAAGTATTTCCTGACATTCTGTCAAAATCGTCTATGCAATCCGTAACAGGGTGTCCCCACTTCTTGCATTTTCCACAAAAGAACTCTACACTTCCATCTTTGATGATTTTCATGCCGTTCGTGGGGCGTTCCACAACTTGCTTTTTATTTCATCTCTCGGGACAATTTCTAGCGATGTGTCCTATTATTTTACAATGGTAGCAAATGGTTGACCCGTCTACTGATACTACGAGTTTATGTTTCATCTTCCTCACCTTAGGGCAATGGTTTAGAAAATGTCCTTTCTCACAACGCTTAAAACATGAAATCTCAGAGCAAAAACGTTTGACTTCCTTATTCTTTTCCTTTCTTGGTTTACTGCACTTAGCTGCGTAATGCCCTTTATTGTGACATCTATAACATATGATATTATCATAAGGGCCTGGTCCAGCCCTTTCACTACTCCGTTTCTCTAGTTCCATTCTTGCTTCTTCCCGTGCCTTACGTGAAGCTGCTCTTCGCTCCCTATGCCTTGCCTTCCATTCTTCTCCTTTTGCCATCTTTTACAACTTGGACTAGATTCTAATAGGACTTCCTAACCTATAATTAAAACCTCGATTAGTTGAATTTCAGTTATTATTCTTATTTCTAGGTATCTTCTTTATTTCTTCTCAATCTTTTTTAAATTATAAGTTCATTAATCTATTCATCTCGATTTATCGTCAATACCTTTCATTAACACTTTCGAAACGTATTTAATTGCTAGCCTTTAAGTCGAATTCTATTTATGACCCAAGTCCACATCTATTCCTTTCAATTCATTACAAAATAAATTTAATTCCCTTCGACTTCCTTATTTACTTAGCACAGGTTCAATTTTCAATATCCAAGGTTAATTCAATCCATAAATTTGATAATTTGGTTCATTACTAATTTCCAGAATTCGAAACCCGTTTTATTTCAAAAATCGTTTGAAATCATTCATACATACATAACTTCTTTTGCACCTTTTATCAAATCTATACCTTTCCTTTTGCAATTTTATTTATTTAACTTGCACAAGTTAAATTTTATTTTACCTTGAAATTTTCAATTTCAGGTTATAAGTTCAAAACTTATTTAACTTGCCCTGAGTTAATTTCCAATCCGTTCAATCCATTTAAATTTTTACGTTCCAAAATTCAATTTTCACACTTCTTTTCTCATTAACATCATTTCCCAATCATAAGTTCAAAACTTATTTTCCTTGGGTGACACTTCTTATTTCAATGGGAATCCAGAATTCAAACACCCAGTATTTATTTCTAATCACCTTCAAATCACACACACACATATCCCATTTATATACCAAATCGCACTTTTAAATTTAAAGCAACCTTGGTTTTTATCCAAACAAATTCCTTCCAAATTTCCAAAACAACCCTTGTTTTTAAAACAAAAATTTCTGTATCAAAAATATTCCAAATAATATTACTTATTATTTCCTCAAACACCTTGAAACACATTTCAAAATTTCCGAGACAGATTCAAAACTTCTCAATTTAAATCCATTTTAATTTATAAATCACATTTTTAAATTATGCTTATATAATTCCACTTCTTTAAAACATTTCACCATGTCTTATTATTGTTTATTTTGTAATAAGCATCCTTTATTAAGACCCAACAACCAATTTATGATAATGATTAATATTATCATATCTAGAAACCAAACACACTATATATTGCATAATACTTTTCTAAAAAAATATTTCTATATATATATAATCAGGGTAAAACTATTTCATTTCAAAACACTTTGAAAACACTTCCGAAATTTCCGGAATTAAAATTCTGGTTTGAATCTATTTTTAGCTTAAGCCATTAGTATAGTTCATTCTTATCAAATTTCTATTTGGTTATATATAACCACTTAAATTTTATAGCTTATTTGATTATAATAATAACCAATCACCTCAATGTATTATAATAATTCCAGAAAATTATTTCTTTTTATATCAAAATATAATCTTTTTTTTAAATCGTTTATCCTTTTAAAAATTATTATATAAGAAAATAACAAGTGTGCTCTCATATATAATTCACTAAACTCATTCTAGGGTACTACTGACCCTATCTCTAATGAGTAATCTCCACCAGAGCCAAGGTTCTCGCTTAACCTTCAGCTTTGATACCACGTGTAATGACCGGGGTTTTTCGATCCTCGAAAATCAACACTAATACGCTCACTGTATAGAGTGCCGAGCAATCGAGTGCCGAAAATGCCAGATCGTAGGGTTAAGAAGAAAAGAGATAGAAGAAGAAACAGAAATAACAACAACACAGAATCTCACAATCGCAGCGGAATAAAATATAATAAATTATAGATTTTTATATATAGAATCCATATCA
This sequence comes from Allium fistulosum, assembly GCA_030737815.1. Lineage (NCBI taxonomy): Eukaryota > Viridiplantae > Streptophyta > Magnoliopsida > Asparagales > Amaryllidaceae > Allium > Allium fistulosum. The sequence goes on along the minus strand of CM060902.1, from coordinate 1,365,060,931 downwards.
GTTAATAAACATACAAATTATCAAAGTACAATCATCAACAAATCATTCTGGACAGTTATAATAACTTGTCTTCACAAGTGCTGAACATACAACCTACAATACACAGCGGAATATAATCAAGTATGTGTAATACGTCTGCCATCTAGCTCGTCTCCTGAGCTCCAAAGCATCCTAACCAGAATCTGTAATACTCGGTCTGACTCGAGCATTACAATAAAGTAACACCCGAGTCGGTCTGGAAAACCAGCGTGAGTAAACACAATTAATTTGAATTATTTAAGTTATCAAAATCCTTCAAAAACACATGTATCTCGTAAGACCGTGCCACACATAAACACGATGAGTTTTTACCTTACGATAACCAAAACACTTTTATTGAAAACACAGTGGTATTATAATAGTGTCTAAGTATAAATACTTATTAAATAGCCGAAATTGTTACATTAATTAAAATCTAGTACTAGGCTCTACAATTCAAACCATTAAGGTTCGTGGTGGTTATTTGGTCAAAGTGGTTTCGAATAACGCTGATATCCGATTCCGGTCTCTTCGAACCTAAAACGATAAATTTTCAAAAGTCCAAATGGTTTAAATAACAATTTCACTATCAGGGTGCTAATATTTACATATGGAAATTCATTCCATATGCTTACTTTATCATGACTGGTCCATCGACAATAATTTGATTGTGATTACTTCATTCTTCTGAAATTGAACTAGTGGTCATTACAAGTCGATTTACTTGTCAGTAAAACGTGTTAACGTTTTTTTTTCTATTTACTTTAATTTGTTTGGCAACTTAATAGCGCAGGCAATAGATAATTGAAATCAATATCAGGAACATTATCAGTTAACATAGATCATTAACTTAATCCATGATTTATAATTAATAATAAATCTACAATTCAGAACTTAACCGGTTCCAATTAACAGAGTCAAGTTATTTTTAAATCCAGATTATTCGTTAACTAGAGAAATTAAATAAAACGATTTATTTTAAATTAATTAAAATTAAACAATCCATTTAAAATCCATTTAATAATTTATAGACTAATTGACGTATACTTAATTAAATAAGACTACTTATTTATTCACTTCAATTGTTAAAATCATTGGATTTTACATTGCAGAAATCTTGACGATAGTTGTTCAGATGATAATACTTGCCGATATGGTCCTGAAGCAAAAATTCACGCGTCGATTTTATTTAAAATGGAAGAGAAATAGAGTTTTAGAATTTATAGATTTTAAATAAACTAATTAATTTTAAATCTCTTTAAAAACAACGATCCAGCCCATCACAAACAAGACCGACCCATGCACTTGCTAACCCACCTTCTCCTTTCTTCTTCCCAGTATCTTTCCTCCTCTTCATTTTTCATTCGAGACTGTGTGCACGTACACACAAGCACCGATCATCGAAACTTGCTGCCGACCATCCGTACGAGTCACCGCCGACCCCCTCACCATGTTAGTCCACCTGAACCCACGGCCGCGCCCTCCGTTCAAAATTTCGAACTTCCAAACTCAACCCTGACAACACTGAAAACCCATCAACGCCTCGTCTAGCCACCCCAGACCACCATCCTTCGCCAAACTTTGCCCCAAGCTCCACCACAACCATCGCCACCTTTTCTCCCTGGACCGCAAGTCCATCTCGCCCTCTTTTCTTCACCATTGCCTCGAAACCGAGACCACCAAAACATCCAACTTAAACCCTAGTTCGACCACGACCGGCCCACACACACATCTAGAAATCACCGCACTATTTTTTTGCATGCGCCATCCCCTACACCTCCTCCACGCTAAACATCGAGGCCCAAAATCAACCACGTCATCGGCAATCGACCAAACCCCCAAAACAGATCATCTATGAAATTCTCACTCCATACTACACAAAAAAATCCCAAATCACCTGTAAAATTCATGTTTTTCAAAAGCGAACACAACCATATGATCAAATTATTAAATTAAGATAGTCATATTTTTGACAATGCTGACTCACTCATCGTTACAAGGAGTTTTCTCCCTCCATACTTGATGAAATTTAATGAAATCAATTTTAAAATGCTCTACACTCAAAAACTAATAAATTTTGTTTCGGTGTCAAGTTTTAAAACTGACTAGATGATAAGATAATGATTTTTGAAGTTAAGGTTTATACTATTTTTACACAAAACAAAGAACAGATGAGCCTTTTTTTCCCAGAATGTACAGAGTTTGAGAGCCTATAAGATCTAATACACATATACCAGGGCATGTATACATATCAAAACATGTATAATTGTCACAGATCAAGGTTCCATCAATATCACAGTCATATATAAGAATATAAGCAATGTCCAGTAAACAAAAATAAGTGTTTACTCACTGTAATCAAAAGAATGAACACACACCGCCTTCTTCTCCTGCTTCAAACTTTTGAATACTTAACTTGATTTTGTTTTTAATGGCAGCTCCTTTGCTTGTTTCTTTTTTTTATACATATGAATGAACAAGTGAAAGCTAGGCCACATATAAATATATGAGAATGAAGTGTTCAGTGAAGTAAAAGAGGGGCTATGTACAGGCTTCTCATATATTTATTTTTATTATTATTTTTCTTTTCATTTGATTTTTGCTGATTTGATTTATTGAAACTTGATTTCATTTCATGGGTTTGATTTGATTTATATAGGTGACTTGATCTTTTATGTTTGATTTGAAGTTTGCCATGATGATGTTTCCTATGAATATATCTCATATACATATGTTTACCATGTATATGCTTACATGCTTGAATATTTACATATTCATTTGTTTTCATATATATTTGCATACATATTTTTGTCATCATAAAGTTTACACTTATATGTATATATATTTACACACACACACACACACACACACACACTATTGTTTGTACCAAAATTGGGCACAACACTCTTCGGAAGAGTTTGAAGAGATAAAAATGAAGAAATTAAATGGAAAAAGAGGATTAACTAACAAACACTTCAAAAAAACAAATAAGAAAGAACGCAGAAACACAGAAATTTAGAGTGGTTCGGTGTATTGCCTACGTCCACTATGAAATAGATGATTTTATTGATATTTCCTTGATGATTACAACTGATTACAGCGGCTAACAGTAGATTACAGTAGTAAAATTCGAGTATAATAGCAGCCTTGTAGCGCAAAAATGTTTTTGGCAGAGTCTGGACGTCAGAGAACCAAAAGATCCCTTTTCTATAGGCTCTAGGGTGCTATTTATAGGCGTAGGAGGCAAATATCTCACTCAGGTCTCGGGAGACTTTTTCTGGCACGTGGGTGGGCCCACGTGATCGATCTCATGAAGTTTTGGCTTGATCTGTGATCGATACGAACAAGTTTTGTATCGATCAGGACTTGCTCCAATCGAGTCAAAACTTGGCACAAACTACTGAAGCTTGATGGATTCGAACAAGGCTCTTCAGCTGATGGATTTGAACTGATGTGTTTTGATGGATGCGAAGTGATGCATTCCTTGGCTTGCATCGACCATATCTTGACCACACGAACTCGGATTGACTTGAAATTTGGAACGCTGGCTTTCATAGCTTTGTTTGTTATGTCTTGTCAATTGTAGCCTGATCCGGTCTCGGACAAAATTTATCGATATCCATGGTGAACTTGTGCTTACTTGACATTCGAGATGAGTGGTCTTTGTTCTTTAGTCAATTCCTTGATATCTCAGCCTTGCGAAAAGGCGGGATAACATTTGCCCCCCCCCCAAGTACGTCCTGTGAGAACATGACGTGCTTTGAATAGTCGTATCTTTCATTCCGAACAGTTCTGTCTGACTTGTTGAACGATTGTTGTTTTTTCGTTGAAAGTTGTAATCCTTGATTGATCCATAGAGACATAAATTATGGACTGTAGACTGCCAACTGTTGTACTGTGTTCCATCGTAACTGATTGCTATATGATACTGATTAGCTGTTTATTGTTGTAATTTGTTCATCAGGTGGGCATTCGACCTGTGAATTTTGAAAATTAGTCCGACATACATGCATATATGTTAACCTGACTCTTGTTAACGTTTGCACGTTCACAAGTCATTGTCAGTTTTCTCGCATCGAATTCCGTATCGATCCTCTCCTGAACCGATGTGAAATTCGAGCTGTAACAACGTTTGATGGTTGTTTTGGAATGTCCCTTCGTATCGATCCTCTCTTGGATCGCTGTAAAAGATCGAAAGATTGTTCTCGTATCGATGGATACGAGTTTTCATTAGTCGTGCGTCGATTGTAACGAACAGTGAAATTTGTATCGATGTGTCTCAAATCCCTATGGTCTTCAAAGTGACGGATGCAGAATCGTCATTTCGAACCATTGATACGAAGCTTAGGCCTCCAAGCCTATGGATACGAAATGATGCTTCGTACCGACGAAATTACATGGCTCCAGTGTAGCTTGGCCACTCTTTTCGCATCGATGAATTGATGGGTTCGAAAAGTTTTACTCACAGTCGACCGTAGATGGATACGAGGGAAGCTCTTTCGCACCATCGTGTCTAACCATTTCGACCGGTTCACTATCACCGGGATATGAATCATTTACTCTCTCACATTCGAGTCCATATAAATACCATTTGGACTTAAGAAAATTTCACTTGTTTTCTATTGCTCACGAACTGCTTTCACATCGATCAGGAAAGAAAAAGAAAAGGAAAACTGCCCTCGTCTCCAAACTGAATAGCCCCCCATTCCTTCGAATCCAACACTTAAATTAGGTAGCTAACTGATCAATCCTACTTTCAAACAATGAGACTTGAGTTTCTATGCCATTCAATTCGTGTATATGGTCGATTATGGTGATGCCAAGGCTGGAGTTAAGCCGGGGCTTGATTAAGGAAGGAGGTGATAAAGCTTGGATCGATCTGGAGAAGAAAGAGTCTGGGAGCCATCGTATCGATTGTGGGCGAGAGGCAAGTTCGTATCGATTCAGACAAAACACAATTTTGCATCGGTTGACGAAACTGTTTCGCATCGATGGAGAGTTAACATTCGTATCGATAGGTTGCCGACCAATCCTTGTATCGATCCGGAGCGATCGATACGTAGTCTTGGATTGGTGATCGATATGGAAGGCTTATCGCCTATCGATACGAAATGGAGACTATCGATCGATACAAAACGAAGAGTATCGATCGATACGGAATGAAGAAAATTAATTGATACGAAAACGATCGATACGAACAGGTGTACCATGATCGATACGAAATCCACATTCTTCTAACCGATACGAACTTGAATTTAGGTGATCGATTACGAGTTGAACTTTGATGAATCTGAACATCCTTGCACATTCGAACATCTGACTCCGACTAGCTTCAGCCTTGCATAACTGAACTTAACTGTTGAACGGCATATCTGATTGCCAATCGAAGCTCGTCGATGGAACTGGAACTTAACAAAACTGTAACGAACTTCAACTTGGATCGATCTCTAGAGCCTGGATGGCATTGTTGTGACGGTCAGCGATGACGGTCATTCCAGTTTAATTGTGAAGTCTTGTCGTTTGCATATTTTCCATACTCTTGTAGACATTCTTAAGAAACATGTAGCACTGCACTGCACAATACGTTCACACACTTCACACTGGGAATGCACGAGCTTATTATCGTCTAACGATGATTTCTAATAAGTTGATTAGTTATGGAGCCTACAAGTACACAACAGCAAGAGCTTCAGGGTTCATCTCCTTTTGCCCTAGAGATTCCGGCCATCGTGGCTGAAGTTATAGACCAAGCTCCAGACGAACTACCTAACGCTACGCTCATCTGTAATCCCCAAGATTATGTACCGTCCAATGTCTCTGAAGACATGTTGGGACGAATATGCCTAAGGCATGGTTTGTCATTGGACGATGTACTATTACCGGGACCAAACGATAGACCGCACGCTCCCCCAGAGGGGTTTACTGCCTTCAACCGTCATGCGTGCGCAGCAGGAACACTTCCTCCTTTCAACCAATATATTAGAGAAGTGTTGTCTTTTCTCGGAATTGCCCCATCGCAACTACATCCCAATGGATATGCTTTGTTGAACAGCTTATTCATTGTATTCATGGAGTATCTCTTTCGGCCACCGGCTCCAACAGAAATCAGATATCTTTTTAACTTCAAGAGTAGGTGAGATAGTCCGTCCTTCACATTCCTGGAATCGGTCAGGAACTGCCAAGTAGTTACCGGATCTTGGACAAGGCTGAGTTACTTTAAAACAGAGTGGTTCTACGTTCGGTGCCCCCCAGGATTTGCCAGCCGATGGCTTGTCAGACGTAAGTGTTACATTATTCTTCAAGAGTTATCCAGATGATAGTAGTTGATATAAAACTAATAACTCCCCTTCTTTTTTTTACAGCCGCAATTTCACGACCTGAAGGTGGGTATTTCAAAGAAATAGTGCGGGTCCTTCACGAAGTTCCAAGTGACGCGAGGGACATCGATTCGGTTTTAACTGACAGAAATCTGAGAATCGTTGGTCTAATCGAGCGGAGGTAAAGCATAAGGCTCGAAGGGACACTGAGGGCAACTTCAAAGAAAAAGAAGTTGAAGCGCAAAACACCTGGGGTCATAGTAACCGAAGGAAACAAAGGAGAGAGAACGCCCACGGATGATGAGCTTGTTGCCGGGTCTTCGGCCGGATTCCAAGTGATCGGAGGAAGAAGAAAAGGCAAGGCCGCAGCTTATAAACGTCCTAAGTCTCCGAGGTGGAAATCAATTGTGGTTTCTTTGCCTGCCCCCGATATTAGAATCTCAGAGGCTCCTCCCTCGCCAACAGAGAGTCCTTTTGAAGGGCTTACCGATATTTCGATTCTGGATTATGTGTCGTTTCAACATGACATCGGGTTGGAGGAGCTTGATAGTGCTCTTGATCTGAGCGAGTTGCTTGCTATAAGTGCGGTCGACATTTCAAGTTGGTCGGGGGGTTGCACATACATACACTTCATGGCACTACACGATTTCTAATCATAAATTGTTCAATTCAAGAGATCACTAACTTTTCTTTTGTTTCTCACTTACAGGTACAATGTCTGGGAGAGGATCGATGTTAGGGAGCCTCCGTTCGGCTCGAAAGTCCTCCACTTACCACGAGTCCCGCAGGAGAGATTCAGATAGAGACCACGATCGCGGGTACTCCAATCAAGAAAGATATGAGCGGGATAGGGATAGAGACTATAGATACCGATCTAGGTCCCGTTCTCCACCTCCTAGAATCCCATCACCACCTCCTGTTCACGCTTCACATCCATCAGAGCCTCCGCGACACAGACCGTCTTCTCAAATTTCTAGGCCCAAAACTCATCGCCAGAGAGCTGAAACTACGGCCCCCATAATTGCAGAGCAGGCCATAACCGAGCCCACGGGGGAAGGTGAAATTTAGATTGCCCAAATTAAGAAAGATTTCCCAAACATTTGCTTCGACGGCTACATCTTCCCCCCTCACCTAAAGAGAATCCCTTCGGAAGCTGAAAATACAATGCATGATTACATTCATGACATATACGACCAATATAGAGAGTGGATGAAGGCCACGGAAAAAGCTTCAAAGGTGGCCTTTGAGCGAGCTAAAGCGATTGAAAAGATGGAGTCTGAACTCGCTCAAAAGGACCGAATCATCCAAGTGCTCAATACCGAGGCCGAGTATTCTCGGAAATCTGAAATTGAAGCCACCAAAAAAGCTGATGAGGTGAATGTGGCGATGGGGAGATTTAGGTAAACACATGTTGCCTTGGTGGAAGAGATGGGCCACCGAAATACTACAGTCACCGCTGAACGGGACGCTGCCCTAAGAGAACTTGGCGAACTTAAAGCTAAATTTTCCAAAATCACCAAGGAAAGGGACGACGCGAACAACGCAGCCCAGGAGGCATGTGAACAGGCTGTTTTGCTTCGGGGTGAACATGATGCGGCCATGGCTAAGGTCCATGAGGTGGAGACTAAGGTTGAGGAGGAGGTGAAATCGACTGAGTCCAGGCTAGAAGCCGATATTGAAGATCTCCTTGTTGTTTACAATGCTAACGTGCTGAGGCACAGAGGCCTAGCCTGGCTTGACGACTACCCGACACATTTACACAACGCCTAGGGTCGATTGGTTGAGGAGGAGAAGGAGGTGCATCTGGGTGAGTCAGTCGACGAGTTTGAGCTCGAGAATCGTTTGCTGAGTGAAGATGAACGAAATATTCTCCATGAGTCGATGATTCTGCACGAAAAGGAGAGGCTTGGCACCCAGCACTTAGAAGTGGGAGAAGGCTCGGGGGTTGAACACCACGATGCAAGTCTTGAAATTCCTGTGTCAACCCAGCCTGAACCTTCACCTGCGGTTGATCCCCAAGCTGTTCCTGCCTACAATCCGGATCAGCCGTATATATCTCCGGCTATAGAGCAAGTTGCTAAAGTCGTTCATCCATCTACAAGCAAAACTGAGGAAGGTACCCTAAACATTCTTCATACTTGTTCAAGATCGAGAGCTTTATTCGATTTGTTTACTAACAATCTTCCTTTTCTTTTGTCCAGTAACCGAAGTCACACCGATCGTGCCTCCTACAACTCAAGAATCGCACCAAACGCAGGAGGCTATTGTCACCGAAGCGACCACCATAACTACAACTGCGCCACTTGATGGAATGTAGGGAAGCACGCTTATTTTTGATGAGCGGATGATGGAGGAACTCCTTGGTCATCATAGCGATCCTTTTGCGGACCTAACATTTGTTATGGGTAGAAGTGCACCTGCTGTCGGCTCTTCAATGCCAACCATTGATGCTCCCAGCGAGGCTCAAGCAACCCGCGAAGAAGAAATATTGGCAGAAATTGACGTTGAAATGGAGGCAGCGGCTCATGACGGTAGTTTTGGAGGTGGGATGGCGGCACCCGGTCCGGCTCCATTAAGGATGATATCACCTGGTGGTACAGTTATTGACACCAGCACGCCTATCCTGCCTCCTATAGTCGATCCAGTTCCTCCGACCCCGCCTTTAGGGAACATTCCCGTGCACTTGAGCTCAGATGAGGAAGTTGATATCATGCCCTCTCCTGGAGATCAGCCACCGAAAGGCAAAGGCTCAAAAAGAAAAATAAGTGGCAGCTCTAGTGGGTCAACACTGAAAAAGAAGAAAGAGTAGTCGTGCTTCTTTGGTTTATTTTTGGTAGATAGATAGGAATCTACTTTCGTTTTTCTTCCATAGACCGTGTATAGACGCGGGTTCGGCCCCTGCTAGTAGGAATTTTTTAGAATAAACTTGTACATGAATTTCTTTCACAGACAGTAGAAATGAAACTCTTCTTTTTTGGATTCTTCTCGGTTATTGTGTATCTACTTAAGTGTTTAAATATTTGAAGTGTACTTGTGAAGTTTCAGCTTCCGAGTCAAGTTTGTTTTTATTTGTCAGGTCCGTAAATTGCAGACACGATTCATGATCGGGAAGTGAGTTGAACTTTGATGTCGCACTGCTTCAGTCAATGGTCGACACTTAAGTTTTGCCCCCCAGTCTTGGGGATGAGTTGTAGAACATCAGCCTGCGATTGCATCTCACTTACAACATGTTGAGTTTAGTGCCACAGAATGGATGTTTGAGACAAGCGGAGATTGAGTGGTTCAACCACACTCGTTGGATTATCGATGATCACATCCGCACTCCGGGGATTTACATTTGTTTTTAGGTGGTTGGTTACGCCGGTTTAAGTTTTAATTATATGTCCCCGCTCTGGGGACTTGGAGTCGACATTTATACTTCGACTCGCACTCTGGGAGTTCGGAGTTGGTGTTTACACTCCAATTCGCACTCTGGGAATTTGGAGTTGATGTTTATACTCTGTTTTGCACTCTAGGAATCTGGAGTTGATGTTTATACTCCAATTCGCACTCTGGGAATTTGGAGTTGGTAAATAGACGGTCAGTCACATATGTTGCATGTTTTTTGGATTTCGCTCGCACTCTAGGAGCGAAAGGTGTATCAGGATCGTGGATGGTCGGATCACATCCACCTTGAGTTAACAAGTGAGGTCGTTAGATGGACGAGTCCACCCTCCTCAAACTTGGTTTAGATACGGGCGAAGTCGTTAGGTGGACGGATCCACCCTCTTCGAAAACGTATCTGTAAGTTTATACTCCAGTTCGCACTCTGGGAATCTGGAGTTAGGTGAAGGATTGTTGTGTATCAATCCTTTTTTGACTTTGGTGTGATGGCTTGTCCCCGAGCTAGGGTTTCACTTAGCGAGTGACTGGTCGTATCACAGTCACTCCCTATTTGAATAAATCCCACCGTATGATGGAACTTAGCTCTCCGTGCATAGTGATGATCATATGAAGTATTTTAAGTAAATCACAGCTCTGGCTCGAAGAGATTGTATTTTATTGCTGAAATAAGAAAATATGGCAAAGTCAGTTGCCTTATTACAAATTCTAATCTCAAAATGTAGAAACAAATTGCAAATGAAAAATAAACAGAATGAATAAACAGAGCCTGTTATGTGTAGTAGCGACGAAGACTCTCGTTGTTCCACGCTCTCGGAAGAGTGAGACCGTCAACGGTCGATAATTTGAATGTGCCATCTCCGAGCTTTCATTCAATAACATATGGTCCTTCCCAAGTTGGCTTCATATGCGAAGAGACCGGATAAATTCTTTTGAGTACGAGATCACCAATTTCAAAGGTTCGGGGTCCGACCTTGGCATTGTATAATCGGGCGAGTCGACTCCGATATGTGGCTGCCCTCAAATCAGACTATTCACGCTTCTCATCCAATAAATTGAGAGATTCGACGAGTAATATAGCATTTGTCTTCGGATCGTAATACGTCACACGATGAGAAGGTACTTCTAACTCGACTGGAATAGCAGCTTCTGAACCATAAGAAAGAGAGAATGGAGTATGACCGGTTGCAGACTTGTGGGTTGTACGGTAGGCCCATAAGGCCATAGGAAGTTCATCGACCCATTTGCCCCCCGGCCTTTTCCAGTCGTTTCTTCAGAATGGACTTTATAACTTTATTGACTTCTTCGACCTGTCCATTCACTTAAGGGTGCGCAACTGTAGAGAATTTCTTTCGAATGCGAAACCGTTGGCAGAAATCTTTAAACTCAACACTGTCAAATTGGATTCCGTTATCAGTGATAATGGTGTGTGGGAGACCGAATCGACAGATAATGTTGCGGACTACAAAGTTGATCGCTTTTTTCATCATTATGGTAGCAAGAGGTTCAGCTTCAGCCCACTTTGTAAAGTAATCAATTGCGACGATTGCATACTTCGCACCACCTTTTGGCAGAGGTAGAGAACCAATGATGTCGATGCCCCATACTGCAAATGGCCATGGGCTGACCATTTGAGTTATCTCGGTAGGTGGGGCTCTAGGAACTCGAGCATGCTTTTGAGATTTATCGCATTTCTTGGCATAATCCGACGCATCACGATTTACAGTCGGCCAATAATATATGTATCGAAGTACTTTCTTGGCAAGTGCTTGCCCCTGGTGTGATTGTCGCATTCTCCCTCATGTACATCGTGTAATACTCGTTTAATTTCATCGTGAGCGATACACCGGAGTAAAGGAACAGAGTACCCTCTTCTGTACATGACTCCATTCTGGATGGTGAATCATGAAGCCTTCCGAAGGACTTGTCTTCTGTCACTCCTGCGCTCCGGCAAGATTCCATGCTCAAGGTAATTTTTGAACGGAGTAATCCACGACTCTTTATCGGGAGCGACTTCACATACCCAATCCGTTTCTACCCGGTCAATACTTGGGGAAGATAACGTCTCTACAGGAATGAGTCACATTTGCTGCGCTTCACCAGTGCTGGCTAACTTTGCCAATGAATTGGCTTTCTAATTGCATTCTTGAGGTATACAATAAATGGCATAATAATCAAACTGATTCAGTATTTCCTGAACCCGAGCTAAGTAAGCAGCCAGTCTTCGATCTCTCGCTTGATATTCTCCCCGAACTTGACACACAACTAATTGTGAATCACAATAAATTTCAACAGCGATAATTCTCAAATCCCTATCAAGTTTTAATCCAGCTAAGAGGGCTTCATATTCAGCTTCATTATTGGTTGCAAGAAAATCAAACTTTAAAGCATAACATATAGATCGGCCTTCGGGGGTTTCGAGTACAACTCCCGCGCCTGAGCACCGGTCGTTTGATGCACCATCACTGTACAGCTTCCAGACGTATTCGGGGGATTCACTGGTTTCGGGCAAGTCTTCTGGGGTAGTAAATTCAGCTATGAAATCTGCTAGAACTTGTCCTTGAATAGCTCGCCTCGGAGTATAAGTTACATCAAACTGGCTCAGTTCGATATTCCACTTGAGTAACCTACCAGACGTCTCAGGTCGCGTAAGGACCTGTCGTAACGGCTGGTCGGTGTAGACAATAATAGGATGGGCCTAGAAATATGGACGGAGCTTCCTTGATGCAATAACAAGACAATAAGCCAGCTTCTCTAGTTTCAGATAATTCCTTTCAGCTCCAGTCAATCGTTTGCTGATGTAATATACCGGCTTCTGTATCCGGTCTTCATTCCAAATTAAGGCAGCGCTGATTGCGTTTTCTGATACCGCCAAGTAAACATACAACTTCTCATGATCAATAGGTTTTGACAGAATAGGCGGTGTGGATAGATGCTGAATTAATGCTCGGAATGCGCCCTCACACTCCATGGTCCATTCAAAGTTTCGTTTTCCTTTTCGGATCAGATCGAAGAAGGGAATGCATTTGTCAGTGGACTTTGAAATGAACCTGCTCAATGCTGCTACTTTCTCGTTGAGACTCTGGACTTGCTTTATAGTTTTTGGGGTTTCAAGATTTCTGATCGTCCAGATCTTTTTAGGATTAGCTTCGATTCCTCGAGCATTAACGATAAACCCAAGGAATTTTCCGAATGCAACTCCAAAGTGACATTTCAGTGGGTTGAGCTTCATTCTGTATTCTCGAAGTATGTTGAACATTGATTCCAGGTCTTTGATATGGTCAGTGGAAAATCGTGACTTCACAAGCATGTCGTCTACATACACTTCCATGGTTTTCCCGATTTGATTGGCGAACATCTGATTGACCGATCGTTGATAAGTAGCCCCCGCATTCTTGAGTCCGAATGGCATAAATTTGTAACAGTAAAGTCCCAGATTGGTTACGAAGCTGGTATGTTCCTGATCAGGTAAATGCATTGGTATCTGATTGTAGCCAGAATACGCATCCATGAAGGATAAGAGTTCATGTCCAGCTGTTGAGTCTACGAGCTGATCAATTCTGGGAAGCGGGAAACTATCTTTAGGACAAGCTTTATCCAGGTCGGAGTAATCGACACATGTTCTCCATTTTCCGTTTGATTTTCGGACAAGCACGGGATTCGACACCCATTCGGGATATAGCGCATCTCGAATAAACCCATTCGTTTTAAGCTTTTCTACCTCTTCTTTAAGGGCGGCAGATCTCTCTGGATCCATACCACGCCTTTTCTGTTTGACCGGGACATGCCGCGGGTCAATATTCAAAGTGTGGCTCGCGATGTCCGGCGAGATCCCACACATATCAGAATGCGTCCAGGCGAATACGTCAAGACTCGCCCATAGAATCTCAACCAATTCCTCTTGAGTCTGCTGGCTTAGCTGAGATCCAATCTTTATCATCTTTGAATCATCATCATCGTCAATCGGGACATCGATTGTCAGTTCGGCCGGGGAAGCTTGACTTTCTTTAGATTCTCCTCCACCTTCGATTTCCCTTGGGTCAAGATCCCTTTGGAATTGGCTGGGGTGCCCGGGCCCAGCCCGGGCATTAATTGTCAATTATCGACAAAATGGACGCAGAGAGATTCCTCTACGCCCTTTCCTTTCTCCTTTCGCTGCGCCTCCCGCAGCTCAGCAACGTAACAGGCTCATCCAGCAGCCTGATCCCCCTGAATAACTCCAACGCCGTTGTCAGTGGAGAATTTCAATGTCAAACACCAAGGGGCGATAGCTGCCCTGAATTCAGCAAGGGCCGGTCGGCCCAAAAAAGCATTATATGGGGAGTCTATATCCAACACAACAAATTGCAATATCCGGACTCTCCGGCGTTCTCCAGCCCCCAACTCCACTGGTAGTTCCACTATTCCAGTGGGTAAAGTAGCGCTTCCATTGAAGCCATGGATCCGGGAATGGCAAGGTTTCAAATCTTTGGTTTCCATCTTCATCTGATCATAAGCTCGTTTAAACATAATATTCACTGAGCTTCCACTGTCAACCAAAATCCTCTTCATCCAAGCAGGACCTACTTGAGCCGAGATGACCAGTGGATCGATAGTGGGGCTTCGACCTTATTAGCATCTCTATTTCGGAACACGATGTCTTCAGTCATCATCTTCTGTTGTTTGGCCAGAGCCCCTTCATCAAAACTACTACAACATTCGAAGTCTGCATGCCTAATAGAGCTGGCATACGACTCCATTTCCTTCCAGCTTCGGTCTACTGGATGAGGACCACCACAAACAGTGTTTATCACTAACCTCCCGTCGGTACGAGCGGGTTCTTCCTGCCTTTCTTGGTTTGGTGCACAAACTGATCCAACTTTCGTTCACGTATCAGCTTTTCAATGAGATCTTGTAAATGACGACACTCATTTGTATTATGGCCATAACTTTCATGAAATCTGCAAAACTTCCCTGTTTGGATTTGCCTTTCCGATGACGGCTTCGGAGCAGGTTTCTTGTACTGCATGGTATTGTAGGTCTGCAAATACACATTTTCCAGCGACGTATTCAATGGAGTATAATTGTCGAACATGGGAGCTCTACGTCGTGAACCACGATTTTGATCTCGTTTTTTACCTTGATTTCCACTATCCCTCTGCTGGTTCTGTTTGTTTTGTATATTCAACTGAACTTTTCTGGAACTCTCCCCGAATTGTTTAACTGCAATGTTACTTTGAATTCCTTCCATGCTAGGCCCTGCGTCATCCTGCTTCCTAGACTGTTTCGCATCCTCCCTCCTCAAGAATTGGGCTGCCTTGGAATAGAAATGGTCCAATGACGCAAGTGGCTTCCCAACTAACCAATTTCCGAACTCAGAATCAGGATCAATCCCCTTAGTTAATGCCATCAGGATAGAGTTGTCATTGGGATTGCTTATTTCTGCACACGCAGCATGAAATCGCTCCAAGTATCTGAGTGTCTCTCCGGGAGATTGAGTGACACTAGATAGAGTATTGACATCTTTAGGTCTCGCTACATGCATACGGAATTGTTCAACAAACTTGGTGGCCATCTGGTCGAAACTAGAAATGGATCGTGGCGGCAAACGAGTAAACCATATAGTAGCAATGCCCCCTAAGGAGATGGGGAAACTACGGCATTTAACTGCATCATCAGCTCTCATAGCATTCATTAGCCATTCATACTTCAGGATGTGTTGATTGGGATCAGAACTTCCTTCATAGACTGGCAAAGTTGGCATCTTGAAGCGCCGAGGTGGTTCAGCATATAATATGTCATCAGTGAAAGGGGTATGACTCCGGGAAATCCCCCAGTAGTCATTAGTGAGACCGTGACTTTCACGGATCATCTGACGAATCATCGTCGGTATATCTGGCATCTGGATATTTGGAGCATGCTGTGCCAAGGTGTGGTCGGGTTCCACAATGCGAGGCTGGACCGGACGCGGTCGACGGTCCGTGTCTCGCCTCCTTGGTTCAATATTTTCAGGGACATAAGGTTCTGGAGTGTGTCCTCGTCGGAGACGATGCAGATCAGCTTGATTTCTAGCATCAACTCCTTGTTCGGTAGTGGTGGTGGTAGCGAGGTTGCCTGTGACATGGTAAGGAACGGTACCCCCTCGGGAGGAGGGTCCGGTCTGATGACTGGTGGATGGTCCAGCCCTGGGTTGTCCAAGATTTAGGGCAGGTTGGTGTCCGGTGGCCTGGGTGTAGGTTACGTCCAGCCGTGGGTGTGTAGATCGGCGATGATCATCGGAAGAGGCTGAACTTTCCGTGGAAGAATAAGAAGCTTGATCTCTCCTGGATCTCCTTCGCTGCTGGCACTGTAGCTGGTTGGTCAATTCCGCGTTAGCACGGAGTTGCTGAGTAAGTTGCTGATGACCCTTAGTTAACTCTTGCATAAGCATTTGGAAATCTTCCCTGGTAACAAGGCCCGATGGATCTGATGGTCCGGCAGCATTCTTGTTGGATGGAGGCAGTTGTACGGGATTCTGTCTATCCCGTCCTTCCTGATCAGTATTTGTAGAAGCGGTTCGCGTGCTAACCATGATGAATTGATGAAGTCCTTTCCTAGATCTGATGCAAATCCGAATAGGATGGAAGGGCTTTAAGGCTTGAGATCTGGATCTTCTTCTTGGATTTATGCAATCCGGTATCGATAACAGATCCAAAGAGCAGGAGAAAAATTAGTTCTCTCAGTGAAAGCACCAAAGTGTTTGTACCAAAATTGGGCACAACACTCTTCGGAAGAGTTTGAAGAGATAAAAATAAAGAAATTAAATGGAAAAAGAGGATTAACTAACAAACACTTCAAAAAAACAAATAAGAAAGAACGCAGAAACACAGAAATTTAGAGTGGTTCGACGTATTGCCTACGTCCACTATGAAATAGATGATTTTATTGATATTTCCTTGATGATTACAACTGATTACAGCGGCTAACGGTAGATTACAGTAGTAAAATTCGAGTATAACAGCAGCCTTGAAGCGCAAAAATGTTTTTGGCAGAGTCTGGACGTTAGAGAACCAAAAGATCCCTTTTCTGTAGGCTCTGGTGTGCTATTTATAGGCGTAGGAGGCAAATATCTTGCTCAGATCTCGAGAGACTTCTTCTGGCACATGGATAGGCCCCCGTGATCGATCTCATGAAGTTTCGGCTCGATCCGTGATCGATACGAACGAGTTTCGTATCGACCTGGACTTGCTCCAATCGAGTCGAAACTTGGCATGAACCTTCCTTAGGTTGTACGTAAGCTCATGTGAAAATTTAATAGCATTTGGACTTGTAGATTGTGAGATATGATCGATGCAAACTTGCATTTTTATGAAGGCTGTCGCGTTTGAATCGATGTCTTCGCATCGATTATTTCAAATCGATATTGAGCACGTGCATGCAAGTTGACATGGTGCTAACTCCTCAGATCGATCCACTTTTCGTGCTATGTTGACTGCTTCCTTATTCGCATCCAACATCGATGCCTTGTTCGTATTGATCGATTTCGGTCTTGTTCGTATCGATCGTCTTCGGTCTTGTTCGTATCGATCGTCTTCGGTCTTGTTCGTATCGATATTAACTATTCTATTCGTATCGATCGTATTTGGTTCCGTTCGTATCGATCGATTGATTTATTATATTCGTACAAAATCGAGTGCTTGGTTCTGTTCGTATCGATGGGAAGTGGCTATTTCGTATCGATCTGTGGTTGATCGATACGAAGTATGTATGATGTTTGATCGACACGAACTTGACACTTGTATTGCAGCCGATGGATACGAAAGGGGCAATAGCTGATCGATTCGAAGTGAGCATGCCTTCTGATGGATACGAAGAAGGCCATCCTCGATGGATACGAACAAGACAACTGCTGATCGATACGAAAAGGAGTTGTTTGCTGATGGATTCGAATAGATCGATACGAATAAAGCGTATTCCCCTTATGGATACGAATTGATAGCGACTCTGCTCGGCCTTGATGGATACAAATCAAGGTCACCAGATGGATACAAACTACCGAAGCTTGATGGATTCGAACAAGGCTCTCCAGCTGATGGATTCGAACTGATGTGTTTTGATGGATGCGAAGTGATGCATTCCTTGGCTTGCATCGACCATATCTTGAGCACACGAACTCGGATTGACTTGAAATTTGGAACGCTGGCTTTCATAGCTTTGTTTGTCATGTCTTGTCAATTGTAGCCTGATCCGGACTCGGACAAAATTTATCGATATCCATGGTGAACTTGTGCTTACTCGACATTCGAGATGAGTGGTCTTTGATCTTTAGTCAATTCCTTGATATCTTGGCCTTGCCAAAAGGCGGGATAACAACTATTTTTACCATAAATACATTTATGTATATATATAAATATGCATACATATACAATGTACATATTTATTTTATCGTCTTTACCTTTATACATATTTACACATACATTACTTCATATGGACATATACATACATACATACATATATATATATATATATATATATATTTACACACACACATATATACTTATATATATATATATTTAACATCATAAAGCTTGTATATATTTATATATATAAATATATGGATATTCTATCTTATATTTTAATGGTGGCGTTTATATACATATATCTATAAAATTTATCATATCCATAAATTTACATTTTAAAATTAAATATAGTTTAATCAATTTATTGATTCAGATATTTCAGATATCAGAAAATTTATCTATTCGACTTATAAAAATTAATATTTCAATAATTAAAATTAGTTCATTATCCCAATATCATATGGCTAAAAATCCGGGTCGTTACATTCAAGAAGGAGAAATACATTCCTAGGCAATTATTCGCTAAAAATTAATCGCTTTTACTATAAATCAATGTAAGCTCTCTTAATCTATTATGCAATTGTGAAAATCATTTTGTTCAAAGATCTAGCCTAGTATGATTTATATCTACCCTATTATGATTTATACAGAATTAGCCTTTTCTTTTATTAATAAAGATAAAACTTACATATTATTGATCTAAAGAATAAAGTTTACAGTACACATATTTGTATGTATGTGTGTATAATTATGAGTGTATAAATCACATAGAGAGAGAACAATTAAAAAGGTTGTACACATTAAATGTTGAAAATTATATATGTTTTGAACACTTTATTGTATAATTATGTATAATATATAAACCATTGAGCATGCACTACCTTTTAGAATGCATATACTCAACATAGTTTATTCTGAATATTTAGTAAAATTCTTATAAAATAATTTTGCTCGATAGTATATACTTAAATTTTTATTTGAGCATGATGCTTCCCATGCAACTACAATTAGGGTTGTCAATAGATACCCAAAAAATCTGAAATCCGTTCGCATCCTTATCCGAAAAGCGGTTAAATATCCAATATTCGGAAAAACGAATGTAGATGTGGATACGAAGACATTCGCATCCGAAAATTATCCATCCGGTTTTTGTCAAGATTATAGTTTAAATTATGTATATTTTAGTACAATGAAATATATTTTTTATTAAGTTAGCAGTTTATATTATATGCACTTAATGCATATTAACTGTTCAAAACTATTTAATATCATCATATTTGTTTATTTTTAATACTTTTATAAGCAATGAGATCGAAAAAAATTTACGTTAAACTGAAATTTTCTATTTACGTTTCTTGATTTATCAGTCGTTAGTGGATAAGATAATTATCCGATATCCATCCGTATCTGCGGATGTGGATATTTGATACTTAAAAATAATTTCGAATGCGGATGCGGATATGAGATTATCCACATCTGAAAGTATTCGTTGACATGCGTAACTAAAATCTCTTTTTTAAAGACTACTTGACATTCCTTTTTCTAATGGGCCCAAACAAAATTCTATGCAACATAAAGCGATGTGGTCGACTAAATGCTATATTGTGCAGTATTCTCTTATTAATTCCCTTCCACACACAAAGGTATAAAAACAAGCATATGTACCGCTATGTTTAACATATTGCTATAGCAAGAGTGCTCGGTGATGTCAAATTCTCAAATAACAACGGACAAAATCTTTCATTTTAAAATCAATAAACTTGCAGATTTTTTTATTACAACCATGACAAATGTATTTCCTTCAATTTTTTCTTGACTTTTAATAGAATCTTCTTAGAAATCTTATAGCACTGGGTACAATTATTTTGAAACTTTTACTCATAAGAAAGATACTCTTACTTAAAGTATGCATTGGAGGCAGATATGGTCGCTCATAAACAATAATTTCAGATGCATGAACATTTTACCTTTTAGCATATTCTTCTTTTATAGAATATAGAACCGATTCCACAAACTGGTATCGCACTTATAGTAATTTTGCAGAACCACTGGCTCTTTCAATCGCAACAAGATTTGAAACATCAAACCATCATAATAGCTTTGAATTGTTCAAATTATTAGAGAACTACTAAGAAATGTTAAAGAAGGGATTTTGTCATACATGCATACATGTAAATACAAGCATGCATAAGTATGTGTTTGTGAGCCTTTTATTGAGAAAGAGGTGCTGAGATGGTTTAATTATGTAAAGAACTATCAAATGGAAATTTTATTAGTATACTTACAGGAAGCATTGAATCAAATTTATATTGTTAGGAATAAATCAAATAAGTCATTCATTGGTTATAACTTATAAAGAAACAAATTAGGTTTTTTTTCTGCATGACTGTAAGAAGATATTTTTATGAAAATAGCAACAACAATATTGTTTTAATACCTTCACAGTCGAAATTTTAAGAAATTCGATCTGTAGTGGAAATTAGGATCAACCCTTTATTTCCAAACTCTATACACCGGAAATCATTCAAAGAAACATATTTTAAATTATACCTCTAAAATTATTCTAGACAATCCTTTTTTTCAAAAATTAAATCTTTCACTTAATTGTATGAAAAAACTAAACATCTTTTTTTATATTTTTTCGCCAAAGAACTACAAATATTTGTAGTTAGAAATTGCAAAATCCAGCAGTCTAGTTTAGACTAAAAATAGGGGTGTTATTCAAAATATGTTTTTGAAAGGGAACAACCGTGTATTTTGAAACTTAAAAAGAGGGTGTATTACAAATATGCATGATTTTGAAATAAATAGTGATGGTTAACTTTCTGAAGCTCCTTGAAACCACTCTTATACATGGAACTGAACAATCATCCCAAGGTTGAATAACAATACTTTGAGGTGCATCTTATTACATTAAATATTCATCAAATGTAGTAACAACTAATTTATCAGTCTATTAAATAAGTTATGCAACAAAATAGGCAAACAGGAAGGAATTAAATGAATAACACACATTAGTATAAAGAAAACTGTCATTGTATGAAAATAAATATGTTATAGTGCCTAGTATAGAGAAAGCGATTAAAACAGATAAAGAAAACATTGATGTAAATGTGTTAGACTTCATACTCATAATGTGGTAACTATAAAAGAGTGATCGATAATTTTGAAGAAGTTTTCGAAACAAATTACCATAATGTTAGCCATGGATAACATTGTTGCCGATTGGAGGAACAAACAACTCCAATACACTATAGATTATTTACATGTGGAAAAAACTATATATGTGGAAAAAAATAAAGGCAAATGGATAGATGTGAACTTAGATCACTTACTTCATGCTAATGTGTTAGTTTTAATTCATAAAATCAAATCACCTCAATTATAGGATCATTTAAACATGATTTTTGGTTGGATCAATTTGAATGTTAAGTGAATAAAAAACCTAGTGATTTAGGATGTAGAATAGTACTCAATTTGATAAATACAAATACAAATATGTATATGTGTGCGTATGTTTTTGTGTGTCTCTATATGCATACAGGGTGTACCATAAATTATTGGAATCTAGAAATGGGATATTATTAGATATTATTGTTCAGTTTTATCCCAAGTAATTATTAAGCTAATTAAAGCCTAGTTCGGTGTAATCAAAACTGGCCCAGCTAAGCTTCGATTGGTCAATTCGTATTGACCTAAATCAAGCTGGCCCCAAACCAACCATCCACTCAATAGCACTTTAGGACGATGGTTGGTTAGCTCTTACCAAGGGGCTTCAACAGCCAACCCATTTAATAAGGATAGGAAAACTAAGCACCACCCAGTTCGGTCCATACCATCCCAATTCACTTGCGACCAGCTGTAACGACCTGTATTTTACGTATCGGATGATCGTAAAACATTTTTATTTTATTCGTATGAGGTCATATGATTTTATAATTTTGCGATATGACTCTTAGGAACATTTTACATACCTATTATTTTTCTCGAAGTTTTATGCGACCATTTTGATATTGAAAACCTTGTTTAGGCTATAATAGAGTCGAATTAGAGTCTCAAACCAGTTTCATTGCTTCAGGATGATGGTTTTTCATTTCTTACAGTTGTCATAATAGAAAAACGGACTTATAGTTAGGAAATTGTTTTTGTTTTAAGTTTTAACAACTACTAACCCGAATTAGTGTGTTATTAATTAATCAATCTTAATAGTTTGTAACGACCTGCCTTTTTGGACGTTTTAAGCAGACACGCACGTCAAACTCAAACATTCAAAAGGGAAGATTGTTATGGGATAAATAAAAAAAGCAGAGAAAGAAGGAAAACAAATACAGAATCTCGCGGCGGAATGAACAAAATATAATAATCTATTAAACAGTTCATGAAGCTGTTTATAAATAACATTGATTAAACCTTTATAATACCGATCAGAGTTACATACAACAAGAATAAATAATAAATAAATGCAGCGGAACAACATGATGCAGCGGAATAAATAAAACAAATAATAATAGTACAAATTCTTCGTCTTCATCCTTCATAAAGTAGTCTTCGATACACTGAAAAGCTCAGACTGACCCGAGCTGTTGGGCGTATTCTCACCACCGAACCAAGGCCCTACCGAACCACTCCCTACCGGACCACTCACTGCCGAGCCAAGGCCCTACCAAACCACTCCCTACCGAATCAATCACCTACTCCCACCACCGGACCAACCCATTTCTCCACTCACCACCGGACCAGGGCATCGCCGGACCAACTCGCTTCCAAAGCCTAGCCGAATCAACACCAATCCTCTACTACCGGATCAATCCACGCCTCCACCCACGGCCGAACCAAAGCACTACCGAACCAACGTTGCTAGGCCAGATTGCATCAGCCCAGGCCCACCAGCAGTTACATACATCCAAGACCCCTACCCCCAACCTCACTCTATAAATAGAGGGGCAAGAGTACAACAATGGCGGACAAGTTGGAGAGCTCAAGAACGAACAGAACTTTCAAACAACTTTCATACACTTGCAATCAAAGCTTTGTACTTGTAATCTGAACAGTAAAGGAGAATAAGATATAAAGTGGACGTAGGCACATTCTGGCCGAACCACTATAAACCTGTGTGTCTTTTACAGTTTAGTCCCTGCTTTTTACATATTTGCATAAAGTATCCAAATCACTAAGAACAACAGAAAATCGACTAAATCATATGACTTGGAGGTGTTTGCCCATTTTTTGTGCAAACATTTTTGGTGCTTTCACTGAGAACTGAACTGCGGACTTCAGCTTCTCCCACTTAACCTTCTTCCTAACAGCATTGCTCATTGCTTGGAAGACATGCCTCCCAAGCAGAAGAAAGATGTTAACAAAGGAAAAAACATCGCAACCAGCAGTATTCCAGATCCAGTGGTCACAGATCAAGTAAATCATCCCATTCCAACAGTAGTACCAAATGAAGGTCAGACAAATCCAACAACCCCTGCCACGGGACAGCCGGCAGCAATTACTAGGGCAGATCTAGACAGGGTTGTGGCTGAAGTGACTAACCGCTTCACATCCCAACAAGAAGCCTTGGTGAACCAACTCATGTCACGCTTAAGGGATGCTGAAGAGTCCAACCGCAACACTGAATCATGGGGTGAGTCCCAGTCTGGAGGATCTCGGAGGCGACAAAGATCTTCCTTCTTCGAAGAAGCTAACGACAGAAGCAGCCATGGTAGGAACCGAGACCGAACTCAGTCCGAACTCCGACCCGAGGAAACGCTTGGAACCGAACCCAACGGGGGAGGTACCAGGCGGAGGTCAACTGTAGCTGAGCCTGTCATGCTGCCTAACCACGAAAACGCCAATGAACGGGGCCGAGCTAGAGTCCAGCCCGAAGTTGGACCCGAGGAAGTGCTTAGAACAGAACCCAGCAGGGGAAGATCAAGGCAAGGGCCAACTGTAGCTGACCCTAGCATGCTCCCAGAAGACCAAAGACAGCCACTGGAAAATATTAGGAATGATAGACGATACCATCCCTACAGGTCATCTGGACGGAATCAATCCCACAGAGAATAACCGAACTCATTTCTATCTGCTCCAAATTCTGATGAAAGGATGGCACGCTTGTTCAGAGAGTGCGTCCAACGGGATCAAAGAAATCGAGGGATAGGCGCTAGGGTAACCAGCCCTTTCGCCCGCAATATCGAAATTGCCATCAGCCCCCGAGAATGGAAAATGCCAACAATGGAACCTTACAAGGGAACCTCTGACCCCGTTGTACACTTACAGAGATACACACAGCATATGCTCATGAGCGGAGCAACAGAAGGAGTACTGTGCAAATGCTTTCCACTATTCTTAGCAGATCTAGCTACCTCCTGGTTCTGCCATCTACCCCAAGGATCCATCAGCTCATGGGAGATGTTGAAAGAAAAGTTCATCAGCCAGTTCCGCATTCATGTGGAGCAACCCAAGGACGCTTATTCCTTATCCAGTATCAAACATAAACCTGGAGAGAAAGTGCAGCAATATCTAACCCGATTCAATGCCGCAGTGGCCGCTATCCAAGATGCCGATGAGAAGCTTATCTTAATGGCCCTCTGTAGTGGAATGCATCCGGATACTAAATTTGCTAGAAGATTGACAAAAGAAAAACCAGCTACTTTACCCGATTTCTTCCATGAAGCTGGGAAATATATGAGACTTGAAGACGCTGCCACTGAGAGGCAGACAGGGCAACAAAATAAGGCAGCTCACGGCAACACGCCCGCTGTAGCAAAGGACGTTCGAAGAAATGACTCTAGAGATAATGCTGGGGGCAAGAAGGGAGAAAAGCGTCTATATCGGCCAGGACTGAGATTTGACGCTTACACCCCTTTGAATGAAACGATCGAAAACATCTTCCTGGCCACTCAAGACGAAGTTAAATACAAACGCCCCCCTTACAAGAAGGAATTAGATAACGCAATTAAGTCTGGAAAATTCTGCCGCTTCCACGAATCCCATGGGCATGATACCAATGAATGCCATCATCTCCGGGACTTGATTGAAGAACACATCAGAAGAAAAAGACTAGAACGCTATGTAAAAGGTCAGAACAGGACTCCAGCTCCTGCCAATGGGAACCCAAGGCTACCCTCCCTAGAAATAGGCAGAGGAAATCGCAACACCAGCGGCTCCAGTCAAGAGAAGATAGTGGTCCATACCATCTCGGGAGGGCCACACATCGCCGACGGAAGCTGGGCAGAGATGGAAAGGCGTGATCTGTTGGGAAGGCAGTACCCTCACACGGATCCCATGGTTATCTCTGCCCGGCTCGGTCCAGCCGAAGTTTTCCGAATTTTAGTAGACACTGGAAGCTCAGTGAATATCCTATTCAAGCATGCATTCGACAAAATGAAGCTGTCAATAAAGGATGTTTTTCCCTGCAATAAACCACTACACAGTTTCACTGGAAATGCGAAGATGCCCCTCGGGCGACTAGACCTCTTTGTTGAATTGGAAGTCATCCCCGCTCTGTTGTGCGGAAACAAACATTTGTGCTGATAGAAAACCACTCGGCCTACAACGCCTTCTTAGGAAGACCAGCCTTGTCTGACTTCCAAATTGTCCTGGCCCCGTGGTGCCTGAAGATGAAATTTCCAACGGGCAATGGAATAGGGGAAGTAGAGGGAGACCAGGACATCGCTCGAGATTGCTATGTAACTGAACTTCGCAATAACCGTAGGAAGGATAAAGGGAAGAGTGCAGAGACTACCCTCTGCACGAAAAAATTGGAAGCATAGCAACTAAAGAAAGCCCCTCCTCTTCGATATACCAGTGACCCTTTCAATGAATTAGACCCTAGGGATAAAGAGGAGGAGGCCACCGCCGAGCCTGCAGAGGCTATGGAATTTGTATCTGTGGACAAACACGACTCGAGTAGACTATTGAAAGTCGGGTCCCAACTAAAAGAAGAATTGAAGAAACAACTCATTGATTTTCTCCGCCACAACTTGGATGTATTTGCATGGACGCACGCTGACATGACTGGAATCTCCCTAGACATAGCATGCCACGTACTAAACATCGATCCTACCAAGGTGCCAGTAAAACAAAAAAAGAGAAGTATGGGGGCAGAACGATCAGCAGCTCTCGATGAAGAAGTAAAGAACCTACTTGGCAATAACTTCATACGAGAAGCCATCTACCCAGAGTGGATTGCTAACCCGGTACTAGTAAAGAAGGCTAATGGGAAGTGGCGAACATGCATTGACTTCTCCAACTTAAATGACGCATGCCCGAAGGATTGCTTCCCACTTCCCCGAATCGATCAGCTTGTGGACAGCACAGCCAGGAGCCACCTATCAGCGCCTCGTCAACAAGATGTTTGCGGGGCTAATAGGACAAACTATGGAAGTTTATGTGGATGACATGCTGGTAAAGTCAAGAAAAGCCGACGATCACGTAAGCCACCTAGGCGAGATGTTTCAAGTACTTCGCCAATATGGGATGAAGCTGAATCCTCTAAAGTGCTCCTTCGGAGTATCATCAGGAAAGTTCCTGGGATTCATCGTCCATGCCAGAGGAATTGAAGAAAACCCTGAACAAGTCCGAGCTCTGAAAGATATCAGGATACCTTCTACCCGAAAAGAAATGCAAAGCCTTAATGGGAAGGTGGCCGCCCTGAGCAGATTCATCTCTAAAGCAACTGACAAATGCATCCCCTTCTTCGAAGCTCTAAAGAAAGACAAAGGAAAGTTCGAATGGACTGACGAATGCTTAACAGCTTTCCTTAACTTAATCGAACACCTCTAGAGACCACCAGTACTCTCAACTCCGAACAAAGGCGAAGAGCTATACCTATACCTTGTTGTGTCATCTCATGCTCTAAGCGCCGCCTTGGTGAGAGAAGACAAACACACGCAGCGGCCAGTATACTTTGTAAGCAAGAGGTTTACAGGGGCGGAAGCCAGATATCCTAAACTTGAGAAACTATCATACTGTTTACTAATCACATCACGGAAACTGCGTCACTATTTCCAATCTCATTCCATTAGAGTTCTGACCGATCAACCGCTAAGGCAGGTACTCCATCGTCCCGACACTTCTGGGAGACTACTTAAATGGTGCATTGAACTAAGTCAATATGATATCACCTACCATCCTCGCACCGCCATCAAGGGACAAGCCATGGCCGATTTCATTGCCGAATTCACTACCAACGAAGGTAAGGAGCAATCGGAAATAGCAAAAGACATCAAGTGGAATCTCTTTGTGGATGGAGCGTCAAACGAACAAGGCTCGAGGGTAGGTGTGGTAATAAACACTCCCAGGGGAAATAAGCTACACTATGCTCTAAAGTTGGAATTCGCTGCCACCAACAACGATGCAGAGTATGAAGCAGTGATAGCTGGATTAGAACTTGCCTTAGAGATTGGAGCCAATTCTTTATGTCTTCATAGTGATTCTCAACTTATTGTAAATCAAATACTAGGAGAATTTCAGGCTCGAGAAGAATGACTCACAGCATATCTAAAGAAGACCAGGCTGCTTCTCGATCAATTGGATCACTATTTAATCAAACACATCCCTCGGGAAGAGAACCAAGAGGCCGACGAATTGGCCAAGCAAGCTAGCATGAGAGACGGCACTATTTCCGGAGCAGTGGCCATCTCAAAGCAACTGACCCCGAGTTTCGAGCAGGTGAATCTGATAGCTGCAATCAAAGAGGAAACTTGGATGACTCCCATCCAAAAATACTTACAAGACCGCACACTGCCCGACAAGCATAACGAAGTCAAGAAAATCTTGAGGAGAGCTTCCTGCTACACAATACAAGAAGGCACCCTTTATTGGCGTGGCTTCTCTAACCCCTTATTAAGGTGTGTCGCTGGAAGGGAAGCAAAGGAAATCTTATCCAACATCCATCAAGGAAGCTGCAGAGATCACACTGGAGGGCAGACTCTGGCAAAGAAGATACTCCGATATGGATATTTCTGGCCCACCTTAAGCAAAGACGCCTTAGATTTCATCAAAAAATGTGACAGATGTCAGAAATTTGCTAAGATTCCGCGGCTACCAACAACTGAGATTACTCAAATGACCAGCCCTTGGCCCTTTGCAGTATGGGAAATTGACTTGATTGGCGAACTGCCAATGGGCCGAGGCGGAGCCAAATATGCTATAGTGGCAGTCGACTATTTCACCAAATGGGTGGAAGCAGAACCTCTAAATAAAGTATCTTCAGCAAAAGTTATTAACTTCTCGATCAAAAATGTTCTATGCAGGTACGGAGTCCCACTTAAAATCATATCGGACAATGGACTTCAGTTTGACAGCGAGGAGTTCGCCAACTGGTGCCAAGAGCACGGAATTCACAAAAGCTTCTCATCTGTAGCTTATCCCCAGGCAAACGGACAAGTCGAAGCTGTCAACAAAATTCTCAAAACTCTAATAAAAAAGAAACTTGAAAAGTCAAAAGGCGCTTTGGTGGATGAACTTCCTACGGCACTTTGGGCCTATCGCACATCTTTCAGAACATCAACGGGGCATACTCCTTTCTCTTTGGCATACGGATCGGAGGCTATGCTCCTAGTTGAAACTATAGTACCTTCCCACCGTAGGATCCACTATAACCCAGAAGAGAACAAAGAACTCCTTCACATGTCTTTGGATCTAATTGAGGAAAGAAGAAATGATGCAGCTCTCAAAGCAGCAGCTCACAAGCAAAAAGTGGCAACGCAATACAACTCCAAAGTCAAGCATCGTAGCTTACAAAAAGGAGATCTTGTCCTCAAGCGAATCTTCCCGCGCCCCGGAGCGCTAGATCCAATCTGGGACGGACCATATGTAATTCATAAAGATCTCCACAACGGAGCTTATATTTTGTCAACAGTGGACGGAGAGGTGTTCCAGAGGGCATGGAACATCCAACACCTTCGTCGATACTTTTCTTAACTTGTACTGCCCATATGAAGTGAA
The DNA here is from genome assembly GCA_030737815.1 of Allium fistulosum. Taxonomy (NCBI): domain Eukaryota; kingdom Viridiplantae; phylum Streptophyta; class Magnoliopsida; order Asparagales; family Amaryllidaceae; genus Allium; species Allium fistulosum. The sequence continues at coordinate 1,365,031,959 of CM060902.1, read as the reverse complement.
TTAACAAAGAGAATCAGTGGACGTAGGCATTTTCGTGCTGAACCACTTTAAAAACTTGTCTCTTTTTAACTTGTTCCTTTATATCTTGGCTGCTTATTAACCTTATCCTTTTCTGTTGAACGAAATCCTGTGTAATGGCATTCCCATTCAAGACAGATCACGGCGCTACTTCACCTGGACAAGACCTAACAGGTACTATGCGAATCTATGCCCTCGCCAATGAGACACTTTTGCTCCAGCATCCCTCTACTGCGGGTTAACTCATTGCTCGCGTTCGGCCCTTAAAGCCAACTGTAATAAGCCGATTATAAGCCACCGAGTAGGCCGACCATAGCCTAGGCAGCTCATTACGGCGTTCGGCTCGCCGGTAACCGTGAACCTACTTTAAGCCCCAACATAAGGTGTGGCCAGCCAGGGGTAGTTCACGGTTGACGATCGGCACCCACGCTAGCCGGCCACGGTAAATCGAATAATACCCACGATTATGGGCCATAATGGCCCGGGTAGTTACTGTGCGCGATCTCGGCTCCGAGTGTCTTAAGTACGGCTGTGGTAAAAAAGATAAACTCCCTGCGGAGGCGTAAGATGGGTGACAAATGTCTCCAAGACCCACAGCTAGGGAAAGTGACTACAAAACCCGTTTGCCTCGAACTTAAGCACATCGCAGGCCTTCCGTGATTGGAAGTTTTACTTTTTCTTATATTTCTATCTTGTTTAAAAACTTTTCTCCTATCCTCTATAACGATCCCTAAAGTACATGACACAAAGTAGGAGATGCTCACCGATGGGGATAAGAACTCACAATGGGATGACAGGTCAATCAACTACATTCCATACTCAGTCATATAAGACATTCAAAGCTACCATCTACAACTAAGACATGAAGGGCGGTACTTTCTTCTCTTGTAAATAAATACATAGCTATAATTTATTCGCACATCACATTAACTTTGCAAGGTATGAAATTATATCTTAAGCAAGAAACTGGCATCAAACACGATGGAATCACAGGCATGTGCACAGCTGTATTTCTTATGAAACACATCAAAATAACTAAGGCAGTCAAATATGACAGAATCAGCTTAAGTTAAAAATTACAGGCTAAGAATAAAGTTGTTTGTTACCAATAACATAATTACAGCCTAAAAGTTACATTAATGTTTTAGAGCTAGCGTAGACAGCAATGTCAAACAAACTAAAAGGACATCCAGGTCAAGTCAGGGAGTCAACTGCATCGGAGTTTCACCTCTATCATGCCGGCCCTCCAAGATCTACTTAGCCATGGGATCAGAACTCTCAGCATGCTGGCCGGAGGTAGTCGGTACCTCGGAGGTCTCACCTGTCCAATCCAGAAGAAGAATCCATTAGATAAGCGATAAGCAGTCAGGTTGCAAAAAGCTAAAAGAGAAGACTTACCAGCCTCTGCTCCTTGATCATCATCCTCCAACTGCACACCAACCTCCTCAACAATAAGCAGCCGCATACCCTCTTGCAGATAAGAAGGGTGGCGTGGCCTTTAGAATGGATGTGGTTACGGCTCAATTCACCAAGGAGGAGAAGGTGGCAGTGAAAGCTTTGAACCCTTTTGGAAGATGAGTCGGCGCCGGCTCCGGCCTTGTCAGCTTTCTTAGGCTCCTCTACCAGAGTCGGTTCTTCCTCCAGCCCTTCGAAAGCTAGGCGGAAGGCATCGTCCGTCCACTCCTGGATCACACCCGCTTGCTTAGCAGACAAAGCCCCAGCACCATCACCACTCTGTCCGTCGCCACCATCATCACCACTCTGTCCATCACCTTCTCCACCACTTCCACTCTCCGCCTCACCTCCTTCACCCTCGCCTCTTTCCTCCTCCTCATCTTCCTCCTCCGGAACGTCTGGACATGTGCTGGGGGAGGGTCCATCGGATTTCTTAAGTTTCTTCCCCCCGGCAATTGGATGCTTTGAGAAGGGTTTCCTTTTACTGCTCTTTGCCGTAGCCCCTCCTTTAGCTTTGGTGGCCCTCTCCTCAGCTGTGTCTCTCTGCTTGACCACAGACTGACGTGGAAGAATCAGGTTGAGCCCTAGAAGAGTAGCGTTCCTGATCAAATAAGAAGCCTCCCTCTCCCCTTCCGGAATAGCTTCTATTTCCTCAGCCATCCGAACCAGACAATCGTTCTCTACAACCGCAAAGCCACCTATCGCTAGCAAGAAATAAAGCACGTAAGGAGGAGTATTGCAGTCAGAACAAAAATCATAAATGAGATTCAACTTACAGCCAGAGGTGAAGCGGTGGAAAGAAACGGAGTCATCTTTGATAAAAAACCATTCCTTCTTAAACATGCTGAATTTCGAATATAAATCCAGGACTGGCTTGAAGGACACAGCCGACTCTAAGCTAACATACGGAGACCCCTTCTTGTAACCTCTCAAGTTGTACAAGTACCGGATTTCTCGGTTGGAAGGAGGACGCCCGTATCTCCTTTGGAAGATAATAAACAAACTCACCAAGATAGCATAGGAATTAGGCTGAAGCTAGAAAGGAGCCACCTTCAAGTATGTGATGAAGCTGACTATCCAAGCGTTAATCGGAGGGATGGCACCACACATGCAATGATACCTGCTGTAAGCAAAATATCCTTTTGGGGAGTTATACGGCATCACTCCGTTCCCCGGCAACCTCATCTGCGCTCTATCAATCCCAAAAGATCTAGATATGGCGTCAAGCTGCTCATCTTTGAGGGAGCTGAGAAAGCAGTCAGGCGGTGAGTTCAAGAGCTCTTGTGGACCGTACCCATCCACTAACGATCTCGGGGTAGGTCCATGTCGTCCCGGTTCTGCCGGGCTGGGGGCACGATGGAGGACCCTCCTTTATCCTTAGATTTCTTTTTATCAGAACGGGTTTCTACTTTATGAGACATTATCTGCAAACACGAGAAAACGTATCGTTAGAACAAGGAGTATAGAAATATAAACAAGCAAATACCTAACAGTCTGGAGTCTCATTTATAGTTCAAAACATAAAAGTACCGTTCGGTAATTCGAGACTTGAAGTTCATTCGGCACTTACGCTCCTTAGGAGATCATTCGGTAATTCAAGCATAAAGTTTATTCGGCGGAAGAAAAGCTCACCTGGTCCGGCAATCAAACTGGTTCGGTGAAATGATTGATTTGGCAGGCAAGAATTTGGTTCGGCTATTTCGGATAGTAAGGAATAACGAGAGCATAAGGCCCTTACTTATAGGCAAGCATAGGATAACCGGACCAGCTGGTTCAACACTTGGGCCGAATGGGAGAATCCAAACTGAAAAAAAAACAAAAAAACAAAGCGCGACATATGCAGGCATATGCCCCACTTTGGGGGGCAAATGTTGGGCGTATTCTCACCACCGAACCACTCCCTACAGGACCACTCACTGCCGAGCCAAGGCCCTACCAAACCACTCCCTACCAAGTCAATCACCTACTCCAACCACCGGACCAACCCATTTCTCCACTCACCACCAGACCAGGGCATCCCCGGACCAACTCGCTTCCAAAGCCTAGCCGAATCAACACCAATCCTCTACTACCGGATCAATCCACGCCTCCACCCACGGCCGAACCAAAGCACTACCGAACCAACGTTGCTAGGCCAGATTGCATCAGCCCAAGCCCACCAGTAGCTACATACATCCAAGACCCCTACCCCCAACCTCACTCTATAAATAGAGGGGCAAGGGTACAACAATGGCGGACAAGTAGGAGAGCTCAAGAACGGACAGAACTTTCAAACAACTTTCATACACTTGTAATCAAAGCTTTGTACTTGTAATCTGAACAGTAAAGGAGAATAAGATATAAAGTGGACGTAGGCACATTCTGGCCGAACCACTATAAACCTGTGTGTCTTTTACAGTTTAGTCCCTGCTTTTTACATATTTGCATAAAGTATCCAGATCACTAAGAACAATAGAAAATCGACTAAATTATACGACTTGGAGGTGTTTGCCCATTTTTGTGCAAACACGAGCGAATTGAAAAGACAAAACACTCGAGTCAAAACTAAAAGATCTTATGTAAGTTAAATCAACAGTATATAAATATGGGTGTAATGGCGTCAGAGATGTTTACGGGGTTTGAAATCTCTTATCCAGCGTCTTAACGTGAGTGCAATAACTTAAGAGATGTTCGGCATTTCCATCTCCTAAGGATCTGTTAAACTATCTACTATGTAGTACAATATGCTATTATAATAGTGTCAACAATAAAGTAAAGTATTAAAATAGCGTTAAGGCGTTACTCATATCCCCCTTAACACATTTTATATATTCCCGTAGTCTATACAATGCCGTAGGCTCCACCAAATCGGTGGTTTACCCAAAGGACACCCCATAGGTATGGTACAAAGCAAACTCGTAGAAGGCGCTCTAGGGCATGTGAACACGGCACTCGAGGCAATGTCGGGGTAGATTTACTAATTGCATAACCGGGCTGGTGGTAACGCATAGCAGCTACTATTGCCCACCTCGGAACACACTCCCATAATCAAAATCAAGGGGTGGCCACCAAATCATCATAAAGTCATAATATGGTATCGAAGAAGCATGTCCGATCGGAGGAATGACCTCACTTGGCCCAGGTATAGCTCCTATTTTAGTCACATCTATGCTGACTCACGGGAGTAAGGGTCACGTAAATACCTCATACATAAATCGTTCGCCAAACCATCCTACTTCATTTCTGGAATCTCCACCACGTACACAGTTGTTAAAGTGGTTTTCGGTATTGACAGAGAGTATGACAATATACGATCCCGGTCTCTTTAACAACCAAACGCTTATTTCACATCGGATGGTTCTTTTACATTTCAAAAGGTCAATTCACAATTTATATCAAAATATCATATTCAAATTCAAATCATATTCACTTTCAGATCATATTCACTTTTAAATCATATTCACTTTGAAATTATCGATAAGTTATGTTAATTAATACTTCATTTCAAATCATCTTATTCACTCAAATATGTCATTTCACAAAAGGTATCAATTCCAAATTCCAACTTAGGTTGTATCATCATGAAGGATTTAAATATAAATACTTCAACTTTACACAGTCTGAAATTTTAGAAAATAGTTTAGGTAATTATAAATAGTTTATATAGTTTTAAAAATAGTTTAATAGTTTAAATAGATTTAAATTAGTTTAAATAGTACAAATAGTTTAAATAGGTTTAAATTTGATTTAATTAGTTTTAAAATGATTTAAATAGATTAAATATAGATTAAATAGATTTAAATTATATCAAATAGGTTTTAAATAGATTAAATAAATTTAAAATAGATTAAATAGATTTAAATTATATTAAATAGATTTAAAATAGGTTAAATAAATTTAATAGTTTAAAATAGGAAAATTAGATTAAATTGGATTAAATAGGTTGTAATAGATTAAAATAAGTTAAAGTAGTTTAAATTGATCAAAATAGTTAAATTAGTTTGAAAAAGATTTCAAAGTTATATCCAAACATTTCAATAACTCAATTCCGATAAATTCATTTATATTCAACACTTCGACTTTGAAATTCCAATTTATATCCTTTGAACAATTCATTACATCAATTCCAATTTCAGCATTAACGCTCAAATTTCCGAAAATAATTCAGTTTATATAAATCAATTTCTATTTCAAAATGCCAGTTAACTGAATTCAAAATTTAAGGAATGAAAAATTATTTAATTTAACCAATCTGGTGTTCGTATATAATTTTCTATCCTAGGGTCGAGTGATACAGATATTTATTATTTCAATCCGCAATTTAACATTCTACGATTATATATCATTTCAAACCGCGATCCCGAATTAAATAAAATCCATAAGATTGCTCGAGTCTATCATTTCAACCCATAATGATTTTTCCCTAATCTATAGATCGTTCGGGTTTGTATCATTTCAACCCATAAGGAACTTGTAGTGTTATAACATATAACATACAACATCCAGTCATCCAATATCAACAATCAAACATACATCACAATCATCATCCAAATCAACCAATAGACATTAATAAATAACTGGTTATCATTAACAGGCATTAAATTGACAATTAAATTCAATATTAAAACAACGATGATTAAATGCAATAAAAGTCAAAATTAACTGGAATGACAATTCAAACATACCAAACCTCAATCAATAAATTTCAAATCACATCATAAATTTAATTTAACTAACATAAGATAATTTAGAAGTCGTGAGTGGTTTAAAACACTCACCTTTGGATTCAAATCGATTTGAAATCCAAATTAGGGCCCAAAATTTAACAGTCTTACAATTCGTCCAAACAAGCGCCAAAATGCATGGAATACGATCCCAACGGAGCAAACCGTGCGTGAATCCGAGTTTGTATGTAAAAGTTATACTTGTTAGAAGTTTGAAAATGTAAAATTTAAAATTTTTAAAACAATGTCATATTCGAAATAAAACGTCACCTGCTACCCTACACAGTCAAACCGAGTCACGTGAATGCTACAGGAACCATAACCCTTCATCTCGTTCGTACGCAAGCCGTCATGTTCAACTCCAAACGCCGCCGCCTTAGTTCGCCACCTACCAGATCAGAGACCATCGCCAGCCTCCCCAAGCTCCGCCGCCCCTAACTCCTCCTCGTGCAACCCCCAGTCCCACCAGAAAATGAGCCGCTGCTTCCTATCAAGCGAAATCGCTGCAAATTCTGAGCAACTTACGACTAGCAACGACCACCCTGCGCCCTGCTCGACACCACCTACCCAACGCCACTCCCTGATCGTCGATAGGACGACGATCTACCGTTGGATCGCCAAAACTTCATATGGACGGTCGGAATTGATTCGTGAATTCTAGGCAAACGATGAATCCGATTGAAAAACGAATCACACCAGTGAATTATGCTCGTCGAGAGCTTCAAACTGATATATAATTCGATATAGTTTGGAGGAGTTTGATTTTTGATTTGAATTTGATTTGCAATTGAATTTGAAATTGGGAATTGGTTTGTCCGCCATTGGAAAGAGAGAAACAGATAGAATTGTACGTACAGACAAATAGAATAAGAAATAGCTAAGGTTTATAACGAGCTATATATAGGCAGATCAGAAATAGAAATGAATGGACAAGATTGATCTGAAAGTTGAACGATATATGACCCGAAAAGCCCGTTACGTTTCCGAAACGAAAATGGATCATCCCATATATCAAAATAAATGTTTTCGATATTTTTAAACTCAATGGAACATGTTTTAGGTCCAAATTCCATCGTATGAAGAAGTCGCTTTCAAAAATCAGCTTATTTCAAATTGATTTCAATTAAATTGATTTCTAGGCGTTTCGAGCCCGTACAATTAAACGACAAGTCCGATCGTTATAAACTTGAAATCCTACAATAATTCACCGTTACGGATCCGATGAAACTGGTTTCGTCGAAATCTGAGACAGTGGCCAAAATGGCTATTTTCACGTTAATTAAATAAATTAATATTAAATTAATGATCACTTTTTAATTCAATATTTATAAACAAACAAATTTCATTATTTTTTATTACTAAGACATTTATAATAACTTAAAACAAATTTACCTAAAATTTCAGTGTTAATTATTTTCCAAAATACAGTGTTCAATTTCAACTGCAATTAATCCAATTAATTAAAATTTAATTCCAATAAGTTGATTTAATTTGATTTCTTTCTTTATATTCAATCAATTATTACTCTAATAACATAGTTAATATTTGTTTATATCTTATTTCACTAATATGCTACAATTTCAATATTTTATTTGTATTAACTACTATATTTCAATTATATAGAATTTTGTCTAATTTTCACATAATTTAAAATTTGAAATCCCAATTAATTTATTTATCTTGGTTTCATTCTTATATTAAATCAATTATTACCTTATGAATAAAATTAACATTTCTATTCATTTTATTACATTCACAATTTTCAGTTATTGTCTTAACTCACATTAATGTAACATTTAATTGCAATTGATTAAATATATTGGTAGCAAACAACAATCGTCACAATTGCTACATTTAATAACATTTGTAAGTTTATTATTTACAAATAATTGTTATAACTATTACTACCCCATTACTATTATAAGTTACAAATAATTACACCTTATTTCATTAATTAATCAACATTTGAATTATCAATTTCTCTTTTAACCCAATTATGCATTAATACATACATTACTAAAATTTATTTACAACCTATATCAATTATAACTCTTTAATTCTTTTAATTAATCGGAATTTACATTTAAAGCAGTTATCAATCACCTTAATTTAATAATATTACATTTTAGTCCAATTACATTCTTATTATTATCGCAAATTTTTTATTTCTTCCAACATTAAATCACCAATCTTCATTAAATTAACATATTTTAATTATCGAAAATTACGGGTCGTTACATAGTTGGTCCATTAGTCTAATTAGAGATTACTATAAATAGACGTTGTAGAAGTCGAATAAGAACTCTTCTCTCTCATTCCAAATCAGGCTTAGACCCTAATTAGCCATAAGTTTATCTGAATTCATCCAAATTTCACTCTCAATCAAACTGGATTGTTGATTAATGCTTAGATCTTCGAGTAGAAGCTAGAGATCATCAAACTGGCTTATTAAAAGTGCTTTTCATTGCTGTCCGGATTGGATCTACATTTGAGTTGGTAGAATTTGGTAATTGATGAGTGGTTTATGACTTCTTACCATCCTATGCATGTTTATACCTTATAATTATAGGTTTTAACATGGTTTTTGATATAAAAATCCTTTTCTAATGTTAAATAACATGTTAACATATTTTAGAGCCTAAATCAATGACATATAACAAGATGCTTTAGAAATTGCCTTGTGATTTATTTTATTTATACCTACATGTTCATTGATTTTGTAGAATTGGATTAGAAATAGTTTGATTGCTATAATTCCATGTATTGCCATGTGATTGGATGTGAATGTATGTTATTTTGTGGTTGTATGTTGTGCTTTGATGTTGTTTGTTGGTGTTTTGGATGCATAGGAGTAGGTTGGTGGATTGGGCAAATCGAAGGCAAGGTTTGTCGGAATTGCACAAAAATTGGAGGAGCCGAGGAGGGGCTCTGGAGCATACTGGGAGACTACATGATAAGTCGTGTTTCAATTGAAGTTAAAGTGAAGAGTCGGCACCGAGTCATAGGGATGAGTCGATGACGAGTCATAGGGATGAGTCGGTCTCTTGCATGGATGGATAGAGCTTGGTCTAAGGAGTTATTCTACAGCAAGATGTTGGAAAATTTGGCTAAGTGTTGGATTAGGGGTCGAGTTATCTCGAGAACTTAGAAGTGGAGCTCTGGATTGGGGGCCGAGTTATCAAGGAGCGATGAATTGAGGTCTAAAGCACTTGAAAAATAGTACTATAGGCATCGGAGGAAACTTAGCTACCGGGAGGCTAAGTAGATGAGTCGGTACCAACTCATAGGGATGAGTTGGCATCAAGTTATCATGGCATAGGGTATGGAGTTAGAACTTCTAAAGACTAATATAGAGGTTCCGCAGTTCATGTTGGAGAGTTCGTATAGGGTTGATGATGATGTAACAACATGATGAAAAACTAGAATCTTTGGATATTGTCTCATGTTAGGAGTAGGTTTCGAAGATGATGGCTGGTAAAGGAGTGAGCCATAGGATCGGGGAATGTGGATGAGTTCCACATAAGTAATGAAAAATGAATTGAGCAAGAAGGGCTTGGTATTAAAATGGAGCGAAGGTGGGGTTGGAAGTATGTGCTAAGGAATTCTTGATGCTCGAAGTATTTTCTGTGATGCTCGAAGTGTTTTCTATTGTACTCGAAGCAGGGGTATTATAAGTGGGGAGGCCCATGGATTGGTAGCGAGAATCGGTATACCATGGACCTATGGCTTTGGGTCTAGTGTCCAGCTTTAGGCTGCCAGAGACGTATCCAGCTTTGGACTGCCAGATACGAGAGTACAATGGAGAACCGGAATTTCGATTAGTCCCTAGCAGTAAGGAGGTTATACAAGTTATCATATATTCAGAGTACATGGATGTGTGGTAGTGAGTCTTGTTTGTTGGATGTTATGGTTGCTTTCTTCTAGTGGGCTATCACTCGGGGATATTATTGGGACTAGGTACTGGAGATTGGGATATTTGGACATCCAATATGGTATTCTGAATTGTACCTTTATGATATTGTAGAGTAGCATAATATACTGTTATGTGCTCACTCTTTGGTTGCAGGGACTGGTAAGATATAGTTTGTCCATATTTACCTGCATAGTATTTTGTGATTTATTTACCACTCACACTAGATTGTTATCTGACCCAAGGGTTTATGATTTACTTCTTATTATCTTGGGCACTCTTAAATGAGTAGACTAGATAACATGTCTAGGTAACGCAGTAGCTGTTTGGAGGATGAGCTGGATGGAGCTATCTCGTATTATATACTTATATGGATTCTACGCTTATTCCGCCATGCAGCACCGGGGAGCCTTATTAGTGACTGGTTATTACTTGTATTTGAGACAGTTATTGAGTTTTACTTCTGTTGTATAGAATCTACTATATTCGATGTATAACTCTATGGATCTGTTACTCTGTTGATGTTTTGCTCATATAGTTATTGCTGTCTCTTCTGTTATATCTATGATATTATATTTTGTCCATGCTTTATGAGATATAACAGGTTATGTTCTATATTTGTTATTTCAACCCTGATGATCGTCCTATATCGGCCAGGCATGACTGCAACGTATTATTTAGTTATATTTGTGCCGATAGTAAAGGGTGGTCGTCACAATTGATATTAGAGCATTGATTACATGATTAACCTGAGTTTATACCATGATCCAATAGAGATAATGAAGGATTTATCACCTTTGACTGGATCTAGAGTGTATATATATACGAGAGAGTGAGTGCATACTTATTATATATTTTGACTTTCAAAACTATATAGTAATATATTATATAGTATAAGTTTCATATACCTGAGTACCATAGACACAGTTTTCTTTATGAGAGACTGATCATTCTTGTTACAGATGAGAATGAGCCAGCGTACAAAAAATAATGTGAGATCTGCTTCAGGATTTGAAGAGGAAGCAAGATCAGGAGCTGTTATGCCTGCTTTCCAAACTATATTCAATGATGTGATGGAAAATAGAGGAGGTATGCTTCTGATGGGGTGGTTGGAGGAGGTGCTCTAGTGCAAGCGCCAAGGGCTGATTTCGCTAAATTGAGTAAGAATTACTCTACCCTTAGAGGGAAGCCATTCCATGGAATGGAATTAGCTATAGAAGTGCAAAATTGGATTGATACTTTTAAGTGCATCTTCAGTGATATGGAAGTGGATGGCGCTATAAAGGAAGTTGTCTTCTAGGCAACTTCAAGGGCGAGCTATGAACTGGTGGAACGTTGTTACTATTGCTACTCTAGAGGATCAGTTCAGTTGGAACTAGTTCAAGGAAAGGTTGAAATAAAAGTTCATTCTGGCTACCCAGAAGTCGTTATTGTTCAAAAATTTCATCGAGCTGAAGTAGGGAGAGATGAAAGTCTCAAAATATATTGTGGAGTTTGACATTTTTTAAAGTATGGAATGTCATTCATTGATACTCCCTTGAGAAAGAATGAGAAATTCATCATTGGCTTTGATCACTACTTGAGGGAGAAGCTAGTGAATCATATTGATGATTCTTTTGAAAAGCTGGTAGAGAAGGCACTTCACCATGAGAGTTTGTATTCTAAGAGTAAGACTGCTATTGTTGTTTTTGTTGAAAAAGAGGAGTCAAAGTCGTAGCAAGGTGGTGAAGGCAAAAAGAAGTGGAATGGAAAGTGAAAGTAGTCCCAAAGAAAGGGCGGTAAAAAGAAGGGTAGATTGGAACCTACTTGCTATGGATGAAACGAGAAGGGTCATTTAATTAAAGACTACAAGATGAGTGAGAAGAAGAAATGCTATAATTGTGATAAGCCCGGGCATTTAAAGAAGAATTGTTCGAAACTAGTAAAGGATAAGCAGATGATGAAGGCATATGCTTTAGACGTAGTCCCGAATTTTTCGAGTGCTCCCTTGACGAAGGAGAAGGGAAATGGAGCAGTCATTCAAGGTATGTTTTCTATTGGTGATGTTCCTGTTCGAGGTAGATTTGATACTAGTTCTTATAATTCATTCATTTGTAGTGACCTAGTAGATAGATTGGGATTGGAACTCGAGATAATATACCAACCCTTAATTGCGACAAACCCAGTTGGAGGCTCGACTAGTCTGTGCATGGTTAATAGTGGTTTAGTTTTATTGAGTCATGGATATTCTTTTGTTTGCGATTTCTTTGTTATGAATTTTGTTGGATTTGGGATTATCTTGGAAATGGATTGGCTAAAGAGGTATATAGTTATAGTGGAATGCAAGAAGCTATTGGTGACAATCGGAGATGCGGATGGACAAACCGTAGTGATTAGTTGTCTACAAGAGGATAAGGTGATGGTTAGCTTTCTATATTCACGTAAGGTTCCACATAAGGGGTTGTCATCTGTTCCGACCACTAGAGAGTATCCAGATTTCTTTAAGGAAGTGACCAGATTGCTGTCGCATAAAGATATCGAGCTTCGGATTGAATTAGTGAAGGAAGCCAGACCTATAGTTATGCCATTGAGGAATATGGCACTAGTGAGCAAATGGAATTGGAGGTGTAAGTGAATGACCTGTTGAGGAACGGGTTCATTCGAAGAAGCATATTTGAGTGGGGTACACCTGTTGTATTCGCGACTAAGGCGGATGGCTCTTTCAAGTTGTATGTGGATTGTCGTAAGTCGAATAAAGTAACGAAGAAGAACAAGTATCCACTTCCATGCATTGATGACTTGTTGGATCAGCTGCATGGTGTGAAGGTGTCCTCTAAAATGAATTTAGCGATGAATCTCACCTTCTTAGATTAGTGAAGGAGAGTGTGCCTACTAGTGCATTTCGTATGACATCGGGTTTCTATGAGTGGTTGGTGATGCCATTTGGATTGACCAATGCTCTGACATACTTTGTTGATCTCATGAATTGGTTTTTCAAAGACTATTTGAATAAGTTTGTGCTTGTGTTCGTAGATGATATTCTGATCTACTCTAGAACTATAGAGGAGCACAAGACATGCTTGAGGATTGTGTTAGAGATATTGAAAAAGCACAAGTTGAGAGAGAAGTTCTCTAAGTGTCACTTCTGGAGAGAAGAAATGAGATTCTGGGGTCATGTCATGTCGGGACAGGGTACAGCAGTGGATCCTGCGAAGTAGTCCAAGATTGGAATCATAACAAGAATGCTACAGATATGAGGAATTTCCTACGATTGGCAGAATACTATAGACGTTCATTAAAGACTTATGTAAGATAGTAGCACCGTTAACCAATTTGACAAAGAAGAATCAAACTTTTGTTTAGGATACAAAGTGTGAGCATGCTTTTGTGAGTCTAAAGAAGAGGTTGATAAGTGCACCAATATTGAACATTCCAAGTGAAAATAAAGAGTTAACAATATACATTGATGCCTGTGGTACTGGATTGGGCGCGGTGTCCATGCAGATGGGAAGGGTTGTCACTTATGTGAGTCGACAACTAAAATTGCACGAAAGGAATTGCCCAACTCATGATTCAGAATTGGCAGCAATTGTTTTTGCTTTAATGATGTGGAGGCACTATTTGTGAGGAGAAAAGTTGAGCTATTTACGGACCACAAATTCTTAAAGTACATTTTCCCTTAAAAGGATCTTAACCTTCATCAACGGTGGTTTGAGTTCTTGGCCTCTTATTATTTCTGTATTTCCAATACTCCAGGAAAAGGGAATTCTGTCGTGGATGCATTGAGTAGAAGACATGCGGGGTTGAGAGCAATGTTCTTGGAATCGAAGCAGATAGAGTATATTGCTGGATTTGATTTTAGGCCTCACTACAAGCTAGAACCTAAAATGTTGGCAAGCTTATCAATTAGACTTACTCTAATTGAAAGGATCGGTACTAGTTAGAAGCGAGATACTAGGCTAATAGAGATCATAGCAAGGATATGAGGAGTAGAATCTAAAGACATGAGGCAATACGAACTCAACCGAGAAGGTTGGCTTCATAAAGAGGGAGGTTATTTGTTCCCAATGTTGATAGATTGAGAGAAGAAGTGCTAGGAAAGTGTCACCATTTCAGGTTGACCATTCATCCCGGTAGTAAATGTAACAACCCGAATTCTAGTGGGTCTGGATTTTTCGCAAAATGCTAAAACCCAAGCCCACTGAAACCCGAGTTGGGAATCTAGTATCCTGCAAATAGGCAAAGACAAATATATCAAAGGTCAATTAATATCTCACAACGGAATTGACTAAAGTATAATAGTAAGTAAATACTCACCAATATAATAACACTTTCTAAACAAGTGTCTTAAAGCTGGGAAGTCTTTGCCATCTACCTAACCTGTAAGATGTTATGAGGTGGGGGTCAGAAATAAAGTTCTGGTGAATGGATAAATTATACACTTTTGAGCTTAATTCTATATATACCGTTTTATTTCTATTTACTGTTATATTAGGTTCACTAGGTTTATCATACTCTCGCCTCTATGCATGAATCGTACCCATCTACTCCTTAGTAGATTAAAACATAATAACTAATATATACATATATGTAGCCATATGCCCAATGACCATATTGGTCCTAGGTACCACCCATGGTATCTTTCGTATCCTCCTCGAAAAGGGCTCCATCGTCTTGCTTCGAGAGCGTTCCGTAACTACATCTGTAAAGGACTGCTTCGTAAGGACTGCTTTACAGATGCTCCATCGTCTTGCTCTATAGCTATATCTGTAAAGGACTGCTTCGTCGGGCCTACAATAAAGATACTTCATTGTCTTGCTCCGCGAGCGTTCCGTAGCTACATCTGTAAAGGACTGCTTCGTAAGGCCTACAATACAGATGCTCCACTTCTTACTATGAAAAATTAAATCACGTCCGCACTAGTCTATACCAGTGCTCGGACATCCACAATGTACCACCTAGTGCGTACATTGAGGACTACGTAATCGTTCTGTCTACTATCTGAATCCCACCAACAAGTTCTACCTTGTACGGAATTCAGTTCGGGACTTTCTATATCTGTAAAGGACTGACTCGTTAGGCCTACAATACAGATATTCTAGTTAGTCTATCTCTTTTTCATCATGGCTACGGCCCCATGCGGCCACTCCTCAACTAACCGAAAGACTTCTAAAATGTTAAATTGTCATGCCCTACACCAAACAATCTAACATCTAATTGGCAGTGCCCCTCATCCAATGTCTCGATAGTGAAAGAATCATTAGTCTATTGGTTTAACTCTAGTCCTTCCCGAACTCATTCTTGGTTTTGATGCTGGTGTGATATCCGCATGCGACTATCCTTTTGGGTCCTTCCCACTAAACTTACTTGCAAGTACTGGGACATACGAATATCCTACTCCTAACACCAAACCCTTCTGACTGCCTTCAAAGGTCTGCTTCATTAGGCCTACAATGCAAATGCAGTCAAGGCATACTCTCTTGATGGAAAACCTACAGACCTACCTCTGGGAATGCAGCTTCGTTAGGCCTACCCAGAGGGCCACCCTAGAGTACCCTCACATCCCGTTGAAGTCTCATACTTCCTTCTAGCCCAAAATAAATAAGTTGGACGTGCTTCTCCTTTACTGAAATCTGTGATGAACTGCTTCGTGAAGCTCTTCATCCTTTGGGCTACTCCAAACGCATCTCACTCTTTTATTTGACCCTAAGTCTAATCTTTTAATTTGCGTTTAGTTTACTTTTCTTATTCTTTTGGCTACTTATTTACCCTAATTAGCATATTCTTGCCCTCATCTCACCTCAATCTATTGTGAGATTTCCCTTTTATTTAATAGGGAATGCTGTTAGTATGAGCCACATTCATTATCTTGCTTATTTAACTTAATATAAATCTTAAGTTCATTAAAATAAGCCTCTTTATTATTCCTGCTTTATTTGCTTATTCACTTAATATAAATTATTTAAATAAGCTTCTACCATTATTATTGCTCATTAATTTATTCAAAGTCTCAAAATAAGCTTTTCTGTTCTTATTACTTAATTATAACTTATGTTATAATTCTACCTGTAATTGTCATTTTCTCTTCTTTTATAGTCCGTACATAATTCCAGCATTTCTTTTCTTTTCTAATCTGCCTTCTTTTATTATGATATAGAATATTATTTTATTCTCTTATATTATATAATTCACTTATCATAATAACTATCTTCTTAAATAGTCTGCGCAATGAATGTAGACCTAGATCCATTATCGTTTACAGCTTCAAGTTCTTATCTAATAATTTACTTGATTCATGTCATACTTTGCTTTATTATCTTCTATTATAGAAAGTAATTCTATTTTATTTGGTTGGTTGTGAAAACTATATTTAAAAATCCATCTCCATATTTTAATATTAAATAATACTATAAACAATAATCCGTAACTGCTAGATATTTCTTTTACTATGTTGGAATAGTGCAAAATACAGTGGTTTCTCTATTTTACACTAATTCTCTTTTTCTTTCTTTTATTCTAGCAATTACGTTCATTGTTGTCTTTTAAACATTAAATTATAGAAATGTATCCTATTTTCTAATCCAACCAATTAATCTTTTAGTTACTCCCAAATCCGGTTATTAGATTAATTAACTTTTCTCATTTTAACGTAATTTATTACAGTAATTCCATTCCTCAAACTTTTATTACTTTACATCTTATTTCCTTCATTTCAGTATTCTTAATTATTTAATCCATATTTATGTTTAATCTATTCTAATCCATATGCGAAGAAAGAGGAGAAAATAGAAGAAGAATGACGCTTGCATAGAAATCCAAAACGTAGAAACATATGTAAATAAATACTAATACTGTAAATAAACTGTAAATTCCTTATAGTTCAGCATAACTTAATTAATAGGATTAATTATTGAATAAAATTATCTAAATGGGAATTTAATGATAATACATCTTAAACTTAAAAGATATATAAATAAATCCACTCACCTATCGTCCTTAGCTTTGCTTGTGCTCAGCCTGGCTCCATGGTCCTTCTATATCCCCTTCCAAGGTGCATAATATTTTAATTTAGAATATCTCCTCCCTAGAAATATTTTCTTTTTAGGGTTCAGCCTTAGGCCAGGAACTCAAAGAAATATTTTTTGTTTAGGGTTCAGCCTTAGGCAATAAACCCATTGAGAGAAAATCTAATTGTGAGAAAATAACTAGGCTAAGGGTTCTATTTATATTGGAGCTTGGGGATCTCAGACCGTCGGATTCTTAAATTAAATATGGAGCCACCACGTCACAGGATCATTCGGAGCCATCGGATTGAACAACGTATGGCTCGGATCGCCTAAAAATTAAAATTTACGTTATTGGCACGTTACCTAGACGATTCTTCGTCGAGGCCGAAGGCGGGTCTACCGGGCGGTCGATCGCCCTACTTCAACAGTCGACCGGTCGGTCGATCGTGGCGTCTTATGGGTCGACCTAACGGTCGGCCCATGTAATATATATATATATATATATATATATATATATATATTTATAGACACACACACACACATATATATATTTATTTCATTTTGTTACTCGTTTTTGTTTCATTCCTAACTTCTTCATATTGACTCGGATTTTGACAAGTTATATATGGAAACTGATTAGAAAATCGCCCCGAACGCAATGGTACAAGTTTCGAAGCCATATTCCGATAATTCCAAAAATATTGATTTTTATTACTTATCGTTATACGCTAAATTTTAATTATATAAAAATGCGGGGTGTTACATTCTCCCACCCTTTGGAAATTTCGTCCCCGAAATTTGACAAGGGTCGCTTTAGTTACAACCATTTTGTGTTTGTCCAATTTTGCAACAATCCGTGCATTATGCAAAGTGCAATACATCATAAAATATATGCATGTACAAGAATTTCTATGCGGTACCTCTTATATGAATGCCTTTTCTTTTGGATTTTTTTTTTAAAACATGATGCACACATCCTAAATATACTTGCAATTTCTATATGAATGCAATCTTTGAAAACTCGAAACATTTTTCATTCAATTTTTCCCACACTCCTACTAAATAGGAGCATAGTTCAACAAATTTTTACGTTCAAACATACCACACAACTTTTAATTTTCGAATTTTAGAAAATTCTAATTTTCCGAACTCGATTTCTTATGTTAGAAAGAAGGTAGAAAATGAAAAATCTTACATTTACCGTTCTACTTTTGTGCACCTCTTTCCTCGTACTTGGAACTTATGCCGCTATTCTATAAAAATCTCTATTTTCTTTCCCAAGCACGGTTTACATAAGAAAAACTTTCGTTTTCAAACTTTAAGTTTAATTTATGGGAGAAAATGTATTTTCTTTTGCAATTCTCATTTATTTCTATTGACGTTTTTGTCGCTTTCTTTGGATCTTACTGTTTTTCTTTTTTTTCTTTTTGTCTGCTTTTACGTTTTCTTTTAATATAGCAGCTAAACACAGCTATCATCTATGCTAGGAGGCCTAGGACCATGTCCACTCTGACATAGGAAGGTCCTACTCGAGGAATCCAAGTAACTCATATGCTCCTCTTACCGCCTATTACTTTTTACTAACTTTTTTTGTATTACTCATGATGAATAAGATCTATTCATCTCTTCCATTCCATACTCAAAATGGAACAACCAAGTCTCATTTACTTCAATGAATAAGGATTTCAATATATGCAGGTTCTATCTAAAAAGACAACTAAGCTTGGGGAAATTTTCTCCTTACCTCTACCTTTCATTTTCCCCAACTAAGGTCTATCTATCCCAACCACGTGTGTCTTACTATCTTACTAACATCACTTCACTATTCTTCTATAGTCTACACACATGAAGCAACATTCCTAGGTTCTCACCGGTGTCCTATACACCTTACGGGAACTTTTATTATTACTACTAAAAGTAATCGCTGCTATCTCCTACATAGCCTTACCCTTTTTCCCGTCATACCTAGGAAATGATTCCTATCTACTCCATATTTGAAAGTTTGGTTTGGTATTTATCATTTCCTTTTAAAAATTAAAGCTTCTAAATTTTTGAAACATAAAATTCCAAAATTCTTACCTTTAAAAGTGTTACTTTGAAGTTTCTATTAAATTCAAAGGTACTTAGTTACTTAACATTTTATCTTTCTAGACTTGCATCTTTACAACTTTTTGAATTTAAATAATTCCCCAAACCTAGAGGAGAAAACTTACAAATTCTAAGTTCAAAAATTATTCATCTTTTTCTTTAAAGACTTTTACAGCTATCCTTAAAAATATTTTGGACTTTTTAAATTTAACTGTTTAGTAAGTTTTTCTCTTCCAAAAACTTGTTTACTTTTCCACCAAACCAATTTTCTTTAAAACATGCCTTACTTGTTCTTAACACATTTTTCTTTTCTTGACTTCCAAAAATGTCCTCACATGTTTTCAAAACATCTTCATTTCATATATTTTCAAATTTACAAAAACTGGAGTAGATAAGAACAATTATTTTATCAAAAATCTCTTAACTTTCCTACTCTTCCAATTACCTAACCTTGGAGGAGTTTCTAACTTACTACAAATGCAGACTTTCTACAAAGGCAAGCAACAAATGCGCATAATCAATGGAAAAAATATGAAATTCCCATTTCTTAGCTTTCCTACTAAGGCTCTCTATATTATCCCTTCTAACTAACACTGTCTCTAATTATTACACTTCTTATTACACCTAATGGCTTTATACCATAATGTATTGGAACTACTTTCTTATATGAGAAACTATTAATGCTAAAATCTTATATGAAACCTTTAAAAGAGAATTTCCTGTTTATATGAAATCACAAGGAACTTATTTTATATTTTATCGAAATAGGCTATACAAAATATGGTGCTTTCCATACCTTGTACATCTCTTTCATGTATTCCTTATAACTTGCAAAAACATCTTTATTTGTGTTTTGGTTTCATAGAAAATTATATCATTATTCATTTCATTCCAATATATTAAAGTATGTTTAATCAATATTCATTTATAATAGACATTTCCTATGGAATTTATTAAATTCCTAATATTTAACTTACATCTTTTTTTTTCAAAAGAACTAATTTTCAAAACTATTTTTAATATTTTCCTAACTAGAAAACATTTTCATATACTTAAATAATAGTGAAAATTAGGCACACATCCTTAAAATGGAACTTAATTCAAAGCGGATCCCTGTGGTAAAATATATATTTTCTACATCCCTGTTTCTGTTTTCCGCCAATTATTTTCCCAAATTACCCTTGCGCTTCGCTGTCGAGCTAATTCTTCTTCTTATTTTTCAATTTAAATGGAAAACTGCAATTAAATTAAAGACGAATCAATTTTTTTTATGAAATATGATATTCTTAATATTTGCAGTTATGAATAATCGCAACAAATTTCTGCAAATATATGCGCAATAGTTGCAGAAATTTCTGCAACTATACGCAATAGTTGCAGACATTTCTGCAACTATAAGCAATAGTTGTAGAAATGTCTGCAACTATAAGCAATAGTTGTAGTAATTTCTGCAACTATACGCAATAGTTGCAGACATTTCTGCAACTATTAGCAATAGTTGCATTTCTGCAACTATATGCAATAGTTGCAGATATTTCTACAACTATACGCAATAGTTGCAGACATTTCTGCAACTATTTGCAATAGTTGCATTTCTGCAACTATATGCAATAGTTGCAGAAATGTCTGCAACTATATGCAATAGTTGCAGATATTTCTGCAACTATACCATATAGTTGCATAAATTTCTGCAACTATACCCAATAGTTGCAGACATTTCTGCAACTATACCATATAGCTGCAGAAATATCTGCAATTATTTGCAAATTTTGTAAATTTGAAAAAAATCAAAAAGGTTTAAAATTTGCTGAATTATCTGCAAATAATTGCACCTTTAATACAAATATGAATTTTTGGTATCAACAATGGATCTCATTTCAAAGATCATAAAATTTGTGATTTTTTGGTGAAAACGGTTCGTTGATCCGGTTTTTGTACATAAAGTTATACGCGTTTGAATTGTTAAAAACGTAAAGGGTACTTGTGTATTTTTGCTTGCGCGAATTTGAAAATAGGGAGCGGAAATGTAAGTTTTGTATGTGAAGGATGTTTTGTTTATTTTGAAACTTATTAGGGATGTGAGCCAAACTTACCCTAAATAATAAGTGTACTTGCAAACCACTTTATTTCTTTACTTAGAAATTATCTTCAAAACACATTTTTATTTGGGTCAAAACAGATGTTGCGTAAAACATCGTTACTACAACCCAAAAAATACTAGTATATGGATTTAATTAAATAAATATTAATAAATCCCATATGTTATGTAAAAACATTTCCTTTAGGAGTTACCTACTATAACAATAATGTAATTGTTTATGCTTCCTTTATTTTTCACGAAAACATCTATTACAACAATAAATGTTGTAACCTACGTTCTCGATACTTAACACACTCTAGGATTTTATATTTAAAATCTTTGTCTACCTACAAAGAAACTAGCGAGCTATACATGCTCTATAATTCTTCAAAAACTCAATATTTACTTCCTCAAATATATTAACAATTATATTTTTCAACTTTTTTAATTCAAAAGTTTCATTTTTATTAGTTAGACATAAAGTGGATTTTCTTCATGCTAAAACCTCTTATTCTTCCCGAAATAAAAACACTCTTCCTACTATCCCTAAGGAACTTCCCTACTTCCTAAAACATATGGATACAAATTTTCTCTCAAAACATGGCTTATTTGTATGCTATAAATCGGTAATAACATAAGGCTCTACATACTTGGGTCATCCTAAACCCAACTAGCAAACTATGCACAAATATACTTCTAAAAACTTTCCATATGTTAAAATCTATGATTGGGTACTATTTGGTTTTTAGTACATAATATATTTATATTTTTATTCAAAAATACAAATACGTTCACTCACTATCTACCTAGGAATCCTAAACCTAGGCTCTGATACCAAATGTAACAACCCGAATTCCAGTGAATTCGGATTTTTCGCAAAAATGCTGAAACCCAAGCCCACTGAAACCCTAGTTGGGAATCTGGTATGCTGCAAATAGGCAAAGACAAATATATCAGAGATCAATTAAATATCTCATAGCGGAATTGACTAAAATATAATAGTAAGTAAATACTCACCAATATAATAACACTTTCTAAACAAGTGTCTTAAAGGTGGGAAGTCTCTGCCATCTAACTAACCTGTAGGATGTTATGAGGAGGGGGTCAGAACTAAAGTTCTGGTGAATGGATAAATTATACACTTTTAAGCTTAATTCTACATATAACATTTTATTTCCATTTACTATTATATTAGGTTCACTAGGTTTATCATACTCTCGCCTATGCGCGTGAATCGTACCCATATACTCCTTAGTAGATTAAAACCTAATAACTAATATATACATATATGTAGCCATATGCTCAATGACCATATTGGTCCTAGGTACCACCCATGGTACCTTCCGTATCCTCCTCGAAAAAGGCTACATCGTCTTACTTCGAGAGCATTCCGTAACTACATTTGTAAAGGACTGCTTCGTAAGGCCTACAATACAGATGCTCCATCGTCTTGCTCCGTAGTTATATCTATAAAGGACTGCTTCGTAAGGCCTACAATACAGATACTCCATCGTCTTGCTCCGCGAGCATTCCGTAGCTAAATCTATAAAGGACTGCTTCATTAGGCCTACAATACAAATGTTCCACAACTTACTATGAAAATGTAAATCGCGTCCGCACTAGTCTATGCCAGTGCTCGAACATCCACAATGTACCACCTAGTGCGTACATTGAGGACTACGTAATCGTTCTGTCTACTATCTGAATCCCGCCAACAAGGTCTACCTTGTACGGAATTCAATCGGTGATTTTCTATATCTATAAAGGACTACTTCGTTAGGCCTACAATACTGATATTCTAGTTGGTTTGTCTCTTTTTTATCGTGGCTATGGCCCCACGCAGCCACCCATCAACTAACTGAAAGACTTCTAAAGAGTTAAGTGGTCGTGCCCTACTACAAACAATCTAACATCCAATTGGTTGTGCCCCTCACCTAATGTCTCGATAGTGAAAGAATCATTGGCCTGTTGGTTTAACTCTAGTCCGTCCCGAACTCGTTCCTGGTTTTGATGCTGGTGTGATATCTGCATGCGACTATCCTTTTAGGTCCTGCCCACTAAATTTACTTGCAATTACTGGGACATACGAATATCCTACTCCTAACACCAAACCCTTCTGACTACCTACAAAGGTCTGCTTCATTGGGCCTACAATGCAAATGCAGTCAATGCATACTCTCCTGATGGAATACCTATAGACTTGCCTCCGGAAATGCAGCTTTGTTAGGCCTACCTAGAGGGCTACCCTAGAGTACCCTCACGTCCCATTGAAGTCTCGTACTTCCTTCTAGCCCAAAATAACTAAGTTGGACGTGCTTCTCCTATACTGAAATCTGTGATGAACTGCTTCGTCGGGCTCTTCATCCTTTGGGCTACTCCAAATGCATCTCACTCTTTTATTAGACCCTAAGTCTAATCTTTAAATTTGCGTTTAGTTTACTTTTCTTATTTTGTTGGCTACATATTTACCCTAATTAGCATATTCTTGCCCTTGTCTCACCTCTATCTACTGTGAGATTTCCCTTTTATTTAATAGGGAATGCTGTTGGTATGAGTCACATTCATTATCTTGCTTATTTAACTTAATATAAATCTTAAGTTCATTAAAATAAGTCTCTTTATCATTCTTGCTTTATTTGCTTATTGACTTAATATAAATTATTTAAATAAGCTTCTACTATTATTATTGCTCATTAATTTATTTAAAGTCTCAAAATAAGCTTTTCCATTCTTATTACTTAATTATAACCTATGTTATATAATTCTACCTGTAATTGTCATTTTCTCTTCTTTTATAGTCCGTACATAATTCCAGCATTTCTTTTCTGGTCTAATCTGCCTTCTTTTATTATGATATAGAATATTATTTTATTCTCTTATATTATATAATTCATTTATCATTATAACTATCTTCTTAAATAGTCTGTGCAGTGAATGCAGACCTAGGTTCATTATCATTTACAGCTTCAAGTTCTTATCTAATAATTTACTTGATTCATGTCATACTTTGATTTATTATCTTCTATTCTAGGAAGTAGTTCAATTTTATTTGGTTGGTTATGAAAACTATATTTAAAAATCCATTTCCATATTTTAATATTAAATAATACTATAAACAATAATCCGTAATCGCTAGATATTTCTTTTATTATGTTGGAATAGTGTAATATACAGTGGTTTCTCTATTTTACACTAATTCTCTTTTTCTTTCTTTTATTCTAGCAATTACGTTCATTGTTGTCTTTTAAATATTAAATTATAGAAATGTATCCTATTTTCTAAACCAACCAATTAACCTTTTAGTTACTCCCAAATCCAGTTATTAGAATAATTAACTTTTCTCATTTTAACGTAATTTATTACAGTAATTCCATTCCTCAAACTTTTATTACTTTACCTCTTATTTCCTTTATTTCAGTATTCTTAATTATTTATTCCATATTCACGTTTAATCTATTCTAATTCATATGCGAAGAAAGAGGAGAAAATAAAAGAAGAATGACGCTTGTATAGAAATCCAAAACGTAGAAACAGATGTAAATAAATACTAATACTGTAAATAAACTGTAAATTCCTTATAGTTCAACATAACTTAATTAATAGGATTAATTATTGAATAAAATTATCTAAACGAGAATTTAACGATAATATATGTTAAACTTAAAAGATATGTAAACAAATCCACTCACTTGTCGTCCTTAGCTTTGCTTGTGCTCAGTTTGGCTCCATGGTCCTTCTGGATCCCCTTCCAAGGTGCGTAATATTTTAATTTATAAGATCTCCTCCCTAGAAATATTTTATTTTTAGGGTTCAGCCTTAGGCCAAGAACCCAAAGAAATATTTTCTGTTTAGGGTTCAGCCTCAGGCAATGAACCCATCGAGAGAATATCTAATTGTGAGAAAATAACTAGGCTTAGGGTCCTATTTATATTAGAGCTTGGGGATCTCAGACCATCGGATTCTTAGATTGAATATGGAGCCACCACGTCACAGGATCGTTCGAAGCCATCGAATTGAACAACGTATGGCTCGGATCGCCTAAAAATAAAAATTTACATCACTGGCACGTTACCTGAATGATTCTTCGTCCAGGCAGAAGGCGGGTCGACCGGGCGGTCGACCGCCCTACTCCAACGGTCGATCGGTCGGTCGTCCGGTTGGTCGACCGTGGCGCCTTATGGGTCGACCTAACGGTCGGCGCATGTAATATATATATATATATATATATATATATATATATATATATATTTCGTTTTGTTACTCGTTTTTGTTTCATTCCTAACTTCTTCATATTGACTCGGATTTTGACAAGTTATATATGGAAACTGATCAAAAAATCGCCCCGGATGCAATGGTACAAGTTTCCAAGCCATATTCTAATTATTCCAAAAATGTTTATTTTTATTACTTATCGTTATATGCTAAATTTTAATTATATAAAAATGTGGGGTGTTACAGTAACAAGATGTACCAAGATATGAAGCGAACCTATCATTGGGAAAGTATAAATAGGGATGTAGAGGCATTCATCTCGAAATGTATAAACTATCAGTTGGTGAAGGCAGAGCAGAAGAAACATAATGGATTGTTGCAATCATTAGAGATTCCTGAGTGGAAATGGGAGCAAGTATCGATGGGTTTTGTAGATGAACTACCAAGGACTCGAGCAGGGTACAGTGACATTTGAGTCATAGTAGATCGGTTGACGAAGAGTGCAAGATTATACCCGTCAAGTCAAGTGGAACAACATCCAAGCTATAAGAGTTGTATGTAAAGTGGAAAGTACGATTTCACGGTGTGCTAAAGAGCATTGTGAGCGACCGAGACCAATTGTTCATTAATAAGTTTTGGAAGAGCTTACAAGAGGTGTTAGGGATCGAGCTGCATCTTAGTATAACTTATCACCCGCAAATGGATGAGCAGATTAAGAGAGTAAATCGTATACTGGAAGATCTCTTGCGAGCATGCATTATAGACTTTAGTGGACCATAGGATGATTATTTGCGTTTGGTGGAGTTTGCATACAATAATAGTTATCAGTCGATTATTGGAATGACTTTATATGAAGCATTGCATGGAAGACCGTGGAACGCTCCTTTATGTTGGTGGGAAGTGGGTGAGAAATCGATACTTGTGCCAGATATGATTTGAGAGACATTAGAGAAGATCGAGATCATTTGGCAACGAATAAAAGCTACTCAGGATCAACAGAAAAGCTATGCAGATAAAAAACAGAGAGATTTGGAGTTTTCTATCGGAAATATGGTATTGGTAAAAGTTTCTCCTTTAAAGAATGTAGTTCGATTCCGTAGGAAGGGGAAGTTGGCACCGAGATTCCATCCTTTTTTGATAATCGAAAGGATCATGAAGTTAGCATATAGGGTCGACTTACCTCAGAAGAGGGCGGGCGTGCACAATGTTTTTCATGTCTCTTATCTATGGAAGTTTGTGAACGAATCAAGTGTGGTGATTACACTGGATCAACTAGAGGATGTAGAGGTGGAACTAGAAGTTTCTATATCTCGTAGACCGCTTCGTATTGTTGGGTATGATATGAAACAACTTAGAAGAAAGACGGTGAAACTAGTTAAGGTATAATGGAGCGGAGTGATGACGATTGTACGTGGGAGATGGAGGAGATTATGAGGACTAGGTGTCCGGAGCTCTTTTAATGGTAAGACCAAACGTTGATTTTACCTACTTTCATTATTGTATATTATATTCGATAAATTAGTATTCTACATGCTATGATAATTTCACTATACTATTGGTTGCATGGCTGCTTGTTTGAGATGTTTAATGGTGGCTTATGATTGGTAGGCATGCAAGATGACCATGGTTGCTTATACTTTGGCTTGTTTGGATATTTCGGGGGCGAAATTCCTAAAGTGGAGGAAAATGAAATGACCCGCATTTTACGTATCGGTGGATCATAAAATATTTTTTTTATTCTCTTCGTATGAGGTTGTATAATTTTATAATTTTGAAAATGGACTCTTAGGGACATTTTGCACACCTACAATTTTTTTCGAATTTCTATGCGCTAATTTTGACCCTAAAAACCTTATTTAAGTTATAACTTTTGATAGGAGTCGAATAAGAGTCTCAAACTAGCCCCATTACTTCAATACGATGGTTTTTCATTTCGTAGAGTGGTCATAATAGAAAAACAGACTTGCAGTTAGGAAGTTATGGCTATTTTAGGTTTTAACAACCGCTGGCTAAAATTAGTGTGTAATTAATTAAGCCCATTAGCCGGCCCATTAGTCTAATTAGGGATAACTATAAATATGGGCTGTAGGAGTCAAATTAGAACTTTTCTCTCTCTTTTCAAATCAAGTTTAAACCCAAATTAGCCCTAGTCCATCCTAATTCATCCAAATTTCTCTTTATATCAAACTGGATTGTTAATTAATGATTAGATCTTTAAGTAGAAGCAAGAGAACATCAAATTAGCTGATTAGCAATGCTTTTCATTGCAATTTGGATTGGATCTACATTCAAATTGGTAGAATTTGGTAATTTATGAGTGGTTTAATGGTATAATATAGGTTTTAATATGGTTTTTTTATACAAAAATCCTTTTCTAACTTTAAATAACATGCTAACATAAGTTAGGGCCTAAATCAATGACATATAACACGATTCTTTAGAAATTGCCTTGTGATTCATCTTATTTGTACCTATATGTTCATTGGTTTTATAGAATTGAATTAGAAATTTTGTAATTACTATAATTAATGTATTGC
This sequence comes from Allium fistulosum, assembly GCA_030737815.1. NCBI lineage: Eukaryota > Viridiplantae > Streptophyta > Magnoliopsida > Asparagales > Amaryllidaceae > Allium > Allium fistulosum. Next base: position 1,365,003,970 of record CM060902.1, on the reverse strand, counting down.
CATGTGATTGGATGTGAATGCATTTTATTCTATGTTTGTATGTTGTGCTTTGATGTTGTTTGTTAGTGTTTTGGATGCATAGGAAGATATGTTGGTGGATAGGGTAAATCAGAGGCAAAGTTTGTTGAAATTGGACGAAACTTGGAGGAGGGGCTCTGGAACATACTGGGAGCCTATATGATAATCGCGTCTCAATTGGAATTAAAGCAAAGAGTCGGCACCGAGTTATAGGGATGAGTCGGTGATGAGTCATAAGGGTGAAGGCTATGAGTTGGTCTCCTACATGGATGGATAGAGATTGGTCCAATGAGTTGTTCTATAGCAAGATGTTGGAAAATTTGACTAAGTGTTGGATTAGAGGCAGAGTTATCTCTAGAACTTAGAAGTGGAGCTTTGGATTAGGGGCCGAGTTATCAAGGAGTGATGAGTCAGGGTCTAAAGCACTTGAAAAAGAGTACTAGAGGCATCAGAGGAAACTTAGCTACTGCGAGGCTAAGTAGATGAGTCGGTACCGACTCATAGGGATGAGTTGGCACCGAGTTATCATGGCATATGGTATGGAGGTGGAACTTTTAAGGATGAATATAGAGGTTCTGTAGGTCATCTGGAAGCGGTAGCTTGTTTGTAACGAGTTGAAGACGATGTAATAGCATGATGAAAAGCTAGAATCTTTGGGTGTTGGCTAGTGTTCGGAGTAGGTTCTGAAGATGGCAGCTCGTAAGGGAATGAACTGTAGGATCGGGGAATGTTGATGGATTTCTCAAGATAATGGAAATTGGATTGAGCAAGAAGGGTCGGTTTCCAAATGGATCAACGTGGGCTTTAAAGTATGTGTTAAGGAATCGTTGATGCTTGGAGTGTTTTCTGTTGTACTCAAAGCAGGGGTATTTTAAGTGGGGATGCCCATTTATTGGTAGCGAGGATCGGTATAGCCTAGACCTATGGCTTTGGGTTTAGTATCAAACTTTGTGTTGCGAGACACGTATTAAGCATTAGGCTGCGAGATGCGAGAGTATAACAGAGAACTGGGATTTCTATTAGTCCCTGGTATTAAGGAGGACATACGATTTATCATATATTCAGAGCACAGGAATGAGTGATAGTGAGTCTTGTTTGATGGATACTATGGTTGCTTTGGTTGCTTTCCTCTAGTAAGCTATCACTCAAGGATATCACCGGAAGTAGGTATTGGAGATAGGGATATCTGGACATCCACTATAGTATTCTGCATTGTACCTTTATGATATTGTAGAGTAGCATATCATACTGTTATGTGCTAGCTCTTTGGTTGCAGGGATAGATCATGTATGGTTTGTGTACTCTTATTCCTTACCATATTTTCCTGTATAGTCTTTTAAGATTTATTTACCACTTACACCAAACTGTTATATGACCCAAGATTTTATGCTTTGCTTCTTATTATCCTGGGTACACTTAATTGAGTAGAGTAGATAACATGTTTAGGTGATGCAGTAGCTGTTTGGAGGACGAGTTGGATGGAGCTATCTCGTATTATATACTTATATGGATTCTACGCTGATTTTGCTATGCAGAACTAGGGAGCCTTAGCAGTATCTGCTTATTACTTGTATTTGAGATAGTTATTGAGTTTTACTTCTGTTGTATAAACTATACTACATTTGATTTATAACTTTGTGGATCTGTTACTCTGTTGATGATTTGCTCACATAGTTATTACTCTTTCTTCTGTTATATCTATGATATTATATTTTGTCCATGTGCTGTGAGATATGATAGGTTATATGATGTGTTTGTTATTTCAACTCTGACGATCGTCCTATATCGGCTGGTCATGACTGTAGCGCACTTTTTAGTTATATTTATGCCAGTGCTATAGGGCAGTCGTCACACCGGCCCTCTCATGTCGGTCCACACTCAGTATGACTTCAGGTTAACCGCCTACTCAGCATCGCTCTATGTCAATTGCCAACCAAACAAGGGTTGCTCAAGTGTGACCCGTAACCCGTTTTAGCCCGGTTTCATCACAACCGCCTTCGATCGGTCCCAAGCATCCCATCTCGTCATCTCGTAATCGTCATGGCACTTAACTTGTAACTTGGTCCTTAGCACCAATCAACTCTCTTCAGCAAATCTTGGCATTAAGAAACTGGTCTGCTCATGGAAATCTGCATCCAGTCTTGCTCCAGGAGAGCCCAACATGACCAGCTCCATCGCCGGTAGGCACGATTCAAGACGTCTTCGATAGCCGGCTCATTTGTCAAGATTGGCTGAAGCATCGCTCATCACTGGCCTGGCATCACCACAGTTTGTCCCGTCAGATCATAATTGGCCCGATACATTCTTTGCACCTTGGTCCTTAGGAGCATTCAACTTCCAGTATCATCTGCAGCCTGGCCAGAGTCACTCATCTACCTTGCCATATAGGCATGCAAAAGTAAACAACAAGCCATATGGCCAAAAGCCTCCCTATTCTTATTGTTATCTGTTAGTATCTAATGTGCATTAAATGCAAAGTCCACGCCTAGTATAGATTGACAATTGGCATGCTTCTCAATTGCTCATTCCTTTCTTCTTTATACCCGTCTTCCATCAGCCCATGAGACCATATCAATGACCATACGTGCTTCCTGCCTGTTTTATTGAGTGATCTTTCTCATTCATCATCCATTTCAACCACTATAAATATCTCATGAATTGCCAAATAGGTTGGAAATTATTAGAATTCTAGTTATTGTCTCCTTTCTAGAGCTCCTTACAACAAATTAGAGCTTAAGCACTTAAGATAAGCCAATTTTTAGTCTTAAGTTTATTATTTCTTATTATTCTCTTGTAATTCCATGTAATTGTAAGAGTGAAATATAGCAAGAGGCCTTCATAGTGGACGTAGACAAGTTTGCCGAACCACTCTATATTTGGGGTAATTTACTTTGCTTTGCCTACTTTTATCCTCATTTTACATTTTAAAGCCTAATGATTAGCAAGTAACCTCTACTTTCACAACGCATTAGACTAATTCCGCAATTTACTGAATCTCTAGTCAACATTTTTGTGCTAGAAGGAGGGCATTCCCCTAAATCTATCCTCTTTTATCACTTTTCTCCTCAAAAAATGTTGGGTCTGACTTGTTACCATGGACCTAGTTCTCGAGAATAAAGGTAACAACTCCAATGAGCATGGAACTAATGACAATATCATCATTAGTGCTGCCTAGCCCTTTCTGGGCATAACAATGACATGTGGCATACCGTGTTGCAACAGTTAACGAACGTGGGCACTTTGACCCATGAAGTGCAAAGTCCAAGGACACGGCTGGATGCCTAAGCTATTGTAAACTATGTCTCGTCGGCTCCTCCTACAATCAACCTTGTCGACCCACCTATTCAAAAACCTATACTTCCCGACCCCTATAACCTCATAAATATTGCTAAGGCCAGGGATAGAGTGGTGCCTGAAACCCCACTCATGGATATTCATACTCATCCAAGGAGGTATGTTGCACATGTGCCAAACCATGTCGATATTTCTCCAAATGTGGCCGTGCCCAGAGAGCCAAGACATCATCATTCCTCTTTAGCAGAATGGCCATCCGTATTTAAGCATTTGCAGACATCTACTTTTGAATGTCTCAATGGTCATGCTCCAGCCATTGGCAAAGAGCATGGGTTCCCATGGTACACTCTAGATCTCATATGGATGTGGCCAGGAATATGTCAAGGGAAGGGTGGGTCAGTCACTCATGGTTGTCCTATGTTCTTAGGGAGAGGAGGTCTCCCACTCCAGCTCGTCATTGTCATCATCACTCCCCTTCTCACCCTCCATCTCCAACTCCACGAAGGAGTCGGTTAAGGCCACGGCCGGTAGTTTCTAGACCCTCTCGCAAATAGTTGCCTCAGGGAGGAGATGAACATCTCTCATCAGCAGCTCAATAGAATGCAAGCCCAAAATACTGAGGGCGAAGCATTTTCAAATGATGAGAATGGCGAGCCATTTTCTAAGGGAATAGTGAATACTTACATTCATAGGCAGTATGCCTTTCTACCCATTGATGAGTATGATGGAAGTTCTGACCCGTCTAATCACATCGCTACATTCAACTCCATCACCCATGCCAGTCAGCTTTCCAACCCAGTAAAATGAATACTCTTTCCATCCACTCTCATAGGTTCGGCCACTCACTAGTTCCTACTTCTGCAACTAGGCAACATCAGTTCTTAGGCCCAGTTATATGCAAATTTCATGACCAGGTTCTTTACTTCTAAGACCATGTCATGATGGCACTGAAACTGGGCATACCACCAAACCTAGTCCTCATAATAACACCGACCGTCGACCCAATGGTCGACAAAATGACACCAAAAGGTGAGCTAAAGCCAAAACTCGGTACAAGTCAAGGTATGTTAACTATGCTAATTTGAATAGGGATACAGAATCAATATATCTCATGACCTGAGACTAAGTGCAATTTAAAAGACTAAACACTGCCCAAAACGGAAGAAGGGAAGAGTATCGTGGCAACAACAAATACTGCCAGTTCCACCAAATCAATGACCATGCCACCTATGAGTGCTAGGTGCTCAAAGATGAAATTGAAAGACATATCTAGGAATCCTTCTAGAGTTTGTTAGTAATCAAGTAGAACAAAGTAACAACCACGACAACCAGCCGGCTCCACCACAGCAACCCAACAACAATGTTACAACAATCACCGATATCTTAACCATATGTGGAGGTCAGCATGTGGCTGACAACAGCTGGGGAGCATAATCACGATATCAAAAGGAAGTGGGCTTAGTCGGCCAAGTAATTCCTTAGAGCACCGAGCATCTAAAGCACCCAAGTTTGAATCAAATCATCCCATCACTTTCACTACCGAGGACCGTGAGGTAGTCTCATACCCCATCATGATCATATGATTATAACTCTTGCAATGACCAACTCAAATGTGCATCGAGTCCTCATGGATGGGGAAAGCTCAGTCAACGTCATGTTCAGCCATGTTTCGAAGCTTTTAAGCTTCCTTCCTCCAGCCTTGCCCCTATGCCTTGCCAATTTATAATTTTGGAGGTGAAGCTATTGTTTCGATGGGAACCACCTTACTTATGACAACCATCAACCAAGAGCATATTGTTGCAAAGGTTCAAGAAAACATTATGGTGGTTGATTGCCTTTTACTTATAATCTTTTGATAGGACAACCGACATTTGCTGAATTAGATGCCATCGTCTCCTACAAATGGCTCATTATGAAATTCTGAATATAGGGCGGGATCATCGAGCTTCGAGGCAATCAGCAGAAGGCCGATGAGTGCTATGGAACCTCCCTCAAACAAGCAAAGAAGGGTGTTCTCATGTTGTAGCAAGAGCTAGCAACACTCAATGATGAGTCATTCGAGAGAACCATCGAGCCGACCAACGCCTTGTTCGTGTGGTGACTGCCCTCAATTCTGAAGTATCAACATCAACTCCTTCCACCGACATCAATCCACCCGAGCAAGCTGTGACAATCAACGATGTGTCACCCAAGAGTACCCTAGAGCCAGATAACACCAAGGTCGTACTGTGACCGTTCTTTCCTGTAACAATCCACGTATTTGAGTAATGATAATTTAATTATAAATTTTATTCAATGGTAAGAATGAATATTCAACTTTTATTGACATTAGAATTAGGACTTGTAGATAGTTCTGGTGGGTCCAGATCGACGTCATGAATTGAAGCGTGTATAAGCTCTGATGTGTTTCGCATTGGGAATTTCAAGCGATGAATAATGTTTGTAGGAAATAGAGGAAATTTATACTTAGTAAATTTTAGGATTTATAATAGCTTTCCATCCTCTCTCTCTCTCTCTCTTCATTTACTTTTCATTTACCATTCATTCCAAAACCCACTTAAACTCAAACTCACCTAAATGCTTAATCCTAATCCACTTCCATCTTCCACAATAAAATTCCTAAAGCCGAACTAAAACCACCATAATATTAGTTAAAGCAAGGAGCATAAACCCAACTCAATTTGGAGTTTGATTTGAAGAGGAGAGCTTCATCCAACTTTTCAAGGGAAGGCAAAGGTTGAATTTCATTAATTTTCTTATTTCCTCTTCTTAACAAAGTGAGCGGGAATGCTCCTATATTTATTATGGAATCTATTTCTATTTATTTGGATTTTTTGGAAGCTGGAATTGGTTAGGATGTTGCATGTAGTAGCTTCATTGGGCTTGCATGAGCATACTAAACTAGATTTACCCTAAAAGAATCAACTTGAAGATTTTTCATATCGATCTAAGAAAGTTAGTAAGCATTTAGAGCTCAAATCGTTAATTAAATGAAGAAATAAATTAATGTGAAGTTATGAAGTGATGAATAAGTAAATATACGATTTTATAAAGCTTATTTAGGAATTTTACAACATGATTTCTAGAAGTTACAAAATTTGGATGAAAGGGTTTGAATTTGTGAATTTAAATATAAATTAAATGGATGATAAATAAATTATTTTGAGACGGTAGACTGATTGCTTTAGTAGTGTAGTATCTTATTTTTGAGTGGCAGGAACTGGTATTGTTTTTTATGTTTTCTATAAGCTTGTTTGTTGATTTGTTGTATGAAATGATTATAGTGAATAACATGGTTTTTTACTTAATAAATAAAGTAAGAAGATAAATGTAAATAATTATACATATATAAGACGTTCATAATAGTTGGAATCAGAAGATAATGAGTTTATAGAGAAAACTAAATATTTTGAAGGAATATAAGGAATTAACTTGAAAATATATGTGCATAAGTATGTTGGTGCATTTAAATGCATTTTATGCACTAGCGTGATGTGGGGTGATGTAGTAGAGTGTAGTTGAGCTACCGAAAACACACAATCACAGTTTGGTGATTAAATGATTGAAGACGGGTTCATGGCGACATGAAAACTATAATCGAACCCTTAAAGAAATTGAAGCAAATACTCAAGTAAACGACACCAAACTTCAACCATGTGATGAAGGCGATGTGTCGGGAGGTGTAAATGATTCACTGGAGGAGGCGGCGCGATGATGGTGTGTGAACCGTCATTGGAGAGTGCTTCGAACTGGGCATTATTGCCCAGTTCGAATCACCCATCGGTGGACCGTAGCACTGACCGATCCACTGATCAGTCATAGATATACACAATAATGCATAGATTCAGAGCTTTTACTTCTTGACTGAAACCACATTCACTCAAATAACTTCGGGGATGCTTGATAATGATGTTGAGGTACCTTTGCATAGCGTTCCAATAACGAGATGATGATGTAACACCATGTTCAATCATGGTTTATATATGCAACTATGTGAGGTTATACGACTTCGATGTTCCTTTGTGGCTTTCGATGATGTATTATATGGGATACACCCATCGTTCTCTTTTTTTTTCAAGCGTTACATGAATTTATTAAGAAATCCATGATGGCTAAGTAGGTTATATATATCACCTATGCTCGATGTGGGATACAGTGAGATACTCAAATGGGTTAGATACCACTTATGCTCGATGAGGGACACAGTGGAACCCACATAGGTTTTGGATATCTAGAGTAGATTAGATATCACTTATGCTTGATGAGGTATACGATGAGATCTACATAATTTCGATGAAGAGGATGCAGTTTAGGTCTATAATACAATTCAGTACCAACTTTATTTATTCTAGACCATTAAATATGACTCATTGAATTACGAAAGATGTCCACGACGGACTCTACTCATCAGCAATAATGAGTACCAATTACACGTGCTATTTGACGTATATCGTTATGTTGTATATCAGTTGTTTAATATTATTATTGTGTATTTTAGGATATACCTATATAATATGATATCTATATTGCACCTACAATTACATATTGGGTCCCCTTATCATAGTATACTATTATGTAGTAGTCATATTTTATTTGTTGTGTTGACTCGTTGATTGTAGGTAAAGAACAGGTTGATCTATATCATTTGTAATATACCCTTATCTTTACTCTAGTTACTTATGTATATTTGGTTTTCATATACAATATTTTTAAATTATTTCCCTTCACACCATGCTTTAAGTCTGACCCTTGTTTTACCTTTATTTATTTTATGACAACTCTCAAGTACTTAATCGAGTAGGTTCAGAGACATGTAGCTTCTGGGGAATAGCTCAGGATCGTATTATTTAGGATCAAAGCAGGGTGAAGATATTTGTTATACAATAAGATGTATATTTTGTAGTACATAACATTCAAGTATTTATATATACGAGACATATATTATCAGATGTTATATTCGATACTCCATATGTATGGAGTCAATGTATTTTGACTGTTGTTATTTATTTCAGTTGCTTCTACATTAGTATGTCACATAAACATATATATGTATATATAGCATGTTCTCGTTATGCATCTTTGTATATTACATATTGTTATCCCGTGCAAGATACTATCATTACACCATAGTTAAATTAACTTAGATTAATAATAAAACTTTAAAATAACTCTGTATAGTCTATCTTTGTGGAACTAGCATTCGACCACTGTCATTCGATAGTGAATTTTTTGGGTAAACACTGGGCGCGTTTTTACATTGCTATTGAAGAACCCGCTCTTTCATCATGAATGATTTGCAAACACAAACAGAGATACTAGTCTCGTACGAGACGTGTAGGGGTGAAATCCATAGATCTACAAAGGAACGCCAAAAGCAAAGGCAGCTCTCTGGGTCCCTATCGACGTTGAGGTGTGAAAGCATGGGGAGCGAACAAGATTAGATACCCTGGGAGTCCATGCCATTACCGGCAGTGTGTCATTCGAGAGTACCTTCGAGCCAAGCAATGCTCAGGGCCATGCCGGGACCACCCTCGGCCTCGAAGCTGCATTAACTATCCGCTTGTCATCCAGGAGTACCCTCGAGAACAACAATGCTAAGGCACATGTTGGGACCATCAGCCATAATGAAGACTAGGATGGCAGGAATGCTATATCCTTGGCCAATCCTCAAAGAACTATGGAGCTCATTACAACATGGAATGAGCAAATTGCTCCCTGTTGGCAAGCGAGGACATCCAGCACAACAACTCATACCCTCTTAATGCTGGCAGACTAATCTATGAGAGCCGGGGGTCCATCATCATCTCGACTGGAGCATGGATGTCTATCCTGGTCAAGGACAACATAGAGCGCATGATTTACGTGTTAGATCAATGCGACGTAGAAATAAGCTCAGATCCAAACGATGACCCACTAAACACTCGCATGGGTGACTCAAGCATTGAGGCTGGACTGGCCACTTCTTTGGAATTAATCTGTATAGAGCGTGTTAGCCCTAGCAGAGTAGTTCAAATCAGCATAGAGCTTAGCCCATATGTAGGGAAGATCTGATCAAATTTTTGCGGTGGATCGAAGATGTCTTCGAATGGGGGTATGCTGACATGACCAACATTAATCCCAGGATCATTCTTGCCACACACTCAACATCGATCCTAAGGCCACCTTCGTCCATCAAAAGCATCAACTGTTCACCTCGGAAAGGTATCAAGCCCATAAAGAGGAGGTGGAGAAGCTGTTAACCAATGGCTATCGGGACGTAGAATATTAGGTCTGGGTAGCTAACCCAATACTGGTCAGAAAGCTAAGTGGGACTTGGAGAACATGCATTGACTTCTCCAACCTTAACAAACTCCACCCCAAAGATAGTATTCCTTTGCCTCACATTGATCAGCTTATGGATGCGACTAGTGGGCATGAGCTCATCACCTTCACAGATGCCTATTCGGGATACAATCAGATTGCCATGCACAGCTCGAACCAAGAGCACACCTTCTTCATAAAAAATGTCGTTTTATAATACTACCAGTGCCATGCCTTTTGGTTTGCAAAATGGGTGCTACCTATCAGCGTCTCGTCAACTGTATGTTCTCTGAATAGATCGGTCGGTCCATGAAAGTTTATGTAGATGACATGTTGGTGAAGTCTGGAAATGCCAAGGGGCATGTACAAAACCTGGCCAAGACTTTCACCATACTGCATTAGTACAACATGAAGCTGAATCCAAAGAAGTGTTCCTTTGTCTCCCAGTCTGGTAAATCCCTAGGGTATGTTGTGAGTGCCAAGGCATTGAGGCCAATCCCAGTAAGATCCAAGCCATTAAGGACATGCATGTCCTTGATGGCTTGAAGCTAGTGCAAAGCTTGAATGGGATGGTAGCAACATTAAGCTGGTTCATATCAAAGTCAATCGACCGGTGTCTCCTTTTCTTCGACCTCATTAAGAAGGGAAAGTCGTTGACCTGGAACAATGAATAAGCCAAGGCATTCATGGAGCTGAAGTAGAATTTAGCCACTTCCCTGGTATTATCGAAGCCCATCAACGAAGAGGATCTGTACCTATACTTGTCAGAGTCTAACCAGGCCATTAGCGTTGTCTTGATCAAGGAAAATGAAAAAGTTCAACGGCTAGTTTATTATGTTAGTAAGAGGTTTACTGACCTAGAAACTAAATATAAAAAGCTAGAGAAGCTTGCTTTTTTGCTTGTCATGGCAGCCCGGAGACTACGGCCTACTTTCGGGCTTATCTTATGAGAAGGGGACAAGGGCCGATATGGTCCTTATCATGCTCGAAGGAAGAGAGTTGTGTATTGCAGACTTGCAGTGCACCTTACTTTCAAGGTGACCAATAATGAACCAGAGAATGAAGCCGTCTTGGCCAGACTCAGGATGGCAAGAGAATTGCACATGGAGTCCATTCATGTATTCAATGTCTCATCGTTGGTCTCAATCAGATCAACGAGTGCTTTCAAGTAAAGGGTAAGGCACTAAACGTGTATGCAGTCGAAGTTAAGAAGATAATCATCACCTTTCCCAAGTTCAAGTTGGAGTAGATATCCCGGGAGAAGAATGCCAAGGTCGATCAATTGGCAAAGGCAGCAACCAACCCAGATGGTTAAATATCCAACAAATATGAAAAATAAGAATTGCGATTGGTGAGGTCTTCTAGCTCCCTAGTTGAAGAAGAGGGTTCGATGCTCGGCAACAACACTTTAGTGGCTTGTTATTTGCGGAGGCATGTAATAATCCCTAAAAATGAGTAAAAAACTCAGGATAAAAAAGGGCCAGTGTGAGACCTGGATTAAAAGGTGGTGCAGTTCATGTGGGTCATCCTACATCACTAGCCTATGGAAGTAGGTTTAAAATAAAAGTAAAATAAGAAATATTAATATCTATGTGATCATTAAGCAACTTTCATCAACACCTAAGCATTGAATACCAAACAATATGAAACATAAAAACTAAATCAACATTAGAGTAAGAAATGGTCAGATATAATTGAAATTAGGAATCAATTAAGCTAATAGGGAGATTATTTAATCAATAATTCACTCATACCCATAAAAATGTATACATCGAAAATACTTATTAAGGTAGCGTTCGCAGTTAATTTTTACCCCATTTCATTGGTGATGCGTCCGACGCGTTGGACGCCCAACGTTACTTTCCCCTTCCAGGCTTTGTTTATTGATTGTTGGGGAGAGATATGGTAGCGTTGGACGCGTCAGTCGCCAAAGTATTAATAGCCCAATGTTCCTTTCCATCCCCTTCGCCTTCCCCTATAAACCAACCTCATACTCATTCATCTTGTTCATACCATTTTCCTATCTCTTCTCCTCTCTACTTTCATATTTCCTCCAATCTAAACTATGTCAAATTATGAAACAAATTCTGATTAAAGGAGCCATATCACTCTAATGTACACATCAGAATATACCGGTTTAATGTGGGTAGAAGACATATTAAACGAGCATTAAGAACGTTGTCAACAAAGTTTTCAAATGAAAAGGATTTGTTTTCTCTCATTATGCGATAGGCTGCAAAATTATGGTCTGAAGACAATAGAAGAAATTAGTATCAAAGAAACAGTATCCATATTCGTATACAGTATAGTTGCAGCGCTCTCAAACCGCTAAATGAGCGAGATTTCAAAGGTCAGGTTGCATAATTTTAGTTTGTTTTCATGTGGTTTTAGATGCCGTACAATTACTAGCTACAGATATTGTCAAGCCAAATGATCCTCAATTTAATACTATTTCAAATCATATTAGAACTTCAAACTGGTATTACCCATATTTTAGAAACTATGTCGGTGTTGTAGACGGTGCACACGTAATGAGACACTTACCTACAAATTGAGTTGTTCGATGTATAGGACGAAAAGGTTATGCTACATAGAATATCTTAGCAGCATGCTCATTTGATTTACAGTTTACTTATGTTATGGCTGGTTGGGAAGGTGCAGCGCATGATAGTAGAATTTATAATTTAGTTATAAATGATAGAAACTCTAACTTCCCTCACCCTCCACTCGGAAAGTATTATTTAGTTGATTCAGGATATCTACTTCAACATGGTTATTTACTACCTTATCGTAATACTAGACATCATATTCATCATTTTCGTGAAACCGCAAATCAACCAAAATCGACCAATGAAATTTAATTTATATCATTCTACATTACATGTGGAAATTGAAAGAACCTTTGAAATATGGATGAAAAAGTTTATTGTTTTGAAGAATATGCCAACATACTCATTTGAAACTAAAGTAAAAGTTGTCGTATCTACAATGGCTATACACAATTTCATATGAAAATACAATAATGGTGATTCAAATTTTATGGCTTATGATGATGATCCCGATCTTGTTCCATAGGTATACCAAGAGGAATATTATAGTATAAAAACTACACCGAACAGAGCAGCTTAACCCGTATAACAACATGCAGGCCATGAAATGTTAACAGTCTGAGATTGCATAAGAGATGAAATTGTTACAGCAGGGCTGTACTGAAACATCGTATGATTTTATATGTACTTTCTACTATTGTATAGTTAATTTTCATTTATTTAGTCTTTTGTACAGTTCTGACATTTTAATTAAACACCTATTACACATAAAAACAAATAATTAGTTAACTAATTTACGACCCGAAATTTTCGATCGTGAAAATTCCAAATACTTAGGAAAAGAAGAAAGAGATAGAAGAAAAAGATAGAAGAAGAAGAAACAGAAACACAACCAGATTCTCACATTCGCAGCAGATCAAAATATAATATCAAATAATACCAGTTTACAAAGAATACTATATCTGTCAATTTTATTTTAATACATCAGAGTTCACACATACACAATCACTGGACATATACAAATCAACATATCTCAGATAAACAGAGATATATCACAGCGGAAACACTCCATACGTTCCTGCCACCCAGCTCGTCTCCTGAGCTCCAGAACGTCCTTACATGAAAATCTGCAATACTCGGTCTGACCCGAGCATTACATCAAAGTAACACCCGGGTCAGGCTGGAAACCAGTGTGAGTAAACCCATCTAACTTGAAATACAATGTATAAAACTTATTTAAACCCGGGGTGACTCGTACCTCACAACGAGTTCTTAACTTGCCAAAGTCAAATACACACCTTACAATCATATCTAAGTATTATTACTCAGATTAAATGACCAAATTTACATCGTTTATTCCTTTCCAGCCTATTTATTCCAAATCAAATCCATAAAGAATTATCGTAGATTCCAAATCGAAGTGGTTTCGGGTATTTACTAATACCTGACCCCGGTCTCTTCGAATCCAATATCATCTTTAAAAACAAAGCTGCTTAAGTTTTAAACTATTCCATTTATATCCAGAATTACATATATTTACATAGCCATTCATCACAGATAGACAAACCATATTATCACAGTTCAATCCAAACATATCATATCACATAGCATCACATATCACATCTCAAAGATGTCATCTAATCTAAGGCATACAATATCATTTAATCATTCATAAGCAAGATTAATTTACCACACCATTATTAATTTTAATTAAATTAAATTAATTACTTCAATCACCTTTTAAATCCTGCTTACTTAATCAATTACTTAATTACAAACCAATTAATTAATCATCCTTAATTATCATCTTAATTACATTAAGTAATTAAGACCTTTAATTAATTACACAATTTAATTAACCTTCACCAATTCACATTAATTACCCTTTAATTATTAATTAATAAACCTTAATTATTAATTAATACAAATTAATTAATCCTCAATTAATTAATTATAATTCTTAATTAATTATTTATTTATTAATTAATTAATCCTTAATTATTAATTAATTAAATTAATTACTCCTTAATTACTTAATTAACTAATTTTAAATCATCAAACCTTAATTTAACTTTTAAGGTAAACCATTACTTAATTATGATTAACATATACATTTAAAACATTTACCTTTTTAATTAACTACCTAATTACCTTTCAAATTAAGTTTAAAATAACCTAAGAATTTAACTTAATACATTTAAGTTAAACAAATCATATAATCCTTAAATCAATTATTTAAAAAACATTCATTACATAAAGAAATAGATTTTCAAGAAATAGATTTAACTTGATTTATTTTAAATGTAAAAGCTTGCTTTTATTTAAATTTAAAAACTTGTTTAAACATTTACTTCGGGTTCAACCCAGTATAAACTCAAGCCAGACCCGAGCCTTCTTCTTCCTCTTTTTAAAAGCTTAGTTTAGTTTTTAAATAAAAAAAACTGTTAAACTTTAAACTATTAACAAGATAATAACACCCACGAATGACTCGAATCCCAACCCGAGCCACGACCCAACTTCTTCAAGACCCAACCTGAGTCACCTTCCATCTCCAAAACACTAACACCCCAGCCTCGTCGTGCACATGCACCAACGATCGCCAGAGCTTCGATCACACAAACCACCATCGACAAGTCGACAATGACACACCCTTCTGATCCCGATCACCCAAAGATCATCACAAGCCCTAAAACAAAATCGAGTTAAAACGATCAAACTGTAACAACATAACCTTGCCCAAAACCTCCTCGAATCCACGACGCCGACCACTAGCACCCCTACAACTCCGACCATACCTTCTCCGGCCATCCACGCAGCCTTTCCCCCTGGACCGATGATCGTCGATGCCCCATAGACGCCGCAGCAGCCCAGACTACAACCTCGACCTAAACTGGGTGTTAAACCCTACTCCGACCGATTCCCGCCGCCACGGTGGCTAAGAAAACCACCTGATATTTTTGCCAAGCTCGCCTGACTTCATCCTACCTCCAGCAAAGCTCCCGACCACCCCGAGTTCACCCATCACCAGCAATTGCTCAAAGTACAATTTCTGGTCATGATCGAAATGCTCACTCGAAACCACACTATAAATCATGATTTAACTTTTAAAATTCATAATTTTCAAATTCGATTCAGATTATATTCCTGAATCAGCAATTTATGATGATTGATTTTTAACATGTTTAAGATATTTACTGTCTTTTCCATTTTTCAGATGATATTCCAACTTATTATTCTTAAAACTATTTTTAAAATTTAGATCCTACAAATGTAAACAACTTTTGTTTGAATAACAAAGTCTAAAAGAATTTAGAGGTTGAGATCTTGATTTTTTTATCGGTTTTAAAGTCTGTAAAAAAACAAGAACAGAGCATGTTCCTTGTTTTCAGACATGCACACATCATTTACATGTATATACATACATGCATGCATACTTAAATATGTACAAATACTTTTCCCAACATTTCATCATACAACATCAAGGTTAAGTAGTTTACTCACCTTGATTATGAACAGAGGAATCAGAGAACCAGGGGTTTGAAGTTTGAAAACTAGAAACTTGTTGAGTTGCTCCTGCCTGTAAATCTGAGATGATTTGCTTTCTTTTGAACAGAGATGGTAGTAATGTTTACCAGTTTTACTTAGTTCGAATGCAGTAAAGTGTTAAACAAGGTAGTGATGGGTGTATCTATATATGCATAGTGAAAGTGTGTAGGAGAAGCCAGGCTGTGATTTGATTTATCTTTGACCTGATACAATGTTTTGCTGCTGACATTGTTTTGTATGCTTGAAATGATGCATTGTATGCTTGAAATGAACGTGCATTAAATGCTTGTCTCACTAGGTTCCTACATATATATTTATATATACATACATTTCATGTGTATATTTGTTTTTACCAAATGCATTTGTATTTGTTGTCATATATACATACATATCCATTCACATGTATATACATATCTCATACATATGTATACATATTATATTTTGTCTTATTTGCCTTACATACACACAAATATTCATATATATATATATATATATATATATATATCTTACCATGGTTAATCTTATATGTTTTACTTTATATTATATACAACATTATAAGTTACTTATATACTCTTATTCCTATTAAACACATGTTTATATTTTTTTCAAGCTTAAGCATCATCACTTCATCTATTTTCACCTCTCTCTATATATATATTTATATTTATTGAGTGTTAATAAGGTGGATTTTATACGTTTATACCAGAGACTACAATATTTATCATATCTAGAGATTAATAAATTTAAAATTAAATATTGTTTTTAACCAATTCATCTAGATATTTCCATTATCAGAAATTTATCTATTCATTTTAATAAAAGTTAATGCTCCAATAATTAAATTCAGTTAATCGTCCAATTTATATACGTTAAAAAATCCAGGTCGTCACATTCCTCCCCCCTTTAGATCTTTTCGTCCTCGAAAAGGAACGAAGCCCGAATTATTAAAATGCTTAAAATCACATAAATTTTCTTTGATCATTTTTTAAAATACTTTAAAAATCTTTATAATATTACTAAAATAGTTTTTATAATACTTTTATAACTCGATGTTTCGACAAGTCCATCCTTGTTCTCACAGAAATTCGGTCATACGTTGATCAGGCGTAGGACTGAAAATCTATAAGTACTTGGTAAACCCATTTTCAACACCCAGTGAAAATACTTGAAAAATAATTTTATTGAAAATATAGAAAACAGTTTTTGAAAATAGAGGAAATATCTTTGGTGAGAATGCTCTAGAAATCATCACTCCCATCCACGGTCGCAGTTAACCCGATGGTTACGTTGTCGTCCCGGCAAAATCCATAGATAACTGTAGGCCTCCGCGCCCCTCGATTACACCATGGAACCCGCTACAGATCGCAGTTATACCCGTGTTTTACGTTGCTATCACAGCAAAAACCCATATAACTGTAGGCATCAGCGCCCTCAAATTTCGCTGCCAAAAGAATGAAACTTCTCCACTTGACCATAGATCGTAGTCTACCGATGTTACGTTGCCATCCCGGCAAAATCAAGTGTAGACTGTTGGCACTCATCCTCCACACGATTTTCGCTATGGTCCACACAGTAGATCGCAGCGACATCGAGTTACACTATCGTCACAGCATAACCCACATGCCCCTGTAGGCATCAGCGCCCTCGACTTTCGCTACCCAACAATCCTCAGGAACTAGTTTGTCCGGACTCCTCACAGGATCAACTTTAGAACCCACCCCCCCTAGGGCTCAAGGCAGTACCACCTTGTGGCACTCCTGAGAAGTTCATTCAAGGGAGCGCCTTTTTCCCCAGAGCCACTTTCAAAACACTTTATACTATATATATATATATAGTATTTCCAAATCATACACCAAGTATGAATCTCATATAAATCTCCTTTCTCAAAATCGATTATCCCAAAATCGATAATCACAAACTAGGCTTTCCAAGTTCCAAATTTGATTTTTCCTCAAAAATCAAAAGCCCCTTTTTTTAGAAATCCATAGGTTCCCAAAACCCTTTTCCAAAATCATTTTCACAAAATCCTTTATATATACGTATATATATATATAATAACCTTGGGAAATTTTTGAATCACTTCATACTTGTATAAATTCACTTTTATACTTCAAATATTTTCAAAACCCTTTTCTTCAGGCAATAGATTCAACAAGGGAAGTTTACCATATATAACAAAGATATATAACTTTGTTTATTCCAAATCAAATATTCAAATTTGATTATTCTTTTTAAAAAGTCATTTACCATATTACTTAATTCCATAAAGTAAACTTTAATCATAGAAATATTAAATTTCCACCTTATTTCTACATATATCTCACAAAATACACTTTTCATTTCAAAACTACTTTACAATTCTTATCCACAACTTACAATATCAATTTCATTCAAACTCGTATGATATCCACATATCATCCGTACGCAATATCAATCTGTTTGCTCACTCGATCACACAATTTCACTTCCGAACTAGTATTGTCCACCCGACTTCCTAGTGCGGACTCAGATCTGGTTTCTTGATCAGAAACCGTCATTCTCCTTGCATAGTCACAACTATGATAGAGAATATCTAGAACCAATCAAAAATCCATATCCAGGTTCGCCGTCGAAAATCAAGTGAAAAAATCCGAAATCGGATCGATAATACTATCTCGAAATTCTATGCTCGAATTTGGATCAAATCACTATGCGAATAGAATAATATACGTACATCCTATGTATTTATCTTCATTGATTATCAGTTAAATCAATTTCCTTTCATCCTTACCTTGATTTTATTCACTTATTCACATTTTCCTTAATCCTCATTTGGATTATCACTTCAATTCTTATCTCAGTTTGGTATTTAATCAATAACAGTTTGAACTCTGTCCAGCTTATATTTAGAAAATAGCTTGAAAATTTTAAAAATAGATAAGTAGTTGATAATAACTATTAGTTTGTAAAATAGCTGTAAAATAGTTAAGTAATTGTAAATAGTTGAAAAATAGTAATTATTTATAAAACAATTGAAAAACAGTAATTAGTTTATAAATCAATTGTAAAATTGTTCCAAAAGTAATTGTAAAACAAGTTTAAGATAGTTTTAGGTTTAAAAAGAAAAGTTGTATAGTAAATAGTTTGAAAAAATAGATTTATATTAAAACAATTTATTTTGAAATAGTCCAGAGTCAAACTGTTCAATTCCCCATCAATTCAATTTAAATTTTCACTTCCATTTAAATTGACTCACTTCTAATTTGAAAACTTCAATTTCCCTTGAACTTGATTTATCCCCAATTCAAGTTGAATTAACCTCAATTTCTTTCCAAATTCAGATCAAATTCCATTTGATTTTAAACATTTTCACTTTAATTACAATTTCAAATTATTCAAACTAATTTCAAATTGAACCCACTTCAATTTCAAATCATTTCAATTTCTATATGAATTAATCCCAATTCCCATTTGAATTTGAACTCATTCAATCTTCAATTTTATTTCAAATTAATCAAATTCAAATTTTCCATTTGAATTTTAAACTTATAAATCACAATTCCCATTAATTCAAATCAAATTCAGTTTGAACTAATTCAATTTAAATCTCAATTTTAAACCATCTCGAATTATATAAATTCGAGTTAAATTTTTAAATGTTGATTTAATCCCTTAAATCAAATTAACCCTTATTTTTAAACCAACAATCTAAATCTTTAAACAATTAAATTTTGAGTCCAAATTTCAAAACTCCATTTAAAAATTTCTTCATAATAATAGATATATCCAATTTATTCCCCAATTTTAATTTTGAAACCAATGCTTAACAATTTAAATTTCCAAGTTCTTTTTGAACATTTAAATCTTTAATTCAAAGTGGTTTCATCTCCTTAATTTCAAATTTTAATTTCCCTTTTTTATCTAAATAATGGATATATCACCACAATCCATTTCTTCATTCATTTAAACAAATCCAATTCACAATCTAAAGATTATTAATAACAATAGGATAATATTATCCAAATTATTTAAAACATCCATTTTCAATTTCCAGATCTCAAACCCATTTTGAGATCTCACAAACTCCCCATTCAAATCAACCATTTAACCTTCCAGTTAAATCCCAATTTTATTTTGAAATTTCCAATTCAGGTTGCTTGTTAACTTATTTAACTTTCCCAAAGTTAAATTCAATTTACTTAATCCATCCAACCTTACCCAATTTGAATTCCCATTTCAAATTTTAAACTTCACATTAATAATCTTATAAGTTCAAAAACTTATCACCTTGGATATCACATCTCATTTCAAATTTAAAACTCAACATTTAGAGTTTATTTCAAACCATTTTTGATATTATGTATATTCCTCATATATACATATTATTTCCTTTACACACTAACTTATCCTTAAATTTTAAATCACCTTTGGTTTTTAATTTAAAACAAATTTTCAAACAACCCTTGTTTGCAACAAGTCCCTTTTATTCAAATAATATTTATTTATTATTTCTTTTAGCACTTTGAAACAAATTCCAAATTTTCTGGCTTAGATTTAAAACTTCACAATCTAGATCATCTTCAGTTCCAATTTATAAGTCATACTTCTCTAAAACATTTCATTTTGCTTACTCATTAATACACATCTTATTATTAAACACAACAATAATTTATGATAATAACCAAGATTATCATATCTGGAAACCAATTCATTATTATCTTATTCTGAAACTTTTCCCCAAATTCAAGATTTAATTTCAGTTTGAATCCATTTTAAACTTACCTTTATTTAATTTCAATTTGGTTGTATTTCTATTACCTCTTAATTTAATTCCCATAATTTAACAACCAATTACCTTAACATTTATTGGTTAAGGAATATTGCTTTATATATATATCAAAATATATTCTTATATAAAATCATTTAAAATCTTTATATATAAAAAAAACAAGTACGTTCTCATATATATATATATATACACACTCAACTCATTCTAGGGTACTATTGACCCTATCCTTATGAGTACACCCACTAGAGCCAAGGTTCTCGCTTAACCTTTGCTCTGATACCAAATGTAACGACCCGAAATTTTCGATCGCGAAAATTCCAGATAGTTAGGAAAAGAAGAAAGAGATAGAAGAAAATGATAGAAGAAGAGAAACAGAAACACAACCAGATTCTCACATTCGCAGTAGATCAAAATATAATATCAAATAATACCAGTTTACGAAGAATACTGTATCTGTCAACTTTATTTTAATACATCAGAGTTCACACATACACAATCACTGGACATATACAAATCAACATATCTCAGATAAACAGAAATATATCACAGCGGAAATACTCCATATGCTCCTGCCACCCAGCTCGTCTCCTAAGCTCTAGAACGTCCTTAACTGAAAATCTGCAAAACTCGGTCTGACCCGAGCATTACATCAAAGTAACACCCGGGTCAGGCTAGAAACCAGCGTGAGTAAACCCATCTAACATGAAATACAATGTATAAAACTTATTTAAATCTGGGGTGACTCGTACCTCACAACGAGTTCTTAACTTGCCAAAGTCAAATACACACCTTACAATCATATCTAAGTATTATTACTCAGATTAAATGACCAAATTTACATCATTTATTCCTTTCCAGCCTATTTATTCCAAATCAAATCCATAAAGAATTATTGTAGATTCCAAACCGAAGAGGTTTCGGGTATTTACTAATACCCGACCCTGGTCTCTTCGAATCCAATATCATCTTTAAAAACAAAGCTGCTTAAGTTTTAAACAATTCCATTTATATCCAGAATTACATATATTTACATAGACATTCATCACAGATAGACAAACTATATTATCAAAGTTCAACCCAAACATATCATATCACATAGCATCACATATCACATCTCAAAGATATCATCTAATCTAAGGCATACAATATCATTTAATCATTTACAAGCAAGATTAATTTGCCACACCATTATTAATTTTAATTAAATTAAATTAATTACTTCAATCACCTTTTAAATCCTGCTTACTTAATCAATTACTTAATTACAAACCAATTAATTAATCATCCTTAATTATCATCTTAATTACATTAAGTAATTAAGACCTTTAATTAATTACACAATTTAATTAACCTTCACCAATTCACATTAATTAATTATCCTTTAATTATTAATTAATAAACCTTAATTATTAATTAATACAAATTAATTAATCCTCAATTAATTAAATTATAATTCTTAATTATTTATTTATTTATTAATTAATCCTTAATTGTTAATTAATTAAATTAATTAATTGCTCCTTAATTACTTAATTAACTAATTTTAAATCATCAAACCTTAATTTAACTTTTAAGGTAAACCATTACTTAATTATGATTAACATATACATTTAAAACATTTACCTTTTTAATTAACTACCTAATTACATATCAAATTAAGTTTAAAATAACCTAAGAATTTAACTTAATACATTTAAGTTAAACAAATCATATAATCCTTAAATCAATTATTTAAAAAACATTCATTACATAAAGAAATAGATTTTCAAGAAATAGATTTAACTTGATTTATTTTAAATGTAAAAACTTGCTTTTATTTAAATTTAAAAACTTGTTTAAACATTTACTTCGGGTTCAACCCAGTATAAACTCGAGCCAGACCCGAGCCTTCTTCTTCCTCTTTTTAAAAGCTTAGTTTAGTTTTTAAATAAAAAAACTGTTAAACTTTAAACTATTAACAAGATAATAACACCCACGAATGACTCGAATCCCAACCCGAGCCACGACCCAACTTCTTCGAGACCCAACCCGAGTCACCTTCCATCTCCAAAACACTAACACCCCAGCCTCGCCGTGCACATGCACCAACGATCGCCAGAGCTTCGGTCACACAAACCACCATCGACAAGTCGAAAATGACACACCCTTCCGATCCCGATCACCCAAAGATCATCACAAGCCCTAAAACAAAATCGAGTTAAAACGATCAAACTGTAACAACAGAACCTTGCCCAAAACCTCCTCGAATCCACGACGCCGACCACTAGCACCCCTATAACTCCGGCCATACCTTCTCTGGCCATCCACGCAGCCTTTCCCCCTGGACCGATGATCCCCGATGCCCCATAGATGCCGCAGCAGCCCAGACTACAACCTCGACCTAAACTGGGTGTTAAACCTTCCTCCGACCGATTCCCACCGCCACGGTGGCTAAGAAAACCACCTGATATTTTTGCCGAGCTCGCCTGACTTCATCCTACCTCCAGCAAAGCTCCCGACCACCCCGAGTTCACCCATCACCAGCAATTGCTCAAAGTACAATTTCTGGTCATGATCGAAATGCTCACTCGAAACCACACTATAAATCATGATTTAACTTTTAAAATTCATAATTTTCAAATTCGATTCAGATTATATTCCTGAATCAGCAATTTATGATGATTGATTTTTAACATGTTTAAGATATTTACTGTCTTTTCCATTTTTCAGATGATATTCCAACTTATTATTCTTAAAACTATTTTTAAAATTTAGATCCTACAAATGTAAACAACTTTTGTTTGAATAACAAAGTCTAAAAGAATTTAGAGGTTGAGACCTTGATTTTTTTAACGGTTTTAAAATCTGTAAAAAAAACAAGAACAGAGCAAGTTCCTTGTTTTCAGACATGCACACATCATTTACATGTATATACATACATGCAGGCATACTTACATATGTACAAATACTTTTCCCAACATTTCATCATACAACATCAAGATTAAGTAGTTTACTCACCTTGATTATGAACAGAGGAATCAGAGAACCAGGGGTTTGAAGTTTGAAAACTAGAAACTTGTTGAGTTGCTCCTGCTTTTAAATCTAAGATGATTTGCTTTCTTTCGAACAGAGATGGTAGTAATGTTTACCAGTTTTACTTAGTTCGAATGTAGTAAAGTGTGAAACAAGGTAGTGATGGGTGTATCTATATATGCATAGTGAAAGTGTGTAGGAGAAGCCAGGCTGTGATTTGATTTATCTTTGACCTGATACAATGTTTTGCTGCTGACATTGTTTTGTATGCTTGAAATGATGCATTGTATGCTTGAAATGAACGTGCATTAAATGCTTGTCTCACTAGGTTCCTACATATATATTTATATATATACACATTTCATGTGTATATTTGTTTTTACCAAATGCATTTGTATTTGTTATCATATATACATACATATCCATTCACATGTATATACATATCTCATACATATGTATACATATTATATTTTGTCTTATTTGCCTTACATACACACAATTATTCATATATATATCTTACCATGGTTAATCTTATATGTTTTACTTTATATTATATACAACATTATAAGTTACTTATATACTCTTATTCCTATTAAACACATGTTTATATTTTTTTTCAAGCTTAAGCATCATCACTTCATCTATTTTCACCTCTATATATATATATATATATATATATATATATATATATATATATATATATTGAGTGTTAATAAGGTGGAGTTTATACGTTTATACCCGAGACTACAATATTTATCATATCTAGAGATTAATAAATTTAAAATTAAATATTCTTTTTAACCAATTCATCTAGATATTTCCATTATCAGAAATTTATCTATTCGTTTTAATAAAAGTTAATGCTCCAATAATTAAATTCAGTTAATTGTCCAATTTATATACGTTAAAAAATCCGGATCGTCACAACTAATAATCAATTAAATTAAAAATTACAACTTAAATACCATGTTAAAATACTCCGTTCGTAGCCCCAAACGCATTTTCCGCCCACTCAATTTTCCCGCTCAAATGCCCCTCTCAAATAACCCGTTTTTGTTTGTTGCAAACGCACCTTAAGGAGGCAAATTTTCATTTTGAAGCAAACAATAACATGAATAATTGATGTGACAACTTCCAATAACCATGAAAGATGATTTGTTTTTATGGAAAATGCATGATAAGAAACTTTTTAGAAGGAAATTCAATGGTTCCTAAAGAAAAATAACACAAAGTAGAAATCATCTAATTGTAGGCTAAACAGTAGGCTAAAATAAATATACAGAACAGAGACATTAGCTGTCAACTATTAAGCAATAAATCATATACAATGTATGGAGTCTTAGTCAATACAATAAGAATATTCTAATAATATCATTAGCCAACAACGTTGAATCGATCGGTTAGTAGTTTAGACTATGAAATTATAGGTTGCGAGTTCGATTTTCGAAATCGACACTAACTAATTAACAATAAGGAAGCACCTAAAATCATTAAAATGTGCGTGGATAAAGAACATATTTGTCAATTTGGGAACTCAGTTAGGCCCGTTATGTGTTAATTTCTCGTTCTCTAAATATATTTAATGCCTTCTCCACGCTAAATTGGGTAATGCATTAAGTATAGTTTTTAATATGGATGATGAGGCCCTATTTTTATGCAATTAATTCAAAGAAAAGAACTAAATTAGAGATTTCTAAAGGGCTATTTTTGTAACATCCACCACATATACCACATATTGATAAAGAGGAACAAAATGATTTTTCAAGAAATTAAGGACAAAAACTAAAGCGAGTAACATAGAAAAATTGTCTAAATGAAAGTAGAAGGACAATAATGTCATATGAAAATATCAAAATTTGAGTGTTATGGACCTTGACTTAAGAGAAAGAATTGGCTGATGGCTTCCACGTGCCTTTATAGACTTTTGGCATGTTGTTCTACTGTATTGTTTCATGCTTAATTACTTGTTTTTAACCTCAGCTTATAGCATCATTTGATGTCGGACATTACAACCACTAATTGTTGTATTTATTAATTAGTAATAAAACTTTACTCATTTCCAAAGAAAGAGAAAAAAAAATACAATCAAACATCTAAAAAGAGAAAAAAAGCACTAACATATGTAATATATTCACCTCCCATCCAAACTTTAGGTGGAAGACGCAAAACCGATCTATATACTCATCAAATAAATGCATAGATGATTAATTAACACAAGTTATTTAAGTATACTCCATTAATCCTTATAGTAAATAAAATAAATAAATGAAAATAGTAAAAACGTGAGACAGTAATTTTCATGATTTTCCATATATAGAAGTTTAAATATTTACCCTAGACAAGTTGTTAAAGACCATTCCTATGTTCAAAAAATTGCTGGTTTAAGGAGACTATTAGGGTTGACATTACAAATACATTGTGGCTCTATAGCACTCAATGTCATAAGCAAAGCTTTAAGCTAATGCTTGAAATCAAATATGCACAAATGAACTCATTAATCACTAACTTGTGTAATATAAAATAATGAAATATGAGAGAACCAACCCAGCAGTAATTGCTGACCTTAAATCTCAATCAAATAATAGTATTGATTCTATTCAGTTTATTATTATTTTTGGGTATAATAACTATAATTCACATTTGTTAGGTACCCATATTGCCACCGTCATATATGAAATCATGAGATGAATACATCACCACAGTAGCATCAAATTGTGAAGTTGTAGCAATGATAAATTGGGCTTGTGAAGGGTGGATGATTCTTATAGGCTTCATTTAGATTTTGGGCACCGGCTTCATGGGTGACCTTGGTAACATGCTACAATATGATAAATCATACATTTTGATCAGCATCAATAAACCTTTTAACAAGTCCTTGTGCCTACTCTGACCTTCTCTCTCAATAACAAAAATTACAAACTTAAACGTAATTGTTCATCATCAAACAGAAACCAAGTAGAATAAACTTTCAAAATTTCAGAAAGAGGGGAATATTTGTTAATACGTTTATGCATTTTTTTTTTCCACATTTTGACGCAAATTCATAGGATTATTGCCAACAAAGAAGTGCCCATGAAAGGAATTACTTAGCAATGCAACCAAATACATGTTCCATCTCTTCGCATTCTTTCTATAATCTCCGGCACCCAAATATTTCTAAATTGCAAAGGAAAGATAAATCAACTTTCTTCGATGGTTTTATGATAATAATCTAATCAATTTCCAATTTCTCAAACTTAAAAATTTCCAACTTCCGACGAGTTGAATCAAATCTAGAAACTCTATTCAATCAAAACCTGCGAACAAAAACCCGAGGAGACCAAAAAAATAAGAATTTGACAGAAAATTTACAATTGTGGAGAATAAAAATCTAGATGCACTTAGGCTGCGTTTGTTTTTAACAAGAAGTTTTGAATTCAAATTCTGACTTATTAATCAGAACATTCTGTATTGTTTGCTTTTATCAGTGTTCTGGATAAATCCATATATTCAGACGGAATAATTCAAAATTTTTATACTGTTTATTTTTTTATTCTAAATGCTGAATGTTGTTTTTTTTAATGCAGAATGCAAACAAACAAGTAATTGATTATTCAGAATTCAGTATTTAGCAATCAACATTCAAACTTCAAAGTTCAGCAATCAGAATTCAAACTTCAGCATTTTAAACAAACGGAGCCTTAGCTATGTACAAAATATGGTAATAGAACCTTTGTGTAATTATTTCGCCGACAATAGCTATGCGAACCATTGCACTATAGAAGTTAAGTAAATCTAACACGGAAAAGGAAAGCCTTCGTCCAACAAAACTGGTTTAATGCAATTAACTACTTTTTTGCTTCATAATTTTTAGTACATGATAAGATAATAAGGTCCAAATATTGCCTTTTGAAAGAAAAGGTATCCCTGGTACAGATATCCCTCCATAATTGGTACAAATATCGATGAAACATGTGCTTAATACATAGATAACATCCAGGGACCAAAAACAAAGTTTGCATTGCGAATACCAATGTTTGTATAGATCCAATTTTTTTGTTTTCCTGCCATTGATAAGAAATTTTCAGCATGTTCCGGAGAAAAAATTGATTATTGAAACACTCAATTGAAGCTTAGACCCCTTTGATTATGCGAGAAGATAAGGGGAGGAACAAAATAATAAACACCACTTGAATGTGACGAGGCTAGTTAATGCGTAATTGATTCAAAGAAGAACAAAACAAGAATTTTTAATAAATCGATTATTGTAGCGTTTTTGGAGAGGTAAAAATGTTATTAAACTGATGTAGTGTGACACGTCGGAGAAAACTAATTCTTGATTTCTTCTAGTGGTGGCAATTAAAACCGGCCCGATGGATTCCAATCCGATCCGATGTGTCTTGGTTCTTGATAGGTTGGGTTTTGTTGGGTTCAAACTATAATTTTAAAAACTCGGACCCGATCCGATCTGAGATTCAGTTTGGATCGGTTTGACTCGGGATTTGATTGGGTCTTTATGATATTTTTCATCATTTAGACCCGACCTGAAATCCATCAAGTTCGGTTCAGATCTTTTTGGATCAATTCGGTTTTCCAGTTCTTGACTCTAATTTCTTCTTTTCTATTTAAATAATTGACAATGCTAAATTGATCGGGTTATTAACATCAAGTAAGTACGTTAAGGGACACGAATTTCGATAGGAAAATAGACAGTAGCGAATCAACCCTGCTCCACAATTTGTTATCCCCTCGTTGTTGTTTTGGCAATTCATTAGCATGATTTTACCTAACATGCTCATGACATAAACCATAGATGCATAAATGAAAGCATTTTAGATAAATAAACCTAAATATAATATTCTAATTAACATTATAATAAAATAATTAGGACCCTTCTTATAATTTGGAGAATCTTCAGAATAAAATGTTTAACATAGGAAATTCTAAGTTTTAAAAGCATAGGATGAAAGGATAACAATTTATTTGTAACTGCAATATAACCAACAATGAACCGAAGTAAAGGAAAAAAATGCAATCTGCTGAATATAATTGTCGTGCATTTAAGCTATGATTTTTGAAATGATATTTATAAACTTGAATCTGCCAGTCATGCAGATTCCTCTATCGCTTCTTTCACCTGAAAGTAAACAAAAAAATGTCGTCAGATAATATATACAGAAGATTACGGCAATATTGTTGCTGCAAAATTAAACACTAATATACCAAATTTATATGCTGAATCGTTTCAGAGACTACAAATTGCTAAACAATATATGAAAGGAACAAATAATATCATGTTATGTTAGCTTCTATATCGATGAATTATCACAACTGAGTCATCTTTTCGGTTTTTAAGAAATGACAAAGTGGTAAATGTAAGGATTATTTTGTCAAAGGGAAGTAAGGTACGAGCCATAATAGCCACATCATCTGTTAATGAACATCTTAGCAGTAAATGTTGTTAAGTAGCAACTTAGATAGTTTCATAAACAATATATAGTTGAACAGAACAAGCAATCAATAGAAATTATGCACAACTACCCATTGGGGTGTCTCCACTTTATCCTCCTCATCAAGGCTTCTTGGGCTGTCTTCTTCTTCTTTATCACCATACTTGTTTGCCTCATCCTCTTTATCGATGGAAGCTTCTCAATCTCAACTAAAGATTCTTCAAGCAGCCTATTGCTTGTATTATCAGTCTGTGAATTAAAGTTACAAAAAGTATGCTCGGTATTGGAAATGAGAATAGGTTGAAGCCGAGTATACTTCTCATATTATCAGCAATGCAACTATTTCGGGTACAAAGAAGATTTAGGCCTCACAAGCATCAGCCCATATAAATAATACTTGTACACTATAAAAGTAAAAACAATGTACAACATATTTTGGCATCAGTTGTATCATTTTGAAACTTCTGCAATAAAGAAAATCATTCTGTTTTCATTCAGTTGAATCATAATATCAAAATTCTTCAGTTCTTTATACGGTATCGGAGCCACATCAAACTTAATAGCTATCGGATCAAGTATTGAAGAAAATCAAATCTTATCTGTTAAAATAGAGATAGAGAAACTAAGATATCATCAGAATCAGATTCATCACTTAATATTCAGATAACCCATCAGAGAAATTTCATCATTTGGGTTATTAGCAAATTCTCTTACGAAAACAGGTGCTGTGCCAAAGAAATTTGATAAATTTCTAGCTGCAACAAGCTTTCCTTCAAGAAGATAAGCATATTCATAACAAGAAGACTCAGAAAGTTTAAAGCAAAAATCAAGAAAGCCATCAAAGCAGAAAGAAAGCATTTGCCTCGCCAAGAACCCATCAGATCACTTTCATCATTTGGGTTTGGCTACAACTAACTTGATCACATTACATTCTTTTCTTAAGTAATCTTGCATCAGTCAAACTCCGAGACTTCAAGTTAGTTCATCTCTGTGTTGATTTATCGTGGCTGAAGGAAGCGACAACTCAGCAACTTTTGAAAATACTGCAAATTCTCAGCAACAAGTTGCGGAAGCAACTGAAAGATTGATCTAAACGATCATCGGTCCACAAAGCCAGCTGATCACCGTTCATCTTGAAGAAGATAACTATCTTTTGTTGAAAATTCAAGTCGAAACTGCTATTCAAGGATATAACCTTAAAAGGATTATCTTGGTACCATGTCCATCGCACCAAAATTCATTGCTGATCAACAAAACAAAACGATCAGTAATGAAGAATACATAAAATTTCATAGGCAAGACAGTTAATAAGTTCTTGGCTACTTTCATCCATTAGCACCAATCTGTTGTCACAAGTGATTGGATGCAAATCATCTAATAAAATTTGGACCACAGTTGAAAGAAAATTCAATACGCAATTTGCTGCCAAAGTCCTGCATTACAAGAAACAATTGTAAAATATTAGAAAAGACAATCAACCTATGAGGGAGTATTTATCACAGGTCAAGACAATATGCAACTTGTTAGAGGCTACAAGACATAAGATGTTAGAAACTGAACAAGTTCTAATTATTTTAAGTAGACTCAATGAAGAATATGAAGCGATTGTAGCAGTTATATCATCACAAGAAACTTTACCATTTATTCAGTATGTACACTCAACTCTGCTTGCACATGAAGCAAGAATTGATCACAAGAAGCCACAAGATTTAGATTTATCTATCATATATGCAACCATTTCTAAAAACAAAGGTCAGAACTATATAAACCAGGTCAATCTTATCAAAGAGGTGGATATTTAAACAAATCAAGAGGTAGAGGAAGATGGAGAAATAATGGTAATAGACCAAAATGTCAGATTTGTGAAAAAGTGGGTCATACATTAGTTAAATGTTATTTCAGATTCAGCCCAAATTATATGCCAAATCAGAATACAAGCAATCAAAGAAATCCTAGTGTAAACATGACTTGAGTGCAACAAGACTCATGTGTCCAGTCGGATAACAACAAAAATCACAATCTGAATGAAATCACAAGGCCTTAGCACATTCAAGATGAAAGTTGGTACCCTGATTCAGGAGCAACCAACCACATAACAAGCAATCTTGACAACTTAAATCTTAAGAATAAAGATTAGCGAGGTAAATGGCAATGTTGACGCCAAAATGGGCATCAACACTCATAGAATCTCATGGAGATTAAATAATGAATGAAAATAAAAACATCATGGAAAAAGTAAATGAACACACAAATTTTTATAGTGGTTCGGCAATCTTGGCCTACATCCACTTCATATTTTTATTGATTATGCACTGGATTACAATTACAAGGATGTTTGGATCTTCTAGGATCCATTAATACAAGATTCAAGAATGAAAATGGCAGGGCTACCGTAGCTGGAAGAAAAGTCCCCTTTTCTGAAGCTATGCCTGCTTGATGATGGATCAAACTGAAACTTTGCAAGATGGCTCTCCACATCTAGAAGGGCCCATCATATCGACCGACTACGATAACTAGATGACTAGTAACGATCGACCTAATGTTAACTGATCATTTTTATTGGCTCCAATCACTATGCGATTGTTCGTGGGGTTCCACTTGTCTCTTGACGTTGCTCCTAAAATATGGGATCATTCTGAGTTGTAGATTGTGAGATATGGATCAATCTTGGTCAAAGCTGGAACACATACTGAAGTATACCGATCGTTTTGATGGATCACCCAAAACGATCGGCC
Organism: Allium fistulosum; assembly: GCA_030737815.1. Classification (NCBI taxonomy): domain Eukaryota; kingdom Viridiplantae; phylum Streptophyta; class Magnoliopsida; order Asparagales; family Amaryllidaceae; genus Allium; species Allium fistulosum. Next base: position 1,364,972,319 of record CM060902.1, on the reverse strand, counting down.
ATCCTCCCACTTCCACTTTGGGATGCACGATCGTTATTGTATGCTCTCCTTCCCATTTTGCTGATGCTCTAAATGTCTTACATGAGTTGGCTTCATGGTCCTTGAGATATTGAATGTTCTTTGATGACTTGAACTGTTTCTTGGATCGTTCTCTAGTCGATCCAAACAAATCCCTGCTTCATCCGTAGCTTGAGCGTATGAACTTCAATCGACTCCAAAATTGAAATATAACTTCACGGGGCCAGGCTAGTTACTTCATGCTAGCTACAATTCGATTGGGTCCTGATTCGAATTTTCCTGACTATCGTCTGTAGTACTATACGTAACTGGCTCTTCAGGTTGTCGACCATCCATTCTTGGTCAAATCGATGATATCTCGACTTTTCCAAAAGGCGAGATAACATTTTTCCCCCAAAGTACGTCTTGTGAGTATCATGATGTGCTTTGAATCGAAAAAGTCTTATTTGCCGTAAAGAAGTCCATTCGGCTTCCTGATTGATTACCATTCCTTTATCGACTTTCAATAGTATAAATCCGATGTCGGGTTCTGCTTGCATATACAAATTTTGTTATGCGGGACTTATGAGCCTTCTATTATCTGATCCATTCTCGAACTTGAAAGTTTTCAGGTGTGATTACGTTTTCCATCGGTTTTAAAAGGCTGAACTTTAAAACTGTTCTCGTGCATACTTATATACGCGTTTATGCTGTTGTCTCCGGGACGTGTTCGAACGTCCATAGGTCATCGCCAACTTTTATGATACTCCCTATATCCGGGTTTGCAGTAAAATCTCCACGGTCATTCATCATTCCTCTTTTCATAAATCATCTTTTTTTTACAATTTTTCTTTATTTAAAAAACAAATTTCAAACCACTTGTGATCATGGAACCGATCGTCATCTGTTAGGTTGTGAAATGAATAAAAGACGATCGACATATGGCTTAGGAATGGATCGGTCGACATACAGGTTAGAGAAGGATCAACATAGTTTTTGGACGTTAAACGATTGGCCTAATCCTCCAGAGTGAAAACGATCGACCAAGCCTGTTTCCTATATAAAGCTTGACAATTAGGCATTCTTCCTTCACTCTACTCTATATACTTTCATCCTGAAGCAAAGAAGCGATGAGCCACTTTCCCCTCTTCTTCTGCCGATCCAAACAGTAATCACCATCCTCCTCCAGATTTGGCTTCGAATCGACTTCGAATCCCTCTTCTTTAGACTTTGAACTTAGGTAGAACGACTCCTATATTGGCTGCATAATTCTTAAAACAATTTTTAACAAATGACAGCCGACATAGGTAGGTTTTTCCTTTCTTTACTTACGATTGTGTGAAATTAAGTGTTTAGGAGTCAGTCAGTTGCGCTTTGATGAGAAATGGTTAAAATGCTATCGTTACCGATCGTTTACTGAAGGAGATGAAGTAGCGAGTATGAAAGTGTTGTATAATGGACCATACACGATCGTTTGTGGACGGTCGGTGAAGTTCTGGTTATTGGAGCTCGAAAAATGTCTGCAAACAATTGGCTATGCCTTGGACATAACAATTATCGGTGGGTAGGATTGATGTTGGAAGATCAGCCAATGTTGCCTCAGAGAATGATCGGCATACATCATAATTCCAGAACATTCGACCTTCATAACATCTAGAATGATCGACCTATATGATACTGGAACGATCGGTCTAAACTTGAATTAGGTGTTTTCACTCCACATATGAACCATGCCTTTCTTTTCTCATAAAATGGAATAAAAATAGATTAACTTGAACTAAGCCACGAACTCTAGTTTCTCGTACTTGGAAAAACATTTAGACTTATGATGAACTTCCTGACTGGTAGTAAATTGCCTTAGAACAAATGTCACGAATGAAAGCCTTTAACTATCATGTTAAACACATCTGTAACTTAGGCAATAATTTGATTTCTATTGGCTAACGATCGTCCATGAAACTCAAGCTGCATCGTTTCTTGATAACACGCATGGACAGTTGAAACGGTCAAGAATGACGGTCTCTCTGAACAAATTTTTAAGTCTTGTTGTCTTGTTGTCTTTTTTGTCTTCAGCTTTGCACATCTTATCACTACACTGAACAGCACTTTATCACACTACACTAGCACTCACTATGCACTAGGGGTTACATGTTATTTCTTCTAATTATGATTTTTACTAAGTTTGATAGTAAGGGAAGCTAGACGTTTCGGGCGCTCCACAACCATGTCAGCTGGATCATCTTCGCATAGGACTAATTCCAATGTAGAGTCTAGTTCGGCGACTAAGTCTGATAGTCTGCCGCTTAGTCACGATTTAGAATAGCCGGAAAGCTCGGGTCCTTAACTTGATTTTTCTGAAATTGTTCCCATCTTTTCGCCAGAAGTTATTGAACCTGCGCCCGATACTTTAGAGGACGCAATCATCCTCGAAAATCCTCCTGATTCGGTAGCTTCAAAAATTAAAGAAGATGCCCTTCAAAGTATCTGCATTAGGCATGGAATTCCCTTCGACTACATGTTGGTTCCATCATGAAATGATAGGGTTCATCGACCTCCCAAAGGGTATACAACATGTAACAAGTTCATGTGCTGGGCGGGATGCATTCCACCTTTCAACTCATATATCCAAGAGATCATGCATTATCTAAGGATAGCTCTAGCACAACCTCATCCAAATGGCTATGCGCTCCTTAACTGCACTTATATGGTATTTATGAAATTCCTACACCGTCCTCCAACTATCGAAGACATCCGGTTTATTTTCACTTTCAAACGGCGGGCAGGGAGTCTCTCATTCACATTCCTTGAGTCGACAAAGAGATGCCAAATTTTGACCGACACATGGAACAAGTTAAGTGCCTTCAAGTGCGAATGGTTCTTTGTTCGCTGCCCGCCTGACTTCACTCGACAGTGGCTAGAAAGGCGTAAGTGTTATCCACCAATTCCACAATAACATAGAAAAAATAATATCTAAGTTTCCTTATGACGATGTTAATCATTTACATGTGTTGTTACCCGGCCTAGCGGCGAGATTTACGAAGATGCAGTCTCAATTTTGAAGAATGCTCCACCTGAGAATAGAAATATCGAATATTTGCTCAGGGACGAACGTCTCGTCAGTTTTGGTTTGATAGAGGAGGGCCTCAGCGTGGGGCTAACTAAAACTGCCCAGACGGTTGGGATCGGATCATGGGCTGCAATCGGTCAAAGAGATAGTCAATCTGGTCCCGTGGTGTCCCCAGTCACGAGTACTCAAGAGTCTGCTGATATTGTTGCTGGAGGACATGGTGAAGATGCACCTGGTCATGATGGTGATAAATCTGATCCGGGGGTCGACGTTGGATCCACTCATGTCTCACAACCCCTAGTTGCGGTTAAGAGAAACGAGAAAACATTCGTAAACAAGCTTCTAAGGAGTCGCCTCTCTGACCAATCTAAGTCATCGATCAATCTACCACTTGACTCTTTATCTGATCTTCCAATTCCATCTGATCTTGATGCCTACCATTTCACTAACGTGAGCATTAGAGGGTCAAAGTCTCCCATCAGAATTATCTCAGAGATTCCTTCTTTCAGAGAGGAGGTTACACCGATGAGCAAAGCTCCTAGACCTGGTCTCTCGGGGGTTACACTAGGACACTAACACACACTTGCACTGTACGACACTGCACTATACTTGACTTGCACTTTCTAATGCTCAAAGGTGATTGATATCCGTTTTTCTTTGCAGAAACGATGGTGAGGAAAGGAGTATGTTCGATTCTCTACGGGATGTACAACATCAGTCATCAGGATCGTGATCTGGCTCCTACCACGGCAGTTGGGATTATTATGATTCTAGCTATCGCCTCAGCTGCGATCGGGGTTATCAAGAGAGAGACGGAAGGTACAGGCCAGCTCGGGATGTACACAGATCGAGATCGAGATCTCCTCCTCGAAAAGGTCCTGAAAGACTAGCTGAGCATAGGGACCTGACCATCGATCCCCCTCGCGAACCTTCTACCGCTCCAATACCTCCAAAATCATTGTTTCCATCTCAGTCTCAGCGGCCGAGCGATCGCCACCGCCAGGGCGAATACACTGCCGTTCACAAGCCGGGAAATTAAAGTACCAGAGTTGAAGCTGCTTCTGAAGATCTTCCAATTGATCCAAATGTTCATATGGCGCAACTTCGAAAGAAATTTCTGAACTTATGCTTTGAAGGATTCTATTTTCCTCCTAATTTGAAGAGGGTTCCGGATGATGTCCAGAAGATGACAATCGATTGCGTCACTGATATCCACATGCAATATCGAGAATGGATGAAGGCAGCGAAAAAATGTCAAAAGTTTCCTTCGAGAGTGCGGCAGAAATCGAAAAACTAAAACGAAAAGAGGCCCAGGACAAAAGAATCATCGACACTCTGACGAATGAGCTAGAGGCCTCTAGAACCGCCTTAACAGAAGCCGAAGGAAAATATGACACCCCCATGAAATCTATAGAGGAGATGAAAACCAATCATCTCGATATGGTTCAAGTATTGCATCACCGGAACCAGGAGATAGCGCTCGAGCGAGACGCGGCTCGGAACAATGAGTCTGTGGCCTTGAAGGAAATAACCGAGCTCAAAGCCAAGCTTGAATATGCGATTAAAGAAAAGGACGACGCTCAGAAGATCTCTTAAGATTCTTGCGAAGAGTCAGTCCCTGTCAAGCTTGAGAGAGGTGCAGCCATTGAAAAGGCCAAAAATGTCGACGTGCTCATTCAACATGAAACAGAAGCGACCAAATACAAGGTCAGAGAAGATATAATGAGTGAGCTTGACCTGCTTCTCATTCTCTACAATGCCAATGTTCTCAAGCATAGGAATTTGACGTGGCTTGGTGAAGACTATCCTTACCAGCTCCATCGCGCTTGGGAATTTCTTGTCGCGAAAGAGAAGAAACTTCGTGGCTCAAAAGACGTCGATGTAGCCAAACTTGAAAGCGAAGTGCTATTGGGCGATGAACCTAAAATATTGCATGACATTCAGACTTCTCTTCAAAAAGAGTCCGTGGTTCCTCCTTTGCATGAAGTAGGTGAAGGATCTGGATTTACGCATTTTGACATCGCCGCTGAACTGCCCCCGGTGTCTCAAGTCCTGTCTAGCTCTGCGGCGAGCTCCTCAACTATCCTCGGGTACGATCCAAACAAACCACGACTATCTACAATTCTTGAGCGTAGTTCTGAGGATGCTCCAGCTCAACCTGGAGTTCATACCGAAGAAGGTATTCCGTCGACTTTTCCCATCTTTCACAAAGTTGGGGTGCTATCGATTGATATTTCTAATCTTTTTTCCTATTTTTTCTCACCTTTGGATCCGTCGGGCAATGCTCCTCTCCCTTCACAAGAGCCTCAGCTAGAGTCACAAACGACCATGACAGAATCTGTTAAACTAATTACGACTTCAGCCGCTACTCAGAGCACTCACGAAGATGCCTTCATTTTTGACGACCAATACATGGAGGTGTTATTCAAGGAAGGAAGCGACCCGCATCACGAAATCCCTTTTGACGCGGAAGTCATGATCACAGGTTCATCCGATCCCACCAGTGGGCTCGGTGTGAAAGAGCGGATTGAATGAGAGTAGCTTTCAAAAAGGAAGGTAAAGGGTGAGCCTGTTGAGTCGGTCCCAAATGAATGGATTCCTTCCCCACTTTAGACGATCCATCCTGAAGGTGCGATTCCTCCGGATGACATTCCACATGCTTCTGGTGCTGAAGATGCCCCCATCCCTCCTACTTCCAAAGATGATACCGCCTCAATCCATACAGCTGAGGAGACTCCTTCGAAGAAAAGCCGAGGCGACAAAGGGTCAAAGAGGAAGTCGAGCGGTAGTTCAGAGGGAACCACTCCGAAGAAGCAAAAGAAGGATAAAAAAATCCCAAAAGTAATCTTCAGATTTGTAAATAATTCAAACAATCATTTCTTTTTCCATTGGTTATATTTGTTTAGGCGTGGCCCTTCATTTTCATCTTGTATTTTGACTAGACTTGTGTGATGTACAACCGGTTCCATGTGAATAAGAATTCTTTTATTCTTACGTATGATTTCTGCATTTACTTGTTCAAATGTCCGAACTATTCATTTCATGCACTTGGTACTTGTTTCTTGTTGAATTGAACACTAATTTGATTAATCGATCTCAAGGCCTTCCTACCGACGTGGCCTCGAGTTATTGCAAGCATTGGATATGAGTCGTAGTGTTGAGCTATCACAGTCATTCCTTGGACGATCATACTTCTACTCCCGGTCTCGGGTTGATAAATGTACAGCGTGGATGGTCGAGCCTCGTCCCAGTCGTGTTTATACTCCCACCTAATCTCCAAAAGACTTAAACTGATTAGTGAATGGTCGATTCACATTCATCTTGTTTCTCTCTCGTGCCCCCATGTATGGGGCATACATTGATAAGTAAGAAGGCAATTTATGTTCGCTTTAGCTTTATACTCTTTCCCGTTGAATTGTGGGATCAAGCTAGTGGATAGAAAACCGAGTAGCGCATATTCTGGTTTTTAACAGTTTGTATTCCTCATGTCGGTTTCAGGTTGGAATTACTGGAATAGAGAACAGTCGAAATCCACTCATCTATTCATGGAATTTGCATTCCAGTCTGCACTCTAGGGACTTTAGAGTTATTCTATGAGCGACCGGTTCACGCTTGATTTATGTTCATACTTTAGTACACACTTCGGGGACTTAGATTTAATATGTGGGCGATCGGTTCACACCCGAACTGTTTATACTCCGGTCCGCACTCCGGGGACTTATATTTTCTCCTAGGTGGGTAGCCACGCCCGAATTGTTTATACTCCAGTCCACGCTCCAGGGACTTAGAGTTTTCTTGTGGGCTACTATTTTTTCGTCCGAATCGTTTATACTCCAGTCCGCACTCCGGGGACTTAGAGTTTTCTCGTGGGTAGTCGTTTTTCCGCCCAAATTGTTCATACTCCAGTTTGCACTCTGGGGACTTAGATTTCTCTCATGGGCAGTCATTTTTCCACCCGAATTGTTTACAGTCTAGTCTGCACTTCGGGGACTTAGAGTTTTCTTGTTTGCAGTCATTTTTCCACCCGAATTGTTTATACTCCAGTCGCACTCCGGGCACATAGAGTTTTCTCGTGGGCAGTCGCTTTTCCACCCGAATTGTTTATACTCCAGTCCGTACTCCAAGGACTTAGAGTTTTCTCGTAGGCAGTCGTTTTACCACCCGAATTGTTTATACTCTAATCCGCACTCCGAGGACTTAGAGTTTTCCCGTGGGCATTTGTTTTTCCACCTGAATTGTTTATACTCCAGTCCGCACTACAGGGACTTATAGTTTTCTCATGGGCAGTCGTTTTTCGGCTTGAATTGTTTATACTCCAGTCCGCACTTCGGAGACTTAGAGTTTTCTCGTGGGCAGTCATTTTTCCGCCCAAATTGTTTGTACTTCAGTCCGCACTCCGAGGACTTAGAGTTCTCGTGGGCAGTCGTTTTTCATCCCGAATTGTTTATACTCCGGTCCGCACTCCGGGGACTTAGAGTTGGTCGATGGACGGTCGGATCTATCCATTTTCTTTTTGGTTTGTACTTTAGTTGTCATGTCGAGGTAAGAGTTGTCGAATGAATGGCATAACGTCGTTCACTCATGGAATGGAATTCTAACCCCAGCGTCCAGGATAAAACTTGACAAACAGACGGTCGATTCACGTCCACTCGGTGATTGTAGCTCCCCCAATCAAGTCGAGGAAGGAGGCAAGTGATGGATGGTTGGATCACATCCATGCTGGGGTTGGATAATCGGGTCTTGTTCAATTTGCTTCGTACTCTTCCTAGCAAATGTTGGTAGAGAGTTATTGGGTGGACAGTTAAGTCGCATTCATTTCAGGCCATCGTCGTGTCCATGTGTTGAGAGCGTTGGTTGATGAGTAGGTAGTCAATCGCGACCACTTCATGTTGGATGTGAAGGTTGATGAATGGACTATCAATCGTGTCCACTTTTTATTGGATTCTGACCTTGTCGGGTTTTTTCATTCCGTGTCCTTGGACCCCAAGTCAGGGGCATATGGTAGCTGATGAACAGTCGAATCACGTTCGTCTTGTAAAAACTCCACAGGTTCGATCACGGTCAGTGGAGATTGGCTGGCGGCCAGCTCTAAGTACTTGGTCACCTGCATCGTTTTGAAAGTAGTTTAGTTCAAGTTGGTCATATTTCACAACACAACTGAAATTCAAATAGAAATAATTCAAAAGAGATAGGAATAAATCTCATTAATAAGTGAAGCGATGTCATATGCTCGCAATTCCACTTTGTCCAAGCCCTTCTCAACTGGGATTCGACCGCGGGTGGTTCAATTAATCGTTAGAGTTCTTTATTGATAGGAGTCGAATGCGTCTATCATCGTCAATCCAATACGTCTTTTAAATTACAACTACTTGTTATGCTCATGAATAATGTATGCGTGCCCAAGAAAATCTGCTAGTTGCTTGGAGTCAATTGTTGGTTTGTTTGGAGTCAATCATTGGTTTGCTTAAAGCCACTAAATTCGAAGGCCGGGTGATCGGCGCTTGAATTCACTTTGGCGTTAGCTTGGGGAAAACTGTTAGGAAATCAAATCCATGGTTTTAATGACAACAACTATACAATGAAAATCAAATGTACATATATATGTATATATACAGGAACTTGCTAGAACAACATCACTAGAAAGACAAGAACAAGGTGCAAAGAACAATACAAGAGACTACAAGACGATAATATCAAAGAAGCAACAAGAAACATGCACAAAAAGGACATGCACAGTTTTCAGACGTCTGAGTGCACAAGTCAGACGTTTGAAAATATCCTCTGGAATATCAAAACAGACAATACCAGACGTCTGGTAGATGCACCCAGATGTTTGAAAATCTACCCTGTACAAAAATTATATACTACCAGACGTTTGATTTCAAACTCGGGAACAAAAATCATACAGGCTCAGACGTCTGATACAAACATCCAGACGTCTGAATTCAAACTTGGGATTGAAATTTAAACTTCAACTGCCAGATTTGAATAGACGTCTTCGCTTCTCTTCGCTGCAACTTTTCATCATTAACAGAAGCAACTATAGAGCACTCATTAATGGATGCAACTACTCAACATACCTATCTATAACTATATATATAGCATCAGGAATCAAGAGAAAGAACACACCTGACTACCTTACAACTCGACTCTCTATCTTGATCATTTCTTGTTCTAATCATCTACTAGCTATCCAATCTAAAAATTTGAGATCATACACTTCTATATTCTCTCGAACAATATTGTATTCAATCATCCAAGAGATATAGGAAGTTCAATTGTACTATATAGTCAAAATCCGTGTAATAGAGAACACATAGTTGACAAAGAAACTCTACTATTGTAAACCTGTTCCTCCGGATGAAGTGAGGGTTATTTGGTGAAAGAAAATTCCGAAGAGGAGCTTCGGGACTAGACGTAGGACGGGAGGTCCGAACCAGTATAAAATCCTGGTGTGATTATTCTTATTTACATTCTTTACTATCGTTACACTATAGTTTAATTTAGTTATATACTTGTCACTTGTATAATCGATCAACCATACTATAGACTTTCAATTGGTATCAGAGCCTGGGATTCTAAAGATCGTAACAACATCCTAGAATAAATGGCTATAAAGAGATCTACTCAAGGCAATAGGAAGAGGAAGAGCAATAAAGAAGAATCAAAGGAGAAAACAAACAATTGCTTCATGGCTAAACTCAGATCATAATCGGTATGCTTAGATTCTTTATATAAAGATCTTCTGCTAGCACATGATGAATTATTAAAAGATTGTAAAACCTTGAATAAAGTTAATAGAATGGCTTTAGAAAAGTTAAAAGATTGTGAGCAAGAAATTTCCAGTTTAAAAGAGGAAAATAAATTTTTGATAAAACAAACTAAATGTTTTGAAAATACCGTAGAAGAACTTGTTTCACAAAAAGATTTCCTACAAAAAGAAAATGAGGAGTTAGAAGATAAAAACAATGACCTTTTAGAGGAAACCAATGTTTTGCAAAATAAAAATACTATCTTTGATAATGAAAAGAAAATTTTTTCAAAAGAAATTACGGATTTGAAAAGACAAAATGATTTATTACAATCATCTTTAGATAATTCAGAATCTCGAATTTTTCTTCTCGAAAATGAGAACTGTACGATAAAAAGGGAGAATTCTGAATTAAACAAGCAAATTGATATTTTGAAAAACAGTAATATTTCTTTTGAAAATAATAATTTTGACTTCAAAGGTAAATTTGATAAACTTAACACTGAAGTCACAAAATTTAATAAAGGTCAAAACGATTTAAACATGATTTTATCTAGTTCTAGACCTTTACATGACAAAAGTGGTTTTGGATATAATAAAACTGATCGTAGAAATAGCACTAGATACACTTTCATGTATAGAAAAAATGTTAGTGCTAGTACTAAATTTCGAGTAAAGTCTAGATCAAATTCTTATAGAAATTCAAATACTGCTATGGCCAATAATATTTATAATTTCTCTAGAAGTGCAAAATCATTAAACAGAAATATGAATAAAAATTATCTAAGTATTTGGGTTCCTGTTAATTGGAAAAATAGAGAAAAATACATTGATGATTATTTTGATATGGTAGTTAATAATGAAAATTATATTTATAAAGGTTCAACCACACCCAAATGGGTATGGTTTCCAAAGACCTAACCCCCCGGACCCTAACATAGTAAGTGGGTACCAAAAATTATTTATTACAGGTACTCGGAGAAACAAAAGGAAAGATTTTGGAATTTGCAAATATGATTCCCTAATTCTTTTTTGATAATGACAAAGGGGAGAGATAATGGAAAGCACATATTCAGGGGGAGATTTATAAAAATTACATATAAGTACATTTTATAGTTGTCATCATCAAAAAGGGAGAGATTGTTAGGAAATCAAATCCATGGTTTTAATGACAACAACTATACAATGAAAATCAAATGTACATATATATGTATATATACAGGAACTTGTTAGAACAACATCACTAGAAAGACAAGAACAAGGTGCAAAGAACAATATAAGAGACTACAAGTCGATAAGATCAAAGAAGCAACAAGAAACATGCACAAAAAGGACATGCACAGTTTTCAGACGTCTGAGTGCACAAGTCAGACGTCTGAAAATATCCTCTGGAACATCAAAACAGACAAGACCAGACGTCTGGTAGATGCACCCAGATGTTTGAAAATCTACCCTTTACAAAAATTATATACTACCAGACGTCTGATTTCAAACTCGGGAACAAAAATTATACAGGCTCAGACGTCTGATACAAATATCCAGACGTCTGAATTCAAACTCGGGATTGAAATTTAAACTTCAACTGCCAGATTTGAATAGACGTCTTCGCTTCTCTGTGCTGCAACTCTTCATTATCAACAGAAGCAACTATAGAGCACTCATTAATGGATGCAACTACTCAACATACCTATCTACAACTATATATATAGCATCAGGAATCAATAGAAAGAACACGCCTGACTACCTTACAACTCGACTCTCTATCTTGATCATCTCTTGTTCTAATCATCTACTAGCTATCCAATCTGAAAATCTGAGATCATACACTTCTATATTCTCTCGAACAATATTGTATTCAATCATCCAAGAGATATAGGAAGTTCAATTGTACTATATAGTCAAAATCCGTGTAATAGAGAACACATAATTGACAAAGAAACTCTACTATTGTAAACCTGTTCCTCCGGGTGAAGTGAGGGTTATTTGGTGAAAGGAAATTCCGAAGAGGAGCTTCGGGACTGGACGTAGGACGGGAGGTCCGAACCAGTATAAAATCCTGGTGTGATTATTCTTATTTACATTCTTTACTATCGTTACACTATAGTTTAATTTAGTTATATACTTGTCATTTGTATAATCGATCCACCATACTATAGACTGTCAAAAACCATGGTTTTACCCAAGTCTTACTTTGGGCCAGCGTAGGGGTTCTAAAATTTTGCTCGGTTTCGTACTTGTCAAAATTCATGGGTAACACCAAGCTTTAATGAATTTTGTATCTCATTTATCCATACCTCTCTATAGTAACATAAAATACTTCTTCCGAAGAACTCAAGATATAAACGATCGGTTTAGTAGGTGGATATGTTAATAGAAAACGATCGGTTGTATTCAATGATCTTGGAACGATCGGTTAAGTTGGCCACTGAAATGATCTTAAAAGAAATGATCGTATAGAATCAATTGTTGAGGGGACTAACTGGAACGATCGTATGAAAATGATCATAAAGAACAATCAGTAAGAATCGATCGCGTAGAGAAATAATCGACCATATCGAAGCTGGTGAAACGAACAATGTGAACCACTGTAGGGAACAATCATTTAAGATGATGGAGCGTATGGTTTCACGATGAACGATCGTTCGTTGAGTGTGTATGGGTCATAGCCGATAGGCGATCGTTCACATATCCTTCAAAACTTGAAAATGTATGCACTTTCATGAAACACATGGCTAATTGGTCGCTAATCTCATGATTTCCTTCTTCTGCAAGGGAGACACACTTGGCATTTATGGCCTTAGGGAATAGTTTCCATCTAGATCTCTTTCAAATCTGAGTAGAATAAGAAACTTGTCGATCAAAAGCTGGATCTATCTCGCGAACACGAAAATTCACTAGTAGAAGATGAGATCCAATCGAGCTGAGAATTCATTTCTCAGTGAAAACACCAAAATGTTGACACCAAAAATGGGCATCAACACTCATAGAATCTCACGGAGATTAAATAATGAATGAAAATAAAACATCATGGATAAAGTAAATGAACACATAGATTTTTATAGTGGTTCGGCAATCTTGGCTTACATCCACTTTATATTTTTATTGATCATGCATTGGATTACAATTACAAGGATGTTTAGATCTACTAGGATACATGAATATAAGATTCAAGAATGAAAATGGCAGAGCCTCCATAGCCAAAAGAAAAGCCCCCTTTTCTGAAGATATGCCTGCTGTATTTATAGGAGCGAGAATGCATGGATCAGACTGAAACATTGCAAGAAGGCTCTCCACATCCAAAAGGGCCCATCATATCGATCGGCCATAATAACTTGATGACTAGTAACGATCGGCCTAATGTTTACCGATCGTTTTTATTGGCTCCAATCACTATGCGATCGTCCGTGGGGGATTCCACTTATCTCTTGATGTCGCTCCTAAAATATGGGATCATTCTGAGTTGCAGATTGTGAGATATGGATCGATCTTGGTCGAAGATCAAATGCACACTGAAGTATACCGATCATTTTGATGGATCATCCAAAACGATCGGTGCAAAACGATCGGCCATCCTCCCATTTCTACTTTGGGATGCGCGATCGTTATTGTACGCTCTCCTTCCTATTTTGCTGATGCTCTAAAGTCTTACATGAATTAGCTTCATGGTCCTCGAGATATTGAATGTTCTCTAATGACTTGAAATGTTTCCTGGATCGTTCTCTGGTTGATCCAAACAAATCTTTGCTTCATCCGTAGCTTGAGCGTATGAGCTTTAATCGACTTTGAAATTGAAATATAACTTCATGGGGCTAGGCTAGTTACTTCATGCTAGCTACACTTTTATTGGGTCCTGGTTCAAATCTTCCCGACTATCGTCTATAGTACTTTACGTAACTGGCTCTTCAGGTTGTCGACCAACAGTACCTGGTCAAATCGATGATATCTCGACTTTGCCAAAAGGGGGATAACAGTCAATATGCATGGGAAATAGTAAGCCAATTAAGATTACTCGTACTAGAAATGCATACATCAAAGGTGAAAGACAATTATTTTTAAACAATTTGTTAAGAGTGCCAGAAATAAAGAAAAATCTTATGGATGTATCTCAATTTGCAAGAGATAATAATGTATATTTTGAAATTTATCCTATGTATCGTTTAGTTAGAGAAATACTAACTAAAGAAATTCTCTTGCAGGGTGATGCGGTTAAAGGGTTGTACAAGTTCAATCTAGTTAAATGCACCAATTTTGTAAGAGAGCAAAAGTTTTGTAATCTGTCTAAAATAACTCATACTAAAAGGAATATGAGTATGTTTGACTTGTGGCACTATAAACTTGGTCATCCTAATGAAAATATTGTAAAACAAGTGCTTACCGAAAATAAAATTGACTTTGGTAATATTTCACAACCATATGTTCGTACTTATTGCCAAATGGGTAAAAGTCACAAGTTAGTATTTAATGATTCCTTAACCGAATATGCAAAACCATTAGAATTAGTTGCTACTGATCTATGGTTAGCACCTATAAGTTCCGATTATGGTTATAGATATTATATATCATTTGTTGATGCGTATTCTAGGCATACTTGGATTTATTTTCCGAGAGCAAAATCAAAAACATATAATGATGTAGTTCATTTTATAACCTTAGCTGAAAAGCAAGCTATTCTCAAGTGAAAATTATGCAAATAGATGGTGGTATTGAGTATAAAGCACTTAGTAATTTCTTTAATAAAAAAGGAATAATGCATAGAATTACATGCCCCTATACATTTGAGCAAATTGGTTTAGTTGAAAGAAAACATGGACATATTGTTGAACAAGACCTTACTTTACTTCCACAAGTATTATTACCCCTAAAATTTTGGCCCACACAGCAGTATAACTAATTAATAGACTACGAGCAAAAGTGTTGAAGGGAATCAGTCCAGTAGAAAAGTTATATGGTATTATGCTAGATTATCAAAACCTAATAGCCTTTGGGTGTCTAAGTTTTCCTTATCTAAGACCATACAATACTAATAAACTAGTGTGAACCTGTGCTTCGCACACGGAAGTGGAAAATATATTTAAAATAATTTCTATTGGCATGTGATCAAATTATAAAGACTCATGTATGCATATTTCGTATATCGATGATTCTTGCACACAGACTTGTAAAATATAATATAAAAAGTTTCCATATAAAGACTCATGTATGTATATTTGCATAAAATGTAAAAGTACAAAACATATTCAAACATCATGCACAATTAGTGGACCTTGATCTGATAAACGGGTGGACAGTATTATTGAATGAAGTATATCTACCAACGTAATTTGATACAATTAGAGAAAACAGGATAATATCACATTTTTTGTATACAGAATTTTGATTATAAGTGCTGAATGACGCAAGAGGCAGAAGGAAATGGCTTATATGTGGATACTGATCACAATACGGTTATGCAGGTAGTTTAATTTCCTTAAAAAAGCATATTTATTGAATAATCTAGATGCTCTCATTATACACAGTACCAAATAATCAAGAAATCGGTGAAATTATTAATTATAAGATGTAGAAGCATATGATGGCATATGAATACATAAATTCATCATTACATGAAGATGTACCAGTATTAATTCAGTTCAATTTTAAAATACGAAAGCTGCATCTGTCAGCAAGAATATAGTATAACGTAAAGTTATTGAACAACAAATAGAGAGGCCTACCGTATACAGTAAGATTAAATTATAAATCTGAGGAACACAAAGAGTCACAGTTAACTTAAGCAAAATAGCGAATATTACAAATATCAAAAACATTAGAAATAAAATAGAGAGTCGTTGTGTTAGAAAGCAAGAATAAATTTTCAATATAAGAAGCACAAACAGACTGATAGAAATATTTATAGGACAGTTGCTTCCTTGGTCATTTTTTCGTGTAGGGGCAAAATAGAAAGATGCAGCTTTTTATTTGCATAGTGGTATACAGGCACACCGTTATACAGAAAATAGAAAGACGTAGTGTTTTACAGCAAGATTAAATTATCAACCTGGTAAACACTTTGCACATAGAAAAGCCGCTTTATTTTTATAGTGTGAATTTGGATCAGCAACTGTTCTTATCCAGAAGACTTCAAAAGTTGCTACTCCTATTGGAGGTAGTCCTGAAAATAGACTTCTGGTTGTCATTATTAAAGTCATGACTAAAGTACTGTTCCATTACAATATGGAGTAAGAAGAAGACTCATATGCGTAGTGAGGTAGAAACATAATTCAGTAAAGCTTGAACTTATATTTTATCAGTCGTATTTAAGGCCTACTTTACTGTAGGGGAGTCTGTTGTAGCAGTTATAGCTTGGTTGCAAAGCGTGCAATATCATTAATTATGTGAAGACGCAAAATAAAAGGCCATGGCCTAGTTATTTACCCATTCTACGTAATAATTATGTAGAACAATGGAGACAATAAAAACATTATAATACAATGATTCAATATTGTTAGGTTCAAGTTTATTTTTACTTTCTGTCCATGTTGATTTTTCCTTTTCTTGCATTCGTGTTATTCTTTACCGACCATCGTTAATAAATGCATGAAGAATAACAAAATGAGCATGTGGGTGAACAAATTTGATAAAATATGTTATTAAAAAAGAAAATAGGAAAACAGAATCAGTTTAGATCAGTTGAAGATTAGGCTTTTTAAGAAAATGACGTAAAATGAAGGTAAAGGCTGTGACAGTATACTTAATATTGTATATATATTCTGTGGTAGACTAATCCTATTCAAATTTAAGAGTGGAAAAAAATATAGTGATTAGTTGTAATAGGATAGTAATATTATGTTTGTTAATCATATCGGTAATTCCAACTGTACCTGTGATTGAAACGGGGAGCAGGTGCAATTTGATTGGCGGTGTGAGGTACGTTTGGCAATGTATGGGCGCGCAAGACGTTTAGCAATTTATTTGATAAAAATAATTTAATATTTTCTCATCATAACTTTGCCTACTTTTGATTAAATGATAATAGAATTTGGTCTTCCAAAGCTTAACAAATTAACCTGTTAACAAAACTGCAATTTAAAAAATAGAATATGGTTTATGAATATAATTTTGGGATAGAATAAATAAAATGATATACATGAAAACATACATAATTATTATGCTATTTGGAATTAACATTCAGTTGAGGTAATTGAGTCAAATGTGTAGCATATTCACCACTACTGAGTAAATTCTTGTATAGTAAACATGCAACTTTACACGTACAAAGTAATATTAAGTTAGGCAAAAGTAAACTTTATGAAGGTTTTCTGAAACTGTATGAAGGTTTTATTCAATATTACCCGTGAGTAAAATAGTCGACGGAAGAAATGAAATTTAAACTGAACTGGAGAAGGTAGCATGCAAGCAAGATGTAGAGACTTACGCCACTGCCTCATTCCTACTATAAACAAAAAAAAAATGAATACTTATAAAAACTAATAATGAGTCAACAAAGTCACAAATATACACTTTTTCCACTCAATATTATTTTGTTGCTTTAAAATTTCAATACAGGATAGAAACACCAATATAAAATTTAAAGCACTCAAGCAGTAGTTATAGTCGGCCAACAGGGAAAACAAAGCACCTTTTTTAGCTTAGAAGTTACTCCCTAATGGCATATAGAAAATGTTGCAAATCTGTAGGAATAATGCAAGTAGTAAGAGTAGTATTTTCTACCACTTCAGTCTATGAGCAGGCAACTGAACACAAATGAAAAAGGCCAAAAACTCAAATGTGTGAAGTAGAACGATAACTTTAAGTACATTGCAATATGTTGTTAAATTCTGTGCATAATGCTCCATGCACTACTATATTTTTATTTAAAATATGAAATAATTCTTTTGTAATAAATTCTCTGCACATGTTTGAACTAAATTTTACATATTTTTTTTCGAATCTGAACTGCGCCAATACAGTTATGCAAAAACACCAGATTTGGGTTTTACGAAATCATGTAGCATGAAACAGAATGCAAAAAAGCAGACATAAAATAATGGAAGTAAATGAACATAAGATCAAATAACATGTTTATTGTAACTAGATGAAAGCAAACAATTCAGTGAAAAATAGCTAGAATTACAGATAATGCACTAAAAACTCCAATATATATATCATAAAAGAAAAGAAGTTTCTCTCATATAAGAGGATTGTTTTCTCCTATTGAAGAAAATTCATATAAATGGATATTTGACTAAGTGAATAAACACTTTTAGAAAAGAGGATGTTCAATAATGGTCATGTTAAAAAATCAACAGTTGGACAAAAATACAGACCCAACTATAGCTATGACAGACAATAACAGGCAGAAAATTAAATTTGAAGAAAGGACAATTCATTATCATTGTAACCAAAGTTTTTTTTGTAGTTTAAAATGTAAAAAAATGAATGGTAAACAGTAAAGCAAGAACTTGAAAGATAGAAGAAAAATAAGGTAACAACAATCTAGTTGGTTGACATTCATATTCGAAATCAGATAAATAACAAATTATTTGCATCAATGATGGTAGGGATACAACATGCATGCATGGGAAAGATGCAAATGTAAACATAGCAGAGAACGAAAAAAATGAATATAGATTTATCATGTTTATCCCTATCAAGGCAAATATAGTTGTATGCCAAATGGCACTTAGTTAAAGAGGATACTTGAAAAGAAGCACAGCTTGATGATTAGTGGGAATTGTATATTATATTAGTAATGGTTAGTTTATTATTAAGTTGTTAATGTAGCTAACTTTTTTTTCTCTCATTCAATTTCACAAAGACGGAGAAAAAAAATGAAGGCTTGATTCATGTCTAATTAGTTTAATAATATATGAATTAGTTACCTATGCTGCAGCATTTGGCGAATCTAGTGACTTTTTACATTAAAGTTAGGTTCCACGAGAAATATGTTGTTTCTTTGGAATACCTAGCAGAGTGCCCCATGGCATCTTTTTTTTCCTTAAAACATAACTTGGTAATATTTAGCGTAACCTGGTACTTTTAAACTGTCATATTTGTACTCCATAAGGCTTGTTACTTAAAATATTTTAGAGCAACCAGGAGATTTATAGACGATTATTTTCTATATAGTCTAAGGCTCCGCTAAAGCTTTATTTTTTAGTTAAGTTTGGCATCTAGTGACAGACAATGTCGCTTACTGATAGCTTGTATATTTAATAGTCTAAGTGTTTCGATCCCTCGTAACCACATAGTTATTTTTTTCCAGTTGCAATGACCTTGTCATTTTGTACTTGCCTTGTTTATCACATAATTTTATCACCAATCTTGCAAACGGGGATCTTGTATTCAGACTTTTTACCCGTAATTGGCATATAAAACACCAATGATTAAAATCAATTCAGTTCTAAGATTAACATCTAAACTGTCTCGATTTTAATGATTTTACAAGTGTACCAGCCTTCTGAAGAATTACTAAGGGGTATGTTGGATCCATATGAGAATGTGGTCCGCATGGAATGCCAACTTGGAGGAGATGATAGTGTCATGCCCCTTTGTGACATGTGTGATTCATCTGCACATGCTTATTGTGTTGGTCTTGGTAGAGAAGTGCCCGATGGCGATTGGTATTGTGAGCTATGTAGGTCCGTGAACAATGATTTACCTTCTATTTCTCAAATTCAAACTCAAACTAATACTGCAACTCCAAACCAAGAACCCGTTGGTCCTAATTTATTCCCTGATATCAGTACTGTTACAAATTCACCACGGCCTTCATCATTAGGAATTGATCTTAATGCCTTGCCTAGAGAATTTAATGGTGATGATCAGCTTGTTACAACTCCAAATTCGGGAAATGGTGCATCAACTGTTTTGGGAAGGTGGTATATAAGACAACAGATGCACATGATATTATCAAACAATAAGCAAACACAGAACGACCCATTAAGTTTCGAGCAGAGTCAACGGAGATCCAGGCAGAACTTTGACCCACTTTCTAGTTTGGGTTATAATTTTAGCCCCGTTAATTTTAATGAAGGAAGCAGTTTTAGGCATGTGGAGGGTGCTAAGGAAGAAGTGCATGTAATCTTTATCTTGCAAATAACATAAACTCTAAGATCTAGAATTACATGATTATCACATATGTAATGAATTAATAAAACATACCTCTAGACATCTTGTATATGAATCAGCAATGGTTGTTGTCGAAAGTTATTTCAATGGAGAAAGGAAATGGTTTCTCTCTCTTTTCCTATATCTTTCTTTATGTGTTTTTCTATATCCTTTGTGATGGGCAAAGGTTAATATTTATAGGTAGAGAGAGGACCAAATTTCCAGATTTGTAGACTTAGTCTTGATCGTCCATCAAGATCAAGATGAGGGAAATTAACGTTCTAGATTATAACCATTTTATTGATTAGCATATTAATAGGAAAACCCTTTAGATTCTATTGACCACAAAATGAGGAAGGAAACGTTTGAGGAAGGAAACGAAAAACCATTAATGTTTTCGTATTAATTTCCTTACAAAACGGTCAAATTTCCTTACAGTCTCCCACTTGGTCAATAGTAAAATCCATTAATGTTTTCGTATTAAGGTCGTAAGGCGTGCATGATATGCTAAACTTTTCTTTAATCAGTTATCATAAGTGTCTTGGCTAATCCAGTGGTCAATGGAAGTCATGACGTGTACATGTTATTTTGCAACATGCTTACTTCCATGTACTATGACATTGACAACTTTCATAACTAGACCGTAGATGAGCATAACTTAATGGTCACATAATGTCTTGAAGCAAAAGACTGTTTCTATTATCATTTATCTAAATATAAATGTGTACACATTATAAAACAGAAATAAAAGATATCCAACTTATTAGGAGCTCAATAATTGTTATGTCTGGCTAAGTACAAAATAAATGGCATAATAAGGAGATAATTAGGAACTATCTGCAAGACCCATGCTATCAGTA
The DNA here is from genome assembly GCA_030737815.1 of Allium fistulosum. Lineage (NCBI taxonomy): Eukaryota > Viridiplantae > Streptophyta > Magnoliopsida > Asparagales > Amaryllidaceae > Allium > Allium fistulosum. The sequence continues at coordinate 1,364,951,555 of CM060902.1, read as the reverse complement.
TGTCTCTGAAAGGTCTTTGGAGGTAGTCCTTTCGTGAATATGTCTGCCACTTGTAAGTCTGTACTTATCGATTCAACAACAATTTTCTTTAGTTTAACATCTTGCTTCAGTAGTAGGTATTTCAGGTCCATGTGTTTGGAACCTTTGGTTATCCTACCATGCTTGGAGAAAAAGGTTGCAGCTTCATTGTCGCAGTAGACAGTTAGTGGCTTAGAGATAAAACTTAAATTGCCAAATTGTGAGACAAAATTACGCAGCCATGTTCCCTGAATTTAAGCCTCATAACATGCTACGTATTCAGCCATCATGGTGGATCTGAAAAGCATCTCAGATTTCTGGCTTCTCCATGATATTGCACCTCCACATAAGAGGTACACATAGCCAAGAGTGCAGATCCTAGTGTCAGGACATCCAGCAAGGTCTGAATCAGAATAACCAGTTACCTGTAGGTAACTTGATTTTCTATAGGTGAGCATGTAATTCCTTGTTCCCTTTAGGTATCTCAGTACCTTCTTTGCAGCTTTCCAATGAGCGATTCCTGGGTTACTTTGAAATCTACCCAGCATACCAACTGCATGACTGATATCAGGTCTTGTACAGACCTGTGAATACATCAAACTCCCTACAAGAGATGCATAAGGATATTTGGTCATTTCTTCTCGTTCCATAGGAGTCTTTGGGCACTGCTCAAGAACATGTTTGTCTCCTTTCTGCACTGGGATAGGACTAGAGGAACAATTCGTCATGCCAAATCTCTCAAGAATTTTGTCAATATATGCTTTTTGAGACAATCCTAGAATTCCTTGTGATCTATCATGGAATATTTCTATTCCTATCACATAGGAAGTCTCACCCATATCTTTCATTTCAAAATTCGTTGAGAGATAATCCTTAGTTTCACGTAATAAACCAAGGTCACTGCTAGCTAATAATATGTCATCAACATACAGAATAAAAAATATGAACTTGCTCCCACTGAACTTGAGGTATATACAAGGGTCAACTATGTTTTCTGTGAAATAAAAAGTGGTAATGATTTCATGAAACTTTAGATACCATTGTCTAGAAGCTTGTTTCAGTCCATATATTGATTTCTTAAGTTTGCAGACCATGTCTTCCTGTCCTTCAATTATGAAGCCTTCAGGTTGACGCATGTAGAATTCTTCTTCCAATTCTCCATTGAGAAAGGCTGTTTTCACATCCATTTGATGTAACTCGAGATCATAATGAGCTACTAATGCCATGATAATTCTAAGAGAATATTTCCTGGAAACAGGAGCAAAAGTTTCATTATAGTCAATGCCTTCTTTCTGATTAAAACCTTTGAAAACAAGTCTGGCTTTATATCGTTCAATTTTACCATTGCAGTCACGTTTGGTCTTGAAGACCCACTTATAACCGACTGCTTTATGTCCTTGCGGTAATTGAACGATTTTCAAAACTTGATTATTATCCATAGATTTCAGTTCATCTTTCATGGCATCAATCCATTTAAGAGAGTTAACATCCTTAATGGCTTGTGAATAAGAAAGTGGGTCCGTAGTTCCTTCAGATTCTATTAGATAAAGCATATAATCATCAGGAATAGCTGATCTTCTTTGTCTTTGAGATCTTCGTAATACTAGTTCCTATGGTACTTCATCAACATTATGATTGGTGATAATTTCATTATGGAGTTGTTGATCATTTATTGGGTTTCCCTTATTGTGAACAGGTTCAATAATGGGATGATTCCCAATATCTTTCGAAATAGAGGGTAAGATAATGGGTACCCTTATTTCATGAATGACCACTTCTTGTTGTTTTGTACTCCCATTGATTTCACCATTTTCATAGAATTTGGCATTGCCGGTTTCAACAATTCTTGTACTATGGTTAGGACAATAAAATCTATATCCTTTAGATTTTTCTGGGTAACCTATAAAGTAACCACTGACTGTCTTAAAATCCAATTTCTTTTCATTTGGATTGTACAGTCTAGCTTCAGTTGGGCAACCCCAAATTTTGAGATGTCTTAAACTAGGTTTCCATCCTTTCCAAAGTTCAAAAGGAGTCTTTGGAACGGCCTTACTTGGAACTCTATTTAAGATGTAGACAGCTGTTCGTAATGCATCCATCCATAATGATATAGGTAAATTTGCATGACTCATCATAGATCTAACCATTTCCATGTATGTACGATTTCGCCTTTCAGCTACACCATTCTGCCATGGAGATCTAGGCGTTGTGTATTGTGCAACAATTCCAAGTTTTTGAAGAAGTCTAGCAAAAGGTCCAGGATGTTGTCCCGTTTCATCATACCTTCCATAGAATTCACCACCCCTATCTGACCTAATGATTTTCACTTTTCTTTCTAATTGCCTTTCGACTTCAGTAATGAACACTTGTACAGCATCCACTGACTGAGATTTTTCATGCAACAGATAAAGATAGCAATAACTTGAAAAATCATCGATAAAAGTGATGAAATATTTCTCTCCTCCAAAAGTTGGAACATCAAAAGGTCCACAAATATCTGTATAAATTATTTCAAGAAGTTGTGTACTTCTTGTGGCTCCTTTCTTTGTGTTTTTTGTTGTTCTTCCTTTAATACAATCAACACATGCTGTAATGTTAGCGAAGTCTAGGTCCGGTAGGACACCATTTTTCACTAACCTCTTGATTCTTTCACTGGATATATGACCCAGTTTTTTTTATGCCACAAGAAGTAAGAATCATTCTTGGATGACTTTCCTTTAGTTTCTTTTCCATGCAGGGTGATTTGGATTTCAGCATTTTGTTTAAGATGAAGTTTAAAAGTCCATCAATTAATATTCCAGAACCAATAAGACTAGAATTTTTAAATAAACTAAAATTTCCATTTCCAACTTCAAAAGAATATCCAAATTTATCAAGTACACTTACAGAAATCAAATTACGGGAAATAGAAGGAACATAAAGAGTTTGACATAAATCTAACTGATAACCGCTATCTAAAATGAGATGAAAAGTTCCAATAGCTTCAACCGGAACTTTATCTTTATTCCCCATGAAAATGAAATTCTCACTTGGGTTTGTGGTTTGGATCGTAATGAATCCCTGCATAGAATTCGAAACATGAACATTAGCAGCAGTATCAATCCACCAAGTAGAAGAAGGTACATTAGTAAGATTTGATTCGAAATGACTTACGAAACCCATTGGATTACCTTTCTTTTCGAACCATGCTTTGAGCTTAATGCAATTTGCCTGGAAGTGTCCAGGTTTCTTGCAGAATTTGCAGACATCATCCTTCTTTTTCTTCTTGGATGGTTGAGTGGCGTCATCAGATTTGGGTAGTGCTCTTTTATGCTGTGAGTTGTTCCTTTTACCAGCTTGTTTTCCAACCCCTTGAGTGAAATAAGCAACTTTAATACCTTGCGAGCCCTGCCTAGACTCCTCTTGAACCAATTTGTTAGTCAATTCATTTAGACTCAACTTTTCTGTAATAGTGTTGTAATGAATTTTGAATGGTTCATACTGAGGAGGTAAGCTAGTGAGAATGAATTGGACGAGAAAAGCATCGTCCATAACCAATCCCAAGTTCTTAAGTTTGGCAGCAAGGTTAATCATTTCAATGACATGAGCGCTCATTGAGCGAGAACCGTCAAACTTCATGGTTACAAGGTCTGCCATAAGTTTCCCAGCAAGGGATTTGTCTGCAGTCTTGAACCGATTTTCAATGGATTGCAAATATTCTTTTGCGCTTTCAGTTTTGGGTAGGGAGGTTTTGATGTTGGTATCAATCACCATTCGCATAAACATCATGCTGAGCCTATTAGATCGTTCCCAATCATCATGGAGTTTGTTTTCCTCAGGCGTACTTGTGTTAATAAGTGGGGCTGGCTTTTCCTTAAGGAGAGCCATGTCCAGTTCAAGTACGCCCAAAGAAAACTCAACTTGCTCTCTCCATTCTGAGTAGTTGGTTCCATTGAGTCTGATGATAGACGTAGAATGCGAATCAAGGTTTGAGGGTATTGCAATTGCAGATATAAAAGAAATGTAGGCTTCTTTATTAGAATAAAACACATGTCATAATAAGAGGTTAGGTTTAGCGCCTCCTGTGGGTAGGCAGTAGAACCATACTCATGGAAGAATGATAAACGTTAATGTTTCATGCGTTATTGTGCAAGCAGCAGCCACCTGTGGACGGGACTGCATGCATTAGACCAGAGGAAACAAGGAAATTAAGCGCGGAAGTTTTTTTTTCCGCATAAACATTTGCCATTCTTTCAAGTAATCCACAACAAGGATAATAAATGTCTAGTAACTCCAAGTAAATTTCATACATGAATTTAACATATAAACAATTATTTTGCAAGTTCCAGATCATGAATTTAATGTCAAACTAGGAAACAATTGTTTTCAATATGTATACTTTCTGAAAAGTATTCGCATACAATAAGTTGTTCCATATTATACAGTAGGTCAAACATTAAGGTAGAAAAATTAACTTTTGCGGAATTATAAACTTTCCAGATCCAGATCTAAGCATATAGTAAATAGAATAATATTGATGATCATGATTACTATAGCAACTTAAATAATATGAATATTAAACTTGAATCATATTAACACTAATAATCATCATCATTATTATAGTAAAATTACAAACATCATATCATAAATCTATGCTAGTTTCGTTTTATATATATTGATGGATAATCATGAATTCTAAAACCTTGCTCTGATACCACATGTAATCTTTATCTTGCAAATAACATAAACCCTAAGATCTAGAATTACATGATTATCACATATGTAATGAATCAATAAAACATACCTCCAGACATCTTGTATATGAATCAGCAATGGTTGTTGTCGAAAGTTATTTCAATGGAGAAAGGAAATGGTTTCTCTCTCTTTTACTATATCTTTCTTTATGTGTTTTTCTATATCCTTTGTGATGGGGAAAGGTTAATATTTATAGGTAGAGAGAGGACCAAATTTCCAGATTTGTAGACTTAGTCTTGATCGTCCATCAAGATCAAGATGAGGGAAATTAACGCTCTAGATTATAACCGTTTTATTAATTAGCATATTAATAGGAAAACCCTTTAGATTCTATTGACCACAAAATGAGGAAGGAAACGTTTGAGGAAGGAAACGGAAAACCATTAATGTTTTCGTATTAATTTCCTTACAAAACGGTCAAATTTCCTTACAGTGCAACGTATGGTAAAGTCTCGTATGAAGGATTTGAAACAGGATAGGCAATTGGGTATGTCCACTTAATACCTTTTCTATTCTATATTACAATCCTCATTGAGATAAATCATTTTATATTTTCCCTCGTAATACACATAAAAAGTTCTATATTTATTTGCTTACCTTGATTAAACTCTTATAAGTCCTGTAAGTAACTTTCTTGGTTTTTATTCTTTTTGTGTGAAAATCAAAATGCATAATATTATTGTTTCATGCTAGTAGAAATTTTTGAAGTTTATGTTTAACTTAAGTATGTATTCAAATTTAAAATGGGAGTTGTGCACAAAATGAAGTCAATTTCATTTGACACATGGGACTCTATGATAGGATAGAACATATAATTCCATTGAAATGAAAGGTTGAATACCTTATAGAAAATATGTTTAGTTTTTACTCTGTTTTTTCTTATGTAAATAATTACAGTTACCCATGGTGTAGCTCAAATATGCTTATTAACATCTTTGCACAGGTTTCTTTATATCTTTATATAACTTTATAAACATATTATGTGTTATATGCTGAGTGATTTATTCTTGTAAGTTTAAAATATTTGTACGCATGTCATGACCAAATAGGTAGAATAATATTGTCTCAATCTTGTTGAGATATATATGGAAATATTTATAGTTAAGCACCACACACATATGCACCTTGGACATTCTTCAGGCACTTATGTTGAAGGCATGGAACCCTCATTTCATATTATGTTGTAATAAAATTAATGGCTCTATAAACTCTGATATAACTTTGATTAGTGCAGCTACATCCTACCTGCACATTAAGAACTTTTAGGTGCAAGAAATCTGTTTTTATTTTATTTATTTTTATTTTTTGGTATGTTATTGCCGATTCAAACACTTAAACTTATAAAACCATTAAAGCAGGTTTTCTTTATTAAAATTAAGCTTTGTCATGGTCATTTTCACTTGTTTTAAAAAATTAATCTAGACAGTAGCAAGGGATATGTATTTATTATCATTATGTCCTAACATTAGATATAGATATGGATGGATACAAATAGTGTTGTTTCTGCATTACCATCTACTTCTTTTGATATGGGACTTCTGTATCTGTAGATATTAAATGGATGACCGATTTATGGATAATTTTGGATATTTGCTATACTTAGCCCTCATTTTATTGTTTCATTACCAGTTCTTAAAAATACATGAAATAAAGAGATATGATAATACAATTAGTGTTTAACAACAAATTTATACTTTAAACATATAAACAGTAAATCTCAAGAATACATTATAATAAAATATACATCATACTAACTATTATTTTGATAAAAACCAAATGAATATTCCAAATGCGAATATGATCATATCTGCATCCTTATCCCTTTACAACAGGAACAAAATGGAGAAATTTTTTCTACTTTCTCTGTTCATTCATTTTTTAGAAAACCGAACTGTGTCATTACACCTACGCGTAAACACCAGATTCGGGACTTGTGAAAATATGTGGCAAGAAACAATATGCAGAAAATACACCGAAAAAATGCAAATGAATGAACACCAAATCAAATTTGTATCCTGTTTACCATAGCTAGATGAAATCAACTAATGAACTGAAAAATATTTAGGGAAACAAATAAATACACTGCAAAAAAGGTTGATCTCAATATACAGGTCGATAAATATAATTTTTTTATTTTAAAACTTGTACAACTATCATCGTATTTACTGGCGTAAAAACCACAGAAAGTATAACAATATCCTGAACAAAAACCCAAATAAAATTTATAATTTCTACCAAAATTTCTATGCAACACGGTATAAATTTCTCTGTTCATTCATTTTTTAAAAAAGCTAAACTCTGCCATTGCACTTATGCAAAAATTCCAGATTTGGGTAAAGCATTATTATCAAAAATAAAAATAACACACCTTATTTCATGAGACTAAAACATCGGATTACTTATCAAAAATAAAAATAACACACCTTATTTCATGAGACTAAAACATCAGATTACTTTCCTTAGGAAGTTGGTAATGGCGGTGGAAGAAAACGGGAAGAACTCCGGAGCTGATAGAGGGTGGACGAAGCGCAGAGAAATCAGCAAAAACCCACGCCGCTTTACATGTAGATTAGGGAAAAAGGATGACGCGAAGATGTGTGAGGGGAGAAACGGTGTGACTGAATCGCCTCCAAACTACAGCTATTCAATTCGCAGGGGCGAAATTATTTTGGCAGGCGGTGGAATACCGGAGATTCAGTGAGCGACCATTACAAAACCTTAGCTTTTTTGTTCGTAGCTGACAGATGGAGAGGGAGAAGCGGAGATGTGGTAGGGAAATTGGAAAAGATAAAACGTGACTGTTGACCTGACAAAAACCAGAGGAGGCTTCTATGAGCTTGAAATGCAACTCAGCAATAATATAATAGCATAGATTGTATTTCAGGTCAAAACCATGTTCATTTTTAGAATACGGAGTTAATCGAAAAGTGTACAATGTCAAGGTACGAATGGAAATTTTTTATAAGAAAACATGTTGTATTTAATGAACATGTATTCCCTTTTAGTGGAACGGATATGAAGACAGCCAAAAAGATATATAATCCAAGGGTATCATTTTCAGAGTAACCTATATATTCAGATGCATGGGATCAAAGAAAGGCTGAGAAGACAACAGAAGGTCTTGATTCACAACTGCCTAATCAACCAGATTATGAACCAACATATCAACCTAGTCATCTCAACCAATCACCTACACATTCAATCAGTCAAAGCCAACATGTCAGTGAAGGAAATCCAAATGACCATGAAAGAAGTTCAGAAAATAACACTAATCAAGTTAATACAGAAGAACCATAACATGATGGGCCACAAGTGAGATCAGGATATCCCATGATCACAAGGGCAAAGAGTGGAATTTTTAAACCAAAGCTATATAATGCAGTCATAATGCCTGAAGAACCAGCGACCTGTGAACAAGCTGTTAGAGACAAAAATTGGAAAGCAACTATTGATGAGGAATATAGTGCACTCTTAAGAAATAAAACATGAGATCTGGTGTATCCACCAGACAACAAGAACATAGTTGGATGCAAATGGACTTATAGATTAAAGAAAAACCTTGATGGAACCATTTCCAGATAAAAAGCAAGGCCAGCGGCCAAGGGATATACTCAACAACATGGGTTTGAGTTTAATGAGACATTCTCACTACTTGTCAAACCAACTACAATCAAAGTTGTTCTTGCCATTTCTTTATGTAAAAACTGGGGCATTAGGCAGTTAGATGTTAATAATGCCTTCTTAAATGGTATTCTACATGAGGAAGTTTATATAAAGCAGCCACAAGGATATAAACAAAACATAAATTACGTATGCAAGCTAAACAAGTGTTAACTCCCTTTTAGCAACGACCTACGAGTTAAGAAATGAACGGCTCAGATTATGCACGACTTATAAGAAGCCAACGAGTTAAAAAGCCTAAAACCTAAGTGTACTCAACGACTTACGACTTAGCTGCTGAAAGAGAATCTACGACTTACGACTTACCGAGTTAGGGAGCTACGACCTAAGAAAGTCTATGACCTAACTGCTGAAGGTAACTTCACGACCTAGCAGTGTTGCGACCTAAAGACTTCGCGACCTAGCAGTGTTGCGACCTAAAGACTTCGCGACCTAGCAGTGTTGCGACCTAAAGACTTCGCGACCTAGCACTGTTGCGACCTAAAGACTTCGCGACCTAGCAGTGTTACGACCTAAAGACTTCGCGACCTAGCAGTGTTGCGACCTAAAGACTTCGACTTAAGAAGGTTCCGACCTAATGGGTTACAACTTAGCTTAAGTCGTTCATGACTGCTCCAGTTCCTAAAGACTTAAGAAGTATACGACTTAACAGTCTACAACTCAACAGGCCACGACTTAACAGTTTACGACTTGGTGGGTGTACGACTTAAGAGTTTCACAGCCTACGACTCATGGTCCTAACGACTCAACGAGTTAAGCTATCTACAACTTAAAGAAAAGGGGGTTCCGACTTAACGACTCTGCGAGTTAAGATCTTACGAGTTAAGGTCTTACGACTTAAGGGTTTTACGACTTAAAGGCTACGAGGTTAAAGTCCAGAGCCCATGCTTATACTACCTGTCTGATAAGTCGGCTACGACTTAACACTTGTCGAAGACAAAGCCACAGGATGAGCCCAGAACAACCCAATCCCTTAACTCATCACCGACCTAACCCAATCCCTTAACTCGTCACCGACCTAACCCAATCCCTTAACTCGTCACCGACCTACCCTAAGTCGGCTACGACTTAAAGACTTAGAGAAATTTCCTGAGTCCAAATCAGCTTCTATAAATACCCCACCACTTCCAACATAACGGAGACTTTTGGCCATTCAGTTCTTCAAGCGCCGTTACGCTGTCGAAGTCTCCTCTCATTCAGCAATCAAAGATCTTCAAGCATTCGAGACACTACAACAAGCTTCGAGAAGAACTCCTTACATCCAACACGGATTCGTCGAGTTTCATCATCAAAGATTGAGCTAGTAGTCAAGAATGCTTTCGTGATCAAGTTGTATTGTATTTTGAAGGATATTGTATTAAATTGAAACCGAATCAGCAATAAAAGATTATAAAGTGGACGTAGGCTCAATCACGGGCCGAACCACTATAAACCTGTTGTTCATTTACTGCTTTTCTGCTATTTTCAGCTTATATTCTATTCCCGTACCAACGGGTGGTGCTTTCACGATTCAATTACACACACCGGGTGTTAGCGTTCACTTTTAAGCGTTAACATTTTGGTGCTTTCACTGAGAACCCAACTCAGGCGATCATCCACCGTTGCTTCGCAAAGATTCATAAAAAGAACCTCTCTTAAAGACCAGATCCGAAATAATGGCTCCTGGAAGAAGAGGTAGACCTATCAGATCCGGAAATGCTCACGAAGGGACTTCCGCTTCCCCAACGACAAACCAAGCAACTCCAACCGTTGGAGTCACCAGGGCTGAATTGGACGATGCAGTTTCTGGATTATACCAACAAATTGAAACTCAAAACGCTTTGATGATGGATAGATTAACTGCTTTGCTCGGGGCAAATCGTCAACCAGAAAACCATCAAACTACTCTTCCTGAAATGCCACCTTTCCAAGCTGATGGTTCTATGCCGCAACCAACTTGTCATGAACATATGCCCGGGCAAACTTCCGAGGGAAGAACTGATGCTTGCCCGGGGGTGTCTTTGAACAATAAAGAGTACCTGTCTGAAATGGTTGGCCGCATCATGAAAGAGAGCATGCAAAGGGAAGAAGATGAGGCTGACTGGGGATTCGCGCCAAGCAAAACTCCGTTTACTGAAAGGATCCTGAGAGCGGAGTTTCCAAGGAAATTTGCACCTCCTACTATCCAAGCCTATAGGGGAACCAGTGACCCTAATCATTTCCTATACAAATACGATTGGCATATGACCGGTGCAAGAGCATCAGACGAGATCAAGTGTCGATACTTTCCAGTATACTTGGAAGATGTGGCTTTACTTTGGTTCACAAAGCTTCCAGTTCGGTCTGTAGATAAGTTCTCCGATTTAACGCAAAAGTTCAAAGAACAGTTCAGATTGTATGCTTCAAAAGCTAAGGATATAATGTCACTGTCTAACCTTGAACAAGCGCCCGGAGAATCAATCAAATCTTTCTTGAGCCGTTTCAATATAGCTTTAACCGAAGTAGAAAATGCGGAACCACGCATGATCCTGACTTATTTGGTGCGAGCCATTGATAAATCGAGTAAATTTGGAATATGGCTAAAGATGAAAGAACCAAACTCACTTGATAAATTTTATAAAAAGGCCGACGAGTTCATTCGCCTTGAAAGCCTTTCTACAACATCAAAAGTGGTTGCTGCCCAAACTAATAATAACAATGTCCCATCTAATAAAAGAGAATCTGAAAGTCAGAAAAGGGAGAATGAAGGAGGAAAGAGCCAGGGAAATGAAAAGAAACCTCGCCGCTTTAATCCTTCGGATTTTACTCCTTTAACTGATACACCAAGAAATATCTTTTTTGCAACAAAGGACGTTGTCAGGTATCCTAAGCCACCTGAGATGACGAGAGGTGCAAAGCGTAATGGAAAATTCTGCCAATTTCACAATCAACCTGGCCATGACACTGACCAATGTCGCCAATTAAAGAATGTGATTGAAGAATTACTGGAGCAGGGTAAACTCCAACAATACGTTAAGAGAAGCGGAGTCGCTCCAACCTCATCCACTCGGGATCAACAACGTCCTACCCATCAATCCGATTCTCTCAACAACACTGCAGTGCAAGATTCAGAAAAGCTTGTCATTAATGTTGTCACAGGAGGTCCACACCCAACAGGCAGAAGTTGGGACGACAGCTAATGGTCCACAAAACTGCAACTGGGGCATCTTTCACTTTCTCTGGCATATAAATCCGAAGCTGCAAATCTAGCACAAATGGAAATCCAGCTTGGAGATTCTGAAACAACAATAACTAGCATCCATTTTTTACTTAGCAGCATTGCTTGAATTTGTAAAAATGATAATGGATGTGTGACTTCTGCATTGTAAACCGCTGAGAAATCAGCGTGACTGAATAATGAAAAACTATGCATTCTGTGTTTTCTATTATAAAATGCCTGTTATATTTCGATGTGTAAATACTCTAAATGTGTTGCTAAAATGTCGATCTAATATTGCAGGTCATTAAAGCAAAGCTCACCCATCGCAAAGCTAAGCGAGCCTTCCAAATCATTTATTAAAGCAAATACCGAGCAACAAAAAATTCCATATTCAAATCCTATACAAGAAGAACCTCACATGAAAAGTTGGCAACTTCACTGGGGCAAGCCTTCGTTAACCGGTTGTGATTGTCAATATGAACAGACATCCAGCTAGGTAACTCGCGTTTGTCCCATGAAGTTATTCAACAGTGAAGTCCACTTCTTCGGATGAGGCAATTTACTTGCAAAAGGAACGAAGATACGCTTGGAAATGATAATAAAAGATCGCTAATGGGCAGATGGTGGGAGAACATGGCCAAGCAAGCACGGAAGCAACCAAAAGGAATTTTGCTCCTCAATAAAAGGGCCGGTAGAACCACCGAAGGGACACCTTCCCAAGCAGAAGGAACAGGGCCCTTGCTAACTGATCGTGATGCATCCGATCAGGCAGCTTGCGTCCGTCCCGTGGATCTACTCGCCCCTAAGAAACAACCTTCCTGGCACACCAACCAACCGATGCTCCTTCCCAAAGGTCAACAAAGCCCTCTAACGAGGCACGCCAATAAATGGGAGAGCTTTCCTCAATCAAAAAGATCGGTGGGACTACCAAAGGGGCACTTTGTTAGTTAATTGCGATCGTTTGTGCAAACAAACATCCAATCAAGCAACTTGCATTTGCCCCGTGGACCCCTCCAACCATGAGAAAGTAAATTCCAGGCAATCAAAAGCCCTTTTCGGAGGCACAAGCCCTCTTCGGAGGCACAAGCCCTTTTCGGAGGCACAAGCCCTCTTCGGAGGCACAAGCCATCTTCGGAGGCACGCTTCACCATGCTTGAAGCACAAAATCAAAAGCCCTTTTCGGAGGCACAAGCCCTCTTCGGAGGCACAAGCCATCTTCGGAGGCACGCTTCACCATGCTTGAAGCACAAAATCAAAAGCCCTTTTCGGAGGCACATTTCACCCGTGTAGAAGTGCAAAATGCTTCTCTTCGGAGACCCACTTCACCAGTGATGAAATGCTAAAAAGCCCTTTTCGGAGGCACATTTCACTCGTGTAGAAGTGCAAAATGCTTCTCTTCGGAGACCCACTTCACCAGAGATGAAATGCCAAAAATTGCTTCTCTTCGGAGACCAAAATTGCTTCTCTTCGGAGACCAAAATTGCTTCTCTTCGGAGACCAAAATTGCTTCTCTTCGGAGACCAAAATTGCTTCTCTTCGGAGACCAAAAGACCTCTGCAGAGGCGTACTTCACCTTGCTTGAAGTACCAAAAATGAACCCTTTACTGGGGCACAAAAATCAAAACCTTCTTCAGAAGCTCATTTCATTGTGCGGGAAAATTCATTTTTAAACAAATAAAAGTGATCATTCCCAAAAGTCGGAGTGTTCTTCTGAAAGAAAGAGAGAGTAAAAATTTCTCCAAAAAACGAGATATACTCTATTAAAAGCAGAATGATTCCTGCCTCAAAAGTGGAATAGTTATTCTCTAATATAAGAGTATCAGTCTTGTAAAAGCGAGAAATATTGCAATGCACTTGTGGTATGGGGGCAACATTATAAAATTCAGTTACGTTAATAAAAGTAATATACAAGCGACACACCACAAGTTCATTGCAATATCACATAAAGAAGATGTGGAATAAATGCGTTCTTGAAACACAGACAAAAGTTTGTACAAGTAAAAAGAATCGTTTACTCTACACTTCAAGTGAAAAACAGATATATTCCTACATACACAAGAATTTGTACAAGTAAAATAGTTATTTTATTCAATACTATGGAAACTTTTTACATTGTGCAGATTACAAAAAGAAGCGGAGACCGGTATCCGCACAATCTCCGGTCAATACAAAAAGCAGAAAAGACAAAATCAAACTCATTTCTCCTTCTTCCCACCCTTGGAGCTTTTACCCGGCCTGGTAATTAGTTTCGTAGGCCGTATCGGAGAGGAAGGAGAAAGAGACTCAGCCGGATCGATCTCTGCTTCATCCCCAGCAGCAGAAGAACTTTTCTTTCCTTTCTTCGAAGCCACACGTTTGCCCTTCTTCTTGGAAGAAGACTCACTTCCCGAAGCAAGAAATGTAGAAAGCTTTGTGTCGTAGTCAAAAGACCGCTCCGGGGTCTTCTCGCTATCTTCCAGATCTTCTACTTTCTGTTCCTCGGAAGCAGATGGTTCGTCCAAACCTTGAAGGGCTGCTATCGGTTCTTCCTGTGAACCTGGTTGAGAAGCTGGAAGAGGAGTAACTTGAGAAGGAGGAGGAACGGCAGCTGAAGAAGGAAGAATTGGTGCAGTTTCCGGCACGTCTGCTGCATAATAAAGGAAATCAAAATCAGTATTCTCCGAGAAAAAAGAAGACCGTGAATCGTCAAGGTTACCTGGAGAAGCCGGTTTAGCGAGATCAATCTCAAATTCCCGAGCCTGAAAGTCCTTCATTGCCTCTTCTTCTGTAGGAGTGGTCACAACTGGATGTGAAGGATGAGAGCTGGAATCCATAATGTTTGCATCAGCCGAAGTGGAAGTATGAACAGGGGCAGTTAAAAGAGCTTCCTCTTTTGAAAGCTCTTCTCCCAGTGATTCAGCCCGTGCTTTAGCAAGCTGCTCCTTCCCTCTAACAAGAGCGGCGCGAGCCTCATCATCAAGATAGCGAGCCTCAAACTTTGCTTCCTCAAATTTTGCTTTATCATAGCCGGCACCTTTAAACATATCAAGTGCGGCTTCCCACACTTCAGCCAGAGTGATTTCATAATCTGGACCCAGAAAAGCAAGGCTCCCACGACCCAGAACGCAGTGTAAATAAAAGTCGAATAAGGTAGAACTGATGTTTGCTTTCGTTGCCTCATGTGATTGCTCAACCGCTTCTTTTTCGGCAATGGCAGCAACCCTACCAGTAATAGCCTCATCACGAGCTGTCTCAGCTTTAGCAAGTCGAGACTTTAGCAACTCAATCTCCACGTTCTGGGAGGTGACTTTTTCCCGCAGTTCGGCGTTTTCTGTGCGATACATCTCATTAACGTGCTGTTCGGCGGCAAGCTTCATTTCTACATCTCTTTGTGCAGCATGTGCATCCCGCACTTGCTTCTGAAAGACTTCTTCTTTTTGAGTATATGATGCAGAAGAAGAAGCGAGATTTTCCTTAAGCAGCTTAACTTCAGACGCAAGCTTTGCATTGTCGTCTGCAATGCTCGTCATCTCTGCGTCATGCTGCTTACGCCATTTGTCCCATTCTGATTTATCGTCCTCCATGGTCATCATCGCCTCAAGGTTAATATGGTTGACCCTTTGAAGTTCATCAACCAACTTCTGCCATCCAGACATTCTTTCAATATCAAGCTTGACAGCATCGACATTTCTCAGCATTGCCTGCTTATCAATGGGAACCAAATCTAAGTCAAAACGGACTCCTCTTAGACACCAATTCGGAAATCGGCTCTGAAGCGTTGGAGGGCCGTCTTTAACTTGATATTGTGGCCTGTTAATGATGGTTTGAATATCAGATTCCTTTAGAGGAGGAGAACCGGCCGGAATGTCAGAAGAAATGGGAGCGTTAGTCTTCTCAGAAATAGCAGACGCGTCACTTGGCTTAGACCGTTTGCTCGATTCATCAGTAATATGATTCTTCCCTTTGTCATCATAAGACTTTCGCTTATGAGAATCGTAAGTTCTGTAAGAAGAATCATATCGATCAGCATCTCTTCTTCTCTGCCGCTGCTCATAATCCCATTTTTCTTGAGCCTTCCTTTGGGCCCGTTCCTCATCTGTCTCTCTATGGTCACCAAGATATTTCCTGAAGTCATAGGATCCACGGCCTCCATGGCGCTGAAATGAGTCATAATATGAGCCGGAGCGTCCCATCGGAGAATCTGAAAAACGGAAAATAAGTAAAGCTTAGAAATTTCCAGAAAGAAAGAGTAAATGCTTATAAGTGCCAAAATCCTAAGTGTGTGTGGCGTGTGGGCTATGCGCGTCGGACTACAAACCACTTTTTGTGTGGGAATGGTGACGGCTTGTACAGAAGGCGTTGTGGTTTGTTGCAAGGAAGAAGTTGCTTCAATAACAGGAGAGATCACTTTAGAAACATCATCTTTAAAGAGCTCCTGAGAGGTTATCATAATGTCGCTCAGACTGTCAAAAGTATCATCGCCATGATGCACGGGAGAATTATCTTTTTCAGCTTCCACCTCAGCCGTCTTTTCAAGAATGTGAAGACTTTCCTCCTCTTCAATAACCGGGGCAAGTGCTAACTTACTGGACGACCCCGCAATGTCAGTAAGAGTAGAACACTTTACCAATGAAGTCTCAACGGTAAGTTCTTTCGGTGAAGGTTCTTTAGCAGAAGCGGGGGCATCTGACTCCTCAGCCGAAGAATCAGGGACTTCATGTGACTGAGTGGATCGGGAAGGATGTAAGAGTCCAAATTCATGAAGGAACTCATCTTTCAATAGAAATTGAACACTCCTCTCCTCAACCGGCACGGCCATAAGCCTCTCAAAGGTAGTCTTGTGACGAGGTTCCCTAGAGGGGGGAGGGAGCGCTGAAACAGTAGAAAAAGAAGTTAACACTTGAAAATTTGGACTTCGAAGAATTTAGAAAACACAGGGAAAAGATAGATAGTCGTACTTCCCACTCTCCAAATGGCGTAAAATCCTGGGGGACAACGAACAAAGAAAAACTGGCTCAGAAACCCAGGAACGCTTTCGGGAAGACCAATAATCAGGTTACGGTTCCTGGCACTCCTTACAACTGTGATAGAGGGATGGTCTTTTTTCTTTGCAAATGAGCACAGGAAGCAAATTTCTCCAAAACTGGGAAAACGGTCCAGCATTCTCCTAAAAAGCACACACAGTCCCAGCAGGATGGCGTAGCCATTAGGGTGTAGTTGAAAAGGGGAGATAGATAATCGAAGGAGAAGTTCTCGAAGACAGTCATTAAACGGGGGAATCGCTCCACTCAAGCACATTTGGCGGTTCACTGCGACAAAGCCGTGGGGCGGCCTATCAGCAGTGTCATTTACTCCAGGGAGCAAAGCGTCAGATTCAGCGATGCCAAACTGGGTGCATAGTTGACGGAAGACTTTATGACTCAGAGTGGTAGGAGTCCTTTCCGGGGGATGATTCAGCGGGGTAGCAATTGGAAAAGCTTCTCCAGCCGGTTCCAAGTCTTCTTGATGAGATGCCATTCTACACAATCAGCTGAATGTTCAAAAGTGAAGGTGCACGTTTCCTAAAAGTGTGAAGTGCTGTGCAAAACTAATGAAAACAAGAAAAAACAAGTATAACTGGAATTAAACTAACTGACAATCAGTCGATTACGAGATTTCAGAACTTGTTAATACTCAAGTGCAGTGTTAATGCAGACAAATCAGTTTTAGTTTACCATTACGATTTTGCTTTAATACTTCACTTGAATTGGTTATTGTGTAGCATTTCACTCATACAGTTCGTTTAATTTAATTTTCTCTTTATCAACTAATCTGTCATTCGATGTGGGCGGTCAGTGGCAGTATATTCGTCCCAGTATTCTGTGAATGTTGTGTTAAGCAGGTTATTAGCATTAAAGTCAAGACGGTGTGAGAGGTAACACAACACAGTTCAAATTCAAGAGTTCAGCCAACTTCTGTGCAAGATCATCTAAGTCTTAAGTCGTTAAACGACCTATCATAGGTCGGGGCTTTTAGGTCGTATTGTGTGAGTCAAGATGTTCAAGGCATGTTCTCTTAAGTCAGATCATTCAAGTCCGAGAGTTCGAAGTCATGGAGTTTTAAGTTATTAAGTCGTTCAGATGAGTTCGCGAGTTACGAGTTAAGGGCTATCTCATCCACGACCTAGTCATTCAGATGTGCTTGCAAGTTAAATCCTTAAGTGCTAACTCGGCGACGACCTAAGAAAGATTTCCTATGAGTTAAGTCGTTGGTTATCTAATTCTTTGAGTCATCAGCCATAACACATAGAGATATGAAGCTTCGGTTTGAAACAACGCATCTGCTAACTCGTCCACGACCTAAGGGGCAAGCTACGAGTTAAGTTAAGCCATCAGTCTATTAAGGAGTGCTGCATAAGAAAGGTCTCAAGGCAATGAAAAATTGTCAAGTCTTAGGTCGTTACCGACCTACGACCTACTTTAGGTCGTATATGACTTAGGACTTAGGTCTCAAGATTTCTATTCAGAACGCAGAGGCCTTAAGTCGTTCGTCTTCTCCCCAATACATCAATTCGCTAACTCCTTAACCCGTTAACCCATTAGCTTCTCCTCCAACCAAAACTCTCGTTCCCTCAGCGCATTTAATCATCCCGAAATCACCATAAACCCGGTCTAATGTCATTCCATCACAAACCACGAATCAGTCAAACTGAAATGCTGCTATCGTCTTGTTCTGACCGACTGTCCAAAGCCAGGACAAGCCGTCTCAAACCCATCAGTAATCAATTGAAAAAAGAATTGCAGAGAAGTACGGCATGAGAAAAGGGGAGTTGATGGTGAAAATGGGATTCGTAATTGGGTGATAATCGAGGAATGAATAGCAATCGAATCCACTTACGTGAGAAGGAAATAAGGATGACTGGTAACCGGTAGGTCTGAGTCGTCTTTGGAAAGCTTGAAAAGTCGTTAATGGCGGATTCAAATAGAGGAACAGGTAATGTTGGGGAGGAACGACCTAAGCAATTTATTCACTGGGGCAATGAAAGGTGAATCGACACATCTGACCTACGACTCATCCTAAGTCGGTCACGATCTAGCGCACATCAAGAAGCGAGCTAAGGAAATCGAAGCACACGACTTACGACTTAAGGCGTGTACTTCGAGGGGCAAATGTTAACTCCCTTTTAGCAACGACCTACGAGTTAAGAAATGAACGGCTCAGATTATGCCACGACTTATAAGAAGCCAACGAGTTAAAAAGCCTAAAACCTAAGTGTACTCAACGACTTACGACTTAGCTGCTGAAAGAGAATCTACGACTTACGACTTACCGAGTTAGGGAGCTACGACCTAAGAAAGTCTACGACCTAACTGCTGAAGGTAACTTCGCGACCTAGCAGTGTTGCGACCTAAAGACTTCGCGACCTAGCAGTGTTGCGACCTAAAGACTTCGCGACCTAGCAGTGTTGCGACCTAAAGACTTCGCGACCTAGCAGTGTTGCGACCTAAAGACTTCGTGACCTAGCAGTGTTACGACCTAAAGACTTCGCGACCTAGCAGTGTTGCGACCTAAAGACTTCGACTTAAGAAGGTTCCGACCTAATGGGTTACAATTTAGCTTAAGTCGTTCATGACTGCTCCAGTTCCGAAAGACTTAAGAAGTATACGACTTAACAGTCTACAACTCAACAGGCCACGACTTAACAGTTTACAACTTGGTGGGTGTACGACTTAAGAGTTTCACAGCCTACGACTCATGGTCCTAACGACTCAACGAGTTAAGCTATCTACAACTTAAAGAAAGGGGGTTCCGACTTAAAGACTCAGCGAGTTAAGGTCTTACGAGTTAAGGTCTTACGACTTAAGGGTTTTACGACTTAAAGGCTACGAGGTTAAAGTCCAGAGCCCATGCTTATACTACCTGTCTGATAAGTCGGCTACGACTTAACACTTGTCGAAGACAAAGCCACAGGATAAGCCCAGAACAACCCAATCCCTTAACTCGTCACCGACCTAACCCAATCCCTTAACTTGTCACCGACTTAACCCAATCCCTTAACTCGTCACCGACCTACCCTAAGTCGGCTACGACTTAAAGACTTGGAGAAATTTCCTGAGTGCAAATCAGCTCCTATAAATACCCCACCACTTCCAACATAACGGAGACTTTTGGCCATTCATTTCTTCAAGCGCCGTTACGCTGTCGAAGTCTCCTCTCATTCAGCAATCAAAGATCTTCAAGCATTCGAGACACTACAACAAGCTTCGAGAAGAACTCCTTACATCCAACACGGATTCGTCGAGTTTCATCATCAAAGATTGAGCTAGTAGTCAAGAATGCTTTCGTGATCAAGTTGTATTGTATTTTGAAGGATATTGTATTAAATTGTAACCGAATCAGCAATAAAAGATTATAAAGTGGACGTAGGCTCAATCACGGGCCGAACCACTATAAACCTGTTGTTCATTTACTGCTTTTCTGCTATTTTCAGCTTATATTCTGTTCCCGTACCAACGGGTGGTGCTTTCACGATTCAATTACACACACCGGGTGTTAGCGTTCACTTTTAAGCGTTAACAACAAGGCAATATATGGCCTTAAACAACCTTCAAGAGTCTGGTTTGATAAACTGGAAACCACATCAGTTAATTTGGGTTATCAGTCTACCAAATCAGACAATTCACTTTTCACTAAGATCAATCAAATGTCATCTGTTTACATTCTCATATATGTTGATGACTTAATTATTACAGGTGATGATGAAACTAAAATTAACAATCTCATTCAATATCTGGATAAACAGTTCTCGGTCAAAGATCTTGTAAGCTTAAATTATTTTTTGGGCATAGAAGTTAAGAGGAAATCAAATTCAGAAATAATTCTAAGCCAGAAGAAGTATATTATAGAGCTACCGATCAAGTCTAAAATGGATGGTGCAAAATCATAGCCAGCTCTGACGATAAGCAAACAACATTTGTCCAAAAACAGAAGAGAACCCATAACTAATACTAAACAATATAGAAGTATTGTTGGTGCTCTACAATATGTAACTATTACTAGACCAGACATATCGTTTAGTGTTAACAAAGTGTTTCAATTCATACAGGAACCATTGGATGAGCATTGGAAAGCAGTGGAACGAATACTTAGATATCTAAAAGGAATTACAAATTATGGTATATTATTAAAGTGTGCAACAATCTCGACATAACTATTTACGCAGATGCAGATTGGGCTACTATCCCAGATGATAGAAAATCAGTAACAAGATATTGTATTTACATTCGTGATAATCCAGTATCATAGTGTTCAAAGAAACAATCAACAATTTCCAGATCCAGCACTGAAGCTGAATATAGGAGTGTAGCAAGTGCAATAGCAGAGATAATATGGATACAACCACTTTTAAGTGAATTAAAAATCAGATCAGAAGTCAAACCGGTATTATGGTGTGACAAGCAGAGTACAATTTATATGTGTGCAAATCCTATATTACACTTAAGAACAAAGCACATTGACATAGACCTTTATTTTTTTTGAGAACAGATCCTAAAAGAGAAACTACAAGTAAATCATATAACTAGACCTTACCAACGTGCCGATGCTCTCACAAAAGCATTGTCAACGTGGAATTTCATCAGATTCCGAAGCAACTTGAAGATTGAAGAGATCAAGATCCGATTTTGTTGGATTCAAGTAGATCCGAATGATTTAATGAATTTTCAGAAGTTCGCAAGTTAGAAATCACATTGCATCGAGGCAGTTCAATCATTGTAACCAAATAGCTGATAATTTAACCGAAATGCTTAGATCTCACAATTCAAGTTGAAGAATGCTCGTATGCAAGAGACTTCACTCGATTTACTGAAAACCAAGAAAAAAATTGAAGCAACGGCAAAGTGTGAATCGCTATAACCCTAGCCATAATATCAGTTTGAGGGGGGTTATTCAAAATGAGAATAGGTTGAAGCCGAATATATTTCTCATATTATTAGCAACACAACTTTTTTGGGTACAAAGAAGATTTGGGCCTCACAAGCATCAGCCCATCAGTCATGTGCCATCGATTCCCATTTCCTATATCAATGTATACTGTATCAGGTACTAGTCTTTAGGATATTTTAAAAAAATACGATTTTTGTCACCATATCTACAAAAGGTCTATTGCAGTATCTCTAATTTCTATTCATTCATGAGTGATCAGTCTGTCAACATGCATTCCTACTCTAGTTTCCTGAATAATAACCATTGAAATGCTTAAAAAATTCCAAAAAAACATGTTGCCTCCTTGAAAATTTCAAATTGAGTTTCTAGCTATGAAATTACTACCAAGATCCGACATTGTTATATCTTCCCCTTGAAGTTCACGCAAATGCGATGGTATTGTCATGTCTCTATACTTCAGGATTCAAAAGAAAATATTAGAACGTTCATAGTAGCATGATCAAAGTAAATTTTATTTCGAATTATTTTTAGGAATCTTACATAGTTCTGGTTTGAGATGACATGACAGTTAGTTAGAAGAGCATTCTGATGCTGCTTGGCTTCGAATTCTTCCATTATTTTCCTAAGCTTTCTCTCTGATTCATAATCTAAATTTTCGTTAGCAGTGTACTGTATCACATCACTTTTGATAGCGGACAGTCCACCCATAGAACAATCAAAATAATGGTAATACCAAATGTTATAATAAGAAGATAAGAAGAAGCACAAAACAGATGAAAAATCAGGGTATGTTGGTTTTCAGGAAACACGTGTGAAAATTATTTAAAAATATTTGATAGTAAACGATAAGAATTAGTTCGATGCTTACATTGCAGTAGGTATCACAAGTTTACAGGATCTATCATCCAAAAGAAGTCACCACTATTTTTACAGTCGAAGCTAAAATGATTTTGAACGCAACATTTTAAATGGAAAATTATATATGGTAAATTTGCACTGAACTGCAATTACAAATTTTGCTATATGTTTTCAAGGAAAAAATTTAAAAAGGATACGTCTCAAATGATATGTTTCAAACATAAAACAACAATAGAGACATTTAGAGTCATGACAAGCGTAATTGAAAAACCATTAAAACTGGTTATAGCTAAAAACATGACAGCTCCAAGCTTAATCAAGCTTTAAGAAAGCAAAGAAATCAAAATCTGCCAGATGCTGGCCAGAGATCACCAGGAATGGTGCCAGAGATGACCCTAGAGATGGAGCCTTGGGTGGTGATGAGACTGCTGCTGCCATTCAAGGAGGGAGACATCGTTGATAAATGATAATGCTCAAGGAAAGAGAGTATAAGCTATGCATTTATGCACGTGTAGAAGATGCACGGTCTTGTACACAGCCTGATTATTTTGGGCTTTGTATTATCATAAAATTAGGGTTTGTTTTAGCAAGTTAACGTTGTAATTGCATGTATGGATCAATTCATCTGTAAATGTAACCAAGTATTTTTTATAATAGTATGTAACCCTAAGTCTTCTTTTTCTTCTTTCTTCTCCTTGCATTGATGTGTATAATTATCTATTTCTCTTCTCATTATTAATTCCAACTTCGTTCTTTATTTGGTGAAGCATTTCCCACTCTTCCTTCTTACACTCTAATCATTTTCCTACCTTCTTTTCTTCGTCCTGCACTACTTTCTTGGGGTATTTCTTGAACAAGCAACCATCAAAACTGATTTAAACTGTTGCATATCACCATGGATGGGTGTAAATATCAAGCAAGGCAATGGAGGTCTACCAATTTGGTATTGGAGCCAAATGATGATCAAGGTCTATCTCATCATTATACAAATGATCCTGACCGCAGCAATCGAGGTGAAAGCAACATATCCATGCTTGAATTAGATGAAGATGCTGATTTATGGGCAAGACAAGAGCAAATAAATAACGTAACTTCTCTTAGATTAAGACAATTGCAAGAATCACAACAAGAACTTCACCATTATCATTAAGAACTCAATCAAAACTTAAAGATTGGATCACAAGAAGTAAATAGCGAGATAGATCAACTTTTTGAACTTTAAATTCCCTGATTTAAGAAATTAAGGGTAACAAGAATTCTCCATCCTCTTCAACTCCAAACCAACAATCCTTAACAAAAACATCAACCTATATGCCACCACTTCATGGACCACACACCAGAAATAAATCAAAACCCCTTCTTAACCAAGACAATCAATTACTTGTAACTTTCAGATATTCACCTGGGTAGCTTCCCATATCCAGACTCCTTCAAAGTACAACCATCAGACTAGAATTGCCCACATATTTAGGTGATCAGATGGTAGTTAAATGGCTAGGATAGGTAGAACATCTTTTAGCATATCATCATGCTCCCGAGGTAGAATGTATCATATCCCATTTTGAGGCTCGGAAATAGATACTATTTTTTAAAATACTAAAATAAAACAAAATATAATATATTGAAGAAAAGGAGGGGAGGAAGAGGAAGAAACGAGAAACCATTAAAGGCTACATTTTATTAATAACTTGATTAATAATTCAACAATACATAACTAATATTTAATACGTTGCTTAGAGTATAAATAATTATAAAATAGAAAAACAGCTGTAATATTGAAAAGCGCAGATACTAAATTATCTTTGATTTATTCCTTGATATATAATAATGATCTCTTAACATCGCTCCTCAAACTCATAGTGTGCAGCAACCGAAGTTTGCCAATGCAAGAAACAATCAGAGAAGAACCAAGAAACAATGTCATCCGAGCCATCCAAAGATGTGAAACCAATTGGTCAAATGTTGCTATAGCGTAACATCAAATAAAAGCTTTAGCATGATTGGTAGACAGTTGTCTACATAGACGACCATGACCGGCCTAAAAGATTGGCCGCCTAAGCCCATGTAACCAAGTTTGAAAGAAGATTAAAATTAAAATATAATTTACTATCACCTGCTAGCTTCGAACCTGCATCATGACCACATTCTATTTCACTTACCATTGAACTACCCATTACTTAACAAATTATTTAGTTTACAATAAATATATCAATTGTTTATAATAAATTTTTTTGATTTGTTGCCCTAGCCCAATGGGCTGTCCTTTGGACCGGGCCTATAGACGGAAACAATGAATCAAAAATCCCCTGTTTAAATTTGAGAAGAGAAAATGGAAATAAGGAAATTCCTATGGGATTGGAAGAGTAATTCTAATTAAAAATCCATAGTTGGAATCCAAAAAAATAGAAAATAGGAATAAGGAGATTCCCGTGGGATTGAAAGTGGAATTCCAATCGAGATTCATTATAGTCGTTGCTAAAAGGCTGACACCAATCAAGAAAAGAAATCCAAAATCTGAAAACTGATACAACAACTTTAGATGGTTTATCTATTAGTGGAAGCACAACTTGAGTAATACATATGGTAGGTTCTAAATCTTCAAACTTCAAATTGGGAAGTTGTTAGGATGCAATCTCTAAATGAGCATTGATGAATTCTGATTGCAGTTGATGAATTGAATTATAGTTTCCAAATTGAAATTGAATTAAAAAATTATTTTATTAGAACCGAAACACGCTCTGATACCATGTTGAAATATTGAAAAAAAAAATATAGATAAAAAAAGAAAGGGAAAAAGAAGAAGAAGAAACAAATATCTATTAAGAACTGCATCTTTATTGATGACTTGATTATAATTCAACAATCCAAGCCTCATATATATATATATATATATGTAGATTACATGGGACCAAAGTAATTATATAATTTAAAATATTATAACTAGGGGAAACTACAAAATACAATAGATAAGTAACAATTTACGAAATCTCATGCAATATTCTTTAACATCTTTAACATCCCCCTCAAAATCAAGATGCGTAGTAACTAGAGTTTGTCAAAACAGACAATGAGCAAAAATGAATCTATAGTCAGCAATGTCATCCAAACCATCCAATGATGCAAAAATATTGGGTTCAAGTGCCGTTGGAGAGTGTAATGCCAAATACTAGTTTAGATCTGACTGGTAGGCATATGTCTACAAAGTCGACAATGCTGAATCACAAATCTGGAGTCAAAATTCAGGAAGAGAAAATAGAATAAGAAAATTCCTATAGGACTAGAAGCGGAATTCCAATCAGGATTGAAAGAGTAATTCCAATCAAAAATAGGAAGTCATAATCCGGAAAAAGAGAATAGAAATAAAGAGATTCCTATGGGATTGAAATCTAATTAGGATTCATTGTCGTCATTGCCAAAAAACCGACGCCAATCAAAGAAGAACTAGAAGCTGGAATATGGAATGAGAATAGCAGTCATAAATTATTTTGCATGGAAAGTCAGTAACATTTTTGCGAAAGTTGACTAGCTCAGATATGAAGGTTTTGAATTCAAATTAAGGCATGCACAATAAAGAAGATGTGGTTTTTGGAGATACAAGGAAAGGGATGCTTTGGTAAATCAAATCGCATAATTTTTAGCAGGATTGAAACTTGTTCCAATACCATGTTGAAATTATGAAAGAAATAAAATAAAATAGAAAAGAAGAAAAAGGTGAGAGAGAGGAAAACAATAATAACCATTAAAAGACCACATCTTTATTGTTGACTTGATTCATTAATTTGACAATACATATTGATATTAATATCAAGATTACTTGGAACCCAAGCAATTACATGATAGGAAAATATTAGAACTAGGAAAACTATAAATATAATTGGTAAATAATAATTTAGGAAATCTTATACAATATTCTTTAACATCTTTAACACTATTAGTGCTGCAGTAATCCTTAACATTATTTTCTAGTGATAGAATGAGATCTGTTATTGAATCATTGACACCAAGAGCACTAGAATTTACAAAATTTTAACAAAATATTGCATTCATTAATTTTCAAATTCATCAAATTTCATTTTTATAACCTTATGAATACATCGTTCAAATAAAATATAAAAATTACACATAGTTCCAAGAGCGACATGTGATTATGCCTCCTTGGATGATCATAGTTCTAACTACATAAACGGTTATAGTACCCATCATTACATACATTCAACAACAGTAAAAGCAGTTAAACTAATGCACTATAGAAATATAATATTCTATATAGTAGTTCGTATACGTCTCCTGTAACAACCCGGTTTTTCGCGTCAGTTTATAAATGACGATTAAATCATTGTTAATTGCTAATGTAGATTTTAATCGAGTCGGAATCCTTTTTGTAAAAGTTTGCTATCGTCACTAGACGATTGAAATTGATAACAAATTTCTATCAGCAGTTTTAATCATATTGAAATACTTTTTAGGCTGTAAAATTCTTTAAGATATTGAGTTAAATGTTGTTGGGCTTTAAAGAAAAGCTAGCCCTTTGTTCTTTTGATTGCCGTGATAACCTTGTAAACCGTCCCTCTTTATTTGATTCTCATTCCAAACCCTAAACGTTCGAAAGCATTAAAAATGGCGGCCTCGATTGAATTTGTGACTTCGTTCCTGCTTCAAAAATTAGGGTTTCGCAACCTTGATCGCCGATCTAATTCTGGTCGTTGTTGCTTGCGATCGATTCCAGTTAGTTCGTTCCTCTATGATTTGTATTTTGGCTGTTCAAAAAAAAAATGGGGCTTTGATTGGAATGCCGACTTGAGATGGATTGCGTTCGCTCGTTTCTCTGAGTTGCTCTTGGCCCTTTGTAATCGATCGAGTTGGAATGATCGTGTGTTTGAATTATCGATCGATCGCCATCCTCTTTACTCTTCGCTCGATTTTGGAATTAGGACTTCGGCTGCTTCATTCGTGGCTAAGGTGAGTGTTCTCGGCACTCACATCTAATTCAAATGGTTAAGCTCGTCTGCTTATTGTTTTCGTGGTCTTCAACACTGACATTGTTAGTGGTTGGGTTTGATTCTCGGTTGCCTGTTTCTGTATAAGTGAGGCTTCGGCCATTTCTGTTGTTTTTGTGGACATCATTGTTCGAGTGCCGAATTCATTTTTAATTGGCCTTTTGAAGTTTATTCGTTATTCCAGGTTGTTTAGAGATGTTCGTGTTACTTTGATTTCGTTTTTGTTTAACTCGGTTTCGAACTTGAATTGTTTGATTTCCGTTCTTTTGACTTTGGGTTGTGAGGTTGTTATTGGATGATTTTCTGCTGGCTTAGGACTTAGATTGGGATTTCATTTAACTGTGCTTATATTAAAGTGCTGTTTCATTTGTTGTTGGTATATATATGTATTCATACATATATATACTTACGAGCATACTTGTTTTGTGTTGCTAGCTGCCTCAGTTTTGAAATTGTTCGAATCTGATATCTTTGGATGTTGCATTTTTGGGTTGGCATCGGCTTTGAGTTGTTTTGTGTTCCATAGCTTTGGCACTGACTTGACTCTGATGGTAATTTCTTTTGACTTCAGCCACTTAGATTCTAATTTGAAACTGTCCTTTAAATTTCTCTTGCTTCTGGCTTGAAGTCTTAATAGTATTCTGGTCTCTGCCCATTGGTCCAGTTTCATGTATGTTTGATACTGCAGTTTCTTCACTTGGTTCCTGCATATATATCACTACATGTTGCTTATGTTATCCTGACTTATGCGCATGTGTCTTTAGTTTGTGTTCCCTTGAGGCTGCTGTTCCACTTTGTTCATTACAGTTCATTTGCATGTATTCGTGTCCCTTGTTCATGCTGCTGTTGGTCTTCTCTGTCACTTATTCATTTAGACTTGAGTTTGTTGATTTTACTTAAGTCTGTTGTCTTCACCTGTGTACATTGGTTGATCTTGTATAGTTACATGTTGTTGCCATATCTTTGTGTGACGCCCCACCTCTATACTCACAATAACAAAGAGTATTAAAAGAAATACTGTCTATTATTATGAAGAATAAGGCTGGGTAGGAGCGGCCATCCGTAGTTGGCCTTACACTAGTATTGGTTACCTCGATAGGAGTGGTATATATTTTAAATTTTTCATCTCTTATTTATTCACTCCCATCGACATATCCAATTCCAATATAAAACGAACTACGATGGTTCATAATGGTTTAGGACAATATATATAAAAACAACACAGATACACAAAGAATGCGGAACACAGATAAAAAACAAAAGTCTCATATATATAACTGATGTCAGTTACAATACAGTTGACACAATACATATGATACAACTACAATTGTCGACTCTGGGAGTTATATATACACGTACATTATCAACTAATATACATGAATACATATCAACCTATACTATGACACGATTACTCCAAAAGATGTGAAAAGTCTTCGTAGCTCAGACAGCAACTCAAAGCAGGAAATCTACAACCTGAAATAACTCGGGTCTGACCCAAGTATTACAGTCAAAAGAAAATAATACTCGGGTCAGTCTAATTCAAACTCAGTTATTAGTGCATAGCAGCAATAATAATCAGATAATCAAATAGACGACAATCACAGAAATCTCGTATATCCAACTCCTCGATAAAAGAATCGGATAACGGCAGATATAACACTAAACAGTGTTAAACAACAAATCAGCAATCCAAATCATCGACAAAGATAAATAAAAAGAATTATCAATGAAGATAATTTAGAAAACAACAAAATTATTAATTCTGATTGGCTGCAGTACCCGCTAACGGGTACTACCTCGCCAATATAGCATACTAAATACGCAACAAATCCATGAATCCAGAACAAAAGAAATATCAATTAAAATCTGTCAATTCTGTGGGGCTGCAGTACACGCACGCGTGTACTGCCTCGCCACTACAAAACAACCCAAATCAATTTAGGACCTTGAGCAATGTAACAGCATGCACAAGTGAGACATGTGTAGCAGACACACATGAATACAGCTAGAATAAGCAGTGCCAACTAGATCAGAGACAACTAAATGAAATTGGGATGCAATCAGATACCAAAGTATATAAAACAATGGCGGCGCATAATGCAAGACCAAACTCAAAGGTGCAGCTACATGAAGATATAGTGAAGCTAATATGGCAACAATGAATACCCAGATCAAATGCAAGCTCGACTAACAGACTGAATCAACGAAATGCACTCATGACCATTACATAAAACTCAAGACTGCGACATATAAAATGGATAGTCACAGTACATCTCAGAGACAGGTTCAAAAAGAACCAACAACAAATCTAGTACAAGTTAAGACAGTGGATTTAAATCCAATGCAACCAAGTTCGAATGCACTGCGACAAATATACCAGCTCAACCTACTATGAAGAGAAGGTAGCACACTCATAAGGACAGTGAAACAGGAATGTGCACCACAAAAAGGAAATGCTCCAGTGAAATAACTTAGCAATGAACTAGTGCCAACTAGAACAAGTGACTCCAGACCCAATGCCTTAATGAAAAAGAAACAAACTGAATCCAAATACAAAATCCAGTGTCAACAATATTTGGAGCGAATGCAGACAGTGGTCGAGGCAAAACCAGAATGCAGTTTCAAAATATCAATGACTGAGCCGAAGTCAAAGCTCATAACCAAACAAAACTCATAACCAAGTCAATAACTCCAAGAGCAAAAATGCGAAGGACCTACCACTGACCTGAACCTCAGTTAAAATATGATATGCCTCAAAGTTCGACAGTGACAACTCAAATGCAAGCCAAATGCCACCAGTGAATATGATAACACTGCAACAACTAGGCTGCAAGTACTACAGGCACATGGAGATGCAGTGAAGCCAAAATGGCAAACCATGATGAAGTATATAAGTGCAGATACATTACATAAGTACCCAGCTTCGAGTCAAGCTGTGACGCCCCACCTCTATACTCACAATAACAAAGAGTATTAAAAGAAATACTGTCTGTTATTATGAAGAATAAGGCTGGGTAGGAGCGGCCATCCGTAGTTGGCTTTACACTAGTATTGGTTACCTCGACAGGAGTGGTATATATTTTAAATTTTTCATCTCTTATTCATTCACTCCCATCGACATATCCAATTCCAGTATAAAACGAACTACGATGGTTCATAATGGTTTAGGACAATATATATAAAAACAACACAGATACACAAAGAATGCGGAACACAGATAAAAACAAAAGTCTCATATATATATAACTGATGTCAGTTACAATACAGTTGATATAATACATATGATACAACTACAATTGTCGACTCTGGAAGTTATATATACACGTACATTATCAACTAATATACATGAATACATATCAACCTATACTATGACACGATTACTCCAAAAGATGTGAAAAGTCTTCATAGCTCAAACAGCAACTCTAAGCAGGAAATCTACAACCTGAAATAACTCGGGTCTGACCCAAGTATTACAATCAAAAGAAAATAATACTCGGGTCAGTCTAATTCAAACTCAGTTATTAGTGCACAGAAACATTAATAATTAATTATCAAATAGACGACAGTCACAGAAATCTCGTATATCCGACTCCTCGATAAAAGAATCGGATAACGGCAGATATAACACTAAACAGTGTTAAACAAAAATTAACAATCCAAATCAATTTAATCAAAAGAAATATCAATCAAAATCTGTCAATTCTGTTAGGGCTGCAGTACACGCACGCGTGTACTGCCTCGCCACTACAAAACAACTCAAACAATACTAAACAAGATCAGAGGCAACAAGTGAATTGAGTTCAACATGTCACAAGCAAGGCACAGTGGAATAGCAAACTGAAAGTGAGAGCACCCAAGATATGGCACTACAACACATAAATACATGAGTAAGTGACACAACGAATAAATGAACAAGTAAACACAAAGGCTACAGGTTCGAAACCAACAGGCAGTGGCAACATAGAGTATACCAGTGTGAAGGAAATATCACTGCAACATGCACCAGTGACGCATGTCAGCAGCCACAACAGAATGATAGCACCCAACACGATTTTAACATGGCAAGTCCAATATGTAACTGTTTACATATACTCAAGCAAACTCCAGTAACAAAGTATAAAATAGAATGAGGGAAGGCACCAAAAGATACGGCCTCATGGTAACAAATTCAAATGACAATGCCTTACTACAATACTTCATATACATGAAATACAACTGAATCCAAGTGGATAAAACAGTGCAGACTTGACTGCCACAACATGGTGAGTCAAATACAAGAAACAGTCACTGGTTAGACTGGTCAGGTAAGTATTATATGCAAATTGAACAAATGGGAGCAACATGTCAGGAGCAATTAGGTGTGCCTAAGGTACAACATGTATGCAACTGTAAGACTGAAAAATGCAAGTACCAGACTCGAATGCAAGGACTACAAACTCAAGTGCAGTGAAGTCAATTATAAACTCAAACATGGATGAAACCATAATGCAGCTTCAATTGAATCAAGCAACATTGCAACTTCATTCATGTATATATGGCTAAAATCACAAAGCCACTGTTCAACTAAATTCCAAGTCATGACCAGATAGGAGCAAGATCAGTGAATATAAATGGACGACAATGAATTCCATATCTATGCATATGTATTGAAAGCCAGTAACATTGAAGTGGTTTGAACTGCAGTCAAATATATGTATGTGCATGCTCAGTACAAACTCAAAACTACAACAGTGCAAGCTACAAATGCCCTCCAGACTAGTTCAGGTATGAACATACTCAAATCTCAACCAACAATGTACTGTGATTAAACATCATGACACTACAAATCGAAGAAGCAAACTTGTTCAGGTAGTACAAGTATAAAGCAAATGCCCCTTAAACCAACTAGTGTACTAACAAGGTTTACATGACTGGACATGTACATGAAGACGACACAAGGGCTCAATACATGTGAACCCAGGTGGACAAGACAAATGCAGTGCAACTCAAAGCTACAAAAAGGTACCGGACTCGAGCACAGATGTAACATGCTCAAGGTAACCCCATGGATGCAACAACGAACTCGCTCGAAAGTCAGAAGTAAATACAGTGTGCACATGACAAAGAGTTCGAGGCCAAGACTAAAACAAAGATGGTCAGAGTAAAAGTCTACAATGCAACCAGAGTGAATATCAACATCAGGGACTTAGCCTACATTCAAGAATATGCGCATACACACATACATATGTATGTATGCACATATACAGTCTCGAATAAACAGAAGTAAGGTATAACAAAATGGAACAGTGGACAAAACCATCAGACAAGTAATCAGACCAGGCTACAAATGGACCAGACTACAACAGTTTAGGGATGCATAAATAACTGATGTAAACTAACCATCACATGATATACAAGAACAAAATGGTTGGACCCAATGCGTAGGGATATTATGCAAGACTGTAACCAAGATCAAAGGCAGACCAGTAAAAGGAACTGCAAGTATACCTTTACGACAAACCAGGCAGTAATAAAGCAACTGCACATCTAACTGGAGCCAAGACTACAAGCACAAGGCATGGAACCATAGTGGAACAGGTCAAGCAACAACATGAAGCAGTGCAGACTACCCTAAATGAAGACTACACTGACAAGTGCAGAACAATGCAACTACAGGTATACAATAGGGATGATACATCACTGATATACTATCCAAGTTCAACATCACAACGTTAAGAGCAACAGAGCTACAAGGAAACAAAACTACAGAGAAGTCACAGTCGAAATGAAATCATACAAAATCAGGGAATTGCAGTTTTGAGTCAAAACAAAGCCGAGCTCAAGTTCAAAGAAGACAACCATAACATGAAAAGAATGAAAGGCAGTGAAATCATCAACATCGAACAATAATCACGTAAACATAGCAAAGCAATTCGAATGGCAGAGGTAAATCAAGAACCTCGAATTAAGTTCAACAATAGAGCGAATAGATGTGAGGGGCGAAAACCACTCACCTTTTGCCTGGCTCGAATTGGACAGCGCTTTCGAATAGACGAAGGGTCGAAGCCGAGGTCCTCAAGAGACGAACGATCGTCGAAGCAAGGGAACGAGAATCATCTGCTCGATCGAACAACAGAGACGGCATCTTCGATTTCTGAGAACCCTATTTTGAAAAAGGGCAAAAACAAGAGGAGGCCGCCATTCTTTCGTTTATTTGTTTTAGGTTTAGGGTTACGAAAGTGAATGGAATCAACGAAAAAGGGAACGGGTTTTCTTTGATAGATATCACAACATTCTAAAAATGTGGGCTGAGATTATAGGTTAAAGCCCTTCAACATTTACCCAGCATTTTATTAGAGAATTTTAACCCAAATAAATCTCAATTGCAATCAAACAATTTTCACAATTCAAATTCGATTTGAATCCCAATAACAATTATCAACTGAATTAAATCGTCATTTTGACGATAATTGAAATTACAAAAATCCCGGTTGTTACAGACTCCCCTCCTTATAGAAATTGCGTCCCCGCAATTTTCATAATTAAGGTTGTCAATAACAATCATTTTTTTTTTCTAACATAAATTGGTTAAGCTAGAAAAATAAAGATCGAGAACACCAACACCGAAGAAAGCTTTTAATTCCATAAAAGAAATTCACAAATTCTCGCAAAATCTAATTATCAAATAGATAATCAGAAAACAACAAAACTGAATAAATGCAATTATCAGCAATATTTAATTATCAACAAAGATAATTAGAAAACAAAATTCACAAATCGCAAAACTGCAAATATCTAGTTATCCAATAGATAAATAGAAAACACGAACTTCATAATCAGCAAACTATAACTATCAACAAAGATGGATAGAAAACAGCAGTTTAATATAATCAACATAATCTAGAATCAATTAGAGACTAGAAAATCTTACAATCGACAAAATTAGCAATTGCCAAATTATCAAAACGATAATCAGAAATCCCAAATCAACAGTCATTCAATTATCGAAAACGATAATCAAATCTCAAATCAACAAATATTCAATTATCAAAAATGATAATCGAATCTCAAATCAACAAATATTCAATTATCAAAAAACGATAATCGAATCTCAAATCAACATATATTCAATTATCAAAAACGATAATCGAATCTCAAATCAACAATTATTCAATTGTTCAATACAGTATACATGTACACATACTCTTATGGAATTAACTCATTTTAATTCCATAGCTCAGCTCTAAATCTCGATTTATCAATTTAATTTGGTCATATCTCTTTGCCATTGAACACCATGTGTGCATTGCAAGGGACTCAATTCTGTTAACCCTTGCACAAAGGCCTATAGGACTTAAACAAGTCATGCACATACCCATCATACTCCTTATGATGAATAGATCAAGGCTTCTCTCCTAGATTAGTTTTATAATCTAGTGACCAATCTCATTTCTTATTTCAGAAAATCTCAACTGTCCATACTTTCATTCATGAAAATAATGTTTTATTTCATTTTTCCAGTTGTCTCATTCAAAATTTGTTTTATCACTTGCATATCTCCTATATTCAAGAATGTCATGATCTCTTAAACAAATCCAGTAGAATTCTATAAAAATTCTTATACTCAATTCTATTGTGAACATAGGGTAAGGTTTTAAAGAAAAACCTATAAAACATTTTAGCTTTAGATCTGAACAAATCAGCACATAAATAATTTATTGCATTGTTCATCTCCAATTTAAAACAATCTAGACATAAGCATGAACCTCATTTGTTCACACTGCCTAGCTTATTTTCCAGTTCCATTTTACATTTTTATATGGTCCAAACTCTTGCCTTTGAACACAAAGTGTGCATTGCAAAGGACTCAATTCTGTTAACCTTTGCACAGAGGCCTTCAGGACTTTAACAAGTCATGCACATACCCACCATCCACCTGATGATGAGTAGATCAAGGCAACTCCCCTAAATTACTTGGTAATTTAGAGACCATACATTTTCATTCATTTAAGGAATTTTTCCTTTTTAACTCCAGAAATATTCTTGCAATCCTTTCTTCATTTCATAAGTAGGGAATTTAATTTCTTTAAAAATCATATCTAAACATACCAACATTCATGCCAAATTTTACAACCCATTTCAAAGTCATTTCTGCTTGATCACATTTTTTTTTTTGTTCATATCAATTTTTAAATGAACTAGACATGAGCATAAACCTCTTTGTTCATACTGCCTAATCCATTATTATTATTCAATATCATATTTCTCAGTAAATTAATCAAATTATTTTCTTATAAAAACTGAGTTACAAATTCATTTCTGTAATCGGGTTATATGATTGATTAAACAATTTTTAAAACAAAATTAGCCAAAAACAAATTAAAACAACAACCAAAAATTCAATCAAAATGTCATTCATGATCATCATATATTTATTCAGAGAAATAAAGATTAGCAAAAATCATAATATGATTTTCATATAAAATAATTGGTTGCCCTTACTTGGGTCTTAATGCCATAAATCTCATAAGTGATTATCACTTACTTTCCTCTTCTTTTGAAAGTGCAAACTGTTAGAAATTTTATAAAACAATTTTCATTTTAAAACGATCTCCCAATTATGTGGTTAAAGAAGCAATATTAGTAACAATTTCGATAAGGAAATTGTACTTCTCAAATACCATAAAAACGGGTCACAAATCAGCATTGCGGTATAACCGCTTGAAAATCCACTTTTAAAATTTGACGGTTACTGAAGCCAAAGCGACAGTAATTTTTAAACATCAAAATCTCATCAAAACAATTTACACCACAATGTAACACCAGTGAATTTTCATTCATAAAAATTTTCATCTAAACATCGTGCTTCAAAATATAGCACTAGTGTAAAAATCCCGTTATAAAGGTAACGGCAACAAAATACGTTTCATAACCAAGCATCGGTTCAACGTAAAATTAATGCAGTAACGTGCAACTCAAATTTGCACGTACTACAAAATGAACAAAGAAATCATTCGAATATATCTTCAATGAAGATAATTCAAAACAGCAAAAATCCAATCAACATGTGATTAGCATAAAAGAAAATCAGCAAAAATCTCAACAAGAATCACATAACTGCAATCATTTCGAATCCTCTATTCGGATTCGTAATTCTCAAAGAAACAAAATAAACACAGCTATGTAAATAGCAAATGAAATTTATTTCAATTTCATATTTTGATTTTTTTTTTTTTTTAAATCAAAAGGATTATCAGTTGTACTCAGCGAAGACAGTTTCACTTTTATTTTTAAATAAAGATATTTAAAAATTTCATCATAATTTCAAAACTTTAGTTTTGACTCAAAACACAAAGAAAACATCGACAAATAGTTGTAACATATGTTCCATCTAAGTTATGTTTTATATTATGTCCATAAACCCCAAGCTCTGATACCAACTGTGACGCCCCACCTCTATACTCACAATAACAAAGAGTATTAAAAGAAATACTGTCTGTTATTATGAAGAATAAGGCTGGGTAGGAGCGGCCATCCGTAGTTGGCTTTACACTAGTATTGGTTACCTCGACAGGAGTGGTATATATTTTAAATTTTTCATCTCTTATTCATTCACTCCCATCGACATATCCAATTCCAGTATAAAACGAACTACGATGGTTCATAATGGTTTAGGACAATATATATAAAAACAACACAGATACACAAAGAATGCGGAACACAGATAAAAACAAAAGTCTCATATATATATAACTGATGTCAGTTACAATACAGTTGATATAATACATATGATACAACTACAATTGTCGACTCTGGAAGTTATATATACACGTACATTATCAACTAATATACATGAATACATATCAACCTATACTATGACACGATTACTCCAAAAGATGTGAAAAGTCTTCATAGCTCAAACAGCAACTCTAAGCAGGAAATCTACAACCTGAAATAACTCGGGTCTGACCCAAGTATTACAATCAAAAGAAAATAATACTCGGGTCAGTCTAATTCAAACTCAGTTATTAGTGCACAGAAACATTAATAATTAATTATCAAATAGACGACAGTCACAGAAATCTCGTATATCCGACTCCTCGATAAAAGAATCGGATAACGGCAGATATAACACTAAACAGTGTTAAACAAAAATTAACAATCCAAATCAATTTAATCAAAAGAAATATCAATCAAAATCTGTCAATTCTGTTAGGGCTGCAGTACACGCACGCGTGTACTGCCTCGCCACTACAAAACAACTCAAACAATACTAAACAAGATCAGAGGCAACAAGTGAATTGAGTTCAACATGTCACAAGCAAGGCACAGTGGAATAGCAAACTGAAAGTGAGAGCACCCAAGATATGGCACTACAACACATAAATACATGAGTAAGTGACACAACGAATAAATGAACAAGTAAACACAAAGGCTACAGGTTCGAAACCAACAGGCAGTGGCAACATAGAGTATACCAGTGTGAAGGAAATATCACTGCAACATGCACCAGTGACGCATGTCAGCAGCCACAACAGAATGATAGCACCCAACACGATTTTAACATGGCAAGTCCAATATGTAACTGTTTACATATACTCAAGCAAACTCCAGTAACAAAGTATAAAATAGAATGAGGGAAGGCACCAAAAGATACGGCCTCATGGTAACAAATTCAAATGACAATGCCTTACTACAATACTTCATATACATGAAATACAACTGAATCCAAGTGGATAAAACAGTGCAGACTTGACTGCCACAACATGGTGAGTCAAATACAAGAAACAGTCACTGGTTAGACTGGTCAGGTAAGTATTATATGCAAATTGAACAAATGGGAGCAACATGTCAGGAGAAATTAGGTGTGCCTAAGGTACAACATGTATGCAACTGTAAGACTGAAAAATGCAAGTACCAGACTCGAATGCAAGGACTACAAACTCAAGTGCAGTGAAGTCAATTATAAACTCAAACATGGATGAAACCATAATGCAGCTTCAATTGAATCAAGCAACATTGCAACTTCATTCATGTATATATGGCTAAAATCACAAAGCCACTGTTCAACTAAATTCCAAGTCATGACCAGATAGGAGCAAGATCAGTGAATATAAATGGACGACAATGAATTCCATATCTATGCATATGTATTGAAAGCCAGTAACATTGAAGTGGTTTGAACTGCAGTCAAATATATGTATGTGCATGCTCAGTACAAACTCAAAACTACAACAGTGCAAGCTACAAATGCCCTCCAGACTAGTTCAGGTATGAACATACTCAAATCTCAACCAACAATGTACTGTGATTAAACATCATGACACTACAAATCGAAGAAGCAAACTTGTTCAGGTAGTACAAGTATAAAGCAAATGCCCCTTAAACCAACTAGTGTACTAACAAGGTTTACATGACTGGACATGTACATGAAGACGACACAAGGGCTCAATACATGTGAACCCAGGTGGACAAGACAAATGCAGTGCAACTCAAAGCTACAAAAAGGTACCGGACTCGAGCACAAATGTAACATGCTCAAGGTAACCCCATGGATGCAACAACGAACTCGCTCGAAAGTCAGAAGTAAATACAGTGTGCACATGACAAAGAGTTCGAGGCCAAGACTAAAACAAAGATGGTCAGAGTAAAAGTCTACAATGCAACCAGAGTGAATATCAACATCAGGGACTTAGCCTACATTCAAGAATATGCGCATACACACATACATATGTATGTATGCACATATACAGTCTCGAATAAACAGAAGTAAGGTATAACAAAATGGAACAGTGGACAGAACCATCAGACAAGTAATCAGACCAGGCTACAAATGGACCAGACTACAACAGTTTAGGGATGCATAAATAACTGATGTAAACTAACCATCACATGATATACAAGAACAAAATGGTTGGACCCAATGCGTAGGGATATTATGCAAGACTGTAACCAAGATCAAAGGCAGACCAGTAAAAGGAACTGCAAGTATACCTTTACGACAAACCAGGCAGTAATAAAGCAACTGCACATCTAACTGGAGCCAAGACTACAAGCACAAGGCATGGAACCATAGTGGAACAGGTCAAGCAACAACATGAAGCAGTGCAGACTACCCTAAATGAAGACTACACTGACAAGTGCAGAACAATGCAACTACAGGTATACAATAGGGATGATACATCACTGATATACTATCCAAGTTCAACATCACAACGTTAAGAGCAACAGAGCTACAAGGAAACAAAACTACAGAGAAGTCACAGTCGAAATGAAATCATACAAAATCAGGGAATTGCAGTTTTGAGTCAAAACAAAGCCGAGCTCAAGTTCAAAGAAGACAACCATAACATGAAAAGAATGAAAGGCAGTGAAATCATCAACATCGAACAATAATCACGTAAACATAGCAAAGCAATTCGAATGGCAGAGGTAAATCAAGAACCTCGAATTAAGTTCAACAATAGAGCGAATAGATGTGAGGGGCGAAAACCACTCACCTTTTGCCTGGCTCGAATTGGACAGCGCTTTCGAATAGACGAAGGGTCGAAGCCGAGGTCCTCAAGAGACGAACGATCGTCGAAGCAAGGGAACGAGAATCATCTGCTCGATCGAACAACAGAGACGGCATCTTCGATTTCTGAGAACCCTATTTTGAAAAAGGGCAAAAACAAGAGGAGGCCGCCATTCTTTCGTTTATTTGTTTTAGGTTTAGGGTTACGAAAGTGAATGGAATCAACGAAAAAGGGAACGGGTTTTCTTTGATAGATATCACAACATTCTGAAAATGTGGGCTGAGATTATAGGTTAAAGCCCTTCAACATTTACCCAGCATTTTATTAGAGAATTTTAACCCAAATAAATCTCAATTGCAATCAAACAATTTTCACAATTCAAATTCGATTTGAATCCCAATAACAATTATCAACTGAATTAAATCGTCATTTTGACGATAATTGAAATTACAAAAATCCCGGTTGTTACAGACTCCCCTCCTTATAGAAATTGCGTCCCCGCAATTTTCATAATTAAGGTTGTCAATAACAATCATTTTTTTTTTCTAACATAAATTGGTTAAGCTAGAAAAATAAAGATCGAGAACACCAACACCGAAGAAAGCTTTTAATTCCATAAAAGAAATTCACAAATTCTCGCAAAATCTAATTATCAAATAGATAATCAGAAAACAACAAAACTGAATAAATGCAATTATCAACAATATTTAATTATCAACAAAGATAATTAGAAAACAAAATTCACAAATCGCAAAACTGCAAATATCTAGTTATCCAATAGATAAATAGAAAACACGAACTTCATAATCAGCAAACTATAACTATCAACAAAGATGGATAGAAAACAGCAGTTTAATATAATCAACATAATCTAGAATCAATTAGAGACTAGAAAATCTTACAATCGACAAAATTAGCAATTGCCAAATTATCAAAACGATAATCAGAAATCCCAAATCAACAGTCATTCAATTATCGAAAACGATAATCAAATCTCAAATCAACAAATATTCAATTATCAAAAATG
The DNA here is from genome assembly GCA_030737815.1 of Allium fistulosum. Classification (NCBI taxonomy): domain Eukaryota; kingdom Viridiplantae; phylum Streptophyta; class Magnoliopsida; order Asparagales; family Amaryllidaceae; genus Allium; species Allium fistulosum. The sequence continues at coordinate 1,364,910,665 of CM060902.1, read as the reverse complement.
ATAATCGAATCTCAAATCAACAAATATTCAATTATCAAAAAACGATAATCGAATCTCAAATCAACATATATTCAATTATCAAAAACGATAATCGAATCTCAAATCAACAATTATTCAATTGTTCAATACAGTATACATGTACACATACTCTTATGGAATTAATTCATTTTAATTCCATAGCTCAGCTCTAAATCTCGATTTATCAATTTAATTTGGTCATATCTCTTTGCCATTGAACACCATGTGTGCATTGCAAGGGACTCAATTCTGTTAACCCTTGCACAAAGGCCTATAGGACTTAAACAAGTCATGCACATACCCATCATACTCCTTATGATGAATAGATCAAGGCTTCTCTCCTAGATTAGTTTTATAATCTAGTGACCAATCTCATTTCTTATTTCAGAAAATCTCAACTGTCCATACTTTCATTCATGAAAATAATGTTTTATTTCATTTTTCCAGTTGTCTCATTCAAAATTTGTTTTATCACTTGCATATCTCCTATATTCAAGAATGTCATGATCTCTTAAACAAATCCAGTAGAATTCTATAAAAATTCTTATACTCAATTCTATTGTGAACATAGGGTAAGGTTTTAAAGAAAAACCTATAAAACATTTTAGCTTTAGATCTGAACAAATCAGCACATAAATAATTTATTGCATTGTTCATCTCCAATTTAAAACAATCTAGACATAAGCATGAACCTCATTTGTTCACACTGCCTAGCTTATTTTCCAGTTCCATTTTACATTTTTATATGGTCCAAACTCTTGCCTTTGAACACAAAGTGTGCATTGCAAAGGACTCAATTCTGTTAACCTTTGCACAGAGGCCTTCAGGACTTTAACAAGTCATGCACATACCCACCATCCACCTGATGATGAGTAGATCAAGGCAACTCCCCTAAATTACTTGGTAATTTAGAGACCATACATTTTCATTCATTTAAGGAATTTTTCCTTTTTAACTCCAGAAATATTCTTGCAATCCTTTCTTCATTTCATAAGTAGGGAATTTAATTTCTTTAAAAATCATATCTAAACATACCAACATTCATGCCAAATTTTACAACCCATTTCAAAGTCATTTATGCTTGATCACATTTTTTTTTTTTTGTTCATATCAATTTTTAAATGAACTAGACATGAGCATAAACCTCTTTGTTCATACTGCCTAATCCATTATTATTATTCAATATCATATTTCTCAGTAAATTAATCAAATTATTTTCTTATAAAAACTGAGTTACAAATTCATTTCTGTAATCGGGTTATATGATTGATTAAACAATTTTTAAAACAAAATTAGCCAAAAACAAATTAAAACAACAACCAAAAATTCAATCAAAATGTCATTCATGATCATCATATATTTATTCAGAGAAATAAAGATTAGCAAAAATCATAATATGATTTTCATATAAAATAATTGGTTGCCCTTACTTGGGTCTTAATGCCATAAATCTCATAAGTGATTATCACTTACTTTCCTCTTCTTTTGAAAGTGCAAACTGTTAGAAATTTTATAAAACAATTTTCATTTTAAAACGATCTCCCAATTATGTGGTTAAAGAAGCAATATTAGTAACAATTTCGATAAGGAAATTGTACTTCTCAAATACCGTAAAAACGGGTCACAAATCAGCATTGCGGTATAACCGCTTGAAAATCCACTTTTAAAATTTGACGGTTACTGAAGCCAAAGCGACAGTAATTTTTAAACGTCAAAATCTCATCAAAACAATTTACACCACAATGTAACACCAGTGAATTTTCATTCATAAAAATTTTCATCTAAACATCGTGCTTCAAAATATAGCACTAGTGTAAAAATCCCGTTATAAAGGTAACGGCAACAAAATACGTTTCATAACCAAGCATCGGTTCAACGTAAAATTAATGCAGTAACGTGCAACTCAAATTTGCACGTACTACAAAATGAACAAAGAAATCATTCGAATATATCTTCAATGAAGATAATTCAAAACAGCAAAAATCCAATCAACATGTGATTAGCATAAAAGAAAATCAGCAAAAATCTCAACAAGAATCACATAACTGCAATCATTTCGAATCCTCTATTCGGATTCGAAATTCTCAAAGAAACAAAATAAACACAGCTATGTAAATAGCAAATGAAATTTATTTCAATTTCATATTTTGATTTTTTTTTTTTTTTTAAATCAAAAGGATTATCAGTTGTACTCAGCGAAGACAGTTTCACTTTTATTTTTAAATAAAGATATTTAAAAATTTCATCATAATTTCAAAACTTTAGTTTTGACTCAAAACACAAAGAAAACATCGACAAATAGTTGTAACATATGTTCCATCTAAGTTATGTTTTATATTATGTCCATAAACCCCAAGCTCTGATACCAACTGTGACGCCCCACCTCTATACTCACAATAACAAAGAGTATTAAAAGAAATACTGTCTGTTATTATGAAGAATAAGGCTGGGTAGGAGCGGCCATCCGTAGTTGGCTTTACACTAGTATTGGTTACCTCGACAGGAGTGGTATATATTTTAAATTTTTCATCTCTTATTCATTCACTCCCATCGACATATCCAATTCCAGTATAAAACGAACTACGATGGTTCATAATGGTTTAGGACAATATATATAAAAACAACACAGATACACAAAGAATGCGGAACACAGATAAAAACAAAAGTCTCATATATATATAACTGATGTCAGTTACAATACAGTTGATATAATACATATGATACAACTACAATTGTCGACTCTGGAAGTTATATATACACGTACATTATCAACTAATATACATGAATACATATCAACCTATACTATGACACGATTACTCCAAAAGATGTGAAAAGTCTTCATAGCTCAAACAGCAACTCTAAGCAGGAAATCTACAACCTGAAATAACTCGGGTCTGACCCAAGTATTACAATCAAAAGAAAATAATACTCGGGTCAATCTAATTCAAACTCAGTTATTAGTGCACAGAAACATTAATAATTAATTATCAAATAGACGACAGTCACAGAAATCTCGTATATCCGACTCCTCGATAAAAGAATCGGATAACGGCAGATATAACACTAAACAGTGTTAAACAAAAATTAACAATCCAAATCAATTTAATCAAAAGAAATATCAATCAAAATCTGTCAATTCTGTTAGGGCTGCAGTACACGCACGCGTGTACTGCCTCGCCACTACAAAACAACTCAAACAATACTAAACAAGATCAGAGGCAACAAGTGAATTGAGTTCAACATGTCACAAGCAAGGCACAGTGGAATAGCAAACTGAAAGTGAGAGCACCCAAGATATGGCACTACAACACATAAATACATGAGTAAGTGACACAACGAATAAATGAACAAGTAAACACAAAGGCTACAGGTTCGAAACCAACAGGCAGTGGCAACATAGAGTATACCAGTGTGAAGGAAATATCACTGCAACATGCACCAGTGACGCATGTCAGCAGCCACAACAGAATGATAGCACCCAACACGATTTTAACATGGCAAGTCCAATATGTAACTGTTTACATATACTCAAGCAAACTCCAGTAACAAAGTATAAAATAGAATGAGGGAAGGCACCAAAAGATACGGCCTCATGGTAACAAATTCAAATGACAACGCCTTACTACAATACTTCATATACATGAAATACAACTGAATCCAAGTGGATAAAACAGTGCAGACTTGACTGCCACAACATGGTGAGTCAAATACAAGAAACAGTCACTGGTTAGACTGGTCAGGTAAGTATTATATGCAAATTGAACAAATGGGAGCAACATGTCAGGAGCAATTAGGTGTGCCTAAGGTACAACATGTATGCAACTGTAAGACTGAAAAATGCAAGTACCAGACTCGAATGCAAGGACTACAAACTCAAGTGCAGTGAAGTCAATTATAAACTCAAACATGGATGAAACCATAATGCAGCTTCAATTGAATCAAGCAACATTGCAACTTCATTCATGTATATATGGCTAAAATCACAAAGCCACTGTTCAACTAAATTCCAAGTCATGACCAGATAGGAGCAAGATCAGTGAATATAAATGGACGACAATGAATTCCATATCTATGCATATGTATTGAAAGCCAGTAACATTGAAGTGGTTTGAACTGCAGTCAAATATATGTATGTGCATGCTCAGTACAAACTCAAAACTACAACAGTGCAAGCTACAAATGCCCTCCAGACTAGTTCAGGTATGAACATACTCAAATCTCAACCAACAATGTACTGTGATTAAACATCATGACACTACAAATCGAAGAAGCAAACTTGTTCAGGTAGTACAAGTATAAAGCAAATGCCCCTTAAACCAACTAGTGTACTAACAAGGTTTACATGACTGGACATGTACATGAAGACGACACAAGGGCTCAATACATGTGAACCCAGGTGGACAAGACAAATGCAGTGCAACTCAAAGCTACAAAAAGGTACCGGACTCGAGCACAGATGTAACATGCTCAAGGTAACCCCATGGATGCAACAACGAACTCGCTCGAAAGTCAGAAGTAAATACAGTGTGCACATGACAAAGAGTTCGAGGCCAAGACTAAAACAAAGATGGTTAGAGTAAAAGTCTACAATGCAACCAGAGTGAATATCAACATCAGGGACTTAGCCTACATTCAAGAATATGCGCATACACACATACATATGTATGTATGCACATATACAGTCTCGAATAAACAGAAGTAAGGTATAACAAAATGGAACAGTGGACAGAACCATCAGACAAGTAATCAGACCAGGCTACAAATGGACCAGACTACAACAGTTTAGGGATGCATAAATAACTGATGTAAACTAACCATCACATGATATACAAGAACAAAATGGTTGGACCCAATGCGTAGGGATATTATGCAAGACTGTAACCAAGATCAAAGGCAGACCAGTAAAAGGAACTGCAAGTATACCTTTACGACAAACCAGGCAGTAATAAAGCAACTGCACATCTAACTGGAGCCAAGACTACAAGCACAAGGCATGGAACCATAGTGGAACAGGTCAAGCAACAACATGAAGCAGTGCAGACTACCCTAAATGAAGACTACACTGACAAGTGCAGAACAATGCAACTACAGGTATACAATAGGGATGATACATCACTGATATACTATCCAAGTTCAACATCACAACGTTAAGAGCAACAGAGCTACAAGGAAACAAAACTACAGAGAAGTCACAGTCGAAATGAAATCATACAAAATCAGGGAATTGCAGTTTTGAGTCAAAACAAAGCCGAGCTCAAGTTCAAAGAAGACAACCATAACATGAAAAGAATGAAAGGCAGTGAAATCATCAACATCGAACAATAATCACGTAAACATAGCAAAGCAATTCGAATGGCAGAGGTAAATCAAGAACCTCGAATTAAGTTCAACAATAGAGCGAATAGATGTGAGGGGCGAAAATCACTCACCTTTTGCCTGGCTCGAATTGGACAGCGCTTTCGAATAGACGAAGGGTCGAAGCCGAGGTCCTCAAGAGACGAACGATCGTCGAAGCAAGGGAACGAGAATCATCTGCTCGATCGAACAACAGAGACGGCATCTTCGATTTCTGAGAACCCTATTTTGAAAAAGGGCAAAAACAAGAGGAGGCCGCCATTCTTTCGTTTATTTGTTTTAGGTTTAGGGTTATGAAAGTGAATGGAATCAACGAAAAAGGGAACGGGTTTTCTTTGATAGATATCACAACATTCTAAAAATGTGGGCTGAGATTATAGGTTAAAGCCCTTCAACATTTACCCAGCATTTTATTAGAGAATTTTAACCCAAATAAATCTCAATTGCAATCAAACAATTTTCACAATTCAAATTCGATTTGAATCCCAATAACAATTATCAACTGAATTAAATCGTCATTTTGACGATAATTGAAATTACAAAAATCCCGGTTGTTACACAAGCAATATAATGCAGACTCAAATATCGAATGCTCAAAACACTGAAATGACTCAAGTGATACAAATCAGCATGTGATCAGTGGCATGCCTACAATTATACAATGGAAATAGAACTTGCCGAATGGAACACTTGGATCAAAATCATGGATAAAAGCATGCAGTATGGAACAACAATGAAGCATATTTAGGTATGCAATTAAGTGATACTTGCCGAATTCCAAACTGCTCCTAAAACAGCTGCTCGAAACAACAATGCAGGCTCAAATGAATCTTCAATGGAATGTAGACTACAACATCAAAGTTCAGTGAATAAATGCAACAACGAACTCGCTCAAAGGTCAGAAGTAAATACAGTGTGCACATGACAAAGAGCTCGAAGCCAAGACTAAAACAAAGATGGTCAGAGTAAAAGTCTACAATGAAACCAGAGTGAATATCAACATCAGGGACTTAGCCTAAATTCAAGAATATGCGCATACACACATACATATGTATGTATGCACATACACAGTCTTGAATAAATAGAAGTAAGGTATAACAAAATGGAACAGTGGACAGAACCATCAGACAAGTAATCAGACCAGGCTACAAATGGACCAGACTACAATAGTTAGGGGATGCATAAATAACTGATGTAAACTAACCATCACATGATATACAAGAACAAAATGGTTGGACCCAATGCGTATGGATACTATGAAAGACTGTAACCAAGATCAAAGGCAGACCAGTAAAAGGAACTACAAGTATACCTTTACGACAAACCAGGCAGTAATAAAGCAACTGCACATCTAACTAGAGCCAAGACTACAAGCACAAGGCACGATGCACCATCAAGAAACCAAAATAAAAATGTACAAATACAACTAAGATTGATGAATCTGGACAGTACAAGACTGACTCAATGCGACTCATGAGTACACAAACAAGTGCAGACGACCCGAGCTCATCACAACAATATGGTAATCCAGGACAGGTTGTACTAAGAATGGCCAGAGACATAATATGTAAATCCAGACTCAATCAAAAATGAACAATGCTCAGATAAGGTCAACAGTGGTGATGCAATGCTAACAACACTCAGATGAACACATGGCCAAGGTCAAGTAATAGATCGAAGTCAAAACCGATAGCCAAGGATTCAACCTAGTAACATAAAAATTCACGAGTGTGACAAAGTCAAATGTCACAAATTAAAGCCAAATTCAAGTCGTGGTCATCACGAAATGAGTCAATGCCATGAATGTCAAGCAACCAAAATATATATACGAATTGAAGAAGTCAGAATCAATATCAAACATCCCAACGAAAATGAATGGCTAAGAGAAAGACTTATCTATTTCCAAAAATCATCAACAAAATCCCAATGAAACTCACGAATTAAAACAAGACAGAAACCATCTAAATTTGAATTAGATGTGAGTGAATATAACATCACTCACCTGTTTCAACGATCGGATCTGAGGTCGTGGTAAACGAGGGGAACGAGCGAAGTTACCCTAGTAGCCGTTATCTTTGATTTCTACGACGCCCAAATTTGCAGAAGAGCGAAGGTGAGGGCGGAGCCGCCATTTCTTTTTTTTTCGATCTCGCGATTTAGGGTTACGAACTGAAAATGGATCCTCAGGAAAAAGAATGGGTATCCACTGATATCACGGTCACGAACAAATGTGGGCCGATATTTCAAATTCGTAAAGTCCAATACCCATTTGCAATTTATAAAAGAGTTTTAACTTTATAAAAATCCAATTGCAATCTTGATAGCAAATTTATCAAAGGATTTCAATCGATCAAAAACTCAATCGAGCAATTAACTAGCATTCTAATCATTTAAGGACGATATTAAATTCTCACAAAGGCTCGGGTTGTTACAGACTCCCCTCCTTATAGAAATTGCGTCCCCGCAATTTTCATAATTAAGGTTGTCAATAACTATTATGACAAAGCAACTCATCAAGCTCACAGGTTCGAGACGTACACAGGGCAAATTGAAACAGACTCAACAGATATCACAAGAGATACAAGAGAAGCTATAACATGAAGTACTGCAATTCAAATAGCAGTACAACTGGAAGTGATTTAGAGAACAATATCACAACAGATCAACATAATCTAAAATCAGTTAGAGATTGGAAAATCTTACAATCAGCAAAATTAGCAATTGCCTAATTATCAAAACGATAATCTTTAGTTATCAAAACGATAGTCAGAAATCCCAAATCAACAATTATTCAATTATCAAAACGATAATCGAATCTCAAATCAACAAATATTCAATTATCAAAAACGATAATCGAATCTCAAATCAACAATATTCAATTATCAAAAACGATAATCGAATCTCAAATCAACAATATTCAATTATTCAATACAGTATACATGTACACATACTCTTATGGAATTAACTCATTTTAATTCCATAGCTCAGCTCTAAATCTCAATTTATCAATTTAATTTGGTCATATCTCTTTGCCATTGAACACCATGTGTGCATTGCAAGGGACTCAATTCTGTTAACCCTTGCACAAAGGCCTATAGGACTTAAACAAGTCATGCACATACCCATCATACTCCTTATGATGAATAGATCAAGGCTTCTCTCCTAGATTAGTTTTATAATCTAGTGACCAATCTCATTTCTTATTTTAGAAAATCTCAACTGTCCATACTTTCATTCATGAAAATAATGCTTTATTTCATTTCTCCAGTTGTCTCATTCAAAATTTGTTTTATCACTTGCATATCTCCTATATTCAAGAATGTCATGATCTCTTAAACAAATCCAGTAGAATTCTATAAAAATTCTTATACTCAATTCTATTGTGAACATAGGGTAAGGTTTTAGAGAAAAACCTATAAAACATTTTAGCTTTAGATCTGAACAAATCAGCACATAAATAATTTATTGCATTGTTCATCTCCAATTTAAAACAATCTAGACATAAGCATGAACCTCATTTGTTCACACTGCCTAGCTTATTTTCCAGTTCCATTTTACATTTTTATATGGTCCAAACTCTTTCCTTTGAACACAAAGTGTGCATTGCAAAGGACTCAATTCTGTTAACCTTTGCACAGAGGCCTTCAGGACTTGAACAAGTCATGCACATACCCATCATCCACCTGATGATGAGTAGATCAAGGCAACTCCCCTAAATTACTTGGTAATTTAGAGACCATACATATTTATTCATTTAAGGAATTTTTCCTTTTTAACTCCAGAAATACTCTTGTAGTCCTTTCTTCATTTCATAAGTAGGGAATTTAATTTCTTTAAAAATCATATCTAAACATACCAACATTCATGCCAAATTTTACAACCCATTTCAAAGTCATTTCTGCTTGATCACATTTTTTTTCAATATTGCTTTGTTCATATCAATTTTTAAATGAACTAGACATGAGCATAAACCTCTTTGTTCATACTGCCTAATCCATTATTATTATTCAATACCATATTTCTCAGTAAATTAATCAAATTATTTTCTTATAAAAACTGAGTCATAAACTCATTTCTGTAATCAGGTTATATGATTGATTAAACAATTCTCAAAACAAAATTAGCCAAAAACAAATTAAAACAACAACCAAAAATTCAATCAAAATGTCATTCATGATCATCATATATTTATTCAGAGAAATAAAGATTAGCAAAAATCATAATATGATTTTCATATAAAATAATTGGCTGCCCTTACTTGGGTCTTAATGCCATAAATCTCGTAAGTGATTATCACTTACTTTCCTCTTCTTTTGAAAGTGCAAACTGTTAGAAATTTTATAAAACAATTTTCATTTTAAAACGATTTCCCAATTATGTGATTAAAGCAGCAATATTAGTAACAATTTCGATAAGGAAATTGTACCTCTCAAATACCGTAAGAACGGGTCACAAATCAGCATTGCGGTATAACCGCTTGAAAGTCCACTTTTAAAATTTGACGGTTACTGAAGCCAAAGCGACAGTAATTTTTAAACGTCAAAATCTCATCAAAACAATTTACACCACAATGTAACACCAGTGAATTTTCATTCATAAAAATTTTCATCTAAACATCGTGCTTCAAAATATAGCACTAGTGTAAAAATCCCGTTATAAAGGTAACAGCAATAAAATACGTTTCATAACCAAGCATCGGTTCAACGTAAAATTAATGCAGTAACGTGCAACTCAAATTTGCACGTACTACAAAATGAACAAAGAAATCATTCGAATATATCTTCAATGAAGATAATCCAAAACAGCAAAAATCTGATCATCTTGTGATTAGCATAAAAGAAAATCAGCAAAAATCTCAACAAGAATCACATAACTGCAATCGTTTCGAATCCTCAATTCGGATTCGAAATTCTCAAAGAAACAAAATAAACACAGCTATGTAAACAGCAAATGAAATTTATTTCAATTTCATATTTTGATTTTTTTTAAATCAAAAAGATTATCAGTTGTACTCAGCGAAGACAGTTTCACTTTTATTTTTAAATAAAGATATTTAAAAATTTCATCATAATTTCAAAACTTTAGTTTTGACTCAAAACACAAAGAAAACATCGACAAATAGTTGTAACATATGTTCCATCTAAGTTAAGTTTTATATTATGTCCATAAACCCCAAGCTCTGATACCAACTGTGACGCCCCACCTCTATACTCACAATAACAAAGAGTATTAAAAGAAATACTGTCTATTATTATGAAGAATAAGGCTGGGTAGGAGCGGCCATCCGTAGTTGGCCTTACACTAGTATTGGTTACCTCGATAGGAGTGGTATATATTTTAAATTTTTCATCTCTTATTTATTCACTCCCATCGACATATCCAATTCCAATATAAAACGAACTACGATGGTTCATAATGGTTTAGGACAATATATATAAAAACAACACAGATACACAAAGAATGCGGAACACAGATAAAAAACAAAAGTCTCATATATATAACTGATGTCAGTTACAATACAGTTGACACAATACATATGATACAACTACAATTGTCGACTCTGGAATTTATATATACACGTACATTATCAACTAATATACATGAATACATATCAACCTATACTATGACACGATTACTCCAAAAGATGTGAAAAGTCTTCGTAGCTCAAACAGCAACTCAAAGCAGGAAATCTACAACCTGAAATAACTCGGGTCTGACCCAAGTATTACAGTCAAAAGAAAATAATACTCGGGTCAGTCTAATTCAAACTCAGTTATTAGTGCATAGCAGCAATAATAATCAGATAATCAAATAGACGACAATCACAGAAATCTCGTATATCCAACTCCTCGATAAAAGAATCGGATAACGGCAGATATAACACTAAACAGTGTTAAACAACAAATCAGCAATCCAAATCATCGACAAAGATAAATAAAAAGAATTATCAATGAAGATAATTTAGAAAACAACAAAATTATTAATTCTGATTGGCTGCAGTACCCGCTAACGGGTACTACCTCGCCAATACAGCATACTAAATACGCAACAAATCCATGAATCCAGAACAAAAGAAATATCAATAAAATCTGTCAATTCTGTGGGGCTGCAGTACACGCACGCGTGTACTGCCTCGCCACTACAAAACAACCCAAATCAATTTAGGACCTTGAGCAATGTAACAGCATGCACAAGTGAGACATGTGTAGCAGACACACATGAATACAGCTAGAATAAGCAGTGCCAACTAGATCAGAGACAACTAAATGAAATTGGGATGCAATCAGATACCAAAGTATATAAAACAATGGCGGCGCATAATGCAAGACCAAACTCAAAGGTGCAGCTACATGAAGATATAGTGAAGCTAATATGGCAACAATGAATACCCAGATCAAATGCAAGCTCGACTAACAGACTGAATCAACGAAATGCACTCATGACCATTACATAAAACTCAAGACTGCGACATATAAAATGGATAGTCACAGTACATCTCAGAGACAGGTTCAAAAAGAACCAACAACAAATCTAGTACAAGTTAAGACAGTGGATTTAAATCCAATGCAACCAAGTTCGAATGCACTGCGACAAATATACCAGCTCAACCTACTATGAAGAGAAGGTAGCACACTCATAAGGACAGTGAAACAGGAATGTGCACCACAAAAAGGAAATGCACCAGTGAAATAACTTAGCAATGAACTAGTGCCAACTAGAACAAGTGACTCCAGACCCAATGCCTTAATGAAAAAGAAACAAACTGAATCCAAATACAAAATCCAGTGTCAACAATATTTGGAGCGAATGCAGACAGTGGTCGAGGCAAAACCAGAATGCAGTTTCAAAATATCAATGACTGAGCCGAAGTCAAAGCTCATAACCAAACAAAACTCATAACCAAGTCAATAACTCCAAGAGCAAAAATGCGAAGGACCTACCACTGACCTGAACCTCAGTTAAAATATGATATGCCTCAAAGTTCGACAGTGACAACTCAAATGCAAGCCAAATGCCACCAGTGAATATGATAACACTGCAACAACTACGCTGCAAGTACTACAGGCACATGGAGATGCAGTGAAGCCAAAATGGCAAACCATGATGAAGTATATAAGTGCAGATACATTACATAAGTACCCAGCTTCGAGTCAAGCAATATAATGCAGACTCAAATATCGAATGCTCAAAACACTGAAATGACTCAAGTGATACAAATCAGCATGTGATCAGTGGCATGCCTACAATTATACAATGGAAATAGAACTTGCCGAATGGAACACTTGGATCAAAATCATGGATAAAAGCATGCAGTATGGAACAACAATGAAGCATATTTAGGTATGCAATTAAGTGATACTTGCCGAATTCCAAACTGCTCCTAAAACAGCTGCTCGAAACAACAATGCAGGCTCAAATGAATCTTCAGTGGAATGTAGACTACAACATCAAAGTTCAGTGAATAAATGCAACAACGAACTCGCTCAAAGGTCAGAAGTAAATACAGTGTGCACATGACAAAGAGCTCGAAGCCAAGACTAAAACAAAGATGGTCAGAGTAAAAGTCTACAATGAAACCAGAGTGAATATCAACATCAGGGACTTAGCCTAAATTCAAGAATATGCGCATACACACATACATATGTATGTATGCACATACACAGTCTTGAATAAACAGAAGTAAGGTATAACAAAATGGAACAGTGGACAGAACCATCAGACAAGTAATCAGACCAGGCTACAAATGGACCAGACTACAACAGTTAGGGGATGCATAAATAACTGATGTAAACTAACCATCACATGATATACAAGAACAAAATGGTTGGACCCAATGCGTATGGATACTATGCAAGACTGTAACCAAGATCAAAGGCAGACCAGTAAAAGGAACTACAAGTATACCTTTACGACAAACCAGGCAGTAATAAAGCAACTGCACATCTAACTAGAGCCAAGACTACAAGCACAAGGCACGGTGCACCATCAAGAAACCAAAATCAAAATGTACAAATACAACTAAGATTGATGAATCTGGACAGTACAAGACTGACTCAATGCGACTCATGAGTACACAAACAAGTGCAGACGACCCGAGCTCATCACAACAATATGGTAATCCAGGACAGGTTGTACTAAGAATGGCCAGAGACATAATATGTAAATCCAGACTCAATCAAAAATGAACAATGCTCAGATAAGGTCAACAGTGGTGATGCAATGCTAACAACACTCAGATGAACACATGGCCAAGGTCAAGTAATAGATCGAAGTCAAAACCGATAGCCAAGGATTCAACCTAGTAACATAAAAATTCATGAGTGTGACAAAGTCAAATGTCACAAATTAAAGCCAAATTCAAGCCGTGGTCATCACGAAATGAGTCAATGCCATGAATGTCAAGCAACCAAAATATATATACGAATTGAAGAAGTCAGAATCAATATCAAACATCCCAACGAAAATGAATGGCTAAGAGAAAGACTTATCTATTTCCAAAAATCATCAACAAAATCCCAATGAAACTCACGAATTAAAAAAAGACAGAAACCATCTAAATTTGAATTAGATGTGAGTGAATATAACATCACTCACCTGTTTCAACGATCAGATCTGAGGTCGTGGTAAACGAGGGGAACGAGCGAAGTTACCCTAGCAGCCGTTATCTTTGATTTCTACGACGCCCAAATTTGCAGAAGAGCGAAGGTGAGGGCGAAGCCGCCATTTCTTTTTTTTTCGATCTCGCGATATAGGGTTACGAACTGAAAATGGATCCTCAGGAAAAAGAATGGGTATCCACTGATATCACGGTCACGAACAAATGTGGGCCGATATTTCAAATTCGTAAAGTCCAATACCCATTTGCAATTTATAAAAGAGTTTTAACTTTATAAAAATCCAATTGCAATCTTGATAGCAAATTTATCAAAGGATTTCAATCGATCAAAAACTCAATCGAGCAATTAACTAGCATTCTAATCGTTTAAGGACGATATTAAATTCTCACAAAGGCTCGGGTTGTTACACTTTGTTGTAACTCTTGGAGTCTGGTTTGCTTTCATTGCTGTATTCGTGATGAACTGTAGTTGTGCATTCATCTGAATTGCTTCCCTGTTACTATTGGGTATCTTCTCTGTCATTTGCAGTTGCACATCTGAGTCATTCATTCTGTTTTCATATTGTTGCATTGTTGCATGTCATCTCTGCTTCACCTATGCTGCATGCTATTTGTTGTACATATAGGTGATCTGTTGCTTGTGGTCTTTACTCGAATACGACCATGTACTTGTAAAATTTTTGAACTAGTGCACTTGTGACCATTCACTGCTGCACTCAGGTCTGTGACATTTGTAACCTGTATATTCATGTTGGAGTTGTTCATTGAAGTTTTTCGCTGCTGCACTGCCTGGTTCTCGAATCTAATACATAGCATTGATGCCTTGTATCATTTGCATTTTGTCATTTTGCTTCACTGATGACCTTATTTTCTAATGAGACTGATCTGCGTCTTTTCCGTTGAGTGTTGTAGTGCCATATCTTTGGTGCTCTCGCCTTCAGTTTGCTATTTCCCTGTGCCTTGCTTTGCGACATGTGGAACTTGTTTCACGTGTTGCCTTTGATCTTGTTTAGTATTGCTTTGAGTTGTTTTGTAGTGGCGAGGCAGTACACGCGTGCGTGTACTGCAGCCCTAGCAGGATTGACAGATTTAGTTGATATTTCGATCGTTAAATTATTTCGTTGGTTCCATTCAATATTTTGAGGTTGTATTTGAAATGGTTCATTTCGATTGAGTTGTATCCGTTGGATTTTGGACTCATTGATCTTCTGAATATTCCATAGACTGTATTGGCGAGGCAGTACACGTTAGCGTGTACTGCAGCCAATCAGCATCGTTGTTTTTAAATTGACATTTCAATTGTTTAAATTGATTTGGATTGCTGTTTGTTGTTTAACACTGTTCAGTGTTATATCTGCTGTTATCCGATTATTTTATCGAGGAGTCGGATATACGAGATTTCTGTGACTGTCGTCTATTTGATGTTGATTACTATTGCTTCTATGCACTAATAACTGAGTTTGAATTAGACTGACCCGTGTATTATTTTCTTTTGAATGTAATACTCGGGTCAGACCCGAGTTATTTCAGGTTGTAGATTTTCTTCTTTGAGTTGTTGTTCTGGATATGAAGACTTTTCACATCTTTTGAAGTTGTTAGTGTCATTTTGTAGTAGTCGTGTAATTGTATAGAACGATATGTATTCATGTATATTAGTCGATAATGTACTTGTATATATAACTTCTAGAGTCGACAGTTGTAGTTGTATCATATGTATCGTGTCAACTATATTGTAACTGACATCAGTTATATATATATATGAGATTTTTGTTAATCTGTGTTCCGCATTTATATTATCTGTGTTATTGTTATATCTAACTAGTGCAAACCCGTGCTTCGCACACGGAGTTGTAGTTATACTTTGATCACTAAGCAGGGCTCTATAAGTATATTGTCTAGCATTATGATCCCCTATGACTATTGCACCCAAATGAAACAACAACGAAAAAACAGAGGAAGGTAGACTAATTTGTACAATTTAGTAGCATGTTATTTGTTTCATACATGATCAAACGAAAAATAAAGTGGCAGTGGCTGGAGATCCTTTTGTTAAGAGCATGTTACACATCAATATTGGTACCAGTCACTTTGACATTGAGGAGACAACTCATACATATGCAAAAAGAAATATTGTATGTGTATTTATTGACGTCAATAACGATATGTCAGGTAGAATGTGTAGACAGCAGGTTGAACCCACCCAATATTGAAGAGACAAACGAACTAATGGTGGTAGTAGCTAAAAATTTCAATCAAAGAATGGACAGAATGGTAAGAAACGAAGCCCAGAAAAACTCGGCAGTGTAAATTCCTTTTATTTCCCTGAGGTAGTATTTGTAAGAGTAATGGTAAACTCAAACGGCAACGAATTTATAAAACAAAGTTTGGTTAAAGTAAAAAAGCAAAATATAGTTGTTTAATAGTGGTATAATTCAATTCCAAATGCATGAGAAAATACAGCAGGTGGATGAAGTAATATCCATAGTTGAAAGCAAGGCAGTTGTTGGATGGTAAACAGGTGAGAAAGGTCACCCAACAACAGCAAATCCAAATTCTTGTTTCAGTTAGGTTCCGTCATTTTGTTCCTGCAAGTGAGTTCAATATTAAATATTAAAAGAGGCTTGAATCATAGGTTGTTGTAGGGA
Source organism: Allium fistulosum (assembly GCA_030737815.1). Lineage (NCBI taxonomy): Eukaryota > Viridiplantae > Streptophyta > Magnoliopsida > Asparagales > Amaryllidaceae > Allium > Allium fistulosum. Next base: position 1,364,894,030 of record CM060902.1, on the reverse strand, counting down.
GAAATATGTAAAGTCTTGGTTTATAATAGATAGTACATGATACAATGCTTTATAAAAGGCTTTAGTTGGTCGTTAATATATGACTTTTATATGGGTAACAGCCATTTTATATACATTATAATATATATACCTCCCTTAATAACAGAAAAAAAAATATCAATAATTTTTCACACGGAATATTTTCGGTAAATATTGCTAACGTACACGCATAAAGTAAAATTTTCAGAACAGATGTCCGAATGATATTCTCTTATTACCCATAAAATTTTCTATAATGATGATTTAAGAAACCTGTAACCATATTTCCTTCAATACTCATTCTAGTTCTCATTAGAAAGATATTATAAAATGGTGAATAAAGCATAAAACATGATTTCAAATTAACAGAATGCTGCTTTTTTATATTCAAATTAGAATGTACAAACATTATAATAAATATCGATACTGAAACAAATTTATCTCCATCATTTAGAATCTTTGGAAAAGTTACATATAATGCAATAATAATTGTAATCTCAGGAAACAGAACCGGACTGTTTGTACAGGGCTAAGTAAAATATTATACAGGCATCTCCATCATTTAAACTCTTAGGAATAGTTATAGATAATGCAATAATAAATGTAATCTCAGGAAATGGTACCGGACTGTTTGTACAGAGCTATGTAAAAGATTATACAGGCATCTCCATCATTAAGACTCTTAGGAATAGTTATAGATAATGCAAAAGTAACTGTAAGCTCAGGAACTGGAACTGGATTGTTTGTACAGAGCGAGGTAAAAAGTTATACAGGTATTTGCTTTCAAAACAAAATGGAGGCATCTCAAGACTTTTTTTGCATTCTTAGTTTATTCTACAGTATTTGAGGTACACCGATATTTATTGTGATTTAGATACATTACTTGTTGGATTCGAGTATACCGAGTAAGGCTAAGTTATAGGCATCTCCAGGAAGTGTTTCTCTATTCCTGAAACTATTTTAACTTGAGGGTTATCAATGAGTATCCAAAAAGTCCAAAATCCGACTGCACCCATAACCAAAAATTAAAAAAAGTGGTTAAAGAGGCATGATTAATGCACTCTTCTTGCACAGCTAGTCCAAAACGATGTATGTAAAATCTCTAAGGAAAACCAATATAACATCACATATAAAATTCAAAACACGGCCTTTTTTTAACAAATTAATCATGAACATGGCTAAGGAAATATATGTCACAACTTACAAAGTGGCTTTAGTGTAAGATAGTGTAAAATTGTTATAAACAGACAAAAAAATTATCCATTCGCCTTTTATCTAGTTAAATTATGCATATTTCACTATCTAAAATGATTAATATATATACACATATATATATATACATATATATACATGTATATATACACACATATATATACATATATATATATATATATACATATATACATACATATATATGCATATATATACACACAAGGAACGCTAGAAATAGTGGGATATATACCTTCATATGAAGAAGCATATGCCCAAAATACACTCCAATTATAGTAGGTAGAAAAGCCGAAATTGAGCTATGCAACAATGAGACATGATAAACATAAGTTCCTGTAGGACATCTAAGCATCACTCACGAAATACATGCATGCTAAGTATGCATAATATATATTAAGAAATAATCAAAAATTGCAATATTCAATGAAATACTACACACCTATTTGTATTTGAGTCATAACATTCATAAGTAAATGAAAAATTAATCTCATGAGCCGATAAAATGATTTGCGGAATAGTATAAGTTGAAAATGAAACTACTCACGGTAAAAACGTTTTTATAATCCTAACTATCAACATCTCGGACTATAAACTCCCAATCAAGAACATAAGTTCCATGCATGGCGGCCAAATAGATAATAAGAATGCATGCCCCATGAAGCCTGTTTAGTTTGTAGTACTAATAAAAATTATAAGAAGATTCTCAAATTTTAGAATGAAGATCACATCAGGCTTACCACTGCCAACAATATAAGCTTAAATATTGAAAGGCCAAAAGGCGAATCGGCCTCAACATTCTCATTCTTGGTCAAAATTTCAAAGAGGGATGCTACCTAGTATGAAAGAGAAATTCTCTGCACAACCAAATAACAATGTTCTGATTAGAAAATTTATGATGTACAATGGTAAGGAGTAGGCAATATCCGATTTTACTTGGAGGTCACCGCACTACCTTATATGTTTCATATCAACACCATAACTTAATTTATTAGAGCATGAGAGTACCCACCATAGTCATAATACAATATGTGTCGGTTGATCCTAGAACCTGGAGTAATACTACAGTGAAATATTAATGGGACATGCATAAATGTCCTTGTAAGAGTATGCCCCAAAAATGTAAATTTAGAGTCTTATCATCAGTCTTCTAACAGCAAGATGGAATACTCTACAACATTAGACAATAAACTAACACGTTTAGCTGGGGATTTAATCAATCTGGTAATAATTTGCAATGAGAAAGTTAAAAGTTAAGGTAACCTTAAGAGATAATAAAATAGCCATCCCAACAATGAACATAAAGAAAGACATGACAAAATCAGCCAAATTGCATCCATTCCATGGTGCATGTGACATCACTGGGTATTGGTAGTTTAAATTCATAAAAGAAACAAAATTCATAAAGAAAGTATTATTAATTTTAAGTACTAAAATTTTATTAACATTCCGCAAGTGAAAGTCTTATTTGATAAATGTTAAGTGTTAATAGACCTATTACACAGGTCAAATTACAATTGACGTTTCCTTTTAGATACCCAAGTAAAATACTTACTAAATCTTTTTTCAGAGGAAATTTTTAAAGCTATTACACTATGAATATATTTAAGAAAAAGAATTATATCTTGTCAGTAAAACAATTTTTAGTTACTGTACATGATTGTGCAAAGACTAATAACCATGGGAGAACGCAACAATAAGTTATGAAATTCTTAAACCTTTGTGAAATATGGTCTGCAAGTCCAAATAAACAATCTGCAAAAGTACCTTTCCTGTTACAGTTAACAACAAAACCGAAGTAAGCCTCTTGGGTAATAATAAGACGAAAAGGTATTATAAATCTATGTAATACTGGTATCTTAAACTATTCATTCTCTCAATTATAAATCAAAATAAAACCTAAAGTAGTGATAAAAATCTGGCACCTGTCATGGTACTGTAAATTTATAGTATCAAACCACGAAAAAAGAAATAAAAATGACATGTAAATATGTTGAGCATAAGACAAACCAGTGAGCAATATCGTTTCAGATATCATTAGGATTTATGATTTTCGTTTAATAATTACCTGAAAACCTAGCCAACGGTAGAATAAATCTTTTACAGAAGTGCCGTACGAAGAGGATGTTGAGGATCGATGGGAGCAGCCAGCGTTGATAAGCGGAGCTCTGATCGCCTGGCTCTGATCACATGGTCGAATATTTGTGGGAATCCGCAGCCGCAATCTGTAATAGGGCTAGAAGAAGAGAATTTCGATGGGGATGTTATCACTTAGGTCTGGAGAAAGAAGGAAATGGGAAAGGCATGACTGAAGAGGAGCAAAACCAAAATTGACAGCTCGGGAAAAAGAAGGAAAGGGAGCCGCAAGATGTTAGGAAAGGAAAAGAATGATTAATCGGAGACTTTTCAGTTGCCAAATTTCAAGGGGGGCCGTGTGAGCTTGAAATCTAACTCACTAATAATAATATAGTATAGATGTCCTAAACTACTACGAACTATCGTAATTTGTTTTATACTGATAATTGGATATGTCGATGGGAGTAAATAAATAATAGATGAAAAATAAAAAGTATATACCACTCCTATCGAGATAACTAATATTAGTGTAAGGCCAATTACGGATGGTCGCTCCTATCCAGCCTTATTCTTCATAATAATAGACAATATTTCTTTTAATACTCTTTGTTATTATGGGCATAGAGGTGGGGCGTCACATCTCCGGAAGCTTATTCGTCTAAACCTGAAAAAGCCCTATCTTCAGCCTACTCAATTTCAAATTGAGCACCCGAGAGTTTAGGGGGAAAATCTAAAACTTCGGGTTAAACAAAAAGTCTGGTGTGAATAATATTATACCATCTCGAATCAAAACAGATATATAGTGAAACCATGCCACCGAGCAAAAATGATTTTCCCTTTATTGTATCAATAAAATCATATCATATCTGCAACCAAAATGATTAGAACATAATCATAATAAAATCATGTAAAAATGGGTAAAATGAATAGTCCGACATTTATTAAGGCCAAAGGGTTACACATTCCCAAGTTTAACTAATTCCAAATTTATCAATGGCGTAGTTTTCTCAAGGTCACTATGAACCTATACTAGTTTTCTCAGGCCAAATAAAACCTATAAGCTAACTTGATTAGGATTTACCAGATAATTCAATGGTTTTCTAATACAGTTAGAAGAAATATCAATGGTCTTCTAAGATCGGTAGGATAAGATAATAGCGGTCTCCTAAAATGGTAGGAGAAAAGAACAAAGCTCTTTTGAAAAGGTAGGAGATATATAGGTGAGCTACTGACTCAAGCCAAGATTTATGTACTAGATAATGCAACTGTCTTCTAATACAGCTAAAAGAAATATTAGTAGTCTTCTAAATACGGTAGGAGAACACATAGCTGAGAAACAAGCTAGGAATAACCTGTTTTGCATAACCCAAATTTCGCATGTCCGTTGGCTAAGCCCTACACAATGAAATCCGTGGGCCTGACAAATCGGGGTTAATGGTTGGAGCATAGGGTGTGACCCTACACTAGTCTCCACCTTTAAATCTCATATCTAGTTTTAAAAGTGCCAATGAGTCATGCCTTTTGATTAGTTCAGGCATCCTAACACAATTTGATCTTCACAATCTCCTGGATGTAATTCTACTAACTCAAGAGTTTAAGTCTAGCCATACCCACTAATGGAATAACCCTAACTTGTCATCAGTTCCCAAATCACCAAGGTCATAATGTTGGGTGATATCATATAACATATAAGTGAGCATGTCAACAATCCAATATATGCAATAATAACTGATCAAGATATGAAGATGAACATACAACATTTCAATAATCAATTAAACAGATGTTCAATATGATAGCTAATTTATATACAAATTACTTTCCCAAAGTAATAGTTTCCACTTTAAAAATACTTTTAGAAACAGGCTAGTATATTTTTTCACTTTTTTGAAATATCATAAAAATACTTAACAAAATCACCTTTTTATGCAAGTAAAATTTAGCCCCAAAATAGAGTTAAATTCTTCGAAGTGTTATAAAATAGTCATCCTCCACTTTTTAAATCATAAGCTATCGTGCCTTAAAAGTTTACTTACTTTCGTACGTTAAAATATAGATCACTATGCCTTAAAAATTTCCATAGTCATCGTTGGTAAAAATAAAGGTCATCATGTTCATACCCGCTTGGAGTCATCATGTGTTGACTTAGGTACAAACTATCGTGGGTTATATTTCTAATGCCATCGCGATTTATAAAACATAGTCATAAGGCCTTTGAAAACCATAGCTTTTATTGAAGAAAACAAAGTCATCGTGTCAAATTTTGAAGTCACTACATTATTAGTCTTTGCATATGCATTTAATAAGCCTTCACATGCATTTTCCTTCGCATGCACTTATAGATATATTGTTGTTGTTGTTATTCATTTGTATTTCGCATGCCATTGTGTTTAATTATTCCATACTAAACTTTTATCACCCGAAAGCATTTAAAATAGCTTGTTGCCAACTTAAGTGAACATGTCCTTGCATGTCATATATATTTACCTTCGCATGCAATATTTTATGTATTCACATGCAATGTTCCCTTGACTACCTACCTTCGTGCGTTAAGAAATGCTTACTTCATTTTCACTCACTACGCCATAAATGGCTTACTGTAACACAAAAAAAATGTTGGCTCAGGCCCGAAAAATGTTGCCATAGGTCTATGGCAACACTTTTAAGGTGATGCAATTTTTGCCGTTGCCTTAGACCTCAAAGGCAACATTTTGACTATCTAAGGCAACATAAGTAATATTGTTGCAATAGAACCCTATTTGGGTCTATGGCAACACCCATAGGTATCTATAGCAACATTCCAAAATGTTGCTATAGATATGAACTTTTTGAATTTGTGGGGCCCACAATGTAGAGCATATTTGATTTTTTAATAAAAATAAATATTTTATTTAATAAAATGCTATTGCACAGAATTTGATATTTAAACAGTAATTTATTTAAATAAATATTTTATTTCAACATTTGAAATAGTACAAATTCCAGACTCCACTATTTTACAATTCAATGATATATAACACTGATATTCACATATACAGATATTCCTCACTACATCACTCAGTTCACTCATTACATATGCAGTTTCAATTTATACAGACACCGACACTGACAAATATATGCCGAGCCAAAGGCGAGCCGAGTGCCGAGCCGAAGGCGAGCCGAGAAGCGGGTCCGGGCGCCCGATTCATCCGATTTCGGAAGATCGAGCCTTCTTTGAAACCTGTCTTCAAGCTCATGCACATTTGATTTGACTCTGTCTTCAAGCTTATATCCAGCTGTCCAGTCTTCAATACCTGTCACATATAATTCAAAAGCAGTAATCTGGAAAATAATATTTAACTCGAACAGAAAATGAAAATGTTTTTGTTATATTATTTGCCTCAGGTATTTGGGTTGTTTCTTTTCATAAGTGCATAAGCCAAACATGAATGCAACACATGGATACAAGGCAGTATGGAAGACAGCAAGCAACAGTTCAGGCAAAAATGCACAAAGGAGAAGCCAAGTGCACAAAGTAGTACTCAACACAGCAAGCAACATAACATGACCAAGAAATGCATGTACATGGATGAACATACATGCATCATAAGGCTTGGTACAAGAAACTACTCAAGTGCAACTACTCAAGTGCAACTACTCAAGTGCAAGTTCATACTCAAGTGCAGCCAGATATGTAGACAAGCCAAAAAAACGGACACGGCACAAGGTCAAACCCGAGTCATCGACTGGATTCAACTCAGGGCCAAGCAACCAACAAAACAAACAAGAACCAGGTTCAGCAAAATATAGACAAGCCATTGCAAGAAACACAGCAGTACACATAGGCAGCCCATCAAGCAAAAACAGTGAATGCATCAGGCATGTACAAGAGAAACCTAGGTAGTAACATGATATACAGAGGACTTGGAGCATCAGTTCATGTTAAAGAACAAGGTTAGCATGGTACCAGTTCAGTCCAGACCAAGCAAAACCAACAAAGCTCAACACACATATGTTTGTATTCATCATTGCAATCCAACATACCAGATTTCTCAAAGTCCAACAGAAAGATTAAACTCGAGATTATAGGAAATAAAGCCTATAAATAAATCTCAATTCATCATCGGCAAAAGCGTGCGAGTGTAACCAATATCAAGAATATTCAAGTAAACCTGAAGGCAGAAAACATACCAAATAATATCACATCGCACCCGACGACGAAGTCAAAGCAATTCGAGCAATCAATCAAGGAGAACGAAGGAGCAAGCTACCAGGAACGTTTCTCACACTAGATTCGATCAATCAGAGCATCAAAGCAATTAGAATCGCATGCCCTAGTTTTCACCGAAACCAATTCGACTACCCCCTGCCACTCTGACATCAGGCCCCAACCACGAAATTGCGACCAAATCAGCAACTCCCTGAACCATCGCAATCCCACAACCTTACCTCGAATCACCAGAATCGCCAAAAACCTGAACAAAATCGCAAATCCGGAAGTAGTGAGGAAAACTGACGCGAGGCAAAAGAAAATAACGGAAATTGATATGGCCGACAAGGGATAAAAGCAAAGCCAGTTATTCTCCAGATCGAAGAAACAAGGAGGAGCGGAATAAAAATTAGGGATTGGAAAATTGGGGGTGAGAAACGAAAGCGGATGAGTGAAAAGTAAAGCGGGAAATGGAAATTGGTAAGGTGTGGATCGATGGTGTGAATCGACGGTTGAGATTTTGTTTTAAATGGTGGTGTGGATCGCTGAGGTGTAATTTTTTTTTTAATTTTTTAATCTGAAAACATCTATGGCAACACTATATAAAAATGTTGCATCGTGTTACACTTGTTTAGCTAGAGCAACACATTTCTATGACTAAGGTAACACCAAAAATACAACGTTGCAGTAGGACCAAAATTCTATAGCTATCGCAACATTTTAGCTGGCAACACCTTGCAAAAATGTTGCAGAAGGTCATTTATGGCGTAGTGACTTCACATGCAATTACATTTTTCACTTGCCATTGATTACATGTACATTCATGATATACATATTTGTTTAAAAAATGATGGGTGCCTTCGTGGCCTATATATCTTTGCATGTAATATTTGTTGCTTTAGTGCCTTTGTGTTTTATTTCTTTCTAGGCTTTCGTGATCTTTTTTCATTTTAATAGCCTTTGTGAGTTATCATACATGGGTCATCATGTACTCTATATGTCTTTGCATGCAATTGTGTTCGCATGTTATTATGCCGGAAGCCTTCGTGTACTATATTTAAGGTTATCGTAGGCCATAATGAGCCTTCACGAGTAATTCCTTTGTCTTCTTGAGTTAAAATACTAGGTTCCCGTATGGTGTCTATTTTTCTATTCTAGATTTTATGCATAGTTTTTCTTAGTTTAGTGTAAATTTTAGCCTTGGGTGTTACGTTTTACTTGATCAAACAATGCTTCAGCGGAAGTTTTGTAATTAAATTAAAAACTGATTTACTTCTTTCGTTAGCAATTTCTTAATTTTTACCAAACCCCATATAATATCAATATCTTATTGGCTCATCACTTAACATTTCAAAATTTGTTAACCATATAATTAATTAATGAACTTCGTTTTAATCAATTAGTGTTTTCCTTCACTAAATAATTCATATAACATAGAAAATTGATGGGAAATACCCAAAAAAATTCACTAAAATCACGTTTATCATTTCTTACCTTCGGTAAAAAATTTGTTCAAAAATAATTAATTTTCATATTTTTAATAACTATTTTTTGATTTTTTACCATTTTCTTAGAAAATTCATAATGATTCCATATAAACCCAAAAACTATGAAATTTAAAGTCCATCTTCAAAATAGTTATTCAAACATTATATCAAAATTTTAGATTATTTGGAGATCAAAAGCTTAGTTTTTCACATTAAAATCCTTTAGGAAAATTCCTAAAAATTGTTTAATTAATAACTAATCACCCAAAAATTCATATCCATGATTATTCAATCCAAATGTAAGATATTTAACACCTAAAATTTGGATCTACATCAAACCCGAATTAAAACACTTAAAAATCATGAGATTAATGCATATTATTCACCTTAATCCTTGTTGAAATGATGGAATTTGCCTTAGCTTTCTTTCCTTCTTCTTTTCCTCTTGAATTCTCATTCTTCCTAATAGTGCTAGCCTCTATCTCTTAGTGTATGTTTTGAGAATCAATTAGAAATGAATGAAAGAAAGGGGAAAGGATGGTATAATATTATCTCTTCCTTCTCCACCCTTCTATGTTTATGTTTATTAATTCCCTATTTCTTTAAACCATTTTCTATGTTATATTTATTAAGTCTAACTCATATTAATTAATTGTTTTTAGCAAATCCCACAATTTCAACTTCTCATTTAATTATCCCATGATTAAATATTTAAATTTTGCGTTATATAAAAATTAGGGGTGTTACATAGAATGGGGACCAACATGCATTTTCATTTTAAACAAGAGGCACGCTAGTGGTATAAGTAGTCAACAAATAATATAAGGAATTATGAACAATTGAGAATATTTAGAGAAGGGACCATAGTAAAATTTGCATCACCGGAATTGAGGAAACACTTTGGAGTTTTTTCTGACCTCAAATAACACACTACAGTTCAAGCATATCTATGCATATTTAAGCAACTCCTTTTTGATCACCTCCAAGATGATTATGTATTTGATAAATTTTTAGATGGGTTGAAGGAGGAAATCAGGTATGACGTAGAAGCATCAAGGCCTGTTGATTTTAAAGAGGTACACTTGCGAAGATATTTTAATATAAGTGGAACAACACTAAGAAGTTGATCAAGCCCTCATCTTAGATTCATAACTCCACAACCAATAATAGGAACAATCCTAAAAGAATCCCTAGTTACTCCTCGTAATACCCATAATCAAATTGGGGAACTTCTCTGGAGACTTTTTCTAAAGGCAAGGGTTAAAATCTAAAGAAATCTTGGATAGAAGGAGAAAAAAATCCACGTTATTGATGTATTGAGAAATGACATGCTGGTCACCAATGCAAGAATAAGTTAACATTCTTTAAAGAGTAACAGAGTTGGAAAGTAAAGAAGAGAGGGAGGATGATATCGAACAAAGTACTCAAGAACAACCAGAGCTTACTAAAGAAGAAACTATCCCAGCCATTACCTTCCATGCCATGGTGGGATACATTCCTTACACACAATTAAGTTTAATGGGGTGATTCAAGGAAAGCCAATTTAAATACCAATTGATTATGCCTCCACACATAGTTTTATTGAGGGCAACTTAGCCACTAAAATGGGATTAAAGGTTGATGATTCAAAGGTCTATGAAGTGGTGGTGGCAAATGGGGGTAAAGGTAGATGATTCAAAGATCTATGAAGTGGTGGTGGCAAATGGGAAAAGCTTAAAGTGTCAAACATGTGCAAATAAGACTCCTCATATGTCGAATTATAGCGTGACTATTGATTGGGTTTTACTACCTTTAGAGAGTTGTCTAGTAGTCTTGGGTGCACAATGGATTAAAACCCTTTGTGAAGCTACTCTAAAATTCAACAAGTTCCAAGTTATGTTCAATTAAAGGGGAAGAACTATATTTGTCCAGGAATTTTGCCAGAAAAGATCAAATTTATCAACAAGATAGCTATCAAAAAATAATGTATATAAGGCCAGTTAATGATAATGTTATGTGCACAAGAATTAACGATGGTATCAATGAAATTCCTCCAAAAAGTGAATCATGTTATTTAGAATTTCTCTAAGTGATTAATCCTTTACAAGGGCTACCACCAAATAGATCCCATGATCATAGAATACTACTTTTATAATGAGCAAAACCAGTTTGCCTTAAACCCTTTAGGCATTCACACCACATAAAATTGAACTGCATAAAATCATTTAAGAAATTCTGGACACAGGCATCATCAGACCAAGTTATAGTGCTTAATTCTCTCCTGTTATTGTGGTAAGAATAAAGAAGGATCATGGAGGCTTTGCATTGATTATAGAAGTCTTAATAGCTTAACAATCAAAGATAAGTTTCCTACTCCTCTAGTAGATGATTTATTTGATGAATTAAATGGTGTTATATATTTTACTACGTTATACATAAGGTCTAGGTATCATCTAATAAGAATGCATGAGGATGTATACACAAAATAGCTTTTAAAACTCATGATGCTTACTATGAATTCATGGTAATGCCATTTGGCCTTGTTAGTTCCCTTCTACCTTTCAATCTTTAATGGACACAATATTTAAACCCTACTTGAAGGAATTTTGTGATAACCCTGATTTTGTGAGTAATTTCATGATTCAATTTAGTTTGTATCTGGTTGAAATTGCATTGAAAAAAATATATATAGGAAATTGAATTTCAGATACCAAGTATAAAACATGTACAGGTGCACAAGGCAGTGCACAAACATGTACACAGTTTTCTGTGTGATAAAATAAGCAACAATCAATAGACATAATAGAATATGTGAATTACAAGTATATGCATGTAGGCAGAAATCATCAAGCCTTGAAAAAAAAAGAGACTTAGGCCAGGATAGGCATACATGTATTATACATGGGCACAAAATAATACTGGCAGAAATAAAAAGAAAAATTAACATTTGCATGAAAATGGTATGAGCTATTGGACAAGTACTTTATCCATTTTTAGCAATTCCTTTTTACTTTAGAAAAGAAAAAGAAAAGAGAAGAAATCATGCAAATAACATGACCGGGGCAATGAGGTATATTTTCTGGAAAATATACCATGACTATTTACCCATTTTCTCTAAAATGTTAGAATGAGAGGCAGATCATAGTTGGTAGGGTAAAATTGGCATTTGGTAATTTCCTAAAACCCTAGTAGCAGCCAGAGTTCATATAAGAAGACCTGGTGTGGTAAGGTTTTATGTTTGCTCTACCTCTTAAAAAGAAAATATACAAAGTATAAACCAGAGAAAATAGGAGAAGGCAGAAGACTAAAAAAGGGGTTCATAAGGCATAGGAAGAAGAAGGATTAATGTGAGTAATCTCACTGAAAACTCTGGCATTAAGACCTGAATATTGAGGCAGCCAGTTTGAACTAATTTTCTTTTACAAGTTATGTTTTATGATTGGATGACTTTGGCTTGTGAATGATTTGTTAAAGGGTAAAACCTCTATCTGATTTACCCAGGAAAAATAAGAGTCATGTATTTATGAACTAAAATGTTTGTCTGAGATATGGGTTAACTTTGAGATTGGGTGTTTTCTTTGATAAGTTTTCTTTTTAAGTTGTTTGTAAAATCCCCGGATTCAAGTAGTGGGTATATGGTCTAAAGGCAGAAAGAAATATGGGCTGTGACATTGTGTTGTTGCTTATGCCTCATATTAATTAAAACAAAAGAAAATGTAGAAGTGCAATGTTGTACATGTGCTGAGCTTCTATGTTTTATGAAATACCCAAATCAAATATACTTGTGGTTTAGCCAGATCATGAATCTGATTGAACCAGAGGTAGGGAAGAATATATATATATATATCTGGAAAATTACTCAGGACCATATGCTTACATCTTGATCCAGTGAAACCCATAGGCAAAATAATGTGCTAAGAAGTCACCTCACTCTTTTATGATAAAATGGTTGCTTCTGAGAATTTAACTTACCAAATTCTGGATGAATATATGTTGCTTGCATCATTTATGTTTCTCTGATTAAGAAGTGAGATGCAGAAGGGATTAGCACTGCTATGAAAAATATTAAAACACTTAGTAATTTAACTAAGGACTTGGGATCTTAGGGCTACCAAAGTATAGCTTGGCAATGGGAATATTGCAAGTTCACACATGGTATATTTATACCCAGGGGCCTGAGTGTGCTGGGTTAACAGAGAAAGGTCCCAGGCAGTGTGTGTTTAAAAAGAAGAAAGTAGCTAAAGTCCCTGATAAATTTGATAATGAATTCTAGGAATAGATTCAGTAGAGGCCTGGGCAAAATCCCTGATGGCCAGTAAAATTGAAAAGGAGATGATAACTGGATTGAAGTTTGTATTTGGTTGTTTTGATGCTTTATTGGTGAATCTTGTGGTTGTTTTCTATGAACTAAAACATTGTGATCATATATAATCTGTTTGGCACTAATATGAATGCACATACTTCACCAAAAACATGCACACAGAAGATATTGAGTTTCTTATTCTTGCAAAGTACAGGAATATAAATGGAATTGAAATAAATCATGTTTTCAGTTAGATTATTCACACCAGACAAATAGTCTGACCCTTTTGTGTTCATGCACCATTGGGTGTCTCATATTTATATGGGGCAGTTCATGGTGATTTTGCAGGGAAATAGGGACTGCTTTGATCAGGCTTTGGATGTTAAACTGCTTAGGATTTGGATGCTATGTTTTTAAAAGTCTTTGCTGAAGCTAAATTAGATATTCATGTTGAACTATGTTAAGATATTTGTTTAAGTTGCCTAGAAAAACCAATGTTTTATTATTCACTGTTTTGTAAGTGTGGAACTTACATGTAATAGCTAAACTATGTACTTTGTTTTGATGCTTTGTTAAGAAATTGAATTTCAAGTTTCAAGAACAGTTTGGCTAAAATGATAGAAAATCTGAGTTTGAAAGAATTTGTGGGTTGCAAGTATATCCATAGAACTGGCATAAGAAAATACATGTTCAAGTAAAAATTAAATCTGATAGGAAAGTTTTGAGTTGCTTGAAAAGAAAATGATATAACAAGTATTTGGTAACTAAGTAGTGCAAACCAAAATGGGGCTAACATAGCCATTTTCTTGAGCCTGGGTTAAGACAGCACCCAAGTGTTTTTAATCAAGTTTTAGATCTGCTTCATAGCCAAGTATAGAGTAGGTTCAGACAGTTTTGCTCTCAGGAGAAAAAAAAATAAAAAGAAAAAAAAACAAAAATTGGGTTGAACCGACCAGCATAGCACTCGAACTTGTGACCTCTCATGTGTAAGTTAGGCGCGTTTCCATTACGCCTAGATGTTGCTTGTGTTCACTTAGGATCCACTTTATTATAGCCTGAGTTTGAACACACCTGCACAGAAACATGCACACACATGCACAAGTAAGAGCAAAGTTACCCAGTAAGAAAATCAGAAGCATATATGTGAATTAAGGAGCCTTGAGACATAGAATCAATGGTAATGCATTAATCTAAAAATTGGGAAAACCTAGTTTTGAAAAAGAAACACTATTGCTATGTAGAGAGTATTTTTTTTAAGCAATACTCAACAGGTTTCTACCTTCAAAATTTTTATACTCTGATTTAGGTAGAAGATGACTTATATATCTTTATATATATAAGTTTAAGATAAAATGATTAAACCAATATTTATTGGCAGAAAGGTCCTGGATAGAAGAAAAATTGAATTAAATATTTTTCTTGATTTAATGGCCACTGAATGTTTTAAAAAAAAAATTTAGTAGTGGGTCATTTCATTTGGTATCAGAGCTATGTTGTTAAATAACATAGCAAAAATTTTGTATGAATTTGTTTGCATTGGATGTATAGAAGTATTTACTGCTTTGGATGTTTTGTTTTTATATATATTTACACTATGGATATCTATTATGACAGAATAAGTTATAAATAAAAATGAATTAATCTATAGAGCATTAGGCAAAACAGACTAACCTAAGTGTTATATCCATAGAGCTATGGTAGGACCCAGACATCAAAATGTAGGAACAAGTGAACCACCCATGGTGAATGTGCAAGAATTCATGAGGGCCTTAAGAGATGGAGTAGGCAACAGGCAGGAAAATCCACATGAGGAACTTTCCAAACTACTCAAGACTTTTACTAATCTTGGAGGCAAAACCTTTGATGGCACAGAAGGAGTTATGGGGGTTCAAAATTGGCTTAGAATTCTGGAAAGAATCTTTGCAGACATGCAAGTTGAAGACCAAAGGAAGAGGCAAATTGCATCCAGGCAATTGAGAGGAGCAGCTTTGGATTGGTGGGAAGTTATCATAGCTGGAAGACCTGAAGGAGAAGTGACATGGGATCAGTTTAAAGCAATGTTGGAAGGCAGATTTATCCCTGCATCAGCTAAGGAATCTTTACTGGAGGAATTCATTAAATTGAGGCAAGGGACTATGAGTGTCACTGAGTACACTCAGAAGTTTGAATCATTGGCAAAGTATGGTGCAGTGCTCATTACTACTGAGGAAGCTAAGAATGGCAGATATATCCAAGGGTTGAACTCTAGCCTTAGTAGAGCCATGCTACCATATAAGGATAAAACTTTTGATCAAGTTTTGGATTTGACTCTGAGCATTGAACAACATGATAAAGCTAGAGAGAATTTCAGGGCATTCAAAAATAATCAGAACAAGAAGGGAAAGGGTAAATTTCATCCTTATGATAAAAAGAAAACATATATAACTTCCACCAAGAAACCAGAAGAAGCTAGAGCCGCTGAAGTTAAGAAGAGGATCACTTGTTACAACTGTGGACAAGAGGGGCACATGAAGAATAGGTGCACCAATCCTAGACCAGCATCCTTCAATTGTCACCATTGTGGGAAGGAAGGTCACATAAAAAGGAACTGCCCAGATTTTAAGCAAGGAAAATTAGGGGCTTTGGAAGGGAAAGGCAAGGCAGCTGAGGGATCAAATGTTGAAAGGCATGGTCAAGTTGAAGGTACTTTGCTTATCCATTCAATACCTTTAACAGTAGTATATGATACTGGGGCTACACACTCATTGATCTCTCATGATATTGCACAACAATTAAAATTGAACTGTATGATTGTTGATAAACCACTGCTAATTAGAAGCCCTATAGGTAGTTCATGTGTTATGGGTATGATGTGCATGCAACTGGGATTAAATATAGGAGGACATGTGTTTGAGTCAAACCTATATGTGTTGCAATATCCAGACATAGGAATTATTTTAGGAGTTGATTGGTTGAGTAGATATAAAGCTATCATAAATATGGAGACATCCACCATATCATTGAAGGTTTCTGATGGACAAAGAATAACTGTTCTATGTGAGGCAAACAAAAACAGAAGTATAGCCAACCTTTCTGCATTGTCAAATGAAAAACCCATGCCTGCATTAGAAGAGATTCCCATAGTTAATCTATATGATGATGTGTTTGGGGAAGTAAGAGGAGTTCCTAATCATAGGCCAGTTGAATTTTCAATAAGAATAATTCCAGGAGCTAGCCCAGTGGTTAAAAGACCAACCAGAATGGGGCCTAAGGAATTGATGGAATTGAAAAAGCAATTAGTTGAACTAGAAGAAAAAGGTTTTATTAGACCTAGTAGCTCATCATGGGGGGCACCAGTAGTCTTTGTTAAGAAGCATGATGGATCTCTGAGATTATGTATTGATTATAGGGAATTAAATAAGGTCACAGTTAAAAATAAATACCCCTTACCAAGAATTGATGATCTCTTTGATCAATTGAGTGGTGCAAAAATATTTTCTAGACTTGATTTAGCCTCAGGCTTTCATCAGATGAAAGTAGAAGAGGAAAGCATCAAGTATACAGCCTTTAACACCAGATATGGACTTTATGAATTTTTGGTGATGCCATTTGGCTTAACAAATGCTCCTTCCTATTTTGTTGATTTGATGAATAGGATTTTCAGAGAATACTTGGATAAGTTTGTATTAATATTTATTGATGATATATTAATTTATTCTAAGTCAGTTAGGGAGCATGAAAACCATTTGCATTTGGTATTTGAGAAATTGAGACAGGAAGACTTGAAAGCAAAGTTTTCAAAATGCACTTTTTGGCAGAATGAAGTGAACTTTCTAGGCCATATTATATCAGAAAAAGGAATAGCTGTGGACTCCAATAAAGTCATTGCAGTACAAGCTTGGAAAAGGCCTACTAATGTCACTGAAGTCAGATCATTCATGGGAATGGCTGGTTACTATAGAAGATTTATAAAAGATTTTGCAAAAATCTCAATTCCATTAACCAGATTGACTAGGAAGAATCAAGTGTTCAATTGGACCGAGGAATGTGAAAATGCCTTTGGGAAATTAAAAGAGGCACTGGTACAAGCTCCAATTCTTAAAGTACCTGAGGGAAATGAAAACTTGGTGGTATATACTGATGCAAGTGGACAAGGGCTTGGAGCAGTATTGATGCAACAACATCAGGTAATAGCTTATGCTTCTAGGCAGTTGAAATCAAGTGAGGTAAGGTATGCTACTCATGACCTTGAATTGGCTGCTATAGTGTATGCCCTTAAACTATGGAGACACTATTTGTTGGGAGCAAAATTTGAAGTATATACAGACCATAAATCCCTCAAATATTTGTTTTCACAAAAAGAATTAAACATGAGGCAGCAAAGATGGATTGAACTCTTAGCCTCATATGATTTTGAAATATTATACACACCAGGTAAGGCTAATAAGGTAGCAGATGCCCTAAGTAGACAACATGCTAAAGTGGCTAGATTAATGATAGAGGAGTTTAACACTTTATCATTATTAATTGATTCAGAGATAAAAAGTGATAACCTAGAAAACATGAGCCTATGCAGTGGGAAGGTAGAGAGGGGAAAATTAAGTTTTATTACTCTGGGATCAGAATTGAAAAATAAAGTTGCAATGCTACAAAACCAAGATCCATTTTTATCTGGAAAGAAGACACAAATATTAAATGGTGAGACAGTGGAAGGTTTTCAGTTGGATGATCAGGGCCATCTGAAGAAAGGAGAAAGGATATGTGTTCCAGCAATGGATGAGTTGAAGCAAGAAATTTTGGATGCTTACCACAAAAGTAAATATACTATACACCCAGGAAGCACAAGAATGTATCACAACCTCAAGAGAGATTATTGGTGGAGTGGTATGAAGAGTGCAGTGGCAACCTATGTGTCAAGATGTATGGTTTGCCAGCAGGTGAAGGCTGAGTATCAAAAACCCTCAGGAATGCTTCAACCTTTACAAATACCACAGTGGAAATGGGAAGACATATCAATGGATTTTATTGATGGTTTGCCTAGAACTAGGAAGGGAAATGATAGCATTTGGGTAGTAGTTGATAGGTTAACTAAGTCAGCCCACTTTATACCAGTGAAATCAGAAAGAAATGCTAATACCCTAGCCCAGTTGTTTGTTAAAGAAGTAGTCAGACTGCATGGTATACCAAAGACTATAGTGAGTGATAGAGATACCATCTTCACTTCAAAGTTTTGGCAGAGTTTTCACAAGGCAATGGGGACTGATTTATGCTTGAGTACAGCATACCATCCTCAATCTGATGGCCAAACAGAAATTGTGAACAAATTGCTTGAAGACATGTTGAGAGCATGTGTATTGGATTGGGGAGGAAGCTGGGAAGATTACATATATCTAGCTGAGTTTGCATACAATAACACTCATCACAGTAGTATAGGCATGGCCCCCTTTGAAGCTCTCTATGGAAGGCCATGTTTATCACCTTCAAGTTGGCATGAGTCTGGAGAAAAGGTGGTCTTAGGACCAGAAAATGTGAAGGAGACTTCTGAAAAGGTAGCCTTGATCAGAAAAAGAATTGCCTCTGCCCAAGATAGGCAAAAGAAATATGCAGATCAAAGAAGGAAAGCAGTACAATATGATGTTGGGGATTATGTGTTCATCAAGATATCACCCATGAAAAAGGTTCTAAGGTTTGGGAAACAAGGGAAGTTGATTCCTAGATATATAGGACCATATAAAATTCTAGAAAGAATAGGGACAGTAGCCTATAAATTAGAATTGCCAGAAGAAATGAGAGCAATGCATGATGTCTTTCATGTGTCTCAACTAAGGAGATGGGTTCATGATAAGGAAGCAATATTAGAATCCTCTAAAGATGTGCAGATTGATCCTAGGATGATCTATGAAAAGGAACCAGTGGGCATAGTTTCTAGAGAAACTAAGAAGTTAAGAAACAAAGAAATTAAACTAGTAAAAGTACAATGGAGTCTAGACCCAAATGATTGCACATGGGAAGTGGAGGATAAAATCAGAAATGATTATCCTCAGCTGTTTGATTGAAGAAAAGGTAAATCTATATATATATGTACATACTAATGAATGTGTTGGTTGAATATGCATTGTGATTTTTATCTTGTGTTAATATGCATAGTGCTTAATAGGTGATTGGTTTGAAAATGGTTTTGAAATCAGAATTTTTTTTTTCACTTTTCTGAAGAAATGATACTTAAGTTAAGTATAAAAGAATTGTGGGACACAATTCCTAAAAGGAGGGGTATATGTGATAACCCTGATTTTGTGAGTAATTTCATGATTCAATTTAGTTTGTATCTGGTTGAAATTGCATTGAAAAAAATATATATAGGAAATTGAATTGCAGATACCAAGTATAAAACATGTACAGGTGCACAAGGCAGTGCACAAACATGTACACAGTTTTCTGTGTGATAAAATAAGCAACAATCAATAGACATAATAGAATATGTGAATTACAAGTATATGCATGTAGGTAGAAATCATCAAGCCTTGAAAAAAAAAGAGACTTAGGCCAGGATAGGCATACATGTATTATACATGGGCACAAAATAATACTGGCAGAAATAAAAAGAAAAATTAACATTTGCATGAAAATGGTATGAGCTATTGGACAAGTACTTTATCCATTTTTAGCAATTCCTTTTTACTTTAGAAAAGAAAAAGAAAAGAGAAGAAATCATGCAAATAACATGACCGGGGCAATGAGGTATATTTTCTGGAAAATATACCATGACTATTTACCCATTTTCTCTAAAATGTTAGAATGAGAGGCAGATCATAGTTGGTAGGGTAAAATTGGCATTTGGTAATTTCCTAAAACCCTAGTAGCAGCCAGAGTTCATATAAGAAGACCTGGTGTGGTAAGGTTTTATGTTTGCTCTACCTCTTAAAAAGAAAATATACAAAGTATAAACCAGAGAAAATAGGAGAAGGCAGAAGACTAAAAAAGGGGTTCATAAGGCATAGGATGAAGAAGGATTAATGTGAGTAATCTCACTGAAAACTCTGGCATTAAGACCTGAATATTGAGGCAGCCAGTTTGAACTAATTTTCTTTTACAAGTTATGTTTTATGATTGGATGACTTTGGCTTGTGAATGATTTGTTAAAGGGTAAAACCTCTATCTGATTTACCCAGGAAAAATAAGAGTCATGTATTTATGAACTAAAATGTTTGTCTGAGATATGGGTTAACTTTGAGATTGGGTGTTTTCTTTGATAAGTTTTCTTTTTAAGTTGTTTGTAAAATCCCCGGATTCAAGTAGTGGGTATATGGTCTAAAGGCAGAAAGAAATATGGGCTGTGACATTGTGTTGTTGCTTATGCCTCATATTAATTAAAACAAAAGAAAATGTAGAAGTGCAATGTTGTACATGTGCTGAGCTTCTATGTTTTATGAAATACCCAAATCAAATATACTTGTGGTTTAGCCAGATCATGAATCTGATTGAACCAGAGGTAGGGAAGAATATATATATATATATCTGGAAAATTACTCAGGACCATATGCTTACATCTTGATCCAGTGAAACCCATAGGCAAAATAATGTGCTAAGAAGTCACCTCACTCTTTTATGATAAAATGGTTGCTTCTGAGAATTTAACTTACCAAATTCTGGATGAATATATGTTGCTTGCATCATTTATGTTTCTCTGATTAAGAAGTGAGATGCAGAAGGGATTAGCACTGCTATGAAAAATATTAAAACACTTAGTAATTTAACTAAGGACTTGGGATCTTAGGGCTACCAAAGTATAGCTTGGCAATGGGAATATTGCAAGTTCACACATGGTATATTTATACCCAGGGGCCTGAGTGTGCTGGGTTAACAGAGAAAGGTCCCAGGCAGTGTGTGTTTAAAAAGAAGAAAGTAGCTAAAGTCCCTGATAAATTTGATAATGAATTCTAGGAATAGATTCAGTAGAGGCCTGGGCAAAATCCCTGATGGCCAGTAAAATTGAAAAGGAGATGATAACTGGATTGAAGTTTGTATTTGGTTGTTTTGATGCTTTATTGGTGAATCTTGTGGTTGTTTTCTATGAACTAAAACATTGTGATCATATATAATCTGTTTGGCACTAATATGAATGCACATACTTCACCAAAAACATGCACACAGAAGATATTGAGTTTCTTATTCTTGCAAAGTACAGGAATATAAATGGAATTGAAATAAATCATGTTTTCAGTTAGATTATTCACACCAGACAAATAGTCTGACCCTTTTGTGTTCATGCACCATTGGGTGTCTCATATTTATATGGGGCAGTTCATGGTGATTTTGCAGGGAAATAGGGACTGCTTTGATCAGGCTTTGGATGTTAAACTGCTTAGGATTTGGATGCTATGTTTTTAAAAGTCTTTGCTGAAGCTAAATTAGATATTCATGTTGAACTATGTTAAGATATTTGTTTAGGTTGCCTAGAAAAACCAATGTTTTATTATTCACTGTTTTGTAAGTGTGGAACTTACATGTAATAGCTAAACTATGTACTTTGTTTTGATGCTTTGTTAAGAAATTGAATTTCAAGTTTCAAGAACAGTTTGGCTAAAATGATAGAAAATCTGAGTTTGAAAGAATTTGTGGGTTGCAAGTATATCCATAGAACTGGCATAAGAAAATACATGTTCAAGTAAAAATTAAATCTGATAGGAAGAGTTTTGAGTTGCTTGAAAAGAAAATGATATAACAAGTATTTGGTAACTAAGTAGTGCAAACCAAAATGGGGCTAACATAGCCATTTTCTTGAGCCTGGGTTAAGACAGCACCCAAGTGTTTTTAATCAAGTTTTAGATCTGCTTCATAGCCAAGTATAGAGTAGGTTCAGACAGTTTTGCTCTCAGGAGAAAAAAAAAATAAAAAGAAAAAAAAAACAAAAATTGGGTTGAACCGACCAGCATAGCACTCGAACTTGTGACCTCTCATGTGTAAGTTAGGCGCGTTTCCATTACTCCTAGATGTTGCTTGTGTTCACTTAGGATCCACTTTATTATAGCCTGAGTTTGAACACACCTGCACAGAAACATGCACACACATGTACAAGTAAGAGCAAAGTTACCCAGTAAGAAAATCAGAAGCATATATGTGAATTAAGGAGCCTTGAGACATAGAATCAATGGTAATGCATTAATCTAAAAATTGGGAAAACCTAGTTTTGAAAAAGAAACACTATTGCTATGTAGAGAGTATTTTTTTAAGCAATACTCAACAGGTTTCTACCTTCAAAATTTTTATACTCTGATTTAGGTAGAAGATGACTTATATATCTTTATATATATAAGTTTAAGATAAAATGATTAAACCAATATTTATTGGCAGAAAGGTCCTGGATAGAAGAAAAATTGAATTAAATATTTTTCTTGATTTAATGGCCACTGAATGTTTTAAAAAAAAAAATTAGTAGTGGGTCATTTCAAATTTACATTAGTATTTTTAGCGACATACTCTATGACGACCTGCCTCCTCAACCCTCGGAAATCGACACTAATACATCCTCGGTATTCATGTGCCGTAAATCCAAGAGCCGGAGTGGCACATTACGATGGAGTAAAAGAAAATAAAGACAGAACAGAATCTTACACGAATGGAATAACATATTATTTCAATATATATGATCTTTACAGGGGAAATTTTAAATACATTTATCAGAATCTACCTTATAAATCATCCAGGACAATTATAAATCTATGTCCTTATAAATGATGAATATAATCAGTAAACTAATGCAGCGGGAAATGGAAATGGAGAACTATCTACAAGAACATCTTCAGCACCAGACTTCAAGCTCCATCACAATGCTCCAAGTTAAACCTAATTACTTGGCTGCCTAGAAAAATAGGGCATCCAGAGTTTAAGAGAGAAGAAAATAAACTCCGGGTTAGTCATGGTACTGGTATGAGAAACTCAAAATATGGATATTTGAAAACAAAGAGTGTCTCATAAGACCATGCCGCACATAAACAATGAACGGGTTTGTACCTTATGGTAACCAAAATCTTTACCACGCAAAATTTAGTAATATTATTTTTAATGGCATTCTTTTGAAAACACTTTTCAAGAAACTTATATAATCTTAGCTGAAATTGTTACATTGATTAAATTCCAGCATAATAGGTTCTACAGTCAAGTCTGAAGGCACTTATTGGAGAATGGATTTCCATACAGTGGCAGTTTAGGAACTACCTTCCATATAGTACATCTCTAGAGGGATGTATCGGGGATCAACACCTTTGAATCCTCTACACCTAGCAAGACCAGCCTACCCGTAGGCCCATCTGGTGGCGGATAGAACCGAACATGACATCACCCCAGTCATTCCCGACCCATCCGAGAGCTCTCATAGCATACACAACATACCTGATATACAGCGGGTAATCTAGAAAGGTGATGACCATACCCTAATGGTTGCAAACCACATAGCCTTACGGCATGCCCCGTTTAAGCCATTTCCGGGTGATGAGGCCTGAGGTAACGGTTACCTTTTACATAACACATTCCACGTTGAATGCCACATTGCCAATTCCATCACACACTATTGATTTCCACAAATGTACAACCTTTTAGCTCGTACGTCTCATAGAAGGGTGTTAAGTATAGGAGTTTAGCCCCTACACCATCAAACAAATGTACATTTATAAAAATCAATGTACGTGCCTTTTAAAAATGCAATGTCCAGGAACAAGACAAACCAAAGGAACTCTCATACTACATCCTATCGGGAATCACCCCTAGGATTAGTAGCGAGCAGCCATTGCATCGAAGAAGAAATGAAGATACTACTGCCACATATATGATATAGGAAATTTCCCTCGAGGATCAGTGACAAGCATCCTTTCATTCCATTTCTAATTTATTATCATTCCATGCCTTCACTTCAAATGCATAAATTGGTTTGAAGTGGTTTTCAGATAGGAATCACCCAAATTAAATTCTGGTTCCTTCGAACAAATCATCGAAGAAAAGGTTTTAGGTTAATAGGTGCTTATCATTTGATTAATTACTTTCTCTTTATCAAAAAATATCTTTTAGATATATATATTTTAAACACTTCATTCCGGTATATACGGAATCATTAACACTCTCTTTAACTTTGGAAATATCAAATCAAAATTATCTCTTATAAATCACATTTCAAAACCTTATTGAGTAAAAAAGGGTCGATATAAATTATACTAATTTTACTCAACATCAATTTTCATATTCAACCTTTACTATCTGTGGAATAACGGTGAAGTCACCTTTTAAATTCACACCGATAGTATAGGCTCCCTCCTTGGAATTTAATACCAAGTATAAGAATATTATTTGTACATAATCCAATTTGTATTAAATTTGGAAAAAATTAAATCTTTTTACTTACCTCGTTTCCGACATTTCGACCTTATATATTCCTCGCCCAGGAAAAAGGCCAGGTGAGCCAGTGCACTAGTTGCTCCTAAACGTCTGCTTAGTTTAAGCACCTCACATCCAGATCTTACAAATAGAAAAATCCAGTTTACTCATCGGATTTTAAAGCCCAGATTATATCACTTGATTATAATAACTTTTCTTTATATCATTTATTTAAACTTTTTAAAAATAAATTATAAAACCTTCGAATCATCTTTAAAATACTTAATTATTTATTTTAAAACATTTATAAAAGATTTGGAAAAGAATACTTAAGCTTAAAGCCATATTTCATAAGCTGTTAAAAGTGCTGCGAATTGTGCTTTTAAGGTTTATTTGATAAAAAGAACTTTTGATCATTTAGAAATTCATTTTTATAACTCAAATCTCTTTTAAAACATTTTAAAATATTTATAGAATTTATTCCATATTTTTAAAGAACTAAAAATATCACTTTTAAAGAATTTATCGCTTTGGTTTCCAAACTGCCAAATCACGACTATTTTGAAAACTTGATCTACTCATACTTCAAAATCTAATAAACGAAATCTTGATCGTTTTCTTTTGTTTGAAAACTATGATTATAAGAGTTTGGAAAATTCTTATTCCAAAGAATTTCGACTCCGAGTTCATTGTATAAATGGATTTAAACTTTTACAGCGCGAAATTGCGAACTACCGTTACACGACGCGCCTATTTTTGACTCAACTTTCATAACTTGTCAAGACTTCACCAAATTGAGTTTTAGTGTTTATAAAACATTTACAAACCATTATAAACCTTTTTAAAGAAGTTTCACAATCTTATATACACCATTTCATTTACTAAAGGAAAATGATTTCCTTTATGATATTCGACATGTGTTAAACATCAATTGTTTACACATCCAAACAAACATATTTTCATATCCAAACATGGTTCACAATCATCACAACCAAGCATAACAAAACATATATATCATCCAATATATTATAATATAAATAAAGATTCTCACCTTCATTGGTTTCTAACTTTATGAAAATTCGCTATAGCTTCGCTACAATCAAATCAAAGCCTATGGAATCAAGCCTTGGACCTTTCGAAAGCCAGGGCCTAAGCTTGCAAGTGGAACTGGCTTGGCCTTGGTGGTAGGAGGTGGTGGTCGTGGGTTTTTAGTGGAAGAAAGAGTGGTTTGAGCTTGTTTCGAAGTAGATTGCTAATGTTTATATACTTAGATAAATTTATTTTCTTTTTGCTACTTTTTCTTCATAATTTTCCCAAGTAGATAAGCCATTAAAATAGCTTGAGAAAAAGGAAGAATAAGATGAATAATAGTGTTAAAATTATGAAAGAATGAATGAGTATTTATAGAAAAAATTTCGAAATAAATATCCAAATGTGCATGGACTAGAATGCCCTTGCCCACACCCCCCATCACCTCAGGGCGCATGGAAATGCCACCCCCCTTGTGCCTCCATGTGGGTGAGTTGATGTGTGTAGGAGTTTGACTTTGGTTTGCTTAAGGATGACGTTTATGTAAAAATATCTTAGATCCTTTTGTAATATATATATATATATAAGTATATATGTATATATGTGTTCATGTAATGTTAGGGTATGCATGTGTATGTATATATGTGCACAAGACATATAAACTAGGTTGCAACAACTTTGAACAACTTCCTTCGTTAAACTATTGAAAATGGGGAAGCCGATTCTCTGTCACATTTTCACTTTAAATTAATTTACATATAAATGTAAAAAAAATTGAAAACTAATTTCTTATCATCTTTCACTAATTAAAATGATCACTTCTGATTTATAAAACCATATAAATTAATATTAAACAATTGCTTACAAAAAGTGCTATTATATCGATAAAGCGATATCAATTTTCCTTATAATTTTAAATCAAGTATATATCTTTATAAAACTGTTATAAATGATTTATTATCACTTCATAATTAATTAACATGAATTATTATCATTTAAAAACAATTATTTGAATAATGATTAAATCTCCATTTAAATTCATAAAACAATTATTAAATATGATGCTATTATCAATGATGTCATAAATACATTTTATTTCCTAAAAATAAAATAAATAATTTTATTTCGTATTCTTGTTTAAACGGATAAATAAGAGTATGTATCCAGCTCCGTGCACGACTTTTGATAATTATAGAGCTATTTATTGATGAAACGATTTTCGACCATTTTATCGTTATTTTTTTTAAAGTATATATTTTTGTAAATACTTATTCAAAAATAAGATTACCATCATTCTTGTTTAAAACATCATAATATATGTTTCTAAAAAGCTTATATTTAAATATTTAAAAATAAATATAATTTATCAAATTTATAAATTTTCGGGCCGTTACATACTCATTTACAACCAAGCTATACTTGAGCATTTAGAAGGTATTAGGATTACAATGTAGGTATTGCAAGAAAATCAATTAGTTATTAAACTCTCTGAATTTACATTTTCCAAAGAAGAATAGAATATGGTAGACATGTTATTTCAGTAGGAGGCATTTTAGTAGACTTGAGAAAAGTGTGGGTAAACAAAGAATGGCCAATCCCCATCACCACAAAAGCATTGAGGGGTTTTTTGAGTTTGACTGGTTACTATGGGAAATTTAGAAAAAAACTATAGTATAATTATGAAATCCCAAATAGACTCGCTGAAGCAGGATTCTTTCAAATACGTGAAAATTCCACTCAGGCCTTTGATCAGTTGAAGATTTGCCTCATAAATCCCGTAATCTTAACCATGCCCGTCTTCAATAATAATTTATAGTCAAATGTGATGCTAGTGGGGTTAGCATTGAGGTAGTGCCCTTAGTAGAAAATAAACCTATTGCCTTTTGAGCAAGGCATAACAAGGAAGAATTTAATATCTCAGAGATTGCACATTGAAATACAAGGAAGGTGGTTGGCCAAATCACATGATTTTGACTACTTAGTGGAGTAAATAAGTAGTAGGAAGAATGCAGTGGTAGACCTCTATCTATAAGAGATGAAGACTCATTACTTCTCATAATCAATGGCAATCTCAATGGGGTATTCAAGTTGCATGAACTACCCACTTCCGATATAAATGACATGGATGCTTTATTCACAAGGAGATTTTGGCAGGAGCTGTTCAAGTTTCAGGGGTGTTGTTTGAAAACAAGTTCAACCTAACATCCTTAAACTGATGGGCACTTTGAGGTCACAAACAAGATTATAGAGAGGTACTTAAGATTCTTTGTATGTCACAAACACTCTGAATGGTCTAGATGACTTTCTCTTGCAGAATATTTGTACAATACCATTAGGAAGTCTTCCACCGGTACCACTCCATTCCAACTTGTTTATGGTATTCTTTCTCCTACATTGCTTTATTATATGCCTAATACTACTAAAGTCCAAAAAGTAGAAAAAGAGTTATTTTCTAGAGATATATTATCTAGTCTTTGAAAGATAGCTTGATTCTTGCTAAGGAAAGAATGAAAAAAAGTACGCAAATTCTAAGAGACTATCATGAGATTTAATTTTGGGGAATGGGTTTACTTAAAATTACAACCATATAGGCAAATATTTACTAGAACTTAGAAAACATAAAACCTATCGCCAAGGTTCTATGGTTTATATTGATAGAGTTAGGGGTAGGCTGTAACGACCCGATATTTTCAACCATTCGCATCCATTATAAGTGTATAGGTAGACACTCATGCCGGAGTTGAATTGCTCAAAATACCGCGTTGTAAATAAAATTTGGCAAATCTCAGAATATACAGTAAATAAATATAATCACAGATCACAGAGTAAAATAATGCAGCGGAAGTAAAAGAAATAGTAGTTCATGAAGCTACTATATAAATATATCAGAGTTACATAAGATACAACAGAAGAAATAGAGTACAACAAAAGTCTCAATAAAATAACCAAGTACAAGCTGAGTAGAACAACGGAACTGGAATAGATAGGACATGACAAGCAGATAATCTCCAGCGATTCAAATCTCCAAGAGAGTGGAAATCCAAATCTGTGAATAACTCAGGCTGACCCGAGCGTAAAGCAAAACACAAAACACTCGAGTCAGGACAATATATACTTATATAATGTAAACCAACTCAAGCGAACTGTAATAAGGGTACAAGTAACTTAGAAGATGCTTGGGACCGCCCATCCTCTAAGGATCCGTTAAACTATCTACTATGTAGTAATATACGCTATATACAGTAGTGTCTAATCAGTAAAGTATAATCATATAGAAAATAGCGTTAAGGGGATGGAGAACCTTAACGCGGTCGGATCTTAAAATCATAATCGTAGTAAAGCTCAATATGGTAGGTGACACGGCACAACTAGGCAATGCCAGGGTAGATATACCAATTACGCATCCGGACTGGTGGTGACGCATAGCAGCCACTACCGCCCACCTCGAACAACACTCCCAAATCAAGGGTGCGCACTAAATCAATCACAAGTAATAGAATGGTATCGAAGAAGTGTGTCCGATCAGAGGTGCTACCTCATTGGTCCGTCAATCGCTCCTGTTTTAGCCACCTTATGCCAACTCACGGGAGTTGGGTCCACGTATATACCTTAGGATCGTCGCCACCATCCTACTTCATTCTGGAATCTCCACCGCGTACACGGTTGCCAAAGTGGTTTTCGGTAAGACAGAGAGTATGTCCATATCCGATCCCGGTCTCTTTAACAACCCAACGTTATTATAACCCGTGGTTATAACTTTTAAAAACAATACTTTACTTCAAAATAAAATATCATTTCAAACCATATCTTTATCAAAAATAAAGATTAAATCAATTCCAAACCATTTCCATATATTTAAATTTTCATATAATTTCAAAACTTCATTTCAAATCATTTTAATATAATAAAATATCTTATCCTTACAAAACTTCATTTCAAATCATTTTAATAAAATAAAATATCCTATCAGTTCAAATCCAATATTCAACTTTAAATACCTTTTAAATTCAAAGATATCGTTCATTTACTATCATTTCAAATCACCTTTAAATAGTTTATATTCCAATCAAAATAATTCATTTAAACCTTTTAAAAGTGTAATTATTATATTTTCAAATCAAGTATTCAATTTCCAAAGTTTCAAACCATTCTGAGTTCGTTTACTAAGTCAAAAACCCTAATTATTAAAATTTCAGCATTTCACAGCATTTAAAAACAACTGCTATAAGTTATATTTGAAAACATTTTTAATTCAGCAAAGACAGCACTTAAAACTGCTGTTAAAACTCAGTTTTAGTTGAATTATAGTTCAAAACAGAAAAGACAGCAATTCAGAAGTGCTGCGGTAGTTCAGATTTCAAAACAAGGGTTAAATTTGGTTTCAGCAAAGACTGCAGACCATTATAGCATTTCCAGAGAATGCTATAATAGACCTGGGTTCAATATTAGCCTATAAGTTCAACTGCAGCAACTGCAGCATTTCAGAAATGCTGTAGTAGCCCTTTTATTCAAATTTTAGTGTAATTCAGAACCATAGCATTTCTGAATGCTATTAAAAGTGATTTCCAGCTGTTTAGTGTATTTCCAGCAATTAAATAACTTCATTTTAAACTCTTTAAACATTTTAAAAATCATAATTTAACATTTAAAATGTTTATTTACATATCATTTAACATGTATCTTTTTCACAATAAATTTCTTATAATTAAATCCAATTTTCAACAATTTTCTTAATAAATTTAAGTGTAAAAGTTTCCAATTCTTCACATTTCAACAAATAACTTAACACTTCAAATTTAAATTACCATTTCACAAATTTAACTAAATTTCCAATTTTATTTAATTAACTAAAACCTTTAATTAAAACCAAATTTCACATTTCCAAGTCAAGTTATATTTTAAAAGATCACTTTTAAACATTCATTTATTTAACCACTTAAATTCATAGAAAAAATCAATAATACTTTAATAAATCACTTAAATTCACATTTAATCAAATTATCATATTTACCATTTCCAAATAAAATTTAATATCCATTTTATTTATATAACTTAAATATCATTTTTAACCAAATTCCAAATTTCCAACTTAAGTTATATTTCAAAAATCCAGTTAAACCATTCATTAATTACATTTTTAACACATAGAAAAATCATAATTTCTTTATTTTAAACATTTCAAAATCTATTTAAATCAAATTTCATAAATATATATTTTTAAAATACTTAAAAATATTCAAAACACTTTATAAAATAACCACGGGCCTGTATATAATTTTCTAACCTAGGTCAAGTGATACGGATATGTATCATTTCAATCCGCAGTTAAAAAAGAAAAATCCGGGTTCTATCATTTCAAACCCGCAATCCCAAGTTAAAATAATTTAAATAAAAATCATTCAGGCCTATCATTTCAGCCCATAACGATTTTTCCCTATTCTAAAGTCCGTTCGGGTATGTATCATTTCAACCCATAGTGATTCTATTCTACAGGGAACTTGCAATGGTGATAACAGATATAAATAACAGAATAACATTAAATAATAGTAACATATGATATAATAAGTGTAATAACAGGTGTGAACATCATATGATAATAATATAAACATATATAACATGATGATATACATTACAGATTCAAATGGTGTCGGTTTATCAGTTATATAGGTACATATTGTCTGGTGAGAATAACTCACCTGTTAAAGCTGGAGATTAGCAATCAAAACACACGGAATAAATTCCAGAAAGCACAACAAGCACGATATAGCATGACCTTTGATTTGAATGAAGAGAACCAAGATATGATCTTGCAATAACAATAAGCAAGACAATATAACATATGAATATTAACCAAAACAATATCGAACAAATTGAAATACAAAGCAATAAAGACAAGACTTTGCCTTTACCATTCAAATGCTTGACCATAGGGGATCAGGTGCTCAGCCATGATGTGTTTTTAGGTCAGGTATGGTGTCATATAGGTCAGGTTACAAGTTGATGAAGGTGGTGGAAGAGTTACAATATGAAGCATACATGGGTTCAAGGCAAAATAGAGTGGTTTACGCAACATTTGGCTCGGTTATGCCAAGTTTTGGGCTCGGACCTACCTACCTCAGGTGTGGTCAGATCTGAAGTGATGTCTAGAGGTGGTGTAGGTGGGTGGTGGTGGAGCTAGGGGTGTGGCCAAGTCAAGATATGAAGGAGATAGTGGAGTTTATGGTTAGGCTAGGCAATTTTTTTTGTGGAGTTTTGCATTGATTTTGTGGTGATGGCTTCAATTGGATGGCACGGCTTGAGGTGGTAGTCAGAGGTGGAGGTGGTGGTTGCTGTGGCTGGTGATGGTGGAGAGGAAGCCAAGGTGCTGGAGTTGAGAGGAGCCGAGCCTAAAAGGAGAAGAGAGCAAGTGCAAAATCAACAAAACAAGTAGAAAACAATGGAAAAGAAAGGGAATTTTACCAAATCTTTGAACAAGGGAGAGGCCGTCATTTTTTTTCAAGTTAGAGGTGAGAATTCACGTGAAAAATGAGGAAGATGTTGCTGGAAAAGAAAAGAAAAGCACGGCAAAAAAAATCATTAAGGTGGAGGTTGAGAAAATGAAAGGTCGGAAGATTAAAGGACCTTAAGCAACTAAAGAGACATAAACTTTTCAAATTTCCATTATATATTTATATATATATTTATAAATATGAAAATAGCTGAAATTAAAGATAAATAAACTCAGAAATAAAGTAAATAAGAAAAATAAATAAATAAATTTTATATTAATTAAATTAAATGAAGAAAAATAACACTATATACAAACTAGGTTAAATAAACTGAAACAAATTCAAATAATCTTTGGAAAAATCTATTCTAATCTACATACATGTAAAGTGAATATTAATAAAGTAAAACAAAGAAAATAAAGTGAATGTATAAAATAAATAAATAAATTTTAATTATATATAGTTAAATTAAGAAAATAGCAAAGAAAATAGAAATTAGGCTTTAAAATTACAAAATAAATTCAACAAGCTTTGGAAAAATTTTATAATCACTTTAAAATTATTAAAAGACAAAATTATACATAAAATAAAATATTAACATATATTAGAACAAAATATGACAAATAAAATATAATTTATATGTTTTAAAATAAATAATATTGCAAAATAAACAGTTTATACACAAAATTGAAAATTACATAACTTCTACAATATAAGTCCGTTTTCAACGAAACGAAAAGCAGTATTCATGGAATTAAATCTATTTTCATAATAAAAGATAAAATTTAAGAATTTTAAATATTTAAATTTAAAGTTTAAAAGTCAAAGTTTGACCAGTTTGAACAGAAATTCACTTTACAGTAAAATATCCAATTTTTACCAGTTTGAAAGTATAATTTACATAACAATCAAAATATATATTTAGAAATGAAATATTTGAAACAAAACAAGTTTAAAATAATTTCAAATTAAAATAAAGTTTTTCAATCAGGAAATTCAATTTAACAGAAATAAAATATAAAATAAAATAAGCCTAAAATGTAGGGTTGTTACACTCTCCCCCACTCAAAACTTTTCGTCCCCGAAAAGGAATGAGGTACAGGAAAGCACAGAAAAAGAAAAAAAATGAAATAGAATTAAGACAAGATGATAAGAAGATTGGAATTACACCTGATAACTATTGTTATAGGTAAGTTTGACAAGATGGAGGTGATCAAATCAAGAATATAAGCACGAAAAAGATCCTCTAGAGTCTGAATCTCCCTTTTCACTTGACTGACGGTCTATGAATGGAAAAACAGTGTTCAGATCCAGATGAGTAACAAAGGTTATCAAAGATTACAGAAAGATTTCTAAACAGACTAGTATAAGCAATAGCCTTCCCATTCTGTAACAAGATAAGAGAAATAAGGACAACCAAAAGGTAGTTTGAAAAACAAAATAAGATAATAGATTTGTAACCATAATGTTTTGAAATCATAACAATTTAGAGATGTTATCATTTAGAAATCGTACTACTTAAAATCATAACACTTTGGAAATGTTATTCTAAAAAAAAACATAATACTTTGAAAATCATAACACCTTTTTAAAAATAATCTTCATTTAAACCATTTAAATCCAATGTCAAATAATATTCATTTCAAAGCTGTAACATTTCTAAGTTCATTCAATTATAAAATTTCCAAAACATTGTATTTTCAAAACAGCAGCACTTATAAAATGCTACAGTAGATATATTAATATTTCAAATCAGTTTAATTTCAGAAATATTCATTTGGATATCATTTAACTTATGACTTATTAAAACAAACCTTTATGAATGAAATATCTAAATAAACTATACTTCATTTATTAAGTCAAAAGCTCACTATTTTAGTTAGCTCTTAATTTAACACATAACCTAACACTTATTTAAAATACCCATTTCATAAATAGATATTCCTTTAATAAGTTACACTTAAAATTCCATTTGAAAACCAAATTTTCAATTATCAAATTTTAGTGATGTTAAAATACATTTTAACTATTTAAATCATAATTATTCAATTTCCAAGACATATCTATTTCATAAATAAACATTTATATAGCAAATATAACAATCAAATTTCTTTACACATTTATTCATTTAGACATCAATTAAACTATGAATTCAAGTTAAATAAACTTTATTACCAAAAGTCCAATTCAAATGTATTTTATTTTATCTATTCAAAGATACATTATTTATTATACAACATATTCATTTCAGGAAATAACCTTTATTAAAATTCCTAGGTTAGACTTAAGGTTCCATATTAAATCAATTTGATTATTAAGTTATTTAAATAAAATCTCTTTAAATTCCTTTTTCACTATTTACCTCTGTTAATCTTTTATAACTAATATTTAAGTGTATAAAAATCCTTTTTATATTGTATATTATCCAATTACATTGTTAACTTCTAAAAAAATTTTAAGGTAAGTTATATTTGAATGCAATTGTAATATACAAATAAAACTATCCAATTCAATTATCTCAAGTTTGAATCATTTATCCAAAATTTTGATTTTTCTTTTTTTTATAATTGAAATTATTCTTTAAGAAAAAATTTAAGAATTTGAATCTTCGAACATCTTCAAACCATTTGGAGATAAGTAAGTATATATACATAATATGTTAAATCAAATTTAAATCATATATCTTTATATATATTATAATCCAGTCATATTTTAGAAATTCAAATCAATCAGATTTTCCAAAACAAAGCTGTAGCAAGACTACAGAATGGTTTCTTCACTTCGAAACTCGAAAATGAACGTCGATGATGCTGCAGTCATCACCGAAATTATTTTCCAGCGACAAAGAGAAGAGCACTAAATTTTTAAACTTTAAAATTCTTTAGAGACAAATTTTTATTCAAAATACTTTAAATAATATCCTTTTAAAAATTTTAAACACAAGGTTTGAAACCATCGGAAATTAAATTCTTTAACTTTCTTGTTTTAAAATCATTTCAGTTCCCAAATAAATTTATAAACAACTATTTATAAATTCATTTGTAGAACAATAAATGATAAATCAAGTATTATCATTTCAAATTATCAATTTAAATCAATTTATTAAGTTCCATAAAATTATATATCCAAATTTATTTCATAAACCAAATTTTAAAATAATATTGTGTCAGTTTGTTCTGTCAAAGTGTTTTAGAAATCCTATCGATAGCGTTGATCAGACGAATCGATCGGAAACCCAAATCAACATTAACAACTCAAACAACACAATATAAAACAAAACATTAATTTACAAGTACAGTTCAAAATGTTTGGAAGATAGATTGGAACAAAAGACAAGATGATTAAACAGAGTAGAGAGATGGGTAAGCTTAGATAAATCGCGGACAACCTTAACCAGGTCAACCGTGACTCAATGGATAAGATCAAATGTGGATTTTCTGGGGTAAATCTACCTTCAATCTCAAGAGATAGAGTTTGGAATAATAAAAGATATTAGCATCTAAACCAAGGATAAATATAAATCTCTGGTGAATCGATGCTGATTATAAAGAATTTTCACCCTTTTACAAGAAAATTAGAATATTGGCGAGACCGCCAATTCACTATAAAGATCATTGGAAGTGGAGTCATGGGATACTCCAGAATCAAAAGATGATGAATAGTGAGGGACACGAATGAATTTCGGAACCGCAGGGAACGTTCCAAAATTCAAAGGAAAACGAATCAAAGGAAGAGATTCAAACTCGAACGAAAGTGATTCTGTAAATAAATTTACCATACATTCTAAGTTTTGCCTCAAAACCTGGCTCTGATACCAACTGTAACGACCCGATATTTTCAACCATTCGCATCCATTATAAGTGTATAGGTAGACACTCATGCCGGAGTTGAATTGCTCAAAATACCGCGTTGTAAATAAAATTTGGCAAATCTCAGAATATACAGTAAATAAATATAATCACAGATCACAGAGTAAAATAATGCAGCGGAAGTAAAAGAAATAGTAGTTCATGAAGCTACTATATAAATATATCAGAGTTACATAAGATACAACAGAAGAAATAGAGTACAACAAAAGTCTCAATAAAATAACCAAGTACAAGCTGAGTAGAACAACGGAACTGGAATAGATAGGACATGACAAGCAGATAATCTCCAGCGATTCAAATCTCCAAGAGAGTGGAAATCCAAATCTGTGAATAACTCAGGCTGACCCGAGCGTAAAGCAAAACACAAAACACTCGAGTCAGGACAATATATACTTATATAATGTAAACCAACTCAAGCGAACTGTAATAAGGGTACAAGTAACTTAGAAGATGCTTGGGATCTCCCATCCTCTAAGGATCCGTTAAACTATCTACTATGTAGTAATATACGCTATATACAGTAGTGTCTAATCAGTAAAGTATAATCATATAGAAAATAGCGTTAAGGGGATGGAGAACCTTAACGCGGTCGGATCTTAAAATCATAATCGTAGTAAAGCTCGATATGGTAGGTGACACGGCACAACTAGGCAATGCCAGGGTAGATATACCAATTACGCATCCGGACTGGTGGTGACGCATAGCAGCCACTACCGCCCACCTCGAACAACACTCCCAAATCAAGGGTGCGCACTAAATCAATCACAAGTAATAGAATGGTATCGAAGAAGTGTGTCCGATCAGAGGTGCTACCTCATTGGTCCGTCAATCGCTCCTGTTTTAGCCACCTTATGCCAACTCACGGGAGTTGGGTCCACGTATATACCTTAGGATCGTCGCCACCATCCTACTTCATTCTGGAATCTCCACCGCGTACACGGTTGCCAAAGTGGTTTTCGGTAAGACAGAGAGTATGTCCATATCCGATCCCGGTCTCTTTAACAACCCAACGTTATTATAACCCGTGGTTATAACTTTTAAAAACAATACTTTACTTCAAAATAAAATATCATTTCAAACCATATCTTTATCAAAAATAAAGATTAAATCAATTCCAAACCATTTCCATATATTTAAATTTTCATATAATTTCAAAACTTCATTTCAAATCATTTTAATATAATAAAATATCTTATCCTTACAAAACTTCATTTCAAATCATTTTAATAAAATAAAATATCCTATCAGTTCAAATCCAATATTCAACTTTAAATACCTTTTAAATTCAAAGATATCGTTCATTTACTATCATTTCAAATCACCTTTAAATAGTTTATATTCCAATCAAAATAATTCATTTAAACCTTTTAAAAGTGTAATTATTATATTTTCAAATCAAGTATTCAATTTCCAAAGTTTCAAACCATTCTGAGTTCGTTTACTAAGTCAAAAACCCTAATTATTAAAATTTCAGCATTTCACAGCATTTAAAAACAACTGCTATAAGTTATATTTGAAAACATTTTTAATTCAGCAAAGACAGCACTTAAAACTGCTGTTAAAACTCAGTTTTAGTTGAATTATAGTTCAAAACAGAAAAGACAGCAATTCAGAAGTGCTGCGGTAGTTCAGATTTCAAAACAAGGGTTAAATTTGGTTTCAGCAAAGACTGCAGACCATTATAGCATTTCCAGAGAATGCTATAATAGACCTGGGTTCAATATTAGCCTATAAGTTCAACTGCAGCAACTGCAGCATTTCAGAAATGCTGTAGTAGCCCTTTTATTCAAATTTTAGTGTAATTCAGAACCATAGCATTTCTGAATGCTATTAAAAGTGATTTCCAGCTGTTTAGTGTATTTCCAGCAATTAAATAACTTCATTTTAAACTCTTTAAACATTTTAAAAATCATAATTTAACATTTAAAATGTTTATTTACATATCATTTAACATGTATCTTTTTCACAATAAATTTCTTATAATTAAATCCAATTTTCAACAATTTTCTTAATAAATTTAAGTGTAAAAGTTTCCAATTCTTCACATTTCAACAAATAACTTAACACTTCAAATTTAAATTACCATTTCACAAATTTAACTAAATTTCCAATTTTATTTAATTAACTAAAACCTTTAATTAAAACCAAATTTCACATTTCCAAGTCAAGTTATATTTTAAAAGATCACTTTTAAACATTCATTTATTTAACCACTTAAATTCATAGAAAAAATCAATAATACTTTAATAAATCACTTAAATTCACATTTAATCAAATTATCATATTTACCATTTCCAAATAAAATTTAATATCCATTTTATTTATATAACTTAAATATCATTTCTAACCAAATTCCAAATTTCCAACTTAAGTTATATTTCAAAAATCCAGTTAAACCATTCATTAATTACATTTTTAACACATAGAAAAATCATAATTTCTTTATTTTAAACATTTCAAAATCTATTTAAATCAAATTTCATAAATATATATTTTTAAAATACTTAAAAATATTCAAAACACTTTATAAAATAACCACGGGCCTGTATATAATTTTCTAACCTAGGTCAAGTGATACGGATATGTATCATTTCAATCCGCAGTTAAAAAAGAAAAATCCGGGTTCTATCATTTCAAACCCGCAATCCCAAGTTAAAATAATTTAAATAAAAATCATTCAGGCCTATCATTTCAGCCCATAACGATTTTTCCCTATTCTAAAGTCCGTTCGGGTATGTATCATTTCAACCCATAGTGATTCTATTCTACAGGGAACTTGCAATGGTGATAACAGATATAAATAACAGAATAACATTAAATAATAGTAACATATGATATAATAAGTGTAATAACAGGTGTGAACATCATATGATAATAATATAAACATATATAACATGATGATATACATTACAGATTCAAATGGTGTCGGTTTATCAGTTATATAGGTACATATTGTCTGGTGAGAATAACTCACCTGTTAAAGCTGGAGATTAGCAATCAAAACACACGGAATAAATTCCAGAAAGCACAACAAGCACGATATAGCATGACCTTTGATTTGAATGAAGAGAACCAAGATATGATCTTGCAATAACAATAAGCAAGACAATATAACATATGAATATTAACCAAAACAATATCGAACAAATTGAAATACAAAGCAATAAAGACAAGACTTTGCCTTTACCATTCAAATGCTTGACCATAGGGGATCAGGTGCTCAGCCATGATGTGTTTTTAGGTCAGGTATGGTGTCATATAGGTCAGGTTACAAGTTGATGAAGGTGGTGGAAGAGTTACAATATGAAGCATACATGGGTTCAAGGCAAAATAGAGTGGTTTACGCAACATTTGGCTCGGTTATGCCAAGTTTTGGGCTCGGACCTACCTACCTCAGGTGTGGTCAGATCTGAAGTGATGTCTAGAGGTGGTGTAGGTGGGTGGTGGTGGAGCTAGGGGTGTGGCCAAGTCAAGATATGAAGGAGATAGTGGAGTTTATGGTTAGGCTAGGCAATTTTTTTTGTGGAGTTTTGCATTGATTTTGTGGTGATGGCTTCAATTGGATGGCACGGCTTGAGGTGGTAGTCAGAGGTGGAGGTGGTGGTTGCTGTGGCTGGTGATGGTGGAGAGGAAGCCAAGGTGCTGGAGTTGAGAGGAGCCGAGCCTAAAAGGAGAAGAGAGCAAGTGCAAAATCAACAAAACAAGTAGAAAACAATGGAAAAGAAAGGGAATTTTACCAAATCTTTGAACAAGGGAGAGGCCGTCATTTTTTTTCAAGTTAGAGGTGAGAATTCACGT
This sequence comes from Allium fistulosum, assembly GCA_030737815.1. Lineage (NCBI taxonomy): Eukaryota > Viridiplantae > Streptophyta > Magnoliopsida > Asparagales > Amaryllidaceae > Allium > Allium fistulosum. The sequence continues at coordinate 1,364,854,227 of CM060902.1, read as the reverse complement.
GAAAAATGAGGAAGATGTTGCTGGAAAAGAAAAGAAAAGCACGGCAAAAAAAATCATTAAGGTGGAGGTTGAGAAAATGAAAGGTCGGAAGATTAAAGGACCTTAAGCAACTAAAGAGACATAAACTTTTCAAATTTCCATTATATATTTATATATATATTTATAAATATGAAAATAGCTGAAATTAAAGATAAATAAACTCAGAAATAAAGTAAATAAGAAAAATAAATAAATAAATTTTATATTAATTAAATTAAATGAAGAAAAATAACACTATATACAAACTAGGTTAAATAAACTGAAACAAATTCAAATAATCTTTGGAAAAATCTATTCTAATCTAAATACATGTAAAGTGAATATTAATAAAGTAAAACAAAGAAAATAAAGTGAATGTATAAAATAAATAAATAAATTTTAATTATATATAGTTAAATTAAGAAAATAGCAAAGAAAATAGAAATTAGGCTTTAAAATTACAAAATAAATTCAACAAGCTTTGGAAAAATTTTATAATCACTTTAAAATTATTAAAAGACAAAATTATACATAAAATAAAATATTAACATATATTAGAACAAAATATGACAAATAAAATATAATTTATATGTTTTAAAATAAATAATATTGCAAAATAAACAGTTTATACACAAAATTGAAAATTACATAACTTCTACAATATAAGTCCGTTTTCAACGAAACGAAAAGCAGTATTCATGGAATTAAATCTATTTTCATAATAAAAGATAAAATTTAAGAATTTTAAATATTTAAATTTAAAGTTTAAAAGTCAAAGTTTGACCAGTTTGAACAGAAATTCACTTTACAGTAAAATATCCAATTTTTACCAGTTTGAAAGTATAATTTACATAACAATCAAAATATATATTTAGAAATGAAATATTTGAAACAAAACAAGTTTAAAATAATTTCAAATTAAAATAAAGTTTTTCAATCAGGAAATTCAATTTAATAGAAATAAAATATAAAATAAAATAAGCCTAAAATGTAGGGTTGTTACATAGGCTCTATGGGCGATTATCTAATTTGTTACATATATCTAACTCTATTACCAATCTTGTTCATAATAAAGGCATTTGATTTATATTATATACATTGTTATATAGCGATATAATTAATTAAGTAATTAATTAAAATATATAAATTGAACAAAAAATCCTTAAATGAAATATTATGTGATTGTAGTTGAAAATAGTTGCAATCATGAGAAATTAATCACAATATAAACTAAAATTTTATTTTAAATATTCTTGATCAAGATGTTTTAAGAATGGATATCGATAAATTCGTTGAGACTATAGTACATAAGGTTCTCTAAATATCGGGAAGTGTATTACTCATTGGTTGCTAGGGGAACTAGGAAGCTACATACTTATAGTAATTGGATAACTACAGAATGACTCACTCTAGAGTTTTCTACTAGTTAATAATAATGAGATCAAACAGGAGATCTCGAAGTGATGATATAATACAGTTCTCTTGACTTGAGAATAAAGTGGAACTTCAATATGAATACTCCACTTTGATTATAGTTAAATCATAGCATGGCGATCCATCGAGCGACTATAGTTGGGTCTGAGTTGAAGCATTAGAAGTGAAATACTATTCAATAGAGATTTCATCTTCTCGGTTATAAAGGGTTAGTATCATGGTCAACTACAGTCAACTCAACGTCAAAGTCTCTGACCAAAGAAGTACAATTAATAGTAATTTTTATTATTGAACTAGGGACATTTTGTTTAGACCGACCAAGTTAAATGTGGATGATATCGGAATTTCGGCCAAAACTAATTTCTATAAGTCCTAAAGTGATATAGTTTTGATAAGGAGAATTACTGTAAACAATCGTTACTACAAGGTGCTGCTTAAAATAGTAAAATTCAATTTTATCAAAATGATGTGTAAGCGATAAATGCATCTAAACTGTCACACTGCTAGCAAAAGTGATGTGTGAATGTTAATATTCGAATGATTCATATTAATCGCTAATTGAATTTACTTCTACGAGTTGCATAACCATACTGATGAATGCTCCGAAATACCATAAATTTTATTAATTTATGATTAATATAAATTAATTTATGAAATATTAATTATTAAATTTTATTTGATTTTTAGGAGCCATCAGCATTTAGTGATGTGCGTGCAAAAAAGCTGTATATGTATGTATCGATACGATATCAATAAAATACTTAAATTTAATTTGAATCGATTAGTTACTAAATGGTATTGGGAATTTTTGAAGACTCATCAAGGCTCTAGCACGGCCACCCCTAGGTTGCAAAGGGGAACAATTTTAGTGTCTAATTTTTTTTTTAAATGGTAATAAATGAATGAGTTAGATGAAGGAAGTCCTCCACCTTTTCCTCTTTTTAAATGCCCACTTAAAAACATCAATTGTCATTGTTTTTCCTCTCCTCCTATGGTTTATTCTAGTAAAAAATAACATGACAAGATAAGGCTTGAGTGTTCAAAAATTGTTCGGAAATGGTATTAATGAGTTAAAGGAAAGAGAAATTCCTCCACCTTTCCCATTTCTTATATGCCTACTTAAACACATTAGTTTTCATTGTTTTGATGGCTTTTCTCTTGTTCATACCAACTGCAAATTCCATGGCATCAAGGCATAAAATTTCCCAAAAGCAAATAAAAATCAAATTAATATAGGGTGGTGTTGGTATCTAGATTGTAGCAAAATCCAAAGGCTGATTCAGTTAAATCTAGGAGTTATTTAATTACTGAAGATGTGAATCTCAAGCTACTTCATGAGGTAAATATCTAATCTCATTTTGATGATATATTAACTCATATTAGTATAGTTTAGAATCTATTGTTTACTTTTGTTTTGGAAACTAATGTTCGAAAGAAAGAAAAACAATCATAACAACATTATATTGAAATTGTTTTTGGTCGTAATCTTATAAAAAAATTCGGATTCAAAAACTATCTTAATTGGTTAAGAACAATTTTATAACATATTACATACATAATCTTAAGTAAACTACATATAATAGTTATTTGAAGTTATTTTATACAACTGGATATATTTCTTATAAATACATACATACATATATATATATATATATATATATATTTTGAAAAACATATATATATATATGTGTGTGTGTGTGTGTGTCTGTGTGTGTATCTTCTAAATATAAAATATATTTTGTTGTTACCTATATATATGTGTGTGCATGTGTGCATATGTGTGTATAATTTCAATTACAAATTTATAATAAGACTTTTATTTAAAATCACAGATCTACTTTTAATTTTCCCTAAGTCAAAGCTAGTTTTCAAATTTTTAATTTTTATTTCAAAACGTATAAAATTAGTCAAAATAAGTTTTAAGACATATGTATATATATAATTATTCTTTTATATAATTACATAATAAAACCATGGGCTACAAAGGCACATATAAAAGACGAATGTATTCGTTGTAGTATAAATGCACATATTACCCATGTACACTATTTGTACATTCCACTTCCACTAAACTCACATGATTATATTCAAAATATACCCATAAACATACCAAATATATATTTGTTCAAATAAATAGTAGTAGGCGTAATTCTTTGCTTATTTATGACATTAGTGACACATTAAATAGTATCCTATAAGTTACATTTGACATTGCATTCACCAAGATAACAATACAAAACAAGTAATTATTATACACACATATACACACAAGAGTATATTTGATGCACTCTATTTTATACAAACTTCAAACTGATTAAAAAATCAATTAGTTAAACTCCTTTAATGAATTAAATAAAATAAGATTTTATTTGAAACAACTTTTAAATTAGATCCAAAATCAATTAGAGTCCATAGACCAAACAATGATCCAAAATGGAAATTCTTTGAAATTCACTCATTTTTAACCTACTTCCACTGGCTCAGTTCCTACGTTTATATCAGATCCCTAATGGTCTACGTGGTTTTAATTAGCAATATTAGGGCTAACTTATTAAATCCTATCCATGTAGTATATGTCTAGAAAAGTAGCATCTAAGGTTGAGTTTTAGTAATCAAGTACTCTATCCTATCCGGCTACTCACCTGCCCTGATGGATGATGTAAGCTCAGTAATTGCCCCCAACATAAAGGCTCAAATTATTTTTGGGCCGAGCTAATTTTCAAAATATTTTTTTAGAATTCAAATAATATTTAAATTTAAAGATTAAGTTTAAAATACAAATGCAATTTTATAAGTGTTACAAAATATTTCCAAATATTATTTTTGAAAATTAATAACTTTTTATTAAAATTTTGTTTTAATTAATTAGTTGGATTAATTAAGTTAATAATTAATCAAAATCTAATTATTTTAATCAAAAAACATATATATTGATATTTGTATATTTATCTTAAAATGTTTAAGGTAAGTAATAATAATTTTTTTGAAATTAGAAATTTTATCTTAATTAAAACTGTTTTAATTAACTAAATTAATTAAATGTTATTTAATATATTATATACGTGTATAATGATATATGTATATATAAAATTACTATAAATATTGTAGTCTATATTCATTTTTAGATGTTTAGAATGAATAAAATTAAAATAATTAAAGTGTTAATTAAATTATTTAATTTTTAATTAAACATGATCTAATTAATAAAATTAAAATTAAATTAAAAATGATTAAATTAAATAGGGTAGAATTATGACAAACCCAATTTTGGTTTAAGGAACAAGTACATACATTGTTCCCTAAATCGATATCACTCAAAACATATATATTAAAGATTCCGACTCTTTAATCTAAGTTGTCTTCTACCATTTATATATTAATAGATTACTCCTAATCTCTTTAGTTGTCGAGCCTTCCTTATGTTGTAGATATTATGTGTAGTACTAAAAAAATATTAACTAGATGTGGTAAGATACATGCACATATTTGTTGGGCTATCCTCAAAGTACGTGCATTATATTAAGGCCATCGTGAAATGGTAGGTACGAGTGAATAATCTCTCTTGATTTGTTGAACTTTTCTCAAGGTCAAGAGGAGATTAGAGCAAAGACCACTCTTTTAGAGTTGTATATGATACAACTGATAAGGTATAATCCATCATATGTGAGCCTATGATTTGTTGAGCTTTTCTCATGGTCAGAATCCCAAAACAAGCGATTCCTAAAACCCACCAGAGAAATCGAAATATTTCTATGTTTTTCTTACTATTTTGAGAAACATAAAAATCTTGTAACGACCCAGAATTTTACCGCCTTGATTTGCGAATATAAAATAAATTTTAAATATTCAAATAATAGGTTTATAAGTAAAATATAACTCTTTTAAATAATAATAAATGATGGTAAAATAGATTTGTAAGGACCCAGGATTTTGCCATTTTGAATTTGGGTATTTAAATATATTTTATATAATCAATAAATGTATTTTTATAAGCAAATAAACATATTTTAATTATTTAATAATATTGATAAAATTGAATTCAAAATTTGTTTACTGATATAGATAGTTCAAATTAAAATAGAAAATTTGACCGAAGAACGTTTTCCGAAATTTTGACTTTTTGACACCTAAAAGTCGTAGGGAACGTTGTGCACACTTGGTGCAATATGCACACATTTATATATGTTAGGATTAGTATTAGTTAAACATACTTATTTATACTAACTTATATATATATATGTATATATATATATTTATACATAAGCATGGATGTGACAAATTATGTTATAAAAGGCATATATATATATATATCTACATTTAAACACACTTATATGTATAAAAATCATCTCTATATCCTAAGTACACACACATGTAAGCTCTAGCATGATTCAAGACATGGAAGAGGGGGGAGGTAACATGTGGAGAGGGATGGTGGGAGGTATGGCAAGCATGCTTTCATGAAGGTTTATTATTATTTTATGCTAAAGGTCATTTTACTAAATTACCCATTACAGTTTCTATAAATACCTCTTATCTCTACACATTCTTCCTTTACACCATCATTCCCATATTCATTTCTATCCTCTTCAAGTCTACAAGTTCATCCATGGCTTCCAAGAGAAATTCCTAAGCTAAAATTTGTGAATACACTTCTAAAAATCAAGTTAAATTGCCTTACTTCATTTCCAAATACCAATACTCCAAAGCAAACCCTACACCTCAAAACCACCATGGGCCGGGCCTAATTATGCCCTTGACCGAGCCTATTTGCACCATAGAAGGTCACACTAAGTCATATTTCAAGCTATGGCGGTTTGCTAGTGTTGTAGCCAAGTTCAGTGTAAGTTTATTTTGATTTAGATAAGTTACGGTGAGTAAATTTCATGTTTTTAAAACTCAAGTTACTAACTTTTTAAAGTTGTAAAATTATGAGTTCAAATTTTGCTTAAGTATGTAGTAATGTTATATGTTCTGTATGCATGCATATATGTTGATTTGGTATTGGTTGCTTATGCCGAAGTTTGAGTAGGCGATAATGATTATACCTTGAATATTGGAAAAGTTAGTTAATATTGTGAAGTAATATTCGTGTTTATGATTGTGCTATAAATTTATAATGTGATATTATGTTGGAATGTTGTATGTGTTGTATGTGAGTTCATGATACAAAGGTAGAGATTCGCTAACCAAAATCGACGTAGAAATCTGCTTTTTGCCAAAAGTTTGATTTTTATTTCAAAGTGAAAAGTTTAGAACTTTAATTTGGCATTCAAAAGTTCATATTCATGTTCCAAAGAAGATAAGAGTTCAAAAGGGAAGTTTTAAAAGTTAGAAAAAGGAAATTTCAAGTTTTTGAAATTACGGATCTATATAGCGATAGTCACTATACACGCAGTTCGGAATATCTAACTATTTTTCTAATCTAAACTTGCTTTCACTTAGAAATATTTTTAGAAATGTTTTCTAACTTTAATTTAGTAATTAGAGAACAATTAATTAATTAATGATTATTTAATTGATTTATTTATTAATAAAGGTAATTAGTACTTAATCATTTGTTAATAATGGTTTTTTAACTTAAATGTTAATCAATTAAGTTAATCATGATTTGCTACTTAATTAAAGTTAATTATTATTTAATTACTAAGTAATTATTGATTAATTATTATATAACTATTTATTAAGATAATTATTGATTAATTATTATTTTAAAAGGGGTTTTATTTAATTAATCTTTAATTAAAGTTAGTTATGTTTTAATAAGGTATAATTACCTTTAATTAGAGTTTAATAACTGTTTAATAAGAATTTGATTCTCATTTACAAGGGTTTTAATTTATTTTAAAATCGCTTTGAGATTAAGTAATCGGAATTATTTTAACATGTTTTCTTTCAAATTTGTTTTAAATCAAGGGATTTTTGTGGCACTTACCCTTAAGTAGCCCCATATGATTAGGAAGACTGAATAACATCCATTATCTAAACAAAACACTATTCTGCTATTATAATTAACTTGGACATTTACTTAAGTTGATTAATGGTTATGTGTTGATCCCTTATATACCTATTGTTATGTGATGCCATGTTAAAATGGATAAGTAAAATCAAATTAAAAGCACCATTCTGGTCTCTAAGCCTTTGTTTGATTTTGTAAAGTTAAATGTTTCATTTTCTTTTTGAATTGGTTTCAAAGTTAGTGCATTTTAAATAAGATATTTAAAGGAATTTGGAAATTTATAAAGTGTTTTGGGTAAATAGATTTGAGGTTTTAAGCAAAGAAGATTTCATAAATAAGGGAGATTTATAAAATGGATTTTCTTATTAAAGGATGCTAATTTGATTTAAGGTTATTTAGGAAATTGTTTAAACAGGAAGGGTTTATAAAGAAGTTTTAGAAAATGACTTGGATATTCATAAAGGGAGTTTATAGAAAGGGTTGTATATTTATACGAAATTTAAATAAAAAGTTTGGATATTTATAAAAGCAACTATTGCAAATGATTTTGAATATTTATAAAAGGGTTTGATAAATGAATTTGGAATTTGGAAAGTATTTTGTAACGACCCGCCTTTTTGACCATCGAAAGTCAACATCGAACACTACCATTGTATTCCAATGTCGTGCATCCAATAGACAAAAGGACAGATTGTTAGGGTAAATAAAAAGAAAAGATCAGAGAACAGATAAAAACAGAATCTCACAACGGAGTTGACAATATATAATATAACAAGGACAATAGAAATTGTCACTCCAAATATACAGAGTATATCAGAGTTAAAAACAAACCTTATCAGCTAGACGGTTATTAAATCATGACCTTACAAATGCCGATAGGTATATTATATAATACAACGGAACTTAAAATACTACGATAGGTGAACCTTCAGCTCCCCTTCAAGACCTCCATAACACCATGGACAACTTGGGAAAATACTCGGTCTGACCGGAGCATTATAAATAAATAACACCCGAATCGGTTTGGAAATATCAGCATGAGATAACTCAAATAATGGGGAACATATAAAGTTCTGTAGGACCTCGCCGCTAACGCGGAACAGGTTTTCTTCTCACAAGAATAACAGCCATATAGGCAAGAGCAGAAATAAATAACAGGAAACAAATTCAAATAGGGATAGGCATAATTAATATAAAAACCAGACTTGAAAGAATGGAAAATAAACTGAGTAAAATCCAAACTGGACAGAATGGATAGAACAACGAAATAGTCCAACTTGATAGAATGGGCTAAATAAGGTAACGATCCAAACTTGATAGAATGGACTGAATAAGGTAACAATCCAACTTGATAGAATGGACCGAATCAATACTTAAATGTCGTGATGAGGAGTTGGCTGTACTCGTGGCAATTTAAGGATAAAACAGATTTAGGGTTTTTGAATCAAATAAGGAAAGGAAATTTTCCAACATATGACAAGGAAGGTGCACCCCCCTTGAAGTATACCTCTAGTAATATACTTCTGAGAAGCCCATTTACTATGTGAAAACTTCTGGGACCCTCCAAGCCGAACCCCGCCGGACCTGACCGAGTATCCGAATATTTCCACATCTAAGTTCACATCCGAATCCAAACTAGATGAGATGTGAAAATACCCTTTAATGGGAGCAACCCCACATAGCTTGGCCCCCACTTGCGCTTTTGGTTTATTCATTTCTGACAAAGGATAACAAAGCTCGATTGAGAAGCAAATCAATTTTAAGTGACGATACACCATGAAGAAAGCTAAATCGGATAATTAATAAATCAACTATCGCGGATAATAAAAATGTTCGTATATGGAATTTAAATTTCATATATTTACCAATACTCATTGATTCTAAACAAGTCCTATCTCTCAATTGAAAACGAAGCTAGGCAAGTTGAGGTAATGTTACCTCTAGGCATCACCTTGACGACATTTTTAACTTTCGAGATAGAAACGAGTCCAAGCCTCAACGTTTACCATTAAAGGCATGACTAGATCCTTTCCATATAAGTGATATCGATTACAGAACTATTGTTCTATAATCGAAATCGAACTTTAACTCTTTTTTAAAAACTGAACTTGTTCTTGATTTCCATATTGGTAAAACACTTTTAGAATTAGTTCCTAATTGTTGAAACATTATGAGAATAAATTTTCCAAGTGCGCGACCCCGAAGGCTTAAACCGACATCAGACCGAACACCCAGAAGATTATCCAACTTAACATCCCAATAATCGAGTTCCAATTCATTTTTATAACTTTAAAATAATATTAATTATCCCGAAAGATAATTAATCACATTTAAAATCTCTTTTAAATAAAAAAATCCCTTATCTTTAATAAAATAGATAATTATTTCTAAACACTTTTATAACATTGGTAAATCAACTTTAAAATCTTTATTAAATCAATTTATTAACTTTAAATCAGTTGATTAAAGTAATTTTATTATATTAGTTAATTTACTTTAATCACTTATATTAAATCGATTAATTAACTTTAATCATCATTATTTACAAAGATTAATTAAATTCAAATAATCATTAGTTAAAAATGAATAAGTTATCTCAAACATCATTTATTAAAATGATAAGTAATTTTAAATTCCATTAATTAAAACAATTAATTAAGTTCAAATAATCATAAATTAATTGGATTAATTAAATCAAGCCTCATTTGTTAAAACGACTAATTAAAATATCATTTGTTAAAATGATTTATTTAATTATAAAACATCATCAATTAAAATGATTTAACTAAATTCCAAATATCAATAGTTAAACCAATTGTTAAAACTAAAACAATTAATTAAATTCAAAACAATCATTAATTAAAATGATTAAAAAAATTCAAATATCATTAGTTAAAATGATTAAATAATTTTAAATATCATTAATTAAAATGATTATTAATTTCAGTTATCATTAATTAAAATAATTAATTAAACTCAATTATCATTAACTTAAATAATCATTAATTAAAACGATTAATTATGCATAAAACATCATTAGCAAAAATGATTAATTAAATCTAAAGATAAACCAACTTTAAAACATTATCTATTAAAATTGGTTAATAAATTTCAAAATCATTAGTTAAAATGATTAAATAATTTAAATTATCATTAATAAAAAAGATTATTGAATTTTCAATATTCTTTTTAGCGGAAAAAAAGCTCAAGTTCATATGACAGGGTTTTGGGAATGAAATTTAACAAACGACGGTATAGCGAAAATCGCTATAACGACATCTAAACTACTAAATGGAATATCAAGAATTAAGTTCAATTAACCATCAATAACAGCATACGGATGTAAATAAATAATTTATAGGAGAGAAACCTCCTTTGGGACTCTCTACATATTTTTCCTGCAAAATAATGGTTATGGATGATATATAGATAATCATATGGGTTTATAACGATCAAATTAATATGTCATCCATTTTCTAGTCGAAAATTTAACCATATAAGCAATCAAACAATTAAACTAACATCCAAGCAATCAATAAGTATTTATAACATCATTGATATGATCTAATAAAATTTAATGTGAGTTAAACTCACATTAATTTTCGTTTTCGTCGAAACGTTCCAATTTTGGACTAAAACCGAACGGTTGTCTGATTTTAGCCTAAATTTTCACTTGCTCTAGATCTAACCAAATTAGTTCCATCGTAGAGATCTCGACGACACGAGTCCAACGCAAAAAACGGCGTTCGAATCCAACCTCGTATGCAAACGTTATTCGATTTATAAGTTATCGAAATTAATTAAATTAAAAACAAACAACTTATATTTACATCTATGCCTCTACCTACATGTTTCTTCCCCAAATCAAGTTCGAACATGCACAGACACAAGAACCTACTCCTTTGTGCATGTTCTCTTACTGGCACAAAGCTACGATGCTCCGTTTGCCAACCCGATTTCGTCGACGGCCTTCGCTCCGCCATCTCCACCCGCCTGTACCAAAATCCATGCCCACTAGCCCATATAGCTAATTGCGACCTACTATCATCATCAAGTGACTACCATCAGGTCGCACCCCTTCAGAACACCCGACACCACCTCAAACTCATGGCCCCGAAGCCCTTCGACATGCTGAATCCAAATCACAGCTCCCCTCGAAGAATCGATGCCCAAAATCCCTAAAATCCTCAACCCTAGGTCTGCTGCCTCAACTTGAGCTCCATCAATGCCAAACACATCCAACCAAAAGTATGTCGAAATGAAGCTCTTATCAAAACTAGATTTTTAAGACTTATTTCACGATTTTTAGTAGAGCATAGATTTTTAATTTAAATTTTGAAGTTTGAATTGGAAGAGGAAAAACCAATTCACATCCTTTAGTAAGTTTAAATAGAAAGCAGGGACTGTGGGCTTGCATGGTGGGGTTATGGCCATGGGTATGGGTTGAGTTGATTGGGTATGGAGTTGAAACGTGTACAAATATTATTATTTTAATTTTAAATATTCAACAAAAACATACCCGAAAATTTCGAACTCCAAACGAGGTGTGCCGCTTAGCGTTCTATATGTTATACCCCTATTTCGAACACAATGGAACTTGTTTTGAGACCTAATTCGATCGTATGCAGAAGATAGGTTTTTAGACCCAGTTATAATATTAAATTTTCGATATTAATTTATACGTGTTTCGAACTCGCACGACCAAACGATACGTCTGATCGCCATGAAATTTGAAGGCTTAATATAATACACTATTACAGTCCTAATGAAACTAGTTTCGTCGAAATCTGAGACTGTGCCCCGGAACGACAATTTCTCAGATTTAAATATCATTTTATATTAAAGTATCGATATTTATCCGATCTATTTATATCTGTATATAAATTTACAAATTGAATCACCAATATTATTTATTGGTTAAAAGGAGTTAAATAAAATTATTAAATCGATTTAATTAACATTTAATTCACAATCAAATATTTAATTATTCCCTATATTTGAATTATAAGTTATTAAATTCCAAAATATAATTATTTAATTATTTAAAACTAATTAAACAATTAAAATCAAATGACCAGAATTTTGGGTTGTTACATATTTTGAAATGGATTTGGATTTCAAGTAAAAGAGATTTCGTGAATGAAATAGATTTGATTAAAAAGGATTTATCGAACGAAATATAAAAAGAATTTAAGATCTAGGTTTCTCTAAACCGACCTTTCAAAAATGGTGGTATGGAACATCCTTTTCGCACTTAACACCGAGGGAATATGTTTAGGGTTGTCCTTACCTCCAATTTTAACAATATTTGTTTAATCCTTTTAACATGATTTGGAAGTAAGAAGTTATTCACAAATGTTTTGTGTATATACTTATGTCAGAGAGATAAGTATATGAATGTTTTAGACAAACCTTTTGATAGGAGATTTAGTAAATAAAAATTTATTTTGAGGCTTAGTGGTTGCTATGGATAAAGAAATCTCAAATGGAATTGGCTGTTGTTGTCTATTTGATATTTAAATAATAGATTATCAAATATGGACCCAAAATATAACTTTGGAAATATTTAGGAGAAACACGTGAGTTATATGGCACAATCATCTCCGACGATGCTATATTGGACGTATAAATCTCGTTTCATTCTCTTAGGTCAAATGATAAGGAAATCTGTCCACTAACTATTAGGAGGTGATCTCCGCTCTTATCTTTGACTGTTTATTTCCTAAAGAACTGGGGTTGAGTTTGCCAGAAACCATCGACTGTTGTTTCGAAGAGAACAAGATCAGATCTGTTATCTGAAAACCACTTTGATCCAACTCAAACGTTTCAAAGTAAAGTCATTTTGAAGATGATGGAAATAAAGACGGAGCTCTTTGAAGTGCAAGGGCTACTTGCTACTAATCCTGAGGGTGATTCCAAAATGGATGTAGTAGAAGTAGTGCCTTCGGTTTGTCCATCTCCTGGACAAATTGTATGGATGAATGCTGGCATTACATTGTTGCCTAGAGGGCAGTGTTAGCTTTCCAAGTGGGAAGTGCTATATGAAAGGTAAAAACATAGCCTCAAGCCTCACCAACCGGGAATGACTAAAACATGGGAGATGCAGCAGTGCTTGGTGGGTCTCTCCCATTAGGGTATGGTTATCCCTATCTACAGTTGATATTATCTCTCATTTGTATGCTTCGAGGCCCATTAACCAAGGGGTGATCATAGTCGGTACTATCCAGTAAGGGGTAGGCCGTTTTTGTTTTGGCAGGGGTCGATAGGTTCGACCTTGGTGTTTTTTTATCTAGAGATGCACCATGACAGGCGATACCCCAGTAGCCCAGTCATTATATGGAATCAATTCTCCAATAAGCGCCATACGGACTTAGTTGTGCCCAACTATGTTGAAATGTGAGATGCAAGCATTTCAGCTATATTGATATTTTACTTTGACCCCCAGACATTATTATAATATCAATGGTTTTCTATAGAAAGTTTTTTGGTTATCGAAAGGTAAAAACCCATCCATGTTTATGTGCGGCATGGTCTTACGAGATGCCTCTGATTTAAAGGTTTTTATAAAGTTAAAATATATGCTTTACTCACGCCAGACCCATGCCTGATCTGGAGTTTATTTTCTTTTCCAAAACACTTGGGTGCTCAAATCTGAATAGGTAACCAAGTAGTTCAGGTTTTTCCACAGATTTACCTTGGAGGAGCTTTGAGAAGGTGGCTTCATCGATAGCTAGTTATTTTACTTGTTTCCGCTGTATTATATGTATACCGTATCAGTTAGGTAGGGACAGGCTGTTATAACTGTCCTAGGCTAGAATATGTATTTGTATGACTCTGATGTAATATTTTTGAAATGTCTTTGTAATATATTATGTTGAGTAATATATATTGTTCCGTTGCGTTATGAGATTCTATGTTGTTTAGTTCCTTCCATTCTATCTTTCTTTCTTTCACCCCTAATAACCAGTCTTTCAGACGATTAATTATCAACACACTAATACCGAGGTAATATTAAGTGTCGTCTTTGGTAGTAAGAGAGGTGGGTCATTACATTTGTTATCAGAGCTTAGGTTGAGCAAACACTAGGCTTTGGTGGGGTAAACTCATTATAGAATGGGTCAATAGTGCCCTAGAATGAGTCTGAGTGTAATATATACACACACACACACATGTGTGTATATATATGATTGTGTATTTGTTAGTGAATAAAAATGTTTTATACTGTGTTGTTTGGCCTATTGAGTGGCTTAAGAATTCTGTTCGATGCGCCTGATCAACGTTATCGATAGGGATTTCCTAAACACTTGAAAGCGTTAAATTGACATAATATTGTTTTAAATTTGGTAAATGAAATAATTTTACCTAGGAACATATTTTCTATATATAAAAAGGGATGATTTTCAAAATCCATATAGTTATATATGAGAAGAGTGGGTTAGAAGTTATAATACTTAATTTATTAGCATTTAGGGTTTAACTAGTCATGCTTTTCCAGGTTTGGGCATTGACTATTGTATAATTTAATAGTAGATTTCATTTTTCCATCATGGGTTGGGTAGATAGAATTTGTAGGAACGTTGAATCAAACACCTTGCGAATTGAGTTTCACAATTTGACTATAAGGCGTTTGGCGATATGTAGGGTTAAAAATTGAATTTTAATAAAGGTGTTTATTAAAAGAAAATCTTTAGATAGTTTTATAAGGTGAATTAAGAGAGAATTTTAGAAATCAAAACTATTAAATGTGTTTTAAAAATGAAAAGGGTTTTGAGAATGTTAAATTCTAGTGGCTTTGATAAATTCCAAATGATTTTGGAAAATAACAGTAATCTTTCTTAAAGATATTTTAAGATATGGATATTTTAAAATAAAGTTTGAGAGTAAGGTTTCCTTTGGACAGTTCGGGAATAAGTTTTGATCTGTTTTATGATGATCAGAATAATCTTCTAAGTGACAATTGAATGTTTGCTTAGGCATATACGATAGTGCACTTGGTAAATTGTCCTCTTTGTCATTGTACAATCGGGACAAGTTCAAATCCAAATGAATCCACAGCAAGTAGATGATTATGTACTCCCCTCTCTGTCGTTGGAAAATAATTTCAATGATGAGTGCACGCATCATCGACGTTCATTTTCGAGTTTCAAAGTGGGTAGAGGGTTGTAGTAGTTTTACTACACCTTGTTTTGATAAATGAATCTTCATTTTTAATTCCTAAATATGATTTGACCTATAAATGATGAATATATCTATATTTTTTTAAAATGATTTGGAAATATAACCCGGAGGTAGTTCATAAACCTTCTGATAATTAGTAGTTTTCAGTTAATGTGACGAAATGAAATCTTAACTATTTTAATGTATGGAAGCTGCTAAGATGTGAAATAAGAAGTTAGATGTTAAGAGATTAATGAGATATAAAGAAATTGAAGGTTGTCAATTATAAAAAAAGAAAAGAAATGGAAATAAGAAAATGTAACTATTGAACATTTTGTTACATAAAAATAAATATGATAACTTGTGTAACTTTCTATTGCATTCTAAAAAGACATATATATAACTTACAAAAATATAAAAAGTTAAAAATGTTAAAAAGAAATAGAATATTGTACAAGTAAACTTTAGTAAATGAAAGTTTTCAATGGAATTACTTTCATAAATAAGAATTCTGATACTCTAAATTGTTATAAACTGAAGATAATAGTTTGAAATATAATGCCACTAATTAAATGTAATAAAAGTGAATAATGTAAGAAAAATGATTATAAACTTAGGTTAACATTTTAAGTTATTTATAATCAGATTGAATAATAAAAGGTGAACACTGTAAATAAATAATTATAAACTTAAATTAATGTTGAAGCCTTTTAAATTAAAATGAGTATTATATAAATTGAATGATTATAACTTCAAAGAACATTGGAAATGATTTAGAAATGGAGTTAATATTCAATAATACTTTATATGGAAGAATTAATGTGAAAGAGAAATAATCTATAAATGGTGAATTGAATTGTAAAGAAACTTACCTAATAATGTATAATCCAATAATTGAAATAAAAATAATTTATTTAAGCGATGAATGTGAAGTAATAAAATGAAAGAAAATGACACTGCATGAATAAAGGGGAAATGAACCTTTGTAAGTAATAACGAATGTAAATTAATAAAAATAAACATTATATGAATGAGAAAAGAAGAGTAAATGAAAAAAAAGGAAAATCAAACTAAATTGTAATGTGAAGTAAATTGAAATAAAATGTATACAATATTTCAATAATGAATTCATTTAAGATCCAAAAAAAATTTAAATGGATATAACTTATGTAAGTAAAGAATGTAAATTAATGAAATAAGTCTTACATGAATGAATGAAAATTAAAATTTTGTATGTAAGGAACGTGAATTAAAGAAAATCATTGTATGAAAAAAAAATGAACAATAAATGATGTGAAGAAGATAAATAGAGTAAACTTAAAAATGTGTTGAATTCTTTGTTTGTTTGGCTTATGGATTGGTTGGGTAAGGATACTTCTATTTTTTATAAAGATGTACGTATAATCTACTAAATTTTATCTAAGACTGTTGAGTGTATGGTATACTTAGTAGTTTATTTATCATTTTATACTATTAAAAGTTTATGAACCCGAACAAACCATTTGTTTTGATTGAAATGGATGGATGATTGTTTTCTTTGTTGAAATGATGTTTGTACTGTTTGTTTGCAAGTGATTGTTGTTATGCTGTATTGATTTGTTATTAGTTGGAAACAACTTAAAATATTTCTCTTCTACTTAATTATTAACTCTTTTAGATTGTATAAGTAAAATATAGGTTATGGAAGCAATTGCTACTGCTTTTGGTTTCATAAAATAAGCGTTGTTTGCCCGACAATAGATACGTTCTCGGATTACGGTTTTCTAGCGATAGTATATTGTTTTTCATGTGGTTTGGGATATATTATTTTGAAAATATGTGATATATATTGTATTATTGATATTACTATTTCTCCCAGACCTCTCCGTACAAAGGAGACTCTGCTGAAATTTTCCGTGAATTTTGGACTTAGAAAATTTTGTGTAATGTTTTCCAAACTTTTGTTAACTCGAATATAAAAGGATTTAATTGTTATAAATTGATATATTTTATTTAAATTATTTAATTATGTAAATTAATTGTTTATAAATTAAATAGTTTGAATAAGATATATTGATTACTTAATTCCTTCTTTTTCCTTCTTTTACTTTTCGAGGACGAAAAGTTTTGAGTGGGGGAGAGTGTAACGACCCATAATTTTCGATAACTAAAAATAGTTAATTTAATAAGGTTTTGTGATTTAATATTTGGAAAAATAAAAATTTGTGATTTAATAATAAGAATATAACAGGAATGTAATGTAATGGTATTAATTTAAGGTAATTGATAACTGCTTTAAATATAATTCCAATTAATAAAATGATTAAAGAGTTATAATTAGTGATAGATTGTAAATTAATTGTAATAGTGTGTGTGTGTGTTAATTTATAATTGGATTTAAAGAGTAATTGATAATTTGAATGTTGTATTAATTAAATAGTATGTAATTAATTGTAATTGATAAAGGTAGTGTTGTGGTAGTAGTTATGACATTTGTGTGTTGATAACAAACTTACAAATGTTATTAAATGTAGAAATGGTGACAGTTGTTATTTGTTACCAATTTAATTAATCAATTACAAACGAATGTAAATGTTACATTAATGTGAGTTAATACAATAACTGCAAATTGAGAATGTAATAAAATGTACAGAAATGTCAATTACATTCATAAGGCAATAAATTGATTTAATAATAAAAATGAAACCAAGATAAATGAAATTGTGGGATTTTAAATTATAATTAATGTCAAAATCAACAAAGGTTCAATATTATTGGAATACTGCAACTAATATGGTAAAAGATGATAATTGTAGAATATTTGTGTAATAAGATATAAACAAATGTTAACTATGTCTATAGAGTAATAATTGATTGAATAAAAAGATTGAAACCAAATTAGATCAATTTATTGGAATTAAATTTTAATTAATTGGATTTAATTACAGTTGAAATTCAACACTATAATTAGTGTAATAATCAACACTGAAATTTTATGTAAACTTGTTTTAAATGATTGTAAATGTCTAAGTAATCAAAAAGATGAAAATTTGTTAGTTTATATATATTGAATTAAAAAGTGATTAATTTATTTAATATTAATTTATTTAATTAACGTGAAAATAGCCATTTTGGCCATTGTCTCGGATTTCGACGAAACTAGTTTTATTGGATCCATAATAGTGAATTTTTGTAATGTTTCAAGTTTCGTAGCGATCGGACTTTTCATTTGATCGTACGGACTCGAAACACGTAGAAAATCAATTTAATTAAAATTCAATTGAAATCAATTTGAAATAAGCTAATTTTAAGCTAATTTCTTCATACAATGGAATTAGAACTTGAAACCTGTCCCATTGAGTTTAAAAACATCGAAAACATCTATTTTGATATATGGGATGACCCACTTTTGTTTCGAAGGCAGAACGAGCTTTTCGGGTCGTATTTGTCATTTCAAATCAATTCGGGTATTATTCATTTCTTATCGAGCTTCGTTAGCATATATTGTTCTGTTCTAACCCTAGCAGCCTTTTTATTTCTTATTACTGTACGTATCTGTCTATTCAACCTACAGCTTCTTCCTTCTTCTAATGGCTGCAAATCAAAACCCTAAATTTCAATCTCCAAATCAATTTCAAAATCAAACTCCTCCAAACCATATCAAATTATATATCAATTCGAACTCTCGACGAGCGAATTCACCGGTGTGATTCGTTTTTCAATCGGATTCACCGTTTGTCCAGAAATCGAGGTTGAACCTCGGCCGTCGATTTGAACTTTTGATGATCCAACGGTGGATCATCGTCCGATCGACGATCAGGAGGCGGCATTGGGAAAAGCTCGTCGAGCAGGTTAACTTGACCCTAGGGTAGAAAATTATATACGGATACCGGATTGGTTAAATTAAATGATTTTCAATTCTTTCAATTTTGAATTCGGTTAACTGGCATTTTGAAATAGAGATGTATTTATGTAAACTAAATTATTTTCGATAATCCAAACGTTAATACTGAAATTCGAATTGAGTTAATGAATTGTTCAAGGGATTTAAATTGGAATTTCATAGTTGAAGTGGCAAAAATAAATGAATTTATCGGAATTGAGTTATTGAAATTGTTTGGATAACTTGAAAATCTATTTTAAACTATTGTACTTAATATAAACTATTTTAATCAATTTAAACTAATTCAATTTATTTTAATCTATTATAACCTATTTAATCCAATTTAATCTATTTCACCTATTTTAAACTAAATAAATTTATTTAATCTATTTTAAATCTGCTTAATATAATTTAAATCTATTTAATCTATATAAAATTTATTTAATCTATCTAAAATTTACTTAATATAATTTAAATCTATTTAACCTATATTTAATCTATTTAAATCATTTTAAATCTAATAAAATATATTTAATCTATATTTAATCTATTAAAATCATAAAATCTAATTCAATTAAATTTAAATCTATTTAAACTATTCTTACTATTTAAACTATTTTAATTTATTTAAACTATTTTTAAAACTACTAAACTATTTATAATTACCTAAACTATCTTCTAAAATCCAGACTGTGTAAAGTTGAAGTATTTATATTTAAATCCTTGATGATGATATAACCTAAGATGGGATTTGAAATTAATAACTTTATATGAAATGACATATTTGAGAAAATATGATGATTTTGGAACGAGGATTTAATTAACCTATCTTATCGATAATTTCATAAGTGAATATGATTTCTGAAAGTGAATATGATTTTGAAGTGAATATGGTTTTGGAAGTGAATATGATTTCGAAAGTGATATGGTTTGAAAATCGAATATGATATTTTGATATTAATTATGAATTGACTTTTGAAATGTAAAAGAACCATCCGGTGTGAAATAAGCGTTTGGGTTCTAAAGAGACCGGGATCAGATATTGTCATACTCTATGCCAATATTGAAAACCACTATAACAACTGTGTACGTAGTGGAGATTCCAGAAATGAAGTAGGATGGTTTGGCGAACAATTCTGTATGAGGTATTTACATGACCCTGACTCCCGTGAGTTGGTTTGATGTGGCTAAAACAGGAGCTATACCGGGCCAAGTGAGGTCATTCCTCCTATCGGGCACATTTCTTCGATACCATTCTATTATTTTGTGATTGATTTGGTGGCCACCCCTTGATTTTTATTTGGGAGTGTGTTCCGAGGTGGGCGGTAGAAGCTGCTATGCGTTACCACCAGTCCGGATCCGCAAAATGGTAGAATCCTACCCTGGGCATTGCCTCGCGTGCCTTGTCGCATGCCTTATCGCACCTTCTACAAGTTGTTTTGTACCATACATATGGAGTGCCCTCTGGGTAAACCTCACGGAGGAGCATACGGTACTGTATAGACTATGGGAATATATAAAATGTGTTAAGGGGGATATGGGTAACGCCTTAACGCTATTTTAATACTTTACTTTACTGTAGACATATTATAATAACCTATTGTACTACACAGTAGATAGTTTAACGTATCCTTAGGAGATGTAAATCCCGAACATCTCTTAAGTTATTCCACTCACGTTAGACACTGGATAGGAGATGTCAAACCCCGTAAACATCTTTGACGCCGTTACACCCATATTTATTTACTGTCGATTTAACTTACATGAGATCTTTTAGTTCTGACTTGAGTGTTTTGCCTTTTCAATTCACTCAGGTCAGTCTGAGCTTTTCAGTTATCAAAGATGACTTTCTGGAGGATGAAGACGAAGATTTTATACTTGTATTATTTATTATATATATTCCACTGCATCATGATGTTCCGCTGCATTTATTTATTATTTATTCTTATTGTATGTAACTCTGATCTGTATTATAAAAGTATAATCAATGTATTTGTAAACAGCTTCATGAACTATTTATTTGATTATTATATTTTTTCATTCCGCTGCGAGATTTTGTATTTTTTTTTTCTTTCTCTACTTTTTCATATTTACCCCACAACAATCTGCACTTTTGAATGGTTTGAGTCAGACGTGTGTGTCTGCTTAAAACATCCAAAAAGGAAGGTCGTTACATGATCTTTTTAAAGATTAATATGGAAAATTTTGAAGTATTTTAACTTATTTATAAAGTTTAAATAAGTTAGAGAATGATTTGAATTAATAAAATATGAATTTTCCTTAATATTGGTTCTTAGTGAAAATAATTGATAATGAGGGGTTTTTGTGCAAACTTCCTAATGAGAACTCGGGTAAAAATATTATTTATGTTTTAAAAGTGATATATGATTTTTATTTTGAAGAAATAATAATTTGGAGGATTAAAATCCATTTTTGACATGTTTTGCAATTTAGTAAAAACATGAAAATGTCAATTTTCAATAAATCATTTGAACGGTCAAACGACCTCGGAAATTAATAATTTTTGGTTCATTAGAAAGATTAGTTGACGAACTTATTTTTAGTTTATTCACATAAATTTTTATGTGTCTTAATCTAGGAGATAATTAATATTGAAGATGAGTTAAAATGTGTTTTGTGCAAAGTCAAATTCATATTTTAATTAATTAAAAGAGGGTTTGGGCTTTAGGCTTATTTAAGCCCATTTAGTACATAGTGAATTTTGCTAAGTAGATAATTCATTCTCCTATACACTCAGTTCACTAAACAGAAACTTTCTCAAAGCTTTCTTCCTTCAAAAACCATTGAACTTCAAAACCAAGTAGTAAGCAATTTGATGGTTTTAAATTCAAATAAAATCCCATAAATTCATGTAAAATCAAGGTAACTCCATCTTCCCTATCTCTAGCTTTTAGAACTAGAAAATTTTGATTTTGGTTGAGTTTGTAATGTTTTGTATAATTTTGTAAAATGGAGTTCTAGGTTTAAAGTTGGGAAATTTGAGTTGTAACTTGAAGATGAAAGCAAATTAGAGTAATAACAAGGCTTTAAGGTGAGAATTTCATTCTCATAACTATCTCTAAAATATAGAAATTTATTTTGAAATGATTGTTGTTTGTATGTAAATTTTTTGTATGATTGTTATATATTTGCATAAGAATTGAATTGGTTGCTTAATTTTATGTCAAATTTAGGTTCATTAAATTATTCAGAAATCACTTTCAAAGAAATATAAATCTGTAATAAATAGGTTAGAATTTAGCTTTGTAATTTTATATGGAGTAACTATACTGATATTCAAAGCTATTATAAAATGTTTGAGTTAAAATGATTAAATTTCGAATTTATATGATTTTTGCAATGTGGTATATATAAATTGAGTTTTTCAAACCTGAGCTGAAAATGGTTGTTAAAGAACCACAAATCCGTAGTAATTTTTTAGGAATTTAACTTTGAAATTTTATACACATAAACTAGACCGATATTCAAAGTGACTATAAAAAGTTTGAGTTAAAATGATTAAATTTCGAATTTAGATGATTTTTGCAAAGTGGATATATGTAAATTGAGATTTACAAACCTGAGCTGAAGATGTTTGTTAAAGAATAATAAATCTATAACAATTGGTTAGGAATTTAACTTTGAAAGTTTGTACATATATACTAGCCTGATATTTAAAGCTACTGTAAAAAGTTTGAGTTAAAAGATTAAATTTCAAATTTATATGATTTTATCAAAATGGGTATTTTTTGGAATAAATTTTGTCCCTTGTTGTTGAGATTATTTGATCTATCTTTGGTTGATCGATTATGATGGATTTTGACTTCTATTTGGGTTCTAACTTTCTAAACCTCAATACTTTGATTTAGAGGTTTATATCAAATTGAGTTTTATAAATCTTTTATAAAATATTTACATATATATATATATATATGTATTTTATACTTATTCGAATTATGGAATATTCATCAAATGAGGAATATAAATATATAGTTGAATAATAAATGAATTTAAAGATTTTAAAATAAGAAATTTGAAAGTGTATATATAAATAATTTAGAAACTAATTCCTATATGGTAAATTAGTATTATTTACTTCCAAACTATGAACCCTTATTGAATTTTATTGTGTTTAGCCTTCGGCTAATTATATACCATTCCAGTATTTCTTTGATGATTTTTGGAACAATTACTTTTGAGCAATTTATGCTTTCCTTTGTATTCTTATGGAAATTCATGCTTTTCTATACGATAAAGAATTTTAATAAAGGATTGAACTATCGAAGTGGTATGGGACATTTTGTACAATTCTTTCATTTATTATTATAATTTGTTAAATTGAGTTTGAGTGGAAATTACTAGCTTTTAGTAAATACTTGAATTTACTTTCTGGTATGGGACAGTTAGCTAAATTCTTATAATTACTGGAGTGACAATAATTAACACTTAGATTTGTATTATCTTAGGGTGTTCAGATTTAAGATCGATAGATCCCCAAGAGAAGATAACTTATTTTTCATCGATTTGAAAATCGATACATTTTTAGATTTGGGTAGGCAGATCTCTTTCGGAAGATCTGTTATGGTGTAAATACGGCCATCTCTTTCGAAAGGTAGATTTTTACATGCATAGTAGTCTATAAATACTACAACCTATCGGTTTATTTTGTTTTATACAGTTAGACTATGTTTACCTCTTTCAGAAGGTAAATTTGCATAGGACAAATTAGGTACACGGCTGCTCTTTTCTTTGAGCGGTGTCCCTAATCTGCAGTCTCTTTCAGAAGGCTTCCTTCCTATGTAGCGGGTCTCTTTCGGTAGATTTCGTGTCACTGTATTAAACTGATAGTTGACTACCATTATTATTTCATTATTGATGATTATTTCTTCAAAGATTTTGGCATGGATATTTAGTATCCTTTTGTTTTGGCTCTGAAGAATTTTGAATTGATTATCACCATATTTTAGAGGATAGTCCATTTGAGACTTGATATGAATTTGTGAAATGGTGATTTGTCTTATATGCCTTATTTCGACGATTATTTGTTTGGATATATTTTTGTTATGACTTATTTGGATCGTTAAGTCATATTTTGATTCCTGTATATATTGATTTAATATGCCTTATTATTGTTAAGTTGAATTTGGCACATATATATATATGGTGTTTGGGCAAATTTATTCGATATGACTTATGATTAAGTCATAAATTTTGTTAACATGCATATATAAATATATATATATATATATATATATATATATTTTGAGCATACTTAATTGATATGACTTATTTTAATATGGTTAAGTCATATATTCTTGTTACCAGTATCTCACCCTTTTGATATTTAGAGATAATCTGACCCGAGTGTTATTTTGCTCGGGTTTGACCGAGACTTTTTAGGTTATAGGTAGACTTTTGGATGATTGGGCTAGCTGGGGAGATATACTATTTGGACTTCTAGTTTATCTCATTTAGCCATTTGGACTTTGTATTGTTTAGATTATAAAATTGTCACCTGTATATTATTTGAGTCTAGTATTCTATTTTGTAGACTCAAAATTTGTATATGTTATGAAAATTATTATTCCGCTGTGATCTGTGTATCTATGATATTTGTTTCATATTTTATTCTATTCTTAATACTATTAAATCGGCGTGTTTATTACTTTGTATTAATACTGTACACGTCAAAATTCAATTCAGATATTAAGAAAAATGTATAAATGACGTGTCAATGTTAGTAAAAGATATATTCACATTCGATCACCCTTAACAAGCCGTATTCACCGGATTAGCAGACAACATTACTTGTAATGTTCTTTGCTAAATTGGGCAAAGCGGTGGAGTTGTTACATTAGGAGTTATATGTTTGTAGAAATCTGTTGTGATTGTGAAATGGCAAAGTAGCATTCAAAGTGGAAGAGGTGCTATATAAAAGGTAATCGTTACCTCAATGCCTCACACCCGGAATAGTAAAACATAGGATGCTTTAAGGCTAAGTGGATCGCAACTATCGGGATAAGAAATCACTATCTAGATGGATAAAATTTCTACCCGCTATAATATCGGGTTTAAATATAGTGGTGTATGCTATGAGACGTTTCAGATAGGTCGGTAATGGCCGGGTGATGTAATACTCGGCGCTATTCGTGTATTATATTTTCGGATAGGCCAGTCTTAATTCGCATGAGGACCAACATAGAGGCCTTGGGTGCATTACTCTAGAAGTTCATTGTATAGGAGGTTGTCTCTTACGTCACTATTCAGTTGGAATTCCAATATCCAATAAGTGTCGTGCAGACTTAGTTGTGCAAAGTATTGAAATGTGAGATGCAAGCATTTCTGCTAAGATTTATAAGTTTATTTGCAAATGTTTTCAAAAAGAATGTCATTAAAAAGAATATCCTTAATTTTGCATAACAAAGATTTTGATTATTATAAGGTAAAAACTTATGTGTTTATATGCTGCGTGGTCTTATTAGATACCCTTTGTTTTCAGAACCCATATTTTGAGTTCTCACACCAGTCCCATGACTGACCCAGAGTTTATTTCCTTTTCCTTAAAGTTTGAGTGTCCTATTTTTCCTGGTAGGCTAGTAATCAGGTTTAGTTAGAAGAAATCTGCGGAGCATGAAGTTAGAAGATTCTTTAGTGGATAGTTATCCATTTCCACCACACTCATGTATTATTGTATTTCGCATTTGTACGAACATGGATTTATAACTGGCCATGTTTAACTCTGGTAAATGTATTTAAAATTTCTGCTGCAAAGATTTTATATATTAAAACAATATTTGTTATTCCATTCATGTAAGATTTTGTTGTGTCTATTTTCCCATTTACCCTTAAGGAACCACCTCTTCGGTGCTTGGATTTGCGGAATGTAAATACCGAGAATGTATTAGTGTTGATGTATGAAGGTTGAAGAAACATGTCGTTACATTAATAAATATAGACCTAGTAGTCAGGTTTGCCCTTAACAAACCGCCTCTTCGACGCTTGGATTTGCGGCACGTGAGTACCAAGAATGTATTAGTGTCGATTTCCGAGGGCCGAAGGCCCAGTCATTACATTTGGTATCAGAGCTTTGGTTTAGTGAACACCATAGCCTGACTAGGGTAAGAACTCATCGAAGATAGGATTAGTAATATTCTAGGATGAGTAACTCATTAAAGATACGGTTAGTAACACCCTAGATTGAGTTGAGAGTGTTATATATATAAGCGTGTATTTGTTAATTTACAAAAATGATTTTAGAAAAAAATATGGTAAATGAATTAATTTTACCTACGATTATATTTTGAATATAAAAGATATGTTTTTAAAAGCTATAAGTAACTTGAATGATTGTTTAAAAACAAGTTAATAAAAAGATTTAAAGCCTAAAACATATTGTGATTAGAATTTCACAGTTTTACTATAAGATGTTTATCAAATAAGAGTAATAAGGGGATGTATATAAAACTTAAGAATTTGGATAATGAGGGCTTTTATCTAAAAGGGTTTTTGAAGAAAATTTCCAAAGGATTTTTGTATTGATTTAGAAGTAACAAAACCAAGTGCTTAGCAAATTATTTGATCGTCAATTGAAATTATGATACTGAAAGGTTATAAAGTGAATAATAGAAACTTTCATCTAAATTTTTTTTCAAAAAGAAGTTTTAAAGGATTTTGAAAGTTGATGATAATAATGTTTGGAAAATATTTTGGCAAGGATTTAACCAAATATCGATTGGCTTTCTAGAATTTGATCAAGTATGATTTTGCGGAAAATACCTAAAGACTTAGAGAATTATTAGCCTTAACTGTCAAATGAATTTATGTTAGGATGCATTTAAATTTAAACCTTGAAAGTAGAATAAGTTAGCATCCATATCTAAGAAGACTTTGTTTGCATTGATAGAAACCATTTATTGGAAGTATTCGAATGGGGAGTCGAAAGTGGAAGAAGAAAGATAACTTGATCATCCTATTGAGCGGTGAAGAACCCATGCAGTGGTCACCTAGAAATGGTTAGCCCATCATAGGTGAAGAATTAGAACAATATACTAGGTTAGACGAAGATGTCTATCCTATGGCCGAAATGCTTATACCTCCACCCACTCTTGAACTTATCATTGTTTTAAGCGATGAAGAAGTTGCTCCAGCCTCTGAGTAAACGATGGAGGAGGAGGAATCTGAGCCTATGGAAGATCCAAATTCCTTGATACCCTATGAATTAAACAACAACAGCGTAAACAACAATATTATATGAGATTTAAATGGAGACCATATCGTTTGGCGAGAAGAATCTTCAAGCTCGTACATTAAATGCAACCGGGAGGAAGAACCTGAGGAAGTAGAAGTTGAAACGTCTGAAGAGCAGGAAGTGTAGAGGATAGAGGAAATTGAGGAAGGAAATCCATGGGAAATCCATATGCAGGGTCTTAAGGAACAAGAAGCTAGGGAAGTAATCCAGGTAGTTCCAGTAGGAATGGGTTATTGTAACGACCCGACATTTTGAACCATTCGCGTCCATT
Organism: Allium fistulosum; assembly: GCA_030737815.1. NCBI lineage: Eukaryota > Viridiplantae > Streptophyta > Magnoliopsida > Asparagales > Amaryllidaceae > Allium > Allium fistulosum. The sequence continues at coordinate 1,364,826,281 of CM060902.1, read as the reverse complement.
ATAAGTGTATAGGTAGACACTCATGCCGGAGTTGAATTGCTCAACATACCGCGTTGTTAATTTAAGTTTGGCAAAACTGAACATATACAGTAAATAAATAACCACAGATCACAGACACAGAGTAAACGTGCAGCGGAAATAAAGAGATAGTAGTTCATGAAGCTACTATATGAATATATAAAATATAACAGAGTTTACAACAGAAGAGTAATACAATACATCAGATACAAATCAGAATACATCGATCACTGGAATCATCGAATGCTGAAAGCAGAATAGATGGCTGGATCTTCAAGCAAAGCTCCAACTTCGAAGGTGAGTCTCGAATACTGGTACACTCAGTTTGACCCGAGCGTAAAGCAAAACACAAGACACTCGAGTCAGGATTAACATTCTTATATTAATAAATCCAACTCAAGTGAAATAGCAATTGAAATACAAGTAACTCAAAGGATGTTTGGAATAACCATCTTTTAAGGATCCGTTAAACTATCTACTATGTAGTAGTGTACGATAAGTAGATAATGTCTATTAGTAATATAAAAAGATATCAAAATAGCGTTAAGTCATGGCCCATTCCACCCTTAACACATTTTTATTCCCAAAAGCATATACAAGACCGTAGTTTCCCCAAAACCGGAAGTCACCAGAGGGCAATCCATATACTAAAGGTACAAATCAAAATCGTAGTGGTCGCGCATAAATGGAATACAAGTATGACAAGGCACATGAGGCAATACCCAAGGTAGTGATACTAACGTTCGCCTGATCCGGACTGGTGAGAATGCCACGCCGCAGCGCCCGCAACACCGTGAGACAACACTCCCAAAATCAAGGGTGCACCAATCGACAACAAGTATAAGTAGTTCGAAGAAGTGTGTCTACTTGAGGTATCAATCCTCCATTGGCCCGGCACAGCTCCTGTTTTAGTCATTTCCAATTTGACACAAGTGTCAAGGCTATCCATTATCGTTCTCTTTCTTCAGTCATCACGTACATCATTCCAACCACTTCATTCTGGATCATCACTCCGCGTATAGTTATTAAAGTGGTTTTCGGTTTAGATAGAGAGTATATCCATAACCGAATTCCGGTCTCTTTAATAACTTCCATAATTATTACACCGATTGGTCGTTTATTTATTTCAAAACCAAATCAATTTCAATTTCAATTCGTAGATCAATATTTCATTTGTCTTTCTAAACCAATTCCATAAATTTACGTTTCAAAACTTCCAAATTATCGTTTCCAAAATCTTATAATTCAATTTCAATCTTTATTATTGAAAACCATTCGAATATTGATTCAAGTTCGTACAAAGTTTCATTTCGAAATCATTTAAATCAATTTAGTTTTAACATTCAAATCAATTTAACTTCATTTATCGATTTCATTCAATATTCGTTAAGTTACTTTATCATTCAAAACAATTTCTATTAAATTTCCAATTCATTAAATCAATTCTTAAGTTCAACTTTATTAAATCAAAACTTACAATTTTGAATTTAACTAAATTCGTCAAATCAATTCTTTCCATTACAAGTCTTACATTAATTCCAAAATATATCACATTTTCATTTCTTGTTAAAGAAATTCCATTTCACTTATTTACTTACTTAAATAATTTTCCAAAAACTTACTTAAACAAGAAAACTCAATTTCAATTATTTACAAAGTAAAATTCACTTATTCAAAAGTTCAATTTTCTCTTATTAAAGAATTCAATTCAATTTAATCATTAAATAATTTAACCTTATTTAATTATTAAATAATTCAAAACTTAATTATTAAATAATTTCAAAGTTTAATAATTTCAAACTTAATTATAATTTCAAACTTAATTATATAATTTCTCAAATTAAACAACATTCTTTCATCAATTACATTGTTAATATTAAATATTAACATTTTCCTTTCATTAAAAATTCCAATTTCAACTTCATTTCAAAACCATATTATTTATTCAAATAAAATCTTCGTTTTATTTTAAATCAAATTATTGACCAATCGGGTTTTATTTAATTTTCTATCCTAGGTCAAAGTTCAATTTGGGTATTTATCATTTCAACCCGATTCCAATTCAATTCAAAATCAAAGCATATCAAAGGGAACTTGCAGTGTGATAACTGGGATGGTGTCAAAGTAAATAAACAAGCAATAACAACAACAATAACAATCCAATAATCAATTTAAATAATCCCAAAATAACCGTATTAATTCGTATTGTTATTTGTACGAATTAATATAATTATTTCTAGAATCTACACTATCATTTCATGTAGATTAAAGATTATTACATTACGGTTTTTCACTTGTCATCCAATTTACAATTTCATACATCATCAGTTTAACAACATACATTCAGTGGTTCAAAGTGTAATTAAACAAATCTTACGCGTCAATAAATTCAACAGTTAAAGGGGTCATATTATACAAATGTCAGTAAATCAAATTTAACATTTAATTATCCTATATCAAGTTCAATTTCATACTATTTATCATTTTAACGTTAACAATTTAACGTCCAATATAAACATCAACAATCAATCAATTAACAACCAAACTGGATTATCATTGCATATATAACAAATAAAGGTGTCAGATGTCACAGGTGAACTGATACAGGTAATAACAATGTAAATATCAAACAACAGCATATTTCAATTGTCGTTTCAATTGAAATCAAATTTAATAAATAAAAAAACGTTAATCATGAGTGAGTGCTCACCTTTCAAGGCTAGAGAGATAGACAATGAAGTGGGTTACGAATTCCAAAGCACGCTAGATGGACACGATCCGACGAATGAAGTTGATAAATAGGAGTTGACGAAATCAAATCAAAACTGGATCGATGAAGATAATTGGTATAAGTAAAATATGTATGTAACTGTATACTATTGACATATATAAAACATATCCTAAATTCAAACACATTTGAATTAAATTTATATGTATTTCAATTCCATTATTCAAACTAAACACATATATCGGTACCAACCTATATATTATTATTATATTTAAAAATGAAAATCATAAACTTAGATTACAGCAAGTATAATTATTCATTGTACACACTTTTTATATATAAACAATTTTTAAAATCAGCGTTTTTTAATACTCAGTAAAAACACAGTAAAACGCATATAACTTAGAATATAGATACTACCAACTCACATACAGCAACAAATATAACTTAGAATACATATTTAATATATAACACTTTCAATACACAGTAAAAGCTCACGTCACTCATATAAAAGCTACTATATATATTGTTTACACATTTTAAACAGTACGCCCCAAATCATTAGTAGATTACTAAATATACTGCTGCACCAAATATAAAATATATACTACTGATTATATTACACCTAGAAGCCTATATATAAAACGCATATAAACTTTTATAACTAAATTTATACAATCCAACCCGTATATAAACTATAGCCGAACAACAATTTTATATATATACAAATATATGAATAACTTTATAACTTATAAAACATGAACTTACTGTTATATACAAATCTAGTATACTTACTGTTATATAAATATATAACCTATATCATTTCTTTCATAACATACAGTACCTATTTTATAAAACATGACTTTGAGAATATAACATATTATATATATGTAAAATATATATACACAACCTAGTGTAAAATATAATACCTCTATTTTTAAGCCAGTAAGATAAAGCTTGACTAGATCAGGGTAGAAGCAGTGGTGAGACATAGGAGGACGGAGCTGCTCGCGTGGAAGTGGGGAAGACATGGCCGAGCATAGTGGTGGTTCGATGGTTACTAGGGGAAGCGAAGGTCGGAGATACGGCGACCAAGGCTTGAGTGTGCGTGATGTTAATGGAGAAGGCGGGCAATAGAAAGAAGGCTGCTCGGCTGTGGTGGAGGGCAGTGGCGACCCCGATGGGTGAGTTTGGTGGCTGCTTGACTGGAAGAGGCGTAGGGAGGTCGGTGCACTGAGGTGGCGAGTCAGAGCGTGGTGGTGGGATGTGGGTTCAAGGCTAGGTCGCCGGGATTGTTTGCGAGGCGGGTTGCTTCGCTGAGGGTAGCTAACCAACGGTGGCGAGGGGCTGGAAAGGTGATGGAGATTCATACGTGATATTGCTTTTGGGTTCCAGAGTTTATACGTGATATTGCTTTCCTTTTTTTTTTACTGAGAAGATGAGGAGAGGAAATAGAGGAGTAGATAAGTGGCATATTAAAGAATGAGCAGGAATATTAAATTTCTTTTGAAACAACAGAATGGGAAAAGCTGAGCCTATGCAAGTGAAAGGACGAACTGAAATAATTATTTGCAATAGGGAATAGTGACAATCAATCTCTGAATTCTGGAATGTAATAAATGCAACGGCTATTCGATCTATATGGTAGGTAATGGATGGACACAAGAAATTCGAAAAGCTCAAAACGGTACCGAAACTGCAATTTGTTCATCGATCCCGCAGCGAACCGGTTCCAAAACACAGCATTTAACATAACGCAGAGATCAGTACGACGAGATGATCAAAACGGTATACAGATATCAGTGGTACGATTGAATTACAAAAATTCGAATTTTCTAATAGCGGAAAATGCAAGAAAAACGCTGAAAAATAAGATCGACGGAGCCAAAGATGTCCGAATTTGGAAAAACGACCAACTGACATCTTGCTCAGAAGATGGTTTAGAATTTTTCTATGTAAAAATATTTAGGTTTCGAAAACATTTTATTTTCATCGCTTTTTAACTGATTAAATTGATGTGAATTTACGTGCAAAATAAACTTTCATATTTTCGGACGAAAATTTACCAATTGCTATGTTTAACTAGACGTATTCCAAATATTAAATTTTTATTTCAAAATTTTATCGTTTAAAATTTCACAAAATTTCATCTATTTACGTTATTAAAACAGTTGAAATTTACGGGTCGTTACAGTTATGTTTCGTGGAACCAACCATGGTTGCCATATGAGGAAAATAGGATGCAACGGTATGAGGATGGAAACGAGGTAGACAATGAGAAGGGGAATAATGTTGATTACGACGAGGGTGATGAAGAAATGATAGGGAAATATTTGATGTTGGTTATTGGAATGAATCAGCTTCAGAATGCTGGTAGTGTCTCGAAGTTGGTTGTCTATCTAGTGGTATTTAGTATTAAGCATTAGCTCATATATAAGCCGGAGATTTGAGGAGATGATATTTAGTGATGTGCCAGTGTTTGTAGTATGAACCCCTGTAGGTTTAGAATGGCTTAGAATATTTTAGTATGTATGTTGAGATGCTTTGTATGGTGATGTAAGAAAGAAATTTTCTATAAAAATTTTATGACCTTCATTCATAACTTTGTTCGATAGCGAATACATGAATCACTTAAGAAAAATTTCATAAAACTTTTGGTAAAATATTTAAGTAAAAATTTCCTTTGAAAAAGAATAAAACTATATTTTTATGAAATGTTTGAAACTTAAACCAAGATTTTCTAAAGTAATTTGGAAAAATAAAGTATAAAAGTATTATACACTAAGCCTAATTTAGCCTAAGATTTGGATGTAAGTTCTTGATATCCAAAAAGGATTTATCGTTCGATGGTCGAAGTCAAATGTTGATAAAGGTTTGTAGTCAGATTGCTTACTTTTTCTATCAAATTGAGGGCTATGTAAGGGGAATAACAGCCTCTGAGCCTAACCAAGAACCGCACAAGAAAATCGGAGGATCAATACTAGTTCGAAAGCAAAGTGATATATTATAATTTAAGATCAAATAAGATAAGTGCATATGAATAATATGTAAGTACCACCCAACGATATATATTTGAAATTTCAACATTGGAATAAGTATTTCTGACTTTGCGCTCAATTTCGAGGATGAAATTCTTTTAAGAAGGGGAGTCTGCAACGACCCGCAAATTCATCATTATAATAAATTAACATTTAACGATTTAATGATTATTATAAATATTCAAATAATAGTAATAAAGTGATAATAAATCATCTATAATAGTTTTAAATTTATAAATAAGATTTAAAATTATAAGGAAAATCGATATCGGTTTATCGATATAATAACACTTTTTGTAAACAATCGTTTAATATTGATTTATACGGTTTTATGAATCAAATATGATCATTTTAATTAATGAATAATGATAAGAAAATAGTTTTCAAACTTTGTTTACAAATATATATACGTTAATTAATAAATGAAAATATGATCGAATATCGGAATCAGAATTCGTAACGGTTTAACATATATAAGTTGTACGACGTTGTTCAAATGACTTGTGCACCTTTCATGACATAAACATACACATACATATGTTGACATATACATATACAACTAATAAAAATAGAAAAGTAAATATATATTTACTAATGGTAAAAGAATAAAATATCTAAAGTAATAATTACTTTAAAAAGCAAACATCAAATCAATCTTACACCATATCACATCATCACCACCCACCATCATCACCACCACCACATGGCTAGGAGGAGGGGCCAGCTGCTGTGCATCCAAAAGGGGTTTGGAGGTGATGGAAATGGTAGTTTGGTAATTTCATGTTAAGATTTTATTCCAAAATTTTCTTATAAATACCCCACCCATTCTTCATAATTTCCTACAACTTTTTCTTCATCTTCTTACTTATTTCTAAGCTATTATAATGCTTCTCCCCTTAATAAAATAATGAAGAAATTATTTGGGAAAAGAAATTAAATTTTTATAATATAATATAATATAATAGTATATACACCTCAAAACACTTCAAAATCACTCCTTTTCATCATCAAAACCCATGACCACCATCATCCACCACCTTGGCCATTAGTAACCGCCACCTCCTTGCTTGGATGTAAGCATAAGAACCAAGGACGAGCAGTCCAAGGGCTTTCGAGCTCGAGTTCTTAGAGTTTTAGTTCGAGTTAGCGAAGCTATAGCAAAATCTAGTCAATACGATATCCAATGAAGGTAAGAACTCTATTTACATATACTATAGATTGGATGATATATATGTTTGGCTATGGTTGTATATAGTGATTGTTTATCATGTTTGGATGCTGTGAAAATATTGTCGTTTGGATATATAAACAAGTCGCGTCAAATACACGTCGATATTACATAAAGAAATCACTTTCCGAATCGAAGTATAAAAGTAGTATGGAATCATTAAAACTCTTTGAAATGGTTTTAAAGCGATTTAATTATGTTTTATAAATGCTAAAATTTTTTGGTGAAGATTATATAAGAAATGAAAAGACGAGTCAAAACTAGGCGCGTCGCGTAACGGTATTCTCTATTTCGCGCCGCAAAAGTTAAATGAGTATATAAGGTGGAATATAGCTCAAAATTCTTTGTAATAAGAATTTTCCAAACTATTATATCCATAATTTTCAAACAAAGAAAAAAATATCGAGATTTCAATAAGTGGATTTTGAAATATAAGTAAAACAAGTTTTCAAAATAATCGCGGTTTTGCAACTCAGAATCCATAAAAAGATTTCTGAAAATTTAATATTTTTATACGTTTTAAAAATATGGAAAAATCTTTATAAATCTTTTAAAATGTTTTAAAATAGATTTGAGTCATATTAATAATTTCAAATAATAGAAAAGTCGTTTTGATCAATATAACTTTAAAAAACTATTCGCATCACTATTTGCAGCGGTTTTCAATAACTTTTAAAATATAACTTTAAACTTAACAATTCTTTCCCGAATCTATTATAAATATTTTTAAATGAATAATTAAGTGTTTTAAAGAATATTTAAACATTTAGTAATTTATTTAAAAGGATTTAAATAGAACAATTAAATAAAAGCTATTATAAGCAATTGTTTTAATTTTGGCACCCGATTGTTAGTCCTTGAGGAGTTGGTTTTGATGACAACAACCTTAGAATAGATTATAAAATATAAATACTAACATTACAAGTTTAGATATATATGTATATGCAGGATCTAACCATGCAGGTATCAAGAATGAAGACTGTACAGTATAGAGATTCAAGATAAAGAGATAGAAGACTCATGAGTATCAAGATTATCAAGAGTTCAAGAGTTCAAGATTTCAAGGTTAAGTTTGTTTTATTAGGAATATTTGTTAAAACTCATAGAAAGGCACTGACATCTTAATATCCAATTTATTCGTGGAATGGAATCCACTTCGAGCCCGTTAAAGGGATGAAACCCTAAGTAGGATGGAACCTACGAAAATCTAGTGGGACATTGTTTTGTATCCACTAATTTTAATTCAAATGATTTTTCAAAATTATCTTGTTTTCAAAATGATTTCAAAACTTTCCTTTTAAAGAGATTCAAAACCCTCGATTCCATTTTTTAATAATTTTAGCCTCAAAAACATCTTTATTTTTAGAGTCAAATTACTCCTGATTTTAAACTATCTTTTCAAATAATATATTTAACTTTTGAATATTTATACTTAGATTTAAATATAAAATTATAGTTAAATTATGTATATATTGTTCTTTATATTTACTTATGTAGTTCAACTATATTCAAGTATATTTATAAAGTTTAAAATAATTTTAATATAAGATAGAGGTTATTTTCAAAGAAAATCAAAACACCAAAAATCCCTTTGGGATGTCGACATACCCATATACCCCATGTCGACATAGTGTCAGTTGGCTTCAAAATTCAAATTTCAAAAGAAGTGTCTAGTCGCCATAACTCTTCACGAATGGACATGACTGTTGTTCTTCTATAAATAGGGGTCAGTTTCAACGAATTTTTAATCATATTTTTCTGATTTTCACTCCTCTTCTTCTTCCACATTTCTTAATACAAAATCATACCATTACTCTGCCGAAATCCACATCAAATCATACTCGATTATTTCTAGTGTGAATCTCCATCACTATCTCTACAAGATCCAAGTGCTAATCTAAGTTATAGACTTCTTTGTAATCAATCGAGCGAGAAAAGGTGTAATTGTAGCCTTGGAAATCAATTGAGCGAGAAACGGTGTGATTGTAGCCTTGGAAATCAATTGGGTGAACTTGTTGCCCCGGAAATCAAGTATCTTTACCCAGAGGATTGTTATTCTGGAGGGTGTACCTCGTAGCCTTGAAACCGAGGGTTGTAATTGTTGAATTGCTTTTGAAAGGAAATCCGTACTTAGTTGTGCGGGACTGGATGTAGGGTAACTCCGAACCAGTATAAAATCCGGTGTGTTCTTTCATTTACTGCTTTTACTTTATATTTGCATTTGTGTTTGATTCTGTGTTCATATCTGTGTCTGATTAGTGTATACATTGTTAACAAATTAAGATAAACTCAAAAAGATTAACAGATTTCTTAAAACACTCTTCACCCCCCCTCTAGTGTTAATTCTAACCTTAAGATCCTTAATCCACATTTCTCACATTTGGTATCAGAGCGTTGTTTTCAAAAGTTTCATAATCTGAATTTTGAAAAGTTTTAAAATGGCTACTAACACTAGTACTAATATTTCCACCAATACTAGTTCATTTGTAGAAGGTCAGTCTACTGCCAGACCACCACTTTTTAATGGCAGTAACTATGCATATTGGGCATGTAGGATGAAAATATATTTACAATCTGTAGGATTAGAAACATGGAATATCACACAAACTGAATATTTTGAACCCACAACTAATTTTGCACAGTGGACAACTGAGCAAAAGACTGTTGCACAAAATAATTCTAAAGCAATGAATATTCTGTTTTGTTCACTTGAAAGAAATGAATTTAATAGAGTGTCAGTTTGTAAGTCTGCATATGAAATCCAGAAAACTTTGCAAGTAACTCACGAAGGAACAAGCAAAGTTAAACAGACCAAAATTTCCATGCTCACAAATCAGTTTCAGTTATTTAAAATGAATACTAATGAGTCTATTTCAGATATGTATAGTCGATTTCAAGATATTGTGCATTCTTTAATATCTTTGGGAAAGGAATTTTCGGAAGAAGATCAAGTCAGAAAATTTTTGAATTCTCTCACTCTAGAATGAGATCAAAAGACACTTGCGATTGAAGAGGCAAATGACATCAGTACTTTAAAGATAGAAGAATTGATTGGAAATCTAATGTCATTTGAAGTTCAAATGATCGGGAGAAGAGAAAGCAAAGCATCTGAGAAGAAATCAGTGGCATTCAATGCATTAACCGATGGATCAGATTCAAACAGTGATAATGATGAAGAGATAGCATTTATGACCAGGAATTTTCGGAAATTTCTGAAATACAGAAAGATGAATAATCTCAAGAGAAACAACTTTAAGAATTCCGGTAATCAGACTACAGTACCAAACTTTGTCAAATGCTTCAATTGTGACGAACCAGGTCATATCAAAAGAGACTGTCCGTATACAGATAGGCAGAATCCTCCTATGAACAATGAACCAGCAAAGAAACGGAAGCATGCATTTACTGCTACTCTAGATGACTCAGACTCGTCCTCAAGTGATGATGATCAAAAGACGGATAATTCGAATTTGTGTTTCACTGCAGTTCACGACTCCAACGAATTCAAAGAAATGGATTCAGAAAAAGGTACACGTTTACAATACAATTGGTTGAAATTGCTTGCATAGAATTAGTTGCTTGATTGTTTGATTGATTGATTTTGAATTGATATGTTGTTTGAATTTTAAAATTTATTTTCTATTTTTACTATTATTTTATTATTTTATTATTATTTTTATTATTTTTGACACATTCTGAAATATATTATAAGTATAATAATATTTCAGAAATATAGACATTAATAATAATATTTATATATATATGTATATTAGATAACTTAGGAAAATCATGTCATGAAAATTCAAAGGCACATGTCGACATGGCCCCTACCACGATGTCGACATGCCTACCTGAATTTGAATTTCAAATTTTGAATTCAAATGTTTGAATTTCCCTCCACCTTTTCACTTCATTTATTTCTCTGAAAAGATACCTTTTGACCAGAGAATATGTCCTTTGAAAGTCTATTTATTCACTATCTTTTATCATATCTTTTCACTTTCATTTTCAAATTCAAACTCTCTCTTCATATCCTCAAGCACTCTACTCTCTACTCTAATGGCTTCTTCAAGCAACCCCTCAACCATGAGAATTTCCAGAAAAATCAAAGAGCAATTACTCAATGATCCAGAGGCAATTAAAGCATACATCAATTATGCTAATTATGCCAAAGTCCATCCCGGAAAATTTGCTATTTTTCAAGATTTTTCTTCTTATGAAATTGATTCTCTTTTTGCAAATAATGGTGTTTCAAGTCTTATTGACTCATCTCAAAATGATTTTGTTTGCTATCCCAATCTTGTCAAAATCTTCTATGCTAATTTAAACCGTGGTTTTTATAATGGAAATGAGAATGAAATTTGGAGTAGTGTCAAAGGCACTCAAATTGTTTTAAATTGTGATCTTTTGGGTACCATTCTTAATTGCAAAAGCACGGGATGGATCTTTCTAGTTTTAAAATCGATGAACATGATCGTGAGACATTTCATCATATTTTTGAAGGAGATGAAAACTTTGAATTTAAAAACCGAAACTTTCGTCCTAAAGCAAGAATTGTCAATCTTCTCTTACAACATACTTTGATCCCAAGATCGGGAAATTTTAACAATCCTACCTCAAAAGTGTGCAAAGAACTTTTTGCTATTTTCGGAAACTATGATATCAATTGGGCGCAAGTTATTTTGGATGAACTTCGTCCTAAAAATTTTGAAATGGGAGAAAACACTTTATATCATGGAATTTACCTTACTCGGATTTTCAACTATTTTGGAGTGGATTTCAAAGGTGAAGAATTTGTCTCTAGAAAAGTTTTTAATATTTCAAACATTTCTCTCATGAAAATCCCATATGTTTTTCAACCTTATGAGACTCTTACCGAAAAGGAAGAGCGTTTGGGTCATGAAGAAATGGAAGAGGAAGAAGAAGAAGAAAGGGATGAAATGGGAATAGAAGAAGAAGAAGAAGGTGAAACATCCTTAGAAAGTATTGAATATCCTTCCAATCCATCCAACAAAACCCTTCTCAAAAACCAAAAGATAATTGGGGAGAATCAACGGATTTTAAAACGATCCGTTAGTAAGAAGTTGGATAACATGTCTTCAAAGATGAACAAGTTCTTTTCAAAAGTCAGCAAGAAACTTGGATTATCTTCATCATCTTAATCCTCTAACTAGTTTTATCTTTTAGTATCTTATTGTATTTGTCTTAGTTTGTTTTATTTCAAATGTTCGTGTAGTTCTTTATGTTTAATCATTGTATTATCCTATTATGCAATGAAATTGAATTTCCTTCCTGTCATCTAGCTTATTTTATATCTTGAATAAATGTTAGTATAGTATAGAAATATATATACATCATTATTCACAAAATAAAATTATCATCAAAATTCACTATAGTATGTCGACATACCCCTCTAGACCATGTCGACATGTACTGGTCAGAAGTGATTATTGATTTTGAATTTGAAATTGGAATAACTACCAAATGTCTATTCATTTCAAATGAATTTCTACACATATATATACCCTTTTCTTCCAGAAATCTTCAATGAAATTTATTTTTCATTCTCTATATCCTTCAGTTCTTTCTCTAATTCAATTATAGCCAATCCTATTCACAATCTATCTGAAAATCTTGAAGAAACACTCAATTCATTCAAGAATATTCTCTCTATCATCCTCCTTAATCAACGTCACTTAGAATTGAGTCAAATGCAGATGATCAAGGAACAAGAGAGACACTTCGATGCAATTCGTTGGATGATCTCCTCCCTGCACAAGGATGATAATGAAGCACATCCTCCCGTTTCTCTATCTGTTGATAACGAGAATTGGGATGCCATCAAACAAGACCCTATCTTTGGAGAAGAAGGATGGGTTGATGTTCCTCGTAACGTTTAATTTTCTTTCTTTGTTTGATTTGTCTGAATTAGTTTGTTTGATTTAATTTAGTTTGATTTGATACTTTGTGTGGATTGATTTTATTTGGCTTGAAGATTGGTGTGTGAAACATATATATACACTGAAATGAATATAGTCTTTAATTAAGTTATTATGCTCATAAGTATCATTATTTCTTAATCTATATATTATATATTCCATTGTATAGTTTATCAATGCAGGTACTAAAGTCCAAGAGTAAGGGGGAGTAAATTTTTGTTGATGACAAAGGGGGAGAAATATAAAATAGGGTAGTTAGGCATAGATTAAGGGGGAGTTGTTAGTTTTAGGAGGAGTTATTAGGATAGAAGGAATATTTTATAAACAAAGGTTGTCATCATCAAAAAGGGGGAGATTGTTAGTCCCTGAGGAGTTGGTTTTGATGACAACAACCTTAGAATAGATTATAAAATATAAATACTAACATTACAAGTTTAGATATATATGCATATGCAGGATCTAACCATGCAGGTATCAAGAATGAAGACTGTACAGTATAAAGATTCAAGATAAAGAGATAGAAGACTCATAGTATCAAGATTATCAAGAGTTCAAGAGTTCAAGATTTCAAGGTTAAGTTTGTTTTATTAGGAATATTTGTTAAAACTCATAGAAAGGCACTGACATCTTAATATCCAATTTATTCGTGGAATGGAATCCACTTCGAGCCCGTTAAAGGGATGGAACCCTAAGTAGGATGGAACCGTAAGTAGGATGGAACCTACGAAAATCTAGTGGGACATTGTTTTGTATCCACTAATTTTAATTCAAATGATTTTTCAAAATTATCTTGTTTTCAAAATGATTTCAAAACTTTCCTTTTAAAAAGATTCAAAACCCTCGATTCCGTTTTAAATAATTTTAGCCTCAAAAACATCTTTATTTTCAGAGTCAAATTACTCCTGATTTTAAACTATCTTTTCAAATAATATATTTAACTTTTAAATATTTATACTTAGATTTAAATATAAAATTATAGTTAAATTATGTATATATTGTTCTTTATATTTACTTATGTATTTCAACTATATTCAAGTATATTTATAAAGTTTAAAATAATTTTAATATAAGATAGAGGTTATTTTCAAAGAAAATCAAAACACCAAAAATCCCTTTGGGATGTCGACATACCCATATACCCCATGTCGACATAGTGTCAGTTGGCTTCAAAATTCAAATTTCAAAAGAAGTGTCTAGTCGCCATAACTCTTCACGAATGGACATGACTGTTGTTCTTCTATAAATAGGGGTCAGTTTCAACGAATTTTTAATCATATTTTTCTGGTTTTCACTCCTCTTCTTCTTCCACATTTCTGAATACAAAATCATACCATTACTCTGCCGAAATCAACATCGAATCATACTCGATTATTTCTAGTGTGATTCTCCATCACTATCTCTACAAGATCCAAGTGCTAATCTGAGTTATAGACTTCTTTGTAATCAATCGAGCGAGAAAAGGTGTAATTGTAGCCTTGGAAATCAATTGAGCGAGAAACGGTGTGATTGTAGCCTTAGAAATCAATTGGGTGAACTTGTTGCCTCGGAAATCAAGTATCTCTACCCAGAGGATTGTTATTCTAGAGGGTGTACCTCGTAGCCTTGAAACCGAGGGTTGTAATTGTTGAATTGCTTTTGAAAGGAAATCCGTACTTAGTTGTGCGGGACTGGATGTAGGGTAACTCCGAACCAGTATAAAATCCGGTGTGTTCTTTCCTTTACTGCTTTTACTTTATATTTGCATCTGTGTTTGATTTTGTGTTCATATCTGTGTCTGATTAGTGTATACATTGTTAACAAATTAAGATAAACTCAAAAAGATTAACAGATTACTTAAAACACTATTCACCCCCCCTCTAGTGTTAATTCTAGCGTTAAGATCCTTAATCTGCATTTCTCACACCGATGAGTACACCTGATTTTTCTATTCGTGAGATCTATTTAAGGTGCTTAAGCTAAGGAGATGTTCAGGAGAAACTAGTGCCTTGACTCACCTAGCCTCACTTTGGCGAGGGATAGATAAGGTCAAAATGTCGGAAACGAGTTAAGTATAAAAGATTAAATTTTCCAACTTTAAACAACTTGGGTTATATAGAGATAATCTTCTTATAAATGATATTAAATTTCAAGAAGGTAACTCATACTAATCATATGAATTTAAAAGGTGATTTCACCATTATTCGATGGATAGTACTTGGTAAATACGAAAATTAACATAAAGTATAATTTGAATGATATCTATAGATCCGTTTCATTCAAATATTAACTAATTTGGATTTACTATCTTAGATAACATGGTTTCAAGTTATAAAAAGTTACGTTTTTGGAATTGAGAAATATTTGTTAAAATTTAAGTAAAATGATTTGGAATTATTCCTAGTTTTAAAAAGAGTTTAATTCAACCAAAGATTTTAACAAAGAGAGTTTTAATGAATTCCATATATACTAAAAAGAAATGGTTTTCAAAAGATAAATATCTCTAGAAGATATTTTGAATAAAAAGATATTATTTAATGGAATATTAATCATCTATTTATAAACCATCTTTTTATTGATGATTAGTTTGAAGGAACCGGAGTTGGATTTAGGTAATCCTTATCCGAAAACCACTTCGAACCAATTTACACATTCAAAAATAAAGATATATATTAAAGGACATAATTTTGAAGATAGAAGATCTTCATTTTGAAAGGACTGCTTGTTGATAATCTCTGGGTAGCTCCCAAGATAAATAAATAGCAGTGGTCCCTTCGTTCTAAAAATGATCAAAATACGAGGACTATTCGCCACTAATCCTAGAAGATATTCTCGACAGGATGTGGTTAGAAAGTACCTTTGGTTTGTTCTGTTCCTAGACAACTGGTATGGACGAATGTCCGACGTTGCATTTCTAGATCATATTGACTGATCTCTATGAACTTATCATCTGTTTAGTGGCAGAGAAAGCAACTTCTCTTAGCTTAACACCCTTTCCTAAAATGTATTAGCTCAGGAGCTATACGTTTGTAGAAATCGGTTGAGTGATTGTGAAATGGAAAACTAGCATTCAAAGTGGAAGATGTGCTATATAAAAGGTAATCGTTACATCAAAGTCTCACACCCGGGAATAGTGAAACAAGGATGCTTTAAGGCTAAAGTGGGTCGCAACCAATCAAGATATGAAATCACCTTCTAGATGGATAAAATTTATACCCGCTATAATGTCAGGTTTAAATTAAGTGGTGTATGCTATGAGACTCCCCGGATAGGTCGGCAACGACCGGGTGATGTAATACTCGGTGCTATTCGTATATTATATTTTCAGATAGGCCGATCTTAGTTCGCATAACGACCAACAAAGGGGCCTCGGGTGCATTCCTCTAGAAATGCACTGTACGGGAGGTAGTCCCTTACCTCGCTATTCAATTGGACATCCAATATCCAATAAGTGTCGTACATGCTTAGTTGTGCAAAGTACTTAAATGCGATATACAAGCATTTCAGCTAAGATTTATAAGCTTATTTGCAAATGTTTTCAAAAGAATAGTATTAAAATAATATTACCAAATTTCCTTGTAAAAAATGTTTTGGTTATCATAAGGTATAAACCCGTTCCTTGTTTATGTGCGGCGTGGTCTTTTGAGATACCCTTTATGTTTCCAAAACCCGTATTTTGAGTTCTCACACAAGTCCCATGACTGACCCGGAGTTTATTTCCTCTTCCTTAAACTCTGGGTGCCCTATTTTGCTAGGCATCCTAGTAGTCCAGTTCAGTTAGAAGAAATATGGAAGAGCTCGGAGCATGGAGTTAGAAGATTCTTCAGTAGACTATTATCAATTCCCACCACAGTTGTATACCATTGTAGTCCACATTTTGTACGGACAGAGATATAAAACTGTCCATGTTTCACTCTGGTAAATGTATTTAAAATTTCCGTTGTAAAGATTTTATATATTGAAATAATATATGTTATTCCATTCGTGTAAGATTATGTTCTGTGTCTTCTTTTCCTTTTACTATTAATGAACCCCCTCTCTAACGCTCAGATTTGCGGCACTTGATTACCAAAGATGTATTAGTGCCGATTTCCGAGGGCCGAAGAAATGGGTCGTTACACAAGTCTTAACAAAAAATGTTTTTTATAAACCGAAAACTATTTCAAAAAATTTATAATTATTTTTAAGCCGTGTATATATGTTAATGTATATATAAATATACATTTTGTTAATTATTTATTCATACTAAAGCTTATTTATATATATTTATACATATATTTATTTTTGATAATATTAATATATATATATATATAATATGTATATTTTAAAATATAGAATACATACATATATATAACATTAATATATTAACATGAATCTGAAATATCTAGATATTTTATTATATAGATCTAGATCTAATATTTGAAATTTGAAATCCTAATTTGATTTTATATTCAAGTCACTTGTAATAATATATACAATTAATTTATATTATTTTTGATTACACATATATACACAACATATACATATATATAAACATTCATATTTTACAAACATTATTTAATATTATTTATAAAACTATTTATATATATATACATACACATATATTTTTTAGACAACATCTACATATATAAAGGGACTAATATGACGTTTGCGGTGTAAATCCCAAGATCTGTATATAGCATGTTAAACCATACACATGACTTATGTAGCACGTGCACGTACACACATATGTGTATATGATACACATATTATAATATATGATATACAAGCATAATAATAATTAAAACCTTATTTATAAATTAAATAAAACATTGATTTTATTTAAAATAAATTTAGTCTTCATAAGCCTAACAAGATACAAATGGAATAATTTTTTTGAAATTTACCCATTTACCCTATTGCATGTTGGTCCAGTTCCAACAATAAGATCTAAAATGGATTTTTTTTTAAATTCACTCATCTATCCCGTTGCGACCTGGCCCCGTTCCTTTATAAGGATATATAGAGATAGACTTAATAGGTTATTGGATTGCCCCAATCCCTACACATAGACACAATACTGAAAAGTTCAGCATGGAGAATTACAAGCGTGAAAATATTCTGATGCAATTTGGAATCATCCTTTCTCGTAAGGACACCTCTCATACTAATGAGGAAAAGGAGCATATTAAGAGGATATCTTTTGCATCCATAATCGATTCCATCATGTACACTATGAAGTGTACCACACTGGATGTGGCTTATGCATTAAGATGCATCAACCAATATCAGTCTAATCCAAGTGAAAAACATCTAACAGTAGTGAAATGTATTCTTAGGTATTTAAGAAATGCTAAAGAGTTATTCCTCATATATGGAAATGAAGGCCTATGAAAGGGTATACATATTCAAGTTTTCAAAGTGATATCGATGACAGTAAATCAGTGATTGGTTATGTACTCACATTAAATGGTAGAGCGGTCAGTTGGAAGAGTTTCAAGCTAGGTATAATAGTTGGTTCAATAATAGAGGTTGAATACATTATTATCAATAAAGCAACTAAACAACCAGTTTGGATGTGCAAGTTTTTGGCTGAGCTAGGGGTGTTTCCAAATATTGAGAAACATGTAACATTGTTATGTGATAATAATGAAGTGATGCATAACGCGAAGGAGCCTATATCTCACAAGAAATCAAGACACATTCTTCAAAATTTTCATCTTATTAGGGAGTTCTTCGCTAATAAAAGTTGCGATTAAAAAAGTAGACACTATAAAAAAATAACAGATCCATTCACGAAGGGACTATCTCAACCAGTTCTAAGAAAAGTGATCGAAGGGATGGGATTGAGATTCCATAGTTGATCCCAAGTGCAAGTAGGAGATTGATAGAGTTAGGGGCATGCCCAAGAGCATTTCTATAATTTGTTGTAAATTATTAACTCTGCAATAAAATCTCATTTAAAATAAAAGGTGTTTGTTTTTTGTTATATATTTGTTATATATTGTTATATGTTAATTAAATGATTAATTTAAAATATAACAGAAAATCCTTAAATAATATGTTATTTGATATTAATTACAAAATTCTATAATCATAAAAATTTCACATTATAAAATAACATATTGTTTTAAATATTCTTACTCAAGATGTTTCGAGAAATAAAACCAATTCATCCACTAAGACTAGAGTACATAACGCTCCCCAAATGTTACGCATAGTGTTACTCATCGCTGTTGGGGGGGCACCAAGAGGTTATATACAGATAGTTATTGGATAACTATGGAATAACTCATTCGATAGTTTTCTATTAGTTAATAATAACTAGGTCAAACAGAAAATATCCAAGCGACGATATTACATATTTCTCTTGACTTAAGAATACAGTCAAACTTCAACGTTGATTCTCCACTTTAATTATGGTTAAATCATGGCATGACATCTATCAAATGAATATGGTTGGGTCTGAGTTGAAGTATTGGAAGTAAAACACTATTCAATAGAGAATTTGTTTCCTCAGTTATATGAGGTTAGTATCACGGTTAACTATAGTCAACTCAAAGTCAAAGTCTCTGCCAAAATAGTATGGTCAATAGCAATTGTTTTTTGGAACCAAGGATGTTGTGTATCGATAAACTTGATAGAGTCAGAGTATGCCTGAGGCAATTATGCAATTTGTTACATATATCTAACTCGATAAGCAATCTTATTCGAAATAAAAGGTGTTTTCTTTTTATTATATTGATATAATATGTTATATTAATTAATTAATTTAATTAAAAGTATATTTAATAGAAAATCCATAAATGGATGTTTGTGATAGTAGTTACAATGCATTGTAACCATAAGTGATTTATCATAATAAAATAAACACACAATTTTAAATACTCCTAGTCAAGATGTATCGAGACTAGATATTAATGCATCCATTAAGACTAAAGTACGTAACGCTCTCCAAATGTTGGGCAGTGTATTACTCATGACTATTGAGGTCACAAGGGGTTACGCACTGATATTTATTAGATAACCATGGAATGACTCACTCGATAATTTTCTGTTGGTTAACATAACTAAGGTCAAACAGAAAATACCGATGTGACAAAATTACACAATTCTCTTGACTTGAGAATAATGTTGATCTTCAAAGTGGAAACTCCGCTTTGATTATATTTTAATTGTTGCATGACGTCCATGGAATAGTTGGGTAAAGTGGAAGCATTGGAAGTAAAAATCTATTTAAGAGAGGATTCGTCTTCTTGGTTATAATGGATTAGTATCTTGGTCCACTGAAGTCAAATCAAAGTCAGTGTCTCTAGCTAGAGCATTTCAATTAATAATAATTGTTATTATTGAACCAAGGACTTTGTGCTTGGACTATAGAGTTGAATAGGGATGATACTGAAATTTTGACCATTACCAAATTTCATAAGTCCAAAGTGATACAGTTTTGATGAAGACAATTGGTGTAAATAATTGTCACAATTAGGTAATGCTTAATAAAGGGCAATTGAATGTTACTGAAACCAAATAAGCGATATATTGGTCACACTGTCACATCTGCTACTAAGTGACGTGTGAAATTTGATATTCAAATTGTTCTGTATTAATCGCCGATCAAATTTGCACATAAGAGTCACACAATCGAAATGATGAATATTCCTTTTATCACATGATTTAATTAACATTTCGTTGTTATAAATTAATTAATTTAATTAATATTTATCAAATATTAATTACAAAATTTTGTATTTGATGTGTTGAACAATGTTAGACAATGTATTTGTAATGGTTATAAATATATTAATTGATATACAATATCGGTACGCGTTTAAATTTAGATTTAAATGCAATGGACATTGTTCGGGCCATAATGGGCTTTGAGGCCCATATAGAGCATGTAAATTTCGACCAAAATAGATTAGGTAGGCGAACCAAATGATGGCAAGAGAAGATGGCTTTTGAATGGTTTAAAAGAGTGGAATTGGTAAGAGAGAGATAAGGGAAAGATATATTTTTCTCTCCATTTGACTTCCTATTTATATGCCGCTCCCTACACCATTCTTTTTTATACTTTTTCTCTCTTCTCCCTCTGCGAAGTTCAACAAGGAATCCCCATTTAAACCCAAGCTAAAATCACATCAAAATTCTTTGATTCGATCGTCGATGTTAAAGCAGTTTGAGAGCCAGCAACTCTAGAACTCTGCAATAACCCATCATGAAACAGGCCTAAATTCCAACCCAGAAAACGCCTATCGAAACTTAGACCCATTCCAAAGCTGGCTATTGGTTGCTTAAAAAAATACAGAGCTACCTATCTATTCTTTCAGAACTCACATCTGAAGTAACAAAATATAATAGCAAAAATAGTACCTATTTATTTCAAACCATTTCAAATGTTACAAAACATAACATAATAGCAATAATTTTAATTGTCTGCGGGCTTGGTCGGGTGGTGGGGTGATACGCCTCCTAAGTGAGAGGTTTGAGGTTCGAGTCCCACCTAGGGAGTGTGGGAGGAGATACGCCTTTTCACATAGGGGGTTTGAGGTTCATTTCCTGCCTCCTTGACCAAGTCAACCGAAAGGTCTGGCTAGCCTGGAATAGCAGTTGTGGCGGGCCAGTCGTCTATTCCCTAGGTTTACTGTTCAGGAATCGCATGTCGATAGTGATTGACCAGGTTTCCCTAGTTTCAAAAAAAAATAATGTTAATAACAACCATTACATCATTTTGTTCAAAAATATATTTTGGTACAATAGAAAATAACATGAAAAGATAGATAACGACTGCCACAATCTTCACTCTCGCCATCTTCAAGCATCATTAACTCCATCCCTAACTTGTGTTGTAATGAGGAGAGAGTCAGAACAACAAGTGTCTGGTGAATAAAAACCTCGAGCCTTACTATTACTTGGGCAGTATATTTCAAAATAAGAACATGTCTTATGTATTTTAAAACCATTTAATACTTCATATAAGGAAAGGAGGCGGGCTCTCAAACAACCACTTAATACCTTCCATTCCCAAAGCAGGTTTCCCAATCCCATAACCCATAACCAACATCATAAATGTCTAACAATGCGAGAGATAGAACCCAAGCCACTTACTACCTTTTAATGGAAAATAGGCAGACTCTGACCATTTAAGACCTCAATTGAGGTAGGCCCCCATCATTTAATACCCATTCCCAAGGCAGACTCCATATAGGTACCTATCTAGATGACGTTGCATGGAAATCTTTTCGAATGCTTAATACTTCCTATTGAACTGGACCTTTCCAAGATATCCTTGACCATGCCTAAACCAAATCCTGACCATTTAATACTCCATTTAGGGAAGAAGGCGGGCCCCTCAAGCAACCACATAATACCTCCAAAATTCCAAAGCAGGTCCATCGTCTTATGACCCGTACCCATGGTGATGTCTTACATTATTCCGACTATTCGTAGGTACCAGTAGCCAGATTAACTGAGTAAATTTACCCTATAGAATTGGGACTAACCTCGCGTCATCATAGTTATGTAACGACCCTTAAATTTCAGTGGTTTTATTTATTTAATTAAACGAATTTTTGTGAAATTTTAAACGATGAAATTTTGAAATATAAATTTGATATTTGGAATGCATCTAATTAAACATAGCAACTGGTAAATTTTCATCCGAAAATATGAAAATTTATTTCGCGCGTAAATTTACTTCAATTTAATCAGTTAAAATTGATGATAATAAAATGTTTTCCAAACCTAAATATTTTTACATGGAAAATTTGTAAATCATCTTCTGAGTGAGACGTCATCTTTCGTTTCGTCAAATTTGGACTTCTGTTGCTCCGTTTATCTTAATTCGGTTAGAATAGCAGCATTTCTGGTACTGGTTATCGACTTTTGATCGGATGGTCGTACCACTGACATCTGTATACCGTTTTGATCGTCTCGTCGCGCTGATCACCACGGTATATTTATTTTTGTATTTTGAGAATTTGGTTCGCGACGGAAGCAATAAAACGGTGCGTCTTATCGGTACCGTGAATTGTGACCGTTAACTTTCCTTCACGTTTCAAATTTGTAATGTACAGCCTGGACCACATCAATAAATTACTTTAGATCTTTCAGCTGAATCAACGGGTAAAACTTGTATACGTTTTACTTTTCTTCCGTGTAATTTTGAACGGTTCGTTTTTGTGGCTTTTATAGATTTTTCTTTAAACTGCGTTTTGCTCTATGACTCTTTCCTTTGAAACCTCATTTCATTGCTGGAATCTCTGCGTCTTCTTCCCATTTCTTCCTTTGCCCGAGCTTCACCATTTTTCTTCCCATCGTGAATTCGCGCATGCCTCCCAAAGCCCCACCACGCTCCAACCTTCCCCTCTGCTCGTGCCTCTCCCGCTCCACCTCTGAGCCTCCACCGAACAGCAGATCCAAGCAGCCGTCTTCCCCACAACCGCATGATCTCCCCTTGCCGATATCCTCCACCCTCTGTATCTCCTCCACCTTGCCTAAGCAACGCGTGCAACCTTGCTTCGAACCACCAAGACAGCTCCTCCCTGATTTACGTGCTCCACCCTTGTTTTCACGCACCTTCCCACCAATTGCTCACTGGCCGAGGACAGCTTCACGTACTCTGCCTCTCTGGCGTTGCCCAACCGGATCCGCATGCCCCACCTGGCCCAGCCGCTCTGCTCCACCAACCACCGCCTCCTTTTCCACCACCGACTTCGCCTTCACCACTTCCGCTTGTCCCCTCTCCGATCCACTCCTTATCCTAGTAGTGTAGCCGTGCCTATATACATAAGGTATATATATACGTTCCACTTATGATGATTGTTGTAAGCAATTTGCTCTCTTATTTAATAGCTGCTTCATCTTTCATATTTGCTTATATATATTCTTACCCATTTGCATACCGTACTTGTATTGATACGTATAGGTTTAGAGAATATAAGGTTAATCATATAAAAACATGTTGGGATTTTGTTACAAACTATTAAGATCTAAGTTATACGTATAGTGTGTATATGTATATAATTATGTATAAGTTTTATATTCTATTGCTTATATATATAGATAAACAGAGGTTATAGTTAACATATAGATTTGATCTACGCTGTTGTATATAATAGATTATGCTGCCGTATATTTTATATAAATTTCATAATATATACTGTTTAATATTCTAGTTATTTCAGTTTATATGTTATAAGCTTGGAATTTACGTTTATGTAAGTATAAAATACTTATTTCTAGTGCTTCCGAACTAGTTTATAATAAGAAGAATTTTGTTCCTGTTGACAGGCCGAAGTCTGTGTATATATATTTTGTAAGTCTAATACATATAAGTTTTATAAATATATGCAATATATATGTAGCTAATAAAATAAGCTTACTAAGGCTGTGAATATTGGTTTGGAAAGTTGATTTTGAAAGAAAATGTGGGTTCTGAATCAAAGAAAATTTAGTTCTAATATATTCATATTATATGGTTTCAGTTACTTATGTAAGTAATCTTTTTCTACTAATTTATATACATTGTTATAAAGTATATATATTGTTGGTATCTGTTCTTATATATATTTGTGAAAACTTCTTTATGCGAATGCTGCTAGTAGATGTTACATGCTTTGGGATAAACTGCAAGTATATGCATACATATGGGTTTAAGATTTGTTTTGGTATTGGGCTTTAAGTATTGATGTTCAAACAATGTGTATACAGTTAAACGTTGAAGAAAAAAACAGTAGTATATGTATATAGATTTTCGAATTTTAAGTTTGCATAGATTTTGATTTTTTTTGAACTGTTGAATTTTACATATATATGGTAAATTTTGTTGTCTGTCGGTATAAAGGTTAGTTTATAATTGGTTAACTTATATATGATTAAAGAAATATAAAATGGTTAGCTGGGTACGTTAGTTTGTATTATATATATGTTAGTGATATTTGTATGTTAGTATATAGAAAATTGGCATCAGTTATATATGTTAATTCATGTGTCAGCCTACATGATTTAAATTATGATAGTTTAGGTAAGTATAACTATATATTTTTACATAAGTTGTAAATTAATTTATATAAGATTTGTAGAAACTGTTTGTTGATGTATATAGGTTTTACTAGTTATAAAGATAGACTATTGTTATATATATAGTAAGGAGTATACGCACGTTAGCCCATAAATGTTTTATAGTTGTAGTTCACACTTTTGTTATATAAGCTTGTACCGTATGCCTATGTGTTTTAATCTGAAAAAATGTATATATATATATATATATATATATATTTTTATATGTATTTAAGGATTTAGGATATGATTATATATATATATTGATATATAGGTTTGCTTATATCAATTATCTTCAGCAATCCGATTCTGATTTGATTTCGTCAATTCTTATCTGTCAGCTTCGTCCGTCGAATCTTGTCCTTCTTGCGTTGCTTTGCAATTCGTAACCTGTTGTGTTGTCTATCTTCTCTCAAGCCTCGAAAGGTGAGCAATCACTCACGATTAATATTCTTATATTTCTTAAATTTAATTTCAATTGAAACGTCAATTGAAATATGCTGCTGTTAGTTGTTCACATTGTTATATATATATATCATTTTCTGTATCTGTTCACCTGTGACATCTGACACCATTATCTGTTATTTATACTGTCGATATATGCCTGTTACTGTTGTTATTTTAGTATCATATCTGTTATCACTCTGCAAGTTCCCTATTAGTATAGAATCACTATGGGTTGAAATGATACATACCCGAACGATCTTGTAGAATAGGAGAAAATCGTTATGGGTTGAAATGATAAACCCAAGCGATTTTCATTGAATTGAATTTGGGATTGCGGGTTGAAAAGATATATACCCGTATATATATGTTAAATTGCGGATTGAAATGATAAATATCCGTATCACTTGACCATAGGATAGAAAATTATATACAGGCACCATTGGTCTATATATAAACGTTTTGAAAATGATTTCTATGGTTTTGAAAAAAATATATATGGTTTTGATTAATATTGATTTTTAAGATTTATTAAAGTTGATTTAATAAAGTTGATAAATAATATGTTTAAAGTATTTATTTAATATCTATATTTTTTTAAATATAGAATTCGTAATGATTTGAAATTGATTGAAATTGTACTTATTTAAGAATTATACTTAAATAAGTCTGATTTGAAATGTATTGAATTTGAAATTTAAAGAAGTGATTTACAACTTGAAATTTGAAAGGGTGACTTAACTGGATATTTCAAACGTATAAATATTTAAATGAGAATTTTTGTTTATTTAAATTGTAAATTGAAATTGTATTTAGATGTTATGGAAATGATTAAGTTAATATTTCAAAACTAAATAATTGTAAAGTGAATTTGATATGTATATAAATTTATCAAATTTAGTTTTGAAATGATGAATATTTAAAAGCTTTGAAATATATTCAAATTGAAATGGCTTATTTTATGGTTTAGATACGTATTTGAAATTGATAATTTGAAATGGTTTATTTAGAAGCTAAATCGAGTTGAAACGAATGATTTGAGATTTGATTAAACTAAATTTTTGGAATTTGAGTTAATTTGAATCGATTTTGTGAAAATTGAGGAAAACTAATTTATTTTATAACGAAATTTTAATATCTAAACTGTTTAAAAGGAAAGTGTTATGATTGCCAAAATACTGTGATTTCCAGACTATGATTTCGAAAGCATTATAACTTTGGAAAGTAATATGATTTTGAAAATGGATATTTGAAGTGAAATGATATCGTATTAAATTGGGTTGGAAATGATAATGATTTTGGTTTAAAGTATAAACTATTTTGAAACGACCACGGTGTTATAATAACGATTGGTTGGCAAAGAGACCGGGATCGGATATGGACATACTCTCTGTCGATACCGAAAACCACTTTGACAACCGTGTACGCGGTGGAGATTCCAGAATGAAGTAGGATGGTGGCGACGTTCTTAAGGTATGTTACGTGGACCCAACTCCCGAGAGTTGGCATAAGGTGGCTAAAACAGGAGCGATCTCGGACCAGTGAGGTAGCACCTCTTCTCGGACGCATTTCTTCGATATTATACTCTTACATGTGATTTGACTAGATGGCCATCCTCCGATTGGGAATGTTGTTCGAGGTGGAACGGTAGTGGCTGCTATGCGTATCCATCAGTCCGTATGCGTAATTGGTATATCTACCCTGGCATTGCCTAGTTGTGCCGTGTCACCTACCATATCGAGCTTTACTACGATTATGATTTTAAGATCCGACCGCGTTAAGGTTCTCCATCCCCTTAACGCTATTTTCCGATATGATTATACTTTACTTATTTAGACACTATTATAATAGCGAATATTACTACATAGTAAATAGTTTAACGGATCCTTAGGGGATGGTTATCCCAAACATCCTTTAAGTTACTTGTATTTTAGTTGATATTTCACTTGAGTTGGATTTATTTATATAAGAATGTTAATCCTGACTCGAGTGTTTTGTGTTTTGCTTTACGCTCGGGTCAGACTGAGTGATACAACATTTGAGACTCACCTTTGGAGTTGGAGCTTCGCTTGGAGATCCAGCTATCTATCGATCCTGCTTTCAGTTATTCCGTCGATCCAGTGATGTATTCAGATCTGGTATTTGATTATTGTATTGAGACATCTATTGTATTCGAGACCTCTGTTGTATCTTGTTTAACTCTGTTATATATATAGTAGCTTCATGAACTACTATCCTTTTGTTTCCGCTGCATTATTGTTATATTACTCTGTGTCTGTGATCTGTAATTATTTTATTTACTGTATATGCTGAGTTTTGCCAAATTTTATTTACAACGCAGTATTTTGAGCAATTCAACTCCGGCATGTGTGTCTACCTATACACTTATAATGGATGCGAATGGTTGAAAATACTGGGTCGTTACATGTGGTATCAGAGCTCTGGTTTTAGGCAAAACTTAGCATATGTAGTAAATTCAATTACAGAATCACTTTCGTTCGAGCTTGAATTCCTTCTTCTTTGACTCGGTTCCTTTGAATTTGGAACGTTCACTTCAGTTCCAAAGTCCATTTGTGTCCCCTATTCGTGTCTTTTGATTCTGGAGTATCCCATAACTCCACTTCGAATGGTCTCTATAATAAATCGGCGGTCTCGCCAATCTTCAAATAATTTGTACTGGGGTGAAACTCCTTTACAATCGGTATTGATTCACCGGAGATTTCTGTATCCTCGGTTTACGATGCTGCTGTCTTAAGCTATACCCGAATTTTACCTCTGGTAATCGAATGTCGATTCGCTTCAGAATTCTACATCGATCTTATCTATGAAGTCACGGTTGACCCGGTTAAGGTTGTCCGCGATTTATACAACTTTATCTATCTTCCTGTTTGAAATGCAATCATCTAACCTTCGTTTCGAGCCAATCTATTTTAGATTAGAATTCTCTTTGATTAGAGTCCCTCTATTTGGATCTCTATCCTTATGTTGGAATCCAATTCTGGAATCATCGTGTGAGGGAGTGTATTTGAAATTAATATAAAATAGTTTATGTTTATAGTGTGTTGTTTGAGTTGTTGATGTTGGTTTGGATTTTCGATCGATTCGTCTGATCAACGCTATCGATAGGATTTCCAAAACACTTGAACAGAGCAAACTGACACCATATAATTTTCAAATCTGATGAATGAAATAAATTTGTATGATTATGTTATAAATATATAAGAAAAATTTTCTAGAATTGAAAGTTAAATAATTTGGTTTTTTAAATGATAACATTTGATTATCATTTTATTGTTTTGTAAGTCATTGACTATTGCAAAATGATAACTATTTTGAATTTATTTGGAATTGAAATGAATTTAAATTGAGAATTTAAGAATTAAATTTCTGGTGATTTCAAACTTTGTTTTAAGTCTTAAAATGTATATTAGTTAAAGTATTTTCGAATAAAATGGTTTTTCAAAGAATTTTAAAATGTTGAAATCTGTGCTCTTCTCTTTGTCGCTGGAAAATAATTTCGGTGATGGCGGCCGCATCATCGACATTCATTTTCGAGTTTCGAAGAGGAGAAACCATTCTGTAGCTTTGCTACGGTTTTGTTTTGAAAAAAAATATATTCGATTTGAATTTCTTCAGTATAATTTGATGTATATATATATAAGCATCTGATTTTAAAATTAAATTTGATTTGATATAAATATATTATATATATCTCTAAATTGTTTGAAGTAAATCGGAGATTTAAATTCTTAAATTTTAGATTAAAGATGATTTCAATTATAAACTAAAGTCAAAATTCTTGGATAAATAGTTAACTGGGAATAACTGAATTGTAAAATCTTATTTGTATAATACTCAACTACATCTCAACATAACTTACCTAAAATTTTCAGAAGTTAAAAATGTAATTGGATAATATACAATATAAAGAAATTTATAAGTAAAATTTGAGTGGTTATAATAAATGTTATATACTTAAATTTTATTATAAAGATGTTAGTAGAGAGAAATAGAATAATAATTCAATTGAATAATAGATGAGACAAATAAATTTGTTTTGAAAGAATTAACAAAATTGAAATTAGATTAACCTATAGAAATACCTTGAATTTAAAATCAATTTTAAATATAAAGTAATTTAAATTGAAATTTTTATGATTTAAATTAATTTATATGGTTTAATATATGTGATAGGACATATTAAGTGGAATAAGGTTAATAATAATTTAGAATAAAAGAATTAAATTTGTTGAAAAAAATATGAGGAAAATAAATGATTATACAAATTGATTGATTTAGAAATTGTTAATTCAGGATGACTAGACATAAGGTAATGAATTCAGAAATAGATGAATTGATTTAACTTAAGTGAACTCAGTGGATTAAATCAAATTGTTAAATATTATATAGTTTAATTTGAACTTGTATAGTTTTTAAAATTTTGTTGTTTATTTTGTTTCAAAGCTATTTTTTTTCTTTCTGGTTGTTTCTATTCTCCTACCTCCTTCCTTTTCGGGGATGAAAAGTTTTGAGTGAGGGAGAGTGTAACGACCCGTAAATTTCAGTGGTTTTATTTATTTAATTAAACGAATTTTTGTGAAATTTTAAACGATGAAATTTTGAAATATAAATTTGATATTTGGAATGCATCTAATTAAACATAGCAACTGGTAAATTTTCATCCGAAAATATGAAAATTTATTTCGCGCGTAAATTTACTTCAATTTAATCAGTTAAAATTGATGATAATAAAATGTTTTCCAAACCTAAATATTTTTACATGGAAAATTTGTAAATCATCTTCTGAGTGAGACGTCATCTTTCGTTTCGTCAAATTTGGACTTCTGTTGCTCCGTTTATCTTAATTCGGTTAGAATAGCAGCATTTCTGGTACCGGTTATCGACTTTTGATCGGATGGTCGTACCACTGACATCTGTATACCGTTTTGATCGTCTCGTCGCGCTGATCACCACGGTATATTTATTTTTGTATTTTGAGAATTTGGTTCGCGACGGAAGCAATAAAACGGTGCGTCTTATCGGTACCGTGAATTGTGACCGTTAACTTTCCTTCACGTTTCAAATTTGTAATGTACAGCCTGGACCACATCAATAAATTACTTTAGATCTTTCAGCTGAATCAACGGGTAAAACTTGTATACGTTTTACTTTTCTTCCGTGTAATTTTGAACGGTTCGTTTTTGTGGCTTTTATAGATTTTTCTTTAAACTGCGTTTTGCTCTATGACTCTTTCCTTTGAAACCTCATTTCATTGCTGGAATCTCTGCGTCTTCTTCCCATTTCTTCCTTTGCCCGAGCTTCACCATTTTTCTTCCCATCGTGAATTCGCGCATGCCTCCCAAAGCCCCACCACGCTCCAACCTTCCCCTCTGCTCGTGCCTCTCCCGCTCCACCTCTGAGCCTCCACCGAACAGCAGATCCAAGCAGCCGTCTTCCCCACAACCGCATGATCTCCCCTTGCCGATATCCTCCACACTCTGTATCTCCTCCACCTTGCCTAAGCAACGCGTGCAACCTTGCTTCGAACCACCAAGACAGCTCCTCCCTGATTTACGTGCTCCACCCTTGTTTTCACGCACCTTCCCACCAATTGCTCACTGGCCGAGGACAGCTTCACGTACTCTGCCTCTCTGGCGTTGCCCAACCGGATCCGCATGCCCCACCTGGCCCAGCCGCTCTGCTCCACCAACCACCGCCTCCTTTTCCACCACCGACTTCACCTTCACCACTTCCGCTTGTCCCCTCTCCGATCCACTCCTTATCCTAGTAGTGTAGCCGTGCCTATATACATAAGGTATATATATACGTTCCACTTATGATGATTGTTGTAAGCAATTTGCTCTCTTATTTAACAGCTGCTTCATCTTTCATATTTGCTTATATATATTCTTACCCATTTGCATACCGTACTTGTATTGATACGTATAGGTTTAGAGAATATAAGGTTAATCATATAAAAACATGTTGGGATTTTGTTACAAACTATTAAGATCTAAGTTATACGTATAGTGTGTATATGTATATAATTATGTATAAGTTTTATATTCTATTGCTTATATATATAGATAAACAGAGGTTATAGTTAACATATAGATTTGATCTACGCTGTTGTATATAATAGATTATGCTGCCGTATATTTTATATAAATTTCATAATATATACTGTTTAATATTCTAGTTATTTCAGTTTATATGTTATAAGCTTGGAATTTACGTTTATGTAAGTATAAAATACTTATTTCTAGTGCTTCCGAACTAGTTTATAATAAGAAGAATTTTGTTCCTGTTGACAGGCCGAAGTCTGTGTATATATATTTTGTAAGTCTAATACATATAATTTTTATAAATATATGCAATATATATGTAGCTAATAAAATAAGCTTACTAAGGCTGTGAATATTGGTTTGGAAAGTTGATTTTGAAAGAAAATGTGGGTTCTGAATCAAAGAAAATTTAGTTCTAATATATTCATATTATATGGTTTCAGTTACTTATGTAAGTAATCTTTTTCTACTAATTTATATACATTGTTATAAAGTATATATATTGTTGGTATCTGTTCTTATATATATTTGTGAAAACTTCTTTATGCGAATGCTGCTAGTAGATGTTACATGCTTTGGGATAAACTGCAAGTATATGCATACATATGGGTTTAAGATTTGTTTTGGTATTGGGCTTTAAGTATTGATGTTCAAACAATGTGTATACAGTTAAACGTTGAAGAAAAAAACAGTAGTATATGTATATAGATTTTCGAATTTTAAGTTTGCATAGATTTTGATTTTTTTTGAACTGTTGAATTTTACATATATATGGTAAATTTTGTTGTCTGTCGGTATAAAGGTTAGTTTATAATTGGTTAACTTATATATGATTAAAGAAATATAAAATGGTTAGCTGGGTACGTTAGTTTGTATTATATATATGTTAGTGATATTTGTATGTTAGTATATAGAAAATTGGCATCAGTTATATATGTTAATTCATGTGTCAGCCTACATGATTTAAATTATGATAGTTTAGGTAAGTATAACTATATATTTTTACATAAGTTGTAAATTAATTTATATAAGATTTGTAGAAACTGTTTGTTGATGTATATAGGTTTTACTAGTTATAAAGATAGACTATTGTTATATATATAGTAAGGAGTATACGCACGTTAGCCCATAAATGTTTTATAGTTGTAGTTCACACTTTTGTTATATAAGCTTGTACCGTATGCCTATGTGTTTTAATCTGAAAAAATGTATATATATATATTTTTATATGTATTTAAGGATTTAGGATATGATTATATATATATATTGATATATAGGTTTGCTTATATCAATTATCTTCATCAATCCGATTCTGATTTGATTTCGTCAATTCTTATCTGTCAGCTTCGTCCGTCGAATCTTGTCCTTCTTGCGTTGCTTTGCAATTCGTAACCTGTTGTGTTGTCTATCTTCTCTCAAGCCTCGAAAGGTGAGCAATCACTCACGATTAATATTCTTATATTTCTTAAATTTAATTTCAATTGAAACGTCAATTGAAATATGCTGCTGTTAGTTGTTCACATTGTTATATATATATATCATTTTCTGTATCTGTTCACCTGTGACATCTGACACCATTATCTGTTATTTATACTGTCGATATATGCCTGTTACTGTTGTTATTTTAGTATCATATCTGTTATCACTCTGCAAGTTCCCTATTAGTATAGAATCACTATGGGTTGAAATGATACATACCCGAACGATCTTGTAGAATAGGAGAAAATCGTTATGGGTTGAAATGATAAACCCAAGCGATTTTCATTGAATTGAATTTGGGATTGCAGGTTGAAAAGATATATACCCGTATATATATTTTAAATTGCGGATTGAAATGATAAATATCCGTATCACTTGACCATAGGATAGCAAATTATATACAGGCACCGTTGGTCTATATATAGACGTTTTGAAAATGATTTCTATGGTTTTGAAAAAAATATATATGGTTTTGATTAATATTGATTTTTAAGATTTATTAAAGTTGATTTAATAAAGTTGATAAATAATATGTTTAAAGTATTTATTTAATATCTATATTTTTTTAAATATAGAATTCGTAATGATTTGAAATTGATTGAAATTGTACTTATTTAAGAATTATACTTAAATAAGTCTGATTTGAAATGTATTGAATTTGAAATTTAAAGAAGTGATTTACAACTTGAAATTTGAAAGGGTGACTTAACTGGATATTTCAAACGTATAAATATTTAAATGAGATTTTTTGTTTATTTAAATTGTAAATTGAAATTGTATTTAGATGTTATGGAAATGATTAAGTTAATATTTCAAAACTAAATAATTGTAAAGTGAATTTGATATGTATATAAATTTATCAAATTTAGTTTTGAAATGATGAATATTTAAAAGCTTTGAAATATATTCAAATTGAAATGGCTTATTTTATGGTTTAGATACGTATTTGAAATTGATAATTTGAAATGGTTTATTTAGAAGCTAAATCGAGTTGAAACGAAGGATTTGAGATTTGATTAAACTAAATTTTTGGAATTTGAGTTAATTTGAATCGATTTTGTGAAAATTGAGGAAAACTAATTTATTTTATAACGAAATTTTAATATCTAAACTGTTTAAAAGGAAAGTGTTATGATTGCCAAAATACTGTGATTTCCAGACTATGATTTCGAAAGCATTATAACTTTGGAAAGTAATATGATTTTGAAAATGGATATTTGAAGTGAAATGATATCGTATTAAATTGGGTTGGAAATGATAATGATTTTGGTTTAAAGTATAAACTATTTTGAAACGACCACGGTGTTATAATAACGATTGGTTGGCAAAGAGACCGGGATCGGATATGGACATACTCTCTGTCGATACCGAAAACCACTTTGACAACCGTGTACGCGGTGGAGATTCCAGAATGAAGTAGGATGGTGGCGACGTTCTTAAGGTATGTTACGTGGACCCAACTCCCGAGAGTTGGCATAAGGTGGCTAAAACAGGAGCGATCTCGGACCAGTGAGGTAGCACCTCTTCTCGGACGCATTTCTTCGATATTATACTCTTACTTGTGATTTGACTAGATGGCCATCCTCCGATTGGGAATGTTGTTCGAGGTGGAACGGTAGTGGCTGCTATGCGTATCCATCAGTCCGTGTGCGTAATTGGTATATCTACCCTGGCATTGCCTAGTTGTGCCGTGTCACCTACCATATCGAGCTTTACTACGATTATGATTTTAAGATCCGACCGCGTTAAGGTTCTCCATCCCCTTAACGCTATTTTCCGATATGATTATACTTTACTTATTTAGACACTATTATAATAGCGAATATTACTACATAGTAAATAGTTTAACAGATCCTTAGGGGATGGTTATCCCAAACATCCTTTAAGTTACTTGTATTTTAGTTGATATTTCACTTGAGTTGGATTTATTTATATAAGAATGTTAATCCTGACTCGAGTGTTTTGTGTTTTGCTTTACGCTCGGGTCAGACTGAGTGATACAGCATTTGAGACTCACCTTTGGAGTTGGAGCTTCGCTTGGAGATCCAGCTATCTATCGATCCTGCTTTCAGTTATTCCGTCGATCCAGTGATGTATTCAGATCTGGTATTTGATTATTGTATTGAGACATCTATTGTATTCGAGACCTCTGTTGTATCTTGTTTAACTCTGTTATATATATAGTAGCTTCATGAACTACTATCCTTTTGTTTCCGCTGCATTATTGTTATATTACTCTGTGTCTGTAATCTGTAATTATTTTATTTACTGTATATGCTGAGTTTTGCCAAATTTTATTTACAACGCAGTATTTTGAGCAATTCAACTCCGGCATGTGTGTCTACCTATACACTTATAATGGATGCGAATGGTTGAAAATACTAGGTCGTTACAAGTTAGATATTATAGTTGGTGTCTCACATCAGCCTCAAAGTCACGCTGCTGGTAGCCAGATTAGCTGGACATACTTCCATGTGTCTTTTGATCTATGCAGTTAAAGCACTCAACGGATTCAATGTGGCAGAGGTGCGAAAAGTCATAGCGGAGATACAACGAGGATATAGCGGGGATATAGCGGATGAAGCTAAAATAGCATATAAAACTTGTACTTAATGTATAAATGATAATTAAGTGAAAAGTTAACATTTAATTTAATTATAATTAACACATATTTAATTTTAAATAAAAATATATGTAAATATATTATAAATATAGATAAACTGGTATGTAAGATAATTAAATATAATAGAATATTAAAGAATTTTTGTTTCTGAAAATATGTTAAAAAATTTAATAAAAAAGTTAATTTCATAATTTTTATAATGTATAAATGGAATTTTCCAATTCTTTTCTTTTAAAGTAGATTTAGCGGGAATAACGGGATATTGCAGAAATAATGGGTTATAGCGGAAATATTGGGGATTAAAGCGGAAAGGCAATTTTTGAGGCTGTTTAGGAAAATCATAGTAGTAGAAATCCATTATGGGATATAGCAGGGTTAACGCGGGGCAATAACGGGGCATTAACTGCACAGCTTTTGACCGACCTCGCACCACTTATGACTTAGTCATATTTTATAACAATCTTAATATATCATCACACATCTCACCGAGTCCATTAATTGGGCTATATAAGAATTCCTTCTTATTTTGCCTTAACAGTTCAATTACTTTCTTACCGGGGATTTAATGAAAATTATTACCTAATTAACTACGCAATTATACATTATATTTGTATGTTATTTACGGTAATTAATATATAAATAGATACGCACTTATTATTTTCTATGTGTGTAAAAATTACGCCTTAACTAACGTCTAAATGTCAATTCCTTTTAAACCATAATATTGCAAGTCCTTTTTCCATATTATTAATGATACCAAAATTCCAATATCCATAACAAGAAATTCTAATATCCATAACAAGGATTCAATACTCATATCCAAAATTGCAAAAAATAGACTTATACATAATAGAAATTTCAACTCAATCTATCATATTAAATCAATGAAATAATCTCAAAAATAGAAATTGCAATCCCATTTTCAGCTTCTATTCAACCCCTCTTTTATAATAATTTAAACAATGAAATTTCTCTTTTATTTTCATATGGAAAAAATGGTATAAACTACAAATAAGATTGTACTCTACACCCTATTCCCTAACTGAAACTTCATAATAAAATTGGAATTAAAAAGGAGTGGAATAGAAATTGAAATCACCAAAAACTGCAAAAATTATATATTTCCATAATTTAAAGTAAACAGTTGAGAATTCCAACAAGAATTGAGTCGAATTATAGGAGTTTTGTGGGGTTTTATTTTTTTTATTTTTGTAAACCCAAAAACCCTAAAGCATATTAAAATCTATAATATACTAATCAATTACTGAAATAAAAATGCTAAGATTTCCACTGACAGTTGGTCCTTAGA
Source organism: Allium fistulosum (assembly GCA_030737815.1). NCBI lineage: Eukaryota > Viridiplantae > Streptophyta > Magnoliopsida > Asparagales > Amaryllidaceae > Allium > Allium fistulosum. The sequence continues at coordinate 1,364,789,398 of CM060902.1, read as the reverse complement.
TTTGCTTCTCTTTAGATTTGAAACGCCCACTATAATCTCCTCCAAATCTCTTTTTATTGAATATACAAGAAGGGATTTGTATATATATTGGATTCAGAAAGGTTGGAGGAGAAGAGGATTAGAAATTAAATAATAAGCAATTGTATATAGGATTTCTTACCTAAAACCCTAATGGAGTTTTCTGAATCTAAAGAGATGAACCAACAAAGCTTCGCTGGTATTCCCAAAATATTTGTGAATAAAAATGAGGGGTCTAGGGTCTTTTTTATAGAGGTTAAAAAGCACCAGTACTGTAGGATGAAAGTAGATTAAAAATAGAAAAATCTGGAACGTTCATCACTTTAAACACTACCCGTCACCTCGGGTAGTGGTCGACCGCACCATGTGCAACTATCGACCACTAGCGGTCGATCGGTTGGGTCGCATGGTCGACCACTGCCTCTTATTCTAGAGCATTTATTTTATTTACCGTTTCCTAATTAATTTTGTTCCTTGATTAATTTTAAGGTTAATTGTTAACATTAACGTTACTTAAGCCCCAAGTCTAATCTCAGTTAACGTTTTGAAATTTAGAATTAAAATTTGCTTATTTATTTGAATTTGAATTGAATTATTTTAGACCTGAAAACTTCAAACACTCATAACTTCATCGTTCGAGCTCTATTTTCAATGTATTATATATGGAAATGTATCAAAATTTTGCCATGAATGAAACGGTAAAATTTTCATTGCCAATTTCCAACTTTTATAAAATTTTCATTTTTACCCTTATCTTATTTACTTCATTTTATTAAATTTATTTACCTATGGTTGTTTTTATGGAGTGTTACATTCTTCCTCTTTAAAAAAGGATTTCGTCCCCGAAATCTTTCCAAAGGCGAACAACGTATCACGTAATAACATCCATGTTATACAACTAAGTTATTGACACAACCATCTACTCAACCAAAGTTCAATGTGATTGTGTAATACAGACATGCTATAAATGAGCTCAACCCTAGCACGAGTGTGTGATCATGTCATGCAAGTATGTATGCAAATACCCTAAACATGCATAAAACTTCTACATAAGTGTAAAGTAATTGTGAACAAGTGTAGCAACCATCTCCTACCGTCCAATCTAGCAACCACGATGCTACCGAAATCCTAATTTTGCATAGGAAAGTTTACCAAAGAAAAGCATAAGACGAGAAGTCCTCATGCCTTCCATCGGATTTTCTCCCCAATGTACTCGGACCAACCTTTATATCTTTGTTGTGGAGGCTACTAATTCCATGCTTTAGAATGCATGTGATGGCACATGATGCCATTGGCTTCTTTTCAATATCCCCCAATTGATTAGGCTCTACCACAGTGACTATGCTATGAAGGTATTTTCTCAAATGCAAAACGTGTAAAACGTCATAGGTTCCAACCAACTTACAATTTTTCTTATTTTTCCCAATATTAGGGAAGGCCCAATTGGTCTTAGTGCCAACTTTTCCAACTTTCCAATTCTTATGACCTTCACATGCTACCTAATCAACTCTAACTTTTCGAGGTCTCTTAATTCAAGTCTGATCCGAGTAGAATTTTGTCGGTGGTTTCCCATCCACAATTTGGTGATTTGTATGGCCTACCATACAGCGCTTTATGGGTGTCATACCATTCCTCTATTGGTGACTACTATTATATGCGAATTCTACTACAGGTAAGTGCTGCTCCCGATGTCCTCCAAAGTCCAAAGTCCATGCAAGCTCTCAACAAATCCTCCAAGTTTCAATTTACTCCTTTAGTTTGTCCGTTGGTCTTCGGTTAGCAAGCGATGCTAAGATTTAAAAAAATTCCTAAAGCTAAAGAAGTTCCCAAGGCTGCCAGCAAACTCCACCAAAATTTGCTAGCAAATAAGGGGTTCTTATTAATAATGTTGCTGATCGAAATTTCAGGAAGTCGGACCACCTCTTTGATATGAATATATGCTAGAGACGTTGCGGTCCTATTGCCCAAATGGGAATAAAAGTGTATCTTTCTCCCTTTTTATCCTAGTTCAATAGAAAATTCTCCTCTCATGTCTATATATTTTATCTCTTCTTTCAATGGTGACATTCTATGAACTAAAAATTATTTTTCTCAAAATCTTAAAGTTTTAGGGTTAAAGCATTCATTTACTTTAGGTTGCTAATCTAATTTCCTCATTATCTTCCAGTCTTACCTATGGTTTATCGCTAGTTAAGTATCCCCGTAAATTTTCCTTAGTTACATTGCTTCTATATATATATCAAGTGGTTTAATCCCATAAAATCAACACAGGAATAAAATAGGAAAAATCTCATGCCACATCATACACTTTTCCAATAACTAAGGGAAACAACTAGTGATTATAACCCAAAAACTCTAAAAGAAAATTTTGCTGGAAGCTGCTAATTATTATCAAGTGGTATAAATGACGTTGAGGTCCTAACATTTCTTACTAAATAAAGATGGGTATTTCTTATTATGTAATTCCATTATTACCTATTTTTCTTATTTATCCTTTTTGGTTTCTAATAAATATGATTCATCCATTGATTAATATATCCATAACAGTTGATCATTACTGTCAAAATTGGATCGTCCCCAATTAATCATTATTTAATCCATTTAACCCTCTTCAAGTTTCAAAATCTATCAATTACTTAGATTTAATTCTTCCATAAATGCTACATTAATTTTCCCTAATCAGTCTTCATTTCATTACTTTTTTCTTGCATTAATTACAAATTTATTGCCCATTAAATTTTTATTTAATGTCCATAAATCCTAATTTGTTAATCACTAATAGTACGCATATAGTCGTAGTTTATGCTATTTCTATATATTCTTATTTCTAGCCATTAAACGTGGTCATACGTGTATACTAATTTCTAAACTAGAACGCTTATCTCCATATTTCTAATTTACTAGAGCTATCCTTAAAAAGGACTACAATTACGATCTCCCATAAATTAACCACAAATGAGATTTTTACTTTGTTCGAATTTACAAAACACTATTTCTTTTCTTCTATTAAAAGATGCAGTGTAAATAATAGAAAGGATATCCATATCCTACACATTTCTTTCGCTTTTTGGTGCATCCTTTGTTAATTCAAACAATGCACTTTTATACATATTTTGGAATATGGTGATTTATAGAAATTACATAGATACTACTCTAGATAAATTAAAATATAGAAATTTACATCCTAAACTATCTAGGGCAACCTAATTTACAACCCAATTATAGATCAGGAATATCTTTATACTTTACCAACTTCTTCAAAAAAAGGTTTGGGACTGATTTCAAATTTACAGATCAGGTTGTACACTCTATTCCCATTTTATTCATATCGTAAAAACCTTAGTTTATCCTACCTAGGTAGTGATCCCTATCTACTCTATGAAATTTTTTATTTTCAATATTCTTTAAGAAACTAGAATTTTAGCTACATATAAAATAATTTTAAATAAATTTTTTTATTCAAATAAAATTATTTTGTTAAATTTAAAATTAGCATTTTTTACTCCATTACTTGTAAAACTTAAAATTTCATAAACATAAAGTACCAAATTCAAAATCTCTTTCTTTGAAAATATAAACTTAGAAACTTTCGTCAAGAATTCAAAATTGCCCAGTTCTAAGAAGGAGCAAAATAATTTTTCCTTTTAAAATTCTTCATCAAAAATTATTCCTTTGAAAGTTAGACTTTTAATTCATTGTATTCAAAATGTAAGGACCTGGATTTTTGAACGTTTTATAATTAAATATCGGTATTATTTTAGATACTTAAATCATGGATTTAATGTGAATGAAAATGATTTTGAAAGTTTATTAAAATTCTTTTTAAATAATAAATGGATATAGTAAACGTTAATTTATAATTTAAGTGATTAAATTTGTTTTAATTCACATGTGAAATTATCATTTCAGGATACTGTCTCAGATTTTGACAAAACCAGTGCGAATGGATCCGAAATAATTAATTGTTATACACCAATGAGTTTCGTGATGATCGGACGTGTTGTGTGGTCGTGCGTACTTAAAACGCAAAGAATTTAATTAAGAGAATATAATATGATATGTTATTTTTTATAAATACTCCTCTCCCTTAACCTATTTTCTATTTCTCTTTCTTCCACCAGTGAAGTATCTATCGCCATCTTCTTTTCTTCCATCAATTATTTCAGGAGCATGAATCAATAAATCGAGTAATTTTAGATTCGTTGAGTTCGTATAAGAGTGAGCTTTGAGATGGTGTGTCTCGATTAGTGTGCGTCGTTGATTGGTAGTGATTGATTTGTATTGGCTGTGTTAGGGCTGATTCGTGCTAGAGCTAGTGGCGACTTTAGGAAATGGGACAAGTGTCATTGGACTAGTTGGGCCGAGACGAATTATCGGAGGAGTTTCAAGGAGTTGCGGCATATATAATGAAATGTGACATGTTGTTGTTGTTTTTTGGTAGTGGACGTTGTGATTGGCCAGATGGTGATGGAGGTGGAATTAAGGGTGGCGGTGAACTCGTGGAGGTGAAAGGAGTTGTCTAGCGGTGGTTAGGGACACTCTGGATGGTCGAGGCGAAATGTGATGCCTAGGCCGTGGATTTATGGCACATGGTCATGATCGATAGGGGGCATTGGAGGTGTCGAAGTTATGGTGGCCGAGTTGAGTTCAAGATGAGGGGTCGTTTGGAGATGATTGTTCATCGAATAGTGGACCGGAGATTCGGCAAGAGGTGGAAGCGTTCACGCACAAATGGGTTTGTGCATATCAGTAAGGTGGGAGGAGGAATTGAATTGGAAAGGAAGGGATTAAGGTAATTAAAATGTTCAACAATAATTAGTTTAAATAATTTAAATCTAAATTCTTATATAAATCGTATCTTTTCACCCTAGGTTCGATTGAGGCGCCGTTTTCGTCGTCGCACTCGTATCGATAATATCTACGCATTGGGGTTGGATTCATCGAGCTTGGAGCTTCTGAGAATTTTAGTCAAAATTGAACGACTAGACTATTCGAAAATGCATAATCATTGGATGGAATTTTGGTGAGTTTACGCACCAGTCGATTGTATATTATTGTGTATGTAACTTTTGTTGTATATAAAATATAAATTGTATAACAAACAGTGCAAGTTATTACTTTTGGACCCCACCTTGTTTTGTAAAACAAATGACAACATTGTTATGAAGTATAATATCTCTTTTGATCATCTATAACCTGTACCATGGCCCAGACTACTTGTTTACATGTTTGATATTGCTATATGAAAATTGATAGTGCGTTATGATTGTTGGAGCAATATAGTCATTATAAAGGTGATTTGAAATCCCTAATATTTAACATATGTTAAATTAGATAAATTGTGATATATTACAGAATATATAGGATTGTTCTACACCATTTCGGTGTGTTTGACATAAAGGAATTGGTTTGGACATTTGTGGAAATTGAAAATGGAAGTTGTAAGTATTAGAATCGAAAAGGTCGTTATGGATGCACTCTAAAATCACTGTAATCGACTATTTTAAAGTAAACTTTAAAAGACATCCTAGTGCTTCTTAATATTTTTAATAAGTACTGTAAGCATACTTATTATCAGGAAATATCAAGATTTAAATATATTACTGGAAATCATTGATGGGTTTTTGAAGTGATGGTTTTATTTTATAAAATAGGTTTTTATGGTTTTTAAATAAATGTTTAAAAATATGTACAAGTATTTTAAAATTATATTTTTAGTACATATATGGTTTTAGAAATTGTTAAAGGTTTTATTTAAGAAATAAAAGGTTTTTCTATTATAATATTTTACAAACAGTTTATAGTATTTTATTAAATATCTTATATTTACAAATAAATTAGTATATGTATGTTTGTGTGTATGTGTGTGTGTGTATATTTAAAGGTATTTTTGTATATTTAGAAGTTTTAAAAAGGAAGTTTAATATTTCGTAAAGGAATTTAAAAGGGAGTTTTTAGATTATAACACTTATGTTATAATGGATTGTTCTGTAAATTTATTAAAAAGGCAAGTATAAATTGATTATAACCTTGTTTAATAAGAGAAGAAATACTTAGAGCTTTAAATGGATATTTCAAAGTAAATGGCAAGTATAAAATTGATTTTGAGTTTATAGTAACGATGTTTATGCAATATTTGTATTAATCCATTTAACTATACTTTTGGAAAGTAATTAGACCTTTAAAATGGAGTACTAAAGATAATGATTAAGAAAAAAGAGTTTTGGGTTTGTCATAAACGATGTTTTAATAATATTCGTTTTTAAACCTTTGAACAATATTTTAAAGTGGTAAAATATTGTTAAACTATTTTGAGAAAGTACTTAGATCTTTGATAATGGAATTTTAAAGAGAATAACAAATAAATATTCGATTTGGGTTTGTTGTGGCAACGTGAAAGTAACATTCACCTTTAACCCGTTTTGATTATACTTATGAACATAAATAAATCTTAAAAAGGGAGTTTTTGAGATAATGAAATAGTGAAATGGTTTTGGGTTTGTAGTGACAGTGTTTAAGTAACATTTGCCTTAAGCCCTTTTGAAATTGATTTGTGAATATACTTATACGGTTGAGATAAGTATATGAATACTTTTGAGAAGTATTGAAATGTGTTGAAATGAATAGTGATGTTTTAATTAAATAGTAATTAACAAACGAAGCTTCATTTATAAGGAGTCATTGAGTAAAAATGAGTTTTAGTAATAAAAGAGGATTTTAATGTATAAAGGAAGATTAATTAAAAAGGGATTAGAAGTTGTTTATACGACTTGATCGAGCTCATGTGTTTTGATCGTGCTTTGTGTGTTACTTGCTCATGGACAATATACGACACTTATTTTCCCGTATGTGATTACTCTCATTGTTATTTGATTTGACCAAGTATACTCTCAAAATATCCAAAAGAAACACGGGAATTATATGGTACAGTTATCTTCGATGATACTATATTATACATATAAGCTTGTTTTGCTCTTCTAGGACAAATGATAATGAAATCTGTCTGCTTAAACAGTTAGGTGGCCGTTGGCATCAAAATTGGCCATCAACACTCAAGTATAAGTGAAAGCACCAATATCTAGTCACAGATCACAGATAGAGTATAGGTAGAGAATATAATATGAAGAATCACCAAAATTAAAATGAAAGCAAGTTAAAAAGACAAGATTTATAGTGGTTTGGCTAACTCCGGCCTACGCCCACTCCAAAAAAATCCTTTTTATTATCAAAAATTTGATTACAGTTACAATCTGGAATTTTTGAATAAAAATGGCAGAGTACTCTAGGTGGAAGATGAAGAGAAACAAAGTGAAGATCCCCTTTTGTAAAGTCACAACTGCTGTATTTATAGGCAAAACTCCGGCTATAGGGCCTCCTCACCTACATGGGCCCACCATAGCGACTGTCGAACCCAACTCGTCCATCTATGCCGACCTAAGGTAGTTCGTATACTAACCTGAAGTAAACCCTATGCTGACCCGAAGTAATTCCTATGATGACCCGAAGTAGATGCACATGCTGACCTGGAGCTGATTCCTTCTTTGCCGACCCGGAGTAGTACCAATGCTAACCCCAAGCATGTCATAGGCCGACCCGAAGTGAAATGTATGCCGACCCCATGCGACTCATCTCTAGCCAACTCGAAGTTGATACCAATGCCGACCCCAAGTGAAGTCATGCTGACCTAAAGTGAAACCAAAGCCAACCCTAAGTGAAGCAATGTGGATCTAAAGTGAAACATCTCTACCGACCCGATGCTGTAACGACCCAGATTTTGGTCGTTTGATTCTGAATATTTAAGTGGTTTTAAATATTAAATTTGGAATATAAATTGATTTTTAGATACGAAGATTCTAATTGAAAATTTTAAAATGAATTTAAAATTCCAAATATAGCGATTTAATTAATAAATTTAATTATTGAGTTAATAATTAAAAATCATTTAAATAATTGAATTGGAGTTGAATATTAAACCGAAATGATTTCTAATGTTGATATAAATTCTATTTGAATTAGAATTGAGTTAGTTAGTTTTTAAAACTGGAATTTCAAGCGATTTCGTAAATTTTAGAAATCGTCGATTTAATCGATGATTAAAAATAGCGATCCGGGGCATAGTCTCGGAATTCGATAAAACCAGTTCCATTGGATCCGTACTAATGTATTATTATCGGATTTCAAATTTCATAGCGTTTGGATTTACCGTTTGGTCGTACGATCTGAAAACGCATAGAAATAATTTAATTTATCTAATTAGTCGATTTAAAAAGCTATCTACTCCATACGATCGAATTAAGTCCCGAGACTTGTTCCATTGCATTTGGAATAGAGGTATAACATTATGAACGCCAGGCGGCATGCCTCGATAGGGGTTTGGAATTTCGAGGTCTATAAACGAGATAATTTTGAATATAAAAAAATATATTTTCCTTTATCTTCTGGAACACGCCGCCTGTCTTTATAAAACACTGTCTATCTCTTTCCCTTACCTTCTTCAGGAATTCAAAACCAAAACGAACGATTAAAAAAAATCATTCGAAACTAAATCGAACAAATCGAAAAAAAAGAAGGAATGGAAATCATCATCGCGAAATCGCAGAGGGAAGCTCGAAGTCGTGGCGGCGCTTCAGGCTGGGGGGGGGGGGCGAACGACAACTTCTAGGGTTGTGGTCATCATTCTTAGTACGACTTGGGTTGTGTCGCTCGGAGTGTTGATGGATACTGGAGGCGTGTGTGAGAAGTTGCTGGTGTGTGGCGTGTGTGAGCAGTTGCTGGTGTGTGGCAGTGGCGTTCGTGAATGAGGTAGGCGTCGCGACTTTGGAAAGTCGTGCGTGCGAGGCGAGGGCTGCTGGTCGTGGACGTCGTCGAGTTAAGGCGAGGTAGGGGTTCAAATTTTCATGCTTTGTAATATGAGATATTTTATAATTAAATAAATTTATAAATCAAGTCAAAGCGTTTCCTTTCTTCTAAAGCAAGCTCAGTGTATATGCAAGCTCTCCCCTTTTTCAATTCAATTAGATCGTGCCCCCCTTCCTCTTTAAGTCACGGAATCCTTTGTTCTCTTCTGGGAACAAAATTGACTTAAATCAAAAATGGGGTAAAACGAAAATCAAAATCTCGTTCTCGTATAAAAAATAATAATGTTGAATCGCGATGGCAACACCTCGCGATGGCGAGCAGAACTCAACGATGCATTGAGGAGGGCAGCGTGGAGGGTCTCGAGGTGGGGTCATTCGAGCAGGTCGAGTCGCGATTGGGCTCAAAGGTGTGGCATCTTCGACTAGGGCATGCGAGTGTGGGATTTTCATCGCACCTAGGCGCCTAGGTTGCTGCCGCATGGGAGAAACAGCTAAGGTTCGTGGTCTGATGGTCTTCACGGTGGAGACGTGGAAGGCCACGACAAGTAGCTGGAGGAGATAGTGGCACAATTGTCTCAGACTGAAGCATATATTCTTGGGCCAGTAGTGATTTCTATGAGTAAATTTTACTCACAGTTTTATCTATATCTGTATCCATCGCGTATATATATAAATCCAGATTATTATTGCACGATTGAATTATTGGTTTAGTATGTTGAATTGGAATTTGATTGATGATATAGACAGTTGCTGGATAGTGTTAATGGGAAGTGTATATTTACAAACGAAACTCTTGTCCGTTTGAAAATTGAGTTTTATATTATTTATATGTCGATATGTATGTATGTGTAGATGACCGAAGCTCGATGGAACTCAACTTGGGTTACACAATAGATTTAAAGTGTTAATTGGTTGATAAAATTAATTTTGGAACGGATTGCAAATAAAATCAAGGTGAGTAAATTTCACACAATTTGGTTGACTGGAATTAATTTATATTAATTTAAATTGATTATTGGATGATTGGTTGAATTGATATGTTATTATCAGTTTGGATGTTATATATATATATATAGTAGTATATATATTAGTAGTTGGATATATTTCCCGCCGTTGGAGCGGATGAGACCCTATGCTCCCCGCATAATAGCGGATGACCCTATATACCGCGATATCCTCCTCGAAGTGGGATTGGTATTTTTATGCTGTCGAACATCTGTGGATGTAGGGAAACGGGTTGGAGGGATCCAACCGGATTACTCAAAAATGTTGATTTTAATTTCATATATAATGATATATGATGTGTTAGAATAATCTGTTATAGATTATTGTTGTGATTTGAATAATTGGATGCTATAGTAGCATTGGCCTGAATTTTGGTATTTTAAATACCATAAGTATTATTTTTGAATTTGAAGGAACTAAAAGGGATTTTAGGAAAAACTATTTATATTGGAATTTGGATTATTTTAAAGGAAATCGAGTTGGATAAAATAATAATTTGATTTTTGGGTTTGTACTTAACTATTCGAAAAATATTTTTAATCGAGTTTTAAAATAATTTATATAGAGTATTTTTAAACGGTGGATTTTTAAAATATATTTCTGGGAAATATGAAAAGGAGTTGAAAGCGATATTTTTAATAGATTTGTGAAATATATGGAATTTATTAAGAATTGGATTTATAAAATGGAATTTTATAAATGAGATTGGTTTATAAAAAGTGAAGCTCAAGGGAGTTATAAATTTATAAACAATGTTATAAATAAAGGAAATCGATATCAGATGATAATTTGGGAATATAAAATTCATAGGGTGAATTTATATTAGGATATGGAAATAGGGTTGAGGAAAAATAGTGGATACTATTTTTGAAAAGTGGAAATGGATAAGGAGATCGGGATGAAAGCGATGTGTTGGGAATCGAGAGAAATTTATAAATTAAAAATGGTTATTGAGATTTTTTTTAAAATATTTTTATTTAGAAGTTAAGTTTGTTTTTAAAAAGGAAATTTTATTTATTAAACTATGAAATGTTAAACTAGTTAGTATTGGAATATATCAGAAGTGGGTTATTCAAGTATTTAATATTCATTGAAATAAAATCTATTTTTTTATATAATTAGTTTTGTAAATCAATTAGTTATTTAAAATGAATTGGAAATTAATTATCGTTGTTATATAAAGTGTTTTAAATATTTTAAATAATTACTTAAATATTTTTTTTAAAATAAATTATTATTTAAAAATACTTATTATATATGTATATAGTTTTGAAATGATTGAAATTTATTTATAAATCCTCTCGAGATTTGTGAACGGGGTTTATAAAATGGATATGATGTTAGTAAGAGGAATTTATAAGGGATTTGGAGGAAATTAATTTCAAAATGTTGAATATGGGAACTTCGAAAATGAAATCTGAATTCATAAAAGAAGTTATAAATTGTTGAATGGGGTATAAATAAGTATACTGGGTTTTGGAAATTGTTAAAGGGAATTTATTAGTGATTCCGAAGACTTATGAGATAAGTTACGAAATATTCTCTTAAGTGTTGATATTTGAAATGATTTTGGAAGGTAAGACTTATAATATTTTCCTAAGTATAAAAATGAAAATTTGGAAATGTTTCTATGTGTTGAGATGGTTTGGAAATATCCTGTTACGGATTTAAGTATTTGAAATTGTTTTCAAATATTGGAAGGGATTTGAATATATATCTTATAAAGATATTTTGAAAATAAATATTTTGGAAAAATTTATAATAAGGCCTACTGACTGCTTTTGGATGTTTTATTGATAGTTAAACAACCGACTATCAATATTGGCCAATTTCGTTAATCATTTCGAAGAGACCGAGATCGGATTTAATTATCCGAAAACCACTTAGATTCGGTTTGAACATTACGAATGGATATCGTGAAGATGGTGAAGACGATGATTCGGTTTGTCCATACCCAGGACAACTTGTATGGACGAATGCCATCAGAACATCGTCATTTGAGGACGATGAGCATTCTAAGTAGAATTATTCTTGAAAGGTCACGTTAGCCTCAAGCCTCATCAATCGGGAATGACTAAAACAGGGGAGATGCAGCAAGGCTAAGTGGGTCGCACCCAATTAGGGTATGTTATCACTTTTCTAGATATCCTCGGAAATATATATAAATTATGGATATGGTTGTGCATGAAAAAGGGAGCGCTTGATTTTTTTAGGGGTGGGAACACCCGTGGTGATAACATATTCGGTTCTATCCAGGTTAGGGGTAGGCCGGTCTTGTGTAGCAGGGGATACCGGCGAGGTCCTCGGTACATTTTTCTAGAGGTGTACTGTGATGGGCGGTACCCCAGTAGCCCAGTCATTGTATGGGATCCATTCTCCAATACGAGCCTTTACGGTTTTGTTTGTAGAGCCTAGTATGCTGGAATTTAATTAATGTAACAATTTCAGCTATTTGAATAAGTATTTATACTTAGACACTATTATAATATCACTAGATTTTCTATAAAATGTTTTGGTTATCGTAAGGGAATAACCCGTCCTGTTTATGTGTGACGCGGTCTTACGCGATACCTTTGTTTTTCAAAGGATTTTGATAACTCTAATAATTCAAATTGAGTGTGTTTTCTCATGCTAGTTTTCCAGACTGACTCGGGTGTTATTTTGTTATAATGCTTGGGTCAGACCGAGTATTTCAGATTCAGGATAGGATGCTATGGAGCTCAGGATACAAGCTGGATGATAGAGTCGTATTTCCATACTTGACTTATATTTCCATTGTATGAGGACAAGTAATTATTACTGCCCAGATTGATGTAGTGATTGCTGTACTCTGATGATTGTAAGTCTAAAACAGTACAGATTCTTCTGTATAAAAATATGTTATTATATATTATATTTTGTTCCGTTGCGTTTGTGAGATTTTGTGTTGTTGTTTCTGTTTCTTCTTCTACCCCTTTCTTCTTTACCCCTAAAGATTCGTATTTCCATTCAATTTGAGTTGAACTGATGTGAATTATTGTCGAATCAAAGGGTACGGATCTGCGGGCCTTTACAGATGCCATTTCCACGCACCGATCAAAAGTCAAGCTTGTGCCGACCCAAAGTTGAACCCGAAGTAATACCAATGCCGACCCCAAGCAAGTCATATGCCGATCCCAAGTGACTCAACCAATGCCGACACGAAGTAGTACCATGCCGACCCCAAGTAGAACCCGAAGCAATACCAATGCCGACCCCAAGCAAGTCATATGCCGACCCTAAGTGACTCAACCAATGCCGACCCGAAGTCGTACCATGTCGACCCTAAGTAGAACCCGAAGCGAACCCTATGCCGACCCAAAGCAAGTCATATGCCGACCCCAAGTGACTCTACCAATGCCGACCTGAAGCAACACCATGCCGACCCGAAGTAGAACCCGAAGTAAACACCATGCCGACCCGAAGTAGAGCCCAAAGTAAACCCTATACCGACCAGAAGTAGAACCCGAAGTAAACCTGAGTGACGCCTTTCTCCAAGTCCTGCATCGTTTATCCATCGACTATGCTTAATCCTGGCTTCATATCTGTAATTGATTATCCATCCATCCATTTGAACCAAATCCACAATATTCCAGCCTCGATAACCATGAAGTCTATTGGGTTAAATCAGCCTGTATACTGCCTTGCCAAAAGGCGGGTTAACACTTTGCCTCCTAAAACATGCCTTGCGATAAGAAGGCGTGTTTTGAATTGTCATAAGTCCAAAATCCAAAATCCGTAATCCGTTGATCTTAATATTATCCAACCTAGAATACAATCCATTGCCTATCCAATTCCTTGATCTCTCCAGATCATTTTATCCAAGTGTGGGACCTCTCTGGGTCCATATCCAAATCCGAGACCTTTCCAGGTCATTTTTTCCTACTCCGGCCTCGACTCTCTGGTCGAGGGCTTTTCCATGGTTTTCCTTCTCCGGCCTCGACTCTCTGGTCAAGGACTTAATCCATGGGGTGTCCTACTTCGGCCTCGATCCCTAGTCGAGGACTTATCCTTGGGGTACCTACTTCGGCCTCGATCCCTAGGCGAGGACTTATCCGTGGGGTATCCTACTCTGGCCTCGACCCCTAGTCAAGGACTTAATCCGTGGGGTATTCTACTCCGGCCTCGATCCCCAATCGAGAACTTAATCAGTGAATATCCTTCTCCGGCCTCAACTCTCCGGTCGAGGACTTAATCCGTGTTCGAGTCCATCCAGTGGCTCTCCGGCGAAGGGACTCGTAACTCACGGTTATAGCCCCGACTCTCCGGTCAGGGCCGTAACCGCGAACTGTGTTATTTATCACAGTAGTGCAGATCCAAGTGTTTTCAGATTCATTAGTTATGGTGGTTTATCACCATCTCAGAGCATTCCAAAGGACCGTTCGCGATCCCGTACATGTGTAAGTGACTTAGCCGTTTTAGTGTAGGATTTATGTGACGCCCCACCCCAGGACCCACATTAACAAAGAGCATTACTGTGATAACCCCGATTTTTGGGCATCAGGTAACTGGATAATTATCTAATTTTAACTATTGAAAACACTGATTTATAAGTTGAACAAATAAATCCGATAATAAATATTTATATCTGGATAAATATTTATTTGGTAATCTCCTAATATAATTATTTAATTGGCAAAATTATTATTTTCAAACAAATTAAATTTGTGTTTGTTTATATATATATATATATATATATATATATATGAGTTGATTTTAAATTGAATTTGAGATTGAAATTCAAAAGATAAATATCATAAAATAAATGGGATTTAAAAATAATATATATATGATTTTAATTAGTATATAATTAGTTTTCTATTAGTTTCTTTAAAAGATTTTGTAAATATAAATTAAGTGTTTGCGCCAAAAATGGTCACAAACCCCAAGCGTTGTGAAAGCACCAGTGTATGAATACAAGTCAGCAATATTCAGACACAAATATCAAATCTAAGCAAGCAACAAACAGCAATCCAGAAATAATGAACAGTGACGCACAATTTATAGTGGTTCGGCTATCTCCGGCCTACGTCCACTTCAAGGTTTTTATGATTTTATTGCTCGATACTTGAAGATTACAATTTCTTATTGCGTAGTACAACAGACTTTATGATTCTAATCTGGATTCTAAGGCGGCAATGGTGATCTGGAGTGAATCTGGCAGAATCTGGGCGCTCCTTAGCTCTTAGAATTGTCTGACCCCTTTTCTGAATGACCAGGGGCTCTATTTATAGGTGTAGGAGGCTGATATTTCGCCTAAATTGAGGGGAGACCAGTTCTGGTACGTCAGGGGGCCCACATGCCCTGCTTTCTGGAAATCCGGGCCCACTTTGGGATCGATTCGAAGCTATGTTCGAATCGATCAAGAAATTGTCCAATCGAGCTGAAATTTGGTGTGAACATTCTTCATCATGTGTTGAAGCTTCTGTGAAAATTTCATAGCATTTGGATGTGTAGATCTCAAGTTATGATCGATTCAAGGTTGCATTTCTGGTTGACTAGCCTGGTTCGAATCGATCTAGTTCGAATCGATTCGTTCGAATCGATCTTGGTTCGAATCGATTCGGTCGACTCGATGCTTACTGCGACGTGGCGCGTGTCTCTCGCTTCGATCCGTTTTGTACTCCGGTTTGACTGGGTCGAATCCATGGCTTGGATTCGAGGTAATGGATTCGAAGGATTCTCAGTTGAAATGGATTCGAAGATGATGGAGTCGAAGCAAGGGAAGTTCGATGGAGTCGAGGCAAGGGAAGTTCGATGGAGTCGAGGCAAGGGAAGTTCGATGGAGTCGAGGCAAGGGAAAACCGATGGAGTCGAGGCAAGGGAAGTTCGATGGAGTCGAGGCAAGGGAAGATGATGGAGTCGAGGCAAGGGAAGTTTGATGGAGTCGAGGCAAGGGAAGATGATGGAGTCGAGGCAAGGGAAGTTTGATGGAGTCGAGGCAAGGGAAGATGATGGAGTCGAGGCAAGGGAAGTTTGATGGAGTCGAGGCAAGGGAAGATGATGGAGTCGAGGCAAGGGAAGATGATGGAGTCGAGGCAAGGGAAGATGATGGAGTCGAGGCAAGGGAAGATGATGGAGTCGAGGCAAGGGAAGATGATGGAGTCGAGGCAAGGGAAGATGATGGAGTCGAGGCAAGGGAAGATGATGGATTCGAACAGTACCTTCTTCCTACCTTGTATCGATCGTATCTTCTTCGTACAAACTCCGATTAACCTGAAACTTGAAACGTAGCCTCTCCTAGTCCTCATCATCATTTCCAATCGATTCCGTCCTGATTGGAGCTCGACCAAATTTTGACGATATCCATTGCAGCCTTGTTTCCAATTGAACTCCAATCCTGATATCCAGCCGATTTGTTGATATTCCAGCTTTGACCAAAAAGCGGGATAACATTTGCCCCCCAAAACATGCCTTGTGATAAGAAGGCGTGTTTTGAATAATTCCGTATCCGATATCCAAAGTCCGTAGCCAATTCCATGTCCATCCGAACTCGAAGACCGAGCCTTTGATCCATTCTTATCCAACAGCCAATAGCCAAATCCAGGACCTCTTCGGGCCGATATCCAAATCTATAACCTCTCTGGGCTCTTGTCAAGCGCAATCCACACACGACGACCGTGGTCCAGTGTCCCTGGACGCTGATGTAACCTCTCCGGGTTCTTGCCAAGCGCAATCCACACCTGACGACCGTGGTCCAGTGTCCCTGGACGCTGATGTAACCTCTCCGGGTTCTTGCCAAGCGCAATCCACACCTGACGACCGTGGTCCAGTGTCCCTGGACGCTGAGCTAACCTCTCCGGGTTCTTGCCAAGCGCAATCCACACCTGACGACCGTGGTCCAGTGTCCCTGGACGCAAGTAATGCCGTGGCTTAAGTCCTAAGCCGAATCCTGGTCGCTCCGGACCCTTGCTGAGCATAGTCCATACTCAACGACCTGAAACAATAATTGATAATAGGAGGCCTAAGTCCTAGGCCGAATCCTGGTCACTCCGGACCCTTGCCGAGCATAGTCCATACTCGACGACCGTTTATCAAAAACAATAAAGAATCCAATCAAAATCCAATCCGAAAATCAGAAATCCAAACCGACATCCAAAACAGAAAACCCAAAACAAAAACCAGTCATCCGAACGAAAATCCAAAGCAGAAAGCAAACAAAAACCAGGAGTTCAATCCAAACTCCAAAACCAAACCAGAAAACTAAGTGTCCAATCCAAAAACAAAAGACAGATTTCGCAAAACATGGCTTTGCGGTTTATCATCATTCAGAGCATGCCTAGGGGCTATCTCCGTCCCCATACATGTGTAAATGACTCGGTTGCTCGCCAATGGTTTGCTACTTATTTCAGATTATCCTGATCAATTGATTACCAATCGACCATTATTCCTGTACCTCATATCCTCATGGTTTGAGGTAGGCGGTGGTTGCTCCTGCTCCACCGCTGCATTCCGAGCCCCAACATACTGCCTCAACTGCCCATTCCTCACATGCTCCTCAATTATATCCTTTAGGTGCCTGCAGCTGTTGGTATCATGCCCGTCCAAATCGTGGAAGAGACAATGCTTTCCAGATGCCCTCTCCCGCTCGGATGATTCTCTCCTAGCCGGCCTCCGGTAAGGAAGGCGATTCCGAGTTTCCATGAATATCCGCTCCTGCGTCTCGTTTAATTCTGTGTATGTGGAAAACTTTGGATCCTTCCATTGCTTCCTGGATTTTCCTGAATCGTCGCCCAACTTCCTTTTTCCTTTATCTTTGTCCGAGCTTCCGTTGGATGGTCCTCCACCCTCAGTCACATTCACCTCTTTTAACTTTAAGTCCATACATGCATCTTCTTGCCGAAGGAACCTTTCAGCTTCGTGGAAGAATTCCCCGAGATCCAGTGGCGGGTCTCGTACTAAAGATACTTTAAAATCTGAATCCTCTCTGACTCCCGACACTGCCGCCATCAAAACCATCGATGGATCCGGCCGATCCACCGAAGCAACCGCCGCATTAAATCGAGTCAAAAATGCTCTAAGTGATTCATCCGTCCTTTGCTTTACCGATGTCAACGTCATCACGTTCTTAGGTCTTTTGATATGAACCCGAAACTGTCCCAAAAACCTGTCCACCAATTCCCTCCAAGTCCTGATAGATCCTTCTTCCAGCTGCCTAAACCACATTGCCGCTAGATCTGTCAAGTATAAAGGGAAACATCTGGCCATCACTTCCTCCGATGCCCCCAGTACTTCCATGTGTCTAGTATATCTCATCAAGTGATCAGTTGGGTCAGCTTTGCCATTATATGCTTCCACACTAGGTAACTTGAACTTAGGCGGATTCTGAGCTACCCTGATTTCTCGAGCGAACGGACTCCTGTTCACTCCTTCCGAATCTCTATTGGTCAAACCTCCACGCATAGTCTTCCTAATAATTTCCATTAATCCAGCGTTGCCTGTTAGGGGTTGCCCCCCATGCTCTCGTGGGAACTCCGGCACATATTCCTCATGTGGCTCATTAGCCGCAACGTTGGCTCTAGCCTGCTGACCTCCTTCCAAAGGTCCTTCCGCGTTGGATCCGGCGGGCCTGCCCCCAAGCCCTTGTTGATTATCTTCCGGTTCTGTATTCTGTCCTCCATTGGGTTCTGCAACCCTAGTTCCTTGTTCCACATTTGCAGTTGCTATAGTTGGTCCAAGGTTCTGTGTTCCTGCAGCTCTCATCTGCTCGAAGAAAGTCTGCATCATATCCTGTTGACTCTTCAGCAACCTCTCATGCAATGAATTTGCCATAGCTTCCATTTCGTCTCTCGTAATGTAAATCGAAGCTTGTCCTTCTCCAGCTCCGGAGGATGCCTCTTGACTTCCTCCCTGTTGGCTTCTCTCAGCTCTTTGCCTTGTTTGTCGAGTCATTGTTGAGTCAATCTGAATCCTTCAAACTTTCAAATATAAACTTCAATCCGATGTAGCGGGTGCTAGTCGTTCTCAGTGAAAGCACCAAAGTGTTTGCGCCAAAAATGGTCACAAACCCCAAGCGTTGTGAAAGCACCAGTGTATGAATACAAGTCAGCAATATTCAGACACAAATATCAAATCTAAGCAAGCAACAAACAGCAATCCAGAAATAATGAACAGTGACGCACAATTTATAGTGGTTCGGCTATCTCCGGCCTACGTCCACTTCAAGGTTTTTATGATTTTATTGCTCGATACTTGAAGATTACAATTTCTTATTGCGTAGTACAACAGACTTTATGATTCTAATCTGGATTCTAAGGCGGCAATGGTGATCTGGAGTGAATCTGGCAGAATCTGGGCGCTCCTTAGCTCTTAGAATTGTCTGACCCCTTTTCTGAATGACCAGGGGCTCTATTTATAGGTGTAGGAGGCTGATATTTCGCCTAAATTGAGGGGAGACCAGTTCTGGTACGTCAGGGGGCCCACATGCCCTGCTTTCTGGAAATCCGGGCCCACTTTGGGATCGATTCGAAGCTATGTTCGAATCGATCAAGAAATTGTCCAATCGAGCTGAAATTTGGTGTGAACATTCTTCATCATGTGTTGAAGCTTCTGTGAAAATTTCATAGCATTTGGATGTGTAGATCTCAAGTTATGATCGATTCAAGGTTGCATTTCTGGTTGACTAGCCTGGTTCGAATCGATCTAGTTCGAATCGATTCGTTCGAATCGATCTTGGTTCGAATCGATTCGGTCGACTCGATGCTTACTGCGACGTGGCGCGTGTCTCTCGCTTCGATCCGTTTTGTACTCCGGTTTGACTGGGTCGAATCCATGGCTTGGATTCGAGGTAATGGATTCGAAGGATTCTCAGTTGAAATGGATTCGAAGATGATGGAGTCGAAGCAAGGGAAGTTCGATGGAGTCGAGGCAAGGGAAGTTCGATGGAGTCGAGGCAAGGGAAGTTCGATGGAGTCGAGGCAAGGGAAAACCGATGGAGTCGAGGCAAGGGAAGTTCGATGGAGTCGAGGCAAGGGAAGATGATGGAGTCGAGGCAAGGGAAGTTTGATGGAGTCGAGGCAAGGGAAGATGATGGAGTCGAGGCAAGGGAAGTTTGATGGAGTCGAGGCAAGGGAAGATGATGGAGTCGAGGCAAGGGAAGTTTGATGGAGTCGAGGCAAGGGAAGATGATGGAGTCGAGGCAAGGGAAGATGATGGAGTCGAGGCAAGGGAAGATGATGGAGTCGAGGCAAGGGAAGATGATGGAGTCGAGGCAAGGGAAGATGATGGAGTCGAGGCAAGGGAAGATGATGGAGTCGAGGCAAGGGAAGATGATGGATTCGAACAGTACCTTCTTCCTACCTTGTATCGATCGTATCTTCTTCGTACAAACTCCGATTAACCTGAAACTTGAAACGTAGCCTCTCCTAGTCCTCATCATCATTTCCAATCGATTCCGTCCTGATTGGAGCTCGACCAAATTTTGACGATATCCATTGCAGCCTTGTTTCCAATTGAACTCCAATCCTGATATCCAGCCGATTTGTTGATATTCCAGCTTTGACCAAAAAGCGGGATAACATTAAGAAAATGTATTAACTAAATAGAAAACAAATATAAAGATTTATAAAAAACATATTAAAATTTATTAACACATGCTAAATACAAGTGTAAGATTTTTAGCATATAATTTAACAAATGTAAGAAAATATTCTCATGCAAATTACAAGTGTCATGTAATTTGTTTTCTTTTCATTTTTAAATAAAAGATAAATCAAGATTATAAATATATCTATCTCCTCTTCTCTATTCTTTTTCTATCTTCATTTTTCAAAACTAAGAAACAAAACCTGTTAACAACTTCAAAACCATAAAATAAAAGAAAGCAAACAACATCAAGCTTTACAATATCCTCCAAGATTTCAAGCTGAAACTAAGCAAGATCAATTCAACAACTCAGATCAAAAATCAAAGCAAGCAGATTCAAGATCAATGCAAATCAAAGTAAACTAAGTTCCAGTTTTAAATACAAGAACAGATTTCAAAATTTCAAAAGCCTGTTCCCTGTCTTCAAACACAGGTGATTAAACAAAGTTTATTCTATAAAAATCTGGTTGCATGCAGTAATTATTTGGAACAAAGTATAATAATTGTTCGCATGATTGTTTAATTTAAATTGTATGTATATATATCTGGATATATGGATGTGCATGTTTGAACACATAATGTTGGCTCTATTTTAGTTGTACAGGTTTAAAAACCTGGACCAAAAATTCAATATCTCTTTACTTGATCATTTCTAGACCTTGATGTGTAAATACAACTTGTTAGTAATATTCAGATGAAAATTTTAAAAATGTTTTCAGGTAGAAATGAAAGATGGTTTTAACATAGAGGGAAAATTTCAGTAGAATCTAAACCATATCAAAAATTCGACCTCAACAATTAATTGTTTCATGTATATAATTTGATTCATCTTAGAAAACTAGGATTTTTAAGAGTAAAATCATGATTTTTAGATTTGTAAATCAAGAGAATTCAAGAGATGAACGTTAATTGGGTTTCGAGCATTTTCTGGTGATCGGCGACACTTGAGTGGTCGGGGTTTCTGCTGAAGCAAGCGTGGTGATGGTCGATATCGGCAAAAATGGTTAGAGGAATTCTGGTTCCCCGTGGTGTCCAGAAGAGGAGTTAGTAGGGTTTTAGGTGGGTTCATGATCGAGGATGGAATGTTGGTTACTGCTCCGTCGACATGGCACCAGAGTTCACCGATTGTGGGGGAAACAAGGCAAAGGTGCATGGCGAAGCTTCAAACGGAGATTTGGGTTCTCTGGTGGTCGGCGTCGCCTGGACGAGGTAATTTTTGGATCGGAGATTCCTATTCCAGTTTGGACCTGTATGCTCGATTTCGATTCCGAGCTTATATTGTAATTTGGGTGGTTAGATCGAATGAGAAGATGATCGATGGCTTGTTGGTGGAGGTCGTGGATGCCGGAGCATCGGCGGCGATCGATGCATGTGCACGTGGTGATTATGTGCACCAGGGTTAAGTTTGGGGATGAAGGAATTTTTCCTCGGGTTGGTCTCGAGGAAAAGAATGGGTTGTCTCGGGGTGGTCTCGAGTGTGTTCGCGTGAGTGATTTTACCTTAACAGTTTTTATATTTAAACAAGTTTTAAAAAGAAGAGGAGGAAGCTCGGGAAAAGGGTCAGAAAACTCGGGTTTTGGTTCGAGTAACCCTAAGATTTTCTCGGTAAAATGATCATGTTTCAAATATTAAAGGTAACATAATTAAGCTTTTAATAATTCCCTTAATCATTCCTTTAAATAAAAAGTGTTTATTTAAATGTTTTATTAATTAAGATGTATAATTTATTTTAACTTAGTAAGTTAATTCTTAAAGTTTATTTAAAACTTAATTAAAGATGTAATTAAATTAAGAAGATTAAATGTGTTTAATCATTAATTAAACTTAAGGGTTTAAATTAAAATATAGGTTAATGATAATTATTTCTATGATTTATTAAATAAGATCTTAATGATGCTTAAGAAATAAATAAGGATAAATGGTTTATCTTAAAATTAATTAAGATCTTGAGTAAGTAAGGATTAATTAAATTAGTAATTAAGGATTTATTAATTTGTAATTAGGGATTAAGTAATTCGTAATTAAAGGATAATTACTTAATGGAAGTAATTAAAAGATTGATGACTTAAAGTAAGTAATTAAATAGAAATTAATTAATTAATGATTAATAATTTATTAATTAATAATTAAGGGTTATAATTAATTAATTTGAGAGTAATTAATTGGTGATTAGGGATTAATTAATGGATGTAATTAGAGATTAATTACTTAAATGATAATTACTTAATGTAAGTAATTAAAGGATAAATTTGATAAGGGTTAATTAATTTGATTAGCAATTAAAGGTTAAATTAATAAATAATTAAAGGTTAATTAATTTGACGATAATTGACCAATGGGATAATTTCTTCATGAAAGTAATTATGGATGATTTATTAATTGGTTTGTAATTAATTAATGTTAAGTATGCATGATTTAAAGGTAATTAAAGTAATTAATTTAATTCATTGGTGGTTAATTAAATTAATTAGAGATGGTGTGGTTGATTAATCTTGCTTATGGATGATTGAATGATATTGAATGCCTTGGATTATGTGATATCTCCGATATGTGATATGTGCTGCTTTGTGATATGAGATGAATTGTTGCGTATAAATTGTATTGTTTAAACTTAAACTTTTGGTTTAATGAATAACATTGGATTCGAAGAGACCGGGGTCGGGTATCAGTAAATACCCAAACCCCACTTCGATTTGAAATCTACAATAATTCTTTATAGATTTGATATGTGTAATCAATAGGGTGGAATGGAATAATTTAAGTAACTGGACCATTGAAACTATATAGTGGTACTTAGGGATTGATTTGTGAAATAAGTGTTGGTTCTAACAAGTTAAGAACTCGTTGTGAGGTACGAGTTACCCGGGTTGGCAAATTAGTCTTAACTTAGTATTTCAAATTATATGGTTTACTCACGCTGGTTTCCAGCCTAACCCGGGTGTTACTTTTTTGTAATGCTAGGGTCTGACCGAGTATTACAGATTTTCAGGTTTGGACGTTCTGGAGCTCAGGTGGCGAGCTGGATGGCAGGAACGTATGGAATATTCCGCTGTGTATTATACTTGTTTAATTGGGACAAGTTAAATTTTAACTGTCCATTTTATAAGTGTTGGTTGTAACTCTGATGTATTATATGTAAATTAACTGATACAACTTTCTCTGTAAATATTATTATTTGATATTATATCTTGATCCACTGCGAATGTGAGATTTTGTGTTTTGTTTTCTGTTCTTCTTCTACCACTTTTCTTCTTTACCCTAACAATCGGGAATTTCCGGTGTTCGATTGTTCGGCACTTCTACAGTGAACCTAATAGTGTCGAATTTTCGGGGTCGAAAATTTCGGGTCGTTACATTTGGTATCAGAGCAGAAGGTTAAGCGAGAACCTTGGCTCTGGTGGGTTTACTCATAAGGATACGGTCAGAAGTACCCTAGAATGAGTTGAGTGTAATATATATATGAGATTATTTTCTTATACAATGAATTTAAAATGGTTTTAAAAATAAATGATTTTTATAAGAGATTATATTTTGATATATAAAGCAAATAATTTTCCAATTATTATCTATTAAGAAAATTGGTTGTTGGTCATTGAAATTGAATAAGAATTTAAGATATATATATATATATATATCCAAATAGAAATTGAATAGAATGAACTATATAAATAAGATAAACTAGAAATGGATTTAAACCAGATAATAAAATGGTTATTGTATTTAATAATGGGATGTTTGTTTTCTACTAAACAATGATAAAGTAAAATGAAATGTGTTGAGGAAGTAAACTTTTAGATAAATATGACTTGTAAATCAAAATGGATTTAAATTCTGAAGTTTTAAATCCTAAGTCTAGAAACGTTTGAAATTGTTTTCTAAGTGTTAAAAGAAATAATAAATAATATTATTTAGATTATTTTTGAATGTAATCTCATTTTAAAATAAGAAGTTGTTTGAAAATTTAAAAAGAAATTTGTTTTGAATTAAAACCAAAGGTGGTTTAAATTTTAAAGTATGACTTGGTAGGCTAAGAAATAAATATGTATATATGTGCGGATATACATAATATCAAAGATGATTTGGAATAAACTCTAAGTGTTGAGTTTTGATTTTCCCTGAAGTGTGATCTAAAACCCAAAGTGAAATAAGTTTTTGAACTTATAAGTAGAAAAGAATATTGATTGAAATTAGAAATTTGAAGTGGAATTCAAATTTGAGTAAGGTTAACAGGACTTAATTGAATTTAACGTAAGAGGAAGTTAAATAAGTTTGGAATAAGCAACCTGAATTGGAAATTTCAAGATGAAATTGAGATTTAACTTAGGGAAGCTAAATGGGTTGATAAGGAGTTATATAAAATCTCAAAAGGGTTTTGGATTCTGGGAATGTGTGATGGATGTTTAAAATAAATTGGATGTTTATTTATCCTAATATCATCCTGTTATTATCAATAATTTATGAAACTGTGAATTGAGTTGTTTAAAATGAATTAAGAAATGGATTGAGGAAATATGTATCCA
Source organism: Allium fistulosum (assembly GCA_030737815.1). Taxonomy (NCBI): domain Eukaryota; kingdom Viridiplantae; phylum Streptophyta; class Magnoliopsida; order Asparagales; family Amaryllidaceae; genus Allium; species Allium fistulosum. Next base: position 1,364,764,395 of record CM060902.1, on the reverse strand, counting down.
TTGTAGTTATAAAATGGAAATAAACTATAAGTTGAAATCATTTAAGTAATTTGTTTTTTTAAAGATAAGAATTGAACTTATAAAAGTAAAATCACTTTGAACTTAAGGTTTGAATGTTTAAAATGAACTTGCAAACTGAATTTGTTAAGAATTGGTTTCAAAGTTGAAATTGGGTAATAAATTGGATTTCAAAGATTAAATTGTTTAAAAAGGATTTGAATTATTATTTGAACCAAGAAATAAGTTTATGTAGAAGTAAAGGTAATTTAAAATGGAATTTTAAAATTTGGACTCAGAATTAAATGGTTAGGCTGTTAAATTAAAAATAAAGGTTAATTTGATTTAAAGGAATTAAATCAACATTTGAAAATTTAACTCAAATTTATATAATTCGAGATGGTTTAAAGATAGATTGAATTTGAAATTAGTTAAAATTGAAATTTGATTTGAATAATTTGGAATTGTGATTAAAGTTGAATAGGTTTAAATTCAAATAGAATTTAATTTGAATTTGGAAAGAAATCGAGGTTAATTTAACTTGAATTGAGATTGAATCAATTTAATGGGATGGGAAAGTGTTTGGAATGAAAGATTGGGTAGTTGAACTGTTTGGCTCTGGACTATTTTCAAAATAAATTGTTTTAATATAAACCTATTCTTCCAAGCTACTTACTATACAATCTTTCTTTTTAAAGCCCAAACTATCTTATACTTATTTTACAATTATTTTTGGAACTATTTAACTATTTTACAATAATTTTATAACTGTTTTATAAATTGATTACTATTTTACAACTATTTTACAATTATCTAACTATTTTACAACTATTTTATAACTACTTCACTATTTTACAGCTATTTTACAATTAATAATTATTTTTCAACTACTTATCTATTTTAAACTTTTCCAAGCTATTTTCTAAATTTAAACTAGACAGAGTGCAAACTGTTTATGATTAAATACCAATTGAGATAAGAATTGAAGTGATAATCCAAAAGAAATTTGAAGCAATTGTGAATAAGTGAATAGAATCAAAGTGAAGGTGAATAAAAAGAAGATTGATTTGGCTAATAATCAATGGAGATAAATACGTAGGATGTACGTATATTATTCTATTCGTGTAACGATTTGATCCAGATTCGAGCACAGAATTTCAAGATAGTATATCAATCCGAGTTAGGATTTTTCACTCGATTTTCAACGGCAAACCTGGATATGGATTTTTGATTGGTTCTGTAAATTATCTATCATAGTAATGGCTATGCAAGGAGAATGATGGTTTCTGATCAACGAACCAGATCTGAGTCCGCACTAGGAAGTCGGGTGGACGATACTAGTTCGGAAGTGAAATTGTGTGATCGAGTGAGCGATCGAATTTGATATTGTGTACGGATGATATGTGTACATCGTACGTGCTTGAATGAAATTGATATTGAAAATTGTGGATACGAACTATAAAATGATTTTTGAAATGGAAAGGTGTATTTTGAAAGATAAAAGATGAAATAGAATGGGAGTTGGATATTTCTATGATTAGAACTCATTTATAAGAGTAAGTAAGATGGTAGATAACTTTATAAAGGAATCAAACTTGAATATTGATTTGGCAATAAATAAAGTTATATATATATTTGTAATATGATAAACTCCCCTTGTTGAATCTATAGCCAAAAGAAAATGGTTTTTGAAAGTATTTGAAGTATAAAAGGGTATTTATACAAGTATGAAATGATCCAAAGATTTTTCAAGATTTTATATATCTATATATATAAAGGATCTTATGAGAATGATTTTGGGAAAAAGGTTTTGGAACCTATAGATGTTGAAAGGCTTTTGATTTTTGGGAAATATCAATTTTGAAAATTTGGAAAGCCTAGTTTGAGAATTATCGATTTTGGGATAATCGATTTTGTGTAAATGAGATTTATATGTGATTCATACAAAGGGTATGATTTGGAAGATACTATTTGTGAATAGTATAAAGTGTTTTGAGAATGGCTTTGGGGAAAAAGGCGCTCCCATTAAATGAACTTCTTAGGAGTGACACAGAGTGGTACTGCCTTGAGCCCTAAGGGGGGGTTCTAAAGTTGATCCTGTGAGGAAGTCCGGTCAAACTGAAGTTCCTGAGGATTATGCGGGTAGTGAAAGTCGAGGGCGCTGATGCCTACAGAGGCATTTTGGTTATGCTGTGACGACAGTGTAACTCGATGTCGCTACAATCTACTGTGGACCATAGCGGAAATCATGTGGAGGTGAGTGTCAACGGTCTACATTTGATTTTGCCGTGATGGCAATGTAACATCGGTAGACTGCGATCTATGGTGGAGTGGAGAAGTTTCATTTGGCAGCGAAATTCGAGGGCGCCGATGCCTACAGTTACATGGGTCTTTGCCGTGATGGTGACGTAAATCCTAGGTGTAACTGTGATCTGTAGCGGGTTCCATGGTGTAATCGAGGGGCGTGGAGGCCTATAGTTATCTATTGTTTTGCTGGGATGGCGACGTAATCATCGGGTTAACTGCGGCCATGGAGGGGGTGATGATTTCCAGAGCATTCTCACCAAAGATGTTCCCTCTATTTTCAAAAATGTTTTCTATATTTTCAACAAAATATTTTCCAAGTATTTTCACTGGATGTTAAAATGGGTTTACCAAGTACTTATAGATTTTCAGTCCTACGCCTGATCAACATATGACCGAATTTCTGTGAGAACAAGGATGGACTTGTTGAAACATTGAGTTATAAAAGTATTTTTATAAAAATTATTCTGGTAACATTATATAGATTTTAAATTGTTTTAAAAATGATCAAAAAGTGATTTATCTGATTTCAAGTATTGAATAAATTCTGGCTTCATTCCTTTTCGGGGACGAAAAGATTCAAAGGGGGAAGGAATGTGATAACCCGGATTTTTGGGCATCAGGTAACTGGATAATTATCTAATTTTAAGTATTGAAAACAATGATTTATAAGTTGAACAAATAAATCTGAAAATAAATATTTATATCTGGATAAATATTTATTTGGTAATCTCCTAATATAATTATTTAATTGGAAAAATTATTATTTTCAAACAAATTAAATATGTGTTTGTTTATATATATATATATATATATGAGTTGATTTTAAATTGAATTTGAGATTGAAATTCAAAAGATAAATATCATAAAATAAATTGGATTTAAAAATAATATATATATGATTTTAATTAGTATATAATTAGTTTTATATTAGTTTCTTTAAAATATTTTGTAAATATAAATTAAGAAAATGTATTAACTAAATAGAAAAAAAATATAAAGATTTATAAAAAACATATTAAAATTTATTAACACATGCTAAATACAAGTGTAAGATTTTTAGCATATAATTTAACAAATGTAAGAAAATATTATCGTGCAAATTACAAGTGTCATGTAATTTGTTTTCTTTTCATTTTTAAATAAAAGATAAATCAAGATTATAAATATATCTATCTCCTCTTCTCTATTCTTTTTCTATCTTCATTTTTTCAAAACTAAGAAACAAAACCTGTTAACAACTTCAAAACCTAAAAATAAAAGAAAGCAAACAACATCAAGCTTTACAATCTCCTTCAAGATTTCAAGCTGAAACTAAGCAAGATCAATTCAACAACTCAGATCAAAAATCAAAGCAAGCAGATTCAAGGTCAATGCAAATCAAAGTAAACTAAGTTCCAGTTTTAAATACAAGAACAGATTTCAAAATTTCAAAAGCCTGTTCCCTGTCTTCAAACACAGGTGAGTAAACAAAGTTTATTCTGTAAAAATCTGGTAGCATGCAGTAATTATTTGGAACAAAGTATAATAATTGTTTGCATGATTGTTTAATTTAAATTGTATGTATATATATCTGGATATATGGAAGTGCATGTTTGAACACAAAATGTTGGCTCTGTTTTAGATGTACAGGTTTAAAAACCTGGACCAAAAATTCAATATCTCTTCACTTGATCCTTTCTAGACCTTGATGTGTAAATACAACTTGTTAGTAATATTCAGATGAAAATTTTAAAAATGTTTTCAGATAGAAATGAAAGATGGTTTTAACATAGAGGGAAAATTTCAGTAGAATCTAAAGCATATCAAAAATTCGACCTTAAGAATTAATTGTTTCATGTACATAATTTGATTCATCTTAGAAAACTAGGATTTTTAAGAGTAAAATCATGATTTTTAGATTTGTAAATCAAGAGAATTCGAGAGATGAACTTAATTGGGTTTCGAGCATTTTCTGGTGATTGGCGGCACTTGAGTGGTCGGGGTTTCTGCTGAAGCAAGTGTGGTGATGGTCGATATCGGCAAAAATGGTTGGAGGAATTCTGGTTCCCCGTGGTGGCCGGAAGAGGAGTTAGTAGGGTTTTAGGTGGGTTCATGATCGAGGATGGAATGTTGGCTACTGCTCCGTCGACAGGGCACCGGAGTTCACCGGTTGTGGGGGAAACAAGGCAAAGGTGCATGGCGAAGCTTCAGACTGAGATTTGGGTTCTTTGGTGGTCGGCGTCGCCTGGACTAGGTGATTTTTGGATCGGAGATTCCTATTCCAGTTTGGACCTGTATGCTCGATTTCGATTCCGAGCTTATATTGTAATTTGGGTGGTTAGATCGAATGAGAAGATGATCGATGGCTTGTTGGTGGAGGTCATGGATGCCGGAGCATCGGCGGCGATCGATGCATGTGCACGCGGTGATTCTGTACACCATGGTTAAGTTTGGGGACGAAGGAATTTTTCCTCGGGTTGGTCTCGAGGAAAAGAATGGGTTGTCTCGGGGTGGTCTCGAGTGTGTTCGCGTAAGTGATTTTACCTTAACAGTTTTTAAATTTAAACAAGTTTTAAAAAGAAGAGGAGGAAACTCGGGAAAAGGGTCAGAAAACTCATGTTTTGGTTCGAGTAACCCGAAGATTTTCTTGGTAAAATGATTATGTTTCAAATATTAAAGATAACATAATTAAGCTTTTAATAATTCCCTTAATCATTCCTTTAAATAAAAAGTTTTTATTTAAATGTTTGATTAATTAAGATGTATAATTTATTTTAACTTAGTAAGTTAATTCTTAAAGTTTATTTAAAACTTAATTAAAGATGTATTTAAATTAAGAAGATTAAATGTGTTTAATCATTAATTAAACTAAGGGTTTAAATTAAGATATAGGTTAATGATAATTATTTCTATGATTTATTAAATAAGATCTTAATGATGATTGTTATCCCGTCTTTTGGCAAGGCCGTAATACCAAAGGATTGACTAGTAACCAGTAAACGGTCCGTCCCAGAGATCAGCTATACATGGGCTCACCACAGATATCGATGAATTTTGTCCGAGTCTGGATCGAGCCAAAATTGGTAGGACATGGCAAGCTACCAACGTTTCAAATCTCAAGTCAATCCGAGTTCATATGCTCAAGTTATGAATGGTGCAAGGTTGGATGGAGATCAACTACCAATCGACTCGCTCCTTCGACTCGCTTCCCAACGTTCAGTTTGAAGCCAACTTCGACTCGCTACCCAGTGCCCAGGAGTGACGTCTTCGACTCGCTTCGCTCAGAGGCCAATCTCGAGTCAATCAGGTTCGACTCGATCCACATCCTTCAGAGCTGCTCTTTTCGACTCGCTCTGGTTTAAAGCCATCAAGAGTGCACACTTCGACTCGCTCCGATCAGACAACTGGTTCGACTCCATCAATGTCGACTCCACTGCTCGAACCTCCCAGAACGTCCCATTTCGACTCGCTCGACCAATTCTGGCTTCGACTCGCTAGACCAATTCTGGCTTCGACTCGCTCGACCAAGTACTCACTTCGACTTGCTCGAAGCGACATCCAGGACAGAGTAAGAATCAAGTGCCACGTCATCGAGTCGAACGGAAGTGAGTCGAAATGGAAGCGAGTCGAAGGAAACAACCCACCGAAAACTCTATTTCGTATCGATCATATCTCCCAATCTACAAGTCCAAACGCTATGAAATTTTCACAGAAGACCACGTGCATGCTAAAGAATGTCCACGGCAAATTTCGACTCCATTGGATGAAATCTTGAGCGAGTCGAAATCAGCTCGTGTCAATCACGGATCGGACCAAAACTTCATGGGCTTGGGCGTACGGGCCTGGTTACGTGCTAGAGAGGGTCTCCCGAGATTTGAGCGAAATATCAGCCTCCTACACCTATAAATAGACCCCCAAAGCCAACAAAAAAGGGGTTCTTCTTCCTCTTTAAGATCTCGAACGCCCGGACTCCGCCAGATCCAGATCTGAACTCTGTCGCTGCTGCTACCAACAAGATTCACTACTGCAAATAATAGCTACCTCTTGTAATTCATTGCATTCACTTGTAAACATCAAAGGAAGATCAATAAAACCAACTATTTCATAGTGGACGTAGGATATACGCCGAACCACTCTAAATCCTTGTGTCTCCTTGCACTTTAATTATTCTTATTTCTGAAATTTGGAGTTTTTGTTAGATAATTCCTCTTTTTTCATTTAATTTCTTCAATTTATCTCTTCAAAGACTTCCGAAGAGTGTTGTGCCCAATTTTGGTACAAACAATGATTAAGAAATAAATAAGGATAAATGGTTTATTTTAAAATTAATTAAGATCTTGAGTAAGTAAGGATTAATTAAATTAGTAATTAAGGATTTATTAATTTGTAATTAGGGATTAAGTAATTAGTAATTAAAGGATAATTACTTAATGGCAGTAATTAAAAGATTGATGACTTAAAGTAAGTAATTAAAGAGAAATTAATTAATTAATGATTAAGAATTTATTAATTAATAATTAAGGGTGATAATTAATTAATTAGAGATTAATTAATTGGTAATTAGGGATGAATTAATGTAAATAATTAGATATTAATTACTTAAATGATAATTACTTGATGTAAGTAATTAAAGGATAAATTTGATAAGGGTTAATTAATTTGATTAGCAATTAAAGGTTAAATTAATTAATAATTAAAGGTTAATTAATTTGAGTATAATTAACCAATGGGATAATTTTTTTCATGAAAGTAATTATGGATGATTTATCAATTGGTTTGTAATTAATTAATGTTAAGTATGCATGATTTAAAGGTAATTAAAGTAATTAATTTAATTAATTGGTGGTTAATTAAATTAATTAGAGATGGTGTGGTTGATTAATCTTGCTTATGGATGATTGAATGATATTGAATGCCTTGGATTATGTGATATCTCCGATATGTGATATGTGCTGCTTTGTGATATGAGATGAATTGTTGCGTATAAATTGTATTGTTTAAACTTCAACTTTTGGTTTAATGAATAACATTGGATTCGAAGAGACCGGGGTCGGGTATCAGTAAATTATTGCTTCAGGAGTTCCAAACATTGCTTCAGGAGTTGACTCAAAGTCGACAGCAGTTAGCGGAGCAACTACGCGCCAACACGGAGTTGACTAACCAGCTAAATCATCAAAGGCGAAGAAGATCTAGAAGAGACCAAGGTTCTCACTGCTCCACAGAGAGCTTAGCCTCCTCCGATGGCCAAACTAGATCCACACATCCACGGTTGGGTGGAAGCTACACCCAGGCCACGAGACACCAACCTGCTTCGAACCTTGGGCAACCTAGAGCTGGACCATCCGTTAGCCTCCACACAGAACCTTCAACTCGGGGAGGAGCTGCTCCTTATCATGTTACCGGAAACATTGCTACTACCACCACTGTTGGACGAGGAGGTAATGCTAGGAACCAAGCTGATCCTCAACATAGCCGACGAGAGTAGACTCCTGAACCTTATGTCCCTGAGGATGTTGAACCAAGGAGGCGAGACACGGACCGTCAACCGCGTCTGGTCCAGACTCGCGCTGTGGAGCCCGACCACACCTTAGCATAACATGCTCCAAATGTCCAAACAACAGATATACCAGCGATGATCCGCCAAATGATCCGTGAAATTCAGGGTCTATCTAATGACGACTGGGGAATCTCCCGAGGTCATACCCCTTTCACCGATGATGTTTTATATGCTGAACCACCTCGGCACTTCAGGATGCCAGCTTTGCTAGTTTATTAAGGGAGCTCTGACCCCAATTAACACGTCCTGAAATACGAATGGCTGATGAATGCTGCTAGAGCTGATGACGCAGTAAAGTGCCGTAGTTTCCCCATTTCCCTAGGGGGCATTGCTACCATGTGGTTCACTCATTTGCCACCGCGATCCATCTCTAACTTTGACCAAATGGCCACCAAGTTTGTCGAGCAATTCCGTATGCATGTGGCGAGGCCGAAGGACGTTAACACTCTGTCTAGCGTTACACAAGCTCCCGGAGAAACGCTTAGACGTTACCTGGAGCGATTCCATGCCGCGTGTGTAGAAATAAGCAATCCCAACAATAACTCTATCTTGATGGCTCTGACTAAGGGGATTGATGCTGATTCCGAGTTCGGGAGTTGGTTAGCTGGGAAACCACCCGCGTCGCTGGACCGTTTCTATTCCAAGGCAGCCCAATTCCTGAGAAGGGAGGATGCGAGACAGTCTAGGAAGCAGGATGACGCATGACCCAACATCGAAGGTATCCAGAGTAACGTCGCTGTTAAACAGACCGGAGATAGTTCTGGAAAAGTTCAGTCGAACATCCAAAATAAGCAGAATCAGTAGAGGGACAATAGAAATCAGAACAAAAAACGCGATCAGGATCGTGGACCACGGCGTAGAGCTTCCATGTACGAAAACTACACTCTATTGAACACGTCGTTGGAAAATGTGTACTTGCAGACCTGCAACACCATGCAGTATAAGAAGGCTGCCCCAAAACCACCAACCGAAAAACAAATCCAAATAGGAAAGTTCTGTAGATTCCATGAGAGTTATGGCCACAACACCAATGAGTGTCGTCACCTACAAGACCTCATTGAAAAACTGATACGTGAGCGGAAGTTGGATCGGTATGTACGGGCGCTGCAATCCGGTGGTGTGGGCCCATCAAATCAGAATCGCGCGCCGAATCAGGAAAGACAGGAAGAACCCGCTCGTGCGGACGGGAGGTTGGTCATTAACACAATAAGCGGTGGTCCTCACCCGGCAGATCGAAGCTGGAAGAAAATGGAGTCGTATGCCAGTTCTATCAGGCATGCAGACTTCGAGTGTTGTAGTAGTTTTGATGAGGGGGCTCCGGCCAAGCAACAGAAAACGATGATGGATGACATCGTGTTCAGAAACAGAGACGTAGATAAAGTCGAAGCTCCCATTATTGATCCACTGGTCATCTCAGCACAAGTAGGTCCCGCTTGGATAAAAAGGATCTTAATTGACAGTGGAAGCTCTGTGAATATTTTGTTCAAATGAGCTTATGATCAAATGAAGATGGAAGCCACAGACTTGAAGCCTTATCAATCTCGAGTCCATGGTTTCAACGGAAGTGCCACAATTCCCACTGGGATGGTGGAACTGCCAGTGGAGTTGGGAGTAGGAGAATGCCAGAGAGTACGAATGTTGCAATTCATCGTTCTGGACATAGACTCCCCTTACAATGCTTTCTTGGGCCGACCGGCCCTCGCTGAATTCAGAGTAGCCATTGCCCCATGGTGTTTGACCTTGAAATTTCCCACTGATCATGGAATAGGAATCGTTCATGGAGATCAGGCCACCGCTAGAGCCTGCTATGTTGCTGAGCTACGGGAAGCACATCGGAAGGAGAAGGGAAAGGACGTAGAGGAGTCTCTCTGCATCCGTTTCGCCGACAATTGACAATTAACTCCCGGGCCCAGGCCCGGGCACCCCAGCCAATTCCTCAAGGACCTTGACCCGAGAGAAACTGAAGACGAAGGGGAATCTAAAGAAGGTCAAGCATCCCCAGCCGAACTGACGATTGATGTCCCAATTGACATTAACGATGATTCGAAAATGATAAAGATAGGATCTCAGCTAAGCCGAAAAACTCAAGAGGAATTGGTTGAATTTCTACGGGCAAACCTTGACGTATTTGCCTGGACACATTCTGATATGTGTGGGATCTCGCCGGACATCATGAGCTACACTCTGAACATTGACCTGCGGCATGTCCGGGTCAAACAAAAAAGGCACGGTATGGATCCAGAGAGATCTGCCACCCTTAAAGAGGAAGTAGAAAAGCTTGAAGCGAACAGATTTATTCGAGATGCGCTATATCCCGAATGGGTGTCAAATCCCGTGCTCGTCCGAAAGCCGAATGGGAAGTGGAGAACATTTGTCGACTATTCTGACCTGAATAAAGCATGCCCCAAAGACAGTTTCCCGCTTCCTAGGATTGATCAGCTAGTGGATTCGACGGCTGGACACGAGATCTTATCCTTCATGGACGCGTATTCAGGCTACAATCAGATACCGAGGCATTTACCCGATCAAGAACACACCAGCTTCGTGACCAATCTGGGGCTTTACTGTTACAAGGTTATGCCATTCGGACTCAAGAACGCCGAAGCTACTTACCAACGGTTGGTCAATCGGATGTTCGCTAATCAAATCGGGAAGACAATGGAAGTATATGTAGACGACACGCTTGTGAAATCACGACTCTCCACCGACTATGTAAAAGACCTGGAAACTATGTTCAACATACTTCGGGAATACAAAATGAATCTCAACCCACTGAGATATCACTTTGGGGTTGCATCCGAAAAGTTCCTTGGGTTCATCGTTAACTCCCGGGGAATCGAAGCCAATCCCGAAAAAATTTGGGCAATCAGAAATCTGGAAACTCCCAAAACTATAAAGCAAGTACAGAGTCTCAATGGAAAAGTAGCAGCATTGAGAAGGTTCATTTCAAAGTCCACTGACAAATGCATTCCCTTCTTCGATCTGATTCGAAAAGGGAAACGAAACTTTGAATGGACCACGGAATGCGAGGGCGTTTTCCAGGCACTAGTCCAACATCTATCCACACCACCTATCCTGTCAAAACCCATCGACCATGAGAAGTTGTTAATATATTTGGCAATATCAGAGAACGCTATTAGCGATGCATTAATCCAAGAAGAAGACAAAATACAGAAGCCGGTGTACTACGTCAGCAAACGATTGACTGGAGCTGAAAGAAATTATGCGAGACTGGAAAAGTTAGCTTACCGCCTTATCATCGCATCAATAAAACTCCGACCATACTTCCAGGCACATTTCATTATTGTTTACACCGACCAGCCGTTACGACAGGTCCTTTCGCGGCCTGAGACGTCTGGAAGGTTACTCAAGTGGAACATCGAACTGAGCCAGTTTGACCTCACTTACGCTCCGAGACGGGCCATACAAGGACAAGTCCTAGCCGATTTCATAGCTGAATTTATCATCCCAGAGGACATGCCCGAAGCCAGTAAATCCCCCGAGTATATCTGGAAGCTTTATACTGACGGAGCATCAAACGACCGGTGTTCGGGCGCCGGTATGTGCTTGAAACTCCCGAGGGTCGATCCATATGTTATGCCTTAAAGTTCGATTTCCATGCAACTAATAATGAAGCTGAATATGAAGCACTCCTAGCCGGCTTGAAACTTGCTAGAGATTTGAGGATTATCACAGTGGAAATTTATTGTGATTCACAATTGGTTGTGTGCCAAGTACGAGGAGAGTATCAAGCAAGAGATCGAAGGTTGGCTGCTTATTTAGCGCAAGTTAAGGAAGTACTAGACCATTTTGATTACTACGCCATATTCAGTATACCTCGAGAACGCAACCAAAAGGCCGATTTGTTGGCGAAGTTAGCCAGCACAGGCGAAGCTCAACAAATGGGACTTGTACCCGTAGAAACACTATCTTCCCCAAGTATCAACCGAGCAGAAATAAACCGGGTATGCGAATCTGTCCCCGAAAGGGATTCATGGATGACTCCACTCAGAAATTACATTGAGCACGGAACCCTGCCGGAGTGCAGGAATGAAAAAAGACAAGTCCTTCGAAAGGCATCAAGGTTTACCATCCAGAATGGACTCATGAACTGAAGGGGGTACTCAATCCCCCTACTCCGATGTATCGCTCACGATGAAATCAAACGAGTGCTATGCGATGTGCATGAAGGAGAATGCAGCGATCACAACAGGGGGCAAACACTTACCAAGAAAATACTCCGCTACGGATATTACTGGCTTACCGTGAATCGTGATGCATTGGAATATGCGAAGAAATGTGATAGGTGCCAGAAATATGCCCGAATTCCTAGAGATCCTCCTACTGAGATAACGCAAATGGTCAGCCCATGGCCGTTCGCAATGTGGGGCATCGACATCATCGGTGCTCTACCTCTGGAAAAAGGTGGAGCGAAGTACGCCATCATCGCAGTTGATTACTTTACAAAGTGGGCTGAAGCCGAAGCTCTCGCTACCATCACAACGAAGAAAGTAATCAACTTTGTGGTTCGTAACATCATCTGTCGATTTGGTCTCCCACACACCATAATTACAGACAACGGAACCCAATTCGACAGCGCTGAATTCAAAGATTTCTGCAAACGATTTCACATCCAAAAGAAATTCTCCGCAGTTGCACACCCTCAAGCAAACGGACAGGTCGAAGCAGTTAATAAGGTTATAAAATCAATCCTGAAGAAACGACTGGAAAAGGTCGGGGGCAAATGGCTCGATGAACTTCCTATGGCTCTATGGGCTTACCGAACAACCTACAAACCGTGACCGGCCACACTCCTTTCTCTCTTTCCTATGGTTCAGAGGCCGTTATTCTAGTCGAGCTAGAAGTACCTTCCCATCGTGTGACATACTATGATCCAAAGACGAATTCTATACTACTTGCTGAATCTCTCGACCTACTAGATGAGAAGCGTGAGGAGGCTGACTTGAGGGCAGCTGCACATCGAAGTCGAGTCGCCCGATTGTACAACGCCAAGGTCCGTCCGCGAACCTTCGAGTTAGGCGACCTCGTCTTAAAAAAAGTCTATCTGGTTCCTTCACATATGAAGCCAACGTGGGAAGGACTGTATGTTATTGAACGAAGGCTCGGAGATGGCACATTAAAGTTATCGACCATCGACGGCCTTACCCTGCCAAGAGCTTGGAACAGCGAAAGTCTTCGCCGCTATTACACCTGACAGACTATCTTTATCCATTTAGTTTACTTTCCTTTTCTGCAATTTGTTTATGCATTTCGAAGTTAGAACTTATAATAAGGCAACTGACTTTGCCACACTTTCTTATTTCAGCAATAAAATGCAACCTCTTCGAGCCAGAGCTGTGATTTACTTGAAATACTTCATATGACCATCACTATGAATGGAGAGTTAAGTCTCATCATACAGTGGGATTTATTCAAATGGAGAGTGGCTGCGGTGCAACCAATCACTCCCTAAGTGAAACCCGAGCTCGGGGGCAAGCCATCACGTCAAAGTCAAAAAAAGGGATTGGTACACGATAATCCTTCCTCAACTCCGAACTCCCAGAGCGCGAGTCGGAGTATAAACGTCCAACTCCGTATTCCCAAAGCGCGAACCGGAGTATAAACATTCAACTCCATATTCCCGGAGTGCGAAGTGGAGTATAAACATCTGACTCTGAATTCCCAAAGCGCGAACCGGAGTATAAACATTCAACTCCGAATTCCCAGAGCGCGAACCAGAGTATAAACATTCAACTCCGAATTCCCAAAGCGCGAACCGAAGTATAAACATTCAACTCCATATTCTCGGAGTGCGAAGTGGAGTATAAACATCCAACTCCGAATTCCCAAAGCGCGAACCGGAGTATAAACATTCAACTCCGAATTCCCATAGCGCGAACCGGAGTATAAACATCCAACTCCGTATTCCCAGAGTGCGAAGCGGAGTATAAACATTCAACTCTGTATTCCCAGAGTGCGAAGCAAAGTATAAACATCAACTCCGGATTCCCAAAATGCAAGTGCCAATTCCATGTCCCCCGATCGCAGACATATGATCGAAACTTAAGCCAGTGTAACCAGCCACTGATGAATGCATGGGAACCCCCGGAGTATGAAAATGATTATCGACAATCAAACAAGCATGGACGCATCACTCAATCTTCGCTTGCTTCAGGCATCCGTTTGATGGCGCAAGACTCAACATGTTGCAAGTAAGAAGCAATCGTCGGTTGACAATTTACAACTCATCCTCAAGACTGAGGGGCAGGACTTAGGCATCAACCATTGATTGAAGCAATGCGGTTGTCAGAATTCAACTCGCTTCCCGGTCACAAGCCATGTCCACAGTTCCCGAATTTGGCAAACCAAAACAAACTTGATTCGGAACCTAAAACTTCACAAGTGCATTTCAGACACTGGAACACTTAGACAAGTACACAATGACAAAAAAGAAAAAGTTTCATTTCTATTGATTATAGAAGACGTTCGTGTGCAAGTTTCCAAAAAATTCCTACTAGCAGGGGCCGAACCCGCGTCCATACACGGCTACAAAATGCAAAATCAAAATACGCCAGATGATCATGCCTAATCTCTCTTCTTTCTTGGCTTCCTCTTCAGTGCGGACCTGCTGGAGCCATCGCCAACCTTCCTCTTCGAGCCTTTACTTTTCGGCGGTTGGTCTTCAAGCGAGGGAATTATGTCGACGTCCTCCTCCGGACTCGTGTGAATAAGAATTGCTCCCTACGGGTGGAGTCGGAGGAACGGGATCAATTTCAGAAGATGGAATGGGCAGGCTGGTGAGGAAGACAAAACCACCAGGAGACATCATTCTGAGCGGGGCAGGTCCCGATGCTGCCATCCCACCTCCAAAGCTGCCTCCATAACCCGTTGTTGCCAGCTCGGCGTCAATCTGAGCAAACATGTCCTCTTCGGTTACTGCTTGAGCCCCGTCGGAGTCATCAGCAGTCGGCATTTAAGAGCTTGCAGCCGGATCAGTCCCACTCATAACAGATGACAAGTCAGCACGAGGATCGCCGTGGCGGCGGAAGAGTTCATCCATCAGCTGCACGTCGAACACGATCATACCACCCTGCAGATCGCCAAGCAGGGTAGCTGTACTCATGGTGGTTGCCTCGGTCACGATAGCCTCCTGCATTTGATATGACTCTTGAGTGGAAGGAGGCATGGCCGGTGCGACACCGATCACTGGACAAAGAATTGTTAGAACTTAAACTCGGTCGAAGACTTCGACTCATGAAAGACATGTGGAATGTTCGGAGTACCTTCCTCAGTTTTGCTTGTAAGCGACGGGGCGGCTTCGGTCGTTTGCGCTGCAATCGGAGGCATCTGCGGCTGATTCGGGTTATAGGCAGGAACAACTTGAGGATCAACCGCAGGCAAAGATTCAAGCTGAGTTGACACCGGAAGATCAAGACTTGCATCGTGATGTCCAACCCCGGAGCCCTCTCCTACCTCCAGGTGCTGGGTGCCGAGCCTCTCCTTCTCATAAGAGATCATTGAATCATGGAGAATCTTCTTTTCGTCATCAGTTAACAGACGATTCTCAAGCTCGAATTCATCCACAGACTCACCCTGGTGCGCCTCTTTCTCTTCCTCAACCAGTCGGCCCCAAGCGCTATGGAGATGCGTCGAATAATCATCGAGCCAGGCCAAACCTCTGTGCCTCAGCACATTAGCGTTGTAAACAACGAGGAGGTCCTCGATGTCGGCCTCTAGCCTGGACTCGGCCAACTTCACCCTCTCCTCGACCTCAGTCTCCACTTTCTGGACTTTGGCTACCGCCGCATCCCATTCTCCCCTGAGCAGAACAGTCTGATTGCACGCCTCCTGGGCTGCGGTGTTCGCGTCATCTTTTTCTTTGACCAAGCTGGCGAATTTCGCTTTTAGTTCATTAAGCTCCTTGACCGCCGCGTCCCACTCGGTAATGACTTTGGTATTCCGGTGGCCCATTTCCTCCACCAAGGCAACATGTGCCTGACTCAACCTCTCAATTTCTACCTTCGCTTCGTCAGCCTTCTTAATGGCCTCAATCTCAGATTTCCGAGAAGACTCGGACTCAGCAGAAAGTACTTGGATAATGCGATCCCTTTTGGCAAGCTCAGTCTCCATCTTCTCGATCTCTTTTGCTCGCTCGAAGGCCAATTTAGAAGATTTTTCGGCAGTCTTCGCCCACTCTCGATATTGGGTATAGATGTCATGGACAAAGTCATGCATCGTGCCTTCTACCGACGATGGAATCCTCTTCAAGTGAGGAGGGAAAACATAACCGTCGAAGCAAATATTAGGAAAATCCTTCTTCATTTGAGCCAACTTAAGGGCCCCTTCTCCAGTGGGATCAGCAGGGACCTGCTCTGTAACCATGGAAGATGTAGTCTCGACTCTCAGGGGATGAGTCTCAGATCTGGAAGTGTGAGAAGAAGGCCTGTGACGAAGAGGCTTCGGTGGATGTGAAGTTTGAATGGGAGGAGGAGATGGAAGCCTAGGAGGAGGAGAGCGTGATCTAGACCGGCGCCGGTATTCTCTATCCCTATCGCGCCCATACCTATCCTGACTAGAATGCTCGTGATCGCGATCCCTATCAGAATCCCTCCTGCGGGAATCGTAGTAACCAGAAGCCTTTCGGGTTAAACGAAGACTGTTCAGCATTGATCCTCTCCCGGACATGGTACCTGAAAATGAGAAGCGAAGAAAGAGTTAGCGACTTCCTAAGTTGGACGAAGAACAGTTGTGGATCATGAAGTGTAGTGATGTGTATGCATGTGCAGTCCCCCGACCAACCAGAAATGTCGGTCGCACCCATAGCAAGCGACCCGCTCGGTTCAAAAGCACTATCAAGCCCTTCCATCTCGGCATCGTGAGGAGACGACACGAAATCCGAGATCGGAATATCATCAAGCCCGGCAAAAGGACTCTCCACTTGTGGGGGAGGAGCCTCTGAGATTCTAATCCCCTGGGAAGGTAAAGACACGACCACGGATTTAAATCTCTTCGATTTAGGGCATTTGTAAGCAGCAGCCTTGCCTTTTCTTTTTCCTCCGGAATCCTGAACATCGGAAGGAGGCATGGCCAGGAGATCAGTGTCGGTGGGCGTTCTTTCTGGATCAACTTCTTCAGTGATCGCAACTGCAGGCGCTTTGCGCTTCACGCGTTTCACGCGCTTCTTCGAGGCCACCCTATGTATCACATCCAGGTGTATACTCTGTCTTCGTTCTATCAGCCCGACAGCCCTCAAATTCCTATCGGTCAAGACTAAGTCTATGTGCCTCTCTTCGCCCGGAAACGCTTGAAGAATCCGAACAAGCTCTCTGAAGTACGCACCATCAGGGCGAGAGATTGCGGCTGTAAGAAAGGAAAAGTATGTCAGTTCTGGGAATCAGTCACTAACATCTCAGTAAATCATGAGGGATGGCAACACTTACGTCTGTCCAACCATCACCTAGCAAATCCAGGGGGGCACCGAACGTAGAACCATTCGGATTTGTAATAACTTAGCCTCCCCCAGGAACCCAGCACAATGTGACAGCTTCTGACTGCCTCCAGGAAGGTAAAAGAGGGGCTATCTCCACGGCTTTTAATGTTGAATAAATATCTGATCTCGATCGGCTTCGGCGGTCGAAAGAGGACCTCCATGAACAGGATGAAGGTGCTGTTTAACAGGGCGTACCCGTTGGGATGTAGCTGGGACGGAGCTATACCAAGAAATGATAATGTCTCCCTTATATAGTCATTAAAGGAAGGAAGTGTCCCCGCCATGCAGGCATGGCGGTTAAAGGCAGTAAACCCCTCCGGGGGATTGTGTGGCCTGTCGGTTGGTTCGGGAAGCAGCACGTCGTCAAGTGACAAACCATGCCTTAAGCAGATCCGGCCTAGCATGTCTTCAGAAATACCCGACGGCACGGAATCTGATGGGTTGAGTATAAAACGAGCCCCTTGACGCTCATCCGGAGCTATCTCAATAACTTCGGCCTCTATAACCGGTATCTCAATAGTTGGGGGAGCAAAACTTGGAAATTCCGACTGCTGAGAACTTGAAGGATCCATAACCAGCTAGCTTATAAAAAATCATTGTTAAACTGACAAATAACGCTTGTGCATCACCCAGTGTAAAGTGTGTGAGCGTGTTGTGCAGTGCAATGCTGTATATTATTTGGGAAGATAGACCGGATTAAGGAAAACGTATAACGAGCCAGACTTCGGAGCTCAGCCAGAAGGACCGTCATCGCTTACCGTCACAACCGCGCCATTCAGTTACTAACTATCACTCCAAGTCGAAGTATGATGTTGTTTTTATAAGTTGCAGTTTCATCGACGAACTTCGATAGGAAGTCAGATATGTAGTAAAATGATTAAGTCCAAGTATGCCGATATGAAGCTCGTCGGAGGCAGTTGTTCGAATATGTGAAAAGTTTAAAGTTTTTGATCAAATTTGTATTACTCATGAGAGCCAGGCTCACATCGAAGAATTATAAGCATATGCGTTTGAGTTATACACGAACATAAGGCTGGAGTGCGAGTTCGACTCGTTCCGAGAGCCATCCCCTTCGACTCCATCCAAAAGCCACGAATTTCGACTCGGTTCAGAACAACCAATTTGACTCGCTCGAAGTCATGAATTTCGACTCGGTTCAGAGCAACCAATTCGATTGCTCCGAAGTCATGTATTTCGACTCGGTTCAGAGCAACCAATTCGACTCGCTCGAAGTCATGAATTTCGACTCGGTCCAAAGCAGCTACTTCGACTCGATCGAAAGCCACCACTTCGGGTCGATCAGGCGCAGCCCCTTTGTACCAATCAACAGACTCGAAGCATTCGACTCGATGCGAAGCTCCACCATCGATCGACACGAAGGCCTCCGCCTCATCCTCTCGAATCCACTACTCCAGATCGACACGAAGCTAAGACCAGGAACTCTTCAATCGATCGCGAATCTGATCGATTTAATGTTAGAAATCGAATCTCCTCGTTTACGAGATGTTTCCATTCGATGGATTACCTCAGTTTGTTAGTTGATTCGAGTAGATGAAGATGCAAATCAATTCGAAGGCGAGGGCGTTTGTTCCTTTTGCTCGAGTTTCTGAGTGTTATGAGGGCAGGTAGAGATGAAAGGTAAAAACCAGAAAAAAGGCTAAGTATGGAGTATTTATATAGAGTCAAAAATAAGAGGAATAACCGATTCGAATTCCAGTAGGGTCGAGCACGTGCTTCGACTCCCTCTTCAGTGCACTGGTGCGGAGCTCCTTTTCATGTCGCTCCTTCGACTCCATCCTCTTGACTAGTTCGACTCCCTCATACAGCCATAAAAAATGCCACTTCGACTCGCTCAATCTATGAATGTCTCGACTCGCTCTACTACCTCCTGTATGTTTCGACTCTCTTCCCTGCGATTCGAACCCAAAACCGAGTCGAACGGCCAGTTCGACTCCATCAGGGAGTCTACATCGACTCGTTTCACTTCGACTCGCTCAGTTCGAGTCCATCATCAACTCGACATACTTACTTTGCGTCCATAAATCCAATGGAAACTCTCTTCGATGTTTCAATCCTTCACAACGATTCAGGAGAGGATCGTTACGATAGGACATTCAAAATAACCGTCAGACATTGTTACAACGAATCTCACATCGGTTCAGGAGAGGAACGGTACGGAATTTGAAAACAATAAACTAACGATGGCTCGGGGTCGTACGAACGTCAGCGGGAGTCAGATTAACATCAAACGGGTAACCACTAGCATACATCAAATACCTACAACAATACAGGGCACAACAGTCGATAGTCAATGGATTACATTATCAAGAAGGACGGTCAAAGATTACAACTCTTATCGAAAGGACGATAACTATTCAGAGTAAAGGCTGCATCACTTCAAAGCACATCATGTTTTCACAAGACGTACTTTGGGGGGAAAATGTTATCCCGCCTTTTGGCAAGGCCGTAATACCAAAGGATTGACTAGTAACCAGTAAACGGTCCGTCCCAGAGATCAGCTATACATGGGCTCACCACGGATATCGATGAATTTTGTCCGAGTCCGGATCGAGCCAAAATTGGTAAGACATGGCAAGCTAAGTCAAGAGAACCAACGTTTCAAATCTCAAGTCAATCCGAGTTCATATGCTCAAGTTATGAACGATGCAAGGTTGGATGGAGATCAACTACCAATCGACTCGCTCCTTCGACTCGCTCCTTCGACTTGCTTCCCAACGTTCAGTTTGAAGCCAACTTCGACTCGCTACACAGTGCCCAGGAGTGACGTCTTCGACTCGCTTCGCTCAGAGGCCAATCTCGAGTCGATCAGGTTCGACTCGATCCACATCCTTCAGAGCTGCTCTTTTCGACTCGCTCTGGTTTAAAGCCATCAAGAGTGCACACATCGACTCGCTCCGCTCAGACAACTGGTTCGACTCCATCAACGTCGACTCCACTGCTCGAACCTCCCAGAACGTCCCATTTCGACTCGCTCGACCAATTCTGGCTTCGACTCGCTCGACCAATTCTGGCTTCGACTCGCTCGACCAAGTACTCACTTCGACTTGCTCGAAGCGACATCCAGGACAGAGTAAGAATCAAGTGCCATGTCATCGAGTTGAACGGAAGTGAGTCGAAATGGAAGCAAGTCGAAGGAAACAACCCACCGAAAACTCTATTTCGTATCGATCATATCTCCCAATCTACAAGTCCAAACGCTATGAAATTTTCACAGAAGACCACGTGCATGCTAAAGAATGTCCACGCCAAATTTTGACTCCATTGGATGAAATCTTGAGCGAGTCGAAATCAGCTCGTGTCAATCACGGATCGGACCGAAACTTCATGGGCTTGGGCGTACGGGCCTGGTCACGTGCCAGAGAGGGTCTTCCGAGATCTGAGCGAAATATCAGCCTCCTACACCTATAAATAGACCCCCAAAGCCAACAAAAAAAGGGTTCTTCTTCCTCTTTGAGATCTCGAACGCCCGGACTCCGCCAGATCCAGATCTGAACTCTGTCGCTGCTGCTACCAACAAGATTCACTACTGCAAATAATAGCTACCTCTTGTAATTCATTGCATTCACTTGTAAACATCAAAGGAAGATTAATAAAACCAACTATTTCATAGTGGACGTAGGATATACGCCGAACCACTCTAAATCCTTGTGTCTCCTTGCACTTTAATTATTCTTATTTCTGAAATTTGGAGTTTTTGTTAGATAATTCCTCTTTTTTCATTTAATTTCTTCACTTTATCTCTTCAAAGACTTCCGAAGAGTGTTGTGCCCAATTTTGGTACAAACAATGATTAAGAAATAAATAAGGATAAATGGTTTATTTTAAAATTAATTAAGATCTTGAGTAAGTAAGGATTAATTAAATTAGTAAATAAGGATTTATTAATTTGTAATTAGGGATTAAGTAATTAGTAATTAAAGGATAATTACTTAATGGAAGTAATTAAAAGATTGATGACTTAAAGTAAGTAATTAAAGAGAAATTAATTAATTAATGATTAAGAATTTATTAATTAATAATCAAGGGTTATAATTAATTAATTAGAGATTAATTAATTGGTAATTAGGGATGAATTAATGTAAATAATTAGAGATTAATTACTTAAATGATAATTACTTGATGTAAGTAATTAAAGGATAAATTTGATAAGGGTTAATTAATTTGATTAGCAATTAAAGGTTAAATTAATTAATAATTAAAGGTTAATTAATTTGAGGATAATTAACCAATGGGATAATTTTTTTCATGAAAGTAATTATGGATGATTTATCAATTGGTTTGTAATTAATTAATGTTAAGTATGCATGATTTAAAGGTAATTAAAGTAATTAATTTAATTCATTGGTGGTTAATTAAATTAATTAGAGATGGTGTGGTTGATTAATCTTGCTTATGGATGATTGAATGATATTGAATGCCTTGGATTATGTGATATCTCTGATATGTGGTATGTGCTGCTTTGTGATATGAGATGAATTGTTGTGTATAAATTGTATTGTTTAAACTTAAACTTTTGGTTTAATGAATATCATTGGATTCGAAGAGACTGGGGTCGGGTATCAGTAAATACCCGAAACCACTTTGATTTGAAATCTACAATAATTCTTTATAGATTTGATATGTGTAATCAATAGGCTGGAATGGAATAATTTAAGTAACTGGACCATTGAAACTATATAGTGGTACTTAGGGATTGATTTGTGAAATAAGTGTTGGTTCTAACATGTTAAGAACTCGTTGTGAGGTACGAGTTACCCGGGTTTGCAAATTAGTCTTAACTTAGTATTTCAAATTATATGGTTTACTCACGCTGGTTTCCAGCGTGACCCGGGTGTTACTTTTTTGTAATGCTCGGATCAGACCGAGTATTACAGATTTTCAGGTTAGGACGTTATGGAGCTCAGGTGGCGAGCTGGATGGCAGGAACGTATGGAGTATTCCGCCGTGTATTATACTTGTTTAATTGGGACAAGTTAAATTTTAACTGTCCAGTTTATAAGTGTTGGTTGTAACTCTGATGTATTATATGTAAATTAACTGATACAGCTTCCTTTGTAAATATTATTATTTGATATTATATCTTGATCCACTGCGAATGTGAGATTCTGTGTTTTGTTTTCTGTTCTTCTTCTATCTCTTTTCTTCTTTACCCTAACAATCGGGAATTTCTGGTGTTCGATTGTTCGTCACTTCTACAGTGAACATAATAGCGTCGAATTTTTGAGGTCGAAAATTTCGGGTCGTTACAATTACAGAGTAATACTGTCTATTAATGCGGAGAATAGGGCTGGTTTGGAGCGACCATCCATAACTTTGTCTGTATTGAATACATCGATTGGGTGCTCTAATTTTTTTCATTCTTAAGTGGATCAACATACTCAACATATGCTTAATACAGAACTATAATGGCTTAACGGATCTATCAAAAAAAAATATAACAACGAATACAAAAGATCGTAGAACAACAGTCAAACATATATATACATATACACAAGATACATCCCAATACACTACATAGTGATACAAAAGTGGTGGTACAAGGACCACAATATATACATTAAGTCAAAACAGATAGATACATATCAGAGTTTATAAAACACTACAAAACTACACAAAAAGTGACTAGCAGAAAGTCCAAAGCGGAAGCAGCATAACAGATATCTACAATAGGTATCTTACCTGAAACAACTCGGTCTGACCCGAGTATATAAAAATACACGGGTCAGTCTAGCCTAAATAAACTGATTAGTATGTGATAAATGAAGTATAAGGGTAAAGGATAATGTTTCTTCACGAACGAGAAGAAGTAACAATAATTTATGTTAACACTTCATGTGAGATAATATCACAACAATATATCAACTACTAAGTATCATAAGCGGATATCTCGAAAGAGGCAAGATCGACAATAATATCAATTTAACACATTTAATCGCCTTATATCATCCGCATATTCAAATGACAATATAATGGTTTTCAAAAACCATAACTCTTAAATAGGAGATCACAAAACTCAAAATTTGCCAAAGAATGGCAATCGCAAATAAATCATAAAATAAGGAATCCCAAATCTTGAAAATACGCCAAAAGATGGCAATCACAAATAGCTCCCTAAAAGGAGATTATAAATCTTAAATTAAACGCCAAAAGATGGCAATCACAAATCATAATATGTAGAACTCGATTAAGAGTTCAAACTCCAAAATGTAATCGCCACATAATAATGTCTCAAACGTCCCAAAAGGCCAAATAACCTCGAAATGGCGATACATTTGAAAAATCACAAATAAATCATGAAAACATCACAAAAAATAGCACGTGCTTAATAAAAATGGCCGAAGCCCGCCAAGTACAGTATCTCAAAATAAGGCACCAGATACGTCCGAAGGACAAACACCCCGAAGGACAAAACATCCCGAAGGACAAACATCTTGAAGGACAAAACATCCTAAAGGACAACATCCCGAAGGACAAATGACCGGAAGGTCCAGTACTGGCAATCAACCCGAAGGTCCATGAAAAAAGCTTCAAACGGACAAGTCCGGAATCAACCGAAAAAGTAAACGCATGTGTCCCATACCACATTTTTTACTAAATCGTTTAATTCTCTTTCTCATTCACTCGAAAAGTGTGCAAAAATTAGCTTCAAACGAACAAGTCCGGAATTAACCAAAAAAGTAAACTCATGTGACCCATACCACATGTTTTACTAAATCGTTTAATTCTCTTTCTCATATGCTCGAAGAGTGCAAAAACGTGTATTTTATATAGAAAATACATTGCTTTAAGAAAACTTGTTTTTAAAACAATTTTTGAAATCGTTTGGAAAACATTTCCTTTGAAATTATCTTTATTATAAAATATATAGATTTTTAATGGCTTTAAAAATAATTATAAATATTATGAAATATTTATTTAGAAGTCTATTTTAATTATAAAAATCATTTCAAAAATCATTTAGAAAACCCGTGCTCGAAAACAACCGAAATCATCGAAAACACTGAAAATCAGCATATGAAATCATCTCAAAAACTCATCAATCCGAAGTATGGATCAACCCAAAATATTGGCTTACCTATTGATAGGTTTTAAGCCCTTCGGAAACACACCAAAATACCACAAAATTGATCACAATAGTTGCTGGAATAAGCAGAAGAAGTAAAAGGAACAAAAGAAAACAATTTGCAAAATTTCCAAAGCCCAGGTCGACCTACAGGTCGACCTGCACCATGCTTTGGTCGACCATAAGGTCGACCTATACACTCTCTAGGTCGACCCTAAGGTTGACCCTTGATAATTTATGGTCGACCTATTGGTCGTGAATTTTTAAAGTTGGTTTTTGCTTTGTTCGATCTAGTTTTTAAGCAATTGTTTCAAGCAGTTACAAGATGAATTAGGCTATGAAAATTGACATGCATTTACGTCAACACTTAAACACCAAGTTGGAAAAATTACGGCATGATTTCATGGCAAGTACAAGGAGATATGAAAACAAAAAGGAAGCCACCCAGAACAATTTTCACTGTAAATATTCAAGCAATAAACTTTCGTTAACAGTAAATAGATTCAAGCCATTTTCAGCATACAAACTTACTTAAGCTAGAAATTGTGAGTTGTATACTCACCTTAGCACGATTTTTGAGTGATTAAAACTTACAAGCTAGGATCTTTTGCCTTGAATTAGTTATAGAAACCTGTAACTTGAAAAGAAAAGACATGCAGCACAGAAAATAGAAGTTATAGACAAATATTTCTCTCAAATAAAATAAACAAAGAATGAAATAAAGGTTTTGATGAGATTACCTGTATTAGATTAGAATTTACTTAATTTCTGACTTGGATTTAATCTAAATTGAAGAGATCTAATTCAAAGAATTTGAAGAGGAGGCCATTTCTCTTTACTGGTTTGTTTTTGATAGAAGAAGCAAGAATGAGGAAGGAGAAAAGAACGTACAGTACATTTCTAAAGTTTTCTGCACATTCTAGAAATGGGTTTGGGTTTGAACCCATTACCCAATAAGGCTATGCATCCATACTTAGTTAACATTTGACCAAGTTATTCAATGTTACACTTTACTTCACCTTATTTACATATATTTACACATATTTAACCAAATAAATTTTGCACAATAAATGTTTATATTACAAAAATGTTTTATCAACACACAAAAATTAATTTAGCCATTTAAAACTATTTTCCATTATTAAAATTCTTATTTTTAATTAAATGTTTCAATTACATCTTTAATTACATAAAACACTATTTTTAACAACCAAAATTTCACAAAAATCATTTTCTTGTCAAATTAATTATAACAAACCTTATTAACAACAATTTTTACATCCAAATATTATTTTAGAACATAATTCCACCCTTTTTTATTTACATATTTATCATATTAAATTTTAATGTCTCACTAAAATGAATAAAATTCAACCTTTAGCAATAATTTGCAAAATTATTGCATTTTACCAAATTAAAACCATGCATTGCTCTTTTTTTTATCACAAACTAACATAATAAAGTTTTTAAAACTTTATTTCCAACATTTTATATCAACCAATTGAAGTTGAATTAAATTCTTTTATCTCACTTAATTCAATTAATTAACCACCAAATTAACATATTTCTATTATTCACAATTTATTTCCAACCCAACATCTTAATTCCACTTTATTTATCCAAAATCCATTGTTTATTTACAATAAACAATTTTAACAAATTTTCCATCCCAAATTTATTTTATTTCTCTTTCAAATATAAAATTTGAAACTCAATTTATTCCCAACATTTTATTTTACTTCAAATTCAACCCAACTCATAGTTTAAATCTATTTTCCTCAACTTTTCTCCAAAATAAAGGTATTTTCTCCAAAACTCCATATTTAATTCATTTTCCTTAATTTAACATCCCTTATCTTAAATTTTCTCCAAGTAAATTCCAAAACCCAAAATTTTGATTTTATTTAGATAATTGATTTAAATTATCTATCCTAAATTATATTTATCTCTTGATTAATAAATTATAATCTCATCATAATTTATTATTATTGTTATTAACAAGTAATCGCCAAAACCAAGGTTGTTACAGACCCCCCTTATAAAAATTGCATCCTCGCAATTTCTAGAGAAGAGCTGTATTCAACCTAATTTATTTCATCTAGCAAAGGAAAATGGATAAGCTTGAGTTTAAAATTTCTCATCCTCAACATAAGAAGATAAATAACCAGAATAAGATTGCTCGATAAATTATATGGTTTCCCAAGTGTAGTCATTTGGATTACCAGACCATTCAATCTTTACGAGCAGAACATCCCTATTTCGAAGGCGTTTCACCTTTGAAACAAGAACACAGATAAGATGTCACACAATAGATAAATCGGGTAAGAACGATCTTTGAGAAGCCTCATAAATAGAGTGAGGATTTGACACAACTTTATCCCAGACTCCAACAACAAGATGAAGATCGCCTTGACCTTCCATATAATACAACGAAAGAAGCCATACCGATATTAGATTGACGACCATTGGGGTAAGTAAACTCAACAAGAGGTAGGTAGTCTCTCAAATACCACCAAGATCATACGATTGCATAAATGAAATTCGCTGGATAATTGCACAAAGGCAAGACAAACACAAGGAATATATTTCATACTTTCTTTTACTAATCAAATATTTTTAGAGTTTTCAAACCCATTATCTTCATAATCAAATTATCAATTTTCAACACTTGAAAATTTTCAAAGCTTCTATTTAAATTTTAATTTAAGCTCATTAATCTTTATTTAGAGTAAAATAAAATTTGAGTTGTTTCATTTTCTAATTCTACCTTAAATATATATTAGTTTGAAGCATATTTTTTCCCATACTAATAATCAATTCAGTTACATTCACAAATAGGTAGAATTACATTTGACTATTAAGGGAAACAAATCATTTTCAATTTCAGACTTGTTGTGAAGAACTCAAGCTTTTACATAGAAAACAACAAAATCTAAGAACTCTTATAAAATGAAAGTTGTTCTACTAAGTCTATGCTTTCCAGCAATATAAAGATCATCAAAATTGGACTCACGGTTTGAAAGTTATGCTAAATTTACTTTTAGCTTAAATCATAGAAAATTTAAAATAGGACCGAGATGTCCATCAACTTTCAAATCCATTTTAGACAGAATAAAAAGCAAAATCTACCAAAGTGGTAAAAAGGAAATTTATATACTGAAAGCTCTTTCATTAACAAAAAGATTGAGCTTATTTGGAGTTATAAATCTCAAGTTATCGCTATTTTAGTACCGCACTTTTCCAAATAAAATTTCAACTTTTAAAATCAATTTAAAATTTGAAATTTCCAAACCATTCTATTTCCAAATCACATTTTCTAAACAGGCTTTTATGCTAAATCATTTATTACATGATCATCTTTTCTGGAACACTAAGACATTCAAAATTATGATTAACCTCATGTAATTATCTTTTAAAAGAAACAATTCATTAATTGGAAATACTTTCTTCACTTTACCTAAACAATTTTTTTTTAAACAATTAACCTTGAAGACTCATTTTGAAAGAGATAGCTAATTTCTTCCATTATCAAAAGATAATTATCCATCCAAAATAAATTTTGGATTTACATATTAATTTTGAAATTGTTCTCACAATTTAAAATGATTGAATCACATGACTTATTCATTTATTATACCTTGCACTTCTTAATATAACATTTTATAATAAATGAACAATTCAAATTTTTATTTCCTTTTGTTACAAAAATAATTTCCATCTTATTATCAACATGAAATTAACTAAGGTTGATAATTAACTCAAACTTGTTTTCAAAAGAATTTTACAAATTCATAGCAACAAGTTTTAATACTATCAAAATTTAAAACAAAGGCTTGCTCACAAATTAATGCTAAAAATCTAAAATTAGCATTTCTTTATTTTCCTATAAGATAGAGTTTTAAATCTTACTATCTGTTATTTTTCAAATAACCAATTGTCAGAACAAATTTTATAGTCAACATTTATAACTTTGCACTAAAATATTCAGTTGATGTTTTAACTTTTCTACCCAATTCATTTTCTTTTCTTGAATACATTATTTTTTTAATCAAATCATCACATGATATTCTCTTCCAATTAAAATATCTCTTTAATTAGAATTATTTACTTTACTTACTCAAATTCCCATATGATATCATTATTTAGATTCATATTGGTTATACTTACATAACCAATTAAAAGCATAATCATATTTAATTTCACAAATTTCAAATAATATAATGGCATTGCCTCGCCATTGGTTTATAGTGAATGACCCAATCAATTGGCTGTAGAGTTGACCAAATGATCAAAACTGCCTCGCCGCTTATCCAACAATCACTTGGTTCAATGGCTACATTTATCTTCTATAATAAAATTAATACTCAATCCCATATTTATTTATTTTCAAACTTTTACTTATTACAACTCAATTTACTATGTCTGACTGTCTCATCAAAGCGTTTAGGAAATTCCTATCGATAACGTTGATCGGGTGCATCGACCAGAATTCTAAAAGCACTCGATGGACAATCCAACACAAAATCATTTTCTATATAATAAACATGCCTCTTATATAATTTTACAAAATACTCTTAGCTTATCTCAATAAACAGAATCCAATTATACTTATAAGTATATCTTCTATTAGAAAGAATTGCAGTTTAAATTATTGCTTTTACTCTACATCAATGAATACAAGGACGAACTCATCGAGATATTCCCAGAATACTCGATTCATAAGATCGACGAAATAAGCTGGAGTCTTCGTTAAATCGAACGGCATAACGAGCCACTCATAAGATCCATATCGAGTGCAGAATACATTGGGAGGAGTGCTGTCCTTCGCAACTCAAAGTTGATGAAAATCGGTGGCAAGGTCAAGCTGAGAAAAGACCCTATCACCACTCAATTGATCGAACACGTCATCGATCATAGGAAATGGATATTATTCTTGATGGTTAACTCGTTAAGCTTGCGGTAATCAATGCAAAGCCTAAGAGTACCATCACATTCCTTAACAAAGACGACCGCGGCAACCCACGATGAAGAATTGGACAGAATGAATTGCTTGGCTTCAAGTTACAACAATTGCTTTTTGAGTTCCTTATTTTCCTTAGTGGGCATCCTCGTGGGAGGGCAACTAACAAGCTGAACACAAGGAATGAGGTCAATACGAAACTCAATTGCTCATTTAGGTGGCAAACCCGAAATGGACTCAAATACATCAGCAGAATCACAAACAACTGGAATTCGAGATACTTCATCTTCATCTCGAGACTCAAGAGCAAATAAAGATACTTTGAAATCTCCATCAACATTTCGAAGAACAAGAGACAACAGACCAGCAGAATTAGGATACCTAAGATATAGGATCCTTTTAGAACATAGAATTCGGGCTTGATAACAAGCAAGCCAATCCTCCCCAAAATCAAACTAAACCCAAGATAGTGAGTAATGTGCAAATTCGCACGAAAAGAAAAACTACAAAGAATAATCTCAACACCCTCACACAACAAGCTAAGTGTTGCGGATCACCCCAATGGGATTCGTAATCCTCAAACAAGTAACAAGACAAGAAACATCCAATGGTATAGCATCAACAAGCTCTTTCCATACGAATGAGGGTTAAGCACCCGTATCGAAGAGAACTAAAATAGAATGATCACGACAAGAATTATTCATACGGTTCGATATAACTGATTCAATTATGGAATACTATGGAATAAAAATGCATTCCTAGACGTATTCCCACTTATATCTACTCCAAAGGACACAAAATGGTTAAGGGCATAGTGATTAAGGAATATGTAGCACTAATATTGTACTTTGATGTACCGTAATATATGTTATGTTCTGTGTTTATCATATTTTGTTCTGAAATCAGCTCTGATACCAAGCTATGACGCCCCACCCCGAGACCCACATTAACAAAGTGCATTACAGAGTAATACTGTCTTTTAATGTGGAGAATAGGGTTGGTTAGGAGCGACCATCCATAGCTTTATCTTAAACATGTATTGAATACGTCGATTGGGTGCTCTAATTTTTTTTCTTTCTCAAGTGGATCGACATACTCAACATATGCTTAATACAAAACTACAGTGGCTTAGCGGATCTACCAGAATAAAATATAACAACGAGCACAAAAGATCACAAAACAGCAGTCAAACATATATATACATATACACAGATACATCCTAGTACACTACATAGTGATACAAAAGTGGTGGTACAAGGACCACAATATATACATCGAGTCAAAATTTATACACATATATATATATATATATATATATATATATATATATATATCGGAGTTTGCAAAACACTACAAAACTACACAAAAAGTGACTAGCAGAAAGTCCAAAGCGGAAGCAGCATAGCAGATATCTACAATAGGTGTCTTACCTAAAACAACTCGGTCTGACATGAGTATATAAAAATACACGGGTCATTCTAGCTTAAATAAACTGATTAGTATGTGATAGATGAAGTATAAGGGTAAAGGATAATGTTTCTTCTCGAATGAGAAGGAAGTAACAATGATGTATGTTAACACTTCATGTGAGATAATATCACAAAAATATATCAACTAGTAAGTATCATAAGAGGATATCTTGAAAGAGGCAAGATCGACAATAATATCAATTTAACACATTTAATGACCTCATATCATCGGCTTATTCAAAAGACAATATAATGGTTTTCATAAACCATAACTCCTAAATAGGAGATCACAAAACTCAAAATTCGCCAAAGAATGACAATCATAAATAAGTCCTAAAATAGGAAATCCCAAATCTCGAAAATAAGCCAAAAGATGGCAATCACAAATAGCTCCCTAAATGGAGATTATAAATCTCAAATTAAATGCCAAAAGATAGAAATCACAAATCATAATATGTAGAACTCGATTAAGAGTTCAAACTCCAAAATGTAATCGCTACATAATAATGTCTCAAATGGCTCAAAAGGACAAATAATCTCGAAATGGCGATACATTTGAAAAATCACAAATAAATCATGAAAACATCACAAAAGATAGCACGTGCTTAACAAAAATTTCCGAATCCCACCAAGTACTGTATCTCAAAATAAGGCGCCAAATACGTCCCGAAAGACAAACCTCCCGAAGGATAACATCTCGAAGGACAAAACATCCCGAAGGATAAACATCCCGAAGGACAAAACATCCCAAAGGACAACATCCCGAAGGACAAATGACCCGAAGGTCCAGTACTGGCAATCAGCCCGAAGGTCCATGAAAATAGCTTCAAACGGACAAGTCCGAAATCAACCGAAAAGGTAAATGCATGTGTCTCATACCACATGTTTTACTAAATCGTTTAATTCTCTTTCTCATATGCTCGAAGAGTGTGCAAAAATTAGCTTCAAACGAACAAGTCCGGAATTAACTGAAAAAGTAAACGCATGTGTCTCATACCACATGTTTTACTAAATCGTTTAATTCACTTTCTCATATGCTCTAAGAGTGCAAAAATGTTTATTTTATATAGAAAATAATTTGCTTTGAGAAAACTAGTTTTTAAAACAAATTTTGCAATCGTTTGGAAAACACTTCCTTCGATATTCTCATTATTATAGAATATATAGATTTTTAATGGCTTTAAAATAATTAGAAATATTATAAAAATTCATTTAGAAATAATTTTAATTATAAAAATCATTTCAAAATTCATTTAGAAAACCCGTGCTCGAAAACAACAGAAATCATCGAAAACACTGAAAATCAGCATATGAAACCGTCTTAAAAACCCATCAATCCGATGTACGGATCAACCCAAAATATTGGCTTACCTATTGAGGTTTTAAGCCCTTCAGAAACACTCCAAAATACCACAAAACAGATCGCAATAGTTGCTGGAATAAGCAGAAGAAGCAAAAGGAACAAAGAAAACAATTTGCAAAATTTCTAAAGCTTAGGTCCACCTACAGGTCGACCTTCACCATGCTTAGGTCGACCCTAAGGTCGACCTATACACTCTCTGGATCGACCCTAAGGTTGGATCCTGATAATTTATGGTCAACCTATTGGTCGCGAATTTGTACAGGTGGTTTTTGCCTTGTTCGATCTAGTTTTTAAGTAATTGTTTCAGGCAGTTACAAGATGAATTAGGCTATGAAAATTGACATGCACTTACATCAACACTTAGACAAGAATTCAAAAAATTCCGGCATGATTTCATGGCAAGTACAAGGAGATATGAACACAAAAAGAAGCAATCCAGAAAAGTTTTCACTGTAAATATTCAAGCAGTAAACTT
Source organism: Allium fistulosum (assembly GCA_030737815.1). Classification (NCBI taxonomy): domain Eukaryota; kingdom Viridiplantae; phylum Streptophyta; class Magnoliopsida; order Asparagales; family Amaryllidaceae; genus Allium; species Allium fistulosum. The sequence continues at coordinate 1,364,731,714 of CM060902.1, read as the reverse complement.
TCATTTACAGTAAACAGATTCAAGCAATTTTCAGCATACAAACTTACTTAAGCTAGAAATTGTGAGTTGTATACTCAACTTCGCACAATTTTAAGCGATTAAAACTTGCAAGATACGATCTTTTACCTTGAATTAGTTGTAGAAGCCTGTAACTTGAAAAGAACAGACATGCAGCATAGAAAATAGAAGTTACAGACAAAAATTTCTCTATAATAAAACAAACAGAGGATGAAATAAAGATTTTGATGAGATTACCTGTATTAGATTATAATTTACTTAATTTCCGACTTGGATTTAATCTAAATTGAAGAGATTTAATTCCAAGAATTTGAAGAGGAGGCCATTTCTCTTTACTGGTTTGTTTTTTGTTAGAAGCAAGAATGAGGAAGGAGAAAAGAACGTACAGTTCATTTCTAAAGTTTTCTGCTCATTCTAGAAATGGGTTTGGGTTTGAACCCATTACCCAATAAGACTATGCATCCATACTTAGTTAAAATTTGACTAAGTTATTCAATGTTACACTTTAATTCACCATACTTACACATATTTACACATATTTACACATATTTAACCAAATAAATTTTGCACAACAAATGTTTATATTACAAAAATATTTTATCAACACACAAAAATTAATTTAGCCATTTAAAACTATTTTCCATTATTAAAATTCTTATTTTTAATTAAATGTTTCAATTACATCTTTAATTACATAAAACACTATTTTTAACAACTAAAATTTCACAAAAATCATTTTCTTGTCAAATTAATTATAACAAACCTTATTAACAACAATTTTTACATCCAAATATTATTTTAGAACATAATTCCACCCTTTTTTATTTACATATTTATCATATTAAATTTTAATGTCTCACTAAAATGAATAAAATTCAACCTTCAGCAATAATTTGCATAATTATTGCATTTACCAAATTAAAACCATGTATTGCTCATTTTTATCACAAACTAACATAATAAAGTTTTTAAAACTTCATTTCCAACATTTTATATTTATTTCAACCAATTGATGTTGAATTAAAATCTTTTATCTCACTTAATTCAATTAAGTATCCACCAAATTAACATATTTCTATTATTCACAATTTATTACCGACCCAACATCTTAATTCCATTTTATTTATTCAAAATCCATTATTTATTTACAATAAACAATTTTAAAAAAATTTCCATCCCAAATTTATTTTATTTCTCTTTTCAAATATAAAATTTGAAACTTAATTTATTCCCAACATTTTATTTTACTTCAAATTCAACCAACTCATAGTTTAAATCTATTTTCCTTAAGTTTTCTCCAAAATAAAGGTATTTTCTCCAAAACTCCATATTTAAATCGTTTTCATTAATTTAGCATCCCTTATCTTAAATTTTTCCCAAGTAAATTCCAAAACCCAAATATTTTATTTTACTTAGATAATTCATTTAAATTATCTATCCCAAATTATATTTATCTCTTGATTAATAAATTATACTCCCATCATATTTTTTATTATTGTTATTAATAGGTAATCACCAAAACTAGGGTTGTTACAATTTATTATTAGTAATTTAGTTCATGCAGTCAAGTGACGACGACATGTGCCCTTAAGCCGGGCTAGCTCCGATTTGTGGCGGATGATGGTTGCTCTTGTTCCATCACCACTATCCATTTCTAAGCAAAGCCATCCAAATCCATGCCCCCAATTCCGTAGGGAGTTGTGCTAATCCATTCTCCTTGGTCGGGGTTTGCCCCCCGGTTGATCCAATCCATATCTAAGCCTGCTAATTTCTACTACAGGTCCTGGATTCCAATTTCCAGCTGTTCCAACATCCATAAGTGGTCTCCTATTGTCATTTCCATCCTGCCCCAAAGTCCGCGAGGGAATCCAAGATTATCCTCTTCCAAACGTGCAACCGAGTTCTGATCCATGCCAAAATCCATAGCACCATCCAATATCTAGCCAAGAATTGTCTTTTCCTTGGTTCTGATCCTGGATTTCCTCCTGTCTCTTTATCATCCTTTCCTGCATAGCATCCATCATTATTTCCATCTTATCCCTGCTCTTTGTCTCCTTGTTGATTGCCTAGCCATCGCTTCCTAGATCCAAATATCCAAGCCTCTAGATCTGAGATCCTAGCTTCCAAATCCCTGAGTGCAGGCTTTTTTCGGTGAAAGCACCAAAATGTTGGCATCAGAATTAGCCACCAACACCCAATTATAAGTGAAAGCACCAATATCTAGTCACAGATCACAAATAGAGTATAGGTAGAGAATATAATATGAGGAATCACCAAAATTAAAATGAAAGCAAGTAAAAAAGACAAGATTTATAGTGATTCGACTAATTCTGGCCTACGTCCACTTCAGAAAAGCAAGTAAAAAAGACAAGATTTATAGTGGTTCGGCTAACTCTGGCCTATGTCCACTCCAGAAAAATCCATTTTATTATTAGAAATTTGATTACAATTACAATCTGGAATTTCTGAATAAAATGGCAGAGTAGCCTCTAGGTGGAAGATGAAGAGAAACAAAGTGAAGATCCCCTTTTCTAAAGCCACACCAGCTGTATTTATAGGTGAAACTTCGGTTATAGGGCCTCCTCACCTACATGGGCCCACCATAAATACCTTCGAACCCAACTCGTCCATCTATGCCGACTAGAGGTAGTTCGCATGCTGACCTGAAGCAAACCCTGTGCTGACCCAAAGTAATTCCTATGATGACCCGATAGATCCACATGCCGACCTGAAGCTGATTCCTTCTTTGCCGACCCGGAGTAGTACCAATGCCGGCCCTAAGCAAGTCATAGGCCAACCCGAAGTCAAATGTATGCCGATCCCAAATGACTCATCTCTTGCCGACCCGAAGTTGATACCAATGCTGACCCCAATTAAAGTCATGCCGACCTAAAGTGAAATCAATGTCGACCCCAAGTGAAGCAATGCCGATCCAAAGTTAAACCATCTCTGCCGACCCGATGCCATTTCCATGCACCGACCTAAAGTCAAGCCTATGCCGACCTGAAGTAGAACCTGAAGCAATACCAATGCTGACCCAAAGAAAGTCATATGCCGACCCCAAGTGACTCAACAAATGCCGACCCGAAGTAGTACCATGCCGACCCCAAGCAAAACCTGAAGCAATACCAATGCCGACCACAAGCAAGTCATATGCCAACCCAAGTGACTCAACCAACGATGATCCAAAGTAGTACCATGTCGACTTGAAGTAGAACCCAAAGCAATACCAATGCCCCCCCAAGCAAGTAATATGCCGACCCCAAGTGACTCAACCAATGCCAACCCGAAGTAGTACCATGCCGACCCAAAGTAGAACCCGAAGCGAACCCTATGCCGGCCTGAAGAAAGTCATATGCTGACCCCAAGTGACTCAACCAATGCCGACCCAAAGCAACACCATGCTGACCCAAACTAGAACCCGAAGTAAACACCATGCCGACCCGAAGTAGAACCCGAAGTAGAACCCTATACCGACCCGAAGTAAACCCGAGCTACGCCTTTCTCCAAGTCCTACATCATTTATCCATCGACTATGCTTAATCATGGCTTTATATCCGTAATTGATTATCCATCCATCCATTTGAACCAAATCCACAATATTCCAGCCTCGATAACCGTGAAGTCTATTGGGTTAAATCTGCCTGTATACTGCCTTGCCAAAAGGCGAGTTAACAGTGGAGATCTTCGATCTTATGTATTTTCTATTTATTTCCCACAAAACCTGAGTTGAGACTTTCATAAAATCGATTGATTGGTTCTTGGAGCACCTGGTAAGCGAAGGAGTGTACTTATATAAGATGACTTGAAACCGTAATCACTCCGAAATAGTATATGTGTTCTATGCTTTGGAAGAAGTTCATGATTGATTTGTGATTGGTTCGAGATGTTGGAATCTATATGGAGATTCAAGGTTTATTTGAGATGCTCAAACACATGAAGTTGTTCATGATCTAGTTAGGATGTGGGAATCCATGTGTGATTTCGAGAGCTGTTGAGGTTTAGGAATCCATGCGTGATTTCGAGATCTGTTGTGGAATCCATGTGTGGTTTCGAGATCTATAAAGACATGGGAATTCGTGTGTGGTTCCAAGATCTGTTCGAGTTAGAGACTCGTTTGTCGAGATCTGTTCGAGTTAGATCTGTTCGAGTGGTGACTCATAGGGACATAGGGTAATAGAATTCCTTATTATGAGTTGAGTATATATAAACAAGAGTGCAAATTTATTATTATTATAAAAATGTTTTGTATTGTGTTGATTGGTTTGTAGAGTGGCTTATGGATTCTAATCAATATATCTTGCTAGCATTATTGATTAGGGTCTCTAAACACTTGAACAAAGCAAATCGACATAGTATTGTTTTTGAAATTGATAAATGGAATAGTTTGACCTAGGATTATATTTTTTATATAAAAGTATAATTTTCACAAATTGATATAGTTATTAATGGTGTGTTTGTTTGTTAGGAAATGATAATATTCAAGTATTATCATTTAATGTTTGATTTGTGTGCTTGACCAGTTTATGAGCAGTTTCACTTTTTCACTGCATGGGTTGGGTGGATAATAAATTGTAGGAACACTAAATGAACAACTTGTGAATTAAATTTCATGGTTTGACTGTAAGGCATTCGGTGATAAATTTTTGATAAAAGTTAGATCTAGTAATAGTTGTTTATTATAGTCTTAATGTAAGGTAAGATAGTTTAAAAATAAATACTTAAGTAATGGTTTTATATAAGAAAGTGACTTATATAAATATGGTTTATAAGTTCAGTTTATAAATATGAAAAGTATTTAATTTGAAATTTGAGAATTTAAATCCTGGTATTTTAAAAATTGTTTGTTTGAGATTTAAAAAAAATAATAGTAGTATTATTTGAAATTAAATATTTCAGAAATTGGTATAAGAGATTGATATCATGGTACTTAGTAATATTCACGAAGTATTTGTTACTGTTTTAGAAATTATTATGGTTAAGTCCAAAAGGCATGATTTAGGAGCACTGAACTCACTTCTGTCGTTGGAAAATAATTCTAGCGATAACTGCAGCATCATTGGCGTTTATTTTCGAGTTTCAATGTAGGGGATGCTGCTACGGTAGCTGTGCTATAGAGTTGTTTCAATAAAAATAGAATTTGATTTAAATATTGGATGTGTGATTTGGTATACAAAAGTTATAAGTTTATATTATTTCGAAATAATTTGAAATGAAAATCGGGTGTTTAACTCTCAAGTTTTTGGTTAAGTTATAGTATGAATGCATGTACCCTATGCATTAGGGTAAGTTTGGTTGTGTATCTTGTTCCATCTATTGATTGGTAATTTTCATTTACTTAAAATGAAATGGAATTTTCGACGATTATGGACAGTCGAAACTTCGAAAATTGTATAAGTAATTGAAGCTAAAGTGTTTTGTGAATATATAAAGATGAGTTTATATTACACTTGAACTTAGAAGATAGTAAAATTTAAACAAGTTTTAAACTTATTGAATATCCATGTTAAGTAAAATGATTTAGATGTTTTGTATATACTCTGAGGATGTAGTGGAGTACTATACAAGTATAAACTTAAGTTATATATTGTTTAATAACTTGAAGAAAATTTTATGAAATGATTCAAAGATGATTTTAGTATTAAATGAGAAATACTTAGTGAAAATGAAGGTGAATTAAAAATGAAAAGTAATTGGTGTGATTAAAGAAACCAATTGAAGAGAGTATGTAAGTTGTACGTATATCATTTTGTCCGCATACCAGTTCTTGGTCTAGGATTCAAGTACATGGATTTCAAGGTGGTTTACACCGGTCCGAGTTTGGATTTTTACTAAATTCTTAATGGCGAACTCTTGATATAGATTCTTGATATGATCGTGAAGTTTTCTATCATAGTATATGACTATGCAAGGAGAAAGAAGGTTTCTAATCAAGGAACTAGATCAAAGTCCGCACTAGAGAGGTCAAGTGATCTATACTAGTTCGAAAGTGAAATTTATGTGATTGAGCTAGCGATTAGATTAGGTATTATGTATGGATGATATATGTTCATCGTACGGGCTTTAGTATAATTATATACCATGTTTGTGGGCTTGTCGAGAGTTTGGGGAGTGACTTTGAGAATTGTTTGGAGTAGCAGGAGTGATCGGCTGAGTAATACCTTAGGATGTTGAGCATAAGGTATTCTAAGTGGATTATTTGTCATCCTTGAGCGATGAGAAGGTTTCTAAACTTGGGCGAACCACGATCTTATTTTCTAGTGATTGCATTACTGTGTGTATTATTGGGTGATTGTTTCCTGGCTTGCAATACCATTAGATATTGATGTGTGACTGTTGCTTTGTTGCTTGTGTTGGAATTTCGAGGGCGATATTATTTTAAAGGAGGAGAATGCATTCTGCAACGACTCTAATTTTCGAACGTTTTATAACTAAATATCGAAATTATTTTAGATATTTAAATCGTGGATTTAATGTGAATGAAAATGATTTTGAAAGCTTATTAAAATTATTTTCAAATAATAAATGGAAATTTTAAACGTTAATTTATAATTTAAGTGATTAAATTTGTTTTAATAATAATTCACTTTAATTAACGTATGAAATTATCATTTCAGGGCACTATCTTGGATTTTGACGAAACCAGTGCCAATGGATCTGGAATAATGAATTGTTATACGCCGACGAGTTTCGTAATGATCGGACGTGATGTGCGGTCATGCATGCTCGAAACACGTTGCGTTTAAATTAAGAGAATATAATATATATTGTTATAAATGCTCCTCTCCCTAAACCTATTTTCTATTCCTCTTTCTTCCACCAATGAAGTAGCCGCCACCATCTTCTTTTCTTCCACCAATTGTTGTAGAAGCATAAATCAATAAAATCGAGTGATTTCGGATTCGTTGAGTTCGTATGACAGTGAGCTTCGTGATAGAGTTAGTGGTATGCCTTAGGGGCAATTATGTAATTTATTACATATATCTAATTTGATGACCAATCTTGTTCGAACTAAAAGGTGTTTTCTTTCTATTATATAGTTGATATAATGTGTTATATTAATTAATTAATTTAATTAAATGTATATTTAATACAAAATCCATAAATGGTATGTTTTGTGATAGTAGTTACCAAGTGTTGTAACCATGAGTAATTTTCACAATGAAAATAAATATATCATTTTAAATATTCCTAGTCAAGATGTACCGAGACTGGATATCGATACATCTGTTGAGACTAGAGTATGTAATGCTCTCCAAATGTTGGGCAGTGTATCACTCATGAGTAATGGGGGCACCAAGGGTTTACATACCTATAGTTATTGGATAACTATGAAATGTCTCACTCGATAGTTTCCTGTTGGTTAATACAACTAACGTCAAGCAGAAAATATCGATGCGACTAATTTACATAGTTCTCTTGAATTGAGAATATTGTTGATCTTCAATATGGAAGCTCCACTTTGATTATAGTTAAATCGTGGCACGACGTCCATCGAACGACTATAGTTGGGCCTAGTGAAAGCATTGGAAGTGAAACACTATTCAAGAGAGGATTCATCTCCTCAGTTATATGAGGTTAGTATCACAGTCAACTGATGTCAAGTCAAAGTCTATGGGCAGAGCAGTTCGGTTAATAATAATAATTATTATTGAACCAAGGACTATGTGTTTGGATTATAAAGATGAATATGGACGATATTGGAATTTTGACCATTACCAATTTCCATAAGTCCTATTGTGATATAGTTTTGATGAAGAGAATTGATATAAATAATTGTCACTATGAGGTACCGCTTGTAATAAACAAGATTGGATTTTCCAAAAGATGTGAAAGCGATAAATTTAGCCAAAATGTCACACCACCTGCTAAGTGACGTGTGAACATTAATATTCGAATAGTTCTATATTAATCGCTGACTGAATTTACACCTTTGAGTCGCACAACCATAATGATGAATATTCTGAAAGAACCGCATGATTTAATTAATTTATAAATTGTTGTAAATTAATATTCATGAAACATTAATTATTAAACTTCATTTGATTTGTTTAAATTAGTACCTAATAAATTGCATCTATAAAGTTATAAACGCGCGTATTGATATTCGATATCAATAAAATATTTAAATTGGATTTAAATAGATTAATTGCTAAGTGTTTTTTTGGAATTTTTCATTGAGACCCACATGCATGATGAAAAAAGGGGTAGGTTTCAAATGTGATTTGAAAATCTAAAGGAGGAATTAAATAAAAAAAGGAAATAAATCTCCTTTTTATGAATCACTTAAATATCATTTATGAAATGAACTTTGTCCTTTTCTCTTTATTTTATTCCACCGAATATATGAAGAGGATGGAAGAGGATTTGGTGATTTAATTTTGGAATTAAATAAATAAGGTTTTAAAGGAGGAAATTGAAAAGGTTTTATTGTTTTCTTTCAAAACATATTCTCTCTCTTATCCTCATTCACGTTTTGTTTTTAGACATAAAATTTTTCCTTCTTTCTTTCTTAAGCTCTCCTCCTCTCCTTTAATGGCCTCCGTGAAAATAAAATTTTCATAAAACAAATTCAAACAAAACAAATAAATTCAAGGCGTTTCTAGTCTGTTGATCCTTGCAACATCTGGATGCTGATTTCTGAATCTAGGAGGTTTGATTCATCGTTTATGTTACGATTCATAGGCTACATCTAAAGGAAAAATTCAATCTTTCAAGGTGCACTTCAAGGCCTTGGGATTAAGGTAAGATCTTCTTGTTTTAATAATTTTGATATAATTTTTTAATGAATAAAATTGAGTATCATAATTTATACGTGTATAATATTGTCTCATTTGATTTGAAAAACGGTTTATGTAGTTTGAATTGTTTATTATTTGAATTGATTGTTTTTTTTATTTAGATAAATCAAAACTGAAACTTGTATATTATTAGACAATATTTTAATTTTAGATCTTTGTTTAACCATTAAAATCAAAGTGTAATTCTTTTGGTTTGAAAGTTTATATGTTCTTATTGTTTGCATTTGTGCTGTAATAGAAACTTACATATGATTAAATGATGTTTTGATAATAAATTGATTACAATAAATTTCTAAATTTGTTACCCTATTTGACATCACAATTATCCTTCTTTAAGTATTCAAAGGACTTTAACATATTGCTTAATTCAGTATATATCACCTTTTGTTTTATAATAATAATGAAAAGAATTATTTATTCATATAGGTTGAATATTCTTAGATTTGAAAGTTTATTTGTTCTTATTATCTACATCTTATTGTAATTAAAACCTGCACATGATTAAAGGACGCTTTGATAATAAATTGATTACAATAAATTTATAAATTTGTTATCGTATTTGACATGACTAATATCTTTCTTTAAGTATTCAAAGGATTTTTAATATATTGATCATTTTAGTATGTTTTACTTTTGTTTAAAAAAAACATTTTTCATATAAAAGTTGAATCTCTTGATTTAATTATATACATATATATTTTGTTAATTAATTTAAGTTTACATAAGTTCATAAATACATTAGAAAATTTAAATGTAATATGGTTTATTTTGAATTAATTAAGAAGTTTTGGGTTAATCTTTATATACAAATAATTACATCTATATGTATATGTACATATAAAACTTAATGTTTATATTTCAAATTGTATAATTTTAATGCTTTATTAATATCAAACAATTTTAAATAGGGCAGTGGTTTATGCATATGAATTATTGTTCGCTATTTCTATTCTTATGTCATAATGATTCATTGATTGCTAATTGAATGCTACATAAATCAAGTTTATCAAAAAGGGAGAGATGAATCAATCATCTTTGTCATCTTTTATTTCTTTTCCTTCTGTCCCTTATGTGATTGCCTTTAAACTTACTTTTATTTATTCATATACATCATGTTATCAATTGATCATACTTGCTTTATGTTTATTTGTTCTGTCACATAATTAAGGAATGAATATATTTGATGCATTCAAACCTTATTTTTATATCCCATTCTTGATTGTTTTAGAATAAAATTAATAAAACAAAATATGGTATTAAATAAAATACTAATTTTATTTAAAAGGAATTTAGATAAGATCTAAATACATTTAGACTTCATAGGCCCACTAATGATCCAAAAATGGTAAAACTATTTGAAATTCACCAATTTCTTCTACTACAAGCTGGCTCGGTTCCTTCAATGGTATCGGAGCCCAATAGCTATGCGGTTTAAATTAGTCATGTTAGGGCTGACTAATTAAGCTTGTGCACTTAATATGGTGTCTAGAATGGTGATGTCTAGGATTGTAATTGGGTAATCAAGTACCATGTCCTACCTGGCCTGAAATATGATGTGAGCCCAAAGGTTGCCCTTAATAGAAAAGACCCAATTTGAACTGGGCCTTGGGCTAATTTTTAAAATAGTTTTGAAAATTAAGACATGATTTTTAAGTTAAAAGTTAAATTTAAAATAAAACATGTTTATTATAAAAGGTTATAATATAACATAAATTTTCAAAATGTTTGAAAAGGTAATGAAAACTTCAAAATGTTTGAAACTGTTTAAATATTAATTTTGAAATTTAAAAATTTAAAAATTTATTAATAAGATTAATAAAATAAATAAATTAAATGAGTTAATTAATTAACACTTATATGCATGTATTATATATGTTGATATAGGTTATGTTTCTTTAAAGTGTTTGAGATAACATAAGTATACATGTATATACATAAGATAAATTTTGAAATAAATATTATTTAATTAATATTATTTAATTAAATAAATTAATTAAATGTTAATTAATTAAATAAAAATTTGCATATATAAGATAAATATGTTATATTATAAAGGTTATAGTATACACTGTAAAGGTTATAGTAGATATGTCCAATATAAATGTTGTATTGGAATACTAATATAAAATTAATTAAAGAGTTAATTAATTTACATTAATTAAATAAAATTTAATTAAATAAAATATTAAACATAAGACTATCATATAAGTAATATGAAATAAAAGTTATATAGCAATAAAACTTATATGATATGAATGCATAAACTAAAGGTGGAACATTAAAGAAACCCAAATAGACTTAAAGAATAAATACATACATAAATGTACGTATACCACGATTTCTGATGTGTTTGACACTTGAATCATGAGGGTACTTCATAAGAAATACATTATTCCATAAGTCGAATCACTTAATATAATATAATAAAGATTATGAATTTTCAATATAATGTTGTCATCTACCATATATATTAATAAATTACTTGCATACTCCTTATTTGTTGAGCAAACTCAAGCTAGGGAGTTTATGTGTAGTATTAATAATATACTGAATAGACGAGGTAAGATAACTATATGTATTTGTTGAGCAAACTTAAGGTACATATACTATACTTAGGCCGTCATGATATGGTAGGTATGAATGAATAATCTCTTTCGATTTGTTGAGCAAACTCAAGGTTAAAATGAAATTAAGACAAGAAAACATGGGTTAGGAGTTGTATGTGATACAACTGATAAGGAGTTATCCATCTGTTTGTGGGGCTATGATTTGTTGAGCAAACTCAAGGTCGGAATACCAAGACAGACAAGTCCTAACACCCATTGGTGAAGTCGAGAGGCTTCTATGTTTCATCTTAGGGTTTGGAGAAACATAAAAGACTAGTGGGAGCCTTATTAGAAAAATGAAACGATAACATTTAACTTTTCTAATATTGTAAGTACAAATGCTAAATAATGTTCTAATTATCTACAATGATAAATTTGTGCATTTAATATGATTGATAAAACGTTTATCAATTAATATATGTAAATGATCTCAATTGAAAATTGACAAATAGAAATATAGTATAATACTCACTTTAAAATGCCTATTGCACGTTAATGTTTTCTGTTAACCCACCATCTGGCAAGGCAACATATAGGCAGATTTAACCCAGTCAACTACACAAGACATAGCCTAGTTGACGAACAAACATCGCAAGATGTTTAAAATATGGTTTCAACAAAGATCGAGTCGCTTCAAGTTGCTTGGAGTCTGCTCCTAGTCACCTTCATGTTTGCTTCGGGTTTCCAGGCATGTTACTTCGGGTCTTTAATGGTTTGGTGTGTTTACAAGCTACTTCGAGTCATCACAGCGCTTGCTTCAAGTCACTGAGGGGTTTGCTTCGGGCCAAGGAGATGGTTGATTCGGGTCAGAGCATTGAATCGATCAACATCCATAGGGTTCGCATCAGTTCATATCCATTGAATCTCGCCTACCACTTCATATCCATTCCCAATTCAGATCCATAAGCCCAAAAACATCAACTTGTATCCATCCTTCTAGATCTTCTAGTTCGTATCCATACGACCGCGGCGTAATTCGTATCGATCATTCACTTGATCAATACGAAGAGGGTAGCAAATCATCGATACGAAGGGAAGGCTTCTGGCATTGATACGAAACCAAATAAGAGGCAATGATACGAGGGAGCGAGATGGGGATCGATACGAAGTGGGTCATGACACATTGATACGAAGCGGCTGTAAATCATCGATACGAAAGGGATTACTCCAAGTCAATACGAACAAAGCATGGAAAAGTGGAAGAAGCAGTCGCTCGGCGTGAAAAGTGGATCGCTCCTGGATTATCGCTCCACGTCATCAATAGCACCTGATCGATATGTAGAGACCGATACGAAGACTGATCGACACGAATGGGATCATTATGAACGTGACAGCCTACTACAATATCAACCTTGGATTGATCATAACTTGAGATCTACAAGTCCAACTGCCTTCAAATTTTCACTATAGCTTGCATACCACTAGAAGAATGTACATGATCGATCCCATCGCCATTGGACCATTTTTGGATTGATACGAAATACCTAGGGATCGATCCCAAACCACCCCAGATCGATCATGTGGGCCCACCCACATGTGAGAAGTAGTATTCTGAGTTTGAAGTCAGATATTTCCATGATATGTCTATAAATAGTAGCCCAATGCCTCCAGAAAAATGACCTTTTTTCCTTCTACGCTGTTACTCTGCTAGAACTCCATTGTAACTTGAATTCTATCACTTGTACCATTGTAGATTAGTAGAGAATCATCAATAAAACAGCAACTCTTCAAAGTGGATGTAGGCTACAATGCCGAACCACTATAAATCTTGTGTTTTTACTGCTTTCCTTTCAATTTTGAGTGTTCTTCACATTTATATTCTCTAAATATTGTCTATATGTGATTTGTGATTGGGAATTGGTGCTTTCAACTGCAATTGGGTGTTTGTAACCAATTTTGGCGCAAACATTTTGGTGCTTCCACTGAGAAGGCTAGCACTCAGGGATTCTACAGCTTGGATTTTGGATCTGAAGGCTTAAGGACTTGGATATGGAAAGCTATGGTGAAGCAATCAGCAAGGAGACCAAGTGCAGAGAAGAATCAGCATGAAGGAAGTCAGGAGGCTTGTTCAGGAGCTTATCAGACTTCAGCTTTCATTACCAGAGACGAGATGGAGAAGATGATGGATGCTGTGCAAGAAGGGATGCTGAAAAGGCAGAAGGAGATGATGCAGAATCGACTCCAGCAAATTGGGCAATCTAGAGTACGGAATCAAGAGAACGCAACTACAGGAAGTGCTGGAAATAGGGATCAGGAGCATGGAGCAACCAGGATTCAGAATAGAGCGGGACCATCAGGAGCAGCCCCTGAGTTAGGAGGCATGCCTCCGGAGCATTTTGATCCAATCCCAAGCAGGATACCAGACAGAACTATACAACATGTCGTTGATAGAGGAATGGATGCTCGTCCGGGAGAGCAGATTCCAGGATTCCCTCGTGAACTCGGGGGGTAGATCGAAGGCAACGGACAAGGACTACCGCTTGGAGACAGTGACAGATTGGCAGAGATGGTCAGATGGGCCAAAAGAGGAGGACTAGTGAATAAAGATCTGGAAGATGTGAACAAGAGCCACTTCGCTCCCGCAATTAGGCAGGCTAGGAATCCACCAGAATTCAAGCTACCAACACTAGAGACATACGATGGAAGGACAGATCCTACTGTTCATATGACAGGATATATGAGGCACATGGAGGTACTAGGGTCATCAGAGGAGGTCATGGCCCGGTGTTTCCCCTTGTACCTGACGGACATAGCAGCACTATGGTTCAGGCAATTGGAAAGCGGTTCGATTGGAAAATGGACCGAGTTGATTGAGAAGTTTAAAAGGCAGTTCAGAGTTCATATCTCAAGGCCTAAGAATGTGATGATTCTGACGACACTGAAGGAGAAGACCGGAGAGTCTTTGAGGAATTTTTTAACAAGGTTTAATGCGGCAGCAGCATCGGTGGATCACCCAGATCCATCCATGGTCTTGATGGCAGTTGTATCTGGCATAGCTGATGGCACGGAATTCAAGAATTCACTAACAAGGGATCCACCTATGGATTTGGGAGATTTTTACCATGAGGCAGAAAGATTCCCGCAACAAGAGGATGCAAAAGCTAAGAGAGAGAGAGGAAGGAGATGAAGTTGAGGTTTACGCGGTCAAAGGCATGGATCCGCCCGGAAAATATTCAAACAAAGACAAAGGGAAGCGGAAGGCAGAGAATGGCTTTGACGATTTGAGGTGGCCACGAAAGGAGCCAAGATTCACCTCCTATTTGGAGCTGAGCAAGACTTTAGGGCATATATACCAGGACATAAGGGGCAGGTTCCCTACCGGAGGCCAATGAGGAGAGATCCAACCAATAACGAAAGGAGATCAGATAAGTACTGCCTATTCCACGAGCTGGGCGGCCACAGTACCAACGATTGTAGACACTTGAGGGATGGGATCGAGGGACATATCCGGAATGGCATGCTCTTGCAGTACATGAAAAGCAAGCAGCAACGGTGGAACATGAGCGACATCCATCTGCATCAAACGAGGATGGCTCCAGATCAAGGCACCAGCTTATCATCAAATAAATGGAATAATGATGAATAAGTAGCAAACTCCACACTAAAAATGGTTAAGTCATTTACACATTTACGGGATCGAGAATGGTCCTCAGGCATACTCTGAGACGACTATAAACTGTCATAGTGGAGGTGTTTGCACTTTGACATTTCTGTTTTGCTTTTGTTTTCTATTTTTTGCATCTGGACTTGATTTAGTTGGACATCTTTGTTATAAGACTCGTTTGAATGTAATTCTGATGTTAATAATTCCAAAATTCGCCTCGAACGACACCCGACCTCGAATGGTCACAATTCGCCTTGAACGACACCCGACCACGAACCGTCACAATTCGCCTTGAACGACACCCGACCTCGAAAGGTCATAATTCGCCACAAACGGCACCCGACCACGAACGGTTACAATTTTCCTCGAATGGCACCTGACCACGAACGGTCACAATTTGCCTCGAACGGCACCCGACCATGAATGGCCACAATTTGCCTCGAACGGCGTCCGACCTCGAACGGTCACATACCACCTCGAACGACATACGATCTCGAACGATCGCCATTCACAATCAGGTAAGATTATTAAACTTTTTACTAGTCATTAATAGGATACGAACATCCAGCTTATGGCACTACAAAACACACCTTCCTATCGCAAGGCATGTTTTGGGGGGCAAAGTGTTAACCCTCCTTCTGGTAAGGCAACATACCAGGTGGATTTAACCCAGTCAACTGCACAAGACGTAGCCTAGTCGACGAACAAATAGTGCAAGATGTTTAAAATATGGTTTCAATAAAGAATGAGTCGCTTCAAGTTGCTTGGAATCTGCTCCGTGTCACCTTTATGTTTGCTTCGGGTCTTTGATGGATTGGTGTGTTTACAAGCCACTTCGAGTCATCACATCGCTTGCTTCGAGTGACTGAGGGGTTTACATCGGGCCAAAGAGATGGTTGCTTCAGGTCAGAGCATTGAATCGATCAACATCCATATGGTTCGCAACAGTTCGTATCCATCGAATCTCGCCTACCATTTCGTATCCATCCACAATTCATATCCATAAGCCCAAAAACATCAACTAGTATCCATCCTTCTAAATCTTCCAGTTCGTATCCATGCAACTACAGCGTACTTCGTATCGATCATTCACTTGATCGATACGAAGAGAGTATCAAGTCATCGATACGAAGGGAAGGCTTCTGGCATCGATACGAAACCAAATAAGAGGCATCGATACAAGGGAGCGAGATAGGGATCGATACGAAGAGGTTCATGTTACATTTATACGAAGCGGCTGTAAATCATCGGTACGAAAGGGATCACTCCAAGTCGATACAAACAAAGCATGGAAAAGTGGAAGAAGCAGCCGCTCGGTGTGAAAAGTGGATCGCTCCTAGATTATCGCTCCACGTCATCAATGGCACCTGATCAATAGGTAGAGACCAATACGAAGACTAATCGACTTGACTGGGATCGATAAGAACGTGACAGCCTACCTACAATATCAACCTTGGATCGATCATAACTTGAGATCTACAAGTCCAAATGCCTTCAAATTTTCATTGTAGCTTGCATACCACTAGAAGAATGTACGTGATCGATCCCATCGCCATTGCACCATTTTTGGATAGATATGAAATACCTAGAGATCTGTGACGACCCGGAATTTTTAGATATTTGAAATAGGGATATTTAATTGATTCTAAATATTTAAAAGGTTAATTTTAACTTAAATTTCAAATATCTCTATTTATTGGACAATTTAATTATTGAATTAAACAATTGGAAATAGGGTAAAATAGAGAATCTTGAGTTTTAAGCTTGTTAAAAATAATTTAAAGGCTCAGAAAATTTACATTGATAATACTGAAGATAATAAAAGCTTTTAAATTGAATTCGGAAGTGTTTTGTTAAGTTTTGAAATTTATAACGTTTAAATTGAATTTAAAAATAGCCTTTCGAGGCACAGTCTCGGAATTCGACGAAACTAGTTTCATTGGATCCGTAATATTGTATTATTATCGGATTTCAAATTTCAGAGCGTTTGGAGTTGTCGTGTGATCGTACGATAGATAAACGCATTGAAATTTATATTGAATTCAATATTTTAACTGGGTCCAAAAAGCTATCTTCTCCATACGATCGAATTAGGACTCGAAATCTTTTCCATTGCGTTCGGAATATGGGTATAACATTATAAACGCCTAGCGGCATGCCTCGGTAAGAGGTCAAGATTTTGAGTTGCATTTATAGAGACGATTTGAATTTAAATTGAAAATATATTTTTATACTGGTCAAAATTCCCATCAGCTGGGATAATTTCACATCTGAACTTTTTGATTTCATTTCAAGAATCACTGTAGCTGGTTTGTTCATACACGCAACATTTCCTTTCTTTCACTCAATCAGTTCAATAGTTTATTGAAATATCTCGACCTTGTTTCCTTTTTCATTTCTAAGGTCAGGAACGAAAAAAAATGGCTTCCTTCAGAAGCAAATGAATGAAGAGAAATAATAGCGTGTCTCTCGTCTTTCTGCTATTCAACTTCTCTGCACTCAACTTAAAAACGAACTCCTCTTCATTTCAAAATCCATGCCTTTTCTCGTTCTCTTTTCCATTTAATCGAATCATAAAAAAAAGGGAAATGATGAGCCATCTTCGTTGTTCGAATTCGAGAAGGGTAAGGTGGAAAGCCACTCGGCGAAGCAGTGAAGGGGAAGAAGAGAGAGGCGCGCGAGCGCCTGGAAATCATGACCCCGAGGTTCGCGATTGAATCGGGGCACAAGTCGTGGGGTCTTGAAGTCAACGAAGCAAGGGAAATCGCGACCGTTTCGCGATGAGGAACTCGAGCAAATCGCTGCGTGCAAGCAGTTGGTGTAGAGACACGCAAGTATCGAGGTCGCGTGCAATTTTAGGCGAGGGGCAGTATCGTCGCGGCGACGTGCTAGGCGAAGGTGTCGCGAATTTCGAGCGGCGACGGGGTTGAGGTGGTCAGGCGCAGTGCTGAGGGCTTGGCCATCCAGGTATCGATCGAGTCGGTGAGTTTGCGGAATCCTTTTTCTTTCAAATTAAAACCTATTTAATAAATTATATGTGAATTTGTTTTAATGTCTGTATATATATATGGGTTAGAAAAATATTTATGTCCATTTTGTTTTAAATTTAATATGTATTAGTTAGAAAGAAATTTTTATTTTTATTTGAAATTTAGTAAATATGTATGTAAACAGTGAATATATATAGAGACCAGTTTTGGAAAATGGAATTTTAAAAATGGTTATGGGGTTTACATAAAAAAAAGGATTTAGTGATAAATTTGTTCAATTAACTTGTTCAATTTATTTTAAATTACGAAATGATTTTTAAAGGAAATTATTAGTTAGAACCAAATTAATAGTTCAATTTATTTCAAATATTAATAAATTGAATAACGTTTATACAAGGTTTAAAATCATGGAAACAAGCTGGTTTGGATTGGATTGCAAATTAAAAGAAAAGGTGAGTTAATCTCACTCACATCTGGGTTTCCAGAATTTAATTTAAATAGTTCGAATTGAATTATTGATTGTCTGATTGGATTTTATATATATTATATATAGTATATATATATTGGAGTGATTGAATTTCCGCATTATATAGCGGATGAGACCCTATGCGCCGCATAATAGCGGATGATAATATTTAAAACCCATATACCGCGATATTCCAACTCGAAGTGGAATTGGTATTGTGCTAACATCTGTGGATGCAGGGAAAACAGGTTGGAGGGATCCAACTGGATTCCTCAAAAATTTATTTAGATTGTTAACATTCTCTTTTATGATTATCTAGTTATCCTGTGATGAATTATATTGATAATTGAAATATTGAATGCTATGGATTGTTTGAATATATTTCGATACTTTGAGTTATCAAAATCTATTAAATTGGATTTTTGAAAAGAAATGGAAAGAGTAAATTTTCAAGTAAAATAATTATATTATAGAGAATTTTGAATAAGTTTAAAAATATGAATTAGAGAAGAATAAAAGTTATGTTAAATAAATTCCGAATATAAAAGGGGATTTTGAAATAACCAAGAAATAATAAATTTTAAAACTCAAGCATTATTATTATTTTAAAGGAAAAAGGGATTTATTCTAATTCAAGGTTTAAATTTTAATCAAAAGGGAAAAAAGAGGGAATTTGGAAATCTGGGATTTAAACTTCCAGTTTAAAATTTTAAATCATAATAAAGAAATAAAATCTGAAGTTAACGAGTTTGGAATAAATGGAATAAGTAAGGAAATTTATTTCAAAACGAAGTAAATTGGAAATCAATTGTAAATTGATTTAAGTGTTTGGAAATGAGAATTTAAAAGAGAAGTGAAATTTTGGAATTTATAAACTGGGTTTATAAAGTGAAGTAAAATATCAGTGGATATTTGGAAGTATAAATTTCATGGTGGAAATTTATAAGGAATGGAAATTTGACTTAAAAATAAATAGTGATTTATTTTTAAAGGTATGGAAATGGAAAGTGTATTTCCCTGGAAGGCCGAGTATATTTTAAAGGAGACTTCTATATATAAGTTAAAGGCTTTAAAGATTTGTTATAAAGAAATGTTTAGGAAATGTATTACTAAACGTTTAAAGTATATTTTGAAATAAAGTGTTTTTAAGTTATTTTTAAAATCTAAAGTACGTTTCAAAGCAAATTTTTAAATATAAGTTAAAAGTTTTAATGTTGTTTATAAAGCATGTTTTAGAAATTTATTTCTAAATGTTTAAATTCTAAAGGAAGTATTTTTCAAATCTATTGTAGTTGTAAATATTAAAAGTGACTTGATATTTGTTTTTAAAGGATAAAAATTAAGTTATATTTTATTAAGAAGTTTTATTTTAAATATTCTTAAAATATATTTTTGAATAAGAATTAAAGTAGTTTTTAAATTAATTGTCTTAAAGGATATTTTATAATAAAGAGTTTTAAATTATTTTAAAAATCTAAAGTTTCGTACTTGGTGTTTCCAGTTGTAATAAATATTTGGAAATCTATTTCACAAGAGAAGTGTGGTTTTGAAAACTGTTTTCAAAGGGTGAAAAGTGAAATTATATCTTGCGAAGATATTTGGGATAAATAAATAATTTGGAAAATTATTTATTGTTTGATGGTTGTTTGTGGATGTTAATTGATAGTTAAATAACCGACTATCAATATTGGCCAATGCGTTGATCGTTTCGAAGAGACCAGGATTGAGATTAATTTCTCGAAAACCACTTCTATCCGGTTTGTACGTTTTCGTGGGGAAAACGAGTTTGAAATTAAGATGTAATAGTGCCTTCAATTCTGTTCGAACCCGGGACGGACTTGTATGGATGAATGCTTTTGGAACATCGTCAGGGGACGATGGGCATTCTAAGTGAAACGTTCTATAAAGGTAACGTTTAGCCTCAAGCCTCATCAACCGGGAATGACTGAAAATCAGGGGTTATGCAGCAAGGCTATGTGAGTAGCACCCATTAGGGTGAGGTCATCCCTGTCTAGATGTCCCTTTATTTCGGCTTAGAGGTGCGGTTGCTGATCACAACCGTGGGATGATCTTACTCAGAATTATCCAGTAAGGGGTAGTTCCGGTCTTGTATTGCGGGGGATCGGGCGTGGTCCTCGGTACGCTGATCTAGACTAGGTACTGTGATAGGTGGTACCCCAATGCCTAGTCATTAGTTGGAAATCCATTCTCCCTACGTGCCTTTACAAATTTTGTTTGTAGAACCCACTTTTGTGGCTAGTATGCTGGAATTTAATAGATGTAACAATTTCTGCTATTTTAATAAGTATTTGTATATAGACACTATTATAATATCAGAGGATTTTGATAAAAAAGTGTTTTGGCTATCGTAAGGTAAAAACCCGACATGTTTATTTGTGGCGTGGTCTTACGAGATGCTTTTGATTTCAAGGGATTTTGAAACTTTAATAATCAAATTGAGTGTGATTTTCTCACGCTGGTATTACAGACTGACTCAAGTATTATTCAACTATAATGCTCGGGTCAGACCGAGTATTATAGATTACAAGAAAGGATGCTATGGAGTTCAGGAGTCGAGCTAGATGGCAATACGTACTTTCGTACTTGTTTAAAATATTCCGATGTGTTGATTGTTGTATATTCAGTTGTGTGAGGATAGGTTATGATTACTGTCCAGCTGTATGTTGTGTATACTATAATGATGTAATGTATAAATAGATTTGATTTTGTGTAAAGACCAGTTATCATATATTATATTTTATTCCGCTGCGATGGTTAGATTCTGATGTTGATTTTCTATTTTCTTCTTCTACCTCTTCTTCTTCAACCCAAATAGTTCGTATTTCCATTCTTCTTGAGTTCATTAATGGAGATTAATGTCAATTCAAGGGGTACGGAACTACGGGTTGTTACAAGATCGATCAGGGATCGATCCCAAACCACCCCGGATCGATCACGTGGGCCCACCCACTTGTGAGAAGGAGTATTCCAAGTTCGAAGTCATATATTTCCATGATACGTCTATAAATAGCAGCCCAATGCCTCCAAAAAAGGACCTTTTTTCCTTCTACGCTGTTACTCTGCTGGAACTCCATTGTAACTTGAATTCTATCACTTGTACCGTTGCAAAATCAGTAGAGAATCATCAATAAAACAGCAACTCTTCAAATTGGACGTAGGGTACAACGCCGAACCACTATAATACTTGTGTTTTTACTACTTTCCTTTTCAATTTTGAGTGTACTTCACATTTATATTCTCTAAATATTGTCTATCTATGATCTGTGATTGGGAATTGGTGCTTTCATCTGCAATTGAGTGTTTGTGACCAATTTTGGCGCAAACATTTTCTATACCCATGCAAGTGCCTAATTTTTACAACTACTTAATACGTTCCTAATATGGTCACTTACGTGTTTATTTGGTTGAGACCGTGTATTACATTCTATGAGTTTCGAACTCTAAATGCAATACAAGACTATGGATATTTGATCCATATACAATTGCATATAAATGT
Organism: Allium fistulosum; assembly: GCA_030737815.1. Lineage (NCBI taxonomy): Eukaryota > Viridiplantae > Streptophyta > Magnoliopsida > Asparagales > Amaryllidaceae > Allium > Allium fistulosum. Next base: position 1,364,709,712 of record CM060902.1, on the reverse strand, counting down.
TATATGGTGAATGGTCAAAGATTGTAATGTACAATATTTCGATGAAAATAGTTCATTCAAAAAACCAAATAAACCTTAGTGTGAGATCGAGTATACAATCTGATTGATTACAAAAGGATCGTATCATGTTAAATGTAACATTAGACAATATAAATCTAAGAACTCGATCACTAAATGTCAGTTTGATGAGTTTATGTTGCGGAACATATTTAATGTCCTTGAAAGCTAAGGATAATTGAATGCACTTTTGTAAAAGTTTCATTATGATATTGTTGTAAGGTTTTTGTTTTGAATGGTTTCACCATTTAGAAAGGAAAACGAATGTATAAGGGTATATGTGATTTAAGGAACAGTTGGAGTAAAGAGAGTGGATGATCACTTCTGCTTCATAAAGAATCAAAGAAATAAGAATTGAGATAATAATGATTGATACTTAACATTAGAATAAGAAATATGATTAATATTTTGAAATGTATTTTTATATAGAAAATTATTTTCTGTGAGATTTATTTCTTTGAGTTTAAGATATTTGATCAAAGAACTCTCCACTGTAAACTGGTTGCAGTATATGAGATAAATAATTTATATTAAGTTAATGATGGACCTCCAAATTAAGTACGCTGTTATAGTAATAGAAAAAATAGTGGGAGTATGCCATATAGCACTTATTGATTGCATCAAATTACGAAAGTTGTTTTTGTAAAATGCACCGAACATTATTTATGAAATAACTACTATTTTTCGATATCGACTAAGAAATAGACATCTGTATTTCAGTATGAATATTATGAATATTCGTTATGAAATAAAACTATAATGTGGTATTTGTTTTCATAACAAAAGTGATGCATTGGAAAATACAGAAGTATCTAATATTATTTACATTTATTTTGGAATTTTAGACTAAGCTGTAGTTTTGAGAAATAATTTTATTATATGATCGTGAATCATATGATACTGATTAATCATATCTCAAAATTTTTAGGGCTATGCACCCGTGCAGTAGGAGCGTAACAAGAGTTGATGAACTCTTTGGATTGTTACATATATATGTATATAATCGTAAGTCTATTAATACCAAAACGGTTCCACGTACTTCGTCATATTTACTGATGAGTTATCATCGACATGGACATGTGTATCTAATACACATGTATTATGTCTATGGTAAAATCATAGAGTATAAAACAGAAGTAAATAAAGTAACATGTGATAGAAATGATTTGATTTGATCAAATGAGTGAGTATATTGGAAAACGTTCCGACCTTACCTAAAGTGAATAAAGATTCAATCTCAAAAGTCATTCCTCTATGTGATATATAATGATGCATCAATAAGGAGTAATCAAACTTTGTTGGACAATGTACGATTAATTGTGTGTGAAGTTGAGCTAGTTTCTTACTATAAGGTCATGTACTTAGTATTAGTACAGAAGGTTAATATTGTTTCATCTAAATAATAGTTTACAAAATCACACAAAGTAAGGGTTTATAAGAAACTTTGACATATCCTAGGCCAAGAAGTTGGCAGGTTGTGCAAGTCGAAAGATTGCATGTAGTAATTGTTCATAGGGACCTAGTATGAATATCTCCAAAAGGATTTTAGGAAAGACTGTCATTGGATGATATATTCATGTTTTGAACATATGTTTTGTAAACTAAAACCAAATCAGTTTTACAAATAAAGAAACTCATGTAATCTTTATGAGTACCTATTCTGTTGCACTGAGAAGCAATTGTTATTTCAAGAGATACCAACTCCATCGTGAAGGAATTTTTTGAGGAATTATTGGTAGCGAAATGGAATTGGTTATGATCCATAGATAGAACTGATTAGATGAGATGAAATGAAATTAACTGACTTAAAAGAACGTATCGCATTAGAGTGTCTAACAAGTATTCTCGCACAATGAAGAGAAACTATGAGTTTCTTATCAATGTCGAAAATATATAATCCTCGACTGTTTAATTAAACCATTAAGAGTGTTGACTCTATAAGGTATGATGCGCAAATCCGAAAGAATTCCAAGTATGCTATCAAAATACGATTTTGGTGGTCATAACTGAAGGTATATGATTCATCGGCTATGATTATGTCTTTATAAGCAAGACTAATGCAGTTGGAATTAAATGAGCAATATCAATAAGAATAATATTGCAAATTTTAATTGTTGAAAATAGCATAATAGATTCAGTATTCAACACGCTCAAGCCAACTCGGATTTGCTCACAAAATTATCGCTTGATAAGACTTAGTGTTTTGGTACATATGTATTGAAATAGAAAATTCTAAATAACGATTTAGTGAAAGCTATTTACACATATTAACCAAAAATGTCTCGAAGTCAGTGGGAGTAATATTGAGCTTTTGACTCATTGGATATGATCCAAGAAATGATACGAAAGTGTCATTTTATAAGCATCAAGATTGAATAAGTATTTTAATAGAAACATTAAATAGTTTGATTTTCAATCAAAGTGCATAGGAGGCGTGTGTTCTTAACAAAGAACGTTAAAAGGTACATATATTTCTAAACTATAAGTAAACAACAAGTTGTTGATTTTAACGATGTACTTGTGTTAAAATCAGCCTTAGTTGTTCTAATACTCAACATTGGATTAATAAGTGATGTCTTTTATAGTAAGTATATGTAACGACCCGTAAATTTCAGATAATTTTATTTGTTTATTTATATATTTAATTGAAATTTTGTGAAACTTTTAAAAATAAAATTTTGAAATTTAAATTTGATATTTGAAATGCGTCTGTTTTAACATAGCAACTGGTAAATTTTCATCAGATAATTTGAAAGTTTATTTTCTAGTGTAATTTTATTTCAAGTTACGTCAGTTAAAAATTGATGATAATAAAATGTTTTCAAACCTGAATATTTTTCTATAGAAAATTTGTAAATCATCTTCTGAGTGAGACGTCATAATTCATTTCTTCAAATTTGGACTTCTATTGCTCCGTTTATCTTATTTCTAACAAATTAGCAGCATTTTCGGTACCGATTATCGACTTTTGATTGAATGATCGTACCACTAATGTCTGTATACCGTTTTGATCGTCTCGTCATGCTGATCTCCGTAGTTTATTCAATTGTAACTTCCAAAGTCCAGGAGACAGCGAAATCTACGGAACGATGGCTGTATCGGTTCCGTAATTTGACTTTTAAATACCCGTGGCCATTTGTTTGTCCATCAGGTAATGCTTATAAAGATTGACTATTTATATTCTAGATTTCAATAGTCATACCCTTTGGTTTTAATCGGTTTGTCATTTTTTTTCACCTACTTTTCATTTTGAACAAAAATAAAAAGGACTAGAAGATTTTCCTTTGCAAACTCTTCGCATGCCAGGTTACTCATTTTCTTTTATCTCCATTTGTTTTTTTTTCAGATCTCACTTCTTCCTTCATTTTCTTATATCTCCATTTGTTTTTGAGATCTCACTCATTCCTAGTTCCGTCCACCTCATGCTCACCCAGGCTCACGCAAACCTTGCCTACACGTCAGCCCATCGAACCACTTTCCCCTTCGGCCAACCTCTCCCCTTCTGCCTTGCAAAGCCTTGCAGTGCCGTCTTTGATCCCAGCCGTAGCCTCCTCTATTAATATATTGGTAATATATATATTCGTTGAGATATATTAGTTTTTTTTGTTGTTGTTGTCCATAATATAAGTCTGTTTATATTTAAGGGTTGTCTATATTATACATACCGGTTCCTTTATATAGTATATAAAATCTGTTATTGTGGAGTTTAAATATAGATATGTTTGCATATTTTATACACATTAAGTTTGTTCACATATATTTTCTTTTTAACAGTTCTGTTGTTTATAGTTTAGTCTTACAAAGTGTTGTTTTATATTTTTCTTATTTACGGTATTATACATATATACGTATTAGATTTTAAGTTTGGGTTGTTGTTCCTATTCTTTATTATATATAAGTTACAGTAAATTATATTTCAACAGTATATTGGTTTCAGAGTATATATATATATGTCATATTGTATGTATGCTTCTGTATATTGTTTTATATATATATATATAATTTATATAAGTTAGTATAATATGTTTGTCATTATATAAGTTTATAATATAGTACAATACACACAGTTTTATACGTTGTAGCATGCCTAGTAGCTTGAAATTACATAGTATATGTATAAGTTCGTGAGTCCCTATTTGATCTGTCGAGTTGATCAATATAATATAATAACATAAGTTTATTTATGAGTGCGTTTACTGTATATAAGTTATAACTAATCTAGTGAGCTGTATATGAGATTTTGTATCTTCAATAATATGTAATCGGTTATTGGGTTTATGTAAATGTCAGTTATATATGGCTATATATATATATTAATAAAGTGAGTTTTATTCATAATTTGCATAGTGACTTGCTGATTTGTTTATATATAACAATACAGTGAGTTGTCTTGTTTCAAGGGTAGGAAGAGTTGTGTATATGTAATATGTTATACGTTAACATTAATATTCTGGAAAGTATATATACGTATAGGTGGTTACTGTTACTTATGTTAGCGTTAACATTTAAAATGTATTTAGAGGAATTTTGAAAGAGATGTATGAATTTTTCAAACATTGATTTTTTTGAATTTTAATATAAAGATTTCGTTTGGACAATTGGTTTTAAATTACATATAGGTATATATATAATTTAAATATGTATATTGGGTTTAGGGAAATAATAATAATATAATAATGTATATATTTTCAGTTAATATCAAAAATTGATTTGATTCATTATCATTGATTTCTTGTCTATCAGCTTGTCCGTCGAATTCATGCCAATTTGCTTTGCTTTGGAATTCGTGTTAGATTCGTAACTCATCTCATTCTCGTACATCTCTAGCCTCGAAAGGTGAGCAATCACTCACAATTAACGTTCTTTTATTTATTAAATTTGATTTCGATTGAAACGTCAATTGAAATATGCTGTTGTTAGTTATTTACATTGCTATATATATGTTGATATCTGTACCAGTTCACCTGTGACATCTGACACCATTATCTGTTATTTATATTGATGATATATGCATGTTGCTGTTGTTATTTTATTATCATATCGGTTACCACTCTACAAGTTCCCTGTTAGTATAGAATCACTATGGGTTGAAATGATACATACCCGAACGATCTTGTAGAATAGGAGAAAATCGTTATGGGTTGATATGATAAACCCAAGCGATTTTCAATTAATTGAATTTGGGATTACGGGTTGAAAAGATATATACCCGTATATATTTAAATTGCGGATTGAAATGATAAATATCCGTATCACTTGACCATAGGGTAGAAAATTATATACAGACACTATTGGTCTTTATATAAATATTTTGAAAATGATTTCTATGATTTTGAAAAGAAATATATGGTTTTGATAAATATTGATTTTAAAGATTCATTAAAGTTGATTTAATAAAGTTGATAAATAATATGTTTAAGTATTTATTTAATATCTATATTTTCAAATATATAGTTTATAATGATTTGAAATTGATTTATTTAAAAATTATACTTAAATAAGTTTGATTTGAAATGTATTGAATTTGAAATTTAAAGAAGTGTTTTACAACTTGAAATTTGAAAAGGTGACTTAAATGGATATTTCAAACTTATATATATTTAAATGGGATACTTTGTTTATTTAAATTTGTAAATTGAAGTTGTTTTTAGATGTTATTGAAATGATTAAGTAAATGTTTCAAAACTAAGTAATAGTTAAGTGAATTTGATATATATATATATATATATATATATATATATAAGTATCGAATTTAGTTTTGAAATGTTGAATATTTAAAGCATTGAAATATATTGTAATTGAAATGGCTTATTTTACGGTTCAGATATGTATTTGAAATCGATAATTTGAAATGGTTTATTGAGAAGCTGAATCGAGTTGAAATTGATGATTTGAGATTTGATTAAATTAAAATTTTGGAAATCGAGTTGATTTGAATCGATTTGTGAAATTTGAGGAAACTATTTTATTTTATAAAGTAATTTTAAATTATATTTTAAACTATTGATATTTTACTTTATAAATTATTTTAATATAAAATATTTTAATATAAATCATTTTTAATATAAATTATTTTATTTTAAACTATTTTAACTTATAACTATTTATATAAACTATTTTATTTATAAACTATTTTATTATATATACTACTTTTAATATCTAAACTGTTTAAAAGGAAAGTGTTATGATTTCCAAAATGCTATAATTTCAAAGTGTTATGATTTCCAAAATGCTATGATTTCAAAGTGTTATGATTTCCAAAATGCTATGATTTCAAAGCTGTGATTTCCAAAGTGTTTTGATTTTTAAAAGACTATGATTTCGAAAGCGTTATAACTTTGGAAGTGATTTGATTTTTGGAAATGGATATATTTGAAATGGATATGATATCGTATTGATTTGGATTTTTGAAATGAAAATGATATTTTGGTTTTGAAGTATAAACTATTTTGAAATGACCGCGGTGTTATAATAACGTTTGGTTGTTAAAGAGACCAGGATCAGATATGGGCATACTCTATGTCGATACCGAAAACCACTTTAACAACTGTGTACGCGGTGAAGTTTCCAGAATGAAGTAGGATGGTGGCGACGATCCTAAGGTATATACGTGGACCCTACTCCCGTGAGTTGGCATAATGTAACAACCCGGGATTTGCATTACCAATTAATAAATAAAAGTTAGGATTTTTATTTATTTTAATGAAGCATAAAAGGATTTGGAATAACAAAATTTATTTGAAAAAGGCTATTTTAATTAAATGGGAAATATGGGATTTTAAAATGAGGATAAAATGTTATTTTGGAAAGTTAAATATTTTAAGAGAAGTTTTAAAATGAATTTGGGTAAGAGAAAAAAAAATGAGTTTTATAAACATATATGAACACTTAGACTAATTTTTGGAAAAAACATGTAAATAACTCTCTTCTTATTGGGTTACTAAACCTAGCCCAATAACCCACCCTAAACCTCCTCTATAAATTATCTCAAACTCTCCTAACCTCATTCATTCATCCCTAATCAAAACCCTAATCATTTCCTAAAGCTTTCATAACAAAAATGGCCTCTATCTTCATCTCCTTCTAGTTTTTGCTTATGCAAGTCATTCTATGCAAAGGTAATGCAAATACCCACCTCAAATCCATTTTTATATCTCTCTAATTTCTGAAATTTAATTGGTAACACATGTTTTATGTGTTTTTTTGATCTTATAGCCTCTTAATCATCTTTTGCTAACTTGGGTTGATGCTATAGTAGTCTTTGTTGCTTTTGTGAGAGGTATATTGCTAAAAACCTCTTCTAATATGTGTTTAATCATCTTTTGATTTCAGTAATCATTTAGTAACACATGTTTTATTATGTAACATGTGAATCATAGCTCTTTGATCCTCTTTGCTTTCATTTTAGGTGTGCACACAAGTTGCTTGCTATATTGGTTGAGGTAAAATTGCTAGCTAAATCCTTTTTTTACTTGATGCTTCTATAATTTTCGTTTTGGAATTGTAGCTGAAACAAAATCAGGCATAACTTCTTCATTACTCATCCGTTTTTGGTCAAGTTTTTTTTGCTGCAAACTAGATTCAATAAGGAACAATTTTTGCTCAGTGAGTTTTCTGTAAGTTTGCCATTTAGATGACCTGAAATGCATTCAAAGACAGAAGACCAATTCTGTCTTTAACAAGTTATCTTGAGTTTCAATCTGATATTGTTTTGCAAATATCTCTCTCGTTTTTTATCCGAATTAGATAATTTTGGATGTTCCGGAAACTTAAAACCTATGCTACAATTTTTGTTCAGTGAGTTTTCTGTAATTTTGAGTCTAACTAGGTCAAAAATTGATTTTTCTACTATCTTCCCGAGAGCGAACACATATTAGCTCTGTGGATGAAACTGAAACTATTTTGGTCATAGCTTTTGAGCAGCTAGTCAGAATTTGACGATTTTGGTCTCGTTGGAAAGATGGAGTTATGATCTCCATATCTGGAAAGTTTGGTCATCATCTGAGTTCATTAGACCCTTCAAATTTCCTGTCAAAGTTGAACCCAGATCGCTGTGCAAAACAGTGCATTTCATGTTTCTGTGTCCGACTTTGGAACGTCGCTACGCCTTCGTTTCAAGTCGGAATCGAGTAATTCTTTTTGAGTTCTGAAGTAGGAATGTCGGACTACATTCCTACCAATTTTCATGCCATTTGGATTCAGTCTGCTGGTCCGAATAATTTTCCGAACTTGGGTTCGCGTCAGTTTTGGACTATTTTCCAACACTTAGAATATTTTCAGTGATTTTATGGTTTTATCGATTTCTTTGAGATTTGTCTCTGGATTTTGTACACGGGCCTTATAAAAAAGTTTTAAAAGGATTTTTCGTTCCGAAATGGCTTTCGAAATTATTATATAATATTATTTTTAATTAGTAAACTATTTACTCCATAATTGGAGAGTTTTCAAAAGCCGTTTTAAAGTGTTCTCAAAATCAATTATAAATCCGTTTCGAACCATTATTTTCTATAATAAAAATCTCACACTCACTTTTTAGCACATCGAGCGAAGTGGAAAGGTGCTTAAACGGTTAGGAAATCTCCGGCCTATGGAACCGTGTGTATTTTCTTTTCGGTTAATCCCCGACCTATTCGATTGATCGTTTTGACCTTTGGGTCTAGTTTACCGATGATACGAGGTGGACTTTTTATTGTTTGGAGTGTGAGCTTGCTATTGGTTAGTAAACCGTTTAGTGCGAACGTGGGGTATGAGACTCATTGTTAACACTTTACGGGTTCCTCTCCAAGAAGTTTGTGACACATTAGCCTCTGGGCAGCCAGTACTGGACCTCTGGGTCACCACGCCTTTGGGCAACCGTCTCTGGACACCTGTTTTATGGAGCAGTTTATTTTTCGGCATGTGCCTCTGGGCCTTTATCCTTCTGGGAAGGATCTCGCCGTCTCGCGCGTTCCGCATCTGTGCGAGTGATCGATCACAACTCTATAGTACTTGGCAATAACGACTCCGGTCGGTGCACGTGCTATACTTGTATTATCTGATGATTTTTATATCCATTCGAGTACCGCCATTCGGTGTTGGTTCTATGGAACCATACGATGTAAGTGCGATTACCTTGTGGATTCATAGTGTCTCTGGACACTGCTTTTCAGTGTTTGATTTCATTGACTTTTCAGTATATCCCCATTGCTCTCTGGAGCATCGATCTTTGCTTGGGCATTGATTATAGACTCTGGTCACTCTTGGGATTATTGCCTATGGGAAACTTTATATAGCTTTGGCTACGTCGATGATATGAGGCGATTTTATTTATTCAACACTTTGGTGCCGATATTGTCTTTGGAGATTTTTACTGTTGATTGATGATTAGGGACCGTCATTATATTCATGTGGTCCAAAATACTCTTCTCTTTGGAAAAGTACTGTTTTACTTATGTACCGCATTATTATATATCTCAGTTATTACTGATTGTTTAGCTAGCCTGACCCGAGTGTTTTCGCTCAGGTCAGACCGAGTTGTTTCAGGTTAGGTCTCTAGACTTAGCTTTTGTGCTTCCGCTTGGACATTATCTGCTATGCTGATAGATAGCGCTTTTATTTGTCCACTATTCCGCTACTCTGTTATTATTCAGACTTTGATATGTACATATTTTTGACTCACGTGTGTGGGCAGTGGCTTTGTACCCACTTATAGTATTTGGATCTGTATTGACGATGTATTGTTCTGGGATTTTATATCTGTTATGTGATTCTGTTCTGTGATGTTTTATCATTTATTACTATGCTTGTTCTGATAGGTCTTTTGCCATTGTAATTTCGTTATACATATTTATTGAATATGTCGAACCACTTGAAAAAAATATATAGATACCATCCTTTCGACGTAATCAGTAGATAGTTATAGCTTGATTACAAATGGTCGCTTCCACTATACTCTATTCTCCGCTTTAACAGACAGTATTACTCCCGTAATACTCTTTGTTACAGTGGGTCTCAGAGTGGGGCGTTACACATAAGGTGGCTAAAACAGGAGCGATCTCAGACCAGTGAGGTAGCACCTCTTATCGGACGCACTTCTTCGATACCATTCTATTACTTTGTGATTGTTTGGGTGCACCCCTTGATTTGGGAGTGTTGTTCGAGGTGGAGCGGTAGTGGCTGCTGTGCGTTTCCATCAGTCCGTGTGCGTAATTGGTATATCTGCCCTGGCATTGCCTTGTGTGCCGTGTCACCTACCATATCGAGCTTTACTACGAGTTGTGATTTCTCCCGTAGCCTGTGGAGTATCGTGGGTAGCCCCCATTTTGGGAGTATGCTAATACTGGATAGACTACTGGGACTATTACGTGTTAGGGTGAGTTCAAATTTAATGTAAAGCCCTAATGCTATTTTAAAGTATGTTTATTTTATATTAGACATTATTATAATAGCGAATATTACTACATAGTAGATAGTTTAACGGATCCTTAGAGGATGGTTATCCCAAACATCCTTTGAGTTACTTGTATTTCAGTTGATATTTCATTTGAGTTGGATTTATTGATATAAGAATGTTAATCCTGACTCGAGTGATTTGTGTTTTGCTTTACGCTCGGGTCAGACTGGGTGATACAACATTTGAGACTCACCTTTGGAGTTGGAGCTTCACTTGGAGATCCAGCTATCTATCGATTCTGCTTTCAGTTATTCAGTTGATTCCAGTGATGTATTTAGATCTTGTATTTGATTATTGTATTGAGACATCTATGTACTCGTGACTTCTGTTGTATCTTGTTTAACTCTGTTATATATATAGTAGCTTCATGAACTACTATCCTTTTGTTTCCGCTGCATTATTGTTATATTACTCTGTGTCTGTGATCAGTGATTATTTTATTTACTGTATATGCTGAGTTTTGCCAAATTTTATTTACAATCCATTGTTTTGAATTATTCAAGTCCGGCATGTGTGGATTTATTGTCGATTTGAATGGTCCAAAATATTGGGTCGTTACAGTATAAAAGATATCAAGAATGTCCCAAATGATATGCAAGGACACCTTATTAAAATGTTTAATACGGAACATGTAAGATTGATTCCTTTGCATTGGAAAAAGGAATTATCATACATATTATGGTGTCTACGATATCTTGTTTTGTTTACGTATTTGATACATGAAGAAAATATCAAATCCAAATTGATATCACTAAATGGTTGTTTGAAGTGTTCTCGTGTATTTATGAAATACTAGAGAATTGTTTACAGAAACAAAAACTCGTTATGAAGGAGTGTTCGAACTCAAACTTCATAAGTCATATTGAGTGTAGTATGTCAATAATAAATTCAAGTTAAGAATCTTTAAGTTGGAAATGTTCCAAATAAAATACTATGGCTTATTTAATGAATAAAAGCTACATACATCGCCTTGAATATTGCCGCAATAAAAATAATGTATATAAAATTATACGTGCACAAATTTATAACTGAGGCGATTCCAAATGTTGAGAATCTCATAATATTGGTATATGATAACAATGTTGTGATATAGTTCATAATAGAACTTAGAGCTCACTAGAAGTCAAGAGACATACTCTAAATTGTTCTACGTGATAAAACAGTTTATCTCCATCGGAGAGAATTGATTGATAGAGTAGATAATTAAAAAAATAGCATACTCATTCACAAAGGGACCGACCCAATTGGTTTTGAGAAAACCGATTGGAGAAGTTGGAATAAGATTCCATAATTGACCCTAAGTGCAAGTGGGAGATTGACAGAGTAAGGGATATGCCCTACGGGCAATTATGTAATTTGTTACATATATCTAACTTGATGACCAATCTTGTTCAAACTAAAAGGTGTTTTCTTTCTATTATATACTTTATATAATGTGTTATATTAATTAAATTAAAAGTATATTTAATAGAAAATCCATAAATGGTATGTTTTGTGATAGTAGTTACAAAGTGTTGTAACCATCATTAATTTTATCACAATAAAAATAAATATACCATTTTAAATATTCCTAGTCAGGATGTATCGAGACTGGATATCGATACATCTGTTGAGACTAGAGTATGTAACGCTCTCCAAATGTTGGGCAGTGTACCACTCATGACTGTTGGGGGCACCAAGGGGTTACGTACTGATAGTTATCGGATAACTATGAAATGTCTCACTCGATAGTTTCCTGTTGGTTAATACAACTAAGGTCAAGCAGAGAATATCGATGTGACTAATTTACACAATTTTCTCGACTTGAGAACGCTGTTGTTCTTTAATATGGAAGCTCCGCTTTAATTATAGTTAAATAGTGGCACGACGTCCATCGAACGACTATAGTTGGTTCGAGTGAAAGCATTAGAAGTGAAACACTATTCGAGAGAGGATTCATCTCCTCAGTTATATGAGGTTAGTATCACAGTCAACTGATGTCAACTCAAAGTCTCTAGCCAGAGTAGTTCGGTTAATAATAATTGTTATTATTGAACCAAGGACATTGTGTTTGGATTATAAAGTTGACTGTGGCGATACTGGAATTTTGACCATTACCAAATTCCGTAAGTCCTATTGTGAATAATGATGTTTTAATTAAATAGCAAAGTTTAATTAACAAACGAAGTTTCATTTATAAAGAGTTATCGAGTAAAAATGAGTTTTACTAATAAAAGAGGATTTTAATTAATAAAGGAAGATTAATTAAAAAGGGGGATTAGAAGTCGTTTATATGACTTAATCGCGCTCGTGTGTCTCGATCGTGCTTTGTGTGTTACTTGCTTATAGACAGTATACGAGACTTATTCTACAATATGTGATTACTCTCGTTGTTATTTGATTTAACCAAGTATACTCTGGACATATCCAGAAGAAACATGGAAATTACATGGTACAGTTATCTTTGGTGATATTATATTGTACGTATAAACTCATTTTGCTCTTCTAGGACGAATGATAATGAAATCCGTCCGCTTAAGCGGTTAGGTAGAGATCTTCGATCTTATGTATTATCTTTTTATTTCCCACAGAATCGGAGTTGAGATTTCTGAAAAATTGATCGATTGGTTTTTTGAGCACCCGGTAAGTGGGAGAGTGTACTTATATAAGATGACTTGAAACCATAACCACTCCAAAACCGTATACGTATTCTATACTTTGGAAGAGGTTCGTGATTGGTTCGAGATGTTGGAATCTATGTGGATTCGAGGTCTGTTTGAGATGCTCGAACACATGAAGTCATTTGCGATCTACTCAATATGTGGGAATCCATGTGTGATTACGAGACCTTTTGAGGTATAGGAATCCATGTGTGATTTTGAGATATGACGTGAAATCCATGTGTGGTTTCGAGATCTGTACAGATATGGGAATTCATGTGTGGTTCCAAGATCTGTTCGAGTTAGGGACCCGTTTGGCGAAATCTATTCGAGTAGTGACTTATGCGCTGGAATGCCGGACATAGCCTTACCAGCAAATATGACTAAAACCAGAGATATAATACATAGCCATAAGGTTAGCAACCCACGAGGGTGCATGCAACTCCATCCTAGAGTTACTTATAGGTATGCATGCGGAAGCGATGCACTCTGCTAGTTTGGCCGACTATGTATTTCCTATAGTACATTCACTTGGGATGTATGTTACTTCGGACGGATATCTCTAATCCCTGTGCAGTAGATCAAAGTGGACTTTGATCCGCGTCTACATGGAAATCCTACCAATTATCAAACGCGCCTTAGAGGTTGTGATTGTACAACAATTATTATTGTGATGTACACTCACTGCATCACAGCTATGTGATTATTTATCTTTCACACCTTAGACATTATTATATTATCGCTGGATTTTAAAATAGAAATGGTTTGGTTATTGTAAGTTAAAACCCACCCGTGTTTATTGGCAGCGTTGTCTTACAAGATACCCTTACTTTAAAGGGTTTTACAAATATAGCAATCCATATGATGGAGTTTCTCACATTGGTTTACCAGACTGATCTGGGTGTTATTCTCTTATAATGCTCAGGTTAGCTCGAGTATGTTACCAGATTTTACTATGGTTCATTAGTTCTTTAGGAGAGGAGCTTGATGATTTCCTACTATACTTATTTTTTGCTGCATTACTTAATTTGTATCTATCAGCATTTGTGAGGACATGTAGTTATTATTGTCCAGGCTGATGATAGGTTAGTTTACTATGATTGATGTATGTCTATTAAAGTTTTCTTTTTGGTATATTATATATTATCATTCCGCATGTGAGATTCTGATATTGTGTTCTTCTTTCTTGCTCCTTTTTCTTTTTCTTTTTATTTACCATGACGTTCTATCTTTCTGGCACTTGGGTGCTCGGCACATGAATACCATGGATGTATTAGTATCGACATGATGGGGTCAAAAAGTTGGACAATTACATTTGGTATCGGAGCTGAAGGTTAAACTAGAACCTTGGCTTTGGTGGGTACAACTCATAGAGAGATAAGGTAATGAAATGCCTTATTATGAGTTGAGTGTGTATATACAAGAGTGTGCATTTGTTATTGTTATAAAAATGTTTTGCATTATGTTGAATGGTTTATAGGGTGGCTTATGGATTCTGATCAATACGTGTTGCTAGCGTTACTGATAGGGACCTCTAAACACTTCAACAAAGCGAACCGACACAATATTGTTTTTGAAATTGGTAAATGGAATAATTTTACCTAGGATTATATTTCTTATATAAAAGAATAATTTTCACAAATTTATATAGTTATTAACAGTGTATTTGTTTGTTAGGAAATGATAATATTCCACTATTATCATTTAATGTTTGATTTGTGTGCTCGACTAGTTTATGAGCAGTTTCACTTCTTCATTGCATGGGTTGGGTGGATTGTAAATTGTGGGAACATTGAAACGAACATCTTGTGAATTAAATTTCACAGTTTGACTATAAGGCATTCGGTGATAATGATTGGGTTAAATTTTAAATTTTGAAAAAAGTTAGATCTAGTAAAAGTTGTTTATTATAGTCTTAATGAAAGGTAAGATAGTTTAAAAAGAAATACTTGTGTAACAATTTTATATAAGAAAGTGACTTATATAAAATAGCTGATAAGTATAGTTTATAAATATGAAAAGTATTTAAACTGAGAATTTAAATCTTGGTAATTTAGAAATTAGTTTTCTAATATTTTGAAAAAAATAATAGTAGTATTATTTGAAATTAAATATTTGGGAAATTGGTTTAAGAGATTTGTATCATGGTACTAAGTAATATTTATGAAGTATTTGATACTGTTTTAGAAATGATTATGGTTAAGTCCTAAAGGCATTAGTTAGGAGCACTGAACTCACTTCTGTCATTGGAAAATAATTCTAGTGATGACTGCAGCATCGTCGGCGTTTATTTTCGAGTTTCAAAGTGAGGGATCCTACTACAGTAGCTATGCTACAGAGTTGTTTTGGCAAAATATAATTTGATTTAAATACTGGATGTGTGATTTGGTATACAAAAGTTATAAGTATATATTATTTCGAAATGATTTGAAATGAAAATCACATGTTTAACTCTCAAGTTTTCGGTTAAGTTATAGTATGGACGCATGTATCCTATGCATTAGAGTAACTTGGTTGTGCATCTTGTTTGATCCATTGGTTGGTAATTTTCATTTGTTGAAATGAAATGGAATTTTCGACGATTATGGACAGTTGAAACTTCGAAAATTGTACAAATAATTGAAGCTAAAGTGTTTTGTGAAAAATATAAAGATGAATTTATATTACACTCGAGCTTAGAAGATAGTAAAATTTAAACAAGTTTTAAATTGATTAATAATCCATGTTAAGTAAAATGATTTGAATGTTTTTGTATATACTCTGAGGATGTAGTGGAGTACTATACGAGTATGAGCTTAAGTAATATAATGTTTAATAAATTGAAGAAAATTTTATGAAATGATTCATAAACAATTTTAGTATTAAATGAGAAATACTAAGTGAAAATGGATGTGAATTAAAAGTGAAAAGTAATCGGTGTAATTATATATGGCTATGTAAGGAGAACGAAGGTTTCTAATCGAGGAACTAGATCAAAGTCCACACTAGAGAGGTAATGTGATCTATACTAGTTCGAAAGTGAAATTTAAGTGATCGAGCTAGCGATTAGATTAGTATTATGTACAGATGGTATATATGCATCGTACGGGCTTTAGTATAATTATGTACCATGTTTGTGGGCTTGTGGAGTGTTTGAGGAATGACTCTTAGAATTGTTTGGGGTAGCATGAGTGATCGACTGAGTAATATCCAAGGTTGTTGAGCATAAGGTACGCTTAGTGGATTTTTTGTCACCCTTGAGCGTTGAGAAGTTCTTTGAACTTGGGAAAACCGTGAGCTTGTTTGCTAGTGATTGCAGTACTGTATGGTGTTATTGGGTGATTGTTTCCTGGCTTGCACTACCGTTAGGTATTGATGTGTGATTGTTGCTTTGTTGCTTGTGTTGGAATTTCGAGGGAAAATTATTTTAAAAGGGCGAATGCAACAACCCGGATTTTCAAACGTTTTGAAATTAAGTATTGAAATTATTTTAGATATTTAAATCATGGATTAATGTGAATGAAAATGATTTCGAAAGCTTATTAAAATCTTTTTTAAATAATAAATGGATATATTAAATGTTAATTTATAATTTAAGTGATTAAATTTGTTTTAATAATAATTTGTTTTAATTAACGTGTGAAATTATCATTTCAGGACAATGTCTTGGATTTTGATGAAACCAGTGCCAATGGATTCGGAATAATCAATTATTATACGCTGATGAGTTTCATGATGATCAAACGTGTTGAGTGGTCATGCCTGCTCGAAACATGTAGCATTTAAATTAAGAGAATATAATATAATATATATTTTTCTATAAATACTCCTCTCCCTTAACCTATTTTCTATTCCTCTTTCTTCCACTGGTGAAGTAGTTAACACCGTCTTATTTTCTTCCATTAATTGTTTTGGAAGTGTGAATAAATAGAATCAAGTGATTTCGGATTCGTTGAGTTTGTATGATAGTGAGCTTCGCGACTATATGTCTCAAGTGGCATGTGTCATTGATTGGCAGTGATCGATTTGTATTGGCCATGCTAGGGTTGATTTGTGCCAAAGCTAGAGATGACATTAGGAAATGGGGTGAGTGTGAATGGACTAGTTGGGCCAAGGTCAGTTATCGGAGGAGTTTCGAGGAGGCGCGACATCAAATAATGTAACGCGACATGTTGTTATCATTTTCTGGTGGTGGATGTCACGACTAGTTAGAGGGTAACGGAGGTGGAATTGAGGGTGGCGGTGGACTTATGGAGGCACAATGAGTCGTTTAGCAGTGGTTAGGGGAACTCTGGATGGTTGAGGCAGAATGCGATGCCTGGGCCTTGGATTTAGGGCACACAGTCGCGATCGATGGTGGGTATCGGAGGTGTCGAAGTTATGGTGGCCGAGTCGAGTTCGAGATAGGGAGTCCTTTGGTGCTAACTGTTCATCGAATAGTGGACCGGAGATCCAGCAAGAGGTGGAAGAGTGCAGGCACAAACAAATTCGGGCATATTAGTAAGGCGAGAGGAGGAATTGAATTGGAGAAGGAAGGGAGTTAGGTAATTAAAAGGTTAATTAATAATTAGTTTAATTAATTATTTAATTAAATCCAAATTCATATACAAATCTTATCTTGTTCATACTAGGTCCAGTTGAGGCGTCGTTTTCGTCGTTGCACTTGTATCGATGATATCTTTGCATTGGTGTTGGATTCGTCGAGGTTGTAGCATGTGGGAATTTTGGTCAAAATCAAATAGCCTTTGATTTTGGATTATTCGGAAACACGTAAGAGTTGGCTAGAACATGGGTGAGTTTACTCACCACATGATCGGTTATTGTTGTGTATATAACTGTTGTTGTATATAAAATATAAATTGTATAACGAACAATGCAAGTTATTACCTTTAGACCCTGCCTTGTTTTATAAAACAAGTGACAACATTGTTATGGAGTATAATATCTCTTTTGATCATCTATAACATGTATCGTGGCCCAGACTACTTGTTTACATGTTTGATATTGCCGTGTGAAAAGTGATAGTGCATTATGATTGCTAAAGCGATATAGTAATTATAAACGTGCTTTGAAATCCCTAATATTTGACATATGTTATATTAGATAAATTGTGGCATATTATAGAATATATATGTATATATATTGAATTTTTCTACACACATTTCAATGTTTTTGACATAGAGGAATTAGTTTGGACATTTATGCAACTTGGAAATGGAAATTGTAAATATTAGAAATGGAAAGATCGCTATGGATGCACTTTGAAATCGCTGCGATCGGCAATTTTAAAGTTAACTTTGGAAGACATCCTAAGGCTTCTTCGTATTTTTAATAAGTACTATAAGCATACTTATTATCGGGAAATATTAAGGTTAAATATATTACTGGAAATCATTTATGTGTTTTTGAAGTGATGGTTTTATTTTATAAAACATGTTTTTATGGTTTTGTAATAAATGTTTTAAAATATGTGTAAGTATTTTAAAAGTATATTTTTAGTACATATATGGTTTTAGATGTTGTTAAAGGTTTTATTTAAGAAATAAACGGTTTTTATATTATAATATTTTACAAACGGTTTATAGTATTTTGTTAAATATCTTAGTTTTACAAATAACTTGGTATATATACATATATATCTTTTTAAAGGTATTTTAGTATATTTAGAAGGTTTAAAAAGGAAGTTTAATATTTCATAAAGGAATTTAAAAGGGAGTTTTTAGATTATAACACTTACGTGATAATGGATTGTTTTGTAAATTGATTAAAAGGGTATATAACCTTGTTTAATAAGAGAAGAAGTACTTAGTGCTTTAAATGGGTATTTCAAAGTAAATAGAAAGTATAAAAGTGACCCCTTCTGCTCAAGTAAATGGGTATTCCAGAAATATACTTGATAATGTGCTTCTAGCTCAAGAGTTGCTAAAAGGTTATAGTAGAGCCAAAGTGACCCCTTTTGCTGCTATTAAAATTGATATATCTAAAGCCTATGATTCTATTCATTGGGCATCAATTGTTAGGATTTTGGCAGTTATGGGGTTTCCCAAAAATTTTGTGTCTTGGATATATGTATGCATTTCCACTCCAACCTTCTCAGTTGTTTTAAATGGCAGACCTGTAGGATTTTTCAGAAGTAGCAAAGGCATTCGACAAGGTGATCCTATATCATCTTACTTATTTTTGTTGGTTATGGAGGTGTTTACTGTTATTCTTAAATCTAGATACACTCAGAAGATAATTAAGTACCATCCTAAGTGCTCTTCACTTCAAATAAATTCTATAATGTTTGCTGATGATGTTATGTTGTTTACAAAGCCTGAATTTCCCTCTTTGACTGGTATAATGGAGGCTCTGCAGTCCTACTACTGTATGACAGGCCTTGAATTAATAAAGCAAAATCTTCCATGTTAATTGCTGGAGTTAGTGGTATTCAGGCAGCTGCTCTTTATCAACACATTGGTTTCACTTGCATGGATAATGATATGAGGTATCTAGGTCTTCCCTTAATCTCTAAAAGAATTAAAAATGCTGACTGTATTCCATTATACAATAAAATTTCATCTGTTATGACTGCTTGGGCTAATAGGCAATTGACTCAAAGTGGAAGACTAGTCCTAATTAAAACTGTTGTGTTTTCCTCTTTAATCTACTGGGCACGAACCTTAATCCTCCCAACTAAGCTGTTGCAACTAGTTAGGTCTACAACGAATAGATATTTTTGGTCAGGCAGTATTCACAATAGGAAGCTAATGCCTTTCTCATTTACAAAATTTGAAACTCCCCTGAGTCTGGGTGGGCTTGGTGTTATTAATGCTAGGAAGTGGAACTATGCAGCAATAAGTACACATTTTGATGACCTCATCAACAAGATAGGAAGCTTATGGGTTAATTGGATATGGCAACATTTCATAAAGACTAAATACTTTTGGTGTATGGATATACCACAAAACAGCAGCTGGATCTGGAGAAATATCCTTAAGTTAAGAGAGGTATATCTCCCAATGATACAATATCATTTTGCTGCTAACTCTGTTGTAAGCTTCTGGCATGAACCATGGTCTAGCAAAGGAATAATTTTATCAAAGGTGTGTGACTATCATCAGATACAGCAATCTGGAATACACTATGATGCAAAAGCAAATGAATATGTGCATGAAGGGAAATTGCAACTGCCAGTTAGTAGTAATCAACTGCTCAGGCAGTTGTGGAGTGAGATTCAAGTCAATTACTGCTCTGCACATCATCTGGATTCTGTCACATGGAATATGAAGACACATACTGTTAAGAGTGTGTACAATTTTGTTACTGATTATGCTCCTCTGCCTGCCTCCAGGTGGACCTCTATAATCTGGTCCAATGACTCTGTGCGTTCTGACAACTTGATGTTGTGGAAAGTTATAAATCAAGCTCTCCTCACCAGAAGTAATTTGATCAAATTTGGTCTGGCTTGCTCCCATTTATGTTTTTTTTGTGAGTTGCATGAGGAGACTACTGAACACTTGTTCTTTGACTGCCCTGCTCTTAAAACCTTGTTAAACAAAATTAGTGGCATTACTGGTTATAATCTTTCAAGTGGTAGTTCTAGCATGGTGTGGAGTATTATTTACAAAGCAACTAGATGGAGAAATGATAGGCCTAGAGTATTAGTAGTATGTTTGAAAATATACCTGAGGGTTATATGGAAGGAAAGGATTGCAATTGTTTTTGAAAAACAAAGGAAGAAGATTGATATTCTATGGCATGAAGTTAAGATAGGCACCCTCAAGCAATTGAGGAATGGCAACAGAGTTTATCCTGACAATATTATGCTTGGTTGGGTTTGATTCTTGTTGCTTTGTCGATTGTTTTTTTTCTTTGCTCTCTTTCTTTTTTTGCTTCGAATTTTTACTCTTTTATTGTGTTGCAATAAAACTGGTAGGGGTCCAGTCAACCTCGCTAGCTTTGCCAAAAAAAAAAGTGATTTTGGGTTTATAGTAATGATGTTTGTGCAACATTTATTTTAATCCATTTAACTATAATTTTGGAAAGTAATTAGATCTTTAAAATGTAGTTTTAAAGATAAGGATTAAGAAAAAGGTGTTTTGGGTTTGTCGTAAACGATGTTTTAGTAACATTCATTTTAAAACCCTAGGATAAAATTTTAAAGTAGTAAAATATTGTTAAACGATTTTGAGAAAATACATATCTTTAATAATGGAATTTTAAAGTGAAAAACAAGTATGAATTAATTTTGGGTTTACTGTGGCAATGTGATAGTGACATTCGCCTTTACCCGTTTTGATTATACTTATGAATGTAAATAGATTTTAAAAGGGAGTTTTAAAGATAATGAAATAATGAAATGGTTTTGGGTTTGTAGTGACAGGTGTTTGAGTAAAAAATTTCTTAAGCCCTTTTGAAATTGATTTATGAATATACTTATACGGCTGAGATAAGTATATGAATACTTTTGAGAAGTATTGAAATGTGTTGAAATGAATAGTGATGTTTTAATTAAATAGCGAAGTTCAATTAACAAATGAAGTTTCGTTATGAAGAGTTATTGAGTAAAAATGAATTTTGCTAATAAAAGAGGACTTCAATTAATAAAGGAAGATTAATTAAAAAAAGGGATTAGAAGTCATTTACAATGACTTAATCGCGCTCGTGTGTTTTGATCGTGCTTTGTAAGTTACTTGCTTATATACAGTATATACGAGACTTAATCTCCCATATACAATTTTTCTCGCTATTATTTGATCTAACCAAATACTCTAAAAATATCTAGAAGAAACATGGGAATTATATGGTACCGTTATCTTCAGTGATACTATAAAGTACATATAAACTCGTTTTGCTCTTCTAGAACAAATGATAATGAAATCCGTCAGCTTAGATGGTTAGGAGGTGATCTCTGATCTTATTATTATTTGTTTATTTGTTGAAATGAAATGGAATTTTCGATGATTTTGGACAGTCGAAACTTTGAAAATTGTATTAGTAATTGAAGCTAAAGTGTTTTGTGAAAATATAAAGATGAGTTTATATAACACTTGAACTTAGAAGATAGTAAAATTTAAACATGTTTTAAATTGATTGAATTTCCATGTTAAGTAAAATGATTTGGATGTTTTCGTATAAATCCGAGGATGTAGTGGAGTATTATACGAGTATGAACTTAAGTTATATAATGTTTAATAACTTGAAGAAAATTTTATGAAATGATTCAAAAATGATTTTAGTATTAAATTAGAAATACTAAGTGAAAATGAATGTGAATTAAAAATGAAAAGTAATTTGTAACTAAAGAAACCAATTGAAGAGAGTACATAAGTTGTACATAGATCATTTTATTCGCATAGTTCTTTATTTAGGATTCGAGTACATGGATTTTAAGGTGGTTTACACTAGTATGAGTTAGGATTTTTTCCTAGATTCAACGGCGAACATTTGATACAGATTATTGATATAATTCTGATGTTTTCTATCATAGTATAATAACCTAAACATTTATCATTTCAAAGAGTTTTCTGGTTACAAGGCAGTTATATTATTTTAAAATATACATCAACATCTATTGCTTTATTACTCAAAAAATACTATCAGCAAACCAAATACTTGTTATAACTTTGTTCAAAACTCTTAAAAATCTTCACAATCCTTTTCTTGTCAATTCCAATAATATTCTTATTTAAAAAGTTCTAAATTCGAATAGGAAAAATGTATATATAAAATTTTCATCTTTACATAGATGATTTTCCTTATATACAAAAATATCCAACTCATTTATTGGTTACCATCCAAATTCATTCAATTGTCAAAGATACCTTTTTGAAACTTTAAACGATGGAAATATGAAGTGGACAAAGATAATTTTCTATCTTATTTCTATTACTCCTCTCCTATATTATTTGTTATTGGATTAAAATTTCCAATTCTATTACTGCCTAAATTTCAACTATTATTCTCCGTATTCCATTATACGGGAATGTCTCATCTACCTATCTTATCAGACATTCTTATCCCTTTATTTTCTATTCCCTATTCCTATTAGGTGTCATTCCATTTATACACCCTTTTTAAAAAGAATTTTAAGGAAATGAACATCCAACTTTATAAAGTAGAAGAAATCATATAAAAATAGCAGAATCCAAAAACGAAGAATCCAAAACTTGAAAACCTTTTAGTTTAACAAATTTTAAATTGAGAAGTTAACAAATGAAAACCTTCTCCTTTTTTTAATTTTTCAAGTCATTAAATTTACAATTAAAAATCATCCACCACTTTGTTTTTAAAATGTTTTACCACCAACCTCTTTCCAAACTTTTTACAAATGGTAGTATATTTTAAAAGCTGTCTAAAATCACTTTCTATAAAAAAATCAACTTATAATACATAAGATATTCACTAAATAATCTTTTGAAAAGCTCTTTCAAAACATTCAAGGAGTTTTCGAAAACCTTTTGATCAAATTCTTTCCCATAAGGTAGGATTTAAAAATTGACATTAATTGTCCTTTCCTTTGAACTTTCCGACTCAATCCACTTAAAAATTTTGGTTATCTTCTTGTGGTGATTAATGTACATTTTCTTATAGAAGCTTGTTTCATTCCTTCTTTATACCTCACTTTCAAATTTTTACCAATATTCCGCCTTATACTATTTAATTCATACTTAACAATTTATTCATTTCCTCCATAAATGTCACTTTGTCTGTACTAAATGGTTGTTATCTTAATGGATGTTTCCTAAAGACATTTACTTGTTTATTCAAATTTTACCTATTTGACTTCTTCCTTATCTTCCCCGTAATAACCCAGAATTTTAGCCATTTGAATTTTGAATGTTTAAATTGATTTTAAATATTGAAAAGTTAATTTTATAAGTTGAATAACTTGAATTTCAAATATAGCGATTTATTTGATAATTCAATTGTTAAATTTAATATTTGGAATTGCTTAAATAATTAAATCCTGAATTTAAAGTGAATAAAAATACTTTCAAAAGTTGATTTAAATTCTATTTAAATAAGAATGAAGATAGTAAACTTTTAATTTAGATTTAAAAGTGATTAATTTGGTTTTTATAATTATTTGTTTTAATTAACGTGTAAAATAGCTTTTCGGGGCACTGCCTTGGATTTTGACGAAACCAGTTTCATTGGATCCGTAATAATTAGTTATTGTAGGCCGTCAAATTTCGTGGCAATTGGATGTATAGTGTGGTCGTACAAGTTTGAAATGCATATCAATTAATTATAGAAAATTTATATAATGTAACTAGGTTTGAAAAGCTACCTTCTATATATGATCGAATTAGGTCTCGAGACTAGTTTCATTGTGTTCGGACTAAGGGTATTTCATATAGAACACCAAGCGGCATGTCTCGGTAGGAGTTCGAGATTTTTCAGCTTATAATATCAGATTTTATTTAATTGTAATAATTATATATATATATATATATATATATATATATATATATATATATATCCCACCATACCCTTTTGCAGCTCATACAAGTTGCGCCATACCCCAACTGTTACCCATAACCCTACATGTCGTGACCATATGTTCTTCCTATATAACTCGTGTCCATTTGGAGATAACGATTTCATTTTCTCAAATTCAAAATTTTCGCCTATCCAATGATCCAAAGTGATCGGGACCAATTCATGCATTTCTATGCCTCAAGTCCAACTATCAACTTGTATGCGACATCAAGGGGAATTTATTCAACGGTGGGATCATCGTCTAATGAAGTGAGATGGCCAGAAATTGGAGATGAATGGTGTGAGGCATTTGAGCTCGGTAGCGGCAGAGGGGGGAAGGTGGAGGGCCGTGATGGTATAGGAAGGTCGGCGGCGTTAGGGTGGTGCTACTGGAGGAACATGGTGGGACCTCATGACCACCAACGGTGATGAGAATGGGGAAATGTCGTTCGACACATGAGAAAAGTTAGGGGTGGAGGCGGCATTCCTAGTGACGAAGGCGGTGGCTGGAGTCTCATCAGGGGCAGGCGGAGCTTCGGTAGTCGAGCGGCGCGTGATGGTGGAAGGCGGCGGTGGCGGCGAAGTCAATTTGAATGCGCACATTTTAGAACTCGAAAGAAGGATTAATAATTTATATAAGGTGGATTAATTAGTTAATGGTGATCCGTGGATTTAAATTATTATTTATTTATAAAATGATGTAAAACCAATAACTTATTCGTTTTAGGTCGGAATTGAATGCGATAGTCACGTTAGGATCATACAGACAAGAACAACGATATGGAATTGATTCTATGATGTTTGGAGCTAGTTGAATTTTATGCTGAATTCAAATGTCGTTCGAATTCGGATGGAAACAAAATGACTCGGCAACAACTGGAGTTTCGGTTATTAATTGGATGTTTGGATGATTAAAACCAGATTACTTTTTTGGTTAACCAGTAATATTATATAATTGATAAAAATTATTAATTGGATGTTTGGATTGGTTGGTTTGGATTTATTCCCACCCTTGGAGCGGATGACCTATATTATATAATTATATATTATTTATGACGCAGGAAAACAGGTTGGAGGAATCCAACGGGATTCCTCGCCATTTATTGAAATGTTTCAATAATATTTTTGTTGAATGATTATGGAATATCAAACCTGATTGTTAACCCTATTGGTTGTGACATTGTTATATGAGCAATAGAAAACCTTGTAGTGATAGGAAATCAATATTGGTATTAGTTAAGCGTTTGTGAGCTATTGGCCTCAAATTAGTTTTCTAAAAGTACTATGAATTAACATTTGAGTTGGAAATGGGTTTTTGACACAGGAAATGATTTTAAATCCGAAATTGGGTTTCAGAAATAGTTTGTTTTAAAGGATTTAATTTATATTTTATTCCAACCTATTTATCAATTTTTTTCTAAGTTGGTTATTATATTTAATATTTTTTTAAAAGTTATTTATTTATAGTTAATATTGTTTAAAGTTATTTATTTATAACTAATATTGTTCAAAGTTATTTATTTATAATTAATATTGTTTAAAGTTATTTATTTATATTTAATATTGTTTTAAAGTTATTTATTTATAATTAAGATTTTTTAAAGTTATTTATTTTTATTTAATGTTGTTTTAAAGATATTTATCAATATTTTACTATTTTGAAAAGTTAATTATTCAAATAATTAATATGATATGAAATTAATAATAATGACTACTAATATTATTTTTGAAGTTAATTATTATTTATAGTCATGATAAGATTAATTATTATTGTATATTTAATAATGTTTTGAAATAATTAAATATTATTTTTAAGATATTTTGAAGTTAATATTTATTATTTATTTATAACGTTATTTGTTAATAATTATTATTAGATAATAGTGTTTTAAAGTAAATGATTTTATTTAATTATAAATGTTTTTGAGACTCATAAATAGATTTTATAAACATACTTGGGGTTTTTAAGGGATGTTTTATGAAATGGTTTAAATACTTAAAGAGGAATTATTCATAAGGTGAAGGCGTTTTATAACTGGTTAGATATTTATAAACAAATTTTAGAAATGGTTTATAGAATTAGAAGAGGAATTTATTAAATAATTGCATGGATTTATAAAGGTTTTATAAATGACTTGAGAAACAATTTATAAATAGGTTATAAATGGTTTAGGGATTTATAAATAGTTTAGAAATGATTTTATAGATTTATAAAGGAATTTATAAATGATTGGGGAATTGTACAAAAAGGAAATCTTTCTTTGTTTTATAAATATACTTATACCATTGAGATAAGTATAAGGATATTTTTCCAAGTGTTGAAAATATAGGGATTTGTGAATATATCTTTGAAGAAGTATTTTTATGCAAGTAACTTGCAAGTGGTTTTAATTAATGAAAAGTAATAAAAAGGAGACAATGGTTACTTATATACTTAACCAATGTTGGTTTTCCCGATGGAGATAAATGCCTGATTTAAATGTTTTTTTATGTTGACCCAAAAAATGGATCAACACTCTGAATTGAGTGTGAAAGCACCAGCCCTGTTCTTACAGAGCAATAATATAGATAATAGATATAGAAAAAGCAGTAAGAGAAAGAAGACAAGAAGATTTTTATAATGGTTTGGTTGTTAACGAAGCCTACGTCCACTTTATTGTTTTTATTATAGACTGGTTGCTGTTACAAGATGTATTTGATTACAAAGCTCTTGATTATCCTTAGCTAGATTGAATCTCAAAGTTTGGAATTCACTGGAGAATCACAGTTAATTCCTTTGAAGACCGTTGTGAGGGAGGTGAATAGTGAAGAATGTTTCCAGCAGAGTTTCAACAACCAGTCCGGAGAAGATCCCATTTATGTTGCAGATAGGATGGTATTTATAAAGATCAGAGAGCTATTGGGCCAAGCTTGTTCGCCAGCTGTTTGCATATGGTCACAAGAAGATGCAGTGGAGCTTAGCTCACGACCTGAGCCAAAATCATGGATCACAAGCGATCCATGGTCTATGGATCACTAGCGATCCATAGCATTGGCTCGAATGAGCGCTAATTACTTAGCATGTTCCTCTGCTTCACTTTGTTTGGGTCGCACTTATTCTATGATCATGTGTGGATCGCTGGCAATCCATAGAGTAGGGATCGCTAGCGATCCATACACTTAGCATATTTATGATAGAGTATGGATCGCTGGCGATCCATAGAGTATGGATCGCTTGCGATCCATACACTTAGCTTATTTTTGGACTCTAGTTTCTGAACTGTCTTCGTTGTCTTGTGTCGATGTTGTTCGTGTAGTCTCGTTGCACATCGCCTTGTTTTGATGATGATTTACTTGCTAGTTGTTTTTAGCTGCTGATTGGACTGGACAGATGCTAATCTCTCGATTTAATAACCCAGGATTTCATCAAACTCAGCCATTGCCTCTAGAATATGGGTTGGGTTATGATGCCATAGAGTTGGTTGATAACTAAGCTAAACCCATGGATCGCTAGCGATCCATGTCCTTAGTAGATTTTCTTATTTCTTTTCTTAGCTCTCCCTGGCTAGTTGCTTTAGTCCTTTTGGTTGAATTCTAAGCTATTCTGTCTCCACTAAGTTGTTCCGTCTTCTCTTAGATCCTGCTGGGTTAAAACTCGGATAACATTTGCCTCCCAGAGTTTGTTTTTTTTGAAAACAAGGCGTGCTCTAAAAGTAATCGCTTTTTGGTTCTTGTTCATTGAATTCCAAGTTATTGTTTTAGGGCCACAATAATTTGAATTAGACTAGACTCTCGTGTACTAAGTTTCACCTTGGATTATCATTGCTAACCAGAAAAGACTAGATTTCATACCATAGCTTTTCGGAATGCCATAAAGTGGTGTAAGGATGTCACTAGGAAAATTGGAGACAAATTGCACGCAAATCCATGCACCGCTAGCGATCTATAGTTGATGGATCGCCAGCGACCTGAGTACTTAGAGGTTTTTTAGCGTATTTTATCTTCCTATTTAAGTTCGTTCGAGTCGACCCATTCATTTCTTATCATTTGAGCCGAGCTTCTCTCCTGCAATCCGACCCTTCGAGTGATCGACTCGATCCATCATCTTAGGAAATTTGACCTTGCCTAAGCCTCCACCGTGATTCGTTCTACGCCGCCAACTCTAGAGCATCGCCGATTCCAAAGCCTTGCCACCACTTTTCTAAGTCACCTTCAACCGAGACCCTAGCCCACCTGCTACCATAGATCAACGCTGACTCATCCTTAGATTGTTGCCGCCCTATTTTAGTTCGCTGATCCTAAAGCTTCGACCAAATTTGAGTTCAGATCATTAATCCGAGGTGGGTTCACTGATTGTAATGTTCATTTACTGACTTAGCGGTGGAGTTGCATTCGTGATGTTTGTCGTGGAAAGTTCGAGTCGATTACGATTGTATGGAGGAAGAGAGTAAACCGAGTCTTGAATTTTTCATGGAACGACACTCGAGCCTTGCCTCAGTGCTTGACACGTTTTGTTGTCTTCGTCCATATAATCAAAATCGATTTTGCACATAATTTCATTGCCGATATAATACGACACATTACGAATTGGCCCTAGCTCTTCCGAAGAGTTTGCATTAATTTTGCTTGCTTTTGCACGCTCGGTGTCCCTGTACTGTAGAGAATTTTCCACGTCTCTTCAGACAACGGATCCATTATCGATCGTTTATCGATAACGGGTAAGTATGGAAGAAGTAAAAATGATACTGGAAGTGTCACGTACTGGATTTTTCGACTTTCGAAAATTCGACATCGATACTCACTTTATCGACTGTCGAGCAATCGAGTGCCGGAAACTCCAATAGTGAGGGTTTTAAGAAAGAAAGAAAAGGTAGAAGAAGAAGAAAAAGAAGAAAGAGAAGAAGAAAATAGAGAAGAACAACAGAACAACATCAGAAGCAGAAACAATATCAGAATCTTACACATCGCAGCGGAACAATATATAATAAATAAACACTAGTCTTTTAAAACAAAGAGCTATATCAGTTTATACATACATCAATCATCAGAGTCAATATAAAACAATGGACAGTTATATAACTTGTCCTCATACATAATACACAGCGGAATAAATACTATCAGATACAAATACTACGTCTCGCCATCCAGCTTGCTTCCAAAGCTCCAGAATATCCAGAATATCCTAATAACATAACTCTAGGCTGCCCGTGTGGAAATTGGTGGGCACCCAGAGTTTAGAAGGGAACAATAAACTCCGAGTCAGTCATGGTGACTGGTGTGAGATCGTAAAACAGTTTATCTTTAAAATAAATAGCAGAGAATTTTAAAGTCAATTCGCAATGCTTTTGGAAAATGAAACTACCATAAGACCTCCCGCCACACACACAATGCAAACGCAGACTTGGAGGAGATTTCTTCTTATGTTAGTCAAAGATGCTTACTACGCAAAAATCAAATTCTTTTTGATATTATTATTAGTGCATAGTGGAAAACATTTCGAAAGTAGAATATAAATCTTAGCCAGCATAGGTACCATTATATTATGCCTGCTATAGCTGCCTCCTGAGGAGACAGGTTATACAATTGAAATCGTAAAGGCTCGTATTGTTTCTTTGGATTTCCAACAAATGGTCAGGCTAAGGAACTTCCTATCCACGATGGGTACGTCCCTGGAATAGACGACCCGAGAACCTAACCGGATCTCTGCCAACACAAGGCCGGGTTACCTCTGCAAAAATAGGTAACTACTGACACGCGTATGCCATCCCCCGATCGTAACCGATCTTCCCGAGGATCCCCGATTTCCAACAAACCACATAGATAATAATGCAGCAACCACATAGGTTAAGTATCTGGGCTCCATACCATGATACCACCTCTATCCAGAAGGAATGACATACACTAAGGGGCGCTACTCCCTAGAACCTTGCTGCATCCTTCCTGTTTCGACCATTTCCGGGGTGTGAGGCTCGATGAAGTCTCGTCCACAAAGCTACGCTTTCTACAAAGCCCTGCTTCGGGTCAAACAAAAATGATCAACCTATGATCACAAAGATATAAGATCAAACAAATGATCATATCGCAAATGATCAAACACTGATCATTTCACAGCAACACTCAGTATGCCACGTTACCAAATTGGGAGTATATCGCTGATAAATTTCAACTACATAACCTCTGAGCTCGTACGTCTCAGAGAAGGGTGTTAAGCTAAGAGAATAAATTCTCCGCCACCAACAGAAATGTATTTGAAAGAAATCAGCTTTATATCTCAAATTGTAACGTCAGACACACAATCCATACAAGTCTGTTCCGGGATCGAACAGAACCGAAGGCACTTCTCACGAAGCCCTTGCATATCCGGATAAATTTCTAATCACGTCCGGACTTCCCGTCACTAAGGGTGATAAAACCTCTAAACCGGAGATCAGCCGATGTAGAGTAACTCGACGGTAATCCTTCCGTTTTCAAAAATATCTGGTCTTCAACACCGGTCTTCGAATGCAATTCATAACGACGTATCACATATTCGGAATGGGTTATACGACCCCATGGTCCTTTCCCGGCTAACCCGAATAGTGAGCAATTATTTAAAATAAGTGTGGCATTCAATTCATCCAATTCACAACAAATACCTACTCAAGGTAATTATTGATAGTCGGTTATTTAACTATCAATAAAGATGCGCAACATCATCAGATTCCAAATAATTTTTCAAATTATTTATTTTTCAAAATATCTTTACTAGATATAAAATTTCCACACTTCAAAAATAAATCAACATTTATTTTTAAACAACTTCCCTTTCTTTTATAAATTCCATAGTGAATTTATATTTCAAAAATATCTACTGATATACGATTTTCAAATCGATTCCAATATTCATTTTCAATTTATCTTTAAGAAGATAAAATCTCAAAACGTTTCATTTCATATTGGAAAAGCATTTCCATACTTATTTAATAATAAGTATTTCACAAATCATTTATTTTCAACACTTGGAAAATATTCGATATACTTAAATCAAATTAAGTATATATTTCATTCTTTAAGGAAATCATTTTCTTTCACAAATTTATTTGAGTCAAAACGAATGTTACGTAAAACATCGTTACGACGACTCGAAATCACTGGTATAGGGATTCGGATTTTTAAGATAGATATATGTAAATCCCAATACTACATAAAACATTTTCTTTCGAAAATCATTTACTATAACAACAGTGTTATAGTCCATCATTTCCTTAAATTTCTCGAAAACGTCTATTTCAACAATGAATGTTGAAATCTATGATTTCGATATTTAACACGTTTTAAAACATCTTTTAAAACAATTACTTCATTTCGTAATATCACTTTTCCAAAACATATCCATTTTACTCAATAATATATTCACTGTCCAAAATCGTGAATATACTTCACTAACCAAATTTCAATCTTTTCTACACATTTATTCCAATAATAATCCGCTATCCAAAATCGCGAATATATCTCCTTTAACATTTTAATTTATCAAATCCAATTGATTTCGAATTTATAAAACAACGTTATAAATTCTATTTCTATTTTCTAACGACTTCAATTTAATAAATCTTCTTTATTAATAATTCGATCAATATTCCATTTAAAGGCAAAAAAATCCAATTTATAAGTAAATCTCTTATAAATCTTTTATTCTACAGTTTCATCCATTTTATAATTTCATAATTTATGAATCTATAAATTCCATATCCTCACGATTTATAATTCTATAAATTTCATCTTTAACACTTATCATCTCGTTTTAAAATTCCAATATTTTAAATTTATAAATATCAACTTTTTAAATCTTTTAAATAAACTGTTCACAAAAATTCGAAAATCTCAGTTCAAACCATTTTATAAATTGCTTAAACTATTTATTTCAAAAATCACCTTACGGTCATAATTCACAAAAATCTTAACTTTTATAACTTCAAAATTTTGAAGGTTTATTTATTTAAAATAAATCAATTCAACAATTCAATAAAACGTCTACTTTCAAAAATTACTTTAAAATCCTTGTAAAGTAAAAGTCGTTATTTTTAAAACTTTGATCCGATGATGCTACAGCATCAAACAATCAATCACAACAATCAAATATCATATATCATCATATGATAACAGAATATATCACAATATCTGTAAATAATCAATACGGTGAGGAATCCAGTTGGATCCCTCCAACCTGTTTCCCTGCATCCACAGATGTTAGCACAATACCAATTCCGCTCCAGTACGGAATTATCGCGGTATATGGGTTTTATAAAAAAATCTGCTTACTAACGGCGCAATAGGGTCTCATCCGCTATACGAGGCGGGAAATCAATCAATCCAATATATACATATGCCAATATGTATATATTGCTATATATAATAGATATATCCTACTATATCTAATATCACATCCAATAGCAATCATCAATAACTGCAAAAATTCCACATTCAATTTGAGTGAGAAAAATCTCACCTTAGCTTTAATTTGCCATCCATTTTCTATCTTGACTTGTTTTCTCGATTCATACCTTGTATAAACAATTTTATACAGTTTATCAATATTCGAAATAAGATCGAACAACCCATTTCCATTTAATAATTTAAATTAACTAGTAATTTATCTTAAACAAATGATTTTTTTCTTCTCTTTTAGAAAAAGTATTTTAGTAACTAAAATAATTCAAATTAGTCACTTTACCAATTTAATCAACAGATCCATTGTTTAAAGTAAACAAGTAAATTAAAAATGTATACAGGTATATTTATTTCCTTTTGAAACTACCTACGTATATCTCTATTTTAAAATCTATAGATTTACAAATCTAATTTATATAACTTCCAACATTTTTAAATCTTTCTGTTATATATATAAATGTATAATTTCTTTTGAAACCATATATATATATATACTTATAAAAATAAACTATATTAAAAATCAAATCTTTTATAAATCCCTTTCTTAATTTTCTATTTACTGTAAACATTTTCAAATTCCTATTTTTTTTTCTTTTCAAACCTAATTTATCAAAAATAACT
Organism: Allium fistulosum; assembly: GCA_030737815.1. Classification (NCBI taxonomy): domain Eukaryota; kingdom Viridiplantae; phylum Streptophyta; class Magnoliopsida; order Asparagales; family Amaryllidaceae; genus Allium; species Allium fistulosum. The sequence goes on along the minus strand of CM060902.1, from coordinate 1,364,676,109 downwards.
TTCCTATTCCCTGGTAAATATATATATATAATAAATTAGGATTAAACACATCTAAATTTACTGTCTTAAAAAAAAAACTTACTGCATTTAAATTTAACACATTTAAATTTACCTTACTGTCGATCAAAACTCCAGATCGCCAATGCCTCCAATCGTCAAACCCACACCGAACTCCGGCCTACCCTGCTGATGCCAGCACGAACCCGCCCCCTGCACTTGTCGCTTCCACCTCGCGAGTATCACCATCTGCCGCCGCGATAGCCTAGACGGCATGCGATAGCAGCCGCATCCATTTAATCGACTCCCCCAAATCGCCTCGACGAACTGCCCCACCGTGAGCTAAGCTCGAATTCGCAAGCTCAATCCCCTCCGCATCAATCGCCCACGGCCTCGAGTCGAACGACGCGACTCCATCCCTCTACGCGCGCGCCCCGACTACGATTTGTCGCTGCCTCCATCTTGCGATGACACTGAGTCGCGATTCCCTTATTTGAGGCCCTAATTTTACTCGTCGAACGAAAGTTCCGTTCGTTTGAATCTGAGGAATGGGGGATAGAGATGAAAGTAATCGATTTGTTTTCTTTTTAAATGAATGGGTTTCTCGTTTTTTTTTTCTTATTTTCGAACTGGAGAGGAGAAAAATGCGATCCTTCCTTTTTTTATTTGTAGCTTCCACGCGAGATTCGTTCGATTGGCCATTAATCGATTTTGAGATGAACGAGACTATTTTCTTTCCTTTGGTCTTGATTTTGATTTTTTAATGAGGCTTCGGCCATTGATTTGTTTTTGAACGAGAATACTTTCTTCCCTTTGGTTCTGATTTCTCGTGCCAGTTAAAGATGAAGGGGAAAAGAAAAGGAATGGTACGAAGGAGACAAGAGAACGTGTTTTAACAGGGAATAGGTCTGGAAAAAAAATGTAGGGTGGCTGATGATTTGAATATATAAATTTATATTTAAATTAAATCAATTAATTACTGTCCAGACGTTTTTATCTCGTACGATCACAGAATAGCTCTGAAAATTACAAAATTTAAAATCCGGTAATAATACAATATTACGGACCCAATGGAACTGGTTTCGTCGAATTCCGAGACTGTGCCTCGGACGGCTTTTTTAAATATCGATTCGAACGATGTAATTTCAAAACTGATCAAATCAATTTCAACTTCGATTCTGAAGCTTCTACTATCTTCAGAATTATCAATACGAATTATAAAAGTTTTCGAAATATTTTTCTTCAGCTTAAAATTGAAGATTCAAATTTTTATCCAGTTTCAATAGATTAAATTATAAAGATTAATCGCCAAATTCCAAGTTAAATTCGGGATTCAAATTAAATCATCGTTCAAATATTTAAAATAAATTAAATATTCTCAATTTAATTTGTTCAAAATTCTGGGTCGTTACAGACTTCCCTCCTTAAAAGAATTTCGTCCCGAAATTACAAGTTAGGAAAAAAGGTCCTTAACTCGTCTACTATTTTTCAACATTCAATAGTTTTATCAATTTATCAAAACAAATCTTCCTACTAAAGATTCGTTATCATTCAACTAAATTTTCCAACTCAAATTATAAGTTTCAAACAACATTGTTTACTTCCAAATTCAAATTTAAATTCCAAACTTTCAAAATTTCTCAAAAAATTTCTAACACCCTAAATTTTCGAAAAATTTCGCCAGCGTCTCCTTTGCGCGGCTAATACGGTACGACTACAAAACGTCCCTACGGACTCTCAGATTTCAAAAAGAAAAAGAAAAAAACCAAGCGGCTAGACCAGAAATCATCAAAAACTCATATTATAATTCAAATACATACCTTTTCGAGCAATTCAAATTCTCTTCAAAATTAAAATCCCAATTCCTTTTATAACACCTGTATGTCCTACTAGCCATAATATCTAGTTACACATTCAAACCATTTTGCAAATTCAATTACAAAACTTTCAATTCATACTGCTTATACATTTAGCTTACTATTGAAGTTACATATTCAATTTCGTTCAATTTTGCATTTCAAATTCATTTGAATTCAATTCACAATTCCAATCTAATTTGGATTCAATTTACTTCTGAATATTAAATTTTATCAGCTTTCATTCATAACTGATTATTTTTAGATTAGTTTCAATTACTAATTCATTCGTCTTCAATTTGAATTTCATTCCAATCAGATTTCAAATATTCTATAAGATATCAACTTATTTACATCTTGATTTATACAATCATTTATACATTCACATTCACAATTCCATTTCATTAAGGAATTTTATTTTCAATTATCTTCTTGGAATTCTATTTTCATTTATAAATTCAGTTACAATTTATATTCACCATTTTATTCATATATGAATTCATCTCTTTATATTTCAACTCACATTTATAAATTTCATTCGTTAAATGGATTTTTATTTAAACTTTAAACTTTACAAGTTATCAACTTCATAATATTTCATAAATATTTTTATATAGCATTCCAGAGTTTACCAACATTTCAAAACCATTTTTGAAAACAATTCAAATTATCCTTTGAATTCCTAAAACCAAATCCAAATTTTTCAAACAACTTCCATTTAAAACAATTTGGCAGCAATTCCTCTTTTAGAAACCCGAAAATGAACACCGGTGATGTCGCGATCATCATCGGAATTATTTTCCAGCGACCGAAAAGAGTTTAGAGCTTTTCATTCCTTCAAAATACTTTTCAAAACCTTTGAAATTCATTTTCAACTCCAAAAATGATTTAAACTTTCCAAATCTCCAAAATTTTCAAATGCTTTTCAAAACCTTTCCAAAAACTTTTCTGGAATTCCGTTTCAAATTACAATTCACATTTATAATTTATATTCTCAAATTTCATTTGTATGTGAATTTATTTCTTAACTTTGGAGTTATGATTTCAATTTCTTATTTAATTCCAATGGGAATAATTTAATATTATTACTTCTAGCAACCATGCAACCATATACTGTAATAATTTACAGAAAATTATTTCCTTTGTATACAAAAATAGTTTTGGGCAAAATTATTTCATTTACCCCATTTAAAACAATACTGTGTCGGTTTATCTTGTTTAGAGTTTAGAAACCCCTATCGATTACAGTTAGCTAGATTGCACCGACCAGAATCCATAAACAATCAACCGATAAGTCAACACAATACAAAACAATTTCATATTCACTAACAAATACGCGGTCATATCTATTATTACACTCAAACTCATTCTAGAGTACTACTGACTCTATCTCTAATAAGTAACACCCAACAGAGCATGGTTGTCGCTTAACCATATGCTCTGATACCATGCTGTCACGTACTGGATTTTTCGACTTTCGAAAATTCGACATCGATACTCACTTTATCGACTGTCGAGCAATCGAGTGCCGGAAACTCCAATAGTGAGGGTTGTAAGAAAGAAAGAAAAGGTAGAAGAAGAAGAAAAAGAAGAAAGAGAAGAAGAAAATAGAGAAGAACAACAGAACAACATCAGAAGCAGAAACAATATCAGAATCTTACACATCGCAGCGGAACAATATATAATAAATAAACACTAGTCTTTTAAAACAAAGAGCTATATCAGTTTATACATACATCAATCATCAGAGTCAATATAAAACAATGGACAGTTATATAACTTGTCCTCATACATAATACACAACGGAATAAATACTATCAGATACAAATACTACGTCTCGCCATCCAGCTTGCTTCCAAAGCTCCAGAATATCCAGAATATCCTGATAACATAACTCTAGGCTGCCCGTGTGGAAATTGGTGGGCACCCAGAGTTTAGAAGGGAACAATAAACTCCGAGTCAGTCATGGTGACTGGTGTGAGATCGTAAAACAGTTTATCTTTAAAATAAATAGCAGAGAATTTTAAAGTCAATTCGCAATGCTTTTGGAAAATGAAACTACCATAAGACCTCCCACCACACACACAATGCAAACGCAGACTTGGAGGAGATTTCTTCTTATGTTAGTCAAAGATGCTTACTACGCAAAAATCAAATTCTTTTTGATATTATTATTAGTGCATAGTGGAAAACATTTCGAAAGTAGAATATAAATCTTAGCCAGCATAGGTACCATTATATTATGCCTGCTATAGCTGCCTCCTGAGGAGACAGGTTATACAATTGAAATCGTAAAGGCTCGTATTGTTTCTTTGGATTTCCAACAAATGGTCAGGCTAAGGAACTTCCTATCCACGATGGGTACGTCCCTGGAATAGACGACCCGAGAACCTAACCGGATCTCTGCCAACACAAGGCCGGGTTACCTCTGCAAAAATAGGTAACTACTGACACGCGTATGCCATCCCCCGATCGTAACCGATCTTCCCGAGGATCCCCGATTTCCAACAAACCACATAGATAATAATGCAGCAACCACATAGGTTAAGTATCTGGGCTCCATACCATGATACCACCTCTATCCAGAAGGAATGACATACACTAAGGGGCGCTACTCCCTAGAACCTTGCTGCATCCTTCCTGTTTCGACCATTTCCGGGGTGTGAGGCTCGATGAAGTCTCGTCCACAAAGCTACGCTTTCTACAAAGCCCTGCTTCGGGTCAAACAAAAATGATCAACCTATGATCACAAAGATATAAGATCAAACAAATGATCATATCGCAAATGATCAAACACTGATCATTTCACAGCAACACTCAGTATGCCACGTTACCAAATTGGGAGTATATCGCTGATAAATTTCAACTACATAACCTCTGAGCTCGTACGTCTCAGAGAAGGGTGTTAAGCTAAGAGAATAAATTCTCCGCCACCAACAGAAATGTATTTGAAAGAAATCAGCTTTATATCTCAAATTGTAACGTCAGACACACAATCCATACAAGTCTGTTCCGGGATCGAACAGAACCGAAGGCACTTCTCACGAAGCCCTTGCATATCCGGATAAATTTCTAATCACGTCCGGACTTCCCGTCACTAAGGGTGATAAAACCTCTAAACCGGAGATCAGCCGATGTAGAGTAACTCGACGGTAATCCTTCCGTTTTCAAAAATATCCGGTCTTCAACACCGGTCTTCGAATGCAATTCATAACGACGTATCACATATTCGGAATGGGTTATACGACCCCATGGTCCTTTCCCGGCTAACCCGAATAGTGAGCGATTATTTAAAATAAGTGTGGCATTCAATTCATCCAATTCACAACAAATACCTACTCAAGGTAATTATTGATAGTCGGTTATTTAACTATCAATAAAGATGCGCAACATCATCAGATTCCAAATAATTTTCCAAATTATTTATTTTTCAAAATATCTTTACTAGATATAAAATTTCCACACTTCAAAAATAAATCAACATTTATTTTTAAACAACTTCCCTTTCTTTTATAAATTCCATAGTGAATTTATATTTCAAAAATATCTACTGATATACGATTTTCAAATCGATTCCAATATTCATTTTCAATTTATCTTTAAGAAGATAAAATCTCAAAACATTTCATTTCATATTGGAAAAGCATTTCCATACTTATTTAATAATAAGTATTTCACAAATCATTTATTTTCAACACTTGGAAAATATTCGATATACTTAAATCAAATTAAGTATATATTTCATTCTTTAAGGAAATCATTTTCTTTCACAAATTTATTTGAGTCAAAACGAATGTTACGTAAAACATCGTTACGACGACTCGAAATCACTGGTATAGGGATTCGGATTTTTAAGATAGATATATGTAAATCCCAATACTACATAAAACATTTTCTTTCGAAAATCATTTACTATAACAACAGTGTTATAGTCCATCATTTCCTTAAATTTCTCGAAAACGTCTATTTCAACAATGAATGTTGAAATCTATGATTTCGATATTTAACACGTTTTAAAACATCTTTTAAAACAATTACTTCATTTCGTAATATCACTTTTCCAAAACATATCCATTTTACTCAATAATATATTCACTGTCCAAAATCGTGAATATACTTCACTAACCAAATTTCAATCTTTTCTACACATTTATTCCAATAATAATCCGCTATCCAAAATCGCGAATATATCTCCTTTAACATTTTAATTTATCAAATCCAATTGATTTCGAATTTATAAAACAACGTTATAAATTCTATTTCTATTTTCTAACGACTTCAATTTAATAAATCTTCTTTATTAATAATTCGATCAATATTCCATTTAAAGGCAAAAAAATCCAATTTATAAGTAAATCTCTTATAAATCTTTTATTCTACAGTTTCATCCATTTTATAATTTCATAATTTATGTATCTATAAATTCCATATCCTCACGATTTATAATTCTATAAATTTCATCTTTAACACTTATCATCTCGTTTTAAAATTCCAATATTTTAAATTTATAAACATCAACTTTTTAAATCTTTTAAATAAACTGTTCACAAAAATTCGAAAATCTCAGTTCAAACCATTTTATAAATTGCTTCAACTATTTATTTCAAAAATCACCTTACGGTCATAATTCACAAAAATCTTAACTTTTATAACTTCAAAATTTTGAACGTTTATTTATTTAAAATAAATCAATTCAACAATTCAATAAAACGTCTACTTTCAAAAATTACTTTAAAATCCTTTTAAAGTAAAAGTCGTTATTTTTAAAACTTGGATCCGATGATGCTACAGCATCAAACAATCAATCACAACAATCAAATATCATATATCATCATATGATAACAGAATATATCACAATATCTGTAAATAATCAATACGGTGAGGAATCCAGTTGGATCCCTCCAACCTGTTTCCCTGCATCCACAGATGTTAGCACAATACCAATTCCGCTCCAGTACGGAATTATCGCGGTATATGAGTTTTATAAAAAAATCCGCTTACTAACGGCGCAATAGGGTCTCATCCGCTATACGAGGCGGGAAATCAATCAATCCAATATATACATATGCCAATATGTATATATTGCTATATATAATAGATATATCCTACTATATCTAATATCACATCCAATAGCAATCATCAATAACTGCAAAAATTCCACATTCAATTTGAGTGAGAAAAATCTCACCTTAGCTTTAATTTGCCATCCATTTTCTATCTTGACTTGTTTTCTTGATTCATACCTTGTATAAACAATTTTATACAGTTTATCAATATTCGAAATAAGATCGAACAACCCATTTCCATTTAATAATTTAAATTAACTAGTAATTTATCTTAAACAAATGATTTTTTTCTTCTCTTTTAGAAAAAGTATTTTAGTAACTAAAATAATTCAAATTAGTCACTTTACCAATTTAATCAACAGATCCATTGTTTAAAGTAAACAAGTAAATTAAAAATGTATACAGGTATATTTATTTCCTTTTGAAACTACCTACGTATATCTCTATTTTAAAAACTATAGATTTACAAATCTAATTTATATAACTTCCAACATTTTTAAATCTTTCTGTTATATATATAAATGTATAATTTCTTTTGAAACCATATATATATATATACTTATAAAAATAAACTATATTAAAAATCAAATCTTTTATAAATCCCTTTCTTAATTTTCTATTTACTGTAAACATTTTCAAATTCCTATTTTTTTTTCTTTTCAAACCTAATTTATCAAAAATAACTTTCCTATTCCCTGGTAAATATATATATATATATATAAAATAAATTAGGATTAAACACATCTAAATTTACTGTCTTAAAAAAAAAACTTACTGCATTTAAATTTAACACATTTAAATTTACCTTAGTGTCGATCAAAACTCCAGATCGCCAATGCCTCCAATCGCCAAACCCACACCGAACTCCGGCCTACCCTGCTGATGCCAGCACAAACCCGCCCCCTGCGCTTGTCGCTTCCACCTCGCGAGTATCACCATCTGCCGTCGCGATAGCCTAGACGGCATGCGATAGCAGCCGCATCCATTTAATCGACTCCCCCAAATCGCCTCGACGAACTGCCCCACCGTGAGCTAAGCTCGAATTCGCAAGCTCAATCCCCTCCGCATCAATCGCCCACGACCTCGAGTTGAATGACACGACTCCATCCCTCCACGCGCGCGCCCCGACTACGATTTGTCGCTGCCTCCATCTCGCGATGACACTGAGTCGCGATTCCCTTATTTGAGGCCCTGATTTTACTCGTCGAACGAAAGTTCCGTTCGTTTGAATCTGAGGAATGGGGGATAGAGATGAAAGTAATCGATTTGTTTTCTTTTTAAATGAATGGGTTTCTCGTTTTTTTTTTCTTATTTTCGAACTGGAGAGGAGAAAAATGCGATCCTTCCTTTTTTTATTTGTAGCTTCCACGCGAGATTCGTTCAATTGGCCATTAATCGATTTTGAGATGAACGAGACTATTTTCTTTCCTTTGGTCTTGATTTTGATTTTTTAATGAGGCTTCGGCCATTGATTTGTTTTTGAATGAGAATACTTTCTTCCCTTTGGTTCTGATTTCTCGTGCCAGTTAAAGATGAAGGGGAAAAGAAAAGGAATGGTACGAAGGAGACAAGAGAACGTGTTTTAACAGGGAATAGGTCTGGAAAAAAATGTAGGGTGGCTGATGATTTGAATATATAAATTTATATTTAAATTAAATCAATTAATTACTGTCCAGACGTTTTTATCTCGTACGATCACACAATAGCTCTGAAAATTACAAAATTTAAAATCCGGTAATAATACAATATTACGGACCCAATGGAACTGGTTTCGTCGAATTCCGAGACTGTGCCTCGGACGGCTATTTTTAAATATCGATTCGAACGATGTAATTTCAAAACTGATCAAATCAATTTCAACTTCGATTCTGAAGCTTCTACTATCTTCAGAATTATCAATACGAATTATAAAAGCTTTCGAAATATTTTTCTTCAGCTTAAAATTGAAGATTCAAATTTTTATCCAGTTTCAATAGATTAAATTATAAAGATTAATCGCCAAATTCCAAGTTAAATTCGGGATTCAAATTAAATCATCGTTCAAATATTTAAAATAAATTAAATATTCTCAATTTAATTTGTTCAAAATTCTGGGTCGTTACAGGAAGTCCTTTTCCTTTTCTACTGTGAGCGAGCTATCTACATGGGATAGAGCATCTGTAGTGTTTTGGACACCGAGCTCACCCCCTATAGACAATACACTACACTTGCCCCGGTACAAGCTTGAGATCCGGTATGTCAACATGAATCAATGTCTCTCCGAAACTCAAGTGTTGTAGGGGAATTATTAGTTTAGGATAGAATTACCTGACCATTTTAGACGCGAGTTCTGTTGTTTAGAATGAAGTATCCATCTTCTCGCCATAAGTCTAGTGGAGGATGTTCGACACTTTCGAAATTCGAGTCATCGTCGTTTCCCTTTCTCCTTCAGGCTGAGTATGGCCAGTTAGTTCCAATCGGTCCGGTCTTGGATCGAACTCATCCTAATTTTAGAGTTCTTCTCAACCCACCGAAGAGTGCTTCTTTTATGATTTCTGCTAAGGTCGTGCATAATATCTGCATATAACATGGCATACCGAAGGAAGACGTGCGACTTCCAAAGAAGAATGAGTTTGTTCACATGCCACCTCCGGAATATACCGCTTGTCATCGGTATATGTGCCTGAACGGAGTCGTGCCCCCCATTAACAACTTTTTGCGCGATACCCTCTTGAATTTAGGAATCGCTCCGTTCCAGATTCATCCCAATGGATATGCCATCTTAACGTGCTTGCACGTCCTTTTCATGTGTACATTCAATCGTGCTACGAGCTTTGACGAGTTGTGATACTTTCTTTCATTCAAGAGAAGAGATGAGTGTTCGTCTTTAGTTGTAATAGAAGATCAGAGGAATCGTAAGATTGTATTGCGACTACAAAGCAACCTATCTCAATTTAAGACCCAATACTTCTTCATCAGATGCACTGAGGGGTTTAACCGTCTTTGAACAATGATGGTAAGTTCTCTTTCTTGCTTATTGAGTTCCAACATGTCACTATGGAGTTTCTAAAAAGTCGAATACTCCTTTTACTTATTCCGAGACGGAACATGGACTTGTCTATCGATGAAACTTTCTGAATCCTAAAAGCTATCGATGCTGGGGAGAGATCCGTTAGAGTCTTGTTGATTGAAGAGATCTTGCTTCGATACAGATTATTGCATCTAAGGAGATCTGTTATTCCAGTTGATGTCCCCTCCCCTTCTCGATCCAGGGTTCGCACGCGATCAACCTCCTCGTCTCATGGTTTCGAAGAAGGTGCCTCTCAAGAAAGAGAAGGCTTGTCCGTAGAGTCGGCCAAAGAGACTCGCGAGGGAAGAGATGTTGCTGCGACCAGAGTTAGTTGCCCGGCCAGAATGCCTCTGATTCCGAAATAAGGAGAGGAGGAATTCAAACAGATAAAGGGAAAAGCTGCACTAGAAGTAGAAAAGGAAGAGGATGAGATTGATGGGAGTAGCAATGAGTCCTACTCCAGTGATGATTATGACTTTGATGCAAATTCGGATGATGGAAGCTCTGAATCATGCAATGAGATCCCGAGGATGAGCCTCATTGTACCGAGCTCTCCTTCCCCAAAGATAGTCGAAAAAGATGATGCTCTAGAAGCCGGACAACGTCGAGATTCCCCGATCAATGGTGCCGGTATAGATTTCAGAGACTTGAGTGACGTGTACATCGATTTTGATGCACTTATAAAGGAAGATCCCTAGTTTGGAGAGATGTCTCCTCGTTCTGGCAATATTACACCTGAAGTTAGTCTGAATCTTCTCACAACGGTTACCAGATCCGGTTTGTGATGTCGCTTTAGGCCTTCCCCGAAACACATTACACGTTTTACTAGGGTTACACTCACTTTCACACATACTGTTCATGCCTATCCTCTGTTACTAAGACCTTTTATTTATTATTCGATGTTAGGTAACATGAGAGGACGCGGCCTTTTATGATGATCTTGAAGAATTTACCGACTCTCAGCGCTGGTCGAAGCAATCTTCAAACCGTCACCAACCCTGGGAGATGGAGGAGGAGTACTGATGAAGAAAAGATTCAGAAGCTGAAGCTCGCCATTGAGACGAGAAGGAACAGAGCAGAATATACCAAGGTGGGTATGAAAAGAGTAAGACTTTCGACGAGAGGGAGAGGAGGCGTCGAAAAGGTCTAAATTTGATTGTGGTTCCCATTCTTCAGAACAGCAAGCTTTCGCTCCAACACTCTCTTCAGGAAATCTCGGTTACTTCTGTCCCCGTTCCATCTTCAACTCAAATTCCATCATCTTCTATTCTCTTGCCCCTAGTGCTTCACGCCTCCACCGTAGATCCCCCAATGTTCTTCCATCTGGTCCTCCCAGGCTTGAGGCGGCGCTCCCCTGGTGGTTCTAAAGGGGGGTTAAGTTTGATCATGATCTCCATCCGGTTGATAGAGATTCATATATGCCACATCTTTAGGCTATTCATAATGATTTAGAGCAAGCCTAAGGGTAGGAAAAATTATGCAAACAGCTGGTGGAAACAAATCGCAACAACTATCAGGAAATCCTCTCCTTCGAGTTGGAGAAAGATGATTTTGAAAGAGATTTAGATGAACTCGATGTCGAAATCAAATAGCTGGAAGAGGAAAAAGATGCGGTGCTTCGAGAAAGCAAGAAAAACGCTGGCTTGCTGAAGGAGTTAAAAGAGGCGCATGCAAAGATCGAGATCGTCCTGAGAGACGAAATCAAAAAAGCGCATGCCAAAGAAGTTAAACGACAAGCGGAACTTGAAGCCCATGGTACGATCATTGAAGCCTAGAGGAAGACTATTTCGACCAGACAAGATCATAGAAAGCCACAATAAGACGATCACTGAGTATAAAGATGGTGTGAAGTCACACGATAAGACAATCTCCGACCAGGCTGAGATTATTGCTACGCTCTAGGTACGAGTCGCACAGCTTGGCGCCGATAAAACTCGTGTCAAAGTTGAGAAGGCCGCTGTCACGATGGATTATTTGGAGCTTTAGAATACTTTTGAGAGAAAGATGGAAAAGATGGATGAAACCATCTTTAATTTCTATGTCAACTCTCTGCTGCACCAGGGGAGTCTATGCTACTTAGGCCCTAAATTCCCGTGCCCTCTCGCTGGAGATCTTGTCTTGCTTTCGTGATAGCAGCGATGTTTATTCTAAGAGAGAATTAGAGAACGCCTACCTCAATGAAGAATCATAGAAGGCGTTGCTAGAGGGCCGGGAGATCTTGCAGACTGAGAGTGAAAAGGAGGCTGTCGATGCTGCCACGGTAGCAACTGTCGAATCACTTTCGGAGCCTTTTATTTCCGGTGCCGACGAACCATCGAGGCAACCCCATGATCCATCAGCAAGTTCTGGGCTTGAAGCTTCCCATCGGATTGTGGAATCGTCAAAGGAGGGTAAAGGCGGTGAATTCGAGGTCGACATTCTCGGTCAATCATTTGGTGCAGGTAGTCTACTTGGTTCTCCCGAGTTTGAGAATTTTCATCTCACGCCGCAGGAGCAGGACGAACTTAACGCTTTCATTTTTGATCTTATAGGTCCATCCTCATTATCTATTGATCCGTCGGCCTCCTCGATGCCTGGACCTATTGCTATCTCTACAGGTTCCATGCTCGTTTTTGTACTTGCTCCAATCGCCGTGTCCATGTCTGGTTCGCAGCCCGGGCCGGAATCCGGGAATATCGCCGCACTGCATGGTTTTGATGACCCATCTGTATCTTTAGAGGGTGATTTCACGGTGGCAAAGCTCGGGAGCAAGACATTCAGATTAAGCAGCCGCACAGATCTTAAGAACATTTGATTGCCGTTAAAACAGAGAAGGTTGAAGCAATCAAGGACTCTATGAGCTCCCGTTGGTCTCGGAAGCATAAAACGAAGGGCGAATCTTCTGAAAAAAGTTGTAGAGCAAGAGGAGGATATTGGCACCAAGGAGATCGTTGACATTACTCGCAGCGACACCACTCCCGAGGCGAAGCAAAAACTTCGAACAAAAGGCGGGAAGGGGAGTGGTGGAAAGAAGCGCTGAGAAGCTTAGGTGGTAGCTGGTCTGGTTTCGATTCATTTTATGTTGTTTTGTTCAAGTGCAGAGTCTGCACTTAGTGTTTTTGTTGTACTATCTATATTTTTCTTTTGTTAGCCGGCATTGTTTTGGTATGGCCCCCACGTTTTGACCTTGTATAAAAGATAGTTATAAATAATACATTGCTGATACTTTAACTACAGCTTTATTTATTTGCTCATATGGGTTTTATGCCCTTATGCTTATTTTTTTATACTTGTTTACTTGTTTGTGTTTTGTGCACTTGCATTTACTCTGTGTGCTTCCATTTCACTTTATCTAGTCCTATGATTACTGCCAAAATTCTTTGTTTGGAGTAATAGAACTTGTGAAATTTTGTTTTTAAGTATTTTTATTTAAGTACCGGTGTATGCCCCCTAGTTCACAGGACTGTTTGCTTCGAACAATTGACAAATGACCGATAATTAGGGTTTGAATAGTTGGCATACTAAAACTTGAAATTTGACTAAGTGACAATTTGATATTTTTTTCCTTTTACAAGTTTTGCAACTTATGTTTTTATGCGATTCTGGAAAGTATGTAACATATTCATGTTTAAAGTGCGCACAAAAATGTAATATTGGTGTAGAACATACAGTTATGAGATTAACTATTAGAGAATTCATAAGCATGCAGTTACGAGATTAACTTGATGAATAATCTTTGCAAACTTTTGGAAATTAAACTACTTATTACTTCTCAAAATCGTGAGTGGATACTTATGAGTATCATTTCTTAGGATTTTTGCAACCTTCAAACATGCTCTTTGTTGCTTAGAGCATGCACATTGTATGAGTTGACTGTCGACAGTTACACGTTATCCACGTTAAATGTTAGAGTTAATCGTTGAATGTCAGTAATTGGAGTTTTCTGTTGATTCGTAGCACTCCGATTTTGTTGGAGTCACGCCCATTGCTCCCGATAATGGGAGTGGGTTGATCTTCGCAATTCCTGTGGTAGATGAGTTTACCGGTATTGCCGGGGCAATTTCAGTACTTAAAATACTTCTCAATGTTGCCAATCTTCGGGCACGTGAGGAGTTTTTGTTTTAAGAGCTAGATTTCACGGCTCTGAGAGTTAATGCGTGGCTTATAAAGTGCGCGGCTTTTAATTCTCCTCGATATCGCCTATCTTCGGGCAATGTGAGGAGTTTGTGTTTTCAAAGTTGGTGTGCGGCTTACGGGATGCACGGTTTTTCATTCTCCTCGATATTGCCTATCTTCGGGCAATGTGAGGAGTTTGTGTTTTAAGAGAGTGCGTGGCTTATGAAGTGTGCGGCTTTTGATACTTCTCAGTGTTGCCTATCTTTGGGCAACGCTGAGGAGTTTATGTTTGAGCCTTCCAGATGTTGTCGGAGCAACACCAGTTCTTGGAAGGCGGGGATCGTGTTTCGCTGATCCAACGGTTTGAATCGATTTGCTTCCGTCGACTCGGCGGGTAATTATTATGAACACAGTTTTATTGGTTCAAAAAGTGAATCAGTTTTATTAAGAAAATTTAGGCACGTTTTTGCCTATTTACAATGCTCCCGGCATTCTGGGATGGCTTATTTGCTGAAAAATAGAAGGTACATTAGGTAATTTTCAGGTGAAGTAGCAGCGCAGCGATTCGTTGTTCCATGCTCCAGAAATTCGGACGCCATCGATGGTTATCATTTGAAAGTTCTGTCCCTTAGCTTCCACTACAAGAAAATGGAGTCTTTACCTACCAATTGTAAGTGTAGGTAAAACTAGCCTAATGGTGGGTTATATGTTTTAGCTACCAATATTGAATTGTTAGACACTGGTAGGTAAAGGTTAGTGGGGAAAGAGTCTTTACCTACACTTATTAATATTTGTAGGTAAAAGAATCCATGGACCCCACTAAATTATGAATCAAATGATGAGTTATCGACTGGTGTGTTTGATGATGTGTCATCCTACGTGGCTACATACATGGTTGCCACAGTAGCATATACATAGCATACATCAATGCTGCCATTTGGGATCTTGTTGTTGGTCCATGTATCAAACAACAATTTGTCCACGTGTCATCATTTGATTAGTACATATGGCATCATTTTTCTTAGGTCATGTGGCATCATTTGATTAGTCCACATGGCATTATCTAGTTTGCCACGTGGCATCATTTTATTGGTCTATGTTGAACAATATTATTAGACCATGTGGCATTATTTTATTAGCCCACATGGCATCATTTTATTGGTCTATTACACAATTCATATTTTGGTCAAATTTAATGGTTATGTGCAGGTAAAAGAAATTAAAAGTTATTTATAAATGTTCTATATTAGAAATAAACTACAAAAAAACATACATTATTATTAGGGGTTTTTAAGCTCAAGGAAAAAGTTGAAGAAAAATTTAGTTTTAGGGACAAGAAGTTTGCTTTTTAGGCTGAAGGACACTTTCTAGTGTAAACACAGAATGATAGTTGTAACTATCATTTTCTGTTTACACTAGAAAGTGTCATTTAGACTAAAAAGCAAACTTGTTGTCCCTGAGACTAAATTTTTTGCAACTTCTTCCCTGTGTCTATTTTCCTGTTATTATTATCTACAAAACTAATATATCAAATAACCCAAATAACCAAATCAAAGCAGTTGTAGTCATTGTGATATTTAATCAAATGTATATGTAGTGTACATAAAATTCACATTTATATATGTACAAACAACTGATGCCCATGTATATATAATTTACAGAAAATAGCTTTAAAAATTAGATGTCTCTCCTACATAATGGACATAAAGCATGCCTGATGAGCCAACTATCGATACACTGCACATGAAAAACATGTTTACATTAGTAGACTCCTCATGCTTTCTTTGATTTCAAAATCATGCAAAAAATGAATACTTCGCTAATCATCAATTTATAATTAGGCTTAACGTATCAAGAAAATAATTTGCAATAGAAGTCATACCTGAAGGAAAACTGAGTAGCATACTGACTCTGATGCATAAGAACTATTCTCTATTGATATCTTAATTATTTCAATTTTATCAATTGTATCTTATGACATGCCTTTTGTACCTTCTGTATTGAATATGTCGAGGAATTTGATTAATGGGGAGTCTACTGCATTCGTCTACAAAGAACATATATATAATGTAAATATCAATTCCAGTTTTATGAAATATCAGTCTATAATATAATGATTTGACTGTATCTTACCTGACTTTGTACTGTAGGTCCTATCTTCTCTCTAACGAGTCTTCCGCTCAAAAGACTAGTAAGGACATCGATCAGTGGTCAATTGTAGAATGATTGTAAGAATGTTAGGTCTTCAAATTGAATGTAAAGCTTGTTTTTACTTGATTCATTTTTGATTTCCCTGAAATAACAACAAGAAAACTTGTCTTAGGAAGAGAGATATTTCATCAAAAAAAGTGTTGTGGGCTAATGAATTGTATTTCTAGTGGAGAAGTTATAAGTTTATACAGTAATTTTGTTTGTAAAACAAACCTTCTTATATGTTTATGCTAAGCTCTGGCCAAAATTGAAGATTCCTTTTTCTATTAGCCCAGGACCATGTAGCAAAGATTATGTTATGGATAAAACATTTTTGATAATAAATTTGTTTGAGGAGCATTTTTTTACTTCTTTAGAAATAACCTAGCTTTATGTGATATTATATGATATATGAGAATTTGCTTTGTTTTTGGACAAACTTAAAGTTATGTTTGAAAACACTAATAAGGAAAAAGTGTAGAAGTTTTTATTTTTAAAACATGATTTAGAAGAGGTAAATTAGTAAACAAATAGTGAATGAGTGACTGTAATGCATTAAGTACATTGCTTCGTGATTATTGAAACAAATACCAAAATATAGTTGCAAGTAGCTTATAATCTAAGAATACTATTACCTTTCTCTATAGCTCACACACTTCTAATATTTCAAACCTACACATGTTTTAGTTGATTCTTAAAGAATCTCATACTATAATTTCAAATGTATCGAACATTAGAATATGGTAAGAAAAGTAAATGAAAGTAAAATTAATAAAATTCCTTGATTAGTAATGAAAGGCTACCAAAACTTAAAGGGTGCAAAAAACAATTTTAAATCTAAAATTAAGGAAACATTAATAGAATAATATGATACATAGGTTCCTTGTGGGAAAAGAAAACAAATTAAGCAGTAAGAAAATAACCTGAGAGAGTAGGTTCTCAAGATCAAGTTGTAGACCATCATGTAGTCACCTCTTGAAGACATGCGCTACTTATAATTTCAAGAACTACGTAAAACGTTAGAAGTGTAACAAAGAATTAGTGGCTAATAAATTGGAAAGATAAACACATAAAGCAAAGTGATAAAATATAAATAAATTTTCTTTTTAGAGGCACTGCCTTTATTTTTGAAAGAGAGGTTTTTTTAAAGACATCATCTTTACGGATTATTCAAGGCTCACATAACATATAATTGCCGCATAAATAAAGATATTTGCAATACAAGCTTGAGAAATAGAAAGAAACCATTGATTTGTAACTACCTTAACGGAGATTGATATTAATATGGAAACAAAATTATTAGCAGGAATATCATCAGATACCTCTATATTCTTGATTATTCTTAGTATTACATTCTTAATATTGTTTTAAAGAACAAATTAAATAAAGAAGTGATGCTAGACTGGGATGGAAGCAAGCTTGAATGAAAAAAATCATAGCGATGATAAACTGTAAGAGTAAATGTCCATAACATTAACATAATAAAGGAAACAAATTTTTAAGCCTAAAAAATGAAACACGTAACTGAAATATGTTGGAAAACTTATGTAACATGCCAAACTCTAACTCAGTCAAATCTTTTCTTAAAAACCGACTTTCACATGGAATTGGACAACATTTAGAATAATTTCAAACGAATAATGAAAAATATGATTCCAATGTATAAAAGCAATTTTAGGCGCAATAGAATGAAATACAACCAAAAAAGGAAATATTTCTAGCCAAAAGGTAAACCTCAAAGGAATAATTATCAATTTGATTTGATATAGTTAAATTAGATTCCAATATTGAATACCATATTTAAAAACCAAAAATAAATCAAAATCAGGTGAAGGTTGGTCGAAGTGATTGAAAAATAAAAAATAAACTCCATGCATTACTAAATAATGGGCTAGCAAATCTTAAAGCTTGAGGAAAATCAGTTTTTAATGCTAAATAGAAGGAAATGTCAATATAATAGCAAGATATGGAGTTTTCTTATGAGAAATAGTAAGGAATTAATAGCTAATAAATCGAATGGTTTCATTTGAATTTAGTAAGGAATTAATGACTAACAAAAGGAGCAACAAAAAATAAATCAACCTTCCTTTTTGAGGCAACGATGATCAGAAAAAGAGAGGTTGCATTTATTTTTAAAAATGTCATCTTTTATGTAATTCAAGCCCTACATAACTTAAAATGGATAGACAATTTAATTCTTAATTGTTTTCATTATATAAAATCGATACTTAAATGACATGATTAATATTTCATTTGTTATTATAATCAAGGATGTTGCAAATCATTTAAGAAATAATTTTATACAATGAACACAATTAAGCATTTATTATTTATCCATTCATGGAAGGCCATAATAAAATGAACCTTACCAAATGAGTGAATCAAGGATGAAATTGGTAAGTAAAATTTTTGATGAAAAATCAAATCCAAAAAACTAACAAACACAGAATAAAAATATTCATATTTATTGTCTATAGGATTATTTCCTTTAATATTACAATTACTAAGGGCGCATCATTTAGTCAAGCATTTTGATAATATGTAGCCAATTTAGCATTTTACTATCGATGTATTGAAGGAAATCAATGCTCTATTACATAACTTTACAGCCTTACCAAATAAGTAATCAATGACAATATCATCAAAAATGTTATAAAATCCATAAAAAATTTGAAATAAAGAAAAAATCAAGATTGCTATAATTTCTTAGGGTATTATTTCTAAGAACTTCATGTGTAAATACTTGTAAAGGAAAATTAAAATATGCAAAAAAGTTTATAAAGCATTCGAATAAGTGCATGTTTTACCGCAATATTAATCAATGCAGCAGCATAAGATGATGATCCAGAATTTGGTTGTAGTCTAAATAACATTCTCCAGATGGCCCTTCTAAATATATCATCTTCCATTCTCACAAAACTACATAATGCAGTTTACATAGAAAAATAATGATGAAGCATAATTTAGTCAAAAATTAAGAGGAAGCATAAATCAGAAAATAAACAAAAAGGTTACCTTTTGACGGAACAGAAAACTAATTTCATTATTGAATCAAAAGGAGAGAAGTGGAGTAAAACTTGTTTGATTAACAATTTTTCTTGTAGTGACTCTTCCTGCCATGGTGAAATTAACAAATTTATTTGATTAATTTGGGAATTAGGGTTTGGGGAGATGAGATGATTGGGGATCTGAATAGTACTTTAGAGAATGGAGATGTGGGGGATTCAAAGGTGAATAGTGGTTCCTGTCGGTTTCTAGTGTGACCAATCAAAAGAAAATACGCGGATTGAGATTTGTACCGTTAGATTTTATTTAAAATAAACGGTTAGATCTGTAGCTGGATGGTATGGTAAGGATTGTGTTTCTCTAATAAATTAGGGAGAATATGTTTTAGCCATTTTGGATGATGACATATTGGTATGAAATTGTGAAACTTTTTAGAAAAATTACAATATTTACATTTTAATAGTCTATTGTTTGAATAAAAATGGCAATATATGAAAAGTTATTAATAAATGATTATTGAATATTTAATAATAATTATTTAAAATTTAATTACTGTTTATTAATTATTAATTGCTAATTATTTCATATTTCAAAGTAAATATTAATAATTAATACATAAGTGATTTTACAAGGAACATTGCTAGGATATGCAAACGAAATCTTCATTCCAAAAATGAAATTGCTAGGATAAGGTTTTTGGACACATCATCACACAACTCAGCGTTATTTTTACTGAAAAGTTAAAATGATAGGAGGGAAATATATGTGCTAACTGCAAAAAAATGTCCATGCAGTATATGCGTATGTAATATTTTTTACTTACTCATATTTATTGGTAGATAATCATCCTTCCGAAATGTAATAATATTGGCAATATTTACCTACCAATAATCTTACCATTAAATATTGGTAGATAAAAGTTGTCTTTACCTACCAATACATATTGGTAGGTTAAATATTGGTAGGTAAAGGTCAGATTTCTTGTAGTGTTCTGATTGATCATATATGGCCCTTCCCAGTTTGGTTCGAAGGTTCTCGGCACGGGATAGATCCGTTTGAGGATGAGGTCTCCCACTTCGAAGGTTTGGTTGTGAACCTTGGAGTTGAAGTATCGTGCGATCCTTTTTTGGTGGGCGACGGTTCATAACTCGGTTTCTTCCCTCCTTTCATCAATCATATCCAGTGATTCGAGTAGGAGCTGCTCGTTTTGCTCCTGATTAAAGTTTTGCCTTCGGTGGAAAGGGACTTCTAGTTCGATAGGAATCATTACTTCTGAGCCATATGCCAAGGCGAACGGAGTGTGTCCAGTTTTCGCTTTGTGAGTTGTCCTGTAAGCCCATAGTGCGAGTGGAAGTTCATCAACCCAGTTTCCTTTTGCTTTAGTTAGTCGCTTTTTGATAGTGGACTTGATGATCTTGTTTATTGCCTCCACTTGCCCGTTTGCTTGCGGATGAGCAACTATGGAGAAGCTCTTCTCGATTCAGAAGCGTTTGTAGAAGTCTTTGAACCCAGCGCTTTCGAACTTGGTCCCGTTATTGGTGATGATTTTTATGGCACACCAAACCTGCAAATAATGTTTTTATTAACAAAATTAATGACTTTCTTTGTAGTAAAGGTGACCAGCGGTTCCGCTTTGGCCCACTTCGTGAAAATAGGCAAACTCTAACAGACATCCTCCACCTAATACCTTTTAATGAAAAATAGGCAAACTTTGACAATTTAAGACCTCAATTGAGGTAGGCCCTCATCATTTAGTACTTATTCCCTAGGCGGACTCCATATAGATATCTATCTGCCTGACATTGCATGGAAATCTCTCCGGACACCTAATAATTCCTATTAAAGCGGACCTTTTCGAGATATCATTAACCGTGCCTAAATCCAATCCCGACCATTTTATACTCCATTTGGGGAAGAAGGCGGGCCCTCAAACAACCAATTAATATCTCCAAAACACCAAAGCAGGTCCTTCGTCTTATGACCTGTACTCACGGTGACGTCTCACATTACCCCGACTATTCGTAGGTATTGGTAGCCAGATTAACTAGACAGATTTAATCTACATAATTGGGATTAACCTCATGTCATCGTAGTTAGTTATCATGACTGATGTTTCACATCAACCCCAAAGTCATGCTACTAGTAGCCAGATAAGCTGGGCCGAATTCTGTCCATCTTTTGACTGACCTCGCACTACTTATGACTTAATCATAGTTTACAACACTCTTAATACATTATCACACACCTCACCGTGTCCATTAATTTGGCTGTATAAGAATTCCTTATATTTCTTTAACAATTCAATTACTTTTCTAATGGGGATTTAATGACAATTATTACCCAATTAACTACGCAATTATGCGTTATAATTGTACGCTATTCACGGTACTTAAAATATAAATAAATATGCACTTATTATTTTCTATGCATGTGGAGAGACGTTCCAACTAACGTTTAAATGTTAATTCCTTTTTAACCATAATAATATGAGTCCCTTTTCCATATTATTAATGATGCTAAATTCCAATTTCCATCACAAGAGATTCTAACATCCATAACAAGGATTCAACACTCATATCCAAAATTGCAGTAAATTGACCTGTATTAATAAAAATTTCAACTTAATATATCACATATATCAATGGAATAATCTCAAAAATAGAAACCGTAATTCCAGTTTCAGCTTCTATTCAACCCCTCTTTTATAGTGAATTAAATGCTGGAATTTCTCTTTTATTTACATATGGAATAAAGAGTATAAACTATAATTAAGTTCATACTTTACACCCTATTCCTTAATTGAAACTTTATAATAAAATTGGAATTAAAGAGGAGTGGAATAGAAATTGAAATCGCTAAAATATGCAAAAATTACAAATTCCCACAATTTATTGTAAACAATTTAGAATTCCAATAAGAATTGACATTTTGAATTATAGGAGTTTTGGAGGGTTTTATTGTCACATACCGAAATTTTCGACCTTCGAAAATTCGACATCGATACTCACTTTATCGACTGCCGAGCAATCGAGTGCCGGAAACTCCAATAGTGAGGGTTTTAAGAAAAAGAAAAAGTAGAAGAAGAAGGAGATAGAAGAAAAAGAGAAGAAAGAAAGAAGAAGAACAACAGAAAACATCTGAACGACATCAATAGAAACACAGAACAGAGACAATATCAGAATCTCACATATCGCAGCGGAACAATATACAATATACAATAGATAAATGAATAATCTTTAAAACAAAGAACTATATCATTTTATACATACATCAATCATCAGAGTCAATATACAACAATGGACAGTTATATAACTTGTCCTTATACAGAGTATACAGCGGAATAAATACTATCAGATACAAATACTACGTCTCGCCATCCAGCTTATCTCCAAAGCTCCAGAATATCCTGATAACATAACTCTAGGCTGCCCGTGTGGAAATTTGTGGGCACCCAGAGTTTAGAAGGGAAACAATAAACTCCGAGTCAGTCATGGTGACTGGTGTGAGATCGTAAAACAGTTATTCTTTAAAATAAACAACAGGATAATTTTAAAGTCAATTCGAAATGCTTTTGGAAAATGAAACTACCATAAGACCTCCCGCCACACACACAATGCAAACGCAGAATTGGAGGATATTTCTTCTTATGATAGTCAAAGATGCTTACTACGCAAAATTAAATTCTTTTTGATATTATTATTAGTGCATAGTGTAGAAATCATTTTCGAAAGTATAATATTAATCTTAGCCAACATACGACCAGTATCGTATGCCTACTATAGCTACCATCCAAACAGTGGGGCGCCACCATAAGTGAATGGCAGGTTCTACAACTAATACCGTACAAGGCTCGTATTGTTTCTTTGGATTTCCAACAAATGGTCAGGCTAAGGAACTTCCTATCCACGATGGGTACGTCCCTGGAATAGACGACCCGAGAACCTAACCGGATCTCTGCCAACACAAGGCCGGGTTACCTCTGCAAAAATAGGTAACTACTGACACGCGTATGCCATCCCCCGATCGTCACCGATCTTCCCGAGGATCCCCGATTCGCAACAAACCACATAGTAATAATAATGCAGTAACCACAGAGGTTAAGTATCTGGGCTCCATACCATGATACCACCTTTATCCAGAAGGAATGACATACACTAAGGGGCGCTACTCCCTAGAACCTTGCTGCATTCTTCCTGTTTCGACCATTTCCGGGGTGTGAGGCTCGATGAAGTCTCGTCCACAAAGCTACGCTTTCTCAAAAAGCCCTGCTTCGGGTCAAACAAAATGATCAACCTATGATCACAAAGATATAAGATCAAACAAATGATCATATCACAAATGATCAAACACTGATCATTTCACAGCAACACTCAGTATGCCACGTTACCAAATTGGGATATATCGCTGATAAATTTCAACTACATAACCTCTGAGCTCGTACGTCTCAGAGAAGGGTGTTAAGCTAAGAGAATAAATTCTCCGCCACCAACAGAAATGTATTTGAAAGAAATCAGCTCTATATCTCAAATTGTAACGTCAGACACACAATCCATACAAGTCTGTTCCGGGATCGAACAGAACCGAAGGCACTTCTTACGAAGCCCTTGCATTTCCGGATAATTTTCTAATCACGTCAGGACTTCCCGTCACTAAGGGTGATAAAACCTCTAAATCGGAGATCAGCCGATGTAGAGTAACTCGACGGTCATCCTTTCGTTTTCAAAAATATCCGGTCTTCAACACCGGTCTTCAAATGCGATCCATAACGACGTATCACATATTCGGAATGGGTTATACGACCCCATGGTCCTTTCCCGGCTAACCCGAATAGTGAGCGATTATTCAAAAATAAGTGTGGCATTCAAATTCATCCAATTCACAACAAATACCTATCTAAAGGTAATTATTGATAGTCGGTTATTTAACTATCAATAAAGATGCGCAACATCATCAGATTCCAAATAATTTTCCCAAATTATTTTATCTTCCAAAATATCTTTTACTAGATATAAAATTTCCACACTTCTAAAATAAATCGATATTTATTTTTAAACAGTCTCCCTTTTATAAATTCCATAGTGAATTTATATTTTTCAAATATCTACAGATATACGATTTTCAAATCGATTTCAATATTCAATTTCAATTTATCTTTACAAAGATAAATTCTCAAAACAGTTCATTTCATATTGGGAAAGCATTTCCATACTTATTTAAAAATAAGTATTTTCACAAATCTATTTATTTTCAACACTTAGAAAATATTCGATATACTTAAATCAAATTAAGTATATATTTCATTCTTTAAGGAAAATATTCTTTTAACACCTTTATTTGAGTCAAAACGAATGTTACGTAAAACATCGTTACGACGACTCGAAATCACTATTATAGGGATTCGGAATTTAAGATAGATATATAAATCCCAATACTATATAAAACATTTCCTTTTGGAAATCATTTACTATAACAACAGTGTTATAGTCCACCATTTCCTTAAATTTCTCGAAAACGTCTATTTCAACAATAAATGTTGAAACCTATGTTTCGATACTTAACACGTTTTAAAACATCTTTTAAAACAACTTCATTTAACAATATTCCTTTTCCCAAAATATATTGATTTTATTCAATAATATATATTTACTGTCCAAATTCGTGAATATAATCACTATCCCAATTTTAACAATTTCTACACATTTAACTTAAAGGATAATTTGCTGTCCAAAATCACGAATATATCTCCTTTAATAACTTCAATGTTAAATTTATCAAATTCTATTGATTTTGAATTTATAAAACAATGTTTATAAATCCCATTTCTATTTATAAAACTTCAATTTCTAAATTATCCAATTCAACTTATATAACTCAATTATATACCGGAAGTTTATATTATAAGTTAAGAACTTATAATCCATTTATTTACTACATCTATTCATTTCTCATCTAAATGTCAAAATCCCATTTATAAGATAATTGCTTATAAATCCTTTTGTTTTACAAAATCTATCCATTTAATAACTTCACAATTTATGAATCTATAAATTTCAATTCACTTATGGAATCCATTTTTTATTTGACTTTAACACTTAATAAAACTCATTTCAAAATTCCAATATTTTTAATTTATAAAAATATCAATTTTTATAAATCTTTTTATATGAATTGTTTAAAATACTTCAACAATTCCAATTTAAACTATTTCATAATCTTTATCAATTGTTTATTTCAAAAATAACATTTTTGTCGTATTTCACAAAAATCACAATTTTACTAACATTAAAATTTTAACATTTATTTATTTAAAATAAACCAATTCAAAAATTTCAATAAAACGTATATTTCTACAAATCACTTTACAAATCCTTTTAAAAATCCAAAATCGTTATTTTTAAACTTTAAAAATGGATCCGATGATGCAACGCATCAAATAGTCAATCATGGCATTCAAAAACATCATATATCAATATGATTATCAACAAATATCACAATATCTGTAAATAATAAATACAGTTGAGGAATCCTGTTGGATCCCTCCAACCTGTTTCCCTGCATCCACAGACGTTAGCACAATACCAATTCCGCTCCAGTACGGAATTATCGCGGTATATAGGTTTTCATAAATCCGCTTACTAACGGCGCAATAGGGTCTCATCCGCTATACGAGGCGGGAAATCAATCAATCCAATATATACATATGCCAATATGTATATACTGCTATATATATAGATATATCCTATCATATCTAATAGCACATCAAATAGCAATCAACACAATCAATAACTGCAATTCAAAATTAAATCTGAGTGAGAAGATCTCACCCTAGCTTTTTATTTTGCAATCCATTTCCATTTCAGTTTTGTTTTCTCGATTTTAACCTGGTATAAACAATTATACAGTTTTATTAATATTCACATCAATCGAATAACCAGTTACCATTTAATAGTTTTAATTAACTGATAGTTTTTGTTTAACCCAATTTTGTCTTTAATAAATTGATTTAACTAAAGATTAAATTTAAACTAATACTTCTTTTTAACAAATTTTTATTTACCAATGATTTAATTTAAATCAAGGAATTACATTCTAAACTAGTACCTCTCCTTTAAACAGATTTTTCCACTCCCTTAATAAATTATTTTCAATAAATTAATTTTCAAAATATCATACTTATTCTATTTCCTGGAAACCACATATGTACATACTTATGGAATATATATACATACATAATTAAAAATCTGATTTTTCGTACATCACATATTTTAAAATTTTCCCCTTTTTAAATGCTTATCTAGGTATATATATTTTTAGATATATAACTTAATAAAATAACTGCTTTGCATAAATATGTTATTAATTTTAAATCCATATTAACTGGAAAAACTGCCTAATTAACCTTTTAATTAAAATAACCGTTTATACCTTACTGAAATTAAAATACTTTTCTCTGTTTTAATCCTTACTGTTTATTTTAAATATGAAAGTATTGTTTCTTCTTCCAAATTTTAAACTGTGACTGTATTAATTTAAATCAAAAACAAGACAGCAGATACCTCACAGCAATCGACTATGCCAACTTCGTCGAGACAGCACTTCAAGTCAACTCGGCCTCAACGACATCGTCTCCGCCTCAACCTGCGACATCACCGCGAATCCCCTTGTGTTGCCGCCTCAAACGATTCCCAGATTGTCGCCTTGTCGCTGCTCCAGGTGCGCGCGAGCTCCACGGTGAACGCCTCCACGCGACACTCGAGACCCCAAATCCCATCGCGAATTCCCTTTTCTGATTTGAAACGATCGAACCCCTCGCGCCTGGCCTCGCGAAAACGAACTCGCCCATCCCTCAAACGTGCGCCCACCCCGTTCGAACGCCACGCCTTTGCCACCGCCTCGAGATGCCCTAAGTCGCAGTTGCGACCTTCTCCTTGTCGCCTCACCGCGTAAGAATCGCGACTTCGATTCTAGGAGGATATCGATAAATTTGGGGGAGGGTGGATTTGATTTTCTTGGTCGCGATGTCGAACGAGAGGAGCTCGGCATTTATTTTAAAACGAGAAGAGAACTTTTCGAACGTGAGTTTCGTTTGAACGAGAAAGGGGCGGCCATGCTTCTGCACGATTATCTTCATGAAATTAGGCGTGAAACGTGGGTACGTTGTTGACCAATTTATAAATTTTAAATTTACTTTAAATCGAATCTCGATAAAAATCCAAGGCGTTTACTCAACGTGTGCTCACGTATTAACACCGAAAAATACGAAATTGGAAATCCAGTAATAATTCAATATTACGGACCCAATGGAACTGGTTTCGTCGAATTCCGAGACTGTTTGAAAATTGACTATTTTATAAATATCGGTTCGAGTGATTATTTTCAAAACTGAACAAAACAGTTCGAAATTAAATTCTGAAGCTTCTATCATCTTCAGTATTATCAATACGAATTTTATAAGCGTTCGAAATAATTTTTTCTTCAACTTACAATTGAAGATTCAAATTTTTATTCGACATTCACTAGATTAAATTTTATAACTTAATCACCAATTTCAAACTTAGAATCGGGGATTCAAATTAAATCATCGTTCAAATATTTAAAATTAATTAAATATCCTCAATTTAATTCGTTCAAAATTCTGGGTCGTTACAAACTTCCCCCCTTAAAAGAATTTCGTCCTCGAAATTACAAGTTAAGAAAAGTGATCCTTAACTCGTCTACTATCTTTCAACATCAATAGTTTTATCAATTTTCCAAAACAAATCTTTCTACTAAAGATTCGTTATCATTCAACTAGTTTTCCCAAACCTTTCATAGTTTTCAAACAATATTGTTTTACTTCAAAATTCAAATTCGAGTTTAAATTCAAATGTTAAACTTTCAAATTTTCTCAAAAATTTTCTAACACTCGGAATTTTTGAAAAATTTCGCCAGCGTCTTCTTTGCGCGGCTAATACGGCACGACTACAAAACGTCCCTACGGACTCTCAGATTTCAAAAAGAAAAAGAAAAAGCCAAGCGGCTAGAGAGAAATCATCAAAAACTCATATAGAAATTAAAATACGTACCTTTTTCGAGCAATTCAAATTTATCTTTGAAATCAAAATTCCAATTCCTTTATATTTGTATATCTACTAGCCATGATATTTAGTTACAGCATTCAATCATTTTGCAAACTCGATTAAAAATTTTCAATATATACTTCTTATATTCTCTTTAAATTCGCTATTGAAGTTACATATTCAATTCCGTTCAAATTTTATTTGAATTCAATTTCACATTTCCATTTCTCATTTGAGTTCAATTCACAATTCCAATCTAATTTGGATTCAATTCACTTTCAATTCTGAAATATTGAATTTTTATCGGATTTCTTTTGTTCACTTCAAACTAATCTCAAAACTTTATTTTATTTCACACAATTCAAATTCGTTTCAATATTCAG
The DNA here is from genome assembly GCA_030737815.1 of Allium fistulosum. Lineage (NCBI taxonomy): Eukaryota > Viridiplantae > Streptophyta > Magnoliopsida > Asparagales > Amaryllidaceae > Allium > Allium fistulosum. Next base: position 1,364,647,408 of record CM060902.1, on the reverse strand, counting down.
TTTTAACTCCAGTTTTATTTACTGACAAATTCAAAATGAATTTTAACATTCAACTTCATTTTCTTGTACTTGCAATTGCAAATTTATTTATTCATTCTCAAATTCTTTCATTTTCAATTGAATCTCATCTCTATCAAATTTGCAAATATTTATAAGTTATCAACTTATTTACATTTCGATTTATAATCACTTATATATTCATATTACAAATTCATTTCATTAATGAATTTTAATTTTTTCCAATATCTATCTGGAATTCCATTTTCATTTATAAATCACATTTACACTTCATATTTACCATTTTATTTATATATGAATTCGTTTCCTTATACTTTCAATTCACATTTATAGATTTCACTTGTTAATGAACTTTAATTCCAATCACAATTTCATATTTCACATTAACAATTTCTATTCGTATAAGTTATCAATTCAATAATATTCCGTAAATATTCTTTATAGTATTCCAGAGTCTTTTTCAACCTTTTCAAAACCATTTTGAAAACAAGTCAAATCATCCTTTGAACTTTCAAAACAAAACCCAACTTTTTCAAACACTTCCATTTAAAATAATTTGGCAGCAATTCCTCTTCTGGAAACCCGAAAATGAACACCGGTGATGTCGCGATCATCATCGGAATTATTTTCCAGCGACCTAAAAGAGTTTAGAGCTTTCAACTCTCCAAAATATTTTTCAAAACCTTCGAAATTCATTTTCAACTCCAAAAATGATTTAACTTTCCAAATCTCCAAAATTTTCATGTTCCTTTCAAAACATTTCCAAAAACTTCTCTGGAATTCCGTTTTAAATTACAATTCACATTTATAATTTACATTCTTAAATTTCATTTATATGTGAATTAATTTCTTAACTTTGGAGTTACGATTTTTTAATTTCTTATTCAATTTCAATGATAATAGATTAATATTATCACTTCTAACAACCATGCAACCATATACTATAGTAATTCATAGAAAACATTTCTTTTCTATACAAAATAGTTTTGGGTAAAATTATTTCATTTACCCGTTTTTAAAATCAATACTGTGTCGGTTTATCTTGTTTAAGAGTTTAGAAACCCCTATCGATTACAGTTAGCTAGACTGCACCGACCAGAATCCATAAACAATCAACCGATAAGTCAACATAATACAAAACAATTTTATATTCAAATAACAAATACGCGCTCATATCTATTATTACACTCAACTCATTCTAGAGTACTACTGACTCTATCTCTAATGAGTAACACCCAACAGAGCAGGGTTGTCGCTTAACCATATGCTCTGATACCACTTGTCACATACCGAAATTTTCGACCTTCGAAAATTCGACATCGATACTCACTTTATCGACTGCCGAGCAATCGAGTGCCGGAAACTCCAATAGTGAGGGTTTTAAGAAAAAGAAAAAGTAGAAGAAGAAGGAGATAGAAGAAAAAGAGAAGAAAGAAAGAAGAAGAACAACAGAAAACATCTGAACGACATCAATAGAAACACAGAACAGAGACAATATCAGAATCTCACATATCGCAGCGGAACAATATACAATATATAATAGATAAATGAATAATCTTTAAAACAAAGAACTATATCATTTTATACATACATCAATCATCAGAGTCAATATACAACAATGGACAGTTATATAACTTGTCCTTATACAGAGTATACAGCGGAATAAATACTATCAGATACAAATACTACGTCTCGCCATCCAGCTTATCTCCAAAGCTCCAGAATATCCTGATAACATAACTCTAGGCTGCCCGTGTGGAAATTTGTGGGCACCCAGAGTTTAGAAGGGAAACAATAAACTCCGAGTCAGTCATGGTGACTGGTGTGAGATCGTAAAACAGTTATTCTTTAAAATAAACAACAGGATAATTTTAAAGTCAATTCGAAATGCTTTTGGAAAATGAAACTACCATAAGACCTCCCGCCACACACACAATGCAAACGCAGAATTGGAGGAGATTTCTTCTTATGATAGTCAAAGATGCTTACTACGCAAAATCAAATTCTTTTTGATATTATTATTAGTGCATAGTGTAGAAATCATTTTCGAAAGTATAATATTAATCTTAGCCAACATACGACCAGTATCGTATGCCTACTATAGCTACCATCCAAACAGTGGGGCGCCACCATAAGTGAATGGCAGGTTCTACAACTAATACCGTACAAGGCTCGTATTGTTTCTTTGGATTTCCAACAAATGGTCAGGCTAAGGAACTTCCTATCCACGATGGGTACGTCCCTGGAATAGACGACCCGAGAACCTAACCGGATCTCTGCCAACACAAGGCCGGGTTACCTATGCAAAAATAGGTAACTACTGACACGCGTATGCCATCCCCCGATCGTCACCGATCTTCCCGAGGATCCCCGATTCGCAACAAACCACATAGTAATAATAATGCAGTAACCACAGAGGTTAAGTATCTGGGCTCCATACCATGATACCACCTTTATCCAGAAGGAATGACATACACTAAGGGGCGCTACTCCCTAGAACCTTGCTGCATTCTTCCTGTTTCGACCATTTCCGGGGTGTGAGGCTCGATGAAGTCTCGTCCACAAAGCTACGCTTTCTCAAAAAGCCCTGCTTCGGGTCAAACAAAATGATCAACCTATGATCACAAAGATATAAGATCAAACAAATGATCATATCACAAATGATCAAACACTGATCATTTCACAGCAACACTCAGTATGCCACGTTACCAAATTGGGATATATCGTTGATAAATTTCAACTACATAACCTCTGAGCTCGTACGTCTCAGAGAAGGGTGTTAAGCTAAGAGAATAAATTCTCCGCCACCAACAGAAATGTATTTGAAAGAAATCAGCTCTATATCTCAAATTGTAACGTCAGACACACAATCCATACAAGTCTGTTCCGAGATCGAACAGAACCGAAGGCACTTCTCACGAAGCCCTTGCATTTCCAGATAATTTTCTAATCACGTCAGGACTTCCCGTCACTAAGGGTGATAAAACCTCTAAATCGGAGATCAGCCGATGTAGAGTAACTCGACGGTCATCCTTTCGTTTTCAAAAATATCTGGTCTTCAACACCGGTCTTCAAATGCGATCCATAACGACGTATCACATATTCGGAATGGGTTATACGACCCCATGGTCCTTTCCCGGCTAACCCGAATAGTGAGCGATTATTCAAAAATAAGTGTGGCATTCAAATTCATCCAATTCACAACAAATACCTATCTAAAGGTAATTATTGATAGTCGGTTATTTAACTATCAATAAAGATGCGCAACATCATCAGATTCCAAATAATTTTCCCAAATTATTTTATCTTCCAAAATATCTTTTACTAGATATAAAATTTCCACACTTCTAAAATAAATCGATATTTATTTTTAAACAGTCTCCCTTTTATAAATTCCATAGTGAATTTATATTTTTCAAATATCTACAGATATACGATTTTTAAATCGATTTCAATATTCAATTTCAATTTATCTTTACAAAGATAAATTCTCAAAACAGTTCATTTCATATTGGGAAAGCATTTCCATACTTATTTAAAAATAAGTATTTTCACAAATCTATTTATTTTCAACACTTAGAAAATATTCGATATACTTAAATCAAATTAAGTATATATTTCATTCTTTAAGGAAAATATTCTTTTAACACCTTTATTTGAGTCAAAACGAATGTTACGTAAAACATCGTTACGATGACTCGAAATCACTAGTATAGGGATTCGGAATTTAAGATAGATATATAAATCCCAATACTATATAAAACATTTCCTTTTGGAAATCATTTACTATAACAACAGTGTTATAGTCCACCATTTCCTTAAATTTCTCGAAAACGTCTATTTCAACAATAAATGTTGAAACCTATGTTTCGATACTTAACACGTTTTAAAACATCTTTTAAAACAACTTCATTTAACAATATTCCTTTTCCCAAAATATATTGATTTTATTCAATAATATATATTTACTGTCCAAATTCGTGAATATAATCACTATCCCAATTTTAACAATTTCTACACATTTAACTTAAAGGATAATTTGCTGTCCAAAATCACGAATATATCTCCTTTAATAACTTCAATGTTAAATTTATCAAATTCTATTGATTTTGAATTTATAAAACAATGTTTATAAATCCCATTTCTATTTATAAAACTTCAATTTCTAAATTATCCAATTCAACTTATATAACTCAATTATATACCGGAAGTTTATATTATAAGTTAAGAACTTATAATCCATTTATTTACTACATCTATTCATTTCTCATCTAAATGTCAAAATCCCATTTATAAGATAATTGCTTATAAATCCTTTTGTTTTACAAAATCTATCCATTTAATAACTTCACAATTTATGAATCTATAAATTTCAATTCACTTATGGAATCCATTTTTTATTTGACTTTAACACTTAATAAAACTCATTTCAAAATTCCAATATTTTTAATTTATAAAAATATCAATTTTTATAAATCTTTTTATATGAATTGTTTAAAATACTTCAACAATTCCAATTTAAACTATTTCATAATCTTTATCAATTGTTTATTTCAAAAATAACATTTTTGTCGTATTTCACAAAAATCACAATTTTACTAACATTAAAATTTTAACATTTATTTATTTAAAATAAACCAATTCAAAATTTTCAATAAAACGTATATTTCTACAAATCACTTTACAAATCCTTTTAAAAATCCAAAATCGTTATTTTTAGACTTTAAAAATGGATCCGATGATGCAACGCATCAAATAGTCAATCATGGCATTCAAAAACATCATATATCAATATGATTATCAACAAATATCACAATATCTGTAAATAATAAATACAGTTGAGGAATCCTGTTGGATCCCTCCAACCTGTTTCCCTGCATCCACAGACGTTAGCACAATACCAATTCCGCTCCAGTACGGAATTATCGCGGTATATAGGTTTTCATAAATCCGCTTACTAACGGCGCAATAGGGTCTCATCCGCTATACGAGGCGGGAAATCAATCAATCCAATATATACATATGCCAATATGTATATACTGCTATATATATAGATATATCCTATCATATCTAATAGCACATCAAATAGCAATCAACACAATCAATAACTGCAATTCAAAATTAAATCTGAGTGAGAAGATCTCACCCTAGCTTTTTATTTTGCAATCCATTTCCATTTCAGTTTTGTTTTCTCGATTTTAACCTGGTATAAACAATTATACAGTTTTATTAATATTCACATCAATCGAATAACCAGTTACCATTTAATAGTTTTAATTAACTGATAGTTTTTGTTTAACCCAATTTTGTCTTTAATAAATTGATTTAACTAAAGATTAAATTTAAACTAATACTTCTTTTTAACAAATTTTTATTTACCAATGATTTAATTTAAATCAAGGAATTACATTCTAAACTAGTACCTCTCCTTTAAACAGATTTTTCCACTCCCTTAATAAATTATTTTCAATAAATTAATTTTCAAAATATCATACTTATTCTATTTCCTGGAAACCACATATGTACATACTTATGGAATATATATACATACATAATTAAAAATCTGATTTTTCGTACATCACATATTTTAAAATTTTCCCCTTTTTAAATGCTTATCTTGGTATATATATTTTTAGATATATAACTTAATAAAATAACTGCTTTGCATAAATATGTTATTAATTTTAAATCCATATTAACTGGAAAAACTGCCTAATTAACCTTTTAATTAAAATAACCGTTTATACCTTACTGAAATTAAAATACTTTTCTCTGTTTTAATCCTTACTGTTTATTTTAAATATGAAAGTATTGTTTCTTCTTCCAAATTTTAAACTGTGACTGTATTAATTTAAATCAAAAACAAGACAGCAGATACCTCACAGCAATCGACTATGCCAACTTCGTCGAGACAGCACTTCAAGTCAACTCGGCCTCAACGACATCGTCTCCGCCTCAACCTGCGACATCACCGCGAATCCCCTTGTGTTGCCGCCTCAAACGATTCCCAGATTGTCGCCTTGTCGCTGCTCCAGGTGCGCGCGAGCTCCACGGTGAACGCCTCCACGCGACACTCGAGACCCCAAATCCCATCGCGAATTCCCTTTTCTGATTTGAAACGATCGAACCCCTCGCGCCTGGCCTCGCGAAAACGAACTCGCCCATCCCTCAAACGTGCGCCCACCCCGTTCGAACGCCACGCCTTTGCCACCGCCTCGAGATGCCCTAAGTCGCAGTTGCGACCTTCTCCTTGTCGCCTCACCGCGTAAGAATCGCGACTTCGATTCTAGGAGGATATCGATAAATTTGGGGGAGGGTGGATTTGATTTTCTTGGTCGCGATGTCGAACGAGAGGAGCTCGGCATTTATTTTAAAACGAGAAGAGAACTTTTCGAACGTGAGTTTCGTTTGAACGAGAAAGGGGCGGCCATGCTTCTGCACGATTATCTTCGTGAAATTAGGCGTGAAACGTGGGTACGTTGTTGACCAATTTATAAATTTTAAATTTACTTTAAATCGAATCTCGATAAAAATCCAAGGCGTTTACTCAACGTGTGCTCACGTATTAACACCGAAAAATACGAAATTGGAAATCCAGTAATAATTCAATATTACGGACCCAATGGAACTGGTTTCGTCGAATTCCGAGACTGTTTGAAAATTGACTATTTTATAAATATCGGTTCGAGTGATTATTTTCAAAACTGAACAAAACAGTTCGAAATTAAATTCTGAAGCTTCTATCATCTTCAGTATTATCAATACGAATTTTATAAGCGTTCGAAATAATTTTTTCTTCAACTTACAATTGAAGATTCAATTTTTTATTCGACATTCACTAGATTAAATTTTATAACTTAATCACCAATTTCAAACTTAGAATCGGGGATTCAAATTAAATCATCGTTCAAATATTTAAAATTAATTAAATATCCTCAATTTAATTTGTTCAAAATTCTGGGTCGTTACATTTATGTTGTTTTATTTTTGTAAATCCAAAACCCTTAAGACATATTCAAATCAATAATATATCAATTAATTATTGAAATAAAAATGCTAAGATTTCCACTCATAGTTGGTCCTTTGCTTTGCTTCTCTTTAGATTTGAAATGCCCATATAACCTCATTCAGGTCTCTTCTTATTAATATATACAACAAGAGATTTGTATATATATTAGATTCAGAAAGGTTGGAGGAGAAGTGTAACGATCCAGAATTTTAGACATAGCTTAAAATTCAAATATAGGGAATTCTTTGAATATGTGAATTGTGAAATCAATATTTGAACAGTGAATTGAATATTTGGATTTTTAAATTGAATCTTGGAATCAATGTGAATAAGAATGATTTCACGTACTTATTTAAATTTCGTTTAAATAGGAATGAAAATTGTAACGACCCAGAATTTGATCCTTAAACAAATGAATATTGAAATATATTCTAAATAACTAATAAATAAATTTTTATTAACACATAAAACTATTTTAAATAATAACTAATGATGATAAAATTGTTTTCAATTTTTTTTTACCAATATATATAGTTTATAGAGAAATAAAAAATGTGATCGGAAATTATTTTCCGAAATATTGATTTTTCATTGGTTAAAAGTCATCTAAAATGTCATAGCACTATTGTAAACACACATGCACACTGCAAACTTTCTTAACATGGTATGTACATGTATATATGCATGTACAAAATTGGCCCAATTAAGTATATAAACATATAAGGTAAAAAGGATATTTCATTATTAAAAGTGTGTGTATGTGTGTGTGTATTAACATATAAAAATATCTTTTTCAAAACATAGTACAAATAGATATGGCATGAATAGTTGCATGAGAGGGGGAGGGTATATGGTGAGGGCAGAAATGAGGGGGAAGGAGTGGAGATGCATGCATACATACATACATACATACATACATACATACTACATATATATATAATTTAAGCACTTACATATTTTTAAATAAATTTCCTAAGCCTATAAATACCACTGCTTTTTTATGTTTCTCATTTTACAACCTCCATTTTCATTCCAAAATTCCTAAGAGCTTGAGAATATACATCCATGGCTTCTCTTCATAAATTTTAAAGTAAGAAAAATCACTTCCTTTTGCTTCAAATCTCCTCTTTAGTCCACTAAATCACTTCTAAAAGCTCTACAACACCTCACCTTCAAATTACAAGCACCCAAATGTTTAACGACAAATTTTCTATCGAGTTAGAAAAATGCCGATAAATTTTGAATTAATTTTACCACAAGCGCACGACGTACAATTTTAGTACGTGGCAAGTACGGGTCTATCCGTAGGATATTTTTATGATTTTAAAACTCTATTCAATCAAATTAACTAAGAGTGGAGATTGTTTAGAAAATTAGAAAACTAAAACTAAGCAAAAGTTGAGATTAAAAACTATGTGATTAAAATTCAATTTAGAGGCAAATCCACTTTCTTATTTTTTTCACATAGATCAACATAACATCAAATGATGATCTCTTTTTAATCTAAGTAGGATTAGTGATGTATTTATCATAAGCATGACCTATTTGTGTTATTAATTAACACAAATCAAACCATCAAACTATAATACAAATCTAATCCTACTTTTTCAAATCTCATGAAACATAGCATAGAAAATGAAAACAAAATCTAGTTTAAGCATGATCTATTTACTATTAATCAGTAACATAGATCATCAAATTTTGATTAAAACTTCACTTCATTGCCATGATCATATTTAGATGAAGAGGCAATTTGTGATTAATGGGATAAGCATAGCCTATTTGTTATGAACAAACTAGGCTATCAAATTCAACATAAAACACAAATAAACATAAACATCATTTTTCTAATAAAGCACAAAAGAGATCATACATAGAAAATTACGTTGAATCTACATGTTTAAAAGAAGACTTCATTACCCCTAAATTGTAGGGATTTAGCCTCTCATTTGTGTTATCATTTCAACACATAGAGATTTGAACATTGAAAATAAAATAGTACAAAATGAACAAAGAAAAAGAAGATTAACTACTAGTAGGAAATGAACTAAACTAAGTGCATAAATGTGAATCTAAACTACTAACCTAAGAAAAGAAAGCATGTAAATAGAAAGGAAAATGAAATAAAAGAAAGCTTAGAAATAAACATTAACATAAAAGTAAATAAAAACATGTGAAAGAGAAAAGAGAAAGAGGCTTGGAAGCCATTTTTATTCATGTAACTTTAAGCTCACAACTTACTTGCTAATTTTCCTAAGTAAAAATGAGAGTAAGATGATATTTACATTTATATAAGAGGGCAATTTATACATGCATAACCCTAATTCAATTTTTAGGGTGCTTACCAAAATGCCCTTTAGGAAGTGTGGCCTCCAAGTAACCATCAGCCTCTATATAATCCATCATTAAATATGCATGAAGCTTTAACCTGCACTTAGTTGTCCATTAGCTTCTAATTGTAGATTTAGGTAAGTGGGTGGGGTCCTTCATGATCATGAGCTTGAATTATTTCCTCTTCATTCCTTTGTATTCCCTTGTGCATGCATATATCTTCATGAAACCCTCTTCCATATGCGTCCAAATTCCTATAAAGATTATGAAAAATATTCAAGTAAAAAGCCCAAACTAACACATGCACAAAATGACTATTTTTCCTCTGTATGTAGATGAATATATGATGATTTGAAAATAATTGAATTTTGGTTTTAAACATGTTAAATTACCCAAATATGACATTTATTTAAATAAAAGTAAATAAAATATGGATGTAAATATATGCACATTTACGTGCATATCAAATACCCCCATACTTATCTTTTTATTCATCCTCGAATAAAGGAAAACTAAGATAAATCCATTTTCGTAGGGAGCACGATTGATTTGAGCGTATGCAATAAGCCGTTAAACCTCTGGGTGTCCCCATTAGGACGAGTGTTTTCTCGTGAGGGTTTTCAGCGGATACTACCCACAAAATCCAAACGCAAAGTGAAAATATTTACAAAATGCAAGATTTATTTACAATGGGATGAATGCAAGTTTTTGAAAGTATTTACAAATGAAGAATTTACTTTCAAATCGACACTAATAAGTTAAATTAAGTTCTGGTCATTATCAAGAAATTTAAGTCCTTTTACTTATCAAATTTTCCAACAAAAATTAAGTTTTCATAACAGATAAACTATAGTTTGGCTAGTTGTTTCGGTTGATAACACAATGTAATTATGAAATGGATCCTTAGTTGATTATGAAAGTTTGTCGAAGTAGTATTTTCATTTCTTTTCAATAACAAGTTAAATCAAAAAAGTCAAAATAGTGTTTGGATTTCAATTGCTTACTCTCTCTTATTAATTTTTTTTATTGATATTAACAATATTTACATATGCCTAACTCATATAAACTGTAACGACCCGATATTTCGTGCCATTCGCTTCCGCACATGTCAGACTTGAATTGCTCAAAATATCAGATTGTTAATTTTATATTTGGCAAAACTCAGCATATACAGTAAATAAATAAATCACAGAATCACAAACATAGAGTAATATGATAATAAGCAGCGGAAAACAAATGAATAGTAGTTCATGAAGCTACTATATATATAACAAAGTTAAAACAAGATACAATAGAAGTCTCGAATATAAGGAAGTCTAAATACAATAGTCAAATAACAACATCTGAATATATCACTGGAGTCAACTATATAACTGAAAGCTGAATAGATATAGATGGATCTCCAAGCGAAGCTCCAAACTCCAAAGGTGAGTCTCAAATGCTGTGACACTCAGTCTGACCCGAGCGTAAAGCAAAACACAAAACACTCGAGTCAGGATTAACATTCTTATATTAATAAATTCAACTCAAGTGAAATGTCAAATGAAATACAAGTAACTTAAAGGATGCTTGGGATTTCCATCCTCTAAGGATCCGTGGAACTATCTACTATGTAGTAATATACGCTATTATAATATGTCTATAGTAAAGTAAAAATATTAAAATAGCGTTAAGGCGTTACCCATATCCCCCTTAACACATTTTATATATTCTCATAGTCTATACAGTACCGTACGCTCCTCCGAGAGGTTTACACAGAGGGCAATCCATAGGTATGATACAAAACAAACTCGTACAAGGCGCGCTAGGGCATGTGAACACGGCACACGAGGAAATGCCAGGGTAGATATACCATTTTCGGATCCGGACTGGTGGTAATGCATAGCCGCTACTACCGCCCACCTCGGACACACTCCCATAATCAAAATCAAAGGGTGGCTACCAAAACAATCACAAAAGCAATAGAATGGTATCGAAGAAATGTGCCCGATAGGAGGAATGACCTCACTTGGCCCGGCGTGGCTTCTGATTTTAGTCACATTTATGCTCACTGACGGGAGTCAGGGTCACGTCATACCTCATACAGAAATCGTTCACCAAACCATCCAACTTCATTTCTGGAATCTCCACCACGTACACAGTTGTTAAAGTGGTTTTTGGTATTGGCAGAGAGTATGACAATATCCGATCCCGGTCTCTTTAACAACCAAAAGTTATTATAACACCGTGGTCATTTCAAAATATCATACTTCAAAACCAAAATATCATATCCATTTCAAAACCATATCAATACGATATCATTTCTTACTTAAAATACTATTCATTTCAAAAATCATAACACTTTCCAAAATTATAACTTTTCGAAATTTATAACACTTTGAAATCCATAACACTTCCTCTTAAACAGTTTAGATATTAATAATAGTATATATATATTAAAATAGTTGCAAATAAAATAGTTAATATAATAAAATAATTTGTATATAAAATAGTTATAAATTAAATAATTTATATTAATATATTAAAAATATTTTTATTTAAAATAGTTTATATTAAATAGTTTATATTAAAATAGTTTATATTAAAATAATTCATAAAGTAAAATATTTTATAAACTAAAATACTTTATAAAAAAAGTTTCCTCAAACTTCACAAATCGATTCAGATCAACTCGAATTCCAAAATTCAATTTAATTTAATCTCAATTCACCAATTTCAATTCAGTTCAAAACCATTCAAAATTTATATCGATTTCAAATACATATATAAATTACAATTTAAACCATTTCAATTTCAATAGATTTCAAAGCTTAAATTCATTTATATTTCAAATTCAACTTTACCATTATTTAATATTGAAAAATTCGCTTAGTCAATCCAATATCATTTAAATAAAACCTCAAATTACAATTTATATAAACTAAATATTCCCTTCAATTTATTTACTTGAAATATTCATTTAATCACTTTAAATAGAAAATCAAGATATAAATCATATCTTTAAAATATCAAATTTAATAAGTTTCAAATCGGTTTTATTTAAGTAAAATTCAAATAAATTTAGAATAAATTAATATTTCTCTGTCCAACTTAATTTATAAAAATTATTATAAAATCTATATTAAAAATATAATATCTTAAAATTAATATTCATTAAAACCACATATATTTCTTTTCAAACCCTTGGAAATCATTTTCAATATATATATATATATATATATATATATATTATAGACCAACGGTGTTTGTATATAATTTCATCCTATGGTCAAGTGATACAGATATTCATCATTTCAATCCGCAATTTAAATATCTACGGGTATATATCTTTTCAACCCGCAATCCCAAATTAAATGCCAGTGAAAATCGCTTGGGTTTATTATTTCAACCCATAACGATTTTCTCCAATTCTACAAAATCGTTTGTGTATGTATCATTTCAACCCATAGGGAATTCTATACTAACAGGGAACTTGCAGAGTGATAACATATGTGATAATAAAAGTATAACATATCAAAACGGGCATATATCATCAATATAAATAACAGATAATGGTGTCAGATTGTCACAGGTGAACAGATACAAATAATAGCATATATATAGCAATTTAAATAACTAACAGCAGCATATTTCAATTGTCGTTTCAATTGAAATCAAATTTAATAAATATAAGAACGTTAATCGTGAGTGACCGCTCACCTTTCAAGGCTAGAGATGAACGAGAATGAGATGAGTTACGAATCCAAGCATGAATCCCAAAACAAAGCTAGATTGGCACGAATTTGACGAGCGAAGCTGATAACAAGGATCGATGAGACAAATCGAATTAGCTTGATATAGACGGAAAAAATATATATTATTTTTATATAATATATATATATATTCAATTTTTAATTTAAGACAATACACTAAAAATACTATAAAATTTCAAAATCAATATTTAATACATAAATAAGCTTATATACATAAGCTAGAAAGTCACAATATATATTACATTTTAAAATCAAATAACTTTGCTTTATTCCAATACATATAACTATCACTTTATATATATTAGAACTCACTCATTAAATAAAATCCGAATACATATATGCATATATAAATTAAAAATTAGTATCTAATTTAAGAAACATTTTATGAAAATCAAAATCTCAATATATATCATAACAATCCTAAAATCTATACATATATATACATATTATATGTAAACAAATAGCTTACTTATATATATAAATGTAACGTACATTATTAATAAACAAAATATATAAATACTGTAATCATTCATACTGCAATACAGACTTATATAGACATATATACTTATACTTCATATAGTCAACACTGTTACCTACAAAAATAATATATAGACTAATCTACAATTCAGAAAAACTTTTTATATATAACTTATAAATATCATACAGACTTATATAACTTTAAATATAACAACATATATATATATACTAACATATATAAAATATAGATATATATAAATGTATACTCACGCAAGCTCTAGTATATATGTAAACCCAAATAGATCGTATATATAAAATATTATAAACTTGTACATTATAAACAACTATATGTATTATATATATGTAAAATTTAAAAAAAACAATATTTACCAAACAATATATTAGCTTTCGAAAATCTCATATAGTTTATGCAGAACGTGTATGTGCGAAAACGAATATAAAGACAGCTATTCAAACAAATATATACAGCCTATATAAACCCATATATATAAGTAAACCGATATATATAACTTGTACACCCCTATATATATATAACAGATTGTAAACTTTTTGTTCTACATATAAAACATATAATATTTCTTTCATAACATACTATAACCTATTTCAAAATCTCATATATATATACTTTACAAACATCATATATATAAACTAATGTATATATATTAATATATACTCACCTATATCAAAATACAGAGGAGGGAATAGAAGCAAGGCGGCGAGGCATAGGTGAGGCGAGGTCGTCGGCGATGCTTGGTGAGGTGTGAGGTCGGAGCGGTGGTGTGTCCAGGTGGAGGTCTGGCCTGGGTCGAGGACGTGTGGAACTTTATGGCTCGGCTAGATGCAGGCGCTCGATGTTTGAGGAGGGCGGAGGTGCCGAAGTGATGAGCTGAAGGAAGGAGGAAAACGAGGTGGAAAAACGTGGAGCACCGTGGTTGGGTTATGCGCAGCTCGCAATGGAATTTTTTTTTGTGGTCAGGGAAAACATGCGATGTTGGTAGCTGGTCGGCTGCGTTTCTCTCCTTATATATATATATATATTTAGTTAAGAGGAGAAGGCGCCATGAGTGTTCTGGAAGAAGGAGCAAAAGTGAGAAGATGGAAAGAGTGGACAGAGAGATGCATGGAACTGAAGGTTGCAGCTATGTATAATTCAATGCATGTACGTGACCCATTAATATTCCCCTTTTTCCTTCAAGGTAGAAAAAAAATTAACAGAAGCTTAGAAAAAAATGGACGAAACAAAACATTAGGAAAATAAAGAGTCTGAAGTTGAACAGCTGGAATATCAATAACTAATGATTATACGGTGGAATATGAAAGAGTGTGGAAAGCTAAAAGGTCAAATTACGGAACCGATATGACAATCGTTTTGTAGATTGCACCGCACACCGAACTTCGAAATTGACAATTGAATATACCGTAGAGATCGGCACAACGAGACGATCAAAATGGTATATAGATATCAGTGGTACGACCATCGTATCAAAAGTCGATATTCGGTATCGAAAATGCTGCAAATTTGCCGAAAATAAGATAAACGGAGCAATAGCAGTCCGAATTTGGCGAAACGAAATATGACGTCTCACTCAGAAGATGATTTACAAATTTATTATATAAAAATATTCAGGTTTGGAAAATATTTTATTACCATCAAATATTAACTGATTTGGATTAAAATAAAATTTACATAAGAAAATAAACTTCCATATTATCAGATGAAAATTTACCATTTGCTATGTTTAAATAGACGTATTTCAAATATCAGTTTTTTTATTTCAAAATTAAATTATTTAAAATTTCACGGAATTCCAATTAATTACAAACAAAAAAACCATTATGATTTACGGGTCGTTACACTCTCCCCCACTCAAAACTTTTCGTCCCCGAAAAGGAAGGAGGTAGGAGAATAGAAACAACCAGAAAGAAAAATAGATTGAAATACAAAATAAAACAATTAGTTTAAAACCATATAAACTACATTTATTTTAAGATTGGTTTATATTCAATTAGTTGATTCCAATTCATTTTATTTAATCAATCAAATTTATTGTGTTCCCATTTGATTGGTTTCATTTCCATACATTTTTATTTAATTGATTTGTTTCCAATTTATTAACATTTAGTGCAAAAAATTTTACAACAAATTTTTTTTTATTTTACTCATTTATTAAATTTATTAGATTAACCATAGTTAATTCCACCTTAACATTCAACTCCAACAATTCAAAACCATATAGATTTCAATTTTAGATAAATTAATATTCAATAATTTGGTTCAATCCATTTTATTCAATTAATAAATAGTCATTCTATTTAAAATTGATTTTCTTCCATTTTATCAACATTTCTTTCAAAAAAATTCATTTTTAAATTAACTCATTTATTTTATCCATTTACCTTCAGTTGAGCTGATTCCACAAAAATTCAAATTTCAATTACTTAAATAGTATTTCTCTTAATTTATTTAATTTATTTCACTTAACATATTCTCTCAACATATATTAAGTGTATAAATATATTATAACCATATTTTCCCACCAAATTAATTCCCTTTTATTATTCAATTTATTATCAGTAAATTTCCTTGATAAAATATCAGTTTTTATCTCCTATTATGAAGTGACCCACTTCTCTGATCACTTGTTTGCAGTGATTTTTTTTACAATAGATCACTTCTCTTAATTCATTCTCCCAAGATCCAGAATCTTACCAATATAAACATATCAGTGTATAACTAAATCATGTCATTTATATATATGAAGATATATAAATGGTTCTTTGCTTATCAGAGTAATTAAAATAGCAAAGAAACTCATTCACACAATGTTTCTCATATTTGAGAGACTTTTGTGTCACATAGCCATTCTATCTATTTTGTTGAACTCAAACTTGATTTTTAAATCCTTAAATGATCACATCATTTTCTTATCTAATTTCCTAGCTTGTGCTATAACTCAGATTAACTAATTTCTGAATTTACAACCAAGCTATTTGATCATAGAATTTAGGGATTCAATACTTGATATTTTGACTGATACAGGGTGTTAGATCAATTCATACATATATGTTTAGCTTGGGGTTCTACTTTTAGATTCTACAATTTGAGTGATCATATAAAAGCATAGGTGGTAAACTAGTTTAAAGGGTTAAGTCAATGAACCAGAACAAATGAACATGGTGTAGACTCAGACTAATATGCTAAATGAACTCTGACAAGTACATGAGGACATTAAGATCATAGCAATGTGAAAGAATCAGATCAGGGCAAGTTTTTCAAAAGAACACAGGATGAAGACTTTGATGAACTTTAAATAAAGAACAAATGACATTCTTTAACTTGCGGGGAAGTAATGGAGATGCCCAGTACACAAACAAGACCACTTGATGCTGCAACTACAGATGAAATGATTAAAACTAATTGCAACTAATCTATGGAACAAGCATTTGAATAGCAGGGCTTGATTCAACATAAATGTAGTTGAGATTTACAAGTACCAATCATGCATATGAACTTGTTACAGAAAACAAAACAGGTTTTCACTAGAATTATGGATGTTCAGGTGGAATTTGTAGGCTAAGACTTCTGGCATTTTTACATGAACTTGTATCAATTAAAAGACATACATAAACCTTTCTGGTTAGACAAAGTTAAGTTCAACCCTGACCCTTGTCACTTTAACACATATTCTTCCAAACAGTTTTAACTTTATATCTGAAGTGCATCAAACTTGTCAAGGAGAATACATCTATATATCAGCTTATATGACATCTTCCCCTTTAACATAACTTACTGAAATTATTTCAGAGACCTGATTACTTAAATTTACAGCTCACAACACATATAATGTTTAATTTCTTACATATTCTTTTCAAGTAAATCAAGCAAATATCAATCTTGAGAAATTGTATAGGGCATAAGAAAGTTTGCCTAGCTTTATTTATTACAATGAAACCACTGCATTTTCTAAAAACATTTCTAAAAGCAACCAGATCTTCAAACATCCATGCAAGCAAGCTATTCATGCATCTTTTCTTGCAACAACATTTTGAGCTGCCTCAATAAAATGAGACACCCCAAATATTGCAAAGGCAACAAATAGGGTCAGAAATAAATTCTGGTATGAGTGAAATCATATATTAAAATGTTTTGTAAATTCTTTAATCTGCATAGAAATCCTATTTTAACAAGGCACTATTTCATACAAAAATCTGAGCATATGTAAGTTAATATCCCAATCATACACCCAAACATTCATCCAATCATTTCATCCAGACATTCATGCACACGCTCCTATGGATTAACTCCTAACTTCCATAGCCTGATTTCTCAATCTCACTTCTACCTTTTTATTTGGTCTGACTCCTTGCCATTGAACAACATGTGTGCATTGTAAAGGGGCTCAGTTCTGTTAACCCTTTACACAGAGGCCTACTAGACTTAAACAAGTCATGCACATACCCATCATCCACCTGATGTTGAGCAGATCAAGGCATTACTCCTAAATTATTCTTATAATTTAGAGACCATGCTTATTTATCTTATGAGAATTTTATTATCACTTGAAATGCTTTGCATTCTTTTCTTCCTTTCATGAATCAAAAGTTATGAAACTCTCACAGGGGTTTTAGTCAGACATATCAAGCTTTCATGCAAAATACTAAATCCCATTCCAAGGTTATTTTATTTTAATCATATTTTCTGAAACTTGCATACATATTTATCTACAGAAGTATTCCTATGTATCACATAAATCTGATGTAGTTATATACCCTATTTATTTATTTTACTGAGAACACAGGACATGATTTTTCTTTGAGAAAAACCCATAAAAACATATTAACTTATAATAGGAACAACTCAGCACTTATACATGATACTGCATTGTTCATATCATTTTAATATAAACTAGGCATAAGCATAAATCTCATTATTCACACTGCCTACTTATTTTTCCTTTGATACCCTATTTCTCAGTAAAACATTCAGTTCATTTCTTACATAAAACTGGATCATAAAATCCACTTCTATGATCTGGATACATGTTTGATTACTTGTATTTTAAAGCAAAAACTGAAACAATCTTATCAAATCAAGACAGATCAAAACTTCAACCAAAAGTTCAATCAAAATACCATCCATGATCAACATGCATTTATTCAGAGAATAAAATCAAACAGAAAATTATGATAGAATTTATATATGAAAATAACTTGGCTGCCCTTAGCATGGGTCTTAATGCCTCAAATCCCATAAGTGATTATCACTCACCTTTCTTTTCTCCTCCCCGAGAATACTCAGGCCTGAAGACAATGTGAGTTTATTTTATTTTTAATTTTATTTCCTCTGTTTTCTCCCTAGAAACAACTGTTGCCCCTCCCTTGATTTATCATTTTGCTTGGGTTTTAATGGAGGAAAAACCCATTCTATCCTTACCTTACTCAGAGAATCATATGTGTATAATTATGGCTAAAGGTGCCATTTTCTCTTGATTTCTATTTCTGGTAAAATAGTTTGCTTTTCTCTTTTCTGGATACATGCTATTTGCATGATTTTTATCTACACATTGTTTTCATATGACTCAACTTCACAATGTATTTTATTATACCTGGGTTATTTCTCATGTTTCTTTCTATAAACTTGATTTTTAACTAACATAATTTACCATTTGCTTCTTTCTTGATTTATTTCAAAAATGCATTTATACTCATAAATATTACTTAACTGGTTTTTATGCATTTTAATTATCAAAAGGAGTTATTCTATCACTTTTATATTTTTCTGACTACATATGTATGTAATATTCATGAGATATGTGAACTTAAAAATTCATTCATACTTTAGCTATTTTGCTTCTCATCATTATCTATTGAAATAATTATTCCCTTGCTTGTTTCTCTCATTCCCTTTTGATATTCATTTTCAAATTATTTTATTCTTCAATTATTTTCTATTAACTAACTTAATTTTCTTTTCATTTCAGAATTATTTTTATCTCAAAATTTTTGGGTCTTCACATACTCTCCTCCTAAAAGGAATTTTGTCCCACAATTATAAATAAATATATATTTTTTCTTTTCCACTGTGCAAAAGTTTAATCTTTATCTCAGCAATTTAAAAACTTATGCATCCAGAACTAATCAAATATATATAAATAGTATTTAATTTTACTATAATTTCAGGCATACCTTTATGCAAAAAATAGATTAGGATATTTATCCTACATCCTATCTTCAGCCTCCCAAGTGCAATCATTTCCATCTAGACTCCACTGAATTTTAAGCAATTTAATTATTTTGTTTCTTAATTTCTTTTCTTCTCTAGCCACTATGCCCACTGGTTCCTTTTTATAAACCAGGTTTTCTTGAATTTCAACATGTGTAGGGGATTCAAGAATGGTCTCTTTGTCATGCACCCATTTCCTTAATTGAGATACATGAAATACATCATGTATGTTGCTCAATTCCTCTGGCAATTTCAGCCTATAAGCCAAAGTCCCTATTCTTTGAACAATTTCATATGGTCCTATCACTACAACAAACAGGACCTTTAACAGCGTTTAAAAAACGCTATAAAATCTTTTAACAGCGTTTTTACACATGCTGTATATCGACATGCAGTTATATGTCTGGGATATACAATGGCAGGAAATAAACGCTGTTAAAAGTACTTTTTAACAGTGTTTCAGTGGTGCCATGAAATCTTTTAACAGCGTTTGTTCAGATGCAGTTATAGCTCTTTCTTAGCGGTTGTTTAGTGCGAAGATAATATTTTATAGCGTTTTTCCAGTGCTGTGATATTTATTTACAGCGTTTCACTGTTGCCATAAATCATGCTTTATGTTTTTAGATACAATTTAACAGCAGTTTTAAAACGCTGTTAAAACTTTCAATGGCTTTGTAAAAAACGCTGTGGAGTATGTTTATTGCTTTTAAAAGCTGCCGTATGTTTTAACAGCGTTTTAAAAACGCTGCTGAATGTTTTAACGGCGTTTTAAAAACGCTATGGAAAGTTTTAACAGCATTTTAAAAACGCTGTTGAATGTTTTAATTCCATTTCAACAAACATTCACCCCAATGTGCATACATACCACATTTCAAAATTAGCATATTATATCAATATCACATTTCAAAATCAACATATTATATCAATACCACATTTTGGACACATATTTGATAAGCAACGTATGAAATTTCATAATCAAATACACAATATTGTTACACCAAACATAAATAGTTTGTCTCATCAATAATTCAGAAACAAAATATAGAATAAGTAGCAATAGCAAAACAACATCAAGTAGTACATACGTTAAAACCAAAAAGTAGTTCTAGCAGCAAAAATAATTTCGGTCCATAACTCGTTGCAAACTTCTTTTGCATCACAGTCCTCTATCTACCTGCAAAGTAAAAAATTGAAAGAACAAAATTAATTTTGCCGAGAACTGAAAAGCTGAATAAATGAAATTATGAAATGTTAGGACATCCAATTAATTTAAATATATATGCAAATATATGATTACAAAGTTTTTATTGGAACTCTATATTTTTATGTATTTGAGACCCTTCCAATTTTTTTTAGCTCAAAACTACTATAATAATAAAGTAGTGTACATTCCAAAACTGGTATGATCGGATCGAATACAATTAATGCTTTACTCAAATAATCAATCTTTGCCTTTCTCAGATTTTAAATGTTCATTTCCTTAGGGCATGCCACTGGTCCTTTGACATGCACATTCATGAACCAGTATCTGAATAGTAAATGAGCAGCTAGCTAATAGCTCAGCTGAAAAATAGGAATAACTTTTCTCAAATGACTCGGCCTGATATGCAGAATCAATTGTACAATAAAGCAAAAGTTCCTATTCTCGACAAGGTAAAACCCACAACACAAGCATGGAAAAAGAAATTGACAGTGAATATGGATACTTGCTATTTGGTGAAATTTGGTGAAGTAGAATATGCACTGAAGCAGTAATGGTGTGGTTGGCACAGCAGAGCAGAGAGGTATATGGTGGAGATATAGGGGATTGACAGTGCACTGCAATAAGTATGAAAGTTTGTTTTTTTAATGTTTGGTATGCAAAAATCATGGTGTCAGAACAGAGGTCAGGTGGATAGGTGGTGATGAAGTAATGGCGGTGGATGGTCACTGGTTGTATGGGGGATCAAGGCACTTATGGAATTAATGAGCAGTGAGTTTCTTTTCCTGTTTTTTTTGTGTGGGAAGAGATGGCATTAAAAGAAATTGACATTAAAAGAAATTGAAAATGCGAGAAATTGTTAAAAAACTTTTTTGTTTGCATTGTGGAAAATGCTGAATTAAGCAATTTGCCTCAGCATAGCAACAGACCTGCATTTATAATATGTTTTTAAACAGGCCTAAACTTGCTATAAGTTTTGTGTAACGTTAAGGCATCATGGTTTGTGCTAGGGGCACTGAATTTTACAGTTAATGGTCGAACATTTTTTAACACTGCGACGGACAACCGCTTTAACCGCCGATTGTGGTGCCCCTAGCAACCAGCATGGTGCCCGTAGTATTTCTCTAAGTTTTAACTGTGGGCTAAACTGATATAAAAAATCCTTTTATTATATAATGGCTAATATTAGAAAGTAGATCTGATTCCATAGTATAACGTACATCACTGGGCCAACTCTGGACTATGTGTTTTCTCCTTTCCACACTGAACCAAAAAAGTCAGTACAAAAACTTATTTTAATGAAAAAAATAAAGTCTGCTCGATTCATTTTGCAAGTTCACATTGCATTTGTAAGTTATGACCTCAGTTCTGATTTGTAGAAGGTAAAGAAAAAATGATGGCAATAAGATAATATCTCAGTGTACTAGTGTATGACTAAAACATGAAGATAAATGTGTGATTAAGGGGAATAGGAGAGATTTATTGACATGAATGTGACAGATATGCATAACAAAGGCATGGAAGCTCAAATATCCTAAATAAAGACATGAATGTGACATGAATGTGGAAGATTATGTTCACGTGATATAAAGAGAAATTTGGTGACCGGCAATTAAGAACAAGATCATTAATCTAACTAAGGACAAGATCATGAATCTAATTATGGTTCTTGTATTGCTAAATAACAACATACTTAACACTAAAAGTATAAGAACTAGAACCTGGTGCACAAATCCATGCCAAATGTCACAAATCTTATGTGTATTCACCTTTTCCTTTATCAGTCTAATAAACTGGATATTGCATTCAGAATATGTGACATGTGCCTCACTGACAAATCATGCAGAGCCTGTCAAATAAAGATGATTTGTGAAGTTAAACACCCCACCTACATATGCAGATACATCGAACATAACTAGAATGTAGTGCCGACTTACCGGAACTTGTATCTGTTATAACTTTATCAGCAGGCCAAGCAATTGTAGTGCCGACTGCATCTTCAATATTTTGTAAGTCGGATGTTGGTCTCTATAGACGTGCATTTGGAGCATTTGCAACATCAACCCAAACCTTAACTGCATTTATCCCTAGAGGAACAAAATGAACCAATGCTTTTGGATCAAATGAAGAGACACGTCCTTCAGCTACAATTTCTTTCTTTCGATCCAAATCGATCAACTTGCACTTGTTATTTATCATTGAATTCGTACCCTGTCAATTAAGAATATACTATTTTATCATATGATTAAATACTTAGACGAATAAATGAGTTAATTCAATAAATAAGTTAACCTTTCCGACAACTACAGTAGGAACAGTATGAGTAGAAGATGCTACAAAATTAACCTGCTCCACAACCACCCTCGATTCAGGCCAAGCCACTTTCTTACCATTAGCTTCTCCAACTCGTGTCAAACCAACTGTCGGTCTCCATAAATAAGCGTCTCGTTTTTTTGGATTATCTATCCAAACTGCCGTTGCAGATGGTCCAAGAGGAAGATCGTTCACAAGTTCTGTTGGATTAGTCGAATGCAGCCGTCCTTCAGCAACTATTTCTTCGGTCCCAGCCCAATCATACAACTTGCATTTATGATCAGTGCTACTAGTTTTACTCTATTAAAGAAAAATTATTATATTAATGAATTATTATTATTATTTTATGTAATCAGATTAAATGTTAGTTGCGAAATAATTTAAAGTTACCTCATTGTCTTCTTTCTCCAAATGGTCTACGTTGTGCAAAACAACTCTGGTGACTGGCCATGCTACTATCTCGCGTTCAACTTCTCCAATACGTGTCAAACGAAGTGTGGGCCTCCATAAAAAAGCATCTGGTTTTCTCGAAATGTCTATAATAATTTTCATAGCATCTGGCCCTAAAGGACTTAGTTGGACAAGCTCATTTGGATCACTTGATAGAACTCTTCCTTCGGCAACAATTTCATCCGTCCCACACCAATCCAATAATTCACATTTATCATGTTTGTTGTCATGATTGCCCTACAATTGACCGATAGCAAAATATAGTGGTTATAGAATTAATTACCCAAATTTAAATGATATCACAATATTAATGCAATTTATTTTACCTTTTGATGTGTGCTTGCTTCTCCCCAACTTTCTTTACTTTGTCAAAATAGATTAATACAATATTATAATTATATATTCTAAACATGCATATTGCGGTAAACTAAAATATTACCTGATTTTTCATTAGCCCTTGAACCATCGCCTTTAATTCTAAAATTTGGTTTTGCATTTGGATTGTTTGTTTATCCCTAACATGTGACCAAATTGCCTTGGTGGCGGTCATACCCCTTCCCATTCCTCTCAATCTTCCTGGTTTATCACGTCCTAGCACTTGCGACAATGCATCATCTTTGTAACTGTTTATTGAACCTGAATGAGATCCAACGACAACGTTTTTAATTTTTTCCTACAAAGATTAACATTGATATTATACACTAATTTTAAACTATCACGGTATTAAAAAAAACTTACAATAGTATCTGCAACAGCCGCATTCACTGGTTTGCCATCTTTCCTAATATGAGATTTGACCCAAACATCAACTCTAGGAACGGGAGTGTAATCATTACTCTTCTCTTTCTACATTCAAATGATCATTAAAACAACATAGTGTGTCAACTAACTAGTCAATAAATATTATGATATATAAATTAACTTTTTACCATATCTTCAGCCAATCGAGCCATGCCTCTACGGCTGCATGTATGTGGCATCTGATTTTGTCTAATAGCTCTAAATCTATCACTTACCATCTGCAGTATTCAAAAAATATAAAAGGAGAAACTTCTCAATTTTTGTATACATTTTAATTTTCAACATTCGACGATAGAAACCGCACGGTTCTTTATCTGAAGGTACAAAAACAAAGCTTAACTAATTTTCTATACAACTTGGCAGCCAATTGACCCAAAAAAGGGTTTTTTGTACAAGATTCTTCATTTATTTGGATTACAACAGATACATAAAGGACAGTTTAATTTTAATTATCGCCTTGTTCATGAAGCTGCATGCAGTCAGCTTGTTGCCGCTAGCTTTATACGCTTATCACTTCAGTGTGCTGAGTTGTCGGTTTGTCATGTGCATAAGATATTTTTGAAACTGTACTTTTCTTTCAATTGATACGTAAAATGTAGCTGTACCACTGTAATTTTCCAAATTTTGTAATAATTTCTTAATATATATTCTTGAGATTATTTTTAAAAGTGATGTTGCCCAATTACAATCATCTTCCATTTATAAATCAAAATCTAACATTGATTTTGGGGTTAGATATTGAATTTTTACTTAGAAATCAAGCCTGTGACACAACAGAGCATGAACACAGTCAATACACATGCATATCATCCTTATATACATACATGCATTCACTTTCACAAACATAAGCAAACCATACTACTACAAAATCATCACAAGTATCTAGGTAAAATCATAGATTTAATCTGTTTTTAAAAGAAAAGGTTTACTCACAGATTTTAAAAAGCAGAGACTTGAATGCTAGAATTTGAAAACTGGAAGACTTGAAATTGAAGAATTTGATTACTGCTATGATTCAAACTCTGGAAACCACTTTGATAATTTAAGGCTTGATACTCCAGGCTTTTGATTCCTTTAAAACTGCATGCAGCTTCCAGGTTTGAAAAGAAAATGCTGAAGCTATTCAAAATCATAGATTTGAATGTAGACTTGATCATCTCAGATTTGCATGCAGTAGCCGATTCTAGATTGCATTTGAAAACTAAAGTTGAATGATGAATGCAGGCTTGCTTTAGTTTTGAAAATAAGTTTGCAGGTTGATGAAAAAACTTTGCAAACTTGATTTGGAAATGAACTACTGGTTTTGAAGATGATTACTGATTTTGTTTAGAAAATGGTTTGCAACTTTTCTCATTTTTCAATTCTAAATAAAGAAAATCTTCAGCTGAAAACTTATTACTTTAAAAACAATCCTCAAATAGAAAAAGAAAATCAAATTCAATTTGAACTAATTCTATTCAAATCTCAACTTAAAACCATCTCGAATTATACGAATTCGAGTTAAATTTTTAAATGTTGATTTAATTCCTTAAATCAAATTAACCCTTATTTTTAAACCAACAATCTAAATTTTTAAACAATTAAATTTTGAGTCCAAATTTCAAAACTTCATTTTAAAGTATCTTTACATAGCTTATTTCAAAGTTCAAATTAAAAGTTCAAAGAAAATTTATCTTCAAAATTCAATTTATTGCCCAATTTTATCTTCCAACTGTGAAAGTGATTCTTAAACAATTTTAAGTTACAAATTCAATTCTTATCATTCAAATCTTAAGTTCAAAAGGGATTCCCATATCCTTAATTCCAAATTAAGGTTTAATTTTTATTTATCTCAATAATGGATATATTATCACAATCCATTTCTTCATTCATTCAAGCAAATCAAATTCACCATTTTTAGCTTTCCAAGTTAAATTTCAATTTCATTTTGAAATTTCCAATTCAAGTTTGTTCATTCTAAACTCATTTAACTTTCTCCAGGTTAAATTAAATTTACTTAATCCGGTCAACTTTACATAATTTGTATTCCCATTCAAAATTTTCAGATTAATAATCTTTCCCCTTTAAGTTTAAAAACTTACTTCACTTTGGGTTTCACATCACATTCCAATTTAAAATTCAAACACTAAGTGTTTATTTCAAATCATCATTGGTATTATGTATATTCCTCATATATACATTTTCTTTACACACCAAGTTATACTTTAAATTTTTAAACCACCATTGGTTCTAATTCAAAACAAATTTCTTTTAAACTATTTCAATTCTAATTTACCATTTTATTTTGAAAATAATCCAGAGTCAAACTATTTAATTTCCCAATCTCCATTTCCAATTAATTTCCCAACAATTCAATTTAAATTTCCACTTCCATTTAAATTGACTCAATACTTCAATTTCCATCGAATTTAATTCAATCCCAATTCAAGTTGAATTAATCTTAATTCCTTTCCAAATTCAAATTAAATTCCATTTGATTTTTTTTTAACTTACATCTTAAATTTTATTTCAAATTATTTCAAATTTAAACTTCCCATTTAAAATCAATGATAAAACCACTAGAAGTTTGCTTGCAGTGATAATTCACTGTATAAATTGATAACATAGAGTTCTTGACTATAAATTTTTGTGTAAAAAAGGTATGCTAGTGAAAATATCAATTCAATTCATGTAAGAAAGTGTATGGATTCCTTTACTTTGTAAAAACATTGACTGTATAAAAATAATTTGACCGTAACAAAAATGTTAGCTGGTTAGTTGTCTTGATTGTATAAAAATGGCTTGGCTGTGTAAAAACGTTCATGATATTTGCCAATAACGTGAGACAAGAGTAAATACTTCTGCAGGTCAGAGATAGATTTTTCTAGCTTTGTCCAAAACACACCAGTGCCACATTGTACATTCATTACTATTGTCTATTTCTTAGTAGATAACTACTCATTTTAACAGTGAAAATAATACCCAAAATATTACCATTACTTTAAATTACACGCTAAAAATGGAATTATGAACTGCTCATTTTAACAGTGAAGATAACTGCTCATTTTAACAGTGAAGATAACTGCTCATTTTAACAGTGAAAACACACCAGTGCTCATTTTGATTATGAACTGAAGCCTTAGTTTAGATCAATTGTATATCTTTGCACAAAATGGAATAACTTTGCATCTTTTATTGTTGATCCAATCATTGGTTTCCAATATGGAATATGTTACATACTGTCTTCAGTGATCTTTCGCGTATCAGTGTTACAGAAAATAAACATGTTACAGAAAATAAACATGGCACAGAAAATAAACCATTAATGTGTTATAAATGATTTACCTTAAAGTCCGGATTTGTTTTCGACTTAATAAACTTCTTCCACTCCGTCATGGTTTTGATGTTATCTGGTTTTAGTTGAAGTCTCTCTTCTTCGTTCTTTGCATTTACTATTTTGCGAACTAGCATGCTTTTTGAAGATCTAAAAATGCATCCCATTTGCTGAAATATAGGCACTTTTTGCCATTCCTCGTCTAATTTAAATCTAGCCTGCAATATTTTTTTTTAAAATCAACTTAATAACACACAGGATACAATTGGGAATATATGATATACATGAATCAACTGTTTCTCAAGGTGTTGTATTATCTAATCCTACTCAATCTAATTAAATTTGTTTGTTTCTTACCTGAATGGATTCCCAAAGAATGACTTTTAATTCGTTGCTGAGATGCTTCCAATTATCCAGTGTAACCGGAACATGCTCGCGTACAAGTGGGCCTAAATAAGAAGACAACTTGACCGATCCATCTCCTACTGGTTCACCTTCCCCATTAAACTCAACTTCAATTCAACTTAAAACATTTGCAGGAAGTCTTTTAGCTTTTGTTCGGCCTCTAGTTCCTTTTTTCACAATTGGATTAACATCGAAATTGTCATTTCTCTCGCTTGCTTCAACAACTTCAACATTTCCTTCTTGTTGCATTGCAATATCGTTGACGACTTGTGGAATTTCTTGAATTGGAGCATCATTATTTTCTAAGTTGCATTCATTTTGAGTATTGTTGTTAATCACGGTCCTCTTTCTTTTCGTATTTTTACCCATTATCTGCAATTAAAAGTACATGTAAACACACTTTAGTATTCATGCATAGCTAATAAAAGTACATATAAACAAACACTACGATATACATAGCTAATAAAAGTAAATTTATGACAAGGGAAACACTAAAATATACATAGCCTTATGTTGATGGTGGATGCGTGCAAGTAAATATACTGGATAGCCTACTGGATGTTTTAATTTCAGCATAATTCATATACTGGATAGCCTACTGGATAGCCTACTGGATGCGTGCAAGTAAACTCAAGTTAAAAAGTATTTCAGCATAAATCATATACAACATGATAGCCTACTGGATGCTTTAATTTCTATTTCACACAATCAAGGCAAAGACAGACAACAGCAGAACATATTCGATGCTTGTTTAGTTGCAACTATATGGCATATATGGTGTGAAAGGTGTAATCAATAGTTTAATAAGCTGGAAATGCCTCATTAGACCAAAAGGAGGAGGAATGTAAACTTGAATGCAGTTGGATTATGCTATTATATTTAACAAAATGGATAATCCTAACAAAATTTGATTGCCAAGTGTCTAACCCAAACTATGGTGTAATCAATAGTTTAATAAGCTGGAAATGCCTCATTAGACCAAATCTTATCATATAATCTCTTGCAGAAATTTTTTTTTCACAACTTGACAGTGTGTACGGGGCCGGTGGAAGATATGTTTTCTTTCCACGAGGTTGTGCAAAAAGACTATGTCGAATTCCCAAGTCCTCTAAATCTTTTCTAGAATTAGTTCCATCTTTTGATTTGCTGTCATGCAATATTGTGCCTAACAAACTTTCTCCAACATTTTTCTCCACATGCATTACATCTAAATTATGTCGCAATGGAAGTTCCTGTAACAATCAAGAATATAACATTTTAGTATTATACATTTTTCTGTTTAATCAATGTAGGGAAAAAAATAAACACTAACCTCCCAATATGGTAAATCAAAGAAAATTGACCTTTTTTTCCACCTTGATAACTCTTTTTTTACAGGGTTATCATTCTCATTATGTTCATCTTCTTTGTTGTGAACACGCTTCCTTTTTTTGTCCACTATCTTTTTTTTCCCTTCTTATCTAGTATTTTCTTCTTTATCTTTTTTATTTTTTTTATTTCTTCTTTCTTGTCTTTTCCAAAATCATTAGGAAAATCTTGAAGCATAGCAGAAATGTTTCTACCTGTCAAAATCCTAGGCTTTGTGTCTTTCTCCACTGTATTATCAAACCAAGTCTTCTGTTTTCTCAATGAGTCTGAAGAAGGTAAAAATCTTCTATGACCCATATACACACTTTCGACTATGATTTAACCATCGACTATGAGTGTTAACACCGCATAATGGACAAGCTTTTTTACCTTTTACACAACATCCAGCAAGATTTCCATAAGCCGGAAAATCATTTATCGTCCATAGTAAGATTGCTTTTAAATTAAAAAGTGTTTTACTAAATGCATCGTAAATATCAACACCTTTATGCCACAAATGATGTAAATCTTCTACAAGTGGTGCCATATATATATCAATATCATTTCCCGGTTGCTTTGGACCAGGAATCACCAATGTTAACATAATATTTTCTTCTTTCATACACAACATAGGTGGAAGATTATATGTCACTAGCATTACTGGCCAGCAACTATATTTAGAACTTTTAATGGCAAATGGATTGAAACCATCTGTAGCTAGACCAAGTCTGAGATTGCGCGGATCGGCTGAAAATGATTTATATTTCTCATCCACTACATTCCAAGTTACAGAATCCACAGGATGACGCATTTTTCCATCATTGCTTTTATTACTATAATGCCATCTTAGATCTTCTGCCATTTTTTTGGATCTAAACATTCTCCTGAATCTTGGAATGATTGGAAAATATCTCAACACTTTGACAGGGATGCCTTGCATGATCTCTTTTGTACTCTTATTTATCTTCCATCTTGAAGAACCACATTTTGGACAACTATTCAAATCTTTGTTTTCTTTTCTAAAAAGACAATAATCGTTCTTACAAGCATGAATCTTCTCGAAACCCATATCAAATATTTTAAGAAATTTTTTTACTTCATATATAGTCTTGGGAAGTACATTATCCTTCGGCAATAATACATGTACCACATTTAATAGCTTATCAAAACCAGTATCGGATAAACCGCACTCACATTTAAGATTATATAAAGCGGTGATAGCAGATAATTTTGTCTGACCTGCACAATCGGGATACAATGGACTTTCTGCATCTTCCAATTTTTTTATCAAATCATCTTCTCGTCTTTGTGCATCAACATTATCTTTATCGTCGGCAAAAAAGGTATGATCGACAAAATCTTCATCTTCATAGTGAACGACTTTGAATAAATCATATGTGTCATTCAAATCCATTTCTTCAACTATATTTAGTTGTTCACCATGATTATACCACCTACTGCATTTGTACTTAGGATCCATTCCTTTTATAACCAAATGCTCAAACACAATCTTGTCATGATGATGAGTAAGATTTCGACAATCTATGCAAGGACATAAAAAAATTTCTGCAACTGCTAAATTTTTCTTCGCGGATTGCACAAAATTCCATGCTCCTTGTCAGTACTCTATACTAGTTCTATGATGAAAAATAGACAACACAAATATTAATTGTAATATTAAAATTTTAAAATTTTTGATGCGTATTTAGTTGTATATTATCATATTACCTGTGTGAATGCAACCAGTCTTTCTCCATCATGAATATACACTGTAATGCACATCACAACATTACTGTTAAAGAGAAACATAGATTTGTGATGATTCATTCAAATCATTTCAAATATTCCTTGGAAGAACACAATTGCTGATTTGATAACTATGACATCATACTATTTCTTTTAAGTATGTTGGATAGTTAATTTGCTGACATGATAGACCAAACTGCGGTGAAATATCTCTTGTTACATTCTTTAAATATACTTCATTCGGTACACTGCCTTTAGTTCTTTCTTTACCATTCAATAATGTTATCATTTTATCTTAATTTCTATACTTTTCTAAATCATTTTCGAATTCGTGGAAAAGTTTAATTAGTTCATTTGGGATATAATGACAGAAAACATGAGTTTCTCTTTTCTGAAAACGTAACTGATATTTATGTGCATTCATCTGTGATAGACGACCGATATTTACGCGTTGATTAAGATAAGTAGTAAGTATAAACCATATGCAAGAACTAATCCAATGAGCCTATTTTCTATGATGAATCCAGCTTTGCAAAAAGCTTCACCTAATATAATCATGATTCTTCTGTTGTCTGCAATTTATTACCACTTTAACAACTAAAAGCAAGTGGAAATTTAGAAGGAAAAAACTCTAATATTTAAAAATAAAATTGCTTTAGTATACTAATGATTGACAAAATCTAAAAATGTTGACAGTAGAAATAATACCAAAACTTTTTTTAAGCATGCAGTCCTAAAACATGCAGATGTTTAGAAAGTGACAAAAATAATGCATTCATCCATTACAACGAAGAACGACTAAAAGCATACATTAAAAGCTTGTGTCAAAAGATAACACTGAACTTGTGATTTAGACAAATTTAAACATGCCCAACATAACACGTTACCTAGTGTCAATTCATGCTTCAACCAAAAAACTTGCCTCTTTTATATATTCTAACAGTAATGCAAAGAGGCTAAGTATTGATAAACATATAGAAAAATTGAAGCATTCATACATTAAACTTATCACTAGTATCCCTATATTACTTATAAAATAACATAAAACAAAATTAATATATACTTCTTATTACCTTCAATATGACTTCAGGAATTATGCAATTATGTTCACAACAGCTAACCACAAGATAAATATAGAGTGAAATGGTCAAATGTGTTTTGTTGTAGTTCACCAATGAAACAACTCTAAAATGAATAGATGTCCACAAATCAATGGTCATTTTTAGTGTATGTAAAAGACCAAATGTGTCAAACTTACAAAATAATCCCTTGTCTTTGTTATAAAAAAACCGTGTCATGGATTTTGAACTCGGATGATGATCGGTTACACTGTACTATGATCAAACAGTTTTTTTTCTCAAATTATAACTTGATGTTCATCTTCCCTCAAACTTAAACACTTACAAAGAAATTTAGCGTTGTCCATGAACTTGAACCATCATCTATCTCCACCAGTTATTTTTCACAAGATGATATCTTTTATTTTTGTTTATGTGAATTGTTCACTTTTACCAGATATGGATTCAAATATTAGGTATGTATTAACATAATAAATATTTTACGGCCAGCAGAACCAATATACCTAAACTTATTCGTCTAACCTAGAAAAATTAAAACCAGCTACAAATGAAAGCTGGTTGGATCTGATCTTAAGACTACAAATCAAATATTGGATGCAGATAATTCAATAACTATACCTTAATGTCCTTTAATACATCATCTATCTACCACCAATCTAAAGCTTCTAAAAGGATACAAAGGGTCATCAAGATTCCATGTATATAATTTTGAATATGAAAACTGGCATAAAATGCAATATATATTTTAATTGAAGTTAAACATATGATCATGAGAACAAACTTGGAGAACTGTTACAATTACATTTCCAACATATTATCATTAGGCATGAAATTTTTTTGTGGCACTTCCATTCCTAAATACGTTAGTGAAAATGCATGGTGCACAAATTATTTGCCTTTGGGTCAGGTAACAACTTTCTAGTTTCTAAGTCAAACTAAATATCCTTGAATCTAAGATGGGATCCAATGCCATAAAATAAATATTTTTTTAAGAGGCAAAATTATTGTAAGCATTCCAAGTATCAAATCATTTAATAGTACTCTGCACTTCATAAGGTCTCACAGACCATGATTGAGACTAATGAGCCTATATTAAATAACTAGTTATATTTTTCCATTTCTCACTGTATATGTATTATTTTACTGTAGTGGATAAAATTCAATGAGCCTGAAAAGAAAACTACAAGTGTATACATCTGAGTAATGATCTAATGTTACTAATGCACGATAATCTAAAAAGGTAATTTTAACACTTGGCTAGTAATTATAGTTGACTAGGAATGAATAAGTGTAGACGTTAAAAAGAAATTATCAAAATATTGTTAACACGTGATGGACGGATACTTATGGTAATTATTCATAACTTCTCATATTTTAACTTCCAATTTATTTGGTCTAGCCTGAGATTTATATCCTATATCAAGGTCGAAATGAAGATATTAAATCATGTATATATGTATGATGCAAGTGGACAAGTTCACACAAAATGCTCAAGGATAAATGAGAATCACGAAATTAATATGTATAAAAGGTTTAAATAACCAGAACATTTACTTTGATAACCTTGCACCAAATGGTAATCAACAAATGTAAAGCTCAATACTAAAGTTTCAATCCTTAAACCAATAAAATCATATCAAATATTTTACATATATCAAAACATAAATAGAAATAATAATTAAAGACTGAAAATTTTAGATGAGCCATTATACAAATGAACAATGTTACAAGGCACTTGAAGAAATAATATCCCATTATATTAATACTTCCATTATGGTTCAGACTACCCAAACAAAAATTACCAAGACCTGTTGAGGATCAGGCCATGTAGCCCTACTAAACTTGCTAAATACCATTCACCTCTAGCAAGCTATCTTCTGGTTAGGTTTCATTAACACACCCATAAATTTCGTAGGCTTCACAGTAGTAAGGATATGTAAGAACATTTTACACCTAGGCTACCTATTACTAATCAAATTTTAATAACAATGCATATCTCATATTTCAATTTGTAAAAAAACAATAAAACTATGAGAATATGAAAGAACTGCCAATAATAGTAATGATTCAGCTTGTACAAATTTTAGTTTACTAGCTTCATCAAGACCAATCATCAAAAACGTAATTCTTCTAGTCCAGCTACTTAACCCTAATTTTAAATCAAAAACTCAATTAAAAACAAAATAAATTTTCATATCGGGGCAAATGTCAAAACAAGGAATTTGAAATTCCAAAATCAGCAACGAATGGAGGAATTTCGAAATGGAACTTAGATAAAAATGAAGAGTATTATAAAAATGAAGAGTATTACAACTTACTAACCAATCATGTACACATTACTAGTATATAAAAATGACCCCATTACCATGGTTTGGCTAATAAACTTCACAAAAAATAATTACTGTTATAATCTGATTATAGAGGCAATCGGACATCAAAGAATTTAAAGGTGTAATTTGAATTTAGAGTAGCCTTTTGACGAAATATGGAAGGGAATAAAACATAATTGTGAAATTATTTGATGGTAAACTAATAGACAATAATGATAATACTTGAGAGTTTTTAGCATCTGTTTCATACCTTGTTGTTTAAGCACACTAGACTGAAAATGACAGAACTCTACAAATATCAACTGTTCAACACCTGCACCCATAAAATAAATTTTTTATTAGCTACTTCATGGCCACATTAGACTGAAAATGACAGAACTCTACAAATTAGTCATTTTGTTATTAGCACCAAACTGTTTTCAAAAAATTTGCCATTACAACGACGCCATTTTGTAGCACCAGAGTAATGTCTATGCATTACCCCTCTCCTGATACTTGGCTTGCGCCATTAACAACAATTTTATCCACTTATACAACAATGTCAGAATCATATACAACATTAGCACCAAATTGTTTCCAAAAAATATATGAAGGTAATAGCTGTTAGAAAAATAGAACATATGTAAACTTCATTCCCTTTATTAATAATGATTAACAAATTTGCAATAGACAACCAGTTTCTTATTTATTTTCACAGCTACAGATTTTTATAGAAAGATTCCAGAACACAGAATTGCTCTATCAACCCAAATTATAAGATGTTGTAGGGATCCAATCATCCGAACAACTAGTAGTAGCTTTAATTATGAAACAAGGTTACTTGTCACAATACCGTACACATGCATCGGATTAAATGAGTGTGATGCATTTATGAGTTCAGTGAAATAATCAAAACTTCACATTGTTAATGATGACTTAAAAGAAATATAGTAAATGTAGAAAAGAAATATATATTAAAAAGTCACCGTCCTAGATTTGTAACCCATTTAAGATAATAGTCACCGTCCTTGATCACTAAAAGGGTAGCAAACTTAAGTTATTTTACTATTACGGTTCTTAAGCATTAATAGAACATGCATAGGTAATTTGGTTATCCAAATAAAAAATACGACTGAATGAATATCAAGCAACATGTATAAATATATATATCCCTATAATTTGTGCTTTTTTCCAAAAAAATCTCTTCAATTTTGCATCATTGGATGCATACAAAAGGTTAGATTTAAACTTCCATGTAGTTTTTTAATTGAATTGAAATGGTTAAAATATACCTTGATTAGAAACTAAAAGGTTAAACTTAAATTACAACTCAATTTTGATAATTGATCAGGTTTAAAAACTGACTGTATCAAGAAGGTAACTGATTACTTTAACCGCTAAAATAACACTGATATGAGAACCAGTTCTATATATTTTTCTCTTTCTTTCCACTGACTTCATCAAGAACTTAATTCAAATGAGAATAAGGATATCTTATCAAAGAAAACCTAGATCCTATTCTCAATGATTGGATTCATGTTTCAATTTCGAACCATCAAAATTAAAATGAAACCTTATCTAGTATTCTAGGTACTAGTAGCAAAAATAAGGTTGAAATGATAAAATTCAGTATTATCCATCATCAACCAAAGGCTAAACATAACTGAATAGAAAAAAAGAGTGGAAAATTCATTAAACATCGGCTATTAAAGCCAATAACCCCTTTTAGAGTTATGCAATGCAAGCAACAATCGTAGCATAATGCAAGTGATTACAAATAAGAAGGAAAACATATAAAATATGGTTATGATACTTACAATACGAACTTCAGGTGGCTGATTTGGAATGATTTAGCTGAAGAGCCAAAGTGGTATGAAGGCAAATAGGGAAAAGGACTACCAATGGTGGCGGCGAAGAGGGCTAGCAACAGTGGTGAAAAAGATGCAGCAATGGCTAAGATTAAGAGATATATGGCAATGATGAAGACAAATTGAAAAGTGCCAGTGGCAAAGAGACCTAGCGACAGCGGTTAAGGTATCCAACGTCGAGCGATGAATTCTAATTAGGGTTAACAATTTAGGGACAAAATTTTATAACTGGGAATTTATATTTGATGTGGGGATGGAAATTTCACAGAAATTTCTATGGTGAAATTTATTTAGTTTAGGTTTAGTAAAGAGAGGGAAGATGAAATTCTACCGCCTTTGGCTAACAGACGGCGTTTCACGAAATTATGTTCATAATAATTTTATTTTTAATCGCACAGGATATAAAGACGCCGTGCCAATTTGCTGTTATATACATGTTTTCTTGTAGTGTATATACCTTGGTGATAGTTTTCCTGCTTTGCCAAATCTCAATATTTTCCTCATTGGTGAAACTTTGAGAAATACATGATCCCCCACTTCAAATTCTACTGGCCTCCTCCTTTTATCTACATATGCTTTCTGTCTTTCTTGTGCCACTCTCATTCTTTGCCTCACTAACTCAATTCTTGCAGAAGTTTCCTTCACATGTTCTGGTCCAAGCAATACTCTTTCACCTACCTCCATCCAACATGCAGGAGATAAACAAGGCTTTCCATACAAGGCCTCAAATGGAGCCATACCTATGGTGGACTGGTAGCTATTATTATAAGCAAATTCAGCTAAATAAAGATGATCTTCCCAGTTGCCTCCAAAATCTAATATACATGCTCTAAGTAAGTTTTCTAAAACTTTATTAACAATCTCAGTTTGCCCATCTGTTTGTGGGTGGTAGGCTGTGCTTAGGCTTAGTTCTGTCCCCATGGCTTCTTGAAAGCTACTCCAAAACCTTGAGGTAAACAAGGTGTCTCTATCACTAATGATAGTCTTGGGAATACCATGCAATCTCACTATCTCCCTCACAAATAATTGAGCTAGCTTATGAGCATTTCTGTTTGAACTTATTGGGATGAAGTGTGTTGTTTTTGTGAGCCTATCAACCACTACCCAAATACTATCATTGCCTCTTCTTGTTCTTGGCAAACCATCCACAAAATCCATTGAAATGCTTTCCCACTTCCAGGTAGGCACTTCTAGAGGTTGCAGTAAACCTGAGGGTCTTTGATAATCTGCCTTAACTTGTTGACATGTTAAACAATTTTCCACATATTTTGCTACTGCTCCTTTCATCCCTGGCCACCAGTAATTCCTCTTGAGATCATGGTACATTTTTGTACCACCTGGGTGTATAGTATATTTTGTTTTGTGATGCTCATCCATAACTTCTTGCTTCAGTTCCTCTACATTTGGTATGCAGAGCTTTTCCTTTTTCCTTAAGTAACCTTTATTATCTACTTCATAATTTTCCAATGTCATGCCTTGTGATATCATGTCCTTCTTCTCCTTTAAATTTGTGTCTTGATCCTGCATTTGTCCTATTTTATCAACCAGAGTTGACCTTAAAGAATGAGGCTTAGTTTTCCATATTCAATCATATTACTGTGTGCCTTATTTGATACTCCAATTTCTTCTTTTATTTCCACTTCATTGAGAATTGTCAAATCCTTGAATTCAGTCATCATTAAGCTTGCCAATTTTGCCTGATGCCTACTCAATGCATCTACCACTATGTTAGCTTTTCCAGGGGTATACAATATATCAAGATCATAGGCAGCTAGAAATTCTACCCACCTATGTTGCCTCATGTTCAAGTCTTTTTAGGAAAACAAATATTTAAGTGACTTATGATCTGTAAACAATTCAAACTTAGCACCTAATAAATAGTGTCTCCATAGCTTCAATGCATATACTACAGCAGCTAGTTCTAAGTCATGTGTAGCATACCTTGTTTCATTTGGCTTGAGTTGCCTTGATGCATATGCTATGACTCTACCATGTTGCATGAGCACTGCCCCTAATCCAGATCCACTAGCATCTGTGTAAACCACTAACCCTTCATTACCCTCTGGAACTTGTAAAACTGGAGCTTCCATCAGTGCCTTCTTCAGTGATGAAAAAGCTTGCTCACACTTCTCTGTCCACACATATGGTTGCTCCTTTCTAGTTAACTTGGTCAATGGGATGGCTATTC
This sequence comes from Allium fistulosum, assembly GCA_030737815.1. Taxonomy (NCBI): domain Eukaryota; kingdom Viridiplantae; phylum Streptophyta; class Magnoliopsida; order Asparagales; family Amaryllidaceae; genus Allium; species Allium fistulosum. The sequence goes on along the minus strand of CM060902.1, from coordinate 1,364,608,557 downwards.
TTGCAAAGTCTTTTATAAACCTTCTATAGTAGTCTACCATTCCCAAAAATGATCTCACCTTAGTCACTGATTTGGGTCTACTCCATGATTGCACTGCTATCACCTTAGTTGGGTCTACACTAACTCCTTGTTGTGATATAATGTGTCCCAAAAATTTTACTTCATTCTGCCAAAATGTGCATTTAGAGAATTTGGCCTTTAAATCATGTGCTCTTAGTCTAGACAAAACCAGATGCAAGTGTTTTGCATCATCCTCTTTTGATTTTGAATACATTAATATGTCATCAATGAAAACAACTACAAATTTGTCTAGAAAGTCTCTAAATGTCCTATTCATTAAGTCTACAAAATAGGATGGTGCATTTGTCAATCCAAAAGGCATTACTAAGAATTCATATAAGCCATACATTGTGTTGAAAGAAGTGTATTTAATACTCTCCTCTTCAACCTGCATTTGGTGAAATCCAGAGGCTAAGTCTAGCCTTGAGAAAATTCTTGCTCCATTTAATTGATCAAATAAATCATCAATTCTGGGAAGGGGATATTTATTTTTAATGGTGACTTTGTTTAATTCTCTATAATCAATGCACATTCTCAAAGTACCATCATGCTTCTTCACAAATACAACTGGAGAGCCCCAGTTTGAACTACTATGCCTTATGAAGCCTTTCTGCTCCAATTCTTCCAACTGTTGCTTTAATTCTACTAATTCTTTTGGACCCATTCTGGTAGGCTTTTTGATGATAGGACTTGATCCTGGAATTAACCTTATTTGAAATTCAACTGGTCTATTTTCTGGAACTCCTACAACTTCCCCAAAAACATCTGGATATTCATTTATTACTTTTATGTCTTCTAAAGTCAATTCCTTTTTAGTCATACTCCATATTTGATTAAGGCAATTTATCTTGGATGCTTCACTCATGACTATAATATTTTTACCATTTTCTGTTTTTAAAGAAATTGTAAAATTTTCTAAATTCAAAATTGATTTGAATTTACTCAACCAATCTACTCCTAGAATAATTCCTATTCCAGGATATTTCAACACGAATAAGTCAGATTTAAACATATTTCCTCCTATGTTTAATTCTACTCCCAAACATTTTAATCCTAGCAGACAAGAGCTACATAGGGGGCTTTGAATAAACAAGGGGTTTTCAACTGTATTGTATGTGAGAGCTAATTTATCCACTATATCTTGTGAGATTAGAGAATGTGTGGCTCCAGTGTCATATATAACTATGATTGGGTAATTTTTAATTAGAAGTATACCTTCCAATTGTCCAAAGTTTCCCACTGCATTTTCCTTTTCCTTGGCTTCCAATGCTCCTACCTTTGCTCCTTTCTTGAACTCTGGGCAGTTCCTTTTAATATGACCTTCTTTCCCACAGTTATAGTAGCTGAATGGTGCTTTCTTAGCTGCTTGACACCTATTTCTCATGTGTCCTTCCTTGCCACAATTGTAGCAGGTAACCTTCTTCTTAATTTCCCCAATGGCTGCTCCTTCAACTTTCTTATCTACATTCTTCTTGTCATAAGGATGTGCTCTATTCTTCCCTTTCTTTTGACTATTAGCTCTCATGTTCCTGAATTTTTCTCTTGCATTGTCATGTTGTTCAAAAGAAAGAGTAAGATCTATGACTTGATCAAATGTTCTGTCTTTGTATGGTAGCATTGCTCAACTCAAACCAGCATTGAGTCCCTGAATGAACCTTGAATTCTTTGATTCTTCATTCCCTATGAGCATAGTTCCATACTTAGACAAACTCTCAAATTTTTGAGTGTATTCAGTCACACTCATTGGTCCTTGCCTCAGCCTTATAAATTCCTCCAGCAGTGTTGCCTTAGCTGTTGCTGGGACAAATCTTGCCTCAAGCATCTCCTTGAATTGATCCCATGTTATCTCATTTTCTGGCCTTCCTGTGATGATCACCTCCCACCAATCTAGTGCTGCTCCTTTGAGCCTTCTTGAAGCTATCTGCCTCTTCCTTTGATCATTAATTTGCATGTCTGCAAATATTCTTTCTAAAGTTCTCAACCATGTCTGCACACCTATAACTCCTTCAGTGCGTTCAAAATCCTTGCCTCCTAAGTTTGAAAATGACTTCAATAGCTTAGCTAATTCCTCATGAGGATTTTCTTCCCTCTGCACTGCTCCTTCCCTAAATGCTCTCACCAAATCTTGCAAATTAACCATTGGTGTTGTATTAGAGGGTCCTGCTCCAGTACTTGGTGGTCTTCCTACCATGGTTCACTATTCAATTTACATAACTAGTTAGTTTAATTTGTAAATTATTTCAGTAGTTTTATTTATACTGAAAATATTGTAATGTATTTGGTCTCATAAGATTTTATTCCTATAAGAGAATTTGATCTTTATTTCTGCTATGTTTAATAACATAGCTCTGATACCAACTGAAGTGACCCAATTCTCTGATCACTTGTTTGCAGTGATTTTTTTACAATAGATCACTTCTCTTAATTCATTCTCCCAAGATCCAGAATCTTACCAATATAAACATATCAGTGTATAACTAAATCATGTCATTTATATATATGAAGATATATAAATGGTTCTTTGCTTATCAGAGTAATTAAAATAGCAAAGAAACTCATTCACACAATGGTTCTCATATTTGAGAGACTTTTGTGTCACATAGCCATTCTATCTATTTTGTTGAACTCAGACTTGATTTTTAAATCCTAAAATGATCAAATCATTTTCTTATCTAATTTCCTAGCTTGTGCTATAACTCAGATTAATTAATTTCTGAATTTACAACCTAGCTATTTGATCATAGAATTTAGGGATTCAATACTTGATATTTTGACTGATACAGGGTGTTAGATCAATTCATACATATATGTTTAGCCTGGGGTTCTACTTTTAGATTCTACAATTTGAGTGATCATATAAAAGCATAGGTGGTAAACTAGTTTAAAGGGTTAAGTCAATGAATCAGAACAAATGAACATGGTGTAGACTCAGACTAATATGCTAAATGAACTCTGACAAGTACATGAGGACAGTAAGATCATAGCGATGTGAAAGAATCAGATATGGGCAAGTTTTTCAAATGAACACAGGATGAAGACTTTTGATGAACTTTAAATAAAGAACAAATGACATTCTTTAGCTTGCGGGGAAGTAATGGAGATGCCCAGTACACAAACAAGACCACTTGATGCTGCAACTACAGATGAAATGATTAAAACTAATTGCAACTAATCTATGGAACAAGCATTTGAATAGCAGGGCTTGATTCAACATAAATGTAGTTGAGATTTACAAGTACCAATCATGCATATGAACTTGTTACAGAAAACAAAACAGGTATTCACTAGAATTATGGATGTTCAGGTGGAATTTGTAGGCTAAGACTTCTGGCATTTTTACATGAACTTGTATCAATTAAAAGACATACATAAACCTTTCTGGTTAGACAAAGTTAAGTTCAACCCTGACCCTTGTCACTTTAACACATATTTCTTCCAAACAGTTTTAACTTTATATCTGAAGTGCATCAAACTTGTCAAGGAGAATACATCCATATATCAGCTTATATGACATCTTCCCCTTTAACATAACTTACTGAAATTATTTCAGAGACCTGATTACTTAAATTTACAGCTCACAACACATATAATGTTTAAGTTCTTACATATTCTTTTCAAGTAAATCAAGCAAATATCAATCCTGAGAAATTGTATAGGGCATAAGAAAGTTTGCCTAGCTTTATTTATTACAATGAAACCACTGCATTTTCTAAAAACATTTCTAAAAGCAACCAGATCTTCAAACATCCATGCAAGCAAGCTATTCATGCATCTTTTCCTGCAACAACATTTTGAGATGCCTCAATAAAATGAGACACCCCAAATATTGCAAAGGCAATAAATAGGGTCAGAAATAAATTCTGGTATGAGTGAAATCATATATTAAAATCTTTTGTAAATTCTTTAATCTGCATAGAAATCCTATTTTAACAAGGCACTATTTCATACAAAAATCTGAGCATATGTAAGTTAATATCCCAATCATACACCCAAACATTCATCCAACCATTTCATCCAGACATTCATGCACATGCTCCTATGGATTAACTCCTAACTTCCATAGCCTGATTTCTCAATCTCACTTCTACCTTTTTATTTGGTCTGACTCCTTGCCATTGAACACCATGTGTGCATTGTAAAGGGGCTCAGTTCTGTTAACCCTTTACACAAAGGCCTATAGGACTTAAACAAGTCATGCACATACCCATCATCCACCTGATTCTGAGCAGATCAAGGCATTACTCCTAAATTATTCTTATAATTTAGAGACCATGCTTATTTATCTTCTGAAAATTTTATTATCACTTGAAATGCTTTGCATTCTTTTCTTCCTTTCATGAATCAAAAGTTATGAAACTCTCACAGGGGTTTTAGTCAGACATATCAAGCTTTCATGCAAAATACTAAATCCCATTCCAAGGTTATTTTATTTTAATCATATTTTATGAAACTTGCATACCTATTTATCTACAGAAGTATTCCTATGTCTCACATAAATCTGATGAAGTTATATAACCTATTTATTTATTTTACTGAGAACACAGGACATGATTTTTCTTTGAGAAAAACCCATAAAAACATATTAACTTATAATAAGAACTACTCAGCACCTATACATGATACTGCATTGTTCATATCATTTTAATATAAACTAGGCATAAGCATAAATCTCATTATTCACACTGCCTACTTATTTTTCCTTTGATATCCTATTTCTCAGTAAAACATTCAGTTCATTTCTTACATAAAACTGGATCATAAAATCCACTTCTATGATCTGGATACATGTTTGATTACTTGTATTTTAAAGCAAAAACTGAAACAATCTTATCAAATCAAGACAGATCAAAACTTCAACCAAAAGTTCAATAAAAATACCATCCATGATCAACATGCATTTATTCAGAGAATAAAATCAAACATAAAATTATGATAGAATTTATATATGAAAATAACTTGGCTGCCCTTAGCATGGGTCTTAATGCCTCAAATCCCATAAGTGATTATCACTCACCTTTCTTTTCTCCTCCCCGAGAATACTCAGGCCTGAAGACAATGTGAGTTTATTTTATTTTTAATTTTATTTCCTCTGTTTTCTCCCTAGAAACAACTGTTGCCCCTCCTTTGATTTAAATCATTTTGCTTGGGTTTTAATGGAGGAAAAACCCATTCTATCCTTACCTTACTCAGAGAATCATATGTGTATAATTATGGCTAAAGGTGCCATTTTCTCTTGATTTCTATTTCTGGTAAAATAGTTTGCTTTTCTCTTTTCTGGATACATGCTATTTGCATGATTTTTATCTACACATTGTTTTCATATGACTCAACTTCACAATGTATTTTATTATACCTGGGTTATTTATCATGTTTCTTTCTATAAACTTGATTTTTAACTAACATAATTTACCATTTGCTTCTTTCTTGATTTATTTCAAAAATGCATTTATACTCATAAATATTACTTAACTGGTTTTTATGCATTTTAATTATCAAAAGGAGTTATTCTATCACTTTTATATTTTTCTGACTACATATGTATGTAATATTCATGAGATATGTGAACTTAAAAATTCATTCATACTTTAGCTATTTTGCTTCTCATCATTATCTATTGAAATAATTATTCCCTTGCTTGTTTCTCTCATTCCCTTTTGATATTCATTTTCAAATTATTTTATTCTTCAATTATTTTCTATTAACTAACTTAATTTTCTTTTCATTTCAGAATTATTTTTATCTCAAAAATTTTGGGTCTTCACATATTACTTATATCATAGTGTATATTATCTAATTACCTTCCAATTACATTTAAACTTTTCTAGGTAAGTTATATTAATGTTTCTGAATGTAATTAAACACTATAAAAATTTTCCTTTTATTTACAACATTTATATTAAGCCAGATTTTGGTTTGAACAATTTATTACTTAAGTTTTCTTCTTGTACAACCCTCTATTATACCTTAACATTTTAACTTTTTGAATATTTTAGGCAAGTTATATATATTAGAATGCAATTTAGTATTATACAAATAAGTTTTATTCCAATTCAACTATTTTAAGTTGGTTAAATTTCATTTATCTTTTTAGATATTCCAATTATTCAAAAATTTCACTTTATTTCAATAATTTAAACCATTTCTTAATATAAAACTTAAGTTTCAAATTTCCGGTTTCACTTCAAACTATTTGGAAATAATTATATACATATATATTTTATAAATCAACTCACATTCAAGAAATTCAAATTAAATTCTTTTTTTTTCAAACAAAAGTGTAGTAAAGCTACTAAGTGGTCTCTCTACTCTGAAACTCGAAAATGAATGTCGATGATGCTACAATCATCACCGAAATTATTTTTCAGTGACAAAAGAGAAGAGTACCGATTTAAAACTTTTAAAATTCTTTGGAAATAATTTCTATTCGAAAATACTTTAAATAATATGCCCTAAGAATTTCAAAACCAAATTTTCTAAAATACCAGAAAAATTCATTTCAATTCCAATTAAATTTATAAACCATGTTTTATAAATTTATCTATTTATCATGTTGGAATAGTCAATGGTTTACAAAACAATAAATAAAATCAAATATTATCCTTTTTAAGAACCAATCCAGTCAACTATTAAATTTTAGAATATTTTTTTACTTATATATATATAATATAATCATACAAAATTTTATTTCATTTATCAAATTTGAAAACAATATTGTGTCAGTTTGCTCTGTTCAAGTGTTTTGGAATTCCTATCGATAGCGTTGATCAGACGAATCGATCGAAACTCCAAAATTCAAACTTAACAACTCAAACAACATAATAAAAAATATTTTTATTTTAATTTCAAATACACTCCCTCACATGATAATTCCAGAATGGATTTCAAAACAAAGATAGAGATCCAAATTCAAGGGGACCCTAATCAAATAGAATTCTACTAGATGATAGGCTCTAAATGAAGATAAGATGATTAAATAACAAAATAGAAAGATGGATAGACTTATATAAATCGTGGGCGAACTTAACCGGGTCAACCGTGACATCAAGAATAAGATTTATGCAGAATTCTGGGGCAATCGACACCCGATCACAAGAGAAAGAATTCAGGCATAGCAAGAGGTGACATCATCTAAACTGAAGATATAGAAATCTCCGGTGAATCAATGTTCATTGTAAAGGAGTTTCACCCCTTTACAAACCATTCTAAGATTGGCGGAACTGCCTATTCATTATAGATATCAACTGGAGTGGAGCTATGGGATGCTCCAAAATCAAGAACGCGAACAGGAGAAGACAAGAATGAATTTTCAGAACGAAGGGGGAAAATTCCAAAATTCAAATGAAATCGAGTCAAAGAATTCAAGCTCGAACGAAGGTGATTCTATAATTAAATTTACTCTATATACTAAGTTTTGCCTAAACCAGAGCTCTGATACCAAATGTAACAACCCGATATTTCATGCCATTCGCATCCGCACATGTCAGACTTGAATTGCTTAAAATATCAGATTGTTAATTTTATATTTGGCAAAACTCAGCATATACAGTAAATAAATAAATCACAAAATCACAGACACAGAGTAATATGATAATAAGCAGTGGAAAACAAATGAATAGTAGTTCATGAAGCTACTATATATATAACAGAGTTAAAACAAGATACAACAGAAGTCTCGAATATAAGGAAGTCTAAATATAATAGTCAAATGACAACATCTGAATATATCACTGGAGTCAACTGTATAACTGAAAGCTGAATAGATATAGATGGATCTCCAAGCGAAGCTCCAAACTCCAAAGGTGAGTCTCAAATGCTGTGACACTCAGTCTGACCCGAGCGTAAAGCAAAACACAAAACACTCGAGTCAGGATTAACATTCTTATATTAATAAATTCAACTCAAGTGAAATGTCAAATAAAATACAAGTAACTTAAAGGATGCTTGGGATTTCCATCCTAGGATCCATGGAATTATCTACTATGTAGTAATATACGCTATTATAATATGTCTATAGTAAAGTAAAAATATTAAAACAGCGTTAAGGCGTTACCCATATCTCCCTTAACACATTTTATATATTCCCATAGTCTATACAGTACCGTACGCTCCTCCGAGAGGTTTACACAGAGGGCACTCCATAGGTATGGTACAAAACAAACTTGTAGAAGGCGCGCTAGGGCATGTGAACACGGCATACGAGGAAATGCCAGGGTAGATATACCATTTGCGGATCCGAACTGGTGGTAATGCATAGCCGCTACTACCGCCCACCTCAAACACACTCCCATAATCAAAATCAAAGGGTGGCCACCAAAACAATCAAAAAAGCAATATAATGGTATCGAAGAAATGTGCCCGATAGGAGAAATGACCTCACTTGGCCCGGCGTGGCTCCTGATTTTAGTCACATCTAAGCTGACTCACGGGAGTCAGGGTCAAGTCATACCTCATACGGAAATTGTTCACCAAACCATCCTACTTTATTTCTGGAATCCCCACTACGTACACAGTTGTTAAAGTGGTTTTCAGTATTGGCAGAGAGTATGACAATATCCGATCCCGATCTCTTTAACAACCAAACGTTATTATAACTCCGTGGCCATTTCAAAATATCATACTTCAAAACCAAAATATCATATCCATTTCAAAACCATATCAATACGATATCATTTCTTACTTAAAATTCTATTCACTTCAAAAATCATAACATTTTCCAAAATTATAACTTTTTGAAATTTATAACACTTTGAAATCCGTAACACTTCCTCTTAAACAGTTTAGATATTAATAATAGTACATATATATTAAAATAGTTGCAAATAAAATAGTTAATATAATAAAATAATTTGTATATAAAATAGTTATAAAATAAATAGTTTATATTAATATATTAAAAATAGTTTTATTTAAAATTTTATATTAAATAGTTTATATTAAAATAGTTTATATTAAAATAATTCATAAAGTAAAATATTTTATACATTAAAATACTTTATAAAAAATATAAAAAAAAGTTTCCTCAAACTTCACAAATCGATTCAGATAACTAATGATTATACGGTGGAATATGAAAGAGTATGGAAAGCTAAAAGGTCAAATTACGGAACCGATATGACAATCATTTTGTAGATTGCACCGCACACCGGACTTTGAAATTTACAATTGAATATACCATAGAGATCAGCATAATGAGATGATCAAAACGGTATACAGATATCAGTAGTATGACCATCGTATCAAAAGTCGATATTCAGTACCGAAAATGTTGCAAATTTGCCGAAAATAAGATAAACGGAGCAATAGCAATCCGAATTTGGCGAAACGAAATATGACGTCTCGCTCAGAAGATGATTTACAAATTTATTATATAAAAATATTCAGGTTTGGAAAATATTTTATTACCATCAAATATTAACTGATTTGGATTAAAATAAAATTTACACAAGAAACACTACGCCATAGATGACCTATTGCAACGAAAATACAAGATGTTGCTAGCTACAATGTAACGATAGCTATGCTGATTTTTGTCTATTACAACATTAGCTTCAGGATGTTAGCATAGATATCAACAATATGTTGTAGTAGCTATAGACTTATAAAAATATTATAAAAAATGAGTGCGGGCTGAAAAAAAAGCGGGCTGAAATAATTTTTAACGCGGGAAGAAAAAACAAAGCGGCAAAAGTTAACGAAATATTGAAGGGTTTCACTCAAACACTTAACAAAATGTCGGCCTCGTTCTCTTTTATTTCCTGATTTGGTTTTACTTTGTAAAAAAATGCCAGCCTCGTCTCCTCTTCGATCTGAAATTAGGGTTCTGTAATAGAGTCGCCGCTTGTCGTATTGATTGTCGACGCTTCAATTTCTTTCTTTGATCAATTGGATTGTTCGCGGCTTCTTCAATTTAGTCGAGTACGATTGTTATAACTGGTATGTGATTTTACTTTTCAATTTGCCTATGCCCTACTTGATTCGAGTAGAATGGTTATTCTTTGTTGCTTGAACTCGAATGATTTCTCTACCAATGATGTTGAACCTTTATATAGGGTTCGAATCCCTTTATTTTCGTTCGTCTGAATTTATTTGAATTCGTCAATTGATTTATCTCGCCATTAATTTTCGTATGGATGTTGATGATGATTACTAACTTGTTCAATTCGTATATATTTTGATTTCTTGCTTCTCACGGCTTGTTTGATTTCGTGGCCACCACGGCTTGATTTTCGGTTGACTTCGTATTCTCTAATTTTCTGACTATCATGTTTTTGGGTTTCTGCATTTGAACTTGACATTGTTTATTCATGTTAACATAACTTGACTTGTTCGATTCCTTGCCTTTGACTCTAGTTGTCATAGCTCTGACTTGATACACTCACTTGTATTTTGCTGTTTCATGACTTGATAAATTCATGTTATATGTCACAGTTGCAATTACTTGTGTACATGGTAGTCTTGGCCGAGTCTGGTGCTTGAATTTTTTATTGGTTCCTATAAGACTGTAGTTGTCTTTGACTTGATGTTTAATCACTTGTAGTTGCCGTAGTGTTGCAGTCTTGTTTATGTTTGTTGATGATGCTCTAACTGTTGAGGCAGTGTCATTGATATTCGAGTTGTTGTGCATTGTATACATGTGTGTTCATATATGTGCTCCATTGTATATTTGTAATCTCTGAACACTTCAGTCGGGTCTGGTTGCTTCATATGCATTGATCTTGAGTTGTTTTCATGTTGCATTTGTTTATATGTATGCTAGATTTGTAACCTTGTCTCATTTGCATATGATGCTTAGTACTTTGATCCCTGTTTCATTCTTTAACCACCAAGTGTTGTGTCTGGTTTGAACTCACTTTTGTGACCTGCTTCTCTGGTCTGTTCCATTTCACTGGTTTGGTGATGCTGGTTTCTTGTCTCTCTCTTGTGCATGCCTGAACTACTTTGTTCATGTATTGCTTGGACTTTGCTGATTTGAGGTTGCCTATGACCTTTGTACTACTGTACCACTTTACTTGTATCCTGTGCACTATTGTACCTATTGCTTTTGTTGTTCCTTCTATTCTTTGATCTCATATTCATATATACTGACCTGAACTGATCATTGAAATGCATTGCCTTGCCTTTGTTGGTTTGTGTATTTGCTTGAGTATTGATTTGAGTTGTTTTGTTGGTTCTTGATCATTTCAGGTTGATTTTTGAAATTGTACTTGAGTTGAATCCAGTTTCAAAACTCGGGTTTGACCTTGTGCTTGTGTCATGATGTTATCTGTATTTCACTTTAGTTGAACCCGACTTTTAATTTGGGTTTGACCTTGTGCTCACCTGTCCCTGTAGATTTATCAAGTGTATATCGGTGTGCACGACCTTGTGGCATGTACAGTGATACACTGTGCATGTCACAAGCTGTTCGTGTATGATGAATTCAGAATTAAGTGATGACGAACAACCCAAATAACATAGGCAAATAATATTTTCAAAATCTCATTTTATTTTATACTGCAAAAATATTTTATTTTCAATTTTACTGCGTCAGTGTATATTTTTGCAGATAGCTCATATGCTGGATTCAATCTGGAATAAAGTTGAAGATAAATACGAGTGAGAGTGAATTGTAGTGAGGTGCAAATGTAAATGGAAAATTGTGATGTAATCAAAATTGTATTGTAATTGAAATTGTATATATATAATGAGAGCTTGAATTTGTACTATTCAAAATTGTAATAAATATTTGTTTGAATAAAATATCCGTTTGAATTTAAATTTCGTGTTATTTATTTTATTCGGCAAATATTTATTTAATCTGTGAAAATAAAATAGTACATTAACATGTTGGGGCCCAGATCGTGGGGCCCACTTTTTAGTAAATTTGGTACATGTGGCAACAACAGAACCGATGTTGCCCTAGGGCCGCAAAGATGTTGCCTTTGACTCTAGGGCAACGCGGCAAAATGCATCACCGAGAAAGTGTTGCCTTTGCCCTTTTTTAGCCTACAGCAACATTTTTTGGCACTTCCTGCATCACTTCTTGGGTGTTGCAGTATGCAATCTTTGGCGTAGTGAAAATAAACTTCCATATTATCAGATGAAAATTTACCATTTGCTATGTTTAAATAGACGTATTTCAAATATCAATTTTTTTATTTCAAAATTCAATTATTTAAAATTTCACAGAATTCTAGTTAATTACAAAAAAACATTATGATTTACGGGTCGTTGCATAAACTGAGGCTAGATATATCACCCTTGCACTACCTTTCGGGCTTATGTGAAGGGAATATAGAGCGTGGCAAGTGAACACACAAGTGTGAACACTTATTGACTGTAGGCGTTATTAGTAAAAGAATTTTTATATACTTACACCAAACTCGGATAAACTGAAGCCAGATATACCGATCGTGCACTGCCTTTCGGGCTTATGTGAGAAGGGTTCAGAGCATGGTGAGTGAACACACTAAGTGTGAACACATGACTCTAGGTGTTAAAAAAATACATATATACAAATGTTTTTTTTAAATTATATATATATATATATATATTTTTTGTTTTTTTAAGAAGAGAGATGGCAAAATCATCCTAGTACCATTTAACTTAGACGATAAAAATGTTATGTCCTTTACTTTAAATTTACCACTTTTAAACAAAGATTTTTAACTAGAATATACTTCATAATTAACACATATGAACCTTCTTATATACTAGTTAACCATTGTTATTTGTAATCAAACTTCATTTTTATTTTTGTTAAGACAAATAAATTTTCAAAATTTTCAATTTTTTAACCAAAACTTATACTTATCCCATAGCGTTTCTTCAAAAATAAATCAAAATGCTAAAAAGAAAATGTTTTTGAGATTTAGAAATTTTGAGATTTTTTTTAAGTTAAAAGAAAATGAAAATTCAAAAATGCCATGAAACTTTTTAAAAAAATGAAAATGAGACTCCTCCTCACACTTAGTTTTTACTGTGTCCCCACAGTAAGTGCATGATATAATAGTGTAACGGGAAATAATATGTACATATTTACAAAAGAGGGTTAACATTCTTACTAGACGTAGCTTGGCTTATGAAGAATCATGAGCTCTTCCTCTTAGTTACTTGGCAATTCCAAGAAAGGTTTCAAATGATGACCGTTGCCTTTGAAAATCGATCCATTCCTGGGGTTTTCTATTTCTACGGCACCATGTGGAAAAACAGTTCGTACCACAAATGGTCTGGTCCATCTCGATTTTTGTTTCCCAGGGAATAAATGAAGTCTAGAGTCATATAAAAGAACTTTCTGGTTTGATAAAAACATTTTTCTTAGGATTGATTTGTCATGAAAAACTTTTATTATTTCTTTGTAATTTTTTTCGTTTTCATACGCATCGTTCCTAAGTTCTTCTAGTTCGTTGAGTTGCAATTTTCTGTTTTCACCAGCTTTCTTGAGATTAATGTTTAAGTTCTTTATTGCCCACAACGCTTTGTGTTCGATCTCAACAGGTAAATGGAAAGCTTTCCCGCAAACTAAGCAAAATGAGGACATCCCAAGGTTAGTTTTAAAAGCGGTACGGTAAGCCCAAAACGCGTCGGTCAATTTCTGAGACCAATCTTTTCGATTTTTGTTAACAGTTTTCTCCAAGATTTGTTTTATTTGACGATTTGAAACTTCAACTTGGCCACATGTTTGAGGATGATACAGAGTGGATAACTTGTGGGTTATCGAGTATTTCTTCATTAAAGTTTCAAAAGTACGATTGCAAAAATGGGTGCTGTTATCACTGATTATTGTGTGAGGTGTGCCAAACCTCGAAAAGATGTTTTCTTTGAGAAATTTCACAACAATTCTATGGTCGTTGGGTTTACAAGGAATGGCTTCGACCCATTTTGAGACGCAATCGACAACGAGAAGAATATACAAATTTCCAAAAGAATTTGGAAAAGGTCCCATAAAGTCGATACCCCAAACATCAAAGATTTCGATAACAAGAATGGGGTTTAGAGGCATCATATTTCGTCGAGAAATTCGTCAAAACATTTGACATCGATCGCAAGTTTTACAAAATTCAAATGAGTCTTTAAAACGAGAAGGTCAATAGAAACCACACTGAAGCACTTTTCCCGTAGTTTTTCGAGGACCAAAATGTCCACCGCACGCTTGATCGTGACAAAACGAGAGAACATACTTGATTTTGCAATCTGGGATGCAACGTCGAATGATTTGGTCGGGACGGTACTTGAACAAGTATGGATCGTCCCAATAGAAATATTTCACTTGGGACATGAATTTTCATTTATCTAGTTTCGACCAAAATAAACGAGTTTCTTTAGTGACTAAATAGTTCACTATGTAGGCATACCATGAATTGATGGAGCTAGAAAGAAGTTGTTAGTCGGGAAAGTTTTCATTGATTGGTAAAGGCGATGGTGCATTGGGAAGATGAGACAAGTGATTGGCTATGACATTATCGGATCCTTTTTTGTCTTTGATTGTAAGGTCAAATTATTGAAGTAAAAGGATCCAACGAATCAAACGAGATTTAGCATCTTTTTTGGCAAAAAAGGTATCTAAGAGCAGTATGGTCAGTGTAGACCGTAATGTGTGAACCTATCAAGTAAGGTCGAAACTTTTCAAGTGCAAAAACGACAGCTAGAAGCTCTTTTTTGGTTGTTGTGTAGTTAAGTTGAGCGTCGTTCAAAGTCATACTCGTGTAGTAAATGACATGAAGGATTTTGTTGATGCATTGTCCTAAGACAGCACCAATCGCAAAGTTAGAAGCGTCACACATTATTTCAAATGGGAGATCCCAATTGGGTGCACAAATGATTGGAGCAGAAATGGTTTGTTTTTGAGACGTTCGAAAGAAGAGATACAATCAGAGTTAAAATCGAAAGGAACGTCATTTCTAAGAAGAGTCATCAAAGGACGAGCGATTTTGCTAAAGTATTTCACAAAGCGTCGGTACAAGCCAGCATGTCCTAGAAATGATCGAATGTCCTTAACAGATTTGGGAATGGGTAGATTTGAAATTTCGTCAACTTTTGCTTTATTTACTTCAATGCCTTTATTTGAGATGATATGTCCAAGGACTATGCCTTGTTTGACCTTAAAGTGGCATTTTTCCCAATTTAAAATCAAATGTTTTTCTTTACATCGATTTAGAACCAACTCGAGATGATATAAACAATCAGAAAAAGAATCACCAAAGATAGAGAAATCGTCCATAAAAACTTCTAGAAAGCGTTCAATCATGTAAGAAAAGATGCCAACCATGGATCGTTGGAATGTAGCAGGAGCGTTACAAAGTCTGAATGGCATATGTTGATAAGCAAAGGTATCGAATGGACACGTGAAAGTCGTATTCTTGATCTTCGGGAGCGATTGGAATTTGGTTATAGCCGGAATAACTAAGGAAGTAGTATAATTTGTGGCCAGCTAAACGTTCGACCATTTGGTCGATAAAAGGAAGAGGGAAGTGATCCTTACGTGTTGCGGCATTTAGTTTTCGATAGTCAATGCAAACAGGCCAACCCGTTTGAGTATGAGTTGGAATAAGTTCGTTTTAATCGTTCTTGACAACGGTTAGCCCATACTTTTTCGGTACAACGTGAATTGGGCTAACCCATGAACTATCAGAGATTGGGTAAATGATTCCGTTGTTGAGAAGTTTAAGAATTTCACCACGCACTGCATCTTTCATTTTTGGATTAAGCCTTCGTTGTGCATCACGAATAGGCTTGGCATCGTTGATTAAATGGATGCGATGTTGAACAAGAGCGGGACTAATTCCCTTTATATCGGAGATCAACCATCCCATCGCTTCCTTGTTTTTGGATAGGATTGAAAGTAAAGAAGTTTCTTGATTGAGAGAGAGAGTCGCAGAAATTATGACGGGAAATGTTTCGTTATCACCTAAGTATGCGTACTTAAGGTGATCGGGAAGTGGTTTGAGGTCCAACTTCGGGAGTTGCTCGATTAAAGAATTGGGTTGAGATTCGGACTCAACTTGAAGTGATTCAAAGGGAAGAGAGTACTAAATCTCGTTGGGAATTTCATGAAACAATTTTCGTACTTGGCTTCGCGTTCGTCATTAAGGTCAAGTGTCTCGTTTTTGAAGTTTTCGTGAATGGCACTAACTTGCAACGTTTGGTCACGAGGTTCGTTCGATTGGCTTTCAAGATTGAAAATATTAAGATCCAAAGTCATGTTTCCAAAAGTAATTTTCATCGAACCGTTACGACAATTGATTAAGGCATTCGAGGTGGCTAAGAATGGTCGACCTAAAATCAATAGAATTCGACTCGCAGGGTTTGTCATGGGTTATGTTTCGAGAACGATAAAGTCAACGGGGAATATGAATTGCCCTACTCTAATAAGCACGTCCTCGATTTCTCCCACGGGCTTCTTAATGGAGAGATCAGCGAATTGAAGCGTGACTTTTGTGGGTTTGAGCTCACCTAAGCCTAATTGTTCGTACACAGAGTATGGAATTAAATTGACACTCGCGCCTAAGTCTATCAAACATTTGTTAATCGTCTTGTCTTCAATTGTACATGAAATCGTAGGACAGCCAGGATCTTTGTATTTAACGGGCATGGATTGGGACGAGACTTCACTCAAACTGGCAGCTAAGAAGACTTTTTTAGTCACTTGAGTGTGTCGCTTTTGGGTGCACAAGTCCTTAAGAAATTTCGCGTACGTGGGGAATTGCTTAATGATGTCAAGAAGCGGGATGTTAACTTTCACTTGTTTAAAAATTTCCAACAACTTTTCCATTTGGTCCGAGTGTTTCTTGGGTCGAAGACGATGTGGAAATGGTACGCGATACTTAGTAGGCGGGTCTACTTAAGTAGAAGAAGAAGAATTTTGATTGGCATTCGATTCGATGATTGGCTCCCCCGTTCTGTTCAGATTCGTTCGTTGTTTTAGAAGAGTCGAGTGAGGTTTCCGGTAAATCGTTTGGATTAACGACTTGATTATCGATTTGTTTACCGGAACGTAGAGTTGTGATAGAATTCAATTGGGTGACGTTGCTATCTTGAACAACATAGGCTTGATTTGAATTTGCGTTTTTATTTCTGGGATTTGGAATGGGCTGGCTTGGAAATGTGCCTCGTTCGCGTTCACTTACAGACATGGCTAATTGACTCATTTGCATTTCAAGTTTTGCAATTGATTGGTTTGTGTTTTGCATAGGTCAATAAATTTTGCAAATTATTGTTTGATTGAAGGCTTTGAGTAGTTTCTTTGGCCAATGTTTCAAAAGTTTTCTCAAGTGAACTTAAACGTTTTTCGTCTTGGGGAGGATGAGCAGAATTTGGTTGAAAATTTGATTATTGCGGTTGATTATGAGACGGACCCACAAAGTTTGGTTGAAAATGGTTGGGCTGAAAGGGAGGATTCGAAGCATTATTTGGAAATGCTTGAAAATTGGACGAATCGTATTCGAGTTGGGATTGTTTTGGTTCCAAGAAAAATTCGGATGATTTCTCCAACCAGGATTGTACGTTGGAGAAAATGGGTCGTTTTTGGCTTTATTGAAAGCGTTGATTTGTTCGAAAGAATTAGGGCACTGGTCGGCTATATGATTAGGATCGTTGCATTTATAACACATAGGATGGGAAGCTTGATTCATTTGGTTTGATGAGAAAACGTTGTCGAATTTGTTAATCATTGCGTCAATTTTAGCTTCCAAGGCCAAAGATGATCCTATCGAGTGTGCGCTCGATCGTGAGTAAATTGATTTTTCATTTGAACGTTCCCATTGGGACGACTTTTCAGCGAGGTTTTCAAGAAATTGCCAAGCATCATTGTGATGTTGGGCAAGAAAGTTGCCTTGGCACATTGATTCGAGCATGGTTCGTGAGCTGTTTTCGAGTCCATCGTATAAAATTTGGCAAATCGTCCATTTTTCGAAGTTATGGTGTGGACATTTTATCAAAAGCTCTTTGAATCTTTCAAAATATTTTCCAAATGGTTATCCCCTAAATTGATGAAAATTGACGATTTCGTTTCAGATTTTACTCGTTTTTTTCCAAAGGGTAGAACTTTTTTAAGAAAGCTTTTACAAATTCATCCCAAGTTTTAATCCATTTTAATGGTAAGCTGTACAACCATTTTTCAGCATAATCCGTAAGAGCAAATGGGATTAATCGCGTTTGATTCCGTCATCGGAAAGTTGTTGGAGTTTCATGGTTGTGCAAACTTGTTTGAATTTCGTCAAAAAGATGTATGGGTCATCGTGCTTGAAATTGCCAAATTTTGAAAGCGTGGCAATATGGTTCGAGTGAATTTCGAAATGGTTACCCGTAGGGGCAGGTAACGTGATGCAAGATGGAATAGAAACTCTATCGGGAAAGATTCTATCCATAAGAGTTCGAGGGGCGTTCTCGTTCGCCATTTTGGGAGGATCGTTTGTTCGAGTTAAACGGTTAGTTATTGAGTCATGAGTCCAATGATTTATTGTTGTGTCACAAGTCCAAGTACTCATGCACAATTGAAAGCCGAGAAGAGAAAGAAGTTAGAAACGAGTTTAGAGAATGAAACAAGATTTGGAAAATGAAGTAAAAAATTGTTTTTGTTTTTTTTCTTTTTTAAAGAAAGGAAACTATTTACTAAGTGAAATTTATTTTTCAAGAGAAAAGTTTGATTTTTGTTTTGTTTTTTTTTTGGCTTTTCAAATTTTTATACGTTTTTGTTTTTTTTAAATTTACAGATTTTCAAATATTTACCAAAAGGAATTTTTTTTACAAAATGGCGATTTGATTTTTTTGTTTTTGTTTTTGAATTTTAATTTTTTTTTTGAAAAGATTTTATATTTTTTTTGGATTTTTGTTTTTGATTGAAAAGTTTCAAAGGAAAGGAAAAAGGATTTTTTTTGGATTAAAAACTAAGTTAAGTAAAATTTACAAATTTTTTGGATTTTGGATTTTTTGATTTTTTTTAAATATGCATGAACTAATGCAACTAAATGAATGCAAAGGACTTAATTACAATTTTATGTCCTTAGTAGCTCCTAACCCAAAATTGTATAATCACACTTTGTCTTAAATCAACAAAAGTATTTCTTAGCCAGGTAACGAGCAGGGGTTATCGTTGCACCACGAATCACCGTAGCAATGTAGCCGAAGGTTTAAGTACTCCAGAGGAACAACCACTATAATATTTACGAATCACCGTAATATTTATAAATGGTTATTACTCTGCCATAGCCTAGACACCAAGAAATAAAATTGTTCAAAGAAAACAATTGTGAAGATACAACTAAGCCCTAGGTGAGCTCGCGACACCCTTAAGTCGAATATCTAATCTTTATTATTAGTCAAATTCTACGATGAAATGTGATTTGTGGGCTATGGAAAGGGTGATAAAATCCCTCACCTTATGTGAATTAGGGTATTGCCCTTAGAAAATAAAACAAGATGAGATGAATGCAAAGCAAAAATTAACGTGAATTTACAATTCAACTAAAATGAAGTTTGTTTTTGATTTTGGATTTTGAACTTTTTTCTTTTTAATAAATGCAAATGCAAGCAACCAACAATGCAAATTAAATAAAACTGGAGATGAGAGTACGATACTAGAGCACGCAGAATTATTAGCAAAATTTTTTAAGCGGCGATTTTCTAGCAGGCAAACAAAGCAATTCTTTTTCATTGCGATTTTCTGCTTTGGCAACCTGAAACAATATATATACATATATATATATATACACACACACAAGTTATTATTATTATTTTTAAAGGAAGAAACTAAGAAAAACAATACAACAAAACAACTTTTTTCATTCGAAGTTTTTGTTTTGTTTTTTTAACTAAAAGACAACTTAAAAACAATTCAACTCAACCCAGATTACAAACGCGAATTTTTTTTAATTTGTTTTTACACACTAAAAAGAAACTAAACAAAATAAGTTAAACAAAAAAAAAGAAATTAAAAGAATTTTTTTTATATGTATATGTGTGGGTTTAAACCTAAAACAAAAGAAGGCAAAACTTAAAATAAAAAAAACAAAATAATAAATAAATTAAAAATTAACCCGGCCCAGGCCCAAACCCACTAAGGGTACTAACCCAAAACGTTCTCTCCCCTTCTTTTTTTCTTTTAAAACTTCTCCTTTGGTAACCGAACAAAAAACCCAACAATATTAACATGAAAAGAAAAAATGAAAAAAAGGAGAAAGAGGGAAAAAAATTCAGCGATACGAAGAAGTCGAGGTCGATTGGTGAATTTGGATTGGCGTTGTTTTTTTTCCTGAATTGTCGATTGGGTTTGGGTCGTTTGTGCTTCTGGTTGGAAGATGGCGAGTTCACGGTTTTGCAATGTGGTTTTGGGGATGTAGTGAGGCTGCCTTCAGTTTTCTCGATTGAAGTAGCGTGAATTGGAGGGTAGTTGAGAATACGTGAGGAGATTGGATTGCAGTTGCAGTTCGATTTCAGCTGCTTGCGTGGTTTGTGATGTTGTAAAGGAAGAGGGGGTGTTCGTGTGGTTGTGAAATTGAGTCAGGACGGTTCAATTTGAAGTGCAAGCGATGGGGCTTTTGGGTTTCACAAGATGGATGTAGGGTTTATACAGAGTATATGCAGGCAATGTAAAGTGATAGATAATGTGGAAGTAGTTGAAGGAGAACAGCTGTGGTGCAATGGTATGTCAGGTGTGTGAGGCAGAGAATGGCAGCAGTATAGGGAGGCGGTTTTGGTGATATGAGTGGGATGTTTAACTATGCAGGTCGACAGGGTAGTGATGATGAAATGGATGTTTATTATGGGGTTGGTGAAGCAGTTTGTTTATGGAGGAGGATAAAGTGTATATGTAGTGGAGCTGAATGATGTTTGGGAAGTGGAAATGGGGATGTCGAAGTGTATGTTGGCCAGGGGGTAGATGATATGCAAATAGCACTTTTGGCACTGTGATGAAATGGAGGGATGAATAGCAAGGTGGTTGGACAGGGAAGGGCTGCACTGTTTGGTTTGTATTGACTGTTGTTATCACGGTGGAGTGACAATATGTTAGATGGAGCGTGTGATGGAGGTAATGAAGTGGAAGAGCAGTTGATGGGTGGACAGGTTGAAGCACTATATTTGGTTCGTATGCAGATGATGGTGGATTTCAGTAGTTGTTGTGGAGTGTTTTATGGTCGACGTTGTTTTGAGTAATGCTTCTGGTTGATGGAGCAGGGGGAGTGGTTGCTAGCTTGTGAAGGGGTGACAGTGAAGGGATGTGGTAGATGTTTGTGGAATGATGGTTGTTCGATGTTGTGGAAAGTAGAAGATTGCAGCTGTAAATGGTTGAGGAAGGCGGAGATATGGCACTGATGTTGTATGGTATTGAAGAATGCAAATGTGGTTATGATGTGCACAGAGGTTGATGGTTAGGTTGTAGATGATGGATTGAGTTGTATGCAGTTTAGAGTATGGTTGGTTGATGGTAATGTGGGGTTGGCTGTGAGTTGCAAGCACAGTGTTGTTGACTGTATTGGCTGTTGAACAAGACAGCAAGGTTGTTATGAAATGAAATGAAGTGGTTTGTATTGCAAAGAGAATGAAATGAGTTTGTGTATTGAATTCAAGAAGTTTATAAAAGACAGTAAAAAGGAAGCGAACTTTTTTTTAGTAACCAAAATGAATGAAAACTAACAAAGAGCTATTAACAATGAAACACAAATGAAAACAATCAAGAAAGATGAAACATAAACTGAAGCATAACAATATCTAATAAAATGAAAATAGAGGGAAAGAAATGAACACAAATGCAGTTTTAAACTAAAAACAGACAACTAAAATGTGAAATGCAATGATTTTTTAATTTTTTTTACAAATAGCAATGCAAAAAGGAATGAAACAGTCACGCACAAATGAACAAGAAACACAAAACAAACAAATAAACTAAACAAGCTATGATTTTTTTATTATATATGTTCAAGTTAACTCACACAACAAACACACAAATAAAATCAAATGAAAATAATTCGAAGAATATAAAATTAAAATCAAAACAAATTCCCCGGCAACGGTGCCAAAAACTTGTTTAACGGCAAATTTTCTATCGAGTTAGAAAAATGCAGATAAATTTTGAATTAATTTTATGCAAGCGCACGGCGTACAATTTTAGTACGTGGCGAGTATGGGTCGATCCATAGGGAATTTTTATGATTTTAAAACTCTATTCAATCAAATTAACCAAGAGTGGAGATTGTTTTGAAAACTAAAAAACTAAAACTAAGCAAAAGTTGAGATTAAAAACTATGTGATTAAAATTCAATTTAGAGGCAAATCCACTTTTTTATTTTTTTCACATAAGTCAACATAAAATCAAATGATGATCTCTTTTTAATCTAAGTAGGATAAGTGATGTATTTATCATAAGCATGGCCTATTTTTGTTATTAATTAACACAAATCAAACCATCAAACTATAATACAAATCTAATCCTACTTTTTCAAATCTCATGAAACATAACATAGAAAATGAAACCAAAATCTAGTTTAAGCATGATCTATTTACTATTAATTAGTAACATAGATCATCAAATTTTGATTAAAACTTCACTTCATTGCCATGATCATATTTAGATGAAGAGGCAATTATGATTAATGAGATAAGCATAGCCTATTTGTTATGAACAAACTAGGCTATCAAATTCAACATAAAACACAAATAAACATAAACATCCATTTTCTAATGAAGCACAAAGGAGATCATACATAGAAAATTATGTTGAATCTACATGTTTAAAAGAAGGCTTCATTACCCCTAAATTGTAGGGATTTAGCCTCTCATTTGTGTTATCATTTCAACACATAGAGATTTCAACATTGAAAATAAAAGAGTAGAAAATGAACAAAGAAAAAGAAGATTAACTACTAGAAGGAAATGAACTAAACTAAGTGCATAAATGTGAATCTAAACTACTAACATAAGAAAAAAAGCATGTAAATAGAAAGGAACATGACATAAAAGAAATCTTAGAAATAAACATTAACATAAAAGTAAATAAAAACATGTAAAGGAGAAAAGAGAAAGAGGCGTGGAAGCCATTTTTATTCATGTAACTTTAAGCTTACAACTTACTTGCTAATTTTCCTAAGTAAAAATGAGAGTAAGAAGATATTTACATGTACCTAAGAGGGCTATTTATACATGCATAAAACCCTAATTCAATTTTTAGGGTGCTTCCCAAAATACCCTTTAGGAAGTGTGGCCTCCAAGTAACCATTAGCCTCTATTTAATCCATCATTTAATATGCATGAAGCTTTAACCTCCACTTAGTTGTCCATTAGCTTCTAATTGTAGATTTAGGTAAGTGGGTGGGGTCCTCCATGATCATGAGCTTGAATTATTTCCTCTTCATTCCTTTGTATTCCCTTGTGCATGCATATATCTTCATGAAACGCTCTTCCATATGCATCCAAATTCCTATAAAAATTATGAAAAATGTCCAAGTAAAATGTCCCAAATTAACACATGCACAAAATAACTATTTTGCCCCTGTATGTAGATGAATATATAATGATTTGAAAATAATTGAATTTTGGTTTTAAACATGTTAAAATACCCAAATATGACATTTATTTAAATAAAAATAGATAAAATATGGATGTAAATATATGCACATTTACGTGCACATCACCAAACTCCACTAGTCCATATGGCCGGGCCCAACTAGCACTTGGCTGAGCCCAAACTCCACATGGCCGAGCCTATTTAGGGTGTTCAAGCATCCAAAGTTTTCAATTTTTCAAGATCCTAAGTTGTTTTTCAAGTTTTAGCCAAAGTTTGTCTTGAATTAGTAAATTTTCGGTGAGTAAAACTCTTGTTTTATTTGGAAAAGGAAACAACTTGATTTTGATGAATTATATGTTGTGAAAATATATCGATTGTTGTGTTGAAATATCATGTTGTTTTGATGGCATATGATTACAAGTTTGTGGTTGAGCTTCGATTTGTGATTTGGATGTTGAATGATATGTTTGGATATGGATATGTGAATGGCTGGTTATGATTTAAAGGTAGTGTATTTATGAAACAAAACCAAGTGTATGTGATGTAAATGTTGTGAAGTTAGCACCTTGAAAAGTCACAAAGGACTTGAAATCCAATTTGAAACAAAAGTTTGTTTTTTAGTTTTGGATTTAGTAAACATTTTCCATGTTTTCACCTTTTGTTTAAGTTTGCAAAACTCTTCCATTTGTGTTTTCAAACATGTAGTGGTTAGAGTTAAAATGAGGTTTTCACCTAGAAATCAACTCTAACAACTGCGCTTATAGCGATAGTCGCTATGGATGTAGTTCGGAAAATTTCACGATTTCAAGTTTTAAATTGATTTCTTTTGGATTGTTTTGAAAACTCATTTCAAACTAAATAAGTAAGTAAAAAGGGTAAGTTTTTATTATTTAATAATTTATTATTTAATTTATTAATTAGGAATAATTATTAATTTATTAATTAAGAAATAGGTTAAGTAATTAGAGTTTAGGAGTTTATTAACTAAGTTAATTATTTTTAACTAATGAAGTTTTAAAATATGATTATTTATGATAAAAAGTAATTAATTTTTACTTAATCAAGTGTAATTATTTTAATTAATTAATTTAAAGTTAATTATTTACTAATTATTATTAATTAGAGTTAATTATTTATTTAATTGTTATTAGATAAAAGGGATAATTATCTACTTAATTATTACTTAATTATAGTTCAATTATAAATGAATGTTATTTAATTAAAGTTAATTAAAAAAAATATTTTTAACTAATTTTTATTTAATTAAGGTTTAATTCTGAATTAACCAAGCTTAATCAAGGTTTAATTATTAGTTAGATAAATTAAGACCTAACTAAGATAAATTAGGGTTATTTATGACTTAATTTTGATTTATTTAAGATTAATTGTGTAACGACCTACTATTTTGGACCATTCAAATCGACAATAATCCACACATGTCGGACTTGAATAATGCAAAATAACAGATTGTAATAAAATTTGGAGCAAATAAAATCATTCACAGAATCACAGACACAGAAATATCAGAATACCTCGCAGTTGAAAATAAAATAAATAGTGGTTCATGAAGCCACTACAATACAAAGTCTCAAAAACAGATACAAAATACATAGTCTGAAAACAAATACAGTTCTGAAACAAACACAGTAGAAATCCCAAATACATAAGTCTCTAATACAAAAGCTGAAATAGAACAACTGAAACTGAAATGGATAAATAACTAGATAAGCATAATCTCCAGCGATTCCTAGCTCCAGAAAGTGAAGTCCAAAGCTGTGAATACTCAGGCTGACCCGAGCGTAAATAAAACACAAACACTCGAGTCAGGACATACATACTTATACAATGTAAACCAACTCAAGTAAACTATAATAAAATGCACAAGTAACTTAAAGAATGCTTGGGATCGCCCATTCTTTAAGGATCCGTTAAACTATCTACTATGTAGTAATATTCGCTATTATAATAATGTCTAATCATAAAATAAACATACTTTAAAATAGCATTAAGGAGTGACCCAATATTCCCCCTTAACACGTAATAATGCCAATAGTCTATGCAGTACCTGCATACCTCGAAAGGTTATGAGAAGATACTCCATAGGTACGACACAAATAGAAACTCGTAGTAAAGCTCGACAGGGTAGGTGACACGGCACAACAAGGCAATGCCAGGGTAGATATACCAATTACGCATCCGGGCTGGTGGAAACGCATAGCAGCCACTACCGCCCACCTCGAACAACACTCCCAAATCAAGGGGTGCACCCAATCAATCACAAAGTAATAGAATGGTATCGAAGAAGTGTGTCCGATCAGAGGTGCTACCTCATTGGCCCGTCGATCGCTCCTGTTTTAGCCACCTTATGCCAACTCACGGGAGTTGGGTCCACGTATATACCTTAAGGATCGTCGCCACCATCCTACTTCATTCTGGAAACTCCACCGCGTACACAGTTGTTAAAGTGGTTTTCGGTATCGACAGAGAGTATGTCCATATCCGATCCCGGTCTCTTTAACAACCAATCGTTATTATAACCCATGGTAATAAATTTCAAAAATAGTTTAGTTTTCAAATCAAATACATCATTTAAACCATTTAAAAGTAAAGTCATTATACCTTTAAATCAACTATTCAATTCCCAAAAATTTAGCCTTTTCTGAGTTCGTTTATTCACTTAAATACATTAAAACATTTAAATTCCAGCTTTCACAGCATTTAGAAAGTGCTGCGGTAAGTTATATTTGAAAACAATTCAATTCAGCAAAGACAGCATTTATAAACTATTGTAATAGTTCAGTTTTAGTTGAAAAATAGTTCAATTCAGAAAAGACAACATTTACAAAACTGCTGTAATAGTTCATGGTTCAAATTAAAAGTTTTAATTCAATTCAGCAAAGACAGCATTTTAAAAATTGCTGCAGTAGTTCAATTATATTTAAAAATCACATTTCAGCCAACTGCAGCACTTAACAAGTGCTACAATAGCTCTTTCATTAATTTCAGTTTCAAGTTTAGTTTCTTCCACTATAGCACTTACAAAGTGCTGTCATAGCCCTTAGTTAAATTTAGTCTTTAGTTCATTTGTACCAACCATAGCACTTACAAAGTGCTGCAATATCATTTACTTTAGTTTTCAAGTTAAATTCAGAAACGATAGCATTTCTGAAGTGCTATTAAAGTATTTCCAGATTTTAAACAAAATTCCAGCCACAAATAAACTTCAGTTTAAACCATTTTAACATATAAAAATCATATTTTTCCACATCAAAATGTTCATTTAATTCTCTTTTACTTATGATTTTTATAAAGAAATTTTTTGCAATGAAATCAAATTTTTCAAAAGTTTCATTTATTAAATTCAAGTGTATCATTTTCTTATTCTTTCATTTTTACAATTTCCTTTACCACTTAAATTTAAATTTCCATTTTCACAATTTAAAACTTAATTTCCATTAAAAATCAAATCACAAATTTCCAAATTTTGGTTATATTTAAATCACAATTTTCAATTCATTTATTTAACATTTTTAATACATAGAAAATCATTTTCACTTTATTAATTCATTTTAAATTCAATTTAAATCAAATTATCATAATTTACATTTTTAAAATACTTAAAAATTTCTAGAAAACTTTATAAAATAACCACTGGTCAGTATAATATTTTCTAGCCTAAGTCAAGTGATACAGATAATATATCATTTCAATCCGTAATTTACAAAGAAAATCCGGGTTTTATCATTTCAAACCCGCAATCCCAAGTATATAAAATTAAATAAAAATCGCTCAGGCTTATCATTTCAGCCCATAACGATTTTTCCCTATTCTAAAGTCCGTTCGGGTATGTATCATTTCAACCCATAGTGATTCTATTCTACAGGGAACTTGCAGTGTGATAAACAGAATAGAATAAACAGTAAATAAAATATAGCATAACAGATGATATGACAAGTTAATTACAGGGTTTAACATCATATAATTTACATCACAGGCAGGTATAACATGATATAATAATTTATACATATTCACTTGTTGTCACTTCACAATTTATATAAGTATAGATGTCGTGTGTGAATACTCACCTTTCTACGCTGGAGTTTGCAAATAAAACACACAAACAGAAATCCGGAAAGCACGACTAGATTTGGATGGAGAGAGAGCCAAGATGTTAATCTTATATTCATAAAATAAACAAAGCCAAATATAAATATAAATACAATACAAAAGAATATATTGAAACAAATTGAAATAGAAATAGACAATTGACTACACAAAGCTTTTAAAAAAAATTTGCTTGATCTTCACTCAACTTTGCTTGACCACACATGTTGTTTGGCTCGGCCACAACATAATTTTAGGTGGTAAAGGTCTGGTTTGGATCAATAAAGGCATGGTTACAAGGAGAATATGAAGAGTATGGAAGTTACAAAGCATGGAAGGTCAATGGACTAGGCAAAGTGGAGTTTTGGTGCATCAATGGTCTCGGCTTAGGGTCAAGTGGGCTCGGCCAGGTCAGGAACAGGTCTGGTCATGATGAAGTGGTGGTGTAATTTGCTGGTGGTGGTGGCTATGGTGGTGGCCGTGGTGAACAATGAACGGGAGATGGACTATGGAGCTCGGCTACGACATGTTTTGGAGTTTTGGACATTGTTTTGTGGTATTTGCATCACCTAGGTGTCACGGCCTGAATTGGACAGAGGAGAAGGAGGGGTTGTTGTCGTGGATCATGGGGAGGAGGAGGAGGAGTGGTGGTTGGTGGTGATGGTGGAGGGGATGGCCGAGCAAAGCTATGAAGAAGGCAAGGCAAAAACATAGAAAATCAATAGAAAAAATGGAAAGAAAAGTAAAAAAAGGAAGCCATTACCAATTTTTTTTCAGATCTGAAATGGCCGAAAATTGTGATGAAAGTGAGATGTTTTCACGTGAAAAAAGAAGTAAAAACTCAAGCCTAATCAATAGAAAAGAAACGGCCAAAAATATGAAAAGTCTAGAAAGTGAAAAGTCAAGTGTTTTAAAGCTTAAGTCTCTTCAAATTTCCATTTCTTTTTAATTCAAAATAAACAAATAAAAATTCAGTAAATAAAATAAAAGACAAACAAAATAAAATTAAAATGATAATAAAATTTATTCATAAAAAAATAAAAGTAAATAAAGAAAATAGCTTATTATATTAAAACTAGCATTAAAAATTTCAAACAAAAATGCAATTAACTTTGGAAAATTATAACTACACTTTTGAAAATTGTAACTATACTTCAAAAATGTTTAAAAAAATAAAATATTGACATAAAATTTAATTTAAAATAATTTAAAAATAATTTAAAATAATTGCAAAAATATTGGGTTGTTACAAATTGAAGTTTAGTTAAGTTTAAACCTATGATTTAATTAAAGTTTACTTAGTGTAAAGTTCTTTCAAACCCTGTCGGCTATTTATTTTTAACCAACTTTCTTATTTAGGTAAATTTGTTTTAAACCAAAGGATCTCTTGTCTATGCTATTAAGTAGTCAAATGAATTAAATTAGTTATAATAAAACGTTGGCACGTTTTATTGAAAGTAAATAACCTTGTATTTATCACAATATCGCACTTCAGGAACATGATGAATACAAAGGGGTTAATTTTGCTAAGTGGGTTCTTGATAATCTAAGCATATGGAACATATGCTCATATGTAAATCTTTACACCCTAATAGTGGAATGGTCCATTGCAAACAACTTGACCCTTAAAATTATCGAACATTGGTTTGGAGAGACCATGATCGGATAGCGGTATTATCCAAAAAACTACTTCGAACCAACGTAAGCGTTCGAATTGGAAATAGTAAAGGCAAGGTCTAAGATGAAGACTTTGAAGTGCAAGGGCTATTTGCTACTAACCCTAAGGGTGATTCCAAAATGGGTGTAGTGGAAGTAGTGCCTTCGATTTGTTCATCTCCTGAATGACTTGTATGGATGAATGCTGATATTGTGTCAATATCTGGAAGGCGATGTAATATTCCAAGTGGCAATACTATAGTAAAGGTAAACGTAGCCTCAGACCTCATCAACCGGAAATGACCAAAATGGGGTATGTAGTAGGGCTATGTGGGTCGCTCCCATCAGGGTATGTCATCACCATATCTAGAGTCGATATTTGACCCATTTTGTATGCTCTCGTACGGTAGATGATCCCAATCGTGGTGGTGATGTATTCGGTACTACTAGTCAAGTGGTAGGCCGGGCTGTATAATAGGGTTACAAGATGTTCTTGTCAGACCCCAGGTGTATTTTATCTAGAGGTAGACTTTTCAGAAGGTAGTTCCGTACCTGATCATGTATGGAATCCATTCTCCAATAAGTGCCGTATGGATTTAGTTGTACCCAAATATGTTGAAATGTGAGATGCAAGAAGTTCAACTATGCTCTACTTTAGTTGAAAACCCTAGCCATTATGATAATATCACTAGGTTTCGATATAAAGTGTTTTGGTTATCGTAAGGTAAAAACCCATTCGTGTTTATGTGCAGCGTGGTCTTACGAGATACCTTTGATTTTCAAAGTGTTTTATAAAAGGGAAAAAAATTAAGTGGTTTTGAGTTTACTCGCACAAGTCCCATGTCTGACCTGAAGTTTTATTTTCTTTTCCTAAAACTCTTGCGTACTCACATTTGTATGAGTAGCCAAGTGATCTAGGTTTCTTAAGGAAACATTTTGAAGGAGCAGGAGCATGCGACTTCACCGTTAGCTGGTTATTATCTTATTCCACTATGTTTATGTATGATTTATGTGTTTTATATGGGCAACTTATTATAACTGTTTGGTTGAAGGTCGTAATGTATTGACTCTGATGTATTATTATTATAGAAATGACTATGTAATATCCTATGTTATCTATTATATGTTGTTCTGATTCGTGGTGAGATTATGTGATTGTGTAGTTTCTTCTTATCTTTATATTTATTCTAACTTAATGACTTGTCTTTCAGAGCAAGAAAGGCAATTCATTACAAAAATAGTGAACTTTTACTTTAGAATTAAAAGTGATTAAAATGATGTTAATAATAATTTGTTTTAATTAATGTGTGAAATTATCATTCCGGGGCACTGTGTAATGGACCTGGACTCGGCCTTCGAAATTCAGCACCCGTACTTCACTTGTACTCAAAATGCCGTAGATTCAAACGCCGAATCTGGTTCACCAGAGCTTATAACACCATTAAGTATAACAACACAACGTAAGAAAGAAATAGATGATATCATATACATCACAAATGATACAATATACAGAATATGATATACAACAATGATATCAATAATACACAACAATATCAGAGATATGATACAATGCTACAGCGGAATATAGCAACAATGGAAGAGATCACTCCAAATGATCTACAAAAGAGAATGACTCCAACAACTCCAACATCAAGCTCGAACCACCATCATGATGCACAAAGATAAGCAACGTCAGTCGTCAGTGAACTCCAAACACTGAACTAGCTCCAACTAGTCTACTAAACCTGAATATCTGAAAACCCCAACTTTAGACTGCCCGTGTGAAAATGGTGGGCACCCAGAGTTTAGGTAGGGAACAATAAACTCCAGGTCAGTCATGGGACTAGTGTGAGTAACAAAAATGGTTTATCTTTAAACAACAACAAAATAATTTTAAACATTCAAATCCGCAATGCTTTTCAAAAATGAAACTACCAAAAGACCTCCCGCAACACACACAATGCAAACGCAAAATTGGAGGAGATTTCTTCTTATGATAGTCAAACATGCTTACTACGCAAACAAAAACTCTTTTGATATTATTACTAATGCATAGTGTAGGAAACACTTCGAAAATACAATATCAATCTTGGCCAGCATACAACCATTATTGTATGCCTACTATAGCTACTATGTTCAATAGCAGGTTACCGCCACATTCCATAGCAGGTTATACAACTAAATCCGTACAAGGTTTGTATTGTTTCTTTGGATTTTCTAACAAATGGTCAGGCTAAGGAACTTCCTATGCCACATGGGAACGCCTCTGGCGGGACGCCCCGAGAACCACCTGGCTCTCTGCCAACACAAGGCTGGTTACCCCCTTCCCGGGTAGTAAACCTGAGATATTCCACCCCCGGTTCTTTGGGACCTTTATCCGAGCGCTCGATAACCAACATCACACAGTAATAAATATAGTGTGTCCACATGAGTAAGTATCTGGGCTCCATACCATGATACCACCCTTTTCCAGAAGGTATGGACATACCCTAGGGGAGCTACCCCTGAAACCTTGCCGCATCTTTCCTGTTTCGACCATTTCCGGTCTGTGAGGCTCGATGAGGTCTCGTCCACAAAGCTACGCTTTTTCACAAAGCTATGCTTTGATTCCACAAATGATCAGCAACACATAGCAGCACTCATCATGCCACACTACCAAATTGGGAGTACATCGCTGATAACCTTCAACTACATAACCTCTGAGCTCGTACGTCTCAGAGAAGCGTGTTAAGCTAAGAGAATAAATCTCCGCCACCAAACAGAAATGTATTTGAAAGAAATCAGCTTTATATCTCAAAGTGTAGTGTCAGACATACAACTATACAAGTCTGTTCTGGGTTCGAACAGAACCGAAGGCACTTCCGAAGAAGCCCTTGCAAATTCGGATAATTTTCTAATCACGTCCGGACATCCCATCACAAAGGGTGATCAAATCTCTATACCTGGGATCCAGTCGATGTAGAGACATTCGACGAGTTGTCCTTTCATTTTCGAAAATATCCGGTCTTCACCACCTATCTTCAAATGCGATCCATATACGACATATCATTATTCGGAATGGGTTATATGACACAAAGGTCCTCTCCTGGCTAAACCGAATAATGAGCGTAATATTTAAAACATATGAATATGGAATTTCAATTAAGTCACAGCTTATTACCCAAAGCTTTTCTTTCAAATGGTTTAAACACATTACCATTTTAATCTTTTTTACACAAAAAGATTCAATTCACAAAGTTCACCCAGTTTCACAAAGATCTATTCATAGATTTTCAAATTAATTTCCATTTCAATTTGGATTTAACTCGTCCAATCTTTAAAACAAAGATTTAATTGATAGCTTTCAAAACAATTCCATTTCAATATTTATACAAAAGGTACACCTTTCCAATTTCAAAACAAAGTTCAACAATCTTTCACAAAGATTTATTCATAACTCGGAAAACTATTTTCATTTCAAACTTGAAATTCTTTTTTCACAAATTGGAAATTCATTCCTTATATGAAAGCTTTTATTATTTGAAAACAAATAGTTTTCATTTTGGAAAATCTGATTCATTTATACGAGTTAAAGCCCTTGGGTTAAATTCAAATTCTCAAAACCATACTTTTAAAATGGTTTAAACACATTTATAACATCTTAACCAAAATTTCCAATCATAGAATTCAATTCCAAATTTTGAATTCAAATTCAAATTAAATTATTTAAATTGGAAACTTTACCAAGTTATTCAAAATAACTTTATTCTCAAAACTCCTTTTCAAAAGCTTCAACATTTAACCCAAATCCATTTCCAAAATCAATTGAAATTAAAATTTCAATTTCAAAAATATTAAATTTAAATTATCTGTGACTTAACCGATTTCCTCGTGAAATCCATATTTGTGTGCGTATGGTGTAGTCCAGGGGTTTTACACAGTAGTGCAACATCAATAAATCATCACAGATCAAAATACAGAAATATAGTTGATAAGCGGTATAACTATAACGCTTATCTTTATTCACAGATCACAGATAATATATTACAGATAATAAATTACATTCAACCCAGATAAATAAACTACATTACAGATCACAGACAAATCAGGATATGTCACAAGCAATTCAAGGCATCTCATACAATATAATCATTCATAAGTGAGGTCAAGCATTCAAAATTACTCATAGATAGGATTAATTAATTGTTTAATCCTAATTAATTCAATTTATTTTCAATTAAATTAATTGCTTATGAATTAGTTATCCAATCCAGATTAATTGATGACAAATCATCTGATATAGATTAATTAATCAATTACCTTAATTGATTAAATTATTTTTAATTAACCTTATTAATTAAATTAACCTTTAAGCCAATTACATAATTAATTAACCCCTTAATTAATAATTTTGAGAAATTTAACCTTTAATCATTTTCATTAGTTAATTTACCTTTAACTTAAATTAATTAATCTCAAATTAATTACCTTAATTAATTTATCACATTATACTTTGTATTAAATATTGATTAATCACTTGATTAATCAACTTTAATCATTAATTAATATTTAATTAATAATTCTTCTTTAATGATTTTAAACCTTTAATTACTTACTTCATTAATCCAAATCATTAATAAATCTTCATTAAATCTTGATTAATTTAAAACCAATCTCATTTTTTTATTAATGATTTTATTGTCACTTCTAAATATGTTGGGACATTTATATTCAATTCACTTTCTAATTCATTTTAAATTCAAATTTCCTCTTTTCAATGCTTCAACATTTTTAAGTATTAAAACAATTTAATTTGAAAACTTTATTTGTTCCAAACTAAATCCAAATCAAACTTGAACTCACATTTACACTTAGATTTGAAATTCATTTTAACCTTGATTTAAAACTTAAATTTTAGTTTGAATTTCAGAAGACAAAAACAGGTTTGTAAACCTGGAACAAAGCTACCCGGGCCTCACCATTCCCTGCTTCGAGTCCTACCCGGAAATACTCGAGACTGGCTTCGAGTTTCTTCCTTCTTCTTCCTTTCCTTTTCTTTTTAAAACGTTATTTTAGTTTAAATTAAAAATCATGTTATACAGTTTAAACATTCGAACTACCCGATACAAGACTCGAGTCACCTCATCACTTACCCGAGCTTCTACCCGAGCCCATCCTGCTTCTTCTTCCTTCAACAACCACTGAAACACAATGACACCTGTGCATATGCACCGACGTTCGGAGCAACTCCGACTAACATCGCTACCACCAGCAAGTCGTCATGGACCTACCCGACCCAAGCAATCACCCAGAATTCTCGATGACAACCTAAATCGAAATCGAATAAGTCGACACCACCACGAACCCAAACCAGTTGACAAAATTCTCCTCGCGCCGCCGTGTCAGATCACTAGAGAGCTCGCGGTTGTGTCCTGAGCTCCACCATAGACCCATGCTTTGATTCCACCCCTTGCGATCAATCCCGATCCATCCTTGACAACACACGAGCACAAGAATCATCGACAACCAAACCCGGCCATTAAACCCTACTCCACCCTTTCCTGGCCACTCAGACCATCTGGAAAATCCTTTACCATTTTTCCATCGATCTATATCACATCATTTTCCTTCAGACTCAAGCTCGAAGCTCGATTCCTTGTTGATCGTCGGGGATTGACTATTTTAACAATTCTGTTCAATTCGAAAATCCATATGATTTTCAAATCTAAAAATCTTGTTTTTATTGCTAAAATTCATGATTCTTCAATACAAATTTGGTCATGCAAGTTAATCAAGAAAGCATGATACTCTAGATTGACATGTTTTTAAGTTTTTCACTGTATATTTTAATTTTCCAGTTAATTACTTAATAAATTTTCTTGAAACTATTTTTAAAATTAGACTTATATTCTTACAATCATTTTCCCTTTAAAGATCAAGGTCTAAAATTGATTCATTTAGAAGATCTGAATTTATTTATGAGTTTGGGGCATGTTATTTAAACAGAGAAGGTATAAATATATCTTCAGAAACACAGACATTTGCATATATATAGACATGCAATGGTTTTCATACAAACAGATTTCAATCACAAGCATCAGGTATTTATCACACACAATCAAAATATTAAAGGTTAAAAAGAAATAGTTACTCACAAGGATTTCCAGAAGAAAGAATGAACAAAGTTTGAAATGTTGAACAGGCTTGAAACTTTGCTTGCTTTGAATTGTCTTGCTTAATTTTCTATTTTCAGATATTTGTATTGATTTGAATTCTCCTGGCTTTGAGATTTAAATTTGCTTTGATCAATACTTTGATGATTTGCTTTTGCTCTGGTCTAATTTTCCAAGCTGAAGTTGCTTTGTTGGTTTGTTTGGAAAAACTTCACTTTGATTTTGTTTTGTTGTTAAAATTTGAAGTTTGTTTCAGATTTAAATGGTATTTTACTTTAGATTTTTTGTTTCTCAGTTTTATGGACGAACTAAAATGGAAAGTTTGATATGTGAAAATGAAGTATACAGAGTATACAATTTGTACAGGGTGATAATTTACTTTGTACAAATGATAATGTTTTGTTTGTACAATAGGATCAGAGATATTCTTTTGCTTGGAGGCTGATAGATAGTGTTGTGATGGCTTCATTAATTAGCTTGTACAATATAAATTTTTATTTCCTTCGGTTGTACCAACATATGAGATAGTGGTGGCTTCCTATGTAAGCTTTCACACTTGTATTTTATTTTCTTTTGTTTACTTGTTTCATATTTTCATATGTATTTGTTTCCTTCTTTTGTTTGTTTTTAACTTGTCTTTATATTTGAATGTATTTTTATATTTAATATGTTGTTATAGTTTATTTAATGTATTTATTTTATTTTGTTTTATAATTTTGTAATATAAATGAATATATTGTTTAATTTAACTAATTTGTTTACTATATATATTTTCTATAATTTAATCTTATGTATTAGTATATCTATCTCTATCTCAATTATTTATTTCTAAATTTAATACTAATTATTTTTATATTCATATATTTTTTCATATAAGTGAATTTCTAGATTTTAATTTGTTATTAGATTTTTATCCAATGTATTTACTCTATATTTTTATCTCTTATATATTTTCATTTTTTAAACCATTTATTTACAATTTAAATTCAAGTCAAATATATATACATATATTTATAATTTCAAATTTACTCTTATATGCCCAAATATATATATATATACAATATTTTGAAGTTTAAATGATTTATACCGAATTTATTTGAATTCGGGGAAACTCGCATCACTTTATCATTTAATTTTACAATTTTAATTCAAAAATTAACTTAATTATCAATTTAAATTTATTTAAAATTCGGGGTCGTTACAACCTTCCCCCTTAAAAGAATTTCCTCCTCGAAATTGCACAGGAGACACAAAGATAGATGAAGAATATCTCATCAAATCAAACTGAACATCTATTCTACATTTGGCTTACCAAATCAGAATATCAATAATAGACACAAAAACGAATCTGTTTAATTTTTCCACGATACTCGGGTTATCCAGATCTACGAAGTATGCAGGGGCATCGGTTAGTCCGAAGGGATAACTAACCATTCGTAGAATATATTCGGAATCCCAAAGAATAGATATATATATATATATATATATATATATATATATATATATGGATACAATTTCAAAACTTTTAGTTTAGAACTAAAGTATACCTATCAACCATAGCAACCAAAGCAACCAATTCATCCAAACAAACAATTCTGACCTATTTGGAGTTTAGGTCTCATATTAATATATCAAATCTCTTCCTGGATCTACCATGAACTATCTAAGAATTGAGAAAAAATGACGAACAAAAGAGATTGATAGAGAAAATATTGTTTCCTTGTTGTTACAGGGTATTGACCATTTCGTGGTGGTATTTCCCTGTCCCCTATCTCATCCTCTTCTTGCACTCATACTCACTATCAGTGGATAGTAAGAGAATTTACTGAGGCATATGGACAGATATCTTAGGGATTACTCATTCTAGGGTATAATTCACCCTATCTCTAATGAGCTACTTAATGTGTTATACTCCTGACTAAAGTTCAACCTTAGCTCCGATACCACTGTAATGGACCTGGACTCGGCCTTCGAAAATCAGCACCCGTACTTCACTTGTACTAAAAATGTCGTAGATTCAAACGCCGAATCTGGTTCACCGGAGCTTATAACACCATTAAGTATAACAACACAACGGAAGAAAGAAATAGATGATATCATATACATCACAAATGATACAATATCCAGAATATGATATACAACAATGATATCAATAATACACAGCAATATCAGAGATATGATACAATGCTACAGCGGAATATAACAACAATGGAAGAGATCACTCCAAATGATCTACAAAAGAGAATGACTCCAACAACTCCAACATCAAGCTCGAACCACCATCATGATGCACAAAGATAAGCAACGTCAGTCGTCAGTGAACTCTAAACACTGAACTAGCTCCAACTAGTCTACTAAACCTGAATATCTGAAAACCCTAACTCTAGACTGCCCGTGTGGAAAATGGTGGGCACCCAGAGTTTAGGTAGGGAACAATAAACTCCAAGTCAGTCATGGGACTGGTGTGAGTAACAAAAACGGTTTATCTTTAAACAACAACAAAAGAATTTTAAACATTGAAATCCGCAATGCTTTTCAAAAATGAAACTGCCATAAGACCTCCCGCCACACACATAATGCAAACGCAGAATTGGAGGAGATTTCTTCTTATGATAGTCAAACATGCTTACTACGCAAACAAAAACTCTTTTGATATTATTACTAGTGCATAGTGTAGGAAACACTTCGAAAATACAATATCAATCTTAGCCAGCATACAACCATTATTGTATGCCTACTATAGCTACTATGTTCAATAGCAGGTTACCGCCACATTCCATAGCAGGTTATACAACTAAATCCGTACAAGGTTCGTATTGTTTCTTTGGATTTTCCAACAAATGGTCAGGCTAAGGAACTTCCTATGCCACATGGGAACGCCTCTGGCTGGATGCCTTGAGAACCACCTAGCTCTGTGCCAACACAAGGCCGGTTACCCCCTTCCCGGGTAGTAAACCTGAGATATTCCACCCCCGGTCCTTTGGGACCTTTATCCGAGCGCTCGATAACCAACATCACACAGTAATAAATATAGCGTGTCCACATGAGTAAGTATCTAAGCTCCATACCATGATACCACCCTTTTCCAGAAGGGATGGACATACCCTAGGGGAGCTACCCCTGAAACCTTGCCGCATCTTTCCTGTTTCGACCATTTCCGGTCTGTGAGGCTCGATGAGATCTCGTCCACAAAGCTACGCTTTTTCACAAAGCCATGCTTTGATTCCACAAATGATCAGCAACACACAGCAGCACTCAACATGCCATACTACCAAATTGGGAGTATATTGCTGATAACATTCAACTACATAACCTCTGAGCTCGTAGGTCTCAGAGAAGGGTGTTAAGCTAAGAGAATAAATCTCCGCCACCAAACAGAAATGTATTTGAAAGAAATCAGCTTTATATCTCAAAGTGTAGTGTCAGACGTACAACCATACAAGTCTGTTCCGGGTTCGAACAGAATCGAAGGCACTTCCGAAGAAGCCCTTGAAAATCCGAATAATTTTCTAATCACGTCCGGACTTCCCATCACAAAGGGTGATCAAATCTCTATACCGGAGATCCAGTCGATGCAGAGACATTCGACGAGTTGTCCTTTCGTTTTCGAAAATATCCTGTCTTCACCATCGGTCTTCAAATGCGATCCATATACGACGTATCATTATTTGGAATGGGTTATATGACACAAAGGTCCTCTCCCGGCTAAATCGAATAATGAGCTTAATATTTAAAACATATGAATATGGAATTTCAATTAAGTCACAGCTTATTACCCAAAGCTTTTCTTTCAAATGGTTTAAACACATTACCATTTTAATCTTTTTTACACAAAAAGATTCAATTCACAAAGTTCACCCAGTTTCACAAAGATCTATTCATAGATTTTCAAATTAATTTCCATTTCAATTTGGATTTAACTCGTCCAATCTTTAAAACAAAGATTTAATTGATAGCTTTCAAAACAATTCCATTTCAATATTTATACAAAAGGTACACCTTTCCAATTTCAAAACAAAGTTCAACAATCTTTCACAAATATTTATTCATAACTCGGAAAACTATTTTCATTTCAAACTTGAAATTCTTTAGTCACAAATTGGAAATTCATTCCTTATATGAAAGCTTTTATCATTTGAAAACAAATAGTTTTCATTTTGAAAAATCTGATTCATTTATACAAGTTAAAGCCCTAGGGTTAAATTCAAATTCTCAAAACCATACTTTTAAAATGGTTTAAACACATTTATAACATCTTAACCAAAATTTCCAATCATAGAATTCAATTCCAAATTTTGAATTCAAATTAAATTATTTGAATTGGAAAGTTTACCAAGTTATTCAAAATAACTTTATTCTCAAAACTCCTTTTCAAAAGCTTTAACATTTAACCCAAATCCATTTCCAAAATAAATTGAAATTAAAATTTCAATTTCAAAAATATTAAATTTAAATTATCTATGACTTAACCGATTTCCTCGTGAAATCCATATTTGTGTGTGTATGGTGTAGTCCAGGGGTTTTACACAGTAGTGCAACATCAATAAATCATCATAGATCAAAATACAGAAATATAGTTGATAAGCGGTATAATTATAACGCTTATCTTTATTCACAGATCACAGATAATATATTACGGATAATAAATTACATTCAACCCAGATAAATAAACTACATTATAGATCACAGACAAATGAGGATATGTCACAAGCAATTCAAGGCATCTCATACAATATAATCATTCATAAGTGAGGTCAAGCATTCAAAATTACTCATAGATAGGATTAATTAATTGTTTAATCCTAATTAATTCAATTAAATTAATTGCTTATGAATTAGTTATCCAATCCTGATTAATTGATGACAAATCATCTGATATAGATTAATTAATCAATTACCTTAATTGATTAAATTATTTTTAATTAACCTTATTAATTAAATTAACCTTTAAGCCAATTACATAATTAATTAACCCCTTAATTAATTATTTTGAGAAATTTAACCTTTAATCATTTTCATTAGTTAATTTACCTTTAACTTAAATTAATTAATCTCAAATTAATTACCTTAATTAATTTATCACATTATACTTTGTATTAAATATTGATTAATCACTTGATTAATCAACTTTAATCATTAATTAATATTTAATTAATATTTCTTCATTAATGATTTTAACCCTTTAATTACTTACTTCATTAATCCAAATCATTAATAAATCTTCATTAAATCTTGATTAATTTAAAACCAATCTCATTTTTTATTAATGATTTTATTGTCACATCTAAATATGTTGGGACATTTATATTCAATTCACTTTCTAATTCATTTTAAATTCAAATTTCCTCTTTTCAATGCTTCAACATTTTTAAGTATTAAAACAATTTAATTTGAAAACTTTATTTGTTCCAAACTAAATCCAAATCAAACTTGAACTCACATTTACACTTAGATTTGAAATTCATTTTAACCTTGATTTAAAACTTAAATTTTAGTTTGAATTTCAGAAGACAAAAACAGGTTTGTAAACCTGGAACAAAGCTACCCGGGCCTCACCATTCCCTGCTTCGAGTCCTACCCGGAAATACTCGAGACTGGCTTCGAGTTTCTTCCTTCTTCTTCCTTTCCTTTTCTTTTTAAAACGTTATTTTAGTTTAAATTAAAAATCATGTTATACAGTTTAAACATTCGAACTACCCGATACAAGACTCGAGTCACCTCATCACTTACCCGAGCTTCTACCCGAGCCCATCCTGCTTCTTCTTCCTTCAACAACCACTGAAACACAATGACACCTGTGCATATGCACCGACGTTCGGAGCAACTCCGACTAACATCGCTACCACCAGCAAGTCGTCATGGACCTACCCGACCCAAGCAATCACCCAGAATTCTCGATGACAACCTAAATCGAAATCGAATAAGTGGACACCACCACGAACCCAAACCAGTTGACAAAATTCTCCTCGCGCCGCCGTGTCAGATCACTAGAGAGCTCGCGGTTATGTCCTGAGCTCCACCATAGACCCATGCTTTGATTCCACCCCTTGCGATCAATCCCGATCCATCCTTGACAACACACGAGCACAAGAATCATCGACAACCAAACCCGGCCATTAAACCCTACTCCACCCTTTCCTGGCCACTCAGACCATCTGGAAAATCCTTTACCATTTTTCCATCGATCTATATCACATCATTTTCCTTCAGACTCAAGCTCGAAGCTCGATTCCTTGTTGATCGTCGGGGATTGACTATTTTAACAATTCTGTTCAATTCGAAAATCCATATGATTTTCAAATCTAAAAATCTTGTTTTTATTGCTAAAATTCATGATTCTTCAATACAAATTTGGTCATGCAAGTTAATCAAGAAAGCATGATACTCTAGATTGACATGTTTTTAAG
This sequence comes from Allium fistulosum, assembly GCA_030737815.1. Classification (NCBI taxonomy): domain Eukaryota; kingdom Viridiplantae; phylum Streptophyta; class Magnoliopsida; order Asparagales; family Amaryllidaceae; genus Allium; species Allium fistulosum. Next base: position 1,364,566,702 of record CM060902.1, on the reverse strand, counting down.
TTTTTCACTGTATATTTTAATTTTCCAGTAAATTACTTAATAAATTTTCTTGAAACTATTTTTAAAATTAGACTTATATTCTTACAATCATTTTCTCTTTAAAGATCAAGGTCTAAAATTGATTCATTTAGAAGATCTGAATTTATTTATGAGTTTGGGGCCTGTTATTTAAACAGAGAAGATATATATATATATATATATATCTTAAGAAACACAGACATTTGCATATATATAGACATGCAATGATTTTCATACAAACAGATTTCAATCACAAGCATCAGGTTTTTATCACACACAATCAAAATATTAAAGGTTAAAAAGAAATAGTTACTCACATGGATTTCCAGAAGAAAGAATGAACAGAGTTTGAAATGTTGAACAAGCTTGAAACTTTGCTTGCTTTGAACTATCTTGCTTAATTTTCTATTTTTAGATATTTGTATTGATTTGAATTCTCCTGGCTTTGAGATTTAAATTTGCTTTGATCAATACTTTGATGATTTGCTTTTGCTCTGGTCTAATTTTCCAGGCTGAAGTTGCTTTGTTGGTTTGTTTGGAAAAACTTCACTTTGATTTTTTGTTGTTGTTAAAGTTTGAAATTTGTTTCAGATTTAAATGGTATTTTACTTTAGATTTTTTGTTTCTCAGTTTTATGGAAGAACTGAAATGGAAAGTTTGATATGTGAAAATGAAGTATACAAAGTATACAATTTGTACAGGGTGATAATTTACTTTGTACAAATGATAATGTTTTGTTTGTACAATAGGATCAGAGATATTCTTTTGCTTGGAGGCTGATAGATAGTGTTGTGATGGCTTCATTAATTAGCTTGTACAATATAAATTTTTATTTCCTTCGGCTGTACCAACATATGTGATAGTGGTGGCTTCCTATGTAAGCTTTCACACTTGTATTTTATTTTCTTTTGTTTACTTGTTTCATATTTTCATAGGTATTTGTTTCCTTCTTTTGTTTGTTTTTAACTTGTCTTTATATTTGAATGTATTTTTATATTTAATATGTTGTTATAGTTTATTTAATGTATTTATTTTATTTTGTTTTATAATTTTATAATTTTGTAATATAAATGAATATATTGTTTAATTTAACTAATTTGTCTACTATATATATTTTCTATAATTTAATCTTATGTATTAGTATATTTATCTCTATCTCAATTATTTATTTCTAAATTTAATACTAATTACTTTTATATTCATATATTTTTTCATATAAGTGAATTTCTAGATTTTAATTTGTTATTAGATTTTTATCGAATGTATTTACTCTATATTTTTATCTCTTATATATTTTCATTTTTTAAACCATTTATTTACAATTTAAATTCAAGTCAAATATATATACATATATTTATAATTTCAAATTTACTCATATATGCCCAAATATATATATACAATATTTTAAAGTTTAAATGATTTATACCGAATTTATTTGAATTCGGGGAAACTCGCAGCACTTTATCATTTAATTTTACAATTTTAATTCAAAAATTAACTTAATTATCAATTTAAATTTATTTAAAATTCGGGGTCGTTACACTGTCTCAGATTTTGATGAAATTAGTTCCATTAGATCCAGAATATTGAATTGTTATATGCTAACGAGTTTTATGATGATGAGACGTGCTTTGTGGTCGTGCATGCTCGAAACGCGCAAAAAAGAGTAAAAGAGAATAAAATATATATATATATATATATATATTTTACTATAAAGTGTCCTTAACTCTCACTTCCTCCTCACTTTTTCATCTTCTATTAACAAAATGAATAGCCGCAGCCCACTTCATCACCTCAATCAATTAAATCATGGACTAGAGTTAGCAAAATCAAGTGATTTTAGATCTGACGGACTCGTATAATCGATAGATTTACGACATTGTGCTTCGATTTGGGTATGGCTGGATTTGAGGATGCACGACTATGCACATTCGAGCTAGGGCAGAGGCAATTCGTCGATTGAGGAGGTGCTACGCTTTGGGGATGGGGGCGTAGGGTTGCTCGAGTGAGGCTGAGGAGGTTAGTGGTGGTTAAAGGTGGCGAAGCTACCTTTTTCAAATTGTAATAGTAACACTATTGTTTTTTTGGATGTGGGTCGCATTTGTGTAAAGGGAGCCGAACTTGAAATCGAGGCCATGGACGAACTTACGGTGGAAGGGCGAGTTTCCTAGCACCGGTTGAAGGAGGAACAGTGGAGGGTGGCGAATCGCAACATTGGGCAGGCAAGATTAGGGCACTGGTCACTTTTAGGTAGAGAGGCTTGGACCTCAAATTGATGGCACCATCGCGTCGAGTGCATGGAGAGGGAATCAACGGAGAATAAGAAGTTGGATTTAGCAGAGCGGAGCTCCATATCACTGGGATTATGCACAGCGAACATGGGTTTCATGGGATCAGTTTTGGGTGGCAATTTTAACATGGGGAAGACAGAGATGATATGGAGGATTAAGGTAAAATAAGTTAATTAATTTTATAAATCTCAAAATCTTATAAAATTTGTATCTTGTTCATACGAGGCCCGATCGAGGCGTGGTTTCGCCGTTGCATTCGTATCGAGATTATCTACGTCATCGAGTTGGATTCGTCAAATTCGGAGCTTGTAGAATTTCAAGCTAAAATCAAACATTGCTCTATTTTAGTCGGAATTAGAATGCATCGGTGACAACTGTAATTTTGGTGAGTTAACTCACCTCTCCGGGCCCACTTGTATTTTATATAAGTGCTGATATTTTTATTGATGCTTGTTTGGATTATTTAGTACTTTATCAGTTGGTTTGGATTTATTCCCTCCCTTGGAGCATATGACCTTTTATATGTACCCGCCTAATAGCGGATGACCCATATTATATGATTATATATTGTATGTGATGCAAGAGGACAGGTTGGAGGGATCGATCCAAAAGGATTCCTCACCACTGTTGATTTTATTTACATATATATGTGTGTTTATATATATATGAGTTGTGATGTAGGGGGCGGGTTGGAGGGATTCAACGAGATTCCTAACACGGTTGATTTTACCTTTCATATATATTGTGATATATGATTTCTTAGATGCCATATTTGATGGCATAGACATGATTTACTTATTTAGTGCTATATAAGCACAGGGCCATATTTTTAGTACTTTGAAATACTATAAAATAACGATTTTGAATTGAAATGATTTTTAAGGTGATACTTAAAATAATACATGTTTTAATAATTATTTATAAATTAATAAATGAGTTTACTGAAATGAAATAAAAACATAATTTTTGGAATACTAATTTAACTGCTTTGTGAAGTATTTTTGAATAGAGATTTTCGAACTGTATTATAAAGGATTTAAAACTTAATAAATAAGTCCCTCTTTTATTGTAAAGGAAACACAGTTTTAAAGAAGATATAATTAGTTTGAAACAAAGATTTCAGGAGCGGTTTATATAAAAGATTTATAAAAGTAACATTGTATAAATGAAGTAATAGATTTATAAACGGTGCTTCAAAAATATTAAAAATGGATTTGTAATTGATATTTTGTAAATAGGATTTTATAAATAAATAAGATTTATAAAAAAAATAGATTTATAAATGCAGTTTTATAAATAAGGAGATTTTACAAAAAGAAGTTTTATAAAATAGGAATGAGATTATAAACCATGGTTTTATAAATATAAATGGTATATTTTGATAAGTAAAGTATGGATTTTTATAAAGGGAGATGCATTACATTTTAAAAAGTTAAAATAATCTCTTAAAGGAATGTTTTGAAAGAGATATTTGCAAATGGAGTTTAATGGTTTTAAAAGTGATTTAAAATGTGTTAAGTGATAGGAAGACATGGATTTCGACATTTTTGTTGTAATAAATGTTTTTGAGAAAGTGAGGAAGACATAGACTATAACACTGTTGTTATAGTAAGTGATTTCAGAAAGGAGATGTTTTATATAGTATACAGGATTTATTCATATCCTATATTTGATGTTAGTATTCGAGGTAGGTAACTTATATCTATTTTGAAGTTAATAATGTCGTCCATTCAAGGTCTGAGAGGTAATGATACCCTATCTTGATCGGCTTCATTGTTAACTTGTAAATAGTTTAAGTTCGACATCAAAAATCAATATTAAGTATAATAAATCGAATCCCTATACTAGTGTTTTTGGGTTATCGTAACGATGTTTTATGCAACATTCGTTTTGACCCGATAAAGTGTGCTTTGGAAAATATAAAGCTTTCCTCAAAGATTTGTAAATATACTTATTATGGATTTAAGTATATAGAGATATTTTCTAAGGGTTGAAAATGAAATGGTTTGTGAATATACTTATACCGTTGAGATAAGTATATGGAAATGTTCTCCAAATATCAAAAATTAAAAGTGGTTTTGAGAATATATCTTTGTAAAGATATTTTGAGATAAATATTTGGAAAGTGATTTAATTTATAAAAGATTAATTAAACAGGCCTAGTGACTGCTTATGTGCTAGCTTTTATTTTCGGTTCCTTGACTGGATGTGTAAACTGATTTGTCGTGTACTTAGCATGAAGTCAACTGAGTAGGCTTGATTATTGTTTAATGTTAAGAATGAAGATTCGAGTAGAGCGGAGTGACTATGGCACTCTAATCTACCGGGCTTTCTTTTTGGCCGAAGGATAGCAAGTTGAGAGTTGGAAACGTGATAAGTCTGCGAGATTTGGTTTCCATATGAGATTAAGGGCCACTTATCAATTATTGGTCCGGAGAGATAGAGATCGGATTTGCTTTGGCATGTAGTGCAACATGATAAGTGGTTCTCGCTTTGTGTTTGGTGGTGAGCAGGAGACTCTTACTCCTACATGTCCTTTGGGTTGGTGCAGTTGAGTGACTGGCCGTAAAAGAAAATTGCGAGGTACCAATGTGAGCCACGGTGGTTGTACCCACTACTGGAGAGCCGAAGGCCCGATCATTACATGTGGTACCAGAGCTTAGGTTTAGCGAACACCTAGGCTTTGGTGGGGTAGAACTCATCATCGATAGGGTTAGCAATACCCTAGAATGAGTAACTCAATAGAGATATGGTCAGTAGTACCCTAGAATGAGTTTGAGTGTGTGTGTGTATGAACATGTATTTTTTAGTGACATAAGAATGTTTTATATTGTGTTGATTGATCTGTTGAGTGGCTTATTTATTCTGGTCAATACAAGTAATTAACGTTATTGAAAGGGATCTCTAAACACTTGAACATGGCAATTCGATATAGTATTGTTTTGAAATTGAGTAAATGAAATAATTTTACCTTTATTATATTTTATATATAAAGGATAATTTTTCAAAAATTATTATAGTTATATATGGTGTTTGGTTGTTAGAGAATGATAATATTCGATTATTACCATTATTGTTTGTTGTTTGTGCTTTAATAAAGGTTGATTATTATTATAATCTAAAGAAAGATAAATAATTTTGGAAAGGTCTTATATAAGAAAGAGAGTTTATAAAATGTGGATTATAAAGTGTTGTTTATAACTAAAAGGATTTAAATTGAGAATTTGAGAATTTAAATACCGATGATTTTGAAAGTTGTTCTTCAAAGTTGGGAAAGTGATAATAGTATTATTTTGGAAGTATTTTTGACTAGAAATATTTTAAAAGGATTTGAAGGAGATAAGATAGCACTGAACTCACTTCAGTCATTGGAAAATAATTCTACTGATGACTGTAGCATCATCGGTGTTCGTTTTCGAGTTTCTAAGTGACGGATTGCTACCATAAAAGTTCTGTTTTAGCAAACAAAGATTGTTTTAGATTCCAAAAGTAGGATTTGATATACAAAGTAGTTATGTATATTATTATTATTATTTCAAACTGATTTGAAATAAAAATCGGGCGTTTAATCTTGAATTTTCAGTCATGTGATATTGTATAGACTCATGCATCCTATCCCTTAGGATAAGTTGGGTTTGTGCATCTCGTTTTGAGATGTTATTTAGAAATTTTTATTTATGGAATAAAATGAAATTTTCGGTAATTTTGGGCAGTCGAAAATTTCTTAATATATACAGCTAAGCGTTTTGTGAAATCATAAGAGAAAAGTTTTTATAACTTATAAATTTGAGAATTAATCAGTTAAAACAAAATTTTAAATTTGTTGAATATGCATGTTTAGAAAAGAAAATCTGAAATTGAACTATGAAATGAAATTTAACTTAAGCAAAGTTAAATGAAATTGATTGTGATTTAAAATGAATATGAACTTAAGTTTTGAAGTGATAATAAACATAAGTAATAAACTTAAGTAATGGTTTTATTGAATGGTTCCTAAGTGTTATTAGTATTAAAGGAAATATACTAAGTAAAAATGAATTTGAATAAAAAGAATATGAACAAAAAAGAATTTGGTATAATAAGAAACCAATTGAATGAATACATAAGTTGTACGTAGATCATTTTATTTGCGTAATTGTTGGATCCAGTTTCGAGTATACGATTTCGAGGTGATTTACACCGGTCCGAGTTAGGATTTTTCACTCGATTCTTAACGACGAACACTATATACGGATTTATGATTTTCTTCTGAAGTTTCTCTATCATAGTATATGGCTATGCAAGGAGAACGATGGTTTCTAATCAAGGAACAAAATAGGAGTCTGCACTATGGTGGTCGAGTGAGCGATACTAGTTCGGAAGTGAAATTGTTTGATCGAGCAAGCGATCAGATTTGATATTGCATATGATTGGTATATGTATATCGTACAGGCTTTATTAAGTTATATGTTGATTGATGTTAGGTAATGCAAGTTTGGATGGATATTACTTGTAAGTAAGAAGCAGGTTTATGGAAGCAAAGGCCAATTGACGCCTTTGGTTTCTTGAGCAGAGTTTGGTTGCCCGACAAATAGGTACACATTTATGTCATCGTTTGGATTTGATGATTTAATGACCAATTGCTTGGCTTTTGTTTTCTTTTGTTGGTTTGGGCCTGTAGTGGCAGTTTGTAGTTTTCTCGAACGAGCCGCGCAAAGGAGATGCTGCCGAAATTTTCCGTAAATTTAAAGACTTAGAAAATTTGATCATAAGCTTCGAATAATTATTTTTGAAAAGTTAACGGGTTTGGAGGCATTTTTCCTACCTTTGGAATTTCAGGGACGAAATTCTTTTAAGAGGGAAGAATGTAACAACCCAGAATTTCAGACATTTAAATTTGAAATATTTAATTAATTTTAAATATCGAAATATTAGTTTTATAAGTCAAAAAGCTTAAAATTAAAATATAGGGAATTATTTGAAAATGTGAATTGTGAAATCAATATTTGAATAGAAAATTGAATATTTGGATTTAATGTCAAAGAATGATTTCGCAAACTTATTTAAATTTCGTTTAAATAAGAATGAAAACAGTAAACTTTTAATTTAGAATTAAAAGTGATTAATATAGTTTTAATAATAATTCGTTTTAATAAATGTGTAAAATTATCATTACCGACACAGTCTCGGATTTTAACGAAACTAGTGCCATCGGATCTAGAATATTGAATTGTTATACGTCGACGAGTTTCATGAGGATTGGAAGTGGTGTGCGGCCATGAATGCTCGAAACATGCGAACGAAAATAAAAGAGAATAAAACAATATATATTTTACTATAAAGAATCCTTAACTCCTTACTTCCTCCTTACTCTTTCTCTTTTTCATTTTATGTTAACAAAATGAATAGCGCCACCTACTTCATCACTTCGGTCAATTAAATCATTAGCCAAAGTTAGCAAAATCAAGTGATTTCGGATCCAATGGACTCGTATGATCGATAGCTTCACGAAGGTGTGCTTGGATTTTGGTACGGCAAGATTTGAGGGTGCTCGATAGTGCATAGCTGAGCTAGGGTAGAGGCTGTTCATCGATTGAGGAGGTGTTAGGCTTTGGGGATGGGGGCGTAGGGTTGCTCGAGTGAGGCCGAGGAGGGTGGTGGTGGTTAGAGTAGCATAGCTACCTATTTCAAATTGCGACAGTAACACTGTCGTTTTTGTTGATGGTGGTCGCATTTGTGTAATGGGAACCGAACTTGAAATCGAGACCATGGACGAACTCATGGTGAAAAGGCGAGTTGACTAGCGCTGGTGGAAAGAACAATGGTGGAGGGTGGCGAATCGCAACATTGGGCAGGAGAGATTAGGGCACCGGTCGCTTTTGGGTAGAGAGGCTCGGACCTCAAATTAACGGAACCATCGCGTCGAGCAAGCGGAGAGGGAATCAACGGAGAAGGCGACATTAGATTTAGCGGAACGGTACTCCGTATCACTGGGATTGTGCACGGCGAACTTGGGTTTCTTGGTATCATTTTTGGGCGGCACTTTTAAAATGCGAAAGATGAAGATGAGAGGGAGGATTAAGGTAAAATAAGTTAATTAATTAATTAATGTTATAAATCTCCCGTATCTCATTTATAAAAGGTCTAATCGAGGCACCGTTTTCACCGTTGCGTTTGTATGGAGATTATCCACGTCGTCGAGTTAGGTTGATCAAATTCGAAGCTTTTAGAATCTCAAGCTAAAATCGAACGTTGCTCTATTTTAGTCGGAACCATATCGCTTCGGCGAAAACTGTAGTTTTGGTGAGTTAGCTCACCTCTTTGGGCCCACTTATACTTTATATAAGTGCAGATATTTTTAATGATGCATCTTTATGGCTTGTTTGGATGATTTACTACTTTATCAGTTGGTTTGTATTTATTATTGCCCTTGGAGTGGATGACCTTTTATATGTACCCGCATAGTTGCGGATGACCCATATTATATGATTATATACTATATGTGATGTAGGGGGATAAGTTGGAGGGATCCAACAGGATTCCCCAACACAGTCGATTTTATTCATATACATTTGTGTGTGTGTGTTGATATATATATGAGCTGTGATGCAAGAGGACATGTTGGAGGAATCCAATGGGATTCCTCACACTGCTGATTTTACTTTTCATTTATATTGTGATATATGATTTGTTGGATGCCATATTTGATGACATGGACGTGATTTTACTTATTTAGTGCTATAGTAGCACTAGGCCTTATTTTTAGTATTTTGAAATACTATAAAATAACAATTTTGAATTGAAATTATTTTTAAGGTGATACTTAAAATAATACATGTTTTAATAATTATTTATAAATTATTAAAATGAGTTTACTGAAATGAAATAAAAACATGATTTTTGGAATATTAGTTTAACTACTTTGTGAGGTATTTTTAAATAGAGGTTTTTGAACTATATTATAAAGGCTTTAAAACTTAATAAGTAAGTCCCTCTTTTATTATAAAGGAAATACAGTTTTAAAGAAGAAGAAAAAAATTGAAACAAAAATTTCTGAAAGGGTTTAAATAAAAGATTTATAAAAATAATATTTTATAAATAAGTAATAGATTTATAAATGGTGTTTTATAAATATTAAAAATGGATTTGTAATTGATATTTTGTAAATAGATTTATAAATGGGATTTTATAAATAAATAAGATTTATAAAGGAATAGATTTATAAATGGAATTTTATAAATAAGGAGATTTTACAAAATGAAGTTTTATAAACAGGAATGAGACTATAAACCATGGTTTTATAAATATAAAAGGGTTTATTTTGATAAGTAAAGTATGGATTTTCATAAAGTGGGATATATTACATTTTAAAAGTTAAAATAATCTCTTAAAGGAATGTTTTGAAAGTGATATTTGCAAATGGAGTTTAATGGTTTTAAAAGTGATTTAAAATGTGTTAAGTGATAGGAAGACATGGATTTCAACATTTTTGTTATAATAAATGTTTTCAAGAAAGTGGGAAAGACATAGACTATAACACTATTGTTTTAGTAAGTGATTTCCAAATGGAGATGTTTTATATAGTATATAGGATTTACTCATATCCTATATTTGATGTTAGTATTTGAGGTGGGTAACTTATATCGATTTCCAAGTTAAGAATGTCGTCCATTCAAGGTCTGAGAGGTAATGATACCCCATCTTGATCGACTTCATTAACTAGTAAATAGTTTAAGTTCGACATCAAAAATTAATATTAAGTATAATAAATCGAATCCCTATACTAGTTTTTATGGCCTATCGTAACGATGTTTAATGCAGCATTCGTTTTGACCCGATAAAGTGTGTTTTGGAAAATATGAAGCTTTCCTTAAAGATTTTTAAATATACTTATTACGGATTTAAGTAAATAGAGATATTTTCTAAGGGTTGAAAACAAAATGGTTTGTGAATATACTTATACCATTGAGATAAATATATGGAAATGTTTTTCAAATATAGAAAGATTAAAAGTGGTTTTGAGAATATATCTTTATAAAGATATTTTAAGATAAATACTTGAAAAGTAATTTAATTAATAAAAGATTAATTAAACAGGCCTAGTGACTGCTTGCGGGCTAGGTTTTGTTTTTGGTTCCTTGACTGGGTGTGTAAACCAATTAGTTGTGTACTTAGCATGAAGCCAACTGAGTAGGCTTGATTATTGTTTGATGTTAAGAATGATGATTCGAGTAGAGCGGAGTGACTATGGCACTCCAATCTACCGGGCTTCCTACTTGGCCAAAGGATAGCAAGTCGAGAGTTGCAAACGTGATAAGTCTACGAGACTTGGTTTCCATATGAGGTTAAGGGCCTCTTATCGATTGTTGGTCCGGAGAGACTGGGATGGGATTTATCTGAAAACCACTTTAGACCAACGTATGCATTCAAAAGTGAAATTTACTGGAAGACAATGATTTTAAAGACGTAGATCTTCATGATGTGAGGCTGCTTGCCACTAACCTCTCGGGTGATTCCCATATTATATATATATATATGGTGGTAGTAGTGCCTTCGCTCTAAAAATCTTCGATTTGTAAGGACTGCTCGCTACCAATTCTAGGGATGATTCCCAAACAGGATGTATTAGGAGGTTGCCATCAGTTTGTCCTGTTCCTGGATAACTTGTATGGACGAATGTTTGACATTGCAATTCTAAGACCACGAACATTGGTTTTTATAAATGTACATCTTTTTAGTGGTATAGGAGGTAACCACATTTACACTTAACACCCCTCCCTAATGAGTATGAACCCGGGGGTTGTACTTTTATGGAAACCAATTAGTGTGATGTTGGAAATGGCAATGTGGCATTCAAAGTAGGATTTGTCATGTGAAAGGTAAAACATTACCTAAGGTCTCACATGTCGGGAATGACAAAAACAGGGTAGATGCAGCAAGGCTAAGTGGGTCACTCCCATTAGGAGATGTTTGTCACCTTTCAAGATTATCCTCTATATTTTGGGTTTATTGTGTATACTGTGACCACGGATAGGTCGAGAACGATCGGGGTAATGACATATTCGGTATTATGTATGGTAGAGGTTGGCCGGTCATGCGTTGGTAGAGAGCAGTAGGGCTGTGCCTCGGTGCATTCTTCTAGAGATGTATTGTACGGAAGGTAGTCCCTTACCTCGTCATTGTTGGAAATCCATTCTCCATTACGTGCCTTCACGGTTTTGATTGTAGATCCTAGTGTGCTGGAATTTAATTAATGTAACAATTTTGGCTATGGTTAATATGTATTTGTATCCTAGACACTATTATAATTTTAGAGGATTTGATATTAAGTGTTTTGGTTATCGTAAGGTTAAAAGCCGTCCGTGTTTATGTGCGGCGTGGTCTTACGAGATACCTTTATTTTGAAAGATTTTTTTAGCTTTAAAAATCCAATTGTGATATATATTCACACGCTAGTTTACCCGACTGATCCGAGCGTTCTTCCTTTTTTATGCTTTGGTCAGATCGAGTATATGTATAGATTAGATTCAGATGCATTTTGGAGGAGCTTGGAGTAGAAGGCTTCATTAGTCGCTAGTTATTATTTTATTTCCATTGCAGTGGTTGTTTTAAATTATCAGCATTTGTGAGGACATGTTGTTATAACTATCCAGGCTGATGAGTAGTGATTCACTGTTGTACTCTAATAGATGTATGTGTATTATAGTTTTTTTCATTTTGTAAGGATCATCGTTATATTATATATTGTTCCGTTGCATTGTGAGATTCTATTATTGTTTAGTTTCTTCTTCTTCTATTCTTTCTTCTTTCTTTTTCCGTTAACGATCGGTGTTTCCGACACTTGAATGCTCGACATGCAATACAATGGATGTATTAGTGTCAATTTTCGAGGGTCGAAAAATCCCGGGTCATTACAAGAAAAGGATTATAAATTAAATAATAAACAAAGATAGGTATATAAGATTTCTTACCTAAAACCCTAATGGAGTTTTCTGAATCTAGGAAGAGATGAATTGACAAAGCTTCAGTGATGCTTCCAAAATATTTGTGAATAAAAGTGAGGGGTCTAGGGTCTTATTTATAGAGGTTGAAACACTCCAAAACCGTAGGATGAAAGTAGGTAAAAATAGAAAAATCCAGTATGTTTATCACCTCAAAACCCTAGCCACCACCCTTGGGTAGCGGTCGACCACCCCATGTACACTGATCGACCACTAGTAGTCGATTGGTTGGGTTGCATGGTCAACCACTGCCCCTTATTTTGGAGCGTTTATTTTGTTTACCGTTTCTTAATTAATTTCATTCCTTAATTAACTTTAACGTTAATTGCTAACTTTAATGTTACTTAACCCCCAAGTCTAATCTCAGTTGACCTTTTGAATTTAAATTTCAAATTTACTTATTTATTTGAATTTGAATTCAAATTAAATTATTTTAAACTTGAAAACTTCGAACGCTCGTAACTTTTTCATTCGAGCTTTGTTTTCAACATATTATATATGGAAGTTGATCAGAATTTTGCCACGAACGCAACGATAAAACTTCATGGACAAATTCCAACTTTTACAAAATTTCCATTTTTATCCTTATCTTATTTAGTTCAATTTATTTAATTTATCCACCTAAGTTGATTTTACGGAGTGTTACAAACTTGGAATTTGATTCAAGAAGTCATTTCATCATTTCAAAGTGAGATCTCAAGGCCTTAGTTAAAGGTATTCTATATTTTTACTAATTCATTTAATATTATTATATATTATTGTAATATATTATAGGTTATTAAATCTTATTATGAACCTATTGTATCGATGTTCTATCATATATTGGATGGTTGAATATATTAGTGCATCTACGTATATGTTAATTAAAAATAATTCTATACCTAACATTAAACTCATGGCCTACAATAAAAATATAAACAAAACATTTAATTAAATTAAATAATATTATATATATGATTTTATTAATTAATATATTTTATCTTAAAGATAAAAAATCATATAATAAACATATAAAATTTATAAAATTTTGTTTTTGTACAATATTAATTCGGCAGCAATAAATGTTCAATTTTAATATATTCTATATTTAATTTATGTTATAACTATTTGTTTAGCTAGAAATTGATTATGTATGTATATGTGTGTGTGTGTGTGTGTTTAATATAGTTTGAAATTAATTATAAAATTTTACATAAAAATATTACATAACTTTTAGATCTTTGAAATTATTTTTATAATTCTAATTTATTTAACTTAATAGATAATTAATTTATTTTATAATTGTTTAATTAAAAAAATCATTTTAATATTTGAAAAAAACAAATTTCACCGTAACCTTAAACTCAAGAATTATTAAAAATTATATATATAGACACACACGCACATTTATTTATGTATGTGCATGCATATGTGCATATATATATTTATAAATACTAATAATTAAATATTAAAAAATTTGTACATAACTTTGTAGTAATTCGAATAATTTTATTAATTAGTTTATATTATTTATTAAATGATTTGTTATTCAATATAAATAAATAAACTTTCTAATAAATTTTACGGTATTATATATAGATTATTATAATTTTATTTCTACGTATATGTATATATATGTATATGATTATATTTCACATAAGAATAATTTTACACACACACACATATATATATATATATATATATAATATTTTCGATGCACACACATGCATATATATATATTCATTTAGATAGCTCATAGAATACTAGATGGGTTAATACGTCTGTTGAAGTGTAAATCCTAGCACATGTACACAGGCATGTTAAGCCATATAGACTTTATTATGTTCCACGTTCACGTACACCCATATGTGTATATGATACACATATTCAAATATAATACAAAACAATATAAAGTAAAATTTATTTATAAAATAAAATAAAATGATGATTTTATTTAAAAAGAAATTTAGAAGAGTTCTAAATGAATTAGACTTCATAGGCCCAATAAAGATCCAAAATGGTTTAAAAAATTGAAATTTACCTATTTCTTCCGTTGCGTGCTAGCCTAGTTCCAACAAGGGTACCAAAGCCCAATAGCCTATGCGCTTTAAATTAGTCATATTTGTGCTAACTAGTTAGGCTTACAACCTAGTATTTAGGTGTCTAAGAAAGGTAGTGTCAAGGTTGGACTGTTGGATAATTAAGTACCTTGTCTTACTTGGTTATCAACCAGGCCCGAACATTTATGTGGGTCCAAAGGTTCCCTTAATAGAATGTTTTGAAATTAAAAATAAAAGTTTTAAATTTAAAATAAAAAAATAGTATAAATGTTATAATATAGATTTCCAAAATGTTTGGAAAATTAAAATAAAAATTTAAATTTAAATGTTAAATTTAAAATAAAACACATTTTATAAAAGTTATAATATAATTTTTCAAATTTTTTGAAAATGTTATAAAATTAATTTAAAAATATATTTACTAATAAGATTAATAAATTAATGAATTAGTTAAATAATTTAATTCAATATATATATATATATATATGTATGTATGTATGTGTGTGTGTGTCTATATAATATATATAATGATATATGGTATGTTTTCTTGAATTATTTAAGGCAATATGACTATACTTGTGCATATCAAAGAATTTTTGAAATTAATAAAATTTAACTAAAATTATTTAATTAAATAAATTAATTAAAGGTTAATTAATAAATTAAAATACATATATATATAAGTTATATGTGTATTACTATAAAGGTTATAGTATATATATTCAATATAATATGTTATAATTGAAGAATATAATAAATAATTAAAGTGTTAATTAATTAAATTAATTAAATAAGATTTAATTAGTATAATATTATACATAAGACTATTATATAAGTGAATTAGATTATAAAAGCTATATAATAAGACTTATATAATATAAATGTATAATAAAAGGTGGAACGGTAAGAAACCCAAAATAGACTTAAGTGATAAACACATACGTATATTATGTATATCGTGATTTCTGATGTGTCCGACACTTGAATAATGATGGTATTTCATAAGAAATACATTATTCTATAAGTCGATATCACTCAGTTAAATATATTGAAGATTATGAATCTTTAATATAAGTGTTGTCCTCTACCATTTATATATTAATAAATTACTTGCATACGCTTTGGTTTTTGAGCAAACTCAAGCTAGAGATGTTATGTGTAGTATTATTAATAAATTGACTAGACGAGGTAAGATAACTATATGCATTTGTTAAGCAAACTCAAGGTACATATACTATACTTAGGCCCTTGTGAAATGGTAGGTGCGGGTGAATAATCTCTTTCGATTTGTTGAGAAAACTCGCGATCATAATGAGATTAGGACAAGAAACCATGGGTTAGGAGTTGTATATGATACAACCGATAAGGAGTCATCCATCATCTGTGGGGATATGACTTGTTGAGAAAACTCAAGGTCAGAATCCCATGACAAACGAGTCATAACATCCACTAGTGAAGTCAAAAGACTTATATATTTCATCTTAGGGTTTGGAGAAACATAAAAGACTAATAGGAGCCTTATTAGAAAAATGAAATGGTAACATTTAACCTTTCTAATATTATAAGAACATATGCTATGTAAAGTTACCTTAATAAATTTGTGCAATTAATATAATTGATAATGTTTATCAATTAAAATATAAAAATGAACTGAATTATTAAATAGAAATATAAAATATACTTATAATAAATTGTTGCATGTTGACCCATGCAAGCACCTAATCATACAACCACTAAATACATTTGTAACTTGGTCACTTACGAGTTATGAGTTTACTTGTTCAAGGCTATGTATTGTTTTCAATAAGTTTCGAACTCTAAAAGCAATACAAGAATATGAATATTTGATCTATATACAATCACATATAAATGTTATACGGTGAATGGTCACAATTCATAATGTACGAAACCTTGGTGAAATTATTTCACTAAAATAAGCAATTAAACTATATTGTGAGATCGTATATTCAATATGATTGATTACAATAATGATCTTGTGGTGTTATTATAACATTGGACCAAAGGCTGCAAGATAGATCTAAGAATTCGATCATTGAAATGATCACGCAATGTACAATCTGTTTGATATACTTAAAAGTGAAGGATGACCAATTGCACTTTTATAAAGAGTTCGTTATTGTAACGACCCCGGATTTTTTATAAGTTTAAATTGATAATTTATTGAATTTTTGAATTAAAATTGTGAAATTAATTGTAATTAATATAAAATTTTAGTTGAATTATGAATTTATTGAGATTTAATTTGGATATTTGAAAATAAATATATATATAAAGATACCATATTTAAGTATTAAAGTTGAAAATAAAATTTAAGTTAGAAATAAATATGTAAGTTAAAAAAATAGAATATATATATAATAATGATTAAGAAGATGTATTTATAAAATAAGAAAAAAAATGTAATATAAAATTTATTTAAAAGCTTTTAATTAATGAGAAACACAAGTGAGTCATTCGAATTGAACAAAACAACAAAATAAACAAGTGTATGCAAGAAGTAGATAAAACAAAAGAATGTAAGTAAGGCAAAAGAAAAATATCTACATACAAATACAAGATCAAATGAAATAATTCATGTAAACTTAAAAGGAAACATTTGTACTAACTAAGATCATATCAACCGAGACAAAGAAATCCAAGGCAAGTAGAAATGATCTGCATAGTTGATAAAGCAAGAAAAAATTAGATAAGTCTAAGCTAACAAATGAAGATAAGAATGAACACATACATAAAAAATACTAATATCAATGTACAAGCAAATGAAGTAAGTATGTAGGCTGGTAAAGAAGGAACAAAATATATATATTGGCTGGCAAAACAAGGCAGCAAGTATATATTCAAACATAAAGAAGACAATAGTACATATCTAGGTATAAACAAATAAAAGTATCTATGTACTAATAAGATTAGGATAATACATAGAGTACATTAACATTTAATGTCTTCATTTTAGCAGCAAGACAAAGTCAATTCGAATTGTTTTCAAAAGCAATTCAGCCATCAAGAGCAACAAAGATCTGATAAAAGAAAAGAAAAAGAATCTGCATAGTACAAACTATATTATATCATCTTGTACAAAAACATCATCACCCTGTAACCTGTTTTCCCTATATCAATCTTTCTCATTCCATTTTCGTTTACAAAAACGACTTAGCATTCCAGAAAAGTATCTTACAACTGAAGTTTTATTCCAACTCAACTAAACAACAATTCAATCAAGCAATCAAAGAAAAGCCTGAGAAGAAGAAGTTCCAGTATCATATTCAAACCAGATTTCAACTTTCAAAAATTCAAAAAGTTTCAACTTTTCAACTTCAAAACTTCTGGAAAACAAGATGTTTAAGGTGAGTAACATCACCTTTTTAAAACTTAAGTCTCTGAATTAGTTGCTTATGAATATCTGGATGTATATATATTTGTGCATTGCTGTTGAATCTGTGTATCCCTGTTCTAGTTTTCAAGCTCAAGACTTGATTCAAAAATCATTTGTTCATGATCCAATCCTTGTTAAGACTTAAGTCTTGAGCAAAATATGTTTGTTATACTATAGACTTTAGTTTAAGAAAAATTTGTTTAAGTTAACAATTTGTATTGTCTCTGGAAAAAATTAAAATAACAGAACAACCTTTAAATAAGTCAAAACTAAATTATCATGATTCATGAATTTAGGGATATGAATCAAATACTTTAACTAAAACTTGATTTTTGAAACTAAAATCATGAATTTTAGGTTAGAAATGGTTGTGCTTTTCTGAGTTGATCAGAATTTGGTTATTTGTCGATTGTCGACGAACGACAAGATGTTAGTGGCCGTGACAAAGGCTGGAGGTAGTGGGTAGCTTGGAGGTCACGGGAAAAATAGTATAAGTTTTTATTAATGAACATGGTGGCCTAGCGATGGCAAACTAGGGTTAAACTGCTTGGGTTGGTCGACGTTGGTTTTTGTGTTCGCGCGTCGTCGTTATCGCATCGAGTTGGGTCAGAGGTGGGGGAAAGGAAGCAGGGGACTCTGACGAATGTCTGGGTGGATTGGTGTGGGTTCAAATGGCCTGAGGGGGCGGCACATGGTGTTTTTCGGCGATCTATTTTTGAGTTCCAGGTGATTGAATAACTCGTTTTCGATTCTCTGGTGAGTTCGTCAATTTGGATGGTCGGAGTGTTCGAGTGGGTAGTTGGCGACCTATAGGCTACGACAAAGTTGATCAGAGGTGCGGCGATGAAGTGTGCATGTGCACGCATGGACATGTGTGTCAGTGATGAGCTAGTTTTAAGGAAGAAGCAGTTTGCTCGGGTTCGAGCACGGGGAAACGAGAGTTTGACTTGATGACGAGAGGAGGGAAGTTTGCCCGGGGTTGAGCTCGGGGTTTTCTTGTTTTCTCTCGGGTTTGGAAATTGAGGGTAAAAACAGTTTTAACCTTTAAAACAAAATCAAGTTTATTTAAAACAAATTTTGTTAAACCCAGTTCTTTTGTAAATAATGAATGTTTATCCAAGTTTTGAATTGGTTAAAAGGTTTTTAAATTAAATTATTTTAACTTAACTAAGTTTAAAAATATTTAAGGTTTATATAAGCTTTATTTTAAAGTTTATTTTAAAACTTAATAATGTAATTAAGAACTGATTAAGAA
Organism: Allium fistulosum; assembly: GCA_030737815.1. Taxonomy (NCBI): domain Eukaryota; kingdom Viridiplantae; phylum Streptophyta; class Magnoliopsida; order Asparagales; family Amaryllidaceae; genus Allium; species Allium fistulosum. The sequence continues at coordinate 1,364,547,725 of CM060902.1, read as the reverse complement.
AGATAAAAGGTTTTTAAAGGTTAATTACTTAATGAAAGTAATTAAAGGTTAACCAGTTGTTGGGCGTGTTCTCACCCAGAAGACCTGGAGACCAAGAAACTTGCTTCATTCGGCAGACTCATTCGGCAGACTCATTCGGCAGACCCATTCGGCAGGCAACATTCGGCAGACCTCGCTCAACCCCATTCGGCAGGCACCATTCGACAGACCTCGCTCAACCCCATTCGGCAGGCACCATTCGGCAGACCTCGCCCGAACCACCTCCTGCCGAACCAACCGAACCAACCTTCCCAACTCCCACCGAACCACCTCCTGCCGAACCATCTCCACACCGGACCAACCTCACCATCCCACCACCGGTCCAATCAACTACCGGTCCATCCTACACTCCAACCACCTCCGAACCAAGCAATGACGACCCAAGACGTACCAGGCCAGATCACATCAGCCCAGGCCCATCAGTAACTATACACGTCCTAGACCCCTACCCCCAGCCTCACTCTATAAATAGAGGGGCAGGGGTACAGCAATGGGGACAAGTTTGAGAGCTCAAGCACGGAAGGAACTCTTCAAACAACTTTCTTTTACTTGTACCAAAGCTTTGTACTTGTAATCATAACAAAAGAAGAGAAATAACATATAAAGTGGACGTAGGCACATTCTGGCTGAACCACTATAAATCTGCGTGTCTTTTTACAGTTTAGCCCCTGTTTTTTACGTATTTGCATAAGTCGCTCAAATTACTAAGAATAACATAAGATCTACTAAATCATACAACTTTGAGGTGTTTGTCCATTTTTTGTGCAAACATTTTTGGTGCTTTCATTGAGAGCTAGAAGCTCGAAGCTTCAGCTTCATCCACTTAACAATTTTCCTAACAGCATCGTTCGCCACTTGGAAAACATGCCTCCCAAACAGAGAAAAGATGTTAACAAAGGAAAAAACATCGCATCCAGCAGTCTCCTAGATCCAGCTGTCACGAATCAAGCAAATCGTCCTCCTCCAGCAACAGTAACGAATGAAGAACAGGCTAACCCAACTACTCCTGCCACAGAACAGCCTGCAGCAATTACTAGAGCAGATCTGGACAGAGTTGTGGTTGAAGTAACTAACCGCTTCACGTCCCAGCAGGAAGCCTTGGTGGACCATCTCATGTCACGCTTGAGGGACGCTGAAGAATCCAACTGCAACACTGAATCATGGGGCGAGTCCCAGTCTGGAGGATCTCAGAGACAGCAAAGATCCTCCTTCTTCGAAGGAGCTAACGGCAGAAGTAGCCGTGGTAGGAGCCGAGACCGAGCACAGCCCGAAGTTAGGCCTGAGGAAACGTTTGGTACCGAACCCAACGGGGAAGGTACCAGGAGAAGGTCAACTGTAGCTGAGCCTGTCATGCTGCCTAACAACAGAAACACCAGTGAACGGGGCCGAGCTAGAGTTCAGCCCGAAGTTGGACCCGAGGAAGTGCTTAGATCAGAACCCAACAGGGGGAGATCAAGGCAAGGGCCAACTGTAGCTGACCCAAGCGTGCTCCCAGAAGATCAAAGGCAGCCACTGGAAAATATGAGGAATGATAGACGATACCATCCCTACAGGTCGTCTGGACGGAATCAATCCCACAGAACATAACCAAACTCATTTCTATCTGCTCCAAGTTCTGATGAAAGGATGGCACGCCTATTCAGAGAGTGTGTCCAATGGGAGCAAAGAGATCGAGGGATAGGCGCTAGGGTAACCAGCCCTTTCGCCCGCAATATCGAAATTGCTATCACCCCCCGAGAATGGAAGATGCCAACAATGGAACCCTACAAAGGAACCTCCGATCCCGTTGTACACTTACAGAGGTACACGCAGCATATGCTCATGAGTGGAGCAACAGAGGGAGTACTATGCAAATGCTTTCCGCTCTTCTTAGCAGATCTTGCTACCTCCTGGTTCTGTCATCTACCCCAAGGATCCATCAGCTCATGGGAAATGTTGAAAGAAAAATTTATCAGTCAGTTCCGCATTCATGTGGAGCAACCTAAGGACGCTTATTCCTTATCCAGCGTCAAACAGAAACCTGGAGAAAAGCTGCAGCAATACCTAACCAGATTCAACGCCGCAGCAGCCGCAGTTCAAGATGCCGATGAGAAGCTTATCCTAATGGCCCTCTGCAGTGGAGTGCATCCGGACACTAAATTTGCTAGAAGATTGACAAAAGAAAAGCCAGCTACTTTACCCGATTTCTTCCATGAAGCCGGGAAATACATGAGGCTTGAGGATGCTGCCGTTGAGGGGCAGTCAGGACAGCAAAATAAGACGACCCATGGAAACGCCCCTGCTGTGGCGAGGGACGTTCGAAGAAATGATTCCAGAGACAATGCTGGGGGCAAGATGGTAGAAAAGCGCCTATATCGGCCAGGACCAAGATTCGACACTTACACCCCTTTGAACGAGACCGTCGAAAATATCTTCCTTGCCACCCAAGGCGAAGTTAGATACAAACGCCCACCATACAAGAAGGAATCAGATAACGCACAGAAGTCTGGAAAATTCTGCCGCTTCCACGAATCTCACGGACATGATACCAATGAATGCCATCATCTCCGAGATCTGATTGAGGAACACATCAGAAGGAAGAAACTGGAACGTTATGTAAAAAGTCAAGACAGGACTCCAGCCCCTGCCAATGAAAACCCGAGGCTACCCTCACCAGGGACCGACAGAGGAAACCGCAACGCTAGCAGCTCTAGTCAAGAGAAGATAGTGGTCCATACCATCTCAGGAGGTCCGCACCTCCCAGACAGAAGTTGGAGAGAGATGGAAAGATATGGGAAGTCGCTTAGAGACAATAAAGACTGTGTCAATACGGTTATAGAAGAGCGCCACCCAAAGCGGAAAGAAAGCGATGACATCATATTCAGTAAACGCGACCTAGAAGGAAGACAGTACCCTCACATGGATCCCATGGTTATCTCTGCCCGACTCGGTCCCGCCGAAGTTTACCGAATCCTGGTAGACACTGGAAGCTCTGTAAATATCCTTTTCAAACACGCATTCGACAAAATGAAGCTATCAATGAAGGATGTATCTCCCTGCGATAAACCACTACACGGTTTCACTGGAGATGCGAAGATGCCCCTCGGGCAGCTGGACCTCTTTGTTGAGATTGGAAGCCATCCCCGCTCCGTTGTAAGGAAACAGACGTTTGTGCTGATAGAAAACCATTCGGCCTACAACGCCTTCTTAGGAAGACCAGCCTTATCTGACTTCCAGATTGTCCTAGCCCCATGGTGCCTGAAAATGAAATTTCCAACAGACAATGGGGTAGGGGAAGTGGAAGGAGACCAGGATATTGCACGAGACTGCTATGTAACCGAACTTCGCAACAACCACAGGAAAGATAAAGGGAAAAGTGTAGAGATTGCCCTCTGCACAAAAAGCCTTGAAGCATAGCAACTAAAGAAAGCCCCTCCTCTTCGATACACCAGCGACCCTTTCAATGAATTAGACCCTAGGGACAAAGAGGAGGAGGCCACCGCCGAGCCTGCAGAAGCTATGGAGTTTATATCTGTAGACAGGCACGACTCAAGTAGACTACTGAAAATTGGGTCCCAGCTGAAAGCTGAATTGAAGGAACAACTCATTGATTTTCTCCACCACAACCTGGATGTGTTCGCTTGGTCACACGCTGACATGACCGGAATCTCCCCCGACATAGCATGCCACGTATTAAACATTGATCCTACCAAGGCGCCTGTAAAACAAAAAAAGAGAAGTATGGGGGCAGAGCGATCAGCAGCCCTCGATGAAGAAGTAAAGAATCTACTCGCCAATGGCTTCATACGAGAAGCTGTTTACCCAGAATGGATCGCCAACCCGGTACTAGTAAAGAAGGCTAATGGGAAGTGGCGGACCTGCATTGACTTCTCCAACCTAAACGACGCCTGCCCAAAGGATTGCTTCCCGCTTCCCAGAATCGACCAACTTGTAGACAGCACAGCCGGGCACGAACTCCTATCTTTTATGGATGCATACTCAGGATATAACCAAATTCCTATGCATGCTCCCGACCAAGACCACACTAGTTTCATCACCGACCGGGGTTTATACTGCTACAAAGTGATGCCTTTCGGACTTAAAAATGCAGGAGCCACCTACCAGCGCCTCGTCAACAAGATGTTTGCAGGGCTAATAGGACAAACTATGGAAGTATATGTGGACGACATGCTGGTGAAATCGCGGAAAGCCAAAGATCACGTAAGCCACCTAGGCGAGATGTTTCAAGTACTTCGGCAATATGGAATGAAGTTGAATCCACTAAAATGCTCCTTCGGTGTGTCGTTAGGGAAGTTCCTAGGATTCATCGTTCATGCCAGAGGGATTGAAGCAAACCCTGAACAAGTCCGAGCATTAAGGGACATCAAGATACCTTCCACCCGAAAGGAGATGCAAAGCCTAAATGGAAAAGTGGCCGCCCTAAGCCGATTCATCTCCAAAGCAACGGACAAGTGCGTCCCCTTTTTCGAAGCTCTAAAGAAAGATAAAGGAAAGTTCGAATGGACGGACGAATGCTTAACCGGTTTCCTTAACCTAATCGAACACCTCTAGAAACCACCGGTACTCTCGACCCCAAGCGAAGGTGAAGAATTATACCTATACCTTGCTGTGTCATCTCACGCTTTAAGCGCTGCCTTGGTAAGGGAAGACAACCACACGCAACGACCAGTTTACTTCGTCAGTAAAAGGTTTACTGGGGCAGAAGTCAGATATCCTAAACTTGAAAAGTTAGCATACTGTTTACTAATCACTTCACGAAAACTACGTCACTACTTCCAATCCCATTCCATCAAAGTTCTGACCGATCAACCACTGAGGCAGGTACTCCATCGTCCCGACACTTCCGGGCGACTACTTAAATGGTGTATTAAGCTGAGTCAATATGATATCACCTATCACCCTCGCACCGCCATCAAGGGACAAGCCATGGCTGATTTCATTGCAGAGTTCACTACCAACGAGGATAAGGAGCAACTGGAAATAACAGAAGATATCAAGTGGAATCTCTTTGTGGACGGTGCATCTAACGAACAAGGCTCGGGGGCAGGTGTGGTAATAATTACTCCCAGGGGAAATAAACTGCACTATGCTATAAGGTTGGAGTTCGCTGCCACCAACAACGATGCAGAATATGAAGCAGTGATAGCCGGATTAGAAATTGCCATCGAGATCGGAGCCAATTCTTTGTGTCTTCACAGCGATTCTCAGCTTATTGTTAATCAAATACTAGGGGAATTCCAAGCTCGAGAAGAACGACTCGTGGCATATCTAAAGAAGACCAAGTTACTTCTCAGCCGATTGGACCACTACTTAGTCAAACACATCCCTCAGGAAGAGAACCAAGAGGCCGACGAATTGGCAAAGCAAGCAAGTATGAGAGACATCGCCATCTTCGGGGCAGTAACTGTCTCAAAGCAAGCGGTCCCAAGTTTTGAGCAAGTGAATCTGATAGCTGCAACCGAAGAAGCGACTTGGATGACTCCCGTCCGGGACTACCTACAAAATGGCACACTACCCGACGGGCGTAACGAAGTCAAGAAAATCTTGAGGAAAGCGTCCCGCTACACAATACAAGGAGACATCCTCTATCGGCGCGGGTTCTCTAACCCATTGTTAAGGTGTGTCGCCGGAAGGGAAGCCAAGGAAATCTTATCCAACATCCATCAAGGAAGCTGCGGAGATCACACCGGAGGGCAAACGTTAGCAAAAAAGATACTCCGATACGGATATTTCTGGCCCACCTTAAGCAAGGACGCCTTAGATTTCGTCAAGAAGTGTGACAGATGCCAAAAATTTGCTAAGATCCCTCGGCTACCAACAACCGAGATTACTCAGATGACCAGCCCTTGGCCCTTTGCAGCATGGGGAATTGACTTAATCGGTGAACTGCCAATGGGTCGAGGCGGCGCCAAATATGCTATAGTAGCAGTCGACTATTTCACCAAATGGGTGGAAGCAGAACCTCTAAATAAAGTATCTTCAGCGAAAGTTATCAACTTCTTAATCAAAAATGTTCTATGCAGGTACGGGGTCCCACTAAAAATCATATCAGACAATGGACTTCAGTTTGACAGCGAGGAATTCGCCAACTGGTGCCAAGAACACGGAATTCACAAAAGCTTCTCATCCGTAGCATATCCCCAAGCAAACGGCCAAGTCGAAGCAGTCAACAAAATTCTGAAAACTCTGGTCAAAAAGAAGCTCGAAAAGTCAAAGGGCGCTTGGGTGGATGAACTCCCCACGGCACTATGGGCCTACCGCACATCTTTCAGAACATCAACAGGGCACACTCCTTTCTCTTTGGCATACGGATCGGAGGCTATGCTCCCAGTTGAAACCATTGTGCCTTCCCACCGTAGGATCCACTATAACCCAGAAGAGAATGAAGAGCTCCTCAACATGTCTTTGGATCTAGCCGAGGAGAGAAGGAATGATGCAGTCCTTAAAACAGCAGCCCACAAGCAAAAGGTGGCAGTACAATACAACTCCAAAGTCAAGCATCGTACCTTACGAGAAGGGGATCTTGTCCTCAAGCGAATCTTCCCTCGCCCCGGAGCACTAGACCCAATCTGGGATGGACCATATGTAATTCATAAAGATCTCCACAACGGAGCCTATATTTTGTCAACAGTGGACGGAGAGGTGTTCCAGAGGGCATGGAACATCCAACACCTCCGTCGATACTTTTCTTAACTTGTATTGGCCATATGAAGTGAATTAACAAAGAGAATCAGTGGACGTAGGCCTTTTCGTGCCAAACCACTTTAAAAAACCTTGTCTCTTTTTTTGTTCCTTTGTATCTTGGCTGCTTGTTAACTTTATCCTTTTCTGTTCAACAAAATCCTAAGTATACAACATTTCTATTCAAAGCACTCCACAACGCAGCTTCACCTGGACAAGACCTAACAGGTACTATGCGAATCTATGCCCTCGCCAATGAGACACTTTTGCTCCAGCATCCCTCTGCTGCGGGTTAACTCATTGCTCGCGACGGCCCTTAAAGCCAACTGTAATGAGCCGATTATAAGCCACCGAGAAGGCCGACTATAGCCGAGGCAGCTCATTACGGCGTTAGGCTCGCCGGCAACTGTGAACCGACTATAAGCCCCAACATAAGGTGTGGCCAACCAGGGGCAGTTCACAGTTGACGATCGGCACCCACGCTAGCCGGCCACAGTAAATCGAATAATACCCACGATTACGGGCCATAATGGCCCGGGTAGTTACTGTGCGCGATCTCGGCTCCGATGTGTCTTAAGTGCGGCTGTGGTAAAAAAGAATTAACTCCCCGTGGAGGCGTAAGATGGGTGACGAATGTCTCCAAGACCCACGGCTAGGGAAAGTGACTACAAAACCCGTTTGCCACGAACTTAAGCACATCGAAGGCCTTCCGTGATTGGAAGTTTTACCTATTTCACGTATTTCAATTTTACTTAAAAAGCTTTTTTTTTCCTATCCCCTATAACAATCCCTAAAGTACATGATACAGAGTAGGAGATACTCGCCAATGGGTGTAGGGACTCATAGTGGCAGGACATTCGACTACATTCCATGCTCGGTCCTACAAGATATTCAAGACTGCCATCTACGATTAAAACATGAAAGGCGGTATTTTCTTCTTTTATGTACAAATACATGACTATAATTTGTTCACACCACACGCTAATATTGCAAGTCATAAAATTATGGTTTAGAACCAGAGTCTAACATCAAACACAATTTAATTACAAGAATATACATAGCTACATTTCTCATACGATATGTCGAAATAGCATCAGATATTCAAGAAACGACAAAATCAGCTTAAGTTAAAAATTACACGTCAAGAATAATGTTGATTATTACAAGTAGCAAGAATTACAACTTAGAAGTTACTCTACTATCTTAAGACTAACGTATACAACCATGTCAAGTCTACAAAAAGAATTTTCCAGGTCTAATCAGGGAGCCGGTTGCGTCGGAGTCTTGTCCTTGCTCTGTTGCCCACCTGTCCGGTCATAAAAAGAATTCATTAGCGATAAGTAACCAAGTTAACGGAAAGACTAGAAAGGAAGACTTACCAGCACCTGCTTCTTGACCATCCTGGTCGTCATCCTCTACCTGCACACCTGCCTCCTCAGCAGCAAGCAGCCGCATACCCTCCTTTACCGCCACTTTCTCCTCCTTGGTAAACTGGGCAGTGACCACATCCATACTGAAGACCGTTCCACCCTCTTTATCTGCATCAGCCTTAGCCTCCTCCAGAGCCCGGAGATAAATCTTAGCCATGACCCTGGGATAATCATCCATCCAGGACAGGTTGCCCTGCTTCCAGGTACGGAAATACATATCCTGGAGCATTTCGTCCATCATCCCCTCATTCTCCTCAAACTCCCTCATCCGGGCCTCGGAAGCCGACAACCTCCCAACGGCGGCATCTCTCTCCAATCGGTATCTCGAGCAGTCAACCAAAAGGGATCCCCGCATTGCCTCCATCTCCTCCCTCAACTTGGCTTGAGCAAGCTCTGCAGCCTTAAGTTTCCCGGACAATTCCTCCACCTGCTCGAGATCCGCTTTCCGAACCTCATCCACCGTGGCAATAGCCATGTCAATCCGTTCTTTGCAAGTAGCTTCCATTTTCCGCAATTCGGCCCGACTGGCCTCTTCCATGGTTTTCCTTAGTCGCCCAGTAGCAGCCTCATGCTGAGAAATCTGAATAGCCTGATCCGCAAGCTGTTTGGCCTGATCCGAAACCACCAATCGAAGTCGGATATTGGCGCTCCCAATCTCCTCTCCGGCCTTAACCAGCCGAGCATGATGCCCCATCAGCTTCTTGGTCTCCTCTGCCACCCGATCAATATTAGCCTTGGCCTCGTCTCCCATAGTGACTATACGAGTAGTGAGTAAATCGAGATCTAAGGACTTGGCTTCATCAAGTACTCGTACCATGGGGTTACAGGGGAGAAGGTGTTCACCAGTGACTTCGTCAAAAGTAATATCATGAGAGCTTGGATCCAGATCAGGATGACCTGCAAATGGATTACGAGCCAAGTCGGGACGGTCGATATGAATAACAGAAGGGTTTCCGGACGGGTGCGGAGAAGGTGCAAACTCGCCACCCTCCTCAGTAATATCATGAAGAGGCTGAGCCGGAGGCTGAGGACCGGGCGAAGTTTCGGATAAAGGATGACTCCTCTTCCTCTGCCGAATACCCTCTTCAATGACCCCAAGAAGAGGACGGTAGCCGACTACATCCCCGGAGCGTTGGGTTGAGGGCTTCGGCTTAGCAGAAGTTTTGGAAAGTTTATATTGCTCAAGCCTGTGTCGAAGGTCTGAAGCTTTGGATGTCTTGCCTGCTCCTGATATAAAGAACAAGTGTCACAAACATACATCACTATACGATTCGAGAAACGCGGTAAATTACAAGTTAAAAAAGGAAAAGAAACACAGCTGTGGTTGTACAAACCCTGGGGAGGAGTGGGATACTGCAATAAGTCCTGGATTTCATTCCAGGACGGGAGCGGGTCATAAAATATTCCTAAGTCCCTATCATTAATGAAGCATGCAGGAGTCAAGAGTTCACCTTGAGTCGTCGGAGCCACCTTGGCTGGAATGGTCGGAGAAGACTCACTTGCACCAGTCCCGGCTTTGTCCGCCTTCCCGGTCTTCTCTGCCAAAGCCGGATCCTCATCCAACCCCTCAAAAGCCTGGTGGAACGCATCATCCGTCCACTCCTGAATCTCGCCCGCTTGCCCAGGAAGTAGGGCCCCGATGCCATCGCCACCTTTGTCACCATCCCGACCATCTCCACCCTCGCCTCTTTCCTCCTCTATGTCTTCCTCCTCCCGGGTAAGTGGACAATTGCTGGGGGAGGGACCGTCCGACTTCTTGAGTTTCTTACCTCCGACAGCTGGAGGTTTTGTGAAAGGTTTCCTCTTGCAACTCTCTGCCGTAACACCTTCCTTGGTCTGAGCAGCCGCCCTCTCCTCCGCCGTTTCCCTCAGCTTAACTACAGACTGCTGCGGAAGGATTAAGTTATATTCCAGAAGAATCGCATTTCTAATCAAGAAGGCAGATGATCTATATTTCCCAAGAATGGCTTCTATCTCAGCCGCCGTCTGAACCAGGCGGTCAGTCTCCACTACCGGAAAGCCACCTGTCGCTAGCAAAAATGAGAAAGTATGAGAAGAAGCATCGCAATCGGAATAGAAATTATAAGTAAAAGCATCAACTTACATCCAGAGGTAAAGCGCCGGATTGAGACGGAGTCGTCCCTAACAAAGAACCACTCTTTCTTGAACATGCTGAATTTAGAGTACAGGTCCAAGACCGGCTTGAAGGTCACAGCTGACTCCAAGCTAATGTATGGGGACCCCTTCTTATAGCCCCTTAAATTATACAAGTACCGGATCTCCCGGTTGGAGGGAGCGCGACCATACTTCCTCTGGAAAATAACGAAGAGGCTCACTAGTATAGCATAGGAGTTGGGTTGAAGCTGGAATGGGGCCACCTTGAGATATGTGAGGAAGCTGGCTACCCAAGCATTAAGAGGCGGAATGGCACCACACATGCAGTGGTATCTGCTGTAAGCAAAGAGCCCTTCAGGAGGGTCGTATGGCATAACATCTTTCCCCGGCAACAGCATTCGCGCCCTGTCAATTCCGAAAGAGCGAGAGATGGCATCAAGCTGCTCTTCCTTGAGGGAACTAGGAAAACAGTCGGGCGGGGAGTTCAGAATTTCCTGAGGGCCGTACCCGTCCACTAATGATCTCGGGGTTGGTCCGTGACGTTCGGGATTCGGCTGAGCTGGGGGCACGGCAGAGGAGCCTCCTTCACCCCCGGATTTCTTCTTGTCTGATCGAGTTTCTACTTTGCGAGACATTATCTACAACACCGGAAAAGCATAGTGTTAGAACAAAGGATGTAAACAAGTAAGCATATAATATGGAATTTCACTTAAAAGTTCGAAGTATGAAACACATGTCCACTCGGTACAATAGTTCATTCGGCGAACAGATGCAGCACTTCAATGGTTCATTCGGTAGTATAATATAAGTTTTCATTCGGTGCCCAAAGAACCAAGTTCGTTCGGTAAATAAGGACCAAAACTCGTTCGGCACTAAGCCCTATTCTCGTTCGGTAGTGCGATACAGGAAGCATTCGGCTTTAGAAACCTATCATGTTCATTCGGCGAAAGGACGTATACCTGGTTCGGTACGAGCTTGATTCGGCAAAGAGTTGATTCGGCTAAACTCGTCTCTCTGGTTCGGTTGTTCGGTAAGGAAAAGCAAAGGGGGTATAGCCCCTATATATAGACAAGCGAAAGGCAACCGGATCAACCGGTTCGGCATTCCTCGCCGAACGAACCTATCTCAACTACAGTAAACAACCAAAAACAAAGCACGCCATATTCAAGAATATGCCCCACTTTGGGGGGCAAATGTTGGGCGTGTTCTCACCCAGAAGACCTGGAGACCAAGAAACTTGCTTCATTCGGCAGACTCATTCGGCAGACTCATTCGGCAGACCCATTCGGCAGGCAACATTCGGCAGACCTCGCTCAACCCCATTCGGCAGGCACCATTCGACAGACCTCGCTCAACCCCATTCGGCAGGCACCATTCGGCAGACCTCGCCCGAACCACCTCCTGCCGAACCAACCGAACCAACCTTCCCAACTCCCACTGAACCACCTCCTGCCGAACCATCTCCACACCGGACCAACCTCACCATCCCACCACCGGTCCAATCAACTACCGGTCCATCCTACACTCCAACCACCTCCGAACCAAGCAATGACCACCCAAGACGTACCAGGCCAGATCACATCAGCCCAGGCCCATCAGCAACTATACACGTCCTAGACCCCTACCCCCAGCCTCACTCTATAAATAGAGGGGCAGGGGTACAGCAATGGGGACAAGTTTGAGAGCTCAAGCACGGAAGGAACTCTTCAAACAACTTTCTTTTACTTGTACCAAAGCTTTGTACTTGTAATCATAACAAAAGAAGAGAAATAACATATAAAGTGGACGTAGGCACATTCTGGTTGAACCACTATAAATCTGCGTGTCTTTTTACAGTTTAGCCCCTGTTTTTTACGTATTTGCATAAGTCGCTCAAATTACTAAGAATAACATAAGATCTACTAAATCATACAACTTTGAGGTGTTTGTCCATTTTTTGTGCAAACACCAGTTAATCAAAGTAGTCAAAAGGATAATTACTAAATGAAATTAATTAAGAATAGTTAATTAATTTAATTAACTAATGATTATGATTGATTAACTACTGATTAGAGATTTATGAATATTAATTAAAATTAATTAGTGTTTAATTACTGTGAATGGTTAAGAATAATTAATATAAGTAATTAAAGGTAATTAATTACTTAAAGATAATTACTTAATTAAAAGTAATTAAATAAATGATTAAATTGATTAATTAAATGAAAAAAAGGTAATTACTTGAGGGAAGTAATTAAGTGATGACAACTCAGTGTAATTAAAGGATTAATTAATGTAATTAATCAAGGACAATTAATTGAATGGTAATTAATTAATTAAAGGTTAATTTATTAATTGAAGATAATTAATTAAATGGTGAATTAAATAATTAAAGGTTAATTATTTAATAATTAAAGATTGATGAATTATAATTAAAAGTTAATTAACTTATTATTAATGGTTAATTAATAAATGATTAGAGAATAATTAATCAAAATGATTTGTAATTTATTAATGTTAATTAACCAGGATTAGTAACTAATCAGATTTAATTTAATCAGATAAATAAATTGACCTTACCTATGAATGTTTGGACTTGACTGAATGATTGAATTGTTGATATTCCTTGATTTGTGATGCTGTGTAATATATTCTGATTTGTGTGTGATCTGTATTGTAGTTTATTTATCTGGGATGAATGTAATATATTATCTGTAATTTATATATCTGTGATCTGTGGGTAAAAGATAAGCGTTATAATTTATACCGCTTATCAATTATATTTCTATATTTTGATCTGTGATGATTTATTGGTGTTGCACTACTGTGTGAAACCCCTGGACCACACTATACACACACAAATATGGATTTCACGTGGAAATCGGTTAAGTCACAGATGATTTAAATTTAATATTTTTGAAATTGAAATTTTAATTTCAATTGATTTTGGAAATGGATTTGGGTTAAATGTTAAAGCTTTTAAAAGGAGTTTTAAAGATATTTTGAATATTTTGAAAATTTAAATGATTCAATTTGAATTTGAATTCAAAATAAGGAATTGAATGCCATGTTTGAGATTTATGATTTAAAAATATTAAACAAGTTATAAATGTGTTACATGGGCTTGAACCATTTTTAAAAGTATAATTTTGAGAATTTGAATTTAACCCAAGAACTTTAACTCGTATAAATGAATCAGATTTTCCGAAATGAAAACTGTTTGTTTTCAAATGATAAAAGCTTTCATATAAGAAATGAAATTCCAATTTAAGTTAAAGGAATTTCAAGTTTTAACTGAAAAATGGTTTTTCCAAGTTATGAGTGAATTCTTTTTTTTTGAAAACTATGAATTGAATCTGTTTATTTTAACAGATTTAAAGTGGTGATTTGTTTAAAACATTCGAAATGGAATTGTTTTGGAAGCTATAAGTTAAATCTAGATTTAAAGATTTAACGAGTTAATCCAATTGAAATGGAAATCGATTTGGAAAATCTATGAATAGATCCTTGTGAAACTGGGTGAACTTTGTGAATGAATCTTTTTGTGTAAAAGTTTAAAATGGTAATTTGTTTAAACCATTTGAAAGAAGTTTTGGATAATAAGTTGTGACTTAATCGAAATCCCAATATCCATATGTTTTAAAATATTACGCTCACTATTCGGTTTAGCCGGGAGAGGACCTTTGTGTCATATAACCCATTCCGAATAAGTGATACGTCGTATATGGATAGCATTTGAAGACCGGTGTTGAAGACCGGGTATTTGCGAGAACGATAGGATAACCTATCGATTGTCTCTGCACTGGGTAGCTCCTGGTATAGAGATTCCCTAAGTGATGGGAAGTTCGATCGGGATTGTGAATACCCGGATTGCAAGGGCTTCTTTGGAAGTGCCTTCGGTTCTGTTCGAACCCGGAACAGACTTGTATGGTTACATGTCTGACATTACATTTTGAGATATAAAGCTGATTTCTTTAAAATTCATTTCTGTTGGTGGCGGAGAATTTATTTTCTTAGCTTAACACCCTTCTCTGAGACGTACGAGCTCAGAGGTTGTGTAGTTGAAGGTTATCAGTGATATACTCCCAATTTGGTAATGTGACATGCTGAGTGCTGCTGTGTGTTGATCATTTATTGATCATTTGTGATCAAAGCGTGGCTTTGTGAAAAAGCGTAGCTTTGTGGACGAGACCTCTTCGGACCTCACAACCCGGAAATGGTCGAAACAGGAAAGATGAGGCAAGGTTATGAGGGTCGCTCCCTTTAGGGTATGTCATTTCCTTTTGGAAAAGGGTGGTATCAGGTATGGAGCCCTGGTATTTAACCTATGTGGTTGCTCCAATCTCATTCTTTGTGGTTGTTGCTTTGCGAGGTGCCTCGGATAAAGCTCCCAAAGGACCGGGGGATGGCATACTCGAGAAGTAGTTACCTAGTTACAGAGGTAACCCGGCCTTGTGTTGGCAGAGAGCTGGGTAGGTTCTCGGGACGTCCCGCTAGAGGCGTACCCATGTGGCAGTAGGAAGTTCCTTAGCCTGACCGTTTGTTGGAAATCCAATTTCCAATACGAACCCTGTACGGTTTTAGTTGTAGAACCTACCATTTACTTATGGTGGTCACCACTATTTAGATGGTAGCTATAGTAGGCATAGTTCGAAATGTCTATGCTGGCTAAGATTAATATTATACTTTCGAAATGGTTTTCCTACACTATGCAGTAATAATAATCCAATGATTTAGCATAGTAAGCATGTTTGACTATCATAAGAAGAAATCTCCTCCAATTCTGCGTTTGCATTGTGTGTGGGGCGGGAGGTCTTATGGTAGTTTCATTTTCCAAAAGCATTGTGGGTTTCAATGTTTAAAATTCTTTTGTTGTTATTTTAAAGATAAACTGTTTTGTTGCTCACACCAGTCCCACGACTGACTCGGAGTTTATTGTTCCCTTCCTAAACTCTGGGAGCCCGCAATTTTCCACACGGGCGGTCTAGAGTTGGGTTCTTTAGATATTCAGGTTTAGTAGATTATCTGGAGCTAGTTCACTTCATCGGAGTGGATGACTGCACTTGCTTATCTTTGTGCATCGTGATGGTGGTTCGAGCTGATGTTGGAGTTGTTGGAGTCATTCTCTTTTGTAGATCATTTGGAGTAATCTCTTCCATTATTATTATTTCCGTTGTAGCATTGTATCATATCTCTGATATTGCTGTGTATTATTGATATCATTGTTGTATATCATTCTGGATATTGTATTCATTGAAGTTGTATATGATATCATTTCTTTCTTTCTTCCGCTGTGTTGTTTACTTAATTGTGTTAGAAGCTCCGGCACGATTCGAATTTCAACGGTTGAATCTGCGGCATTCAGGTACAATTGGAGTACGGATGTCGATTTTCGAACGCTGAAACTTGGAACGTGACAGTTATGATATTGTAGAGTAAGGATTTCCATCGAATGGTTCGATAGCTTATAAAGGAAATCAAATGTATAAGAGTAGATGTAATCTAAGACACAGTTGGGATGAAGAGAGTGAATGGTCATTTTTGCTTCATAAAGAAATTGGAAAAAAGAGAATTATAAAATAATAAATTATAATTAACATTGGAATGAGAAATATGATTCTATTCTAAAATGTGATTTCAAATAGAAAAATTGTTTTCTATGAGATTTATTTCATAGAGTTCAAGATATTTGATATGAAAATCCTCGACTATAAAATGGTTATAGTAGATAGAATAAATATCCTATATTAAGTGGTTGAATGGAACTCTGTATTTTGTACGCTATTATAGTAATGGCAGAAATAGTGGAAGAAAGCCATCTAGCACTTATTAGTCACATCAAGCTATGAAAATTGCTTTCGTAAAATATAACAAACACTATTTATGAAATAATAACTGTTTTTCAGTATTGATTAAAAAATAAAACATGGTATTGAATCAGACTTTACGGGTATTGACCAAGCGAAACGCCATACCGTGTTTATACTTTTACCTTTTAATCAACATACCAGATCTTATACATAATAGTTTTTTTTCAATATGAACGTTATGAATTTTCGTTATAAAATAAAACTATAATAATGGTATTTGTATTGCATTGGAAAATACAAAAGCATCTAAAGTTATTTACAATTATTTTAGAATTATAGACTAAGCCATAGTTCTGAGAAATAATTATTTGATTATATGATTCATTATTATGAATCGTATGGTACTAGAGAATTGTATCTCAAACAATTAACGGTAATGCATCCATTCAATGTGAGCGTCATAAGAGTTGATGAACTCTTCGGATGATGCATATTGATATAGATAATTTTCGATGCACATATATATGTATGTATATATATATATATATTCATTTAGACGGCTCATAAAAAACTAGAGGGGCTAACATGTATGTTGCAGTGTAAATCCCAACTCTTATACATGGGCATGTCAAAGCATGTACACTTTATTATGTTGCACGTACACGTACACACATATGTGTATATGATAGACATATTCAAATATAATATAAACAATATAAAGTAAAACTTTATTTATAAAATTAAATAAAATAACGATTCTATTTAAAAGGAAATTTAGAAAAGTTCTAAATGAATTGGACTTCATAGGCCCAATAAAGATCCAAAACAATAAAAAATATAATTCACCCATTTCTTCTACCGCTTGCTGGTCCAGTTCCAACAAAACCAAGTTGAATGTTTATGATATCGGTGAAAATAATCGTTACTAAAGGGCACGGCTTAAATTTGTAAAATATGATTTTTACTGATAAGGATGCATAAGCGATGAATACAACAAAAGCGTCACAACACTAACTAGGGTGACATTGAATGTTAAATTTTGAATTATTCAATATTAATCGCTGGTTGAATTTACACACGTGAGTCGCACAACCGCGTTGGCGGGTTCTACTAAATATCACATAATTTAATTAATCAATATTTATTATAGATTAATTTATATTTATTATAGATTAATTAATATTTATGAAATGTTATTTATTTATTTTATGTACTGGGTGCCAATAGCATTTTCTGGGTGTTATTAGTAATTAACTATGTGCATATATAAAAGTTATATACGTACAAATCAATATTCGATATCAATATGCATTTAAATTTAAATTAAGTCTATTTAAATTTTCTAATACCTCGTAAATAAACAACAATTAATTAAAAGGATTTAATAAATAATTATTAAAGCTCAAAAATGGATTTTGTGTATAAGTCAGAATTTGATCATGAAACTTACACCATGGTTTTTGGGGCAATTTCCTAAACAACTTTCATATATAAAGCTTTGCGATCAAAATTTAAACGGATAAGTTATCGACGTTTGAAGATTTCGGGTCAGAATTAATTTAAAATGAATTAAGGAAATAATTATTAATAACTTAGCACTAGATTAAACATTACATACAAATCTTAACGTTAAAGTAATTGTCACAAAAAAATAGTATTAAATCTAATCAAATCTACGCATAAGGAAATAAATAAATTAAACGCGGTAACAAATATTAAGAAGGAAGCTAACGGTGGAATAGCTCATCGATCGACAGCCAATAACAGTCGATCAACCGATAGCGGTCGATCGTTGTATGAGACAGGTCGACCCGTTTTTCAGAGCCAGTGACGATATGAACCTTGGTCTAACGGCTTGGATTTAATGAATTATTATCTAATGAATATAATTGATTCGATCGTCTATAAATACTGGCATAACCCCTCTCTTTTTCTATCATATTTTCTGATCAAGCAGTGAAGCTCTACCATTTTCTCTTCTCCACCAATTCTAGGAATTATAGAAATTATAAAATATTATATATGTGTATGTGTGTGTAGAATAGCGGAAAACAGAGAGAAGAAGAAAAGGAGTGAATCGATTCTGTGAAAAATTCTAAATTCTAGAATTATAAATTAAACTCCGCTTAACTCAAATCTCTTCTTAGATCTATAATTCTGAAAGGTATGTATACACTTTTAAATAAATATTTTTGGCTTGAAAGAAAGAGAGTCAAGTAAGGAGAATGAATTTGGATCTAGATATTTGGAAGCTAAGAGATGAGTGGAAAATTATGTGTTTTACATAATATTATATTTATATCGTTGAAATCTGTTTCTTTTATGCCTGTATATAAATTATGGAATTGTAGGCTTAAATGGGAAAACCCAACTTGAAATCATTGCCTACTTATTCGGTGATTTGTTTAACTTTGATTGAATGAAACATACATCCTAGATCTGGAATTTAGAGGGAATAGTCCCTAAAATTTATAAAGTAAGTTAATGATAAAATTATGTAGTTATTTCCAAATTTCATTATTTGAGTTACAAATTATTAAAACCTGATAATCATCAATTGGAGATGTTTTTAATTGAATTTGAGGATTAAATTCTATATTTTAATTCATTGTAGTGTAGAATGTATCTATGTGAATTTTTATAAATTATCCAACTTCGCAGTTATATACATGAAAAGTGCGTCGTTTGAAATAACAAAGAATATGCCTAAAAACAAGAGATGTGTAACGTAGCGATGTTTTTCTATGATTTACCATGCCTATTTCAATAAAAACAGAAAAGATAATCCCTTGTTGTTCCGAACACAACACAATTCCACTTTATAGGTAGTTTATGGTTACACAGTGACATTTTCTTCTTGGAGAATATATAGTTCTAATACATTAAAATGTAGAAATAAATATTTTGTAGCATTATGCATAAGTGTATATCCAGAAATCCCTAAATGTTGTAACTGAAAAGTTATAAATAGTAATAATAATAATAATTCTGTTTATCAATTAAATATATATAGCAAAACAAAAGTTAGAAAATAAATAATAAGCTCTAAAATATGAACAAGGTGATGAATTAAGAACTAGGGAAGTTACAACAGTCAAGTAAATATGGGCATTAATTGAAAAGAAGCAGTAAATGACACCTAATAGCGTTAATGAAATAAGAAGTTAAAAATAGTAGGCGTATAAAATAAAAAAGGAAGTTTATACCAAGTAAACGAATAAATACTAATAAGTGAACTTAGAAGGTGTAATAGTTCAAGTTGGAATTATAGGGCCTTAACAATACGTTTACGATGGGTGCAAATTATTAGGTTTAGCCCAATACTCAAATTAATTATAAATGATGACTTGAGTTAGTATAGGTTGGGATACGAGATCAGTGGTGTTACACAACGGAAGTCTACCCTCCGAAAGAGGCTACCAGCAATTGTGCATACATCTTATTGTTAGGGTTGTCTCGCATGTGGTAAGGAGGAACGACAGTTGAAATTAAAATAGTCTCACATCGCTAAATAACTTGGAGAAGTGGTATATAAATATGACTTGATAGGCATGTAATATTGGAGATTTCTTTTGTTACAAAAAAGTGTTTGCCAACTTGTGTAGATCATGTGTTGGAGATGGAAAACTTGGTCCAATCGTCGTTACATAACAAGTGATATCAGAGCCGAATGTTGCGAACTGAGCCATGCAGGCAATCGATATTCAAAGAGTGGTATGAAGATTTTCCAGCTCTATCTTTTAAATACTTCCTAGAATCAAAAAATCCGACTAAATATTGTTATTGACATATTCAAGTTTATTTTATTATTCCACTCATTTTCTAAAAATAAACAAAGTCAAATGTGTGTCTTTAATTAACGAAATGCTAAAAAGGGTAAGTCAACGAAAATTGTAATGTACTTAGTGTTAAGAAGAGGGTATGGAAAAAAGGTAAGAAGAATAAATATTATAATTATTAAAGAATAATTAACCATTGATCATTTCCCCTACGCACAAACGAATTCTATTTTATTCACACTAGTATGAACAAAACATAACTTTTAATTGGTTGAAATCAGTGGGCTCCATGTGGAGCTCACTAATTTAAATTAATGGGGAGTGATGTTTTGTTCATGTGAACAAAATATCACTCCGCACAAGTGGGGGTTGAAATAATGTTTACCCATCCTGCCGTGGGAATGCAAACTTGGGGTAAATTATTGCTACTTATCTGAACTAAAATGACCATATTTGCGGATGACCTAAGCTACCATGATAAAACATGGACTTTTCTGGCAAGCCAAAAAGCTTAAAGAACCATTCCAAATCCATAGTAAACGATTATTGTCGTAATAGGCGGATCCCAATTAAAAAGGCCTCATTTGCAATTTTTCTCTTCTTGCCTTCCCATTTGTTTTGTGTTTCTTCTTTTGTTCTTATTATAATTAGCATTGCTATTGTTTGTAGTGCGCTAAGGCATAAACGTCCGCTATCAAAAGTGAGGTGCTATGGTTTCTTGCTAACCATGAAATGGATTCTGAATTCAATAGAAAGCTGTGGAAGATAATCAAAGAATTTGAAGCCAAGCAGCAAAGAAATGTTCTTCTAACTAACTGCCATGTCATCTCAAACAAAAACAATGTAAGATTTCTGAAAAATAATTCTAATCAAAATTTACTGTGATCATGCTACCACGAACGTTCTAATACTGTTTTCTTTTGAATCTAGAAGTACATAGACATGACAATACTATCGCATTTGCTTGAACTTCAAGAGAAAAATATAACAATATCGGACTCGTGGTAATTTCGTATTAGAAACTCAATTTGGAAGAAGCAACATGTTTTTCCATGGGAATTTTTTGAAGCATTTCAATGATACAGGAAACTAAGGTGGGAATGCATGTTGACAGACTGATCACTCACGAATGTATAGAAATTAGAGAGACTGCAACAGACATCTACAGGTATTGTGACGAAAATCATGTTTTTTTAAGTATCGTAACGACTTGTACCTGATACAGTATAGAAAACGAGACACAACCACTAGGCTACAGCTTGAATTGTAAAAGTTTACATACAAACTTATTTTAGTAATCATAATACATAACCAAGCCACAGTCGAAATTGTTGCCCCTACCGGATCGGTTGCCCTAGGCGGCCGTCTTGCTCGCCTTACCCTGGGGCCGGCCCTGGATAATACAAGCAAAAGGCCACTTGAAGAATCTGTTATACGTCTAGTATACCAAAACAGAGAATAATCAATTATAAACTCGTCGCACAAGTTTATAACTCAGATTTCCACTACACTGGAATTCTGTGTTAATTATTATAACAATATGATTGTTGTAAATAAATTACAACAACAGTGTTATACTATTTTGAATAAATAGTATAACCCAAATAACGAATAGAATGTAGAATTCTAACCGAAATATGTCTGAGGCTCGTCGTAACGATTTCCTTAAGAATTTTATTTCAAAATTCTCCCAAGATACAACAGACGAATTCTGCTTGAAATTGTAATGAGTATATCACTCTGTGATTTGGAACAGTATTTATCAGAGGAGAAGAGAAAGATTCGGATTAAAAAATGAGTGAGGAAAGTGATCAGTTTTCCTCCTTATTTATAGTGGTCTGTATCCCTTCCGAACGGTCGTGTCTGCACCCGTTCGCTCAGACAGTCGCGTCCGTACCTCTTCGTACAGTCAAATCTGTCTGCTACCTCTAACGGATCTTTTTCGCACCCGCTCACTGTTTCGCCCGCGTCCGCTTCCGTCGGGTCGAACCCGCATCTGTTTGCTTCTAATGGGTCGCACCCGCTACTGTTCGCGCCTATTCAACCCGCGTCTGCTTCCGAACAGTCGTGTCTGTTCGTTAGCCTGCAACTGTTAAAAAACCCGGCCCAGTTTTGCAGTAAAATTAGGATCATATTAGACCCAAACCCAAACCCAAACCCGCGTGTGTGGTGGAGATGCATGATCTCCCTCCTCACAACGAAGCATACATTTGGGAGCCCCAGGCCCCCAACCTCCACTTGAGAAAGCTATTAATATACTTGGCTTTCTCACTATTTTAGGCGATGTGGGACTTATGTATTTTTATCATTCACTTTGTTTGTTTTAGGAATTCCAACAATCCCCCACATGAATGATAATATACATATCCCCCACACAAAGCGAAATATCACAGAGTACATATGGAATAATGCTTTATCGTGGATAAGTAGATATTTCACTTTGAACTTTCCCTAGTTAAAACTTATCGGATCTACTTGGCTAATCGGTGAATTATTTCATCTTGAACCGTCGGCCTTTATTGTATATCCAGACAATAAGCTTTACGAAGCATTGATTCCCTTCTCATCCAATCTCTTGGTTTTGTTCATTTTGGTCCTGAACAATTTCTTTGGTTCCGCGAGTGTTTTAGAGAATAAAAGCCTTTTATTATTCTCATAGAGCCGACCCAGCTCACACTAACATAGGTGATCGCAACCATTAAGAGTATCCTACATATACCCCACTTGTTATTTCCAAGATATGGTCATCATTAAAAAACATAGTTTTAACCTTTAAATACTTCTGTAGGCATGCATTTATATTGTGCACCATAGGAATGGAGTTGGACTATGTCCGCGCAAATGCATTACGTCTTGAGTTATTCAGAACTGGTTTGCCTATTGATCCTAGTCCGTGGGATCTCCATTCGCTAGGATAGGTTTCCGTATAAGATAACTCTTTTTGGTTTAGGCTTTTAAACCCATTCCCCTCGATGCGCAGTCAATTTTCTCTCTTGATAAACCTTTAGTAAATGGATCCGCTAGGTTATCATTTGTCCTCACATAATCAATGGAAATAGTTCCATTAGAGAGTAACTGCCTAACTGTGTTATGGCGTCATCGAATATGTCGAGACTTTCCATTATACACAAAGTTGTGCGCTCTGCTTAGCGCTGCTTGGTTATCGCAGTGTATGCATATGGCCGGTACAGGTTTAGGCCAGAATGGAATATCTTCCAAAAAGTGACGAAGCCATTCTGCTTCTTCGCCTGCTTCATCTAAAGCGATGAACTCTGATTCCATAGTGGATCGAGCTATGCATGTTTATTTGGTAGATTTCCATGACACTGCTGCCCCTGCTAGGGTAAATACATAACCACTTGTCGATTTTGATTCCTCTAAATCTGCAATCCAGTTTGCATCACTATATCCTTCTAAGACGGCAGGATATTTTCCATAATGTAAGGAATAGTTAGCGGTATTTTTTTAAATATCCAAGCACTCTCATTAGTGCTTTCCAGTGTTCCTTTCCTGGATTGCTTGTATACCTGCTCAGCCGACTCACTGCATAAGCTATATCTGGTCTTGTGCAATTCATGAGATACATGAGACATCCTATTACACGAGAGTAATCCAGTTGCATTACACTCTCATTAGTGTTTTTATGCAGTACTTCTGATGGATTAAAAGGTGTATTTACTCCTTTAATTCCAAAATTTTGAAATCTTTCAATCACTTTTTCTACATAATGTGATTGAGATAACTCAACACCCCCACACTTTGAGGTATTTAACACTTGGTTTGTGTCCTTTCCATATCTCATATGGAATTGTAACCATTTTATTGTGGTGAATATGGTGCTGTTGTTTGATTAATTATTCTATTTTCTGCACAGAACTGTTCAAACGGTGATTCGTATTCTCCACCTTGATCAGAGCTCAATATCTTGATCTTTCTATTTAACTGATTTTCTACCTCAGTTTTGTATTCTTCAATTTTTGGGAAATTTATGTATCCTAATCTATCATGCCATAATAAAATTTCGTGCTCAAGCAAATAAGAAACTTTAATTTTATTAGTAGCACAATCAGAATACATAGTTTTATTGCCAACAACGGCTACATTTGCCTTAAATAGGCCATCATGCTGAGAAATCGGACTCGTCCATTTCCATGTTGTCAACTATATTCGCCTCTGAGTTGCGTTCCTTCTTGTGTTTGCAATCTCTAGCGGCGTGTCCCATTTTGCCACAAACCCAACATTCACCATTAAACTTCTTGGTTTGTTTGTTGTCTTGAGCTTTCCTTTTCTTCTAGAAATTCTTCTTGTTGTTTTTGGTCTTTGAATCTTCAGCCACAAATGCCTCCTCGCTTTGTTTTGTAATTCCACGGTTATCTGCCTCAATTTTCAATCGGACTATGAGATCCTGTAAAGAGATTTCCTTCTTTTTATGCTTTAGATAATTGCGGTAATCTCTCCACGACGGTGGCAGTTTTCCCGTGATGGCTTCAACCAAAAACGATTCTCCAACCTTATGACCTTCCGCTTCGAGTTCATGAATAATGATTTGTAGTTCATGTAATTGAGAAGTTACCGGTTTGGAGTCAACCATCTTGTAGTCCATGAATTTGTCTACAATGAATTTCTTAAGACTGATATTCTGCGTCTTATACTTCGTGGCAAGTGCATTCCAGAGTGCTTTTGCTGTCTTTAGAGGTTGATATACTTTGTATAGCACCTTGTCGAGACAATTCAGAATATAGTTTCTGCATAGGAAATCGGAATGTTTCCATGTAGCAACATCTGCTTCCTTGCCTGGTGTATCAATCGGTTCCTCCTCCTCGAGATACCGTTGCAGACCGAGTGTGGTGAGGTAAAATAACATCTGATTCTGCCATGTTAAAAAATCGTCACCATCTCCCTTGAACGGTTCAGGTCTGTTGTGAGTAGTAGTCTTTGAAAATTCTACTGTTGCCATCTCTGTTTTAGTAAGAAAACAGTATCTTCAGTTTAGACTGAGAGGCTTCCATCAATGAAGAGGATGAGGCACACTAGTATTGTTGAACCAATAAGTGAAGAAGAAGAAGACAGCCCAAGGAGCCTTTATTAAGGAGAATGAAGTGGCCGTGACACC
Organism: Allium fistulosum; assembly: GCA_030737815.1. Taxonomy (NCBI): domain Eukaryota; kingdom Viridiplantae; phylum Streptophyta; class Magnoliopsida; order Asparagales; family Amaryllidaceae; genus Allium; species Allium fistulosum. The sequence continues at coordinate 1,364,522,779 of CM060902.1, read as the reverse complement.
CCAATGGGCAGTAGATCATGATTTCTATTAATTTTTTGTTTTGTTCAACTGCATATTATTTATGAAACGACCTAAGATGCTACTTAACAGCATTTACTACTGCCGTATTAGCAGATGATGTGCTAATACGGCTCATATCTTGTCTCGCATAAAATAATCCTTAGATTTACAGCTTTGTTATTTTCTAAAAACCGAAAAATTGACTCAAATGTGATAATTCATTCCTATAGAAGCTAACATAACATGATATTCTTTGTACCTTTAATACATTGTTTGGCAACTTGTAGTCTCTAAAAGAATTCAGTATATAAATTTGATGTATTGGTGTTTTGCTGCAACCATGCCGTAATCTTCTGTATATATTGTCTAACTGACATTTTTTGTTTACTTTCAGGTGAAAGAAGTTATAGAAGAATATGTAAGACTAGCAGTTTCAAGCCGTGTTTTCATGGCCCTACCCAGCCTTGGTCCAACCTCAAATAACCTGAACCTTGTATCACCACGGTCCGAAATTCAGTTAGTCCTCAATCATCTATGAACCCTGGTCGGACTTTCAAACCAGCGGTCCAACCATCAATTTTACCTAGTTGAACCATGGTTTTTTTGTTTTTCCCCCACTTTCTCATCGTGTAATTCTCTCTCATTATTATCTTTGGCATTACTTTGAAGAAAGCAAGTAAATGTACATTCCAAAAATCATAATCGTTTCAAAATCTAAATCACAAACTCCACCACTTCGATCTTCATTGCTACAAACTCCTCTAAGAGCATCTCCAATCCTTGTCTAAATACAATGTAATGTCAATTACACATCATCAAAACATCAAATTATTTAAATTGTATTCTCCAATGCTAATGTTAATTATAATGTAATGTTGACTTGGCATAAAATTAAATAGACATTGTCAAGTGAAATGTCTAGTTTTAAACATTCCACTTCACATTGTGAGCAATAAAATATAAATAAAAATATATTATTTTACAAATAAATATTATTTATCTATAATATAATTGGGACATGTAGGCAAAGTCGTTTATACAAAGAAGTTAACATTGGAGTGGATTTTTTATTTTCAATGTCATGTCTACTTATTTTACTTACACAATTGTGAACAATACTTGATACATAGTATTTAGTTCACACTACAAGCCACTTGGGTTAGAGATGCTCTAATACCACTACAAGATTCGTGAAATTTGTCGTCATTAAACTTTTATCTTTGTGCACTATTCTACTGTATACACAGCTATAGTTGTGCACTACAACAACACACAACTTCGATTGCAGACCTTGAAGACTATTGACAGCTTGTGCACATAGCATTATTATTTCAATATTTTTGCATATAGTTTGTTGTTAAATATGCAATTTTGTTGAAAAATGAAATAATGATTTCGACGGTTCGATCGGTTGAACCATCAAAACCTTAAACCTTCCGTCATAATGGTTTGAGGCACGATACGGTCATGAAAACTATGCTTTCAAGTTAATAGCTTAAATGCAGGACAAAATTTTATTCACCAGATTACTTTTTTTTTGGGTTCATTGTTATAGAAATAAGCCTTTGTGTGACTTGATTGTCATTTGATGCTACTGTCTTATGGTATTTTTCTTTCTATTATATTGTTTGCACATCGGGGTAACAAATAAATTGTTACTCTTTCATTCTATGCTGTTAATACTGTAGACTTGCCTATGTTAACATTTTATTCTGGAACTTCTCCAAATCATGAGAGGGTCCTGATTATTTTATTGTAATGTTGGTTAGAATCTCTGTTTATCCAAAATGCTTTCATTTATGTATCTATGGTTTACATCATGGGTATGCAGGATGTATCTCTGCATATAGGTACGCATTTATACTGCAATGATAGAAAGATTTTGCTCTATAATTATCAACAATTTTACTTATTATAAAGGACACAGGTTTTCTTTTGTTTTTTGTTTTTGTTTTTTTTCCATTTTTTTAAGTACATGTTCAAATAATGTAATTTTTTATCTGTTTAACTCAGCAGGAAAAAAAGATGAATGCTCCGGGCCTCGTACAAAATCTTCGGTCTTTTAAACTTTTTCGTGTTTATAACTTTATGATATTATATACGCCTGGAAAGAGAATTTTGCATGTGCCTGCATAATCATTTCAAGCTGATACTAAAGTATCTTCCTATCTCATGGTTAAAAAAGTGCTAGTTCTATTATTAATTTAAACCTTTACTAAGTTCACTTACATATACTATCTGAATGGTTTCGCTGCAATTGACAAGTTTTATGTCAAAAATGAAATTGTGAAAACCTTCGTATGGATGAAGCTTCATCCTTTTTGTCGGTCAACATTAGCATTGCAACTGGGTTATTCCTTTTTTGTCGTGAAATTGGTCTTTATGGTGTTCTATCTCTTATATTTGCGTTAACTGAATAATATTCAGCATAATCTATTTGTTGCGAATGTTATGTATATGATTAAGACAAAGTTAAGCAGACAAAATCAGTAGTGAAATTGACGGCTGTTGAAAAACAACGGTGATCTTCGGCTTCGGCTGAGTCATGTATTAGGTCACTCTCTTAAAGACGTTTCGACGATATGCTGTACAGTGCAAAGCAGTTCGGATCAATCGCCGCTATCTCTAAGATAAAACAGCCTCTTAATTTTAGAAGTATCGGATCGCTTGCACGTACGAAACGATTCTGTTTGCACTCAAAAAATAATGCTTGAATTTGTGAATTTTTAAAAATGAATTTGAACGAGATGTAGTTCTTTCTGTTTCGTCTCATTATCAGTTAAGAATGCGGAATAGCAAAAGAACGTTACTGTTTGTTGGAGACATGGTCGGTAAAAACAGATCTGAGAAAATAACGGGTCAAAAAGAACGAACGTTACATAACTTTATCTAATACGGGTCTGGTCTGACCGTTCCAGTCCGGTCTAAAACTGTTAATAAATTTTATACCAAAAATATAAGTGATACACCACTACAAGCCCGAACCCGATCCCGAGCCCAGCCCGGGTCGGATCGGTCGGTCAGCGCGTGTGTGTGGTGGTCAAGTATAGTCTCCCTCCTCACAAAAGAGCATCATTAGATGCCCAAAGGGTCCAACTTAGTTCTTTCTGTTTCGTCTCCTTATCAGTTAAGAAGGCGGAATTGTAAAAAAACGTTACTGGTTGTGGGAGACGTGGTCTGTAAAAACGGATACGAGAAAATAACGGGTCAAAAAGAACGAACGTTATAAAAAATTTTGTACCAAAAATATAAGTGATACACCACTATAAGGCCGAGCCTGGCCCGGGTCGTGTTGGTCGGTCGGCGCGCGTGTGGTTGTCAAGCATGATCTCCCTCTTTACAAAAAAACATCATTGGGTGTTCAAAGGGCCCAACTTAGCTTCTAAGAATCAAGTATAAATACTTGATTCTTTCATATAATCCTACAATGTGGGACTATTCACATATAGGAGCCACTCATTCACACTTAGTCAATTTTTTTAAGAATTCACTTATTTTCTAAAAACAATTTCCAACAATCTCCCACTTGAATTTTAAAAAATCGAGCAATTTCTGAAAAACATAAGATTGTGTATAAACAAAATTGTCTTTCGACTTGAACCTTTGCATAGTGGATAAGATTTAGTTTTTACTAGAGTGACACGTAGTCTTGAACTCTATTCCTGATATCAAACCACACACAATCTTTCTATAGTGCAATCAAATAAGCCCGTGCGTTTATGGCCATGCACGTCTAACCCAGTTTAGTGAATGCTCTAGGAATTTTGCCCAAAACTCCATAGGAAACGATCAAATTTCCACATTCACACAGGTGAGTCTATCAAGAGTACTCCTGAAGGTAGGTACTCCACTCCAACTAGAGTATAGATCTCATTAAGAGTTTCTATTAACTCATCCTCTAATCACTTCAGGAATACATGCTTCTATATATATGAAAAATAGCATGTTCAACTCATATCACTTCACAACTTGTTCTTACCCATTGAACCTAGTTCTTGGGATCTCTAGTCATTAGGTCGGGTTACCATTATGCGTGACTCAACAATGTAAGTGCAATAGTCCCATTTTTCTAGAGATTGTAAGGACTTTCTCTCTGGCCAGTTCTTCCGTCAAAGAATCTGCCAAATTCTCATCACTGCATATGTTATCCACTCTAACAGCTCCTGAAGAGAGTAGCTCTCTAACAGTGCTGTGCTTACGACGTATCAGTCTTCTCTTACCATTATACTAACGGTTCTGTACTTTTGCAATAGCCGTGATACTATCGCAATGGATCAACACAGCTGGTAGCCTGGTATCGGTTTTTCCCATAAAGGAATCTCAGTTAGCAGATTTCTTAAGTACTCTGCTTCCTCACTAGCTGTGGCTAGTGCAATCATCTCAGATTCCATAGTAGACTGAGCCAAAATAGTCTGTTTCTTGGATTTCCAAGAAACAGCTCCACCAGCAATGCTAAAGATATAGCCACTGGTTGCTTTTGAATCATCAGATAAAGTATTCTAGTCTGCATTGGTATAACCTTCAAAAACAGCTGGAAACTTTTCATAATGTAATCTAAGGTTCATGGTTCGTTTTAGGTATCTCATGACCCTCTCAATAACGTGCCAATGCTCTATACCAGGTCTACTAGTAAACCTGCATAATAATCCCACGACATAGGCAATGTTGGGTCTAGTACAATCAGTGGCATACCGAAGGCGGCTAATGATGCGCGCATAATCAGACCGTCTTACACCTTCACCAATGTTCTTAAATAGCTTTACACTAGGATTATATGGTGTACATGCAGGTTTACAGTCAAAGTAATTGTATTTCTTTAAGATCTTCTCAATATAATGAGATTGATCTAAAAAAAGTCCCTTTTCGGACCTAGTAATCTTAATATCAAGGATTACACTCGCTTCACCTAGATCTTTCATACCAAAATTGGCACTTAATAAAGATTTAACGGTACTTATGGCATGAATGTTTGATCAAAAAATAAATAGATCATCTACATACAAACGTATTATAGTGCAAATGTCATTCTCAGATTTATAATAAATGCATTTGTCATTTTCATTAACTTTGAAACCATTTGAGATTATTAAGTTACCAAATTTTTCATGCCATTGTTTAGGTGCTTATTTTAAACCATGTAATGATTTATCTAATTTGCAAACTTTATGTTCTTAACCATGAATTACAAAGCCTTTGGGTTGGTCCATATAAACTTCCTCTTCTAATTCACCATTTAAAAATGCAGTTTTAACATCCATTTGGTGTATTATTAAATTATGAAAAGATGCTAATGAAATTAGTACTCGAATGGATGTGATTCTAGTTACGGGTGAAAAAGTATCAAAAAAGTGTACATTTTCTCTTTGCCTAAAACCTTTAGCTACCAAACGGGCTTTATATTTTTCAACCGTGCCATTAGGTTTTAATTTCTTTTTAATTACCCATTTACAGCCTATAGACTTACAACCAGATGGTAAATCTACTAAGTGCCAAGTCTTATAGGATTCCAAGGAATCCATCTCATCATTTATAGCCTCTTGCCAAAAATCGACATCCAATGAAGATAAGGCTTCTTGGAGGTTTGTGGGATCCTCCTCTATAGTAAAAGTGCAAAAATCCGAGCCAAAATCTTTATCAACTCTTGCTCTTTTACTTCTTCTAGGTTCGATTTCAGAAGATTCATTAAGTACTGTTCCAATAGGCACAGTGTTATTTGACGTACCCCCACTATTCCTCAATTTAAAAGGAAATTTAGTTTCATAAAAATCAGCATCATTAGATTCTACTATATTATGTGTATTCAGGTCATAAAATCTATATGCTTTGCTATTAATAACATAGCCAATAAATACACATTTGTATGTTCTACTTGTTAATTTTATTCTCTTAGGGTCAGGTATACGAACATATGCCAAACATCCCCAAGTTCTAAAGTAAGATACATTCGGTTTCTAGTTTCTTAAAATTTCAAAAGGTGAAATCTTACCTTTTGATTAGGGATTCTATTCAATACATAGCATACAGTCGATAAAATATCCCCCCACCAATGTTTTACTGCACCTGAATTTAATAAAATAGCTACAACTAATTTGGTAAAGGTCATATTCTTTCTTTCAGCTTTACTGTTTATTTCAGGTGAATAAGGTCCAGTTCTCTCATGAATTATACCATGCAATTTATAAAAATCTAGAAATGAACTAGACTCGTATTCTGTTCCTTTATCACTACGAAGTCTCTTAATTTTCTTATAAGATTGATTCTCGATTTCAGTTTTAAATAATTTAGACATATCAAATGCATTACTTTTAATTTTCATAAGATATACATAAGTGAAATCAGAGCCATCATCAATGAAAATGATAAAGTAACGGTGTCCATGTTTAGTCAAAGTGTCATGAAGTTTACATATGTCAGAATGAATTAAGTTTAAGGGTTAAGAAATTCTATCAACTGATTTATGGGGTTTCTTAGTGATTTTTGTTTAACTACAGAATTCACATTTATCAAAGTCTATTTGTGACATTTTAGAAATTAAATCTAAGGTGCTCATGTTATGAATAATACGTTTATTTACATGACATAATCTTGAGTGCCAGATATTAAAATCACACAACATTTAAGCAGAACTGGTTACTTTATTAGATTCAACATTAAGTCTAAACATACCCTCACAAGCATAACCCTTCCCTACAAACATCCCCTTATAAGTCAAAGTATACAAATCAGCCCTATAACTTGAGTAAAACCAGTCTTATTAAGAAGAAATCCAGAAACCAGATTCTTTCTCATCTCTGGAGTATCCATCACATCTTTCAGAAGAACTGTCTTTCCAGAGGTAAACTTTATTTCCACACTTCCAATGCCAGCAACTGTAGTGGTGTGAAAATATTCCACAGCACTTTCTTATCATTAGCAGCCGTGTATGTACTGAACATAGCACGATCGTAGCAGACATGGCGGGATGCACCAGTATCTACCCACCAACCCTCTGATCCACTAACTAGTTGAATCTCAGAAATCATAGCCGTAAGAGGCTCCTCGGCCAAGTTAGCCTGTGGTGCAAGGCCTGGTCTGTTCCTACACTTGCGTGTTATATGACCTGGTTTTCCACAGTTGTAACACAGAAACAACTGTCCAGAATCATTCTTTTGGGTCGGTTTATGTTGTCCCTTTTGGTTCCCTTGCGGGTTCCAATTCTGTTTGTTGCGGTTGTGGTTCTGATTCTTTAAGTTTTTCGGATTCGGTTTCAGATCTGCGGACTTAAAATTTTTAGTGTTGTTGTTGGTGACAACAAGAATTTCCTCTTTCTAGTCCTACTTACGAGCCTCCTCCTCAATATGAAGGCGAGTGATCATGCTCTCTAAGGAGAATTCCTTAGTCTTGTGTCTAAACACATTCTTAAAATCTTTCCAACCTAGGGGCAGTTTATCAATAATAACAACAATCTGAAATTGTTCGTCCAAACTCATACCTTCGGAGATGATCTCATGAGCAATTTTCTGAAGCTCATGAGACTGTATCTCTACTGACCTGTCATCCGTCATCTGGTATTTCAGGTAGCGGCTGACTGCATATTTCTTCGCTCCAACCTCTTCCGTACCATACTTCTTTTGCAGCACTTTCCAGATTTCTTTGGTTGTCTTGTCGGAATTGTAGTAGTCGTAGAGGTCATCACTGAGGCCGTTGAGTATGAAGTTTCTGTATATGTAATCTTGCTCCGTCCAGTTCTGCAGTTCCTTTGATTTTTTTGTCCAAGCTCGCATCTGATCTGCGTCTGCTTCGTCTGGTCTATCCGGTAGCTGCGGTTTGTCGGTTGTCAGCACAGCCACCACCTTTCTTATGGTCAGGAAGAATTCCATCTTCTGTTTCCAGCGTTTGAAGTGGAGGCCCTCGAATCTAAAAGGCGCAGCAGAGACCATCGGGATCTGGAAAAGTGAAGCGGGAGCAGCGACATCTAGATCTGCAGCGGAAGTCATCGTTGCTGGTGACGTCTTCAATTTGTTGAAAAATAATGGTGATCTTCGGCTGAGTCGTGTACTACGTCACTCTCTTGAAAACGTTTCGACGATCTACTGTACGGTGCAAAGCAGTTCGGATCAATCGCCGCCGTCTCTTGGATAAAACAGCCTCTTAGTTTTAGAAGTATCGGATCGCTTGCACGTACGAAATGATTCTGTTTGCACTCAAAAAATGTTGCTCGAATTTATGAATTTTTAAAAATGAATTTGAACGAGATGTGGTTCTTTCTATTTCGTCTTCTTATCAGTTAAGAAAGCGGAATTGCAAAAGAACGTTATTGGTTGTGGGAGACGTGGTCTGTAAAAACGGATCCGAGAAAATAACAGGTCAAAAAGAACGAACGTTATAAAAAATTTTTTACCAAAAATATAAGTGATACACCACTACAAGGCCGAGCCGGACCCGGGTCGTGTCGGTCGGCGCGCGTGTGGTTGTCAAGCATGGTCTCCCTCCTCACAAAAAAACATCATTGGATGTTTAAATGACCCAATTTAACTTCTAAGAATCAAGTATTTATTCTTTCATATAATCCTACAATGTGTGGGACTATTCACATATAGGAGTCATTCATTCACCTCCGGTAATAATGTTATGATATGATACCTGAATATGTAGTTTAAAGGTTGTGGATTCAGTCCTTAGCCATTTATCATCGACAAATTCAAAATAAATTAATTAACTGATAAATAAATAAACAGTAGCGTAATTCTTTGATTACACGAATGTATTTTTTATCTTCTGCACATATTATCATACTATCAAGATTTTCCTTACTTTCTTCGTTCTCCTTCTGCAAATTGGACAGTTTCCATCCTCATTTGCTATCCTGCATAATAAATATATGTAGGTTTAAAAACAATATTCGGTATCCAATGACACATTTAAAAAGCAATTTATAGCATCCCAACCTTGCTCCACATGCAAAACATGTAGCACAATGCCCACAAGGCAAAAAGAAGCAATTTCTCTCATTATCAAAGCAAATAGAACAAAGTGTTCGACTGCTGTCAGGATCACATTCATTTGCCAGCTTTGACAAACTAATAATCGGTTCTTCATCATCTCCATCATCCTGAGAAACTGAGTCATAGGAGGAGCCTAAACTTGTATCATCATCAACTTTATCTTGCAATAGGGGTTCTCTTATTACTGTATTATTTCTATATTGCACACTGCTACTTCCAGTACAAGGTACTATAGTGCTGATAATGTTGAATCCAAGTAAAATAGATACAGTCATCACACCTGATTTTGCATTGTTAGATAAAGAACAAGTACCATTAATTCAGATAATGTAGACGAATATAGAATGAAAACCGAAACCTGAGAGAATAATATAAGTCATGTATCGTGGAATGTATGACATTGTGACATTGTAATCGTTATCGTGTTCTGCCTGGAAAATGAAGAGAGTTATATGTGTATTTACATTTCAGATTTTGCATCAAATTGTATAAAATTTGAATGCTTATTTATTTAGTGTTTAGACCTGTTGGGAGGCTGATGTTAGGACTATATAGTTATGTCTGAGAAATTGCAGTCCCAGCACACATGAATTGTGAGTTATAGAGCAGTTGTAATACGACTTAGTCGTATTATGCAGCATATTCTGCATTTTAAATTCTAGCTGCACCTGAAAAACAAAGGTTTGGTATGCCACAATTAAGTTCGGAACCAAACAAAGAAAGATAGGAAATAATTATTACATCCACGTCTTGTTGATTTATGTTGCCTATAGCAACATAATAGACAGACGGCTCCATTATATCATCTTCAATCACACCATTGCCTAAAAATACTTAGAATTATTTCAAAGCAGATAATTGAAAAACCTTTCATACAATTTGATTAACACCTACCTTGTATAAGATTCCATGACGATGTTATATTCGGGCGTGCTGGGTTTTCTAACCATTGAATAAAGCTTTCTTTACCTGTAAATATTCTATCAAAATTTAGGGCATTGAATGACAGTTGATATATACATGTTTAAGAAACAGTAACGTGATCATGGGAATGCATGCCATAATCCTTTTAAATATCTAAATAAAATGGCTAGTGCATGGTTACCTTGAGCTATAGCAAGGATCAACGAGTTCGATGTATTGGATTTTACATTGTAAGTTATGCTAATTTGAGCTCCTTCGTTGAGGTAATATATCCACTTCTGCACAGTTTGTTAAGTTTATACTAAACAAGCACAAAAAAATGTTTATGACACAGGAAATCTGACCAAATTAAAATTGAACTGATGTAAAGAGGGTCTTAAATACAACATCAACATAAACGTATAAGAGAGAATAAAATGCTGCCTGATGGAAATTAGCTGGCAGTGAAAGGTCGTACGACTCCGACCATATTGTATGTATTTCAAGCGGAGGAGGCTCATGAAAACCATACAACATGAAATTTCCAGGTTCAGCCTGTCCAGATTTACTGACCTACAATTCAAACAGATTCAGTGATAAAATAATAAACTGTGATGAATAGTTTTTTCATGGTATTTGAGAAACACTGATTGTAATAACATAATAATAAACCTTGATGCCCTTGACAAAGAAAGAGTTTGTCTGCAGAAGACGGGAGCAGTTTGAACCTAACTGCATATCAACGGATGCATAGAATCCGTACATCAGTGTCATCGATACTGCATTCAATTATATAAATTTCTTAAGAGTCTAGTGAGTATATATTTACATAAAATAAAGTGTACATATATATTAGTGTAAAAATAGCCAAACCAAATAACGAAAAAGTCACAAGGGAAATAGCGCAAGACCACATATCATCTGAAAATATGAAAACAGAACGAGAGTGCGGCTGATTTCGCTCTTCATTAGTTATGAAATCGGGAAGAACATCAATGTTGGAATGTTCCATGAGAATATTTGAGAATTGAGAGAGAGAGAGAGAGAGTACACTTGGATACTGTACATGTAATGATTGAGTGCAGTTAGGATTGTCAGTCAAACAATTGAACAGCAGCTTGCGCGTGCTGTTTAGATTCAGAGAAGACTGGTAGCTGAATGTTTTTAACACCTTGGATATTTTGCCCTAAGCCCTTTTTTATTTATTATAGTGAAGCGGATCCTCCATCTTTAAAATTAGTTAATGTTAGAAACGTTTACACTCAACTTTCTCATATCAGATTTATTACTGACGTTTTTAATTGGTCATCGGTAAAAAATAAAAACGTTTATCTCAACTTCAAAATCAAAGAACACTACAAAATAATTACAAATTCACTGCAACATCAATTTGGTGTAAACACGGTGTAAAGAAATTTTTTCCTTATATGGCACACCAAAGAACATGTTGAAAAACAAAGCATCATAAACAAATCCTTTACCCCTTCCCTACATCATTTGTTGCATATTTCAATGCTTCCCTAAGCTAATATCCCTATGTCATCTTTCCTCCTTCCCTACGTCATCCCTACGTTGATTTTCTTATACCAACGCTATCCTTACGTCAACGTACTTACGCATTCTCCATGCCAATTACCCTAGGTAATACATACATCACTTTCTCTAGGTCTTCCATTCGTCAATTTCCGTATGCATTCCCTACGCCATCTTTGGGAACACCACAAATTTTTGTTTAACATTAACAAAACAACAACTAAGCCATTATTCTTAGACAAGTTGGAGTCGGTTAGAGATGCAACCCAAAACTAGATGACAAAGTCAATTTAAAAACCATGATAATAATAATTATTCAGAGAATTCGATTAGATAAATTAAGTAGAATAATGTGAGGTGATAAGGAGAATGAGATTTGTTAACTAATTTGGATCTGGTCTTAATTAACCAATTAATAAGATTGTTTTAAACATAAAATAAAAAGAGATTAATGAGAGGGTCATAATGGGAATAACTCCTTAATTCATTTTCTAGTCCCTTCCTTTCTCATTCATTCTCATTTTATTTTTCTAAAATCAAAACAAAACATAAAAGAGTCTGGTCATTACCTAGAGAATAAAAAGAAGAGGAAATCTAAGTAATTCAAAAGGGAAAGTTTAGGGGAATTAGTCTACATCAAATCTCAATCTTTCTTATCCAATATAAGATGAATAATAGTTAACCATCTCATTGTTTATGTTTTATTTTAGATTTAGGATTGTTTTTCGAATTGCTTGTGATAATATATCATGTTTGGGTTGATAATAGCATTATTAGATTGAATGATGGTTTGTTGAAATTTTATGGAATTTTTCTAATGGGTTTTAAAGGCAAAACCAACTTCTTTTATCTCCCATTGATTTGAAATTTGAATATCTTGTGGAAAACATTGTTTTGGAGATGGATTTTCAATTTCATAATTTTTCAGGTTCATGTGAATATTTTATGAATTTCCTAAGAGAAACATTATGTATATTTTCTGGTTTTAATTATTAAAGATAATTAAATTAATATTTCAGTCCCGAAAATTTTTTATGTGAAAGAAGAAGGAAATTCAATTTTTTATGCATTTTTGGGATTTTTACCTAATTATTATGAATTTCTATGAATTTGTCATTCTAGAAATGTTTATAATTAATATGAGTTAATATTTTGCAAAGACAATTGAGAAGGTAGAATGTGACTTACTTGAATTTCAGTAAAGAATATGAAAAGTGTTTTATAATCTAAAGAAAATTTGACATGAGGCAAGAGTTAGTAGAAAGTTTTAAATTTATAAGTAAACAAATCAATTTTTAAGTTATTTATAGAAATGCCATTGGTATTATACATAGAGTCTCGATACCTTTATATTCATAGAAACTCGACAACTATAAGAGCTGATGCATGTGATAACTACTCGATAGCTATGTGATTTATCCGCTTGCATAGGGACTCGACACATTATGTTTGTAAGGATTCGATATCTCATGTTTTGAAGAGACTCGACAACCCCATGGCTTAGAGATTCGGCAACTTCCTTTTGTTAAATCTCGTCATCCTTAAGTTTTTAGAGGTTCTGTACCTCGAATTTTTAAGGATTCGACATCCTTATGTTTTTAGCGGTTTAGTACCTCATGTTTTTAAGAACTTGACACCTCTTGTCTTACAGTGACTTGATAGCTTCTATGTAGCTACTCGATAACTATATTATTAGCGGCTCGATAGTTGTATGTTTTACAAACTCTATAACTATGTTCTAGCAGCTCGATAGTCGTATGTCTTACAAACTTGATAGTTATGTTTTAGAGGCTCGATAGCCTAATCTTTCTAGATATTCGACATCTATATTGTAAAGACCCATATTTCGGAAGGTTTAAATCAACAATAATCCACACATGTCCAACTTAAATAATCCAGAATATAGATAATCAATGGGGTTAATTAAGAAAAATAAGAAAAGAAGAAGAAAACAAAGAATTTTGCAGCAGAACGATAAAATAAAATAATCAAATAAACAGTTCATGAAGCTGTTTATATTATACATTTGATTATAATTTATACAACATTTATCAGAGTTATATATACAACAAGGATAAATAAATAATGCAATAGACCAACATGATGCAGGGAATTATAATAGTAATAATATACCAAATCTTCGTCTTCGTCCTCTAGAAAATGATCTTCGGTGCGCTGAAATACTCAGGGCTGACTCGAGCTTAATGAAAAGACAAAACACTCGAGTCAGGACTAAAATATTCTTATGTGAATCAAATCGATATCGCATATAACATGAGTGTAACAGGGTCAGAGATGTTTACGGGATTTCACATCTCTATCCAGTGTATAACATGCGTGCAATAACTCAAGAGATGTTACGGGATTTTCGATCTCTTAAAGATCCGTCAAAATATTTATATGTAGTAGAATACGCTACATATATAATGTCTAATCAGTAAAATAAATATTTTTCTTAGCATTAAGGCTTTACATTGATCCCCCTTAACTCATTTTTTAAGCATCGGTATACAGTTTGCATCTGACACAATCAATAGCACGCCGATAGTCAGTGATGCGTCGTGATACGACAACACTAAACCAAAATCGTAGGGTTCTTGTATTGGGATAAAAGTATGACAAGGCACGTGAGGCAATGCCCAAGGTCGGATACTACCAGTTTGGGTCGTGGGGCTAGTGGTAACGCATCATAGCCATGACCGCCCACCGCGTCCATCCATCCTATATCGAGTCAAAGGGAAGCTATCCCAAATCAAGGTGCACCAATCGAAACAAACAACAAGAGTAATAATATGGACCGAGTCCAAGAAAATCGAAGAACGGATGTCCGCTAGGGGTAATTAGTCCACTTGGCCCTATCAAGCCGTCCTGTTTTAGTCATTTCAAATTTGCACAAGTGTCGGGGTCTATTCATCATCGTTCTCTTTCTTCAAATCCAGCAAACGACGCCAAATCCAACCACTTCGTTCTGGAGTCCCCTCCGCGTACATAGTTGTTAAAGTGGTTCCAATATTGACAAAGGGTATGCCAATAAGAGGCCCCGGTCTCTTTAACAACCAAACATCGTTTTACACATCGGTTGGTACTTTTATATTTCGAAAACAACTCATACTTAATATCAAAATATCATATTCGCTTCAAATCAAATCCATTTCGAAATCATCATATTTACTCAAAGTACGCTATTCCATTTCAAAATCATTTTCGCCTCAATCTCTTTATTTTGCTTCCAAAATTGTTTCGAATTTCCATTTAGGTTATAACATCAATTTAAGCAAATTCACATTTAAATCCATGATTTAAATATAAACATTCCCACTCTCACCAGCTTTAATTTTTAGAAAATAGTTTGAAATTTTTTAAATAGTTTAAAAGTTAAAATAGTTTAATATAAAATAGTTTGAGTATTGAAAATGGTTAATATAGTAAAATAGTTTGGAAAATCAAAGTAATTTAAACATCTAAAGATAGGTTTTTTTTAAAACAGTTCATATAATAAAATATTTATTTTGAAAATAATTTCAAAGTCAAACTGATCCAATTCCAAATTTCCAATTCAAATCAATCTCAATTACCATTTCCATTTAAATCGATTCAATTCGATTTCAATTCGAATTAACTTCGATTCCAATTTTAATTCAATTTCGATTTCAGTTTCAATTAATTTCAATTCAATTCCAAGCTCAAATTTTGAAATATCTATTTAAATTACTTTTACTTAGATTTATTTCAAAGTTCGAGTAAAAGTTCAAATCACTTAAACAAATCAATTTCCATCATCCAAATTGTTTCTCAATTATAACTTCAAAATTTCAAACTCGATTCTTTAAACGATTCCGATTGACAAGTTCATTTTTAACATTTCAAGCTCGAGTTTAAAAATGATTCAATTTCCATAAATTAGACTTTATTTCAAAAAAATCAAAATCAATTTAAATAATTTCAAATCAAAATCCTAGAATCATTTAATTTAACCAATCCGGTGTCCGTATATAATTTTCTATCCTATGGCCAAATGAATCAATTATTTCAATTTAATTCAGGGATGGATATGTATCATTTCAATCCAAAATAAATGTCATAGGTATATTTCATTTCAACCTATTTCTTAATTTATTTGAAATAATTCGATTCACAGTTTTATATACTATAAATAATATACAGGATGATAACAGGATATATATAAAAATAAATAATCATCCAAATATCAACCAATTTTCATCCATCACAATCAATCATCCAAACAGTCACAATATGACAACAATTGACTGGATATCAATAATCGGGAGTTTACTAGTAATTTAATTTAAATTCATTTTAACTGTCAATTTAAATTTCTATCAGTTAATTCAGATGTCAAATTAAATGTCAATTAAATTTATCAAACAACAATCAATAAATTCAAATCACTTCATAATTTCAAATTTGACTAACATAAAAATAATCTAGTACTTCATGAGCGATATAAACACTCACCTTTTATTTGAAACTGAAAATATTTCAGCTTTAAATAAATGCCACTTTGATTCCACGCTAAAGCCTTCGACGATACGATTCCAACGCCACTTGTTTCGTCTCAATCGGACCTCGTATGTGAAAGATATACATTTTTAAAGATCGATACAATTTATATAAATAATTTTTTTTAACCTTGGAAATAATCTGGCCGTTCATCCAGATCTAGCAAATTCACGGCCGCTCCTTGCATCTTCTCGTTCGCATTCGTTCGAGGCCATTCTTGTACAAGAGAACCCATAGCCGCCTTCATCTTTTCGATGCCGCACCCACCTCATTGCTCTAGAAATCGATCGGCCAACGCCATCGCGTGCGCCCACGCGAGCTCCACCAACGCCCAGAATATTGTCGAGCTCGGCCACCCCCTTGCCTGGGAAAATGTGCACGAACTCATCACCTTCTCAAGCCAAATACGACCAAACGTGGCCACGATAGTTGATCATGGCCGTTGGATGTGAAGAGCTTGACGTGCTCTTCGACTTTTCTGTTGAAGCCGAGCCGCTAAACCAAGTGGATCTTGAGATATTGAGGAAGGAAGTCACGAGCTTTTTCGACCATTAAATTATAAGGTGGCGGCTGAGTGAACTTAGGGTTAGGGCTGGAGAGGGGTGTGTGTGTGCTTGTGTATATATATATATATATATATATATGTAACCATATTATTTTATTATTATTCTCACTATTCACGTATTTCCTAACAAACTCTAAACGAACCGTGATGTCTGGCATTTATAATGTTTTACCCCTATTCCGAACACAATGGAATATGTTTCGAGGCCTAATTCGATCGTATGTGGAAGATAGCTTTCCAAATCGAATTATAATATTAAATTTTTTATATTAATTTGATGCATTTCTATCCCGTACGACCAAACGATAACTCCAAACGCTACAAAATTTGAAATCCAATAATAATACACTATTATGGATCCAATGGAACTGGTTTCGTCAAAATCCGGGGCTGTGCCCCGGAAGGCTATTTTTACTCGTTAATTTAAACGAGTTTTTTTTAAATCGAGTAAATCACTTATAAATCAAATTAATTTTTTTTCTTATCTTCATTCTTATAACTAGGAATTGAATAAGCTTTGAAACTATTTTATCTAGCTTAAAATTCAAGATTCGTTATTTAACCAATTTCAAGAATTAAATTTAACAGTTAAATTATCCAATAAACCTCTATATTTGAAATTAAAGTTATTTAACCTATAAAATTAACCTTTCAATATTTAAAATTAATTAGATATTCCAATTTCAAATCACCAAAATTCCGGGTCGTTACATATATTTAGCTGCTATACAGTCGTATGTTTTATAAACTTGAAGGCTATGTTATAGATGCTCAACATTCCTATTTCGATAGCAAGTGTTTTAAAAGCTATGTAAAGATGTAGTGTTTTGACATAAGATTTTGGCTCAGAATTCGGGGCTATGTTTTCCCTGTTTTGAGAATGATTTCAAGAAAAGGAAATAGCGTTTTAGCCCAATTTTATATGAATTTTTCCAAAGGAGAATATTACTTAAACTTAAGTAATTTGGTTATGTACATGACTATAAGTTGAACATATTTTGATGAATGATGTTATATGTTCTTGTTATCATTCGATTAGTTAAATTTACATATTTTATCATTTTTTTACTCACATTTTCATTACCCAACGTTGCACCTTGGGATTTAGGAACATCATTACTAGTTAGGTTATTCAATTAGTAAGTATGGTCAGACTAAACTCCTAAGTGAGTAGAATTGCATGTAGGAGATCTAATAGATCAATTGTGTTAGGATGTCTTGAACTAATCAAAAAGACACGACTCACGAATTTAAAACGAGATAAGATTTTAGGTGGGACTGGTGTAGGGTCGCACCCTATGCTTCAATCGGTAGCTCCTGGTTGGTAAGGTCCGCAATTCCAGTGCATAGGGCTTTGTCGGTAGTAAGACTAAAAGATGTGTATGCACAGAAATGAACTCGTAGCTCTATATGCTTATTATATTGTTTAATTGGATTTCATCCTAACCGTATTTGGAGACTTTAGGACATCTGGTTATGTTTTGGCCCGAGTCAGCCTGATAGGTTTTTAGTTGGCCTATGAAAACTAATAGGTTCTTAGTGACCCTAGGAAAAATATGATTTGAGACAGACGGTCGGTTTCTTAGGGCGGGTAAACTTTGGGAATGCATAACCATTTAATGATAGACCAGTCATATTTACCCATATTACATGCATATGATCATATCATGTTTTGTTTTAACTATTATAGATGCAGGTATATGATTTATGTTCAGATTGACATATTTGATAAGATACTGGTGAGGGGAAAACCCTTTCTGTTCTGCGGCATGGTCTCACTTTATATCTATTTTTGGTTCGATATGGTATATTATTATTCACACCATACTTTTTGTTTGGCCCTAAGTTTCTGTTTTTCCCCTTAAACTCTCAGGTACTCATTTGGTTAAATCGAGAGTCAGATTATACGAAAGTTTCCAGGGACGTGCAGGAGGTAAGCTAATATTAGAAGTTTATTTCCGCTGTGTTGTTAGAGGTTTATGCTTTGTTTGAATGGATGTAATGACAAGATTTATAACTATCAAGTAGTAAAGCTCTGATCATCCAAAGGACATCTTCATATGTCACTCTTGAAATATAATTGTATTTATTATATTTTTTCCGAACGTGGAATCGATGAGATTATGTATTAAATGTAAAAAATTATTAAAGAAATGTGTTTTGAAAATTTTCATATTCATGTGCTTTTGATGTTATAAATACAATTAACTAGTCCCATTTTATCATCGAAAAATAACATTATGAATGACAGCAGCATCAATAGCGCTTATTTTCGGGTTTTAAATTGGGGGATGTTACATATTCCTTACACTTTGCCTACGCTTTCACCACTTCTCACTTAAAGTGCAAAAAACGTATTTTCTTACGCCTTCCCTACGCTAATCTAAAGCAAAATTTAGTAGAATTTTACTACATTTGTCTCCATTCAACATAGATCACGAAAAAAATCTAGTATAAGCTTAACCAATTATGCCAAAAAAGCAATACTATCAATATATATAATCACATGCAAATTATAAGAAACACAAACAATAAATAACCATCATAAACATATAATACAATGCATATAACGTTAAAATATCAATAAATTTGCAACAAACATATTTAAACCATATCATGTCCAACATAAACCATAACACAGTCACTGCATCAAGTCCAACACAAGTGCTTCATCAAGTTAAAAACATCACATAACCGAGATAGTAGATACAAAATTTAATCCAAATATACAAGCAGAACAAGAATAACTCATGAAGTAGGTCTATCCCTCTATCAAGAAAGTTCACAAGTAGAGATGGTCGTCTATAATCATCAAGTTATCCAAATCCGACCTTAACAATTCATAATGAAAAAAAGATTTAGAAGAATGGTGCTAATCAGATACCAGTTTCTTTTAATAGAAGATAAGGACTAAAATCTTTGAAAGATATTGTTTCAGATGAGTAAGAAAATAAAGATTTCAATCTGAATTATATCACATCAATCTCTATTAACAATATAAACAAATTATTGAAGAAAACATTTATCTTAAGAAAAAAAGGGAATTGTATAATACCATTATTGCATATGTAATTGGATCAAAACCCTATTTCATTCATTTTAACACATATCTTTCAAGAACGTGGAAAACAATTTGTGTTCAAAATCTTTTCAAGAGAAAAATATTTTTTGTCTGAATCTAATGACCTAGTTGGTTGTACAAAAATCTTGAAGAATTCCCTTATTTCTTTAATGCTAGACTCATCATTATGAGAAGGTTGTCCTCATATATCAAACTGCTAGAGTTAATTATGTGCCTTATGGACAATTATGTAAATATACTACAACCTAAAAATTTGAAGTCAAAACAAGAAACTGTCATTGGGCAATGAAAAAAGCTATCGAATGCCAAGAAAGGAAACAATCAAAGAACAAGAAATAAAGCTATCGAAAGATGAGGAATGGAAAGCCATCCAAGTAATGAAAAGTGTAAAGCTATCAAGTGTTGAGAAGATACATGGTTATCGCATGCCAAAAGAATGAAGCTATCACCAATTAAAATACAAGAAGCTATCGCTTGTTGAGGTATAAAGAGCTCATATTGAAATAAAAAGTATCGCACGTTGAAGTTATCAAATTAGGAAGCTATTGCATATTGAAGCTGTCACACTTTAAAGTAATCAAGTAAGGAAGCTATCGCTTATTGAAGCTATCCTTGTTAAGGTAATCAAATAATGAAGCTATCACATATGGAAGTTGTAACATATTGAAGTTATCATATAAGGAAGCTATCGCGTATTGAAGCTATCACAATTTGAGATCATTAGGCTATCGCACAATGAAGCTATCACATGATAGATTACCAAAATGTTGAAGCTATCGCACGTTGAGATAAAATGCTTTCGCACGTTAAAGTAGAAAGCCATCACATTACATGATCCAAAGCTATCACAGACAAGGAAATAGTGCCATCGAACGTTAAGAAACTACAATCAAACACTTAAAAGTCAGCACATAAAGCATTCCAATTAGCCATGTGGCGATTATTGATTGGTCCAGCCTTGTCATGTCACCGTGAATAGATAAAAAGCAAGTTATGCCACATCTCCAATAGAAAATGTGTCACGTTAGTTAAATCTCAACCATTCATTTCCGATGGATGCCAAATGTCGAAAACCTAAGGTATAATTTCTTTATAAATAGGCATGTACCCCATACTAAAAAAGGGATAATTTAGAATTCTCTTCTTCATCATTTTCATTTTTAGCAATCAACGAATTAATAGAGCTTGATTTAGGACATTAATGGTAGTTTAGGTCAAACCGGAGTTGTGGCTCTTCAATTAAGGACTTGAACATTTAACTAATTGCATACTTATCTACTTGACTAGTTGAACATGAACATGCTTGCTCTATAGTTAAATCTCTTGCCCAAGTGCTCTTGAACCTCCTTAACTACTTGAGCTTGAACATTAGTTAGGTGAACTTTTGTTCTAACATTTTTGGTGTTTTCACTGAGAATTGAACTAAGGGAAAATTACCTTATTTTACCCATTCTGATGTAAAATGGGAATGTGGCGATGCACTATTTTTTACACCTAAATTCAGTGATAAACGCCATTGAAATACGCTTGCACACTAACATCGGAGAGTAAAAACAGTGGATCGTGAGTTTTATAATTTAAAATCTAAGGTCACTATAGACCAAAGAGTAAAAACCTCGTAGTGGAATAAAATATACATATTTCACAATATAAGCATCCTGTAAGATCTAATACATCAAATCTCATTTACCTTTTCTAATACTTTAGTCATCATTAAATAAATAGAAAATATATCCATGATACAAAAGAAATATTCCAAATCAACATTTTGAGGATATGACATATATCCGGACATTTGCTCTTCTCTTCGCTTCAGCCTATAGACTTCATTAATGAATGGAAGAGAAAAAACATTCAACTATGTTTAGAAAACATCAATTTTTATACACCCTAGCCCAACCTAAGGGTTATGATGGTTATTGCATAGAAAAAGACTATCTATGTAACCTTTTGGGGGCTAAGCTCATGTAGTTCTTATTAGTACATAGCAACCATTGCATCCATGCAATCAATGCAAGAGGAAAGTACTACTCCTACTAAGTCATCAAAATCATTCATTAATGATATGGGTTAACAATAGTAGCAACATAGACATTAAACATCGACAATATTCAATGTCAACTCCAAGCATCAAATAAGCCAATATTAACAAATATACTTACATACATACTAATCATCAACCATTAGTCTTTTTATTTATTTTCATTTATATACAATATATATATATATATGTACATACATACACACACACACAAAGATATATATATATATATGAAAATTGGTTTCTTTATTAATAGCAAAGATACAAACTTTTAAGTACAAACACTTACAGTCCATAATAGCCCATTGTACTATTCGGGCTTAACCACAAAACAAGAGATTAATATAAACAACTACTAAACAAACCATACGTATCTCGAACGCAGGCATATACTCCCCAAGTCCTAGAATTAGGGTTTTAGCTCAATAATGGCCGCGTCGAGATAAAATTGGGGATGGCGAATCTTCAATGAATCTTCATCCAGTATCATTCAAATTTATACCCCATTTCAACAAGATTTGTTTATTTTGATGCATTTGGGTACTCTTCATCTTCAATTTCTTCATGAAATCGGAAATTTCAGTATGTATTAATTTGGCTTTCTCAATTTTATTCATCTCTCTTTTCTAAAAAAGACGTTTCATTCCTCCCAGGCACTACACCAGAAAAGGTCTTTTGCAGCGTTGAAAAAACGCTGCCAAAACTTTTAGTAGCGTTTCCTTAAACGCTACGATACGACATGCAACTAAAAGTCTAAAACTTTTTGTAGCATTGTAGAAAACGCTACCAAAACTTGACATGTTGTAGGATTTTAGAAACATTACAAAAAGTGCATATTTTTAGTAGCATGTCATATCGTAGTGTTTACCGAAACGCTCTTAAAAGTTTGGGTACCATTTTTTCAATGCTACGAAAGTCGTATCATAGCCGTTTACATTTATTTCCGTGGTGTTTTAAAACGCTACTAAAAGTAATTAATTGTTTTAGACCATACTGTACACGCTACCATTTTCTGTTAATTTCTTGTACCATTTCCAACCCTCGCTCACATAATAGTTTTATTACAACCAGCAATCAATCACCTAACCATAGTATTCAATCCAACAATCATTCAATCACATAATCATCATATTCAAACAATTAAAAAAATACGTTAATCACATAATCAAATATAATATCCATAACCATTTCGATAACAGGTTTTCGACAAACTGAGCAAATTCACATAAAATCCATTATTATGATGTTAAAAATATTTAGCTAATGAGATAACATTAGGGTTATGACAATAAATTGTAAAAACAAATGCTGAAAGATTTAAGGATTACTTCCAGTTTCATGAACCAAAATTACTTGTTCAGATCCAAATTCCAACCCGCTTCCTTTAGAAATATTGAAAATAGTTTGCAGCACTTTTTCTTTATTGGCAGATTTAAGGATGACAGGATATCGAAACACTTTTTATAAACATCAATAACTCATTTTTTTAGATAAACAAATCAATTTACAAAACCAATTATAAAATTAGAATTTAATTTCAATTAATATTAGATATTTGAAAAATTCACTTCCGAAGTATTTAAATACTAACTAGTTTAAAATTACATAGTTAAATAAATAAAATTTCCCTTTTTTAAATCAAAACTTAGCTTCTTAATAATATATATTTTTAAAATCCCAATAACCAATTCAATTTATAAATCCCTCTCGATTTACAACACATCGATCCCATTCCGATTCTCTAACCATCCTCACTTTCAAAAATAGAATTCACTATATTTCCCAAAAACCTATTTTTCATATCTCGATATAAATTCACCATGTGAAATAATATTCCAATTTATCAATTAATTTCATTTTCCCTTGTTTACAAACATCGTTTATAAATTTATAACTCCTTTGAGTTTCACTTGTTTACAAAACTAATCCCATTTAAAAAATCTCATTTTATAAATCCATTTAAAATATCGATTTATAAATTTCGATATAAAATTCCACAAATCTATTTAAAATATCGATTTCAACTCCTTTTCATATTTTCCAAAAATATCGTTTAAAAATCCTTTATATAAATTATTTTAAAATCTCTATTAAAAATATATTTTTTATGAATAGTTAAATACAAACCAAAATCAATTATTGTTTTTATCCAAATCAATTTCTTAAAAATAATCCAAATTTCGATATAAATATTTTTATATTCAAAATCTTCTTTTAAATCCTTTCAAATTCCAAAAATAATATTTATGGTGTTTGAAATATCAAAAGTTAGGCCAGTGCTACCATAGCATCCAATAATTTACATCACAACAATAATTTATAACAGATTATTCTAACACATCATATATTATTATATATGAAAAACAATCAATATAAATTTGAGGAATCCAGTTGGATCCCTCCAACCAGTTACCCTTCATCCATAGATGTTAATACAACATAAAAATACCAATCCCACTTCAGGGGGGATATCGTAGTATATAGGGTCATCCGCTATTATGTGGTGCGCATAGGGTCTCATCCGCTCCAACGGCGGAAAATATATCCAACTGCTGATATGTATATAATATAACATTCAATTGATAAATATTTATAAATTCAACCAAGCATCCAATAATTAATTTTAATTATTTAAATTAACTCCAGCAGTCCAAAAAGAGTGAGATTTACTAACCTTGATCTTAAATTTGTTGATCGTTCCAAATAAATTCTATTGTGTAGATTCTGCAGCTTCGAATCCTATACGACTGATTCCGTGCAATTAAACCTCGTATAAGCAATTTCTAATTATATAAATTAATGATTTCAAATTTAATTATAAAAAAATCAACTAATTACTTAATTTAAACTAATTACCTATTAATGAATTAAATAAACCTTTCTTCCCAAACACGAACACAACCTCGTTCAATTCCAGAAAGACCTTCACTTCACCTCATTCAATGCCACTGCTTTTGATTTCGAGCTCCCTGATTCAGTAACGATCACCAAGCCCTCGGATCCAAAATTTGCTTCCGAACTGATAACATCATTCTTGGAAACAAAAAACGGGTCGGAAGTAAAAGGAACTTTTCTCGACTTAGTAGACCGAACAATCTCAGCATCGACCCACCCTGATCGAGTGACTGAAGGTCGCGGCTTCTGCCACATCACCTCGCCCGCCACCGCGCCCTCAAATAGCAGTCGTCGTTGGCCCCTAATCGTGAATCCCCTCCAACCATCGTCGCAAAAAACACCACCGAAGCCGCTGCCTTCCTCCCTCGCACGCGTGCGCCTCTTCTACGGCCGCGCTACCTTCCTCTTTTGCGATTTGCTCGATCGCGACTTGCTGACTAATTCTTTTTTATTTAATTCGAACGAGATTCGTTCTTTTTTTTGAAGCTTTGAAATTTGATTTTGCCTCTGAGAAGAAGAAGGGGGAAACGCGACCCTTTTTAACAGAAATTAAGGCGGTTTCGTACACAATTGGGTTGCTGTGTATGAGATAGGTCGGCTAAGATTTGATTTTTGATTTGATTATATAAATATATACAAATATCTCTTTTCCATAACTCAAAATCCTGAGCCCCTATCGAGGCGTGCCGCCAAGCGTTCATAATGTTATACCGCTATTCTGAACCCAACGGAACAAGTTTCGAAGCTTAATTCGATCGTATGTGGAAGATAGCTTTTTGAACCCAACTAATATATTAAATTTCGATATTAATTTCTGTAGAATACAATAGCCTATGATTTTTGTTTGATGATAATAAACATATATATATTCGTTTTAAATGTAATTGTTATTGTACTATTTTATTTTTCCACATAATTAAATAAATATTTGTTGAATAAAATAATAACTCGGAATTCATATTCAAACAAATATTTTATTACAAATTCAAATAGTATAAATTTGAGCTCTCACTACATTTATACATTTTCAATTACAATACAACTTCGATTACAACACATTTTCACTTTACAGTTTTTCATACATAATTCACCTCACCACATATTCACTCTTCACTCATATTTTTATCTTCAACTCTGTTACAGCCTGTATCCAGCATCTGAACTACCTACAAAATAATCACCGACGCAGTAAAATTGAAAAAGAAATATTTTACAGTGCACAATGAAGTGTGTGTTTGAAAATATTATTTGCCTCAGTTATTTGGGTTGTTCGTCATCATTTATTAATTTTTCATCTCACACGAACAACTTATGACATGCACATTATATCACTGTACATGTCACGAGGTCGTGCACACCAATATACACTTGTTTGTTAAAATAGCAGGGACAGGTGAGCATAAGGTAAAACCCAAGCCTAGACTGGATTCAACTCAAGTGCAAATGCAAATAACAACTTGACATCATATCAGACCAGTCAACTTGAACATGAAAACAAGGCAACATTCAGGCATGAACATATGTACATGGAGCCACATTCAAGCATGAACACAATGAGGCATGGATTCAATATCAAAGGTAACAAGAACACAAGCACGGATGGTCAGAGCAATGCACAAAGCCACAGCAATACAAAGCAAACAAGTGCAGACTCATCAAGACCAAAATAAACCAGACCAGTCTACAGTTCAGAGGCACGAACACCCACCAGACCTTATGATGCACCAGACTTACAACATACAACATGATAGAATGACATGAATGCGAAGCTTCCACCAGACTAGACTTAAGAGTTCAAGTGCACCAGACATAGCAAATGCATGTATACACATATCAGTTCAGAGGCAAGCAGGGGCACAAATACAAGGGCAATGCATATGGTCGGAGAATACAAATGCATCAACCAAAGCCGTCCAGCCTAGATCAGGAAATATGCTCGAATGTACATGGATATGCAAGCATGTAGCACATGAAGACATGGAACAGAGAATACAAAATCAAAATGCAAAGAAACTACACTAGACTCCAAATAAAAAAGGCACCGGCATACATGCATCAACACACATATATTAGTTCAGGTATGAAGGGATGAACACATGAAAACAAGTGCACAAGGACAGAATTGATGCCAGAGAACACAACTTCATCAGAAAGCAAACACTCGAAATGACAGCAGCTTAACTCGAAACAAAGTATCCGAGCTTCAAACATGCTCACATGTACAGGGGATTAAGCAAATCAACATGACAACTCTAGCACAGTGGAGAGAGCATACGCATCACAACACATACACACACACATACATATGTATGTATGTATATACATGGTGACACACATACAAGTGAACATGAAATGATCAACGTAACTATTGGTAGCAGTTCGAACATAAGCAGTTTACACGTTTACAGCAAAAACAGTCGCAGTTCAAAGTAAAAGAAGCAGTTTCAAAAAGAAATTGTCAATCAAAACACTATTAAAGTGTTCAACAATTATCAATAGCAATTAGAAAAGTCACAGAGGTTATAACATGATGAACAAGTAGCAGTGTGAACATCGGTCAAAAAAAATGAAGAAAATCAAGCCGTGGGTAATTATCAGCTGCAAGTTGAATAAAGTCACAGAGGAATTCAAGATGATTAACAAGTCAAAGT
This sequence comes from Allium fistulosum, assembly GCA_030737815.1. Lineage (NCBI taxonomy): Eukaryota > Viridiplantae > Streptophyta > Magnoliopsida > Asparagales > Amaryllidaceae > Allium > Allium fistulosum. The sequence goes on along the minus strand of CM060902.1, from coordinate 1,364,495,604 downwards.
TCAAATGCCAAAGTCATAGCAGAAAAGAATGGAACAATTCAACTATGTTTAGGAAGATTCGAATTCATCAGAAAAATATGGAGTACCTCGTATATGATGAACAAGCCAGCAAATAACAAGACCATATGATCAAAAATCAACGCATATGATAAAATCACGACAGATTCAAACCAAAATTATATGAATAAAATTATAAGATTTTATCCCTATATAAACCCATGTCATCATCAGCATTAAAATCATTCGAGTTCAAGAAAAATTAGAGAGCAAGCTTTGAAATAAATCACGAACCAATCCAAAACTCGAATCGAAGTCGAGCAAAATCAAGTTAATTAAAACAGCAAATTCAAAAACATACCAAAGCCAAAACTGAAGAATAGCTCGACTAAATTGAAGCGACCGTGTGCATTCTAAAGCCAGGGAATTGGTTGACGAAGCCAATCAAGTGAAAGCATATTTCAATTGATCAATTTCCAAGCGGCGCCTCAATTTCGAAAAACCCTAATTCAGATTGCAGAAGAAACAAGCGGCCATGAAAATAAGAAAAGGGAAAAGTGACTATTATTTTGTCCCTTAATTCTTAGGCCGCACTGTTTAATTTTAATTGGGCCGACGAGTTGTTTAGGGTTTTATTTATTTATTTTAGTACTTGTGTTTTGTTTTTAACTTTTATTTGAGTCAAACACTAGTTTAAGTGGTTTACGAACTACGGTTTTGTAGTTCGAGAATTCGCAACTCGGTGGCTGAGTTGTGGCAGGGTTTTGAGCTTAGAATTAGGTTAATCAAGTTAGCGGGTGTCACAAGTTTATGTGTTTTGTAAGCGTCTGATTATTTAATTTCTAGTAGAAACCTTGGGGGTAGCACGTAGGCAGGTTATTGCCGAAGCTAGGTAAAACTGTGTGTGATTTCTACTGCATTACTTACTGTCATTATTTTTATTTCCGCATTAATTTTTAATATCACTCTATTCACCCCCCCTCTAGGTTGAAAATGATCCTACAAGTGGTATCAGAGCTAGGAACAAAAACCATTTTTTAAAGAAAAATTTTGATTTTTTAAATGGCTTCTTTTAATAATGCTTTTGTTGAGGGTCAGTCCATAGCTAGGCCATCAATATTCAATGGTGAATATGCATATTGGAAAACTAGGATGAAATTTTTTCTGAATACCATAGATGCATGGAATATTATTGAAACAGGATATAGGACACCAACAGTAATGGTAGATAATCAAGAAGTTGAAAACCTATGGATCAATGGATAGATCTTGAAAATAAACTGCAAACTACTAACGCTAAAGCTATAAATTCTATTATTTTCTCATTAGATCAAATTGAATTTAACCGTGTCTCACATTGTTTAACTGCGTAGGCAATCTGGCACGCACTTGAAGTGACTCATGAAGGAACCTCCCAAGTCAAAGAATCTCGCCTTGCCATGCTTAGTAGCGAGTACGAGAACTTCACAATGGCAAAGGATGGAAGTGATGAAGATATTGATGAAAGCACTGGCAGTGAGACCGAAAAAGAAAATCTGTGTCTTCGAGGAGAAATAAGTGACAGTAATGATGATGAGCCAAGCAAGGTATCAAAACTTACTCACTCTCAATTACTTATATATTTTCATGAAATAAATGGTTGTTTTGAAAGACTTAAGGAGAAGTACGCTAAAATTGAATCATAAAAAGATAGTTTGATAGAACTAAATATGCAGCTTGATCGAATGGTTCAAAACTATAGAAATAAGTGCCTTAAGTATGATATGTGTCCATCATCTGAAGAGGAAATAAAAAAAATCAGAAATTAAAATTAAATCGCTTGAAAATGAAATTCTGAGTTTGAAAGAAAGTGAAAATACTAGGAGAGAAAATTCTATTAAAAAGTGCACGTTGTTATTGAATGAAAATGAATCTCTCAAGTCACAAGTCCAACAATTGTCTACAACTTTAGGAAAATTCTCCTAAGGAGAATGATCACTAAATATGCTATTAGGGAAATAAACTATTAATACTATTAGACAAGGACTTGGGTCTACTCAATCTGAAAGAGTTAGAAGTGAAACTAATCATGTAAACTCCAAGTGCGCGATTTGTAGAAAAATTGGACACAATCAAAACAATTGCTAGTTTAGACCCAAACACATGAAAACCATACCAATTTAGGTTCCTAAAGACACGAATGTAAAATCCCTTAATGTAACATCCTGAAATTTTCAGCCATTCGTATCCACATATGTCGGAAATTGAATTGCTCAAAATATCAGATTTTTAATTTAAATTTGGAAAAACTCAGCATATACAGTAAATAAATATCACAAAATCACAGACACAGAGTAATATAACAATAATGCAGCGGAAACAAAAGAATAGTAGTTCATGAAGCTACTATATATATATAATAGAGTTAAACAAGATACAACAGAAGTCACGAGTACATAGATGTCTCAATACAATAATCAAATACAAGATCTGGATGCATCACTGAAATCGACTGAACAACTGAAAGCAGGAAAGATAGCTGGACCTCCAAGAGAAGCTCCAACTCCAAAGGTGAGTCTCGAATACTGTATCACTCAGTCTGACCCGAGTGTAAAGCAAAACACAAAACACTTGAGTCAGGATTAACATTCTTATATCAATAAATCCAACTCAAGTGAAATCAACTGAAATACAAGTAACTTAAAGGATGTTTGGGATAACCATCCTCTAAGGATCCGTTAAACTATCTACTATGTAGTAATATTCACTATTATAATAATGTCTATAATAAAATAAACTTACTTTAAACTAGCATTAAGGAGTGACCCAATATTCCCCTTAACACGTAATAGTCCCAGTAGTCTATCCAATATTAGCATACTCCCAGATCGGGGGCTACCCTCAATACTCCACAGGCTATGGGAGAAATCCAAACTCGTAGTAAAGCTCGATATGGTAGGTGACACGGCACAACAAGGCAATGCCAGGGTAGATATACCAATTACGCATCCGGGCTAGTGGAAACACATAGCAACCACTACCGCCCACCTCAGAACACACTCCCAATCAAAATCGAAGGGTGGCCACCAAATCAATCACCAAGTAATAGAATGGTATCGAAGAAATGCGTCCGATCAGAGGCGCTACCTCATTGGCCCGAGAATCGCTCCTGTTTTAGCCACCTTATGCCAACTCACGGGAGTTGGGACCACGTATATACCTTTAGGATCGTCGCAACCATCCTACTTCATTCTGTAATCTCTACCACGTACACGGTTGTCAAAGTGGTTTTCGGTATCGACAGAGAGTATGCCCATATCCGATCCCGGTCTCTTTAACAACCAAACGTTATTATAACACCGTGGCATTTCAAAATAGTCCATACTTCAAAAACCCAAAATATCATTTTCATTTCAAAAACCAAATCAATACGGTATCATTTCCATTTCAAAATATCCATTTCCAAAAATCATATCACTTTCCAAAGTTATAACGCTTTCGAAATCATAGTCTTTCAAATCAAAACACTTTGGAAATCACAGCTTTGAAATCATAGCATTTTGGAAATCATAACACTTTGAAATTATAGCACTTTGGAAGTCATAACACTTTGAAATTATAATATTTTCCCTTAAACCGTTTAGATATCAATAATAGTATGTATAATAAAATAGTTTATAAAATAAATAATTTATATAAAATAGTTGTAGGTTAAAACAATATATATATTAAAATAGTTTATATTAAAATAATTTATAAAGTAAAAAATATATAAATAATTTTAGATATAGTTTAAAATTACTTTATATAAAATAGCTTCCTCAATTTCACAAATCGATTCAAATTCTCTCGAATTCCAAATTCAAATTTAATCAAATCTAAATCATCAATTTCAATTCCAATTCAATTAAACATTTTCAAGTTATATCGATTTCAAATACCGATTTGAACCACAATAAACCATTTCAATTTCAAAATATTTCAAAGCTTCAAATATTCCACATTTCAAAACTAAATTCGATAATTTTATATATATACCAATTCACTTTTCTATTATTTAGTTTTGAAATATTTACTTAATTATTTCAATATCATTTGAATACAACTTCAATTTACAAAATATCCCATTTAAATTTACATAAGTTTGAAATATCCATTTAAGTCACCTTTAATCAAATTTCAAGTTGTAAAACACTTCTTTAAAATTTCAAATTCAATAAATTTCAAATCAAACTTATTTAAGTATAATTCTTAAATAAATATAATTTCAAATCAATTTCAAATTTACCTTTACAACCCAAATCATTACAAACTCTATATTCGAAAATCTAAATTTTAAATAAATACTTAAACATATTATATATTAACTTTATTTAATCAACTTTAATAAATCTTTAAAAATCAATATTTATTAAAACCATAAATTTCCTTTCAAAACCATAGAAATCATTTTTAAAATATTTATATATAGACCAACGGTGTCTGTATATAATTTTCTACCCTATGGTCAAGTGATACGGATATGTATAATTTCAATCCGCAATTTAAATATATACGGGTATATAGCTTTTCAACCCGCAATCCCAAATTCAATTCAATGAAAAATCGCTTGGGTTTATCATTTCAACCCATAACGATTTTATTCTATTCTACAGATCGTTCGGGTATGTATCATTTCAACCCATAGTGAATTCTATACTAACAGGGAACTTGCAGAGTGATAACAGATATGATAATAACATAACAATAGTAACAAGCATATATCATCAGTATAAATAACAGATAATGGTATCAGATGTCACAGGTGAACAGATACAGATAATGGCATATATATAGCAATGTGAATAACTAACAGCAGCATATTTTAATTGTCGTTTCAATTGAAATAAAATTTAATAAATATAAGAACATTAATGGTGAGTGATTGCTCACCTTTCGAGGCTAGAGATCGACGAGAATGAGACGAGTTACGAATCCAAAGCAAAACTAGATTGAACGCGAATTTGACGAGCAAATCTGATAAATAAGAATCGACGAGAATAATCAATCTGTTTGATAGAGACAGAAAATATATGTATTATTATTATTAAAAAAAATCAATATTAAATTTAAAACACTTATTTAAAATATATGTATATTCTCTTTTAAACAATACTTAAAACCAATATACTAGTTACCCAAGTCCTATCAACTATATGCACATATATACCTGCTACTCCAAATATATATACATACTATATATATATATTAACAATATATATATATATATATATATATATATACAGACACTACATCATGTATGCAGGCAAAATATATGAAAACAACTTAATATGCATAAACATATGTGCAGACTTAACTTTAAATCTACTAACATATATACATTGTTATAATAATATAATTTGAAATAAATACTTATATAGATATACAACCATATAACATATATATATAACATAAACAACAATCTTATATAAACCACATATATATACTCTTTAAACATATTATTTAAATAAACTTGCTTACATACTACAACATATATATATATATATATAACTGTATATAAATGAAGTCTGCAGCTTGTACATATGAAATACTCTATTATAACTAACATATATTATGGTAACAAACAAGTAAAACTAACAATATATATACACTAACATTATATACAGCAGCAAATATAACTTGTACAAACTTATTTTAAAATATACATCAACCAAAACATATGCAGTTAATATATGAACTGACAAATATAACTATCATATAATTTTAAATATAACTAACCTGCTATAAAATATACATATATACCTTAACATATAATAATATATACTTTACTGTAAAATACTGAAACCTGATCATAATATATATATAATAGTTTTAACACACATTTATATAATCTGTAAAGAAGAACAAATAAAACTATATATACACTGTAAACATAGAAATAAGCACTTTTACAACAAAAAGAGAATACACCCCAATTGTATATATATATATATATACACGAACATGCCTAAGCACATAGATATACATAACTGCCACATATATATTTTTAAGCACATAAAAAACAATCAATATATATATAACTTGAAGTCTATACATATATTGTAACAACCCGGGAATTCGTATCAATAAATTATCGTCATTAAATGATAGATGTTGCTAGCATATCGCTGTTGGAAAATTTTTAAATCAAGTTAAAAATAAAAATAAAATAAAGGTAGAGAATATAGGGTCCCTTTCATAAATTCTTTTGTAAATTAGTAAATTATAGGTGGGCTTTACATTTTTATTGTGGCCCATAATCGTGTTGCCGTGATATGTATTATAACCCATTCCCCTTTCTTTCTTTGATCATTTCATTCGAACCCTAAAAAAAAATGAGAAACGAGAATAAATGGCGGCACTAATTCATTCTCCTTCGTGCCTCGTTCCAAAATAAAGAGAAGAAACCGATCCCCTCTCTTTCATCTTCAATTCGATTCGAAACCTAAAGCATAATGAACGAGAAAAATCAATGGCAGCCTCGTCTACCTTCGTTCGTCTCTCCCACCGGAGTAGGGCTTTCGACTTGCGTTCGTCAAACTGGAGTGCGTTCGGCTACTTCAATTCGTCGAAGAGTGATTCGTTGCTTGCCTTGTCGAAAATGTTGAGTAATCCTATTTACTCACATCTATTCTATGCTTAGTACAGTGCTTTTGCGAATCGATTTTGATTAGATATTGTCTATCTCGACCATTTGTTTTCGCTCGATGTTGGAATCATTGTTGTTATGTAAATTCCCACTGTGCTTATATCGTTCGATTTTATTTCGATGACGATTTGCCTGTCTTGGTTCGAATTCGTGTTTTCTTGGTTTTGCTTTGCCTAACTGGAACTTGCTCGAATTTATATATTTTGTGATTATAAGTTCCACAGTCTTGATAGTGGATTTCTGGTGGCTTTGGAAGACTTTGGTTCAAACTGCAATTGTTTTTTTGATTTGATGGCAACTTTGATTTTGCGAAAATAAATATGGTTTGACATTGTCTTGATTTGGGATGGCTGTTTCATGGAATTTTGATGACTTAGACTTTTACTTGATTTTACAAGGTTGAACCTGTCTCGACCTTGTTCGTTTTTGATTCTTGACTCTAGCTATTAGGTTGTGACTGTGGTATTCCTTTTCTTGATAATCCTTGAGGTTCTGTAACACTTAGTAGTACATAATATTGTGGTTCGAATTCTTGCATTCACATGATACTGTCACTGTATATCCCATCACCACCTGAGAACACTTTACATAGCATCATCTATTCATACACTTGCTTCGAGTCATGTTGTGTACCCTTTGTGCATTCCTGATATGGCAGTGTGGTTTGATATCTCGAAGCTTGTACTGTCCAGTTCATTGATGCATACCTGTTGTATCTTTTGGAGCTCAATTGTCTGACCATTTTCTTTGTAATGATGTTAGCCTTGTGTTTGTGGCATGTATGAACTTAGTTCGTGTGTAGGTTGGGCAATTATCTTTGGTTTCATGTTGTAGCTGTACACTTGCGTACATGTAGCATTGTGGGGTCTGGTTGCCTTAAACTCATGTGGTCTCCACTTATGAGTAATCTGCACTTGCATATGTTTAGTTACTGACATTTGTTGTTATGATGCTTCACGTTGCTTTTTCACAGGCCGTGCCTTATATTGGGTTGTATACCGTCATTTAGAGTTGTTAAGTCCCGGACATTTATAGTTCTGTTTTGTCAGTGTAGCATCATTAAGGCCTTGAGCTCTGTTTTTGTCATGAGCAATTGCCATTGTCTTCTTTGTTCATGTTGGCACTAGAATTTGCAGTAGCTTTCACTGTTTTTGGTCTGGCATATGGACTACTGTTATATCAATTTGAGTTTTGTCTAATCTTGAAGTAGTCTTCAAGGTTGCATTCACCTGTATGCCTACTGAACTAGTCTGAACTTCACTTGAGCATGAGTGGCTGGTCATTGCATTTGTTATCTTCACTATGACCTGTTTCACTATCATGTTGTTTAATACTTCTGCTTGGTTTTGCTGCATTGCCGAGCCTTTGCCTGTACATATCTTTAGTTTGATAATCATGTCTTTGATGATCCAGTGGTGCACTGGTTACTACTCTGGTCTTGGCAATTTGGAAATTGTGGTTAGGTGAAGTTGTCGTAATGATGCAGTCTTGATTCGTTGATTTGAGTTGATGTCAATTGTTTCCGGTTCACTGAGCCTTGTGTATTTCGTCAGGGTAGTGGCGAGGCAGTACACGCGTGCGTGTACTGCAGCCCTAGCAGGATTTACAGATTTAGTTGATATTTCGTTAGTTAAATTATTTAGTTGGTTCACTTCGATTTGAGTTGTATCCGTTGGCTTTTGGAATCATTGATCTTCTGAGTATTTCATAGACTGTATTGGCGAGGCAGTACACGTTAGCGTGTACTGCAGCCAATCAACATCGTTGTTTTTAAATTGACATTTCAATTGTTTAAATTGATTTGGATTGCTGATTTGTTGTTTAACACTGTTTAGTGTTATATCTGCCGTTATCCGATTATTTTATCTAGGAGTCGGGTATACGGGATTTCTGAGACTGTCGTCTATTTGATGTTGATTACTATTGCTTCTATATACTAATAACTGAGTTTGAATTAGACTGACCCGTGTATTATTTTCTTTTGAATGTAATACTCGGGTCAGACCCGAGTTATTTCAGGTTGTAGATTTTCTTCTTTGAGTTGCTGTTCAGGATTTGAAGACTTTTCACATCTTCTGAAGTTGTCAGTGTCATTTTGTAGTAGTCGTGTCATTGTATAGAACGATATGTATTCATGTATATTAGTCGATAATGTACTTGTATATATAACTTCTAGAGTCAACAGTTGTAGTTGTATCATATGTATCGTGTCAACTATATTGTAACTGACATCGGTTATATATATATATATATATATGAGATTTTTGTTAATCTGTGTTCCGCATTTATATTATCTGTGTTATTGTTATATCTAATGTCCTAAACTATTATGAACTATCGTAGTTTGTTTTATACTGATAATTGGATATGTCGATGGGAGTAAATAAATAATAGATGAAAATAAAAAGTATATACCACTCCTACCGAGTTAACCAATATTAGTGTAAGGCCAATTACGAATGGTCGCTCCTATCCAGCCTTATTCTTCGTAATAATAGACAGTATTTCTTTTAATACTCTTTGTTATTATGAGCATAGAGGTGGGGCGTTACATATATTACTTAGTAAGTATATACTAATATATAAACAAAATGTATATATGAAATCAATACCTATATATGTGAAGAAATCGGTACTAACCATTCGCTTACATATATACACGGCATATATATGCAGCAGAGTTCGGCCAGGGTGAGAGTGGAAGAGGTGTTGCGGATCTGGGCGTGAGGTGGAGGTGGAAGCTGGTAGCGAGGCACATGAGGAGAGGGAAAAACCGGGGAGGCTGAGCTCGAAGGGATGGAGGTCGGGTTGCAGGGGACAAGGCGCATGGAGGATAATGGGTTTGGGAAAACACGAAGTGATGAACAAGTGGTTTCCAGGAAGACTGCACGAAAGAAAATGAACAGAGATGGTTTCCATGCAAATACAAAGTTTATGTATAAAATTCTCCTTTTTTATAGCCGAACCACTTTTGAAAGAGATAAGCAAGAGAGGATCGGTGATAAGGAAATGAACAGGTTAAGGAGATCAACCGGTAATCAAAATATATGTTATCCTATAAATTGTATATACATTTTTTTTATATAAGCATGCCACACGAAAGGTCAAAAGACAAAAAAATAAATTTAACAATTAGCAGATATATTTGAAACCATAGGAATAGTAAAAGTTAGAAATAAATTCGGGAAATATAAAAGACCAGTGGATAAATGAATAGTCACACGGTAGTCCAAAAGATTTAAAACGAATACTGATACGGTCCAATGTTTTAAAATTTTCGCCGTTCACCGGACGTCGAAACACACATATGAATATACCACAAAGATCAACTCGAAGAGATGATCAAAACGGTATATAGATATCGGTGGTATGACCTTCCAATCAAAAGTCGATATTCGGTACCAAAACTACTGCTAATTTGCCAGAAATAAGATAAACGGAGCAATAGCAGTCCAAATTTGACGAAATGAATTATGACGTCACACTCAGAAGAGAATTTACAAATTTATTATGTAAAAATATTCAGGTTTGAAAAATAACATTTTATTATCATCTAATAATAACCGATTTAAATTGAAATAGAATTACACAAGAAAATAAACTTCAATATTTTCTGATGAAAATTTACCAATTGTTATGTTTAAATAGACGTATTCCAAATATTAAATTTATATTTCAAAATTTTATTGTTTAAAGTTTCACAAAATTTCAATTAAATATATAAATAAACAAATAAAATTATCTAAAATTTACGGGTCGTTACACTCTCCCCCACTCAAAACTTTTCGTCCCCGAAAAGGAAGGAGGTAGGAGAATAGAAACAACCAGAAAGAAAATTAGCTTTGAAAACAAAAAAAACAGCTAATTTTAAATCCATATAAATTTCAAATTAAACTAATTAATATTTAACATTTTGGTTAAATCCATTTGAGTTCACTTAAGTTAAATCAATCTATTTATTTCTAAATTCATTATCTTATTATCTAGTCATCCTCAATTAACAATTTCTAGATCATTAATTTGTATAATCATTTATTATACTCATATTTTATTCAACAAATTTAATTCTTTTATTCCACATTATTATTAAGTTTATTCCACTTAATATATCTTATTACATATATTTAAACCATATAAATTTCAATTTAAATTAATTTATATTCAATAATTGATTTTAAATTCAAGGTATTTCCATAAGTTGATCTTATTTCAATTTATTAATTCTTTCAAAACAAATTTATTTGTTTCATCTATTATTCAATTAACTTATTATTTTATTTATCTCTATTAACTTATTTATAATAAAATTTAAGTGCATAACATTTATTATAACACTCAAATCTTTCCGTATAAAGTCATTTTATATTGTATGTTATCCAATTACATTTTCAACTTCTGAATAATTTAGGTAAGTTATATTGAAATGCAATTTAGTATTATACAAATAAAAATTTCCAATTCAATTATTTCAAGTTTAAACACTTATTTAAAAATTTAGCTTTATTTATAATTGAAAACATCCTTTAACATAATTTTAAGAATTAAATTTTCGTTTAATTTCAAACCCTTTAGAGATAATTATGTATATACTATATATATTAAATCAAATTAAATTTAAAATTATATATATATATATATATATATATATATATAAATCAAGTCATACTTAAGAAATTCAAATCAAAATGTTTTTCCAAAATCAAAACCGTAGCAAAGCTACATAATGGTCTCTCCACTTCGAAACTCGAAAATGAATGTCGATGATGCGGCCGCCATCACCGAAATTTATTTTCCAGCGACAAAGAGAAGAGCACTGATTTCAACATTTTAAAATTCTTTGAAAACGGTTTCTATTCGAAAATACCTTTAATACTGTATATTTTAAAATTTTAAAACCAAAGCTTGAAATCATTGGAAATTAAATTATCAAATTCCTGATTTAAATTCATTTCAATCCCAAATAAATTTATAAACCACTATTTTATAAATTCATTTATAGAAAAATAAATGATAATCAAATATTATCATTTCAAACAACCAATTTAATTAACTTATCAAATTCCAGAAAATTTTACTTATATATATATAATATAATCGTATAAATTTTATTTACCAGATTTGAAAATAATATTGTGTCAGTTTGCTCTGTTCAAGTGTTTTGGAAATTCTATCGATAACGTTGATCAGACGAATCGATCAAAAACCCAAATCAACATCAACAACTCAAACACACACTATAAAACAATTTTAATTTTAATAATAATTACAAATACACTCCCTCACTTGATAATTCCAGAATTTGATTTCAAAACAAAGATAGAGATCCAAATATAGAGGGATCCTAACCAAAAGAATTTAACTAGAAGATAGGCTCGATAGGGTGATAAATAGATTTCAAGAGAGAAAAGAATGGATAGACTTATATAAATCGCGGGCAACCTTAACCTGGTCAACCGTGACTTCAAAATAAGATCAAGGTAGAATTCTGGAGCAAATCGACATTCGATCGCCAGAGGTAGAATTCAGTATAGCAAAAGATAACAGCATTGTAAACCAAGGATACAGAAATCTCCGGTGAATCAATACCGATTGTAAAGGAGTTTCACCCCTTTACAATCATTCAGTGGAGCTACTCCAGAATCAAAAGACACGAATAGGGGAGACACGAATGGACTTTGGAACCGAAGGGAACGTTCCAAAATTCAAAGAAACTGAGTCAAAGAAGAAGGAATTCAAGCTCGAACGAAAGTGATTATGTAATTAAATTTTACTTTATATACCAAGTTTTTCCTAAAACCAGAGCTCTGATACCACATGTAACATCCTGAAATTTTCAGCCATTCGTATCCACATATGTCAGAAATTGAATTGCTCAAAATATCATATTGTTAATTTAAATTTGGCAAAACTCAGCATATACAGTAAATAAATATCACAGAATCACAGACACAGAGTAATATAACAATAATGCAGCGGAAATAAAAGAATAGTAGTTCATGAAACTACTATATATATATAACAGAGTTAAACAAGATACAATAGAAGTCACGAGTACATAGATGTCTCAATACAATAATCAAATACAAGATCTGGATGCATCACTGAAATCGACTGAACAACTGAAAGCAGGAAAGATAGCTGGACATCCAAGAGAAGCTCCAACTCAAAGGTGAGTCACGAATACTGTATCACTCAGTCTGACCCGAGTGTAAAGCAAAACACAAAACACTCGAGTCAGGATTAACATTCTTATATCAATAAATCCAACTCAAGTGAAATCAACTGAAATACAAGTAACTTAAAGGATGTTTGGGATAACCATCCTCTAAGAATCTGTTAATCTATCTACTATGTAGTAATATTCGCTATTATAATAATGTCTATAATAAAATAAACTTACTTTAAAATAGCATTAAGGAGTGACCCAATATTCCCATGAACACGTAATAGTCCCAGTAGTCTATCCAGTATTAGCATACTCCCAGATCGGGGGCTACCCTCAATACTCCACAGGCTACGGGAGATATCCAAACTCGTAGTAAAGCTCGATATGGTAGGTGAAACGACACAACAAGGAAATGCCAGGGTAGATATACCAATTACGCATCTGCGCTAGTGGAAACGCTTAGCAGCCACTACCGCCCACCTCGGAACACACTCCCAATCAAAATCGAAGGGTGGCCACCAAATCAATCACAAAGTAATAGAATGGTATCGAAGAAATGCGTCCGATCAGAGGTGCTACCTCATTGGCCCGAGAATCGCTCCTGTTTTAGCCACCTTATGCCAACTCACGGGAGTTGGGTCCTGAAATGACCCTCTCTTTTATACCTTAATTTGTAAGGATTTTTTTTACATATATATATATATAAGATATACATATACATATTTCTGAAGCCTAGAGTCATTTTTTTTCTATCAAACAACATATATCCAGGATCAAAATCTTAACCAATATAAATATATCAGTATATACATCAGGGTATGCACATACATGTGATGATGCATGTTGCTCTCTTGTTTGCATCAGAGTTCTGGAAAACAAGAGGATAATTTGATTGATTAAGTCTAATCAATCCACACATAGTTCAATTCAATATATACAATAAAACTCCATCCATACATGTACCAATATATATGTATATATATATACATATATTTTAAACTCCTGATTCCTTGCTAAATTCTCCATGGAGTATAATTCCTGGAAACCAGATAATTGTGTTATGGTTAACTATAAATTAATGGTGTTGTGTTTTTGCTCTGGAAAATGATATAAGCTTCTATCATTATCTATGTTTGATCTGTTTAGAGTACTATATAATTTTCTGGAATATTTTTGAGTGAGATATCATATTTCAAAAGCTTAATTCTTTTATGACATGGTGCTAAGCTAAATGAAATGCTAACATGAGTGAGTTCACATAACTATGGGTACCCAGAAAAACATGGTTCAACCAGACTCTTTGTTCTGGTAGAACTCATAGGGTCTAGAAGAATACATTTTTGCTTAAAGCCTTAATGAAATGGACTTCAGATTCATGTTAAAAATACAATGATAACTGGTATGCTAAACTCTGAACCAAACATATTTACATGGGTATACCTATATACATATGTACCATTTTGGACCTTGCTTTCAACTCCTACATTACAGACCCTTCTCTTATTTAAAAATAGGTATAAAACATTTGTATAAAACAAGTTGAATTATGGAAACGTTACAGACATATAAAATACATTCTCCCTATGCTTATTATCTTTTGTATACATATGCCATGGTAGAAAAATAAAACCATTTAATTTTTCTGAGATTCAACTATCCAGATTTCCCAAAACTTAAACCCTTTTTAAAAACTCAAGATTGACTAATACATTTATAAAATGTAACCATCCAATTTTATCATAGTGTTCTTGCTCATCACTTACAAGATTTGGATTAACTTCTTCAACATATCAGATAATATCCAGATTTTTAAATTCCAGTTACAAGTCAATCTCTTAGCAAAATACTTAACAAAATATCCATCCAATATTCAACACTTAATACAGGTAGCAATTTAAATTATCAATACATGCAGATTTCATCATTTGTGCTCTTATGTAATGATTCGTAAATTTTGACTGTTTTAATAACGTAATTAGTTGAAATTTTGTGAAATTTTAAACGATAAAATTTTAAAATAAAAATTTATTATTTGGGATGCGTCTAATTAAACATAGCAAACTGTAAATTTTCGTCAGAAAATATGAAAGTTTATTTCGTGCGTAAATTTACTTCAATTTAATCAGTTAAAAAGCGATGAAAATAAAACGTTTTCGAAACCTAAATATTTTTACATAGAAAAATTCTAAACCATCTTTTGAGCAAACGGCATTTTTCGTTTTTCCAAATTCGGACATCTTTGGCTCCGTCGATCTTATTTTTCAGCGTTTTTCTTGCATTTTCCGCTAGTAGAAAATTCGAAATTTTTATAATTAAATCATACCACTTATATATGTATACCGTTTTGACCGTCTCGTCGTACTGATCTCCATAGTATATTTGTTTGTGTGTTTCGAACTTCGGTACACGACGAAATCGATAAAACGATTAATCGTTCCGGTACCCAAATTTCAACTTTTGGTTTCCTACGCCTCTTTCATATCCCACCGTTTAAATATCAATAGCATGCAGCCTTTTTCAATTCTAAAAAAAATTAACTTTATGACTGGCTTTGATATTTTCAATATTAAACTTATACGTTGTCATGTCCTTTCATTTTCTCTGCTCTTTCATTTGGCGTGGCCTTTGAGACAATACACCAAATAATATAGCAGTTGCCTTTGAAGAATAACATCATTTCGTTTCATTTCGTTCAAGTTGCATCTGTCCTCTACCATTTGAGAATCTCCCTGCTCAAAACCAAATATCTCTTCCTCTCCTTCTTCATTTTCTCTAACAGCCTCCCACCATCAGTACGTTCGTGCTCACACCCCATCACCTTCCAAGTCCACCACGCCAGCAATCCCCTCCGTTTGTCAGCGAGCCTCCACAATAGCCAAAACCAAACCCGAGATACCCACTACCTCACCGAAACCCACATTCACCGATCGAGTAGCAGACTGCCGAGACCCTTTCTATAACCTTTCTCCACTTCACAGCCTACCTTCACCACTTGACAGCCGTACAACACCCCCATGGCAGCCAAATGCCATTCCCTGATCACCCAAGCCCTCCTCTAGCAACCATCCTCATTCACGCAAACAGCAGCCCGCCTCTTTTCCTCCGCCTGCTCACCCACCGTCGCGAGCCACCAAAGCTCTTTCCAAGACGAACGCTGCCACTGCCTTTTCTTTCATCTCCTCTCCCTTTCCATTTTTTTTCCTTTCGAATTGCTTGCACCACCTCCCTTTAGCACTGTGCTCCGCATCTCCATCAACCGCCACCAACCGTACAACAGCACGCAACTCCTTTCCCTTCTACCAACCTCTGAGCTGCGTCACCATTTCACGGCCTAGCCTCCGTGTCAGTTCGTCCCTTGTTAGACCTCCCTCCCACTAAATTTCCGAGCTTCTCTAGCCGAAGCTAGCATGCTCACCTTCACCGAGCAACCAACAAGTGCTCCTCTTCCCTTCGCTCCGCGTTGGCGTTGCTAGTCGTCCTTTTGGTCTTCCATGCGGTCAACCAGATTTTTCTTCCGCTGTATTGATATAGGTGAGTATATGTATATTTATATATGCATTAATTATATATAGGATGTTGTAAAGTATACGTATGTTTTACAAATTTTACAGTACATTATACACTGGTTAATTATCTATGTTGTATTAATGTTTTGAACTGATTTTTGTGATAAATTGTTAATTTATAAGATTTGAGGTATATGTAATACATATAGGTAAGTTTCCATTGATTATAATAAACATTGATTTTAAATATATTATATATAAATTTGCATACGTATGGTGTCTGCCGACATTTGGAGTAGCATGTATGTGTATTAGTTTACACATACGATCTAGTATATATATATTTTCACCTAAAGTCTGCATATTGGTTATATTTAGAAATAAGTATATCTGTTAAGAAATAAAAATCTATTTGATTTATATACAAATTTATGTAAGTTATATTGGTTTTATAAGTGAGTCTGGACCAGTGCAATTTGTTGTTACATATAATGCAAGATGTGTTATTTGCATAGGCCATTTTATTTATAGTTGAGTTATATATATTTATTTTCGTTGCTGATGTATATATAGATAGTTGTGTATGTGTTTGTTTGTATATGGATTCATTGTAAAAGTAACGTCTGACCTTGTTTTACATATATATTGTATAAGGAAACTAGTATTGTTATGTGTGTATATTTTATAGTAATATATCGGTACACAATGTTTTGGATACAGTGTTTTGTATATATTCTTAAGCTATATATTACAGTGATATATAGTTTTGATTTTGGTAGCTGTATACATTCTTATGTTCCAAATTTGATTATGTTGTCAATTTACCCATATTTAGTTATTCGCATATACACTTTTGTTTGCATATAGTATGTGGTGTCTGCAGTTGCATACAAGTTTTAAGTATAGTTTATAAAGAGCAGATGCATAAATTTTAAATGGTTTTGAACTGAGTTGATTTTTTTTATAAGTATGTATTTTATTTTAACTATATATTTTATTTTAATTTTTCTTAGATTAAAATATTGATTTTTATAAAATAACAAATATTTCTGTATAAATATTAATTCATGATTCCCTATATATCGCCTTCGTCCGTCAAATTCGTGCCATCTTGACTTACGTTTCTATATCGAATTTATCGCAGTGATTCCTAACCTGTTGCTGTTCCGCTAGTTAGTATCTGTATCAATGTTCGAGTCTGTATCATCTTCTTGTCTCTCTAGCCTCGAAAGGTGAGCACTCACTCACGATTAATGTTCTTTTATTTATTAAATTTGATTTCAATTGAAACGACAATTGAAATATGCTGATGTCAGTTATTTACACTGTTATATGTATGTTATTACCTGTATCAGTTCACCTGTGACATCTGACACCATTATCTATTACATATGCAATGATAATACAGTTGGCTGATAATTGATTGATTGTTGATGTTTAATTAGACGTTAATTGTAAATGTTAAAGTGATAAATAGTATGCAATTGAATTTTATATAGGATAGTTAACAATTTTAAAACGGATTTATATGTTAAATTTGATTAGTTGAATATGACCCCTTTAATTGTTAAATTAATTGACATGTAGAATAGTGATAATTACACTTTGAACCATCGACGTATATTAGATTAAATGTTGTAGTATAAAATTGTAATTAAATGACAAGTGAAAACTATAATGCAATAATCTTTAATCTACATGAAATGATAGTGTAGATTCTAGAAATAATTATATTAATTCGCACAAACAACAATGTGAATTAATACGGTTATTTCGGGATTATTCGAATTGATTATTGGATTGTTGTTATTGCTTGTTTATTTACTTTGACACCATCCCAGTTATCACACTGCAAGTTCCCTTTGCTATGCTTTGATTTTGAATTGAATTGGAATCGGGTCGAAATGATAAATACCCAAATTGAACTTTGACCTAGGATAGAGAATTAAATAAAACTCGATTGGTCAATAATTTGATTTAAAAATAAAATAAAGATTTTATTGGATAAATAATAAGGTATTGAAATGAAATTGGAATTTGAACTTTTATGGAAGGAAAATGTTAATATTTAATAATCTAAATCAAGATATTAACATAATAGTTGATGAAAGAATGTTGTTTTAAAATTAATTATTTAATAATTAAATTTGGAATTATTAATAATTAAGGTTTGAAATTATTTAATAATTAAGTTTTGAAAATTATTTAATAACTAAATAAAATAAAATTATTTAATAGTTAAATAAAATTAAATCTCTTGAATTAGTGAAATTTAGTTCTTTATTAATTGAGCTTTGAAATTGTAACTAAGTAAATAAATAAGTGAAATTGAATTTCTCTAATAAGAAATAAAATGTGTTTTATTGAAATTAATGTAAGATTTGAAATGTAAAGAATTTGATTTGATGAATTTAATTTAATGAAATTTGTAAGTTTTGATATAATGGAGTTGAACTTAAGTAATTGATTTAATGAATTGGAAATTTAATAGAAATTGTTTTGAAGGATAATTTACTTAACGAATATTGAATGAAATCGATTAATGAATTTAAATTGATTTGAATGTTAAATTAAATTAATTTAAATGATTTCGGGATGAAACTTATATACGAACTTGAATCAATATTTGAATTGTTTTAAAAAGAAATTGAAATTGGATTATAAGATTTTGAAATGGTAATTTGGAAGTTTTGAACGTAAATTATGGAAATCGATTTAGAAAGGCAAACGAAATGTTGATTTACAAGTTCTAATTGAAATTGAATTTGATTTGGTTTGAAATTTATTAATCGACCAATCGGTGTAATAATTTCGAAGGTTATTAAAGAGACCGGAATCGGTTAGGGACATACTCACTGTCTAAACCGAAAACCACTTTAATAACTATACGCGGAGTGTGATCCAGAATGAAGTGGTTGGAATGATGTACGTGATGACTGAAGAAAGAGAACGATAATGGATAGCCTTGACACTTGTGTCAAATTGGAAATGACTAAAACAGGAGCCGTGCCGGGCCAATGGAGGTTAGCTACCTCAAGCGAACACACTTCTTCGAAACTACTCATTACTTGTTGTCGATTGGTGCACCCTTGATTTTGGGAGTGTTGTTTCGCGGTGTTGCGGTCGCTGCGGCGATGCGTTCTCACCAGTCCGGATCAGGCAAACGGTAGTTTCACTACCTTGGGTATTGCCTCATGTGCCTTGTCATACTTGTATCCCTATACGCGACCACTACGATTTGTTTTGTACCTTTAGTATATGGATTTCCCTTTGGTGACTTCCGGTTTTGGGGAAACTACGGTCTTGTATATGCTCTTGGGAATAAAAATGTGTTAAGGGTGGAATGGGCCATGACTTAACACTATTTTGATATTTTATATTACTGATAGGCATTATCTACTTATCGTACACTACTACATAGTAGATAGTTTAACGGATCCTTAAAGGATGGTTATTCCAACATCCTTTGAGTTACTTGTATTTCAATTGCTATTTCACTTGAGTTGGATTTATTAATATAAGAATGTTAATCCTGACTCGAGTGCCTTATGTTTTTGCTTTACGCTCGGGTCAGACTGAGTGTACCAGTATTCGAGACTCACCTTTGGAGTTGGAGCTTCGCTTGGAGATCCAGCTATCTATCCAGCTTTCATATATTCAGTTGATTCCAGTGATGTATTCTGATTTGTATCTGATGTATCATGTTACTCTTCCGTTGTATCTGGTTTAACTCTAATGTAACTTATATATTTATATAGTAGCTTCATGAACTACTATCTCTTTTATTTCCGCTGCATTTATTACTCTGTGTCTGTGATATGTGATTATTTATTTACTATATATGTTCAGTTTTGCCAAATTTAAATTAACAACGCGGTATTTTGAATTATTCAAGTCCGACATGTGCAGATGCGAATGGTCCAAAATATCGAGTCGTTACATCTTATCTAACTAAGTTTAGCATGCTATAATCTTCTTCTCAAAGCCTTGCCCTACTCCTACTTATTTGCTGCAGCCCCTGAAAATGCATTTGAAGCTGCCACATTTTAAATGAGACACCCCATATGCCATTAGCACACTAGGGTCAGACACATGTCTGGTATGAGAAAATCCACTAAAACCATTTGTAAATCAAGTTAAAGTTAAAACATGGATATATGTATATAACTCTGCCTTTAGAAAACAAGTAATTCATGTGTGCATGTTCTGTGTCAGTGTGCAGGTGCACACTTAAGTCTGCCTTTCCAGAAACCTCAAGAAGATATGGTACATTCATACATTCATATAATTCAATCATGAATCAGATAAACATCCATACAAACAAGGAAATCACCCAAAATGAATTAAATCATTTATTCACTATCCAGATTTCATTCCAGGAAAACTCTAGTTCCTCTTTATACCAAATTCTTTTACCTTGATATATTTATCTATCTTGGTCTCAGCTGCAATTAATTGAATCAATGGACACACTGTAATGGACTAATTCACTCCATTACACAAAGATCTCAGGACTTAATCAAGCCATGTGTCAACTTGTATTACTCAAGAAAACAAGTCATTCCTGCAGTGTTCTTGACCCCCATTTCCTAATCAGGTTTTAAGTTAATAATAACTCTTTTGATTTTTCATGACTAAACCATTCAGTGATTCATTTCACTAACATAAACATCCATGTCATGATATCTCATATTATTCATAACCAAACAGAGACAAACAGGCAAGCAAACATTATTGTCTATTTAAATGAGATTTTATATGTATATGTATATTTTCTGGTATTTTAAAAGGGGTACAGGCAACTAACATTGGCTTATGGCTTTTGAGAGAGTTTTTCCTTTTGCAAACATTTGTGCTTGAGTTCAACTTAGAATGACCAAGTTTCACTGAATCACAAAATTCATTTGCTATGTGTATGAATATTTATACATTTTCATTGAATTAGGAGCATCAGCACATAGGCAACCCTATTGCACCCCTAATTCCTTTCAGTCTCAAGCCTCGGCACTTATACATAAGTATATTGCAGCTTTACATGTTTACATTTTTCTGGATTGAGCCAAAACCAATACTACTTGCCTATATTCAACATTTTTTTTCTGGGTATCTACTGGTGTTTCTGTACATTAACATATCAGAGAGATCTGGGTCTATAGAACACACATATATATACTAATAATACTTCAGACTTTCATATAATAAAACAAACAGAACAACCAAAAAGAATCAAAACATTTTCAGCTCTAAAATCACAGGTAGATAAACACATATGAAAATACATTTTTAAGAAAAATTAACTTATAAACTGGCTGCCTACATTAGGACTTAGTGCCTTAGAATTTTATGAGTGAGTTTTCTCACCTAGCTCTCTTCCACTTCCCAGTTGACTGGTAAGCTTCTGCTTTCAACCCTTTTCTTTACTTGTATTATATTTATATAATATCTATATACTTTTCTCAAGAGCTATCCGGGAAGAAGAAGGTCTCTCCTCTCACTGTCTATTTATGCAGGGTTTTTCTTAGGGTTTAAGGTGTTGGCTAAAGTCATTTTTGCCCATCAGAAATCATGCCATTTGCATTTAGTTTTTAAACCCAAAATCTCACCCTCCCTGGCTTGAGTTTTATGAAGAGAAAAGTGGTTATATTCTTTTGGTTATTTTCAAAGATTTTCTTTTCCAGAAATTACTTTTCCTTTTGTCTACTATCATGCTAAAAGTGTGACATGATATTATTATTTATCACTTATTCTTCCTAATTCTGTCTATACAAAACACTTCTCTGTTTTATCTTATTTTTTCTATTTTTAGCTTTCATTTATATAGTATGTACTTCCTTTATTTATTTATAAGAGGATTTCTTCTTTTTATATCTTCATTCTTTTTCTTTCTGCCTATAATTTAAAATATGTTTATATATTTTATTTTGCTGATTTGAACTCTAGTATTTTATTAACATATCTATATATATATGTATATAAGTCTTACTGAATTAATTAGTACACACACACATATATATATACATTATTTTGTACTGACACACATGTACATGTACACTCAAAAATACTCAGTAGCATCGATATATATATATTTACTTATGCATATAGCTTTTAAGGATTTAATATATATATATATATGTATGTATATAATATTTCCATACACATCAACATGTATTCATTCTTAGTCATTCAGGGATTAAGCTTTAGTTCATGTGTATTTCCTGTGCACACATGTACACACATACTGATACACCATATCAAGCTACATCAACTCCCCTTTAAAATTAGTTTAAAAATTATTTTAAACTTATTTATATTTTTCAAAATAAATTCCTAAAATCTTGGGTCATTACAGGTCCACGTATATACCTTTAGGATCGTCGCCACCATCCTACTTCATTCTGGAATCTCCACCACGTACACGGTTGTCAAAGTGGTTTTCGGTATCGACAAAGAGTATGCCCATATCCGATCCCGGTCTCTTTAACAACCAAACGTTATTATAACATCGTGGCATTTCAAATTAGTCCATACTTCAAAAACCCAAAATATCATTTTCATTTCAAAAACCAAATCAATACGGTATCATTTCCATTTCAAAATATCCATTTCCAAAAATCATATCACTTTCCAAAGTTATAACGCTTTCGAAATCATAGTCTTTCAAATCAAAACACTTTGGAAATCACAGCTTTGAAATCATAGCATTTTGGAAATCATAACACTTTGAAATTATAGCATTTTGGAAGTTATAACACTTTGAAATTATAATATTTTCCCTTAAACCGTTTAGATATCAATAATAGTATGTATAATAAAATAGTTTATAAAATAAATAATTTATATAAAATAGTTGTAGGTTAAAACAATATATATATTAAAATAATTAAAGTAGTTTATATTAAAATAGTTTATATTAAAATAGTTTATATTAAAATAGTTTATATTAAATAATTTATAAAGTAAAAAATATATAAATAGTTTTAGATATAGTTTAAAATTACTTTATATAAAATAGCTTCCTCAATTTCACAAATCGATTAAAATTCTCTCGAATTCCAAATTCAAATTTAATAAAATCTAAATCATCAATTTCAATTCCAATTCAATTAAACATTTTCAAGTTATATCGATTTCAAATACCGATTTGAACCACAATAAACCATTCAATTTCAAAATATTTCAAAGCTTCAAATATTCCACATTTCAAAACAAAATTCGATAATTTTATATATATACCAATTCACTTTTCTATTATTTAGTTTTGAAATATTTACTTAATTATTTCAATAACATATGATTAAAACTTCAATTTACAAAATATCCCATTTAAATTTACATAAGTTTGAAATATCCATTTAAGTCACCTTTAATCAAATTTCAAGTTGTAAAACACTTCTTTAAAATTTCAAATTCAATAAATTTCAAATCAATCTTATTTAAGTATAATTCTTAAATAAATTTAATTTCAAATCAATTTCAAATTTACCTTTACAACCCGAATCATTACAAACTCTATATTCGAAAATATAAATTTTAAATAAATACTTAAACATATTATATATTAACTTTATTAAATCAACTTTAATAAATCTTTAAAAATCAATATTTATTAAAACCATAAATTTCCTTTCAAAACCATAGAAATCATTTTTAAAATATTTATATATAGACTAACGGTGTTTGTATATAATTTTCTACCCTATGGTCAAGTGATACGGATATGTATCATTTCAATCCGCAATTTAAATATATACGGGTATATATCTTTTCAACCTGCAATCCCAAATTCAATTCAATGATAAATCGCTTGGGTTTATCATTTTAACCCATAATGATTTTATTCTATTCTACAGATCGTTCGGGTATGTATCATTCTTAATATCTATAAAAAGGAATGATTAATACACCTTGAGAAAAACTGCATAAGGGGTTCAAATCATTCTAAGCTACTATATTATATATAGTAATCATCCATCAAAATACAATTACGTCTCTCATACGAAGTTACGTCAGCGAGCGTTGGGTAAAATCGATTAACCAAAGCTCTGATACCAAATGTGACGACCGCCCATGACCCCTGCACTAAACATAGAAATAGTGCGCTGTAAGGTGTGCCAGGCAGCCATGGACGATCACCAAGGTAAGTTAAAACAGCAGAATCTATCGTATTACCCACAACGCATGGATAAAATACAATAGAGAATATATATAGTGAAGCTTCACAAAATAGAATCTCATCAATTAAGCTTCATAATAGTTGAATACAAACATCTGAATAGTCAATACATCAAGCCTCACTACATATCACTCAGAGAATTATACAAGCAGCGGAACATCCAGTACATATAGTAAGAAGATAATATGCAAGCCTCCAGCTCGTCTTCATCATCAACATCGTCGGAAACTAAGAACAGCACCTGTCACCTGCTAACTAGTCTGCCCATCCCAAAATGGATGAACAGCCCAAGGTAATAAGAGTTGAACATAAAACCTTGAGTCAGACAACAGTCTTAGTGAGCGGTAAATTAACTAACAACATACCAAAAGAGCATAAAGGTAAAAGGAATAGGAACCCAACCCTCCCACTCCACCTCTTTCTACAGTGATAGCCCACAGACACACTAAGCAGAAATAGACATAGCAAAACAGACATTTAAAGTAAAGCAATTATCACTCGAGTCAAGGTCGATGTTTTCCAAGCACAAACCCCCAAGGCCTAAATCAAGATCAGATAAGCACCCAGAAAATATCGCTCTTGAGACCGAATGACGATACAACCAAACATCCATGACTCTGGCTATCACTGTTATCATTGCTTCGATACCACCGTTAATTGAATGACCGACACATTCTTTCAGCCGTCCTTCAAGGGCTAATTGTAACCCCGGTTCTAGACAGAACTCCGCAGTCGTCGCAGCCCGTGCCTAGGACTATCGAATCTGCCCAGAGCACTCGACCACCAACTGTAGTCTTTTGGGACTATTGAATCTGCCCAGCGTACTCTTGCTTTGAGCCTGCTAGAACCTTCAACAACGATGAAATCTCAGCCTTCTAGTCATCCTCCTCGATGACTATTCTCATACTAGCTCAAGCCCCTCTCGAGCGAACCATTATCCTCAAACTCGAACCCTTTCACCGAGTTACCAACATGCTTGGAATGATCCCGTCTGGATTAAACCAAGGCTATCTCACATCATGCCTCGCTTCAACTCATCATAGCAAAGCCTCATCTCAACATCATCATCAAATCTATCCATATGAGCTTCATCAACCGCCACATATGCCACGAGCAGCTTTTCTAATTCAATAGCCTTTCCCTTAGCTTTTGAATCATCTTCGACCATCTTGTCTAAATCCAACAACTAATCAACTAATATATAACAATCAATCATATCAATCATTAATCTAAGTAATCAATCATGCAAACAAGATCTAAAAGCAATTATAACAAAAATGGCAATTTTGTAAATAAAGAGTCCAAATCTAACAAGCATGAAACATGAGCAATATCTCTACAACTTGATGAATGAACTTGCATAAATTAACATGTAGTAAAATGGATGTCAAATCATCATGAACAATGGATCTATACTTAAGTTTAAGAAAATGCATGGAAATCACTATTTTAACACAAAATCAAGCCATCAATCCGATATACTCCTTTGGATCCGTGTGAGAGATAACCACCACTCACCAAATCACCTAAACACCTTAAAAGCAACACACTTCAGATCTGGACAGCGAAGGATCTAGTTCGATTCGTCAAAATTCCGCTTCAAACGATGAAATCTCTCTTCGAAGAATATAGATCTTCAACTTTAGCTCTTGGATCTTCGATTTGATCTTCGATTTGGATGGAAGGAATCACAAGATTAGAGTGAAGAAAAGAAGTGAAGAAGTGCAGCACTCGAGCTCTCAAAATGGTAGGACTTCGTCGCTTCAAAATCCGGATCCCCAAAAAGTGAAGAAAACCCGCGTATTTATAGGCAGAACCATAAGTCGTTCGCCCCTTAAGTCGTCCACGACTTAACTCTTCCAACCTACGACCTAACAAATCTTACGACTTAACCATCCCCTTCGACCTATGACTTAGCAGATCCTACGACTTAACCATCCCCTTCGACCTACGACTTAACAGAACTCACGACCTAAAACACACGCGACCTAACAACAATGCCGACCTAACACTCATGATCCAATGACTTAAGTCCTTACGCGACCTAACGGCTCACGACTTAACACCTTTAGGTCGTCTAACGACCTAACTATACACAGCATACTAACATAGGTCGTCTACGACCTAACTAACACGGCATAGCGACTCAACAACTTAACTCTTTACAAAGGGTCTCAACGACCTATCCTTAACTCGTCCACGACCTAACTTTCTTAGGTCGTTAACTCGCCCAGTCTCCTAAGTCGCTACTCCTATGCTGCTAACCCTTGAGTCACCGACTCTCTTAAGTCGCCAACTCCTTAAGTCGCTCACCGACCTAAACTGTTACACGACTTAAATCCCAACACGTCCCAATTTCCTTAAGTCGCCAACTGCTACCACTAACTTCCTTAGGTCGTCTAAACCCTTAAGTCATCTATCCCTTAAGTCGTCTACCCCTTAAGTCGCAAACTTCTTTAGGTCGTTCCACGACATAATCTTCCACACGACCTAACTTCTACATGACTTAAGCTCTAGTCGACCTAAACTCTGGACGACTTAACAACACTAACAACCTAATAACAACTATTTTATAATCTTTTGATCCGTAAAAATACGGGTCGTTACATTCTCTCCCCCTTAGGAATTTCGCCCCCGAAATTCCAAACAAACAAGAGCAATCAAAAACTATTCTGCACGTCTACCATCCATAGCAATCAACAAACCATGCGTCCAATTACTAGCCTAACATGCAGAATTCTAAAACTAGAACAAGTTACAACGTCGTGAGATGACACGACACCTTATGGCCATACCTCGAAGAGTTCAGGATGAGCTGCCTTCATCCTCTCTTCCACCTCCTATGTACAGTCGTTAACATCATCACTCCATTGTATCTTGAGCAACCTAACTACCTTCCTCCTAAGCTGTTTCGTGTCAATTTCCACAACACGAAGCGGCTTACGAGGTCTCTTATCGACTGGATAAATCTCAAAATCTTCATAGCTATCTGCAGAAACTACTGTATTCGAGTCGTGCAGATACTTCCATAGATATGATATGTGAAAAACATTGTGCACACCCGACATCTTTTCTGGTAACTCCAATTTATAGGCGAGCTTTCCAATTTGCTTGATGATCGGGAATGGTCCAACAAATCTCGGAGTCAATTTTCCTTTCTTCCCGAATCGAATAACATTCTTCAGTGGAGAAATCTTCACAAAAACCATATCACCTACGTCGAATTCCAAATCCTTACGACGCTTATCGGCATAACTTTTCTGTCGGTCTTGGGCTGCCTTCATTCGTTGCCGAATGATCTCTATGAAATCCAAAGTCTGTCGAATCATTTCTGGCCCAAGTATCAACTTTTCTCCTGTTTCTAACCAACATGTCGGAGAGTTACACGGTCTTCCATACAATGCTTCATACGGCGCCATACCAATGCTTGACTGGTAACAGTTATTATACGAAAATTCTACCAAATGAAGGTGATCTTCCCATGATCCTCCGAAATCTAAAACACAAGCTCTAAGGAGATCTTCCAAAACTCGATTGACTCTCTCGGTCTGACCATCTGTTTGGGGGTGATAGGCTGTACTCAAACACAGTTCAGTTCCCAAAACTTCCTGGAAGCTCTTCCAAAATCTACTAGTAAACAATGGGTCTCGATCGCTCACTATACTCTTCGGAATACCATGGAATCGAACTATCCACTTAACATATAGCTCAGCCAACTTTGATGCAGTCCTGGTTGATCGAACAAGAATGAATCTTGCACTCTTAGTCAAACGATCTACGATGACCCAAATCCCTTCATTTCCCGTTCTTGTTCTAGGTAACCCATCGATAAAATCCATCGATATTTGCTCCCACTTCCATGTAGGAACTTCTAATGGCTGAAGCAATCCACTCGGCTTCTTATGTTCGGCTTTTACCAACTGGCAGTTCATGCACTTGGAAATAAAATTTCCAACATCCTTCTTCATACCTTCCTAGTAATAGGTTCTCTTCATATCCCGATACATCTTATTTCCACCTGGATGAATTGTCAGCTTCGAGTGATGACTTTCCTTCAGAACTTCATCTCTCAATTCATCTATATTAGGAACAACTAGTCGTCCTTGCTTCCGAAGCCAACCCTCTCGATCGACCTCGAATCCTTTATCCTTCTCTGGGTCCAATCCACATTCCAAATCACGGATAATCTTGACAAGCTTATTGTCTCGCTTTTGGCTCTCGCCAATTCTTTCCACAAGAGTAGGTCTTATCGATAAGTTTGCCAACATCTCAGGTTCCAATTCACATCTAGGCCTGAAGTCAAATCCAGCCAAATACTCGAGACTCTTCCATTCTGAAAACATGGCTCCCAATCCTGCATGTCTTCGACTTAACGCATCTGCCACTGCGTTACCCTTTCCCGGAGTATAGGCTATACTAAAATCATATGATGCCAAAAACTCTAGCCATCGTTGCTGCCGAAGATTCAAATCCTTTTGGGAGAAAAGATACTTCAACGACTTATGATCTGTAAACAACTCGAATCGAACTCCCAATAGGTAATGTCTCCACATCTTTAGAGCAAAAACAATCGCCGCTAACTCCAAATCATGAGTCGGATAATTCCTTTCATGCGGCTTCAGTTGTCGACTTGCATACGCAACAACTCTATTCTTCTACATCAGCACTGCTCCAAGTCCAGTACCACATGCGTCGGTGTAAACCACCATCTCATCATTTCCACTAGGAATAGTCAAAACAGGAGCACTTGTCAATCGCTCTTTCAGGATTCTGAAAGCTTGCTCACACTTAGCATCCCATCTGAATACTTGATTCTTTTTCATCAATCCTGTTAATGGTGCAGCCACCTTGGAAAAGTCTTTGATAAATCGACGATAGTATCCTGCTAATCCAAGAAAACTTCTCACATCAGATGCATTCTTAGGTCTAACCCAATCCTGGATTGCTGCCACCTTAGCAGGATCAACCGCTATTCCATTTCTAGAGATAATATGGCCTAAGAACTTCACTTCACTCTTCCAGAAATGACACTTTGAAAACTTAGCCTTCAACTGATGTTTCCGTAAGATTTCCAAAACAATACGCAAGTGCGTCTTGTGCTCTTCTTCAGTTCTGGAATAAATCAAAATATCATCCACGAACACTAGTACAAACTTGTTCAACTGATCTCTGAACACTCTATTCATAAGATCCACAAAATATGCTGGCGCATTGGTCAATCCAAACGGCATTACCAGCCACTCAAAGAAACCGGATGGTGTCCTGAAAGCAGTCTTCTGCACACTATCCTTTGCCACTCTTAACTGGTGAAATCCCGTTGCCAAATCCATCTGAGAAAACACCTTGGCTTCGTAAAGCTGATCAAACAAGTCATCTATTCTCGGCAATGGATACTTGTTCTTCTTAGTCACTTTATTCAGCTCACGATAATCCACACACAACCTCAATGATCCATCTGCTTTGGTTACAAACACAACTGGTGCACCCCATTCGGACACACTACGCCGAATGAATCCTTTCTGCAGAAGATCATCAACTTGCACCCTCAACTCTTGCTGTTCCCTAGGCGCCATCCGCCTAAGAGGCATCACAACAGGTCTGGCTCCTTCAACTAGATCGATACGAAACTCGATCTCTCTATGCGGCGGTAACCCTTTGACCTCATCAAAGACATCCTCAAATCCATTAGCGATTGGCACCGATGACAGTCCATCCCGTGGAACAACCAGCGAATACATGAAGCTCATGAAGACGCCTTCCTCATGCTTACATCGTATCACAACCTTTCGCCCCTCCACATTCTCGACTGTCACCTCCAACCTTTTACAATCAACCTTTGCCGCATACTTCCTAAGCCAGTCCATACCCAAAATAATTCCGAACCTCGCAAAGTTCAGAACAAAACAATCACAAACAAAAGAGCAATCATGACTCGATACAATCAGACCAGGGCA
Source organism: Allium fistulosum (assembly GCA_030737815.1). Lineage (NCBI taxonomy): Eukaryota > Viridiplantae > Streptophyta > Magnoliopsida > Asparagales > Amaryllidaceae > Allium > Allium fistulosum. Next base: position 1,364,465,141 of record CM060902.1, on the reverse strand, counting down.
TAACATACACAGACAAGACGAACCCCCAACTGGATTAGTCACAACCAATGGTCTATCAACGATATCCGGTTCTAAACCCAACCGGCCTACAAGTTCATTACAAACAAAAGAATGCGACGCCCCAGTATCGAATAACACTCTAATTGGAACACCACATATGGAAAGAGTACCTTGAACCACCACACTCTTTCCTTTCTCTTCAGCGGTAGGAGCTTTTGAAGATGATGGAACAGCCTCTAAAGCATAAGCTTGCACAATCTGCTAGTCCTTTCGCGGTTCTGGACAATTCTTCTTAATATGCCCCGGCTTGTCACAGTTGTGGCACTTCACCGGCACCTTTGGATTCTTGCAATCTCTGGAGAAATGGCCCTTCTGCTGACAATTGTAGTAGGTCACTTCGCCCTTCGGCTTCTTCTGGCCATCCTTACCCTTTTGCTGCTGCTTCCTCTTCTTGTTTCCACCCTGCTGTGGTTTAGACTCCTCCTTGGTCACAGCAACAACAGATCCTTCTTTAGGAAACAGATTCTCGTGCCTGAGAGCCTTCTCTACAAGCTTCTCAAATGGATCATCCAAATGATCCACCAACTGCCTCCCAAGATAACTGTCCAAGCTTGTCACAAACTACTCGTTCTTCTGATAAGGAGATTCAATATACGACCGAGCATACTTGGACAAAGCTTCAAACTCAGAAACATACTCAAGAACTGGTCTTCCACCTTGCTTGAGCTCCACAAACTTCTTGAACAGAACAGATTTCTGAGCTGTAGAAATGAACTTAGCTTCAAATCTGGCTTGGAATTGCACCCATGTAATTTCTTATTCCTGAGTATCAATGGTGATAGAGTTCCACCAATCATAAGCTCTCCCTTGAAGCTGTCTTGATGCGAGCTTCCTTTTAGTTGCATCCTCGATTCCCAAATCACCAAAGATCCTTCTACAAGCATCTACCCATCTCTGAACTTCAATGGTTGACTCTATTCCCAAGAAAACCTTTCCTCCAAGAGCAGTATAATCTTTACACAGCTTAGTAAAATCCACCGGTCTTGGAGTTTGAACTTGAACTCCAACATCTACTGATGGCCCTGGAGCTGGCATCCTCCTCATGATCGAAGTCATCATAGCCTCGAACATAGCAGCATAATCAACAGCCCCCTCAGTAGCACGGCCATCCCTAGCAGCTGGTCTCCCTCTTCGACTCATTCTTAATATCTATAAAAAGGAATGATTAATACACCTTGAGAACAACTGCATAAGGGGTTCAAATCCTTCTAAGCTACTATATTATATATAGTAATCATCCATCAAAATACAATTACGTCTCTCATACGTAGTTACGTCAGCGAGCGTTGGGTAAAATCGATTAACCAAAGCTCTGATACCAAATGTGACGACCGCCCATGACCCCTGCACTAAACATAGAAATAGTGCGCTGTAAGGTGTACCAGGAAGCCATGGACGATCACCAAGGTAAGTTAAAACAGCAGAATCTATCGTATTACTCACAGCGCATGGATAAAATACGATAGAGAATATATATAGTGAAGCTTCACAAAATAGAATCTCATCAATTAAGCTTCATAATAGTTGAATACAAACATCTGAATAGTCAATACATCAAGCCTCACTACATATCACTCAGAGAATTATACAAGCAGCGGAACATCCAATACATATAGTAAGAAGATAATATGCAAGCCTCCAGCTCGTCTTCGTCATCAGCATCGTCGGAAACTAAGAACAACACCTATCACCTGCTACCTAGTCTGCCCATCCCAAAATGGATGAACAGCCCAAGGTAATAAGAGTTGAACATAAAACCTTGAGTCAGACAACAGTCTTAGTGAGCGGTAAATTAACTAACAACATACCAAAAGAGCATAAAGGTAAAAGGAATAGGAACCAAACCCTCCCACTCCACCTCTTTCTACAGTGATAGCCTCCAGACACACTAAGCAAAAATAGACATAGCAAAACAGACATTTAAAGTAAAGCAATTATCACTCGAGTCAAGGTCGATGTTTTCCAAGAACAAACCCCCAAGGCCTAAACCAAGATCAGATAAGCACCCAGAAAATATCGCTCTTGAGACCGAATGACGATACAACCAAACATCCATGACTCTGGCTATCATTGTTATCATTGCTTCGATACCACCGTTAATTGAATGACCGGCACATTCTTTCAGCCGTCCTTCAAGGGCTAATGGTAACCCCGGTTCTAGACAGAACTCCGCAATCGTCGCAGCCCATGCCTAGGACTATCGAATCTGCCCAGAGTACTCGATCACCAACTGTAGTCTTTTGGGACTATTGAATCTGCCCAGCGTACTCTTGCTTTGAGCCTGCTAGAACCTTCAACAACGATGAAATCTCAGCCTTCTAGTCATCCTCCTCGACGACTATTCTCATACTAGCTCAAGCCCCTCTCGAGCCAACCATTATCCTCAAACTCGAACCCTTTCACCGAGTTACCAACATGCTTGGAATGATCCCGTCTGGATTAAACCAAGGCTATCTCACATCATGCCTCGCTTCAACTCATCATAGCAAAGCCTCATCTCAACATCATCATCAAATCTATCCATATGAGCTTCATCAACCGCCACATATGCCACGAGCAGCTTTTCTAATTCAAGAGCCTTTCCCTTAGCTTTTGAATCATCTTCGACCATCTTGTCTAAATCCAACAACTAATCAACTAATATATAACAATCAATCATATCAATCATTAATCTAAGTAATCAATCATGCAAACAAGATCTAAAAGCAATTATAACAAAAATGGCAATTTTGTAAATAAAGAGTCCAAATCTAACAAGCATGAAACATGAGCAATATCTCTACAACTTGATGAATGAACTTGCATAGATTAACATGTAGTAAAATGGATGTCAAATCATCATGAATAATGAATCTATACGTAAGTTTAAGAAAATGCATGGAAATCACTATTTTAACACCAAATCAAGCCATCAATCCGATATACTCCTTTGGATCCGTGTGAGAGATAACCACCACTCACCAAATCACCTAAACACCTTAAAAGCAACACACTTCAGATCTGGACAGCGAAGGATCTAGCTCGATTCATCAAAATTCCACTTCAAACGATGAAATCTCTCTTCGAAGAATGTAGATCTTCAACTTTAGCTCTTGGATCTTCGATTTGATCTTCGATTTGGATGGAAGGAATCACAAGATTAGAGTGAAGAAAAGAAGTGAAGAAGTGCAGCACTCGAGCTCTCAAAATGGCAGGACTTCGTTGCTTCAAAATCCGGATCCCCAAAAAGTGAAGAAAACCCGCGTATTTATAGGCAGAACCATAAGTCGTTCGCCCCTTAAGTCGTCCATGACTTAACTCTTCTGACCTACGACCTAACAAATCCTACGACTTAACCATCCCCTTCGACCTACGACTTAGCAGATCCTACGACTTAACCATCCCCTTCGACCTACGACTTAGCAGAAGTAACGACCTAATACACACGCGACCTAACAACAATGCCGACCTAACACTCACGATCCAATGACATAAGTCCTTATGCGACCTAACGGCTCACGACTTAACACCTTTAGGTCGTCTAATGACCTAACTATATGCAGCATACTAACATAGGTCGTATACGACCTAACTAACACGGCATAGCGACTCAATAACTTAACTCTTTACACTGGGTCTCAACGACCTATCCTTAACTCGTCCACGACCTAACTTTCTTAGGTCGTTAACTCGCCCGGTCTCCTAAGTCGCTACTCCTATGCCGCTAACCCTTAAGTCGTCGACTCTCTTAAGTCGCCAACTCCTTAAGTCGCTCACCGACCTAAACTATTACACGACTTAAATCCCAACACGTCCCAATTTCCTTAAGTCGCCAACTGCTACCACTAACTTCCTTAGGTCGTCTAAACCCTTAAGTCGTCTACCCCTTAAGTTGCAAACTTCTTTAGGTCGTTCAACGACTTAATCTTCCACACGACCTAACTTCTACACGACTTAAGCTCTAGTCGACCTAAACTCTGGACGACTTAACAACACTAACAACCTAATAACAACTGTTTTACAATCTTTTGATCCTTAAAAATACGGATCGTTACAATATATATATATATATAACTGTATATAAATGAAGTCTGCAGCTTGTACATATGAAATACTCTATTATAACTAACATATATTATGGTAACAGACAAGTAAAACTAACAATATATATACACTAACAATATATATACAGTAGCAAATATAACTTGTACAAACTTATTTTAAAATATACATCAACCAAAACATATACAGTTAATATATGAACTGACAAATATAACTATCATATAATTTTAAATATAACTAACCTGCTATAAAATATACATATATACCTTAACATACAATAATATATACTTTACTGTAAAATACTGAAACCTGATCATAATATATATATAATAGTTTTAACACACATTTATATAATCTGTAAAGAAGAACAAATAAAACTATATATACACTGTAAACATAGAAATAAGCACTTTTACAACAAAAAGAGAATACGCCCCAATTGTGTGTATATATATATATATATATACACACACACACACACACGAACAGGCCTAAGCACATAGATATACATAACTGCCACATATATATTTTTAAGCACATAAAAAATAGTCTATATATATATATAACGTAAAGTCTATACATATATTACTTAGTAAGTATATACTAATATGTAAACAAAATGTATATATGAAATCGGTACCTATATATGCAAAGAAATCAGTACTAACCATTCGCTTACATATATACACGGTATATATATGTAGCAGAGTTCGGCCAGGGTGAGAGTGGAAGAGGTGTTGCGGATCTGGGCGCGAGGTGGAGGTGGAAGCTGGTAGCGAGGCACATGAGGATAGGGAAAAGCGGGGAGGCTGACCTCGAAGGGATGGAGGTCGGGTTGCAGGGGACAATGCGCATGGAGGATAATGGGTTTGGGAAAACACTAAGTGATGAACAAGTGGTTGCCAGGTAGACTGCGCGGAAGAAAATGAACAGAGATGGTTTCCATGCAAATACAAAGTATATGTATAAAATTCTCCTTTTTTTATAACCGAACCACTTTTGAAAGAGATAAGCAAGAGAGGATCGGTGATAAGGAAATGAACAGGTTAAGGAGATCAATCGGTAATCAAAATATATGTTATCCTATAAATTGTATATACATTCTTTTTAATATAAGCACGCCAAACGAAAGGTCAAAAGACAACAAAATAAATTTACCAATCAGCGGATATATTTGAAACCATAGGAATAGTAAAAGTTAGAAATAAATTCGGGAAATATAAAAGACCAGTGGATATATGAATAGTCACATGGAAGTCCAAAAGATTTAAAACGAATACTGATACGGTCCAATGTTTTAAAATTTTTGCCGTTCACCGGACGTCGAAACACACATATGAATATACCGTGAAGATCAGCTCGAAGAGACGATCAAAATGGTATATAGATATCAGTGGTATGACCTTCCAATCAAAAGTCGATATTCAGTACCAAAAATGCTGCTAATTTGCCAGAAATAAGATAAACGGAGCAATAGCAGTCCAAATTTGACGAAATGAATTATGACGTCACACTTAGAAGAGAAAATACAAATTTATTATGTAAAAATATTCAGGTTTGAAAAAAAAAACATTTTATTATCATCAAATATTAACTGATTTAAATTGAAATAGAATTACACAAGAAAATAAACTACAATATTTTCTGATGAAAATTTACCAATTTTTATGTTTAAATAGACGTATTCCAAATATTAAATTTATATTTCAAAATTTTATTGTTTAAAGTTTCACAAAATTTCAATTAAATATTTAAATAAACAAATAAAATTAACTAAAATTTACGGGTCGTTACACTTAAAGTTAAACAAATCTGGGTGCCAAAAGGAACAACCATAGATTGTCTTGGTTCTACGCAAACTTGTTTTTCAAAATTGCTTGTCACCAACAATCATGGACCTATAAAAAAAAATAGGTCACAAAAATCCTTTCTCGTGTAGGTGTGTTGGAAGGCTAAGGAACAAAAAGAGTGGTACCTGGATTCTGGCTGTTCCAAGCACATGACGGACAACAAATCAAAGTTCCTTAGTGTGACGACCCGGGATTTTTGAGCATTTGAAATTGGAATATTTAATTGATTTTAAATATTAAAAAGTAAACTTTTAACTTGAATTTCAAATATCACTATTTATTGGGTAATTTAATTATTAAATTAAATGATTTGGAGTTGGGTAAAATGTTGAATCTGGAGTTTTAAGCCTGTTAAAAATAGTGTGAAGGCTTGGAAAATTCATATAATTAATACTGAAGGTGATAGAATTTTTAAAATTGAATTTGAAAGTGGTTTGTTCATTTTTAAAAATATATCGTTTAAATCTACGTTTAAAAATAGACTTCCGGGGCACAGTCTTGGAATTCGACGAAACCAGTTCCATTGGATCCATAATAGTGTATTATTATCATATTTCAATTTTCGTAGTGATTGGAGTTGTTTTGTGAGCGTATGATATATAAACGCGCTGAAATTTATATCGAAATTCAATATTATAACTAGGTCCAAAAAGCTATCTTCTCCATACGATCGAATTAGGACTCGAAACCTTTTCCATTGTGTTCGGAATAGGGGTATAACCTTATAAACGCCTAGCGGCACGCCTCGATAGGAGATCGAGATTTTGAGCTATGGTTTTCGAGATAATTTAAAATTCAAATTTAAATATAAAATATATATTGTTTGACCAGTCCAAGCTATTCACATCAAAGCTTTTTTCACCTCATTTCAGAAGAACTGTAGCTTCCCTTCTCCAACACACCTTCCTCAACTTTATATCAAGTCTAAACTTTATTTCCCCCGTTCAAATCAAAGTAAATCACAGAGAAGAAAAAAAAATCTCTTGAGTCTATCTCCATTTGCTTGTTCAATTCGAACGAATGTCATTTCAAATCTGAATCCCTAAAATATAATCGAACCCATTCACTCTCCCTCTCCTTCTAATCGAAAAAAGGAAGAATGGGAACTCGAATCAATCGCGAGGCTTTTCCCTAAATTCTTCGTTCCCCGTTCGCGAGATTTAAAAATCATGTCGATCGAGATTCGTGGAAAGATGCTGGGCAGCATGCGACATCGCGTGTACGACGATCGATGATTTGCTTCATGGAAGCTTCGTACAACGATCGATGATTTTAGGTCAACCTTGCTTGCTCGAAGATTGTCGGCGATGTTTGCACACGAGGCTTGCAAGGGTCTGGTACTTGACGACTTCGTGCATGCCTTGGAGATCGTGCGGCTAGGATGTTGTGCTATTTTCTGCCATCAAAGGTGCAGTCGAGGTTGGTAGGTTCGAGTCATTGTGGGTCGTGATGGAGAAGGAGCTAAGGAGGGAGCTGTCGGGGTCGTGTGGGTTAAGGCAGAAAGGTATAAACTCCTATTTTTAATTTAAATATAATATATATGTATATATAATTAGGAATGGAGAATGTTATTTGTATACATGCATAGAAGAATTTTGAACTCAGATTTGCTTAATTTTATAAATATATATGTATTAAAATTTTTACAGTGAAGAAAAAAATCCTGTGGGTTATTTACAGTAAAGAAAATATAAATATAAATATATTCGGGAAGAGTAGAAATTTTTAAAGATGTTTAAAGTTTATGAAAATTGGATTTTTAAAACCTATTTGGATTATTTTTCATATGCAGTTGAAAATGAAGAAAAGTAAGATTTAATTTACTAGGCTATGATAAAAATAATTTATTAAGGTGTTTAATTTATTTAATTAACTTATTTAATTATTTATAGAAATTGTTAATGGAAGATTAGTTAAAACTAAAATATTAGTTAGTTGAATTAACTAAATAAAATTAATTGTTTGGTTTGTTCAAATATTAATAAACCGTATAATGTTTATTCAAAGTCTGAAATCGTGGGGAGACAAGCCGGTTCGGATAGGATTGCAATTAAAAATCAAATGTGGGTTAATCTCACTCATCTGGGTTTAAGTTAAATTAAAATGGTTGAATTTAAATATTTGGTTGAATGATTGAATTGATTGGATGTGGTATATTATATAGTAGTATATAGTATATATTGGAGTGATTGATTTCCTGCATTATATAGCGGATGAGACCCTATGCGCCGCATAATAGCGGATGATATTATTTAAACCCATATACCGCGATATTCCACCTCGAAGTGGAATTGGTATTGTGTTAACATCTGTGGATGCAAGGAAACAGGTTGGAGGGATCCAACTGGATTCCTCAAAAATTTATTTAGATTGTTTAATATTCTGTGTTATGAATATTTGATATTCTGTGATAAATTATATTGATAATTGGAATATTGAATGCTATGGTTTGTTTGAATATATTTCGGTGCACTGAGTTACCAAAATATATAGATTGGATTTTTGGAAAGAAATAAAAGAGTAAATTTTTAAGTAAATAATTATAGAGAATTTAAATAAATTAAAGAATGAATTGGAAAAGAATAAAAGTGATTTCAAAATTCTAATAAATAAAATTCCGAGTATGGAAGAGGTAATTTGAATAAACAGAAGAATAATGAATTTTATAACTTAAGTGATATTATTTAAAAGAATAAAGAATTTATTTTAATTCAAGGTTAAAATTTAATGAAAAGGAAAAAGAAGGAATACGGGGAATCTGGAATTTAATTTTTCAGTTTAAAGATTTTAAATCATAATAAAGAAATAAAATCTGAAAGTTAATGGATTTTGAAATAAATGGAGTAAGTAAGGAAATTTATTTCAAAGTGAAGTAAATTGGAAATCAATTGTACATTGATTTAAGTGTTTAGAATTGTAATTTAAAAGAGAAGTGAGATTTTGGAATTTATAAACTGGGTTTATAAAGTGAAGTAAAATATCAGTGAATATTTGGAAACATAAATTCAAGGTGGGGATTTATAAAGGAATGTGAATTTGTTTAAGAGAAAAAATAAATAAATAGTGATTTATTTTTTTAAAGGATGTGAAAGAGAAGCATATTTCCTTGAATAGCCAAGTACGTTTCCGAAGCAAAGTTTTAAGTATAAGTTAAAGGTTTTAAAGTGTTTCAAAGTGTGTTTTAGAAAATTTATTATTTTTCAAATGATTAAATTTTGAAGTAAGTATTTCTCAAATTTATTATAGTTGTAATTATTAAAAGTGACGTAGTATTTTGTTTTAGAAAGGATAAAATTTATGTTATATTTTATAAGTAGCTTTATTTTAAATATTCTTTAAGCATATATCTTTGAATAAAGTATTAAAGTAGTTTTTAATTTAAATGTTTAAAGCATATTTCATAATATAGTGTTTTAAATTATTGTACTTGGTGATTTCAGTGGAAATAGAAAATATTTGGGAATTTATTCCATGAGAGAAGACGGTTTGAAACTGTTTTCAAAGGGTTGAAAAGTGGAAATATATCTTGCGAAGATATTTTGAGATTAATAAATAATTTGGGAAATTATTTATGTTTGTTCGATGTTTTGTGGATGTTAGTTGATAGTTAAATAACCAACTATCAATATTGGCCAATGCGCTGATCGTTTCGAAGAGACCGGGATCGGGTTTGCTATATTACAGCATGATAGGGGGTTCTCGCTTCGTGTTTGGTGGCGAACGGGAGACTCTTACCCCCACATGTCCCTTTGAGGTAGTATAAGGCCTTGGGTTGGTTGCGAGTCGAGAGGTTGGCCGTAAAAGCAAATTCGAGGTACCAATGTATGCCACGGTGGGTCTGGGATGGTTGCAAAGCCTACTGGTCGCCACTGCTTCGGGTCGTTACAGTTGGTATCAGAGCTGAAGGTTAAGCAAGAATCTAGGCTCTGGTGGGGATTACTCATTTGAAAATAGAGTCCGTAGTACTCTAGAATGAGTTTGAGTGTATTAATAGATATGAGCGCGTATTTGTTAGTGAATATAAAATGTGTTTTATACTGTGTTGATTTATCGGTTGAGTGTTTATGGATTCTAGTCGATATGTGGGACGCCATGTCATCGATAGGGGTTTCTAAACTCTTGAATGAGATAAACCGACACAGTATGGTTTTCAAATAGGGTAAATGAAATAATTTTACCCAAATTATTTTTGTATATAAAGGGAATAATTTTACGTAAATTATTATAGTTATATATGGTTGCTTGGTTTTTAGAAAATGATAATAATAAATTATTATCATTATTGTGTAGAAATTGAATAAGAAATTGAAAACCATAGCTAAAAGTTAAGAAATAAATTCATATACAAATGAAGTTTATAAATGTGAATTATAAATGTGATTTATAATTGGAAATGAGATAAAAATTCCAGAGTGATAGTTGAATGTGAATTGAAGGGATTTGGAATTTGAAATTTTGAGAAAATTTAATTCCTTTGGGTTTGAAATGATTTTCAAAGATTTTGGAGGAATAATAGGGATATTATTCGGAAATATTTTGAATTGGAAATGAAATCTGGTGAGATTTGAAATTTAAAATTATTTGAAATGTTTTTAAGAGATAAAAGCACTAAGCTCTTTTCGGTCGCTGGGAAATAACTTCAAGGATGACGGCAGCATCATCGATGTTCATTTTCGAGTTTCCAGAAGAGAAATTGCTGCCAAATTGTTTTAAATTGGAATGGTTTTGAAAATGGGGTCTAGTTTTGAGATTCAAAGAATGGTTGATTTGGATATGTATATTTTTCAAATCTGATTTTGAATGTTTAAACTCTGGAAGCTTATTTAAAATATTATGGTAATATAAATGGGATTGTTTGAGTTAAAAATGAATTGAATGTAAGCAATTAAGTTGTAAACTATTTAAATTAAATGAAAATAGTATATGGGTTGATTGAAACAATTGAAATAGTATATGAATTGGTTGTCAACAATTAAAATTAATGTTGGAACATTGGCAATTGCTTCTGAAGGACTGTTTAGTATGCATTGTTTATCAAATGCATGTTTTAGCTATTTTAAATAAGTAAAATACTAGTGAATCTGAAAATTGTTAGTAAATTGAGTAAAATGGTTACTTAAATAAAAATTTAATTGGTCTTGTTATTAAAGAATTAAGTTTAGAAATAAATTGAGAATGTGAATTAAAATTTAAAATGGATAAGGAGAACGGACAATTTGAATTAGAGGAATTTGATGAGAATCAAATAAAATGAGAATGAACTTTAGTTATGAAATTGGAATGATTTGAAGTAAATTAACTTAAGTTTAAATTTATGGAAGCTTGGCTTCGGGTGAAAATGAAAGTCCATTAAATAAAAGTTTGAGTTGAATTAATTTGGAAATGGTTATTAATATACAAGCAAGGAATGTTGTCGAGCCTAAATAAAATGGTTTCGAATGAAAATTATGCAAATATGCAATTGAAATAGGTGTCGAAACATTATATGTGCTTATGAAAAACTATATAACACGCATTGTTATAGAATTCATGTATTAGCTTGGTTAACGCAAGTGGAATATTGTAAATTGCATATATTTGGCACTTACATGTCTGAATTGAGTTAGTACAGGTATAGGGAAGCCGTGTGGCTGAATTTGGTTGCGCTAATTGCTAAAATAATAAGCCGCTTGCTTAAAAATGCTAAATAAAGGTACGCCTATGCAATAAAAAGATAGGAAATATGAACTGTTGTTTGTTTTTTTGTTTTCCGACCGTGTGGGTCGATGTATATATATTTATATCTCTTGTCAAATTGCAAAAGCTCCTCCGTAGAAAGGAGACTCTGCCAAAATTTTCCAAAATTTCGGGAGTTAGAAAATTTCTAAAATTTTCACTAATGACAAATGATTTAAAATTTGTAAGCAAATAGAATTGAAACTGAATATTGAAATCTAATTTAAAATTGTGTATGTAAAGTAAGGTGAAATCAAAGAAATTGTTCGAAGAAACTAAAGGAAGAAAAGTTTGCAAATAAACTTTTATTTGAGATTTTAAATAAATTAGTAAGTGAAACTAATAAAAGGAAATGGTTAATTAAATATGGGTTGAGATAAGGTGAATAAAATTCAATATTCAAAGTTTGAAGACAAATTGAATTCAAGTAGAGTTGAAGATGGAAATCTGAATGGAAATTGGGAAAAAGTATTGAGATTTGAAAATAATTAATGAATGGAGGCAAATTGAAATTTATAGGGAATTGGAATTCAATTTGAATATAAACTTCGGCAGTGAAGAAGTAAAATAAATATAATTTTTTTTTATATTGGACTTAAGAAATGAAGGATGAAATTCTTAAGTAAATTGGTATTGGGAATATACTAAGTAATTTTGGGATTAAAAAAAAATACTAAGTGAATAATTGAATGAAGATTTAAAACTGGAAATGGGGAAATGGGATGGTTGTAAATAAGTGAATGGAAATCAAAATGAATGTGAATAAAAGAGAATTGATATAGTTAAAAATCAATTGAAATTAATACGTAGGATGTACGTATAATATTTTATTCGCATAGCGATTTGATCCAGATTCGAGCACAGAATTTCGAGATAGTTATATCGGTCCGAATTGGGATTTTTGATTTAAAAGGATAAAATTTAATGGCCCGACAAAAGGTATGTGGTTAAATTTCGGTATGAAATTTGATGATTTTCTTGTCTAGCCACTTGGTTTTTTGTTTTCTTTTGAAATTTGGTGGCCCGTAGAGGCGTTTTGTAGTTGTACCGATCTAGCCGCGCAAAGGAGACGTTGGCAAAAGTTTTCAAAATTTTAGGGAGTTAGAAAAATTTTGAAATTTTTTTGATAATTCAAAATTTGGTTTTGAATTTATAATTTGAATTATTAAGTAAGTAATGTTGTTTGGGATTTGTGGATAGGTTTGAAAGGTTAATAAGAGGGATATTGTGTCTTTGATAAAAAGATTGTTTTGGGAAGTCATTGAAAACTGTTTGGTTTTGGGAAGTGAGTGAACGGGTTATGAACCATTCTTCTTAACTAACAATTTCGGGGACGAAATTCTTTTAAGGGGGGAGGAATGTGACGACCCGGGATTTTTGAGCATTTGAAATTGGAATATTTAATTAATTTTAAATATTCAAAAGTAAACTTTTAACTTGAATTTCAAATATCACTATTTATTGGATAATTTAATTATTAAATTAAATGATTTGGAGTTGGGTAAAATGTTGAATCTGGAGTTTTAAGCCTGTTAAAAATAGTTTGAAGGCTTTGAAAATTCATATTAATAATGCTGAAGGTGATAGAACTTTTAAAATTGAATTTGAAAGTGGTTTGTTCAGTTTTAAAAATATATCGTTTAAATCGACGTTTAAAAATAGACTTCGGGGGCACAATCTCGGAATTCGACGAAACTAGTTCCATTGGATCCGTAATAGTGTATTATTATCTGATTTCAATTTTCATAGTGATTGGAGTTGTTGTGTGAGCGTACAATATATAAACGCGCTGAAATTTATATTGAAATTAAATATTATAACTGGATCCAAAAAGCTATCGTCTCCATACGATCGAATTAGGACTCAAAACCTTTTCCATTGTGTTCGGAATAGGGGTATAACATTATAAACGCCTAGCGGCATGCCTCGATAGGAGATCGAGATTTTGAGCTACGGTTTTCGAGATAATTTAAAATTCTAATTTAAATATAAAATATATATTGTTTGACCAGTCCAAGCTATTCACATCAAAGCTTTTTTCACCTCATTTCAGAAGCACTGTAGCTTCCCTTCTCCAACACGCCTTCCTCAACTTTATATCACGTCTAATCTTTATTTCCCCCTTCAAATCAAAGTAAATCACAGAGAAGAAAAAAAATCTCTTGAGCCTATCTCCATTTGCTTGTTCAGTTCGAACGAATGTCATTTCAAATCTGAATCCCCAAAATATAATCGAACCCATTCACTCTCCCTCTCCTTCTAATCGAACAAAGGAAGAATGGGAACTCGAATCAATCGCGAGGCTTTTCCCTAAATTCTTCATTCCCCGTTCGCGAGATTTAAAAATCATGTCGATCGAGAATCGTGGAAAGAGGCTGGGCAGCACGCGACATCGCGTGTACGGCGATCGATGATTTGCTTCGTGGAAGCATCGTACGGCGATCGATGATTTTAGGTCAACCTAGCTTGCTCGAAGATTGTCGACGATGTTTGCACGCGAGGCTTGCAAGGGTCTGGTACTTAACGGCTTCGTGCGTGCCTTGGAGATCGTGTGGCTGGCATGTTGTGCTGTTTTCTGCCATCGAAGGTGCAGTCGAGGTTCGTAGGTTCGAGTCATTGTGGGTCGCGATGGAGAAGGAGCTAAGGAGGGAGCTGTCGGGGTCGTTTGGGTTAAGGCAGAAAGGTATAAACTCTTGTTTTTAATTTAAATATAATATATATGTATATATAATTATGAATAGAGAATGTTATTTGTATACATGCATAGAAGAATTTTGAACTCAGATCTGCTTAATTTTATAAATATATATGTATTAAAAATTTTACATTGAAGAAAAAAATCCTGTGGGTTATTTACAGTAAATAAAATATAAATATATTTGGGAAGAGTAGAAATTTTTAAAGATGTTTAAAGTTTATGAAAATTGGATTTTTAAAACCTATATGGATTATTTTTCATATGTAGTTGAAAATGAAGAAAACTAAGATTTAATTTACTAGGCTATGATAAAAATAATTTATTAAGGTGTTTAATTTATTTAATTAACTTATTTAATTATTTATAGAAATTGTTAGAGGAAGATTAGTTAAAACTAAAATATTAGTTAGCTGAATTAACTAAATAAAACTAATTGTTCGGTTAGTTAAAATATTAATAAACCGTATAATGTTTATTCAAGGTCTGAAATCGTGGAGAGACAAGCCGGTTCGGATAGGATTGCAATTAAAAATCAAAGGTGAGTTAATCTCACTCATCTGGGTTTATGTTTAATTAAAATGGTTGAATTTAAATAATTGGTTGAATGATTGAATTGATTGGATGTGGTATATTATATAGTAGTATATAGTATATATTGGAGTGATTGATTTCCCGCATTATATAGCGGATGAGACCCTATGCGCCACATAATAGCGGATGATATTATTTAAACCCATATACCGCGATATTCCACCTCGAAGTGGAATTGGTATTGTGCTAACATCTGTGGATGCTGGGAAACAGGTTGGAGGGATCCAACTGGATTCCTCCAAAATTTATTTAGATTGTTTAATATTCTATGTTAAGGATATTTGATATTCCGTGATAAATTATATTGATAATTGGAATATTGAATGATATGGTTTGTTTGAATATATTTCGGTGCACTGAGTTACCAAAATATATATATTGGATTTTTGGAAAGAAATAAAAGAGTAAATTTTTAACTAAATAATTATAGAGAATTTAAATAAATTAAAGAATGAATTGGAAAAGAATAAAAGTGATTTTAAAATTCTAATAAATAAAATTCCGAGTATGGAAGAGGGAATTTGAATAAACAAGGGAATAATGAATTTTAAAACTTAAGTGATATTATTTATAAGAATAAAGAATTTATTTTAATTCAAGGTTTAAATTTAATCAAAAGGAAAAAGTAGGAATTCGGGGAATCTGGAATTTAAATTTTTAGTTTAAAGATTTTAAATCATATTAAAGAAATAAAATCTGAAAGTTAATGGATTTTGAAATAAATGGAGTAAGTAAGGAAATTTATTTCAAAGTGAAGTAAATTGGAAATCAATTGTAAATTGATTTAAGTGTTTGGAATTGTAATTTAAAAGAGAAGTGAGATTTTGGAATTTATAAACTGGGTTTATAAAGTGAAGTAAAATATCAATGGATATTTGGAAACATAAATTCAAGGTGGGGATTTATAAAGGAATGTGAATTTGTTTAAGAAAAAAAATAAATAAATAGTGATTTATTTTTTTAAAGGATGTGAAAGAGAAGCATATTTCCTTGAATAGCCAAGTACGTTTCCAAAGCAAAGTTTTAAGTATAAGTTAAAGGTTTTAAAGTGTTTCAAAGTGTGTTTTAGAAAATTTATTATTTTTCAAATGATTAAATTTTAAAGTAAGTATTTCTCAAATTTATTATAGTAGTAATTATTAAAAGTGACGTAGTATTTTGTTTTAGAAAGGATAAAATTTAGTGTTATATTTTATAAGTAGCTTTATTTTAAATATTATTTAAGCATATATCTTTGAATAAAGTATTAAAGTAGTTTTTAATTTAAAGTATATTTTATAATAAAGTGTTTTAAATTATTATACTTGGTGATTTCAGTGGAAATAGAAAACATTTGGGAATTTATTCCATGAGAGAAGACGGTTTGAAACTATTTTCAAAGGGTTGAAAAGTGGAAATATATCTTGCGAAGATATTTTGAGATTAATAAATAATTTGGGAAATTATTTATGTTTGTCAGATGTTTTGTGGATGTTAGTTGATAGTTAAATAACCGACTATCAATATTGGCCAATGCGCTGATCGTTTCGAAGAGACCGGGATTGGGATTAATTTCCCGGAAACCACTTCGATCCAGTTTGTACGTTTTCGTGGGGAAACGAGTTTGGAAACGAAGATGGAGCAGTGAAGTGCAAGGGCTAATCGCTACTAATCCTGAGGGTGATTCCAAAATGGATGTAGTAGGAATAGTGCCTTCGGTTCCGTTCGAACCCGGGACGGACTTGTATGGATGAATGCTTTCAGAACATCGTCAGGAGGACGGTGAGCATTTTAAGTGAAATGTTCTATAAATGTAACGCTTAGCCTCGAGCCTCATCAACCGGGAATGACTGAAAATCAAGGTTTATGCAGCAAGGCTAAGTGGGTAGCACCCATTAGGGTGAGGTCATCCCTGTCTAGATGTTCCTTTTATTTCGGCTTAGTGGGCGGTTGCTGATCCCAACCGCGAGGTGATCTTACTCGGAATTATCCAGCAAGGGGTAGTTCCGGTCTTGTGTTGCAGGGGATTGGGAGTGATCCTCGGTACGCTGGTCTAGACCAGGTACTGTGACAGGTGGTACCACAGTGCCTAGTCATTAGTTGGAAATCCATTCTCCCTACGCGCCTGTACGGTTTTAATTGTGCCCAACTATTGCTGAAACGTGAGATGCAAGCATTTCAGCTAGATTCTATTTTTACTTTCTATAGACACTATTATAATATCAGAGGATTTTGATAAAAAAGTGTTTTGGCTATCGTAAGGTAAAAACTCGACATGTTTATTTGTGGCGTGGTCTTACGAGATGCTTTTGATTTTAAAAGAATTTGAAAACTTTAATAATCCAATCGAGTGTGTTTTCTCACGCTGGTTTTCCAGACTGACTCGGGTGTTATTTTATTATAATGCTCAGGTCAGACCGAGTATTATAGATTATAGGAAAGGATACCATGGAGCTCAGGAGACGAGTTGGAAGGCGAGACGTATCACTCGTACTTGGTATATATTCCGCTGTGTTGTGTACTGTGTATTCTGTTGTGGGTCAAGTTAATATAACTGACCAGTATTTGATTCTGATTGTATTGTACTCTAATGATGTAATGTATAAACAGATAAAAAAATCTTGTTTTAAAGATTAATCATTTATCTATTATATATTGTTCCGCTGCGTTTGTGAGATTCTGATGTTGTTTTGTTTTTTTTTCCTCTACCTCCTTCTTCTTTAACCCTAATGGTTTGATTTTTCGGGCATAGAAAAATCGGGTCGTTACACTTAGCCTAGAGAAGCACAGAGGTGGCAGAGTCATAATGTGCAACAATGATAAATGTAAAATTATCGGTAAAGCCAGAAGCAAAGCTTATAGAGTATACAACAAAAGGACGAGAACAATTGTGGAATCATGATGGCATTGATAATCAAAGGAAAAAAGGTACGTTCATCTCTCAAACAAAATATATCAGTTAGTTTGCCAACAAATTTGGATTGAAAGATGTTAAACCTGCAAAAACACCTATGAGCACAATAATTAAACTTGACAAGGATGAAAAAGGTAAGGTAGTTGATCAAAAGAAATATCGAGGTATGATTGGATGATTGGATCACTTCTTTATCTTACTGCTTCTAGACCAAACATTATGTTCTATGTTTGTTTATGTGCACGGTTTCAATCAAACCCAAAAGAATCTCATTTAAAAGCTGTAAAAAGGATTATAAGGTATCTGTTGCACACCCCACGGTTTGGTCTATGGTATGATAACTTTGAGTTAAAGGGGTATTCAGATGTAGATTATGCTGGTAGTCTAGTTGATAGAAAAAGAACTGGTGGTGTGACAACCCAGAATTTTAGATATTTGAAATTGGAATATTTAATTGATTTTAAATATTTAAAAGTTAATTTTTAACTTGAATTTCAAATATAACTATTTATTGGGTGATTAAATTATTGAATTTAACAATTGGAAATTGGGTAAAATATGAAATCAGGAGTTTCAAGCTTGTTAAAAATATTTCACAGGATTACAAAATTTATATTGATAATACGGAAGGTGATAAAAGTTTTAAAAGTGAAATTGGAAGTGATTTGTTCTGTTCTAAAAATATATCGTTTAAATTGATATTTAAAAATAGCCTTCCCGGGCACAGTCTCGGAATTCGACGAAACAAGTTCCATTGGATCCGTAATAGTGTGTTATTATTGGATTTCAAATTTCGTAGTGTTTGGAGTTGTCGTGTGATCATACGGTAAGTAAACGCGCTAAAATTTATATCGAAAATTTAATATAATTACTGGGTCCAAAAAGCTATCTTCTCCATACGATCGAGTTAGGACTCGAAACCTTTTCCATTGCGTTCGGAATAGGGGTTTAACATTATAGACGCCTAGAGGCACGCTTGGATAGGAGATCGAGATTTTAAGCTGCGGGTTCGGGACGATTAAATTTTAAATAAATACATATATAAAACTGATTGACATATATATATATACACACACATCAGAACTTTTTCCCCTTCCTATCAAAACACTATAGCCCTCCTTGTTCACGCAAGGATCAAATCATGTTCCCTCCTTTATTTCAAATCCCCCTTTTTATTTCAAATGACATCAGTTCTTTTAAAAAAATAAAAAAAATAAAAAAATTATAAAGTAAAGCTCGGTCAAGCTCATATAAGAAAGGAAGGGAAGGTTAGAAATCGAAAGCCAGAAATCATGGCCGAACTCTCGTTTTCTTCTCCCGTTCCTCAATTTCAAATCAAAATTTAAATTCTATAAAAAAAAGGAAAGAGAAGTTAAACGAACGAATCGTTCGTTCGATAAAAAAAAAGTGTCGCAAGTCCTCTCTTCTTCCTTATGTTCAGAATTGGAATCGAGTTTGACGAACTCGTCGAGCCAAGGGCGAAATCGTGGACCGGTCTAGGCTGGGGAAGTCTCACGACTTTGGGGTTTGGGTGCTTGACTCGCGCTGAACAAGCGAAAGTAGGCGTCGATCGGAAGGTGCATGGTCATTGGTCAGAGCCGTTAGAAGGGAGGGGATATCGCATATGTTCTCGAGCTCTTGAAGGCGGGTAAGCCGGAGACTCGCGATTTGGGGATAGGGCATTGGGTTCAAGAGGCAGCGACGGCAAGAAGATGCTCGTACTCGAGCATGGCAGCGGCAGTTCGAATTGGAGTGCGAGAAGCGTTGGTTAGTCGAGATGGTCTGGTCGAGTTCAGAGAGCAGTGAGGTATATTCAATAATTTATCTCAAAATTAATATATCTATATAAGATGTACAAGAAAGAAAATATATATATATATATAATATATACATAACCCAGTTTTTGAAATTTACAGTAAGATATTAAGCAGTTTGTTTTTAAATTTAATCTGATATATATATATATATATATATATCCATAGATTAAGAAAAATATGTACATACATTAATTTAATGGTCGATTTAAATATATATAGGTAAAACAGAAAAAAAATGTATATATAAGGTTTTGGAAAAATATAGGGATTTTTAAAGGGTTGTAGAGTTTATAAAGATTTGATTTTTAAGACGTATATAGGTTATTTTTAGTATATGTAGTTTCAAAAGAAAAGGAAAAGAAAATATATATGAATTATCTATATAAAATATATGTATACATATTAAACCTGCTTGTTTGTTTTAAAATAACGTATTTTGGAAATTAACTTATTTAATTATTTTTGTAACTTAAAACTTATTTATTATAGGGAAAAATTAGTTAAATAGAATTATTAGTTAATAAAATTTATTAAATGGAAATTTATCATTTGATTAGTTCAAATATTAATAAACCATACAATGTGTTACAAGGTCTGAAATCATGGAGAAAACAAGCCTGTTTGGATTGGATTGCAAAACAAAAAAATCAAAGGTGAGTCAATCTCGCTCAAATTGGATTGCTAGTGAATTTAAATAGTTAAATTTAAATTATTGGTTGATTGATTGAATCGTCTGGATGTGATATTATATATAATAGTATATATATTGGAGTGATTGATTTCCCGCAATATATAGCGGATGACCCTATATACCACGATATCCCCCTCGAAGTGGGATTGGTATTTTTATATTGTGCTAACATCTGTGGATGCAAGGAAAACAGGTTGGAGGGATCCAACTGGATTCCTCAAAAATATTAAAATTTATTTTCATATTCAGTTATGTGATTTATTTGATAATCTGTGATAGATTATATTTAAAATTGAAAGTATTGAATGATAAGGTTTGCTGGACATATTTTGATATTTTAAGATGTCTAAAATAATAAGATTGGACTTTTGAAGAAAATTAAAAGAGAGAATTTTAAGTAAAATAAATATAGTGAATTTGGATAAATTTAAAAGAATGAATTTGGGGAAAAAAAGGAAAAGTTTAATTTTAAAACCCTATTTAAATAAATGCCGAAATATGGGGAGAATAGAAATTTTGAATAAATGCGAATTAATGGATTTTAAAAATATGGACTTAAGTGATACTGATTTGGAGTACAAATAATTTATTGTTAAATTCAAGATTTAAAATGAGTGGAGAAAATAAAGGGAGAATTTTGAAATAAATGGTGAAATTGATATTTTCAGTTTTAAATCATAACTAAGAATCGAATCTGGAATTAATTGATTTTGGAATTGGTTTGGATAAGTCGAGGACAAATTTTAAAGGAAATTTAATTCAGAGAACTGATTTTAAAAAAATCAATTAAGTGTTTGTGACAGCGATTTAAGAAAATGAGATAATGAAATTTATAACGGGGTTTATAAATAAAGTGAAATATTTATCAATGGATAATCTTAAAGTATAAATTCATGGTGGAAATTTATAAGGAAAGGGTGATTTGTTTAAAAATAAATAGTGGTTTATTTTTAAAAGTGTGGAAAGAAACTTTACGGGATTGGGACGTAAATTAATCTGGAAATAAATCGAGAAGGATTTATAAATGGTTGGACGGGTTATATTGGTGTGGGAAGTGTATTTCCGGAAAATCTAAAGTATATTTTCAAAGGAAGGTTTTTAAGTATACGTTAGAAGTTTTAAAAGTGTTTTAAAAGAATGTTTTAGAAAATTTATTATTTAGTTGTTTTTAAATTTGTTAAACTAAATAGTAATTAAGTAAATTATAGTAGTCGATTATTTTTAAATATTAAACTAGTATTATAATTTTAAAAAAAATGATAACTATTAAATATTTATATTTTGTAAAATAACTTTTATTTTTAAAAAGTGGTTTTGGCTTAAGTTTTACTTGGGGAAATTTATTATAAAATTGCATAAACATTATTTTGAATAAAGTGATGTAAGTGGTTCATGTTAAATGTTTAAGTGAATATTTTGGATGGAGTGATTTAAATTATTTGAAAATCTAAAGTATTAAGAATTGGCGATTTTCTGGGGAAATAAAACAATTGGTGAATGATTGTTTGAATTGGTAGTGTAACGACCCAGTATTATAGACTATTCGCATCCGCAGATGTCGAACTTGAATAATTCAAAATACCGAATTGTTAATTAAATTTGGCAAAACTGAACATATACAGTAAATAAATAATCACAGATCACAGACACAGAGTAATAAATGCAGCGGAAACAAAAGATAGTAGTTCATGAAGCTACCATATACATATCAGAGTAAAATAAGGTACAACAGATGTCTCGAATACAATAGTCAAATACAAGAATCAGAATACAATCACTAGAATCAACTGGATATTTGAAAGCTGGATAGATAGCTGGATCTCCAAGCGAAGCTCCAACTCCAAAGGTGAGTCTCGAATACTGGTACACTCAGTCTGACCCGAGCGTAAAGAAAACACAAAACACTCGAGTCAGGATTAACATTCTTATATCAATAAATCCAACTCAAGTGAAATAGCAATTGAAATACAAGTAACTCAAAGGATGTTTGGAATAACCTGTAACGACCCCGAAATTTAAATTTATTTAAATTAATAATTAAATGAAATTTTGAGTTAAATTTATGATTAAATAAATTTTTGAATAAAAATTGTGAAATTTAATTTAAAAAATGGAGCGAGTTTCCCCGATATCCAAGTATATTCTGTATAAATCATTTGGGATTAAAATATTGTAACTAGTGTATATGTGAGTATATGTGTGTATATTGAATGTATATATATATATATTTAGGTATATGCGAGCAAATTTAATATATATTTGAATTGATGGTTAAAGATGGTTTGAGTTTATAAAATAAATATAAGACAATAAATATTAAGTAAATACTGATAATTAATATTTGAACTAGGAATTGAAATTAATATAAGGTAAGTTTTAATTAAAATAGAAGTAGAATATTTGTTAAAATCTAACAACAATTTAGAATAGAAATTTATTTACATTTCAAAGTAGTAAGAAAACTAGAGAAAACAAATAAACAAGGAATAAAATCAAGTGTGAAAGCAAACCAGGTTTGTGTAAAATAGAAATAAATCAAAGTATAAATGAATGAAGACACTAAACAAAAATAGAACAAATAAAACCACACATTAAAAATAGCATTTCATTCATATTATAAAACAAAATAAGAAAAAAAAAGACACAAGTTAAAACTTTATAACAATAACCATACTAATTTATATATGTATATGTTCAACTAAATGTAGGCTGAGAGAGGAAGTAACAACAAAGCAATAAAATAAGAAACCAGACAACATTATAATTTTAAAAGTATGAAACCAGACTTGGAAACAAAAGACAAAAGAAAATATAAGATCTTGAACTTGCCAGAGAAGAAATGTACACAACAACAATTTATGCAGCAGCCACCAAAACGTATTATCTCGGCCACAAAGAAGAGCTATATTCAAAGATAGGTATGTAGACCTGGAAGTAAACAAAGATGTGAACAGGCTAAACAAATACAAACAAGTACAAATGCAAATATCCTTAGTACATAACATATATTCTATCAGCCGAGTAAAGTAGTATGTAACAAATAGTAAATTGTAAACAAAAGGACTCATGCATTTAATACAAAACATCTCAACCATAATTTGGTCATTCGAAAATGTACAAAAGAAATAAAATAAGATAACATCACTTGTACAAAATATTATCTCCAACCTGTAAACTTCTTTTATACATATCAACTCTTCATCTTTTTGTTCGTTCATTTCTTTACTGAGAAATTTTTTAAAGCAAGCTTCATCTCAAATATAAACATATCATTCAAACTTAAAAACAAATCCAACATAAAACTAGAGCAAATCAAACCAGAAACCAAAGACTGGAGGAAAAGATGTCAGCTTGCAAATGTTTCAAAGCCTGGTTTAAAAAGGAAGGCTCTGTTCTTCTTCTTCTTCTGGGTAAACAATGTGAGTAAACATTTTAACTAGAACTTAAGTGGTTAATTATCTGTTGCTTGAAGAAAAATTGCTGTGATGATGATGTTTTACATGTTAGATAGAAGTATAAAAATCTGTGTATATGAAGTATTTGAATATGCCTGTCTGATTACTTGTACCTCTCTGTTTCTGATTTCAGAGATTTTTAAACCAAACAAAGATTCAAACTCTCAATTTAATCACTGTGAAACTATGGTGTTCAATCAAGCTAGTTTATTTTTAAACATCACCTAGTTTTTAAAACAAGTTCTAGTATTTTAAGTTTAGAAAATTACTGGAAATAAGAAAATACAGTTGAAACCTTAAATATGTGATAAATTCGAACATGATGAATTGCGAATTCAATTATGTAACTGGAATCCTTACTCAAAAGTAGGATTTTTAAAATAAAGATGATGATTTTTAAGTAAGTATTCAGGGTGCAATTCGAAAATGAATCAAAAATACATTTTTATCAATTTCTGTTGATTCAACAAATTTTAATTGTTAAAATTCGTTGAGAGGCTAGCTGGGTGATTTACTAATACAGGAAAATTGTTCAAAAAAATTTCTAATGCAAGATTTGTTTGAACGAATTAAATTTAGGGTTTTACAACCAAAATTGGTTCGCGGGTTTTCTAGGGAAATGGCGTGGTCGTGGGTTGACCGGAGTAGATCGCAGGAGGGGGAAACGTTGCGTGGTGGCATGATGCGTTTTTGGTTTGGTTGGCGAACTCGCTGGTGGTCGGCAATGTCGGGTCGAGGTGGTTTGTAAAACTTGGGTTTTGTTTCAGGTTTGCTCCAACTAGCTCGATTTCGAGTTCGACTTTGCTAAGGAGTTTTGGGTGGTCGAAGTAGTTGCTGGGGTCGTAGGCGACTTGTGGAAGGGCTCGGCGACGATCGGAGAAGCTCCGATCGAATGTGCACGTGCACGAGCGTTTAACTTGTGTCAGTGGGTCTTGAATTTGGAGGAGAAGAGGAAGGACTCGGAAATTCTGTGGTTTTGGCTCGGGAAAAGGAAGGAGATGCTTCGGTTGGCTCCTGGGTTTGTGCTTGGGAAGACAGTTTGTACTGGAATAGGAAATTAGTATATAAAATTGGAGAAGAGAGGAGGTATAGGGGTGGAGCCGGGGAAATAGGCCAGGGAACTCGGGTTCGACACGGGTAAATTGGGTTTTTGCCTGAGTTCGTTTTGATGCAAGGTTTTAACAATATTACATATAAACAGGTTTTTATAAAATACCAGATAAAGGTTTTGACTTAAATTTTTGACAAGTTAATCGAGAATATGATAAGTAATTTCAATGGGAAATGTAAGATCGAATGGAAATTGTAATTAAAAAATGTCATTGCTATTTATAAGTTTGTAGTTTAAAGTTAAATTAACTAATTTGATTTAATTAAAGAATAAGAGTTAACTAATTTAAATTCTAATTTAGAAATAATAATTAATTGATTACGAAAGTAATTAAGTAATTAATGAATAAATGAATGGGTAATTAAGTTTTAAATAAATAAGATGAATTGATAATAAATTAAGATTAATTCACTGATTTAAATATAACTAAGAAGTGATCAATTGGAAGTTTGGAATTAATTGATTAGTTAATTAATGATTTATTGATCCAAATAGCAGTTTGTTCGAAAGGAATAAATTTATTGAAATATAATATTAAGTTAATGAAACTTATTATAGTATACATTGATAAAAATTAAGGGTAATCAATTTAAAGGATAATTAATTAATGTTTTGTAATTAATTAATATTAATCAGGATTAGAAATTTATTCATAAGAAATTAATCTGATTTGAATTAATTAGACAATTAAATTGACCCTACTTATGAATGTTTGGATTCTATTGAATGTGAATTGTTTGATATCCCTGATATATGATGCTTTGTGATACATCCTGATTTATGTTGTGATCTGTAATTTACTTATCTATGATATATATATCTATGATCCGTGAATGAAGATGAGTGTTATAGTTTATATCGCTTATTAACTATATTTATGTATTCTGATCTGTGATGATTGTATGATGTTGCACTATTGTGTGTGTGAAACCCCTAGACTACACTTATACACACACAAATATGGATTTCACGTGGAAATCGGTTAAGTCACAGATAATTTAAATTTGATGTTTTTGAAATTGAAGTTTTTATTTCAATTGATTTTTGAAATGGATTTGGGTTAAAGGTTAAAGCTTTTAAAATGGAATTTCAAAGATAAAAGTTATTTCGAATAACTTGATCAAGTTTTGAAATTTAAATAATTTGATTTAAATTTGAATTCAAGTTTGAAATTGAATCCTATGATTTGAAAACTAGGGATTAAAGATGTTGTACTAGTTATATATCGGTTAAACCATTGTAAAAGTATTGATTTGGGATTTTGAATTTAATTCAAGGGTTTTAACTCGTGTAAATATAACTGGATTTTTCCGAAACGAAAACTACTTGTTTTCAAATAATAATAGCTTTCATTTTAAGAAAGGATTTCCAAATTGTGTTGAACGGTTTCAAGTTTGAAATGGAATTGAAATGTTTTGAATACTATGAAATGAGTCTTTGATTCAAAGACCGAACGAGTTAAACCATTCGAAATGAAATTGTTTTGAAAGCTATTTGTTAAATCTTTGATTTAAAGATTTAACGAGTTAATCAATTGAAATGGGAATTAAATTTGGAAAACCTGTGAATGAATCTTTTATTTAAAAGATTAAAGTGTGGAAATTGTTTTAAACCGTTGAAGGTTGTTAAAATGAATCTTTTTGTTTAAAAAGATTAAAATGGTAATTTGTTAAACCATTTGAAGAAAGTTTGGGTAATAAGTTGTGACTTAATTGAAATCCCATTATCCATTTGTTTTTGAATATTGCGCTCACTATTCGGGTTAGCCGGGAAAAGACATCTGTGTCATATAACCCATTCTGAATAGTGATACGTCGTATATGGATCGCATTTGCTATATTACAGCATGATAGGGGGTTCTCGCTTCGTGGTTTGGTGGCGAACGGGAGACTCTTGCCCCTACATGTCCCTGAGTGGGATGGGTTGGTTGTGACAATCGAGAGGCTGGCCGTAAAAGCACTTGCGAGGTACCAGTGTAAGCCACGGTGGGGCTGGGATGGTTGAAAAGCCTACCGGTTGTGACCGCCGACGGTAGGACGTTACATTTGGTATCAGAGCTAAGGTTGAACTTTAGCTCAGGAGTATAACACGTTAAGTAGCTCATTAGAGATAGAGTGAAGTAAATTCTAGAATGAGTAATTCTCAGATATCCGTCTGAACGTCTCAGTAAATTCTCTTACTATCCACTGATAGTAAGTATGAGTGCAAGAAGAGGACGAGATAGGAGATAGGGAAATACGACTATAAATGGTCAATACCCTGCAACAGTGGAAACAATCTTTCTTATCAATATTCTTTGATTCGTTTCCAAAATTCTTTTCATTGCTTCGTATCAGCTACAAGAAGAAGTTTTGGTGTGGTGATGGCCCTATGAATCACTGTCGAAGATCTTTACTTTCGTATTTCATCGGTTTCTTATCAGCCTTTTGGATTTAAACCTTAATGAGTTTGAAATTGAAAATTTTAAATTGAGATAAATTGATTAATAGAATATGAAGGCTAAATTGAATTGTATCAATTAAAACGATTTCGTTTGAAACCGAAATTTTGAAATTCTATCGAAACTTCTTTTGAAAACCAAAATCCGAAGAGGGAGAATTGGTATGTATTATGAGATATCCCGACTTGAATTCGGAATCCGTATCTTGTGTTAGAGGAGTTATAGGAGATCGAATCTATCTATCTATCTCTGCGATTGCTTTCGTGCCTGCGAATTTCGAGGACGAAATTCTTTTAAGGGGGGAAGTTTGTAACGACCCCGAAATTTAAATTTATTTAAATTAATAATTAAATGAAATTTTGATTTAAATTTATGATTAAATAAATTTTTGAATAAAAATTGTGAAATTTAATTTAAAAAATGGAGTGAGTTTCCCCGATATCCAAGTATATTCTGTATAAATCATTTGGGATTAAAATATTGTAACTAGTGTATATGTGAGTATATGTGTGTATATTGAATGTATATATATATATATTTAGGTATATGCGAGCAAATTTAATATATATTTGAATTGATGGTTAAAGATGGTTTGAGTTTATAAAATAAATATAAGACAATAAATATTAAGTAAATACTGATAATTAATATTTGAACTAGGAATTGAAATTAATATAAGGTAAGTTTTAATTAAAATAGAAGTAGAATATTTGTTAAAATCTAACAACAATTTAGAATAGAAATTTATTTACATTTCAAAGTAGTAAGAAAACTAGAGAAAACAAATAAACAAGGAATAAAATCAAGTGTGAAAGCAAACCAGGTTTGTGTAAAATAGAAATAAATCAAAGTATAAATGAATGAAGACACTAAACAAAAATAGAACAAATAAAACCACACATTAAAAATAGCATTTCATTCATATTATAAAACAAAATAAGAAAAAAAAAGACACAAGTTAAAACTTTATAACAATAACCATACTAATTTATATATGTATATGTTCAACTAAATGTAGGCTGAGAGAGGAAGTAACAACAAAGCAATAAAATAAGAAACCAGACAACATTATAATTTTAAAAGTATGAAACCAGACTTGGAAACAAAAGACAAAAGAAAATATAAGATCTTGAACTTGCCAGAGAAGAAATGTACACAACAACAATTTATGCAGCAGCCACCAAAACGTATTATCTCGGCCACAAAGAAGAGCTATATTCAAAGATAGGTATGTAGACCTGGAAGTAAACAAAGATGTGAACAGGCTAAACAAATACAAACAAGTACAAATGCAAATATCCTTAGTACATAACATATATTCTATCAGCCGAGTAAAGTAGTATGTAACAAATAGTAAATTGTAAACAAAAGGACTCATGCATTTAATACAAAACATCTCAGCCATAATTTGGTCATTCGAAAATGTACAAAAGAAATAAAATAAGATAACATCACTTGTACAAAATATTATCTCCAACCTGTAAACTTCTTTTATACATATCAACTCTTCATCTTTTTGTTCGTTCATTTCTTTACTGAGAAATTTTTTAAAGCAAGCTTCATCTCAAATATAAACATATCATTCAAACTTAAAAACAAATCCAACATAAAACTAGAGCAAATCAAACCAGAAACCAAAGACTGGAGGAAAAGATGTCAGCTTGCAAATGTTTCAAAGCCTGGTTTAAAAAGGAAGGCTCTGTTCTTCTTCTTCTTCTGGGTAAACAATGTGAGTAAACATTTTAACTAGAACTTAAGTGGTTAATTATCTGTTGCTTGAAGAAAAATTGCTGTGATGATGATGTTTTACATGTTAGATAGAAGTATAAAAATCTGTGTATATGAAGTATTTGAATATGCCTGTCTGATTACTTGTACCTCTCTGTTTCTGATTTCAGAGATTTTTAAACCAAACAAAGATTCAAACTCTCAATTTAATCACTGTGAAACTATGGTGTTCAATCAAGCTAGTTTATTTTTAAACATCACCTAGTTTTTAAAACAAGTTCTAGTATTTTAAGTTTAGAAAATTACTGGAAACAAGAAAATACAGTTGAAACCTTAAATATGTGATAAATTCGAACATGATGAATTGCGAATTCAATTATGTAACTGGAATCCTTACTCAAAAGTAGGATTTTTAAAATAAAGATGATGATTTTTAAGTAAGTATTCAGGGTGCAATTCGAAAATGAATCAAAAATACATTTTTATCAATTTCTATTGATTCAACAAATTTTAATTGTTAAAATTCGTTGAGAGGCTAGCTGGGTGATTTACTAATACAGGAAAATTGTTCAAAAAAATTTCTAATGCAAGATTTGTTTGAACGAATTAAATTTAGGGTTTTACAACCAAAATTGGTTCGCGGGTTTTCTAGGGAAATGGCGTGGTCGTGGGTTGACCGGAGTAGATCGCAGGAGGAGGAAACGTTGCGTGGTGGCATGATGCGTTTTTGGTTTGGTTGGCGAACTCGCTGGTGGTCGGCAATGTCGGGTCGAGGTGGTTTGTAAAACTTGGGTTTTGTTTCAGGTTTGCTCCAACTAGCTCGATTTCGAGTTCGACTTTGCTAAGGAGTTTTGGGTGGTCGAAGTAGTTGCTGGGGTCGTAGGCGACTTGTGGAAGGGCTCGGCGACGATCGGAGAAGCTCCGATCGAATGTGCACGTGCACGAGCGTTTAACTTGTGTCAGTGGGTCTTGAATTTGGAGGAGAAGAGGAAGGACTCGGAAATTCTGTGGTTTTGGCTCGGGAAAAGGAAGGAGATGCTTCGGTTGGCTCCTGGGTTTGTGCTTGGGAAGATAGTTTATACTGGAATAGGAAATTAGTATATAAAATTGGAGAAGAGAGGAGGTATATGGGTGGAGCCGGGGAAATAGGCCAGGGAACTCGGGTTCGACACGGGTAAATTGGGTTTTTGCCTGAGTTCGTTTTGATGCAAGGTTTTAACAATATTACATATAAACAGGTTTTTATAAAATACCAGATAAAGGTTTTGACTTAAATTTTTGACAAGTTAATCGAGAATATGATAAGTAATTTCAATGGGAAATGTAAGATCGAATGGAAATTGTAATTAAAAAATGTCATTGCTATTTATAAGTTTGTAGTTTAAAGTTAAATTAACTAATTTGATTTAATTAAAGAATAAGAGTTAACTAATTTAAATTCTAATTTAGAAATAATAATTAATTGATTACGAAAGTAATTAAGTAATTAATGAATAAATGAATGGGTAATTAAGTTTTAAATAAATAAGATGAATTGATAATAAATTAAGATTAATTCACTGATTTAAATATAACTAAGAAGTGATCAATTTGAAGTTTGGAATTAATCGATTAGTTAATTAATGATTTATTGATCCAAATAGTAGTTTGTTCGAAAGGAATAAATTTATTGAAATATAATATTAAGTTAATGAAACTTATTATAGTATACGTTGATAAAAATTAAGGGTAATCAATTTAAAGGATAATTAATTAATGTTTTGTAATTAATTAATATTAATCAGGATTATAAATTTATTCATAAGAAATTAATCTGATTTGAATTAATTAGACAATTAAATTGACCCTACTTATGAATGTTTGGATTCTATTGAATGTGAATTGTTTGATATCCCTGATATATGATGCTTTGTGATACATCCTGATTTATGTTGTGATCTGTAATTTACTTATCTATGATATATATATCTATGATCCGTGAATGAAGATGAGTGTTATAGTTTATATCGCTTATTAACTATATTTATGTATTCTGATCTGTGATGATTGTATGATGTTGCACTATTGTGTGTGTGAAACCCCTAGACTACACTTATACACACACAAATATGGATTTCACGTGGAAATCGGTTAAGTCACAGATAATTTAAATTTGATGTTTTTGAAATTGAAGTTTTTATTTCAATTGATTTTTGAAATGGATTTGGGTTAAAGGTTAAAGCTTTTAAAATGGAATTTCAAAGATAAAAGTTATTTCGAATAACTTGATCAAGTTTTGAAATTTAAATAATTTGATTTAAATTTGAATTCAAGTTTGAAATTGAATCCTATGATTTGAAAACTAGGGATTAAAGATGTTGTACTAGTTATATATCGGTTAAACCATTGTAAAAGTATTGATTTGGGATTTTGAATTTAATTCAAGGGTTTTAACTCGTGTAAATATAACTGGATTTTTCCGAAACGAAAACTACTTGTTTTCAAATAATAATAGCTTTCATTTTAAGAAAGGATTTCCAAATTGTGTTGAACGGTTTCAAGTTTGAAATGGAATTGAAATGTTTTGAATACTATGAAATGAGTCTTTGATTCAAAGACCGAACGAGTTAAACCATTCGAAATGAAATTGTTTTGAAAGCTATTTGTTAAATCTTTGATTTAAAGATTTAACGAGTTAATCAATTGAAATGGGAATTAAATTTGGAAAACCTGTGAATGAATCTTTTATTTAAAAGATTAAAGTGTGGAAATTGTTTTAAACCGTTGAAGGTTGTTAAAATGAATCTTTTTGTTTAAAAAGATTAAAATGGTAATTTGTTAAACCATTTGAAGAAAGTTTGGGTAATAAGTTGTGACTTAATTGAAATCCCATTATCCATTTGTTTTTGAATATTGCGCTCACTATTCGGGTTAGCCGGGAAAAGACATCTGTGTCATATAACCCATTCCGAATAGTGATACGTCGTATATGGATCGCATTTGAAGATCGGTGTTGAAGACCGGATATTTTCGAAAATGAAAGGACAACCTGTCGAATGTCTCTGCACTGGGTAGCTCCCGGTATAGAGATTTATATCACTCTTTTTGTGATGGGAAGTCTGGACGTGATTTGAAAATTATCCGGATTTGCAAGGGCTTCGTGAGAAGTGCCTTCGGTTCTGTTCGATCCCGGAACAGACTTGTATGGATTGTATGTCTGACATTACACTTTGAGATATAAAGCCGATTTCTTTCAAATACATATCTGTTGGTGGCGGAGAATTTATTCTCTTAGCTTAACACCCTTCTCTGAGACGTACGAGCTCAGAGGTTATGTAGTTGAAATTTATCAGCGATATATCCCAATTTGGTAATGTGGCATGCTGAGTGTTGCTGTGTGATGATCAGTGTTTGATCATTTGTGATATGATCATTTGTTTGATCATTTATCTTTGTGATCATAGGTTGATCATCTGTTGACCCAAAGCGTGGCTTTTTTTGAAAAAGCGTAGCTTTGTGGACGAGACTTCGTCGAGCCTCACAACCCGGTAATGGTCGAAACAGGAATTGTGCGGCAAGGTTTTCAGGGGTAGCTCCCCTAGGGTATGACCATTCCTTCTGGAAAAGGGTAGTATCATGGTATGGAGCCCAGATACTTACTCATGTGGATACACTTTCTTTATGATGTGTGATGTTGGTTAGAGAGCTCTCGGTTAAAGGTCCCAAAGGACCGGGGGTGGCATATCTGAGGTTTCTTTTATCCCTTGGGAAAAGGGGTTGCCGGCCTTGTTTGGCAGAGAATAGTTGGTTCTCGGAACGTCCCGCCAGAGGCGTTTCTTTCGTGGAATAGGAAGTTCCTTAGCCTGACCATTTGTTGGAAATCCAAACAAAACAATACGAGCCCTGTACGGTTTTAGTTGTATTACCTGCCATGGAATGTGGTGGTAACCTGCTATTGAACAGGGTAGCTATAGTAGGCATAAGTGCGAAATGTCTATGCTGGCTAAGATTTATATTCTACTTTCGAAATTTTTTTCTACACTATGCACTAGTAATAATATCAAATGATTTGATTTTGCGTAGTAAGCATCTTTGACTATCATAAGAAGAAATCTCCTCCAATTCTGCGTTTGCATTGTGTGTGTGGTGGGAGGTCTTATGGTAGTTTCATTTTCCAAAAGCATTGCGAATTGACTTTAAAATTCTCTGCTATTTGTTTTAAAGATAAACTGTTTTTGTTGCTCACACCAGTCCCATGACTGATCCGGAGTTTATTGTTTCTTTCCTAAACTCTGGATGCTCAAAATTTTCTACACGAGCAGTCTAGAGTTTGGTTTTTCAGATAGTCAGATTAGTAGGTTATCTGGAGCTAGTTCAGTCTTTGGATCGGACTGCACTTGCTTATCTTGGTGTATCGTTATTGGGAGTTCAAGCTATTTCTGGATTAGTGCTTTGAAGATGGAGATTATCCGCTGCTGATGTTATCGTTTTCTTTTCCGCTGCTATTTGTTGTATCATATCTCTGATGTATATTGATATTCATTGTATCATTCTGTTGTATCAGATATTGTATATCAATGTATTATTCATTTCTTACGCTGTGTTATTTACTTAACTGTGTTATAAGCTCCGGCGACTCGGATTTGAACGCTCGAATCTACGACATTCGAGTACGATGTAAAGTATGGATGTCGATTTTCGAACGCGAAAATCTGGGACGTTACATAACCATCCTTTAAGGATCCGTTAAACTATCTACTATGTATTAGTGTACGGTAAATAGATAATGCCTATCAGTAATATAAAATATCAAAATAGTGTAAAGGCGTTATCATTATCCCCCTTAACACATTTTATATAAGCGTTATAGTCTATACATCACTGTAAACTCCACCGTAAACTAGTGGGATATCAGGGAGTACTCCATAGGCATAACACAAAACAAATCGTAGTGGTCGCGTATACAGGGATACAAGTATGACAAGGCACATGAGGCAATACCCAAGGTAGTGAAACTATCGTTTGCCTGATCCGGACTGGTGAGAACGCATCGCCACAGCGATCGCAACACCGCGAAACAACACTCCCAAATCAAGGGTGCACCCATCGACAACAAGTAATGAGTAGTTTTCGAAGAAGTGTGTTCGCTCGAGGTAGCTATCCCCCATTTGGCCCGGCACGGCTCCTGTTTTAGTCATTTCCAATTTGACACAAGTGTCAAGGCTATCCATTATCGTTCTCTTTCTTCAGTCATCACGTACATCATTCCAACCACTTCATTCTGGATCACACACCGCGTATAGTTATTAAAGTGGTTTTCGGTTTAGACAGAGAGTATGTCCCTAACCGATTCCGGTCTCTTTAATAACTTTCGTAATTATTACACCGATTGGTCGCTTAATATATTTCAAACCAAATCAAATTCAATTTCAATTAGAATTTTATAAACCAATATTTCATTTGTCTTTATATATCAATTTCTAAAAATTTACGTTTCAAAACTTCCAAATTACCATTTCAAAATCTTATAATTCAATTTCAATTTTTTGTTTAAACCAATTCAAATATTGATTCAAGTTAGTATATAAGTTTCATTTCAAAAACATTTAAATTAATTTAATTTAACATTCAAAACAATTTAAAATCATTGATCGACTTCATTCAATATTCGTTAAGTAAATTTATCCTTCAAAACAATTTCTATTTAACTTCCAATTTATTAAATCAATTATTTAAGTTCAACTCCATTGTATCAAACCTTACAAATAGCATTAAATTAAATTCATCAAATCAAATTCTTTAAATTACAAGTCTTACATTAATTTCAATAAATCACCCTTTTCATTTCTTGTTAGAGAAATTCAATTTCACTTATTCATTTACTTAGTTACACATTTCAAAACTCAATTTATAAAGAAACTTAATTTCACTTATTCAAGAAGTTCAATTTCACTTAACAAAGAATTCAATTTTATTTAAATTTTAAATAATTCAATCTTATTTAATTATTAAATAATTTCAAAACTTAATTATTAACAAATTTCAAAACTTCATTATTGATAATCCAAATTTAATTATTAAATAATTAATTTTAAAACAACGTTCATTCATCATCTACTATGTTAATATTTTGATTCAGATTATTAAATATTAATATTTCCTTTCATTAAAATTCAAATTCCAACTTCATTTCAAAACCTTATCATTTATTCGAATAAAATCTTTATTATATTTAAATCAAATTATTGACCAATCGAGTTTTATTTAATTCTCTATCCTAGGTCAAAGTTCAATTTGGGTATTTATCATTTCAACCCGATTCCAATTCAATTCAAAATCAAAGTATAGCAAAGGGAACTTGCAGTGTGATAACTGGGATGGTGTCAAAGTAAATAACCAAGCAATAACAACAATCAATATCAATCCAATAATCAATTCAAATAATCCCGAAATAATTGTATTAATTTACATTGTTGTTTGTGCAAATTAATATAATTATTTCTAGAATCTACACTATCATTTCATGTAGATTAAAGATTATTACACTAATTATTCTATGTAATTCTACACTTGACATCAATTATTCAATTTCATACTTCATCAATTAATACAACATAAATTCAAATGGTTCAAGGGTAATTAACTTTTTTTCTATGTGTCAATTGATTTAAACATTTAAAAGGGTCATATTATACAAACTTGTCTAATTAAATTCAACATATATATCAGTTTCAACTCGCTAACAATTCTACTTCAAATTCAATTTCATATTTTTCTCACTTCCTACATTAACAAATTTAACGTCCAATATCAATATCAAACAATCAATCATCTATCAACCAAACTTGATTATCATCATATAAGTAACAGATAAGGGTGTCAGAAGTCACAAGTGAACTGATACAGGTAATAACATATATAACAGTGTAAACAACTAACGGTAGCATATTTCAATTGTCGTTTCAATTGAAATCAAATTTAATAAATAAAAGAACATTAATCGTGAGTGATTACTCACCTTTCAAGGCTAGAGAGGATAGACAATGAAATTGAGTTACAAAATGCAAGCACGACTCCTGAAGTAAAGCTAGATGGACACGATTCGACGAACGAGCTGATAAATAGAAATTGATGAAATCAAATCAGAATTGGATCGATGATGATAAATGGTATAAGTGAACTTATATATAACTATAACTATATATATATATAAATCATATTCTGAATTCAAACACATATTAATTTTAATATATATATTTCAAAATTATTGTTTCAAATTAAAACACATATGTTAAAATATATCCTTTATATATTTACAAACCATTTTTGATTTAAACACATATTTCTAAGATAACTATTTACATATCTGAAAACCAAATCCACATCTCCTGATATATAAACTAATATATATATATATATAACATATACATCAAAAATCCAAATCTATATATATTCCAAGATCATTATTAAATTTAACACATACCTCTAATATATATAAATATATGATATTTAACAGTACATGAAATCATTTAAAACTAATATATTATATATTATACTAATATATACCATTGTCACATACTGACTCTACAGGAGTTTTACCCTTCAACCCAGATACCTAAAGCCAACATATATACTAAAATGTTACATTACCCTATGATATAATGTATACATATATACAGGAAGTTTACACATGTATTCATCAAAGATAACCCAATATACCAAAAATATCTATACATATATACACTAGTTAAAATAGTATAACTTCGGCCATAAACCCACGCATATATATACTTCTGGACATAACTACACAATATATATCAATATATAAAACAAAACATAACAGGCTATATACAAATATATATATATATATACACACACACACGTTTGAAATACAGGCAATCAGACATAGTTCATATATAAATTTTTCCAAAACATTAATAAAACAAAATACTAACTCATTATATAATACTATATTCACCTTATATATACTGCTGTAAATATCATATTACTGGAAAGCACATATATATAATACTTCTTTATAAAATAATATATACTATAAACATTGTTTCATTTAAAATGCATGTACTATAACATTTATATACGAACATCAATTTTAACTCAGCAAATATACTCATAGATGTGGACAACAGCTATATATATGACTAACATATTATAACTACAACATATATATATATAAATTTATCGAAATCATTATATATTATAATAAAACAAAATAACGATCGAAATCTGCGGCTTATATATAAACTTTTCTTAAATTAATTTAAAAACGTATATAAGAATACTTTTAAACAATATATATACCTTCTTATTTATCAAAGAAGAGAAGCTGGCACAAGCAGGAGAAAACGTGGACATGAGCTATGGTGATTGCCTGGGCTGTGCACGCTCGGCTGGGAGGGTGGTCTCGGCGAAGTCGGTAATGGTAGTAGGGCACGGTCTAGATCAAGGAGTGGACGAGCTCGGGTGGAAGATGAAACGCGGCATAGAGGGCTGATGTTGGTTTGATGCGAGGGGATGGAAGTGGAGTCAGGCGTGGATGGGAGGAGATGAGACGTGGGTTTCGCCGTGGAGGCCAATGGTGGCTGTGGTGATGAAAGATGTAGGCGATGGAAATTGCTGTGCGCGGAGAAAGGAAGGGGTTAGTTGTTTGGCAAGTTTTGGGTGGTGATGAGCTGCTTGCGCAAGAAGGTCTCAGAATGGCAAAGCGTTCAGGTAGGCAAAGCTGCAGGGAAGAATGGAAGGATAAGAGGCGGAGGAAGGAGCAGTAGGCGGGTTGCGGAAGGTGCTTGCCTGGCTTGCTCGGAGAAAATGGAGCCGGGGATGTTGGAAGGCCACGTGGTGTCTGGGACGTGAACAAATCGGAGGTGGGGACGGAAGATGATGGCCAGAAGAGGAAGTGAGGTGTTTGAGTATAAAATGAAGGAAGTGGCTACGTGCTTTGAGGCAAAAGAAGAAATGAAAACTATATTCAACTTTACTGACAGACCTAAAAGAAAATGAAGCAACAACATCAATAGAAACAATGGGAATAGTGACAGTCAAGGCACGGTAATCCAGGGAGTAATAAAAGCAATTGTCTGTTGGCTTTTCAACCATTGGAAATTTGAATGGACATAGGAGTCAGATGTTAAAACGGATATCGATACAGTTAACCGTCTCACGGACTTCGCCGCGCGCTAGACTCCAAAAGACATAAACAAATATACCGTAGAAATCAACACGACGAGACGATCAAAACGGTATAAAGATATCAGTAGTATGATTGAATTATAAAAATTCTAATTTTCTACCAGCGGAAAATGCAGCAAAAACGCAGAAAAATAAGATCGACGGAGCTAAAGAATACGAATTTGGAAAAACAAAAAATAACGTCTTGCTCAGAAGACGATTTAGAATTTTTCTATGTAAAAATATATAGGTTTCGAAAATATTTTATTTTCACCGCTTTTTAACTGATTAAATTGAAGTAAATTTACGCACGAAATAAACTTTCATATATTCGGACGAAAATTTACCAGTTGCTATGTTAACTAGACGCATTCCAAATATCAAATTTATATTTCAAAATTTTATTGTTCAAAATTTCACCAAATTTCAATTAAATATATTAATAAAACAAATAAAAATTTTCGAAAATTTACGGGTCGTTACAGGTAGTTAAATAACCGACTACCAATATTGGCCAATGCGCTGATCGTTTCGAAGAGACCGGGATCGGATTTAATTATCCGAAAACCACTTCGATCCGGTTTAAATGTTTGCGAATGAAGGTCGTGCAGATGTTGAAGACGGTGTTTCGGTTTGTCCAGACCCAGGGCAACTTGTATGGATGAATGCTATCAGACCATCGTCATTGGAGGACGATGAGCATTCTAAGTGGATTGTGTTCTAAAAAGGTAACGCATAGCCTCAAGCCTCATCAACCGGGAATGGCTAAAACAGGGGATGTGCAGCAAGGCTAAGTGGCTAGCAACCAATTAGGGTAAGGTCATCCCTGTCTAGATGTCCCTTTTTTATTTCGGCTTAGTGGCTGTTGCTGATCTCAACCGCGGGGTGATCTTATTCGGACTATCCAGTAAGGGGTAGCTCCGGTCTTGTGCTGCAGGGGGTCGGGAGTGATCCTCGGTACTCTGATCTATCATTTCATGTAGATTATTTCTAGAATCTACACTATCATTTCATGTAGATTAAAGATTATTACACTAATATTAATACGGTTCTTCACTTGGTATCTATTATTCAATTTCTTACTACATCGATTTCAAACAATCATACATTTAAATGGTTCAAAGTGTAATTTACCATATTTCTACATGTCGATTTATTTAAACATTTAAAGAGGTCATATTAGGCAAATGTCATCAAATCAAATTTATCACATATATCAAATCTAACTATCCTATGTCAAATTCAATTACATATTATCTATCACTTCAACATTAACAATTTAACATCAAATGTCAAACATCAAACAATCAATCATTTATCAACCAAACTGGATTATCATTGTATAAATAACAAATAAGGGTGTCAGATGTCACAGGTGAACTGTTACAGGTAATAACATATATAACAGTGTAAATAACTAACAGCAGCATATTTCAATTGTCGTTTCAATTGAAATCAAATTTAATAAATAAAAGAACATTAATCGTGAGTGATTGCTCACCTTTCGAGGCCAAAGATGAACGATGAAGTTGAGTTACGAATACAAGCACGCATTCCAAAGCAAAGCTAGATGGATACGGATTCGACGACAGAGCTGATAGATAAGGAATCGATGAATCAATTAGAATTAGTTTGGTAGAACAGCAAATATATATATATATATATATATATTAACATATAACAGGTTTATAAAACTTATACAAATCAATCATACAATATGGTTTTTAAAATATAAATATATAATATAAGACAACTCTCTATATTTAAAATATATATATATCATAAAATTAAAATAAATTAATATCAATATATAATAAAACATGCAGACTGACCTCAGTACACAAACAACATCAGACTAAATAAAATTTACATATATAGACTGACTGTATAAAATATACTCATTTCAGATCAAAATAGACAACCAGGCCATATACCAAATGTATATTTTAAACGTATTATATAAATTTCAGCTAAAATATACTTAGAAACCAATATATGTACGTAATGTAATAATATATAATTCAGCCTATATATATAAATAACATATTGTTGTCAATATACAGTAACATATATAAGAAAACTTATATAACTTTTATATTGAAGCATAGAATAATATATACAGTAAGCAGATATGCTTCTTCTTATGCAGTAGAATATATAAACAAACAAATCTTGAAATCTATATGTATATTCTTACTATAACATATACTACCATCACAACATTTTATTTAACTACTCTAAACACACACATATATTACACACACACACACATACAAACAAGTCAAAATACATATAATAGAATAAAATATGCAGATCTATGATCTTGTATGTAGATTTTCATTTATAAGCAATATATATATAAATCAGGCTATTAACCAAAGATGTGTAAAACAAAAATATATACTGTACATACTTATATATAACAGACTTACTTTATACATAGACTCACATAAACATATATAGAACCATACTTGAAATTGAGACAGCAAACTGAAATACTCTCTATAATAAAATAGACTCCTCCCATGTATTATAATATAAAATTCTATTAAAAAAAATATTAGCAACACTATACATAGATTTATACGCTAGTTTTAAATACATATAATATATATATAGCTAGAAACAACCATCTCAAACTTTATAACCCATATATAGATATAAGTAACAGACAAATATACATATGTTAAATGAACAGGTCATACCAGAGTAAGCTAACATATAAAAATATATATAAAATAACGGTATAAAATACGTATGACCGTAGAAGATATATAACACTTCACAAAAAGAATACATATACGCACCTATATACAGTGCTGCAACGAAGAGAAGAGAGGAGTTGAGTAGGAGGTGGGCTGTGCGAGTGTAGCAGGCGAAGGCAGGGCCGAGGAGGAAGGTGAAAGCATGGGAGAGGGTGGTCGGGAAGCAAAAGGCAGGGTGGAGATTTGTCGCTTGGTGGAGATGCGCTCGGCTGGAGGCAAGCATCGAAGGAGGGGAGATCGGTGGACGGGTTAAGGCGGTAGGGTGGATCGGTTGAGGTTGAAGGAGGGGAGAAGGGCGGACGGTAGTGCAGGACATGGCAGGCATGGAGGGAATGGAAAAAGAAAAGAGGAAGATGTTTGGGTAGGAGATGAAAGAAGAATGCAGTGGTTTCACTACAAAATATACAACGTATATTGTTATTCATTTTTTCGAATAGCTGGAATGGGAAAAAACAAAAGTTGAATTCTAAGAATTTGAAAAGGCAAAGGCAGAAGAGGAGATGCGACTCCAAAAATGAACAGTTCACTTTATATTGGAAATATAAACTTATAGTATGATAATTCTCAAATGAACCGTAAAAAAAATATATAAGTTATGTAAATTTACTTCTTTAAAAGTAAATGCATGTGAACATCGAAGAGACATGAAGTGAGTACCGATGCGTTAACAATTAATGGAAAGCAAAAAGTCAGAAGAACCAAAAGGCCCCGCACCGGTACCAATATGGATAACTGTTTCATACATTTAGTCGTGCACCAGATACCGAAATACACAACTAAATATTCTGCGGAGATTAGTACGACGAAACGATCAAAATGGTATACGGATATCAGTGGTATGATTGAATTATAAAAATTTGAATTTTCTACTAGCAGAAAATGTAGCAAAAACGCAGAAAAATAAGATCGACGGAGCTAAAGAAGTCCGAATTTTCAAAAAATAAAAATGACGTCTTGCTCAGAAGATGGTTTAGAATTTTTCTATGTAAAAATATTCAAGTTTCGAAAACATTTTATTTTCATTAATTACTAACTGATTTAATTTAAATAAAATTACACACGAAATAAACTTCCATATTTTTAGATGAAAATTTACAGTTTGCTATGTTTAATTAGACGCATTTCAAATATTAAATTTAAATTTCAAAATTTTATTTTTTTAAAATTCCACAAAATTTCAATTAATAACGTTATTAAAACTAGTTAAATTTACGGGTCGTTACAGGCGTGGTCTTACGAGATACCTTTGTTTTCAAAGGATTTTCAAAACTTTAATAATCCAATTGAGTGTGTTTTCTCACGCTGGTTTTCTAGACTGACTCGGGTGTTATTTTATTATAATGCTCGGGTCAGACCGAGTATTATAGATACATGATAGGATGTTGTGGAGCTCAGGAGACGAGCTGGATGGCGAGACGTATCACACGTACTTGATGTATATTCCGCTGTGCAGTGTAAGCTGTATGGTCAGCTTTTGTAAGGGCAGGTTATTATAACTGTCCGGTTGTGTGCTATGGTTTGTGTTATACTCTAATGATTGTAAGTATTATACAGTTACAGATTCTTTTGTATAAAAATCCGTTGTTATATATATTATATTTTATTCCGCTGCGATTGTGAGATTCTGATGTTGTTTTCTATTTCTTCTTCTACCTCTTTCTTTTTTAACCCTAATGGTTTGTATTTCCGACCACTTTGAGTTGAACTGATGGAGAATATTGTCGGCTCAAAGGGGTACGGATTTGCGGGCCATTACAGTTGGTATCAGAGCTGAAGGTTAAGTGAGAACCTTGGCTCTGGTGGGGATTACTCATTAGAGATAGAGTCAGTAGTACTATAGAATGAGTTTGAGCGTATTAATAGATATGAGCGCGTATTTGTTGGTGAATATAAAATTGTTTTATATTTTGTTGGTTGGTTTGTTGAGTGGTTTATGGATTCTGGTCAATACGAGTAATTAACGTTATTGATAGGGATCTCTAAACACTTAAATAGAAAAATTCGACATAGTATTGTTTTAAAATGGGGTAAATGAAATAATTTTATCCAAATTATTTTTATACATAAAAGAAATAATTTTCAGAAATTATTATAAGTATATATATGGTTGATTGGTTGTTAGGGAATGATAATATTAAATTATTATCATTGTGTTGTGGAAATTGAATAAAAGTTGAACTTATAACTAAAGGTTAAGAGAAATAATCACATAACAAAATGGAATTTGAAATGTGAGTTATAAATGGGATTTATAACTTGAAATAGGGTAAAATTCCAGAGTAATGTTTGAATATGGATGTAAAGGATTTGAAATTTGAAATTTGGAAAATTTATTTTCCTTTGGGTTTGAAAATGATTTTCAAAGGTTTTGAAGGAATAATGGAGATATTATTCGGGAAAATATTTTTGAATTGGATGTGAAATCTGGCGAGATTTAGAATTTAAAAATATTTGAAATGTTTTAGAGAAGTAAAAGCACTAAACTCTTTCGGTCGCTGGAAAATAATTTCGGTGATGACTGCAGCATCATCGATGTTCATTTTTGAGTTTCCAAGGGAGGAATTGCTACCTGGATGTTTTGGATTGGTGTTTGTTTGCAAAATTAGGTTGATTTTGAAATGCAAAAGAATAATCTGACTTTGGATATATATGTTTTCAAAATTGAATTTTTTTGAATGTTTAAGTAATGGCTTAAACTCTGGAAGTTTAACTAAAAATGTTTATGGAATATAAACAAGTTTGGAAACTTATGAAGTTTGGAAATTGCCTGAAATGGAATTAACTTGTAAAAAAGTAAATAAAAGTAAGCGTGACCATAAAATAAAGTGGTAGGTAAGCCAACTAAATGAAATGGTTACTTAAATAAAAATTTATTAGTTGGAAATAAATTTGTGAATGAACAAAGGAATTTACATTTGTAAGTAAATGAAATTGAAGCTAAATATTGAAATTTAATTTGAATTGTGCTAAATAAAGTGAAATGGGAAATTAGTCAGGTTGGTCTAAATAAAACAAAGTATTGAAAATAAAATTAGTAAGTGGAACTAATTAAAGAAATGGTTAATTAAATATGGTTTGGGATGCGATGAACAGAATTCAATATTTAAAATGAAAGGTAAATTGAATTCATATGGGACTGGAGACCCAATTTGAATAAAAGTAGAGATAAACCAAAGTGGTAAAGTGAAAATAAATATTTAAGTGTGTAAGATATTTATATTGAACTTAAGAAGAAATGGTGAAAATTCTTAAGTAAAATTTGGTATTGGGAAAATATTCTAAGTTAATAT
The DNA here is from genome assembly GCA_030737815.1 of Allium fistulosum. Lineage (NCBI taxonomy): Eukaryota > Viridiplantae > Streptophyta > Magnoliopsida > Asparagales > Amaryllidaceae > Allium > Allium fistulosum. The sequence goes on along the minus strand of CM060902.1, from coordinate 1,364,420,828 downwards.
TGAATGAAGATTAAGTAAAGTGTGAAATGGGATAAGTGTGAATAAGTGGATGAAAATCAAGATAAATGTGAATAAAAGAGAATTGATATGGTTAATAATCAATTGAGATAAATACGTAGGATGTACGTATATTATTTTATTCGCATAACAATTTGATCCAGATTCGAGCACAGAATTTCGAGATAGTCATATCGATCCGAGTTGGGATTTTCGCTCGATTTTCGACGGCGAACCCTGGATATGGATTTTTGATTGATTCTGGAAATTCTCTGTCATAGTTATGGCTATGCAAGGAGAATGACGGTTTCTGATCAAGAAACCAGATCTGAGTCCGCACTAGAGAGTCGGTGGAACAATACTAGTTCGGAGGTGAAATTGTGTGATTGAGTGAGCGATCAGATTTGATATTGCGTACGGATGATATATGTGCATCATACGGGCTTAAGTGAAGCAAATGTTGAAAATTTTGAAAAGAAATGAATAAAATGATTTTGACTCCTGTGATTAGATATTATTGCTGAATAGGATACAAGTATTTAAAAGCAAAAGGAAAATTGGTGTTTTGATTTCAGAAGATAAATTTTGAATTGCCCGACAAAAAGGTATGTATTTAAACTACCGTATGAAATTTGATGATTTTATGATCTAGCCACTTGGCTTTTGTTTTCTTTTTAAAATTTAGGGGCCATGGAGGCATTTTGTAGTTGTTTCGAGTTAACCGCGCAAAGGAGACGCTGGCGAAATTTTTCAAAAATTTAGAGAGTTAGAAAATTTTGATCATTTAAAATTTGGCTTTAAATTATAATTTGAATAGTTGGGTAAGTAATATTGTTTGGAACTTATGGATGAGGGTATGAAGTTAGTAAGAGTGTTAGTGTGTTCTTATTAAGAAGATTGTTTCGGAAAGTTGTTAAAACTGTTGGGGTTTTGGAAAAAGTTAAGGGGTTGTGGAACATTCCTCTTAACTAGTAATTTCGGGGACGAAATTCTTTTAATGGGAGAGGAATGTGACAACCTGGAATTTTAAATATTTGAAATTGGAATATTTAATTGATTTTAAATATTTAAAATTTAATTTTTAACTTGAATTTCAAATATAACTATTTATTGGGTGATTAAATTATTGAATTTAACAATTGGAAATTGGGTAAAATATGAAATCTGGAGTTTCAAGCTTGTTAAAAATATTTCAAAGGCTTTTAAAATTTATATTGATAATACGGAAGGTGATAAAAGTTTTAAAAGTGAAATTGGAAGTGATTTGTTCTGTTCTAAAAATATATCGTTTAAATTGATATTTAAAAATAGCCTTCCAGGCATAGTCTCAGAATTCGACGAAACTAGTTCCATTGGATCCGTAATAGTGTGTTATTATTGGATTTCAAATTTCGTAGTGTTTGGAGTTGTCATGTGATCATACGGTAAGTAAACGCGCTAAAATTTATATCGAAAATTTAATATAATTACTGGGTCCAAAAAACTGTCTTCTCCATACGATCGAGTTAGGACTCGAAACCTTTTCCATTGCATTCGGAATAGGGGTTTAACATTATAAATGCCTAGCGGCATGCTTCGATAGGAGATCGAGATTTTAAGCTGCGGTTTCGGGACGATTATATTTTAAATAAATACATATATAAAACTGATTGACATATATATACACACATCAGAACTTTTTCCCCTTCCTATCAAAACACTGTAGCCCTCCTTGTTCACGCAAGGATCAAATCGTGTTCCCTCCTTTATTTCAAATCCCCTTTTTTATTTCAAATGACATCAGTTCTTTTAAAAAAATATAAAAAATAAAATAAAAATAAAGTGAAGCTCGGTCAAGCTCATATAAGAAAGGAAGGGAAGGTTAGAAATCGAAAGCCAGAAATCATGGCCGAACTCTCGTTTTCTTCTCCCGTTCCTCAATTTCAAATCGAAATTTAAATTCGTATAAAAAGAGGAAAGAGAAGTTAAACGAACGAATCGTTCGTTCGATATAAAAAAGTGTCGTAAGTCCTCTCTTCTTCCTTATGTTTAGAATCGAAATCGAGTTCGACGAACTCGTCAAGCCAAGGGCGAAATCGTGGACCGGTCTAGGCTGGGGAAGTCTCACGACTTTGGGGTTTGGGTGCTTGACTTGCGCTGAACTAGCGAAAGGAGGCATCGATCGGAAGGTGCGTGGTCATGGGTTGGAGCCGTTAGAAGGGAGGGGAGATTGCATATGTTATCGAGCTCTTGAAGGCGGGTAGGCCGGAGACTCGCGATTTGGGGATAGGGCTTCGGGTTCAAGAGGCAGCGACGGCCAGAAGATGCTCGTACTTTAGCATGTCAGCGGTGGTTCGAATGGGAGTGCGAGCAGCGTGTGTTAGTCGAGCTGGTCTGGTCGAGTTCAGAGAGCAGTGAGGTATATTCAATAATTTATCTCAAAATTAATATATATATATATATATATATAAGATGTACAAGAAAGAATATATATATATAATATATACATAACCCAGTTTTTGAAATTTACAGTAAGATATCAAGCAGTTTGTTTTTAAATTGAATCTGATATATATATATATATATATCCATAGATTAAGAAAAATATATACATACTTTAATTTACTGGTCGATTTAAATATATATAGGTAAAACCGAAAAAAATGTATATATAAGGTTTTGGAAAAATATAGGGATTTTTAAAGGGTTGTAGAGTTTATAAAGATTTGATTTTTAAGACGTATATAGGTTATTTTTGGTATATGTAGTTTCAAAAGAAAAGGAAAAGAAAATATATATGAATTATCTATATAAAATATATGTATACATATTAAACCTGCTTGTTGGTTTTAAAATAACGTATTTTGGAAATTAACTTATTTGATTATTTTTGTAACTTAAAACTTATTTATTATAGGGAAAAATTAGTTAAATAGAATTATTAGTTAATTAAATTTATTAAATGGAAATTGATCATTCGATTAGTTCAAATATTAATAAACCATACAATGTGTAACAAGGTCTGAAATCGTGGAGAAAACAAGCCGGTTTGGATTGGATTGCAAAACAAAAAAATCAAAGATGAGTTAATCTCGCTCAAATTGGATTGTTAGTGAATTTAAATCGTTAAATTTAAATTATTGGTTGATTGATTGAATCGTCTGGATGTGATATTATATATAATAGTATATATATTGGAGTGATTAATTTCCCGCATTATATAGCGGATGAGATCCTATGCGCCTCGCATAATAGCGGATGACCCTATATACCGCGATATCCCCCTCGAAGTGGGATTGGTATTTTTATATTGTGCTAACATCTGTGGATGCAGGGAAAACAGGTTGGAGGGATCTAACTGGATTCCTCAAAAATATTGAAATTTATTTTCATATTCAGTTATGTGATTTATTTGATAATCTGTGATAGATTATATTTAAAATTGAAAGTATTGAATGATAAGGTTTGCTGGACATATTTTGATATTTTAAGATGTATGAAATAATAAGATTGGATTTTTGAAGAAAATTAAAAGAGAGAATTTTAAGTAAAATAAATATAGTGAATTTGGATAAATTTAAAAGAATGAATTTGGGGAAAAAAGGAAAAGTTTGATTTTAAAACCCTATTTAAATAAATGCCGAAATATGAGGAGAATAGAGATTTTGAATAAATGCGAATTAAAGGATTTTAAAAATATGGACTTAAGCGATACTGATTTGGAGTACAAATAATTTATTGTTAAATTCAAGATTTAAAATGAGTGGAGAAAATAAAGGGAGAATTTTGAAATAAATGGTGAAATTGATATTTTCAGTTTTAAATAAGGTTTTAATTCATAATTAAGAAGTGAATCTGGAATTAATTGATTTTGGAATTGGTTTGGATAAGTCGAGGACAAATTTTAAAGGAAATTTAATTCAGAGAATTGATTTTCAAAAAATCAATTAAGTGTTTAAAAAAAATCAATTAAGTGTTTTGTGACAGCAATTTAAGAAAATGAGATTATGAAATTTATAAACGGGGTTTATAAATAAAGCGAAATATTTATAAGTGGATAATCTTAAAGTATAAATTCATGGTGGAAATTTATAAGGAAAGGGTGATTTGTTTAAAAATAAATAGTGGTTTATTTTTAAAAGTGTGGAAAGAAAATTTACGGGATTGGGACGTAAATTAATCTGGAAATAAATCGAGAAGGATTTATAAATGGTTGGATGAGTTATATTGGTGTGGGAAGTGTATTTTCGGAAAATCTAAAGTATATTTTCAAAGGAAGGTTTTTAAGTATACGTTAGAAGTTTTAAAAGTGTTTTAAAAGAATGTTTTAGAAAATTTATTATTTAGTTGTTTTTAAATTTGTTAAAGTAAATAGTAATTAAGTAAATTATAGTAGTCGATTATTTTTAAATGTTAAACTTGTATTATGATTTAAAAAAAAGGATAACTATTAAATATTTATATTTTGTAAAATAACTTTTGTTTTTAAAAAGTGGTTTTGGCTTAAGTTTTACTTAGGGAAATTTATTATAAAATTGCATAAACATTATTTTGAATAAAGTGATGTAAGTGGTTCATGTTAAATGTTTAAGTGAATATTTTGGATGGAGTGATTTAAATTATTTGAAAATCTAAAGTATTAAGACTTGGCGATTTTCAGGGGAAATAAAACAATTGGTGAATGATTTTTTGAATTGGTAGTTAAATAACCGACTACCAATATTGGCCAATGCGCCGATCGTTTCGAAGAGACCGGGATCGGATTTAATTATCCGAAAACCACTTCGATCTGGTTTGAATGTTTGCGAATGAAGGTCATGCAGATGTTGAAGACGGTGTTTCGGTTTGTCCAGACCCAGGGCAACTTGTATGGATGAATGCTATCAAACCATCGTCATTGGAGGACGATGAGCATTCTAAGTGGAATGTGTTCTAAAAAGGTAATGCATAGCCTTAAGCCTCATCAACCGGGAATGGCTAAAACAGAGGATGTGCAACAAGGCTAAGTGGCTAGCAACCAATTAGGGTAAGGTCATCCCTGTCTAGATGTTCCTTTTTGATTTCGGCTTAGTGGCGGTTGCTGATCCCAACCGCGGGGTGATCTTATTCGGACTATATAGTAAGGGGTAGCTCCGGTCTTGTGCTGCAGGGGGTCGGGAGTGATCCTTGGTACTCTGATCTAGGCCAGGTACCGTGACGGGCGGTACCCCAATAGCCCTGCCATTGTATGAAATCCAATCTCCAATAAGCGCCTGTACTGTTTTGATTGTGCCCAACTATTGCTGGAACATGAGATGCAAGCATTTTAGCTAGATTCTATTTTACTTTCTATAGACACTATTATAATATCAAACGGTTTTAATAAAAATGATTTGGTTATCGTAAGGTAAAACCCGGCATGTTTATTTATGGCGTGGTCTTACGAGATACCTTTGTTTTCAAAGGATTTTCAAAACTTTAATAATCCAATTGAGTGTGTTTTCTCACGCTGGTTTTCCAGATTGATTCGGGTGTTATTTTATTATAATGCTCGGGTCAGACCGAGTATTACAGATACATGATAGGATGCTGTGGAGCTCAGGAGACGAGCTGGATGGCGAGACTTATCACACGTACTTGATGTATATTCCGCTGTGCAGTGTAAGCTGTATGGTCAGCTTTTGTAAGGGCAGGTTATTATAACTGTCCGGTTGTGTGCTATGGTTTGTGTTATACTCTGATGATTGTAAGTATTATACAGTTACAGATTCTTTTGTATAAAAATATGTTGTTATATATAATATTTTGTTCCGCTGCGATTGTGAGATTCTGATGTTGTTTTCTTTTTCTTCTTCTACCTCTTTCTTCTTTAACCCTAATGGTTTGTATTTCCGACCACTTTGAGTTGAACTGATGGAGGATATTGTCGGCTTGAAGGGGTACGGATTTGCGGGCCGTTACAGGTGGAACGTGTTTTACGTTGGGACATTCGTTAGTTGCATCTCATTTCCAAAGAAAATATCTGTATAAATTTCATTTCAACTGATTTTCAATTGGTAGACATTTTTTTTACAAAACTCCTTTCAGAAAATAGTTTTTTTGTCAACTTCATCTCAGTTTAGGCATTTTAGAAATTTGATTTTATATTTGATCTTAAATGTCTATATTAACTAATCTGACTCGCTACCGATTATCGAAAAGATAAATAGTGACTAAAAAAAGTGATGAGTGTTGATCTTGATCATACATTATGACTTGAGATAGTATATGTAGTAAATTTCTTTAAATATTTAAACAAAATTTGTAATAACTTTGATTGGTAAAAATTCCATGACCATCCTATTCCTATCATATTTCTACGACTATCACTCATCAAAATCCAATATAGTATGTCAAAATGTGGTATTTAAACAGGAAATTATTCATTTTTTTTAATTAGCAATAAAATCAGAAATAAAATCATCTAAAAGTACTCACTCTCATTTAAAAGTCCTCACGGTTATGCCCGGGTGAACTACTTGGAATCTTTGATTGTGTGCTTTCATGTTTATTTAAAAGTCCTCATGGTTATGCATGTATGAAACACATATCAAAATTGGTTGAAATAGGCGAGTTGATTCTAACCCCATTTAAAAGTCCTCATGGTTATGCGTGGTTAGAAGATGCTTGGAATTCATTTTTTAATAAAAATTGGGAATACTACTAATCTCAATTAAAAGTCCTAACGGTTAAGCATGGTTAGTAAGTATTTAAAAAATTTCCTATCATAAATATACCACAAATGAACATGACCATATGGTTTTATATGCCGACATCACCCCTATCACTATAAATGTAATATACGCCAAATAGAGTATTTATGAGTTTTGTTTGATTTTTTATTGAAATTTAATATTTATACTCGATTAGGTATTAATGCTGTATTAATGTCTATCACTTTATCACTCTTTTCTAACGATGTTACTCTTTTGCTGATAACAAAAGGGGGAGAGAGAAGTTAAGATTTTGGCAAATAAGTCATATTTTTTTATTTGCATAGCATATTCTCATCTAGGCTCATTGCATTTGATTTTTATTTTTTTGCATATTTTTCATGCATATGTGAAGGGGGAACTTTGTTGTAGGAGGAGTATTCAAATAGGGGGAGCTAATAGAATTCATTAAAACCAATTTTTATAATTAAAAAATTTTGTCAATTCTAATTACACAGAAATTAACAATCTTTTTAAAACCAATTTCCCTTATCAAGTTCAACATTAATTATTGTAATTACAGCGTTTAAATTTCAATTGAAATAAATTCATTGATTATTAATTTAAATTCCAATAAATCCAATTATTCGATTTTTCATCTTATTATTCAATCAATTGTCATCTTATGGCTATAATTAACCTTGGTTTATATCTTATTACACTAATATTCTCAATTATCATCTTAATTCATATTAATGTAATATTTAATTACATTTAATTGCAATTGAGTTCCAATTTAATTCAACAGATTAAATAAATAGGTAACAAATAACAATTGTCACCTTTTACTTAGTTTAATCACATTTATAAGTTTATTATCTACAAACAAAATGTTATAACTACTTACACCACGCTGATTTTATCCAATTACAAATTAATTACATATTATTTCACCAATTAATACAACATTTGATTTATTTCCTTATTTGTAATTTATAACCAAATTTTATGTTTACAGTCATTTCAATTAATTGAAATTTCATAAACATAATTATCAGTTACCTTAAATTAACATTATTAAATTTCATTCTAGTTATTATTCTCATAAATAAATCATAAATTTTAATTTCTTCCAATATTAAATTACAAAAAATCTTATTAAATTTAATAATTTAATTATCAGAAAATTAATGGTCGTTACAAAGAGGGAACTCGTACTATTCATGGAATTTAAAAGGTGATTTCGCCATTATTCTACCCATAGTACTTGTTGAATACGAGAATTGATATTGAGTAGAATTAGATGATTTCTATAGATTTTGCTCACTTAATATTTACTGGTTTTGGATTAACATCCTAGATAACATGGTTTTAAATTAATCAAAATTTTGATTTTTGAATTAAGAAATCTTTGTTAATATTTAAATGAAATGATTTGGAAATATTTTCTAAGAAGAGAATGAAATGTTTTGGAATTTAAAACGGTATTAAGTAATCAAAGGATTTGATAAATGAGGTTTAATGATTCCGTATATACCGGAAAAAATGTTTTTAAAATATATATCTCTAGAAGATATTTTGATAAAAAGAAATTAAGCAATCAAAGAATAATTCCCTATTCACTTAACATCTTTTTATCGATGATTGGTTTAAAGAAACCGGGGTCAGATTTGGGTAATTCCTATCCAAAAATCACTTCGAACCAATATACGTGTTCAAAAAATGAAGCCCTGTTGAAGACAATGAATGATGAAGACCGGAGATCTTTATGGTGGAAGGACGGCTTGTTGATAATTCTGGTTTGATCGCAAATAACTATAGTAGCACTGGTCCCTTGATTTATGAAAATCTTTGGGTTGCAAGGACTTCTCGCTATTAATCCTAAGGGTAACTCCAAACAGAATGTAGTAGGAGAGTGCCTTCGATTTTTCATATTCCTGAACAACTTGTATGGATGTATGTCTGACGTTGCATTTGTAATTACATTGATTGACCTCTATGAACGTATCAACTGATTGGTGGCGGAGAAGGCAACTTCTCTTAGCTTAACACCATTTTCCTAAGACATACGAGCTCAGGAGTTATACGTTTGTAGAAATAAGTTGTGTGATTAAGGAATGGCAATGTGACATTCAAAGTGGAATGTGTTATGTGAAAGGTAATCGCTACCACAGGCCTCATCAACCGGTAATGGCTTAAACAGGGCATGCCATAAGGCTATGTGGGTCGCTCCTGTAAGGGTATGGTCATCACCCTTCTAGATATATTTATTCCCACTATAACGTCGGGTTATAAATTAATGTTGTGTATGCTGTGGCCATGGATAGGTCGGTTATGACCGGGGTGATGTCATATTCGGTTCTATCCACCACCAGGCGGGTATGTGGGTAGGCGGGTCTTGTCAGGTGCAGAGGTTTCGAAGACGTCGATCATCGATACATCCCTCTAGAGGTGTACTATATGGAAGATAGTTCCTTACCTGCCATTGTATGGAAATCCATTCTCCAATAAGTACCTTCGGACTTGATTGTAGAACCTACTTTGTAGCTAACATGTTGGAATTTAATAATGTAACAATTTTGACTAAGATTCATAAGTTTATTTGGAAATATTTTCAAAAGAATGCCATTAAAAATAATATACAATAATTTTACGTAGCAAATGTTTTTGGTTATCATAAGGTAAAAACCTGTTCGGTGTCTATGTGTGGCATGGTCTTATGAGATACCTTTGTTTTCAAAAATGCATATTTTGAGTTTCACACCAGTCCCATGACTGACCCGGAGTTTAGGTCTTATGAGATACCTTTATTTTTCTTATCCAATATGGTAAAAACCTGTTTAGGTTTGTCAGAAGAAATTTGGATGGAGCTCGAAGCATGGACTTAGAAGATTCTTCAGTAGTCTATTACCTTATTTCCACCACACTTTTGTACTATTGTATTCCGCATTTGTAAGGACATATATTTATAACTGTCCATGTTAACTCAGATAAATGTATTTAAAATTTCTGCTGTAAAGATATATATATATTAAAATGATATATGTTATTCCAATCATGTGAAATTCTGTTCTGTCTTTATTTTCTTTCTTACCCTTGATAATCCGCCTCTCCGGCACTTGGATTTGCGGCACGTGAATACTGAGGATGTATTAGTGTCGATTTTCGAGGGCCGAAGAATCAGGTCGTTGCATAAATAGTAGCAATAAGATAAAATCAAGTATATTTGTAGTATTATAAACGTTTAAATATTGCAAATAATAAGATAACTCCACATAAAGTTTTGATATAGCAATTCAAGATGTAGTTACATCATCCAAGGGAGATATGATTTTATTTATGGAAAAAGTTAATTTTAAGGTAACCTAAAGTTAATTAGTTTATTTATTTCTGAATTGCGCACACACACACATACACACACAGAGATACGCATATCCATAGATAAATTTAAAATAATGATTAAAAAATTCCAAATTCTTATGGAATATAAGATCCACAATCTCTAGCATGTACATCTATTTGATAATTCAAAAGTTAAAAAGCAGACCACAAATATGGTAATCAAATATGCAAGTTAAGACAATAGGACAACAAACAGTTGGAAAATTTCAAATGTTCGAGTAATCTAATGTATCATTCCATATTCTAGTGTGCCATATATATAAAATTATGAGCAAGTTGAATTCATTGTATAAGCAGCATATAATTACTTTTTATGGAAAACGTCAATTTTCTATAGTATATTTAACACTATTTGAAGGAATAGCAGACTGAGACTGTGACGCCCCACCTCTATACTCACCATAACAAAGGTTATTATAAGGAATAACGTCTGCTATTGCGAAGAATAAGGCTTGTTAGAAGCGACCATCCGTAAGTTATGCCTTAGACGAGTATTGATTACATCGATAAGAGTTGTGTAAAGTACTCCCAAAGATATATATTCAATCCAAATCTAAAATGAAACTACGGTGACTAAAGAAAAATTTAGAACAACTCATAATGACAACAACACAAATATGAATAATCACATCAGAACAGAAATATCAGATATATAGCGGAAGACAAGTCTGGATACATACTACAACAATCGACAGTTCACATGAACCCTATATACACATACATATCCATCAATACATACATGAGATGAGAGTCAATACACCAAAAGTAACACCTCGAAGACTAGACAAAAGATAGAGTGAAATCCCAAAAGCTGAAGCTGCAACTGAACCAGAGATAGAGATTACCCAGAAATAACTCGGTCTGACCCGAGTATTATTTAAAAGAAAATAATAAACGGATCAGTCTAATTTAAACTCAGAAATAAGTGTATGATAAACAACACTTAAGCAAATAATTATAGCCTCGAATGAGACTATTCAACATAAATAATCAACATAGTTAAAATGAAGAAGTCTCAATTTAAACTCCATCAAAATCAACTTTCAAATTCACAATTGAATTCAAAACAGCCATTCACAAAATCTAGAAATCAAAATAGATAACTAGAAAAATCAGCAGTCGCAAAATCTAGAAATCAAATAAGATAACTAGAAAAATCAGCATAAAAGTGGATCGATCCCAACAGATGGCGAGTCTAAGCTACGCCGCACGTGCATCTCATATGGCCGAAGCCTACCAAGTACTATAAATTTTTGGCACCCAACAAATGACCCGAAGGTCCAACAAATGACCTGAAGGTCTAGTACTGGTAATTGACCCGAAGGTCCATCATATGACGCAGAAGGTCCAGCAGAGTGGCTCGAAAGCCCAACAAAACATCAAATATTTCAATTAACAGTCCGGAATTAACCGAAATAGTAATAGTGTGGTTTCATACTCCGCACTTTTGCTAAATCATTTAAATCTCTTCATCGTTTCCTTGAAAGTGCAAAATTGGGTATTTTATATAAATAAAGCTTACGTTCTCAAATGGACAAGTTCGGAATTAAGCAAATCAGTAAAAGTAAGGGTTCATAGTCCTTAATTTTGTTGAAGCATTTAAATCGCTTCCTCATTCTTTTGAAAGCGCAAACTTTGAAATTTTAGAAACAATTATATTTTAAAACGATTTAAAAACACGTGAATAAAAATGCAACATCTATAGCAATTTCGATAAAGAAATTGCGTTTCACGAAACACCGTAAAAACGGATATCAAGTCAGCGTTGCGGGATAACCGCTTAAAAATTCACTTTAAAATTGATGGTTACTGAAGTCAAAACAACAGCAATTTTTATTCGTCAAAAATGTCGTCAAAACAACACTCTTCAAAAATATAATACCGGCATAAAAATTCCGTTATAAAAATAACGGCAACAAAATACGTTTTAAAACCAAACACCGGTTCAACTTAAATTAATCAGTAGATTGCATTACTAAATATTCAAAAATATTTCACTGCCCACTTGCACGAAAATAATTAGGAAATGGACTTAGCCTTTGTGCTACTCATATTTTAGTAAAACGCAACTTACACAAAAATTTTGTCTGGACAATATTGTATACACGCCTGGTATGAATGCAAAGAATGGCTAGGCTAAAAAAATTCATGCTGTCACATCAAAATGCAAATGAATAAAAATAACTTGGACTTAATTTTTCTCACTATACCAACATGCACGAATGGCACACGGAAAAAGAAAATGACCTGGACAAGTTTCAAATATTTCATTCATACGTATAAATGAGTTACAAAATATAAAGTACTCTGGCAACTCTATATCATACAATATACAATGTAGACTCACCCATAAGCTGACATGAAAAATGCCTAAACACATGTTGATGCACGTAATGAATATCAGTCCTAGAACATGCACCTTAGTATTCACACGTATGAAAATGATGTCTGGGTAACATTCCCAACTCTAACCAACCTACATGCATGCACAAAACCCATCTAGACAAATACACTACTATCTGGACACTACTATCAGTGCACACAACAAATGTGTGGTCTGGACAAAACTTTACACATGTAAATCTAGACTATACTTCGCATGCACGCAAGAATGAACAAAATGACACATGCTTGAATTTGCACGTAATAATTTTAAAATGACTGGGCTTATATATATTTCTCACGCATGCATGAATAATAAATAATGGTCAGGCAAAGCTACATACTAGCACGCAGTGTAATGGTAGCACAGACTTTAAATTAGAAATGTGAGCTGCACTCACCAAATATTTGCTTCAAGACCAATGAACAACCCAGATTTGAAAGAATGAGAGCCACAATCAAACTACCATTAATGCACTTCTCACTACAACTGAAGCTTTTACAACAAAATGAAATAAAGTTGCAGCTATTTTACTTTTCTCAAAAATATGAATAAGTCGAATAAAATATGAAATCTGGCAACTCGGGGTACAAATGCATTAACTAGAAAACGTGCTGGCCAACATTTAAGTACACGAGCATTGAAAGCTAGAAGTGCTCAATAGAAGAAAAGGACATGCTTGTATATTAAATGATGGAAATGATAAAATGTGTTCACAATTTGCTTTACAAACTTTGTGTGTGACAATCAAGCAAGAATAGGTTCCACTTTGTTTTTAATATGGACCAATTTTGTTACACGTGAATGCGTACTATCAATTTCAACTTAGCTTAGATATTTAACAACTAACCTTGCAAAATGATTTGCATTTAATATATTTTTTTTTCAAATTTTAATTTAAAAATTACTATTTTAAATTTTTATTCCAACAGTAATTCAAAAATCATGGTCGTTACAGACTCCCCCTTATAAAAATTGCGTCCCCGCAATTTTCATACTAGAAGCAGTCAATAATACAAATACTTCATCACAACAAAGATTTAAAAATAAAAGATAGATCAAGAATGCTCACCTCCACCCGAAGAGGAGAGAAAACCCGGATAAGAACGCTCGATGAATTCTCTGGTTTCTCAAGTGCAATCTTTAGGGTTTGTGGACCATTGAATTTTCACAAGCGGAACTTCTTTATTCCGAAGGTGTTTAACCTCTGAAGCTAGCACACGAATAGGATTTTTCACAATAGACAAGTCGGGTGAGATCTCAAGATCTTGTAACACATGAGGATCAATAATAGAATCTGAATCTCGAAGACAGCAACGAGCTGGGATACATGAAACACGTCATGAATTCCCGAAAACTGAATAGGTAGCGATACACGATAAGCAACTGGGCTAATGCGTTCTGTAATAGGAAACGGTCCAATATAACGAGGAGCCAATTTCCCGGATCTACTAAAACGCACCACACCCTTCATCGGGGAAACACGAATGAATACGTGATCGCCAATAGAAAATTCCAAAGGCTTCCTACGATGATCAGCATAAGATTTTTGCCTATTCTGAGCCTCTTTCATTCTCTGTCTAATAATATCAATCCTCTCAGAAAAATCACGAATATAATCGGGGCCGAGAACTAACTTTTCCCCCGATTCCAACCAACAAGATGGTGATCGACACGGCCTTCCATAAAGGGCTTCGAAAGGAGCCATACCGATATTGGATTGGAAACTGTTGTTATAAGAGAACTCAACAACAGATAAGTGGTCTTCCCAACTACCACCAAAATCAAGAATGCAAGCTCGAAGGAGATCCTCTAAAACTTGATTCACCCTTTCAGTCTGACCGTCGGACTGTGGATGATAAGCTGTACTGAGATTGAGCTTAGTGCCCATAGCTTTCTGAAGGCTCTGCCAGAAACCACTAGTAAAAAGCGGATCTCTGTCACTAACAATAGAACTAGGGACACCATAAAGTTGAACGACTTCTATAATAAACAGCTTAGCCAATAAAGGAGCAGTCCGATTGGACTTAATAGGAATAAAATGGGCCGATTTAGTCAATTTGTCAACAATCACCCAAATACTTGTATGGCCCGACCTCGAACGAGGTAGACCATCAATGAAGTCCATGGAAATCTGATCCCATTTCCATAATGGAATCTCAAGAGGCTGCAAAAGACCACTGGGACGTTGGTGTTCTGCTTTAACAAGTTGACAAGTCATGCAACGACTTACATAACTTGCAATATCACGCTTCATACACTCCCAATAGTATAAGCGTTTCATATCAGCATACATCTTACTACTACCCGGATGGATAGTATACTTAGAACGATGACAGTCCTCGAGAATGTCATTTCTAAGATTAGAAACATTAGGCACGACCAACCTACCCTTTTTCCGAATACAACCATGAATATCAATATCGAAATCCTTCAGATCATCACTTCGGGATTCCGATTTACAACTCTGAATAAGATAAGCAATATGTGGATCTTGTTTTTGGGCATCGGCAACACGATCCAACAAACTAGGATGAGCTTCCATGCTAAATAAAAGCATTGGAGAATCAGAAACTGAAGGACGGTCTCTAATATCACAAAGAGATAAAGCTTCCAATATATTCCACTCTACTAGCATCATGGAAACAACCACTTGTTGCTTGCGACTAAGCGCATCAGCAACTCGATTACCCTTACCAGGGCTATACTGAATATCGAAATCATATGAAGCAAGAAATTCGAGCCAACGATGTTGCCTCATATTAAGTTCTTTCTGAGTGAATAGATACTTCAGAGATTTGTGATCAGTGAAAAAAATAAAATGCTCGCCCAATAAATAATGTTGCCACATCTTTAGAGCAAAGACTATGGCGGCTAACTCCAAATCATGGGTAGCATAACGAATCTCGCTAGGCTTTAGTTGTCTAGAAGCATAGGCAACTACTCTATGTTTTTGCATGAGAACAGCATCGAGTCCATAACCACTGGCATCGGTATAAACAACAAGATCATGATTCCCTTTGGGAACCACTAAGATAGGAGCATGAGTAAGGAGATCTTTTAACTTCAAGAAAGAATTCTCACACTTATCCGACCAAACAAAAGGAACAGCTTTTCTCGTGAGAGTGGTAAGCGGGAAAGCAATACGAGAAAAGTCCTTAATAAACCAGCGATAATAACCCGCCAATCCAAGGAAACTACAGATCTCAGTAACGGTCTCGAGCCTCTTCCAATTCTGAATAGATTCGATCTTGGAAGGATCAACCGAAATACCATCGGACGAAACAATATGACCGAGAAACTTCACCTTATTCTCCCAGAAGTGACACTTGGAGAATTTGGCATAAAGCTGATGCTGACAAAGAGTGCTCAAAACAATCTCCAAATGCTGAATATGATTGGATTCAGATTTGGAATAAATAATAATATCATCAATGAAAACCAAGACGAACTTATCGAGATATTCCCGGAATATCCGATTTATAAGATTTACAAAATACACTGGAGCGTTCGTCAAACTGAACGGCATAACAAGCCATTCGTAAGAACCATAACGAGTACGGAATGCTGTAAGAGGAATGCTATCTTCCGCCACTCACAACTGATGAAAACCGGTAGCAAGATCGAGTTGGGAGAAAATCTTAGCGCCACTTAACTGATCGAACATGTCATCGATCCTAGGCAATGGATACCTATTTTTGATAGTGAGCTCGTTATGCTTGCGATAATCAATGCAAAGCCTAAGAGTACCATCTGGCTTCTTAACGAAGACAACGGCGGCGCCCCAAGGAGACGAGCTAGAATGAATAAAATGCTCGGTTTCCAACTCAGATAATTGTTGCTTGAGTTCCTTATTTTCCTTAGCAGACATCCTAGTGGGAGGACGACTGACAGGATGTGCACCAGATATATGGTCAATACGGAACTCAATTGCCCTCTTCGGCGGCAAACATGAAATAGGCTCGAAAATATCAGAAAAATTACAAACAACCAGAATAATAGCTATTTCATCCTCCGATTCGAAGGAAGAAATAAGAGCATTTGAATCATGGTCCATACTTCGAAATACAATAGATAACTGCTCGCTTGCATCGGGATGCTTAAAATATAAAGTTCTTTCGGGACATAGGATTTGAACTTCATAATGGCCGAGCCAATCCATGCCCAATATCATATCAAAACCAAGATAATCCATAACATGCAGATTCGCATGAAAGGAGAAACCACAAAGAATAATCTCAACATCAACACACAACAAACCAAGAGTAACGGATCCACCAATAGGATTTACGATCCTCAAAGGGTCGCAAAGAGTAACAACATCCAAAGGAATAATATCAACAAGCTCCTTTGACACGAATGAATGCGATGCACCCGTATCGAAAAGAACTCTAATAGAATGGCCACGAAATAAAATAAAACCTTCCAAAACAGAAGGAGTAATACCTTTGGGCTGAGAAGTATCACCAGAAGCTTTAGCAACATTAAGCTTCCCAGATTTGAGACCCTTAGATGCAGTAGGACAATCATAAATCCAATGACCCTCTTTCTTGCAATAGCGGCAAATACGAGGCTTAGGACAATTACGAAGAAGATGATCCAAAGAACCACAATTATAGCACGCCCTCAGATTAGAAGGTGCACTACTAGGCTGAGAACTGGAGGTAGCTTGCTTCTTCTTCTTGTTGGAAGAATTAGGCTTATGAAATGGAAACCTCTTCTTGTTGGGGTTCTTAGAAACCTCAACATCATCACCACTATCACGTTCCTTTTCAACAGCTTCAAGACAAAGACCCGAATCAACAAGCTCCTCAAAAGAGAGCTTAAGCTGAAGCAAAAGAACTTTCTTCAAATACTTCTTCAAACCATCAACAAAACAAAGATTCTTCTTACGTGGAGTATTAATGAACTCAACTCCGTACTTGGACAAGGCCTCGAAAGATGCAACATAATCCTAAACAGAGGACTTTCCTTGCTTCAACTCAAGGAAACTACGAGCAAGATTAGCCTTTTCCGATTCAGGAACGAACTTAAGTTCGAAACGTTCCTTTAACTGAATCCACGAGAGAGAGGACTCATCAACTTCCGCAATAAAAAGCTCATACCAATCAAGAGCATGCTCTTGCAACATGCTAGATGCCACGAGAACGCAATGATGATCAGAAAGATCCATCCGAGAAAATATGCGCTCACAAGTGCGCAACCAAGTCTGAACCTCCATTACACTTTCCGATCCCTTGAAAGGCTAGCCTCCAAGGTGGGAATAGTCACTACACATGCGGGCGAAGACAGACTTATGATTAGGAGCTGCGGGAGTAGCAACAGGAGGCTGAGTACCCCGAAATAGCTCCATAAACTGATCAGCTAACATATAGACTCCGTCTGGATGAGAACCACTAGATGGGCCTGCAGAAGAACGCTTCCCTCTACCTCTTCCAGCCATAGGCTGAGAGAATAAGAGAAGAAAAGGATTAGTTAAACAACACACAATCGTTAAGAAATTTAACAAATGGAATACTACGGAATATAAAATTTATTCCTAGACATACTCCACATGTTAAAGTGGAAAGAACATATTAAAAAGGCATGAATAAAACCCCCGAATAGTTGTAACACATGTTCCATTCTGCTTCTGTTCTGTGTTTATTATAATTTGATCTTAATTTCAGCTCTGGTACCAACTGTGACGCCCCACCTCTATACTCACCATAACAAAGGTTATTATAAGGAATAACGTCTGCTATTGCGAAGAATAAGGCTTGTTAGAAGCGACCATCCGTAAGTTATGCCTTAGACGAGTATTGATTACATCGATAACAGTTGTTTAAAGTACTCCCAAAGATATATATTCAATCCAAATCTAAAACGAAACTACGGTGGCTAAATAAAAATTCAGAACAACTCATAATGATAACAACACAGATATGAATAATCACATCAGAACAGAAATATCAGATATATAGCGGAAGACAAGTCTGGATACATGCTACAACAACCAACAGTTCACATGAACCCTATATACACATACATATCCATCAATACATACATGAGATGAGAGTCAATACACCAAAAGTAACACCTCGAAGACTAGACAAAAGATGGAGTGAAATCCCAAAAGCTGAAGCTGCAACTGACCCAGAGATAGAGATTACCCAGAAATAACTCGGTCTGACCCGAGTATTATTTAAAAGAAAATAATAAACGGATCAGTCTAATTTAGACTCAGAAATAAGTGTATGATAAACAACACTTAAGCAAATAATTATAGCCTCGAATGAGACTATTCAACATAAATAACCAACATAGTTAAAATGAAGAAATCTCAATTTAAACTCCATCAAAATCAACTTTCAAATTCACAATTGAATTCAAAACAGCCATTCACAAAATCTAGAAATCAAAATAGATAACTAGAAAAATCAACAGTCGCAAAATCTAGAAATCAAATAAGATAACTAGAAAAATCAGCATAAAAGTGGATCGATCCCAGCAGATAGCGAGTCTAAGCTACGTCGCACGTGCATCTCATATTGCCGAAGCCTACCAAGTACTATAAATTTTTGGCGCCCAACAAATGACCCGAAGGTCTAGTACTGGTAATTGACCCGAAGGTCCATCATATGACCCGAAGGTCCAGCAGAGTGGCTCGAAAGCCCAACAAAACATCAAAATCATCAAACAGCAAATATTTCAATTAACCAGTCCGGAATTAACAGAAGTAGTAAAAGTGTGGTTTCATACTCCGCACTTTTGCTAAATCGTTTAAATCTCTTCATCGTTTCCTTGAAAGTGCAAAATTATGTATTTTATATAAATAAAGCTTACGTTCTCAAATGGACAAGTCCGGAATTAAGCAAATCAGTAAAAGTAAGGGTTCATAGTCCTTAATTTTTCTGAAGCGTTTAAATCGCTTCCTCATTCTTTTGAAAGCGCAAACTCTGAAATTTTAGAAACAATTATATTTTAAAACGATTTAAAAACACGTGAATAAAACAGCAACATCCATAGCAATTTCGACAAAGAAATTGCGTTTCACGAAACACCGTAAAAACGGATATCAAGTCAGCGTTGCGGGATAACTGCTTAAAAATTCACTTTAAAATTGACGGTCACTGAAGTCAAAACAACAGTAATTTTTATTTGTCAAAAATGTCGTCAAAACAACACTCTTCAAAAATATAATACCGGCGTAAAAATTCTATTATAAAAATAACAGCAACAAAATACGTTTTAAAACCAAACACTGGTTCAACTTAAATTAATCATTAGATTGCATTACTAAATATTCAAAAACATTTCACTGCCCACTTGCACGAAAATAATTAGGAAATTGACTTAGCCTCTGTGCTACTCATATTTTAGTAAAACGCAACTTACACAAAAAATTTGTCTGGACAATATTGTATACACGCTTGGTATGAATGCAAACAATGGCTAGGCTAAAAAATTTCATGTTGTCACATCAAAATGCAAATGAATAAAAATAACTTGGACTTAATTTTTCTCACTATACCAACATGCACGCATGGCACACGACAAAAGAAAATGACCTGGACAAGTTTCAAATATTTCATTCATACGTATAAATGAGTTACAAAATATAAAGTACTCTGGCAACTCTATATCATACAATATACAATGTAGACTCACCCACAAGCTGACATGAAAAATGCCTAAACACATGTTGATGCACGTAATGAATATAAGGCCTAGAACATGCACCTTAGTATTCACACGTATGAAAATGATGTCTGGGTAACATTCCCAACTCTAACCAACCTACATGCATGCACAAAACCCATCTAGACAAATACACTACTATCTGGACACTACTATCAGTGCACACAAAAAATGTGTGGTCTGGCCAAAACTTTACACATGCAAATCTGGACTATACTTCGCATGCACACAAGAATGAACAAAATGACACATGCCTGAATTTGCATGTAATAATTTTAAAATGACTGGGCTTATATATATTTCTCACGCATGCATGAATAATAAATAATGGTCAGGCAAAGCTACATACTAGCATGCAGTGTAATGGTAGCACAGACTTTAAATTAGAAATGTGAGCTGCACTCACCAAATATTTGCTTCAAGACCAATGAACAACCCAGATTTGAAAGAAAGAGAGCCACAATCAAACTACCATTAATGCACTTCTCACTGCAACTGAAGCTTTTACAACAAAATGAAATAAAGTTGCAGCTATTTTACTTTTCTCAAAAATATGAATAAGTCGTATAAAATATGAAATCTGGCAACTCTGGGTACAAATGCATTAACTAGAAAACGTGCTGACCAACATTTAAGTACACGAGCATTGAAAGCTAGAAGTGCTCAATAGAAGAAAAGGACATGCCTGTATATTAAATGATGGAAATGATAAAATGTGTTCACAATTTGCTTTACAAACTTTGTGTGTGACAGTCAAGCAAGAATAGGTTCCACTTTGTTTTTAATATGGACCAATTTTGTTACACGTGAATGCATACTATCAATTTCAACTTAGCTTAGATATTTAACAACTAACCTTGCAAAATGATTTGCATTCAATATTCTTTTTTCCAAATTTAATTTAAAAATTACTATTTTAAATTTTTATTCCAACAGTAATTCAAAAATCACGGTCGTTACAGAGAAATTGACCAATATGTACATGTCTATGTCTTATGCAATAAAAAAGGATTTGGTCAAGGTACACGGAACCGAAGATAAATGCATAATTAACTCAACATTAAATATCAAAATATTGTTAAAACCGTCTAAAAACACCTAAAACCAGAGAAAGGTTATGTACTATGAACAACAATGCAGTAATATACCTATTCTCTTATCGATGATAATGCATTTTAGGAGCGCTATTTTGTAACTCAAATAGACATCAAAGTCTATAACCATGAAAATACGTTAATTTCATAAAAGCTTTGGAGTAATATTATGGGAAGTAAAGATGGAGTCCATGCTATGAAACGTTAAGCACACAGGATCATAGTTTATGCCAAAAAGTCCACTTCAAAAATCGAGTATTACTCAGTTTTTAAACATAGTAACTCGGTTTTTTTAGACCGAGTAATATTCAGTTTTTTAAACTGAGTAATACTTAGCTTAAAATAAAGAGTAAGCTCAGTTAAAAAAACTGAGCATTACTTAGTACTACTTAGTTTTTTATGACCGAGTAACTCAATATAAAAAACCGAGTATTACTCAGTTAATTATCCGCAATATAGTTTTATCTAAATCAATGCAGAAACTATCTCTGTCAAATAAAAGTAGAATTCTACACCATGATCAAAATTATAAATATTTATGTATTTAGATAAATAATAATTTACAAATATATTTTAAACCTTTTTAAATTTTTATATATTTAAGAAAAAATTTCTTTTAAATATAAATCCATACGGACAATACATATAGTTAAGCTTGACAAAAACCTTATAACTTAATAAAACAATAAATTTATATCTTTAATTGTACTAAAATACATATAAAATAATCTATAATCTTGACAAAAACTGGATGGATAATTTTCGAATGCGGATGTCTTTGTATCTGCATCCTTATCCGCTTTTTCGAATATCGGATATTTATTCGCTTTTCGAAACGGATGCAGGACATGCTTACACTATAGTTAAGCTTGGTAGCCAAATAATTTTTTTTGAAGAATGTCAGTGAGAAGGGATAAAGAAGGTTTTCCTGCCTGGGTAAATGGAAAACAAAAAAACATAAATCTAAGATCAAATCCATCAAATTAGAGCTAATCGAATATCATAAATTTGAAAAAGTACATGAATAAGATGAATGTGATAAAGTAACGAAGGAGTGAAAACTGGGCATTTGTTATATTGGAGAAGATGAACATGGTGAAAAGTTAGAAAACGAAATATGAAAAACTGTTATTTGTGAACAGATATGGCTTGTTTTTGAGCCAAAGCCATTAAACATTGAAGTCTTTAGCACTTTATTCCTTAAAATAGTATAAAAGTAGCTGTCCAATTTCTTTATATTAAAACAAAAAACAAAAAATAAGCATTCAAAAATAGAAACATTGACTATGAGTCAACAAATAAAATGCATAAAAGGACATAATCACACATATATAATTTTCGTATTATTATGATGTTTTATAGATTCATGGGCTATTTTGAAAACATATAATTGCTTCCTCTTAATTGACTTGAGGAGAAAACGCAAGTATAAACTGTTATGAAGCATTATAAAAGGATCTGTACGTGTTTTTATGTAGTTGAAAATCAATAGAATTAACTCTCCACATACTCCGTCACAGTTCCATTTGGAGCATTTAATTGTACTTCAAATGAGGTTCCATTTTATATTAGCTTTGTGAAGTACCTATTATATATTCTTATGTTTATTTGTACTAAATATTAACAAAATTCTCGAATGAGACAAAAAAAACGAAAGAGAAGACGAACTTCGTCGAAACTATTCTTAGGTTAGACGTTATAGGTTGTTTTGATTAATATAATTGAAACATGCAGATAATGCGAGTAAATAAAGAATTCTACTCATTTAAGAATGAAAATTGCAAATTAGTTTCATATGTAAATAACAACAGTCCAGGAAGATTCACAGATTCAAAATTTTTAGCAATATTGGTAAATCCATCCAGAGCTAAAAAGATTAACAGCTTTATAACAGTTGTAACATCATGCCTTTTTGAATGTTTTAAGAAGACACACGTGCCGCCTCAAACCATACAGAAGGGCAGATTGTTATTGGGGTGAATAAGAAAAAGCAGAGAAAAAAACAAAACAGAATCTTGCAGCGGAATGACAAAATATAATAATCAAATAACAGTTCATGAAGTTGTATACAAAACATTTGATTATACTTATACAATACAAAAATCAGAGTTACACATATCAGAGATAAATAAATAATGCAGCAGAGCAGTATGAATGCAGTGGAATAAATATAGTAAATAATAGTAGTACAAATCTTCGTCTTCGTCCTCTAGAAATAAGGTCTTCAAATCCTGAAATGCTCAGGCTGACCCGAGCGAATTGAAAAGACAAAATACTCGAGTCAGAACTAAAAGATCTTATGTAAGTAGAATCAACGGTAAATAAATATGAGTGTAAATGGCGTCTGGGATGTTTACGGGGTTTGACATCTCTTATCCAGTGTCTAACGTGAGTGCAGTAACTTAAGAGATGTTCGGGATTCACATCTCCTAAGAATCCGTTAAACTATCTACTATGTAGTACAATACGCTATTATAATATGTCTACAGTAAAGTAAAAGTATAAAAATAGCGTTAAGGCGTTACCCATATCCCCTTTAACACATTTTTATAATGCAAATAGTCTATACAGTACCGTAACTCTCCGTAAACTGGTGCCGCCAGAGGATACCCCATAGGTACGACATAAAACAAACTCGTAGAAGGCGCGCTATGGTAGGTGACACGGCACAACTAGGCAATGTCAGGGTAGATATACCAATTACACTTCCGGACCGGTGGTAACGCATAGCAGCTACTACCGCCCACCTCGAAACACACTCCGAAATCAAAAATCGAGGGTGGCCACCAAATAAATCGCAAAGTCAGAATATAGTATTGAAGGAATGTGCCCGATCGGAGGAATGACCTCACTTCGCCCGTCAATTGCTCATGTTTTAGCCACCTTAAGCCACCTCATAGGATCTTCACCACCATCCTACTTCATTCTGGAATCTCCACCGCGTATACAGTTGTCAAAGTGGTTTTCGGTATTGGCAAAGAGTATGACAATATCTGATCCCGGTCTCATTAACAACCAATCGCTTATTACACACCGGATGGTTCTTTTACATTTCCAAAATCATTTCATAATTGATATCAAAATATCATATTCAATTCAAATCATATCACTTTCAAAATCATTACTTACTTTCGAAATTATATCACATTGAAATCATAGTTCGAAATTATATTTCCTTTCAAAAGTCATATATCCAAAATAGGCTAAACTCTAATTTCGAAATATCATATTAAACCAAATATGTTATTTAAATCCCAACTTAGGTTATAACATCATTAACCATATTTACCTGAAAACGAGAATTTGAATATAACCCATCTATTTTACTTAGTTTGGAATTTAGAAGCAAATAGTTTTAAATAGTTATAAATAGTTAATATAGATTTAAAATAATTAAAATAGATTAAATAGCTTTAAAATAGATTAATTAGATTTAAAATAAGTCAAATGGTTTAATTAGTTTAAAATTTTGAAAATCTTAATAATTAAAGTCTTTTAAAATAATATATTTAAAACAGTTTATATGAAAAATATGAATTTGAAGTTTATATCAATTTAAAATATTTATTTCATTCCAACACATTTTGACCATTACAATGTCCCAAAACCCAATTTCAAATTTTTCTGATTCAGAATTCTAAATAAATATTAAATTCAATATCGCTTAAATCCATGTTAAAACATCTATTTAATTACTCCAATTTCAATATATTTCAAAGTTATACTTCAACGATTTTAATAACTCAATTTCGATAAACTTCACTTATATTTCAAATTCACTATAAAATTTCAATTTTATTCCTTTGACAAATCTTTCAAAACAATTCGATTTTAATATAAAACTCGAAATTCGATAAAAATTTGATTTATATAACCCAAATTTTATTTCAAAAATATCATTTAACTCAATGCAAATTTAAGGATTCAAAATCATTTAAATTTAACCAATCCGGTGTCCATATATAATTCTCTACCCTAAGGTCAAGTGATACGAATATTTAGCATTTCAATCCGCGATTTTAAATATTTTATATTTACGGATATATATCATTTCAATCCGCAATCCCGAAAATATCAAATCCATAAAATTTCTCGAGTCTATCATTTCAACCCATAACGATTTTTCCTTAATCTATTAATCATTCGGGTATGTATCATTTCAACCCATAGTGAACTTGCAGTTTATAACGATATAAAATAAAACATCCATTCATCCAATATCAACAATCAGCATCCATTACAATCATCATCCACTCAATCAATAAATATCAATATAGAACTGATAATCAATAACAGGTATTCAACTGGCAATTTATATTCAATAATAAATTAAATAAAGATTTAATTCAAATAAATTCAAATTAACTGAGATAATGATTTAAAATATACCAAACAGTCATAAATAAATTTCTAATCACATCATAAATTTAATTTAACAAACATAAGAAATTTTAGAAGTTGTGAGTGGGTTAAAACACTCACCTTTTGAATTTAAATTGAAATTAAATCCAATTTAAACCCAAAATTAAAATAGGCTCAGAATTTGTAACGGCCCAAAATTTTTTAACAAATATTTTATTCATTTATTTAACGACTTTGGTGTTTGATTTCTTAAAAATATAATTTTGGAAATTTTCTTGTAATGATTTTTAATCAATTGCCCAAATTTTAATAAAAATAAACAATTTCTGAAATTTTGATTTGGATAAAAAGTTTGATTTTAATAGAAATTTTAATTTTATAATTCAAACTGCCAAATTTTCATCTTGAACTGTATATAATTGTGCAACATTTGTTTCACTTTTGTTTCGGTCAGATTTGTTGTATACTTTTAAAATTTAGTAATAAATGGTATGAAACAAGAAATAAACTTTACATTTCTTTTATACATATACATCCGTTTCTTAACTTTATATCAAACAATCACTTGGATGAAGCTAAATCAAATTTGATTAATTATGGTATAATAACTATTAAATTTTGGTTTAAAGTGCTGGGTTATTTTCCTAATAGAAACGTTAGTATTTTAAATTTATTTAATAAGAGAAACAAATCAAATTTGTACGTTACTTTGGACATTACAGTTTATATGTTTCTTTTGCCTTTTCATTGTCTATTTTATTCTATGCGTTAGAATTGCAAATCTTCAGCCGTTTATTCCTTTCTTTCAGAATTTGAAATCTTGCCTAAAACCATTCTCGTGTGAAAATAATTCCATTCCTTTTTTCCACCTTCCGTTCGTTTCTATAATCAATTTAATGAAATTAAATGCCTTAATTTTTCTACCGTTCAAAGCACTAAATCTTGCCTTCTCTCCACTAATCAAGTGAGCAGCTGTTATAATATATACCACGTTCAAAATTTCCAGACCAGAAAATTTCACTTTTGCTTCTATCACAAAATTTGCGTGAGCATTCTTCCTTCAGGTAATGGTCGCATGCCTTCTTTTCGTTTTGTTGTTTTATTTATTCTATTACCTTGCCTTGCTTATTCTTTTACCTGCTCCACATGCTCGCCTTTATTACCTGCCACTGTGCTTGGCCATTCACCATTTTTCTGACCCTACCCCAGCCTAGAAGCCACCAGCGCAGCCTCTCCCCTTCGCCAGACTGAGCCCATGCCACCACAAACTTTCACCTGTAGCCTCAGCCATCCAATACTTCCTCCACCACCACCGAACCCCACGCCTCCAACCCCATGCCAGACCAGCCCAGTCACCGCCTCCGAACCCTCCTGACCTAACCCCACGCCACCACGAACCCATGCCACCCGAACCCATGCCACCTGAACCCCTCGCCTGACCAAACCCATGCTGTGCCAAACCCCATGCCACCGAGTCTTTGTTTTGAAAAAAGAAATGAACAAAAAAAATTGTTTTTGTCACCTTTGTATTTTTGAAGTCTCGGACTATATTTCCTCCGAACCTTTAAAATCTTAGATCTAGTGAATGGTCGAGCTATGTGACTATGGGTTGAGTCGTATGGTGAAGTGGTCGAGCTATTTCTTTCTATTTTTCAACTTGTTTCCTGTCTGCTTCATTTGAAAATTTTGTTATTCGTATCCGTACTTAGATTTGTTTTATTTATTTTGTTTCAAGATTTGAATCTCGTTGGCGCTTTCTCTAAAAGCTGATCGTGCTTTCCGTGTGCTTTTCGGTAAATAGCGTATTTACTTTTTGAATCAAATCTCCAACTCCGTAGAGGTGAGTAAATCTCACACGAATATTCATACTTATATGATTGTGAAACGACCGTAACTGAATGTGTAGAAAATAAATAAATAAATAAATAAAATGATGTTATAATTATGTGTGATTATTTATATATGCTGTTAAACTTGTTAAAATTGCATAACATATCATCTGTTATAGTTTGTTCTTATTTTACTGTTATTCTATTCTGTTAAATCACACTGCAAGTTCGCTTTAGAATAGAATCACTATGGGTTGAAATGATACATACCCGAACGGACTTTAGAATAAGGGAAGATCGTTATGGGCTGAAATGATAGGCCTGAGCGATTTTCGATTAAATTTTATTTACTTGGGATTGCGGGTTTGAAATGATAAAACCCGGATTTTTTCTATGTAAACTACGGATTGAAATGATATATTATCCGTATCACTTGACTTAGGCTAGAAAATATTATACAGACCCGTGGTTATTTTCTGTATTTTTCTGGATACTTTTAAATATTTTAAAATTTGTAATAATATTAAATTGATTTAGATTGAATTTTTAAATGATTTATTTAAGTGGAAATGATTTTTAGGTGTAATAGATAAAAGGATAAAAAAATAGTGATTTTAAAATATAACTTGAACTTGAAATTTATTGAAAAAAAAATGGAAGCTTAAGTTAATTAAGTTAAATTGAAAATTTAGTTTAAATGGTGGAAGAATGGGGATTTAAAATTTAAGTGTTGAAAAAAATGGTTAAAGGTGGAAAACAGGAAAATTTACACACTTGAATTTTTATAAGTAAATTTTGGAAATTTTGATTTTTACTTGAAAAATCTTTCTTGATAAAAACCATAAGTTAAAGGATTTAATTGAACATTTTTAATGTGAAATTATGATTTTTATAAGTTTTAAAGGATTTAAATTGAAGTTTATTTATGGCTGGAATTGCACTTAAAAACTTGGAAATTTAATTTATAGCACTTCAGAAATGCTACCATTTCTGGAAATGAACAAATTCTGAACTAAGTAGAATCTGTAGCACTTGTTAAGTGCTGTGGTTATATAAATGAACCAAAAGACTAAAATAAACTAAGGCTATGATAGCACTTGGTAAGTGCTGTTGTAGCAGGAACTAAAATTGAACCTGAAACTAATAAAGGGGCAACTGTAGCACTTGTTAAGAGCTGCAGTAGGCTGAAATATGATTTTTGTTTAAAACTGAACTATTACAGCAGTTTATAAAAGCTGTCTTTGCTGAATTAAATTGTTTTCAAATATAACTTACCGCAGCACTTTTTAAATGCCGTGAAAGCTGAAATTTTAATGTTTTATTGTTTTAAGTGAATAAATGAACTCAGAAAAGGCTAAAATTTTGGGAATTTAATATTTGATTAAAAATAATAATGACTTTGTTTTAAATGGTTTAATTTGAAGTATTTTGATATAAACTGTTTTAAAATTTATAACTACGGGTTATAATAATGTTTGGTTGTTAAAGAGACCGGGATCGGATATGGACATACTATCTGTCGATACTGAAAACCACTTTGACAACTGTGTACGCGGTGGAGTTTCCAGAATGAAGTAGGATGGTGGCGACGATCCTAAGGTATATGCGTGGACCCAACTCCCTTGAGTTGGCATAAGGTGGCTAAAACAGGAGCGATCTCGGACCAATGAGGTAGCACCTCTTATCGGACACACTTCTTCGATACCATTCTATTACTTTGTGATTTTTGGTCGCCACCCTTGATTTGGGAGTGTTGTTCGAGGTGGAACGGTTGTGGCTGCTATGCGTTTCCATCAGTCCGTGTGCGTAATTGGTATATCTACCCTGGCATTGCCTTGTGTGCCGTGTCACCTACCATATCGAACCCACTACGATTTTGGTTTAATGATCCGACCGCGTTAAGGTTCACCATCCCCTTAACGCTATTTTCTATATGATTATACTTTACTGATTAGACACTACTGTATATAGCGTATATTACTATATAGTAAATAGTTTAACGGATCCTTAGAGGATGGGCGGTCTCAAGCATCTTCTAAGTTACTTGTACCTTTACTACAGTTCACTTGAGTTGGTTTACATTATATAAGTATGTATGTCCTGACTCGAGTGTTTATGTTTTATTTTTACGCTCGGGTCAGCCTGAGTATCAGTTGGATTTCATCTTCTTGGAGCCAGGACTACTGGAGATCATCTTTATCAAGCTGCTATCTATTTTGCTATTCAGTCTTTTATTTTAGCCTATGTAATCTGAGACAAATGAATTTGGGATTTTCTGTGGTTGTTCAAACTGTATTGGTTTTTAGACTATGTATTTTGTACTTGTTTTTGAGACACTGTATTTTAGTGGCTTCATGAACCACTATGGTTATTTTAAATTCCGCTGCGAGTATTCTGATATTTTCTGTGTCTGTGATTCTATGAATGGTTTTATTGCTCCAAATTTTATTACAATCTGTTATTTTGTATTATTCAAGTCTGACATGTGTGGATTATTGTCGATTTGAATGGTCCAAAATAGTGGGTCGTTACATTTGGTATCAGAGCCAGGTTTTAGGCAAACCCTAGCCTATGGAGCAAAAAAACTCATTAGAGATAGGGTAGAAATACCCTAGAATGAGTGAAATCAAACTCAGAATCATTTCTTTGTGAGTGAACGTATTTTCAAAGTATAAAATGATTTTTAAAATGATTTTAAATGATTTTTCAAATGATTTTCAAAGATTATTTTGATATAAAATTTTCTTGTTTTAAATGCAATTTTTCTAAACTTCCTTCTTTCCGTATCTACCTTGTTAGAAATTTTGTTATTAGGATATTCATCCAAGTGATCTTAT
Organism: Allium fistulosum; assembly: GCA_030737815.1. Classification (NCBI taxonomy): domain Eukaryota; kingdom Viridiplantae; phylum Streptophyta; class Magnoliopsida; order Asparagales; family Amaryllidaceae; genus Allium; species Allium fistulosum. The sequence continues at coordinate 1,364,390,594 of CM060902.1, read as the reverse complement.
CGTGTCTTATCTTAGCTTATCTTTGTCTTCTCTGTACCCTTGTCCAAAATTCATTCTTGATATTTCCAGGATGAATCGTGGAAATGCTAGAGGTAGGGGTCGTGGTACTGCCCCAGCTCCTCCACCTGTTGCACTTGTTAGGTTTACCGTTCTCTGTAAGGAATTTTCTCAGCTCGGTGGTACCAAGTTCACCGGTTCAGAGAGTATTATCGAAGCCCAGCAATGGTTACGGAGTTTGGAGAGGATATTTTCTGGTCTTGAGATCACTGATGCCCAGAAGCATCAGCTAGCAGCTTGGCAGCTGCAAGAATCAGCCTTAGATTGGTGGGAGTCTGTTACGGCTCACACTAACAAAGGTGATCTTTCGTGGGAGCAGTTTATGTATCCTTTGTGTTATCTTGACTTTTCCCATTCCCTTTTTCTTTTGAATCTATCTTAAGTTCAGTTTCTGTATCTTCTTTCCAGGGAGGCTTTTGTGGCAAAATGGATGCCCGAAGCCGGGAAATCTCAGCTTTATCGTGAATTCATGGATCTCAAGCAGGGTACCATGTCTTTTTCAGAGTATGAGAGGAAGTTCAATGAACTTTCCAAATTTGGTCCTGGTCTTATCGACACTCAGCTAAAGAAAAATGAGAAGTTCATTGCTGGAGCTCGCCCAGAGTTCTACGACCGTCTTATTTCACATGTTCATGGAACTTTTACTGAGCTCATGGATATGGCTATTCGCTATGAGAACCCTACTTCCAAGGGTCCTGCCGCTTCTGGTGCTCATGTATCACAGTCTTCCTCTGCAAATTCCAAGAAGAGAAAGCCCAACTTCCACCAGCAGAAGAAAAATTGGCTCAACCATCCGGGCTTGGGATCTTCATCATCTTCTCCTTCCCAGAGACACCCTATTGATCTATCCACCATTACCTGCTTCAAATGTGACCAGAAGGGACACTATGCCAATAGTTGCCCTACTTCGGTTGGTGCTGCTGTTCCTCCACCTCAGGTAAGCAGGAACAATCTTTGTCATGTTAGTCTTCAGGCAGGTCATTTTAGGAATGACTGTCCTTTATATCAGAAGGGAAAGCCATCTGGTGTATTTGCTGTCACATCTGCTTCTTCACCTGCTGCACCTGCCCCTGCTCCTAGTGATGATTAAGGTACTCTTCAGGGCACCTTTACTTTATTTCATCATCTTGTTTGTGTTTTATTTGATACTGGAGCTTCGCATAGTTTTATTTCTGATAATTTGTGCAATAAGTTTGAACTTCTCCTTTCTCCTGAGTATGCTTCTGTTCCTCTATGTGTTTCAAATCCTATTGGTGGTCCCGCAAATCTTAATAAGATTTGTAAACATGTGAAACTCCTTCATTCTGATCATCGTTTTAGTGGTGATTTCTATATCCTTGGTTTTGATACTTTTGATTTATTGCTTGGAGATGATTGGTTAAGGAATCATGATGCCCGTATCTCTTGTAAATCTCGAATTGTTTCTCTTGAGGATGATCGGGGTAATTCTTTGGTTATTCAGTGTTGTTTGCCTCATGATTTTGCTGGTAGTTTTATCTACTCATTGGATTCTTCTCCTGTTGATCTTCAGTCGACTCGTGTAGTCAATCTCTATCCCGATGTATTTGGTGAAGTTACTGCTTTACCTCCTAGGCAGGAAATTGATTTCCGCATTGATCTTATTCTTGGAGCTCGACCTGTAGTTCTTCCTCCTAGAAGAATGGCACCCCGCGAGAAGGTTGAGTTAAGGAAGCAAATTGAGGACCTGTTTTCCAAGGGTCTGATCAGACCTAGCTATTCAGAATGGGGAGCTGCGGTGGTTTTCGTCACCAAGTCCGATGGTTCTCTCCGGATGTGTGTTGATTATAGGGAGCTGAACAAGCTCACTATGAAAAACAGATATCCAATGCCTCGCATCAATGATATGTTTGATCAACTTTATGGTGCTACTGTTTTCTCTCAGCTTGATCTTGCCACGGGTTTTCACCAACTCAGAGTTGCCGAGGAAAGTATTCCCAAGTCTGCTTTCCGTACTAAGAATGGATTCTTTGAATGGTTATTCATGCCTTTTGGTTTGACTAATGCTCCTGCTTTCTTTGTTGACTTGATGAATCGTGTTTTCCGTGATGTGCTTAATAAATTTGTTCTAGTCTTTGTTGATGATATCCTCATTTTCTCTAAGTCTGAAGAAGAACATGAGTCACATTTGAACTCTATTCTTGAGACTCTTCGAAATCATCAGTTAAAGGCTAAATTTTCCAAATGTCATTTCTGGAAAGATAAAGTCCGATTTCTCAGGCATATTGTTTCTAGTAATGGAGTTTCTGTTGATCCAGTCAAAATCGCTGCGATCAATGTAAGTCTCTCTTCCTTTTCTTTCCTTGTTTCATTCAATCTATTCTATCTTTCCTATTATCCTTCAATCCCTATTCTGTACAAGATTGGGAAACTCATAAGACTCCTACTGATATCCATAGTTTTCTGGGCCTTGCCGGTTATTACCGGAGATTCATTGAGAATTTTGCTCGGATTGCTGCACCTCTCACTGCTTTAACTCGAAAGAATGCTAAGTTTATTTGGAGTAATGAGTGTAAGGCCGCATTCAATGAGTTAAAACACAAGCTTACTTCCGCACTTGTTCTTACCATTCCGAATGGAAATGAGGGATTAACGGTATACACTGATGCTTGTCGAGAAGGTTTGGGAGCTGTTCTAATGCAGGATGGAAAGGTGATTGCTTATGCTAGTCGACAGTTGAAGACCCATGAAGTAAATTATGCTGCCCATGATCAAGAGTTGCTTGCTGTTGTTTTTGCTTTGAAGCTTTGGAGACATCATCTTTTGGGTACCAAGTTTGAGCTTTTCACAGATCATCAGTCTTTGAAGTTTATTTAACAAATATTTTATTCATTTATTTAACGACTTTGGTGTTTGATTTCTTAAAAATATAATTTTGGAAATTTTTTTGTAATGATTTTTAATCAATTGCCCAAATTTAATAAAAATAAACAATTTCTGAAATTTTGATTTGGATAAAATGTTTGATTTTAATAGAAATTTTAATTTTATAATTCAAACTGCCAAATTTTCATCTTGAACTGTATATAATTGTGCAACATTTGTTTCACTTTTGTTTCGGTCAGATTTGTTGTATACTTTTAAAATTTAGTAATAAATGGTATGAAACAAGAAATAAACTTTACATTTCTTTTATACGTATACATCCGTTTCTTAACTTTATATCAAACAATCACTTGGATGAAGCTAAATCAAATTTGATTAATTATGGTATAATAACTATTAAATTTTGGTTTAGGGTGATGGGTTATTTTCCTAATAGAAACGTTAGTATTTTAAATTTATTTAATAAGAGAAACAAATCAAATTTGTACGTTACTTTGGGCATTACAGTTTATATGTTTCTTTTGCCTTTTCATTGTCTATTTTATTCTATGCGTTAGAATTGCAAATCTTCAGCCGTTTATTCCTTTCTTTCAGAATTTGAAATCTTGCCTAAAAACATTCTCGTGTGAAAATTATTCCATTCCTTTTTTCCACCTTCCGTTCGTTTCTATCATCAATTTAATGAAATTAAATGCCTTAATTTTTCTACCGTTCAAAGCACTAAATCTTGCCTTCTCTCCACTAATCAAGTGAGCAGCTGTTATAATATATACCACGTTCAAAATTTCCAGACCACAAAATTTCACTTTCGCTTCTATCACAAAATTTGCGTGAGCATTCTTCCTTCAGGTAATGGCCGCATGCCTTCTTTTCATTTTGTTGTTTTGTTTATTCTATTACCTTGCCTTGCTTTATTCTTTTACCTGCTCCACATGCTCGCCTCTATTGCCTGCCCACCGTGCTTGGCCATTCACCGTTTTTCCGACCCTACCCCAGCCTAGAAGCCACCAGCGCAGCCTCTCCCCTCCGCCAGACTGAGCCCATGCCACCACAAACTTTCGCCTGTAGCCTCAGCCATCCAATACTTCCTCCACCACCACCGAACCCCATGCCTCCAACCCCATGACAGACCAGCCCAGTCACCGCCTCCGAACCCTCCTGACCTAACCCCATGCCACCATGAACCCATGCCACCCGAACCCATGCCACCTGAATCCCACGCCTGACCAAACCCATGTTGTGCCAAACCCCATGCCACCGAGCCTTTGTTTTGAAAAAAGAAATGAACAAAAAAAATTGTTTTTGTCACCTTTGTATTTTTGAAGTCTCGGACTATATTTCCTCCGAACCTTTAAAATCTTGGATCTAGTGAATGGTCGAGCTATGTAACTATGGGTTGAGTCGTATGGTGAAGTGGTCGAGCTATTTCTTTCTATTTTTCAACTTGTTTCCTGTCTGCTTCATTTGAAAAATTTGTTATTCGTATCCGTACTTAGATTTGTTTTATTTATTTTGTTTCAAGATTTGGATCTCGTTGGCGCTTTCTCTAAAAACTGATCGTGCTTTCCGTGTGCTTTTCGATAGATAGCGTATTTCCTTTTTGAATCAAATCTCCAGCTCCGTAGAGGTGAGTAAATCTCACACGAATATTCATACTTATATGATTGTGAAACGACCGCAACTGAATGTGTAGAAAATAAATAAATAAATAAATAAAATGATGTTATAATTACCTGTGATTATTTATATATGATGTTAAACTTGTTAAAATTGCATAACATATCATCTGTTATAGTTTGTTCTTATTTTACTGTTGTTCTATTCTGTTAAATCACACTGCAAGTTCCCTTTAGAATAGAATCACTATGGGTTGAAATGATACATACCCGAACGGACTTTAGAATAAGGGAAGATCGTTATGGGCTGAAATGATAGGCCTGAGCGATTTTCGATTAAATTTTATTTACTTGGGATTGCGGGTTTGAAATGATAAAACCCGGATTTTTTCTTTGTAAACTACGGATTGAAATGATATATTATCCGTATCACTTGACTTAGGCTAGAAAATATTATACAGACCCGTGGTTATTTTCTGTATTTTTTTGGATACTTTTAAATATTTTAAAATTTGTAATAATATTAAATTGATTCAAATTGAATTTTTAAATGATTTTTTTAAGTGGAAATGATTTTTAGGTGTAATAGATAAAAGGATAAAAAAATAGTGATTTTAAAATATAACTTGAACTTGAAATTTATTGAAAAAAAAATGGAAGCTTAAGTTAATTAAGTTAAATTGAAAATTTAGTTTAAATGGTGGAAGAATGGGGATTTAAAATTTAAGTGTTGAAAAAAATGGTTAAAGGTGGAAAACGGGAAAATTTACACACTTGAATTTTTATAAGTAAATTTTGGAAATTTTGATTTTTACTTGAAAAATCTTTCTTGATAAAAACCATAAGTTAAAGGATTTAATTGAACATTTTTAATGTGAAATTATGATTTTTATAAGTTTTAAAGGATTTAAATTGAAGTTTATTTATGGCTGGAATTGCACTTAAAAACCTGGAAATTTAATTTATAGCACTTCAGAAATGCTACCATTTCTGGAAATGAACAAATTCTGAACTAAGTAGAATCTACAACACTTGTTAAGTGCTGTGGTTATATAAATAAACAAAAGACTAAAATAAACTAAGGCTATGATAGCACTTGGTAAGTGCTGTTGTAGCAGGAACTAAAATTGAACCTGAAACTAATAAAGGAGCTACTGTAGCACATGTTAAGAGCTGCAGTAGGCTGAAATATGATTTTTGTTTAAAACTGAACTATTACAGCAGTTTATAAAAGCTGTCTTTGCTGAATTAAATTGTTTTCAAATATAACTTACCGCATCACTTTTTAAATGCTGTGAAAGCTGAAATTTTAATGTTTTATTGTTTTAAGTGAATAAATGAACTCAGAAAAGGCTAAAATTTTGGGAATTTAATATTTGATTTAAAAGGATAATGACTTTGTTTTAAATGGTTTAATTTGAAGTATTTTGATATAATATGTTTTAAAATTTATAACCACGGGTTATAATTACGTTTGGTTGTTAAAGAGACTGGGATCGAATATGGACATACTCTCTGTCGATACCGAAAACCACTTTAACAACTGTGTACGCGGTGGAGTTTCCAGAATGAAGTAGGATGGTGGCGACGATCCTAAGGTATATACGTGGACCCAACTCCCGTGAGTTGTCATAGGGTGGCTAAAACAGGAGCGAGCTCGGACCAGTGAGGTAGCAACTCTTATCGGACACACTTCTTCGATACCATTTTATTACTTTGTGATTTTTGGTGGCCACCCTTGATTTGGGAGTGTTGTTCGAGGTGGAACGGTAGTGGCTGCTATGCGTTTCCATCAGTCCGTGTGCGTAATTGGTATATCTACCCTGGCATTGCCTTGTGTGCCGTGTCACCTACCATATCGAACCCACTACGATTTTGGTTTAAAGATCTGACCGTGTTAAGGTTCACCATCCCTTAATGCTATTTTCTATATGATTATACTTTACTGATTAGACACTACTGTATATAGCGTATATTACTATATAGTAAATAGTTTAACGGATCCTTAGAGGATGGGCGGTCCCAAGCATCTTCTAAGTTACTTGTACCTTTACTACAGTTCACTTGAGTTGGTTTACATTGTATAAGTATGTATGTCCTGACTCGAGTGTTTATGTTTTATTTTTACGCTCGGGTCAGCCTGAGTATCAGTTGGATTTCATCTTCTTGGAGCCAGGACTACTGGAGATCATCTTTATCAAGCTGCTATCTATTTTGCTATTCAGTCTTGTATTTTAGCCTATGTAATCTGAGACAAATGAATTTGGGATTTTCTGTGGTTGTTCAAACTGTATTGGTTTTTAGACTATGTATTTTGTACTTGTTTTTGAGACTCTGTATTTTAGTGGCTTCATGAACCATTATGGTTATTTTAAATTCCGCTGCGAGTATTCTGATATTTTCTGTGTCTGTGATTCTGTGAATGGTTTTATTGCTCCAAATTTTATTACAATCTGTTATTTTGTATTATTCAAGTCTGACATGTGTGGATTATTGTCGATTTGAATGGTCCAAAATAGTGGGTCGTTATAGAATTTGTCCAAACCAGCGTTAACATGCCTGGAATTCTGATACGATCCCAACAGATCAAACCGCGCATGAAACAGACCTCGTATGCGAAAGTTATTGATGTTAGAACATTTAAATCTGAAATAAAAAATGAAATAAAATAAGAATGTACGGACCAACCACAACCTGCCACATCACCTCCTCAATCATCGTTCCAGAACCTAGCTAACATTCTCGTTTGCGACACGCCTTCGATCAGCCGCTACCATGAACCCTGCCGCGCCGCCTGTGACTTCGCCAGACCCAACCTCATCGAGTGCCGCTCCTTCCCCCAAGCCCTACGACATCGGCAAACGGACAACATCGGCCGAGAACCCCACAGCCGCCACTTTTTGCATAACCCTAATTGAATTTTTCCCTCCGATCTAGCCGTTGATTCGACCAGCGAACGTCTCCGATGAACTTCCCATTCGACTCTCCACACAACAGTAACCTCCAATCGTCGATCTATCGATGAGGATCATGACACTATTGAACGGCCGAGAATAATTTGCCCCGTTTTGGCCACACAGCAACCCAGATCAAAAAACAAACTTCAAAATTGACTTGCGCTCGTCGAGAGCTTCAAATCGATATATAATTCGATACAGTTTGAGGAGATTTGATTCTTGAAGTTGAAATTTTTTTGATTTGAAATTGCAATTGGGAAATAAGGTTGGTCTGCCATTGGAAAGAGAGGAACAAATGAAATTGTACGTACAAACAAACTAAGTTGAGGAACACTAGGGTTTATAACAGGTTATTTATAGACAAAGCTGAAAACAGAAAGAAAGGACTAGATTTGATTTGGGTTTTTGAATGACAAACGACCCGAAAAGCCCTTTCTGTCTCCGGAACGAAAATGGGTCATCCCATATATTAAAATAGATGGTTTCAATATTTTTAAACTCAATGGAATAGGTTTCAAGACCAAATTCCATCGTATGAAGAAGTTATGTTAAAATCAGCTTATTTCAAATTGATTTCAATTAAATTGATTTCTAGGCGTTTCGAGCCCGTACGATCAAACAACAAGTCCGATCGTTACGAAACTTGAAATCCTACAATAATTCACCATTACGGATCCGATGAAACTGGTTTTGTCGAAATCCGAGTCAGTGGCCAAAATGGCGATTTTCACATTAATTAATTAAATAAATATTAAATTAATTAATCACCTTTTTATTCAATACTTATTAACTAGCAGATTTTTATCATTTTTGATTTCCTAAACATTTATAATAATCCAAAACAAGTTTACACATCAATTCAGTATTTAAAGTTTTACTAATTACGGTGTCCAATTCCAACTGTAATTAAATCCGATTTTATTATAATTTATTTTCCATAAATTGTTTTAATTTGATTCCAACCTTTATATTCAACCAATTATAATCCAATAACATAGTTAACATTTGTTTTACATTTCATTACATTTATATACTCCAATTTCCATCTTTTATTTGTATTAAATACTATATTTCAATTATATTGGATTTTGTCAATTTTACCCATAAATTATATATCAAAAATCCCAATTAATTTATTTAACTTGATTTCGCTCCTATATTACATCAGTTATTTCCTTATGAATAAAATTAACTTTTCTATCCATTCTATTACATTCACATTCAGCAATTATTGTCTTATCCCACATTAATGCATTATTTTATTTCATTTAATTATAATTGATTTCCAATTAAATTTTATAGACAAATTAAATGGGTAACATATAATAATTGTTACCATAAACCTTTAATCACATTCATAGGTTATTTATTTACAAACAAAGGTTACAATTACTTATATAATGCTGATTTTATTCAATTTCTATTAACAGTCTATTTCATACAAAAATTAAATATTTACATTTGTTTTCTTATATTTAATGTATAACCAAGTATAACAATTTACATTATTACATAATTGGAATTTCATTTCAATTGTTAAAAATTAGCTTTAATTACCATTTGTTACATTTAATTTTAGTATTCATTTCATTATTACATTACAACTTTTTATTTCTTCCAATATTAAATAACAAGATTCATTAAATTAACAAATTAATCTATCGAAAATTTACGGGTTGTTACACTCTCCCCCACTCAAAACTTTTCGTCCCCGAAAAGGAAAAAGAAGGGAAAATAAGAAACTAAGAAATCAATATATCTTATTCAAAATATTAAATTTATAAACAAATAAATTTACAAAATTAATTAATTTAAATAAAATGTATCAATTTATAATAATTAAACCCTTTTTACTCAAATTAATAAAGTTTGGAAAACATTTCATAAAATTTTCTAAGTCCAAAATTTTCAGAAAATTTCGGCAGAGTCTCCTTTGTATGGAGAGGCTCGGGAGAAATAATAATATCAAAATAATCAATATACATCATATATTTCAAAATAATATATCCCAACAACGGGAAAATAATATAATATCGCTAGAAAACCGTAATCCGAGAACGTACCTATTTGTCGGGCAAATAACGCTTAATTATGAAACCAAAAGCAGTAACAATTGCTTCCATAACCTGCATTTCACTTATATAATCCAAACAGAGTTAATAATTATATAAAATGAAATATTTAAAGTTGTTTCAACCACTAACAAACAAATCAATATAAACAACAATCACTGGCAACCACGGCATACAATCATCATATGGAATCAATAGAATCAGCTATCCATCCATAGTAAACAAACAAAGGGTTTGTTCGGGTTCAGAAATTTTAACCGCCTAGAATGACAAATAAACTACCGAGTGCACCATTTACTCAACAGTCTTAGATGAACTCAATAGATTATTCATACATCTTAAACAACTAGAAGTCTCCTATCCCAAACAACCCATAAACCAAAACAAACAATAATTTACAATGTACTTGAGTTATTCTTATTAAATTTCTTTCACAACATTTATAGATTTTATTTTTCTTTTCATTCATACAAGGATTATTTCTTTAACTTACATTTATCTCTTACAAAATTTTATTCCCATTCATTCATTCAATGTTTATTTCATTTAATTTCCTTTATTACTTACAAAGATTCATTTTCATTTATTCATATCATGTCAATTTCTTTTTATTGCATTACATTCATTTTATTATTTACTTTAATTATAATTAGTTTCAATATTAACTTAATTTAAAAATCCTTTACTTACAGTACTTATTTTCTATTTCATTTAATTAGTAGCATTACAATTTTAACTCAAGTTTATAACTATTTTCATATCAAATTTCTTATTTATAAAAGTAAATTTCATTGAACACTTCCATTACATAAGTTTTACTTGTAAAAATTTCCATTACATATTCTTTTAACATTTCAACTTTTTATAATTGGTAAGTTATATATATATATATATATATGTCTTTAAGAATGCAATTGAAAGTTGCACAAGTTTGACTTACTTATTTTAATTAACTTAAGGTTCAATAATTATCATTTCTTATTTTCATATTCTTTTCGTTTACAAGTTACAAATTTCAAATTCCTTGTATATTTCAGTTATAACTTAGCATATCATTTCTTATTTTCATTTAGAAGTTTCAATTATTAAATAGTTAAAATTTTATTCCATTTCAATAATTGAAATCTCTAATTCATAGAAATTTAAGAACTAAATGCAGGATTCCATTTCAAATCATTTAAAATAATATATACATATATATATACTCATAACTTTTATATCCAATCATAATTAAACTTTAAAAAATTTATTTGTTTATCAAAATAGATCTGTAGTAAAACTACAACAATGGCCTTCCCACTTTGAAACTCGAAAATGAACGTCGATGGTGCGTGCACTCATCACCGAAATTATTTTCCAACGACAGAGAGGGGAGTACAAAACTTATTTCTTTCCAAAATTCATTAAAATAATTCTTTCAAATTATATTAAAATATTTATATTAGAAAATAATTCTAATAATATTATTATTATATTCTAAAATCATTTGAAAGAAATTTTCAAAAAACCCCGGAATTTAAGTTCTAAATTCCCAAATTTTTCATTTATTTATTTAAATTTTTTTTCAACCAACATTAATAAATTTTCACTACCTAATAAACAAATATATTACAGCCAAATATATCATTTATAAAATTTATTATTTTATATACAGAAAATATAATATGCAAAATTATTTCATTTACCTATATTTCAAAACAAATATTGTGTCGGTCTGTCCTATTAAGTGTTTAGAAATCCCTATCGGTGTCATAGCGTCCTATGTACCGACCAGAATTTATAAATACAAAACGGAACAAATTAACACAATATAAAAACCTTTTATAACACTAACAAATATGCTCTCTCACATATATACTCTCAATGACTCATTTTAGGGTATTACTACCCTATTTTATATGAGCCAAACCCCACAAAGCTAAGGTTATCGTTAAACCAAAGCTCTGATACCAACTATAACATCCCGCCTTTTTGGATGTTTTAAGCAGACACATGTGCCGACTCAAACCATAAAGAAGGGCGGGTTGTTATTGGGGTGAATAAGAAAAGGCAGAGAAAAAAACAAAACAGAATCTCGCAGCGTAATGACAAAATATAGTAATCAAATAACAGTTCATGAAGCTGTATACAAAACATTTTATTATACTTATACAATACAAAAATCTGAGTTACACGTATCAGAGAAATAAATAATGCAGCGGAACAGTATGAATGCAGTGGAATAAATATAGTAAATAATAGTAGTACAAATCTTCGTCTTCGTCCTCTAGAAATAAGGTCTTCAAATCCTGAAATGCTCAGGCTGACCCGAGCGAATTGAAAAGACAAACTACTCAAGTCAGAACTAAAAGATCTTATGTAAGTCAAATCAACGGTAAATAAATATGAGTGTAAATGGAGTCGAGGATGTTTACGTGGTTTGACATCTCTTATCCAGTGTCTAACGTGAGTGCAGTAACTTAAGAGATGTTCAGGATTCACATCTCCTAAGGATCCGTTAAACTATCTACTCACTACACCATAATCCTCATTTCGCAACGGTTTTAAGCCGTTGCATATTAATTTAGCAACGGCTTTGGACCGTTGCAAAAAGACCCATTGCTAAATTTAGCAACGGTTCAAAGCCGTTGCTAAATATGATTTCGCAACGGCTCTAAGCCGTTGCAGTTTATTGTAAAAGCAACGGTTCTAAGCCGTTGCGGAGTATTATTTAGCAACGGCTTAGAACCGTTGCTACATGTTAAGATACAATAGAATAGTTGCCTTGGAGCAACGGGTAAAGGCCGTTGCAAATTTATTTTCGCAACGGTTTTTGGCCGTTGCTATATTAAAATTTTTCTAATTTTTTTTTTTTGCTTTCACTGCATTTCATATTCAGCAGAAATGTATGAATATTTGGTATACAAGCATACCACAATACCATCATAAAACACATAAGTTACGATAATTTCAATACAAGCATATATACCACAATACCATCATAAAACACATAAGTTACGATAATTTCAACACAAGCGTACTACAATACCATCATAAAGTTTAGTTCACCAAAACAATACGAACACAATAAAGTACTACAAGCATACTACAAGCGTACTACAAGAGATATAATACACTATTTGAGAGGAACGCCAAGAGCGGAAGCTTTTATCTTCAGTCAAAGGTATCGAAGAAGATTCTTCGGATGGCACACAAAACCGCCGACCCCAACTTCTCCGAAGGTCGTAGCAAGAGCATGGTTTTGCTTGGTTGTGCTTTCATCTGGCAGCAGTATGCTATCCACAACCAACTTCTCAAATGATGGCGGTACAGCTTTTCCATGAATAATTGAACCCAACGAACCTCTGCATACTGTACCTATCGCAATGACCTCCAGATTAAAGTTTAAGATTTCACACTTCAAACTTACCGACTCGGAAGAATTCTGTCGATTGCCAATGTCAATTTCCGGCTGTGTTTCAGTAGCATCGTGACATGCATTACTTCCTCCTTCATTCGAAGCATTGTCCGGTATTTGCTTCTCATAATTTCCTTTAATCAATTCCACTAAAGTCTTCAATCTGCCCTCTACATTGGTCATCCGATCTTCCATGTTTTGAGCAGTTTTTATTTGCTTGCGTGCAATTTTGGAGGCCTTAACTTGGGTCCTTGATATCTTGGTTCCAATACTACGAGTCCGGCCTCTTGTATCCTTCCCAAAAACTTGTGAAAGTATGTCTTCATCCAACGGCAACTCCTCTTCCACACCGTCCTTCATTGCTTCCTTTGCCTTTTTAATTTTATCCTAATCATGAAGCATAAGTATATAAATTGAATTAGTGAATAATTCAAAAAAGCAATTATTTCGCTAACTTACAAAGTATGGAGAAGTGGAATCGGTTATGCTTCCATCCTTTTTTGTATGAACCGTCTCCCATACTTCAAGACGTGTTATTTCTTTATCCGGATTTGCAATAGCCTGCAAATGGTTCAGTAAATGATGGTACTGGAAACACTTATCAATTGAACTAATAAAATAAAGCAGACTTGCAAATGGTTCAGTAAATGATGCTATGCTTATAAGCTTGTTGCTGCCCCTTATTTCTTAAAAAATAAATATTAATGCATGCATATATATTTTCAGTTTATTGATATTTCATACTTGCACTTAATAGCAAAAATATATGGAGATATATATATTGCTCCAGAAATATATGCATATATATTCTGGAGCATATAATAGCAAAAATCAAAACAATACTGTACTTGTGGAATTACTGGAAAATGAAATCAAACATACCATATCATGTTCTACGACTGCATGACTCGTTCGACCGGTGTGGTGGCCATAGTTATATCCTTTTCTGTTTTTTTTGCCTATCTCTCTTCGCTCGCTCACACCGGGTTTCTCTTCGTTCTTCAAAAACCCCTCCCAGTCATCTTGACTAACAGTGGGCGGACAATTTTTCAACCTTTCATCGTAATTGCTGAATTTGTCATAGTATTTTGTCCTCAACTCAGTCTTATGTCTCCTAAAAGACTCACACATTCTTTTGAAATAAAAATCTTTTGTATTTGGATCAAGGTCAAAACGTTTCTGCAGAAATGAAGATAGGTCAAGGTCAAAATCTGTTGATAGTTAATACTAAACAGCTAATGATTAAATAGATAAAGTAATTAAATTTTTACTGGAACTGAATAAAATGGTTCAACAAGTTCAGCAAGAACATGACAGCAACTAAAGTCAATCAGCAGGTCATAGAATTCAAGACAGTCTATCACAAGGGTACATATGAAAATGTGCACAAAACTATATGCGATGCACATGGTATGTATTGCAAATGAAGACTGCACACAAATAAATAAGTGATCAGGTCGAATATACCAACATGGAATGTTATACACAAGCTAAGGTAGTGACTCAAGGTGCATCAAGTTGAAATGGTCAAGTATATATCTGCTCACATCAGTTAAATAGCCAATAGGGTGATGTAATAACTCAAGTGTAGTATCAGCTCTTATCTTTTCATTTTATACCAACACAAAGATTAACTCAACATCTGTCCTTAGCAGATAATATGCAGACTCCAAAATAAACAAATGTAACATCGGGACAGAGAACAACAAGTGGCCAAAACTGAAATACAAAGTCACAAGGAACTGGCTGCAAGAAACTCAGCATAAGCAAATAAAAAGCATGGACCAGATCAGTTCAAGACATACTGGCAAATGAACTAAATGAAACGAACAACAACCAGTATGCAACTGACCAAGTGCACATAGTATCAAGTGAAGACAGTGAAGACCTCAGTGCAATAGTGGAAACAAGAGTACCACTGCAGCTCAACATTAGTAAAGACAACAGAGACTCATCATGAATGTGTACAGAGGACTTATGAGCACAAATGCAAGGTCAGGACAGGAAATATCAACACTGCATGGACATGGCCAGTGACAACAGGTTCAAGATCAAGGCAGTTTAGGTGTTCAATGTTTTCAAATACTGAATGAAGATGTAGCACAGATATGATCAGGTCAGAACTCAAAGGCTACATGCAAGGCACGCACAAATGCAAAGGAAATGTACATAATTATAAACAAAATGCTAATATACAAGAATAATATAAACTGGGATGGGGTACCAGATGCATGTGTCACCAGCATTTACTGGAGGTTTCAAAGATATAACCTCAACACAAACTCACATACAGTCTGAAGCCAACAAGGCAAATGGAGTTGTAGCAGTACAGGGAAGGTAGTGAATCAAGCAAATATCAGTTCTTATCAGTTTGATTATAAACAATATATAAAGGTAGTGTCTGTTCTTATCATTTACTTGATCAAGTGAGATATCTGTTCTTACCAACTTAAATTTACCCAAACCACTCAAGTGTGTATGGTTCAACAAATACACCAATGAAGACATGGCAGAGCCACATGAAAAGCAAGTGTATAAGTGCACATGAACATAAATTTTTAAATAAGAAATCAGGTCCAGTCATTTTAAATGGAGCATATGCAGTGTACATGTATACATGAAGCATATGCAGTGTACATGTATACATGTAGCATATGCAGTGTACATGTATACCACAATTTTACCAATGCGGTACTTACCAACAATTCAACCCACACGTCATTTTTAATTTTTGGCAGTACTTTATCCCAGCTTTCGTAGGAGATCGGCACATGCATCCGCACAAGTTTACCAATGCGGCTGCCTAATTTTCCCGCATTTTTTGAAACGGGAACTCCATATGCATTTATGTCAACCTTCTCGGGTTCTGTTGTTGATGATTGCGTAGACTGGGTTGGAGCTTCTCGGGATTCTGACATCTGTATTTGTTTCAGTAAATGATTTACAAAGTATAAGTACTCTATTGTTATTACATGTAGATTAAACTGTATTAAGACAAAACAGAATCAAACAGATATTACAGTGGATAAGGTACATAATACATTAATGTGATAATATCGTATGAACTGTACTAGTAGTGTCGCTGAAACAAATCCAAATAAGTTATATTTAATTTTAGTAAAACAACAAAGCAAGTAAATATTCACATGATATTATCAAGATAGAAGATATTTAATGCCACACTAAAGTTTGATTCAGGAATGCTAAACAAAGTGATAAAAGCAATGAATAATTATAAGACCAATTAAGCAATCCAATGGAAATCATGAAATATACAAGTTAATTAATAGTTGGTTGGCCTACGGCGTAAAAGCAATGAAACCCGTAAATACGGCAGTTTGCACTTATTTGATTGATTGGAAAAGTAAGAAAAGATGAAGACGAATGCAAATATTGTTACCTGAATTCTACCATGCAGAATACTCCCACCGTCCAAAGGAAAAGGAGCAAAAACAAATAGTAAACTAATCTACGTTTGGTAACTAAATTTGGATGAATGCTGGTGAGCTCGGCGCCAATTAAGGAGACCCAAACATTACAACTGCACATGTCCCATGCGTATGAATTCCACTTTTTGGTTTTATGTTTGCTTAAACTTTAACTTTAGCTCTTGGAATGTTCATTATCAAAACAAAATGAAATTTGTGTTCCAAATAAAAATTTATGAAAAATAAAAATTTATCAAACTTAATGTTTTTTTCCTGATTATAGATAAGCAACCAGCAATATCCATTTACTCGGGGCAAACCACGATTATAGATAAGCAACCAACAATAGAATTCAACATTTTTTTACACACAATTTCTAGTCACTTCATACATCAAAGAAATGCATTTACTATCAACAAACACATTTTATAAGATCTTCTAACTTGTCATTATCGTCAAAAGCTGATTGGTAAATAGTAGGAAACTCAATGTCATCCACATTACTAGTCAACCATTTTGGCGTGTGTAAAACAACAGACCATCCGTCATTTTTTAAATCTTTCGAGTAGAACACTTGAGTCGCTTCCGATGCAAGAATAAACGGCTCATCGTTCACTTTGTCTTTACTCTTCAATTTTCCTAAGTTAACCATGATCAAGTTTGAAATGGGATCAGTCTTGCAACCATTGACCTTGTCTTCAACCTTTACCCAATCACAATAGAAAACCGTTTGTTTAAAGTCAATGTAATCCAGCTCAATTATTTGTTGAATAACTCCGTAATACTTGGTTTCTGCTTCCTCGTAATTTTTGTCCTTCCCGCTCGCTCTAAATTTGGTAATTGCTCTCATACATACACCACTGTCTTGTGTTAGCAAACGCTCTTTGTAACTTTTCGGGGAAAATCTGAATCCGTTTACTTGGTACTTCACATAACTGCGTGCCTTGAACATCGGCCCCTTCACCAGCCGCCAAAGAGTAGGATCAACATCGTCGATCCTCGCCAACTAACAAAAAATAATATGTGGGAAGTATGGTCATGAAGGAGTAAGATCGGTTAAATGCACGTGAAATATTTAATACGATGTTATATTTACCTCGTCACGTAACCATAGAATAAAACTTTGATCAGTTTCAGTAGGAATAACTCCAGCATGAGATTGTGATTTAGTTTTTTTCACATAGATTTCATACCTCCTACCAAGCATAAATTTTAAAACGTACAAGTAAATTGATTTATGCTAATGGAAACTTAAGACAAATTTTTAACTTACTTCTCCCATTCTTCCAACCCATCGTGCTTATTAAGGACCCATCTACGAACTTGTTCATACTGCACTTGGGTTAAGATTATATCTTTACCATTGTCTATAGGCATCTCACTAGCAAACTCGTCATCATCGTCTAAAAACAACTCACGGGTATGTTTATGAGTGTTGTCGCCTCCTTTCGTCATATACTCCATGCAATAAAGACTAGATTCTTGAACAATATATCCTTCCGCAATACACCCTTCAATATATCTTTTGTTGCGAACATATCCTTTATATATTTTCATCAACCTATGAAAGATATAAATTATAAATAATCAATAGTTGTTTAAATCGAGCGATGGTTAATAAAAGTGAAATTAGTAATTTACCGTTCAAAAGGATACATCCACCTGTATCTAACGGGACCGCAAGTCAATGCTTCGTCGGCTAAATGGACCATAAGATGGATGCTGATATCGAAAAATGCAGGTGGAAAATGTTTCTCAAGCACACAAATGGCTTCTACCAAACTAGCCTTTGCTTTCAATAGATGTTCCCTATTTATCACCTTTGAGCATAAAATGTAAAAGAATAGACTAATTCGATGTATAGCATTACGTAGATCCTTATGTTGCGGATAACAATGCTGAAGCAGTACAGGAAGTAATAGTTGCATTATGACGTGATAATCATGCGATTTCATATTTGTCAGTTCAATAGGATTGATGCTCACATTATTGTGGAAGTTCGAAGAAAATTTGTTAGGTACTTTCAAGTTACTCAAAATGGTGCAAAATCGTAACTTTTCTTCCTTGTTTAAGGCGAAAGTAGCATTTGGCATAGCTGTTTTATTTGTTTCAGGATCTTCCATCACCCACAGTTTCTGTTTTATACCCATGTTTTTCAAATCCTTCAGTGCATTGAAGCCATCTTTTGATTTGTCTTTATGACCTAAAATTGTGTTAATGAGATGTTCAGTGACATTCTTTTCTGTATGCATAACATCAATATTGTGTCGGACCAAATTTGCTTTCCAATACGGCAAATCAAATAGGATGGACCTCCTGTACCATGCAGGAATATTTTCATATTCTTCTTCTTCGGCTTTCTTTTTTCGTTTTCGACCAATTTCAGGTTTGTCTTTACCAACTTTCATCTTGATATTCGCTACCTTCTCTTCAACTTGATAACCATTTAGTGACCTTGGAGGACGACGATGCTCTAGTTTATTATTAAAATTTGATTTTTCATCACGAAACTTGTGTTTGGAAGGAAGGAACCTTCGATGATCCATGTAACACATCTTCTTACTAGCAGGAAGATAATAAGAACATGTTTCTTCTCCACATGTAGGACACGCAAAATAGCCATGATTTGTACACCCCGATAATGTGCCCAACGCAGGATGATCGTGAATTGCCCACAACACCCTAGCTCTCATTGTGAACTCATTTTTGTTAAACGAGTCAAAAGCCATTACTCCTTCCCATAGCTGCTTTAACTCGTCTATCAACGGTTGCAGATAAACATCAATATCCTTCCCTGGTTGTTTTGGTCCAGCGATCAACAATGTCAACATTGAAAACTCTCTTTTCATGCACATTGATGGAGGAAGATTATATGGTACTACAATTACTGGCCAACAACTATAGCGGGTACCTAGAGATGCATGTGGATTGAAACCATCCGTTGAGATTCCCAGCGTAACGTTTCGTGGTTCAACGGCAAATGTTTTATCAAAAGAATCTATACTTCGCCACGACGAACTGTCGCATAGGTGATGCATAACAGCTAGATCTGATTTTGCACGACTATGCCAAGTCATAGCTTCTGCTATCCATGGTACTGTATAAAGTCTCCTCAATCTGGGAATTAAAGGGAAATGTCTCAAAATCTTTTGTGCTACCTTGGTGGCCTTTTTGTCTTCATTAAATGTTGTCTTATATCTTGGTTTGTTGCAAATTCTACAAGAAACTCTGTTTGCATCATCTTTCCAATATAGCATGCAGTCATTAGTGCAAGCATCATAAGATTTATAATCCATCCCAACTAGTTTAATTATCTTCTTCATGTCCGAATATTTTGCTGGTAGTCTGTTACCTTCAGGAATTAACTCATTTATAAATTCTAGGAGTGCGGTCACACCATTGTCGGAAAAACCATATTGCATTTTCAAACTATTCAGCTTCACAATGGCGTACAATTTTGTTATGCCTTTTGGACAAGAAGGATACAATGGCTCTTTTGCACTATCAAAAAGCGATTTATACTTCTTACTTTGATCGGTCTGCCAGTCAACTTCAGTGATAGGCGGTTCGTCAACATTATCATGGAATTGACTTGTCGATTGAAAATTATGAAATTTATCGGCATCATTGATTAGATCTTCCATTCTGGGATATTCAACATCATCGACATGCATGGCTTGACTGATGGGTTGTTTTCCCTTTTTCGTCAATTCTTCTCCATGAAAATGCCAAATGGTATACGTTGGATCAATTCCCCTTCTAAGTAGATGAAAATGAATATCCTTTAATTTAATCTTTTCCTTCGCATTCTTACATTTAGCGCAAGGACAAGAATATTTTTCTTTATTACCACCATTTTTTCAACGAAATTAATAAACTCCTACACTCCTTCCTGATATCGCGGAGTTCTACAATTGGATTCTTTCATCCACTGTTTGTCCACGCTAGAAGACATACCGACCTGATATATCAAATATAAAAGGCCATGAATTATTTTTGTTTGAACTACCAATAGCACCTTCCTAAAGATGGGAGATTCGGTCACAAAAGGTAAATAGCTTTATTTATTCACAAAAGATAAATACATATATTCTCAGTTATATACTGCTTGTGCCATGGTTCTTGTTTAAAATTGGAGTTAAAAACTTAAAATACATAATCATTTTCTTATTAAGATAAACATAATGATAGACGTACATGAAGAAAAAAGTAAAGGTGATAGAATAATGACATTTCAGTCAGCACTGGACAAATGTAATAAAACATATTGCAATAGCTGAGATAAATCGTCACAAAAAGAAAATAAAACAGAAATTTGTTATTCATCAGCTGATAGTTGTTGTTCAGGAGTAGATAAGGAAAAATATAAACTTGTTTAATTCTAGTCAACATGAAGAGAAGCCAAATTTCAGTGAGGACATAGATACCCACAACAATAGTAAAACATGAAAATGTAAACCTGCTCTAGACTTGGCTTACAACAATATTGCTTGTCAAGAATTTTAATGTTTTAAAAAAAATGACATTACAACGGCGCCATTTTTTGAACCGGAGTACAGTACTACCCCTCGCTCTAGACTTGGCTTACAACAATTTAATTTCCAGACTAAAAGTTCAATATATTGAAATACCCAATATACGAGTTTTCAATGAAATTTCAAGTATATCAAGGTAATGTTTGTGTGTGCCTAAGTTGAGTCAGGTTATGTGTGGTTAAACCAGGGTGTGTTTGTTGATGTAATAAGGCATGGGTATAAATATGTATATGCATGCAAATGACGTAACAGGTGAACAAATGAAATGAGTTTCTTCTTAATTTTTAGTTTGCAATATCTTCTTTCAATTTCCAGTTGCAATTTCAGTTTACCCTTTCATTTCTTATATCTTAATTCTTGCTACATGGTTTATAATTTCAGCTGCAACTTCATTCCTTTACAATTACTTTACATTTTGTTCTTGTTATTTTTACTTAGTTCTGCAATTTACATTTCCATTTCTCTGCCTTTCTTCTTGCAATTACTTCAAGTTTCTAATTCCTGCAGTTACTAATTCTTTTTTTCTCTTAAATCTTGAGTTTTTTCATGTTTCCAGTCATCTATATTCCTTTTCTTGCTTCATTCCTACCCATTGCACATCAAATCTGCTACCATCCTTCACACTACAACATAAGATCACCATGAAACCAAGTTCTAACCTACCAGTACCTTCCAATTTTGTATCGTAGCCTTCAACCGGGCATGACACAGACCCCAGTTAGATCCTCACACAAACTGTGATACAATTTACCCACCACTTCAATATAAAGATTAAGAATAAGCATGTGAAAACCAAGAAGAGATAAACAATAGAACTAATTATTATCTCAGGAATTTGGAGTATGCTACATAAGCATTAAACACATAATTTGAAGGTATATACAATGTACTGATCACTTTAGTTCAAGAATTCCAGCAAATCAAGAACCAGATCCCAGTAATACCATAACCGCATTTGTACCATCAAGATCCTCATCTACGTAACCCATACACTACCCATCCTATGCCAGTATTTCCTCAACTAGCACCTCATCAACCACCAAGAATCCCAGTGACTGCTCCAAGAACTCAACAAAACCTGCCTAATTTTCATCAAGAACCACATCTACTTAACCCATTTACCACCCTTGCCCATGACCTACAGCAAATCAAGAATCAGACTGCTGCTATAGCCCAACCACCCCTTGTATACCATTTAAAACCTCTCCTACCTAACCCATATATCGCTAACAATTCAGTTCCTATGCCAATAGTTCATCATTCAGAGCCGAGAATTCCTATTCCTTCGGCTATTGAATTTGATTATGAGAGTTGTAAGCTCGATTTTGAGACTGACACTGTCATCCCAAGCAGCTAACATACGTGAGTATGCAGCTGTTTGCTGAGTTAATTCATCGAAGATAAATATAGGGTATAATTAAATCAAAATATGAACACAACAAGGAAGTTGTAGTAATCATTTAGGAGAAGCGTTTAGCATACGCCGAACTAAAATATTTGCGAGTTTCATACCTTGACTGTTGAGGGCGATTGCTGTGGTGAGTTTCAAGCAAGGATTGGGGGATTGATGGTTTAGGTTGCGAATTTGGAAAGGGGGTGGTCGCTATTAGGGTCGGGGTAGTTTCGAAGATTGCAGGAGATGATTGGCGATGTGGTTTTAGGTGCTGCGGAGGAGATGATTAGGGTTTTCTGCTTTCTTTTTATTTTTTATTTTTATGAGCATTAGATATGGGAGCGTACTGGGTTAAAGGGGGTAGGGAAGTACAATTTCAATTTGCAACGGCCTAAAGCCGTTGCAAAAAAGGAAACGATGGAGGTTAATTTTCTAAAGACCTTTGCAACGGCCATAAGCCGTTTCTAATTAGCAACGGCTCAAAGCCGTTGCAAATCTGCCGCATTAAGGAGTTGCGAAATCGGGATTATGGTGTAGTGACTATGTAGTACAATACGCTATTATAATATGTCTACAGTAAAGTAAAAGTATAAAAATAGCGTTAAGGCGTTACCCATATCCCCCTTAACACATTTTTATAATGCCAATAGTCTATACAGTACCGTAACTCTCCGTAAACTGGTGCCGCCAGAGGATACTCCATAGGTATGACATAAAACAAACTCGTAGAAGGCGCGCTATGGTAGGTGACACGGCACAACTAGGCAATGTTAGGGTAGATATACCAATTACACTTCCGGACCGGTGGTAACGCATAGCAGCTACTACCGCCCACCTCGAAACACACTCCGAAATAAAAAATCGAGGGTGGCCACCAAACAAATCGCAAAGTCAGAATATAGTATCGAAGGAATGTGCCCGATCGGAGGAATGACCTCACTTAGCCCGTCAATTGCCCATGTTTTAGCCACCTTAAGCTAACTCATGGGAGTCAGGTCCACGTATATACCTCATAGGATCGTCGCCACCATCCTACTTCATTCTAGAATCTTCACCGCATACACAGTTGTCAAAGTGGTTTTCGGTATTGGCAGAGAGTATGACAATATCTGATCCCGGTCACTTTAACAACCAATCGCTTATTGTACACCGGATGGTTCTTTTACATTTCCAAAATCATTTCATAATTGATATCAAAATATCATATTCAATTCAAATCATATCACTTTCGAAATCATTACTTACTTTCAAAATTATATCACATTGAAATCATAGTTCAAAATTATATTTCCTTTCAAAAGTCATATATCCCAAATAAGCTAAACTCTCATTTCAAAATATCATATTAAACCAAATATGTTATTTAAATCCCAACTTAGGTTATAACATCATTAACCATATTCACCTAAATACGTGAATTTGAATATAACCCATCCATTTTACTTAGTTTGGAATTTAGAAGCAAATAGTTTTAAATAGTTATAAATAGTTAATATAGATTTAAAATAGATTAAATATAATTAAAATAGATTAAATAGCTTTAAAATAGATTAATTAGATTTAAAATAAGTCAAATGGTTTAATTAGTTTAAAATTTTGAAAATCTTAATAATTAAAGTCTTTTAAAATAATATATTTAAAACAGTTTATATGAAAAATATGAATTTGAAATTTATATCAATTTAAACTATTTATTTCATTCCAATACATTTGGACCATTACAATGTCCCAAAACCCATTTCAAATTTTTCCGATTCAGAATTCTAAATAAATATTAAATTCAATATAGCTTAAATCCATGTTAAAACATCGATTTAATTACTCCAATTTCAATATATTTCAAAGTTATACTTCAACGATTTTAATAACTCAATTTCGATAAACTTCACTTATATTTCGAATTCACTATAAAATTTCAATTTTATTCCTTTAACAAATCTTTCAAAATAATTTGATTTTAATTTAAAACTTGAAATTTGATAAAAATTCGATTTATATAACCCAAATTTTATTTCAAAAATATCATTTAACTCAATGCAAAATTTAAGGATTCAAAATCATTTAAATTTAACCAATCCGGTATCCGTATATAATTCTCTACACTATGGTCAAGTGATACAGATATTTATCATTTCAATCCGCGATTTTAAAAATTTTATATTTACGGATATATATCATTTCAATCCGCAATCCCGAAAATATCAAATCCATAAAATCGCCCGAGTCTAACATTTCAACCCATAATGATTTTTCCTTAATCTATTGATCATTCGGGTATGTATCAGTTCAACCCATAGTGAACTTGCAGTTTGTAACGATATAAAATAAAACATCCATTCATCCAATATCAACAATCAACATCCATCACAATCATCATCCAAATCAATCAATAAATATCAATATAGAACTGATAATCAATAACAGGTATTAATTGGCAATTTATATTCAATAATAAATTAAATAACGATTTAATTCAAATAAATTCAAATTAACTGAGATGATGATTTAAAATATACCAAACAGTCATAAATAAATATCTAATCACATCATAAATTTAATTTAACAAACATAAGAATTTTTAGAAGTTGTGAGTGGGTTAAAACACTCACCTTTTGAATTTAAATTGAATTTAAATCCAATTTAAACCCAAAATTCAAACAGTCTCAGAATTCGTCCAAACCAGCTTCAACATGTCAGGAATTCTGATACGATCCCAGTGGATCAAACCACGCGTGAAACGGACCTCGTATGCGAAAGTTATTGATGTTAAAACATTTAAATCTGAAATTAAAAATGAAATAAAATAAGAATATACGAACCAACCACAACCTGCCACGTCACCTCCTCAATCATAATTCCAGAACCTTGCTAACATGCTCGTTCGCGACACGCCTTCGATTAGCCGCCACCACGAACCCTGCCACACCGCCTGTGACTTCGCCAAACCCAACCTCATCGAGCGCCGCTCCTTCCCCCAAGCCCTACGACGTCGGCGAACGGTCAACATCGGCCGAGAACCCCACAGCCGCCACTTTTTGCATAACCCTAATCAAATTTTTCCCTCCGATCTAGCCGTTGATTCGACCAGCGAACGTCTCCGATGAACTTCCTATTCGACTCTCCACACGACAGTAACCTCCAATCGTCGATATATCGTTGAGGATCATGACGTTATTGAACGGCCGAGACTAATTCACCCCGTTTCGGCCACACAGCAACCCAGATCGAAAAAAAAACTTCAGAATTGACTTGCGCTCGTCGATAGCTTCAAATCGATATATAATTCGATAAAGTTTGAGGAGATTTGATTCTTGAAGTTGAAATTTTTTTGATTTGAAATTGCAATTGGGAAATAGGGTTTGTCTGCCATTGGAAAGAGAGGAACAAATGAAATTGTACGTACAGACAAACTGAGTTGAGGAACACTTGGGTTTATAATAGATTATTTATAGACAAAGCTGAAAACAGAAAGAAAGGACCAGATTTGATTTGGGTTTTTGAACGACAAACGACCCGAAAAGCCCGTTCTGTCTTTGGAACAAAAATGGGTCATCCCATATGTCAAAATAGATGGTTTCAATATTTTTAAACTCAATGGAACAGGTTTCAAGATCAAATTCCATCGTATGAAGAAGTTATGTTAAAATCAGCTTATTTCAAATTGATTTCAATTAAATTGATTTATAGGCGTTTCGAGCCCGTACGATCAAACGACAAGTCGATCGTTACGAAACTTGAAATCCTACAATAATTCACCGTTACGGATCCGATGAAACTGGTTTCATCAAAATCCGAGTCCGTAGCCAAAATGGCTATTTTCACATTAATTAAATAAATAAATATTAAATTAATTAATTACCTTTTTATTCACATTAACTAGCAGATTTTTATCATTTTTGATTTCTTAAACATTTATAATAATCCAAAACAAGTTTACACATCAATTCAGTATTTAAAGTTTTACTAATTACAGTGTCCAATTCCAACTGTAATTAAATCTGATTTTATTATAATTTAATTTCAATAAATTGTGTTAATTTGATTCCAACCTTTATATTCAACCAATTATAATCCGGTAACATAGTTAACATTTGTTTTACATTTCATTACATTAATATACTCCAATTTCCATCTTTTATTTGTATTAAATACTATATTTCAATTATATTGGATTTTGTCAATTTTACCCATAAATTATAAATCAAAAATCCAAATTAATTTATTTCAATTATATCAGTTATTTCCTTATGAATAAAATTAACTTTTCTATCCATTCTATTACATTCACATTCAGCAGTTATTGTCTTAGCCCACATTAATGCATCATTTTATTTCATTTAATTATAATTGATTTCCAATTAAATTTTATAGACAAATTAAACGGGTAACATATAATAATTGTTACCATAAACCTTTAATCACATTCATAGGTTATTTATTTACAAACAAAGGTTACAACTACTTATATAATGCTGATTTTATTCAATTTCTATTAACTGTCTATTTCATACAAAAATTAAATATTTACATTTTTTTTCTTATATTTAATGTATAACCAAGTATAACAATTTACATTATTACATAATTGGAATTTCATTTCAATTGTTAAAAATTAGCTTTAATTACCATTTGTTACATTTCATTTTAGTATTCATTTCATTATTACATTACAGCTTTTTATTTCTTCCAATATTAAATAACAAGATTCATTAAATTAACAAATTAAATTATCGAAAATTTACAAGTTGTTACAACAGTAGAAAGTGTTAAGTGCAAATACACTTGTTTGCAATGAAACGGATAAGGCGTTATCGCTTACACATGTACCATGATCAATATACCAATATTGGTTAGTCCATCTAGAATAAAAACACAGTTTCTATCAATTTGCAAGACGTTAAAAACGAGTTTTGGTTAAAGCAGAGCGTATAAATGCATTTTTCACTATCTTGGTCTGAATTGTTAAAAAAATTCAGGCAACCAAACTCTTATAGGATGGGAAAAAACCAGTAAGAAGTACATTGATATACATCTTTTCTCACTTAATCATTATAATTGTACTCTGTTTCTTGCCCTCCAATACATAATTATGTACCCTTTTTACAATGCTAAAGTCAAAACCATTGTGGTAACAAACATGTTACATAATACATAATAGACATAACAAAAACTATACTATTTTAGGATTTTTTTGTCACCTTCGAACTTGAACATTTAAATGTAGTTATAGTATTAGCTTCACCCAAAAAAGAAGTTTGAAACTAACAGTAATTCAATCTTAGTTTAAATATGTGGTAAGTGCAATTCCACTTAAAATAAACCCAAACATGAAATAGAACCATGTATAATTGTATCATACCCAGTATAGAGAATAAAAATAGTTAAGGGGGTGCATATATGTTGTAGGAAAAATGATCGAATATGCATAAAAATTATGAAACTGAAAATAAGGACTGGGTTAGACAACTGAAAAAAGACTCTTTGTCATGGAGTAAACAAAGCATGGGTAAAAATTTACAAAATAACTAGACTAAAATAAGGACTAAATTGTAAACATAGTCTTTGAATAATGTTTCTGAATTGCAAACATAGTCTTTGAACATTGATTTTGAATGGGTAAAAGAAGTAATAACATTCAATCGAAACGACCTAGCAGCATAACTATGCAAAAAAACTTATGGAAACATCGAAGAAAAACCTAAGGCAAACATAACGAACATAGACACAGAAGCCATACAAATGGAATAAACATTCAATCAGAAATAAACGAATGAAAACAGCGATCGAAGAGGGATAATAGCAGTAGCATACCTGAAAAGTAAGATATCCTAACGAATGAAGCAGCAGTAAACCGTCTGAAACTCAATCGCGAGAGAGGAACAACAAAGACAAAGAGGAGCGTTAAAGCGACTCAACCATTGAAATAAGGTAATCAAACCTCTGAATTTTGGAATAGGGAGATGAAGGAATTGATCTCCATATATACGACAAGAACTAGATTTTGAGTCGACAAAGAGAAGGGAATGGTTGATAGAGCAAGGCGCTTAAAGTAGTCAGCCATTAAGATTACGCTTTTCATCAAGAGGAAGCGGAATGGGGACATTAATACCTAGGGTTTGGAGGATAAGGAAGAAGTAGAGAGCTGGGTACGAATAAAAGAAAGTAAAAAAACGCGACTGTTCATTTCACAAAATATTCAAGGGGCTTGTGCGCCCTTGAAATGCAACCCAGTAATAATATAATAGTATAGATAAATATTCATGCTTAATAAGTTCTAAACGCACGGATTTTACGCCCTAAACTAGCGGTAAATGTCAATTCTCTAACCAATTGTTATTACATGTCCATTTTCTTCAATTTCCCAAGGTTTTATGGAATTCTAATGTCCAAAACAGGGAATAATATTCATAAGAAAAACTGCAATAACAGATTTGTAAATAAAATAGAATCTCAATCTATTACACCAATTCACTACAATATCATAAACAATAAGAATTGCAATCTAAACCCCATATTCTATTCAACTCCTCTTTTTACAAAGACATAGATAAGAATAAGAGGTATAAATTACGAATAGAATTCGTAGTTTAAACCCCTTATTTTATTAAAGGATCACAATTTGAACCAAAGAAGAAGAAGAAGTGGAATAGACTATGAAATTATCAAAAATTGCATAAACGAAACAGATCCCATCAAATTAATGTAAATAATTGAGAATCTCAACATAGAATTGACAATTCAAAACAAAAGGGAATTTTGGGGATGTTATCTATCATATTTTTGAAATCCCAAAATCCTTAAAGCATATTCAAACCTAAAAGAAATACACAAAACAATTGCTGAAAAAAATACTAAGGTTTCCACTCACAGAACAGCCTTAGCTTCGCCTTCCTTGGATTTGTATACCTCACAATCTCTTCCATGATCTCTCTCTTTTGACATATATACACACAATAGGGAAGGTATATATATTTATTAGATTCAGAATTGTTGAGAGGAGAATATAATAAGAATAGGCTGGAGGAAGAAGAAATGAATAGAAAATAGATTGGATTCTTACCTGAATTCTCTATGGAGTTTCTGAATCTAATTCAGAAAGATAACAATGGTAGAATCTCATTGAATTCCCCAAAATAATATGAATAAAAGGTGGAGAGGATAGGGTTCTATTTTTAGGGGTTGAAATACACTAGAACCGTAGCATGTAAATAGTTTAAAACTGTGAAATCTGGAGTGTACAAATAAATAGCACAACCCTTCAAACCCTAGCCGCCACTATCAAAATTTTGATTTAACCAGTCGACCACCCCTCCCCGACCGGTCGACTGTTAGGGGTCGACCGATCACTGTAAAGGTGTCGATCCGTTGGTTATTTTTGGTATTAATTTATTCTGTTGCTTTTTAATTAATTTGTTAACGTATTTTACTTTAACATTAAATGATAGTTAAAACATTTACTTAGCCCCTAAGCAAATTTTAAAATTCAAACCCTAAATTTAGATATTCATTTGAATTCGAATTCGAGTTCAATTAATTTAAACCTGAAAACTTCAGATGCTCATAACTTTCTTGTTTGAGCTCCATTTTCAGCATATTATATATGGAAACAGTTCATAATTTCACCACGAACGCAACGATATAACTTTCATTGTCAAATTCCAACTTTTATAAAATTTGCATTTTCTACCATATCACATTTAATTTAATTTACTTCATTTATTTATGTTTCATTTTGCGGGGTGTTACATTTTTCCCTTCTTAGAAAGGATTTCGTTCTGAATCTTCCAAGTGGCGAACAATGTAATGCGCAAGAACATCCATGTAATACAACCAAGTTATCTGCAAAACCATCTGCTCAACTAATAGTGCTATGTGATTATGCACTGCAGACATACTAAAATGGGCTCAATCCTAGTCAATCCTAGCATGAGCGTGTAATCGTATCATGAAAGTATGTATGTATATACCCTGAGCATACATAAAAATTTCTACATGAGTGTAAAGTGGTTGTGAAAAAGTGTAGCAACCATATCCTACCATCCAATCTAGCAACCACGATACAACCAAAATCCTAATTTTTGAGAGAATTTTCCAGAGAATGGTTTTGGACGAGGAGTCCTCATGCCTCTCATTAGATTTTCACACTATTATACTAGAACCAATCTAATTCTTTATTGCAGAGCTTTCGAGTTCTATGCTCTACGATGCATGTAGTGTCACGGAACGCTATTGGCTCCGTCTTAAAATCCCCCAATTAATTAGGCTCTACAACAATTGTTATGTTACAAAGGTATTTCCTCAAATGCAAAAACATCATAAACTCCAGCCAATAGAAAAGTTTTCTATGTTTCTACATATTGGGAAAAGGCCCAATAAATCTGGTGCCTACTTTCCAACTATCCAAATTATACGTTGCCTAATCAATTCTGACTTTCCAAAGTCTGGCAATACAAATCTGGTCCGAGTAGAATTTTTCGGTGGTTTCCCACCCATAATTTGATGATTTGCATGGCCTCCCCCAAAAAATTGCTTCATGGGTGCCATACTAATCATGACTACAATTCTACTGAATTCTATTAAAGGTAAGCACTACTCCTAAGGTCCTCCAAAGTCCAAGATGGAAGCTCTCAACAAATCCTCCTAGTTCCTATCCATTCCTTCAATTTATCCATTAGTCATCAGTCGGTAAACGATGCTCCGATTCAACGAAGTTCCTAAGGCTAGTTACTAAAGCTACTAGCAAACTCCATAAAATTTTCTAGTAAAATTAGGGTCCCTATCATTAACTATGTAGAGCACAACTCCATAAAGCTGTGTTGGAGTGCTGGGGTTTCACTGCTTCTAATGGAGAACTTCTGCCACCTTCTTCTTAATCCTTGATCAATAGGAAATTCCATTTTCATTCCTACACATTTTCTCTTTTCCTTGCATGGTGGCATTTTGTGAGCTAAGTCCCTAATATTTCCCAAAATCTAAAGTTTTAAGATTGAACATTTACTCACTTTAGGCTACTAACCTAATTTCCTCATTAACTTCCAGTTTTACTTATGGTCTATCGCTATTTAAGTGTTCCCATAAAATTCCCTCATTTACTTTGCTTCCAAACATATATCAAGTGGTTTAAATCCCATTCATAGAGGCGACACAGGAATAAAATAGGAATGTATCTTATACCACATCATTCACTTTCCCAATAACTAATAAAGACAACTAGTGGCTATAATCCAAGAACTCCAAAAGAAAATTTTACTGGAAGTTGTCATTTGTTATCAGTTAATATAAATGGTGTTAAGGTCCTACAACTCCATTCTAAATTAAGATGGGTTATCTTTAATATTTAATTCTGTTGCCACTCATTTTCTTAATTTCCCTTTCTTTTTTTCGTTCTTTAATAAATGTGGTCCATTTATTGCTTCAATTAATATCCATAGCAGCTGATCATTACTATCAGAATTGGACCATTTCCAATTAATCCTTCTTCAATCTTTTTAACCTTCTTCAGGTTTCCAAAATCCACCCATTACTCAAATTTCTTTCTTCCACAAATGCAATATCAAGTTTCCTTAATCAGTTCCCTTTTAGATTACTTTTCCTCTCATTAATTACAAATTTATTGCCCATTAGATTTGTAATTAACATCCATAAATCCTTATCCATCAATTACTAACTAATACACATATAGTCGTAGTCTACGCTATCTATTATATTCTAGTCGTTTAGCGTAACAGTACGATATCTATATCTGACTGCTAATTCTACAACTAGAATACTCATTTTCATATTTTAATTCATCGGAGCTGTCCTTCCAAAAAGATTAATGTCATAAATTAACTGGAATTAAGATTTTTGCTTTGTTTGAAATTACAAGGAATCGTTTCATTTCTTGTGATCGAAATTGACAGTGTAAACTATGGAAAGGAATATCCATCTCTTACACATCTCTTTTTTTAGTGTATTCCTTGTTATTTCAAACAATGCACTTTTACATGTATTTTGGAATTGGATAATTTACGAAAATTACGTAGAAATTGCTCCAAAATTAAAAAATAGAAATTCATATTCTCCGGGCAAACTAATTCACAACCCAATTGCAGATCTGGAATATCTTTACACTTTACCAACTTCTTCAAATAAGGGTTTGGGACCGACTTCAACTTTCCAGATTAAGTTGTACATTTTGTTTCTATTTTACTCATATCTTAAAGAAAACCTTAGTCTATCCCACCTGAGTCATGATCCGTATCCACTCAATAAAATTTTATACAATCATAACTTTCGCACACAGAATAAAATATCTACATGCAAATATACTTATTTAAAAATAAGCATTTATTAATTCATTTCATGCAATACTTAAAACACGAACTATCAAATTCAATATCTCCACCTTTGAAATTTTAAACTTTAATAAAAGCCTTAATCAAAGATTTTAAAAAAATTTGTTCCTAAATAGAAATAAAATAATCTTCCTTTTAAAAAATTTCTTTATCAAAACTTTTTCACAAAAGTTAGACTTTCTAATTTATGACATTCAAGATTCTCTTAGTTTTTCAAAAAGGACATTATGAAAAACTTCATTTTCATTAGCTTGCTAAAATAATGATTTATTCCTTTTTGAAAATAGGAATTTTAACACAAAAGATTCAAGACTTAATTATCTTTCCAAAATAATATGTTAAACGATTTTTGCTTTAAAGATTTTTCTAGATACAAGAATTATCATTTACAAAATAGTAAATTTTTCACAATTATCATTCCAAATAGTAGTTATTTTCTTCTAAAGCATAAAATAATATCCATTACCTTATTACTCAAAATATACTGTTACTTTTGAAGTATATCTCGTAACTTTGGTCAAAACTCTTAAAATCTCTTGCAACACTTTTCTTTATCAAATCCAATATTATTAATATTATTATTCAAATAACTTTTGTATTCAAATTAGGAAAAACATATAAAATTCTCATTTGTACATAAATGCTTCTCCTTATACAAAAACATCTAACTTATTTATCAGTCACCATTTAAATCCAATCAATGGTCAAAGATACCTTTTATTACTTTATACGATAGAAAAATAGATGGAGTAGACAAAAATAACTTCTACCTTACTCTGTTACTTCTTTCAATATCTCAGTTACCAGATTTCACGATTCTATTATTACCTAAATTCGCCATTATTCTCTTCATCGTCGTATATGGGAATGCTCTCCTTCCTATACTATCGGGCATTCCTTCTATTTCTATCCCAAAATAGGTGTTATTTCTATTTATAAACCCCTAAAAAGAGTTCTAAAGAAAGAATTTGTAGGTTTATAAACAAGGAAAAATAGAAGAATCAAAGAACCAAAAATTGAAAACTTTTTAATCAAATTAAAAAGGTTAATAGATGAAAACTTTTCAAGGCATTAATTTACAATTAAAACCATCCACCATTTTGTCTTAAAGAAATTCATCGTTTTAAAAATTGCATCCCTTTCAAACTTTTCCAAAACTAATGTGGTTTATGTCCAAAAGTTGTCTAAAACCATAATTATAATTCTAAAAATTTCCAACTTATACAGCCTCTACGAAGATATAGAAGAAAGAACTTTCAAATTTATTGCATAGGAAAAATAAGATAGAAAAATGGAAGAATACAAAAACAAGGAAATTGAAATCTTTTCTAATTCAATCAAATTTCAAATTGAGAAGTTAATAAATGGAAAAAAAAAAATTCAACTTCTCAAGACACCAAATTTTAAAATTAAAATCACCTACCAAAAATGTTTCACCATCCTTTTTAAATGTACTCTAACCTTTAAATATCCAATTTCATCCTTGTGGTGAAAAATGTATAGCTCCCTACGGAAGTTTGCTCCTTTCCTTACTTTCGTACATAACAGCTTCATTTGTTACCTCCATAACCATTAATTTGTCTACATTAATTATTAGCCTAACGGACGTTTCCTTAAGGTCGTTTATTTCTTATCGACCTTTAAATCTATGGTCACCTCTATTATTAAATATGTCTATAGGGTCCACAATAATAAGGAAGATTAGGTCCTACCAAGGAGTCAGTTACCTTCCAGCTTCTAGGGTGCTTCCATAAGTTGAGGTTATGTTCTTCCTATTTGCTCCTAAAGTTATGTTCTCCACTCCATGGGTATGGGAGTAGGAGTAAAAATTACCTCTATTTATTCTTCTAACTCATAGTCGCATTGCCCATCCTTTCAGAATATGGTCGCAACTACTTCTATAGTCGGAATTTATACAGTTAAGCATAAATTCAAATAAGTATATATACATATACGTAGTATGAGTTTTAGAAAAATCTTTTGAAAAATCTTTTCAAAAATAACAAGTACGCCACTCATACATATAGTATACATTTCCCGTTGATCGAGTAACCTTGGGTTCTGATATCAGATGTAATAACCCAACACGGAAATGGCCCAAATTTCAAACTAGAAAAGGCCCATCGAAACTTAGATCCATTCTAAGGCAAGCTATTGGTAGTAAAAAGAAAATAGCAGTATAGAGCCATAAACTAAACTTTCAAAACTCATAGCGGATGGAACGAAATATAATACCAAAGTGTACCCATTTATTTCAAAATCGTAAAAATGTCATAATACAAAATTCCATTAAAACTATAGCATAATATCTTTTACAACAATTGTCTAAATACATGGGTACACATAAAAGCAAGTAATAATAATAACATATACTGCCACAAACTATGCTTCTCCATCTCTAAGCATCGTCGGTGCCATAACTCCATCCTTAACTTATGTTGTAATGAGGAGGGAATTAGAACAACAAGTGTTTGGTGACTAAAAACCTCGAGTCTCAACTTTTCAGTATTTTGGCGGTATATTTTAGAATAAGAATATGTTTACGAATATAAAACCATTAAAATCATTTAATACTTCTTTATAAGAAAAGGAGGTGGGTCCAACCACTTAATAACTTCCATTCCAGAAGTAGATCCCATATCCCAATCATACGTTATAAATAGCTAATAATGTAAGAGATGGTATCCAAGCCACTTAATACTTCACAGTGGAAAATAGGCAGACCCCATCATTTAAGGCCTAATTCCAGAAGCGTGCTCCTTAATGGTACTATCTAGCTGACATCATATGGAATCCCATAGGCCAATTAATACTTTCAAGTGGAAAATAGGTAGACCCCATCATTTAAGGCCTAACTCCAAAAGCGTACCTTTATAGAGATACCACCTAGCGTAACTCCTTGGCCATTTAATACTTTAACTAGGGAAAAAGACAGGTTTAACCACTTAATACCTCTAACCCCGAAGCAGGCCCTTCGTCAATTGAACCATACTCATAATGATGTCTCACATTAGTTCGCTATTCGTAGGAACTGGAATGCAGATTAGCTAGGCAAATTTCCCTTACATAATTTGGAACTAACCTTGCGTCATTACAGATATTTATCATAAGGATATCACACAATAAATAAAAGTGTACTCGACTATTGGTAGCCTCAAAAGTGAAGGGCAAACTTCCGTCATGTAACTCTATTGACCTTGCATCCCTATGACTTAGCCACAAATCAATTACTCTCCATATACATTTGTATATATACTCATTTCACCATTTCATAAATAAGGCCTTATAAGGAATCTTCCTTATTATGCTTAAAATAATAATCAGATTATATTTGAGTTTCCTCTTATTTTCACCTCAAAATCAATTTCCTTCCTAATATGGGAAAATAAATATAAATAAATGCTTAATTAACTATGCCATATACACAATAGTTATACGTTAATTACGTAAATAGAAATAAATATTTGCGCTAAATAAGTTCTAAACGCATGGATTTTACGCCCTAAACTAGCTTTAAAAGTCAATTCCCTAACCAATTATTATTACATGTCCCTTTTCTTAAATTTCCTAAGGTTTTATAGAATCCTAATGTCCAAAACAGGGAATAAATATTCATAAACAAAACTGCAATAACAGACTTGTAAACAAAATAGAAACTCAATTTATTACACCAATTCAATGGAATATCTTAAACAATAATAATTGCAATCTAAACCCCATATTCTATTCAACTTCGCTTTATACAAAGAAATAGATAAGAATAAGATGTGTAAATTACGAATAGAATTCGTAACCTAAACCCCTTATTTTATTGAAGGATCACAATGTTGACCCAAAAAAGAATGAGAAATGGAATAGACTATGAAATTATCAAAAATTGCATAAACGAAATAAATCCAATCAAATTAATGTAAATAATTGAGAAAACATAGAATTGACTCTTCGAAATAAAAAGGAAATTTGGGAGATTTTATCTATCATATTTTCGAAATCCAAAAATCCCTAAGGCATATTCAAATCCAAAAGAAATACACTAAACAATTGCTGAAAAGAAATACTAAGGTTTCCACTCACATGATAGCCTTAGATTTGCCTTCCTTAGATTTGCATGCCTCAAAATCTCTTCCAGGATCTCTCTCTTTTGATATACACACACAATAGAGAAGTTGTATATATATTTATTAGATTCAGAACAGTTGGAGGAAAATAGAATCCGAATGGGTTGG
Source organism: Allium fistulosum (assembly GCA_030737815.1). Taxonomy (NCBI): domain Eukaryota; kingdom Viridiplantae; phylum Streptophyta; class Magnoliopsida; order Asparagales; family Amaryllidaceae; genus Allium; species Allium fistulosum. The sequence goes on along the minus strand of CM060902.1, from coordinate 1,364,353,732 downwards.
AGGAAGAAGAAATGGATAGAAAATAGATTAGATTCTTACCTGAATTGTCTACGGAGTTTCTGAATCTAATTTGGAGAGACTACAATGGGAGATTTTCATTGAATTCCCTAAAATAATATGAAAAAAAGTGGAGAGGATGGGGTTCGGATGCAGCGCGATCTGCCAATTTAGGTCGTTCACGACCTAGTGGGTTTTTAGGTCGCTCACGACCTATGGAAGGTCGGCTACGAGTTAACGGCATCAACGCTCAGGCATGCAAACGACCTAACTTGTTTTTAGGTCGCATACGACCTAACTGGTTACTACGACCTAACGAGCAGATAGGTCGCGTGGAGGAGGTACGACCTAAAGTGAAACAGGATGTAGCGCTTGGGTTATGCCATAGGTCGCTAACGAGTTACGACCTAACGGAGCCGCGACCTAGCGAGGTAACAAAGCTACACAGTGAAAAAGCGGAAGCAACGGAAGTGTTAGGTCGCGTACGACCTAACGAGGGTTTTAAGTCGCTCCAGCGACCTAGTGGAGAATCGCGAGCTATCGAGTTAAGACCAACTTTAGGTCGCAGAGATATGTTACGACCTAAGTTAGGTCGCGAGAAAATGAGGAGAGATAGGTCGTTCGTTATAGGTCTCAAGGCATTAAGTCGTGAGGACTTAGGTCGCAAAGACTTAGGTCGCGTAGTTTCTGAAGCCGCTTCATTTTTAGGTCGCCGATGAAGGGATGCCGTTCATTCTTAGGTCGCTCAAGCCAGATGCCGTCCATTTTAGGTCGTAAGTCGTGAATCAAGATGATGTGTTGTAATATGTTGTATTTTCTTGAGTCGCATGTATTTTAGGTCGAGTTGTTTAGGTCGTTTCCGACCTATGGTTGTAAAGTGTTGTGTTGTATTTTCTTATGTTGAAATCTTTTAAGTCGTTGTTTTAGGTCGTTCATTTTAGGTCGCGTCTGTTTTAGGTCGCACCATTTTTTAGGTCGTAGGTCGTTCACGACCTAAGTGTTGTTGAAATTTTGTTCTGTTTTTGGCGTGTTGAGTCGTAGCCTATAAATAGGCATGTTGGGTCATTTGTAAAAGTTTAGTTGATTTGAAATAAACTCTTGTTTTGTTAGCTTTGTGCTTTCACCAAATTGATAGTCGAGTGTAATCTCCTATCTCCTCTTTCGGTTAATCGAGTGCACTCGATTCAACGACTGCAGAAGCCGATTCACGGAATCTAGTGCGCTAGATTAACGTGCGAAGAATCGCAGATCTTTGAACCCGGTATCGTGCGCGATCAACGAGTTCGGGATAGCTAGAATTCGGTATCTTCGGATCAACGAATTTGGGCATTTCAGTAATCATCAATCCACCGATTGCTGCTTTCATCGATCTACATTGTTTTTGATTAATCTGCTGCGTCAGTTTGGTATCAGAGCTTGTTTTAGCCAATCATAGCTAAATCGAGTCCTTGGAGCCAATTATCCTAAAGAAGTTTAAAGAGTTCAAGTCGAGCCGAGCTATATCATTCACGGTCGAGAGCTTGTTGTTCATCGTGTTCGTCACAATTTGCAACAAGTGTGAAGATTTCGATCCATTTCGTTTTGGATCAAAATTCGAAAGGTGTTTGAGTTTTGGCCGAGAGGAGTTAAGTCGCGAACCACCATTTCCGAGCTAGAGTTGAAGCATTTGTGAAGTTTTGACAATGCCACCAAGGAGAGCAAATCGACATCAAAACGTTGAAGCTTTGTATAGAAGAGAAGAGGCTGACGAGATGGAGCAAAGAATCAATGAGAACTTTAGTGAAAAGCTTAATGAAGGGATTGGACGATTAGAGAAGATGATGTTAGAGATGAATCAAAATCGGAGAAGGGTATCACCTGAATCTAATCATGGAAGAAGTAGAGTTTCGCCACATTCCAATCGAGAGAGAAGTAATGATAATGACCATAGAAGTGTGAGCCGAGAAAGTAGAAGAAATGTTGGTGGAAGAAGTGAGGGTAGTAGAGATGTTGGTGGTCAGAATCGACATCGTTATACATCTGATTTTGAAGAGGAGTTTGACGGAGGTAGTGTTCGAGGACAAGGACGAGGTCAAGGAAGAAATTATTCAGAGTATGATCACAAGTGGGAGTCTGGGATGAAGACGGAAATACCAGAGTTTAAAGGTGGTATGCAAGCTGAAGAGTTTTTGGATTGGGTAGCTAATGTTGAAGAAATTTTTGATTTCAAGGAAGTTCCAGAACATCGTAGAGTGAAGTTGGTTGCTACAAGGTTGAGGGGTAGAGCTTTGGCGTGGTGGCAGCAAACCAAACTTACACGTGAACGAATGTGAAAGTCAAAAGTTGAATCTTGGAAGAAGATGAAGAAATTGATGAAAGCAACGTTCTTACCTTACAATTACCAATCACTGATGTATCAACGTTTGCAGAATTTGAGGCAGGGCACAAAGACTGTTAATGATTATGCGGATGAGTTTTATCAGCTTATTGCGAGGAATAATATTATGGAAACGGAAGAGCAGCTGACATCTAGATTCATTGGAGGATTGAGGATGCAGATTCAGGATATGGTTAATATGTTCGATCCAAGATCTGTGGCAGAAGCACATCAGAAAGCGTTGGCTTGGGAGAAACAGGGACGCCGAGGAGGTGGTGTGTTTACTAATTCCAATAATCAAGCGAAGGGTGTTAGTGGGAGTTCTAATGTTTCTAAACCTATCAGTATACCAGTGGTGAAGGAGGCTGAGAAGGCAAAGGTTAACAACGGTTTCAAATGTTACAATTGCCAGGAATTGGATCATAAAAGCAATGAGTGTCCAAATCCAAAGAAGAGAACCATGGTTGCAGAAGTTGAGGATGTTGATGGAGATTATTCTAGTCCAGTTGAGGAGGATGAACAGGATATTGCATCAGGAGATGAAGGTTGTAATCTAATGCTGAGGAGATCATGTTTGACACCGAAGCAGGAAGAAGCAAGTTGGTTGAGGAGTAATATCTTTCAGTCGACATGCACTATACTGGGAAAGGTGTGTAAATTTGTGATTGACGCAGGAAGCTGTGACAATATCATTTCAACCGAGGCTGTAACAAAGTTGAAATTGAAGACAGAGAAACATCTGAATCCATATAAGTTAGCATGGTTGAGAAAAGGAGGAGAAGTGAAAGTGGATAGACGAGTTCGTGTTCCATTCTCTATTGGGAAGAAATACAAAGACGAGATCTGGTGTGATGTAGTAGAGATGGATGTTTGCCACTTACTTTTGGGAAGACCATGGCAGTATGATCGAGCAGTATAGCATGACGGTCGGACCAATAGCTACAGTTTTATGTTTGAAGGTACGAAGATTATCTTAGTTCCAAAGAAGAGACCACAAGGAGAAAGTAAGTCGGAAGAGATTGAAGAGCTAAAAACTTTGTTATCTTTAAAGGAGTTTGTTAAGGAGGTCGAAGAGGAGCCTGAAGTGTACTTGTTGATTGGGCGAGAGAGTCAAGAAGAGGTTGAAATACCAGAAGAAGTAAAACCAGTTTTGAAAGAATTTGAGGATGTATTTCCAGATGAGTTACCGAAGGAGTTACCGCCACTGAGAGACATTCAACATCAAATTGATCTTGTTCCGGGAGCAATGTTGCCACATAGACCACATTATCGAATGAGTCCGAAGGAACATGAAGAGTTGCGGATGCAGGTAGAGGAATTGCTTGAACAGGGGCGTGTGCAGGAGAGTTTAAGTCCTTGTGATGTACCAGCCTTATTGTAACCAAAAAGAATGGAACATGGAGGATGTGCATAGATAGTAGAGCATTGAATAAGATCACAGTCCAATACAGATTTCCGATGCCGAGGCTTGATGATTTATTGGATCAAATCAGTGGGTCCGTAATCTTTTCTAAGATTGACTTGAAGAGCGGTTATCATCAGATTCGCATTAGACCCGGGGACGAATGGAAGACAGCATTCAAGACGAGGGAAGGGTTGTATGAATGACGGGTAATGCCGTTTGGTCTATCGAATGCACCAAGTGCATTCATGAGGGTGATGAACCAGATTTTCAGGCCATACATTGGGAAATTTGTGGTGGTTTACTTTGATGATATTCTAATCTACAGTGCTAGTACAGAAGAGCATGTTCAGCATTTGAAGAAAGTGTTAATTATTCTTCGTGAAGAACAATTCTATGCTGCTACAAAGAAGTGTGTTTTTATGGCGAGGAGTGTTTTATTTCTGGGGTATGTTGTGTCAGAAGAAGGGATACAGGTGGACCAAAGTAAAGTTGAGGCAGTCAGAAATTGGCCACAACCGAAGACGATAATGGAAGTTCGTATTTTTCACGGGTTGGCTTCATTCTATCGGAGGTTTATTCCACACTTTAGTAGTGTGATGGCACCTGTTACAGATTGCATGAAGGGTAAAAAGTTTTCATTGACGGAGGATGCAGGGAATGCTTTTGGGAAAATCAAGGAGTTGCTGACGTCTGCACCAATTCTAGTGTTGCCAGATTTTCAGTTGGTGTTTGAATTACACACTGATGCGTCAAAGGTTGGGATTGGAGGAGTATTGAGTCAGAGGGGATGTCCGATTGCATATTTTAGTGAGAAGTTGTCAGGAGCGAAGATGAGATATAGTACATATGATGTGGAATTTTATGCTGTTGTGCAAGCTATTAAACACTGGAGACATTATCTATTTCAGAAAGAGTTTGTTCTATACACTGATCATGAAGCATTGAAACATTTGCAAGGGCAAGACAAGATTTCAGCGAGACATGCATCATGGATTGCATATCTGCAACAGTTTACTTTTGTTGTTAAACACAAGTCAGGGGTGACGAATCGTGTGGCCGATGCTTTGAGTAGGAGGAGTCATTTGTTGACTACACTGAAAGTTGAGGTGACAGGGTTTGATGTGTTGCCAGAGTTATTTGTCGATGATCCTTACTTTGCAAAGTTCGTTGATAAAGTCAAGGAGGGAAAGACGGATGAGTTTATGATGGTAGACGGTTTTCTATTCAAAGGAAATCGATTGTGCATACCTGATTGTAGTTTGAGAATGAAGATTGTGAAAGAGCTACATGAAGAAGGCCACGTGGGTAGAGATCGTACGTTACAGTTAATATCTCAGTCTTACTTTTGGCCATCAATGAGGAAAGAAGTGGAAAGATTTGTAGAGCGATGTCATATCTGTCAGGTTTCGAAAGGAACTGCGACTAATGCTGGATTATATATGCTGTTACCTGTACCAACTAAACCATGGGTTGATGTGAGTATGGACTTTGTGTTGGGGTTGCCGAGAACACAGCGTGGTAACGATTCCATTTATGTGGTGGTTGACCGATTTTCGAAAATGGCACATTTTATTGCTTGTAAGAAGACGGCGGATGCTATTCATGTTGCTCAGTTGTTTTTCAAAGAAATATATCGACTTCACGGATTGCCAGAATCGATTGTGTCGGATAGGGATACTCGTTTTCTAAGTCATTTTTGGCTAAGTTTGTGGAAGATGGTGGGAACGAAGTTGAACTTTAGCAGCGCTTATCATCCGCAAACGGATGGACAGACCGAGGTTGTGAACAGATCACTGGGGAATTTATTACGATCTTTGGTGAAAGATAATCTGAAGAGTTGGGACATGAAGTTATGTCAGGCAGAGTTTGCTCATAATCATGCGGTAAACCGTAGTACGGGGTTCAGTCCATTCCAGATCGTGTATTCAAACTTGCCAAAAGGACCGTTGGACTTAACGGTAGGGCCACAGTCAAAGGGGACAGTTAAGAAAGCTGCTGATTTTGTTGATGGATTGGCGGAATGTCATAAAATCGTTCAAGAACGATTGGAAGAGGCAAATGAGAAGTACAAACGTTCTGCAGATCTGAAGCGAAAGAGTGTTGAATTTAATGAAGGTGATTTGGTTTATGCGGTGTTAACGAAAGATCGTTTTTCGGTGGGAATGTACAATAAATTGAAGGCGCGGAAGATTGGTCCAGTGGAAATTTTGAAGAAAATCAATGAAAACGCATATCGGTTGAAATTACCGGATAATGTTCATACTTCCGATGTTTTCAATGTCAAGTATTTGATTCCATATCATGGAGAGGGGCTTGTAATGCAAAGAGAAGGTGCAAATTCGAGGTCGAATTTTCGTCAACCAGGGGAGGATGATGCAGCGCGATCTGCCAATTTAGGTCGTTCACGACCTAGTGGGTTTTTAGGTCGCTCACGACCTATGGAAGGTCGGCTACGAGTTAACGGCATCAACACTCAGGCATGCAAACGACCTAACTTGTTTTTAGGTCGCATACGACCTAACTGGTTACTACGACCTAACGAGCAGATAGGTCGCGTGGAGGAGGTACGACCTAAAGTGAAACAGGATGTAGCGCTTGGGTTATGCCATAGGTCGCTAACGAGTTACGACCTAACGGAGCCGTGACCTAGCGAGGTAACAAAGCTACACAGTGAAAAAGCGGAAGCAACGGAAGTGTTAGGTCGTGTACGACCTAATGAGGGTTTTAAGTCGCTCCAGCGACCTAGTGGAGAATCGCGAGCTATCGAGTTAAGACCAACTTTAAGTCGCAGAGATATGTTACGACCTAAGTTAGGTCGCGAGAAAATGAGGAGAGATAGGTCGTTTGTTATAGGTCGCAAGGCATTAAGTCGCGAGGACTTAGGTCGCAAAGTTTCTGAAGCCGCTTCATTTTTAGGTCGCCGATGAAGGGATGCCGTTCATTCTTAGGTCGTTCAAGCCAGATGCCGTCCATTTTAGGTCGTAAGTCGTGAATCAAGATGATGTGTTGTAATATGTTGTATTTTCTTGAGTCGCATGTATTTTAGGTCGAGTTGTTTAGGTCGTTTCCGACCTATGGTTGTAAAGTGTTGTGTTGTATTTTCTTATGTTGAAATCTTTTAAGTCGTTGTTTTAGGTCGTTCATTTTAGGTCGCGTCTGTTTTAGGTCGCACCATTTTTTAGGTCGTAGGTCGTTCACGACCTAAGTGTTGTTGAAATTTTGTTCTGTTTTTGGCGTGTTGAGTTGTAGCCTATAAATAGGCATGTTGGGTCATTTGTAAAAGTTTAGTTGATTTGATATAAACTCTTGTTTTGTTAGCTTTGTGCTTTCAACAAATTGGTAGTCGAGTGTAATCACCTATCTCCTCTTTCGGTTAATCGAGTGCACTCGATTCAACGACTGCAGAAGCCGATTCACGGAATCTAGTGCGCTAGATCAACGTGCGAAGAATCGCAGATCTTTGAACCCGGTATCGTGCGCGATCAACGAGTTCGGGATAGCTAGAATTCGGTATCTTCGGATCAACGAATTTGGGCATTTCAGTAATCATCAATCCACCGATTGCTGCTTTCATCGATCTACATTGTTTTTGATTAATCTGCTGCGTCAGTTTGGTATCAGAGCTTGTTTTATCCAATCATAGCTAAATCGATTCCTTGGAGCCAATTATCCTAAAGAAGTTTGAAGAGTTCAAGTCGAGCCGAGCTATATCATTCACGGCCGAGAGCTTGTTGTTCATCGTGTTCGTCACAATTTGCAACAAGTGTGAAGATTTCGATCCATTTCGTTTTGGATCAAAATTCGAAAGGTGTTTGAGTTTTGGCCGAGAGGAGTTAAGTCGCGAACCACCATTTCCGAGCTAGAGTTGAAGCATTTGTGAAGTTTTGACAATGCCACCAAGGAGAGCAAATCGACATCAAAACGTTGAAGCTTTGTATAGAAGAGAAGAGGCTGACGAGATGGAGCAAAGAATCAATGAGAACTTTAGTGAAAAGCTTAAAGAAGGGATTGGACGATTAGAGAAGATGATGTTAGAGATGAATCAAAATCGGAGAAGGGTATCACCTGAATCTAATCATGGAAGAAGTAGAGTTTTGCCACATTCCAATCGAGAGAGAAGTAATGATAATGACCATAGAAGTGTGAGCCGAGAAAGTAGAAGAAATGTTGGTGGAAGAAGTGAGGGTAGTAGAGATGTTGGTGGTCAGAATCGACATCGTTATACATCTGATTTTGAAGAGGAGTTTGACGGAGGTAGTGTTCGAGGACAAGGACGAGGTCAAGGAAGAAATTATTCAGAGTATGATCACAAGTGGGAGTCTGGGATGAAGACGGAAATACCGGAGTTTAAAGGTGGTATGCAAGCTGAAGAGTTTTTGGATTGGGTAGCTAATGTTGAAGAAATTTTTGATTTCAAGGAAGTTCCAGAACATCGTAGAGTGAAGTTGGTTGCTACAAGGTTGAGGGGTAGAGCTTTGGCATGGTGGCAGCAAACCAAACTTACACGTGAACGAATGGGAAAGTCATAAGTTGAATCTTGGGAGAAGATGAAGAAATTGATGAAAGCAACGTTCTTACATTACAATCACCAATCACTGATGTATCAACGTTTGCAGAATTTGAGGCAGGGCACAAAGACTGTTAATGATTATGCAGATGAGTTTTATCAGCTTATTGTGAGGAATAATATTATGGAAACGGAAGAGCAGCTGACATCTAGATTCATTGGAGGATTGAGGATGCAGATTCAGGATATGGTTAATATGTTCGATCCAAGATCTGTGGCAGAAGCACATCAGAAAGCGTTGGCTTGGGAGAAACAGGGACGCCGAGGAGGTGGTGTGTTTACTAATTCCAATAATCAAGCGAAGGGTGTTAGTGGGAGTTCTAATGTTTCTAAACCTATCAGTATACCAGTGGTGAAGGAGGCTGAGAAGGCAAAGGTTAACAACGGTTTCAAATGTTACAATTGCCAGGAATTGGGTCATAAAAGCAATGAGTGTCCAAAGCCAAAGAAGAGAACCATGGTTGTAGAAGTTGAGGATGTTGATGGAGATTATTCTAGTCCAGTTGAGGAGGATGAACAGGATATTGCATCAGGAGATGAAGGTTGTAATCTAATGCTGAGGAGATCATGTTTGACACCGAAGCAGGAAGAAGCAAGTTGGTTGAGGAGTAATATCTTTCAGTCGACATGCACTATACTGGGAAAGGTGTGTAAATTTGTGATTGACGCAGGAAGCTGTGACAATATCATTTCAACCGAGGCTGTAATAAAGTTGAAATTGAAGACAGAGAAACATCCGAATCCATATAAGTTAGCATGGTTGAGAAAAGGAGGAGAAGTGAAAGTGGATAGACGAGTTCGTGTTCCATTCTCTATTGGGAAGAAATACAAAGACGAGATCTGGTGTGATGTAGTAGAGATGGATGTTTTCCACTTACTTTTGGGAAGACCATGGCAGTATGATCGAGCAGTATAGCATGACGGTCGGACCAATAGCTACAGTTTTATGTTTGAAGGTACGAAGATTATCTTAGTTCCAAAGAAGAGACCACAAGGAGAAAGTAAGTCGGAAGAGATTGAAGAGCTAAAAACTTTGTTATCTTTAAAGGAGTTTGTTAAGGAGGTCGAAGAGGAGCCTGAAGTGTACTTGTTGATTGGGCGAGAGAGTCAAGAAGAGGTTGAAATACCAGAAGAAGTAAAACCAGTTTTGAAAGAATTTGAGGATGTATTTCCAGATGAGTTACCGAAGGAGTTACCGCCACTGAGAGACATTCAACATCAAATTGATCTTGTTCCGGGAGCAATGTTGCCACATAGACCACATTATCGAATGAGTCCGAAGGAACATGAAGAGTTGCGGATGCAGGTAGAGGAATTGCTTGAACAGGGGCGTGTGCAGGAGAGTTTAAGTCCTTGTGCTGTACCAGCCTTATTGTAACCAAAAAGAATGGAACGTGGAGGATGTGCATAGATAGTAGAGCATTGAATAAGATCACAGTCCGATACAGATTTCCGATGCCGAGGCTTGATGATTTATTGGATCAAATCAGTGGGTCCGTAATCTTTTCTAAGATTGACTTGAAGAGCGGTTATCATCAGATTCGCATTAGACCCGGGGACGAATGGAAGACAGCATTCAAGACGAGGGAAGGGTTGTATGAATGGCGGGTAATGCCGTTTGGTCTATTGAATGCACCAAGTGCATTCATGAGGGTGATGAACCAGATTTTCAGGCCATACATTGGGAAATTTGTGGTGGTTTACTTTGATGATATTCTAATCTACAGTGCTAGTACAGAAGAGCATGTTCAGCATTTGAAGAAAGTGTTAATTATTCTTCGTGAAGAACAATTCTATGCTGCTACAAAGAAGTGTGTTTTTATGGCGAGGAGTGTTTTATTTCTGGGGTATGTTGTGTCAGAAGAAGGGATACAGGTGGACCAAAGTAAAGTTGAGGCAGTCAGAAATTGGCCACAACCGAAGACGATAACGGAAGTTCGTAGTTTTCACGGGTTGGCTTCATTCTATCGGAGGTTTATTCCGCACTTTTTTAGTGTGATGGCACCTGTTATAGATTGCATGAAGGGTAAAAAGTTTTCATGGACGGAGGATGCAGGGAATGCTTTTGGGAAGATCAAGGAGTTGCTGACGTCTGCACCAATTCTAGTGTTGCCAGATTTTCAGTTGGTGTTTGAATTACACACTGATGCGTCAAAGGTTGGGATTGGAGGAGTATTGAGTCAGAGGGGACGTCCGATTGCATATTTTAGTGAGAAGTTGTCAGGAGCGAAGATGAGATATAGTACATATGATGTGGAATTTTATGCTGTTGTGCAAGCTATTAAACACTGGAGACATTATCTATTTTAGAAAGAGTTTGTTCTATACACTGATCATGAAGCATTGAAACATTTGCAAGGGCAAGACAAGATTTCAGCGAGACATGCATCGTGGATTGCATATCTGCAACAGTTTACTTTTGTTGTTAAACACAAGTCAGGGGTGACGAATCGTGTGGCCGATGCTTTGAGTAGGAGGAGTCATTTGTTGACTACACTGAAAGTTGAGGTGACAGGGTTTGATGTGTTGCCAGAGTTATTTGTCGATGATCCTTACTTTGCAAAGTTCGTTGATAAAGTCAAGGAGGGAAAGACGGATGAGTTTATGATGGTAGACGGTTTTCTATTCAAAGGAAATCGATTGTGCATACCTGATTGTAGTTTGAGAATGAAGATTGTGAAAGAGCTACATGAAGAAGGCCACGTGGGTAGAGATCTTACGTTACAGTTAATATCTCAGTCTTACTTTTGGCCATCAATGAGGAAAGAAGTGGAAAGTTTTGTAGAGCGATGTCATATCTGTCAGGTTTTGAAAGGAACTGCGACTAATGCTGGATTATATATGCTGTTACCTGTACCAACTAAACCATGGGTTGATGTGAGTATGGACTTTGTGTTGGGGTTGCCGAGAACACAGCGTGGTAACGATTCCATTTATGTGGTGGTTGACCGATTTTCGAAAATGGCCCATTTTATTGCTTGTAAGAAGACGGCGGATGCTGTTCATGTTGCTCAGTTGTTTTTCAAAGAAATATATCGACTTCACGGATTGCCAGAATCGATTGTGTCGGATAGGGATACTCGTTTTCTAAGTCATTTTTGGCTAAGTTTGTGGAAGATGGTGGGAACGAAGTTGAACTTTAGCAGCGCTTATCATCCGCAAACGGATGGACAGACCGAGGTTGTGAACAGATCACTGGGGAATTTATTACGATCTTTGGTGAAAGATAATCTGAAGAGTTGGGACATGAAGTTATGTCAGGCAGAGTTTGCTCATAATCATGCGGTAAACCGTAGTACGGGGTTCAGTCCATTCCAGATCGTGTATTCAAACTTGCCAAAAGGACCGTTGGACTTAACGGTAGGGCCACAGTCAAAGGGGACAGTTAAGAAAGCTGCTGATTTTGTTGATGGATTGGCGGAATGTCATAAAATCGTTCAAGAACGATTGGAAGAGGCAAATGAGAAGTACAAACGTTCTGCAGATCTGAAGCGAAAGAGTGTTGAATTTAATGAAGGTGATTTGGTTTATGCGGTGTTAACGAAAGATCGTTTTTCGGTGGGAATGTACAATAAATTGAAGGCGCGGAAGATTGGTCCAGTGGAAATTTTGAAGAAAATCAATGAAAACGCATATCGGTTGAAATTACCGGATAATGTTCATACTTCCGATGTTTTCAATGTCAAGTATTTGATTCCATATCATGGAGAGGGGCTTGTAATGCAAAGAGAAGGTGCAAATTCGAGGTCGAATTTTCGTCAACCAGGGGAGGATGATGCAGCGCGATCTGCCAATTTAGGTCGTTCACGACCTAGTGGGTTTTTAGGTCGCTCACGACCTATGGAAGGTCGGCTACGAGTTAACGGCATCAACACTCAGGCATGCAAACGACCTAACTTGTTTTTAGGTCGCATACGACCTAACTGGTTACTACGACCTAACGAGCAGATAGGTCGCGTGGAGGAGGTATGACCTAAAGTGAAACAGGATGTAGCGCTTGGGTTATGCCATAGGTCGCTAACGAGTTACGACCTAACGGAGCCGTGACCTAGCGAGGTAACAAAGCTACACAGTGAAAAAGCGAAAGCAACGGAAGTGTTAGGTCGTGTACGACCTAACGAGGGTTTTAAGTCGCTCCAGCGACCTAGTGGAGAATCGCGAGCTATCGAGTTAAGACCAACTTTAGGTCGCAGAGATATGTTACGACCTAAGTTAGGTCGCGAGAAAATGAGGAGAGATAGGTCGTTCGTTATAGGTCGCAAGGCATTAAGTCGCGAGGACTTAGGTCGCAAAGACTTAGGTCGCGCAGTTTCTGAAGCCGCTTCATTTTTAGGTCGCCGATGAAGGGATGCCGTTCATTCTTAGGTCGTTCAAGCCAGATGCCGTCCATTTTAGGTCGTAAGTCGTGAATCAAGATGATGTGTTGTAATATGTTGTATTTTCTTGAGTCGCGTGTATTTTAGGTCGAGTTGTTTAGGTCGTTTCCGACCTATGGTTGTAAAGTGTTGTGTTGTATTTTCTTATGTTGAAATCTTTTAAGTCGTTGTTTTAGGTCGTTTATTTTAGGTCGCGTCTGTTTTAGGTCGCACCATTTTTTAGGTCGTAGGTCGTTCACGACCTAAGTGTTGTTGAATTTTTGTTCTGTTTTTGGCGTGTTGAGTCGTAGCCTATAAATAGACATGTTGGGTCATTTGTAAAAGTTTAGTTGATTTGAAATAAACTCTTGTTTTGTTAGCTTTGTGCTTTCACCAAATTGGTAGTCGAGTGTAATCTCCTATCTCCTCTTTCGGTTAATCGAGTGCACTCGATTCAACGACTGCAGAAGCCGATTCACGGAATCTAGTGCGTTAGATCAACGTGCGAAGAATCGCAGATCTTTGAACCCGGTATCGTGCGCGATCAACGAGTTCGGGATAGCTAGAATTCGGTATCTTTGGATCAACGAATTTGGGCATTTCAGTAATCATCAATCCACCGATTGCTGCTTTCATCGATCTACATTGTTTTTGATTAAACCGTTGCGTCAGGTTCTATTTATAGGGGTTAAAACGCACCAAAACCGTTGGATGAAAACAGTTTAAAACGAAGAAATCTGCAGTGTACAAAATAAATAGCACAACCGTTTAAATCCTAGCCCCCACCGCAAATTTTGGATTTGACCAGTCAACCACCATACCCCAACCGGTCGACCGCTAGGGGTCGACCGATCACAGTAAAGTTGTCGACCGGTTGGTTAATTTGGGTATTTATTTATTCCATTGTTTTTTAACTAATTTCTTATCTTGTTTAACTTTATCGTTAAACGTTAATTAAAATGGTTACTTAGCCCCCAAGAAAAATTTGAAATTCAAACCCTAAATTTAGATATTCATTTGAATTTGAATTCGAATTAAATTAATTTAGATCTGAAAACTTCAGACGCATATAACTTCCTTATTTGAGCTCCGTTTTCAGCATATTATATATAGAAACAGATCAAAATTTCACAACGAACGCAGCGTTATAACTTTCGTGGTCAAATTCCAACTTTTATAAAAAATTCCTTTTTTCCATCTCGCATTTAATTTAATTCTCTTCATTTATTAATAGTTCATTTTAGGGGGTGTTACAAAAAGCATCCAAACTAGATTTATAAATATGCTCGGTCTGATCCAAGCATTATAAGAAAAATAACGACCGGATCAGTCTAGTAAAACAACATGAAAACACAACTCAATGGATTTTAAGGTTATAAACACTTTTAAAATAAAGGTATCTCAAAAGACCACGCCCAACATAAACATGAACGAGTTTTTACCTTACAATAACCAAAAAATTTTATAGAAAATCCAGTGATATTATAGTAATGTCTAGGCTACAAATACATATTAATCATAGCCAAAAAAATTAAATTAATTAAATTCCATTATAATAGTTTTACAACTAAAACTGTAAAGGCACATACTAGAGAACGGATTCCATCAACGACAAGGCTACTTCAGTACCGCCCATCACAGTACACCTCTAGAAAAATGTACCGAGGCTAACAAGAACATCTTGCACCCCTGCTACATAGAACTGGCCTACCCTTTCCTTGATAGTTCCGAATATATCATCTCTCTGCTTGCTTTACAACCTTTACCAAGAGCTCTCATGCACAACTAATCCATAAAATGAATGGATATCCAGAAAGGTGATGTTACAACCTTTTAGGAGCGAGCCACTTAGCCCTACTGCATATCCCTTGTTTTGGTTATTCCCGGTTGATGAGGCTACATTTTATCTTTTATATAGCAAACCTACTTGGAATGCTAACACTACCCTTCAGGCAATAATGCAGTGCCAGTATTCATCCATACAAGTTGTTCAGGATATGAACAAACCGAAGGCACTACTTCTACTACATCCTTTTTGAAATCACCCTCGGGATTAGTAGCAAGTAGCCCTTGCACTTCAAAGGACCCCATCTTCGATTCCATCATCTTTAAGATACTTTAAATACGTCATTTGAGCTGAATTGAAGTGGTTTTTGGATAATTCATCTGATCCCGGTCTCTTCGAAACAACATTCGATAATTTTCGGTAAACTCAACCCTAGTTCTTTCAAAAATAAGCTGACAATAGATAGGAGCGGGATCACCCCTTAACCATTTAAGTGGATGGATCTCCCTATCATTTTTCCTAGGAGAACGGGATGAGATTTATACGCATAGTACAACATCATCGAAGATGACTGTGCCATATAATTCACGTATTTCTCCGAGATATTTCTAGAGTTATATTTTTGGCGAAGATTTGATAGCAGGTTATTTAAATATCAAGTAAACAACAATTCAACCAGTGTTTTAATTCCCTAAAGGAAAATAATACTGGTTAAGCACAATGTAACTACAAGCCTCTTGAATTAATCTTTCATTTATTTAAAACTACTTTGTAAATACTTGTATTAAAAATAGTTTCACAAAGATATATATATCACAAAACCCTTTTCTACACTTTTCCCTTTATTGAAAATATTTGTATACTTGTCTCAACTGCATAAGTATATTCACAAACCATTTCATTTTAAAAACTTGGGAAAATCTTTCCATACACTTATTTTAACAGTATAAGTATAATCACAAAACACTGCATTTTCAATACTTAGAAAATATACTCATATACTTATCTCAACGGTATAAGTATATTAATAAATCTTAAGAAATATTTTTATTCCAAACCACGCTTAATTTTAGGATAAATCAAAGTCATGTTCAATAGAGATAATAATAACCCAACATAATTCCTTCGATGTTAAGTAGGGAAAGGAATATTCCCTACCAACATAATTAAGAAAGTCGATCCGCGGAAATCAAATCTCTATTATAAACTAACTCTTTTATAAAAATTCCCTTTTTGTAAGTATAAGCGCTAAAATTCCTTTTAGAATTCCTTTCATAAAATATTATTTATAAATTCCTTTATAAATATTGAAAACATAATTTCAGCCTTCTCCAATTTATGTTTCCTTGATAAACATCCCTTATATTATTTATAAAATATCTTATAAACATCTTTTTATATAATACCATCTATAAACTTATTTTATAAATCCCCCACTTATTTGCAACTCTTTTATAAAACTCCAAAATTCAATTATAAAATTCTTTTCATAAATTGTCTAAATAAAATTATAAAACTCAAATGGATTTCATAACACGGTCTTTCCATATATTTCAATAAGTTCCCAAATGGAATTTTATTTCTCTAATTTATCAAGGTGTTAACATTTTCCTATTTATAGGATATTATTTTATAAAATCATTCTTTTATTATAAATCACTATTTATAAATCTACCCTTCACTTATAAAATAATATATATAAAACTATCTCTTTATAAAAACAAGTCATAAATATTATTTTCACATATTTATGTCATATTTTAAACCGCAAAATACCCTTTTAAAATAAAGATAATCCTTTTTAAAATTTTCTTTAAAAATAAATATTTCTTATATTAATAATTTCTATAAAAACCAATACTTAAAAAATAATTATTTAAAACATTTACTTAATTATATATATAGTAGAAAAGAATAAAATAAGAAGTTGAAATAAAATAGAAAAGTTAAAAAACTCATTTAAATTAAAATATCAATAAATACCAATAGTCGGGTCTGAAAATTCATTTTCCAAATTAAAAATCATTTCCAAACCAAATCAACCATTTATAGTATCAAAATACTATATTGAGGCTCATAGTTACTACAGCATTTAACAGATGTTATAACTACCTTTTCATACTAAAAAGGTTCAATTTTCACATATGTCGTTGTCACATCCAATATGGCCAAACAATCACATTTTAGCATTTAGCAATTTATTTAGAAGGAATATAACTGAAATAGATTAATAGATATAAAAAAGAACTTAAAAACAACAATATCGAGAAATCTTGGTTTCTCAACAATTTTCCTTGTATTTCAATTTTAAATATAGTCGCTTTTCAAAACGGGTATTTAACTAAATTAGCTAATAATCCAACCAAACACAAAGAGTAATTTATATGTACTACATACCATACAAATTAACCAAAAAGTGAGTTTAACTTACCAAAATTCCAACTGGCGTCAGAGCATTTCGGTTTGAATCAAAATCGAACGACGTCCGATTTTAGCTCAAATTTCAACTTGCTCCAAATTCGACCAAACCACTTCCTTCATGAAGCTTACACAAAAAGTTTTTTCTCGATTGGACCTTGTATAAACAAGTTATGAATTTTGTAAGTCATCAATTTGAAAATTAAAATAAATTCACTAATTACATTAATAATAACTAATTACCTTTTCTAAAAAAAATAATCTTTCTTCTGCATTACTCTTGCTCTTTCCATAGTAAATATCCCTCACTATAGTCGAAAATTCACCATGTCGTTTCTTCTTCCACCGGCCACGAAACCACTCCTCGTCTTCGCCCTCGTTCACCGCTCAACAAGCTCTATCCGCCCATCACCTCCACCTAACAGCCAAAGCCCCCTCCCCAAATCATGACTTCCACCCAGACCCCATTCGTACAAATGATCAGACCACCCTAGAGGCCACCGTATCCTACCAGACTATGGCCATAGCTGCCACACAGTCACCCGAACCTGAGATTAAACACTAAATACCCAAACTCCACCTCCATTAGCCAAAAAAATAAACCCTAGTTCGTATTACCCAAAGCTTGAACCGTCGAACGCCCTAAAACATGACTGCACCCTCCAATTTCACGCCTAATGATAGATCTCACACCATTAAATACAAAGATCAAAGCTTTTTTATTTTTCTAAAATTTTATTCCAATTTATTTTGAATTTAGAAGCTCGAAATTTTTTTCTTTTTTATTTCTTAGCTCTGACATTTTAAAATTGATGGAACAGTAAAGGGTTTGAGAAGTGAGAGTGGAGTTGGATGTACTTGTACTTTTTAAAAGTTGATATATATATATATATATAATATACAAATTAAGCATCAGGTCCAATAGATTTTCGATTAGTGTATGAACTCTGAATGACAAAACAAAAATACGGTCGTGCTCAGAATAGCCACGTGACCCCAAAACAATAATAATATACACTAGTTAACCGATTCTATAAAATCAAAACACTGCCGTTTGTCGATGAATCGTCAAACAAAATTTTTCAATATTTTCCAAATTTAAAAAAAATCAAATAAATTAAATTAAGAATATGTTAATAAAAATTGAGTCATAAAAATAAAAATAAATTTTCTTATTATTTATTCGAAACATTTATTATTGTAAATAAATTTACAAAATGCATTTACTATTATTATTTATTAATTAAAAGGATTTAACTAAAGTTATTCAATCCATTTAAAATACTAGTATCTAATTCACTATTCAAATATTAAATTCTCAAATTCAAAGATTTCAAATAATCCATATATTTGAATTCAAATTATTAAATTATAAAAAACCAATTATTATAATATTTTATTTTAATTAAATATTCAAAATCCAATTACCTAAATTCCAAGTCATTACATTCTTCTCTCCTTAAAAGAATTTCGTCCCCGAAGTTCCCAAAGTAAGAAAAATGCCTCTAAACCCATTAACTTTTCACAATTAATTAGTTGAAAAGGATTATTAATATTTAAGTCTTTAAAATCATGAAAAATTTCGACAGCGTCTTCTTTGTGCGGTTTGATCAAAAAAACTACAAATCGCCACTACTGGCCCAGACCAACAAATGAAAACCAAAATCCAAGCGGGCCCCTATATCTGGGCATAAAATCATCGAGCCAAACAAAATATATAAATATGTACCTATTTGTTGGGCAACCAAACTCTACTCATGAAATCAAAAGCATCAAACTAGCCTTTGCTTTCATGAACCTGCATCTTACTTATAATAATATCCAACAAGATAATTCATAGCCATATGATTTTTACTCTCAAATGACCAACATATAATTACAATAAAGCTCGTAAGATGCAAATATATCATTTATACGCAATATCAAATCCGACCGCACGCTCGATCACACAATTTCACTTCCGAACTAGTATTGTTCGCTCAACTACTCTAGTGCAGACTTCTATCTGGTTCCTTTATCAGAAAATAACATTCTCCTTACATAGCCAAAACTATGATAGAAAACTTCGGAATCAAATCAAAAATCCGTATCAAGTGTTCGCCGCCGAGAATCGAGTGAAAAATCCAAAATCGAATCGGTGTAAATAACCTTGAAACCGTGCACTCGAATCCGGATCAAAATCGATTATGCGAATAAAATGATCTATGTACAACTTACTTACTTATTCTAATTGGTTTATTTCTATACCAATTACTTTTATTCACATTCTCATTTTAAATCAAAATCAATTTCCCTAATGTATTCATTTAATACTAAGTTTACTTACTAACCATCCCATACAAACCATTTTATAAAACTATTTCATTCAACTTTGATCTAACTTAAATTTCATTTTCTTAACCCAAGTCCATATTAATATAATACTCTCCTATATCTAAAGGAGTATATGTACAAATTTAGATTTTTTTTACTTAACCTAAATGTTCAATCATTCTAAAATTGGGTTTACCATTCCATCTTCTCAAATTTATAAGTTATAAAACTTATTATCTTTTGTTTCCACAAAAACACTTAGCTTAATTTTTATTAATTAACTTGGAAGTTTCCAACTGTCCAAATCGTCAGAAATTCTATTTTCATTTTATTAAATGAAAATTATCACTCAACACATCAAAATGAGATTTGTAGACCAAATTATCCTAGTGGATAGATACAAGAGTCTATAAGATCTTTTAACTAAAAATTCAAGAACTAAACACCTGGTTTTTGTTTCAAATTATTTTGAAATTAGTAATATACATATCTCTTTTATATATCAAATCATACTTTATGAATTTAAATCAAAATTTAGGTTTTTTCCACCAACACAAACTTCCGTGGAAAATCACACTGGTAGCAATTTGTCACTTAGAAACCCGAAAATGAATACCGATGATGCTGCAGTAATTACCTAAATTATTTTCCAGTGATAGAAGTGAGTTCAATGCTTTTTAACTCCTTTAAAATCCATTTTAAAACATTTCTAGTCAAAAATACTTCCAAAATAATACTATTATTATTTTTCCAAAACTTTGAAAACAATTTCCATAAACACCGGGATTTAAGTTCTCAAACTCTCATTTTAAATCCTTTTTATTATAAACAATACTTTACAATTCACACTTGAAGAATTCACTTCTTATATAAGGTCAATTCACAATTGTTTCTCGTTGTATAGATTAAAATAAATAACTTTATTAAAACACAAAAAATAAATAATAAATGTTAATAATCGAATATTATCATTCTTTAATAATGAAACACACCATATATGTTATCCGGCATTTTGACCTGGCTATATTGAACGATTGCACAAGTCAGATTCGACTGCCATCAAGGCCGTTGACTCCCGTGTGATGATTGTGGAGCCCAGAAGTCAAGTACAGATGGTAACATGAAGTCAAATTTAGTTGACTTGATGGATATGCAAGGCAGAGTGTTCGAAATATGAAATATGGTTCAACACCCAGGAGGGATCGGCATAAATTAGCATCAATAATAGGGGTCAGCATGTTTTAGAGTGTGAGAGCATTCTTATATAAAACAATTAATATCTCAAGTCCATAATTCCAATGCATATGAAGTTTTGTGAGCAGGACATGGGGATCCCAGGAAGCCTACCCTAGGGATCGCACCACAAAAGGATAAAGTTGGACGGATTGGTATACTTCCCTTGGCAGGGATCGGCAGAAAGCAGCATGCAAACCTTGAAGCAAAGATCAAGCAATAACTCTAGCTCCACTGATCCAATTGGCATGAAATTTGAAGGCTAAGCATATTTTAGCATGAGGAAGCCACCATAGGGGTCACATCCAAAATTTCAACCAAAGATAGGATCGGTATCGACTTGGTTGTTCATTTTGGGAATATACGCTGCTAGTTGCTTTATACTCTTTTGTAACTAAGGATTTTGATCTGATCCCTTTTGTACTCAGATTATAAAGTGATTAATAAAGCAATCTATTAAAAGTGGAAATAGGCAAACAATGTTGAACCACTATAAATCTTTGTGTACATGTTATTCTTTCAATTAACTGCTATTTCTTTGTTATTATCCACTGTTTCCATTTTATTCTTCATTTATTTCTCTTCAAAAAATTTCTATTGGGTGTTTGCGCCAATTTTTAGTGCAAACATTTTGGTGCTTTCACGAGAACCTTAATTCTCAGCTTATTAGATCCCTTTGTTGCTACTGGATTGTATATATCCCTCGAAGGATATCCATAGTTATCTTCAGAAAGTTTGCTCGTTTGACTCAGATTTGCAAAAATCTAAGCAAATCTATCAACAATGGTAAGGAACACTAGATCTACTTCTCAGAACGTGGAAGAAAACGAGAACGCTAGTATCCAACAAAGAGACATGAACAGTCCGCCAATGGATGTGAATGTTGAACCGGTTGAAATCCAGAATCCAACTGATTCTATTACAAGAGTTGAGTTCCAGAATCTAATGAGAGAGCTAATGGATAACCGTCGACAATTAAATTAGCCGATTTGGACCAATATCAACCTAATGAACCAACTCAGTCAGCAACTGTAAGGAAAAGCTAGAAGGGACCCTACCCCTTACTCGGCATCGGAGAGTTCTAGTTCATCGAACGAGTATCACTGGCATAGGTGTCGCAGAATAGACGGATATAACGTAGAAGCTTCGGGGCATCAATAGGCAGACCATCATGGTCAACCTGGACCGTTCGGTGTCGATCCCTCTATAGGGATCGGCACCGATGCCTCCTCCGGAGGAGTGAACTTACTATACACATCGGGGTTCAAGCTGGAGCTGCTGCGGCCGATTTGGATGATGGAGTTCAGTTAATTATTGACTAAATTCTTCCCCAGACTGATGATGAAGTGAATTTACGAGATATACGTCGGGAAGATGATGAACCAAGTAGGTGTGGTATGGCCTATAGACGTCGATTGGACCATTCACGTGAGGTGGAGCACAACCACCGCTTGGCACCAACTATCCAAACCCCGGACTTATCGACTATGTTTAGACAGTTAGTGAGAGAGAGCCAAGTCTTGACCAATGATGAATGGGGAATCTCGAGAAGCCATACATCACTCGCTGATGATGTTCTACATGCAGAGTATCCAAGGAGCTTCAACATGCCGTTGATGCCTACCTATTAGGGAAAAACCGACTCCAGGTAGCACATCATGAGATATGAATGGCTGATGGGTTCCGCATAAGCGGATGATGCAACCAAGTGTAGATGTTTTCCTATAGCTCTCTCCGTAATAGCAAAGATGTGGTTTACAAGGTTACCCCCATGGTTGATCTCTATATTTGATGATTTGGCAACAAGGTTAGTGGAGCAGTTCTGAATGCACGCAACTCGCTCCAAAGATGTAATGCCCTTATCCAGCGTGATCCAGGCTCTGGGATAATCGTTGAAAGATTATTTGGAGAGATTTCATACTACTATCACAGAAATCAGTAATCTGAATGACCATGCAATATTGATGGCCGTAACAAGAGGGATTGAACCGGAGTCTGATTTCTGCGATTAGTTAGCTGGCAAGCCACCCGCAACATTGGAGCGCTTCTCTGCAAAGGAAGCTCAGTATTTGAGAAAGGAGGAAGCCAGATGCTCTATGAAAAAGAATATTGCAGGACCAAGTGGAGATGGAGTACAGAGTAATAGTATAGTGTAGCAGTTTGATGATAGTTCTGGAAAGGTTCAAGTGAATGTCCAGAACAAACCAAATCAGCAGAAGAAAGGCGGAGATAGAGGCCGAGAACGAAAGAGGGATCTTGGAAGAGGAAAGCCTAGGATTTCGATGTACGATACTTACATGCCCTTGAATACGTCCCAAGAGAATATCTATTTGTCTACCTGTAATATCATGTAGTATAGGAAGCCGCATCCAAAAAAATCAATAGAGAAGCAGAAACAAACCGGAAAATATTATCGGTTTCATGAATGATATGGGCATAACAAAAATGAATGCACGCATCTTCAGGATATTATGGAAAAACTAATTAGAGAAAGGAAGTTACAGCATTTTGTGAAAACCCTGTAAGATGGGGGCGGGGACATCTAACCCCAACTGATGACAAGCACCGCATAGGGCTGAGGAGCCTATGTGGACTAGCGGAAGATTGGTGATCAATACAATAGTCAAAGGACCACATCCGGGTGATAAGAGTTGACATGAGATGGAGCTCTATGCTAGCGCGATTAAGCGTGTGGATTTTGAATATTGTTCGAATACGAATGATGAAGCTTTAGAAAAACAACAACGTACAATAGCAGATGATATTGTGTTTAGAAACAGAGATGCATACAAGGTAGAGGTTCTGACGATCGACACAATGGTCATTTCGGCCATGATCGGCCCCACTTTTGTGTGAAAGATATTAATTGATTGTGGAAGTTCTTTAAATATAATTTTCAAAAAAGCTTATGTTCAGATGAGGATGGCAGCCAAGGACTAGAAACCGTCTAAAGCCTGCATTCATGGTTTTAATGGTGCTACGATTGAAGCTGTTAGTTATGTTGAATTGCCTATAGAGTTGGGAGAAGGTGACCTTTGGGGAGTTCAGATTCTACCTATTGTTGTTTTGGATGTTGACTCTCCATACAACGCTTTTATGTGCCAGCCGGTCTTAGCTGAGTTCCAAGCAGCTCTCGCCCCATGGTGTTTAACCCATAAGTTCCCAACAGATAATGGTGTTGGAGTTCTTCATGGTGATCAGGCGAATGGATGTGTCTGTTATGTAGCTGAGTTGAGGAATGCTCAACGAAAGGAGAAAGGTATGGGTATGGACAAGTCAGTCCGCATCCAACCTATTGAAGATTAACAACTAGCACTGAGCCTTGGCTCGGGCGCCACTGTCGGCTCTATAGAGATATAGGTTTGAGAGATGACAAAGAGGAGCCCAAAGAGACCAAGGCTGCACTGGCTGAGCTAACGATTAACATTACAGTCAGCCACGACGACCCTTCACGGGTCCTAAAGATTGGATCGCAACTCAACACCCCGATGTTGAAAGAACTTACTAGATTCCTCTGAGCCAATCTCGACGTGTTCACTTGGGCTCACCCTGACATGTGTGGGATCTCGCTTCTCATTGCGAGCCATGCACTGAATATCTACCCGAGACATATCCCGGTGAAACAAAAAAGTGTGGCATGGATCCGGAGAGATTTCCCACTCTTAAGGAGGAGGTGGATAATGGGTTTTTCCACGACGCTATCTACCCTAAGTGGGTATCTAATCCTGTACTTGTGAGAAGGGAGAATGGGAAATGGAGGACGTGCGTTGATTACTCAGAATTGAACAAAGCATGCCCGAATGATAGTTTTACCTTCCAAGGATCGACCAGCTGGTAGACTCGATCGCGGGACACGAATTGTTATCTTTCATGGATGCGTACTTAAGATATAACCAAATCCCGATGCACATTCCTGATCAAGAGCACACCAGCTTCATTACCGATGTTGGATTATATTTCTATTTGGTGATGCCGTTTGGACTAAAAAATGTAGGAGCGACCTACCAGCACATAGTTAACAGAATGTTTAAAGATCATACTAGAAAAACGATGGAGGTATATGTGGATGATATGCTCATGAAGTTACAACAGTCTAGCGACCACATTAGGGACTTGGCAAAAATGTTCGACATCCTCCGACATTATAAAATGAAGATTAATCCTATGAAATGCTCCGTTGGTGTTGCATCAGGAAAGTTCTCGGGTTTTATCGTTAATGCCCACGTAATCGAAGTTATCCCGAGAAGATCTAGGCTATTCGCAATATCCAAGCGCCAAAGGCCATCAAACAAGTACCGAGCCTGAATAGGAAGGTCGCTGCCCTAAGCCGATTCATTTCCAGAGTTATCGATAAATGCATTCCTTTCTTTGACTATATTAGGAGATGAAAAAGGAATTTGGAATGGACATAGGATTGTAAAGATGCATTCAAAGCTTTGGTGAACCACTTAGAGAGACCTACCATCTTATCAAAACCAGTAGATCATGAAGATTTATATATCTACTTAGCCATGTCCGTACACGCTATAAATGCCGCATTGCTTCGTGAACAGAATCAAATCCAGAGACCGATCTATTATGTTAGCAAGCGATTGACAGGAGCTAAAAGGAACTAATCCAAAGATAGAGAAACTGGTATACTATTTGCTGATTGCATCACGAAACCTTTGCCCTTACTTCCAGGCACACCCCATCAATGTATACATCGACCAATCGTTACGGCAGGTCCTATAGTGACCTGAGACATCTAAAAGGCTACTCAAGTGGAATATCGAGGTATTCGATATCACTTATCTTCCTCGGAGAGCTATCCAGGATCCGGCATTGGCAGATTTTATAGCAGAATTTATTACGTAGGATGATTTCTCAAAGAGCAGTGAAATCCCTACCATACGGTGGAAGTTGTATACAGATAGGGCATCTAATGATCGTTGTTCTAGAGTTGGGATTGTGTTTGTAGCTCTCGAAGATTTGTCAATTTTCTATGCTTTAAAACTTGATTTTCCTACGACAAATAACGAAGCCGAGTATGAGGCTCTGATTGTTGGACTTAATCTCGCCAAAGAACTGGGAATTATGTCTCTTGAAATTTTTTGTGACTCACAATTGGTAGTATGCCAAGTCAGGGAAGATTACCAAGCTAAAGGACAATGGCTTGCTCTATACCTTACCCAAGTCCAAGAGTTATTGACTGACTTTGAGTACTACGACATTCCTCGGGATTAAAACAAAAAGGCTGATTCATTGGCAAATTTGCTAGCACTGGGGACACACAATAGATGGGCTTGGTTCCAATCGAAGTATTAAATGCCTCGAGCATAAACCTGATGGAAATCAACTAGGTACTGGAGAGGGAGCCTAAGAAGGAATCATGGATGACTCCGATTAAAAACTATTTACTATGGGGAGTCCTACATGAACACAGGAATGAAAAGCGACAAGTCCTTCATAAAGCTTCATGATATATCATATAGAAAGGTGTTATGTACAAAAAAGGTTTTTCCGTTCCCCTGCTCCAGTGTATCGCTCACGATGAAATAAAACTAGTCCTAAAGGAAGCTCGTAAAGGAGAATGTGCCGATCACACTGGGGGGAAAACTCTAGTAAAGTAAATACTTCGTTATGGGTATTATTAGCCAACCGTCAATCGAGATGCTACTGATTATGTAAGGCAATGCAACAAGTGCCAGGTATATACAAAAGTTCCAAGTGCTCCACCAATAGAAATTACACAAATAGTTAGCTCATGGCCATTTGCCATGTGGGGTATAGATATTATTGGTTCTTTACCAATCTCTAAAGGTGTTGTGAAGTACGCCATCGTCATAGTTGATTACTTCACCAAATTTGCCAAAGCGGAACCATTAGATACGATCACAATGAAGAAAGTAATAAACTTCATTGTTCGAAAATCATCTATCGTTTTGGTCTTCCACGAACTATTGTCACAGATAATAGGACTCAATTCGACTGAATTCAAAGACTTCTGCAATCGGCATCATATTGGAAAGAGATTTGCAGTAGTCGCTCACCCTCAAGCCAATGGACAAGTTGAAACTGTAAAAAAAATTATAAAGTCCATTCTAAAGAAGCGTTTGTAGAAGGCCAGAGGCAAGTGGTAGATGAACTCTCGACAACACTATGGATTTATAGGACCACCCACAAGTCTGTGACTGGCCATACCCCATTCACCCTTGCTTACGGTTCCGAAGTAGTTATTCTTGTTGAGCTCGAAGTTCCTTCTCATCGAGTGACCTACTACGATCCCAAAGTGAATAAAGATTTCCTCTTGGAATCACTAGACTTTGTAGATGAGAAGTGCGAAGAAGCTGATTTGTGGGCAGTTGGGCACAGGTACCGAGTCGCACTACAACACCAAAGTCTGACCTAGAACCTTTGAAATTGGCGATCTCATCTTGAAACGGGTTTTTCCTGGCCCATCGCATATGAATCCTACTTTAGGAAGGACCATACGTCATTGAACAGAGACTTAAAGAGGGAATTTTCAAGCAAGCGACTGTTGATGGCATCACACTCAAAAGGGCGTGGAACAATGAGCATTTACAATGTTATTTCACTTAGTTTATTTCTTTTTCATTCAGTTATATTTAATTTCAGGATTTGATTTAGCATTTGATTTTCAAAGATGTGTAATAAAATAAATTATGTCATTTCTTTCCGTTTGGCAAATAAAGTTTTGAATTTCCTTCATGTCTGTGTTTGCTGTAGGAGTATATACTAGTTACGATACTAGACGTCTAATATTGACATGTCCTAGCAGGTTCCCAAAGTTTGGAGCAAGCCGAGTACATAAGTTCACGATTGAACTAAACGAAATGAGAATGGTCTGATCGTTCATTTGATGATCCACGTTCACAACCCGATGGACGGAATGCCCAACAAGGGATGGATGTGATTCGACCAAACATTGACCAACTTAATCCTATCAAATGATAGGACAAATATGAAACACAAGTGATCGTGACACGATCGATCGCTCATTAAGTTAACCCCCGGACTTGGGGGTAAATCGATGAATTAAGGAAAGTACGATCCGACTATTTTCCGAAATAAATCTAAGTCCCCAAAGTGTGTACTGGAGTATAAACACAAGCTAGGTGCGATTCGACCACCGCTAACTAACTCTTATCCTTAGAGTGCGGACTAGAGTATAAACACAAGCTGGGTGCAGTTCGGCCACCCGCTAACTAACTCTTATTCTCATATGCAGATATGAGTATAAATAGATAGATGAGTGCGGTTCGACCACTCACTATACCATGAACACTGACCTTAAACCGACTGGAGGAGTATAAATTCACAAAGGATGGAGTTTGACTATCCACCGTCTAACTCCACTAACCCAAGGCTGGGGGCATGAGTATAATAATTCAAACTGCTGAATCCAATGGCGGAACACCAGGGCACGTTTCCTATGTTTGGTTCGACTCAGGGCCATGACCATGTGGAGGCCTTGGGATAGAATAATCGAAATTTTATCCGAATCAACGAGCAACAAATTACAAGTACATTGAATGGAAAGTAATAACTCAACTACTTAAGTAACTATTCACAAAAGAGTTCAACAAGAAATAAAAAGCTTTTATTTTCATAATAAGCTTCAAAATTGTGATACAGGATTATTCAGAAAAGGGGGCCGGTCCAGTACAATCACGACCAACGAAAGGGAAAACAGCTATACAAATTCTGTACAGACAGGGCCGAAGTGATGGCTATTTCTTTTGTCTTCTCTCCCTTTTGGATTTTTTGGGATTGGCGCCACCTGAGCTTTTTCCTGTCCATTTCCACGATCCTTCATCGCCTTTGGTGGGAGAGCTTTCAAAAGTAGGAGGGATTTTTTCGAAAATCGACCCACCGGGTGGAATGACTTGTAATGGGATGAGATTCTGATCGTCGATATCCACATTAACGGGTTCAGTCTTGGCTTATTTCTTCAACAACTCCTCCCTCGCGATGCGCTCCTTTAAGCTAAGCTCATCAGTGTGTTTAGTGGTTCCGGTGATCACAACATCATCAGGTTCATCCAGCGGCAACGGATCTTTAGCTTTATCGTCATTGAGTGCTCTTATAACTTGAACATCGGGCCTTGGAGCATCGGTGGCCATTGGAATCTCAGTTGATATCGATTGCTACTCTACGGTGGAACCAATTTTTGGAGTTTCGCTAGGAATCGAAGACTTGCGAATTTGTCGAAACAAGAAGATAAGTCCATGACTATTGAACATGGAGAATGAAACCTCTCCAAAAGTGGAGAGTAATGCGGAATACCTGCGTCTGGCTGACTCTCAGTTATAGCTGGAGTCCCGCCTTCTAGAATAGGGGTTAGCACTTTAGATTGATAATTGGGTTTGTCCAGATCGTAGCTTAGATCCTATTTTGGGCTGAAAGAAATTTATGCTCCGGCTGCTTGAAAAAAAGAGGGGCCCTTGGGATTACACTCCGAAGACCCAGTGATATTTTCCCCATTGTCGGAAGATGTTAGAATGTCGAAGTATTGGAGTCCCGTAGCAGCAAGGTCCAGGGGTTCATTTCCACGAAGGATCTCCTGCAATAGTTTCCCTTCGTCTGAATCTGCTTCCCGAGGGTTTTCTTTTTCATCTCAACAATATATTCCCAGGCCTCAGCAAGCGACTCAAGATAACCCTCACAAAGAAAGCTTAGATCACGTGGAGAAGGACTTTAGCATTGTATTTAATGATCAGGGGATCAAACATGTTCTAGATTTCATTCCGACCAACTTCCTTGGCATTCTCCACCTAGGCTTCGAGTTGTTCTCTCATCTCATTGCAGCCTGCTTCCTTCGCCTCTTCTTTGAGAACTTCAATCTGAGCAACTTGGTCATCAATTTTAATCTTCAAAGTCTGGGCCTCAACGGCTTCTTCGCAATATCTCTGCAATTCTTCTTGAGCTTCAATTTTCTCTTTCCTCTCCCTCTTAAGAAATTCTTCAAGCTCCTTAATGTGAAGGGCCAAGATATTTTCTCTTTTTGCAGAGTATCTTTTCCCAAGGCAAGTGCACCACTGCGGTTGAGAGCAGCATCAAGCTCCTTTTTGTGGGCAGCCTCTAGACGACTCGCCGCCTCAGATGTTTCCTTAGCACTTTTTTCTGCCTTTGTCAGTTTTATCGTCAAGTCCGAGATCTCAGTGTCTTGGTGTTTGATTAGATCTTTGTCATGGATCACCTCTAGCTTTAGGCGATCAACTTCTTGCTGTCGCTCAATAGACACCTCAAAGATTTTTTCTACTAAGTGCTGGAAAGATTCATGTTGATTAAAAACGTCGTTGAGGCATGCGAGCGAACTTGCCTTAACATTCCCTAGTATAATATGAATGGAGGGAAGGAACTTAAGCCCGTCAAAACAAATTTTTGAGGAAATGATCTTAAGTTCTGCCAATTCCTCTGCAGTGGAACCTTCAGGAGCAGCGGTCAACAAAGATGGATCGAAAGCATCGATTGGACGTTTACTCAACCTACAGTCACAAGACTGCTTGGAATTGGATGAACCAAAATTTTGCTCAAGCGGTACGGCAGATGGAGGACTGTGGAAAGAGGTCTAATCGCCACTATGCACTGGAAGATTAGGTTTCACTTCATGATGGGATGACCGAGATTGGGATTTATGTTTTGAAGATGAAGATTCCCTCGAGCGATGACTTCTTTCTTGGCCTTCATCCCTTTCTCTACACCTGCCCGATTTTGTATCACGTTTGGTTTCGTATTGGGTCGAGGAGCCCCTTAAGCGATCAAAAGCCCAAGATTGAGACATTGCACGAGAAGAAACCAAACAAAATTGTATAAGTAACTATTGTACAAAAGGTAGATGAAGAGTGTATGGTGAAGTGCTCGTGATTGTGAGTGTCCTAGTGTCCCCCCAATAGACCGATTGCTGCAACCTTGCATATGGGAGTTTTCTCTCCATTGCCAGTAGGAAGAATGTTGTCACCACTTCTGGTGGGAGAATTGAGCCCTTCGACGTTGACGTTAGGGAAGTCATAAGTCATGATGTCATTAGGGATTTAGAGATTTGAAAACCCTTTCATCGAACTTTCTAAATCTTGAGAAGATGACTCTTCATCGACATAAGTTATAATGAACTCGATGGCTCTTCATCGACAGAAGTGATAACGAACTACGGTCCTTAGCAGTTTTTCTCCTACAAAGCTTATATGCAAGTTTCTTTCTTCTCTTAGCCGGCGTGTGAGGTTTCACGCCTTGTGATAGTTCGACCATAGGCGCTTACCTGGGCCTGCATCAGCATCGCCAGGCTCATTGATCTGGGTACCCCTAATTTCGCCTTCTTTGGCATCATCCTGGGACCCCTCGACAGGGGGCACGACATGGTTATTGATATACCCTTCTTGTTATACAGCATTTCCTGGTAATGTAGCACTTCCAGGAAGCCCAATGTAACATGCCCTACTTGGAGGCCCAAAACTAACGGCTACGGATGCTGCAGTCATCCATAGTTATTAATCCTCGATGACCAATATGGTAATGTTAGATACATTGATATAATAGAAACACATAGATATGGAAAATTTTAAAAATCAACAAACAACTTTCTCATTCCATTTCAAAGCGTTTAATATTCATTACATAATCCCAATACGTGAACCATGTTCAGAGAAAATATACTTATTACAACATATACCAAAAGCGACATATGAAGATGTCCCCTTGGATGATAAGAGTATATGTATATATAGGCAATTAAACAACTTTTCCTTTCCAACAACAACATAACGGAATCAAAATAAAAGAGAACTCTAAGTAGCTATCATGCGTCCTTCACGTCTCAGGAGGCTTATTTGTCTAAAGAGGTACCTGGAAATCTCAACTCTCAAACTGCTCAAAATTAATTGAGTACCCGAGAGTTTAAGGGGAAAACATAAACTTCGAGTCAGACATAAAGCCTGGTATGAATAATAATCTACCATCTCAAACCATTTAGGTATCTAGTGAGACCACGCCACTAAGCGTAACGGGTTTTCCCCTTACAAGTATCCTGAAACCTGTATAAAACCATATGCTGTGCTCCTGCATCCACAGTGGTGAAAATATCACAAAATAATATGATGATATGGAAACAAGTAAATCAATTCTGGATTTCCCATCCCCATTCATTCTGACTACTGTCTCATTTATAGTTTCTAGGTTCACTATTAACCTATTAGTTTTCATAGGCCAGTTTAATTTTATGAACACATGTCTAGTTTCATAGTTTTCATGGGCTTACTATTAACCTGTTTAAATTTATGGACTCCCTGTCCTATTTCATAGTTTTCATAGGATCACTAAAAAACTATTGGCCCCTGCCAATAACATCATTGTTTCATGGGTTCTCCCTGAACATATTGGTAACTCTAATAACTTCCCTCTTATCCTAGTTTTCATGGGTTGACTAGGAACCTATTGACATCTATCAATAACTTAATCTGTATATAGTTTTCATGGGTTCACTACAAACCTATTGGCCCCTGCCAATAACTCTTCCTAATCATAATTTTCATGGGTTTATTACGAACCTGTCTCCCTGACAACTTCTTTTATACATAGTTTTCATGGGTTGACTATGAACCTGTCTCCTTGACAACTTCTTTAATCAATATTTAGCATCCTATATTCTGGTCTTCCCAACCACCTGAATGAAATTCTACTCATTCAGGAATTAACTTAATTTATATTCATTACTGGGTTAACCTAGCTGGTTATTCAGCTCTTCCTCAAAATACAGTTATGGGTCCATTACAATGTGAATATATACATATATGAAGAAGCAAACATAATAGCTTGGTTAATCCCTTTAACCTATTAATCAAGGAAAACTTCCTCAAAAAATCCATACTTAAATTCATTTCCAAAACTCTTTATTTATGCCATGGTTTTCCTTAAAAAATGAGATCGGGTTATTTGTTTTGAAAACTAAGGCTTTCGAAACCTTAAAGCATTACTTCCGAAGCCCCTGGATAAGCTCTTTCGAAAGCATAGGAAACTTCTTTTCAAAACAGTACATATAAACCTTTCGAAGCTCTTTAAATCATCTCTTTCGAAACCAAATATACCTTTCAAAAGTATCAAAACATTACTTAATGATCCTTAGAAACATAGCTTCGAAACCAATTAAAGTACCCCTTCCAAAACTATTGGGTTTACTCAAAAACATTTTTTTCGGTCAAAGTGAACATATACGAGAGTAACCCTTTCGAAACCTTTAATCTTTGTTTAGGGAAATTTTGATGGCATCGGCACCATCCTTTCGAAATCTTCAAAACATTAAGTAAAACATTGAAAGTTAGCATCCAAACCCCCTTTCGAAGCCATTGCCTTCGAAACCCTTGAACCCTTTTGAAAGCATTTAGGAAGTGGCTTAGTACATCTTTAAAACAAAAGCTACCCTTCGAAAGCATTGATAATTTCAATACACTTGAAAGGCAAAAGAACGGCAACAGTGCTTCGACTAGGTCGGAACCACCATTTTCAAAAGCATTGTTTTATAAACAATGGACTCATTCAAAAGCTTATACTTAAAAATGAAAGATGGCAACCTTCTTCGAAAGTTATTTAGAAAACCCCTTTCGATAGCATATGTTTCGACTCCTTCGGAAGCTTTAGTAAAACAAAGGCAGGCGCTTAACATCTAAAAGCAAAGCAAAGGTTTCGTTACCATCGGAAGCTATGTTTCGACACCATGCCTTCCGCCTTTCTCCAATCCACTACGTACCAACGTTGATACCATGTGTATTGGTTTCAACTTAGTGGGGTTTCGACTTGATTGAAGGCGGAAGTTATGAGTCGAAAGGTGCTTCTTATAGAGGCGGAACCCACTTTTCTGGGTAAAAGCAGATTAATGCCGATTAAAGAAAATACTTTCTAACTAACTTGCCTACTTGTAAACATGTGATTGGTTGCATCAACTTTTCAAATTCTTCTCCAAAATAACTGCCGCATAATTTCAGATCTAATTCAAGATTAATTTAACAAATAAGCCCTTCCATTAAGCTAAACAATTAAATCATTTAGGTTCTCCTTTCGAAATAATTTTATTTTCATAGTAAATCACTTGGGAAAAATCCCCAAAAATCACAGAAATTCACTTTTAATATGTTATCTAACATATCTAAACTTCAGACCCGAATTCTCAATATAATTTCTGAAATAAATTTTAAACCCAATTAACCATATTTTCCTTTGAAAATTCATAATAAATTCTCCATAATTTGGAAAATAAAAATTAAAACCCAACTCCAACATCATGTTTTACATAACATAAAATTTTATCATGGCATTTGAAATCATTTACAATTGATTTTACCCTAAAAACCGAATAAATCTATATATTAACAAATTTATTTAAATCAAACGTGTTATAAATCCAAGCATATCATCATCCAAATCATCATTAAAACGAATTTAATCTTAAACCTGAAAAAAATTATTATAAACAAAATAGAGATGGTATAAATTATTATTCACCTTGATTATGATAAGAGCTTAGAAATTTGATTTGAGATTAATCCCCTTGCTTTAATTCCTTAGCTTGATTAAATCTTCTCTTTTTCTGCCTTGTAATGGCCGACTTCCCTTTGGTTTTTGTTTGTTTGATTTTTTGAGAAATGAAAATATACGTGAATGGGAAAATGAAACGTGAATGGATGTACACCCGTGGATATATAAGGGTTATGGTAATAAGGTGCGGCTTTTTCCCAACATACCCTTGTGTAAATTATTCGCCTATAAGCAATTCTTAAGCCCATTTAAATAATTAAGCACGACCTTTAATTATTTATTCAAATCTCAATCCCCTTATCACTCTATTGTTTACATTATTTTATTTTATTTATCTAATTAAATCTTCTGAATAATGTTATCAAAAATTAGGAGTGTTAGAGGCTCCCCTCCTTAAAGAATTTCATCCTTGAAATTCAGTAAGTACTAAATACTAAACATAGCAATCATCTTTAATGACTCCTAACTGCCATACTAGTCTACCTGACCAGCAACTATCTATATATAAATCTAATATAGACACACCCTCAAAGCAGATCAGGATAAGCATCTCTAATCTTGTCTTCTGTCTCCAAAGTACAGTCCTTCTTGTTGCCGCTCCATTGAACTTTCACCAACTTGACTGTCTTGTTCCTCAATCTTTTCTTATCTCTCGCTACAACCGGAACTAGTTGTCTAACAAAAGTCAAATTAGGCTCTACTATCAAATCTTCCAACCATGTTGGAGGAATAGTAGTCTCTGGATCATGTACATACTTGCGAAGATGAGAAACATGAAATACATTAGGACACCTACCATATTGCTCGGCAACTCTATTCTGTATGCGAGCTTTCTAATCCTCTCTGTAATATGGAATGGACCAACATATCTCGGTGCCAATTTCCCTGACTTTCCAAACCATACCACACCCTTCATCGGGGGTACTTTAATGAACACCTTATATCCAACTGAGAACTCTAGGTCTTTACACCTCTTATCTCCGTAACTTTTCTGTCTGGACTTATCTTCCTTCATCCTTTCTCAGATTAACTCAATCTTCTCTGTTGCCTCTCTAACCAGATCTGGACCTAAGACTAATCTGTCTCCAGTCTTCAACCAACATGCTGGTGATTTGCATGGCCTTCCATACAAAGCTTCAAAAGGCGCCATTCCTATACTGGTCTGATAACTATTATCATAGAAAAAATCAACCAAATGTAAGTGATCCTCCCATGATCCACCAAAGTCCAATACACAAGCTCTCAATAAATCCTCGAGTACCTTATTGAGTCTCTCTGTCTACATATCCATATGAGGGTGATATGCAGTACTCATCTTGAGTTTAGTGCCTAACACATCCTGTAGACTCTTTCGGAATTTGCTAGTAAACAATTCATCTCTATCACTGATGATACTACTAGGAATCCCATGTAGTCTAACTATGTTCTTCATGAACAACTTTACCAAAAAAGGTGCCGACCTGGTTGACTTTACTGGAATGAAATGGGCACTCCTGGCCAATCTGTCCACCATGACCCATATACTTTCATTTCCTCTAATTGACCTTCGCAACCCGTCTATAAAATCCATGGATATCGAATCCCATTTTCAAACTGGAATCTCTAAAAGTTGAAGCAATCCACTCGGCTTCTGATGTTTGGCTTTCACTTGTTGACAGTTTTCACACTGCCTAACCCACAAGCCAACATCCCTTTTTATATCTTCCCAATAGAAGCTCCTCTTCATATCTTGATATATCTTGGTCCCTCTAGGATGAATCGTAAACTTGGATCGGTGACATTCTCCAAGAACTTCTTTCCTTACGTCCTCAACATTCGAAACACATAATCGTCCCTTCTTTCTCAACCATCCCCTCTGGTCAAGACTAAAACCTTTCAGATCATCGATCTCGGTTCCAACCTCAAGTCTTCTAATCCTCTCGGCTAATATTGGATCTTCTTTCTGCTAAGAAGCAATCCTCTCAATCAACATTGGTTGAACTTCTAAATAGGAAAAACTGGCCGTACTCTGACTAGAAATAGCAGTCGACCTTAACTGCAAGTAGTCAAAGCTTCTAAATCCTTCCATTCTGCCAACATAGCTAACACCACATTCTAATGTCTTCTACTAAGAACATCTGCTACTTTATTTCCTTTCCTAGGAGTATACTCTATACCAAAATCATAAGCAGCCAAAAACTCCAGCCACCTCTGCTGTCTCATATTCAACTCAATTTGAGAGAATAAGTATCTTAAACACTTATGATATGTGTATAGCTCAAATCTCTCCCATATGAGATAATGTCTCCAAATCTTCAATGTGAAGATCACCACAGCCAACTCCAAAATATGAGTAGGATATCTCACTTCATGCGGTCTAAGCTGCCATGAGGCGTAGGCAATCACTTTACCATTCTGCATCAACACAGCTCCTAATCCAGTCCTATATGCAATGATATACACCACCAACCCTTGGTTTCCGTCCGGAACTACTAACACAGATGCATTGGTCAACAAATGCTTCAACTTAAGGAATGCTTCCTCACATTTGTTAGACCAGACATACTTCACATCCTTCTGGGTTAGCTTAGTCAAGGTGCTGCTATCCGCGAGAAATCCTTGATGAATCTCCGGTAATAGCCAGCAAGTCTAAGAAAATATCTAATCTCAATCACCGTCTCTGGTTTCTTCCAATTATTAACAGCTTCGATCTTATCTGGATCGACTGACAACCCTTTCTCTTAAACCATGTGACCAAAAAAACTTAACATCTTTCTTCCAAAAATGACACTTAGAAAACTTCGCCTTCAGCTGATGCTGCCTCGGCGTCTCAAGCACAACTCTAAGATGAACTTCATGCTCCCTTTCATTCTTAGAGTACACTAAAATGTCATCTATAAACACCAACATGAACATATCCAAGTATTCTCGAAAAACTCGATTAATCAAATCCACGAAGAAAGATGTGCATTTGTTAATCCAAATGGCATTACTAACCACTCATACGAGTCATACCTAGTTCGAAATGCTGTCAAATGAATACTATCCTCTGCCACTCTTAACTGATGGAAACCTGTCGCCCAATCCAACTGGGAAAACATTCTAATTCCACACAACTGATCAAATAGATCATCAATTCTCGGCAAAGGGTACTTATTCTTAATCATCCTCTCGTTCAACTTATGGTAGTCGATACACATCCTCAACGACTTATCCGGTTTCTTCAGGAACACCACGGCTGCTCCCTAAGGCGAACTGCTTGGTCTAATAAAATTTCTCCCTTCCAGATCCACTAACTGCACTTTCAATTCCTTCATCTCGCTCGGTGTCATTCTACTAGGTAGTCTACTCACAGGTTCAGCTCCTGGTACAAGATTTATTTGAAACTCAACAGCTCGTTTCGGTGGTAGTCTCGTAACTGGCTCAAAGACATCTGCAAACTCTTTTGCTATTCGGACCAGACTTAACACTTCTCCCACTTCCATAGCACTTAACAAAGCACAACTACTCCGATCAGAATTCTCCACTCAGAATATGATTCGGTTATGACTATCAGGGTGTCTTAGTAATATCTTCCCATTCTGGCAAAATATCCTAGCCTCATACTTACTGAACCAATCCATACCCAAAATGATTCCGAAATCAACGAAATCGAAAACATAAAGACTGCATGTAAACTTATGACCTAACAAGTCAAGTTCTAACTAGTCATATCTCATCCCCAGAGTTGCATACCCTCATATTGGTTTCGCAGCCCTTAAGGAAGTAATAAGGTATGTAGGTTCTAAGCATAACCTATCAACCAAACACTGAGATACAAATGAACGTGATGCACCGGTATCAAATAGTATCCTAACTGGTATACTCTGAATCAAAAATGTACCTTCCATCACAGTCTTCCCCTTTTAAGCTGCAGTTGGCCTAGTAGATGATGGTCCAATAGCAAAAACCTTTCCCTTGTCTGCCCTAACCGGTTCTGGACACTGATTCTTATAATACCCAACTTGGTCATACTTAAAGCACTTTACATTCTTCTTTTCTGCAGCTTTCTTCCCCTTGCCTGACCGGTACTCATGAGCATAATGACCTTTCTTGTCACACTTAAAGCAAATTAAATCAACCTTTGTCTTCTTGGCTGCCTCCCCCTTCTGGGCTCCCTTCCTCTTAAAGAACTTTCTCTTCTTTCCCTGAGACCCCTGGAATTCAACTGGCTTCTTCCTAGCACAAATAGCAAGCATCTCTTTATGGTGAATTTCCATCTCCACCAATACATTACTAGGATCACGGAGATGTGTCAGGGTTTCCCTAGCAAGCACGTGTCTCAATACCCGAATGAACCTCTCATTTCTCCTGATTTCAATGTCTATAGTAACATGTCCATATCGGGACAACTCATCAAACTTAGTAGCATACTCGATTATCGATATTTTTCCCTATACCAAATCCATAAACTTTCTCAGCAATGCTGACTTAGAAACTTTAGATAAAAACCTCTGTTTAAATCTCCTTCTAAAATCTTCCCAAGTCAACTCCTCCTTCGGAACCCCGGTAGTAACACTATTCCACCGATTAAGTGCAGCCCCTTGCAAATGCCTAGAGGCCAGCCTCCTCTTCTACACATCATTCAAACCCAAATCAGCAAAGATTCTCTCGCAATGTAACAGCCAATCCTTAACTTCTATAGCATTCTCTGTCCCCATAAATGGCTTCCTACCAAGACTGGTGTAATCTCTGCTCAACTTAGCATAACTATTCACAACCGGAGCCACAGGATTAGCTCATCCAACATTTCCAAGAACACCAGCAGCAACTCTTGCTTGCATATTGACGAAGAACTGATACATCGCCCCCATATCCACTGGTGGATTTCCAGTACCCACATTGGCATCTGCATTTTGGTTAACATTAGCCTGTCAACCCAGGTTCCTCCTGGTGGGTCGAGTATTTCCATTGGTTGTGGTGCTTCCTCCACTGAGATTTCCTCTTTCGTTTCCTGCTTCCATATCTTCTTTCTCGTGAATCTGCATATGAGCCTTAGTAAGATACAGAAGAACGGTCTAAGAGAGAGGGGAATACGTACTTATATATATATATATATATATATATATCAAATACAAGTATGTTACTATAGCGTTAACCCAAACCCCGATCTTATTTTCTGATTCATTGGATTATGTTTTGAAATTTCTTTTAGGTTTAAATTTCTTTTAAGTTTCATAAACCTATACTCTGATACCAACTTGTGACATCCCCCACTTGGAGGCCCAAAACTAATGGCTACAGATGCTGCAGTCATCCATAGTTGTAATCCTCGGCGACCAAATTTGGTAATGTCAGATAAATTGATATAACATAAATACATGGATATGGAAAATTTTAAAAATCAACAAACAACTTTCTCATTCCATTTCAAAGCATTTAATATTCATTACATAATCCCAATACGAGAACCATATTCAGAAAAAATATACTTATTACAACATATGCCAACAGCGACATATTAAGATATCCCCTTGGATGATCAGAGTATATATATAGACAATTAAATAACTTTGCCTTCATAACAACAACACAGCGGAATCAAAATAAAAGAGAACTCTAAGTAGCTATCATACCTCTTGCATGTCTCTGAAAGCTTAATTGTCTAAAGAGTACCTGAAAACCTCAACTCTCAAACTACTTAAAATCAATTAAGTACCCGAGAGTCTAAGGGGAAATCATAAACTTCGAGTCAAACATAAAGCCTGATATGAATAATAATCTACCATCTCAAACCATTTCGATATCTAGTGACACCACGCGGCTTAGCGGAATGGGTTTCCCCTTCACTTGTATCCTAAAACCATTATAAAACCATATACTATGCTCCTGCATCCACAATGGTTAAATATCACAAAATAATATGATGATATGCAAACAAGTAAACAATTCTATATTTCCCATCCCCATTCATTCTGACTATTGTCTCATTTATAGTTTCTAAGGTCACTATTAACCTATTAGTTTTCATTGGCTTACTAATAACCTATTTAATGTTTACGGACTCCCTATCCAGTTTCATAGTTTTCATGGGCTTATTGTTAAGCTGTTTAAATTTATGGACTCCCTATCATATTTCATAGTTTTCATGGGATCACTAAGAATCTATTGGCCCATGCCAATAACATCATTGTTTCATGGGTTCACCCTGAACCTATTGGTAACTCCAATAACTTCCCTCTTATTATAGTATTCATGGATTGACCAAGAACCTATTGACATCTGTTAATAACATAATCCGGATATAGTTTTCATGAGTTCACTACAAACCTATTGGCCCTTGCCAATAACTCTTCCTAATCATAGTTTTCATGGGTTTACTATGAACCTGTCCCCCTGACACCTTCTTTTATACATAATTTTCATGGGTTTACTATGAACCCCTCTCCTTGACAACTTCTTTAATCAATATTTAGCATCCTATATTCTGGTCTTCCCGACCTCCTAGATGCAATTCTACTCAATCAGGAGTTAACTTAATTTATATTCACTACAGGGTCTGTTGAGTCACATAGTCCATGAAGTTTTGATTTCTGACAAAGAAATAAAGGCGATCGACAAAAAGAAGACATCTTGGCTATAAAGAGACACAAAAGAGCTACATATGGTACTCTAGATTATAGGTTGATTATTTGATGTTGTAATAGTGTAAAACTTGTTAAAATCTATCCTCAAATAATCATGCACCTCAATATAATCAATATATATACGTTTGAATGGCATTGCACATTCATTGTGCAATTTGACAGGGACCGGTCGACCGGTAGGTTTTTGGGCGGTCGACCGTTTCTGTGTAAATTGCACAAAGAACGTGCACACATGCACATAACGTCTATATATTTGAAATCCTGTCTACCGGCCATTTTTGACCTGTCGACCGTTTTCAAACAGAGAGCAACCTTTCGTATAGACACTTCCTTTTCTTCAACGGTTACTTCTCTTTCTCTTCACCAATGATCATGACCTTTGTTTGTATCTTTTCACAAAGGGTTACAACTGTTTATTTCTTATATAAACATCATGAAATCATTATTCCAAATAACCAATTCTATTATTCTAATCTCTATTCTATTGATCTCTGTCTTGAACTCTCAAACATTTCAATTGCTTATTGAATCATTGAAATTATTTCATATCTTTTGATTCAATAAGTAATATACTCCTTCAATCTTCACAAACATCATTCACATATTTTGAGGATAAGATTATAGGAAGGGTGTACTACAAGTGACAAATCAGTGTTATCAAGAGCACAAGTTGTCAACGGCAATTGTATTTGTTT
Organism: Allium fistulosum; assembly: GCA_030737815.1. Classification (NCBI taxonomy): domain Eukaryota; kingdom Viridiplantae; phylum Streptophyta; class Magnoliopsida; order Asparagales; family Amaryllidaceae; genus Allium; species Allium fistulosum. The sequence goes on along the minus strand of CM060902.1, from coordinate 1,364,312,475 downwards.
TTGTTGAAGTCCTCGGTGTTGTAAGAGGCACGAAATCCCGTTCGGCTGTTCGGGTGTTGTAAACCTGTTCCTCCGGGTGAAGCGAGGTAGTTGGTAGTGATAATCCAGATAGAAGTCTGGGACTGGACGTAGGACGGGAGGTCCGAACCAGTATAAAAATCCCTGGTGTGATTTTTACAGTTTACTGCATTTACTATTCTATATCTGAGAATTGTTATAGTTAGTTTATTAAATATTTACTTGTATAGAACATTCCGCATATATTGTCAGTCCATATTACACGATCCATAATTAGTGTGCACAAGCATACACACTTTCAGGGTCAACCTAGCTGGTTATTCTGCCCTTCCTCAAAATACAGTTATGGGTCCATTACAATGTGAATATATACATGAAGAAGCATACATAATAACTTGGTTAATCCCTTTAACCTATTAATCAAGGAAAACTTCCTCAAAAACTCCATACTTAAAATCATTTCTAAAACTCTTTATTTATGCCATGGTTTTCCTTAAAAAATAAGATTGGGTTATGAAAACTAAGGCTTTCGAAACCTTAAAGCATTACTTTCGAATCCCCTGGATAACCTCCTTCTAAAGCATAGGAAACTTCTTTTCAAAACATTACATATAAACCTTTCGAAGCTCTTTAAATCATCTCTTTCAAAACCAAAATATACCTTTCGAAAGTATCAAAGCATTACTTAATAATCCTTAGAAACATAGCTTCGAAACCAATGAAAGTACCCCTTCCGAAACCATTGGGTTTACTCAAAAACATCTTTTTGGGTCAAAGTGAATATATACAAGAGTATCCCTTTCAAAACCTTTAATCTTTGTTTTGGGGAAAGTTTGATGGCGTCGGCACCATCCTTTCGAAAGCTTCAAAACATTAAGTAAAACATTGAAGATTAGCATCCAAACACCCATTCGAAGCCATTGCCTTCGAAACCCTTGAACCCTTTTGAAAGCATTTAGGAAGTAGCTTAGTACATCTTTAAAGCAAAAGCTACCAGTTCGTCGACGGAAATTCTATCGGTTTAGAAAACCGTCGAACGAATTTAGAAATAAAATTAACCGCAAGCGCACGGTGTACACTTGTAGTACGTGGCGAATACGGGTCGGCCCGTAGGGAATTGATGATTTTAAAAATCTATTCAATCAAATTAAACCAAAGTTGAGTGAAAGTTAAGCTAGAGAATTAGAAAATTAGCTAACTAACTAAAAGAAAAGAGATGCAAATATAAGAGTTAAATGACAATTTAGAGAGTAAATCCACTCTCAAGATTATGTAGTTCAACACATATGAAATCATAATCTCTCTTTTATGGTCATTAGTGCTTTAATTGATGTGCTTATCATAAGTATGGCATATTTGTGCTATTGATTAGCCAACATAAGCCATCAAACTATAACACACCCATTAAACCACTTACTAACTTGCATGAAATTTGACAATGAAAATGAAATCTATTTTAAGTATGGCCTATTAACTATTGATTAGAAATATAGACCATCAAATTTTAATTTCAAATCACTTTCTTTTGCCATAATCATATTTTGATGAAGAGGCAATTTGTGTTAGTGATTGTTTAAGCATAGCCTATTTGGTGTCAACAATATAGGCTATCAAATTCAAGGCAAAAACAATAATTAAACCACTTCAATCATTCTTCATTAAGCACAAAAAGAGAGCATGAATTAACAAATAGTTGAAGCTACATTATTAGAGAGCTTCATTACCCCTAAATTGAAGGGGTTTAGCCTCTCATATTTGTCATTTGATTAACAAATGTAGCTTGCAACATGAAAGCAAAATGAAAGCTAAATGAAAGAAAACTATTCTAATTGCATAAAAGAAAATCTACACTACTAGCATGAAAGGAAATGAACATGTAATTAAAAGGAAACAATAATTACATTGCATAAAAAAAAGGAATTACATAAGAGAAGAAATGGCTAAGTAGCCATGAAAAGAAAGAGAGCTTTGATTTATTTTCTAAGCTAAAAACTAACTAAAAGAGACCAAGGGAGAAGAGGGTTACATGAAACATAAGGGGATTTTATACATGTGTTAAACCCTAATTCAATTTTTGGGGAATGCCCAAAATACCCTCTTAGGAAGTGTGGAGGCCAAGTAATCATTAGCTTCAAATAATCCTCATTTAAGTGTACATGAAGCCATTAATTTCATAAGCATGTGCATTAGCCTCTAATTTGTACATTAAGGTAGGTGGGTAGGTGGGGTCCTCCATTATCTTCACTTTGAATTATTTCCATTTTCATTTGCTCTCTTCACTCTTGTGCATGCATATATCTTCATGTAACCACTTGTAAAATTCACCAAATTTCCTACAAAACAACATAGAAAATTCCAAGTAAATTTTCACAATTTAATAAATACACAAAAATGACCATTTTACCCCGATATGAAGATGAATATGTGACAATTTGAAAATAATTTGAATTTTGGTTTAAACAAGTTAAAATACCCGATATGATCATTTATTTAATTTAAATAGATTAAATATGGTGGTTAAAATATGCATATTTACGTGCACATCAAATACCCCCACACTTATCTTTTTATTCGTCCTCGAATAAAGAAAAAAAACTAAGATAAATCCGTTATCGTAGGGAGCACGATTGCATTGAGCGTATGCAACAAGCCGTTAAACCTCTGGGTGTCCCCGTAGGACGAGTGTTGTCTCGTGAGGGTTTTCAGTGGATACTACCCACAAAATCCAAATGCAGGATGAAAATATTTACAAAATGCAAGATTTATTTACAAAGATGTGAATGCAAGTTTTTGAAAATATTTACGAATAAAGGATTTACTTTTAAATTAGCACAAATAAGTTAAATATAGGTTTGGTCATTATCTTGAAATTTAATTCATTTACTCGTCAAAATTTCCAACAAAAATTAAGTTATCATAACAAATAGACAATAGTTTAACTCGTTCTTTCAGTTGATAACAAAGTGTAACCATGAAATGGTCCTTAGTTGATTATCAAAGTTTATTAAAGTGGTATTTCATTTCATTTCAATAACAGTTCAAATCAAATAAGTTAAAATAGTGCTTGGATTTCATTTGCTAGTTCTGTTGGGTTTGATTCAGAGATTAAGTCTGGTGATAGTGATTCCCCTTTGATCACTGAATCAGCTACTAATATTAATCCAGTGAAGGATTTGGTTTCATCACTGAAGAGAGACAAGAATAAGAAAGTAGTAGCTTCGAGTGGATCCGTTCGTCGAAGTGCTAGGCTTCGTAACTACCCGTCTCATTCTATTGGTGAGTTACCTGGTTCGAGTGCCGCACTTGGCACTACGAATCCAGGCTCAGGTATGAGTTTTTGTTTGGGTAGCACTTACTCTACTTATGCTTTAGGCGGCCTTTCTTCAGCTTAGTTTAGTCAGCTTTCTCGTGATACCTCTTTCATTTTTACGGATATAGAGTTGGATAGGGATTTTATTAGGCGTAAGGAATTAGAGAGGGCTAGTTCTATTAGTCTATGAGGATTTCTAACTGGAACATTAGAGGTCTAAATGATTTAAATAAATGTGATAAGGTTAGAGCGTTTTTTAAGGACTTTTCTATAGATATTGCTCTTCTTCAAGAAACTAAAATTAACTTACCTGACATGCATTTTTTTAGAAGATTAGGTGGTTTTCATTTTAGAGATTGGGTTTTTCTTCCTTCTGTGGGTTCTTCAGGGGGTTTAATGATTGGGTGGCGTGGCAAATATTTTAGATTGCTTCAGTGTATTACTAAACAACATTCTATCCATATCATTCTTATTAATCTTTCTGATAATTCTTTTTTAAATATTTCTAATGTATATGGGCCTAATTCTAAAATTAATAAGAGAATTTTATGGGACGAATGCATAGAATTTAGAGCTTTATCTTCGGGTTCTTGGATTTTGGGGGGTGATTTCAATGTTACGCGTTTCTTAGGAGAGCGGTCTCCCAGGGAAGGGGATTTTTCTGCCATGGAGGAATTCGACCATTTTATTGTTAATTCTAACTTGATTGAGATTCCCCTTTCTAATAGAGAGTTTACTTGGAGTAACGCTAGGGAATCTCCATCTATGGCTCTTCTTGATAGATTTTTTGTTAGCGATGAGATTGAAGATAAATTCCCTATTTGTAGAGTTACTGGTCTTCCCTACACGTACTCTGACCATTGTCCTATTATTCTCACTTGTGATCACCATAGAGTTATTATTAACTATTTTAAATTTGAAAAGATGTGGCTTTTGGATTCTAACTTTGAGAATTTAATTAAGGGTAAGTGGATTTCTTTGAATTATCATAATATTAGAAATGAGGATAATTCAGCAAAATCCTTTGTTTTAAAACTTAGGGAGCTTAGAATTTTTCTTAAAAATTGGAATAAGAATGTTTTTGGTAATATTAAAATTAAAAAAGATAACATTCTTAATGAGATGCTTAAAATTAATAAGATAGAAGAATCTGGACATCTAAATATAGGTGAACGTAATGTTCTAGCCAACTTAAAAGATGAACTTAATTCAATTTTAGAAAAGGAGGAGGTAATGTGGAAGCAGAGATCTAGAATTCAGTGGATCAATGAAGGAGATAATAACACCAAAATTTTTCATAACATTGCCAATGGTAGAAAATGTAGTAATATTATTAATTCTATTATTGTTAATAATGAAGAACTTGTTGATCAAAGAGATCTTAACAAGGCATTTACATACTATTATAAATATATTTTTGGTACAAAAAACAATCATAGAATTAATGTTAATTGGAAAGATCTGTATCCATCTGACTCTGTTGTTGACTTATCAGAGTTAGATAATCCATTTTCCAAAGTTGAAATTAAAAAAGCTATTAATGACTTGCCAAGTGATAAATCCCCGGGTCTTGATGGGTTTCCAATCTTATTTTATAAAACTTTTTGGGTTATTTTAAAATTAGATTTAGTCAATATTTTTAATGACTTTTATAATTGTAATTTAGAATTAGGAAGATTCAATTACGCAAATGTTATTTTATTACATAAAAAAGTAGGAGCCAAATTTCTAAAAGACTTTAGACCTATATCTTTAATTAATTGTTCTCTTAAGATCATTTCTAAAGTTCTAGCCAACAGACTTAGTACTAGAATGAATGAATTAGTTGATGGTTGTCAATCAGCCTTCATCAAAGGGAGAAATATCACTGATGGAGTGGCAATTGTTCAAGAATTTATTAACCTCTGTTGTAAGAATAACATTACTTGTGCAATTTTAAAACTTGATTTTGCTAAAGCATTTGATTCGGTAGATTGGGATTTTTTAGTTGACATTTTTCATGCTAGAGGTTTTAGTATTAGATGGATTAATTGGATTAAGAATTTGCTTAGAACTGGAAACTCTAGTATTATGGTTAATGGTATATTAGGAAATAAGATTCAATCTAAGAGAGGATTAAGACAAGGGGACCCTTTATCGCCTTTAATTTTTAATTTAGCTGCAGATGTTTTTGCGAAGATTATTAAAAGAGCTGTGGAAAAGGGTATCCTTGGAAATGTTGGTAATGACTTTTCACGCAATGGTATTTCGGTTCTCCAATTCGCCGATGATACCTTGCTTTTTTCCTCTCATTTACCTAGACACGTCATTACCCTAAAGTTTATTTTATACAGTTTTGAACTTTTATCAAGATTAAAAATTAATTTTGACAAAAGTTCAGTTTTAGTTTTAAATGACTTAGATAAGGTTGAAAACTTAGTTGCTAACACTTTAAATTGCAAAACTATGAAATTTCCTTTTGATTATTTAGGATTTGTGATTAGACCCACCAAACTTAAACATGAGGATTGGCTTATAATTATTGATAAAATCAAAAATAAGATCTCTAATTGGAATAGTAGATTTCTTTCTAGGGCAGGTAGATTAGTCTTAATTAATTCGGTTTTATCAGCCCTACCGATATACTGGATGTTCATGCATCTATTCCCAGATTGGGTCATTGATAAAATTGATAAGATTAGAAGAGATTTCTTATGGAGTGGGGAAAATCCTAATAATAGTATAAAATGTTTAGTTAATTGGGATATGGTGTGTAAAGCTAAAAAGGAAGGTGGATTAGGTGTTATTAACTTGCGTAATATGAACATGGCCTTACTAGGTAAATGGCTTTGGAAGTTTAGAGACGTAAATGATAATAACACTTGGAAAGAGATCATATCTAAATATTATCATAATGGGAATAGCAACTTATTTGCTTCCCCAGTTACTCAAAATATTTCTATTTTTTGGAAAATTATTATGAAATGCCATGAGATTTTTAACTTAGGTATTAATATAATTGTTCATTCTGGCAATGGTACTTCTTTTTGGCATGATCGATGGATTTCGGTTTTACCTCTCAAGTTGGAATTTAAAGAGCTTTATGAGATTTGTAATTTTAAGTTTGCTTTAGTTAGAGATGTTTATTCTCCTGAGGAAGAACCTCCTTGGAATTTTGGTTTTAATAGTATTTTAATTGGTTCTACTCTTAGGAAACTTAATCTTCTTTATGCTAGACTAAATCTTTATAATATTGATAATGATAATGATATTATTAACTGGGAATGGGATAAGAGTAAGAAATATACCTCTAAGTCTTTTTATAGATTTATTAATTTTTTAGGTACTTTAAATAACTCATTTAGATTTATCTGGAAATCTAATGCTCCTTCTAAATCTAAAATTCACATGTGGTTAATTATGCATAGAAAACTTAATACAATAGAACTTTTAAAGAGAAAAAACATTCAAATTGATAATAATTGTTATTTTTGCAACTTGCATCTTGAAGATACCACGCATATATACTTTGATTGCTTGGATACTTACTACATTCTAAATAATACTCTTAAAATTTTTAATTTTAACATAATAACTAAAATCACGAATTGTGATTTTTATTGGAATGACTTTAGATTTAGGTTCAAAAAGCATATTAGGTTCTTACTTGATTCTTTATTTATTATTATTAGTTGGTATATTTGGTTTGAAAGAAATCAAAGAATTTTTAATAATAATAATGGTCATTTAATAAATTGATTTTTTCAATTTCTTCATTTTGTTTTAATTGGATTTCTAATCCCAAATATAAATTAGCTAAAATTAATCAGTTTAAAGGATATCTTAATAAGGTTAAATATAATATTAATTCTTTTAAAAATAATAATATATTCAATGTTAGTAATAATAGTATTAGTATTTTTTCAAATTTATTTGATGACCCAACTAATAATTATAATGTACTCATGATTGAAAGTACATAATTATTTTATTCTCTGCTCAGTTTTTTCTCTTGGTTATTTTGTCTTTTTTGGTATTTGTTTATTAGTTATTTTTCTTTTTTTCTTTTCTTTTCTTTTTCTTTAGTTATGGTTTTAATAGTCTTATTATGTCTTTATTGTCTTTCTTCTTTATACATATATATGTATATTAATTATTAAAATATACATATATATGTATCATTCTAATTCTTTTTCTTAGTTCTCTTCCAGGCTCAAGCATGGACCATTGGGGATCAGTCTCTTATTGCAGGTTTTCATGTCTTCGTTTTGCTGCTTTTCGGATTACAGTGATTTCTTCAGTGCAGAGTCTTCCCATTAGGATTCCTTATGGTTCTAGCATAGAGAGACTTCAGTGTGGATCTTCCATTCTTCATCACATTCACTTTCGAGTCCTCTTGATCCAGATGCATTGTGCTTCCTTATTTCTGGTTTTCTCTTTAGTATTTTAGGTACTTCTAACACTTTGATATCGAGGGGTGGCCATGCCGGAACTTGATATCAAGGTGCGATGGGTGGTGGCTTTGCCGGAACTCATCATAGGGGTATCTTAGTTTTCTGTTTCTAGCAGTTAGTTTTTGTTACCTGCCAGGCATGTTGGCAGCACCTTTTCATTGTTTTATATATAGTTGTATGTGTGCTCTCCTTTATTTATAAAGGATCACACATTTTTCTCAAAAAAAATCATCATTAAAACCAATTTAATCTTAAACTCGAAAACAAATGATTATAAACAAAATAGAGATGGTATAAATTATTATTCACCTTGATTATGATAAGAGCTTTGAGATTAATCCCCTAGCTTTAATTCCTTAGCTCTATTAAATTTCTCTTTATCTTCCTTGTAATGGCCGGCTTCCCTTAGGTTTTTGTTTGTTTGACTTTTTGAGAAATGAAAATATACGTGAATGGGAAAATGAAACGTGAATGGATGTACACCCATGGATATATAAAGGTTATGGTAATAAGGTGCGGCTTTTTCCCAATATACCCTTGTGTAAATTAATTAGCCTATAAGTCATTCTTAAGCTCATTTAAATAATTAAGCACGGCCTTTAATTATTTATTCAAATCTCAATCCCCTTATCACTCTAATGTTTACATTATTTTATTTAATTGATCTAATTAAATATACTGAATAATGTTATAAAAAATTATGGGTGTTACACCCAATGCCGTGGTCTTCTTATAGTAGCTCAAATAAAGATTACAACTCATCGGTTACAAGGAGTCTGATGTCCTTGTCTTCGACAGGAGTAGCACGAATTATGGAGATCTCTCTTGAAAAACTATTGCCCTCTGGACTTGGGCGGACACCTCTAGATATTTAGAATGTTAGTTGATCCGGAATATGACTTGGATTAGAGAATTGGAAAATAAAGCAAAGACGACACTTACGTCATTCAAACCATCACCTTGCAAAGCCAGGCAGACATCGAACATAGAACCATTTCTGTTTGAAAAGGGTAAGTTTGCTCCAAGCACCTGTTAAGACTTAACAGTTGGGTGAAGGCTCGAGAAACACATAGGAAGAACTTTCTGACCGTTGTTAAAGTTATAAATGAACCTTATGTCCTCAAGAGTTGGCGGGCAGAACAAAACGCTCATGAATAGTAAAAAAGTTCCATGGAGAAAGGTGTAGTTGTTCGGGTGAAGTTGAGTGGGAGCTATTCCAAGATATCTTTGCATTTCCCGAATAAAAGAATTGAAGGGAGGCACGCATCCGACCCAGCACATGAATTTGTTACATGATGTGTACCCCTTCGGGGGCAAGTGAGCCATATCATTTATCGAAGGAGCTAGGACGTCTTTGTATGAAATTCCATGTCTAGAACATAATCCGCGAAGGGTGGTCTCACCAATTTTGGAGGCTTGAGAATCTGTCGAGTTACCTAAGAGTATAGGGATGGGAACATCAAAAAAAGGTTGGCTGACTGGCCAAAAACTTCTATTTGTTCAATTTGATGACTAGGGAAAAGCCTGCTAGATATGGTTACGAAACTGAACTCAGCTTCGGGGTTGTTATGTTGCGAGGCTGGTCCAGAAGACATTGCAACTAGATGCTCTGAACGTCTAAAGTCCATGTCAACTATACTCAGTAGATAATCGAGATTAGAAAAGTTTACTTGTCCCCCCGTGCTAAGTTTGAGCTAGTGTGGTGCAGTGTAGTGTATAACAAAAATAAGCAGCTTAAAATAAGAAAGTAAAGTGAAATGATGATACTTTGGATTTCGACCAGAGTGGTCGTCTCAACTAGCAAAGAGATTGATTGGTTGTGTAAGCTTTTGGGTCCACTATCGGCATATCAGAGTGTGAAATCTGTTATTCAAGTCCATATGCTAAGTTTTAGTTCATGTTATAAGTCCCTAGGATTTGATCGTTCAGTTTCGAGTACAATAATGAATATGCAAGTCCGGTTGTTCATCGTCGTCATATGTTCAAATTCATTGAAATGGGATTGGTTGTAATTTCTCAAACAAGCGATTATGGATTAGATTTCGAGTTCAATTCAAAGCCTAAGGATTAGCCAAATACATAAATGCCGACCCCTACATGCCGACCCATATCTGTCGATCCCTATCCCAAAGCAATGGTACCAATCCCTCTCTTCAAATAAATGATGTCGATTCCTTTCCTTTAAAAAAATTTGCCGATCCCTTCACATTGTCCAACTCCACCGATCCCCTCTCCCACTTAGACGATCCTACCGATCCCTCTACCTAATTATTTTTAACCTTTCACTAAACATCCACTACCGATCTCTCCCATTCAACCAAACAACAAAATCCTCCTCCACCAAACATACTATCCTTCAACTCACTCGACCGAACCCTATACTGTAAACTTCCTCCTTTCTCCTCCTTTTTTGCTCTGCCTAATCCCTCCATACCCAACATTTCATCTCCTCTAAACAACTTCGGCCATTGTTCCATCACTGCCTCGAACTCCATCCTAACCACCTATTGCATGGAACCCATTACCTCATTATGAAATCAAGAAATAAGGACTAGAAAACTTACCTACGCGTATAAATGTGTTAGAGGAATTGGCGAATGACTCAGAGTTGATCGAGATGGAAAGCAAGGGGAAGTTGATTTTTAAGGACAAATTGAAACACAGGAAGATTTCATTTTAAAGCAAAGTAAAGAAAGTAAGGAGGGTTCGTTTTCAATAGAGGAATGAGTGGGTTCGGTAATGTCAAGGACGGTAGGAAAATGAAGTAAGTAAGGATGGAAATGCTGAATGTTTGTTTATATATGGAGACTAGGGGATCGACCTATGTTTTCAAAACGAAACGTGGACAGAAGAGATCGGCATGAAAGATACCGATCCCTATGACCAAGTGAATAAGTAAGAAGAAAGTGAGGAGGGATCGGCATGAAAGGTATTAACTTTTATATGGGATGAGGTTTCGGCTCAAGGTTCCTATTCGAAGCATGGGGTGAAGGGATCGGCATGAAAGGTACCGATCCCTACAAACATAAAGAAAGAGGGAGGAATTGGCTAGCAATATGCCGATCTCTGTGAACATAAGGAATGGAAAGGAGGGATCAGCTAAGCATATGTCGATCCCTATAAACAATAAAAAAATGAGGGATCGGCTATGATCATGTATGCAAAACAGCATGAGCATGGGAATTATTAAAAGCACGTACATACTAAATGCAATGAAAATTGGTGATGACCCGTGAACTTACGAACAGGCACGTGCATGACCCAAAAGTTCATTTTTTGAAATCGATAGAAATTGAAATCAAACCTAAAGCCTTCAAGTTCGATGCTGGATCAGATAACCAAAGCTTGTTAGTCTTATGGAACGGGACCTATATATATCAAATGATGGAGTATAACCCTGGATTTATACAATTGGGAACCGACCAAGCGTCATGACGACCAATGAGAAATACAATACCTTGGAAAACTAATTCGACAGATGAATAGCAACTATTCAGGAAACTGGACGGAGTTCTTTTCGACGATTCTAACTTGCTTCGATTCAAAGAAGTCATGTTCATCACAAGACGTACTTTAGGGGACAAGTGTTATCAGGCATTTTAACCCGGCTATATTGAACTGATTGCACAAGTCGAATTCGATTGCCATCAAGGCCGATGACTCCAGAGTGATGATTGTAGGGCCCAGAAGTAATGTATAGATGGTAACTTGGAGTTAGTGTTGAATGGATTGGATGGATATGCAAAGCAGAGTGTTCAAAATATGAAATATGGTACAACGCCTAGGAGGGATCGGCATAAATTGGCTTCAAAAATAGGGATCGGCATGTTTTAGGGTGTGAGAGCATTTCTATAGAAAACAATTATTATCTCAAGATCCACAGGTCCAATACATATGAAATTTTGTGACCAAGAATTGGAGATCCTTGGGAGCCTATCCTAGGGATCACATCTCAAAAGGATGAAGTTGGACGGATCGATAAACTTCCGTTAGAAGGGATCGGCAGAAAGCAGCATGCAAACCATATTGAAGCAAAGATCAAGTAATAACTCGAGCTCCACTGATCCAATTGGCACGAAATTTGGAGGCAAAGCATATTTTAGAATGAGGAAGCCAACATAGGGATCGCACCCTAAAATTCAACCAAAGAAGGGATTGGTACCGATCCCTCTTATTTGGGAATTGGGCCATGCAACCCCTCTTGTGGGCCCATATGATTTTGAGCGTCTTTCTGCTAAGTTTTCAGAGAGATATTTGGTCATCTTCATAATACCGGCTTGGTTGTTCATTTTCGGGACTTTACGCTGCTAGTTACCTTATAATCTTTTGTAACTAAGGATTTTGATCCGATCCCTTTTGTACTTAGATTATAAATTGATTAATAAAGTAATCTATTCAAAGTGGACGTAGAAAAACAACTTCGAACCAGTATAAATTGTTGTGTGCGTGTTACTCTTTCAATTAACTACTGTTTCTTTGTTATCATCCATTGTTTCCATTTTATTCTTCATTTATTTCTCTTCAGAAAGCTTCTATTGGGTGTTTGTGCCAATTTTTGGTGCAAACAACGTATAACTATAATAATTTCTAAAAAATCATTATTTTATAATAAAATATAATTTAGGTAAAATTATTTCATTTACCCAATTTCAAAATAATACTGTGTCAGTTTTGCTTGTTCAAGAGTTTAGAAACCCTATCGATGCAGTTTTTCCTTCTATACCGACCAGAATTCATAGAAGACTCAACCGATAAATCAATACAATATAAAACATTTTTATGTCACTAACAAATATGTGCTCATACATACATACATACATACATACATACATACATACATACATATATATATATATATATATATATTCAAACTAATCCTAGGGTCTCACTTATCCTATCTCAAATGAGTTAACCTTACCAAGCCTTGGTGTTCGCTCAACCTAAGCTCTGATATCACATGTAATGACCCGCCTTTTTGATCTTCAGAAATCGAGACTAATACATCCACGGTATTCACGTGCCAAGCATCCGAGTGTAGGAAATGCAGATTGTTGTGGAAAAGAAAAGAAGAAAGAAGGAAGAATCTCGCAATGCAGCGAATAATCTATAATATAGAAAGATCTTTTCATAAGAAAACCATAATATACATACATTAATTTAGAGTACACTAATCTACCATCAGCCTGGACGGTTATAACAACCTGTCATCATAATTTCTGATAAACATAACAATCAATATAGTGGAAATAAAAAGAAAATATATAAGAGATACATCTTGGACATCCAGCTCGTATCCTAAGCTCCAAAGCATCCAAACTAGATCTGTAAAGATGCTCGGTCTGACCCAAACATTATAAGAAAAATAACGTCCGGGTCAGTCTAGTGAAACAGCATGAGAAACACACCTCAATGGATTTTGAAGTTATAAAAAAACTTTTAAAATAAAGGTATCCCGTAAGATCACGCCGTATATAAACACAGATGGGTTTTTACCTTACGATAACCAAAACATTCTATAGAAAATCCAGTGATATCATAATAATGTCTAGGATAAAAATAAATAATAATCATAACCGAAATTGTTACATTAATTAAGTTCCAGTATAATAGGTTTACAACTAAAACCGTAAAGGTACATATTAGAGAGTGGATTCCATCAACGACAAGGCTACAGGGTACGCCCATCACAGTACACTTCTAGAAAAATGTGCCAAGGTCAACAAGAACATCTTGCACCACTGCAACATAGAACCGGCCTACCACTTCCTGGATAGTACTGAGCATATCATCACCTCGGTTGCTTTGCAACCTTTAGCGAGAGCGCTCATGCAAAACCAATCAATAAAATGAATGCATATCTAGAAAGGTGATGATACACCCTAATGGAAGCGACCCACTTAGCCCTGCTGCATATCCCATGTTTTAGTCATTCCTGGTTGATGAGGCTAGAGACTATGTTTTACCTTTTATATAGCAAACCCACTTAAATAGCTAACACCGCCCTTCAAGCGGTAATGTAGTGCTAACATTCATCCATACAAGTTGTTCATGATATAAACAAACCGAAGGCACTACTTCTACTACATCCTTTTTGGAATCACCCTCAGGATTGGTAGCAAGTAAACCTTGCACTTCAAAGGACCCCGTCTTTGATTCCATCATCGTCAAGATACTTTAAATACATCGCTTGAGCTGAATCAAAGTGGTTTTCGGCTAATTCACCCGATCCTGGTCTCTTCGAAACAACACTCGATAGTTTTCAATAAACTCAACCTTGGTTCTTTCGAAAATAAACAAACAATAATAGGAGCGTGGATCACCTTGTAACGACCTTTTTTGTAATAATTAATACTATTAAATTTAATAAGATTTTAGAATTTAATATCGAGAGAAATCAAATTTATGATTTATAAGTGGAAAGGATTATTGGAATGTAATTTAATAATGTTGATTTAATGTAATTGACAACTATTTTAATGTAGCTTCAATTAATTGAAATAATTGTAAAGTTAATTTGGTTATAATTGTAAATAAGGAATAAAATAATCGTTGGAATAAATGTAATTAAATATTGCAATTGATATGGTAAAAGATGATAACTTTAGAATATGAATGTAATAAAATGTAAACTAATATTAATTATATTCATAAGGTAATAGTTGATTCGATAATAAGAGTGTAAATTGAAATAAAAGAAATTGTTGGAATTTAAAATATAATTAATTGGGATTTTATTACAGTTGAAATTGAACGTTGATAATTAGTGCAATATTTAAATAGTGGATTTAACATGGAAAAAAATATTTTAATAGATTATTAATTTCTAAGTAATCAAGAATGATGAAAATTGTTAACTTTTAAATTTGAATTTAAAGATGATTAAATCAATTTAATAATAATTTATTTAATTAACGTGTAAAATAGCCATTTTGGCCACTGTCTCGGATTTGGACGAAACCAGTTTCATCGGATCCATAACAGTTAATTATTATAGGATTTCAAGTTTTGTAGCGATCGGACTTGTCGTTTGGCCGTGCGAGCTTGAAACGCGTATAAATCAATTAAAATAATTTAAATGAATATAATCTAATTTTAAAAGCTAACTTTTGTATACAATGGAATTAGGGTTTGAAACTAGTTCCATTGAGTTCAAAAATATCAAAAATCTATATTTTGATATATGGGATGACCTACTTCCGTTTCGGAAACGAAACGGGCTTTCCGGGTCGTTGTTATCGTTTCGATCCAATTCGATCTGTCCATTCGTTCTTATCCATCTGTCTATATAAATAGGTTCTTCCTGAAACCCTATTGGCTTTCTGATTTCATTTCAGTACGTACTTCTCATCTGCTCCATTCTCCTTCCAATGACTGTCATCCAAAAACCCTAATCTCCAATTCAAAAATCAAATCAAAAATTCAAATTCATCAAACCCTATCAAATATATACCGTTTCGAAGCTCTCGACGAATGGAGTCAGCGTGTGGTGTTCGTTTTTGGAAACATCGTTCGTACCAATCGGAAATCGCGGTCAAAGGTGTTGGCGGCAAAGTCAAATGGAGGCAATTTGGGGGGTTTTTTATCGGAGCATCAATTGGCGAAATCGACTTCTGGGTATTGTAGAGCTCGATGAGTGGATTCCAGATCTAGTTTCAATCTTAAGAATGGAGCAATGGTTTGGCCGGGATCTGACTTGGAAGTTGATCATCGCTGCAACTTCGACCGTCGATTGGCGGCGATTGGAGCGTCTTTATGAGATGTCGGCAGTTCAGTTGCGTAGAGGAGGTCAATAGCATTCAGATGCAAGTGGTCTCGTGGCAAGCGGAGCTCTGAGGTGATAGGAAATCGCAGTCAAAATTGACTGGGTGAAGGTGGTCTCGGCATTGACCAAATCTAGCCAGAGGGTAATTTTGCAAAAAAGTCCCTGTAATTTTTTTATATATGCAAATTTGATCCTGAAACTTCTAACCTTAATAACTTTTGCATACGAACTCGGATTTGGACGCGGTTTCTTCTGTTGTGATCGTATCGAAATTTCGGACAGCATGAAACTCATTTGGTTTTATTTGGAGACTATTGGATTTTTGGGCTTTATTTGGATTTTAAATCGACGATAAATCAAATGTGAGTGATTTAACCCAGTCACAAATACTAAACCTTCTTATGTTAATTGAATTAAGTTTATGATGTGATAAGAAATTTATCGATTGTTGTTTAGTAATTTAAATTGTCATTTAGATTTAATTTGAATTTATATTGAATTAAATTGCCATTTAAATTAATATCGAATTTAAACTGTTAGTTCAATACCTGATAATGATAACCAGTTAATTGTTGTGATTTATTGGCTGATTTAGATGTTGATTATGATGGATGTTTATTTGTTGACATTTTGGATGATTGGATGTTTGTATCCCTGTTATCACTATGGGTTGAAATGATACATACCCGAATGATCTTATAGATTATGGAAAATCGTTATGGGTTGAAATGATAAACCCAAGCGATTTTATTGATTAGGAAATTATTGATTCGAGATACGGGTTGAAATGATGTACATCGGAAAATTTAACTATTTTGGGATTGAAATGATACATACCCTATCACTTGACCACAAGGTAGAAAACTATACACGGACACCGTTGGTTAGTTTAAATTATTTTCTAAATAGTAAAGTATGTTTGATTTATAAATTCTATTTTTAAAATTATATTTAATGATTTTATTTAAAATTTATATTTGGAAAATAATTTATTTTATATGTTTTAAAGTTTCAAATTATAAGTTAATATCTGGTTTTAAATGTAAATTTAAAATTTTAACTTATGATTTTATTTAGTTTTAAAATTATATTTTTTTAAATAGCTTAAAATTTAATTTAATAAAATATTTAATATAATTTTAATATATATATATATATTGTTATCCCGCCTTTTGGCAAGGCCGTGACACCAAGGATTTGACTAGATACCGGTGACAGATCGTCTCGGAAGTCAGTTACATACAAGGATCGCGATGGATATCGATGAAATTTGTCCGAGTCCAGATCGGGCTGCAATCGATAAGGCACGTCAAGCAGAGTAGTAGAAACCAATGTTCCAAGTTTTGGGGAAATCCGAGATCGTATGCTCAAGATATCGTCGACGAAAGATGGAGTATACCAGCCTTAGTTCGAATCCATAGGCGAAGCCTATGTTCGAATCCATCAGACAAGCGTTACCTCGAATCCATGAGAAAAAGGGCGAATCTATCAAGGGAGAATTGCTTCGACTCCATCACGCGAACCCGATGGTTCGAATCCATTGAGCATCCCTTCCTTCGAATCCACAAAGGCTACTCGCTTCGATTCCATCGTCTTCGAATCCACCGAACGAGAGTCCTTCGACTCCATACAGTTGAACGAACTTCGACTCCACACCACGATTGTCTTCGAATCCCAAAAGACAGAAGGTACTTCGTATCGATCAGCCATGACCTTCCATGATCGATACGACGGAGCGCGAATTCGATCGATTCGAAGGAACCACCTCTTCGAATCGATAACTTCGAATCCACCAAGCAAGCACAGCTAAAACCCCGGGTACGACTCAGTAAAACTCGGAGAAAAAAGAGGGATGACCCGAAGCATGCGCGCCACGCCGTTGTCTTCACATGAAGGAGAGTCGATTCGAACGAATGGATTCGAACGAATCGATTCGAGCAACTCCAGAAAACGAAAATCTTCAACTTGAATCGATCATATCTCAAGTTCCACAAGTCCAAATGCCATGAAATTTTCACAGAAGTTGAAACACATGATGAAGAATGTTCACACCAAATTTCAGCTCGATTGGACGATTTCTTGATCGATTCGAGCCAAGGGTCGAATCGATCCCAAAGTGGGCCCGGATCTCCAGATTTCGGCCATGTGGGCCCCCTGACGTACCAGAACTGGTCTCCCCTCATTTTAGGCGAAATATCAGCCTCCTACACCTATAAATAGAGCCCCTGGTCATTCAGAAAAGGGGTCGGATAATTCTAAGTACTGAAGAGCGCCCAGATTCTGCCAGATCTACTCCAGAACACCGCCGCTGCTTTAGAATGACACTTAGCATTTAAATTCAGTTGTATTACCTTATAAACTACTGTAATTTACAAGTAATCGAGCAATAAAATCATCAAACTTCATAGTGGACGTAGGCAAAACGCCGAACCACTCTAAATCGCTTGTCTTTGCAATTTACTTTCTGTTATTTGGAGTTTTTGTTAGATAATCCACAGTTTTAATTTTCATTCTTCACTTTTATCTCTTCAAAAACTTCCGAAGAGTGTTGTGCCCATTTTTGGTACAAACACTTTGGTGCTTTCACTGAGAACAAACCAGCTTTTTTCTCCTGCTCCTTGGATCTACCATCGATACCGGATTGCACAAATCCAAGAGGAAGATCCAGATCTTTGATTCACAGTCCTTCCATTCTACTCAGATTTGCATAAAATCTAGGAAAAGGATTCATCATTCAAAATGGTTAGCACGAGAACCACTTCTGCAGCTCCAGGACAAGAAGGTAGGGATGGACAAGAAGGTAGGGATGGACAGAATCCTGCTCAACAGCAGCCATCCAACCAAGACAACACTGCCCACTCGGATCCGTCTGGGGCAGTCACTAGACAAGAATTTCAGGTGTTACTTCAAGAGTTGACTCAGAGTCGGCAGCAGTTAGCCGAACAATTACGAGCCAATATTGAATTGACAAATCAACTGAACCGCCAGGGCCGTAGGAGGTCCAGAAGGGATGATGTTTCCCGCTCATCCACTAAAAGTTCTGCCTCATCTGACTATCATCATAGATCTACCCGTCCCCGATTAGATGGAGATCATGCTCAGACTGCTGGATATCAACCCGCCCTGACTGTCGGGCAATTGAGCGTAGGACCATCAACCAGCTTCCAGGCTGGGCCATCAGCGCGAGGTGGTCGCACTCCCCAATATACTACGGACAATCATGTCACAACTGCCACAGTGGAAACGAGGGTTGATACCCGACATCTTCCGGATTCGAGTAATCAACAACGGGGACGTACTTCTGAACCATACGTCCCAGAAGACGCTGAGCCAAGGAGGCGAAACTTGGACCGTCGACAGCGCCCGGTCCAAACTCGCACTGTGGAACCCGACCACACCTTAGCTCAGCATGCTCAAAATGTAGCAATGCCAGACATCTCGACTATGATACGTCAGATGATCCGCGAAAGCCAAGGCCTTACCAACGATGACTGGGGACTTTCCCGTAGTCATACTCCCTTCACAGACGAGATACTGAATGCTGAACCTCCTCGGCGATTCAGAATGCCAACCCTTCCTATGTACGAAGGAAATTCTGATCCCAATCAACACATCTTGAAATATGAATGGTCGATGAGCGCCGCAAGGGCCGATGATGCAGTAAAATGCCGAAGTTTCCCCATCTCTCTAGGTGGGATCGCAACGATGTGGTTCACAAGATTGCCACCTAGGTCTATCTCTTCATTTGATCAACTGGCTAAGAAATTTGTTGAACAATTTCGCATGCATGTCGCTAGACCCAAAGATGTCAACACCTTATCCAGTGTTACCCAAGCTCGTGGGGAAACGCTAAGACGTTACTTAGAGAGATTCCATGCGGCATGTGTGGAGATTAGTAACCCCAACGATAACTCAATCTTAATGGCATTGACAAAGGGGATTGACCCTGATTCTGAATTTGGAAACTGGTTAGCTGGAAAACCGCCTGCATCATTGGACCGTTTCTACTCCAAAGCCGCGCAATTCTTACGACAAGAGGACGCGAAACAGTCTAGGAAGCAAGACGATGCGGGACCCAAGAGTGAAGGGATACAGAGCAATGTAGCAGTAAAACAGTCCGGTGACAATTCCGGAAAAGTTCAGTTGAACATACAGAACAAGCAAACTCAGCCAAGAGGTAACAATGATCAGAATAAGAAAAGAGATCCAAATCGAGGTCCACGACGTGAAGCTCCGATGTTCGATAATTACACACCATTGAATACATCGTTGGAAAATGTGTACCTACAGACTTGCAATACTATGCAATACAAGAAGCCGGCTCCGAAGCAATCGTCGGAGAGGCAGATCCAAACAGGGAAGTTCTGTAGATTCCACGAAAGTTATGGCCACAACACCAATGAATGTCGACACTTGCAGGACCTCATTGAGAAGTTGATCAGGGAGAAGAAGTTAGACCAGTTTGTGCGGGCACCGCAGTCTGAAGGGGCGGGCCCCTCAAATCAAAATCATGTACAAAATCCAGAAAGACAGGAAGAACCAGGTCGTGTCGGAGGAAGACTGGTAATTAATGTTGTAAGTGATAGTCCTCGTACAGCGAAGCGAAGCTGGGGAGAAATGAAATCATATAACAACTTGGCTAGACGAACAGACTTTGAGTACGATGATAACTTGGACAATAAACCTTCGACCAAACGAAAGAGAGCGACAATTAACGACATCACTTTCCGAGACAACGATACTGATTATGTCGGAAGCCCGACTACTGACCCACTCGTGATATCGGCACAAGTAGGTCCAGCTTGGATGAAGAGGATACTAATTGACTGCGGGAGCTCTGTGAATATCCTTTTCATACATGCTTATAATCAAATGAGGATGAAAGCCAGGGATTTGGAACCTTGCCAAACTCACCTCCATGGATTCAACGGTAGCACTACCGTACCTATTGGGATGGTGAAGTTACCAGTTAGGTTGGGATCTAAGGAACATAGGAGAGTTCGGACATTACAGTTCACGGTGTTGAACATAGTCTCGCCATACAACGCTTTCTTAGGACGACCTGCCCTTACTGAATTCAGAGCCGTAATTGCCCCGTGGTGCTTGACCTTAAAGTTCCCCACCGTCAACGGAGTTGGAGTCGTCCAGGGCGATCAGGTTGACTTGAGAACAGTCATACGCCGAAAACGAGTCGCCCGATTACGCAATGCCGAGGACCGACTTAAAACTTTTGAACGCAATGAGATTGTCATTAAAAAAGAATACCCAGCACTACTACACATGAAACCAACATGGAAGGGATCACATGAGATTAAGCAAGAGCTCGGGGATGATGTATATGAGATGACGACCGCTGATGGTCTAGCTTCACCAAAGACCTTGGATAGCGAAAGACTTCGTCGCTATCGCACATAACAGGCTATGTTTATCTATTTAGTTTAAATTCTGTTTTAGAATTTGTTTCTGCATTTCGAAATTAGAATTTGTAATAAGGCAACTGACTTTGCCATGTTTTCTTATTTCAGCAATAAAATGCCATCTCTTTGAGCCAGAGCTGTGATTCATTAAATACAATGTACAACATCACGATGCACGAAGAGCTAAATTCCATCACACAATGGGATTTATTCAAGTAGGGAGTGGCTATGAAGCAATCAACCACTCACCAAATGAAACCCGAGCTCGGGGGCAAGCCATCACATCAGGCCAGAAATGGGTTGATACACAACAACCTTTTCCTTAACTCCGTACTCCCAGAGTGCGAGGCGGAGTATAAACATTTTCCTAAATCCCAGAGTACTCCGAGAGCGCGAGCTGGGTACAAACTTTTTCCTTAACTCCGTACTCCCAGAGTGCGAGGCGGAGTATAAACATTTTCCTAAATCCCAGAGTACTTCGAGAGCGCGAGCTGGGTACAAACTTTTTAACTAACTCCGTACTCCCAGAGTGCGAGGCGGAGTATAAACATTTTCCTAAATCCCAGAGTACTCCGAGAGCGCGAGCTGGGTACAAACTTTTTAACCAACTCCGTACTCCCAGAGTGCGAGGCGGAGTATAAACATTTTCCTAAAACCCCAGAGTACTCCGAGAGCGCGAGCTGGGTACAAATACCAACAAACTCCAGCTTCCGAGAGCGCGAACTGGAGTATAAACATTAACTAACTCCGGATTCCGAGAGCGCGAACCGGAGTATAAACATCAACAAACTCCAGCTTCCGAGAGCGCGAACTGGAGTATAAACATTAACTAACTCCGTACTCCCAGAGTGCGAGGCGGAGTATACACATTCATCTAACTCCGTACTCCTAGAGTGCGAGGCGGAGTATAAACATACATCAACTCCACACTAATCCCCAATACTGGGGGCAGAACCATAACACATAACAAGTTGGAGACAAAAGGGAATACATTCTCATTTCCCCTATCAACAAAAAGAATCTGATTACAAAATGGTTCAAGAAATTGCTACTAGTGGGAGCCGAATCCACATCTATACACGGCTATAGAAAAATTAACAAAATGCTACCCTACGCAACAGAGATTTAAAGAAAGAGTTCAATCTTTCTTCTTCCTTATCTTCTTCTTCGGGGTAGCTCCACCCGATCCGCTGCCCGATTTTCTCCTCAACCGCTTACTCTTTTCAGGCTTGCCCTCCGGCAGCGATATGATGTCAACGTCTTCCTCAGAACTAGAGGCGACGGAAGTTCTCCTAGGAGGTCGAGCTGGAGGCATGGGAGTAGTAGCAGGAGGAGGGACAGGAGCGGTTTCAATCACTACGGTACCGCCCGGTGAAATCACCATTAACGGGGCAGGCCCGTGCGGATTCATACCAGCATTCCCTGCTGCCATCTCGACATCAATCTCAGCCATAACGTCGTCCTCACGAGATACTTGGGCCGCATCGGATGTGCCAATAGCTGGCATGGATGAACTAACGGCCGGAGCAGCCCCACTCACAGCATCGGACGGGTTGACAGAGGGATCGATGGGTTCATTGAGAAGCTCCTCAATCATTTGAGCGCTGAAAGAAAACATATTTGCATCTCCCACTTCGCCGATCAAGGTAGAAGTCGTGATGGCTTCAGTAAAAACAACCCCTTGTGTTTGATGTGGAACTGATAGAGCAATAGGCGCAGAAACAACGACTTCAGTCACTAAAATGCGACAAAACGAAGATTGTTAGCCAAGTGTGTTGCTTAAAGTTCTCCACAACTAAACTACGAGAAGCATTCAAATAACTTCCCTAGTCTGGACCGAAACGTGGGTGGAATCATCGGCGGAAGATAATAACGGTTGGTCAGGATTATATGCAGGAACAGATTGGGGATCTACCGCACCAGTGGTTTCGGGCAATGTTAGGATTACAGCTCCAACACTTGCCTCGTGATGCGCGGTCCCCGAACCTTCGCCTGTCTCTAGAGATTGAACGCCAAGTTTTTCTTTCGCCATAGAAATCGCCGCCTCGTGAAGGACTTTCCTCTCATCTTCGGTGAGCAAACGCATCTCCAATTCAAAGTCGTCAAGTGTTCCATCCGGATGCGCTGCTCTTTTCTCATTCACCAGCCGGGTCCAGGCATTGTACAAGATCATAGAGTCATCTCCCAGCCACGCTAAATTTCTGTGTTCCAGCACATTAGCGTTATACGTGACTAAGAGATCGTAAAACTCAGCATCTAGCCTAGACCTCTCCTCCGAGATCCTTTCCTGAATTTCTGCTTCCGCAGACTTAGCCTTAGCCGCCGCCGCAGCAAGTTCGGTCCTGAGAGATACTGCTTGATTGCAAGCCTCTTGAGCAGTGGCATTTGCATCGTCCTTCTCCTTCACCATTTCAGTGAATTTGGCCTTAAGCTCATTCAGCTCTTTAACGGCTGAATCTCGCTCAGCTGCAATGGTGGTGTTGCGGTGGCCCATCTCCTCTACCGTGGCGCAATGTTCTTGTTGCATCCTAGCCATTTTGGCCACGGCGTCCTCGTGCTTTTGGAGAACTTGAAGTTCAGAATTCCGGGACGTCTCCATTTCAGATTGAAGAACTTCAACGATGCGTTTCTGTTTAGCAATTTCAGCATCGCGTTCAGCAATAGTCTTCGCCCGATCAAAAGCTACTCTAGAAGCCTTCACGGCTGCCTTGTACCACTCCTTATACTGAGCATAGAAGTCGTGGATATAACTATGAGTAGTGATCTCAGCTTCCGGAGGGATTCTTTTAAAGTTAGGAGGGAAGATATAGCCATCCATGCAGATTTCCGGGTAGTCATTTTTCATTTGGGCAAGTTTAGCAGCTCCCTCGCTTGTCAACTCAGCCGGAGCTTGTTCAATTATAGCGGCTGCTGTCGGTTCCATTCTTGGCCGCTGAGTATCAGGCCGAGAAGATTGAGAAGGCAACTGTTGCTGATGAGATGGCCCTGGGAGGTCTACTGGAGCCCTGGGAGGCGGAGGAGAGCGAGATCGGGGTCGGTACTGGTATCCCCGTTCTCTGTCAGAATAATCATAGCCAGAACGGCCACGCGAGTAATCTCTGTCTCTGTCATAACGTTCCTGACTTGAATAGCTTCGCCCATGATCCCTGTCTGTTTCTCTCCTGCGGGAATCATAAAATGGAGAGGATTGGCGAACACTCCGAAGCCTATCCAGAGTAGAGCCACGTCCTGACATCTCGCCTGCGATAAGAAAGAATTACGAATTAGGGTTTCATAAAGCAATGTTTACTATGCAAAAGTCATGAAGTGCCGTGGAAGTGTGTGTAAATGTGTAAACCCCCAAAACCGACCGGAAGTGTTGACCGCACTTAAAGGAAAGGGCTCATTCACGTTTAGAACATCTTGAAATTCCTCCAACCCAGGATTATGAGAAATCGATATATAATCTGGGATAGGAATATCGTCTAGCCCTTTGAAAGAATCTCTCGAATGAGAAGGGGCGGCCTCAGAAATCATGACCCCGGAAGCGGGAAGAAACGCATCTATGGATTTTCCCCCCTTGGACTTAAGTTTTTTGGAAACGGCGGCCTTGCCTTTCCGTTTTTCTCCCGATTCTTCAAAGTTTCCCGAGAGATCAGCCATCGGCTCTGAATCTGTGTGGGTTCTTTCTTCGTCACCCGCCTCAATTATTCTGATTCCGAGTGACTTCTTCACCTTTTTCTTCTTGATTTTCTTCTTGATCTTCTTCTTATCTTCCTTCTTGGAGGCGGACTTTGCAAATCCCTCAACAACTATGCTTTGATTGATGTCGATCAAACCCAGAACTCTTAAGTTGTAATCGTTCAGCACCGAGTCAATATGCCTCAGCTCGCTTGGGACTTCTTGAAGACTCCGGACGGTACCCTTGAAACGCCCTCCATCGGGCCTAGAGATAATAGCTGTAAAAGGAATGAAATGTCAATTTTAACACCGAAGAGCTATTGGTCAAGGAAACAGGTTAAGGCGCTTACGTCTAGACAACCATCGCCTAGCGAAACCCGGAGGGCACCGAACGTAGAACCACTCGTTCTTGAAATAGCTCAGTCGAGTCCAAGCTCCAACTACAACTTGGCAATTTCTAACTGCCTCCAAAAATGTAAAAGACGGGCTATCACCCCTACTCTTGAAGTTAAATATGTGTCTGATCTCGGAAGGCCTCGGCGGGCGAAAGAGACAGTCCATAAATATTACAAAGGCACTGTTCAGCAACGCGTGCCCGTTGGGATGAAGTTGTGAAGGAGCGATTCCTAAATATGATAGCATCCCTCTGATATATTGGTTGAAAGGAGGAAGAGTTCCAGCCGCACAAGCATGACGGTAGAATGCTGTATATCCTTCAGGCGGGTTATGCGGTCTATCAGTGGCGCTGGGCAATAATACGTCACCTAGAGATATGTTATGCTTTAAGCATATTCGTCCCAATAAGGATTCAGAGAGGTTAGACTGAACCGAATCAACAGGGTCCTCAATAAATATCGCCTCCGGCAATTCATCTGGAGCTGGATCGATTACATCGGCAGGGATATCGGGAATCTCAAGAACCGGAGGAGTCGAGCTCTGTACCTCTTGTTGTTGGGAACTCGAAGATTCCATAATTAGCTAACTCATCAGAAAGCAACGTTAAGTTCATAATCAGCCCGTGCATGCCCCAGTGTAGTGTGTATGAACGTGTCGTGCAGTGCAAGTGCTGTGCATTACTTAAGCAGATTTAACAGATTGAAGCAAGATGTTCGTACGACATAACTTGGGAATTTGAGAATGAAAATGACCGTCATCGCTGACCGTCACTTCCACACCATCCAAACGCTACGAACCAACTTCAAGTATAAATCAGTTGTATTATAGGTTAAGTCATAGTTCCATCGACAAGCTTCGAAGGAAATTCAAGTTCAAGTCTTTCAGTCAAGTTCGATTATGCAAGGCCGAAGCTCGTCGGAGTCAAGTATGCTAAAATTCATTAAGTTCATCAGAGAATAATTTGAAACTGGTCGTAGTTCATATGATGGAGCAAGTCAAAAAGTAATGGTCTCAACTTCCGAAGACGTTCGAATCCATCAGCACGAATCGATGCAGGTCGAATCGATGAAGTTCGGTTCCAGGTGCTTCGAATCCATATGGTTCGACTCGATGCAACATTAGGATAGAGGAACACTTCGAATCCATGATCTATACATGACTTCGAATCGATCAAAACTGAGATCCTTCGAATCGATCGGAGTATCGCTACCTCGAATCGATTGCCACGAGCCTTCCTTTTCTCTTAAAACCATCGATTCGAAGCTATGCATTCAAAAACGATTCGAATGACTCGTGCCTGGATCGATGCGAAGCAACGGAAGACAACACTTTGACCGATATCACTCGAATGGTTTCACTCCTCGATTCCATCGAGTCGACCCACTTCGTTCAGATCTCGTCACTTCTCAGAATTTTCTAAAGGCGAAGATAGTTCTAGTTTCCTCATCTCGAATCGTTTCCTTGAATACCTGATTTGATTACGAGTGGAAGCGTGAACGTGTTCGATCGATTCGTGTAAAGCACGTCGGTTATAGCTCTGGGAAGACGATTCGAAGAAACAGCTGAAGCAATGGTAAATAGTAAAAAGTGAGAAGTGAATAGTACCCCGGTATATATAGGAGAAATAAGACGATTCGCCTCCCGGTACAACTGACCGGCTTTAACAGGTAGGGGCATCGACTCGATTCGTTATGGCGACTTCAAATCGATTATAACCCAACACTTCGAATCCATCTCCTGCGAATCTTCTTGCACGATCGAATCCATCTCAACAACATCGATGCGAGACAACATCGACTCAAAGCACGAACCCCACGAACCATCGTTTCGAAAGGACATCGGTTCGAGCATTCACGACTTCGACTCCACCAACTCAGAGAACTTCGAATCCACACAGTATCGATTCGAAGAACCATCGATTCGAAGCAGTCGACAGAAGATGAACCTGGGTCACTATGCCCCATCGATTCGAAGTGTCTACTTCGAAACCATCAACTCGAAGCGGATCCAGAAACATTGCTTCGCATCCATCAAATACCATCGATCAAATGGACGAATTGTTTCAATATGAAAAATTGCTTGTCCACTCTTTATACCGATTCAGGATAGGATCAATACAAGAGGATGATCATAGGCAATCATAAAAGCGATGTTTTAACCCGAGTCTCAAACCGGTCCAGGAGAGGACCGATGCAGATTTCGATAGCAAACCGAACTGATAACAACTTGCGATCACACAACGTTAACCAAGGTCAAGATAATACACGTATGCACGTATTTTTGACTAATGTTTTGGTCTTTATCATCAACAGGAATCGGATGTTCATCTCGTCATGACTCAAAAGCCTAACAGCCAATCATGATCATACAACGATTGATTACAACAGCAAAGAAGACAATTTTCGACAAAGCATGTGATCATTGTTCAATAAGGGACTGTAGCTTTTCAAAGCACGTCATGTTTACACAAGACGTACTTTGGGGGGCAAATGTTATCCCGCCTTTTGGCAAGGCCGTGACACCAAGGATTTGACTAGATACCGGTGACAGATCGTCTCGGAAGTCAGTTACATACAAGGATCGCGATGGATATCGATGAAATTTGTCCGAGTCCAGATCGGGCTGCAATCGATAAGGCACGTCAAGCAGAGTAGTAGAAACCAATGTTCCAAGTTTCGGGGAAATCCGAGTTCGTATGCTCAAGATATCGTCGACGAAAGATGGAGTATACCAGCCTTAGTTCGAATCCATAGGCGAAGCCTATGTTCGAATCCATCAGACAAGCGTTACCTCGAATCCATGAGAAAAAGGGCGAATCTATCAAGGGAGAATTGCTTCGACTCCATCACGCGAACCCGATGGTTCGAATCCATTGAGCATCCCTTCCTTCGAATCCACAAAGGCTACTCGCTTCGATTCCATCGTCTTCGAATCCACCGAACGAGAGTCCTTCGACTCCATACAGTTGAACGAACTTCGACTCCACACCACGATTGTCTTCGAATCCCAAAAGACAGAGGGTACTTCGTATCGATCAGCCATGACCTTCCATGATCGATACGACGGAGCGCGAATTCGATCGATTCGAAGGAACCACCTCTTCGAATCGATAACTTCGAATCCACCAAGCAAGCACAGCTAAAACCCCGGGTACGACTCAGTAAAACTCGGAGAAAAAAAAGGGATGACCCGAAGCATGCGCGCCACGCCGTTGTCTTCACATGAAGGAGAGTCGATTCGAACGAATCGATTCGAACGAATCGATTCGAACGAATCGATTCGAGCAACTCCAGAAAACGAAAATCTTCAACTTGAATCGATCATATCTCAAGTTCCACAAGTCCAAATGCCATGAAATTTTCACAGAAGTTGAAACACATGATGAAGAATGTTCACACCAAATTTCAGCTCGATTGGACGATTTCTTGATCGATTTGAACCAAGGGTCGAATCGATCCCAAAGTGGGCCCGGATCTCCAGATTTCGGCCATGTGGGCCCCCTGACGTACCAGAACTGGTCTCCCCTCATTTTAAGCGAAATATCAGCCTCCTACACCTATAAATAGAGCCCCTGGTCATTCAGAAAAGGGGTCGGATAATTCTAAGTACTGAAGAGCGCCCAGATTCTGCCAGATCTACTCCAGAACACCGCCGCTGCTTTAGAATGACACTTAGCATTTAAATTCAGTTGTATTACCTTATAAACTACTGTAATCTACAAGTAATTGAGCAATAAAATCATCAAACTTCATAGTGGACGTAGGCAAAACGCCGAACCACTCTAAATCGCTTGTCTTTGCAATTTACTTTCTGTTATTTGGAGTTTTTGTTAGATAATCCACAGTTTTAATTTTCATTCTTCACTTTTATCTCTTCAAAAACTTCCAAAGAGTGTTGTGCCCATTTTTGGTACAAACATATATATAATTTAAATTTAATTTAATATAATAAATATAGTTTTTATTTAATATAAAAAAATATGGATTTTATAATAGTTTTAATAAATAAAAATGTAAGAGGTTGTAAGGAATTTATAAAAGTTTTGTAAGAGATTTTATAATGGATTTTATAAAAGGATTCTTAAAAAGGATTTTTATATAGGATTTTATAATGGTTTTATAAAGGTTTTAAAGGATTTTACAAATGGTTTTTATAAAAGAACTTGTATAAAGGGATTTGGAAGCGTATAAAGGAATTTGTGTAAAGGTTTATGATAAAGGGAAGAGTTGTAAATTATTTTGGGAATTTATAAATAGCTTTATAAATGGCTTTAGAGCATATAAATAGTTTATAAATGGTTTAAGAGAGATTTATAAATTATTTTCGAAATTGATTGAAAGAAATCTTCCTCGGTATTTATGAATATATTTATAGTTTTGGAATAAGTATGTGGATATTTTGATATGAAGGTATAAACTGTTTTCTGGATTAATTATTAAAAATATTTTATAAAAATGACCACGGTGTGAAAGATGTAAGCGTTTGGTTGTCGGGGTCAGATATGGTCATACTCTCTGCCAATTCTGAAACCATTTTAACAATTGTGCACGTGGTGGAGAATCCAAAACGAAGTAGGATGGTTTGGCGAATGCTACCGTATGAGGTATGAACGCAGCCCTGACCCCCGCGGGTCAGCTTGATATGACTAAAACAGGAGCTATCCCGGGCCAAGTGAGGTCGCTCCTCCTGTCAGACATGCTTCTTCGATGCCATATATGTTACTTTGTGATTGATTTGGTGGCCACCTTCGATTGATTATGGGAGTGTGTTTCGAGGTGGGCGGTAGTAGCTGCTATGCGTTACCACTAGTCCGGGCATGCAAAATGATAGAATCCTACCATGGGCATTGCCTCGCGTGCCTTGTCATATGCCTTATCGAGCCCACTACGATTTTGGTTTGTGTCGTACCTATAGAGTACTCATTGATAGCCCACCAGTTTGGTGGAGTTTACAATACTGTATAGACAATGGCATTTATAAAATGTGTTAAGGGGGATATGGGTAACGCCTTAACGCTATTTAATAATTTACTTTACTGATAGACACTATATATATAGCGTATATTACTATATATAAATAGTTTAACGGGTCCTTAGGAGATGGATATCCCGAACATCTCTTAAGTTATTGCACGCATGTTATACACTGGATAGGAGATGTAAAATCCCGTAAACATCTCTAAAGCCGTTACACTCGTATTTATTTGCTGTGATTTAACTTACATAAGATCTTTTAATTCTGACTCGAGTGTTTTTTTTTTCATTACGCTCAGGTCAGTCTGAGCTTTTCAGTGTACTGAAGACTATTTTATTTGGAGGATGAAGACGGAGATTGGTTTACTATTTATTATATTTATTTTACCGCAACATGTTGTTCCGCTGCATTATCTTATTATACCTGCTATATGTGTACTCTGATTGTATTGTAAAAGTGTAATCAAATGTATTTGTAAAACAGCTTCATGAATTGTTTATTTAATTATTATATTTTGTCATTCCGCTGTGAGATTCTGGGTACTTTTTTCCTCTTTTCTCTTATTTTCTTATTTACCCTATTAACAATCCTCCCATTTGAATGGTTTGAGTTGACATATGTGGTTTATTGTCGATTTAAACCATCGAAAAATTTGGGTCGTTACACACCCCTAACCGTTTAGGTGGACGGATCTCCCTATTATTTGTTCGAAGAGAACGATAGGAGATTTATACGCATAGTACAGCATCATCGAAGATGACTGTACCATATAACTCATGTATTTCTCCTAGATATTTTCAGAGTTATATCTTTGGCCAATATTTGATAGTCTGTTATTTAACTATCAAGTAAACAACAATTCAACTGGAGGTTTAATTCCCTTAGGGAAAATAAGACTGGTTAAGCACAAAGCAAATTCGGGCCTCTTAAATTAATCTTTCATTTATTTAAAACTACTTTGTAAATATTATAGTAAAAATACTTTCACAAAGATATATATTTCACAAAACCCTTCTCTACACTTTTCACTACCTTGAAAATATTCATATACTTGTCTCAACTGCATAGGTATATTCATAAACCATTTCATTTTAAAAACATTGGAAAATATTTCCATTTACTTATTTTAACAGTATAAGTATATATTCACAAAACACTGCATTTTCAATACTTAGAAAATATACTCATAAACTTATCTCAATGGTATAAGTATATTTATAAATCTTAAGAATTTTTTTTATTTCAAACTGCACTTAAATTTTCGGATAAAACAGAGTCATTTAAACAGAGATGATAATAACCCAGCGCAATTCCTTCGGTGTCAAGTATGGAAAGGAATATTCCCTACCACCATAAATAAGAAGGTCAATCCACAAAAATCAAATCTCTATTATAAAATAACTCTTTTATAAAAATTCCCTTTTTATAAGTATAAGCTCTAAAATTCCTTTAAGAATTCATTTCATAAAATAGTATTTATAAATTTCTTTATAAATATTCAAAACATAATTTCAGCCTCGTTTTCTAAATCCCTAAATCCAATTTATGCTTCTTTGATAAACATCCCTTATATTATTTATAAAATCTCTTATAAACTTCTTTTATAGAATACCATTTATAAACTTATTTTATGAATCCTCGACTTACTTCCAACTCTTTTATAAAACTCCAAAATTCATTTATTAAATTATTTTATAAATTGTCTAAACAAAATTATAAAAATCATATAGATTGCAAGACATGGTCATTTCATATATTTCAATAAATCCACAAATGGAATTTTATCTCCAATTTACCAAGTGTTGGGATTTTCCTATTTATAGGATATTATTTTATAAAATCACTCTTTTATTATAAAACACTATTTATAAATCTACCCATCACTTATAAAATAATATTTATGAAACTATCTCTTTATACTTCATTTATATAAACGAGTCATAAATATTATTTTCACATATTTGTATCTCCTTTTAAACCGCAAAATACCCATTTAAAACAAAGATAATCCATTTAAATTTTATTTTAAAAATAAATATTTATTATAATAATAATTTCTATAAAAACCAATACTTAAAAAATAATTATTTAAAAATTTTACTTAATTATTTATATATATATATAGTAGAAAAGAAAAAAAATAAGAAGTTGAAATAAAATAGAAGAGTTTAAAAACTCATTTAAATTAAAATTTAAATAAATTCTGAACAGTTGGATTTAAAAATCCTTTTTTCCAAATTAAAAATCATTTCCAAAGCAAATCAACCATTTATAGTATCAAAATACTATATCGAGCCTCATAGTTACTATAGCACCTAACTAATGCTATAACTACCTTTTCATACTAAAAATGTTCAATTTTCACATATGTTGGTGTCACATCCAATATGGTCAAACAATAACATTTCAACATTTAGCAATCTATTTAACAGGAATATAACTGAAATAGATCAATGAAGTATAATAGTAAATTAAAAATAACAATATCGAGAAATCTGGATTTCTCAACAATTTTCCTTGTATTTCAATTTTAAATGCCAATCGCTTTTCAAAACGGGTATTCAACCAAATTAGCCAATAATTCAACCAAACACAAACAGTAATTTATATCTACTATATACCATATTGATTAACCAAAAAGGTAAATTTAACTCACCGAAATTTCAGCTGGCGCTGAAGAGTTCCGGTTTGAATTAAAATCGAACGACGTTCGATTTTAGCTCAAATTTCAACTAGCTCCAACTTTAACCAAACCAGTTCCATTGCGAATCTTCCATCATCGCAAGCACTAGGAAAAAAATTTCATCTCGATTGGACCTCATACGAACAAGTTATGAATTTTATAAGTTAACGATTTAAAAATTAAAATAAATTCACTAATTACATTAATAATAACTAATTACCCATCGAAAAAATAATCTTTCTTCCCCATTACTCCCGCTCTATCCACAGTAAACATCCCTCACTATAGCCAAACACTCACTATGTCGTTTCTTCTTCTACCGACCACGAAACCACACCCCGCCTTCGCCGCCGTTCACCGCTCACCGAGCTCTATCCGCCATCACCTCCAGCAAATAGCCAAACCCCCCCCCCCCCACTAAAATTGTGACTTCCACCCAGTCCTCATTCGTACAAATGATCGGACCACCCTAGAGGCCACCGTATCCTACTAGACTATGACCGTAGCTGCCACATAGTCCCCCAAACCCGAATCCAAACACTAAATACCCAAACTCCACCTCCATTAGCCAAAAAACTAAACCCTAGTTTGTATTACCCAAAGCTTAAACTGTTGAACGCCCTGAAACGTGATCGCACCCTACAATTTCATGCCTAATGATAGATCTCACACCATTAAATACAAAGATCTAAGCTTTTTAATTTTTTTAAAAAAATTTCCAATTTATTTTGAATTTAGAAGCTCGCATTTTTTTCTTTTTTTCTTCGCTCTGACATTTTAAAATTGATGGAACAGTAAAGTGTTTGAGAAGGGTGAGTGGAGTTGGATATTTTTTATAAAGTATTGATATATATAATATGCAAACATCCGGTCCAACAGATTTTCGTTTCGCGTGTGAACTTCGAATGACAACACAAAAATACAGTCGTGCTCAAAACAGCCATGCCACCCCAAAACAATAATAATATACACTAGTTAACTAATTCTGAAAAATAACAAAACAGTACCGTTTGCCGATGAATCGTCAAACGAAAATTTTCAATATTTTCCAAATTAAAAATTAAGAAAAAATCAGATAAATTAAATTAAAAATACGTTAATAAAAATCGAGTCGTAAAAATAAAAATAAATTTTCTTATTTTTTATTTGAACCTATTATTATTGTAAATAAATTTACAAAATGCATTTACCGTTATTATTTGTTAATTAAAAAGAGTTAACTAAAGCTATTCAATCCATTTAAAATCCAAATATCTAATTCACTATTCAAATATTAAATTTTCAAATTCAAAGACTTTAAATAATCCATATATTTGAATTAAAATTATTAAATTATTAAAAACCAATTATTAAAATATTTTATTTGAATTCAACATTCAACATTCAAAATCCAGTGACCAAAATTCCAGTTCGTTACATTCTTCCCTCCTTAAAAGAATTGCATCCCCGTAATTCCTCTAAACCCATCAACTTATTAAAATCAATTAGTTGAGACGGATTATTAATTTCTAAGTCTTTAAAATCACGGAAAATTTCGGCAGCGTCTTCTTTGCCTAGTCGATCAGAAGAACTACAAATTGCCACTACGGGCCCAAACCAACAAATGAAAACCAAAAGCCAAGTGGCCTCCGATATCTAGGCATACAATCATCTAGCCAAACAAAAATATATAAATATGTACCTATTTGTTGGGCAACCAAACTTTACTCATGAAATTAAAAGCACCAAACTAGCCTTTACTTTCATGAACCTGCATCATACTTATAATAATATCCAACCAGATAATTCATAACCAGATGATTTGTACTTTCAGATGACCAACATATAATTATAATAAATTTCGTAAGATGCACATATATCATTCATATGAAATATCAAATCCGATCGCACGCTCGATCACACAATTTCACTTCCGAACTAGTATTGTTCACTCGACCACTCTAGTGCAGACTTTGATCCGGTTCCTTTATAAAAAATGCTCGTTCTCCTTACATAACCATACACTATGATAGAAAACTTCAAAATTAAATAAAAAAATCCGTACCAAGTGTTCGCCGTCAAGAATCGAGTGAAAAATCCTAAATCGGATCGGTGTAAATAACCGTGAAATCATGCACGCAAATCCAGATCAAAATCGATTATGCAAATAAAATGATGTACTTACAACTTACGTACTTATTCCAATTGGTTTATATCTATACCAATTACTTCTATTCACATTCTCATTTTAAATCAAAATTAATTTCTCTAATAGTATTCATTTAGTACTAAATTTACGTATGAACCATCCCATACAAACCATTTTATAAAACTATTTCATTCAACTTTTATTTAACTTAAATTTCATTTTCTTAACCCAAGTCCATATTAATATAATACTCTCCTATATCTAAAGGAGTATATATGCAAATTTAGATTTGTTTTACTTAACCTAAATATTCAACTATTCTAAAATTAGGTTTACCATTCCATCTTCTCAAATTTATAAGTTATAAAACTTATATCTTTTGTTTCGACAAAAACACTTAGCTTAATTTTTATTAATTAACTTGGAAGTTTCTGACTGTCCAAATCCTCAGAAATTCCTTTTTCATTTTAATAAATGAAAATTATCACTCAACACATCAAAATGAGATTCACGGACCAAATTATCCTAATGGATAGGATACAAGAGTCTATAAGATCTCTTAACTGAAAATTCAAGAACTAAACACTCAGTTTTTGTTTCAAATCATATTGAAATAGTAATATACATATCTCTTCTATATATCAAATCATTCTTTAGGAATTTAAATAAAAATTTGGGTTTTTTCCACCAAAACAAACTTCTATGGCAAATCACAATGGTAGCAATCCATCATTCAGAAACCTTAAAATGAATACTGATGATGCTGCAGTCATTACCAGAATTATTTTATAGTGATAGATGTGAGTACAATGCTTTTTATCTCCTATAAAATCCATTTTAAAATATTTCTAGTCAAAAATACTTCCGAATTAGTACTATTATTTTTTTCCAAAACTTTAAAAACAATTTCCAAAAACACTGGTATTTGAGTTCTCAAACTCTAAGTTTAAATCATTTTTATTGTAAACAATACTTTACGATTCACATTTTATAAATTCGCTTCCTATATAAGCTCAATTCACAATTGTTTATCTTTGTATAGATTAAAATATATAACTTGATTATAGCACAGACATTAAACAATAAATGATACTAATCGAATATTATCATTCTTTAACAACCAAACACACCACATATAACTATAATAATTTCTAAAAAATCATTATTTTATATATTAATTTAGGTAAATTATTTCATTTTCTTAATTTAAAAACAATACTTTGTCGGTTTTACTTGTTCAAGAGTTTAGAAACCCCTATCGATATAGTTGTTCCTTCTATACCGACCACAATTCAAAAACCGCTCAACCAATAAATCAACTTAATATAAAACATTTTTATTTCACTAAAAAATATGTGCTTATATACATATAATATACTCAAATTCATCTTAGAGTCCCACTTACCCTATCTCAAATAAGTTAACCCTACCGAAGCTTAGGTGTTTGCTCAACCCTAGCTCGGATACCACGTGTAACGACTCGCCTTTTCGATCCTCAGAAGTATACACCAATACATCCATGGTATTCATGTGTTGAGCATCTAAGTGCCGGAAAGATAGATTGTTGGGGATAGAAAAAGAAAAAAGAAGACAGAATCCCACAATGCAGTGATTAATCTATAATATTAAAAGCTCTTTACATAAGGAAACTATAATATACATACATCAAATCAAAGTACACTAATCTACCATCAGCCTGGATAGTTATAACAACCTGTCCTCACAATTGCGGATAAACCTAATAATCAATGCTGCGAAAATAGAAAGAAAACATACGAGTGATACATCTTGGACATCCAGCTCAACTCCTAAACTTTAAAGCATCCAAAATAGATCTGTAAATATGCTCAGTCTGACCCATACATTATAAAAAAATAACGTCCGGATCAGTCTGGTAAAACAGCATGAGAAACACAACTCAATGGATTTTAAAGTTATAAAAAAACTTTTAAAATAAAGGTATCTCATAAGATCACGCCGCACATAATGGACTTGCATGGATGAATGCTGGCATTGCATTGTTGCTTGGAGGGTACTATTAGCCTTCTAAGTAGGAAATGCTATATAAAAGGTAAAACGTAGCGTCAAGTCTCATCAACCTGGAATGACTAAAACACGAGAGATGCAGCAGGGCTAAAAGGGTCGCTTCCAATTAGGGTATGATCATCCCTATCTAGAGTCGATATTATCGCTCATTTGTATGCTTCGGGACCTATTTGTAGAATACAATAGCCTATGATTTTTGTTTGATGATAATAAACATATATATTCGTTTAAATGTATTTATTTTTCCACATAATTAAATAAATATTTGTTGAATAAAATAAATAACTCGAATTTCTTATTTAAACAAATATTTTATTCAAACAAATAGTTTATTACAAATTCAAATAGTACAAATTTGAGATCTAGCTACATCTACACATTTTCAATTTCAAATACAAGTTTCAATTACAACACAATTTTCACTTTACAATTTCACCTCACTACATATTCACTCATCACTCGTATTTGATCTTCAACTCTGTTCCATCCTATATCCAGCGTCTAAATTATCTGCAAAATAAACACTGATGCAGTAAAATTGAAAAAGAAATATTTTTGCAGAACACAATGAAGTGTGTGTTTGAAAATATTATTTGCCTCAGTTATTTGGGTTGTTCGTCGTCATTTTTGTTAATTTATCTTACACGAACAACCCGTGACATGCACAGTGTATCACTATAAATGCCACAAGGTTGTGCACACCGATATTCACTTGCTTGTTAAAATTGCAGGGATAGGTGAGCACTAGGTCAAACCCAAGCTGAAACTGGATTCAACTCAAATGAAAATGTGAAAACAAGGCAAAATCATGAATGCAAGCATTCGAGTGAACAGAGCAATAAAATGTTAGAACCAAGACCAGATCAATGAAAAAGCATAAGAAATGGTCAGGTAAACCATGTACAACATAGTGCACCAGACCAGATTTCAGAGGTAACAAGATATGGTCAGGAGGAACAAAATCAAAGGGGGCAGTTTAACTCGAGGCAAGTCAAAACAACAAGCTTCAGACATGTACAAAGCAGAAGGAACCACACAAACAAGGTCAAATTGAATTCAAGCATTTCAAAAATGTACACATGGTCAGTCCAGTTCTAAACATGCAACAGAAGTGAATTAAAAATGAAGACACTTCAAATTTCACAAGACTCCAGAGAATATAAAGGCAACATGACAGCAGTTCAGAACCCAGACCAAAACAAAGCCAACGCAGACACATGAAAACACAAAACCAAACCAGACTTGAAATGGCATAAGGAGATAGACCAGATCAGTACATATGCAATATGGATATGCAAGCATACAGTTTCAACATGTACGTTCAATGCAATGGCCAGGAGCGACAAAGGCAGTTCTCTAAATCAATGGTCAGTACACTGAAATGCTGACCACCAGACATGTCCAAAGGACAAATGCATGATCCTGACTAGACTACAATAACCATGGACAAAAGTGAAACAGCCTCAATATACCACATGATAGTTTCAACATGTATATGATGCACAAGGGCCAAGAACAGAGAAAACATCAACATGTAATGCAAATGAACACAATGGAGCTGTAGTAATACCAATCGCACACACATATATACATACATATATGTATGTATGTATATACATGATTCAAAACAAAGGCACAAGGAAAGCAATACTGAGTTTCAACATATAGTGCATATAAACATTGGAGCATGCAAGTGAAGCCTCAACCAAGATAGCAGCTCAAAAGACCAGACTTCAAGAGGAACAAAACCAGATCAATGAAGAAACTCTGGCTGTGGGTAATCCAAGTCAAGGAGCAGTTTCAAAAGGAAGTGATCAAACAAAAACACTGTTAGTGTGTTCAAAAAAAGAAATCGAACATTATCTGTTGCAGTGAAGTCAATCAGAGGAAACGAATTGAACAAGTCAAACTTCATAAAGTCCAGTATCTCAAAATTCAAATTCCAAAGTCATAGCAGAAAAGAACGGAGCAAATTCGAATTCATAGAATAACGTGTATACAATGAACAAGTCAGAAGTCATCACAATCATTAAATCGAAAATCGTATGGCCTAGCAAAGAAATGGATAAATTCAAACCAAAATATACGAACAATAAAATAGGTTTCCGATCCCTATAAATTGAACCCATATCATCATCGGCAAATTATCGAGTTCGAGTTGAAGCAAATCAACATAGAAAATAAAGTAAATCGCATACCATTTTTACCATTTGAGCTCGACACAATTGAAGCTACCGAGTGCAACCAAAGCTAGAGATCGATTGACGAAGCAAACCAGAGGTTAAATCATCACTTCAATCAATCTATTTTTAAGTGGCGGCATCAATTGGTGAAAACCCCTAATTTCAGAAGAAGGAAGAAAGAGGGATATCGGCTTGGTTTTACAAAGGAGGATTATCTTAATTTTTTATAGACCAAACTATTTTCTATTAGTGGGCCGATATTATTCTTTGATTTGAGCTAAATAATTGGGTTTTTTTAGTGTTATTTTTATTTTGTAATTCTCTATTTTAATATTTGTAAATTTCTAGTTGTGTAACTAGGTACAAACTACGGGGCGTAGTTTGAGAATTCACAACTCAGTGGCTGGGTTGTGGCAGGGTTGTGAACTTAGAGTTAAGTTGATCGAGTTAGAGGGTATCGCGAGTTTACGTGTTTTGTAAGCGACTAATTACTTAATTTCAAGTAAAAACCTTGGGGGCAGCACGAAGGTAGGATTTTGCCGTAGCTGGGTAAATCTGTGTATGATCTCTAATGCATTACTTTCTGTTTTTATTTCCGCATTAATTTTATTAGTACACCATATTCACCCCCCCTCTAGGGTGAAAACGATCCTACAAGTGGTACTAGAGCTAGGAACAAAAACCATTTTTTTGTTTTAAAAAAGGGCTTCTTTTAATAATGTTTTTACCGAGGGTCGGTCCATAGCTAGACCACCCATGTTCAACGGTGAATATGCTTATTGGAAAACAAGAATGAAATTTTTTCTGAAAACCATAGATGCATGGAATATTGTTGAAACGGGATATAGCACACCAACAGTAACGGTAGATAATCAAGAAGTTGAAAAACCTATGGATCAATGGACAGATCTTGAAAAGAAACTTCAAACTACTAATGCTAAAGCTATTAATTCTATTATTTGTTCACTAGATCAAATTGAATTTAGGGACAGTTTGGCACAGGTCCCTAATAAGTTTCAAAATACACAAAAACCCCAGTAAAATAAAGTTTGTAAATTAGGTCCCTAGAATTAAGTTACTGAATAATGACATACACTTATGCAATTATTCAGTGAATAATTGCAGACATTTATGCAATTATATCAAAAAATTGCGGAAAATTACGCAATTATTCATCCAAAAAATTGCGGAAATTTACGCAATTTTTTCAAAAAGTTGCGGAAAATTCCGCAATTATTCACCCAAAAAATTGCAGAAATTTACGCAATTTTTTCAAAAAGTTGCAAAAAATTCCGTAGTTATTCACCAAAAAAATTACATAACTATATGCAATTACTTAGTAACTTAATTCTAGGGACCTAATTTACACACTTTTTTTTACTGGGGTTTTTGTGTATTTTGAAACTTACTAGGGACCTGAGCCTAATATTCACTTGAATTTAACCGTGTCTCGTATTGTCTAACTGCGTTGGAAATCTGGCACACACTTAAAGTGACTCATGAAGGAACCTCCCAGGTTAAAGAATCTCGCCTTGCCATGCTTAGTAGCGAGTACGAGAACTTCACAAAGGTAAAGGATGAAAGTGTCAAAGAAATGTATGGATAACTTTCTAATCTTGTATACAAATCAAAATCCCTAGGAAGACCATACACGGAAATGGAACTAGCCTGAAAAATCTGCAGAATTCTTCCACGAAATTTTGAAGCAAAAGTGACTGCCATTCAAGAATCAAAGGATCTGAAACAGGTTAAAGGCGAAGAATTCATCGTAAATCTCACCACTTATGAGCTAGAAATCAAATTCAAGGAAGAACGTGAAGGAGGAGATACGCGTAAGAAATCAATAGCTCTCAAAGGAACAATAGAAAGTGAAGATGATAATGATGGAGCAGCTGAACTGGAAATAATAGTAAGGAGATTCAAAAGGTGGAACCGCAAGTATGGAAATCCAGTCCTAAATCAACAACTAAAGAGTAGAATAGTCAAAGTTCTAGACAGCTCAGAAAAGCAAGAGATCATTTGCCAAAAGTGCAATAAATCTGGTCATATCAAGCCCAATTCTCCTTAAAATTGACTCAGCAAAGGAAAGAAACCGAAAAGGAGAAGTTTTGTAGCAACTTGGAATGAAAGTGATGAAGATGATAAAAGCACTAGCAATGAGAGTGAAAAAGCAAATCTGTGTTTTTCAGGAGAAACAAGTGATAGCGATGATGATGATGAGCCAAGCGAGGTACAAAACTTACTCACTCGCAATTACATATATATTTTCATGAAGTAAATGGCTGTTTTGAAAGACTTAAGGAGAAGTACGCTAAAATAGAATCACAAAGAGATAGTTTGATAGAACTAAATAAGCATCTCAATCAAATGGTTCAAAACAATAGAAATAAAAGCCCTAAGTGTGATAAGTGTCCATCATTAGAAGAGGAAATAAAAAAATCAGAAACTAAAATAAAATCGCTTGAAAATGACATTTTGATTTTGAAAGAAAGTGAAAATACTAATAGAGAAAATTTTATTAAAAAGTGCACTTTGTTGTTGAATGAAAATGAATCTCTCAAAACACAAGTCCAAAAATTGTCTACAACTTTAGGAAAATTCTCCAAAGGAGAAGGATCACTAAATATGCTATTAGGGAAACAAACTGTAAATATTATTAGACAAGGACTTAGGTATACTCAATCTGAAAGAGTTCGAAGTGAAACTAATCATGTCAACTCCAAGTGCACGATTTGTGGAAAAATTGGCCAAAATCAAAACTATTGCTGGTATAGACCCAAACACACGAAAACCATATCAATTTGGGTTCCTAAAGGCATGAATGTAAAATCTATTAAAGTCAAACAAATCTGGGTGCCAAAAGGAACAAACATAGACTGTCTTGGTTCTACACAAACTTGTTTTTCAAAATCGTTTGTCACTAACAATCATGGACCTATAAAAACAAATAGGTTACAAAAAATTTTCCTCGTGTAGGTGTGTTGGTAGGCTAAGGAACAACAAGAGTGGTACCTGGATTCTGGCTGTTCCAGGCACATGACGGACGACAAATCAAAGTTCCTTAGCCGAGAGAAGTACAAAGGTGGCAAAGTCACAATGGGCAATAATGATGTATTATATGTTGAAAATCTGCACCATAATCTGATTTCAATCAGCCAGTGATCAACTGGGAAAATTTGAGCCAAAAGGTGACGAAGGCATGTTCATGGGATACTCTTCCAGAAGTAAAGCTTATAGAGTATACAACAAAAGGACGAGAACAATCATGGAGTCAATCAATGTGAAATTTGATGATCAAAATAAGGAAACAATCTAAAGCAATGTCGAAGAGGAGAACAGAAAAGTTGAAAGTGAAAACTCAAAAGAAACTGCAACCGCGGAAGAAGTCCAAAGAATTCTAGAACCAGAGATTCAAGGAAGATCATCCTCCAGAATTGGTAATAGGTAATCCTACCGCAGGTATTCAAACTCGTTCCTCCTTTAGAACAAAAGAAATATCGAGGTATGATTGGATCACTTCTTTATCTTACTGCTTCTAGACTAGACATTATATTCTATGTTTGTTTATGTGCACAGTTTCAATCAAATCCAAAAGAATCTCATTTAAAAGCTATAAGAAGGATTATAAGGTATATGTTGCATACCCTACGGTTTGGTCTATGGTATCCAACTAATGATAACTTTGAGTTAAAAGGGTATTCAGATGCAGGCTATGCTGGATGTCTAGTTGATAGAAAAAGTACTAGTGTAACGTGTTTTATATTAAGACATTCGTTAGTTGCATGGTCAAGTCGAAAATAGAATTGTATTAAATTGTCTACCATTGAGGCAGAGTATATTGCTCTAAGCGGTTGCTCTACTCGAATTTTATGGATGATACAAACTTTGCAAGTCTATGGTCTAAATTTTAAACGAGTTCCACTTATGTGTGATAGAAAAAGTGCAATTGGTCTCACAAATAATCATGTACATCATTCTCGCACCAAGCATATAGATGTTAGACATCATTTCATTAGAGGTCACATTTCCAAAGAAAATATCTTCATAAATTTCATTTCAACTGATTTTCAATTGGCAGACTTTTTACTAAACCCCTTCCAGAAAATAGTTTTTGTCGACTTCGTCTCAGTTTAGGCATTTTAGAAATGTGATGTTATATTTGATCTTAAATGCCTATGTTAACTGATCTGACTCCCTATTGATTATTGAAAAGATAAACAGTGATTGAAAGAAGTGATGAGTGTTGATATTAATCATACATTATGACTTGAGACAGTATATTTAAAAAATTTCTTTAAAAATTTAAACAAAATTTGTAATAACTTTGGTTGGTAAAAATTCCATGACCATCTCTGTTCCCATCATATTTCTACGACTATCACTCATCAAAATCCAATATAGTATGTCAAAATGTGGTATTTAAATAGGAAATTATTCATTTTTAAAAAAAAATTAGCAATAAAATCATCGAAAAAGTACTCACCCTTATTTAAAAGTCCTCACGGTTATGCATGGGTGAAATACTTGAAATATCTAATTATGTGTTTTCATGCTCATTTAAAAGTCCTCACGGTTATGCATGTATGGAACACATATCAAAATTGGACGAAATAGGTGAGTTGATTCTAACCCCGTTTAAAAGTCCTCATGGTTATGCGTGGTTAGAAGATGCTTGGAATTCATTTTTTTTATAAAAATAAGAAATACTACTAATCTCAATTAAAAGGCCTAATGGTTATGCACGGTTAGTAAGTATTTAAAAAGATTCCTATCATAAATATACCACAAATGGACATGGCTATATGGTTTTCTATTCCGACATCACGCCCTTTTACTATAAAATGGAATATGCGCCTAACAGAGTATTTATGATTTTTATTTGATTTTTTTATTGAAATTTAATATATATACCTGATTAGGTATTAATGTTGTATTAATGTTTATCAGTTTATCACTCTTATCTTACGCTATCACTCTTTTGTTGATAACAAAAGGGGGAGAGAAGTTAAGATTTTGGCAAATAAGTCAAATTTTTATCTGCATACTCAAATTTTTATTTGGATATTCTCATCTAGGTTCATTGCATATTTTTTATTTTCATGTAGATGTGAAGGGGGAGCTTCGTTGTAGGGGGAGTATTCAAATAGGGGGAGCTAATAGAATTCATCAAGACCAAATACATTTAATAGAGTCAAAATCTTAAATATGTTTGTTATCATCAAACGGGGGAGATTGTAGAATACAATAGCCTATGATTTTTGTTTGATGATAATAAACATATATATATATATATTCATTTAAATGTATTTATTTTTCCACATTATTAAATAAATATTTTTTGAATAAAATAAATAACTCGAATTTCTTATTTAAACAAATATTTTATTCAAACAAATATTTTATTACAAATTCAAATAGTACAAATTGGAGAAGGTTGGTTCGGCAGGCACTTGGAGAAGGTTGGTTCGGCAGCCACTTGGAGATGGTTGGTTCGGCAGAAACTTGGAGATGGTTGGTTCGGTAGAAACTCACCCAACACTTGCCCCCCAAAGTAGGGCATGTGCATGCACATGGCATGCTTTGTTTTTAGGTTATCCAGTTTCGATGCTTCCATC
Organism: Allium fistulosum; assembly: GCA_030737815.1. Taxonomy (NCBI): domain Eukaryota; kingdom Viridiplantae; phylum Streptophyta; class Magnoliopsida; order Asparagales; family Amaryllidaceae; genus Allium; species Allium fistulosum. Next base: position 1,364,267,850 of record CM060902.1, on the reverse strand, counting down.
TGATTTCTTGTACCGAACCGGTTGGTCCGGTGGTTTACCTTCGCCTATAATTAAGGGCCTAGTGCTTCCGTTATTTCCCACCGATCGAAATTAATAGCCGAATCAGAACCTCCTGCCGAATCAGTCATATTTCCCGAATCGATCGTACCGCCATATCAGGTGATTGCCGAATGACTTCTTGGATTTACTTCGTTTTACCGAATGAACCTAAAAATTTGATACCGAATGGACCTAAAAATTTGATACCGAATGGACCTAAAAATTTGATACCGAATGGACCATATGCCGAATGAACCACGGCGTGTCTGATTTCCGAATGAGATTTTCTTTGTTTTGCCGAGTGAGCATAAAAAAAATTAGTACCGAATGAACTTTATGCCGAGTGGACTTAGTACCGGATGAGTATGAAAACTTTCCGTTTTATATCCCTGCATCCTTTGTTCTAACAACGTGCTCTCTTATGTTCGCAGATAAATGTCTCACAAAGTGGCAACCCGATCGGAGAAGAAGAGATCTCAGGACAGAGAAGAGCCTTCCTCAGTGCCCCCAGCTCAGCCAGGATCTACCCGTCATGGGCCCACCCCGAGATCATTGGTAGATGGATATGGTCCTCAGGAACTTCTGAACTTGCCTCCTGATTGCTTCCCTAGCTCACTCAAGGGCGAGCAACTTGATGTTATATCTCGCTCTTTCGGGATCGACCGAGCGCGCATGTTATTGCCGGATGCGGGAGTGATGCCGTATGATCCTCCCGAAGGATACTTTGCCTACAGCAGATACCATTGCATGTGTGGTGCCATCCCGCCTCTCAACGCCTGGGTAGTCAGCTTTCTCACATATCTAAAGGTAGCTCCATTCCAGCTTCAGCCCAACTCCTATGCCATTCTGGTGAGTCTCTTCGTCATCTTCCATAGGAGATATGGACGTCCTCCTTCCAACCGGGAGATCTGGTATTTGTACAACTTGAGAGGCTATAAGAAGGGGTCTCCCTACATCAGCTTGGAATCGGCCGTATCCTTTAAGCCGATCCTGGATTTATACTCCAAGTATAGCATGTTCAAGAAGGAATGGTTTTTTGTCAGGGATGACTCCGTTTCTATTCGGCGCTTCACCTCCGGATGTAAGTCAAAGCTTTATTTTCAATTCCCGTTCTGGTTGCAATGCTCCTTCTTATGTGTTTTTATTTTTTGCTAGCGACAGGTGGTTTTGCGGTCGTGGAGAATGATCGCCTGGTTCAGACGGCAGCAGAAATAGAAGCTATTACTGGAAGAGATAGGTCGGCTGCTTACCAGATCAGGAACGCTACACTTTTGGAGTACAACTTGATCCTTCCACAGCAGTGCGTGGTCAAGCAGAGGGACACGGCTGAAAAGAAGGCTGCCCAAGCTAAAGAAGGGGCCGAGTTGAAGAGCAGTAAAAGGAGGCCCTTTCCGAAACACCCGGTTGCCGGGGGGAAGAAGCTCAAAAAGTCTGACGGTCCCTCTCCCAGCACATGTCAGATATCCCGGAGGAGGGAGACGTGGAGGAGGAGCAAGGCGAAGATGGAGGAGAAGGCGCTGGAGGTGGCGACGGTGTCGGGGCTTTGTCTTCTGGGCAAGTAGGCGAGATGCAAGAGTGGACGGATGACGCTTTCCGCCAAGCCTTCGAAGGTTTGGAGGGGATGGAGAAGTCCAAGAAAGCCGATAGAGTTGGGACCGGCGTCGATTTATCTTCCGGGAGCGCCTCTACTGAAGCAACTTCGGCGGTTCAAGGTGAATTTCTCTTTACTCTTTTAATTCTTGAATGATGGCTCAATACATGTTGGTGACACTTGGTTTTCATATCAGGAGCGGGTAAAACGGCCAAGACCTCAGATCTTCGGCACAGGCTTGAACAATACAAGCTCTCCAAAGCTTCCGCCAAGCCTAAGCCTTCTACTAACCGCCCGGGAGACATAGTCGGCTATCGTCCTCTTCTCGGAGTTATCGAAGAAGATATACAGAAGAGAAAGAGGAGTCGATCTTCGTCTGGACCTCTTCTTGGACCCCCGGTCCCACTCCAGCCTATTCACGACATTACAGAGGAGGATACCGAGCTTATGCCCTCCCCCCATCCGTCTGAGAATCCAACTGTCATCCCAATAGATCATCCTGGCTTAGTACGCAATCCATTTGCGGGTCATCCGGACCTGGACCCGGCATCTCATGACATCTCTTTTGATGAGATTACTGGTGAGCACCTTCTTCCTCGCAATCCTATGGTAAGGGTGCTTGATGAGGCCAAGTCCATGGACCTTGATTTGCTTACTACTCGGATTGTCGCTATGGGGGACGAAGCTAAGGCAAATATCGACCAGGTTGCTGAGGAGACCAGGAAGTTGATGGAGCATCATGCCTGACTGGTCAAGGCCGGGGAGGAAATTGAGAGTGCCAACATAAGACTGCGGTTAGTGGTTTTCGACCAGGCCAAGCAACTCGCCGATCAGGCCATCCAGATCTCTCAGCACGAGGCCGCCTCCGGACGACTAAAGAAAACTATGGAAGAGGCCAGCCGGGCCAAACTGCGGAAAATGGAGGCTATTTGCAAGGAAAGGATTGATATGGCCATTGCCACGGTGGATGAGGTTCAGAAAGCGGATCTTGAGCACATAGAGGAGTTATCTGGGAAGCTTGAGGCCGTAGAGCTTGCTCAAGCCAAGTTGAAGGAGGAGATGGAGGCGATGCGGAAATCCCTTCAGGCTGACTGCTCGAGATACCAAATGGAGAGAGATGATGCTGTTGTAAGGTTGTCGGCTTCCGAGGCCCGGACGAGGGAGCTTGAGGAGAACGAAGGGATGATGGACGAAATGCTCCAGGATATGTACTTCCATACTTGGAAGCAGGGCAACCTCTCCTGGATGGATGATTATCCCCGGGTCATGGCTTGGGTTTATCTTCGGGCTTTGGAGCAGGCTAGGGCTGATGCGGATAAGGAGGGTGGTGTGGCCTTCAGGATGGATGTGGTTACCGCCCAGTTTACCAAGGAGGAGAAGGTGGCGGTGAAGGAGGGCATGCGGTTGCTTGCAGCTGAGGAGGCAGGTGTGCAAGTAGAGGATGATGATCACGATGATCAAGGAGCAGATGCTGGTAAGTCTTCCTTTCTAGTCTTTCCGCTAACTTTGTTGCTTATCACTAATGAATTCTTTCTCTGATCGGACAGGTGGGCAACAGGACAAGGATAAGACTCCGATGCAGCCGGCTCCTTGATTAGACCTGGAAATTTTTTTTTTTTTGGACTTGACAAGGTTGTACATGTTAGTCTTAAAACAGTAACGTAACTCTTAGGTTGTAATTATTGCTACTTGTAATAAATAGCTCTATTCTTGACGTGTAATTCTTTAACTTAAGCCGATTCTGTTGTCTTTTGAATGTTTTTTGCTATTTTTACATGTTGTATGAGAAATATAGCTATGCATATTCTTGTAATTAAACTGTGTTTGATGTCAGGTTTTTGTTTAAAACATAATTTCATAACTTGCAATGTTAGCGTGAGGTGTGAATAAATTATAGCCACGTGTTTACTCATGAAAGAAGGAAATACCGCCCTTTATATTTTGCTGGTAGATGGCAGCTTTGAATGTCTTGTGTGACCGAGTACGGAATGTGGTCACGTATCTTGCTGTGAGTATCCGCTTCCATTAGCGAATGTCTCTTGTTCTGTGTCCTGTACTTCAGGGATTGTTACAGAGGATAGGAGAAAAGTTTCTTAAGTAAAATTGAAATATGTGAAAAAGTAAAACTTCCAATCACGGAAGGCCTTCGATGTGCTTAAGTTCGTGGAAAACGGGCTTTGTAGTCACTTTCCCTAGCTGTGGGTCTTGGAGACATTTGTCACCCATCTTACGCCTCCACGGGGAGTTAATTCTTTTTTACCATAGCCGCACTTAAGACACATCGGAGCCGAGATAGCGCACAGTAACTACCCGGGCCAATATGGCCCGTAATCGTGGGTATTATTCGATTTACTGTAGCCGGCTAGCGTGGGTGCCGATCGTCAACCGTGAACTGCCCCTAACTGGCCATACCTTATGTTGGGGCTTATAGTCAGTTCACAGTTGCCGGCGAGCCGAACGTCGTAATGAGCTGCCTCGGCTATAGTCGGCCTTCTCGGTGGCTTATAATCGGCTCATTACAGTTGGCTTTAAGGGCCGTCGCGAGCAATGAGTTAACCCGCAGCAGAGGGATGCCGGAGCAAAAGTGTCTCATTGGCGAGGGCATAGATTCGCATAGTACCTGTTAGGTCTTGTCCAGGTGAAGTTGCGCTGTGGAGTGCTTTGAGTGGAAATGCTATACGCATAGGATTTTGTTCAATAGAAAAGGATAAAGTTAACAAGCAGCCAAGATATAAAGGAACAAGTTAAAAAAGAGATAAGGTTTTTTAAAGTGGTTCGTGTTGGATGTTCCATGCCCTCTGGAACACCTCTCCGTCCACTGTTGACAAAATATAAGCTCCATTGTGGAGATCTTTATGAATTACATATGGTCCATCCCAGATTGGATCTAGTGCTTCGGGGCGAGGGAAGATTCGCTTGAGGACAAGATCCCCTTCTTGTAAGGTACGACGCTTGACTTTGGAGTTGTATTGTGCTACCACTTTTTGCTTGTGGGCTGCTGCTTTAAGGATTGCATCATTTCTTCTCTCCTCAACTAGATCCAAAGACATGTGAAGGAGTTCTTCGTTCTCTTCTAGGTTATAGTGGATCCTACGGTGGGAAGGCACGATGGTTTCAACTGGGAGCATAGCCTCCGATCCGTATGCCAAAGAGAAAGGAGTATGCCCTGTCGAGGTTCTGAAAGATGTGCGATAGGCCCACAGTGCCGTAGGGAGTTCAGAATTTTGTTGACGGCTTCGACTAGTCCGTTTGCCTGGGGATACGCTATGGATGAGAAGCTTTTGTGAATTCCGTGCTCTTGGCACCAGTTGGCGAATTCCTCGCTGTCAAATTGAAGTCCATTGTCTGATATGATTTTGAATGGGACTCTGTACCTGCACAGAACATTTTTGATCAAAAATTTAATAACTTTCGTTGATGATACTTTATTTAAGGGTTCTGCTTCCGCCCATTTGGTGAAAGAGTCGACTGCCACTATAGCATATTTGGCCCTGCCTCGGCCCATTGGTAGTTCGCCGATTAAGTCAATTCCCCATACTGCAAATGGCCAAGGGCTGGTCATTTGTGTAATCTCAGTTGTTGGTAGCCGCGGAATCTTAGCAAACTTCTGGCATCTGTCACATTTTTTGACGAAATCTAAGGAGTCCTTGCTTAAGGTGGGCCAGAAATATCTATATCGGAGTATCTTTTTTGCTAAAGTTTGCCCTCCGGTGTGATCTCCGCAGCTTCCTTGATGAATGTTGGATAAGATTTCCTTGGCTTCCCTCCCAGCGGCACACCTTAATAACGGGTTAGAGAATCCACGCCGATAGAGGATGTCTTCTTGTATTGTGTAGCGGGAAGCTTTCCTCAAGATTTTCTTGACTTCGTTACGCCCATTGGGTAGTGTGCCGCTTTGTAAGTAGTCTCGGATGGGAGTCATCCAAGTTGCTTCTTCGGTTGCAGCTATCAGATTCACTTGCTCAAAACTTGGGGTCAGTTGCTTTGAGATGGTTACTGCTCCGAAGATGGCGCTGTCCCTCACACTTGCTTGCTTTTCCAATTCGTCGGCCTCTTGGTTCTCTTCCCGAGGGATGTGTTTGACTAAGTAGTGGTCCAATCGGCTGAGAAGCAACTTGGTCTTCTTTAAATATGCTATGAGTCGTTCTTCTCGAGCTTGGAATTCTCCTAGTATTTGATTAACAATAAGTTGAGAATCGCTATGAAGACACAAAGAATTGGCTCCGATTTCTAAGGCAAGTTCTAATCCAGCTATCACTGCTTCATATTCTGCATCGTTGTTGGTGGCAGCGAACTCCAACCTTATAGCATAGTGCAGCGTATTTCCTCTGGGAGTGATTATTACCACACCTGCCCCCGAGCCTTGTTCGTTTGATGCACCATCCACAAAGAGATTCCACCTGATGTCTTCTGCTATTTCCAGTTGCTCCTTATCTTCGTTGGTAGTGAATTCTGCAATGAAATCAGCCATGGCTTGTCCCTTGATGGCGGTGCGAGGGTGATAGGTGATATCATAATGACTAAGTTCAATGCACCATTTAAGTAGTCGCCCAGAAGTGTCGGGACGATGGAGTACCTGCCTCAGTGGTTGATCGGTCAGAACTTTGATGGAATGGGACTGGAAGTAGTGACGCAGTTTCCATGATGTGATTAGTAAACAGTATGCTAGCTTCTCGAGTTTAGGATATCTGACTTCTGCCCCCGTAAACCTCTTACTTACGAAGTAAACTGGCCGCTGCGTGCGGTCGTCTTCCCTTACCAAGGCAGCGCTTAGGGCGTGAGATGACACAGCAAGGTATAGGTATAACTCTTCGCCTTCGTTTGGAGTCGAGAGTATCGGTGACCTCTAGAGGTGTTCGATTAAGTTAAGGAAAGCGGTTAAGCATTCGTCAGTCCATTCGAACTTTCCTTTGTCTTTCTTTAGAGCTTCGAAAAAGGGGACGCACTTGTCCGTTGCTTTGGAGATGAATCGGCTTAGGGCGGCCACTTTTCCATTCAGGCTTTGCATTTCCTTTCGAGTGGAAGGTATCTTGATATCCCTTAGCGCTCGGATTTGTTCAGGGTTTGCTTCAATCCCTCTGGCATGGACGATGAATCCCAAGAATTTTCCTGATGATACTCCGAAGGAGCATTTTAGAGGATTCAACTTCATTCCATACTGACGAAGTACTTGAAACATCTCGCTTAGGTGGCTTACGTGATTGTCGGCTTTCCTTGACTTTACCAGCATGTCATCCACATATACTTCCATAGTTTGTCCTATTAGCCCTGCAAACATCTTGTTGACGAGGCGCTGGTAGGTTAGGCACCATGGAGCTAGGACAATTTGAAAGTCAGACAAGGCTGGCCTTCCTAAGAAGGCGTTGTAGGCCGAGTGGTTTTCTATTAGCACAAATGTCTGTTTCCGCACAACGGAGCGGGGATGACTTCCAATTTCAACAAAGAGGTCCAGTTGCCCGAGGGGCATCTTTGCATCTCCAGTGAAACCGTGTAGTGGTTTATTGCAGGGAGATACATCCTTCATTGATAGTTTCATTTTGTCGAATGCATGTTTGAACAGGATATTTACTGAGCTTCCAGTGTCTACTAGAATTCGGTAAACTTCGGCGGGACCGAGCCGGGCAGAGATAACCATGGGATCCATGTGAGGGTATTGCCTTCCTTCTAGGTCACGCTTACCGAATGTGATGTCATCACTTCCTTTCCGCTTCGGGTGGCGATCTTCTATAACCGAATTTACATAGTCTCTATTGTCTCTAAGCGACTTTCCATCTCTTTCTAGCTTCTGTCTGCGATGTGCGGTCCTCCCGAGATGGTATGGACCACTATCTTCTCTTGACTAGAGTTGCTAGTGTTGCGGTTTCCTCTGCCGATCTCCGGTGAGGGTAGCCTTGGGTTCTCATTGGCAGGAGCTGGAGTCATGTCCTGACCTTTTACATAGCGTTCCAGTTTCTTCCTTCTGATGTGTTCTTCAATCAAGTCCCGGAGATGATGGCACTCATTGGTATCATGCCCATGAGATTCGTGGAAGCGGCAGAACTTTCCAGACTTCTGCGCGTTATCTGATTCCTTCTAGTATGGTGGGCGTTTGTATCTAACTTCGCCTTGGGTGGCAAGGAAGCTGTTTTCGACGGTTTCGTTCAAAGGAGTGTAAGTGTCGAATCTTGGTCCTGGCCGATATAGGCGCTTTTCTCCCTTCTTGCCCCCAGCATTGTCTCTGGAATCATTTCTTCGAACGTCCCTTGCCGCAGCAGGCGTGTTGCTGTGAGTTGCCTTATTTTGTTGTCCTGACTGCTCCTCAACGGCAGCATCCTCAAGCCTCATATATTTCCCGGCTTCGTGGAAGAAATCGGGTAAAGCGGCTGGTTTTTCTTTTGTCAACCTTCTAGCAAATTTAGTATCCGGATGCACACCACTACAGAGGGCCATTAGGATAAGCTTCTCATCGGCATCTTGGACTGCGGCCGCTGCGGCATTGAATCGGGTTAGGTATTGCTGCAGTTTCTCTCCAGGTTTCTGTTTGATGCTGGATAAGGAGTAAGCGTCCTTGGGTTGTTCCACATGAATTCGGAACTGACTGATAAACTTTTCTTTCAACATTTCCCACGATCTGATGGATCCCTAGGGTAAATGACAGAACCAGGAGGTAGCGAGATCTGCTAAGAATAGTGGAAAGCATTTGCACAGTACTCCCTCTATTGCTCCACTCATGAGCATATGCTGTGTGTATCTCTGTAAGTGTACAATGGGGTCGGAGGTTCCTTTGTAAGGTTCCATTGTTGGCATCTTCCATTCTCGGGGGGTGATAGCGATTTTGATATTGCGGGCGAAAGGGCTAGTTACCCTAGCGCCTATCCCTCGATCTCTTTGCTCCCGTTGGACGCACTCTCTGAATAAGCGTGCCATCCTTTCATCGGAATTTGGAGCAGATAGAAACGAGTTCGGTTCTGTTCTGTGGGATTGATTTCGTCCAGATGACCTGTAGGGATGGTATCGTCTATCATTCCTCATATTTTCCAGTGACTGCCTTTGGTCTTCTGGGAGCATGCTAGGGTCAGCTACAGTTGGCCCTTGCCTTGATCTCCCCCTGCTGGGTTCTGATCTAAGCACTTCCTCGGGTCCAACTTCGGGCTGGACTCTAGCTCGGCCCCTTCCGCTGGCGTTTCCGTGGTTAGGCAGTACAACCGGCTCAGCTACAGTTGACCTCCGCCCGGTACCTCCCCCGTTGGGTTCGGTTCCAAGCATTTCCTCAGGCCTAACTTCGGGCTGTGCTCGATCTCGGCTCCTACCCTGGCTGCTTCTGCCGTTAGCTCCTTCGAAGAAGGAAGATCTTTGTTGTCTCTGAGATCCTCCAGACTGGGACTCACCCCATGATTCAGTGTTGCGGTTGGACTCTTCAGCATCCCTTAAGCGTGACATGAGATGGTCCACCAAGGCTTCCTGTTGGGACGTGAAGCGGTTAGTTACTTCAACCACAACCCTGTCTAGATCTGCCCTAGTAATTGCTGCGGGCTGTTCTGCGGCAGGAGTGGTCGGATTAGCCTGTCCTTCATTTGGTACTGCTGCTGGAGGAGGACGATTTACTTGATCCGTGACCGCTGGATCTGGAAGACTGCTGGATGCGATGTTTTTTTTTGTCAACGTCTTTTTTCTACTTGGGAGGCATGTTTTCCAAGCGATGAACGATGCTGTTAGGAAAAAGGTTAAGTGGAAGAAGCTGAAGCTTCGAGCCTCTAACTCTCAATGAAAGCACCAAAAATGTTTGCACAAAAAATGGACAAACACCTCAAAGTCGTATGATTTAATTGATTTTATATTGATCTCAATGATTTGGGTGGATTATGCAAATATATGAAAAGCAGGACTAAACTGTAAAAGACATGCAGATTTATAGTGGTTCAGCCAGAATGTGCCTACGTCCACTTTATATATTATTTCTCCTTTCTAGTTCAGATTACAAGTACAAAGCTTTGATACCAGTAAAAGAAAGTTGTTTGAAAGTTCTCTCCGTGCTTGAGCTCTCAAACTTGTCCCCATTGTTGTATCCCTGCCCCTCTATTTATAGAGTGGGGCTGGGGGTAGGGGTCTTGGATGTATACAGCTGCTGATGGGCCTGGGCTGACGCGATCTGGCCTGGTAGTGTTGGTTCGGAATGTCTTGGTTCGGTGGTAGTTGGTTCGGTGGTAGCTTGGAGAAGGTTGGTTCGGTGGCAGCTTGGAGATGGTTGGTTCGGTGGCAGCTTGGAGATGGTTGGTTCGGTGGCAGCTTGGAGATGGTTGGTTCGGTGGCAGCTTGGAGATGGTTGGTTCGGCAGGCACTTGGAGAAGGTTGGTTTGGCAGGCACTTTGGAGATGGTTGGTTCGGCAGGCAATTGGAGATGGTTGGTTCGGCAGGCACTTTGGAGACGGTTGGTTCGGCAGGCACTTTGGAGACGGTTGGTTCGACAGGCACTTGGAGAAGGTTGGTTCGGCAGCCACTTGGAGATGGTTGGTTCGACAGAAAGTTGGAGATGGTTGGTTCGGCAGAAACTCACCCAACAGAGTTCAAATTCGAAAGAACCCGAAGCAAGTTGGTAATAAATATTTGGTTGAAAATATGTAAAGTATTGTTTCAAAAAGGTTTTTTGAAATAGAAGAAGTATTTTTAGGTTCAAGTGGCCCGAAAATAACTTAAAATGGAAAAGATATGTGTTCAGATGGTAAATACTTCTCTTGACTATTACCTTTCTTGGTAGAGGAATATATTATATTGTTTGGTAGTACCCAGTTCCGTAGTATCATTTTGGGGTTACTTGAGCTATATGTATATTTTCTATGGATTAAATATATAGTATCATTTCAAAAGATTTTTGAAATAAAACTTGGGTATCTGACTCTTTAGTTTTCAGAATGTATAGGTATCTTGATTTAAAATGGGTTAATAAATGAAGTTTTAAAATTGAATTAATTTAATAAGAAGGTTTAATAAACTTGATTTTATTAAAAGTGTCTTTTGTTTTTTAACACTTAGGAGATTAAATAATATTTAATGTTATTGGACTAGCTAATAAACATTTTACCTTAGAGGTGTCCAAGAGAAGTAGACTCTAGGATTGAGTTTGGGTACCAGCATCCTACTCTTCTTAGCTACTTGCCAGAACAAATGGGTAAACGGGTTGAATTGGTCGACTCAATTTTAAAGACCCAAAATTATTCTATGCCTACATCTGAATAGTTAAAAGTGAATAGGATTACAAATCAGATGTTTGTATATATATACTCTTAGAATATAGGAGGGTGTTACCAAAGTTGATAATTTTAGATGATTTTAGGAAAGGTTTTATAAATAAGCTGTGTCATTTTAAAGATGTTGAACCTAGATTGGAATTGTTATGAAATGAAACGATTTCATAAATATTTATGGGAGGGTAAGAAGGAAAATGGGTAAATAGGAGTATTTAGATGGGTACGTAAGTTCTACATAGATCATTTCACTTTCTCATATAGTTCCTGATCCAATATTCGAATACATAACTTGAGATGTTTTACACCATTTCGGACAAGGATTTATCACTCGACCTTGACGGCGAGCACTTGATGAGGGTTATTGATAGGGAACCAAAGTTTTCTATCATAGTATATGGCTATGCAAGGAGAATGGAGGTTTCTAATCAAAGAGCCTGATCGGGGTCCGCACTAGAGAATCGGGTGAGCGATACTAGTTTGGAAGTGAAGTTATGTATTCGAATAAGGACCGAATCTGATTTTTTATATGGATAATCTATGAACATCATGCAGACTTATGAATAACATGAGTTATTCATGTGGTGAAACTTCGGGTATGAAATTCTTTTAAGGGGGACGAATGTAACGACCCGGAATTTTATCGCCTTCGTTTGTGAATATTTAATTAATTTTAAACATTCATGTAATGGTTTTAATAATTAAATAACCCTCTTTAATTTATAATTAATGATAGAAAATTCATTTCTATATTTGGTTTACAAAAATGATTAGTTGAAAGAAAATTAGAAAATATGACTCGAAAGCTTTTTTAAAAATCCTGATTTTTGATCATTTAAAAGTTGTTAAAAAGATTGCAAACACATTAGCACACTTAAACACATACTTAAATAAATGATATGTACTTAATTAAAAGTGGTAAAGTGTAAATATAAGTGTACTTAAGAAGGAAGAGTAATGTGATCATTTTCAAAAGAAATAAATAAAAGAAATGAAAAGATGTTAAGTCACATCTTATGACAGCATAGTACAAGTAAGGAGAGAGTGAGTGATGATGTGGCAACATTCTAATGGAGGCCAAGACGTATCTACGTATTTCTCTATGTTCCGCTGCATGGCTTTGTTGTACTTATTAGAAATTGTGAGGACATATGTTTATAACTGTCCAAGGTTGTTGCTAGGTTAGTGTTATACTCTTATGTGTGTATGTAAATTAAAGTTCTTTTTTTAAAGACTTTTTTTGAAATGGTACTTAGATACAACATGTCACTAGGACAACAGAACACAAATCACATGTCAATGTATGTTCGAATCACACTACGCAAGTTTCAAACTTTTGACCTCTCGCACCAAAGTCGAATCACTTAACCAATAGGACAATAGTGCTTGTCTTTTTTAAAGACTTGATTTTATATTATATATTATTCATTGTGATGTGAAATTCTGTGTTGTTTAGTTTCTTCTTGTCTTATTTCTTCTTTCCCCTAACCATCTATCTTTCCAGCACTCGGTTGTTCGGCACGTGAATACCGTGGATGTATAAGTGTTGAGTTCTGAGGGTCTAAAAGGCGAGTTGTTACATGACATGTGAGAGAAGAGAGTGAAAGAAGAGGAGATGTGTTTGAGTTTGCTGATAATGTTAGTCATGTTATTGCCTACAGTCGAAGATATTTTTTGTACTACTTCGATTCAAATTTTTGAACGTTGGGTCAGAGATATTACACAATCTTAATTGATATACCCTTTTTTTACTAACATAATAAACTTATGCAACATTGTTCTTTGATTTATATTTTTTAATTTCTTCATAACATGATCCAAATGGGCTAACAATATAAAAATTCAAGCCTTACTATTATATCTAATACTAAATGTACTCAGTACCATTCAGTATCCTCCACTTGACTAAGGTGTCGTTAGCATGCAATTTTTACCTCATTTCTGTTGGGGACGCAACCGACGCGTCCAACATCCCAACTATGTTAACCCTGTTTCCAGCTCCGTTGTGCAAATGTTGTTGGAAAGTACATCCGCATCGGACGCGTCCTCCAAATTAACCATTCTAATAATGTTAATTAATAAAGTTAAATTTTCATACCCAACTTAGCTATTTTAATAATGTTAATTAAAAAAATTAAATTTTTATAAATTTCTAAAATAAATAACTTGTGTAAATGAGGTCCGTTTGAAATGCGGTTTTTTGCGCGATCGTATCAATATGCTCTACATTATGGAGTTGGTTTGAACTAAACCCGAGCAATTTATAATTTTATAATTAATTTATTATTGCAAATTATTGATACATATTATTCAGAGAAAATTAGTTTAAAGGAAAAAGTTTAATAAAATTTTATTTTAACGGACTTAAAATACAACTTCGGTCTTAAGGACATGCGCGAAAAATTTCACGATCGTTCCTGCTTTTTTAGTCTATTTTCCTCTGTAAACAAAATTTCTTCTCCATCAAGCAATGGCATTCCAAACCCAAATCAATTTTCTTCCTCAAGTTGATTTACAAGCGCAATCGACTTCCGAAGCTAAGTCGATGGACGTAAATCCACAAATTTCAACAAATCCAGAACAAATAAACGATAAAACTAGGATTTCAAAAAGTAAGGTTTCGACGGCAATGCGTACAGAAATAAAGAGAAGGCGAAAAAATAATCCATCCATGGCTGTTGATTCGACTGATATTGAACAAGAAACAAAGAGAACGATAAAATCTAGGGCAGCAAAAACTGTAAAAGAAGACGACATGAAGAGACAACAGCTTTGTGATGAAATCGTCAGTAGAAAAAGAAAGACAAAGGTATAACATCTTATTTATTTTTATTCAAAATAATATTTCAGTATTTAGTATATAGTAAATGATAATTAGATCGATAGTTATTGAATGATACTTCAATACATCATTTGACTTATTGCATGCATCATATTGAAATATTAGATGATGATGAACATAGCATTCAGTCTTTGATAAGCGACAGCCAACAATAAGATGCATAGTTATAGAATGATAGACAAATATAGCATTGAAAAAAATGATAGAAAAACATTGCATTATAGAATGATTGTTGAATATATCACTTTATTTACTGTATGTATAATGATGCAATGATAAGTGAAAATAGCATTTCCATATTTGATATACGGCAGACAATAATTAAATAGATAGTTATTGAATGATAGTTCAATATATAATTTCATTTGTATACACAATATTGAAATATGAGATGATAGATGAACATAGCATTCAGTTTTTGATGGTTGATAAAAACACTAAAATGCATTGTTATAGAATGATAGACAAATATAGCATTGGATAAAATGATAGACAACATAGCATTCAGTCTTTAAACTGTAGAAGCATACATTGAAAAAGAATAATGATAAAAAAATATAGCATTGGATAAAATGATAGACAACATAGCATTCAGTCTTTAAACTGTAGAAGCATACTTTGAAAAGAGTAATGATATACAAATATAGCATTGGATAAAATGATAGACAAACATAGCTGTAACAACCCGCATATTCGACGATTATGTATTTGAATATCTTATTTAAATATTTTAATCATTAGTCGGATATTAGTCCGAAAAGCTACTTTGTGCATATGGTCAAATTAGGACTCGAGACCACCCCCATTGAGTTCAAAATGACGTTTGCGATCTTTTTAAGTATAAACTTTGATATGTTTGGAGATAGTGGAATTTTCGCCACTTTTTCGCTTATGGCTTTGGTTTGGGCTGAACCACTTACTAACTCAGTCCCAACCCATCTCCTCTTCATCACATCCTTCTTCATAAATTCCTAACTCTAAAGCTTCTTCAAAAATGGTGGAGGGAATGGGAAATTAAAACTCCAAAGCCTTAGTCTTCATTGCTAATCCAACATCTACTCCAAATTCAAGTGAAGACATTGATTCAAGCTTGTTATTGTTCTTGCTTTGCTTTCAAGCTTCATCTCCATCAATTTCCATGAAAAGGTGAGATTTTTAACTCACATTCTTGTCTATAACTATCTTGGATTGTTGGGAATGACTCCCCGTCACTTTAGCATGTACATTTGCATTTGGTTTGGATTGGATTGGCGAAAAACTCCAATTTTTAGTGTTTTTGGTGAATTCCTGGGCTTAGGTCGTTCTGCCTCGGTAGCTCGTCCTACTTAGGTCGCTGGGCCTTAGGACGCTCGCGTGGAAAAGTCTCTGCCTGCATATAGCTCGTTCTGGGCTTAGGTCGTTCGCCCCTTAGCTCGTTTATTCCTTAGGTCGCTCGGAGATCTAAAACAACACTAGGTCGCGATCGATTAGGTCGCTATGTCTTCCTTCGCTAGGTCGTTTCCTAGCTCGCCATCAATAGGTCGGTCTCCTAAGGTCGTTCGTACTTTAGGTCGCTTGACCATTGAAGCATCTCGAGACCAGTTAGGTCGTTACGTCCAAGGTCGCGCCATCGGCTAGCTCGCTTCCTTTAGGTCGCTCGACCTGTTTTACCACTAGGTCTCTCACTAGTTAGGTCGCACGCCTAGCTCGCTTCTTTTAGGTCGCTTGACCTTACCTACTCATTAGGTCGCACCTCGTTAGGTCATGCCTTTCCTTAGCTCGGCCTTCCCCCTTTAGGTCGAGAATCCTTAAGTCGCTCGACCCCATCACTGCTTAGGCCATTAGACCTTATTTTCTTTAGGTCGCTTGACCTTATTTCCTTTAGGTCGTTAGACCTTATTTTCTTTAGGTCGTTAGACCTTACTTCTTTTTGGTCGCTCGGCCTTACTTCCTTTAGGTCGCTCGACCTCACCACCTTAGGTCGCATCACCTATAGGCCGCTCGCCCTATTGCCTTGATAAGTCGTTCGGCCATGTCACCAAGATAGGTCACGCCCACCTAGGTCGCTCGGCATGCTATCCTTAGGTCGTTCGACCTATTTTACTTTAAGTCGCTACCTCTTTAGGTCGTTGCACTTTAGCTCGGCCATGATTAGGTTGCGTGGGTATTTCTACTTGGATGATTTTGGAACTGATTTCCTTGGATTTTATTCACGTCTTCGAATGTGAATTTTAGTGAATTGATTTGTTTCTACAATCAATTTTGTGACTTGTCACTTTAAAAATATAAAGGTTTCAATACTAGTAGTAAATATTAAAACTCTTTCATCAAAATGATTTCAACACTAATTTATTACAAAGCTCTTTTCCTAAACCGTTTTCCAATCTATTAGTATATACAAGCCTTTACTTCACTCGGATGAGAAATCGAATTAAACGGCTTAGTAAAACAAGTGGTATGAAACGCTTGCGTTTGCTTCGTCGGTTAACTCTTAGACTTGTTCGATTGAACCTCTTGTGACAATTTTCTAGTGAGATATACAGTTTGTTCGTAAATATTTAAGTTAAGCAAGTGGTTATGGGACATGAAGCTAAACTCATATATTTACTAGCTTAGTGTGATTGACACTTCTTGATGGCAATGACGATCATTTTCGTGATTTAGACTAGCAATGTGCGATGTCTTTTTGATTCGGTTCATCGGACGTTACGCTGTACGACGTCGTTGTTCCGTTTTATCGTGATTTGGTTCATCGGACGTTACGCAGTACGACGTCGTTGTTCCATTTTACTATGTGTTGGTTCATCAGATGTTACGTTGTACGACATCGTTGTTCCTTTTTATCGTGTGTTGGTTCATCGGACGTTACGCTGTACGACGTCGTTGTTCCATTTTACTATGTGTTGGGTCATCGGATGTTACGCTGTACGACATCGTTGTTCCTTTTTATTGTGCTTTGGTTCACCGGACATTACGCTGTACGACGTCTATGTTCCTATTTATTATGTCTCTTGGATCATCGGACGTTACGCTGTATGACGTCGTTGTTCCTATTTATTGTGTCTCTGGATCATCGGACGTTACGCTGTACGACGTCGTTGCTCCGAATTATGTGATTTCCGGGTTTCTTGTGTTGATTTTTGGAATTTGTGCTTCACCAATTTTCGCGGTTTTCTTTGATAAGTTTTATCAATTTTTGTGCATTGGTGAGTTTGTGTGTCATTGACTTGTTATGAATACAAGTTTAGGGTATGATACCCCATTTTATCTTTGAGAAGATTCTTGTGATATTGATTAATCTCTTGTTGATTTTCAATTACATACTTATAGTAGTATGCCATTATGGTTATTATATGTTCATGCCATATCTCTTATTCTATACCATGTCATCTGATATTTATAGCTAGACTGATCCGTTTATTATTTTCTTATGAAATAATACTCGGGTCAGACCGAGATGTTACAGGTGCTTCTGCTTGACTTCTCTTCTGGGACTACTCTGACTTTTGGCTAACTACTTAGATTAGTAGTTTTTGTTGTATACATTTGAGATATAGACTCCGTGATGTATACTTATTCTTTTGTGTAGCTTGTGGCTATCCTTTTGTATTATCGTGGGTCTTTCAGACCACTACTCTGATGTACACTTTCATGTGTTATATATATATATATTCATATCTTTTTCCGCCTTTGTGATATGGATGTCTGTGACTGATTTATGTTATGTTTATTTCTATATTTATTTCCGAGGATTACATACAGCCACCGCGTGATAGCTTTGAGTTTGTATCGGTATGTCGGACTTGCATGTTATTCTATCTGACATATCGGTGCTCGCACAAAGCAATTACACGGATGGTCCTTCCTCAACAGCCTTATTCTCCGTGCTAGTTGACAACATTACACCGTAGTGTTCTTGGCTAGCGTGGGTATAGAGGTGGGGCGTCACAGCTTGGTATCGGAGCCAAACTTTGGAACAATGTAGAATAACTTAACAAGGATTATCGTCCTAAGTCCACCTTAGGAGTCGTGCCTTAGGTTTTAATTCGAGTCTTCGTACCGATTCATCCTATTTCCTTTTATGTATCCTTATTTTATCTATCAAGATTTGCTTGATATTTATTTGGAGAATAACTTTTCTTCTTCTCTCTTTCTTAAAGAAGAGAATGTCTAGACCAGGCCGTCCCAGAATCGGACCATCTACTGTTACTCCCCAGGATGGAGTATTTTTGTCTGCCCAGCAGCTTCTTGATCTTGTAAAGAATGCTCAAGCAGCCGGACCCATTCCAGAGCCTACCCATCCTAGATCTGGTTTTGCACGCTTGTGCAGAGATTATACCGATTTGCGTGGAAGGCCATTCAAGGGATCCGAGAGTGTTATAGAAATTCAAGCTTGGCTCAAATCATGCGATCGCATCTTTTCTCGCATGAACCTTATTGATCTACATCGAGTCCAGGTGGCTTCTAGCATGCTCTAAGAAAGAGCATTGGATTGGTATGAGCTTTTAATTTCCGAAGTCGTTGAAGCGGATCTTACTTGGGAGCAATTCCAGGAAAGATTCGAATTGAAATTTGTATCGGAGGCTGAAAAAGTAACTTTAGCCCGGCGCTTCATAGACCTTGTTCAAGGTGAATCTTCTGTGACAGACTATGTCGCATCTTTCGAATCTCTTTCTAAATACGGGGTTGAGTATATTAATACCCCGATGAAGAAAAATCAGAGGTTCGTCTATGGGTTGAATAAGAACCTCAAGAAGCCATTACTTCTGAAACTAGAAGTTTCATTTGATCTGCTTATTGACATCGCTCTTCGTCTTGAAGAGGCCGACAGAGAAAGCGATATTGAAGTTGTGCGTGCCAAATAGAACTTCAACGACAACTTGAAAAGGCCTATTAAATTCAAAGGCCCCAATCCCATCAAGAAAGGGAAGCAACAAACTCCGGTAGCAAAGACTCCTACCTCTAGTCGTGGACGATGCTACAATTGTGGTTCCACAGACCACTATGCAAGGGAGTGCCTGAAACCTCTCTTTTGCCGTTATTGCAAAAGTTCGGGCCATCTTATATCTACATGTCCCATACTCCAAAGTAGGAGAGAGGGAGAGCTAAATGTTGTTCAAGTCCCCAGTGACACTTCTCTTGGTTAAGGTAATTCTCCTTTTATCTTTGATGATATTTCTTTTGAGATTATCTTATTCGAGTTCTTTTTGATATGGGTTTCATCTCATTATTTTTATATCAAAAGAACTTGTGATTCTTTTTCTTTAAAACATTTCTGGGCTTGATGACTTCTTTGAGGATTGCGAATCCGGATTGGTGGATCCGCAACACTCAATTTGTTTTTTTATCTATGTCGAAATTATTTTATGTGATTTTTCTTTCCGAGCCGATCTTTACTTATGCTTCGAAATTGACTTTTGTAAGGATTGGCTTAATTACTATGAAGCCATATCCTTTGTCCCGTGTGAACTATTCATCTTCGACATTTTTAATCTGTTAAGCAGATTTCTGTTTTTCCCTTGTGATTTTGATCCCAATTTGATGGCATCATTTTATTCTTTAAGCTCACATGATGAGGAAAGTGTCATTTCTCTCATTCATGTAGTTTGAGAATTTTCCGGTATTTTTGAGTTTGTCTTAGGATTATCACCTAAGCAATCTTTTGAGTAGTGATAAGGTCTTTTTAGCTCGACCTTGCCATCGATTTTCATTTGCTACGAGTTGCGGGAGTTAGCATTTCATTTACCGCCTTCCGCACTCGTTATGAAACTTATGAATGACTTATTATGTCATTCAGTTTGTCCAGCTTATTTCATCCATTTTATGAATCGAGTATTCTACGATCTCGATGACTCCATTCTTGTATATATTGGTTTTGGATGAAAGCAGCAATTTAAAATTTTGCAAATCTTTTTCATAAGATTTATTTATAAGTACAATTTGATTTTTGCTCTTAAGCGAGCAAAGAATATTCTTAAAGGTTTTTAAGAACATGTTTATCATATAAAAAATGATTTTGTGATTGTATTGCCCATTGAGTGCTTTAAGAATTCTGGTCGATGCGCTTGATCAACGTTATCGATAGGGATTTCCTAAACGCTTTGATGAGACAGTCAGACACAATAAATTGACTTGTAAAAATGTAAATTTTTCTAGAAAGATTGTTACATTAAGATCAATGCAATTTTGAAAGTTTTACCTTTTCGGGAAAGAGGATTATTTAAAAGAACTCTTTTCCGATACTCTTATTCTTGTGATTCCCGATGGGAACCAAGACTTTATCTTTTGTACCAATACTAATCGTATTGGTTTAGATTTCATTCTCTTGCAAAAGAGAACGTGCTATCTCTTGTGCTTCTAAATCATTAATGCCTATTGAGACTAGATATGCCACTCATGATCTAGTGCTCGTGGCTATCGATTTCGCTTTTTTTAAAAAAAAAATTGGCATCATTATTTTTGGGTGAGAAATTTGTTCTTTACCCTGATCATAAATCTTTGGAATATTTATTTTCTCATAAGGAACTTAATATTGGATCAAGTTTCTTGCATCTTATGATCTTGATATTCTTTGTATATTCCCAAAAAGGGGAATCGCGTTGCCAATGCACTTTGTTGTAAACAACAAGTGGTTGTTTCTTTGATGATGTCCTAATGGAATGATCACCTTTCCAACATCGAACGTTTCGATATACTTCGTTTTATTGAGTTTCATCTCATTCGCTTTATGGACTAACGTCCGATGTTCTTTTATGGTGTTCGGTTCATCGGATGTATCGTTATTGTACTACATCGATGTCCCGGCTTTTCGGTTCACTTTGACGTACTGTTTTTGTACTACGTCGGTGTTCCAAATTATTCGAGATTCTCGTTTCTTGAGAGTACCGTTTTGTACTACGTCGTTGCTCCGGCTTAATTTTCTGCTATTCTTGACGTTTTCCATGTCTTTTAACTATGGAAATGCTTTTAGGTTTCCGATTTTTATTCTTGAGCCTGGTGTTATAGTAGGGATTGAAGTTTCACCAGATTTGACTTTTGAGCAACATTCTATTCGCATCATTGCTTCGGAGGTTGAGCGCCTTCGAAAATAAAGATGTTCTCTTTGTGTGAGTTCTATGGTTCTCAAATCCCAAGGATTTCTCTTGGGGAATCTAGAGAATTCATCGAGCGAACACATCCGGACTTACTTTCTCATGCTCTTTGAGGTGAACTTTTATTTCAAATTTCTTTTGGTGTTATTATGCTTATATAGTTGTTACTTTTTATTTCCACCTTATATATTGCGTGGACGCAATTTCTTTAAGGAGGGGAGTCTGTAACAACCCGCATATTCGACGATTATGTATTTGAATATCTTATTTAAATATTTTAATCGTTAGTCGGATATTAGTCCGAAAAGCTACTTCGTGCATACGGTCAAATTAGGACTCGAGACCACCCCCATTGAGTTCAAAATGACGTTTGCGATCTTTTTAAGTATAAACTTTGATATGTTTGGAGATACTGGAATTTTCGCCACTTTTTCGCTTATGGCTTTGGTTTGGGCTGAACCACTTACTAACTCAGTCCCAACCCATCTCCTCTTCATCACTTCCTTCTTTATAAATTCCTAACTCTAAAGCTTCTTCAAAAATGGTGGAGGGAATGGGAAATTAAAACTCCAAAGCCTTAGTCTTCATTGCTAATCCAACATCTACTCCAAATTCAAGTGAAGACATTGATTCAAGCTTGTTATTGTTCTTGCTTTGCTTTCAAGCTTCATCTCCATCAATTTCCGTGAAAAGGTGAGATTTTTATCTCACATTCTTGTCTATAACTATCTTGGATTGTTGGGAATGACTCCCCATCACTTTAGCATGTACATTTGCATGTGGTTTGGATTGGATTGGCGAAAAACTCCAATTTTTAGTGTTTTTGGTGAATTCCTGGGCTTAGGTCGTTCTGCCTCGGAATTAGCTCGTCCTACTTAGGTCGCTCGGCCTTAGGTCGCTCGCGTGGAAAAGTCTCTGGCTGCATATAGCTTGTTCTGGGCTTAGGTCGTTCGCCCCTTAGCTCGTTTATTCCTTAGGTCGCTCGGAGATCTAAAACAACACTAGGTCGCGATCGATTAGGTCGCTATGTCTTCCTTCGCTAGGTCGTTTCCTAGCTTGCCATCAATAGGTCGGTCTCCTTAGGTCGTTTGTACTTTAGGTCGCTTGACCATTGAAGCATCTCGAGACCAGTTAGGTCGTTACGTCCAAGGTCGCGCCATCGGCTAGCTCGCTTCCTTTAGGTCGCTCGACCTGTTTTACCACTAGGTCTCTCACTAGTTAGGTCGCACGCCTAGCTCGCTTCTTTTAGGCCGCTCGACCTTACCTACTCATTAGGTCACACCTCGTTAGGTCGTGCCTTTCCTTAGCTCGGCCTTCCCCCTTTAGGTCGAGAATCCTTAAGTCGCTCGACCCCATCACTGCTTAGGTCGTTAGACCTTATTTTCTTTAGGTCGCTTGACCTTATTTCCTTTAGGTCGTTAGACCTTATTTTCTTTAGGTCGTTAGACCTTACTTCTTTTTGGTCGCTCGGCCTTACTTCCTTTAGGTCGCTCGACCTCACCACCTTAGGTCGCATCACCTATAGGCCGCTCGCCCTATTGCCTTGATAAGTCGTTCGGCCATGTCACCAAGATAGGTCGCGCCCACCTAGGTCGCTCGGCATGCTATCCTTAGGTCGTTCGACCTATTTTACTTTAAGTCGCTACCTCTTTAGGTCGTTGCACTTTAGCTCGGCCATGATTAGGTCGCGTGGGTATTTCTACTTGGATGATTTTGGAACTGATTTCCTTGGATTTTATTCACGTCTTCGAATGTGAATTTTAGTGAATTGATTTGTTTCTACAATCAATTTTGTGACTTGACACTTTAAAAATATAAAGGTTTCAATACTAGTAGTAAATATTAAAACTCTTTCATCAAAACGATTTCAACACTATTTTATTACAAAGCTCTTTTCCTAAACCGTTTTCCAATCTATTAGTATATACAAGCCTTTACTTCACTCAGATGAGAAATCGAATTGAACAGCTTAGTAAAACAAGTGGTATGAAACGGTTGCGTTTGCTTCGTCGGTTAACTCTTGGACATGTTCGATTGAACCTCTTGTGACAATTTTCTAATGAAGACCTACAGTTTGTTCGTAAATATTTAAGTTAAGCAAGTGGTTATGGGACATGAAGCTAAACTCATATATTTACTAGCTTAGTATGATTGACACTTCTTGATGATCAATGACGATCATTTTCGTGATTTAGACTAGCAATGTGCGATGTCTTTTTTATTCGGTTCATCGGACGTTACGCTGTACGACGTCGTTGTTCCATTTTATCGTGATTTGGTTCATCGGACGTTACGCTGTACAACGTCGTTGTTCCATTTTACTATGTGTTGGTTCATCGGATGTTACGTTGTACGACATCGTTGTTCCTTTTTATCGTGTGTTGGTTCATCGGACGTTACGCTGTACGATGTCGTTGTTCCATTTTACTATGTGTTGGGTCATCGGATGTTACGCTGTACGACATCGTTGTTCCTTTTTATTGTGCTTTGGTTCATCGGACGTTACGCTGTACGACGTCGTTGTTCCTATTTATTGTGTCTCTGGATCATCGAACGTTACGCTGTACGACGTCGTTGCTCCGAATTATGTGATTTCCGGGTTTCTTGTGTTGATTTCTGCAATTTGCGCTTCACCAGTTTTCGCGGTTTTCTTTGATAAGTTTTATCAATTTTTGTGCATTGGTGAGTTTGTGTGTCATTGACTTGTTATGAATACAAGTTTAGGGTATGATACCCCATTTTATCTTTGAGAAGATTCTTGTGATATTGATTAATCTCTTGTTGATTTTCAATTACATACTTATAGTAGTATGCCATTATGGTTATTATATGTTCATGCCATATCTCTTATTCTATACCATGTCATCTGATATTTATAGCTAGACTGATCTGTTTATTATTTTCTTATGAAATAATACTCGGGTCAGACCGAGATGTTATAGGTGCTTCTGTTTGACTTCTCTTCTGGGACTACTCTGACTTTTGGCTAACTACTTAGATTAGTAGTTTTTGTTGTATACATTTGAGATATAGACTCCGTGATGTATACTTATTCTTTTGTGTAGCTTGTGGCTATCCTTTTGTATTATCGTGGGTCTTTCAGACCACTACTCTGATGTACACTTTCATGTGTTATATATATATATATATATATATATATTCATATCTTTTTCCGCCTTTGTGATATGGATGTCTGTGACTGATTTGTGTTATGTTTATTTCTATATTTGTTTCCGAGGATTACATACAGCCACCGCGTGATAGCTTTGAGTTTGTATCGGTATGTCGGACTTGCATGTTATTCTATCTGACATATCGGTGCTCGCACAAAGCAATTACACGGATGGTCGCTCCTCAACAGCCTTATTCTCCGTGCTAGTTGACAGCATTACACCGTAGTGTTCTTGGCTAGCGTGGGTATAGAGGTGGGGCGTCACAATAGCATTCGGTCTTTAAACTGTAGGAGCATAAATTGAAAAAGAGTAATGATAGAAAAATATAGCATTGGATAAAATGATAGAAAAACATAGCATTCGGTCTTTAAACTGTAGAAGCATAAATTGAAAAGGAGTAATGATAGACAAATATAGCATTGGATAAAATGATAGACAAACATAGCATTCAGTCTTTAAAATGTAGAAGCATACATTGAAAAAGAGTAATGATAGACAAATATAGCATTTCTACAAATAATGATAGATGAATATAGCACTAGAAAATTGTGCATTCATAGTTGAGAAATAAGATTATAGTTTGTTAAATACTGAATTATTCATTCATAATTTTTTGTACAGGAATCAAAAGGTAAAAGATCAAAGAAAGCAAAAAAACAGAAGGGAAAAAATCAAAGAAAGTATCTCAGGAAAAAATTCAGTATAGATGCATCTTGCTTCCGATGATAAAAAATTTCTGGAAAATTAAGGAAAAAGGAGGCTATCTTGTAGATCAATTGAATTATTTAAAACAAACACCTTTTGAAAAATTTATGCTAGTGTTTTTCAAAGAAATTTTATCCATGGCTGCTTTTACAAAATCATCAACAACCTTAGATGATATCATAGAAACATTTTCTATCACTAACGAAGCTTTTAAAGTGGGGAATGTTTTTTTAAAAATCAAACCTGAAGATATTTCAATTCTCTTTAGCTTACCTTTGTCTGGAATTAATATTTTTCCATTACCTAAAATGAGTTTACAAATCCTTCCAGACAATTGTAAGGATTTTGTACTAAGAAATTTTGGAACAATAGAGCACATCACAAAGGATCTTACCGTTTCAAAAATAAATAATGTACTAGAAACACAACAATTTCAACATGAAACTGATTTTCCAAAACTGATTATTATTCTTGCAATGATAACCTTCTTCTTTCCCGACAACCAAAGATACTTACCATGGGGATATATTCCTTATATTATTGATCACAACAAAATGAACTCGGTATCTTGGCCAGTTTCAATTCATCATTCATTGATTAGAGCTTTGATGGCTTTCAAAACAAAGCCGAGAAACGTGCCAGGTTGTTCCATGCTCCCAATTGTAAGTACAACATTCTAACTTTATGTTAATACATCTATCTCTATAAATTAAATTATATACATTATATATTTTAACAAGTAATACTTTATTTGTAGTTTTTCCTATGTGAGCATGTCAATTTGATATCTCCATTAGCAACATACTGTTCTATTTTACCTAGATTTGGGAGGTGGAATATCGGAAGCTTGAAAAAAGTCATTTCAAGAGAAGCTTTGATAAACATGGACAGTAGAAAGGTGTTATTTCTCACACAAGTACAAGAAATGTATACTGATAGATAAATATATCATAACATAATGTATATTAACAGTTTTCATTTTGTTATTATACAGTCATAATTTAAATGATAGTTACATATATCATTTCTGCACAAATACAATTTTCTGTAGTTGCTACTAAAAAATGATAGTCAGATATAGCATCACATGAAAAATGAAAATTATAAATAAAATTACTTCATTCATTGTATCTTAGCTCATTCATTACTATTTATGTTATTACATAGATTTTTGTTGAAATAAGAAACCTGACTGAAGATGAAAAGGCACTTCTTCAACAAAAAAACCAACAAATTTTTTTTCAGCTGGATACAAATGAGAATATTGTGATACAAAAAGTAGAAAACTTGGAAGAGACATCAAAAAAGCAAGTTGACTCAATGAAACAGTACATTGAAGATTTGGAAAATAAATTAAAGAAGAACGAAAAAGAATTAGAAATGGAGAGACAAAAAAGAATACAAGCAGAAGGCACTGTCATACAGTTGAGAAAAGAAATCAAAATGTTGAAATCAAAACCAAGAGAAGATATAGAAGCACCATCATTTGATCTGAATATAACCCAGGAAATAAAAAGATGCAGGAAGAGAAAAAACAACAGCATCAGAAGAAACCTTCAAAGGAAATAGAAAAATCCCCGACAGTGAATGAAAGAACACAGAAGAAACCAAGCTCTTTAGTTTTGAGGGTTAAAAAGCGCCAACGAAGGAATAAAATTGATCCCGATTGCCAGTATGAAATTGTTCACAGAAAAACAAAGAAAAATGTTGACAATGAAGACCAAATGGAACAGCCTGAAACTGAAGAAGGTCAAAAAAAATACAAGTGAACAGAAACAAGAAGAACAAAATGAAGAATCTGATTATGAAGAGGAATCTGAAACTGAAACAGATGAGCAAGTCACTACAATTGAAAATGAAGAAATAATTGATGTTGATGGATACTCGCCATTAACTAAAGCTTACAAGAGTAAAGATATAACAAAAAGAAGTATTCTAAAATTATTGAATGAAGAACAGCAAAACAAAATTCTTACTTTCTTCAAATTTAATGAAAATGAGAAGTAAGATTTCTGATCTTTTTTCTTTCATTATATTTGTAATTAAATAAAATTGAAAAAAAAAACAACTTGTCAATTATTGATTTTCAATTACAGCACTGTAGCATATGAAAAAGATGAAGAGAACAAAGAAGGAATCACGATAGTGAAATCTATGCTGGAAGCTGTTCTATTTGAGGGGGTTACAGATGGACAGGTATGCATCAACTCAGAATTATGATAGAAAAAAATGTATATAAATGTATAAAATGAAAGAATGATAGGTAAACCTAGCATTCAACTTTCAAAGTGCATATAAATGAATTGAATGAGAGAGTGACAGCTAAAAGCAGCATTACTATTTGTAAAATGCAGATAATTGTATAGGATAGGAGAATGATTGTTACAACTAGCATTCATAGTTTTTTAAGTGCATATAAATGTAAAAGATGAGAGAATGATAGTTAAAACTAGCATTCGAAGTTTCTAACTGCATATAAATGTATTAAATAAAAGAATGGTAGTTAAAAACAACATTGGTATTTGTAAAGAGCATATAAATATGTCAAATGTCAAAGATGATTGTTTAAACTATCATTTGCATTTTTCAGTGCATACAATGAAGTAAACATGTAATTGATAGTGAATACTAGCATAAATATTCCTGGTACAAAAACAAAATATCCCATAAAACTTACAGCCTTCTTTGTTTGCTTAAACAGATTATTGATTGGTTTTACTACAATCAGGAGATGTATGAACACGGTTACTACTTCACCACAATGATGATGGTAAGTATAAGCTTTTCATTATAAATGTTAAAAAATATATAAAGTATTCTAATGCATATGAATGTGCAGAATGCTATAGCACATGATCAGTAAACTGTGATAAAAAACATAGTCATACAGGCAATAGATGTCATTGTCAAAGATGAATTTACAGAGAAAATTTTCTTCCCTCTACATTACACAAACCATTAGAGCTTGTTGATGCTAAACTATGAAACAATGCAGTGGAGTCATTATGATTCAACAAAACCAAAAAGTAGATCAACAAGGACTTCAAACCCCAGCTATAACCAAGCCATCATTCTTCTAAGAAAAGTATAATTTTTATATCAGTCTAACATTAATATATAGCACTAATTTTTCTTCTTGCAGAAAGACAAAATTGAATTAATGTTTAAGAAGAAATGGGTAGAAGTAGGAATACTGAACAAAAAATTTCACAAACCTAAGGTGTTGCAGCCAAAAAGCCCACCACAGGATTGTGATTCGTAAGTAACTAATTTCATTTCTTCTCTTGTCATTTTAGTTTGTATATTCATCCAACTTTTGTTATTCTTTTTTAAAATATAGCTGACTACATCTAATGATCAAAATGATAGTTAAACCTACAACTGAAAATTTTAAAATGCATAAAACTGTGAAAATGAAAAAAAATGACAGTTCAAACTATCATTTACATTTTTTCAGTGCTTATAAATTTATCAAATATCGAAAATGATTGTTTACACTACCATACATATTTTTAAGTTCTTTTGGACTAGACTAAACATGCAAGACAATAACAAAATATCATTTGTATTTTTAAATTGCACTAGAATGCATTAAATATGCAAAATGATAGTTAAAGCTAGCATTGCTAATTGACAGTTCATTGAACTGCATCTAATGAACAAAAAGATTATGTATAAGATGCACATTGCAAACACAACAATGGTGTCTTTATTAATGTATTGATTAATAGTGTGATAAAAATATAAAGCTATATTTTAGAATTCTAGTGTAAAGAATGCTATTTTATTTTAACATTAGCTTATACTGTAATATTAACTAATATTTCCATATCTGAAACAGACTTGATTGTGCATTCTTTGTCATGACAAACTTGAAAAAACTGGACAAGGATGAGATGCCAGATAAATATTCAAAGGAAATGCTTAGAAACCTAAGAGCTGCAGTGGTGCTTGACATACTCAATGATCCACAATATAGTTGGTCAATGCAGAAATCCTACAAAGATTCTACATAAGAATAGCTATTGCATTTTAACTTCTTTGAACTTTAGAATTATTTGAACAGAAACACTTCTGCTAATTAAACTAAGATGGAGTCTGAGATGGAGTCTGATATGGAGTCTGAGATGGAGTCTGATATGGAGTTTGAGATGGAGTCTAAGATAGAGTCTTATATGTTATACAACGCTTGTATTTTGTTCTCAGTACATAAACTGCTCAGATGTATTTGAACTTCTCGATTTGAATTTGACTTGATTATAATTGTCTGTTTTCAGTGCATGAACTACAATGTATAAACTAAAGATATATTCATTTGTCATTTTTATGTGTTTTCTGATGCTTTTACTGTATTTCTGAAGTGGTAAATAATGATTTACACTGAAATGCTAGATAAAACTAGCATTATGCGAAAATACATTTCTTGGTAATTGAACTGTGATGAATAATGCGTGGATTTATCCATATATCATTTATATATGATTTCCAATGTATGAACTCTGTTTCAAGAGTGATGACTACTGTTTACACTGTAACTTGCATTTAACTGAAATGCTAGATACAACTATCATTCAACTGTACATCACCAAACTGTCAATTAATCACAAAACCACTTATGTAATCTCATTAGCTAATCATATAAACAGTATATCATCATCATCAGATACTTCATTCTTGCACAACAGCTTACTTAGTTCTATACAATAACTGATTATGGGTTTCAATGTTGAAATTGTATTTCAGGTGAAATGCATACTGATTACAATGAAATGTTAGTTACAACTAGCATTCGACTAAAATGATAAGTACATCTAACATTGAATAGAAATGTTAATACTGAAGTGCAGAGCAAATACAGTTCTTCAATTCATATTATATATTTTGCAATATGATTAAATAATAGATTCCTAAAAAAATTCAACAACAAAGGAAAATATAAGAACATCAGATATTTGAAGTTAAAACAAAATTACCAAAACAGTTCACATTTTATTTTCTAATGAATTCACAAAGTATGACTTCATTCTTCTATAAGCTTTAGCAGCTTTACAGTTAAAAAACTATTCTATTACACTAACAAAACACATAAATTTTCTTAACTTTTTGAAGAAGCAAGACAATTCCTTTTGTTGTGGCCAACTACATTACACTGGCTACATCTGTTTCTTTTACTTTGAGAATATCCAAATCCACCACGCCTCTTTGTAGATGGTCTTCCTGCACCACGAACTTCTTTAGGAGGCCTAATCAAAACATTATTTTCAGCAGCAACTGGTTTATCAAAATCTGGAATTGGATTGATAGCATTAGCATACGAAGATCTGAAAGAATTAACAGTAAAATATTCCTCCACAAAATCATAAACTGATAATCTAGACTTGTTAATGCACTTAATTGCATGCGCACATGGAAAACTAGTAACTCTCCATTGATTACAACTGCATAAACGATTTTTAAGATCAACAACCTGTGACTTAGGAGATTTAGCTTCAAACACAAATTCCGAGGACTTATAAACATCCCAAACAAAGCCATCATCTACTAACTTAGACAAACGTTCCTCCATAACTGGACAAAGATTTGTTGTCCACAAACAACATTCCTCTCTTCGTCTCGCCATTTGCTCCATAACTTTTACTCGAATACCATCCAAACAAGAAGTTATAGGCATAACTCTATCTTCCAAAATCCATGAGTTGAAACTTTCTGCAACATTTGAAGATAGAGATAGTGCGTTGTAAAGTGTGCCAGGCGACCATGGACGATTGCCAGGGTAAATTTAAACAACAGAATCTATCGTATTACTCATAGCGCATGGACAAAATACAATAGAATATATATATAGTGAAGCTTCATAGAATAGAATCTCATCAATAAAACTTCATAATAGTTGAATACAAACATCTGAACATTCAATACACCAAGCCTCACTACATAACACTCAGAGAATATACAAGCAGCGGAACATCCAGTACATATAGTAAGAAGATAATATGCAATCCTCCAGCTCGTCTTCGACATCAGCACCGTGGAAAGCAAGAACAGCACCTGTCACCTGCTACCTAGTCTGCCCGTCCCAAAATGGACGAACAGCCCAAGGCAATAAGAGTTAAAACATAAAGCCTTGAGTCAGACAACAGTCTTAGTGAGTGGTAAATTAACTAACAACATACCAAAAGAGCATAAAGGAAAAGGAATAGGAATCCAACCCTCCCACTCCACCTCTTTCTACAGTGATAGCCCCCAGACACACACTAAGCAGAAGCAAACATAGCAAACATAGCAAAGCATACAATTTAAAGTAAAGTAATTATCACTCGAGTCAAGGGCGATGCTTTCCAAGTACAAACCCCCAAGGCCTAAACCAAGATCAGATAAGCACCCAGAAAATACCGCTCTTGAGACCGAATGACGATACAACCAAACATCCATGACTCTGGCTATCACTGTTATCATTGCTTCGATATCATCGTTAATTGAATGACCGGCTCTTTATTTCATCCGTCCGTCAAGGGCTAATGGAAACCCCGGTTCTAGACATAACTACGCACGTCATCGTGACCCGTGCCTAGGACTATCGAATCTGCCCAGAGTACTTGACTACCAATCAGTAGCCTTCAGGGACTATCGAATCTGCCCAACGTACTCTTGCTTTGAGCATGCTAGAACCTTCAACAACGATGATATCTCAGCCTTCTAGTCATCCTCCTCGATGACTATTTCCATACTAGCTCAAGCGCCTCTCGAGCAAACCATTATCCTCAAACCCGAACCATATCACCGAGTTATCAATCTGCTTGGAATGATCCCGTCTGGATTAGACCAAGGCTATCTCATATCATACTTCGCCTCATCATCATCATAGCAAAGCTTCATCTCAACATCATCATCAAATCTATCCATATGAGCTTCATCATCCGCTACATATGCCACGAGCAACTTTTCCAATTCAAGAGCCTTTCCCTTAGCTTTTGAATCATCTTCGGTCTAAATCAAATCATCAATCATCTAATTCATAGCAATCAATCAAATCAAACATTAATCCAAGTAAACAAGCATTCAAATATGATCTAAATAGACAATTATAACAATAATGGCAATTTCGTAATTAAAGAGTCAAAAGTCTAACAAGCATGAAAACATGAGCAATATCTCTATAATCTTGATGAATGAACTTGCATAGGTTAACATGTAGTAAAATGGATGCCAAATCATTATGAACAATGGATCTATATGGATCTATACTTAGGATTAGGAAAATGCATGGAAATCTCTACTTTAGCACAAAATCAAGCCAACGATCCGATATACTCCTTTGGATTCGTGTGAGAGATAATCACCACTCACCAAATCGCCTAAACACCTTAAAAGAAACCCACTTCAGATCTGGACAGCGAAGGATCTAACTCGATCTATCACAAATCCGCTTCAAACGATGAAATCTCTCTTCAAAGGATGTAGATCTTCAATCTAAGCTCTTGAATCTTCAATTTGATCTTCGATTTGGATGGAAGGAATCACAAGATTAGAGTGGAGAAAAGAAGTGAAGAAGTGTAGAAGTCGAGCTCTCAAAATGGCAGCACTTCGTCGCTTCAAAATCCGGATCCCAAAAGTGAAGAAAAACCCTCCTATTTATAGGCTGAAATACCCCTTAGGTCGTCTGCTCGCAATTAGGTCGTCCACGACCTACGACCCAAAAACCCATGACCTAACAACGCGCCTCTACGACCTACGACCTAGCGCAAGCGCGCGACTTACAGATCCAACGACCTAACACATGCGCGCTTATATGACCTAACGACTTAGCATATGCGCGCTTCCTCGCGACCTACGACCTAACGAGGATGCAGCCTAGCGACCTAACACAGACCGCTTCTATGACCTAACACTCCTGCGACCTAACACAGACACGCTTCCTTGCGACCTAACAATTCCACGACCTAACGACCTAACAAACCTACGACTTAACACACACGCGCGACCTAACACTTAGCTAGGTTACGACCTAACTCCTTAGGTCATCTAACGACCTAACTACGCTAACTCGCTAACTCTTTTAGGTCGCTGCATATCCTTAAGTCGCTCAACCCTTAGGTCGCCAACTTCCTATAGGTCACTAATTCCTATAGGTCGCTCACTCTCTTAGGTCGCCGACCGACCTATCCCTTAGGTCGTTAACTCGCCCCATCTCTTAAGTCGCTTACTAACTTAAGTCGCCTATTTCCTTAAGTCGCTCAAAAACTTAGGTCGCTAACATCCTATAGGTCGCTCCAACCGACCTAACTTACCCCACGACCTAAGCTATCACACGACATATCTTCTAAACGACCTAACTATCACACGACCTAACTCCTTAGGTCGTTCTAATCCTTAGGTCGCTCCACTTCACTAAGTCGCCTACCTCATAACTCGCCATCCTCCTTAGGTCGCTCCAAGCTTTCATACGACCTAAGACTTAGAATCTGGACGACTTATCAACAATGCGACCAAATGTCAACTGTTTTACGATGTTTCGATCCGTAAAAATATGGGTCGTTACATTCTCTCCCCCTTAGGAATTTCGCCCCCGAAATTCCAAACAAACAGAGCAACCAAAGACTATTCTGCATGCCTACCATCCATAGCAATCACCAAACCATGCATCCAATTCTAGCTTAGCATGCAAAATTCTAAAACTAGAACAAGTTACAATGTCGTTAGATGACACGACACCTTAGGGCCATACCTTGAAGAGTTTAGGATGAGCTGCCTTCATCCTCTCTTCCACCTCCCATGTACAGTCGTTATCATCATCACTCCATTGTATCTTGAGCAACTTTACTACCTTCCTCCTAAGCTGTTTCGTGTCGATTCCCAAAACACGAAGTGGCTTACGAGGTCTCTTATCGACTGGATCAACTTCGAAATCTTCACAGCTATCAGCAGAAACCATTGTATTCGAGTCGTGCACATACTTCCGTAGATATGATACGTGAAAAACATTGTGCACACCCGACATCTTCTCAGGTAACCCCAATCTATAGGCGAGCTTTCCAATTTGCTCGGTGATCGAGAATGGTCCAACAAATCTCGGAGTCAATTTTCCTTTCTTCCCGAATCGAATAACATTCTTCAGAGGAGAAATATTCACAAAAACCATATTACCTACGTTGAATTCCAAATCCTTACGACGCTTATCGGCATAACTTTTCTGACGGTCTTGGGCTGCCTTCATTCGTTGCCGAATGATCTCTATGCAATCTGAAGTCTGTCGAATCATCTCTAGCCCAAGCATCAGCTTTTCTCCTGTCTCCAACCAACATGTCAGAGAGTTACACGGTCTTCCATACAATGCCTCATACGGTGCCATACCAATGCTTGACTGGTAACTGTTGTTATACGAAAATTCCACCAAATGAAGGTGATCCTCCCATGATCCTCCGAAATCCAAAACACAAGCTCTGAGGAGATCTTCCAAAACTCGGTTGACTCTCTCGGTTTGACCATCTGTTTGAGGGTGATAAGCTGTACTCAAACACAACTTGGTTCCCAAAACTTCCTGGAAGCTCTTCCAAAATCCACTAGTGAACAATGGGTCTCGATCGCTCACTATACTCTTCGGAATACCATGGAATCGAACTATCCACTTAACATACAACTCAGCCAACTTTGATGCAGTCCTAGTCGATCGAACAGGAA
The DNA here is from genome assembly GCA_030737815.1 of Allium fistulosum. Taxonomy (NCBI): domain Eukaryota; kingdom Viridiplantae; phylum Streptophyta; class Magnoliopsida; order Asparagales; family Amaryllidaceae; genus Allium; species Allium fistulosum. Next base: position 1,364,233,531 of record CM060902.1, on the reverse strand, counting down.
TGAATCTTGCACTCTTAGTCAAACGATCTACAATGACCCAAATCCCTTCATTTCCCGTTCTTGTTCTAGGTAACCCATCAATAAAATCCATCGATACTTGTTCCCACTTCCATGTTGTTTGCACAAAATTGGACAAACACCTCAAAGTTGTATGATTTAGTAGATCTTATGTTATTCTTAGTAATTTGAGCGATTTATGCAAATACGTAAAAACAGGGGCTAAACTGTAAAAAGACACGCAGATTTATAGTGGTTCAGCCAGAATGTGCCTACGTCCACTTTATATGTTATTTCTCTTCTTTTGTTATGATTACAAGTACAAAGCTTTGGTACAAGTAAAAGAAAGTTGTTTGAAGAGTTCCTTCCATGCTTGAGCTCTCAAACTTGTCCCCCATTGCTGTACCCCTGCCCCTCTATTTATAGAGTGAGGCTGGGGGTAGGGGTCTTGGAGGTATATAGCAGCTGGTGGGCCTGGGCTGCTACAATCTGGCCTGATAGGACTTTGGTTCGGTGGTGGGAGGCGTGGTTTGGACCGGCAATGAGTTGGTTCGGCAGGAGATTTGGACCGGCAATGGGTTGGTTCGGCAGGAGATTTGGACCGGCAATGGGTTGGTTCGGCAGGAGATTTGGATCGGCAATGGGTTGGTCCGGTTGGAGTTAGGAAGGCTTTGATTCGGTGGGAGTTAGGAAGGCTTTGATTCGGTGGGAGACCTTTGGGTGGTCCGGCATGTCTGGTTCGGGGAGACCGGATGAAACATCTCCAACACTTGCCCCCCAAAGTGGGGTACGTGCTTATAGGTGCCGCGCTTTGTTCCAGCTGAGCCATTGTATTCGGCCTGAGGACCGATCCACCTGGTCCGGCTATTAAACCTTGCTCTATAAATAGGAGTCTCTAACCTTCATATTTCCTTACCAACTGCGATAACCGAATCAATTATTCGAACTGCCGAATCAGGTGAGTTTGCTTTCTGCCGAATGAACTTCTAGGGCTAGGCTACCGAATGAACTCGGAAATTTTGGACCCCTGACTAACCGAATGATTCTCACATTGAGGTGCCGAATGAGTTTTACACTTGAGTAACCGGATGAACTCAGGGATCTTGAATTCCGAATGAAAAATGATACTGAATATGTTTTTACTGAATGACGTCATATACTTGTTTACATCTTCTGTTCTAACAATGTGTTTTTCCGGTATTGTAGATAATGTCTCGCAAAGCGGAAACTCGATCAGACAAAAAGAAATCCGGGGGCGAAGGAGGTTCCTCTGCCGTGCCCCCAGCTCAGCCGAATCCCGAACGTCACGGACCAATCCCGAGATCACTAGTGGACGGGTACGGCCCTCAGGAAATTCTGAACTCCCCGCCCGACTGTTTTCCTAGTTCCCTCAAGGAGGAGCAGCTTGATGCCATCTCTTGTTCTTTCGGAATTGATAGGGCGCGAATGTTGTTGCCAGGGAGAGATGTTATGCCATACGACCCCCCTGAGGGGTACTTTGCTTACAGCAGATACCACTGCATGTGTGGTGCCATTCCGCCTCTTAATGCTTGGGTAATCAACTTCCTTACATATCTCAAGGTGGCCCCATTCCAGCTTCAACCCAACTCCTATGCTATCCTGGTGAGCCTCTTCGTCATTTTCCAAAGGAAGTATGGTCGTGCTCCTTCCAACCGGGAGATCCAGTACTTGTATAATTTGAGGGGCTATAAGAAGGGGTCCCCATACATTAGCTTGGAGTCAGCCGTGACCTTCAAACCGGTCTTGGATCTGTACTCTAAATTCAGCATGTTCAAGAAAGAGTGGTTCTTTGTTAGGGACGACTCCGTTTCAATCCGGCGCTTTACTTCTGGATGTAAGTTGATGCTTTTACTTATAATTTCTATTCCGATTGCGATGCTTCTTCTCATACTTTCTCATTTTTGCTAGCGACAGGTGGCTTTCCGGTTGTGGAGACTGACCGCCTGGTTCAGACGGCGGCTGAGATAGAAGCTATTCTTGCGAAATATAGATTATCTGCCTTCTTGATCAGAAATGCGATTCTTCTGGAATATAACTTAATCCTTCCGCAGCAGTCAGTAGTTAAGCTGAGGGAAACGGCGGAGGAGAGGGCGGCTGCTCAGACCAAGGAAGGTGTTACGGTAGAGAGTAGCAAGAGGAAACCTTTCACAAAACCTTCAGCTGTCGGAGGTAAGAAACTCAAGAAGTCGGACGGTCCTTCCCCCAGCAATTGTCCACTTACCCGGGAGGAGGAAGACATAGAGGAGGAAAGAGGCGAGGGTGGAGATGGTCGGGAAGGTGATAAAGGTGGCGATGGCATCGGGGCCTTGCTTCCTGGGCAAGCGGGCGAGATTCAGGAGTGGACGGACGATGCGTTCCACCAGGCTTTCGAGGGGCTGGACGGAGATCCGGCTTTGGTAGAGAAAAACGGGAAAGCAGACAAGGCTGGGACCGGTGCAAGCGAGTCTTCCCAGACCATTCCAGCCAGGGTGGCTCCGACGACTCAAGGTGAACTCTTGACTCCTGCATGCTTCACTAATGATAGGGACTTAGGAATATTTTATGACCCGCTCCCGTCCTGAAATGAAATCCAGGACCTATTGCAGTATCCTACTCCTCCCCAGGGTTTGTACAACCACAGATGTGTTTCTCTCCTTTTAATTTGCCGTGTTTTCTTGAAGTATAGAACATTATATGCTTGTGACACTTTTTCTTCATATCAGGAGCAGGTAAAACGGTCAAAGCCTCAGACTTTCGGCACAGGCTTGAACAATACAAGCTTTCCAAAACTTCTGTCAAGCCGAAGCCTTCGACCCACCGCTCCGGGGATGTAGTCGGCTACCGTCCTCTTCTCGGGGTTATCGAAGAGGGTATTCAGCAGAGAAAGAGGAGTCGTCCTTTATCCGAACCTTCGTCTGGTCCTCAGCTCCCGGCTCAGCCTCTTCATGATATCACGGAGGAGGATAGCGAGTTTGTGCCTTCTCCGCACCCATCCGGAAACCCTTCTGTTATTCATATCGACCGTCCTGATTTGGCTCGTAATCCATTTGCGGGTCATCCTGATCTGGATCCAAGCTCTCATGATATTACCTTCGACGAAGTCACTGGTGAACACCTTCTCCCCCGCAACCCCATGGTACGGGTACTTGATGAAGCTAAGTCCTTAGATCTCGATTTACTCACTACTCGTATAATCACTATGGGAGACGAGGCCAAGGCTAATATTGATCGGGTGGCGGAGGAGACCAAGAAGCTGATGGGGCATCATGCCCGGCTGGTTAAGGCCGGAGAGGAGATTGGAAGCGCCAATATCCGACTTCGATTGGTGATTTCGGATCAGGCCAAACAGTTTGCGGATCAGGCTATTCAGATTTCTCAGCATGAGGCTGCTACTGGACGATTAAGGAAAACCATGGAAGAGGCCAATCGGGCCGAATTGCGGAAAATGGAAGCTACTTGCAAAGAACGGATTGACATGGCTATTGCCACGGTGGACGAAGTTCGGAAAGCGGATCTCGAGCAGGTGGAGGAATTGTCCGGGAAACTTGAGGCTGCAGAGCTTGCTCAAGCTAAGTTGAGGGAGGAGATGGAGGCAATGCGGGGATCCCTTCTAGCCGACTGCTCGAGATACCGATCGGAGAGAGATGCTGCCGTTGGGAGGTTGTTGGCTTCCGAGGCCCGGATGAGGGAGTTTGAGGAGAATGAGGGGATGATGGACGAAATGCTTCAGGACATGTACTTCCGAACCTGGAAGCAGGGTAACCTATCTTGGATGGATGATTATCCCAGGATCATGGCTAAGATCTATCTTCGGGCTCTGGAGGAGGCCAAGGCCGATGCGGATAAAGATGGTGGCGTGGCCTTCAGCATGGATGCGGTCACTGCCCAGTTTGCCAAGGAGGAGAAGGTGGCGGTGAAGGAAGGTATGCGGTTGCTTGCCGCTGAGGAGGTAGGCGTGCAGGTAGAGGATGACGATCAGGATAGTCAGGAAGCAGGCGCTGGTAAGTCTCCCTTTTTAGTTTCTCCATCAACCTGGTTGCTTATTGCTAATGAGTCCCCCTTTTTTTTTGACAGGGGGTCAACGGGGCAAGGATAAAGCTCCACTGCAGCCGGCTCCTTGATTATACCTGGAAAAACTCCTTTTGTGGATTCGACAGTGTTGTATATGTTAGTCGAAAAAATAGTAACGTAGCCTTTAGGTTGTGATATTTTGCCACTTGTAATAAATAGTCTTATTTTTAACGTGTAATTCTTTAACTTAAGCTGATTTTGTCGTCTTTTGAATGTTTGCTGTTATTTTGGCATATCGTATGAGAAATATAGCTATGTATATTCTTGTAATTAAATTGTGTTTGATGTTAGACTCTGGTTCTAAATCATAATTTCATGACTTGCAATATTAGCGTGTGGTGTGAACAAATTATAGTCATGTATTTGTACATAAAAGAAGAAAATACCGCCTTTCATGTTTTAATCGTAGATGGCAGTCTTGAATATCTTGTATGACCGAGCATGGAATGTAGTCGAATGTCCTGCCACTGTGAGTCCCTACACCCATTGGCGAGTATCTCCTACTCTGTATCATGTACTTTAGGGATTGTTATAGGGGATAGGGAAAAAGCTTTTTAAGTAAAATTGAAATACGTAAAAAGGTAAAACTTCCAATCACGGAAGGCCTTCGATGTGCTTAAGTTCGTGGCAAACGGGTTTTGTAGTCACTTTCCCTAGCTGTGGGTCTTGGAGACATTCGTCACCCATCTTACGCCTCCGTGGGGAGTTAATTCTTTTTTACCACAGCCGCACTTAAGACACATCAGAGCCGAGATCGCGCACAGTAACTACCCGGGCCATTATGGCCCGTAATCGTGGGTATTATTCGATTTACTGTGGCCGGCTAGCGTGGGTGCCGATCGTCAACTGTGAACTGCCCCTGGCTGGCCACACCTTATGTTGGGGCTTATAGTCGGTTCACAGTTGCCGGCGAGCCTAACGCCGTAATGAGCTGCCTCGGCTATAGTCAGCCTTCTCGGTGGCTTATAATCGGCTCATTACAGTTGGCTTTAAGGGCCGTCGTGAGCAATGAGTTAACCCGCAGCAGAGGGATGCTGGAGCAAAAGTGTCTCATTGGCGAGGGCATAGATTCGCATAGTACCTGTTGGGTCTTGTCCAGGTGAAGTTGCGTTGTGGAGTGCTTTGAATAGGAATGCTATATACTCAGGATTTTGTCCAACAGAAAAGGATAAAGTTAACAAGCAGCCAAGATACAAAGGAACAAGTTAAAAAAGAGACAGGGTTTTTTAAAGTGGTTCGGCACGAAAATGCCTACGTCCACTGATTCTCTTTGTTAATTCACTTCATATGGGCAATACAAGTTAAGAAAAGTATCGACGGAGGTGTTGGATGTTCCATGCCCTCTGGAACACCTCTCCATCCACTGTTGACAAAATATAGGCTCCGTTGTGGAGATCTTTATGAATTACATATGGTCCATCCCAGATTGGGTCTAATGCTCCGGGGCGAGGGAAGATTCGCTTGAGGACAAGATCTCCTTCCTGTAAGGTACGATGTTTGACTTTGGAGTTGTATTGTGTTGCCACTTTTTGCTTGTGGGCTGCTGTTTTGAGGACTGCATCGTTTCTTCTCTCCTCGATTAGATCCAAAGACATGTGAAGGAGTTCTTCGTTCTCTTCTGGGTTATAGTGGATCCGACGGTGGGAAGGCACAATAGTTTCAACTGGGAGCATAGCCTCCGATCCGTATGCCAAAGAGAAAGGAGTGTGCCCTGTCGATGTTCTAAAAGATGTGCGATAGGCCCATAGTGCCGTAGGAAGTTCATCCACCCAAGCGCCCTTTGATTTTTCGAGCTTCTTTTTGATTAGAGTTTTCAGAATTTTGTTGACTGCTTCGACTTGTCCGTTTGCCTGGGGATATGCTACGGATGAGAAGCTTTTATGAATTCGGTGTTCTTGGCACCAGTTGGCGAATTCCTCGCTGTCAAATTGAAGTCCATTGTCTGATATGATTTTGAGTGGGACTCCGTACCTGCATAGAACATTTTTGATCAAGAAGTTAATAACTTTTGCTGAAGATACTTTATTTAGAGGTTCCGCTTCCACCCATTTGGTGAAATAATCAACTGCCACTATAGCATATTTGGCCCCGCCTCGGCCCATCGGTAGCTCGCCGATTAAGTCAATTCCCCATATTGCGAAGGGCCAAGGGCTGGTCATTTGAGTAATCTCAGTTGTTGGTAGCCGTGGAATCTTAGCAAATTTTTGGCATCTGTCACACCTCTTGACGAAATCTAAGGCGTCCTTGCTTAAGGTGGGCCAGAAATATCCGTATCGGAGTATCTTTTTTGCTAATGTTTGCCCTCCGGTGTGATCTCCACAGCTCCCCTGATGGATGTTGGATAAGATTTCCTTGGCTTCCCTTCCGGCGACACACCTTAACAATGGGTTAGAGAAGCCGCGCCGATAGAGGATGTCTTCTTGTATTGTATAGCGGGATGCTTTCCTCAAGATTTTCTTGACTTCATTACGCCCGTCGGGTAGTGTGCCACTCTGTAGGTAGTTTCGGATGGGAGTCATCCAAGTTGCTTCCTCGGTTGCAGTTATCAGATTCACTTGTTCAAAACTTGGCGCCATTTGCTTTGAGATGGTCACTGCCCCGAGGAGGGTGATGTCTCTCACACTTGCTTGCTTTGCTAATTCGTCGGCCTCTCGGTTCTCCTCCCGAGGGATGTGTTTGACTATGTAGTGGTCCAATCGGCTGAGAAGTAACCTGGTCTTCTTTAGATATGCTATGAGTCGTTCTTCTCGAGCTTGGAATTCTCCTAGTATTTGGTTAACAATAAGTTGAGAATCGCTGTGAATACACAAAGAATTGGCCCCGATTTCTATGGCAATTTCTAGCCCAGCTATCACCGCTTCATATTCTGCATCGTTGTTGGTGGCAGCGAACTCCAACCTTATAGCATAGTGCAGTTTGTTTCCCCTGGGAGTGATTATTACTACACCTGCCCCCGAGCCTTGTTCGTTTGATGCACCATCCACAAAGAGATTCCACTTGATATCTCCTGTTATTTCCAATTGCTCCTGATCTTCGTTGGTAGTGAACTCTGCAATGAAATCAGCCATGGCCTGTCCCTTGATGGCGGTGCGAGGGTGATAGGTGATATCATACTGACTCAGTTCAATACACCATTTAAGTAATCGCCCAGAAGTGTCGGGACGATGGAGTACCTGCCTCAGTGGTTGATCGGTCAGAACTTTGATGGAATGGGATTGGAAGTAATGACGTAGTTTTCGTGAAGTGATTAGTAGACAGTATGCTAATTTCTCAAGTTTAGGGTATCTAACTTCTGCCCCAGTAAACCTTTTGCTGACGAAGTAAACCGGTCGTTGCGTGCGGTTGTCTTCCCTTACCAAGGCAGCGCTTAGGGCGTGGGATGACACAGCGAGGTATAGTTATAATTCTTCTCCTTCGCTTGGAGTTGAGAGCACCGGTGGTTTCTGGAGGTGTTCGATTAAGTGAAGGAAAGCGGTCAGGCATTCATCAGTCCATTCGAACTTTCCCTTGTCTTTCTTTAGAGCCTCAAAAAAGGGGACGCACTTGTCCGTTGCCTTGGAGATGAATCGGCTTAGAGCGGCCACTTTTCCGTTCAAACTTTGCATTTCCTTCCGAGTGGAAGGTATCTTGATATCCCTTAGCGCTCGGACTTGTTCAGGGTTTGCTTCTATCCCTCTGGCACGAACGATGAATCCTAAGAACTTTCCAGATGACACTCCGAAGGAGCATTTTAGCGGATTCAACTTCATTCCATATTGTCGAAGTACTTGAAACATCTTGCCTAGGTGGCTCACGTGATCTTTGGCTTTCCTTGACTTTACTAGCATGTCATCCACATATACTTCCATAGTTTGTCCTATCAGCCCCGCAAACATCTTGTTGACGAGGCGCTGGTAGGTGGCTCCTGCATTTTTAAGTCCGAAAGGCATTACCTTATATCAGTATAAACCTCGATCGGTGATGAAACTAGTGTGGTCTTGGTCAGGAGCATGCATAGGAATTTGGTTATACCCTGAGTATGCATCCATAAAAGATAGGAGTTCGTGCCCGGCTGTGCTGTCTACAAGTTGGTCGATTCTGGGAAGTGGGAAGCAATCCTTTGGGCAGGCGTCGTTTAGGTTGGAAAAGTCAATGCAGGTTCGCCACTTCCCATTAGCCTTTTTTACCAGCACCGGGTTGGCGATCCATTCCGGGTAGATAGCTTCTCGTATGAAGTCATTGGCGATTAGGTTTTTTACTTCTTCATCGAGGGCTGCTGATTGCTCTGCCCCCATGCTTCTCTTTCTTTGTTTTACAGGCGCCTTGGTAGGATCAATGTTTAATACGTGGCATGCTATGTCGGGGGAGATTCCAGTCATGTCAGCGTGTGACCAAGCGAATACATCCAAGTTGTGGCGGAGAAAATCGATGAGTTGTTCTTTCAATTCGGCTTTTAGTTGGGACCCAGTTTTCAATAGTCTACTCGAGTCATGCTTGTCTACAGATATAAACTCCATAGCCTCTGCAGGCTCGGCGGTGGCCTCCTCCTCTTTGTCCCTAGGATCTAATTCATTGAAAGGGTCGCTGGTATATCGAAGAGGAGGGGCTTTCTTTAATTGCTACGCTTCTAGACTTTTTGTGCAGAGGGCAATCTCTACACCCTTCCCTTTATCCTTCCTGTGGTTGTTGCGAAGTTCAGTCACATAGCAGTCTCGAGCAACGTCCTGATCTCCTTCCACTTCCCCTACTCCATTGTCCGTTGGGAATTTCATATTTAGGCACCATGGGGGTAAGACAATTTGGAAGTCAGACAAGGATGGCCTTCCCAAGAAGGCGTTGTATGCCGACTGGTTTTCTATTAGCACAAACGTTTGTTTCCGTACAGCAGAGCGGGGATGGCTTCCAATCTCAACAAAAAGGTCCAGTTGCCCGAGGGGCATCTTCGCGTCTCCAGTGAAGCCGTGTAATGGTTTATCGCAGGGGGATACATCCTTCATTGATAGCTTCATTTTGTCGAATGCGTGTTTGAACAGGATGTTTACCGAGCTTCCAGTGTCTACCAGGATTCGGTAGACTTCGGCGGGACCAAGTCGGGCAGAGATGACCATGGGATCCATGTGAGGATACTGCCTTCCTTCTAGGTCACGCTTACCGAACGTGATGTCATTACTTTCTTTCCGCTTTGGGTGGCGCTCTTCTATAACCGAATTGACATAGTCTTTATTGTCTCTAAGCGACTTTCCGTATCTTTCCATCTCTTTCCAGCTTCTGTCTGCGATGTGTGGCCCTCCTGAGATGGTATGGACCAGTATCTTTTCCTGACTAGAGCTGCTAGCGTTGCGGTTTCCCCTGTCGGCCCCCGGGGAGGGTAGCCTTGGGTTTTCATTGGCAGGAGCTGGGGTCCTATCCTGACGTTTTACATAACGTTCCAGTTTCTTTCTTCTGATGTGTTCCTCAATCAGATCTCGGAGATGATGGCATTCGTTGGTATCATGCCCGTGAGATTCGTGGAAGCGGCAGAATTTTCCAGACTTCTGTGCGTTATCTGATTCCTTCTTGTACGGTGGGCGTTTGTACCTAACTTCGCCTTGGGTGGCAAGGAAGATATTTTCGACGGTCTCGTTCAAAGGAGTGTAATTGTCGAATCTTGGCCCTGGCCGATATAGGCGCTTTTCTCCCTTCTTGCCCCCAGCATTGTCTCTGGAATCAGTTCTTCGAACGTCCCTTGCCACAGCAGGGGCGTTGCCATGGGTTGTCTTATTTTGCTGTCCTGACTGCCCCTCAACGGCAGCATCCTCAAGCCTCATGTATTTCCCGGCTTCATGGAAGAAATCGGGTAAAGTAGCTGGCTTTTCTTTTGTCAACCTTCTAGCAAATTTAGTGTCCGGATGCACACCATTGCAGAGGGCCATTAGGATAAGCTTCTCATTGGCATCATGGACTGCGGCTGCTGCGGCGTTGAATCTGGTTAGGTATTGCTGCAGCTTTTCTCCAGGTTTCTGTTTGATGCTGGATAAGGAATAAGCGTCCTTAGGTTGCTCCACATGAATGCGGAACTGGCTGATAAATTTTTCTTTCAACATTTCCCACGAGCTGATGGATCCTTGGGATAGATGACAGAACCAGGAGGTAGCAAGATCTGCTAAGAAGAGCGGAAAGCATTTGCACAGTACTCCCTCTGTTGCTCCACTCATGAGCATATGCTGCGTGTACCTTTGTAAATGTACTACGGGATCGGAGGTTCCTTTGTAGGGTTCCATCGTTGGCATCTTCCATTCTCGGGGGGTGATAGCAATTTCGATATTGCGGGCGAAAGGACTGGTTACCCTAGCGCCTATCCCTCGATCTCTTTGCTCCCGTTGGACACACTCGCTGAATAAGCGTGCCATCCTTTCATCAGAACTTGGAGTAGACAGAAATGAGTTTGGTTCTGTTCTTTGGGATTGATTCCGTCCAGATGACCTGTAGGGATGGTATCGTCCATCATTCCTCATATTTTCCAGTGGCTGCCTTTGATCTTCTGGGAGCATGCTTGGGTCAGCTATAGTTGGCCCTTGCCTTGATCTCCCCCTGTTGGGTTCTGATCTGAGCACTTCCTCGGGTCCAACTTCGGGCTGGACTCTAGCTCGGCCCCGTTCACTGGCGTTTCTGTGGTTAGGCAGCATGACAGGCTCAGCTACAGTTGACCTTCGCCCGGTACCTTCCCTGTTGGGTTCGGTACCAAACGTTTCCTCAGGCCTAACTTCGGGCTGTGCTCGGTCTCGGCTCCTACCACGGCTACTTCTGCCGTTAGCTCCTTCGAAGAAGGGAGATCTTTGTTGTCTCTGAGATCCTCCAGACTGGGACTTGCCCCATGATTCAGTGTTGCGGTTGGATTCTTCAGCGTCCCTTAAGCGTGACATGAGATGATCCACCAAGGCTTCCTGCTGGGACGTGAAGCGGTTAGTTACTTCAACCACAACTCTGTCCAGATCTGCTCTAGTAATTGCTGCAGGCTGTTCTGTGGCAGGAGTAGTTGGGTTAGCCTGTTCTTCATTAGTTACTGTTGCTGGAGGAGGACGATCTACTTGGTTCGTGACAGCTGGATCTGGAAGGCTGCTGGATGCGATGTTTTTTCCTTTGCTAACATCTTTTCTCTGTTTGGGAGGCATGTTTTCCAAGCGGCGGACAATGCTGTTAGGAAAACTCGTTAAGTGGATGAAGCTGAAGCTTCGAGCTTCTAGTTCTCGGTGAAAGCACCAAAAATGTTTGCACAAAAAATGGACAAACACCTCAAAGTTGTATGATTTAGTAGATCTTATGTTATTCTTAGTAATTTGAGCGATTTATGCAAATACGTAAAAAACAGGGGCTAAACTGTAAAAAGACACGCAGATTTATAGTGGTTCAGCCAGAATGTGCCTACGTCCACTTTATATGTTATTTCTCTTCTTTTGTTATGATTACAAGTACAAAGCTTTGGTACAAGTAAAAGAAAGTTGTTTGAAGAGTTCCTTCCGTGCTTGAGCTCTCAAACTTGTCCCCCATTACTGTACCCCTGCCCCTCTATTTATAGAGTGAGGCTGGGGGTAGGGGTCTTGGAGGTATATAGCAGCTGGTGGGCCTGGGCTGCTACAATCTGGCCTGATAGGACTTTGGTTCGGTGGTGGGAGGCGAGGTTTGGACTGGCAATGAGTTGGTTCGGCAGGAGATTTGGACCGGCAATGGGTTGGTTCGGCAGGAGATTTGGACCGGCAATGGGTTGGTTCGGCAGGAGATTTGGACCGGCAATGGGTTGGTCCGGTTGGAGTTAGGAAGGCTTTGATTCGATGGGAGTTAGGAAGGCTTTGATTCGGTGGGAGACCTTTGGGTGGTCCGGCATGTCTGGTTCGGGGAGACCGGATGAAACATCTCCAACACATGTAGGAACTTCTAACGGCTGAAGCAATCCACTTGGTTTCTTCTGTTCGGCTTTTACCAACTGGCAGTTCATGCACTTGGAAATAAAATTTCCAACATCCTTCTTCATGCCTTCCCAGTAGTAGGTTCTCTTCATATCCCGATACATCTTATTTCCGCCTGGATGAATTGTCAGCTTCGAGTGATGACTTTCCCTCAGAAGTTCATTCCTCAATTCATCGATATCGGGAACAACTAGTCGTCCTTGCTTCCGAAGCCAACCCTCTCGATCGACCTCGAATCCTTTATCCTTTTCTGGGTCCAATCCAGATTCCAAATCATGGATAATCTTGACAAGCTTATCGTCTCGCTTTTGGCTCTCGCCAATCCTTTCCACAAGAGTAGGTCTTATCGATAAGTTTGCCAATATCTCAGGTTCCAATTCACATCTAGGCCTGAAGTCAAATCCAGCTAAATACTCGAGATTCTTCCATTCTGAAAACATGGCTCCCAATCCTGCATGTCTTCGACTTAACGCATCTGCCACTACGGTACCCTTTCCCGGAGTATAAGCTATACCAAAATCATATGATGCCAAAAACTCTAGCCACCGTTGCTGCCGAAGATTCAAATCCTTTTGGGAGAAAAGATACTTCAACGACTTATGATCTGTAAACAACTCAAATCGAACTCTCAATAGATAATGTCTCCACATCTTCAGAGCAAATACAATCGCCTCTAACTCCAAATCATGAGTCGGATAATTCCTTTCATGCAGCTTCAGTTGCCGACTTGCATACGCAACAACTTTATCCTTTTGCATCAGCACTGCTCCAAGTCCAGTACCACATGCGTCGGTGTAAACCACCATCTCATCATTCCCACTTGGAATAGTCAAAACAGGAGCACTTGTCAGTCGCTCTTTCAGGATTCCGAAAGCTTGCTCACACTTATCATCCCATCTGAACACTTGGTTCTTTTTCGTCAATCCTGTCAATGGCGCAGCCACCTTGGAGAAGTCTTTGATAAATCGACGATAATATCCTGCTAATCTAAGAAAGCTTCTCACATCAGATGCATTCTTAGGTCTGACCCAATCCTGGATTGCTGCCACCTTAGCGGGATCAACCGCTATTCCATTTCCAGAAATCACATGGCCTAAGAACCTCACTTCACTCTTCCAGAAGTGACACTTTGAAAACTTAGCCTTCAGCTGATGTTTCCGTAAGATTTCCAAAACAATACGCAAGTGCGTCTTGTGCTCTTCTTCAGTTCTGGAATAAATCAGAATATCATCCACGAACACTAGCACGAACTTGCTCAACTGATCTCTGAACACTCTATTCATAAGATCCACAAAATATGCTGGCGCATTAGTCAATCCAAATGGCATTACCAGCCACTCAAAGAAACCGGATGGTGTCCTAAAAGCAGTCTTCGGCACACTATCCTTAGCCACTCTTAACTGGTGAAATCCCGTTGCCAAATCCATCTGAGAAAACACCTTAGCTTCGTGAAGCTGATCAAACAAGTCATCTATTCTCGGCAATGGTTACTTGTTCTTCTTAGTCACCTTATTCAGCTCACGATAATCCACACACAACCTCAACGATCCATCCGCTTTGGTTGCGAACACCACTGGTGCACCCCATTCGGACACACTACGCCGAATGAATCCTTTCTGCAAAAGATCATCAACTTGCACCCTCAACTCTTGCTGTTCCCTAGGCGCCATCCGCCTAAGAGGCATCACAACAGGTCTGGCTCCTTCAACTAGATCTATACGAAACTCGATCTCTCTATGCGGCAGTAACCCTTTGACCTCGTCAAAGACATCCTCAAATCCATTAGCGATTGGCAACGATGACAGTCCATCCCGTGGAACAACCAGCGAATACATGAAGCTCATGAAGACGCCTTCTTCATGCTTACATCGTATCACAATCTTTCGCCCCTCCACATTCTCGACTGTCACCTCCAACCTCTCACAATCAACCTTTGCCGCATACTTCCTAAGCCAGTCCATACCCAAAATAATTCCGAACCCCGCAAAGTTCAGAACAAAACAATCACAAACAAAAGAGCAATCATGACTCGATACAATCAGACCACGACATAGCATACACAAACAAGACGAACCCCCAACTGGATTAGTCACAACCAATGGCCTATCAACAATATCTGGTTCTAAACCCAACCGGCCTACAAGTTCATTACAAACAAAAGAATGTGACGCCCCAGTATCAAATAACACTCTAACTAGAACACCACAAATGGAGAGAGTACCCTGAACCACCACACTCTTTCCCTTCTCTTCAGCGGTAGGAGCTTTTGAAGATGATGGAACAGCTCCTACAGCATAAGCTTGCACAATCTGCTTGTCCTTCCGCGGTTCTGGACAATTCCTCTTGATATGCCCCGGCTTGTCACAATTGTGGCACTTCATCGGCACCTTCGGATTCTTGCAATCCCTGGAGAAATGACCCTTCTGTTGACAATTGAAGCAAGTTACTTCGCCCTTCGGCTTCTTCTGGCCATCCTTACCCTTTTGTTGCTGCTGCTTCCTCTTCTTGTTTCCACCCTGATGTGGTTTAGATTCTTCCTTGGTCATAGCAACAACAGATCCCTCTTTAGGAAACAGATTCTCATGCCTGAGAGCTTTCTCCACAAGCTTCTCAAATGAATCGTCCAAATGATCCACCAACTGCCTCCCAAGATAACTGTCCAAGCCTGTCACAAACTTCTCATTCTTCTGATACGAAGACTCAATATACGACCGGGCATACTTGGACAAAGCTTCAAACTCAGAAACATACTCAAGAACTGGTCTTCCACCTTGCTTGAGCTCCACAAACTTCTTGAACAGAACAGACTTCTGAGCCGTAGAAATGAACTTAGCTTCAAATCTGGCTTGGAATTGCTCCCAAGTAATCTCTTCCTCCGGAGTATCAATGGTGATAGAGTTCCACAAATCAAAAGCTCTCCCTTGAAGCTGTCTTGATGCTAACTTCCTCTTAGTCGCATCCTCAATTCCCAAATCACTAAAGATCCTTCTACAAGCATCTATCCACCTCTAGACTTCAATGGTTGATTCTGTCCCCAAGAAAACCTTCCCTCCAAGAGCAGAATAATCCTTACACAACTTAGCAAAATCCACCGGTCTTGGAGTTTGAACTTGAACTCAAACATCCACCGATGGCCCCGGAGCTGGCATCCTTCTCATGATCGAAGTCATCATAGCTTCGAACATAGCAGCATAATCAACAGCCCCTTCAGTAACACGGCCTTCCCTAGCAGCTGGTCTCCCTCTTCGACTCATTCTCAATATCTATAAAGAGAAATGATTAATACACCTAGAGAAACAACTGCATAAGGAATCCAAATCATTCTAAGCTACTATATTATATATAGTATCATCCTTCAAAATACAATTACGTCTCTCATACGTAGTTACGTCAGCGAGCGTTGGGTAAAATCGATTAACCAAAGCTCTAATACCAAATGTGACGACCGCCCATGACCCCTGCACCGAACCTAGAGATAGTGCGTTGTAAAGTGTGCCAGGCGACCATGGACGATTGCCAGGGTAAATTTAAACAACAGAATCTATCGTATTACTCACAGCGCATGGACAAAATACAATAGAATATATATATAGTGAAGCTTCACAGAATAGAATCTCATCAATAAAACTTCATAATAGTTGAATACAAACATCTGAACATTCAATACACCAAGCCTCACTACATAACACTCAGAGAATATACAAGCAGCGGAACATCCAGTACATATAGTAAGAAGATAATATGCAAGCCTCCAGCTCGTCTTCGACATCAGCACCGTGGAAAGCAAGAACAGCACCTGTCACCTGCTACCTAGTCTGCCCGTCCCAAAATGGACGAACAACCCAAGGCAATAAGAGTTAAAACATAAAGCCTTGAGTCAGACAACAGTCTTAGTGAGCGGTAAATTAACTAACAACATACCAAAAGAGCATAAAGGAAAAGGAATAGGAATCCAACCCTCCCACTCCACCTCTTTCTACAGTGATAGCCCCCAGACACACACTAAGCAGAAGCAAACATAGCAAACATAGAAAAGCATACAATTTAAAGTAAAGCAATTATCACTCGAGTCAAGGGCGATGCTTTCCAAGTACAAACCCCCAAGGCCTAAACCAAGATCAGATAAGCACCCAAAAAATACCGCTCTTGAGACCGAATGACGATACAACCAAACATCCATGACTCTGGCTATCACTGTTATCATTGCTTCGATATCATCGTTAATTGAATGACCGGCTCTTTATTTCATCCGTCCGTCAAGGGCTAATGGAAATCCCGGTTCTAGACATAACTCCGCACGTCATCATGACCCGTGCCTAGGACTATCGAATCTGCCCAGAGTACTTGACTACCAATCAGTAGCCTTTAGGGACTATCGAATCTGCCCAACGTACTCTTGCTTTGAGCATGCTAGAACCTTCAACAACGATGATATCTCAGCCTTCTAGTCATCCTCCTCGACGACTATTTCCATACTAGCTCAAGCGCCTCTCGAGCAAACCATTATCCTCAAACCCGAACCATATCACCGAGTTATCAATCTGCTTGGAATGATCCCGTCAGGATTAGACCAAGGCTATCTCATATCATACTTCGCCTCATCATCATCATAGCAAAGCTTCATCTCAACATCATCATCAAATCTATCCATATGAGCTTCATCATCCGCTACATATGCCACGAGCAGCTTTTCCAATTCAAGAGCCTTTCCCTTAGCTTTTGAATCATCTTCGGTCTAAATCAAATCATCAATCATCTAATTCATAGCAATCAATCAAATCAAACATTAATCCAAGTAAACAAGCATTCAAATATGATCTAAATAGACAATTATAACAATAATGGCAATTTCGTAATTAAAGAGTCAAAAGTCTAACAAGCATGAAAACATGAGCAATATCTCTATAATCTTGATGAATGAGCTTGCATAGGTTAACATGTAGTAAAATGGATGCCAAATCATTATGAACAATGGATCTATATGGATCTATACTTAGGATTAGGAAAATGCATGGAAATCTCTACTTTAGCACAAAATCAAGCCAACGATCCGATATACTCCTTTGGATCCGTGTGAGAGATAATCACCACTCACCAAATCACCTAAACACCTTAAAAGAAACCCACTTCAGATCTGGACAGCGAAGGATCTAACTCGATCTATCACAAATCCGCTTCAAACGATGAAATCTCTCTTCAAAGGATGTAGATCTTCAATCTAAGCTCTTGAATCTTCAATTTGATCTTCGATTTGGATGGAAGGAATCACAAGATTAGAGTGGAGAAAAGAAGTGAAGAAGTGTAGAAGTCGAGCTCTCAAAATGGCAGCACTTCGTCGCTTCAAAATCGGGATCCCAAAAGTGAAGAAAAACCTTCCTATTTATAGGCTGAAATACCCCTTAGGTCGTCTGCTCGCAATTAGGTCGTCCACGACCTACGACCTAAAAACCCACGACCTAACAACGCGCCTCTACGACCTACGACCTAGTGCAAGCGCGCGACTTACAGATCCAACGACCTAACACATGCGCGCTTATACGACCTAACGACTTAGCATATGCGCGCTTCCTCGCGACCTACGACCTAACGAGGATGCAGCCTAGCGACCTAACACAGACCGCTTCTACGACCTAACACTCCTGCGACCTAACACAGACACGCTTCCTCGCGACCTAACAATGCCACGACCTAACGACCTAACAAACCTACGACTTAACACACACACGCGACCTAACACTTAGCCAGGTTACGACCTAACTCCTTAGGTCGTCTAACGACCTAACTACGCTAACTCGCTAACTCTTTTAGGTCGCTGCCTATCCTTAAGTCGCTCAACCCTTAGGTCGCCAACTTCCTATAGGTCACTAATTCCTATAGGTCGCTCACTCTCTTAGGTCGCCGACCGACCTATCCCTTAGGTCGTTAACTCGCCCCATCTCTTAAGTCGCTTACTAACTTAAGTCGCCTATTTTCTTAAGTCGCTCAAAACCTTAGGTCGCTAACATCCTATAGGTCACTCCAACCGACCTAACTTACCCCACGACCTAAGCTACCACATGACCTATCTTCTAAACGACCTAACTATCACACGACCTAACTCCTTAGGTCGTTCTAATCCTTAGGTCGCTCCACTTCACTAAGTCGCCTACCTCATAACTCGCCATCTTCCTTAGGTCGCTCCAAGCTTTCATACGACCTAAGACTTAGACTCTGGACGACTTATCAACAATGCGACCAAATGTCAACTGTTTTACGATGTTTCGATCCGTAAAAATACGGGTCGTTACAAATATTCACCGTAACGCTTTCCTTGAAAAAACAAATCTGCCCAATGGTCAAAAGGTTTCTCTCTAAGAAAATTTTCTGCAGATGTACCCCCAATATTCTTAAATTTAGAAAGATATCGCTCAAAATCATACATATTAGAGACTTTAGCACAATGTTTGAACAACTCCACAATAGATGAATCACCTTTAGCTGACTTGACAACAGTACCAATATTCTGTTCCATGTGAAGTAAACAATAGCTATGATATGAAGAAGGGAATATTTTCGAAACACCTAAAATGAGACCCCACTGACGATCAGACATAAAAGCTAAAGACCGACCTTCATTAAGCATTCCTTTCAAATGTGATAAAAACCAAGACCAATTAGATTCATTTTCATGTGAAACAATACCCATAACAAGAGGAAAGAAACCTACAAAATAAACAATTAATGACAGCTGAGTAGTAAGAAACATGAATTATAGTAAACATCAAAACCTGTATTAAATGTTAATAATTTCTATTATACACAATTAAATTAGGTTCAAAATGATATATGAATATAGCATATGTTATTTTAAAGTCTTCTAGTTACTGCTGCATAAAATTTTAGTTCTTGTTTTTACATTTCTACTATAAACATTTCTACTGTAACCAGCTCAATCATTAAATAAAATGAAGAAACAATTCTAGTGTAAACATGGATGCAGTAAAAATTATGTACAACTTTGAACAATGATAGTTTAATATATCATTACCAGAAAAATAAATAAGTAAATAAAACAAAAGCAAAATGAAACTCATACCTTGGTTACCATTTTTACAAGTAGCGGCTAACAAAACACCTAGTCTTCCCTTCAAAGCAACAGCATCTAAATATATTAATGGATGACAGTGTTTAAATCCAAGTAGACAAGCACTAAAACCAATACAAACTCTCTCAAACTGATTAGTTAAAGCATTAACTTCCATGGCCACGTAACTACCAGGATTATACTTCTGCAACGCCTCCAAGTACCAATTTAAATCGTTATATGACATAGCATTATCCCCATATATTTCTTTTAAAGCCAACTGTTTTCCGCTATAAGCATAATAATATGACAGATTAAAATTATACTCTCGTCTAAATTCATTCATAATATCGTTTGGCTTCTTCATAAGAGCATCTCGAATTTGATCAACAATCAAAGATTTAACAAATCTACTTGAAATATTAACTTTATTAACATCTCTAAGACCGGCTCCACACGAATGATGAAAATTGTAAGTTCTAATAAAAAACCGAGAGAGTAGACAAGATCCGAAGAAGCATTAAGATAAAACTTACAATCATCCTTCAACGAAGAGCAATTAACTGAAATTCTATCAGGAGAGTTTCTTACAAAAATCAAATCATAACCATTTTTAATTTGATATGCCATTAAAAACTCCCGAAAATCCTCAGCTCCGTTAAAACAAAAACCAAGAAAATCCACAATAGTTTTTTGAGAACCTTTCTTCAACATATCTTTCAAGTAGTAAGAAGAATCAGCATGTGGATCACTATTAGCACTAGAATTACTACCAATTGAAGTATTTTGAACACTTGCATAGCCTAATCCACAGCCAGCATTATCAGCTTCCATAGCACAAACATTTTCCTTAACGGTGAACTTAAAATATTCATGCTTTTTGAAAATTAGAAAACACAAAATACTAATCAAATCTGAATCAGTATCAATGATTATATTCTTATTCTCGAAAACATAAGATATCTCAGTACAAAATGGACTAAGATGTGGCCAAACTTCATAGATTTCAGTCTTAACAGCAAACAAAGAAGAGCCTGTCGTAAGTCGAGTAGAATAACAATTCTCATTATGTTCAAAAATAACTAGCAAACTATTTGCTTCATCATTGTAGATATCAGTACTGCAAAAAAATTAAAAAACCAGTTAAAAATGCTAAATTAACATAGAATAACAGATGGATCTCAAATTAACTGCTAAATGAAAGAAATATAAATGACATGAAAAAGCAGATAATAAATGAACATAGGACAATCAAATTAAAACAAATTATGAATACAACAACAAAGAATGCTATATAAATATAGCATAACGCAACAAACTACGTATAAAATTCAGTACAATGATAGATGAACATTAAAATTGTAAAACAATAAACTGTGCCGAAGAAAAATAACAGTACACAATAAAATCTTACTTTGTCATTTAAACAAATCTAAAATAGGTACCGAAATCTGAAAGAAGACAAAACTGTGCAACCTATAGAAACAAAAATATACTTAATAATCGAAAATTATTAGATCAGAGGAAGATAAGAATAAGATTGAAACAAATAAGAGCAATATACTTGAATGTAAGGAAATTGTTTAACAACGATCCAGAGGACGATGAAGATCAACGATAAAGAAACACGATTAAGATCGATAGACAATTGAGAAGATCGAATATAAAAATAAAAAAACACGCGTCGTTGAATTGAAGATCGATGAACTAAGATCGGTAATATCAGAATTAGATCAACGAGAAATGAAGAAGCAAATTTAAATTTTACAGAAGTTTGTCCTTGAAACGAAAAAATAAAGCCCGCGTCCTTTAAACGAAAAAAAAAATCCGCGTCCGTAGACCCAAAAAAAGAAGTAAAAACTTACTCCAGCCCATTTTCCTGTATTATTCATTGAAAAATAAATAAACAATTATTTAAACAAAATCAATTTTATTTTCATTTTATCGTTATATTTTTTAAGATACTATAATTTTACAATGATATTGATCCATATTTTATCGTTGTATTTTGTAAGGTAGTTTAATTTATTTGCATGTATTTCGTTTTTTGTACCGTTATTTCATTTTAATTAAACACATATTGCACAAGAAAATAATTAATTAATTATCTATAAATAAATTAAATTAAAAATCACAACTTAAATACTCCGTTTAAATACCCTGTAAGTAGCGCCAAACGCATTTCCAGTTTACTCGACTTCTCCATTCAAAAGTTCCGATCGAATACCCAGTTTTCGTTCGTTGCTATGCATCCTAACTATCCCAAATTGTCCATGTAAGAAGCATGGGTGTCGTCCTGGTATAATGAAAAGACAAGACAAAAAAGACATGCTTATTTGAACTGTCCAATTTCAGTTTAAAGGTGGAATTTTAGATGGAAATGCCAAACTGAACCCGGAACTTATTTTTCATAAATAAAAAAAGAAAAGAAAAAGGGAGATGTGAATGTATGCATTTATCTGAGTTGGTCTCGTACTCTTTTGTTTGGTGAGTCCAACCAATTAGAACGAAAACTTATTTTTTTTAACAAGAAAAATAAAAAATACTTTTTTGCAGAAAACTTTGTGTTCTAATTGCTTGGACACATCGAGGTAATATGGTGATTTCCTCCCTGCAATCGACTCATTTGTTATGTGAACTGCAGATGCTTGAGAACTGTTTTCTTGTTCTTAACATTGTTACCGTATAATTAAACCAATCACTGTGAAATCGATTATCAGAAAATTTCCAATTCAAGAAACATATTTCATTCTTTGCAGGATACTCTTACAATTTTGGTTGATTTTTAATCATGTGGATTTGTCCTGTAATTATAGATTGGTCAAGCCTGTAAAGTATGAAAGAAATATCCTTAATTGACTTATAAAGTTAAATCGAAAACAGATTTTAGTGGCTGTTCAATTAGTACCATCGGTCAAATTTGTATATATTATGCCAAGCATGCAACATGTTCTAAATAAACGTATATTTAATATCATATACACTAGCATGTATTCCAAAAAAATTGTGAAGTTGCTTGTGAAATCAAATTTTGGATTCACATTACGGCATTCTAATTTGTAGCTTGTACAAA
Organism: Allium fistulosum; assembly: GCA_030737815.1. Classification (NCBI taxonomy): domain Eukaryota; kingdom Viridiplantae; phylum Streptophyta; class Magnoliopsida; order Asparagales; family Amaryllidaceae; genus Allium; species Allium fistulosum. Next base: position 1,364,211,405 of record CM060902.1, on the reverse strand, counting down.
TGATGATGGGGACAATTGAAGTTGAATTTCTACAAACGATATCAAATGTAACAAGTTTCCCTATTCTGAAATTTTAGTCATCGACACATTGTAAGTTTGCAAGTGTCTTCTAGCATAAAGCTCTGCCTGTCTTTTTTCTTCTTCTCGTTATTCTCTGTATTAGTTTGCATTTATTGGTTCATCGCTATTTTATTCGATCCCATAGCTATTGGCGATTGTGTAACGCTACTTCTAGCCATGTTCATTTTATATTTGTATGGAATTGTCTTTACTTGCATGTTTCTTCTGAATTCAATACAGAATTTTTCTTAACTAGTATTTTGAATCATGCGATGAATCTTTATGATTTGTTGTAGAATTTCAAAAGAAATTTGCATCTGAAAGTGTTTAGTGAAATTGATAGCAGTAATGTATATATTCTATTATTCACTTCAGCTGTATTTGCTTCCTTAATAATTAATTTTCATGTTTACTAATATTAAATACCTATTAAATCAACTACGCATATTTGAACTGCCTGTTAACATTTTAAAATTGTTAAAGAGTTGAAGAAGTGAATGGATAGCAAAGTCATGGAGATGTTTCGGATAAGAGAGTTATTGGATCATATTTCAAAGCAAAATTTTGGCATCTTTCCGATACATATGAAATATCGATCCCCACGTGCAATCTAAGATACAGTGGGGACACTGCTTTCTCCGAATGGAATGACGCGTGTATCACTTGATGCCTAGTCTCCGATTATCCCTAGTGTACTGGAGAACTAGAAGCGATCAATGAGCATCTTTGACACAAAATACTACGGACTGAAAAAACAGGGATTGATATGCAAAATTTGTGAGACAAAATTGGGTTAAGGTGAAATCTTTTAAACGAAACCATTTACAGTGTCGAGAAATGGTGGGTTGACCGTCTCAAAGAGTTTGACACTTCTGTTTTGAAGATCAAAGATGGTCAACATAAAATGCAAAACTTTTACAAATAGGGTTCACTATCTACATGCTATTGGATTCATTACATACTCGCCAACTACTATAGCAAATGATAAAGCACATCAATCTATCTCGTATTCATATACTATCCAACCATTTATCAATTAAAACTGAGAATTTGATACAATGTACAATAATTCAGAAAATGTTCAGGTACATGTCAGAAATTCTTTACTGTTCGATCTTTTATGATTAATGATGAACAATTCAAGTAATAGACCAAGGATCACCAATACCGAATATTTCACGAACAAAACTTAATATGATTTATTATTTAAGATGACGTACCTTGATTAACAGCGGAAGATGTAATGGCTGTCATCTTCTTCTTCTGACTTCTAGTAATTACTCTTCTTCTCAGAATTCGGTTTCTCTCTCTAACCCTATTTCTTTATGTGTTTTTTGATGGAGAAGAATACATCTGTTGGCTGGGAGAGAGAGGACCCAATCCTTTATATAACATTTAACTCTAAATCTGGTACGTCCATTATATACCAATTCAATGTTTAAGATTAATCACAGACCTAATATTCTAATTATAGAACGGTCTATTTATGACTTAATTAATCGGGTCACATTAAGATTAGAAACTGCATAACGTTAAAGGTAAATAAAACGTTCTATTTATGATCTAATTAATAGGGTCACATTAAGATTAGAAACTGCATAACGTTAAAAGTAAATGAAACGATTGCAGTTTCTAATAGCAGATTTCTAACATTCTCCCACTTGATCCGATTATTCATAATATTACGTGTTGAACATCATACTATGATAAATTGCTGAGAGTTATGGCGGTTGTGCATTATTAATTCAATGCATTCCCTTCCATATACTACAATACCAGCAATCCATCATTTTATACTCATAATTTATATAAAACAGCATAATGGTCCACATAATGTCTTATATCATGATGATTAAACATAATATCTTTATAAGACTCTTTCTTGTTTAAAATTACATAAAGTACGTACTACCATATTAAAACAAGAGACACATAATTGTATATCAGAAACACACAAAGGAGCTCAGAATATCACACATCAATTATTATTAATACAACCAAGACCCATTCTTTGAACATGTTCCTTAAATTGTCTTGGCTGTAACCCTTTCGTCAAAGGGTCTGTAATCATAAGTTCTGTCCTGATGTGCATGATTGACACTCTTTGTTTCTAAACCTCATCTTTCACAACAAGATACTTCAGTTCCATATGTTTGGCACCTTTAGAGTACTTGTCGTTTTTGAGAAAAACACTGCTGCAGAGTTATCACAATAAATTTTCAGCGGCTTGCTAATGGTGTCGACAACCGCAAGTCCTGAAATAAAGTTCCGCAACCATAATGCATGAATTGTGGCTTCATAACATGTCACAAATTCTGCCTCCATAGTAGATGAAGCAACGATAGTTTGTTCCGCACTTTTCCATGATATGGCTCCTTGAGCAAACATAAACAGGTAACCAAAAGTCGATTTTCTAGTATCGATGCATCAAGCAAAATTTGAATCGCTATATCCAATCACCTTCAATTCATTGGATCTACTATACATGAGCATGTAATATTTCGTGCCTTGTAAGTACCTCAACGCTTTCTTTGCAGCTTGCCAATGTTCCCTTCCTGGATTACTTTGATACCTCCCTAACATACCGACCGCAAAACCGATATCCGGTCTAGTACAGGTTTGAGCATACATTAGGCTACCAACTACAGATGCATATGGAATTGATTCCATTTCCTTTTGTTCAACATCATTCTTATGACATTGCATGAGATTGAATTTATCACCTTTCTGTACAGGAACTTTCCCAGGTGAACACTTGCTCATTCCAAATCTCTCTAGAATCCTTTCGATATATCCTTTCCGAGACAATCCCAATATTCCTTGTGATCGATCACGAAATATTTCTATTCCAATCACATAGGATGCCTCTCCCATATCTTTCATTTCAAAGTTCGTTGAGAGAAATTCCTTAGTCTCATGCAATATGCTTAAATTATTTGCAGCAAGCAAGATGTCATCAACATAAAGGACTGGATAAATAAACTTGCTCCCACTGATCTGTTGGTATAAACAGTGATCAACTGTATTTTCCTTAAAACCAAAAGATGTAATAATGGTATTGAACTTAATATACCATTGTCGGGATGCTTGTTTAAGCCCATATATTGACTTCTTAAGTTTACACACTAATTGTTCTTAACCTTTTACAGAAAAACCCTCAGGTTGATCCATATAAACATCCTCATCAAGACCTCCATTCAGAAAGGCTGTTTTCACATCCATTTGATGCAATTCCAAATCATAATATGCTACTAATGCCATTATTATTCTTAGTGAGTCCTTTTTCGAAACAGGAGAAAATGTCTCCTTGTAATCAACACCATCTTTTTGAGTGTAACCCTTAGCAACAAGTCTAGCTTTATACCGTTCGATATTACCACTAGAATCGTGTTTGGTTTTAAAAACCCATTTGCATCCGACTCTTTTACAGCCATGTGGTAACTCAACGAGATCCCAAACTTCATTCTGTTGCATGGATTTTAGTTCTTCTTTCATGGAATTAATCAATTCCTTTGACTCTTTACTTTCTACAGTATGTGAAAACGAAACTGGGTCCTTATTGATTCCTATATCATAATTTGATTCTTGCATATAAACCATATAATCATTAGAAATAGCTGACCTACGATCTCTTTGAGATCTTCTTAATGCTACTTGTTGTGGTTCATGCATATCAGCATTATGTAAGTCATTTCCTTCAGGAAGTACTTCTTCATTTATATGTTGTTCATCATCATGCTGTTCTCCAACCGTTGGAACAACATTTGGAGTAATAGTAGACGGAGGAACTATTCTAGGCAATGTAACATTTACCCCTGTTTCCTTTATTTCCACTATTTCTCTTCTAGTACTCCCACTGACTTCACCAATCTCAATGAATCTTGCATTACCAGTTTCTACAATTCTTGGACTATGATTAGGACAGTAAAACACATATCCTTCAGATTTTTCAGGGTAACATAAAAAATACCCACTAATCGTTCGAGAATCTAATTTCTTTTCATGTGGATTATAAATTCTCGTTTCCGCTGGACAACCCCAAACATGCAGGTGTCTTAAGCTAGGTTTCCTGTTAGTCCATAATTCAAAAGGAGTCTTTTGAACAGCTTTACTAGGAACCCTATTCAACAAATAATTAGCAGTTTTGAGAGCATATGACCACAAATTCTTAGGTAGTGTAGAATCTGACATCATACTCCTAAACATATCTATTAACGTCCTATTGCGCCTTTCTGCTACACCATTTTGCTGTGGTGTACCTGGCATTGTGTATTGTGCACATATGCCATGACTTTCGAGGAATTTTGCAAATGGACCTGGACACTGGCCTGACTCATTATATTTGCCATAATATTCACCACCTCTATCAGACCTTATGATTTTCACCTTTTTATCTAATTGCCTCTCAACTTCCTTTACAAATGTCTCAAGGACATTCACAGATTGAGATTTTTCATGAAGCAAATAGACATAACCATAGCGGAAAAAATCATCAATAAAAGTGATGAAATACTTTTCTCCATTAAAGGCTGGAGTGTCCATAGGTCTGCAAATATCAGTGTGTATTATTTCAAGAAGCTAGCTGCTTCTAGTGGCTCCTTTCTTATTATGTTTGGTTTGTTTACCTTTAATACAATCCACACATAATTCTAGATCACTAAAGTTCAAATTTGACAAAATTTCATTACTTACTAATCTCATCATTCTTTCTTTGGATATGTGACCTAGTCTTTTATGCCATAAGAAAGCAGAATTTTCATTCAACATGCTACGTTTGCATCCAACATTATTTATTACATTCAGCAAGGAATTCGCATAAGTGTCATTCAGTTTCAATTTATATAAACCATCAATTAGAATACCAGAACCAACATTATCAGTATTCTTATATAAATCAAAATAACCAGATCCAAACGTACATCTAAAACCATAAATATCCAACTTACTTACGGAAATAAGGTTTCTAGATAATGAAGGTACATAAAGGGTACTACATAAGTCTAATACATATCCAATTTCTAGAATTAGACGATAAGTCCCAATGCCTTCTATTGTGGATTTCATTCCATTTCCCATAAAGAGAAAACGATCTTCATTTGGATTTATGGTTCGGATCATAAGAAATCCCTTTCTTTTTTAACCAAGCTATCCTTTTCGAATAGTCATTTTGATAATGTCCTTTTTTTATAGAAATGACATCGAACATACTTTAGTTCCTTCTTTTCCTTATCCTGCCCATTCTTAGCAGGTGCCTTTTTCTTCTTGAAATGACTTGATTTTCCATTCTTTTCTTTACCAGCTTTATTACTCACAAAACTTACTGAGTGATTCACTTGATTTTTCAAACGTCTTTCTTCCTGAACAAGTCTACTAGCCAATTCATTAACATTCCACTTATCCTTTATAGTGTTATAGTTAATTTGAAAAGGTCCATATTCAGAAGGTAGCGAGTTCAGGAAAAACTGGACAAGAAAAGAATCCTCTACTGTAAGTCCAAGGGAGTTTAACCTTGCTGCAAGATTAGTCATCTCTATAATGTGCTCTTGCATAGTTCGCGACCCATCAAACTTCATGGTCGTGAGTTCTGCCATAAGAGTACCAGCGAGTGACTTATCAGCTGAACGAAAACGCTCTTCCACAAACTGCATATATTCCTTAGCACTTTTTGTTTACGGAATTGTTGACTTGATGTTGTTAGCAACAGTCATCTTAATAAACATAAGGCTCAATCTGTTACTGCGTTCCCATGCTTTATGGTGTGATTTTTCTGTCTCAGTACTAGCTGTTGTAAGAGCAACAGGTTTATCCTCAAGGAGTGCCAAGTCAAGATCCTGAACACCTAAATGGAAATTGACTTGTTCTCTCCATTCAGAAAAATTAACACCGGTGAACAATGTAACAGATGAAGCATGTGTATTCATGGGAACTACTGCAAATTAAATAAAAAAAAATTGAAATAACTATAAGCTCATAGCTAACGCGATTCAGATATGTACATAATAGTATAATATAGCACTCCTTTGGGTAGATACTATCTTATACTTAACATAATTAAATACCAAAACATAAGTAAGTAATAAATATATTCAATTAAATAGAACTGACATCTTTGGATGATCAATATTTATTTAATCAAGATATCTATTAAACCTCATCATGTCAACTAGTTATAGAACAAGACTTTCCTTTGGGTAAGTTCTTAGGTTCTATCATTAGTGACACCAATTTTTAATTGGTATTATTATAACTGGCAATTTCTATCAATAATCATTATGCCACTTATGCACTAAATGATTATTCTGATTTTGACCACTTTGGTGATTAACAAAATCATAAATCTCATGTGCATAAATGACTTATAACTCATACTTGATTAAACATCATGAGTAAAGCATAGAACAGATCAATTGCAATCATAGGAAATATTCAGTTATTGATTGGTGGCACTGATACCAAATGTTAGAAATTCTTTACTGTTCGATCTTTCATGATTAATGATGAACAATTCAAGTAATAGCCCAAGGATCACCAATACCGAATATTTCACGAACAAAACTTAATATGATTTATTGTTTAAGATGACGTACCTTGATTAACAGCGGAAGATGTAATGGCTGTCATCTTCTTCTTCTGACTTCTAATAATTACTCTTCTTCTCAGAATTCGGTTTCTCTCTCTAACCCTATTTCTTTATGTGTTTCTTGATGGAGAAGAATACATCTGTTGGCTGGGAGAGAGAGTGTTGAGTCAAGATTTTTATAGAGTTTTGATTTCTGACAAAGGGATAAGCCGTGATCGACAAAAAGAAGTTATTCATTGTTTTAAAGAGACACAAAGAGCTCCATACATTAGAGGTTGATTATTTGGTATGTTAGTAGTGTTATTTATGTTAAAATCTATCCTCAAATAATCTCATACCTTCAATCTTTGAATATAAAGGTATATATGTATGAGTGCACATTAACTGTGCAGTCTGGGCTAAACCGGTCGACCGGTTTAAAACAAGGCGGTCGACCGTTTCTGCCCAGAATGCACAGATAACGTGCACAAGTGTACATAACGTATATATATTCAAATTCCTGTCTACTAGTCCATTTTGACATGTCGACCGTTTTCAAACAGAAAGCAACCTTCCGTACAGACACTTCCTTTTCTTCAACGGTTGCTTCTCTTTCTCTTCACCAATGATCATGACCTTTGTTTGTACCTTTTCACAAAGGGTTACAACTGTTTATTTCTTATATAAACATCATGAAATCATTATTCCAAATAACGAATTCTATTTATTCTAATCTCTATTCTATTGATCTCTGTCTTGAACTCTCAAACATTTCAATTGCTTATTGAATCATTGAAATTATTTCATATCTTTTGATTCAATTAAGTAATATACTTCCTTCAATCTTCACAAACATCATTCACATACTTTGAGGATAAGATTATAGGAAGGGTGTACTACAAGTGACAAATCCGTGTTATCAAGAGCACAAGTTGTCAACGACAATTGTATTTGTTTTTGTTGAAGTCCTCGGTGTTGTAAGAGGCACGAAATCCCGTTCGGCTGTTCGGGTGTTGTAAACCTGTTCCTCCGGGTGAAGCGAGGTAGTTGGTTGTGAAAATCCAGATAGGATTCTGGGACTGGACGTAGGACGGGAGGTCCGAACCAGTATAAAAATCCCTGGTGTGATTTTTACAGTTTACTGCATTTACTATTCTATATCTGTGAATTGCTATATAGTTAGTTTATTGAATATTTACTTGTATAGCAATTGTAAATAACATTCCGCATATATTAGTCCATATTACACGATCCGTAATTAGTGTGCACAAGCGTACACACTTTCATTTGGTATCGGAGCATACACACTTTCATTTGGTATCGGAGCACGGTCATCATATAACCGTAACACCGTTATTTGATATATTCTTGTAATATGGCAAATAACGCAAGCACTAGCACTAACACTTACACGGAAGGTCAATCAACACAAAGACCTCCGTTCTTTAATGGTCTCAACTATAGCTATTGGGCTACACGTATGTCATTTTTTATGCAATCAAATAGCTATGATGCTTGGAATGCTACTCAAAAAGAAATAGTGAATCCAACAACTGAATATTCAGAATGGACAACGGCTGAGAAAACGGCAGCAGCCGTAAATGCAAAGGCAATAAATATGTTGTTTTGTGCATTAGACCAAAATGAATATAACCGTGTTAGTATCTACACTACTGCATATCAAATTTGGCAAACGCTGAAAACCACTCATGAAGGTACTAACAAGGTTAAACAAGCCAAAATAGCCATGCTGAAAAGTCAGTTTCAAAATTTCAAAATGAAACCAAATGAGACAATCAATGATATGTATTCAAGGTTTCAAACTATTCATCATGCACTTATCGGATTAGGACAAAAATATTCAGATTTTGATGTTGTTTCAACAGTTCTACATTCTCTGACTAGTGAATGGGAAGGAAAAGTATTAGCAATTGAAGAAGCTAATGACCTTTCCATCATGAAGCCAGATGAATTGATAGGAAATTTAATGTCCTATGAAGCAAATTTGCAGGCTAGAAAAGAACAGAAAGAAGAAAAGAAAAATGTAGCATTTCATGCTGAGAAAGATGAAAATGAATCAGATTCTGAAGATGAAGATTTGGCATTCATTGCAAAAGGATTCAAAAAATTCCTAAAATATCGAAAAGCCAGTCGTTACAACAAAAGGAAATCTGGATCAAACAAACCATCTTCATCAACTATAGAATGTTTCAACTGTCACAAAAAGGGGCACATGCAGAAGGATTGTCCAGAACAAAAGAAGAAGTCAGAAAATGATAAATTCAAACATAAGAAGGACAAGTCAAAGAAACGAGCCTTCTCAGTAACATGGGATGATTCAGACTCATCCTCATCTGAAAGTGAAAGTGATCAGGAGAATGAACAAGCTAATGTTTGTTTTATGGCAACAGAAGATGAGGTACAAATTCCTACATTTGATGAATTACTTGATATAAATTCTGAATTGATAGTCAAATATAAAGACATAAAACGTCAATTAAAAGTAGCCAAAGCAGATTTGAGTAGAGCAGAGTTTGAACGAGATATGTTAAAAGACGAGAAGAAAATATTAGAAGAAGAACTTGAAAAAATTCAAGAATCATCATCTAATATTGACTCTCAATTATCTCTTTTGAGTCAAGAAATTGAAACTCAAAAAGAGAAAAATGATGCTCTCACTATTGAAAATCATGAGCTTAAGGCAAAAGTCAAAAATCTGGACCTAGAAAAGGCGAGCTTACAAACTAAGTTAGATGACATAACTCAAAATGTTTCTAACTTTAACAAAGGTCGAGAAAATTTGACAAAAATCATTGAAAGTTCACAATCTGTTTCAAATAAACAAGGTTTGGGATATAGGAAACAAGAAACCAAGAAACATCTTGGTAATGAAAGGAAGAGGAAAATACAAAAGACTGAAGCTAAGAAAAATCTTAGTTTATTATATTCCAAACCAAAACCAGTTGTGAAATTTCAGAAGAAAAATGTCAAGACTATCAAAATATGGGTTCCTAAAACAAATAACAATTTGATTAGGAATAAATATATTCAGAATTTCATGAATACTGTACATCTTAATACTAATTATATATATAAAGGGGATACCGGACCCGTATGGGTTTGGACTCCTAAGACCTAACTCTTAGGACCCCATAAAAAGTGGGTACCATGGACTTAATTTTATTTTTTGCAGGTCCCACTTAAGAAAAGAGGAAAGTGGATATTCTGGTTGATACATTCCTATATTATTCCATTATCTATTACTCCTTTTTGTCGATGACAAAGGGGAGAAAGTGCTAACAATTATCTGCAGGAATATATATATTTATATAAAGAATACAGACAAAATCTCAGGGGGAGATCACATATTCAGGGGGAGATTCAGAGTTTCAGATATATTTGTCATCAATCAAAAAGGGGGAGAATGTTGAGTCAAGATTTTTATAGAGTTTTGATTTCTGACAAAGGGATAAGCCGTGATCGACAAAAAGAAGTTATTCATTGTTTTAAAGAGACACAAAGAGCTCCATACATTAGAGGTTGATTATTTGGTATGTTAGTAGTGTTATTTATGTTAAAATCTATCCTCAAATAATCTCATACCTTCAATCTTTGAATATAAAGGTATATATGTATGAGTGCACATTAACTGTGCAGTCTGGGCTAAACCGGTCGACCGGTTTAAAACAAGGCGGTCGACCGTTTCTGCCCAGAATGCACAGATAACGTGCACAAGTGTACATAACGTATATATATTCAAATTCCTGTCTACTGGTCCATTTTGACTTGTCGACCGTTTTCAAACAGAAAGCAACCTTCCATACAGACACTTCCTTTTCTTCAACGGTTGCTTCTCTTTCTCTTCACCAATGATCATGACCTTTGTTTGTACCTTTTCACAAAGGGTTACAACTGTTTATTTCTTATATAAACATCATGAAATCATTATTCCAAATAACGAATTCTATTTATTCTAATCTCTATTCTATTGATCTCTGTCTTGAACTCTCAAACATTTCAATTGCTTATTGAATCATTGAAATTATTTCATATCTTTTGATTCAATTAAGTAATATACTTCCTTCAATCTTCACAAACATCATTCACATACTTTGAGGATAAGATTATAGGAAGGGTGTACTACAAGTGACAAATCCGTGTTATCAAGAGCACAAGTTGTCAACGACAATTGTATTTGTTTTTGTTGAAGTCCTCGGTGTTGTAAGAGGCACGAAATCCCGTTCGGCTGTTCGGGTGTTGTAAACCTGTTCCTCCGGGTGAAGCGAGGTAGTTGGTTGTGAAAATCCAGATAGGAGTCTGGGACTGGACGTAGGACGGGAGGTCCGAACCAGTATAAAAATCCCTGGTGTGATTTTTACAGTTTACTGCATTTACTATTCTATATCTGTGAATTGCTATATAGTTAGTTTATTGAATATTTACTTGTATAGCAATTGTAAATAACATTCCGCATATATTAGTCCATATTACACGATCCGTAATTAGTGTGCACAAGCGTACACACTTTCATTTGGTATCGGAGCATACACACTTTCAGAGAGGACCCAATCCTTTATATAACATTTAACTCTAAATCCGGCACGTCCATCATATACCAATTCAACGCTTAAGATTAATCACAGACCTAATGTTCTAATTATAGAATGGTCTATTTATGACTTAATTAATCGGGTCACATTAAGATTAGAAACTGCATAACGTTAAAGGTAAATGAAACGTTCTATTTATGACCTAATTAATAGGGTCACATTAAGATTAGAAACTGCATAACGTCAAAAGTAAACGAAACGATTGCAGTTTCTAATAGCAGATTTCTAACAGTACAATCTACCCGGTTTCTGCTACTATGTCTCCTACATTGGGATAGATCTTGGATCATCTTCTTGTAGTGAAATTCGTACTGTGGAAGGTAGAAGACGTCGATACGATATCAAAGAGAAAGTGAATAATCTTATCGATGTGATATATGAACACCAAATGTAAAAACTCGGTAGGAAACAAAAAGCCAAAGCACCGCAAGCCTACATCCAACGATCAGTACAAACAAGGTAGAGGATGTTGGATCGTCTTCATCGTATATCACTCTTGCTAATTGTGTAAAAACGATTGGACAAATTAACATTAGTGACAAATTGTAACGACCCAGAATTTTACCACTTTGATTTGCAAATACTTAATAAATTTTAAATACTCAAATAATAGATTTTATAATTAAAATATAACTCTTTTAAATAATAACAAATGATGGTAAAATAGATTTGTAATGACCCAGGATTTTTCCACTTTAAAAGAGGGTATTAAATATATTCTATGTAATAAATAAATAGATTTTTGTTAGCAAATAAACTTATTTTAGGTATTTAATAATGATGATAAAATAGATTTCAAAATTTGTTTACCAATATAGATAGTTCATAGAAAATGTAACCGAAGAACATTTTTCGAAAATTCGACTTTTCGACACTCGAAAGTCGTCGGGAACGTTGTGCACACTTGGGCAACATGCACACATTTATACAAGTCGGGATTAATATTAATTAAGCATATTTATGTATATTAACTTATATATATTTATACATTAGCATAGATGTGACAAGTTATGTTATAAAAGGCAAATATATACATATAAACACACTTATATGTATACAAATCACATTTATATCCTTAGTACACACACATGGAAGCTCTAGCATGATTCAAGGCATGAAATAAGGGGGGACGTGTACAAGTTATGGGAGGGAGGTATGGAGTGAATGCATGTGTATATATTTAATTGTAAGCACTTTTTATTTTAAAAATATATTCCTAAGCCTATAAATAGGCCTTCCATTTCATAGTCTTCATTTTACAATCCTCTTCTCCACTTTCAAATTCCTAAAAGCTTGAAAATATACATTCATAGCTTCTCTTCATAAATTTTAAAATAAGAAAAACCACTTCTTTTTAATCCAAATCTCCTCTTTAGTCCACTAAACCACTTTTACACATACTACAACCTCTTCCCTTCCAAGTTGCAAGCCCATCCACCCTAAAACATCCATGACCGAGCCTAAATTGTCCAAGGCCGAGCCCCTTCTGTGTGTGTAGGCATCCAATGATTTTATTTTTGCAAACTACTAGCTTGTATTCAAGTTCGGTAGAAGTTTGTCTTGATTTAGTGAAATTTTGGTAAGTAAAGTCCATGTTTTTAAAACTCAAGTTACTAACTTTTTAAAGTTGTAAAATTTATGAGTTAAAATGTTGCTTATGTACGTGGTAATGTTATATGTTGTGTATGGATGCATATATATTGATTTGGTGTTGTTTGTTTATGCCGAAGTTTGAGTAGGCGATAAAGATTATAACTTAAATATTGAAAAAGTCAGTATTGTAAAGTAATAATTTGTTTATGATGGTGCTATAATGTTATGATGTGATATTATATTGGAATGTTGTATTTGTTGTACATGGGTTCATGATACGAAGGTACTGATTTGCTAACCAAAAGCGATATAGAAATCCGTTTTTTGTCGAAAATTTGATTTTTATTTCAATGTGAAAAGTTTTCAAGTTTAAAACTTTAATTTGGTTTTCAAATGTTGATTTTCATGTTTATAGTTAAAAACTCTGTAGAAAATTTTTCTAACGTTAATTAAGTAATTAGAGAAAAATTATTTAATTATTTAATTTTTATTTAATTGGTTAATTAATTAATAAAGGTAATTAGTACTTAATCATTGTTAATAATGGTATTTATACTTAAATGTTAATAAATTAAATTAATAATTATTTGTTACTCAATTAAAATTAATTGTTATTTAATTAATGGTTAATTAATTATTATTTAATTATTTATTTAAGAAAATTAATAATTAATTATTATTTTAAATGGGGTTTTATTTAAATTAACCTTTGATTAAAGTTAATTATGTTTTAGTAAGATTCAATTAAGGTTTAATTACTTTTAATTAGAGTTTAATTACCATTTAACAAGGATTTGACTCTCATTTACAACGGTTTTTAATTTAGTTTAAAATTGCTTTGAGTTTAAATAATCGGTTTTTGTTTAAACTGTTTTCTTTCAAATTTGTTTTAAATCAAGGGACTTCTGTGTCGCTTACTCTTAAGTAAAACCATGTGATGAGGAAAACTAAATGACATCTATTAAAGAAAAAAAACACCATTCGGCTATTACAATTAAATATGACATTTGCTTAAGTTGATTGATTGCTATGTGTCGATCCCTTATATATCTATTGTTATGTGATGCCATGTTAGACTGGATAAGTAAAACCAAATTTAAAGTACCATTGTGACCATTAAGCCTCGGTTTAATTTTGTAAGGATAAATATTTCATTTTCTTTTTGGAATGGTTTCAAAGTTATTGCATTTTGAATAAGATATTTAAAGAATGATTTGATAAATGGTTTTACTAAAGATGTTTTTAACTAATGGGAATGGTTTTTCATGTTATAAAAAGAAGTTTTTATAAAGAGTTTTATAAAAGAATTTGGAAATTTATAAGATATTTTGGGTAAATGGATTTGAGTTTTTAAGTAAAGAAGATTTCATAAATAAGGAAGATTTATAAAATGTTTTACTTATTAAAGGAAGCAAATTTGATTTAGAGTTATTTAAGAAGTTGTTTAAATAGGAAAGGTTTGTGAAGAAGTTATATAAATAATTTTGAATATTTATAAAAGGGTTTTATAAATGAATTTGGAAGCTGAAAAGTATTTTGAAATGGATTTCGATTTCAAGTAAAAGAGATTTTATGAATGAAATAGATTTGATAAAAAAAGGATTTATTGAAAGAAGTATAAAAAGAATTTGAGATCTGGGTTTCTCTAAAATGATCTTTTAAAAATGGTGGTATGGAACATCCATTCCACACTTAACACCGAGGGAATAGGATTTAGGGTTGTCCTTACTTTCAATTTGAACAACATTTATTTAATCCTTTTTAACAAGATTTGGACGTAAGAAGTTAATCGCAAATGTTTATGAATATTCTTATGTCAGATGGATAAGTATATGAATGTTTCAGACAAACGTTTTGAAATAGATTTATTAAATAAAGATGTGTTGTGAGGCTTAGTGGTTGCTATGAATAAATCAATCTCAAATAAAATTAGTTGTTGTTTGTTTATTTGATAGTTAAATAACTAGCTATCAAATACGGACCCAAAACGTAACTTTGGAAATATCTAGGAGTAGCACGTGAGTTATATGGCATAATCATCCCCGATAATGATGTACTGTGCGTATAAATCTTGTTTTGCTCTTCTAGGACAAATACTAAGGAAATCTTTCCACTAACGGCTAGGAGGTGATCTCCGCTCTTATATTTGACTGTTTATTTCCTAAAGAACCAAGGTTGAGTTTACCGAAAACTATCGAATGTTGTTTCGAAGAGATCGGGATCAGATATGTTATCGAAAAACCGCTTTGATCCAACTCAAGCATTTCGAGGTGAAGGCATCTTGGAGATGATGGAATTGAAGATGAAGCTCTCAAGTGTTTCGTTCAGTCCCAAAACGAACTTGTATGGATGAATGCTGGCATTGCATTGTTGCAGTGTTAGCATTCCAAGTGGGAAGTGCTATATAAAAAGATAAAATGTTGCCTCAAGCCTCATCAATTGGGAATGACTAAAACAGGGAAGATGCAGCAGGGCTAAGTGGGTCGCTCCCTAGTATAGTATGATCATCCCTATCTAGAGCTGATATTATATCTCATTTGTATGATTCGGGGCCTATTAATATAAGGGGTGATCATATTCGATACTATCCAGTAAAGGGTAGGTCAGTTCTATGTTGGTAGGGATCGATAGGTTCGACCTCGGTGTTATTTTATCTAGAGATGCACCGTGACAGGAGGTACCCCAGTAGCCCAGTCATTGTATGGAATCCATTCTCCAATAAACGTCGTACAGACTTAGTTGTGCCCAACTATATTGAAATGTGAGATGCATGCATTTCAGTTATATTCATATTTTGCTTTGATTCCTAGGCATTATTATAGTATCAATGGATTTTCTATAGAAACAGATTGGTTATTGTAAGGTAAAAAACCTGTTCGTGTTTATGTGCAACGTGGTCTTACGAGATGCCTCTGATGTAAAGGTTTTTATAAAGTTAAAGACTTATGCTTTACTTACACCAGACCCATGTTTGGCCTGGAGTTTATTTTCTTTTCCTATACTCTTGGGTGCTCAAATTTTAATAGGCAGCCAAGTAGTTCATGTTTTTCCGTAGATTCATTTTGGAGGAGCTTGGAGTAGGTGGCTTCATCGATAGTTAGTTATTACCTTGTTTTCCACTGTATTATATGTATATTGTATCTTTTAGGTAGGGACAGACTGTTATAACTATCCTAGGTAGAATTTGTATTAGTATGACTCTAATGTAACATTTTGAAATGACTTTTTAATAATTCTGTTGAGTAATATATATATATATATATATATATATGTGTGTGTGTGTGTGTGTGTGTGTGTGTATGTATTTTTGTATTGTTCCGTTGCACCTTAGAATTAGTTTGAGTGTAATATATGTGATCGCGTATTTATTAGTGAATAAAAAAATGTTTTATATCATGTTATTTAACCAGTTGAGTGGCTTAAGAATTATGGTCGATGTGGCCAATCAACATTATCGGTAGTGATTTCCTAAACACTTGAAATAGTCCAATTGACATAATATTGTTTTAAATTTGGTAAATGAAATAATTTTACTTAGGAATATATTTTCCATATACAAAAAGGAATGATTTTCAAAATCTATGTAGTTATCTATGAGGAGGGTGGGTTAGGAGTTAATAATATTTAAATTATTAGCTCTTAGGGTTTAACTAGTCATGCTCGTCCAGTTTTGAACATTGACTATTGTCAGATTTAATAGTAGATTTCCTTTTTTCATCATGGGTTGGGTAGATAGAATTTGTAGGAACATTTAAGTGAACACCTTGTGAATTAAGTTTCAAAATTTGACTAGAAGGCGTTCGACGATATGTAGGTTTAAAATTTGAATTTTAATAAGGGTGTTTATTAAAAGAAAATCTTCACATAGTTTTATAAGATGAATTAAGTGAGATGATTTTACAATTTAGAACTATTAAATATGTTTTAAAAATGAAAGGGTTTTGAGAGTGTTAAATCCCGACGGTTGTAATAAATTCCAAATGATTTTGGAAAATAGTAGTAATCTTTCTTAAGGATATTTTAAAATAAAGTTTGATAGTAAGGTTTTCTTTGGACGGTTCGAGAATAAGTTTTGATCTATTTTGTGGTGATCAGAATAATCTTCTAAGTGACAATCGAATGTTTGCTTAGGCAGATATGATGGTGCACTTAGTAAATTATCCTCTTTGTCATTGTAGAATCGGGATGAGCTCAAATCCGAATGAATCCAAAACAAGTGGATGATTTTGTTAAAAACTATTTGTATATAAATAGTATTTTCGGGAAGAAATTGGAAAAAAAAGAGAAATATTTTTATTAACTAGTTCGAGTGTCTCGAGAATGACTAAAAATGGGTAAGGAATGTGTTCGGATGGCAAACACTTCTCCTGAGTATTGCCTTCTTAGTAAAGGGGTATACGGTACTATTTCGTAGCACCTAGTTCCTTGACATCGTTTTAGAGTTACTCGGGCTATATGTATGTTTTCAAAAGGTTTTTGAAAATAAAACCCGGGTATTGTGTTCTTGGATCCCTTAAAAGGAAGTGTTTTCAAAATAAAATGATATTTTGATTAAAAAGGTGGGTAAATAAATGAAGTTTTAATTAGATTAAATTTAATAAGGAGTTTTAATAAACTTTGTTTATTTAAACCGTGTCTTTTGATTTTAACATCTAGGATGTGAAGAACTATTTGATGTTATTAGGCCGGCTAATAGAAAATTTTACCTTAGTAATGTCTAAGAAAAAGTAGAATCTTGGATGGAGTTTGGATACCAGCATCCTACTCTTCTTAACTACTTACCAGACTAATTAGGGTAAAGAGGTTGATTTGGTCGACTTAGTTTCAAGTCTGAAGTTATTTTTGGCCTATATCTAAAAGTTAGAAGTAACTATAATTAAAAATCAGATGTTTGAAAATACTCTTAGGATGTAGAAGAGTATTATATAAGTTAATAAATTGATTCTTATGAACCATTGTGAGAGGGTAGAAAGTAGTTAGATAGTAAGAATCGTTAGATCAGTATGTAGGTTGTATGAAAATAATTTCTCCTTTTCACATAGTTCTCGATCCTAGATTCGAGTATACGACTGGAGGCCTTTTACACCATTCTGAATAAAGATTTATCACTCAATTTTTAATGGCGAGCGTTGGTGAGGGTTCTTACGTGGAACCAAAATTTGTTTATCATGGTTTATGGCTATGCAAGAAGAACATAGGTTTCTAATTAAGAGGCGTGATCAAAGTCTGCACTAGGAAGTCAGGTGAGGGATACTAGTTTCAGAAGTGAAGTTATGTGTTCGAGTGAATGATCAAATCAGATTTTACATAGGAATGATCTATGTACATCATACGGACTGATGAATAGTTTAAGTGTTTTTGAGAATTAGGGTTGTGGTACATTTTCGGGGATGAAATTCGTTTAAGGGTGAAGAGTATAATGACCTAGAGTTTTATCACCTTGATTTACGAATATTTAATAAAATTTAAATATTCAAATAATAGGTTTTATAATTAAAATATAACTCTTTTAAATAATAACAAATGATGGTAAAATAGATTTGTAATGACCCAGGATTTTGCCACTTTGAAATATGCTATTTAAATATATTTTATATAATCAATAAATAGATTTTTATTAGAAAATAAACATATTTTAATTATTTGATAATGATGATAAAATAGATTTCAAAGTTACTTTACCAATATAGATAGTTCAGAGAAAAATAGAAAATGTGACCGAAGAACGTTTTCCGAAATTTCGAATTTTTGATATCCGAAAGTCATCGGGAACATTGTGCACACTTGGTGCAACATGCACACATTTATACATGTTAGGATAGTATTAATTAAGTATACTTATGTATATAACTAATATATATATTTATACATAAGCATGGATGTGTCAAATTATGTTATAAAAGGCATATATATACACATAAACATACTTATATGCATACAAATCACATCCATATCCTTAGTACACACACATGGAAGCTCTAGCATGATTCAATGCATGAAAGGGTGGGAAAATGTGTAAAAGTGATGGGAGGGAGGTATGGAGTGCACGCATGTGTATATATTTAATGATAAGCACTTTATATTTTAAAAATATATTCCTAAGCCTATAAATACTCCTTCATTTCATAATTTTCATTTTACAATCCTCTTCTCCACTCCCAAATTCCTAAAAGCTTGAAAATATATATCTATGACTTCTCTTCATAAATTTTAAAGTAAGAAAAATCACTTCTTTTTATTCAAAATCTCTTCTTTAGTCCACTAAACCCTTTTACATATACTACAACCTCTTCCCTTCCAAGGTTTGCAAGCCCATCCATCCTAAAATATCCATGGCCTAGCCCAAATTGTCCAAGACCAAGACCATTTTAGGTGTGTAGGCATCCAACGACTTCATTTTTGCAAAGAACTAGCTTGTATACAAGTTTGGTAGAAGTTTGCCTTGATTTAGTGAAAGTTTGGTGAGTAAAGTTCATGTTTTTAAAACTCAAGTTATTAACTTTTTAAAGTTGTAAAATTTATGATTTAAAATGTTGGTTATGCATGTGGTAATGTTATTTGTTGTGTATGCATGCATATATGTTGATTTGGTATTGATTTCTTATGCCGAAATTTGAGTAGGCGATAAATATTATAACATGAATATTGGAAAAGTTAGCATTGTGAATTAATACTTAGTTTATGATGGTGTTATAATGTTATGATGTGATATTATGTTGGAATACTGTATTTATTGTATGTGGGTTCATGACACAAAGGTAGCGATTTGCTAACCAAAAGCAACATAGAAATCCGCTTTTTGTCAAAAAAATTATTTTTGTTTCAAAGTGAAAAGTTTTCAAGTTTAAAACTTTGATTTGGTTTTCAAAAGATTATTTTCTATTTCAAAGAAGGTAAGAGTTCAAAATAGGAAGTTTTAAAAGTTAGAAAAGGAAGTTTCAAGTTTTTGAAATTATGGGTCCGTATAGCGATAGTCGCTATACACGCAGTTCGTGAAAAACGAACTAAATTTTCTAAATCTTAAGTGTTTACACTTAAAAAATTTGTGGAAAATGTTTTCTAACTTTAATTAAGCAATTAGAGAAATTTTTTTAATTATTTATTTATTTAATTGACTAATTAATTAATAAAGATAATTAGTACTTAATCATTATTAATAATGATATTTGTACTTAAATGTTAATCGGTTAAGTTAATCATGATTTGTTACTTAACTAAAGTTAATTAGTATTTAATTATTGATTAAGTATTAATTAATTATTATTTAATTACTTATTTAAGAAATTATTTTAAAATGGGGGGTTTCTAAATTAATCTTTGATTAAAGTTAATTATGTTTTAATAAGGTTTAATTACTTTTAATTAGAGTTTAATTACCATTTAACAAGGATTTGACTCTCATCTACAAGGGTTTTTAATTTATTTTAAAATCACTTTGAGTTTAAGTAATTAGTTTTTGTTTAAACCATTTTCTTTTCAAATTTGTTTTATATCAACGGATTTTTGTGTCGCTTACCCTTAAGTAATCCCATATGATGAGGAGAACTAAATGACATCTATTAGTAGAACAAAACACCATTCTGCTGTTACAACTGGTTTGGACGTTTACTTAAATTGATTGATTGTTGTGTGTTGATCCCTTATATATCTATTGTTATGTGATGCCATGTTAGACTGAATAAGTAAAACCAAATTAAAAGCACCATTGTTGTCACTAGCCTTCGTTTGATTTTTAAGAATAAATATTGCACTTTCTTTTTGAAATGGTTTCAAAGTTATTGCATTTTGAACAAGATATTTAAAGAATGATTTGACAAATGGTTTTATTAAAGATGTTTTTAACTAATGGGAATGATTTTCCATGTTATAAAAAGAAGTTTTTATAAAGGAGTTTGGAAATTTATAAGGTGTTTTGGGTAAATGGATTTGAGTTTTTAAGCAAAGAAGATTTCATAAAAAAGGAAGATTTATAAAATGGTTTTGCTTATTAAAGGAAGCAAATCTGATTTAGAGTTATTTAAGAAGATGTTTAAATAGGAAAGGTTTGTAAAGAAGTTATATAATGATTTTGAATATTTTTTAAAGGGCTTTATAAATGAACTTGGAAGTTGGAAAGTACTTTAAAATGGATTTGGATTTCAAGTAAAAGACATTTCATGAATGAAATAAATTTGATTAAAAAGGATTTATCGAAAGAAGTATAAAAAGAATTTGAGATTTTGGTTTCTCTAAAATTACCTTTTAAAAATGGTGATATGGAACATCCGTTCCACACTTAACACCGAAGGAACAGTGTTTAGGATTGTCCTTACCTCCAATTTAAACAACATTTGTTTAATCCTTTTTAACAAGATTTAGAAGTAAGAAGTTAATCACAAATGTTTGTGAATATGCTTATGTTAGAGGGATAAGTAAATGAATGTTTCAAATAAACGTTTTGAAGGATATTTATTAAATAAAGATTTGTTTTGTGGCTTAGTGGTTGCTATGGATAAATAAATCTCAAATGAAATTGGTTGTTGTTTGTTTATTTGATAGTTAAATAACCGGCTATCAAATATGGACCCAAAACATTGCTTTGGAAATATCTAGGAGATACACATGGGTTATATGGCACAGTCATCCCCGGGATGCTATACTACTTATAAATCTCGTTTCGCTCTCCTATAACAAATGATATGAAAATCCTTCCACAAACGGTTAGGATGTGATCTTCGCTCTTATCTTTGACTGTTTATTTCCTAAAGAACCGGGGTTGAGTTTATCGGAAACTATCGAATGTTGTTTCGAAGGGATCGGGATTGGATATGTCATCCGAAAATACTTCGATCCGACTCAAGCATTTCGAAGTGAAGACATATTGAAGATGATAGTATTAAAGACGGAGCTCTCAAGCATTTCGTTCAGTCCCAGAACGAACTTGTATGGATGAATGCTGGCATTGCATTGCTGCTTGGAGGGCAATGTTAGCATTCACTACACCAGAATCCTCATTTCGCAACGGATTTCAACCGTTGCAAAATCATTTCGCAACGGCTATGAGCCGTTGCGAAATGGGCAGTGGTAAATATTTCGCAACGGCTCAAAGCCATTGTGAAATATACTTTTTGCAACGGCTAAGGGCCGTTGCAAAATATACTTTAGCAACGGCTTAAAGCCGTTCCGGAATTAATTTTGCAACGGCTTAAAGCTGTTGCTAAATATAGATGTATAACTGATGTCTTAAATACTAGCAACGGCTTTAATCCGTTGCGAATTAATATTTTATTTTTTTTAAAACATATTTGAAATTTTTCTCTGCCCCAGCGACAGTCATTTCATTATCATAATTAATACAACAAATTGCAAATTTAACAGTATCACAGAAGAAAGATTATTAAACCAAATATTTTTCATAGATTAAACACAAAAACCAAACATAACAACCGTTTGAATTATAATGGTCAACATCAACACATACCACAATATAGTTCAACAAGTATACATAACAACAACCTAGCTCTCAATGTAAACTCAAAATTATTAAATGAGTCAAATGCAGCGACTCCTTCCCATAACAGTTGTAACTCGTCTATTAACGGTTGCAAATAAACATCAATATCCTTTCCTGGTTGTTTTGGTCCAGAAATCAACAATGTCAACATTGAAAACTCTCTTTTCATGCACATGGATGGAGGAAGATTATACGGTACTAAAACTACTGGCCAACAACTATAACGGTTACTTAGAGATGCATGTGGATTGAAACCATCTGCTGCTAATCCAAGCGTGACATTTCGTGATTAATAGCAAATGTTTTGTCAAAAGAATCTGCAGCTCGCCATTGAGAAGTATCACATGGGTGACGCATTACGTCTGAATTAGACTTGGCACGACCATGCCAAGTCATAGCATCTGATATCCATGGTATAGTATACAACCTCCTCAGCCTAGGAATTAGAGGGAAATGTCTCAACGTCTTTTGAGGTACTTTTGCAGCTCTTTTCTCTTCGTTGAATGCTGTTTTATATCTTGATTGTTTGCAAACTGGACAAAAAACTCTATTTGCATCATCCTTCCAATACAAAATGCAGTCATTAATGCACGCATCATAAGTTTTGTAATCCATACCAACTTGCTTAATCATCTTCTTCATCTCGTGATACTTTGTTGGTAGTGTGTTACCTTCAGGAAGTAATTCTTTTATGAATTCTAGGAGTGCAGTCACACCATTGTCGGAAAAGCCATACTGGGTTTTCAAGTTATTCAGCTTGACGACGAAATACAATTTTGTTATCCCTTTTGGACATGAAGGATACAATGGCTCTTTTGCATTATCAAACAGTGATTTATACTTCTTGCTTTGATTGGCCTGCCAACCAACATCAACCGCAGGCGAATCCCCAATATTATCCGGCAATAAAGTTGTAGGTTGCAATTGATGAAATCTATCAGCATCATTGACCAGATCTTCCATCCTAGGATGTTCAGAGTCATCGGTACTTATGGCTTGACTAACAGGTTGTTTTTGGTTCATTGCTGATTCTTCTCCATGAAAATGCCAAATAGTATATGATTGGACAATTCCCCATCTAAGCAGATGAAAATGAATTTCATCTAATTTAATTTTCATTTTCATATTTTTGCACTGTGTTCAAGGACAAGAATAGATTTCCTTATTGCCACCATTTTCTACAACAAAATCAATAAACTTCTGCACTCCTTCTATATATCGTAGGGTTCTTTGATTGGCTTCTTTCATCCACTCTTTATCTATACCTGAAGACATATTGATCTGCCAACAGAAATATATACAACATTTTAGTAAAAAAACCTTAAACCTGACATAAAACACATTTAAAGAAAAAAATTAATTACACCGTGCGCTTGCGGTATTTTTTAATTCATCCAACTTATAACCGGGGTTTACTGAACTTTTTATTCCTATATAACATCCAACTTATAACCGGTATTTTTTAATTCAATACAAACTCAACTGCAATTTCTGTTTACATTTCTTCCTATATAACATCCACTGCTTCACACACTTGTATCACTCCTCTTCCTCTGTCCAACATCTACTCCATACCACTTCACATACAACAAACAACCAACTTCACATACAACAGTCACATTACCCTACATTCACATTACACTTAGCAGCAACTAACACCACTTCACAACTTCACTGCTCCACCTCTAACAACACATAACCATCCTAACTCCTTCACATACACATTCACATTCACAACCCCTACATTCACTTAACTCATCTTCTTCCATCAACACTCCTCCATCCTTTGCCAATTCAAACTTCTCCAACCTACCACTTCAATCCAGCACTGAACAGCCATCAACTTCCCTGCCCTGAAACCTCATTACAAAACTGCATACAACCTACCTTCGACTATCCTTCTTTAACCAACTTACCATCACCCCTACCAGAACAATCCCACAAACCTGAACACTACCTTCCCATCAGAATCTCCTTGCTGCCTCCCGTCCAACTCCACAAACCCACATTTATAACATACTCCCATACAAAGGTGCCACACACTCCTCGGCCACTATCCATACATTCTCGTACATCACTTACTGCCACTACCCTGAATCACCACATCAAAAACCACGATTCATACAACACCAACCCCACCACACTTCTGTGCAACCCCTGACATAAACAACTTCACTACTCAACCATACCTGTCATCATTCTCATCACCCTGCCATTGCTCCAATCACCCACTTCTACATCATCATACACACAACCCATCCCCTGACATTCACTGCCTACATCTCTGCCACAACATACCAACTTACTGCACTGGTATTTCATCATCGACAATAGCCCCTACTGCCCCATCATTAACAACAGTGCACTTCCTTTACAACTTACTGCCATAACTCACCAATACAACTGCAAACACACCACCTATCTCCTCTGCTCTGTGCATCTCTCTGGCTAACAAACATCCACAAACTATCATACCACAAACTGCCATTACACTATCATCCTCAAACCCAGAAACTTGCCTCAATACTGCTCTGTTGCTACAGTTCATCACAACACTGCTCTGTTGCCTTCAAACCTCACTGGCCACATAATTACTTCTCCCAAACAATCATACAACCACTGCCTTGCCCCCTAACCATAGTGCCATACCACAACTTCAATTCCCTGCATAACTTCAATTCCCACCATATCACACCCCATACTTCTCTGCCTCTCTCCATTTTTTTACATCACGGTTCTATGCAACTGTGTACCATACATAATAATGAACGATTAAGAGGAGTAACCTATGTTGTTTAACATCTAAAAGTACTCAGTAGTACATGTTTTTAACAGTATAACAGTTTATTCACTGCATAACCAGTCGAAGTATAATGCTAGTGGTATATAACACTTATGTGTGATCGTAAGTAATAACATAGAACATATAATTGAATAATTTCCAGAGGTATTATCTGGTTTTAATATTTATAAATTTTTACCTGTATATTTTTGTAACAATATCATTGTACAATCCTTGGAAAACAAGTTTTAGAATAATGCTAGTTTTATTACCACTAGTACAATAGAAAGTAATAGTATTGGACATACCATCATAGAATTTATTGAGGTATTACATGTTTTAAAAATTTATAAATACTCAACTATACATGTTTTTTTAAGAATTCCACAGTGTAGACATTGAACAACAAGTTTTTGCATAATGCTATTTGTATATAGCATTTCACCCACAGAGCTTGGCCATAACGAAATAACATCTAGCAGAGGCATAACTTCAGTCGAATTAAGATTAGCAGTAGGGTTTGGCATTAATTCTCCTTGGGTATGCTAATATTCAAGATAATAAAGAACTTCAAATAAAAAAGAATCAAAATGTAGTCTGCGCCTGGTCCTAATTAACACAATACCAACGAAAACAAAGCGAAGACGGACCTACAGGAGAGCGAAGAGCTTCCAAGTCGATTGAGAAGATGTGAGCACGAGGCGGTAGATTTGAACGAAGAAGCACGTAGGGCGTAGCTTTTGCTAAGATTGAGAAGATGGATCTGGATCTTAGCACGTAGGGCGTAGCTTTTGCTAAGATTGAGAAGAAGCACGTAGGCGGTAGATTTGAACGAAGAAGCACGTAGGGCGTAGGCGAAGAGCTTCCAAGTCGATTGAGAAGATTGAGAAGATGGATCTGGATCTATCCCTTTTTTTTATCGAAGTGAATTATGATAGAATAGGGCGTAGCTAGTTGGGAACGGGGGTATGGAAGGCTGTACTAAAATGTAGTACGCGTAAGAGCCGTTCCAAAATTTAGAACGGCTATGAGCCGTATTATAAGGTTTTGCAATGGACTTTAACCGTTGCTTAATAGCAACGGCTAAGAGCCGTTGCAAATTTTCCGCCTTTGGGGGTTGTGAAATGGTTGGTATGGTGTAGTGATTCTAAGTGGGAAGTGCTATATAAAAAGGTAAAACGTAGCATCAAGCCTCTTCAACTAGGAACGACTAAAACATGAGAGATACAGCAGGGCTAAGTGTGCCACTCCTAAGTAGGGTATGATCATTCCCATCTAGAGTCGATATTATCTCTCATATGTATGCTTTGGGGCCCATTAACATAAGGGGTGATCATATTCAGTACTATCAAGTAAAGGGTAGGCTGGTTCTGTGTTGGTAGGGGTCGATAGGTTCGACCTCGGTGTTATATTATTTAGAGATGCACCGTGACGGGCGGTACCCCAATTACCTAGTCATTGTATGGAATCCATTCTCCAATAACCGTCGTACAGACATAGTTGTGCCCAACGATGAATGTGAGAAGCATTTCAGCTATATTCATATTTTACTTTGACCCCTAGACATTATTATAATATCAATGGATTTTCTATAGAAATGGTTTGGTTATCGTAAGGTAAAAACCCGTTCATGTTTATGTGTGGCGTGGTCTTACGAGATGCCTTTGATTTAAAGGTTTTTATAATGTTAAAGACTTATGCTTTACTTACACCAGACCCATGTCTGACCCGGAGTTTATTTTCTTTTCCTAAACTATTGGGTGCTCAAATTTGAATGGGCAGCCAAGTAGTTCAGGGTTTTCCGCAGATTCATTTTGGATGAGCTTGGAGCAGGTGGCCTCAACGATAACTAGTTATTACCTTGTTTTCTAGTATATTATATGTATATTGGTATTTGTTAGGTAGGGACATACTGTTATAACTGTCCTAGGTAGAATTTGTATTAGTATGACTCTGATGTAACATTTTGAAATGACTTTGTAATATATTATGTTGATTAATATATATATATACATATATACATATATATACATATATACATACATATATATATATATATATATATATATATATATATTGTTCCATTACGTTGTGAGATTCTGTGTTGTTTAGTTTCTTCTCTTCTTATCTTTCTTTTTCTTTTACCCTTAATGGCTTGTTTTTCGTAGTGAGAAAGGAAAACTGTTATAAAAATTAACAATTCAGATGAAAATAAAGATAAAAGAACTGTACACTGCTTTGGGCGATGAAACAACGCGAAGTTGGATGAAGGTTGAAATAAAACATATGAGGCAAAACATTTAGTACTAGCAATATTTGATCAATAAATGTACCACTAATTCATAGAATTTGTTTTTTTTTGTGTATTCCTATTATGTCCGTCGTATAGTTTATTTCGGTGTCCCAATTTCTTCTTTAGTGTATTTTTTTAATGTGCTACTATTGACACTTAAGTTTTTACTTTTGGCCACCAAAATTAAAGGGCCAACTTAAACAATTTTATTTACCTCTTCCTAACGCCAATTGTTATTTTATTCACGTGAACAGGCATCCAAATTTCAAAGCGCGTATTTCTCCCTTTCTTCCACAACAAATGTCGTCGCCGGAAGGAACAATGAAGAATTCTAGTCGTTTTTTAGCACGTTAGAAATACCACCTCTCAACGACCTTTCAACAACCTATGCAGTCGTTGAGTAAGCATTCCTTCTCCAGTTTTTATTGCCAAACCCTAGCTTTTTAAATCATGGTTGAATTGGTTGCGGTTGATTGATTTGTTGATAAATCAAAAAATTCTAAACAACGTATCTATGATTGATTTTTTGAAGAAAAATGGACTTTAACACATGAAAATCAAACTAACATCTTTGCGATCATTATAATTGGGATTATCCGCTAAATCTTTACCTTCCATCATCTACTAGGAAAAAAGAATTTTTTTTGGGTTTATGATTTGGATTTTTAAGAAATATGTAAGATTTGTTGAAAAGAGATTAGAGGTACAAATGCGTAAGGCTGATTAAAAGAACAGAATATGGTGGTCAGAAGTACATACAAAATATTGATGTCTAATAAAATTATAATGGTGGCCGTAAGAAAAAAAATAGATGCCAATAGTAGCACATTTTTTTTAAGTACGCAATTTTCATATTAATTTATAATTTAATATCAATTATTATTATTTAATTAATAATAATTAAAACAATTTAAAACAACTAAAAATACTATATATGCATAAAATCATTCCCTATTCGCTTCCTTTTCGTGGCATAAAAACACATTACCCATTCGCTGTAGTTCTTTGTTCGTGCCAATTGTAGAATACCTTTGAGCGCCTCGTTTTCTTACCAAAGAATGCATCCTTAGGAACCAAATATTAATGGTTCAAAAAATAAGTAAAGTTTCATTTTCATAAAATCTTATAAATAACACTTTTATTCTTAAAACACGTCTAAACCATGGAAAATCGTTGAAAAGTGCAATTGCATTAATTTCTCCAATTCTTTTTTCTACATATATTTCAACTAAACATACATAATAAACTAAAATAAAAAAAGAAATGATTAATTGATAAAGAAAAAATCAAACCCAACATTTAGCAGTTATAATAAAAATTTTGCGAAGTAGGATTTCTATAATATATGTAAAAAAAGGTTGCAAAAACTCTGTAAATATTTGATAAAAATATGCAAATATTGGCACTTTTTTGCAAATATTTTATGGGAAAACTACAAATTTCTAAATTTCATTTTTTACTCAGATATAGTCATGTCGTGAAAGAAAATAAAAATAAAATATTTTGCTATAAATAATTACATTAAGGTGATTTAGAATGTTCGAATGAGAGAGGGTGATATTGAATTAAGTTTGAAAATAAAAGTGTGATGCTAATCCTCACTATATTAAATGAATATAGTCTCATTTTAAGTTGTGCATATAGTTCCTTATAAGATAGATTGGTAAAAAAACTCATCTAAAGTATTCTAAGATATAAGGTTGTCCAACTTACATTACGAATGTGAATCCTGGTAAATTCAAAGAAAAATCAAATTAGTGTAAGTTCATATGATAGCCTAATAAATCTCATGATACTTATTTTATCCAAGCATCTTCCTAAGGTATTCGTGTGCACAACTACGCACATCTGTACTTAATTCCTTGATATCTCTTTACACCAACACCCTTTAGTAGTTCACTATTTGTTTGCATGTAGATCAATATGTATTCTTGATATATTTTCGACTATGAACATAAAAGAACCAATGATCGAATGTTTGGTTCAAAACTCATGTTCATGAACACTTTGTATTTGAGATAGTTTTTTCTATAAACATGTTATAATGTACGTATGAGAATATGGGTGTGTGTATTTGATATATATATATATATATATATATATATATATATATATATATATATCTGTGTGTGTGTATGTGTATGTATGTGTGTGTATTTTTATTTGAGAGAGCTTTTTCTATAAAAATGTTATAATGTACGTATGAGAATATAGGTTTGTGTATTTGATATATATATATATATATGTATGTATATGTATATGTATGTATGTGTGTGTGTGTATATGTAT
The DNA here is from genome assembly GCA_030737815.1 of Allium fistulosum. NCBI lineage: Eukaryota > Viridiplantae > Streptophyta > Magnoliopsida > Asparagales > Amaryllidaceae > Allium > Allium fistulosum. The sequence continues at coordinate 1,364,181,726 of CM060902.1, read as the reverse complement.
ATGTATGTATGTATGCATGCATGCATGCATGCATATTCATAGGCATAGTGTGGTTGCCAAGAGCATCTAACCCCCACATAAATGGACAAGGGTTTAATTCTTGCCTAACGTACTTCCTCCAAGAATTTACACTGAGATACAAAGGAGTGGATAACTAGTGGACAACTTTACTATATCCCCTTAAGAGTTTATCGATCGGTCGGGTTCTCTTGGGTTTTCACAGACACACAGAGGCATACATGCACATAAACACACACACACACACACATATGTATGTATATGGCGAAGGATGGCATCCCACAACAAATAGACACTTCATTTCAAAATTTGAATTTCAAATTAGCGGCATGTATGTCGACATACTATATATATGGATATATCGACACATCCCTTTGAAAATTGAAAATTCTTTTGTTTGAAATTGTTTTAGAAATCTTATGCTTTGTAAAATATTTTAATACTTTGTAAAATAAATTAAACATAGTTTATAAACTTTTTAAACTTTTATAAAATATTTTTAAATATATTTTAAAAGTATACTTTGTTTTAAAAATAAAAAAATAAGAAAATGAGTAGATAGAGATCAGAGATTGCTACCAGGGACTTTAACAATATTCTATGACTCTATATACTATATCATAGTCTTAAGATGTTCATATCTTGATCTTTATACTCATGGATCTTCATGTCCATTTTTTGAGTCTTTGTACTGTACAATCTTCGAATCAATACCTGTGTAATATCCTGCACTATATACTATATAAATTGGCAAAACATTAGTATCCATATTTTATTGAATGAATTATTGTTGTTAAGGTTGTGGTCATCAAAATCAATAACTAATGTATTAACAATCTCCCCTTATTGATGATGACAACCATTACTATCCTGTATATATAAATTGTGACATAACTCCCCTTGAGTTTGATAACTCTCTCTGAATAAGTGCACATATATATATTATATTTTTCTCCCCTTTTGTCATCAACAAAATTGGGTGAAAAACTACTAATTTTTTTAATAAATACGAAAACTCCCTCTAACTAATATATGATGATACATGGTAAGTATATGATAAATAATGCACTATTTAAACAAGATTATGTATAGTAATGAAAGTAGATTTTATTTATGCAAGTTCAAACTATACATAAACTAATCCAATCCATACACACACCAATCCAAATCTTAATCAAATCAAATTAAAATGCACTAATCCAAATAGAAAACTAAAATGAACACAAAACCAAATCTAATCCTAAACAACCAAACTATTACCTTATTTGTAGTCCTAAAAAGAATGTTAGTCTCCCATATGACTCATTTCAAATTACTTAGTCATTTTATCTGAAAATTCTTTATTTAATTTTCCATTTGTTGATCCAAAAATAATATCATCCACATATATTTGTATAAGCTGAATATCATTATTATTTCTTTTAATAAATAGAGTACTATCTAACTTTCCTATTTCAAAATTAAATTGTAATAAATAAGATTTTAGTCTATTATACCATGCTCTAGGAGCTTGATTTAAACCATATAAAGTATTAATTTATAAACGTGATTAGCTAGTGTTTCATCTTCAAAACGTAGGGGTTATTCTACTATACATCTTCTTTAATAAATCCATTTAAAAACGTGCTTTTGACATCCATTTAAAATAATTTAAAGTTATCATGATTTGCAAAAGTGAGTAAAATTTTGATAGCCTTTAATCTGGCTACGTAACGACCTGCCTTTTTGGACGTTTTAAGCAGACACACATGCCTGACTCAAACCATTCAAAAAGGCAGATTGTTATGAGGGTAAATAAGAAAAAGAGAAAGAAATAAAACAAATACAGAATCTCGCAGCGGAATGACAAAATATTATAATCAAATAACAGTTCATGAAGCTATTTTATAAGTACATTTGATTATTCTTTTACAACCAAAAATCAGAGTTACATAAAACATGAATAAATAAATGCAGTGGAACAACATGATGCAGTGGAATACATATCGTAAATAATAATAGTACAAATCTTCGTCTTCGTCCTCCAGAAATAAGGTCTTCAACCCTGAAATGCTCAGGCTGACCCGAGCGAATTAAAAAGGACAAAACACTCGAGTCAGAACTAAAAGATCTTATGTAAGTTAAATCAACGGTAAATATGAGTGTGACGGTGTCAGAGATGTTTACGGGTTTTGACATTCTTATCCAGTGTCTAACGTGAGTGCAGTAACTTAAAAGATGTTCGGGATTCACATCTCCTAAGGATCCGTTAAACTATCTACTATGTAGTACAATACGCTATTATAATATGTCTACAGTAAAGTAAAGGTATTAAAATAGCGTTAAGGCGTTACCCATATCCCCCTTAACACATTTTATATATTCCCATAGTCTATACAGTACCGTAACTCCTCCGTAAACTGGAAGCTATCAGAGGGCACTCCATAGGTATGGTACAAAACAAACTCATAGAAGGCGCTCTAGGGCATGTGAACACGGCACTCGAGGCAATGTCAAGGTAGATATACCTATTGCGGATCTGGATTGGTGGTAACGCATAGCAGCTACTACCGCCCACCTCGGAACACACTCCCATAATCAAAATCAAGGGGTGGCCACCAAATCAATCACAAAGTCGGAATATAGTATCGAAGAAGTGTGCCCGATAGGAGGAATGACCTCACTTGGCCCGGCATGGCTCCTGTTTTAGTCACATCTAAGCTGACTCACGGGAGTCAGGGTCACATCATACCTCATACAGAAATCGTACACCAAACCATCCTACTTCATTTCTGGAATCTCCACCACGTACACAGTTGTTAAAGTGGTTTTCGATATTGGCAGAGAGTATGACAATATCCAATCCCGGTCTCTTTAAAAACCAAACACTTATTACACACCGGATGGTTCTTTTACATTCGAAAGTCAATTCATACTTAATATCAAAATATTATATTCGATTTCAAACCATATCACTTTCGAAATCGTATTCGCTTTCAAAATCGTCTTCACTTTCAATGTCATATTTACTCAAATATGTCAATTCACAAAAGATTATCAATTTTCTGAGTTCATTTATTCCCTTAAAAACAATAAAATATTAAAATTCCAGCTTTCACAGCATTTAAAAAGTGCTACGGTAAGTTATATTTGAAAACAATTCAATTTAGCAAAGACGACATTTATAAACTGTTGTAACAGTTCAGTTTTAAAGGAAAAATAGTTCAATTCAGAAAAGATAGCATTTACAGAACTGCTGTAATAGTTCAGGGTTCAAATTAAAGGTTTTAATTCAATTCAGCAAAGACAGCGTTTTAAAACTGTTGTAACAGTTCAGTTTTATACAAAATCATATTTCAGCCTACTGCAGCACTTAACAAGTGCTACAATAGCCTTTTCATTAGTTTCAGCTTTAAATTTAGTTCTTCCACTACAGCACTTACCAAGTGCTGTCATAGCCTTAGTTCATTTTAGTCTTAAAGTTCATTTATGCAACCACAGCACTTACAAAGTGCTGCAGATTCTACTTAGTTCAGAATTAGTTCATTTCCAGAAATGATAGCATTTCTGAAGTGCTATAAATTGGATTTCCAAGTTTTAAATACAATTTCAGCCATAAATAACTTCAATTTAAATCATTTAAACTTATAAAAATCATATTTTTCCACCTTAAAAATGTTCATTTAAATCCTCTAACTTATGGTTTTTATAAAGAAAAATCTTTCAAATAAAAATCAAAATTTCCAAAGTTCACTTATTTAATTCAAGTGTGTCAATTCCCATTTTTTCATTTTTAACAATTTATTTCAACAGTTAAATTTAAATCTCCATTTTCACCATTTAAAACTTAATTTTCATTTTAAATTTAATTAACATAAATGCCATTTTAAAAATCAGTCAAATTTCCAATTTAAGTTACATTTTAAAATCACCATTTTCTATCCATTTATTTTACATTTAACACATAGAAAAACATTTCTATTTTAATAAATCTTTTAAAAATTCAATTTAAATCAATTTATCATATTCTTACATTTTAAAATACTTAAAAATTTCCAGAAAAATATATATAAAATAACCACGGGTTTGTATAATATTTTCTAGCCTAAGTCAAGTGATACGGATAATATATCATTTCAATCCGTAGTTTACAAAGAAAATTCGAGTTTTTATCATTTCAAACCCGCAATCCCAAGTAAATAAAATTTATTAAAAAGTCGCTCAGGCTTATCATTTCAGCCCATAACGATCTTTCCCTATTCTAAAGTCCGTTCGGGTAAGTATCATTTCAACCCATAGTGAACCTAATCTACAAGGAACTTGCAGTGTGATAAACTGATAAAATGAACAGTCAGTAACATATAACAATAACATGTGATATAACATGTGTATAAACAGGGGTGAACATCATATAATCATAATATAACAGTTATAACAGGATGATATAAATTTACAGATTCAAGAGGTGTCAGTTCACTAGTTATATAAGTACAAATCGTCTGGTAAGAATTACTCACATGTTTAAGCTGGAGATGATAGACCAAAAATACACAACAACGAACTTCGAAAGCATGACAACATGAATATGATTTGAGATTGGTAGAGCCAAGGATTAATCTCCTTGAATACATGAGACAAACAAATATATAAAACATAAGTTTCAAAACAAGATATACTTAAACAATGTTAGAAATGAATATATAAACAAAACCCAAAATCTTTGCACTTTCTTTCTACCACCTATGCTTCAGCTATAGATCTGAAATACATGGCTAAGGAGTGGGTTAGGATCTGGTTTTGGGTTGAACAGGTCGTCCAAACATGTAAGGAATGATGGTGCAAGAGATATGTGTATGAACTACACAAGCTAAGGCAACACAACAATGTTCTAGGCCACAAATGGGCTCGACCAAAGGCAACAAGGCATGGCCAGGTACAGGTGGGGTCAGGGGATGACGTGGCAGTGGTGTCAGGTCAGGAAAAAGCTGGTGGTGGTGGAGTATAGGTCGGCCAAAGTGGTGGTTTGAGGTGGTGGAACATTGTTGGCTTGGCTATGCATAATTGAATGAAGTTTGCTCATTTTATGGTAGATCTACATCATCAAGGTGCTCGGCCATGGCTTGGGGTTGGGCTGGAAGTGGTAGTGGCTGGATCAGGTGGTGGTGGAGGCGACCAAGGTGGAGGAGGAGAGAGGAGCCGAGCCATGGAAGGAAGAAAGCAAATGCAAAAATCACATAAGAACAAAAGAAAACAAAAAAAAGAATTTTACCAAACTTTTGTTCAGGTGTGGAGGCCGAAATTTTTGGAGAAGAGAAACTTTTCTTACGTGAAAAAAATGAGAAAGATATCAGCTGAAGAAAAGATAAAGTCGGGCAAAAAAAATTGAATGCAAGTGGTTGGAAAACGAAGAGGTGGAAAACAAAGAGTCTCAAGCAACTAAAGAGTCACAAAACTCTTCAAATTTCCATTATTTATTTTGTAATTTAAAAATACATATAAAAACTGATAAATAAAGATAACAACTCAGAAATGAAAGTAAATATATAAAATATATAATTAAATCTTAATTAAATAGAATTTAAATTAAGAAAATAGCTTAAAAATGCAAACAGTGTCCAGAAATTACAAATAAATCACCATTGACTTTGGAAAATTATTTACTTCATTTTAAAAATATTCTAAAGAAAAACTTGAAATAAAAATGATTTTTAAACATTTTCAAAGTGAAATAAATAATTAAATTCAGAGAAAATAGCAAAAGAACTGAAGAAATTGTTTAAAAATAGGAAACAGAACATGAAAATTACAACAAAATACCATTAATTCTAGAAAAAATTCTACTTCACTATAAAAATATTTTAAAATGAAATAAATTCAAATTAAAAATAATTTCAAAATATTGGGTTGATACAAATGTTGTACTTATCCAGTTACAAAACCAGGAGAGCCATCATTTTTTTGGGGTCCATTAAATACTCCTGTCAAGAGGAGTCAAGTGGCACAATATGTTTGATAGATTACATGAAACAAGCAACTGAATAAAGCTATCTTGGTGGCCAATGGCTACTTATTATATTCCTGCTTTTATTGTACCTTTTATTGTGGATTTACACAACTTTCCACTCTTAAACGTCTTGCTGATTAGTTTATATGCTTATCATAAATTTGTGCACTTGATGTCTCTCTCACTGAATCTTGGTTCCCTTCTATATGTTTCTTCATTATATATCTCTTATTGGTTAATGTTTCATGTTTTTGCTTTTGGCAGTGACGTGTTGTAGAGATATTTGGTCCAAAGGCTTCAAAGAAAACAACACTAGCTCTTCATGTAATAGCCGAAGCACAAAAAAATAGAGGTTAATGCTAATGTCGTTGATGTTGTTATTATTATCAAGTATAATGCTGGTTTATGCTAGTGAAACAGCTGTATTATTTCCAATTGCTTGGTTCATCTTCACCTTTTTGTTATAGACAAATTTGTCTCATAAAAATTTGTTTAAAAGTTTCAAAAATATAGTTTAATCATTGTTTGAAATGGGATTTTCAAATATGATTTTTGAACTTTGAATTAAATTTGAGATAAGGTTATTGAAATATGCATCTAAAATATAATTCAAAATATGTATCTATTTTTAAACAATTTGTTTACATTTTTAAACTGGGTAAATTTCGCACCTTTCGAAAAAATGAATTCAAAATTGTGTATAGATGAGAAACATTAACTGCATAAATTTTGAATGTGACTAAAAATGATAAATCATACGATATCAAAAATTTTAACCAAAAAATATATATAACTAAATTTTATTTGAAAGAAAATGCATGAAGTCCGCTTTTCTAGAATTTAGATATGCACCACATCAAAACAGTAGTAGTAAACTTAAGCCTGCTCATTTGAAAGAAAGCGTATGTGGTGTGTTATGTTACTAAATCAAAACTATCAATTGTTTAACCATTTGCTTTATGGTAAAAAGTTGAGTTACAAAAGCAGGTAATGCTAGTTTAAGAATTATAACATGTTTTGTTGTGTCTAAGGGTGTACAAGTGAAAATGAGAGATTTTTTGTATTAAATTAACCTAGGTTATATGCCTTTTTTACTATCCGTTTTTTCCTTTTAGTTATCTCAAAATGTATATTATTTTCAAAATCATTTTCACTAAGAGGATAAAAATTTAATGTAATGGAGTTATTTATGATAATAGATCCAAATTTATGGGAACATTAAATTACATATCTCAAGTATATTAACATTTCAATTTTTTGTTGTTGTTATTTCATTATTTCACTATGAATCCTTATGAAAAATATAGATGTCATGTAGTAAAATTAAAAAAGAGTTTCTATTTGTCTTTACAAAAGAGTTGCCATTTTAGGTTTTATCTTCTGAATTTGAAATATATGGGGAGATGATTGGTTAAATTTATCTACTTTCTTTCAAGGTTTTGCATAATTTTAGGCGCACATAAAAAGTTTTGTAACACAATCTAAGAATGATAAAGAGATGCAAACTTTATGTAAAATGTAAAATGGGTTAGTTAAATCACTTTATGTTCAGATTCCATACACGGTTTCATGAACCATTTTTTCAGTTTAGATAAATAAATTTATGAATGCACGAACCTAAAGCCAACAAGTGGTTCATAATGAATTAGGACAATAAAGAAAGTAATAAAACAACATGAACAAAATATAAACTGTTGCTTTATGTACAAAATTGTATATAAATTTTTTTCTAAAATAGTTTTATGTTCAGTTTCCCACTCAACTTTCAAAAGCTTTACGTTACATAAATGGGTCATAATGGAATAGGAACTATAAAGACAATATTAATAACTATACTTTTTGGTTCATTGTGTTACTAAACCATTATGATAAAATATAAATCTATTTATGTAACCTATTGAACCACTTGGTACAAATTCTTGCTACTGGTTTCTTTTTTTTCCTTCCTAATGTCAGATATGCATTCAGTTTTTAATGTAAATTGCATTTAATATTTATTAATTTTGAGATAACAATTTTTCTTGACTACAAATTATTTTAGATAAATCTATATAATATTATAGGCCACAATTTAATGATTTTATGGGTATTCATATAGTTTCATCTGGATACATCTTTATTTATTACTAACCAAATCAGTGATTTTGCAACATTTATAATTTTCAATTTCCAACACTTATAAATGCTATTAATTGCTAACATTAAAAAAGTGTTAAGATGCCTGAAAAGGCATTAGTAAAAATAAATAATTTTCTGAATGAACTTTGCAGCACATTGGTTATATTTGCTAACACAAACAAGTGTTACAATAGTTGGTAAATCGGTAAATAATTCATTAACACTTACCCTCGTTGGTAATTTTGTATATGTTTATTTTTCTCACACTTAGCCATTCCCATCCTCATTAAGAATATTGATATTTACTATCACTTCACATATGTTTTTTTCCTATGAATAATCTTTGTAGAATATTGAAGATAGTGTCTTCATGGTTGTATAAGTAGCTTGGATATTCCCAAGATTTTGAGAAAATTTATGGATTTACTTTTACCAAATTGATCTTTTAGGAGAAGGAGTCGTGGCTAGCTTAAATTTGAAAACGAATGTTTTAAAAACTCAACTTCATTTGAAATTTCAAGATCAAAATTCAAACCTGCTAAAGTGCTATTATATTTAAGTTTTCAAATTTACAATATTTGTACAATGCAAACATTTTTCTAAACAAAACTTAAGCTGTGTATTATGTAACATTTAAGTTTGCATTTTTAGAAGATTTAATTATGTATAAAAAATACTTATTTTATTTATAATTATTAGCTTTCAAATCTGTTTCCTTCTCATTTTCACTATAACAATTTTTTTTGTGAAAAATGAATTGATCCTCTATTCGAGGAAGTTGGCACTTTAATCCATGCATTGCGTCGTTGCTCTGTAATTCTTTTCCAAAGAAGCCTTTTTTGATTTTGGGTATCAGAAATGCACATAAGTGGTTAGGGGAAAAAATAGAAATTTACACTTTGATGGTGTTATATCTAATGCAAAAGCCATTTATATTGTTTTAATATTTTGATTAAATAAGAATTAGAAATGTAAATTTTGATTATTGTTTTAGTCTGCCAATCATATTGAAAAATTTATCAAATCCTTACTTTTTGTGAATACATGATATAATATGTTTATGTTATAAATTATTCCTCATAAGAATCCTTACATTTTATCATATCCTTACTTTTTGTGAATACATGATATAATATGTATATGTTATAAATTTATCAACATCCAAGTATAGTTTGTTTTATAGGAAGTGACTGTTTTTAGATTTATCCTTTTAACTCTACTTAGGTTCAGGTTTTAGTTTAATTTTTTAGCTTGTTTTCATTTTGATTTGATTTTTTTAGATTAACGCATATACAATTGTCATTCTTCTCTAATAATGTAATATATATATATATATATACGTATGTATGTATGTCTGTGTGTGTGTGTATTAAAGAACTAGAAAAAGATAATCATACAAAATCTTCTGCAATCATTGTGTATTTAATTATTTTTGGTTTTATAATGTCATATGACATTCATCTTTAACTTTCTTGCTCACCATTCATGGATCTTAGCTTTTACTCTAAAATACAATGACAATGTAAAAAATTTGGATTCAATGCTAACTTAAAACCGATTTTTCACTATAACAACCCAAAATTTAAGCTATAGTAATTAATTAACGAATTAATTAAATGATAAAATAACTTTGTGAAATTATCAGAATTGAGCCACATGAGTTGCACCATTGTGTCTGTGGTAATTTTTTGGTCAATTACCATATAAAGAACGTCAAAATCCGAGCTAAGACGAAGAAGTTACGGAATAAACAAGAAAAAAAAATTATATAGGGAAGGTCGACCTTAGGATCGACCCTAGCAAGTGATGGGTCGACACCCAAGTCGACCCGCGTGAATTCTTGTATGAGAGAATGCATTCTTCGTCCAGATCGATTTTAACACGTTATTTTGCTACTTTTGTCCAATCCTGTGCGCCCATGCTTCCATCCGAACGTTCCTATCGAGCCTATGACGTGGTTGCACCAGATTTAATTTCCAAATCCAACGGTCTGAGGTCCACAAGTGACACTGTAGCGACCTGCAGTTCTGTACCCTTTGAGTTTATAATAATTCACTCTTGTTCAACCCAAATTGTACGAAAGAGCGAATAACTAGGGTAAAGAAGAAGAAAGAGATAGAAGAAAATAGAACAAAACAACAATAACATAGAATCTCACAATCGCGGCGGAACAAAATATAATATAATATAACAGATCTTTATACAAAGAATCCATAACTGTTTTATATTTACAATCATCAGAGTACAACAATCAATACATCAATTTGGACAGTTAATGCAACTTGTCCTCACACAGTGGAAATATAACCAAGCACGGAGATACGTCTCTGTCATCTAGCTCGTCTCCTGAGCTCCATAGCATTCTATTCTGAATCTGTAATACTCGGTCTGACCCGAGCATTATAATAAAATAACACATGAGTCAGTCTGGAAAACCAGCGTGAGAAAACGCACTCAATTTGAATTATTAAAGTTATCAAAATCCTTTGAAAAACAAAGGTATCTCGTAAGACCGCGTCACACATAAACACGACGAGTTTTTCCCTTACGATAACCAAAACATTTTATAGAAAATCCAGTGATATTATATTAGTGTCCAAATACAAATACTTATTCAAATAGCCAAAAAATTTACATTAATTAAATTCCAGCAAACTAGGCTCTATAAACAAAACAGTAAAGGCTCGTATTGGAGAATGGATCTCATACAATGACTGGGGTACCACCCATCACAGTACACCTCTAGAAAAATGTACCGAGGACCTCGACGGGATCCCTTGCTACACAAGACCGGCCTATCCCTAACCTAGATAGAACCGAATATGTTCTCACCCCGGGTGTTCCCACCCTTAAAAATCGAGCGCTCCCTTTTTCATGCACAACCAAATCCATAATTTATATATTTCCGAGGGTATCTAGAAAAGTGATAACATACCCTAATTGGGTGCGATCCACTCAGCCTTGCTGCATCTCCCCTGTTTTAGTCATTCCTGGTTGATGAGGTTTGAGGCTAACGATTATCTTCTAAGAATAATTCTACTTAGAATGCTCACGTCCACCAATGACGATGTTCTAATAGCATTCGTCCATACAAGTTGTCCTGGGTCTGGACAACCGAATCACCGTCTTCACTACCTTCATGGTATCCATTCGTAACGTTCAAACCGGATCGAAGTGGTTCTTGGATAATTAAATCTGATCTCGGTCTCTTCGAAACGATTAACGAAATTGGAAAATCTTTGATAGTCGGTTATTTAACTATCAAATAACATCCATAAGCAGTCACTAGGCCCATATTATAATTTTCTTCCAAAATATTCATTTCAAAATACCTTTACAAAGGTATATATTCAAATTCCTTTCAATATCCCAATATTTGAAAACAATTTCAAATACTTAAATCCATAACAGGATATTCCCAAACCATCTCAACACTTGCCAAATATTTCCACATTTCCATTTTAATACTTAGGAAAAACATTATGTCTTATTTTCCAAAATTATTTCAAATATCAACGCTTTAGAGAATATTTCATAACTTATCTCATAAGTCTTCGGATTCATTAATAGATTCCCTTTAACAATTTCCAAAACCCAGTATACTTATTTATAACCCCATTCAACAATTTATAACTTCTTTTATGAATTCCGATTTCATTTTCGAAGTTCCCATATTCAACATTTTTGAAATTCCATTTCCTCCAAATCCCTTATAAAATTCCTCTTACTAACATCATATCCATTTTATAAACCCCGTTCACAAATCTCGAGAGAATTTATAAATAATATTTTCAATCACTTCAAAACTCTATATATATATATATAATAAGTATTTAAAAGAATAATAATTTATTTTTAAAAACAAGTTTAAGTAGTCATTTAAAAATATCGAAACCCTTTTTATAAACATCAATAAAATTAATTTCAAAGCTGATTTTTAAAATTAGAATTTATTAAAATAAATATTAAGTATTTGAGAAATTCACTTTTCGATGTACTTTAATTCTACTAGTTCAAAATTTTACATAGTTTGATAAATAAAACTTCTCTTTTTGAAAGCAACTTAACTTCTTAGTAATAAAATTATATTTTTAAATTCTCAATAACCAATTAATTTATAAATTCTTCTCGATTTCCATCACATCGCTTTCATTCCGATCCTCCTAACCATTTCCACTTTTCAAATATAGTATCCTCTATTTTCCTCAACCCTATTTCCATATTCTAATATAAATTCACCCTATGGATTTATATTCCCAAATTATCATCTGATCGATTTCCTTTATTTATAAACATCGTTTATAAATTTATAACTCCTTTGAGTTTCACTTTTTATAAAACTAATCTCATTTATAAAATTCCATTTTATAAATCCATTTCTTTATGAATTCCATTTATTTTCCCAATTCTATTTTTAATATCGATTTCAACCCCTTTCCATATTTTTCAGGATATCACTTTAAAATCGTTTATATAGATTATTTTGTAAATACCTCTATTTAACAATTTACGGATTAGTTAAATACAAACAAATTCAAATTTATTGTTTGTCCAATCAATTTCTTTTTAAGTAATCCAATTTTCGATATAATTATTTTTTTACATTCAAAATCTCCTTTCAAATCCTTTCAAATTCTAAAAATAATATTTATGGTATTTAAAATACCAAAAGTTAGATAAGTGCTACTATAGCATCCAATCATTCACATCACAATAATAATCTATAACAGGTTATTCTAACACATCATAAATTATTATATATGAAATCAATCAATCTAAATTTGAGGAATCCAGTTGGATCCCTCCAACCTGTTTTTCTTGCATCCACAGATGTTAATACAACATAAAATACCAATCCCACTTCGAGTGGGATATCGCAGTATATACGGTCATCCGCTATTATGCGGGGCACATAGGGTCTCATCCGCTCCAATATGCGGGATATATATCCAATTACTAATATATATATACACACACACTGTTATATATAATATAACATCCAACAGATACTATAATATATCAATTCATCCAATCAACCAATAAATAATTTTTAATTGTTATAAATAAATCCAGCCAACCAAATTGAGTGAGATTTACTCACCTTTATTTTTTGAATTTGCTGATCGTTCCAATTTAAATTCTTTCCACAAATTCCGTGAAATTCCAACCTCGTAAGAACATATTACAGGTTATTAACAATTTGAATTTTTATAAACAAATTGATAATTAAATTAATGTTAACGATATGATTAAATTTAAATTAAAACTAATTACAGTACCTTCTTCCCGAATTCCAGATTTTTCCTTTCACATCGATTGCAAATACCTCCCATCACTCCTCCATTCTCCACCAAGATGCCACACAACCACTGCCTCGCTCCAAAATGCGACTCCACCACTGGCTGCTCAAAAATCGAACCCAACTACCCGTAACAACTATCGAATTTCCCCCAAGCCTCGGCCCTCCACTTCCCTTCCTTCGAACGCCGAAGCGCTCGAAACTATCACCGGTGCTAGCCTTCCTTCCAGTCTCCTTCGACCTTGCTCCTCCATCACGCGCGTACATGCACGTCGCCCACACCCGAACGTGATCTTCTCGCGCATACGAGACGATTCCCACCACAATCGAGCATCGATTCGCTGATAGATCTCTCCCTTACTGTTGCTAGCCCCCATCTTCTCGTATGCCCAAACATCATCGTGGTTCAGTCATTGAATCGCCTGTAGCACGAGCACGAGTTCCTTCAAATCGCGACTAAGCATCGGCCTCATGCTCCTCGATCGTGATTCCATCTTCCAGGTCGCCTCGCGACTCGTTCGATCCCCTTTTTTAGAATTCCCATTTGTTCTGCCATTTTTTTTTCGTGGATCTGCATTTCTTAAAAAAAGGAAGAGGGAGACGCGAATTTGAACAGAGGTGGCGGCTTTTGTTCAAATCCTTAAGGAAGAAGTAGATAACATGCAACTTAAGGAAATGAGGCGGCTATCGTACCTGATAGGTGGCGTGTTTGACTAGAGAAGGGTGACTGATTTGATTTTGAACAATTTAAAGTATTATTACATTACAAATATCTCGTTTAAAAGCAGCTTAAAATTTAGAACTCCTATCGAGGCGTGCCGCCTGGCATTCGTAATGTTATACCCCTATTCTAAATGCAATGGAATAGGGTTTGAGTCCTAATTCGATCGTATGTGGAAGATAGCTTTTTAACCCGACTATTTAAATTAAATTCAATTAAATTATTTCTAGGCGTTTTCAGATCATACGACCAAACGATAAATCCAAACACTTCAAAATTTTAAATTTGATAATAACACATTATTACGGATCCAATGGGACTAGTTTCATCGAATTCCGAGACTGTGCCCCAGATTGCTATTTTAACTCATCGGTTAAATCAACGATTTCAAATCTTTACGAAATCGCTTGAAATTTCAGTTTTAAAATCTTACTAACTAAATTATAATACTTGTAACAACCCATAATTTTAAAAAATATTTTTAATTTAATTTTATTTGAAACTTTGATTTTTAGTTGAAAATTTTAAATTTGAATTTTAAATTTCTAATCTTTTTCTTTGAAGCAGTATTTATTTCTGATATCTATTCTGCTTTTCGTTTTGCCAAATTCTGTTTTAATTTTTTTTTAATTTGATAAATTCAGCGTTTACACGCAATTATTTCTGTATTTCTATTTTCTATTTTCTATTTTCATTTTTCCATTTTTATTTTGTTTGGGCTTTGATTTTATTTATTGTTTTGAATTGTGTTGATATTGGGCTTTGGAAATTCAAGAGACTTAAGTTATATTTTATTTTGCCTTTACATTTTCTTAACTTTTCATTTCCTAGCCGTGCCTTCTTTTTGGCCGTACAAACTCCACTTCCTCATATTCATTTTCTCACGTACAAAAATTTGGTTCGGCTCCTCATTTCATTTTATCATTCCTGAAGAAATTTTTTTGTAAGTTTCCATGATTTCTCTTCTCCCTTCTCTTCTTTTTTTCTTCCTATTTCAATTGCAAGTGTTCAGCCACCATCACATGCTCACCTCCACCAACCATCACCTCCTCCTCCCCCACCACCTGATCGGCCAGCAACTCCTTCTCCAGCCTGACATGACCCTAGCCGTGACCATGAACCCTAGCCGAACTCCATTGAATCACCACCTTCCTCCTTGTTGCCTCGACCTCCACCTTGTCTTCCACCTCCTTCATCCCCTTGCCATGACATGACCACTGCCGCACCCTACAAGATGTGACCGGACCTGAACCTGACCATGCAACCACCTGACCGAGCCCAATAGCATAGGGCCGAATTCAAACTTCAACTTACCTTGGCCTCTTTACCTTCCATGAATTATAACTCCTACCCCTTCACATTCTAGCCTTTGCCTTCTATTTGCTGACCATAGCCGAGCCTAGTTGCTTTAGATCAGATCATAGGCTGAGCATTTTGATGGTGGTCTAGCTAATTTAAAAGGGGCCGAACCTACTTGCCTTGGTAAAGCCATCCTTGCTGCATTTTGATTTGTTTTGTGCATTTATTTTGATTCATTTTCCTTTGATAAATTTTATACTTATATATATGTTATATACTTGTTGTTTACAATATTGAATCTTGGCTCTCCATCCACTCAAATCTAGTCGTGCTTTTTCGTGCTTTGCAGAGTTTGGATTTGTGTTTTGAAATTTATCTCTAGATTTAGAGATGAGTTTATCACTCTCGACAAATCGTACTTATATAAATGTGAAACAACATCACTTGAATTGTAGTAGTTGATACGCTATGTTATATGCTCACATCTGCCTGTTATCTGACAGTATATGATGATATTTACCTGTTGCATCACCTGACATCATATGATATGCTATACTGTTTATTTATTTTCTGTTTCTCACACTGCAAGTTCCATGTTAGTATAGAATCATT
Organism: Allium fistulosum; assembly: GCA_030737815.1. Lineage (NCBI taxonomy): Eukaryota > Viridiplantae > Streptophyta > Magnoliopsida > Asparagales > Amaryllidaceae > Allium > Allium fistulosum. The sequence goes on along the minus strand of CM060902.1, from coordinate 1,364,165,676 downwards.
ATGGGTTGAAATAATACATACCCGAACAGACTTTAGAATAGGGAAAAGTTGTTACGAGCTAAAATGATAGGCTCAAGCGATTTTTATTTGACTTGGGATTGCGGGTTTGAAATGATAAAACTTGGTATTTTAACTTTAACTAATTACGGATTGAAATGATATATTATCCGTACCACTTGGCCTAAGTTAGAAAATATTATACAGACCCGTGGTAAATTTTAAAATATGATTTTCTAGAAAATTATTAAGTATTTTAAATGGAAAAATATGAAATTTTAACTTAAATTGGATTTAAATGATTTAAACAGTGATTTCCTAAAAGTTAAAATTGTATAAGTTAATAAATGGTTTAAATTGTAATTTAAAATTTTGGTTTAACTTAATAATTGAAATTTGATTAAAAATGGGATTTTAGAAAGTATTACGTGTTTTTAAATGTAAAAAAAATATGAAATTTTGACTTAAATTGGATTCAAATGATTTAAATAGTGATTCTCTATAAGTTAAAATTTTATAAGTTGATAAATGGTTTAAATTGTAATTTAAAATTTGATTTAACTTAATAATTGAAATTTGAGTTAGAATGGAAATTTTAAGCTTAATTTAGTAATTAAAATATTTATTTATGAAATGGATATTTTTAAAGTAAAGGAAAATATCAAGTTATTTGTTAAAAATAAAGGTTAAGCAACTTATAGTGAATTTTGACTTAATGTAAATGAATTATAATTTAACTGGATATTTATAAATGGAATGTTATTTTATTAAATTTATAAGTTAAATGATATCCTGATAAATAATTTTGAAAAGTGGAATAAGTTTGATAAGTTAAAAATGATAAAAGTGGAAGATACATTGTTTAAATTGTTACAAGTAAAACTTATAACAGAAATTGTAGCATTCCAGAAATGTTGTGGTTTCAGTGTATGGATTTTTTCAAATCTACTATTGTCTCTACAAAAGCAGTTTATAAGTGCTGCTGTTTCCAACAATGAACTGTTTTCAAACTACTACTATCTCTACAGCAGCAGTTCATAAGTGCTGCAGATTTTGAAATATATTGGTTTTCAAATTAACATTGTAGCTACAGTAGCATTTTGTAAGAGCTACTGTTTCTGAAATATGTTGTTTTTCCAAATTTCCACTATACTTATAGCAGTAGTTTCTAAGTGCTGTCAATTCTGAAATGAACTATTTTTCAAATGTATCACTATACTTACAGTAGCATTTTCTAAGTATAATGACTTTTCTTTTAAATGGTTTAAATGAATTATTTGGATTTGAAATATAAACCATTTTTGAAATTTATAACCACGGGTTATAATAACGATTTGGTTGTTGAAGAGACCGGGATCGGATATTGTCATACTCTCTGCCAATACCGAACCCACTTTAACAATCATGTACGCGGTGGAGTTTCCAGAATGAAGTAGGTGGTTGGCGATGTTCTGTTTTGAGGTATAACGTGGACACTTCTTCGTATGCCATTCTATTACCTTGTGATTGATTTGATGCGCGCCTTCGGTTTGGGAGTGTGGCTAGAGGTGGGCGATTGCTGCAAGCTTTGCGCTACCCCAGTCACATTAACACTGTTACCTTTTTATAGTTTACTAGTATTATAATGGCGTATATTACTACTTAGTAGATAGTTTAATGGATCCTTAAAGGATGGTCGATCCCAAGCATCCTTTAAGTTACATGTACATTGCTATTACAGTTCACTTGAGTTGGTTTACATTGTATAAGTATGTATGTCCTGACTCGAGTGTTTTGTGTTTTGCTTTACGCTCAGGTCAGCCTGAGTATCACAGCTTTGGATTCATCTTCTGGAGCTAGAGATTTGTTGGAGCTTATTATCTATCTGTCATCTATTTCTATTCCAGTTATTTCCTTTTTAGCTGTAGTTTTGTGTTAGTTGACTTATGTATTCAGACTTCTGTTGTATTTGTTTTTCAGACTATGATAGTTTGTATCTGTTTTGAGATTATGTATATAGTAGCATCATGAACTACTATGGTATTTTATTTCCGCTGCGAGTTATTCTGTGATTCTGCGTTTGATTTTATTTGCTCCAAATTTTCTTAACAATCCACTGTTTTGAAGTATTCGAGTATGACATGTGTGGATTTATTGTCGATTTGAATGGTCCAAAATAGTAGGATGTTACAATACTAGTATAATTTATATCTGAAACACCCCACGCCTCTTAATATATCCAAAAGGACACATTAAAAGGCGTGGTGCGTTGTAGGTATAACTAAAACTAACAAAGACTAAGATTCACAAGACAGAAATAGGTAAAAACAACGGAAACAAAATAAGTATTTATTTAAAACAAAGCTTCATAATTAATTCATAAATAAGTCAAATGCCAAATACAACATCCATATCTCAAAACCCATCATGTCTTATGAAATAAAAATTCATAGTCTCAAAATCAGAGTACGTAATATCCCTCATAAATAAACCAGTGCATACAAGAACAAAAGCTGAAAATAAAAGAAGTACATAGAAGAAATCTCCTCCAAGAAGAACTCCAAGTTGCAGAAACCTACTAGCTTCTCCCTTGATTGCCTAAGGGAGAAAAAGGGGGAAATAGAGGAGTGAGTCAGACTAAAAGTCTGGTGAATGATAGTAATTAATAGAGTCTTTAAGCAAGATAAAAGTAATAGACTCTACAACAGTTCTAGCATAAATAAGGATAACAAAGGAAATAGGAAAGAGATAAACTGGAAATAAATACGATTAAATATTGCTCAAGATAGGTTAACTTTGATTGCTTGCACTTGTTCCAATTTAATTAGGCTGAATTCCTAATCCTGTAATTAGGATGTGACCCTAATTCTTCCCTTTTCGATCGGCCTGCTACTCCATAGACCTTACTGTGGACCAGCCGCTATATAACTCCCTACATAGCAGCCAATGGTATCTACGAAAGATGCACAGAGCAACTACTGTGGATCCGGACGACATATATAGCTCCCTACACAGAAGGCAATGGTGTCTACTAAAGACATCCATACTTAGCCTTGGAACTCATAGCTATTACTGAGCACCCGAATGGAAGTCGCACGCGTAATTGCCACCATGCCCACGCTACCTTTTGCTCAACCTATTGGGCCTACTTATTACCTCCAACGTCTAGCATAGCGTGCCCCTCATCTCACTTGAGGCTAATGCGAAATCACTATGTGTCCATAGAAAAATAGGGGAAAGGCTGTTGGTACTGGCCCTTCATCCAAACAATATGTAGTTGCACCCCTTATCCAAAACCCCCTTGATTTGGACTTCTATTTGACCGATTACTACCATTCTTAGCATAAGCGTGCCCTAAGGAATGCTATTTGGTATAGGTCCTACTTTCATCTTTGCTTATTAACTTAGATAAATTATTTAAATAAGCCTTTATTATCATTTTTACTTTCTACGCTTATTAATTTATCCCAAGCCTTAAAATAAGCCCCATTTTGTTCTTTTTCTTATTATAACCTACGTTATAATCATGCTTATTACTTAACCCAAGGTCTAAGTGTGAAAATAAGCTTCTTCATCTTTTACTTCATTTAATTATAATTCTAAGTTATAACTATGTCAATTATCTTTAATTAGTCAAATTCTAATTATAATTAGGCGTAATTTCAGTCCAATTCCAATATTTATTACAATCCAATTCCATTATTTATTACAGTCTTTATAATTTACATCTTATTTTCTTTATTCAATATTCTTACTTATAAAATCCATATTCGCGTTTAATTTATTCTAATCCATAGACGAAGAAAAGGGTGATGAAGAGAATAGACGCTTGCATAAAATCCAAAACGTCGAAAAAGATGTAAATAAGAAATAAATAATAGTAATTAAACTTAAATACTGTAAATAGACTGTAAATCAATAAAAAAATCTATGCTTAATAGTAATAAATTATAATTAACTGAAATAATACTAAAATTACTGAAAAGAATAGCTGAAAGGAAATAGACTGAAAATAATTCTAAAAACTGTAAATAACTACTAACAAGACTATTCCAAAAATCGTAGTAAAACTACAACTATTGGAAACCTTATTTTAAATAACTTAAAGAAATCATAAAATAATTACAATCACTCACCTCCGGTCCTAAGCTTTTCCTTTGGTCTTCCCGGATCCACTTGGAGTTGTAAAATATTTAATTTATAACGATTTTCTCCTTTGGAAAAATTATTCCGTTTAGGGTCCTTCCTAGAAAGGTGAACCCAATTGGTGAAAACCTAGAATGAAAAAAATTGTTAGGTCTAGGGATCTATTTATAGGTGTAGAAGTGGATCGCGGACCGTTGGATTTGGAGATTGAATAGGATGCAACCACGTCATAGGCTGAATAGGGCCATCGGATGCAGAAACGAAGGGACTAGATAGAAATAAAGGATCCAAATTACGTGTTCGGTGGCCGCTAATTCGTTCGAACGAATTAACGTTCGTTCGCCTGCCCAAATGCAAGGCGGGTTGATCGGGCGGTCGACCGCCCCTTGCCCAGGTTGACCGGCCGGTCGACCTGACCATATATATATATATTCGTTTTATTTCTGCTTATTTTGTTTATTTTATAACTTGGTCATATTAGCTCGGTTTCTGACGTTCTATATATGGAAATTGACCAGAAAATTACTACGGACACGATGGTGCAACTCCAGTGGCTCAATTCTGATAATTTCACAAAGTTATTTTATTATTTAATTAATTAACGAATTAGTTATTACAGGTTAAATTTTGGGTTGTTTCATTCTCATCTCCTTAAGGGATTTTGTCCCTGAAATCTCTAAGGATAAAAGAATGTACTAAATGTTTTCATCCAATTCTACAACTAACTACTCAATCATCAACCATTCATCCATTATCCTTAAGTTTTTCTAATGCATTTTATGATACATATGCAATTAGTGTAGTGTAAACATCCCTAACTAATGCAAAAGATTAGGCGGTCCACTGATTCAGTTGACCTCCTTTTTATGCAATCACGTCCATGCCATGTATCCAAATGAATGCAAAAATTTCCTAATGATAACTGGTAGTTCTATATGCATGCTACAAACATCATCCAAATGCAACAATCATGTGATAATCAGCAATCATGGAAATAAAATAAAAATGCACACACATTCATATGCATATGCTTTAGTGTCCTAGTTAGGCCGATCCCTAAGGAATAGTAGTGCCTAGTGTACCTATATGCGTCCATAGCATCCACAAGAAAACACTTGCAACCACTAGCATACATCATTCATAACATGTTCTATTAACATGCTTACATCAAATCCTATCATCCATTGGTTAAATCCTAAGTTCTACCCGCCCAAAGGATAATAAAGGAAAGAACCTATTCAAATCTAAAGATGGAAAAAAGTAATTCTAAAACTTACCATCAAAAAGATAAGGACATGAAGTACAAATCTTCTCTTCTGCTTCGCAAGTGGCGTCTGTAACATCATCTCCCCATTGCACCTTTACCAGTGGAACCTCCTTATTCCTTAGTCGCATGATATCCCTTCCAACAATCGTCGTGGGGGTACGCTGAATAGAAGCTTCCCTTTCTACCTCCACCTCCTCTAACTAACTAGGCTCTACAACCTCCGTCGAGTCATGTAAGCACTTTCGCAAGTGCGAAACATGGAAAACATCGTGCACTTCTGCGAGTCTCTCTAGTAGCTTCACTCGATAAGCCATCTTCCAAACTTTCTCTGCGATAGGAAGTGGTCCAATAAATCTAGGGGCTAACTTTCCATTTGATCTGAATCTTACCACCTTCCTAGGCGGGGATACTTTGATAAAAACTAAGTCTCCAACCTCAAACTCTAAGTCTCTCCTCCGCCTATCCACATACGACTTTTGTCTATCTTGAGCCGTCTTCATTCTTCGCCAAATAAAATCCACCCTCTCAGAGGTCTCCCTAACCATATCGGGTCCAAGTAATAACTTCTCCTTAGACTCTACCCAACATGATGGGGACCTGCGAGGTCTCCCATATAAAGCCTCAAATGGTGCCACTCCTATACTTATCTGGTAACTATTATTGTACGCAAACTCAACCAATGGAATATGCTCCTCCCAAGTTCCTCCAAAGTCCAAAATGTACATCCATAGCAAATCCTCAAGCACCTTATTTATCCTCTCTGTTTGGCCATCCGTCTGGGGTGATAGGCCGTACTCAACCTATCCTGCGTCCCTAGCGCCTCTTGTAAGCTTCTCCAAAACTCACTAGTGAAAATGGGATCTCTATCACTAACAACACTATAAGGAACTCCGTGTAGACGGACTATCTCTCGAATATACAAGGATGCCAAATATGAAGTCATACGCTTACACTTAACTGGAATGAAGTGAGCATTCTTGGTCAATCTATCAACAATCACCCAAATGCTAGTGTTCCCTTTCCTAGAACGGGGTAAACCATCAATGAAATCCATAGAAATACTATCCCATATTGTTATCCCAACTTTTGGCAAAGTCGAGATACCCAAAGATTAACTGAAAATCAATAATTAGTAGTCATGAACATTGATTGTACATCGCAGGTTCACCATGGATATCGATGAATTTTGCCCGAGTCCGGATCGGGCCGCAATTGATAAGACATGTCAAGAGGGGCCAGATGAAACAACGTTCCAAGTTTCGAGTCAATCCGAGTTCGTATGCCCAAGATATCGCCAAAAGGAAATGGATGAGATATCTAGTCTCGAATCCATAAGGGAAGGTTGGTTCGAATCGAGGGGAAGAGCATTGTGTCGAATCCATCATGTTCGACTCCGTCTACTTCGTATCCATCAGAGCTACAGGTCTTCGACTCCATCGAAACGAGTTCCCTCGAAATCGCAGAGGCGTATCACTTCGAATCGATCCGGTATCGTTGGTTCGAATCCATCCTTAAGAGGTGACTTCGTGTCGATCGCCTATTGTTTTCCAACAATCGATACGAACGAGCACACTGGAACCATCCTATGCCTAGCATCGAATCCATACGGTTTGAACAACTTCGAATCGAACAATAAGTATAGGCCATGACCGATTCGAACATACCTCGCCTCGAATCCATTCCCGTCTTCGAATCGATACATCTCGAATCCACCACAGCTAAAACCAAGGATTTGACTCAGTAAAGCTAGGAGAAAAAGGAGGATCGACTCGAAGGAAGCGCTCCACGTCATCCCAGAAGCGCGCGCTGGATCGATTCGAACGAATCGATTCGAACTAGATCGATTCGAACCAGGCTAGTCAACCAGAAATGCAACCTTGAATCGATCATAACTTGAGATCTACACATCCAAATGCTATGAAATTTTCACAGAAGCTTCAACACATGATGAAGAATGTTCACACCAAATTTCAGCTTGATTGGACAATTTCTTGATCGATTCGAACCAAGGGTCGAATCGATCCCAAAGTGGGCCCGGTACTCCAGATTTCGGCCATGTGGGCCTCCTCACGTGCCAGAACTGGTCTTCCCTCATTTTAGGCGAAATATCAGCCTCCTACACCTATAAATAGAGCCCCTGGTCATTCAGAAAAAGGGTCGGACAATGCTTAGAGCCAAGGAGCGCCCAGATTCTGCCAGATTTACTCCAGATCACCATTGCTGCCTTAGATTCAGACTTAGTTCAGCAAATCAATTGTAAAAGAACATACGAAATTGTAATCTTCAAGCATCAAGCAATAAAATCATAAAAACCTTGAAGTGGACGTAGGCCGGAGATAGCCGAACCACTATAAATTGTGTGTCACTGTTCATTATTTCTCGATTACTGCTTGTTACTTGCTTAGACCTGTGATTTGTGTGTGAATACTGTTGATTTGTATTCATACGCTGGTGCTTTCACTACACTTGGGGTTTGTGACCATTTTTGGTGCAAACACTTTGGTGCTTTCACTGAGAAGGACCAGCACCCGCTACATCGGATTGAAGTTTAGATTTGAAGACAATGACTCAACAAACAAGACAAAGAGCTGAAAGAAGCCAACAAGGAGGAAGTCAAGAGGCATCCTCCGGAGCTGGAGAGGGGCCAGCCTCGATCTACATCACTAGAGACGAAATGGAGACCATGGCCAATCAGATGCACGAGCGAATGCTGAAAAGCCAACAAGAGATGCTGCAGAATTTCTTCGAGCAGATGAGAGCTGCAGGGACGCAGAACCCTGGACCAGCTACAGTGGCTGTGAGTATGGAACAAGGAGCTAGGGCTATGGAACCCAACGGAGGACAGAATGCAGAACCAGAAGGCAATCAACAAGGGCTTGGGGGCAGGCCCGCAGGATCCAACGCAGAAGTACCTTTGGAAGGAGCTCAACCGGCTAGGGCCAACACTAATGCTAACGAGCCGCCCGAAGAGTACGTACCAGAATTCCCTACAAGACTCGGAGGGCAAGACAGAGACATGACAAGGGGGCAACCCCTAGATGGAGATGAAAGAATGATCGGCCTAGTGAGACGACTCATGAGAGGAGGGTTTTCAGGAGGAGGATTGGAAGAAGTTAGTCGGAGTCCGTTCGCTCCGAATATCAGGAATGCAAGGAACCCTCCGAAGTTCAAACTACCAACGCTGAATCCTTATGATGGAAAGTCAGACCCGACCATGCATATCACCAGATATATCAGACACATGGAAGTGCTGGGAGCATCCGAGGAAGTGATGGCACGATGTTTCCCCTTATTCCTATCAGATTTGGCTGCGCTTTGGTTTAGGCAGCTAGAAACCGGATCAATCAGGACATGGGGCGAGCTTGTGGATTGCTTCATGAAGCAGTTTAGGGTCCACGTGACGCGACCTAAGAGCGTGATGACTTTGGCATCGATAAAACAAAGGACCGGAGAGTCCATAAAAGATTTTTTGTTACGATTTAATGCGACGGTGACTTCTGTAGATCGCCCGGACCCATCAATGATTTTAATGGCGGCAGTGGCAGGAGTTGGAGAAGGCACCGAATTCAAAGACTCTTTGACTAAAGATCCACCGCAAGATCTTGGAGAGTTTTTCCATGAAGCTGAAAAATTCATTCGATTAGAGGAATCACGAGCCAAGAGGCAGGAAATAAATGTTGCACAAGGCGAAGGAACCGCCAGGGAACAGTCCAGGGCAGACAAAGGAAAGAGAAAGCAGGATGACGCACCTGATGGTCCTGACAAACGGAAGAAATTACGAGAGCCTAGATTCAGGCAGTACACAGACTTGGTGGCAGGACTTGAACGAATTTACACCGAAACTCGGGGGCAACTCCCCTATCGAAAGCCGCCAAGGAGAGATCCCACAGAGCGGGAACGTAGGACCGGAAAATATTGCCTATTCCATGAGTTAGATGGGCACACTACCGATGAATGCCGCCACCTGAAGGATGAGGTGGAAGAACATGCCAGGAGTGGTAGATTGCCACAATATGTCAGAGAACGTACGACGGCGGTTAGACCCGAACAACAACCGCATCAACCAAACAGGAATGATCCCGGATCGGGATCACGACTCGTCATCAACTGATTGTGATGGCAAGGGCCAAGTCCAAGATTTGGACTCTGGTCGATTAGTTTTCTTAGATTTAATTTCCAAAATAAAACGGCTATCCCACTTACTCATGTACGGGAACCGGAGAGATCCCTAGGCATGCTCTGAGATGGAAATAGACCGCTCCGCCCGGAGAGGCATTATCTTGTTTTTCCTGGTGTTTGAGATTGAACATCTAGGATTTGAATTTAATAAAGAAACACTTATTAAAATAAACCTTTGACCGGAGAGTTAAAGGATAAACATTAAATATCAATATAAACATGATCGCTTTATGATCCTACCCGGAGAGGCAGGATCCGGAGTGCAAGAAGTGAGTTGCTTCGCCGGAGAGCGACAGGATCAACTCACTTAAGCATCGTTTCCTATTCACCGGAGAGTGATTGGATCAGGATTCGATAAGAGCCCGGAGAGGCTATGATCGGCCCACGATTTAGGCCATGACATCGCTTAATGTTCAGATACACTGAACCGGAGTGCAGGAGGTGAGTCGCTTCGCCGGAGAGCGACAGGATTGACTCACTTAACGTTGTTTCCCCTTCACCGGAGAGTGACAGGATGGGATCCAGCATGAGCCCGGAGAGGCTATGATCGGTCGAGAACGACCAAGACATCGCTATACGCCCTAGCTGGGGCCAGAGTGCAAGGGATAGAAAGCAACGCCGGAGTGCAATAGGATCTTTCTATTCAATCGCTAAATCTAGAATGGGTTTGACAGGGGTCCGGAGTGACCATCAATAGTACGGAGAGACCGTAGAATTTCATTCTTAATTTCCACTGGAAAAAATTGATAACAATTCGGCTTCGAACAGCCATGGACTTGATTGAAAATGCTATAAGCTATGAGTAAAACATGAACTCACTGCATCCAATTTAAGACTGATCAAAACACGCCTTTTACCATAAAGTCATGTTTTGGGGGGCAAAATGTTATCCCAACTTTTGGCAAAGTCGAGATACCCAAAGATTAACTGAAAATCAATAATTAGTAGTCATGAACATTGATTGTACATCGCAGGTTCACCATGGATATCGATGAATTTTGCCCGAGTCCGGATCGGGCCGCAATTGATAAGACATGTCAAGAGGGGCCAGATGAAACAACGTTCCAAGTTTCGAGTCAATCCGAGTTCGTATGCCCAAGATATCGCCAAAAGGAAATGGATGAGATAAGCTAGTCTCGAATCCATAAGGGAAGGTTGGTTCGAATCGAGGGGAAGAGCATTGCGTCGAATCCATCATGTTCGACTCCGTCTACTTCGTATCCATCAGAGCTACAGGTCTTCGACTCCATCGAAACGAGTTCCCTCGAAATCGCAGAGGCGTATCACTTCGAATCGATCCGGTATCGTTGGTTCGAATCCATCCTTAAGAGGTGACTTCGTGTCGATCGCCTATTGTTTTCCAACAATCGATACGAACGAGCACACTGGAACCATCCTATGCCTAGCATCGAATCCATACGGTTTGAACAACTTCGAATCGAACAATAAGTATAGGCCATGACCGATTCGAACATACCTCGCCTCGAATCCATTCCCGTCTTCGAATCGATACATCTCGAATCCACCACAGCTAAAACCAAGGATTTGACTCAGTAAAGCTAGGAGAAAAAGGAGGATCGACTCGAAGGAAGCGCTCCACGTCATCCCAGAAGCGCGCGCTGGATCGATTCGAACGAATCGATTCGAACTAGATCGATTCGAACCAGGCTAGTCAACCAGAAATGCAACCTTGAATCGATCATAACTTGAGATCTACACATCCAAATGCTATGAAATTTTCACAGAAGCTTCAACACATGATGAAGAATGTTCACACCAAATTTCAGCTTGATTGGACAATTTCTTGATCGATTCGAACCAAGGGTCGAATCGATCCCAAAGTGGGCCCGGTACTCCAGATTTCGGCCATGTGGGCCTCCTCACGTGCCAGAACTGGTCTTCCCTCATTTTAGGCGAAATATCAGCCTCCTACACCTATAAATAGAGCCCCTGGTCATTCAGAAAAAGGGCCGGACAATGCTTAGAGCCAAGGAGCGCCCAGATTCTGCCAGATTTACTCCAGATCACCATTGCTGCCTTAGATTCAGACTTAGTTCAGCAAATCAATTGTAAAAGAACATACGAAATTGTAATCTTCAAGCATCGAGCAATAAAATCATAAAAACCTTGAAGTGGACGTAGGCCGGAGATAGCCGAACCACTATAAATTGTGTGTCACTATTCATTATTTCTCGATTACTGCTTGTTACTTGCTTAGACCTGTGATTTGTGTGTGAATACTGTTGATTTGTATTCATACGCTGGTGCTTTCACTACACTTGGGGTTTGTGACCATTTTTGGTGCAAACACATATCCACTCCGGCACTTCTAAGGGCTGAAGTAATCCACCGGGCTTCCGCTGCTCTGCTTTTACCCTTTGGCATATGAGACACTTAGCAACGAATTTCGCCACGTCCGTCTTCATACCACCCCAATAGAACATCCTCTTCGTATCCCGATACATTTAGTCACTACCCGGATGAATAGTCATACGGGAATGGTGCGCCTCCTCCAAAACTGCTCTCAACAAGTCACCGATGTGTGGAACACAAAGCCTCCTATCTCTCCTAAGCCACCCTCTGCTATCAATGGAATAGCATTGGAGATGTCTTGAGACCTCTCCTCGGCTAATCCTATCCATAATGTCCATGAGTTCTGAATCCTCTCGCTGCTTCGAGCCAATCTGATCCATAAGGGTAGGCCTTACCTCTATGGTTGCCAACAATCCGGGAGTAATGTCCGTAGAGGGCTTAAAATCAAAAGTAGAAATAAACTCCAAGCTCCTCCACTCTACGAACAAAGGACTAAGGGTTGCCTTCTTTCTACTCAATGCATCTGCAACCTCATTACCCTTGCCAGAGGTATTGTAACGACCCGACTTTCCAGACCCGGAAAATCGAACCATTTGGTTAAGAAGAAGAGGTAGAAGAAGAAAAATAGAAAACAACATCAGAATCTAACCATCGCAGCGGAATAAAATATAATATATATTAACAGATCTTTACACAAATCAAAACTATATCAGATTTATATAATATAGCATCAGAGTATACACCAGAGAACACATAACATACAACTGGACAATAACCATATCATGTCCTCAATACAACAGAGTACAACAATCAACACAGCGGAATATATATATATAAACAAGTACGGGAGATACGTCTCGCCATCCAGCTCATCTCCTGAGATCCGCAGCATCATATCATGTAACCTATAATACTCGGTCTGACCCGAGCATCATATAAAACAATACCCGAGTCAGTCTGGAATACCAGCGTGAGAAAATCACACTCAATTGATTATTAAAGTTTCAAAATCCTTTGAAAACAAAAGCATCTCGTAAGACCACGTCACAAATAAACATGTCGGGTTTTTACCTTACGATAGCTAAAACACTTTTTATAAAAATCCTCTGATATTATAATAGTGTCTATTCACAAATACTTATTAAAATAGCTGAAATTGTTACATGATTAAATTCCAGCATACTAGGTATACAAACAAATACCGTACAAGGCACGTAGGGAGAATGGATTTCCAACGAATGACTAGGCACTGGGGTACCACCTGTCACAGTACGTGGCCTAGATCACAATACCGAGGAGTACGCCCGCTCCCCTGCAACACAAGGCCGGAATCATCCCTTACTGGATAATTCCAAATAAAATCACCCCATGGTTGGGATCAGCAACCGCACCACTAAGCCGAAATAAAAGGGACATCTAGACAGGGATGACCTTACTCTCAAGTGGGGGCTACCCACGAAGCCTTGCTGCATAACCCCTGATTTTCAGTCATTCCCGGTTGATGAGGCTTGAGGCTAAACGATACCTTTTTCAGAACATATCCCTTAGAATGCCCATCATCCACCTGACGATGTCACGAAAGCATTCGTCCATACAAGTCCGTCCCGGGTCCGAACGGAACCGAAGGCACTATTCCTACTACATCCATTTTGGAAATATCCTCAGGATTAGTAGCGACTAGCCCTTGCACTTCACTGCTCCATCTTCGACTCTGAACACGTTACATGAAACATACAAACCGGATCGAAGTGGTATTCGAGTCTCCAGACCTAGAATCCCGGTATACGGAAACTCGATCTCGGTCTCTTCGAAACGATCAGCGCATTTGGCCAATATTGATAGTCGGTTATTTAACTATCAATTAACATCCACAAGCAACCATCACACAATAAATAATTTCCCACATTATTTATTTGGCCAAATATCTTTCCAAGATATATTCCCAAATATTCAAAGCTCATTTGAAAACAATTTCAAAACAGTTTCCGCTTACGGAAAACATTTCCCAAATAATTATTTCCACTGAATCACCAAGTACAAAATACTTTTAATTTTAAAATAATTTAAAAACACTTTATTTAAATATATCTTATAACATTGAAATCAAACTACTTTAATACTTATTAAAAATATATACTTTAAAATAAACCACTTTACAAATATAAACTAAATTTCCTCTTTAAAACATAATACCAAATCACTTTTATATAATTACTACAATAATAGATTTTTGAAAATACTTACTTTGGAAATTAACCTTTAGAAATAATAAATTTCCTAAAATATGCTTTTTAAAACATATTAAAACTTCTAACTTATATTTAACATTGCTTTGAAAAACGTACTTGGCTATCCAGAGAAATACACTTCTCTTCACATCCTTTAAAAATAAATCAACACTTATTTTTAAACCAATTCATATCCCTTTATAAATTCCCACCTTGAATTTATATTCTCAAATATTCCCTGATATTCCATTTCACTTTATAAACCCAGTTTATAAATTTCAAAATCTCACTTCTCTTTTAAATTCCAATTTTAAACAACCAAATCAATTTCCCATTGATTTTCCCATTTACTTTACTTCGAAACAAATTTCTTATTTACTTCATTTATTTCAAATTACATTTACTCTCAGATTTTATTTCTTAATTTTGAGTTAAAACCCTTTTAACTGAAAATACCAATTTAAAACTTCCAAAATTCCTTCTTTATCCCTTTATTAAATTTAATCCTTACATTCAAAAATAATATCACTTTAGTTTAAAATTCATTATCCTCATGTTAATTCAAAATCCCCTTTAACCATATTTGTTCGAATTTAGAAATTGCTTTATTTCTTTTACAATTCATTATTTAAGTTATTCAAATTCACTAGAATTATTTGACTTAAAAATTTACTCTTTTATTTCTTTCAAAATTTCTATTCTAGAGATTTTGATAACTCAGCATTATCCAAATCGGTCCAACCAAACCATAACATCCCATTATCCATATAATTCATCACAGGATATCAAAAATCATATCACAGAATATTTAAACAAAATTAAATATTTTGAGGAATCCAGTTGGATCCCTCCAACCTGTTTTCCTGCATCCACAGATGTTAGCACAATACCAATTCCACTTCAAGGTGGAATATCGCGGTATATGGGTTTTATAAAATATCATCCGCTATTATGCAGCGCATAGGGTCTCATCCGCTATATAAATGCGGGAATATCAACAACTCAAATATATACATATGCCAATATGTATATATTGGTATATACTACTATATATATCAAATCAAATCAATCATTCAATAAATTATTTAAATTTAACCATTTAAATTTAAATTTAACTGAGTGAGATTAACTCACCTTTGGTTTACCAGCATTCCATTTCCAATCCAGCTTGTTTCCTTTCAGATTTTGACCTTGAATAGCATTATGTGATTTATTAATATTTGAAATATTCGAATAAATCGAATAATTAAATTTTGAACTAACAAATTGATTTATCCACATAATTCTCCCTTAAAAACTTTTGATAGCTAAAATAAATTTTAAACAAGTTAGTTAAGCAATTTAATTCCAAAATACAATATTTCCAATAAATAACCAAAATAATATTTTTATTCTTTTATTTCCTTTTTCCCAAAACTCTACTTATATATATTTCTGTTCTAAACCTTATACACATTTAAGTTAAACAAAATTATTTATATAGTTTACTGTATAACTTCTGTTAATTGAAATAAAAATCATCATCAAGTTTCACAGCTTAGATTTAAATAAATATTGAACTTAAACATGCCAAAATCAAATCACCTTATTCCAATCCGCTTCAGACAAAACGAACAGTCACCATAAAATTTCCATCGCAGCTCCGACTCTGGCCACCGCACTCTCACCCTAAGCTCGAATTCGCGAGCTCGCTGCATCCCCCCTCCTTCCATTTCGAAACCACCGAACAGCTATCAATCGATCGCGATTTAGTCGCGAACCCCAAACGATCTTCCGCCCCGCTCGCATCACCCACGCCGGCCTCCCAAATGAAGCTGCCGCTCAACAGTTTTCCCCAAAGCCCAGACGAATCGAATGCCGAGCATCCCCCTAAAACCGCTGTCGACGAACCCTAATGTCTCGACGCGAAACCCTAGCCCAAGTCGAAACTGCGATTCACGAAAGTTTGAAGACGAGCTCGCAATTTGATTGAAGATGAATACTTCGGAAGAGGGGCTCGACTTAATTAGCAGTGGCCGTATAAAGAGACTGTAGTAGGACTTCGAATCAGCAGTAGAAATATCACGTAGGAGGCAAGGATGAGCCGCGATGGCTGATGGGATAGCCGAGTATGCAGCGATGATATTTCGAAGGCGTTGATTTTTGAAACCCCATTGTTTTTCGGGTTCTAGCATCGCAAACATGGAGATTGCTATTGAGCCGTACTTGATTTAAAGAGGGAGGAAGAACAGATTTGATTTTAGTTTCGGCCATTGAAAAAAGAAGCGACATGATTTGGATCTATATGGAAAATAAAGGAGGGGCATTGATTTATTCTCGATTTTGAACTGAGAGGATAAGGGTCTCGTGTTCGAAAAGAAACAGGATAAGGGATGGTGTGTTCGAGAAGGCAAAGGAAGCGTGTTGAAGACGCCTTGCTACAGTGTTCACTTATATTTAAAATTCAACTTCGAATCGATTATTATCAATTAAATTTTTAGCGCGTTTGTATATCGTACATTCACACAATAACTCCGATCAATACGAAATCTGAAATCCGATAATAATTCAATATTACGGATCCAATGAAACTGGTTTCGTCGAATTCCGAGACTGTGCCTCGGAAGGCTATTTTTAAAATTCAATTTAAACGATATAATTTCAAAACTAAACAAAACAGTTTGAAATTACATTCTGAAGCTTCTATTATCTTCAGTATTATCATTACGAATTTTACGAG
Organism: Allium fistulosum; assembly: GCA_030737815.1. Classification (NCBI taxonomy): domain Eukaryota; kingdom Viridiplantae; phylum Streptophyta; class Magnoliopsida; order Asparagales; family Amaryllidaceae; genus Allium; species Allium fistulosum. The sequence goes on along the minus strand of CM060902.1, from coordinate 1,364,148,848 downwards.
CTTTCAAAATATTTTTAATTAGCTTAGAATGCCAGATTTACTATTTTATCCAACTTCAAATAAATTTAATTTAATTATTAAATTACTCAATAAACAGCGATATTTGAAATTTAAGTTTATAATTAACCTCTGAATATTTAAAATTAATTAAATATTCCAATTTCAAATATACAAAAATTCCGGGTCGTCACATTCCTCCCCCCTTAAAAGAATTTCATCCCCGAAATTACCAGTTAGGAAGAATGATTCAATCCCCGTTAACTATTTCCCAAATTCAAACAGTTTTAACAATACCCAACAATCTTTTATTAATGATACACTAATCATCTTTTAACTTCCCAAACTTATTCATAAGTTCAACCCATATCACCTACTTATCAATTCAAATTTAAATTTGAATTCAAATTTTAACTTATCAAAATTTTCCAAAATTTTTCTAACTCCCTAAATTTCCGAAAAATTTCGCCAGCGTCTCCTTTGCGCGGCTAGCTCGGTACTACTACAAAATGGCTCTACGGCCTCCCAATCTCAAAAAGAAAACAAAAAGCCAAGTGGCTGGATCAAAAACCCAATCAAATTTCATATAGAAATTTAAATACATACCTTTTTGTCGGGCCATTAAATTTTATCTCCTAAAATCAAAAATCCCAATTTATCCATTGCTTTTATACACCTGTATATCCTACTAAGCAATAATATTCAATCACAATTCCAAAGTCATTTTATACTTTCCTTTACAAATTTCCAATATTTGTTTTACTTAAACCCGTACGATGCACATATATCATCCGTATGCAATATCAAATTTGATCGCTCATTCGATCACACAATTTCACTTCCGAACTAGTATCGTCCACCCGACTTCCTAGTGCGGACTCAGATCTGGTTTCTCGATCAGAAACCGTCATTCTCCTTGCATAGTCACCAACTATGATAGAGAATTTCCAGAATTAATCAACAATCCATATCCAGGTTCGCCGTTGAAAATCGAGTGAAAAGTCCTGATTCGGATCGATAAAACTATCTCGAAATTCTGTGTTCGACATCTGGACCAAATAGCTATGCGAATAAAATAATATACGTACATCTTACGTATAAATTCCAATTGATTACCAATTACATCGATTCTCTTTTATTCACATTCCTCTTTTTTTTTATTGTTATCCCCTTATTCACAACTATCCCATTTCACAACTTCAGTTTTAGTCTTCATTCAACTATTCACTTAGTATATATTTTTTTCCCAAAATTACTAAGTATATTTCCAATACCAATTTTCTTAAGAATTTCATTCTTCAATTCTTAAGTTCATATAAATTTTTCTTATATTTATTTACTACTTCATTTCCAATTTTTCTTAAATTCAATTCATCTCCAACTTCCAAAAATTGAATTTTATTTAGCTCGAAAACAATCCAAGTTAATTCATTCAATAACTATTTCTCAACTTATTTAAACCACTCCTCTGTTTGAGTTCAGTTTCCATTCAACATTTACTTAAGTCAATAACTTAAGTTTATTTTCCATTTAACCAACCCTTTAAAGTTTTATTTCCATCTTTCATTTTATTCTTATTTAATCAAATTCCATCCATTTATTTATTAATATAATTGGTTTATTCACTCAATCATTATGAATTTTAATTTCCATACTCAATTCATCTGGAATTATTTTATTAATAACCAGGCCATTTCCAATTTATTTTCACTTATTCGGATTCCATTCGCAATCCAAACCATCACTATTTTAATCCAATTTCATTAACTCACAATTCAATTTCATTAACTAATTTATTATCTAATTAGTTCCTCCGCTGGTTAAAATTAAATACTTGCTTTTTAATTCCAAATATCACTTCACTTAATTTTCTTAAGTTCAATTTATTCTATAATTCAAGTTTGGATTTATTTAAAAATTAAGATTGCTCATCTTAGTCGTTTCCATTTGATAATTACAATTTTAAATTATAACTCTTAATGGTTCAAGGAAATGAATTCCCATTTATGACTTACAATTTCATTTCTATTCATAAGTTTTAACTTACTTGCTGAAGATCTGGGACTATTTATTTAAGTCCATTTCCATCTTTATAATCAAATTTCAAGTTATTACACTTAAGAACTTAAGAATATGAATTTCTTTACACAATTATAAGCATTTTACATTACCTTTATATCCAATTCAATTCGACTTCAACTTATTTACATTTAATTCAATTCCAATTCTCAATTTTTATTTAACTTATCTTAAGTTAAATTCAAATATATTTCATCCACCTTCATATACTCAAATTAGATTTTAATTCTAGGATACAATTTTATACAAGTTTTACAATTCATTCACCTCCAAGTTCTCTAACTCTTTTATCTACCAACTTATATTACTCACTGAGTTATTTTCATCTCATAATTATAATTCCAGAATTAAACTTTCATTCCCTTCTTATTTCAATCAACTTCATTCTATACTTTATATTGTTGATTCATTTAAATTTCCACATTTATATTTTAAATAGAATTCCCAGAATCCAACTGTCCGGTTTTATTTCAAAACCATTTTGAATCCATAAATAACTCATACACATCTGGTATATCACATCAAATCCCAATTTCCAAAACAATCTGCTTTTACCAAACAATTTTCCCTTTGAATTTCAAAACCAACCCAGTTCACAATCATTTCCAATTTAAACAGTTTGGTAGCATTTTCTCTTTGGAAACTCGAAAATAGACATCGATGATGCTGCAGTCATCACCGAAAATTATTTTCCAGCGACCGAAAGAGAATTTAATGCTTTTATCACTTTGAAACATTTCAAACATTTTTAAATCCCAAATCCCACCAGATTTCGATTCAATTTCAAAAATATTCATGAAATAATATCACCATTATTTCCCCAAAACCTTTAAACTATTTTTAAATCCAAAGGAACTTAAATCTTTCCCAGAACTTCAAATTCAAAATCCATCCAATTTTATATCCAACATTACTCTGGAATTCTATCACATTTTATTTCAAGTTATAAGTCACATTTACAATTTACATTTACAAATTCATTTGTTTATGAATTTATCTCATTTGATTATAAATCACATTTGTAATTCACATTTGTATATAAAGTTTATTTCAATTTATAAATTTCATTTATAGTCTATATTTCAAATTCCATTTTGTTATATAAATTTATTCTTCAACTTAGGTTATAAGTTTTCAATTTCTACTCAATAATGAGACTAACTCATTATGGTCTTTTCTAACAACCAAGCATCCAAATATATAACTATAATAAATTTCAAATAATTATTTCTTTTATATACAAAATAATTTGGGCAAAATTATTTCATTCACCCTATTTAAAACAATACTGTGTCGAACTGTTCTATTCAAGTGTTTAGAAACCCCTTCGATACAGTTGTCCAGACTGTGCCGACGAAGGTTCATATGCCACTCAATAAACCAACCAACACAATATAAAATCATTTTATATTCACTAACAAATACGCGCTCATATCTATTAATACTCTCCAAAATTCCCACCAGAGCCAAGGTTATCGCCAGCCTAAGCTCTGATACCACTGTAACGACCCGACTTTCCAGACCCGGAAAATCGAACCATTTGGTTAAGAAGAAGAGGTAGAAGAAGAAAAATAGAAAACAACATCAGAATCTAACCATCGCAGCGGAATAAAATATAATATATATTAACAGATCTTTACACAAATCAAAACTATATCAGATTTATATAATATAGCATCAGAGTATACACCAGAGAACACATAACATACAACTGGACAATAACCATATCATGTCCTCAATACAACAGAGTACAACAATCAACACAGCGGAATATATATATATAAACAAGTACGGGAGATACGTCTCGCCATCCAGCTCATCTCCTGAGATCCACAGCATCATATCCTGTAACCTATAATACTCCGTCTGACCCGAGCATCATATAAAACAATACCCGAGTCAGTCTGGAATACCAGCGTGAGAAAATCACACTCAATTGATTATTAAAGTTTCAAAATCCTTTGAAAACAAAAGCATCTCGTAAGACCACGTCACAAATAAACATGTCGGGTTTTTACCTTACGATAGCTAAAACACTTTTTATAAAAATCCTCTGATATTATAATAGTGTCTATTCACAAATACTTATTAAAATAGCTGAAATTGTTACATGATTAAATTCCAGCATACTAGGTATACAAACAAATACCGTACAAGGCACGTAGGGAGAATGGATTTCCAACGAATGACTAGGCACTGGGGTACCACCTGTCACAGTACGTGGCCTAGATCACAGTACCGAGGAGTACGCCCGCTCCCCTGCAACACAAGGCCGGAATCATCCCTTACTGGATAATTCCAAATAAAATCACCCCACGGTTGGGATCAGCAACCGCACCACTAAGCCGAAATAAAAGGGACATCTAGACAGGGATGACCTTACTCTCAAGTGGGGGCTACCCACGAAGCCTTGCTGCATAACCCCTGATTTTCAGTCATTCCCGGTTGATGAGGCTTGAGGCTAAACGATACCTTTTTCAGAACATATCCCTTAGAATGCCCATCGTCCACCTGACGATGTCACGAAAGCATTCGTCCATACAAGTCCGTCCCGGGTCCGAACGGAACCGAAGGCACTATTCCTACTACATCCATTTTGGAAATATCCTCAGGATTAGTAGCGACTAGCCCTTGCACTTCACTGCTCCATCTTCGACTCTGAACACGTTACACAAAACGTACAAACCGGATCGAAGTGGTATTCGAGTCTCCAGACCTAGAATCCCGGTATACGGAAACTCGATCCCGGTCTCTTCGAAACGATCAGCGCATTTGGCCAATATTGATAGTCGGTTATTTAACTATCAATTAACATCCACAAGCAACCATCACACAATAAATAATTTCCCACATTATTTATTTGGCCAAATATCTTTCCAAGATATATTCCCAAATTTTCAAAGCTCATTTGAAAACAATTTCAAAACAGTTTCCGCTTACGGAAAACATTTCCCAAATAATTATTTCCACTGAATCACCAAGTACAAAATACTTTTAATTTTAAAATAATTTAAAAACACTTTATTTTAAATATATCTTATAACATTGAAATCAAACTACTTTAATACTTATTAAAAATATATACTTTAAAATAAACCACTTTACAAATATAAACTAAATTTCCTCTTTAAAACATAATACCAAATCACTTTTATATAATTACTACAATAATAGATTTTTGAAAATACTTACTTTGGAAATTAACCTTTAGAAATAATAAATTTCCTAAAATATGCTTTTTAAAACATATTAAAACTTTTAACTTATATTTAACATTGCTTTGAAAAACGTACTTGGCTATCCAGAGAAATACACTTCTCTTCACATCCTTTAAAAATAAATCAACACTTATTTTTAAACCAATTCATATCCCTTTATAAATTCCCACCTTGAATTTATATTCTCAAATATTCCTTGATATTCCATTTCACTTTATAAACCCAGTTTATAAATTTCAAAATCTCACTTCTCTTTTAAATTCCAATTTTGAACAACCAAATCAATTTCCCATTGATTTTCCCATTTACTTTACTTCGAAATAAATTTCTTATTTACTTCATTTATTTCAAATTACATTTACTCTCAGATTTTATTTCTTAATTTTGAGTTAAAACCCTTTTAACTGAAAATACCAATTTAAAACTTCCAAAATTCCTTCTTTATCCCTTTATTAAATTTAATCCTTACATTCAAAAATAATATCACTTTAGTTTAAAATTCATTATCCTCATGTTAATTCAAAATCCCCTTTAACCATATTTGTTCGAATTTAGAAATTGCTTTATTTCTTTTACAATTCATTATTTAAGTTATTCAAATTCACTAGAATTATTTGACTTAAAAATTTACTCTTTTATTTCTTTCAAAATTTCTATTCTAGAGATTTTGATAACTCAGCATTATCCAAATCGGTCCAACCAAACCATAACATCCCATTATCCATATAATTCATCACAGGATATCAAAAATCATATCACAGAATATTTAAACAAAATTAAATATTTTGAGGAATCCAGTTGGATCACTCCAACCTGTTTCCCTGCATCCACAGATGTTAGCACAATACCAATTCCACTTCAAGGTGGAATATCGCGGTATATGGGTTTTATAAAATATCATCCGCTATTATGCGGCGCATAGGGTCTCATCCGCTATATAAATGCGGGAATATCAACAACTCAAATATATACATATGCCAATATGTATATATTGGTATATACTACTATATATATCACATCAAATCAAATCAATCATTCAATAAATTATTTAAATTTAACCATTTAAATTTAAATTTAACTGAGTGAGATTAACTCACCTTTGGTTTACCAGCATTCCATTTCCAATCCAGCTTGTTTCCTTTCAGATTTTGACCTTGAATAGCATTATGTGATTTATTAATATTTGAAATATTCGAATAAATCGAATAATTAAATTTTGAACTAACAAATTGATTTATCCACATAATTTCTCCCTTAAAAACTTTTGATAGCTAAAATAAATTTTAAACAAGTTAGTTAAGCAATTTAATTCCAAAATACAATATTTCCAATAAATAACCAAAATAATATTTTTATTCTTTTATTTCCTTTTTCCCAAAACTCTACTTATATATATTTCTGTTCTAAACCTTATACACATTTAAGTTAAACAAAATTATTTATATAGTTTACTGTATAACTTCTGTTAATTGAAATAAAAATCATCATCAAGTTTCACAGCTTAGATTTAAATAAATATTGAACTTAAACATGCCAAAATCAAATCACCTTATTCCAATCCACTTCAGACAAAACGAACAGTCACCATAAAATTTCCATCGCAGCTCCGACTCTGGCCACCGCACTCTCACCCTAAGCTCGAATTCGCGAGCTCACTGCATCCCCCCCTCCTTCCATTTCGAAACCACCGAACAGCTATCAATCGATCGCGATTTAGTCGCGAACCCCAAACGATCTTCCGCCCCGCTCGCATCACCCACGCCGGCCTCCCAAATGAAGCTGCCGCTCAACAGTTTTCCCCAAAGCCCAGACGAATCGAATGCCGAGCATCCCCCTAAAACCGCTGTCGACGAACCCTAATGTCTCGACGCGAAACCCTAGCCCAAGTCGAAACTGCGATTCACGAAAGTTTGAAGACGAGCTCGCAATTTGATTGAAGATGAATACTTCGGAAGAGGGGCTCGACTTAATTAGCAGTGGCCGTATAAAGAGACTGTAGTAGGACTTCGAATCAGCAGTAGAAATATCGCGTAGGAGGCAAGGATGAGCCGCGATGGCTGATGGGATAGCCGAGTATGCAGCGATGATATTTCGAAGGCGTTGATTTTTGAAACCCCATTGTTTTTCGGGTTCTAGCATCGCAAACATGGAGATTGCTATTGAGCCGTACTTGATTTAAAGAGGGAGGAAGAACAGATTTGATTTTAGTTTCGGCCATTGAAAAAAGAAGCGACATGATTTGGATCTATATGGAAAATAAAGGAGGGGCATTGATTTATTCTCGATTTTGAACTGAGAGGATAAGGGTCTCGTGTTCGAAAAGAAACAGGATAAGGGATGGTGTGTTCGAGAAGGCAAAGGAAGCGTGTTGAAGACGCCTTGCTACAGTGTTCACTTATATTTAAAATTCAACTTCGAATCGATTATTATCAATTAAATTTTTAGCGCGTTTGTATATCGTACATTCACACAATAACTCCGATCAATACGAAATCTGAAATCCGATAATAATTCAATATTACGGATCCAATGGAACTGGTTTCGTCGAATTCCGAGACTGTGCCTCGGAAGGCTATTTTTAAAATTCAATTTAAACGATATAATTTCAAAACTAAACAAAACAGTTTGAAATTACATTCTGAAGCTTCTATTATCTTCAGTATTATCATTACGAATTTTACGAGCTTTCAAAATATTTTTAATTAGCTTAGAATGCCAGATTTACTATTTTATCCAACTTCAAATAAATTTAATTTAATTATTAAATTACTCAATAAACATTGATATTTGAAATTTAAGTTTATAATTAACCTTTGAATATTTAAAATTAATTAAATATTCCAATTTCAAATATACAAAAATTCCGGGTCGTCACAGGTATAAGCTATCTTAAAATCATACGAGGCTAAAAACTCCATCCACCTTTGTTGCCTCAAGTTCAAGTCCTTCTACGAGAATAGGTACTTCAAAAACTTATGGTCAGTAAAAAGCTCAAACCTCTCTCCAAGCAAATAGTGCCTCCAAGCCTTGAGTGTAAAAAATATAGCGGCCAACTCCAAATAGTGGGTAGGGTAGTTCTTCTGATGCGTCCTCAACTGCCTACTACCATAACACACTACCCTCCCTTCTTGCATCAACACCGCTCCTAGACCCGTTCCGCATGCATCAGTGTATACAGTGAAAGGCTTAGCTCCGTCGGGTAAAACTAACACTGGTGCACTAGTAAGGGCTCTCTTAAGCTTCATGAAGGAATCCTCATAATCCACGTCCCACATGAAAGCTTTATTCTTCTTAGTAAGGCGCGTGAGTGGTGCCGAAATCTTGGCAAAGTCTCTAATGAACTTCCTATAGTAGCCTGCCAATCCTAGGAAGCTCCTAACCTCGGTAATGTTCTTGGGGGCCTTCCAACCTTGTACTGCAATAACCTTAGCGGGGTCAATAGCCAAACCTTCCTTCGAGACTACGTGCCCTAAGAAACGAACTTCCTCCCTCCAAAAATGACACTTCGAAAACTTAGCTCTCAAATGATGATACGAAGTGTGCGAAGAACTTCTTCCAAATGAACAGCATGCTCCTCCATATTCTTGGAAAATACCAAGATATCATCCACGAATACCACCACAAACTTATTTAGGACATCCCTAAAGACGCGGCTCATCAAATCAATGAAATAGGTTGGAGCATTTGTTAGCCCAAAAGGCATAACCAACCACTCGAAGAATCTGTCCGGTGTCCTAAAGGCAGTCTTATCTATGCTGTCATCAGCGACTCTAAGCTTATGGAATCTGGTGGCTAAATCAAGTTGAGAGAAAACCAAAGAACCTACCAACTAGTCGAAAAGACCATCAATCCTAGGAAGTGGATATCGGTTCTTCTTGGTGAGCTTATTCAATTCCCTATAGTCCACACAAAGTTGGAGAGAACCATCCGCCTTAGTGGCGTAGACGACTGGCGCTCCCCACTCCGATATGCTCCTTCTTATGAATCCCTTCTCCAAGAGATCATGAATCTTCTTGCTCAATTCTTTGCTCTCCCTAGGTGCCATGTTTCTCACAGGTAACGCTATCGGCTTGCCATTCTCGGTCAAATAAATCCTGAAGTCAATCTCTCTCTTAAGGGGTAGTCCCATAACCTCCCCAAATACATCTGCAAAATCTCTGACGACAGGAACCAAATGCAACTCTTATGAAGATGAATCGAGGGAACAGAGAAAACTCAACATGACTGACCCTTGCGGGTCGCAAGATACCTCCAGAGTCCTACCATTGCAAGTCTCAAGTCTAACGACTCTCCTCTAACGGTCTAAGATAGCTCCGTATGTGGATAGCCAATCCATCCCTAAGATCATCCCATACCCCGAGAATCCCAAAACATAGGCGTCGCAGTCAAACTTTGCGCCTAGGATAAAGATTTTCAAACCCCTACAAACCATAGATAAGTGTGACGATCCTCCTATGGGGTTTGAAACAATAATGGGGTCTACTACTAATGATATGTCTAAGTGCAAACAATCTAATAGAGAGCTAGAGATAAAAGAGTGATGCTCCAGAATCAAATAACGTCCGAATAGGAAAATCAGATATAGAAATCAAACCTTCAACTATAACTTTCCTACCTCTATCTGGAATGCTACTTGAAGGTGTTGTGTCTAACGCCTGAATCTGCACAACCGGTGCACTCGCTCCTTGGGGACAACTCCTACTCATATGACCAGGCTGCCTGCAAGTTTAGTACTTACCCTTCATATTCTCCTTCCAGTAATCCTTGGCCACATGTCCAACCTTCCCACAACCATGACATTTTATTCCTTTCTTAATCTTCTTCTAAGGACCATCACCTTTCTTCTTCTTCTTATTCTTTTCCCACCACTTCTTCTTTGGACCTTCTGACTTAACCTCCTCTTTAGACTCTCCGTCCTTGACCGTATCCGACATAAGCGCCATCTCGACCAAAGACTCATAAGTAGCTCCCATCGGTACATGAATCAGCAATAATCCCTGAAGGGGTTAATTCAATCCCTTCACAAACTTCATAGCTTTCTTGTGCGGCGTGTTCACCAAGTCCATACCAAACCGCTACAGCTCATTGAATTGATTGATGTACTCCTTGACAGACAACTCCCTTGCTTCAAATTGATAAACATTTCCAGCTGAACACTCTCTTCTGCCTGAGATAGAAACTTCCTATCGAATTGCTCCCGGAATCCATCCCAAGTAATATTCCTTCCCTCCAACTCGATCACCTCCCACCAATAAGATGCCTCCTCCTTCAGCTGCCAAGCGGCTAGCTAAACTCGCTGCTGACCATCCAATCCCAAAAGACCAAAAATCCTTTGTGTCCCTAAGGCATGCTCTCGCCTCCACAAAAGTCTCCTTGCCGGAAAAAGTCTTCCCGCCCAAACTCGCAAAATCTCTACAAAGCTTAGAGAAATTGATGGCGGCAGATGGGTTGATGGGATTCTCACCCGCTGGTGCGGGATTAGGCGCAGGCCTGTGTACCTCTGGAGTCGTGGCTTGTAAGTACCTACAAAACCAGGATGGGACTGGAATTCCCTCGGGAAGGTTCGGGGCATCAGCCATTCTACGAAAAGAAAATGATAGTTTAGGAAAGAGTCAATGGAAGATTGAACTGGACTTATGAGGGGATTTTATTATATAAATTCTTTTATACTTAAAATCATTTCTAAAAGTTCTTTTCTGAAAAATACTTTTAAAACAAGTTATTTTGAAAAATACTTTACTTTCAAAATAAATTATTGGAATCCTGTAACCTTAGGCTCTGATACCAAGTGAAACACTCCACACCCCTTAATATACCCAAAAGGACACATTAAAAGGTGTGGTGCGTTGTAGGTATAACTGAAACTAACAGAGGCTAAGATTCACAAGACAGAAATAGGTAAAAACAGTGGAAACTAAATAAGTATTTATTTAAAACAAAGCTTCATAATTAATTCATAAATAAGTCAAATGCCAAATATAACATCCATATCTCAAAACCAATCATGTCTTATGAATAAAAATTAGTAGTCTCAAAATCTGAGTACGAATATCCCTCATAAATAAACCAGTGCATACAAGAACGAAAGCTGAAAATAAAAGAAGTACATAAAAGAAATCTCCTCCAAGAAGAACTCCAAGCTGCAGCAATATACTAGCTTCTCCCTTAATTGCCTAAGGGGGAAAAAGGAGGAAATAGAGGAGTGGGTCAGACTAAAAGTCTGGTGAATGACAGTATTTACTAAAGTCTTTAAGCAAGATAAAAGTAATAGACTATACAACAGTTCTAACATAAATAAGGATAATAAAGGAAATAGGAAAGAGCTAAACTAGAAATAAATACGATTAAATATTGCTCAAGATAGGTTAACTTTGATTGCTTGCATTTGTTCCAATTTAATTAGGCTGAATTCCTAATCCTGTAATTAGGATGTGACCCTAATTCTTCCCTTTTCGATCAGCCTGCTACTCCATAGACCTTACTGTGGACCAGCCGCTATATAACTCCCTACATAACAGCCAATGGTATCTACGAAAGATGCACAGAGCAACTACTGTGGATCCGGACGACATATATAGCTCCCTACACAGAAGTCAATGGTGTCTACTAAAGACATCCATACTTAGCCTTGGAACTCATAGCTATTACTGAGCACCCGAATGGAAGTCGCACGCGTAACTGCCACCATGCCCACGCTACCTTTTGCTCAACCTATTGGGCCTACTTATTACCTCCAACGTCCAACATAGCGTGCCCCTCATCTCACTTGAGGCTAATGCGAAATCACTGTGTGTCCATAGAAAAATAGGGGAAAGGCTGTTGGTACTGGCCCTTCATCCAAACAATATGTAGTTGCGCACCTTATCCAAATCCCCATGATTTGGACTTCTATTTGACCGATTACTACCATTCTTAGCATAAGCGTGCCCTAAGGAATGCTATTTGGTACAGGTTCTACTTTCATCTTTGCTTATTAACTTAGATAAATTATTTAAATAAGCCTTTATTATCATTTTTACTTTCTATGCTTATTAATTTATCCCAAGCCTTAAAATAAGCCCCATTTGTTCTTTTTCTTATTATAACCTACGTTATAATCATGCTTATTACTTAACCTAAGGTCTAAGTGTGAACTTAAGCTTCTTTCATCTTTTACTTCATTTAGTTATAAATCTAAGTTATAACTATGCCAATTATCTTTAATTAGTCCAATTCCATTATTTATTACAATCCAATTCCATTATTTATTACAGTCTTTATAATTTACATCTTATATTCTTCATTCAATATTCTTACGTATAAAATCCATATTCGCATTTAATTTATTCTAATCCATATGCGAAGAGAAGGGGGATGAAGATAATAGACGCTTGCATAAAATCCAAAACGTCGAAAAAGATGTAAATAGGAAATAAATAATAGTAAATAAACTTAAATAATGTAAATAGACTATAAATCAATAAAAAGCTATGCTTAACAGTAATAAATTATAATTAACTGAAATAATACTAAAATCACTGAAAAAAATAGCTGAAAGGAAATAGACTGAAAATAATTCTAAAAACTGTAAATAACTACTAAAAAGGCTATTCCAAAAATTGTAGTAAAACTACAACTATTAGAAACCCTATTATTTTAAATTACTTAAAGAAATCTTAAAATAATTACAATCACTCACCTCCGGTCCTAAGCTTTTCCTTTGGTCTTCCCGGATCCACTTGGAGTTGTTAAATAATTTAATTTATAACGATTTTCTCCTTTGAAAAAATTATTCCGTTTAGGGTCCTTATTAGAAAGGTGAACCCAATTGGAGAAAACCTAGAATGAGAAAAAGTGTTAGGTCTAGGGGTCTATTTATAGTTGTAGAAGTGGATCCCGGACCGTTGGATTTGGAGATTGAATAGGATGCAACCATGTCATAGGCTGAATAAGGGCCATCGGATGTAGAAACAGAGGGACCAGATCGAAATAAAGGATGTGAATGACGTGTTCGGTGGCTGCTAATTCGTTCGAACGAATTAACGTTTGTTCGCTTGCATAAATGCAAGGCGGGTCGACCAGGCGGTCGACCGCCCCCTTGCCCAGGTCGACCTGCCAGTCGACCTGACCATATATAATATTCGTTTTATTTCTGCTTATTTTGTTTATTTTATAACTTGGTCATATTAGCTTGGTTTCTGACGTTCCATATATCGAAATTGACCAGAAAATTACCACAGATACAATGGTGCAACTCCCGTGGCTCAATTCTGATAATTTCACAAAGTTATTTTATTATTCAATTAATTAACGAATTAATTATTACGGGTTAAATTTTGGGTTGTTACAATATCAACATTAGAAATTGTTTTCGATTCATATTCTACTCCAATTCAATTATTTAAACGGTTTCCAATTATTAATTCAACGATTAAATTTATCCAATAAATTGCTATATTTGAAGCTTAAGTCTTAATCCACTTATTTGATCGTTAAATTCCATATTAAAATTCTATTCACATTTCAAAACTCAACATTTTAAATAAATTAAATGTTCAAAATCAATGACCAAAAATCCGGGTCATTACGGACACTATAAATAAGACCCTAGGCCTAGTTATTTTTCTCTTTCAGATTTTCTCCATCTGGGTTCGCTGCCTAAGGCTAGACCCTAAAAGGAATATTTTTCCGAGGAGAAGATCTTTTTGAATTAAAATTTTTGATACCCTTCAAGTTGATCCGGGAAGGCCAAGGGAAGAGCTAAGGATGACATGTGAGTGTTTAAGTAATTATTTTAGATTTTTAAGCAATTTAAAATAATAGAGTTTCCAATAGTTACAGTTTTTCTACAATTTTGGGATAACCTTTATACAAGTTTATTTACAGTTTTAGACTTGTTTTTCAGTCTATTTTCTTTTAGCTATTACTTTTCAGTTATTTGCAATTATTCACTGTTAATTACAGCTTTTCCAATTATTTATAGTTATTTACAGTATTTATAGTTATTTACTTTTATTTACGTTTTATTTACATTTATTCTACATTTTGGATTTCTTCTATAATTGTCAGTTTCTTTTTAATTTCCTTTTTACGCGAATGGAATAAATAGAATAGAATAAATCACGACTATGGACTAAAATATAAGAACACTGAATTTATAGAAAATGGGATGTAAAAATGAGAAGAACTGTAATAAATTGGACTTAGACTGAAATAGGCAAATTTAAGATATTTGCAAGCTTAGTTATAACATATAATTATAACTAAAAAGAGAAAATAGAAGAAATGACAGAAGTAGCTTATTTTTAAAACTTAGACCTTGGGTTAAGTAAATAAGCAAAGTTATAACATAGGTTATAATTAGAGACAGAGCACAAAAGGCTTATTTTTAAGACTTATACTAAGTTAATAAGCAAAGATAGTAGTAAGACCCGTACCAACAGCATTCCCTTTTTCAGTTAGGTCTCACAATAGATTAGGTGAGGCTAGGCCACGCTTATGCTGGAGTAGTGGTAAATAAGAGGTCAATAAACAGAAGTTCAAATCATGGGGATTTGGACAAGGGGCGCAACTAGATTTTGTTTGTTAGATAAGACCCATACCAACAACATTTCCTTTTAGTCAAACACAGGTGGTCTCACAATAGCACAGGTGAGGTAAGGGCATGCTTATGCTGAAGCAGTGGTAAATAAGAGGTCAACAGGAGGGAGCGACAGATAGCGCGAGCCTAGTGGTGGTCGAGCGTGCGGCCTCAGTGCTAGCTGATAAGTCGTCAAAGAGTTCCAAGAGCTTAGTATGTGTCTTCTGCATAAGGACCAATAGGGTCTAGTCTGCAGTAGGCGTAGGTGTCTTTTGTGTAGGGACCAACGGATCTAGTCCGCAATAGGCACAATAGAGATAGAAGGCCAATCAAAGGGTAGAATTAGGACTTCAGACTAATCAAAGTAGGATTGGGAATTCAGCCTAATCAAAGCAGTTATCTAAGACAAGTGCAAACAATCTAATCAAACTATCTAAGCAAAGCAAACAGTTAAACCTTATTTTATTCCAGCTTTATCTTTCCTTTATTTCCTTTTTTTACTAGAACTGCTGCAAAGTCTATTATCTTTATCCTGCTTAAGAATACTAGTAATTACTTTCATTCACCAGACTTTTAGTCTGACCCACTCCTCTATTTCCCCTTTTTCCCCTATAGGCCACTAGAGCAGGGATAGTTGATTTCGGATTTTTTTGGAGGTTCGGCTGCGGAGATTTTTCTTCATGTATTCTACTTCTTCTTTTTTAGTTTTTATTTCATTTGATGTACTGGTATTTTTCTTTGAGAGGGATGGTTATTTTATGTACTCTGATGTTATGTCTGAGATAATGTTTTTCACTAGACATGGATATTTGGTATTTTGAGACATATTTGGTTTTATGAAGTATTTATGGAGTTTGATTTTAAATAAGTTATTGTTTTAATTATTTCCGCTGTTTTATTTATTTTGTCTTGTGAATCTTATTCTCTGTAAGTTTTTAGCTATACCTACAATGTATCACATCTTTTAGTGTGCCTTTTTAGGTATACTAAGGGGTATGGGGGGGTTACATTCACTGTACTTGGATAAATCCTTTAGCTTCCAACAGAGGTTAAATCCAATTTCATGACTACCAATAAAGAAGATTAGTGGAAGTCACTTCTCAAAGTTTAAACAAGAATTCCTTTACAGAGAAAATAAATAGACTAACATTATTAATTTGACAAGGGAGAGAATAAATAGATTAACATGTGATGTTTTAATTTGATAGAACAGAAAATAGTATTAACAAATATACTTGCACCAAGAACTGATGTACTAGTTAATGACGAAAAAAATTAAAGATTCATATCCAGACATATTAATTCAAACTTTATTTATTAAATTTTTTCTAAATGGTTATTGGCAAGTTCATATAATATATTCAAACTCAAAACATATCCCATTAAAAGAATAACTGGATATACTCACTTTATGTCATTTATTCATTATACAAAAATACACGAGTAATATCTCAGTAAAAGATACCAGCTGATACACTCCAAAACAGACATCATAAAGTAGCATCTTACTTAATCAAAATTTAAAGTTAGTAAACTATTTTTTTAATTAAATAGAGTTGAAAAGGGATCGATAACGATACAAAACCCACCATCCAACTCGAATCTCATCAACCTTTTGATACCCAATTTCCATATATTAAAAAAACCATGCCTTAGCACTTTAGTCCGCGTTCAACTTTGCATTATGCTAATCGCCTAAACAAATATGAAAAAGATACCTAACAAGTATGTGAGAGCTCCAATATAGGAAAAATATTTCACTTTTAAGCTGCCATTGGTAGATGATTTGATCCTTGAGTGATCTATTTATTAAATGCAGAAATCATCATTCAGCCAGTACAGTATAATCATTATTTAAAAAGGTTTATAACCTTAATGGTTGGGCAAACATGCTAACTTGTACCATAAAATATGTCATCTGTACATTATCATTCTATGATTATACATACAACTTTCCATTTAAGAGACTGAAATAGTACAACTATGCAAGACAAAATGAACTGTAACTATGCAAAATTTACTTTGAAAATCAGTTGATACGTATCTAGTGCTCGATATGGTAGCACCAGTAAATATGATATGATCCTTCTATATTGTAAGCTTGTGTTAATTTTTTAGACCTGATAAACTGGACAATTTGTAGTGTTTTTTAGCCAACTCCTGCCGTTTTATTAACTTCGTGCCTTTTCTGAAACAAGCAAAGCAAATGCAGAAAAGCGACCTGTTTATAATCTGGTGCGCCTCAGTTTCAAACTGAGGCCATGCGCGCCTTAGTTTGAAACTGAGGCCTGGCTTGCCTCAGTTTGAAACTGAGGCCATGCGCGCCTCAATTTCAAACTGAAGCACGTCGAACTGAGGCCTGGCGCACCTCGGTTTGAAACTGAGGCCATGCCTGCCTCGGTTTCAAACTGAGGTCTGATTCACCTCAGTTTTAAACTGAGGCCATGCCGCAATGCCCACCTTAGTTTCAAATCGAGGCATGCCCGCCTCAGTTTTAAACTAAGGCGTGGTGTTTGAGCCTCGGTTTAAAACCGAGGCTCGGTTGCCTCATCTTTAAACTGAGGCCAGTATGCATATATGAAGTACTTAATTTCAAATTAGCATCCATGCATATTTGCTTGTTTTATTTAATGTCCTCTATTGTTAAATCATGTGCTATCACCTTAATTACTATTTGTCATCCTTTTTAGTATAAATTTCAATTTAATATGATATTGAATGCATGTAGGCACTTATAGAAGAAGCATAAGAAAAAAGGAAATTGGATGGTGGTCCTAGTGGTAATGGTGAAGTGGAAGATCTTGAAAATGATCCAATTGCGGAAGTTTTATCTTTTGTTATTGCAATTTGATATTAGTATGGAATTGGCAAACTATGTATTGGTAACTTAATTATGTATTGAACTTCTCTTTTGCTAATGGATACTCTATTTTATTACCATGATTATGATATTGTTTATTGATATTGATTGGGTTGTAATTTGCTAAATTAATATAATATTTCATGTTAAATATAATCTACATTATATCTTTCAATATTCACATTACCGATAAGTGTTTATTTGTTTGTATTTATTAGTAATGCTTATAAGCGTTGGGAGATATTTTTCCCCAACGCTTATAAGCGTTGTGAGATGTTTTTCCCCAACGCTTATAAACGTTGGTGAAAAATATCTCCCAACGCGTATAAGTGTTACAAATAAATGCCCACGGCCCTATAGCGACACATATAAGTGTTACTGAAATTGTTGGCAACGCTTATACTTGTTGGGAATCCTTTGTTTTGGTGTAGTGAATGGGGTCAAGAGCAGCTATCTCACATTAATAAAACATACATACCTTGCAACATGGTCGAAAGGACCAGAACAAACCTTTCGACATGATTGAAAGGAATGGAAAGCTAAAATAAATAGTTGCTTTCGACCACTCAAAAGAAAGGTTTCGAGTGAGATGCAACTTCCTTCGCCTGCGTTTCTGAGCTAACTTCTTAAACCCTTTAGACTAAGTTAATCTGTTCGAAAGGTAGGTTTTGTAGGAGATTACTCAACAATCTTGTTTCATTTGAACTCATATCTTTGGGGATGTTGACAAATTTTCTTGTTAACAAAACCTGTCATCTAATCTACTCATTTGAGAGTAGCCAAGATGATAAGAGGAAACATAAAATCTTGGGTTAGACAACAGTCTGGTGCGAGCGGTAAATGACTATCAAAAGCTATACTGGAAAATATAGTACTAGACAGGTACACAAAACCATACCTGACCTTTCCCTGTAACTAAAGAGTTTGCACATAATATTAAGATATAATATGCCACTCAAAATAAATGACAATAGGATACTGTAACAGAACGGGATAGAAAAATCTAAGTAGCCTCCTCCATTGGCCCTGTTCCCAATCCCTTCTCTAGCATTCCTATAGATGATAACCTACCTAAAAGAAGACACAATAATCATAGCAACCATAGAATCAAAAACCTAGCTATCATCTTCGAAAGCCTTGAACATATAATAATTTATATGGCCTCATCCTCGCTTTGCCAGAGACTAATGGGAATCCCGGTTCTCGGTTGTGTTCCCCCGTACTTTCAGGTCCAAAACCTTGCATGGTTGTCTCTTACAGTTCCTCCGTACCGTCTGACACTAGACCCTCTCAGAGCAGTCTAGGATACACGACTGGCGGTACCAGCCCTCGGGTGCCCCTGCATATAATACCCCTGCTTGAACACAACCAAAACACTCCAAGTTATCAATGATTCCTTGGCACTCCCAAATCTTCCGAGTTTCCACAATTCCAATCCATTTCTGGGCACGGGTCCTACCACTCAACCCAGTCCATTATACCACAGCTTCGTTCCATCCCAGGCTATCTATCAACTCCTTCGATCCTACTCCTTATCCGAGCCCCGACCGAAGAGCCGAAACTTCATCATGTTATAACTTCCAAACTGTAAAGCAATCACTGAACCACAACTTATAGCATGATCCTCAACCATCCCAGAGTCTTCCCTCCGGATCTCATGAACTTTGGAGCCCATAATTTGGATCGATACCGATCCAATTGGATCGAATCGGTACCGATCCGAATACTTAGCCAATTTTGGCTTCCTCTCACTTCCAGCCTCTAGTGCATTTCCTCTAGATTCCATAAACCTTTTGCTTTCCCTCTTAGCCTCTTGGTCCTTCCATTTATGCTTCATAGCCGATCCAACATAGATGATCCATAAAATCTTCAATACTTGACCTATTCTCCCATCCAACCTCGTAGAGCATCACTAGAACCGATGCTCTACCATCCCCTTGGATCTCATGTTGATTGGTGCACAAAATTTGGATCGGTACCGATGCAATTGGATTAGATCGGTGCTGATCCATATACTTTGCTCCGATCATCGTGAATTTTTTAGGGCATCTTCCATGCGTGCTCTAGAGCCTATCCACCAAGTTTCGTATGATTCTGACAAACTTTGCTCCCGATATGCTCCGATCACCAATGTAAGTCCAAAACATGCACAACACTAGCAACAAATCAAGCATAGCTAGCAATTCAATCACAATAGTGAATTAAACATAGCAAATCATTCATTTTACATTCAATCATAAACATTCAAGTCATCCAATTCAATCAATGATAAAAAGCATAAATCCAATCTAAATCATAGAATTACATAGTCATATATGCATAAATGACACTAGCTAATGATTTAATCTATATTACATGTTTTAATTAGGTTGATCTAGGGTTTGTAAATATGAAATTATCTATGTCTAATCAATTTATAGTTTAATTTGACAATCCTAACTTATAATCACCTAATTACAACATATAATCCATTATAGACTAGTGAGAGATCATAACCACTCACCAAACCAATCAAACCTATGGAAATGAGAGGAGATCCAATCCAGACAGTAGCAAATTGGATGTAGATGTGATCCAATCGATGATATCAAGCCCCTCGATGAAGAGCTAGCCTCTAATTTGAGATTAGAGATGATTTGTGATGAAATCTATTCAAAGAATGGAGAATTAGAGAGGATGTAGGTTTTGAGGCTGATGTGAAATGAGAGACAAAGGTTTCAAATGGTCTCTCTCACCACATATTTATAGCCAAACCTGATTAGACTAATGGACTTGCTAATTGGCCCATTAGTCCCCTTTCTAATTCTGGCTAGTAGTTAACAAAACTTAAAACTACTATAACTTCCTAACCTCTTATCGGGTTTTCCTATATAACCACTCTACGGAATGGGAAACCACCATTCCGAAGCAATGAACTAGGTTAGAACATCTAATTCAGCTCCTATCAAAAGTTATGGTCAAAATAAGATCTCCAAGGGCAAAATGTCACATAGAAATTCGAAAACAATCATGGAGGTGTAAAACATCCCTAAGAATCATATCTGAAAATATTAGAATGATATGACTTCAAATGAATTAAATAGAATTTTTTTACGATCCTTTGATACGAAAAATACGGGTCATTACATTCTCCCCCTTTAGAAATTTTGTCCCCGAAATAACTAAACAAACATAAGCAACTAAGGTTATCCCACATGCCTACCATCCATTAGCAACCATTTAACCATCAACTAAGTAGCCAAATCAACAATAGCAAGCAAAACGTATCCTAGCATGCGGAATTCTAATAGTATAAGATACAGTGGTGCAAGTAGATACGATTTATGGGTTTTACCACTAAAAGAGTTCAGGATAGGTCGTCCTCATACTCTCTTCAGTCTCTCATGTACAATCGCTATCGTTCTTACTCCATTGCACCTTAACTAGCTTAATTATCTTTCTTCTAAGTTGTCTTGTGTCATTTCCAACGATTCGAAGCGGCTTACGAGGTCTTGAAACTTCTGGCTCAACCTCTATTTCTTCCAACTGATCTTGTGCTACCACAATACCTAAGTCATGCACGAATTTCCGTAGATAGGAGATATGAAAAACATTGTGCACACCCCCCATCTTTGGAGGTAGATCCACCCTATAAGCTAATTTCCCAATTCTCTCAACAATTGGAAAATGTCCAACAAATTTGGGTGCTAACTTTCCCTTCCTACCAAATCGAACAACATTCTTCAAAGAAGAAATCTTCACAAATACCATGTCCTCTACCGAGAATTCCAAATCCCTTCTTCTCTTGTCTGCATAGCTCTTTTGACGATCTTGAGCAGTCTTCATTCGTTGCCAAATGATTTCTATCTTCTCGGAAGTCTCTCTAATCATCTCTGGTCCAAGTATCGACTTCTCACCTGCTTCCCACCAACATAAAGGCGAATTACAAGGTCGCCCATATAATGCTTCATATGGTGCCATGCCAATACTCGACCGATAACTGTTGTTATAGGCAAACTCCACTAGATGCAAGTGATCATCCCAAGACCCCCCAAAATCTATTATGAATGCTCGATGAAGATCTTCCAAAATCCGATTCATTCTCTCGGTCTGGCCATCCGTCTGTGGCTGATAAACTGTACTCAAATGCAGCTCAGTTCCCAAAATCTCTTGTAAGCTCTTCTAGAATCCACTAGTAAAAATGGGTCTTTATTGCTTACAATACTCTTTGGCACACCATGGAATCGAACAATCCACTTAACATATAATTATACCAACTTGGATGCCGTTCTGGTAGACTTGACAGGTATGAATCTTGCACTCTTGGTCAGACGATCTACGACTACCCTAATACTATCATATCCTGTTCTATTCCTTGGCAATCCATCTATAAAATCCATAGATACCTGCTCCCATTTCCATTCGGGAATATCTAGTGGTTGTAGCAATCCACTAGACTTCTTCTGCTCAGCCTTCACTAATTGACAATTCATACACTTCGAGATGAATTTTCCAACATTCTTCTTCGTACCTTCCCAGAAGTAAGTCCTCTTCATGTCTCTATACATCTTGTTACCACCAAGATGAATGGTCAATCTAGAATGATGGCATTCCCTTAGTACTTCATCTCGTAATCCATCAATATCTGGAATAACCAGTCTCTTATCCTTATGAAGCCAACCATCTTGGTCAATCTCGTACCATCTCAAATCTGCAAATTCTAATCCCATTTCAATCTTTGCCATGATCTCTACTAGCTTAGCATCCTTCTTCTCACTAGTACCAATCCTTTTTGTGAGAGTAGGTTTGATCGATTAACTTACCAACATCTCAGGCTCGAGCTCACAATGTGGCCTGAAATCAAATCCAACTATATACTCCATATGCTTCCATTCCAAAAACATAGCTCCTAATTCAATATGTCTTCTACTCAATACATCTGCCACTGCATTACCTTTCCCTGGGGTGTAGGAAATATCAAAGTCATAAGAAGCTAAGAAATTCCAACCATCGTTGATGCCGAAGGTTAAGATCCTTTTAAGAGAAAAGATACTTCAAAGATTTGTGGTCCATGAATAAATCAAATCTTTCTCCCAATAAATATTTCCTCCAAATTTTCAATGAAAAAACAATCGCTGCCAATTCTAAGTCATGAGTTGGATAATTCCTTTCATGCGGCTTTAGTTGTCGACTAACATAAGCGACAACTTTTCCTTTCTACATCAAAACAGCTCCAAGATCAGTACCACAAGCATCGATGTATATTGTCATCTCTTTATTCCTACTCGAAATAACCAATATAGGTGCACTCGTCAACCTTTCCTTCAAAGTTACAAAAGCATGCTCACATCTTGCATCCCAAGTAAAAGTCTTATTCTTCTTGGTCAAGTTGGTTAACGGAGGTGAGAAGTTTCCTTGGATTGGCAGGATATTATAGGCGCTACATAAAGGACTTCTCAAAGGTTGCAGCCCAAAATAATTTCGAACCCATCAAAATTAAGAACAAAGCAATCACAAACAAAAGAACATCCATGACTCGATAACACTAAACCACGACAAATCATACAAAGACTAGTCCTCCAAAAGGGTTTGTAACGATCAAAGGCCGGTCTACTATCTCGGGTTCCAAACATATTCTGCATACTAGCTCACCACAGATAAAAGAATGTGAAGCTCCAGTGTCAAAAAGAACTCTAACAGAAACATCTCGGATGGAAAACATACCTTGCACCACGACTCCTTCCCCTTTCCCTAGCAGTAGGAGCACAAGATGAAGTTGGGACAACATCTAAAGCATATGCCTTCATAACCTGCTTATACTTAGGCTGTTCTGGACAATTCCTCTTTATATGCCCAGGCTTATCACAGTTGAAGCACTTTTTAACATCCTTGCATTCCTTAATATAGTGGCCCTTCTCCTTGCAACCATGGCAAAAAATTTCACTCTTATTCTTTTTCTGACCCTTTTCCTTGTTGTTGCTTCTTTTTCCATCCCACTTCTTCTTACCTCCACCGCCCTGCTGTGGTTTTGGTTCCTCCTTCTCAGTAATAACCACAATAGCAGTCTTGTTCTTCGGGTACAAACTCTCAGTGTAAGGGCTTTCTCAACAATCTTCTCAAAAGACACTTCGATTTTGTCCACTAGCTTCTCTCCCAAGTGGTCATCCAATCCAGTAATAAACTTCTCATTTTTCTTCAAAGGTGTATCAACAAAAGACATCCCGTACCTTGACAAAGTATCAAACTTCACAACATACTTAGAAATAGACATCTCTCCCTACTTCAACTAGGCAAACTTCTTGAAAAGCACTGACTTCTGAGCCGTAGGAATGAAATTCTCTTCAAATTTAGCTTTGAACTGATACTAAGAAATCTAATCTTCCGGAGTAGTAATGGTAATAGCATTCCACTAATTCATAGCTCGGCCCTGTAGTTGTCTTGGAGCAAGCTTCCTTTTCATAGCATCTTCCACCTCCATATAGTTGAAAATGCGCTCATAAGTATCCATCTGATCTTGCACTTTAATAGCCGATTATGTCCCCAAGAGTGGCTTCCCTTCTAGAGTAGAATAATCCTTACAAAGCTTGGTGAAGTCAACTCTAGGTACTTGCACAGAAGAATCACCATCTAAAGTCATACCAGAAGTAGTTTGTGCTCTCCTCATCAGCAAAGCCATTATTACATTGAACATATCTTGAAAATCGAGTGTAGCAGCTCCCGATCCCGCTCCCTCTTCCACTCCTGAAGCAGAGTTATTCCTAACATCGTTTCTTGTGTTCCGACTCATCCTTATCTGTAATAAAAATGATTAGCCTCTTTCCAAGAAAAGCTGTAATGGTACCCAAGTGCATACTATACTATATAATAATATTATATAGCCTATTATCTTCGTTAACAAGTACGCTCCTTTAGCGTGTACTCTCGAATTGCTTCGGTTAACTCGTAACCAAAGCTCTTATACCAAATGTGACAACCACTCCATACCACCTGCACCATATGACCTAAAAGAGCATTGTAAACGTGTCGGGCTGATATGAGATGATCATCAAGGTTGAAATTTAAAGTAGAAAACCCGTTGCATATCTCACAGCGCATGGATAAAATGTAATATAGAAAATATACAACAGTAATATAGTGAGCCATAACAAATGAAAGATAACATCTCTACTGGAACATCATGAGTTACGGTACAAATGTCATAATATCTCAGTACAACATTTCCTCACCACATCTGTAACAACCCGCATATTTTTTGATTGCAAATTTAAATATTTTATTTAAATATAGAATCGTTCGTCGGATTATAGTCCGAAAAGCTACTATTTGCAAACAGTCGAATTAGGACTCGAGACCACCTCCATTGAGTTCAAAATGGCATTTGCGACTCTTTTAAGTATAAACATCGATATGTTTGGAGTTAGTAGAATTTTGCTACTTTTTCACTTTGGACTTTGGGTTTGGTTCAGCCCATTTGCCCAATTCTGGTTTTATCAACCCAACTCCACTCCAACTCTTCATTACTTCATTTCTATTTCCTAACACTCAAGCTTCATCAAAAATGGAGGAAGAGAAAAAGAATTAGGAGATTCCTAAGCCCTAGTTCCATTGCAAATCCATGTTCTAGCTCCAAATTCAAGAAGAAGCTTCGGTAAGCCTCCTCTTCTTCTTCCCTAACTCGTTCTCCTTTCAATTTCAGAAATTCCTAAACCTAACTTAGGAAATGTTACTCTTTTAAGCTTAGATTCAAGCTCGTTGAGTTGGAATTGGAGAGTGATTGTCCTTGCCTTGCTCTATAGCTCCTTCTTCATTGATTTTGTGTAAAAGGTGAGATTTTTATCTCACATTTATGACTATAATTATCTTTGGTTGTTAGGTATGAATTCCTAAAACTTCTTCATGTGCATTTGCCCTTGATTTAGATTGGTTTTGTGAATATTCCAATTTTTGGTTTTTGAAGTCAAATTTGTGTGAAAATCCTTTTATGGATGTTTGATCATGCTTTTGGTGATGCACCGAGGAGCATATAGGGCCGGGTTGCTGATTGGCATAAACCCTTAGAGCCAATGTTCGTCCGGTTGCATTTTGGAAGAGTTTGCTCTTCATTTGGATAGACTGAAAAACAGCCCAGGCATGATTCAGTCGACTGAAATCTCTGTTCAGTCGACTGAATCTGGAACCCGAAAGTTTCCAGGCAAGATTCAGTCGACTGAAATCTCTATTCAGTCGACTGAACCTGGAAACAGAAAGTTTCCAGGCCTTATTCAGTCGACTGAAATCTCTATTCAGTCGACTGAACCTTGAAACAGAGAGTTTCCAGGCAGAATTCAGTCAACTGAAAATCTCTGTTCAGTCAACTGAATTTGTTGTTTCTGCCCAATTTGCCTTTTGGGATTGAATTTCCAATTTAAATCGACTCGTGATGATCCTAATTGTTGTTATCATTTATTATGACTTTGATGACTCCTTTTTCGGGATTTTTGAATATCCATTTCGATGGATTCTTTATCGGTTTAAATGGATTTGATTCACGTCTTCGTATGTGAATTTTTGATGATTGATTGTTTCTACAATCACTTTTATGGCTTGTCACTTTAAAAATACAAAGGTTTCTATACTAGTAGTAAATATTCAAACTCTTTATAAAGATGATTTCAACTCTATTTTTAATACAAAGCTCGTTTATAAAACCGTTTTCTAATCTATTAGTATATGCAAACCTTTACCTCATTCGTATGAGAAAATCTAATTAAACGGCTTAGCAAAACAAGTGGTATGAAACGCTTGCGTTTACTTCGTCGGTTAATGTATGGACTTGTTCGATTGAAACTCTTGTGACAATTTTCGAGTGGAAATCTACAATCTGTTCGTAAATATTTGAGTTAAGCAAGTGGTTATGGGACATGAAGCTAAACTCTTATATTTACTAGCTTAGTGTGATCGACACTTCTTGATGATCGATGATGATCATTTTATGGTTTAGACTAGCAATGTGCGATGTCTCTTTGTCCGTATAGAGGATTGTACCTCATTTTATTGAGCTTCGCCTCATTTCTTTGTGGGCTAGCGACCCATGTGCTTTTGATGTGTTTTGATTCATTGGATATACCGTTTGTACTACATCGATGTCTCGGCTTTTCGATTCATTGGACGTACCGTTTGTACTGCGTCGATGTTCCGAATTGTTTTGTGTTTCGATTCATTGGATGTACCGTTTGTACTACATCGATGTCTCGGCTTTTCGATTCATTGGACGTACCGTTTGTACTGCGTTGATGTTCCGAATTATTTGTGATACACGTGTTGGTGAGTTTTCATGCTCCCGCTTGGGATTGGCCATCCTTTTCTTGTGATTTCTGGATTTCTAATTATTGATTTCTAGGATTTATGTTTCACCACCTTTTTCAGTTGGCATTGATATGTATGTCATTTATTGTGGCTTGGTGAATTAAATTAAGAATATGACATTCTTATTAATCTTTGAGAAGATTCTTGTGATATTGATTAATCTCTAGACTGATTTTCGATTAGATACTTATCACAGTATGGCTTTATGGTTATCATACGTTTTTGTCATATCTCTTATTCTATATCACTTTATCTGATATTTATAGCTAGACTGATCCGTTTATTATTTTCTTCTTAAATAATACTCGGGTCAGACTGAGATTTTACAGGTGCTTCCTCATGACTTCTTATCCGGGACTATCATCTGACTTTTGGCTAATTACTTTAGCATTGTAGTTTTTGGTTGTATACATTCGATATATTGACTCATTGATGTATACATATTCTGTTGTCTAGCAATTGTATCTTTTCTTTTGTGATATTGTGGATCTTATTTGGCCACTACTCTGATGTACACTTTCATGTGTTATATTCATATCTATTTCCGCCTTTGTGATATGAATTGTCTGTGACTGATTTGTGTTATGTTTATTTCTATATTTGTTTCCGAAGATATACATAGCCACCATGTAGTAGCTTTGAGTTTGTATCGGTATGTCGGATTTCCTCTTGAGATGAAAAGTTATATTTTTATCTGGCATATCGGTACTCGCACAAAGCAATTACAAGGATGGTCGCTCCAAAAACAGCCTTATTATTCGTGCTTGTTGACGGCATTACTCTATAGTGTCCTTGGCTAGCGTGAGTATAGAGGTGGGTCGTCACAGCATGGTATCGGAGCCAAACTTTGGAACAATGTAGAATAATCTAGCAAGGGTCATTGTCCTAAGTCTTTCTTAGGAATCATGCCATAGGATTTGATTTGAGTCTTCGTACCGTTCTATCCTATTTTCTTTTATGATTCCTTGTTTTATCAATCATGATTGTTTGATATTCATTCTGAGAATAACTTTTTCTTCTTCTTTCTTTCTTAAAGAAGAGAGATGGTTAGATCTGGCCGTACCAACGTCGGTCAATCCAGTGCTACTCCTCATGAGGGAGTATTTATGTCTGCCCAGCAGCTTCTAGATCTTGTTAAGAATGCTCAAGCTATCGGACCCATTCCAGAGCCTACTCATCCTAGATCCGGTTTTGCATGCTTGTGTAGAGATTACACCGATTTGGGTGGAAGGCCATTCTGGGGATCCGAGAGTGTCATTGAAATCCAAGCTTGGCTTAGATCATGCGACCGCATCTTTTCTCGCATGAATCTTATTGATCTCCATCGAGTCCAAGTGGCTTCTAGCATGCTCCAAGAAAGAGCATTGGATTGGTATGAGCTTCTTATTTCTGAAATCGTTGAAGCGGGTCTCACTTGGGAGCAATTCCGGGAGAGATTTGAATTGAAATTTGTGCCGGAGGCTGAAAAAGTAACCTTGGCCCGGCGTTTTATTGACCTTGTTCAAGGTGAATCTTCTGTGACGGCCTACGTCGCATCTTTCGAATCTCTTTCTAAATACGGGGTTGAATACATTAATACCCCATTGAAGAAAAATCAGAGATTTGTTTATGGCTTGAACAAGAATCTCAAGAAGCCATTACTTCTAAAATTGGAAGTTTCTTTCGATCAGCTTATTGATATCGCTCTTCGTCTTGAAGAGGCCGATAAAGAGTGTGATGTTGAAGTTGTGGGTGCTAAACAAAACTTCAACAACATGAAAAGGCCTACCAAATTTAAAGGCCCCAGTCCCAATTCCAATCCCAACAAAAGGGGGAAGCAAGAAACTTCGATAACAAAGTCTCCTACCTCTAGTAGTGAACGATGCTATAATTGTGGTTCTACGGACCACTATGCAAATGAGTGTCCTAAACCATTTTTTGTCGTTATTGCAAAGGTTCGGGACATCTTTTATCTTCATGCCCCAAACTTCCAAACAAGAGAGAGGGAAAGCTAAATGTTGTTCAAGCCCCTAGTGACTCTTCTCTTGGTCAAGGTATTTATTCTATCCTTGATGACATTTATTTTGTGATCATTTTATTCGAGTTCTTTTTGATATGGGTTTCGTCTCATTATTTTATAACAAAAGAACTTGTTGATTCCTTTTCTTTAGACATTTTTTTGGGCTTGTTGACTTCTTTGAGGATTGCGAATTCGGTTGGTGGATCCGCAACACTCAATTTGCTTTTTATTGATGTCGAAATTATTTTATGTGATTTTTCTTTCCGAGCCAATTTTTACTTATGCTTCGGAATTGACTTTTGTAAGGATTGGCTTAATTATTATGAAGTCATATCCTTTGTCCCGTATGGACTACTCATCTTCGACATTTTCAATCTGTTAAGCATATTTCTGTTTTTCCTTTGTGATTTTGATTCCAATTTGATAACATCATTAAATTCTTCAAGCCCTCATGATGAGGAAAGTATTATTTCTCTCATTCATGTAGTTTGAGAATTTCCGGTATTTTTGAGCTTGTCTTAGGATCATCGACTAAGAAATCTTTTGAGTGGTGTTAAGGTCTTTTCAGCTCGACCTTGCCACCGGTTTTCTTTAGCTACGAGTTGCGGAAGTTAGCATTCTACTTACCGCATTCCACACTCGTTATAATTCTTATGAATGACTTATTATGTCATTCAGTTGGTCCAGCTTATTTCATCCATTTTATAAATCGAGTCTTCTATGAGTATCTCGATGACTTTATTTTTGTATATATTGATTTTGGATGAAAACAACAATTTAAAATTTTGCAAATCTTTTTCATAAGATTTATTTATAAGTACTATTTGATTTTGCTCTTAAACGAGCAAAGAATATTCTTAAAGGGTTTTAAGAAACATGTTTATCATATAGAAGATGATTTTGTGATTGTATTGCCCATTGAGTGCTTTAAGAATTCTGGTCGATGCGCTTGATCAACGTTATCGATAGGAATTTCCTAAACGCTTTGATGAGATAGTCAGACACAATAAATTGACTTGTAAAAAAAAGTAAATTTTCCTAGAAAGATTATTACATAAAGATAATTGTGATTTTGAAAGTTTTAGCTTTTCGGGAAAGAAGAATATTTAAAAGAAATTCTTTCTTTTCGATACTCTTATTCTTGTGATTCCCGAAGGGAACCAAGACTTTATCTTTTGTACCAATGCTAATCGTATTGGTTTGGATGCCGTTCTCTTGCAAAAGAGAACGTGCTATCACTTGTGCTTCTAAATCATTAAAGCCGATTGAGACTAGGTATGCCACTCATGATCTAGTGCTCGCGACTATTATTTTCGCTTTTAGAGTTTGGCATCATCATTTTTGGGGGAGAAATTTGTCCTCCACCTCGATCATAAATCTTTGGAATATTTATTTTCTCATAAGGAACTTCATGTTGACTCGAGTTCCTGGCATCTTATGATCTTGATATTCACTTTATTCCCGGAAGGGAAAACGTGTTTCCAATGCGCTTAGTCGTAAGCAACAAGTGGTTGATTGTTTGAAGATGTCTGAATGAAATGATCTTTTTACCAAGTTCATCGGGCGTTTTGATGTACTTCATTTTATTGAGTTTCATCTCATTTGTTTTATGGACTTGCGTCCGATGTTCTTTTATGGTGTTCAGTTCATTGGTCGTACCGTTTTTGTACTACGTCGGTGTTCCGAAATTATTCGAGCTTTGGTTCTTCTGGCGTACCGTTATTGTACTACGCCATTGTTCCAAATTATTCAAGTTTCTAGTTTCTCGGGCGTACCGTTATTGTGCTACACCGTTGCACCAGCTCAATTTTTCTGTTATTCATGACGTTTTCCCATGTCTTTTATTTACGGAAATGTCTTTGGGATTCCGATTTTTATTCTTGAGCCCGGTGTTATTGAGGAAATTGAAGTTTCGCCTATTTGACTTTTGAGCAACATTTTATTCGCATCATTGCTTCGGGGGTTGAGCGCCTTCGAAATAAAGATGTTCTTCTTGTGAAAGTTCGATGGTTCTCAAATCATAGGGATTTCTCTTGGGAATCTAGAGAATTCATTGAGCAAACACATCCGGGCTTACTCTTCCATGCTCTTTATGGTGAACTTCTTATTTCAAATTTTCTTTTGTGTTGATATGCTTTTATGGTTGTTACTCTTTATTTTCTTCTTAAGTATTGCGAGGACGTAATTTCTTTAAGGAGGGGAGTCTGTAACAACCCGCATATTTTTTGATTGCAAATTTAAATATTTTATTTAAATATAGAATCGTTCGTCGGATTATAGTTCGAAAAGCTTTTTTTGCAAACAGTCGAATTAGGACTCGAGACCACCTCCATTGAGTTCAAAGTGGCATTTGCAACTCTTTTAAGTATAAACATCGATATGTTTGGAGTTAGTAGAATTTTGCTACTTTTTCACTTTGGACTTTGGGTTTGGTTCAGCCCATTTGCCCAATTCTGGTTTTATCAACCCAACTCCACTCCAACTCTTCATTACTTCATTTCTATTTCCTAACACTCAAGCTTCATAAAAAATGGAGGAAGTGAAAAAGAATTAGGAGATTCCTAAGCCCTAGTTCCATTGCAAATCCATGTTCTAGCTCCAAATTCAAGAAGAAGCTTCGGTAAGCCTCCTCTTCTTCTTCCCCAACTCATTCTCCTTTCAATTTCAGAAATTCCTAAACCTAACTTAGGAAATGTTACTCTTTTAATCTTAGATTCAAGCTTGTTGAGTTGGAATTGGAGAGTGATTGTCCTTACCTTGCTCTATAGCTCCTTCTCAATTGATTTTGTGTAAAAGGTGAGATTTTTATCTCACATCTATGACTACAATTATCTTTGGTTGTTAGGTATGAATTCCTAACACTTCTTCATGTGCATTTGCCCTTGATTTGGATTGGTTTTGTGAATATTCCAATTTTTGGTTTTTGAAGTCAAATTTGTGTGAAAATCCTTCTATGGATGTTTGATCATGCTTTTGGTGATGCACCGAGGAGCATATAGGGCCGGGTTGCTGATTGGCATAAACCCTTAGAGCCAATGTTCGTCCGGTTGCATTTTGGAAGAGTTTGCTCTTCATTTGGATAGACTGAAAAACAGTCCAGGCATGATTCAGTCGACTGAAATCTATGTTCAGTCGACTGAATCTGGAACCCGAAAGTTTCCAGGCAAGATTCAGTCGACTGAAATCTCTGTTCAGTCGACTGAACCTGGAAACAAAAAGTTTCCAGACCTGATTCAGTCGACTGAAATCTCTGTTCAGTCGACTGAACCTGAAAACAGAGAGTTTCCAGGCAGAATTCAGTCAACTAAAAATCTCTGTTCAGTCAACTGAATTTGTTGTTTCTGCCCAATTTGCCTTTTGGGATTGAATTTCCAATTTAAATCGACTCGTGATGATCCTAATTGTTGTTATCATTTATTATGACTTTGATGACTCCTTTTTCGGGATTTTTGAATATCCATTTCGATGGATTCTTTATCGGTTTAAATGGATTTGATTCACGTCTTCGTATGTGAATTTTTGATGATTGATTGTTTCTACAATCACTTCTATGGCTTGTCACTTTAAAAATACAAAGGTTTCTATACTAGTAGTAAATATTCAAACTCTTTATAAAGATGATTTCAACTCTATTTTTAATACAAAGCTCATTTATAAAACCGTTTTCTAATCTATTAGTATATGCAAACCTTTATCTCATTCGTATGAGAAAATCTAATTAAACGGCTTAGCAAAACAAGTGGTATGAAACGCTTGCGTTTACTTCGTCGGTTAATGTATGGACTTGTTCGATTGAAACTCTTGTGACAATTTTCGAGTGGAAATCTACAATCTGTTCGTAAATATTTGAGTTAAGCAAGTGGTTATGGGACATGAAGCTAAACTCTTATATTTACTAGCTTAGTGTGATCGACACTTCTTGATGATCGATGATGATCATTTTATGGTTTAGACTAGCAATGTGTGATGTCTCTTTGTCCGTATAGAGGATTGTACCTCATTTTATTGAGCTTCGCCTCATTTCTTTGTGGGCTAGCGACCCATGTGCTTTTGATGTGTTTCGATTCATTGGATGTACCATTTGTACTACTTCGATGTCTCGGCTTTTCGATTCATTGGACGTACCGTTTGTACTGCGTCGATGTTCCGAATTGTTTTGTGTTTCGATTCATTGGATGTACCGTTTGTACTACATCGATGTCTCGGCTTTTCGATTCATTGGACGTACCGTTTGTACTGCGTTGATGTTTCGAATTGTTTGTGATACACGTGTTGGTGAGTTTTCATGCTCCCGCTTAGGATTGGCCATCCTTTTCTTGTGATTTCTGGATTTCTAATTATTGATTTCTGGGATTTATGTTTCACCACCTTTTTCAGTTGGCATTGATATGTATGTCATTTATTGTGGCTTGGTGAATTAAATTAAGAATATGACATTCTTATTAATCTTTGAGAAGATTCTTGTGATATTGATTAATCTCTGGATTGATTTTCGATTAGATACTTATCACAGTATGGCTTTATGGTTATCATACGTTTTTGTCATATCTCTTATTCTATATCACTTTATCTGATATTTATAGCTAGACTGATCCGTTTATTATTTTCTTCTTAAATAATACTCGGGTCAGACTGAGATTTTACAGGTGCTTCCTCATGACTTCTTATCCGGGACTATCATCTGACTTTTGGCTAACTACTTTAGCATTGTAGTTTTGACATTCGATATATTGACTCATTGATGTATACATATTCTGTTGTCTAGCAATTGTATCTTTTCTTTTGTGATATTGTGGATCTTATTTGACCACTACTCTGATGTACACTTTCATGCGTTATATTCATATCTATTTCCGCCTTTGTGATATGAATTGTCTGTGACTGATTTGTGTTATGTTTATTTCTATATTTGTTTCCGAAGATATACATAGCCACCGTGTAGTAGCTTTGAGTTTGTATCGGTATGTCGGATTTCCTCTTGAGATGAAAAGTTATATTTTTATCTGGCATATCGGTACTCGCACAAAGCAATTACAAGGATGGTCGCTCCAAAAACAGCCTTATTCTTCGTGCTAGTGGACGGCATTACTCTATAGTGTCCTTGGCTAGCGTGAGTATAGAGGTGGGGCATCACAACATCCCACAGAGTATATAACAACAAACAACGAAAACTAGAAATATAAAGTAATATGCCATAGCTCCTCCAAGCTCGTCTTCGTACAGCAACTACGACTCCAAACCTATCATTTAGTCTACATTTAAGAGTACCCAAGATGATAAGAGGAAACAAAAAACCTTAGGTCAGACAATAATCTGGTGTGAGTGGTAGATGACTATCAAAAGCTATACTGGAAAATATGGTACTAGACAGGTACACAAAACCATACCTGACATTTCCCTGCAACCAAAGAGTTGGCACATAATAAGAAGATATAATATGCCACTCAAAATAAATGACAATAGGATACTGTAATAGAACATGATAGAAGAATCTAAGCAGCCTCCACCATTGGCATAAACACTTGGGTACTCAAATTTTTACGAGTAGCCAAGGGATTCAGGTTAGCTTTGACGAATTGTGAAGGAGCAATGGAGCAGGGGGCTTCAGCGTTGTAGATATAGATAGTAGTTCCGCTGTGTTGATCTTTGTATTGAACTCTGTATTGTATTGAGTTGTAATAACTAGGCAGGTGTTTATAACTGTCTAGTATGTGATGTATAATCTGTGTAACTCTGATGGATGTTGTATATTATCTAATACTTATGTTATTAATATAATTTATTCGTTCCGCTGTTGAGATTCTGATGTTGTTTCTTTCTTTCTTCTCTTCTTTTCTCTTTTCTATCCCTTTCTTTCTTATTAATGATGCGTCATTCTGTGGAATGAATGGCGGGTCGTTATAGTTGTCCAGCATTCCTATAGATGATAGCCTACCCAAAAACAGACATAGAAATCATAGAAACCATAGAATCAACCTAGCTATCATCTTCTAAAGCCTTGAACATATGATAACTCATATGGCCTCGTCCTCGCTTTGTCAAAGGCTAATGAAAATCCTGATTCTCGATTGTGTTCCCCCGTACTTTAAGATTCGAAACCCTGCATAGTTATCTCTTGCAATACCTCCATACTGTTTGACACTAGACCCTCTCGGAGCAGTCCAGGATACACGACTAGCGCTACCAGCCCTCGGGCGCCCTCGCATATAGTACCCCTGCTTGAACACAACAAGAACACTCCGAGTTATCAACGATTCTTTGGCACTCCCAAACTTCCTAGCTTTCACAATTCCAATCCATTTCCGGGTATGAGTCCTACCACTCAACCCAGTCCATTATACCATAGCCTTGTTCCATCTCGAGCTGTCCATCAACTCCTTCGATCCTACTCCTTATCCGAGCCCCCGACCGAAGAGCCGAAACTTCATCATGCTATAACTTCTACACCGTAGAAGCAATCAGCGAGCTACAACTTCCAGCATGATCCCTAACATCCCAGAGTCTTCCCTCTGTATCTCATAAACTTTGGAGCCAATAATTTGGATCTGTACGGATCCAATTGGATCGGATCGATACCGGTCTGAATAATTAGCTAATTTTCGCTCCCTCTCACTTCCATCCTCTAGTGCATTTCTTCAAGATGCCACAGACCCTTGCATTCCCTCTTAACCTCTTGGTCCATCCATTTATGCTTCATAGTTGATCCAACATAGATGATCCATAAAATCTTCAATACTTGGCATATCCTTCCATCCAACCTCATAGAGCATCACTGGAACCCATGTTATACCATCCCCCTAGATCTCACGTTGATTGGTGCACAAAATTCGGATCGCATCGGTGCCGATCCAAATACTTTGCTCCAATCATTATGAAATTTCCAAGGCGTCTTCCTTGCATGCTCCAGAGCCTATCATCAGAGTTTCGTATGATTCTGACAAACTTTGCTCCTAATATGCTTCGATCACTAATGTAAGTCCTATACATGCACAACATTAGCAAACAAATAAAGCATAGCAAACAGTTCAATCACAACAGTGAATCAAACATAGCAATCATTCATTTTACATTCAGTGATAAACATTCAAGTCATCCAAGTCAATCAATGATCATAAACAAGCATAAATCCAATCTAAATCATAGAATTACATAGCAATATATGCATAAATGACACTGGCCAATGATTTAATCCATATTACATGTTTTAATTAGGTTGATCTAGGGTTTCTAAATCTGAAATTACCTATGTCTAATTAATTTATAGTTTAATTTGACAATCCTAACTTACAATCACCTATTACAACATATAATCCATCATAGACTAGTGAGAGATCATAACCACTCACCAAACCAATCAAACCTATGGGAATGAGAGGTGATCCAATCCAGATTGTAGCAAATTAGATGTAGATGTGATCCAATCGACGAGTTCAAGCCCCTCGATGAAGATCTAGCCTCTAATATGATAATAGAGACGATTTGTGATGAAATCTATGCAAAGAATGGAGAATTAGATAGGAAGTGGGTTTTGAGGCTGATGTGAAATGAGAGACAAAGGTTTCAAATGGTCTCTCTTACCTCATATTTATAACCAAACATGATTAGACTAATGGACTTACTAATTGGCTCATTAATCCCCTTTCTAATTTTCGCCAGTAGTTTACAAAACTTAAAGCTGCTACAACTTCCTATCCACTTATCCAGTTTTCCTATACGACCACTCTATGGAATGGAAAATCATCATCACGAAGCAACGAACCAGGTTAGAAAATCTAATTCAGCTCCTATCAAAAGATAGAAATAAGATCTCCGATGGCAAAATGGTCACATAGAAATTCGGGAAAAATCATGGATGTGTAAACATCCCTATGATACGACCTCAAATGAATTAAATATAATTATTTTACGATCCTAAGATACATAAAATATGGGTCGTTACACATACTCATTAACAATATCGAAATTTTCGAACAAATGATCTCGATAATGCTTTCATTAACTACTTCAGAGACATTTTAGGAACTGGTATGGGTCATAGAACTAATGCAAGGTGGGGAACTTGTATCCCGTAAATATGAGGATTGCTTTAGATGATTTATTGTTCTCAACAGATGAGATTTTGAGGGCTATCTCCGAGATGCTATCGATAAATCACCTTGGCCGGACGGATTCCTATGTTATTTTATCAGAAATTTTGGCACGCATTAAAATATGACTTAATCAATATGTTCAACGAGTTTTATAACGATAATCTATAGTTAGGAAGATTTAACTTTGCTAAAGTAATTCTTCTTCATAAGAAAGTGGGTGCGATAGAGGCAAAGGATTTTAGGCGTATCTTGTTAATTAACCGTTCTTTTAAAATCAACTTTAAGGTTTTGGCTAATAGGTTAAGCATAAAAATGAATGACTTAAAAGATATAATTCAGTTGGTCTTTATCAAGGGTAGAAACATCAAGGATGGAGTTGTTGTGGTCCAAGATGTAACATTCCCCACTTGGAGGCCAAAAACCAACGGCTACGGATGCTGCAGTCATCCATAGTTATTAATTCTCGGTGACCAAATACGGTAATGTTAGATACATTGATATAACAGAAACACATGGATGCGGAAAAAATTTAAAATCATTAAACAACTTGCACATTCCATTTCAAATCATTTCATATTCATTACATAATCCAACATTCGAGAACCACGTTTAGAGAAATTATAATTATTACAAACTACGCCAAGAGTGACATATGAAGATGCCCACTTGGATGATCAGTGTGTATATATATAGGCAATTAAACAACTTTGCCTTTACATCAAAACATGGTGGAATCAAAATAGAAAAGGACTCCTAATAGCTATCTTGCCTCTTGCACACTTCGGAAGCTTATTCGTTTAAAGAGATACCTAACAACCTCAACTCTCAATCTACTCAAAGTTAATTGAGCAACCGAGAGTTTAAGGAGAAAACAAAAACTTCAAGTCAGACATAAAGCTTGGCATGAATAATAACCTACCATCTCGAATCATCTAGATATCTAGTGAGACCACGCCGCTTAGCAGAACGGGTTTTTCCCACACTAGTATCTTATCCAAAAAAATTATAAGAACCATATATTGTGCTTCTGTATCCACTATGGTTAAAACATAGCAATTTAAAATATTATGATGATATGCAAACAAGTAAATTATTCTGGATTTCCCATCCCTATTCATTTGACTACCTGTCATAGTTATAATTTCTAGGGTCACTATTAACCTATTAGTTTTCATGGACTGACTAATAACATGTATATAGTTTATGGACTACCTTTCCAATTTCATAGTTTTC
Organism: Allium fistulosum; assembly: GCA_030737815.1. Lineage (NCBI taxonomy): Eukaryota > Viridiplantae > Streptophyta > Magnoliopsida > Asparagales > Amaryllidaceae > Allium > Allium fistulosum. The sequence goes on along the minus strand of CM060902.1, from coordinate 1,364,110,489 downwards.
ATCGGATCACTAATAACCTATTTCAAACTTATGGACTATCTGCCCGATTTCATAGTTTTCATGGGATCACTAAGAACCAATTGGCCCTACCAATAACTTCATTTAATTACTTCATGGGTTCTCCCTGAACCTATTGGTATATCCAATAACTCCCCTTATATCATAGTTTTTATGGATTGACTATGAACCTATTAACTCCTGTTAATAACTTAATCCGGATACAGTTTTCATGGGTTTACTGCAAACCTGTTGGCCCCTGCCAATAACTCTCTTTAATCATAATTTTCATGGGTTTACTATGAACCTGTCTAAACTGACAACTTCTTAATTAGCCTTTGGGCATCCTATATTCTGGTCTACCTGACCTCCTGGATGCAACTCTATTTATTCGGGAGTTGCTTAATTTATATTCACTACTAGGTCAACCTACTTAGTTATCCCGCCCTTACTCCCCAAAATACATTTATGGGTCCATTACATAGTGAATACATTTATAGAAGAAGCATATACAAAATAATACCAACATCTTTGGTTTAATATCTTTGAAATCATTTCCCCCTAGAAATTTGATTAATCCCTATAACCCATTATATATATATATATATATATCAAGGCAAGCTTCTTCAAAAACTCCAATTTAAAAGCATTTAAAACCTCTTTTATATTGCCATGGTTTTTACCTTTAAAAATTGAGATTAGGTTCTTTATTTTGAAAACTAAGGCCTTCGAGACTTTAGACCTTTACTTTCGAAACCATTCGAAAACCTCTTTCAAAAGCATTCAAATTTTCTTTTCAAAACACTAAGCATATGTCTTTCGAAACACTTTAAAACATCTCTTTCGAAACCAGTAAAACATACCGTTCGAAAGTATTAAACCATTACTATCCAATTTATAGAAGCATAGCTTCGAAACCATTGGGTTAAATCTTAAACATATCTTTTCTGGGTCTAAGTGAATACAAGGGAAAGAACCCCTTTCGAAAACATTAAAAAGAGTTTAGGGAAAAACATAAGTCTTTGGAACCATCCCTTCGAAAGCATTAGTCTTTAAGTAAAACAACATGAAGGATAGCGTCGAAACCCCTTTCGAAGCCATTGCCTTCGAAACCTTTAGTATATGTGGCTACTAGAGCCCTTTCGAAAGCATTGGGAAGAGGCTTGGTATTTTTATAAAATGAAAGCTACCTTTCGAACTCGTGGATAACTTCAATCCCTTCGAAAGGTATAAAGACGGCAAAGTAGTTTCGATTGGCTTCAATCTACCATTTCGAAAGCTTTATTTTAAAAACAAGGTAACTCATTCGAAAGCTACCTCTTCGAAACAAGAAGGTGGCAACCCCTTCGAAAGCTATATTAAAGCAAACCCTTTCGAAAGCATTCTTTTAAAAGCAAGGCAAGAGGTGTTTCTCTAGAAAGGAAACGAAGGCTTCAACCCCTTCGAAAGCTCAGTTTCGACTCCATACCTACCACCTTTCTCCAATCCACTACGTACCAATGCATTGATACCTTGTGTATTAGTTTCGACTTGGTTGGGGCGGAAGTACAGGGTCGAAAGGTAGCTACTGGAAGTGGCGAAGCAATAAACTTATGCAAAACTATTTTCATTGCCTTTTTAAGTAATACTTTTTCAACTAACTTGCCTATTTGTAAAAATCTAATTGGTTCCCATAAACTTTATCAAAATCTTTTATAAAAGACTGCCGAATTTATTCAGAAATTATTTAAAGGTAATTAACGAAATAGCCCTTCCCTTTAACAAAACAGATTACACATTTAAGTCCTCCATCTTAAATACTTTAATTTACATAGCAAATTAATAAGGAAAAATTCCCAAAAATTCTCAAAATTCATTTTTAATATGTTATCTAACATATAAAAATTTGAACCCAAATTCCTTTATATAATTACCGAAATTAATTTCTAAACCCAATTATTCATATTTTCCTTTGAAAATTCATAATAAATTATCCTAGCTTGGATAATTACGAAAAATTAAACCCATCTCCAAAATAATGTTTTACATAACATATTAAATCCTCATGGCATTTCAAACCCAATATAAATGAGTTTAGCCTAAAAATCGAATAAAACATTTATCAAACAAACTTGTTTGATTATAACATATCATGTATTCCAAGCATATCATCATCAAAATCATTATAATGGATTTAAACTTAAACCCAAAATCTAATGCTCTTTAAAAAACAAAAATAGAGATGGTTTTGATTATTATTCACCTTGATTTGGATAAGGACTTGAGATTTAATTTAGATTAATCCTCATTGCTTGATTCCTTAGCTTTTAATGGATTTTCCTCCTCTTTTTCCCCTAGGTTATGGCCGGCTTGCTCTCATTTTGATTTACGTTTTAAGTTTTGAAATATGAACGTGTAGAGTGAAAAATGAGAACATTGTTTAGAGGTTATGGGGTTGTGGTGGCGGCTAATCCCCATGATGCCTTTACGTTATTTTTCTTATTAATTAACACATGAAACCATTCATAAACCCATTCTTTGTATTTAATTAAGCACGGCCTCTAATTAAATTTTCAAATCTCAATCCCCTTATAACTCTAATATTTACATTGTTCTATTTAATTTATCTAATTAAACCTCCTGAATAATGTTATTAAAAATTAGGAGTGTTATAGGCTCCCCTCCTTAAAAAGTTTTGTCCTCGAAATTCAGTATGGACTAAATACTAAACATAGCAATCATCTGCAATAGCTCCTAACAATCATATTAGCCTACCTGACTAGCAATAGTCTATATAAAGCAAATATAGAACATACCCTCACAATAGATCAGGATAAGTATCTCTATCCAATCTTCTGTCTCCCAAGTACAGTCCTTTTCATTGTCGTTCCACTGAACTTTCACCAACTTGACTGTCTTGTTTCTTAATCTCTTCTCATCTCTCACCGCAACCCGAACTGGTTGTCTAATAAAAGTCAAATTCGGTTCTACTATCAAATCTTCCAACTCTATCAGAGGAATAGTAGTCTCTGGATCATGCATATACTTGCGAAGATGAGACACATGAAACACATTATGGATTCCTACCATATTACTCGGCAACTCTACTTTGTATGCGAGCTTTCCGATCCTCTCTATAATTGGGAATGGTCCATCATATCTCGGTGCCAGTTTCCCTGACTTTTCGAATCGTACCACACCCTTTATCGGTGATACCCTAATGAAAACTCTATCTCCAACTGAGAATTATAGATCTTTACGCCTCTTATCTACGTAACTCTTATGTCCAGATTGAGCTTCCTTCAACCTTTCTCTGATCAAGTCAATCTTCTCTATCGCCTCCCTAACTAGATCTGGACCCAAGACTAATCTGTCTCTGATCTCCAACCAACATGCCGGTGATTTGCATGGCCTTCCATACAAAGCTTCAAAAGGTTCCATTCCTATACTAGTCTAATAACTGTTATTATAGGAAAACTCCACTAAGTGTAGGTGGTCTTCCCAAGATCCACCAAAGTCCAATACACAAGCTTTTACTAAATCCTCGAGTACCTTACTGACTCTCTCTGTCTGCCCATCCGTCTAAGGGTGATACACAGTACTCGTCTTAAGCTTGGTACCTAACACATCTTGTAGACTCTTTCAGAACTCACTAGTAAACAAAGTATCTCAGTCACTGACTATAATACTAGGGATTCCATGCAGTCTAACTATGTTCTTCATGAACAGCTTAGCAAAAACAGGTGCTGTCCTAGTTGACTTAACTGGAATGAAATGGGCACTCTTGGTCAATCTATCCACTATAATCCATATACTTTCATTTCTTCTATTTGACCATAGCAACCCTTCTACAAAATCCATGGATATCGAATCAAACATTTCTAAACTGGAATCTCTAAAGGTTGAAGCAATCCTCTCGGCTTCTGATGTTCGGCCTTCACTTGTTGACAGTTTGCACACTGCCTAACCCACAAGCCAACATCCTTTTTTATACCTACCCAGTAAAAGGTCCTCTTCATATCTTGATACATCTTGGTTCCTCCAAGATGAATTGTGAATTTGGATCGATGACATTCCCTAAGAACTTCTTTCCTTAAGTACTCAACGTTCGGGACACACAACCGTCCTTTCTTTCTCAACCATCCCCTTTGGTCAAGACTAAAGTCCTTTAGATCATCGATCTTCGATCCAATCTCAAGCCTTCTAATCTTCTCGGCTAATAACGGATCCTCTTTCTGCTTAGAAGCAATTCTTTCGATCAACACTGGTCGAACTTCTAAACAGGACAATATAGCGATACTCTGACTAGAACTAGCAGTCGATCTTAACTGCACACTACAAGTAGTCAAAGCTTCTAAACCTTTCCATTCTGCTAACATAGCCAACACTACATTCTGATGTTTTCTGCTAAGAGCATCCGCTACTTTATTTCCTTTCCTAGGTATATACTCTATACCTAAATCATAAGCTGCTAAAAACTCCAACCACATATGTTGTCTCATATTCAACTCCTTCTGAGAGACTAAATACCTTAAGGACTTATGATCTGTATATAGCTCAAATTTCTCCCTAAGAGATAATGTCTCCATATTTTCAGCGTAAAGATCACCACTGCCAACTCCAAATCATGAGTAGGATATCTTACTTCGTGTGGTCTAAGCTGTCATGAAGCGTAGGCAATGACTTTACCCTTCTACATCAATACAGCTCCTAATCCAGTCCCACATACATCGGTATACACCACCAACCCTTGGTTTTCGTCTGGAACTACTAAAACAAGTGCGTTGGTCAACAAATGTTTTAACTTAAGGAATGCTTCCTCACATTTGTCGAACCAGACAAACTTCGCATCCTTCCTGGTTAACTTAGTCAAAGGTGCTGCTATCCATGAGAAATCCTTAATGAATCTCCGGTAATAGCCAGCAAGTCTAAGAAAACTTCCAATCTAAGTCATTGTCTCCGATCTCTTCCAGTTATTAACAGCTTCAATCTTATCTAGATCAACTGACAAACCCTTCTCTGAAAGAATCTGACCAAGAAACTTAACCTCTTTCTTCCAAAAATGGCACATGGAAAACTTCACTTTCAGCTAATGCTGCCTCAGCATCTCGAGCGCTACTCTAAGATGATCTTCACTCTCTCTTTCATCCTTAGAGTACATTAAAATGTCATCTATAAACACCAACACGAACCTATCCAAGTACTCTCGGAAAAATCAGTTCATCGGATCCACGAAGAAAGCTGGTGCGTTCATTAACCCGAATGGAACTATTAACCATTCGTACGAACCATACCTAGTTCGGAACGTTGTCAATGGAACACTATCCTCTGCCACTCTTAAGTGATGGAAGCCTATCGCCAAATCCAATTGGGAAAATACTCTGGCTCCACACAACTGATCAAACAGATCGTCTATTCTCGACAAATGATACTTATTCTTAATCATCTTCTCGTTCAACTTATGATAATCGATACACATCCTTAACGACCCATCCAGTTTCTTCACGAACATAGAGGCCGCTCCCCACGGCGAACTACTTGGTCTAATAAAATTTCTCCCTTCCAGATCCACTAGCTGCACCTTCAATTCTTTCATCTCGGTCAGTGTCATCCTGCTAGGTGGTCTACTTACAGGTTATGCTCCTGGCACAAGATCTATCCAAAACTCAACGGCTCGTTTCAGTGGTAATCCTATAACTAGCTCAAAAACATCTATAAATTTTCTTGCTACTTGGACCTGACTTAACTCTTCTTCTACTTTCATGGCACTTAACAGAGTACAAGCATTCCGGTCAGAATCCTCCACTGAGAATATAATTCGATTATGACTATCAGGGTGTCTTAGTGATATTTCCATATCCTGGCAAAATATCCTAACCTCATATCTACCCAACCAATCTATACCCAAAATGATTCTGAAATCTACGAAATCGTAAACATACAGATTGCATGTAAACTTATGACCTAACAAATCAAGTTCTATCTGGCCACATCTCATTCCTAGAGTTGCATACCCTCCTATCAGATTCGCAACCCTTAAGGAAGTAACAATGTATTAAACATAACCTATTAACCAAACACTGAGATATAAATGAATGTGATGCACCGATATCAAATAGTACTCTGATTGGTATACTTTGAATCAAAAGCATATCTTCCATCACAATCTTTCCTTTCTCAGCTACAGTTGGCCTAGCAGCCGATGGTCCAACAACAAAGACTTTTCCCTTGTCTGCACTGACTGGTTCTGGACACTGATTCTTATAATGCCCAACCTGGTCAAAGTTAAAGCATTTTACACTCTTGTTGTCAGTGGCCTTCTTCCACTTGCTAGTTCTGCATTCATGGGCATAATAACCTTTCTTGTCGAACTTATAGCAAACCAGATTAGCTTTTGCCTTCTTGGCAGCTACCCCTTTCTTGTTCCTTTCTTCTTAAAGAACTTCCTCTTCTTACCCTGAGAGCCATGGGTTTCAATCGGCTTCTCCTTTCCATAAATAGCAAGCATTTCCTCATGTCGGATTGCCATCTCCACAACCATATTACAAGGATCACAGAGATGCGGCAGGGTCGCCCTAGCAATCTCAGGTCTCAATCCTCGAATAAACTTCTCATTCCTCTTGATGACGGTGTCAAATGTAGCATACCCATATCTGGACAGCTCATCAAACTTAGTAGCATACTCAATTACCGACATCTCTCCCTGCACCAAATCCATAAACTTTCTCAACAATGCTAACTTAGCAACTTCAGACAAAAATCACTGCTCGAATCTCCTTTGAAATTCTGCCCAAGTCAACTCTTCCTCAGGAACTCCAGTAGTAACACTATTCCACCGATGGAGCACTTCTCCCTACAACTGCCTAGAGGCTAGTCTCCTCTTCTGCTCATCATTCAGCCCCAAGTCAGCAAAGATTCTCTCATAATGCAACAGCCAATTCTCAACTTCTATAGCATCCTCCGTTCCTATAAACGACTTCCCACCAAGATGGTGTAATATCTACTCATCTTAGCATAGTTGTTTCCAATTGGAGCTATGGGATTAGCTCCTCCAACATTCCCACCTACTCAAGCAGCTGCTCCTGCTTTCATCAGATTGACGAAGAACTAATACATCATCCCCATATCTACTGGCGGATTTCCAGCACCTACATTGGCATCTGCAATTTGATTAGCATTTGCATGTCGACTCGGGTTCCTCCTGGTGGGTCAAACATTTCTGTTTGTTGTAGTGCTTCCTCCACCGATATTTCCTCTTCTATTTCCTGCCTCCATATCTTCTTTCTCATAAATCTGCATACGAGCCTTAGTAAGATACAAAAGAACGGTCTAAGAGAGAGGGGAATGCATACTTATATATATATATCAAATACAAGTACATTACTATAGCGTTAACCCAAACCCCGATCTTATTTTCAGATTCATTGGATTATGGTTTGAAAATTCTTTTAGGTTTATTTTTTCTTAAGTTTTCATAAACCTATGCTCTGATACCAACTTGTAACATCCCCCACTTGGAGGCCCAAAACTAACGGCTATGCATGTTACAGTCATCCATAGTTATTAATTTTCGACGACCAAATACGGTAATGTTAGATACATTGATATAACAGAAACACATGGAGGTGGAAAAATTTAAAATCATTAAACAACTTTCACATTCCATTTCAAATCATTTCATATTCATTACATAATCCCACATTCGAGAACCAAATTTAGAGAAATTATAACTATTCAAACTACGTCAAGAGTGACATATGAAGATGCCATATTGGATGATCAGAGTGTGTGTGTATATATATCTAGGCAATTAAGCAACTTTGCCTTTACATCAAAACACAACGGAATCAAAATAGAAAAGAACTCCAAATAGCTATCTTGCCTCCTGCATGCCTCCGGAAGCTTATTTGTCTAAAGAGATACCTGAAAACCTCAACTCCCAATCTACTCAAAGTTAATTGAGCATCCGAGAGTTTAAGGGGAAAACAAAAACTTCGAGTCAAACATAAAGCATGGTATGAATAATAACATACCATTCCGAACCATCTAGATATCTAGTGAGACCACGCTACTTAGCAGAACAAGTTTTCCCCTCTATAATGACCCGCATTTTTGAACCCCGGAAGTCGACACTAATACATCCACGGTATTCACGTGCCGAACACTAAGTGCCGGAAAGACAAATTGTTAAGGGAAAGAAACTAAATAGAAGATAGAAGAAACTAAACAATCATAGAATCTCACAACGCAAAGAATAACATATATTAATCAACATAATGGTTAGCATACGACCACGTCTTTATTTCCTCTTGTTTGCTTCCTCCGAAGGGTAAGCGCCTCCTGATCATTGTAGAATGACACTTTACTTCTTCCATGAAAGGTCTTAAGCCGCTTCATATTGTTGATTGCATCCCTTCGATCTCTCCAGAAGGTCTGATCCTGCTCTTTTCCTTTCTTTCCTCTGTTTATGTTCTCATGGCTTAAGAGGAAGGTGAATTTTTCGAGTAACATTTTCCCCTGCCCCCCCCCCCCCACATGAGAAGGGATGCACTTGACTTTCCATGTCATTCTTTCTAAGAATCATGGATTTTTTGGCTTCATCTTGCTTACTGTCGGTAGGTTTAAATGGCCTAATGCTTAATCCTTCCGACAACAAGCTTTTACTGGAATCAGAAAGTCCTAAACTTTCTGATTTCTTCCTGCTATTCAAAGTATCATATAATTAAGTAACAAGTATATAAATTCATATTCACTTGTTCAACGTAACTTAAGAAATTCAACCATACATCTAAATATTCATATATATATATATACACACACATATACTACTTCGCACTACACTTTTCAAAATAATCTATCACATTAACATCCTAAAATTAAACACCGAAAGTGACCAAAAAATAGCAACATGTCTTCTTTCTCTTTATTCTACGGCCCTCCTGGAAAAGACGGAAGGTGTGGAGCTAAGTCAATGGAGTTGATGACAATGGGCTCAACCCATATTTGCTGATATGGAGAATAAGTTATTAAAGCTGGATTCTCTCCCGAAACATCCCAGATGGCCAAATCCATCCAAAATGTGTTCGTAGCCAAGTCGAAAAGCAGTATGTTGCTTTATATGTGGATTTGGAAAATTTGGTTGCGGGTGAACAGTATTACTGGATTGCACGCTAGCAACCTCTTCCGGTTCTTGCGGAAGGTTTAAGATGCTCAATGCAAAGCAACAACAACAATGGGGTGCTTCTGTATTGATGAAATTGGGATCAATCTGATGGAGGTTGCAAGCAACCATTGATTCTTTCCTCTTTTGTTTTGTTTTTTAGAAATAAATGCCTATATAACGAAAATTTGAGGGGATAGAAGGAGGAAGTTGAACGGATTGTGTCAGTGATTTTGGTGCAAAAAAAAGATGTTTTTTCGTTCTCTAGAATTCTTTCATTAATGGCTTTTATCGTTTTTCATGATTATTGCTATATTTTATAACTTGAAAATAATTTTTAGTTAAACCTTATTCGATGAAAATCTGCAAACAGCAGCCCTAACTCGACGTATTATTATTATAATTATTTTATTTTCCTTTTTTTAGAAGGGTTCTGGTTTATCAATATAAGCTTGCTTTCAAATTTTTCCATAGGTCCACTTTGTGTAAATCGGAGGGATGATTATAAACACACGACACACAACTATTTTCATGAATATACATTTCACACTGCACATCTTATATTTGGCTAGTTTGTATGAGGTTTCCCAGATTACCCGTTTCTTGACTTGAGTTACCTTAAGAGATCCGTCCGGTCAACATGCCCAATAGGGGAAAACCTTCTTCAAAAGTGACTCGGTATAGAGAATTATAAAGTAAATGGTTCATGTACTAATTTTCAACTCGGAACATCCATCTCGGAAATAAGAATTCAAAAGTTAGTTTGGTACTACAAACCTTTAGAACCATAGTTGGTAATCTTGTTTAGAGTGCCAATTTCATGATGCCTACTAGTTTCACATGAATGGTTAGCCAAATCTTGAGCATCTTAATATATATGATATATTCTCCTTACCATAATAACATCGTGTTTCATAATGTGATGTGATGTTTACAATATTGCAAATTCTACCTATTTTGCTGCTTTTCATTCACACCTTGTTTGTCCCTAATTTAGACATTCCCTTCGAGGGTTGATGTGCTTCTCTACTTCTCGCTTTAATTCATGGCTTCTCTCTAAATCCCCTACTATTCTGACTTTTCTACGAAACATGTAGCATGTGGCATTCTTAATTATTAGCTTGAAAATTACAAACAAACCTTAAAGGCACCATTTGCCTAGATTAACAAATCTTTGTGGCAATTATATATAAATATAAAAGGAATTCATTTAAAATGTTAAGGCCTCATTTTTTTTATGATGAGGGATGATCGTAGATTTAGCACCTTTCACTTGCTTTGCATTCCTGGAAATAGTTAATTCTGAGCTGCACATAATTACTGAATTCTAACATTCATTCAATAAAGACCCTGTAGGGACATTTATGACTGAGATCTTGACAGGGTAGTTTTTGGATTTATTCCTTGTTATTGAGGGAATCTGAGAATAAAAAGGCTTGAAGTATCCTTCAGGAGATTCTGTTGGCAGCAGTCTCTTTCCAAGAATATTCTTTGACTTGGGTCAAATTATTTGAGATGAGTAGAAGTCCAAAGATTTCATATCCAGATTAGGGCTTTCAATAACTAGTAGCCTTGGGATACAAACCTTTCGGTATTAATGATGGACTTTTACAAGATGCCATCAGGCCAAGACTAGGGTATTAAGAAATATTAAAATCATACGGCAGTCGTTCTTTGGTATATCAGTGTTATTTCCCATGATGAACAGCATAAGGACATAAATTTATGTTTGCTAGTAAGAGACTAAGGCCTTTAATCTGGAATAAACAGTGAAAGTTCGGAAAGCCGTATGGGATAATTGAGTATCAGAGGTGTTAGGAAATCAAATCCATGGTTTTAATGACAACAACTATACAATGAAATTCAAATGTACATATACATGGAAATTGCTAAAGTAACATCACTAGAGAGACAAGAACGAGGCTAAAAGAACATTACAAGAGACGACAAGTCGATAGGATCAATGGAGCAATGACACAGATGCACATAAGCAACATACACAAGTTTCAGACGTCTGAAGACACTAACCAGATGTCTGAAGAAATCCTCTGGCATTCAAAACAGACAGGGTCAGACGTCTGGTTAATATACTCGGACGTCTGAAAGGCTATTGTACACAAAAAATATATAGAGCTAGACGTCTGAAACATATACCAGACGTCTGGAACTGAACTCGGATTTTGAAATTCAAATAACAACTACCACACTTGAAAAGGCATCTTCGCTCCTCTTCGCTGCAACTCTTCATCACCATCAGAAGCGACCATAGAACACTTGTTAATGGATGCAACTACACAAGGAATCTCTCTACCACTATAAATAACATCAAGAATCAAAGAGAAGAATCAACCTAACTAACTTATGCTCTATGCTTATACACTCTATCATATACTCTTGATCTCTAGCAATCTACAATTGTATTATACTCTTCCAAATATACAGTTCCTCATAGACAATACTCTCTAGATATATATTGGAAGCATTTGTACTATATAGTCAAAATCCGTGTAATAGAGAACACACAGTTAACAAAGAAACTCTGCTATTGTAAACATGTTCCTCCGGATGAAGTGAGGTTTATTTGGTGAAAGGAAATTCCAAAGAGGAGCTTCGGGACTGGACGTAGGACGGGAGGTCCGAACCAGTATAAAATCCCTAGTGTGATTATTCTTATTTACATACTTTACTATTGTTACACTATAGTTTAAATTAGTCATATACTTGTCATTTCTATAATTGATCCACCATACTATAGACTTTCAATTGGTATCAAAGCCTGGGATTCTAGAGATCATAACATGAAGTGACCCACTTTTCCTCACCTATATTTTAATGATTTTTAGTTGAGTTTTTTTTTTAAACAAGGGATCACTTCTTTTCTTGCCTCTTTTATTTCTTTTAATTAATTTCCCAAGATCCAGAATTTACTAATATAAAAATATCAGTATTTAAATCAAGTCATATCATTTATATATGCGAAGATATATAAATGTTTCTTTGCCTATCAGAGTGTTAAAGTAGCAAAGAAATTTAATCACACAATATTTTCCATAATTGAGAGGTTTTGTGTCACATAGCTATTTCTACACTTTAATCCTTTTTTTTGACTCAAGATTGACTAATACATTTTCAGGTATTATCTTCTTGGAATGACTCAAGATTGACTAATACATTTTTCAAGTATTAGCATCTATTATTCTCTTCTTCATTTTCCAGATTATTCTATAAACCAGATTGATTAATTTGTGGATTTATAACCCATGTATTTGATCTTTGGGATTCAGGAATTCATACATGTTGTTTTAGAATGATAAAACATATTAAAACTTGGTTTGATCTATGGATCACTGGTTAGTCTAGCCCAGATTCAGGATTCAATCATAAACATGCACAAAACATGCACAAACATGCACAAACAATTTAGGTCAAGCAAAATGCACATATCCATGTTCATAAAGCATGTAATGATCATGTGAGTAATAGAGTTGTAAACTAATTTAAAGGTCATACAGATTCTGATATTTAGATTGGAAATAGTGTTGAATATGATTTTAGAAAGATCTTTGCATATTTCTGGCTAAAAGCATATAAAGTGTGATGTTCTGGATTTTTAAACACTTAACAAAATTACTCTACATTCTTGTTTGAGTCTATATTGTCTATCCCTATTTCTGGCTTGCTACTTCAGTTTCATATTGAAGTCAGTTCCAGATTTTACCAATTCCAATTCCTAAATCCTTATATACTTATGATTTTCAGGTTTTATGGTATCATAATCCTACTCTTGTTCTAGACATATCATAGGATTTAGTTGCATTTCAAATTAGCTTACACTATGGTCTTGTTTGCTTCAGGAATCTGAAGACTATGACTTCAAGCTTTTGCATGTACTTGTATCAATTACAAGACATGTACAAGCCTTACTGGTTAGCCAAGACCATGTTCAACCCATCTACTTAACACTTTGGCACATATTTATTCAAAAACAACTTTAACTTTATAACTGAAATATAACAAACATGCCAAGGAGAATATATCCACATATCAGATTATATGGCATGTTCTCCTTCATTATAATCCATTGGATTATTTCCAGAGTCTGCTACTTAAATCAACAACTCACAAGCACATATAATACTTAAGTTTTTTTTTCATGTTCTTTTCAAGAAAACAAAGCAAGTATCAATCCTGGAAATACACAAGACATAAGAGAGTCTGCCTAGATTATTTATTACAATTAAACTTCTACTTCTCTAAAGCATTTTAAAACCAGCAAGTTCTTCAAACATCCATACAAGCAAGCTACTCAAGCATCTTTCCCTGCAGCAACACTTTGAACTGCCTCAATGAAAATGAGACACCCCAAAGATTGCAAAGGCAACAAATAGGGTCAGAAAATATATTCTAGTATGAGTGAAATCATAGATTATAAATAACTTGTAATTACTAAATACTGTGTAAAGATTCATATGTTTGATGCTTATTTAAATTCATACTAAATCTGAGTGTATATATATATATATATACATATATAAGCTCTTGCTAACATACATGCACACAAGCATTCATTCATCAACACAATTCAATTATATGTACATATACTCCTATGGATTAACTCCCTTAATTCCATAGTTCAATTTCTCAATCCCCATTTACCATTTATTTGGTCTTAACTCTTGCCATTGAACACCATGTGTGCATTGCAAAGGGGCTCAATTCTGTTTACCCTTTACACAGAGGCCTACAGGACTTAAACAAGTCATGCACATATCTATCATCCACCTAATGATGAATAGATCAAGGCACTACTCCTAGATTAGCTTTATAATCTAGAGACCATTCTCATTTTCTTTCAGGAGAATCTTATTAATTCTTGAACTGCTTTATATTCTTTTCTTCCTTTCATAAATCAAAGAGTATTAAACTCATTCAGGGATTTCAGCCAGACATACAAAGCATTCATACAAAACACCACATCCCATTTTAAGGTCATTTTTATTCAATCATATTTTCTAAAACTTGCATATATTTATTTCCAGAAATATTCCCATTTCTTACATAAATCTGGTGAAGTCATATAAAACATTACATTTATTTTACTGTGAACATAGGGTATGGTTTTTTTTTAGAAAACCCCATAAAACATATTAACTTGTGATTTGAACAAATCAGCATATACATATATAATATTGCATTGTTCCTATCATTTTTAAAATGAACTAGACATAAGCATGAATCCCCTTATTCACACTGCCTACTTCATTCTTCATTAATACCCTATTTCTCAGTAAAAATATTTAACTCATCTCCATATAAAAACTGGATTATAAGTTACAGAATCCATTTCTGTGATCAGGGTGTTTGTCTTTTCAAAGCATTAATCAAAACGATCAAAACAGATCAAAACATCAACCAAAGACTCAGCCAAAACACCAACCATAATCAACATTTATTTATTCAGAGAATAAAATTAAACAAAAACATGATATGGTTTTATAAAAGTAATATGGCTGCCCATAACTTGGGTCTTAATGCTTTAAATCTCATAAGATGATTAATCACTCACCTTCCTTCTTCTTTCCCCGAGAATGCTCTAATTGAAAAAAGTGTGAGTTTGCTCTTCTTTTTATTTTCTAAAATATCTTTCTGTTTTCAAAAATAAAATGTTGCTTATCCTTTGATTTTTAAAACATTTAGCTAGGGTTTTAGTGGAGTGAAAAACCCAGTTTATCCCCTCACAAATAAGAGAATTATGTATATGTGTTTATGGCTAAATATGCCATTTTCTTTTTGATTCCATTTTGGGTATTACAGTTGCTTTTCTTCTTTTTCTATGTACATGCCATTTGCATGTTTCACATACACACTATTTTCATGTGACTTATCTACATTATGTATTTTCTTAAGACAAATCTGTAATGTTCACATATATATCTTTTTATCAATTAATTCCTTGCTAATGTTTCAAACCATTTATTTTCTCTTGATTTTAAAATGTATTTATACATATATAATACTAAACGGGTTTCATATATTTTAATCATCATAAGAGTTTATTTTATCACTCTATACTCCTCTGGCTACTTATATTCGATATATATGAGATATGTGAATATAAAACATTCATACGTAGTTATTTTCTTCGCATTATTATTTACTGAAAACAACTATCCTCTTCCTTATTTATTTCACTCATCCTTGATATTTATTTTCAAACTATTTTATTCTTTGAATATTTTCCATTAACTGATTTTTATAAAATCATTTTCATCTCAATAATTTGGGCCTTCACATACTCTCCTCCTAAAAGGAATTGTATCCCACAATTATTTTTCTCATACATTTCCATCCAAATGTATACAAAGCATAATTTCATTTCAGAAATTTCAGAAACTCATGCATTCAAAACCAATTAAACATACATAAGTAATGTTTAAGTTTATCATAGTTTTAGGCATACCTTTAAGCAGAAAATAGATTAGGATATTTATCCTTCATCCTATCTTCAGTCTCCCATGTACAATCATTCTCATCTAAACTCCACTGGATTTTAACCAATTTAATTATTTTATTTCTCAATTTCTTTTCTTCTCTAGCCACAATACCCATTGGTTCCTTCTTATAAACCAGATTTTCTTGAATTTCAACTTGTGTAGGAGATTCCAGAATGGTCTCCTTATCATGCACCCATTTTCTTAATTGATATACATGAAATACCTCATGTATATTACTCAATTCCTCTGGAAATTTCAACTTATAAGCCAAAGTTCCTACTCTTTGAATAATTTCATATGGCCATATATATCTTGGTGACAATTTTCCTGCCTTGCCAAACCTCAATATTTTTCTCATTGGTGAAACTTTGAGAAATACATAATTTCCCACTTCAAATTCCACTGGCCTTCTCCCTTTATCTGCATAGGCTTTTTGTCTCTCTTGTGCTACTCTCATTCTTTGCCTTACAAGTTCAATCCTTGCAGAGGTCTCTTTCACATGTTCTGGTCCATGCAACACTCTTTCACCTGCATCCAGCATGCAGGAGATACACAAGGCTTCCCATACAAAGCCTCAAATGGAGCCATACCTATAGTGGACTAATAGTTATTGTTAAAAGAAAATTCAGCTAAATAGAGATGATCTTCCCATTTGCCTACAAAATCAAGTATACATGCTCTAAGCAAATCCTCTAAAATCTTGTTAACAATCTCAGTTTGCCTATCTGTTTATGGGTGGTAAGCTGTGCTCAAGCTTAATTCTGTCCCCATAGCCTCTTGAAAGCTACCCTAGAACCTTGAGGTAAACAAGGTATCTCTATCACTAATGATAGTCTTGGGGATTCCATGTAATCTCACTATCTCCTTCACAAATAATTGAGCTAATTTGTGAGCATTTCTATTTGAATTCACTGGAATGAAGTGAGCTGTTTTTGTGAGTCTATCAACCACAACCCAAATACTATCATTGCCTCTTCTTGTTCTTGGCAAACCATCCACAAAATCCATTGAAATGATTTCCCATTTCCAGGTAGGCACTTCCAGAGGTTGTAGTAGGCCTGAAGGTCTTTGATAATCTGCCTTGACTTGTTGACATGTTAAACACTTTGCCATATATCTTGCCACTGCCCCTTTCATTCCTGGCCACCAATAGTTTCTTTTAAGATCATGGTACATTTTTGTACCACCTAGATGTATAGTGTACTTTGTCTTGTGATGCTCATCCATAACCTCTTTCTTCAGTTCTTCTACATTGGGTATGCAGAGTTTCCCTTTCTTTCTTAAGTAGCCTCTATCATCAACTTCATAATTTTCCACTGACATGCCTTGTGATATCATGTCCTTCTTTTCTTTTAAATTAGTGTCTTGATTCTGCATATTTCCTATTTTATCAACCAGGGTTGATCTTAAGGAGATGAGACTTAATTTTCCATATTCAATCATGTCACTATGTACATTGTCTGATGCACCAATTTCTTCCTTCATTTCTACTTCACAAAGGATTGTTAAATCCTAGAATTCAGTCATCATTAAGCTTTCCAATCTTGCTTGATGTCTACTCAAAGCATCTGCTACCTTGTTAGCTTTTCCAGGAGTATATAATATATCAAGATCATATGCAGCTAAAAACTCTACCCACCTATGTTGTCTCATATTCAAGTCTTTTTGAGAAAACAAATACTTAAGTGATTTATGGTCTGTAAACAATTCAAATTTAGTACCTAACAAGTAGTGTCTCCATAGCTTAAATGCATAAACAATGGCAGCAAGCTCTAAATCATGAGTGGCACATTTGGCTTGAGTTGCCTTGATGCATATGCTACGACTCTTCCATGTTGCATGAGTACTGCCCCTAACCCAGACCCACTAGCATCAGTATAAACCACTAATCCTTCATTTCCCTTTGGAACTTGCAAGACTGGAGCTTCCATCAATGCCTTCTTCAATGATTCAAAAGCTTGTTCACATTTTTCTATCCACACATATGGTTGCTCTTTTCTGGTTAGCTTGGTTAGTGGAATGGCTATCCTTGCAAAGTCTTTTATAAACCTTCTATAGTAGCCTGCCATTCCTAAAAATGACCTCACCTCAGTCACTGATTTGGGTCTACTCCATGATTGCACTGCCATGACTTTGTTTGGGTCTACACAAATCCCTTGTTGAGATATAACGTGTCCCAAAAATTTGACTTCATTCTGCCAAAATGTACACTTAGTAAATTTTGCCTTTAAATCATGTGCTCTTAATCTTGACAAAACCAGATGCAAGTGCTTTGCATGCTCCTCTTCTGATTTTGAATACACCAATATATCATCAATGAAAACAACTACAAATTTATCTAGAAAATCTCTGAATGTCCTATTCATTAAATCTACAAAATAGGATGGTGCATTTGTCAATCCAAAAGGCATTACTAAAAATTCATATAGCCCATACCTTGTGTTGAATGCAGTGCATTTAATACTCTCCTCCTCAACCTTCATTTGATGGAATCCAGAGGCTAAATCTAGCCTTGAAAAGATTCTTGCTCCATTTAATTGATCAAATAAATCATCAATTCTGGGGAGTGGATATTTATTCTTGATGGTAACTTTGTTTAATTCCCTGTAATCAATACACATCCTCATTGTACCATCATGTTTCTTCACAAATACCACTGGAGAACCCCAGTTTGAACTACTAGGCCTTATGAAGCCTTTCTGCTCCAATTCTTCCAATTATTGTTTCAATTCCACTAATTCTTTACATGACAAAAGTGGTTTAGGATATAATAAAACTGATCATAGAAATAGCACTAGATACGCTTTCATGTATAGAAAAAATGTTAGTGCTAGTACTAAATTTCGAGTAAAGTCTAGATCAAATTCTTATAGAAATTCAAATACTGCTATGACCAATAATATTTGTAATTTCTCTAGAAGTACAAAATCATTGAACGGAAATATGAATAAAAATTATCCAAGTATTTGGGTTCCTGTTAATTGGGAAAATAGAGAAAAATACATTGATGATTATTTTGATATGATAGTTAATAATGAAAATTATATTTATAAAGGTTCAACCACATCCAAATGGGTATGGTTTCCAAAGATCTAACCCCCCCGGACCCTAACATAGTAAGTGGGTACCAAAAAATGATTGTTATTGCAGGTACTCGGAGAAATAAAAAGAAAGATTTTGGAATTTGCAAATATGATTCCCTCATTCTTTTTTGATAATGACAAAGGGGGAGAGATAATGGAAAGCACATATTCAGCGGGGAGATTTATAAAAATTATATATAAGTACATTATATAGTTATCATCATCAAAAAGGGGGAGATTGTTAGGAAATCAAATCCATGGTTTTAATGACAACAACTATACAATGAAAATCAAATGTACATATACATGGAAATTGCTAAAGTAACATCACTAGAGAGACAAGAACGAGGCTCAAAGAACATTACAAGAGACGACAAGTCAATAGGATCAATGGAGCAATGACACAGATGCACATAAGCAACATACACAAGTTTCAGACGTCTGAAGCCACTAGCCAGACGTCTGAAGAAATTCTTTGGAATTCAAAACAGACAGGGTCAGACGTCTGGTTAATATACTTAGACGTCTGAAAGGCTATTGTATACAAAAAATATATAGAGCCAGACGTTTGAAACATATACCAGACGTTTGGAACTGAACTCGGATTTTGAAATTCAAATAACAACTGCCACACTTGAAAAGGCATCTTCGCTCCTCTTCGCTGCAACTCTTCATCACAACCATAAGCGACCATAGAACACTTGTTAATGGATGCAACTACTCAAGGAATCTCTCTACCACTATAAATAACATCAAGAATCAAAGAGAAGAATCAACCTAACTTACTTATGCTCTCTGATTATACACTCTATCATATACTCTTGATCTCTAGCAATCTATACTTGTATTCTACTCTTCCAAATATACAGTTCCTCATAGACAATACTCTCTAGATATATATTGGAAGCATTTGTACTATATAGTCAAAATCCGTGTAATAGAGAACACACAGTTAACAAAGAAACTCTGCTATTGTAAACATGTTCCTCCGGATGAAGTGAGGTTTATTTGGTGAAAGGAAATTCCAAAGAGGAGCTTCGGGACTGGACGTAGGACGGGAGGTCCGAACCAGTATAAAATCCCTAGTGTGATTATCCTTATTTACATACTTTATTATTGTTACACTATAGTTTAAATTAGTCATATACTTGTCATTTGTATAATCGATCCACCATACTATAGACTTTCAAGAGTGTTAACGTGAAAAATGTACGCTAACACCCCGGTGTGAATTGTGTTATAGCGAAAGCACCACCCGTTGGTACGGGAACTAAAAGTAAGCAGAGAATAGCAGAAAACAGTAGAAGGCAACAGTTTTATAGTGGTTCGGCTCAAAGTCAAGCCTACGTCCACTTAATCTCTTCTATGACTGATTTGATTACAGATTTTACAATAACTCTTTGATTACAACACAATCGAGACAAGTAATCAGAACTTCGATGTAGAAAAGCTCTTTCGATTCATGTTGAATGAACTTGATTCTTTTCGAAGATTCTTTGAAGTATCCTTTGCCTTTGAAGTGTTGAAGTCAGTAGAGAAATCAGCAGAGTCTTGGCGTTTCCAAAAATTCGTCCTCTTTCAAATGCGGAGTAGGCGGGATATTTATAGGAGAAAACTGGGCTTAGGTCGTGAGCGACCTAAGGGTCATCCCGAGTTAGCATAAGTCGTTGGCGACTTAATGGAATCATTCTAGGTGAGATACAGGCTGTGAGCGACCTAACATATGTAATACAGAAGTTATCTCGGTAGGATTAGGTCGTGAGCGACCTAATTGAAGTGGTAGGTCATGGGGCTTAACTCTGTAGCATGTTAGGTTGTTGCTTCTCCTGAGTTGTTAGGTCGCTTACTCGTTAGGTCGCTCTTTCTTTATCTTGCTAGGTCGCAAGAGACTTTCAGGAGTTAGGTCGCAGGAGCCTTTCAGGAGTTAGGTCGCAGGAGCCTTTCAGGAGTTAGGTCGCAGGAGTCTTTCAGGAGTTAGGTCGTAGCCTTCTTATCTTGTTAGGTCGTACCGTATTGAGCTGTTTTGTGTTATAGGTCGCTAACTTGTTACAGATTGTTAAGTCGTGAGCCTTAGGTCGCTAGGCCATTAAGTCGTTAGGTCGCTAGGTCGCAGAATAAAAGAGGGTTAACACTTGCCCCTCAAAGTATACGCCTAGGAGTTAGGTCGTGTGCTTCGATATCTCTTAACTCGTGCTATCTTGGATCGTTAAGTCGTGAGCGACTTATGAGGGAGTTAGGTCGTTCGTGCCGATTCGTGTTCCTCTGCCCTTGTATATAAGTCGCTGAAATCACCTCTTCCTTTCTTTACCTGATCTAACACTCTAACCCGCTTTCAAAAGATTTTCAAGCTCTCAAAGAAGAATTTAAATCAACCAGTCGCCGATCATCTCTACAATCACACTACGTAAGTGAATTCCGATCATCATCCAACCACGACCACCGTTGAATTGTGAATTCCCCGTTTTTCGACCCTAACCCGATTTCACATGCCATATTTCGCCACGAATCATATTACGATCGATTTTGATCATTATTGGACATGTTGTCATTGTAATTCATGAGCGCACAGCAGTGCATTGGGTTTATGATGGATCCGAGGTGTTTTGAATTGGTTTTGGATGATCTGGTGGTGTGGAGAGACGGTGGATTTTATTGTAGAGAGGCTAACGGGTTAGTGGGTTAGGCGATTTGTTGAAAGAAGAGGAGTTAGCGAGTTAAGGAGAGTTAGGTCGTGCTCGACCTAAAAGCCTTGAACGACTTAGGGCTTTAGCAATGTGGACATGAATCACGCGACTTAACTCTGTGAATGACTTAGCGACTTAGTCATAAAACTCCGAACGACATAAGGGATAGCGACTTAACTTGCCAGGATAGCATACGACTTAAAGCTAAAACGACTTAAAGAATCAACGACCTAATTTTCCAGAATAACACACGACTTAAAGAACCAGCGACCTAATTTTCCAGAATAACACATGACTTAAAGCTGAACGACTTAAAGAACCAGCGACCGAACTTAACTCGCAGCATAGCTTTAACTCGTAGGAAGATAACTGATAAACCTTATAACTTGAGCAGAGCGACCTAGGGAAGCCCTACCTATGTTAGGTCGTTCAGACATGAACTGGACGACCTAAAGGAGTCTCGAGCTAACTTAAGTCGTTCCTGCGACTTAAGGAATGAACTACATTTGAACACTTGCAGATTTATCCAGAACTTGATTGGACCTTTAATTCGAACTGCCAGAATTGTTGCACTTTATCACAGACTATATTGACTTTTAAGCTAACAACCTGTTAAATACAACATTTGCAGAAAACTAGGACGAATATACTCATCATCGACTATCCACATCGAGTGATGGATTAAGTCAAAGAGAAAATAATATGAATCTAATTAAAAGTGAAGTGTTGTGAATCAACTAACTTAAGTGGAGCATCAACGCAACATTCATACAGTTATAGCTACTTATTGCTAAATATTATCCGCATTGATACTACACTTAATTTTGATATGATAACAAGTCTTGAATCTTCCTGAATTGACGCGCGCCAACCAGTATTATTTCAAGTTTTACTTTATTTACTTGTTATTTTCAGCAGCTTTGCACAACACTTCACACACTTTTTAGGAAACGTGCACCTTCATATTTAAATATACAGTTCCTTGTGTAGAATGACTTCTCATCAAGTACAAGAAGAGACAGTAGATCGGACCGGTGAAGTTTTTTCGATTGCCGCTCTTTTGAATGATCCTCCGGAAAGAGTTCCAACTGCGCTGAACCAACGGACCTTCAATCAGTTATGCATGCAATTTGGTATTGCTGAAGCGGATGCTCTACTTCCTAGAGTTAACGACGCTGCCGACAGGCCACCACATGGCTTCGTTGCAATTAATCGTCACATGTGTCTGAACGGAGCTATTCCCCCTTTCAATGACTTCCTCAGAACTCTTCTCCTTCGATTAACCATCTCTCCGTTCCAGTTGCACCCCAATGGCTATGCCATCTTGCTGGGGTTGTGTGTATTATTCAGGAGGACACTTGATCACCTCCCAAGCTTTGAGGAGATCTGTTACCTGTGTACATTTGCGAGGAACAAAGATCATCCTTCTATTATTCTGGTAAGGAGCGCCAGGAACCGTAAGTTAATTACGGATCTACCCGAGAGCGCCCACAGATTTCTAAATCAATTCTTCTATGTCTGTTGTCCTCCGGGATTCTACGGCATCTGGAGAGTAGGAAGTAAGACCGCCTATCTCCGTTTACTTCATTTCTGAGCTTTTCAAAATTCGAGTTGTCAAGTGCTAACTTCATTCTTTACTTTTGCAGCAATTCCTCCTCTCTCTAAAGATTTTACTCACAAATCTACCTTTGACAGCTTGAGTGCTATAGCTGCCAACGAAAGAAGTATCAAATTTCTTCAGAGGAACGAATTTATGCATCAATTCGGACTCTTACATTCCTCTCGATCTGTTCAGCCTCGTGACGCTCCCAACTCTCAAACAGAAGCATTAGATGCTCCAGCTTCCGCAGAGGAATCCGCATCGAAGGAA
Organism: Allium fistulosum; assembly: GCA_030737815.1. Lineage (NCBI taxonomy): Eukaryota > Viridiplantae > Streptophyta > Magnoliopsida > Asparagales > Amaryllidaceae > Allium > Allium fistulosum. Next base: position 1,364,087,222 of record CM060902.1, on the reverse strand, counting down.
CCCATTATAGAGACTTCACTAGTGAAATGTTCTGGTTCCGGTGCGGGGTTATCTGACAAGCCTAAACTTCCGCCCGTTATTGAAGAAGATGAACTCTCTCAACATTCTGGGAAGACTACAAAAAAGGCTGATTAGGAGGCTGAGAAAGATAGCTCCGCTACGGAGAGCATGGAAAACGTTAAAGAGGGCACTACTGATATAACCCCTTCCGTTGGTCATAACGGTGATGACATTTTTAGGGGATTGAGTGATTTTATGGTGACCTCCCAAGAGCTTTTTAAAGACGATGCCATCGCTTCTAAGCTTGTCTCTCCATTGGTTGAAGCAACATCCGTCTTGCGACCACTCCCGTCAACCCAAGAGTTGACTCCTATTGCAAAAACCGACATCACTCCTAAGCTGAAGAGTGGTTTGTAGCTTGACATGCGTAGTTTACACGCCACGCACACACTTAGGACTTTTGGCAATTACGTGCACTTAGCTTCTTTAATTCGAAGATTTCTAAATCTTTGTCTCTTCTTTACTTTCAGGTTCTCCCATGGGACGCAGCGGCTCGTATTATGATGATTTTCAACGCTACGGAAGGCGTGACTTTTATGATCCCCGACGCTATCTCTCTGCCCCCAGGGAAACTGATGAGGAATGAGCGGCTAGGAAAGCTCGTGAGAGGCAGGCTTATGAGGAGCGGTATGGAAGAAAAGATGACCGCCATGACTCCTACCAAAGGGATGACGACTCTCTCAAAAGAAAGTCTCATGATGATAGGGGAAAGAGTCACATAACCGAGGATCCAAGCAAGCGGGCCAAACTTGATGACAAGTCTTCATCTAAAATCTCTAAAGTGCCTGCTGCTTCTATATCTTTAGACATCCCTTCCAGCTCTCCTACCCTTAAAGGAGCTGATATTTAATCAATCATCAACAGGCCTCCTTATCTGGTTGAGAAGCCTCCGCCTATACTCCATAGCCAATTTCCAAAGTGGTGTTTGAAAGGAGTGTGTTTTGATTTGGACTTGGTACCGATTGACAAGCAAGCCATGCTGAGAAAATCTTGATGCTGTCAAGCTCGATATCGAAAGAATGTCCAGCTGGCAAAAACTGGTCGATGAGCTGCAAAGAGTAAACCGTGCAAATCTTGAGGCTATGCTGACCATGGATAATGATAAGTCTGAGTGGTAGAAAATTCTTGATCAGCACGATGCGGAGATGAAGAGCATCATTGCTTACAACGAGGAGCTTGAGGCTGAAGTCAAGAAGCTTAAAGATGAGCTCGCCACCTCTTCCACTTCTTATACACAAAAAGAAGAGGTGCTCCAGAAGCAAGTAAGAGACGCTCACGCTGCTCAGCGAGATGTTGAGGCCAAACTTGAAGCAGAGCAGAGAATTGTTGAAAAGTACCGCAAAGATGCTGCTCAGCTGCGGGAAAAAACTAGCTCTCAAGACGCGAAGATTGCGATGCTGAAGATCCAGCTTGCTAAAGCTGAAAAAGAACGTGACGACGCCATTTCTGGAAAAGCGGCAGCTGAACATTCGCACGAGGCGACTAAAGCCAACATCAGCTCCACTCTATTTGAGTTTTACGTTCTCAGCGTCTTAGGGAAAGGCAGTCTCTCTTTCTTGGGCCCGAAGTATGAGATTACATTGGCTGAAGTGTGTGAAGCAGCAGTTGAAGTGCTCAAAGATGCTGGCTACACCGAAGAGGATTTCGAGGCTAATTATTTGGACGATGAGGGTCGTGCCGCCCTTGCAAGAGGGAAAGAACAACTTGCTAATCAGCGAGCCGAAGTAGCGGAAGGAGAGCGTCCAGGGAAGGCACCTTTGACCGACCCAGCCCGTCCTTCGTCTTCGGTCAACGTTGATATTATTGGCTCAAGTTCCCATTCTCCGCCTCCTGCTAAAACCGAAATCGAAGCTAAAACTGCTCACACCGAAGAAGAGGCCCAAGAAAGCACTGAAGCACATGATTATGAAATCGACGTGATCAAGCCAAGCTCTCCAGGTAACTTCAATTCTGATCCAGCTCAAGTAGACTGCTTGTTTGCTTCACATGAGCTCGATGAACTTTTTGTCTATTACTTAAGCTTTGATGTGCCACTATCTCCTCTCTTTGCGGGGAATACTGATGTTTTTAACTTTTCTTCCTCTATAGCGAAAAAACAAGTGCTGCACAGGCTTCGCCTCCCCCAGCTGTTGCTCCTCCACTTCTTCAAGTTACTCCTCCTTCTGCTTCTCAACCGGGATCACAAGAAGAAAAAATAGAATCTCTTCAAGGTTTAGATGACCGGGCGGCTTCACAAGAGCAGAAGGCCAAAGAACTTGAGGAGGGTGAGAGGACCCCAGAGAGATTCACTGCCGATGATACAAAGCTTTCTGATCTTATCTCTCTGGGCAGCGAATCTTCTTCGAAGAAGAAGGGAAAGCGCGTAATTTCAAAGAAAAAGAAGGACGCTCCTGTTGGCGATGAGAAAGCAGAAGAGGACCCAATTGCACCTCTTTCTCCTTCTTCCCCGAAGAGTTCAAACCGACCTAAAAAGTTAATCATTAGGCCGAGTGAGGACTCGAAAGGCGGTGGGAGGAAGAAGAAATGAGTCTGGCTTTTATCCTTCTTGCTCTCCTTTTTTGGTTGTATATAGAGACTTGTATCGACCGGACATTGTTCGGGTACCGGCCCCCGCTTTTTGAAACCTGTACATGTATAAAAAAAATTGATAGTATGGAATAAAAATGACTCTTTTTACTTGTACAATCTCTTGTCCGTATTTGTGAATGCATTTATTCCTTATTTTTGCACAAATTTCTTTATTTTCTTTGTACGATACTGCAGTGAGCTCGTGGTATGCTGTTTGAGCGTTGTTTTTATTAATATAGATATATTGCCCCCATACCATGGCTTATTGCAATATTCTGAAAAGACTTGTACTCTTATTCTAGAGAATAATTCTTCCGTTTTGAGGAAATATCATTCTGCTTTAGTAGAGTGTGCTTTGTATCGGAGAAGTTTTCTTTTCTTTTTACACTTCAACTTTCAGAGATGGTCACTTCCATTTTTTTTTGAAAAGTGGATTCTCCTATGCAGTGAAGCGGGTTCTCGAAGAAATCTTTGATCTGTTTGTCAGAAAGTTATGTCTCATCGCTGAGTGGGCCCATGGGACAGACGTCAGCTGTTTTATCGGATATTTGTTTGCACAAATGATCACGAGCATTTAGCTGCGGCCTAGAACCTTCCTTTTGAGAAGGTGCCCCTTCGGTGGTTCCATCAACGACTTTTTCAAGAGATAACATTTTATTTTTGGGCGTGCCTCGTTAGAGGGCTTGATTTGGCATTTCAACTTGTGCAAGTGTGCCTCCGGAGAGGGATTTATTTGGCATTTAAACTTGTGGAAGTGTGCCTCTGGAGAGGGCTTTATTTGTTTGCCTGAAAGTCATTTCTCACAGTTAAATGGATCCACGGGGCGGACGCAAGCAACCTAATTGGATGTTCATGCACAAACAATCGCAATTAACTAGCAAGGGCCCGGTGCCTTCCTTTGGGAAGGTGCCCCTTCGGTGGTACCACCAACCTTTTTGGTTGAGAAAAACATTCCATCTTACGGCGTGCCTCGTTAGAGGGCTTGCTTTGGCACTTCAACTTTTTTAGGGAAGAACGTTCCAATGAGAGTAGAAGTGTGCCTCCGAAGAGGGCTTCATTTGTTTGCCTGAAAGTTATTTCTCATAGTTAAATGGATCCACGGGACGGACGCAAGCAACCTAATTGGATGTTCGTTTGCACAAACGATCGCAATTAACTAGCAAGGGCCCGGTGCCTTCACTTTGGGAAGGTGCCCCTTCGGTGGTACCACCAACCTTGTTACTTGAGAAAAACATTTCATTTTACGGCGTGCCTCGTTGGAGGGCTTTCAATTGTGCCTCCGGAGAGGGCTTTGAATTGTGCCTCCGGAGAGGGCTTTACTTGTTCCGTTTGCCAGGAAGGTTGTATCTCACAGTTAAGTGGATCCATGGAGCAAACGCAAACTACCTAATTTGATGTTTGTTTGCACAAATGATCGCAATTAACTAGTAAGGGCCTGGAACCTTCACTTTGGGAAGGTGCCCCTTCGGTGGTTCCTCCAACCTTTTTGTTGAGAGACAAGATCCCATTTTGGCTCTTTTTGACTGCTTGCCCATGTCTTTTCATCATCTGTTTCTTAGCGATTCCTCGTTATCATTCCTTAAATCATGTTCCTTTCTTTCGTAGGTTGTTTGATTCGTCCAGAGAAGTGTACTCCATTGTTAAGTGAATCCACGGGGCAGACGCAAGCTACTTAACCGGATGTTTGTTTGCACAAACGATCGCAATCAGTTAGCAAGGGCCTGGAACCTTCACTTTGGGAAGGTGCCCCTTCGGTGGAATCACCAACTGTTTATGAGAAGCACTTCTTATGTAGGAATTGAACCTGGAATTTTTGTGGCTTGACATTTGTTTGTCGAGTGATTTGTGGGAATTGCTTGGCCTTGCGATGTATTGAATAGGTAAGCTTTGCTTTGATAGCCTGCAATATTAAATTAACATTTTAGCAACATATTTAAGATGTTTGCACATTGAAATGAGACAGGCATTTTATAGTAGCAGAAGACACAAGATTTATAGTGGTTCGGCCAAGAATTGGGCCTACATCCACTTTATAGTTCTTATTGCCGAGTCACACTGATTTTACAATGGCTTACAATTCAAGAATGATACATCCATAATTATTTTACAAATTTGAGCATAGCTTCTAAGTGAAATATGGACGTAAGTGATTGCTGTTCCAGGCTCTTGGAATTGGATCGCCTTCGACAGTTGTGAGTTTGAAAGTGCCATCAAGAAGTTTTTTGCCTATAACATATGGCCCTTCCGAGTTTGGACCAAACACCCCTGTTGCTGTCATGATCCTTTTCAGGACTAGATCCTCAATTTCAAAGCTGCGTTGGCGTACTTTAGAATTGAAGTGCCTGGCTATCCTTTGCTAACGAGCTGCAACTCTGAGCTCAGCCTCTTTCCTTCTTTCGTCAAGTAAGTCAAGTGCTTCAAGTTGCAGCTTTCATTTTCAGCTTGGTTGAAGTGAATTCTCCTGTGTGAGGGGACCTCTATCTCCACGGGAATCATGGCTTCTGATCCATATGCTAATGAAAATGGAGTGTGCCCAGTCGCAGTTTTGTGGGTAGTTCTATAAGCCCATAGTGCTAGCGGCAGTTTATCGACCCAACCACCTTTTGCTTTTTCCAGCTATTTTTTTATGCTTAATTTGATAATTTTGTTCACTGCTTCCACTTGCCCGTTTGCCTGCGGATGGGCCACTGCTGAGAAGCTTTTTTGGATCTTGAATCGCCTGCAAAAATCCTGAAATTCTTCGCTTTCGAATTGGGTACCATTGTCTGTGATTATCTTCTAAGGCACACCATACCTGCAAATGATATTTTTAGTCACAAAATTTATCATCTTTTTAGAGGTAATAGTAGCCAATGGTTCAGCTTCAGCCCATTTAGTGAAATAATCAACAGCAACAATAGCATATTTGATTCCGGACTTGGCAATCGGCAAAGGTCAGATGAGATCTATCCCCCAAATGGCTAATGGCCATGGACTGACCATCTGTGTTAGCACGGTGGAAGGTGCTCTTGGGATTTTTGCAAATCTCTGGCATCTGTCACACTTTCGGGAGTAGCTAGCAGCATCTCGATTAATATCTGGCCAAAAATACCCATAGCGGAGAATTTTCTTTGCAAGAGTTTGGCCACCTGAATGATCCCCACACTCTCCTCCGTGCACCTCAGATAAAATTGTCTTAGCTTCTTCTTTGGTTACACATCGGAGTAATGGCATCAAGAATCCTTGTCTGTACAAATGGCCGTCTTGAATTACATATCTCGGGGCTTTTCTTAACAGCTTCTGGAGCTCTTTTGAGTTTTCTGGCAAGGAGCCGTTGAGTAGATATTCCTTGATAGGGGTCATCCATGACTCCTATTCTTGAGACACAGTCATGATCCAATCAATATCCATTTCATCAGTACTTGGAGCTGACAAGACTTCCACAGGGACCAATCCTAATAACTGAGCTTCGCCAGAGCTTGAATATTTTGTGAGAGAATCTGCCTTCATGTTCTCTTCCCGGGGTATATGGTTGATTGTATAATGATCAAAATCATCGAGAAGCTCCCAGGCCTTTGATAAGTAAGCAGGCAGATTTCCTCCTTTAGTCTGAAATTCTTTCTTGACTTGGCATACAATAAGCTGGGAATCACTGAAGATCTGCAATACTTTGATGTTCAGTTCTTTAGCAATTTTTAAGCCGGCAATAAGAGCTTCATTATTTGTTAAAGGAAATTCTAATCTCAATGCATAACACAATGATCGCCCTTCGGGGGTTTCAAGCACAACCCCAGCTCCAGAGCAATAGTCATTTCTTGCACCATCAACATATAATTTCCATCGGATCGGGATGTCATTAGTCACTTCTTCCTCACTGCCACCTTTATCTGTGTATTCTACAATGAAATCTGCTAAAGCTTGTCCATTGATTGCTCTTCGGGGATGGTAGGTGATATCGTATTGACTAAGTTCAATATTCCACTTCAGAAGACGACCCGAAGTTTCAGGGCAAAATAGGACTTGCTTTAGAGGTTGATCAGTGAGGACTTTGATAGGATGAGCCTAGAAATATGGCCTCAACTTTCTGGACGCAATTAACAAACAATAGGCGAGCTTTTCCAGCTTTGAATAGTTCATCTCTGCCCCAGTGAATCTTTTGCTGATGTAATAAACCGAGTGCTGAACTTTTGCGTCTTCCCGTACCAATGCTGCACTAAGAGCATGAGATGAAACCGCTAAGTATATGAAAAGATCTTCACCATTGCTGGGCTGAGAAAGTATTGGAGGCTTTTCCATGTGACGAATCAGTTCTTCAAAAGCTTTCTGACATTCGGGAGTCCATTCAAAGTTTTTCTTTCCTTTCTTCAGAGCGTCAAAGAAGGGAATGCATTTATCAGTGACCCTGGAAATGAACCGACTTAAAGCAGCGACTTTCCCGTTGAGACTTTGCAATTCCTTCTTTGTTCTAGGGGCTGTGACCTCTCTTAAAGCAGTAATCTGAGCAGGATTAGCTTCGATGCCCCTAGCACTCATAATGAAACTCAAGAATTTTCCGAACTCCACCCCGAACGAACATTTCAGAGGATTTAGCTTCATCCCATACTTTCGGAGAATCGCGAACATTTCTGCCAAATGATCCATGTGATCCACTGCTTTCTTCGATTTCACTAACATATCATCGACATATACTTCCATAGTCTTGCCAATCTGAGGTTTGAACATGGCATTAACAAGTCTTTGATAAGTTGCCCCTGCGTTCTTTAGTCCGAAGGGCATGACTTTATAGCAGTAAAGACCAACATCATTGATGAAGCTCGTGTCCTCCTGATCTGGCTCATGCATCATGATTTGATTATATCCTGAGTAAGCATCCATAAAAGACATTAATTCATGCCCGGCTGTTCCATCCACCAACTGATCAATTCTGGGCACTGGGAAACAGTCTTTGGGGCATGCTTTGTTCAAGTCTGAAAAGTCGATGCACACTCTCCACTTCCCATTTGCTTTTTTAACCAACACCGGATTAGAGACCCAATTTGGATAAGTGGATTCTTTAATGAAGCCGTTTTCCATGAGCCGATCTACTTCTTCTTTTAATGCTGTCGACCTTTCAGGACCTTGGGTTCTTCTTTTCTGCTTTACGGGTGTGAATTTCGAATCAATATTCAAAACATGCACTGCGATTTCTGGAGATATTCCACACATGTCAGCATGACTCCAAGCGAATACATCCAGATTTGCTTTTAAGAATGATATCAGCATATTTTGAACTGTCATAACAAGTTGTGAACCCACATTCAACACCTTGTTCGGGTCAACAGATATCGGCACTGTTACTTCCACTGGTACCACTCTACTTTCCCCTGCACTGGTTTTTCTGGGATCAATCTCCTTTGGTGCACCACTGTGCTCACCAGTGCAGGGTCCACCATGTAGTTGCTACAAGGTGGGTTCTTTGATGCGGAGTGGAGCTGTCGCACCTTTACCCATTTCTCTTTTCCTTCTTTCCCGCAACTTTGTAAAATTGCATTCCCGCCCGGCATTTTGGTCCCCCTTCACAATACTGACGCCATTATCAGTGGGGAACTTCATAGTCAGGCACCATGGGGCGAGAATGGCCTTGAATGCAGCAAGAGTTGGTCGTCCTAAGAAGGCATTATAAGCGGAGAATTCATCAACAATTACAAAAGTTTGCTTTCGGACCACCTTCTTTTCTCCTTCTCCGAGTTCTACAAACAAGTCAATAGTCCCAATTGGCTGTTTTGGTTCTCCAGTGAACCCAACAATCTTCTGCGAGGACGCTTGGACATCAGCCATGGGAATTTTCATCTGATCAAATGTCTTTCTGAAGAGGATATTACAAGAGGCGCCGCAATCAACAAGCACCCTCCTTATAATGGCTGATCTGATGCCTGCAGATATTACCAAAGGATCCATGGTGGGAGCTTCAACCCCAACAGAGTCTCTAGCCCGGAATATGATGTCTTCGCTAAAAGTTCTTTGTTGTTTCAAAGGTGCAGCATCTTATAAGACAAAAACAGTTTCTTCCGCCGGAGCATATCTCAAAGCGCGAGCATATCTCTCCATCTCACCCCAACTTCTGCCTGCTGGGTGAGGACCCCCTGTGATAACATTGATGATGGGCCTCTCAGAATCCTGCGCTGCAGTCCTCTCTCCTGAGTTAGGTCGATGAGCAGGCACTTGTTGCCCCTGAGTAGACGAGGTTGGGTCAGCTCTGTTTCTCTTCACATACTGTTGTAGTTTGTTCTGTCTCAGTAGCTTTTCAATCAAACTCTTTAAATGGCGACATTCATTAGTGTTATTGCCAGGCTGATTGTGGAACCGACAGAATCTCCCATTATTCATAGCATTTTTCCCAAGCTTCATCTTAGGTGGTTTGGGGTATTCAACGGCATCCTTGGTTGCGAAAAATATGTTTTCTGGAGTATCAGTTAGGGGAGTAAAATCTGAAGGCTTAAAGTAACGAAGTTTCTTCACATCTTTCTGTCCTTTCCTACTGTCATTCTCCCTCTTCTGACCGCCAGGTTCCTTTTTATTAGTAGCAACATTGTTATTCTTGACTCCAGCCACGTCTACTTTTGCTTGTACATGAAGGCTTTCTAAGCGCATGAATTCATCAGCCTTCTTATAGAACTTCTCAAGTGAGTTTGGCTCTTTCATCTTTAGCCATTTTCCGAATTCACTTGACTTATCAATAGCTCGCATCAAGTAGGTCAGAATCATTCGAGGCCCTGCATTATCAATTTCAGCCAAGGCTATGTTGAAGCGGTTTAAGAAAGATTTGATAGATTCTCCGGGATTTTGTTCGAGGCTGGATAGTGATATTATGTCCTTGGCCTTCGAAGCATACAACCTGAACTGATCTTTGAATTTCTGAGTTAAATCGGAGAACTGGTCCACAGATCGAACTGGCAGCTTTGTGAACCAAAGCAAGGCAACTCCCTCTAAGTACACAGGAAAATATCTATATTTGATCTCGTCAGTTGCCCTGGCACCTGTCATATGCCAGTCGTACTTGTATAAGAATTGGTTTGGATCACTTGTCCCTCTATAAGCTGGAATGGTGGGAGGGACAAACTTCCTTGGAAATTCAGCCTTCAAAATTCTTTCAGTAAAAGGAGTTTTGCTTGGAGCAAACCCCCAGTCATTTTCATCTTCCTTGCTTTTCATGCTTTCCTTCATAATCTGTCGAATCATTCCCGAGAGATATTCCACATCGTTTAGTCAGCTACTTTTTCGAAAGTTTGCCTGGGCAAACGTTCACGAAGAGTTGGCTGCGGCCTTGAACCTCCAGCTCTGGGAGGTGCCCCTTCGGCGGTGCCAGCTGTCCTTTGAGGAATACTTTTCCCTTGGGGATCATGAACATCTTCAGCAAAGGTTTCTTCGTTGTTTTCTAGTGGCTGGTTAACTCCAAGTAAAGCATTCAATTTGTCCAACATTAAAGCGTTATGGGCTTCCATTTGTTGATACAGCCCAGACACTACGGCATCCAATTCTGCCCTTGTGACTCCAATATTAGGAGTCGCTTGATTTGATGCGGGAGAAGTGGCGGTGTTGTCATGAGCAACTCCAGATCTAGTAGATTTACTTTTCCTTCCAGGAGCCATAATTTCGGTTAGACTTCTGGTTTTGAGGAAGAGTCATTCCACAAATCTTTGTGAAGAAATGATGAAAGCACTCCTGAGTTGGGTTCTCAGTGAAAGCACCAAAAATGTTAACGTGAAAAATGTACGCTAACACCCCGGTGTCAATTGTGTTATAGCGAAAGCACCACCCGTTGGTACGGGAACTAAAAGTAAGCAGAGAACAGCAGAAAACAGTAAAAGACAACAGTTTTATAGTGGTTCGGCTCAAAGTCTAGCCTACGTCCACTTAATCTCTTCTATGACTGATTCGATTACAGATTTTACAATAACTCTTTGATTACAACACAATCGAGACAAGTAATCAGAACTTCGATGTAGAAAAGCTCTTTCGATTCATGTTGAATGAACTTGATTCTTTTCGAAGATTCTTTGAAGTATCCTTTGCCTTTGAAGTGTTGAAGTTAGTAGAGAAATCAGCAGAGTCTTGGCGTTTCCAAAAATTCGTCCTCTTTCAAATGCGGAGTAGGCGGGGTATTTATAGGAGAAAACCGGGCTTAGGTCATTAGGTTTTAGGTCATGAGCGACCTAAGGGTCATCCGGAGTTAGCATAAGTCGTTGGCGACTTAATGGAATCATTCTGGGTAAGATACAGGCTGTGAGCGACCTAACATATGTAATACAGAAGTTATCTCGGTAGGATTAGGTCGTGAGCGACCTAATTGAAGTGGTAGGTCGTGGGGCTTAACTCTGGACATGTTAGGTCGTTGCTTTTCCTGAGTTGTTAGGTCGCTTACTCGTTAGGTCGCTCTTTCTTTATCTTGCTAGGACGCAGGAGACTTTCAGGAGTTAGGTCGCAGGAGACTTTCAGGAGTTAGGTCGCAGGAGTCTTTCAGGAGATAGGTCGCAGGAGTCTTTCAGGAGTTAGGTCGCAGGAGCCTTTCAGGAGTTAGGTCGCAGGAGTCTTTCAGGAGTTAGGTCGTAGCCTTCTTATCTTGTTAGGTCGTACCATATTGAGCTGTTTTGTGTTATAGGTCGCTAACTTGTTACAGATTGTTAAGTCGTGAGCCTTAGGTCGCTAGGCCATTAAGTCGTTATGTCGCTAGGTCGCAGAATAAAAGAGGGTTAACAAAGAGGTTCAAAGTTCCTCGTATAACACTAGATGATTAACATAACACCAGAAATTTATTCATATTGGCAGTTAACAATGAAGGACTAGAGATTTAGCCTGGTGATGAGCAATAAAAGATGGAATTACCATTCTTGATAATAAGTGATAGAAGACTAAAATGCCACTCTCAGAATCTTCATATTGAGAGGTCAAAATATTATTCTTCGATAACAAGTGATGAAAGACCAGAGTATCATTTCTGGTAATAAGTGTTAGAGGAACGGAAGCGTACATCCTAATAATGAGTGACAGAAAGTCAATAAACCAATTCAGCGTCAATAATGGGAGTTTAGTAAACCACTTTTGGTAATAAATAATTGTTGATCGTAATATTCTTTGCAGACATTTGATAGTTGCAGTTCAGAGCATTATTTTAGACATTAATGATAGAAGTCTCGAAACCCATTTTTTGGAATTTAATAATAGGAAACCAAGATACCGTTTCTGAAAGTTAATAGTAGAAGACCAGAATGTCATTCCCGGCAACTGATAATAGAAGACTAGACTACCATTCCTGGTTATTAATAATAGAAGACCAGAATTCCATTCTAGGAAATAATAATAGAAGACCAGAATACCATTTTCGGCAATTAATAATAGAAGACTAGAATACCATTTATGGCAATTAATATCATAAGACCAGAATTCCATTATTGGTAATTAATAATAGCAGACTAGAATACCATTTCTGGCAATTAATGATAGAAGGCTAGAATACCGTTTGGCGGAGGTCCAAAAATTTTCTCTGACTCTGTTCATAGATGTCATCTTTAGGCTTCGAATATATCTTGCATGCTTTTGCTTTCCCAGGCCCTAATTTTCTTTATTCATTTGTTATTTGCTTTTGGCCTATTTCAAGTGAGGACTCTTTTGTCCGGTTTTGTGCTTATTTATGCATAGCCTGTTTCAGGCTGTTAGTCATCTTTGATAATACCGATCTCTTTGGTGGTTGTTATTTTAAGCGACGCCAATTTCTATTGGTGCCTATTTCAGGCATGGACATTTCTTAGTCCGCTGGACATTTCATTCGGGTTTCCGATGCGCTTGCTAGCTTATTATGAAGCAGGACCCGAGGACTTACTCGTCCTCCCTCCAGGAGGCGCCTTAACCTGGCCATAACGTGACGCGACTAAGGGCTTGTTCGGTACCTTGGCCAGGCCATAGCATGGCAAGACCAAGGGATTACCCGTCCTCCCTCCAGGAGGTGCCTTATCTTGGCTATAACGTGACGCGAATAAGGGCTTGTGCTGCTTTAACCTGGCTATTTTTGATTTTGGTGCGAATAAAGGCTTACGCCCTCCCTCCAGGAGGTGCGTTGACCTGGCCATCTTAGCACAACCAAGGGCTTTCTACCATCGTTGGTAGCCTACCTTTTTAGGTAGTCCAAGTTTAGGGAGAACTCTTCTCCCGATCATGTAGACTTTTCTTATTTCGAAAATAGAGCTTTTATTTCATGGTTTGGTTAATCCCTTACAAACTATTTTAGCTTCCCTTGTTGTAGAAGTGTAGGACCATCTTTCTAAGTACTTTGCGTTGGTTAGTACCATGTCCATTCATGAGATGGAAATTGCAATACACTCCTTTGGACCTTTTCTCAAACCTTGGCCTTTTCTTTTGAGATGGCCAGTAGTTCGATTCGTCTTTGGTTTTAGTATATATGTCCTCAATTGACGTCGTAAGATTGTACTCTCCAAGAAGTATTAATTTTTGAGCCATTCTTGATTAGCGTCTAAATCTTTTGTGGCTTGGTCCAAATACTTCTTGAGGAATGGACTTTCTTTTCATGGCTGGTTGGCTTTCTTCCAAAGGCTTTCCATCCAATCTCGAGGTCTCGGTTAGAAATCTCTTGGTGATTCTTATGTTTCCACCAGGCAGTTCTTTTACCCTACTTACTTTTCCAGCCGCATATTTTTCCAGATGCTCGTAGCTTTCCCTGGGGTGAAAGGCCTCACTTATGATCCTATTCCATTTGTTTGAGAAATTATCATAATCCTTTATCATTTCTTTTTCAAAGATGGTTCCCTAGGAATATGATTGGATGGTTTTCCTCATTTTGTTAAAAACGTTGTCGCTTCTATTTACTCCTCTTCCAAGTGCAAAGATCGGGGTTGGTCCCATGTGGAAGGGGTTTAAGCTCCATTTTTCTGGATCATAGGATTCCGGCTTCTTTCTGTTTATAATTCTCAAGGCTTCAAGCCTTAACCTTTGTTCCTCATTTTGATTAGAATCTTTGTTGTCCACATAGGGAAATCTTGTAAGTTGGGGTTCAGAAGACCCTTGTTCGGACCTATTGAATCTTATAGCCATAATTGAATCAGTAACAAGTGATTTTGATGTGAAATTAGCTCGATAAGGGTCGAAGAACAGTAGTGTCGGAAGATCTAACAAGTCGGAGGTTCGGGCCCTCTTTCTAGCGCAAAAAATGTTAACCATATTTTTGGTCAACACCCCAAATAGTGCTTTCAATAGGAAAGAGGAGGTTGGTTAGGTTGAAAGGTACGTTAACCTAGATAATAGCTCCTACGCTTTACTCCTATAATTGATATATTTGGACTTGAAGATTACAATGTAGGCAGAAGGTTTAATCTTTCAATCGGAAGGTTATTACCTTTGTTTCGAACCTTCGTGAAGCTTTTCTCTACAGCTCTAATGATGATTAACCAAATGTTATCTTTTAAAGTTACGCTCTAGTGATTTCGAAATGTTTGGATGATTGACTCCTTTGGCAACAAGGTGAGGAATGGAATCCTGGGCGATATGTGAAGACCCTTGATCTTGTCGAAGGGTTTATTTGCTCTTAGGAAGTTGAACTTGATCTAGCCGAAAGGTATTAGAACTCTAACTACCAGATTGAACTTTATTTTCCTACACTTATATTGTTCCAAGGGGTTTGAGTGGTTGGCTAATGACTGTGGAAGGTTATTGCTGTTAGGATATAAGTATCTACCAACTTTAGATGAAGCAACTCGATTACAATGCCGAAAACCCCAGAAGGTTACTGCTTATATTAATCCAGATTAGCTATTGGCCCTATAGATGGGCAGAAATAGAAAACTCAATATCTTTCTTTGCTACAAATGATAGCTTCAATCAACTGATCTTCAGACCTATCAGCTAGAACCTTTTGGGAGAATTGATCCTGCAAATTGGTATTACGACAGCAAAAGGATAAGCAATCTATAAAACGGTTCACAAAATCAGAAAACTTCCCTTGCCATCCTCATAAGGTTTTACTTTTATTGAATTTCCCAAATTAGATCCTCAATTAGGGTTACAGAATTCTGATCAAGAAGTTACTAGATTTTCGAAAAATGAATGGAAAAGTCCCCTTAAACTGGACCCCATGGGTCCTATTTATAGATGCGGGTGGCATCCCATCAGCCTTATGCCTTTATCTGGTATGGAAGGTTGCCTTTGGTATGCGGTTGTAAACCTTTCGGTCTTGCCTAAAGATAGTTTTTTGTACACGATTGTCGGTCTCTCATTATTGTTGTAAGGTTCGTTGATTGTGTATCACCATGGTCTGCCGAATGCTGCTGAAAGATTTTTCCTTCACTTGTTTTCAAGAAACTATTGCCTTTACTGGAAGGTCTATTATATGCATAGCGCATGAACCTTCCAATCCACCGAAAGGTTTATAGCCTTTGCGAACCCTTTGGCCTTAGCGGAAGGCCGCTTTTTCCTGTCCAACTACTGCTGAAAGTTGTATCTTCCCTGGGTGATGGCGGAAGGTTGTTTTCCATTAACTTATGAATGATGTTTTTATCTAAACCTTCCGAAAACATCGCAAGGTGCCTTGCAAGTGTATTATCTGGCCTGAAAAGCTCATTGCGTTTTCGGAAGGGTTGGCGTGAGGCCACGTCTTTGTTTCCTCTTGTTCGCTTCCTCCTAAGGGTAAGCGCCTCCTGATCATTGTAGAATGACACTTTACTTCTTCCATGAAAGGTCTTGAGCCGCTTCATATTATTGACTGCATTCCTTCGATCTCTCCGAAAGGTCTGATCCTGCTCTTTTCCTTTCTTTCCTCTATTTTAGTCCTCATGGCTTAAGCGGAGGGTGAATTTTCTGAGTAACATAACTCGCTATCGATGAAGCCTCCTGCTCCAAACTCCTCCAAGATGCACTAGTGGAAAACCTGAACTACTTGGCTGCCCATAAAAATTTGAGCACCCTAGAGTTTTAGGGAAAGAAAATAAAACTCCGAGTTAGACATGGGTCTGGTGTGAGTAAACTCAAAGCAACTAAATTATTACTTTTAAAACTCTTTTAAAATCAAAGGTATCTTGTAAGACCATGCCGCACATAAACACGGACGAATTTTTACCTTACGATAACCAAAACACTTTTATATAAAAATCCAGTGATATTATAATAATGTCTAAGGGTTCAAAGTAAAATATTAAAATAGCTGGAATGCTTGCATCTCACATTTCATCGGCCAAATTCTATCGAATTAGAAAATTAGCCGAACGAATTAATAATAAAATTTACCACAAGCGCACGGCGTACAAATGTTAGTACGTGGCGAGTACGGGTCGATCTGCAAGGAATTGTTAGATTTTAAATCTATTCAATCAAATTAAACCAAAATTGAAAGTGATTAGCTAGAAAATGTAAGAAAAATGACAAAAAGAAAGTGATAAAAATATGAGAGTAGAAAGACAATTTAGAGATAAATTCACTCTCTAAATCACATAGTTCAACAAAAATGAAATTATGATCTCTCTTTTTTGGTCATTAGTGAATTTAAATGATATGTTTATCATAAGTATGACTTGTTTTTGCTATTAATTAGCTCAACATAAGCCATCAAACTATAACACACCCCTTAAACCACTTACTAACTCTCATGAAAACGACAACAAAGTTGAAAATGAAATCTATTTTAAGTATGGTCTATTAACTATTAATTAGAAATATAGACCATCAAATTTTAATTTCAACGTTCACTTCATTACCATCATCATATGTAGATAAAGAGGTAATTATTGTTTGTGATTGTTTATGCATAGCCTATTTGATGTCAACAATATAGGCTATCAAATTCAAAGCAAAAACAACAAGTTAAACCACTTCAAGCAATGTCATTAAGCACAAAAAGAGAGCAATAATTATCAAAATGTTGAAGCTACATAATTAGAGAGCTTCATTACCCCTAAATTGAAGGGGTTTAGCCTCTCATTTGTGTTATCATATTAACACTTGTAGTATGCAACATGAAACTAAAAAAGAAGGAAAATGAAAGCTAATGGAAAAGAAAACTAATCTAATTGCATAAAAGAAAATCTACACTGCTAGCATGAAAGGAAATGAACATGTAATTAAAAGGAAACAATAATTAATATTCCATAAAAAGAAAAGAAAATTACATAAGATAAAAATGGCTAAGTAGCCATGAAAAGAGAAAGAGAGCTTTCTTTTATTTCTAAGCTAAAACTAAAGAGAAGAGAGCCTAAAGGAAGAGAGTAAGATAGACTAATTACATGAAGATAAGGGGTATTTATACATGTTTGGAAACCCTAATTAATTTTTTAGGAACTACCCTCTTAGGAAATGTGGTGGCCAAGTAATCATTAGCATCAAATAATCATCATTTAAGTGTGCATGAAGCTTTAATGGCCATTAGCATGTGTATTAGCTTCTAATTTGTACATGAAGGTGGGTAGGTAGGTGGGGTCCTCCATCATCCATGAAATGAATTATTTCCATCTACATTCCTTTGTATTCACTCTTGTGCATGCATATATCTTCATAAAACCACTTGTATATGAAGCCAAATTCCTACAAAATAATATAGAAATTTGCAATTAAATTTTCTCAAATTAATATATGCACAAAAATGGTCATTTTGCCCTTATATGAAGATGAATATATGACGATTTGAAAATAATTTGAATTTCGGTTTAAACAAGTTAAAATACCCAATATGATCATTTATTTAATTTAATTAGATTAAATATGGTGGTAAAAATATGCACATTTACGTGCACATCGCTCACATTCCAACATATTTGGTATATAACTAAAATCTTACAGCGCTTATTGGAGAATGAATTCCATACAATAACTAGGCATTGTGGTAACACCTGTCCCAGTACACGTCTAGAAAATGCACCGATGACCTCGCCTGGATCCCCTGCCAACACAAGACTGGCCTATCTCTGACTGGATAGTACTGAATATGTCATTACCCTGGTTGCTCTGCAACCCCTTTTATCGAGATATCATGCACAACCAATCCATAAATATGTAGATGTATCTAGAAGGGTGATAACATACCCTAATGGGTGCGACTCACTTAGCCTTGCTGCATATCCCCTTATTTTCAGTCATTCCCGGTTGATGAGGCTTGAGGCTACGTTTTACCTTTTTGAATAGCAATCCTACTTGGAATGCTAACACTGCCCTACAGGCATCAATGCAATGTTGGCATTCATCCATACAAGTTGTCCAGGATAAGGACAAATCGAAGGCACTACTTCTACTACATCCATGTTGGAATCACCCTTAGGATTAGTAGCAAGCAGCCCTTGCACTTCAATGCTCCATCTTCGATTCCATATTCTTCAAGATATCTTCAGTTCGAAATGCTTGAGTTGGATCAAAGTGGTTTTCGGATAACAGATCTAATCCTGGTCTCTTCGAAACAACTTTCGATAATTTCCGGTAAACTCAACCCCGGTTCTTTTGGAAATAAGAAGATAAAAGATAAAAGCGGAGTTCACCTCCTAACCATTAATGGACGGATTTCCTTATCATTTATCCTAGAAGAACGAAACAAATTTATACGTACAGTATAGCACCACCGATGGTAACCGTACCATATAATTTCCGTGTTTCTCCTAGATATTTCCAAAGTTACGTCTTGGTCCATATTTGATAGTTGGTTATTTAACTATCAAATAACCAAAAAATCAAACATTGATTCAATTCCATATGGGATCCTCTAAGCCTTTATTAATTAACCTTCAATTAATAAAATCACTTTATAAAACTTTATCAAAGGATCTTTTCTAAAACACTTTTCCCAAACCCCTTACATCCCTTTTACTTGGAAAACAATATAAACATTTACTAAAAACATTTGGAAAATTCTCTCTTCTCACATTCCATGTTAAATGGCCAAACCATTCCCTTTCAAAACATCACTTACTATAAAACTCGTTCACTTTATAAAACCCATTCACTTATTCCTTACAAAAATTCTTTTATAAGTTCACTTCACATTTCAAACCTCTTTACAATTTTCAAACTTGATTTAAAACGCCTTTCAAAAATATCTAAAATGATTTATAAAATCTCTTTCTATTTTTACAACTATTTAAAAATCTTCCTTCATAATTCCTTTATAAAATCTTCTTTTGTAAAATATCATTTTCAGGATATCATTTGTAAATCACTTTAGATAAAACCTTTTATTTAATAAACCCCTTTGTAAAAACAAGATATTATTTTAAAATAACTTTATAAAATAATAATAAAATTTAAAAATCATTTATAACCTTTAAACCCAATTTGATTAAAGAATTAAAGCTAATTCAAAAACATAGTTTAGTAATTCAAAAGGAGGCTTAGCAATTCCAATGGTGCTATTTAAGTTACCATTCAGTTTCCATTTCAATTCACATAACAGTTATTTACATAGATTAACATATATGTAAATACACTCGTATCCAAATCAAGGTATAACATGTCAATATTAACTAACTAGCACATACATATCCAAATAACATAATAGCAGAGTGGTGATTTGTCCTGCTAAAAAGATGTCCAAACAATTCAACCAATTCATAGCAGAATGGTGATTTATTTTGCTAACACATGTCCACACAAACAACAAACAAAAGAACAATTTATAGCAGAATGGGGATTTATTCTGCTAACACATGCCCAAACAGCCCAACAAACAAATAATCAATTTTATGGGGATTTATTCTGCTAACACATGTCCAAACAACCAAACAAATAAACAATCAATTATAGCAGAACGATGATTTATTCTGCTAACACATGTCTAAACCACCTTACAATCTACATTATAACTCATTCACAGTTATATGGTTTCTTAATGGTATCAAACCTTGAATCACTTATATTCAAAATCATCTTTGACAAAAGAAAGTACCTTTGAACCATTTTACTTTTGAAAACAAAAGGATTTAAAACTTTTAAACCCTTTTAAAAGTAATTAATTAAAAGTTAAATCCTTATTTAAATCATAATTAATTTTAATTGAATCTTAACTTAATTTAATTAAATAGCTAAACAATAATTAACTATTAATTAAACCCAAATTAATCCTTTATTAATATTAAATAATTAATTAAACCTTTATTAATAATTAAATGTTAATTAATCTCAATTAATTAATTAAATAATATTTAATTAAACTTAAACAATAAAGCAAACCTTTAATAAATAATTTATTATAAATTAAATCTTTAATCAGATAATTAAACCCTTGATTAATAATTAATCCTATATTTAATTAATGATAAATTAACTATAAATAATTTACTTAACCCATACTTAATTAACTTGATTAATAATTAATTAAAATAAATCTTAACTTTAAAAGATAATTAATTAAGAACTAATCTTTATTTAATTAAAGTTAATAAACCTTGATAATACTTAATTAATTATCAATTACTAAAACCTAATTAATTAATAATTAATTATTAAATCCTTAATTAAGTTTTAAAAATGTTATTATTTAGTTTATAAAATATTCTCAAAACAATTTGAAGTATAAAAACCAAACTTTGCAAAAATCGAAATTTTAAGCGAACTACATCCATAGCGACTATCGCTATGGATACTCGTAATTTCACTTTACTAACTAGTTTACATGCTATTTTGCTTTAGCTTCAAGACAATATTAACGCATACGACATATCTAAGTTCAACTATATTAAATCATATCATCACCAAACATAACCAACAATCACATCCTTTTTATAACCAACATATCTAAACAATACCACAATTCAAACCAAACAATTATATATATATACACATACATATGTATATAATCACATAACCAACACACATATACATATAAGTAAATTCTTCCCAACAAGTTAAGAAGTTTACTCATCGGAAATCCTTTGAAAACTTGACACACTTTGAAATTCGGGAAGCTTGGAAAACCACAAACTCTACACAAAAATAGGTCAATTTCTAGTCTACTTTTGGACCTTCTTCTCTCAGATTTTGGTAAAGTGGTCAGCAGGAAAGTTTTGGATACTTCTTTCCTCTATCATTTTAAAAAAGAATCACTCAATTTGAATAATTTTTGAGGAAGTTATAGCCGAAAGAACAAGAGGTATTTTTGGACTTGAATTTCTGAGTCCGAAAACACTTTGCAAAAAAAAAGGAATTTTGGCCTATCTATGCTCAAAATTTGAAGAAGTGATCTAAAAGAGAATTTTATCTACTAGAATTTAATATGCTTTAAAAAAAATGAAAATCTTAATTTGGTGAAGCATGGAGCAAGTTATGGCCGAATGAAATGGGGGTAAAAATGGAGGAATTTTGAAATTGAAAAGAGGAGTTTAAACAAGTTTCTACTAAGATTTTAAATGGAAAAGAAAGATTTTTATAATTTAGAACATGTAAGAGAAGCCATTAAAATTACCTTATAGCTTATGAAATTAGAAAATGGAAGAGAGAAAATGGAAAAAATAGTTTTTATAATATGTAAACAAGTGAGATTACCAAAATACCCTAATACTTTACTCTCCTCTCATTACACGCCACCTCACCCATGCATGCATCCATGTCTCCTCCTAAAACTACATGCATTTATGAATATAACTACCTGAGGTTGCCATTATGTCATTTGATGTCTCTAATGACATGACTTTTAATATTTTAGTTTTCAATGTGTCACATCGATGATTATCTAAACTTAATTTAGTTTGTTAACCTTAATATTTATTATTAATCCCACATTGTATACTTAGTATATGTGTGCATATATATACAAAAGTGTGCACAACATTACAAACAACTTTATACGATGAAACGCCGAAAATTTGGAAAACAGTTTTCCGATCACATTTTCTGTTTTTCATCGAACTGTATATTTTTGTAAACAAATTTTAAAAACTATTCCACCATTATTATTTATTATTAAAAAGATTTTTATTTTCATTATAAAACTATTTATTTGAATATTTAAAATTAATTAAATATTCGCAAATCAAAGCAGTGAAATTCCGGGTCGTTATACCCTCACTAATATCTTATCCAAAAAAAATTATAAGAACCATATATTGTGCTTCTGTATCCACTATGGTTAAAACATAGCAATTTAAAATATTATGATGATATGCAAACAAGTAAATTATTCTGGATTTCCCATCCCTATTCATTTGACTATCTGTCATTGTTATAATTTCTAGAGTTACTATTGACCTATTAGTTTTCATGGGAAGACTAATAACCTGTTTATAGTTTATGGACTACCTGTCCTATTTCATAGTTTTCATGGGATCACTAAGAAAATATTTCAAACTTAGGGACTATCTGCCCGGTTTCATAGTTTTCATGGAATCACTAAGAACCTATTTGCCCCTACCAATAACTTCATTTAATTACTTCATGGGTTCTCCCTGAACCTATTGGTATCTCCAATAACTCTCCTTATATCATAGTTTTCATGGGTTGACTACGAACCTATTGACTCCTGTCAATAACTTAATCCGGATATAGTTTTCATGAGTTCACTACAAACATGTTGGCCCCTGCCAATAACTCTCTTTAATCATAGTTTTCATGGGTTCACTATGAACCTGTCTAAATTGACAACTTCTTAATTAGTCTTTGGGCATCCTATATTCTGGTCTACCTGACCTCCTGGATGCAACTCTATTCATTTCGGAGATGCTTAATTTATATTCACTACTAGGTCAACCTACCTGATTATCCTGCCCTTACTACCCAAAATACGAATATAAGTCCATTACATAGTGAATACATTTATAGAAGAAGCATATACCAAATAATACCAACATCTTTGGTTTAATATCTTTGAAATCATTTCCCTCTAGAAATTTGGTTAATCCCCATAACTCATTATATATATATCAAGGCAAGCTTCTTCAAAAACTCCAATTTAAAAGCATTTAGAAGCTCTTTTATAATGCCATGGGTTATACCTTTAAAAATTGAGATTGGGTTCTTTGTTTTGAAAACTTAGGCTTTCGGACCTTAGACCTTTACTTTCGAAACCATTGGAAAACCACTTTCGAAAGCATTCAAATCTTCTTTTCAAAACACTAAGCATATGTCTTTCGAAACACTTTAAAACATCTTTTCAAAACCAACAAAACATACCTTTCGAGAGTATTAAAGCATTACTATCCAATTTATAGAAGCATAGCTTCGAAACCATTGAAAGTTCCCCTTTAGAAACCATTGGGTTAAATCTTAAACATACCTTTTTTGAGTCTAAGTGAATACAAGAGAAAGTACCCATTTCGAAACCATTAAAAAGAGTTTAGGGAAAAACAGATGGCTTTGGAACCATCCCTTCGAAAGAATTAGTTTTTAAGTAAAACAACATGAAGGATAGCATCGAAACCCCTTTCGAAGACCAAAGCCATTGCCTTCGAAACCTTTATTATAAGTGGCTACTAGAGCCCTTTCGAAAGCATAGGGAAGCGGCTTGGTATTTTTATAAAATGAAAGCTACCTTTCGAACTCGTTGATAACTTCAATCCCTTCGAAAGGAATAAAGACGACAGAGTGGTTTTGATTGGGTACAGTCTACCCTTTTGAAAGCTTTATTATAAAAACAAGGTAACTCATTCAAAAGCTACCTCTTCGAAATAAGAAGGCGGCAACCCCTTCGAAAGCTATATTAAAGCAAACCCTTTCGAAAGCATTCTTTTAAAAGCAAGGCAAGTGGCGTTTCTTTAGAAAGCAAAACGAAGGCTTCAACCACTTCGAACGTCTTGGTTTTGACTCCATACCTGCCACCTTTCTCCAATGCACTACTTACCAATGCATTGATACATTGTGTATTGGTTTCAACTTGGTTGGGGTGGAAGTACAGGGTCGAAAGGTAGCTACTGGAAGTGGCGAAGCAATAAACTTATGCAAAACTATTTTCTTTGCCCTTTTAAGTAATACTTTTTCAACTAACTTGCCTATTTGTAAAAATCTAATTGGTTGGCATAAACTTTATCAAAATCTTTTATAAAAGACTGCCGAATTTATTCAGAAATTATTTAAAGGTAACTAACGAAATAGCCCTTCCCTTTAACAAAACAAATTAGAAATTTAAGTCCTCCATCTTAAATACTTTAATTTACATATTAAATTACTTAGGAAAAATCCCCAAAAATTCTCAAAATTCACTTTTAATATGTTATCTAATATATAAAAATTTCGACCCAAATTCCTTTATATAATTACCGAAATTAATTTCTAAACCCAACTATTCATATTTTTCTTTGAAAATTCATAATAAATTATCCATAGCTTGGATAATTACGAAAATTTAAACCCGTCTCCAAAATAATGTTTTACATAACATATTAAATCCTCATGGCATTCAAAACACTATATAAATGATTTTAGCCTAAAAATCGAATAAAACATTTATCAAACAAACTTGTTTGATTATAACATATCATGTAATCCAAGCATACCATCATCAAAATCATTATAATTGATTTAAACTTAAACCCGAAATCTAATGCTCTTTAGAAAACAAAATAGAGATGGTTTTGATTATTATTCACCTTGATTGGGATCAGGACTTGATATTTGATTTAGATTGATCCTCCTTGCTTGATTCCTTAGCTTTTAATGGATTTTCGTCCTCTTTTTCCCTAGTTTATGGCCGGCTTGCTCTCTCTTTGATTTACGTTTTAGAGTTTTGAAATATGAACGTGTAGAGTGAAATATGAGAACATGGGTTTAGGGGTTATGTGGTTATGGTGGTGGCTAATCCCCGTAATGCCTTTACGTTATTTTTCTTATTAATTAACACATGAAACCCTTCATAGACCCATTCTTTGTATTTAATTAAGCACGACCTCTAATTAAATTTTCAAATCTTAATCCTCTTATCACTCTAATATTTACATTATTCTATTTAATTTATCTAATTAAACCTCCTGAGTAATGTTATTAAAAATTAGAGGTGTTACACAAGATTTGTAAATTATTGTTGTAAAAATAATATCACATGTGCCCTCCTAAAACTAGAATTTTCCAAAGTCTTTGATTCAATTAACTGGTTCTTTCTCAAAGACTTTCTACTAACTAGAGGCTCTAATGATAGATGAGTACGTAGATTGGATCATGATTTTACTTAAAACCGAAAAATCAAGAATAATGGTAAACATCGTGTTTGGAAATAAAATTAAATTAAAATGTGGTCTTAGGCAAGGTGACCCCCTGTCGCCATTTTTTTTTAACTTAGCAGTAATTGTTTTTTCCAAAACCATTAAGTTTCTATTGTTAACAGGGCTCTATCTAGTGTAGGTAACGATATCGTTAGTGATGGTCTCTCGGTTCTTCAATTTGTTGATGATACCATGCATTTTACCTCACATCTACCACACTACATTATTGCACTTAAATTCATTTTGTACAGTTTTGAAATGCTTTCAGGACTCAAGATTAATTTTGACAAGAGTTCAGTTCTAGTCCTCGACGATGTTGATAACGTTGAAAATATGATTGCTAATGCACTTAACTCTAAAGTCATGCACTTTCCCATTGGCTATCTAGGTTTTTCGATTAGGCCTACCAAGCTAAAAACTGAAGATTGTTACAAATAATAATTGACAAAATAAGTAAAAGATTATCTAATTGGAACTGTAGATTTTTATAATAGGTAGGTATAATCATCCTTGTTTGTTTTACCCACGCTGCCAATTTATTAGATCTATTTTTATTTTTTCCTAAATGGGTGATCGATAAAATAGATAAAATTAGAAGAAATTTTTTTTGGAGTGGAGACAACTCGTATACTAGTATTAATTGCCTTATCAATTGAAAAAGGGTTTGTAAATCCAAAATGAAGGAAGGCTTAGGATTTATTAAACCTTCTAATGTATCACAATTAGGTAAATGGCTTTGGAAATTTACAAATAATGACGATAATCTAATCTAAAAAGAAATGATTTCTAATCTACCCATATATCACTAAAACCTCTAACCAAATAGAAAACATACTTTTGAAAGTCTATAGTATGGTGGATCGATTATACAAATGACAAGTATATAACTAAATTAAACTATAGTGTAACGTTAGTAAAGAATGTAAATAAGAACCCGAAGCTCCTCTTCGGAATTTCCTTTCACCAAATAACCCTCACTTCACCCGGAGGAACAAGTTTACAATAGTAGAGTTTCTTTGTCAACTATGTGTTCTCTATTACACGGATTTTGACTATATAGTACAATTGAACTTCCTATATCTCTTGGATGATTGAATACAATATTGTTCGAGAGGATATAGAAGTGTATGATCTCAAATTTTCAGATTGGATACCAAGTAGATGATTAGAACAAGAGATGATCAAGATAGAGAGTCGAGTTGTACTTTGATCCTTCTTTATTTTTGTTTATATAGTTGTAGAGTGATTCCTTGAGAGTTGCATCCATTAACAAGTGTTCTATGGTCACTTCTAATGGTGATGAAGAGTTGCAGCGAAGAGAAGCGAAGATGTCTTTTCAAATGTGGCAGTTGTAATTTGAATTTTCAAATCCGAGTTCAGCACCAGACGTAATCCGAGTTCAGCACCAGACGTCTGGTAATTATTTCAAACGTCTGGATATTTTTTTTGTGCAGTAGCCTTTTAGACGTCTGAGTACATTAACCAGACGTCTGATCCTTTCTGTTTTAAATTCCAGAGGATTTCTTCAGACGTCTGGCTAGTGCACCCAGACGTCTGAAACCTGTGCATGTTGAATTTGTGCATGTTTCTTGTTGCTTCTTTGATCTTATCGACTTGTAGTCTCTTGTATTGTTCTTTGAGCCTTGTTCTTGTCTTTCTAGTGATGTTGTTCTAGCATGCTCCTATATATATACATATATATGTACATTTGATTTTCATTGTATAGTTGTTGTCATTAAAACCATGGATTTGATTTCCTAACAATCTCCCCCTTTTTGATGATGACAACTATACAATGTACTTATATATAATTTTTATAAATCTCCCCCTGAATATGTGCTTTCCATTATCTCTCCCCCTTTGTCATTATCAAAAAAGAATGAGGGAATCATATTAAATTCCAAAATCTTTCCTTTTGTTTCTCCGAGTACTTGCAATAAATAATTTTTGGTACCCACTCACTATGTTAGGGTCCGGGGGGTTAGGTCTTTGGAAACCATACCCATTTGGGTGTGGTTGAGCCTTTATAAATATAATTTTCATTATTAACTACCATATCAAAATAATCATCAATGTATTTTTCTCTATTTTTCCAATTAACAAGAACTCAAATACTTAGATAATTTTTATTCATATTTCCGTTCAATGATTTTGTACTTCTAGAGAAATTATAAACATTATTGGCCATAGGAGTATTTGAATTTCTATAAGAATTTGATCTAGACTTTACTCGAAATTTAGTACTAGCACTAACATTTTTTCTATACATGAAAGCGTATCTAGTGCTATTTCTACGATCAGTTTTATTATATCCTAAACCACTTTTGTCATGTAAAGGTCTAGAATTAGATAAAATCATGTTTAAATCATTTTGGCCTTTATTAAATTTTGTGGCTTCAGTGTTAAGTTTATCAAATTTAGCTTTGAAGTCAAAACTATTATTTTCAAAAGAAATATTACTGTTTTTCAAAATATCAATTTGCTTGTTTAATTCAGAATTCCCCCTTTTTATAGTACAGTTCTCATTTTCGAGAAGAAAAATTAGAGATTCTGAATTATCTAAAGATGATTGTAATAAATCATTTTGTCTTTTCAAATCCGTAATTTCTTTTGAAAAAATTTCCTTTTCCTTTTCAAACATTTTTATTTTGCAAAACATTGATTTCCTCCAAAAGATCATTGTTTTTATCTTCTAACTGCTCATTTTCTTTTTGTAGGAAATCTTTTTGTGAAACAAGTTCTTCTATGGTATTTTCAAAACATTTAGTTTGTTTTATCAAAAATTTATTTTCCTCCTTTAAACTGGAAATTTCTTGCTCGCAATCTTTTAACTTATCTAAAGCAATTCTATTAACTTTATTCAAGGTTTTACAATCTTTTAATGATTCATCATGTGCTAACAGAAGATCTTTATACAAAGAATCTAAGCATACCGATTGTGATCTGAGTTTAGCCATGAAGCATTTGTTTGTTTTCTCCTTTGATTCTTCTTTATTGCTCTTCCTTTTCCTGTTGCCTTGACTAGATCTCTTTATAGCCATTTATTCTAGAATGTTATTACGATCTCTAGAATCCCAGGCTCTGATACCAATTGAAAGTCTATAGTATGGTGGATCGATTATACAAATGACAAGTATATAACTAAATTAAACTATAGTGTAACATTAGTAAAGAATGTAAATAAGAATAATCACACCAAAATTTTATACTGGTTCGGACCTCCCGTCCTACGTCCAGTCCCGAAGCTCCTCTTCGGAATTTCCTTTCACCAAATAACCCTCACTTCACCCGGAGGAACAGGTTTACAATAGTAGAGTTTCTTTGTCAACTATGTGTTCTCTATTACACGGATTTTGACTATATAGTATAATTGAACTTCCTATATCTCTTGGATGATTGAATACAATATTGTTCGAGAGGATATAGAAGTGTATGATCTCAGATTTTCAGATTGGATACCAAGTAGATGATTAGAACAAGAGATGATCAAGATAGAGAGTCGAGTTGTACTTTGATCCTTCTTGGTTCTTGTTTATATAGTTGTAGAGTGATTCCTTGAGTAGTTGCATTCATTAACAAGTGTTCTATGGTCGCTTCTGATGGTGATGAAGAGTTGCAGCGAAGAGAAGCGAAGATGTCTTTTCAAATGCGGCAGTTGTAATTTGAATTTTCAAATCCGAGTTCAGCACCAGACGTTTGGTAATTATTTCAGACGTTTGGATATATTTTTTTGTGTACAGTAGCCTTTCAGACGTCTGAGTACATTAACCAGACATTTGATCCTTTCTGTTTTAAATTCCAGAGGATTTCTTCAGACGTTTGGCTAGTGCACCCAGACGTCTGAAACCAGTGCATGTTGAATTTGTGCATGTTTCTTGTTGCTTCTTTGATCTTATCGACTTGTAGTCTCTTGTATTGTTCTTTGAACCTTGTTCTTGTCTTTCTAGTGATGTTGTTCTAGCAAGCTCCTGTATATATACATATATATGTACATTTGATTTTCATTGTATAGTTGTTGTCATTAAAACCATGGATTTGATTTCCTAACAACTTTATTTCGAGATTGGTTTCAAAGTTAGGATAATTAGTAAATTACGTAATTTCCCTAGTGCATACTCCTTTCACTTCGTAGCTATCGTGTCTCTAAAAAATCATCTATCAAAATGTAAGCTAACGAGCTTTTAAAACCAAGTCATCGAAGATGTAGTTATCAAGCCTCTTAAAATTAAACTATAGAAAATGTAAGCCATCGAGCTTCTAAAACCAAGCTATCCAAGGTACCGCTATCAAGTCTCTAAAAATTTGGTTGTCAGAAACGTAAGATGGCTATATGGCGATTAACATTAAAACTGATTATTTCATTTTTTTAAATAATTACTTTTGACAAAATCTTTTCACATATAAAATTTTCACTCGTTTATCATTTTCTTTTCAGATTTCTTTTATAGGAAATTTCATAGAAAATTTCTCTTCCATTTAAAATATTAATTAATTTCTTAAGCAATTAATTAAATACAATTTTACCCCTTTTTTCATTTCTTCGAATAATTCACCTTAATTTGAAATAATAAGGAAAAATTCCGAAAATTTCTCAGAACAAATTTCCATTTTTATTCCTCATGTGAAAATTTAAAGGAAAAATAATTATATTTCGTACTTTAAACAATCAAAATTTGAAATTTTATTATTTTTCAACTTATAAAATTCATAGAAAATTCGTTTTAGTTTTTAAATTATGAAATTAAAAACCTATATCTAGATTAATCTTAAAAACAACATAACAAAATTTCAAATAATTTGGAGATCATTAACATTGATTTTAAATCCAAAAAGTCTACTTTTAACTTCATTATTTCACATATAATGTTCATAAAACCGATTATGTGAATATCTTAACCAAAACCGTGCTTTATCATTCATAAAACATCTTGAGTCTAACCAAACCTGAGAATCAAGAGCATAAAACATAGAGATGATAGTATTATTCACCTTGACTGGTTTAAGTATGTAGAGAGAGGTAGCCCTAAGCCTTCTTCTTCAAGATTCTTCTTTCTTTAGTTTTGAGAATTTCAGTGAAGTTTTCTCTTCTTTCTTTCTTTTGTTTAGTGTGAAGAATCAATGAATATTAGATGGGGGGAGAGGTTAGGGAATGTATTAAGTGGGTTGGGCCTTAGTTTTTTCATTCTTTATTCTTCCTTAAATTAGTTAAAACTTTTAATTCTTCCTTGATATATATAAAGTGTCATTGCTTTCCCATTTATTAATAAATTTCAAATTTAATTAACTTGGCCCACCTCCAAACTTACTCAAAATTTCCATATTATTATTTAGTTACCCATAATTAATCTTTCCATAATAATGTGCATTAAAAACAGGGGTGTTGCAAGTTGGGGTTTTCGGGTCTCTGTCAAAGCACCAACCTTAATGTGCATGCGTTCATGAGTGTATACGTACATACGTACATACATAATCTCTCTTAATTTCAGGTTATTTTTATCTAGTTTAGAATTAAGGTACTTAACTCTTCTTAATTCATTCTACATTGAAGAAGATTCAAGTTTGAATCCCGTTAACCTCACTTATGAAATGTATTTTGGAATAACTTAACAATCTTGATTCATTATATTCTCATGCACCAACGTTTGTATTCAAGCAACCACATTTTACCAATGTATTTGAGGATAATATTCCTCGTCTAAAAATATTTACTTTTTAAGCATAGTTGAGAACCATTAAAAATCAGTATAACATCGAAATTTGTGTTATTAGAACCATATTATTTAATGAAAATTTAGTAAATGCTATAATTTGATGCTATGAAAAAGACATTATTCCCTTATCATCCTCTTTCTGTTTTATTAAAGGTTTTATATCTTATTCCTAAAATTTGTGATCCCACTCAGAAAATTTTGGTAATGTATTAAAAGAATAAAAGAATATTTTATGTATTGTTTTGATGAATCTTAGTTTATCAACAACGGATGTTTATTCCGTGGCACAAGCATTTTTAATGTAACAATTGGTTATACATCACAACTATTCAATATTATTTTGAGTTTTCTTCGGAATCAACATGGCAATTGTCAATGATGCATTAACTATTTAAATTTACACAAGTTTTAACATATTATACGTATACCACCGTTCTGTGTAACGTTTACTGTTGGGAACAATGAAACTTCGGCTGAGTCGTGTACGTTGTCACCCTCTTGAAGACGTTTCGGCGTTCTGCTCGAAGGTGCAAAGCAGTTCTGAAAAAACAAACGTCGCCACCTCTAGGATAAAACAGCCTCTCTAATCTGAAAAATATCAACCTGTTTGCACCGACAAAGTTGATTCTGATTTGCACTTTGAAATACTGCTCAAGGTGTTTAGTTTTGTTGAAGGAAGAAGAAAACGAAAAATGTCTGATGTTCTTACCATTTCTCTCATGTCTATCTATCATTTAA
Source organism: Allium fistulosum (assembly GCA_030737815.1). Taxonomy (NCBI): domain Eukaryota; kingdom Viridiplantae; phylum Streptophyta; class Magnoliopsida; order Asparagales; family Amaryllidaceae; genus Allium; species Allium fistulosum. Next base: position 1,364,056,027 of record CM060902.1, on the reverse strand, counting down.
ATAGACAGAATGAAAATTGTATACGTTACTAAAGTGATGGAATGTTAATGGATTTTAATTTATTCTCATTTAAAACAATATTGTAATACCATTAACTTTTGTAACGGCTCAATAATAATGTCACATAAATATATTACCATTGTACAAGTGTTAAGGCTCAATTATAATAATGATCCATAAATATTATTACCGTTATAAATTTGCAACGGCTCAATTATAATAATGATTCATAAATATATTGCCGTTATAAACTTGCAACAGCTCCATTGTAATAATGATTCATAGATAAATTACCATTAACCTATTTTTTATTTAATTTTTTTTAATAAATTCACTTCATAAACAAAAACATTTCCAACATTTACATACGCACGTATTGTGTTTTCAATGTGCATTGAATAAAATTTCATTTTATAAGTTTGTTAGTCAGGAAAAGTACAATTTATTTTTATTTTATTTTAGGGGAAATTAATTTAAAGGACAAAGATTTGTATTTTTTTGCCTCAAGAACACAACCTCAATATTTTTACCACAAGGACAAACATTCTCCTAAAAATTATTCATAAGGACAAACATTTTTCAAAATTATTCATAAGGACAACAAAACTGCTACCAAGCTAAAAACTGATACCTAAAAACTGCTACCGATAACTACAAACTGATACCTAAAAACTGCTATCAATGACTAAAAACTGATACCTAAAGAAAGTTGTCCTTCTGAATAAAATATTGAAGGCCTGTCCTTGAGGCAAAAACGCTGAGAAATTTTGTCCTTGACAATAATTTCCTGTTTATTTTACTATATTCCATGATAGTCAAATGTTTTAATTACCGTACACACTTAGATTTGGATACGTTTCTAATTATGAAACTACAACCAAGTGAACGGAACCACGGAAAAATGAATAGCTTGCACAAAATAAAAGTTTGAGGAGATGATACAAACGTTGAACTTTTGTCATTTATGTTATGAAAAACAATACAACTTCAAACACTCTAACATAGCAAGAATTGGAATATTTTTCAAGTTTCCCCAAAAGCAACTGCATACGATTTGAGGATGCCTAATAATGATTTAAGTACAGACACTGTGCCGCATTCGTCAAGTTCAATTTATTTGGCCTTTGATAGAGAAATTAAGAGAAAAATAAATAAAAAAGGTTACAAGTCAAATTGGTAGTGTGAAAGAAAGGCAAGGTGATGCGTACATAGTGGACACTGACATCCGAGATTCTTCCCTTCTCATTCTAAATACTTGAATCTCTATCCTAGTTTATTCTTATTAATACATCGTGACTTTTAACATTCTCAAGTCTTCTGCAGCGATTTTAACGCTTATCGCGACGCATTTGATTTTTAATTAATTTACTAATTACTTCACGATCATGTGCTATATACATGGGACAGCCAGTCTCCTTCTGTGGCCTGTAATTATTAATTATGCATAAGCACAAACAATACTATTCTTATTTCTACAAATAACTCTCGAGCTTTGTGTGGGAACGCAGCAATGCAATGGAATGTAGGGCACAGCTCTAAATATTAACATACTTATTTTTGTACTTGTTGTAATTATTGATTATGAGTGTACCGGCCATTTAATTTAATATATACATAGCAAAACAACATGGCCGGCACACTCATATTTGGGCATGGTTAAGAAATTTCAGATGAATATGAAAATTTTAAGATTTACAGCTAGCTTATGTTGCCCACTTTATTTAATTAAGTAATTAATTAATTTTTTTGTTAGTTGAGAGTCAAAGCAACGTTAAACTAATTATGTGAAGTATAATAGTTTAAAAGTTACATCACTAAAAGTCATATATTTAATTTTGAACAGTGCATTATGAATCCCATGGTCCATCTCTTTTAAAAGTAGTTGTTTGAACGTGTAAAACTTGCTATTTTAGTGCAAACTTATAAAGCATGGAGGTTTGTGTGTATATTATGTATTTCATTGTATGGGAGCATAAACTGGAAAGCAGCCAATACATGCTTTTTGTCATTGGAAAAAATCGCAAAACCATTAAGAAAATAACTTTAACATACATAACCCGGTTTTCTTTAACAAGAAAAGAGTCACAGGTCCCTGTTTTTGATTTTGTTATACACCTGCAGAAATGAATATGTAAATTTGGTCCCTGTTTTTTAAAAATAAAAAAACGCAAAATGTCTTTCACTTTTCTGACAGAAAATGCAAGATAACTTGCACTTTTCTAATTTTGAAATATTTTTAGAAATTTTCAAAATTTTGAAAAGTGCAAGCTAACTTGCGCTTTCTATCAAGAAAGCGCAAGCTAGTTTGCGCTTTCTAATTTTAAAATTTTATTTGAAAATTTTAAAAATTTTGAAATTTTTTAAAAGCGCAAGGTAGCTTGCGCTTTCTATCAGGAAAGCGCAAGCTAGTTTGCGCTTTCTGAGTTTGAAATTTTAAAAAGCCCAAGCTAACTTGCGTTTTCAGATTTAGTAAAAACAGAAACTTAATTTACATATTTATTTCGACAGGGGCTTTTCTTGTAACACCATCAAAAATAGGGACCTTTCGTGCAAAACCCCTTTCTTTAATATCCAATATACTGAGAAAAAATACACTAGTTGTCCTAGCTAGTGCTTCCTAATTTGCCCATTAAATATTAAGCAAATTTCTCTTTTGCTCTTCTCGACAAACTAGAGTCTAAAAAAAACGTAAATGAGTAGTTGCTAGAGTTTTCATGAACTAAAAGAAAAGAGTAAAAAAAAAGATTTAAAGAAAGAAAAAAAATACTTTTTAGAATTTCAATATATAAGAGTGTATTGTATATAAATAGAAGGGATGTGACTCGAGTAGCTTAAAATTCATATCCAAGCCCATAATCCAAACACAATCTGAATTTGATGGAAATTTCAAACTTGTTCTCGAACTCAATCCTTGAGTTGATAAATCCAACAACAATAACTAAGCCATTATTCCCAAACAAGTTGTGGTCGTATAGAGACGGAACCCAAAATTAAATGAAAAAATCAATTTAAAAGTTATAATAATAACAATAACAATAACAATAATAAAATAAAGTCAAATAAGTTAATTAATAATAATAACTAAGTAAAATAAAATAAAATAAAAATATGTATATATATATAAGAGGAATGATACTAATAATACTAATAGAATAATATTGGTCAAAGGTCAAACCTACGTCTTAGGCTCATGTTCCCTAGTCCTATAATCTAAAACTTATAAAACTCAACGCTCATGGTTCTGGTACGTGAATCGCTAACTTCCACTCGCTCCGATCCGTCACCAGCTCTTCGGATATACCCCAATCATTCAAATCCATTTTTACTACTTCCTCCCATGTCAACCTTGGTCGACCTCTACCTCTCTTTAGGCATTCAACACGGCCTATAATTCCAACACACACAGGTGCCCCGGGCGGCCTTCGTTGAAGATGTCCAAACCATCTTAAGTGATGTTGAATTAGTTTCTCCTCAATTGGTGCTACTCCAAGTTTATCACGTATATCATCATTTCTAATTCGGTCTCTTCTTGTATGACCGCAACTCAATCGTAGCATACGCATCTCTGCTATGCTTATCTTTTGGACGTGTTGGCTTTTAGTAGGCCAACATTCTGCACCATACAACATCGCAGGCCTGATTGTCGTTTTGTAGAACTTTCCTTTAAGCTTTTGTGGGACCTTCCTGTCACAGAGAATCCCAGACGCTTGTCGTCATTTCACCCATCCCGCTCGAATTCTAAAACTAACATCTTCATCAATCTCACCATTATACTGCAACATTGATCCTAGATATCGAAATGATTCCTTCTTGGGAACTATTTGTCCAGCCAGAGTGACATCTCCATCTTCCGATCTGACACCGCTGAACCCGCACTTCATATACTCTGTTTTAGTTCTGCTAAGTCTAAAACCCTTTGATTCTAAAGTCTGTCTCCACAACTCTAGTTGTCTATCAACCACAATCCTACTTTCATCAATTAGCACAACATCATCAGCAAATAGCATACACCAAGAAATCTCACCTTGTATACCCTTCGTAAACTCATCCATCACTAGAGCAAAAATGTAGTGACTCAAAGCTGACCCTTGATGTAATCCTATGTTAATGGGAAAGTCACCGGTTTCACCATCGCATGCTCTGACACTAGTCACCACATCATCGTACATATCATTGATAAGTGTAATGTACTTTGTTGGGACTCTTCTTTTCCAGGGCCCACCACATCACCTTTCGCGGTACCTTGTCATAAACTTTCTCCAAATCGATAAATACCATGTGTAGATCCTTCTTTTGCTCCCTAAACCTCTCCATAAGTTGTCTTATCAAGAAAATCGTCTCTGTGGTCGACCTCCCGGGCATGAAGCCAAATTGGTTTTTTGAAACACTTGTCATTCTCCTTAGTCTATGCTCAATGACTCTCTCCCAAAGCTTCATTGTATGACTCATAAACTTAATTCCTCGGTAGTTTGTGCAACTTTGGATATCTCCTTTATTCTTAAAAATTGGAACTAGTATGTTTTTCCTCCACTCATCCGGCATCTTGTTTGATTTGAAAATATTATTGAACAACTTAGTTAGCCATGCTATCCCTGCATCTCCAAGGCATCTCCACATCTCAATGGGGATGTCATCAGGCCCCAATGCCTTGCCTGCTTTCATCCGTTTTAGTGCCTCCTTTACCTCGGCTTCTTGAATTCTCCGAACAAAATGTCTGCAAGTGTCATCAAAAGAGTCGTCTATCTCGATCGTAGTGCTATCACCTTCTTCATTAAATAGCTTGTCGAAATAATCTCTCAATCTATTTTTTATCTCCTCGTCCTTCACCAAAAGTCTATTATTGTCATCTTTGATGCATTTAACTTGGTTGAAGTCTCTTGTCTTCCTCTCGCGGAGCTTAGCTATCCTACAGACATTTTTTTCACCCTCCTTCGTATTTAGGTTATGATATAGATCTTCATACGTCCGACCTCTTGCTTCACTCACCGCTCTCTTTGCGTTCTTCTTTACCACTTTGTACTTTTGCATGTTGTACTCGCTCCTGTGATGATGTAAGCACTTATAGCATTCCTTCTTCTCTTTGATAGCCTTTTGCACATCACTGTTCCACCACCAAGAATCTTTAGGTTCACGTTTATTTCCTTTCACTATCCCAAACACCTCGGTAGCCACTTTCCGAATGCGTCTTGCCATCTCATCCCACATGTGATTTGCTTCTCCTTCCATATTTCATGCCCCTTCTACCATCACTCTATCCTTAAACACCCGTGAGGCGTCTCCTTTGAGCTTCCACCATTTCGTCCGACTAGTCTTGGCTCCTTTACCCTGTTGAATACGTATTTGGAGACGAAACTCAGATATCAAAAACTGATGTTGTGAGACGACACATTCTTCAGGTATGACTTTGCAATCTACACAAGCTCGTTTGTCGTCTCTTCTAGTAAGGACAAAGTCAATCTGGCTAAAGTGTTGCCTACTACTAAAAGATTAAGTGTGACTGTCTCTTCCTAAAGAAGGTATTAGCTATCATGAGGTCATAGGCAATAGCGAAATTCAATATTTCTTCTCCTTCTTGGTTCCTATCGCCATATCCAAAACCACCATGCACTCTCTCAAACCCCCCACTAGTTGTACCAACATGGCCATTGAAATCCCCTCATATGAAAAGTTTTTCGCTACTAGGCACATCTCTAACCATGACATCTAGCTCTTCCCAAAAATTCCTCTTGACGGCTTCACTTAGACCTACTTGTGGGGCATAAGCACTAATGACGTTCAGAATCATATCACCCACTACTAGCTTAACTAGGATGATCCTCTCCCCTTGTCTCCTAACGTCGACCACTCCGTTTCTAAAGTTCTTGTCAATTAAGATACCTACCCCGTTCTTGTTACGCTCTTTTCCCGTGTACCATAACTTGAAGCCTGTGTTCTCCACCTTCTTCGCCTTTTGGCCCGTCCATTTGGTCTCCTGAACACATAAGATATTTACACGTCTCCTAGTCATAGTATCAACTATCTCTCTTAGCTTTCCTGTTAATGATCCTACATTTCAACTACCTAACTGAATCCTACTTTCATCGACTAGCTTCCTTGCCCTTCGCACCCGCCGAGTAAAGTGCGAAGACCCTTGCTCATTTATCACTACATCGGGGTGTCGATGCAGCGCGCCACTAAGGGAGTGATGACCCAGCCCTTGCATATTTTTCACCATACCCGAGCCTCGATATGGAGCGCCACTAAGGGAGTGACGACCCAGCCCTTGCTCACTTTTCACCACACCCGAGCCTTGATATGGCGCGTCACTAAGAGGGTTAAGCCCCAACGAAATATAATTAGGTTCCATTTCCACAAGAGAGGCTGAGGTTTTTACGTTGGCTCGCCAAGCCTATCACAACCCTCCTCCTTTATCCTGGTTTGGGACAGGCTGCATAGAAAACTACACATGCGGAGTTTGAGTTGATAAATTCATTTTGTAAAAAAATAATCATATTATCAAAAGATTCCGAAGTTAATCTTTTGATTTGGTTTGCACGGCTATATCTCATATTCTGCAGTTAATCGTTTACCCACGCACTCTTATGATATCAAGAAAAATAAAAATTTGATAGAAGTACTTTAGTATTTTCAAGTGAAGCATTAGAAATTGACGTTCCCTACTCAATTAGAGTGGACGTTATCATCGTTAGAAAAAGAGTGGATTTCTTTTTTTCTTCTTTTTTTCATTTATTATTTGTTGGAAAAAAAAAGAGAGAGACTGCTGCTTCATATTACCTTATACAACAATCTCTGAGCAAAAAAATTATATTTCCAAACTCAAACTGGAAGCGGTGAATTTTGAACATGTGAGAAGATCACAAGGAACTTGTTTGATACTCGGTATCCATGCATGTGAATATCTTTTAAAGGTCTAAGAAGGATTTATTAAATGTGCTCGCCATGTTCATTCTTTCTCTAATTACAAAAAAGATTAATTATACGTAAATATGTAATACCATTATAGCTTTTGATAATATACAGACTGTCAGTTTCGTTTATCTTCGCATTATTTTTGGTAAGATATAACTTGTCCAATTTTATTTTTCTATGTACGTAAATCCAGCACATGGTTATTAGCATCCAGCTAGCACCAACGAATCTTATTTAAAATTCAACATTAAAAACGTTCATAAGCGAAAATAAATTCAAATGTTAATCGTACAAATAATCACTTTACCAAGGTCTATGCTACAAAAAGCTCTACCGTTGATTAGTCAACCCGCTCTGTAATATAAGAGCTACTCCTACGCTCTTTTGCACAGTATCACTTCCATTGCAAAAACCTAAAAGAAATAAAATGGAGAGCGGCGAGGAACAGAATCAACTAAATCACCGCCGCCGACCGAAAGACGAGGAATTCGAAACCAAGGATGCTGACGCGACCGCTGACTTCGCGTCGATCGAGAAAGCATTTGAATCGAAACAAGTGCCGACGTGGCGAGAGCAACTGACTGTACGGGCGTTCGTCGTTAGCTTTGTGCTGGCGATCTTGTTCAGCGTCATCGTCATGAAACTGAATCTGACGACTGGAATTATTCCGAGTTTGAATGTGAGTGCGGGTTTATTGGGTTTCTTCTTCACCAAATCGTGGACAAAAGGGTTGGAGAAGATTGGGCTTCTGAAGCAGCCCTTCACGAGGCAGGAGAATACTGTGATCCAGACTTGCGTTGTTGCTGCTTATGGCATCGCTTTTAGTGGTACCTTATTTATTTATTTCTTGTTTCCATTTTGTTGGTTTTTCGTTTTGTAGGTTGGATTTTTGGGTGTTTGCTGTAAAGTTAGCACCATTAATCTGATGTCAGTAGTTAGTTACTTTGGTTTTGTTTCTGTCAAATTGCGTTAAAGCAGATAATTTGGGAATTGGGAAATAATCATTTATTTTTTGGTTAAGTTACTAACTTGGATCGTAGTTTGGTGGTGTTTATAGTAAAAAGAGTGTTATTATCTTACATTTGTTTAAAAATTTGATGAATTCAGTCTTAGGATAATCTAAGATTACCACCTTTGATTTCAGAGGGTGTTTTGTTCTAAAATTACCATCTTTGAATTGATTTGGTGTCTCTGTTCCACCTTTTATTTCATTTGGTTATTTTTGTTCGACTATTTATTTGTTTATGGTGAATTAATGATGCTTTTTTTTTAAAAAAAAAATTGATCTCATTTTATGAATTCATTATTTTCATAATATATTGATGAATCAATGTTCTTTTTTCTTTCTTTATTCCTCCTTTTTTAAGTCAAATGTATAAATTTACGTTATTGCTGATTTATAATGAGTGTAAAATTTGTAAGTTTTGCCTGTTTGAATTCTATTTACATTTACACATCTAATAATAACATTAACGTCCATGCTTTTGCTATTTTGCATTTTTGTCTCTATAATAGTCTTGACCGCACTTGTTTATATGATATAGTAAAGCTATTCTCAAATTTATCGTGGTTAAATAACTGATATGAGATATCCAACTATCCAAGTCAACCTGTGTACTCTCCGTATTTAAATTTGGATTACCTAACTGATTTAAAAATATATATTACAATTTACTTGGAAACATAAGATTTCGTCAATAGAGTTTTTCTGAAGCATCTAGTATCATACAATCAATGGCAGTATCAACAATTTAGGTAAAATAATAGTATATTAATGATTTCTATGTTAGTTAAGAATAATAATAACTTGCTACAGCCCGTTACGTCTTAAAGATCGTTTGTCTAACTTTGCTGAAACCTTATCGATGGTTACAGGTTACTTTTATCCATATCGAGGATTATCTCCAAGCAGAGCATCTACAATGGATTGGTTAACTTTTATGAACTAAATATTCTCATGTGGATTATGAAATGACAACTAACTTACACGGCCATATGTTAAATTTAGTTGGTACTTTTTGTATTGGAACGACTATCTGGACATAGATAAAACACAAAATGTGACATAATAGATTTCGACCGTTGGATTTCATTGAATTCACGTATGAGATCGAAATCAAGAGCAATTTAATGGCCGAGATTCACAGTTTATATTATTATTTTGTGTTTTGATATATTTTCCCTTTTTTATACATTGGATCAACTACATTTAACTAGTTAAGTTGTAGTATATTGTACTTCGAGGATAAATTGAAATAAAGAAGTCAACAATCAACATAATTTGGTTAAAACATCATTGATCAATTAATAGGGTCCACTTTCACTGGTTAGAAGATGGCCCACGATTAACAAAGAAAATAACATCTAATACAAACAAACCATACTAGCTAGTGCCCCTAGCATGGTCAATATGGTATTAAATTTAACCCCTGTTTATCCTTTGACCCAAACATCTGTATTAACACGTCTATTATGGATGCTCTTATCCTTATAATGTGCTAATTTATCCTTATCTCTGTATTACTTTATTTTGTAAGATTGCACAATTAAAATTACATTTGAATCGGCTGCAATTGTTGTTTGGTAGTTTTGTTCAGAAAAAAAGAAGGATAATTGGATTGCAATAGAAGTTCGTTCTTTGTAATATAAGATGACCTTTTTGGAAGGATTCAATTATCCATTGATAGTTGCTAGTTAGGATTTTGAATGTTTATTATGTATCTTTATGTTCCACTGAATAATATCAGATAGTATGCGACTATGCCAGTATATGTATTGAATGGTTTCGGGTCAGTTTTAACTTTTAAGCAAATGAATGTGTGAAACAGAAATTATAATTTGGATGACCCATCTAATATGAAGGGGACATTTTTAAATTGTGAAATTTTGCGAAGTTTGCATCATTTTAATTTTCCATCATTGTTTATTTTGACCGAACCATATAGGCAATTATTATTTTTTTGCGAAAAGTAGGAATACCACAATGTAATATAATAATAGTTTTGGTCCGATGGTGATATAGTTTTGGATCCATTTGCAACTGGGGGCGTTGATTTAAGGTTTTTGGAACTGTGCGTCAATTGGCCGTTTATCATCAGCAGAAATGCAGAATGTTTCGGTAATGTCATAAGCTATGGACCACCATTAGTCATACTTAACTAAATGATATGTGCATTAATTTTGAAGTTGCCAAGGAATTTTAGTTATCCAATCGGCAAATATATAATGATCAAGGGCTTTTGGTTTAGGTTTCATGTCATATATTAATATTTGTAGACAAAGAGCATTAATCTAAACTTTAAGTAGTACTGGGTATGTATTTCATAGTTTTTTTTATTCATATAACATTGCTTGTAAAGATGATCTTAAATTAATTCCAGGCTTAATTGAATTAGTTATAAGATGTTTTCTCTGTAAATATATTGTTTTATAGAAGAAAAATTATTGATGATAAATATTTGATAGTAAAATATATGCAGCGATATGCATAATGATAGAGACATAATAGGTGTTATACTGGCATACTTGCCCGCTGGTTAAAGGTCCGTTGGACATTATTTTCCGGTAGGTAAAGAATGATTTTTCTGACAGCGACTAAAAAAAAAAGTCATTTTCCACTTGATGCTTGTAGCTTGGTGTATTTAATCGTTATCTAATCAATGAAATATGATTGTTGTAAAGTTAGTGTACCTTTTAAATTGTAACTTAGTTTGTTACAGTACAACCAAATAACAGATATATCAAGAACTGATGTGGTAAATGAATATCACCATGAAAATTTCATTTTAGGCTCAAAATATTCTAATGTTCATAGGTGACCGGTACATTTTCATTTATACATTTTGTTATGTATGGATCATGTCAAAGATATTGATCATCTCAAAGATAACGTTGGAAAATATCAAGTTTCATGGAAAATTGAGTTTTGATTACAGTTTGTGCCCTTTGTAAAATGCTCTTCATAGATTTTTCATCAAGTTAAACATCTTAATCTTACGTCTAACTAATATAAACTTCAGGTGGTTTCGGCAGTTACATGTTTGGCATGAGTCAAACAATCGCCAAGCAATCAGAAGATGCAAGAAGTGCACTAGACGTCAAAGAACCACAGATTGGATGGATGATCGGCTTCCTCTTTGTCGTTAGTTTTGTCGGCCTCTTCTGTCTTGTACCCCTCAGAAAGGTATATATATCTTCAATTTTTACTTTAATTATGTATGATTCTTACATCTAATTTCTCAATTCAAATTGTTTTTCTTCTGCAAACAAAAATCAGATTATGATCATCGACTACAAATTGATCTACCCTAGTGGAACCGCCACTGCCCTCCTCATCAATGGTTTCCATACTCCCAATGGTGCCAAGCTTGCAAAGTAATAATTCTTCCCTTTGCTACTATACGTTAGTCCATTACACACACAAAATAGTACTGACCCATGTTAATTTCTTAGGAAACAAGTGAAGACTCTAGGTAAATTCTTCGGGTACAGCTTTTTTTGGGGATTCTTCCAATGGTTCTACACGGCAGGAGACGACTGTGGATTCGTCAGCTTCCCAACCTTAGGCCTCGAAGCCTACAAAAACAAATTCTACTTTGATTTCTCCGCAACCTATGTAGGAGTAGGAATGATATGCCCCTACATAGTCAACGTATCCGTCCTCCTAGGCGGCATCCTCTCCTGGGGAATAATGTGGCCTTTAATAAACAACCAAAAAGGGAACTGGTTCACCGCTTCAGGCAACAGCCTCCACGGCATCCAGGGCTACAGAGTCTTCATCGGCATCGCCATGATCTTAGGAGACGGCCTCTACAACTTCGTCAAAGTCCTCGGCAAAACCATACTCGCGATCTACGCTCAAACCCGCTCCAACAAAGCCAGCACCCTACCAGTCTCCTTTGACGACAAGTCAGATGCCGCAACCGACGCTGCAGTCTCCTTCGACGACAAGCGTAGGACCGAGGTCTTCATGAAGGACAGGATCCCTCTCCCGGTCGCCTTCGTAGGGTACATCATAGTCGCCCTCATCTCCATCTTCACCCTACCTCACATCTTCAAACCCCTAAAGTATTACCACATACTAATCGCCTACATCCTTGCGCCGGTGCTCGCCTTCTGCAATGCCTACGGGTGCGGGTTAACGGATTGGTCCCTGGCGTCAACATATGGAAAGCTCGCAATCTTCACCATCGGGGCATGGGCCGGTGCAGCCCACGGCGGTGTGATAGCGGGCCTGGCCGCGTGCGGTGTCATGATGAGCATAGTCTCGACCGCTTCCGACCTGATGCAAGACTTCAAAACGGGCTACTTAACCCTAGCTTCTCCTCGATCCATGTTCATAAGCCAGGTGATCGGAACCGCCATGGGTTGTGTGATTGCTCCATGTGTGTTCTGGCTCTTTTACAAGGCATTCAGTGACTTGGGAGTGCCTGGCACGGAGTACCCGGCTCCGTATGCGCTCGTGTACAGAAACATGGCAATTTTAGGGGTTGAAGGGTTTGGGTCGTTACCGAAGAATTGTTTGACTCTGTGTTATATATTTTTCGCGCTTGCGGTGGTGGTGAATTTGATAAGGGATTTGGTGCCGGAGAAGTACTCGAAGTACATACCGTTGCCGATGGCGATGGCAATTCCGTTTTACATTGGGTCATATTTTGCTATTGATATGTTTATTGGGAGCGTGATATTGTTTGTTTGGGAGAGGATCGACAAGGCGAAGGCAGATGCATTTGCGCCGGCAGTGGCTTCGGGGATGATTTGTGGAGATGGGATTTGGACCCTGCCGCAGTCGATTCTGGCGCTTGCGAAGGTGAAACCGCCAATTTGTATGAAGTTTTTGAGCAGGGCGGTTAATGTTAAAGTCGATAATTTCCTTAATCCTTAGTGGTACTTTCGATCTTGTTTAGGAGGTTGTTATTTATTGTGGTTATCATATTGCTTGGCTTTGCGTTTATGCTTGTTAGTTGGAGTTGGTTAAAGGTTTATTTCAAGTTATATTTGTACATACGTTTCAAATGCATATTGCTGACTCTTTTATGAAATAATTATATATTATATATTGGGGTTTCACTCTTTTGTTTCCATTACTTTGGTAAGGGTCTGTGATTTCACTCTTGGTAACTGTTGATTTTGGCAAAGTATATGCTTTTTGTGAATGACTGAAAGTTAACCGAAACATTATAACTGGTGAGTTAAGTATCACAACCTGTTTGTCTGTTTGTCTGTGTTGTGACATACACTCTGCATACTTCTGATCTTTAGTTAAATGCTACTGAAATGCGGATGGGAAAGATGATCATACCAGAACAAATGGTTACAAAACATGCAGTAATTGATTATTTTTATTTTAAAGAAAACGCCTCTTTATAATCAGTGATCAGGATCGCTTTTACATGATTTTGAACTTTTAAATCACATCTTTGCAACAAAGGATGATTTTTACGTAGATCTGACCATCTGAACAGTACTAACCAGAGTCAAATAAAATTAAGGGAAGTAGACAATAGTTAAAAAATTTAGACCAGTTAACAAAATTTACGAGGAATTACATTTTGTTCAAACTTTTCCATTACAAATTTTAGAAACTCGTTGAAAATATATAGTAGGAAATACACATTTCACTTTTTTTAATATTGTTATCCCTCAAATTGTATGATTATAATATAAAGATTAGAATACAAAGAAAAGAACTACACATTAACTATTATTAGAAAAATCATTCAAACATCATAAAAATAGATTCATAGCCAAGTGGAAAGAAACCAAATTATAAATATTTTAGTGTAGGTTCTAGTAGAGCCGAGGGTGTTCAAACAATCAAGTTTTTATGATTATTCCAAACGACGCAAGTACATAATCTTTTGGTATTCTCAATTGTTATGAGTAATTCATTGTCCATTGTATGGAGACCGTTTCGTACATCATTCTCTACGTATGAATCGATATTGTTTTCGTGATATATCTTGACAAATAATATTTTAAAGATAAGTATTTTAAACATTCGGTTCAATACTCATGATCACAAACACATTCGCAAGTGCAATCGAATAAAATACATTTCCCAAGAATTTCCTTCTTGTATATATCATGTATTTATATCACTACTTATAGCACAATATAACAGTACATAAAATAGAAAATATAATAAAAAATGTACTTATTTTCGAAGAAGATTCTCATACAAAAATTAAGTTATATGACAAGTTACATAATTGCCCATATGATATATCTTAACTATAGCCATCTTTCACTTGCACAGTGGGCCAATTATGATGCCTCATGTCCATACATTCGAAAGGATCTTAGTGAATGGATCTACGATGTTATCCTAAGTATTTACTGAATGAGTTAGGGGTATGCCATAGACACAATTTTTAATTTATTGTAAATTAATGAACTCTGTAATCAATTCTCGTTCATAATAGAAGTGTTTTTCTTTCTATTATATATTTGTTGTAATGTGTTATAAATAATTAAGAAAATTTACTTAATATATATTTAACAGAAAATGCATAAGTGATGCATTTGTGATAGTAATTATAAATAGTTGTAATCATGAGTATTGTATCAAAATATAATAATTACATCATTTTAAATATTCTTACTCAAGTTGCATCGAAACTGGATATCGATGCACCCGTTGAGACTAGAGTACATAACGCTCTCCAAATGTTGAGTAGTGTATTAATCATGACTGTTGGGGCACCAAGAGATTACGTACTGATAGCTACTGGATAACTATAGAAAGACGATAGTTTTTTGTTAGTTAATATAAATATGGTCAAACAGAAAATATCGATGTGACTAATTTACACAGATCTCTTGACTTGAGAATATTGTTGACCTTTAATATGAAAGCTTTACTTTGATTATAGTCAAATCATGGCATGACGTCCATCGAGTGAATATAGTTGGGTCAAGTGGAAATATTGGAAGTGAAACACTATTCAAAAGAAGATTTGTCTCCACAGCTATATGAAGTTAGTATCACGATCAACTCAAAGTTAAAATATCTGGCCAGAGTAGTTCGACAATAATAATTATTATTATTGAACCAAGGACTTTGTGTTTGGATTATAGAGTTGAATATGAATGATATTGGAATTATGACTATTACCAAATTCCATAAGTCCAACGCGATGTAGTTTTGGCAAAGCAAATTGGTGTAAATAATAGTCACAACCGAGTAAAGCTTAACAAAGTAAAATTTGATTTTACCAAAACCAGGTAAGCGAAAATTTTGACCAAAATGTCACACCACTTGCTAAGTGACATGAACGTTAATATTCAAATAGTTCGATATTAATTACTGACCAGATTTACACCTAAAGAGTCGCACAACTGAATCGATTATTCCTTGACCACATGATTTTATTAGTTTATAATTGTTGTAAATTATTTAATATTTATGAAATATTAGTTATAAAATTTTATTTTCATTTGATGAACAAATATTATTAAATATACTTATAATAGTATAAGTATATGTATTGATATACAATATCAATACGCTTTTAAATTGGATTTAAATGCAAAATATATTGTTCGGGCTTTAAATGGATTTGGAGCTCATATAGGGGGCTGTTTGGTTCGACCTTGATAGTGCTAGACAGAGGGAGGCCATTTATGTTGGCTAGATGGGTTAGATTTGTACGGATAAGAGAGTTAGAATTGGTAAGATATCTAGATCCTAACATGTCTCCATTACTCCTCTATATAAGCATCTGAACCCACACCTATTGGAGGATTTTTTGGAAGCCTCCATACCCCTTACTTCTGGCCGATCCCAGATCCCCTCTTCTCCATTATTACAAGCTCAAATCAAACAAAATAAAATACTATTAGATAACTGACAGTCTGTAATTCAGGAGATATCACCTTCAGAATTAGAATTCAATTCAGGAGTTCATTTCAATGCTTCAAGGTGTGAGTTTTGGGCTTTGTTATAAGGTAATGGTATGATTTACAATTATATTCTATTAAATGAATATTTATATATCATATTCTGCAATATCAGTTTTTGAGAAAAATGTGTGATCCTCTAGAAAAGAGGAGAGCACACATGTAAATATGTATATATCACATAAGATAAGGTGCCGCCAACATGCTTGGCCGGTAGTTAATCATAGTACAAAAAAAATAAAATAACTCAAGTACCCCTAGAATGAGCTCCGGCAAGGCCACCGCCCATTACACCCCAATGTTGAACTCCGACAAGGCCATCACCTGATATTGAGGTGTTAGAAGTACCTAAAAAACTATGAAGCATCTCAACACCAATGATATTGGAAGCCAGCTCTATTTGAAAAGGAAGCGCCACGTTGTAGACTCGAAAGAAATGGTAATGCGAAAGATCTGGAATGGAAAGCTCCTCTCTGTGGACTCGATAGAACTGGAGAGAGCGCCTCGCTGAAAAGTGGATCATCCAGAAAGTAAAATGCCATACTGAAGATGTAGAAGAACTTAGAAGAACTCCTCACTACAAACCGCAATCCTGCCATCAGCAATCCTATGTACATGTAAAAAGAATCTAACACCACTTCTAGCCAAATCCTGTATCTGTAAAAGGAACTAAAAGATTATAAGAATAATACACATATATGTATATAAATGAGATTTATATACATATATATGTATAAATAAAATAAAGTAAAGATACAAAAGCTAAGATAATAGGACACAATACAGAAACAAAAATAGAAAATAGACAAAAAAGGATCCATGACCAAAAGAAGTTAAAGATCTATAAACTATAACAAAAACAAACTAAAACTAAAATAAAATATTAAAACAAAAACAAATTAACTTATTCTTATGGTCCTTTGATCAAAAGGATATTATGATAAATAATGAAATCATCATTTAAGTTTGTAAAAATGTTAATACTACAATTATTAATGTCAAAAATATTGTTTTTATGTTTAAATAACTTAATATTATTACTAACCTTATTAAGATATTCTTTAAAATGATTTTTATTAGCTAATTTATATTTAGGGTTTGAGATCCAATTAAAACAAAATGAAGAAATTATAAAAATCAATTTATTAAAATGACTATTATTATTATTAAAAATTCTCCGATTTCTCTCGAACCAAATATACCAACAAATTATAATGAATAAAGTGTCAAGTAAAAATCTATTATCCATTTTAACTTAAATCTAAAATTATTCCAATAGTAATCACAATCAGAAATTTTAGTTGTAAAACTAAAGTTAAAAATTTTGAGAGTATTATTGAAAATCTAGTAAGTATCTATGCAATCATAGTATACATGTTTAATATCTTCAAAATGCAGATTACAAAAATAACATTTATTATCAATTTGCATATTTTTCCTTTTTAAAAATGCTATAGTATTTAGTTTTCCATGCATGATTAACCACATATGAATTTTAGATTTAGGAGGAGCATTTGTTTTTCAAATAAATTTAAAAGAGTTATTAGCTACACCCGAGAAGTTAAGAAATCTATAAAAAGAATTTGAAGTATATTTCTTACTCGTATCCCATTCCCAACTAATATTATCATTTTCATTATCAATATTATAAAAATTTAATCTAGCATAAAGCAAAGAAAGCTGCCTAAGAGTAGAACCTACTAAAATTCTATTAAAACTAAAATTCCAAAGGGGGTCATTTTCGGGAGAAAAAACTTCTATATTTAAAGCATTCTTAAAATTACAAATTTTGTAAAGTTCTTTAAATTCTATCCTAAGAGGGATAATAGAAATCCAACGATCATGCCAAAAAGAAGTACTATTACCTGAATGAACTATTGTATTAGTGCCTAGGTTAAAAATCTCATGATATTTTAAAATTGATTTCCAAAAATTAGACAGTTACATATGACCGAAGGAGTAATTTGATGTAAATTATTACAACCATTATAGTAATATTTAGAAATGATTTCTAATAGGATTATCATTAATATCCTTAAACTACCATAACCATTTACCTAACAAAGACAAATTCATGTTACACAAATTAATGACTCCTAAACCACCATCCTTTTTGAAATTACAAATAGTTTCCCAATTTACTAAACATTTAATACCACTGTTAGAGTTTTCCCCACTCCATAAGAAGTCTCTTCTAATTTTATCAATTTTATCGATCATCCAATCTGGAAAAAGATGCATAGACATCCAATAGATCCGGAGAGCTGATAAAACAGAGTTTATAAGAACTAATATACCCACTCTCGAAAAAATCTCCCGTTCCAATTAGAAATCATATTTTTAATTTTATCAATGATAATAAACCAATCATCATGTTTAAGTTAGTTGGTCTAATCAAAAAACCAAGATAATAAAATGGAAAATTCATAGTTTTACAATTAAGCGTATTAGCAACTAAATTTTCAACCTTTTCAAAATCATTTAAAACTAAAATCGAACTTTTATCAAAATTTATTTTTAAAACCGAAAGAAGTTCAAAACTATATAAAATAAATTTAAGGGTAAGAACATGATTAGGCAAATGAAAGGTAAATAGCAAGGTATCATCCACAAATTAAAGGACAGATAGACCATTTCACGAGATTTCACTACCAACACTCCATAAAGATCCATTATCAAATGCTTTTTTAATTATCTTAGCGAAAACATCTGCTGCTAAGTTAAACAAAAGAGGCAATAAAGGATCACCTTGCCTCAAACCTCGTTTAGATTGAATTTTATTACCTAAAATACCATTAACCATTATACTAGAGTTGCCAGTTTTAAGTAAAGTCATGATCCAGTTAATCCATCTATGATTGAAACCTCTAGCATGTAACATATGAACTAAAAAAATCCTAATCCACCAAATCAAAAGCTTTTGCAAAGTCCAATTTTAAAATCGCACAAGTAATATTAATCTTACAACAATGATTAATGTATTCTTGAACAACAACCACACCATCAGTGATATTTCTCCCCTTAATGAAAGCAGTTTGTGAACAGTCAATTAGATCATTCATTCTATTACTAAGTCTATTAGCTAAAACTTTTGAAATAATTTTAACGGAACAATTAATTAAGGAAATAAGCCTAAATCTTTCAAACTTTTAGCATCGATTTTTTTGTGCAATAAAATAACTTTAGCAAAGTTAAATCTTCCTAATTGCAATTTTCCATTATAGAATTCATTAAACATACTAATTAAATCGAATTTTAAAACATCCCAAAAAGTTTTATAGAAGAAAATAGGGAACCCATCAGGACCCGGGGATTTATCACCAGGCATGTCATTAATAGCTTTTAAAATCTCTTCTTCGGAAAAAGGATTAACAAACTCAGAAAGGTCAATGCTAGAATTAGAAGGATAAAGATCATTCCATCTAACATTAATTCTATGCTTATTTTTATTACTGAAAGTATCTCTATAATAGTTTGTAAAAGCCCTGTTAAGATCTCTTTGATCGACCAATTCCTCGTTATTCACAAAAATAGAATTAATCGTATTACTAAGTTTTCTACCATTAGCCATATTATGAAAAAATTTGGTATTACTATCACCTTCGTTAATCCATTGAATTCTAGATCTTTGTTTCCACATAACCTCCTCTTTTTCTAAAATTTAATTAAGCTCACCTATATTTAGTTGCCTAGTTTCTTCTATCTTGTTAATGTTAAGCATTTCTGAAAGAATGTTTTCTTTTTTAATTTTAATACTACCAAAAACATTCTTACTCCAATTTTTAAGAAAGTTCCTAAGACCCCTAAGTTTTAAAACATTTTTTTTACAAAATTGTCCATGGACAATAAATTATAAAAGCTTATAGAAATCCATTTATTTTTAATTAAATTCAAAAAATTGGATTCTAATAACCACATTTTTTCGAATTTAAAAGATCTGTTATACCTCTATGATGATCACACGTAAGAATGATAGGACAATGATCAGAATAAGTGTAAGGCAAACCAGAAACTCTATAAATAGGAAATTTATCCTCAATTTCATCACTAAAAAAAAACTATCAAGAAGAGCCATATATGGGGACTCCCTAGTATTACTCCAAGTAAATTCTCCACTAGAAAGAGGAATTTCAATCAAATTAGAATTAATAATAAATTTGTCAAATTCCTCCATAGCAGAGAAATCTCCTTTCCGTGGTGAACGCTCTCCTAGAAAACGCGTAACATTGAAATCACCCCCCAAAATCCAAGAATCAAGAGCTAAAGATCTAAATTCAAGACATTCATTCCAAAGAATCCAACGACAAATTTTTGAGTTTGGCCCATAAACATAAGAAATATTTAAAATAGAATTATCACTAAGATTAATGAGAACAATATGCAGTGAGTGTTGCTTGGAAATACATTGGAGCAATTTAAATGAATTATTCAGCCACCCAATAAGTAAACCCCCAGAAGCACCAACAGAAGGTAAAAAAGCCCATTTCCTAAAATGATAACCACCTAATCTTCTATATAAACATATATCAGGACTTTCAATTTTAGTTTCCTGTAAAAGTGCAATGTCAATAGAATAGTCTTTAAAAAAAGCTATAATTTTATCACACTTATTTAAATCGTGCAAACCTCTGATATTCCAACTTATAATTCTTATATACCAACAGATCTAGCCCTATCAAATTCCATACTTCTAATATACGCTAAATCTACCTCAACATCAGAAAATACAAAAGCGGTATGACTAGCTAGCTGACAAAACTCAGAAGAAGACAAACTACCTAAAGCATATGATGAATACGTACTACCCAAATCAGAAATCATACCTGAGTCTGAATTCGTAGCACCACTCGTGGCACTCGAATCAGGTAACTCATCCATGGACTGGGACTGATTACAACGGATCCTGGCACTACGACGTACAGATCCACTAGCAGCCACAGACCTCCTATGCCTACCTCTCCTCGATGATGTAGAACATGATGCAGATTTGCTACCGATATCAGTCTGAACATCTGTTGTGAGACAAGAGCGCCGTAACAAAGGAACCTCCATGTCTCCGCTCACATTGCTAACGAAAACATTATTCATATATCCAATTGCATCATGCAGAACGTCATCAGAAACATACTTGTTTATAATACCACTCGCCTCTGGTAGACTCACCAAGTCAACAGAACCCATACAACTAATCTCAACCACATCAATTTCACTAGAAACATCAACAGTAAATAATGATTCTTCTATAGCTGCACACTGAGATGCACCAGATTGTGCACGCTGATATATATGTGCAACTTGTGATTGATCGGTGATCATCTCAATTCCTTCACTAATCGAATATTCAACACCCTTCATTGATCTAGACATATCACATTTACTCGAAGAAACTTCATTAAGAATTACAGAATCATCATTCTTCACACTGGCTTTATTCATTGATCCACTCGCAACAAGCTGAACGTCATCCGCAACATACTTGTATAAAATGCCACTCGCCTCTGGTAGACACACCAAATCAACAGAACCCTTCCAACTAACCTCAACCATATTAGTTTCACTAGAAATACCAATAGTAGACATTGATTCTCCTATAGCTGCACATTGAAACACATCAGCCTGTGCATGTTGATATATATGTGCAACTTGTGATTCATCAGTGATCATCTCAATTCCTTCACCAATCATACACTCATCACCCTTCACCGATCTTATCATATCACATTTACTAAAAGAAACTTCATTCCCTGTATCTGTAACGATCCAGAATTTTGGTTATTTGAAATTGAAATTTTTGATTGATTTTAAATATTTAAAAGTTAATTTTATAGATTTAATAACTTGAATTTCAAATATAACGATTATTTGGGTAATTTAATTGTTGAATTTAATAATTGGAAAACGTTTAAATAATTAAAATCTTGGATTTTATTTTGATTAAAATGATTTAAAGGCTTATTAAATTTATATTAATAAGAATGAAGGTAATAAAACTTTTAAATTGAATTTAAAAGTGATTTAATCGATTTTGAAAATAACTCGTTTTAATTAACATACAAAAATAGCCTTCCGAGGCACAGTCTCAGATTTCGATGAAACCAGTGCCATTGGGTCCGTAATAATGAATTATATTACGCCGTCAAATTTTGTAGCGATTAGATACACGGTTTGGTCGTACGGGATAGAAACGCGTTGAAATTAATATTAAAAATTTAATATTATAGTTGGGTTCAAAAAGCTATCTTCTCCATACGATCGAATTAGGTTCCGAAACTTGTTCCATTGAGTTCGAAATAGGGGTATAACATTACGAATGCCAGGTGGCATGCCTCGATTGGGGTTCGGGATTAATATCTAGATATTTTTGAGTTTAAATAATATATATATTTGGATTTGACTTCACAATTATCTTCATTCAAATCAGCCGACCAACCCTGGATAGCCAGCCTACACGTAGACCTTCATCTTGTTATCCCTCCCCTATTTAAACAGAGCATGCACGGATGAAAGAAAAAAATATGGAATTCAAAAAAAAAATCAAATCTCAAAATCTAATCAATAAAAAAGTATGGAACAAGCTTTTAAATTCATGCCTTGGATAGAGCTACGAGCTGTGGCAATTTGGTGATATTCGAGCTTGATTTGGAGGGGTGTGTGAGCTTGGTCGTGAGCAGGAATGGAATGAGAGCTCCAAGATGAACTAGGGTTTGATTTTCCTGTTGATTTAGAGCTCGATGAGGGGATTTGCGGATATAATTGAGTTCATATGGTCGAAGGTCATCTTGAGGAAGGATTTGGTGATGTGCGGCGCTGGGTAGAAGGTCGCGACCTTGGGCAGAGACAATGTAAAAACCCATAAATTTTAACAAATATTTTAATTGAATTTATTTGAAACTTTGATTTTTAAATCATTTAAAAATTGAAATTTGGGATTTTCCAATGTATTTTAGATTTTTGGTTATAATTTATTTTCCAAATATAATAAAATAATGATTTTCTGGAAATATTATATTTTGTTCAACTTTAGTCAAACTTTGAGTTCAGTTGAAATTTTTAAATTTTAATTTTAATTTCCATTTCTTTTAAAGCTGAATTTGATTCTGATATTCATTTTGCTTTTCGTTTTGTTAAATTCTGTTTTATACTTTTTTTTAATTTGATAAAATTCAGCGTTTTACACGCAATTATTTTCAGTATTTCATTGTTTATTTTCTATTTTATTTTTCCATCTTTTATTTGTTTTAGACTTTGTTTGTTTTGTTTGAGTTTTGAACTTGTTTTGTTTTGGGCTTGACAAATGGCTTTGGAAATTCAAGAGACATAAGTTTTCTTTTCTTTAATGTGATTTGTGCCTCTTCCTTTTCCTCTTCTTAGCCGTGTATTTCCATTCCCATAGCCGTAAATAGCATTGCATTCCCATCTCTCTTTTCATTTTTCATTTCCTAACAAAAATTTTAAAGTGAGTTTTCATGGCTTCCTTCTTTCTCCTTTCTTTTTTTCTCTTTTCCTTTCCTTTTGGTTGCAAGTTATGTTCGGCCACCATATCCCATCCCTTAGCCGACCATCTCCTCCACCTCACCACTAAGTGACCGGCCATCCCACCATCACCCCATGTTGTTGCCGTGACCCATAGATCCAAATCCATCGCCATACCATACTTCAAACCATAGTCGAACTCCTCTAAACATCACCTTCCTCCTTACTAGCCTCGGCCATCATCTTTCCACCATCTCCTATTTGCTTGGCCATGACCATCCATCAACCTATAGCCGTGACTTTAGTGCCTTGATCCAAACATTAGCATAGGGCCGAACCCATAGCACCTATGGCCGAACCCAAAGTGTTAAGGCCGAACCAAAAGTGTGCATGACCTTTCATTTCCCTTTGACCTTTAGCCTCCCACTTGACGTTTGGTTTGCCAACCCTTCACCTACCACTATGCCGTGCCTATTTGCTACCAATGGCCGAGCATACTTGCATTTAAACCAAGATGGCCGAGCCCACTTATCATGTGGTCGAGTCTACTTGTGTAGTGGCCAAGCCCACTTGTTTGGTTAAGCCATTTGTTCCACTTTTGGTCATATTTTTCTTTGTTTAATTCTTATATTCTTTTGTGTTAAATTATATACTTATGTATGTTTTGTATTTGTTGTTTACAAGACTTGGATCTTGGCTCTACTTCTCCTCTAATCTGATTCGTGCTTTGTCGTGCTTTTTCGGAGTTTATTCTGTGTTTTTGAATTGTCATCTCTAGCTTTAAAAAGGTGAGTTATCACTCTCGGCTTCGTACTTATAAAATTGTGAAACAAAGTTATGTGAATTGTAGTAGTGATATTCCATGTTGATAGAAATTTCATATATGCCAGTGATGTGATATTATATGATGTTATAACCTGATTATATACCTATTTAATCACCTGATATGACATGCTATGCTTTACTGTTTATTTTATATTTCTGTTTATCACACTGCAAGTTCCCTCACTATGGGTTGAAATGATACATACCCGAACGGACTTTAGAATAGGGAAAAGTCGTTATGAGCTGAAATGATAGGCTCGAGCGATTTTTATTTGACTTGGGCTTGCGGGTTTGAAATGATCAAACCCGGGATTTTTATTTCAGATTGAAATGATATATATCCGTATTCACTTGACCTAGGTTAGAAAATATTATACATACCCATGGTTAATTTTAAATATAAATATTTTCTGAAAACTTTAAGTATTTGGAATTTAAAATATATGAGATTTTGACATAAATTGGATTTAAATGATTTAAATAAATTTATAGTGATTTTTCTATAAGTTAAAATTGTATGAGTCAATAAATGATTAAAAATGTAAATTAAAATGTGATTTAACTTAATAATTGAAAATTTGGTTTAAATGGAATTTTAGGCTTAACTTGGAAATAAAATATTTTATTTATGAAATAGATATTTTTAAAAGTAAATAAAATGTCAAGTTGTTTGTTAAATTAAAGGTTAAGCAATTTAAATGTATTTTTGACTTAATAAATGAATTATGGCTTAATTGGATATTTTATTTATAAAATTTTATTTTATTAAAATCATAAGAGAAATGATATCCAAATAAATAATTTTGAAAAGTGATATATGTTTTATAAGTTAAAAAATGGTGAAAACTGAAATTATAATGTTTCAGAAATGTTATAGTAAATCTCTGATTTGTATCGACAACTTTTCTGAAATGCTGTGGTTTTAAGGTAGCATTTTATAAGTGCTGCTGTTTCTGAAAATGTACTGTTTTTCCAAACACTACTATATGTACAGTAGCATTTTCTAAGTGCTACCATTTCTGAAATGTACTGTTTTCTGAAATAATACTACTATCTACTGTAACATTTTCTAAGTGCTGCTGTTTCTGAAAAAGATAATATTTCTAAAATACTATATCTACAGCAACATTTTCTTAGGGCTACTGTTTCTGGAAAGATGATATTTTCGAACTGCTATATGTATTATAACATTTGCAAAGTGCTACGAATGCTAAAAATACAATGTTTTTGAAAATGTTATAATTTAATGAATGAACTTAGAAGTGTTACAACTTTGGAAATGAATTTTATTTTGAAAGATATTGACTTTGAATTTAAGTGGTTTAAAGATGAATATGTTTTGATTTGAAATATAAACCATTTTGAATTTATAACCACGGGTTATAATAACGATTGGTTGTTAAAGAGACCGGGATCGGATATGGACATACTCTCTATCGATACCGAAAACCACTTTAACAACTGTGTACACGGTGGAGATTCCAAAATGAAGTAGGATGGTGGTGACGATCCTAAGGTATTTACGTGGACCTAACTCCCGTGAGTTAGCATAAGGTGGCTAAAACAGGAGCGATTCCGGGCTAATGAGGTAGCTCCTCTTATCGGACACATTCCATCGTATACCATTATATTACTTTGTGATTGATTGGGTGCACCCCTTGATTCGGGAGTGTGGCTCGAGTTGGGAGATTGCTGCTGTGACGCCCCACCTCTATACCCACGCTAACCAAGAACACAACGGTGTAGTGCTGTCATTTAGCATGGAGAATAAGGCTGTTGAGGAGCGACCATCCATGTAACTTCTTTGTGCGAGCACCGATATGTTAGATAGTATAGAATACATATCATTTAAGGAGGAAATCCGACATACCGATACAAACTCAAAGCGATCACACAGTGGCTATATATAATCTTCGGAAACAAACATAGAAATAATCATAACATAAATCAGTCCCAGACGTCCATATCACAAATGCAGAAAAAGATATGAATATATATATATATAACACATGAAAGTGTACATTAGAGTAGTGGTCAGAAAGATCCACGATAATACAAAAGAATAGCAACATGTGCTACACAAAAGAATACATCTATGAGTCAGTATCTCAAATGTATACAACAAAAACTACTAATCTAAGTAGTTTAGCCAAAAGTCAGAGTAATAGATCCCTGGAGAGAAGTCAAGCAGAAGCACCTGTAACAGCTCGGTCTGACCCGAGTATTATTTCATAAGAAAATAATAAACGGATCAGTCTAGCTATAAATATCAGATGACATGATATAGAATAAGAGGTATGGCATAAACATATAATAACCATAAAGGCATACCACTATAAGTATGTAAATGAAAATCAACAAGAGATTAATCAATATCACAAGAATCTTCTCAAAGATAAAATGGAGTATCATACCCTAAACTTGTATTCATAACAAGTCAATGACACACGAATTCACCTATGCACAAAAATTGATAAACATATCAATGAAAATCATGAAAATTGGTGAAGCACAAATTCCAGAAATCAACACACGAAATCCAGAAATCACAAAAAGGGGAGGGGGAGGCCTATCACAAGAACGGGAGCATGAAATCTCACCAACACGTGTAACACATGAACGAGAAGCTATCTCATGGAAGCTATCCATTAAATTTTGACACACAACGGCCCGAAGACCATGGGGCGCTACCCCATATATGTGAGTAGAAACATCACACAAGCGGGGTCTAGTCTCCCTCGCAGACAAAGAGACATCGCTCAATCGCTAGTCTAAATCACAAAAATGATCGTCATGATCATAAAGAAGTGTCAATTACACTAAGCTAGTAAATATATGAGTTTAGCTTCATGTCCCATAACCACTAGCTTAACTTAAATATTTACGAACAAACTGTAGATCTTCACTAGGAAATTGTCACTAAAGGTTCAGTCGAACAAGTCCAAGAATTAACCGACGAAGTAAACGCAAGCGTTTCATACCACCTGTTTTGTTAAGCCGTTTAATTAGATTTCTCATCCGAGTGAAGTAAAGGCTTGTATATACTAATAGATTGGAAAATGGTTTAGGAAAAAGAGCTTTGTAATAAAATAGAGTTGAAATCGTTTTGATGAAAGAGTTTTCATATTTACTACTAGTATCGAAACCTTTATATTTTTAAAGTGACAAGTCACAAAACGATTGTTGAAACAAATCGAATCACAAAATTCACATTCGAAGTCGTGAATAAAATCCAAAGGAATCAATTCCAAAGCCATCAAAGTATAAATATCCATGCGACCTAACAAGGCCGAGCTAAAGAGCAATGGAACGACCTAAAGTAAAATAGGTCGAACGAATTAAGGATAACATGCCGAGCGACCTAGGTGAGGGACCTAAGGGCGAACGAGTTAAGGCATTAACGGCCTAACAAGGTAGATGTAAGCAGTGGTACGACCTAATAAGGGGAAGCGACCTAACAAGGTTGCATATGCCGAGCGACCTAACCATCTAAGGCCGAACGACCTAATTAATCTCGCGATCTAAGAACGTGACGAGGCCAAGCAACCTAACCATTTAGGGCCGAGAGACTTTAAGGTGGAATGAGGTCAAACGACCTAAAGGAACGACCTAAGGCCTTACGACCTAAGGTGGAATGGACCAAGCAGCTTTAGGGGTCATGCGAACTAAAGGAAATAAGGTCTAACGACCTAGTGGGTTGCGACCTAAAGTATAATAGGTCGAACGACCTAAGTTTAGCATGCCGAGCGACCTAACGAGGCGAACTACCTAACTGCGAGCGATCTAAGGGAGTAAGGTCTAACGACCTAAAGAAATTAAGGTCAGGCGACCTAATAGAATTGAGGTCATGCGACCTAACGACCTAATGGTGCGACCTAAGTGGTACACGACCTAAGGTGGTACGCGACCTAAAGTGTGCGCGACTTAATGGTTGTCTGTGCCACACGACCTAAAGTGGAACGAGTTAACAGAGGCGAGCGACCCATCATGCAAGCAACCTAGCATGCAAACGACCTAACATGGCCGTGCGAACTAACGACCTAAGTGCAGGCGAATGACCTAAGTCCAGAACGAAAATATGCAGGCCTGTCTTCTCCAAGGCCGAACGACCTAAACCCAGAATTTCGCCAAAACACTAAAAATTGGGTTTTTCACCAATTCAATCCAAACCAAATGCAAATGCATGTGCACAAGTGATAGGGAATCATTCCCAACCATCCAATGACAGTTATAGGCAAGAATGTGAGATAAAAATCTCACCTTTTCATGGAAATTGATGGAAGCCGAGCTTGAAAGCAAAGTGAGAACAGTCCCAAGCTTGAATCAATGTCTTCTTCTTGAATTTGGAGTTGGTTGGTGGATTTGCAAATGAACAAAAGCTTTGGAGTTTTAAATTCCCATTCCCTCCTCCATTTTTGATGAAGCTTGTATGTTAGGAAATGAAGAATGAAAATGATGAAGAGGAGATGGGTTGGGCTGAGTTAGTAAGTTGTTCAGCCCAAACCAAAGCTCAAAGCAAAAAGTGACGGAAATTTCACTATCTCCAAACATATCGAAGTTTACACTCAAAAAGATCGCAAACGTCATTTTGAACTCAATGGAGGTGGTCTCGAGTCCTAATTTGACCGTATGAAAAAAGTAGCTTTTCGGACTAACATCCGACTAACGATAAAATATTTAAATAAAATATTTAAATATAAAATCGATAAATATGCGGGTTGTTACAACTGCGGCTTTGTGTTACCAACAGTCCGGATGCATAATTGGTATATCTACCCTGGCATTGCCTAGTTGTGCCATGTCACCTACCCTAGCGTGCTTTACTACGAGTTTGATTTGTGTCGTACCTATGGAGTATCCTCTGGTAGCTCCAGTTTACGGGGTATTACGGTACTGTATAGACTATTGGCACACCTAAAAATGTGTTAAGGTGGAAAATGTAAAGCCTTAACGTTATTTTTAAATAGTTTACTTTACTTTAGACATTATTATAATAGCGTATCTTACTACATAGTAGATAGTTTAACGGATCCTTAGAGGATGGGCGGTCCCAAGCATCCTTTAAGTTATTGATGCATTTCTATTGCAGTTCACTTGAGTTGATTTACATTTTATAAGTATGTATGTCCTAACTCGAGTGTTTTGTGTTTTTCTTTACGCTCGGGTCAACCTGAGTATCACAGCTTTGGATTCATCTTCTGGAGCTAGAGATTTGCTGGAGTTTTATCTTTCTATCTAGTCGTCTATTTCCATTTCAGTTATTTCCTATTCAACTTTGCTTATGCATTTGTGAACTTATGTATTCATACTTCTGTTGTATCTATTTTTCAGACTATGGTATTTTGTATCTGTTTTGAGACTATGTATTGTAGTGGCTTCATGAATCACTATGTATTTTATTTTTCCGCTGCGAGTTATTCTGATATTCTGTGATTGGTTTTATTTGCTACAAATTTATTTACAATCTATTGTTTTGAATTATTCAAGTCTGACATGTGTGGTTTTATTGTCGATTTGAATGGTCCAAAATAGTGGTTTGTTACATTTGGTATCGAAGCTTTGGTTTTAGGCAAACCTTAGCCTATGGAGCAAAAACTCATTAGAGATAGGGTAGAAATACCCTAGAATGAGTGAAATCAATCTTAGAATCATTTCCTTGTGAGAGAACGTATTTTTTTAAGTATAAATGATTTTCAAATGATTTTAAAAGGATTTTAAAGGATTTTAAAGATTATTTTGGATATAAAATTTTCTTGTTTTAAAATCTCTTTTCTGAGCTTCATTCCTTTCAAATCCACCTTGTTTATTTGACTTCTTTGGTTAGGATTTCCATTCTAGTTAAATCTTATCTTAGTCTTTCTGTTTTACCTTTGTCCTAAATTTCATTCTTGATTTTTCCAGGATGAATCGTAGGAATGCCAGAGGTAGGGGTCGTGGTATTGCCCCAGTTCCTGAGCCTGTTGCACCCATCAGATGCTTAGGATTATTAAGGAGAATGTTCATAGCTGGGTTGGTGGTAGTAGTCTTGATGGTAGTGGAGCCCAGATCAATGATAGAGGTATTTTGAGGATTAATAATCAGATTTGTGTCCCGAATGTTGATGGATTGAGACAGGAGTTACTTCGGGAAAATCATCGATCCAGACTTTCTATTCATCCGGGTGTGATGAAGATGTATCAGGATATGAAGAAGTTGTATTGGTGGAGAGGTATGAGGCGTGATATCTCCATTTTTGTTAGTAGGTGTGCGACTTGTCAGCAAGTCAAGGCCGATCATCAGAAGACCCCTGGTTTGTTGTAGTCCCTTGAGGTTCCCAATTGGAAATGGGAACAGGTTTCTATGGATTTTATTGATGGATTACCGAGGACTAGGAAGGGTAATGAGAGTATTTGGGTTATTGTGGATAGATTGACCAAGTCGGCTCATTTCATTCTGGTCAAGTCTACCCGTTCTGCTTTCCGTTTGGCTGAGATCTATATGAGGGAGATTGTTCGTCTCCATGGTATTTCTGTCAGTATTGTTTGTGATCATGATCCCATCTTTACCAGTCAGTTTTGGAAAGCTTTTCAGGAATCTTTGGGTACTCATCTGAATCTGAGCACTGCTTACCATCCGTAGACCGACGGTCAAACGGAAAGAGTGAATCAGATTCTAGAAGATCTTCTTCGTACTTGTGTTCTTGATTATGGAGGATCTTGGGAAGATCATCTCCATCTTGTCGAATTCACCTATAACAACAGTTATCAGGTATAATCTCAATTTTCTATTTTAATCTTGTCTTAATCTTTTATCTATCTCATTTCATCTTTTGAATTCAGGCTAGTATTGCAATGTCTCTGTTTACTGCTCTTTACGGACGACCTTGCAGATCTCCATCTTGCTGGATTGAATCTGGTAATCGTTTGGTTCTTGGTCCTGATATGATTCTTGAGGCTTCAAAGAGAGTTGAAGAGATTAAGAGGAAGATGAGGAGTGCTCAGGATAGGCAGAAGAAGTACACCGACATGCGTAGAAGGAGTTTGGAGTTTGTTGTTGGTGATCTGGTTTTCCTTAAGGTCTCTCCCTTAAGGAATGTAATTCGTTTTGGTCATAAAGGGAAGCTTGCTCCTAGGTTCATTGGTCCTTTCCGTATCTTGGAGAGGATTGGTTCTTTGGCTTATCACCTTGATTTGCCTGAGAAGTTTTCTGGAGTGCACAATGTATTCCATGTTTCGCATCTTCGCCAGAATCTTCATGATCCATCCCTTATTGTCCAGCCTTCTGCTCTCGAGAGTTTGGATATTGAGCCTAATCTAACTGTCGAGAGGAAGCCACTTCGTATTGTCGATAAAGGTACGAAGCAGCTGAGAAGGAAATCTGTTAATCTGGTCAAAGTGCAGTGGAGTACTAATGATCGGAATTATACCTGGGAGACGGAGGTGAGCATGCGTGCTTCGAATCCGGAATTGTTTGTCTCAAGTACTATTTGTTATTCTATCTTATTCTCTCTTTCTTTGTCTTTCCGTGTTTCATTCCTTTTCGAGGACGAAAAGTTTTGAGTGGGGGAAAGTGTAACAACCCATAAATTTTAACAAATATTTTAATTGAAACTTTGATTTTTAAATCATTTAAAAATTGAAATTTGGGATTTTCCAATGTATTTTGGATTTTTAGTTATAATTTATTTTCCAAATATAATAAAATAATGATTTTCTGGAAATATTATATTTTGTTCAACTTTAGTCAAACTTTGAGTTCAGTTGAAATTTTTAAATTTGAATTTCCAATCTTTCTTTTAAAGCTGAATTTGATTCCGATATTCGTTTTGTTAAATTCTGTTTTATACTTTTTTTCAATTTGATAAAATTCAGCGTTTTACACGCAATTATTTTCAGTATTTCATTGTTTATTTTCTATTTTATTTTTCCATCTTTTATTTGTTTTGGACTTTGTTTGTTTTGTTTGAGTTTTGAACTTGTTTTGTTTTGGGCTTGACAAATGGCTTTGGAAATTCAAGAGACATAAGTTTTCTTTTCTTTAATGTGATTTGTGCCTCTTCCTTTTCCTCTTCTTAGTCGTGTATTTCCATTCCCATAGCCGTAAATAGCATTGCATTCCCATCTCTCTTTTCATTTTTCATTTCCTAACAAAAATTTTAAAGTGAGTTTTCATGGCTTCCTTCTTTCTCCTTTCTTTTTTTCTCTTTTCCTTTCCTTTTGGTTGCAAGTTATGTTCAGCCACCATATCCCATCCCTTAGCCGACCATCTCCTCCACCTCACCACCAAGTGACCGGCCATCCCACCATCACCCCATGTTGTTGCCGTGACCCATAGATCCAAATCCATCACCATACCATACTTCAAACCATAGTCGAACTCCTCTAAACATCACCTTCCCCCTTACTAGCCTCGGACATCATCTTTCCACCATCTCCTATTTGCTTGGCCGTGACCATCCATCAACTTATAGCCGTGACTTTAGTGCCTTGATCCAAACATTAGCATAGAGCCGAACCCATAGCACCTATGGCCGAACCCAAAGTGTTAAGGCCGAACCAAAAGTGTGCATGACCTTTCATTTCCCTTTGACCTTTAGCCTCCCACTTGGCTTTTGGTTTGTCAACCCTTCACATACAACTATGCCGTGCCTATTTGCTACCCATGGCCGAGCATACTTGCATTTAAACCAAGATTGCCGAGCCCACTTATCATGTGGTCGAGTCTACTTGTGTAGTGGCCGAGCCCACTTGTTTGGTTAAGCCATTTGTTCCACTTTTGTTCATATTTTTCTTTGTTTAATTCTTATATTCTTTTGTGTTAAATTATATACTTATGTATGTTTTGTATTTGTTGTTTACAAGACTTGGATTTTGGCTCTACTTCTAATCTGGTTCGTGCTTTGTCATGCTTTTTTGGAGTTTATTCTTTGTTTTTGAATTGTCATCTCTAGCTTTAAAAAAGTGAGTTATCACTCTCGACTTCGTACTTATAAAACTGTGAAACAAAGTCATGTGAATTGTAGTAGTGATATGCCATGCTAACAGAAATTTCATATACGTCTATGATGTGATATTATATGATGTTATAACCTGATTATATACCTGTTTAATCACCTGATATGACATGCTATGCTTTACTGTTTATTTTATATTTCTGTTCCTCACACTGCAAGTTCCCTCACTATGGGTTGAAATGATACATACCCGAACGGACTTTAGAATAGGGAAAAGTCGTTATGAGCTGAAATGATAGGCTTGAGTGATTTTTATTTGACTTGGGATTGCGGGTTTGAAGTGATAAACCTGGGATTTTTATTTCGGATTGAAATGATATATATCCGTATTCACTTGACCTAGGTTAGAAAATATTATACAGACCCGTGGTTAATTTTAAATATAAATATTTTCTGAAAATTTTAAGTATTTGGAATTTAAAATATATGAGATTTTGACTTAAATTGGATTTAAATGATTTATATAAATTTATACTGATTTTTCTATAATTTAAAATTGTATGAGTCAATAAATGATTAAAAATGTAAATTAAAATGTGATTTAACTTAATAATTAAAAATTTGGTTTAAATGGAATTTTAGGCTTAACTTGGAAATAAAATATTTTATTTATGAAATAGATATTTTTAAAAGTAAATAAAATGTCTAGTTGTTTGTTAAATTAAAGGTTAAGTAATTTAAATGTATTTTTGACTTAATAAATGAATTATGGCTTAATTGGATATTTTATTTATAAAATTTTATTTTATTAAAATCATAAGTGAAATGATATCCAAATAAATAATTTTGAAAAATGGTGAAAACTGAAATTATAATGTTTCTGAAATGTTATAGTAAATCTCTGATTTGTATCGGCAGCATTTCTGAAATGCTGTGGTATTAAGGTAGCATTTTATAAGTGCTGCTGTTTCTGAAAATGTACTGTTTTTCCAAACACTATTATCTGTACAATAGCGTTTTCTAAGTGCTACCATTTCTGAAATGTACTGTTTTCTGAAATAATACTACTATCTACTGTAACATTTTCTAAGTGCTGCTGTTTTAGAAAAAGATAATATTTCTGAAATACTATATCTACAGTAACATTTTCTTAGGGCTGCTGTTTCTAGAAAGATGATATTTTCGAACTGCTATATGTATTATCATATTTTCAAAGTGCTACGAATGCTAAAAATACAATGTTTTTGAAAATGTTATAATTTAATGAATGAACTTAGAAGTGTTACAACTTTGGAAATGAATTTTATTTTGAAAGATATTGACTTTGAACTTTAGTGGTTTAAAAATGAATATGTTTTGATTTGAAATATAAACCATTTTGAATTTATAACCACGGGTTATAATAACGATTGGTTGTTAAAGAACCGGGATCAGATATGGATATACTCTCTGTCGATACCGAAAACCACTTTAACAACTGTGTACGCGGTGGAGATTCCAGAATGAAGTAGGATGGTGGCGACGATCCTAAGGTATTTACGTGGACCTAACTCCCATGAGTTTGCATAAGGTGGCTAAAACAGGAGCGATTTCGGGCTAATGAGGTAGATCCTCTTATCGGACACATTCCATCGTATACCATTATATTACTTTGTGATTGATTGGGTGCACCCCTTGATTCGGGAGTGTGGCTCGAGTTGGGCGATTGCTGTGGCTTTGCGTTACCAACGGTCCGGATGTGTAATTGGTATATCTACCCTGGCATTGCCTAGTTGTGCCGTGTCACCTACCCTAGCGTGCTTTACTACGAGTTTGATTTGTGTCGTACCTATGGAGTATCCTCTGGTAGCTCCAGTTTACGGGGTATTATGGTACTGTATAGACTATTGGCACACCTAAAAATGTGTTAAGGTGGAAAATGTAAAGCCTTAACGCTATTTTTAAATAGTTTACTTTACTTTAGATATTATTATAATAGCGTATCTTACTACATAGTAGATAGTTTAACGGATCCTTAGAGGATGGGCGGTCCCAAGCATCCTTTAAGTTATTAATGCATTTCTATTGCAGTTCACTTGAGTTGATTTACATTTTATAAGTATGTATGTCCTGACTCGAGTGTTTTGTGTTTTTCTTTACGCTCGGGTCAGCCTGAGTATCACAGCTTTGGATTCATCTTCTGGAGCTAGAGATTTGCTGGAGTTTATCTTTCTATCTAGTTGTCTATTTCCATTTCATTTATTTCCTATTCAGCTTTGCTTATGTATTTGTAAACTTATGTATTTGTGAACTTATGTATTCAGACTTCTGTTGTATCTGTTTTTTAGACTATGGTATTTTGTATCTGTTTTGAGACTATGTATTGTAGTGGCTTCATGAACCACTATGTATTTTATTTTTCTGCTGCGAGTTATTCTGATATTCTATGTTTGTGATTCTGTGATTTGTTTTATTTGCTCTAAATTTATTTACAATCTATTGTTTTGAATTATTCAAGTCTGACATGTGTGGTTTTATTGTCGATTTGAATGGTCCAAAATAGTGGGTTGTTACATTTGGTTTGGGAGCTTTGGTTTTAGGCACACCTTAGCCTATGGAGCAAAAACTCATTAGAGATAGGGTAGAAATACCCTAGAATGAGTGAAATCAATCTTAGAATATTTCCTTGTGAGAGAACGTATTTTTTTAAGTATAAATGATTTTCAAATGATTTTAAAAGGATTTTATAGGATTTTAAAGATTATTTTGGATATAAAATATTCTTGTTTTAAAATCTCTTTTCTGAGCTTCATTCCTTTCGAATCCACCTTGTTTATTTGACTTCTTTAGTTAGGATTTCCATTCTAGTTGAATCTTATCTTAGTCTTTCTGTTTTACCTTTGTCCTAAAATTCATTCTTGATTTTTCCAGGATGAATCGTAGGAATGCCAGAGGTAGGGGTCGTGGTATTGCCCCAGTTCCTGAGCCTGTTGCACCCATCAGGTTCACGTGAGAAGGAAGAAAGAAGAAGAAATAGAAATAACAATACAGAATCTCACAATCGCAGCTGAACAATATATAATAGATAAATACATATCTTTATATAAAAAGAAACTGTAACTGTTAATATACATACAATTATCAGAGTACAAGTGTTAACAAATCAATCTGGACAGTTATAATAACTTGTCCTCACAAGTTCTAAATATACAGCATACACACATAGATGAATATAATCGAGTACGTGGAATACGCCTGAGACTCCTCCAGCTCGTCTCCTGAGCTCTATAGCATCCTAACCTGAATTTGTAATACTCGGCCTGACCCGAGCATTATAATAAAATAACACCCAAGTCAGTCTTGAAAACCAGCATGAGAAAACACACTCAATTTGAATTATTACTGTTATCAAAATTCTTTGAAAAACAAAGGTATCTCGTAAAACCACGCCATACATAAATACGACGGGTTTTTACCTTACGTAACCAATACATTTTATATCAAAATCATCTAATATTATAATGGTTTCTATAGAAAGTAAACTATAAAATAGCTGAAATGCTTGCATCTCATGTTTCAGCATAGTTGGGCACAATCAAAACCGTACAGGCACGTATTGGAGAATGGATTACATACAATGACCGGGCTACTGGGGTATCGCTCATCATAGTACACCTCTAGAAAAATGTACCAAGATCGTACCTAAAGATCCCTGCCAACATAGGACCGGCCTACCCCTTGCTGGATAGTAACGAATATGTTATCACCCTGGGTGTTCCCACCCTATCGAGCACTCTCTTTTCCATGCACAACCATATCCATAATTATAATATATCTGAGGGTATCTAGAAAAGTGATAACATACCCTACTTGGGTGCGACCCACTTAGCCTAGCTACATCTCCCCTGTTTTAGTCATTCCTGGTTGATGAGGCTTGAGGCTACGTAGTACCTTAAGAATAGCATTCATTCTTGGAATGCTAACACTGCCTTCCAGGCAGCGATGCAATGATAGCATTCATCCATACAAGTTGTTCTGGATCTGAACAAACCGAATCTCCTTCAAGGTCACCATCTCCATTATCTTTGAGAAATCATAATTCGTAACGCACAAATCAGATCGAAGTGGTTTTCGGAAAATTAAATCTGATCCCGGTCTCTTGAAACGATCAACGAATTTGGTCAGATCTGATAGTCGGTTATTTAACTATCAAATTACACACATAAGCAGTCACTATGCCATATTATAAATCTACCAAAACATTTATTTCAAATATCTTTACAAGATATATATTCAAATCACTTCCAGTATATTCAATAATTAAAAACAATTTCAAATACTTATATCCATAACAGGATATTTTCGAATCATATCAATACTTAGAAATATTTTTCTAATTCCATTTATAATTCAACCCCTTTAAATATTTCTATAATAATAATCTCATTGTTAAAATATTTCAAATCCTTCTAGTCCAATACTTAGGAAATATTTATAAGTATATTTTCCTAAAAATCATTTTAGATCCAATACTTAGGAAATATTCCATTTATTTCCTATTTCTCAAATCCTTTACAATTCATTTGTAAATTCCTTAACTCAACGGATTCAATAAGTTTTCGAAATTCATTAATTAATTTACTTTAAAATTTCCAAAATCGAGTACACTTGTCTATAATTCCAACTACCCATTTCTAACTTCTTTTATGAATTCTAATTCATTTTCAAAGTTTCTGTATTCCAACACTTTGGAAATTCCCTTAAGTTTCTAGAATTTCATTATAAGATTTTCACTTATAAAATCACATCCATTAAATAAACCCCATTTACAAATCTCGAGAGGATTTATAAATATATTACAATCATTTCAAAACTCTATATATATGATAAGTATTTTTAAAGTATAATAATTTATTTTTGTTTCTTTAAAACACGTTTAAGTAATTATTTAAAATATCAAAACACTTTTAAATTAACATCGATAACTCATTTCCAATTCATTTTTAAATAATACTAATCGATTTACAAAGCTTATTATAAAAATTAGAATTTATTCCAATTAATATTGGATAATTGAAAAATCCACTTTCCGAAATATTTCGATACTAAAAAAGTTTTAACTATATAGCTAATAAATAAAAATTTCATTTTAAAACAAACTTAATTTCTCGACAAAAATCTATTTTTAAAATCCAATATTACCAATTTCAATCTATAAATCCCTCTTGATTCATATTACATCGATTACGTTCAATTTTATAACCATTCTCGCATTTCAAAAATAGAATCCACTATTTTTCCCAAATACCGATTTCCATATCTCGATATAAATTCACACTATGAATTTATATTTCCAATTTATCAATTGATAATCATTTCCCCTTACTTATAAACTCATTTGGGTTTCACTTGTTTATAAAAATAATCTCATTTATAAATTTCATTTATGAGTCCATTCCTTTATAAATTCCATTTATTTTTTTAAAATCTATTTTAAATATCGATTTCAACTCCTTTCATAAATCCAGAAATATCACTTAAAAGTACATTATTAAAAATCCCTTATATAAATTATTTTTAAATCTCTAATTAAAACATTTTAGAACAGTTGAGTACAAATCCAAAATCAAATCATTGTTTTATTGAGACGACCGCCCATGACCCCTGCACCGAATCTAGAGATAGTGCGCTGTAAAGTGTGCCAGGCGACCATGGACGATTGTCAGGGTAGATTAAAACAACAGAATTTATCGTATTACTCACAGCGCATGGACAAAATACAATAGAACATATGTATAGTGAAGCTTTACAGAACAAAAATGTCATCATATAAAACTCCATAATAGTTGAATACAAGCATCCAAATAGCCAATACACCAAGCCTCACTACATAACACTCAGAGAATACAAAACAGCGGAACATCCAGTACATATAATAAGAAGATAATATGCAACCCTCCAGCTCGTCTTCGATATCAGCATCGTGAGAAGAGAACAGCACCTGTCACCTGCTACCTAGTCTGCCCGTCCAAAAAATGGACGAACAGCCAAAGGCAATAAGAATTAAAAACATAAAGCCTTGAGTCAGACAACAGTCTTAGTGAGCAGTAAATTAACTAACAACATACCAAAAGAGCATAAAGGAAAAGGAATAGGAATACAACCCTCCCACTCCAACCTCATTCTACAGTGATAGCCCCCAGACACACACTAAGCAGAAGAACCATAGCAGGGCATACAATTTAAAGTAAAGTAATAATCATTCGAGTCAAGGGCGATGTTTTCCAAGTACCAAGGCCTAAATCAGATAAGCACCCAGAAAATACCGCTCTTGAGTCTGAATGACGATACAACCAAACATCCATGACTCTCGCTATCACTGTTATCACTGCTTCGATATCACTGTTAATTGAATGACCGGCACATTCTTTCAACCGTCCGTCAAGGGCTAATGGAAACCCCGGTTCTAGACATAACTCCCGCACGTCGTCGCAGCCCGTGCCTAGGACTATCGAATCTGCCCAGAGTACTCGACCATCAACAGTTGGCCGTTGGGACTATCGAATCTGCCCAAACGTACTCTTGCTTAGAGCATGCTAGAACCTTCAACAACGATGCTATCCAAGCCTCCTAGTCATCCTCCTCGACGACTATTCTCATATCCATTCATTATCCTCAACTCGAATCATATCACCGAGTTATCAACATGCTTGGAATGATCCCGTCTGGATTAGACCAAGTCTTCATCACATGATTGCCTCGCTTCATCACATCCTCGCAAAGCCTCATCTTAACATCACATCATCAAATCTATGCATAAGAGCTTCATCATCCCGCTACATATGCCACAAGCAGCTTTCCCAATTCAAGAGCCTTTCCCTTAGCTTTTGAATCGTCTTCGGTCTAAATCAAACCATCAATCATCTAATTCATAACAATCAATCAAATCAAACATTAATCCAAACAATCAAGCATTCAAACAAGATCTAAATAGACAATTATCACAATAATGGCATTTTCGTAATTAAAGAGTTGAAAGTCCAATAAGCATGAAACATGAATTATATCCCTACAAACTTGATGAATGAACTTGCATAGGTTAACATATGATAAAATGGATGTAACATCATCATGAACAATGGATGTATATGGATCTACACTTAGGATGAAGAAAATGCATGGAAATCACTATTTTAACACCAAATCGAGCCAACAATCCGATATACTCCTTTGGATCCGTGTGAGAGATAATCACCACTCACCAAATCACCTAAACAACCACAAATCTACACGCTTCAGATCTGGACAGCGAAGGATCGAGCTTGATCTATCACGAATCCGCTTCAAACGAAGAAATCTCTCTTGAAAAGATGAAGATCTTCAATCTAAGCTCTTGAATCTTTGATCTTGATCTTCGATTTGGATGAAAGGAAGCACTAGATTAGAGTGGAGAAAAGAAGTGAAGAAGTGTAGAAGTCGAGCTCTCAAAATGGCAGCACTTCGTCGCCTCGAAATCCGGATCCCAAAAAGTGAGAACAACCCCCTCTATTTATAGCAGAAATTCCTTAGGTCGCTCGGAGTTAGGTCGTCCACGACCTACGACCTAGCAACATCTTCGACCTAACCAAAGCCAGACGACTTAACTATTGTCGGCCTAACGGCTTAGCATATGCGCGCATCCTACGACTCAACAGATAACTGGGTTACGACTTTATCTCCTAGGTCGCTCGCGACTTAAAACATAGGCTACGACCTAACGAGGACATCTGCGACCTAACAACTCAGGCGCTTCAACGACTTAAAGGCTTACGACTTATAACCTCAGCGACCTAACACACCAACATAGCGCATCAGCGACCTAACACTCACGCGCCTTAACAACTCAGCGACTTACCAGTGTTACGACCTAACACTTAGACCCACGCGACCTAACACTTAAACTATCCTAGCGACCTACCAACCCATGCGACCTAACAACTTATGCGACCTAACTCCTTAGGTCGCCTAACGACCTAACTACGCTAACAAGCTATCCTCTAGGTCGCAACATACTGTGTTGTTAACTCGCTAATCCTTAGGTCGCAAACTATTATAGGTCGCTCCCTGCTTATCCCCCTAGCTTCCTTAGGTCGTTGCCCCTATAAGTCGTCTACGACTTAAATGTTATCAACTCCTAGGTCGCTCAACCAACCTAACTTACTAAGGTCACGACTTATCACCTAGGTCGTTCACGACCTAGGACTTAGAAAAATCTGCCTAAAAATCTGAAATGACTTGAAAATGCTAAAATTCCAGATTTCGACGAACTTGTCGATCCGTAAAAATACGGGTCGTTACATTCTCTCCCCCTTAGGAATTTCGCCCCCGAAATTCCAAGCAATCATAGCAATCAAAAACTATTCTGTACGCCTACCATCCATAGCAATCAACAAACCATGCATCCAATTCTAGCTTAGCGTACAGAATTCTAAAACTAGAACAAGTTACAATATCGCGAGATGAGACGACACCTTAGGGCCATACCTTGAAGAGTTCAGGATGAGCTGCTTTCATCCTCTCTTCCACCTCCCACGTACAGTCGTTATCATCATCACTCCATTGTATCTTGAGCAACTTAACTACCTTCCTCCTAAGATATTTCGTGTCAGTTTCAACAACACGAAGCGGCTTACGAGGTCTTCTATCGACTGGATCAACTTCGAAGTCTTCACAGCTATCAGCAGAAACCACCGTATTCGAGTCGTGCACGTATTTCCGTAGATATGATACGTGAAAAACATTGTGCACACCCGACATCTTCTCTGGTAACTCCAATCTATAGGCGAGCTTTCCAATTCGCTCGATGATCGGGAATGGTCCAATAAATCTCGGAGTCAATTTTCCTTTCTTCCCGAATCGGACAACATTCTTCAGTGGAGAAATCTTCACAAAAACCATATCTCCTACGTCGAATTCCAAATCCTTTCGACGCTTATCAGCATAACTCTTCTGACGGTCTTGGGCTGCCTTCATTCGTTGCCGAATGATCTCTATACAATCTGAAGTCTGCCGAATCATCTCTGGCCCAAGTATCAGCTTTTCTCCAGTTTCTATCCAACATGTCGGAGAGTTACACGGTCTTCCATACAATGCCTCATACGGTGCCATACCAATGCTTGACTGGTAACTGTTGTTGTATGCAAACTCCACCAAATGAAGGTGATCTTCCCATGATCCTCCGAAATCCAAAACACAAGCTCTAAGAAGATCTTCCAAAACTCGGTTGACTCTCTCGGTCTGACCATCTATTTGGGGATGATAAGCTGTACTCAAACACAACTCGGTTCCCAAGACTTCCTGGAAGCTCTTCCAAAATCCACTAGTGAACAATGGGTCTCGATCGCTCACTATACTCTTCGGAATACCATGGAAACGAACTATCCACTTAACATACAACTCAGCCAACTTTGATGCAGTCCTAGTCGATCGAATAGGAATGAATCTCACACTCTTGGTCAGACGATCTACAATGACCCAAATCCCTTCATTTCCCGTTCTTGTTCTAGGTAGTCCATCAATAAAATCCATCGATATCTGCTCCCACTTCCATGTAGGAACTTCTAATGGCTGAAGCAATCCACTTGGCTTCATCTGTTTGGCTTTTACCAACTGGCAGTTCATACACTTGGAAATAAAATTTCCAACATCCTTCTTCATGCCTTCCCAGTAGTAGGTTCTCTTCATATCCCGATACATCTTATTTCCACCTGGATGAATTGTCAGCTTCGAGTGATGACTTTCCT
This sequence comes from Allium fistulosum, assembly GCA_030737815.1. Taxonomy (NCBI): domain Eukaryota; kingdom Viridiplantae; phylum Streptophyta; class Magnoliopsida; order Asparagales; family Amaryllidaceae; genus Allium; species Allium fistulosum. The sequence continues at coordinate 1,364,013,226 of CM060902.1, read as the reverse complement.
TCAGAACTTCACTCCTCAATTCATCTATGTCAGGAACAACTAGTCGTCCTTGCTTCCAAAGCCAACCCTCTCGATCGACCTTGAATCCTTTATCCTTTTCTGGTTCTAATCCAGATTCTAAATCACGGATAATCTTGACAAGCTTATCGTCTCGCTTTTGGCTCTCGCCAATCCTTTCCACAAGAGAAGGTCTTATCGATAAGTTAGCCAACATCTCAGGTTCCAATTCGCATCTAGGCCTGAAGTCAAATCCAGCTAAATACTCGAGATTCTTCCATTCTGAAAACATGGCTCCCAATCCTGCATGTCTTCGACTTAACGCATCTGCCACTGCGTTACCTTTTCCCGGAGTATAAGCTATACCGAAATCATATGATGCCAAAAACTCTAGCCAACGTTGCTGCCGAAGATTCAAATCCTTTTGGGAGAAAAGATACTTCAATGACTTGTGATCCGTAAACAACTCGAATCGAACTCCCAACAGATAATGTCTCCACATCTTCAGAGCAAAAACAATCGCCGCTAACTCCAAATCATGAGTCGGGTAATTCCTTTCATGCGGCTTCAGTTGTCGACTTGCATACGCAACAACTTTATCTCTCTGCATCAGCACTGCTCCAAGTCCAGTACCACATGCGTCGGTGTAAACCACCATCTCATCATTCCCACTCGGAATAGTCAAAACAGGAGCACTTGTCAACCTCTCTTTCAGGATTCCGAAAGCCTGCTCACACTTAGCATCCCAACTGAACACTTGGTTCTTCTTCGTCAATCCTGTTAACGGTGCAGCTATCTTGGAGAAGTCTTTGATAAACCGTCGATAATATCCTGCTAATCCAAGAAAACTTCTCACATCAGATGCATTCTTAGGTCTAACCCAATTCTGGATTGCTGCCACCTTAGCGGGGTCAACCGCTATTCCATTCCCAGAAATCACATGGCCTAAGAACCTCACTTCACTCTTCCAGAAGTGACACTTCGAAAACTTAGCCTTCAGCTGATGCTTCCGTAAGATTTCCAAAACAATTCGCAAGTGCGTCTTGTGCTCTTCTTCCGTTCTGGAATAAATCAGAAATCATCCACGAACACAAGTACGAACTTGTTCAACTGATCTCTGAACACTCTATTCATAAGATCCACAAAATATGCTGGCGCGTTAGTCAATCCAAACGGCATTACCAGCCACTCAAAGAAACCCGATGGTGTCCGAAAAGCAGTCTTCGGCACACTATCCTTAGCCACTCTCAACTGGTGAAATTCCATTGCCAAATCCATCTGAGAAAACACCTTGGCTTCGTGAAGCTGATCAAAAAAGTCATCTATTCTTGGCAACGGATACTTGTTCTTCTTAGTCACCTTATTCAGCTCACGATAATCCACACACAATCTCAACGACCCATCTGCCTTGGTTGCAAACACAACTGGTGCACCCCACTCGGACACACTATGCCGAATGAATCCTTTCTGCAAAAGATCATCAACTTGCACCCTCAACTCCTGTTGTTCCCTAGGCGCCATTCGCCTAAGAGGCATCACAACAGGTCTGGCTCCTTCAACTAGATCTATACGAAACTCGATCTCTCTATGCGGCGGCAACCCTTTGACTTCGTCAAAGACATCCTCGAATCCATTAGCGATCGGCACTGATGACAGTCCATCCCGTGGAACAACCAGCGAATACATGAAGCTCATGAAGACGCCTTCTTCATGCTTACATCGTATCACAACCTTTCGCCCCTCCACATTCTCGACTGTCACTTCCAACCTCTCGCAATCAACCTTTGCCGCATACTTCCTAAGCCAGTCCATACCCAAAATAATTCCGAACCCCGCAAAGTTCAGAACAAAGCAATCACAAACAAAAGAGCAACCATGACTCGATACAACTAGACCACGACATAACATACACAAACAAGACGAACCCCCAACTGGATTAGTCACAACTAATGGCCTATCAACAATATCCGGTTTCAAACCCAACCGGCCTACGAGTTCATTACAAACAAACGAATGCGACGCTCCAGTATCAAACAGAACTCTAACTGAAACACCACATAGGAAAAGAGTACCTTGAACCACCACACTCTTTCCCTTCTTGTAACGACCCACTATTTTGGACCATTCAAATCGACAATAATCCACACATGTCAGACTTGAATAATGCAAAATAACAGATTGTAATAAAATTTGGAGCAAATAAAATCATTCACAGAATCACAGACATAGAAATATCAGAATAACTCGTAGCGGAATTTAAAAATAACCATAGTGGTTCATGAAGCCACTAAAATACATAGTCTAAAATCAAATACAAAATACATAGTCTGAAACCCAATACAGTGCTGAAACAAGTACAATAGAAATCTCAAATACACAAGTCTCTAAACAAAAGCTGAAATAAGACAACTGAAACTGAAAAAGGAAGATAACTAGATAAGCAGAATCTCCAGTGATTCCAAGCTCCAGAAAGGTGAATCCAAAGCTGTGAATACTCAGGCTGACCCGAGCGTAAAATAAAACATAACACTCGAGTCAGGATATACATACTTATACAATGTAAACCAACTCAAATGAACTGTAGTAAGGTACAAGTAACTTAGAAGATGCTTGGGACCGCCCATCCTCTAAGGATCCGTTAAACTATCTACTATGTAGTAATATTCGCTATTATAATAGTGTCTAAATAAGTAAAGTATAATCATATCGGAAAATAGCGTTAAGGGGATGGAGAACCTTAACGCGGTCGGATCTTAAAATCATAATCGTAGTAAAGCTCGATATGGTAGGTGACACGGCACAACTAGGCAATGCCAGGGTAGATATACCAATTACGCACACGGACTGATGGATACGCATAGCAGCCACTACCGTTCCACCTCGAACAACATTCCCAAATCGGAAGATGGCCATCTAGTCAAATCACAAGTAAGAGTATAATATCTAAGAAATGCGTCCGAGAAGAGGTGCTACCTCACTGGTCCGAGATCGCTCCTGTTTTAGCCACCTTATGCCAACTCACGGGAGTTGGGTCCACGTAACATACCTTAAGAACGTCGCCACCATCCTACTTCATTCTGGATTCTCCACCGCGTACACGGTTGTCAAAGTGGTTTTCGGTAAGACAGAGAGTATGTCCATATCCGATCCCGGTCTCTTTAACAACCAATCGTTATTATAACCCGTGGTTATAATTTAAAACAGTTTATACTTCAAAATAGAATATCATTTCAAATCCAAATCTTTATCAAAATAAAGATTAAATAATTCCAAACCATTTCAATATATTTTAAAATATCATATCATTTCAAAACTTCATTTCAAATCATTTTAATATTCCAAATATCATTTGAGTTCAAATCTAAATATTACTTTAAATACCTTTTAAATTCAAAGATATCGTTCATTTACTATCATTTCACATCACTTTTAAATAGTTTATATTCCAATCAAAATAATTCATTTAAACCTTTAAAAAGTGTAATTATTATATTTTCAAATCAAGTATTCAATTTCCAAAGTTTCAAACCATTCTGAATTCGTTTACTAAGTCAAAAACTCTAATTATTAAAATTTCAGCATTTCACAACATTTAATAACAACTGCTATAAGTTATATTTGAAAACATTTTTAATTCAGCAAAACAACATTTAAACTGCTATAATAGTTCAGTTTTAAACAAAATTATATTTCCGCCTACTGCAGTCCTTAACAAGTGCTACAATAGCCCTTTTATTAGTTCAGATTCAATTTTAGTTTCTGCTACAACAGCACTTACCAAGTACTATCACAGCCTTAGTTCATTTTAGTCTTTTGGTTCACTTATATAACCACAGCACTTAACAAGTGCTACAGATTCTACCTAGTTTAGAACTTATAAAAATCATACATTAACATGTTCATTTAAATCCTTTAACAAATTTATTTTTAAGAGAAATTTTTTACACATTAAAAACCAAAACTTACAAATTCGCTTATTACATTCATTTCAACATTTAAACTTAAACTCCATTTTTCCATCATTTTTAAAACTAAATTTTCATTTCAATTTAATTAACTTAAGTTTCCATCTTTTCTTTTAGTCAAAATTTCAAATTTAAATTTCATTTTAAAAATCAATATTCCTCCATTTATTTATATTTATCACATAGAAAAATCATTTCTATTTTTAATAAATCACTTAAAAATTCGATTTAAATCAATTTAATATTATTACAATATTTAAATTATTTAAAGGTATCCAGAAAAATACAGAAAAATAACCACGGGTCTGTATAATATTTTCTAGCCTAAGTCAAATGATACAGATACTATATCATTTCAATCTGTAATTTACAAAGAAAAATCCGGGTTTTATCATTTCAAACCCGCAATCCCAAGTAAATAAAATTTAATTTGAAAATCGCTCAGGCCTATCATTTCAGCCCATAACGACCTTCCCTTATTCTAAAGTTCGTTCGGGTATGTATCATTTCAACCCATAGTGATTCTATTCTACAGGGAACTTGCAGTGTGATTTAACAGAATAGAATAACAGTAAAATAAGAACAAAATATAACAGATGATACGCTATGCAGTTTTAACAATTAAACATAAACTATAAATAAATCACAGGTAATTATAACATCATTTATTTATTTATTTATTTCTACACATTCAGTTGCGGTCGTTTCACAATTATATAAGTATGAATATTCGTGTGAGATTTACTCACCTCTACGGAGCTGGAGATCCGAAGAAAAGAAATACGATGCCTAACGGAAGCACGCGAATAGCACGATCAGTTGTTAGCGGATGCGCCAACTAGATTCAAACCAAAAGCACAATAAATAATCAAAGTCTAAGATTGCACGAGTAACGAATTTTCAATGAAGCAAACAACGAAAAAGTAACAGGTTAAAAATCGAAAGCAATAGCACGTCCACTTTTGAAATATCGATTATAACCTTTAAATTTGCAAAGTGACAAAACAATTTTTTCAAAGGTCAAAGGCACGGTAACTAAGGTTCAAACAAACAAAAAAAAACAGAGGTGACAACATACACTAGTACATTTTAAATTTTTTTTTTAAACAAAAGTTAGTATAAAATAGGCTCGGCTACCAAAACAAAAGGGAACCAACAAATTTCCTTTTCACTCTCTGGTTCACATACAAAGTCAGATGCAACAAAATAAAGAATTTAAAACAAAGTTTTGGTCAGGCAATACACAAAATGAAATGCAAAGGTGACCAACAAAACTTGGTCTCGGCTTGGAGTAGGGTTGGTTCTCGGTCTGCCATGGGTTCCTGGCCGTGGTGGTGGCTGCAGTGGGTTCGTGGAGGAGGGCAGGTCACGGTCTGGGGTTTCGCGTGGGTGGTGGTGGAGATGTGGCTGGGTTCGGTCAGGCGAAGGTGGCTGCAGTGGGTCGCCTGGGTGGTGATCTGGTGATGAATCGTAGCATGGCGTTGGGGCTCGGAGATGACGTGGCGGTCTGGCATGGTGTTGGTGGCAGGCGTATGCTTGGCGAAGGGAGATCTGGGTGGTGGTTTGTCTTGGCGTAGGGGCAAGTGGTGGCAGGCTGGGTTCGTTCGGAGGAGCGGTGGAATTTTCCTGGGTGGTTGGTCGGTCACGTGGTGGGTGGTGAACTGGTGGGGCTGGGGCTGGCGTAGGGACGTGACTGGTAGCTGCTGTGAATGAGGTATGGCGTGGAGGCGTGGTGATCTGGGTAGGGTCGGTGGTGGGTTGGATCTCGTATGGGGGAAGGGTGATGACGAGCATGGAGGAAGTGGAAGGCGAATGGCTGTGTGCCAAGGGTTGGAGGCGGCAAATAGACGTGGGGATAGTGGGGTTTCCTGGGGTGGTAGGCTTCAGATAGCCAAGATTTGAAAAAAAATAAAAATAAAAGCAAAATGAATGTAGCTAGAACAGCAAACAAAAGTCAAGGCCACAACTTTCTTTATACAAATGGGAAAAGAAGGAAGGTAAGGGATTGGCCAACATCAAACAGGGAAAACAAAATATAATTGAAAAGAGGAGGTATGCTTACCCTATTAGATGCACACGAGATTCTGAACAAAAGCTACAGAGAAAGCTTTTGTGAATGGAGCTTTTTGAACGAAACAAAAAATAACAGCTGCCAATAATTTTTTTTTGTAGAAAGAAGGCAAAAGCAGGGTTTTGATCGGTTAGAGGAATTTAAGGCAAATAAATGTTGAACGAAACGTAAGGGAGATAAAGGGGTAAGTGGACTATTTCTCACGTGCAATTCAATGCAAGATTTGACAATTTCAAACTGAAATATACAGCAGAAATAAATGGACAATGGAACAATGCACGCACAGTGTAACGCCCAAAGTAACGTACAACCGTTACTTGTTTCTTTTATTTAATAAATTTAAAAATGCTAACGGTTTCTTAAAAATATAACGTATCTCTTTAAACCAAATTTAAAATAGTTATTATCATCATTAATAAAATTTGATTCTAATGTAAAGTTAAGAACGGACAAAACGTAACGAAATGTAACGCTTTAATTTTTTTCGTTTTATACTAGATATTACACTTTAAATTTCAAATCAATATTTCGAAATTTTTTATTTTTAAATTAAAAATTTCGTTTAAAATATCGGGCTGTTACACTCTCCCCCACTCAAAGCTTTTCGTCCTCGAAAAGGAACGAAGAAGGAAATAAAGAAAGATAAGACAGAATAGCAAAAGTACCTGAAATAAACAATTCCGGATTCGAAGCACGAATGCTCTCCTCCGTCTCCCAGGTGCAATCCCGTTCATCAGTGCTCCACTGCACTTTGACCAGGTTGACAGATTTCCTTCTTAGCTGCTTCGTACCTCGATCGACGATACGAAGTGGCTTCCTCTCAACAGTCAGATTTGGCTCGATATCCAAACTATCAAGAGCAGAAGGCTGAATAATAAGAGATGGATCATGCAGATAGCGACGAAGATGAGATACATGAAAGACGTTGTGTATTCCAGAAAATTTCTTGGGTAAATCCAGACGATAAGCAAGAGAGCCAATTCTTTCCAAAATGCAGAAAGGACCAACAAATCTAGGAGATAGCTTTCCTCTACGACCAAAACGAATAACATTCCTTAAGGGAGAGACCTTAAGGAAAACCAAATCACCAACAGCAAACTCTAAACTCCGTCTTCGACGATCGGCGTACTTCTTCTGTCTATCCTGAGCAATCCTCATCTTCCTCTTAATCTCTTCAACTCTCTCTGAAGCTTCCAAAACCATCTCAGGACCAAGAACCAAACGATTACCGGATTCAATCCAACAAGAAGGAGATCTACAAGGTCGTCCGTAAAGAGCAGAAAATGGAGAAGTCTCAATACTGGCCTGATAACTATTGTTATAAGTGAATTCGACAAGATGGAGATGATCTTCCCAAGATCCTCCATAATCAAGCACACAAGCACGAAGAAGATCTTCTAAAATCTGATTCACCCTTTCCGTTTGACCGTCGGTCTGTGGATGGTAAGCAGTGCTCAGATTAAGATGAGTACCCAAAGAATCCTGAAAGGCTTTCCAAAACCTACTAGTAAAGATAGGATCACGATCACAAACGATACTGAGAGGAACACCATGGAGACGAACAATCTCCCTCATGTAAATCTCAGACAAACTAGAAGCTGAACAGGTAGACTTGACCGGAATGAAATGAGCTGATTTGGTCAATCTATCCACAATAACCCAGATACTGTCGTTACCCTTCCTAGTCCTCGGTAAACCATCAATGAAATCCATAGAAACTTGTTCCCATTTCCAATTGGGAATCTCAAGCGGCTGCAATAAACCAGGGGTCTTCTGATGATCTGCCTTGACTTGCTGACAAGTCGCACATCTATTAACGAAAATGGAAATATCTCGCTTCATACCTTTCCACCAATATAACTTCTTCATGTCCTGATACATCTTGGTTACGCCTGGATGAATAGAAAGTCTGGACTGATGATTCTCCCAAAGTAACTCCTGTCTCAATCCATCAACATTCGGGACACAAATCCTATTATTAATCCTCAATACACCCTTATCGTCAATCTGAGCTCCACTACCATCAAGACTACTACCTCCAACTCTGCTTCGAACACTCTCCTTAATCAATCTAAGCATCTGATCCTCATCCTGTTTAGCCATAATACGATCCACAAGAGGTGAAGAAACAACAATCTGACACAACAAAGCTTTCTTCCTACTCAAAGCATCCGCCACTACATTAGCCTTTCCCGGTGTATAGTTGATGTCGAGGTCATAAGAGGCAAGGAACTCTAACCACCTAACTTGTCTCTGATTCAAATCCTTCTTAGAGAAAATATACCTCAAAGACTGATGATCCGTGAAAAGCTCGAACTTGGTACCCAACAGATGATGTCTCCAAAGCTTCAAAGCGAAAACAACTGCAAGTAACTCTAGATCATGGGCAGCATAATTTACTTCATGGGTCTTCAACTGTCTACTAGCATAAGCAATCACTCTACCATCCTGCATCAGAACAGCTCCCAGACCTTCTCGACAAGCATCAGTGTATACCGTTAATCCCTCATCTCCATTTAGAACGGTAAGAACAGGTGCGGAAGTAAGCTTGTCTTTTAACTCATTGAACGCGGCTTCACACTTATTACTCCAAGTAAACTTAGCATTCTTCCGAGTTAAAGCAGTGAGAGGTGCAGCAATCCGAGCAAAATTCTCAATGAATCTCCGGTAATAACCGGCGAGGCCTAGAAAACTACGGATATCAGTAGGAGTCTTAGGAGTTTCCCAATCCTGCACAGAATAGGGAAAAGAAGGATAATAGAAAAGATAGAGTAAATTGAAATGAAGCAAATGAAGAGAAAGAAAGAAAGACTTACATTGATCGCAGCGATCTTGACTGGATCAACTGAAACTCCATTACTAGAAACAATATGCCCGAGAAATCGGACTTCATCCTTCCAGAAATGGCATTTGGAAAATTTAGCTTTTAACTGATGCTTTCGAAGAGTCTCAAGAACAGATTTCAAATGTGACTCATGTTCTTCCTCAGACTTAGAGAAAATGAGGATATCATCCACAAAGACTAGAACAAATTTATTTAGCACATCATGGAATACACGATTCATCAAGTCAACAAAGAAAGCGGGAGCATTAGTCAAACCAAAAGGCATGACTAACCATTCGAAGAATCCATTCTCAGTACGGAAAGCAGTCTTAGGAATACTTTCCTCGGCAACTCTGAGTTGGTGAAAACCTGTGGCAAGATCAAGCTGAGAGAAAACAGTAGCACCATAAAGCTGATCAAACATGTCATTGATGCGAGGCATTGGATATCTATTTTTCATAGTGAGTTTGTTCAACTCCCTATAATCAACACACATCCGAAGAGAACCATTGGACTTGGTGACGAAAACCACCGCGGCTCCCCATTCAGAAAAACTAGGTCTGATCAGACCCTTGGAAGATAGGTCTTCAATTTGTTTCCTTAACTCAACCTTCTCGCGGGGTGCCATTCTTCTAGGAGGAAGAACTATAGGTCGAGCTCCAGGAATGAGATCAATGCGGAAATCAATTTCCCGCTTGGGAGGTAAAGCAATAACTTCACCAAATACATCCGGGTAGTGATTTACTACACGAGTCGACTGAAGATCATCAATAGAAGCATCTAGAGAAAAGATAAAGCTACCAGCATAATCATGAGGCATACGGCCCTGAATAAGCAAAGAATTTCCTCGATCATCCTTAAGAGAAACAATTCGGGATTTACACGAGATACGGGCATCGTGTCCATCAAGCCAATCACTTCCAAGCAACAAATCAAAAGCATCGAAACCAAGGATATAGAAATCGCCACTAAAACTATGATCGGAATGGAGGAGTTTCACATGTTTACAAATCTTATTAAGATTTGCGGGACCACCAATAGGATTAGAAACACAAAGAGGAACAGAAGCATACTCAGGAGAAAGGAGATGTTCAAACTTATTACACAGGTCATCAGAAATAAAACTATGCAAAGCCCCAGTATCAAATAAAACACGAACTGGATGACGAAATAAAGTAAAGGTGCCTAGAAGAGTACCTTGACTATCGCTAGGAGCAGGAGTAGGTGCAGGAGCAGGTGATGAAGCAGATGTGACAGCAAATACGCCAGATGGCCTTCCCTTCTGATATAAAGGACAGTCCTTCTTAAAATGACCCGGCTGAAGACAAACATGACAAAGATCATTCCTAGTAACCTGGGGTGGAGGAACAGCAGCAACAGACGGATTAGGGCAACTATTGGCATAGTGTCCCTTTTGGTCACATTTGAAGCAAGTAATGGAGGAAAGATCAATAGGGTGTCTCTGAGAAGGAGCAGATGCTGAAGATCCCAAGCCCGCATGTTTGATCCAATTTTTCTTCTGCTGGTGGAAGTTGGGCTTTCTCTTCTTGGAATTTGCAGAGGAAGATTGTGAGACATGAGTACCAGAAGCAGCAGGACCCTTGGAAGTAGGGTTCTCATAGCGGATAGCCATATCCATGAGCTCAGTAAATGTGCCATGAACATGTGAAATAAGGCGATCGTAGAACTCTGGGCGAGCTCCAGAAATGAACTTCTCATTCTTTTTTAGCTGAGTGTCGATAAGACCAGGACCGAATTTTGAAAGTTCATTGAACTTCCGTTCATACTCTGAAAAAGACATGGTACCCTGCTTGAGGTCCATGAATTCACGGTAAAGCTGAGATTTTCCGGCTTCGGGCATCCATTTTGCCACAAAAGCCTCCCTGGAAGGAAGATACAGAAACAGAACTTTAGATAAATTAAAAAGAAAGGAAATGGGAAAATTCAAGTTAACTCAAAGGATACCTGAACTGCTCCCACGAAAGATCACCTTCGTTAGTGCGAGTCGTAACAGACTCCCACCAATCTAGGGCTGACTCTTGCAGCTGCCATGCTGCTAACTGACGCTTCTGGGCATCAGTGATCTCTAAACCAGTAAAGATTCTTTCCAAACTTCTTAGCCATTGTTGGGCTTCGATGATACTCTATGAACCGGTGAACTTAGTGCCACCGAGCTGAGAGAATTCTTTGCAAAGAACTGTAAACTTAACGGGTGCAACAGGTGGAGGAACTGGGGCAATACCACGACCCCTACCTCTAGCATTTCCACGATTCATCCTAGAAATATCAAGAATAAATTTTAGGACAAGGTACAGAGAAGACAAAGATAAGTTAAGATGAAATACGATAAGGTCACTTGGGTGAATATCCTAATAACAAAATTCCTAACAAGGTAGATACAGAAAGAAGGAAGTTTTGAAAATTTCTTCTTAAAACAAGAAAACTTTATATCAAAATAATCTTTGAAAAATCATTTTAAAATCATTTTATACTTTGAAAATACGTTCACTCACAAGGAAATGATTCTGAGTTTGATTTCACTCATTCTAGGGTATTTCTACCCTATCTCTAATGAGTTTTTGCTCCATAGGCTAAGGTTTGCCTAAACCAAGCTCTGATACCAAATGTAACGACCCACTATTTTGGACCATTCAAATCGACAATAATCCACACATGTCAGACTTGAATAATGCAAAATAACAGATTGTAATAAAATTTGGAGCAAATAAAATCATTCACAGAATCACAGACACAGAAATATCAGAATAACTCGCAGCGGAATTTAAAAATAACCATAGTGGTTCATGAAGCCACTAAAATACATAGTCTAAAATCAAATACAAAATACATAGTCTGAAACCCAATACAGTGCTGAAACAAGTACAGTAGAAATCTCAAATACACAAGTCTCTAAACAAAAGCTGAAATAAGACAACTGAAACTGAAAAAGGAAGATAACTAGATAAGCAGAATCTCCAGTGATTCCAAGCTCCAGAAAGGTGAATCCAAAGCTGTGAATACTCAGGCTGACCCGAGCGTAAAATAAAACATAACACTCGAGTCAGGATATGCATACTTATACAATGTAAACCAACTCAAATGAACTGTAGTAAGGTACAAGTAACTTAGAAGATGCTTGGGACCGCCCATCCTCTAAGGATCCGTTAAACTATCTACTATTTAGTAATATTCGCTATTATAATAGTGTCTAAATAAGTAAAGTATAATCATATCGGAAAATAGCGTTAAGGGGATGGAGAACCTTAACGCGGTCGGATCTTAAAATCATAATCGTAGTAAAGCTCGATATGGTAGGTGACACGGCACAACTAGGCAATGCCAGGGTAGATATACCAATTACGCACACGGACTGATGGATACGCATAGCAGCCACTACCGTTCCACCTCGAACAACATTCCCAAATCGGAGGATGGCCATCTAGTCAAATCACAAGTAAGAGTATAATATCGAAGAAATGCGTCCGAGAAGAGGTGCTACCTCACTGGTCCGAGATCGCTCCTGTTTTAGCCACCTTATGCCAACTCACGGGAGTTGGGTCCACGTAACATACCTTAAGAACGTCGCCACCATCCTACTTCATTCTGGATTCTCCACCGCGTACACGGTTGTCAAAGTGGTTTTCGGTAAGACAGAGAGTATGTCCATATCCGATCCCGGTCTCTTTAACAACCAATCGTTATTATAACCCGTGGTTATAATTTAAAACAGTTTATACTTCAAAATAGAATATCATTTCAAATCCAAATCTTTATCAAAATAAAGATTAAATAATTCCAAACCATTTCAATATATTTTAAAATATCATATCATTTCAAAACTTCATTTCAAATCATTTTAATATTCCAAATATCATTTGAGTTCAAATCTAAATATTACTTTAAATACCTTTTAAATTCAAAGATATCGTTCATTTACTATCATTTCACATCACTTTTAAATAGTTTATATTCCAATCAAAATAATTCATTTAAACCTTTAAAAAGTGTAATTATTATATTTTCAAATCAAGTATTCAATTTCCAAAGTTTCAAACCATTCTGAATTCGTTTACTAAGTCAAAAACTCTAATTATTAAAATTTCAGCATTTCACAACATTTAATAACAACTGCTATAAGTTATATTTGAAAACATTTTTAATTCAGCAAAACAACATTTAAACTGCTATAATAGTTCAGTTTTAAACAAAATTATATTTCCGCCTACTGCAGTCCTTAACAAGTGCTACAGTAGCCCTTTTATTAGTTCAGATTCAATTTTAGTTTCTGCTACAACAGCACTTACCAAGTACTATCACAGCCTTAGTTCATTTTAGTCTTTTGGTTCACTTATATAACCACAGCACTTAACAAGTGCTACAGATTCTACCTAGTTTAGAACTTATAAAAATCATACATTAACATGTTCATTTAAATCCTTTAACAAATTTATTTTTAAGAGAAATTTTTTACACATTAAAAACCAAAACTTACAAATTCGCTTATTACATTCATTTCAACATTTAAACTTAAACTCCATTTTTCCATCATTTTTAAAACTAAATTTTCATTTCAATTTAATTAACTTAAGTTTCCATCTTTTCTTTTAGTCAAAATTTCAAATTTAAATTTCGTTTTAAAAATCAATATTCCTCCATTTATTTATATTTATCACATAGAAAAATCATTTCTATTTTTAATAAATCACTTAAAAATTCGATTTAAATCAATTTAATATTATTACAATATTTAAATTATTTAAAGGTATCCAGAAAAATACAGAAAAATAACCACGGGTCTGTATAATATTTTCTAGCCTAAGTCAAGTGATACAGATACTATATCATTTCAATCCGTAATTTACAAAGAAAAATCCGGGTTTTATCATTTCAAACCCGCAATCCCAAGTAAATAAAATTTAATTTGAAAATCGCTCAGGCCTATCATTTCAGCCCATAACGACCTTCCCTTATTCTAAAGTCCGTTCGGGTATGTATCATTTCAACCCATAGTGATTCTATTCTACAGGGAACTTGCAGTGTGATTTAACAGAATAGAATAACAGTAAAATAAGAACAAAATATAACAGATGATACGCTATGCAGTTTTAACAATTAAACATAAACTATAAATAAATCACAGGTAATTATAACATCATTTATTTATTTATTTATTTCTACACATTCAGTTGCGGTCGTTTCACAATTATATAAGTATGAATATTCGTGTGAGATTTACTCACCTCTACGGAGCTGGAGATCCGAAGAAAAGAAATACGATGCCTAACGGAAGCACGCGAATAGCACGATCAGTTGTTAGCGGATGCGCCAACTAGATTCAAACCAAAAGCACAATAAATAATCAAAGTCTAAGATTGCACGAGTAACGAATTTTCAATGAAGCAAACAACGAAAAAGTAACAGGTTAAAAATCGAAAGCAATAGCACGTCCACTTTTGAAATATCGATTATAACCTTTAAATTTGCAAAGTGACAAAACAATTTTTTCAAAGGTCAAAGGCACGGTAACTAAGGTTCAAACAAACAAAAAAAACAGAGGTGGCAACATACACTAGTACATTTTAATTTTTTTTTTTTAAACAAAAGTTAGTATAAAATAGGCTCGGCTACCAAAACAAAAGGGAACCAACAAATTTCCTTTTCACTCTCTGGTTCACATACAAAGTCAGATGCAACAAAATAAAGAATTTAAAACAAAGTTTTGGTCAGGCAATACACAAAATGAAATGCAAAGGTGACCAACAAAACTTGGTCTCGGCTTGGAGTAGGGTTGGTTCTCGGTCTGCCGTGGGTTCCTGGCCGTGGTGGTGGCTGCAGTGGGTTCGTGGAGGAGGGAAGGTCACGGTCTGGGGTTTCGCGTGGGTGGTGGTGGAGATGTGGCTGGGTTCGGTCAGGCGAAGGTGGCTGCAGTGGGTCGCCTGGGTGGTGATCTGGTGATGAATGGTAGCATGGCGTTGGGGCTCGGAGATGACGTGGCGGTCTGGCATGGTGTTGGTGGCAGGCGTATGCTTGGCGAAGGGAGATCTGGGTGGTGGTTTGTCTTGGCGTAGGGGCAAGTGGTGGCAGGCTGGGTTCGTTCGGAGGAGCGGTGGAATTTTCCTGGGTGGTTGGTCGGTCACGTGGTGGGTGGTGAACTGGTGGGGCTGGGGCTGGCGTAGGGACGTGACTGGTAGCTGCTGTGAATGAGGTATGGCGTGGAGGCGTGGTGATCTGGGTAGGGTCGGTGGTGGGTTGGATCTCGTATGGGGGAAGGGTGATGACGAGCATGGAGGAAGTGGAAGGCGAATGGCTGTGTGCCAAGGGTTGGAGGCGGCAAATAGACGTGGGGATAGTGGGGTTTCCTGGGGTGGTAGGCTTCAGATAGCCAAGATTTGAAAAAAAATAAAAATAAAAGAAAAACGAATGTATCTAGAACAGCAAACAAAAGTCAAGGCCACAACTTTCTTTATACAAATGGGAAAAGAAGGAAGGTAAGGGATTGGCCAACAGCAAACAGGGAAAACAAAATATAATTAAAAAGAGGAGGTATGCTTACCCTATTAGATGCACACGAGATTATGAACAAAAGCTACAGAGAAAGCTTTTGTGAATGGAGCTTTTTGAACGAAACAAAAAATAACAGCTGCCAATAATTTTTTTTTGTAGAAAGAAGGCAAAAGCAGGGTTTTGATCGGTTAGAGGAATTTAAGGCAAATAAATGTTGAATGAAACGTAAGGGAGATAAAGGGGTAAGTGGACTATTTCTCACGTGCAATTCAATGCAAGATTTGACAATTTCAAACTGAAATATACAGCAGAAATAAATGGACAATGGAACAATGCACGCACAGTGTAACTCCCAAAGTAACGTACAACCGTTACTTGTTTCTTTTATTTAATAAATTTAAAAATGCTAACGGTTTCTTAAAAATATAACGTATCTTTTTAAACCAAATTTAAAATAGTTATTATCATCATTAATAAAATTTGATTCTAATGTAAAGTTAAGAACGGACAAAACGTAACGAAATGTAACGCTTTAATTTTTTTCGTTTTATACTAGATATTACACTTTAAATTTCAAATCAATATTTCGAAATGTTTTATTTTTAAATTAAAAATTTCGTTTAAAATATCGGGCTGTTACACTTCTCTTCAGCGGTAGGAGCTTTTGAAGACGACGGAACAGCTCCCAAAGCATAAGCTTGCACAATCTGCTTGTCCCTCCTTGGTTCTGGACAATTCTTCCTGAAATGCCCCGGCTTGTCACAGTTGTGATACTTCATTGGCACCTTCGGATTCTTACAATCCTTCGAGAAATGGCCCTTCTGTTGACAATTGTAGCAAGTCACCTCGCCTTTCGGCTTCTTCTGACCATCCTTACCCTTCTGCTGCTGCTGCTTCCTCTTCTTGTTTCCACCCTGCTTAGGTTTAGACTCTTCCCTGGTAACAGCAACAACAGGTCCTTCCTTAGGAAACAGACTCTCATGCCTAAGAGCTTTGTCCACAAGCTTCTCAAATGAATCGTCCAAATGATCCACCAACTGTCTCCCAAGATAACTATCCAAGCCGGTCACAAACTTCTCATTCTTCTGATAAGCAGATTCAATATATGACCGAGCATACTTGGACAAAGCTTCAAACTCAGAAACATACTCAAGAACAGATCTTCCACCTTGCTTGAGCTCCACAAACCTCTTGAACAGAACAGACTTCTGAGCTGTAGAAATGAACTTAGCTTCAAACCTAACTTGAAATTGCTCCCAAGTAATCTCTTCCTCCGCAGTATTGATGGTAATAGAGTTCCACCAATCAGAAGCTCTCCCTTGAAGCTGCCTTGATGCCAACTTCCTCTTAGTTGCATCATCAATTCCCAAATCACCAAAGATCCTTCTACAAGCATCTATCCATCTCTGGACTTCGATAGTTGATTCTATTCCCAAGAAAACCTTCCCTCCAAGAGCAGTATAGTCCTTGCACAACTTAGAAAAGTCCACTGGTTTCGGGGTTTGGACTTGAACTCCAACATCAACTACCGCCCCCGGAACTGGTATCCTTCTCATGATCGAAGTCATCATAGCTTCGAACATAGCTGCATAATCAGCAGCCCCCTCAGTAGCACGGCCTTCCCTAGCAGCTGGTCTCCCTCTTCGACTCATTCTCAATATCTATAAAAAGGAATGATTAGAACTTCTAGAGAAACAACTGCATAAAGGACTCAAACTCTACTAAGCTACTATATTATATATAGTATTCATCCATCAAAATACAATTACGTCTCTCATACGTAGTTACGTCAGCGAGCGTTGGGTAAAATCGATTAACCAATGCTCTGATACCAAATGAGACGACCGCCCATGACCCCTGCACCGAATCTAAAGATAGTGCGCTATAAAGTGTGCCAGGCGACCATGGACGATTGTCAGGGTAGATTAAAACAACAGAATTTATCGTATTACTCACAGCGCATGGACAAAATACAATAGAACATATGTATAGTGAAGCTTTACAGAACAAAAATGTCATCATATAAAACTCCATAATAGTTGAATACAAGCATCCAAATAGCCAATACACCAAGCCTCACTACATAACACTCAGAGAATACAAAACAGCGGAACATCCAGTACATATAATAAGAAGATAATATGCAACCCTCCAGCTCGTCTTCGATATCAGCATCGTGAGAAGAGAACAGCACCTGTCACCTGCTACCTAGTCTGCCCGTCCAAAAAATGGACGAACAGCCCAAGGCAATAAGAATTAAAAACATAAAGCCTTGAGTCAGACAACAGTCTTAGTGAGCAGTAAATTAACTAACAACATACCAAAAGAGCATAAAGGAAAAGGAATAGGAATACAACCCTCCCACTCCAACCTCATTCTACAGTGATAACCCCCAGACACACACTAAGCAGAAGAACCATAGCAGGGCATACAATTTAAAGTAAAGTAATAATCATTCGAGTCAAGGGCGATGTTTTCCAAGTACCAAGGCCTAAATCAGATAAGCACCCAGAAAATACCTCTCTTGAGTCCGAATGACGATACAACCAAACATCCATGACTCTCGCTATCACTGTTATCACTGCTTCGATATCACTGTTAATTGAATGACCGGCACATTCTTTCAGCCGTCCGTCAAGGGCTAATGGAAACCCCGGTTCTAGACATAACTCCCGCACGTCGTCGCAGCCCGTGCCTAGGACTATCGAATCTGCCCAGAGTACTCGACCATCAACAGTTGGCCGTTGGGACTATCGAATCTGCCCAAACGTACTCTTGCTTAGAGCATGCTAGAACCTTTAACAACGATGCTATCCAAGCCTCCTAGTCATCCTCCTCGACGACTATTCTCATATCCATTCATTATCCTCAACTCGAATCATATCATCGAGTTATCAACATGCTTGGAATGATCCCGTCTGGATTAGACCAAGTCTTCATCACATGATTGCCTCGCTTCATCACATCCTCGCAAAGCCTCATCTTAACATCACATCATCAAATCTATGCATAAGAGCTTCATCATCCCGCTACATATGCCACAAGCAGCTTTCCCAATTCAAGAGCCTTTCCCTTAGCTTTTGAATCGTCTTCGGTCTAAATCAAACCATCAATCATCTAATTCATAACAATCAATCAAATCAAACATTAATCCAAACAATCAAGCATTCAAACAAGATCTAAATAGACAATTATCACAATAATGGCATTTTCGTAATTAAAGAGTTGAAAGTCCAATAAGCATGAAACATGAATTATATCCCTACAAACTTGATGAATGAACTTGCATAGGTTAACATATGATAAAATGGA
Source organism: Allium fistulosum (assembly GCA_030737815.1). Classification (NCBI taxonomy): domain Eukaryota; kingdom Viridiplantae; phylum Streptophyta; class Magnoliopsida; order Asparagales; family Amaryllidaceae; genus Allium; species Allium fistulosum. The sequence goes on along the minus strand of CM060902.1, from coordinate 1,363,994,553 downwards.
TGTAACATCATCATGAACAATGGATGTATATTGATCTACACTTAGGATGAAGAAAATGCATGGAAATCACTATTTTAACACCAAATCGAGCCAACAATCCGATATACTCCTTTGGATCCGTGTGAGAGATAATCACCACTCACCAAATCACCTAAACAACCACAAATCTACATGCTTCAGATCTGGACAGCGAAGGATCGAGCTTGATCTATCACGAATCCGCTTCAAACGAAGAAATCTCTCTTGAAAAGATGAAGATCTTCAATCTAAGCTCTTGAATCTTTGATCTTGATCTTCGATTTGGATGAAAGGAAGCATTAGATTAGAGTGGAGAAAAGAAGTGAAGAAGTGTAGAAGTCGAGCTCTCAAAATGGCAGCACTTCGTCGCCTCGAAATCCGGATCCCAAAAAGTGAGAACAACCCCCTCTATTTATAGCAGAAATTCCTTAGGTCGCTCGGAGTTAGGTCGTCCACGACCTACGACCTAGCAACATCTTCGACCTAACCAAAGCCAGACGACTTAACTATTGCCGACCTAACGGCTTAGCATATGCGCGCATCCTACGACTCAACAGATAACTGGGTTACGACTTTATCTCCTAGGTCGCTCGCGACTTAAAACATAGGCTATGACCTAACGAGGACATCTGCGACCTAACAACTCAGGCGCTTTAACGACTTAAAGGCTTACGACTTATAACCTCAGCGACCTAACACACCAACATAGCGCATCAGCAACCTAACACTCACGCGCCTTAACAACTCAGCGACTTACCAGTGTTACGACCTAACACTTAGACCCACGCGACCTAACACTTAAACTATCCTAGCGACCTACCAACCCATGCGACCTAACAACTTATGCGACCTAACTCCTTAGGTCGCCTAACGACCTAACTACGCTAACAAGCTATCCTCTAGGTCGCAACATACTGGGTTGTTAACTCGCTAATCCTTAGGTCGCGAACTATTATAGGTCGCTCCCTGCTTATCCCCCTAGCTTCCTTAGGTCGTTGCCCCTATAAGTCGTCTACGACTTAAATGTTATCAACTCCTAGGTCGCTCAACCAACCTAACTTACTAAGGTCACGACTTATCACCTAGGTCGTTCACGACCTAGGACTTAGAAAAATCTGCCTAAAAATCTGAAATGACTTGAAAATGCTAAAATTCCAGATTTCGACGAACTTGTCGATCCGTAAAAATACGGGTCGTTACATTTATCCTATCAGTTTCCTTTAAAATAATCCAAATTTCGATATAAATATTTTTATATCCAAAATCTCCTTTTAATTCCTTCAAATTCAAAAAATAATATTTATGGTATTTAAAATACCAAAATTAAAGCCAGTGCTACTATAGCATCCAATAAATCAAATCACACAACAATCCATAACAAACTATTCAATCACATCATATATCACTATATATGAAATACAATTAATATATTTGAGGAATCTAGTTGGATCCCTCCAACCTGTTTCCCTGCAACCACAGATGTTATATAACATAAAATACCAATCCCGCTTCAAGGTGGGATATCGTGGTAATATTGGGTCATCCGCTATTATGCGGGACGCATAGTGTCTCGTCCGCTCCAATCGGCGGAAATATTCAATCCAACTATTAATATATATTTATACTAATATATAATATAACATCCAACTAATAATAATTATTTATCAATTCATCCAATCAACCAATTAATAATTTTAACTATTTAAAATAAACCCAATTATCCAAGATGAGTGAGATTTATTCACTTTTATCCTTTGCTGTCGCCGAAGTGTTCGATTTGGAACTAAAACTGGACGACGTCCGATTTTAGCCCAAATTTCCTTTGTCTCCAAATTTGTCAAAAAAAGTTCCATTGCGAAGCTTTTGTCGTCACGAGCGCAATGCAAAAAGTTTCGTCTCGATCGGACCTCGTATGAAGGAGTTATTGAATTTTTAAGTCATCGATTTATTTTTAATTTAAAATAAATTTATATAATTTACCATTATAGCCCTAATATCTTTCTTCCCCAGATCGTTAATTGCACACGCACAGAGCTCAATCCTCACCATTCCCGTGCACGAGTATGCATGGACACGGAGCTCCAGACCTCGAATCGATATTTCGACCACGCCTTCGTCTTCCTTTTCGAAATCTCCTCCTACCTGCACCAAATATGACAACTCCGGAGCAACCATAGCAATCGCAACCTGCACTTCCCCTGTCGACATCGAACATGTCGCGATCGCCACCAAGGCGACGCACATCACCAAAAATCAGCCTCACGTGCTACTCGCCTTCCCGAATCCAAATACGACCTTCGATTTCCAAATCGAGCACTCCAACCTTCGGTTTTTCCAAACCTTAGTCGACTGTCATCCATGACCTTCCTCAAGAAAATAGTCGAACACCACCTAACCCCATCGACATGAAGCTTTTGATGAAACTAGATGTTTAAAACTGATTTCCCATTTTTTTATTGAGTAACTTTTGAGAAATCGATTTTTGAATTCAAGTTTATTTTCTTTTTTTTCTTTTTATTCATCTGTGTTTAAATAAGAAAGGGAGGAACGTAGATGGTCGCTTGTAGGTTGGCCTGGAATGAAAAATAGGGTGGTTGAAAAGAAAGGATGGAGGCTGGGGTCAAATCGAATATATATATTATTTAAAATCCAAAATATCTAGCTATAAATTTTGGATCCCAATCGAGGCGTGCCGTCTAGCGTTCCTAATGTTATACCCCTATTCCGAACGTAATGGAACAAGTTTCGAGATCGCTATTTGAATCCAATTATAATATTAAATTTTCGATATTAATTTCAACGCGTTTCTATCCCGTACGACCAAACGATATGTCTGATCGCTACGAAATTTGACGGTGTAATATAATTCATTATTACGGACCCAATGACACTTGTTCTGTCGAAATCCGAGACTGCGCCCCGGATGGCTATTTTTGTAACGATCTGGAATTTCACCGCTTTGATTTGCGAATATTTAATTAATTTTAAATATTCAATATATAGGTTTTATAATGAAAATAAAATTCTTTTTAATAATAAACGATAATGGAGAAATAGTTTTTAAAATTTGTTTACAAAAATATATATTTCGATGAAAAACAGAAAATGTGACCGGAAACCATATTTTGAATTTTCGACGTTTCACCTTATAAAAGTTGTTTGAAATGTTTTATACACTTTTGTATATATATGAACACATATATTAAGTATATAATATGGTTTAGGATAATATAATTAGATTTAATTAAGTAAATTAAGTTAATTTAATTAAGATAATCATTATGTGACACTTTGGCAACTAATAATATAATAAAAAGATGCTTCTTTAAACATGATTCGACACTTTAGGGGCTAGGGTACAAAGCATTAAATGCATGTAGTATTAGGAAGGGATAAGAAGGGTACAAAGGAGGCGACGTGGCAAAGAGAGAATGGAGAGCAAGGTACGAGGCGTAGATTTGTAATTTAACATGTAACATATTATAAAAACTAATTTTCACAATTTCTTTTTCCATTTTTCTCATTTCATTCTTCATTTTCATAAAAATCCTAAAGCTCTAAAACTCTTTAATGGCTTCCAAAGTGTTTCAAGTTTTATATTTTAAAATTTTAAACTTTTTAAAATGATTTAAACTTAGCTTCAAACTCCTCTTTTCCACTTCAAAATTCTTCCATTTTACCCGAAATGGTTTCGGCCATAACTCCTTCTATTCAATCCAAAATTTGGATTTTCTTTTTTTCAAACCATTTATAATTTCAGTGGCTACAACTATATAGTGTACCAAATTTTCTGATTTCGAGCTTAAGTACTCCAAAAATCCATATTTTTCAAGGGTGCTTTTGAACCAAGATTTTTAAGTCCGAAAATGCCCTTTACTGTTTTGACCATAACTCTCTCAATAATTATCCAAATTGAGAAGTTATTTTTTTAAATTGTAAGGGAAAGAATTATCTAAAACTTTTCCTTTTATGAATTTCCAAAATTCGGAGAGAAAAGGTCCAAAAATCGAGAACGAAATGACCTATTTTTGAGTGGATTTCCTTGTTTTCCAAGCCTCCCGAGTTTCAAAGCATTTCAAATTTTCAAAATTTCAGGTGAGTAAATTCCTTAACTTTTTGAGAAAGAATTTACCTCTATATGTATGGTTGTTATATGGTTGTTTGTTTGATGAAGTTGTTGGATTATCTTGTGGTTGTTGTGGTAATATATGTGTGTGTGTGTGATGTGAATCTTAGAATTTAAATCAAAGTCTAAGTATTATGTTTGGTTCGTAAGATGTGTGCTTGTTTATGTGATGGTTATGGTTTATAGACTTTGGGTTGTTTGTGATATAGAAGTGGAAAACAAATGAGAAATTACGGGTATCCATAGCGATAGTCGCTATGGATGCAATTCGCTTAAAAGTTTGATTTTTGAAAAAAATTGGCTTCTGAAACTTAAAAGTGTTTGTAAATGTTTTATAAACATAATAATAATGTTTAGGAAGTTAATTAAGTTTTCAATAATTAATTTTTAATTAATGAAGATTTTAATAATTAATTAAGGATTAAACAAGGTTTAATAATTATAATTAAGTGAAGATTAGTTATTAACTAATTATCTTTTAAAGTTAAGATTTATTTTAATTACTTATTAATTAAGTTAATTAAGTATGAGTTAAGTAAATTATTTATATTTAATTTATCATTAATTAAATATAGGATTAAATATTAATTAATAATTAATCCAGTGTTAATTATTTTTAATTATAAATCATTAAATGTTTTAATTTATTATAAATTATTTATTAAAGGTTAATTTATTATTTAAGTTTAATTAAAGATTATTTAATTAATTAATTAAGATTAATTAATATTTAATTATTAATGAAGGTTTAATTAATTATTTAATAATTAATAAATTATTAATTTGGGTTTAATTAATAGTTAATTATTGTTTAATTATTTAATTAAGTTAAGTTAAGATTTAATTAAGATTAATCATGATTTAAATAAGGATTTAACTTATAGCTAATTTTAAAAAAAAGAGTTTTATAAGTTTTACATCCCATGTTTTCCAAAAGTAAAAGTGTTTTAGAATAACTTCTTTTTCAAAGATGGTTTTGAATACAAGTGATTCAAGTGTCGATACTATTAAGGAACCATATAACTGTGAATGAGTTATAATATAGATTGTTGGGTTGTTTGGACATGTGTTAGAAGAATAAATCCCTGTTCTGCTATAAATTGATTGATTGTCTGTTTGTGTGGACATGTGTTAGTAGAATAAATCCCCGTTCTGCAATAAATTGTTTGGTTATTTGATTGTTAGTTTGTTCGTGTGAATAAGTAGTAGCAGAATAAATCCCAATTCTGCTATTAATTGATTGAATTGTTTGGACATCTGTTTAGCAGGACAAATCACCATCCTGCTATTATGTTATTTGGACATGTATATGCTAGTTAGCGTATATTGACATATTATTCTGTGATTTGGATATGAGTTGTATTTACATATATGTTGATCTATATAAATAACTGTTAAGTGAATTAGAATGGAAATTGAATAGTAACTTAAATTAGTACCATTGGGTTTGCTAAGCCTCTTTTTGGAATTTAGAAAGTATGTTTTTGAATTAACTTCAATTCTTTAATCAATTTGGAGTTTAAAAATTTCAATGATTTCCAAGTTATACTATTATTTTATAACGTTATTTGTAAGTAATAACTTGTTTATAAAAGGGTTTTTTTACTAAGGGTTACTTAAGGTGTTTTACAGAAGATATTTCATAAATGATATTTTATAAGGAAATTTATAAAGGATTAAAAAAGGAAAGTTTTACCAATGGTTTGAGATTTAGAAAAGAGTATTTTTCTAAAAATTTAACTTGTGAATTTATAAAGAAGTTTTATAAATAAATTGAAATTATTTATGAAATAAAGAGATGTGGAAAGAATGTTTGATTTGTATAGCGTAATTCGAATGGCAAAGATTGCCTACAGTTTACTATGTATTTCACTGGGATAGCAACGTAACCATTGTGTAAGTTGCTATCTATGATAGATCTTCATGGCGTAATTCGAGTGGCAGAGATTGCCTACAGTTTACTTTGCTTTTCGCTGGGATAGCGATGTAACTATTGTATAAGCTGTGATCCATGATTTATATTGAAGGGTACTTTCCATATTTATTTTTAAAAGTTTTCAAGTATTCTTAAAAAGAATGTTTTGTGAATATACTTATTCCGATGAGATAAGTATATGAAGTAATTTCAAATTAATGAAAAATTAGTTTATGAGGCTTTAGTGATTTCAGTGGGAAAGGTAATCTTTGTTTTGGATGTTTGTTTATTTGATAGTTAAATAACCGACTATCAAATCTTGGCCCAAATATGTAATCCTTCTTAATTTTGGTGGTAGGGAAACTATTCCCTACTTAACACCGAAGGATTTTAACTCTAGAAATATCTAGGAGAAACACGGGAATTTTATGGTACAGTTACCATCGGTGGTGCTATATTGTACGTATAAACTCGTTTTGTTCTTCTAGGGTGAATGGTAAGGAGATCTGTCCACTTAAACGGTTAGGGGGTGATCCCCGCTCTTATGTATTATCTGATTATTTCCTAAAGAACTGGTATTGAGCATTCCGAAAAATCGACAATTGGTTTGTGGAGCACCCGGGAAGCAGAAGAGTGTACTCGTAAGAGATGACTCGAAACTGTAACCACTTCAAAACCATATGCGGTTCAATGGAGGAGTTTCGTGATATATTGAGATGTTGGGATCCATATGTGGTTCCGAGACCCGTTGGGGTGCGGGAATCCATGGGTGATTCCAAGATCTATATTGAGATGTGGGAATCCTTATGTGATTCCAAGACCCATGGGGTATGGGAATCCATGTAGGATTTCATGATCTATTTTGGTGCGGTTCATAAGCTGGAATGCCGGACGTAGCCACATCAGCGAAAATGACTAAAACCAGAGATAGGAGACATGGCCAATAGGGTTGGCAAACCCATAGGGTGTAGTCGGCTCCCTTTTCTACCAATATCTATCTGTTTCGGCATGCCGAGAGCGATGCACTCGGTCTTAGCAAAACCAGTTATGTTTTTCCTATAGTACCCCGGCTAGACAGGTACGATGCTTCGGAAGGATAACTCTGATCCTTGTGCAGGAGGACCATTCTCGAAGTACTGAGGGCACCTCCGTGGAAATCCTACACAATTAGCGAACGTGCCTTATCGATTTTTGATTATATACCTATTATTGTTGTGATGTACACTGCACGAGCATCACAGCTATTTGGTTATTATTATTTTCACCCTTAGACATTATTATAATATCACTGTATTTTATATAAAAGTGTTTTGGTTATCGTAAGGTAAAAACCTGTCTGTATTTATGTGCGGCGGCGTCTTACGAGATACCCTTGATTTTAAAAGAGTTTTAAAAGTAATAATTCAGTTGCTTTGAGTTTACTCACACCAGACCCATATCTGACCCGGAGTTTTATTTTCTTTCCCTAAAACTCTTGGGTGCTCAAATTTTTACGAGCAGCCAAGTAGTCCAGGTTTCTACGGATGCGTTTTGGAAGGAGTTGGAGCAGGAGGCTTCATCGATAGCTAGTTAATATCAGGTTTCCGCTGTATATTATGTACTCTATATTTGATGTATAAGGACGGGCTATTATAACTGTCCTAGGGTAAAATTGTATTAGTGTAACTCTGATGTATAAATTTGAAATGACTTTGTAAATTATTATGCGATTAATATATGTTATTCCGTTGCGTTGTGAGATTCTATGATTTTTTTGTTTCTTCTTATCTTCTATCTCCTTTTTCCCCCTAATGAACGGTGTTTCCGGCACTTGAATAGTCGGTATGAAATACAGTGAACGTATCAGTGTCGATTTTCGAGGGTCGAAAATCCCGACCGTTACAATATGTTAATTTAAATGAGTTATATTTAAAATCGAGTAAAGCACTTATAAATCCAATTAAAAAAATTTTATTATCTTCATTCTTATTAATAGAAATTTAATAATCCTTTAAATCATTTTTTTATCCAAATAAAATCCAAGATTTAAATTATTTAAATGATTTTCAATTATTAATTTTAACAAGTAAATTATCCAATAAATCACTATATTTGAAATTCAAGTTATTAAATCTATAAATTAACTTTTCAACATTTAAAATTTATTAAATATTCAAATTTCAAATCACTAAAATTCTGGGTCGTTACATTCTTTCCCCCTTAAAAGAATTTCGTCCCCGAAATTGCCACGGTAGGAAAAATGTCCAAACCCATTCTTCTAAAACAATTTAGTCGAAATATTTTGCCAAATTAATTTAAGCCCTTAATTTTTTCCAAACTCAATTTGAAACCTTGTTATTACTTCTACTAAGTTCCCAAATTAATCCATAGGTTCCATCTAATATTATCCATTCAATCATTTCAAGTTATAATCCAAAATCAAATTTTAGTTATCAAAAATTCCTTCAAAATTTCTTAACTCTCAAATTTTTAGAAAATTTCGCCAACGTCTCCTTTGCACGGCTCAATCAGAACAACTTCAATCGCCACTACAGGCCCAAACCCACAAAAGAAAACAAAAGCCAAGTGACTCAATCATAAACTCATCAAATTAAACAACAATTTAAACATGTACCTTTTTATTGGGCAACCCAAATTTTCTTATGAAATCAAAAGCATCAGATTAGCTCTTGCTTTTATATACCTTCATCTTATTAACCAATAATATCCAATCATATAGTTCATAATCATATCATTTTGCATTTTCAATTTCCAATATTTGCTTTACTAAACCGTACAATTTACATATCATTCGTACACAATATCAAATCTGATCGCTCACTCGATCTCAAAATTTCACTTCCGAACTAGTATCGTTCACACGACCACTCTAGTGCGAACTCAGATTCGGTTCCTTGATCAAAAACCATTATTCTCCTTGCATAGCCATATACTATGATAGAGAATTCCAGAATCAACCAAAAATTCATATCCAGTGTTCTCCGTCGAGAATCGAATGAAAAATCTTAACTCGAATCGATATAAATCATCTCGAAATCCTATGCTCGAATCCGGATCAAACCGTTATGCCAATAAAGTAATATATGTACAACTTACGTATTTATTTCCAATTGATTTCTTAGCTACACCAATTTCCCTTATTCACATTTATTTCATTTACCATCAATTATTCACAATTATCATTCACATTGCTTTATTCACATTCATTATTTACTTAGTATATCCTTACAATACTAATATCATTTAAGAATTATTCCACAAAATTTTCTTAAGTTTATAAACATTTTATACAAAAGTTCTTACGGTTATCTCCACTTTACTACCTAAGTCCTTATCCATTTCTATCTAATTTCAATTTCATTCTCCAGTTTCAACATTCAATTTTATCAATCAACTTTCCAAACCATATCCAATTTACTAATTAATTTAATTAGCCTATTTCATTAGTTTATTTCAAATCTCAATCAATTCCATTTCCAAAAAAATTATTTCATTTAGCCTATCTTAGGCTAAATTTTCAAAATTCACTTTGTTTCACTTAATCTAAGTTAAATTTCATTCTATAATTCAATTTCAAATTTTTACTTCCCTTGCATTCATATTGAAATTTTTAAAACATTGCTTTAACTCGCAAATTTTCAAATTTTAAGTTATCAAACTCATTTCCTCATATTTTCAATAAAACATTTTAAATGAAAATCCCAGAGTTTAAATACCTTGTTCTAAAGTATTTCAAATCATTTTTGAAATTATATATATATATACACACAAAATCCCTTGGTATATCAAATCATTCTTTTGGATTTTAAAAATCAAAACTAGTTTTTCCAAAACAAAACTCCAATGGTAGCAATTCCTCCCTTGGAAACTCGAAAATGAACGTCGATGATGCTGAAGTCATCACCGAAATTATTTTCCAATGACCGAAGTGTGTTTAGTGCTTTTATTTCCTTTAAATCCTTTTAAAAATATTTCTATTCAAATTTGTTTTCCAAATAATACTATTATTATTCTCTTAAAATTTGAAAAATCATTTTCAAAACCAACGAGATTTAAGTTCCCAAATTCCCAACCTTTTAAACCTTTTTACTTATAAATCAAATTTATATAGCTTCATTTGGTTATATAAAATCAATTCTCAATTGTTTATCTTGTTTGCATTACAATAACAACAACTTTTATTTGATTACAACAATAGCAACAAATGATAATAATTTAATATTATCATTCTCTAACATCCAAGCACACCATATAATAATTTTTGAAAAATTATTCCTTTATATATAAAATATAATCCAGGTAAAATTATTTCATTTACCCAATTTCAAAACAATACCATGTGAAATTATTCTTTCAAGTGTTTAGAGATCCCTATCAATAACGTTAATTACTCGTATTGACCAGAATCCATATGCCACTCAATAGACTAATCAACACAATATAAAACAATTTTTATATCACTAACAAATACGCACTCATATATATATACACTCAATCTCATTCTATGGTGCTACTGACCCTATCTCTAATGAGTTACCCTACCAAAGCCAAGGTTCTCGCTTAACCTTCAGCTCTGATACCAAGTGTGACGACCCGCAAATCCATACCCTTTAAATCGATAATAATCCACACATGTTCGATCCAAAAAGTACAGAATGATGGAAGGTCATGGAAAAGAAGATAGAGGGTGAGAAGGAAGAAAGAAGAAGAAATAGAAACAACAATACAAAATCTCACAATCGTAGTGGAACAATATATAATAGATAAATACAGATCTTTATACAAAAAGAAACTATAACTGTTGATATACATACAATTATCAGAGTACAAGTGTCAAAAAATCAATCTGGACAGTTATAATAAGTTGTCCTCACAAGTGTTGAATATACCGCATACACACACAGCGGAATATAATCAAGTGCGTGGAATATGCCTGAGACTCCTCTAGCTTGTCTCCTGAGCTCCATAGCATCCTAACCTGAATCTGTAATACTCGGCCTAACCCGAGCGTTATAATAAAATAACAACCGAGTCAGTCTGAAAAACCAGCGTGAGAAAACACTCAATTTGAATTATTACTGTTATCAAAATTCTTTGAAAAACAAAGGTATCTCGTAAGACCACGCCACACATAAATATGACGGGTTTTTACCTAACGATAACCAAAACATTTTATATCAAAATCATATGATATTATAATAGTGTCTATAGAAAGTAAACTATAAAATAGTTGAAATGCTTGTATCTCACATTTCAGCATAGTTGGGCACAATCAAAACCGTACAGGCACGTATTGGAGAATGGATTTCATACCATGACTGGGCTACTGGGGTACCGCACTGTAACGACCTGGCATTTTGAACCGTTCAAATCGACAATCACCCACCCATGTCAGAGTTGAATTGCTCAAAACAACATATTGTTAATTTATATCTGGCAAAACTTAGCATATACGGTAAATAAATCGATCACAGAATCACAGAGTAATATAACAATAAGCAGCGGAATAGATAATAGTAGTTTATGAAGCTAATATATAAACATCAGAGTTTAAAACAAAATACGACAGAAATCTCAAATATAGAGTAGTCTCAAATACAAAAGTAACTGACATGACTGAACACAAGAAACTGGAAATGACAATTGTAACTACAAAGCTAAATATATACGATAGATCCCCAAGCAAAGCTCCAAAGGTGAGCCTCAAATGCTGTGACACTCAGTCTGACCTGAGCATAGAGCAAAATACAAAACACTCGAGTCGGGATTAACATTCTTATACCGGTAAATTCAACTCAAGTGAAATGTCAACTAAAATACAAAATAACTTAAAGGATGTTTGGGATACCCATCCTCTATGGATCCGTTAAACTATCCACATACATAGTACAATACACTATATAATGTCTAGAGTAAAGTAAACTATTAAAATAGCATTAAGGCGTTACACATATCCCCCTTAACACATTTTATATATTCCCGTAGTCTATACAGTACCATAATTCCTCCGTAAACTGGAGGGCTATCAGAGCGCACTCCATAGGTATTGTACAAACCAAACTCGTAGAGGGAAGATAAGGCATGTGATAAGGCACGTGAGGCAATGCCCAGGGTAGGGTTCTACAGTTTTGCAGATCCGAACTGGTGGTAACGCATAGCAGCTACTACCGCCTACCTCGAGACACACTCCCAAATCAAAGGTGCACCTAATCAAATCACAAAGTAATAGAATGGTATCGAAGAAATGTGCCCGATCGGAGGAGCGACCTCACTTGGCCCGGCATGGCTCCTGTTTTAGCCACATCAAGCTGACTCGTGGGAGTCTGGGCTGCGCTAATACCTTATATAGAATCGTCGTCAAACCATCCTACTTCGTTCTGGAATCTCCACCATGTACACAGTTGTTAAAGTGGTTTTCGGTATTGGCAGAGAGTATGACAATATCCGATCTCGGTCTCTTTAACAACCAAACGCTTATTTCACACCATGGTCGTTTTATAAAATCATTTTTATAATCATTTCAAACAGTTCATACTTCATATCAAAATATTGTATTACTTTCGAAATCATATACACTTTCGAAATCATATTCACTTTCAAAAATAATATTCACTTTAAATCATAATAGTTCCAACTTAAACAGTTTAAATATTGAATTAGTTTATATATTAAAATAGTTATAAATTAAAATTGTTATATATATTTAAAATAGGTTATATAATTGAAATAGTTTATTTATTAAAAATAGTTTATATATTAAAAATAGTTTATATTAAAAGAGTTTATATCAAAATAGTTTGAAATTAGAATTGTTTCATCCAATTCCACAAATCGATTCAAATCAACTTGGTTCCAAAATTCAATTTAAATCCATTTCAATTCATATTGATTTCAAATCCAGGTTTGTACTACAAAATTTAAATCAGTTTCAATTTCAATAGGTTTCATAGTTTTAAATATTCATACATTTATAATAACTCAATTTGATAAATTTCATTTATATTCAAAATTCAACATTTAATTTTATTTTAATTTTGAAATATTCACTTAATAAATTTAATAACCATTTAATAAAATCCCCGATTACAAACTTAAATCAAAATTAAATATTCGATTTTAATTTTTTTAAATTGAAAATATTCATTTAATCACCTTTAAATCAAAATCACGTTATCAAGTTATAAAGCATATCTTTAAAATCTCAAAATCAATAAGTTCAAATCAAACCTTATTTAAATTCAATCCTAAAAAAATTTAATTGTAAATCAGTTCTTATTTAATTTATCTTTCCAACCTCCATTTACTTAAAGTTATTACAAAATCTAATTTAAATAAATACTTAACATATTATATATATATCATTAGTTAAATTAAATTCTTAATAAATTTTATTATATTAGTTATTATTAAATTAAATCTTATTAGGATTAAATCTATTTTAAGCCTTATTTTATATATTTTAAAAATAATAAAGTTATAAGTAAAATTTTATAATTTACATTTTAAAACTTAACTGATAATTTTAAAATTTCCAAAATATATAAATTTAAAAATATAAATTTTACACATATTAAAATAAATATTTATATTATAATTTAAAATCAATATTTATCAAACCGATATATTTTCCTTTCAAAATCCTGGAAATCGTTTAAAATAGACCAACGGTGTCCGTATATAGTTTTCTATCCTATGGTCAAGTGATACGGATATTTATCATTTCAATCCACAATTTAAAATTTAATATTTACAGGTATATATCATTTTAACCCCCAATCCCAAAATTTCAAAATCAATGAAAATCGCTTGGGTTTATCATTTTAACCCATAGCGATTTTCCCCAAATCTATAAGATCGTTCAGGTATGTATCATTTCAACTCATAGGGAATTTCTAAACTAACAAGGAACTTGCAGAGTGAGAACAAATATGATAATATAACATATCAACAACATGCATATATCATCAGTAACAAATTAAATATAATATATACAACAGGTTATGGTGTCATATGTCATAGGTAAACAATTGCGGATAATGGCATATCATATTTAACAATTAAATAACTTAACAGTTCAAATTTAACAGCATATTTAAATCGACATTTCATGTGAACTAAATTTACTAAATATAAGAATGTTATTCGTGAGTGATTGCTCACCTTTCGAGGCTAGAGAAATTGGACAACACGACAAGCTACGAATTTTTGAATCACGAATTCTACGACAAATCCAAAGCAAAGCAAAGCGTAGCTGGCATGATCTTGAACTCGATGGATTCGATGAAACAATATATGCAGCCACATATTTTTAAAAAAATCAAAAATTTAAAACACATATTTAAAATAAAATCTTTATAATATATATATATATATTTGAAAATTAATATTAAATTTAAAACACAGATATATATATATATATATTTCCAAATCATTATCTCTTAAACACATCAAATAAAATCAAAATATCTTTATATATTATATTTGAAATCTATATACATTTAAAAATCAAAATATCTACATATATAATATATATTAAAACGCATATTTAAAATTAAAAATTCTCATGTTATATTTTTAAAATCAATATTTAATAAAAACACAAATATTATAATCAAAATATCCCTAACCAATACTTAAACACAATATGTATACAAAAAATGCAACATAAATATATATACAAGCAGATATATACGTGCATATATATAACATATATAAGCTATAGTGCTCGGCTAGAAGCAAGGTGGAGAACGTGCTCGATCTTGAGTGGAGTGGGAGGTTGCAAAACTGGGCATAGGTGGCTGTGTTGGAGGGGCTTCGGCGTTGACAGTAGGGTCGGGTTCAAGGTTGTGACTGCGGCAGATATTTTGATTTTTAAATGTATATAGATTTTAAATATAATATATATAGATATTTTGATTTGATGTGTTTAAGAGATAATGATTTCGAAATATATATATATATATATATATATATATATATATATATATATATATATAAAGATTTTGGTTTTAATATATATGTGTTTTAAATTTAATATTGATTTTCAAATATATATATATTATAAAGATTTTATTTTAAATACGTGTTTTAAATTTTATATTTTTTTTAAATATATAGCTGCATATATTGTTTTATTGGATCCATCGAGTTCAAGATCATGCCAGCTTCGCTTTGCTTTGCTTTGGATTTGTCGTAGAGTTCGTGATTCAAAAATTCGTAGCTTATCGTGTTGTCCAATTTCTCTTGCCTCGAAAGGTGAGCGATCACTCACGATTAACATTCTTAAATTTAATTCAAATGAAATGATGATTTAAATATGTTGTTAATTTGAACTATTAAGTTATTTAATTGTTAAATATAATATGCCATTATCTGCAATTATTTACCTTTGACATATGACACCATAACCTGTTGTATATATTATATTTAATTTGTTACTGATGATATATGCATGTTGTTGATATGTTATATTATCATATTTTTTCTCACTCTGCAAGTTCCCTGTTAGTTTATAAATTCCCTATGGGTTGAATGATACATACCTGAATGATCTTATAGATTAGGGGAAAATCGCTATGGGTTGAAATGATAAACCCAAGCGATTTTCATTGATTTTGAAATTTTGGGATTGGGGGTTAAAATGATATATACTCGTAAATATTGAATTTTAAATTACGGATTGAAATGATAAATATCCGTATCACATGACCATAGGATAGAAAACTATATACGGACACCGTTGGTCTATTTTAAATGATTTCTGGAATTTTGAAAGGAAAATATATAGGTTTGATAAATATTGATTTTAAATTATAATATAAATATTTATTTTAATGTGTGTAAAATCTAGACTTTAAATTTATATGTTTTGGAAATTTTAAAATTATCAGTTAAGTTTTAAAATATAAATTATAAAATTTTACTTATAACTTTATTATTTTTAAAATATATAAAATAAGATTTAAAATAGATTTAATCCTAATAAGATTTAATCCTAATAAGATTTAATTTAATAATAACTAATATAATAAAATTTATTAAGAATTTAATTTAACTAATAATATATATATAATATGTTAAGTATTTATTTACATTAGATTTTATAATAACTTTAAGTAAATGGAGGTTGGAAAGATAAACTAAATAAGAACTGATTTATAATTAAATTTGTTTAAGATTGAATTTAAATAAGGTTTGATTTGAACTTATTAATTTTGAGATTTTAAAGATATGCTTTATAACTTGATAACGTGATTTTGATTTAAAGGTGATTAAATGAATATTTTCAATTAAAAAAAATTGAAATCGAATATTTAATTTTGATTTAAATTGTAATCAGGAATTTTATTAAATGGTTATTAAATTGGTTAAGTGAATATTTCAAAACTAAAATAAAATTAAAAGTTGAATTTTGAATATAAATAAAATTTATCAAATTGAGTTATTGTAAATGTATGAATATTTAAAACTTTGAAACCTATTAAAATTGGAACTGATTTAAATTTTGTAGTACAAACCTGGATTTGAAATCAATATAAATTGAAATGGATTTAAATTGAATTTTGGAACCAAGTTGATTTGAATCGATTTGTGGAATTGGATGAAACAATTCTAATTTGAAACTATTTTGATATAAACTTTTTTAATATAAACTATTTTTAATATATAAACTATTTTTAACAAATAAACTATTTTTATTCTATAACCTATTTTAAATATATATATTTAACTATTTTAATTTATAACTATTTTAATATATAAACTATTTCAATATTTAAACTGTTTAAGTTGGAACTATTATGATTTAAAGTGAATATTATTTTCAAAAGTGAATATGATTTCGAAAGTGTATATGATTTCGAAAGGAATACAATATTTTGATATGAAGTATGAACTGTTTGAAATGATTATAATAATGATTTTATAAAACGACCATGGTGTGAAATAAGCGTTTGGTTGTTAAAGAGACCGAGATCGGATATTGTCATACTCTCTGCCAATACCGAAAACCACTTTAATAACCTTGTACGTGGTGGAGATTCCAGAACGAAGTAGGATGGTTTGGCGATGATTCTATATAAGGTATTAACGTAGCCCCGACTCCCGCGAGTCAGCTTGATGTGGCTAAAACAGGAGCCATGCCGAGCCAAGTGAGGTCGCTCCTCCGATCGTTCACATTTCTTCGATACCATTCTATTACTTTGTGATTTGATTGGGGCACCTTTGATTTGGGAGTGTGTCTCGAGGTAGGCGGTAGTAGCTGCTATGCGTTACCACCAGTTCGGATCCGCAAAACGATAGAATCCTACCCTGGGCATTGCCTTGCGTGCCTTGTCACATGCCTTATCGCGCCCTCTACAAGTTTTGTTTGTACAATACCTATGGAGTGCGCTCTGATAGCCCTCCAGTTTACGGAGGAATTATGTTACTGTATAGACTATGGGAATATATAAAATGTGTTAAGGGGGATATAGGTAATACCTTAACGCTATTTTAATAGTTTACTTTACTATAGACATTATATATGTAGTGTATTGTACTATGTATGTAGATAGTTTAAGGATCCTTAGAGGATGGGTATCTTAAACATCCTTTAAGTTATTTTGTATTTCAGTTGACATTTCAGTTGAGTTGAATTTACTATTATAAGAATGTTAATCCTGACTTGAGTGTTTTGTATTTAGCTTTATGCTCGGGTCAGACTGAGTGTCACAGCATTTGAGACTCACCTTTGGATCTTGGAGTTTTGCTTGGAGATCTATCATATCTATTCAACTTTGTAATTACTTCTGTCATTTCCAGTTGCTTATGTTCAGTCATGTCAGTTACTTTTGTATTTGAGATTACTCTGTATTTGAGATTTCTGTTGTATTTTGTTTTAAACTCTGATGTTTATATAGTAGCTTCATGAAATATTATTTATCTATTTCACTGCTTATTGTTATATTACTCCATGTCTATGATTCTATGATTGATTTATTTACTGATATGCTAAGTTTTGCCAAATATAAATTAACAATCTGTTGTTTTGAGCAATTCAAGTCTGACATGGGCGGGTGATTGTCGATTTGAACGGTTCGAAATGCCAGGTCGTTACACACCCATCACAGTACACCTCTAGAAAAATGTACCGAGATCGGACCTAACAATCCCTGCCAACACAGGACCGGTCTACCCCTTGCTAGATAGTACCGAATATGTTATAGCCCTAGGTGTTCCCACCCTGTCGAGCGCTCTCTTTTCCATGCACAACCATATCCATAATTATAATATATCCGATGGTATCTAGAAAAGTGATAACATACCCTACTTAGGTGCGACCTACTTAGCCCTGTTGCATCTCACCTATTTTAGTCATTCCCGGTTGATGAGGCTACGTATTACCTTAAGAATAGCATTCATTCTTGAAATGTTAACATTGCCTTCCAAGTAACGATGCAACGATAGCATTCATCCGTACAAGTTGTTCTGGGTCTGAACAAACCGAATCTCCTTCAAGGTTACCATCTCCATTATCTTCGAGATATCACAATTCGTAACGCACAAATCGGATCGAAGTGGTTTTCGAATAATTAAATCTGATCCCAGTCTCTTCGAAACGATCAACTAATTTGGCCAGATTTGATAGTCGGTTATTTAACTATCAAATTACACACATAAGCAGTCACTAAGCCATATTATAAATCTTCCAAAACATTTATTTCAAATATCTTTACAAGATATATATTCAAATCTCTTCCAGTGTATTCAATAATTGAAAACAATTTCAAATACTTATATCCATAACAGGATATTTTCAAATCATATCAATACTTAGAAATATTTTTCTAATTCCATTTATAATTCAACCCCTTGAAATATTTCTATAATAATAATCTCGTAGTTAAATATTTCAAATCCTTACAGTCCAATACTTAGGAAATATTTATAAGTATATTTTCCTAAAATACATTTTATTTCCAATACTTAGAAAATATTCCATTTATTTCCTATTTCTCAAATCCTTTACAATTCATTTGTAAATACCTTAACTCAACGGATTACATAAGTTTTTGGAATTCATTAATTAATTTACTTTAAAATTTCCAAAATCAAGTACACTTGTCTATAATTCCAACTACCCATTTCTAACTTCTTTTATGAATTCTAATTCATTTTCGAAGTTTCTATATTCAAACACTTTGGAAATTCCCTTAAATTTCTAGAATTTCATTATAAGATTTTTTCTTATAAAATCACATCTGTTAAATAAACCCCATTTCCAAATCTCGAGAGAATTTATAATAATATTACAATCATTTCAAAACTCTATATATATGATAAGTATTTTTAAAGTATAATAATTTATTTTTGTTTTTTTCAAACACGTTTAAGTAATTATTTAAAATATCAAAACACTTTTAAATAAACATCAATAACTCATTTCCAATTCATTTCTAAATAATACTAATCGATTTACAAAGCTTATTATAAAAATTAGAACTTATTCCAATTAATATTGGATAATTGAAAAATCCACTTTCCGAAATATTTTGATACTAAAACAGCTTTAACTATATAGTTAATAAATAAAAATTTCATTTTAAAACAAACTTAATTTCTCGACAAATATCTATTTTTAAAATCCGATATTACCAATTTCAATCTATAAATCCCTCTCGATTCATATCACATCGATTACGTTTAATTTTATAACCATTCTCGCATTTCAAAATTGGAATCCACTATTTTTTTCAAAAAACCGATTTCCATATCTCGATATAAATTCACACTGTGAATTTATATTTCCAATTTATCAACTGATAATCATTTCCCCTTACTTATAAACAATGTTTATAAGTTTATAAACTCATTTGGGTTTCACTTGTTTATAAAAATAATCTCATTTATAAAATTTCATTTATGAGTCCATTCCTTTGTAAATTCCATTTATTTTTTTAAAATCTATTTTAAATATCGATTTCAACTCCTTTCCCATAAATCCAGAAATATCACTCAAAAGTCCATTGTTAAAAATCCCTTATATAAATTATTTTTAAATCTCTAGTTAATTTTTTTTACGAACAGTTGAGTACAAATCCAAAATCAAATCATTGTTTTATCCTATCAGTTTCCTTTAAAATAATCCAAATTTCGATATAAATATTTTTATATCCAAAATCTTCTTTTAATTTCTTCAAATTCAAAAAATAATATTTATGGTATTTAAAATACCAAAATTAAAGCCAGTGCTACTATAGCATCCAATAAATCAAATCACACAACAATCCATAACAAACTATTCAATCACATCATATATCTTTATATATGAAAACAATTAATATATTTGAGGAATCTAGTTGGATCCCTCCAACCTGTTTCCCTGCAACCACAGATGTTATATAACATAAAATACCAATCCCGCTTCAAGGCGGGATATCGCGGTAATATAGGGTCATCCGCTATTATGCGGGGCGCATGGTGTCTCATCCGCTCTAATCGATAGGAATATTTAATCCAACTACTAACACACATATATATATATATACACACTAATATATAATATAACATCCAACTGATTATAATTATTTACCAATTCATCCAATCAACCAATAAATAATTTTAACTATTTAAAATAAACTCAATTATCCAAAATGAGTGAGATTTACTCACTTTTATCCTTTGATGTCGCCGAAGCATTCCGATTTGGAATTAAAACCGAACAACGTCCGATTTTAGCCCAAATTTCCACTGTCTCCAAATTTTTCCAAACAAGTTCCATTGCAAAGCTTTCATCGTCACGAGCACAATGCAAAAAGTTTCGTCTCGATCGGACCTCGTATGAAGGAGTTATTGAATTTTTAAGTCATCGATTTATTTTTAATTTAAAATAACAACTTTATATAATTTACCATTATACCCCTAATACCTTTCTTCCCCAAATCATTAACTGTACATGCACAGAGCTTAATCCTCAACATTGTCATGCATGAGTATGCATGGACATGGAGCTCCGAACCTCGAATCGATATTCCGACCACGCCATCGTCTTCCTTTTCAAAATCTTCACCTACCTGCATCCAAGATGACAACTTCGGAGCAACCATAGCAATCGCGACCTTCACCTTCCTTGCTGACATCGAACATGTCACGATCGCCACCAAGGCAGCTCACATCACCAAAAATCAGCCATGCTACTCGCCTTCCCGAATCCAAATACGACCTTCAATTTCCAAATCGAGCACTCCAACCTTCGATTTCCAAACCCTAGTCGATTGTCATCCATAACCTTCCCCAAGACAATAGTCAAACACCACCTAACCCCCATCGACACGAAGCTCTTGATGAAACCTGATTTTTAAAACTGGTTTTCCATTTTTTTATTGAGTAACTTTTGAGAAATCGATTTTTGAATTCAAGTTTTTTTTCTTTTTTTTCTTTCTGTTCATCTGTGTTTAAATAAGGGAGGGAGGAACGTAGATGGTGGCTTGTAGGGTGGGCTGGAATGAAAAATAGGGTGGCTGAAAAGAAAGGATGGTGGCTTGGGTCAAATCAAATATATATATATTATTTAAAATCCAAAATATCTGGCTATAAATTTCGGATCCCAATCGAGGGATGCCGCCTGGCATTCCTAATGTTATACTCCTATTCCAAACGCAATGGAACAAGTTTCGAAATCTAATTCGATCGTATGGAGAAGACAGCTTTTTGAACCCAATTATAATATTAAATTTTCGATATTAATTTAAACACGTTCTATCCCGTACGACCAAACGATATGTCTAATCACTACGAAATTTGACGGCAGAATATAATTCATTATTACGGACCCAATGACACTGGTTTCGTCACAATCCGAGATTGTGCCCTGGAAGGGTAGTTTTATATGTTAATTTAAACGAATTATTTTTAAAGTCGAGTAAATCACTTATAAATCCAATTTAAAATTTTTATTATCTTCATTCTTATTAATAGAAATTTAATAAGCCTTTAAATCATTTTTTATCCAAATAAAATCCAAGATTTAAATTATTTAAATGATTTTCAGTTATTAATTTTAACAATTAAATTATCCAATAAATCACTATATTTGAAATTCAAGTTATTAAATCTATAAATTAACTTTTCAAAATTTAAAATTTATTAAATATTCAAATTTCAAATCACTAAAATTCTGGGTCGTTACATATAGACACACACCTAGTAATCTCTAAGCATGCGGAATATACGCCCTAAACAAGCTTTTAGATGTCAACTCTTTAAATAGTTATACAATTCCTATTTCATATTACCAACAATACCAAAATTCCAATACTCATATCAAAAGTTCCAATCAACGAACTTGTATACAATTAAAATTTAAACTCAACTTATTACATCAAAATAATAGAATATATTGATAATAGAGACTTATAATTCCAATTTTTACACTCTATTAACTCCTTTTTCACATAAAAATAAACAAAGAAATTTTTATTTAATTCATGGTAATAAGCAGTGCAAACTACGAATAAAGTTCGTACTTTACACACTGTTCCTTAACCAAAATTCTTTAAAAAGAATAAGAAGTAGAATAAAAGGTAAAATAATCAAAATTGCAAATCTACACAATTTCCATTATTTTGACATAAACAATTGAGATTCCAACATAGAATTGACATTTCGCATTGAAGGAGTTTTGGGAGTTTATAATATGATATTTTCGCAAACCAAAACATCCCAAGGCATATTTAAACCCAAACTATACTAATCAATTGCTAAAATAGAAAAGCAAAGATCTCCATCACTGTATTTACTTAGTTTTGCCTCCTTTGGATTTGGAACGCCTTTGACAATCTCTATCTGATCTCTTCTTTGATATATATCCGACAAAGGATTTTATATACGTTAGATTCTGAAAATTGGAGGTTTGAAGGAGAATAAGTTGAGAAAATAAACAATAAATAAAGATACATATATAGGATTTCTTACTTGAAACTCTAATTGAGTTTTCTAAATCTATAAAGAGATGAACTGACAAAGCTTAGCTAATGTTCCCAAAATATTTTATGAATAAAAGTGAGAGGGCTAGGGTCCTATTTATAGTGGTTGAAATGTACAAGAACTGTTAGATTTAAGTTGGTTTAATAATATATAACCCGGTACATTCATCCTATAAAAAAATTCTAACCACCAATGCTCTCGACCGGTCGACCGTAGCTTCCTACCGGTCGATAGCTAGTAGTCGACCGGCCCAAGGGGACCAGTCGACCGATACGTTCTTATTTCGGGAAGTTTGTATTACCGCTGATTTTTAATTATTATATTCCTTACTTACATTTTAACGTTAACGTTAATTTTAATGTTTACTTAACCCCAAGTCTAATTATTGTTAACTTTTGAATTTCAAATTTTAAAATTAATTATTCATTTGAATTTGAATTCTATTAAATTATTTTAAACTTGAAAACTTCAAACATCCATAACTTCTTCGTTTTTGTCCCGTTTTCAACATATTATATATGGAAATTAATCATAATTTCGCCACGAATGCAACGGCATAACTTTCGTGGTCAAACTCTAACTTTTATAAAAATTTTGATTTTATTTCTATCTTATTTAATTTAATTTAATTTATCCAATTTATTTATAACTGATTTTATGGGATGTTATATTTCCCCTTAAAAAGGATTTTGTCCTCGAAATATTTTCCAAGGGGCGAACAGCATAATGCGCACTAGACATCCATGTTATACAACCAAATTTCTATACATTTATCTACTCATCCAAAAGTGCATTGTGATTCTATATTGCAGACATACTATAAGTGAACTCAGTCCTAGCGTGAGTAGGCGCGTATGACATATAAGATGTATGCAAAACACCCTAAACATGCATAAAATCTCTACATGAGTGCAAAGTGACAGTGAAAAGTGTAGCAGCCATCTCCTACCATCCAATCTAGCAACCACGATGTAATCAGAATCAAATTTTGAAGAGAAAAAATTACCAGTGAAAAGCTCAAGATGAGAGATCCTTATCTTTTCTTCAGTCTCCTGTGTGCTTTCCGCTTGGTTATCTCCCTATTGTACTAAAACCAACCATTTCTTTATTACGAAGCTTCCTAGTTCCATGCTCCACAATGCATTTGCTGGCACGGGATGCTATTGGCTTCATCTTAATATCCCCCAATTGATCAGGCTCTACCACGGTAGCTATGTCATGAAGTCATTTCCTTAAGTGTGAAAAATGAATAACATTGTGGACTCCTACTTTTCTATCAGGTAGCTCCATGCGGTATGCCAGTCCTCCTATTCTTTTCACAACTCAAAAAGGCGCAACGAATCTTGGTGCTAACTTTCCTAACCTTCCAAATCTCACGACTTTTAATTGGGGAGACTTTGATAAACACCATGTCTCCAATCTCGAACTCCAATTCTTTCCTTCTCTTATTCACATAGGATTCTAGCGATCTTGCGCTGCCTTCATTCACTGCCTAATTAACTCTACCTTCATCGAAGTTTCGCGAATCCAATCTGGTCCGAGTAAAATTTTGTTGGTAGTTTCCACCAAAAATTGGCAATTTGCATGCCCTTCCATAAAGCGCTTCAATGGGTGTCATATCAATCGTCGATTGATAACTCACTAAAGGTGGGTGCTGCTCCCAGTGTCCTTCGAAGTCCATGATGCATGCTCTCAACAAATCCTCCAAGCCTATTTACTCTTTCTGTTTGTCCATATATCTACAGGTGGTAAGTAGTACTAAGATTCAACGATAATCCTAAAGTTGTCTGCAAACTCCTTTAAAACTTGCTAGTAAATAAGAGGTCTCGATCACTAATGATGTTGACTAGAATCCCATAAAGTCAAACCACTTCCTTAATATAAATCTATGCTAGAGATGCCATGGTCATATTGCTTCTAACGGGAATAAAATGGATGTTTTTGTGAGTATATCCACTATGATCCAAATTGCTTCATTGCGTCTTTGACTCCTAGGCAACCTATCTACGAAATCCATTGATATGTGTTCTCATTTCCAAGTCGGGATTTCTAATGGCAATAACAATCCTCGGGGCTTCCCTTGCTCAGCTTTAATCTTTTGACACGTCAAACACTTAGAACAAATTTAGCTACCTTCTTCTTCATCTCTGGCCAACAGAAAATCCATTTCATATCCATATACATCTTATCTCCTCTGGGGTAAATAGTCATTCGTGAATGGTGACATTCTCTAAGCACTTTCTCTAATATACTACAAATCCTTACGATGCAGAGGTGTTCATCTCTCCTCAAACATCCCTTCTTGTCAATTATATATCTACTAACGTGGGGAAATTGTTCTCCTCTCCTTAGCTTATCCAAGATATCGACTATTTCTTCATCTTTATTTTGTTTAAATCCAATATGTCCATCGACACTGGTCCAACCTCCATTACTGCCAAATTGTTTTGAGAGGGCTCTAATGACGATTGGAAGTTATTTCGAGAGGAACTCCAAATGCCTCCACTCATATACAGCACCCAAGGAAGCATGCCCCAGCTAAGGGCATCGGCGATGACATTCCTTTTTCTAGGGGTATATAGTATCCTAAAGTCATAGGATGTTAAAAAATTCATCCACCTCTGCTGCCTAAGATTTAAGTCTTTTTGGAAAAATAGATATTTAGGTGGTTTATGGTCAATAAATAACTCAAACCTTTCCCCCAAAAGATAGTGCCTCCACGGCTTCAAGGAAAAAACAAGGGATTCCAACTCCAAGTCATGCACTAGGTATCTCTTCACATGGTCCTACAGTTGCCTACTAGCATAAGTTATCACTCTTC
The DNA here is from genome assembly GCA_030737815.1 of Allium fistulosum. NCBI lineage: Eukaryota > Viridiplantae > Streptophyta > Magnoliopsida > Asparagales > Amaryllidaceae > Allium > Allium fistulosum. The sequence continues at coordinate 1,363,968,708 of CM060902.1, read as the reverse complement.
CTTCTTGCATAAAAACTGCTCTCAGTCCCATGCCACATGCGTCTGTATAAACCATAAAAGGCTTCATTCCATCGGGGATGACGATTACTGGTGCACTTGTCAATAGTTCCTTCGGCTTCTCGAATGGTCCATGCATTTTTCATCCCAAGCAAAGACTATATTCTTTTTGGCCAAACGAGTTAAAGGTACTGCTATCTTTGCAAAATCCTTTATGAATTTCCTATAATAACCTACAAATCCTTGAAAACTTCTAACCTATGTGACATTCTTTGAAGTCTTCCAATTTTGAGTAACTTCAAATTTTGTAGGGTCCACAGCTAATCCACATTTTGAAACAATATGCCTAAGGAATTTCACTTCCCCCTTCCAAAACTGGTGTTTTGAGAATTGGGCTTTAAGTTAGTGCCTTCTCAAGGTTTCCAGTATTTCCCTTAAGTGACTTTCATGCTTCCTTTCACTTTTGGAAAATACCAAGATATTATCTATAAAGACCGCAACAAGTCTGTTTAAGTGTCTCCTAAATACTCAACTCATCAAATCTACAAAGTATGCAGGAGCATTTATCAATCCAAAAGGCATCACTTCCCATTCATAGAGTCCATCTTTTGTGTGAAATGCAGTCTTTAGCTTGCTATCCTCTGCAATCCTTCGCTGATGATATTCGGTGGTCAAGTATAATTAGGAAAAGACTTTAGCTCCCACAAGTTGATCAATCAGATAATCTATCCTAGATAAGTGATACCCATCCTTCTTTGTCAACTTATTGAGTTCCTTATAATCAATACAAAGCCTCAATGAGCCATCTGCCTTAATGGCAAAGACAACAGGGGCTCCCCAATCCGAGGTACTTCGTCGAATGAATCCTTTATGCAGTAGCTCCGAGATCTGCTTATCCAATTCCCGCCTTTCTTTGGAGAAAATGTGCCTTAATGGCAAAGCGACTGGTCTAGCGTCTTTCTCTAGGTCAATCATAAACAAAATCTCTCTTCGAGGTAGAAGCCCCGAAACTTTTTCAATGACATCGGAGAATTCTCAAGCTATGGGTATCGATGAAAGTTCATTTTGTGCACCGAGTATAGATAACTTAACTCAAATAAATTTTTGGGTGTATAACGAACATCTTGGTCTTGCCGTTTTCAACTCTTAAGCCATACTACCCTCTTATCGCAGTCTAAGACAGCCCCGTAGTGCAACAACCAATCCATACCCAAAATAACTCTCTACCCTTTGAAACTTAGAATGTACGCATTGCATATGAAATCAACGTCATATATGTCTAACACTAGGCCTTTGCAAATTGAGAAAAGATGTGTCGTTCCCCTAATAGGATTTGAAACTACTATTGGGTGGATGATAATTTGGGTTTGAAAATTTAAGGAGTTAATCGCATTCCTAGCTATGATTGAATGTGATGCTCCGGAGTCAAATAGAGTACAAATTTTATTCCCAAAATTAAGAATTATACCTTCCATAGCTGCCTTTCCTTGGTCTCTAAGGGGTGGTCTACTCAAAATAAGGGCAGCCTCAATGGCATAGGGTTGCCCACTCTGCCCTTCTTTCACCATCTTCGAACATGATTTTTGAAGTGCTCTTCCTCGTAGCAGTGGTAACACTTTCCCTTAAAAGCTTTCCTCAAAAAATTCACTCTAATATCCTTTCCTAGGTGTTCTTTCTTTTGGTATATATTACACACTTTACCTTCTTTCTTAAATTTCCTTTTAGACTTCTTATTCGCCTAAAAATTTACTTTCTTATCCCCTCCCTGATTCTGTATGGGTCTTACCTTCCTCTTCTCCGGCTTCTCTTCAGCATTAGTCGCATGTAGTAAAGCCATCTCAACAAGCGTCTCGTAGGTAGCTCCAATTGTATTTGAGTCAATAACCATTCCTTAAGCGGGAAGTTTAGACCCTTGACAAATTTTGTGGCCTTTCTCATGGGTGTATCAATCAAACTCATTCTGGACTTGGCTAATTCTGTAAATTTACTAATGTACTCCTTTAGAGTGGAGTCTCCTTGCCTAAGCTGTATAAATTTCTCTAATTGAAAGCTCACTTCTGCTCTTGACATAAACCTTATCTCAAATCAGTTCTTGAACTCATCCCAAGTGACAATCCTACTAGCGTCCTCCTCAGCCAACGTATTCCACCAATCTAAGGCTTCTCCCTTAAGGTGCTAAGCTGCCATTCTCCGCTTCACTCAATCTTCCTAAACAAGCTCCTGAAATATCCTCTCGCGGTCATTTATCCATGCCTTAGTCTTGATGAACCATTCCTTTTCAGAATATACTCTTCCTCTAATATTCACAAAATCCTTACACATTTTTGAAAAATTGATAGGACGAGGTACTGCCTCGGAAGGCGGAACAACGGGTACCACCGGTATAGTCTGCTGGGAACAGGGACTTATCCCACATGCCTAAGGTAATGTTTAAACCATTCGGGCATCCCTCGAATGGTGGGCATTCCTCTGGCGGGGTTCCCAATCTCAAAGAAGGGATTTCAACCATAGTCTACTATCTGTAGGTCAAACTTTTAGTTATAATTTCCTAAGATAGTATTATATGTTGAAAGAAAGATTTTCCTAGTTTAAATGTATATGTTCATAATATGGTCTATATATAATATGGGTTTTTGGAAAAATCCTTTCAAAAATAACAAGTACGCCTCTCAAACGTATAATTTTCCTCGTTGATCAGGTAACCAATGCTTTGATACCAAATATAACAACCCGCCCTGAAATGGGCCTAAATTCCAACTAGAAAAGGCTCATTGAAACACAAAACCACCTCAAAGCTGGCTGTTGGTTGGTTAAAAGAAAAATACATAGCTATTTATCTATATATTAAGAATCTCATAGCGGACGGATAAAATATAATAATAACAACAGTACCCATTTTATTCAAATTTCAGAATGTCATTCAAAACCATAACAAACATCCATAATACCAAAACCCAACAATAACCATAACATATCTGTGATACAATATTCCAAAATTACAACATTGTTTTTATTTCATGGTACATCAAAAACTATAGAAAATAACAAGTAAATAAATAGACTATTGCCGCAAGTCTTGTCAACATCTCCACCTTCAGCATCGCCCTTCCAAACCTGTGTTGTAATGAGGAGGGAGTCAAAACAAACATATTTTTGGTGAATAAAAATCTTGAGCATTACTATATCAATACCTGGGCAGTATAATTTAAATTGGAAAATGTCTTATGTTTTCTACTTACACCGTAAGTCTTTTCAAATATAAGCACGAGGGCTTTTCTCAAACATAAATAAAAGGCTTTTCAAATATAAGCCCATAACCAATTTGCTATCAACCCAATAACCCATATCTATTGTCCATAATGTCCTATCAATGTAAGAGATAGTATTCAAGTCAGTTAATACCTTTTAATGGGAATTAGGCAGACTCTGACCATTTAATACCTTTTTTAAGGCAGGTCCACGTCATTTATTACCTATAATCCCAAGGCGGACTCCTCACTAGTAACTATCTAGCTGACATTGCATGGAATCTCTTCAGCCACTTAATACTTCCTATTGAAGTAGACCCTTTCACGAGATATCCTCTACTGTGCCCAACCCATATTCCCAACCATTTACTACTTCCAACATAGAGAAAAAGCGGGCCTTTACACAATCACTTATTACCTCCTTTCTCTAAAGCAAGTCCTCTGAATTATGATCCATACCCTACAGTGACATCTCACATTTGCCCAATAATTCATAAGTTACCGGTAGCAGATTAGCTGGGCAGATTTACCTACAGAATTTGGGACTAACCTCGTGTCATCGTAGTTACTTATTATAGACGATGTCTCACATCAGCCCCACGGTCACACTACTGGTAGCCATATTAGCTAGGAAGACTTTGGTGTTTTTTTGACTTACCTCGCATCCTTATAACTTAGTCATAATCTATATCACACTCTACATATATTATCACACATCTCGTCGTTTCCATAATCAAGGCCTTATAATAAAGATTTCTTATTTTGCCTTTAACATTAATTACCTTCCTAAGAGGGATTTTAATAAAGTTAATAACTGTTTGTACCAAAAATGGGCACAACACTCTTCGGAAGTCTTTGAAGAGATAAACGCGCAGAATGAAAACTAAACCTGTGGATTATCTAACAAAAACTCCAAGTAACAGAAAGTAAATTGCAAAGACAAGCGATTTAGAGTGGTTCGGCTTTGTAGCCTACGTCCACTATGAAGTTTGATGACTTTATTACTCGATACTTGAAGATTACAATTCTTTATACTGTTGTACAACTGAATTTAAATGCTAAGTCTCACTCTAAAGCAGCGGTGGTGTTCTGGAGTAAATCTGGCAGAATCTGGGCGCTCTTTAGTACTTAGAATTGTCTGACCCCTTTTCTGAATGACCAGGGGCTCTATTTATAGGTGTAGGAGGCTGGTATTTCGCCTAAATTGAGGGGAGACCAGTTCTGGCACGTGAGGGGGCCCACATGCCCGCTCTTTGGAAATCCGGGCCCACTTTGGGATCGATTCGACCCTTGCTTCGAATCGATCAAGATTTGCTCCGATTGAGCTGAAATTTGGCATGGACATTCCTTAGGTTGACAGTTAGCTCCTGTCCAAATTTCATAGCATTTGGACTTGTAGATCTCGAGATATGATCGATTCAAGATTTCATTTCTGGCTGATGTGGTCTGTTCGAATCGATCCCCTTCGAATCGATAGGGTCGAATCGATGACTTGGTGAGCGAAGATGTTGACGTGGCGCGCCTTCTTCGTATCGATCCGACTTTTGCTCCGAGTTGACTGGGTCGAATCCATGGTTTTAGCCACCTTTAATCACTGGATTCGAGGGAATGGATTCGAGGATAGTCGTGGGATGGAGTCGAAGTTCTTCAACTGCATGGATTCGAAGGCTTTCCCTTTGATGGATTCGAAGTGGGGAAAACTTGATGGATACGAAGTGTGGTGGCTTTGTGGATCCGAAGTGCTTCATCTCGAGGGTTTCGAACGATTATGGCCTCATCGATACGAAGAGGATCATATGGATTCGACCTGTTGGATTCGAATGGAATTTCTTCTGATGGATCCGAACGGCATCCCCACTTTATGGATTCGAACCTAGGGCTTGGCTTATGGATTCGAAGCTAGGGATATTTCCTCCACTTTTCATCAGTGATAACTTGAGTATACGAGCTCGGATCGTCTTGAAATTTGGAATGTTGGCTTTCACGGCTTTGCTTGACATATCTTATCAATCTTAGCTTAATCCGAACCCGGATAAAATTCATCGATATCCGTGGCTATCCAGTAGCGGCCCGATGCTGAGGACGTATGACCTTTATGCTCTGGTTAGTTCCTTGATATCTCGGCCTTGCCAAAAGGCGGGATAATATTTGCCCCCCAAAGTACGTCTTGTGTAATCATGACGTGCTTTGAAAAGCTGCAGCTTCTCATTTGATAACCATCATATGTTTCGTTGAAAGCTATACTCTGCATTACTGTAATTGACCGTTGTATAATCGTGATCAGCTGCTTACTGTCGGATTCAGGACGAGATGAGCATTTGATCCCTGTGAATGTCAAAGATCAAATATTAGTCAGACATATATGCATATATATGTCATCTTGACTTTTGTTAGCGTTGCGTGGCTGCAAGTCATTGCTGTTCAGTTTGTTATCGAAGTCCGCATCGATCCTCTCCTGAATCGACTTGAGATTCGAGTTAAAACATCGCTTTGATGATTGTCTATGATTATGTAGTGCATTGTTGTAATTGAGTGTCGAGTGCTAGCGATTTGTTGTTCACTGTTGTAATTGCCATGAGGTAAGCATTCAATTCCTGTAAATTTTAAAAATTGAATGTTAGTTTGTCATACATGTACGCATGTTAACCTGGCTCCCGTTAACGTTTGCACGTTCACGAGTCGTTGTCAATTTCTTTAGTTTTTGTTTGGATTGAGTTTCGTATCGATCCTCTCCTGGATCGAAATGAAATTCAAGTTGTAACAACGTTCGATGGTTGTTTTTGAATGCTGCTTCGTAACGATCCTCTCCTGAATCGATGTGAAGGGTTGGAATGTATGCTTCGTATCGGTGGATACGTAATATTCGATCTCGGATCGATGGATACAAAAGTAATGCTTTGTATCGATAGAGTCAAACAATCCAGACATAATCATGCAGTGATGCTTCACGGAGGATATGCCATTCCTTATTCGTTTATTCAATAAGAATCCCCGATTATGGATAATCTTCGATAGGAGTCACCCATGACTTTTCTTCTAGATCCATCTCTAAGATCTAGTTGATCTTCATATGTCAATGCTTGGAATAATAAGCATTTCAACTGGGATAAAGTCTTTTTGCCGCGCATCCCCGAAACTGGCTAGCTTGGCCAGTGACTTAGTTTATTCATTTTGTCCTCCGAGGAGGTGTGTAATGGTGTAATTGTCGAAGTCGACTAGTAGCTTTTGGACCCAGCTAGGATGAGGAGCAAGATGTTGCCCCCTAGCTCAATAATCTTCCCTGACTCGGTATACTACTAACCAATAATCACATAATATATGCAAAGTTTCCTCTCCTAGTTTTCTTGTAAGTTTGAGTACCAAGGCTTCATACTTAGCTTCGTTATTTGTTGCAGGGAAGTTGAGTTTGAGGGCGTGGCAGATCGATCGTTCCTCAGTAGTCATTAACGCAATTCCGACGTTAAAAAAGCCGATTATTCGAAGTTCCATCTGTGTACGTCCTCCATCGGTTGGACGGTTCGCCACTGTTCTTCGGATAGTCATCTGATGTGGTGGATTCAGATATGAAGTATGCTAATGTTTGATCATGGAGAGCTCTCCGAGGGAGATATGTGAAATCAAATTGGCTTAGCTCGATATCCCATTCGAGTATCCTTTCAGACATCTAATGTTCCCATTGGATCTAGCGTTCTCAAGTTTGAATCCAAAGAATGCAGTATAGCACTACAGGTCCAGATCTATGATGAAATAGTTGTATTCCTGGTCTAGGACATGTTTCAGTATCTGATTGCATCTAGAGTTTGCATCCATGGATGAGAGTAATTGATGTCTGATGGTTAAGTCAATTAGTTGATTGATCATTGGATGTGGAATCTATGCTTTGCCATGCCTCGTGCAAATTTGGGTAGTCGGTGTATGTTCACCACTCTCCTTTTGTTTCTCTCATAAGCAAAGGATTCAATACTCATTTTGGGTAGAGGACATCGCGGATAAACCTATTGGTTTTGAGTAGATTCGCCTCCTCCTTAAGTTTAGCAGATCTTTCTGGATCCATGTTGCTTTGTTTTTATTCACCGAGACATGCATCGGGTTGGCACTTAGTGCAGGGTTCTTAATGGTGGGTGAGAGTCCATATATACACATGAGATTGAGTCCAAGCGAACATATCAAATTCACCTGAAGCAATGCAGTCGACTCTTGCACCATCATTGCGCAGAGTTGTGATCTGATCTACAATACACGTGAAGGGTTGTAGGTGCCTCATGTGTTTATTTTCAATAAATGATCAGGCTTATAAGGATGTTAAATCAAAGGGTTAGTAGAATTTAGCCTCGTACTACATGCTGCTACATAGCTGGCTCCAGCTTTGAGATTGAATTTACTTGTGTTTCTGAATGATCAGTCGCCCACGAGTTTGGGTATTGATTTGATGATTCTATCTCTAGGCATCCTTTCGGTCGCAACCTAGAGTTGTTACGAATATCAAGCATGGGTCATAGGTTGAAATTGTCATAGTTAACTCTCGGATAATTACTCTTTTGCCCCCAGTGACGGGTTGGCGGATGCATTACGCGGACGGTCTAGTATCGTCCTAGCGGTGTTTATACTGTAGTTCAAGCTTTTAGAATTAGAGTTCATTGATGAATGGTTGAATCATATTAATCTTATCTTCTTGCTCGTGCTCCCAAGTCTGGGGAGTATCTCGATAAGTGGCAAGGTAGACAATGTCCGCTTCAATTTTGTATTATATTCCATTGAACCATAGGATCAAATTAACGGATGGAGGGCCGAGTCGTGCCTATCATGCATTATGTTCTAGTTCTTTCCTCTAGGCGGAATACATTGTTACTTTGCCGACATTCGGACATAAGCTAGATTCTGGATGGTCAATGACATTCGCTCTGCTGCTTATGTCGCCATACTTTGGGAAAAAACTGAAGAGTGAATCGTCTAGTCAGATCCAATGCAGGATTGGTGCTTCCCTTGTCGAATCTAGGGTAAGAATCAGTGTGCAGATGTTTAGGTTGCACTTGTTTCGAATCGTTCTTTTAGCCGGATCATGGTAAGAGTCAATGAATGAATGGTCGCGTTGCATTCATTTGGAGTTGGCTGATCAACCATGTCCATTTCGATTTACGTTCTCCCGTTAGATCTAGGGATAAAGTCAGCTCAAATGCAGTCATGTCATGCTCATTTGGTCTCATGCTCTTCCTGACGGATCGAAGGAAGGCGACGAAGGACGAATGGTCAAGTCACACTCGTTCGTGGTTTATTCTTTTATCCGTGCTATGTTGGTCGAAGATATTCGATGCATGCTCGGGTCACATCGATTTGTAGTTGAAGAGGATTGATATTGACCGTCGATTCGACGGCATGATGCAGAATGCTCGGACCTCATTTCTTGTCAATCCGATGGTATGATATGAAAGGCGCAGATCGACATTGCCCGTCGATCCGGCGGTATGATATGATTGGTTGCTTGTAACTTTGGGCGTCATTATGTTTGGTTGGCATTAAGGCCTCCTTGCAGTCGTTGCCTTAAGTTTTAATGGACGCTAAGCCGGAGAGGCAGCGAGTCACCTTTCTCTTCTTTCAGTAATTTGTACTTCTGCCCCCAGTCTTGGGGATAAGCCGTAATAGGCGTTATGCAATATTGTTCACTGCTTAATTTTAACATCCACACTCTGGGGACTTGTATCTTTATGACAGCTGTTGATCACTCATTTTCATGTGTTGAGTCTGCGCCTATGCTCGGGGAATGAGTGATGTAACTTGGTTGAGATGCAGTCGAAGTTGTTAGGTGGACGGGTGTAACGACCCTGAATTTTGAACAAATTAAATTGAAAATATTTAATTAATTTTAAATATTTGAACGATAATTTAATTTGAATCCCCGATATAACTCTGAATTTTGCGATTAAACTTTAAAATTTAATCTATTGAATGTTGAATAAAAATTTGAATATTCAATTTTAAGCTGAAGAAAAATATTTCGAAAACTTTTAAAATTCATATTGATAATACTGAAGATAATAGAAGCTTCAGAATTGAAGTTTACATTTATTTGTTCAGTTTTGAAATTAAATCGTTCGAATCGATATTTAAAAATAGCCGTCCGAGGCGCAGTCTCGGAATTCGACGAAACCAGTTCCATTGGGTCCGTAATATTGAATTATTACTGGATTTCAAATTTCGTAGCATTTGGAGTTGTTATGTAACCGTACGTGACAGCGTGGTATCAGAGCATATGGTTAAGCGACAACCCTGCTCTGTTGGGTGTTACTCATTAGAGATAGAGTCAGCAATACTCTAGAATGAGTTTGAGTGTAATAATAGATATGAGCGCGTATTTGTTAGTGAATATGAAATTGTTTTGTATTGTGTTGACTTATCGATTGATTGTTTATAGATTCTGGTCGGTGCAGTCTAGCTAACTGTAATCGATAGGGGTTTCTAAACTCTCAACAAGATAAACCGACATAGTATTGTTTTAAAATAGGGTGAATGAGATAATTTTGCCCAAAACTATTTTTGTATATAAAAGAAATGATTTTTCTATGAATTATCATAGTATATGGATGCTTGTTTGTTAGGAAAGTAATAATATTGAATGTTATCAACATTATATGAAATTGAATAAGAAATTGAAATCGTAACTCCAAAGTTAAGAAATAAATTCACATATGAATGAAATTTGAGAATATAAATTGTAAATGTGATTTATAATTTGAAACAGAATTCCAGAGAATATTTGGAAATGTTTTGAAAAGAATTTGAAAATTTTGGAGATTTGGAAAGTTTAAATTTCTTTTTGATTTGAAAGTGAATTTCAAAAGTTTTGAAAAGTATTTTGGAGAGGTAAAAGCTCTAAACTCTTTTCGGTCGCTGGAAAATAACTTCGATGATGACCGCGGCATCATTGATGTTCATTTTCGGGTTTCCAAAAGAGGAATTGCTGCCAAATTGTTTTAAATGGAAGTTGTTTGAAAATTTTGGGTTTGGTTTTTGAAATTCAAAAGATAAATTTGAAATGTTGAAAAGACTCTGGAAATCCAGTTTAAATGTAAGTAGATTTAATCGAAGTAGAATTAAAATAAATTGAATTGATATCAATTTGAATTAGTAATTGCAACTAATTTAAGATAGTGCAGTTGTAAATGACAGATAATTGATAAAATTCAATATTTTAGAATTGAAAGTAAAATTGAATCCAAATTTAGTTGAAATGGTAAACTAAATACAAATGAATGTGAAATGTAAAATGGAATGAGAATGAATTTGTGTAACTTCAATAGTAAATGTATAAGAAGTATATATTGAAAAAAATTTGTAATGGAATTTGCAAAATGATTTGAATGTGTAACTAGATATTATGGCTAGTAGGACATACAGGTGTTATAAAAGGAATTGGAATTTTGATTTCGAAGATAATTTGAATTGCTCGAAAAAGGTATGTATTTAAATTTGAATATGAGATTTGATGACTTATTTCTCTAGCCGCTTGGCTTTTTCTTTTTCTTTTTGAAATCTGAGAGTCCGTAGGGACGTTTTGTAGTCGTACCGTATTAGCCGCGCAAAGGAGACGCTGGCGAATTTTTTCGAAAATCTCGAGTGTTAGAAAATTTTTGAGAAAATTTGGAAGTATAAAATTTGAATTTGAATTTAAATTTGAATTTGGAAGTAAACAATGTTGTTTGAAACTTATAATTTGAGTTGGAAAATTTAGTTGAATGATAACGAATCTTTAGTAGAAAGATTTGTTTTGAAAATTTGATAAAACTATTGAATTGTGAAAAATAGTAGACGAATTAAGGACCTTTTTCCCTAACTTGTAATTTCGAGGACGAAATTCTTTTAAGGGGGGAAGTCTGTAACGACCCTGAATTTTGAACAAATTAAATTGAGAATATTTAATTAATTTTAAATATTTGAACGATAATTTAATTTGAATCCCCGATATAACTCTGAATTTTGCGATTAAACTTTAAAATTTAATCTATTGAATGTTGAATAAAAATTTGAATATTCAATTTTAAGCTGAAGAAAAATATTTCGAAAACTTTTAAAATTCATATTGATAATACTGAAGATAATAGAAGCTTCAGAATTGAAGTTTACATTCATTTGTTCAGTTTTGAAATTAAATCGTTCGAATCGATATTTAAAAATAGCCGTCCGAGGCGCAGTCTCGGAATTCGACGAAACCAGTTCCATTGGGTCCGTAATATTGAATTATTACTGGATTTCAAATTTCGTAGCATTTGGAGTTGTTATGTAACCGTACGTGACAACGGGTCCACCCTCCTCGAGGTCGTACTTGATGGAGATGCAGTCGAAGTCGTTAGGTGGACGGGTCCACCCTCCTCGAGGCCGTACTTGATGGAGATGCAGTCGAAGTCGTTAGGTGGACGGGTCCACCCTCCTCGAAGCTGCATTGAATGGAGATACGGTCGAAGTCGTTAGGTGGATGGATCCACCCTCCTCGAAGCCGTAGTTGGTTGTAGTTTATACTCCGGCTCGAGCTCTCGGAGTCCGGAGTTAGTTTAATGTTTATACTCCAGTTTGCGCTCTCGAAAGCTGGAGTTTGTTGATGTTTATACTCTGGTTCGCGCTCTCGGAATCCGGAGTTAGTTAATGTTTATACTCCAGTTCGCGCTCTCGGAAGCTGGAGTTTGTTGATGTTTATACTCCGGTTCGTGCTCTCGGAATCCGGAGTTAGTTAATGTTTATACTCCAGTTCGCGCTCTCGGAAGCTGGAGTTTGTTGATATTTATACCCAGCTCGCGCTCTCGGAGTACTCTGGGGTTTTGTGAATGTTTATACTCCGTCTCGCGCTCTGGGAGTACGGAGTTGAATGAATGTTTATACTCCGCCTCGCACTCTGGGAGTACGGAGTTAAGGAATGTTTATACTCCGCCTCGCACTCTGGGAGTACGGAGTTAAGTAAAAAGTTTGTACCCAGCTCGCGCTCTCGGAGTACTCAGGGATTTTAGGAAAATGTTTATACTCCGCCTCGCACTCTGGGAGTACGGAGTTAAGTAAAAAGTTTGTACCCAGCTCGCGCTCTCGGAGTACTCTGGGGTTTTAGGAAAATGTTTATACTCCGCCTCGCACTCTGGGAGTACGGAGTTAAGTAAAAAGTTGTCGTGTATCAGCCCGTTTCTGGCCTGATGTGAGGGCTTGTCCCTGGGCTAGGTGTTTCGCTTAGCGAGTGATCGGTGGGATCCCGATTAACTTCCACTTATAGGCCCCTCAACAAAGGATGAGGTTTAGAGTATGGACGGTTAGATCGCGTCCATGTTCATTTGGATTCCGCTTTTGCCAGGCCTAAGGAGTAAGATTAGTGTTCTGGCAAGCTTTGTGCTCGAGCATAGGAAAGGATGGTCGAACTACATCCACTTTGAGTTGTATATTTTCCCTTAAGTCGGGTGCAAGAAATGGAGAGCAGACAGTCGAGTCACATCCAATTTATACTTTGCATTCTTTCGATCGAGCTAAGGAAGAGAGTTGAAATGACGGCTCATGATGGTTAGTGAGTAGACAATTAGTCGTTGATGACTTTAAATTGAGGGTTGGACCTTTAAACATGTGTTCCCTCAAATAATCCCAAATGTCTAATGTAGGATTAGATGCATGGATGGTGACATCACGTCCACCCTTGATGTGATTCCGATTTCATCGGGCATTAGAAGAAGCATAAGTATTTTGGCAAGCTTCAAGTACGAGATGGAGAAGGCACTGTTGGGACATATAACTCCAAGTCTTTCTTACATCTCCTAATTAAATTGCGTAGGCAGATGAGTGGATGGTCAGTTGCATCCACTTTGTACTAAAGTGCTAACCTTGTCGGTCTCTTCCGCTTTGAAGCCTTGCCCCTAGTCAGGTGCATATAGTAGCCGATGAGTGGTCGAATCATGCTCATCACGATGATACCTCAATGATTTGATCATGGTCCGCGGAGGTTGTTTTGCACCCAATCTTAAGTACTCGGTTACCTGCATCATTTGCAAGTAGTTTAATTCAAGTAGGTCATATTTCGCAACGTAAATGAAATTGAATTAGAAATAATTCAAAAGAGATCGGATCAAATCTCATTGATAAGTGAGGTAGCGTCGTATGCTCGCTATTGCACATCATTCCATCCCTTCTCAGTTGGAAGTCTAACGCAAATGGTTCAATTTGATCAAAGTCCTTGATCGATAGGGGTCGGATGTTCCCGGTCCTTCGTTTTATGGGGCTTGCATATATGGTCGGAGCTATCCTTCCCGGAGAAGCCTTATGGCGTTGGCGTTCACGGTAGCCATTTAGAGAAGAGGAGTTTTCCGATCTAGAGTATGGAGCAGGTCCCCTCCTTATCCTGCTATGTTGATCCTTCATCTGATTCATCAACTCAAAATTTGCCTAGACATGTTGGTGTAGTTGTCGGCGGCGGTCTACCAGTTCTCTTGTCAAAGTCTGGAAATAAGCGCCGGTGATGAATTCATTTATGGGTATCGGCAGCAACTGGCTGCGGGCTTTGGATAAATTCGTTGGCTGCCAGCTTCTTCATTCACTTCAACAATATAAGAAGTAGATCTGGTATGTCTAACCACGATTGACAATGTTCTTTGAGGAATGGGGGAAGACAGCTACATTTGATGGCGGTCATCACTCTTGGTGTAAGCCATGCGCAATCCTCACTTCATGAGGTAGTGCCGGGGGTTGTATTTCCATAACACACCGACATAGTTAACATGTTGAATTTTCACTGGAAGTTCTGCATGTAGGATGGTTTCAACGAATAGGTCTCGACTAGGAAAGATTCCCCAATCGGCATTATGATCAGGCTCATTTTATTGCCCAGGGGTCTTGTAACACTGGTCAATGACGTATGCATGATTGCGTTCGAGTGGTTTGCAATGCCGATAGGACGGTGAGTTGGTTAAAATGGGCTAACAGATTGGTGTTTATCCCAAACTTTCATCCGGATAGGGGACCTATATAGGGTATTAAGGAAGTCTTCTTGAGGTTGTATGCCATGCTTTTAGTCATGTGGACGTAGAATGATTAAGATGCGGGCATTTGAAGATGGTTCAGCGGTGACCAGCTATGCTTTGAGTCGGTAGAGTAGACAATGTAGGGGAGTCGTCATATTAGCCGTCGTACCATAGTTGTCAACTCAGGAGTTTGAAAGCTGGTCAATTGGAGGAAGTTGCATTCCACCTTAAAAGCATGATATATTAATCAACCCCAGTTCTTGGCATACTAACTAGGTTCTCCAGCCTTTGGGAGTACGGTTGAGTAGTATTTCTTTACCCATTCCTTGATTGCAACTCAACATTTGTTGTTGTGATCTCCTATGTCTTGTTCAGTCATGGAACAATCAGAAGCATGGATGGAATGTTCCTTCATTAAATTGGTGATTGAATCGACAATGCGGGTGCCCTGCGCTGCGGCTAGGGTTCGGATCGATACGAAGAATATATTTTTTTTGAAATTCGTATCGATACGAATTGGACACAATTGGATCGATTCGAATTGCAGTTGAGTACCGATACAAATTGGGTGTAAATGGATGGATACGAAGTAGCGCACCCTGGTGGATACGAAGTAGCGCACCCTAATGGATACGAAGCAGTGCACCCTGATGGATACGAAGCAGTGCACCCTAATGGATACGAAGCAGTGCACCCTGATGGATACGAAGAAGCGCATCGTGATGGATACGAAGTAGCGCACCCTAATGGATACGAAGTAGCGCACCCTGATGGATACGAAGCAGCGCACCCTGATGGATACGAAATAGAGCATCCATCTCATGGATACGAAGTAGAGCATCCATCTCATGGATACGAAGTACAGCATCCATCTCATGGATACGAAGATTATGGATACGAAAAACAGCATATTTTCATGGATACGAAAAATTGCATTTTTTCTGGATTCGAAAATATGGGTACGGAATTCATGATGAATGCAGTTCCTCTTAGATCTGGAGCAATCTGAATAGAATAGAAGAAACCACTGAATGGAAGATCTGGATCTCTTCCTTAGATTTTTGCAATCCAACGACGGTAGTAGATCCAAGGAGCAGGAGAAAAAAGCTGGGTTTTTTTTTCTCAGTGAAAGCACCAAAGTGTTTGTACCAAAAATGGGCACAACACTCTTCGGAAGTCTTTGAAGAGATAAACGCGCAGAATGAAAACTAAACCTGTGGATTATCTAACAAAAACTCCAAGTAACAGAAAGTAAATTGCAAAGACAAGCGATTTAGAGTGGTTCGGCTTTGTAGCCTACGTCCACTATGAAGTTTGATGACTTTATTACTCGATACTTGAAGATTACAATTCTTTATACTGTTGTACAACTGAATTTAAATGCTAAGTCTCACTCTAAAGCAGCGGTGGTGTTCTGGAGTAAATCTGGCAGAATCTGGGCGCTCTTTAGTACTTAGAATTGTCTGACCCCTTTTCTGAATGACCAGGGGCTCTATTTATAGGTGTAGGAGGCTGGTATTTTGCCTAAATTGAGGGGAGACCAGTTTTGGCACGTGAGGGGGCCCACATGCCCGCTCTTTGGAAATCCGGGCCCACTTTGGGATCGATTCAACCCTTGCTTCGAATCGATCAAGATTTGCTCCGATTGAGCTGAAATTTGGCATGGACATTCCTTAGGTTGACAGTTAGCTCCTGTCCAAATTTCATAGCATTTGGACTTGTAGATCTCGAGATATGATCGATTCAAGATTTCATTTCTGGCTGATGTGGTCTGTTCGAATCGATCCCCTTCGAATCGATAGGGTCGAATCGATGACTTGGTGAGCGAAGATGTTGACGTGGCGCGCCTTCTTCGTATCGATCCGACTTTTGCTCCGAGTTGACTGGGTCGAATCCATGGTTTTAGCCACCTTTAATCACTGGATTCGAGGGAATGGATTCGAGGATAGTCGTGGGATGGAGTCGAAGTTCTTCAACTACATGGATTCGAAGGCCTTCCCTTTGATGGATTCGAAGTGGGGAAAACTTGATGGATACGAAGTGTGGTGGCTTTGTGGATCCGAAGTGCTTCATCTCGAGGGTTTCGAACGATTATGGCCTCATCGATACGAAAAGGATCATATGGATTCGACCTGTTGGATTCGAATGGAATTTCTTCCGATGGATCCGAACGGCATCCCCACTTTATGGATTCGAACCTAGGGATTGGCTTATGGATTCGAAGCTAGGGATATTTCCTCCACTTTTCATCAGTGATAACTTGAGTATACGAGCTCAGATCGTCTTGAAATTTGGAATGTTGGCTTTCACGGCTTTGCTTGACATATCTTATCAATCTTAGCTTAATCCGAACCCGGATAAAATTCATCGATATCCGTGGCTATCCAGTAGCGGCCCGATGCTGAGGACGTATGACCTTTATGCTCTGGTTAGTTCCTTGATATCTCGGCCTTGCCAAAAGGCGGGATAACAATAACCTATTTAACTACGCAGTTATACATTATAACTATACTTTAATTACGCTCTAATATACGTGTATATATATATTTATATATATATATATACATATATCTGTGTGTGTGTTTGCGTGCTTAGTAATTTCTAAGCATGCAGAATATACATCCTAAACTAGCGTTTAAATATCAACTCTTTAAACAATTATACAAGTCTCATTCTATATTACCAACAATACCAAAATTCCAATATTCATATCAAAAGTTCCAATCAACAGACTTGTGTATAATTAAAATTTAAACCCAACTTATTACATCAAAGTAATGAAATATATTGATAACAGACACTTACAATTCTAATTTTTATGCTCATTCAACACCTTTTTGACATAAAATTAAACAAAGGAATTTATATTTAATTCATTGAAATAAGTAGTGGAAACTACGAATAAAATTCATACTTTACACATTATTCCTTAATCAAAATCCTTAAAAAAGAATAAGAAGTGGAATAGAAGTAAAATTGTCAAAGCTGCAAATCTACACAATTTCCATTATTTTGACATAAACAACTAAGATTCCAACATAGAATTGACATTTCACATTGAAAGGGTTTTAGAAGTTTATATATGATCTTTTCGCGAACCAAAACTCCCCAAGGCATATTATAACTGTAACGACCCATAAATTTTTACCGGTTTTAATAATGTAATTAATTGAATTTTTGTGAAATTTTAAATAATAAAATTTTGAAATAAAAATTTAATATTTGGAATACGTCTACTTAACATAACAAATGGTGAATTTTCATCAGATAATATGGAAGTAAATTTTATTGTGTAATTCCATTTAAATTTAAAGCAGTTAAAATTGATGATAATAAGATATTATCAAAACCTGAATATTTTATACAATAAATTTCTAAATCATCTTCTGAGTGAGATGTCATATTTCGTTTCTTCAAATTTGGACTGCTATTGCCCCGTTTATCTTATTTCTGGAAAATTAGCAGCATTTTTGGTACCGATTATCGACTTTTGATTGGATGATCGTATCACTAATATTTGTATACTATTTTGATCGTCTCGTTGTACTGATCTCTGTGGTATATTATTCGTGTGTTTCGAAGTTCGGGACACGACGAAATCAGTGAACCGATCAGTCGTATCGGTTCCATATTTGGACATGTGCATTTTCGTTGCTCCCTGAGACAACGAATAGCCATCAGTTTTATTCTTCCTGGTAGTCAGTGTTCAACCTTTGATATCCTTACCATTTTAATATATTTGTGGGTCGTTTCATTTTCTTTCTAGTTAAAAAAAATAGAAACAAAATATATTTTCGTTTTCTTCTTGCATTGCCTGAAGCTCCTCCCACTTTCAACAAACTCCTGGCCGAATTGATCCACCATCCCTATGTATCCATACATCTTCCCTCCGCCCCACCTCTTTTCCACCGCCCTCTCACTCTCTCTCTTCTTGCAACCCATTCCACCCAGTTGAACATCATCACCGAAGTCAGCAGCCGTGCCACTCTTCTCCACTCACCCCAACGCTGCCGACCTACACCTTGCATCGAGCAGATTCCTCAACCGTAAGCCTTCCCCTCCTCTCTTATATTCGTTATGAATATAAATACATATGTCTGTTACTGTATGAATCACATGTAATATTTATAAGCATATTTGGCATATATTGTGTTTATAGTTTCATTTACGCATACATTTATTTTTAAATAGGTTTGATTATATATATATATTTTCCCAAAGGAGAAATTATGTATATTTTATTTTAATCTATATATATATATACACATTTAAGTCTGCGCATGACTTGGTTAGCCGCATATATTGTGGTACATATATATACTGTTTTATGGATGTTGCTTTAGCCGAAATGTATATATAAACTATAGAATAGTTACTGTGAAGGTTTGTACAAGTTTAAAAATAAAAATGAGTGTTTACATATACTTATAGCTGTTTAATAAATATATATATATATATATATTACGATATCTTATATATGTCAGTTCTATATATGTGGTTATAAAGTTGTTATAATATGAAAATTATATATATATATAACTTATACATTTTGTTTTACATGCTTTTATTTTATGTGTATATATATAATGCATAAGTAGTATATAGTTATATTCTGTTTGGATATTAAAGTATATACATATATAGTTTATATAAGATATGTTATATGAAAGGTTATACAGTTTATATATTTTTTATATAGTTGTTACAGTGTTATATATTTAATTATTTTCGTTGCTTTGTTATAGAGAAGCTTATATTTATGGTAGGATCTGCTTTTGTTCTGTGTATATATATGTTATATAATATTATGTTAGTATATAATATATATGTTATATATATCGGTTATATAGTTTATACGTGTTATAATTTTTAATGAAGTTGAATTTTATATGACAGTACTTGGTTAGAATGATATAAGTTGTCCCTATTATAAATTATATTATATGTTAGGTATGTCTTATATATATATTTTAGTTTATATATTCTATTAGTTTAAGTTATATTAATATGATATATTTTGTTTGTTCTGTGCATATATGTTGCGGTATTTATATAACATGTTTTATGTACGATATGCTTTATATAAGCAGGTTATTTTGTTACATACAATATGTTAAAATTGAATATACATATATACTGGTATGTTTGTTTTAAAGGTTTATACAGTATATATATTATTTGTTTTATACTGTAAGTATATAGAATCAAAGTTATATTTGTTTATATAAATAGTGCTGATTTTATAAACAGTGGTATGTTCTAGTTTATATAGTATAGAAATTGTAAAATTTGGTTATATATATGTATATTAGTTGTATATATATTTGAGTTTGGTTTGGGTATAAATATATATGTCATTTTAATATTTGTTTTAAATTAAATATTGATTTTAATATATATATATATATGTTGTTTCTACCAAACAGATTCTAATTGCTTCGTCAATTCCTTATCTATCAGCTTTGTTCGTCGAATTCGCGCCTGTAATGACCCGTAGATTTTAATAAATTTTATAACGTATTTAATTTGATTTTTGAGAAATTTTAAACAATAATATTTTAAAATAAAAATGTAATATTTGTCAGCTAAATCAATGGGTGACCGTTGCTTTTAAAACTGCTCATATTTAATTTGGTACGTTTAATTTCTATTTGTTCCGTTCTTTTCCCTGTTGCCTTTTTCATTCCTTGATTTTTGGTGCTATTGGCTTCAACAAACGTATCATATTTAGTACAAATTGTATATATATATTCCTTACCTTACCTGTGTCTTTTCTTTGTCTGCTCCTCTTCTTTACAAGCAAATTTTAAAGTGCATTAAATAGCTTTTCAGCTGAAATCAAGGGGATTGAACCGTTTGAAAAAAAAAATTCAAAACTTCTTGTCCAATCAAATTTATTGCTTTAATAATCTTTCCTGAATCAATGCTTCTAATCGTTGCTATTTCATTGCACCAAATCATTCATTACTTTACATTTATATCAGTACCTTTAATTGTGACAGTTAATTTCCCTTCGGTTTTAAATGTTGAAACGTGTTGCACACGCATATCAATTGCTTAATAAACTGCGTCAATCAAGTGTTTATGTTACTTCTCATTTATTTGATTGCCAATAGTACAAATTCAAACGGTCATCTAGCTTTATTACTCCCTTTATCTTTTGTTCTGCACGATCACTTGAAGAAACGTATAACGTACGTACGTTTTTCCTTTTTTTTCATTATTGATTTGGCTGCAGCTTATATTTTATTTGCGTGTATAAATCAACGTGAATATTTATTGCCTAAAATCCTCACCCGCTACTTTATATTTATTATTTATGTGATACGTTTCCCAATTTGTGCCTATTCGTTTTTCCTACATTACTTGTTTTAACCGCTGAAACATTTTTAACCTTTTGACAGTTCAGTTTTTCCACTCTACCCATTTTATATATTTCTTTTCTTCCCCCTCTCCATGTTCTCTGCTTTCAATATAAATTTGCCAAATCCACCTTCATATTTTCACTCGACAAAAAAAAAATATAAAAATAAAAGCATCGCTGCTTCATCTTTTGCCGCCTGGATCTCGTTGCCTTCGCCAATTCCAGAACAACCCTTCTGCTTCCTTCCCCTCATTTATATACTTATATAAGTAAGTAAGTTGTTTTAAAACTTATTTTGGGTTAATATGCAGTTTTGTTATCAAGATTTGCATGGTTTTGTTATAATATATTTCTTTTATCAAATCATTTTATATGGTGTTATAAGTCGCTTCTTTTTTTTGTATGATGCGTGTGTTACATATAATAGTATAGTATATTATATCATAGTATATTTTATCACTGTTGTTTATGATTTTAAAGTACATATATATAATTTACTGTATGTATATGTTAGTTTTGGATCAAAATACATTAGTATATATAGATATAACTCAGAGCTTTCTATTTTGGGTTAATATATGTACAAACTTATATTTTGTTTTGCTTATGAGTTCTATCTGTTATATATGTAAAGGTAGTATATATTCTATTTTCGTTTATATCAATACTTTGCTTTCTGATTTTTTTATATATACGTTTTAATATAATATATATAAACTTATATAAATTTTAAATATGTCTGTTATACAAATTTTACCAGTCATGCATATATATAACAGTTTTGATTTTTATTATACATCAATGTTTTGATTCTTTAATAAATATATGTATATATTAGGGAGCAGTAGTCTTTTGTCGTGTAAAGAAATTTGTGTAAAATTTTGCTTTAAACTTTTATTTTGTTTGAGTTAGTGAGGAGTTTTATAAACATTGGTTTAAATAGAAAAAATAAACTTTTTGTTAGTGTTGTAACTCATTGTTAAAGTTAAAATATATAGTTATTTTGTTTTGATCGGCTATTTTAAGTATTATATATTTGGTTTGTTTTAAAACGGCATCTTATTTTTTTAGGCGTCAGCATGAATTTTTTTAGGTCTGCATATTTTATACTTGTTAAGTTGTTCATATTCTAAGATATGTATTCAGTATATTTTTAAGTATGCTTAAAAGCTTGTATATAAGATGAGTACTGACTGTAGGTAAATGTAGGTGTTTTAGATAAATTGTGTTTTATTCTAAAACAATGGATTTTGGAATGTGTGTGTATATAGATATAATATGTGTTTAAGAAATTGTTGTGGGAAATAGTTTAAGTATATAAAAAAAACTTTGATTTTTAATGCTTGAGTTAAGAATGATGATTTAGAAATTTTTATATTATTATGATGTCTATTTTCAATTTATGTCAAACTGACCCTAATCGTTCCATCGATTCCTCATTATCAATTATCCGCCGTGCCTGTTTTCTTCATCGAATCATATCCATCCAGCGTTGCTTTGGAATTCGTAGCTCGTTTCCTTGTCAAATTTCTCTAGCCTCGAAAGGTGAGCAATCACTCACGATTTAACGTTCTTATATTTATTAAATTTGATTTCAATTGAAACGACAATTGAAATATGTTGCTGTAGTTATTTAAATTGTTATATATGCTATTATCTGTAATTGTTCGCCTGTGGGATATGACACCATATCCTGTTGTTTATATTATATTGTTATTGATGATATATGTCTGTTGTTGTATTTTATATTATTATCTGTTATCCCTCTACAAGTTCCCTGTTAGTATAGAATTCACTATGGGTTGAAATGATACATACCCGAACGGACTTTAGAATAGGAGGAAATCGTCATGGGTTGAAATGATAAACCCAAGCGATTTTCATTTGAATTGAAATTGGGATTACGGGTTGAAATGATATCTACCCGTATATATTTAAATTACGGATTGAAATGATAAATATCTGTATCACTTAACCATATGATAGATATATATACAGACACCGTTGGTCCATATATATAAATACTTTAAAATAAATTCTATGGATTTGGGAAGAAATATATGGTTTTAATAAATGTTGATTCTTAAATTATTATATATAAATGGTAATGGTATATAAATAGATTTAATAATAATATATAATTTAATTAAGATTGATTCAATACATATAATATGGTTAAGTATTTAAATTTATGTTTCAAAATAGATTTCGGTAATAATTTGAATAAGTTAAGGTTGGGAGGATAATTTTATTTAATTAAACCGATTTGAAACTTATTGAAATTGGGATTTAAGATATGATTTATAACTTGGGTTTAATTTAAATAATTTAATGAATATTTCTTATTTAAATAAATTTAAGGAAATATTTAGTAAAAATGAAATTTAAGGCTAGTTAAATGATATTGAATTTATTAAGTGAATATTTCCTGATTAAATAATAATAAAGTTAAATCAAGAGCTATATGAAACTGTTAAATTTAACTTTGAAAATGTTGATATTAAAGCTTTGAAATATATTGAAAATTTAAATGGTATATTTAGAACTAAATTGAATTGATGAATTGAGCTTTGAATAAATTCGAATTTGGAATTTGAGTTAATTTGAATCGATTTGTGAGACTTGAGGAAATTAAATACTTTACTTTATAAATTATTTAATGTATATACAATATTTTGGAAAATAGATATTTTTGAAATGAAAATGATATTTTGGTTTTGAAGTATAAATTTATTTGAAATGACAATGGTGTTATAGTGTATATTTCCACCTTGTAGATAGTTCCGAAGATCCTTAGAGGATGGTTATCCCAAACATCCTTTAAGTTACTTGTATTTCAGTTGATATTTCACTTGAGTTGGATTTATTGATATAAGAATGTTAATCTTGACTCTAGTGTTTTGTGTTTTGCTTTACGCTCGGGTTAGACTGAGTGATACAGCATTTGAGACTCACCTTTGGAGTTTGGAGCTTCATTTGGAGATCCAACTATCGATTCAGCTTTCAGCTTTTCCAGTTGATTTGTTCAGAGAGGTCATCTATTCGTACTGAAGACTTCACTGTATTTGAGATATTCTGTTGTATTTTATTTTAACTCTGATGTTTATATAGTAGCTTCATGAACTACTATTTTATCTATTCCGCTGTGTATTATTGTATTACTCTGTGTCTGTGATTCTGTGATTGATTTATTTACTGTATATGCTGAGTTTGCCAAATTTAAATTAACAATCTATTATTTTGAATTATTCAAGTCCGACATGTGTGGATTTATTGTCGATTTGAATGGTCCAAAATAGTGGGTCGTTACAGTTGGTATCAGAGCTTTGGCTCTAGGCGAAACTTAGCATATATTGTAAATTTATTTACAGAATCACTTTCATTCGTGTTTAATCTCTTCCTTTTGACTCGATTTCCTTTGAACTTTGGAACGTTCCCTACGGTTCCAAAATTCATTCTTGTCTCTCTCTATTGCTATTCTTTTGATTCTGGAGTATCCCATAACTCCACTTTGAATGATCTCCATATGAATAGGCGATCCCACCAATCTTTGAATGAATTGTGAAGGGGTGAAACTCCTTTACAATTGGCATTGATTCACCGGAGATTTATATATCCCTCGGTTTAGATGCTGCTATCTCTTGTTATGCCGAATTCTATCTCTGGCGATCGAATGTCGATTTGCCTCAGAATTCTGCACCAATCTTATTTTGAAGTCACGGTTGACCCTAGAGTCATCTGCGATTTATAAAAATATATCTATCTTGTATTTTGTAATCTCATCTTCGTTCGAGACTATCTTCAAGTCAGAATTCTATCCGATTGGAGTCCCTCTAATTTGAATCTCTATCATTGTTTTGAAATACATTTTTGAATCATCCTTTGAAAAACGGGTTTGTTTGTATTTTTAGAAAGTGTTTTATATACCGAAATTTTTTATTTTGATAAGTATGATTATATTCTACATATAAAAGTGAAATGTTTTCGATAAAGATTATATACTTTTTCTAAAATGAGAATTTGAGCTTTCGAAAGGATTTGTAATTTTGAAAAATTATATAAGAAATTTGATTTATCTAAAAATGATTTACAACTGAAGGATTTAAATTTGAAATTCGAGAATTGAACTCCGGTGTGTTGAAATTGGTTTTAAGATTTTGAAATATATAATAATAATATGATTTAAAAGTATTTTCCGAATAAGAAATGTTTCAAATGATTTTAATGAGTTTCGAATGATTTTGAAGAAATTTCAAAAGAAGTTTGAGAAAATAGAAGTCCAGAACTCACTTATGTCGCTGGAAAATAATTTCGGTGATGAGTGCACGCATCATCGACATTGATTTTCGAGTTTCAGAGTGAGGGATAGGCCACTTCAGTAGCTTTGCTATGCGAGTGATTTTGTGAAACCATTTTGATTTCAAATTCTGAAGTATGATTTGATATTCGAAAGATATATGTATATATATATATATATGAAATGATTTGAAGTAAGCCGGTGTTCAGTCCTCGAGTTTTGGATTTGATTTGATATAACCCTATCTTTTGGAATTGATTTACTGATTTGTTGGTGATTTCCAACTCTTGGATTGAAATATGATTTCTTCGACTATTTTGAAGGTTCGAGCGCTTCCAAATCAAGGTTAACTTTTCAAAGCTAAGTAATTTTGAAAAATATAAGATATATAAGTTTGGTATGTATGATTAAAGTATGTAGTAATGATTCAAATAAGTTGAAACTGTTTTGTTAAGTAAATGAATAAGGCTATTTTGAATTTCTAATATGAAATTTAGATTTGAAATGTTTTGAAAAGAATTTGGTCTTAAAAATATTTTGAATAAAATTTAGTTTAAATGTTTTAACTGGGTAACATATTTATAAAACTATATATTTAACAAGTTGGAATAGATACATAAGTTGTACGTATGCTGTTTTATTCGCATAATTAATTTGATCCAAGTTTGAGTACACAAGTTCGAGGTGAATTACACCATTTCGTGTTAGGATTTTTCATTTGATTCTCGATGGCGAATATTTGAAATGGATTTTGGGCTTGATTCTAGAATTCTCTATCATAGTATATGGCTATGTAAGGAGACTGATGGCTTCTAGTCGAGAAACCATATCGAAATCCGCATTAGGGAAGTCGAATGGACAATACTAGTTCGAAAGCGAACTTGTGTGATTGAGCGAGCGATCAAATGTGATTTTGCGAAATGATGACGAATGTACATCTTATATTCTAATATCATTGATATTTTTTGACGCTGAAATTGAAAGCTGTCAGGTTAGAATATCTTTGCTTACTAAAAGAAAATTTCCAATTTAAATTACAAAGATATATAACCCATAAAAGCAAAGATGTTCAATCCCATATGGCTCTTCATACAGCGAAATTTATTTTGAAAAATTTGATTCTTATATAAGATGGACCTTATGTAAGTATAAGATGATTTTGAAAACAATTGATTTTGGAAATGAATTGGTTGACTTAAATTATATTGATTTAGAAACCTGGATTATTTTCTAAATTTATTATGTTGGAAACTTTGAAACTAAAGATATTTAAATTGAGAAGGAATAATTTGGTGGGATTGTATATGATTTTGAAACTGAACTGATATTGAAACAAATTGAAATTTGAGAACCTTATTTTACTAAATACCTGATTTGGGAGTTATCGAACTTCTATAAAAATTGGTTTGTATAAATATGATGTTGATTCGAAAACTATGGATTTGAAAAGGTACTCAATTTGAAAAGTGAAATCTTATATAATTGAAGTCTATATAAGTGTGATTTGATATACTATTGATTTGGGAAAGTATTTGATTTGAAAATGAAATCTTATATGTAATGGACTTTATATAAGTATGATATTTGAAATTAATTTGAAAGGTACTATATGATACATATTTTCGAAGTAAAGATATGGAAAGTGCCTTCTGCTTGATATCCGATTTGTGGCCACATCTTGGATTCATTCTATCGATATTATTCTCTCTGATTTTTGGTTTTCCGGATATGATACTCGAGTTTACATCGAATTCCATGGCGTTACCCATGGTCTTACGAGCGCGGATGCATAGCGCAACTGCCTGGCTGAGATGGCCTAGGGGTTCGGATTGTTTCCTGGGGGATCCAGGCGTAACCATTGTGTATCCTGCATCTATGTAGGTCGCATTAGTAGCGAAACCGCCTGGCTGAGATGGCCTAGGGGTACGGATTGTTTCCCGGGGGACCCAGGCATAACCATTGTGTATCCTGCATTCTACTAGTCATCATGGCGTAACTCGCAGGGCTGAGAAAGCTTACGGATATGGATTGTTTCCTGGGGGATCCAGGCGTAACCATTGTGTATCTGCGAACCATGGTTAGACAAAGGTTTGTTTGTTCTTTTTTTGTTTGGATTGTACTTTCCATATCTATTTTTAAAAGTTTTCCAGTATTTTCACTGGGTGTTGAAACAGGTCTACTAAGTACCTGGAGAATTCTAGTTTTGCGCCTGATCAACGCACTACCAGAGTCTACAGGAACAAGGATAAACTTGTTGAAACATCGAGTTATAAAAGTATTTTCGGAAGGAAAATTTGTTTCGATATAAAAGTATTTTATTGTAAAGGTATTTTATTATAAAAGTATTCCCAACAAAGAAATTCTGTATTAATATTCGAAATTGAAATTCTCATGGTTTAAATTAATTATTCGTGCCCGATTCTATTCTTTTGAATCTACCTTATCTGCTCAGCTTTATTTATTCACCTATATTCTCTTTTCCGAATCTATCTTCTTTCTTTCTTTCCTTCTTTTGAATATATCCTTTAAAATATTGTTTATTTATATACTACCTAGTTTAATAGTAAAAAATTTAGTGTTTTATAAATAATTGATCTCATAATTAATTGAATGGATTTAATAAAATGAGTAATCTATTAAATATTAATTAATTTAAATAATAAAAAAAGTATATGGTTTCAAATAAATTGTTTAAATTGTTTTCCGAAGTCTAATTTTTCATCAGGTTGTTTCTATTTCTCCTACTTTGTTCCTTTTCGGGGACGAAAAGTTTTGAGTGGGGAAGAGTGTAACGACCCGTAGATTTTAATAAATTTTATAACGTATTTAATTTGATTTTTGAGAAATTTTAAACAATAATATTTTAAAATAAAAATGTAATATTTGTCAGCAAAATCAATGGGTGACCATTGCTTTTAAAACTGCTCATATTTAATTTGGTACGTTTAATTTCTATTTGTTCCGTTCTTTTCCTGTTGCCTTTTTCATTCCTTGATTTTTGGTGCTATTGGCTTCAACAAACGTATCATATTTAGTACAAATTTTATATATATATTCCTTACCTTACATGTGTCTTTTCTTTGTTTGCTCCTCTTCTTTACAAGCAAATTTTAAAGTGCGTTAAATAGCTTTTCAGCTGAAATCAAGGGGATTGAACCGTTGCCATTATTTTGTTTATATATTTCAGGTTCTCTGTTGCTTTCGGAAGGAAATATACGTTGCCTTCTTTGTGTATTATTCCACCTGCTTAATTTTAGCGTGCGTTTCTATTATTTCTCTTTTCTCTTACCTGAAGCATTTATTTTGAATCTTCAATCTCCTACCGTTTGAAAAAAATAATTCAAAACTTCTTGTCCAATCAAATTTATTGCTTTAATAATCTTTCCTGAATCAATGCTTCTAATCGTTGCTATTTTATTGCAGCAAATCATTCATTACTTTACATTTATATCAGTACCTTTAATTGTGACAGTTAATTTCCCTTTGGTTTTAAATGTTGAAACGTGTTGCACACGCATATCAATTGCTTAATAAACTGCGTCAATCAAGTGTTTATGTTACTTCTCATTTATTTGATTGCCAATAGTACAAATTCAAACGGTCATCTAGCTTTATTACTCCCTTTATCTTTTGTTATGCACGATCACTTGAAGAAACGTATAACGTACGTACGTTTTTCCTTTTTTTCATTATTTGATTTGGCTGCAGCTCATATTTTATTTGCGTGTATAAATCAACGTGAATATTTATTGCCTAAAATCCTCACCCGCTACTTTATATTTATTATTTATGTGATACGTTTCCCAATTTGTGCCTATTCGTTTTTCCTACATTACTTGTTTTAACCGCTGAAACATTTTTAACCTTTTGACAGTTTAGTTTTTCCACTCTACCCATTTTATATATTTCTTTTCTTCCCCCTCTCCCTGTTCTCTGCTTTCAATATAAATTTGCCAAATCCACCTTCATATTTTCACTCGACAAAAAAAAATTATAAAAATAAAAGCATCGCTACTTCATCTTTTGCCGCCTGGATCTCGTTGCCTTCGCCAATTCCAGAACAAGCCTTCTGCTTCCTTCCCCTCATTTATATACTTATATAAGTAAGTAAGTTGTTTTAAAACTTATTTTGGGTTAATATGCAGTTTTGTTATCAAGATTTGCATGGTTTTGTTATAATATATTTCTTTTATCAAATCATTTTATATGGTGTTATAAGTCGCTTCTTCTTTTTGTATGATGCGTGTGTTACATATAATAGTATAGTATATTATATCATAGTATATTTTATCACTGTTGTTTATGATTTAAAGTACATATATATAATTTACTGTATGTATATGTTAGTTTTGGATCAAAATACATTAGTATATATAGATATAACTCAGAGCTTTCTATTTTGGGTTAATATATGTACAAACTTATATTTTGTTTTGCTTATGAGTTCTATCTGTTATATATATAAAGGTAGTATATATTCTATTTTCGTTTATATCAATACTTTGCTTTCTGATTTTTTTATATATACGTTTTAATATAATATATATAAACTTACATAAATTTTAAATATGTCTGTTATACAAATTTTACCAGTCATGCATATATTAATTATGTTATAGTATGTTATATTAAAATTGGTTATAGTTTTATATTAGTAATGTGTTTAATTAGATATATATAACAGTTTTGATTTTTATTATACATCAATGTTTTGATTCTTTAATAAATATATGTATATATTAGGGAGCAGTAGTCTTTTGTCGTGTAAAGAAATTTGTGTAAAATTTTGCTTTAAACTTTTATTTTGTTTGAGTTAGTGAGGAGTTTTATAAACATTGGTTTAAATAGAAAAAATAAACTTTTTGTTAGTGTTGTAACTCATTGTTAAAGTTAAAATATATAGTTATTTTGTTTTGATCGGCTATTTTAAGTATTATATATTTGGTTTGTTTTAAAATGGCATCTTATTTTTTTAGGCGTCAGCATGAATTTTTTTAGGTCTGCATATTTTATACTTGTTAAGTTGTTCATATTCTAAGATATGTATTCAGTATATTTTTAAGTATGCTTAAAAGCTTGTATATAAGATGAGTACTGACTGTAGGTAAATGTAGGTGTTTTAGATAAATTGTGTTTTATTCTAAAATAATGGATTTTGGAATGTGTGTGTATATAGATATAATATGTGTTTAAGAAATTGTTGTGGGAAATAGTTTAAGTATATAAAAAAACTTTGATTTTTAATGCTTGAGTTAAGAATGATGATTTAGAAAATTTTATATTATTCTGATGTCTATTTCCAATTTATGTCAAACTGACCGTAATCGTTCCATCGATTCCTCATTATCAGTTATCCATCGTGCCTGTTTTCTTCATCGAATCATATCCATCCAGCGTTGCTTTGGAATTCGTAGCTCGTTTCCTTTTCAAATTTCTCTAGCCTCGAAAGTTGAGCAATCACTCACGATTTAACGTTCTTATATTTATTAAATTTGATTTCAATTGAAACGACAATTGAAATATGTTGCTGTAGTTATTTAAATTGTTATATATGCTATTATCTGTAACTGTTCACCTGTGGGATATGACACCATATCCTGTTGTTTATATTATATTGTTATTGATGATATATGTCTGTTGTTGTATTTTATATTATTATCTGTTATCACTCTGCAAGTTCTCTGTTAGTATAGAATTCACTATGGGTTGAAATGATACATACCCGAACGGACTTTAGAATAGGAGGAAATCGTCATGGGTTGAAATGATAAACCCAAGCGATTTTCATTTGAATTGAAATTGGGATTACGGGTTGAAATGATATCTACCCGTATATATTTAAATTACGGATTGAAATGATAAATATCTGTATCACTTAACCATATGATAGATATATATACAAACACCGTTGGTCCATATATATAAATACTTTGAAATAAATTCTATGGATTTGGGAAGAAATATATGGTTTTAATAAATGTTGATTCTTAAATTATTATATATAAATGGTAATGGTATATAAATAGATTTAATAATAATATATAATTTAATTAAGATTGATTCAATACATATAATATGGTTAAGTATTTAAATTTATGTTTCAAAATAGATTTCGGTAATAATTTGAATAAGTTAAGGTTTGGAGGATAATTTTATTTAATTAAACCGATTTGAAACTTATTGAAATTGGGATTTAAGATATGATTTATAACTTGGGTTTAATTTAAATAATTTAATGAATATTTCTTATTTAAATAAATTTAAGGAAATATTTAGTAAAAATGAAATTTAAGGCTAGTTAAATGATATTGAATTTATTAAGTGAATATTTCCTGATTAAATAATAATAAAGTTAAATCAAGAGCTATATAAAACTGTTAAATTTAACTTTGAAAATTTTGAATATTAAAGCTTTGAAATATATTGAAAATTTAAATGGTATATTTAGAACTAAATTGAATTGATGAATTGAGCTTTGAATAAATTCAAATTTGGAATTTGAGTTAATTTGAATCGATTTGTGAGACTTGAGGAAATTAAATACTTTACTTTATAAATTATTTAATGTATATACAATATTTTGGAAAATAGATATTTTTGAAATGAAAATGATATTTTGGTTTTGAAGTATAAATTTATTTGAAAAGACCATGGTGTTATAGTGTATATTTCCACCTTGTAGATAGTTCTGAAGATCCTTAGAGGATGGTTATCCCAAACATCCTTTAAGTTACTTGTATTTCAGTTGATATTTCACTTGAGTTGGATTTATTGATATAAGAATGTTAATCCTGACTCGAGTGTTTTGTGTTTTGCTTTACGCTCGGGTCAGACTGAGTGATACAGCATTTGAGACTCACCCTTGGAGTTTGGAGCTTCATTTGGAGACCCAACTATCGATTCAGCTTTCAGCTTTTCCAGTTGATTTGTTCAGAGAGGTCATCTATTCGTACTGAAGACTTCACTGTATTTGAGATATTCTGTTGTATTTTATTTTAACTTTGATGTTTATATAATAGCTTGATGAACTACTATTTTATCTATTCCGCTGCGTATTATTGTATTACTCTGTGTCTGTGATTCTATGATTGATTTATTTATTGTATATGCTGAGTTTTCCAAATTTAAATTAACAATCTATTATTTTGAATTATTCAAGTCCGACATGTGTGGATTTATTGTCGATTTGAATGGTCCAAAATAATGGGTCGTTACAGCGCCTATATAGTTTTGCTTTGGATTCGTAACTCATCTCATTCTCGTCCATCTCTAGCCTCGCAAGGTGAGCAATCACTCACGATTAACGTTCTTATATTTATTAAATTTGATTTAAATTGAAATGACAATTGAAATATGCTACTGTTAGCTATTTACATTACTATATATATGCTATTATCTGTATTTATTCACCTGTGACATCTGACACCATTATCTGTTATTTATCACTGATGATATATGCATGTTACTGATTGTTATATTATTATCATTACTGTTATCACTCTGCAAGTTCCCTGTTAGTATAGAATTCACTATGGGTTGAAATGATACATACCCGAACGATCTGTAGAATAGGAGAAAATCGTTATGGGTTGAAATGATAAACCCAAGCGATTTTCATTGAATTGAATTTGGGATTGCGGGTTGAAAAGATATATACCTGTATATATTTAAATTGCGGATTGAAATGATAAATATACGTATCACTTGACCTTAGGATAGAAAGTTATATACCGACACCGTTGGTCTATATATAAATATTTTAAAAATGATTTCTTTGGTTTTGGAAAGAAATATATGGTTTAAATAAATATTGATTTTAAAGATTTACTAAAGTTGATTTGATAAAGTTGATATATAACATTGTTTAAGTACTTATTTAAAATTTATAATTTCAAATATAGAGTTTATAATGATATTAATAAATTCAGGTTGGAAAGAGGAATAGAAATTGGGTTGAAATTATATTTATTTAAGAATTATACTTAAATAAAATTTGATTTGAAATTTATTAAAATTGAAATTTTGAAGATATGATTTTTATAACTTGGATTTGATTAAAGGTGAATTAAATGAATATTTCAAACTTATATAAAATTTAAATGGAATATTTTGTTTATTTAAATTTGTAGATTTAAGTTTTATTTCAATGATATTGAAATGATTAAGTAAATATTTCAAAACTAAATAATAGTGAAGTGAATTTGATATATATATGAAATTATCGAATTTAGTTTTGAAAATGTTGAATATTTAAAGCTTTGAAATATATTGAAATTGAAATGGCTTATTTTATGGTTCAAATATGTATTTGAAATCAATAACTTGAAATGGTTTATTGAGAAACTGAATTGAATTGAAATTGATGATTTGAGATTGGATTAAATTTGAATTTTGGAATTCGAGTTGATTTGGAATCGATTTGTGAGATTTGAGGAAGCTATTTTATTATATAAAGTATTTTTAAATTATATTTAGAACTATTTACATATTTTACTATATAAATTATTTTTAATATAAACAATTTTAAGATAAATTATTTTTAATATAAACTATTTTGATATACTAATTATTTTAATATTAACTATTTTAACTTATAACTATTTTTATATAAACTATTTTATTTTATAAAATATTTTATTATATATACTATTATTAATGTCTAAATGGTTTATAGGAAGTGTTATGGTTTTCCCAAAGTGTTTTGATTTTTAAAGACTTATGATTTCGAAAGCATTATAACTTTGGAAAGTGATATGATTTTTGGAAATGGATATATTTGAAGAGAAAATGATATCGTCTTGATATGGTTTTAAAATGGAAATGATATTTTGGTTTTGAAGTATAAACTATTTTGAAATGACCGCGGTGATATAATACCGTTTGGTTGTTAAAGAGACCGGGATCGGATATGGGCACACTCTCTGTCGATACCGAAAACCACTTTAACAATTGTGTATGTGGTGGAGATTCCAGAATGAAGTAGGATGGTGGCGACGATCCTAAAGGTATATTTACATGGACCTAACTCCCGTGAGTTAGCATAAGGTGGCTAAAACAGGAGCGATTTTGGGCCAATGAGGTAGCTCCTTTTATCGGACACACTCCATCGTATGACATTCTATTACTTTGTGATTGATTTGGTGCGCACCTTTGATTCGGGAGTGTGGCTCGAGTTGGGCGATTGCTGCGGCTTTGCGTTACCAATAGTCCGGATGCGTAATTGGTATATCTACCCTGGCATTGCCTAGTTGTGTCGTGTCACCTACCCTAGCGCGCCTTTTATGAGTTTGATTTGTGTCGTACCTATGAAGTATCCTCTGGTAGCTCCAGTTTACAGGGTATTACGGTACTGTATAGACTATTGGCACTATAAAATGTGTTAAGGTGGAAAATGTAAAGCCTTAATGCTATTTTAATAGTTTACTTTACTTTAGACATATTATAATAGCGTATATTACTACATAGTACATAGTTTAACGGATCCTTAGAGGACGGTTATCCCAAACATCCTTTGAGTTACTTGTATTTCAGTTGATATTTCACTTGAGTTGGATTTATTGATATAAGAATGTTATTCCCGACTCAAGTGTTTTGTGTTTTGCTTTACGCTCGGGTCAGACTGAGTAGTACTAGTATTCGAGACTTACCTTTGGAGTTGGAGCTTCGCTTGGAGATCCATTTATTAATTCTGCTTTCAGTCATTCAGTTGATTCCAGTGATGTATTCAGATCTTGTATTTGACTATTGTATTGAGATATCTATGTATTCGTAACTTCTGTTGTATCTTGTTTAACTCTGTTATATATATATATATAGTAGCTTCATGAACTACTATTCTTTTGTTTCCACTGCATTATTGTAATTACTCTGTGTCTGTGATTCTGTGAATATTTTATTTACTGTATATGCTAAGTTTTGCCAAATATAAATTAACAAATCTTATTTTGAGCAATTCAATTCCGACATGTGTGGATGCGAATGGCTGAAAATTTCAAGATGTTACAATAACCTAAACTATACTAATCAATTACTAAAATAGAAAAGCTAAGGTTTCCACTCACCGTATTTCCTTAGCTTTGTCTCCTATGGATTTGACATGCCTTCGGCAATTTCTATCGGATCTCTTCTTTGATATATATACAACAAGGTATTTGTATATACGTTAGATTCATAAAATTAGAGGTTTGGAGGAGAATATGTTGAGAAAATAAACAATAAACAAAGGTAGATATCTAGAATTTCTCACCTGAAAAACCTAATAAATTTTTGTGAATCTATGAAGAGACGAGCTGATAGAGCTTCGTTAATTTTTTCAAAATATTTTTGTGAATAAAAGTGAGGGGGCTAGGCTCCTATTTATAGTGGTTGAAATATATCAGAATCATCGGATTTTAATCAGTTTAATATTATATAAACCGGTACGTACATCATACAAAGAAACCCTAGTCATCAATGCTCTCGACCAGTCGACCGCCTCTTCCCACCGATCAACCGCTAGCGGTCGACCGACCTAAGGGGATCGGTCTACTCGTATGTTCTTATTTTGGTAAATTTGTATTGCCATTGATTTTTAATTATTCTATTCATTAATTACATTTTAACGTTAAATTTAAGGTTTACTTAACCTCCAAGTCTAGTTACTGTTAACTTTTGAATTTCAAGTTTTAAATTTAATTATTCATTTGAATTTTAATTCTATTAAATTATTTTAAATCCGAAAACTACACACGTTTATAACTTTTCCGTTTGAGCTCCGTTTTCATCATATTACATGTTAATCCGCCTTTTGGCAAGGTGTGGGCAGGCGGATTTAACTAAAATCAACAGTGGTACCCGGCCACAAGACGATAGTGGTAGAAGATATGATTGGGCTCGAATGAGTATCGAGTTAGGAAAGGATTGGAGGTATGAAGGCTAGTATGGCTCGGTCAAGTGTGGAAAGTCACGAGTGGCTCGGCTTGAGTGGGTCGACAGATGTGGCTCGGTGGTGATCTGGATCGGTCGAATTAGAGTGGATCGGCAGGAAGCTGGATCGGTCAAGTTGAAGTAGCTCGGTGGTGATCTAGATCAGTATTGGTGGTTCGGCCTCGATGGGATCTGCCTTGGTGGACTGGTTATGGGGGATCGGCATTGGTGGTTCGGCCTCGATGGGATCGGCCTGGGTGGACTGGTTATGTGGGATCGGCATTGGTGGTTCGGCCTCGATGGGATCGGCCTTGGTGGTTCGCCATGTTTTGGTTTGGTCATACTGAAGTGGGTCGGCATTGGTATGGCTCGGCATCTGGACGGGTCGGTAGGCTGTAGGCTTCGGGACAACACTCTAATATACTTGTGTCGTCAACTTGGTTTCAGGGTCGGTCAGTATGATGGAGTGGGGTTTATTTGCTTCGGGTCGGTATTTACATTTCCCCGGGTCGGCATAGGGGAGTAGGTCGGCAACAAAATTATGGGTCGGCATGTTATAGGATGGGATCGGCTTCATCTTGCTCCGAGTTCCAATGTAGTTTGCTCCGAGTCTTGGATAGGCCTGCTTCGAGTCATGCCCAGGGGATATCGGGTCGGCGTATTATGATTTCAGGGTCGGTCATGGTGTTCGTGGTTTGGGTCGGCAGTGGTCTTAGTGGGCCTGGACTACTCAAGAAGCCCAATAACTCGGGTTTCGTCTATAAATACAGCATGCGGGGCTTCAATAGGGGGGATCTTCATTCTGTTTCTCTTCGTCCTCTATACTAAGGCTGCTCTGCCATTGTTGTTCTAAAAACTCTGGATTGTAACTGTAATTATTCTAACATCAATAAAAAGGAAATTTCTGGAGTGGACGTAGGCCGGAGTCAGCCGAACCACTATAAATCCTCTGTTATTATTGCTTTCCTTTTAATTTTTACTGTTCTTTATATTTATACTCTCTACATACATTCTGTATGTTATTTGTGACCGTTGGTTGGTGCTTTCATCTGGATTTGGGTGTTAGTGACCAATTTTAGCGCTATCATTTTGGTTCTTTCACTGAGAAGGCTAGCACTCGGGGATTGGAAAGCTAGGATTTTGGATTTAAAGGCTTAGGAACTTGGATTCTGGAGACTATGGCAAAGCAATCAACCAGGAGACAAAGGACAGAGAGGAGTCAGCAAGAGGGAAGTCAGGAGGCTTCCTCTGGAGCTAATCAAGCCTTGATCTATATCATTAGGGTTGAGATGTAGGTTATGATGAATTCCACGTAGGAGAAGTTGATGAAAAGGCAAGAGGAAATGATACAGACACTTTTCAGAAATTTTGGACAAGCAGGAACTGTAGGAGCTCAGATCCATGGAGCTGGATCAGAAGGACTTAACAGGCAAGCAGATGGAGTGGTTCAGCATGGGGTAGCTCCCAATCACCAAACAACTATCATTCTGGATGGACCTAAACTTGGGGCACACCATCGGGTACTGCTGGACCGATCTATGGAGGGATACAAAATGACACTGCGGAGCCCGGCGCCAACGGGAATACAGGAGTGCGTGATGTGGAGCATGTACTGAAATTCCCTCGAGGACTTGGAGGGAAATTAGGAAATGGAGATGAGGGGAAACCCTTGGTGGATAACACTGGATTAGCTGAGATTATTAAGCGAACTATTCGCGGAGGTCTGACAAACAAGGATTTGGAGGGAGTAAACAAAAGTCCGTTTACCCGTAACATCAGGATGGTTAGGAATCCAACCGATTTCAAGCTGTCTACTCTGGAAGTATACAACGGTAAGACGGATCCCACTGACCACTTGATGAGGTACACAAGGCATATGGAAGTGTTGGGGGCATCAGAGGAGGTTTTGGCCCGGTGTTTTCCCCTGTACTTGACCGATATAGCTGCTATGTGGTTCAGACAGCTGGAGGATGGATCTATTAGAATATGGATAGAATTGGTGGATAGGTTTTTGAAACAGTTTCGAGTTCACATCAAGAGGCCGAAGAATGTGATGACACTGACGTCAATTAAACAGAGGGCGGATGAATCGCTCAGGACTTTCTTAACTCGGTTTAATGCAGTAGTTGCTTCAGTGGATCGGCCGGATCCATCAATGGTTCTGATGGTTGCAGTATCAGGAGTTAGGGATAATTCAGATTTCAAAGTATCGTTGATACAGGACCCACCAATGGATCTCGGGGAATTCTTTCATGAAGCTGAGAGATTTCTTCGACAAGAGGATGCATGTTTGGATATGAAATCAAAGGAAGTAGACATGGTTAAGGACGGAGGACCGCCCAGTGAAAGCTCGGGTAAAGACAAAGATAAAGGGAAAAGGAAGCGCTGGGGAGAACCAAAATTCTCCACTTACACAGGATTGAATGCAACATTGGAGCGGATATACTTGGATACTTGGGATCGCCTTCCTTATCAAAGGCCGGCAAGGAGGGAACCCTCAGAACGCAAAAGGGCATCAGGAAGGCACTGTCTCTTTCATGACCTGGACGGGCATGATACTAACAGCTGCCGACATCTAAAAGATATAATCGAGGAGCATGTAATTAATGGTCAGTTGCGACAATATGTCGAAACCCGGAATGCAGTGGTGGAACAGGAGCAGCCACCGCTTACATTGAACGATGATGGCACAAGGCCCAGGAATGGTGGTCGGTTGGTCATCGACTAATCATGATGGTTTGGAATAAGCAACAAACTTTGGGCTAACGACTAAGTCACTCACTCATGTATGGGGATGGAGAAAAACCCTAGGCATGCTCTGAGACGATGATGAACCGTGATGCTTTGGTTTGTGAAATCTGTTTTTTTGGCTTAGTCACTTGCTTTTTCTGCTTTGGTTTTGGAGTTCGGTTTGAACTCCCGGTTTTGTTGGTTTTCTGGTTTGGATTTTGGTTTGGACTTTTGATATGGATTTCTGGTTTTCTGGTTTGATCTGGATTTCGGATTGGATTTTGATTGACTTTTTGTCTGGTTTTTGGCTAAAAAGTCATCGAGCATGGATTATGCTCGGCAAGGGTCCGGAGAGACCAGGATTCGGCCTAGGACTTAGGCCTCATATTATCTATCGGTTACTAATACAGGTCGTCGAGTATGGACTATGCTCGGCAAGGGTCCGGAGCGACCAGGATAAGACTTAAGCCCCAACATTACTTAGCGTTCAGGGACACTGAACCAGGAACACCATGGCATTACTTAACACAGGTCGTCGAGTGTGGATTACGCTTGGCAAGAACCCAGAGAGGTTACGGGTTTGGATATTGGCTATGAACAGCTAAGGATTTGGGCATGGACTCGGAGCGGTCCCGGATTTGGATACTGACCCGGAGAGGTCGTGGATGTGGTTATTGGTTATTGGATGTGGATGGATTAGAACTCGGTTGTCGGGTTCGGATGGATTTGGAATTGGATAAGGATTTGGTTACTGGATAGGGATCGGATATTGACTCGAAGTTGTCGTGGATTTGAATAAGGATACGGCAATGGTACTAGGATAAAATGGATTGGATTATGGATCGGATGGTATGGTATGGCTATGGACGACATATGGACTTTAGAGACGGATCATAAACTATTCAAAACACACCTTCCTACCGCAAGGCATGTTTTGGAGGGCAAATGTCAACCCGCCTTTTGGCAAGGCCGTGGACAGGCGGATTTAACTAAAATCAACAATGGTACCCGGCCACAAGACGATAGTGGCAGAAGATATGATTGAGCTCGAATGAGTATCGAGTTAGGAAAGGATTGGAGGTATGAAGGCTAGTATGGCTCGGTGGTGATCTGGATCGGTCGAGTTAGAGTGGATCGGCAGGAAGCTGGATCGGTCAAGTTGAAGTGGCTCGGTGGTGATCTAGATCGGCATTGGTGGTTTTGCCTCGATGGGATCGGCCTTGGTGGTTTTGCCTCGATGGGATCGGCCTTGGTGTACTGGTTATGTGGGATATGGGATCGGCATTGGTGGTTCGGCCTCGATGGGATCGGCCTTGGTGGACTGGTTATGTGGGATCAGCATTGGTGGTTCGACCTCGATGGGATCGGCCTTGGTGGTTCGCCATGTTCTGGTTCGGTCATACTGAAGTGGGTCGGCATTGGTATGGCTCGGCATCTGGATGGGTCGGTAGGCTGTAGGCTTCGGGAGAACACTCGAATATACTCGTGTCGTCAACTTGGTTTCAGAATCGGTCAGTATGATGGAGTGGGGTTTTTTTGCTTCGGGTCGGTATTTATATTTCCCCGGGTCGGCATAGGGGAGTAGGTCGGCAACAAAATTATGGGTCGGCATAGGGGAGTAGGTCGGCAACAAAATTATGGGTCGGCATGTTATAGGATGGGATCGGCTTCATCTTGCTCCGAGTTCCAATGTAGTTCGCTCCGAGTCTTGGATAGGCCTGCTTCGAGTCATGCCCGGGGGATATCGGGTCGGCATATTATGAACTCGGGGTCGTTGTGGTGTTCGAGGTTTGGATCGGTAGTGGTCTTAGTGGGCCTGGACTACTCAAGAAGCCCAATAACTCGGGTTTCGTCTATAAATACAGCATGCAGGGCTTCAATAGGGAGGATCTTCATTCTATTTCTCTTCATCCTCTATACTAAGGCTGCTCTGCCATTGTTGTTTTAAAAACTCTGGATTGTAACTGTAATTGACTCTGACATCAATAAAAAGGAAATTTCTGGAGTGGACGTAGGCCGGAGTCAACCGAACCACTATAAATCCTCTGTTATTATTGCTTTCCTTTTAATTTCTATTGTTCTTCATATTTATACTCTCTACATACATTCTATCTGTTATCTGTGACCATTGTTTGGTGCTTTCATCTGGATTTGGGTGTTAGTGACCAATTTTAGCGCTAACATTACATATGAAAATTGATCGGAATTTCACCACGAACACAACGACATAACTTTTATAGTCAAATTCCAATTTTTGAAAAAATTCCATTTTTATTTCTATCTTAATTAATTTAATTTATCCAATTTGTTTATGGTTGATTTTACAGGGTCTTACAAAAGTTAACCGGATGCTAGACATAATCAAGTATTTATGGATACAAAAGCAAACCGGATGCTAAACCTAATCAGGTGCATATGGAAACCAATCTATTACCGAAAATATTGTTTAACCGAGCATACTACCAAACACAAAAGTTAACCGCATTCCCAACCTAATTTGATACGTATGGATGCAAAAGCAAACCAGATGGAAAACGTAATCAGATACATATGAAAACTAATCTATAACTAAGATATATTGCTTACCCGAGCATACTACCGAATGCAAAAGCTAACCAGATGTCAAATCTAATCAGGTACGTATGAATGAAAAAGCTAATTGGATACCCAAACTAAATAGGTATGTATGGATATAAAAGCTAATAGAATACCAAAACTAATCAGGTACATATGGACACAAAAGCTAACAAAAAACCCAACCTAATTGGGAACATATGAAAACCAATCTATGACCAAGATATATCGTTCAAATGAACTTACAACTGAATGAAAAAGCGAATCAGATGCACAACTTAATTGGGTACATATCAAAGCAAAAGCTAACTGAATGCCCAACCTATAACCTATAATCAAATACTAACCATGTTAATCATAAATGCAAAATCTAACCAATCTAATCATGAAGAAAAAATGACAACAGTTAACTAATATAAACATGAAAGCAAAAGAAAATATTTACAAGGCAAATATTTACCGATCAAATATTTTCCAAGCTAATATTCATTGATTAAATATTTGCCTGACAAATATTTCGCTTATGCGGAACCTAATAAGGAACATATGAATGTAAAATCTAACAAGATGCAAAACCAAATCAAATATGTATGTACGCAAAAAGTAACCAAATACATAATCTGATCAAGAAAAAATATAAAACTATTTATAATTGAATTAGAATAATGATTAACCAAGTTTATCTTCAGAAACCTCACCTAAAAAAACATATTATCATGAAAATAAATATTCATGAGAGATGTATAACAACCAAACATAAACTACTAAATATATCACTAGCAAATATATGCTTG
The DNA here is from genome assembly GCA_030737815.1 of Allium fistulosum. Taxonomy (NCBI): domain Eukaryota; kingdom Viridiplantae; phylum Streptophyta; class Magnoliopsida; order Asparagales; family Amaryllidaceae; genus Allium; species Allium fistulosum. Next base: position 1,363,926,823 of record CM060902.1, on the reverse strand, counting down.
ACAAATATTACCCAGGCAAATATTTGCCTGGTTGATAATTGCTAGGCTATTATTAACTAAACAAACTAAATTATAGTGTTAACCTAAAAAATAGCTAAAAAACCATTTAATTCAACAAAACAATAAATGAAATTATAGTAATAGTCCTCACGGTAAAAATTCAATAATGTATAAAAATTACACTTAACAAACAAGATCTTTAGTTATGACATAATCTCTTATACAAACTACAATGTTTGTACTTATTCACCTCACCGAGTAGCTTAATCTGTTTAAAAGAAGAAGGCATTCCTACACCATGTCTTCTCTTAGGAGGATGAACTTCAGCATCTTTAGGTAAAACATCTTCCTTTTGAAAATTAACAGGTGGATGAATCGGATGAGAATAACATGCTTGGTAAAAGGTTATTTTGAAATAGTCCTGAATATAAGAATAAACATCCAAATAAAAAGCAAGAATGCATCTTATAGCATGAGCATATAGAAACTACATCGTTAAACACCCAAATTTATATGGTAAGATCGAGTTGATTGAACTTCATAAACAAATGGTAGATCTAGCAACTTTCCATTGAATACCCACAAGATATAAATCCCTTAAACACTTCTCCATAACAATGCATAACTGACTAGTCCAACTTTTACTTAACTCGCGTCTATCATACATAAGTTTCATAGGCTTCAAATAAATTCTTTCATAACATGCAGTGATAGGTAAATATTTTTCCTCTAACATCCAATGGTAAAAACTTTTAGCACGATTAGAACTCATTTCCCCATTTCGATTGCCAGCAGCGGAAACATTAGCAAACTTTTCTAAAAGGTAAACCATGCAAGAAATTTTCTACTTTAACCCTACCAGCTCTTTTAAACTCAGACAAAGCTTGATTAAATACATCTATCATAATAGCATTAACAACTCGATAAAATAATGAAATAATCCATTTCTTTTTACCTTGAGGACACTTTTTTGTTAAAAAATTCTTCGGATTATTCCTCAAATAATAGTAACAAGAACCACGACCTGAATTTGGCAAAACTTGAGGAACAACAAACAAAAGATCGAGATGCTGATCAGATACAAAGGTCTAACAACGATCATTATCACATAACGTTTTCCTAAGCTTTGTTAAAAACCAATACGAATTAGGCTCATTTTCACCGAATTCAATGCCAAAAGCTAGTGGGAAAAAACCTAAAATAAAGAAAAATACATTTGTTGCATAATAAAAATAAAAATAAATGCTTAAAATATACAAATTGCAAGAGCACGGGAACATCAAATATTTACCATAAGAATATTGCAAATATTTGACATTGAAATATATTACAAGCTAAATAATCAAGTATAACAAATAAATTAAAACATACAAAAAAGTATCCCAGGTAAATAATATAACATTTATAATACTAATTTAAAATATAAAATAACAAAATAAATAGACAAAATGAATAAACTGCAACATCAAATGTATGTCAAATATTTGCCATAAGAATATGACAAATGTTTGACATTGAAATATTTAACAACCCAAATCATCCAATATAATAAAGAAATTAAAACATACGGAAAAAGGTTTCCAAGTAAATAAAATAGCATTTATAATACTAATTTAACAAATAAAATAACAAAATAAACAAACAAAATGAATAAACTGAAACAACACAGGTATGTATGGAAAATATTTGACATGCAAATATTTCACTAAATGAAATACTAAACAATTATATTATAATTTTTAGAACTAAATCATATCTTGATTACCATTTTTAGCAGTAGCAGATATAATATTAACTTGTTCTCTACCTTTCATAAAAGTCTCATTAAGAAAAATCAAAGGACAAGAATAATCAAATTCATATTTACATGCTTCAAACCTAATAAAAACCCTCTTAAATTCATGACTAACAGAAATACCTTGAAGTTCAACAATACTAGCAAGATTACAAATAGCCACTGCTTTACAAAAAGGTTTCAAAAGATGATACAAAAACAAATCATTTCCATGGATTTCTTTCAAAGCTAATCTTTTTTCCGTACAAGAAAAATAGTAATTTAACACTATATTGTACTCGGTCTGAAATAAATGAACGATATCTTTCATTTTCATAAGAGGATTTGAATGAATAAAATCAACAACCAACTTCTTAACTAATCTACTAGAAACAGGTGTATGGTTAACATCTACAATATCAGCTCCACATGAATGATTAGGTTGCATAGTTTAAAAAAACCTGGTGGGTTAAACTTATGAGAAGCATGAATACGAAACGTACAACATTTCCGTAAGCAAACAGCTGTAACTCACTCCCTATCATTTTTAACAACATTAACTTTGCATCCATTCTTAATACGGTATATCATAAGATACAATTGGAATTCCTCAATGCCACCGGCAAATCTTTGACCAACATCAGTAAATATTGGATTGCTAGAATCATTTTTTAACAACCATTTCAAAGTAAAACTAGAATCAACTGAAGAACAAACCTTTAAAGAAGTAGATGAGCCAGACTCTGTGAATGAACCTACAAATAAAGAACTATAGAAACCAACATCAGTGGAAATACTTTTACACTGCTTAGATATAACCGAAATAACTAGAAAATCATCATGGCTATGAGTAACAAGCAACAATATACTATGCAAATCATAATTAGTATCAATAACTCTTTTCTTGTCATCAATTTCATAAACTAATTCAGTAGAACCTGATGTTAATTCTGGCTAATGTTCGTAAATACCATTTCTCAATCTCAACATACAGTCACTCAAACCAAGATACTTACCATAAGCACCATTACCCAATAGAAAAATGACAAGAACGTCAATAGGATCAGCCAGAAAAAACACATATAATATTAAAATAAAAGTACTACAACATAATTAATATAAAAAAACTAGTATAACAAATATTTGCCAAACAAATACTGTTATGGCAAATATTTTCCAAGTAAATATTTGTCTGGCAAATATTTTCCATAACAATAATGACATGCATAACACTTTACTGACATATCCTATGTCATTGAATACCAATAACATACTTGAACTATAACAATAACAACATAAGCATGATAACCAATTATGATGATAATAAAAACAAATACAGTAAATTCGACATAGGCTAATATATGTCATGCAAATAATTGTCTTCATAAAATTCAATGACATATCCTATAGATTTTATATCATTAATACCAATAACAAACTTGAACTATAAAAATTACAATATAATTAATAACAAATTACAGCTACAACAAAAAAACATAATTTAATTCAACATGATGCTATAACAAAGATTAAACAAACAAAAATAACTACGACAAGAAAAAAAATTAACATCGAACTCATATTATTAGTGTAGAATAGAAGAAAAAGAAGAAGTCCAAATCTAATGAAATTCATTAAAAAGAATTGTTCCAATCAGCAATAGATCGAGATGTATAAGAACTGAAAATGCCGATAGTAGCTCGAGATGTATGTGCAATAGCTGCAAGCACGAAAATTTGAATGAGACTAGGTATAACATTGAAACGACAATTGTAACAAACGAAATAAAGCTGGGCAGTGGGGGCGTTAATTTTAGAAGAAGAGGGGTAAAAATGGAAACGACGGATTTGAAAAATAAAAATAGGAGCGTAAAACATAACATGAAATTGGTAGGGATATAATTTCTAAAAAAATAAAAAATAAGGATGTATCATAAATTTCCATTATTTTTAATGCAAGGTAAAGAAAAAGAATATAAGAAGAAGAAGGAGGATACAAAGAAGCGTATTATTTGCACATGAAATGGACAACACTCCCAATCTGTCAAAAACAAAGTAAAAGGATTAAGAAATAGAAAGAGAAAGAGAGAGGACACATGAATTTTTAAAGTGGTTCAGCTTAAATCAAGTGCCTACATCTATTATATCCCTCATTACTAATTAGATTTACAACTACAGCTGAATTACAATATAAAATCAAGTCTAGAGTCGGTTGGTTTCAAATTGGCAACAACTCCACATAAAAATTAGTACAAAGTCAAAAAGACCATTTTTTGTTGTAGGATGCCCACTGATAAATGAATATCGCTTCAGAATCGTCGAACCACCAGTTGAATTGCTCAACCATGTAGATTTTAGTTTCAAGCATGAAGAACAAGTCAAAATTGCGCATTCCCTAAAAGTTGGATCATTTGCTACCGATCCATATATATGGATCAATACCGACTGATATTGTCGACTTTTCTTCGCTTTCTCTTTTAAATAGCTTAAGTCTTCAAATTTTGGAGTTTCAAATGCAAAATAGTCAAAGAAAATAGTTAAGCATTGAATGATGTCACATCACTTGTACTTATCTTCAACCTTCTACGTAGAGTCATATAGAAGCCCAGTGGATCCCACTACATCCATTGGATTGTTCGGTATTGATCCACATGGATCAGTACCGAGCAAGATATTTGGCTCTATACTTAGCCAAAAAACTTAAGTCCTTCAATCTTGTTATATTCCAAGCCTCTTAATCCATTTCTTCATCATTTCATACTCTAGATCCATCGGAATGTCGCTTGATTCAAATACCGGATGACATATAGGATCTGATCTTAACTATATATTCAAATAGTGAGTAAAATCACGCCATGGAGAAGAAATAATGGAAAAACAAATTCTCTAATTTTAAAGGTATAACCTTCGGTGGATATTACCCTCGGTAAAAAGCGAACCCTCTCATCGAAAAAATCCACTTTGTACTTGGCCTAGTGAACATTTAGGGGGCATGTGCTACATCGTATTTTACCGAAGGTTATTTATATCAGTTCGTTATAAATATCCTTTTGGCATTAAAACATTTTCCACCCTCTACTTCTAGTCTTATGCTAAAATGCTAGAGGGAGTAGAATGCCGGGCATCTTTTATACGAAGTTTTAACTTTCTATAATATTAACATTGAAAAAAGTTATTAGTTGACGGATTTAAACATCGAAGTTTTTGTAATATTACTATTCGTTGTCTTGATATTGAAAAACTAAGCATAGAAACTCAAATGTTAAGGATACATGATAATATTCACCAAATGTTCACAGTTCATGGGTGCTTAGTCAAATAAATTGGTACTATGAAATCTCAATCATCCAATATGACACTGTTTTAGGTCCAAACTATTCTAACTTAAAACATAACGCAATTACTGTAAAAAAAATAAGAAGAGTTTGAGTGTGATGAAAAATAGAGGCCGCAAGTGAAAAACAAAAGCATATGGATCAGTCTACCAAGAAATGCATTATGAAAGCGAAAAAGAGAGGCCGCAAGTGAAAAAACAAAAGCATATGGATCAGTCTACCAAGAAATGCTGATTTGTTTGGAAGCCTTTCGAATGAGATAAAAATGCTATAACTGCTTGCTGCCAGCTTCTATGCTCCACTCTTCAGCTAAAAATGCAAACTTTGTTTGATCTCTAACTTTTTTTGACTTTTGGAGGATAATTCTACTGTCGGTCTCGATAGGTAACCATCTATGCTCTTTATTCATACTAGCTTTATTATGAGTTTGGAAAATTCTTTCTTTCCATATATGAAAGACTGCAATAGTAATCAGATTGTGAGAATAGTCTACACCACATTCCATTTCTTTCACTTTCAAGATTACTACCATAAATACTAGTGATCTGCAAAGAGAAACCTCCAATATTTTTAAACTGACAGTCTATAAATTGTTTATCTTTATTAATATTCATATTAGTCCAAACATTGGAATCCCAAATAATTATAGTTCTACCTTTACAGCCATAATCATTATTATTAATAGATTTCCAATTGCTAGACAGTTTTAATCAAAACTTTTCAAAATTATCATCATTCAATTTGTTTTCAATAAGGTCTATAATAGAGGGCTTATAAATACTTAACATGTATAATATGTCAGTTTGTTTAGTAGAGGAATTCATTCCTCTATCATTCCAAGCAAGAATAGACATTAATCATATATAGTAAAAGGAAAGGAAAATTTAGATTGTACCTAACACAGTAGTGCCCTTACCTCTTCTTTTGTTTTCAACACTTTTAGCTTTAAGTCTAGTAGTCATTTCATCCCAGTCTGGATCAATTGAAATGTACTTCTGTTTGAAAGCTTTTTTTCTTTATTACCCTTATTCTTACCAACTGCTTTTACTTTTGGGATGTGCAGCTCTGAAATATCAAATTGATTAACAGCATCCACCATTTCTGATTTAGTTCCAACATTATTTTCTACTTCTGGAACTAGAATCAGTGAAATATCAAACTGCCTAGCAATGCGAGGCATAACTGAGTCAATGCAATCCTCAGCTACTACAGCATGCTCTGGTGGTGGGGCTTTCTCTATGATCCTATTCAGACCCTGATTATTGCACTACTTATTAATGCTCTTGTATCAATTGGTGGTCTGCTTTGGTTTTGGTCTGGTTCACCTCAGTTCTGAACTAATACATGTGTATGTATATATTTGCATATATGCATACATGTGTCTTTGTCCATTTTGCTGGGTTGAATGATCATTGTTTTGATCTTGTCTGGTTACACTTTTGTTCACCAATGCTTATGAATCTGGTCTTCTTGTGTGTGTGTGTGTGTGTATGTATATATATGTTCACACTGCTTTGACCATTCATGCTAGTGCCTTACCTTGTTTGATTTCTTTGTATTTGCATTTGCACTTGAGTTTCATGTGTGATGGTCTTGTTGCACTTGAAGTTTGGTTTGATTGATACTTCTTTCATGTTGTTTGATTAACTCAAAGAAATTCAAGTAACGTTAAGTAATGAAAAAGTCAATTTCATCACATCGTTCAATCAAAAATCAATGGCAGAGCAAATCACGTGAAGAATTCAAACAGAAATATACGAACAAGAATTTAGGGCTTTAATCCCTATAAAAACCCAGTTCATCATCAGCATATTCTCAGTCGATTTCAAGCATATCAAACAGAGGAATAAAAATAAAAATCACATACCAGTATAATTTGAACTCGAAACAATTGGAGCAGCCGTAAACCAATCAAAGCCTAGAGACGATTGAAGAAGCAGAGCAAAGAAAAATTAATTACTTCAATCGATCGACAATCAAACGGCGAATTCAATTTGGAAAAACTCTAGCTTTTGAAAAGGAACGAAGGAACAAAAGGGATCGGTCGATAATACAAAAGAAAGGGAGACGACCTTACTTTTACTTAAGTTATAATTTAAGTGGGCCGGTCCTATTTTAATTATATTGGGTTTAGAGTTTTAATTAAATAGGGTTTTGTTTAGTTGTTTTATTTTATTTTGTAATTTTCTTTTAAAATTGTGTAACACTCTAGTCGTGTGACTCGGTACAAACTACAAGGCGTAGTTTGAGAATTCGCAACTCAGTGGTTGAGTTGTGTTGGGTTTTGAGCACAGAGTTAGGTTAGTCAAGTAGCGGGTGTCGCAAGTTTACGTGTGTAAGCGTCTGACTACTTAATTTCTAGTAGAAACCTTGGGGGCAGCACGTAGGCAGGGTTTTGCCGGAGCTGGGTAAATTTGTCTGTGATCTCTTCTACTTTACTTTCTGTTATTATTTTTATTTCCGCGTTAATTTTTATTATTATTAGTATCACCTTATTCACCCCCCTCCCCCTCTAGGGTGAAAACGATCTTACAAATGGTATCAGAGCCAGGAACAAAAACTAATTTTTGTTTTAAAATTTTGATTTTTTAATGGCTTCTTTTAATAATTCTTTTGCCGAGGGCTAGTCCATAGTTAGACCACCCATGTTCAATGGTGAATATGTTTATTGGAAAAATAGAATGAAATTTTTTTTGAAAACCATAGATGCATGGAATATTATTGAGACAGGATATAGCACACCAACAATAATGGTAGATAATCAAGAAGTTGAAAAACCTATGGATCAATGGATAGATCTTGAAAATAAACCGCTAAATGCTAATGCTAAAGCTATGAATTCTATCATTTGTTAATAAGATCAAATTGAATTTAATCGTGTCTCACATTAGGAAATTTGGCACACACTTGAAGTAACCCATAAAGGAACCTCCCAAGTCAAAGAATCTCATCTTACCATGCTCAGTAGCGAGTATGAGAACTTCACAATGGCAAAAGGATGAAATTGTCAAAGAAATGTATGGACAACTTTCTAATCTCTTAAATAAATCAAAATCTCTAGGAAGACCATACACAGAGCTAAAAATAGTCCGAAAAATCCTCAGAATTCTTCCACGAAATTTTGAAGCAAAGGTGACTGCCATCCAAGAATCAAAGGATCTAAAACAAGTTAAAGTTAAAGAACTCATTGGAAATCTCACCACTTATGAGCCAGAAATCAAATTTAAGGAAGAACGCGAAGGAGGAGATACACGAAAGAAATCAATAGCTCTCAAAGGAACAACGAAAAGTGATGATGATGATGATGATGATGGAACAGCTGAACTAGCACTGATAATAAAGAGATTCAAAAGGTGGAACCGCAAATATGGAAATCTTGCCCTAAATAAACAACTAAAGAACAGAATCGTCAAAGTTCTAGACAACTCAGAAGAGCAGGAGATCATTTGTCACAAGTGCAATAAACCTGGTCATATCAAGCCAAATTATCCTCAAAATCAATTCGGCAAAGGAAAGAAACAGAAAAGGAGAAGTTTAGCAGCTACTTGGGATGAAACTGATGAAGTTGATAAAAGCACTGCCAGTGAAAGTGAAAAAGCAAATCTGTGTGTTTCAGGAGAAACAACTGACAGCGATGATGATGAGCAAAGCGAGGTATCAAAACTTACTCAGAATTACTTATATATTTTCATGAAGTAAATGGCTATTTTGAAAGACTTAGGGAGAAGTACACTAAAATTGAATCACAAAGAGATAGTTTGATATAACTAAATAAGCAGCTTGATCAATTGGTTAAAAACTATCGAAATAAGAGCCCTAAGTGTGATAAGTGTCCATCACTTGAAGAAGAAATTAAAAAATCGGAAATTAAATTAAATTACTTGAAAATGAAATTCTGATTTTGAAAGAAAGTGAAAACACTAGCAGAGAAAATTCTATTAAAAAGTACACTTTGTTATTGAATGAAAATGAATCTCTCAAAACACAAGTCCAACAATTGTCTACAACTTTAGGAAAATTCTCCAAAGAAGAAAAATCACTAAATATGCTATTAGGAAAACAAACTGTTAATACTGTTAGACAAAGACTTGGGTATACTCGATCTAAAAGAGTTAGAAGTGAAACTAATCATGTCAATTCCAAGTGCACGATTTGTGGAAAAATTGGACACAATCACAATAATTGCTGGTTTAGACCCAAACACACGAAAACCATACCAATTTGGATTCCAAAAGGCACGAATGTAAAACTTCTTAAAATCAAAAAAATCTGGATGCCAAAAGGAACAAATATAGACTGTTTTGGTTCTATGCAAACTTATTTTTCAAAATCATTTGTTAATAACAATCATGGACCTATAAAAACAAGTAGGTTACAAAAATCTTTTCTCGTGTAGGTGTGGTGGCAGGCTAAGAAACAACAAGAGTGGTACTTGGATTCTGGCTGTTCCAAGCACACGACGGGCCACAAATCAAAGTTCCTTAGTCTAGAAAAGTACAAAGGTGGCAGAATCAAAATGGGCAACAAACGATGTATTATATGTTGAAAATCTGCACCATAATCAGATTTCAATCAGCTAGTGATCAACTGAGAAAATTTGAGCACCACAATTAAATTTGACAAGGATGAAAAAGGTAAGGTAGTTGATCAAAAGAAATATCGAGGTATGATTGATCACTTCTTCATCCTACTGCTTCTAGACATTATGTTCTCTGCTTACTTGTGTGCACAGTTTCAATAAATCCAACAGAATCTTATTTTAAAAGCTGTAAAATGATTATTAGGTATTTGTTGCACGCCTCACGATTTGGTCTATGATATTTATCTAATGATAACTTTGAGTCAAAGGGGAATTCAGATGCAGATTACACTAGTAGCCTAGTTGATAGAAAAAGTACTAGTGGAACGTGTTTTATGTTGAGACATTCATTAGTTGCATCACATTTCATAAAGAAAATATCTACATAAATTTCATTTCAACTAATTTTCAATTGGCAGACATTTTTTTTCAAAACCCCTTTCAGAAAATAGTTTTGTTGACTTCATCTCATTTTAGGCATTTTAGAAATTTGATTTTATATTTGATTTTAAATGCCTATGTTAACTATTCTGACTCCCTACTAATTATCGAAAAGAAAAATAGTTACTAAAAAAAGTGATGAGTGTTGATATTAATCATACATTATGACTTGAGATGGTATATTTAGCAAATTTCTTTAAAACTTTAAACAAAATTTGTAATAGCTTTGGTTGGTAAAAACTCCATGACCATCTCTATTTCTATCATATTTCTACGACTATCACTCATCAAAATCCAATATAATATGTCAAAATGTGGATTTTTAAACAGGAAATTATTCCTTTTTAATTAATTAGCAATAAAATTATCTAAAAGTACTCACTCTCATTTAAAAGTCCTCACATGAAACTCAAGTATCATATATTAATTTTGAATTTGTAATAAAATATTCGTTTGAATAAAATATTTGTTTAATTTTGAATTCTGAGTTATTTTATTTATTCAACAAATATTTAATTAATTATGTGGAAAAAATAAAATAGTACAATGACAAGTACATTTAAACGGATATATATATATATGTTTATTATCATCAAAAAAAATCATATACTAGCATATTCTACACTACTGAGGGACTTTATTAATTATCGTATCATTATTGTCTGTAATTAAACATGGGTTTGAAACAGGAGGGGTTTCAGACTCAAAGACCATTGTATTCTTTTGTCCCTCCTCTGAACTGCTCTAGATGTTTTCTTTTGATTTGTTTTCTTTCATAAGATGATGAACTTCCTTGGCAATGACCTGATCAACTTGATCAGTGAGCTTTGTAAAAAAATTCCTTTGATCAAAAATGATGCCTTCTTGGTTGATTCGATCACTTTCTCCAAATGAGATTATCTGTTTTTGTAACACTTCAGTATTCCTTGGATCTGTAAATTGTCTTTCAGATTCACTTTCTTGACTTTCTTGATTACAAATTTTGGGAATCCATGCTTGATTTGGATTGCACCAATCTCTGGTGTAACCAAAGTACTTGCATACATTGCATTTTGGTGGAATCCTGTAACAGCCCGCAAGTCTGTTCCCCTTGAGTCGACACTATTCTCCAACATATCAACTCAAAGTGAGCGGAAATACGGACCATTATGGTTAAAGAAGAAGAAGGTAGAAGAAGAGAAAACAACAACAACAACAGAATCTAACCATCACAGCGGAATAAAATATAATAGACAATAACTGACCTTTACACAAAAGCATATATGTTTATATATTACATCTTCAGAGTACACATAACACACAACTGGATAGTAATCATAACATGTCCTCACAAAACTGAATACACAGTTAGTCAACACAGCGAAATATTTAAAACAAGTACGGAAGTACGTATCGCCATCCAGCTCGTCTCCTGAGCTCACAGCATCCTTTCCTGTAATCTATAATACTCGGTCTGACCCGAGCATTATAGTTAAATAACACTCGAGTCAGTTTGGAATACCAGTGTGAGAAAACCACACTCAAATTGATTATTGAAGTTTCAAAATCTTTTGAAATCAAAGGCATCTCGTAAGACCACGCCACAAATAAACATGTCAGGTTTTTACCTTACGATAGCCAAAACACTTTTTATCAAAATCGTCTGATATTATAATAGTGTCTATATACAAATACTTATTCAAATAGCCGAAATTGTTACATCTATTAAATTCCAGCTAATAGGTATACAAACAAAACCGTAAAGGCACGTAGGGAGAATGGATTTCCAACTAATGACTAGGCACTGGGGTACCACCTGTCACAGTACCTGGTCTAGATCAGCGTACCGAGGACCACGCCCAATCCCCTGCAACACAAGACCGGAACTACCCCTTACTGGATAATTCTGAGTAAGATCACCCCACGGTTGGGATCAGCAACCGCACACTAATCCGAAATAAAAGGGACATCTAGACAGGGATGACCTCACCCTAATGGGTGCTACCCACATAGCCTTGCTGCATAACCTCTGATTTTCAGTCATTCCCGGTTGGTGAGGCTCGAGGCTAAGCGTTACCTTTTTAGAACATTTCACTTTGAATGCTCACCGTCCACCTGACGATGTTCTGAAAGCATTCATCCATACAAGTCCGTTCCGGGTTCGAACGGAACCGAAGGCACTATTCCTACTACATCCATTTTGGAATCACCCTCAGGATTAGTAGCAATTAGCCCTTGCACTTCACTGTACCATCTTCGACTCCAAACTCGTTTTTCCACGAAAACGTACAAACCGGATCGAAGTGGTTTTCGAGAAATAAATCCCGATCCCGGTCTCTTCGAAACAATCAACGCATTTGGCCAATATTGATAGTCGGTTATTTAACTATCAATTAACATTCACAAACAACCATCAAACATAAATAATTTTCCAAATTATTTATTTCAAAATATCTTTGCAAGATATTTTCTACACTTCACCTTTGAAAACAGTTTTCAGACCACACTATTCTCATGGAACATATTTCCCAAGTATTTTCTATTACCACTGAAATCACCAAGTACAAACACTTAAGATTTAAAAACAATTTAAAAACACTATATTATAAATATACTTTAAAATATTTAAATTAAAACCCACTTTAATACTTTATTCAAATATATATACTTAAAGAATATTTAAAATAAAGCTACTTATAAAATATAACATTAAATTTTATCCTTTCTAAAACTAAATACTAAGTCACTTTTAATAATTACTACTATAATAATTCGAGAAATATTTACTTCAAAATTTCATCATTTGAAAAATAATAAATTCTCTAAAACATTCTTTGAAACACTTTAAAACCCTTAACTTATACTTAAAACTTTGCTTTGGAAACGTACTTGTCTATTCAGGGAAATATGCTTCTCTTCCACATCCTTTAAAAATAAATCACTATTTATTTTTTTCCCTTTTTAAAACAAATTCACATTCCTTTATAAATTCCCACCTTGAATTTATATTTCCAAATATCCACTGATATTTTACTTCATTTTATAAACCCAGTTTATAAATTCCAAAATCTCACTTCTCTTTTAAATTCCAATTCCAAACACTTAAATCAATTTACAATTGATTTCCAATTTACTTCACTTTGAAATAAATTTCCTTACTTACTTCATTTATTTCAAAATCCATTAACTTTCAGATTTTATTTCTTTATTATGATTTAAAATCTTTAAACTGAAAATACAAATTCCAGATTTCCCAAATTCCTTCTTTTTCCTTTTAGTTAAATTTAAACCTTGAATTAAAACAAATTCTTTATTCCTTTAAATAATATCACTTAAGTTTTAAGATTCGTTATTTCCCCCTTTATTCAAACTTTCTTTCCATACTCGGGATTTATTTACTAGAATTTAAAAATCACCTTATCCTTTCCCAATTCATTCTTTAATTTATTTAAATTCTCTATTATATTTTCTTTTTCAAAAATCCAATTCTATAAATTTGATAACTCAGTATACCGAATGTATTCAATCAAACCATAGCATCCAATATTCCAATTATCAATAAAATCCATCACAGGATATCAAATAATCATTCACAGAATATTTAAACAAATCTAAATATTTTGAGGAATCCAGTTGGATCCCTCCAACCTGATTCCCTGCATCCACAGATGTTAGCACAATACCAATTCCACTTCGAGGTGGAATATCGCGGTATATGGGATTAATATAATATCATCCGCTATTATGCGGCGCATAGGGTCTCATCCGCTATATAATGCGGGAATATCAATCACTCCAATATATATACTACTATATATATAATATCATCCAGCGGATAAATTATTATAATTCAACCAAGCACAATCAATGATTTAAATTTAATCATTTAAATTAAACAAGGCATCCATATGAGTGAGAAAATCTCACCTTTGCTCTTTTTATTCGCGATCCATTCCAAACCAGCTTGTTCCCATGATCTTATACCTTGTATAACCATTATACGATTTATTAATAATTAAAACAACCGAACAATCAATTATCGTTTATTTATTTAATTTAAACTAATAATTTGGTTTTAAACTATTAATTTAATTTTAAACTAATTTTCTTTTAATAAAATATCTTTAGTGACTAAAATAATTAAATAAGTTTATTAATCAAATTAATCTCCATAATACATTATTTTAGAATTAAACCAGTAAATGAAAACAGGTATATATGTGTATTTATTTATTTTTTCTTTGAAACTACTTATACCAAAAATAACCTATATGCGTTTAAAAATAATCTATATGGATTTTATAAAAATCAAATTTATATATATATATAAACTTTACAGCATTATAAAATTCCCTTTTCCCAAACTTTATATGTATAAAATAATTTCTGTTTCTGTAAATAACGATAGTAATCTACTTTACTGTATACATATACATACATAAATCTATAAATTGAAGAAATAAACTATTTTCTATACCTTACTGCAAATATATATATTTAAATTAAAAGATCTATATCTATATACCTCACTGTATATTTTAAAGTTAAACAATAAGCATACATATTTGTATATATTTTTATCCTCTTCTAATTTATTTTTATATTTACTTAAATTAAAAACCAATACTGCAGATATACCTCGCTCAGGAGAAAAAAGAACCACCGCCTGCAACTATCCACATCGACGAACGCGCCACCGACTGCCACACTTGCCAGTGTCATCACTGACTACCCACCACCTGCCGAGCTCCAACTCGAGATCGAGTTCGGCCTAAAATACCGCATCGAACGACTGCTGATCTCCATCTCTACCGCAAAATCGCGTGCCCCTCCATCGCCTAGACTCTCGACATCCGAAGCCCTAGATCGCCTGTCGACCCAATCAACCGTACTCGCAAGTCTTCCTTGTCGCGAGCATCATCTCCAGCTCGCGTTGAAATCTTCATCGATCGATACATCATTATCTTTTTTTTATAAGGATTCGATTTGGAAAAAAAAGAGGCGGCCATTCTTTATTTTATTTTTGAAACGATTTTGATTTCGTTACTGAAGACAGCGCTATTATCTTTTTTTTCCTTTTGATAATGAATAGAAGCATTAGGAGAAGGTAACATGATTTTTAAAGAAGGAAAAGATCCCTTGCGTGAAGAAATCATCTTGCTACAGTAGTTACGAAATGAAAGCAAAAAGCACTGATGGGATATATATTGACCAGTCAATTAATAAAGATATTTTATATATTTAAATTTAAATTTAAATCGTCCCGAAATCGTAGCTTGAAATTTTGACATCCTATCGAGGCGTGCCGCTAGGCGTTTATAATGTTATACCCTTATTTCAAACGCAATGGGAAAGGTTTTGAGTCCTAATTCGATCGTATGGAGAAGATAGCTTTTTGGACCCAGTTATTATATTAAATTTCGATATAAAATTTCAGCGCGTTTATCTATCGTACGATCACATGACAACTCCAAACGCTCCGAAATTTGAAATTCGATAATAATACAATATTACGGATCCAATGGAACTGGTTTCGTCGAATTCCGAGACTGTACCTCGGAAGGCTATTTTTTAAATTCAATTTAAACGATAAAATTTCAAAACTTAACAAAACACTTCCAAATTCAATTTTAGCACTTTTACTATCTTTAGTATTATCAATATAGATTTTACAAGCCTTTAAATTATTTCTAGCAGGCTTAAAACTCCAGATTCAACATTTCACCCAATTTCCAATTGTTTAAATTCAATAATTTAAATTATCCAAATAAATAGCGATATTTGAAATTCAAGTTAAAAATTAACTTCTAAATATTTAAAATTGATTAAATATCCTAATTTCAAATGTTCAAAATTCCGGGTCGTCACAAATCCATTCATATTCAACTTTTTGAATTATATTTTCACCATTGTACAAGAAAAGATTAATTTCATTATGAAGTTCATCGTTTGCAGACACTTCAACAAGGAGACGACCATAATTCAATCTTGTCTTACTACACCAAAATAGAGAATTCCCAACGAGTATAAGCGTTGCCAAGAATTTCAGTAACACTTATATATGTCGTTATACGAGCGTGGGCATTTATGTGCAACGCTTATAAGCGTTGGAAAAAAAATTTCGCCAACGCTTATAAGCGTTGGGAAAAAAGATCTTCCAACGCTTATAAGCGTTAGGAAACAATATCTTCCAATGCTTATAAGCGTTGGAGAAAAATATCTTCCAACGCTTATAAACGTTACAAATAAATACAAACAAAAAAACACTTATCAGTAATGTGAATGTTGAAAGATATAATGATTTGAATGTTGAAAGATATAATGGTTTGAATGTTAAAAGATATAATGTATACTATATCTAATATGAAATATTATCTTAATTTAGCAAATTATAACCCAGTCAATATCAATAAACAATATTCATAATCAATAATAAAACATAGTATCAATTAACAAAAGAGAAGTTCAATACATAATTAAGTTATCAATACATAATTTACCAATTCCATACTAATACCAATTGCAATAACAAGAGACAAGACATAGTTCATAGTTAAAGTCTACAAATACCGCATACGAAACTCTGGCCATATAATGAAGCCTCCATCAGAAAATTCACATTGCTTGTACCATCCAATTTCCTCTTTTTTCTGCTTCTTCTATAAGTACCTACATGCATTCAATATCATATTAAATTGAAATTTATATTAAAAAGAATGACAAATAGTAATTAAGGTGATAGCATATGATTTAACAATAAAAGGACATTAAATAAAACAAGCAAATGTATTCGATAGCACAAGTGAAAAGCAATTTTTTTTATTAACGGACATTATACAGACATTACAAATTTTTTTCAGTTCAAAACTGAGGCCACTGTGGCCTCAGTTTTGAACTGAAAAAAGTCTGTAATGTCTGTTTAATTACTTATACACACACTCAATCTTTAGACACACACATAATTATACGTACGCATATGTGTATAATTGATTTTTTCCCTGTTTATAAGTTATCCTTATAATTACTTATGCTGCTATACACTTTGACTGTTAAAATATATGTATATGTTTAAAAAGGTTTGATCATATTCAATGAAATTTAAGCATTTTAAGCAATTTCATTAATTATTATTTATTTACCTCGGGAAAAAGTATGAAAAAGACACAAATTTTAATTCCCATCTTTGTGTATACTCTGATGTAAACCCTCAATGGTAAGATGCACACCATGAAGTCGTGTCTTTTTCTCTAATTTTAAATTTCTCTATAAAATTGCTCAAACCTGCCCGGTTGAAAATGCAACTGAGTGTTATGGGTACAGTGCTAAGTTGTTGTTCGAGCACTATGGTTAGTTTCATAACTGAGCTGCGCTCAGTTTTGTTGCAAATGCAACTAAGCAATACCCAGTTGCATTTGCAACAGGGCATAGTGCTTAGTTGTTGCAATTGAGCATTATGCTCGGTAACTTAACTGAGCACTGCTCAGTTCAATTGCTAATGAAACTGAGCACTGCTCAGTTGCTATGGTGTAGTGATCCATATTTGATAAACATATATGTAAAGTCTTTTAAAAATTTCCCGACCCAACTAGCAATTAACAAGTCGAACAAATCCAACTTTTAAATAGTTCAAAAAAATTTGGCATACATAAAGCATCTTTTGTACCATAATTAGTGCCATCAAACAAGTATAAACTGCAATTACAACCATATAGAAATGAGGATAATTTGTAATTATATGATAGTAAATATTAGAAGTAAATCCTTGATCCACCTATTTTCCCTTCACTGAAGCAAGTAAATATTTAATTTTTCATAATTACGTGGATCTATCATCGAATAATATATATATATATTATACTGAAATAATTAAATATAAATTTGCAGACTTTACTGACTATTTTTAGTTCAGTAATGACATAGAGATATTATAATTAGAAGTAATTTCAAAACTATAGCATTTTAAACAAATCTATTAAAAATGTTACGCCAATATTTATGGGCGTGCACACACACATGGTGAAAAAAATATTGATCTTGATTTGAATGAATATGTTTTAAATAATTTCAAGAAATCAGACAACAACAGATTGACTTTAATTTGTAAGGAAACGGTAGTTTTCAAAAACTAGAAGAGTTAAAATATGTTTACGACTTATAAAAGTTTTCTAAATCCATATCTAAATGACAACTTTTTAGAAACCAAGTTATAATTACATAAAAATCAAAGGAAAAAACCCATTCACCGTAAATCCAAACAAATGGAGAGTGAATGTTCAGGAAAAAGACGTATGATGTATTGATAATAAAAAAGGATTAGACATAGAAATGGACTACGAAAAATTGAAAAAGATGCATAAAAATGTCATGACAAAAAATCAAACACTGATCTATGATATCAAAAATAATTCGTCTTTTTCACTTCATGTGTCATACTAAATTTTCTTTCAAAACATAAAGCAAATATAGCATATTTACGCTTCCAAGTAAACTTCTAGCGATTTAAAAAACCTTTCATAACCGAAATGAATTAAGAAAAACATATAAAAGATAGAAGAAAGGTCATGAATGAAAATCAAACATGTGCTATATGATGTTAAAAATGGTTATCTTTGCTACTTCGTGTGTTAAATTAATTTTTTTTGTAAAATCAAACACATTGTTAAGACCAAAAATAAAATACGTGATGTATGTTTTTTACTTCATTTATTACTCTAATTTTTCTTTTATAAGTAAGGAGAAACATAGAGAATATACAAGAAAAAGTATTACATAAAGGCATTACAACTGAAAATATTTTGATGTTTTCAAAAATTGAATTGTTTTTCTTAACTGATACCTTTATCAATGTCTGCCTTTGGACAAAGCAACAAAGAGCTGTCTTGAACCGCAAAATTATAACTTAAAATTAGAAGAAGAAAAATTCACAAAATCAAATCTAACCAAAGCATTCAATCTGTCCAAACATAGGTCTTAATCGACTTCTACGTTCAATCTTAAGCTCACCACCAGCAGATAGTTAGAGGTTTTTTTTTTTTGAAAACCCAAGAGAACCCGGTGGGCCGGTAAACTCCTGAAGAGGGTAAGTAAAGTCGTCCGTTAATCCAAGCCCCTATACCCCCTGGTAAATTTATATAGGATATGAAAGTGCATGGTAGGAATCAAATCTGGGTCTTTTTACCAGAACCCAAGCCTCATTTCCACTGCGCCGCATCCGCGGACTAGTTAGAGGTTTCAATGTATATAATAATATCAAATAATCTAAAATACAAAATCAAAATCGAACCCGATGTTTTTGTGATGCGTAGAACCTGATGTTGCAAGAGTCCTCAATGTTCCATCGAATCGTGTGTACAAATGCAAATCTTAACCCTAAATTGGATGTGATGAATCGTAAAAGCCATCGATCGATGTATAGATGATTGATGTCGTGGGCGCTGCGAGAGAAGAGCTGTCGGAGGCCTCGCCATCGTTGATTCGTCGAGAAAAGCTGTCGAATGCCTCGAGCGTCGTTGATTTGTGGAGAGTCCGTAAGAAGGAGAAACCAAAATTGAAAATAAATAAAATGCGGCCTAAAATGGGAATGTGAATGGATAATTGTGAGAAATAAAATGTATACTAAATTACAAATGAGCGCACTTGTTAATGAATTATTTAAAAATTTACCCACCATTGCAACACTTATTTGTGACACAAATCATAACCAATGTGTTGTAAAGTTTATTTAAAAAATTATTTATTTTTACTAACACTTTTCCACCTATCTTAATGTTTTTTTACTATTAGTAGTTTGTAACATTTATAAGTGTTGCAAGTTTACAAATATAAATGTTGCAAAACCACTGATTTGGTGTAGTCCTTCATAGTTGTGGCTGCATCCATTTTAATGGGTTTCCCAATGATATTAGCCATAACACTAAACGCCTCACGGTCCCACAGATTTAGATTAACACTGGTAATCTTACCCAAATCGGCATTGTTGTTAATAGATCACTGTCCATTTTTAAAGATTCAGACCATCTTCTCATAATGATGAGTTTGCCATTGTAGAAAAATGGATCATTTTTTCAAAACAGAGTTGCAATCTTGAGTTTCTTTGAATTTCACAAGAAACAAACCGTTCTCTCTTGTGTAAATTTCAAATTCACCCTCTGGTTTCCATACTTGCTGAATATAAGATTTGAAATACAAGTAGTATGATTTGGTACCCACCACATATACAAGAACTGAATTATTCCAAGATTCAGTTGCTCTTTTACACACTGCTTCTTTAATCAGGCCATACTTCTTGTTATTAATCTTGATTGGTGCTATACGCTCAAGATTACACTCATCCTCCATTGGTTCCTAAGGCTGCTCTGCTACTATATTTGCTCATGTTTTCCGACCTTGCTCCTTGTTCAGTGAGATGGCTGCCGGCTTTCTTTGTTGTGACATCATATTTTCCTTTTTAGACTGTAGAATGGTGGTTTTCTAACCATTTTTACCATTTAGAATGTCTTTATTGGGAGCCGGTAGAAACTCCAGACCTTTCTTAGCCTCTCTCCTCCTTTGCAGTCTGGATTGGACCAATTAAAACCCATCATCATCAATGACGACACCTCCCATGGCTTTCGTGAGAAACCCTCAGGTGGTCTGAGTTGAGAAATTGAATAGGAGAATTATGAGGAATTTTTGTGAGGATTTTGGTTTTCCCCCCGGCTGAGTCCGTAAAATCCTTTTAATCTATAGTGTTCTACACATTTTCACCGTTTATCTTGTATTAAAATAAGGTTTATCTTCTAAACTGGGGTCACGATTGGACGTTGGACATTAACCTAATATATGACAAACACAGTTATTTGTGGGGAGGAAACTGAAAGAAAATTTGAAATCCTTTCTAAAAGCCCCTATATACACACTAAACTAAACAGTTTTGCTTGATTTCCCGGCCAAATCAAAATTAACGCTTAATAAACTAAGACACTTAATCGCCTAAGAAGTAAAGCCAATCAAAAAAAAAATTAAGACCGACGGCAAGCAAAAGAAGAAAAATAACACGCCCTAAGGCGCCATATCGACCACAATCGTGCACAAACATGCAAATGCAGGTTCGTTCCATTAACTGTTATCAAGTGTTCGGTAGTATCGGATCAATGTTGGTACCATTACGTCTTAGCCAAACCCAAGTCTCGATAATATTCAGATTCATAAACCATATAATAACCTCCATCAAATAAACAAATAACACCATCGCTTTGTCATCTCATCATCATCATATATAATAAAATCTCACTTTTTAAATCAAACTGCATGTCCAGCATAATAAAACAAATAAATATCCATATATATCATGCAGTTCTTCGAAGCCCATCATCACCCTATGAACAAGGGCAGTTTTTTCACAGTAATGGGCTTGTTTTCCAAACTTAAAAGAATCAAACTGGAAAGCCATCCCAGTATTCCCAAGATGAGCAAGCAGTTCTCAAACAACATTACATTTATCAAAGATTATTCCTCTTTTCAAACACGATTAAAAAATAATCCCTTCACTCTCACATATAAGGAGGCGGCATTCTGGGCCCGGGCGGTGGCATCCTCTGATACCCGTTTTCGTTCCTGCTTCCACCGCCTCCGGCCTGCGGGCCGGAGTTTGGATTAAACGGACCCCACCACTGGGCTTCGCCTTCCAGAGGGATCCAAGGCAACGATGGGTTCAGCATCTCCCTGCCTCTGCTGCCGCCCCGGCCGTACAAGTGGTGGTGGGCCATGGTTTCGTCTGGGTGGTGGTGAGGTCCAGGAACGGTGGAGTTGGAGATGGTGGGAAAACTGTAAAATCCACCGACTTCATTGGATGAGGATGAGGAGGAGGACGACGATGGTGGAGGTACGTGAGGGGCTACCCTAGGGCGGGACCTTCGGGCAGGGGCAGGGGGCGGGGGTGGATGCGTAAATTGGGCGCTGCGGATGGAGGAGGACGGGACTGAGTGCTGGTGGTACATGTGGTAATTGTTATTGTTGTTGCTGCTGCTGCTGTGACTGTGTGGGGCGTGACTTCTGTGTTCAGCCATTGTTGGGTTCAGTACGTTGCTTCCTGAAATAGGTACTGACCTGTGAATAAAAACATAATATTTGATTTAGGCATCAACATGGTCGAGCATATTCTATGTGTAAAATAGTCGGTCCGATGACCAGAAAAGGTTCATACAGTTGAGGACAGCTTATCCCATATCAACATTTTTAAAGGAAGAACGAAATTAATAAACTTACACATGAACGACTCGGCGAGGATGAACAAAAGAGCCCAGTCTTGGTTGATTGGCAGTATCTCTTGATGGCCTAGGACCAAACTGAGCGGCAGACTGATCAGCAGCGTTTCCGAGAAAATTAAACACATGGGAATGTGGAGCGTGTCGCCAGTTCTGATTCTGAGGCTCGGTGTTTGGGAAATTATGGGAGTTCATTATATCATTATTGGACGGTAACTGAAGTCCCAAAACATTTGACTGGCGAGGAAACCCTATGTTTTCTGAATCAGTGGAACTTGATGGAGCAGCAGTGTGCATGGTGTGAGGATTACCATGCAGAGCCAAATAAGGACAAATGTGTGTATTGCTTGATGTGTTTTGGTGGTCTCCGTATGTAGAGCTGCTCATTGGTTCATGATCTGGTTGACACAAGGAGTGGAAGTTATATATAGTGACTAATTATGAATACTGCATTAATTTAATAATTTAATAGAGCTTACAAGAGTTCAGCTGTGATTCTCCCTCCCTATTAAAAAAGAAGAAGAAGAAGAGAGTTAATTTCGCAATAACAGCAGGATAAAGGCAAAATAATATATGTTTTTATGATCTGTTATCTCAAGAAAATCAATAATTTCAATTACGGGGGAATTAATTTAAAGGACAAAAATTTGTATATTTTTAGCCTCAAGGACACGACCTCGATATTTTAACCACAAAGACAAACATTCTTCTAAAAATTAATCATAAGGACAAACATTCTTCCAAAATTATTCATAAGGACAAACATTCTTTCAAAACTGCTACCGAACTAAAAACTGATACCTAAAAACTGCTACCGGATACTACAAATTGATACCTAAAAACTGTTATCAATAACTAAAAACTGATACCTAAAAACTGCTACCGGATACTACAAATTGATACCTAAAAACTGTTATCAATAACTAAAAACTGATACCTAAAGCAAGTTGTTCTTCAAGCTAAAATACTGAAGGTCTGTCCTCGAGGCTAAAACGTTGAGAAATTTGGGACAATAATTTCCTGTTATTGTTATGAAAAATATATACGGGATTGAACTGACCAAACAAATCCTTATTTCAATGCACTAGTTATGTAATCTTGTAATGTTCCTTCCAATAGCCATGCACATCACTATAGTGTTCGATGAAGTCATTCAGCTATGCGTATTATTTACAACAAGTATAAAAAAGTGCTAGTCGGTCCTGGACATAATAGTTTGATGACAACCAGAAAGATTGGAAATTCTGAATAGAGAAATTTTAAGACATTTTATGAAATGTGAGATAAATACAGAGGTAGGCTGCGCTCTCATGTAAGAAAAATGTCTCATCCTATGATTAATCATTAGACAATTTAGCTGCCAATATATCCAAATGATTATGATAATCAACTTGAAAGTGATATAGATTGGAGGAAACACAAATAACATAAAACTTGATTTAATACGATCAACACAATGATTATTTTTTTAATACTGAACAAATATAAAAGGCTTAAGCTGTTATACAAAACAAAATATGTTCATTTAAAAGAGCGGAAAACTGAAAAAGAACTAGACAAAATTTATACTAGATTCTGATTTACAGATGAAAAATTAGACCAACCTTCCATTGGTCAGCATATAGATAGGATCAAAAAGGGATTACTGAAAGCAAAAATGAGGTAGGACAGCAATGGAGTTCATATCCATTACCAATCCTATGGAGGACAGTAGAATTGAAGTTTAGTTCCACATTACCTATTGGAAGAAGACTACAAAAAGAGGAAGATGAATATGATGCCAGAAACTTGTGAATTCTTATACTGCTGATATAATGAATGTCAAATAATAGTATAAAATATTTGGGAGCAGGTACTTAATACATGAATTGAACATTCCACAAAACATTCACACAGATTCTGTGTTCTCTTTAATGAAAGCACTATTATAAGAAAAAATACATTGAAACTATTGTACAGAAAAACTGATATGTATGAACTGCTCTGCAAAGTTATAGCAAAGGAGCATAAAGAAAATAATTGTCAAGTGTAACCAATGCCTAACCCTAATTGTTTAAGTTGGCTATATAATAACATCAAAATTTGAAGTTGAACACATAGAGTTGGTGTTCAGCCAATATGGAAAATTAACATAGACCGTAAAATGCATACGTCATAGCCAAACTTACTCAAACAATGATGCCAGCTGTGTTAATCCCTGGAAAGGACACCACTGAAATCCAAATGGCTGCAAAAAGAAAACAACTTAGAAACACATCCATCAAACTGAACGAGGAATCACTAAAGAGAAGCGAATAACACAAATGAATAATAATGAATATCATATTTAATAAAGTAGTCTTTCAAAAGTTCATGCAGTTAACACATTAAGCATTAAGAGAAAATGGAAACTGCTAGTTCATCTCCCTTCAATGTTTTTATAGATAAAAAGACATGTAATAATAAATAAATAAATAAAACAACTATCAAAAAGGTAGATGAAGCTAAGTTATTTATGCTGAAATTCACTGCTTGCTAACTTTTTTTCTCCAACTATTACCCACAATCTTAATCATACTGCATACCTTTTAGAAATTTGCTGGAAGGACCAAAATTAAGATACAGGTTATTATTGCACAGGATGAAAGAGGGCCGTCAAATTTATAATTGTGGTTCATTGATACATTGATTTCTTCCTGTACATCAATTATGGCCTAAAATTCAAGTGTTGCGCACATTTTGTATTCTTAATATACATGTTGACGACTATTTGGTACTTAAATGCACAATATCAAAGTCACAAAGAATATGGGCACGTGATTTACAGCTTTACACCTCAAGATCAAGTTCAAGAAAGCACCGCTAAAAACACAATTGACCGCTATAATTATACGTACTGTATGTTGTTTTCATTTTGGAATCTGATCACGTCTCAGCGTAAACTGTTGAATAACTAACCATTCAATAAAATAACCAATTTTTACCATGTTAAAACCATAGGCAAAAGAACATACCAAGTTACTTTCTGAAGCCTCCACTATTATACTATTAACCACAGCCACGGTAGCTTTCTATATTACCCTGAAAACAACCGCCAAAATACTACTTATTTTTCTGCAGAATTACCAACCTTGGATTATGTGTTAAAAGCCCACTAGATGATTTTTCAATCAAGGTTAGAAACTAACTTCCACAATAAAGATCTAACAAATGGTTCGACACCAAATGACTATACCACCAGATGTTCAGCAAAATAAGATTAGTTGTATGTATTAGAAACGTTTTATATGTGAATGACTATCACATAGATTCCTATCAAATTATTTACCTAACATGGAATTTTCAGTAAGTCGACCTTTTACATATTAACATATACCACAAAACATATCCAAATGGAAACCTATATTTCCATTACAGACGTGTACTGTATTACTGCCATTGCTATTTGCTAATCCAACTTGATTTTGAAATCATCTGGTACTTAAAAGGCTTATTAAGTAAATGCATGGTTCAAAGTTCAAACCATAATTGGAGAAGCATGTGTGCAGAAGCAAGAAAATTTTATGTAATCCATGCGACTATATCCTAAGTGGAATATGTTTTTATTATGTAATCTTTGCGACAAAGGATGGATCTCAGGGAATATTGGCAGCAAGGTTACTCTACCCCTTACAACGCCCTATTGCATATTCATCCCAAAAAGAATAAGTTCACATGACGGTTCAATTGACTGGATATTGAAGTGTTTCTATTTTGGTGTTATCAAATGCAATGATACACCCACCTCTTATTTTATCTCTACAAACCCACTTGACATTCACCAAACCCGACTGAACCATACAACCATTGTTTGGGAGTTTTAAAGTTTATAGGCTCTACAAATAAGAAATTTAATGCAAAATATTGATTTATTACCGCTGAACAATATTACCACTGAACAGAACAAGAAGGATGAAAAGCTTGGAAGGGAAAAAAAATTTATGAAGTTCAGATGAATCAATGTACAGTTTTTAAGGTTTAATGTTAAGACTACCAAAAATTGCTGATAATTGCATAATAATTTTATCATTTTAAGAAGGATGGCATTGAAATTCTAAGGATGGAAAGCGCAAACATTTGATAACAGAAGTCGAAGGCCATTGTATTTGCCACCATCAAATGACCCTTAACTGAGGCACAAATCTTACTAGCATGCTATAATTAACAGAAAGTTGTATTGCGTACATAGGAAGCGTGTGAATGCCATAGACAAATTTTGCAATCCTGTGTATATACTATATTTTAAGAAAACAAATCAAAACCAGTGCCAGAAATTTGCAATTAGTAAGTTTTTTATTTCCACTCATAACTATAAATTATTGTTTTTGCATTAAATGATTAAAATAATGAATTGAGAAAATTCGAACGACTATAGCTGATATGGTCATTAATCATCGCTCATATAGGTAAAATTTTCGTTGAAAAACATATCTGATATAGTCTGATATTGGCTTGCTACCTCGCTAAATTTGACTTATCAGCAACGGCTGGTGTACTGTAGGACTAGTTTTTGGAAAACTGTTTAGAACCCTAATACTAATATCAGTACAAGGATAACCGAACTTTCCCTTTGACCACTTTAGTTTTTGTCCAACTTCATAAGCTTACCTTATCTACAATGAAAAATGCATCTTTCTAAACTTAAACACCATTTTTACGTAGTTTTATTGAATTATATATATAAAATAAAAGTTGGAATTTGGCTCGCTGACCCTATACTACATTCCTGGATCCACCACTGCTTATCAGCGTGGCCAATGAAATCCCATAACAATATGATTACTGATGCGCCATAAAATAAACCTAGGTTAGATGATGAGAACTAATCAGAGGCAGAGCATGTATGTATTACAGACCAAGATTGGAATATTTAAGATATATATGCATTAAAAAACTAAGTTAACAATTCATTGGTAGCTTTTCGATTACTACTTAAATTATAGTGTCTGCAGACTGATGTCAAGAAATCATGCAAGTTACATATTTCCATTCATTAAGCAAGAGAGAAATATGTGTTCACAAGTAATCTTCCCCTATGTTTGACTGCCAAGGGACAGGACAACTGGTATATCAATAAATAAAGACTCAAAAATCATAAAATGCCCATTGGCTACTACAGAAGTCAAGCATATCATAGAACTAAAACAACTAAGTAAACTCTACCCTATTAACATAACAGGGTATCATAAAAAGTTCACGCATTATGTTTAGCTAGTATGAGAAGGTTAACCTAAGATGCACAATCGTGTGGGTGTTATTCTCTAGCCTATTGCTAGAGCGCGTTTAGTGATCGAGAAAAGAAGAATTAAGGATAGTATACATCACATGTTGCCTATAGTTAGATCTCAATATGCCTGGACAAATATAAATAGTACTTTCGACCTGCCATATTAGGGCATGATAATCATATAACTTCTACATAACATATAAGCAGTTTCCAAACGAATCTGTATGTGTAATCTGTCCGCGAGCATAGCTCAGTTGGTCAGGGCTGCTAAGCGACTATGGAACAAAGTTCCTTGAGGTCGCGGGTTCGAGTCCTGGTAAATTGAGCTGTGTTTTCCAAATGGCTTGGGGTGGTTATTCCCTTAAATACCGAATAAAAATGATAGGGAATTGAAGCTCTAAAGTTGGGCTAGCTAAAAAGGGGGACCGGTGTGGCGGGCAGTCGAGTTCGCTAGCTCTGCTCTCCGGAGTATGATTTTCAAAAAAAAAAAAAAATCTACTGTCTAAACCTAAGCCTAAAACTTAACTTCCCACATTGTTCCATCTTGATTTTGTTTACGAACAATAAAATATGAATTGTAGACTGAAGTATCATGACCGATTTTAACTTCAAAATGGGTTAAATAATTTTTCTCAATTATGATTTTAATTTAATATCAAATCAAAATTGGCATGATTCGATTAGAAATTCAATCTTAAAATTGTCGAAAAAAGTGATAGTATTGATGTAGAGTCATCTGATAACCAAAGAGCATTTAAGAATAACAAGTGGAGTACAAACACAAAAAACATTTTGTATCAAAATCATGGATCCTGGGGAAATGGATATCGTACAATGCAGAATTTCTCGGTGCAACAATGCCCAAAAAAAAAAAATCTAGTTTGGTTGACATTTTTATACTGAGGTGTCATGTGTTCAAAGGTACAGTAAAACTT
Source organism: Allium fistulosum (assembly GCA_030737815.1). Classification (NCBI taxonomy): domain Eukaryota; kingdom Viridiplantae; phylum Streptophyta; class Magnoliopsida; order Asparagales; family Amaryllidaceae; genus Allium; species Allium fistulosum. The sequence goes on along the minus strand of CM060902.1, from coordinate 1,363,898,291 downwards.
CTTACCAACTCGGAGTAACTGAAATCATAAAATTCATCCGACGACATCCAAGCATCAAAATCAAAATCAACAGCTGATGAGCGATGTCCATTTGCAAAAAGCCATCGCCCCTTCTCAACCTTCCTGCAATTTGGACACTGCATTGATCCTTTTGCATTAAATGCGGACCCAATACAATCTGCATGCAAGACAAGCATAAAAATCATTAACAGATACCTTCTTTATGCTTGAGAGTCAAACAAGTATTATCATGCAAATATACATATGAGTATCATATAAGTGGAAGTCATCCATGTTGGAATTTCTATCTCACAAAATTAACTGCCTATGCAATCGAAGTGTCACCATATTGATCCAAATGCTGACAGAATCAAAAAACTACTATTCTTAGCGCCTTTGCATCTTTCTATATCTGGCATAATATCATAAAAAGCATTCGTAATTTATAGAAACGCATTGACTTTCTTTTGTAACATAGTGTTTGCTTCCACTATGTAACATGCCTAAAAAGTACAAATACACATGGATTACGTCATTTGTTAAAAGTTGTTGAACAGTGATAATGTACAAAATAATTACTGTTAGACATTGTCATGTAAAATATGTAGGTTTCTCAACATCGTTACAATAACAATTCTTCACTCTAAAGCTTATGTCACAACATTTGCATGTACAATATGATGCAACTGCTTCTTCTTCTTTTTAATGTTATTTGATTTACAATCATATCACAAATTTTAATTGCATAAATTCTTTTACTTCAGGTATAAAAACCAGAAGCAGTTCCAAGAATTCAATTGAAAAAATGATGTTGTAATATTCAAGTTTTAAAGGTTTTAAAAGTGATCAAAGGAGATAATAAGAGATTTTTGAAGTAACATAAATAAAAAAATTAAAGGACATGAGTAAAATGTCAAACGGGAATAAATTAGTGGTCCCACCTTCCAGGTAACACATAACACACTATTTTTCTTCCATCTCTCTCATTTTGTTCCTCAATTTTCTTTCCACCAAACCCTGTTCCTTTTATTTCTTTTGACATACCTTTTTACGAAATTCCTGAGGTAGGCACTTGCCCATCTCAGGTGCAAGGTGGTTCCTCCCCTATACAGTATGTTTCCGATTAAAATTTAATACCAAGACGGAATTTAAAATACGATTGCTATTATTTCCCAAAGTTCAATTATGTAGCTGCCCTCTACACACTTATGGAAAACTCACTATCGACATATTTGCCAAAGGTAAGAAGGATTCCTGTAGAAAATAGTGGCACTTAGGCTTCAAACAAATAGAGAGAATATTGATAATATCTCTGAGTTGTTCAGTAAGGCAATTGCCGTAAACTCAGGAATTCATTTTGTCATCAAGACACAAAAATAATTCATGAACTACGGAAATGAAAACCTCTCTCCAACAAGATGTTTGATGCAGGTTCGCATTCATCTTGATGAAATTGTTCGGTATCATCCTAAAGACGGGATTTTTGTATGCGGCTCTGCTAGATATATTTTACTGAAGGTTGAACATCAATGTGTCAATCTTCCAAGTAGAAACGATTTAAAAAAATGTAAACTCCATGATAGCTCAAACCTTGTTTATTTACAATGCATCTTTTAAAAATATTATAAAACTATAAACAGTCTCCACATATCAAATCTTTCAATTATGCGACTAGTACAAGGCAGTTGCTTAAAGCATTCCCAACCGTGTGTGTTACCACACGTCAGTTCAAACTCATTCAACCAAAACCCACCCCAATCTGAAGGGAAAAAAAAGCACTTCTTAGCCCGCTTTACTTTAGCCTGCTAAGGAAATAGAGCTTTAGCAGGCTAAAAAAAGCCGGTTAAAAAATAGAGCTTTAGCAGGCTTTCTTTGGCCTGCTAAGGCAAAATATGAATTTAACCGGAAGCCGGCTAAGACAACAACCCCAGGGTTGTTTTGGCAACCTTGGCAACCCAGAAGAGCAGTTGCTTCCCAACCAACACTCAGTTGGGAATGCTCTTAAAAGTTATGTACAAGCATGGTCACATAATTTCAGAAATTATGTCGAATGGAATGAGAATCTTACATCATTATAGTTTGCTCATGAAGTTCTAAATCATCCAACTGAGCATGTAACCCTATATGAATTGCATTTCCATACAAAACTGAACTTTTCAAGCAATATAAATTACATAATATATTCCCATCTACCCTCGTTTCTGTATGTATTTGGCATTTCTCTACTTTTACCTAATAAATTTTGGCCACTTGCTCGTTACTTATAACCTGGAAGTCCCTTTTTTAGTTCCGAACAACTAGACAACTCTAATTTAGTGGCAAAGTTCACAGGTTTCACGGACTCCTACATAACATATCTCCGAAATCAAACTATATTTAGCGCCACCATTTAGAGCCTCATATAAACAGCCTCGTACCAAATTCGACGTCAATTTCATTCTCATGTGTGACATCTGACAAAAATATTAAAAGTAAATTGTGTCGTTTACATTCCAATTTATAATCCGTTTTGTTCCTCGAAAATCCTCTAAAACACAGATCTAATTGTTACCAATCTTCAAAGTTTCAAAATAGACATGAAAGTTGGAATAACTTAATTTAAATGGAGAAAATTACGTAACAAAACAAAATAATTGGCTCACCTAAGTGAAATTCGTGTCCACAATGAAGCCTGGCGATAGACCTGTCGGCATGGTCAATCACAGGATCAAGACAGATCGAACACGATTTATTATCCGTTCCTTCGTCTTTTTCGAGATCCATCGCTTCGAAATCGTCAGGACTGTTGCTCATAGATCTGTAAAAGGTTCATTCAATTATAAAAATCAATTCTTTGAAGTTTCTCGGATGAGCGGATTGAATTTGAGATTTTCCTGACTTTTTTCTTGTATTTATTTATAATTATTGAAAAGCAAGAATAACATTTTTCAGAAATTATTGGGTAAGAAAATTTATACCAAATCCCTCAGAAAGAAAATTTATAGTTTGTCCCCCAAATATCAAGTGTGGAAAATAGGCACAAGAATAAATTTTCATAAAATTTTTGACTGAAGGACAACAAGTTTTATTTTTAGGCTGAAGGACAAACTTTGAAAGATAGTTAGGCTGAAGGACAATGCTAATACAACTAGCATTTTGTACAATGTAAAACTGGATATAATGCTAGTTATAATTAGCATTTTGTACAATGTTTGCACTGTACAAAATGCTAACTATATTTAGCATTTTCCTTCAGTCTAATTTTATTTCAAAGTTTGTCCTTCAGCCCAAAAATGAAACTTTGTGTCCTTCAGCCTAAATTTTTTTCAAAGTTTGTCCTTATGCCTAATTCCCTCATATCAAGTCGTATAATATTTTACGATTGAGACCAGAGGTTAACGGCGGTAAACGTTTACCAAGAATGAAAAGGGTGCAAAATTTGATATGTTTCATTAGATGTAGTATTTTATCTAATGTATTTATGCATGTAGTATTTTATTTAATGCAGTGTTTTAATTTCATGTACGTGTTTTGGTTGAAACTTATTAATACAATTAGCTGATTAGTTATTTATTAAAATTTATAAACTATAGTTAAATTTCATTAACCTTATTAAAATATATATATTAAATATTAATTAAATTTTATTAACTATTTATTAAACTTCGATCATTTAATAATGAATTAAAATTCACTAATAATCGTTAGTTATGGAATTAGTTGAAATTACTTATTCAATTAATGCCCCTAATAGAATAAATTCTAACATTATAAACTCTTTACCCAAACTAAAATACCATTCAAAAAGTGTCAAAAAGTGTCCGATAATTTTTAACAGACTACCATACGTTGATCTGTTGTCCAAGAATGGAGCCTAAATATTTTAATGCGCTAAGAATAACTATCGGGTCAATATTTATATTTTCATTACATTCCTATTAGGTCAATATTTATATTTTCGTTATATTTCCCATAAGTTTATTGTATTAAAGCTTATATTCGCTTTGTCAAAAAAAAATTAAGCACCACTAGCTCAAGTGGTAAGTGGTATGACGTTTTAAAATTTAGACAGAGGTTCTAAAGATTCGTGGATTTAAATCTCTTCAATATTAAAATGAGTGTTTTTCTTAAATAAAATATCTATCTTATTCTAAAAAAAATCAAAAAATCTACTAGCATTTTTGATAGTGTACACCCTTATTTTTTGCATTAAATTGTGAATATATAAGAGGATGGAACCTGTAGGTGCACTCAACATGCGAGCCTATCCAATCCATGTATTAAATTTTATTAATTTTCTAAAAGCCAAATATACTTCACAATTCTTCACATCTATTTTGCTACAAGATGACACTTCGCATTGCAATCCATGTCTTATACTACAGTAAATTTGGAACATTGAAATACATCCATCTTTTAGAAAGTTGGAAAAATTTATATGTATCAACACAAAATTGGAACACAATATTCTTCGATCTTCCTTAATTTTCTTCCTATTATGCCATTACAAAATCAAACAACTATAAATTTAAAACCAAGCCTTTTATAAGTATACTATGAAAGAAGTGATAATGAAAATGGTGGAGGAAGCGTTAGCAAAATCGGCAGAAGGAGTGGTTGCATAAATGATGGTCGAGAAGGTAACGATATTGGAGACTTCAAGGGAAGATGATGGTCAGAGATGTGATCGTGACGTTAGAGATTACGGTATTGATAATTTGTTGTGTCATAAGTGGTTAGGTGTGATCTTCAGATAAGTCTTTTTGGATCTGCACATGAATCATGTATGGAGTGCAACTAAGGGTGAAGGTTCTTTAATATTACATGGATCAGCTAATTCCCCTCAGGTAATATAAAATACTAATATTTGTATTTATCTTTTAATAAAACACGCTTTTATGTTAATGAAGCACTAAATTCGACCGTACACCTAATGAAACACTTTTGAACATATTGATTGCCTTCTCTGTTGAGTGCAAGTACAAATTTGGAGAATTTTCATATGATTCCAAACAACAAAGTACATGTTAACATCCTACTCGATTAGACTATAATTTTTTTTCATATTATGCAAGATAAAAGAATGTTTTAATTGAAAATAAATGAGTAATTTAATTATAGACATCCATCGTATATGGCATAACTTTCAAAAATTAAATATTGATTTTGTTATAAAATAAAAAGTTGACATGAGAGCCAAATGAATCGAAAGATTCATGTTTGGTTCGGGAAGAGATCATGGAAGTTGTAAAATTAATGGTAAAATAATCTACTATCATTAAATGATTTATTAGATAATTGAAAGCAGAGGATTTTGAGTATTATTCAAAATTTGGAAAGCATGACGACCAGGAGGAATTCTTAAAAGAAGAGACATTTTGCGATATGCTTGTGCTTGTTTGAAGAGATCATCATAAATTATTGAGGTGTGTCATTCACGATACATAAAATATCCAGCTAAAGCAGCACATATATAAGGAGCAAAGATTGTAATGTGGTAGGCGAGTCCACGGTTTCCACGTCCCGGGTCATCGCAAGGAAAACTATAACCGAAATCCATTTTATCTAGCATTAATTTAGAACCACATGCATCTAACGCACCTTTTACTAAAATTAATGTAGTTGCATGCAAACCTAGAGCAAGTGCGTAATGAACCAAGAAATCTCTTGGACCTCTTGTTAATCAGATCTATAATGTGATATGGTTCCGAATGATGAACCGGATATGGACAGTTTCAATAAGATTTCACTCTTGAAAATCCATTTATTTATTTACTTCATCTATTCATAATCGGAACAAAGGAGGATACACGTTCAAAAAACTTCAATTGTTACGCACAAAAAATAGGTCAATTCAGCGGTTTTTGTTCAAGTTCTTGTGGAGTCAAATTCCCATCATTATGAGTCAAGGGGATGGCTCATTTACCTTTAATTTCCATATAAAGAATATGAGGAAAAGACCTCCCTTTAACCTCCGTTTTGATTGATTGGGTAATACATCTAAAAAATATTACATCTTAAGTACACTCCCCTAGATTAGGGGAAAACGGCATGAATGGAAAATGAAAATTGATTTATGACCAATTTATGATTAATCTCATTTTTAAATTAAAAAATACTTTTCTATTTCAATTACAACAACCTGTTTCTCTTTTTAAAAAGTAATTAAATTAAATACAAAAAATAGTATAATTAGAATACATATTATAACGTAAGAAATCATAGTAGTATAACTATATTTTTCTAGTACATTTGAATCATATTGCTATTTGACCTGGACATGTTTAGAAAAATTCAAGGTATTTCGAATTGTTTGTTGACATAGAAAAAGTAAAGGAAAACATCTGAAATAATTTTAATATTGGACCTTGGACATATATTAGTTCCAAACTAAATCGCTTTTAGAAAGAAGTTCTTTTGGAATTGCTCAACAATATTGCCAAAGCTCATGGAGGCGTATTCGTATTTGGTGGATTGGTGAATGTACAAGTGAAAGAAATGACGTCTACATGAAAACCAAAGAATCTATGGTAATTAATGAAAAAATATTGAATAATCAAATGTAGCTCTAGTCCATGGTCAAATGAATGGATCGATAGGGATAATTGTCGGAGTCGACTGCTCTACTAGGGTTTCATCATTTGGGATCCCTGGAGAAGAGGATTAAGTTGGCCATTCACTACAACAAATACAGCTCAATGTTGTTTACAACGTTTGTATATAAAACATTGTAAAAAAACCATTTTACAACGTTTTCTGATAAGAACATTGTAAAAAAATGTTTTTACAATGTTTTTTTAGAAAATGTTGTAAAACATGACATTTTACAACGCTTCCTCCAGAAATGTTGTGATGAACTATTTTTTTACAACGTCTTTTATAAACGTTGTCACGATACCCTTTTAAACAACAGTTTAAAAAGGTTGTAAAAACGTTGTTTTTACAACGTTGTAAAAGCATTGTTTTTACAACTAGATATCAATTAACTACAGCTTGTTTTACAAATAGTTTTACTCATAGGTTTACATTAAATTTTTTAAATATGTTCATTATTGCTTAAAATATTATAATCATTTATAATTTACAATTAATAAAAAAAATTAATACTTACTTAAATAATTTTTAAATGGTAGTTTATAATTAATAATTTATAAATGAAAACTTAAATAGGTAATTATTTATAATTTATAACCAATGATTATTAACAATTAATTTATAATAATTAATTATTATCTATAATTAATAATTATACTTTATATTTAATAATTTATTATAATTAATTGTTAATAATTAGTAAATTACAGTTAATATTTATTAATTATATTTAATAATTTATTATGATTAATATTAAATAATTACTATTGAATAATTAATATTAAATAATTAGTAATTAATATTCAATTAAATTAAGAAGTAATAAATAACAATTAATAACTAATAAATAAAAAGTATAATTCATAATTACTACTAAATAATTAATAATTGCTTTTAGATAATTAATAATGTTAACCATAAAATCCACTTAAAAATAAAGGTACGAAAGAAGGCTAATAAAAGTGCTACTCTGCTAAAATTAAAGACATGGGTTTCGTCAAAGTTCAAGGAAGAGTGTTTCGAAGGCATTGAGATGGCTTTCGAAGGAGTCATAAGCACCAGGTGTCATCCCAAATGATAAACAGTATAAAAGATTTCAAAAAGATGGAAAAAGAAGGCAAGGCTACCCTTCCGCCTCATTAAAGCCTTTCGATGCAGATGGATTCGCATATAAGAGAAGCAGGAATGGGTTTAAACCCTTTTCGAAGGTGTTGAATGAAAGGCTAGCGCAATGAACCAATTCCTTCAAAATAGAAGGTTTCGTCATTGTCGATTTATCACTTGAAGAATTGATTTTGACACACCTTTCGAAACCCAGGACAAGCCTTTCGAAATGGATGGAACCTTTCGAAAGCATGGTGAAAATCTTACAAGAAGGCTAAAGTACAACAACATAAAGCGAAAAGCGCATCTACCACCCTTTCGACGAAGTCAAAAGCAGTTCAGTAGAAAACAAAGAAAAAGAGGCGCTCAAACATTAACGGCAGTGAAAGGTTGTTAAGGAGATCCTTTCGACTAAGTCGAGAGGTCTGTAATAAGAAGATAGGAAGCGCAAGAATGGATGAGAAAGCTCGAAAGGATAGCCTTTCGACAACATCGAAAGCAAGCACGCCGAAAACTGAAAGAAGGCCTTTTGACCGTGTCGAAATGATAAATGCAGAAGATAGAAGGAAGACCTTTCGACTGAGTTGAAAGGATAGGGGCGAAAGGGGGGCCAATCTGCATCTATAAATACGACCTTAGGGGTCCGATTTTAGGGACCGGATTTTGGAATCCAAAACTCATTCTTCTATTTCTTAGTAAAACCAAGCCTTTGTAACCCTAAATTGATTTGGGAAAAAAACTCTCTTGCGTGTAACTCAACTTGTATTAATGTTAAAAAGAAGGAGCGTATGGATACGATAAAGATTTCGATCATGTGGGAGATCGTTTCGATCATTAGCTAGCCTAATGATCAACTGTACATGATACTACCTTATCTTCTTAATTCCTTTTTGTCTTATGCAATGCCATGGGATCAACTTGGATAATATGCATACGAAACACATTATCATCGTGTTTAATGATTCATAATGATAAAAGAGATGGTGATGATGTTTCGTCCTTAATAAGTTCATAGAAATTATGATTATCCAAGATGATTTTCCATTGCATATATTAAATAGAGCTTACGCATTGTATATTAGATCTACATTGAAAAAGCAAGACCCCTTTTGACTTGATCGAAAGGGATGTTTCAAATGGGATCTGACTTATAAATGACAAGTAATGTTATATGGGTAAACTCCTTTGAAAGGTGTACCCACACTACAATACATACAACCGTTTCGAAGGAGTCCATCCCATAAAATGTAAACAATGATGTCGAAAATACACACTCCTCTTTAAGACAAAATGACCCTTTCGACACAGTCGAAAGGAACGAATGTCTGATATAAATTACCTATTTCGACTCGCTCAAGCATGAGGTTCGAAGGAGGTGCTTTTCCCTTTACCTTCTTTTCAATAAGGTTGATTGGAACTATCAAGTATCTCCAATGTTTTCATAAATTCACCCTCCAAAAGCAATTTGTCCAAGTAAACTCAATCGAAAGAGGTTTCGAAGGAGTGATCACTTCTAAAAGTTTTCCTTTTTCAAGTGTAAACAATATTTCTTGTTTACTGCATAGCTTTGGGAGTGTTGACAAATTTTCTTGTTAACATTTTTGGCACTAGAAGGAGTGCCCGAACCTTCGTTCTTGTGATTACCTTATAGACTAATTATGGATTGTCTAACTTGATGTAGTAAAATGAAATCCAAAAGGCTCAGTCGAATGGATGAAGATGTTGTGCACACCACAACCTTAGAAGAAAACATAACTCCAACTTTCAACATAGAGGGAGTTATACATAGGCAACCATCAACCGCAGCCCAATAGGATGGCAATGCCACTAAAATAAAGGGCTTGGAACAATAGTTACCGAAAATGCAGGAGCTACTCAAAGCAGCATTATCTCAAAAATCCTCCAAGACAGCAAAACCAATGAATGGGAATGATGTGGTCTCTCCCAGAAGAAATTTGAAAGCTTATACAAATGAAGACAAGAGCAAAATTGATTTGACATCTTCAAAAAAGAAAGAGCATCCTCCAACTAAATTTGATCATCAAGGAAGAGTACTAGACAAATCTCTCGAACAGTCTGGTGGCTCAACATCAAAAGAATACAGTCCAAACCAGAAGAATTATCATGACGCTGAAGCTTATTTGAAAGACGTGGCAGAAAAAGCAATCAAAGATATGCTGAATGCTAAGGGGAAGAGGACCTTAGAAGAGAAAGCAAATGATAATGAGCGAGTGGTGCCTTTCACAGACAAAATCATGTCAACGGTTATCTTATCCTATGTAAAGATCCTAACTCTGAAGTATCATGGAACTACAAATCCTGACGATCACTTGATGGATTTCGATAGCCAAATGGATCTGTATAATGCATCTGGAGCCGTACGATGCAGATTGTTTTTGGTAACTCTCCAAGGGGCCACAACTAAATGGTATCGACAATACCGTGAAACGACGATTTACTCATGGAAGCAATTTTCTTACGAGTTCTCTGTCCAATTTTGTATATGCAAGGACCCAACCATCGATTATACAGTTCTGGCTAACATTAAACATAGACAGGGAGAGTCTTTGGGAGATTACCTCAAAAAGTTCAACACAGAAGCATTAAAGGTTAAAGACACGAATGACCGTGATAAGCTCATTGCGGTACATTTCGGATTAATAGAGAATACTCCATTCTGGAAACAACTCTTTATTCATAGGTGCAAGGATCTGTAGGACTTCCATTTTCAGGCTAACAAATTCATTCATATGGATGAGTTATATCACGCTAAAAAGAAAGCAATTCCAAAGAAGGAAAGTGGAAGGTTTGGATTGGATCGTGGACATAAGAGAACAAGATGGAAAGAGCCTAATGCTAATGCAATCGCTTTAAACAAGCCATTGTCTTACATTTATGCTGTGACAAAGGAGAAGGTCAACTTCCCAACTTCCTTTAAGGCCAAGAATTATCCAGAATAGAGGAAAGGGGACGAATATTGCATTTACCACAAAGCAAATGGCCACAAAACTGATGGATACAGAGTCTTGGCGGGAATCATTCAGAAGCTAATTCGTGAGGGTCATTTGAAGGAGTTCATCCAGGACAAACAGAAAGCTCCACGGACTGGGGACGGTCCGCAAAAGTTTCCTAGTGATGCTGTTAATATCTTGGAGGAAGAAGATCCTTTGAGCTTGAGTCTGCCGCTGAACAGGATCGATGTAATTCATAGAGGGCCACATCCTGCGGGGACTAGCAAAGGAGCAAGGAAAAAGTACATCAAAGAGGCTAGAGAAGGTGTGTTCTCTGTTCAAGAAGAGCCCCCTCTTAAAAATCCACGACTCAACATCCCAATGCCAAATCTCGTGTTTCTCCCTGAGAGATTAAGAAGGGAGTCCATCACCACACAATGATCCCCTAATAATCACAGCTCAGATTGGATTGTTTATAGTATCCAAAATTCTCGTGGATACTGATAGTGTGGTCAATGTCATTTTTAAGCATGCCTTTGATCAAATGGGCAACCCTGAAGACAAGCTAGAGCCCAACATCGAACCAATCTTTGGGTCCAACAACAAAGGGTCGACCCTTGTGGGACAAGTAAAATTGCTAGTACAGATGGGGGTACCATCATGTTGCCGAACTTTCGAAACTCTCTTCATGATCATTAACTAACCATCCTATTACAACGCTTTCTTCGGCAGACCTGCACTTGATGAGATAGATGCTTTTGTCTCACTGAAATTTCTGATGGTGAAATTCTTGACCAAGAGAGGCTGGGGTACTGTCCGCAGAGAGCAATTCAGCTCTCGCGAAATGTATTTTGCTACGATTGACCAATGCAAAAGGGAGTCTTCTGCTTACTTTGATTCTTCTACTGTTTTTCAGCCTTCGGATGATAGGTTTTTACATCCAACATTCGAAGTAAAGATTAGATCTAATAAGACTAACAAAGTATGTATGAAAGGCACATTTCTCCTGAAAGCAAGAGGAAGAGGGTCGATGCTAATTCTGTAGAAGAAGGCCAAATCATCACAGAATTTGATTGTCGTGGGGAAGCAGAAAGAATAAAACCCATAGAATATCTTGAGGAGATATGCATAGACCTAGATATTCCACTGAAGTAGTCAAAATGGGAAAGGAATTGGATAGCAACTTGAAGAAGGACTTGATTCAGTTTCTTAAAACCAATAAAGACGTATTTTCTTGGTCTTATTCATATATGGTGGGGATTGATCCATCGGTTATATGTCATGCGCTGAACATCAATCCTGGAGCAGCCCCCATTAGATAGAAAAATGACAACTGGATAAAGTATGGTATGATGCCTTAAAAGAGGAAGTTAGGCTCTTTGAAAATGGATTTATTCGGAAAATCTACTACCCAAAATGGCTAGCAAACCCAGTATTAGTAAAAAAAGTCGAACGGTAAGTGGAGGACTTGCGTCGATTATACTGACTTAAACAAGGCCTGTTTGAAAGACTGTTTTCCATTGCCATGGATTGATCGGTTGGTTGATGCAACTAGCGGGCATAGGTTATTATCTCTCATGGATGCATACTTAGAATATAATCATATACCAATGTTCAAGCTAGATGAGGAACATACAGGTTTCATTATTGATTGGGGAATCTACTGCTACAAATTGATGCCTTTCGGATTAAAAAATGCAGGGGCTGCATATCAAAAGTTAGTCAACGGGATGTTTAAAGAACAGATTGGTCGAAATATGGAGGTTTATGTTGATGACATGCCAGTTAAGTCTTGTGAGGCTAAAAGACACCTTGAAGATCTAGAAGAAATGTTCGAAATTTTACGGAAATATCAGATGAAACTGAATCCCCGAAAATGCTTTTTCGGAGTCCATTCAGGGAAGTTTTTGGGCTATCTTATGAGTGCTCAAGGGATTAAAGCTAGCCCAAACCAGATTCAAGCTATCAAGGATATGGCTGAGCCCAAAACTAACAAAGAGGTAATGAGTTTAAACGGAAGGATAGCTACTCTAAGCAGGTTCATTTCCAAGGCGACTGATAAATGCATCCCCTTTTTCAACGTGATCAAGAAGAAGAAAAACTTTGAATGGGGAGAAGATTGTAAGAAAGCTTTTCAAGAGTTAAGAAATCATTTGGAAAAACCACCAATACTATCTAGTCCCGAGAATGGTGAAAACTTGTACCTATACATGGCGGTCTCAGAACATGTGGTGAGTTCGGTTTTGATCAGAGAAGGAAGTGGGAATCAACTTCCTATTTATTTCGTAAGCAGGCAGTTAAAGGATGCAGAGGTTCGATATCCGGTAATAGAAAAACTATCTATTGCTTAATACTCACGACGCATAACTTAGAGCATACTTTCAAGCACATCCAATCAGGGTATTGACCAATTTTCCCCTCAAACAAGTTTTCAGTAAGGCAGAAACTTCGAGTAGGCTGGTAAAATAGGGAATTAATCAAGCTTAGTCAGTATGATATTGAGTTTCAGCCACGAGCAGCTATTAAAGGGCAAGCATTGGCGGATTTTATTAATGAGTGTACCAATTTCATTAAGGAACAATCAGAAAAGGAAAGCTATTAAAAACCTATATGGCAGTTATTCGTCGATGGTGTATTAAATGAACAAGGGGCCGGTGCGGGGTGTGTCATAATAACACCAGACGGACACCGCCTACACTATGCCATGAAGTTAGGATTTCCCGCAACAAACAATGTAGCCGAATATGAATCAATGGTGGTAGGGTTGACTTTGGCATTGGAGCTCAAAATCCCACGGATTCAAATCTTTAGTGATTCGCAACTAATGGTAAATCAAGTGAAGAAAGTGTATCTGACTAAAGACGACAAGCTTTCTCTATATGCAAAGAAGATATCGAAGATGCTCGTTTTATTTGAAGATTTTTCTATACATCAAGTTCCGCAAGGTGAAAACTCACGGACAGATTCGTTAGCAAAGTTGGCTAGTTCAAGGGGAGCACCAGAAACTCGGATTGTGCCAGTAGGATATCAAGCAAATCCGAGTATTGAAGAGGGCCATCCGAACAAGGAAAGGAACTGTTAGTCCTAACAAGATCCCAAGCCATGTCACGAGAAAGGGAAGAAAAAGAAATTAATAGGGAAATCCCAAATGAGAGGATCAACCAGCCAAGGATAGATGACTATTATAATAATACTTGGATGTCGCCTATTGTCGAATATCTTTCTAAAGGGATATTTCCATCTAATAAGGAGAAGCTAAGAAAATCAGGCGACAAGCTCCAACTTTCACAATAGTGGATGGAATCCTTTACAAGAAAGGATATGCACTACCTTACTTATGATGTGTAAGCCTAGAAGATGGGATGAAATTGTTGGTGGAGAAGCACATAAAGGATTCTGCACAGACCACTCTAATGGGACAAAGTTGATAAAAAAGATAACGAGACAAGATTTTATTGGCCTCGTATGGTAAGTCAAGCCATTGAATATGTAAGGAGATGCGAGAAATGCCAAAAATACTCGAAGATTCCCCGATTGCCACCAAGTCAATTTACTCCGATTTCAAGTCCATGGCCCTTTGATATATGGAGAATTGACTTAATCGACCCATTGCCAATTTCCAAAGGGGGGCAAAATATGATATAGTCGCCATAGACTACTTTACTAAATGGGTCGAAGCAGAACCACTCCCCAAGATCACTTCTGGGAAAGTGCTCATATTTGTCATAAAAAAAATTATAACTAGATTTGGAATTCCCCAAAAGATTATCTTAGACAACGAAACGCAGTTTGAAAGTGAAGAATTTTCTTGGTTTTGTCAAAAGAATAGGATTATTAAAAGCTTTTCCTCCGTGGCACATCCAAAGGCAAATGGGGTCGTTGAAGCTACAAATAAGACTATAAAGACTATTCTGAAAAAGCGACTGAACAAAGCTAAAAGGAATTGGGTAGAAGAGTTGCCACTTGTACTATGGGCTTATCGAACATCTACCAGAACAGCGACAGGACATACTCCCTATTCATTAACATATGGGTGTGAGGCGATGTTACCAATTGAAATTGAAATCCCCTCGCATCGAAGGATCACATATGCATTTGATTTAAACCAGGAGCTAAAGAGAGAATCGCTGGATTTAATACATGAGTTGAGAGATGAAGCAGCAATTCGAACAGTAGAATATCAGAGAAGAATTTCGAAATATTACAATTCAAAAGTAAAAACAAGATCATTTCAAGAAGGAGACCTAATACTCCGAAAGGTAATGGCAAACACGAGAAATCCTTCAGATGGACCGTTAGGACCAAACTGGGAAGGTCCTCTAATCATATGCAAAGTAATTCCTACAAGAGCTTATAAGTTATGCCAACTAGATAACAATATGGTTCCTAAAATATGGAACGCAGAACATTTGAGACTATATTTTCCTACAATAAATGAATAAAGCATCTCTTTCTTCAAAAGAAAAGCCTACGTGGTTGGGAGTAGAATTCTCTTTGCATTTGGACTAAGACGTCCAAGTCCAAGAAGCGGCATATCAAACAATGGACTAAGACGTCCGAGCTTGAGAAGCGGCATGTCAAGTGACGGACTAAGACGTCCAAGCTTGAGAAGCGGCAAATCAAACAACAACTACATACAAGACCTAAAGGGTTGGCACATGTCGAAAGAGACAAAACCCAAAGAGCGGAACAAAACAGAAGGCTTAAATGAGAATCTGCAGCCTCCAACTAATCATCAAAGAAGAATTTCTGAACTTCACTTATTAATACCCGAATATGAGTTTTGGGTCTTTCATTATTAAATTTTGGACTTCATTTGTTAATACCCGAATCTGGGTTTCGGGTCTCTAAGAATAATTTATGGTCTTCATCATACCCGAATCTGGGTTTCAGGACTGTTATTAATTATCGGACTTCACTTATTAATGCCCTAATCTAGGCTTAAGATTTCTATTATGAAGATAATTATTATAATTTCTAACTATCCACCACTAATACCCAAATCTGGGTTTGAGAATTTTATTACGAAGACCACTCCCGATTATCAATTATTAAAACCCAAATCTGGGTTCCAGACATCTTACTATTAACTTTTGAACTTCACTTATTGATACCCGAATCTGGGTTTTAGATTTCTGAACTTTCTAATACCTGAATTTGAGTTTCAGGTCTTTCACCGTCAATTCTGGATTTCATCTATTAATTCCCAAATCTGGGTTTCAAGGCAGTTGATATTGAGATTACAATGGATGTCTAAGTCTTCAATCAAAACTTTGAGTTTGTCTTCTTAATGCCCAAATCAGGGTTATTGATTTGCTACTCTGAACAACATTTACCGACATCTGAATCTTGGCCCCTGGATCATTCTTATCACCAAGAGGAGTTTCTAAATACCTATTACTTATCCTCCAAATAAGGATTTATGGAATACAATAACTAATTTCTAGATGGGAGCCCATGACCTTTTATTTCAAAATGTTTGTTGTCTCCAACAGACACTTATTTGACATCAATTATTATATACCTGGGTTACTATTAATCTCGTGGAGTTCAACTATGAATTCCATTTTTAACTACAAAAGTTGAATGGTGGGACTTATAATATTGTCAAACAAAAGTCTTTAGTTCTCAATCGTTCACACTTGTGGATTTCGTATCCTTTATTAACTCAAGATTATGACTAGTTAATTTTTTAGGTTTAGAAGCACTGCTATATTGACTTTATTTCCAAATCATGAAGCATATATTTAGATTAGTAATGAGCTAACGATAGAAAATGTTACTTGCTTTGAATTTTGCAGGAAAATAAGGTTATTAAGAACGAAGTAATTGTGAAATTTTTGTCCTAAAGAACAAAAGCTTCTTTCATTGGGGGGGATGTTAACCATAAAATCCACTTAAAAATAATTGTACGAAAGAACGATAATTAAAGTGTTAGGCTCTACTAAAATTGAAGACATGGGTTTTGTCAAAGTTCAAGGAAGGGTGTTTCAAAGGCATTGAGATGGCTTTTGAAGGATCGCAAGCACCAGGTGTCATCCCAAATGATAAGCAGTATAAAATGTTTCGAAAAGATGATAAAAGAAGGCAAGGCTACCCTTCCGCCTCATTAAAACCTTTCAATGCAGATGGATTCGCATATATAAGAGAAGCAGGAATGAGTTCGAAACCCCTTTCGAAGATGTTGAACGAAAGGCTTGCGCGATGATCCAGTTCCTTCAAAATAGAAGGTTTCGCCATTGTCGATTTACCACCTGAAGAATTGATTCCGACACACCTTTTGAAACCAAGGACAAGCCTTTTGAAATGGATGGAACCTTTTGAAAGCATGGTGAAAATCCTACATGAAGGCTAAAGTACAACAACTATAACGGTCCGTTTTTCCATACCCTTTGAATCTACAATAAACCACGCATGTCTAACTCAAATTGCACGAAAAGACAGATCATTAAGGGTAGTAAAGAAAAATAGATAGAACAGAATCTCACACGAATGGAATAATATATAATATTGAACAACTATCTTTACAGCGGAAAACTTTTAAATACATATATCATAGTCTAACCTAAATTCAGCTTGGACAGTTATAAACATCTGTCCTTACAATTGCTGACAAACAACAGTGGATAAAAGAATACGTCCATACATAGATGGATATCTCCAGCTCTCCTCTGGAAACTTCAACCCATCTTCAACTAAACCTAAAACTACTTGGATCTGACCCGAGTATTGAAAATACATGAATCAGGCTTGATAAACCAGCGTGAGAAAAACTCAATAATAAATGACAGTGTCATATATCAGCCTTTGAATAAAATCCTTTGAAAAGAAAGAGTATCTCATAAGACCACGCTCACACATAAACACTGACGGGTTTTTACCTTATGATAACTAAAACACTTTTATACCAAAACATTTGATATTATTTTTAATGACATATCTTTGAAAACATTTGCAAATAAACTTATTAATCTTAGCCGAAATTGTTACCATTATTAAATTCCAGCGTACCAGGCTCTATAAACAAAACCGTAGGTTCTTATTGGAGAAAGAATTTCCATACAAATGACCAGGTGAATGGACTACCTTCCGATGGGTACACCTCTAGATGGATGTTCCGAGGAACCATCACAAATCTCCTCTACCAACACAAGACCGACCTATCTCTATAACTAGGTAGTACCGAATATGTCATCTCCCGGTCGTTACTGACCTTTAAACCGGGCGCCCGAGCATACAAACCACATTAATTTACATCCCGAACGTCATAACAGGAAGAAATATATCTAGAAGGGGATGATCATATCCTAATTGGGAATGACCCACTTAGCCTTGCTGCATCTAACCCTGTTTCGATCATTTCTGGTTGATGAGGCTTGAGGCTACGATTACCTTTTCACATAGCACATCTTCTTTCACTTTGAATGCCACGTTGCCATTCCACATTCACACGACTGATTTCTATAAATGTATAACTTCCTGAACTTGTAAGGCTCGGGAAAGGGTGTTAAGCTAAGAGAAGGTGTCTTTTTCGCAACCAAACTAATATACTTTCATAGAGATCACTCACTGTGATTTGGAATGCAAGGTCGGACATTCATCCATACAAGTTCGTTTTGGGACTGAACGAAACTGAAGGCAGTTTCCTCGGCCATTACTAGGTGAGAAGTCCTTGTGGTCTTGAGATTTTTCTTAACAAAGAGACCACTCCTGCAATATAGTGAATCAGAAGTTTATCCCCACTTAATCAATAAGTAGCCCCTCTTTATTATTCGTCTCAATATCTCTGTCTTTAAACATCTTCATTCTTCGAACACGCAAATTGGTTCGAAGTGGTTTTCGGATAGGAATCACCCAAATTCGACCCTGGTTCCTTCGAAACCCAATTATCGATAAAAAGTGAATATGAGTATACAAGATTTATTAAGTCCCTTTTCACTTTAATTCTTCTTGGATGATTTCAAAACCTCTTCCTTTTGTCTTAGAGTAATTAATTCATTCTTTTGCTTTGGATAATACCAATCTCCTTTTATTTTGGAAAAATTATTATAATCTTTTAAGAGCATCTGGGCTTTCCTTTCGATCTGTTCCACCCCTCGCCTAAGAAGAGAAAACAGAGGCTAGGTAAGTTCAGGGCACTGGTTTCTCCATCTCAAACCTTAGTTAAACACCTTGTTTTATCTTCCCAGATCTCACAAGCGGGACAAATGTACTAGTCGTTTCCGCATACTCAGTTATTAGCTTTTATTTTTGGAATTGATTATAAAGATTCCAAATTATATTTTAAACGCTTAATTTTCCTTTTAAAAACATTCATAATAGATTCTAGGAAAAATTGTTACGTTTAACTCATATTCCAAAAGTTATAGAATTCGCAGCATAAAAGTGCTGCAGAAAGTGCTATATAAGCTTACTTGATTTAAACAACTTTTTATATTTGAAAATTCATATTTTCCAATTTAAACATCTTCTAAACTATTTAAATGGATTTATCCAATTTATTCCATATTTTTCCATAATTAAAAACGTTCATTTAAACGGATTTCCCGTTATGGTCACTTAACTCCACTAGCGCGATTTTTCTAAAAAAATTGATTTGGATATATTTCAAAATCTACTCAACGAAATTTTTATTTTCTTTCTTCGTTTGGAAGATATGGATATGATAGTCCAGAATTTTCTTATCTCGAAGAATTCCGAGCTATATTCCACTCTATACACTCATTTGAACTTTTCGGCGCGAAATCGCGAACTACCGTTGCGTGACGCACATAGTTTTCACTTATTTTTCAATACTTGAAATAATCTATTCAAATTAAATTTTATTACTTATAAAACCGTTACAAATAGTTTTAAACCAATATTTTCACTTTTAAAAGTATTTAAAATGTATTTTCAATATTTCCCTATTATAATATTATTTTATTCCTATTATTTTAATATTAAAATTTAAATTTTAAATTCCAATTTCAATCCAATTTTAAATTAAACTAAATTAAAACTTAGATTTCAAATCAAATTTCAATTCTAATTTAAATTTCAACCTTAATTTCACTTTAAATTTTAAATCGATTTCAATTTCAATTTCACTATTCATTTCAATTTTAACTTTCCATGTCAAATCTAATCTCACTTATAATTTCAAATTCTCTTTTATTTCCATTTTAATTTCAATTCCACTTAAAAAAAGACTTATTTTTTCAAAGTATATCATATCAACAAAATTGGTTTTATTTAAAAAAGATGATACTTAATCAAAATGAGCATAATCGAGTTAACATTTATCACTAACATAATTATGGTCCATACACAAGCTAATATGATAAATAATCACAGCCATAAACACTTGCAACTATTAAAACATAACACAAACATAACCAAACATCCGTAACATAAAACGTTGATTATCTAACATAACAATTCGACTTGATAATCAATTTAAGTCATATAGCGATGAGAATTTTCTCACCTTCATTTCCACTCCATCAATCTTTTATGTAAGTTACGCCCCTCTCGAACTAACGTGCTATTTTTCGAGCATTTCGAATTTGTCGTTTCCTTTCTTTCTCCTTTTCTTTTCTTTTCTTCTTTTCTTTTTATTTTTTTTATTTGGGCGTGTGCTTTGAAGGGGGTATGGAGGGTACGACCTTTGGGAAGGTTTGGGTAGAGGCATGCGTGAGCTTTGGTGGTGGGTAAGTGGGCTTGCGTGAGGTTTTGAGGTGGGTAGGTGGGTTTGCGTGGGGTTTTGAGGTGGCTATGTGCAGTATGAGTGTGTGTGGTGGTGTAGCTTGGTGGAGATGGTGGAAGTGAATGTAGAGGTGGGAAGCCATGGATATGAAGATGAAGAAGAAGAAGAAAGTGAAGAATGAAGTAAAGTGTGAAAGAATGGAAGGTATGCATGCTTATTTATACTTGAGTTTGGAAGAGCAAATGATTTAAATACGCTTATCTACATTTTTGACTTTTAAACCATTTTTATAACTCTTTTCAAGGCATGATAAAAAATCCATTAAATGTGAGATGATGTTAAGATGTGAATTTGTTCTTAAGAAATGATGTTTGCCTTTTTTCTTACTTTCTAAATTACTAAAAAAACTCTTTTACTCCTTTTCCATGCAACAAAAGGACTTGTGCATTTATGGTGATGGATATAAGTGTAATGATGTTGTTCCTTAAGCTTACTTAAACACTCTTTTGTTAAATAATGCTTTTACATCTTTCTTTTATGTTTTATTTTATTTACT
Organism: Allium fistulosum; assembly: GCA_030737815.1. NCBI lineage: Eukaryota > Viridiplantae > Streptophyta > Magnoliopsida > Asparagales > Amaryllidaceae > Allium > Allium fistulosum. The sequence goes on along the minus strand of CM060902.1, from coordinate 1,363,877,419 downwards.
TTCCTAATATAACTTTTTTGTCTTATATGCTAAATGTATAAATGTTTAAAGTTTGTAAAGTTGTATATATGTGATAGAAAACATATCATGTTGCAACAACTTAATGGCAACTTGTTTTGGTTGAAAACGGTGTTTTTGTTGACAAATTTTACAGTCAAAATTTAACGTTTTTGTTAAACTATATTTTAAAGTAAACCAAACTTAAAAATGGACTTTCTACTTTTTTTAAATAAATTAAAACACGTCTATTCATATTTTAAAATTATATTTAAATAATATCAAATTCTCCATTTCTATAGTGTATGTAAAACTAACAAAATACGACAAATTTTGGTTATTTTTGTAAAATGATTATTAATATACATTTAAATCTTTTAATATACTTTTATTATCTTTATTAGGTGTTTGAAATAAGATTTAACTTTTCAAATAAATATTTAAACATATTTATTTAAGCATTTATTTATTTTTAACAAAATAACTTTTGCTGATTTGTTCTACAATTCAAATTTATACTTTTTAATTATTAACCATAAGAATAAATAATTTCTCTATTATTATTTATTATATATAACATATTTATTTAAGTTTTAAACCTTTTTAAATTTAAAATAAACAAAATCTCTCATTTTCGAAGTAGCGAAATTACTAGTCGTTACATTCTCCCCTACTTAAAAGCATTTCGTCCTCGAAATGGAATCAAAGATACGGAACTATAAAGGTCAACAATATATGCAAAGCAAATGCTACTAAATACTGATCATGAAATACAGACATAGATCCTAATCCCAAACCCGAGTGCGTACTACACACTTAAGATTATATATACAACAACCAAACAAGACTATTCATCCAAAAACAACCACACTGATACTATATTAACATAAGTGAATACATCCACATAACCCATCCCCTGACCTGAGCATGTACTATACCTGAGGTCTATATATATATATATATACATACCAAAACATCAGTCCAACCCCTATATCATAGTGTTACTATTTAAGATAACTATCCAACTACTATGTAGACAGACCCAAAACAACATACTATACGTGATATTTGATTCGATCTATTATTTGAATCCACAACTTTACTTCCGAACTAGTATCGATCCCCCGATTTTCTAGTGCGAACTCTGATCAGGCTTCTAGATCAGACCCTTTGCTTTCCTTGCATAGCTCTCAACTATGATAGAAAACTTGAGTACATAATTACAAACTCTCATCAATGCTCACTGTCAAGAATTGAGTGATAAATCCTTTTTTGTATTGGTGTAAACACCTCAAAGTTCTATACTCAAATCTTAGATCAAAAATTTATGTGCCGAAATGATCTACGTATAACTTACATATTTATTCACATTCGTTTTTACCTAATAAAAATATTTCTTCAAAATTCCTATTAATCCTAGTTTATTTCACAACCATATACTAAATCAAATTTCTTAACCTTAAACCCATTAAATACCTTATAGTCAAATTGTGAAACTTAATTCACATGGTATTTGTTATTTAAACATTCTCATCCAACGATCAGCCTACTAACCACATTATTCAAAACTATCCACTTCTAATCTTACTTTATTACAAATGTTACCCAAAATGTATCACTAATTCAAGGTTTTATACTAGGATGATATTTCTTATATCTCTTATTCCTAAATTTCACTTTGATTTTAACCTAATTAAAGTGTCTAAATTTCAAATTATCCTATCTCCTTTATAAGTTATAGAACTTACCCTTTTATATTATATTTACCAAAAGTCTCAATTTAGGCTTATCTTTGATAAGAATTTTTTTTCTTCTAAGTGTGCATATTTTTTTTACTTTCTCTAATTACAACTTCTAGCTTCAACATTATCATCAAATATCTTATAGTCAAATTATGAATTTTACTTTACAAGACATTTGTACTTAGCTTTTAAATCCATCAATTTTGATGATCATTAAATCATTATTTCTTAATAACCAAGTGTCTAGGGGTATATGATTAAAGTTCTAAATTCTAGCTTTTAACTAATTGATTCTTATCTTTATAGTTAAATTGTGCAATTCTAATCTTAAGATGTCCTTTATTAACTTGTTTTTAATCAATTCAAGTTGCTTATTTATTAATCTATATTTCAAACAACCATTTATTTTTTTACTTAATATTTTTCAAATATATTTCCCTTTTTACTTTCAAAACATACACTTAGGTAAAATTATTTCATTTACCAACTTTACCAAAACAAAAATCATTTTTATAAAATTAACAAATACAATCTCGTATATAATACTCTCATAACTCATTCTAGGGTGTTACTAACCCTATCTATAATGAGTGGCTCATCCTAGGATATTACTAATCCTATCCCTGATGAGTCTTTACCCTACCAAAGCCAAGGTTCTTGCTTAACCTTCAGCTCTGATACCAAATATAACGGCCCATTTTTTTGTACCCTTTGAATCAACAATAAACCACACATGTCTAACTCAAATTGCATAAAAAGACAGATCATTAAGGGTAGTAAAGAAAAATAGATAGAACCAAATCTCACACGATGGAATAATATATAATATTGAACAAGTATCTTTACAGCGGAAAACTTTTAAATACATATATTAAAGTCTAACCTAAATTCAGCTTAGACAGTTATAAACATCTATCCTTACAATTGCTGACAAATATTAAACAAAAACAAATAGACAACATCGGATAAAAGAATACGTCCATACGTAGATGAATATCTCCAGCTCTCCTCTGGAAACTTCAACCGTCTTCAACTAAACCTGAAACTACTCGGATCTGACCCGAGTATTAAAAATACCCGGATCAGGCTTGATAAACCAGCGTGAGAAAAACTCAATAATAAATGATAGTGTCATATATCAGTCTTTGAATAAAATCCTTTGAAAAGAAAGAGTATCTCATAAGACCATGCCCACACATAAACACTGACGGGTTTTTACCTTATGATAACTAAAACACTTTTATATCAAAACATTTGATATTATGTTTAATGACATATCTTTGAAAACATTTGCAAATAAACTTATTAATCTTAGCCGAAATTGTTACCATTATTAAATTCCATCGTACTAGGCTCTACAAACAAAACCGTAAGTTCTTATTGGAGAATGGATTTCCATAGAAATGACCAGGTGAAGGGACTATCTTCCAATGGGTACACCTCTAGATGGATGTCCCGAGGAACCATCACAAAGCTCCTCTACCAACACAAGTCCGGCCTACCTCTATAACTAGGTATTACCGAATATGTCATCCCCTGTTCGTTACCGACCTTTAAACCGAGCGCCCAAGCATACAAACCACATTAATTTACATCCCGAACGTCATAGCGGGAAGAAATAGATCTAGAAGGGGATGATCATACCCTAATAGGGAATAACCCACTTAGCCTTACTGCATCTAACCCTGTTTCGGTCATTTCCGTTGATGAGGCTCGATGCTACGATTACCTTTTCACATAGCACATCTTCTTTCACTTTGAATGTCACATTGCCATTCCACATTTACACGACTAATTTTTATAAACGTATCATTTCTTGAACTTGTAAGGCTCAGGAAAGGGTGTTAAGCTAAGAGAAGGCATCTTCTCCGCCACCAAACTGATATACTTTTATAGAGATCACTCATTGTGATTTGGAATGCAAGGTCAGACATTCATCCATACAAGTTCGTCCTGAGAGAACGAAACCGAAGGCACTTTCCTCGGCCATTACTAGGCGAGAAGTCCTTGTGGTCTTGAGATTTTTCATAACAAAGAGACCACTGCTGCAATATAGTGAATCGGGAGTATATCCCCAATTAATCAACAAGTAGTCCCTCATTATTATTCGTCTCAATATCTCCATCTTCAAACATCTTCATTCTTTGAATATGTAAATTGATTCGAAGTGGTTTTTGGATAGGAATCACCCAAATTCGACCCTGGTTCCTTCGAAACCCAATTATCGATAAAAAGTGAATATGAGTATACATGATTTATTAAGTCTCTTTTCACTTTAATTCTTCTCGGATGATTTCAAAACCTCTTCCTTTTGTCTTAGAGTAATTAATTTATTCTTTTGCTTTGGATAATACCAATCTCCTTTTATTTTGGAAAAATAAATATAATCTTTTTAGAGCATCCGAGATTTCCTTTCGATCTGTTCCACCCCTCGCCTAAGAAGAGAAAACAGAGGCCAGGTAAGTTCAGGGCACTGGTTGCTCCATCCCTAACCTTAGTTAAACACCTTGCTTTATCTTCCCAGATCTCATAGACGGGAAAAATGTACTAGTCGTTTCTACATACTCAGTTATTAGCTTTTATTTTTGTAATTGATTATAAAGATTCCAAATTATATTTTAAATTCTTAATTTTCCTTTTAAAATCATTCATAATAGATTCTAGAAAAAATTGTTACGTTTAACTCATATTCCAAAAGTTATAGAATTCACAGCATAAAAGTGCTATGGAAAGTGCTATTTAAGCTTACTTGATTTAAACAACTTTTAATATTTGAAAATTCATATCTTCCAATTTAAATCTCTTCTAAACTATTTAAATGGATTTATCCAATTTATTTCATATTTTTTCATAATTAAAAACGTTCATTTAAACGGATTTCTCGTTATGGTCACTTAACTGCACTAGCGCGGTTTTTCTAGAAAATTGATTTGGATATATTACAACAATTTCCAACAATTGTAATAAATTCTTTTACAACGTAGACTAAGAGTTGTAAGAATGGTATTTGGGTGTGTGCAAATAAATTACAACAGTTCTAAAATGTTGTAATAAATTTATTACAACATTTTACCACAACGATTTTGATAAGTGGTAATAGACGTAGACCCTATTACAGCTGTGGCTAAGACAACATTTGGGAAAACATTGTAAAGTATGTACTATAACTTTTTTGAGAGTTGTAAATGACGTTTTTTGTTGTAGTGATTGCAAATAACTTGATACAGTATCTCCCAGAATTACCACTTGTAGCTATGCATAAAAGATTCTTCTATTTTATTTATTGAATTAGAGAAGCAATCTTAAAATGTCATGTCAACCATTATAATAAATACATTGAATAGTTTTAGGAAGACATGAAAGAAATTGAAAAAAAATGATCTCTCTAACATGTGTGCGGAAGCTTCTTAGGATGTTATTCTCCCACCTGTAATAACTATATATATGTATATAATGGACATACCACTATAAAAACCGACTTGTCTATGGAAAAAAGCTAGGAGTTCTCGTTTTCATCATCCTTGGTAAAATCTAGCCCACCATGTAGACATTCATAAACCGCTCTACCTTAGAGCAATTACATGAAAAAGGGAATATTGACAATGGATAAAACTAAAAAAAATTAAATCTAACTAAACTATTTATTGTTGACATGAATGTACAAGTAAGCATCCGTTGGGTTACGTATATTGGTGGGTATTTTACCAATCGCGGCTATATAATCAGTTCACATACAAGAGATTCCATTTTCACTATAAATTACGCCTTCACTACAGATGAAACTAGAAATGTAACCGTCACTGTAATTTTCGGTATAACCTAAAATGTAACTCTTATCTTATTGGATTGAATCTAGTCAATCAATTTCATAAAAAATATAAATTAGGTAATTTAAAAAAATTACTAGAAAAAATAGCTGATTAATCCTTTTTCTAAAAAAGGATCGAGCCAAGTTTAATTGCAATCAATTAGGAGAACAAACAGTATTTGTCAACTTTATTCGATCTTATATTTCTCTAAAGCAAGAGTTCTATACAATTTATCTCTTTCAACTTGGATGCCATGAGGTGGGCCTTGGAAAAATTTAGAATAAGTAGAAGGAATTCGCAGATCCTCTAAATGTAAGCTTGCAGTTCATTTTGTAATTATTAATTTTTTAACTAAAATGTTCATTTTTGAAGTAGAAAATTATTTTTATAAAAAAAGAGAAGCAAAATATGATGTTAAAAAATATTTGCTTACTTTATTGATTGGATCAATCAGAATTGATTTTGGGGACTAGATCCTAATCTATTGTCAACGTGGTCAATTCCATCTACAAAAAAAATCCATTAAAACGAGCCTTCGAATTTTTATGAATGGTCGATAACTAGTGTATTTCGGGTATATCATATGATTTTAAAGGACACTAACCACTTTATTCATAGGTTTTCACAAGACGCCTATTAACAAATTTCTTTATTAACCTCAGAATGTGGAGAATTGGCAAAACTTGGTTAGGAGTTAGCTAAAAAGCCTTAAAACCTTTTTGTAAGTAGTGCGTGTCCCATGATGAAGTCAAAGTCATGTTGAATATAGGAGAGTCCACCATGTCGTATGCATGATAGTCCAACATAAGTCCAAAGTCATGTCATATGCATGATAGCCTAATACAAGTCAAAAGTGAAGTCTCTTTATTGATATGCTATGCAATTGTTAATTGTACAAGCTCTTATTTGTAAAAAGGTCACAAAATTACAGTTGGCAATTGATTTAGGGTTACAAACTTTGAAAATGTAAGAAAAGGAAAAGAATCAGTCGCCCCTTCCACGATGCCATGGATCCATATTTATCGGGGTGGAGATGGGCGACATGGCTGCTACGTGTCACTTTCGGAATACCTAACTTTCGGCATCATCAGCTGCCTCAATGGCATTCTGCATTCTTTTGTAAATTGATGATTATGGTATCCTTTGTTGTATTATTGAACTACGAATCCATTGAGGGTTGATATGTTTCAATATCCATTATACACAGCGTTCCTTTACTAATTGCTGCCTTTCGACAACCTCCATTATGCAGTTAATATGCAGCATCGATTATTAATTCATGACATCATCCTTGCCTTGCTGATGAGCAACATCCTTGCCATATAGAAGATAAACGGTTGCATTACTAATGACCTTCGACATCAGTGTCGCATTGATGCCTTACGACATCTTTCCTTAATGATGATGAGATACGACATTTCTTAAGCACCAGTGAATGGCGACAACCTTAGTAATGGCTTACGACATCCGCTTTCATCTTATTTTCGGAAGTTAGAGATCCTTCTACTTGCTATCATTTGGCATCTATCTCTCATTGATGAGATGCGGCATTGATTAGATGCACTATTAATGAGATGCAACATCGATAATATATGATGCATGTTGGTGACTTGCGATATGCTTCCATTCGACATCATTACTCTCCCGATGATATGAGGCATCTTATGTTGCCTTTACTTGAGATGCCTTCTACTTATGCGATATGCCTTTTACTCTCAATTTCGATATTCTATCCGTGACGAAGTTCGATATCATTTTTTGTAATGAAATTCGATATCATTTCTTTGTGGCTGTTTTTAAGTTCAACATCTCCTCTTCGACATGCTTTCATATTTTCGGTATTATGAATGTAGTAACATTTGCCCTCAGTATAGAGAAGATATCTACTTTTCAAGTCAATGCCTCGATGTTAGCGCTTGCGCCTATTGGTATTCTTCCTAAATCTGGGTCGTTTATTTGAATTTAGATCCGTGCCTCCTGTGCTTTCTCTTTTCCTCTATAAATACTCATTCTCCATCTTTATTCTCCTTTTATCTGCAGCTTAAAACTTAAGACAAAAACCTTAAAATCCTCAAAATTTACTCAAAAATCTTAATCTTTTCAGCATCTAAGTTTAAATTGAGGTATGATTTTCATTTTAATTAATTGAATCGACACATTAGATTGAGAGTTTTTGAATTTAAACTACGGCTAGGGTTATATTTGGGAATTCTCAATTTTGAATCAACATTTGAGATTTTGACTATTAATCTTAGAACTATAGGTTAAATCTCAGATATGTTATGCTTAAAGGTGAAATCAACTTCAAATTATCATATCACTTAGGACTTAATCGATTAATTAAAGGTAGTCGGTATCGATTTATAAACCTAGGAGTTTTTGGTTGAGTTAGAAATGGATTGTTTATGAGGAACCCAAAACCCACTTGGTTGTCGAAGTTATCGTCTTACGGAATCTATCACTTAACCTGATGTTCGATATAAGGTTTTATCTTTTAATCACCATTTCGACAACTAATTCAAAGTTTGGAAGTTATAAGAATACGAGATCCTTATAATGCCAGCAATTAATTAGTGCGATAATTATTCAGGATTTCGACATGAATTTTAAAGGGTTGTCGTATAGATTTGACAACTCTACAGTTAGTCGTTACTCTTTTTTGGCAATTCAATATTCGTGTTTGAACTTCATACAACATCATTAACCTATTATGCAGTTATCGTATAGCAGACTTATAAATTGTTTATATATTTGATATCTTTATGAGTTTAACAATTGATTAAAATATTTTTTTTAAACCATTCCAACATCGTTCATTAATCTCGACCTTCTCTTAATCCAACTTTAGGTCATTGTTATGACATCGTATTATGGTTTTTAATATTGGCTATTAATGCGACATCCTATGAATTCGACATTAATTTATTGGTTCAGCATCCTATTTAAGATGATATTAACATGATATATAATTTAATCCTTTTTGACTAGCTATAAACTTAAGATATCCCACCATGGTTTTAGCAGTTGTTCATACATTCTCTATTGATTATAGATTTCCCAAGTATTTTAAAAATTCGTCATGAATTACTTAACAAATTTTAACTCCTTAATACCATGACTTGGGTAATTTTCAATTTAACTATCCTTTGTTTAGGCATTTAATTATCTATTTTGCACTCATGAGTAACCCAAATTTTGTAAAATAAGTAGTACTTTATTGACTTTGTGTTATATCACCTAGTAGGCAAATGGAAAGCAGGAAATCGAGTAAAATCTCTAAACCACCTCCTTTTGCCAAAAAAGGAGACTTCCGGCTCAATCAATCTTACATTACTACCCAGGAGGAAGTAGACACAATTCTCTGGCAATTTAGGATTACACACATAGAGGCCATGCTTGCCGGTCTCTCTAGCAGGATAGACAACCCTCCAGAGGTGTTCTTTGTCTTTACTCCTATCCATATTTGGCATTCGGGGTATTTACCTTTTCCAGATTTCCTCTTGCAATTCCTGAAACATTTAAACATTGCTCCGATCCAGCTGACTCCCAATTCATACATCTATCCGAGCTGCCTAGAAATCCTTGCTAGTGAGGCTAAACTCCATTCTTTGAGCACTAAGACTCTTCATATCTTGGAAAATCCGGTGAGGATTAGCAAACAACAAGATAGCCCGTTTTACCGTTTTCGTCCTTTCCCAAAAAGCTTAATTACTTATCCCATTAACAAGACAAAGGAGTGGGAGGACCAATTTTTCTACGTCAAATGGTACTCTCCAAAGATCAGGGGAGCCTTCTCTGTAATCAGTAAGTTTCTTGTTTTCCATAACTTATGTTATATCTGTCATCCTCTTATGATGAATGCTTTTTTTAGATTATGCTCCCAAACAAAATATCCCTTCTACCGATGGTACCATTAAGTCCTTGACTCGGGCGTCTAAGAGTATGGGTGATGGACTTATACTCTTGACAGAGGCAAATCTCAACAGTTGTTCTCTGATTCTGGATCACCATAAGATATTAGGAACGCCCTTGGTGATAAAGGGGAATGATCATGGAAAACTATCTGTAACGACTCGGAGTTTTCGACTTCCGAAAATCGACATTAATACGTCCACTGTATCAACTGCTGAGCAATCGAATGCCGGAAAACCGAATTGTTATGGTTAAAAAGAAGAGGTAGAAGAAGACAGAAAGAAAGAAGAAACAACAGAAACAATATCAGAATCTCATATTAGCATTTTTATTGCGTATTTCCTATTTTTATTGCGTAGGTGTACCTTTTTAGCATTTTTAAGCAAAGAAGTTATTAATTTAGCATTTAGCGCAACCAAATCCCGCCAAATGGTAGCCCCGGTACCTGTACTTACTCAGTTTGAATATGTAAGTGACATATATATAAAGTTATTAACATTTTACTCCTTTAAACAACTACAACATATGCATATTAAAAGAAATGCATACTAAACAAGGTTTATAAGCAACTTATATAATTTCGACATCACTTGTAATTGTTTACAACCAATTCATATACAACGACATTCAATTATTCATTTTCAATTAGTTTACATTCACTAATTTAAATTCAAGTTGATTCACTTTCAATTTAAATTCCATCACATAGCTTTCAATTTTACTAATTCAATTTCATTAACACTTAATGAATTATACTATATATAATCAACCAACAATCATATAACAACCAATGTATATTCAACACAACCAAATTTATTCAATTTCCTTTACTTCACATTCAATTTGGTTCAACACTTTCAATTATCTTTAATGAATTAACACTTACATCCATTATTCCATATCAATTTATTTACATTTGATTGATTAACATTCAATCCATTAGTTCAATTCAATTGCTAATTCATTTTACAAATAAGGTTGAATTTCCTTTATATAACTCAAGTTCAAATCCATTTAATTCACTTTGTTATTTTACTTCGACACCAAAATCAACTTCATTTAACATCACTTAAGTTATATTCCATTTCAAATTTCCACTTACATTTGCTTTCACTATACAACTTAAGTTATATTCCTTTTAAACATCATTTGTTTAACTTAACTTAAATTTCCATTTATAAATCCAATTCAGATTCCAATTCTAAAGTAAATTCTATTTAACTTTTACCAAAGCTAAATTTATTATCTCATATTATAAGTCTAAAACTCATTTCTACTTATATTCATCAATTACAACTTGGATTTTAATTTAAATTTTGTTTATCACAACAACACTTCAATTTTCAATTTATTATGGTAGCAAATCCATCACACAGAAACTCGAAAATGATACTGATGATGCTGCAGTCATCACCCTTATTATTTCCTAGTAACAGTAGTGAACCCAGTGCTTTTTGTTCTTTTAAAATTTCCTTTATTTATAAATCACATTTACAAATCTTTTCTCATATAATTTCACTATTTTACTTTACTTATACAAGATTATTTCACAAATGTAAATCATTTTAATTATAATTCTATACTTATACAATTGATGCTTTTATTTAGATCATTCAAACAACTTTTATTGACTTATATATATTTTCACATTTTCAACAACCAAACAATTCATTTTATATACACTTTAATAATTCTGAAAGAATTATTTCCTTTATATGCAAAATATAATCGAGGTAAAATTATTTCATTTACCCAATTTAAAACCATACCATGTCGGATTATCTCGTTCAAGAGTTTAGAAACCCCTATCGATTCAGTTAGCTAGACTGCACCGACCAGAATCCATAAACAATCAACCGATAAGTCAACACAATACAAAACACTTTCAAATTCACTAACAAATACGCGCTCATATCTATTATTACACTCACACTCATTCTAGAGTACTACTGACTCTATCTAATGAGTAATTCCCAATAGAGCCAAGGTTATCACTTAACCATATGCTCTGATACCACATGTAACGACTCGGAGTTTTCGACTTTCGAAAATCGACATTAATACGTCCACTGTATCAACTGCCGAGCAATCAAATGCCGGAAAACCGAATTGTTATGGTTAAAAAGAAGAGGTAGAAGAAGACAGAAAGAAAGAAAGAAGAAACAACAGAAACAATATCAGAATCTCACATATCGCAGCGGAACAACATATAATAGATAATGAATAATATTTAAATCAAGAACTATATCAGTTTGTACATTACATTATCATCAGAGTCTACAACAACAATACAACACTGGACAGTTATACAAACTTGTCCTCATACAGAATACACAGTGGAATAATAATATCATATACAAGTGCTACGCCTCGCCATCCAGCTCGCCACTGAGCTCCACAACATCTCCTGAATCCAGAATGACCTGATAACCTAACTCTAGACTGCCCGTGTGGAAATTGGTGGGCACCCAGAGTTTAGGAAGGAAACAATAAACTCCAGGTCAGTCATGGTGACTGGTGTGAGAACTAAAACAGTTATTTATCTTTAAAACAACAACAAAGGAAGTAAAAGACATCCGCAATGCTTTTGGAAAATGAAACTACCATAAGACCTCCCGCCACACACACAATGCAAATGCAGAATTGGAGGAGATTTCTTCTTATGATAGTCAAACATGCTTACTACGCAAAATCATTGGATTATTATTATTAGTGCATAGTGCAGAAAAACATTTCGAAAGTATAATATTAATCTTAGCCAACATACAACCATTATTGTATGCCTACTATAGCTACTATGTTCAATAGCAGGTTACCGCCACATTCCATAGCAGGTTATACAACTAAAACCGTACAAGGTTCGTATTGTTTCTTTGGATTTCCAACAAATGGTCAGGCTAAGGAACTTCCTAGTGCCAATGAGATCGCCTCTGGCGGGACGTCCCGAGAACTAACTAGCTCTCTGCCAACACAAGGTCGGGTTACCCCTTACACTGGGTAACTATTACATGAATATGCCACCCCCCGGTCCTTTGGGACCTTTATCCAAGGCGCCTCAATAAACACACAATCACACAGTAAATGAGATTGGAGTAACCACATAGGTTAAATACCAGGGCTCCATACTTGATACCACCCTTTTCCAGAAGGAAATGACATACCCTAAAGGGAGCGACCCTCATAACCTTGCCGCATCATTCCTATTTCGACCATTTCTGGGTTGTGAGGTCCGAAGAGGTCTCGTCCACAAAGCTACGCTTTTTCACAAAGCCACGTTTTGATCAACAAATGATCAATAAATAATCATCACACAGCAACACTCAGCATGCCACACTACCAAATTGGGAGTATATCACTGATAACTTTCAACTACATAGCCTCTGAGCTCGTACGTCTCAAAGAAGGGTGTTAAGCTAAGAGAATAAATTCTCCGCCACCAATAGAAATGTATTTGAAAGAAATCAGCTTTATATCTCAAAATGTAATGTCAGACATGTAACCATACAAGTCTGTTCCGGGTTCGAACAGAACCGAAGGCACTTCCGAAAAAGCCCTTGCAATCCGGGTATTCACAATCCTGATCGAACTTCCCATCACAAAGGAAATCTCTATACCGTAGCTAACAGTGTAGAGACAATCAATAGGTCATCCTATCGTTTTCACAAATACCCGGTCTTCACCACCGGTCTTCAAATGCGATCCATATCGTCATATCACTTATTCGGAATGGGTTATATGACACAAAGGTCCTTTCCCAGCTAAACCGAATAGTGAGCACAATATTTAAAACACATGGATATAGGGATTTCAATTAAGTCACAACTTATTACCCAAATCCTTTCCTTTAAATGGTTTAAACAAATTACCATTTTAAATCTTTAAACAAAAAGATTTACTTCACAAAGTTTACCCAGTTTCACAAAGATTCATTCACAGATTTCCAAATCAATTCCATTTCAATTGGATTAACCCATTAAATCTTTAAATTAAGATTTAATTTATAGCTTTCAAAACTATTCACAATTCAAGTCTTTTATAATATAAAAGATACACCTTTTAAAATCTTCTTTGATTTCGAAATAAAGCTTAATCATCTTCACAAAAGTTAATTCATAGTTTTTCTCAAACTATTCACAATTCAATTTTCAACTTGAAATGTTTCGATACAAATTTGAAATCTTTTCACTTTCTGAAAGCTATTATTATTTGAAAACAGATAGTTTTCATTTTGGGAAAAACTGGTTACAATTACCCAGGTTAAAGCTATCCAAGTATAAATCTTGGATTTAAATTTAAATTTCCAAAACCATATTTTAAATGGTTAAAACCCATATAAACACCTTTTACACTTATAAAATCTTTTAGACCATAATTCCAAATTCATTGAATTCAATTTCAAAATATTGAATTCAAAATTTAAATCAAATGATTTAAATTCCAATTTTATTAAATTATTTAAAATAACTTTTATTTTTGAATCTCATTTTTCAAAAGCTTTCAATTCGAATTCCAAAACCATTTTGGATTCAAAAATTCAATCTTTAGAATTGTCAAAAATCTGTGACTTAACCGATTTCCACGTGAAATCCACATTTGTGTGTATATGGTGTAGTCCAGGGGTTTAACACAATAGTGCAACAACATTCAACCATCACAGATCAAATATAAAAATATAATTGATAAGCGGTATAAACTATAACGCTTATCTTTCATTCACAGATCACAGATATATGTATATCACAGATAAACAAATTACAGATCACAACACAAATCAGGATATATCACAAAGCATCACATATTAGAGATGTCAAACAATTTAACATCCAATAAAATCCAAACATCCATAAGTAGGATTAATTTAATTATCTGATTAATTTAAAACAGATACATTTCTATAAATCAATTTTACTAGTTATAGTAAATTAAAAATCAATTAATTTCACATTGATTTTCAAATTTATTTCAAAACACCAAATCAAATTTTTAACGAATTTCCAAATTATTTCCTTTTTAAAATAAATTTCTTTATCTCTTCAAATCTATTTAAAAATCCAAATTTTTAAATAAATTCTTCAACTTATAAATAATATTTTCGAAATCCATTTATTAAGCCCTTTTTCCCAAAATTTGAAATTTAATTCAATATGGTTCAAAAATAAGACTTTTATCTTTTTAAAACTCCTTTTAAATTTATCCAATTCTCAAAAATAATTTTTTCGAATAAATTTTCAACTTAAATTTCCAAAAATCCAATTTATTTATTTTTGGTATCCAACGATACCAAAATTATATTCGGCTAAACCGTAGCCTTCAACAAATTCAATTCACAAATATAATCACACGGCGATTATAAATAATCAACACACGACATTGAAATAAATTCAAATGTTTGAGGAATCCAGTTTGATCCCTCCAACCTGTTTCCCTGCATCCACAGATGTTAGCACAATACCAATTCCACTTCGAGGTGGAATATCGCGGTATATGGGATTTATAAAATACTATCCACTATTATGCGGCGCAATAGGGTCTCATCCGCTATATAATGCGGGAAATCAACTCCAAATACATAGATAATACCAATTCCACTTCGAGGTGGAATATCGCGGTATATGTTTTTAATAAATAACCTCCGCTTAATATGCGGCGTATAGGGTCTATTTCAACACAACAGATAGCAATCATCATTCAATTCACACAATCAAGCAATTTTAAATCTAACTATTTAAAATTTAAATCAAAACAATTTCGATTGAGTGAGAAGTTCTCACCTTGCTTTCAATAACGGTTGCAGTGTTTTATTTCGAATAAAATTAAACGCACGTTTAATTTTACTCAAAATTATCACTAGCTCCAATCAATCTCAATCTAGCTCCATTGCGTAGTGCTCGTTAAAACAAACCCAACGCAAGTCGTTTCGTCAAAAACGGACCTCGTATCAAAAAGATATAGCATTTCAAAGTTTATACGAATTTATATATAATAATTTACAATTTATTTTCAATTTCAAACCCTAGAATCAAATCTGGCCGTTCGTTTTGCTCCACTAGATCACGGCCGCATCTTCTTTTCTTCTTCCTATCGTTCATCACCAAACGAAGACAACCCACCGCCGCCGTTTATCATTGAATTATCGCGCCTCCTATCGACCACCAGAAAACGATCGAGAAGCGCCATCGTGTAGCCCACGCTCCACTCCAACTTCGCCCACACCCACTTCCAGCTCGGTGGCCATCTCGCCTCGAGAAACGTGCGTATATGTGCGACGTTTATCGTCGAATTCTCGTCGATCCATAGCTTTAAACTCGATCATAACCGTTGGATGCGAAGATCACAATGCCCCCTTCGATGTTGTAGTTGAACGTTTTCTCTAATTATTCACGGATTGGAAGAAATCGAGAAGGGAAGACGATGATTTTCTGGCCATTGTTTTGTAAGTGGCGGCCTGACCTAGTTATTTTAGGGTTTGTGAAAAAAATAAAATATGGAGGCCTTTTATAGAAAATTGCTCAAAACACTATTCATCGAAAATTTTCCGAACTCCAAACGAAGCGTGCCGGCTGACGTTTCTAAGGTTTTACCCGTGTTCCGAACACAATGGAACGTGTTTCGGGAGCTAATTCGGTCATATGTGCGAGTTACGGAATTAAACGATCAAATTTAAATTAAATCGATTAAAATGATTTCTATGCATTTTGGCTTGCCCCAGACAAACCGTAAATCCGATTGACACGAAATTTGAAACCTTACAATAATTTCACATTACGGATCCGATGAAACTGGTTTTGTCGAAATCTGAGACTGTTTGAAAAATGACTATTTTCACTCGTCAATTAAATATTAAAATATTCAATTTTCAGAAATTAACTTTTAAATCAATTTTAAAAGTTCTATAACATCGTTCTAACTCCAATATGATTTAATATAACTTTATAAATCATTTTTATACACATTTGATCCAATTATCAATTATTTACACAATTTCAATTTATTAAATTATCGATTTAATTAAACAATTAAATCACTATATTTGAATTTTAATTCATTCAGCTTACAAATTTCACTTGTTAATATTTAAAATCAATTAAATATCTGAATTTCAAATGACAGCAATTCTGGGTCGTTACACTATCATTGGTCGTTCGAAACCAGAAGGCATTCTCTATCTCCTATCCTATTCAACTTGAACTTCTTTGTAAGCTTTCATTACAACTTAAATATTGGAATTTCTTATATTGTTACCTCATAAAAATTCTCATTTTGATTTAGGCTCATCTGCACTCTTTATTGCTTCCAAGGAGAAGGAGGCCAAAGATTATGCTCCCGCCTTAGTTAAACCCAATAAACCTGCTCTTTTCAGGGAATCTATTGCTATGGCTGTTGACGAACTAAAAAGGAAAGCAAGCACTGGTACTCTAGCTGATATTTCAACTCTTCGCCTGAGTAAAAAACCTAAGCTCGGGGATAACCAGACTTTTGATGTAGTTGCCAGGAAGTCGAACATGGATGTTTCCTTGGCCACTCAAGATCCTGGCATGATTGATTTAGGCCTTCCAGATCAGGATGTGCAAGGACATGCAGGGGAGGTTCATACCCTAAAGCCCTTGCTAAACGTCCTACTTCCCACTTCGGCTTTGGGTTTTCAATGCTTATTCGAGAAGCTAGGTCCGTCTCCCCTTTCCAACGATTCTCCTCCTTTAAAGACCCAAGCTCAAACTACTCATGTGGACTTCGATAATCTTATTCATTTGGCTGTCCAATCTCCAACCATAGCTTCTCTTATGTCATTGCAGTCATCATCTTTTTCAACAGATCATCTTTATGTTCTTTTGTAATAACTTTTGTCGGTATGTATCTTCTCGTGTTTAACTATCTTGAATTCTTAACTTGGTATGTCTATGCTTAACTTATGCCCATTGTATGTTTCAGGTGGCCAAGCACATTTCCTTTCTCCAACAGAACTCTCAAGGTACTTCTAGTGAAGCGGTCGAGCTTAAGGTGCAAGTTTCTTCACTTATGAACAATGTGATCGATATTACAACAGTAAGAGATGACAACAGTAAGAGATGAAGCCATTACTGAAAAGAAGAAACCTGCTTCCTTTCTTAATGAGGAGAAAAAGGCTAAACAATTATTAGACGAGGAAGTGAAAAGGGAGTAGATCTTGAGAAGGACAAATTAGCTGATAAGAAGAAATCTCTAAAGGATAAGCTGAAAACCAAAGGTGCCATCCTGATTTATGCAAACAACATTATCAAAGATGCTAAGAAGAAAGTTTCCTTTTTCCTCGATCATGCTCTTACCACAATTACTAAAATGCTACAAAGATGCCCTGTCCGTAGTGCATTGTGATAATATCCCAAAATGCCTAGATTTAGATTTTCCTTCTATCCCGGCTTTACATGAAAAGTTTAAAATAAAGTTTAGTCTTATTTTGGGAAAAGCCTAAAGGTCTGTTCAAGAGGAGTTCCCTAACGAGGAAGATGTCGACCCTAAGAAGTTGTTGTCCTTCGATGATCCGCCGCTCGATGTGGATATAGATTCTGATGAAAGGGAAGATAATAATAACGACAACGATGGCAATAATGATGATGATGCTGACAATAGTGGTCATGAAGTTGATGGTGATGACAAGGGTTGAAGGAACTAGGCCAGCCCGCAGCAGAAGAAATGGGTGAATTTTTTTTTTTTTACCAATTTGGATCTTTAATGGGGCTATGAAGTCTAAATATATTTAGAACTTTTCTATGTATCTTTTAAATAAAATTAATATTTTATTTAACTTCATAAATAAAGTTTCACTTTAATTTAATGTATATGTAAGTTAGAGTATGTCAAATATACTCTTATATACAAATTTGTATGTAACATTTACTTTTCAAATTTACCCAGAGAAGGAAATATATCATTTCCTTTCTCTTAGTTATTCAATTAACGAAGGAGCATATATTTATTTCAAGAAGGAAACTTTTCATTTCCTTCCACTTAAATTATTCAATTAATGAGAGATCATAAATTTAGTTAGAGAAGGAAACTTTTCATTTCCTTCTCTTAATTAAATTAAATAATTGATTAATAAAATAACATTAATAACTAATCTAAATATGACATGAATTGTAAATATATTCACAGTAAATATTGGCAAGTGCAACATATAGGGAGTGTGCATAGCTAGTGGTAATTGATATGTATACATAAAATAAACAAGAACAAATTGAATGGTTATTGCATAGGAATTGAAATGGAAATAAGTAAGGGATGACATGAGTGATTGATACAGTTTCCCATTTAGTAAACTTAATTAATGCAACATGCTAATGACAATCAATAGGTACCATAATGAAAGAATATAGAAGGTAACAATGAATTGTTTGCGAAGATTATTGTCTTAATTAAAAAGAGAAATAATTTCATACTATGACAACGTGTGTAAAGAAAAATAAATTTTATATGAACACATACAAGTAGATCCAAATATGTATATATGGAATTCAATCAAAGCTTTCTAATAATATAAATTAGATAGTTATTACAGTCAATTTAACTTTGATTTGTTGTTAAAATTCCTTTTATTCATATGTAAATATTTAATACAATAAAAAGTGCAAATAATACATGCAAACAAACATACATACATGTATTAAAATTGAAAACTAAAATTACACTGTTATGAAAGATAAAAACATAGATCTACAATTGAAACATTGTATTGATTCCAAATAAATTTCATTTTTAACTTTAAATATGATTCAATCAATTAACATGAAAATGTAAATTCCCAAATTTAAAGAAATGGAATTTAAATTAAAGGTTAAAACATAGAACTAAAGTAAAACATTGTATTTTAAAATATATTGATTTAGTTTCAATTTAACAAAGTAAAGAAAAGCAGCTAACCAATTCGAACATGTAAACATTCAGATCTGAAGAATTACAATTTAATAAAATGTTTAAAAAACACAGATCTACACTTAAATGTTGTTTTAAAACAAAAACAAATTTAATTTTGATCTATCAAATGAAAACTCAATCATATCACTCAACAAATAATTCAATCTTCATAAACAATTTTTTAACTAAGCAAGATAACAATACATCTTTCAAATTATGAAAGTCAAATTAAATTTCCATCAAACATTGCAAAATCACTATCTATATATAGAAAATGACATACCTTGCTACCCAATCTTTAAAATGCACCTTGTTGATG
The DNA here is from genome assembly GCA_030737815.1 of Allium fistulosum. Taxonomy (NCBI): domain Eukaryota; kingdom Viridiplantae; phylum Streptophyta; class Magnoliopsida; order Asparagales; family Amaryllidaceae; genus Allium; species Allium fistulosum. Next base: position 1,363,857,749 of record CM060902.1, on the reverse strand, counting down.
TTGCCTTTGATTTGCACCTTGAATGAAGAATGCTTCTAGATCTGATTGAATCACCTTAGGATGTTGCCTAGAAATCACACCTTGAATGATGATATGTAACAACCCGCATATTTTATGATTTGTATATTTAAATATTTTATTTAAATATAGAATCGTTAATCGGATTGAAGTCCTAAAAGCTACTTTTTGTAAACGGTCGAATTGGGACTCGAGACCACCTCCATTGAGTCCAAAATGGCGTTTACATCATGGTCGGATTTCCTCTTAAAATGAAAAGCATGTTATACTATCTGACATATCGGTACTCGCACAAAGCAATTACACGAATGGTCGCTCCTCAACAGCCTTATTCTTCGCGCTAGTCGACGACATTACTTAGTAGTGTCCTTGGATAACGTGAGCATAGAGGTGGGGCGTCACAGCTTGGTATCAGAGCCAAACTTCGGAACAATGTAGAATAATCTAGCAAGGATCATTGTCCTAAGTCTTTCTTAGGAGTCGTGCCTTAGAATTAATTCGAGTCATTGAACCCGTTCTATCCTATTTCTTTTTATGATGCCTTGTTTTATCAATCAAATTTGTTTGATATTCATTTCATGAATAACCATTTTCCTCTTTTCTTTCTTTCTTAAAGAAGAGAAATGGTTAGACCAGGTCGTCCCAGCGCCGGTCAATCTAGTGCTACTCCCTATGATGGAGTATTTATGTCTGCTCAGCAACTTCTAGATCTTTTAAGAAATGCTCAAGCTGCCGGACCTATTCCTGAGCCTACTCACCCTAAATCTGGGTTTGCACGCTTGTGCAATGATTACACCAACTTGGGTGGAAAGCCATTCAAAGGTTCCGAGAGCGTTATAGAAGTCCAGGCTTGGCTTCGAACACGCGACCGCATCTTTTCTCGCATGAATCTTATTGATCTTCATCGAGTCCAAGTGGCTTCTAGTATTCTCCAAGAAAAAGCATTAGACTGGTAGGAGCTTCTGATCTCCGAAATTATTGAAGCGAACCTTACTTGGGAGCAAATCCGGGAAAGGTTCGAGTTGAAATTCGTGCCGGAAGCTGAAAAAGTATCTTTAGCCCGACGCTTCATAGACCTTGTTCAAGGTGAATCTTCCGTGACGGACTACGTCGCTTCTTTTGAATCTCTATCTAAATATGGGGTCGAGTATATTAATACCCCATTGAAGAAAACTCAGAGATTTGTGTATGGCTTGAACAAGAGCTTCAAAAAGCCATTACTTCTGAAATTAGAAGTTTCTTTTGACCAACTTGTTGATATTGCTCTTCGACTCGAAGAGGCTGATAAAGATAGTGATGCTGAGGTCAAACAAAACATCAACAAGAAGAGACCTTTTAAATTCAAGCCTAATCCCAATAAGAAGGGAAAGCAAACAACTTCGGTAGCAAATACTCCTAACTCTCGTCGTGGAGAATGTTACAATTGTGGTTCTAAGGACCATTATGCAAACAAGTGTCCGAAGTCTATTTCTTGCCGCTATTGCAAGAGTTCGGGTCATACTATATCTTTGTGTCCCAAACTTCAAGGCAAGAAGGAGGGCAAGCTAAATGTTGTACAAGCCCCTGCTAACACTTCTCGTGATCAAGGTATTTCTCATTCTATCCTTGATGGCATTATTATATTTCAGATCTTCCTATTCGAGTTCTTTTTGATACGGGTGCATCTCACTCTTTTATATCAAAAGAACTTGTTGATGCTTTGTCTTTAGATGTTATTGGCTTAATGACTTCTTTGAGGATTGCGAATCCGGTTGGTGGATCCGCAACACTCAGTTTATTATGTAAAGATGTCGAAATTATTTTGTGTGATTACTCTTTCTGTGCCGATTTGCATGTTAAGCGTTACCTTGGTTTCAGAATGATTTTGGGAATGGATTGGCTTAACCGTTATGAAGCCCATATCCTATGTCCTGAGCGGACTATATATCTTCGGCATCCTCAATCTGTTAAGTAGATTTCTCTCGTTCTGCAAGATTCAGATTCCAATTCAAAAGCATCCTTGTATTCTCTAAATCCTCATGATGACGATAATGATGATGAGGAAGTTGTCATTTCTCTCATTCACATTGTTCTTGAATTTCCCGACATATTTGAGCCCGTTTTAGGATTACCACCTAAGCGAGCAATTGAGTTCAGAATTAATCTAATCCCTGGAGCTCTGCCTATTACTCGTCCTCCTTATCGTATGTCCAATAAAGAAAATGAGGAGATGCACAAACAATTATCCGAATTGGAAGCGAAGCAATTTATTCAATCTAGTTCCTCTCCATGGGGAGCTTCAGCTATTTTTGTGAAGAAATCTGATGGTACACTTAGGCTTTGCGTTGACTACCGCAAGCTTAACGATCTCACCATCAAGAATAAATATCCCTTGCCTCGGATTGATGATTTATTCGATCAGCTTAGTGGTGCTAAAGTCTTTTCACAGTTAGACTTAGCAACCGGTTTTCATCAGCTTCGTATTGCAGAGGATAACATTCCTTTGATATCGTTCCGTACTCGTTATGGATCTTATGAATGGCTTGTTATGCCATTTGGTTTAACGAATGCCCCAGCTTATTTCGTTGACCTTATGAATCGAGTTTTCAAAGACTTCCTCGATCGATTTATTCTCATCTTTATCGATGATATTCTTATTTATTCTAAAACCAAGGAAGAGCATGAAAAACATCTTCGAATTGTGTTGGAAACTCTTAGGAGCAACCAATTGAAAGCAAAATTTTCTAAATGCCGCTTTTGGCAATCTTGTGTGAAATTTTTGGGACATATCATTTCTGAATCCGGAATTTCCGTGGATCCTTTAAAGATCGAAGCAATTCAAAATTGGAAGAGACCGGAGAGTGTGACGGAAATTCGTAGCTTTCTCGGATTGGCGGGTTATTACCGTCGGTTCATAAAAGACTTTTCTAAGATTTCCGTACCTCTTACTAATTTGACAAAGAAGGGAGTTAAATACATTTGGTCAGACAAATGTGAAGCTTCATTTCAAAAATTAAAAGAACTCCTTTCCGATGCTCCTATTCTTGTGATTCCCGATGGGAACCAAGATTTTATTGTTTACACCGATGCTAGTCGTGTTGGTTTGGGTGCCGTTCTTATGCAAAGGGAACATGTTATCGCTTATGCTTCTAGGCAATTAAAGCCTGCCGAAACTAGATATGCCACTCATGATTTAGAGCTCGCGGCTATTGTTTTCGCCCTTAGAATTTGGCATCATTATCTTTTGGGAGAGAAATTTGTTCTCTACACCGATCATAAATCTTTGAAGTATTTATTTTCTCAAAAGGAACTTAATTTGCGTCAACAACGTTGGCTCGAGTTCCTTGCATCTTATGATCTTGATATTCTTTATACTCCCGGAAAGGGAAATCTTGTTGCCGATGCCCTCAGTCATAAGCAACAAGCGGTTGTTTCCATGATGGTATCTGAATGGAATGATCTCGAGACTTTGTCCACTTATGAGATTCGAGATCATGAATCCAATTTATGTTCATCTCTTGTTTTGTGTAGCCTTGAGGCTCATCCTTCTCTTTTAGACCGCATTCTTGAAGCTCAAATGCATGATCCCAAATTGGTTCATCTTAGCCAAAGTTGTAGGGATAAAATTGATATTGAAGGTTTGAAAGACTTTGATATTGATGCTCGTGGCGGTATTCGAAAATTTGGTAGACTTATTGTGCCAAATATTATTGATCTTCGTAAAGATATGTTAGAAGATTCTCATCGTTCTAAATTTACCATTCATCCCGGTAGTAGTAAAATGTACGCGGATATGAAGCGACTTTATTATTGGGAGGGAATGAAATCCGATATTGCTAACTTTATTAAGCGTTGCATGACTTGCCAACTTGTAAAGGCCAAACATCAAAGGCCCGGTGGGTTATTGCAACCTTTGGAAATTCCAATATGGAAGTGGGATCAAATTTCCATGGACTTTATTGACGGTCTTCCCCGTTCCCGTTCGGGACATGATAGCCTATGGGTGATAGTAGATAGACTTACAAAATCCGCCCATTTTATTCCCGTTCGGTCCACTCGGACCGTACCTATTTTGGCTAAACTTTTTGTTAAGGAAATTGTTAAATTGCATGGAGTTCCTACTTCTATTGTTAGCGATCGTGATCCATTATTTACTAGTGGATTCTGGAAAGGTCTTCAAAAAGCTTTGGGAACGAAGCTTAATTTTAGCACCGCTTATCATCCTCAGTCCGATGGACAAACCAAGCGTGTGAATCAAACTCTTGAAGATCTTCTTCGTGCATGTGTTCTTGATTTTGGTGGAAGTTGGGAAGATCATATTTCTCTTGTTGAATTTTCCTATAATAATAGCTTCCAATCTAGTATTGGTATGGAACCTTTCGAGGCACTTTACGGAAGGCCATGCCGATCCCCTTCGTGTTGGCTTGAAGCCGGTGAGAAACTGGTTTTAGGTCCAGATTTTATCCGTGATGCCACAGAAAAGATTGACCTTATTCGACATAGGATGAAAGAAGCTCAAAGTAGACAAAAATCCTATGCCGATAACCGAAGAAGGAAATTAGAATTTTCTGTGGAAGATTTTGTGTTTATTCGTGTTTCACCTATGAAGGGTGTTGTGCGTTTCAATCGATCGGGAAAATTAGCACCTCGATATATTGGCCCATTTCCCATCACCGAACGCATTGGTTCCGTGGCTTATCGCCTTTTATTACCGGCTCAATTTTCTGCTATTCATGACGTATTCCACGTCTCTCAACTACGGAAATGCCTTCGAGATTCCGATTCTATTCTTGAGCTCGGTGTTATTGAAGAAATTGAAGTTTCGCCTAATTTGACTTATGAGTAACATCCTATTCATATCATTGCTTCGGAAGTTAAACGCCTTCGAAATAAAGATGTTCCTCTTGTGAAAGTTCAATGGTCCTCAAACCCTAAGGATTACTCTTGGGAATCTAGAGAATTCATCAAGCGAACACATCCGGACTTACTCTCTCGTGCTAGTTAAGGTGAACTTTTTATTTCAAATTTCTTCTTTTTTGTGTCGATATGCTTTTATAGTTGTTACTTCTTATTTATTTCTTAAAGATTGCGAGGACGAAATTTCTTTAAGGAGGGGAGTTTGTAACAACCCGCATATTTTACGATTTGTATATTTAAATATAGAATCATTAATCGGATTAAAGTCCGAAAAGCTACTTTTTTGTAAACGGTCAAATTGAGACTCAAGACCACCTCCATTGAGTCCAAAATGGCGTTTACAACTTTTTTGAGTATAAACATCGATATGTTTGAAGTTGAGTAAAAATTATGACTTTTTCACTTTGGGCTTGGGTTTGGGTTTCAGCCCATTAACCCTACATATCAACCCAACTCCACTCTACTTCTCTTCACTCCTTCATATTATTTTCCTAACACTCAAGCTTTTAGAAAAATGGCGGAAGAGAAAAAGAATTAGAATTCCTAAGCCCTAATCTTCTTTGCAAATTCAAGTTCTAGCTCCAACATCAAAGAAAAGCTTAGGTAAGCTCCCTCTTCATCTTCTCCAACTCATTTCCTCTTCAATTTCAGAAAATTTCCTAAACCCTAACTTAGGAAATGTTTTTCTTTTGAGCTTAGATTGAAGCTCCTTGGGTTAATTTTGAAGAAAGATCAACCTATTGCTTGTTCTAGAGGTTATCATTTGTGTTTGGGTTTAAAGGTGAGTTCTTTAAACTCACATCTATGCCTATAACTATCTTTGTTGTTAGGTATGAATTCCTAACACTTGTGCATATTAATTTGCTTTTGATTTTAATTGATTTGGTGAACATTTCAATTTTTGGTGTTTTGAAGTCAAAACTTTGAAAATCATAGCTTTGATTTATGAATATGCTTTTGGTGGCGTATCCAGCCAGTCGACTGGCCCTCTACAGTCAGTCGACTGACTGCAGGAACTGAAACATTCTGGTTTCTGGTTCAGTCGACTGACTGCAGAGGCTAGTCGACTGACCTGCTTGTTTTTGCCTATTTTTCCTATTTAGCTTGAGGTTCCATTTTTTATCGATTTGTGATTATCCGATTTATTATTATCATTTATTATTGACTTTGATGACTTCTTTTTCGAGATTTTTGAGAATATCCATTTTGATGGATTCGGTATCGATTTCTTTGGATTTGATTCACGTCTTCGTATGTGGATTTTGGTGATTGATTGTTTCTACAATCATTTCTATGACTTGTCACTTTAAAATACAAAGGTTTCTATACTAGTAGTAAATATTCAAACTCTTTTACAAAGATGATTTCAACTCTATTTTTAATACAAAGCTCGTTTATAAAACCGTTTTCTAATCTACTAGTATACACAAACCTTTACCTCATTCGTATGAGAAAATCTAATTAAACGACTTAGTAAAACAAGTGGTATGAAATGTTTGCGTTTACTTCGTCGGTTAATTTTTGGAATTGTTCGATTGAAATTCTTGTGACAATTTTCGAGTGGGAATCTACAATTTGTTCGTAAATATTTAAGTTAAGCTAGTGGTTATGGGACATGAAGCTAAACTCATATATTTACTAGCTTAATGTAATCGACACTTTTATTGATCGATGATGATCATTTTGTGATTTAGACTAGCGATGTGCGATGTCTATTTGTTTGTTTGGGGATTACAGTCCCCGTTTGTGGAACTTCGATTCAATTTGGCGGGGTAGCGACCCGTGGTCTTCGTGCCGTTTGTGGAGTTTTGGCTCAAAATTTATGGTTAGCGACCATGGAATAGCGTTCCGTTTGTGATACACGTGTTGGTGAGTTTTCATGCTCCCGTTTGTGATAGGCCTCCCCCTTTGTGATTTCTGGATTTCTAATTGATGATTTCTAGAATTTGTGTTTCACCAACCTTTGCGATTGGCATTAATATGTTTGTCAATATTTGTAGTTCGGTGAATAAAATAAAGAATATGATATTCTTTTTGGTGCTTTGAGATTCTTGAGATATTGTATGATTTTGTTGTTGTTTAAATCATACTTGTCCTAGTATGACATTATTGTTATCATACATTTTTATTATATCTCTGCTTATATCTCATTTCTTTAATGATAATTATAGCTTGACTGATCTGTTTATTATTTTCTTATTAAATAATACTCGGTTCAGACCGAGATGTTACAGGTGCTTCTACTTGACTCCTTACCTGGGATCATCTTCTGACTTTTGTCTAACTACATTACATTTGTAGTTTTTGTTGTTATACATTTGAGATATAGACTCCATAATGTATACTTATTCTTTTGTCTAGCACTTGTATCTATTCTTTTGTGATATTGTGGATCTTGTTTGACCACTACTCTGATGTACACTTTTATGTGTTAAATTCATATATGTTTCCGCCTTTGAGATATGAACATCTATGACTAATATGTGTTATGTTTATTTCTATATTTGTTTCCGAAGGCCTCATAGCCACTGTGTGGTAGCTTTGAGTTTGTATTCGATATGTCGGATTTCCTCTTGAAATGAAAAGCATGTTATACTATCTGACATATCGGTACTCGCACAAAGCAATTACACGGATGGTCGCTCCTCAACAGCCTTATTCTTCGCGCTAGTCGACAGCATTACTTAGTAGTGTCCTTGGCTAGCGTGAGCATAAAGGTGGGGTGTCACATGGTATCTCCTCAGATCTTCAAGATCCACATCCTATCCTTGCAAGAGATGGATGAACCGCTTTTGTTTTATTTTATTTGATCTTTTTATTTGGAGTTGAAAGATTTAGGAATTCCTTTTTTTTCCATGAAAAGTTAGGAGGAGAGAAAGAATGAATGAGAATGAAAATGAATTGTACGTACAGAATGAATTGGAGAATATGTTTTATTTGAAAGAAGGAAACCTTTCCCATTCTTTAAGTAAAACTTCTCCAATTAATTCTCTTGATTAACTTTATCTTTTCACTCCTATTTCTTTACATGGTTGGTTGAAAATTATGTGCCATCAAATGACATAGGATTACATAAATTAACGCATGTAATTATCTTTTATTTAATTACAATGATATCATATATTAATGCGTGCAAATATAACTTTTATAAATGCATTCAAATAATTACAAATAACTCCCAAACATCAAATAAAATAAATAATAATTAATATTTCTTAAATACTAGTTAATTTAATTAATTTACAACTTTTTATAAATTAGTTAAACCATGTGGTTTTTTGGAGAATTCATCATTATGGTTAGGGCTGTTATGGTAACGGTAAATTTACCGTCACCATACCGTTACCGATAAATCGGTTACCGATTACAGAATAAAATGGTATACCGATATATTCGGTACGGTAACGGTAATCTTACCGTTTTGAGCGGTAAAATATTGGTAAATTTTTTTTTGAACCGACGGTATCGGTAAATTACCGACACATTGATTTTTCCCTTTCATTTTCTATGTAAAGTATTTTTATCCGTTGGATTGGCGGTCTGCGGCTAATTGCTTTGTTAGGGTTTCAACTTTCTACAAAAACATAACACATCAGCTCTTTTCTTTTTTACTTTTTACGTTTTTTTTCCTTCATCTGGCCATCTCCAACTCTCCATCATTCCTCCTTTCCCCTTCTCCTTCTCCTTCCAATTCTAAAATAAAACAAAAAAAGTGGAATTAAGCATTAAACGAAGGAAGTTACTGCACTCTACGCTTGGTAATTTATTTTCCTCTTTCATCTTGATTTCGAATTTTCTATTGTTATTTTTGATTTACATCATGGCAATATGAAATACAGTTCTGTTGTGCGTTTATCGCTGTTGTTAGGGTTAAGAAGAGGAGTATGATTGGTTTTATGAACTGGTACTTCATTTTGTGGAGATTCTTTGATTTGTTGGCTGGTGAATGAATTTGCCTTTAATTTGGGAGAGGAAGTAGAGGAGTTTAAATTGAAGTTGATTACTTTGGGTTGTTGAGAGAGTTGGTGCTGTTGTTGTGTTTATTGTCTACTTTTCTGATGTGTTTCCTTGATGGAAGTTTCTATTTTCTTTTAATTATTCCCGCTTTATGTTCATGTTCGGTAATTGTGTTCTTATTTTATAGACAGATGTCTGAGAGTATAATACAGAGATTGAAGAACAGGTATGAAAGGAAGCTTCTTTGAATCAGCCTCTTGTTTTGTTTGTACGGCAATCAAGCCGAAGTGCTGGTTAATTTTGGAACAAAACGTGAGGTAAAAATAAAAATTATTCGTTACAAAAAAAGGTTAAAAATTCAGTTAATGCCAGATTATGTATTAAAATAATTGGGTTGTAATGTTACCAATGCAAGGATATTTGGTATGGTTTATGATGCGTAGAAAATAAGAATACATGCGTCATTAGTTAGAAAATAAGAATACATGCGTAACCTTCAAGGTGATTTCAGTACACCTACTAAACCTACTAGCATTGGTTTCGTCTTCTCTTTGTTTTGCTCTTATATGTTTTCTTTGTTCGCAAGGAGAATTAGTTTTGAGTATGTTTTTCATTTATCCTTGCCAAAATGCACTTTGATTTCTCTGAGATTGGATTACCAAAAAGGATAGCATCAGCATCTGCTTTACCTTCAGCATGTTTTGTCTTACAATCTAATACCTGCTTTTGGTTCTCTTTGAATGTGCATGTAATAGGGACGGCATTGGCATTTTTGTCTTGTATTTTCTTTGCAAGCTGCTTTGAATGATGATTTGTAGATGTAACAGTGTCTTGAAGTTGCTTGTTTCTAAATGCACCCCACAAATAGTATTGATCATTAAGTTTGTGATACTCTTCAGGTAATATGCACGAAGGAAAGACGAGCAGCTCGATTTCATCAAATACAAACACGAACATAAGATCCATGGTTATGATGTCGTCAACCAAACCAGAAACATACTCCTGTTTTGCATAGACATCTGGTAGGAGATATAACCCAATTCGATCAACAGTTGGAGGACCATTTTTAAAAATTCTTTGCTGCAGCTCACGTCTTAAAACTGTCCATGGAAGAATTGGTGGCAAGCTTTTTGCTGCATCAAATACTCTTTGACATGCTTGACTTGAACCGTGTGCTCTAAAGGGAATAAACTCCACATGGCTACTTGTTGGAATTTAAGTTTGGGTCTGTTGGAATTTAAGTTTGGGTCTTTGACATGCTTGACTTGATATAACTTTATGCAAATCAGTAAATTTAAGTTTGGCTCTGTTGGAATTGATGTTCTAATTTTTTGGTTGCTACTTGTTCTAATTTTTTGGTTGCTACTTGCTAATGAAGTGATGTAAGGCTGATATTATGTAGCATGTATATGGGTTTGTTTCACTCAAATGTTAGCATGTTTGTGCTGTCTTTCTACTCTACATGGTCGTTGTCTTTCTACTCTACATGGCTGTTAGCTATTTGTGGATTGTTGATGCTTGGTTTCGATGAAAAATCATTGTATTTTGAATGTTTTCAGGTAACGGTAATTTACCGTTACCGACCAAACGGTTACCGATGTTTCGGTATACTGATAGTCGGTATACCGATAGTCGGTATACCGATAGTATCGGTAATGGTAACGGTAAGCGTTTTGGATTTACCGATGAAAACGGTACGGTAACGGTAAATGCATAACGGTAACCGTTACCATAACAGCCCTAATTATGGTTGTGCGACTCAAAGGCGTAAATTCAGTCAGCGATTAATATTGAACAATTCAAATATTAACGTTCGCACGTCACTTAGCAGGTGGTGTCACATTTTGGTTGAATTTATCGCTTACACATCTTTTGGTAAAATCCAATTTTACTTATTATAAGCGGTACCTAATAATGACAATTATTTACACCAATTCTCTTCGTCAAAACTATATCACTTTGGATTTATGGAATTTGGTAATGGTCAAAATTCCAATATCATCCACATTCAAATTTATAGTCCAAACACAAAGTCCTTGGTTCAATAATAACAATTATTGTTAACCAAAATACTCTGGCCAAAGACTTTGACTTTGAGTTGACTTGATTTGGCCATGATACTAACCCCATATAACTGAGGAGACAAATCCTCTCTTGAATAGTGCTTCACTTCCAATACTTTCACTCGACCCAACTATAGTCACTCGATGGAACGCCATGCCATGATTTGACTATAATCAAAGTGGAGCTTTCATATTGAAGATCCATAGTATTCTTAAGTCAAAAGAACTATGTAAATCAATCACATCGATATTTTCTGTTTGACCTTAGTTATATTAACCAACAGAAAACAATCGAGTGAGTCATTTCATAGTTATCCAATAACTATCAGCACGTAACCTCTAGGTGCCCTCAACAGTCATGAGTAATACACTGCCCAACATTTGGAGAGCGTTACATACTCTAGTCTCAACGGATACACCGATACCCAGTCTCGATGCATCTTGACTAGGAACATTTAAAATGGTATATTTGCTTTATTGTGATAAATTACTCACGGTTACAACACTTTGTAACTACTATCACAAAATATGCTGTTTATGGATGTTCTATTAAATATACTTTTAATTAAATTAATTAATTAATTAATATAACCACATTATATGAAGTATATAATAGAAAGAAACACCTTTATTATGAATAAGATTGTTCAACAAGTTAGATTTATGTAGCAAATTACATAATTGCATCTAGGGCATACCCCTAACTCTATCAAGGGTTCTGATGGATCAAAAGACAGGGGTACGCATCAACAGTCATAACTTAGATTCATCCACCTATGACACAGATCTTTCTGACTTTCCTGATCTTTAGAATACTGCATAGGAGAATATCCCTCCACAAGATGCTGCTTCCCCTGGTCAATAGCCAAAAGAGAAAAATCAAGTCCCGGACTCTTAGGTTGCAGTTACGCAGGTATGGAATTCATTATTTAAATTATTAAAATTATCTGGTAGCCTTTAGTTAATAAGTTTGTCGCTTTGGTTAAGGAAAAGATCCACATAATACTATGAGACTCTTTATGAAAAGAGTGAAGGAGTGGTGCATCGGTTGAATAAGGAGATAAAAAGGATAGTCAAATAGCATAATGAATTTTCTGAAAAATATAAGTGCCTTGGCCTTCATGACAAACAACTAATAAACTTTAAAAAGAAACAAGCTGGCCGACTCTTAAAAGGATCTCGCCTTCATTGAGAAAGAGTTTTGAGAGAGAACACAGAGTTAACCACACTCTTTTGGATGCTTATCGAGGACAGGGATGCCTTAGTAGAATTTCTTTACAAAGTTTACTATAGAAGTCTTATTGTTGATTTTTTCTTAGGGAGAAGAGTGGAGGTTTGTTTAGACGTCTCCATAAGAGATATCTTGATGAGCATGGGTCTAACCCCGTCTTGGCGCATGTTGGAATTTTCCCGAGGTTGAAACTATTCCCCTTACCCCAAACACTCTTGTGACGACCTACCTTTCTAACCTCTAGGAACGACACTTAATACATCCACGGTATTCATGTGTCATTGCCCAAGCATCCGAAAGATGAATTGTCGTTGGGATAAAAATAAAGAACAGAATAAAAAATCTCATAATGAAACTGTGAAATAGAACATAACAACAATATAGTACATAAGGTTACTCCCTAACATGGAGTTATCAGAGTTAAACAAAAGTACTACAATCAGCTTAGGCAGTTATAACAACCCGCCTTTACGTATACCGAAACAAAATACACTTACAAGAACTAAACAAATAGCGGAAATATACAACTAAATAGATAAAGGCCTCCTGCTCGGACGCCGTCTTCAAAAGAACCCATAAAGACCTGCTACTCTCATACTACTCAAATATGAATAAGTACCCGAGAGTTTAGGAAAACAAATAACTCGGGTCGGACAATATGTCTGGTATGAGTAAAACTGTAAACAATAAGTGTAATTAAACAACAACATGTGAGACCATGCCGCCAAATGCAGAACGGGTTTCCTCTCACAAGAACAACTGCCAAATATAAAGAATGGATACAAATAATTAACATCGTGAAGAATGCTATACTCTTCCCGATGCAATTAAGAAAACAAATTCGAGGGTTCGAATCAATAAGAAAAAGGAAATTTGCCAACAATGACTAGGAGAGTGCACCCCCTTACCGAAAGTATACCTCTAGAATATATACTTGGGAATTCCGATGACTCTCAGAAACCACCGAGCCGGACCTCGCCAACTATTACCGAGTATTCGAGTATTTCACATCTCATTGTGCAATCCAATCTGGAGTGGATGTGAAAATACCCTAATGGGAGCAACCCCACATAGCTTGGCCCTCATTCGCTCTTTCAGTTTAGTCATGTCCGACAAAGGAAAGCTCAAATGAGCAACACATCGTCTTAGAATGACGAAAAATAAAGAAAGTTGAGGTAATCGATATTGACAAACCGACTATCGAAGATAACAAAATGATCGTATATGGAAATTAAATCTTGTACACCCATCACCACTCATCGATTTCAAGCTTGTACTATCCCTTGGGTAACAATGATTCCAAACAAGTTAAGGTAGTGTTTCCTCAAAGTCATGTCTTGGCGTACGTTAGAGACGCATCTCCCTTTTCGATGTTTGGTGTTAAGTATACAACTAAATGCTTTCCATATAAGTGATATCGCTTTATGGAAATTAATTTATTTCCATAAACGAATCAAACTTTTACTTTTACAACCGAATTCGTGCTTGGGCTTCTCATTACAAGTTTTTAACTTTAAACATCTTTGTAAAAATGGTTTACTAACTTTAAAACACCATTATAAAAAGGATTTAATAACCTAAAAATTATTATTAAATTGATTGATCATCTTTAACTGTCATTAATAAGAGTGATTAATTATCTTTAGACTTTGTTAATTAATTTGATTAATTAACTTTAAATACCTATAATAAAAAAGGGTTAATCACTTTAAAACATCATTAATTAAATTAATTAATTAATTCTAAATCTCATTAATTAAGTTGATTAATTAAGTTTAAAACATCATTTATTAAAAAAGATTTACTAATTTAAAATATCATTAATGGAAAAGATCAATTAAATTGAAACTAATTAATTAATTTTAAAATTAATTAATTGATGATTAATTAATTTTTAAATACCATTAATTAAAATAACTAACTAACTAACTTTAATCTATCATTATTTAAGAGATTAATTAAACTTAATAATCATTAGATAAAATGGTTAATTAATTTTAAACATCATTAACAAAGTATTTAATTAATTTAAACACATCGTTATTAAGATAATTAATTAACCTTAATCCTCATTAATTAAATAATTAATTAAATTTAAAATCATTATTTAATTAGTAAATTACTTCTAAATCCATCTTTATTCAAAAAACTTAATTAACTTTATAAAATAAGACCTAAGCTCGAAAGTAAAACAAAAGATATCTAAGAGATGGTATTTTCCGAAAGTGCTGATACAGCGATAGTCGCTATACGGACACTTCGAAAACTACTTTTATGTCATATTGATTTTCATCCAAGTATCATGTCACATAATATAAACATGGAATATATATATATATAAAGTAAACAATATTCATGAACATAAAAAGGCATCACCTATACAAACTTTACTTCGAACTTTACAACTAATTATAAGGGTTTACTAACTACAAAGGTGTCATCTTTTAAGGCACAAACCAAGTCACAAACTTTACATCCAAAATTACTAACCAAGCAACAAATAGTGACTATAATATGAAGGAAATAAAGTTCAAAACTTTAGTTTAAAAAAATGAACTTTACTCACAAAAAAGTTTGCAAATTCAACTCTAACTTCCACACGAATTTGAACACGATCGAGACCTTTGCTTCTAACTTGGAAAAATGGATTTTTGGATGCGTTAAAGTACCAAAGTGGTTCGGCCTAAGAGAAAACAAGGCTCGGCCTTAGTGGTATATGGGTGTGTGGGCTTGAAATTGAAAGAAGAAGTGGTGTAAAAACTTTGAAAAAGATGGAAAATGAAATAGCGAAGGAGAGAGAAATTTTGAATTAGTTTTATATAAAATGGAATCATAAAATTACCAAAATGACCCTAAGTGCAAATGCCTTCCATTCATATCATGCCACATCATCACCCTATCACTTCCTCTTCTCTTTTACACATTAGAATGAAGGGGAGGTCTAATATCCATCATGTAATACCCTTAAGTGTACTTATGTGTAAGTATGAATGTGACATTTCATTCCTATCTTATTTATTTTAATTTTAAACCTTTGAAAATTGTCATGTTACTTCTTCTCTTTAAGAATACATATATTTATAATTTTAGCATACCTAATTAAACACTCATTATTTATATATGTATGTGTTTAAGTGTACAAAGATGTTCGCAACATTTTAAATTTTTTTTGATGATCAAAAATCATGATTTTTGAAAAAGCTTTTCGGTCACATTTTCTATTTTCTTTTGAACTAATTATTTTTGTGAACACATTTTAAAATCATTTTACCATCATTAGTTATTATTAAAAAGAGTTTTGTTTTAGTTATAAAATCCATTTATTGATTATTCAAAATTATATTATATACTCATATTTTAAAGGGGTTAAATTACGGGTCGTTACAACTCTTCCCCCTGAGAAAGTTAAATTCAACAAGGAGATATTTATTTTTGAATTTTACAAAGGATCAATATTGTATGAACCCCAATGATTTTGTCTTTAATGTGTAATTCAGATATTTTATGAATCTCAGTATTTTCGTTCCTTATTTCTTAGTTCATTTCTTATAAATCATATAGATTAAGGAACCACCGAGTAGCCCTATTCTCATAGAACTCTTGAGCAAATTTATCTAATTAAAGAGGGACTTTGAAGAGAAATCAATAACTTTTAAAATCTCTCAGCTAGTGAAATTGTAACACCTCTAATTTTAAATAACATTATTCAGGAAATTTAATTAGATAAATTAGATAGAATAATGTAAAGGCTAGAGTGATAAGAAGATTGAGATTTGAAAACTAATTAGGGTCGTGCCTTAATTAAATGGATTTATAAAATGGCTCATAAGTAAATTCATAAGAATGGTTTCTAGGATGAAACCTAAGTCAAGTAAGGCAATGGTAATATGGGAATTAGCCGTATACCATAACCCCTAAACCCTTACCTCATTTTTACTCACACGTTCATAAACCAAAAACAAAAACTAAGGAAAACTAACGCAGGCCATAACTCTAGGAGAAAAGAGGATCAAAATCAATTAGAAGCTAAGGATTCAAGCAAGGAAGAATTAAGCAAGATCAAATCTTAAGTTCCTTATCCAAATAAGGTGAATAATAATGTAAACCATCTTATATATGTTTTAATGAACATCTTAATTTCAGGTTTAAGGTTATAAGACCGTTTGGATGATTTGAATGATGATATGCTTTGATGATATGCCATGTTTGATTTAAACAAGTATGTCGGTAAAAGGTTTGATTCGATTTTAAGGTTAAAATCGTGTAAAATGGGTTTCGAATGCCATAAGGATTGAATATGTTATGTAAAACATTATTTTAGAGATGGATATAAATTTTCATAATATTCCAAGCTATGGATAATTTATTAAGAATTTTCGAATGGAAGAAATAGAAAATTTGGGTTTGAATTTTTTACGACAATTATATATTGATTTCAAGTCTGAAATTTATATACGTTAGAGAACATGTTAAAAGTGAATTATGATGATTTTTGGGAATTTTTCCTAAGTGTTTTAATATGGTTTTAAATTATTTAAGTTGAAGGACTTAAATGTTTAAATGTTTTATGGAAGGGAATGACTTATTTATTAAAATAATTTAAATTATAAATTAGTGAATTCGGCGGCCTTTAAAAAAAGGAATTTTGAAAAAGAAAGAACAACCAATTATATTTTAATAAATTGGAAAGTTAGATGAAAATGAGTTACTTCATGAGGCATAAAAATCAGTTTTGATATAATTTACCACTTCACCACTTCCACTTGCTCGCTTCCGAAACCATGCCCAGTAGGCCTTTCGAACCCATTTGAAACCAATACACAGGGTATCAAGTAATTGGGACATAGTGTATTGGAGAAAGGCAGAAAGGATGGTGTCCAAGTCTTGCTTTCGAAGGGTTGAAGTCATTCTTATAAGCTTTCGAAGGGGTAGCAGCTATCCTTATTAACTTTGAATTACTTTTGTTTATAAATGATACTTTCGAAAGGTTTGTCGCCTTTCTGTTTTAAGAAAAGCTTTCGAATGAGTTGCCACTTATTTAGTCTTGAAAAGGAGCTTTCAAAAAGGTAGTTGCTTTTGAACCTAGCCGAAACCTAGCTGCCGTCTTCATACCTTTCGAATTGGTTAAAGGCCGCTTTTCTTATAGCCTTATAACAATGAGTTCGAAAGGGAAGCTTCTGTTTTATTAATATTGAAGCCAATTCCCAATGCTTTCAAAAGGGTTTTTGTAGCCAGTTTTATCAATGCTTTCGAAAGGGTGGTTTCGAAGCCAACTGTTCCCTTCTTTTACTTGAAATTCAACTTTAAAATTTCAATTTATACTTCAAATTCAACTTTGAAATTTAAATTTAAATTCTTTAAACAATTCATTTAAACCAATTCCAATTTCAACATTTAAAGCTTGGATTTTCGAAAATAATTCAGTTTATATAAATCAAATTTTATTTCAAAATGTCATTTAACTGAATTCAAAATTAAGGATTAAAATCATTTGATTTAACCAATTCGGTGTCCGTATATAATTTTATACCCTATGGTTAAGTGATACGGATATATATCATTTCAACCCGCAATAATTTAAATTTACGGGTATATATCATTTCAACCCGCAATCCCGAGTTAAAATTCAAAATCCATAAACTCACTTGAGTCTATCATTTCAACGCATAATGATTTTTCCCTAATCTATAGATCGTTCGTATATGTATCATTTCAACCCATAGTGATTTTTCCTAAAATAAACTAAGGGAACTTGAAGTGTGATAACAATATATAAATATAACATTCAGTCAACATCCATCACAAACGTCATTCAAATCAACCAATAAATAACAACAAATTGACTGATTATCATTAACATGTATTAACTGGTAATTTAAAATTCAACAATAAATTAAATGGCGATTATATTCAACAAAAGTCAGATTTAACTCGAATGTCCATTTTAAATATATCAAACAGCAATCAATCAACTTCTAATCACAACATAAATTCAATTTAACTAACATAATACAATCTAGTAGTTGTGATTGGGTTAAAACACTCACTTTTGATTTTTCAATGATTTTAAAATCCAAAAATAGCCCAAAATCTAACAGTCTCAGAATTCGACAAAACCAGTCCCATAATGTTCGGAATTTCGATACGATCGCAACGCAAGGAACCGCACGTAAATCCGACCTCGTATGCAAAAGGTATCGATATAAGAAGTTATACGATTTATAATATATAATAAATAAAATAATAAAATTTATCACACGTCACCTTTACCTCTCTTCACACGCTACAGTACACCACGAAGCTCGACATCGCTAACCACGTACAGCCCCAGGTTTGACCATCGATAGCTCGACCTACACGCCGCCGTTCACCCTAGGACCACCGCTGCTGCACTTCCCGTGCCACCGCCCATCAGAACGCCTAGGTCCGATCGTCCAAAAACACCACCGGCCACCACTCTTTCGAACCCTAAATCGCCAATTCCCGCCACTATAGCTGACGATGACACGACCACCACCATTCGACTCCGCATCACGATCTCCACCTATCCCAGTCAACAATTTCATGAATCATCGCCATAATCAGATTTGCCTAAATCATCATTTAGGTTACGCGATTCGAAGCTTTGATCGTGATTTGCCGATGATTGAAGCACTATTACCACAAACGAACACCAGATGCTTACTCCATTTGTCGAGAGCTTTCCAACGATATATAATATGACATAGTTTTGAGGAGTTTGATTTTCGATTTAAATTTGAAAGAATTAGGGTTTTGGATCTGCAGCCATTGGAAGGAAGAAGAAGCAGATAGATGTACATACAGGTAGAAATAAAAGCTGCTAGGGTTTAGGAAAAAAAACTATTTATATGGATAGATCTGGATAAGAATGAATAACATACCGAATTGGTTCGAAATGACAATAACGACCCGAAAAGCCCGTTTCGTTTCCAAAACGAAAGTGGGTCATCCCATATATCAAAATAGATGTTTTTGATCTTTTTAAACTCAATGGAACAGGTTCCAAGTCCTAATTCCATTGTATGAAGAAGATAGCTTTTAAAATCAGCTTATTTCAAATTGAATTCAATAAATTGATTAGTACGCGTTTCGAGCCCGTACGATCAAACGACAAGTCGGATCACTACGAAACTTGAAATCCTACAAAAAATCACTGTTACGGATCCAATGAAACTGGTTTCGTCGAAATCCGAGACAGTGGCCAAAATGGCTATTTTCATGTTAATTAAATATATTATTATTAAATTGATTAAATCGCCTTTTTAATTCAAATTTAAAAGTTAACAATTTTTATCATATTTGATTACGTAGTAATTTATAATCTTTTAAAACAAATTTCCATGTCAAATCCAATGTTAAATATTGCACTAATTACCATGTTCAATTTCAATTGCAATAAATTCATTAATAATAATTTAAATTCCAATAAATCCATTTATTTTGATTTACACTCTTATTATTCAATCGAATATACCTTATAAATTTGATTAACATAAGTTTACATTTTTATTACATCAATATTCTACAGTTTCGTCTTAACTTATATTACAGCAATATTTAATTACATTAAATTCACATTGATTTCCCAATTAATTCAATAGATTAAATAATAAAATAATAATTAAAACAATTGTCACTTTTAAGTAATTAAATCACATTTATAAATTGATTGCTCACAACCAAGATTATAACTACTTACCATCACTGATTTTTATATTCAATTTCAACTAATTACATACAATCTCACCCTTTTATTCAACCTTTAATTTATTTCCTTATTTACAGTTTATTGCCAAATTAACTTTACAATTATTCCAATTGATTGAGATTACATTCAAATAGTCCTCAATTACATTAAATTAACATTATTAAATTTCATCCTAGTTAGTTTTCTCATTAGTAAATCATAAATTTTATTCTCTCCCAATATTAAATTAAAAAATCTTATTAAATTCAATATTTTAATTATTGAAACATGTGCGTCGTTACACTCTCCCTCACTGAAAACTTTTCGTCCTCGAAAAGGAACGAGAAGGAATTAGGAAACTAATATATTTTATTCAAATAATAAATTTATAAGTAAATTTAAACATACACAATTAAGTATTTAAATTAAATATATCCATTTATAAACAATTAAATCCTTCATATTCAAGTTAATAAAGGTTTGAAAATATTTTTACTTTCATAAAAAATTTCTAAGTCTAAAATTCACGAATTTTTTTGGCAGAGTCTCCTTTGTACGGGGAGGGCCGGAAAATAATAGTATCAATAATTATAATATATATATATATATATCATATTTCAAAAATAAATATCCCTAACCACGGGAAAACAATATAATATCGCTATAAAACCGTAATCCAAAAACGTACCTATTAGTCGAGCAAACAACGTTTTATTTCTGAAACCAAAAGTAGCAGCTATTGCTTCCATAAACCTGTATTTCACTTATATAATCCAAAAGAGTTAGAATTATGTAAAAAGAGAAATATGTAAGTTGTTTCAATTTACAAACAAATCAACACAACATAACAGTAGTCACTTGTAAACAAAATAATACAACCATCATATGTAACAAAAGAATCTATCAGTCAACCAATAGCAACCAAACTCAAGTTTTGTTCAGATTCAGACACTTTTCATCGTACAAGGTTAATAAATAAACTATCAAGTGTACCCTACGCTCAACAGCTTTAGATAATTACTTAATAGATTATTTATACATCCTTAAACAATTTAAAGTGTCACTTCCCAAACATCCCATAAGCCCCAAAACAACCAAGAATTTCACATATTATTTAAGTTTATTCTTATTAATTTCCTTTAACATCATTTACTGTTCATTTCATTTTTTTTTCATTCATTCATATGATGATTATAAATTTAACTTCATTACTTACAAATTCATTTCCCATTCATTCATACAATGCCATTTTTCCATTAATTTACATTCATTTACTTACATTTGTTATTTCCATTCGATTATTTAGATCATCCATAATCAATTCTTAAATATTATATAAGTCTCTTTGCAAATCTAATTTACCATTATTATTTACTTTGATTTCCTTTTAAATATCAATATTCATTTGTGAAGCAACTCTTACTTAAATTTTTAACTCTTTTTCTTTTCGTATTTATTTCTTTCATATATTGTGTTATTGAATATTAAATCTATTTTTGAATCATTTCAACATTTTCTGAATTTATAATTTACCTAATATATAGTATTCACTTTTACTATCCACTTCAATTATAAATAGCTTCAAACATTAACTTAAGTTTATAATCATTTACTTACAGTATTTACCCCTTTTCTATTAGATTTAATTACTAGCATCTCAAATTATTAACTTAAGTTTTACTTGTATAATATTCTATTATATATTCCTATTTAACATTACAACTTTTTAAACAATTGTAGTAAGTTATATGTATGTTTTAAGAATGTAATTGAATGTTACCCAAGTTTACCTTATTCATTTTAGTTAACAAAATGTTCAATAATTACATCTTTAAGATTTTCCTATCTTTTGATTTACAATTTACAAATTTCCAGTTTCTTATATATTTCGCTAATCACTTAGCATCTAATTTCTTATTTCCATTTTAGAAGTTTCCAATTATTAAAATTTAACTTTATTTTTAAACTGAAAAATCATTAATTTAATAGAAACTTATGAACTAAATGTCGGGTTCTATTTCAAATCATTTAAAATAATATGTATATATACTCATATCTTTTATATATCCAATCATATATAGAAATTAAAATTAAGATTTGTTTATCAAAACAAACGTGCAGTAAAACTACTATAACAGTCTTCCCACTTTGAAAATCGAAAATGAATGTCGATGATGCGTGCACTCATCACCGAAATTATTTTTCAGCGATAGAAGAGAGGAGTACATGACTTATTTCCTTTAAAATTCTTTTAGAAACATTTCTTCTAAATCACTTTGAAATATCTTTATATGAAAATACTTCAAAATAATACTAATATCATATTCCAAAATCTTTGGAAAACAAATTTCAAAACCCTGGAACTTACGTTCTCAAATTTCAGTTCTTATTTACTTTACATGTAAATCCTATTTTACAATCAAGATTTATAAAATTTATCTACCTAACAAACATTATATCACAAACAACTATATCCATTTATAAAGTTATTCTTTTATATACAAAATATAATACTAGGTAAAATTATTTCGTTTACCTATATTTCAAAATCAATATTGTGTCGGTCTGCCCTATTAAGTGTTTAGAAACCCTATCAATGCCATGGCATCCTATGTACCGATCAGAATTTATAAATACTAAACAGAACAAACTAACACAATATAAAAACATTTTATAACGCTAACAAGTATGCTCTCTCTATATATATATGCTCAAAAAACTCATTCTAGGGTATTACCACCTTATCTTTAATGAGTCAAACCCCACAAAGCTAAGGTTATTGCTAAACCAAAGCTTTGATACCAAATGTAATGACCCACCTTTTTGGATGGTTTAAATCGACAATAAACCACACATGTCGAACTCAAACCATTCAAAAGGGAGGATTGTTATGGGGTAAATAGGAAAATGAAGAGAAAAGAAAGAAAAAAAACAAAGAATCTCACAGCGGAATGACAAAATATAATAATCAAATAAACAGTTCATGAAGCTGTTTTACAAATAATATTTGATTATACTTTTACAATATAGATCGGAGTTATACATACAGCAGGAATAAATAAATAATGCAGTGGAACAACATGATGCAGTGGAACATATATGAAATAATATAGATAATATACTAAGTCTTCGTCTTCGTCCTCCAGAAAAATAGTCTTCAATACACTGAAAAGCTCAGACTGACCCGAGCGTAATGAAAAGACAAAACACTCGAGTTAGAACTAAAAGATCTTATGTAAGTTAAATCAACAGTAAATAAATATGAGTGTAACGACTTCAGAGATGTTTATGGGATTTTACATCTCCTATCCAGTGTCAAACGTGCGTGCAATAACTTAAGAGATGTTCAGGATTCCATCTCCTAAGGATCCGTTAAACTATCTAGTATGTAGTAATATAGCTATTATAATATGTCTATCAGTAAAGTAAAGTATTAAAATAGCGTTAAGGCATTACCCTTATCCCCCTTAACATATTTTATATAAATGCCATGGTCTATACAGATACTGTAAACTGGTGGGCTATCAAGGAGCACTCCATAGGTACGACACAAAACAAACTCGTACTGGGCGCGATAAGGCATGTGACAAGGCATGCGAGGCAATGCCAGTGTAGGATTCTACCGTTTGCAGAACCAGGCTGGTGGTAACGCATGGCAGCTACTACCGCCCACCTCGAAACACACTCCCATAATCAAATCGAGGGGCAGCCACCAAATCAATCATAAAGTAATAAATATGGTATCGAAGAAGCATGTTCGATTGGAGGTGCGACCTCACTTGGCCCAGGTATAGCTCCTGTTTTAGTCACGTCAAGCTGACTCGAGGGAGTCAGGGCTACGTTAATACCTCATACAGAATCATTCGCCAAATCATCCTACTTCATTCTAGAATCTCCACCACGTGCATAGTTGTTAAAGTGTTTTCGGTATTGGCAGAGAGTATGACAATATCCGATCCTAGTCTCTTTAATAAGCAAACGCTAATTTCACACCGGATGGTTCTTTTACATTTCCAAAACCGATTCATAATAGATATCAAAATATCATATTCACTTAAGAGTCATATTACTTTCGAAATCATATTCACTTTCGAAATCATTATCACTTTCTAAATCATGTTCACAAAATAAGTTAAACCCTCATTTCAAAATCATCACATTTACTCTAATATGTCATTTCACAAGAAAATATCATTTCGAATTCCAACGTAAGTTATAACATCATTTAAGCATATTCGCTTTTAAATCAAGGATTTAAATATAACCAATTCAACCTTGCACCGTTTGAAATTTTTGAAAATAGTTTAGATAGTCATAAATAGTTTAAATAGTTTTAAAATAGTTTAAAATACTTTAAAATAGTTTAAATGATTTAAATAGTTTAATAATAGATTAAAATAGTTTAAACTAGTTTAAAATAGTTTAAATGGTTTAAAATAGATTAAAATAATTTAAAATAGATTAAAATAGTTAAAATAGATTAAAATAGTTTAAAATAGATTAAAATAGTCAAATGGTTTAATATAGTTTAAAAATAGATTTAATACAGTTTTAATGGTTTAATATAAAATGGTTTGATTATTGAAATGGTTTATATAGTAAATAGTTTGAAAATCTAAATAAATCTGAATTTAAAAATAATATATCTTTAAACGGTTTATATTAAAATAATAAATTTGAAAATAATATCAAATCAAATCGTTTCTTCCATTTAAACAAATCTGGACCATATCCAGCTTTCAAATAAACAAAACTCAATCTTTACCTTTCAATTCAGATTCTCAATAAAACCATTTAAATCTATATCGATTTCAAATCCAGGTTTGAACTATAAATTTAAGCTACTCCAAATTCAATAGATTTCAAAGTTAAATATTCAAACGTTTACAAAAACTCAATTTCGATAAATTTCATTTATACTTCAAATTCAACTTTAAAATTTCAATTTAAATTCTTTAAACAATTCATTTAAACCAATTCCAATTTCAACATTTAAAGCTAGGATTATCGAAAATAATTCAGTTTATATAAATCAAATTTTATTTCAAAATGTCATTTAATTGAATTCAAAATTAAGGATAAAATTCATTTGATTTAACCAATCAGGTGTCCGTATATAATTTTCTACCCTATGGTCAAGTGATATAGATATATATCATTTCAACCCGCATTAATTTAAACTTACGGGTATATATCATTTCAAACCCCAATCCCGAGTTAAAATTCAAAATCCATAAAATCGTACGAGTCTATCATTTCAACCCATAACGATTTTTCCTAGTCTATAGATCGTTCGGGTATGTATCATTTCAACCCATAGTGATTTTTCCTAAAATAAACTAAGGGAACTTGCAGTGTGATAAAAATATATTAATATAACATCCAGTTATCCAATATCAAAAATTAAACATCCATCACAATCATCATTCAGATCAACCAATAAATAACAACAAATTGACTGATTATCATTAACAGGTATTAACTGGCAATCTAAAATTCAACATTAAATTAAATGGCGATTATATTCAACAAAAGTCGGATTTAACTGGAATGTCCATTTTAAATATATCAAGCATCAATCAATCAACTTCTAATCACATTATAAATTCAGTTTAACAAACATAAGACAATATATAGTTGTGAGTGGGATAAAACACTCAATTTTGATTTTTCGACGATTTTAAAATCCAAAAATAGCCCAAAATTGAACAGTCTCAGAATTCGACCAAACCAGTCCCATAGTGTCCGGAATTTCGATACGATCGCAACGTAAAAAACCACGCGTAACTCTAACCTCGTATGCAAAAGGTATCGTTATAAGAAGTTATACGATTTATAATATAGAATAAATAAAATAATAAAATTTATCACACGTCACCTTTACCTCTTCACACGCTACAGTACACCACGAAGCTCGACATCGCTAACCACGTATAGCCACAGGTTTGACCATCGATAGCTCGACCTACACGCAGCCGTTCACCCTCGGACCACCGCCGCTGCACTTGCCTTGTCGCCACCCATCAGAATGCCTAGGTCCGATCGTCCAAAAACACCACCGGCCGTCACTCTTTTGAACCCTAAATCGCCAATTCCCGCCGCTACAGCTAACAATCGACGACACGACCACCACCATTCGACTCCGCGTCATGATCTCCACCTATTCCAGTCAACAATTTCACGAATCATCGCCAGAATCAGATTTGCCCAAATCATCATTTAGGTTACGCGATTTGAAGCTTTGACCGTGATTTGCCAATGATTGAAGCACTATTACGACAAATGAAAACCATACACTTACTCCATTCGTCGAGAGCTTTCCAACGATATATAATATGACATAGTTTTGAGGAGTTTGATTTTCGATTTGAATTTGAAATAGAATTAGAGTTTTGGATCTACAGCCATTGGAAGGAAGAAGAAGCAGATAGATGTACGTTTAGGTAGAAATAAAAGGCTGCTAGGGTTTAGGAAAAAAACTATTTATATGGATAGATCTGGATAAGAATGAATAACATACCGAATTGGTTCGAAATGACAATAACGACCCGAAAAGCCCGTTTCGTTTCCAAAATGAAAGTGGGTCATCCCATATATCAAAATAGATGTTTTTAATGTTTTTAAACTCAATGGAACAGGTTTCAAGTCTTAATTCCATTGTATGAAGAAGTTAGCTTTTAAAATCAGCTTATTTCAAATTGAATTCAATAAATTGTTTTCTACGCGTTTCGAGCCCGTACGATCAAACGACAAGTCCGATCACTACGAAACTTGAAATCCTACAAAAATTCACTGTTATGGATCCGATGAAACTAGTTTCGTCAAAATACGAGACATCGGCCGAAATGGCTATTTTCATGTTAATTAAATATATTATTATTAAATTGATTAAATCACTTTTTAAATTCAAATTTAAAAGTTAATAATTTTTATCATTTTTGATTACCTAGTAATTTATAATCTTTCAAAAAAAATTTCCATGTCAAATCCAATGTTAAATATTGCACTAATTACAGTGTTCAATTTCAATTGCAATAAATTCATTAATAATAATTTAAAATCCAATAAATCCATTTATTTTGATTTACACTCTTATTATTCAATCGACTATACCTTATAAATTTGATTAACATAAGTTTACATTTTTATTACATCAATATTCTACAGTTTCGTCTTAACTTATATTACAACAATATTTAATTACATTAAATTCACAACTATTTCCCAATTAATTCAACATATTAAATAATAAAATAATAATTAAAACAATTGTCACTTTTAAGTAATTAAATCACATTTTTAAATTGATTGCTCACAACCAAGATTATAACTACTTACCATCACTGATTTTTATATTCAATTTCAACTAATTACATACAATCTCACCCTTCTATTCAACCATTAATTTATTTCTTTATTTACAGTTTATAACCAAATTAACTTTACAATTATTCCAATTGATTGAGATTACATTCAAATAGTCCTCAATTACATTAAATTAACATTATTAAATTTCAACCTTGTTAGTTTTCTCATTAGTAAATCATAAATTTTATTCTCTCCCAATATTAAATTACAAAATTTTATTAAATTCAATATTTTAATTATTGAAAAATGCGGGTCGTTACATATAGCTTTAAGTGTTTTAGAAGAAGGTTTGAATACTTTCGAAAGATATGTTTCAATGGTTTCGAAAGAGGAGGTCTAAGGTTTCGAAAGCCTTAGTTTTCAAAACAAAGAACCCAATCTCATTTTAAAGACAAACCCATGGCAATATGAAAGAGATTTTGAAATGGCATTTAACTTTGAAGTCTTTGAAGAAGCTTTCCTTGCTAAAGATAATAGGTTGAAGATATTAACCATGTTTCATTTGAAAATGATTACAGGGAAATTAAACCATAGAAGTTTATATTGTTATGTTATGTTATGATCAGTTAGCATATGTGCTTCTTCTGTAAACATATTCACTTTATAATAAACTCATAATTGGATTTTGGGGTATTAAGGGCAGAATAACCGGTTAGGTTGACCTAGTAGTGAATACACCTTGAGTTAACTCCTGTGTGACCAGAATTTCATCCAGGAGGTCAGGTAGACCAGAATATAAGATGCCCAAAGACTGAGTTAGACAGGTTCATAGTAAGCCCATGAAAACTGTGTATGAAAATTGTTATTGGCAAGGGCCAATAGGTTCTTAGTGATCCCATTAAAACTATATCCAGATTAAGTTATTGACCGAGATCAATAGGTTCATAGTCAATCCATGAAATCTATGGCATGAAAGAAGTTATTGGAGAAACCAATAGGTTCATAGTGAGCCCATGAAAACTATAATTGGATAAAGTTACTGGTAGATACCAATAGGTTCTTAGTGAACCCATGAAAACTATGAAATCGGACAGATAGTCCGTAAGCTTGGAACAAGTTATTAGTTAGACCATGAAAACTATTAGGTCAATAGCGACCTTAGAAACTATAACTTGAGACAGATAGTCAAATGAATGAGGATGAGCAATCCAGAATATATTGCATATTTGCATATCATCATGATATATTTTATTATGTTTGGTCTTAACCATTTTGGATGCAGGTGCATAGTATATGGTTATTATAAATTTTGGTTAATATACTAGTGAGGGGGAAACCCGTTCCGCAATGCGGCGTGATCTCACTAGATATCAATATGGTTTGAGATGGTAGGTTATTATTCACATCAGGATTTTTGTCTGACTCAAAGTTTATGCTTTACCCTTAAACTCTCGAGTGCTCGATTAATTTTGAGTAGTTTGAGAGTTAAGGTTTTTAGGTTCTCCTTTAGACGAATAAGCCTTCGGAGACATGTAGGAAGCAAGCTAGCTATTAGGAGTTCTTTCTGTTTAATTTCGTTGTGTTTTGGATGTAATGGCAAAGTTGTTTAATTGCCTATGTTTAGACTCTGATCAACCAAGGGGCATATTCATATGTCGCTCTTGGCGTATTTTGTAACAATTATATTTATCTGAATGTGGTATACGAATTGGGATTATGTAATGAATTTGAACATGATTTGAAGCTGAATGAGAAATCTATTTTATGATTTTAATTTTTTTTCATATTCATGTGTTTCTCCTATATCAATGTATCTAACATTACCGCATTTGGTCACCGAGAATTAATAACTATGGATGACTACAGCATCCATAACAGTTAGTTTTGAGCCTCCAAGTGGGGGATGTTACGAGTTGGTATAAGAGCATAGGTTTATGTAAACTTAAAAAGAAATTTAAACCTAAAAGATTTTCAAAACATAATCCAATGAATTAGAAAATAAGATCGGGGTTTGGGTTAACGCTATAGTAACATACTTGTATTTGTTATGTATATATCTATAAGTATGTACTCCCCTCTCAGACTGTTCTTCTATATCTTACTAAGGCTCGTATGCAGATTTACGAGAAAGGAAGATATGGAGGCAGGAAATGGAAGAGGAAATCTAGATTGAGGAAGCACCACAACCAATTGAAATGCTCGACCCAATACCAGGAGGAACCCGAGTCGACAGGCAAATGCTAATCCAAATGCAAATGCCAATGTAGGTGTTGGGATCCCGCCAGTAGATATGGGGATGATGTATCAGTTCTTTGTCAATCTGATGCAAGCTGGGGCAGCTGCACTGATGTGCACGTAAATGTGCATATATTTACATCCATATTTTATCTATTTTTATTTAAATGTCATATTTGGACATTTTAACATGTTTAAACCAAAATTCAATTATTGTCAAATCATCATATATTCATCTTCATTAAGGGGTAAAATGGTCATTTTTATGCATGTGTTAATTTGAGAATTTTTACTTGGTCATTTTTCATAATTTTTATAGGAATTTGGATGCATATGGAAGAGGGTTTCATGAAGATATATGCAAGCATATGGGAATACAAAGGAATGAAGAGGAAATAACTCAAGCTCATGATCATAGAGGACCCCACCCACTTGCCTAAATCTACAATTAGAAGCCAATGGACAACTAAATAGAGGTTAAAGCTTCATGCATATTTAATGATGGATTAATTAGATGTTAATGGTTACTTAGAGGCCACACTTCCTAAAGGGAATTTAGGGAAGCACCCTAAAAATTGAATTAGGGTTTTATGCATGTATAAATAGCCTTCTTATGTACATGAAAATATCTTCTTACTCTTTCAAAAATTAGTTAGGAAATTAAAATGCAAGCTGTAAGCTCTATGTTTCATGAAATAAAAATGGCTTCCTAGCCTCTTTCTCTTCTCTTTTCTACTTGTTTTTATTTACTTTTATGTTAATGTTTATTTCTATGCTTTCTTTCATTTCATGTTTATAGCTTAGATTTACATTCATGCAAGTAGTGTAGCTTTATTTTTTATGCAAGTAGTTAGTAGTTAATCTCTTTTTCTTCCTTGTTTAGTTTCTATTTCTTTACTTTTTAATGTTGAAATTTACAAGTGTTGATTTGATAACACAAATGAGTAGCTAAACCCCTTTGATTTAGGGGTAATGAAGCTCTCTAACTTTATGTAAATTCAACATTTATATGATTTATGGTATCTTTTATTTGTGCTTCATGAAAGTGGATTTTGATGAAAGTTTACAAGTGGGTTTGATAGCTTATGTTGCAATACAAATGAGTTATTCTTATTCAACATAAACACAATTTACATCATTATTTGCTAATTGATTTTTGATTTTGAAATGAAAGTAAAAACAAAATTTAATGATCTATATTACTAATTACAATAGTAAATAGATCATACTTAAAATAACTTTTGCTTTGGCTTCATTTTCATGAGAATTAGTAAGTGGTTTATTTGTTGTATTATAATTTTATGGTTTAAGTTATGTTAATTAATAACATAAATAAACCATGCTTATGATAAATACAACAACTATTTCACTTAATATCATAAATAGAGATCATAGATTGTTTGTTTGTTGATTTACAAAAATATGAGAGTGGATTTGCCTCTAAATTGTTCTCTAATCTCATAGTTTTTAATCACTTCACTTTGTTTACAATTTGTAGTTAACAATCTTCTCTCCACTTTGGTCTAATTTGATTGATTAGAAAATTTTAAAATCTTAAAAATTCCCTACGGATCGACCCGTACTCGCCACGTACTAAAATTGTACGCCGTGCGCTTGCGGTAAAATTTAATTCAAAATTTATCCGCAATTTTCTAATTCGATAGAAAATTTGTCGTTAAACAAGTTTTTTGGCGTCGTTGCCGGGGAATCGTTTTGATTTTATTTTCTATTCTTCGAATTATTTTCGTTTGATTTTTATTGTGTGTTTGTTTTGTGTGTGTTGCATTTAAAAAAAATTTATGTGTTTGTGTGTGATTTTTGTTGGCATTAGATTTGGTATTTTTTGTTGTTTTCTAGTTTGCATTGCATTTGCATATTAAAAAAAAATTATATACACACAATTTCTTTTGAAAAAGAATTTTTTTTATTGCATATACATTTTCGTTTACATTTGCATATTCTATTTCTTTTACATTTGCATATTAAATTTCACTCTTTGTTTTCGTTGTTCACCTCTGTGCATCTCATCCTTCTCTGCATTGTTCACCTCTGCTTGCTGCACATCTCCACAGTGTCATCACATCCCTTGCATACAACCATTCAACCAACACACTGACCTTCTGTTACTTTTGACCACCATCCAACACTGAACATCCCGAGTATTCACTTCAACGCCCCTGCCTAAATTACTGCTGTCACTTGCACAACATCAATATAAAACCATTGTGCCATACAACAGCCACACCAAACCCGTTGACCACATCACATTTCCACTATGAACTTCATCACAAAAGACCAACCAATCACTGACAGTGCCACCCTTCTTCTACCAACTGATCACCTGAACTTCCTCCAACAATAACTGCTACTACATTAACCTCCATCCCACATAAACCAATGCTTCAGACAAAACAACCATCATCACCTTGCTTCAACCTTCAAACCACTGTCAAACAACATCCACTCTCAAACCACACTCAACATTTCCACTGCATCACATACTCCATATCAGCCATCCATCATTCATACTACCCACCATCACTACGTTCAACTGTCACTTCCACTTTTCCTGCCGCTACAGCTCAGTTCATTCCACCGTCAAACTTTCCCTATCACCTCTGCTACACCTTGCAATCACCACACTTGTTTCTGTCAAAACCAGCATATATACTCATTGCACATTTCTTCATTTCTAGTGAATACAACTCCATTGCCCCTCTGTTCTATCCCCTACACACACCATTTAACCATAATTATGCCCATCACTATACACGTAATTCCATACATTTCTGTTCAAATATGCCCAAACTTCCTGCATACTTCCACTGCATCAATACATCATCATCAACAATTGCCTACATCGACTTCACAACTGCTACCATACTCCAGATCCACCATCCTACCTGTTTGCTTAAACCAGCATACTCCATTGCTTGCTTGAACCATCTACCACCGAGCTACCTGCATTGACAGATCACCATTCCATAGCCTCTCCTTGCTACAATCCCCGAACAGCCTTCATCAACTCTCTATACAAGCAACTGCCACCCACCACAGCTACTACATCACTTACCATCTTCAACACATTCATTCATTCATCAACAGTCTACTTCTATAGACCATCTGCTGCAACAACTTCTAACAACCACTACTGCAACATTTGCACTTCCCTAAAATCAACCGCCCTCCTTCACTTCCCTGATCATCACTACATTCGAACCCTCACCTGAAATTTCGAACCAAGAAGTCGAACATCTCCCTGGCCATCCACCTCTGTTCCATTTCCACCCGCTGTCACAAAAACAGCCATCCACCACCTCCACACCGCAACTCCTTTTAACTCACTGCCTATATCTCCACCACCTAAAATACTCATTCAAGCACCCTCCACTGCTTGCCAACAAGTTCGACTCCAACTAAATCGCCGACTCACGAAACAGCACCGAACTTCCCAAACGTGAAACCAACCTCTTCTTCCCACCGCAATTTCCACCAGACCACCTCTACGACCAGTTCACTGCCCAAAATCACCTGCCTTCATCTCCAATCCATCTGCCTCGCCGATCAATCGCCTCGAATCGTGACCACCAAATCGAACTCACCATCCAATCGCCGTCAAAAACCAGTTGAATTGAAATCTGAAGTTTGTTTGAATAATCAGTTTTCGATTTTGATTTTGGAAGTAAAAAAAATGTTTTAGTCAAGAGAAACGAGAATTTGGTTCGGGGTATAATATTTTTGGGTAGCAGACTAGTTTAATATTGGGCCAGGTTATAAACCATTTTCTTTGATTTTGAATTATTTTTAGTTTTTTTTTGAGTTGTTTTATTCTCTCTTCATTAAAAAAAAAGAGTTTTGCTTTCTTTTAGTTTTGTTTTCTTATATCCTTTCTAAAAGAAATTTCCAATATAAAAATATAATAACAAGTTTCAATTTTTGTGTGTTTCGTTTTGATTTGTTTTTTTTTAGTTCAAACCTTTAATTTTTTTTATATATATCTTGTTTTTATTTTCAGATTGCCAAAGCAGAAAATAAAGGAAGAATTGCTTGCTAAAACTGCTCCCCTTGCTTGCTTAAAAAATATTGCCGCTTTAAAATAAATTGCTAATAAATTCTGCACGCTCTGGTATCATGCCCCTATCTCCTATTTTTATTTTCATTGCATTGTTGGTTGCTTGCATTTGCATTTAAAAAAAACATTTCAAAATCCAAAAAGAAAAACAAAATTCATTTTAGTTGCATTGTATATTTACGTTTAATTTTTGCTTTGCATTCATCTCATCTTATTTTTATTTTCTAAGGGCAATACCCCAATTCACATAAGGCGAGGGATTACATCACCCTTTCCTTTTCCTACTAATTGCATTTCATCGTAGAATTTGACTAATAATAAAGGTTAGCCATTCGACTTAAGGGTGTCGCGAGCTCATCTAGGGCTTAATTGTACCTTCACAATTGTATTCTTTGAACAATTTTATTTCTTGGTGTCTAGGCTACGGCAGAGTAATAACCATTTATAAATATTACGGTGATTCATAAATATTATAGTGGTTGTTCCTCTGAAGGTACTTAAACCTTCGGTTGCATTGCTACGGTGATTCGTGGTGCACCGATAGCTGAGAATTTTTTTTGTTGATTCAAGACAAAGTGTGATTATACAATTTTGGGTTAGGAGCTACTAAGGACAGAAAATTGTAATTAAGTCCTTTGCATTCATTTAGTTGCATTAGTTTATGCATATTTAAAAAAAAATCTAAAATCTAAAAAAAAATTTGTAAATTTTACTTAACTTAGTTTTTAATCCCAAAAAAAAATCCGTTTTCCTTTCCTTTGAAAATTTTCAATCAAAAACAAAAATCCAAAAAAATAAAATCTTTTCAAAAAAAAATTTAACACTCAAAAACAAAAACAAAAAATCAAATTCCATTTTGTAAAAAAAAAGCAAAAACAACTTTTTACTTCATTTTTCAAATCTTGTTTTATTCTATAAACTCGATTCTAACTTCTTTCTCTTCTCGACTTTCACTTGTGCATGAGTACTTGAAATCGTAACACAATAACAAATCGTTGGACTCGCGACTCGACGACTAATCGTTTAACTCGAACAGACGATCCTCCCGAAATGGCGAACGAGAATGCCCCTTGAACTCTTATGGATAGAATCTTTCCCGATAGAGTTTCTATTCCTTCTTGCATCACGTTACCCACCCCTATGAGTAACCATTTCGAAATTCACTCTAATC
Organism: Allium fistulosum; assembly: GCA_030737815.1. Classification (NCBI taxonomy): domain Eukaryota; kingdom Viridiplantae; phylum Streptophyta; class Magnoliopsida; order Asparagales; family Amaryllidaceae; genus Allium; species Allium fistulosum. The sequence continues at coordinate 1,363,823,090 of CM060902.1, read as the reverse complement.
ATATTGCCACGCTTCTAAAATTTGGCAATTTTGAACACGATGACCCATACATCTTTTTGATGAAATTCGAACAATTTTGCGCAACAATGAAACTCCAACAACTTTCCGATGATGGAATCAAACTTTGCTTAATCCCATTCGCTCTTATGGATTACGCTGAAAAATGGTTGTATAGCTTACCGTCAAACTCGATTAAAACTTGGGAAGAATTCGTAAAAGCTTTCTTAAAAAAGTTCTTCCCCTTGGAAAAAACAAGTAAAATCCGAAACGAAATCGTTAATTTTCATCAATTTAGGGGAGAACCATTTGGAAAATATTTTGAAAGATTCAAAGAGCTTTTGATAAAATGTCCACACCATAACTTCGAAAAATGGACGATTTGCCAAATCTTATACGATGGACTCGAAAACAGCTCATAAACCATGCTCGAATCAATGTGCCAAGGCAACTTTCTTGCCCAACATCATGATGATGCTTGGAAATTTCTTGAAAACCTCGCTGAAAAGTCGTCCCTATGGGAACATTCAAACGAAAAATCAATTTACTCACGATCGAGCGCACACTCGATAGGATCATCTTTGGCCTTGGAAGCTAAAATTGACGTAATGATTAACAAATTCGACAACGTTTTCTCATCAAACCAAATGAATCAAGCTTCCCAACCCATGTGTTTTAAATGCAACAATCCTAATCATATAGCCGATCAGTGCCCTAATTCTGTCGAACAAATCAATGCTTTCAATAAAGCAAAATATGACCCGTTTTCTCAAACATACAATCCTGGTTGGAGAAATCATCCGAATTTTGCTTGGAACCAAAACAATCCCAACACGAATACGATTCGTCCCAATTTTCAAGCATTTCCGAATAATGCTTCGAATCCTCCCTTTCAGCCCAACCATTTTCAACCAAACTTTGCAGGTCCGTCTCATAATCAACCGCAACAATCAAATTTTCAACCAAATTCTGCTCATCCTCCCTAAGACAATAAACGTTTAAGTTCACTTGAGAAAACTCTTGAAACGTTGGCTAAAGCAACTACTCAAAGCCTTCACAAGCAGTAATTTGAAAAATTTATTGACCTTATATATGCAAAACACAAACCAATCAATTGCAAAACTTGAAATGCAAACGAGTCAATTAGCCACGTTTGTAAGTGAACGCGAACGAGGCACATTTCCAAGCCAGCCTATTCCAAATCCCAGAAATCAAAACACAAATTCAATTCAAGCCCATGTTGTTCAAGATAGCAACGTCACCCAATTGAATGCTATCATAACTCTACGTTCCGGCAAACAAATCAATAATCAAGTCGTTAATCCAAACGATTTACCGAAAACCTCTCTCGACACTTCTAAAACAACGAACGAATTTGAACAGAACGGGGATCCAATCATCGAATCGAATGCCAATCAAAATTCTTCTTCTTCTTCTACTTAAGTAGACCCGCCTACTGAGTATCGTGTCCCATTTCCACACCGACTTCGACCCAAGAAACACTCAGACCAAATGGAAAAGATGTTGGAAATTTTTAAACAAGTGAAAGTTAACATTCCGCTTCTTGACATCGTTCAGCAAGTCCCCACATACGTGAAATTTCTTAAGGACTTGTGCACCCAATAGAAACACACTCAAGTGCCCAAAAAAGTCTTCTTAGCCGCCAGTTTGAGTGAAGTCTTGTCCCAATCCATGCCCGTTAAATACAAAGATCCTGGCCGCCCTACGATTTCGTGTATAACTGGAGACAAGACGATTAACAAATGCTTGATAGACTTAGGTGCGAGTGTCAATTTGATTCCATATTCCGTGTACAAACAATTAGGCTTAGGTGAGCTCAAACCCACAAAAGTCATGCTTCAATTCGCTGATCGCTCCATTAAGAATCCCGTGGGAGAAATCGAGGACATTCTTATTAGAGTAGGGCAATTCATATTCCTCGTTGACTTTATCGTTCTCTAAACACAACCCATGACAAATCCCACGAGTCAAATTCCATTGATTTTAGGTCGACCATTCTTAGCCACTTCAAATGCCTTAATCAATTTTCGTAACGGTTCGATGAAAATCTCTTTTGGAAACATGACTTTGGATCTCAACATTTTCAATCATGAAAGCCAATCAAATGAACCTCGCGACCAAACATTGGAAGTTAGTGCCATTCATGAAAATTTTGAATCGAGACAGTTGACCTTAACGATGAACGCGAAGCTGAATACAAAAAATTGTTTCACGAAATCCCCAACGAGATTGAATATACTCTTCCCTTTGAATCGCTTCCAGTTGAGTCCGAATCTCAACCCAATTCTTTGATCGAGCAACTTCCTAAGTTGGACCTCAAACCACTTCCCGGTCACCTTAAGTATGCATACTTAGGTGAAAACGAAAATTGTCTTGTCATCATTTCTAACGATCTTTCTCTTGACCAAGAAGCTTCTCTTCTCTCTATTCTTTCGAAAAACAGAAAAGCAATTGGGTGGTCCATTACCGATATTAAGGGAATTAGTCCCGCTCTTGTTTAACATCGCATTCACTTAATTGACGAAGCCAGACCCACTCGTGATGCGCAGCGAAAGCTTAATCCAAAAATGAAAGATGCGGTGTGTGATGAAATTCTTAAACTTCTCGACAACGGAATCATTTACCCAATCTCTGATAGTTCATGGGTTAGCCCAATTCATGTTGTATCGAAAAAGTTTAGGCTAACCGTTGTCAAGAACGATTCAAACGAACTTATTCCAACTCGTACTCAAATGGGTTGGCGTGTTTGCATTTACTATCGAAAACTAAATGCCGCAACACGTAAGGATCACTTCCCTCTTCCTTTCATTGACCAAATGCTCGAACGTTTAGCCGGCTATGAATTCTACTGCTTCCTTGATGGTTATTCCGGCTATAACCAAATTCCAATCGCTCCCGAAGATCAAGAGGAAACGACTTTCACGTGTCCATTCGGTACCTTTGCTTATCGACGTATGCCATTCAGACTTTGTAATGCTCCTACTACTTTCCAACGATGCATGGTTGGCATCTTTTCTGACATGATTGAACACTTTCTAGAAGTTTTTATGGACGATTTCTCTATCTTTGGTGATTCTTTTTCCGAATGTTTAAATCATCTCGAGTTGGTTCTAAATCGATGTAAAGAAAAACATTTGACTTTGAATTGGGAAAAATGCCATATTATGGTCAAACAAGGCATAGTCCTTGGACATATCATCTCAAATAAAGGCATTGAGGTAGATAAAGCAAAAGTTGACGCAATTGCAAATCTACCCATTCCCAAATCTGTTAAGGACATTCGATCATTTCTAGGACACGCTGGCTTTTACTGACGCTTTGTGAAAGACTTTAGCAAAATCGCTCGTCCTTTGATGACTCTTCTTGGAAAAGACGTTCCTTTCGATTTTAACTCTGATTGTATCTCTTCTTTCGAACATCACAAAAACGGACTCATTTCTGCGCCAATCATTTGCGCACCCAATTGGGATCTTCCATTTGAAATAATGTGTGATGCTTCTAATTTTGCGGTTGGTGCTGTCTTAGGACAACGCATCAACAAAATCCTTCATGTCAACTCAACTACACAACAACCGAAAAAGAGCTTCTAGCTGTCGTTTTTACGCTCGAAAAGTTTCGACCTTACTTGATAGGTTCACACATCACAGTCTACACTGACCATACTGCTCTTCGGTACCTTTTTGCCAAAAAGGATGCTAAATCCCGTTTGATTCGTTGGATCCTTTTACTTCAAGAATTTGACCTTACAATCAAAGATAAAAAAGGATTCGATAATGTCATAGCCGATCACTTGTCTCGTCTTCCGAACGCACCATCTTCTTTGCCAATCAACGAAAACTTCCCCGATGAACAACTTCTTTCAATTTTTATCGATCCATGGTACGCTGATATAGTGAACTACTTAGTCATTAAAAAAACTCCCTCATCTTGGTCCAAACAGGACAAATGCAAATTCATGTCCCAAGTGAAATATTTCTATTGGGACGATCCATACTTGTTCAAATATTGTCCCGACCAAATCATCCGACATTGCATTCCGGATAATGAGATCAGGAGTGTTCTTTCGTTTTGCCACGATCAAGCGTACGTTGGACATTTCGGTCCTCGAAAAACTGCGGAAAAGGTGCTTCAGTGTGGTTTCTATTGGTCTTCTCTTTTCAAAGACTCGTTTGAATTTTGTAAAACTTGCGATCAATGTCAAATGCTTGGACGAATTTCTCGATGAAATACGATGCCTCTAAACCCCATTCTTACGATCGAAATATTTGATGTTTGGGGTATCGACTTTGTGGGACCTTTTCCCAATTCTTTTGGAAACTTGTATATCCTTCTCGATGTCGATTACATCTCATAATGGGTCGAAGCCGTTCCTTGCAAAACCAACGACCATAGAATTGTTGTGAAATTTCTCAAAGAAAACATCTTTTCCAGGTTCGGCACACCTCACACAATAATCAGTGATAACGGAACCCATTTTTGCAATCGTTCTTTTGAAACTTTAATGAAGAAATACTCGATAACCCACAAGTTATCCACTCCATATCATCCTCAAACTTGTGGGCAAGTTGAAGTTTCAAATCGTCAAATAAAACAAATCTTGGAGAAAACTGCCAACAAAAATCGTAAAGATTGGTCTCAAAAATTGACCGATGCGCTTTGGGCTTACCATACTGCTTTTAAAACTAACCTTGGGATGTCCCCATTTTGTTTAGTTTACAGAAAAGCTTGCCATTTACCCGTTGAAATCAAACACAAAGCGTTGTGGGCAATAAAGAATTTAAACTTTGATCTCGAGAAAGCTGGCGAAAATCGAAAACTACAACTCAACGAACAAGAAGAACTTAGGAACGACGCATATGAAAACAAAAAAATTTACAAAGAAAGGACAAAAGTTTTTCATGACAAGTCAATCCTAAGAAAAACGTTTTCGCCTAACCAAAAAGTTCTTTTATACGACTCTAGACTTTATTTATTCCATGGGAAACTTAAATCGAAATGGACCGGACCATTTGTGGTACGAACTGTTTTTCCACACGGTGCCATAGAAATACAAAACCCTAGGGATGGATCGATTTTCAATGTCAACGGTCATCGTTTGAAACCTTTCTTGGAATTGCCAAGTAACCAAGAGGAGGAGCTCATGATTCTTCATGAGCCAAGCTATGTCTAGTAAGAAAGTTAACCCTCTTTTGTAAATATGTACATATTTTTCCCCGTTACACTCATTATATCATGCACTTACTATGGGGACACAGTAAAAATTAAGTGCGAGGGGGAGTCTCATTTTCATTTTTTTAAAGTTTCATGGCATTTTTGAATTTTCATTTTCTTTTAATTCAAAAAAAAAATCAAAATTTCTAAACCTCAGAAACATTTTCTTTTTAGCATTTTGATTTATTTTTGAAGAAACACTATATGATAAGTATAAGTTTTGGTTAATAAATTGAAATGTTTGAAAATTTATTTGTCTTAACAAAAATAAAAATGAAGTTTGATTACAAATAACAATGGTTTAACTAGTATATAGAAAGGTTCATATGTATTAATTATGAAGTATATTCTAAATGAAAATCTTTGTTTAAAAAAAGTGGTAAATTTAAAGTAAAGGATATAACATTTTTATCTTCTAAGTTAAATGGTGCTAAGATGATTTTGCAAAACTCTCTCTTTTCAAAAAAAAAAGGAAAAAGAAACACAAAATTATATAAGTAATTTTTTTTTGTATATATGTATATATTTTTAACACCTAGAGCCATATGTTCATACTCCTGTGTTCACCCACCATACTCCGTACCCTTCTCACGTAAGCCCGAAAGGCAGTGCACGATCGGTATATCTGGCCTTTGTTTATCTGAGTTAGGTTTATGTATATAAAAATTCTTTTTAATAACGCGTACAGTCGATAAGTGTTCACACTTGTGTGTTCACTCACCATGCTCTGTATTCCACTCACATCAGTCCGCAAGGCAGTGCTTGGGTAATATATCTGGCCTCAGTTTATCTGAGTTAGGCATACGTAAATATTGTTAATATTAATAAAATTTTCAAATAAGAGAGAGTAAGCAATTGAAATCCAAGCACTATTTTGACTTATTTGATTTAACTTGTTATTGAAAAGAAATGAAAATACCACTTTGAAAAACTTTGATAATCAACTAAGGATCCATTTCATAATTACATTGTGTTATCAACCGAAACAACTAGCCAAACTATGTTCTATCTATTATGACAACTTAATTTTTGTTGGAAATTTTGACAAGTAAACGGACTTAAATCTATTACTTAAATAGGAAAGTAGAAACCAAACAATTATCATCACGACACGTGTTCCATATACAAATACAAAATTTTGCAACGTAACATGTTCATTTCCTGTCCTCTCTTTTCTTTCGTCAGTTACTCCAACCGCTGCTTCATTCTCTCCACCCTACGCCTTTACTCTTCACTCTCACTCATCTTCCCTAAATTCATTTTCGTTCCTCTCACTGTCTTTTTATTTCCCTCTTCATCCATCGTCATTCTTCGGATCCCTTCCACACAGCCTCAACTTTCATCAAATAGTCAGCATATCTATGGATTTGAAGGTAGATCTTCGCTTTGGTTCATCGGATGACTTGATGTATGAATTTAATGTCCTTTCTAAACTTCTATTTTTATCCTATCTTTTATGGAAAAAAAAACTGATTTCGACATTTGGTTGTTCATTACAGATTCTCGAACTGTAAGAACCCACTCCGAAATAGAGGGGTTTTTACGCAAACAGCAATTCTTCCATCGTCATTCTTCGAATCCCATCTACACAGCCTCAACTTTCTTCAAATAGTCAGCAGATCTATGGATTTCAAAATGGATCTTCGCTTTGGTTCATCGGATGAATTGATGTATGAATTTGATGTCCTTTCTATTATTTGAAGATATCTCTAATATTTTGTAGAAAACTTCTGTTTTTACTCTATCTTTTATGGAAAAAATAACTGATCTCGACATTTGGGTGTTGATTACATATTCTCGAATTGTAAGAACCCACTGCAAAACAGAGGGTTTTTCACGCAAGCAGCAAATGCAAGCAGTGGATACATGGACTGGAAGAAAACATGGTAAGTTTAATTATTGTTATTTTCATGATTTAATTTTTCATAAGTAACATGCAATTCAATTTTTTTTTTAATTTTCAACTATATGGAGAATGTCCATATTACTCAATCTGTAAAGTTTGAAATTTTACGTAGATAATCAGACCATAACCTCAGCCTAAGAACCCACTGCAAAATAGAGGGTTTTTCATGCAACCAGCAAATGCAAGCAGTGGATACATGGACTGGAAGAAAACATGGTAAGTTTAATTATTGTTATTTTCATGATTTAATTTTTCATAAGTAACATGCAATTTGATTTTTTATTTATTTTTAATTTTCAACTATATGGAGAATGTCCATATTACTCAATCTGTAAACTTTGAAATTTTATGTAGATAATCAGACCATAACCTTAGCCTATCTTTTTTTTCCCAAATCCAATTACAGAATGTCCATGCTTTTCCCCTTCATAATTTTCATTTTGTTTGCAACTATTACTTTACGATTATTTGGAAGGTTCTTTACCAGTTGAAAATTACAGGCATGTTTATTCTTTTACAACCATATGTTTTTTCATCACGGTTTATTAACACTATGCATCCCACTCAAATTTTGCTTTTGTTAAAGTTAACGCTATGTTCACCTATAACCAGATTATGCACTAACAGTTTTGTTCATTCAAAATGATTCATTTTTATAACAGTTATTTTGAAAGTTTATTTGAATCATTTATGCTATTACTGTAAAATGAAATATTTCCCCAAGCTTGAATGTCCGAAGCACTTGGCATTTTGCATTATACATCAAAGAAAAATATTTACAGGCATGCAATGCTTTATGCCTTAGTCAGTCCGACATTTTAGCGTATTCCTTCTCTCGCCAACAACTAAATCTACACCATCTCAAACTATATGTTTACCCATACATTTTTTGCTCAGTTGCTATTATCATCTTCGCATAGCTTCTAACTTATTTTAAATTTATGCATATGTTATCTCAATTACATCCAAATACTCTTTTTTTGTGGGTAGTTAGTATTATTCCTATTTACTCAAAATATATGTTGTTAGTTGGTTATTCTATTGCTATGTTTTTGCCTCTGGATTGGCTTTTATGTATTTTTTTCCTTCGATTTACAATTTCAGCCCTGATCCTTTATTTTTTTGTTATTCAAGCATCATAGTGTGCAACTATTTTAGGAACTAATCAAAAAATTTGGAATTTGTGATTATTAGGTTTCATAGGACAAGGTTACCCACTGTATATTTGAATTAAAGTTTTGGGACTATGAATTTAGATTTAATGTAACTAAGTTCAATGTTGTGTATATAATATTCAATTTTATTACATGCTGCTAATATAGTGTCTCTTTTAAATTCGGAAACCCACTTATAATATAAAATTCCAATTTATTCTCCGTTGACGTTAAGTATGTTTATTATCTATGGCTCAATTAATGATTGTTTGTTGATGTATATAAAGGTACACTGGACCTTGATAATTCAAATATTCATATGCCATGACTTGGTGACTACTTTAATATTGTATGTTACTAATTTATTTATATTTTACAATACATAACCATACCAATTTGTACCCAATACATTGATGTTTGCCTTACTTTCCCACCAGCATTATACTACTTAATTAATAATTACTTATGTTTATGTAAGTAAACTGTTTTATTAATATTTATGTTATTTTAGTTCATATTTATCCATTTAGCCATCTTAAAAATAATCCAAATGATCATTTACATAGGTATCATAAGTATCCTCGGCTAAGATGCATTTAAGCATACATTAAGTTAAAATGAAGGTATATATTCTATAGAATGTATCATGTGACAACACTTAAAAATATCATCATTGTTGATACTTTCCTTTGTATGTTTCTAAAGTTATGATTGATTCCAAAATCGTCTCCCCACATTTACACTAAGGAATCTTAGTTTCATTGGTTGAATCCATAACTCAACTCATTTATTAGTGCAAAGTTTTAGGAATATATTATACGAAAGTGACTCGAAGTTAGGTTTCTCTCTCCAAAAACATATTGTTCCTTGAAAATCCATAAATTTACATCATTCAACCTCCTCAATGAAGTGAAACTACAGTTTGTGAAACATTGGAATAACTTATACTGCACATGATTTTGTTTTGAGTATAAAGTAGATTTGGCTGTACTACTATATAAATATATATAAATATCTTAATTTTTCTAATGTTTTTGGACAGGTTGGCTATAAATTTTACTCTATGACACAGCACTGCATATTAATGTGTTAAATTTAACACATGAAATATATGATATTTTCACCCTTACTACTGAAAATTAGGTCTATTGCAGGAATTTTTTCCCCTCAAATTGTAGAGAAGATGGATCGAGTTTCAATAGTCATCACATAATATATAAGTAGATATCTTACTAGGAGTAAGTCATGGTTTTTATGGACAGAATTTTAGCAGCCTTTCTTAGTTGTATGTTATTATATTTTAATCTCATTTAATCCATCTTAGGACATAGCAGATCATATACTTAGTGCAAGTGGTCACTCTAAAATTGCACAAACTGAAGGTAGTAAAAATCACATGTCAATACATAATGTAATTTCAAAATGAAACTAATATCAGGTCACATTTTCTAAACTTGGTATTGCATATTTTAATATCATTTTTATTATTACAATTATCTTGCATTGTAGATAGAGTTTAAGAAATTTGTTTGTGCCCAATTGAATTGCAATGTTGTGTTAGGCAAGGAAGAAAGATAATTGGTCTAGACTCATGTATAAAGTAAGGCGCTACGAAAGTTCGAGAGAGCATAAGAGCATGCAAGTAATATGTTGTTAATTATTCTACAACTATTGAATTACTCACCTTACGTTTGTATTGCATGGTATTTGTTTCAGAACAAATCACATACCCCTGTAGTTTGTGTTCTACTCTAACATGGACATTTAATATTATTGATTTGATTTTAATTTTTAAATTAATTGAACATTTTACATACCATCAAAAACATGAATTGTATGTAGTTGGAACTATAAAATTCTAACTGAAGTAACAGAAAATTAGCTTGATAAGTATATATTTTATGCCCTTTAAACTCATATGGAAATTTTATATATTATCAGAGACCTAAATCGTATATAGCTGGAACTATCAAACTCTAATTGAAATGACTGAATTTTTAAAGTAAGGATATATTTCAACATGCTCTGTAAAACTCCTTTCAAGCTATTGGTCAACCATAGAACATGCGCATATAGGGCAGTCAATGGATACCCAAAAAATCCGAAATCCGTTCGTGTCTGTATCCGAATAATGGATAAATATTCGATATCCAAAAAAAGGGATGGGGATGCGGATATGATATGAAGATATCCGCATTTGAAAATTATCCGCTGTGTTTTTTAAAAAATTTAAATTACGTGTATGTTAATACAATAAAAGATATTTATTTATTAGTTTGTTAAGTTAGAAGCTCATAACTAGATAAATAATATAATGCAAACTTTTGAATAGAATATTAAGCTGGAGATTTGATTAATTTAAAATTTGGAAAGTAGGATCTTGATCGGTACAGTAAATCACATATGCATTTTTTTAATATAACTATGAAACATAGAATAGAATATACTACTTTTGTGGTTGTCCAAATTTGGACATCAATTATTTATAAAGTGGGATAACATAGCTAACGATGATCCAGAAAGTTTTGATGATTCGTATACAGTTAATACATTTGTGCACAATAATACTCTTTATGTGTTGGTTGTGTATTGTTCAATCAAACTATCCATTATCTTTAAGTTTATTACCCATGGAAGTTAATTACTCTGCTAGCTTTTGTACCTTCCATTCTATATCGAATAATAAAGTACAGAAGTGTTTTAAAAATAAAACTTTTTTGATAGTCGTTCCATATTTTGTATTTGGTTTCTTAGACAGTTAAGGTAATCTTTATGAGATAATAATTCAATTCATTGGGTTTACATTTTCCTACAGTGATACTAAGATTATGCTACTTTTACAAGTGTGGTTTATGGGGACAAAGATTCTGATGCAATACTAAGCAGGATTCACTCATCATTCTGGAACATTAAGTCAAACATCTATGGTTTAGAACACTAATGTATTTTAGCAAAGTTTATTATGTGCAAAGAACACTGTTTTTTAAAAAATTTGCGCTCATTTTTGCACCAAGGCAGAGAATAAAGATCTTGCTACTTTTTACAGGTAACAAGATCAGAATTGATTGAACTTGCACGCAAATCAGGCAAGTTCGACGAAGACAGTCTCTCATTTCAGCAATGTATAATGTCTTCATCTTGACTCAGAGATGAAACTTATCTACTGAGATCAATCTTTGCCCCTGGTCCTTCTTCCACTATGAATGAAGGCATAGCAGAAGCTTCTACTGCCATGTTTGTAGCACTAGATGAGCTTTTCGAGAAATGCTGTATTCGCCCTAAAGATGTAGGCATATTGGTAGTGAACTGTAGTTTGTTTAACCCGACTCCTTCACTCTCCGCTATGATTGTGAACCATTACAAAATGAGAGGAAATATTTTGAGTTATAATCTTGGTGGCATAGGGTTCAGTGCTGGGATCATTTCTCTTGATTTGGCTACTGATATCCTTCAGGTTGATTCTTCTTAATGTTTATTGTAAGAACATTTCAAATATATGAAATTTTGATTGTAAATAAACAAAATGAAACTATATTTATCTTACAGGCGAATCCTAACAGCTATGCAGTTGTGGTGAGCACAGAAGCTATTAATTTTACATGGTATCCTGGAAAGAATAGGTCGATGTTGATACCAAACTGCTTTTTTAGAATGGGTTGTTCTATTGTTTTGTTATCGAATAGGAGAAAATCATAGGTGTTTATGAATTCATTTTCTAATGCCGTTGCATTCAACAACTTTGTGAGTATATTGGTATTGATCCATCTTTTTTTACTGATCTCAAGCAGAAGTGTGCAACTGGTCAAAGTGTATACTGTTGTGTAAATATCACTATTGGGTTACTCATTAATTATGTTGCAGATTTTGTAGGAAAACCATCAATTGCCAAGAAGACTATGCAAATGTTGTTACGGAAGCTGAGTTTGTGAAATAATGAAAGATCCCTAGTTGGAAAATGTGCTAAATGGAAGGCAAACTTAGTTTAAATGGGTGGTCGTACATGCGGCGGTTATGCTTTCCATGGATATCGTACTGATAGAGGCATGATAACACAAAATAATTCTTTTGCATGTTCTCAAACTAATTTATTTCTATACTGGTTTATGTTTGAATGTTTTATTTTACTATTTACGCAGTTTTGCTTTAGCGCAAGTACACTTAATAGGGACTACTATACTGAAATTAATTGCATTGACAGTTGTTTTTATGCGATTTGTGTCCTCCAATTTCCTTAAGCTACTGTGGTAGCTGCAGCTTTAGGTAAAGATGTAAAAGTAAAAAGCAAGATGATACCACATTGAAATAAAAGATTCGCCTTAGCTTCAATCAATGAAAATAACGTTGATTGTGTCCTTATTGGATTGTTTACCCGCATCACATGCATGTACCTTCCACTCACATTAATATTAAATATTACATCTACTGAGTTTGGTACTACCATTCAGTCTGGCAATGCAAACGCTAATGCAGTTCTATTCACAGAAGTAATATACTCACTGCCATTTCAACTAAGTTAAAAAATTCATTTCAAACTAACAATTATTCAACCTTAATATCAACTTTACCATTGTGTCGTGTAATAGACTTTCAAATTTTTTGTCGTATATGCTTTATGGATCTACTTAATTTCAATTCTAACATCTCCATCTACTCCAAAGTACAGCGTTTTTGAATTCCTAATGTATACAACACAAATAATTCATGAGAAACAAAATCGCAGTCATAACTTTTAACTTTTCGTTTTATATGAACAAACCATCTAAACTTATATATTCTTTATTCGAAAATAACAAAAAAATAGATAACGTCTACATATTAAATTTGTCTGTAATATAACAAAATGTAATAAAATACAATTATATTTCAGGCACGGGAGGAAAAATAGAGAAAAATTTAACATTGCACAAAATAATGTTCATAATAATGAATCAGAAAACTGCCCATGTGCGTAGCACGGGCCACTTACTAGTTTCTTGATAATGACCAGAACTTATATTTAACTTATTAGTGTCGATTTGAAAGTAAATCCTTCATTTGTAAATAGTTTCAAAAACTTGCATTCATCCCATTGTAAATAGATCTTGCATTTTGTAAATATTTTCACTTTGCATTTGGATTTTGTGGGTAGTATCCGCTGAAAACCCTCATGAGACAACACTCGTCCTACTGTGGACACCTAGAGGTTTAATGGCTTGTTGCATACGCTCAATGCAATCGTGCTCCCTATGAAAATGGATTTATCTTAGTTTTCCTTTATTCGAGGACGAATAAAAAGATAAGTGTGGGGGTATTTGATGTGCACGTAAATGTGCATATATTTACATCTATATTTTATCTATTTTTATTTAAATAAATGTCATATTTGGAAATTTTAACATGTTTAAACCAAAATTCAATTATTTTCAAATCATCATATATCCATCTTCATTCAGGGGCAAAATGGTCATTTTTTTGCATGTGTCAATTTGAGAATTTTTACTTGGTCATTTTTCATAATTTTTTATAGGAATTTGGATGCATATGGAAGAGGGTTTCATGAAGATATATGCATGCACAAGGGAATACAAAGGAATGAAGAGGAAATAATTCAAGCTCATGATCATGGAGGACCCCACCCACTTGCCTAAATCTACAATTAGAAGCTAATGGACAACTAAGTGGAGGTTAAAGCTTCATGCATATTTAATGATGGATTAATTAGAGGCTAATGGTTACTTGGAGGCTACACTTCCTAAAGGGCATTTTGATAAGCACCCTAAAAATTGAATTAGGGTATGCATGTATAAATAGCCCTCTTATGTACATGAAAATATCTTCTTACTCTTTCCAAAATTAGTTAGGAAATTAAAATGCAAGTTGTAAGCTCTATGTTTCATGAAATAAAAATGGCTTCCTAGCCGCTTTCTCTTCTCCTTTCTACTTGTTTTTATTTACTTTTATGTTAATGTTTATTTCTATGCTTTCTTTCATTTCATATTTATAGCTTAGATTTACATTCATGCAAGTAGTGTAACTTTATTTTTTATGCAAGTAGTTAGTAGTTAATCTCTTTTTCTTCCTTGTTTAGTTTCTATTTCTTTACTTTTTAATGTTGAAATTTACAAGTGTTGATTTGGTAACACAAATGAGTAGCTAAACCCCTTTGATTTAGGGGTAATGAAGCTCTCTAACTTTATGTAAATTCAACATTTATATGATTTATGGTCTCTTTTATTTGTGCTTCATGAAAGTGGATTTTGATGTAAGTTTATACAAGTGGGTTTGATAGCTTATGTTGCATATGCAAATGAGCTATTCTTATTCAACATAAACATAATTTGCATCATCATTTTCTAATTGATTTTTTTATTTTGAAATGAAAGTAAAAACAAAATTTGATGATTTATATTACTAATTACAATAGTAAATAGATCATACTTCAAATAGCTTTTGCTTTGGTTTCATTTTCATGAGAATTGATAAGTGGTTTATTTGTTGTATTATAATTCGATGGTTTAAGTTATGTTAATTAATAACATAAATAAACCATACTTATGATAAATAAAACAACTATTTCACTTAATATCAAAAATAGAGATCATAGATTGTTTGTTTGTTGATTTACAAAAATATGAGAGTGGATTTGCCTCTAAATTATTCTCTAATCTCATAGTTTTTAATCTCACTTTTAATTTAGCTTCACTTTGTTTACAATTTGTAGTTAACAATCTTCTCTCCGCTTTGGTCTAATTTGATTGATTAGAAAATTTTAAAATCCTAAAACTCCCTATGGATCGACCCGTACTCGCCACATACTAAAATTGTACGCCGTGCGCTTGCAGTTATTTTTATTTTAAAATTTGTCGACGGTTTTCTAATTCGATAGAAATTCCATCGACTAACATGCACGAGTAGCTAGGGGTAATGCTGAGAATGTTGGAGGAGCTAATCCCGTGGCCCCAATTGGCAACAACTATGCTAAGCTGATCAGGGATTATACCAGTCTTGGTGGGAAGCCCTGTTTGGGAACAGAGGTTGCTATAGAAGTAAAGAATTGGCTTTTGCATTGTGAAAGGATCTTCGTGAACTTGGGATTCAACGATGAGCAGAAGTGGAGACTTGCCTCTGGACAGTTGTAGGGAGCAACACTTCATTTGTGGAATAGTGTTCCCGCGGTTGTTCATGAGGAGGAGTTGACTTGAGCAGAATTTCGAAGGAGGTTCAAAGATAGGTTTTTGTCTGAAGTTGCCAAGTCAGTATTGCTGAGAAAGTTCATGGACTTAGTGCAGGGTGAGATGTCAGTGATTGAGTATTCTACAAAGTTTGATGAGTTGTCCAGATACAGATATGCTACCATAGACACTGTCATTAAAATAAACGAGAAGTTTATTCGAGGGTTAAGGCCTGAGATTGCTATAGCGACTTGCCACATCTCCGTGACCCAAGTATAGTTGTAGTGGAGATGGCAATCCAAAATGTAGAGATGCTTTCTACTTATGGAAAAGAGAAGCAGGTTGAAACTAGGATTTCAGGGCAAGAAGAGGAAATTATTTAAGAAGAAAGGAACCTAGAAGGGAGAAGCTGCCAAGAAGGTGAAGGCTAATCTAGTTTTCTTTAAGTGTGATAAAAAGGGACATTATGCTCATGAATGTAGA
The DNA here is from genome assembly GCA_030737815.1 of Allium fistulosum. NCBI lineage: Eukaryota > Viridiplantae > Streptophyta > Magnoliopsida > Asparagales > Amaryllidaceae > Allium > Allium fistulosum. The sequence continues at coordinate 1,363,807,167 of CM060902.1, read as the reverse complement.
ACTGGAAAAGGGAAGTAGGCTGCAGATAAGAAAGGAGTGAAGTGCTTTAATTGTGACCAGATTGGGCATTACAAGAATCCATGTCCAGAACCGGTCAAAGCAGACAAGGGAAAAGTCTTTGCTTTAGGACCATCCTCTGCTAGGCCAACTGCTGTTGAGAAGGGAAAGACTATGATGGAAGGTATGCTTTTGATTCAAAATATACCAGTTAGGGTACTATTTGATACTGGTGCATCACATTCATTTATATCTTAGTGTTTGGTTAATAGGTTATGTTTAGAATCCTCATACCTTATTACTTCCTTAAGGGTTGCGAATCCGATAGGAGGGTATGCAACTCTGAGGATGAGATGTGACCAGTTAGAACTTGATTTGTTAGGTCATAAGTTTGCATGCAATCTATATGTTTTTGATTTCGTAGGCCAAAGAATCATTTTGGGTATGGATTGATTAGATAAATATGATGCTAGGATATTTTGCCAAGATAGGGAAATATCGCTAAGCACCCTAATAGTCATAACCGAATTATATACTCGGTGGAGAAATTAGACACAAGTGCTTGTGCTTTACTGGATGCAATAGAAGTAGAAGAAGAGTTGAATCAGGTTCTAGTAGAAAGAGAGTTTGCAGATGTTTTTTAGCCAGTCACAGGACTACCATCAAAATGAGCCGTTGAGTTTCGGATAGATCTTGTGCCAGGAGCAGAACCTGTAAGTAGACCACCTAGCAGGATGACACCTACGAGATGAAGGAATTGAAGGTGTAGCTGGTGGAATTAGAAAGAAAGAATTTTATTAGACTGAGTAGTTCGCCTTGGGGAGCGGCCACGGTGTTTGTATGGAAATAGGATGGGTCGTTAAGGATGTGTATCGACTATCGTAAGTTGAACGAGTAGACGATGAGGAATAAGTATCCTTTGCCGAGAATCGATGATTTATTTGATCAGCTGTGTGAAGCTAGAGTATTTTTCCAATTAGATTTGGCAATAGGTTTCCATCAGCTAAGAGTGGTAGAGGACAGTATTCCTTGACGACGTTTCGGACTACATATGGTTCATACGAGTGGTTAGTAATGCCACTTGGGTTGACAAATGCGCCAGCTTTCTTTGTGGATTCGATGAACCGAATTTTCTGAGAGCACTTGGATAGGTTCATATTAGTATTCTTAGATGACATTTTAATATACTCTAAGGATGAAAAAGAGCATGAAGTTCATCTTAGAATAATGCTTGAGACCCTAAGGTAGCATCAGTTGAAAGCGAAGTTTTCAAAGTGTCAGTTTTGGAAGAAAGAGGTTAAATTTCTTGGTTACATGGTTTCAAAGAAGAGTTTGTCAGTTGATCCAGATAAGATCGAAGATGTTAACAACTGGAAGAGATCAGATACTCTGACTGAGATTATAAGTTTTCTTGGACTCGCTGGCTATTACCGGAGATTCATTAAGGATTTCTCATGGATAGCAACATCTTTGACTAAGCTAACTATGAAGGACATGAAGTTTATTTGGTCTGACAAATGTCAGGAAGCATTCCTTAAGTAAAGGTATTTGTTAACCAATGCGCCTGTGTTAATAGTTCCAAATAGAAACCAAGGATTAGTAGTGTATACCGATGCATGTGGAACCAGATTAAGGGTTGTGTTGATGCAGAAAGGTAAAGTTATTGCCTACGCTTCACGACAGCTTAATCCATATGAAGTGAGATATCCTACTCATGATTGAGAGTTTGCAGTGGTGATATTCGCATTGAAAGTATGTGGACATTATCTCTTAGAGGAGAGATTTGAGTTATACACTTATCATAAGTCCTTAAGGTATTTATTCTCTCAAAAGGAGTTGAATATGAGATAACAAAGGTAGCTGGAGTTTTTAGCGGCTTACGATTTTGGTATAGAGTATACACTTGGAAAAGAAAATAAGGTAGCATATGCTCTTAGCAGAATACATCCGAATGTGGTGTTAGCTATGTTAATGGAATGGAAGGATCTAGAGGCTTTGACTACTTGTAGTGTGTAGTTAAGATCAACTGCTAGTTCTAGTCAAAGCACTGCCATATTATCCTGCTTGGAAGTTCGACCAGTACTGATCGAAAGGATTGCTTCTAAGTAGAACGAGGATCCCATTTTAGCCGAGAAGATAAGAAGGCTTGAGTTTGGATCAGAGATTGATGATCTAAAAGATTTCAGTCTTGACCAGAGGGGATGGTTGAGAAGGAAGGGACGGTTATGTGTTCCGAATGGTGGGGACTTAAGGAGAGAAGTCCTTAGGGAATGTCATCGACCCAAATTTACGATTCATTCTGGGGGAACCAAGATGTATCAAGACATGAAGAGGAGTTTCTACTGGGAAGGTATAAAGAAGGATGTTAGCCTATGGGTAAGGCAGCGTGTGAACTACCGACAAGTGAAGGCCGAACATCAAAAGCCGAGTGGGTTGCTTCAACTTTTGGAGATACCGGTTTGGAAATGGGATTCGGTATCCATGGATTTTATTGACGGGTTGCCAAGGTCGAATCAAGGAAATGAAAGTATATGGGCCATAGTGGACAGTTTGATCAAGAGTGCCCATTTTATTCCAATTAAGTCAACCGGGACGACACCTGTTTTAGCTAAACTGTTTATGAAGAACATAGTTAGGTTGCATAGAATTCCTAGTAATATAGTAAGTGATAGAGATACTTTGTTTACTAGCGAATTCTAGAAGAGTCTACAGGATGAGTTGGATACCAAGCTCGTGATGAGTACTGCTTATTACCCTTAGACGGACGGGCAGACAAAGAGAGTAAACAAGGTACTCAATGATTTGTTAAAAGCTTGTGTGTTAGACTTTGGTGGATCTTGGGAAGATCACCTACACTTAGTTGAGTTTCCCTATAATAACAGTTATCAGACTAGTGTAGGGATGGCGCCATTTAAAGCTTTATATGGAAGACCATGCAAATCACCAGCATGTTGGTTGGAAACTGGAGACAGGTTAGTCTTAGGCCAAGATCTGGTAAGAGAGGCAACAGAGAAGATTGAGTTGATTCGAGATAGGATGTGAGAAGCTCAGTCTAGAAAAAAGAGTTATGCAGATATGAGGCATAAGGATCTAGAGTTCTCAGTTGGAGATAAGGTTTTCATTAAAGTATCACCGATGAAGGGTGTGGTACGATTTGGAAAGTCAGGAAAACTGGCACAAAGATATGTTGGACTGTTTCCAGTTATAGAGAGGATCAAAAAGCTTGCCTATAGAGTAGAGTTTCCGAGCAGTTTAACGGGTGTCTATAATGTATTTCATGTGTCTTATCTTAGTAAGTATGTGCATGATCCAAAGACTATTATTCCTCCGACTGTGTTGGATGATTTAATAGTAGAACCGATTTGACTTTTGTTAGACAACCAGTCCAAGTTGTAGGGAGAGAAGAGAAGAGCTTAAGAAACAAGACAGTAAAGTTGGTGAAATTTCAGTGGAGCGACAACAAGAAAGACTGCACTTGGGAGATAGAAGACAAGATTAGAGATACTTATCCTAATCTACTGTAGGGGCATGTTCTATAATTGCTTCTTATAGACTGTTTGCTAGTCAGGTAGGCTAGTATAGTAGTTAGGAGATGTTACATATGATTGCTATGTTTAGTATTCAGTGATGAAATTCTTTAAGGAGGGAAGCCTGTAACACCCCTAATTTTAAATAACATTATTCAGGAAATTTAATTAAATAAATTAAATAGAATAATGTAGATACTAGAGTGATAAGGGGATTGAGATTTGAAAACTAATTAGGGTTGTGCCTTATTTAAATGGATTTATATAATGGCTCATAAATAAATTCATAAGAATGTTTATAAGATGAAAACTAAGTTAATAAGGCAAGGGTAATATGGGAATTAGTTGTATACCATAATCCCATAACCCCTAAACCCTTACCTCATTTTTCATTCACACGTTCATAAACCAAAAATAAAAACTAAGGAGAACTAAGGCCATCCATAACCCTAGGAGAAAAGAGGATCAAAATCAACTAGAAGCAAAAGATTCAAGCAAGGAAGATTAAGCAAGATCAAATCTCAAGTTCCCTATCCAAACAAGGTGAATAATATTCTAAATCATCTCATATATGTTTTAATGAACATCTTAATTTAGGGTTTAAGGTTTTAAAACCGTTTGGATGATTTGAATGATGATATGCTTTGATGATATGCCTTGTTTGATTTAAACAAGTACGTCGGTAAAAGGTTTGATTCGATTTTAAGGTTAAAATCATGTAAAATGGGTTTCAAATGCCATACAAACTGAATATGTTATGTAAAATATTATTTTAGAGATGGATTTAAATTTTCATAATATTCCAAGCTATGGATAATTTATTATGAATTTTCGAATGGAAGAAATAGACAATTTGGGTTTGAATTGTTTACGGCAATTATATATTGATTTCGAGTCTGAAATTTATATATGTTAGAGAACATATTAAAAGTGAATTATGATTATTTTTGGTGATTTTTCCTAAGTGCTTTAATATGGTTATTAAATTATTTAAGTTGAAGGACTTAAATGTTTAAATGTTTTATGGAAGAGAATGGCTTATTTGTTAAAATAATTTCAATTATAAATTAGTGAATTCGACAGCCTTTTAGAAAAGGATTTTTGAAAAAGAAAGGGCAACTAATTATATTTTGACAAATGGGCAAGTTAGATGAAAAGGAGTTACTTTATGAGGCATAAAAATCAGTTTTGATATAATTTACCACTTCACCACTTCCACTTGCTCGCTTCCGAAACCATTCCAAGTAGGCCTTTCGAACCCATTCAAAACCAATACACAGGGTATCAAGTAATTGGTACGTAGTGTATTGGAGAAAGGCTGAAAGGATGGTGTTGAAGGCTTGCTTTCGAAGAGGTTGAAGTCATTCTTATAAGCTTTTGAATTGGTAGAAGCTATCCATATTAACTTTGAATTACTTTTGTTTATAAGTGATGCTTTCGAAAGGTTTTCCGCCTTTCTGTTTTAAGAAAAGCTTTCGAATGAGTTGCCGCTTATTTAGTTTTGAAAAGGAGCTTTCGAAAAGGTAGTTGCTTTTGAACCTAGTCGAAACCTAGCTGCCTTCTTCATACCTTTCGAACTGGTTAAAGGCCGTGTGACGCCCCACCTCTATGCTCACAATAACAAAGGTTATTATAAAAAATAACGTCTGCTATTGCGAAGAATAAGACTTGTTAGAAGCGACCATCCGTAAGTTATGCCTTAGACGAGTATTGATTACATCGATAGGAGTTGTATAAATTACCCCTAAGGATACATATTCAATCCAAATCTAAAACGAAACTACAATGGCTTAAGAAAAATTCAGAACAACTCATAATAACAACAACACTGATAGATATAATCACATCAGAACAAAAATATCAGATATATAGCAGAAGACAAATCTGGATACATGCTACAACAATCGATAGTTCACATGAACCCAATGTACATATACATATCCATCAATACATACATAAGATGAGAGTCAATAAACCAAAAGAACTCCTCGAAGGCTAGACAAAAGATGATGTGAGATCCCAAAAGCTGAAGCTGCTACTGAATCAGAGATAGCGATTATCCTGAAATAACTCGGTCTGACCCGAGTATTATTTAAAAGAAAATAATAAATGGATCAGTCTAATTTATTCTTAAAAGTGAGTGCATCATAAACAACATCGATCAAAATAATAATAATCTCGAGTGAGACTATTCAACTTAAGAAATCAACATGGTTAAATGAAGAAATCACAACAACTCCATCAAAATCAACTTTCAAATTCACAATTGAATTCAAAACAGCAATTCATAAAATCTAGAAATCCATAATAGATAACTAAAAATCAACATAAAAGTGGATCGATCCCATCATATGGCAATTCTAAGCTACGACGCACGTGCATCAACATATGGCCGAAGCCTACCAAGTACTGTCATCATAATTTTGGCGCCCAACAAATGACCCGAAGGTCCAACATATGATCCGAAGGTCTAGTACTGGTATTTGACCCGAAGGTCCATCATATGACCCGAAGGTCCAACATAGTGGCTCGAAAGCTCAACAATATCATCAAAATCTTCAAACAGCAAATATTTCAATTAACGAGTCCGGAATTAACCGAAATAGTAAAAGTGTGGTTCCATACTCCGCACTTTTGCCATATCGTTTAAATCTCTTCATCGTTTCCTTGAAAGTGCAAAATAGTGTATTTTATATAAACAACAATTTACGTTCTCAAACGGACAAGTCCGAAATTAAGCGAATCAGTAAAAGTAAGGGTTCATAGTCCTCAATTTTGTTGAATCGTTTAAATCGCTTCCTTATTCTTTTGAAAGCGTAAACAGTAAAAAATTTGAAATCAATTTTATTTTAAAACGATTTTTAAAACACGTGATTAAAACAGCAACATCTATAGCAATTTCGACGAGGAAATCGTACTTCGCAAAACACCGTAAAAACGGATACTAAATCAGCGTTGCGGAATAACTGCTTGAAAATTCACTTTAAAATTGACGGTTGCTGAAGTCAAAACAACAGTAATTTTTATTCGTCAAAAATGTCATCAAAACAACACGCGTTCAAAAATGTAGCACCGGTGTAAAAATTTCGTTATTAAAATAACGGAGCAAAAATACGTTTTAAACGTAAACCGGTTCAACGTAAATTAATACCCAGTGGTTCACACTATTACTTGAACTTGGTTTCACGTGTACACTCTTTGTATGTAAATTATATAACATACAAGCAATGGTTATACAAAAAGTACGCCCAGGACACGCACATGAAAACAATTAATTGCCTGTATGTATGCACCTAGCACGCAAACACTAATATACAGGTCTGGCATTTTCTAGTGAATTTCAACATGCAATATTAAAAGGCGTACTAAGAAAATGAATTGACCATACTTCCTACTAATACTGACTACAATACACAAATTAATTTATTTACCTATCAGGTGAACATGTGCATGTAATATGTAATACGTTAATACTCAATATGAAATATGTAACGACCCGTATTTCTACGGATCGAAAAGTTGTCAAAATCTGGAATTTTCAGCATTTTTGGGTTGTTTCAGTTTTTTTTTTGGTTGAATATTTGCTAAGTCCTATGTCGTGAACGACTTAGTATAAGTCGTAAGTCGTATACGACTTAGGAGATGGAAGTGACCCAGGGCTTGGAGATAGGTTGTTAGACGACTTAAGAAAGTAGTGGATGGTTAGGTCGTAGGCGACCTAAGGGTTAAGTCGTGACCGAGTTATATGTTAGGTCGCGAAGTGGTTTGGGTCACGTGTTAGTTTGGAGAGACCTGTATAATGTTGCGACCTAGAGAGTGAGCGACTTAGGGGCTTACCTGTTAAGTCGTTGGGTTGCTTATGTCGTATAGGAAGTAAGTCGCAGGTTGAGGCTTAGGTCGTAGCCGAGTTAAGGATAGTTGGCGACTTATAGGATCGTGACCGAGTTAAGTAGTAAGTCGTGAGCGACTTAAGGAAAGTCTGCGACCTAAGAAGTTAGCGAGTTAGGAGTAAACGACTTAAGTTAGTAGGCGACTTATAGGGGTTAGCGACTTAAGGACTGGGCGAGATAAGGCTTAAGTTGTTACAGTTAAGTCGTGGACGAGTTAAGGGATTAAGTCGTAAGTTGTTAAGTCGCGTAGGTACTTAAGTCGTAAGGTTGTCTCTATAGTAGGTCGCATAAGGGCTTAAGGGTTAAGTCGCTAGGTCGCGCAAGTGGATGAGTCGTAGTCTGTTAGGTTGAAGGCTTTGTTAAGTCGTAGCTTGGTTAAGTCGTAGGCGCATGCTATAAGTCGTAACCGACTTAGGAGATAACAGTTTTGTCGTGAGTTATAGGCAGATGTGTGTTAAGTCGCGAAGGGGTAGCCTGGTTAGGTCGTAGAGGCCAGAAGTTGTTAAGTCGTAGGGTTCTAAGTCGTAAGTCGTGAACGACTTATGAAGGCAGACGACTTAAGGATTTCTACTATAAATAGGAGAGTTTCTCTTCATTTTTGGGATCCGGTTTTTGAAGCGACGAAGTGCTGCCATTTTGAGAGCTCGACTTCTACACTCCTTCACTTCTTTTCTCCACTTTAATCTAGTACTTCCTTTCATCCAAATCGAAGATCAAGATTTAAGATTCAAGAGCTTGGATTGAAGATCTTCATCTTTTCAAGAGAGATTTCTTCGTTTGAAGCGGATTCGTGATAGATCAAGCTTGATCCTTCGCTGTCCAGATCTGAAGCGTGTTGATTTAGGGTTGTTTAGGTGATTTGGTGAGTGGTGATTATCTCTCACACGGATCCAAAGGAGTATATCGGATTGTTGGCTCGATTTGGTGTTAAAATAGTGATTTCCATGCATTTTCTTCATCCTAAGTGTAGACTCATATAGATCCATTGTTCATGATGATGTTACATCCATTTTATCATAAGTTAACCTATGCAAGTTCATTCATCAAGTATGTAGAGATATAATTCATGTTTTCATGCTTATTGGACTTTCAACTCTTTAATTACGAAAATGCCATTATTGTTATAATTGTCTACTTAGATCATATTTGAATGTTTGATTTCTTGGATTGATGTTTGATTTGATTGATTGTTATGAACTAGATGATTGATGATTAGATTTAGATCGAAGATGATTCAAAAGCTAAGGGAAAGGCTCTTGAATTGGGAAAGCTGCTCGTGGCATATGTAGCGGGATGATGAAGCTCTTATGCATAGATTTGATGATGTGATGTTGAGATGAGGCTTTGCGAGGATGTAATGAAGCGAGGCATCATAGGATGAAGACTTGGTCTAATCCAGACGAGATCATTCCAAGCATGTTGATAACTCGGTGATATGATTCGAGTTGAGGATAATGAATGGATATGAGAATAGTCGTCGAGGAGGATGACTAGGAGGCTTGGATAGCATCGTTGTTGAAGGTTCTAGCATGCTCTAAGCAAGAGTACGTTTGGGCAGATTCGATAGTCCCAACGGCCAACTGTTGATGGTCGAGTACTCTGGGCAGATTCGATAGTCCTAGGCACGGGCTGCGACGACTTGCGGGAGTTATGTCTAGAACCGGGGTTTCCATTAGCCCTTGACGGACGGCTGAAAGAATGTGCCGGTCATTCAATTAACGGTGATATCGAAGCAATGATAACAGTGATAGCCAGAGTCATGGATGTTTGGTTGTATCGTCATTCGGACTTAAGAGCGGTATTTTCTGGGTGCTTATCTGATTTAGGCCTTGGTACTTGGAAAACATCGCCCTTGACTCGAGTGATAATTTCTTTACTATACATTGTATGCTCTGTTATGTTTGCTTCTGCTTAGTGTGTGTCTGGGGGCTATCACTGTAGGAAGAGGTTGGAGTGGGAGGGAATTCCTTTTCCTTTATGCTCTTTTGGTATGTTGTTAGTTAGTTTACTGCTCACTAAGACTGTTGTCTGACTCAAGGCTTTATGTTTTAATTCTTATTGCCTTGGGCTGTTCGTCCATTTTGGGACGGGCAGACTAGGTAGCAGGTGACAGGTGCTGTTCTCTTCTCACGATGCTGATATCGAAGACGAGCTAGAGGGTTGCATATTATCTTCTTATATGTACTGGATGTTCCGCTGTTTTGTATTCTCTGAGTGTTATGTAGTGAGGCTTGATGTATTGGCTATTTGGATGCTTGTATTCAACTATTATGGAGTTTTATATGATGTCATTTTGTTCTGTAAAGCTTCACTATACATATGTTGTATTGTATTTTGTTCATGCGCTGTGAGTAATACGATAGATTCTGTTGTTTTAATCTACCCCGACAATCGTCCATGGTCGCCTGGCACACTTTACAGCGCACTATCTCTAGATTCGGTGCAGGGGTCATGGGCGGTCGTCACAAAATAGGTAATGCACTAACACAGTATAACCATATATACAACCTGGCTACTTAAACTCAATGATACTTTGTGCCATTTTTTTAATGGATGATTTTCGAACTTATGCAAACAATGAAAGGAGTTCTATGCACAAAACACGCTGGATATCCTTGAGCAACAATGTGAACCCTGTACTAATGCATACATAATGTCTGCATGCTTTACATGCATGCTAATGTAACAATGAACCAGTAATTTGAACACATTTGTATGACTTGGTACTTAATTCGTTCACACAAGAATTAGAATTCACTATTGTGCCTAATATGCACGTCTGCAAAAATTCAGATGCAAGGCCATGTTGAAAATGCAAATTATAGTCTGGAAAACATATTTTTTTGCAAGCATGAACTACACGCATACTTTACACGCATACAAAGGAGGAAATGAAAACAATCAGAGTAACAAAGGTATTGAACTCACCAATTGTTTCAAAGCCAAATAATACCCCAGATCTGCTTCACTCGGCTATTAATGTTCTGCAGAGCATTTTTAAAAATGAAAATTGTTGCAGAGAGATCTTATTTTACTTTTCTTCAATTGATATAAGTCAAAGAAAATGAGTGCTGAAAAGGCTTTGGGTACACATTCATTTAATGCAACATGCCTCAGGGAAACAAAGAAAGAAAAGGACATGCAGAAAATGAGGTGAGTAGCTGTGAACTGAAGTTATTACAAAGAAAAAAAATGTGTTTTCACACTTGGTTCACATTTTGTTTATAACTCTGGTTTATAACTTGAATGTCAGCAATGCAAATATAAAGAATAATGTAATGTATACACTATTGAGGTCCAGAGGTGGATGGATGCTTGTAGAAGGATCTTTGGTGATTTGGGAATTGAGGATGCGACTAAGAGGAAGTTGGCATCAAGGCAGCTTCAAGGGAGAGCCTCTGATTGGTGGAACTCTATTACCATCAATACTGCGGAGGAAGAGATTACTTGGGAGCAATTCCAAGCTAGATTCGAAGCTAAGTTCATTTCTACAGCTCAGAAGTTTGTTCTGTTCAAGAAGTTTGTGGAGCTCAAGCAAGGAGGGAGATCTGTTCTTGAGTATGTTTCTGAGTTTGAGGCTTTGTCCAAGTATGCCCGGTCATATATAGAATCTGCTTATCAGAAGAATGAGAAGTTTGTGACAGGCTTGGACAGTTATCTTGGGAGGCAGTTGGTGGATCATTTGGACGATTCATTTGAGAAGCTTGTGGAGAAAGCTCTCAGGCATGAGAGTCTGTTTCCTAAGGAAGGATCTGTTGTTGCTGTGACCAGGGAAGAGTCTAAACCCCAGCAGGGTGGAAACAAGAAGAGGAAGCAGCAGCAACAGAAGGGTAAGGATGGCCAGAAGAAGCCGAAAGGCGAGGTGACTTGCTACAATTGTCAGCAGAAGGGCCATTTCTCGAAGGATTGTAAGAATCCGAAGGTGCCGATGAAGTGTCACAACTGTGACAAGCCAGGGCATTTCAGGAAGAATTGTCCAGAACCAAGGAGGGACAAGCAGATTGTGCAAGCTTATGCTTTGGGAGCTGTTCCGTCGTCTTCAAAAGCTCCTACCGCTGAAGTGAAAGGAAAGAGTGTGGTTGTTCAAGGTACTCTTTTCCTATGTGGTGTTCCAGTTAGAGTTTTGTTTGATACTGGAGCGTCGCATTCGTTTGTTTGTAGTGAACTCGAAGGCCGGTTAGGTTTGGAACCGGATATTGTTGATAGGCCATTGGTTGTGACTAATCCAGTTGGGGGTTCGTCTTGTTTGTGTATGTTATGCCGTGGTCTAGTTGTATCGAGTCATGGTTGCTCTTTTGCTTGTGATTGTTTTGTTCTGAACTTTGCGGGGTTCGGAATTATTCTGGGTATGGACTGGCTTAGGAAGTATGCGGCAAAGGTTGATTGCGAGAGGTTGGAGGTGACAGTCGAGAATGTGGAGGGGCGAAAGATTGTGATACGATGTAAGCATGAAGAAGGCGTCTTCATGAGCTTCATGTATTCGCTAGTTGTTCCACGGGATGGACTGTCATTAGTGCCAATCGCGAATGGATTCGAGGATGTCTTTGACGAAGTCAAAGGGTTGCCGCCGCATAGAGAGATCGAGTTTCGGATAGATCTAGTTGAAGGAGCCAGACCTGTTGTGATGCCTCTTAGGCAGATGGCGCCTAGGGAACAACAAGAGTTGAGGGTGCAAATTGATGATCTTTTGCAGAAAGGATTCATTCGGCGTAGTGTGTCCGAGTGGGGTGCACCAGTTGTGTTTGCAACCAAGGCAGATGGGTCGTTGAGATTGTGCGTCGATTATCGTGAGCTGAATAAGGTGACTAAGAAGAACAAGTATCCATTGCCGAGAATAGATGACTTGTTTGATCAGCTTCACGAAGCTAAGGTGTTTTCTCAGATGGATTTGGCAACGGGATTTCACCAGTTGAGAGTGGCTAAGGATAGTGTGCCGAAGACTGCTTTTAGGACACCATCCGGTTTCTTTGAGTGGCTGGTAAAGCCGTTTGGATTGACTAACGCGCCAACATATTTTGTGGATCTTATGAATAGAGTGTTCAGAGACCAGTTGAACAAGTTCGTACTTGTGTTCGTGGATGATATTCTGATTTATTCCAGAACGGAAGAAGAGCACAAGACGCACTTGCGTATTGTTTTGGAGATCTTACGGAAACATCAGCTGAAGGCTAAGTTTTCGAAGTGTCACTTCTGGAAGAGTAAAGTGAGGTTCTTAGGCCATGTGATTTCTGGAAATGGAATAGCGGTTGATCCCGCTAAGGTGGCAGCAATCCAGGATTGGGTTAGACCTAAGAATGCATCCGATGTGAGAAGTTTTCTTGGATTAGCAGGATATTATCGACGGTTTATCAAAGACTTCTCCAAGGTAGTTGCACCGTTAACAGGATTGACGAAAAAGAACCAAGTGTTCAGTTGGGATGCTAAGTGTGAGCAAGCTTTCGGAATCCTGAAAGAGAGATTGACGAGTGCTCCTGTTTTGACTATTCCAAGTGGGAATGATGAGATGGTGGTTTACACCGATGCATGTGGTACTGGACTTGGAGCAATGCTGATGCAGAGAGATAAAGTTGTTGCGTATGCCAGTCGACAACTGAAGCCGCATGAAAGGAATTACCCAACTCATGATTTGGAGTTAGCGGCGATTGTATTTGCTCTGAAGATGTGGAGACATTATCTGTTGGGAGTTCGATTCGAGTTGTTTACGGATCATAAGTCGTTGAAGTATCTTTTCTCCCAAAAGGATTTGAATCTTCGGCAGCAACGTTGGCTAGAGTTTTTAGCATCATATGATTTTGGTATAGCTTATACTCCGGGAAAAGGTAACGCAGTGGCAGATGCGTTAAGTCGAAGACATGCAGGATTGGGAGCCATGTTTTCAGAATGGAAGAGTCTCGAGTATTTAGCTGGATTTGACTTCAGGCCTAGATGTGAATTGGAACCTGAGATGTTGGCAAACTTATCGATAAGACCTTCTCTTGTGGAAAGGATTGGCGAGAGCCAAAAGCAAGACGATAAGCTTGTCAAGATTATCCGTGGGTTGGAATCTGGATTGAATCCAGAAAAGGATAAAGGATTCGAGGTCGATCGAGAGGGTTGGCTTCGGAAGCAAGGACGACTAGTTGTTCCAGATATAGATGAATTGAGGAGTGAAGTTCTGAAGGAAAGTCATCACTCGAAGCTGACAATTCATCCAGGTGGAAATAAGATGTATCGGGATATGAAGAGAACCTACTACTGGAAAGGCATGAAGAAGGATGTTGGAAATTTTATTTCCAAATGCATGAACTGCCAGTTGGTAAAAGCCGAACAGAAGAAGCCAAGTGGATTGCTTCAGCCATTAGAGGTTCCTACATGGAAGTGGGAACAAGTGTCGATGGATTTTATTGATGGATTACCTAGAACAAGAACGGGAAATGAAGGGATTTGGGTCATTGTGGATCGTCTGACTAAGATCGCAAGATTCATTCCTGTTCGATCGACTAGGACTGCATCAAAGTTGGCAGAGTTGTATGTTAAGTGGATAGTGCGATTCCATGGTATTCCGAAGAGTATAGTGAGCGATCGAGATCCATTGTTCACTAGTGGATTTTGGAAGAGCTTCCAGGAAGTTTTGGGAACCGAGTTGTGTTTGAGTACAACTTATCACCCTCAAACAGATGGTCAGACCGAGAGAGTCAACCGGGTTTTGGAAGATCTTCTTAGAGCTTGTGTTTTGGATTTCGGAGGATCATGGGAAGATCACCTTCATTTGGTGGAGTTTGCATATAACAACAGTTACCAGTCAAGCATTGGTATGGCACCGTATGAGGCATTGTATGGAAGATCGTGTAACTCTCCGACATGTTGGTTGGAAACTGGAGAAAAGCTGATGCTTGGGCCAGAGATGATTCGACATACTTCAGATTGTATAGAGATCATTCGACAACGAATGAAGGTAGCCCAAGACCGTCAGAAGAGTTATGCTGATAAGCGTCGTAAGGATTTGGAGTTTGACGTAGGAGGTATGGTTTTTGTGAAGATTTCTCCACTGAAGAATGTTATTCGATTCGGGAAGAAAGGAAAACTGACTCCGAGATTTGTTGGACCATTCCCGATCATCGAGCGAATTGGAAAGCTCGCCTACAGATTGGAGTTACCAGAGAAGATGTCGAGTGTGCACAATGTTTTTCACGTATCGTATCTACGGAAGTATGTGCACGACTCGAATACAGTAGTTTCTGCTGATAGCTATGAAGATTTTGAAGTTGATCCAGTTGATAGAAGACCTCGTAAGCCGCTTCGTGTTGTTGAAACCGACACGAAACAGCTTAGGAGGAAGGTAGTTAAGTTGCTCAAGATACAATGGAGTGATGATGATAACGACTGTACGTGGGAGGTGGAAGAGAGGATGAAGGCAGCTCATCCTGAACTCTTCAAGGTATGGCCCTAAGGTGTCGTGTCATCTCGCGATATTGTAACTTGTTCTAGTTTTAGAATTCTGTACGCTAAGCTAGAATTGGATGCATGGTTTGTTGATTACTTTGGATGGTAGGCGTACAGAATAGTCTTTGATTGCTTTGATTGCTTGGAATTTCGAGGACGAAATTCCTAAGGGGGAGAGAATGTAACGACCCGTATTTCTACGGACCGAAAAGTTGTCAAAATCTGGAATTTTCAGCATTTTTGGGTTGTTTCAGTTTTTTTTTGGTTGAATATTTGCTAAGTCCTATGTCGTGAACGACTTAGTATAAGTCGTAAGTCGTATACGACTTAGGAGATGGAAGTGACCCAGGGCTTGGAGATAGGTTGTTAGACGACTTAAGAAAGTAGTGGATGGTTAGGTCGTAGGCGACCTAAGGGTTAAGTCGTGACCGAGTTATATGTTAGGTCGCGAAGTGGTTTGGGTCACGTGTTAGTTTGGAGAGACCTGTATAATGTTGCGACCTAGAGAGTGAGCGACTTAGGGGCTTACCTGTTAAGTCGTTGGGTTGCTTATGTCGTATAGGAAGTAAGTCGCAGGTTGAGGCTTAGGTCGTAGCCGAGTTAAGGATAGTTGGCGACTTATAGGATCGTGACCGAGTTAAGTAGTAAGTCGTGAGCGACTTAAGGAAAGTCTGCGACCTAAGAAGTTAGCGAGTTAGGAGTAAACGACTTAAGTTAGTAGGCGACTTATAGGGGTTAGCGACTTAAGGACTGGGCGAGACAAGGCTTAAGTTGTTACAGTTAAGTCGTGGACGAGTTAAGGGATTAAGTCGTAAGTTGTTAAGTCGCGTAGGTACTTAAGTCGTAAGGTTGTCTCTGTAGTAGGTCGCATAAGGGCTTAAGGGTTAAGTCGCTAGGTCGCGCAAGTGGATGAGTCGTAGTCTGTTAGGTTGAAGGCTTTGTTAAGTCGTAGCTTGGTTAAGTCGTAGGCGCATGCTATAAGTCGTAACCGACTTAGGAGATAGCTGTTTTGCCGTGAGTTATAGGCAGATGTGTGTTAAGTCGCGAAGGGGTAGCCTGGTTAGGTCGTAGAGGCCAGAAGTTGTTAAGTCGTAGGGTTCTAAGTCGTAAGTCGTGAACGACTTATGAAGGCAGACGACTTAAGCATTTCTGCTATAAATAGGAGAGTTTCTCTTCATTTTTGGGATCCGGTTTTTGAAGCGACGAAGTGCTGCCATTTTGAGAGCTCGACTTCTACACTCCTTCACTTCTTTTCTCCACTTTAATCTAGTACTTCCTTTCATCCAAATCGAAGATCAAGATTTAAGATTCAAGAGCTTGGATTGAAGATCTTCATCTTTTCAAGAGAGATTTCTTCGTTTGAAGCGGATTCGTGATAGATCAAGCTTGATCCTTCGCTGTCCAGATCTGAAGCGTGTTGATTTAGGGTTGTTTAGGTGATTTGGTGAGTGGTGATTATCTCTCACATGGATCCAAAGGAGTATATCGGATTGTTGGCTCGATTTGGTGTTAAAATAGTGATTTCCATGCATTTTCTTCATCCTAAGTGTAGACTCATATAGATCCATTGTTCATGATGATGTTACATCCATTTTATCATATGTTAACCTATGCAAGTTCATTCATCAAGTATGTAGAGATATAATTCATGTTTTCATGCTTATTGGACTT
Organism: Allium fistulosum; assembly: GCA_030737815.1. Lineage (NCBI taxonomy): Eukaryota > Viridiplantae > Streptophyta > Magnoliopsida > Asparagales > Amaryllidaceae > Allium > Allium fistulosum. Next base: position 1,363,790,660 of record CM060902.1, on the reverse strand, counting down.
TCAACTCTTTAATTACGAAAATGCCATTATTGTTATAATTGTCTACTTAGATCATATTTGAATGTTTGATTGCTTGGATTGATGTTTGATTTGATTGATTGTTATGAACTAGATGATTGATGATTAGATTTAGATCGAAGATGATTCAAAAGCTAAGGGAAAGGCTCTTGAATTGGGAAAGCTGCTCGTGGCATATGTAGCGGGATGATGAAGCTCTTATGCATAGATTTGATGATGTGATGTTGAGATGAGGCTTTGCGAGGATGTAATGAAGCGAGGCATCATAGGATGAAGACTTGGTCTAATCCAGACGGGATCATTCCAAGCATGTTGATAACTCGGTGATATGATTCGAGTTGAGGATAATGAATGGATATGAGAATAGTCGTCGAGGAGGATGACTAGGAGGCTTGGATAGCATCGTTGTTGAAGGTTCTAGCATGCTCTAAGCAAGAGTACGTTTGGGCAGATTCGATAGTCCCAACGGCCAACTGTTGATGGTCGAGTACTCTGGGCAGATTCGATAGTCCTAGGCACGGGCTGCGACGACTTGCGGGAGTTATGTCTAGAACCGGGGTTTCCATTAGCCCTTGACGGACGGCTGAAAGAATGTGCCGGTCATTCAATTAACGGTGATATCGAAGCAATGATAACAGTGATAGCCAGAGTCATGGATGTTTGGTTGTATCGTCATTCGGACTTAAGAGCGGTATTTTCTGGGTGCTTATCTGATTTAGGCCTTGGTACTTGGAAAACATCGCCCTTGACTCGAGTGATAATTTCTTTACTATACATTGTATGCTCTGTTATGTTTGCTTCTGCTTAGTGTGTGTCTGGGGGCTATCACTGTAGGAAGAGGTTGGAGTGGGAGGGAATTCCTTTTCCTTTATGCTCTTTTGGTATGTTGTTAGTTAGTTTACTGCTCACTAAGACTGTTGTCTGACTCAAGGCTTTATGTTTTAATTCTTATTGCCTTGGGCTGTTCGTCCATTTTGGGACGGGCAGACTAGGTAGCAGGTGACAGGTGCTGTTCTCTTCTCACGATGCTGATATCGAAGACGAGCTAGAGGGTTGCATATTATCTTCTTATATGTACTGGATGTTCCGCTGTTTTGTATTCTTTGAGTGTTATGTAGTGAGGCTTGATGTATTGGCTATTTGGATGCTTGTATTCAACTATTATGGAGTTTTATATGATGTCATTTTGTTCTGTAAAGCTTCACTATACATATGTTCTATTGTATTTTGTCCATGCGCTGTGAGTAATACGATAGATTCTGTTGTTTTAATCTACCCCGACAATCGTCCATGGTCGCCTGGCACACTTTACAGCGCACTATCTCTAGATTCGGTGCAGGGGTCATGGGCGGTCGTCACAAAATAGGTAATGCACTAACACAGTATAACCATATATACAACCTGGCTACTTAAACTCAATGATACTTTGTGCCATTTTTTTTAATGCATGATTTTCGAACTTATGCAAACAATGAAAGGAGTTCTATGCACAAAACACGCTGGATATCCTTGAGCAACAATGTGAACCCTGTACTAATGCATACATAATGTCTGCATGCTTTACATGCATGCTAATGTAACAATGAACCAGTAATTTGAACACATTTGTATGACTTGGTACTTAATTCGTTCACACAAGAATTAGAATTCACTATTGTGCCTAATATGCACGTCTGCAAAAATTCAGATGCAAGGCCATGTTGAAAATGCAAATTATAGTCTGGAAAACATATTTTTTTGCAAGCATGAACTACACGCATACTTTACATGCATACAAAGGAGGAAATGAAAACAATCAGAGTAACAAAGGTATTGAACTCACCAATTGTTTCAAAGCCAAATAATACCCCAGATCTGCTTCACTCGGCCATTAATGTTCTGCAGAGCATTTTTAAAAATGAAAATTGTTGCAGAGAGATCTTATTTTACTTTTCTTCAATTGATATAAGTCAAAGAAAATGAGTGCTGAAAAGGCTTTGGGTACACATTCATTTAATGCAACATGCCTCAGGGAAACAAAGAAAGAAAAGGACATGCAGAAAATGAGGTGTGTAGCTGTGAACTGAAGTTATTACAAAGAAAAAAAAATGTGTTTTCACACTTGTTTCACATTTTGTTTATAACTCTGGTTTATAACTTGAATGTCAGCAATGCAAATATAAAGAATAATGTAATGTATACACTATATGAGCCTACACTCTCAGCTGATTGCCTCTAAAGGGAACAAGTGCAGACTGCATAATACTTGCAAATGCAATATGTAACTATGCATGTAATCCTAACCTCATTTTCCTTATTTAATATAGTTAAAATTTCAATACAAGCACATATGCATGTTGAAATCAACGTAAAATTATTTCAACTTTGTATTTGAACTTGCATCCATATTTTTCTTTCTAAATTTTAATTAAATTTTTTTTTCTATTTAATATATTTACTCCGACCGTAACTCAAAAATCACGGTCGTTACAGACTACCCCCCTTATAAAAATTGCGTCTTCGCAGTTTTCATACTAGAAGCAGTCAATAACACAAATAATTCATCACAACAAAGATTTAAAAGAAAAAGATAGATCAAGAATGCTCACCCCCACTCGAAGAGGAGAGAAAACCGGGATAAGAACGCTCGATGAATTCTCTGGTTTCCCAAGTGCAATCTTTGGGGTTTGCGGACCATTAAATTTTCACAAGCGAGACTTCTTTATTCCGAAGGCGTTTAACCTCCGAAGCTAGCACACGAATAGGATTTTGCACCATAGACAAGTCGGGTGAGATCTCAAGATCTTGCAACATAGAAGGAGCAATAATAGAATCTGAATCTCGAAGGCATCTACGAAGCTGGGATACATGAAATACGTCATGAATTCCCGAAAACTGAACAGGTAGCGATACACGATAAGCAACAGGGCCAATGCATTCCGTAATAGGAAACGGTCCAATATAACGAGGAGCCAATTTCCCGGAGCTACTAAAACACACCACACCCTTCATCGGGGAAACACGAATGAATACAAGATCGCCAACAGAAAATTCCAAAGGCTTCCTATGATGATCGGCATAAGATTTCTACCTACTCTGAGCCTCTTTCATTCTCTGTCTAATAATATCAATCCTCTCCGAAGAATCGCGAATATAATCGGGGCCGAGAACTAACTTTTCTCCCGATTCCAACCAACAAGATGGTGATCGACACGGCCTTCCGTAAAGAGCTTCGAAAGGAGCCATACCGATACTTGATTGAAAAATGTTGTTATAAGAAAACTCAACAAGTGATAAGTGGTCTTCTCAACTACCACTAAAATCAAGAATGCAAGCTCGAAGGAGATCTTCCAAAACTTGATTCACCCTTTCAGTCTAACCATCAGACTGTGGGTGATAAGCTGTACTGAGATTGAGCTTAGTGCCCAAAGCTTTCTGAAGGCTTTGCCAGAAACCACTAGTAAAAAGCGGTTCTCTGTCACTAACAATAGAACTAGGCACACCATGAAGTCTAACGACTTCCTTAATAAACAGCTTAGCCAACAAAGGAGCAGTCCGATTGGACTTGATAGGAATAAAATGGACTGATTTAGTCAATCGGTCAACAATCACCCAAATACTAGTATGGCCCGACCTCGAACGAGGTAGACCATCAATGAAGTCCATGGAAATCTGATCCCATTTCCATAATGGAATCTCAAGAGGCTGCAAAAGACCACTGGGACGTTGGTGTTCTGCTTTAACAAGTTGACAAGTCATGCAACGACTTACATAACTTGCAACATCATGCTTCATACCCTCCCAATAGCATAAGCGTTTCATAACAGCATACATCTTACTACTACCCGGATGGATAGTATACTTAGAACGATGAAAGTCCTCAAGAATGTCACTTCTAAGATTAGAAACATCAGGCACGATCAATCTACCCTTCTTCCGAATACAACCATGAACATCAATATCGAAATCCTTTAGATCATCACTTCGGGGTTCCGATTTACAACTCCGAATAAGATAAGCAATATGTGGATCTTGTTTCTGGGCATCGGTAACACGATCCAACAAACTAGGACGAGCTTCCATGCTAAATAAAAGCACGGGAGAATCAGAAACTGAAGGACGGTCTCTAATATCACAAAGAGATAAAGCTTCCAAATTATTCCACTCCGCTAGCATCATGGAAACAACAACTTGCTGCTTGCGACTAAGCGCATCAGCAACTCGATTACCCTTACCAGGGGTATACTGAATATCGAAATCATATGAAGCAAGAAATTCGAGCCAACGTTGTTGCCTCATATTAAGTTCTTTCTGAGTAAATAAATACTTTAGAGATTTGTGATAAGTGAAGAGAATAAAACGCTTGCCCAATAAATAATGTCGCCAAATCTTTAAAGCAAAGACTATAGCGGCTGACTCCAAATCATAGGTAGCATAACGAATCTCGTTAGGCTTTAGTTGTCTAGAAGCATAGGCAACTACTCTATCCTTTTGCATGAGAACAGCACCGAGTCCAAAACCACTGGCATCAGTATAAACAACAAGATCATGATTCCCTTCAGGAACCACTAAAATAGGAGCATGAGTAAGGAGATCTTTTAACTTCAAGAAAGAATTCTCACACTTATCCGACCAAATAAAAGGAACAGTTTTTCTCGTAAGAGTGGTAAGTGGTAAAGCAATATGAGAAAAGTCCTTAATAAACCGTCGATAATAACCCGCCAATCCAAGAAAACTACGGATCTCAGTAACGGTCTCGGGCCTCTTCCAATTCTGAATAGATTTGATCTTAGAAGGATCGACAGAAATACCATCGGAAGAAACAATATGACCGAGAAACTTCACCTTATTCTCCCAGAAGTGACACTTGGAGAATTTGGCATAAAGCTGATGTTGACGAAGAGTGCTCAAAACAATCTCCAAATGTTGAATATGATCGACTTCAGATTTGGAATAAATAAGAATATCATCAATGAAAACCAAGACGAACTTATCGAGATACTCCCGGAATATCCGATTCATAAGATCTACAAAATATGCTGGAGCGTTCGTCAAACCGAACGGCATAACAAGCCATTCGTAAGAACCATAACGAGTACGGAATGCGGTAAAAGGGATACTATCTTCCGCCACTCGTAACTGATGAAAACCGGTAGCAAGATCGAGTTGGGAGAAGAGCTTAGCGCCACTTAATTGATCGAACATGTCATCGATTCTAGGTAATGGATACCTATTTTTGATAGTAAGCTCGTTTAGCTTGCGATAATCAATGCAAAGCCTAAGAGTACCATCTGGCTTCTTAACGAAGATAACGGCGGCGCCCCAAGGAGATGAGCTAGAACGAATAAAATGCTTGGCTTCCAACTCAGATAATTGTTGCTTGAGTTCCTCATTTTCCTTAGCAGACATCCTCATGGGAGGACGACTGACAGGATGAGCACCAGAGATAAGATCAATACGGAACTCAATTGCCCTCTTCGGCGGCAATCTCGAAATAGGCTCGAAGACATCAGAAAAATCACAAACAACTGGAATATTAGCTATAACATCCTACGATTCGAAGGAAGAAATGATAGCATTTGAAGTATGCTCCATGCTTCGAAATATAATAGATAACTGCTCGCTAGCATCGGGATGCTTAAGATATAAAGTTCTTTCGGGACATAGAATTTGAACTTCATAATGGACGAGCCAATCCATACCCAATATCATATCAAAACCAAGATGATCCATAACATGCAGATTCGCATGAAAGGAAAAACCACAAAGAATAATCTCAACACCAACACACAACAAACCAAGAGTAGCAGATCCACCAATAGGATTTACGATCCTCAAAGGGTCGCAAATAGTAATAACATCCAAATGAATAATATCAACAAGCTCCTTTGACACGAATGAATGTGATGCACCCGTATCGAAAAGAACTCTAATAGAACGGCCATGAAATAAAATAAAACCTTCCAAAACAGAAGGAGTAATACCTTTGGGCTGAGAAGAATTACCAGAAGCTTTAGCAACATTAAGCTTCCCAGATTTGAAACCCTTAGGAGCAATAGGACAATCAGAAACCCAATGACCCTCTTTCTTGCAATAACGACAAATGCGAGGCTTAGGACAGCCACGAAGAAGATGATCCAGAGAACCACAATTATAGCATGCCCTCTGAACAGAAGGTGCACTACTAGGCTGAGAACTAGAGGTAGCTTGCTTCTTCTTCTTTTGATTGGAAGAATTAGGCTTATGAAATGGAAATCTCTTCTTGTTGGGGTTCTTAGAAACCTCAACATCATCACCACTATCACGTTCCTTTTCAACAGCTTCAAGACAAAGAGCCGAATCCACAAGCTCCTCAAAAGAGAGCTTAAGCTGAAGCAAAAGAACCTTCTTCAAATAATTCTTCAAACCATCAACAAAATGAAGATTCTTCTTACGCGGAGTGTTAATGAACTCAACTCCGTATTTGGATAAGGCCTCGAAAGATGCAACATAATCAGAAACAGAGGACTTTCCTTGTTTCAACTCAAGGAAACTACGAGCAAGATTAGCCTTTTCTGATTCAGGAACGAACTTAAGTTTGAAATGTTCCTTAAACTGAATCCAAGAGAGAGAGGAATCATCAACTTCCGCAATAAAAAGCTCATACCAATCAAGCGCATGCTCTTGCAACATACTAGATGCTACGAGAACGCGATGGTGATCAGAAAGATCCATCCGAGAAAATATGCGCTCATAAGTGCGCAACCAAGTCTGAACCTCCATTACACTTTCCGATCCCTTGAAAGGCTGACCTCCAAGGTGGGAATAGTCACTACACATGCGGGCGAAGGCAGACTTCTGAGTAGGAGCTGCGGGAGTAGCAACAGAAGGCTGAGTACCCCAAAATAGCTCCATAAACTGATCAGTTGACATATAGACTCCGTCCATATGAGAACCACTAGACGGGCCTACAGAAGAACGCTTCCCCATACCTCTTCCAGCCATAGGATAAGAGACAAGAGAAGGTAAGGATTAGTTAAACAATACAAGAATGATAAGAAATTTAACAAATGGAATACTACGGAATAGGAGATTTATTCCTAGACATACTCCACATGTTAAAGTGGAAGAAATAGATTAGAAAGGCACGAATAAAACCCTCGAATAGTTGTAACACATGTTCCATTCTGCTTCTGTTCTGTGTTTATTATAATTTGTTCTGAATTTCAGCTCTAATACCAAGCTGTGACGCCCCACCTCTATGCTCACAATAACAAAGGTTATTATAAGAAATAACGTCTGCTATTGCGAAGAATAAGGCTTGTTAGAAGCGACCATCCGTAAGTTATGCCTTAGACGAGTATTGATTACATCGATAGGAGTTGTATAAATTACCCCCAAGGATATATATTCAATCCAAATCTAAAACGAAACTACAGTGGCTTAAGAAAAATTCAGAACAACTCATAACAACAACAACATCGATAGATATAATCACATCAGAACAGAAATATCAGATATATAGCGGAAGACAAATCTGGATACATGCTACAACAATCGATAGTTCACATGAACCCAATGTACATATACATATCCATCAATACATACATAAGATGAGAGTCAATAAACCAAAAGAACTCCTCGAAGGCTAGACAAAAGATGATGTGAGATCCCAAAAGCTGAAGCTGCTACTGAATCAGAGATAGCGACTATCCTGAAATAACTCGGTCTGACCCGAGTATTATTTAAAAGAAAATAATAAACGGATCAGTCTAATTTATTCTTAGAAGTGAGTGCATCATAAACAACATCGATCAAAATAATAATAATCTCGAGTGAGACTATTCAACTTAAGAAATCAACATGGTTAAATGAAGAAATCACAACAACTCCATCAAAATCAACTTTCAAATTCACAATTGAATTCAAAACAGCAATTCACAAAATCTAGAAATCCATAATAGATAACTAAAAATCAACATAAAAGTGGATCGATCCCATCATATGGCGAGTCTAAGCTACGCCGCACGTGCATCAACATATGGCCGAAGCCTACCAAGTACTGTCATCATAATTTTGGCGCCCAACAAATGACCCGAAGGTCCAACATATGACCCGAAGGTCTAGTACTGGTATTTGACCCGAAGGTCCATCATATGACCCGAAGGTCCAACATAGTGGCTCGAAAGCTCAACAATATCATCAAAATCTTCAAACAACAAATATTTCAATTAACGGGTCCGGAATTAACCGAAATAGTAAAAGTGTGGTTCCATACTCCGCACTTTTGCCATATCGTTTAAATCTCTTCATCATTTCCTTAAAAGTGCAAAATAGTGTATTTTATATAAACAACAATTTACGTTCTCAAACGGACAAGTCCGGAATTAAGCGAATCAGTAAAAGTAAGGGTTCATAGTCCTCAATTTTGCTGAATCGTTTAAATCGCTTCCTTATTCTTTTGAAAGCGTAAATAGTAAAAATTTTGAAATCAATTTTATTTTAAAACAATTTTTAAAACACGTGATTAAAACAGCAACATCTGTAGCAATTTCGACGAGGAAATTGCACTTCGCAAAACACCGTAAAAACGGATACCAAATCAGCGTTGCGGAATAACCGCTTGAAAATTCACTTTAAAATTGACGGTTACTGAAGTCAAAACAACAGTAATTTTTATTCGTCAAAAATGTCATCAAAACAACACGCGTTCAAAAATGTAGCACCAGTGTAAAAATTTCGTTATCAAAATAACGGAGCAAAAATACGTTTTAAACGTAAAACCGGTTCAACGTAAATTAATACCCAGTGGTTCACACTATTACTTGAACTTGGTTTCACGTGTACACTCTTTGTATGTAAATTATATAACATACAAGCAATGGTTATACAAAAAGTACGCCCAGGACACGCACATGAAAACAATTAATTGCTTGTGTGTATGCACCTAGCACGCAAACACTAATATACAGGTCTGGCATTTTCTAGTGAATTTCAACATGCAATATTAAAAGGCGTACTAAGAAAATGAATCGACCATACTTCCTATTAATACTGACTACAATACACAAATTAATTTATTTACCTATCAGGTGAACATGTGCATGTAATATGTAATACGTTAATGGGGCTTTGCACGAAAGGTCCCTATTTTCGATGGTGTTACAAGAAAAGTACCTGTAAAAATAAATATGTAAATTAAGTCCCTGTTTTTTCTAAATAAGAAAACGCAAGTTAGTTTGCGCTTTGTAAAATTTTAAAATTTTCAAAATTAGAAAGCGCAAACTATCTTGCGCTTTCCTGTTAGAAAGCGCAAGTTACCTTGCGCTTTTCAAAAATTTCAAAATTTTTAAAATTTTCAAAAAAAGTTTCAAAATTAGAAAACGCAAGTTATCTTGCGCTTTTCAAAAATTTCAAAATTTTTAAAATTTTTAAAATTTTCAAAATATATTTCAAAATTAGAAAGAGCAAACTAGCTTGCACTTTCCTGATAAAAAGTGCAAGTTAACTTGCGCTTTTCGAAATTTTCAAAATTTTCGAAAATTTCGAAAAATATTTCAAAGTTAAAAAAGTGCAAGTTATCTTGCATTTTCTGTCAGAAAAGTGCAAGACATTTTGCGTTTTTTTATTTTTGAAAAATAGGGATCAAATTTACAAATTCATTTCTACAGGGACTTTTTGTATAACAACATCAAAAACAGGGACCTGTGACTCTTTTCTTGTACGTTAATACTCAATATGAAATAGGTAATGCACTAACACAGTATAACCATATATACAACCTGGCTACTTAAACTCAATGATACTTTGTGCCATTTTTTTAATGCATGATTTTCGAAACTATGCAAACAATGAAAGGTGTTCTATGCACAAAACACGCTGGATATCCTTGAGCAATAATGTGAACCCTGTACTAATGCATACATAATGTCTGCATGCTTTACACGCATGCTAATGTAACAATGAACCAGTAATTTGAACACATTTGTATGACTTGGTACTTAATTCGTTCACACAAGAATTAGAATTCACTACTGTGCCTAATATGCACGTCTGCAAAAATTCAGATGCAAGGCCATGTTGAAAATGCAAATTATAGTCTGGAAAACATTTTTTTTTGCAAGCATGAACTACACGCATACAAAGGAGGAAATGAAAACAATCAGAGTAACAAAGGTATTGAACTCACCAATTGTTTCAAAGCCAAATAATACCCCAGATCTGCTTCACTCGGCTATTAATGTTCTGCATAGTATTTTTAAAAATGAAAAATATTGCAGAGAGATCTTATTTTACTTTTCTTCAATTGATATAAGTAAAAGAAAATGAGTGCTGAAAAGGCTTTGGGTACACATTCATTTAATGCAACATGCCTCAGGGAAACAAAGAAAGAAAAGGACATGCAGAAAATGAGGTGTGTAGCTGTGAACTGAAGTGATTACAAAGAAAAAAAATGTGTTTTCACACTTGGTTCACATTTTGTTTATAACTCTGGTTTATAACTTGAACGTCGGCAATGCAAATATAAAAGAAGAATAATGTAATGTATACACTATATGAGCCTACACTCTTAGCTGATTGCCTCTAAAGGGAACAAGTGCAGACTGCATAATACTTGCAAATGCAATATGTAACTATGCATGTAATCCTAACCCCATTTTCCTTATTTAATATAGTTAAAATTTCAATACAAGCACATATTCATGTTGAAATCAACGTAAAATTATTTCAACTTTGTATTTGAACTTGCATCCATATTTTTCTTTCTAAATATTAATTAAAAAAAATTTCTATTTAATATATTTACTCCGACCGTAACTCAAAAATCACGGTCGTTACTGGCCACTTTTCTTATAGCCTTGTAACAATGAGTTCGAAAGAGAAGCATTTTTTTAATTAATATTGAAGCCACTTCCTAATGCTTTCGAAAGGGTGGTTTCAAAGCCATTTTTCCCCAAATTCTTTAACTGGAAGATTAATGTTTTTGAAATAGTTACTTTCGTTTATGTTCTCCTGGACCCTAAAGTTATAATTAAGGTTAAACCCAATGGTTTCGAAAGAGATACTTTCAAATGTCTTCGAAGCTATGCATCTATTAATTCTACTTGAACTAAGTGGCTTCGAAAGATAAGTTTTAATACTTTCGAAGGGAATGTTTTAATGCTTTCGAAAGGAATATTTCAATGCTTTCGGAAGGTGCGATTTAAGGGTTTCGAAAGGAAGGTTTCAATGCTTTCGAAAGGAATGGTTTGAGTGTTTTGAAAGGTATATCTTTAAGTATTTTGAAAGAAGGTTTGAATACTTTCGAAAGGTATGTTTCAATGGTTTTGAAAGAGGAGATCTAAGGTTTCGAAAGCCTTAGTTTTCAAAACAAAGAACCCAATCTCATTTTAAAGACAAACCCATGGTAATATGAAAAAGATTTTGAAATAGCATTTAACTTTGAAGTCTTTGAAGAAGCTTTCCTTGCTAAAGATAATAGTTTAAAGATATAACCATGTTTCATTTGAAAATGATTACAAGGAAATTAAACCATAGATGTTTATATTGGTATGTTATGATCAGTTAACGTGTGTGCTTCTTCTGTAAACATATTCACTTTATAATTAACCCATAATTGCATTTTGGGGTATTAAGGGTAGAAAAACCAGTTAGCTTGACCCAATAGTGAATACACCTTGAGTTAACTCCTGTGCGAGTAGAATTGCATCCATAAGGTAAGGTAGACCAGAATATAGGATGCCCAAAGGCTGAGTTAGACAGGTTCATAGTAAGCCCATGAAAATTATGTATGGAAATTGTTATTGGAAGATGCCAATAGTTTCTTAGTGATCCCATGAAAACTATATCCGGATTAAGTTATTGACTGAGATCAATAGGTTCATAGTCAATCCATGAAAACTATGGCATGAGAGAAGTTATTGTAGGAACCAATAGGTTCATAGTGAGCTCATGAAAACTATAATTGGACAAAGTTATTGATAGATACAAATAGATTCTTAGTGAACCCATGAAAACTATAAAACCGGACAGATAATCCGTAAGCTTGGAACATGTTATTAGTTAGACCATGAAAACTATTAGGTTAGTAGTGACCTTAGAAACTATAACTTGAGACAGATAGTCAAATGAATGAGGATGTGAAATCCAGAACATATTGCATGTTTTCATATCATCATGGTAGACCGGTTTCAATAACACCGAGCCTTACACTGGGTAGGCCCCGAGCGTCGAGTCCATCCCCCCTGCATCCCGAAACCTCAGTCCCCCCTTGGGGAGACCCTCCCGAACAATATAGTTGATTTCGTCCGAAAGCGAATGAAAAGTGCACTTTTTGGAGGATAAGCTCCAATAGAATATTTTATTATGTTAGGTCTTAATCATTGTGGATGCAGGTGCATAGTATATGGTTATTATAATTTTTGGTTAAGATATTAGTGAGGGGAAAGCCTATTCCGCTATGCGGCATGATCTCACTAAATATCTATATGGTTTGAGATGGTAGGTTATTATTCACACTAGGATTTTTGTCTGACTCAAAGTTTATGATTTCCCCCTAAACTCTCGGGTGCTCGATTGGTTTTGAGTAGTTTGAGAGTTATGGTTTTCAGGTTCCCCTTTAGATGAATAAGCTTCTGGAGACGTGCAGGAGGCAAGCTAGCTATTAGGAGTTCTTTCTGTTTGAATCCGCTATGTTTCAGATGTAATGGAAAAGTTCTTTAATTACATATGTTTAGACTCTGATCAACCAGGGGCATCTTCATATGTCGCTCTTGATGTATTTTATAACAATTATATTTCTCTGAACGTGGTTTACGAACTGGGATTATGTAATGAATTTGAAACCTGATTTTAAGCTGAATGAGAAATCTGTTTTATGATTTTATTTTATTTTCATATTCACGTGTTTCTACTATATCAATGTATCTAACATAACCGCATTTGGTTGTAACACCCCGCCTCTATACCCATATTACCCCAGAGTATTACTATGTAATACTATCAAGTAACACGAAGAATGAGGTGATGTGGGTGTTTCCTGGATAAAATAATGCAAAAATAACATCATCACATATAAATAGATCATATCGTACTCTAACGGACGCAAATAATGTATATTACATATTTTAATATTTCATACAATATCCAAATTTATTTTATACATTTCAAACCATATAATTAAAATATACAACTACATAAATTTCTAATACAAAAGAATATATATAACCATTGACTTTGTCCATCCATCACCTCGAACCTAAAAATATATCAGCTAAACCTGCAATAAATCCTTGGTCTGACCCGAGGATTGTAGATAGAAACAAACCCCGAGTCAGGTTATTTCTAGCTATGAGTTCATAGATCATAAAATTTTATAATCAATGGTAATTTAATATAAATATTGAAACTTCATTTATTTAATAAAATTTCAAAACTCGTCATTTACTAAACAATTTTAATTCACAAAATCTTTAAAATTATTCTATTTATATATTTTCCCAAAATCATCCATCTTTCAAATTTTAACACAAGAGTATTAAAGTAAATCAAAACCCATTTCAGAGATTAAATAGACTTTATCAAGGGTAGAGAGTAGGATCATTCAATATGGAAACTAATTAATGTCATTAAACGTTTGTAAATAATTTGCAGCAATAAAACATAATTTCCACCTCTGTAAATCAATTGTTTAGGGCAACAAATCATAGTATTTTTAAATGAAATTTTTATCAGTAGCTTGAAATTGAGTTAGACACAAAATAATCAAATTTTAGAATTTTTAGATTTTTATACAATTTAATATGGATTAAATACCAACAGGCGTTTTCTGCCCAAATTGCACAGGAAAGTCTTTCGGAAATCACAACATTTAACACATCAAAACTAAATGAAAATTCATGAAATTTGGAAAATAAATGTTGGAATATGTCAGGAACAACATATCAAAATTGGGAATTTTTACACTTTGTATGAATTAAATACGAATTTTATAGTGAAGAGGGTTTAAATTCACAGAATTCATCAAAACACAACCATATCAACAAATATCATCACCAGTTATTTTTGCAACCATATAAACAAAACATATTCATAATGAACAAAGATAAGAGTCTATGGAACTCATCAGAAAAATTTGAAGCCAAAATAATTTGATTTGCTATACAAAATCACTCTTTGAACAAGCATCTTTTCCATTGTTTATAGAATAGAAAATAACTCAAATCTAACAATTCCTTGGTCATCCAAACTTGATCAAAATTGAACTTTGACAACTTGTAGTGGTGTAAATAAGTGTTGAGAAGCTCTATTTAAAGTTTCATAATTTTTGGATATTCATTTGATTTTATTTTGATTTTAGAATAGAGGATGGTTTGGTTTGCCTTTTTATGTTGTATGAAGAAAATGAAAAGACAAGAAGAAGAATGAAACATGAATTTTGTTCATGAAGCAAAATGAACTTTCTAGACTTAGAATCATCTAGATTCACGTTTTCATGAAGTGAATTTGGGCTTGGGCCTCTCAAAAGTTCTAACCCATTTTATTTCAATCCATTTTCTTTCTTACTTAATCACTTTACTAATTATGTTTTCTTCAATTTAATCACTTTCAAAAATTATTATACTTCATCGATTTATTTTCGATGCCTTTCCTTTTATTTCCAATAGCTAAGGGAAAAATTGGATAACTTCCACCAATTCTAATTAATGTAAAATTAATTGATACCCAAGAAATAAATTTCCCACAATGTTTATTTAGTAAATAAATATATATTCAAATTTCAAATTTGGAATAAAATTCCATAACTAAGATATAGAAAATAAAAACATATAATATGTTTTTACACTAAATATCTATATACATATTAGGCCCACAAGCGAAAACTCTAAATATAGCATTTGATGCCCATAACCATATTTGCTAGTTTTCCATAACACATGAAATCAATGCACAATCATATTATATACATAAATTCAAAAATTAGGATATATGTCAATTAATGCTCAACTAATTGTCAGTCCATTCAATTAAATTCCCACAGTATATGAGTCAATATACAACCAATCATATACATATTCCAAAATCAAGATATATATCAATTAATACACAATCGATTGCTAGTTTACGTAATTAATTCATTACAATATAGGAAATCAATATACGACCAATTACATATATATTCAACAAGTAGGATATATGGAGTAAATTCATCGCATTTATAATATATTATTTCCATTTTAAGTAATTGAATCTCAATTATAAACTAAAATTAAGTGTTTTTCAAAATCCAGGGTTGTTACAGACTCCCCCACTTAAGTAAATTGCGTCTCCGCAATTTCTTATTAGGAGAAATCTATAATATTTACATAAAAACATATACTTTTCAAATATATATATATATATATACATACCTTCAAAGCCATATCTTTAAAACATTAAGGTATTTTTCAAACATCACTTTCCAAAATAAATATAATTGCAGTGGATTTCCTTTCCAAAATCACTTCACAAAAGATTTCCAAAATCAAGGTTTACAATTGTGGAGTTCTTTTCAAACACATCAGGAAATATATATATATATATATGTTTTTTTCCAAAAATACATTTTAGATGGTGGATGTTTCTAAAAAAATAAAATTCACAATATTAGCAAAGCTGTTGCAAAATCATAGTCTACATAAAATCTCACTTCCAAATCATACATATCACATTTCAAAAAATTTGCAAACTTATTTTCACTAAATATTTCTGAAATCCACCTCACCAAAATCAATTTTCAAAATATTTCCCCATCACATTCAAATTTGTCATTTCAAATCATTTAAACTTTTTTTTCTTTCAAATTTTTAAATCATCTTCCAAAACTTGGGAAAAACAACTAGCAAGGATAACTACAAACTACTGCTACTCGCCGGTCACGTTTGGTGTATGGCCTTATGACTACCATCCTCGATAGCCATAACCCAAGGCATTCCAACACCGTAAAAACCATCACAACAACGGCGAGATCAATAACATCGTAGTTTCCAATGATAACAATTATCTCACATTCCTTTCCAAAAAATTCTCATAAATCATTTTTCACAAAAATGGGGAAATGGTACTTTTTGCAAACATACTTTCCAATGGAAATACTTTACTAAATATCAATATCAATTTTTCATCTAAATCATAGTATTCAAAAATACTAGAAAATGACTTTACTTCCAAAATATTTCTAAAACTATTTATTAAACAAACAATAAATTTCCAAGTCCTTTTTGAAAATATTCATAGCACTTTTGAATATACCACCATCATTTCATAATTTTCAGAAACTTTGAAACCAACTTTTCAAAATTTTCACCAACTTTTGTAAATCACATAAAATTCGTTTATCCACCATTTTATTTTCTAAAATATTCCACCGCTTTTAAAATTATTCCACTTTCCAACTTTTGGCAAAACATTTGGTACCATATTTACAAAGCCATCTAAATCACTTTCTATCAAATTTTCTTAAATCACTTATAAAGTATAAATTTTCAAAAACTTTCCAAATTTCCAACTCATAAAACTTACTATAATAAGCAATAACTTTATTTACAAATAATACAAACTACTTGAAATCTCGCGTATTTTAGAGATTCAAAAACATTTATATGAGAAACTACATATTAGAGTTGTATTAAAAACTGGGTAACTTTTCTAAGTCTTCCTCCTCTAAGGTCAAATATGTGCTTCTAAAATTTTACATTGTTCTGAACCTTGCTCTGATACCAAAAATGTAACACCCCACCTCTATACCCATAGTACCCAAGAGTATTACTGTGTAATACTACCGAGTAACATGGAGAATGAGACGATGTGGGTGTTTCCAGGATAGAACAATGCAAAAATAACATCATCACATATAAATAGATCACATCGTACTCTAACGGACTCAAATAATGTATATTACACATTTTAATATTTCATACAATATCCGAATTTATTTTATACAGTTCAAACCATTTAATTAAAATATATAACTACATAAATTTCTAATACAAAAGAATATATAGAACCGTTGACTTTGTCCATCCATCACCTCGTACCCAAAAATATATCAGCTAAACCTGCAATAAATCCTCGGTCTGACCCGCAGATTGTCGATAAAAACAAACCCCGAGTCAGGCTATTTCTACCTGTGAGTTCATAGATCACTGTAAAATTTTATAATCAATGGTAATTAAATATAAATATTCAAACTTCGTTTGTTTAATAAAATTTCAAAACTCGTCATTTACTAAACAATTTTAATTCATAAAATCTTTAAAATTATTCCATTTATATATTTTCCCAAAATCATCCATCTTTCAAATTTTAACACAAGAGTATTAAAGTAAATCAAAACCCATTTCGGAGATTAAATTGACTTTATCATGGGTAGAGAGTAGGATCATTCAATATGGAAACTAATTAATGTCATTGAACTTCTGTAAATAATTTGCAACAATAAAACATAATTTCCACCTCTATAAATCAACTGGTTAGGGCAACAAATCACAGTATTTTTAAATTAAATTTTTACCAGTAGCTCAAAATTGAGTTGGAAACAAAATAATTCAAATTTTGGAATTTTTAGATTTTTCTACAGTTTAATATGGATTAAAACCAACAGGCATCTTCTTCCCAAATTGCACAGAAAGTCTTGCAGAAATCACAACATTTAACACATAAAAACTAAACGAAAATTCATGAAATTTAGAACATAGGTGCTGGAATATGTCAGGAACAACATATCAAAAGTTGGGAAGTTTCACACTTTGTATGAATTAACTACGAATTTTATAGTGAAGAGGGTTTTAATTCACAGAATTCATTAAAACACAACCAACATATTATTTTTTATTGATAGTTGCTTTTGGACTAGAGATTGATTTATCCTTTTTGGGCCTAGATATGAACCGGAGGTTAAGCAAAGCAATGGAAGAGTGATATCGACAATACCAACATATTTTTTTTATTGATGTGCTGACCATCTTAAAGATATTAGAGGCCCTCCTTGTTTATTCAGTGATGGTCCTCTTTAAGTGAAAGTCATCCATGCCCTCTTGAGGTTGAGAAAAAAGCAAAAGAGAAAGTGTACCAACATTACCCACTGCCTCAACCCCCTCCTTCTTCTTAGGAGGACTTAATTAATCTTGTTTTGATACCCGTAACTTTCGAGTACAATTGGTAAAGTGTAAAAATTGTAAATAGATTTGTACCTAAATGGTTGACATGTTGATTTAACTTCGTATTTCTTTCATTACTTTTGCCCTGAATTATTTGAGGCATACAACTTGTTTTTCAAAGCTTCAATTTGATGCAATTTATCGTGTAGCCTTTGATTGAGCGTTGATTTGTCTCCTTAATGTAAACTCAATCAATAAAAACCTGAAACCTGTTTTAACCAATAGATTAGTAACTTATTTAATCAAAAATTTGAAAGAATCCTTCCTTTAATTAACTGGGAATTAGTAACAAAGATTTTCGTTATTAGAAAATTTGAACTCCGTTCTGGGAGAATTTAATGAAGCCTTTAATAAGGTTTTCCTTTGACTTCATCACTTGGAGCTTTGGATGTAACGACCCGTATTTTACGGATCGAAAACATCGTAAAACAGTTGACCTTGGGTTGCATTGTTGTTAAGGCATTTTAGATTTTTGCAAAAATTTGCTAAGTCCTAAGTCGTTCACGACTTAGAGTAAAGTCGTAAGTCGTATACGACTTAGGGGATAAGAGCGACCTAGGGAAATGGCGAGTTAAGAGTTTGGAGATAGGTCGCTTGAACGACTCAAGAGGTAGGCGCGACTTAAGGATAGTGGCGAGTTAAATTGTTACCGAGTTAAGTGTTTAAGTCGTTGCCAAGTTAAGTCGACAGGGTGAGTTAACGACCTAAGGGATAGACAACCTAAGGAAGTGACCGAGTTAAGAAACAGCGAGTTAGCAAGTTAAGTAATAGTGCGACTTTAGTGAGTTAGCGACTTAAGGAGGGTACGACCTATGGGAGTTAAGTCGTGGACGAGTTAAGGTGTTAAGTCGTAAGCGACTTATGTCTGGGTGAAGTTAGGTCGTAGCCTAGTGAGTCGTAGGTTGCTTGAGAAGACTTAGGAGTTGAGTCGTAACCCAGTTATTTGATAAGTCGTAGAGGCATAGATCTGTTAAGTCGCACACTTGTTAGTCGTTAGGTAGGAGCTGTTGTTAGGTCGCTTCTCAGTTGAGTCATAGGCGCGCATGCTATAAGTCGTGACCGACTTAGGAGATAGCTGTTATGTCGTGAGTTATAGACAGGTGAGCGCTAGGTCGTGGATGCGAAACTGGTTAGGTCGTAGAGTTTGGGGTCTTAGGTCGTAAGTCGGAGACGACTTATGGAGATAGCCGAGTTACGACTTAAGGAAATTTCTGCTATAAATAGGAAGGTTGTTCTCACTTTTTGGGATCCGGATTTCGAAGCGACGAAGTGCTGCCATTTTGAGAGCTCGACTTCTACACTTCTTCACTTCTTCTCTCCACTCTAATCTAGTGCTTCCATCCATCCAAGTTGAAGATCAAATTGAAGATTCAAGAGCTTAGATTGAAGATCTTCATCCTTTGAAGTGAGATTTCTTCGTTTGAAGCGGATTCGTGATAGATCAAGCTTGATCCTTCGCTGTCCAGATCTGAAGCATGTTGATTTGGGGTTGTTTAGGTGATTTGGTGAGTGGTGATTATCTCTCACACAGATCTAAAGGAGTATATCGGGTTGTTAGCTCGATTTGGTGTTAAAATAGTGATTTTCATGCATTTTCTTCATCCTAAGTGTAGATCCATGTAGATCCGTTGTTCATGATGATTTGACAACCATTTTACTAAGTGTTAACCTATGCAAGTTCATTCATCAAGATTGTAGAGATATTTCT
This sequence comes from Allium fistulosum, assembly GCA_030737815.1. Classification (NCBI taxonomy): domain Eukaryota; kingdom Viridiplantae; phylum Streptophyta; class Magnoliopsida; order Asparagales; family Amaryllidaceae; genus Allium; species Allium fistulosum. The sequence goes on along the minus strand of CM060902.1, from coordinate 1,363,770,779 downwards.
CATGATTTCATGCTTGTTAGACTTTCAACTCTTTAATTACGAAATTGCCATTATTGTGATAATTATCTACTTAGATCATATTTGAATGTTTGATTGCTTGGATTAATGTTTGACTTGATTGATTGCTATGAATTAGATGATTGATGATTTGATTTAGACCGAAGATGATTCAAAAGCTAAGAGAAAGGCTCTTGAATTGGGAAAAGCTGCTTGTGGCATATGTAGCGGGTGGTGAAGCTCTTATGCATAGATTTGATGATGATGATGTTGAGATGAGACTTTGCGAGGATGTGATGAAGCGAAGTATGATATGAGATAGTCTTGGTCTAATCTAGACGGGATCATTCCAAGCACGTTGGTAACTCGGTGATATGATTCGAGTTAAGGGTAATGGATGCTTGAGAGGCGCTTGAGCTAGTATGGAAATAGTCGTCGAGGAGGATGACTAGGAGGTTTGGATAGCATCGTTGTTGAAGGTTCTAGCATGCTCTAAGCAAGAGTACGTTTGGGCAGATTCGATAGTCCCAACGACTAACTGTTGATGGTCGAGTACTCTGGGCAGATTCGATAGTCCTAGGCACGGGCTGCGACGACGTGCGGGAGTTATGTCTAGAACCGGGGTTTCCATTAGTCCTTGACGGACGGCTGAAAGAATGTGCCGGTCATTCAATTAACGGTGATATCAAAACAATGATAACAGTGATAGCCAGAGTCATGGATGTTTGGTTGTATCGTCATTCGGTCTCAAGAGCAGTGTTTTCTGGGTGCTTATCTGATCTTGGTTTAGGCCTTGGGGGTTTGTGCTTGGAAAACATCGCCCTTGACTCGAGTGATAATTTCTTTACTTTACATTGTATGCTCTGCTATGTTTGCTTCTGCTTAGTGTGTGTCTGGGGGCTATCACTGTAGAAAGAGGTTGGAGTGGGAGGGTTGTATTCCTATTCCTTTTTCCTTTATGCTCTTTTGGTATGTTGTTAGTTAATTTACTGCCCACTAAGACTGTTGTCTGACTCAAGGCTTTATGTTTTAATTCTTATTGCCTTGGGCTGTTCGTCCATTTTGGGACGGGCAGACTAGGTAGCAGGTGACAGGTGTTGTTCTCTTCTCACGATGCTGATATCGAAGACGAGCTAGAGGGTTGCATATTATCTTCCTATATGTACTGGGTGTTCCGCTGTCTGTATTTTCTCTGAGTGTTGTAGTGAGGCTTGATGTATTTTGATGACTTGACTATTCAGATGCTTGTATTCAACTATTATGAAGTTTTATTGATGAGATTCTATTCTGTGAAGCTTCACTATATACATATGTTCTATTGTATTTTGTCCATGCGCTGTGAGTAATACGATAGATTCTGTTGTTTTTATTTTACCCTGACAATCGTCCATGGTCGCCTGGCACACTTTACAGCGCACTTTGTCTAGGTTCAGTGCAGGGGTCATGGGCGGTCGTCACATTGGAGTTTGAAACATTTATCTGGAAATCTGTCTAATAATCATTAAAGATCATAATTCCTTTGGCCATAATGTCCTTCAAATAAGAGGCCAGAAAATCGTCTAGTACTCACTTTGAAGCAGAAGATCAGGAAATTATCCAGCAAAGATATTTCTTGAATAGAAGACCTGAAAATCGTCTGGCAATTATGTGATAATAACTTGAATAGAAGACCGAAAAACAATCCACTCTCAATTAATGGGAAACTATAATTTTGAATAATAACAGAGTTTCCAATTATTAGATTAATTGAATTATTTAAATTTCCACCTCTACGTGATAAATAGCTTTTGATCCTTCCTTTGAAGGTTGCCTCAACTTTTATTTGGTGCAGAACAAAATGTGTATGACTGATCTTCCTCTAGAAGGTTACCTTAACCCATCTTTAGGATAGAGTTTGATTTGCTTTTGTATTCGATTGATCTTCCTCTAGAAGATTGCCTCTTACTACTCTTAGGATAGTGATTTTGGCTTTGATTGACTTCTTTTGTTACCATCTGTAGGTAATGATATAAACTTTGATCGAACCCCTTATCACCATCTTAGACGATGATTTAGGTTTTGGTTAGTTATCTTGAGCCGAACCAAAGTCTTATCAGTCCTCCCTTTAGGAATCGCTCCGGTCAGGTCTTATAGGCGAGACCAAAGCTTGGTTCGGTGCATTGGTTAGGCAATCCTTGGTGGGGCCAAAGGCTTACTCCGTCCTTCCTCTAAGAGGCACTTCAAAAAGGGCTTATATGTGGGACTGAAGGCTGGTCGGTGCTCTAACCAGGCCATTTTAGGTGGGACCATAGGCTTACTCCGTCCTCCCTCTAACAGGCGCTTTTGTCAGGCAACATACGCAGGACCGAAGGCTTGTAGTGCTATGCCCAGGCCTACAAGGCGGGACCAGAGGCTTACTCTGACCTCCTTGATGCTTTGACTAAGCCATCTTGGCGGGGTCAAAGACTTTTTCCTTTATTTTTGCAAATTATTTCTATTGAGAATCCCACTTTATTAGTCTTAATCCTTGCTTACAAACTCTTTAAGCTCTCCTCTTTTCAAGAAATATTTGATCATTCCCTTTAAGGCTCGACACTGATTGGTCTTACGTCCATTTGCTTGATGATATTAGCAATAGGAACCTTCAAGATTCCTTTCATTTTTAGGCTGCTTCTTTTTTGAAGGCCAATAATTCAATCTTCTCTTTGTTAAAAGATAGAATATTCATATGGGTAGTGAGAGAATGAACCAAAGAATTCTTAGAGTATGATGCCTTATGCTCCCATTTAGCTTTCTTGTAGCACTGGATTGTCATCTTAAGATCATCCATAATCTTTCTCTTTGGACCTCTGATTGGTGCCGGAGGATGATCTATTACTCTATTCCATTTCTGGGCAAATTTATCAAAATCGCTTATTTTTTCCTTTTCAAAGATTGTTCCCTTGGATTGGAATTGTATGGACCTCCTAATTTTTAAGAAATAACTATCTTTATTCGTGCTTTTCCCTTCCTAAAGCTAAGATAGAAGTTGGTCCTACATGGAACTGGCTCATGCTCCATTTGTCAGGACCATAAGGTATCATTTGTTTCTTTTCTTCTATAATTTACAACACCAATATCCTTAGCATTTGCTCCTTATGAAACCAGAGATTAGAGGTGAATTGATAAATCGGCCAACTAGCTTGAGGTTCAGAAGATCCTTGTTTGGAAATAGTCATCTTGTAGTCCAATGGGCTATGTTGGTTCCAAAAAGTCCTTTGTATTCCTTATATGCAAGATATGGGACAGTTCTTTATATGCAAGGTAACACAATGAAGGTCAAATATGGAATGCGTGGGATTTCAGAGGTTCGAGACCCTCCTTCTAGCGCTAAAATGCTAACAAATTTCTTTGTTAACTCCGGAATGGGCGATATGGCTGCCACATGTCACTTTTGAAATGCCCGACTTTTGGCATCATTAGCAACCTCAATGGCATTCGGCATCTTTTTGGAAATTGATGATTTACAACATTCTTTGTTGTACTATTGAGCTACGAGATCCATTGAGGGTTGATAAGTTTCAATATCCATTGTACACAGCGTTCCTTTACTAATTGCCGCCTTTTGACAACCTCCATTATACTGTTAATATGCGGCATCGTGCTTGATTATTGATTCATGACATCCATCCTTGCCTTGATGATGCACGACATCCCTGCCACATAGAAGATACACGGTTGCATTACTAATGACCGTCGACATCAATGTTGCATTGATGCCTTACGACATCTTTCCTTAATGCTGATGAGATATGACATTTCTTAAGCACTGGTAGATGGCGGCAACCTTAGTAATGGCTTGTCACATTCGCCTTTCATCTTTCTTTCGGAAGTTGACCCTTCTACTTGCTATCATTTGGTATATGCCTTTCTCATTGATGAGATGTGGCATTGATGAGATGCGCTATTGATGATATGCAGCATTGATAATATATGACGACTGTCGGTAACTTGCAATATGCTTTCATTCGATGTCATTACCCTCCAATGATATGCGGCATCTTATGTTACCTTCACTAGTGCAAGATGTCTTTTATTGGTGCGAGATGCCTTCTACTTTCAAGTTCGATATCCATATTTGTGATGAAGTTCAATATAATTTCCAGTAATGTAATTCGATATCATTTCTTTGTGGCTATTTTTAAGTTCAACATCTCCTCTTTGACATGCTTTCATATTTTTGGTTTCATCATTGTAGTAACAATGTCAGAGTTGGATTTTTATAGGTACATTATTGTCCTTTTATCTCACATTTAGTTCATGTTCAAAGTAATTTTTGAACTAAATATGTCTACAGGCATTGGTAGTATGTTAAATACTAATGTGCAATTATGTGGTGCTTGGGCAACTCATTACGGTAAGACCACCCGTACATTTCATTTTTTATTTGAATAAGTATGTATTTCATGTAGATAAACTAACCAACTTGTGTTTGTTGAACATCCTCATGCACATACTATGCAATGATCCTTTGAATGTTTATATATGCGTAAGACAAAGTATATACCTTTTTTGATCACTTTAAGGGGTATATACTTAAGAAATTGCCAAATAATGGATCATGAGTGTCTAATGTACTTTGTGATTTTTTAATAATCCTTAAAAGGTCAGCTACATACTATGCGTACAATGTAAAATGGGTGAAATGATCAATGCATCCAAATATCATTAAGTATAAGAGATCACAATCCACACAGGGCATGCTCTCAGCAATGCCCAATGTTATCCCTCAAATAATCGTAAAGTAGACATACCCAGTCCATTATACTCAACACATATGAAAATGCATAATCAAACATCCAAATTAAGCATACAAATAAGGCATACCCTCGGTACCTAAGGTCATCTCTCAGATAACCATATAAAAGTTATGTACTAGGTTCAACTCCATGCTCTAAGCATTATCTAGCTATCCTTAATAGTAATATAATCAAATTTGTATGGGGTTATACACAACTACGTGGACACACAGTCCAATGAATAAGCGGAGGGATCTATAATCACTTAATGATCATATAGACTTTCAACCTTATAGTAATCGACTTGGCTCTTAGCCAATGATATAACCATTCGGTCTCTCATACCTCTACTATTCTACTCAACTCTCAGTATCATAGATAGTCATCTGGACTCTCGGTCCTATGTGCTTCCAGCATCACAAATAACTACATCACCATCGGTCTCAACAAATGATCCGATTGGCACTTAGCCGTATCTATAATGATCTCATATAGGTGAATACGTAGTGTCTATATCAAAAATAACCATACAGAAGATTGACAGCTCTCACCATGCTCCAGGAGCCTTCCTCACACGCTCTCAGCACAACTCCTACAATCATCGTTTACCTCAAAGACCATTGTGACCCAATATCCATCAAGTGTAAGACTATGCTATGCAATGGTCACGACCCTACAAGTACCCCAACGATAACCGACTGTTGGCCTAAGTGACACAAGGGTGGTGGCTCTTAGCCATATACACATCAAAGGTGTGTCACGGTTCAGGATGCGACCCCGCAATCAGTTCGCTAGGATGGATACTAGCCAATCTGGTTTACTCCACATCCTATAATAGGAGGATACACAAAAGAGAGACCATTATGGCTCTTAGCATGTTCACTCCTAGTTCACATCACCATAAATGTCATACCTGGTAAACGTGACCCTATTGAGTGACATCTACTTACAAGAAGTAATCGAACAAGTATCTGATCAAGCATCCTATTCCACCTAGTGTTACTTGAACATTTACTCAATGCTCGTAAACTACACCCATATAATATTTTTCTATATAACAAGTCCAAAGAACAACCAAAAAAGTATCACCGAATGTCCCGTACTAGATGGTATTACTAATCCGTTTATTCAGATTTCTCAGTACATGGAATTAATACAAATAAAACTCACATAATTATTTAGCAATAAATATACATACACATATACATACATATACATATGTACATACATACATACATACATACATATATATATATATTAACTTATAAAAACATATCAACAATTAATAAAAGCATTTAAAAAATTTAGTTATTTAAAAATACTCAACCTTTGATAAATTTAAATAATAATTTCATAATTCACAAATAATCTTCCAAAAATTCATTTATTTCTTTTGAAACCCAAAAATATAGCTTGTAAAACCAAATGTTACTCATAACAATCATTTTATAATTTTCCATAATTAAATACTACTTTTAAATAAATTTATAACATCCAAATCAATTTTATTTTATTCCAAATCTAAAATTATATTTTTCAACACTTTAAATTATCTTTAAAATTCATGAAATATACTTTGAAAATTATAAAATATTAATTAGAAACCAATTAATGTTTTCTAGAATTTTATTGGATTTTATAGATAGATTAAAATAAAAAACTAAATTTTCTTTAAATAAACAATATCTAAATTAAATATTCAATAATCAATGTTAAATAAAACTTATTCATAAAAAATAATTCCATATTTACAATTCATCAATCTTCTAGTTTCAAAACCATATTTTTATTAAATTTTTAAAATTATAATATTTACATATATATTTAAATGCATTGAATAATCCTGGAGCTACAAGCTCCAAGGGTCGACCGCCACCGGTCGACATGCCCCCATGAGCGGTGAGGGAGTCGGTCGGTGATGTCAAACCTGGAGCATGTAGCTCTAGGTTTACCCTTTTGGTCACTGTTTGTCTCGCCGCTTCTTCCCTATGTCGGACCCATTTCCAGCACACACTCTAACAGATTTCCATACACATTAACAAGAATTCATGCAACAATCATATCATAATCAAAAGTATAAGAAGTATCAAATTCATTGGTACCAAAATCCATGATGAATGGGTTTCAAGCAAACCAATTTCCAAACACAATCAATAATTCATTTCCATTATAGTATTTAGACAAAGATTTGTGAGTGGAAAACTCTCACCTTAACCATAATAGTACCCATCTCCCCATATTACTCCATAACTCAACTAAAACCGACTGTTATTCTTTACTATAATTGCTACATGACACCACACATGCTCAAAATCATATTTTGATGACCCCTAAAGGTGTAGAATCATGTCGAGAAGCTCAGATTTAAGTTTTATAATTTTTAGGATTTTATTTGATTTTTGAAGATGAGAAAGATTTAGATTCATAACCGTGTTTTTGTAAATAATAGGGATAAGGAGGCTTACGGTTGGAAAAATGATGCAAGACAAAGGAGCTTCTAGACTTAACATGAAATGAAGGAAATGTGGAAATTTTCTAAGTGTTGAGTTTGAGCCTAATGGGCTTACTTTCATTTGTTTTCATTCTTTTTCTTCTTATTTCTCCATCACTATTATTTTATTTTCTATATCAATCTTGTAATAATCACCAAATAAAATTCATATTTATCTTTTCAAAGTATTTTACAGTCATTGCAAAATTTTACAATTATTATTCCCATAATTTAACTCATTTATATAATTATTTAATTTTACCTCTCAAGGCCCATTATTAAATAAATTCACAACCTCCTTATATAAATGAAAATAAACTTCCTTTTCATCTAAAATAAATTTCCAATATTAATTATCATCATTATTAGATTTTATAAAAATTATTCAACCACTTTTTATTACATTTAAGATCATTTTAAACTTAAAACATTAACATTACTTCAAGATAGTCGAAATCCTCATTTCACAAAATACTCTATTATTAAACTCAAGTGGATTCTATATTTTCAAATCAATATAAATCTCAATATTTATATATAAATTTTCTAAAGTATTCTTGTTAGGTATTAAAAAAACTTATTTAATCACTAATATCTTCGTTATTAATCTTAATTAATTAGCCTCTCAACGTCAGGTTGTTGTAGACCCCCCCTTTAAGAATATTACATCCTCATAATTTCCTATAGGGAAATCATAACGACATAAAATTATTAGCTTCACTACACCCATCTATAATTAAGACAAGCATGCAATAATCACACCAAACCAATACAAGGCTCATATAATAGAATATCAATTATTAAACCCCTCGATGGCTTCTCGAAAACAATGGGTTATCATCCCTTGTCCAACGTTAGTGCTCGTGGGCTATAGGTCGAACAAATCAATTGGGATAATTCCCATGCATCACATCCAATATTGCAATTTAAATGTTGAAATTTTTGGAAAACATCAGAGTGGTCTCTAGGTATGAGGTATATTATGAAAATCTCCAACACCAAAGCACATCACAAACATCTTATATCAAATCCATATCATTTGTTAACAATAACCTTTTATAAATACAAAATTTCTTGATAGTCTTCAAAGTGTCGAACATTTTACCATTTATTACTTCAAAAAAAGTGATGCTTAAAATAATTTATACATCTCATTTCTTCAAAATTTGTTTTACTTTACAAAACTTTCCCAAAACATTTCTAATATATACAGAAAACGGAGGATCCAAAATACATAAATCTCACAATTTCAAATTCAAGAAAAGCCTTATCTTTGTAAAACAAGTCCTCATTTTTAAATCTCAATTCATCAAAACAAGTCTTAAAATTTTGTAAAGCACTTGAAGTAAAATTTATATTTTATTTTTGAATTTTCTAAAATCACAAACCATCATTTAAAATTTATGACCAATAACTTCAAAACTTTTACTAACAAAAGAACTTTCAGATAAACTTACAAAAGTTCTTCCAATTAACCTTTTTAATTCCAAATTTCAATTTCCCAAAATATTCTTTTATTTGCAAAATTTGATTCTCCACAAACCAAAATTTTTTAACTCTTTAAGGTAATGTCCTAACATATATATTTTAAATAGAAAATCACTTTCTACTTAAAAAAATTCTTTCTATTAATAATACTAAACTCATATCATTTGTTATCATATAGTTTCCAAATCGTTTATACTTCAAAAACTCACTTTACACAAAAATAGTATATATCTTATTCCATACACAAGACACTTCCTATATAACTTCATTTACACTTAAAATATTATCGATTAACAAAATTTGCCCTTTATTTAAACATATTCTATTTACAATATTAAAAACTGCTTACGCAAATGCTCCCATATATTTATAAATTAAGCACTTTTTCATTTCTTCTATAAATACTTTACTTGTTACAAAATTCACTTTGCAAAAGTAATTCACCAAATGTTTCTCTAAATTAATACTTTGCTACATAAATATATATAAGAGATTTACTTCTATCTCAAAATTCCCTTTACTTCTTTATAAAATCACTTCAAAATTTTACCACACTTTACTTGTAAAAAATTTCTCCATAAATACCTATTATTCATTTAAACTCCAAAGCAATCAATCCTTTACTCAAAACTTGATTGTTCATAATTCAAACATATATATACCTTTTTAAATAGAAATCAATTTCAATAAAAAAAACCAACAACAATAAAAACACATCAAATTTCATTTTTCATAAACCAAATTTCTTTCACACTTTGATAAAAGATTTCCACTAATACTTAAAAATGTTATACACAAAAATTCCTTTAAATGATTCAAAACTCAAATTTCAAATTCCATAAGATGTTTATTAGTTGGTTTATAATAAAATTACACTTTACTACAATAACTCACAAAACTAATATTTGATTCCAAATTTTTACTTCACTTCACCCTTGATTTTTTTCTCAAAGTACTTATTATCATCTAAAATAATTTCTCAAAATAATAAATCGTTTATTCAAGCTTTATAACACTATATTAGTTTCAAAATTTATTTCCATTTGAAAACTTGTATACTTAAACTTCCATATCACAATATATCATATCGAAATTCATCCAAGTCACAAACAATCATTCGACAGGGCATGCATATAACCAAAACATCACATACCAAACAACTTCTAATTCTAATATATAAATATAATGACTATGTCTCGTCATGGACCTCTAACAACTCGCTTCACCGATTGGTCGCAGTGTTGACCGTGTGATCAACATTACCCCACCATCGACTTCAACTATACACTAATTCCTGATGGCTGCAATCATCATATAAAATCTAAACATATGAAAATACTTTTATTGCTTCCAAAACAATTCATTACCTTACTATACTAGTGCTTACACACACATATTTGTGTGTGTTATATTCTCAAATCAAAACAATTTCTAAAACTTCAAAACATTATTCAAATCTTCATTTTAACATACGTTACTAAAACACTACATTCAAAATATTATCTATTCTATCAAAATGCTTCATATCATTTCTTAAACCTTTATCTAAGCCTTTTTAAAACATAGCTAAAAAATATTCCTTTAAAATATTGTTTCCCTTTCAAAACAATAATTCTCCATTTTTCTAAAGTATTATACTTTTTTCAAAATAATCCTCATATCATTCAAATCTTTTACGAATAGAAACTATAACTTTCCCAAAAAGATTACTTCAAAACATTAATTTCAATTTAACTTAAAATATTATACTTCTTCTCAGAGTGTTACGTCACTTTTCAAAACTCTTGTATCCTTATGTCTCATCCTATTGTTTAAGAATCACTATTGATAATGTTGATCAGGTGCATCGATAAGAATTCTTAAAGCATCAAATGGAAAAATTAATACAAAATCAATTTAAAAAAATTTATTTTAAATACCTACTTCAATGTACTTTGAACAACTTAATCTTTATATATAATCTATTAAAATACTTTCAAAAATACTTTACTTACAATAATACAAACAAAATTAATCAACCATCCATACTAATAAACAAGCTTCATCTTCATGTTCATTTTAATCATATTTTAAGTTTTATCTTAAATAATATATAGTATATTTTATGTGAAAGAATTATATTATCCCTTGCGGCAACTCCATGATTGAAGACACCGTTAGGTCCAAAATATCAAAGCTTAAGCTGATACATCTTAAGTGATAGCTCCTACCGAAATCCATACTCAAGACGGATCCATAAACAAAGCACTTATCAATCAATGCAATCACACAGAGAAATCAAAACATCAAGTAAGACAATCAATCCAACCAAATAACCTAATAGCTCAATGGAAAGTGATCCGTCAAATTCCACCTCGCACCTTGATCCTTAACAAATCAGACTACACTATTCAAAGCCACAACGAGGTCTAATATTTATCAACTGGACCGACACTACAAGTCGAATCTACAACTTCTACCTTCACACCCTTATCAACTACTCGGTATCTCATACAGAGATTTTTGCTCGAAGCGGTGGAAGTGATAAACTTTATATAATAATAAATATACAAATACGTCCCTCGATAATTACCCCGGTAATCACCGTAAAATAAATAAATATATACTTGTACCATCCCTTATTATAGGGTAACAACCCAACGCACCCAAAGAGACATGGATTCTAAGTCACATCTAAGGTAAGGACTCGTGTCTCTTATACTCTGTATTGTTCTAAAGATACCAACTGTAATACTCCACCTCTATATCCATACCAACAAAGAGTATTACAGAGAAGTATTATCTGATAATACAGAAAATGAGGCGATATTGGGCTTACACACGTGAATATTCCCTAGGGCTAACTCTAGTACGTATTTCAAAATCATAGACTACCTACCCATACGTACATAATATCGACACAAATCAATAAACACATGAATTTCCATGATAGAATAATACATAATATATAATAAATAATAGAGAACACAGAGCCATTAACGCAGTGATAATATATAATAGAAATATGTACAAAGCTGGGTGGGATATAAAATAAGTCAAACTCCCCTATCTCAAAAATATACAACGTATATATCCAATACATACATCCCAACATCATCAATATACATGAGGAAATCCAACACAGAATGATATACAATAATACCTAATTCTCCATCTATGTCTAACATCCACAAGCTGGGCATTTTGTCCCTGCACATGTAATGTTTCGGACTGAACAAAGTATTATATAAATAACACATGGGTCAGACTATGTCTAAAATGCGGGCATCAATAAATATCACAATAATAGCATCACATCACAAAACTATGCATAAGTAATATTACTCTTATAAAGTTAGGTCAACTACATACTATGCATACAATGTCACTTGCATAAAACGATTCATGCATCGAAATATCATCAAGTACAAGAGATCGCAATCCACATAGGACATGCTCTCAGCAATGCCAAAGACTATATCTCAGATAATCATAAAGTAGACATACTCGGGGTCCGTCGTACTATACACATATGATAATGAATAATCAAATATCCAAATCAAGCATACATGAAAATACAAATAAGGCACACTCTCGGTAGCCAAGGTTATCTCTTAGATAACCATGTAAAAGTTATGTACGAGGTCCAACTCCATGCACTCAGCATTTTCTAGCTATCCTCGATGGCGATATAATCAATGTGTACAGGGTTATACAACTACATGGACACATAATCTAATGAATAATTAAAGAGATCTATAATCTCTTAATGATCATATAGACTTTCAGCCTTATAGTAATCGACTTGGCTCTCAACCAATGATATAATCACTCGGTATCTCAAACCTCTACTAATCTACTCAACTCTCAGCATCATAGATATCATCTGGACCCTCAATCCTATGTGCTCTTAGCATCATAAATAATTATATCGGCATCGGTATCAACAAATAATCTGATTTGTTCTCGACCGTATTTACGATGATTTCACATAGGTGAATAAGTAGTGTCTATATCAGCAATAACTAGAAAGGAGACTGACAGCTCTCAGCCTGCTCCAGAAGCCTTCCTCACACACTCTCAATGCTACTCCTATAGTCATCGGTTACCTTGGCGGCTATTGCGACCAGATATCCATCAAGTGCAATACTACGCTATGCAATGGTCATAACCCTACAAGTGCCACAATGGTAACTGACTACTAGCTTAGGTGAAACATTGGCTATGGCCTCAGCCATATACACACCAGTGTGTTACAGATTCCGTAATCAGGCCACTAGGATGGATATTAGCCAATCCGGTTTACTCCACGTCCTATAATAAAGGTACACACTAATGATAGACACATTCAGATCTCTCAGACTGTTCACTCCGGGTTCACATCACCATAAATATCACACCCCATAGAGTTGACCCTATCGAGCGACGTCTACTTAAAGAAAGTAATTGAACAAGTATCAGCTCAGCCATCCCATAACACCTAGTGTTACTCAAACATTTACTCAATACTCGTAAACTACACTCACATATTATTATTCTATAAAAACAAGCTCGAAGAATAACTAAACAAGTATCACTAAAAGTTCCATACCATATGGTATTACTAATCTGTTTATTCAAATTTCTCGTTACACAGATGTTAAATCGCCTTTTGACAAGATCGTAGACAGGCGGATTTAACTAAATCGACTACTCGTTCGTCGAGACTGTAATACGATAATTTTGAGTCAACTGGATGGATAGACGGTCAATCACAGATGATAAATATGATTATGAAGCCGAGGTTCAGCAAAGTCGATGGACAAAAGTCGCGGAATACTCGAAATATGAGTTTCGACAAAAGTCAAGGTGATTCGGGAAGTTTGGAGTTTGCTGTGAGTTGCTTATGGGTCTGCTTTGGGTTTTGAGGCAGTTTGCTTCGAATTATTTGGATAGCCACTTCATGTTATAGTGGATCGGTAGGTTTTTTGGGGGTCGGTGTAACTCTGGGTCAGCATGGACATTTACTCGGGTCGGCACCGAGCTCCTGGGTCGGTGTTGTAATGGCATCGGATCGGTAGGAAGCTGGATCGACATTGGAGTGGATCATTATTTGAGTAGGTCGGCATTTGAGTGGATCGACATTTGGATGGATCGGCATTTTCTTTACTCTTGGTTGGCTCCAAGATGAATTCGGATCGGTATAGGGAAATCCCCGGGTCGGCTATAGTGAAATTAGCATTGGGTTGGCATGTCACCATGGGTCGGCACCTCTTTCACTTCGGTTCGGTTACCCATATGCTTCGGGTCGGTTGTGATATTCTCCTCGGGTCAGCAATGGGAAACCGGGTCGGTGCAAAAGCAAGGGGTCGACAATTATTTTTCTTTGAGTCAAATGGTATGTTACTTCGAGTCAGATGTAAGGCTACTTCGAGTCATTCCCAGGGCAATATTGGATCGGCACGTTCTAGACTCGGGGTCAGTCGTGACAAAGGGTATGGGTTCGGCTATGGTATTGATGGGCCTGGACCACTCAGGAAGCCCAGTAACTCGGGTTTTGCCTATAAATACACCATGTGGGACTTCAAAAAAGAGGATCTTCATTCTGTTTCGCTTCCTCTTTTCCATTAAGGCAACTTTGCCATTATTGTTTTGAAAACTCCGGATTGTAAATGTAATTGATTCTCATATCAATAAAAAGGAAATTTCTGGAGTAGACGTAGGCCAGAGTTAGCCAAACCACCATAAATTCTCTGTTATTATTGCTTTCTTTTTAATTTTTACTGTTCTTCATATTTATACTCTCTACATACATTCTATTTGCGATCTGTGATTTTGATTTGGTGCTTTCATCTGGATTTGGGTGTTAGTAACCAATTTTAGGGCTAACATTTTGGCGCTTTCACCGAGAACGCTAGCACTTAGGGATTGGGAAGCTTGGATTTTGGATTTGAAGGCTTAGGAACTTGGATTCTGGAGGCTATGGAAAAGCTATCAACCAGAAGACAGAGGACGAAAAGGAGTCAGCAAGAGGGAAGTTAGGAGGTTTTCTCTGGAGCTAATCAAGCCTCAATCTACATCACTAGGGACGAGATGCAAGTCATGATGAATTATAGGCAGGAGCAGTTGATGAAAAGGTAAGAGGAAATTATGCAGATCCTTTTCAGACAATTTGGACAAGCAAGAACTACAGGAGCTCAGATCCATGGAGCTGGATCCGAAGGACTCAACCGGCAAGCAGATGGAGTGGTTCAGTAGGGGACAGCCCCTGATCGGCAAACAGCTATCAACCCAGATGGACCTAGACTTAGGGGCATACTGCCAGGTAATGCAGGACCAATCCATGGAGGGATACCAGATGGCATGGCGCAGCCCGGCGCCAACAGGAATACAAGAGTGCATGATGAGGAGTATGTACCGGAATTCCCTCAAGGACTTGGAGGGCAGTTAGGAAATAGAGATGGGGGCAACCCTTGGTAGATAACACTGGATTAGCCGACATTATCAGGCGAACTATTCGTGGAGGCCTAAAAAATAGGGATCTGGAAGGAGTAAACAAAAGTCCGTTTACCCGTAACATCAGGATGGCTAGGAATCCACCTGATTTCAAGCTGCCCACTCTGGAAATATACAACGACAGTTGGAAGATGGATCTATTGGAACATGGACAGAATTAGTGGACAGGTTTTTGAAACAGTTTCGAGTTCACATCAAAAGGCCGAAGACTATAATGGCACTGACGTCGGTGAAGCAGAAGACGGTAAAATCGCTTAGGACTTTTTTAACTCGGTTTAATGCAGTAGTTGCTTCAGTGGATCGACCAGATCCATCAATGGTTCTAATAGTGGTGGTGTCAGGGACAATTCGGATTTCAAAGTATCATTGATATGGGATCCACCATTGGATCTCGGGGAATTCTTTCACGAAGCTAAGAGGTTTCTCCGACAAAAGGATGCATGTTTGGATATGAAGTCAAAGGAAGTAAACATGGTTAAGGATGGAGAACCGTCCGGTGAAAGCTCGGGTAAAGACAAGGATAAAGGGAAGAGGAAGCGCTAGGGAGAACCAAAATTCTCCACTTACACAGGACTGAATAAGACATTGGAACAGATATACTTGGATACTCGGGATCGCCTTCTTTATCAAAGGCTGGCAAGGAGGGAACCCTCAGAACGCGAAAGAGCATCGGGAAGGCACTGTCTCTTTCATGACCTGGACGGGCATGATACTAACAGATGTCGGCATCAAAAGGATATAATCGAGGAGCATGTAAGGAATGGTCAGTTGCGACAATATGTCGAAACTCGGAATGCGGCGGTGGAACAAGAGCAGCCACCGTCTACCTCAGACAATGATAGTGCGAGGCCCAGGAATGGTGGTCGTTTAGTCATCAACTAATCGTGACGGTTTGGAATAAGTAACAAACTCTGGGCAAATGGCTAAATCACTTACTCATGTACGGGGATGGAGATAACCCTTAGGCATGCTCTGAGATGATGATAGACAGTGACGCTCAGGTTTGTGAAATCTATTTTTTCCTTTTGGCTTGGACACTTGCTTTTTCTGCTTTGGTTTTGGAGTTTGGTTTGAACTCCCGGTTTTGCTTGTTTTCTGGTTTGGATTCTGATTTGAACGTTTGCCTTTTGGTTTGGATTTTTGATATGGATTTCTGGTTTTCTGGTTCGATTTGGATTGGATTTTGATTCAATTTTCCTTTGGTTTTTGGCTAAAAGGTCTTCGGGTATGGATTATGCCTGGAAAGGGGTAACTCGCATCGTCCGAACATGGCGGGTCGGCTTATTCAGGTCGTCGAGCGTGCTCGACAAGGGTCTGGAGCGACCAGGATTCGACCTAGGACTTAGGTCCCATATTATCAATCACTTGCTATTTCAGGTCGTCAGGTATGGACTATGCTCGGCAAGGGTCTAGAGCGAGCAGGATTCGGCTTAGGACTTAAGCCATGTCATTACTCAACGTTCAGGGACACTGAACCGAGAACACCAAGGCATTGATTAACATAGGTCGCCGAGTCTGGATTACGCTTGCCAAGAACCCGGAGAGGTTATGGATTTGGATATTGGCTATGAATAGCTAAGGATTTGGGCATGGACTCGGAGTGGTCCCGAATTTGGATATCTACCCGGAGAGGTCATGGATTCGGTTATTGGTTATTGGATATGGATGGATTAGAGCTCGGCTATCGGATTTGGATTTCGGCTTTGGATTAGGACTCGGGGGATCCTGGATATGGATTTTAGGACCCAGCGAGGTCCCGGCTTTGGATTTGGACCCGGAAAGGTCCTCGATTTAGATCACCGGACCCGAAGAGGTCCCAAACTCAGATAAAATGATCCGGAGAGATCATGGATTCGGTTAACGGATTTGGGATGGATTCGGAATTGAATAACGACTCGGAACAGTCACAAAGTAGACTATCGGATTTGGACGGAATTGCTTGATAATGAATGGAACGCGGACTTCGAATATCGGATTTGAGACTATTCCAAACACACCTTCCAATAGCAAGGAATGTTTTGGGGGGCAAATGTTAACCCGCCTTTTGGCAAGGCCGTAGACAGGCGGATTTAACTAAATCGACTACTCGTTCATCGAGACTGGAATACGATGAGTTTGAGTCAACTAGATGGATAGACGGTCAATCGCGGATGATAATTATGATTATGAAGCCGGGGTTCGACATAGTCGATGGACAAAAGTCACGGAATACTCGAAATATGAGTTTCGACAAAAACCGAGGCGATCCGAGATGTTTGGAGTTTGCTTCGAGTTGCTTGTGGGTTGGCTTCCGGTTTTGAAGCAGTTTGCTTCGGGTCATTTGGATAGCCACTTCGTGTCATAGTGGATCGGTAGGATTTTTGGGGGTCGGTATAACTCCGGGTCGGCAAGGACATTTACTCGGGTCGGCACCGAGCTCCTGGGTCAGTGTTGTGAAGGCTTCAGATCGGCAGGAAGTTGGATCGGCATTGGAGTTGATCGGCATTTGAGTAGGTCGGCATTTGAGTGGATCGACATTTGGATGGATCGACATTTGCTTTACTCTTGGTTGGCTCCAAGATGGATTCAGATCGGTATAGGGAAATCCCCGGGTCGGCTATAGTGAAATTAGCATTGGGTCGACATGTCACTCTGGGTCGACACCTCTTTCACTTCGGTTCGGTTAGCCATATGCTTTGGGTCGGCTATGATATTCTCCTCGGGTCGGCAATGGGAAACCAGGTCGGTGCAAAGGCAATGGGTCGGTAGTTATTTTGCTTCGAGTCAAATGGTCTGTTACTTAGAGTCAGATGTAAGGCTACTCCGAGTCATTCCCAGGGCAATATTGGATCGGCACGTTCTAGACTCGGGGTCGGTCGTGACAAAGGGTATGGGTTCGGCTATGGTATTGATGGGCCCGGACCACTCAGGAAGCCCAGTAACTCGGGTTTTGCCTATAAATATAGCATGTGGGGCTTCAGAAAAGAGGATCTTCATTCTGTTTCGCTTCCTCTTCTCCATTAAGGAAACTCTGCCATTATTGTTTTGAAAACTCTGGATTGTAACTGTGATTGATTCTCATATCAATAAAAAGAAAATTTCCGGAGTGGACGTAGGCCAGAGTCAGCCGAACCATTGTAAATTCTCTGTTATTATTGCTTTCTTTTCAATTTTTACTATTCTTCATATTTATACTCTCTACATACATTCTATCTGTGATCTATGACTGTAATTTGGTGCTTTCATCTGGATTTGGGTGTTAGTGACCAATTTTAGCGCTAACAACAGAATTAGTACAAATAAAACATACATATTTGTTTAGAAAGAAATATAAGTATATTAACTTATAAAAACATATCTAAAATTAATAAAAGCATTTACAAATTTAGTTATTCAAAAAAACTCAACCTTTAATAAATTTAAATAATAATTTAATAATTCATAAATAATCTTTCAAAAATTCATTTCTTTCTTTTGAAACCCAAAAATAGCATGTACAACCAAATGTTACCCATAACAATCATTTCATAATTTTCCATAATAAATACTATTTTAAATAAATTTTATAACATCCAAATCAATTTTCTTTATTCCAAATCTAAAATTTTATTTTTCAACACTTTACATTATATTCAAAATTCATGAAATATGCTTTGAAAATTATAAAATATTAATTAGAAACTAATTCATATTTGTTTAGAATTTTATAGGATTTTATAGATCGATTAAAAATCAAAAACTAAATTTTCTTTAAATAACCAATATATAAATCAAATAATTGATAATTAATATTAAATAAATCTTTTTGATAAAAATAATTTCATATTTATAATTCCTCAACCTTCTATTTTCAAAACCATATTTTTATTAAAATTTTAAAATGATAACATATACATACATTTTTAAATGAATTGAATAAATCCTGAAGCTACAAGCTCCAAGGGTCGATCGCCACCAGTCAACTTCCCTCCATAAGTAGTTGACCGCTCACGGAGAGGGGATTGACCGCTGGTATCAAACTTGCAGTGTGTAGCTCTAGGTTTACCCCTCTGGTCGTTGTTTGTTCTACTGTTTCTTCCCCCGGTCAAACCCATTTCCAACACATACTCAAATACATCTCCATATACACATAAATACAATAATTCATGCAACTATAATCTCATAATAAAAAGTATAAGAAGTATAAAATTCACTGGTATCAAAATTCATAGTGAATGAGTTTCAAGCAAATCAATTTCCAAACACAATCAACAATTTGGTTCCATTATTGTATTTAGACAAAGATTTATGAGTGGAAAATACTCACCTTAACCATAATAGCTCCAATCTCCCTATATTACTCCATAACTCCACCAAAATATACTTTTCTTCTTTACTGTAAATGCCACGCGACACCAACATGCTCAAAATCATACTTTGAGGGCTCCTAGAGGTGTAGAATCACGTTGGTAGCTCTGATTTCATAATTTTTAGGATTTTATTTGATTTTATATAATTTTTAAAGAAGAGGAAAAATAGGATTCATAATTGTGTTTTTGTGAAGAATAGGGATAAGGAGGCTTACAGTTGGAAAAATGAAGCAAGACAAAGGAGCTTCTAGACTTATCATGAAATTAAGGAAAGAGGAATGTAACGATCCAGAATTTCAGTCATTCGAATTTGGAATATTTAATTGATTTTAAATATTGAAAAGTTAATTTTATAAGTTAAATAACTTGAATTTCAAATATAATTGTTATTTGAATATTTGGAATTGTTTAAATAATTTAATCATGAATTTAATATGAATGAAAATGATTTCAAAAGTTGATTTAAATTCTATTTAAATAAGAATGAAGATAGTAAACTTTTGAATTTGATTTAAAGTGATTAGAATGGTTTTAACTATAATCGGTTTAATTAACGTGTGAAAATAGCTTTCGGGACACTATCTTGGATTTTGACGAAACTAATTTCATTGGATCCGTAATAGTGAATTATTATATGCCATCGAATTTCGTGGTAATCGGACGTATCGTTTAGTCGTAAGAGCTTGAAATGCATAGAAATTAATTAAGGGAATTTAAATTAATATAATTCGATTTTGAAAGTTAAATTCTGTATATGATTGAATTGGGTCTCGATACTAGTCCCATTGTGTATGGAATAGGGGTGTTACTTATAAAACGCCAAGCGGCACACCTCGATTGGAGTTTGAAAATTTAACGTGTGAATAGTGCTTTGAAAATTTTCTACAAAAGGACATTAACTTTCACCATTTGCAAACCCTAAATTCTAAAATCCACAGCCGCCATTAAAAGAAAACCAAATCCAATGGCCTCGATTTCTCTGGCAAATCCTCACGTTTTTAGGCCTCGACAACTACACGAAAGATGTAGCTCTTATCTCCACGAGTTCATCCATGGTGTCCGATCATCAAACGGCAAGGTGCAGCAACGGCTATGGGCTTTCAAACGCGCACAGTTCGTGGCCGATTTTTGGCAATCAAGGGTGAATTAGAGGCATGCGCGACTAGCTGGAGGCGCGGCAGAGGTGGGAAGTCCTCGCATGGTGATGCGGCGTGCTGACGTGGCTTTGGAGGCGGTGGTGGCATGATGAATCGCGATCAAAGTTTAACAAAAAAAATATATTCGAGACCTAGAAACGAACATGAGAGTGGAGGGAAAGGTAATTAAAAGTTAATTTATTTAATTAAAGTTAATTATAATTTAATTATTTCAAACGTCATTAGTTCTTATCTTGTCCATACGAGGTCGAAATCGAACGCGACGAGCTGCGTTGCACTCGTTACAGCGAATACTATGGTATAGAGCTAGATTGGATGGTTTTGGCGCTAGTAGGAATTTGGGTTAAAATTGAACACCTGTTCGATATTAATTCAAACCGTAGCATTTGGCGATTACTGCAATCAAAGTTAGTTAACTCACCTCCCTGGCCCACTTATATTTCTATATAAGTGGATAATTTTATTGTTGATTGTTTGTTGACTGTTTCAATGATTTACTATTTTATTTGTTGGTTTGGATATATTCCCGCCCCTGGAGCGGATGAGACCCTATTACATTCCCATGTTAGAGCGGATGACCCTTTGTATACGATCCTTCCTTGAAACTGTTGATTTATATTTTATGATTATATACTACATGTGATGTAGGAGGACATGTTGGAGGGATCCAACTAGATTCCTCACACTATTGATTTTACTTTTCATACATTTTGATATATGATGTGTTGGATGTCATATTTGATGACATGAATGATTTTCCCTATTTAGTGTTGTAGTAGCACTATGCCATATTTTTAGTATTTTGAAGTACTATGAAGTGAAGATTTAGTTTAAAAGGACTTAAAGTGATTTCAAAAATTTATATGTTTTAATAATTATTCTTGAATTATAAAAAAAAGTATTTATTTTAAATAAAATTAAAGGCATGATTTTTGGATATTATAAATTAATAGTTTTATGAAATATTTTAAATAGAGATTTTTGAACTGTATAATAAAGATTTTTGAAAATCTTAAAAATAAGTCCGTCTCTTATATGAAGGAATACGGTTTTAAAAAGAAGATAGAAATATTTTGGTATAAATATTTATTAACCGTTTTATATAAAGTGATATATATACATATATTATGATTCATTTATAAATGTGATAATTTATAAATGTTGCATTTCACAATAAAATGAAGATTTGTAAAATCGTATTTTATTAATAAAAGGATAGATTTATAAATGGTGTTTTATAAATTAAAGGGAAACTATTATCATTGGATGATTTGGAGAGATAAATCACAATTGTGAATTTATAATAATATGTGGAATGTTGTCTTAGAAAAATAATCGATTCTATTTTGGAAAGTGAAAGTGAGGATAAGTTTGGAGATGTTAAACGATATTTTATAAATAAAAGGGAATTTATAAATTCATAAATATGGAAGCAACGTTAAAAACGGATTGTAATTGATGTTTTAAAGGGATTTTATAAACAAGTGAGATTTATAAAGGAATAGAGTTATAAATGAGGTTTATAAATAAAGGGATTTTATAAGAAGGGAGTTTTATAAAATAGAAAGAGATTTATAAATATAGTTTTAAAAATATGGAAATGATTATGTCGAAGTTAAAATATGGACTTTTATCAAGGGAATATATTTATGTTTTTAAAAGTTAAAACAATCTTTTAAAGGAATGTTTTGAAAGGGATACTTTCAAATGGATTTTAATGGTTTTAAAAGTGATTTAAAATGTGTTAAGTGGTAGGAAGACATGGATTCCAACATTTTTGTTGTAATAAATGTTTTCAAGAAAGTGAGGAAGACATAGACTATAACACTGTTGTTATAGTAGATGATTTCCCGAAGAAGATGTTTTTATAGTATACGGGATTTATATCTATATCCTATATTTGATGCTAAGTTTCGAGGTGTGTAACTTACATCCATTTTGAAATTTAGAATGTCATTCATTCAAGATTTGAGAGGTAATGGTACCCCAACTTGATCGGCTTCATTGTTAACTAATAAATATTTTGAGTTCAACATCAAAAATTAATATTAAATATGACTAATTGGATCTCTATACTAATGTTTTGGGTTGTCGTAACAATGTTTTACACAACATTCATTTTGACCAAATAACATGTGTTTTGGGAAAATGGAAGTTTTCCTCAAAAGTTGTAAATATACTTATACGGATTTAAGTATATAGGGTCGTCATCTAAACGTTTAAAATGAAATGGTTTGTGGATATACTTATTTGTTGAGATAAGTTTATGGAATTGTTTTCCAAATATAGAAAGATTAAAGGTGGTTTTGAGAATATATCTTCGCAAAAATATTCCGAGATAAATATTTGGAAAGTGTTTTAAATTATGAAAAGATTAATTGAAGAGACTTAGTGTTGCTTCCTTTGGTAATTTGATCTCTGGTTGGATTATTTGTTTATTTGATAGTTAAATAACCGACTATCAAATGTTGGCCAGTTTATAAACTGACATTGTTGGTTCGAAGAGACCGAGATTAGATATGTTATCCGAAAACCACTTCGAACCGATATAAGCATTTCGAATTGGAATATCTCGAAGGTAATCAAAATGTTGATTTTGAAGTGCAAGGGCTACTTGCTACTAATCCTGAAGTTGATTCAAATATGAATGTAGTAGAAGTGATGCCTTCAGCTTCATTCCGTCCCAGAACGAACTTGTATGGATAAATGCTGGCATTGCATTCATGCCAGGAGGGCAATGTTAGCATTCTAAGTGGAAAGTGCTATATAAAGGTAAAACGTAGCCTCAAGCCTCATCAACCGGGAAACGACCAAAATTAGGCATGCAGCAGAGCCATCTGGGTCACTCCCATCAGGGTATTGTCATCCCAAATCTAGATCTTTTACTATCTACTCATGTATGCTTTAGGACCCATTAACAAAAGCGATGATCATATTCGGTACTACTAGTCAAGTGGTAGGCCTGTCCTGTATGGCAGAGGTAGAAGATGTTCTTATCAGACCCCGGTGCATTTTATCTAGAGATGTACCATCGGAAGGTAGTTCCATTCCTTATCATAAAATGGAAATTCATTCTCCAATAACCGCCTTCGGTCTTAGTTGTATACCTATTATGCTGGAATTTAACTTCGGTCTTAGTTGTATACCTATTATGCTGGAATTTAATTAATGTAACAATTTCGGCTTTGTTAATTATTTACTTGAAAACCCTAGGCATTATTGTAATATCACTGGATTTTTTATAGAAATTTTTTTGGTTATCGTAAGGTAAAAACCCATCCGTGTTTATGTGCGGCGTAGTCTTACGGGATACCTTTCAAAGGTTTTTGGATAAACATTCAATTCCAACTAGATGTGTTTACTCATGCTGGTTTACCAGACTGACTCGGGTGTTATTTTATTATAATGCTTGGGTCAGACCGAGCATATTTACAGATTCAGTTTGGATGCTTTGGAGCTTCGGCAGACGAACTGGAGGTCTTCAGGTCATTATTACTGTCCAGGCCGATGATTGTGATTTGTTATCGTACTCTGATGGATGTATGTACATTATAGTTTCTCTTTTGTAAAGATCATTGATATTATATTATATATTGTTCCGCTGCGATTGTGAGATTCTGTATTGTTTTAGTTTCTTTTCCTCTTCTTCATCTCTTCTCTTCTTCTTTCTTCTTTCTTTTCCATAACTATCTGTCTTTTCGTTCAATTTGAGGTTGGATATGTGTGGTTTATTATTAGCTTGAATTGTGTGGATTTTCAGGTCGTTACAGGGAAAATCTTCTAAATGTTGAGTTTGGGCCTACTGGGCTTACTTTCATTTGTTTTCATTCTTCTTCCTCTTATTTCTCCATCATTAATCAGTTTATTTTCCATATCAATCTTGTTAAAATCATCAATAAAATTCATATTTATCTTTTCTAAGTATTTTGTTATAATTACAAAATTTTACATTGATTATTCCCTTTAATTTAACTCATTTATATAATTATTTCATTTTACATCTCACGGCCCATTATTAAACAAATTCACAATCTCCTTACATAAATGAAAATAAACTTCCTTTTCTTTTAAAATAAATTTCCAATCTTATTTATCATCATTGTAGATTTTATAGAAATTTTTTAACAACTTTTTATTGCATTTAAGATCATTTTAAACTTTAAAAATTAATATTACTACAAGATAATCAAAATCCTCATTTCATAAAATACTCTATTATTAAACTCAAGTAGATTCTATATTTTCAAATCAATATAAATCTCAATATTCACATTAAAATTTCCAAAATATTCTTATTTATAATTAAAAAACTTATTTAATCATTAAATATCTTTAATATTAATCTTAATTAGTTAGCTTCTCAACATCGGGTTGTTATAATATATATTGGATCTAATGCTAGTCAATGGAATTTATAGGCCTCCTAAGATCCAAAGAAGGATTTTTATTTTGAAATTTACCCATATCACCCACTCCGCAACTAACTTGGTTTCTTTAATGGTATCAGAGCCTAAATGGTCTATGTTGTCTAAATTAATCAACATTTAGGCCTATCTAATAAATCTACTTATCCTATAGGTATCTAGAATAGTACATCTAGGCTTGGGATTGAATAATCAAGTCTCTCTCTCTGGTTACTGGCCTGACCCAATTGGTGGAGTAAGTCCAAAAGTTTGGCCCTGATGTATGGCCTTAAGTTTTTTAAACCTTGGGCTAATTATCAAATTAAGAATTGCAAATTCATTAAAAAATAAAAGAAAACTCTATAACTGTTATAATATAAATTTAAAATATTCAAAATTGTTCTGTGAAATTTGATGATATGTTTCAAAATTTTAACACATTTAATTAATATGATTAATTAAATTAGATAAATAATTAAGAGTTAATTACTTAAAAAATATATGCTTGATATACATACAGACATATGTACAGTTTTTTTGAAAATCTACACAAACACACACACTCACACTCACACACATATATATAGACACACACGTACACACATGTATCTATAATTGTTATAGTTGTATATTTATCCTAAAATTATTTAAGATAAATATATTAAAATTTTCAAATTACTTAAACTTTTTATTAAATTACTGAACTAAATAAAGGATTTATTGAATAAATAATTAATAAAAGTAATTAATATATATACATATACTGATGTGTGTATATATATAAACAAACTTATAAATGTTATAATTGGTCGTATCCTAAATGGATTGAGATGAACAATATAAATTTTTTGAAATTTTGATACAATAAAATTTAATTGAATTAAGAATAAAAAATTAACTAAATATGATTTTTAGATAAAAATTGAAAGTTATTCAATGTGAAGAACCAAAATTAATTAAATGTGATACAATTAATATGAATCAAAATTAATTAAATATGATTTAACTAATAACAATTAAAGTTAATTAATATGATTTAATCAACAAGATACATATATACATTATATAAGTTCAATTAAATTATAACAATTATAAATAAATTAAACTTATATAATTATACGTCTGTAAACATAATTTAAGTGGAACTGAAATAAATTCATAATAGATTTTTGGAATAAGTATATACAAAATGTACATGTACCATGATTCCAGATGTGGCCGTTACTTGAATCACGAGTGTATTTTATAAAAAAATACATTATTTCTTAAATTGATATCACTCTAATGTATATATTAAAGATCATGAATCTTTAATATATAAAGTTGTACTCTACCATTTATATATCGATACATTACTTGCATACTCACTAGTTGTTAAGCTAGAGATATTATGTGTAGTACTACTAGTTGATTGCTTAAATGAGGTAAGATATATGCATGTATTTGTTGAGCAAACTCAACGTTTGTGCATAATACTTAGGATGTCATGAAATGATAGTTACAAGTAAATAATCTCTTTAAATTTATTGATCAAACTCAAGGTCGAGGTCGAGATTAGGGCATAGACCATTGTTAGGAGTTGTATATGATACAGTCGACAACGAGTTATCCATTGCTTATGGGTCTATGATTTGTTGAACAAACTCAAAAGGCAAGCAAGTCCTAATATTCACTAGGGAAATCGAAAGATTTCATTATTTCTCTATGGTTTTGAGAAATATAAAACTCTACTGGGAGCCTTATTAGAAAAATGAAATGATATCATTTCTTGTATGAACATATGCTGTACAAAGTTAAAATTGATCAACTTTGATAAATTTGTGCAACTAACATAATTGATAATATGTTTATCAATTAAAATAAGCAAATGATCTGAGTGAGGATTGACATAGGAATATAAAATATATCTACCATTAAATCCTTTGGGATGTTGTCAATTCAAGACTCATGCAAGAGCCAAATAATACAACTACTAAATACATTCATACCTTCATCGCTTAAGTGTTCAGTTGCCTGAGACTGTTATTATCGTCTACGAGAACTCAAAAGTAGTACAAGAAATGAATATTTGATCCATTTTCAATCACACACAAAAATTGTATGGTGAGCAATCGCGTTCATAATAAACAAAATCTCGATGAAATCGGTTCATTCTAAATAAGCAAGTAAAGCATAGCGCAAGATCATGGGGGCAATATGATTGAATACAATGAAGATTTTGTTATGTTAGAAGCAAACAAACCAAGAACTACTGAACAGACCTAGGAACTTGATCACTAAAATATCATTTTGATCGGTTTACTTTAGTGTAACTTATACGATATCCTTAAATGTTAAGGATGTGTGAATGCGGTTTTATAAAGAATTCGGTGCAGTCATGTAGTAGTTGTTTTCATTTTAATTGTTTGACCATTTAAAAAAGAAAGAGAAATGTAAAGTAGACACGGTTGAGATGAAGAGAGTGAATGATCACTTCTACTTCTTGATGAGACGTCGGATACGAAAATTGTATAAAATACCATGTAGGTACTTAATATGGAAGGAAAAATGATTTATATTCCAAACGTAATTTTAATACAGAAAATTATTTCCTATAAGAGTTATTTCTCTGAGTTCAAGATATTTAATCTAAAACTCTTGATTGTAAACTGGTTGCAGTGGAAGAAATAAATGCCCCACAATAAGTGGTTAAAGCTTCGTATTTCATGCACGGTTATAGTAATGGCGGAAATAGTGGATGCATCCTGTATGACACTTATAAGTGGATGCATCAAGTTATTAAAGATTGCTTTTGTGTATATACCAAATATTATTTGTGAAATAATAGTAGTGTATGGTATTAACTAAAAATAGATATAGTTTTAGTTTAATATAAAAATCATGAATATTCATTATAAAATAAATCTATTGTAATGATGGTATTTGTTTTTATGACAATGGTGATGCATTATCAACGGAAAATATAGAAGTATCAAAAATTTTGTACAACTAGTTTGGAATATGGACTTAACCATATCTTTGAGAAATAATTCTTTAATCATATCACTATGAATTAAATGATACTAGTGAATTATATCTCAAATGATTAGGGGAAGTTACTCATTCAGCGGAAGTAACAAAAAAGTTAGTAAACTCTTCGGACACACACACACACATATATGGATATGTGCAATCCACGGTCTAATGGTTCTAAAATGGATCCACTTACTTCGTTAAATTTACAAGTTGAATTATCGTAGGCATGAACATGTGTATTCGATACATGAGTAGTGTATTTAATGTGAATTCATTTAATGTAAAATAGCGATAGAAAACATAACGTGCAAAGGAGATTAAACAACTTGATTTGATCGAATATGTGAATATATTGGAAAGAGTTCTAAGAGTACCAAAACGAATAAGATTCAGTCTCAAGTCATTCCTCCCTATGATATATAATGATGTACCGTTAAGGAGAAATCAAATTTTGTTGGAAAAAGAATGATTGATGGTGATTGAAGTTAAGTTAACTTCTTTCTGTTAGGATACGTACTTAAAAATAAATACATATGTTAAATTTAATTTCAACTATAACATAGCTTACGAAATCATATAAGATATGAGTTGATAAAAACCTTTATGTGTCCTAGGTAAAGGAGTTGATAGGTTGTGTGAGTTGAGAGGTTGCACATAAAATTCGCTCAAGAGGGTTCTTGTGTGGACCACTCCAAAGGAGTTTGGAACCGACTAATGACGGTTGACTAGTTTATGTTATGAACATAAGTTTCATGGACTCAAAATTAGATTAGTTTATGCAAGTATTGGATAAGATCCAAAGAATCTAACATATAAAGTGATTATATAAGATGAAATAAAATTAGCTAAGCCTAAAGCGGACACAACTCATTAAATCTCATATAATAAATAGAAACTACGATTTCTTATCAATGACAACTCATTAAATCTCATATAATAAAGAAAAATAATTGTTAGCAACAATAATTTCCTCAATTTTCAATAAGCCATAATGATTATATACTTTACCATATGGCAGTATGCCTAAATCCAGAAGAGATTCCAAGTACATTATTGAAATATGATTTTGATATTTGTACCCAAAGAGTTTTGATCTACCAGCCCTAGGTGTGTCTTAAAAAAGGAAGACCGATGCAATTAGAACATAGAAAGCTGATGGAAAAACATCGTCAATTTCAATTGTTGAAATTAGCATAATTGTTTAGTTAGTCATTGTACTTAAGTTAATTTTGATTCTACTCGCAAAATTATCAACCAAAATGACCTTGCATTTGGTACATCTTGGTTGGAACAAAAAATTCGAATAATGATATTGTAAGACTCGCCTTTTCGAATATTAAAAGTCGATAATACATCCACGGTATTCACGTGCCGAGCATCCAAGTGCCGGAAAGGTAGATTGTTAGGGGAAAATAAAGAAAAAAAGCAAAATAGAATCTCACATCGTTACTAGTAATATATAATATACAACAAAACTTTACAAAAAGAAGACTTTAATATACATATACATCAATCAGAGTCAACTAAACAATCATAAGCTTGAACAGTTATAACAGTCTGCCTTACAAATGCTGTTAGATAAACAACTATATTGTAGCGGAAAGAAAATATATGTGAATACGACTTGGAGGCATCTAGCTTGTCTCCCAAAGCTCCCAAGCATCCAATATAGATCTATAAATATGCTTGGTCTGACCCGAGCATTATAAGAAAATAACGCCCGGATCCGTCTAGTAAACCAGCGTGAGAAAACTCAATCAAAGCATACTGATTTCTATTTTTTTACAAAACCCTTTCAAAATAAAAGGTATCTCGTAAGATCACGTCGCAAATAACACCAAAAAGTATGTTAAGATTAATAACATTATTATTTAAACAACCTAATTATATTAAATCAATATTAATTTATCACTTTATACATTATCCATTTTCAAAAATGATAATTTTTCCAAACCCAATAATCAAACAAATAAAACATCCTAGCATACAACCAATAATTTTTATCTACTATATAACATACGATTGACCAAAAATGTTAGTTTAACTCACTGAAATTCCAAATATTGCCGAAGCGTTTCAGTTCGATTTAGAATCAAATAACATTCAATTTTAGCTTGAAATTCTACAAGCTCCATTTTCACAAATCCAATTCCAAAATGTTGATGATGATTCCATGAGTCCAATACGACTAACTGCAGCTGAATCCGACCTCGTACGAACAAGTTATTTAGTTTACAAGATTTTAAATTAATTACAATAATTAATTCACTAATAATCACTAATTACCATCGTAAATCTCTCAAACCCTAATCCACTACTGTCATCAACTCCAGCCCGCTAAAATCGAGCACAGCCACCTTTATTTTCCACCTCCCACCGCCGACGTAGGCCACCATCCACCGCCGTGAGCTCACTAAGCTGGCCCCACCTCACCCAAGCCCATCGCTATAGGTCCCACCTCCTGAAATGCTGCCGCCACCATGAACGAACCCCCAAAGTCAAGCAACATTGAACTCAGATGGTGATCGCCATGCTCCACCAACCACCGATGAACTCCCCAGGCCATGTCGCTCCACTTTCATGTTGACACCCTCGCCTGAATTGGCCTTAATCACCATGGTTGATGTGGGCCATTGGATCTAAGGTATTTCATTTCGGCGACTCGAGTTTTTAAGCAAATGAGAGAAAATGAGGGTCCTTTAATAGAAAATTTATTTGACACTATTCACCTCCCAAAATCACGAACTTCAAACGAGTCATGCCCACAAGCATTCCTAGTCAAATACCCCTATTCCAAACTCAATGGAACTATTTTCGGGACCTAATTTCAACATATGCAGAAGTTAACTTTTCAGGTCACTCGATTTTACGAATTGAACTCGACCTTTTAACTCTAAATCAAACAATCGATATATATCGATGCTTATACCACTCTGGCTCGCTCAGACCATCATGACTTAATGGAAATAATCCCGATTCCTTAAAAGTACATCTACGAAAATCAAGTTTTCGAGCTCATCGATAAAATAAATCAATTAAATATTTGTTTCCTGGAGATTTGACCAGGAAACTAGCGCTCGGCATCAGGTAGCATTCGGCATCAGGGAGTGTTCGGTGTCTAGGAGTGTTCGGCGAAGTACTCGGCATCCAATGGAACTCGGCGTCCAATGGAACTCGGCGTCTGGGAGTGTTCGGCGTCTGGTAGTGTTCGGCGAAGTACTCGGCATCCAGTGGAACTCGGCGTCAGGAAGTGTTCGGCATCTGGGAGTGTTCGGCGAAGTACTCGGCATCAATTAGTGTTCGGCATCATATAGTATTCAGCATACAGTAGCACTCGGCATACAAGGCTACTCGGCGTCAGCTAGCGCTCGGCATAGAGTAGAACTCGGCATCCAGGAGACGTACGTTCGGTGTACATAACTATTCAACATGATACTATTGTTCGGCCAAGAGCTTCAGACAGAATTACGATCGGCTTCAACTGCAACCATCCTGCACTTCCCACACATCAAACGAACCATCCAGCATAGAAAGGACTGTTCGGCATGGAAGGGACCGTTCGGCATAGAGAGGACTGTTCGGCATCATAGCGTTCGGCAAACCTGGTTCGGCATGCAGCGACCACTACACCTGGGCTAGAGTGTTCGGCTACCAAGCCCACTTGGGAAGTCCAGCCCATCTTTGCCTATAAATAGAGGGGCAGGGTCACAGTGAAGAGGATCCTTTTTTGGGGGAGAGAACACGAGGGAGACTCTGCCATTTTTGAGACTCATCTTCTCTACTTAACAACTTCATTCAAGCATTTGATTCACGAATTGTATTTGTAATCAACAATAAGGAAGATCAATAAAGTTTAATCTCAAAGTGGACGTAGGCAATTACGCTGAACCACTATAAATTTGGTGTTCTTACTTTCTGCATTTAAATTAGTATTGTCTTCTCTGTTTAATTTATCTTCATCACTTATATCTCTACACAATCTTTCTCTACGAGGTTAGTGACCAATTTTGGTGCTAACACTTTGGTGCTTTCACTGAGAGTTGAATTCTCAGACCTCAAGGATCTGCTTTGAAGCTACTGGATTGAACAAATCCCCCAAAGAAGATCCGACTCACTGATAGGACATCCGTTGATTCTACTCAGAGTTCATACCAATAACTCTACAATGGCAGGACCACGTACCAGGTCAGCTTCTCATAATGCGGATGCCCGAAAGACTGCTAGCGTGCAACAAGCAGGACCTAGCAATCAACCAGCGATTCCGAGTGCAGGAATTGCCGCTCAAGAATAGACTCCAGTTGTCACCAGAGTAGAGTTTAATGACTTGATGAGAGAACTTAGGGAAAGCAGGAGACAACTAGGAGAGCAGATGCAAGCTAAAGCCAACCTGATGGCACAACTCACTCAACAGCAGCAACAGAATGCTGGGGGCAATCCCGCTCCTTACTCTTCATCTGACAGCTCCACTTCCTCTGATGAACCTCCCAGGCGCAGACGCCGCAAGACTGACGCTGCATGAGCAGAAGCTGCTGTTCAAACAGCTGGAGACCGTGACCAAGCAAGAGCTGGAAACTTCAGGACCGGGGTACAGATGGAGGATGGAGGCCCAGATCATCAAAATGCTAACGATGTCGAACCTCAAGGCGCACGATTGGCAGACCGCTAGGAGAGGAGGCATCGGCATGGACAGGCGCGTAGAACAGACTCTAACCTTCCGCCTCCCCTACAGACACCAGATCTAACAGCCATGATCAGGCAGTTGATGAAGGAAAATCAGGGGTTATCGAATGATGATTGGGGAGTGTCAAGAAGTCATACTCCATTCATGGATGTTGTGTTGCAAGCGGCGTACCCCAGGAAGTTTAGTATGCCTACTATCCCTGCGTATGAAGGAAAGACTGACCCCATACAGCATGTCATGAGGTACGAATGGATGATGGATTCAGCTAGAGCGAATGATGCCACCAAGTGTAGGTGCTTTCTGATTACTCTATCTAGGATCGCTACTATGTGGTTCACCCGACTTCCTCCGCGATCCGTATCAAATTTCGAGGAGTTGGCAAAGAAGTTTATTGAGCAGTTCAGGAAACACACTACACGCCCAAAGGACGTGATGTCTCTGTCAAGTGTAATCCAAAATCCCGGGGAGTCGTTGAAGGAATATTTACAAAGATTCCACGTTGCGACAACTGAAGTCAGTAATCCCAATGACCATGCAATTCTGATGGCTGTAATGAGAGGTGTGGATCTAGATTCTGAGTTTGGAGACTGGCTGGCAGGAAAACCTCCGGCTACGCTAGAGCGTTTCTACTCAAAGGCACACCAGTTCATAAGAAGAGAGGAAGCTAGGTGGATACGACGAGATAAGGCTCCAGGACCTGTCCAAGAGTCAATAAAGAGCAACATTGCTGTGAAGCAGTCTGGAGACAGCTCGGGAAAGGTCCAAGTCAATGTCCAGAACAAGCCTGGGTAACCCAAGGAGTCCGAAGGAAGAAATCAAGGGAAGAAGAGAGAAGCGGGGAAGTGGAAGTCGAGAATTCCAAGCTACAGCGAGTATACTCCGCTGAACGCGCCGCTTGAGAACATTTACCTATCCACCTGCAATACTTTTCAATACAGAAAGCCACGTCCGAAAGAATCAACCGAGGAACAGAAGCGAACCGGGAAATATTGTCGCTTCCATGAGACTTATGGGCACAATACGGAGGAGTGCAGACACCTGCACGACGCTATTGAGAAGTTGATCAGGCAGAAGAAATTACAAGAATTTGTGAAGGATCCACAGGAAGGAGGACAGGGAACGTCCAACCCAGGTCGTGCACCAGCTCCGCGTCATCCCGAGGAGCCTGCCCGAACCGTAGGTAGACTAGTCATAAATACAATTATCGGCGGACCTCACCCCGCAGATAAGAATTGGCAGGAGATGGAGCGATATGCAAGTTCCCTGAAGCATGCAGATTTTGAGTGCTGTTCGAACGTAGAGGACGGGGCCCCTGCTAAGCAGCAGCGCATAATGACAGACGATATTGTGTTCAGAAACAGAGACGCTGATCAGGTAGAGGCTCCGACCATCGACCCCATGGTCATATCTGCAATGATCGGACCAGCATATGTAAAAAGAATTCTGATTGATTGCGGGAGTTCCGTCAACATAATCTTCAAGAAGGCTTACGACCAGATGAAAATGGAAACAAAAGACTTGAAACCATCCAAAGCTCGTATTCACGGCTTTAACGGCGCTGCGACCGATGCAGTGGGATATGTCGAGTTGCCAGTTGAACTGGGACAAGGCGAGCGTCGGAGAGTGCGAATTCTACCCTTTGTAGTTTTGGATGTGGACTCTCCGTATAACATTTTCTTGGGCCGGCCGGCCCTGGTTGAGTTTAGGGCAGCGTTAGCCCTGTGGTGTTTAACTTTGAAGTTCCCGACTGACAAAGGAGTAGGTATTGTTCATGGCGACCAAGCAGTTGGTCGTTCCTGTTATGTGGCTGAGCTCCGAGAAGCCCATCGGAGGGAGAAGGGAAAGGTTGCGGACAATCCCGTCCGCATCCTCAATACGGATAATTGACAAGTAGTGCCCGAGCCCTGGCTCGGGCATAGTTCTCGGATCTTCGGAGATATAGATCCGAGAGACGACGATGAGAAACCCAGGGAAGAGAAGGCGGCACTGGATGAATTAACAATTGACATTTCAGTTAGCCGTGACGACCCTTCATGAATACTGAAGATCAGATCACAGCTTGGCCCCGCGATGACTGAAGACCTTAGCGACTTCCTCCGGGCGAATCTTGATGTTTTCGCCTGGACGCATTCTGATATGTGTGGGATTTCTCCCGCCATCACGAGTCATATGTTGAACATAGACCCGAAATACGTCCCAGTTAAACAAAAAAGGAGAGGAATGGATCCGGAGAGATTCGCCGCTCTTGGAGAGGAGGTGGACAAACTCAAAGCAAATGGGTTCGTCCGCGACGCCCTCTACCCTGAATGGGTATCCAACCCCGTGCTCGTAAAAAAGGCGAATGGGAAATGGAGGACTTGCGTAGATTATTCCGACTTGAACAAAGCCTGCCCGAAGGACAGTTTCCCGTTACCTAGGATCGATCAGTTGGTTGACTCCACCGCAGGACACGAGCTGTTATCATTCATGGACGCGTACTCAGGGTACAACCAAATCCTGATGCATATTCCAGACCAAGAACACACCAGCTTCGTTACGAATGTCGGACTATATTGCTATGTAGTGATGCCCTTCGGATTGAAGAACGTAGGAGCGACTTACCAGCGTTTAGTGAATCGAATGTTCAAGGACCAACTGGGTAGAACGATGGAAGTCTATGTGAATGACATGCTCGTGAAGTCACGACGGTCAAACGACCACATTCGAAACTTGGCTGAAATGTTCGACATACTCAGGTTTTATGGGATGAAGATCAACCCTT
Source organism: Allium fistulosum (assembly GCA_030737815.1). Classification (NCBI taxonomy): domain Eukaryota; kingdom Viridiplantae; phylum Streptophyta; class Magnoliopsida; order Asparagales; family Amaryllidaceae; genus Allium; species Allium fistulosum. The sequence continues at coordinate 1,363,735,227 of CM060902.1, read as the reverse complement.
TGAAATGCTCCTTCAGCGTTGCATCAGGAAAGTTTTTGGGATTCATCGTCAATGCTAGAGGAATCGAAGCTAACCCAGAAAAGATCCAAGCTATTCGAGATGTGCAAGCACCCAGGACTATAAAGCAAGTGCAGAGTTTGAATGGAAAAGTAGCTGCGCTAAGTCGATTTATATCCAAGGCAACTGACAAGTGCATCCCATTCTTTGATATAATAAAGAAGGGGAAGAGAAATTTTGAATGGACGTCTAGTTGTGAGGAAGCATTCCGGAATCTGGTAAGGCATCTAGAGAGTCCACCAATGCTATCAAAACCAGTTGACCACGAGATGTTACACGTATACTTGGTTGTATCCCCACATGCGATAAGTGCGGCTTTGGTTCGTGAGGAGGATCGAGTCCAGAAGCCGGTGTATTATGTTAGCAAGCATTTAACGGGGGCAGAGAGGAATTACCCTAAGATCAAGAAATTGGCTTATTGCTTGGTGATTGCATCACGTAAGCTGCGCCCATACTTTCAAGCACATTCAATCGGTGTTTATACCGATCAACCCCTGAGGCAAGTACTCCAATGGCCGGAAACTTCTGGAAGGTTGCTAAAATGGAACATCGAGTTGAGCCAATTCGATATCGCCTACTTACCACGGAGAGCCATCCAAGGGCAAGCATTAGCAGATTTCATCGCTGAGTTTACCATACCCATCAAACCGGATGATCACGACATCATTCCTCCCGTTCAATGGAAATTATACACTGACGGTGCATCAAACGACCGTTGCTCCGGCGCGGGCATAGTTCTTATAACTCCGGAAAACTGATCAATCTGTTACGCCCTGAAGCTTGATTTCCTGGCTACAAATAACGAAGCAGAATATGAAGCACTGATCGCTGGCTTGAAGCTCATCAAGGAACTCGGGATCAAATCAGTCGAAATCTTTTGTGACTCACGGTTGGTGGTTTACCAAGTACGGGGAGACTACCAAGCAAAGGGACGCAAGCTCGCTCCGTACCTTGTTCAGGTCCAAGAACTACTCTCGAATCTCGAGCGTTATGACATTTCACATGTCCCGCGCGAACAAAACAAAGAAGCCGACTTGTTGGCTAAGTTTGCGAGTATCGGCGATGCGCAGTAAATGGGATTGTATCCCGTTGAAGCCTTGCATGCCCCGAGCATAGACGAGATGAAAGTCGATCGTGTGTTGGAAACGGAGATCGAGAAGGAATCGTGGATAACCCCATTCAAACTGTACCTAACGATCAGAGCTTTACCAGAAAAAAGGAGCAAAAGATGGTAGGTCCTTCGAAAGGCCGCGCGATACGTAATGCAGGATGGGTCAATGTATCGAAAAGGATTCTCAGTCCCATTACTACGATGCATCGCTCATGATGAGACAAAGCGGGTCTTAAGAGAGGTTCACGAAGGGGAATGTGGCGACCATACTGGGGGGCAAACGCTAGCAAAGAAGATCCTCCGCTATGGATATTACTGGCCCAACGTAAACCGGGACGCCGCAGACTACGCAAGAAAATGCGACAAGTGTCAAAGATATGCGAAAATCCCAAGGGCTCCATCAACGGAACTCACACAAATGATTAGTCCCTGGCCATTTGCGATCTTGGGAATCGACATAATCGCTTTGCCTATATCCAAAGGTGGCGCGAAATATGCGATAGTTGCAGTCGACTATTTCACAAAATGGGCTGAGGCAGAACCTTTGGCCACAATCACCTCTAAGAAGGTCATTAACTTCGTTGTACGAAACATTATATGCCGCTTTGGCCTTCCACGCACCATCATTACGGACAACGGGACGCAATTTGAAAGCAGAGAGTTCAAAGAGTTCTGTTTAAAGTATGGCATCGAGAAGAAGTTCGCCGCCGTGGCACACCCGAAAGCTAACGGGCAAGTAGAGGCCGTCAACAAAATAATCAAGTCCATACTGAAGAAGCGTCTGGAGAAGGTTGGAGGCAAGTAGGTAGATGAGCTCCCTACAGCATTATGGGCATATAGAACCACCCACAAGTCCGCGACCGACCACACTCCATTCGCCTTGGCATACGGCTCCGAAGCTGTTATACCCGTGGAACTTGAAGTTCCATCACACCGGGTGACATACTATGATCCCAAGACGAACCAGAATCTCTTGTTGGAATCACTAGACTGCATCGACGAAAAGCGTGAAGAAGCTGGATTAAGGGCGGCAGCGCATAGACATCGAGTCAAGCGTTACTACGACGGCAGAGTCCGCCCAAGGATCTTTGATATGGGTGATCTCATTCTGAAACGAGTCTTCCCGGTACCATCACACATGAATCCCAGCTGGGAAGGTCCGTACGCCATTGAACGGAAGCTTGGAGAGGGAACATTCAAGCTAGCGATCGTAGATGGCACAACACTCCCCCGAGCATGGAACAGTGAACATCTGCGACACTATTACATTTAGCATGTTTTCTTTCTTGTCTTAGGTACTGTTATTTCCTGCATGTTTCCATTCAGTCATAACTTAGTTTCTTTTTAAAGTTGTAATCGAGCAGTTTAGTTGATTTTCATTAATAAAGGCTTGAAGCCGTATTTCCCATGAATCACTAACGTTTCTATATCTCATAATTGAATGACGAACTACATTATCTTGTACGATGTACGAACTCGTATAAACAATTTCAAATCTCCGAATCCCCAGAGCGCGGAGCGGAGTGCTCTAAGTCCCCGGAGCGCGGACTAGAGTATAAACAATTTCAAATCTCTGAATCCCCAGAGCGCGGAGCGGAGTACTCTAAGTTCCCAGAGCGCGGACTAGAGTATAAACGATTTCAAATCTCCAAATCCCCAGAGCGCGGAGCAGAGTACTCTAAGTCCCCAGAGCGCGGACTAGAGTATAAACGATTTCAAATCTCCGAATCCCTGGAGCGCGGAGCGGAGTACTCTAAGTCCCCGGAGCGCGGACTAGAGTATAAACGATTTCAAATCTCCGAATCCCCGGAGCGCGGAGCGAAGTACTCTAAGTCCCCAGAGCGCGGACTAGAGTATAAACGATTTCAAACCTCCGAATCCCCAGAGCGCGGAGCGGAGAACTCTAAGTCCCCGGAGCGCGGACTGGAGTATATACGATTTCAAATCTCCGAATCCCCGGAGCGCGGAGCAGAGTACTCTAAGTCCCCGGAGCGCGGACTGAAGTGTAAACGATTTCAAATCTCCGAAACCCCTGAGCGCGGAGCGGAGTACTCTAAGTCCCCGGAGCGCGGACTAGAGTATAAACGATTTCAAACCTCCGAATCCCCAGAGCGCGGAGCGAAGTACTCTAAGTCCCCGGAGCGCGGACTGGAGTATATACGATTTCAAATCTCCGAATCCCCGGAGCGCAGAGCGGAGTACTCTAAGTCCCCGGAGCGCGGACTAGAGTATAAACGATTTCAAATCTCTGAATCCCCGGAGCGCGGAGCGGAGTACTCTAAGTCCCCGGAGCGCGGACTAGAGTATAAACGATTTCAAACCTCCGAATCCCCAGAGCGCGGAGCGGAATACTCTAAGTCCTCGGAGCGCGGACTGGAGTATATACGATTTCAAATCTCCGAATCCCCGGAGCGCGGAGCGGAGTACTCTAAGTCCCCGGAGCGCGGACTGGAGTGTAAACGATTTCAAATCTCCGAATCCCCTGAGCGCGGAGCAGAGTACTCTAAGTCCCCGGAGCGCGGACTAGAGTATAAACGATTTCAAATCTCCAAATCCCCGGAGCGCGGATCGGAGTACTCTAAGTCCCCGGAGCGCGGACTGGAGTATAAACAATTTCGAATCTCCGAATCCCCTGATCGCGGATCAACTTACTCTAAATCCCCGGAGCGCAGATTTAGGGAAAAGTCCAAGTACTCGAGAGATGTAGAACAAGAAATATGCCACGTCTGGAGATGTTAGAACATCACGAAAATGAACCGGGAAATGATGCGACTCATAAGAACATGAGCTGCGAAAACAGTTAATCAGCAGACAAAAGAAAAAGCAAGAGAGTCATTCAAACAAAAAGAAACTAAACTTCATTCAGTAGTTCAAAATGGGGTTACACAGTTGCTCCTACAAAACTCAGAGTTGAGAACTTATCTATACAAGCTACAAGCTACAAAGATAAAAACAACTACAAGACTTAAGCAAGATGCTCGTCGAACGAGCGTATCGATTATTTCTTTGGCTTCTTCTTCTTATCCTCCTTTGTTTTTTCCGACGACTCTTCTCCCTCACGCTTTTTCTTGAATTTCTTACTTGCTAGAGAAGCGGAGTCAGGAGTAGGAGATGGGACTTCCAGTGGTTTGGACCTGCTCGGGAGAATGATTTTCAAAGGTCTGTTCCGAGGATCGGTGAGTTCCAGAATTTCAGGATCAATTTTGACCTCGACCTTTTTCTTCTCCTCTGCGGCGAGGCAGTCCTTCATGCTCATCTGTGAAGTATGCTCAGAGGCGCCAGTGATTTCAATTTCGTCGCTTCCTTCGGCGGGAGATGAAGTGTCAAGCTTATCGTCATCTAGCGCCCCAATCACTTGAGCATTGGGACCAGGAACCACTCCCGCGTGGACAGCATCGCTAGCCTTCTCTGCGTCCTCCTTGGCGTCATCGCTCCTCGGAGTTGGCTCAGCGCTAGAACAACCTACATGAAAACGTAAAGGATGGGCGTTAGAACAAGTAACCACCGCTGAAAAATGACGGGATCTTTCAACTTTTAGAGAAAGAAGGATTTCCTACCAGGTTCCGGTTGGCTGTCGGTGGCGCGTGGGGTTTCACCCTCCAGGATCGGGGATAGCACATGAGCACCGAGCCCGGGATCTTCGGGGTCGTAACCAGCATGCTACTCGAATGGATCAAGTGTCAGCCGACCGACCGATTGAGCAGTGGGAGGAGCAGCAATATGAGGAGCAGAAGTATTGGCCCCAGACGGGCCAGCTTCATCATTTTTCTCTTTTGGAAGGGGAGAGCCTTTGTTGTAAAGTACCAATGCTACGGATAAATCCGATGGCTCATCCCCCCTAAGGAACTCCTTCACCAAGGCATCCTCATCGACCTCTTCGGAGCCCGACTCGATCTTCCTGATCCTTATCAAAGTTTCCCAGGCCTCAGCTTGGGACTCGAGGTAGCCGTCGCCCAAGAATGTTAAGTCGCGATGCATAAGGACGCGGGCTCCATATTCAGCAATCAACGGGTCAAACATGCTTTTGACCTCTTCCCTGCCGGCTTCTGCGGCCGCCTCGAGGCGAGAGTCAATCTCCTCCGCAGCCATTCTTTTGCCCTCCTCACGGGCCTCATCCTTCATTTTCTCAACCCCGGCCAGTTCGCCATCAAGCTTCGTTTTCAGGAGACGAGTAGCAAAGATTTCGCCACAGTACCGCTGTGATTCTTCTTGAGCAGCTACCTTGTCCTCCTTCTCCTTGGAGAGTAATTCTTTCAGCTCTCTGACTTGCACAGCGAGCGCGTCCCTCTCTTTTTGAACAGAGTCTTTCTCTAGGGCGAGGGCACCGCTGCGCTGGACTGCTTCATCAAGCTCTTTCTTTTGAGCCGCCTCTAGACGAGTAACTGCCTCAGCAGTATCTTTTGCGCTCTGTTCAGCGGCTTCCAGCTTCGACTTGTACGAAGCGAGCTCTACGTCTTGGTGCTCGATGATGTTTTTGTCACAGCCAGCCTCCAGTTTCAGGCGGTCAATCTCATGTTGACGCTCGACGGACACCTCCGAGATCTTTTCCACCAAGTGCACAAACGCATCATGTTGAACATAGACGTCGTTATTGCAGGCAATGGCACTCTGCTTCACGTGCCCAGGAATATGGTGGATAGCCGGGAGGAACTTCAAGCCGTCAAAGCAAATTTTCGGAAACTTGGCCTTAAGATCAACCATCTTTTCCGCAACAGTTGGGTCCACCGCAGGAGTAGGAGGAGGAGGCTTTGAAAGTTCCGCCCTTTTTCGTTGCTCCCGAACTTGCCTCGTACTCGATGAACCGGAGTGTTGTTCTCAAGGAGCATCAGAGTGGTAACCCTTCTGTGAAGTTTTCTCTTTATCCGGCGCAGTTGAAGGAAGAGGATCACGGGACTGCGAAGATTGAGAATATGCCTTCTTGCGGTGAGACGACTCACGGGGACGATTGTCTCTATCTTCATAATCGTCTCTGCCCCTGCGTCTGCCTGAACCAGAGTCCTGTCCAGAATGATGAAATATGGAAGAGCCATGAAGGCGATCGAATCCATGAGAGCGCCCTATATCACCTGCAAAGAATGGAAATAACAACGAGTTAAGAAAAATCTCTAAGATAAGAAAAGACTTGAAGTGTATGATGGAATGCGTATGTGCGTGTGTGTCCTAGTGTTCCCCCCGACAGACCAGTTCTTTTATCTTTGCTAATTGGAGTATTGTCTCCTTGGGTCGGGAGTTGAACTCCCGCGTTGCCTTTAGCGGGCGAAGAGAACTTGAGGGCCTCAGGATCGTCAAACCCGTAATTAAGTATATCATCGGGAATAGACAGGTTCGACAGGCCCCTTAGGGAACTTTCCAGGTGCTGCGAGGAAGCCTCTTTCTCAGGCGGGATAGGCATGACTTTTGAAGCGTCACCAACTTTCTCTTTCTGAACTTTAGATTTTAACTTCTTCTTTCCCTTCGAAGGGGAGGATGATGTTTCAATGTCTTGGACTTCGACCGCCGGATTCCAAGCGGGACCCACATTCTCATCTTGTGTCTCAGGAGCTTCATCTTCTTTGCGCCCACCTTCCTCGTGCGTATCGGGAGTGCGACGCAACGACGATCCGGCCTGTTTTTTCCCTTTACCGGACGAAGGTTTGGGAATGATGACACCTTCTGGAAGGCTGATCCAACGACCAGGGGCTAGCAGGCCAAACCCCGACAATGATTCGTTTGAAATGATAGTCCGGATGTCTCGTTCCTCGACAGGAAGAGCTCTAATGGCCTCAACAGCCTCAGACTATCCTCGGCCTTCCGGACGCGGGTTGATACCTGAAAAGATGAAACAAAGAGTTAGGAAAAGCATGACTCCGGTTAAACGCGAATAGTGACTCAGCAGAGAGACTTACTGCCTTCAACCCATCTCCTCGCGAAACCAGGAGGGCAGCACACATAGAACCATTCCTGTTTGTACAGGGCGAATTTACTGCATGCCCCTGTCAAGATTTGGCATTTGTGGTACAGCTCGAGGAACATAAAAGAAGGACTGTCTTTTCGTCTCTTGACCATATAGATGTATCTGATATCGCCAGCAGTTGGAGGTCTGGAGAAGACGGCCATGAAAAGTAAGTAGGTCCCGTATAGAAATGCATGGCCGTTCGGGTGCAGCTACGACGGAGCTATGTCAATATACTGCAATACATCCCGGAGAAATAAATTGAATGGAGGCACGCTGCCCATCCAACACATGAACTTGTTACAGGCGGTATACCCGACTGGGGCAAATGAGGACGATCATGTCGCGAAGGGACCAACACGTTGGCAAAAGGGATCCCATGAATGGAGCATATCCGTCGGAGAGCGGCTTCGTTGATCTTCGAAGCTTGCGAATCAATCAGATTGTCTAGAAGAATTGCTGCCCCCAGGGCATCAAGTGCTAAGTTGTGAGCAGGAGAGGTCGACGGATTAGAAGTGTCAGCAGCTTCTGGCCTTGACGACGGCCCAGGCCTGTCGGATATAGTGGCGGAGCTAGACTTTCTTGACATCCTCAATAAATAACGAACCTAGCAAAGTGCTCGAGAAAGCTATACTCAAAAAATGTTGAACGTTAGAGTTAGAAACACGAGTTTTCCCCCCACGTGGTGTGTGAACTTGTGCAAGCAATTGTGTACAAGCAATAAGAATCTAAAGATTTCAAAGATATAATAATGAGCTTCGAGTCGTCGCCTTCGAAGACCGTCATCGCTGACCGTCTCAAAAAGCCCGTCTTGAGGTGATTATAGTTTCGGATTCAGAAAACGAGTGTTAATCAAACCCAGATTTAGGTCTACTAAAGCTAGGAAGTTAATGATCCGGGTTAGTGTCATATGATGGTGTGCTTAGATCTTTTGACCTTATATAGATTAGGTAAGGCAATTGTTCGTTCGGCATTTACGGCGTTCGGCCTAAGTATGGTTCAACATTTATCATTGTTCGGCATTAATTATTGTCCGGCATTTGCATTGTTCGGCCTTGATATGATTTGGTTAAGTTTTGTTCAGCAATTGTAATGTTCGGTCTAAGTTTTGTTCGGCATGTATGTGTCTGTTCGGCGTGTCATTTGTTCGGCAATTGTGTTGTTCGGTCTAAATTCTGTTCGGCATGAATGTCTGTTCGGCATGTCAGTCGTTCGGCGCATATACTGTTCGGCATTAGGGTAGTGTTCGGCCTTAGCTTGTTCGGCTAAAATACCGCTCCACCCTTGATTACAACTCTGCCCTACTCCTTCTCCATCTGCACTGAAAGACAGGAACAGATCGCTCGGCGAAGATTACGCCGTTCGACACCCCATCTTTCTTTTTCTTCCAGTCTTGTTCGGCACAAAGGAGCTAGGCCTGACTACCATGCACCGTTCGACGCATCCAAACATGCGAGCCGCCTCTACTCGCCACACATCATACAACCACAGAAGTGTCCCGTTTTCCACGTGATAAATCTCGTGTTGAAGTAATTTAATCGTGAAAGGGATGATACCTAGTTCGAAGATCAAAGTTGAGGAAAGATCGATTAGGCTTTATATCTGATAGGCTAGTGAGAATTGCAAGTCTCTAGGGAGTGACGGATATGAAAGTGTAAAAGGAAAATAGTGGGAGAATGCCTGGTTTTATAGAGGGAAGGTAGAAGTTGAAAAGGCTATATCCGGTAGAACCGGTCAAAGTCGTAGCGTTCGGCTTCAGAGCGAAGTGTCGCTCGGCACATGAGGATTGTTCGGCTTCGAACGTATCGTTCGGCGTCCAAACCACGCTCGTCTCACACCTCCGTCACTAACATTCTCGAGAAGGCACTTCTGAGGTAAGCTAAGCTAGATTCAAAGCGCATCACGTTCGGTCACATGATACACTTTGGGGGGCAAGTGTTTCCTAGAGATTTGACCAGGCAACTAGCGCTCGGCATCAGGTAGCATTCGGCATCAGGGAGTGTTCGGCGTCTGGGAGTGTTCGGCGAAGTACTCGGCATCCAATGGAACTCGGCGTCCAATGGAACTCGGCGTCTGGGAGTGTTCGGCGTCTGGTAGTGTTCGGCGAAGTACTCGGCATCCAGTGGAACTCGGCGTCAGGAAGTGTTCGGCATCTGGGAGTGTTCGGCGAAGTACTCGGCATCGATTAGTGTTCGGCATCAGATAGTATTCAGCATACAGTAGCACTCGGCATACAAGGCTACTCGGCGTCAGCTAGCGCTCGGCATAGAGTAGAACTCGGCATCCAAGAGACGTACGTTTGGTGTACATAACTATTCAACATGATACTATTGTTCGGCCAAGAGCTTTAGACAGAATTACGATCGGCTTCAACTGCAACCATCCTGCACTTCCAACACATCAAACGAACCATTCATCATAGAAAGGACTGTTCGGCATGGAAGGGACCGTTCGGCATAGAGAGGACTGTTCGGCATCATAGCGTTCGGCATACCTGGTTCGGCATGCAGCGACCACTACACCTGGGCTAGAGTGTTCGGCTACCAAGCCCACTTGGGAAGTCCAGCCCATCTTTGCCTATAAATAGAGGGGCAGGGTCACAGTGAAGAGGATCCTTTTTTGGGGGAGAGAACACGGGGGAGACTCTATCATTTTTGAGACTCATCTTCTCTACTTAACAACTTCATTCAAGCATTTGATTCACGAATTGTATTTGTAATCAACAATAAGGAAGATCAATAAAGTTTAATCTTAAAGTGGACGTAGGCAATTACGTTGAACCACTATAAATTTGGTGTTCTTACTTTCTGCATTTAAATTAGTATTGTCTTCTCTGTTTAATTTATCTTCATCACTTATATCTCTACACAATCTTTCTCTACGAGGTTAGTGACCAATTTTGGTGCTAACAATATTTAAGTATCCAAAATTTAAATATTCAAAGCAGTCTAAAAATAGGGGTTGTTACACTCTCCCCCTTAAAAATGTTTCATCCCCGAAATCCTAAAGGACTAAGCAACAAATCCCAACACCCAATCATATTTGATGATATAAAAATCATCTTCAACTTATGCTAAGACAACAAACTCCACATTAATCTATCCTGGGCACTATCCTATCCACACGTGCACATGTCAGCCAACATGGCACTCTTATTTGAATCGAGTTATAAATATCTGAATCGAGTTATAAATATTAGAAACGAATAAGCAACAACAACTACATCTATAGTGACAACTTTCCATATCATCACTAAAATTACTCGCTTAGGCAATTCCAAAAATCTTCGCCATTGATTCTTACGACTATCGGTCGTCTTTAATAATCCTTGCGTTAACTTTCTTTTCAGCTTTGGCTTAAAAAATTTCAAAAAATTTTGACAGCGCCTTCTTTGCGCGACTAAATCCGAAAAAGTATAGCTCGCCACATATGACCCAAACCAGCAAAATTAAAAAAATCCCAAAAGCGGCCTTCATATCCGGGGTATAAAATTACCAATTAAATCTATAACAGCCTGCCCTTTCGACCCTCGAAAATCGACACTAGTATATCCACGGTATTCACGTGCCGAGTATCCAAGCGTCGAAAAGACAGATTGTTGGAGAAAAAGAAAGAAAATACAAAATAGAATCTCACATCACGACGAGAATTATAAAATATACAATAGATCTTTACAAAAGAAGACTGTAATATACATACATCAATCAGAGTTAACTATCTATCAGCAGCCTGGATATTTATAATAACATGTCCTCATACTTGCTGATAAATTCAACAAACAAATGTAGCGGAAAATAAAATATACGAGAGATACGTCTTGGAGGTATCCAGCTTGTCTCTTGAAGATCCAAGCATCCAAATTAGATCAGAAAATATGCTTGGTCTGACCCGAACATTATTAGAAAATAACTCCTGGATTAGTCTGGTAACGCAGTGTAAGAAACACACCTCAAATGAATTTTAAAGTTGTAAAACCTTTCAAAATAAAGGTATCTCATAAGACCACACGGCACATAAATACGAAAGGGGTTTTACCTTATAATAACCTAACCATTTCTATAAAAATCCAGTGATATTATAACAGTGTCTATGGTTTAAAATAAATATGGAATCATAGTCGAAATTGTTACATTAATTAAATTCCAGCATAATAGGTATACAACAAAGTCCGAAGGCACTTATTGGAGAATGGATTCCATACAATGACAAGGCACTGGTGTACCACCTACCATAGTACAACTATAGAAAATGTGTCGAGAGCCACACACGGACTCCCTGCTAACACAGGACCGCCACTCGAATATTTCATCTCCCCAGTTGCTTTTGCAACCTTACCAATAGCTCTCATGCACAACCAAACCCATAAATGAATATATCTAGAAAGATGATGACAATAACCTAATGGGTGCAACACACTTAGCCTTGCTGCATCCACCCTAATTTTAGTCACTACCGGTTGATGTGGCTTAAGGCTACATTTTACCTTTTTAGTATAGCAATCCCACTTGGAATGCTAACACTGCCCTTCAAGCAGAAATGCAATGCCAACATTTATCCATACAAGTTCATTCTGCATCTGAATGAAACCGAAGGCACTATTTTTACAACATCCATTTTGGAATCACCTCAGCATTAGTTGCAAGTAGCCCTTGCACTTCAAAGAGCTCCGTCATCGATTATCTTTCAGATATTCCAATTCGAAACGTTTATGCCAGTTCGAAGTGGTTTTCTGATAATATATCTGATCCTGGTCTCCCCGAACCCACAAAGATAGTTTAAAACAAGCCAATATTTGATAGTCAGTTATCTAACTATCTAATAACAAATAATTCAACCAGAGATTTAATTTCCAAAGGAAAATAATTTTGGTTAAGCGCAAAGCACCTATTAGCCTCTTTAATTAATCCTTTATTAATAAAAAATCACATCATAAATGCTTGTATCAAAATACTTTTACTAAGATATATTCACAAACCCTTTATACTATTTTCAATACTTGAAAAAATATCTATATACTTATTTCAACGATATAAGTATATTCACAAAAACGTTTAAAAAGATTTTTTTTATTTCAAAATAATATCAAAAGGATTAAAATAAATATTTCTTTAAAAGAAACGGAGATAAGGATAAACCAAAACTCTTTCCTTCGGTGTTAAACATGGAACGAAAGTTCCACACCACCATAATTAAGAAGGTCGGTTAAGGAAAATCCAAATTTCAAATTCTTTTATAAATCTCCTTTATTTAATATCCAAATCCACTTATATAAGTCTTTATAAGTCTCTAAAACAATTTAAAAAACTCTTTTCTTTTGTAAAACTCCTTTATAAAAACCTTCTAAAATCCCTTTATAACAATCCTTTATGAAGCCTTTATAAAAATTCTTATAAATCTAGACCTCATTTTCATTTATAAACTCTTTAATAAATCTCTTTTATTAAACGAGATTCCTTTTTATAAATCAACTTATTATTTATAAATATAATTAATCAGATAAATTAATCTATACTAAACATCCAAAATAAATAATAAATTAACTTTCCAACACCATTAATAAAATAATTTATTAACGATTCAAAACATTTTTAATATAATAACTAATAACTTCAAAACATTATAAATAAATAATAATTATTTACTTCAAAATATTATTATATAATAATTATTATTAATAGCAAAACATAACAAATAAATAATGATTATTAACTTAAACATTATAAATATATTAGTTAATAATTTCAAACATTATGAATAAAAAACAGTAATCAATCTTCAAACATTATTATAATAAACAATAATTAACTTCCAAAACATTATTAATAAATAATAATTATTCATTCCAAAACATTGTTGATAAATAACTATTATAAATTCCAAAACATTTTTAATAAATAATTATTATTAATTATATTCAAACTATATTAATTATTTACATAAATACTTTTTAAAATATTAAAATATTGATAAATAACTTCAAACAATTAAGTATAAATAAACAAACAGCTTTTAAACATTATTGAGAAAAAATGAAACAACTTCAAAATATTTTTAAATGGTTTAGAAAAGGCAAATAAAAAGGTTGGGGTAAAATAGAGAAGTTCACAATTTGCTTAAATAAAATATTCCAGAAAACACAAAAGTTAGATTTAAAATCATTCTCCAAAACGACAATCATTTCCAAAATCAAACAACAATTAACATTATTTTGAAAATACTATATCGATGCCAATAGTTACTATTGCACTTAACCAGTGCTATTGCTACCTTTTCTCTAAAGGTTCACTTTTTAACATATGTCAGTATCACATCCAATATGGCCAAACAGTCAAATTCAGCATTTAGCTATTTATTTAACAGGAATATAACTGAAATCAATCAACAAGTATATAATAGGAAATTAAAATTAACAATATCGAGAAATCCAGACTTCTCAACAATTTTCCCTGTATTTCAAATTTAAATACCAATCGCTTTTCAACATCGGATATTTTAACCAAACGGCCAAAAATTTCAACCAAACACAAACAGTAAAATTTAATCTACTATATAACATACTGATTTATCCAATGTGAGTTTAACTCACTGAAATTCCAGTTGGCATCGAAAAGTTCTGGTTTTGAACTAAAATCGAACGACGTCCGATTTAGTCCAAATTTAAACTTCCTCCAAATTCAACCAAACAAATTCCATTGCGTAGCTATCGCCATCACGAGTGCAACGTAAAAGACCACGACTCGATTGGACCTCGTACGAGAGAGTTATTCAATTTATATGTTATTGAAAGTAAATTATTAATTAGTTATGCCTTAATTACAAATCCAATTAATTACCCTTCTTTAATACATCTTCCTCCCCAAACTAGACTCCTCACTGCATGGCCATTCATGCCCGCTCCTTTGTGCACGCACACTCCTCCTCTTCCCACACACAACGAAATTGACCAGCGATTGTTCCGATGAACTCCTCTACTCCTCCTCTTTGCAATAGCCACCACCGCACACAACTCGGCCTATGCAAAAGAAAAGAGACCTAGAAGATTTCATCCACGATAGACTAAAGTCGCGCATCCCAAAAGTGAGCCGCACGTCATAATTTTCTGCCTCTAGATCCCCTTCGACCTCACAAACTCAAATCCATCGATATCCAAACCTAATTCGCCTCCAATAGTGCAAAATCAAAACCTTAGCTCTTATTTCCCACGTCCATACCATCGAGCATGCAAATTACTGCCGCATCCTCCCACATCCCCTAGAACCGAAGCCTACACACCCACGAACTAAAGGGTTTCTCTTTAAATTTGAATTGTTTTAAATTTTTAAAGGAGGGGGATTTTTTTATAGTTTCCTTAAGCATTTTTTTCTTTGATCAGCAGATAATGTTGGACCGGGAAATAGAAAGGAAAAGAGGAAAATGAGATGTTAGAGTTATAAGAGTTACTTATATTTAATTGCAATTGCCGGCATTTCGCCGTACATATTTTTGATCGCGTATGAACTCCAAACGATAAAACAAAAGTACAGCTATGCTCAGAACAATGACACGATCTCAAAACAATAATACTATTATTGAATTCTATAAAATCACAAAAATACTGTCGTTTGGCAATAAATCATCAAACGATAAAATTGAATATTTTCTATATTAAAAATTATGGAAAAATCAAATAAATTAAATTAAAATTACGTAAACAAAAATCAAGTCATTATATTAAAAATTTATTTTCTGATTATTTATTCGAAACATTTATTATTGCAAATAAACTTATAAAATGAATTCACCGTTATTATTTATTAATTCAATAAATTAAATAAGACTATTAAATCCTTTTAATTAATATTCAATTCAAACTTTAGATATTTAAATTGTTATTCAAATAATAAGACAGAATTCCAATATTTAAATCACTATTCAAATATTTATTCACAGTTCAAAGATTTTAACAATCTCTATAATTTAATCCAAGTTTTAAAGCTTTTAAACCAATTTTTCAATAATTAAAATTAATTAAATATCCAAAATCAATTAACCAAAATTCAGGGTTATTACATTCACCCCGCTAAAAGAATTTCGTCCCCGAAATTCCAAGGGTAGGAAAAATGCCACCAAACCATTAAACTTTACAAAATCAATTGGTTAGAAAGAATTGCTAAATTTCTAAGTCTTTAAAATTGCGGAAAATTTTGGAAATGTCTCATTTGCGTGACTCGATTAGAAAAACTACAAATCACCACGGCGGGCCCAAACCAACAAAGGAAAAAAAGGCCAAGTGGCCTCTCATATCTGGGGCACAAAATCATCCACCAAATCAAAATATAAACATGTACCTATTAGTAAGGCAACCAACTAGCCTTTGCTTACATGAACCTGCATCTTACTTACAAATAATATGCAACCATATAACTCATAACCATATAATTTTTCATTTTCAAATGCCAAACATATAATTATAATAAAGCTTGTAAGGTGCACATAAGTCATCAGTTTGCAATATCAAATCTGATCACTAGCTCGATCACACAATTTCACTTTCGAACTAGTATCACTCGCTCAACCACTCTAGTGCAGACTTTGAATCCGGATCCTTAATTAGAAACCTCCATTCTCCTTGAATAGCCATATACTATGATAGAAAACTTCGTAATCAAATCAAAAATCCGTATCAAGTGTTCATCGTCACGAGTGAAAAATCCTAACTCGAACTGGTGTACATCACCTTGAAATCGTGACTCGAATCTGGATCAAATAGTTATGCGAATTAAATGATCTACGTACAACTTACATATTTATTCCAATTAATTTTTTAATTGTACCAAATTCTTTTATTCTCAATTAATTTAAATCAATATTTATTGCACCAATGGTATTTTCCTTTAGTACTAAAATTATTTATGAACCATTTCATAAAATTATTACTTAAGTTTATAAACATTCTATAATTCAAGTTCATATTCATATACTACTGCATGACAACTTAAGAATATATATACACAATTTTAAAACTTCGGTTTATACACATTTCAAAAGGCCACAACTTCATCTTTAAAGCCCTTCCGTACTTAAGTTTATTATGAACATTTTATAAAGCACACTTATGTTTACTATCCACCTTAAACTTAAGTTCATGTTTGTATAATACTCTGCTACAATCTAAGAGTATATATATAAACTTCAGATTTGCTTTAACTTAACCCAAATATCTAACAAATTTAAATTTTTGTTTTTAACTTGCTATTTTCTTAAATTCATAAGTTATAGAAACTTATTATCTTATGTTTTCACAAAACACTTAGCTAAAATTTCCAATTTAACTCGGAAGTTTCGAAGGTTCAAATCACCGAAAATTCTATTTCATTTTACTACATGAAAATTACCAAACAACATATTATAATAAGATGCATAACCCAACTATCCTAATGAACAGGATACATGAGTCTATAATATTACTTAATTGAAAATTCAAGCACTAAACGCCCAGTTTTATTTCAAATTGTTTTGAAATAATAATAATATACATATCTCCTTTGTATATCAAATCATACTTTAGGAATTTTTAAACTAACTTGTTTAACCAATGCAATTCTTTTATGGTAAATCACTATGGTAGCAATCAGTCACTTAAAAACTCAAAAATGAATGCCAATGGTGCTGCATCATCACCAAAATTATTTCCAGCGATTGAAGTGAGTTCAGTGCTTTCTATTTATTTTAAAATCCTTTTAAAATATTTCCAGTCAAAAATATTTCCAAAATAATAATACTATTATCATTTTTCTCAAAAAAATTGAAGACAATTTTCGAAACACTGGGATTTAAGCTCTCAAATTCTCAATTTAAACCCATTTAATTATAAACAATACTTTATAATTCACATTTTATAAATTCACTTTCTTATATAAACTCATTTCACAAATATTTATCTTTGTTTAGATTTTTAGTAAACAATTTTACTATCATTATACTTTAAATCCAACAAAACAAATAATGCTCATAAACTATCTGAGCCCAATTAATCAACAATAAATGGTAATAGTCAAATATTACCATTCTCTAACAACCAAACCCATCATAAATAATTATATTAATTTCTAAAAATTATTCTTTTATATACAAAATTTAATCGAGGTAAAATTATTTCATCTACCAAATTTCAAAACAATACCATGTCAATTTTCCTTGTTCAAGTGTTTAGAAACCCCTATCGATACAATTGTTCCTTCGATATCGACTATAATTCATAAACAACACAACCGATAAATCAACATAATATAAAGCATTTTTATTCTACTAACAAATATATGCTCATATACACACACACATCAAACTCATCCTAGAGTCTCGCTTACCTTATCTCAAATGAGTCTTCCTTACCAAAACCTAGGTGTTCGCTCAATCTAAGCTCTGATACCACGTTGTAACGACCTGCCCTTTCGACCATCAAAAATCAACACTAATACATCCATGGTATTCACATGTCAAGTATCTAAGTGTCGAAAAGACAGATAGCTGAAAATGTTACATTAATTGAATTCCAGTATAATAGGTATACAACTAAGTCTGAAGGGATTTATTGAAGAATGGATTCCATATAATGACAAAGGATCGGGGTACCACTTACTGCAGTACACATATAGAAAATGTTCCGAGAGCCACACATGGACTCCCTACCAACACATGACTGACCTACCCCTTACTGGATAGTACTTGTAACGACCCGTCTTTTTGGACTGTTTAAATTGACAATAAACCACACATGTCAGACTCAAACCATTCAAAAGGAAGGATTGTTATGGGGTAAATAAGAAAATAAGGGAAAAGAAAGAAAAAAACACAGAATATCACAGCAGAATGACAAAATATAATAATCAAATAACAGTTCATGAAGCTGTTTTACAAATAACATTTGATTACACTTTACAATACAATCGGAGTTATACATACATCAGGAATATAAATAATGCAACAGAACAACATGATGTAGTGGAATATTATATAAAATAATAGCATACAAATCTCTGTCTTCGTCCTTCAGAAATAAAGTCTTTAATGTACTAAAATACTCAGGCTGATCCGAGCGTAATGAAAAGACAAAACACTCGAGTCAGAACTAAAAGATCTTATGTAAGTTAAATTAAAATAAGTAAATATGAGTGTAACGGCTTCAAAGATGTTTACGGGATTTACATCTCCTATCCAGTGTCTAATGTGTGTGCAATAACCTAAGAGATGTTCGGGATTCCATCTCCTAAGGATCCGTTAAACTATCTACATACATAGCACAATATGCTATTATAATATGTCTATAGTAAAGTAAAGTATTAAAATAGCGTTAAGGCGTTACCCATATCCCCCTTAACACATTTTTATATAAATACTGTAGTCTATACAGATACTGTAAGCTCCACCAAACCGGTGGGATACTCAGGGAGCACTCCATAAGTACGGTACAAACCAAACACGTAATGGGCTCGATAAGGCATATGACAAGGCACGCGAGGCAATGCCAGGGTAGGATTCTACCGTTTGAAGAACCGGGCTGGTGGTAATGCATAGCAGCTACTACCGCCCACCTCGGAACACACTCCCATAATCAAATCGAGCATGGCCGCCAAATCAATCACAAAGTAATAAATATGGTATCGAAGAAGCATGTCCAATCGGAGGTGCGACCTCACTTGGCCTAGGTATAGCTCATGTTTTAGTCATATCAAGTTGACCCGAGGGGATCAGGGATGCGTTCATACCTCATACTGCAGCGTTCGCCAAACCATCCTACTTCATTCTGGATTCTCCACCACTTGCACGGTTGTTAAAGTGGTTTTCGGTATTGGCAGAGAGTATGACAATATCTGATCCCGGTCCCTTTAACAACCAAATGCTTATTTCACACCGGATTGTTCTTTTACATTTCAAACAGTTCATACTTCATATCAAAATATCATATTCACTTCAAAATCATATCACTTTCGAAATCATTATTTACTTCAAAATCATATTCACTTCCAAATCATAATCATTTCAAAATTATATTCATTTTCGAAATCATTATTCACTTTAAATCATAACCACTAAAATAGGTTAAACCATCATATCAAAATATTCACATTTAAATCAAGTGAATCAAAATCATAACAGTTCCAACTTTAAACAGTTTGAATATTGAAAGTAGTTTATATATTGGAATAGTTATACATTAATATAGTTTATAAATTTAAAATAATATATGTTAAAATAGTTTATAAATTTAAAATAATATATGTTAAAATAGTTTATATATTAGAAATAGTTTATATATTAAAATAGGTTATATATTAAAAATACTTAATGTATTAAAATTTATTAATATGTTAAAATGGTTTATATGAGAAAATAATTTATATGTTAAAAGAGCTTGTATATTAAAAGAGTTTATATCGAAAATAGTTTCAAATTAAAATATTTTCTTCCAATTTCAAAAACCAATTCAAATCAACTTTAGTTCCAAAATTCAATTTAAATCAAACTTAGTTCAACGATTTCAATTCAAAGGGCTAAAGGTTTCAATTCAAATTCTCATTTAAAAACCATTTCAATTAATATCGATTTCAAATCCATGTTTGAACTACAAATTTTAAACCACTTCAAATTCAGTGGGTTTCAAAGTTTAAATATTCAAACATATACAATAACTCAATTTTGATAAATTTCATTTATATTTCAAAATTCAACTTTAAGATTTCAATTTAAATTCTTTAAACAATACATTTAAACCAATTTCAATTTCAACATTTAAAACTTGGATTTTTAAAATAATTCAGTTCATATAAATCTAGTTTTATTTCAAAATATCATTTAAATGGATACAAAAATATCATTTAACTGGATTCAAAAATTAAGGATTTAAAAATCATTTAATTTAACCAATCCGGTGTCCGTATATAATTTTCTACCCTATGGCCAAGTGATACAGATATATATCATTTCAACCTGCAATAATTTAAATTTACAGGTATATATCATTTCAACTCGCAATCCCAAGAAAAATTCAAAATCCATAAAATCGCTTGAGTTTATCATTTCAACTCATAACGATTTTCCCTAGTCTATAAGATCGTGGGTATGTATTATTTCAACCCATAGTGATTTTCCTAACAATAATTAAGGGAACTTGCAATGTGATAACAACATATAAAAAAATATAATATCCAATCACCCAAATGTCAACAATTAAACATCCATCACAATCATCATTCAAATCAACCAATAATCACAACAAATAAACTGGTTATCATTATTAGGTATTTAACTGGCAATTAAATTCCAATATTAATTAAATGGTAGTTAAATTCAAATTAAATTTAAACGACAATTTAAATACCAAACAGCAATCAATCAATTTCTAATCACATCATAAATTTAATTTAACTAACATAGGATGATTTAGTAGTTGTGAGTGGGTTAAATCACTCAACTTTGATTTGTCATCGATTAAAATCCAAATAAAGGCCCAAAAACCTAACAGACTCAGAATGCAGCCAAACCAGTTCCATAATGTCCCGAATTTCGATACGATGGCAACGGCGAAAACCGCGCGCGAATCGTGCTCATATGAAAAAGTTATGAATATTAGAACGTTTAAAATTAAAATTAAAATTAAATATAAATGGGCAAAACGTTCTCACTCACCAAACCCTAGCTACAGAACACGATCTCGATCACGTACAGATGAGCCGCCACCTTCACATCCCAATGCACACCTCCACAGCTGATCGCGGCCACGCTGACCATCCTCTGATGAACCACCTCCACCTGCTCCAGGCTCCACGACCACCTGCGACTCCCCACGCCGCCAAACGACGCCAGAAATTAAGCAGCCGCCGCCCTCCAATACAAACCCTAATCGAATTTCCACATCGATCTGGCCATCATCTTCCCAAATGACCAACTCCGATGAACTCCCCACGTCGATCTCCACACGATAGCGCCCTTGAATCGAGGCATCACCGCCGTTGATCAACCACCAAAATGAACGGCCGCGAATGTTTTGGTCATTTTCGGACAAACCAAAACTCGATTGCAAAAATGAACAGTAGATTTAGATTGCGCTCGTCGAGAGCTTTCCAATGGTATATAATATGACATAGTTTGAGGAGTTTAAATTTTTCAATTTGATTTTGATTTGAAATTGAATTTGGAAATTAGGGTTTCTGTCATTGGGAAGGAAGGAGCAGATGGAAATGTACGTACAGAAATAAGAAAATGACTACTAGGGTTTCAAAAAAGAAACCTATTTATATGGACAAATCTAGATAAGAATGAACGGAAAAATCGAATTGGGTCGAAATGATAATGATGACCCGAAAAGCCCGTTTCGTTTCCGAATTGAAATTAAGTCACCCATATATCAAAATAGATGTTTTCGATATTTTTAAACTCAATGGAACTAGTTTCAAACCCTAATTCCATTATATACAGAAGTTAGCTTTCAAAATAAGATTATATTCATTTAAATTCTTTTAATTGATTTCTACGCGTTTCGAGCTCGCACGATCAAACGATAAGTCTGATCGCTACGAAACTTGAAATCCTAGAAAAATTCACTATTACGGTTCCGATGAAATTGGTTTCATCAAAATCCGAGACAGTGGCCAAAATGGCTATTTTCACGATAATTAAATAAATTATTATTAAATTAATTTAGTCACTTTTAAATTCAAATTTAATATTTAACAATTTCATCATTCTAGATTACATAGAAATTAATAATCTATCAAAATAAATTTTCTATGTTAAATTCACAATTAAAATATTTTATTAAATTTAACGTTCAATTACATTGTAATAAATTCCTAGTTAATTATATTTTAAATCCAAATAAATTATTTTATTTGATTTCCACTCTTATTATAAAATCAACTACTACCTTATGCATATGATTAACATTGGTTTACATTTTATTACATTCATATTTTATAGTTATCATTTTATTTCAAATTAACTGTAATATTAAATTACGTTAATTCACATTGATTTCCAAATTAATTTCAACGGATTAAATAATGAAATGATAATTAAACAATTATTACACATTAATAATTTAAACACATTTCTATGTTTATTGTTTACAAACAAAGCCAAATAAATTCACATACTAATTAATTGATTTCATATTCCTTAATAAATCTATTCTAATTTATAACATATAATTTCAATATTGAATCTAACATTTAATTTATTGCTTATTTACAATTATAACCAAATAAACTTTACAATTATTTCAGTTGATTGAAATTACATTAAAATAGTTTTCAATTAAATTAAATACACATTATTAAATTAAATTATAATAATCTTTTCCATATATAAATCATAAATTTTAATTTCTCCCAACATTAAATTTCAAAATCTTATTTAATTTAATATTTTTAATTATCGAATATTATGGGTTATTACAGTACTGAATATTTCATCACCTCGGTTGCTTTTGCAACCTTTCCGAGAGCTCTCATGCACGAGTAAATCCATAAATGAATATATCTAGAAATGTGATGACAATACCGTAATGGGTGCGACCCACTTAGCCCTACTTTATCCCCCCTGATTTTAGTCATTCCCGATTGATGAAGCTTGAGGCTACGTTTTACCTTTTTAATATAGCAATCCCACTTGGAATACTAACACTGCCTTCCATGCGGAAATGCAATGCCAACATTTTTCCATACAAGCTCGTTCTGGGTCTGAACTGAGACGACCAGCCCTTCTCGACTCGCAAAAATCGACACAAAATACACCACAGTATAATATGCCGACGATCGAGTGCCGGAAAAGACAGATTGTTGAGGAATAATAAGAAGATAGAAGAAAGAAGGAACTAAAGCAACATCAGAATCTCACAATCGTAGCGATACAAAATATAATAATAATAACAGATCTTTACACAAAATGAAACCATATCTATTTTATATAGTACATCATCAGAGTATATCACAAGTAAACAACAACTACCAGCCTGGCAGTTATATCAGCCTACCTCACAACTTGCTGGCAATTTCAAACAACCATAGCAGCGGAATAAACAAGTACGAATAATACGTCTCGAACTCCAGCTCCTCTCCTGAGCTCCAAAGTATCAAATCCTGAACCTGAAATACTCGGTCTGACCCGAGAATTATAATAAATAACACCTGAGTCAGTCTGGAATACCAGCGTGACAAAAATACACCCAAATTGATTATTAAAGTTTCAAAATCCTTTGAAATCAAAAGCATCTCGTAAGACCACGCCACAAATAAACATGTCGGTTTTTACCTTATGATAGCCAAAACACTTTTTATCAAATCCGTCTGATATTATAATAGTGTCTATATACAAATACTTATTCAAATAGCTGAAATTGTTACGTGATTAAATTCCATCATACTAGTCACAAAGTGGGTAATACAAACAAAAACCGTAAAAGGCGTATAGGGAGAATGGATTTCCAACTAATGACTAGGCACTGGAGTACCACCAGTCACAGTACCTGGTCTAGATCAGTGTACCGAGGACCACGCCCGATCCCTTGCAACACAAGACCGGAACTACCCCTTACTGGATAATTCCAAGTAAGATCACCCCACGGTTGGGATCAGCAACCGCACCACTAAGCCGAAATAAAAGGGACATCTAGACAGGGATGACCTCACCCTAATGGGTGCGACCCACATAGCCTTGCTGCATAACCCCTGATTTTCAGTCATTCCCGGTTGATGAGGCTTGAGGCTAAGCATTACCTTTATAGAACATATCCCTTAGAATGCCCATCGTACACCTGACGATGTTCCGAAAGCATTCATCCATACAAGTCCGTCCCGGGTTCGAATGGAACCGAAGGCACTATTCCTACTACATCCATTTTGGAATCACCCTCGGGATTAGTAGCGAGTAGCCCTTGCACTTCACTACTCCATCTTCGACTTCGAACTCGTTTTCCCCACGAAAACGTTCAAACCGAATCGAAGTGGTTTTCGAGAAATTAATCCTGATCCCAGTCTCTTCGAAAAGATCAGCGCATTGTCCAAATATTGATAGTCGGTGATTTAACTATCAAATAACATTCACAAACATCCATCCATCAAACAATAAATAATTACCCAAATTATTTATTAATCTCAAGATATCTACACAAGATATATTCCCAATTTCACCCTCGAAATAGTTTTTCAAACCATCTTCCTTTACGGAATAAATTTCCCAAATATTGTTTTTCCACTGAAAATAACCAAGTCCAAACATTTTAGATTCTAAAACAATTAAATCACTTTATTCTAAAATATGTCTTAAAATATTTAAATTAAACTACTTTTAAATATTCTATTCAAAAATATATTTAAAAAAATATTTAAAGCAAAACTATTTTATAAGATATATCTAATTTTAAAATAAAGGTTAAGTTACACTAGAATTTTAAAAGAGGAATTACAAAATTCTATACTAGTTCAAATAAAACTTTAACCAAACTACCTTTAAAATAAATCCATTTTATAAAATTTAAATATTAATAATATTCCTTTAAAACATAATACCAATTAACCCTTTAAAATAATTACTACTATAACTAATTTATTAAATTTTACTTCTAAGATTTTTACAACTTAAATAATAATTCTTAAAAACGTTCTTTTAAAAACAACTTCAAAACTTCTAACTTTTACTCAAAAATCTGTTTTAAAAACGTACTTGGCTTTCCTGGGAAATACGCTTCCATTTCAGAATAAACTAAAGAATTCTTTTATAAATCCTGTTGGATTTATCTCAATTTAAATTTACGTTCAAATCCCGTAAATTTCTTCCAACGCTTTAAAAATAAACACCTTTTATTTATTTTTAAATCACATTCCCATTTCCTGGAAATCACTCCCAAATTATATACTTAATTTATTTAAAATAAGTTACCAAATCCTTTACTTCAAATAACACCTTTGAAAATTCCATAAAGTTTCCTTGAGTAACTTAAATCAAAATTTCTTTAAGATAAAGTTATTATATCAAATATCTATGTTAAAGTTTCCTTTAGAAAACATAATACTAATTAACCTTTAAGAAATTTAAATACCAAAATTACTTAAATAAATATTTACCTTTCTCTTAAAATAATTTAAAAATAATAATTTGTCTAAACCATTCCAAAACACATTTTTAAACTTCTATTTTACACTTTGAAAGCTTTTCTTTGAAAACTTACTACATTTCCAGGAAAAGAAAATACACTTTCCACCCTTAAAAGTGATCCCACTATTTCTTTTAAAACAATTTGCACTTCTTATAGAAAATCCCACCGGAAATCTATGCCTTTAAATTTATCCTCCAATAAATATCCCAATTCATTTATAAACCCAGTTTATAAATTCTCATTTCTCATTTTCCCTCTTTAATCCACAGTTTCAAAAACTCTTAACAAATTTCAAACCAATTTTCCGAATCTAATCTCCTTAATTTCATTACTTAAAAATTCTTTTCATTTCCCTTTAATCCCAATTCATTTTATTGATATATTAAAATACCAGATTATAATCACAGCTTAACAAAATTCCAAATCAATCTATCACAGGATATCAATGAAATATATCACAGATTATGAATATAATTTCTATATTGTGAGGACTCCAGTTGGATCCCTCCAACCTGTTTTCCCTGCATCCACAGATGTTAGCACAACAGCAAATATCAATCCAAACTGATATTAATATTCATATTCAACCAATCACAAATTATTTAAATATCAACTATTTAAATTAATTGGCATCCAGATGTGAGTGAGATTTACTCACCTTAAATTCAAACGCTGAGCGTTCAAATTTTACATTAAATCAAGCACGTTCGATTTAATGCAAAATTTTCGCTTGCCTAAAACGACTCCAGATCTGCTGCAGCACGTAGATCGCATCACTGCGGTTCCAGTGCCACCAAAATCGTCGAATTCTGATAATATATGCATGAGATATGTTATTTTAAACATTTGTAATTAAATTATATCAATTAATTTACTTTTCTTTTTATTATTATTTCCAAACAAAAATCTCGGCCGCACCCAAGCATCAGCAAATCAAAACCGTTCGCATGCCTTCTCCCTCACCTTCGTTCGCATCCCAGACCGAGTAACCCAAACGCTCGCCTCCAACCCTAGATGCCGCACCTACCTGGATCATCCTGCACTCGATCAATGACTGCCAAATCGAAGCCCATCGGAAACCCTACCTATGGCCCAAGCCTGACCGCGCTCGGTCGCCTCAACGCTTAGGATTTTGCGTTCGAACCTTCGCCCTTCCATCGTGACTTGCCGACAATCCAAGGCTCCATCTCCGATCATAACCGTTGGATAGGACGAGCTCGAAGAGCTCTACAATATTCCAGTTGAAATTATTTGATAAAAACTGATGGATAAGAAGAAAAACAAGGGAAAACGAGGAGAAGTATCGGCCATTGAAAAACAATGCCGGCGGCTCGAACGATAACCCTAGGGTTTGGCCTAGAAAACGTGTATATACACGTTTATAAAAATAATATTTTATTAATATTCTCAAATTTAACAAGCTTTTACAACCGAACTCCAAATCACACGTGCCGCCTGGCATTTATAAGGTTTTACCCACATTCCAAACACAATGGAACGTGTTTCGGAAGCCAATTCAATCATATGCAGAAGATAGCTTTGTAAATCGATTTAAAATATTAAATTATCGATTTAAATTCAACGCGTTTCTCACCCGTACGAATAAACGGTAACTCCAAACGCTACAAAATTTGAAATCCGATAATAATTAACTATTACGGATCTAATGGAACTAGTTTTGTCGAATTCCGAGACTGTGCCCCGGAAGGCTATTTTAACTCGTCGATTAAATTCGAGCGATTTTCAAAATCGTCGAAATCATTTAAAATTTCACTTTTAACATTCTACTAACTTTATTATAAATCAAATAGAATTTATATTCACATTAGAAATCATTCTGATCAATCTCGAATCAAAATCTGATTATTTACATTATTAAATTCCATTATTAAATTAATCAAAATCAAAATCTTTTGGTTTTTCCCCCCTCTTTTTTGTTTCCATGGCTTCTCCCGCCCATCCCTTTTCCCATTCCCTGTCCAGTCACTCCGACCTTCCCATTTCATCAACTGTTCCCCCTTCTTCTTCTTCACCTTCAGCCACAATTCCAACATCTCCTGAATCCTTACCGCCTCCCGTACCACCACCAGCCTTGCCCGATCCCTTCATCTTTCCTGCCTCCTCTTCCACAAACTGGTCTTCTCTTTTTAAAATCAAACCTCGAAATGTTGGATCTTACACGCCAGTTGACATTCCTCTTACCTTTGAAGGTCCTGCTATGGTTCCACCGTGTGAGGTGTTGAAAGCTGGTAATGCAGTGTGGTGTGAATGGTTAGTGGGTTTTTTCCTTGACAAGCCGCTGTCTTACATGATTGTTATCAATCACTTGAAGAAGCTATGGAAGCTTAGAGGGGAAATATCGGTCAAATCTGATGGAACCCTGTTCCTTTTCCATCTCTCCTGTGACGAGGATAGAAGGAAAATTGTTGAAGCAGATCCCATTTTTCTTCGGAACAAGATTTTCATCATTAAGGCCTGGGATCCCTTTATAGGGAACAGTTGCAGCACAATTAGATCTGTGCCTGTATGGTTAAAATTATCGAATATCCCTCTTTACGCTTGGTCACACCTTGGAATTAACTGGCTTGCTTCAAGAATTGGTAGACTCCTCTGTTTGGATTCTTCCACTGACAGAATGGAAAGAATTGGTTACGCTAAATGTTTGGTGGATGTTTCTCCATTTCAGGATTTAGTTGATGAGTTCCCAGTTAAACTTATGGATGGATCTACTCACATGGTGCAAGTAAGCTATCTCTGGAAACCTGATATATGTTCTCACTGTAAAGAATTTGGTCACCTTATGAATATGTGCAAAAAACATGGAGGAACTAGTAAAAGTAATGAAGACGAGACAGAAGTTAAGAAGAAAATACAAGAAGGCAGTACAAGTGAGTATAGGGATGGGAAGCTAATTAGCAAAAGCAAGCAAATTTGGAAGAAAGTGGTGAACAAAAAAGCAAAACTAGGGGTTGGTAACTCAGTGAGGCAGATAATGCACAAAGATAAATCTGAAGTTGATGACAGAGTTGCTGATGTCTTACTGCAGCATCAGATCAAGAGCAAAAGCATAGTGGACCTTAGTGGTAGGGTCTCACATGTGGAGGAAGGTGAAGAAGGGGTTGATATAGACCCTGTTTTGATAAGTAACAAGTTTGATGTGCTAAATAATGTAGAGAATGGTGATGTCAGGGGGATTGTAACAACCAATGAAAAGCAAACTGAACTTTTGGAAACAAATAATGAAGTCCAAACTGATACCAGCGTAGGGGTGAGCAACCAAATTGATCATGAAAATATAACATCAAATTCTGTAGAATCCCTAAATTTGCAAATCCAATTGGTGGAGTTTGATGCTGAAACAGTCACTGAGCATGATACAAGGGTTGATTCTGTGTTAGTGCATGATAATGCACAGTTGCACCCAGGAATCCACAAGAATAAGCAATGTCCAGAAAGTGTGCTTAACAAACAGCAACCTCTCCCATCATGCCAATCAAACAAAATTTCAATTTCTGATAAACAACAGGAGCAATTCTGTGAATCTCTGCAAAAGCAAATTTATGATCTAATATACTCCATGCAATCTCCCACTATCTCTCATGTCCATCCCACCATCTCTCCTCCTCCTCTTCCAAGTATCTCCACCATAAGTCAACCCTATGTTTTCCAGGGTTCAATTCCTGGCTGGAAATCTCCCCCTAAAGATCAAGCAGACATCCTCCTACAAATATCTAAAGATTTAAAAAGCAAAAAGCACAAAAAAATCAAACATCAAAACCCCAAGTTATTCCAGAATAAACTCTCCCATTATGAGGAGCATGACAGAAGGTGATTTCTCTTCAGTACTATAATTATGTTACACAATTTTGGAGTATGGAACATTAGAGGATGTCACAATTTCCTCAAGCTTGATCAAGTGAAGCATTTGATATCAAATCATCAATTGTCAATTTTCGCTATTCTCGAAACTAAACTAAATCTCCCCATGACTTTATCTGCTGCCAGATACATTGATCCTTCTTGGACTCTCTCCCACAACCTTCACGAAGCGTGTTATGGGAGAATTATGGTCCTTCATAACCCTGCCCTGCTTTCCCTTGACCTCCTTCTAGCAACACCGCAGTTAATGCACTTCCATGCCAAGTATTTCAATTCTTCCTCTTCTTTCTATATCACTTTCATCTATGCTTTCAATTCTCCTTCTAATTGGCAGTCCCTTCTTAACCTAATCCCGGCATTACGGCAAGAATCTCACCCTTGGGTTATAGCTGGAGATTTCAACTGTTGTATGTCATTGTCTGACAAGCATGGAGGTATCCCGCTTTTGCCTAGGGATGTTCTCCCCCTAAACACTGCAATAAATGATTCCTCCTTGTTACCCATTTGCAAAAATGGTGCCCTCTACACTTGGAACAATAGATCTAGGAGTGGAGCTCGTATTTTTTCCAATATTGATCATGCTTTTTCCAACTTCAAAGCCCTTTCCTCTTGGCCTAATATCTCCTCTTTTTTGCCCCATCCCATCCTATCTGACCACTCTCCAATTATTTTGACCACTGGGAAGCAGTCGCCTGGAAACAAAAGAGGGTTTAAATTCTTCAATGCTTGGGTCCGTGATCCAAAATATAATAACATTATTAATCAAGCTTGGTCAGTTAAGTTTTTTGGAAATCCGATGTTTATTTTTTGCAGTAAGCTCCGTGCTGTAAAGGAAGAACTAAGAGTTTGGGCTAAAAGGAAGTACGGCAATGGCAACCTGCTTTCTGCCTCTCTTACGGTCCAGCTTAAGGAAGCTCAGGAGCAAATGATGTCTTATCCTGACAATGCTGAGATGGCGGAGAAGGAAGCTGTCATCTACACTGACCTCAACCTCGCATTAGCTAATGAATGTGACATGAAAAAGCAGCAACTTAGAATCAAATGGACAGCTGAAGGCGATAGGAATACAAAAAATTTTCATGCTTCCTTAAAGGTTAAACACTCTATTAATAACATCTCATCCATTTTTGATGAAGCAGGAACCCTGCACACTTCTCCAGAATCAGTAGAAAGGGCTTTTCTCTTGCATTTTTCATCCCTTCTTGGTAATGCTGATCAATTTGAACCGGAGTTGGATCTGATGTCTAGCATTCCACTGCCAAAAATATACGCTGAAGAAGCTGCTCCTCTGGTAGCTAAGGTGACTAATGAGGAAATTAAAAAGACTCTCTTTGCTATGAATAGGTGTTCCTCTGGAGGTCCAGATGGATTCAATGTCGTCTTTTTTATAGCATGCTGGGACACTGTGGGTGGGCTATTCTGTAAGGCTGTTCATAATTTCTTCGACAAGTTCAAGCTGCTCAAGTCTGTGAACGCAACCAATCTGGTGTTAATCCCCAAAACCAATCATGCTTCTTCTGTTTCTTCCTTCAGGCCTATCTCCTGCTGTAATGTAGTGTATAAATGTATCTCCAAAATTATTGCAACAAGGCTTGTGTCTGCTTTGCAAAGAATTATTTCCAACAATCAAGTGGCCTTCTTACCCAACAGAAATATTCTTGACAATGTTATGCTAGCCCATGAACTCTTGAAAGGTTATCCTCCGCTAATGCCACGCCTGCTGCTATATTGAAACTTGACTTAATGAAGGCATATGATTCAATTCATTGGAAGTCAGTTGTGAGAATTATGTCTCTCATGGGCTTTCCAAAAAAATTTGTTGCTTGGATATATGAATGCATCTCGACTCCCTCCTTCACTCTCATAATCAACGGTTCCAGTAAGGGCAACTTTGTTTCCAAACAGGGCATTAGGCAAGGGGATCCTCTGTCGTCATACATTTTCATTTTGGTTATGGAAGTCTTCACTTGCATGTTGAGATCGATGTTTAATAATAACCAAATCCTCTATCACCCCAAATGCAAGGACCTTGAGATAAGTTCCCTCCTTTTCGCTGATGATATCATGATTTTCACCAAACCCAATCTGCAATCCATTGAATCTATTAAAGGCGCTCTCAACAAGTTCTACAGAATGACAGGCCTAAAACTCAATCTTAATAAGTCAAGTATCTTGTTCTCAGGCCCAACTACCATGCTGCATACCTCTCTGTCCTCCCATACTGGTATGCAGTCCATGGCTGCTGATATGCATTACCTTGGGATACCTCTTTGTCCGTCTAGGATTTCCTATGCCAGCTGCTTGCCTTTATACGAAAAAATTACTGCAATCATGGACTGTTGGGCTAACAGATTCTTGTCACAAGCTGGTAGGCTGGTTCTGGTCCAATCTGTCAGCTTCTCCATTATGGTATATTGGGAAAGAGCTTTCATCCTTCCTCTAAAACTGTTGAAATTGATTAGGAGGGCTATGTTGAGATTTTTTTGGTTTGGTTCAATACATACGAGGAAAGTGTTTCCATGTTCATGTTCAATTTTTGAGAAGCCAAAAAGCAAAGGAGGGTTGGGGTTGCATAGCATTGAGGTCTGGAATAAGGCAGCTTACAACCATCATTTCAATGCCCTACTTAACAAGAAAGACACGCTTTGGGTGAGATGGACACTCAGATATAATGTTGGAGTCAAAAACTTTTGGCTGATGGAAGCCCCACAATCCTGTAGTTGGATTTGGCGGAGTTTGTTAAACTTGAGAAACTGTTTCAAGCCTTTTGTCCAAATTCATCTGTCTGCTGGTAGTTTGTGCAAGTTTTGGACAGAGCCTTGGATTGAAAAAGGCATTATCCTTGATCATCTTCTCTCTTCCCAGCAGAAATATCAGTCTGGCATTGGAAATAATGCTCTAGCAGTTCATCATATCGTAAATGGTAAGCTTGTGTTACCTTTTACTAGTAATCAGTATGTCAGGAATTGTTGGAGCAACTATCAAGTCAATACTTATGCTTTTAATGATCATGATACTGTTCAGTGGAATGGGAAGGCTCACACTATTTTTACTGTTTATGATGCTTTGAATGGTGTGGATGCAATGCCTAATTGTAAGTGGAGAAAGGTGATGTGGACTGCTATATCCTGTAATAGTGACAACTTAATGTTTTGGAAAGTCTCTAACAATGCATTGCTGACTAGGGATAAACTCATCAAGATTGGGATGCCTGTGAATCCCATATGTGAACTATGTCAACAGCAATGTGAGAGTGTGCAGCATTTATTTTTCGACTGTGATTATGCTACTGTAATTTGGCGCAAATTGGTTGCTTGCTGTCAGTGGGTAAATGTGACTATTACTGCTAGCAACCCTTGGAATTTTATTGAGAGTGCCATTAAGTTGAAAGACGACAACAGGCAATATTTCTTTTTCATTTTGAAAAAACTCATGATGGTGATATGGAGGGAAAGAAACAACATGTGTTTTGAAGGAATAAGTAGAAGCAAGGAGGTGGTATGGACTGTTTTGAGGAAAGATATAGTCATGGGAATGAAAAACAGTCCGCACACATTTAGTGATGACCTTTTTGAGCCATGGATCCCTTAGTTTTTTCTCTTTTGTCTTTCCTCTTTGTTGTGTGCTGGTGTTTTTTTTCTCTTGTGTGGTTGTTGTTTTGTTTTTTTACTTTTTTCTTTTCCTCTTCCTTTCCTTGTTTTGTGTTGTCCTGTTTTTTCCTCGGTTTTTAATAAAGCTGGTAGGGGCCCAGTTTAACCCCGCTTAATCTGCAAAAAAAAAATTCCAAATTTAACTTATCGACTTTTGATTCCATCCAAAAGTCCAATATTAAAGTTCAAATCAAACTAAACTTAAAATAAACCTTAGAAACCATTTCCATAACCATTTACATCCAGATTCACAAATTTTCCCAATTCCAATTATTTAATTATTATTATCCAAATCCAATTGAACTGCCAAATTTGAAATTTTAACTAATTATATTGATTTAACCAAAATCTTCTTGTTTCAAAATCAAATTATAATTCACATTCAACATTTAAAATGAATTAAATGTTCAAAACCTAACGACCCAAATTCCGGGTCGTTATATTCCTCCTCCCTTATAAAAATTTCGTCCCCGAAATTTGCTAAGGTAGGGAAATGCTACTAAACTCAATAACTTATCCAAAACCCACTCAATTACAACTTACATTCACTTCTCAAAACCTTTTTAGTTCAATTCCAAAACCATTTTTGACAGCGTCTCCTTTGTACGGAGAGCCTTTTACAATATCACAATAGATATAAATATGTATACATTGACCCACACGGTCGGAAAACAAAATATTTCACAATATATATATATATATATATATATATCATTTCCCAATTTATTGCGTAGGCGTACCTTGTATTAGCATTTTAAAAGCAAGCGGCTAATTAATTATGCATTTACGCACTCCAACTCAATCGATTGCCTCCCGCACATGTACTTACTCAAACAAGCACATAAGTATCAATAGTATGAGATTTTAACAATCTTTCATTCATTAATCTTAGCCAAACACATGTAATTTCATAGCCCAAACAACACATTACCATAATCCTACATGTTAACCTTCTTTATAAGCAATCCACAAGTTTTCATTCCCTAACAAATCCAACTTCATTTTATTTCACTCGAATGATTTACATTCAAGTTTACTACATATAATTCATCTTTGCACCAATTAATCTCATTTTCATTTCAATTTGATTAACATGTGCCTTACTTACAAAATTTCACTTTTTTCCACATTTATATATTTGCATTACTTTTATGATCACATTCATTTATATGCAAATCCAATTAATTAAATTTCAACCCATTCCAATATATTCAAAAACCAACTTTATTTACTTCCTTTAATTCATTTACTTCCGTTTATGACCAAACAACCAATTTCTATGCAAATTTGATGTTACTCAAGTAAACATCCATCACTTAAGCTTATATCCATTTAAAATCAATACCAACATAAATTTATATTAATTTTATTTCATTCGGAATTATTCACAACCCAATCAATTTTTACTTCATCACAATAATTAATTAAAATCCTTTCACTTGCATTACAATTTTAATATCTAAACAAATTTCATTCAAGACCACTCAGAAAGCTCGACCACAATCATTTTCCAATTTGCTAAAGTTATTTCAATTTCACCATATTTCCATTTATTCTTACATCAATTTTATATCCATTCAATTTGATTTTCATTCCAATCAAATTCCAATCCATTTACTAATTTTAATTCAATTAGTTTACTCATTCAATCCATTTAAATTTTAATTCACCTTCATAATTCATTCCTGAATTTATTAATAACATGCCATTCCAATTATTCAATACCAGAACTGGGTTTTACTTTACCTTTCCAATTATTTTTTTAACAAACTACCAAAATTTTATTCATCCCATTACCCTTTATTATTTAATTTAGCTTACACTAAATTCACCTTCAAACAATTCTTTGAATTTAGTTGAGTGAGAATTTAACTTATCCAATATCATTCCAACTTGATTAAAATTTCTTTCATTTAATCTTTTACCGATTTAATTCAAGTTCAACAACTTTATTTAGCCAACTTAAATTCATATCACTTCCTTTACTAACTTAAATAGGAATTTAATTCCATTCAATATTATTTATAACACAACTGAATTTTTTTTTTATTTCAGTTCAATTCAACCCAAACTCCTAAATTTTACTTCTCAATATATAAGCTTCGACACTTATTTATTAACCTAAGTCCATCCACATTTCATATTTCACTATGCCTTATCCCACCTTACATTTCATTTTGGGATGTAAAATTTGGGTTTTCCATAAGATACCAACCATTTTATTATTGGTTTCACAATGCATTTCTCTATTCATAAGTTCACCAACTTATTTATTTAAAAGCTTATATTGCTCACTTGAGCCATTTCCATCTTATAATCACAATTCCAGATTATATTTATAACACTTAATAACTTAAGGGTATAAAACTTCATTTTACAATTATAACCCACAATTATAATCATTTTACATTACAACTTTATCCAGATTAATTTCAATTCCAATTCCAATTTATTTAACTTACCCTGAGTTAATTGCCAATATATTTTATTCACTTTCAGTCACTCAAGTTAAATTTTAATTCCAGGACTAAAAATTTTCTTTCTTATTAATATCAACTTCTGTTATAAGTTCAATAGTTGATTCATTTTAACTTTATAGAATTCCCAGAATTCAATTGCCCGGTTTAATTTCAAAACCATTTTGAAATAATAATCAATACATACCCACTTGGTACATCAAATCAAATCTCAGGATTCCAAAACCATTTGGTCTTACTCAAACAAATTTCCCTTTTAAAATTTCTAAAACAACTTTTATACCCAACAAGTGCAAACAAATATCATAACCAATCATCCGGTAGCAATCCATCACTTTAGAAACTCGAAAATCAATTCTGATGATGTGGCCATCATCATCAGGATTATTTTCCAGCGACTGAAGTGAGTTCAGTGCTTCTTACTTCCAAAATCCATCTCAAAACAATTTCCATTCCAAAAATATTTTCCAAAATAATGCTTCATTATTTCCTCCAAACACTTTGGAAAGCATTTCAAGCATTCCCAAGATTCCCAACCTTTGTTTAAATTCATTTAAAACACCTTTCAAAATTTCCGGGATTCAAATTCTGGTTTAAATCAAATTTTAGTCATATTCCTTTGGATAAGTCATACTTATAGAATTTATTTGGTTATAAACCATTTCAAATTTATATTCTTATTTGATTACAATATTAACAACCAAACATCCAAATATATATAATAATTTCAGAAAATCATTTCTTTTATATCAAAATATAATTTTGGGTAAAATTATTTCATTTACCCACTTTAAAAACAATACTATGTCGGTTTATCTTGTTTAAGAGTTTAGAAACCCCTATTGATACAGTTGTACTTCCCGTACCAACCAGATATCATAAACACTCAACCGATAAGTCAACACAATATAAAAACAATTTTTATATTTACTAACAAGTACGCTCTCATATCTATTATTACACTCAACTCATTATAGAGTACTTCTGACTCTATTTCTAATGAGTAATTTTCCCCACCAAAGCCTAGGTTGTCGCCAACCTATGCTCTGATACCAAGTGAGACGACCAGCCCTTCTCGACTCGTGAAAATCGACACAAAATACACCATAGTATAATATGCCGACGATCGAGTGCCGGAAAAGACAGATTGTTGAGGAATAAGAAGAAGATAGAAGAAAGAAGGAACTAAAGCAACATCAGAATCTCACAATCGCAGCGGTACAAAATATAATAATAATAACAGATCTTTACACAAAATGAAACCATATCTGTTTTATATAGTACACCATCAGAGTATATCACAAGTAAACAACAATTACCAGCCTGGAAGTTATATCAACCTGCCTCACAACTTGTTGGCAATTTCAAACAACCATAGCAGTGGAATAAACAAGTACGAATAATACGTCTCGAACTCCAGCTCCTCTCCTGAGCTCCAAAGTATCAAATCCTGAACCTGAAATACTCGGTCTGACCCGAGCATTTTAATAAATAACACCCGAGTCAGTCTGGAATACCAGCGTGACAAAAATACACCCAAATTGATTATTAAAGTTTCAAAATCATTTGAAATCAAAAGCATCTCGTAAGACCATGCCACAAATAAACATGTCGGGTTTTTACCTTACGATAGCCAAAACACTTTTTATCAAATCCGTCTGATATTATAATAGTGTCTATATACAAATACTTATTCAAATAGCTGAAATTGTTACATGATTAAATTCCAGCATACTAGCCACAAAGTGGGTAATACAAACAAAAACCATAAAAGGCGCGTAGGGAGAATGGATTTCAAACTAATGACTAGGCACTGGGGTACCACCTATCACAGTACCTGGTCTAGATCAGCGTACCGAGGACCACGCCCGATCCCCTGCAACACAAGACCGGAACTACCCCTTACTGGATAATTCCGAGTAAGATCACCCCACGGTTGGGATCAGCAACCGCACCACTAAGCCAAAATAAAAGGGACATCTAGACAGGGATGACCTCACCTTAATGGGTGCGACCCACATAGCCTTGCTGCATAACCCCTGATTTTCAGTCATTCCTGGTTGATGAGGCTTGAGGCTAAGTGTTACCTTTATAGAACATATCCCTTAGAATGCCCATCGTCCACCTGACGATGTTCCGAAAGCATTCATCCATACAAGTCTGTCCCGGGTTCGAACGCAACCGAAGGCACTATTCCTACTACATCCATTTTGGAATCACCCTCAGGATTAGCAGCGAGTAGCCCTTGCACTTCACTGCTCCATCTTCGACTTCGAACTCGTTTTCCCCACGAAAACGTTCAAACCGAATCGAAGTGGTTTTCGAGAAATTAATCCCGATCCCGGTCTCTTCGAAATGATCAACGCATTGGCCAAATATTGATAGTCGGTGATTTAACTATCAAATAACATTCACAAACATCCATCCATCAAACAATATATAATTACCCAAATTATTTATTAATCTCAAGATATCTACACAAGATATATTCCCAATTTCACCCTCGAAACATTTTTTCAAACCATCTTCCTTTACGGAATAAATTTCCCAAATATTGTTTTTCCACTGAAATAACCAAGTCCAAACATTTTAGATTCTAAAACAATTAAATCACTTTATTCTAAAATATATCTTAAAATATTTAAATTAAACTACTTTTAAATATTCTATTCAAAAAAATATTTTAAAAAATATTTAAAGCAAAACTATTTTATAAGATATATCTAATTTTAAAATAAAGGTTAAGTTACACTAGAATTTTAAAAGAGGAATTACAAAATTCTATACTAGTTCAAATAAAACTTTAACCAAACTACCTTTAAAATAAATCCATTTTATAAAATTTAAATATTAATAATATTCCTTTAAAACATAATACCAATTAACCCTTTAAAATAATTACTACTATAACTAATTTATTAAATTTTACTTCTAAGATTTTTACAACTTAAATAATAATTCTTAAAAACGTTCTTTTAGAAACAACTTCAAAACTTCTAACTTTTACTCAAAAATCTGTTTTAAAAACGTACTTGGCTTTCCAGGGAAATACGCTTCCATTTCAGAATAAACTAAAGAATTCTTTTATAAATCCTGTTGGATTTATTTTAATTTAAATTTACGTTCAAATCCCGTAAATTTCTTCCAACGCTTTAAAAATAAACACCTTTTATTTATTTTTAAATCACATTCCCATTTCCTGGAAATCACTCCCAAAATATATACTTAATTTATTTAAAATAAGTTACCAAATCCTTTACTTCAAATAACACCTTTGAAAATTCCATAAAGTTTCCTTGAGTAACTTAAATCAAAATTTCTTTAAGATAAAGTTATTATATCAAATATCTATGTTAAAGTTTCCTTTAGAAAACATAATACTAATTAACCTTTAAGAAATTTAAATACCATACTTAAATAAATATTTACCTTTCTCTTAAAATAATTTAAAAATAATAATTTGTCTAAACCATTCCAAAACACATTTTTAAACTTCTATTTTACACTTTGAAAGCTTTTCTTTGAAAACTTACAACATTTCCAGGAAAAGAAAATACACTTTCCACCCTTAAAAGTGATCCCGCTATTTCTTTTAAAACAATTTGCACTTCTTATAGAAAATCCCACCAGAAAACTATGCCTTTAAATTTATCCTCCGATAAATATCCCAATTCATTTATAAACCCAGTTTCTAAATTCTCATTTCTCATTTTTTCTCTTTAATCCACAGTTTCAAAAACTCTTAACAAATTTCAAACCAATTTTCCGAATCTAATCTCCTTAATTTCAATACTTAAAAATTCTTTTCATTTCCCTTTAATCCTAATTCATTTTATTGATATTTTAAAATACCAGATTATAATCACAGCTTAACAAAATTCCAAATCAATCTATCACAGGATATCAATGAAATATATCACAGATTATGAATATAATTTCTATATTGTGAGGATTCCAGTTGGATCCCTCCAACCTGTTTTCCCTGCATCCACAGATGTTAGCACAACAACAAATATCAATCCAAACTGATATTAATATTCATATTCAACCAATCACACAATTATTTAAATATTAACTATTTAAATTAATTGGCATCCAGATGTGAGTGAGATTTACTCACCTTGAATTCAAACGCCGAGCGTTCAAATTTTACATTAAATCAAGCACGTTCGATTTAATGCAAAATTTTCGCTTGCCTAAAATGACTCCAGATCTGCTGGAGCGCGTAGATCGCGTCACTGCGGTTCCAGCGCCACCAAAATCATCGAATTCTGATAATATATGGATGAGATATGTTATTTTAAACATTTGTAATTAACTTATATAAATTAATTTACTTTTCTTTTTATTATTATTTCCAAACAAAAATCTCGGCCGCACCCAAGCATCAGCAAATCAAAACCGTTCGCATGCCTTCTCCCTCACCTTCGTTCGCATCCCAGACCGAGTAACCCAAACGCTCGCCTCCAACCCTAGATGTCGCACCTACCTGGATCATCCAGCACTCGATCAATGAGTCAATGACTGCCAAATCGAAGCCCATCGGAAACCCTACCTATGGCCCAAGCCTGACCCCGCT
The DNA here is from genome assembly GCA_030737815.1 of Allium fistulosum. Classification (NCBI taxonomy): domain Eukaryota; kingdom Viridiplantae; phylum Streptophyta; class Magnoliopsida; order Asparagales; family Amaryllidaceae; genus Allium; species Allium fistulosum. The sequence continues at coordinate 1,363,695,412 of CM060902.1, read as the reverse complement.
TGGTCGCCTCAACACTTAGGATTTTGCGTTTGAACCTTCGCCCTTCCATCGTGACTTGCCAATAATCCAAGGCCCCATCTCCGATCATAACCGTTGGATAGGACGAGCTTGAAGAGCTCTACAATATTCCAGTTGAAATTCTTTGATAAAAACTGATGGATAAGAAGAAAAACAAGGGGAAATGAGGAGAAGTATCGGCCATTGAAAAACAATGCCGGCGGCTCGAACGATAACCCTAGGGTTTGGCTTAGAAAACGTGTATATATACGTTTATAAAAATAATATTTTATTAATATTCTCAAATTTAACAAGCTTTTACAACCGAACTCCAAATCACACGTGCCGCCTGGCGTTTATAAGGTTTACCCACATTCCGAACACAATGGAACGTGTTCGGAAGCCAATTCAATCATATGCAGAAGATAGCTTTGTAAATCGATTTAAAATATTAAATTATCGATTTAAATTCAACGCGTTTCTCACCCGTACGAACAAACGGTGACTCCAAACACTACGAAATTTGAAATCCGATAATAACTAACTATTACGGATCCAATGGAACTAGTTTCGTCGAATTCCGAGACTATGCCCCGGAAGGCTATTTTAACTCGTCGATTAAATTCGAGCGATTTTCAAAATCGTCGAAATCATTTAAAATTTCACTTTTAACATTCTACTAACTTTATTATAAATCAAATAGAATTTATATTCACATTAGAAATCATTCTGATCAATCTCGAATCAAAATCTGATTATTTACATTATTAAATTCCATTATTAAATTAATATAAAATTTCCAAATTTAACTTATCGACTTTTGATTCCATCCAAAAGTCCAATATTAAAGTTCAAATCAAACTAAACTTAAAATAAACCTTAGAAACCATTTCCATAACCATTTACATCCAGATTCACAAATTTTCCCAATTCCAATTATTTAATTATTATTATCCAAATCCAATTGAACTTCCATATTTGAAATTTTAACTAATTATATTGATTTAACCAAAATCTTCTTGTTTCAAAATCAAATTATAATTCACATTCAACATTTAAAATGAATTAAATGTTCAAAACCTAACGACCCAAATTTCGGGTCGTTACATGAACGAAACCGAAGACACTACTACTACATCCATTTTGGAATCACCTCAGGATTAGTAGCAAGTAGCCCTTGCACTTTAAAGGGCTCTGTCTTTGATTGTCTTTAGTATATTCCAATTCGAAACGCTTATGCCGGTTTGAAGTGGTTTTTGGGTAATATATCTGATCCCGGTCTCTCTGAATCGACAACTAGTTTAAAACAGGTCAATGTTTGATAGTGGGTTATTTAACTATCAAATAATAAACAATTCAACCAGAGATTTAGTTTCCAAAGGAAAATAATGCTGGTTAAGCACAAAGCACTTATTAGCCTCTTTAATTAATTCTTCATTAATTAAAAATCACTTTGTAAATACTGGTATCAAAATACTTTTATAATCACAAACCCTTTATACTCCTTTCAATACTTGGAAAAATATCCATATACTTATTTCAATGGTATAAGTATATTCACAAAAACATTATAAAAGATTTTTTTTATGTCAAAATCATATCAAGAGGATTAAAACAAATATTTCTTTAAAAGAAACGGAGACAAGGATAAACCAAAACACTATTCCTTCGGTGTTAAGCTTGGAATGAAAGTTCGACACCACCATAATTAAGATGGCTAGTTAAAAGAAATCCATATTTTAAATTCTTTTATAAATTTTCTTCTATAATTCCTTTTTATAAACCTCTTTCGTTTTAAGAAATCCCCTTTATTAAAATTCCAAATCCACTTATAAAACTCTTTATAAATCTCTAAAACCATTAATAAAACTCTTTTCTTTTGTAAAATTCCTATATAAAAATCCTTTATAAAAACCCTTCTAAAATCCCTTTATAAAAATCCATTATGAAGCCTTTATAAAAATTCTTATAGATTCAGACCTCATTTTCATTTATAAACTCTTTAATAAATATCTTTTATTAAATGAGACTCCTTCCATAAATCAATTTATTATTTATAAATATAATTAATCAGATAAATTTATTTACTTTAAACATCCTAAATAAATAATAAATTAACTTTCCAACATCATTAATAAAATAATTTATTAACCTCAAAACATTATTATTATAATAATTAATAACCTCAAAATATTAAAAATAGATAATAACTATTTACTTCAAAACATTATTATATAACAATTATTATTAATAGCAAAACATTACTAATAAATAATAATTATTAACTTCAAACATTATAAGTATAATAGTTAGTAATTTCAAACATTATTAATAAACAATAATAATTAACCTGCAAACATTATTATAATAAATAATAATTAACTTTTAAAACATTATTAATAAATAAATTATTCATTCTAAAATTGTTGTTAATAAATAACTATTATAAATTCTAAAATATTTTTAATAAATAATAATTATTAATTATCTCCAAACAATATTAATTATTTAAATAAATACTTTTTAAAATATTAAAAATTGATAAATAACTTCAAACAATTAAGTATAAACAAACAAATATCTTTTAAACATTATTAAACAAAAATTCTTTAAAACATTTCTAAATGGTTTAGAAAAGACAAATAAAAAGGTTGGGGTAAATAGAGAAGTTCAAAATCTGCTTAAATAAAATATACCAGATAACCTAAAGGTTAGATTTACAATCATTCTCCAAAACGACAATCATTTCCAAAATCAAACAGCAATTAACAATATTTCCAAAATACTGTATCGAGACCAATAGTTACTACAGCACCTAACCGGTGTTATTCTTACCTTTTCTTTAAAGGTTCACTTTTTAACATATGTCGGTATCACATCCAATATGGCCAAATAATCAAATTCAGCATTTAGCTATCTATTTAATAGGAATATAACTGAAATTAATCAACAAGTATATATCAGGAAATTAAAATTAATAATATCGAGAAATCCGGATTTCTCAACAATTTTCTCTGTATTTCAAATTTAAATTCCAATCACTTTTGAATAGCGAGTATTTTAACCAAACAACCAAAAATTTCAACCAAACACAAATAATAAAATTTAATCTAGTATATAAATACTGCTCGCTACTAATCCTAGGAGTGATTCCCAAAACAGGATGTTGTAGGTGTGCCTTCGGCTTGTCCTGTTCCTGGAATACTTGTATGGATGAGTGTTTGAAATTGCATTTCTAAAACCATGTACATTGGTTTTACAAACGTACATCGGTTTGGTGGTGTAGGAGATAACTCCACTTACACTTAACACCCTTCCCCGAGGCGTATGAACTCAAGGGTTATGTAACGACCCGGAATTTCACTACTTTGATTAGTGAATATTTATTTAATTTTAAAAAAATTCAACAGGTAGATTTTATAATGAAAATAAACTCATTTTAATAAATTAATAATGATGATAAAATCGTTTTCAAAATTTGTTTACCAATTTAAATAGTTCGTAGAAAAATGGAAAATATGATAGAACATTTTTTGAAATTTCGACCTTTCGACACCGAAAAATTGTCGGGAACGTTGTTCGTCTTTGTGCACCATATACACATATATATAAGAGTTCATTAACTAAATAATAATACACTTAGAAATAAATTATCTTATGTTAATTTGGATTAGTAAGCGATGCAACTAACCATCAAAGAATTCGACGAGGAGAAGACCTGAATGGCCACAGAGAAGGCCCGAATGGCCGCGGAGAATGCCCCTCTGAAAGAGAGGTTGAGGAGGAAGAAGGCTTCCCTGAAACTGGCAGTCGATACCATTTCAGATGCTAAACAGTAAGGGTCACGGTTTCTTGATACCACACTTGAGGAGATCATGATGAATTCCTTCAAAGAAGCCCTGATGCTTGTTTATGCTGACAATATTGGCAAATGCCTCGAGCTAAGCTTCCCCTCGCTTGACTCTGCCCTTGTTGATAGAGTAATGGGCAAGGTTAAATGAATGAAGCAGGGAATTGGAGCTGTAGAAGAGGAGGAAATTGACGCCTCCAAGGTTCTTTCTTTCGACGTCCCTTCCTTTGAAGTCGAATCTGACTCAGAAGATGAAGGCGACAAAAATGATGCTGTCGAGGAAGAGGGGATAATGATGACGATGACCACGATGATGATAATGATGATGACAATGATGACAACATCAATGGCGGTCAAGGTTCAGGTGGCGATATAGGGGGCCACACTGAGACTTCTGACAAAGATGGAGATGATAACACTGGAGCTTCTGAAAAAGATCCATCTCCTCACAAAGGAGTCCTACCTGAATCTGCCGCGCCCTCTGCTCCTCAAGAAGAAGAGCCTGCTTTCGTTGATGTTGAAGCGCCGAAGGAGAAAGAACATGCTTCCCATGCATCAGTCCCAATACCTCAAGTATGGGATTCTCTGTTTGAACATCTTTCACTTCAAAGATAGTAATAGTGTAAATCATTCATTTTAGATAAGGAAAAAATCCATCCTCCCCTATAAAACCAAAATTGAAAGAAAACAAGTAGAGATAAAAAAATTATATAGGGAGTTAGACAAGCAATTAAGGGAGCACAATGTACTTTCCGATAAATATCATAGGCTTAATAGGAGTGCAACAGTGCTGGCATCTTTTAAGCATCAAGAAGTTGCCTCCCGGCTAAGGAGAGTGCACCTTCACTATGACGCTCTCTTGAATGAAATCCAAGAGTTAATCACCTTATTATGGATGATGATCGAAGAGAGGGATATTTTAGTTAACTTCTTATATAAGGCCTATTGTAGACACCCAATTGTTGACTTTTCATATTTAGTTGAATTTAGTGAGGGTCTACTTAGACGCTCTCATAAGAGATACTTGGACGAATTTGGATCTGACCCGCATCCTGGTGCTTGTTGGAACTTACCACGAGTCAGATCCATTCCACAACATCTTCCTCTTGAAAAACTTAAGTATTATAAGAAAATTTGTCTCTGAATTATTTACTACGTCTATCTTGTATGAAACAGATGAATAATTGTAAACATGCAAAAATATATTGATTTGTAAACATCTGTTTTAGTCTTGCTTTTTAGGCTTAGCTTCATTTTATTATATTATCATAGAGTGACTTTTCATCAGGCCAACTTGTTTCTAGAGACCATTTAAGTCAATATGTTAAACTGAGAAGATTTTATCTTGAAAATGCATCAATTTTAAAATCTTCAAAACTAGCAAGATACTACTTTCTTAGAGATTTACAAAAACTTTACTTGGAACATCCTCATCTCCACTTTGATTTCCTTGGTGATGAAAAAGAGAAGCTACTTAAGGAAATCAGGACATTCCATGCTAAGTTAATTTGTGGCCGTGATAGTCCTCCAGCTGGGAAGTGGGACTATAGAAAATTTCCACCGGTTATTACTCCAAAAGGATTCAATATTCCTTTTGATTCAATAGTTACCCTTTCCGCTAATTTATTAAATAAAGTTAGAAATGCAGTTACTCAATTTTAGATATAAAAAAATTGTCTATTGTATCTTTTAGTTTCATTGTCATTTGAATTGTAATCTTTTATCATAATAATAAAGAGATTTTTCATTCTGATTTTGACTATGTTTCTTATTTTATCAAAATAGGAGTTACAATTATCAGCAGCTCCTCTCTCACTTGATTCAGCGTCGCGCTTTACTAATCTTAGATACAAGCTGTTGATAAAATTGAAAGAAACAAACTCCTTGATGACACCTTACTCACACGCTTTCACGGCAGTGCCAAAGCTTTAAGATGGTGCAAAAGATACTTACTTCAAAAAACTATTGTTAGCAATCTTAAAGATCAAATTGCCAGTTTGGAGGCTGATGTCAAAAGTAAAGATGAAACGATTTCCACACTAAAGCGACAAGTTAAGCCAAATCCTTCAATCAATTTCGAGCACCAGATGTCAGAACTTCTCCAACAAGTAAGTGATTTGGAGCTAAAATTGAAGGACAGTCAAGCTCAGTGTGAGTCGTTGGAATATATTATGGGGGATACCATTCAGAGTATCGATTTACCGACTCCCCGCGCTACTCCTTCTATCGCTAAATCCACAAGATCGACTTCTCTCGCTACTCAAAAATTCCTCACGATGACCAATCCCCCTCCTGGCTTAGACGAGAGGGTAGGGGCGAATGGTGTAGGAAGGTTAAATATGAAGTGGCTAAATACTTCGATGAACAAAAAAGAGTGAAATATTCGCAAAGCATAAATGAGTATGCCGCTAGAGTTCAGGAACTTGAACGTGGTAGCTACTTCCTTCAGAAGTGCATCACAGAATTAGAAAGAGAAAATAAAACTCTTAGGGGTGCAAACAGAGCTTTCAATCGCACTTTGAGGACTAATATCGATGCAATTGACGATGCATATAGGATAAGGAAGAAAGAAAAGAAACTCAAAGAGGTCCTCTGCATCGGAATCCATCACATAGTTGATCCCTCAATTGCTGAGAACCTGACCAAGGCTACCCAAGACTTATGATAGATTTGTATTCATGAAATGTATATACTTGTTCTGTATACTTTTAAATAGTTTCATAAGTTATATAAATCATATAAATTTTGTAAATATCACCTGATTTTTGATTCTCTCTTGTAGTGTTATTTCTGATATGCTTGTTTGATAGTCCATTCTATAATTTTTGTATTCGCTGAATCTTTCATTCTTCTTTGTTGTTTTGATTTCCCTGAAAAGTATGAAGCAACCAACATTTCCAATTGTTAGCTTGAAACTGATATATAAGTCTATGCATATCATTCGCGAGAATTAACAATTCATAATGTTAATCGTATGAAATGTAATTTATATCAAATGTCTAAATCCCATATTTGGTCATGATAAGAAATAATTAAGAATTTAACTTGAACCATTTTGCTAGAATATCTGAAGTCTATTGGTAGAAAATCCTGTCCTGAAGCAGGGTATAAATATTAGAGAATCATCTTCTGGAGATGGTTAATAAAGAGCTAAATATGAAAAAGATCTAGAAATCATTATCTGGATATTTGTAATAGAAATCCAATGACCCATACTCGGGTGTTAATGAGATTTGAAAACTTAGAAGTCCAAAACCCAGACTCCGGTATTAATGGAAATTCATAATAATCTTCTTGAGAAAAGTCTTTGACCCAAATTTGGGCATTAGTAGTGGTCAATTAGAAATCCATAATAAAATCTCAAACCCAAATTAGGACATTTTTAAGTAATAGTCTCGAAACCCAAATTTGGGTACAATAAAGACCGTAAGTGATTGATAAAGACACGAAACCCAGATTCAGGTATTAATAGATGAAATTTAGAAATGGGAGTCCCGAAACTCAGATTCGGGTATTAATAAATGAAATTTAGAAACGGAAGTCCCGATACCCAAATTCGGGTATTAATAGACGAAGTTTTGCTTCGCTTATTAGATTATGTCTTCTTTGACATGCACAAACCCTTTAGGCTTTGTATATAGTAATAATCTGATTGGCTACTTCTCAAGCTTAGACGTCAGTCCATAATCTGATGTGCCACTTCTTGGGCTAGGACATCTTAGTCCATTGGAGATATACCGCCTCTCAGGTTTGGACATCTTAGTCCATTATTTGATGAGCCTCTTCTTGGGGACTGGACATCCTAGTCCATTATTCAATAAGCCTCTTCTTGGGCTTGGACATCTTAGTCCATTACTTTATGAGCCTCTTCTTGGGCTTGGAAATCTTAGTCCATTGGAGATATACTACCTCTCAGGTTTGGACATCTTAGTCCATTATTTAATGAGCCTATTCTTGGGCTTGGACATCTTAGTCCATTATTCAATGAGTCTCTTCTTGGGTTTGGACATCTTAGTCCATTACTTTATGACCCTCTTCTTGGGTTTGGACATTTTAGTCCATTGTTGTCTGGTGCTCTTAGTTAGCTCATCTTAGAGGCTAGAACCAAGGACTTACTTAATCTCCCTCCAAGAGGCGCCATGTCCTGGCCATAGCGTGGCGCGGACCGGGGCTTGTTCGGTGCTTTAACCTAGCCATAGCATGGTGCAGATAAAGGTTTACTCCATCCTCCCTCCAGGAGGCACCCTGCCCTAGCCATAGCGTGGCGCAGACATAGGCTTGTTCGGTGCTTTAATCTGGCCATTGTATGGCGTGGATAAAGGTTTACTCCGTCCTCCCTCCAGGAGGTGCCTTGACCTAACCAGAGGCGTGGCCAAGGGCTTGTCCGGTGCTTTAACCTGGCCATAGCGTGGCGCGGTTAAAGGCTTACTCCGCCCTTCCTCCAAGAGGTGCTCTGCCCTGGCCAACTCGGCGCGGACAGAGGCTTTCTACCATCTTAGGTAGACTACCATCTCAGGTAGTATCCAAATGCAAGGAGTATTTCACTCCCAGCCATGTAGATCTTTCTTAGAAAAGTAACTCTTCGTTGATTTTTCTCATGTTCTCTTTACAAATTCATTAATCTTTCCTTGATGGGAGAAACTGATTATCATCCCCTCTAGGGCTCTGCAATGACTGGTCTCATGTCTGTTCATCATGTGATAGTGACAGTAGGATCCCCCTAGATTCCTTTCATGTTTTGGCTTCTTTTTCTATGATGGCCTTAGTTAAGCTCATCCTTGGTTAGCAAGCAGACATTCTCTATTGATGTTGTTAAGTTGCATTCTTTAGGAAGTCTAGAATTGAAACTTGATTCTTGTGGATGGCTTTTTGATTTTTTTTTGTTCCTTGGCCTTGTAGTTTCACACTCTTCGATCGCTTTTCCTTTTGCCACCCTTTGTAGTTCTTGTGGTGGAAGTGTCCTTGTTGTAGTTTGTTGCCATTTATGTGCAAAGGCATTGTAGTCGGCCATTATCTCTTTTTCAAAGATTGTGCCTTTGGAATAATGTTGAATAGTTCTCTTCATTTGACCGAATACATTATCACTTCCTCTTTTCCTTCTTCCTAAGGCAAAAAAGGGGTAGGGCCAATATGAAAAGGATTTATGCTCCACTTTTCTAGATCATATGATTCCGCTTTTTTCTCTTTTATAATCCGTAGAGCTTTCAATCTTAGAATTTGCTCTTCATGTAGTTTGGAATCCTTAATGGTTCTTGGGGAGAATCCTATCAAACGTTGTTCGGAAGATCCTTGCTTGGACCTTTTGATTCTACTAGCCATGATGATATTAGACCAAAGTTAAAAAGCTTGAAATAAAGTTGGGTTAGGTTAGTGACAAGTGGTGTTGGGTGTTCAACCAAGTCGAAGGCTCAAGCCCTCTTTCTAGCGCAAAAATATTAACAAGAAACATTGTCAACAACCCGAAGTAGAGTTTAAGGACAATGGTAATCCCTTTTGGTTTTTCTTTGATAAACGGAGAAAAGTATAGTGTGTATGTCCTCTTTAATTTTCCTTTCGAATAGGTTGCTTTAGTGTGAACTTGTTTAGAACAACCTTCCGATCCAGTCGAAACGGCTAGTTTTTTACTTAACAGCCTTTCGGGTTTGTTGAGATGATATGGATGTCCCTTCAAAAGCCTTCCTTCCGAAGCTGTTATAATGCATAAGAAGATAACCCTGTGGATCCAAGACTAAGACTTGATTTGGTACGTTCCAACCTTGTCGAAAGCTCGGTTGATTGGTGGTTAGGACTTGGTTCAGGAACCTGGGATTAAGGTTTTGACCCCGTCGAAAGAAGTATCCTTAAGTGTCTTGGCTTGGATTGGGAATCAAAGGCAAAAATGGGTTGATATGGGGTTTCAACCTGGTCGAAAGTAGAAGTCTTGGGAAAGGTGTCCTGGAACCAATAGCTTGTATTACTTGAGAATATACGGGATTCGACCTTGTCGGAAGAGAACCTTCGATACAGTTGATAGCTATAACACAAGGTTAGACGAGATAAAAGCTTGAGAAACAATTAAGTAATTAGAAATACTGTAGACTTCCCTTTCTCAACTCAAAGAAGATTTCATTAATCAATTTCCCTAATTCGATTTACAAATTAGGGTTTTACAGCTTTTAGAATTAAGAGAATACAAGTTTAGAATGACTGAGTTCGGATCCCCCAGAAACCTGACATATTGGGTCTTATTTATAGATGCGGGTCAGCACCTTTCGACCCCAATGCTTTTGTCCTGGTCGAAAGGTGGCTGCCGTATTGCCTCTTGTATGCTTCCACCTTTGTCGAAAGGAAAGGTTGCGCTTCCGTTCTCTATGTTGCTTTGTAAGAGCTTTCGACTCTGTCGATAGGCTTTATTCAGTGGTTTCGAAGATGTTGAGATGTTGATGGTTCGATGTTGTTGGTTGCTTTTGAACTTTCGTCAGTGACTTAGTGCGGAACCTCCCTGGACAATAATGGCTTCGACCGGTTCAAAAGGCTTGGTATAGCTTTCGAAAGGGTTGTTCAGGCCAATACGTGCTTCTGTGTGGTTTGAGTGAAGGCGAAACCTTTGGTTTCGAAAGGTTTGGCGCACACTTGAAGAGTTGTCCTTCATTGTCTTCAAAAGGTGTTGCTTTGACTCATTCGAAAGGTCTTCATGCATATGGAATCACTGCTTCGAAAGGTGGTCACTGAAGGCAGAAGGGTGCTTTCGACTCCTTCGACCCCTTCGAAAGGTAAAGAATCTTTTGGACTTTGGCTGTAGCATCCATTCGACTCTTTCGAGAGGTCTAGCCGGAGCGTTTTCTTCTTGTTCTTCCTTGCCTTCTTCTCAAACTGGTTTCGGCTAAGTCGAAAGGAATTTTAGGTGGTAACAGTATACAAACTGTGTTTTTCCTTTTTTTCCAAAGATCAACAGCAATCGCAATCTCTAGTAGAAAAGTTTGAGCTGGTTCAGCAATCACATACAGATCTATGCACTTAACTTGGGTTATGCACCACCTACTCCCACCCAAATTCACAAGCTCATCCAGATCTGAGCATAGCACCTTGCAGCAGCAATGATCTCCTTCAATCTGCACACTCCATTGCAGCATAGCATCTTCTTAAGCTTACCCATCAACAGCCATGTTAGAGTCACTTCAGTGCACCACACTCTACCTTCTACACCTCAACATGCACCAACATGCATTTAGTGCATGCCCATCCTATGTTTATTGCTGCGTAATTACTTTGCCTACTTCATCTTGCAACTGCGGTTGATTGACTCTCTCCATTGATACTGCAGCTTCAGTTATTTATGGACTGTAAGTGCCCATCCACGTTCAGCCTCTATTCATTGGCTACTGATGGATAGCTTCATGGCTAAAGTGCATCACTTGCTCGCTATATGCTGCATTGCAATACCTCTTCGCTCCTTGACTACATTACACTGGTCCCAGTCACATGATCTTGACATGCAACAACATCATCCTCTCAAGATACAAGTCTCATCCCGGTCACATGATCGCATGCTCCTCCACTTCTTGACTACATTGCACTGGTCGGCCCTACCACATCGCTCAATTGACATGTTGTGCAACCTCCATGGCATCCACATATTTTATATTTTAATGTAATATCACCCACTAGCTGGTTTCGCCTATACAAATCATTATAAGCATATTCTCTTGTAAATTTATACCTTATTCATTTTGTCGATCATCAAAATGATGACCTTGCATATTTGTAATAGCTAATTTCCAACGAACTTTTGTATGGATTTTGTTTAATAAAAGTTGAGTGCTCTCTTCATAAGACACTCTTTCATAAAAAACAATCCAAAATATCATAAAATTTTATTCATAAAGAAGCATACCTTCTAAAGCTGATACTTGCTTCCCTTTATTCTGTTCAAATATGGGTGCCTTCATAGTGAACATCTTTCCCTCGAAACATTAAAAAATTTAGCTCGTATATAACATACACAAGTTATTCCCAATTCTACCCAGACTATACTGATTAGGTAAAAACCTATGTCCAATGTTTCTATAGTTAGATATGTTTTAATTCTTGATTTACTCAATTCTAGCTCAACCTTGATTTGATACCATTATGTGACGCCTCGGCTCCACTAATCGAAATATCGAAGGGAGTTTATCGTGCGATAGCTCGGATCAATGAGCACTGAAGGAATGATCTCTCATATACACTACCTCGGGTCAACACGGATACGGTTCAATAATACATTTGAAATATTACATATCTCGTCTCGACGAAAGGCAATGTACACAAGTTCTAGAATTGAATAACTCATATATCAGGAACACATATAAGTAAATGACACGGTTGTCAATATCACAGCGAAAATGGTAACACATATATACCTTAAAATATGTTTAATACATAGACTAGTCAGAATACATCATTTAAACTCGGTAGGCTATGTACGATCCGAAACTGCCTACTAAAACATCCATGTAACGACTCTTCTTTCAGCCGATCTTCAAATATGTTCACGGCTACTTAATTATACTCATCTTCATCTTATCTCTAAATGAACTGAATGGTGCTACAGATTTTGGCTTCTAGGTAATGGTTGTTAAACTCAAACTTAGTAGTTCTCTAACATAATATGCATTTCATATGGACTGCTTAATAAATAAAATAGTCTGATGTCTAATATGTTGCTATCCTAAAATCACAACGTCTCAATCTGACCCAATGCGTTGTCATATGTATAACAAATGTCGAGTCAGGTTAGAAATCTAGCTGTGACTATAACAGTGCATAATAATAACATATGAGTGTGGTGTTGGGTATAAACACATGACATACCAATCAAACACAACGATGTCACTCACACTATACAAAATCCTACCCACGGTTCATCAAAATGGATTTAAAATAAGTGCCATGGCTTTATTCGTCGTGGCTCGCTGTTGCAACTCTAATCAACTAGGATATCACAATCTATGGGTTACTTTCATCTAAATTCAAGTACGCTATTTTCATATCTCTGAAGTCTGATTTTGTTGTTTACCATAATATGGTCTTTTTCAACCGCATATCTAAACAATTAACAGTCATATTCATTGTTTACCATGGTACGGCTTTTTTCAACTGTATATCTAAACAATTTACATATAATTTTAAGAGGTCGATATATATAAAGGAAAGTCATATCTTGACTCTCTTCCTTGAGTTTCAAACAAGAATAATAATGGTATCCCCTTTTGGATTCACTCTCTACATGGACTAACTGCATTAACAAGCGTGCGGTCTTTTTCCTGCTGCTTATGACCAGTTGTGACCTCAAGATGGAATTGGGCAGGTGACTACAACACATAAAGTGTATGCGTCTTCAAAAGCCAAGAGCAGTGCAACTAAGGGATTGTGTGAAGTGCTAGCTCTTGTGGCACTATGTTAGTAGTATCTTACTATTCATCATATTGTCCGTGTAACAGATTGTTGGACTTTGTGATAAAGGACAATGTCGGCACGATTCAGGTTGCAATCCACGAATTAGCCTGCTAGGATGGATTCAAGCAGTCTAGTAGTCAATGTCTCGTATCATTTTTATCAAATGTTAATTCTCATCTTCCAATAACATTTGGCTACCCAATACGACATTATTTCCCAAAATGATGTTACATCTCAAATAAATGTCGTGTACACGCATTTCATTATAACAAAATATTAATGCCCAAATCTTGGTAATTAAACACGACAAAACACATAATATATCATGTGATATAATTTAAATTTCATATACATATCATGGATGAAGCACAAATCATAATCATAAACTTGTATTTATAAAATCAAACAAGTATTTAAAATCATCCATATTCATAAAGCATTCATTTCATCCATTTAACTTGCATTATATTCATAATATACTTGGCAATTCACTACATACTTAATATACTTCACATATTAATCATAGCCAAGTATCATTCAGTCCATTCAAATTCAATCAAACAAGTTTATAATCACTTAACATGAGTATATTTGCATAGCATGAGTGAACTAATTATTCGGTTACTTGCATCAAATTTGGGATCAAAACTCTTTAAATTGACATCAAAATCCAAGTTTATAGATGATGTATTATCCAAACAGCATCATGAACAAACAACATCAACTATTGTACTATCTCAACAAACCATAAAATCTACATTTGCAGGTAATACTTGAATCATATCAGGCTACCAAGCCTTTAGAAATTAGTGTGTGTGCGCGCGCGCGTGTGTGTAAAAATCAACTAAATTAACTTGAATCGATACAGTAATTTCATTAAATCAAAAGAACAATTAACTAACTGTAAAACAAATAATTTATACTTACTTCCTATTTGCTTTGCCGAAGACTTTGAATACCTAGCCTTCGATGATGAAGTTAAAATAAACTACGTTGTTTTGCTTTGGGTTCCTTAATGGATAAAATAAGGTATATGCAAAGGTGTATATAGGCTTAGGGTTAGGAAGCTTAGGGATTATGCAGAAGGATGAGTTAAAATAGCATGATGCTTTCTTAGGTTAAGATAAGTTGTAAAATAGGATGAAATTAAAATTAAATGATTACAAGGATAAGTTTAAAAAGTATGGTCCAATCAGATAGTAGAACTTCAGTTTTTCCTCTTATAAATTAAAATATAATAAAATATAATTATTATATCGATAAAGATAAAAATGTGGTTTACTAAGAGAGTAGAAAAATTCAATTTTTCTTATTATCTTAAACAAATCGGTACCTGTAGCCACTTTATAATCCGAACCCTCTTTAAACTAACATTTTACTTCAATTTAAAAATTTACCAAGATGTTTTATTCAAATTTTATTTTATTTTTATAACGATTTTTATTTTTGAAAAATATTACTTTTTCAGCAATTATAAGATAATTGCGCTTTTACTTTCAGAATAATTCCAAAATATGTGTAATTATTAACTGAACAGGGAATATTACATTAAGAATACATATTATATCAAACATGAACTTTTCTCGGTATTTCACAGAGAATAGGAAGGTCCTTTTTACACGTGATCCCACAAACTTAACAAAACAATTGTATCTCAAATGCACAACACTTCTATTGCTTGTTGCATTTCAAATGCCCAACACTTCTAGTACTTATTGCACCATAGAAATACATTTTTCTCAACCAATTTCACCCACCAAGCAAACAATTAAATAAGATTTAAAGAGCTGCTTCTTGTAATGATATTATATATAATTTCTATAATAACACTGCAAAAATACACATTTAAGTTCCCATTATTATAATTTTAAACAAATAAGCTATTGCTCCCCCTAAATTAACAAAGCAGAAACCAGCAACAATTGATAAATAAATTCATATAAAAGTTTTTGATTCCAAAAGGAAGAAAACTGTTATCTTAACTAACACTTTAAAGATACGAATGTAGATCTATAAATAAATACACATCAAACTATAAGAGTGAAAGCATCTTCAACGCCTTCCTTTCTTCAACTCTGGATCTCTGGAAAACAAGAAACAGAGTGCACTATATTAACCATAGTTTTTAACACCATGAAATAAACCATTTGCATTTTATTTAACCATAGTTTTTAACACCATGAAATAAACCATTTGCAGTTTATTTCATGTTCAGTCTTGTTTGCAACGGTACATTTTGATTTTCAAACATATACAGTGCATTATAATGTGACCGTCGATAAGATATCACTATATCACAGTGCATTAGAATAGTATGCTCCGATAGACAATAAAATGCACGTCACCTTTGGATGTGATCTAAAATTAGAAGCCTTGGCCCAGGTGGTATCTTGACATCTCTAAGAGCACTATAAAAACCATAAACAAAGAAAGAAGTCGGGTTAAGGAATTTATTTATTGTGTGTTTTAACTCATTTTCCAATTTTAGATTATTCACGTAATAATGTAGGTGTGCGGGCAGTGACGAAAACATATGCATGTGATGTAATAACTGCATGGAAACGATGCAATGTTGCATACCTATCGGTAAGAAGAGGAAGAGTGGCATCGGTTAGCAAGCCCTTCTTGAAATTCTTCTCATAATTTTGAAGACCAAGGTTTGTCAACATACTTCTTGCTCGAGAGTACATAACATCCTCAGTCGGTGGCTGAGAGAACTTCTGACCCAACTAAAAGAAAAAAGGAAATTGTTTTATTAGAGTGATTTACAAGTCCCTTTTACCCAGTAGCCAGTATTGGCTGCTAAAGTAAAGAATAATGAGCTTATGCCGTAATTTAAGTTAAATGTGCAACTTTAATGTTTTTGCAGTATATTTGAATATATTATAAACAGTTAAGTTTGATTGATGTGTTTTAGTACATAACTACTGTATCAAGATTCATATTAATTATGACAAGCTTTGAGCTATCAACTTTTAGCTCATCCATGGTTAAAAAATGTCGTGATATTAGCATTTTTGTAATAGTATAACATTTCAAACTCTAAGATGGATACAAAGGATAAATGGTATATTTATTTGTCCACGTGACTTCTTAAATACAAAATCAAACAGTTGAAATTTTCAGTTAAGATAGAGGACCCAAGCAAAAAAAGGAAAAAAGCAATCACATGGATAAATTATCTGTCACAATGCAGCCACATTACTCCCATAAGCAAAGAAGTTTACCACTAGCCATCCAAATTTAGTTAAATCTGGAAGTTAGATATGACATGCCAACAAGAAACTGAAGCATGCTGCATTTGCAAACAATATATATAATAATACAGATTGATTGGGTTACACAACCAACTGTCTGCCACATCTCTATTATTAATTAAAGGAATTTATTGTATATGGTTCACCAGAGTTCATAGTTTCAACCATAGTTAAATTGGCATAAATACCCATTCAGTTCTGTATATTCTAACACATTTATACAATCACATGTATGCATGTGTACATTGTGCACGTTAGATATGTCGATGGAATCATCCTCACATCATCTTTATACATACAACGGGTTTTTGGATGCTTTCAAGAAAAAACTGGACCGTGTTTTCCTTGTCAAAACTACCAAATAGCTCTTTCATTTACATTTGATTATAAGTTATTTAATGTAGTATGATAAAATACCAAGTCTTACTCTTTAAGCACCCAAAAAATCATAACTGAAAGAAAATAAACAACAATGATAATTATGTAGTTCTGCAGTTGTTTCCTTGAGAGTCGATGTTGCAGACAAAGGTACACCGAAAGGTAATGGTCATTGTTGGTATGAACAAAACAACTTTATTTTTATTTTTGCTAATTTTATCATTACACTAACTTGATATATGAATTTTTGCAAGATGATTAGAGGGGGAAAAATGTTATGACTGTCATTGATTTCAACAAAGAAGAAAAAGAAAATTATGAATGTAGATATACCTTACAATATGATTAGTGTTTTGGTACCTTGAAAATGCCACCTTGAACAAGAGCAAAAAACAGACCGGAAGTGACAGCATTAACAGCTTGGTTTGGCCCTCCCATTCCACTCACCAACGAAAACATTGCTCCTGACCCAAAAGCTGCTACCATGCTGCAAATATTTTTAAAAGTCAAGCACAACATTTATCAAATAAACGACCACAGAGAGCTATGTGATATTAAAAGATCTTGCTAATCCATTATTAGATGTCTGAGGAGAATACATGCTGACATTGGCAATCCATATTCTCACAGACCATTCTGAAATTATATGGTCATTTAACTAGTATGTAATATTCGCACACACTATAAGTTTTATGTTAAAACAAATAAATGACATGTTGGCAATCAAAATGATCACAGCATTCTGAGATTATATGGTACTTTAACTTAGTATGTACATATGCAGTTAAAGCTCTGCAAAATTACCGCTATAGCGCATAGTGTTCTTCAACTGCTAGGCTATTTCAATTTAGCGTTATTATACAGTAGATCTGATTTAAACTCCGTTATTTCTGCTAAACCCGCTAAATCAATGCTTTTGAGCCCCGTTTTAGCAATATTAATATACAAATGTTGATTTGACTAGTTCTCTTTTAAACCAAATCAACAAAATTAAGGTAAAAATCTTATTTTAAGGGATAAGTATTCATTATAAGTTAAAAATCAATTGTAATCATCAAATCTAGTCTGTATAAATCATGACATTCTTGGTTTTGTTATTTTCCCTACACGAATGATGAGAAAATGAGAAGAAAAAAATTAAATATTTTATTTTATATCTAATGAAGCTTTCTGCATGTAACGATCCACTTTTCCGTACCGTTTAAGCGGACAATAAATCACACATGATCCACGCAAATTATACGGAAAAACGGATAGTTAGGGGGAAAGAAAGAAGAATGAAGATAAGAAGAAAGAAGAGAGAAAGAAAACAAACAACACAGAATCTCACAGCGAAACGAATAATCTATAATATACAATAAATCTTTACACAAAGAAGAAATGTGATATACATACATTAATCAGAGCATACCAACTTATTTCAGGCTGGACAGTTATAACAACATGTCCTCACAATTGTTGATAAATACAACCATGAATACAGCGGAAAAATAACCATGTACGTGAACACGTCTCTGGCCTTCAGCTCGTCTCCTGAACTCCAAAGAATCCAAACTAATATGTAATATGTTTGGCTAACCCAAGCATTATAATAAAATAACATCTGAATCAGTCTGAAAAACTAGCATGAGAAAACACTCAACTGAATTTTAAAGTTATAAAAAAACATTTGAAAATAAAAGTACTTTGTAAGACCACGCTACACATAAACAAGAATGAGTTTTTACTTTACGATAATCAAAATATTTTCTATAGAAAATCCATTGATATTATAATAATGTCCAGTGGTCAAAGTAAAATATGAATATAGCTGAAATGCTTGCATCTCACGTTTCACCATAGTTAGGCACAACTAAGTTTGTACGGCGCTTATTGGAGAATGGATTTCATACAATAACTGAGCCACTGGAGTACTACCCGTCACGGTGCATCTCTAGATAAAATAACATCGCGGACCTCACCTGGATCATCTATCAACACAGAACCAGCCTACCACTTGACTAGTAGTACTAAATATGATCACCCCTCCGTTAATGTGATCTCTAAATGAGGCTTGAGACTACGTTTTACTTTTATATAGCATTTTCCACTTGGAATACTAACACTGGCTTCCAGGCAACAATGCACCGCCAACATTCATTCATACAAGTTCATTCTGGGACTGAACGAAACGCTTGAAGCTCTGTCTTCAATTCCATCATTTTCAAGATGTTTTCGCTTCGAAACGCTTGAGTTGGATTGAAGTGGTTTTTCGGATAACCTATCCGATCTCGGTTTCTTCGAAACAACATTTGATAATTTTCAGTAAACTCAACCCCGTTTCTTTAGGAAATAAACAGTTAAAGAGAAGAGCGGAGATCATCTCCTAACCGTTAGTGGACGGATTTCCTAATCATTTGTCCTAGAAGAACGAAAAGAGATTTATACATACAGTACAGTATCATCGAAGATGACTGTTTCATATAACTCACGTGTTTCTCCTAAATATTTCCAAAGTTACGATTGTAGATCCATATTTGATAGTTGGTTATTTAACTATCAACAAATACACATTCAAATCAGGGATTTATTTCAAAAGGGAAAACCAACTTGGTTAAGCACATAAGCAATCACTAGCCTCTTTAAATAATCTGTTCAATAACTCAAATCACTTTGTAAATATTTGTACCAAAATACTTTTACAAAGATTCATTCACAAACCCTTATTATTTTCAATTCTAGGAAAATATTAATATACTTATATCTCAATGGTATAAGTATATTCACAAAACAGAGAACGATTTCCTTTTTATACAATTCTAAATCATTTATAAACTCCATTATAAATTTCTAAAACAATTTATAATTCTATTTTATAAAAATCTCTGAACCATTTATAAAACTCTATATAGAAACCGCTTATAAAACCCAACTTCCATTTCCAATTATAAACCCTTTTATAAATTACAAAACATTTATAAACTCTTTATAAATCCATAAAACTATTTATAAAACTCTTCTTATAAATCTATAAACTCATTTCTAAAATTCCTTTATAAATATCTAAAATTATTTATAAAACTCCATTTACCTTGTAAATAATCTCCTTTTAAGTCTCCAAATCAACATATAAAACTCCTCTTCTAAAACCCAAATCTGTTTATAAAACTCTATTTATAAATCTCAAACATTTATAAATAAATAAAATTCGTTTACTTCAAACACTATTATATAATAATAGTTATAAATAATAAATCTTATAAATAAGTAAATGAATAAATATTTACCAACCTTAAAACATCTTAAAGTAATAATTAATAATTTCAAAGATATTATTTATAAACACTAATAATTAATTTTCAACCTTATTATAAATAATAATAAATAATTTCCAAAACCGTATTAATAAATCATTATTATTTATTCCAAACCATATTAATTGTTTAAATAATTAATCTTCAAAATATTAACATGTTGATAAATAATCCTAAAACAATATTAATTATAAATAAGTAACTTTAAAACAATATTAAATATAAATAAATTACTTTTTAAAACAATATTAAATATAAATAGATAACTTTTAAAACAATATTAAATAAATAACTTTTAAAACAATATTAAATATAAATAAATAACTTAGAATAAGATAGATAAAAGGGTTGGAATACAATAAAAATTAAATCCTTTAAAACAAAATATTTTCGAAACCCAATTTCGGATTTTAAAATCAATTTCCTGTCTCAAAACCAATTTCCAACTCAAATAGCAATTCATAGTATTTTTAGAATACTAATTTAAGGTCAATCGCTAACAAACGCTTAACCAATATCAATTTTCTATCACTGCAGGGTAGACCTGTCAAAATATGACCCAACCCATTAACCCAACTCATTTACCCTACTTATAAATGGGTTGGGTCAACCCATTTATAGATATTATTAAATGGGTTATAGGTTTGGTTGACCCATTTTTAAAAGGGTTATAAATGGGTAACCCACTTACCCATTTATTAAAAACATTAAATTTTAATATAAATTTGAAAAATAAGAATTTTGAACATAATTGTAGTTTTTCATGGAGACTGACAGTTGTACTTAGAAAATAACAGGCTACCGCATCCCCATATTTGAATTCCGCCTAGTGCAGAAGCCGCTATTTTTTTTGTTTAGACTGCAATAACTCCTTCGTTCTAACTCGGAATCAGGCGAGACTTCGACCGATGAACTCCCACCTAAATTATGGACAGTATGGAACACTGGGATACTTTATCGTGTGAACGCACACTGTAGTTCCCCAAGGGGACTAACAGTTGTACTTAGAAAATAATAGGCTACCATATCTCCATATTTGAACTCCGCCTAGTGCAGGAGCTGCTATTTTTTTTGTTCGGACTGCAATAACTCCTTCGTTCTAACTCGGAATCAAGCGGAATTTCGACCGATTAACTCCCACCAAAATTACGGAGAGTACGAAACACTCAGATACTTCACCGTGTGAACGCACACTGTAGTTCTCCAAGGGGACTGACAGTTGTACTTAGAAAATAACAGGCTACCACATCCACATATTTGAACTCCGCCTAGTGCAGAAGCCGCTATTTTTTTGTTCCAACTGCAATAACTCCTTCGTTCTAACTCAGAATCAAGCGGGACTTCGACCGATTAACTCCCACCTAAATTACGGACAGTATATAACACTCGGATACTTTATCGTGTGAGCACACAGTAGTTCTCCAAGGGGGCCGACAGTTGTACTTAGAAAATAATAAGCTACCACATCCCCATATTTGAATTTTGATGAAAATTAGAATTTTAAATTTTTATCGGAACTCAAAACATAAAAATTAGAATTATTTTATATTTATTTATTTTTTATTAGTCAAATTAAATTTAAATCTTTAAATGGGTTAAATGGGTAACCCGCTTATTAAGTGGGTTGGGTCATAAATGGGTTGGGTCATAAATGGGTAAAAAAGAATGGGTCATAAATGGGTAAAAAAGAATGGGTCATAAATGGGTTGGGTCAAACTCGACCCAACCCATTTTGACCCAACCCAACCCATTTGACAGGCCTACTGCAGGGTTTTAAGTGTTGAACATATAACAATATCATAAACCATGGTGTCCACAATCAGGTTTCATATCCAAAAATCATATAACGGGAATTTTATTGAAATTTATTAATAATAGCGAGGAAACCCGTTGGATCCTTCCAACCTGCATCACAGCTCATACACACACACACATATATCAGCACATATATATATAAATAAAAATCGACAGTGGAGAGGAATCCTGTTGGATCCATCCAACATGTTCCTCTGCATCACAAACTTATATAATTATATAATATGGGTCATCCGCTCCAGAGGCGGGGATTAGTCCAAACCAACTGATAAAAACAGTAAATCACCCAAACATCCAATCAACAATTTTTATTAACTGTATAATATTTCTGGTTAATCCAAAAAGGTGAGTTTAACTCACCGAAATTTCTGTTATTGCCGAAACG
This sequence comes from Allium fistulosum, assembly GCA_030737815.1. Classification (NCBI taxonomy): domain Eukaryota; kingdom Viridiplantae; phylum Streptophyta; class Magnoliopsida; order Asparagales; family Amaryllidaceae; genus Allium; species Allium fistulosum. Next base: position 1,363,673,020 of record CM060902.1, on the reverse strand, counting down.
TTCCGGTTTGAAACTAAAATCGAACGACATCCAATTTTAACCCAAATTTCAACAGTCTCCAACCCAAACCAGTTCCATCGCGAAGCATACGTCATCACGAGTACAACGCAAAAATCCGCGTCTCGATTGGACCTCGTATGAATTAGTTATACAATTTTTAATTTAACGAATTTTTAAAATATAATTAATTTGTAATTACATTTTATTATCAACTAATTACCCTTGCTATATATAATCCTTCTTCTGCAAAATGATATCCCACTCCTACTACATTTGCCATAGCCGTACCTTCGCTTCCCCTTCTCTCCCTCATCTCTCGATAATATCGCCCACCGTCTCCACCAATCCACTCAACTACGTGAGAGCCGCCACCCCGACACCTCGAAATTCCACTCTGCCTCTTCCCAACAGTCGCGACGGAACCCACATACCACGACAGCCCCTAAGCGACGCGGCTTCAAAAACGGCACCGCACGTCACCATTCCTTGGCCGGAGATGCTCTTCCACATGCTAAACCCAAATCTAATCACAATATCGCAAATCGATGACCACGAAACCCGATAAATCAAACCTAACTCCATGTTCACCACTGTTTGAACGCGCTGAGCATTCTAAACTAAATCTCACACCACTAAATTCAAGCATAAGGTAGATCTCTACATATGATGCTTAAAGAAACTTGTTTTCGATTTTATCGTTGAGTATTTCTTTTTATTTCAATTTTTTGAAGTTTTGATATGGAATGGAAAGCTCCATTTCTTAAGAGCAGCACGATATATATAAAGGATAGGGAAGGTATGGCCGAGGCGTGGCTGAACAGTGTGGGTATGGTTAATAAAGTAGGGTGTATGTATATATATATATATATATTCAAAATCTCTAGTTTTACGCACTGAAAAATCTCGAGCTCTAATCGAGGTGTGCCGATTGGCGTTCTATACTAAATATCTCTATTCCGAACACATTGGAACTAGTCTCTAGGCCTAATTCGATAAAGATAGCTTTTTAAATCCAGTTATATTAAATTAATTTATAAGTGTTTCGATCTCGCACGACCAAACAATACGTCCAATCACAACGGAATTTGACGGCATATTATAATTCACTATTACGGATCCAATGAAACTGGTTTCGTCGAAATCCGATACAGTGCCCCAAAAGGCTATTTTTATACGTTAATTAAAACGAATTATTATAAAAACCAAATTAATCGCTTTTAAATCTAAATTAGAAGTTTACTATCTTGATTCTTATTTAAATAGTTACTAAATCAACTTTCGAAATCATTTTTATTCTCATAGCATTCAAGATTCAATTATTTAAACAATTCCAAGTATTAAATTTAACAATTTAATCATCAAATAAAATCGCTAAATTTGAAATTCAAGTTAACTTATAAAATTACTTTTCAATATTTCAAATTAATTAAATATTTCAAATTCAAATGACTAAAATTTTGGATCGTTACTGCACCTCCGCTATATCGTAGCTTTATTTCTGCTATAACTTTTGACACCTCCATCGCTATGGAACCCGCTAAGCGTTTTAACTGCATATGTATGTACTATGCACACACATTATTAAGTTTTATGTTGAAACAAATAAATGAAATGACATGTGTGAATGACATGTTTTGTTACCTACAAAGTCAATATACTATCACAAATTTCATGTAATCACTTAAACTGCATATAAAAATCCTTTTGACATAATTGAAACATGGTAACAATACATAAAACAAGGTTTAGAATCATTGCATCTCCTTTCATTATGTGCACCCAATTGAAACTGCAAAAATTTGTTTTCAAATATATAGTTTCTATACCTTTGGATTATAATATAATCAACAATGCAATGGTCTAGTATATAGAGAAAAGAAAGCGTGAGTTAATATTTCAGATATCCAGAGAAAATAGAAGATATGTGGTTATATACTTGAATCAGCAATCCCAACTGACCTACCTACTTTGGACATCCTCCACACCTCTCACTCTCTTCATAACACAAGATATGCCTGCATTCACACCGGTCATGACAGCGAAGTTGCGAGCTTGAATCAAAGGACCACCAGCAAAGGCCTGAAGATAAACAAACACATGATTCATATATGATACAATGGGACCACAAAAGTGATAAGAAAGAGGAAACATTAGATGTTATTGTGATAAAAGGAAACTCATTGTCTCTTGGTATAACATATTGCATAAATAAGTAAACAAATACAATCTTCACTTACGATAGGGATGTGAAGTAAAAAAAGTACAATGATGTATATAAGCCTACCAAGTTTTAAATTTGCATTTTGGACTCATCAAAGTTAAGCTAGGTTGATCTTTATACAATATATGTGTTGTGGTGGAGGGATGCTTTACATCAAAACTTTAAAAAGGTTCATGAGAACTTTAAAAAAAAATAAGTGATCGATTAGAGGGATCAAGCCACTCTAGGGAAATGATAGTCCTATATTACCTTATGTAATCAAGCCTTCTATTCAACAACAGGAATTCTTATGAAGAAAAAGGCTACATCATGGTTTATTCCATTGGGCTGAGGTGGTTAAATCTGTTACAACATGTATATTGGTTGCAGATGCAGGATCGTTACAGATGGTATAAAAGTCGCTTTCCAACTGAAAATGTATATTGTACCACATTGTAGGTGGTGTGCAATGCATAGACAAATATAAATTACACAGTCACAAGCTATAACACTTGCTCTGTACAGGATTACTTGCATTAGGTACAGATGAAATATGTTATGTTAGAACGCTATGCGGTTGAAGGATAGTACTATAGTAGCAGTACACTAGGAAATAAAGGTCTCACTTCACAAAATATAGCACTAGAAAAGACATATTTCAAGCCGCTATCTCTATCTCTGCTACTAATAAAGAGAAATGATTGTATAAGCTTCTCCTATGTGCCATCTTTCGACTGTCGCCAAAGTTACGTTAATAGCCTTTCATATATTCCATTGCATCTCTACATTGCACGCAAACTCACATCATGTGTGTGCGCCATAGACATAGTTCTACTTAAATGCCACCTTTCTCTTTGCATGCTGAATATTGTTATGAGCATCCACATTGGCGAAGAAGTGCAAATATTATGCTGGTGTTCACATGCTATTGGTAATAGTTTGGTTTTTTAATTTTATTTCTGAGTGACATGGTTTGTTGCAAATGTTGCTATAATATGTGCTTGCATAATAATATGTGAGCAATTGTCCTGAATCAGAAACCTTATTAGATGTATTATTGTTTTCATAAAGCATGCACCATTGTGTTTACATGTTTTTTCCAGTTACATCCCCATTGTTCATGCCTGTATATTTTGTTTTTGTTTTCATTGCTAAATATGCTAAAACATATCTTGGCCAAGGTTTGCAATGGGATCTCAAGTCATTTCTTGATTGTTCACTATACTTGTGAAAATGAATTTGGGATTCCATGGAAAAGCATAGTGTAAAACTATTGTAACTAATAAAACAACTTTGATAGTTCTGTTAATTATAATCAAAACAAAATTAAGTTTTAAGCACAATGTGAAGTTATATTCAAACAACTTAATTATGGGTCATCATGTGGCATTGCTTGTAAATCGATTTGCAGTTTTTTATTGCAGCCTTTCCATGAGTTTACAAAAATAGATTTTCGATATGATTAACACTAGCGCAATATAAACCAGAAATAAATATACAGTAAAACCTAAAATGTAACGCAATAAGTTAAATATATTATTTATACCATTACAGAATAAGAACTAATTTAGAAACAAAAAAGGAAAGAAAAATCAACTAGAGAAGTCCCAAAATTATGTAGAAAAAATATCGAACGTAGAAACACTGTGATCCCATAAAAATTCAATTGTTGTAGTTTTAACTAGTGAAGTTATGTTGTTGTCATCTTGAATTTGCTTGATAGATAAAAGGAAAGAACAGGAAAAAAAATAAATAAAAATTAAAAAAAGAGGAAAGAAGAGTGGACGAATACCCATCTAAATATTATAAATAATAAAAATATTTGATACATATACGTTCGTACATTGTGCATGCCGATACTCTAGTTTCAATAAAACAAGGTTACACTGAGCTTATCTCAATTGAAAGTGGTTGACTGCAATACGTTATTTGTGAGATTGAATTAAAGAAATAGGTTTTTCGATACTTCAAATATACATATTGTCTCTACACATAATCACCGGCCCATTCCAGAACCATGATGATTCAAATGTTCAGGAAACACAAACACTTAACTTCAATAATTTTACCTTCGATCCATAGTAGTGAAGTGACATTCCACTATCAAATTTACACCTTATAAGACTACTGGGGAAGCTTTGATTTAATTCGCTAGAACTTGATAATTTTTTTCCTCTACAACTCTCCACGTATAAAAATGGTCACTGAACATCATGATCTGATTTACCCGTATATTTCATATGTTATACGCCTAAAAATGCATCAACAAAGGCGCTTAAGGCTCGTTTTTTGCGATGGCTAACGGAGAACTTGAGCTGTGAATCTTAGCGGAGAATTTAACTGAAGGGGGAATGTAGTTTTGTGCTACGAATATGGTATTTGAGCGGAGTATTTGAAAGACATAGAATTGTTTAACCATTTGTGATTAGTTTAATGTTAATTACTACATAACATAATTAATTCAATACGCGATAAAGCACTCTAGCATTGATTTTGAAATACGAAGGAACTGATACACTAATTTTAAACTACAAACAAAATAAAATACAATCCATTAACGCATCCCTTCTGCAACCAACTATCTCTAATGACATCTCGAAGCACCTAACGTTTCATTGCATATGTGCCTTCGCACCAGTTCAATATCACTTTGATGGTATCTCTAGGACTGTAATATTCATCAAGTTATTCATCTGGAACAATATCAAAATCGTCGCCATAACAACAACAACAACAACAACTAAGCCATTATTCCCAAACAAATTGGGATCGGCTAGAGATGGAACCCAAAACTAAATGAAAAAATTAATTTAAAAGTTATAATAATAACAATAGCAATAGCAATAATAAAATAAAGTCAAATAAGTAAATTAATAATAATAGCTAAGTAAAGTAAAATAAAATAAAAATATATATGTATATATATATAAAAAGAATGATAATAATAATACTAATAGTAATATTGATCAAAGACCAAACCTACGTCTTAGGCTCATGTTTTCTAGTCATATAATCTAAAACTTATAAAACTCAACGCTCATGGTTCTGGTACGTGAATCGCTAACTTCCACTCGCTCCGATCCGTCACCAGCTCTTCGGATATACCACAATCCTTCAAATCTCTTTTTACTACTTCCTCCCATGTCAACCTTGGTCGACCTCTACCTCTCTTTAGGCATTCAACACGGCCTATAATTCCAACACGCACAGGTGCCCCGGGCGGCCTTCGTTGAAGATGTCCAAACCATCTCAAGCGATGTTGAATTAGTTTCTCCTCAATTGGTGCTACTCCAAGTTTATCACGTATATCATCATTTCTAATTCGGTCTCTTCTTGTATAACCGCAACACAATCGTAGCATACGCATCTCTGCTATGCTTATCTTTTGGACGTGTTGGCTTTTAGTAGGCCAACATTCTGCACCATACAACATCGCAGGCCTGATTGTCGTTTTGTAGAACTTTCCTTTAAGCTTTTGTGGGACCTTCCTGTCACAGAGAATCCCAGACGCTTGTCGCCATTTCACCCATCCCGCTCGAATTCTAAAACTAACATCTTCATCAATCTCACCATTATACTGCAACATTGATCCTAGATATCGAAATGATTCCTTCTTGGGAACTATTTGTCCAGCCAGAGTGACATCTCCATCCTCCGACCTTACACCGTTGAACATGCGCTTCATATACTTTGTTTTAGTTCTGCTAAGCCTAAATCCCTTTGATTCTAAAGTCTGTCTCCACAGCTTTAGTTGTCTATCAACCTCAATCCTACTTTCATCAATTAGCACAACATCATCAGCAAATAGCATACACCAAGGAATCTCACCTTGTATACCCTTCGTAACCTCATCCATCACTAGAGCAAAAATGTAGGGGCTCAAAGCTGACCCTTGATGTAATCCTATGTTAATGGGAAAGTCACCGGTTTCACCATCGCATGCTCTGACACTAGTCACCACATCATCGTACATATCCTTGATAAGTGTAATGTACTTTGTTGGGACTCTTCTTTTCCAGGGCCCACCACATCACCTTTCGCGGTACCTTGTCATAAGCTTTCTCCAAATCGATAAATACCATGTGTAGATCTTTCTTTTGCTTCCTAAACCTCTCCATAAGTTGTCTTATCAAGAAAATCGTCTCTGTGGTCGACCTCCCGGGCATGAAGCCAAATTGGTTTTTTGAAACACTTGTCATTCTCCTTAGTCTATGTTCAATGACTCTCTCCCAAAGCTTCATTGTATGACTCATAAACTTAATTCCTCGGTAGTTTGTGCAACTTTGGATATCTCCTTTATTCTTAAAAATTGGAACTAGTATGTTTTTCCTCCACTCATCTGGCATCTTGTTTGATTTGAAAATATTATTGAACAACTTAGTTAGCCATGCTATCCCTGCATCTCCAAGGCATCTCCACACCTCAATGGGGATGTCATCAGGCCCCAATGTCTTGCATGCTTTCATCCGTTTTAGTGCCTCCTTTACCTCGGCTTCTTGAATTCTCCGAACAAAATGTCTGCAAGTGTCATCAAAAGAGTCGTCTATCTCGATCGTAGTGCTATCACCTTCTTCATTAAATAGTTTGTCGAAATAATCTCTCCATCTATTTTTTATCTCCTCGTCCTTCACCAAAAGTCTATTATTGTCATCTTTGGTGCATTTAACTTGGTTGAAGTCTCTTGTTTTCCTCTCGCGGAGCTTAGCTATCTTATAGACATTTTTTTCACCCTCTTTTGTACTTAGGTTATGATATAGATCTTCATACGCCCGGCCTCTTGCTTCACTTATCGCTCTTTTTGCGTTCTTCTTTACCACTTTGTACTTTTGCATGTTGTCCTCGCTCCTGTGATGATGTAAGCACTTATAGCATTCCTTCTTTTCTTTGATAGCCTTTTGCACATCACTGTTCCACCACCAAGAATTTTTAGGTTCGCGTTTATTTTCTTTCGATATCCCAAACATCTCGGTAGCCACTTTCCGAATGCGTCTTGCCATCTCATCCCACATGTGATTTGCTTCTCCTTTCATATTCCATGCCCCTTCTACCATCACTCTATCCTTAAACACCCGTGAGGCGTCTCCTTTGAGCTTCCACCATTTCGTTCGACTAGTCTTGGCTCCTTTACCCTGTTGAACACGTATTCGGAGACGAAACTCGGATATCAAAAGCTGATGCTGAGAGACGACACATTCTCCAGGTATGACTTTGCAATCTACACAAGCTCGTTTGTCGTCTCTTCTAGCAAGTACAAAGTCAATCTGGCTAAAGTGTTGACCACTACTAAAAGTAATTAAGTGTGACTGTCTCTTCCTAAAGAAGGTATTAGCTATCATGAGGTCATAAGCAATAGCGAAATTCAATATTTCTTCTTCTTCTTGGTTTCTATCGCCATATCCAAAACCACCACACTCTCTCAAACCCCCCACTAGTTGTACCAACATGGCCATTGAAATCTCTTCCTATGAAAAGTTTTCGCTACTAGGCACATCCCTAACCATGACATCTAGCTCTTCCCAGAAATTCCTCTTGACGACTTCACTTAGACCTACTTGTGGGGCATAAGCACTAATGACGTCCAAAATCATATCATCCACTACCAGCTTAACTAGGATGATCCTGTCCCCTTGTCTCCTAACGTCGATCACTCCGTTTCTAAGGTTCTTGTCAATTAAAATACCTACCCCGTTCTTGTTACGCTCTTTTTCCGTGTACCATAACTTGAAGCCTGTGTTCTCCACCTCCTTCGCTTTTGGCATGTCCATTTGGTCTTCTGAATGCATAAGATATTTACACGTCTCCTAGTCATAGTATCAACTATCTCTCTTAGCTTTCCTGTTAATGATCCTACATTTCAACTACCTAACCGAATCCTACTTTCATCAACTAACTTCCTTGCCCTTCGCACCCGCCGAGTAAAGTGCGAAGACTCTTGCTCATTTATCACTACATCGGGGCATCAATGCAGCACGCCACTAAGGGAGTGACGACCCAGCCCTTGCATATTTTTCACCATACCTGAGCCTCGATATGGCGCGCCACTAAGGGAGTGGCGACCCAGCCCTTGCTCACTTTTTACCATACCCGAGCCTCGATATGGCGCGTCGCTAAGAGGGTTACGCCCCAACAAAATATAATTAGGTTCCATTTCCATAAGAGAGGCTGGGGTTTTTACGTTGGCTCGCCAAGCCTATCACAACCCTCCTCATTTATCCTGGCTTGGGACAGGCTGCATAGAAAACTACACAGGAAGGATCACTTTCACTTGAGTTGCAGAAGTGTATGTTAGCATATTTTTCAAAATAATAGACTTTCTTTCAATTTCCAAAAGTTCATTCAAACTTGAATGGAAAAAATTAAATATTTCATTTTTATGATTTTTGGATGATTTTAGTTTTCATGGAAATATGGAATATGATATCTACACCTTCGATATGGATGTATAAATCCATTTATTTGAGGGTATTCTGAATCCACGAAATAATTCTGACTTGCAGTAGATGAGGGAAACATATTGTTTGGCATTTGTAACTGTGTTAAAAATTCTACTATTGTAAGTAGTACTTTCCCAACCAGTCATAAAGTATGCAAATTTTAATCAAACAAGCATGAAGCTAGAATATTTTGTGTAGCATATCTTTGTCGTTTCGTCCAATGTATGAAATGACAATGTCTCTAGGTAAGTGTCATTTCAGATGTACCATCCATAATCCCAACATAATTCTTAAAAAAAGGGTAATACCAACTAGAATTTCTACGGAAAAATATTAAATTCTCGATCGTCGGGCTTAATTGCATCTTTACAATGTGTCATTATCACTTCTAAAACAACATGAAAACAAACAAAAACTGCATTATTTGATCTTTGGAGTCATTCTCCCATATGTCTTGTAGCAAGCGAAAGAGTTAAGGTATACAAAAATATCTCAACTATTTGCTTCACCGTGATTTGAGCATATAAGATTTTTAAGAGAATATGAATTTGCAGTTTGACGAAAAAGAAGAATGATTTTTATTGAATGATTGATAATTCCATTACAGAGCAAATGACTGTTGTTTATATACAAACTGCTATACAAGTTTCTTTGAAAAGTAAAAGACTGCTCTTGTGTTGGGCCTTTAGCCCATAAACTCGTGTTGCAACCATTTAAATGAATCAATGGCTCTGATGAAAACTTGATAGAAGGAACGGCTGATCTGATATGATGGAGATATATATGTCAGGGGATACGAGGGCTTTCTCAACACTCCCCTGCAAACCCTTCGGTAGCTAGGATTTGATAAAATTTGCCCCAAATTCCTCTCTTCAGCACGATTCTAGAAATTAATTAAAATTAGCCAAAGGTTCGGCTTGAGATCAACTGAAGATCCTTCCTTTAGTTGAGATTATGGTTTAGAACAGCCGATTTCAGTTGCAATACGACTTTGAATGATTTTCTCGTCTATTGCTTGATTGAGGCTGAGAGTTGGACGAGATCTATCAAAACATATGATAACTAATGATAAGTATCCTTCGACTGCTATCTGGTAGCATCCTTTGAGGTGGTTCCTTCATCAGTGGACTTCCTGCTGCCTTGTGAGTTATTAACTTTCAATCTCTCTCTAAGTCGAATAAAGTTCGTTTTAGACAGAGGCTTAGTTAGAATGTCTGCAACCTGGTAAGTAGAAGGTATGTGGTTTATTTTCAATTTTTCTTTCGCTACTTGTTCACGCACGAAATACAGATCTAATTCCATATGTTTTGTTCTTGAGTGTAACACTGGATTGACTGTAAGATGAACTGTGCTTAAATTATCACACAATATGACTGATTTACTGTCAAGTTTGATCTGTAATTCACCAAGTAGAGATTGAATCCACATTATTTATGTTGTTGCATTGGCTACACTTCTATATTCAGCATTTGTACTATATCTTGATACAGTAGGTTGTTTTTTTTAACACCATGATATAGGATTATTGTCTAAGAATATGCAATAGCATGTTGTAGATCTTCTGTCATCGGGATCAGTGGTCCAATCAGCGTCTGCATACCCAGTAATATTGATGTATTTGCTTGATTCCAGTGTCAGGCCAAAGTCTGTTGTTCCTTTGAGATATCTTAGAATTCTTTTCACCATTTTCCAGTGCTTATATGTTGGTTTTTGCATGAACTGACTGACTTTGTTGACGCTGTAGACAATTTCTGGTCTTGTTATAGTTGCATACTGAAGTGCACCTACCGTGCTTCTGTATTGTTTGTCATTGGTTATCGCTTCACCTTTGAACTTGGATACATGTAAATTGCTGACCATGGAAGTAGAAATAGAGTTGGCTTAATTCATTTTTGCTTTGTTTAAGATTTCAACAATGTACTTTCTCTGATTCAGCTGAATAGATGAACTTGATTGTCTTTTAACCTCAATGCCAAGGAAATAGTTTAAATCACCAAAGTCTTTAACTGAGAATTTCTGATTTAAGTGGTTTATAAGACTGCTGACCTCCTTTTCATTGTTGCCCGTAATGATAAAATCATCAACATATATAAATACATACACTATTATGTTATTATTAAATTTTGTAAACAAAGAGTTGTCAGATTTTGTTGCATTGTAGCCCAGTCCAGTGAGAGTTTCCTTAGGCTTTTCAAACCACACCCTTGGAGCCTGTTTTAGGCCATAGATAGCTTTATTCAGTCTGCATACAAGATTTTCTTTTCCTCTCTGTATAAACCCATGTGGCTACTCCATATATACCTCCTCCTGTAAGACACCATTCAAGAAGGCATTATTCACATCAATTTGTTTGATGTTTCAATTTCTATACAAGGCAATAGTAATAACAGTTCTTATAGTTGTGGGTTTCACAACAGGTGAGAATGTTTCATTGAAGTCAAAACCACCCTGTTGTGAATATCCCTTGGCTACTAGTCTTACCTTGTACTTAAAAATTGTATCATCAACATTTTTCTTTACTTTAAAGGTCCATCTACACCTCCAAAATATTTTTATTTTTGGGTAAGGGAACAAGATCCCATGTCTTGTTTCTCATAAGAGCGTTGTATTCATCTGACATAGTTGATTTTCAATTCTCATTCTCCATTGCTTGATAATGAGTGCTTGGTTCTTCAGTATCTAAAGTTGTAGCGTAGATCTTTGACTTGAATATCCCACTTTTTGACCTTGTTACCATGTGATGACCTGCTATAGTAACTTGTTGTTGATGAGTATTTTCCTCTTGTTGCTGATGATCATTGTAAGTCTGTGTTTCCTTTGATGTCTGATAAGGAGTAGAATGCAAACTTACTCTTTGTTGAGATGTTTGAGCAGGCGTGTTCGATGGTTCAGCTTGCTCATGACCTGGTCCATAATTGGACACAGTGTGTTGTGAGTCTGATTCACTTATGTGAGACCTGACATCAACTTCTGTTGATACTTTGGGGACTTGAGTCACTTCCTCAGGTAAGGCAAGGTATTGGAGGCAAAGAATCCTTTGAATTATATACTTTCTTTGAAGTTTTGATTTCTGATTCCTTGAACACTACATGTCTTGAAATGAATATCCTGTCATTACTGTCTATACACTTATATCCCTTTTGGTTAGTAGCATAACCTAAAAATGTACAAGGAGATGACCTGAAATTTAACTTGTGAGTATTGTATGGTTTGAGATAAGAAAAATACAAACAACCAAAAATTCTTAAACTTTGATAATCGGGTTTGATATTGAATAGTACTTCCATTGGACTTTTAAGTTTCAAAATCTTTGTTGGTAACCTATTAATTAAGAAAACTGTTGTGGCAAAGACATTTGGCCAGAATTTTAGTGGCATGGATGCATGTGCTAATAAAGTAAGGCCAGTTTCAACAATTTGCATGTCTCCTTTCAACAAGCCCATTTTGTTCAGAAGTGTAGGGGCAAGTTGTTTTATGAGCAATCCCTCTCTTCTGAAAGTACTGCTTTAGAGGCATGTACTATATTCCACCATCAGATTGTATTACTTTGACTTGACAGTTAGTTTGCTTTTCTGTCTGTGCTATAAACTGCAATAATGCACTACAAGTTTCATCCTTTGATTTTAAGAAATATATCCAAACATATCTAGAAAATGCATCAACAAAAAATATATAATATTTATACCCATAATCACTGTGTAGTGGTGCAGACCCCCATAAATCAGTGGCAATTAGTTCAAGTGGCTTGCTATAAAGTGTTTCAGAATTTAAAAATGGTAATTTATAACCTTTTCTCATTTGACAATAAGTGCAGATATATGGCATTGAAATATCATTAAAAGAAATGTTGCTATTATTCAATACATGTTTTACAATTACAGTATTTGGATGTCTCAATTTACAATGCCACATATCAAAAATCTTACAATTTTCTTCCTTTTTGAATTCATAGTTATTACACCAATTTCTTTTAATTTTTTATTTTCTTGAATTAGCCACACCGAACTTGTACATACCTATATATTCCTTACCCTACAAGAGAATATCTCTAGTTAGGATATCCTTAACTAAACAGTGATGTGGATAAAATTCAAAGTAGACTTTATTGTCTTTTGCAAATTGTGAAACACTCAGCAGGTTTTTTTGATCAATGGCGCTCTAAGTAAATTATTTAAATATAGTTGCATTTTTTCCATAATGTAAGAACTGCTAGTGTGTGTGATTGCAATTGATTTTTCATTACCCATGTGTATAGAATTCATACTTTTGTATTCCTTATTTTCAAGATTTAGATTGCTTAAATTGTTGGTGATGTGATTTGTAGCTCCTGAATCTGGGTACCAATCCCCATCTTGAATATGTTTTGGTTTTGCAATTTCAGTTTGCTGGTTTCTGTTTTCCAATTGATTTCTTGAATCATGTTGGACTTGTGCCATATTTGCACTGAAGTTTTAATTTCTTTGATTGTTTGAGTTTTGTCCTGTAACATAATTCAAGTTTAGCCTGCAATAGCACTTTGCAGCAGTGTGTCCCGGTTTCTCACATATCTGACACCTTGGCCTGTTATTACTGTTCTATTTGCCTCTTCCTCTGGATCTGTTTGAATATCCACCTCTTTGCATTGTCTACTCTGGTTTATTGCTGTTTTGACCTTTGCCTTTATAGTTTGCAACATAATTAACAGAGAAATCTGATTCATGAACTTTTTTGTTATCAATTCTTACCTCATGAGCTAGTAACACAGAATGAACGTCATCTATTGATGGTAAAAATTTCTGGGATGATATAACTGCTACCACTGCTTCATATTCACCATTTAACCCATTTAGTATAGTCATTATCTGCTCAAAGTCAAAGATCTGGTGACCTGCAGCTTCCAGCAAGTCACAGGTTGTCTTAATTTTTGAGAGATATTCTCTCATGTTATGATTGTCTTTTTTGATGTTGTCTAACTATCTTTTATAGAACATTACTTTAGCAGTTGATTGAGTATTGAAGACTTTATCAATAGTAGTCCAGATTTCATTGGCGGTTTTACACCCTACCATATGTAATAGAAGATTCACATTTATTGATGATAATAGCCATGAACATATAAGTCTATCTTTGCCTGTGATATCCCACATACTCTTCATTGTTGATTACTTTGTTTTCTTTGTCCGTGATGCAAACTGGTGGAATCTGTATGGTTCCAAGAATGTAGCTTTCAAGCCCATATCATTGAATTGTTGTTTCAACTTGAAGCTTCCATAGAAGATAATTATCTCCATTCAAGTGTAATGTTACTAGTTGGCCTATGGGCTTATCACGGTCTTGATCAAATTTTATGTTGTGTCAGCAAGTTGGGAACTTTTAGGTTGGATGATGTGGCAGAATTGCATTCTTCAGACATGATGAATCTGATTTAACAATAACAGAGGTTGAGAGATCAGGGGAATGAATGATGCAGCTTTAATCAAGAATCGAGTTTCAAGAATTCAGGAAGGAATGCGGATAGGTAAGTTGCCACCAAAGAAAACTTCAAATGATGAATTTTCTGATGGGTTTTCTTTCTGGATGGCACTTTCCTGCTTCTTGTGTTGTTTTTCTGGTTTCTTGATCTGAATTTCTGAGATTTTTGACTGCTTTCATTCAAGATTCAGTGACGGATCTTGCTGCAGCCAGAGATATTGAAACTGGCGAGGCACAGGATTTGAATGTTGAATCTATCCCTTAAGTGATGAGATTCAAATATCTAAGAAGGGATAAAACTCAAATGATGATTATTTTCTGATGAGTTTTATTTTCTTTTTGCTGTTAAGCAATATCTTTATGGCTCCGATACCAAATAAGATTTTAAGAGAATATGAATTTGCAGTTTGATGAAAAAGAAGAATGATTTTTATTGAATGATTGATAATTCCATTACAGAGCAAATGACTAAATGACTGTTGTTTATATACAAACTGATATACAAGTTTCTTTGAAAAATAAAAGGCTGCTCTCGTGTTGGGGCTTTAGCCCATAAACCCGTGTTGCAACCGTTTAAATGAATCAACGGCTCTGATGAAAACTTGGTAGAAGGAACGGCTGATCTGATATGATGGAGATATATATGCCAAGGGATACGAGGGCTTTCTCAACAGAGCAGTAGCTTGCAGCGCATAGTTTTGTAGACTAGACGATCGCACAAAGATAGGAAATAAAGCCTTTTCATTCTAAAATTCATCTAACATCGTTATTGATATCCATTCAAGAAACCTTCAACTCACATTATATCACTGTGAGGTAAGGTATGGATTTGCCTTATAGCTGGTCTCCTTCGATGTAAGTAGGCTCGAATTATCACTAGATCGTTCGCATCTTTTGCTGCAAATTTCAAATTCAGAATTAGACATTGCAATTGCAAAGAAGGAAGATGAAGAGAAATGATGTGGGTGAAAATGAGATTAAGAAAGAGGTGGTATTAATAAGAGGATTAGGGAGCCGTTTGAAAATTCACCATACGCGTCCAACGTCAACGCCAATTTCAACATCTTCCACCGTGAGAAGCAAAGTAATTACCACTTCGACGTCATATGCACCACTTCCCAACCCGAAACCACTCTTCACTGGACAGATAGAAAGGTACTCGTGATCGCTAGGCTACCAAAAGGGTGTGGCGACAGGATCAACATGAGACCTTCGGTCTACGGATCAAAGGAGCTACTAGAAGGAGCAAAGCAAGCAAAAAGATGTGTGGTTTATATCTCCCTCGCGACCCTACATTATTCTCAAATCCACAATCTCAACTCGTTATCACTTATCAATAAATCACGAAACATAGTACCATTCAGTCACATATTTCAATTCATAAACTCTCGATCTATTTGATACATTTAGAGGTGCAAAAATGCTATAATGATGCACTCAGGGAGAAAAGGACAAATTTGAAGGTCTTATACGCAGAAACTAATCGTTAATTATAAATCCAAACAAAGTCCAAAATAAAATGATAAGCAAACCTGAGCTTGTTTAAGAGAGGCCATGGCTTGAGGATTAATCCCGCTACCAAGCGGCGGAGCAATAGACTCAGAAGGAGTTAACGTACCCATAAGTCCACCTATCGCGGCGCCCTGGACGGCGCTGGTGACCGTGACGACGGCCGCCTCTATAGCCATAGGCTGCTTCGACAGCCACAATCTAAAGCCAGTTTCCAATTCTTTGAATTTGAACTGGATCTGAGTGATTGGGTTCGGCGACGATGACGGCGGCGGTGGCCCCACGGTTAGAATCCCGGACATTTTTGTGGTGGTATGCAGTGAAGGGGGGCGTTTTTGAGGGGGCCTTGCTGTGGGGTTTACGAGAGTTTTGTGCGTGAGAGGATTCAGGGATAATGCGTGAGACGGAAAGCACGCGATAGGGTTTCCAACTTTTTGATTATAAATTTTTTTTTTTGAAAATTTTGGAAATTTTAAAACTTTTAAAATTTTTGAAAAGTACAAGTTAACCTGCACTTTCTATCAAGAAAGCGCAAGTTAGTTTGCGGTTTTATTTTGAATTTTTCTTAAAATGTTTGAAATTTTTGAAAAATGCAAGTTAACTTGCGCTTTCCATCACTTTCTGATTTTGAAATTTTTTTTAAAATTTTTGAAAAGCTCAAGTTAACTTGCATTTTTTATCAGAAAAGTGCAAGCTAGTTTGCGCTTTTTGATTTTGAAAAAAAAATTAAATTTTTGAAAAGCGCAAGATAGTGTGCGATTTCTGATTTAGAAAAAACAGGAACTTAATTTACATATTCATTATCATAGAGACTTTTCTTACAACATCAAAAATATGGACCTTCAGTGCAAAGCCCCTTCTTATTATGCAACAACTAAATTTTATGATAGTGGAATTGGAGGAATTCACGTAATATAATAGGCTGTCTCTTCTTAAATTTTGTTTCTACCAAACAATTCAACAAAAAAAAAATTTGTCATTATAGCTTTTCTGGTGTATACGAAACTTTCTAATTGTTTGTACACTAGTACAACCGTGCAGGTGAAAAACCGATCGTTTGATTGTATATTTTCTAGAAAAAAAAGTCTATTCAATTTTCGATAATTCCAACTAGGTGAACAATGATAAAACATTCGATGCAAAATATACTTGCAAATGTAGAATAGAGCATGATTGACATTTAAGTTGGATGTGTGTGTGTAAAATACTCAATTAACATTGCATATCTCTTTGTTTAATTCCTTCTAACTTTTTAAATTTTATTCATCATTTGTATTTAAATATCCATTGTTTCTTATGAGACATTATACTATTAATCAAGTATAAATTTATGGTTGAAATGTGAGAATTGAGGTTGGAGGCTAAAGTCTAAAGATGTGTAACATCCCGTCTTTTTGGACGTTTTAAGCAAACACACGTGCCGACTCAAACCATACAGAAGGACGGATTGTTATTGAGGTGAATAAGAAAAAGCAGAGAAAGAAAAAAAACAAAACAGAATCTCGCAGCGGAATGACAAAATATAATAATCAAATAACAGTTCATGAAGCTGTATACAAACATTTGGTTATACTTATACAATACAAAATCAGAGTTACACATATCAGAGATAAACAAATAATGCAGCGGAACAGTATGAATGCAGCGGAACGGTATGAATGCAGCGGAACGGTATGAATGCAGTGGAATAAATATAGTAAATAATAGTAGTACAAATCTTCGTCTTCGTCCTTCAGAAATAAGGTCTTCAAATCTTGAAATGCTCAGGTTGACCCGAGCGAATTGAAAAGACAAAACACTCGAGTCAGAACTAAAAGATCTTATGTAAGTCAAATCAACGGTAAATAAATATGAGTGTAAACGGCGTCGGAGATGTTTATTGGGTTTGACATCTCTTATCGAGTGTCTAACGTGAGTGCGGTAACTTAAGAGATGTTCGGGATTCACATCGCCTAAGGATCCGTTAAACTATCTACTATGTAGTACAATACGCTATTATAATATGTCTACAGTAAGATAAAGTATTAAAATAGCATTAAGGCATTACTCATTTCCCCCTTAACACATTTTTATATATTCTCATAGTCTATACAATACCGTAGTCTCGTCCGTACTGGACGTCGTTAGAGAGCACTCCATAGGTATGGTACAAAACAAACTCGTAGTGGTCTCGATAGGGTAGGTGACACAGCACAACTAGGCAATGCCAGGGTAGATATACCAATTACACTTCCGGACTGGTGGTAACGCATAGCAGCTACTACCGTCCACCTCGGAACACACTCCCAAATCAAAAATCGAGGGTGGCCACCAAATCAATCGCAAAGTCAGAATATAGTATCGAAAGAATGTGCCCGATCGGAGGAATGACCCCACTTGGCCCGTCAATTGTTCCTGTTTTAGCCACCTTAAGCTAACTCATGGGAGTCAGGTCCACGTACATACCTCATATAGGATCGTCGCCAACCATCCTACTTCATTCTGGAATCTCCACCGCGTACATAGTTGTCAAAGTGATTTTCGGTATTGACAGAGAGTATGACAATATCCGATCCTGGTCTCTTTAACAACCAATCGCTTATTACACACCGGATGGTTCTTTTACATTTTCAAAATCTTTTCATAATTGATATCAAATATCATATTTAATTCAAATCATATCATTTTCGAAATCATTACTTACTTTCGAAATCATATTCACCTTTGGAATCATATCACATTTGAAATCATAGTTCAAAATTATATTTCCTTTCAAAAGTCATATTTCCAAAATAGGCTAAACTCTCATTTCAAAATATCATATTAAACCAAATATGTTATTTAATTCCCAACTTAGGTTATAACATCATTAACCATATTTACTTAAAAAAAATCGAGAATTTGAATATAAACCTATCCATTTTACTTAGTTTGGAATTTAGAAAAAAATAGTTTTAAATAGTTATAAGTAGTTAATATAGAATTAAATAGATTAAATATAATTAAAATAGATTAAATAGCTTTAAAATAGATTGATTAGATTTATAATAAGTTAAAACAGGTTAATTAGTCTAAGTAAATTAAATGGTTTAAAATAGGTTAAGATGATTTTATATACTTAATACAGGTTAAAATAGTTTAATACTTTGAAATCTTAATAATTAAAAATTTTGAAATAATATATTTTTAAAATAGTTTATATTAAAACATGAATTTGGAATTTATATCAAATTAAACTATTCATTTCATTTCAATGCATTTGGACCATTTTCAATTTCCAAGTCAACAAACCAAATTCCAAACCTTTCAATTCAAAATATTTCAAAGTTATTTTCAAACAACTTCAATAACTTAATTTCGATAGAATTTCATTTACACTTAAAAGTTTAACTTTAAACTTCTAATTTAATTTCTTAAAGCAACTCCTTTTAAACCAATTCACATTTCAACACAAAACTTGATTTTCCAATTATACTTCCATTTATATACATCAAATTTTATTTCAAGATATCATTTAATTAATTCAAAAAAAATTTAAGAAGTTCAAAATCATTAAATTTAACCAATCCGGTGTCCGTATATAATTTTCTACCCTAGGGTCAAGTGATACAGATATTTATTATTTCAATCCGCAATTTAAAATGTTACGGTTTTATATCATTTCAAACCGCAATCCCGAATTTAATAACAAAATCCATAAAATCGCTCGAGTTTATCATTTCAACCCATAACGATTTTTCCTTAATCTATTGATCATTCGGGTATGTATCATTTCAACCCATAGTGAACTTGCAGTTTATAATGATATAAAATACAACATCCATTCATCCAATATCAACAATCAACATCCATTACAAACATCATCCAAATCAATCAATAAATATCAATATAGAATTGATAATCAATAACAGGTATTTAACTGGCAATTTATATTCAATAATAAATTAAATAACAATTTAATTCAAATAAATTCAAATTAACTGAGATGATGATTTAAAATATACCAAACAGTCATAAATAAATTTCTAATCACATCATAAATTTAATTTAACAAACATAAGAAATTTTAGAAGTTGTGAGTGGGTTAAAACACTCACCTTTGAATTTAAATCGAATTTAATTCAATTTAAGCCTAAAATTTGAATGGTCTCAGAATTCGTCCAAACCAGCGTTAAAATGTCCGGAATTTGAAAACGATCCTAACAAAATAAACTGCGCATAAATCAGACATCGCATGTAAAAGTTATTAAGATTTGAACATTACACTATTCAAATTAAACAAATAAAATAATAATTAGTAATTACACGTCATCATCACCTGGAGCTATTCTGCACCGAAACCCTATGCAAAACATGATCCAGAAACCCATGGCTGCCAACCAAATCATGAAATCGCCGCCTACCGGATCAACGTCGACCAGATCCAACACCTCCATGACACTCGCCTCTTCAAGCCGACCACGCGCCTCCATCGCGGCCAACTCCGGCAGCCTATGCCGACGCCACCGACGAGATGAATTCCCCTCCTTCCTGTGCTAATTCCGACCAAACCTGACACCCTTAGCATGAACGAACACCACCATAGCGACCTGCTCGACACCAACTTCCCGATGCCACTCCCCGATCGTCGATCGGACGACGATCCACCGTTGGATCGTCAAAATCCTAAAACTAACGGCCGGGGTTCATTCTCAATTTCTGAACAAACGATGATTCAAATTGAAAAAAGAATTGTTGCACAAAAATACGCTCGTCGAGAGCTTCAAATCGATATATAATTTGATATAGTTTGAGGAGTTTGAATTTTGATTTAGATTTGATTTGAAATTGAACGGAGAATTTGTTTGTCTGCCATTGGAATGAGGAATTGAGAAAGAATGTACTACAGACAAATGAGAATGAGGAATGGCTAGGATTTATAACGAGGTATTTATAGACAGATCTGGAAAAATAGAATGAATGGATACGATTGATTTACCCGTTGAACGATAATGACCTGAAAAACCCATTCTGTCTCCAGAACGAAAATGGGTAATCTCATGTATCAAAATAGATGTTTTCAAATATTTTAAACTCAATGGAACAGGTTTCAAGTCTTAATTCCATCGTATGAAGAAGTTATGTTGAAATCAGCTTATTTCAAATCGATTTCAATTAAATTGATTTCTAGGCATTTCGAGCCCGTACGATCAAACGATAAGTCTGATCGTTACGAAACTTGAAATCCTATAATAATTTACCGTTACGGATCCAATGAAACTGATTTCGTCAAAATCCGAATTAGTGGCCAAAATGGCTATTTTTACATTAATATTAAATTAATTAAATCAAATTTTCAATTTAAATTCTATAATTGACAAATTTTATCATTTTGATTTCTTAAACAATTACAATAATTTAAACAAATTTAGATATCAATTTAAAGTTAATTAATTTACCAATTACAGTGTTTGATTTCAATTTCAGAAAAAATCAGTAATTGTAAATTAAAATTTCAATAAATTCATTTATTTGATTTTCAACTTGTTATTCCATCAATTATCATTTTATGGGTATAATCATCATTACTGTATACCTTAGTATCTTAATATTTTACCATTTCATCTTACTTTTCATTAGTGAAATCTTTAATTGCATTTAATTGAAATAAATTCACTTATTGTAATTCAAATTCCAAAAATTTGGTCAAACACAATTCCAATTCTTTTTATTCAAATCAATAGTCATATTATGATTGAAATTTACATTGGTTACATCTTATTGAATTAATAAGTGCTTAAGAAGTCAAGACCATTTAACTGCGAAAAATATCATTCTAAAGAAGTAAGAATTATGATAGAAGGATTCATGTGGTTCGGATGTTAAGGAATTTTACGTCATAACTCTTTTCTTCTTCGATTCTTTTCTAGTACAAGCATTTGGATTTCAATGGCAGAAAGTACAATTTTTACATCATATAATTCAAAGACGATTAAAATTCCATGTTTTTCCTGCTACAGTAACTCCTCTTTTATAGAAAATATGACATCACCTAAATTACCGACATCATATCTTCGTATCCTTCATCCACCATCAGATCTTGCTACATGTCCTTCATCCATAAGCTTTGTTAGATAGGCACAAAATGTTGACGTGGATACGGGCAGGAAAAATTACTTTAGGCGGAAGAATTTGGCTTTAGCTGGGAGAATTTTACCTTTGGTGACAACTTTGAATTTTGAAATGTTGTGCTAGAGATTGAGATCGTGAACAACTTTATGCTTGATTGACGTTAACGCCGTGTGTTGTATTTTGTTTTGGTACCATGCTTTGTTGTTGCTTTGCCTATAGATGCATAGTTGGTTCAGTGTGTGGTCTGCTTGGGCTAAGACGGTGCACATTCTAATTTTGTTCTGGCATTGCAGTTCGTTGGGCTTTTGGCTGCACAGTTCAACTGGGCTTTTGTTTGTGCAATTCAACTGGGCTTTTGGCAGCACAACATGACTAGTCTTTTGGTGACGAAGTTCAACCGTGCTTTTGGCAATGTAGTCTTTTGTTAGTCGGGTTTCATCTTGGTTCAACTTGCCCACTACTTATGGTTTACGATTGTGTCGATGATTATGCATTGAACTTGAGCTACAAAGCTCTTACAGAAGTTTATGTTAGGTTTTGCATGCTGTATTTTTGGAATGCATGTAGTTCCTTTTCTAGAGTGCTGCCCTTTTTTTTCTCGCTACTTTGCACGGGCCTACAACATCTGGACTTGCACTTGAAACTTGTATGGGAGAAAAATGAGCGTAGCACTTGCCCCTAAGTCTACGTTGATGAATATTAATGTAGACTTATCATTTCTCATCCCACTTTTGTCTTATTATTATTTTTTATGTATATGTATGTGTGTATTGAAAAAGTCCAATTAGTCGTTTCACATTTAATGCCCCTTTCCACTTGTCTTACCGCGGTTAGTAATTTTTTCTGACCATTGTCAGCTGAATCGTTCTGTATCCCAAAAAATTCTGCATTGTTTTTCATGACTCTTTTGGTCATCATTCTCATCTAACGATTCCTCCGTTTGAATTCTAAGACTGAGTTCATTTTGGCAAAGTCATATATTTTTCTATTCTCCTACTTTCATCTCTTTCACTTACTTCTAGATCCTCTTCGAGACATTGCACCATTCCTCAGGCTAACCCTTAATTTTCAGTTTTGCTAACAATGATAGGTAAAAAAATATTTTTTACTTTCATGTTTTCTTTTGAAGTTTTCTTGGTTTGATATCGTCTATTTCTACCATCTTCTTTTTGAAGATGATGTTATTACATTTTGTATAAGTAGAACCACTTTAATAAAATTGTTGTATTTATCGACTTACTTAGCACTCATTGATTCTCGTTTGACTGTTTATTCCTTAGGCTGCCTTTTCTCATTTGAGTGAGGCTATTATGGACATTTCACCACTTCATAAATCAGGTGAGCCGTCCAATGCTCCTCAACCTGCTATCCCATTAGCGGTAGATTGTCTAGTTCTAGCTAATGTTTTTGAATTAGGTCGGGATGATACTATCAGGGTTGAGCTAAACAAAGAAAAGATGCAAGTGGATATTAAGAATTTATGCCGTGAGTTGGAGGAGGCCAAACAAGTTGTACATCATCAACACACGTGTACAACTGTACAACGCAATGATTTGACTACCACATGGGAAGTAATAAAAAAATTAAAAAGGTATTAGACACTGTGCAGGCACGCATAGCTGAATTAGAGAAGCTTTTAAAGAAGGTAGAAATCTTATATGCTATAACTTACAAAAAGGAAATAAAGGGACTGAAGGATACGATAAGCGAATTATCTCTTCAAGTAGTCAAGCAACTTGACAATGAAGAGAATCTTCCTTCTAAGCCAGGCTTCACCTAGGCTGTCCATACTTGGTGCGGTTCCCACACCTCCTCCTGGATTGAACAATGATGTTGCCTTCGGACGAAAGAAAGACGTGCTAGACTATTACTAATCAAAATTTAATAAATTAAAGTCTACCCATGAGAAAAAACTAGAAAGATCTGGTTGTCAAGGAACTATGCAAGAGCAATCTACTAGGTATAAGTTAGTTAGTGCCTTTTCCAAAAGGACTGAGAAAACAAAAGTGGAATTTTTTGATAATCCAGATCGGGTGCGACGAATTGCGGTTCAATGCATAAACAAACTTGAAGACCAAGTTTCTGATTCTACCTCACTGATGCATTCTTCATGTTTAGCTCCCACACGTTCTATTTCTTCTACACCCACTGTTTTTGTTTCTGCTTATACCACTTTGGCTAAGAGGCTTCATTAAGAGAAAATAAGGCTTGTTATGGCTGACATAGCGGTATTGCGCATGACTGATGTTTATAACCATTTTTTCCTGAACTTGACTTGAGTTTCTTATACAACCTCACTGGTTTTGTTCTCGTGGAATAGGATATGGACAACCTTTGGGCTGATGCCAACTATGACCCATGACCCAAAGTTGTTGACGCCCTTGGACATTCCTCGGTCGTTATAACTGAGATATCTGATTTCTCCACAGTCTTAAGACCTCAGAGCGCGTCTGGATAACTTCTACCTCCGCAGTTCACCTGTCTTATGGAAGGAGAAGGATGTTGACTGTGGAAGAATCCGAGTCTGATTGGGACTCATCTCACGGTTGAGTGTGCTGAGTGTGCGTGGTATGTAATATTTAGAGTACTCATTTTTGTAATAAATATGTGTGTTTGATACTTTTGAGAAAAAACTTGTCAATATACCAAGTAAAAACTATGAGTTCATTTTTTACATCATTAACTTTACTCAAAACCTCCACTTTTTATCCTTGCCTAAGCTTTATACCGCGTGCATTGTTTTCTTTTGCATTATCTCCGGTTCATCTTTGAGGGTAACGTTTATTATGCTCATCTCCGCTGTTGGTAATAACATATTTTCTGATTTTTACTTTTTAGCATTTCCCTTTTGACATGCGTTTGACATGGTCTACTCCGTTTTTTATGTAGACTATTTTGATTATATTTGACTGAGAAGCTAGGTTGTGTGCTTACAACCCTTTTTATTCATGTGTATGGTATTTATATCGGTTCGGACTATCTAGTATCCCTGCTTCCAGTGCAATTTTAGCTGGAAAAGTCGAGTTATGTACATTATAACTTGAAAATTAATAAAAATATTTTTTGAAATTAAATTTGAATTTTAAATTTCCAATTAAATTTCAGATGAAAATTTTATAATCAGAAAATTTATTACATATTATATATTTTAAAACTATTTAAAAATATCTTTTCTAATTTTCATTTTATATTTAAATATTTTAAAATAATAAAAGATTTTTTTTATTTTCAGCTGAGAGTATAATATGTATTAATCTAATTTAATAAAATATAAAACATATTTTATAACATATATGAGTTTGTATAATTATTTATATAATTATCTGATTTAAATATTATTTAAAATAATATATAAATATTAAAAAATTCTTTCTGTCCAAAATATTATGCTTATTAAACATTATATATAAAATTATATTTTCACATTTTACATAAGTACAATGTAGTATTCAAATTATAAATATATATATATATATTAAATTGTCTAAATAATAGTAAAAATATTTTTTATGAGCTATGCTACACATAGATTTATTATCATAAAAAAATCATTTTTTCAATATACACACATCTACATACAACCAATCAAAATTGTGACAATATATTTATATGTTGAAATCGCCACCATACTAACGACATAATATATATAAAATAAACCTTATAAATATAGATTAATATGTGTAAACATATTAGAAATGTACCTTATAGCCAAAGCATATAAGCACGCCATTAAATAATGATATGTGATCCTTGAACTGATTCTAATTCAGTAGATTACTAGTCTTTGAACCGTTGATCACCAACTATTGATTGATGCTGAATTTGATTTGATTCGAAGTTGATGTGAAAGAGGGATGGAGAGGGGAGGTCGGCCTGAAATAAAGAGGATACGGAGGCTTCAAAAAGTTCTCCAAAAGAGGAAGGTAGAGATCTTTATATAGAGGAAGAGAAAGAGAAATTTGGATATAATCTCTTATTCATTCTCCTTCCATCTTATCCATCCATTTTAAAGCTCTCTCACCCCACTTAAGGCCGCACCTATTACCCGTGTTTGATCCGATCCTACTAGCCCCCTTCATGGGTTTAAACCTATTCAGAGCTCTAATAAAGTATTATGCAAGTAAATCTAATTTAACGCTTATTGATACCGTATATCGATTAATATATTTATAAATATTATAAATATATTTAATAATATTTGTTCATTGTTAACCCGGCTTTTGATCAGGCAGTATCTAGATGGGCTTGACCAACCAAACTTCAAAGTTACCAAAGTAGGAAGCTCAGAAAGATGACTATGAAGCCTAAAAACCAAGCACAACCAGAATAGCAAGGCAAATACAAGTCCATCCCAAAAATCTGTAGTTTAAAGTCCAAAAAAGTGTTGGATTGTTACCGATCCAACACCTTGAATCAATACTGATCCATAAAACCTCACCCAAACGACCTCAAACTTTCTACAGTTCAAAGCCATGCTGCCTAAAACCCATTTATAGCCTTCTATGATCATTCGCGTACACCAATGATTGACCTCCTTGAACTTTAGAACTCGACAACTCCATTCTTCCACACATCTATCACTTGGTTTCATAGAGAAGCTTATTGCATTACAAACGAGTTTGGAATCATGAAGCTAACTATGAATAGAGCCAGGACATAGCACTCAAGACAACTCATGTGGCAATCTTATGAATCTGTATCGATCCAAACCCATGGATTGGTACCGATCCATAGATAATGATGAGATGTCCACCAAATTTTCTGGACAATTGGTCTTAGGCATGGAGATCATGTGGGCAAGCTTTCAGGCAATCTACATCTATAAATAGGAGGGCATGGACTCATTTTAAGGGATCTTTTTCACTTCTCTATAACTTTTCTATAATTCTCTTGTACTCTCATGGATTTATACCGATCCGTAAGAATAGAAATGTACAGCATTATAAATCATCGATAAAATCACTAAGTGGACGCAGGCCAAGATTAGCGGAACCATTATAAATTGCTGTGTGTTCTCTTTTCTCTCTTTTTCATTTACTTTTCTTCACTTTTCAATCTCTACATGATCTCTTGGGTGTTTATGCCATTTTTGATTTAAACATTTTTGTGCTTTTATTGAGAGCATTTGAATTCATTGATTTGAGACTTGGAAAGATTCAAAATGATGAGACAGTCAACTAAGAAGACCGTTGTTGGAGGAAATCAACAAGGAGGCAGCCAAGAGGCGTCCTTGGGAGCTGACCCCCTATCCATCTATATAAACGTAGATGAGATGGAGATCATAATGAATGGATCGCAAGAAAGGATGCTTGCTCGCTAGGAAGAGATAATGGAGAATTTCTTCAGGAGAATAGGACAAACAGGAACAGCCGGAGTTGCGATAAATCAGAACCAAAGGCCGGAAGCTAAAGTGAATGCACTTGGGAGCCGAGTGGGACAAACTGGAGTGGACCCTTAATAAGTCGCATGGATCGGCACCGATCCACAGGTACGGATCGACACCGATCCATAGGAACATGGGGGCACGACTAACTCTAACTTGGGCAAGAACAATGCATGTCCAGGAAATGATGTTGAGCGTATAAATGTGAATCAGAATGCAGAGCAAGACCGGAGGAGTACGTACCGAAATTCCCTCATAGAAACGGGGGACATGCTGGGAATGCAAACATGAGAATTCCTTTAGACGATAATGACTTACTTGCTGAGATAGTGAGACAAGCAATGAGGGGTGGACTGCCTAACCAGAGCCTAAAGGAAGTAAATAGGAATCCATTCACTTCGAATATTCGATACACTAGATTTCCACTTGATTTCAAGTTAACTACATTGCAGACGTACGATGGGAAGACTGATCTAATAGTTCACTCAATGAGGTACATCGGCACATGGAGGTGTTGGATGCATCTTAAGAGGTCATGGGACGGTGTTTCCCCTTATATCTGATAGGTTTGCCGGTATTATGGTTTCGGCAGCTGGAGAATGGTTCAATTAGCACATGGGCTGAGTTAGTCAACAAAATCATGAAGTAGTTTTGGGTCCATTTTTTCATGATCCAAGAATGTAATTACGCTATCTGGTGTGAAGTAGAGGGCCAGAGAAACCCTTAGGAGATTTTTGACAATATTTAACATAGCCGCTACAATGGTTAATAGCCCGGATCCACTAGTGGTTCTGATGATGGCGGTTTCAGGACTAGCAGATAAAACGGATTTCAAAGTTTCTTTGAAGCAGGATCCACCGGTGGATATCATTGAATTTTATCATGAGGTCAAAAGATAACTGCTTTAGAAAGATGCTGAAGCCGATAAGGAAGATATTGATGTTGTGGATGAAGGAGGATCGTCCGGAGCAGGATCTGGTAAGGATAATGGAAAGAGAAAGATGGATGATGGCTTTGAAGGATCAAAGCGGCAGAGAAGGGAATCAAAATTCTCTTCTTATATGGATTTGAATGAAATCTTGGAGTGTATTTACCTAGATATCAAAGGACAGAGCCCCTATCGGAAGCCGGCTAGGAGAGAGCGCACAGACCGTGAAAGGACGTTTGGAAAATAATGTCTATTCTATGAGCTGGATGGGCATAACAAAAATGACTGTAGACACTTGTGCGACTTGATCGAAGAACAGGTCAGAAACAACCAATTACAGCAATATATGAGAAGTAAAAATGCGGTAGTGGAACAGGAGCAACCAACATCTACAGCGAATGGAAACGACCTTGGATCGAGGTCAAGGATAGTCATCTCTTTATTGGGATGACGGGGAATCCAATTCGGATCTCAAACCCTATCTTTACCTTTAATAAACAATGCAACATTATAGTTAAGTCACTTACTCGTGTATGACATTTCGATCGGTCCCTAGGCACACTCTGAGCTGGATGCTAAGCTGTGATGCCCGATGAGGCAGTTATCATGATGTTTGAACTTATGTTTCAATGTTTAAATTTGATTCCATTAGATGGATCCCTAATTATTGAAATCCACGGGAATGTGATGACTGAAATTGATCGCTTTAAAGCCCCATCTAGAGAGATGGGACCGAGTGAAGGGTGCAAGTCCTCTCGTCGAAGAGTGAGTAGATAGGCTTGTACGATATTGGTTGCTTTAAAGTCCCGTCTGGAGAGACGAAACCAAAGTGCAAGGTGCATGTCCCCTCATCGAAGAGTGAGTGGAAGGGTTTGTACGATGTTAATCGCATTAGGTCCCGGCCAGAGAGCAGGGACCGTAGTGTAAGAAGTAAGTCACCTCATTAAAGCGTGAGCGGATGGACTTGCTTGTCGCTAAGCCCCCATGTCGAAGAGTGAGTGGATTAAGCTCAACAAGGGTCCAGAGAGACCATGGATTTGGATTGCTTTATGTCCTGTCCAGAGAGACAAGGCCGAAGTGTAGGAAGTAAGTTACCTCACCGGAACATGAGAGGATGGGCTTGCTTGTCATTGAGTCCCCTTGCCGAAGAGTGAGCGGATTGGGCTTAGCAAGGGTTCGAAGAGACCATGGATTTGATTGTCGACCCCGAACAGACATAGATTTGATTATCGGCACCGAACGACCGTGGATTTGATTAACGGTCCAGAGAGACCATGGATTTGACTATCGGTCTTGAACAACCACTAATTCAACTAACTATCCGGAGAGAACGCAGATTTAACTATCAGCCCTGAACAGCCACATATTTGATTAACGATACAGAGATATCATGGGTTTATTGTCAATCCAAAGAGGCCAAGGATTCCATTGATGATTCGAAGTGATCAAGATTCAGCCGTCGGCTGGGAAAGGCCATGAATTTCACTAACGATCCATATAGATCGGGATTTTGACATACGACTACTAACTCTCAAATGAACATGGAATGATCTTGATTAGTGATACATCCCATGCCTTATAGATTCTGGAGGAACAAAGAATCATTGTCTATAACTAACACTCCAGTAAGGACTTGAATTCATAGTTATCAAGGTCTAGAACGACTATTGATTTACATTTACAGGTGAATCCAAAGAAACAGGATTATTCACAACAACTTGATCAACTAATGACTAGAAAATTCAACTATTGATGTTCCATTAACTTCGATACTTGCATCTGAGCAAAGCATACCTTCCATTCGCAAGGTGTACTTTGGAGGGCAAGTGTTAACCCGCCTTTTGATCAGGTAGTATCCAGATTGTTGACCAACCAAACTTCAAGGTTATCAAGGCAAGAATCTTGGAGAGATGACCGCAATGCCCAAAAACCAAGCACAACCAGAATAGCAACGCAAATACAAGTCCATCCTAAAAATCGGTAGTTTAAAATCCAACAAAGTGTTGGATCGGTACTAATCCAACACCTTGGATCGGTACCGATCCATAACACCTCATCCAAATGCCTCAAACTTTCTACACTCCAAAGCCATGCTACCTACAACCCATTTCTAGCCACTTATGATTGTTTGCATGCACCAATGATCGATCTCCTAGAACTCCAGAAATTAGCAACTCCATTCTTCCAAAGATCCATCACTTGGACTCAGAGACAAGCTTATTGCATTACAAACGAGTTTGGAATCACGAAGCTAAATATGAATAGAGCAAGGACAAAGCTCTCTAGATAACCCATATGGCAATCTTATGGATCAGTATCGATCGACAGATGATGATAAGGTGTCCACCAAATTTTCTGGAGAATTGGTCTTGGGCGTAGAGAACAAGGTAAAGACCATGGAGGCGAGTTTTCAAGCAACCTACAACTAGAAATAGGAGGGCAGGAACTCATTTTACGGGATCTTTTTCACTTCTATATAACTTTTCTATAATTCCCTTGTACTCCAATGGATTTATACCAATCCATAAGAACATAAGTATAAACGGTACTATAAATCACCAATAAAATCACTAAGTGGACGTAGGCCAAGATTAGCCGAACCACTATAAATTACTATGTGTTCTCTTTTCTTTCTTTTTAATTTAGTTTTCTTCAGTTTTCATTCTCTACAGAATCTCTTAGGTGTTTATATCATTTTTGGTTCAGACGTTCATCAAATCAAAATCAAATTTTATAATTAATATTTCATAAATTTTAATTAATTTATAACAATTACAAATTATTTAAATCGTTTGGTCAAAAGAATATTCATCGTTTCAGTTGTGTGACTCGTTAGATGTATATTATAGAACTATTCAAATATTAACATTTACATGTCTCTTAGCAGGTGGTGTGATATTTTGGCCAAATTTATACCTTATTCATAGTTCCAGTAAATTTAATTTTACTTTGTAAAGCATTACCCGGTTGTGGCATTATTTACACCAATTCTCTTCGTCAAAACTATATTGTTTTGAACTTCTCGAATTTGGTAATGGTCAAAATTCCAACATCGTCCACATTTTACTCTATAGTCTAAACACAAAATCCATGGTTCAATAATAACAATTATTATTAACCAAAATGCTCCACCTAGAGACTTTGACTTTGAATTGACTTTAGTTGACTACGATACTAACCTAATATAACTGAGGAAACGAATATCTTCTTGAATAGTATTTCACTTCCAATGCTTCCACACAACCCAACTATAGTCGTTTGATGAACGCAGTGCCATGATTTAACTACAATCAAAGAGGAGCTTCCACATTGAAGATCAACAGTATTCTCAAGTCAAGAGAACTGTGTAATTTCGTCACATCGATATTTTTTATTTGACCTTAGTTATATTAACCAACATAAAACTATCAAATGAGTCATTCCATAGTTATCTAATTACTATCAGTACGTAACCACTTGGTGCCCTCAGGAGCCATGAGAAATACACCACCGAACGTTTGGACAGTGCTACGTACTCTAGTCTCAACTGATGTATCGATATCCAGTCTCGATATACCTTGATTAGGAATGTT
The DNA here is from genome assembly GCA_030737815.1 of Allium fistulosum. NCBI lineage: Eukaryota > Viridiplantae > Streptophyta > Magnoliopsida > Asparagales > Amaryllidaceae > Allium > Allium fistulosum. The sequence goes on along the minus strand of CM060902.1, from coordinate 1,363,641,453 downwards.
TAAAATGGTATATTATTTTTATTGTGATAAATTACTCATGGTTACAACACTTTGTACTACTATCACAAAACATACCATTTATGGATATTCTATTAAATGTACTTTTAATTAAATTAATTAATTAATATAACACATTATATCAAGTATATAATAGAAAGAAAACACCTTTTATTTTAAACAAGATTGGTTATCGAGTTAGATATATGTAATAAATTATATAATTGCCCCTAGGGTATACCCTAAACTCTATCAATACATAGTAATGATATTCATGACTATGAAACTTATTATATTATTCGAGATTATGGTTGCTAATGGTTTAGCTTTTACCCACATTGTGAAATAATCTACTACACCCGCTACATACTTTGCCCTTTTTTGGACATTGGAAGCGACCATATTAGATCGAACGACCATGGGCTATCATGGGAGTGAGTTCATGCGATGGCAACCTTGAGATACTGAAAACTCTTTGGCATTGATCACACCCGCGAATAAACTCCTATGCGTCATGCAATGCAGTTTGCCTATAATAGCCTTGCCTTGGTACCTTTTTAGTTAGTTTTACTCCTTCAGGGTGGTCTCCACGGTATCTCTCATGAGCTTCCTTCATTACTCCGACTCCTTCCTTGGTGACAGAACTAAGATAAAGGGTTGAGTATCCCTTTTTGTATAATATTCCATCGAAGAATGTAAAGTACGGGCCCAATACCTAAATTTCATTACCACGTTCTTGTTTGTAGGAAAAGTTCCTTCTAATAAAAACAACTATCTGATGAGAGTCATCCAAGATTCCACACTGTCCCCTTGCACTGATGATGCAGGTTGGTTATTGTAATAACTGAAGATTCAAATAAAATTTCAATCAAGTATTAATAATATGAAAATACGAAAACTAGTGGAATTATTAAATAAATTAAATATAAAAAGGGGCAAAACGTTCATTATTAAAACTTTGGAATTTGACGACGAAGCTAGTGTCATTACGACCGTCTCGTTTTTCTGATTCGCATATTATACTTATTTGTGTCGTTTGGAGCTCGTATGAAAGAGGTATAGCTAGAAACGTCGTCGAGTCGAACATGCACTACATGGGTTGAATTTGAATTCGAATTTTGGCAGACACATTTATTTCCCTTCGTTGAATAAAATTGAACTACGTACTCCACATTTCTCATTTCAAAAACCACCCGATAACTTCTCTTTCTTCTTTCTTCATTCTCCAGAAAACCAACTTCCACTATCAACTTAACTCACTTATTTCTTAACTGAATTTAACAAAATGAGAAGCAAATTGAAGCTAGTAGATGTAGCTACTGGCTTGCATTGAAAGTAATGAGTGAATTTCAAAAAAATTACCCTTTTGAATCTTTATTGGGCTACGAAGTCTAATTTATTTAGAATATTTCTAAATTTCTTTTAAATAAAATCATTATTTTATTTTATTTATAATAAAGTTTTATATTATGTACTTAATATTATTATATATATATATAAGTATATCATATACACATATACATGTGTGTGCATGTGTAAACATGACAATTCGTGCAAGGTATAACATGTCCGTATATAAGTGTTGGGATTTACACTGCACCGGACATGTTAGCTCATCTAATATACAAATATTTCGTCCAAATGTACATTTATATATTTTATTTCATGTATACAAACTATTGCAATATATATATATATATTGTTTTAATATATATATATATATATGAAACTTATAATATATATAAATATATGTATATAAATAAATATATGTGTATATATATATATATATATATTAAAAATATATAAATCATTACAAAAAAATTGCACTATCATTTCAAAAAAGCTTCTTTTCTTTGAAATGGCAGACCTTCCCTCTTCTCTCTCCTCCTCATCACTTCTCAACCAAACCGTACCTGTCCCTCCCATACCCGCCTTACTTCCCCCGTCTTATCCATCGCTTCCCGAGTTCCCTTCCCCACCAGATCTTCCTTCTCGGGCTCCCTCTTCTTCCTCCTTCCCCAATCCCTTACAACCTTATCCATGCCCTACCTCTGTTCCATGTCCTCCTCTGCTTCCAGTCCCTCAGTGGAACTCTCTTTTCAAAACCAAACCGAGGAACGTAGGCAAATATGTTCCTGTGGATATGCCGGCTGTGTATGATGGAAATGGTTTAGTTCCTCCCCCTGAAGTTATTCAAGTAGGTAATGCAGTGTGGGGAGAGTATTTAGTGGGTTTTTTTCTTGATGAACCACTATCCTATACCACCGTTATTCTACACCCAAAGAGAGTGTGGAAGTTAAGAGGAGCCATTTCAATCAAGTCGGATGGATTCTTGTTCCTTTTCAATCTATCTTGTGAGGAAGATAGAAGGAAAATAATTAAGGCAAACCCTTTGATCATCAGGAACAAGTTATTCATCATAAAGACTTGGGATCTCTCTATGGGTAACAGTTGCAGCACTATAAAATCTGTCCCTGTCTGGTTGAGATTCTCTAACATTCCTTTGTTCTCTTGGTCACACCTAGGTATTAATTGGCTGGCCACAAGAATAGGTAAACTTCTTTGTATGGATGACTTAATTGAGAAGCTTGAAAGAATAGGGTATGCAAAATGTCTAGTTGAAGTAAAACCAAACCAAGAATTGTTAAATAAGTTTCCTGTTAAAATGTTAGATAGTTCAGAACAAGTGGTGAAATTAAGTTATCAGTGGAAACCAAATATATGCACTTTTGGCAAAGTGTTTGGGCATATAAGTGAATTATGTAACATGTCTAGTGTTAGAGAAGGTAAAATGAGTGCCAGTGAGGAAGATAAAAGTGCTCAGATGACAAGTGAGACTTATAATAAGCAAGTAAGTAGGAAGTTGGTGAAAAAGAAGCAAATATGGCAAAAGGTAATAAATAAGAAAGCAAAAACATATGAGGAAAAATGAGTAGAAAGGAAGTTGATGTGAATGTTTCAGTTATTGGCAGGCAGGACAATGGTAATAATCATCAAGAATCAAGTAAAGTCAATTCTTTGGTTGAATTAGGAAATAAATTCATGGTATTAGAAGAGAGTGAAGATAATCAGAATTTGGAAGTGGAGGAAATTGCTGCTGATATTGTTGAGGAAGGTGAATGTGTAGAAATGGAGCATGCTGTTCATAATAATAAAAATGCAAATCAGTTTTGTGATCATGGAAAAGACAGTGACTTGGCCTGAGTAAATGATAAATCTGCCCGAAGCAACACAACTAGATTTGATGGGCATGAAAGTGAAGTGCTTTTGCAATCAGCAATAACATCTTGTTCCATTCATAATAATGTGATTTCTGATATTGGAACAATAGGTGTAGTGCAACCAAGTAATAACCATGCTCGGTAGCAAGCAGTTCCATAGAAGACCAAGTATCACCTGTGCACGTGCACAAGATGCATACCCCAGTGCAAACAAATATGTCCACTCCTATCATGCAAGTTTTTGAACAGAACATTTTATTACCCCATGCAGCTCATGCAAGTCCACCTACTTTATCTCCTAATCCCTCCACACTTACCGCAATAGTTTTCCCACCAATAGCTCAATCCATCACCCAACAACCTGCAAGTGATCTCACCCAATCCTACACCTTCTCAGGCCATATTCATGGTTGGAAATCCCTTCCAATTGATCTGGCAGATCATCCCCATGATATTCATTCAATCCAACCAGTTTCACTTCCCACACTTCCCCTATAGCCAAATGTAATAACCAATCTGCTGCATGAATCAAATGCAAGAAGGTCTCCTGCAACCAGGAGCATGAAAGACACTATCCATCAATCCCTATAGTTTTATAATGAGACATCACTTTGCTGTGTGGAATATTAGGGGAGCTCATTGCTCAACTAAACTAAACCAAGTAAAGCACCTCATCTCCAGCCATAATTTAGATTTTATAGCCATCCTTGAAACTAAGCTCAACCTTACCCTTAACTTATCAGCAGCCAAATTCATCAACCAATCATGGACGCTTAACCATAATTTGCCTTCAGCTCCCTATGGTAGAATCATAGTGATTCACAACCCCAAAGTATTCAATCTTAACCCAATTCAGGCTACCCCCAACTCATTCATTTCCATGCCAATCTAATCCCAACTAATACCTCTTTCTATTTATCCATCATTTATGCCAACAATGCCATTCTAGCAAGGCAAAATCTGTTTGACTTATTACCTGCTTTCAAGCAAGATACCCATCCTTGGGTTGTTCTTGGTGATTTCAACTGCTGCCTCAACATTGATGATAAGCATGGCGGTGTTCCCCTCACTCCAAGAGATATTCAACCCCTCAACCTTGCTGTAGAAAATTCTTCTCTCATGAGCATTAATAAATCTGGTGCCAAATTCACTTGGAACAATAAAAGTAGAAGAGGGAAAAGAACTTTCACTACCATAGATCATTCCTTTGCCAATCTCAAAGCCATCACCTCTTAGCCTAATCTCTCTTCCTTTTTCCCCATGCCAAACCTTTCTGATCACTCTCCCATCATTATTTCCACCGGCCATCCAGCTATTAAAGAGAAAAGAAGTTTCAAATTCTATAATTCTTGGGTATACTAATATAATAAATAATGCTTGGTCTAACTCTTTCTATGGCAACCCAATGTATATTTTTTGCAAGAAGCTGAAGGAGACTAAGAGAGCTTTAAGATTATGGGCTCACTCAAATTTTGGAGATGGCAAACTCAAATCTTCAGAGCTGAGAAGAAAATTGGAAGAGGTGCAGAAAAGAATGTTTTCTAATCCTGATGATGTAAGTGCAGCCTTTGAAGAAGGAAGAATGGCAGTTGAACTTGAAAAAGCCCTAAAATTGGAAAGCATGATGAGGAAGCAACAATTGAATTACAAATGGGTTGCTGAAGGGGACTATAACACAGCTTTCTACCATGCAGCAATCAAGACAAAGCAAGCCCAGGAGCAGATAAATAACATCCAGGATGTAAATGCAATACTTCACACCACACCAGAGGGGGTTGACAATGCTCTTGTTGACTACTTCTCCAAGCTGCTAGGAAATAATTCTAATTTTGAAACTGAGCTATCTTTTCTATCTACCATACAACTGCCATTTGTTCAGCCAGAAGCTAGGAGTAGGTTGATTGCCCAGGTTACTGTTGAAGAAATCAAGAAAACCCTCTTCTCCATGAATAAGAAATCAGCTGGTGGCCCAGATGGATTCAATGTCCTATTTTTTGTCCACGGCTGGAATTTTATTGCTCAAGACTTCTGCAAAGCTGTTCTTAATTTTTTTGCTAAATTCAAGATGCTTGGTGAAGTTAATGCCACAAATCTTGTTCTTATTCCTAAAGATAGTCCTCCCACATCTGTTGCTTCATTCAGACCCATCTCTTGCTGCAATGTAATGTATAAATGCATTTCTAAAATCATTGCCTCAAGGCTTGTTGAAGTGCTTCCTACCCTTGTCTCTCATAATCAAGCTGATTTCATACCCAAGAGGAGCATTCTGGACAATGTCTAGCTAGCAAATGAACTATTGAAGGGATGTGGAAAGGCTCAGTCTACTCCTAGTGTTGTTATGAAGCTTAACTCAAGTAAAGCTTATGACAGTGTGCACTAGTCTTCAATTGTTCATATCATGGCACTTATGCATTTTCCTAAACCTTTTGTTGCCTGGATTTACATTTGTATATCAACGCCAACCTTCTCTATTAAATATAATGGTAAAACTTCTAGATACTTTAAGAGCAAGTAGGGAATTAGGCAAGGGGATCCCATATCATCATACTTATTCATATTAGTGATGGAAGTTTTATCATGCATGATCAATAGAAAATTCCAAAGTAAAGAAATAAATTACCACCCAAAATTCAAGAAGTCCTCGATCACTTCTCTGCTGTTTGCAGATGACATTATGATTTTCACCAAGCCTGAAGCTACTTCTATTTCTTGTATCAAGAATACTCTCCATGTCTTCTATACTATCACTGGCCTAAAGCTCAACCTAACTAAATCTCACATACCATTTTCTAGTATCCCACTACAATTAGCTAATGACCTAACTTTAATGTCTGGCTTCCTACCTATGCAGCAAGACATGTACTACCTTGGATTACCTCTTTGTACTTCAAGAATAACAACTGCAAACTGTATCCATCTATACCATAAGATAACTGCTACAATGAACAGTTGGATAAATAAATTCCTCACCCAAGTAGGAAGGCTTGTCATCATAAAGTCAGTGATTTTCTCTATGATGGTGTACTGGGCCAGAACCTTTATACTTCCAGATAAGCTGCTTAGAATGGTTAGGAGTGCTATGCTTAGGTTTTTCTGGACGGATAGCATGCACTCTAAGAAATTGGTTTCATTCTATAAAATATTTGAAAACCCTAAGTCAAAAGGTGGACTGGGAGTTATTGATATGAAACTCTGGAATAAGGCTGCTATAAGTGTTCATCTTAACTCTTTACTTAAATCAAAATAAAAGTATCTGGGTTGAGTGGACAATGATACACAATGTGGGTAGGAAATATTTTTGGACCATAGAGATTCCGCAGGCTTGTAGTTGGATTTGGAGGAAGATCCTTGTATTGAGAAATGAATTGTTGCCCATTATAAAGTTCTCTTTGTCTTTTGATAGTAGAAAACCATTCTGGGATTCTCCTTGGTCTTGTGATGGTCTCATTCTATCCAAAGTTGTTCCTCATCTAGTTATAGCTCAGTTTGGAATCGATAGAAATGCTTATGCATCTAAGTATATTCATAAAAGAATTCTTACTCTTTCATATTTAAGTAACCAATCTCTGATAGCACTGTGGACTAAAATTAGTGAAAATACCTATCCTTATGGTGAGCATGATGTTATATTGTGGCAAGGCAGGAAACATTCCATATCTGATATATATAACCACCTCTTTGGAATAAATGACAAGCCGGTCTGCCCCTAGAAAAAGTGTATGTGGAGCAAATTGTCACCTGAGAAGGATAATCTCATGTTCTGGAAAGTTGTTAGGGGTGCTTTGCTGACCAAAGAAAAGCTCATCTCCTTTGGGATGAATTTGGAACAACTATTTGGTTTTTGTTCCTTGTGTACTGAAACAATAGGACATATCTTCTTTGAATGCTCGGAGCTGGATACTGTTTGGTGTAAACTTTTGGTTTGTATGGGAGTTAACAGTGTTGTGAGCATTGCAGATCAATATTGGGACCTAATCAGGAAAGCAACTAAGTGGAGAAAGAATGAAAGAAGAGTGTTTTTCTTTTGCCTCAAAAAGTACATGCAATTGATGTGGTATGAAAGGAATCAGAGACTGTTTGAGAGTAATTTCATGACTATGGATGCTCTCTGGCATAAACTAAAGCATGAAATCAGAAATGGGTTAAGTTTGCAAAGAGCAAAGCTTGGTGACCAAGTGCATGCATGGATAAGTGCAGCTTTACAGTAGTTTTATTGTGTTTTTTTTCTTTTTTGTTTCTTGTTTTTCCCCGTATGTATGTTTGTTTATGTGGCATAGAGTTTATGCTCTATGTCATTTAATTGTTTCTGTGCAATAAAATCTGGTAGGGGCCAGTCAACCTCGCTAGCTTTGCTAAAAAAATAATATATAAATTATATTAAAATTTATTTATTTATTGCATTGGAAATTCAAAATCAAAATCTGAAATAATAATATTTTTATATTTAATATATATATATGTGTGTATTAATATCTTATAAAAATAATAATATTTTTATATTTAATATATATATATGTGTGTGTATTAATATCTTATAAAATTAATAATATATATACACTAAAATAACAAATATATATATATGTGTGTGTACGTATGTATGAAATTATACATACATATGTGTGTGTGTGTGTACACACACATGCCTATTATATAGCTCATGGCAATGTGTTTTTCTTCTTCTAATTTTTAAATAAATAAACATATATTTCCGTATAGAAAGATTAATATAAACTAATAAAAAAATTCAAAATATTTCAAAAATTAAATATTCCATTAAAATCTCAGAGATATTATGAAATTTAAATAAATAAATATATATAATTTACAATTAATTTTAAAAAATAATATATTATTTTCGATAATCAATTATATTATTTAAATCATGTAAAAATTTAATTTTTTTCTTCTTATTATCAAAAATAATATTAGATATAAATTTAATTTTATGATATTTAAAACATATTTTATAACTTGTATATGTATAAATAATATTTATGTATAGAATTAAATGATTTAAATAATATATATATATATATATATTATTTTATTTCTGCAGAAAAAGCTTTATGTATAATATTACTTATATAAAATTTCAAAACCATGTTTTATGCAATATATGATTTAATGTTTGAATTATAAACCTTATATAAATAAACAATGAATATTAAATTAATTTTAATTTAAAAAAATTATGTTTTTTCTGCTCCAAGCAATATATATGCCTATAATACACTATGAAACGATAAGATCTACTCCTTGAACTTGTTTGCAATTCACTAGAGTGCTAGTCGCTGTACCGATGACCCCTAGCTACCGAATAATATCTGTTTTACTTTTATTTGACTTTGGTAATAGAGAGAAGGGAAGGACTAGAATTCAACCATAGGTAAGGGATAAGGAGGCTTCATAAAAGTTCTTTAATATGTGTGGGTTGAGATGCTTATATAGAGGAGAAATTTGAGACAAGTTAGGATCTAGATCCCTTTTTATCTCTTACCAATTCTCTATTTATTATCTATCCAAACCTTAGCCCATCCAACCATCACATGGCTACCTCTTATGTTGCACCATCTTGGCCGAACCAACAAACACCCATATGGGCTTCAAAACCATTTAAAGCTCGAACATAATATTTTGCATTTAAATCAAATTTAAACGCGTGTCGATATGGTATATCGATTAATATATTTATAACTATTATAAATATATTTAATAATATTTGTTCATCAAATCAAAATAAAATTTTATAACTAATATTTCATAAATATTAATTAATTTATAACAACTACAAATTAATTAAATCATTTAGTCAAAGGAGTATCCAACGTTTCAGTTGTATGACCCGTTAGGTGCAAATTTGGTCAGTGATTAATACCAAACTATCCAAATATTAATGTTCACACATCACTTAGCAGGTGGTGTGATATTTTGGCCAAATTTATCACTCGCTTGGTTTCAGTAAAATCCAATTTTACTTTGTTAAGCGTTACCCAGTTGTGACATTATTTACATCAATTCTCTTTGTCAATACTACATCACTTTGGACTTATGGAATTTGGTAATGGTAAAATTCTAATATGGTCCACATTCTACTCTATAGTCCAAATACAAAGTCCTTGGTTCAATAATAACAATTATTATTAACTAAAACGCTCCGCCAAAGACTTTGACTTTAATTGCCGTGATATTAACCTTATATAACTGAGGAGATGAATCCTCTCTTGAGTAGTGTTTCAATTACAGTTCTTTCACTCGATCCAATTATAGTCATTCGATGGACGTCGTGTCATGATTTAACTATAATCACAGCGGAGCTTCCACATTGAAGATCAACAGTATTCTCAAGTCAAGAGAACTGTGTAATTTTGTCACATTGATATTTTCTGTTTGATCTTAGTTATATTAACCAACAGAAAACTATCGAGTGAGTCATTCCATTGTTATCCAATAACTATCAGTACATAACCCCTTGATGCCCCCAGCAGCCGTGAGTAATATAATGGCCAACATTTGGAGAGCGTTACGTGCTTAGTCTCAAAGGATGAATCGACCAGTCTCAATACATCCTAACTAGGAATATTTAAAATGGTATATTTATTTTCATCGTGATAAATTACTCATAGCTACAACACTTTGTAACTATGATTATAAAACATACCATTTATGGATTTTCTATTAAATATAATTTTAATCAAATTAATTAATTAATATAACACATTATATCAAGTATATAATAGATAAAAAGCACCTTTTATTTCAAACAGGATCGATTATCGAGTTAGTTATATAAAACAAATTACATAATTTCCCCTAAGGCATACTCTTAATTCTATCAATCTCTCATTTGCATTTGGAATTAATTATGGCATCTTATTCCTACTTCTCCAATCGACTACCTCAGAAACCAATCGGGTCACTCACACAGTAAACAGGTATGCTATTAGGTTTCAAGCATCTACTCCGCCAATCAACCTTCTCTGATGCTGATAAACTACATTTATCATGTGGAACAATTTAGGGTATGTCTCTTAACTTCCAGTAAGATCTATGTTTTGTTATGAACTGTATCGTGACATTGTTATCATATAACAATGTTATGAGATTCTCAACATTTAGAATCATCCTTTGCTCAGTTATAAATTTGTGTGTAATGACCCACCTTTTTGGACGGTTTAAGTCGACAATAAACCATACATGTCAACTCAAACCATTCAAAAGGGAGGATTGTTAATGGGGTAAATAAGAAAATAAGAGAAAAGAAAGGAAAAACAAAACATAAAATCTCACAGCGGAATGACAAAATATAATAATCAAATAAACAGTTCATGAAGCTGTTTTACAAATAACATTTGATTACACTTTTACAATACAGATCAAAGTTATACATACAATAGGAACAAATAAATAATGCAGCGGAACACATGATGCGGTGGAATAAATATAATATATAGAAATAATATACTAAATCTTCGTCTTCATCCTCTAGAAAGATAGCCTTTATTATGCTGAAATACTCAGGCTGACCCGAGCGTAATGAAAAGGCAAAACACTCGAGTCAGAACTAAAAGATCTTATGTAAGTTAAATCAAAATAAGAAAATATGAGTGTAACGGCTTTAGAGATGTTTGCGGGATTTTACATCTCCTATCCAGTGTCTAATGTGCGTGCAATAACTTAAGAGATGTTCGGGATTTCATCTCCTAAGGATCCGTTAAACTATCTACATATGTAATACAATATGCTATTATAATATGTCCATAGTAAAATAAAGTATTAAAATAGCGTTAAGGCATTACCCATATCCCCATTAACACATTTTTATATAACTACCATAGTCTATACAGATACTATAAGCTCCACCAAACCAGTGGGATACTCAGTGAGCACTCCATAGGTACGATACAAAACAAAGTCGTAATGAACTCGATCAGGATAAATATGACAAGGCACACGAGGAAATGCCCAGGGTAGGATACTACCATTTTGCAGAACCGAGCTGGTGGTAACACATAACAGCTACTACCGCCCACCTCGAGACACACTCCCATAATCAAATCAAAGTGTGGCCACCAATAAAATCACAAAGTAAGAGATATAGTTTCGAAGAAGCATGCTCGATAGGGGGAGCTACCCCACTTGGCCTAGGTATAGCTCCTGTTTTAGTCATTTTAATTATGACCCAAAAGTCAAAGCTATCCATCATCGTTCTCTTACTTCACTCCAGTAGCGTTCGCCAAACCATCCTACTTCATTCTGGATTCTCTACCACGTGCACAGTTGTTAAAGTGGTTTTCGGTATTAGCAGAGAGTATGACACTATCCGATCCCGGTCTCTTTAACAACCAAACGCTTATTTCACACCGGTTGGTTCTTTACATTTCCAAAACCAATTCATAATTGATATCAAAATATCATATTCAATTCAAAATATCCCTTATTTCTAAACCACCATATTTACTCAAAATATGTCATTTCATTAGAAAATATCATTTCAAATTCCAACGTAGGTTATAACATCATTTAACCCCATTCGCCTTCAAATCAAGGATTTAAATATAAACAATTCAACCTTGCACAGTTTGAATTTTAGAAAATAGTTTGGATAGTTATAAATAGTTTAAAATAGTTTTAATAGTTTAAAATAGTTTTAATAGTTTAAGACAGTTTTAATAGTTTAAATTAGTTTAATAGTTTAAATAGTTTAAGGATTTTTTTAAACAGTTAAAATAGTTTAATATAAAATGGTTTGATTATTGGAAATGGTTTATATAATAAATAGTTTTAAAAAACTAAATAATCTGAATTAAAAAAAATAGATTTTAAACAGTTTATATTAAAATAATTTACTTTGAAAATAGTACCAAATCAAATTGTTTCTTCCATTTCAACAAATCTGGACCATATCCAGATTTCAAATCAACAAATCTTAATTTTAATCTTTCAATTCAAATGACTCGGTTTCAATTTAGTTCCAAATCAATGTGATTTAAATTTCGATTCGAAATAACTTCAATTTTCGAAACATTCATTTTTAACTTCAATTTCGATTCAACAATTCAAATCAATGATTTAAATTCAATTCCATTCTTATTTAAAACCATTTCAATTCATATCAATTTCAAAATCAATTTCAATTTACTTATTTAAACCACTTAAATCAAATTTAACTTCATCGTTAAATTTTAAGATACAAATCTTCAAAATAATTCAAATTTCCGAATTAAAGTCATATATCGATTTTACTTTACATTTCCCAATTTAATTCATAAACAATTTCTTTTTAAACATTTCAATTTCAACTTTCAAAGCTTGAATTAGAAAATAATTAAATTCATAAATTTATTTCCTTTAAGACAATAACATTTAATCAAAAATCAAAATTCAAGATTTTAAACCATTTAATTTAACCAATCCAGTGTCCGTATATAATTTTATATCCTATGGTCAAGTGACACGGATATATATCATTTCCATCCGCAATAAATTTAAATTCAAGCCCCGAATCACAATTTTCCAAATCCATAAAATCATTCGGGTTATCATTTCAACCCATAACGATTTTCCCTAATCTATAAGATCGTTCGGGTATGTATCATTTCAACCCATATTGATTTTCGTTACAATAACTAAGGGAACTTGTTGTGTGATAATAACATATAAAATAAACATAACATCAAATCATCCAGAATGTCAAAAATTAAGCATCCATCACAATCAACAACCCAATCAGCCAATAAATCACAACAATTGACTGGTTATCATTATTAGGTATTTAACTAGCAATTCAGTTCCAATATTAATTCAAATGGCAATTAAATTCGATATAAATTCAATTTAAATTTGAATAACAAATTAAATATACCAAACAGTAATCCATAAATTTCTAATCACATCATAAATTTAATTTAACCAACATAAGATGGTTTAGTATTTGTGAGTGGGTTAAAACACTCACCTTTGATTTTTAGTCGATTTACAATCCGAATAAAGCTCAAAAATCCAATAGTCTCAGAATTCAGCCAAACTAGTTCCATAATGTCCGGAATTTCAATATGATCGCAATGAAGAAAACCACGTGTGAATCTAAGCTCGTATGAAAAAGTTATTGATGTTAGAACATTTAAATTTAAAATTTAAAATAAAATAAACGAGGGGCAAATACGTAATTCTCTTACCCCAGCTAAACCCTAACTACCGCGTACACGAACCCCATACGCAATAGCCGCCACCATCTCTATGCAAACGCCGCCGCCTATGTTCATCACACCTCAGATCCAACCATTCCACCAGGACCCTCGCCTCCGGCCGCCCAATCCATGGCCGCGCGGCCCCATTCGCCGCCCCCATGAACTCCGCCGCCGCCACGCCTTCTCTGGCCAATCGTGGTGAAACCTAGCCGCTTCCGAAAGGACAGTCACTATGGATTGACTCCTCTTATCATCCTATACACGCCTGAACCCTCCGATCGACTCCTCGACGAAGATCCACCGTCGAAATAACAAACCCTAATTTCAATGGCCGAGGATAAATCGATGATTTCTAGCCAAACCGTGGCTTGAATCAGAAAACAAACTGCAGCAGTAGATTGTGCTCGTCGAGAGCTTTCCAATGATATATAATATGACATAGTTTGAGGGGTTTGAATTTGGGAATTATGGTTTGAAATTGGGAATTAGGGTTTCTGCCATTAGGAATGAAGGAAGGAGCAGAAGGAAATAAGCAGTACGCACAGAAACCAGAAATAGAGGTTGCTAGGGTTAGAAAATCTATTTATATATACAAAGATAGATAAGAATGAATGGGCAGATCGATTTGGGTCGAAACGATAACAACAACCCAAAAAACCCGTTTCGTTTCCGGAACGAAAGTAGGTCATCCAATATATCGAAATATAGGTTTTCGATATTTTTAAACTCAGTGGAACTAGTTTCAAACTCTAATTCCATTGTATACAGAAGTTAGCTTTTAAAATCAAATTATATTCATTAAATTCTATTAAATTAATTTCTATGCGTTTCGAGCTCACATGATCAAACGATAAGTCCGATCGCCATGAAACTTGGAATCTTACAATAATTCACTGTTATGGATCCGATGAAACTGGTTTCATCGAAATCCAAGACAGTGGCCAAAATGGCAAAATTTCACGTTATTTAAATAAAATAATATTAAATTGATTAAATCACCTTTAAATTCAGATTTAGAAGTTAACAATTTTCATAATTCTTGATTACATAGAATTTATAATCTTTTAAAAAAAAATTCCATATTAAATCCAATATTTAAATATTACATAAATTTTAACGTTCAGTTATAAGTGTAATAAAATCCCAGTTAATTATATTTTAATTTCAATCAAATTCTTTTATTTCAATTTACACTCTTATTATTAAATCATCCAATACCATATGAATTCATTTAACACTAGTTTACATTTTACTACATTCTTATTCTACGGTTATCATCTTTTACCATTTTAATTATAATATTTTAATTTCATTGATTCCATTAATTACCAATTTAATTCCATATTTACAATTACAACCAAATTAACTTTACAGTTATTTCAATTGACTGAAATTATATTAAAAATAGTTTCAATAACATCCAAACAACATTATTAAAAATCATATTCTAATTATTCTTCTCATTAATAAATCATAAAATTTTAATTTCTCCCAATATTAAATTTCAAAATCTTATTTAATTTTATTGTTTTAATTATCAAAAATTATGGGTCGTTACACTCTCCCCCACTCAAAACTTTCCGTCCTCGAAAACGAACAAAAAGGAATTAAGAAACTCATATACTTTATTCAAATAATCAATTTATAACACTTTAAACCTACATAATTAAGTATTTTAAATAAAATATATCAATTTATAAACAATTAAACCTTCATATTCAAGTCCAATAAAAGTTTGAAAATATTTTCACTTTCATAAATTTTTCTAAGTCTTAAATTCACCAAAAATTTCGGCAGAATCTCCTTTGCGCGGCTTGGTCCGGAAAAATAATAATATCAATAATTTCAATATATATAATATTTCAATAATACAACATCCCAACCATGGGAAAAACAATAAAATATCGTTACAAAAACCGTAATCCGAAAATGCACCTATTTGTCGAGAAAACAAACTTTATTTATGAAACCAAAAGCAGTTGCTATTGCTTCCATAAATCTGTATTTCACTTATATAATCCAAAATAGTGAGAATTATGTAAAAGAGAAATATTTAGTTGTTTCAATTAGTAACAAAAGCAAATCAACACAAAACATATGCAAACAAAGTAGCACGACCATTATATGCAGCAAAGGAATCAATCATACATCCATAGCAACCAAAACTAATGGTTTGTTCAGTTTTAGAAACTTTTAATCGTACAAGGGTGATAAATAACCTATCAAGTGTACCCTACACTCAACAGCCTTATATAATTACTTAATAGATTATTCATACAATCTCAAACAATTAGAAGTATCCTTTCCCAACATCCCATAAGTCAAACAATAAGGAATTTAAATATTATTTGATTTACATTCATTTACTTACATATGTTATTTTCCATTCAATTATTTAGAACATCAATAATCAATTCCTAAAATGTTATATAAGTTTCTTAACTTTGATTCCCATTTATTTCTTTATATATAGTATCATTTAAAATTAAACTAATTATGGATCATTTCATTATTTTCTTAAGTATATAATCATTTACTTAAGTGATATTCACCGTTACTATTCAATTTAGTTATTAAGCATTTTAAGACTTAACGCATGTTTACAACATTACTTGTACATCTTGATTTTTTCATTCTTAAATATATATTCGTTTTGAAGCACTTTTGTTATTAAGATTTTACTTGTATAAGATTCTATTACATATCCATATTTAACATTTCAACTTTTAAATATTTCAGGTAAGTTTTATATATGTTTATAGAATGTAATTGAATGTTACACAAGTTTATCTTGTTCAATTTAGTTAACAAAATGTTCAATAGTTCATATCTTCTAAATTTTCACTATCTTTTAAATTTACAAGTTACAAATCTCTAATTTCTTTATATTTTCATTAATCACTTAGATTCTAATTTCTTATTTTCATTTCAGAAGTTCCAATTATTAAAATAGTTAAGATTTCATTTCATTACAATAATTGAAATCCCTAATCTGTAGAAATTTAAGAACTAAACACCTGGTTCCATTTCAAATCATTTTAAAATAATATATATATATTGTAACGACCCAGAATTTTGAACGAATTAAATTGAAAATATTTAATTAATTTTAAATATTTGAACGATGATTTAACTTGAATCCCGAATATAACTTGGAATTTGGAGATTTAACTTTAAAATTTAATCTAGTGAATGCGGAATAAAAATTTGTATCTTCGATTTTAAGCCGAAGAAAAATATTTCGAAAGCTTTTAAAATTCGTATTGATAACACTGAAGATAATAGAAGCTTCAGAATTGAAGTTTACAGTTAATTGTTCAGTTTAGAAAATTATATCGTTCAGCCGATATTTAAAAATAGTCGTCCGAGGCGCAGTCTCGGAATTCGACGAAACCAGTTCCATTAGGTCCGGAATATTGTATTATTGTCGGATTTCAAATTTCGTAGCATTCGGGGTTGTTATGTGACCATACGATAGTTAAACGCGTTAAAATAAAATGAAATTCAAATTTAAATTTATATTGATCACATCACACGTTTCTTCCCTTGTTTCAGCCGAGCATCACGGGAAGAAATCGTGATAACCATGCTCCTCCAATTTTTAAATATACCTCTCGCTCTCCCCATTTCCTTAACCCATTCGAAATCAAAACAAAAATCCCCCTTCACTCTTTTTATCAGATCGAACGAAACCAACCGGGTACTTTTCATTCTCGAATCAACAAAAAGGGAATTGATCGAATTAAATCGAGAGGAGAGGCAGAAGGCTCACGCAAGCAGCGCGAGTTGGATGGAGTGGTTCGCCTCGCTTAAAGCTCGTGTTGGAGCTGAGTGTCGCGATTCGAAAGCAGGTTCGGGGTGGCGATAGTTGGCATTAGGGTTAGGTCGCGAAGTGCGGCGAAGGCCGAGGGCAGCGATCGCATGAGAGCCAGGGTAGCGTGCGCTTGTCAGAGGGCAGTTCGACTGGAATTTGGGGGTTGGCTCGTTTTCGAGTTCGAGAAAAATCTGGGCAAAGCGATGGTTGCCACGACATAGTACGACAGTGATGGGGAACGACGATGTGGGCCGCGTTCGATTTCAATGGGTTAGGGCACGACTTCGAGTGAGTGAAGGTACACTGTCTTGGTTTGAATATTGCAGTTAGCAAGCCTTGTTTTTATTTTAAGTAATGTAGAGAAAATATATATATATATATATGTATATATAGGCAGAAATTTTTTACAGTAAGGATTAAAACTTATATTATATTTTAATTATATATATATACCTATCTATCTATATAGAATTTGGAAAGAAAATGATGCAACTGCAGTAAAGGTATATAAACAGTTTCTGAATTTTAAATTTTAATAATAATGACATATATAGATATCAGATTTTGAAAAAATTTTGTGAGGGTTTAAAATTTATGTCAAATTAGATTTTTTAGACCTATGTAGATTATTTTATATGCAGTTTGAAAACGGGAAATAAAATAGATATGCATATTTTAAAAACTCACTAGTTTATTTTTAAATAATATATATTTATATGGTTTTGGAAAATATATAAGAACTTTAAAAAGGTTGAGGAGTTTATTTAAGATTAGTAGTTTAAGATAAATTATTAATAAATCAAGTTGGTTAAATGGTAATTAATTGTATAGTTATTTGGATGTTAATAAATTGTATATCGTTTATAAAGGTCTTGAATCGTGAGGAGACCGAGTCAATAGTGAAATGGAATTGGGATTGCAAAGTAAAAAGCTAAGGTGAGATTATTTTCTCACTCAAAATATATTTTGTATGACAGTTATTGATTTGACTGATATTGATTGCTATTGGATGTGATATTAGATATAGTAGGATATATATATAGCAATATATACATATTGGCATATGTATATATTGGATTGATGATTTCCCGCCTCGTATAGCGGATGAGACCCTATTGCGCCGTTAGTAAGCGGATTTTTATAAAACCCATATACCGCGATAATTCCGTACTGGAGCGGAATTGGTATTGTGCTAACATCTGTGGATGCAGGGAAACAGGTTGGAGGGATCCAACTGGATTCCTCACCAGTAGTTATTTATTTACAGATATTGTGATGTATTCTGTTATCATATGTTGAGATATGATATTGACCATTGTGATTGACTAATTGATGCGTTGCATCATTGGATTCGAATTTTGAAATTTAAAAATAACGATGTTGATTTTAAAAGTGAAATTTTAAAAGTGATCTTTAAAAATATACGTTTATTTAAATTGTTGAATTGATTTACTTTAAATAGATAAACGTTAAAACTTTAAAATTATAAAAGTTAAGATTTTGTGAATTCTAACAAAAAATAATAATTTCTTTTGAAATAAAGAGTTAAGAAATTTATAAAATGGTTTAAGTTGAGATTTTTGAATTATTAAACCAATGTATATAAAAGATGTATCAAATTGATATTTATCAATTAAAGTTATTGGAATTTTAAAATGAGTTTTATAAGAAGATATGAAATTTATAATTATAAAATGTGAAGATATGAAATTTATAATTATAAAATGCGAAGATATGAAATGTATAGAATTATAAATTGTAAAGATATGAAATTTATAGATTTATGAAGTATGAAGTTGTAGAATGAATGATTATAAGAAATTTACTTATAAACTGGATTTTTGCCTTTAAAGGGAATATTGATCGAAGTTAATAAAAAAAGAAGATTTTATAAGTCAAAGTTGTTATAAAATAGAAAGAGAATTTATAAACGTTGTTTTATAAATTCGAAAGCAATTAAATTTGGTAAATCAAATATAGGAGGTCATTAAAGGAAATATATTCGCGATTTTGGATAGCGAATTATCTTTTGAAACAAATGTGTAGAAAAGATTGAAATTGGGTTAAGTGAAGTATATTCACGATTTTGGACAGTGAATATATTATTGAATAAAATGGATTCATTTTTTGAAGAAGTGATATTAAAAATGAAGTTAAACATTTTAAAGATGTTTTAAAATGTATTGTGAATCGAAATCATAGATTTCAACATTCATTGTTGAAATAGACGTTTTCGAGAAAAATAAGGAAATGGTAGACTATAACACTGTTGTTATAGTAAATGATTTCCGAAAGGAAATGTTTTATATAGTATTGGGATTTACACATCTATCTAAGTTCTGAATCCCTATACTAGTGATTTCGAGTCGTCGTAACGATGTTTTACGCAACATTCGTTTTGACTCAAATAGATGTTAAAATTAATGATTTCCTTAAAGAATGAATATATACTTAATTTGATTTTAATTATATCGAATATTTTCAAATGTTGAAAATAAATAGATTTGTGAAATACTTATTTTTAAATAAGTATGGAAATGCTTTTCCAATATGAAATGAACTGTTTTGAGATTTTATCTTCAAAGATAAAATGAAATGTGGAAATTGATTTGAAATCGTTTTCAAACGGTTAAGTGTGGAAATAATATATCTAGTAAAGATATTTTTGAAGATGAAATAATTTGAAAAATTATTTGGAATCTGATGATGTTGCGCATCTTTATTGATAGTTAAATAACCGACTATCAATAATTACCTTTAGATAGGTATTTGTTGTGAATTGGATGAATTTGAATGCCACACTTATTTTTGAATAAGCGCTCACTATTCGGGTTAGCCGGGAAAGGACCATGGGGTCGTATAACCCATTCCGAATATGTGATACGTCGTTATGAATTGCATTCGAAGACCGGTGTTGAAGACCGGATATTTTTGAAAACGGAAGGATTATCGTCGAGTTACTCTACATCGGCTGATCTCCGATTTAGAGGTTTTATCACCCTTAGTGACGGGAAGTCCTGACGTGATTGAAAATTATCCGGATGTGCAAGGGCTTCGTGAGAAGTGCCTTCGGTTCTGTTCGATCCCGGAACAGACTTGTATGGATTGTGTGTCTGACGTTACAATTTGAGATATAAAGCTGATTTCTTTCAAATACATTTCTGTTGGTGGCGGAGAATTTATTCTCTTAGCTTAACACCCTTCTCTGAGACGTACGAGCTCAGAGGTTATGTAGTTGAAATTTATCAGCGATATATCCCAATTTGGTAACGTGGCATACTGAGTGTTGCTGTGAAATGATCAGTGTTTGATCATTTGTGATATGATCATTTGTTTGATCTTATATCTTTGTGATCATAGGTTGATCATTTTGTTTGACCCGAAGCAGGGCTTTTTGTAGAAAGCGTAGCTTTGTGGACGAGACTTCGTCGAGCCTCACACCCCGGAAATGGTCGAAACAGGAAGGATGCGGCAAGGTTCTAGGGAGTAGCGCCCCTTAGTGTATGTCATTCCTTCTGGATAAAGGTGGTATCATGGTATGTAGCCCAGATACTTAACCTCTGTGGTTATTGCATTATTATTTTCTATGTGGTTTGTTGGAATCGGGGATCCTCGGGAAGATCGGTGACGATCGGGGGATGGCATACGCGTGTCAGTAGTTACCTATTTTTGCAGAGGTAACCCGGCCTTGTGTTGGTAGAGATCCGGTTAGGTTCTCGGGTCGTCTATTCCAGGGACGTACCCATCGTGGATAGGAAGTTCCTTAGCCTGACCATTTGTTGGAAATCCAAAGAAACAATACGAGCCTTTACGATTTCAATTGTATAACCTGTCTCCTCAGGAGGCAGCTATAGCAGGCATAATATAATGGTACCTATGCTGGCTAAGATTTATATTCTACTTTCGAAATGTTTTCCACTATGCACTAATAATAATATCAAAAAGAATTTGATTTTTGCGTAGTAAGCATCTTTGACTATCATAAGAAGAAATCTCCTCCAAGTCTGCGTTTGCATTGTGTGTGTGGTGGGAGGTCTTATGGTAGTTTCATTTTCCAAAAGCATTGCGAATTGACTTTAAAAATATTTCTGTTGTTTAATTTAAAGATAAACTGTTTTACGATCTCACACCAGTCACCATGACTGACTCGGAGTTTATTGTTTCCCTTCTAAACTCTGGATGCCCACCAATTTCCACACGGGCAGTCTAGAGTTAGATTATTAGGTTATCTGGATATTCTGGAGCTTGGAGATAAGCTGGATGACGAGACGTAGTATTTGTATCTGATATTATTTATTCCGCTGTGTATTCTGTATGAGGACAAGTATAAAACTGTCCATTGTTGTACTGAGTTGTATATTGACTCTGATGATTGATGTATGTATAAAATGATATAGTTCTTTGTTTTAAAGATTATTCATTTATCTATTATATATTGTTCCGCTGCGATGTGTAAGATTCTGATATTGTTTTCTATTCTGATGTTGTTCTGTTGTCCTTCTTTCTTTTTCTTGTTGTTCTTCTCTTTTCTTCTTCTTCTTACTTTTTCTTCTTTCTAAAACCCTCACTATTGGAGTTTCCGGCACTCGATTGCTCGGCAGTCGATAAAGTGAGTATCGATGTCGAATTTTCGAAAGTCGAAAAATTCGGTATGTGATAAAGTGGTATCAGAGCATATGGTTAAGCGACAACCCTGCTCTGTTGGGTGTTACTCATTAGAGATAGAGTCAGTAGTACTCTAGAATGAGTTGAGTGTAATAATAGATACGAGTGCGTACTTGTTAGTGAATATAAAATTGTTTTATATTGTGATGATTGGTTTGTTGAGTGGTATATGGATTCTGGTCGGTATTGTCCGTACAACTCTATCGATAGGGATCTCTAAACACTTATATAGAACAATTCGGCACAGTATTGTTTTAAATAGGGTAAATGAGATAATTTTGCCCAAAACTATTTTTGTATAGAAAGGAAATAATTTTCTATAAAGTACTATAGTATATGGTTGCATGGATGTTTGAAGTGATAATATTAATCTATTATCATTGAAATTGAATAAGGAACTGAAATCGTAACTCCAAAATTAAGAAATGAATTCATATACGAATGAAATTTGTAAATGTAAATTATAGATGTGAATTATAATTTAAAACGGAATCCCAGAGAAGTTTTTGGAAATGTTTTGAAAAGAATTTGAAAAGTATTTTGGAGGAATGAGGAGCTCTAAACTCTTTTCGGTCGCTGGAAAATAACCTCGATGATGACCGCGGCATCGTTGGTGTTCATTTTCGGGTTTCCAAAAGAGGAATTGCTGCCAAATTGTTTTAAATGGAAGTCGTTTGGAAAAATTCGGGTTTTGTTTTAGAAATTCAAAAGATAATTTGAACTGTTTTCAAAAATGGTTTTTGAAATGTTGGTAAACTCTGGAATACTATGTAGAAATATTTATGAAATAAGAAATAAGTTGATAACTTATACAATTTGAATTTTGATAGAATAAATTTAACTTAAAGAATGGAGTTAAATTAAAGAAAGTATAAGTGAATCAATTTAATGAAAGTAAATTGAATGTTGAAAAAAAATTCATTTCAAATTTGTAAAGTAAAGTATTGAAATAAAATTAGTAACGGAAACTAATTAAAGAAATGACAAATTAATATGGTTTCAAATGAATTAAAATTCATATGGAATTTGAAATCCAGTTTAATATGAGTGGTTATAAACCAAAATAGTGAATTGTAAATAAATTTTGGGAATGAACTAAAGTTAATTGATAAAAATTCAATATTCAGAAGATAAACTGAATTCAAATTGGAATTGTGAATTGAATTCAAATGGAATCTTGAAATGCAAAATTGAACGAAATTGAATATATAACTTCTATAGTAAACTAGAAATGGTATAAGAAGTTGATATTAGAAGTTTGTAATAAAATTTGCAAAATAGTTGGATGTTATAACTAGATATTATGGCTAGTAGATATACAGGTATAAAGGGAATTGAATTTGATTTCACAGATAATTTGAATTGCTCGACAAAAGGTACGTATTTGAATTATAATATGAGTTTTTGATGATTTCTGGTCTAGCCGCTTGGCTTTTTCTTTTTCTTTTTGAAATTTGAGAGTCCGTAGGGACGTTTTGTAGTCGTGCCGTATTAGCCGCGCAAAGGAGACGCTGGCGAAATTTTTTGAAAATTCCGAGTGTTAGAAAATTTTTGAGAAAATTTGGAAGTTTAAATTTGAATTTAAACTCGAATTTGAATTGAGAAGTAAACAATGTTGTTTGAAACCTGTAATTGAAGTTGAAAAACTAGTTGAAATGATAACGAATCTTTAGTAGGAAGATTTGTTTTGGAAAATTGATAAAACTATTGGATTGTGAAAAAATAGTAGACGAGTTAAGAACCATTTTTCCTAACTTATAATTTCGAGGACGAAATTCTTTTAAGGAGGGAAGTCTGTAACGACCCAGAATTTTGAACGAATTAAATTGAAAATATTTAATTAATTTTAAATATTTGAACGATGATTTAATTTGAATCCCGAATATAACTTGGAATTTGGAGATTTAACTTTAAAATTTAATCTAGTGAATGCGGAATAAAAATTTGTATCTTCGATTTTAAGCCGAAGAAAAATATTTCGAAAGCTTTTAAAATTCGTATTGATAACACTGAAGATAATAGAAGCTTCAGAATTGAAGTTTACAGTTAATTGTTCAGTTTAGAAAATTATATCGTTCAGCCGATATTTAAAAATAGTCGTCCGAGGCGCAGTCTCGGAATTCGACGAAACCAGTTCCATTGGGTCCGGAATATTGTATTATTGTCGGATTTCAAATTTCGTAGCATTCGGGGTTGTTATGTGACCATACAATAGTTAAACGCGTTAAAATAAAATGAAATTCAAATTTAAATTTATATTGATCACATCACACGTTTCTTCCCTTGTTTCAGCCGAGCATCACGGGAAGAAATCGTGATAACCATGCTCCTCCAATTTTTAAATATACCTCTCGCTCTCCCCATTTCCTTAACCCATTCGAAATCAAAACAAAAATCCCCCTTCACTCTTTTTATCAGATCGAACGAAACCAACCGGGTACTTTTCATTCTCGAATCAACAAAAAGGGAATTGATCGAATTAAATCGAGAGGAGAGGCAGAAGGCTCACGCAAGCAGCGCGAGTTGGATGGAGTGGTTCGCCTCGCTTAAAGCTCGTGTTGGAGCTGAGTGTCGCGATTCGAAAGCAGGTTCGGGGCGGCGATAGTTGGCATTAGGGTTAGGTCGCAAAGTGCGGCGAAGGCCGAGGGCAGCGATCGCGTGAGAGCCAGGGTAGCGTGCGCTTGTCAGAGGGCAGTTCGACTGGAATTTGGGGGTTGGCTCGTTTTCGAGTTCGAGAAAAATCTGGGCAAAGCGATGGTTGCCGCGACATAGTACGACAGTGATGGGGAACGACGATGTGGGCCGCGTTCGATTTCAATGGGTTAGGGCACGACTTCGAGTGAGTGAAGGTACACTGTCTTGGTTTGAATATTGCAGTTAGCAAGCCTTGTTTTTATTTTAAGTAATGTAGAGAAAATATATATATATATATATGTATATATAGGCAGAAATTTTTTACAGTAAGGATTAAAACTTATATTATATTTTAATTATATATATATATATACCTATCTATCTATATAGAATTTGGAAAGAAAATGATGCAACTGCAGTAAAGGTATATAAACAGTTTCTGAATTTTAAATTTTAATAATAATGACATATATAGATATCAGATTTTGAAAAATTTTTGTGAGGGTTTAAAATTTATGTCAAATTAGATTTTTTAGACCTATGTAGATTATTTTATATGCAGTTTGAAAATGGGAAATAAAATAGATATGCATATTTTAAAAACTCACTAGTTTATTTTTAAATAATATATATTTATATGGTTTTGGAAAATATATAAGAACTTTAAAAAGGTTGAGGAGTTTATTTAAGATTAGTAGTTTAAGATAAATTATTAATAAATCAAGTTGGTTAAATGGTAATTAATTGTATAGTTATTTGGATGTTAATAAATTGTATATCGTTTATAAAGGTCTTGAATCGTGAGGAGACCGAGTCAATAGTGAAATGGAATTGGGATTGCAAAGTAAAAAGCTAAGGTGAGATTATTTTCTCACTCAAAATATATTTTGTATGACAGTTATTGATTTGACTGATATTGATTTCTATTGGATGTGATATTAGATATAGTAGGATATATCTATATATATATAGCAATATATACATATTGGCATATGTATATATTGGATTGATGATTTCCCGCCTCGTATAGCGGATGAGACCCTATTGCGCCGTTAGTAAGCGGATTTTTATAAAACCCATATACCGCGATAATTCCGTACTGGAGCGGAATTGGTATTGTGCTAACATCTGTGGATGCAGGGAAACAGGTTGGAGGGATCCAACTGGATTCCTCACCAGTAGTTATTTATTTACAGATATTGTGATGTATTCTGTTATCATATGTTGAGATATGATATTGACCGTTGTGATTGACTAATTGATGCGTTGCATCATTGGATTCGAATTTTGAAATTTAAAAATAACGATGTTAATTTTAAAAGTGAAATTTTAAAAGTGATCTTTGAAAATATACGTTTATTTAAATTGTTGAATTGATTTACTTTAAATAGATAAACGTTAAAACTTTAAAATTATAAAAGTTAAGATTTTGTGAATTCTAACAAAAAAAAATAATTTCTTTTGAAATAAAGAGTTAAGAAATTTATAAAATGGTTTAAGTTGAGATTTTTGAATTATTAAACCAATGTATATAAAAGATGTATCAAATTGATATTTATCAATTAAAGTTATTGGAAATTTAAAATGAGTTTTATAAGAAGATATGAAATTTATAATTATAAAATGTGAAGATATGAAATTTATAATTATAAAATGCAAAGATATGAAATGTATAGAATTATAAATTGTAAAGATATGAAATTTATAGATTTATGAAGTATGAAGTTGTAGAATGAATGATTATAAGAAATTTACTTATAAACTGGATTTTTGCCTTTAAAGGGAATATTGATCGAAGTTAATAAAAAAAGAAGATTTTATAAGTCAAAGTTGTTATAAAATAGAAAGAGAATTTATAAACGTTATTTTATAAATTCGAAAGCAATTAAATTTGGTAAATCAAATATAGGAGGTCATTAAAGGAAATATATTCGCGATTTTGGATAGCGAATTATCTTTTGAAATAAATGTGTAGAAAAGATTGAAATTGGGTTAAGTGAAGTATATTCACGATTTTGGACAGTGAATATATTATTGAATAAAATGGATTCATTTTTTGAAGAAGTGATATTAAAAATGAAGTTAAACATTTTAAAGATGTTTTAAAATGTATTGTGAATCGAAATCATAGATTTCAACATTCATTGTTGAAATAGACGTTTTCGAGAAAAATAAGGAAATGGTAGACTATAACACTGTTGTTATAGTAAATGATTTCCGAAAGGAAATGTTTTATATAGTATTGGGATTTACACATCTATCTAAGTTCTGAATCCCTATACTAGTGATTTCGAGTCGTCGTAACGATGTTTTACGCAACATTCGTTTTGACTCAAATAGATGTTAAAATTAATGATTTCCTTAAAGAATGAATATATACTTAATTTGATTTTAAGTATATCGAATATTTTCAAATGTTGAAAATAAATAGATTTGTGAAATACTTATTTTTAAATAAGTATGGAAATGCTTTTCCAATATGAAATGAACTGTTTTGAGATTTTATCTTCAAAGATAAAATGAAATGTGGAAATTGATTTGA
This sequence comes from Allium fistulosum, assembly GCA_030737815.1. Lineage (NCBI taxonomy): Eukaryota > Viridiplantae > Streptophyta > Magnoliopsida > Asparagales > Amaryllidaceae > Allium > Allium fistulosum. The sequence continues at coordinate 1,363,614,393 of CM060902.1, read as the reverse complement.
AATCGTTTTCAAACGGTTAAGTGTGGAAATAATATATCTAGTAAAGATATTTTTGAAGATGAAATAATTTGAAAAATTATTTGGAATCTGATGATGTTGCGCTTCTTTATTGATAGTTAAATAACCGACTATCAATAATTACCTTTAGATAGGTATTTGTTGTGAATTGGATGAATTTGAATGCCACACTTATTTTTGAATAAGCGCTCACTATTCGGGTTAGCCGGGAAAGGACCATGGGGTCGTATAACCCATTCCGAATATGTGATACGTCGTTATGAATTGCATTCGAAGACCGGTGTTGAAGACCGGATATTTTTGAAAATGGAAGGATTACCGTCGAGTTACTCTACATCGGCTGATCTCCGATTTAGAGGTTTTATCACCCTTAGTGACGGGAAGTCCTGACGTGATTGAAAATTATCCGGATGTGCAAGGGCTTCGTGAGAAGTGCCTTCGGTTCTGTTCGATCCCGGAACAGACTTGTATGGATTGTGTGTCTGACGTTACAATTTGAGATATAAAGCTGATTTCTTTCAAATACATTTCTGTTGGTGGCGGAGAATTTATTCTCTTAGCTTAACACCCTTCTCTGAGACGTACGAGCTTAGAGGTTATGTAGTTGAAATTTATCAGCGATATATCCCAATTTGGTAACGTGGCATACTGAGTGTTGCTGTGAAATGATCAGTGTTTGATCATTTGTGATATGATCATTTGTTTGATCTTATATCTTTGTGATCATAGGTTGATCATTTTGTTTGACCCGAAGCAGGGCTTTTTGTAGAAAGCGTAGCTTTGTGGACGAGACTTCGTCGAGCCTCACACCCCGGAAATGGTCGAAACAGGAAGGATGCGGCAAGGTTCTAGGGAGTAGCGCCCCTTAGTGTATGTCATTCCTTCTGGATAAAGGTGGTATCATGGTATGGAGCCCAGATACTTAACCTCTGTGGTTACTGCATTATTATTTTCTATGTGGTTTATTGGAATCGGGGATCCTCGGGAAGATCGGTGACGATCGGGGGATGGCATACGCGTGTCAGTAGTTACCTATTTTTGCAGAGGTAACCCGGCCTTGTGTTGGCAGAGATCCGGTTAGGTTCTTGGGTCGTCTATTCCAGGGACGTACCCATCGTGGATAGGAAGTTCCTTAGCCTGACCATTTGTTGGAAATCCAAAGAAACAATACGAGCCTTTACGATTTCAATTGTATAACCTGTCTCCTCAGGAGGCAGCTATAGCAGGCATAATATAATGGTACCTATGCTGGCTAAGATTTATATCCTACTTTCGAAATGTTTTCCACTATGCACTAATAATAATATCAAAAAGAATTTGATTTTTGCGTAGTAAGCATCTTTGACTATCATAAGAAGAAATCTCCTCCAAGTCTGCGTTTGCATTGTGTGTGTGGTGGGAGGTCTTATGGTAGTTTCATTTTCCAAAAGCATTGCGAATTGACTTTAAAAATATTTCTGTTGTTTAATTTAAAGATAAACTGTTTTACGATCTCACACCAGTCACCATGACTGACTCGGAGTTTATTGTTTCCCTTCTAAACTCTGGGTGCCCACCAATTTCCACACGGGCAGTCTAGAGTTAGATTATTAGGTTATCTGGATATTCTGGAGCTTGGAGATAAGCTGGATGACGAGACGTAGTATTTGTATCTGATATTATTTATTCCGCTGTGTATTCTGTATGAGGACAAGTATAAAACTGTCCATTGTTGTACTGAGTTGTATATTGACTCTGATGATTGATGTATGTATAAAATGATATAGTTCTTTGTTTTAAAGATTATTCATTTATCTATTATATATTGTTCCGCTGCGATGTGTAAGATTCTGATATTGTTTTCTATTCTGATGTTGTTCTGTTGTCCTTCTTTCTTTTTCTTATTGTTCTTCTCTTTTCTTCTTCTTCTTACTTTTTCTTCTTTCTAAAACCCTCACTATTGGAGTTTCCGGCACTCGATTGCTCGGCAGTCGATAAAGTGAGCATCGATGTCGAATTTTCGAAAGTCGAAAAATTCGGTATGTGACATATATATACTCATATCTTTTATATATCCAATCATATGTAGAAATTTAAAATTAAGATTTGTTTATCAAAACAAATTTGTAGTAAAGCTACTACACTGGCCTTCCCACTTTGAAACTCGAAAATGAATGTCGATGATGCGACCGTCATCACCAAAATTATTTTCCAAAGACAAAAGAGGGGAGTACATAACTTATTTCCTTTTAAAATTCCTTTAAACATTTCTTTCAAATTACATTGAAAATATTTATATCCAAAAATACTTCCAAATAATACTAATATTATATTCCAAAATCTTTTGAAAACCAATTTCAAAACCTCGGAATTTAAGTTCTCAAATTTCCAATTAAATTCATTTTATTTATAAATCATGTTCTTCAACCAATATTTATAAAATTTCACTTCCTAACAAACGTATCACATACAACTATATCCATTTATAAAATTATTCGTGTATATACAAAACATAATACTAGGTAGAATTATTACATTTACCTATATTTCGAAAACAATATTGTGTCGGTCTTCCCTATTAAGTGTTTAGAAATCTCTATCGACGCCATAGCGTCCTATTTACCGACCAAAATTTATAAATACTAAATAGAACAAATTAACCCAATATAAAAACATATTATAACACTAACAAGTACGCTCTCTCATATATATATACACTCAGACAAACTCATTCTAGGGTACTACTACCTTATCTCTAATGAGTCAGACCCCATAAAGCTAAGGTTATCGCTAAACCAAAGCTCTGATACCAACTGTAATGACCCACCTTTTTGGATGGTTTAAGTCGACAATAAACCACACATGTCAATTCAAACCATTCAAAAGGGAGGATTTTTAATGGGGTAAATAAGAAAATAAGAGAAAAGAAAGGAAAAACAAAACATAGAATCTCACAACGGAATGAGAAAACATAATAATGAAATAAATAGTTCATGAAGCTGTATAACCTTTGATTACACTTTTACAATACAGATCAGAGTTATACATACAACAGGGAAAAATAAATAATGCAGCGGAACACATGATGCAGTGGAATAAATATAATTGATAAAAATAATATACTAAATCTTCGTTTTCGTCCTCCAAAAAGATAGCTTTCAATATGCTGAAATACTCAGGCTGACCCAAGCGTAATGAAAAGACAAAACACTCAGATCTTATGTAAGTTTAATCAAAATAAGTAAATATGAGTGTAACGGCTTCAGAGATGTTTATGGGATTTTACATCTCCTATCCAGTGTCTAATGTGCGTGCAATAACTTAAGAGATGTTCGAGATTCCATCTCCTAAGGATCCGTTAAACTATCTACATATATAATACAATACGCTATTATAATATGTCTACAGTAAAATAAAGTATTAAAATAGCGTTAAGGCGTTACTCATTGTTAGTCCGTGAGATGATGGTTTTGATGACAACAACCTTAGAATAGATTATAAAATATAAATACTAACATTACAAGTTTAGATATACATGTATATGCAGGATTTAACCATGCAGGTATCAAGAATGAAGACTGTATAGTATAGAGATTCAAGATATAGAGATAGAAGACTCATGAGTATCAAGATTATCACGAGTTCAAGATTTCAAGGTTAAGTTTGTTTTATTAGGAATATTTGTTAAAACTCGTAGAAAAGCACTGGCATCTTAATATTCAATTTATTCGTGGAATGGAATCCACTTCGAGCCCGTTAAAGGGATGGAACCCTAAGTAGGATGGAACCTACGAAAATCTAGTGGGACATTGTTTTGTATCCACTAATTTTAATTCAAATGATTTTACAAAATTATCTTGTTTTCAAAATGATTTCAAAACTTTCCTTTTAAAAGATTCAAAACTCTCTATCCTGATTTTAAATAATTTTAGCCTAAAAAACATCTTTAATTTCAAAGTCAAATTACTCCTGATTTTAAACTATCTTCAAATAATATATTTAACTTTTAAATATTTATACTTAGATTTAAATATAAAATTATAGTTAAATTATGTATATATTGTTCTTTATATTTACTTATGAATTTCAGCTAAAGTCAAGTATATTTATAAAGTTTAAAATAGTTTTTATATAAGATAAATGTTATTTTCAAAGAAATTCAAAACATCAAAAAAGGCTGTGGGATGTCGACATGCCTATAGGTACCATGTCGACATGGTGTCAGTTTGATTCAAAATTCAATTTTCAAAAGAAGTGTCTATTCGCCATAACTCTTCATGAATGGTCATGGCTGTTGTTCTTCTATAAATAGGGGTTAGTTTCAACGAATTCTTAATCAGTTTTTCTGGTTTTTCACTTCTCTTCTTCTTCCACATTTTATTAATCAAAATCCTATCATCACTCTGCCGAAATCAACATTGAATCTAACTAGATTATCTCTGGTTTGATTCTCTATCACTATCTCAACAAGATCCAAGTGCTATTCAAAGTTATAGGCTTCTTTGTAATCTATCTAGCGAGAAAAGGTGTGATTGTAGCCTTGGAAATCAATCAAGCGAGAGAAGGTGTGATTGTAGCCCTGGAAATCAATTGGGTGAACTTGTTGCCCCGGAAATCAAGTATCTCTACCCAGAGGATTGTGATTCTGGAGGGTGTACCTCGTAGCCTTGAAACGGAGGGTTGTATTTGTAAGAATTGTTTTTGAAAGGAAATTCGTACTTGTGTTGCGGGACTGGATGTAGGGTAACTCCGAACCAGTATAAAATCCGGTGTGTTCTTTCCTTTACTGCTTTTACTTTATATTTGCATCTGTGTTTGATTCTGTGTTCATATCTGTGTCTGATTAGTGTATACATTGTTAACAAAGTAAGATAAACTCAAAAAGATTAACAAATTTCTTAAAACACTATTCACCCCCCTCTAGTGTTAATTCTAGCCTTAAGATCCTTAATCTGCATTTCTCACATTTGGTATCAGAGCAAGGTTTCCAAAAGTTTCATAATCTGATTTTTGAAAAAGTTTTTTTATTTAAATGGCTATGTTTAAGAAATCTGTTAATGCATGTTTAGAAATATTCAGATCATCATTGTCTTTTGAGTCTGCATATAATCAATATTCAAATACAAGTTATCTACTAAGATTGTTTGATGTGCAGGAATCATGCTTTATGGGAATTGAGGAATCAATCCAGAACAACAAACTGCTGGGTAAAAGATACCAGATAATCATTCATCGATCAAGAAGAACAAATGGATATATAATGGAAATCAACAAAGAAATGGGTACCAGATCAATTCAAAACTTTGGTTTCTCATCTACAACTTGATATGATACTGTACTTCTCTCCATCTTCTTCGCAATGCCACTGGTTTCGTGTGAATTCGTCAAGAAATGACCAAGTTATGGTCAAATGAAGTTTTGGTGAACAAAGAGAAAAAGAAGGCAAAACTGTCAAAGGTATTCTTCAAATTGTATCCATAGATTTGATTATTTTGTTCCCAATCCTTTTCCAGATTGTAGTTCTTGTTCTCGTGGTCGTTTTGAGTGGATCATCAAATTCCGATCAAAATTGAGTGAGATATGACAGTTTGAAGTTGGCTATCCAAAACTTAAAAACTATGTACGGGATCTTTTACATTTCTTCTACTGTTCGGCCTGTTGCATCACAATACCGTCCAAATTCGACACCAAACTACTACTAGATCGTAGTCCTTGCCTTCCTCTTCGATTTGCCGCTGGTTTCATCCAATTCCGTTAAGAAACGAAGGAGATATGCCCTCTAGAAGTTTAATAGTATATAGAAAAACGGGAAGAAAAAGAAAAAGAGGAATTTTTATGAAAAATGGTGACCGTTGGGCCTATTTATAGTGGTTGAAGTGTCCATTCATTCAAAATTCAAATTCAAAGTTTTGGCACCAAGTTGATCGATCTACTAAATCATCCGTATCTTTCTCATACGGTCTTCAAATTCAGCAAATGAATATACTGTGATGATCAGAAAAACGAGCCCGTCGCAATAGAACAGATCTGGTCATCAAATTCGGAAAGATATAAATGTGTGGTTCACGACAATGAAGGAACAACAAAGTTAGAAAGATGGAGTGCAAAAATTGGTACACTTTACTATTATTTCATCTTTATTGTTGCATTTAGGAATAGATATATATCTATGCATTTAGTTAGGTATAGAAATTTATCTCATTTATAAGTTTTGATATTTTGGTCCATATATCGACACACCATAGTATAAATATCGTTATACAAGTCTAAATTTTTTTAAAAAGTCTTTTAAAAATGTGTTTTCTTTCAAATAAAATCTACAACTAATTTATTACAACTATACTAAGTAGAAAAGCATACATTCATTCATGATTTCAACTTTTCTAATTTTATTTTTACTTCTCATACTCTATTTCTTTTAAGATACTAATTTTATATCTTTAAGAAATTAGTAGAATGAATTTAGAATGTTATAATAAGGCTCTATTTATATATTTCTTCAATTAATAAGATTGCACCACATCACATGACCGGAATTTTAGATAGCATTTCTAAAATGCTTCTTTTCTTCTATAATGTTTTGTAAGTACTGCAAATTCGTTTTTATAGCATTTCTGTGCTTTGAAACGCTGTAGAGTTTCAGAAACTTTAAACAGTATTTGGTAAAAGGTATAGTTTCTATTTTATAATGTTTTGAATATATTTTATTGCAAAAACTTTTTATAGCATTCTGTAAATGCTGTCTTTTCTGTTTGAAATTTTAAACTATAAAAAAATGATATTTAAACTAAGTATTTTTCTATTCTTTTTAGAGTTATTTTCTAACTTATATTAGAATATTTTAAAAGTAATTTCATTTTTAAAATATTTTTTAATAATTAATTAAATTTTTTAATGTAAGAAGCCTTAATGTAACACATGTTTATTTTAGTTTTTCAATCTTTATTATTTTATGTAATATTTCATTATGATATTTTTTTAAATTTAAAAGATATTTAAACATGTTTCTAAAATATTTAAACCAATAATAATTTAATATAAAGGTTTTAATTAGTAAGATAAGTATTTTATAAACATGGAAGTTTGGATTATAGTAATTAAATTAAAATAATTATTTTAAATAAATTAAATAAGTAGGCTATTAATCTTTATAAAAACCATATTTGATCATATATAGTATAAGTCCTTATTCCTTAGCATTTAATTTTGATATTAAGTTTGATTACTACCTTTCACAATTATGTTACAGTTTTAATACCATTTATTACCTTTAAACTATTGTCTTTACAACTATTTCAGTCCCATTCATTAGTTTCCTTAACTTAAGTCTAGTAATTGGTGTGTTTTACCTTTGTTTGGTTGAAGTGATTTATAATAAATAGTTTGATATATGTATACATACATACATATATAGACACACACATACACACACACACATACACAGATATATATATATATATATATATGCTTGTCAACTAGATATTACTTATCACTCATGTTTATCTTATAGTCTGAACATCTCTTACCATAGTATATATATCATCATATCATTTTGCAAATTATTTTACTTCATTGTCATTTTATTACATATCATTATGCATTCTATTTCATATCACATTTCATTGCATATTACATCATAAATTACAATGCATATCATAATCATTTGCATCACAAGTCGCACTTCATTTAACATATTATCTCATACTACATTGCATATGTTATACACTTCATACTGCTTTACAAACTACATATTACATACATGTATATATAACGAGTGTATTTTATTTAGGAGGAGGTTGTAGTAATGTCTTATAATATAGGATTATTAGTCTTTGGTTGATTTGATTGACTTGATTGACTTGTTTGACTTTATTGACTTGTTTGATTTGATTGACTTGATTGACTTGTTTGACTTGATTGACTTGTTTGATTTGATTGACTTAATTGACTTGTTTGACTTGTTTGAATTGATTGATTTGTTTGAATTGTCTGACATGATTGGTTTTGATGTGTGTGTTGATTGTATAGTCTGAAATATATTTATACATATTTATTGAATAATTATAGTATAATTAAGTTAATATCTTTCACAATTCATTTACTATACTTTGTTCTAGTATTAGTTTAAGGGGGAGTTTTATAGTTAGTGGTTTAGGACTAAGTTTTAGTTTTAGATCTAAGTGTTGATTATTTATGATAGCACTATCATTATAATCACATGTCATAGAGTATTACATTAAGGGGGAGTTATATAGTTTAGAGATAGTTTTTGTTGATGACAAAGGGGGAGAAATATAAAATAAGGTAGTTAGGTATAAATTAAGGGGAAGTTATTAGGATAGAAGTAATATTTTATAAAAAAAGGTTGTCATCATCAAAAAGGGGGAGATTGTTAGTCCGTGAGATGATGGTTTTGATGACAACAACCTTAGAATAGATTACAAAATATAAATACTAACACTACAAGTTTAGATATATATGTATATGCAGGATCTAACCATGTAGGTATCAAGAATGAAGACTGTACAGTATAGTGATTCAAGATATAGAGATAGAAGACTCATGAGTATCAAGATTATCAAGAGTTCAAGATTTCAAGGTTAAGTTTGTTTTATTAGGAATATTTGTTAAAACTCGTAGAAAAGCACTGGCATCTTAATATTCAATTTATTCGTGGAATGGAATCCACTTCGAGCCCGTTAAAGGGATGGAACCCTAAGTAGGATGGAACCTACGAAAATCTAGTGGGACATTGTTTTGTATCCACTAATTTTAATTCAAATGATTTTACAAAATTATCTTGTTTTCAAAATGATTTCAAAACTTTCCTTTTAAAAGATTCAAAACTCTCTATCCTGATTTTAAATAATTTTAGCCTCAAAAACATCTTTAATTTCAAAGTCAAATTACTCCTGATTTTAAACTATCTTCAAATAATATATTTAACTTTTAAATATTTATACTTAGATTTAAATATAAAATTATAGTTAAATTATGTATATATTGTTCTTTATATTTACTTATGAATTTCAGCTAAAGTCAAGTATATTTATAAAGTTTAAAATAGTTTTTATATAAGATAAATGTTATTTTCAAAGAAATTCTAAACATCAAAAAAGGATGTGGGATGTCGACATGCCTATAGGTCCCATGTCGACATGGTGTCAGTTTGATTCAAAATTCAATTTTCAAAAGAAGTGTCTATTCGCCATAACTCTTCATGAATGGTCATGGCTGTTGTTCTTCTATAAATAGGGGTTAGTTTCAACGAATTCTTAATCAGTTTTTCTGGTTTTTCACTTCTCTTCTTCTTCCACATTTTCTTAATCAAAATCCTATCATCACTCTGCCGAAATCAACATTGAATCTAACTAGATTATCTCTGGTTTGATTCTCTATCACTATCTCAACAAGATCCAAGTGCTATTCAGAGTTATAGGCTTCTTTGTAATCTATCTAGCGAGAAAAGGTGTGATTGTAGCCTTGGAAATCAATCAAGCGAGAGAAGGTGTGATTGTAGCCCTGGAAATCAATTGGGTGAACTTGTTGCCCCGGAAATCAAGTATCTCTACCCAGAGGATTGTGATTCTAGAGGGTGTACCTCGTAGCCTTGAAACCGAGGGTTGTATTTGTAAGAATTGTTTTTGAAAGGAAATCCGTACTTGTGTTGCGGGACTGGATGTAGGGTAACTCCGAACCAGTATAAAATCCGGTGTGTTCTTTCCTTTACCGCTTTTACTTTATATTTGCATCTGTGTTTGATTCTGTGTTCATATCTGTGTTTGATTAGTGTATACATTGTTAACAAAGTAAGATAAACTCAAAAAGATTAACAAATTTCTTAAAACACTATTCACCCCCCTCTAGTGTTAATTCTAGCCTTAAGATCCTTAATCTGCATTTCTCACACTCATATCCCCCTTAACACATTTTTATATAAATACCGTAGTCTATACAAATACTGTAAGCTCCACCAAACCGATGGGATACTCAGGGAGCACTCCATAAGTATGATATAAACCAAAGTCGTAATAGGCTCGATTAGGATAAATATGATAAGGCACACGAGGCAATGCCCAGGGTAGGATACTACCATTTTGCAGAACCTGGCTGGTGGTAATGCATAGTAGCTACTACCGCCCACCTCGAGACACACTCCCATAATCAAATCAAAGGGTGGCCATCAATCAAATCACAAAGTAATAGATATGGTTTCGAAGAAGCATGCTCGTAGGGGGAGCGAACCCACTTGGCCTAGGTATAGCTCATGTTTTAGTCATTTTGATTATGACCCGAAAGTCAAAGTTATCCATCACCGTTCTCTTACTTCATTCCAGTAGCGCTTGCCAAATCATCATACTTCATTCTGGATTCTCCACCACGTGCACAGTTGTTAAAGTGCTTTTCGGTATTGGTAGAGAGTATGACAATATCTGATCCTGGTCTCTTTAACAACCAAACGCTTATTTCACACCGGTTGGTTCTTTACATTTTCAAAACTGATTCATAATTGATATCAAAATATCATATTCAATTCAAAATATCCCTTATTTCAAAACCATCATATTTACTCAAAATATGTCATTTCATTAGAAAATATCATTTCAAATTCCAACGTAGGTTATAACATCATTTAACCCCATTCGCCTTCAAATCAAGGATTTAAATATAAACAATTCAACATGCGCAGTTTGAATTTTAGAAAATAGTTTGGATAGTTATAAATAGTTTAAAATAGTTTAAAGTAGTTTAAAATAGTTTTAATAGTTTAAAGTAGTTTTAATAGTTTAAGGATTTTTTTAAAAGGGTTAAAATAGTTTAATATAAAATGGTTTGATTATTGGAAATGGTTTATATAATAAATAGTTTTAAAAATCTAAATAATCTGAATTTTAAAATAATAGATTTTAAACAGTTTATATTAAAATAATTTACTTTGAAAACAGTATCAAATCAAACCGTTTCTTCCATTTCAACAAATCTGGACCATATCCAAATTTCAAGTCAACAAAACTCAATTTTAATCTTTCAATTCAAATGACTCAGTTTCAATTTAGTTCCAAATCGATATGATTTAAATTTCAATTCGAAATAACTTCAATTTCCGAAACATTCATTTTTAACTTCAATTTCGATTCAACAATTCAAATCCATGATTTAAATTCAATTCCATTCTTATTTAAAACCATTTCAATTCATATCAATTTCAAACCCAATTTCAATTTACTTATTTAAACCACTTAAATCAGATTTAACTTCATTGTTAAATTTTAAGATCCAAATCTTCAAAATAATTCAAATTTTCGAATTAAAGTCATATATCGATTTTACTTTACATTTCCCAATTTAATTCTTAAACAATTTCTTTTTAACCATTTCAATTTCAACTTTCAAAGCTTGAATTATAAAATAATTAAATTCATATAAATTTACAATTTATTTCCTTTAAGACAATAACATTTAATCAAAAATCCAAATTCAAGATTTTAAACCATTTAATTTAACTAATCCGTTGTCCGTATATAATTTTCTATCCTATGGTCAAGTGACACAGATATATATCATTTCAATCCGCAATAAATTTAAATTCCTAGATATATATCATTTAAACCCATATCCCTAATCACAATTTTCCAAATCCATAAAATCGTTCGAGTTTATCATTTCAACCCATAACGGTTTTTCCCTAATTTGTAAGATCGTTCGGGTATGTATCGTTTCAACTCATAGTGACTTTCCTAACAATAACTAAGGGTACTTGCAATGTGCTAACATCATATAAAATAAACATAACATCAAATCATCTAGAATGTCAACAATTAAGCATCCATCACAATCAACATCCCAATCAGCCAATAAATCACAATATTTAACTGGCTATCATTATCAGGTATTTAACTATCAATTAAGTTCCAATATTAATTCAAATGGTAATTAAATTTAATATAAATTCAAATTAAATTTGAATGACAAATTTAAATATACCAAACAACAATTAATAAATTTCTAATCACATCATAAATTTAATTTAACCAACATAAGATGGTTTAGTATTTGTGAGTGGGTTAAAACACTCACCTTTGATTTTTAGTCGATTTACAATCCGAATAAAGCCCAAAAATCCAACAGCCTTAAAATTCAGCCTAACCAGTTCCATAATGTTCGGAATTTCGATACGATCGCAATGAAGAAAACCGCACATGAATCCGAGTCCGTATGAAAAAGTTATTGATGTTAGAACATTTAAATTTAAAAATAAAATAAACGAGGGACAAATACGTAATTCTCTTACCCCAGCTAAACCCTAACCGCCGCTTACACGAACCCTATACGCAATAGCCGCCACCATCTCCATGCAAACGACGTCACCTACGTTCATCACACATCAGATCCAACCATGCCACCAGGACCCTCGCCCTTGGCAGCCCAATCCATGGCCGCGCGGCCTCATTCGCCGCCCTATGAACTCCACAACCGCTGCGCCTTCTCTAGCCAATCATGGCGAATCCTGGCCATTTCTAGAAGGATAGCCACCATGGATCTACTCCTCTCATCATCCTCTACACGCTTGAACCCTCCGATCGACTCCTCGACGAAGATCCACCGTCGAAATAACAAACCTTAATTTCAACGACCGAGGATAAATCGATGATTTCTGGCCAAACCGTGACTTGAATCGAAAAACGAACTGCAATAGTAGATTGCGCTCGTCGAGGGCTTTCTAAAGATAAATAATATGACAAAGTTTGGGGAGTTTGAATTTGGAAATTAGGGTTTGCAATTAGGAATTAGGGTTTCTGCTATTGGGAAGGAAGGAAGGAGCATAAGGAAATAAGAAGTACGTATAGAAATCAGAAATAGAGGCTGCTAGGGTTAGAAAATCTATTTATATATACAGAGATAGATAAGAATGAATGGACAGATCGATTTGGGTCGAAATGATAACAAGGACCCGAAAAGCCCTTTAGTTTCCGGAACGAAAGTAGGTCATCCAATATATCAAAATATAGGTTTTTGATATTTTTAAACTCAATGGAACTAGTTTCAAACCGTAATTCCGTTGTATACAGAAGTTTGCTTTTAAAATCAAATTATATTCATTAAATTCTATTAAATTGATTTCTTAGCATTTCGAGCTCGCACAATCAAACGATAAGTCTGATCGCTACGAAATTTGAAATCCTACAATAATTCACTGTTATGGATTCGATGAAACTGGTTTCGTCGAAATCCGAGACAGTGGCCAAAATGGAAAATTTTCACATTAATTAAATAAAATAATATTAAATTGATTAAATCTTTTTTAAATTCAGATTTAAAAGTTAACAATTTTCATCATTCTTGATTACATAGAATTTATAATCTTTTAAATACAAATTTTCTATGTTAAATCCAATATTTAAATATTACATAAATTTTAACAATCAGTTATAACTGTAATAAAATCCCAGTTAATTATATTTTAATTTCAATCAAATTCTTTTATTTTGATTTACACTCTTATTATTCAATCATCCAATACCGTATGAATTCATTTGACACTAGTTTACATTTTATTACATTCTTATTCTACAGTTATCATCTTTTACCATTTTAATTATAATATTTCATTGATTCCGTTAATTACCAATTTAATTCCAAATTTACAATTACAACCAAATTAACTTTACAATTATTTCAATTGACTGAAATTATATTAAAAATAGTTTCAATAACATCCAAACAACATTATTATATCATATTCTAATTATTTTTCTCATTAATAAATCATAAATTTTTAATTTCTCCTAATATTAAATTTCAAAATCTTATTTAATTTAATTGTTTTAATTATCAAAAATTATGGGTCGTTACATTGTGCATTATATATATATTGCTTTTACCATAGTGCTATTCAAGGTGACATAATCAGCCTTTTCATTAAATTCGGCTACGGTCTTCAATTTGGAACATTTCCAACTAAAAAATTCTTAATTTGAATTAATTATTAACACATTATACTAATATCACTTATGAGGTTTGAGTTTGAACACTCTTTTATAAGGATTTAGTTGTTTTTGTAAATAATTCTCTAGTAATTCGTAAATACATGAGAACACCTCATACAACCATTTAATGCTATCAACTTAGATTTGATATTTGCTTTATGTATCAAATACATAAACAAATCATGATATCGTAGACAACATAACATTTATGATTGTTTCTATCTCCAATGCATAAGGAATTCATCTTACATGTTCTGTATTAAACATTTTAATAAAGTGTCATTGCATATCGTTTGGCACATTCCCAATATCTTTTATACTTAATTTAAAGGACATTATTTATAAATCCAATGCCGAGTATTAAAACACCTAAAGCTGATTTTAACACAAGTACATTGTTAATAATCAGCAGTGTGTTGTTTACTTATGGTTTAGAAATATCCATGTAACTTTTAACTTTTTTTATAAGCACACGCTTCCTCCGCATTTTGACTGACAATCAAACTATTTGATATTTCTGTCAAAGCAGCTATTCAATTTTGATGCTTGTCAAACAATACTTTCGTATCTACTCTTGGATCATATCCAAAATCTCAAAAACTCAATATCGCTCCCACTGACATTAAGACACTTTGGTTATTATGTGTAAACAGTTTACTCTAGATTATTTAGAATTCTTTGTTTCAACACATATGTACCAAAATATAAAGTCATACCATGCGATAATTTTGTGAGTAAAATCTGAACTAACTTGAGCACATTGAATGGTGAATCTGTTACGTTAATTTCAACAATTGAAATTCACGGTATTATTCTTATCAATGTGGCTCGCTATATTCTAACTGCATTTGTCTTTCTCTTAAAGACACATTTGTGGCCAATAGACCATTTCCCTTCGAGTACAACTATCAAAAATCTTATTTAAAAATGTACTTGGAATCTATTGCAGATCTGTGCACCTTACCATATCATAGTGTCGACGCTCTTAATGGTTTAATTAAACAATCGAGGATTATTTATCCTTAACATCGATAAGAAATTTAATGTACAAGAATGCTCATTAGACATTCTAATGTATTGTGTTCATTTAGGTTCGATAAATTTCATTTCATCCCCTGTAATCAGTTTTGTGCTTGGATCGTATCCAATTTCATTTTTTTACCAATAATCTCTTAAAGAAATTCCTTCGCTACGAAGTTGGTATTTCTTGAAACAACGATTGTTTCTCGGTGCAACAGAACATGCATTCATAAACGTTTTATGAATTGCCTTATAGAAACTGATTTTGCCTTCGTCTATAATATATTTACAGTCCTAACATAAATTAGTCATCAAATGACCACCGTTTTCAAATTCTCTTTGGATGATTCATACAAGATCCCATATGTATAATTATTACGTGCAGTCTTTCAACTCTCACAACCTGCCGAACTCCTTGGCTTAGGAAATGCAGGAGTTTCTTATAAACTCTTATCTTGTATGGTTTTGTAAACTATGCTTTGAATGATATTAGTTTTAACCTTATGTACTACTCTGGAGTACACACCTTATAGAAATAATTTAATTCAACTTCACTCATCATTAATCGTGCTTTGTCTAACAAAGTTCAATTACTCCTTATCTATACATCATTATGTATTATAGGTAAGAGTAACCTTTGAGACTGAATCTTTTTACATATTAGGCACATATGGAACTCTTTCCAATATACACACCCATTCGTTTCTATCGCATGTTATATTATTTACTTTCATTTTATATTCTATAAGCTTATTATAGACATATTTGTGTATCAAATACACATGTCTATGTTTGTGATAATTCGTCGATGAATATGACGAAAGTATGTTGAACCATTTTGGTATTAGTAGACTTACGATTACATACATCTATATGTACCAATCTGAAGAGTTCATCAACTCTTATGATGCTCCTACTAAATAGATGCAGTACCCTTAATTATTTGAGATATAATTAACTAGTATCATATTATCCATAATCATATAGTAAAAATTATTTCTCAATACTATGGCTTAGTCCAAAATAATTGTAAATAATTTTAGATATTTCAGTATTTTCGAATGCATCACTTTTGTTGTAAAAACAAATACCACATTATAGTTTTATTTTCTTGACAAATATTCATAATATTCACATGAAATATAACACGTCTATTTTTCGGTTGACATCGAAAAATAGTTATTATTTCATAAATAATGATCGGTATGTTTTACGAAAACAATTTTCGTAATTTGATGCAATCAGTAAGTACTATATGGCATGCTCGCACTGTTTCCCATTACTATGATAACATACTAAATTCAGAGGTTCATCATTCACTTATTATAGATTATTTGTTTCATATACTGCAACCACTACAAGAAAAACAGTCTTTTATAGCGGCATATAGCCGCTATTAAACACAACTATAGTGGTTGATAAATGCTGTATATCGACATGTTATAAAAAAGAATTGCATATTTATAACACAAAAAACCGCTATAAAAGAGGATGATTTCATAGCATAAAGTAGCCTCTATGTTACATAAAGACGGTAGCTCACTATTACCGCTATAAAACATCCCAGTCTTAACGAAAATAACAGAATCTTTATAACAAAGTATAGCCGCTATAAAATAGTTATTCTATAGCGCCTATTTCATGCTATATATCAACATGTTTATAGTATATTCTACATCCATTTTGATGCAGCGCACTATAACGATGTTAAGTCATCTGGCCTGAGTCGCCCACGATCTAGCAAACTATGGCATAACAAATTAAAGATCTAAGACATCAAGGCAAAAAAGGTAACAACTCAAGAAAGCGAGTTATGCGAGCTAAGTCATTCTTTAAGTCGCGAACGACCTAACGGGTTGATAGGTAACTTAAGCGACTTAGTGAATTCTCTGGAATGCAGGAGCAGCGAGCTACGACCTAAAGGGCTACGACCTAGCGAGTCATTCCAGAAGCCAGTTCTTAAAGCGCAGAACCCTAGGTCGCGAGAAGCATTAAGTCGCTCAGGATGTACGAGCGAGCTACGACCTATGCTAGGTCGCTCACATATGCCACTTCCTGTTAGGTCGCTCAAGCTGTTCATGTTGTTGTGCATTCTTCTTAGGTCGATATGTTGTATTGATAAGCCACTTTATCATAAGCCGCCTCGCTTAAGTCGCTCGACACTTTGCCGCTTCAGGTTTAGATCGCTCAAGCCTAGGTCGCTCAACTCCTTATGTCGCTCGACCTATAGGTCGCATAAGTCATTCCTAAAGCCGATTCTCCTCATGTCGCTGAAGCTTATGCCGCGTGGTGTTGTAGTTTTAGGTCGTTATGTTGTAATATGTTGTGTGTTGTATATATTGAGTCATTTGATTTTAAGTCGTCTTGTATTTGTTAGGTCGTTAACGACCTATGTAAGGTCGTAGGTCGTGTGTTTGAAGGTCGTGTAAGTGTTGTGTTGTAAATTGCCTATAAATAGGCGAGTCGTGTCATTTGTAAAAGTAAGTTGATTTTGAATAAAACTTTGTTTGTATGCTTTGTGCCACTTTGAAATTGGTAGTTGAGTGTTATCTCCTATCTCCACTTTCGGCATTCGAGTGCGCTCGAATCAACGATTGTTGAAGCCAATTCATGGAATCAAGTGCGCTTGATCAACGTTCGAAGAATTGTAGATCTTCTTTTATGGCATCATGCGCGATCAACGTGACGAAGATAGATAGAATCCGGTATCTTTGAGATCAACGGATTTGGGCATTCGGTATTTTTCAATCCATCGATTCCTACTTTCACCGTTTCATCCATTTTTGTTATTTGCCGCTGCGTCATTTGGTATCAGAGCTAGACTTAGCCAATCATAGCTAAGCCGAGTCTTTGGAGCCAATTAGTATTGAAGAGTTCAAGCCGAGCCAATTGAGTTTAGGCCGAGCTAGTTGAAGTGCTTGAAGTGTTTGAGCCGAGCTAAGAAGTGTTGGAGCCGTGCATCACTTTATAGATCAAGGCCGAGTTAGAGTGTTGAAGTTAAGTTGAATCCAAGTTAAAGTTAGTTGGAGATTATTCGATTCAACAATGCATCCGAGAAGAGGTAATCGTCATCAGAATATTGCCGATGTGTATAGAAGAGAAGATGCTAAGGCAATAGAGCAACGAATTAGTGATAACCTCGAAGAGAAGTTCAATAAAGGTTTTGGAAAGTTGGAGAAGTTATTGATGGATTTGAATCAAAGTCAAAGAGGAAGGTCACCAGTCTTGAACCATGGAGGAAACAGAGTTTCGCCATCGGTTACGGAAGCAAGGAGGGTGTCGCCACAATCTTATCAAGATAAAAGAGGATCATCAATTTCAATAAGATGAGATCACCATGGGTACAGAGATGAAGAGAGAAGAACTCCATGTGAGTTTGACAATGAACCATGTCGTGATGTCAAAAGACCGAGTAGAAGAGATTTGCATGATCATAAAAACATACGTGGTCATAGAGACGAAGGGTGTAATTTGCCAAAGCATGAGAATGATTCTATTTGGCTAAGGAACAATATTTTTCAGTCTACCTGTACTATCTTGGGAAAGGTTTGTAAATTTGTTATTGATGCGGGAAGTTGCGATAACCTTATCTCTGAAGAAGCTGTTAAGAAGTTAGGGTTGAAGACTGAAAAACACCCTAGACCGTATAAACTAGCATGGATAAAGGAAGGGGAAGAAGTGACGGTGGGAAGACGAACATTGGTTACATTTTCTATTGGGAAAAAGTACAAAGATGATATATGGTGTGATGTTGTCAATATGGATGTATGTCATCTACTATTGGGAAGTCCATGGCAGTATGATAGAGCTGTACAACATAATAGTCACGCCAACAGCTACAGTTTCATGTTCGAAGGAACCAAAATTACCTTAGTTCTTAAGAAGCGTGAACAAAGTGACTGCAAGCCAGAGAAGAAGGTGGAAGCAACTAATTTAATATCTTCGAAAGAATTTGTTGAAGTAGTGAAAGGTAGTGTTGAAGTGGAAGATAAAGTAGACTCTTCTCAATCCGCGAAGTTTGATGACCATAAAGTTGATTACTCACAATCCGCGAAGTTAGATACAGATGAAGTTGATGTTTTCAACCAACGAAGTTTGACGAACAAGAGGTTGAAAATTCACAACCAGCAAAGTTTGATAAAAGGGAAGTTGATGATTTTCAACCAACAAAGTTTGATGAACATGAAGTTGAAAATTCACAATCAGCGAGGTTTGATGAGGATGAAGGAAATGTGTCAGAAGATGAAGGGGGTAATTTATTAGTGAAGAAGGTGGATTCGATTAGTCTATTATCTACAGAAGAGTTTGTTAAAGAAGTGGAGGATAGAGCGGAAGTGTTTATGTTGAATGGGAATGAAACCAGTAAAGATCTCGAGACTCCTGAGGAGGATGAGCCAGTGGTAAATGAATTCGAAGATGTACTCCCTGTAGAGTTGCCCAAGGAAGTACTGCCACTGAGGGACATACAACATCATGTTGATCAAGTGCCAAGTGCTATTGTACCACATATGCCACGTAATCATATGTGTCCGACAGAGCAGGTAGAGTTGAGAAGACTGGTTGATGGGTTTCTGTTCGAAGGAAGGCAGTTGTATACTCCTGATTACAGTCAGCAAATGAAAATCATCAAAGACTTGCATGGAGATAAAATCGTGAGCCGTGATCGTACCATGCAGCTAATCTCAAAGTCTTATTTTGGGTCGTCACTGAGGAAGGAAGTTGAAAGGTTTGTTCAGAAGAGCCATAACCAACAAGTTTCAAAGAAGACCACGACAAATGCAGGTTTATGTTTGCCGTTGCATATACATGCTAAATTACGGGAGTATGTTAGTGTGGACTTTGTTTTGGGATTGCCGCGAATGCAACATGGCAATGATTCTATTTATGTAATGGTTGATGGTTTTCTGTTCAAGGGAAACAGGTTGTGTATACCAGAGAGCAGTCTGCGGATGAAGATTGTAAAAGAATTGCATGAAGAGGGTCATGTGGAAAGAGATCGTACATTGTAGGTGATTTCGCAAACATATTTTTGGCCTTCTATGAGAAAAGAAGTTGAAATATTTGTGGAGAGATGTCATATTTGTCAAGTTTCCAAAGGGACAGTGATGAATGCGGGATTGTATATGCCATTACCCGTGCCTACTAGACCATGGGTTGATATCAGCATGGATTTTGTTTTGGGGTTGCCAAGAATTCAGCGAGGGAATGATTCAATATATGTTGTAGTGGACAGGGTTTCAAAATTGGTACATTTCATTGCCTATAAGAAGACTGCAGAGGCCGTTAATGTCATTCAGTTATACTTCAAAGAGATCGATAGACTTCATGGGTTACCTGAATCTATTGTTCCGGAGAGAGATACTCGTTGTTTGAGCCATATTTGGATGAGTCTATGGAGAATGGTTGGGACTAAGTTGAAATTTGGTAGTGCTTATCATACACAGACAGATAGACAAGCTGAAGTTGTGAACAGATCCCTAGGTAATCTATTGCGATGCCTCGTGGATGATAATTTGAAAAGTTGGGATTCGAAGTTATGTCAAGCGGAGTTTGCACACGACCGTGCAGTTAATCGTAGCATTTGGGCATTTGTGTTTGCACACAACCACGCAGTTAATCGTAGCACTGGGTTCAGTCCATTCCAGGCTGTTTATACAACAATCCCTAAAGGACCGTTAGATTTATCAACAGTGCCACCGCAGAGAGGGGTGATTAAATGGGCTAACGAATTTGTGAATGAGTTGCAAGAATGCCGCAAAGTTGTGCAGGAACGATTGCTTAAGGAAAATAAGAAATATAAGCAATCAGCAGATATTAAACGACGAAGTATTGAATGCAAAGAAGGAGATTTTGTGTATGCAGTGTTCACCAAGGATCGATTTCTTGTTGGTGCTTATGACAAGCTAGGAGCTAGAAGGATTGAACGTTTGGAAGTTGTGAAGGAAATCAATGAGAATGCTTGTAAGTTGAGTGTGCTAGATCATCTTCCTACTGCTGACATTTTCAATGTCAGACTCTTGATTTCATATCATAGGAATAAGCTTGTCGAAGAAGAGGAAAGTGAAAATTCGAGGACGAATTTCTTTCAACAGGGGGAGGATGATGCAGCGCACTATAACGATGTTAAGTCATCTGGCCTGAGTCGCCCACGATCTAGCAAACTATGGCATAACAAATTAAAGATCCAAGACATCAAGGCAAAAAAGGTAACAACTCAAGAAAGCGAGTTATGCAAGCTAAGTCATTCTTTAAGTCGCGAACGACCTAACGGGTTGATAGGTAACTTAAGCGACTTAGTGAATTCTCTGGAATGCAGGAGCAGCGAGCTACGACCTAAAGGGCTACGACCTAAAGGGCTACGACCTAGCGAGTCGTTCCAGAAGCCAGTTCTTAAAGCGCAGAACCCTAGGTCGCGAGAAGCATTAAGTCGCTCAGGATGTACGAGCGAGCTACGACCTATGCTAGGTCGCTCACATATGCCACTTCCTGTTAGGTCGCTCAAGCTGTTCATGTTGCTGTGCATTCTTCTTAGGTCGATATGTTGTATTGATAAGCCGCTTTATCATAAGCCGCCTCGCTTAAGTCGCTCGACACTTTGCCGCTTCAGTTTTAGATCGCTCAAGCCTAGGTCGCTCAACTCCTTATGTCGCTCGACCTATAGGTCGCATAAGTCATTCCTGAAGCCGATTCTCCTCATGTCGTTGAAGCTTATGCCGCGTGGTGTTGTAGTTTTAGGTCGTTATTTTGTAATATGTTATGTGTTGTATATATTGAGTCGTTTGATTTTAAGTCGTCTTGTATTTGTTAAGTCGTTAACGACCTATGTAAGGTCGTAGGTCGTGTGTTTGAAGGTCATGTAAGTGTTGTGTTGTAAATTGCCTATAAATAGGCGAGTCGTGTCATTTGTAAAAGTAAGTTGATTTTGAATAAAACTTTGTTTGTGTGCTTTGTGCCACTTTGAAATTGGTAGTTGAGTGTTATCTCCTATCTCCACTTTCGACATTCGAGTGCGCACGAATCAACGATTGTTGAAGCCAATTCACGGAATCAAGTGCGCTTGATCAACGTTCGAAGAATTGTAGATCTTTTTTCACGGCATCGTGCGCGATCAACGTGATGAAGATAGCTACAATCTGGTATCTTTGAGATCAACGGATTTGGGCATTCGGTATTTTTCAATCCATCGATTCCTACTTTCACTGTTTCATCCATTTTTGTTATTTGCCGCTGCGTCACATTTTCAGCATATATATACCGCTCTAAAATGTGTAGATACAATAATGGATATTTGCTGCTATCCTTTTACAGTAACCTCATACATTGCACTTTCTTTTTATAGTACTTATATCATATAGTTATAACGCTTTTTCGGAGCTATGCTTTATTTTACTATATATTTGATGCACCCCACTATTACATTTTAATAATAACAATCAAAATCAATACAAGAGTTACCAAATTCAATACATATACATGATAACAAAAGACAACATAGTTCAAAGTTAACGTCTACAAGTATCAAATGCATCACTAAGAACTTGAACTGCTCAAAGCCTTTCTTCATGCATGTCTTCGGTCATTGGTAGTACTTTCTGAAAATTCAGAACAATTTGAAAATAATTATGTAAAACTGTGATGAAAATTACAGGTTATTGGTAGTACCTTCTATTATTAGATGGATGAAGATTTACATAACTTTTTTAAATATCAAAATTTTCTTAGATGGATGAAGATAATGTCTTGTTGCATGTTGCATTACAACAGCCCGCATTTGCATCAAATTATACCGACATGTTCAGCAATTGGACACTGAACAAGAGAAAAACTTTTAATCTGGCAAGTACAACTGACAACCCATGTGTTGGTTTAAATTAAAGCTTGCACTAAACGTAATTCAATAGAAATTAAGCCATGAGATTAAGTAATACATTATGACTCTGCACATGGAAATAATATTTTACACGATACCTGCTAGATCCAGAAATTGGGTCATGGAATCATATTGAAAAATGTTGACCTCTTCAATGGCAGGGATGCAATTTAGCCCTGTTCTTTTGAAAGTGCTTTGAAGCCTTTTATCATCTGTGGTGTTGGACTTATGAACTGCCTTCTTCTTTCTGAAAGAAGTGTAATTATATATAGAAAAAATAGAAAAATACTCGTTAAACAAAAAGAAAACAAAGTTTAAGGTTTCAAACACAAAAACCAATGGTTCAATTTTGATGGGCCCCTAGTCTAAAACTACCATACATTTTATTCTCTAGTTTGTGATTTACAATGCTTGAAGATCCAAATGGAATAGTTTTATGCACGAGAATAAAGCTTAAAATATTTGACAATTGTACTACAATAACTACATAAACAAGCCAAGCATAAGAGAATCATGTTTAATACAATTCCTCTAAATTCCACATTTATGATCATAAACTCGGTGATTTTAAAGAGAGCTTTAGGGTATAATCTTTAATAATATCATATCGTCGCCCCCACATGTCAAGTAAACTGAAAAGTTTATGTAATGTTGTCTTTCATCCCTAGCTGTTCACATGCACAACTTGAATTAAATATTTACATCAGCTTAAAGCCAAAACATACATTAACCTTATCATCCTTCTGCTTATAACTTCATATAGAATTAATTGGTTCAAGAAAGGACATCAAGCTTTCATGAACATAGGGCTTACAGGGAAATTTTGAAATAAAACTTAATTGCACATCTTTATTAAGTCATCAATTGCCCTTGATATTAATTATTAACTTCACCTGCATATTGATGCAAAATTTCTAGCGTACCTACGCACACTACCCTTTCCACCAGTACGATCTTCACCAGCCATCTTCATAAGTTTAACTCTATCCATCTGCATTACAACCAATAATTTATCGAGTAAATTGGTTAAAAATTTCAAATACTTTTTTCATTCTACAAAGTGTTAATATTATTTTTATTTTTATTTTTATTTTTATTATATAAATTTAGTTAATTTTTATAAAAATTAGCTAACTTGGTTAAATTTAATAATTTATTATTATTATTTTTGTTAGTATTATTATTACTCTAAACTTAGTTAATTATTATGAAAGTTAATTTATCATTATTACTACTGCCGCCACCATCACCACCACTATTATTATTATTATTAACTTAGTTATTTTTTATAAAAATTACTTAACTTAGTGATATCTAAATTAGTTAACTTAGTTATTATTATACTGTGCAATTAACTAGAAGGAAGTTCAACTTAGCATAATTAATTTTTTATTGGTTCATAAATTAATGGATGTTGGGAATATTATGATTTTGAAACTATAACTTCAAGTAAAACATTTATCTACAACAGAATTCAAGTTAGACAATATCTAAAGCATGGTTTAATAAAAAACGTATTGCGCTGAAGTTCTAAAACATAGCAAAATGTATAAAATTATATCAATACCTTCCTTCAAATTTGATTTATAAAGCTAGTGCTTTTCCAGTGCTAAAAAGCCAATGCTTTTCCAAATTTGATTTATAAAAGTTGATTTATATGCATGTCTAGCTTGAGTTTTAAGACCGTTGACCAATAGATATGCAGGTATAAATATTAATGGTTACAAAATCGAAACAGCCTTAAATATATAAAATTAAATGAGGAAGCAAATATGTATAGTATAAAATGAAATGGCATAGCCAGGAAGAATGGATGAATTAGCAACACATAAAATTGAGATGCTTATCATGCTTTACTTGGTTAAGAGTAAGATATCAAGATTTTGTAGTAAAATATTTTGTAAAACATAATAAACTAGAGCTAGCAATCACTTATTTCTTTTCTTTCAACATACATAATATCCCAACAAATAAATATAAAATATTAAGCCATGGTATACTGCTGAGTGGTCTGCTTTATACTCTACTACCTTATCTCAAGAATGTATAAATTGATTTATTTAAGTTTCCAAAACTCTGAGCAACACATTTTATGTTTATATATATATATATCTATGTGTGTGATACTTTTGGGAAAAATATATTTTATGTTTGAATATGATACTTCTGGGTAGTTATGTAAGTCAAATGAATGAAATCATTGTAACGATCCGAATTTTATTTATTTATTTTATTAACGTAATTGACTGAAATCTTTGTGAAATTTGTTATATAAAAAAAATTTGGAAATAAAATTTTGATATTTGAAATACGTCTATTTAAACATAGCAAATGGTAAATTTTCATCAGATAATTTGAAAGTTTATTTTATTGTGGAAGTTTTATTTAATTTTAAATCAGTTAATATTTGATGATAATAAAATATTTCTCAAAACTGAATATTTTTATATAATAAATTTGTAAATCATCTTCTGAGTGAGGCGTCATATTTCATTTCGTCAAATTTTGACTCTCTAGCCCCGTTTATCTTATTCTCTGCAATTTTGCAGCATTTTCAATAGCGAAAGTTCGAGTTTTTATAATTCGATCAAATCACTGATACCTGTGTACCATTCTATTTGCCTCGTCGTACTGATCTTCGCATTATATTTTTCTTTATTTTGAGGTCCGGTACGAGACGAAAACAGTGATATCAGTCCGTTGTAACGGTACCAAAATAGTGACTTTCCATTTTCCTTCGGTTTCAAATTTGAAACCTGTTGTCCAAACAAATATTAATTGCTTTATTAATTTTTACGTGAATCAAGGGATAGACCGTTGAAATTACTTTAATTATTTATATATTCGTTCAAAAAGGAAATAAAATGGTATAATTTCACTGCTATTTCATTTCTGAGCCTTCAGCCTTCATTTCATCTCTCCACTTTTCCCTTCCTCTTCCAACTGCTACCCGCGCCACTTTCTCCACTCCCCTTCAAAATTTCGGCCTCCATTTCCCTGCATTTTCCACCACCCATCACTCCTTCGACCGCGGCCATCAGCCCTCCCTGCCGTGCAAACTTCCTCCTCCACCTGCTTTAGCCTGGCACGGCCGTGCATAGCCACTCCATCCTTCCTCCGCTTCTCACGTCGGTGCAGCCTTCACCGCCTCGGCTGACCAAATTTTTCTCCTTGCTCCCCTTTCTCTCTTGCGCCGAACCTCTGACTGATGTAGCCACCTCCAACACTGAGATCTCCTCCTCCACAACCCTGACCACTTCGTTTCCTCGCTCGCTGGCCGGGGCAGCTATTTTCTTTGGTATGTTTGTATATATATTTTATAAGAAAGTTATATACATTACCTGTTAGTTATATAATTTTTTATAATATACTGTTTATAAGTTATGACGTGTATGACAATGTTTTATGTTTATATAAGTTATACTTATGATTCTGAAATGAACATATAGATATATATTATGAAGTATATATTTGGTGGGTTTGTATTATGTATATAGGTTATATAAGCCATATATGATATCAGTTTATATATAAGCCTATACAAGATTTATATGGATAGGTATATATTGGTTGATCTGTGAATATTATATATATATATATATAATATACTATTTTATAAATATTATGTTACCATATATATATATATATAGGATATTTAAAGTAGTTACATATGATGTGTACTGTATGATTTATACATATATTTGCTGCAAAACATATGGAAAGTCTGATCTATTTATTTCAAAAATTTTGATATAAATATACATAGGCTGGATTCCCAAGTTTTATATATATGTACGTATTATATTAAAAGATGAATATATGTTTGGAAGCATATTTTATACGGTTTGTGTCTCTGTTCTTATTTGGAAAAATATTGATATTAAAATAAAAAAATTTCGTGTATATATAATAAACTATCTAAAGTGTGCAAGCCACACTAGTTTTATATCTGATGTTGGGTTTTAAATATATGTTTATAGTTGTAACATATAATAGGTTCTATGTATAAAAGTATATGTGAGTGACAGCCTATATATATGTGCTGTACATATATTATAGAGAAGTCTATCTATGCTATATTTTTTTTACATATAATATACTAGCTTTAAACATTGATTTCATTTGCACTCTTATAATATGCAAGCTATACAAGTTGGTTATATTTTTTTCTGCCGAGTTTTCATATGTATAGTTTTTACGTTTGAAGCATACAGGTAGGTATATTAGTTGAAAAGGTAGATTATATACATGTTTGATTTCTAGATATTTTTGTATGTTATATATATATATTCCGTTTGTTTGTATCTATGAGTTATAATATGACGACTTATGTATGTTTAAAGGTATGTGAATTTTATACTAGTTTCTTTTTATAAGATATGTTGTTTATTTTATGTGTTTTACTTAAATAATGATTTTTTTTGAAATATATATATATATATATATATATTTAATTTAATATGTTTTAAATTTAGAATATGACTTTATATATATATATAGTTATATATAGTCATATATATATATTTACTTATATCAATTATCTTCGTCGATCTAGTTCTGATTTGATCTTGTCTATCCCATTTATCTGCTTCGTTCGTCGAACCGTGTCCATCTAGCGTTGCTTTGAGATTCGTAACTCATTTCTTTGTCAAATCTATCTAGCCTCGAAAGGTGAGCAATCACTCACGATTAACGTTCTTGTATTTATTGGATTTGATTTCAATTGAAACGACAATTGAAATATGCTGCTGTAGTTAATTAAATTGTTATATATGCTATTATCTGTAACCGTTCACCTGTGCGATATGACACCATATCCTGTTGTTTATATTATATTGTTATTGATGATATATGCCTGCTATGTTATTATCATATCTGTTATCACTCTGCAAGTTCCCTGTTAGTATAGAATTCCCTATGGGTTGAAATGATACATACCCGAACGATTTTGTAGAATAGGGGAAAATCGTTATGGGTTGAAATGATAAACCCAAGCGATTTTCATTGAATTGAATTTGGGATTGCGGGTTGAAAAGATATATACCCGTATATTTTAAATTGCAGATTGAAATGATAAATATCTGTATCACTTGACCATAGGATAGAAAATTATATACAGGCACCGTTGGTCTATATATATATATATATTTCCAAGGTTTTTAAAAGAAATATATGTGGTTTTAATAAATATTGATTTTAAGATATTATAATTGTGAAATTTGAGGAAACTATTTTTATTTTATATAAAGTATTTTAATATATAAAAATATTTTACTTTATGAATATATTTTATTTTAAACTATTTTAATATAAAACTATTTTAATATACTAATTATTTTAATATAAACTATTTTTAATTTGTAACTATTTTATTTTATAAACTATTTTATTTTATAAACTATTTTATTTTATAATCTATTTTATTTCATATACTATTTCCTATATCTAAACTATTGAGTGGAAAGTGTTATGATTTCAAAGTGTAATAATTTCCAAAGTGTTATGATTTCTAAAGTGCTATGATTTCAAAAGTGTTGTGATTTCGAAATGGTTATAATTTAAAGTGTTACGATTCTAGAAATGAATATTATTTAAGTGAATAATGATATTGAATTGTTATGGTTTCGAAATGAATATGATATTTTGATTTTGAAGCATGAACTATTTGAAAATGACCATGGTGTTATAATAACGTTTGGTTGTTAAAGAGATCGGGATCGGATATTGTCATACTCTCTGCCAATACCGAAAACCACTTTAACAACTGTGTACGTGGTGGAGATTCCAGAAATGAAGTAGGATGGTTTGACGATGATTCTATATGGTATGACGTGACCCTGACTCCCGTGAGTCAGCTTAGATGTGACTAAAATCAGGAGCTACGCCGGGCCAAGTGAGGTCATTCCTCCGATCGGGCATATTTCTTCGATACCATTATATTGCTTTTGTGATTTGATTTGGTGGCCACCCTCGATTTTTGATATGGGAGTGTGTCCGAGGTGGGCGGTAGTAGCTGATATGCATTACCACCAGTCCGGATCCACAAACAGTATATCTACCCTGGCAATTCCTCGTGTGCCGTGTTCACATGCCATATAGCGCCTTCTACGAGTTTGTTTTGTGTCGTACCTATGGAGTGCTCCCTGATAGCCCACTTGCGAGTGGAGTTTACAGTTTCTGTATAGACTACGGCATTATAAAAATGTGTTAAGGGGGATATGGGTAACGCCTTAACGCTATTTTAATACTTTTACTTTACTATAGACATATTATAATAGCGTATTGTACTACATAGTAGATAGTTCCATGGATCCTTAGAGGATGGTTATCCCAAACATCCTTTGAGTTACTTGTATTTCAGTTGATATTTCACTTGAGTTGGATTTATTGATATAAGAATGTTAATCCTGACTCGAGTGTTTTGTGTTTTGCTTTACGCTCGGGTCAGACTGAGTGTCCCAGCATTTGAGACTCACCTTTGGAGCTTTGGAGTTGGAGCTTCATCTGAAGATCCATTTATATCCATTCAGCATTCAGCTATCCAGTTGTTGGTGCAGACTTGTCACCCGTTGCATTCGAGACAGCATCATATTTGAGATATTCTGTTGTATTTTATTTCAACTCTGTTATTTATCTATTCCACTGCTTACTATTGTAATACTCTATGTTTGTGATTCTGTGATTGATTTATTTACTGTATATGCTGAGTTTTGCCAAATTATAAATTAACAATCTGATATTTTGAGCAATTCAAGTCCGACATGTGCGGATGCGAATGGTTGAAAATACCGGGCCGTTACAGTTGGTATCATAGCTCTGGTTTTAGGCAAAACTTAGCATATAGAGTAAAAATTAATTTCAGAATCACCTTCGTTCGAGCTTGGATTCCTTCCTCCTTGATTCGGATTTCTTTCGAACTTTGGAACTCTCCCCTTCGTTCTGAAATCCATTCTTGTCTCTCCCTATTCGTGTTTTCTTAATTTTGAAGTATCCCTTAACTCCACTTCGGTTAATCTCTATAATGAATCAACAGTTCCGCCAATCTTAGAATGATTGTAAAGGGGTGAAACTCCTTTACAACAGGCATTGATTCATTGGAGATTTCTATATCCTCAGTTCAGATGCTGCTATCTTTTGTCATACCCGAATCCTATTCTCTTGTGATCGAATTCAATTTGCTTTACAATTCTGCATCGATCTTGGTCTTGAAGTCACGGTTGACTCGGTTAAGGTTACCCGCGATTTATATAAGTCTATCTATCTCTTTGTTTTGTAGTTTAATCATCTTATATTTGTTTCGAGTTTATCTTCTAGTTAGAATTCTTTTGATTAGGGTCTCTCTAATTTGAATCTCTATCCTTGTTTTGAAATCCATCCTTGAATCATCATGCGAGGGAGTGTATTTGTTGTTAATATAAATGTTTTATATTGTGTTTTTTGAGTTGTTAAGTTTGAATTTTAGGTTTCGATTGATTCGTCTAGCTAACGCTACCGGTAGGAATTCCAAAACACTTGAACAAAGCAAACTGACATAATATTGTTTTCAAAATTAGTAAATCATAAAATTTTATGTATGATTATATTATATATATAAAGGTATAAATTTCTGAAATTAAATGGTTAAATGAATTGGTTGTTAGAAATGATAATATTTGATTTTCATCTATTGTTTTATAAACCATTGACTATTGCATCATGATATGAAGTAATGAATTTATAAACATGGTTTATAAATTGATTTGAAAAATGAAATGAATTTAACTTAAGAATTGAGAATTTAATTTCCGGTGATTCCAAACTTTGGTTTTAGAGTTTTAAATGTATATTATTTAAAAGTATTTTGGATGGAAATCGTTTCCAAAGAATTAAAAAAAAAGTTTTAGATCAGTACTCTCTTCTTTTGGTCGCCGGAAAATAATTTCGGTGATGACGGCCGCATCATCGACATTCATTTTCGAGTCTCAAAGTGGAGAGACCATTCAGTAGCTTTGCTACATTTTGTTTTGAAAAAAATACAAATTTGAATTGAATTTCTTAGGTACGACTTGATTTATAATATATATAAGTATATGCTTATAGATTTGACTTGATATGTATATGCATATAATTATTTCAAAATAGTTTGAAGTGAAATCGGAAATTTGAATCTTAAGTTCTATAGTAAGAAATGGTTTCAATTATTGAATTAAAGTGAGATTTTGAATAATTGGAATACCTGAAAGGAGAAATGAATTTATAATAACTTGAAATAGTTGAATTGGAATAAAAATTGTTTGTATAATACTTAATTGCATTCTAATATATATAACTTGCCCAAAATATTCAAAAAATTAAAATGTTAGGATGAATGTATAATTAAATGCTATACAAGATGAATTTAAGTAATAAGGGTGTTCAAACTGGGATTTTACTTGATAAGTGTTGTAAATTTGTATAGTGTTTAATTATAACTCAGAAACATTAATATAACTTACCTAGAAAAGTTAAAATGTTAATGAGAATATGTAATTGAATAATATACAATATAAATATGAGTAATAGGATATCAAAAATGATATTTGGATTAGGGAATTTACTGATACTAAATTGGATAATAAATTGGATAATGAAAAGGAAATTTATTTGTTGAATAATATAGGGGTATAAGGAATGTTTATACATGTAATATATGTTGCAAAATATATGTGAAGTGATAGAAATCCAATAAATAAAGGAGAATGATAGTTAAGCAAATTAATAGGGACTGAAGAATAGTTATAATTGGAATCAACTTAACTGAAGGTAAATGGAGTAAATAAATGAGTTAAATCAAAATAAATTTTGTTTTGAAAAGGAGGTTTTTCAACAAATGCTAATAAATTGATATCAAATCTATTGATTGAAATACATTAAATTGAATCAATAAAATCTGGATATAATAAATAGTTATTGATTTAATAAAATAGATTAAACCAAATTGTTGAATATTAATTTATTAAAAATTGAAAAATCTATATGGTTTTGGATAGTTGAAGTTGAATATTGAGGTGGAATTAACTATGGTTGATCAAATAGATTTAATAAATGAGTGAGATAAAACAGATATTGCTGTGAAATTTTTTGTAATAAATGTTAATAAATGGGAAACAAATCAATTGAATAAAAATATATAGAATTGAAATCAGCCTAATGTGAACACCATAAATTTGATTGATTAAATAAGATGAATTGGAATCAATTAATTTTAACATAAATTGAAGTTTATATGGTTTAAATTAATTG
This sequence comes from Allium fistulosum, assembly GCA_030737815.1. Taxonomy (NCBI): domain Eukaryota; kingdom Viridiplantae; phylum Streptophyta; class Magnoliopsida; order Asparagales; family Amaryllidaceae; genus Allium; species Allium fistulosum. The sequence continues at coordinate 1,363,582,257 of CM060902.1, read as the reverse complement.
TTTTATTTATATTTCAAATCTATTTTTCTTTCTGGTTGTTTCTATTCTCTTGTCTCCTTCCTTTTCGAGGACGAAAAGTTTTGAGTGGGGGAGAGTGCAACGATCTGAATTTTTTTTATTTATTTTATTAACGTAATTGACTGAAATCTTTGTGAAATTTTTATATAAAAAAAAATTTGGAAATAAAATTTTGATATTTGAAATACGTCTATTTAAACATAGCAAATGGTAAATTTTCATCAGATAATTTGAAAGTTTATTTTATTGTGGAAGTTTTATTTACTTTTAAATCAGTTAATATTTGATGATAATAAAATATTTCTCAAACCTGAATATTTGTATATAATAAATTTGTAAATCATCTTCTGGGTGAGGCGTCATATTTCGTTTCGTCAAATTTTGACTCCTCTAGCTCCATTTATCTTATTCTCTGCAATTTTGCAGCATTTTCAGTAGCGAAAGTTCGAGTTTTTATAATTCGATCAAATCACTGATACCTGTGTACCATTCTATCCACCTCATTGTACTGATCTTTGCATTATATTTATTTCTGTATTTTGAGGTCCAGTACGAGACGAAAACGGTGATATCAGTCCGTTGTAATGGTACCAGAATAGTGACTTTCCATTTTCCTTCGGTTTCAAATTTGAAACCTGCTGTCCAAACAAATATTAATCGCTTTATTAATTTTCACATGAATCAAGGGATAGACCGTTGAAATTACTTTAATTATTTATATATTCATTCAAAAAAGAAATAAAATGATATAATTTCGCTGCTATTTCATTTCTGAGCCTTTAGCCTTCAATTCATCTCTCCACCTTTCCCTTCCTCTTCCAACTGCTACCCACGCCACTTTCTCCACTCCCCTTCAAAATTTCGGCCTCCATTTCCCTGTATTTTCCACCACCCATCACTCCTCCGACCGCGGCCATCATCCCTCCTCGCCGTGCAAACTTCCTCCTCCACCTGCTTTAGCCTGGCACGGCCGCGCATAGCCACTCCATCCTTCCTCCGCTTCCCATGTCGGTGCAGCCTTCACCACCTCGGCTGACCAACTTTTTCTCCTTGCTCCCCTCTCTCTCTTGCGCCGAACCTCTGACCGATGCAACGCCTCCAATGCCGAAATCTCCTCCTCCACAACCCTGACCACTTCGTTTCCTCGCTCGCTGGTCGGGGCAGCTCTTTTCTTTGGTATGTTTGTATATATATTTTATAAGAAAGTTATATACATTACCCGTTAGTTATATAAATTTTTATAATATACTATTTATAAGTTATGACGTGTATGATAATGTTTTATGTTTATATAAGTTATACTTATGATTCTGAAATGAACATATAGATATATATTATGCAGTATATATTGGGTGGGTTTGTATTATGTATATAGGTTATATAATCCATATATGATATCAGTTTATATATAAGCGTATACAAGATTTATATGGATAGGTATATATTGGTTGATATGTGAATATTCTATATATATATAAAATATATACTATTTTATAAATATTATGTTACCATTTATACATATAGGATATTTAAAGTAGTTACATATGTTGTGTACTGTACGATTTATACATATATTTGCTGCAAAACATATGGAAAGTCTGATCTATTTATTTCAAAAATTTTGATATAAATATACATAGGCTGGATTCCCAAGTTTTATATATATGTACGTATTATATTAAAAGATGAATATATGTTTGGAAGCATATTTTATACGGGCTGTGTCTCTGTTCTTATTTGGAAAAATATTGATATTAAAAAATAAAAAAAATTCGTGTATATATAATAAACTATCTAAATTGTGCAAGTCACACTAGTTTTATATCTGATGTTGGGTTTTAAATATATGTTTATAGCTGTAACATATAATAGGTTCTATGTATAAAAGTATATGTGAGTGACAGCCTATATATATGTGCTGTACATATATTATAGAGAAGTCTATCTATGCTATATTTTTTTTTACATATAATATACTAGCTTTAAACATTGATTTCATTTGCACTCTCATAGTATGCAAGCTATACAAGTTGGGTATATTTTTTCTGCTGAGTTTTCATATGTATAGTTTTTACGTTTGAAGCATACAGGTAGGTATATTAGTTGAAAAGGTGGATTATATACATGTTTGATTTCTAGATATTTTTGTAAGTTATATATATATATATTCCGTTTGTTTGTATCTATGAGTTATAATATGACGACTTATGTATGTTTGAAGGTATGTGAATTTTATACTAGTTTCTTTCTATAAGATATGTTGTTTTATTTTATATGTTTTACTTAAATAATGATTTTTTTTTGAAATATATATATATATATATTTAATATGTTTTAAATTTAGAATATGACTTTATATGCAACAGCCCGCACCTTATTTAACGCAGATATTGTCCCCAACTTAGTCACCTCCGCCTCGTGGGCCAAGTCAACGTGTGGGGTTTTGTTCCTCACATGGCCTCGACGTTGTTATGAGTTGAAGGCTTTGGTATATAAGCACCCACTTTATAGTATTATCCATGATGTGGGACTATTATTCCCATTTTGAAGGGGTGTTACAATCTCCCCACCCTTTAGAGCCCAACGTCCTCATTGGCTAATGAACACCACCCAAGCGTCGTGGCTGTAACACGTACAGACCACAATTCCGGTTGGGTATGGCTCTGATACCATTGTAACAGCCCGCACCTCACTTAACACAGATATTGTCCCCAACTTAGTCACCTCCGCCTCATGGGCCAAGCCAAGGTGTGGGGTTTTGTTTCTCAAAAGGCCTCGACGTTGTTATGAGGTGAAGGCTTTGGTATATAAGCACCCACTTTATAGTATTATCCACGATGTGGGACTATTATTCCCATTTTGAAGGGGTGTTACATTTTATATATATATAGTTATAGTTATATATAGTCATATATATATTTACTTATATCAATTATCTTCGTTGATCTAGTTCTGATTTGATCTTGTCTATCCCATTTATCAGCTTCGTTCGTCGAACCATGTCCATCTAGCGTTGCTTTGAGATTCATAACTCATTTCTTTATCAAATCTATCTAGCCTCGAAAGGTGAGCAATCAATCACGATTAACGTTCTTGTATTTATTGGATTTGATTTCAATTGAAACGACAATTGAAATATGCTGCTGTAGTTAATTAAATTGTTATATATGCTATTATCTATAACTGTTCACCTGTGGGATATGACACCATATCCTGTTGTTTATATTATATTGTTATTGATGATATATGCCTGCTATGTTATTATCATATCTGTTATCACTCTGCAAGTTCCCTGTTAGTATAGAATTCCCTATGGGTTGAAATGATACATACCCGAACAATTTTGTAGAATAGGGGAAAATTGTTATGGGTTGAAATGATAAACCCAAGCGATTTTCATTGAATTGAATTTGGGATTGCGGGTTGAAAAGATATATACCCGTATATTTTAAATTGCGGATTGAAATGATAAATATCTGTATCACTTGACCATATGATAGAAAATTATATACAGGCACCGTTGGTCTATATATATACAAGTATGGTGGCACGTCCGTTGGACGTGTGCAAAGAAGAAAGTGACGTATTTTGTCTTTGCTACAATTATGATATTGTGAGAGATTATAGTAATGTTTTCGTTAATTACGGGAAAAAAAGGAAGAGGATATTACAAATAAACAGAAATAAGGTGTTTTAAGAAAGACGATAGGTAACCCGATAATGATGAAGCACCTTTGTAGGAGTTCTTTGGTACGTGCGATGCACGTGCACGTGTGCAGGAGGAATTGGTATTATAAAACATTGTTTGTTAGTTTTTTTTTGTCAGCTGACGAAATGACATTGTATGTGATGTTGCATTTTTATGTGCGTACATGCACAAATCTTTTTTTTACATTAATGTTGGTATTTTGTATGTAAAAGGAGAGTTATATGATATATACAATAGTTATGGCTTCGCCATTCAAAATTTAGCATCATCCAAAAAGCCGAGCATTTCAAGAAATGATTTCATAAGGAATTATACTGTACATGCATTGATCTTTAGTTGACAATTCAGTTAGTCAAGTCTGATTTAGTGAGGAACGCTATTTGTACATGCATTGATCTTAAGTTGATGATTTAAAGCTAGCAGCTTCTTTTGTTGCGGATTGGTCTTCGGAGAACTTTTATATTTGGATTAGTAAGATTGAGCACTGCAGGTCTTTTATATTGTACTATTGACGTGTGGATTTTCAAAATTTGGGAAGTCTACCGCAGTCATTCTGGTTCAGCAAAGTTAAGTGCAAGGTTTAGGTAGGCATGATACTTATAAAGATCAGTATGCCCTACATTGGCTGAATGGTTAAACTTTTTTCTAGCCATTATGTATTGAGAAATTAATCTTGTGACATGTAAGAGTTGTACCAAGCATCATGTACTTGGACCATTATAGTATAGGATCAGACTATTATCATATTATAACCTATAAAACAAAAAGTAAAACTCATCATTGTTTAAGATATAAAATGATACCTGGAGAGGAAGAAAACTCTTAGCGTCAATGTCAAATAAAAGTGTTTAACATATAAAGTATGCATGCATGTACTCTGCACGTGACCGAAAAAAGTGTGCGCGAAAGTAAGTTGGCAGCGGGATAGGTTCGGTAGTATAGAGAGGGAATTATATATGTGTGAAGTTAGAAATTGCGTTGTAGCAACAAAAGTGTAGTAATCTGGTATGCTGGAATGCAGTGGGGTTGAAATTAGTAGACGAAATGTTTGTTGGTTGACGTAGTAGGAGGAGATCAGGTCAGCATATTTTTTGTGTTTGAGAATGTGTTATTTAGATGCAGTTAAAGCCATATTTGTATATAGAGAAATTTTCTTTTCCACCATAGTAATTGCACTTCCTACTACTCTCTTCCTCGTAGACCGTCATTTCTTTTTTAACTATAAAACTGTTTAATGCTAGTATGTAGATTTAAAATTTTCTTTGAGGGTAATTTCGTTATGAAAATTTGTAAGACATTCCAATTTTTGAAGCGATTGAGTTAGAGTAATATCGTTATAAAGTGTGTAGATTGGCTCAAAAAATTGACATGAATCATTACAAAAGACGTAAAATTCAAGATGTATCATTTGGGAAAAATACTTCTTATGAGGTTCATAATCCTATTCTGTGTAAAAATTTCAAGTAGTTGCACTGCCTTATCCTTGATCTATTACTTCATTAGTGAAGTATTTTGCAGAAGTAGATGAACTATTTGAAATTACTCCAATAAAGTAAAATCTAGTTCAAGTAGATTGTAATAATTGTATATAATCTTCTCAAACACTAATTCATTTCACAATTTCAGTCAAATAATAACAGTTCCAAGCATTAATTTATATATCTTTCGAAAATAAACGACATATTTAATTGGTAATGAAATCATAATTATGGTTACGTTAGGAACATACTAAAGTAAATAAATTACAATTTCTCACAATCTTTAACTGCAAGAACATCGAAATAATCAATTTCTTAGTGCAAATAAGTAGACATTGTCAATCAAAGTACAACATAAATTTAACATGGTGTAAATTATGAAGATGATCTGGCAGTTTCTTTCAGGAAAGTATGTTCTCTCAAAAGCATAAATTTCAGAAAAATGGAAACATAATATATATTCAGTGCAGTATGGCTTCTAGGATAAGATATGAAAATAGAAACTGTCCATAATGCACTGCTTTCTTTTGTAGTACAATAAACATTTTGCAAATTGGGAAAAGGAGATAACATATAAAAATTTATGGATAAATGATTAGGCGCAGCTCTGATCTTGGAACTCTTCCGTTCATAGCTGAATTTCTCCGAGTACTACCATTTATATCTTCATCACACATCAGTAATTAAATATTAGTGGTTATATATATATACATATATATATATATATGTATATATATAAGTATACATATATATATATGTATATATGAATTTGTGAACACAACAAAAATACAAAATAAAATTCATGTATTTGGACACATACATACAGCAGTAAAAAAACCAAACTTACTTTTCAGGTAGCTTGACATTCTCCATACATTACATAACAAAGCTCGACTTTAGTTCTTAAAACAAAAAACTGCTGATATATGGGTACAAATATGATATGGTGATATGTATTCATAAGTTAATATGTATTTGTATTGTATTATTCTATAACAATATCCAATAAATGCATTACCATGAAAGAAAGAAAATTTTATGTGAATGAGTTTGTTTTCCACATGTTAACATATCCAAAACGTTTATAATTAACATGGTCATTCTAAAATTTTAACTTTATGAGCCATAAATCTTAATCAAACCTAAAACATAGAACTTTATTATATAACTAAGTGGTGTTTACATAGGAACTTGCTCCTGCATTTAAATAAAATAAAATTGGAATTAAATGAAAATAATGAGAGACATAAAATAACCCAAACTTGGAGCAAAATCAATTGTCACAAAGCTTGCTTCTGCACTTAAATAAGAGGAGGAAGAAATGAAATGAATACAATAAGAGACATCACAAAAAATAACCCCACACACACAGCAAAATCAGCTGCCACATGGACAATCACTAATTATAGCCATTTTTATTAAACAATCAAATTTCAAGTAATTGTGAATGGGTTTGTGTGTCATGGGGTGTCATCCTTCTGTTGAAAAAAGAAAATTACAAACAGAAAAGATATAACAAACTGAAAAGACTTAAAATCAAGATCAGAAGGAAAAAGAACAAAGCTTTATATAAATTGAAGTTGAAATCGCTGATTTGAGAACAATAACCTTCCTTAATCCCACTCGTCTTCATGACCGACCACTGTAGAACCAATATCCAAAAGAGGAATAGCGAGTCATAATCTCTAGTTAGATCGCAATAACATCCCTTGCATCTTCACGTTTAGCTGCTGGTAGTACCAAAAATCCAAAGAAAAAATCAATAGAAATCGAATTTATTTTTAAATATCAGTAGGAAGGAAGATAAATGGGGATTATAGAGTTCGATTGTAGTTTCTAATAATAGATGAGAACATGGACTGTTCAATTCCACTATCTTATTTCCAAATGATTGAAATGACCATAAAAACTGCTATTTATGTACAAATTGAAAATAGGAGAAACTAAAAAAGTAAAGGACATAAAAATTCTATGTTTGAGCACTGTCCATCAATCCTAAGAACTAATCCCAAAATATAATGAAAAGCAAAAGTTTGATTCACCAAAAATGAGATAAAATTTTGATCGACACCTAATAAACACATGATGTATAGAGAAAGAACCAAAATTGAATGCTACATCTAAAGCTAAAACAAAATCAAATCTTAAAATTGGTGAATTTTATAGTAAAAGATATCAAAAAGGAAAAAAAATTACCTCAGAAGTGAGCAATTGCTAGATTTCACGATGGATGCAGCTCATCAATTTATCATTCAATCTTTTAACTCTTTTGCCATGTAACAGTAAAACGATCATTATATCATTTGCCTTGTAACTCTTTCCATCTGAAAACATACATGGGAATCTTTTGATGCAATGAATGAGATAATGAGGGTGAAATATGAAATGACGCTGAAAGTTTGAAATTGAAATTATATTATGTTATTTTTATATGATACGCTGAAAGTATAGTTTAAGAAAACATGCGATAAGAGGATTTTTACCAAAATGTAAGCAAAAAAGAAACCAATGAAAGAGAACTATCACTATCAAAAAAGTAGCAACAAAAGGCAACCTGAAAAGCTTCCAAAAACAGCACCATTATAAGAAGGAAATTGAAGATGGTTTCATAAAGATAAGAATTAAAATCTATAGTTTTGGCAGAAATACCTGAGCTCTTTACAAAATCATAACAATCCTGACATTATATTAAGACTATTGAACTTCTGACATTAATATAATGAATGTGATTGAATCTTTAATTAAACAGAGGAACTATTGAACTATTTGCATTATAGCAAGCAAAATGAGACATGTAAGATTTAATGGAGATGCCCGAATAAAATACTAAAAGGGAGAATAAATCGCAGAATTGTCCCACATGGTATTTTAAATGGAACATACTACATAAATTTTACTATAAGAAATCATTTTTTAATTTGTACATAAATCTATTTAACTAATATCCAAAAATCTATGCAAGCATTCATTTAACAACTCTCAGATTAAAGTATTTGAATGTGATGATTTAACCATAATTCAAATCCTTATGTAATATATGCCAAACTAATAGTTAATAATTATAATTTTAACAGCACTTACAGCTGCTATTTAACCTCAAATTCAAACAGCATAGTTCTCTTCTCAGAAAGACCCTTCTTTGATTACTCCAGAGTAATTATACCGTTGTCAAAGTCCATGCTTTTGAACATATTCTATAACCCTCGAATTTCTTCTTCTGATAAACAACCTGCTATCTTCTGTCATATTTAAACATAATATTCTTAATAGATATAGAAGTTATATATAACATTGATTTTGAGATATAGGATAAAGTTACCCTCAATGCAGCTTTCTTGAACTGGTTCATAGTCCTGAATTGCTTCGACCTGTTGAGTACAACATTATCAAGAGGAGTATCAGGTGCTTCCTCATCTTCTTTAATCCATGGTTGATCTGAATTTTTCAGCATAATATTAGATTCAACAACTATAGCAATATACATTAATATTTAACATTTACTGAGAACTTCAAAAGCTATCAGGCGTTTTGAAGGATCTTTGATTAGCGTCCTTTTAACAAAATCCTTTGCACCGTATGAAATATTTGGCCATGGGTCGCTTTCTGGTGATGCGTGGAACCTGAAGTCGCGAGAGTCGTCGATGCCTGGTAATGTCGCCTGGAGAGATGACGCATCGCGTATTGAGCCGGCACTTGATGTCGCCTTAAGGACGCACCGTTAGAAGCCGCCATCCAGTTCCGATGTTGATGAAATGGGAAAAGCGCCGAATGTGCTGAGCCGCTGCTGAGAAAATCAAGATATTGTTACTTCACTTAATATCTCTTTTCACATGATTCGAACATAAATCACCAAATATATAAGTCAGAAAACTGAATCGTAGCCTAAAAGAGGGAAGACAAAACCCTAGAAACCAAATCATTAAAGTAAGTTTTAGATCCTACATAGAGAAATAAATCCAGGAAAAGAGGGACAGAGGGTAGATCTTACCTAGGGAAACAAAGGCGGCCGGTTGTTGGAGCTTCAAACACTAAGTGGGCACCAAGTTTCCATTTCATTGAAGCCTCATTCTGTCTACAATAGTTAGAATAAATAGTTGATATCAAAATAAATGTGGTAAGGGTTTGGTCAGTTAACTAATATGTAGATATTACTTGCAATCATTGATTCCTCTAAGCTACTTGGTATTATGCATCGCATGAAAAAGAAAACGATGGCACAATTCTCCTTATCTACTTCTCCAACTGTGCGTCTGGGTGGTAAGATGAATTGTCCTATCAAGTAAAAGGATGAACAAATAAAAACTTCATATAGACACATGAAACCTAAAACTTACGTTTAAATACATCTATCAAAATCTATCATCAAAACTGTAACATACAACAAATTTATTACACAGCAGTGGGATTAAATACAGTTATAGTTAAATCGGAATAACAGTTAAAGTGCTGTGAACTCATATTAAAAATATATGTACTATTAAACAGTTCCAGGTAGGTTGAATGGCATTGTAGGTTGCTGAATGTAGTCGGATTACAATGATTACATTTTGTGTTAGACATGTAGTTTTTATAATTAGCGTCATTTGTACTTTTTAATAATTAGTTTCCAATAAGTGTTCCTATCAGATTATCAGATATGTAGATTTAAATAGTGTTGGCATACACAGTTGCGTACACAGTCAAAAAGCAGTTCATATAAATGCATTGAATTGTTCACAGTAGGAAATAGATGTAACATATATAGTGGTTGACATAATTTGAACTACATGTCTAATATATAGATTCTAAAACATAATTATAAGTTATGTATGTTTTGTAGGACATAAAAGAATACCTGGTAATGAAAAATTTAGGTCGATAGTAACTGTTTTTAATGTCAACCAGTTCATATGTATCAAGCATAGCAGCAGCATGGGTTAAACAAAGCAAGCCTGGAAACATAAATTTATCATCGCACACAAATCCCAAAATACAACAATTTCGATATTAAAAAAACATTAAGCAAATGAAAAGATTACCATAGAATATGTGATTTGTTTGTGAGGAGATCATGGCTTATGAACCCGATTTACTTGAATCCCAGACGGAGAGAAGAACCTAACCCGAAACCCTAGCCCAGCTGCTTCTCAAAGTACTGAATACGATCAATTATTAACCATGAGCTTTAGTTAAAGACCTAAAATTTCCCTTTTTCATTTCTTCGTTCAATTATAAATGATTTTTTCCTTTTTTTCTTCTATTTTTTGAGCTTTGTAATGTGACGTGAGGAAGTGGGGCTAAGAAATGGACGGGAGAAGAAACAGGTTGGAATAGCAGTTTGAGAACGTGGTGCTAAAGAAAATGTCAAATATACCCATATTCTCAGTGCCTGTTTTTGCAGACTAAAGGGTAGTTTGGTAAACCGAAAAAGGCTTCACTTTGACCGTTTTGACCAAGGTTTTGCTTTATAGTATAGATATATTTCCAAGGTTTTGAAAAGAAATATATGTGGTTTTAATAAATATTGATTTTAAGATATTATAATTGTGAAATTTAAGGAAACTATTTTTATTTTATATAAAGTATTTTAATATATAAAAATATTTTACTTTATGAATATATTTCATTTTAAACTATTTTAATATACTAATTATTTTAATATAAACTATTTTTAATTTATAACTATTTTATTTTATAAACTATTTTATTTTATAATCTATTTTATTTTATAATCTATTTTATTTCATATACAATTTCCTATATCTAAACTGTTGAGTGGAAAGTGTTATGATTTCAAAGTGTTATAATTTCCAAAGTGTTATGATTTCTAAAGTGTTATGATTTCAAAAGTGTTATGATTTCGAAATGGTTATAATTTTTGAAAGTGTTACGATTATGGAAATGAATATTATTTAAGTGAATAATGATATTGAATTGTTATGGTTTCGAAATGAATATGATATTTTGATTTTGAAGCATGAACTATTTGAAAATGACCACGGTGTTATAATAACGTTTGGTTGTTAAAGAGACCGGGATCGGATATTGTCATACTCTCTGCCAATACCGAAAACCACTTTAACAACTGTGTACGTGGTGGAGATTCCAGAAATGAAGTAGGATGGTTTGACGACGATTCTATATGGTATGACGTGACCCTGACTTCCATGAGTCAGCTTAGATGTGACTAAAATCAGGAGCTACGCCGGGCCAAGTGAGGTCATTCCTCCGATCGGGCACATTTCTTCGATACCATTCTATTGCTTTTGTGATTTGATTTGGTGGCCACCCTCGATTTTTGATATGGGAGTGTGTCCGAGGTGGGCGGTAGTAGCTGCTATGCCTTACCACCAGTCCGGATCTGCAAACCGTATATCTACCTTGATATTTCCTCGTGTGCCGTGTTCACATGCCCTAGAGCGCCTTCTACGAGTTTGTTTTGTGTCGTACCTTTGGAGTGCTCCCTGATAGCCCACTTGCGAGTGGAGTTTACAGTATCTGTATAGACTACGGCATTATAAAAATGTGTTAAGGGGGATATGGGTAACGCCTTAACGCTATTTTAATACTTTTACTTTACTATAGACATATTATAATAGCGTATTGTACTACATAGTAGATAGTTCCACGGATCCTTAGAGGATGGTTATCCCAAACATCCTTTGAGTTACTTGTATTTCAGTTGATATTTCACTTGAGTTGGATTTATTGATATAAGAATGTTAATCACGACTCAAGTGTTTTGTGTTTTGCTTTACGCTCGGGTCAGACTGAGTGTCCCAGCATTTGAGACTCACCTTTGGAGCTTTGGAGTTGGAGCTTCATCAGAAGATCCATTTATATCTATTCAGCTTTCAGCTATCCAGTTGTTGGTGCAGACTTGTCATCCGATGTATTCGAGACAACATCGTATTTGAGATATTCTATTGTATTTTATTTCAACTCTGTTATTTATCTATTCCGCTGCTTACTGTTGTAATACTCTATTTTTGTGATTCTGTGATTGATTTATTTACTGTATATGCTGATTTTTGCCAAATTATAAATTAACAATTTGATATTTTGAGCAATTCAAGTCCGACATGTGCGGATGCGAATGGTTGAAAATATCGGGCCGTTACAATCATTTACTCATGTTTCTTAAATTTGGATAAGTACTTGATATTTGGTAGGTAATTGTTGCTATTCAATGCCAGAATTACAATTAATATTACCTTAAAACTACTCTCATAGAGGTAGCAAGTGCTATTGGGATGCTCTAAAACATACTGATTACCATTTGGAATAAAGAAAAATTACTGTTCTTTCTTAATCTGGGTATTGCTTGGTAAGCATTTTTTTTATCATTAGATGTCCATCATATCACTTCTTGTATGACTTAATAAAATAAATCATTCTTTAAGCTTTCAAATATATGTACCATGTTATTATTAGATACCATCAAAAGCAAATGAAGCCGTCTAGTATATTTTAAGATGTCCTTGAATGGATCAAGTTGATGACCGATGAGATGGTGAGGATGAAACATTTTACAATATATGGATAACTGGTCTACAACAATAACTTTAGGATTATCCATAAGAGTGATGCAAGCACTATATATAAATACAGACACATGACATTTGATGAGGTTAATAACACGCACAAGTTGGTCAATGATAAATTTTCTTAAGATCACCAACCATGGCTGAAATTGGATGTATATTTCATTTGGATTCATGGAATCTAATACATATTCTATATGAAATAAACATCTAGTTTAATCAACCCATGATTGTATAAGAAAAAAGATAGAAAACCATAACCATTGATGCAACTTTGGGAAGGTTGTAGATAGAATACTTCTAGTCTAGCCTGAATTCATCCATAACCTAGTCTGTTTTCTTGCATTTAGGTGCTCTACCTTTGTAAAACACAAGAGTTTTATTCATTCATGTAAGCACTTTATTCCTAGAAATATCCTTATCTTTACCAGTTGCCTTCTAGTAACCAGATTTAGGTTGCTCTATTTGTTCTCAAACCTATCGGATATTTCATGTCCCTTACAGAGAAGAAGTACCACTCTTTTCCTCCCATTTTCACTTTTCCTTAAACATAGATAAAATGTGTATATAATAAGGAGATCGAACATAAGAAAAAGAAGAATATGGTAAGTAAATTTACTGACAGTTCGAAAGCACGTCCAGATTTGGTAGTCAGTTGGCCTTATGCTCAACAACGATGAGATTCCGATTAGGGGAAAATAATCCCTTCTTCATGTATGGAACCCAAGGCAACAGAGGTGCAAGGAATGGTAGAAAAGGTTCGGAATGGAAGGGATAATAGAGGTTGAAGATGAAACAAAGAAAGAGGAGATGACGGTGAAAAATATGTAATTTTGAAGGCGGAGTTAATTTGAGGAACTAATTTGAAGCGGAAGAGGGAAATAATTTGGGAGAGAGGCGGCTATCAAAAATAATTAGGGATCCCGCTTAATGAAAAGCGTTATGCAGCCTCTATATAATCTCTAAATAAAACAAATTAAAAAGAACAATAACACTATGAAATAAGGCGTTATCAATTGATGTTATAACAAACAACTTTTCTTGTAGTGAACCAGTTTACATCGGAGAGTTCTTTGATCAAATATCTTGAACTCAAAGAAATAAATCTCATAGAATATAATATTCTATATGAAAATACATTTCGGAATAGAAATCGTATCTCTCATTCCAATTGTAAGTATCAATTATTTTTATGACAATTCTTGTTTTTGATGTTTCTTTATGAAGCAGAAGTGACTATTCACTCTCTTCGTCCCAACTGTACCTTAAATCACATCTACTCTTGTACATTTGTTTTTCTTTTTAAATAGTTGAACCATTCAAAAGAAATCTCTTACTACAATATCATAACAAACTCTTTACAAAAATGCATTTGGTCATCCATAACATTTAAGGACATCAAGTATGATGCACCTTACGTAAACTGATCAAACTAACATTTCAGTGACCGAGTTCTTATATTATATTATAGTTTTTTTTTTGCAAAGCATTATATTATAGTTTTGGTCTTGTGTTACATTTAATATAATATTATCTTTATTGTGATCGATCAAATCAAATACTCGATCTAGCAGTATGGTTTATTTGCTTATTTCTGATAACTAATTTCATGGAAATATCGTAAACTATAAACTGTAACATTTACCATATAATATTTTATATACAATTGTATATGAATCAACTATCCTTAGTCTTGTATTGCTTTTGAGTTCATAACTCATAGAAAGTAATACAAGGTCTCGACCAAATAAACACGTAAGCGACCAAATCATGAATGTATTTAGTACTTGCAAATCAAGCGCTTACATGGGTGTCGAAACATTAACATGCAATTAGCATTTATTAATAAGTATATGTTATATTTCTATTTGTCAATCTTCAGTTCAGCTCATTTGTATATCTTAATTGATAAAAGTTTAATCAATCATATTAAATGCACAAATTTATCAATGTACATTATTATAATATTATATAGCATATGTTCTTACAGTATTATAAATGGTAAATGTTATCATTTCATTTTTCTAATAAGGCTCTCATTAGTCTTTCATGTTTCTCCAAACTCTAAGTCAAAACATAGAAGTATTTTCGACTTCACTAATGGGTGTTGGGACTTGTATAACTTGGGATTCTGACCTTGAAGAAAGCTCAACAAATTATAGGCTTGCATATATTGGATAAATCCTTATCGGTTGTATCACATACAACTTCTAACCCATGGTACCTTGTCCTAATCCTGCCTTTACCTTGAGGAAAGCTCAACAAATAAAGTAAGATTATTCATTCGGACCTATCATTTTGCGACATCCTAAGTATAATGCACATACCTTGAGAAAAGTTCAACAAATATGTGCAGTTATCTTGCCTTTCCTATTCAATATATTAATAGCACTACACATAACATCCCTAGCTTAAGGAAAGCTCAACAACTAAAAAGTTTGCAAGTCATCTATTAATATATAAATGATAAAGGACAAATTTATATTAAAGATTCATAATCTTCAATATATTATAGTGATATCTACTTAGGGAATAATGTATTTCTTGTTAAATACTCTCGTGATTCAAGTGTCCGACAGATCCGAAATCAAGATATACGTATATTTACGTATGTATTTATTCCTTAAGTCTATTTAGGGTTTCTTAATGTTCCACCTTTAGATTATACATTCATATTATATAAGTTTTAGTATTATATATAGCTTTTATATTTCATATTACTTATATAATAGTCTTATGTCTAATATTATAATAATCAATTCTTATTTAATTAATTAACATTTTAATTAATTATAAATTATCATAATATAATATTTGTATGAAATATTTATTATATACTATAACCTTAGTATAACACATACATCATATATATATATATATATGTGTATATTATTTAGTTAATTAAACTTTTAATTTATTTATTTAGAAAAATTTAATTTAATGTATAGTATCTTGAAATTCATTTATATACATACATGTATACATATGTTATTTTAACATTTTAAAACAACATACATGTCATGGCCCGCAAATCCGTACCTCTTGATTAACCACTAATCTCCATTGATTAACTCAAAATGAACGGGAATACGAACTATGATGGTTTAAGAAGAAGAAAAAGGCAGAAGAAGAAGAAGATAGAAGAAAGAAGAGAAGAACAACAACAGAACACACATCAGAACAGAAAACAATATCAGAATCTTACACATCGCAGCGGAACAATATACAATAGATAATTACTAGTCTTTTAAAACAAAGAACTATATCAGTTTATACATACATCAATCATCAGAGTCAATATACAACAATGGACAGTTTTATAAACTTGCCCTCATACAGAATACACAGCGGAATAAATACTATCAGATACAAATACTACGTCTCGTCATCCAGCTTATCTCCAAGCTCCAGAATATCCAGAATATCCTGATAATATAACTCTAGGCTGCCCGTGTGGAAATTTGGTGGGCACCCAGAGTTTAGAAGGGAACAATAAACTCCGAGTCAGTCATGGTGACTGGTGTGAGATCGTAAAACAGTTATTTTATCTTTAAAATAAACAACAGAAAATTTTTAAAGTAAATTCGCAATGCTTTTGGAAAATGAAACTACCATAAGACCTCCCACCACACACACAATGCAAACGCAGACTTGGAGGAGATTTCTTCTTATGATAGTCAAAGATGCTTACTACGCAAAATCAAATCATTTTTGATATTATTATTAGTGCATAGTGTAGAAAACATTCCGAAAGTATAATATAAATCTTAGCCAGCATAGGTACCATTATATTATGCCTGCTATAGCTGCCTCCTGAGGAGACAGGTTATACAATTGAAATCGTAAAGGCTCGTATTGTTTCTTTGGATTTCCAACAAATGGTCAGGCTAAGGAACTTCCTATCCACGATGGGTACGTCCCTGGAATAGACGACCCGAGAACCTAACCGGATCTCTGCCAACACAAGGCCGGGTTACCTCTGCAAAAATAGGTAACTACTGACACGCGTATGCCATCCCCCGATCGTCACCGATCTTCCCGAGGATCCCCGATTCGCAACAACCACAAAGAAATAAATTTTTGCAGCAACCACAGAGGTTAAGTATCTGGGCTCCATACCATGATACCACCTTTATCCAGAAGGAATGACATACACTAAGGGGCGCTACTCCCTAGAACCTTGCCGCATTCTTCCTGTTTCGACCATTTCCGGGGTGTGAGGCTCGATGAAGTCTCGTCCACAAAGCTACGCTTTCTACAAAAAGCCCTGCTTCGGGTCAAACAAAATGATCAACCTATGATCACAAAGATATAAGATCAAACAAATGATCATATCACAAATGATCAAACACTGATCATTTCACAGCAACACTCAGTATGCCACGTTACCAAATTGGGATATATCGCTGATAAATTTCAACTACATAACCTCTGAGCTCGTACGTCTCAGAGAAGGGTGTTAAGCTAAGAGAATAAATTCTCCGCCACCAACAGAAATGTATTTGAAAGAAATCAGCTTTATATCTCAAATTGTAACGTCAGACACACAATCCATACAAGTCTGTTCCGGGATCGAACAGAACCGAAGGCACTTCTCACGAAGCCCTTGCATTTCCGGATAATTTTCTAATCACGTCCGGACTTCCCGTCACTAAGGGTGATAAAACCTCTAAACCGGAGATCAGCCGATGTAGAGTAACTCGACGGTAATCCTTCCGTTTTCAAAAATATCCGGTCTTCAACACCGGTCTTCAAATGCAATTCATAACGACGTATCACATATTCGGAATGGGTTATACGACCCCATGGTCCTTTCCCGGCTAACCCGAATAGTGAGCGTTTATTTAAAAATAAGTGTGGCATTCAAATTCATCCAATCACAACAAATACCTACTCAAGGTAATTATTGATAGTCGGTTATTTAACTATCAATAAAGATGTGCAACATCATCAGATTCCAAATAATTTTCCCAAATTATTTATCTTCCAAAATATCTTTTACTAGATATAAAATTTCCACACTTCAAAAATAAATCAACGTTTATTTTTCTAAACAGTTCCCCTTTTCTTTTATAAATTCCATATTGAATTTATATTTTCGAATATCTACTGATATACGATTTTCAAATCGATTCCAATATTCATTTTTGATTTATCTTTAAGAAGATAAAATCTCAAAACGTTTCATTTCATTTTGGAAAACATTCCATACTTATTTAATAATAAGTGTTTCACAAATCTTTTATTTTCAACATTTGAAAATATTCAATATACTTAAATCAATATTAAGTACATATTCATTCTTTAAGGAAATCATTCTTTTTAACAACGTCTATTTGAGTCAAAACGAATGTTACGTAAAACATCGTTACGACGACTCAAAATCACTAGTATAGGGATTCGAATTTAAGATAGATATATAAATCCCAATACTACATAAAACATTTTCTTTCGAAAATCATTTACTATAACAACAGTGTTATAGTCCATCATTTCCTTATATCTTCGAAAACGTCTATTTCAACAATAAATGTTGAAATCTATGATTTCGATATTTAACACATTTTAAAACATCTTTAAAATGTTTAATTTCATTTTTAATATCATTTCTTCAAAAATAAATCCATTTCATTCAATAATATATTCACTGTCCAAGATCGTGAATATAATTCACTAATTACTTTCCACTATTTTCTACACATTTTATTTCAATAATAATTCGCTATCCAAAATCGCGAATATATCTCCTTTAACAATCTTCTATATTTAATTTATCAAACGAATTTATAAAAAACAACGTTTATAAATTCTAATTTTATTTTATAACGACTTTGATTTAAAATCTTCCTTTATTAACTTCTATACTTTACTTATCAAAATAAGTGATTTCGGATTTATAACCAACTTTTATAAATTCCAATCCCATTTATAAAAACTTCAATACCAAATCAATTTCAATATTGATTTCTAAATTTATTTTCCATCCCATCTCATTTTATATTGACTTTCCAAATTCGTTTCAATTTGCCAATTAAATTTATAGTTGGACTTCCAACTTATTTCCCTTTTTAAATAAATTTCTCTTAAAGAAAATAAATCTCTTTATCTTTTTCAAATTATTTAGAAATCCAAATTTTTATTAAATTCTTCAATTTAAAATCACTATTATACGAAATTCATTTATTTGACATTTTCACTTGATTCTGGAATTAATTCAATAAGATTATAAAGATTTACTTTTTATACTTTAAAATTCCTTTCTTCAAAATTTCTTCAATTTCAAAAATTGATTCACTTAGAAATTTTCTACTTGAATTTCAAAAATTCAATTTCGTTTATCTTTGGAATCCAATGATGTCAAACATCCATTCAGCTAAATTTTAGCTTTCAAACAATTTCCAGATATCAATATGATTAATAGCATCACTATAATCATTCACAGATTCATATCACAATAGAAATAAATTCAATCAATGTGAGGGGTCCAGTTGGATCCCTCCAACCTGTTTCCCTGCATCCAAAGACGTTAGCACAATACCAATTCCGCTCCAGTACGGAATTATCGCGGTATATGGGTTTTTATAAAAATCCGCTTACTAACGGCGCAATAGGGTCTCATCCGCTATACGAGGCGGGAAATCATCAATCCAATATATACATATGCCAATATGTATATATTGCTATATATATAGATATATCCTATCATATCTAATACCACATCCAATAGCAATCAAATCATCAATCAATAAATAACTGAAAATTCCACTTTCCATTTGAGTGAGAAAAATTTCACCTTAGCTTTTTATTTTGCAATCCAATCCATTTTGACCATTTCTTCTTGATTTTAAACCTTGTATAAATAATTTATACAACTTATCAATATTCGAAATGATCGAACAATTAATTTTCGTTTTCAATTGTTTTAAATTAACAAATTCCTCCTTCAAAAATTTTATTTTGAGTTTGCAACAAAAATAGTTAAATCCACTGATAGTTTCGTCTAACCCAATTTTTTTTGTCTTTAAAAATTGTTCTTACTAAAAATTATATTTTAACTAATAAATTTATAAGTCAAAATTAATCACTTAAATACATTATTTCAAATAACTGGTAGATTTTTATTTCATCTCAAAACGACATATAAACAACAGTAAATTTTTTCTTGACTGTTACAAATTATTTTCTTCAATCTGTATAGGGTATAAAAATTTCACGGTGTATATTCATCTTTACATATGTATATAAATAAACTTTAAATCGAATAAATAAGATAATTCACCTTAGCTCTCCGATGACGTCGACATCACAATCGACTTCCAGTGCCTCATGAAACCTTAATCACTTCGACCACTAAAACGCGACCATGCCACTTGAACATGAACCCTGCCTCCAGGAACCCACATCGCTGTACGAAGCTACCTCGCCGCGTTCGCGAATCTCCTTCAGACAACCCCCAGGTCGTCGCCTCCCATCGCTGCTGCTGCCTCGTTCCCATATGCGCGCATCTCAATCGCCTCGCCACGACATAGGCCACGTGATAAAATCGCGTTCGAGCCTGCTGCCCTAGTTCAATGTCACACGCCCAAAATCGCCATGCCTTCCACTGCCTCGCACGCGCCACCAGTCGCCTCCTTCTGACTTCACCACGCAGCCGCCCAAGATCGACGCTGCGAGTCGTTCACCACCACAAGGCCAAACCCCTCAAAAGCAGTCGCGAGATTCGTCGCGTCGTCCCAGGCTTCGTGCGACTCGAGATCACCACCAGATTCCCACGCGGCCCCACGCAACCTCCTGAAGCTCGCTAGAATTCGTCGCGATTAGAACGGTAGTAGGAATCGCGAGTATTCCTTTGGGTATCGAACTAAAAAGTGGAAGAGAGGGGAGATGCTATTCAATTTTGATAAGGAGGATTTGCAGTTTTAAGGAGAAGTATCGGTTTCGAAGTGAATTGAAGTTCTATGGCTGCCATTTATTTATTTCGTTTGATTTTCTTTCCGATTGAACGAGAGGAGGGAGGGGACGAGTGATGATTTTTAAAAAGGTAAAGAGCCATGCTTACACGATTTCGTTCCCGTGATACTTGGCGTGGTCTCTGGCGTGAGATAAGGGGAAAATGTGTGTGTGTGTTGACTAATTTTAAATTTTAAATTTAAATTGATTTCGGTTTAAGTTCAACGCGTTTATGAGTCGTGTGCTCACATAACAATTCCAATCAATACGAAATTTGAAATCCGGTAATAATTCAATATTACGGACCCAATGGAACTGGTTTCGTC
This sequence comes from Allium fistulosum, assembly GCA_030737815.1. NCBI lineage: Eukaryota > Viridiplantae > Streptophyta > Magnoliopsida > Asparagales > Amaryllidaceae > Allium > Allium fistulosum. Next base: position 1,363,561,253 of record CM060902.1, on the reverse strand, counting down.
GAATTCCGAGACTGTGCCCCGGAACGCTACTTTTAAATATCGACTGAACGATATAAATTTCAAACTGAACAATTCAATTTCAAGTTCGATTCTGAAGCTTCTATCATCTTCAGTATTATCAATATGAATTATAAAAGCTTTCGAAATATTTTTCTTCAACTTAAATTTGAAGATTCGAAATTTTATTCACCTTACAATAGATTAAATTTTATAATTTAATCACCAAATACAAAGTTATATTCGGGATTCAAATTAAATCATCGTTCAAATATTTAAAATTAATTAAATATTTTCAATTTAATTTGTTCAAAATTCAGGGTCGTTACAGACTTCCCCCCTTAAAAGAATTTCGTCCTCGAAATTACCAGTTAGGAAAAGTGGTCCTTAACTCGTCTACTATTTTTCTCAAATTCAATAGTTTTATCAAATTTTCAAAACAAATCTTTCTACTAAAGATTCGTTATTTATTCAACTAAATTTCTAACTTCAATTATAAGTTTTAAACAACATCGTTTTCATAACGATTCCAATTCAAATTCAAATTCAAATTTCAAATTTAAACTTTCAAAATTTCTCAAAAATTTTCTAACACTCGAAATTTTCGAAAAATTTCGCCAGCGTCTCCTTTGCGCGGCTAATACGGTACGACTACAAAACGTCCCTATGGACTCTCAGATTTCAAAAAGAAAAAGAAAAAGCCAAGCGGCTAGACAAGAAATCTTCAAAAACTCATATTATAATTCAAATACGTACCTTTTGTCGAGCAATTCAAATTTATCTTCGAAATCAAAATTCCAATTCCTTTTATAACACCTGTATGTCCTACTAGCCATAATATCTAGTTACACATTCAAACCATTTTGCAAATTCTATTACAAAATTTTCAATATAAACTACTTATATCATTTTTACTTCACTATTGAAGTTACATATATTCATTTCTTATTCAATTTTACGTTTCAAATTCCATTTGAATTCAATTCACAATTTCAATTCAATTTGAATTCTATTTAACTTCTGAATATCGAATTTATCAATTATCTTTAGTTCACTTCAAACTAATCTCAAAACTTCATTTTATTTCACACAATTCAGTTTCGTTTTCAATATTCAGTTTCAATTCCAGTTTTATTCACTTTTGTTCGCTCCCAAAATTTATTTACAATTCACTATTTTGGTTTATAACCACTTATATTAAACTGGATTTCAATTCGAATTCAATTTACATTCATGTACTTGCAATTGCAAATTGATTCATTCATTCACAATTTTATTTTCATAATTCAATACTCAATTCCAGAGTCTTTTCAACCTTTTCAAAACCATTTTTGAAAACAATTCAAATTTATCTTTTGAATTTCCAAAACAAAAACCCAAATTTTCCAAACACTTTCCATTTAAAACAATTTGGCAGCAATTTCTCTTTTGGAAACCCGAAAATGAACATCGATAATGCTGCAGTCATTACCGAAGTTATTTTCCAGGGACCGAAAAGAGTTTAGAGCTTTATCTCTCCAAAATACTTTTTCAAAATCCTTTGAAATTCATTTTCAACTCCAAAAAGAATTTAAACTTTCCAAATCTCAAAAATTTCAAATTCTTCTCAAAACATTTCCAAAAACTTTTCTGGAATTCCGTTTTAAATTACAATTCACATTTATAATTTATATTCTCAAATTTCATTTGTATGTGAATTTATTTCTTAACTTTGGAGTTACGGTTTCAATTTCTTATTCAATTTCAATAGTAATGATAACATTTCAATATCATCACTTTCCTAACAACCAAACATCCATATACTATGGTAATTCATAGAAAATCATTTCTTTTATATACAAAAATAATTTTGGGTAAAATCATTTCATTCACCCTATTTAAAACAATACTGTGCCGAATTGTTCTATTCGAGTGTTTAGAGATCCCTATCAATGATCGTTAATTACTCGTATTGACCAGAATCCATATACCACTCAATAAATCAATCATCACAATATAAAACAATTTTATATTCGAATAACAAATACGCGCCCATATCTATTATTACACTCAACTCATTCTAGAGTACTGCTGACTCTATCTCTAATGAGTAACACCCAACAGAGCAGGGTTGTCGCTTAACCATATGCTCTGATACCACTTTGTCATGGCCCGCAAATCCGTACCTCTTGATTAACCACTAATCTCCATTGATTAACTCAAAATGAACGGGAATACGAACTATGATGGTTTAAGAAGAAGAAAAAGGCAGAAGAAGAAGAAGATAGAAGAAAGAAGAGAAGAAGAACAACAGAACACACATCAGAACAGAAAACAATATCAGAATCTTACACATCGCAGCGGAACAATATACAATAGATAATTACTAGTCTTTTAAAACAAAGAACTATATCAGTTTATACATACATCAATCATCAGAGTCAATATACAACAATGGACAGTTTTATAAACTTGTCCTCATACAGAATACACAGCGGAATAAATACTATCAGATACAAATACTACGTCTCGTCATCCAGCTTATCTCCAAGCTCCAGAATATCCAGAATATCCTGATAATATAACTCTAGGCTGCCCGTGTGGAAATTTGGTGGGCACCCAGAGTTTAGAAGGGAACAATAAACTCCGAGTCAGTCATGGTGACTGGTGTGAGATCGTAAAACAGTTATTTTATCTTTAAAATAAACAACAGAAAATTTTTAAAGTAAATTCGCAATGCTTTTGGAAAATGAAACTACCATAAGACCTCCCACCACACACACAATGCAAACGCAGACTTGGAGGAGATTTCTTCTTATGATAGTCAAAGATGCTTACTACGCAAAATCAAATCATTTTTGATATTATTATTAGTGCATAGTGTAGAAAACATTCCGAAAGTATAATATAAATCTTAGCCAGCATAGGTACCATTATATTATGCCTGCTATAGCTGCCTCCTGAGGAGACAGGTTATACAATTGAAATCGTAAAGGCTCGTATTGTTTCTTTGGATTTCCAACAAATGGTCAGGCTAAGGAACTTCCTATCCACGATGGGTACGTCCCTGGAATAGACGACCCGAGAACCTAACCGGATCTCTTCCAACACAAGGCCGGGTTACCTCTGCAAAAATAGGTAACTACTGACACGCGTATGCCATCCCCCGATCGTCACCGATCTTCCCGAGGATCCCCGATTCGCAACAACCACAAAGAAATAAATTTTTGCAGCAACCACAGAGGTTAAGTATCTGGGCTCCATACCATGATACCACCTTTATCCAGAAGGAATGACATACACTAAGGGGCGCTACTCCCTAGAACCTTGCCGCATTCTTCCTGTTTCGACCATTTCCGGGGTGTGAGGCTCGATGAAGTCTCGTCCACAAAGCTACGCTTTCTACAAAAAGCCCTGCTTCGGGTCAAACAAAATGATCAACCTATGATCACAAAGATATAAGATCAAACAAATGATCATATCACAAATGATCAAACACTGATCATTTCACAGCAACACTCAGTATGCCACGTTACCAAATTGGGATATATCGCTGATAAATTTCAACTACATAACCTCTGAGCTCGTACGTCTCAGAGAAGGGTGTTAAGCTAAGAGAATAAATTCTCCGCCACCAACAGAAATGTATTTGAAAGAAATCAGCTTTATATCTCAAATTGTAACGTCAGACACACAATCCATACAAGTCTGTTCCGGGATCGAACAGAACCGAAGGCACTTCTCACGAAGCCCTTGCATTTCCGGATAATTTTCTAATCACGTCCGGACTTCCCGTCACTAAGGGTGATAAAACCTCTAAACCGGAGATCAGCCGATGTAGAGTAACTCGACGGTAATCCTTCCGTTTTCAAAAATATCCGGTCTTCAACACCGGTCTTCAAATGCAATTCATAACGACGTATCACATATTCGGAATGGGTTATACGACCCCATGGTCCTTTCCCGGCTAACCCGAATAGTGAGCGTTTATTTAAAAATAAGTGTGGCATTCAAATTCATCCAATCACAACAAATACCTACTCAAGGTAATTATTGATAGTCGGTTATTTAACTATCAATAAAGATGTGCAACATCATCAGATTCCAAATAATTTTCCCAAATTATTTATCTTCCAAAATATCTTTTACTAGATATAAAATTTCCACACTTCAAAAATAAATCAACGTTTATTTTTCTAAACAGTTCCCCTTTTCTTTTATAAATTCCATATTGAATTTATATTTTCGAATATCTACTGATATACGATTTTCAAATCGATTCCAATATTCATTTTTGATTTATCTTTAAGAAGATAAAATCTCAAAACGTTTCATTTCATTTTGGAAAACATTCCATACTTATTTAATAATAAGTGTTTCACAAATCTTTTATTTTCAACATTTGAAAATATTCAATATACTTAAATCAATATTAAGTACATATTCATTCTTTAAGGAAATCATTCTTTTTAACAACGTCTATTTGAGTCAAAACGAATGTTACGTAAAACATCGTTACGACGACTCAAAATCACTAGTATAGGGATTCGAATTTAAGATAGATATATAAATCCCAATACTACATAAAACATTTTCTTTCGAAAATCATTTACTATAACAACAGTGTTATAGTCCATCATTTCCTTATATCTTCGAAAACGTCTATTTCAACAATAAATGTTGAAATCTATGATTTCGATATTTAACACATTTTAAAACATCTTTAAAATGTTTAATTTCATTTTAAATATCATTTCTTCAAAAATAAATCCATTTCATTCAATAATATATTCACTGTCCAAGATCGTGAATATAATTCACTAATTACTTTCCACTATTTTCTACACATTTTATTTCAATAATAATTCGCTATCCAAAATCGCGAATATATCTCCTTTAACAATCTTCTATATTTAATTTATCAAATTCAATTGATTTCGAATTTATAAAAAACAACGTTTATAAATTCTAATTTTATTTTATAACGACTTTGATTTAAAATCTTCCTTTATTAACTTCTATACTTTACTTATCAAAATAAGTGATTTCGGATTTATAACCAACTTTTATAAATTCCAATCCCATTTATAAAAACTTCAATACCAAATCAATTTCAATATTGATTTCTAAATTTATTTTCCATCCCATCTCATTTTATATTGACTTTCCAAATTCGTTTCAATTTGCCAATTAAATTTATAGTTGGACTTCCAACTTATTTCCCTTTTTAAATAAATTTCTCTTAAAGAAAATAAATCTCTTTATCTTTTTCAAATTATTTAGAAATCCAAATTTTTATTAAATTCTTCAATTTAAAATCACTATTATACGAAATTCATTTATTTGACATTTTCACTTGATTCTGGAATTAATTCAATAAGATTATAAAGATTTACTTTTTATACTTTAAAATTCCTTTCTTCAAAATTTCTTCAATTTCAAAAATTGATTCACTTAGAAATTTTCTACTTGAATTTCAAAAATTCAATTTCGTTTATCTTTGGAATCCAATGATGTCAAACATCCATTCAGCTAAATTTTAGCTTTCAAACAATTTCCAGATATCAATATGATTAATAGCATCACTATAATCATTCACAGATTCATATCACAATAGAAATAAATTCAATCAATGTGAGGGGTCCAGTTGGATCCCTTCAACCTGTTTCCCTGCATCCAAAGACGTTAGCACAATACCAATTCCGCTCCAGTACGGAATTATCACGGTATATGGGTTTTTATAAAAATCCGCTTACTAACGGCGCAATAGGGTCTCATCCACTATACGAGGCGGGAAATCATCAATCCAATATATACATATGCCAATATGTATATATTGCTATATATATAGATATATCCTATCATATCTAATACCACATCCAATAGCAATCAAATCATCAATCAATAAATAACTGAAAATTCCACTTTCCATTTGAGTGAGAAAAATCTCACCTTAGCTTTTTATTTTGCAATCCAATCCATTTTGACCATTTCTTCTTGATTTTAAACCTTGTATAAATAATTTATACAACTTATCAATATTCGAAATGATCGAACAATTAATTTTCGTTTTCAATTGTTTTAAATTAACAAATTCCTCCTTCAAAAATTTTATTTTGAGTTTGCAACAAAAATAGTTAAATCCACTGATAGTTTCGTCTAACCCAATTTTTTTTGTCTTTAAAAATTGTTCTTACTAAAAATTATATTTTAACTAATAAATTTATAAGTCAAAATTAATCACTTAAATACATTATTTCAAATAACTGGTAGATTTTTATTTCATCTCAAAACGACATATAAACAACAGTAAATTTTTTCTTGACTGTTACAAATTATTTTCTTCAATCTGTATAGGGTATAAAAATTTCACGGCGTATATTCATCTTTACATATGTATATAAATAAACTTTAAATCGAATAAATAAGATAATTCACCTTAGCTCTCCGATGACGTCGACATCACAATCGACTTCCAGTGCCTCGCGAAACCTTAATCACTTCGACCACTAAAACGCGACCATGCCACTTGAACATGAACCCTGCCTCCAGGAACCCACATCGCTGTACGAAGCTACCTCGCCGCGTTCGCGAATCTCCTTCAGACAACCCCCAAATCGTCGCCTCCCATCGCTGCTGTTGCCTCGTTCCCATATGCGCGCATCTCAATCGCCTCGCCACGACATAGGCCACGTGATAAAATCGCGTTCGAGCCTGCTGCCCTAGTTCAATGTCACACGCCCAAAATCGCCATGCCTTCCACTGCCTCGCACGCGCCACCAGTCGCCTCCTTCTGACTTCACCACGCAGCCGCCCAAGATCGACGCTGCGAGTCGTTCACCACCACAAGGCCAAACCCCTCAAAAGCAGTCGCGAGATTCGTCGTGTCGTCCCAGGCTTCGTGCGACTCGAGATCACCACCAGATTCCCACGCGGCCCCACGCAACCTCCTGAAGCTCGCTAGAATTCATCGCGATTAGAACGGTAGTAGGAATCGCGAGTATTCCTTTGGGTATCGAACTAAAAAGTGGAAGAGAGGGGAGATGCTATTCAATTTTGATAAGGAGGATTTGCAGTTTTAAGGAGAAGTATCGGTTTCGAAGTGAATTGAAGTTCTATGGCTGCCATTTATTTATTTCGTTTGATTTTCTTTCCGATTGAACGAGAGGAGGGAGGGGACGAGTGATGATTTTTAAAAAGGTAAAGAGCCATGCTTACACGATTTCGTTCCCGTGATACTTGGCGTGGTCTCTGGCGTGAGATAAGGGGAAAACGTGTGTGTGTGTTGACTAATTTTAAATTTTAAATTTAAATTGATTTCGGTTTAAGTTCAACGCGTTTATGAGTCGTGTGCTCACATAACAATTCCAATCAATACGAAATTTGAAATCCGGTAATAATTCAATATTACGGACCCAATGGAACTAGTTTCGTCGAATTCCGAGACTGTGCCCCGGAACGCTACTTTTAAATATCGACTGAACGATATAAATTTCAAACTGAACAATTCAATTTCAAGTTCGATTCTGAAGCTTCTATCATCTTCAGTATTATCAATATGAATTATAAAAGCTTTCGAAATATTTTTCTTCAACTTAAATTTGAAGATTCGAAATTTTATTCACCTTACAATAGATTAAATTTTATAATTTAATCACCAAATACAAAGTTATATTCGGGATTCAAATTAAATCATCGTTCAAATATTTAAAATTAATTAAATATTTTCAATTTAATTTGTTCAAAATTCAGGGTCGTTACAATACATATATCATAATACATAACACATGTATATATTTATTTATTAATTAACATATTTAATTAATATATTTTATTAACCTTATTAATAAATTTTATAAATTTAAAAATTAATTTATATTAATTTTCAAACATTTTGAAAAATTCCATTATATTATAACATTTACAATATGTATATATTCTATTTTAAATTTAACTATTAAATTCAAAATCTTATATTTTTAATTTTTAAACAATTTTAAAACATTAGCCCAAATTCAAATTGGGCCTTTTCTATTAGGCGAAACCTTTAGGCTCACATATCTGTTCAAGCCAACCTGTAGCTAAGTAGGGCAGAGTACTTAGTTGCCCAAACCCAATCCTTTGACACTACCTCTCTAGACACTTTACTATCTAAGCTGTGTGCTTAATCAGTTAACCCCAACATGACTATTTTAGACCGCATATGCTATTGGGCTCTGATACCATTGTTGGAACTAGGCTAGCCCGTAGTGAAAGTAATGGGTGAATTTCAATTTTTTTACAATTTTGGATCTTTATTGGGCTTATGAAGTCTAATTTATTTAGAATATTTCTATTTTTTTAAATAAAATCATTATTTTATTTAAATTTATAATGAAGTTTTATATTATGTGATTAATATTATATATATATATATATACGTGTGTCATATACACATATACATGTGTGTGCATGTGTGACATAGCAATCCGTGCAAGGTATAATATGTCTGTATATAAGTATTGGGATTTACACCGCAACGAACATGATAGCTCATATAATATACAAATATATTGTCCAAATGTATGTTTATATATTTTATTTCATGTATACAAAATATTGCAATATACATATATAAATTTATATTTTGTTTTAAATTTATTTTATTAATATACATATACATATACATATGCATATACATATACATATACATATACATATACATATACATATATATGTATATGAAACTTATAATATATATATGTTTATAAACATATATATATATATATATATATTAAAATCATATGAATTATTTTATAATTTATTTATTTCATTGGAAATTCAAAATCAAAATCTGAAATAATAATTTTTTTATATTTTAAAATATATGCATTAATATGTTATAAAATTAATAATATATTTACTTAAATAAATTATATAGATGTATAAAGTAACACGCACACACGCCTATAATATAACTCATGACAATGTGTTTTTTATTTTAAACAAATAAGTAGATATTTTTGTACAAAAAAATTATTATAAATTAATAATTATTATTTTTCAAGATATTTCAAAATTTAAATATTCCATTAAAATCTTAGAGATATTATGAAATTTAAATATATACACATATATACTATTTAAAATTAATTTTAATAAATAATTTGTTAATTTCGATAATTATTTAAATTATTTAATTATGTAAGAAATTTATTTTTTCCTCCTTTTATTACTGAAAATAATATTAGTTGTAAATTTAATTTTATGAAATTTAAACATATTTTATAACATATATATTTATTAATATTATTTATTTGTAGAATTAATGATTTAAATAATATTTAAATAATAAATAAATATATAAATTATTTTCATTCCACCGAAAATGTTTTTTGTATAACATTACTTATATAAAATTTTAAAACCATATTTTATGTAATATATACTTAATATTTTAATTATAAAGCTAATATGAATAAAACAACAAATATTGAATTAATTTTAATTTTAAAAAAATATTATTTTTATACCGCAAGCAATATATATGCATGATAGTGATAAATTTTTTTATTTTCAAATACATAAACATACAAAAATTTGATTGTGATAATACATTGATATAATAGAATCGTTACCTAACTAACAAAACATTATGCATGATATAAATATTACCTACACATTAATAATCATTAATAGATTAAAAAATTTACCTTATTACAAATGCCCATAAGTACACCTTGAAGCGAAGAGATCTACTCCTTGAACTTGTTTCCAATCCAGTAGAGTGCAAGTTCCCGAATAGAGGACCACCAACTACGGAATAATATCCATTTTACTTTGATTTAACTTTAGAAATGGAGATATGGGGAGGACTAGAATTCAGCTAGAGGTAGGGGATAAGGAGGCTTCAAAAAAGTTCTCTAATAGGTGTGCGTTAAGATGCTTATATAGAGGAGAGATTTGAGACAAGTTAGGATCTAGATCCCTTTTTATTTCTTACCAATTCTCTATATCTTATCCATCCAAACCTTAGCCCATCAAATCATCACATGGTTGCTCCATATGTTTCTCCATCTTGGCCAGACCAACTAGCCCCAATATGGACTTCAAATCCATTTAAAGCCTCAACAAAATATTTTGCATTTAAATCCAATTTAAACGCGTATCGATATTGTATATCGATTAATATTATATTTATAACTATTATAATTACATTTAATAATATTTTTTCATCAAACCAAATTAAAATTTTATAAATAATATGTTATAAATATTAATTATTGTAACAATTACAAATTAATTAAATCGTTTGGTCAAAGGAGTATTTAACGTTTCGGTTGTGTGACCCGTAAGATGTAAATTTGGTCAGCGATTAATATCAAACTACTCAAATATTAACATTCACACATCACTTAGCAGGTGGTGTGACATTTTGGTCAAATTAGTCTCTTATTTGGTTTCAGTAAAATCCAATTTTTCTTTGTTAAGTGTTATCTAGTTGTGACTATTATTTATACCAATTCTCTTCGTCAAAACTATATTACTTTGGACTTATGGAATTTGGTAATAGTCAAAATTCCAATATCATCCACATTTAACTCTATAGTCCAAACACAAAGTCCTAGGTTCAATAATAACAATTGTTATTAACTGAAATGCTCTGGTCAGAGACTTTAACTTTGAGTTGACTTTAGTTGACCGTGATACTAACCTCATATAACTGAGGAGACGAATCCTCTCTTGAATAGTGTTTCAATTCTAATACTTCCACTCGACCCAACTATAGTCTTTCAATGGATGCTAGCAAGATTTAACTATAATCAAAGTGGAGATTCCACATTGAAGGTCCATAGAATTTTCAAGTCAGAGAACTGTGTAATTTTGTCATATTGATATTTTTTGTACGACCTTAGTTATATTAACCAATAGAAAACTATCGAACGAGTCATTTCATAGTTATCCAATAAATATAAGTATGTAACTCCTTGGTGCCTCCAGTAGCCATGAGTAATACACTACCCAACATTTGGAGAGCGTTACGTACTCTAATCTCAACGGATGTATCGATATCCAGTCTCGATACATATTGACTAGGAATATTTAAAATGGTTTATATATTTTCATTGTGATAAATTACTCACGGTTACAACATTTTGTAACTACAATCACAAAACATACCATTTATGGATTTTCTATTAAATATACTTTTAATTAAATTAAATAATTAATGCAACACATTATATCAAGTATATTATAGAAAGAAAACACCTTTTATTTTGAACAAGGCCGGTTATTGAGTTAGATATATGTAACAAATTACATAATTGCATGTAGGGTATACCCTTAACTCTATTAGCTATAATCTAGCACCTATTTTGAGGCAAAAACTCGATGATAGAAAGATCAACAACTCCATACAACGAGCAGTACTGAATTTGGCTACTCTATGAGTGATCAACCATCTATCCTTCGTATAATGCAATTTTTAATGCTATAAGATGATCTGTAGGCTATGCTTAGTGTAATAATTTATCTATACATGCTTAATTTCGAATTACGTATGGTTTTGGAGGGATTTAGGTGAATAATTGATCATAAACTGGATTTTAAGTAATTTCTGAAATCCGAAAACAACACCCTTAAGTAAAAGAAATAATTGATACAGTTGGAATTAAGAATCTAAAGTGATGGTCTAGGGACATTCTCTTCTGATCTGAGATGAAGCGGTGTTGATCGGAAGAGAAAACAATATCGAGAAATATAAAAATCGAAATTGGAAAATCTAAACAAATATGTACGATGGACTAGTGGCCTTTACCGGTGCATCGATGCACTTTTTTCCAGTATAAAACTTGACCAAATAGCCCAATTTAAATATGTAAATTATAATGATTTCTCTTATATTCTGGAAGGTGGTCTGAGACAGGACGAGGTGAGTAATAGTGCTACAAAATGATGGGAGTGTGGAGCATGATGGTGATACAAAACGAGTGAATTGATGGAACGTGGCGATGATATAAAGTGAATGGATAATGGATGGTTTAGTTGTTGTATTGGGGGAATATTAAAATAGTATATATGTATTATTATAACGACCCGTAGATATATCACTTTAAACAAATGACCGTTTCGCTTTATCGATATAACAACAAATTTTATAAATAATTATTTTTATTAATTTATATGGTTTTATAAGTAAAATATGATCATTTTTTTATTTTCAAAATTTGTTTACAAAAATATGCATATTAATTTAAAAGATAAAATATGACCGAAAATCGGAATCGAGATTTGTAACGATACAACATGTAGAAGTCATGCAACGTTGTAGGAATATGTTACATACACATATACATGTGCATACATGAAAACATGCACATAAACATACATATATAAATATAATTAAGTATAAAAATATAATATAAAATATATAAGGTATTTTAAGTTTTCTTACTCCTTAGGCATACATAAGTCAACATATGCATACATGAGATAATGGAAGTGATGGACACATGGGGGGAAGCTTTTGCCGTGCCTGAAGGTGGGGGGGGGGTGAGTGATAGAGATGGAGCCATGTGATGGTGATGCAAAAGATGATATGTGCATAGATATTTTTACTTTTTTTCCCTATAAATACCCTATCCTCTTCTCTTGATTTTCATTCATCTTCTTCTTCATATCCTAAGCTTTGTCTTCCACTTTAATGGCTTCCATCCTAAGAGAAACGATGTCAAAATTTATTTCAAAAAGAAATTAAATTATAATATATAGTTATATATACTTAAACACCTCAAAACAATCCCAAAACTCCACCTTTTCTCCTTGTTCTTCACAACCTCCACCCCCACTTCATCATTAGGCCGAGCACCCCTTGCTCCACCCTAGGCCATGCGCCCCTAAGCCATCTCAAGTCTTGGTCAAGGCATCTAGGAGCTAAAAGCCGAAAAATAGTGAGCTTCAAAAACCGAGTAGTAGTGCTACAGTGAATTTTTAATTAATCGTTTAAAAATCAAGGTGAGAACTGCTAAACTATTATATTTTATTTTGGATAAAGATATGATATTTGCAATGGATGTTTAATATGCTATGATCATCAAGTTTAGTTGTTTCATATGAATATTGAATATATATGCAAGTCATGGAAATACATGTCGATAAGCACAAAGGAAATCACTTTCCTCTGAATTTATGAAATGGTGCGTATGGAATGTTAAACCTCTTTAAAAATGGTTAAAAATGTTTTTGAAATTTTTATAAACATTGAAAAGCATTTTGGTGAAGTTTGAAAAGAAATGGAAAATTTAGTTAAAAATAAGCGCATCGCGTAACGGTAGTTCGTGATTTCACGCCATAAAAGTCAAAAAGTGTATAGAATGGAATATAGCTAGAAATTCTTCGAGATAAGAATTTTCTGAACTATTATATCCATAGTTTTCCAACGAAGAAATAAAATCAAGATTTTGATAAGTAGATTTTGAAATATGAGTAAAACAAGTTTTGGAAAAATCGCGGTTTTGCAGTTCAGAATCCAAAACCGGATTTTTTTGGAATGATGTTTTAATTTTTTTAAAAAATATGGAATAAATCTTATAAATGTTTTAAAAGTGATTTGAGTAATAAAAATGAATTTTCAAATAATAAAAAGTCGTTTTGATCAATATAGCTTAAAAAAGCACTTTCCACAGCACTTTTTCGCCGCACTTTTCTATAACTTTTGAAATATAGTTTTAAATTTAACAGTTTTTTTCCAATTATTTTATAAATGTTTTAAATGATTAATAAAGTGTTTTAAATATGATTTGAGGGGTTTTTGGAATGATTAAAGGTTTAGAGTTGATCAAATAACTTGACCGCCTTATGAGTGTTAGAGAGATAGTGTCTAGGCTTGAGTTTTGAAAACCAGTTTCCTGCCCTCCCTAGCTATCCGGACTGGCCCGACGGAGGGGATATTGAATTTGGTTTACTCGGATCAATATCTTCCTAAATGAAAAATGAAACGATTTCGAATTTATTCTTAGTAAAAAGGAGTTTAAAAGTTATCAAGGTATTTTATAAGAGAGGTTTACTATTTCCATATATATCGGAAAGAATGTTTTAGAAATGTATATCTCCAAAAGAGACTTTGATAAAGGAACTTAATTAATTAAAGAATGATTTCCTATTCACTTGACCTCTTTTATCGATGATTGATTCAGAGGAACCTGGGTCGGATTTGGATAATTCCTATCCGAAGGCCACTTCGAACCAATTTACGTATTCGAAGTGAAGACATGAAGATAATCGTGGAAGATGAAATGTGGGGCTACTTTTCACCGACCCTTGGGGGAAATTTCCCATATCATATTATGTGGCAGTATTTCTTCACTTAAGATCTTCGATGTAAGGACTTCTTGCTACTAATCCTCGGGTAAATTTCCGACAGGATGTGGTAGGAGAGTGCCTTCGGTTTCGTTGTGACCTAGAACGAACTCGATGGACGAATGTCCGACGTTGCATTTCTAGTTACATAAGTGATCTCTATGAACGTATTATCTGCTTGGTGGTGGAGAAGGCAACTTCTCTTAGCTTAACACCCTTTCTTGAGACGTGTGAGCCTGGGAGTTATACATTTGTAGAGATCAGTTGTGTGACCATCGAATGGTAGTGTGGCATTCAAAGAAAGATGATATGCTATGTGAAAGGCAATCGTTACCTCAAGCCTCACACCTAAAAATGGTCGAAACGGGGTAGATGCGGGCTATGTGATTCGCAACCATTAGGTTATGATCATCCCCTTCTAGATATATTTCTACCTGCTATGACGTTCGGGTTTAAATTATTATGGTGTGCACTAAGAGACGTCTCAAATAGATCGGTAATGACCAGGGTAATGACATATTCGGTACTCTCTGGTGAGAAAGGTAGGTCGGTCTTATGTTGGTAGAGGTGTAAATGTTCTATTGATCTTGGTACATTCCTCTAGAGATTTACTACCGGAAGGTAGTCCCTTCACGTGGTCATTTGTATGGAAATCCGTTCTCCAATAAGTGCCTGCCATTTTGTTTGTAGAGCCTAGTATGCTGGAATTTAATAATGGTAACAATTTCGGCTAAGATTGATAAGTTTACTTGCAAATGTTTTCAAAGATATGTCATTAAAAATAATATCAAGTATTTTTACGTAAAAATGTTTTGGTTATCATAGGGTAAAAACTCGTTCCATGTTTTTGTGCGGCGTGGTCTTATTACCTTTTTGTTTTCAAACAACGTATTTTGAGTTCTCACACCAGTCCCATGACTGACTCGGAGTTTATTTTGTTTTCCTTTTAAACTTTGGGTGCCTTATTTTTTCGGACAGCCAAGTAGTTAGGATTTTGTTTGGAGTATTTTAGGGAAGAGCATGCTGGAAGAGGTTTTTGGAGCATGGAGCTGGAGCACCCGATGTGGATGTCTATCTATCTATTTATTTTTATTTTTCCGCTGTGTCTAAGTTAGTTAATACTGGCAGGTGTGGGAGCAGGCAGTTATAACTATTCCTAGCTAGGTTAGTTCTTACAAAAACTCTAATGTACCCTAGTGATGGTGGTTGTATGTACTATCTATCTATTTTTTATAATGTGAGAATTTGTGTTTCTATCTTTTACTTCACTTTATCCTTGAAAATCTGCCTCCCCGGCACTTAGATTTACGGCACGTGAATACCGTGGATGTATTAGTGTTGATTTTCAAGAGTCGAGGAGACGGGTCTTCACATTTGGTATCAGAGCTGAAGGTTAAGTGAGAACCTTAGTTTTGGTGGGGTATAACTCATTAGAGATAGGGTTAGTAATACCCTAGAATGAGTTTAATCTTTGAGAGTGCGCGTTTAGAATCCTCATCCGAATAAAATTTGTGCTTTATACACGTTCCCGAAGATAATTTCGTCTTTGTACTCTAAAGTTATCTTACTAAATTCAAGTAGTAAGACATGAGTACTCATAGAGGATGAAGACGGGGAAATAACAGCACCACAACAACCAACGGTCGAGCTCCAACCGCTGCTGTAGAAGAAATAGCTCTCGTACAACCCCAGGTTAATTTTGCCACCCTATGCAAGAATTTTACCAGCTTAGGGGGAAACCCATTCAAGGCTACAAAAGCTATCATCGAAGAGCAGGCTTGGATTAAATCATGCGAAATGATCTTTTAGGCATTGAACATCAGTGATGAGCAAAAGTGGTTATTGGCCTCGTGGCAGCTATAGGAATGGGCTCAGGTTTGGTGGGAATCCATTACCCTAAATGATTTGGAAGACAATTTCTCTTGGGAAAGATTTAAGGAGGTTTTGGAGAAGCAGTACATGCCAGCGTCCGGGAAATCTCGTCTTTACAAAAGCTTTATGGATCTAAAGCAGGATGAAATGACCGTTGAGGAGTATGCAAATAAGTTCAATGAATTATCTTGTTTTGGGCCAGGTCTAATTGATACACTTTTAAAGAAAAATGAGAAGTTTATTTTCGAAATGAATGAGAAGTACTAGAGTAGGATAACTGCCCATGTTAAAGACCATTTATAGGTTTGCTGGATATGGGATTCCGATACGAAACATTAGACAAGAAAAATCCAGTGGTAGCTCAGACCAACAACAACGCTGTCACATACGGAAATTTTCGACTTTCGAAAATTCGACATCGATACTCACTTTATCGACTGCCGAGCAATCGAGTGCCGGAAACTCCAATAGTGAGGGTTTAAGAAAGAAGAAAAAGGTAGAAGAAGAAGAAAGCAGAAGGAAGATAGAAGAAAAAGAGAAGAAAGAAGAACAACAGAACATCAGAACAGAAAGCAATATCAGAATCTTACACATCGCAGCGAAACAATATATAATAGATAAATGAATAATCTTTAAACAAAAGAATTATATCAGTTTATACATACATCAATCAGAGTCATATACAACAATGGACAGTTATATAAACTGGTCCTCATACAGAATACACAACGGAATAAATACTATCAGATACAAATACTACGTCTCGCCATCCAGCTTGCTTCCAAGCTCCAGAATATCCAGAATATCCTGATAACCTAACTCTAGACTGCCCGTGTGGAAATTGGTGGGCACCCAGAGTTTAGAAGGGAAACAATAAACTCCGAGTCAGTCATGGTGACTGGTGTGAGATCGTAAAACAGTTATCTTTAAAACAACAAGGAAACTTTAATGTCAATTCGCAATGCTTTTGGAAAATGAAACTACCATAAGACCTCCCACCACACACACAATGCAAACGCAGAATTGGAGGAGATTTCTTCTTATGATAGTCAAAGATGCTTACTACGCAAAATCAAATCATTTTGATATTATTATTAGTGCATAGTGTAGAAAACATTTCGAAAGTATAATATTAATCTTAGCCAACATAGGCATTCCGCACTTATGCCTACTATAGCTACTATGTTCAATAGCAGGTTACCGCCACATTCCATAGCAGGTAATACAACTAAAACCGTACAAGTCGCGTATTGTTTCTTTGGATTTCCAACAAATGGTCAGGCTAAGGAACTTCCTATCCACGATGGGTACGTCCCTGGAATAGACGACCCGAGAACCTAACCGGATCTCTGCCAACACAAGGCCGGGTTACCTCTGCAAAAATAGGTAACTACTGACACGCGTATGCCATCCCCCGATCGTAACCGATCTTCCCGAGGATACCCGATTCGCAACAACCACAAAGAAATAAATTTTGCAGCAACCACAGAGGTTAAGTATCTGGGCTCCATACCATGATACCACCTTTATCCAGAAGGAATGACATACACTAAGGGGCGCTACTCCCTAGAACCTTGCTGCATCCTTCCTGTTTCGACCATTTCCGGGGTGTGAGGCTCGACGAAGTCTCGTCCACAAAGCTACGCTTTCTCAAAAAGCCCTGCTTCGGGTCAAACAAAATGATCAACCTATGATCACAAAGATATAAGATCAAACAAATGATCATATCGCAAATGATCAAACACTGATCATTTCACAGCAACACTCAGTATGCCACGTTACCAAATTGGGAGTATATCGCTGATAAATTTCAACTACATAACCTCTGAGCTCGTACGTCTCAGAGAAGGGTGTTAAGCTAAGAGAATAAATTCTCCGCCACCAACAGAAATGTATTTGAAAGAAATCAGCTTTATATCTCAAATTGTAACGTCAGACACACAATCCATACAAGTCTGTTCCGGGATCGAACAGAACCGAAGGCACTTCTCACGAAGCCCTTGCACATCCGGATAAATTTCTAATCACGTCCGGACTTCCCGTCACTAAGGGTGATAAAACCTCTAAATCGGAGATCAGCCGATGTAGAGTAACTCGACGGTAATCCTTCCGTTTTCAAAAATATCCGGTCTTCAACACCGGTCTTCGAATGCAATTCATAACGACGTATCACATATTCGGAATGGGTTATACGACCCCATGGTCCTTTCCCGGCTAACCCGAATAGTGAGCGATTATTCAAAAATAAGTGTGGCATTCAAATTCATCCAATCACAACAAATATCCATTCAAGGTAATTATTGATAGTCGGTTATTTAACTATCAATAAAAATGCGCAACATCATCAGATTCCAAATAATTTTCCCAATTATTTCATCTTCAAAAATATCTTTACTAGATATAAAATTTCCACACTTCAAAAATAAATCAACATTTATTTTTCTAAAACAATTTCCCTTTCCTTCATAAATTCCATAGTGAATTTATATTTTCAAAATATCTACTGATATACGATTTTCAAATCGATGTCAATATTCAATTTCAATTTATCTTTAAGAAGATAAATTCTCAAAAACATTTCATTTCATATTGGAAAACATCCCATACTTATTTAATAATAAGTGTTTCACAAATCTTTTATTTTCAACATTTGAAAATATTCGATATACTTAAATCAAAATTTAAGTATAAATTCATTCTTTAAGGAAAACATTACTATAACAACATTTATTTGAGTCAAAACGAATGTTACGTAAAACATCGTTACGACGACTCAAAATCACTAGTATAGGGATTCGAAATTAAGATAGATATGTAAATCCCAATACTACATAAAACATTTTCTTTCGAAAATCATTTACTATAACAACAGTGTTATAGTCCATCATTTCCTTATTTCTCGAAACGTCTATTTCAACAATAAATGTTGAAATCTATGTTTTTGATACTTAACACGTTTTAAAACATCTTTTAAAACAATTAACTTCATTTTATAATATCGCTTTCCCAAACATAACCATTTTATTCAATAATATATTCACTGTCCAAAATCGTGAATATACTTCACTAACCAAATTTCAATCTTTTCTACACATTTATTCCAAGAATTATCCACTGTCCAAAATCGTGGATAAAATTCCCTTAATAATCTCTATATTTAAAATCAATCAAATTTGATTGATTTTCAAATTTATAAAACAACGTTTATAAATTCGATTTCCATTTTCTAACAACTTTGATTTATAAATCTTCTTTATTAACAAATTCGAGTTATACTTGATATAAGTATCACAAGTCCATATTATAAGTTAATAACTTATCATTCATTTTCAACTTTACAATTTATAAATCTATAAATTTCATTCACTTACGGATTCCATAATATTTCATTTTTATCACTTATAAAAACTCATTTTATAATTTCAACATTCTTAATTTTGTAGATATCAATTTCATAAATCTTTTATATAAACCGTTACAGAAATTCAAAAATCTCAATTTAAACCATTTCATAAATCAGTCAACTATTTATTCCAAAAATCACTTTTCGGTTATATTTCACAAATCTATAAATTTTTGTAACTTTAAAATTTCGTACGTTTATTTATTTGAAATAAATCAATTCAAAAATTCCATAAAACGTATATTTTCAAAAATCACTTTAAAATCCTTTTAAAGTAAAAGTCGTTATTTTTAAACTTCAAAACTGAATCCAATGATGCAACGCATCAATTAGTCCATCACAACATCAATCATCATATATCATCATATGATAACAGGATATACATCAATATCTGTAAATAAGTAAATACTGGTGAGGAATCCAGTTGGATCCCTCCAACCTGTTTCCCTGCATCCACAGACGTTAGCACAATACCAATTCCACTTCGAGGTGGAATATCGCGGTATATGGGTTTTATAAAAATATCCGCTTACTAACGGCGCAATAGGGTCTCATCCGCTATACGAGGCGGGAAATCAATCAATCCAATATATACATATGCCAATATGTATATATTGCTATATATATATAGATATATCCTATCATATCTAATATCACATCCAATAGCAATCATATCAGTCAAATCAATAACTGTAAAAGAAAATCCACTTTCATTTGAGTGAGAAGATCTCACCTTGATTTTAATTCTGATTTCAGCGTTTTTTTCGAATAAAATTAAACGGACGTTTAATTTTACCCGAAATTCAAACTAGCTCCAAACGACTCCAATGTAGTTGCATTGCGAAGTACATGTCGAGACGATTCCAACGCACTTTGTTTCGTAATTTTCTGATAATGTATGAACAAGATATACATTTTTAAAGGTTGTACAAATTATAAAAATTCAATTTACAAATCTATTTATTTATTTCTTTATACCCAGACAAATCTGGACCGTGCATTTTCTTTCCAGCGCATCAGGCCCGCACGTTGTTTCCCTCCTCATGCGTTCATCTTCTTCCCTCACGCAAAACACTCCAGGTCTTCACGTTCAAACCTACCCATCAGCCGCCTCTTCACGTGAATCATCACCATCCCCACGAGCCACCAGACGTCGATCAAGATATGCCATTTTGAAACTCGCAAGCCCCCCTGCCCACGGCCAGAGGCCGGTCACGCTCGACACCCCCAAGCCCCCTAGAAACGCGTGCGAACGGAACCCCTCTCGGCCACGATAGCTTCCTCCACGCGACACTAAAACTCATCACAACCGTATAGATAGAAAGCCCGTACAACGCTCTTTAAATTTGTAGTTGAACATTTCTTGAATTGTTGCTTGGATTGAAAGAAATTAAGGGGAGAACGAGATGAATTCTCGGCCGTTCGAGATTATTGGTGGCGGCTCCTGTTAAAACCCTAGCTAGGTTTATCTCGTTTGCAAAGTGAAGATATTGAGGTGCTTATATAGAAAATTGCCCAATTTACTATTCATCGAAATTTTCCGAACTCCGAATCGAATGTGCCGGCTGACGTTTCTAAGGTTTACCCCGCGTTCCGAACACAATGGAACGGGTTTCGGAAGCTAATTCGATCGTCTGTGCAAGATATGGAATTAAACGATCAATTTAAATTAAACCGATTTAAATCAATTTCGAGGCGTTTTAATTTGTACCGGACAAATGGTAAATCCAAAAATTACGAAATTTGAAACTATGCAATAATATCACATTACGGATCCGATGAAACTGGTTTCGTTCAATTCTGAGACTGTTCGAAAATTGGCTATTTTTCAGTCGATAATTAAATATTAAAATATTCGATTTTCATAGATTAACTCCAAATTCAATTTTAAAAGTTCTATAACCTTTCTATAACTCCAGTATGGTTAAATAAAATTTTCCAAATCATTTTCAATCATATTAAACTCGTTTTTCAATTATCTCTGGAATTTCACTATTTAATTTATCGATTAAATTATCAAATTAAATCCAATATTCGAAAAATAAATCATTCGACTTCTAAATTCCATTTATTAATATTTAAAATCAATTAAATATTCGAATTTTAATTATCAAAAATTCTGGGTCGTTACAGACTTCCCCCCTTAAAAGAATTTCGTCCTCGAAATTACAAGTTAGGAAAAATGGTCCTTAACTCGTCTACTATCTTTCAACATCTAATAGTTTTATCAATTTATCACAACAAATCTTCTACTAAAGATTTGTTATTACTTCAACTAACTTTCTAACTTCAATTTTGAGTTTTAAACAACATTGTTTAACTTCTCAATTCAAATTCGAGTTTAAATTCAAATTTTAAACTTTCAAATTTTTCTCAAAATTTTCTAACGTCTTAAATTCTCGAAAAATTTCGCCATAGCCTCCTTTGCGCGGCTAATACGGTACGACTACAAAACGTCCCTACGGACTCTCAGATTTCAAAAAGAAAAGAAAAAGCCAAGCGGCTAGACAAGAAATCATCAAATCTCATATTGAAATTCAAATACATACCTTTTTCGAGCAAATTCAAATTCATGTTTGAAATAAATTTTCCAATCCCTTTATACACCTGTATATCCTACTAGCCATTATATCTAGTCACAGCATTCAAACTATTTTGCAAATTCGATTACAAAATTTCAATATATACTTCTTATATCCTCTTTAAATTCGCTATTGAAGTTACATATTCAATTTCGTTCAATTTTACAGTTCACATTCATTTGAATTCAATTCACAATTCCAATCTAAATTGGATTCAGTTTACTTCTGAATATTGAATTTTATCAATTATCTTTTATTCATAAATGATTATTTTAAATTAGTTCCAATTACTAATTCATCACAAATTCTAGTTCATTTTATTTAAATTTGTTTTCAACATTCAGAATCAATTCCAATTTTATCTTCATTTATAATTATTCAATTCAATTTATTGCCTACAAATTCGAAATGAATTTTAACATTCAATTTTATTTTCTCGCATTTGCCATTGAAATTTTATTTATTTGTTCACAAATTCTTTTATTTCAATTTGAACTTTCATTTCAATCAGATTTCAAATATTCTATAAGTTATCAACTTATTTTCATTTCGATTTATATAATCACTTATATATTCATATTACAAATTCATTTCATTAATGAATTTTAAAATTTCCAATATCTATCTGGAATTCCATTTTCATTTATAAATCACATTTACAATTCATATTTACCATTTTATTCATATATGAATTCGTTTCCTTATACTTCCAATTCATATTTAAAATTTCATTCGTTAAATGGATTTTTATTTAAACTTTACAAGTTATCAACTTCATAATATTTCATAAATATTTTTTATAGTATTCCAGAGTCTTTTCAACATTTCAAAGCCATTTTGAAAACAATTCAAATCATTCTTTGAATTTCAAAAACCAAACCCAATTTTCCAAACAACTTTCATTTAAAAAACAATTTGGCAGCAATTTCTCTTTTGGAAACCCGAAAATGAACACCGGTGATGTCGCGATCATCATCGAAATTATTTTCTAGCGACCGAAAAGAGTTTAGAGCTTTTCATCTCTCCAAAATACTTTCCAAAACCTTTGAAATTCATTTTCAAATCAAAAAGATTTTAAACTTTCCAGATCTCCAAAATTTTCGAATTCTTTTCAAAACATTTCCAAATACTTCTCTGGAATTCTACTTCCAATTATAAGTCACAATTATAATTTATATTCTCAAATTTCATTTATATATGAATTTATTTCTTAACTTTGGAGTTATGATTTCAATTTCTTATTCAATTTCATATAATAATGATAACATTTCAATTTTATCACTTTCTAACAAACATGCATCCATATACCATGATAATTCATAGAAAATGATTTCTTTTCTATACAAAAATAGTTTTGGGCAAAATTATCTCATTCACCCTATTTAAAACAATACTGTGCCAAATTGTTCTATACAAGTGTTTAGAGATCCCTATCGGTAGAGTTGTACGGACAATACCGACCAGAATCCATATACCACTCAACAAACCAATCATCACAATATAAAACAATTTTATATTCACTAACAAATACGCGCTCATATCTATTATTACACTCAACTCATTCTAGAGTACTACTGACTCTATCTCTAATGAGTAACACCCAACAGAGCAGGGTTGTCGCTTAACCATATGCTCTGATACCACGCTGTCACGTACGGAAATTTTCGACTTTCGAAAATTCGACATCGATACTCACTTTATCGACTGCCGAGCAATCGAGTGCCGGAAACTCCAATAGTGAGGGTTTAAGAAAGAAGAAAAAGGTAGAAGAAGAAGAAAGCAGAAGGAAGATAGAAGAAAAAGAGAAGAAAGAAGAACAACAGAACATCAGAACAGAAAGCAATATCAGAATCTTACACATCGCAGCGAAACAATATATAATAGATAAATGAATAATCTTTAAACAAAAGAATTATATCAGTTTATACATACATCAATCAGAGTCATATACAACAATGGACAGTTATATAAACTTGTCCTCATACAGAATACACAGCGGAATAAATACTATCAGATACAAATACTACGTCTCGCCATCCAGCTTGCTTCTAAGCTCCAGAATATCCAGAATATCCTGATAACCTAACTCTAGACTGCCCGTGTGGAAATTGGTGGGCACCCAGAGTTTAGAAGGGAAACAATAAACTCCGAGTCAGTCATGGTGACTGGTGTGAGATCGTAAAACAATTATCTTTAAAACAACAAGGAAACTTTAATGTCAATTCGCAATGCTTTTGGAAAATGAAACTACCATAAGACCTCCCACCACACACACAATGCAAACGCAGAATTGGAGGAGATTTCTTCTTATGATAGTCAAAGATGCTTACTACGCAAAATCAAATCATTTTGATATTATTATTAGTGCATAGTGTAGAAAACATTTCGAAAGTATAATATTAATCTTAGCCAGCATAGGCATTCCGCACTTATGCCTACTATAGCTACTATGTTCAATAGCAGGTTACCGCCACATTCCATAGCAGGTAATACAACTAAAACCGTACAAGTCGCGTATTGTTTCTTTGGATTTCTAACAAATGGTCAGGCTAAGGAACTTCCTATCCACGATGGGTACGTCCCTGGAATAGACGACCCGAGAACCTAACCGGATCTCTGCCAACACAAGGCCGGGTTACCTCTGCAAAAATAGGTAACTACTGACACGCGTATGCCATCCCCCGATCGTAACCGATCTTCCCGAGGATCCCCAATTCGCAACAACCACAAAGAAATAAATTTTGCAGCAACCACAGAGGTTAAGTATCTGGGCTCCATACCATGATACCACCTTTATCCAGAAGGAATGACATACACTAAGGGGCGCTACTCCCTAGAACCTTGCTGCATCCTTCCTGTTTCGACCATTTCCGGGGTGTGAGGCTTGACGAAGTCTCGTCCACAAAGCTACGCTTTCTCAAAAAGCCCTGCTTCGGGTCAAACAAAATGATCAACCTATGATCACAAAGATATAAGATCAAACAAATGATCATATCGCAAATGATCAAACACTGATCATTTCACAGCAACACTCAGTATGCCACGTTACCAAATTGGGAGTATATCGCTGATAAATTTCAACTACATAACCTCTGAGCTCGTACGTCTCAGAGAAGGGTGTTAAGCTAAGAGAATAAATTCTCCGCCACCAACAGAAATGTATTTGAAAGAAATCAGCTTTATATCTCAAATTGTAACGTCAGACACACAATCCATACAAGTCTGTTCCGGGATCGAACAGAACCGAAGGCACTTCTCACGAAGCCCTTGCACATCCGGATAAATTTCTAATCACGTCCGGACTTCCCGTCACTAAGGGTGATAAAACCTCTAAATCGGAGATCAGCCGATGTAGAGTAACTCGACGGTAATCCTTCCGTTTTCAAAAATATCCGGTCTTCAACACCGGTCTTCGAATGCAATTCATAACAACGTATCACATATTCGGAATGGGTTATACGACCCCATGGTCCTTTCCCGGCTAACCCGAATAGTGAGCGATTATTCAAAAATAAGTGTGGCATTCAAATTCATCCAATCACAACAAATATCCATTCAAGGTAATTATTGATAGTCGGTTATTTAACTATCAATAAAAATGCGCAACATCATCAGATTCCAAATAATTTTCCCAATTATTTCATCTTCAAAAATATCTTTACTAGATATAAAATTTCCACACTTCAAAAATAAATCAACGTTTATTTTTCTAAAACAATTTCCCTTTCCTTCATAAATTCCATAGTGAATTTATATTTTCAAAATATCTACTGATATACGATTTTCAAATCGATGTCAATATTCAATTTCAATTTATCTTTAAGAAGATAAATTCTCAAAAACATTTCATTTCATATTGGAAAACATCCCATACTTATTTAATAATAAGTGTTTCACAAATCTTTTATTTTCAACATTTGAAAATATTCGATATACTTAAATCAAAATTTAAGTATAAATTCATTCTTTAAGGAAAACATTACTATAACAACGTTTATTTGAGTCAAAACGAATGTTACGTAAAACATCGTTACGACGACTCAAAATCACTAGTATAGGGATTCGAAATTAAGATAGATATGTAAATCCCAATACTACATAAAACATTTTCTTTCGAAAATCATTTACTATAACACAGTGTTATAGTCCATCATTTCCTTATTTCTCGAAACGTCTATTTCAACAATAAATGTTGAAATCTATGTTTTCGGTACTTAACACGTTTTAAAACATCTTTTAAAACAATTAACTTCATTTTATAATATCGCTTTCCCAAACATAACCATTTTATTCAATAATATATTCACTGTCCAAAATCGTGAATATACTTCACTAACCAAATTTCAATCTTTTCTACACATTTATTCCAAGAATTATCCACTGTCCAAAATATTGGATAAAATTCCCTTAATAATCTCTATATTTAAAATCAATCAAATTTGATTGATTTTCAAATTTATAAAACAACGTTTATAAATTCGATTTCCATTTTCTAACAACTTTGATTTATAAATCTTCTTTATTAACAAATTCGAGTTATACTTGATATAAGTATCACAAGTCCATATTATAAGTTAATAACTTATCATTCATTTTCAACTTCACAATTTATAAATCTATAAATTTCATTCACTTACGGATTCCATAATATTTCATTTTTATCACTTATAAAAACTCATTTTATAATTTCAACATTCTTAATTTTGTAGATATCAATTTCATAAATCTTTTATATAAACCGTTACAGAAATTCAAAAATCTCAATTTAAACCATTTCATAAATCAGTCAACTATTTATTCCAAAAATCACTTTTCGGTTATATTTCATAAATCTATAAATTTTTGTAACTTTAAAATTTCATACGTTTATTTATTTGAAATAAATCAATTCAAAAATTCCATAAAACGTATATTTTCAAAAATCACTTTAAAATCCTTTTAAAGTAAAAGTCATTATTTTTAAACTTCAAAACTGAATCCAATGATGCAACGCATCAATTAGTCCATCACAACATCAATCATCATATATCATCATATGATAACAGGATATACATCAATATCTGTAAATAAGTAAATACTGGTGAGGAATCCAGTTGGATCCCTCCAACCTGTTTCCCTGCATCCATAGACGTTAGCACAATACCAATTCCACTTCGAGGTGGAATATCGCGGTATATGGGTTTTATAAAAATATCCGCTTACTAACGGCGCAATAGGGTCTCATCCGCTATACGAGGCGGGAAATCAATCAATCCAATATATACATATGCCAATATGTATATATTGCTATATATATATATAGATATATCCTATCATATCTAATATCACATCCAATAGCAATCATATCAGTCAAATCAATAACTGTAAAAGAAAATCCACTTTCATTTGAGTGAGAAGATCTCACCTTGATTTTAATTCTGATTTCAGCGTTTATTTCGAATAAAATTAAACGGACGTTTAATTTTACCCGAAATTCAAACTAGCTCCAAACGACTCCAATCTAGTTGCATTGCGAAGTACATGTCGAGACGATTCCAACGCACTTTGTTTCGTAATTTTCTGATAATGTATGAACAAGATATACATTTTTAAAGGTTGTACAAATTATAAAAATTCAATTTACAAATCTATTTATTTATTTCTTTATACCCAGACAAATCTGGACCGTGCATTTTCTTTCCAGCGCATCAGGCCCACACGTTGTTTCCCTCCTCACGCGTTCATCTTCTTCCCTCACGCAAAACACTCCAGGTCTTCACGTTCAAACCTACCCATCAGCCGCCTCTTCACGTGAATCATCACCATCCCCACGAGCCACCAGACGTCGATCAAGATATGCCATTTTGAAACTCGCAAGCCCCCCTGCCCACGGCCAGAGGCCGGTCACGCTCGACACCCCCAAGCCCCCTAGAAACGCGTGCGAACGGAACCCCTCTCGGCCACGATAGCTTCCTCCACGCGACACTAAAACTCATCACAACCGTATAGATAGAAAGCCCTTACAACGCTCTTTAAATTTGTAGTTGAACATTTCTTGAATTGTTGCTTGGATTGAAAGAAATTAAGGGGAGAACGAGATGAATTCTCGGCCGTTCGAGATTATTGGTGGCGGCTCCTGTTAAAACCCTAGCTAGGTTTATCTCGTTTGCAAAGTGAAGATATTGAGGTGCTTATATAGAAAATTGCCCAATTTACTATTCATCGAAATTTTCCGAACTCCGAATCGAACGTGCCGGCTGACGTTTCTAAGGTTTACCCCGCGTTCCGAACACAATGGAACGGGTTTCGGAAGCTAATTCGATCGTCTGTGCAAGATATGGAATTAAACGATCAATTTAAATTAAACCGATTTAAATCAATTTCGAGGCGTTTTAATTTGTACCGGACAAATGGTAAATCCAAAAATTACGAAATTTGAAACTATGCAATAATATCACATTACGGATCCGATGAAACTGGTTTCGTTCAATTCTGAGACTGTTCGAAAATTGGCTATTTTTCAGTCGATAATTAAATATTAAAATATTCGATTTTCATAGATTAACTCCAAATTCAATTTTAAAAGTTCTATAACCTTTCTATAACTCCAGTATGATTAAATAAAATTTTCCAAATCATTTTCAATCATATTAAACTCATTTTTCAATTATCTCTGGAATTTCACTATTTAATTTATCGATTAAATTATCAAATTAAATCCAATATTCGAAAAATAAATCATTCGACTTCTAAATTCCATTTATTAATATTTAAAATCAATTAAATATTCGAATTTTAATTATCAAAAATTCTGGGTCGTTACAACGCCAACAACTGGAAAAAGAGGAAGTTCAATAATAGTGGGAAAAAGCCGTGGCCAGGAAAACCCGGGAAAGGATCTCAAGGAAACCGCTTTAAGGAATACACTTGTAACAATTTTAAGAGGAAGGGCCATATTGCAAAGAATTGTAGAAGTCCAAATGTCCAGAATTCCGTCTCTCCTATGGTTTAGAATAGCCTCTGTTATAATTGTCACCAACCGAGGCACTTGATCAAGGATTGTCCGATCATGAGGAAGTGATAGCAAGCCGGAGTCTACGTAATAAAGGATAAGCCTTCAACCTCTCATGACATGAAGGGCAAGGGAGTTTTGGAAGGTAATATTTTTATTGAAGATATTTTAGTTAGAGTATTGTTTGATACATGAGCTTCTTATAATTTTATGGCTAAGGAAACCGTAGAAGAATTAAAACTTGAACCTAAGTTAGTGGATACCCCTATCTGCGTGACAAATCCTATAGGTGGTACTACTAACATTTGTATGAATTGTGAAAAAGTCCAAATTTCCCACTCTTCCCATAAATTTCCTTTCGACCTATTTGTCTTAGATTTTATTGGATTTGAAATTTTGTTTAGTATGGATTGGTTGACTAAGTATAAAGCTGTTCTCAATTGCGTTAGTAGGACGATAATCTTATGGACCAGTTTTGGGAAGTTTATAGAAATATCTTATGAAGATCCTAGTCCAAGGAGGGGAAGTTTCCTATATGCATTAGACTCATCCCAGGAAGGACTAGAAACAATACCTATTGTTAAAGAATTTCCAGACATCTTTGAAGAAGTAAAAAGTTTACCCCAACATCGGGAAATCGAATTTCGTGTTGATTTGATTTCTGATGCAAGGCCAATTAAACAACGGGATCGAAGGATGACTCCGAAGGAGAGGGAGGAGTTAAATAGCCAAACTCAAGAGATATTAAAGAAAGGGTTAATAAGGCCGAGTCTTTCAATTTGGGGATCGATAGTAGTTTCTATTGCCAAATCAGATGTACTCAATAAATTCGTGTTAGTATTTATCAATGATATCCTTATCTATTATAAGATAGAAGAAGAACATGAAAGACATCTAGAAATTGTGTTGGAGATATTGAGAAATAATGTACTTAAAGTCAAATTCTCAAAACGCTATTTCTGGGAAAAGGAGGTAAGATTCCTTGGACATATAGTGTCAAGAGACGGATTTCAGTAGATCCTGTAAAGGTTGCGGCTGTTCTTAATTGGAAGCAACCACAAACTCCTAAAGAAGTTCGTAGCTTCTTGGGTCCGGTAGGGTATTAGAGAAGATTTTTTCAAGACTTCTCAAAGATTGCCTACCACCTAATGAAGTTGACCATGAAAGATGCTAAATTTATCTGGACTCCTAAATATGAAGCAGCATTCCAGGAACTCAAAAAGAGGTTAACAATCGCTCCAGTCCTAGCAATTATAAATGGAAATAGTGGATTAACTGTGTATACAGATGCTTATGGAGAAGGAGTTGGTGCGGTTCTGATGCAAGAAGGGAAGGTAATTACTTATGCGAGTAGACAACTAAAGGTTCATGAGAAGAATTATGCAACGCACGACTTAGAATTATTAGCCGTGGTGTTCGCATTAAAAATATGGAGGCACTATTTGCTGGGTGAAAAGTTTGAGCTCTTTACGGATCATAAATCTTTGAAGTATCTTTTCACTCAGAAAGATTTAAACTTGAGGCAGCAACGTTGGTTGGAATTTCTCGCATCTTATGATCTAGATATTTCATACGCACCCGGGAAAGCCAACGTAGTAGCTGATGCGTTGAGTAGGAAGTATGCTGTTATTTCTTATTTGGTAGTAACTCCAACTCTTCTGGAAAGAATAGCCAGTAAACAAAGAGAAGATAGACATTTTGAAAAGTTCATTAAGGCAACCGAAGAAGGAAGAAATTCAAACTTTGAAGTGGATAAAAGCGGATTATTACGATTGAATGGGCAAATTTGCATTCCGGATGTGGAAAATCTTAGGTAGGAAGTGTTAGCTGAGTGTCACAATCCAAACTCAACATTCATCTGGGAGTTACCAAAATGTATAGAGATATAAAGCGCACAATTTGGTGGAGAAGTATGAAAAGCAACATATCCATTTATGTTAGCCGATGCATAAATTGTCAACAAGTCAAAAGCGACCAATAGAAAATTGCAGGGTTACTTAAATCGCTGGAGGTTCCAGTTTGGAAGTGGGATCAAATGTCAATAGATTTCATTGATGGCTTACCTCAAACAAGGAAGGGGAACGAAGGCATTTGGGTTATCATAGACTGATTAACTAAAAGTGCACACTTCATTTCAGTTAAGCCAACAAGGACCGCTGCAAGCCTTGCAGATATATATATATATATATGAAGAAGATTGTACGATTGCATGGAGTTCAAAGCAGTATAGTAAGCGATCGGGATCTAATCTTTACTAGTCAGTTTTGGGAAGCATTATAGACTGCTTTGGGAACAAGGCCGAATATAAGCACTGCCTATCACCCCTAAACTGATGGACAGACGGAAAGAGTTAATCACGTTTTGGAAGATCTTCTTAGGGCGTGTATTCTGTATTTTGGAGGCTCCTGGGAAAATCATTTGCATTTAGTAGAGTTCTCTTATAACAACAGTTATCAAGCTAGTATCGGCATGGCACCGTATGAAGCTTTATATGATCGTCTGTACAGGTCGCCGGCATGTTGGATCGAAACCGAAGATCGGTTAATACTTGGTCCTGATATGATACGAGAAGCTTCAGAGAAGGTCGATATGATTAGAAAGAAGCTAAAGGAAGCCTAGAGCAGACATAAAAGTTATGCAGACCAAAGACATAGAAATTTGGAATTCTCATTTGGAGATTCAGTCTTTTAGAAAGTCTCTTCGATGAAAGGAGTAGTGAGGTTTGGAAGAATGAGGAAGTTATCACCTCGATATATTGGACCATTTCTTGAATGAATTGGCCCACTAGCTTATCGAGTGCAATTGCCAGAAAGGTTGGTGGGAGTGCACAATGTCTTTCATGTATCTCATTTAAGGAAACATGTGCATGACACATAACAAATAATAGAAACAGCTGCTCAAGAAGATTTGGAGGTGGAACTGAATTTGGCAATTATTAGACGGCCTATTCGAACCGTTGATCGTGATGAGAAACGATTAAAGAGGAAGGTAGTAATGTTAGTCAAAGTTCAATGGAGTGGAGATGCTAAGGATTGCACTTGGGAAACGGAGGATAGGATGAAAAAGGCATATCCCGAGTTTAGAATTGAAGAATGAACTGCAAAGATCATACCGTTATAGCGTATTCACAGCCTGTGGTGTAGTCACTTATCCATACTTTTGTATATATTCCATCATATCGAATATATTTCCTTTTGAGCTAATTTCTACTTATCTTAATTTCGAGGATGAAATTCTTTTTAGGAGAGGAGTCTGTAACGACCCGTAGATATATCACTTTAAATAAATGATCGTCCTGCTTTATCGATATAACAACAAATTTGGTAAATAATTATTTTTATTAATTTATATGGTCTTATAAATAAAATATGATCATTTTTATTAGTTAAGAATGATAAGAAAATTTATTTTCAAATTTTGTTTACAAAAATATGCATATTAATTTAAAAGAGAAAATATGACCGAAAATCGGAATCTGGATTTGTAACGATACAATGTGTAGAAGTTGTGCAACGTTGAAGGAATATGTTACATTCACATATACATGTACATGTGCATACATGAAAACATGCACATAACATACATATATAAATATAATTAAGTATAAAAATATAATATAAAATATATAAGATATTTTAAGTTTTCTTACTCCTTAAGCATACATAAGTCAACATATGCATACATGAGATGATGGAAGTGATAAGCACATAGGGGGGAGCTTTTGCTGTGCCTGGGGGGGAGGGAAGTGATGGAGATGGAGCTATGTGATGGTGATGCAAAAGATAATGTGTGCATAGATATTTTTACTTTCTTTTTTCCTATAAATACCCTACCCTCTTCTCTTCATTTGCATTCATCTCCTTCTTCATATTCCTATGCTTTGTCTTCCACTTTAATGGCTTCCATCATAAGAGAAATAATGTCAAAATTTATTTCAAAAAGAATTTAAATTATAATATATAGTTATATATACTTAAACACCTCAAAACAATCCCAAAACTCCACCTTTTCTCCTTGTTCTTCACAACCTCCACCCCACTTCATCGTTAGGTCGAGCACCCCTTGCTCCACCCTAGGCCGTGCGCCCCTAAGCCATCTCAAGTCTTTGTCGAGGCATCTAGGAACTAAAATCCCAAGAATAGTGAGCTTCAGAAACTGAGTAGTGGAGCTATAGCGAATTTTTAGTTAATCGTTTAAAACTCAAGGTGAGAACTCCTAAACTATTATATTTTATTTTGGATGATGATATGATATCCGCAATGGATGTCTAATATGCTTTGATCATCAAGTTTAGTTGTTTCATATGAATATTTAATATATATGCAAGTCACGGAAATACACGTCGATAAGCACAAAAGAAATCATTTTCCCCTGAATTAATGAAATGGTGTGCATGGAATGTTAAACCTCTTTAAAAATGGTTCAAAATGAGTTTGAAATGTTTTATAAACATTGAAAAGCATTTTGGTGAAGTTTGAAAAGAAAGGGAAAATTTAGTTAAAAATAAGCGCGTCACGTAACGGCAGTTCGCAACTTCATGCCATAAAAGTCAAACAAGTATATAGAATGGAATATAGCTTGGAATTATTCAAGATAAGAACATTCCAAACTATTATATCCATATTTTTCCAACGAAGAAAGAAAATCAAGATTCTGATAAGTAGATTTTGAAATATGAGTAAAACAAATTTTGGAAAAATCACGGTTTTGCAGTTTGAAATCCAAAACTGGATTTCTTTGGAAATAATGTTTTACATTTGTTTAAAAATATGAAATAAATCCTATAAATGTTTTAAAAGTGATTTGAGTAATAAAAATGAATTTTCAAATGATAAAAAGCCATTTTGATCAATATAGCTTAAAAAAAGCACTTTCCGCAACACTTTTTCGCAGCACTTTTCTATAACTTTTGAAATATAGTTTTAAACTTAATAATTCTTTTTCAGTTATTTTATAAATGTTTTTAAATGAATAGTAAAGTGTTTTAAAGATTATTTGAATGATTTTTGGAATGATTAAAGATTTAGAGTCAATCAAATAACTTGACTGCCTTATGAGTGTTAGAGAGATAGTGTCTAGGCTTGAGTTTGGAAAACCAGATTCCTGCTCTCCCTGGCTATCCGAACTGGCCCGACGGAGGGGATAGTGAATTTGGTTTACTCAGATCAATATCTTCTTAAATGAAAAATGAAACGATTTCGAATTTATTCTTAGTAAAAAGGAGTTTAAAAGTTATCAAGGGATTTTATAAGAGAGGTTTACTATCTTCGTATATACAGAAAATAATGTTTTAGAAATGTGTATCTTCTAAAGAGATTTTGATAAAAGAGCTTAATTAATTAAAGAATGATTTTCGATAACAACCCATAATTTTAACTATTTTAAATTATCAAATTTAATATGATTGTTGAATAAAAGTGGTTAGAAATAAAAATTTATGTTTTATTTTTGTAATTTATTTAATATAAACTTGAATAAAATTTTGAAATAACCAATTTCGAAGATTTTGGCAATAACAAGTATTGAAAAGAAATTTTATGTATTGAATGTGTTTATGATCAATAGTTGGAATTGAATAATAAATGTTGAATTACTGTAAAGTGGAAGTTTTTTTATTATTTGAATTCGTTTTAAAAGTAAATTTTATAAGTTAAATAACGTATATTTCAAATATGATGATTTATTGAATAATTAAATTATTTAAATTTAATATTGGAAATTGTTTAATAATTGAATCTTGAATTTAATATGAATGAAAATAACGTCGAAAGTTCATTTAAATTTTATTTAAAACCAGAATAATGATAGTAAACTTTTAAAATTGAATTTAAAGTGATTAAATTAATTTTTGAAATTTCTTGTTTTAATTAACGTGTCAAAATAGCCATTTTGGCCACTGTCTCGTTATTTAAAACCAAAAATAACTTAGGTTTGTCGACAACCCCAAGGAACCCTTGTCGACAAGGTGACAGTTTATTTCAAAAGTTTGAATTTCAAAAAAGTGTCTATTCGTCATATCCTTTCCCGAATGGACATGGTTGTTGTTCTACTATAAATAGGGGCTGTTTTAAACGAATTTACAATCATATTTTCTCTGATTTCACTCTTCTTCTTCCACATTTCTTTATATACATTTTTACCATTACTCTGCCGAAATCACCATTGAATCTAACTAGATCATCTCTGGTTTGATTCTCTATCACTATCTCAACAAGATCCCAGTGCTATTCAGAGTTATAGACTTCTTTGTATTCAATCGAGCGAGAAAAGGTGTGATTGTAGCCTGGAAAATCAATCGGGTGAACTTGTTGCCCGTAAAATCAAGTATCTCTACCCAGAGGATTGTGAATCTGGAGCGGTGTACCTCGTGGCCTTGAAATCGAGGGTGTAATTGTAAGAATTGATTTTGAAAGGAAATCCGTACTTGTGTTGCGGGACTGGATGTAGGATAACTCCGAACCAGTATAAAATCCGGTGTGTTCTTTCCTTTATTGCTTTTACTTTATATGTGCATCTGTGTTTGATTTTGTGATTATATCTGTGTCTGAATATTGCATACATTTGTGTTCAAATTAATATAAACTCAAAAAGAATTAGTAATTACTTAAAACACTATTCACCCCCCCTATAGTGTTAATTCTAGCCTTAAGATCTGTAATTCGCATTTCTCATATTTGGTATTAGAGCATTGGTTTTCAAAATTCTCATAATCTGATTGTTGAAAAATTTTAAAATGGCAATTTTTTTTTTGATAAAATTATTAACACTTTTTTCATATGAATATGTCACAGAATCATCATGATATTGTTGTTTAAAACTATATTTAGTTATTTTTAAAAGTCATTTTATTCTTTTAAAGGTTATGTTGTTTTGCAGGGAGAAGAGTTATGTCTAATGACTGTTGGTTAAAAGATACCATGTAATCATTCATCGATCAAGAAGAACAAATGGATATATAATGGCAATCGACAATGAAACGAGTACCGGATCAATACGAAACTTTTGATTCTCATCTACAACTTGATTTGATACTATACTTCTCTCCATCTGCTTCACAATGTCACTGGTTTCGTGCGAATCTGTCAAGAAATGACCAAGTTATGGTCAAATGAAGTTTTGGTGAACAAAGAGAAAAAGAAAGCAAAACTGTCAATGGTATTCTTCAAATTTCATCCAGAGATTTGAGTATTTTGTCCCAACTCCTTTTCCATATTGTAGTTCTTGTTCTCACGGTCGTTTTGATGGGTGGATCATCAAATTCCGATCAAAATTGAGTGAGATATGACAGTTTGAAGTTGGCTATCCAAAACTGAAAACTGTGTACGGGATTTCCTGCATTTCTCTTACTGTTCGGCCTGTTGCACCACAATACCATCCAAATTCGTCACCTAATTATTACTAGATCGTAGCACTTTCCTTCCTCTTCGATTTGCCGCTGGTTTCATCCAATTCCGTTAAGAAACGAAGGAGATATGCATTCTAGAAGTTTGATAGTAAATAGAAAAACGGGAAGAAGAAGAAGAGAAAGTTTTATGAAAAGTGATGACTGTTGGGCCTATTTATAGTGGTTGAAGTGTCCATTCATTCAAAATTCAAATTCAAAGTTTTGGCGTCAAGTTGGTCAATTTACTAAATCATCTGTATCTTTCTCATACGGTCTTCAAATTCAGCAAATGAGTATACTACGATGATAAGAAAAACAAGCCCGTCGCAATAGAACAGATCTCATCGTCAAATTCTGAAAGATATAAATGTGTGGTTCACGACAATGGAATAATAACAAAGTTAGAAAGATAGAGGAGTGCAAAAATTGGTACGCTTTACTATTATTTCATCTTTATTGTTGCATTTAGGAATATTTATTTATGCATTTAGTTAGGTATAAAAATTTATCTCTTTTATAAGTTTTGATATTTTGGTCCATATATCGACACACCATGATATACATATCGATATACCAGTCTAATTTTTTTTAAAGTCTTTTAAAATGTGTTTCCTTTCAAATAAAATCTTACTACTAATTTATTACAACTATACTAAGTAGAAAAGCATATCTTCATTCGTGATTTCAACTTTTCTAATGTTGTTTTTACTTCTCGTACTCTATTTCTTTTAAGATACCAATTTTATGTCTTTAAGAAATTAATAGAATGAATTTAGAATGTTAGAATAAGGCTCTATTTATATATTTCTTCATTTAATAAGATTGCGCCACATCACATGACACTTGTCATATAAATAGATAGTGACATACATGCAAAATGACACGTGTCATTACACTTGTTCTTTAATAAAAGCATTTTTACATGTATAATGCCAAGTGTCTTTACACATGTTTTTCATTAATTTTCTTTATGTTTTTTATTTACTTTAATTATATTAACTACTATAAAAAATTGGGTCAAAAATCAATTATTTACATATCAAAATCTAGTCGTAAAATTAGTGCAAAATCATGTTAAAAACAGGCCCAGAACTTTAGATAGCATTTCTGAAATGTTGTCTTTGCTTCTGTTAACGTTTTTTAAGCACTGCAAATTCTTTTTTATAGCATTACTGTGCTATGAAACGCTGTAGTGTTTCAGAAACTTTTCACAGCATTTGTTAAATGCTGCAGTTTCTGTTTTATAATGTTTTGAATATATTTTACTGCAAAAACTTTTTATAGCATTCTGTTAATGCTGTCTTTTCTATTTAAAACTTTAAACTACGTAAAAATGATATTTAAATTAAGTATTTTTATCTATTCTTTTTAGAGTTATTTTCTAAATTATATTAGAATATTTTAAAATTAATTTCATGTTTAAATATATTTTTAATAATTAACTAAATTTTTTAATGTAAGAGGCCTTAATATAACACATGTTTATTTTAATTTTTCTATCTTTGTTATTTTATTTAATATTTCATTATGATATTTGTTTAAAAGGTGTTTAAACATGTTTTTAAATATTTTAATCAATAATAATTTAATATATAGGTTTTAATTAGTAAGTTAAGTATTTTATAAACATGGAAGTTTGGATTCTTAAAAAAACAATTAAGTTAAAAAAAAATTATTTTAAAGAAATTAAATAAGGAGGGTATTAATTTTAAAAAAACCATATTGATTATATATATAGTTTAAATCCATATTTCTTAGCAATTTGATTTTGATATTGAGTTTGATTACTACCTTTCATGAATATGTTATAGTTTTAATATCATTTATTACCTTTAAACTCTTGTCTTTTCTACTCTTTCAGTCCCATTCATTAGTTTCCTTAACCTAAGTCTAGTAATTGGTGTATATTACATTTGTTTGGTTGAAGTGATTTATAATAAATAGTTTGATATATGTATACATACATACATACATACATACATACATACATACATATATATATATATACTTGTCAATTAGATATTACTTATCACTCATGTTTATCTTATAATCTGAATATCTCTTACCATAGTATATATATATATATCATCATATCATTCTGCATATTATTATTTTTACTTCGTTATCATTTTATTTCATATTACATATCATTATGCATCCTATTTCATATCACATTTCATTGCATATTACATCATAAATTACAATGCATGAAATATCATAATCATTTGCATCATAAGTTGCACTTCATTCTGCATATCATCTCATGCTACATTGCATATGTCATACATTTCATACTGCATTTCAAACTACATATTGCATACATGTACACATAATGAGTGTATTTTATTTAGGGGGAGTTTATATTATTGTCTTATAGTATAGGGTTATTAGTTTTTGATTTGTTTGGTATGTTTTGATTGACTTATTTGAATTGATTGACTTGATTGAATTGTTTGACTTGATTAACTTGATTGACTTGATTGACTTGTTTGACTTGATTGAATTGTTTGACTTGTTTGACATGATTGGATTTGATGTGTGTGTTGATTGGATTGTCTGAAATATACTTATACATATTTATGTATTGAATAATTATAATATAATTATGTTAATGTCTTTCACATTCCATTTACTATACTTTGTTCTAGTATTAGTTTAAGGGGGAGTTTTATAGTTTTATGGTTTTAGGATGGTTTTGTTGATGACAAAGGGGGAGAATTATAAAATAGGATAGTTATGCATAGATTAAGGGGGAGTTAGTAGATTAAGGGGGAGTTGTTAGATTAAGGGGGAGTTAGAGTAGAGTAAGAATAGAGTTAGAGTATATTTTATAAACAAAGGTTGTCATCATCAAAAAGGGGGAGATTGTTAGTCCTTGAGAAGGATGGTTTTGATGAAAACAACCTTAGGACTTGTTATAAAATATAAATACTAATGTTATGGTTTAGATATATATGTATATGCAGAATATAAACATGAAGGTACCAAGAATGAAGACTGTACATTATAGAGATACAAGACTGATGAACTCAAGATCGAAGATATCAAGATTCAAGACTCATGAGTATAAAGATTATCAAGAGTTCAAGATTTTAATAGTATTAGTAATTTAGTTAGGAATTTTGTTAAAACTCCTAGAAAAGCACTGACATCTTAAAATCCATTTTGTTCGTGGAATGGAATCCAATTCGAGCCCGTTAAAGGGATGGAACCCTAAGTAGGATGGAACCTACGAAAAATCTAGTGGAACATTGTTTTGTATCCACTAACTTTTATTCAAATGTTTTACAAAATTATATCTTGTTTTCAAAATGATTTCAAAATCTTCCTTTTTAAATCAAAAACATCTATCCTGGTTTTAAAATACTTTTAGCCTTAAAATAATCTTTATTTTCAATATCAAATTATCCTTGGTTTTAAACTATCTTTTAATTATAATATATTTAACTTTTAATATTTATACTTAGATTTAAATATAAAATTATAGTAAAATTTTATATATAGCAAAATATTATTCTCTATACTTATTTATGTATTTTAACTATAGTTAAGTATATTTATAAAGTATAAAATAGTTTTAATACAAGATAGAAGTTATTTTCAAAGAAAAACAAATTACCAAAAATAACTTAGGCTTGTCGACAACCCCAAGGAACCCTTGTCGACAAGGTGACGGTTTATTTCAAAAGTTTGAATTTCAAAAGAAGTGTCTATTCGTCATATCCTTTCCCGAATGGACATGGTTGTTGTTCTACTATAAATAGGGGCTGTTTTAAACGAATTTACAATCATATTTTCTCTGAATTCACTCCTCTTCTTCTTCCACATTTCTTTATATACATTTTTACCATTACTCTGCCGAAATCACCATTGAATCTAACTAGGTCATCTCTGGTTTGATTCTCTATCACTATCTCAACAAGATCTCAGTGCTATTTAGAGTTATAGACTTCTTTATATTCAATCAAGCGAGAAAAGATGTGATTGTAGCCTGGAAAATCAATCGGGTGAACTTGTTGCCCGTAAAATCAAGTATCTCTACCCAAAGGATTGTGAATCTGGAGTGGTGTACCTCGTGGCCTTGAAATCGAGGGTGTAATTGTAAGAATTGATTTTGAAAGGAAATCCGTACTTGTGTTGCG
This sequence comes from Allium fistulosum, assembly GCA_030737815.1. Lineage (NCBI taxonomy): Eukaryota > Viridiplantae > Streptophyta > Magnoliopsida > Asparagales > Amaryllidaceae > Allium > Allium fistulosum. Next base: position 1,363,520,563 of record CM060902.1, on the reverse strand, counting down.
GGACTGGATGTAGGGTAACTCCAAACCAGTATAAAATCCGGTGTGTTCTTTCCTTTATTGCTTTTACTTTATATCTGCATCTGTGTTTGATTCTGTGATCATATCTGTGTCTGAATATTGCATACATTTGTGTTCAAATTAATATAAACTCAAAAAGAATTAGTAATTCCTTAAAACACTATTCACCCCCTTTAGTGTTAATTCTAGCCATAAGATCCGTAATCCGCATTTCTCACAAGGAGAAGTATGAGAATTATATGGTACAATTGCCGTTCGAGGGGCTATATTGTACATATAAACTCGTTTGTTCTTCTAGGACGTTTATAAGGAAATCCGTCCACTAACGGTTCGGAGGTGATCTCCAATCTTATTTTCGTCTGTTTATTTCCTAAAGAACTGGGGTTGAGTTTACCGGAAATAGTGAACGTTGTTTCGAATAGACCGAGATCAGATCTGTGATCCGAAAATCACTTCGATCCAATGAGTACGTTTTCGTGATGAAGACAAGAGCTTGGAGTCGAAGATGAAGCAATGAAGTGCAAGGGCTAATCGCTACTAATCCTGAGGGTGATTCCAAAATGGATGTAGTAGGAATAGTGCCTTCGGTTCCGTTCGGACCGGGAACAGACTTGTATGGATGAATGCTATCAGTACATTGTCATTGGAGGACAATGAGCATTCTAAGTAAATATTTCCAAAAAGGTAACGCTTAGCCTCGAGCCTCATCAACCGGGAATGACTGAAAATCAGGGGATATGCAGCAAGGCTAAGTGGGTAGCTCCCAAGTAGGGTAAGATTTCCCCTATCTAGAGTCCCTTTTTATTTCGGCTGTGTGGGCGGTTGTTGATCCCAACCGCGGGGTGATCTTATTCGGGCTATCCAGTTTAAGGGGTAGTCCGGTCTTGTGTTGCAGGGGATCCCGGAGTGGTCCTCGGTACGGTGTTTCTAGACAGGTACTGTGACAGGTGGTACCCCAGTGCCTAGTCATTCAGTTGGAAATCCATTCTCCCTACGTGCCTTTTTCGGTTTTGATTGTGGAGCCTAGTATTGCTGGAATTTAATTAATGTAACAATTTCAGCTATTTGAATAAGTACTTGTACTTAGACACTATTATAATATCAGAGGATTTTGATATGAAATGTTTTGGTTATCGTAAGGTAAAAACCCGGCATGTTTATCTATGACGTGGTCTTACGAGATACCTTTGCTTTCCAAAGGATTTTGATAACTTTAATAATTCAATTGAGTCTGTTTTCTCACGCTGTTTTTCCAGAATGACTCGGGTGTTATTTTATTATAATGCTCGGGTCAGACCGAGTATTACAGATTCAGGATAGGATGCTATAGAGCTCAGAAGACGAGCTGGATGAAGAAGCCGTATATCACATATTTGATTTATATTCCACTGTGCAGTGTAAGCTGTATAGTCAGCTTGTGTGAGGACAGGTGATTATAACTGTCCAGTATTGTGTTATTGATTGTGTTGTACTCTGATGATGTAATGTATAAAAACAGTTATAGTTTCTTTTGTATAAAGATCCGGTGTTATCTATTATATATTGTTCCGCTGCAATTGTGAGATTCTGATGTTGTTTTCTATTTTCTTCTTCTACCTCTTTCTTCTTTTCCCTGACGATCTGGTATTTCCGGCTTTCGATTGTTCGGCATGTAATACAGTGAACGTTTGATGTCGATTTTTCGGGCGTCGAAAATCTCGGGTTGTTACAACTTCCAACTTAAACAGTTAAGATATTGAAAATAATATATATATTAAAATAGTTATAAATTAAAAGATTTTATATTAAAATAATTTACATATTAAAATAGTTATAAAATAGTTTATATTTATTTAAAGAGATTATACTGAGATAGTTTCCCAATCATAATTGTTTCATCCAATTCCATAAATCGGTTCAAATCAACTTAAATTCCAAAATTCAATTTAAATCAATCCCTATTCAACACTTTCAATTTAAAAGTTTAAAGATTCAATTCAAATTCTCAATAAATCATTTCAAATTTTATCGATTTCAAATCCAAGTTTGAACTATCATTTCAAGTCCAATAAGATTCAAAGTTAAATATTCAAACATTTTTAGTATAAGTTTCGTTTATATTTCAACATTTAACTTTAATTTTATTCAAATTGGAAAATATTCATTTAATCATTTTAATAACAATAAAATAAAATCTCCAATTACACCTTTAAATCAAACTAAATATTCAGTATTTAAATTATTTAAATTTGAAAATATTCCTTTCGTCACCTTTTATCAAAATCAAGTTATAAAAATCCTTTCTTTAAAAATCTCAAATTAATAGGTTTCAAATTAATTTCTATTTAAATACAATTCTTAAAAAAATTAAGTTACAAATCAATTTCAATTTATCTTTCCAACCTAAACTTATTAAAGTTATTACAAAAATCTATTTTTAAAAATATAATATAAATTTAATTAAGTATTTTAAATATATTATATATATATTAAGTAAATTAAATTTTATTAAATTAAATCTGTTTTATATCTTATTTTATACATATTTGAAAATAATAAAATTATAAGTGAAAATTAATAATTTATATTTTCAAAACTAACTTATAAATTTAAAATTTCCTAACATATAATTAAAAAAATCTAAATTTTACAAAATAAATATCTTTACCTTATATTAAAATAATTATTTATTAAAATCCATATATTTCCTTCCAAACTCTAAAAATCATTTTTCAAAATAGACCAACGATGTCCTTATATAATTTTCTATCCTATGGTCAAGTGATACAGATATTTATCATTTCAATCCGCAATTTAAATTTAATATTTACGGGCATATATCATTTCAACCCGTAATCTCAAAATTCAAAATCAATGAAAATCGCTTGAGTTTATCATTTCAACCCATAACGATTTTCCCTTAATCTATAATATCGTTCGGGTATGTATCATTTCAACCGATAGGGAATTCTAAACTAACAGGGAACTTGCAGAGTGAGGAAAAATATGATAATAATATAATATATCAACAACAGGCATATATCATCAGTGGCAAATTTAATAAAATATATACAACAGGTTATGGTGTCATATGTCAAAGGTAAACAATGGCAGATAATGGCATATCATATTTAACAATTAAATAACTTAACAATTCAAATTTAACAGCATATTTCAATCGTCATTTCATGTGAATTAAATTTACTAAATATAAGAATGTTAATCGTGGGTGATTGCTCACCTTTCGAGGCTAGAGAAATAATAGGAATGAAATGCACAGACATGGATACGCACGAACAAGCTAGAGCTGTGGAAAATCTCTGAACAGCAACGGAAACAAGCAAAGCAAGGTGGACGAACTTGGATTTGATAAAAATACAATATATATATATATATTATATTTGAAAAAAAATCAATATTCAATTTGAAGACGCATATTTAAAATAAAATATATATGTATATACTAAAACCAATATCTAATTTTAAACACATGTTTAAAAATCTTTATATACATATATATTTTAAAACCAATATCAAAATAAAATGTTTATATGTAATTTACATTCAACATCATCATTTCTTATTACATATATATTTAAATGTCAAAGTGTATATATATCTACACATTGTATTTAAAACCTACTGTATTTAAATCAAAGTATTGTAATATATTATCCAAACCAATGTTATAATTAAAATACATATATATACAAATTAAAGTATATATGATATTTTTGAAAGAGGGAAGACTACAGAAGTGCAAGGCCGACACATGGTGATGGACGCGGCTTTTGGGCTGCGCGTTTGCTGCGAAGGGACGAACTGGGGTCAGTGGGTGCTCGAGATGCTGTCACAAGGCAGCGGGCTGTTCAAGTTGTGGTGCTTGGGTTCGGCAGCGAGGAGGTGGGCTAAAGTTTGTTGGAAGCTTGGGTGGAAGGTGGAGATGCGGGGTAGCTAACAGTGGCGGTGAGTGTCAAGGTAGATGGGCGAAAACTGATGCAGGCGGAGGGAGGGTGAGTGCTACAGTAGGGTTCAGGCGTGGTGGGTCGGATCTCGAGTAGGGTGGTGCGGCCATTGGTGTGGTCGGAGAGGCTAGGCAGAAGGCGATGCATGGGGAGGACATGGAGGGGAAAGGCGGCCGATTTACATTTCTAAAATACAAGTTTTATATTTTATATACATATAACTTTTTATAAAATAACAGAACGAGCAGGTTTCCAAAAAATAATAAAAGAATGAAAACATGCTTGCAAACTGATGAACTGGCAGTAGTAAATAATATATAAGCTTTGTATAAAGTATATATATATTATAAGTTTTGTTTTTTTGGGCACGAAGAAGAAGATGAAGGAGGGAGTAGGGTTTCAGGTTAAAGCCGGCTACACTATAAACTTATTTTATGTATATTTTTTTATTATAAACTTAACGAAAAGAAAAGAAGGGAGACGGAGAATGAAAAGCAACCGGTCAATATATTGAATACAGTGGGAATGACAAAGCCAGGTACATGAATTCAAGGAAATATAAAAAGGCAGCTGACTGTTGGTTGTCTTGGGAACACCAAAGGACACAGGAAAACAAAGAGCTCAAAACAGATACCGATACGGATAATCATTCTGTGGATTTCTCCACGTACCGGACTCCGAAATGCCCGAATGAATATACTGCGGAGATCAGCACGATGAGATGAACAAAATGGTACACAGATATCAGCGATACGATCATGTTATAAAAACTCGATGTTTCGCTGTTGAAAATGCTACTATAATGCCGAAAATAAGATAAACGGAGCTAGAGAAGTCCAAATTTAACGAAACGAATTGTGACGTCTCACTTAGAAAATAGTTTACATTTTTATTATATAAAAATTTGACGAAACAATTCCAGCTATTTATTATTCAATTCCACTTAGAACAATCTTACCATCATGAATGTGCCTATATGCCTTTGAACTCTTTGAAATGCCCGATTGTTGCATTTGAGAATAAGACAACGCAAAGCTTAGTATATTACCCATGGATTATTCTAGAAGCTAGCATTACCCCCTGAAGTAGTTAATAATTGAACACGAGGAAGGAGTGCACTTCTAAGATTCAAAATATTGTGTTATACCCAGCTATTGTTTTGAGGAACCACCATGAGTCAGATGTCCTTTCTTCCTATGTTATGAATCCATGTCCACTTAACACATATATTATCTTTCCTACTCAAAAGATCATCAAAATGCTTGCTAAAGGCAGCCTTGTTCCAATATATCATGTTCTTAACACCAAGGCCTCCCAATCTGTATGGCATTTCAAATTTTGCAGAATGAGATAGGGATCATCATTGTGGAGTGCATATTTCTCGACCAAAGGAAGTGGTTCATGGCCCTCCTTATCATGTTGATTAGTTTTTTAGACAAAATGAAGGTTCTACACCAATAAACTATCATAGAGAAGATAATTTAATTTACTAGAACCCGCCTACCAACTTGACTAAGCAACCTAGTGGCCCAATTATCCATGAAAGAGGTAATCTTTTCAAAAAGAGGAAGACATTGAGAAGTTGATATTCTAGAGGCGGACAATGGGATGCCAAGGTATGACATAGCATTAGTACATAAGTTTTAATTATTATATAACTTTTATAATTTAATTAACATATATAATAGTCTTATGTGTAATAATATGTTAATTTTATTAATTTAATCTTAATTAATTAATTAACATTTTAATTAATTTTATTTCATTCATTTTAGGCATTTTAAATTGAATATTGCACTATAACATTTATAGTTATACACATATATCTTATATATATGTATTATATTATTCATTAATTAAAATTTAATTTATTTATTTAATTAAAACAATTTTAATTCATTATAATTAATTTCAAAAATTATGTATGTATATATATATATATGTTACCTCAACACTTTAAGATAATGCTACATATATCAATATATGTGTATGTGAATAAGGAAAGTTAGGTAATGAAATTTATTTGAATGGCTTAAGTAGTTGATTTCTTTTAATTGATTATGTTTTTGTAAACAAGGAAAGTTAACTAGTGATATTGGTTAACAAATTTCTTTGTTAACCCCAAAGGTGTAAGGAAGATGGATTTGGATGGGTTAAGGCAATCCTAGGATAAGTTGCTAGGAAGGCGTATGCTCCATATCGAATCCATTAAACTCTCGCGCATGTTCAATATCAAGGTCAAAGTCATATTGCATGTCATGTGAAAGTCAATAGTTCAAACTAAAGCCTTCAAACTCGAGTTTATGAGTGCTTCTGGAATTCGAAGTTAGTTATGATGTAAGAATCACAAATGCTTTAGAACTCAAAAGTAAGCTATAACTTAAGTTTTCTTTATTTGTATACTATGCAATTGCTGAATATACAAGGTTCTATGTGCAAAAGTTCAAGTGCTACAATCGGTTCTAAAATCCCCAAATCAATTTTGGGTTACAAAGTTTAAATGTAAGAAATGAGACAAGAATGATCTTCCCTTTCTCCCATACCCCTAGGTACGTATTTATAGGTGTAGAAGTGTGGCATAACAGCTTGACTACGACATGCATGATCGTCGGTAATATCAATGGCGCATGGCGCTAGGCCTTGACCGCTAATGACATTCGATGTTCGTGGGTGCATAATAGAGCTTCGGCAACCTCCTCAATAAAGAAACATTTTTTAATAATAGTCGTCCCAATAATGAAGGCATTCATCAATTTGAAGCAACATTAGTACGAAGCGGAATTTACATGGAGCATCATCGATATGGGGCAGCATTGTCATGAAATAGTGTCATTGGCCTTAATAGCCCCTATGGGTATTGATAATTCTTGGCATCGATAGACTTGGGGCATCGAATAGCTGGCGCCATCGTTAACCTGTGGCATCAGATAGCCGCAATATCATACATTGGCGGCATTGTTCATTTGCGGCATCAATCTCCCTATGACATTGTCAACTTACGATATCAAATACTTACGACATCAGGATGTAGTTGGCATCAATGATTTATGACATTGATCCAGTCGATATTACTTCAATCACGACATCATCCAACCCTACGGCATTGGCCATAGGTAGTATCCATAATGATTGACGTCGACGAAGAGAGATGTTGATTAGTTACGATATACATTCTTTCTTCATAGGTGAATGGCATCATTGATGGAATATGACATCAATGTGATATGACATAGACCACACTGTTATAATAGTGATGGCTTATGGTATTGATTGTATATCGCATAGATTTCATCCGACATTATTTGGCGGTACAAGAGTCCCGGTATTTATCATTCAATTCTATAAACGGCATGCGACATTGATGACATACGGTAGCTTTATGCTCATTGACGACTTGCGACATTGTATGTTTTTTGACGTTGATCCATTTTCCTACTTTATTGATGACATACGACATTGCCAATTAACTTTTTGTTGATGCATGGTGGTTTTGTTAGCTTTTAGCATTGGCTTTGATAACGCACTACCTTCATTCTTTCAACACCACTTGTTGATGCAGAGTTACGCCAACATCGCCATGTCGCATATCTTCGGCATTAACATTGGTAGTTACATTTGCCCCCTAGTATAAAGGTAGCATTGACTTTTCAAGTCAATATCTTCGGCACTGCCATTTTACCGCTTATAGGTGTTCTTGTTTGGATCTATCCGTACATTTAAATTTGATCCAACTGCATCCGTTTGTCTTCTCATCCTATAAATACTGGAGCTTTTCCATCATTCCTCTTTTACCTACAATTTAAAAGCTCAAGCAAACAAAATTAAAATTCACCAAATCATTTGCAAATTCCAGTCTCTCACAAAAATAAAGGTACATATCTTAATTGATTAAATATTTTTTCATTCGAGTAGCTGTTAGGGCTCAATTTAGGGATTTTTGGGTTCAAGTCAGTACTTAGATTTTGATATCCAATGGGGATGGTTAAGTTTTATATTTCTGGTTAAATTGACAATTAATTATGCTTAATTTTGGATTGTTACATAATTGGGGAACCTTAATAGGTGAATCGTGTGATTTTGATTTGTTTGCCCGAGAGCTTTTAATTTAAGGACAAAATGGATAGGTTACTAGACCCGGAACCAGATTTCACTCTATTTCATTGTGATATTGAAGCCTTACAATATCAATATGATATTGGTTAACTTAACCTTATTTATGCCTTCAGAAATCAATCTCAAAGTTTAGAAAGTATATGGCGCAAGTGCCTTAAACGCCAGTATTTAGAGGTACGATGTTAGCTAAGATTGTCGTCGTATCTATTCGTCATTAACTTAGAACGTGTTATTGTTTATTTATAACAATTAGTTTTTATCATTAGGACTCAAATTCTATGCGATATAGCAATCTCGTGATGTAATCATTGTCATGAAAGAGTTTATGTCGGTTACCATCTATAGGTGCGACGTACATAAATTCGACATTAACTGAAAGAATTGATGTTTAAATTCAATAGTGATTTATGAGGCCAGTGTACGATGTTAATACCTTACTGTGATTATCTCCTACATTCTTACGCAGGTCATACACGACATTGTTATTTTACGACATGGTTATTATAGTAATTATGTAGGTTACTTATTTATCTAATACTTTTGTAATTGTCAAATTATGTCGATATTACTTGGTGATGTCAATTATTTTACCATTTCAACATTAATTATGGTTACGGCATTATATTATAGTTTATAGTGTAACTAACGCGACCTTCGATATTAATTTACCCATTCAACATGGGATTAGTGGTATAACATTGTACTTAGACTACTTTTAAATTAGTTGTTATTCAAGTTTCATGCAAATTCCCAAAGATTCATCTTCTTATCATAAGTTTAGCATTTACTTGTGCACTTTTAATCAATCTCAAAGTTATGAATTCGACATTAACTATTCAATGAACATTGATTTGTTGCAAATGTTAACTTATACTTTAAACTTTTAATATTTTGATGTAATAGACTAGATATTAGATAAATCACTTATATGCATTTTGACTTAGCATATATTAATCTATATTTATAATAAGCATTGGCGTTTCTCAAATTTGGATTAATATCACATGGTGGGAAAATGTAAGACCAAAAGACAAGCGAGAAATACATAAAAAGGACTAACATAGGTCCTAAAGCTTCTCCTTCTACTAATAAGAAAGGGATCATCTCTTGAATCCGTCATATATCACTACCCAGGATGAAGTTGAATCTATCTTGTGTCAGTTTGGCGTTACTGGTATTGATGCTATTCCAACTGGTCCCACTGGCAGCATCTATAAACCTCCAAAAGGGTATTTTGCTTTTACCCCAATCCACATCTGGCATACGGGCTACCTTTCCTTTTCTGACTTTCTTTTGAGATAGTTGGAGCGTCTAGACATTGCTCTGATCCAGTTTGCTCCAAATGGTTACACTTATCTGACATGCTTAAACGTCCTTGCTTAGGAAATTGGACTTCCTTTTTTAAGTGCTGTAATCCTCTATTTTATAACTAGCCCTGCAAGAATTGGCGATTAGGAGGATAGTCCTATGTACTGCATTCATCCCCTTCGAAAAGCCTAATAATTGACACTGTCAATAAGACCAAGGAATGGGAGAATGCAATTCTTCTACGGTAGGTGTTATTCCAACATTAGGGGAACTTTCTCTACCGCCAGTAAGTTTCTTTTCCTTGTTACTCACATTTATCTATCATTCTTTTTTAATGAATCTTTCTATTAGATCCTGCTCCTAAGCAACTAAGTGATTCTGCCAAAAAAATTGTTAAAGCTTTAACTCAAGCATCTAAAACTATGGGCAGTAGGCTTATGTTGCTATACAACCAAAGCTCCTTCAATACCCTATAATCTCAGATCATCACAGAATCTTAAGATAACCTCCAATGATTAAAGGCAATGCTCAAGGAAAACGATCGTTGGTAATGGGCAAGCCCGGATATTTTTCTACTAATTCTTTGGTTCGGCTTGAACCTTCTGGTGAGCTTTTGATATGACCAATATGGAATCCCTAATGTCATTGTTTTATAAATTTATTTTCTTGGTTTTAGGTACGTCTGCTCTTGTCGTCACTTCTAAAGAGAAAGAACTTAAAGATTATGCTTCTAAGAAGAGGAAGAATAAAGATGAGGTTCTTGCACTTTCTCAGCCGAGTAAGCATACTTCTATCAAGGATTCTGTTGCCAGAGCAATTGAAATGTTAGAGAAGAATGGGGGTGAAGATTTCATTACCGATATTCCACCTCCTTCCCCAAGCAAAAGGCCTAAGTTTATGGGGGATTTCACCCTGTTGTTGTGGATGAGGAGGAACATATTACCATTGATTCAATTTTTGAGGCAGTGAAATTGGAATCTCTTAGGCATACAGTTCAAGAATCGACTGAGGTGGCTCACTCTTCGAATCCCCTCCTTAAAATTTCTCTTCCATCTTCTCTTACATCTCTGAGTCGTTTGTACGCTAATCTTGGGTTGTCTCCTTCTCCAATGGATCATCTTCCTTCGGAGGCCCAGGTCCAGTATCCTGTGACCAACTTTGATGATTTGGTTCAATTAGCCATCCCAGCTCCTTCTATTACTTCTCTTGGATCATCATAACCGTCAATTTATTCCAAGGACAGTCTCTTCATTATTCCTGAGCAGCTTTTATCGGTACACATTTCCCTTTGTTTGGTTAATCTTCTTTAGCTTCGTAAATCTTGTCTTGACTTAAACTCGTTATACATTCTAGGTGGGAAAGAACATGTTTCTCCTACAAGAGGCTTCTCAAGGGCCTTCGAATGAAGTAATCGAGCTTAAAAGACAGACCTCTCCGCTTAATCATAACATAATTGATATTGCATCAGCTAGAGATGAAGCTGTTACTAGAAAAGAGAAGCTCGTCTCCTCGTTCAATGAGGAGAAAAATGCTAAACAATTGCTAGAGAAGGAGGTGGAAGCATTGAAAGCAGACCCCAAGAAGGTTAATAAAGAGAAAGCCAACAGCAGATTTGGAGATTGCCAACAAAGAAAAGGTTTAGTTGGTTGGTAAGAACAAATCCTTGGAGGACACGATTCAAAGGAAACCTACCATCTTGGCCTACTCGAATAGTATTATTAGCGACGCCAAAAAGAAAGCTGCCTCTTTGATTGATAATGCTCTTTCCAAAATTATTGAGAAGTGCTACGAAGATGCTTTGTTTATGGCATATTGTTTGTACCAAAATTGGGCACAACACTCCTCGGAAGTCTTTGAAGAGATAAAGTGAAGAAAGTAAATGTAAAAAGAGGATTTATCTAACAAAAACTCCAAATTTCAGAAATAAGAATAATTAAAGTGCAAGGAGACACAAGGATTTAGAGTGGTTCGGCGTATAGCCTACGTCCACTATGAAGTAGTTTGCTTTATTAATCTTCCTTTGATGTTTACAAGTGAATGCAATGAATTACAAGAGTTGGCTATTATTTGCAGCAGTGAATCTTGTTGATAGCAGCAGCGACAGAGTTCAGATCTGGATCTGGTGGAGTCCGGGAGTTCGAGATCTCAAGGAGGAAGAAGACCCTTTTTCTGTTGGCTTTGGGGGTCTATTTATTCGTGTAGGAGGCTGATATTTCGCTCAGATCTCGGGAGACCCTCTCTGGCATGTGACCAGGCCCGTACGCCTAAGCCCGTGAAGTTTCGGTCCGATCCATGATTGACACGAGCTGATTTCGACTCGCTCAGGATTTCATCCAATGGAGTCGAAATTTGGCGTGGACATTCTTTAGCATATATGTAGTCTTCTGTGAAAATTTCGTAGCATTTGGACTGGTATATTGGGAGATATGATCGATACGAACTGGAGTCTTCGGCAGGCTGTTTCCTTCGACTCGGTTCCACTTCGACTCGCTTCCTCTTGACTCGATGACGTGGCGCTTCCTAGATCGCTCTGCCTTTAACGATGTATTGATCGAGTCGAAGTGTACTCTGACTTGAGCGAGTCGAAGCGTGCCCAGATCGAACGAGTCCAAGCAAGCACTGGTCGAGCGAGTCGAAATGGGACGTCCTGGGAGGTTTTAGTAGTGGAGTCGAAGATGGAGTCGAACAGTTGTCGAGCGGAGCGAGTCGAAGTGTGCACTCTTGATGGCTTCAAACTGGAGCGAATTGAAGAGAGCAGCTCTGAGCGACGTGGAGCGAGTCGAACCTGGTTGACTTGAAGTTGGCCTCTGGGCGGACCGAGTCGAAGATGCCCCTCCTAGGCGTTGCGAAGCGATTCGAAGTTGGCTTCAAACTGGATGTTGTGAAGCGAGTCGAAGGAGCGAGTCGATTGATAGTTGATCTTGGTCCAATCTTGCATCGTCCATAACTTGAGAATACGAACTTGGATTGACTCGAGATTTGAAACATTGGCTCTCATGGCTTAGCTTGCCATGTCCTACCAATTTTGGCTCGATCCGGACTCAGACAAAATTCATAGATATCCGTGGTGAGCCTATGTACAACTGATCTCTGGGACGGATCGTCACTAGTTACTAGTCAATCCCTTGTTGTTACGGCCTTGCCAAAAGGCGGGATAACATTTGCCCCCCAAAGTACGTCTTGTGAAAACATGTTGTGCTTTGAAGTGCCGCAGTCTTTATTCTGAATAGTTATCGTCTTCTCGATGAAAGTTGTAATCTTTGACCGTCCTTCTTGATAATGTAATCTATTGACTATCGACTGCTGTCCCCTGTATTGTTGCAACTGATTGTTGTGTGCTAGTGGATACTGGATAAATTTCTGATTCCTAAAAATCTGGAATGTCGAATATTAGTCCGTCATTAATGCATATATGTTAATCTGACTCCCGTTGGCGTTTGTATGTTCTCGAGTCGTCGTCTATTTATTGTTTTTGAATTTCGTACCGATCCTCTCCTGAACCGATGTGAAATCCGCTGTAACAATGCTTGATGGTTGTTTCTGACTATCCCTTCGTGACGATCTTCTCCTGAATCATTATGACGGATAGAAACATCGAAGATAACTTTCATTGGATTTCTGGATGCGAAGCAAGCATGTTGCGTTGATGACGGACTCGAACTGAGTGAGTCGAAGTGGAGCGAGTCGAGACGTTCACTGATTGAGCGAGTCGAAGTGATGTCTTTCGTGGCTGCATGAGGGAGTCGAACTAGTCACGGGGATGGAGTCGAAGGAGCAAGTCGAAGAGGAGCTTCGCATCAGTGCGCTGAAGAGGGAGTCGAAGCACGTGCTCGACCCTACTGGAATTCGAATCGGTTATTCCTCTTATTTTCGACTTCATATAAATACTCCATACTTAGCCTTTTTTCACTTTTTTACTTTTCATCTTTACCTTCCCTGCCTTCGTATCGCTCTGAGACTCGAGAGGAAAGAACGAAAATCCTTGACTTCAAATCAATTCCCACCACCACTTAATCGAAATAATCTGACAGATCTAGGTAATCCATTAAACGAATCCAATGCGTGAACGATGAGACTCGGTTTTCAAACACTAAATCAGCCTGAGTTGTGATTGATCGAAAGTTTCAGGATCTTGGCTTCGAATCGATCTAGAGTGGGAAGTTTCGAGAGGATGAGGCAGAGGTTTTCGCGTCGATCGATGGTGGGGCTTCGCAGTGAGTCGAACGCCCCGAATCTATGGATCGACGTGAAAGGGCTGTGCTTGATCAATTTGAATCGATGGACTTCGATCGAACCGAAGTGGGTAGCTTCGGAGCGAGTCGAAGTGGATGGTTTCTGGATCGAGTTGTAGTGGAGAGCCTGGGAGCGAGTCGAACTCGTGATCTTGGGACCGAGTCGAAGGGAGCGAATCAGACTGTGCTATCTCGGAAGCGAGTCGAAATGCGTGTCTTGGCACCGATTCGAACTCGATGATCTCAGGAGAGAGTCGAACTGCGTGTCTTGGCACTGATTAGAACTCGATGGTCTCAGGAGCGAGTCGAACGAGCCTGGCTCACATGCACACGTCCTTAGTTTATTGATGTGAACATGGCTTCCATAAGCGACACGATTTGAACATTACCAAAATTTAAAACTCCCTACTCATTAGAACAGTTGACTCCGACGAGCTTCAAAATTGTATTACTGGACTTAACCGCTTCACCGCATATTTGATTACCTATCGAAGCTCGTTGACGGAACTGGGACTTATCACATTGACACCAAACTTTAACTTGAAATGATGATTAATCAACTGGATGGTATGGTTGTGACGGTCAGCGATGACGGTCCTTTCGACTGAATTCTGAAGTCTCGTCGTTTACACGTTTCCCTTAATCTGGTTGATCCTTCCAAATAATATACAGTACCGCACTGCACAACACGCTCACACACTTTACACTAGGGGATGTACGAGTGTTATTTGTCAGTTTAACAGTGATTTTTTATAAGCTAGCTGGTTATGGATCCTTCGAGTTCCCAGCAGCCGGAAAATCCAAGTTCTATTCCTCCAACCATAGAGATATCGGTTATAGAAGCCGAAGTTATTGAAATAGCGCTGGATGAACGTCCAAGGGCTCGGTTCATCCTTAACCCATCAGACTCCGTGCCGTCGGGTATTTCTGAAGACATGCTAGGCCGGATCTGCTTAAGGCACGGTTTGTCTCTTGACGACGTGATACTGCCCGAACCAACCGACAGGCCACACAATCCCCCGGAGGGGTTTACAGCTTTTAACCGTCATGCCTGCACGGCGAGACGCTCCCTCCTTTTAACGACTATATAAGGGAGACATTATTGTTTCTTGGTATAGCCCCGTCTCAGCTACACCCTAACGGGTATGCCTTGCTAAACAGCACCTTCATCCTGTTCATGGAGATCCTCTTTCGACCGCCGAAGCCGATCGAGATTAGATATTTATTCAATGTTAAGAGCCGTGGAGATAGCCCTTCCTTCACCTTCCTGGAGGCAGTCAGAAGCTGCCATATTGTGCTAGGTTCCTGGGGGAGGCTAAGTTATTACAAGTCCGAATGGTTCTACGTTCGGTCCCCTCCTGGGTTTGCTAGGCGTTGGTTAGATAGACGTAAGTGTCGCCACCCTCTCTTGAACTACTGATATGTTAGTGATCGACTTCCAAAAACTGACATACTTTTCTTTTCTTATAGCTGCAATCTCTCGCCCCGTTGGCGCATACTTCAGAGAGCTTGTTCGAATTCTTCAAGCATTTCCGGGCGAAGAGAGGCACATAGACATAGTCCTGACCGACAGGAATTTGAGGGCCGTCGGGCTAATAGAACGAAGACAGAGCATACACCTGGATGTGACACATAGGGTGGCCCTGAAGAAACGTGTGAAACGCAAAGCGCCCACAGTTGTGATCACCGAAGAAGTTGATCCAGAAAGAACTCCCATCGATACTGAGCTCATGGCCGTGCCTCCTTCCGATGTTCAGGATTCCGGAGGAAAAAGAAAAGGCCGCTGCTTACAAATGCCCTAAATCGAAGAGATTTAAATCTATGGTCGTGTCTTTACCTTCCTAGGGGATTAGAATTTCAGAGGCTCCTCCCCCGCAAGTGGAGAGTCCTTTTGCCGGGCTTGATGATATTCCGATCCCGGATTTCATGTCGTCTCCTCACGATGCCGGGATGGAAGGGCTTGATAGTGCTTGTGAACCGAGCGGGTCGCTTGCTATGAGTGCGGCCGACATTTCTGGTTGGTCGGGGGATTGCACATGCATACACTCCACTACACTACATGATCCACAACTGTACTTCGTCCAACTCAGGAAGTTGCTAACTCTTTATTCGCTTCTCATTTTCAGGTACTATGTCTGGAAGAGGGTCAATGCTGAACAGTCTTCATTCAACCCGAAAGGCTTCTAGTTACTAGGATTCCCGCAGGAGGGATTCTGATAGGGATCGCGATCGCGAGCATTCTAGTCAGGATAGGCATGGGCGCGATAGGGATAGAGAATATCGGCGCCGGTCTAGATCACGGTCTCCTCCTCCTAGGCTTCCATCTCCTCCTCCCGTTCAAACTTCACACCCACCAGAGCCTCCTCGTCATAGGCCTTCTTCTCACACTTCCAGATCCGAGACTCATCTCCAGAGAGTCGAGACTACATCTTCCATGGTTACAGAGTAGGTCCCTGTTGATCCCATTGGAGAAGGGGCCCTTAAGTTGGCCCAAATGAAGAAGGATTTTCCTAATATTTGCTTCGACGGTTATGTTTTCCCTCCTCACTTGAAGAGAATTCCATCGTCGGTAGAAGGCACGATGCATGACTTTGTCCACGACATCTATACCCAATATCGAGAGTGGGCGAAGGCTGCCGAAAAATCTTCTAAATTGGCCTTCGAGCGGGCAAAAGAGATCGAGAAGATGGAGACTGAGCTTGCAAAAAGGGATCGCATCATCCAAGTACTTTCTGCTGAGTCCGAGTCTTCTCGGAAATCTGAGATTGAGGCCATTAAGAAGGCTGACGAAGCGAAGGCAGAAATGGAGAGGTTGAGTCAGGCACACGTTGCCCTAGTGGAGGAAATGAGCCACCGGAATACCAAAGTCATTGCTGAGCGGGACACGGCGGTCAAGGAGCTTAATGAACTAAAAGCCAAATTTGCCGGCTTGGTCAAAGAAAAAGATGACGCGAACACCGCAGCTCAGGAGGCGTGCGATCAGGCTGTTCTGCTCAGGGGAGAACGAGATGCGGCGGTGGCCAAAGTCCAGAAAGCGGGGACTGAGGTCGAGGAAAGGGTGAAATTGGCCGAGTCCAGGCTAGAGGCCGACATCGAGGACCTCCTTGTTGTCTACAATGCTAATGTGCTGAGGCATAGGGGCTTAGCCTGGCTCGATGACTATTCGGTGCATCTCCGTAGTGCTTGGGGCCGATTGGTCGAGGAGAAGAAAGAGGCGCACCCGGGTGAATCTGTGGATGAATTCGAGCTTGAGAATCGCTTGTTAACTGATGATGAGAAGAAGACTCTCCACGATTCAATGATCTCTTATGAGAAGGAGAGGCTCGGCACTCAGCACCTGGAAGTAGGAGAAGGCTCCGGGGTTGGACATCATGATGAAAATCTTGACATTCCGGTGTCAACCCAGCCTGAACCTCTGCCTGCGGCTGACCCTCAAGTTGTTCCTGCCTATAATCCGGATCAGCCGCGGATGTCTACGACTGCAGCGCCAGCGACTGAAGCTGCCCCATCGCTTACAAGCCAAACTGAGGAAGGTACTCCGAACATTCTATATGTCTTTCATGAGTCGAAGTCTTCGATCGAGTTTAAGTTCTAACAATTTTTTCATTCCTTGTCCAGTGACTGACGCTGCGCCGCACATGCCTCCTGCTACTCAAGGATTATATCAGACGCAGGAGGCTATCATGACCGAAGCAACCACTATGAGCGCAGCTGCCCCGATTGGTGATATGCAGGGGAATACAATGGCGTTCGACGAGCACTTGATGGATGAACTCTTTCGTTGTCATGGTGATCCCCCCGCTGATTTGCCATCTGTCGTGAGTGGAACCGATCCTGTTACAAGCTCTTCAATGCCGACTGCTGATGCCCCCAGTGGGGCTTGAGCTGTTACCGAAGAGGAGATGTTTGCCCAGATCGACGCTGAACTGGCAGCAGCTAGTTATGACGGCAGCTTTGGAAGTGTGATGGCAGCATCGGGACCTGCCCTGCTTGGAATGATGTCTCCTGGTGGTTCTGTCTTTCTCACCAGCCTTCCCATTCCACCGTCTGTAATTGATCCCGTCCCTCCGACTCCGCCCGTAGGAAGCATTCTCATTCACACGAGTTCGGAGGAAGACGTCGACATAATGCCATTGCCGGAAGACCAACCGCCGAAAGGCACAGGCTTGAAGAGGAAGATTGGCGACGGCTCAAGCAGGTCCACACTGAAGAGGAAGCCAAGGAAGAAGAGAGACTAAGCACGATTGCCTGACGTATTTCGATTTCTTTTTGCATTTTGTTAGCCGTGTATAGATGCGGGTTCAGCCCCTACTAGTATGAATTTTTTGGAAACTTGTACACAAACGTCTTCTATAATCAATAGAAATGAAATTTTGATTCTTTGACTTCCTTATTTGTCAATGTGTATTTGACTAAGTGTTTCAGTGTCTGGACTGCACTTGTGAAGTTTCAGTTTCTGAATGAAGTTTGTTCCTGCTTTCCAAGTTCGGGTATTATGGTCATGGCTTGTGACTGAGAATCGAGTTGAATTCTGACGTCGCATCGCTTCAATCAATGGTTGATGCTTGAGTTCTGCCCCCCAGTCTTGGGGATGAGCAGTAGACTATCAGTCGACGATCGCTTCTTATTTATACCATGCTGAGCCTTGTGCCACCGAACGAACGTCTGAGTCAAGTGGAGATTAAGTAATGCATCCATACTTGTTTGATTGCCGATAATCATTTCCGCATTCCGGGGATCCTCATTTGTTTACCGGCGAATGGTTATGCCGACTTGAGTTTCGATCACATGCCCGCCGTCTGGGGACTTGGGATTGGTTTTTGTACTCCGACTCGCGCTCCGGGAGTTTGGAGTCGACACTTATACTTCGATCCATGCTGTGGGAACTATGAAGTTGGTGTTCAGGCTTCGTCCTGCATTCGAGGAATCCGGAGTTGACATATATGCTTCGACTTGCTCTCGGGAAATTCGAGACTGATGTTTATACTCCGACTCGCGCTCTGGGAGTTCGGAGTTGGATGTTTATACTCCACTTCGCACTCCGGGAATATGGAGTTGAATGTTTGTACTCCGGTTCGCGCTTTGGGAATTCGGAGTTGGATGTTTATACTCCACTTCGCACTCTGGGAATAGGGAGTTGAATGTTTATACTCCGGTTCGCGCTTTGGGAATTCGGAGTTGAATGTTTATACTCCACTTCGCACTCCGGGAATATGGAGTTGAATGTTTATACTTCGGTTCGCGCTTTGGGAATTCGGAGTTGGATGCTTATACTCCACTTCGCACTCCGAGAATATGGAGTTGAATGTTTATACTCCGGTTCGCGCTTTGGGAATTCGGAGTTGGATGTTTATACTCCACTTCGCACTCCGGGAATATGGATATGAATGTTTATACTCCACTTCGCACTCCGAGAATATGGAGTTGAATGTTTATACTCCGACTCGCGCTTTGGGAGTTCGGAGTTGAGGAAGGATTATCGTGTACCAATCCCTTTTTTGACTTTGATGTGATGGCTTGCCCCCGAGCTTGGGTTTCACTTAAGGAGTGATTGGTTGCACTGCAGCCACTCTCTATTTGAATAAATCCTACCGTATGATGAGACTTAGCTCTCCGTGCATAGTGATGGTCATATGAAGTATTTCAAGTAAATCACAGCTCTGGCTCGAAGAGGTTGCATTTTATTGCTGAAATAAGAAAGTGTGGCAAAGTCAGTTGCCTTATTACAAGTTCTAACTTCGAAATGCATAAACAAATTGCAAAAAAAGAAAGTAGACTAAATGGATAAAGATAGCCTGTCAGGTGTAATAGCGGCGGAGGCTCTCGCTGTTCCAAGCTCTTGGTAGGGTAAGACCGTCGATGGTCGATAACTTGAATGTGCCATCTCCGAGCCTTCGTTCAATAACATACGGTCCTTCCCATGTTCGCTTCATATGTGAAGGAACTGGATAGACTCTTTTTAAGACGAGATCGCCTAACTCGAAGGTTTGCGGACGGACCTTGGCGTTGTACAATCGGGCGACTCAACTTCGATGCGCAGCTGCCCTCAAGTCAGCTTCCTCACGCTTCTTATCTAGTAGATCGAGTGATTCAGCAAGTAATATAGCATTCGCCTTTGGATCATAGTATGTCACACGATGGGAAGGTACTTCTAGCTCGACTGGAATAACGGCCTCTGAACCGTAGGAAAGAGAGAACGGAGTGTGGCCGGTCGCGGTCTTGTGGGTTGTTCGGTAAGCCCATAGAGCCATAGGAAGTTCATCGACCCATTTGCCCCCGACCTTTTCCAGTCGTTTCTTCAAGATTGATTTTATAACCTTATTAACTGCTTCGACCTGTCTGTTTGCTTGAGGGTGTGCAACTGCGGAGAATTTCTTTTGGATGTGAAATCGTTTGCAGAAATCTTTGAATTCAGCGCTGTCAAATTGGGTTTCGTTGTCTGTAATTATGGTGTGTGGGAGACCGAATCGACAGATGATGTTACGAACCATAAAGTTGATTACTTTCCTCGTTGTAATGGTAGCGAGAGCTTCGGCTTCAGCCTACTTTGTAAAGTAATCAACTACGACGATGGCGTACTTCGCTCCACCTTTTGCCAGAGGTAGAGCACCGATGATGTCGATGCCCCACATTGCGAACGGCCATGGGCTGACCATTTGCGTTATCTCAGTAGGAGGAGCTCTAGGAATTCGGGCATATTTCTGGCACCTATCACATTTCTTCGCATATTCCAATGCATCACGATTCACGGTAGGCCAGTAATATCTACAGCGAAGTATTTTCTTGGCAAGTGTTTGCCCCCCGGTGTGATCGTCACATTCTCCCTCATGCACATCGCGTAGCACTTGTTTGATTTCATCGTGAGCGATACATCGGAGTAGGGGAACTGAGTATCCCCTTCTGTACATGAGTCCATTCTGGATGGTAAACCTTGATGCCTTTCAGAGGACTTATCTTTTTTCACTCCTGTGCTCCGGCAGGGTTCCGCGCTCAATGTAATTTCTGAGTGGAGTCATCCATGAATTCCTTTCGGGGACGGATTCGCATACCCGGTTTATCTCTGCTCGGTCGATACTTGGGGAAGATAGTGTTTCTACGGGTACGAGTCCCATTTGTTGAGCTTCGCCTGTGCTGGCTAACTTTGCCAACGAATCGGCCTTTTGGTTGCGTTCTCGAGGTATACTGAATATGGCGTAGTGATCGAAATAGTCTAGTACTTCCTTAACTCGCGCTAAATAAGTAGCCAACCTTCGATCTCTTGCTTGATACTCTCCTCGTACTTGACGCACAACCAATTGTGAATCACAATAAATTTCCACTACGATAATTCTCAAATCTCTAGCAAGTTTCAAGCCGGCTAGGAGGGCTTCATATTCAGCTTCATTATTAGTCGCATGGAAATCGAACTTTAAGGCACAATATATGGATCGACCTTCGGGAGTTTCAAGCACAATACCGGCGCCTAAACACTGGTCGTTTGATGCTCCGTCAGTATAAATTTTCCAGACGTACTCGGGGGATTCACTGCCTTCGGGCAAGTCCTCTGGGATGGTAAATTCAGCTATGACATCGGCTAGGACTTGTCCTTGTATGGTCCGTCTCGGAGCGTAAGTAAGGTCAAACTGGCTCAGTTCGATATTTCACTTGAGTAACCTTCCAGACGTCTCAGGCCGCGAGAGGACCTGTCGTAACGGCTGGTCGGTGTAAATAATAATGGAATGTGCCAGGAAGTATGGTCGGAGTTTTCTTGATGCAATGACAAGACAGTAAGCCAACTTTTCCAGCTTCGGATAATTTCTCTCAGCCCCAGTCAATCGTTTGCTGACATGGTATACGGGCCTCTGTATCTTATCTTCTTCTCGGATTAATGCAGCACTGATAGCGTTTTCTGATATCGCCATATATATGAACAACTTCTCATGATCAATAGGCTTTGACAGTATCGGTGGTGTAGACAGATGTTGGACTAGTGCTTGGAAAGCGCCCTCGCACTCTGTGGTCCATTCAAAGTTTCGTTTCCCTTTTCGAATTAGATCGAAGAAGGAAATGCATTTGTCAGTGGACTTTGAAATGAACCTGCTCAATGCTGCTACTTTCCCATTGAGACTCTGGACTTGCTTTATAGTTTTGGGAGTTTCAAGGTTTCTGATTGCCCAAATCTTCTCGGGATTGGCTTCGATTCCCCGGGCGTTAACGATGAACCCAAGGAACTTTCTGGATGCAACTCCAAAGTGACATTTCAGTGGGTTGAGCTTCATCTTGTATTCCCGAAGTATGTTGAACATAGTCCCCAGGTCTTTTATATGGTCGGTGGAGAGTCGTGACTTCACAAGCATGTCGTCTACATATACTTCCATTGTCTTCCCGATTTGATTAGCGAACATCCGATTGACCAACCGTTGGTAAGTAGCTCCGGCGTTCTTGAGTCTGAACAGCATAACCTTGTAACAGTAAAGTCCCAGATTGGTCACGAAGCTGATGTGTTCTTGGTCGGGTAAATGCATCGGTATCTGATTGTAGCTTGAATACGCGTCCATGAAGGATAAGAGTTCATGTCCAGCCGTCAAATCCACTAGCTGATCAATCCTAGGGAGCGGGAAACTGTCTTTGGGGCATGCTTTATTCAGATCGGAATAGTCGACACATGTTCTCCACTTCCCGTTTGGCTTTCGGACGAGTACGGGATTTGACACCCATTCGGGATATAGCGCATCTCGAATGAATCCGTTCGCTTCAAGCTTTTCTACTTCCTCTTTAAGGGCGGCAGATCTCTCTGGATCCATACCGCGCCTTTTTTGTTTGACCGGGACATGCCACGGGTCAATGTTCAGAGTGTGGCTCGCGATGTCCGGCGAGATCCCACACATATCAGAATGTGTCCAGGCAAACATGTCAAGATTTGCCCGCAGAAATTCAACCAATTCCTCTTGAGTTTGCTGGCTTAGCTGAGATCCAATCTTTATTATTTTTGAATCATCTTTATTGTCAATTGGGACATCAATTGTCAGTTCAGCTAGGGATGCTTGACTTTCTTTAGATTCTCCTTCGTCTTCAGTTTCTCTCGGGTCAAGATCCCTGAGGAATTGGCTGGGGTGCCCGGGCCTGGGCCCGGGCATTAATTGTCAATTGTCGGCGAAACGGACGCAGAGAGACTCCTCTATGTCCTTCCGCTGTGCTTCCCTTAGCTCAGCAATATAGCAGGCTCTAGCAGTGGCCTGATCTCCATGAACGATTCCTATTCCATGATCAGTGGGAAATTTCAAGGTAAAACACCATGGGGCAATGGCTATTCTGAATTCAGCGAGGGTCGGTCGGCCCAAGAAAGCATTGTAAGGGGAGTCTATGTCCAGAACGATGAATTGCAACATTCGTACTCTCCGACGTTCTCCTACTCCCAACTCCACAGGCAGTTCCACCATCCCAGTGGGAATTGTGGCACTTCCGTTGAAACCATGGACTCGAGACTGACAAGGCTTCAAGTCTGCGGCTTCCATCTTCATTTGATCATAAGCTCATTTGAACAAAATATTCACAGAGCTTCCACTGTCAACTAAGATCCTCTTTATCCAAGCGGGACCTACTTGTGCAGAGATGACCAGTGGGTCGATAGTGGGAGCCTCGATTTTATCTACGTCTCTGCTTCTGAACACGATGTCATCCATCATCGTTTTTTGTTGCTTGGCCGGAGCCCCCTCATCAAAACTACTGCAACACTCGAAGTCCGCATGCCTGATAGAACTAGCATACGACTCCATTTCCTTCCAGCTTCGATCTGCCGGGTGAGGACCGCCGCTTATTGTGTTAATGACCAACCTCCCGTCCGCACGAGCGGGTTCTTCCTGTCTTTCCTGATTCGGCGCACGGTTCTGATTTGATGGGCTCGCACTACCGGATTGCGGCGCCCGTACATACTGATCCAGCTTCCGCTCACGTATCAGCTTTTCAATGAGGTCTTGTAGGTGACGACACTCATTGGTATTATGGCCATAACTTTCATGGAATCTACAGAACTTTCCTGTTTGAATTTGTCTTTCGGTTGGTGGTTTCGGGGCAGGCTTCTTATACTGCATGGTATTGCAGGTCTGCAAGTACACATTTTCCAACGACGTGTTCAATGGAGTGTAGTTTTCGTACATGGAAGCTCTATGCCGTGGTCCACGATCCTGATCGCGTTTTTTGTTCTGATTCCTATTGTCCCTCTGCTGATTTTGCTTATTTTGGACGTTCAACTGAACTTTTCCAGAACTATCTCCGGTCTGTTTAACAACGACGTTACTCTGGATGCCTTCGATGTTAGGTCCTGTGTCATCCTGCTTCCTAGACTGTCTCGCATCCTCCCTTCTCAGGAATTGGGCTGCCTTGGAATAGAAACGGTCCAATGACGCAGGTGGTTTCCCAGCTAACCAACTTCCGAACTCGGAATCAGCATCAATCCCCTTAGTCAGAGCCATCGGGATAGAGTTATTGTTGGGATTGCTTATTTTCGCACATGCAGCATGGAATCGCTCCAAGTAACGCCTAAGCGTTTCTCCGGGAGCTTGCATAACACTAGATAGAGTGTTAACGTCCTTTGGCCTCGCCACATGCATACAGAATTGTTCGACAAACTTAGTGGCCATCTGGTCAAAGTTAGAGATGGACCGCGATGGCAAACGAGTGAACCACATGGTAGCGATGCCTCCCAGGGAAATGGGGAAACTACGGCACTTTACTGCGTCATCAGCTCTAGCAGCATTCATCAGCCATTTGTATTTCAGGACGTGTTGATTGGGGTCAGAACTCCCTTCATAAACTGGTAAAGCTGGCATCCTGAAGTGCCGAGGTGGTTCAGCATATAAAACATCATCGGTGAAAGGGGTATGACTTCGGGAGATTCCCCAGTCGTCATTAGATAGACCCTGACTTTCACAGATCATTTGGCGAATCATCGCTGGTATATCTGTCGTTTGGACACTCGGAGCATGTTGTGCCAAGGTGTGGTCGGGTTCCACAGCGCGAGTCTGGACCGGACGCGGTCGACGGTCCGTGCCTCGCCTCCTTGGTCCAACATCCTCTGGGACATAAGGTTCAGGAGTCGGCTCCCGTTGGTTATGTTGAGGATCAGCTTGGTTCCTAGCATCACCTCCTCGCCCCGCAGTGGTGGTAGTAGCAATCTTGCCGGTAACATGATAAGGAGCAGCTCCTCCCCGAGTTGAAGGTTATATGCGGAGGCTAACGGATGGTCCAGCTCTCGGTTGCCCAAGGTTCGAAGCAGGTTGGTGTACCATGGCCTGGGTGTAGCTTCCACCCAACCGTGGACGTGTGGATCTAGCTTGGCCATCGGAGGAGGCTGAGCTCTCTGTGGAGGAGTGAGAACCTTGATCTCTTCTAGATCTCCTTCGCCTTTGGCGATTTAGCTGGTTAGTCAACTCCGTGTTGGCGCGTAGTTGCTCCGCTAGCTGCTGTCGACTTTGGGTCAACTCCTGAAGCAATGTCTGGAATTCTTGTCTAGTGTTGGACCTGATGGATCTGAGGGTCCTGCAGTATTTAGGTTGGATGGAGGTGATTGCACGGGGTTTTGTCGGTCCCGTGCTCCTTGATCAGCGGCTGCAGAGGTGGTACGCGTGCTCACCATAATGAATTGATGAAGTCCTTTCCTAGATCTGATTGCAAATCTGAGTAGAATGGAAGGGCTTTGAAGTCCTAGATCCGGATCTTCTTCTTAGATTTATGCAATCCAATATAGATAGGAGATCCAAAGAGTGGGAGAAAAATTGGGTTTTCTCAGTGAAAGCACCAAAGTGTTTGTACCAAAATTGGGCACAACACTCTTCGGAAGTCTTTGAAGAGATAAAGTGAAGAAAGTAAATGTAAAAAGAGGATTTATCTAACAAAAACTCCAAATTTTAGAAATAAGAATAATTAAAGTGCAAGGAGACACAAGGATTTAGAGTGGTTCGGCGTATAGCCTACGTCCACTATGAAGTAGTTTGCTTTATTAATCTTCCTTTGATGTTTACAAGTGAATGCAATGAATTACAAGAGTTGGCTATTATTTGCAGCAGTGAATCTTGTTGATAGTAGCAGCGACAGAGTTCAGATCTGGATCTGGCGGAGTCCGGGCGTTCGAGATCTCAAGGAGGAAGAAGACCCTTTTTCTGTTGGCTTTGGGGGTCTATTTATAGGTGTAGGAGGCTGATATTTCGCTCAGATCTCGGGAGACCCTCTCTGGCATGTGACCAGGCCCGTACGCCCAAGCCCGTGAAGTTTCGGTCCGATCCGTGATTGACACGAGCCGATTTCGACTCGCTCAGGATTTCATCCAATGGAGCCGAAATTTGTCGTGGACATTCTTTAGCGTATATGTAGTCTTCTGTGAAAATTTCGTAGCATTTGGACTGGTAGATTGGGAGATATGATCGATACAAACTGGAGTCTTCGGTAGGCTGTTTCCTTCGACTCGCTTCCACTTCGACTCGCTTCCTCTTGACTCGATGACGTGGCGCTTCCTGGATCGCTCTACCTTTAACGCTGTATTGATCGAGTCGAAGTGTACTCTGACTTGAGCGAGTCGAAGCGTGCCCAGATTGAATGAGTCGAAGCAAGCACTAGTCGAGCGAGTCGAAATGGGACGTCCTGGGAGGTTTTAGTAGTGGAGTCGAAGATGGAGTCGAACAGTTGTCGAGCGGAGCGAGTCGAAGTGTGCACTCTTGATGGCTTCAAACTGGAGCGAGTTGAAGAGAGCAGCTCTGAGCGACGTGGAGCGAGTCGAACTTGGTTGACTTGAAGTTGGCCTCTGGGCGGACCGAGTCGAAGATGCCCCTCCTGGGCGTTGCGAAGCGAGTCGAAGTTGGCTTAAAACTGGATGTTGTGAAGCGAGTCGAAGGAGCGAGTCGAAGGAGCGAGTCGATTGGTAGTTGATCTCGGTCCAATCTTGCATCGTCCATAACTTGAGAATACGAACTCGGATTGACTCGAGATTTGAAACGTTGGCTCTCATGGCTTAGCTTGCCATGTCCTACCAATTTTGGCTCGATCCGCACTCGGACAAAATTCATAGATATCCGTGGTGAGCCTATGTAGAACTGATCTCTGGGACGGACCATCACTGGTTACTAGTCAATCCCTTGTTGTTACAGCCTTGCCAAAAGGCGGGATAACATTTGCCCCCCAAAGTACGTCTTGTGAAAACATGATGTGCTTTGAAGTGCCGCTGTCTTTATTCTGAATAGTTATCGTCTTCTCATTGAAAGTTGTAATCTTTGACCGTCCTTCTTGATAATGTAATCTGTTGACTATCGATTGCTGTGCCCTGTATTGTTGCAACTGATTGCTGTGTGCTAGTGGTTACTGGATAAATTTCTGATTCCTAAAAATCTGGAATGTCGAATATTAGTCCGTTATTCATGCATATATGTTAATCTGACTCCCGTTGGCGTTTGTATGTTCTCGAGTCGTCGTCTGTTTATTGTTTTTGAATTCCGTACCGATCCTCTCCTGAACCGATGTGAAATCCGCTGTAATAATGCTTGATGGTTGTTTCTGACTATCCCTTCGTGACGATCTTCTCCTGAATCGTTGTGACGGGTAGAAACGTCGAAGATAACTTTCATTGGATTTCTGGATGCGAAGCAAGCATGTTGCATTGATGACAGACTCGAACTGAGCGAGTCAAAGTGGAGCGAGTCGAGACGTTCACTGATTGAGCGAGTCGAAGTTTAGTCTTAGACTGAAGAAGGACAAAGAGACTCTTTAAAAAGAATTTACTTCTGAGGAAGAGGTCGATGCTGAAAAATGGCTAACTTTTGATGACCCTTCAATCGATGAAGATACCAAATCTGATAGAGAAGAGGATGATGATTGTAATGACAATGATGATGATCATGATGATGATAACGGCGGTGATGGTGATGAAAAGGGTCCTGGAGGACCACATGATGGGGAGAGGGATCGGGCAATCCTAACTTAGACTTATCTAATGATGAGGCTTTTTCGAGCTCCCTGACCCACAAGATACTACAAGGAAGGATTTTGCTCCAAAAGATGGCACTCACTCCAACCATCAACCAAAGGGGAAAACTAAGACTCCTATAACTAAAGTTCTGGCCTCCCTGGTATGGAGTTTCCATTTAAACGTCTAAGGTTAACCACTTAGCTTTTAATTGATAAGCTTATTATTTAGTTAAGGAAAAAAACAAACACTATTACAAGATTCTTTATGAAAAGAGTATGGATAAGGAGAAAAAATTACATAGAAAACTTGAACGATAACTTAAGGAGTATATGACTTGTCAGACAAGTATAAATGCCTTTCTGGTGATACTGCCCGGCTATAGTTTTTCAAGGAGAAGCAGGCCGCTCCTCGCTTGAAAAAATCTCATCTCCATCGAGATAGAATTACGAAAGAGAATACCGAATTGATGACCCTCTTTTGGATGTTGATTGATGATAGAGATGTTTTGGTGGAGTTCCTTTACAAAGTTTACTACAGTGGCAAGTTTATTGACAT
The DNA here is from genome assembly GCA_030737815.1 of Allium fistulosum. Classification (NCBI taxonomy): domain Eukaryota; kingdom Viridiplantae; phylum Streptophyta; class Magnoliopsida; order Asparagales; family Amaryllidaceae; genus Allium; species Allium fistulosum. The sequence goes on along the minus strand of CM060902.1, from coordinate 1,363,492,460 downwards.
CTCTTGCATAGGCGAAAATAATGAGGATTTAATTAGACGTTTTCATAAAAGATATTTGGACAAACATGGAAGTGACCCTCATCCTGGAGCTTGTTGGAACTTACCTAGGGTTGCTAGTGTTCCTCTTACTCCTAATTCTCTTCCTCTCGAAAAGATTAAGTATAACAAGAAGAGATTTATCTCCGAACTTTATAAGAAATCAATATTGTACGAACCTGAATAATTTTACAATTATAGTATGTAATTTAAGTAGCTTATAAACTTTACCTTTTTTGCTTCTCTATAATTAGTCTAATTTTAACATATTGTAAAGATTAAGGAAACATCCAGTAGCCCAATTCCCTTGGAACTCTTAAGTAAGTTTGTCAAGTTAAAGAAGGATTTTAAAGAAAAATCTTTAACTCTTAGAATGTCTCAGTTAGCAAAGCAATGCTTTATTAGAGATCTATAAGATGTTTACATGCAATTTCTCACTTTTGCTTTGATTTCTTAGGTGATGAGAAGTATACACTACTTAGTGAAATTCAAGCTTATCACGCCAAATTGATATGTGATCATGCTAGCCCTCCAATTGGGGAATGAGACTATAATTGATTCCCTTCGGTTAATATCCTGGAAGTTATCAAAGCTTCTTTTGATTCTACTCTTACCCTATCTACTAGGTCATTTGGAAAGGCTAAAACTGTTGTTTCACAACTTTAAGAGTTAGTTGAATATTCAAAAAAATGGAATTGTAATATAATTTGAATCTCCTTATCGTTTGTAAATCTTTTGCTGTTATAAATAAAAGAGATTACTTTTCGTCTATTAATTTCCGCTTTATTTATTTTTAATAGGAAACTCAGTTAAAGCTTGCATATGTTCCCACATATGTTCTTTCTCGGTTGCATGATATTAAAGATAAGTTGATGGCTGATATTGAAAAGAGGCGGTCTTCTCAAGATGCTTCATCTTTATGGTTCTCGAATAATAGATGCGCAAGTATTGGTACAGGAAATATTATAAATTAAAATCAATGTTTGGAAACTATAAAGAAATGACCTCCAGCCCGGAGAATCAAATTAACAAGAAGAACAAAGAGTTTCAGGAATTGAAAGAAAAGATAGACTCAGCCTTAGGGTCTAGGCCTTTCGTGGAGGTTGATGCAGAAATAGCTAGATTGCATCAACAGATAAATGACCTTGAAGTGGACTTAATGAAGAGTCAAGTATCATGCCAATCTTTGAAAACTATTGCGAGTAGAGGCGATTCTAGCCTTCCTATTCCTACTCCTGGGAGAACGACAAGATCACAATCCCTAGCCAGCAAAGAATTTCCTATTCTGTAAACCCACCTCCAGGTTTAAGCAATGAAGAAATTTCCAAATGGAGTAGACGGTTAAATTTGAATGCATGTAGTTTTCAACAAGACATGGGATGAAAAGGTCTCTCAATGTCTTGATGATTATGAAGGACAAGTTGAAAAGCTTGAGCATGAGAAAAATGCTCTCGAGAAAGAGATTGAAGAATTAAAGGGTACGGTTCAAAACTTAAGAGGAGCTAATAAGACTCTCCAATGTGCACTGAAAACTCAAATTGATTCAGTTGACGATGGGGATGCTATTCGATAAAAAGAAAAGAAACTTAAAGAGCTTTTGGAAATGACTATTCGCCACATTTCCGACTCTTTGTCGGTTGCTGAAGATTTGGACAGGATGTCACAGAGCCTTGTTCCATTATGGAGAATTGCTTTAAATAGATTCACTTGTACATGCAACTTTGTGCATGATATGTCATATTGTAAATAAATTTGTATTTAATTAATGTTACCTTGAATGCATTATATGTACATTTTTCTTTTGAGCTTTTATACTTGCTTTTCTATACCTTACATGGTATGTAGCTTTAAATCGAACATTAGATCTTATTTGAAATTACTTGACAGTTAATATTTTGCTTTTCTGTATTTTGAGCCTTGAGCATTCAACATTTCACTTAGTATGAAGACCATAAGTTTTGACCTTGATGTAAGAATTTGCCTCCTCATAGATTCCTATAGCTTGTTTAGTAAGGGCGATTCCCATTTGATAAGAAAGTTATATTTCAATCTGAATTTAAAAGATTGAGAGCTAACTTAATGAAGCTCCACCATCAAAAACCAGAAAACCCATTTGGTAATTAGTAAGGAAGACTAGAAAACCCGTTTTGGTAATTAATAAGGAAGATTGAAAACCTATCTGGCATTTGAAAATTGTTTTTGCTTTGAAGTATAAACAGCTCATATCTGATAGATCTTCCACTAGAAGATTGATTGATTTTGTTTCGGAGGACAAATGGCTCGCCTTTGACAAGTCTTCCTCTAGAAGATTGTTTTTGATCCATTTTAGGTGATGACCTAAACTTGGATCGAGCCCCTTATTACCGTCTTAGGAAATGATTTAGGTCTATTATCGGGTGCATTGGTTAGCTTTTCTTAAGCAGAACCAAAGACCTACCCAACCTCCATCTAGGAGGCACTTTAGTAAGGCCTTAGAGACGGTACTAAAGGCTTGTCTGGTGCTTTGGGTGGCTATGTTAAGTAGAACCAAAGACTTAATAGACCTCCCTCTATGAGGCACTTTAATTAAGCCTTGGAGACGATACTGAAGGCTGGTTCGGTGCTTTGGTCAGGCCATCTTAGATGGGACCAAAGTCTTACTCTATCCTCTCTCTAACAGGTGCTGCAGCCAGACCACTTAAGCAGGGGTAGAAGGCTTGTAGATGCTTTGGTCGAGTCTTTTCAGACGGGACCAAAGGCTTACTCCGACCTCACTCTATGAGGTGCTTTGACCAGGTCATCTTGGGAAGGACAAAGGGTTTTGTCCCTTACTACCATCTTAGGTAGTGGTTTAGGACATTCCTTTAATTTTAGGAGTTTCTTTCTCCTTAACCATGAAGATACACTTATTTTTCTCGAAAAATCTTTCTTTATTACTGAATTTTTTAAGGGATTTTGGACCAAAGGTCCCTATTTTCAAAGCTCATGCACAAAAAGTCACTGCTCATAAACCCATGTAAATTAGGTCCCTATTTTGTTATTTTTTACCAAACTGCCCTCTTTCAAAAAATCGACTTAGCATCCTTTTCAGGAGCAAAAGCAGTATAAATTAGCTAAAATCTAAAAATAGGGACCTAATTTTCATAACTTATTCGGGAGGGACTTTTCTTATACCATCTTTCAATTCCAGGGAGTTAACAGTCATTCCTTGTTTTTTAATCTCTATACAAATTCTTTGAGCTTCCCCTGTCCTAAGAGGTTATTGATGATTGCTTCCAAACTTCGGCATTGATTGGTGTCATGGCTGTTAGAATGATGATAATGGCAGTATAATCCTCCAAGATTCCTTTCATTCTTTGGTCGTTCTTTTACAAAGGCCAAGAGTTGAGCTTTTCGTTAGTCAAGAGGTAGATGTTCTCATAAGAAGTAGTAAGGAAGTAATCTTTAGAAAGTCGTAATCTTTTGGGGAATGATTCTCTCGATTGATGCTTAACTCTTTTGTTGCTTGTGACGGAACCTTCATCTTCGATGGCTAGTTTTCTTTTTAGGGAGTTTTGTGCTTCTTTTGTTTCGTAGGATCAATCAAGCACACTTCTCCACTTTCTAGCAAATCGATCGAAGTCTTTTCTATTTCCTTTTCGAAGATAGTTCCCTTAGCTTTAAGCTGAATTTCCTTTCTCATATTTATGAAGATGCTATCCTTTTTGTATTGCTTCCCTAGGGCGAAGATTGGTGTTGAGCCCACATGAAATGGATTCAAGCTCCATTTTTCTAAACTGTAAGGAGCTACCTGGCTCTTCTTATCTTCCATTACTTGTAATGCCATAAGCCTTAATACTTGTTCCTCATAAAGTCGAGGATCACTTGTAATTTGGTAGGTTGGCCTAGTCATTTAAGATTCGGAAGATCCTTGTTCGGAGATTTTAACATGTTTAATTGACATGTCCAAGAAAAGCTTTGTTGATGCGAATAAATAGTGTTAAGAATCAAAGGTATGTTAGTTTGAAATGGCTTCTTAAAGGGATATGCTTGGTAGGGATAAGTCCTCTAAGCCCTACGTATATGAGTCAAGGTAGTTCAACGGAGTCGGAGGTTCAAGCCCTCCTTCTAGCGCCAAAATATTAACGAATTTTTTCGTTAACCCCAAAGGTGTAAGGAAGATGGATTTTGTTGGACTAAGGCAATCTTAGGCTAAGTTGCTAGGAAAGCGTATGCTCTATATCAAATTCATGAAAATCTTGTGCATATATAATATCAAAGTCAAAGTCATATCGCATGTCATGTAAAAGTAAATAGTTCGAACCAATGCCATCAAACTCGAGATTATGAGTGCTTCTGGAATTCAAAGTTAGTTATGATATAAGAATCATAAATGCTTTGGAACTCGAAAGCAAGCCATAACTCAAGTCTTCTTTATTCATATACTATGTAATTGTTGAATGCATAAGGTCCTATGTGCAAAACTTCGAGTGCAATAATCGGTTCTAAAATCCCCAAATCAATTTAGGGTTTCAGAGTTTAAAACATAAGAAATGAGACAAGAATGATTTGCCCCTTCTCCCATAACCTTACGTATGTATTTATATGGGTAGAAGTGCGGCATAGCAGCTTGACTTCGGCATGCATGATCGTCGGCAATATCAATGGCGCATGGCGTTAGGCCTTGACCAATGATGACTTTTGACATCCTCGGGTGCATAATAGAGCTTCGGCATCGTTCCAATAATGAAGGCGTTCATCAATTTGAAGCGACATTAGTATGAAGCGAAATTGATACGGAACGGCATCGATACGGAGCGGCATCGTCATGAAGCAGTGTCATCAGCCTTGATAGCCTCTGTGGGTATTGATAATTCTTGGCATCGATAAACTTGAGGCATTGAATAGCCTGCGCCATTATTAACCTATGGCATCAGATAGCCATAGCATCATACATTGGCGAGATTGTTCATTTGCGGCATCAATCTCCCTATGACATTGTCAGCATACAGTAGTAAATACTTACGGCATCAGGATGTAGTTAGCATCAACGATTTGTGACACTGATCCAGTCGACCTTACTTCAATTACGACATCATTCAACCTTGCGACATTGGCCATAGGTGGTATCAATGATGAGTGGTATCGACGAAGAGCAATATTGATGAGTTACGATATTCATTCTTTCTTTATGGATGAATGGCAGCATTGATAAAATACGACATCGATGAGATGCGACATAGACCACGCCGTTATAACACTGATGGCTTATGGTATTGACTGTATACGGCATAGATCCCATCGACATTATTTGGTGATACAAGAGTCCCAACATTTATCTTACAATTCTATAGACGGCATGCGACATTGATGACATTCGGTAGCTTTATCCTCATTGACGACATGCGACATTGTATGTTTTTGTCGTTGATCCATTTTCCTACTTTATTGTTGCCATGCGACATTGACAATTAACTTTTTGTTAATGCATGGTGGTTTTGTTGGCTTTCGGCATTGACTTTGATAACACGCTACCTTCATTGTTTCAACACCACTTGTTAATGCAGAGTTACGACAAGTCGTCATGCCGTATACCTTCGAAATTAACATTGGTAGCAACAATATCTAAAATAATTATATTACAAAATAAATTTAGCCATACTTTTATTTTAATCAATATGTTGTAACTTTTTAAACTAGAAATGGCCTAAAATAACTTAAACATGAAGCAATTTAAACTTAAAATAAGTAAGTAATAAAATGAATAATAGCTAAATTTCTTTTTCATTAATAAAAATTTTCATAACCATGAGCAGTTTTTTTACTTTGGTTGTGAAACCGATATTATATACACACTTTGTGTGTACATACAAATCTATATTGAAAACGATATCGAGATAGTAAAAATTTCAAGAAATATTTGTCTATGTAAAATGAAATCAACATATGTATGAAAATTGATTTATAATTCATTTCTAAACAAGGAAAACAGGAAAACAATCAAATTTGTTTCAATTTAAGTAAGTAAATCGATCGACATATACTTCAAATACCACTATCTTTTAGTCAAAACTAAGCAATAAATAAATAAATAGTTAATTTACAATGACCAAATTATATGTATATATACACTATAGATATATCTGACATGAACATGAATATACTGGTGACATAAAATAATAATTAAAAGGTAGTGCCTTTCTTCGAAGACCAATCCAAGAGTGAACGTGTTGAATTGTCTGCTATTGTTTTCCAAAAACACATTCTTAAACTTGTGAAAATTTTGAAATTTTTCTATCAAAAGATAAATTAATGGCGGAATAGGAAAATAGATGTGAGGGTAAAGGCTTTGTTTTGATATGTGAATAAGCAATGGTTGGAGGCATTGATTTATAAACTCCAAAACATATTTCTTCACTTGCAATTAAAGAAGCGATTACCTTACATGTCAAAACTACCCCATTCTCATTTTAGAACCGATTATTTAAGATTATATATTAAAATAATTTCTTTTGAAAATTTAAAATTGAATACGATTATTTACTTAAATTGCTCCACGCCCATTTTATTTAATCAAACAAATATACGACCGTTGCACATTTATTGATTAAAATTCTATATTTATAAATAGCAAATACTTCTTATATTCTAGAACTGAATAAAAAAAACGTAAAATGAAAGTTCCTTTTCTTAGTTAACGGAATGTCTTGTTTAACATATTAACTACTAGAAAATCCCTTTTAAAATTTTTCTTTCTCATGGATTGGCCAGTTCCTATTTGGAAGGTTGTAATTTTTTAACTGTTGCGGTTTCTACCCCTGCAAATAGTTTAGCACATTCTTTATTACTACTATGGGGACCTGAAGCACAAGGGGATCAAACTCGCATGTCCAGTAACTCATGTGTGGTATTTGAAACGCCTTCCTAGTTATATCGCGAATCTTTTCGATAAACCCCTTAAGGAATTAGAAGGCCTAGTATATTGCGATGTGTGATTTGTATAACTCTTCTATTTATTTCTTCACTTATGAAGGGTTGGTAAACTAATTTCGCACAAACACCGAGAATTACGGTTGTGAGACTCTCACTCCTCGACACTAAAGTCCATATAGACATTGTAACTAGTCGACCTTATGTACACACCGATTCAATGGCTAAAAATGACGTCTGAACTCATGTTGTGCCAAGAGGGATGGATCATTGGGTTGAGATAGTTTATATGGTACAGAGATAAACATAAATTTTAAATATCTACGCTTTCAGATCTCACATTTTAAAAAAAATAAAACATAACTAAAATAAACCAAATATCTCTACTTGAATAGTAATGACCAAATATAGAAAATAAACTAGAAAAGTTTCCGATAATCAACTGAAATGACAAATAAATATCTATCTAACTAGTACAATAAAATACGTATTAAATGACTATGAATAAAATAACCCCAGCATCTATGGTCACTTTCTCCACGCATCTTACTCTAGTCACACTCGTGAAGTATACGTGAACTCTTGTTTGATGATATAACAAATATATATTTATATTTGATCATTTTTTATATATAATGTGTGATACAAACAAAATATTAAATAGCACAATCTTGTGCTCAATTAATTTGTCATTCACTATCTCTCATATGTTTGATTCACATGTATCGCATATCAAACATATCTGCATTTTACTTACAAAATTTAATATATATGCTATTATAATAATATAAATATTGTGAAATATTGTCATGAATGGTTGTTTAATATTAATAAATATATGTTGTATTTGATGTGTTTTTTTAGTATTGTGATTTACAAGATATAAATTGCATGGAAGAAAAAAACAAATATAGAAAATAATTCAATTAAAGATTTCAAAATCAGGAGATTTTGGATAGTAAAATTCAAATCAAACTGAAATACCTTTCTATTTTCATGGAATGATTTTTTTATTCGAGCATTTTAAACAGCTTCAGGCATCGGATAACTCAAATTATAAACGTCAGACATCACTACCTCAGCCTTCGTTCACAATGACATCGCCTTCCTCGGTAACTTAGTACAACAACGTAATCAACTCAAAAAATGCCTAGCAGAAACACAACATAAAAACCTACCAGCAGCATCGAGTTCAAAGGTTCGGATACACGGCAGTTTCTTCAAAATCGCATTCTTCAACGCAAGCGCATCAACTCATGTCTAACGTCAAAGCATCGGGAGCACATCAACGCAGAGCAGCAAACTTCATAGCAAGATCCAGATCCAGGTAGTTTTTGACTACATCATCTCGGCCAGATTCAATGCAACGTGAACTACAAATTTTCCAGATCCAACAGCAGTTTGCAGTGCTTCAGCCAGCAACCAGATCTGGCAATAGTGGCTTCGTCCCCACTTTTGGATGACGCAGAATCCAAATCCCATCAGAAATTTCCAAACACGGACGCATGCATAAATCTGGTGATGGGCGGTTGTTGACTCGGATCGACGACGACATCACGGCATCTCCAAGCACGGTTGCAGCAGGAATTTAGGGCCAGTTTGTTTTGTTTTGAGTTTTGTGTTTTGTATTTTCAACCTACACTACAAAATACAAGAAAACATGAGAATTTTTTTTACAATTCTTAGCCATTACAACGATGGACGAGAAATGGAGAAGAGGAATTGTTTTCCGTCCTTTTGTTATGTCTCAAAACACGAAAAACCAAATAAACTTGCTTTTTACTTTCTATGTTAATTCTATTTTTAAAATTGTGTGTTTTCCAACCATGCGTAAGAAATGCGCATTTTTGTTTAGACGAAAACACAAAATACGAAACAGCAAACCAAACGGACCCTTAGTTTGTTTTGTATTTTAATTTTAATTCTATGATAGGGGCATTTATTTTGTTTTGTATTTTCTGTTTTGAATTTTTAATTCAAGATTTATCTAGGGTTAGCCTGCCGGGGTTGTGTTATGATATTCCGACTTGAAGATAAAATTGAGGCCGGATTACGAGGCATGTGATTAGTATATTCAAATTACCAGGCAGTCCGATTTTATAGATGTTATAAGCGTTCGAATATATAGTTTTAGTAGCAACTTTAGAAGCAGCATTAGATCCATTTTTCGTATTCAACGTCACAAATGCGTTAGTGGTCAAAGCTGAGTATACCTGTGTAGTTTACTTTTCGTATTCAAATTTTCGCATTCTTTATCTATTAATATATGAAATATTTTAAATACCTTATTTACCCCTTCTACAGTATACTGTAGGATCCCAACAAATGGTACCAGAGCGAGTGTTAGGAAAAATCTGATATAATGTCTCGCCTTAGTTGTAGTTTTAGCAAGAATCGGTCCATTTTTAGTCTACCAACATTTAACGAAACAAGTTTTCATATTGAAAATCTAAAATGAAAATTTATTTAAAGTCCGTTGATTTGCATATTTGGTTAGGATAATTGAAAATGGTTTTGATATGGTAAATAATATTAATTTTTTGCTTAATGCTAATGATATGAATATTCTTATCTCTGGACTAGATAAATCTGAATTTAACAATCATTGTTCAACCGCATAGGAAATATGAAACACTCTCGATGCTAAATGGTGAAAGAGTCGAAGAGCATGAACTTTCCAAAGTTGATACAAGAGCAGAATTGTGCTTGACGGGATACATAGAAGACATTTCAAATGATGACAACAAAGACGGTAGTGACATTTCAATTGATGACAGTGAAGATGCCAATGAAGATGGCTCAATAGATGATGAATGATTTTTCATATAAAGATTTCTTCTCAAGCGCTATGAATTAACTGGAACTATTACTATCCTGAAACTGAAAAATAACAAATGAAATGTGAAAAGTCTGAACTACTTTAGAAAAATAATAAATTCAATAAGGAGTTTCAAAACATTAAGAAGATTAAAAAATTTGCTTGTAGAAATTGTTTGAATTACGAGAAAGATTATGTTGGCTTTAATGAAAATTTTCAAATTCTAAAAATGAATTGGTTGAAATTAAAATAAATTTCAAAATATTTGAAAAATAAACGTGATTTTTAAAATAGCAAAACCAAGGTTATCCGTACAAATCACGAATTTGAAAGAGAGATTGAAAAAAATAAGGATTTTGAAAATTTTGAATTTGAAAAATGTAGTAACCCAGAATTTCAAACACTTTATATTTAAATATGTGAATTATCCAAATGATTGAATCTTGCATTTAATGTGAATAAATACGATTTTATAATCTTGTTAACCCGCTTTTAAATAATAACCAATAATGGTAAACTTGTTTTAGAAAAATGTTTACAAAAATAAATAGTTCGAAGTATTGATAATATGACCAAAAATCATTTTGCCGATAAACAGCCTCAAAATCGTATTATCATGCCGGGATACTGTCTCGGAATGTGACAAAACTAGTGTCATCGGGTTCAGAATAATGAGGTGATGTGAGCCGACGAGTTTTGTGGCGATTCGATATATTGTGTGATCGTACGAGCTCGAAACGTGTTGCGATTTATTTGAGAAATTAAATATAATATAAAGTATTATAAATAACCCCACATGTTTACTTCTACCCCTTTACTTTATTTATTTTCCTCAAGTAAACACAAAACACAATCGCCCCCTTTCCTGAATTGTTTCGAGAGCTGCAGACCACGATAAATGATGGCGTTGGATCTTTTGGATTCATATGGAGGAGGGTTTCGAATCCATATGGTCGTTGTGGGGCTCGGTCATGCTTGGCCATGTGTGATATTTACTTATCGAATTTAAGGTTTGGGTTCGTCGTGGAACGAGGTGGAGTTAGGCGAGTGGACTAAGTTATGGAACCTCTCAATGTGGCATCTTGGGCTCCGATCAAGTTTAGAGAGGCATGATTTTTGGCAGCGAGCAGGGGATGCAGCAAGTCACGATCATCATGGTGGGATCGAGCTTCAATTTTTTGGGTCCATCGCGAAGTGCGCGTGAAGAGAAGTTCATCAAAGGTGGTGATGCGTGATTTAGCTCAAGTTAGGGAGGGGTGGTGGTGCATGGATTTAGGTGTGTGCGTGTGTATCACTGTGCATGTATTGGGGAAGAAAGGAATTTAGAAATAATGAGGTAATTAATTGGTTAATTATTATATTAATTAAATTATATAATTCACAATCTTTTAAAATTCGTATCTTTTGCGTACGAGGTCCAATCAAGACGCGGTCTTCACCATTGCACTCGTAGTGAGATTATCTATGGCTTGGTTTCGCTTGGACATAGGTGAGTTTACTCACCATTTAATTTGGGTATATGTGTATATAATGTTTGTTGTTGAAATATAAAGTTTAAAATAAAGAACAATTCAAGTTATTACTTTTGGACCCCTCCTTGCTTTGGAAAGCAAGTGACAACATTATATGTAGTATAATCTCTCTTGTAACCATCTAAACATACATTGTGGCCAAGACTTGTTGGTTACATGTTTAATAATGTTATATGTGAAGTTGAAGTGTGTTGTGAATGTTTGAAGCGAAATAATCGCTATAAACGCACTTTGAAATCCTTTGTATTTAACATATGTATAATTTGTTAAAATATGAATACATTATGAAAGCATATATTTGGTTGTTCTCTATCCTTATTTTGGTGTGTTTGACAGAAGGAAATGGTTTGAAAAGTTATAGGAATTGTGAATGGAAGTTGTGAAAGTTAAAAGCGAAAAGGTTGCTATGGATGTACTTTGAAAATGTCTTGTGTTCGACGATTTTTAAACTAAACTTTGAAAGACATTCTAAGGGCATCTTTATATTTTTAATAAGCACTCTAAGTTTACTTATTACTGGAAAAATATCAAAGTTTAAATAAATTTTTAATAATTATTTATGAATTTTTAAAGTAAAGGGTTTTAAATTATAAAACATGTCTTTTTTATGGTTTCAAATAATTTATAAAGTAAGTATTTTTAAGTGATATTTAAAATAAATGATTTAAACCATAGTATAAGTATTTTTAAATTTATAGTATTTGGAAAATTAGTTAAAGATTTTATTAAAGTATTAGTAGGCTTATGTAATATAATATGTTATGATTATTTTAGAATTTTGTTAATTATATTAGCTTATAAATAAATTAGTATACCTATAAATTTATACATCATTTTAAAAAGGGTTTTAGTAAATATATAAGTTGGGAAAAATAAGTTAAGTCTTTTATAAAGAAATAAAGGAAGATTTGGATCGCAATACTTAAGTTAAAACAAATGGTTTTGTAATGTTAAGTAAAAATATATTAACCTGATAAATTAGTGTAGATATAAGAAAAAATAATTATGACTATAATTAAGGTAATAATTAGGAATATAATTAGGGCTTAAATAAGGAATATTTTAAGGTAATTATAAGTGAATGGTTTTGAGTATAGTAAACAATGTTTAAGTAACATTTGTTTTTAACCCTATAGATATAATTAAATCTTTAAAAAAAGGTTTTAAAGATAATATTTAAAGTATCGAATGTTTAGGGTTTATTGTGACAATGTTTATAAGAAACAGTGTTTTATTAACATTTGTTTTTAAACCCTTGAATTATACTTTAAAGTGGAAAAATATTGTTAAAATATCATGAATATGCTTGGATCTTTAATAACATAATTTTAAAGAATTAAAAATAAGTATTGGATCTTTTGGAATAAAGATAAAAAAGTATGTGTTTAAAATATAAAAGAGAGAAAGGATTTATAGTAATAATGTTTGAGTAACATTTTTTTAACCTCTTTGATTATATTTTAGAGTAAGTAAATCTTGTTATTGATTTGTGAATATACTTATAACGTTGAGATAGGTATATGAACACATTTTAAGTATAGAAAAGAGTATAGATGAATAGTAAAATACGTGAATAGTAGAATACACATATATATCTTTTAAAAGGGAAATTAAATCTATATACAAGTTTAATAAGTTAAATTTTAATTAATAAAAGTTTTAAAAAATAAGTTAAGTTTTAATTAATAAGAAGTTTATTTAAACAAGCTAAGTTTTAATTAAGAAGAAGTTTAATTAAATAAGTTAAATTTTAATTAATAAAGAAGGTTATTCAAATAAGGAAGTTTTATTAATAAATGAAGTTTTATGAATAAAGGGAGTCTAATTAAATAAGGAGTTTAATAAACAAAAGAAGTTTTATTGGATACAAGGAGTTTTACTAATAAAAGAAGTCCTAAGTAATGAAAAATAATTAACTAAAAAGGGGATTGTTAACGAATTTCTTTGTTAACCCCGAAAGTGTAAGGAGAGTTGTCTTAATCATGGGATGGTTAAGGCAATGCTAGGCTAAGTAGCTAGGACGAAGCATGTCCAATGTCAAGTCCATAATAATTTAATTGTGCATCAAATAAAATAGTTGTGATCATGTCAAAAGTCATGCAAGAACCAAGCCAATATGCAAGTCACAAGTCAAGTCGATATGCAAGTCACAAATTACATCAAATATGTTATGCCATGGTTATTCAATCCCTTATGTGTACAAAGTTTGAGTGTTACAATCGGCAAAAATCCATAAATTGATTTAGGGTTACAAAGTGAAAAATGTAAGAAGAGAGGTAACGACGATCCTCGTTTCATCATAACTCATAGGTCCGTATTTATAGGGTGTGCACCGCATGACCTCAACGTGCTTCGGCAATAGCTTTGGTAATCTCAGTGTTGCTATGTGCTGGTCTTCGTTTGATGACGAAAATAACAGAACTTCGCTGCCGCCTTAGTAGCAATGGCCTTCGACGTCGATGACCTTATGCATTAAGATGCTCTTGATTGATTATTGGCGGCATTAGTTGGAGGCAGTGTTAAGCATTGATAAGGAGCGATGTTAATCGAGAAAAAGTGGCTTCGCCAAGTATAGTGTTTGCGTTGTTAACATCTATGGGCATTGACGACGTTCACCATCAGCATGGCATGCATAGGTATGCGGTGTCCTCCAAGTGTTGGTGAAATGTGTTGCATAAAAGATGATGTGCAGCGTTGACCATTGGCGATGTCAATGATGGATGGTGTTATTTGAAAGACGACTCTAAGAGTGGTGACGTTAAAATGGAAACAGCATCAATAAGGAGGTGACATCATCACTTAACGGCATTGATTATAAGCAGCATCAACGATGAGCGACATTGATATAGGTAGCTTCATCTAGTTTAGCTTCGGCAACCACGACTCCCGGTATCATCATATGGTAACATTCAATAATTGTTGATCAATAAATATAGAAGAGTGGCGGCATGAGATAGTGGTATCAATAAAGAGCGGCATCGATTAGAGGCGACATTGATTAAGTGTGTTATCAATCTTGGCCTGTTGATATGCGGCACTGCTTGAGTGACGATGTCCAACAATAGCAACCTTAAATAGGGACAATATTGAGAATATGCGGCATTGGTCACATGCAGTATCGATGTTGAACAATATCCATAACTCTTTAATCGTGTTGCACGTCGCCCATCTTTATGATCAATAATTGTGATAACATTTGCCCCCTTAATGTAGAGGAGCCATTGACTTTTCAAGTCAATATGTCGACACTGAATTCACCGCCTATTGGTATCCCAAGTAGATCTAACCGTCAATTTAAATTGAATCAACGATGCCAGTTCTTCCTCCTTTTCTTCTATAAATAGTCAAGCTTCCTCTTTGTCGTTCCATCACCTGCGATTGCAAACTTGAAAGAAACCAAAATTCACAAGGAAACTCAAAAATACTCTATTTTCCAAGCACTTGAATCATCATCCAGGTATAATATCCGCTTTATATCAACTCAAATTAATTACTTAAATTAAAGGATTCTATATTGAAATTGCTATTAGGGTTCATTTTGGTTTTTTTTCAAATTTTAGATCGAGGTTAGAGTTTAATCATAAAGTTTTGATAATATTTAACTAAGATGATAATTGATCTATATTAATTAGCAATAGATATTTATTCTGTATGTATGGGCTTCGATGTCAATCAACGTCGGTATAAAATCTAGCATATCCTAGGTTTACTGATAAAGAAGTCAAGCAATTAGACCCAAAGCCTAATACGGATCAATGTGTCGACACTGATCATTTACGACATCATTAATATGATTGGTGCTAATGGTATTTGATATCATTATGATATTTTCCATTAATCAAGCTATATATCATCTTGTTATCCTAATAGTTTGACATTTATGTCGTGAGACTCTTATATCCTTAATGAATGAGATGAAGTACGACAACCCTTTATTTTTATGAGAAAATCTTCATCGGTTATATGCAGTATCATTTAGTTTGGTATTCATCATGGACGAGGTCGCTTGCTTTCGATATTGATTTGATACCGTCAATGTCACTATCTATTATCGTCCTTATGTTGCCACTTTCATTGTTTTAAATTGAGCTTTCTTCAATATCACTATTTATGACACTACTACTTTAACGCTGTATAAGTTACTTATAGGATTAGTACATCATCAAACCATGTCATCATCATTCATCAATATCGACATCCTTATTACTTCGACTTTGATTATAATCCCGACATTCACTATCATTTCATAATATAAGCTATGCGTCCTTCAGCATTGATTTGTTTGGTCGATATGGGCTTATTGATGCTACATGTTAACTTTCATTCAATTTTTATGAAAATTTCATGGGCTTAGTATGTTATTATAAGCTTAACTAGTACACCTTTAATCGACTTGAAAGCTTTTTTTCAAAAGAAAAAAATTATGAACTCTACTTTGACTATCTAATGATTATTGATTTATTATAAATACTATTTTAGGATTTATATTTTATTTAGTATTTTGATGTCATAGCTTAAGCAATAGATTGACCAGTAATATTTCTTAAAATTAGAACAATATCACCTGGCAGGCAAATGGAAGGTTAACACCCTAGTAAGAAGTCCATCAAGAAGCCCAGCAAAGGGCACAAACCTTCATCCTCAACTAGTAAAAAATGAGATAATCTTTCAAAATCATCTTATATCACGACCTAGGAAGAAGTGAATTCCATCCTTGAGCAGTTTGGAATTATTGGGATTGAAGCCATACCTACTGGCCCTGCAGACAACATTTATAACCTACCAGAGAAGTATTTTGCTTTACTCCCATTCATATATGGCACACAGGCTACCTTCCTTTTCCTAGACTTCTTTTGCCTTATCAGTTGAAATTTGTTTGGTATTTCTTTCTTTATGAAGCAAAGTATCTGTTTCCTTAAGTAAGGTGGCAAGCTTTTCATTTTCTTTTATTGCCTCAACTCTCGCCATTGAGATGTCAGTTATATGATCGTTAGGAGAAGAAACGTTCTTGTTAAGCTTGGACAATTCATTAGAAGATCTATAGCATCCTCTTGAAGCATAAACACATGTTTAGCGGTCTGAAATGATTAGCAAACATGAATGAGGATGTTATGCATGAAAGGTTAAGCAATATGAGACGCTTAAGCAGGAAAAGTACATATCGATAGAAATTGCTTAAGAATAGCAAACCGATGACCTTGAGTATAAGAGGAAGGTTGCGGTGGCTTAAAGGCAGCGAAAGACGGGGATTGAATAACCAATTGAAGAAGTTCATCAAACTTACTAATAGGAGTTCAGGATTGAGATTTGGAAGAAAGAGGGCCTTCTGGAGAGATATACAGTCCAAGCTTCTTGAAATGATGGTTTAGTGCCCCAGCGGTACCTAAAAAGTAAAATGAAGGAGTGGGTCTTTAGACTGCTCCACCTCAGTTGTTTAATGAGTTCTCTCCTAAGAAGGGCCGAGGTTTAGGGACCCAGAATCTGATTCGGTGTCTACAAATGGAACCTCCTCTACAATAACAGGAGTGTGCATGCCCCCAACTTTAAGTTTCTTGCTAGGGATTGTGGTAGTAGTAGAACCATTGCTAAACTTCCTTTTTGTAGATACGAATGAGCTGGTGATGGCATTCATGAGAGATTGAGATTCAGGGGCCTGAGCTAAGACAGAAGTGCCATCTTTACTTTCTTTTTCTCTAAGAGCGTCACTTGTGACCTCCATCCTTGTAGAGACAGCCACTAAGGCAGACGAGTCTAAATCAAGAAAATAAACTTATGAGATAATGTTACAAGAGTTCGTATAAAAGGCAATGATATTTTACCAATCGTCTCAGGCTGAACTGGTGAATTAGAAGTAAAGGAATTTGACTTGCCCATTACTAATGAGCATTTTCCTTGAGTGTTATACTTGACCATTGGAGGCTCCCCCAAAACCTTGTGGCAATCCAAAATAATAGAATACTAAAGAAGTTTATCTGGAGTTAACAGTTTGAGCATGTTCCCCATTTTCTTTGCTGCCCGAGTTAAGGACAGCACAATTTTTTGATCTTTAGGGTTTAGCTTCTTGGGGGCAAGATCTAAAAGAAAAAACCTATTAGGGAAGGATAATATACCAAGAATAACCAGGGAAAAAAACTTACTAGCAACAGAAAATGTCCCTTTAATGTTATAGAATCACTTGACGAAAAAGAATTGTGTTTCCCATCCTCTCATCTTGTTAACACTCTTAGATATCATACTTTTTAGGTGAGGATGAATCCGGTACAATTGATGATCTAATTGTTCACCAACCTTAGCAGGACTAGCTATCGAATGAAGAATTTTAACGTTAAGGAAAGGGAGTCCTGCCTCCTGAGCCAAAACTTCCAAATAAGTCAAATATGTGTAAGAGTTTGGTAGGAATTGAATTGGTGCACTGACCAGATGTTCTAGATATCTTTGGAAAAAGCACTTGAGGAGGCCGGCATAAGGGAGGCTAAGCTTGTGGAGGAGAATGCATCTCTCAAGAGAAAGTTGCAAAATAAAAGAATCCTCTTGAACAAATCAACCGGCATGATTACAGATGCAAAGCAGAAGGCATCCCATTTCCTTGACCTAGCTCTCAATACCATTGTTAAGAGATCCCATGAGAAGGCTCTTTTCATAGCATATGTTGACAACGCTTACAAATGTCCAGATTTTGACTTTCCTTCTCTTCCTCCATTTGGAATATGAAGTTTATGAAGAAATTCGAAGCAATGCTAAATAAAGCTCAAGCATCTGGAGAGGGAACCTCCGAGGGGAGGATGAAATTAATGCTAAGGAGCTATTAACTTCTGATGATCCTTTAGCAGTTGAGGAGATGGAGTCACATGTGGAAGAGGAAGATATCGATGAGAACAAAGGTGATGATAGGCATGTTGATGATGGTGATAGTAGCAATAACGATGGTGGTAAGGGCGGAGGCGACAGAAAGTGTCTCTTTGGATCACCAGGTGATATGGATGGATCGGGAGATGCTAATCTGGACTTGGCGGCCTAAGGTACAGAAGCTACTGAAATCCCTGATCTCACAACTAGAGATTCTTCCTGGAAAGACGGTGCTTCTCCAAGCCACAAGTCTAAAGGGAAAGAGCAAATTTCTTCCTATCCAATCCCACCCTCTCATTTATGGTTTTCTCTTTTTAATTGTTTCGAACTACCCAGCAATTCCTAGTTAATACATTAATTATTTTAGTCAAAGAGAAAATCAAAAATATCATTATGAAGTTATGCTTGGAAATAAGCAAATGGAATCAGGTCGATTGAACAGAGTTGGATAAGCAACTGAAAGAATATAATGAGTTTCTAAGAAATACAAGAACCTTGCTGCAAGTGGGTCAAAATTAAGATTTTTCAAAGAAAGGGAAGTTGCTGCGTGAATGAAGAGAGCATGCCTCTATTGGGACAAACTCTTAACAGAGAATGCAAAGCTAATGACCCTTTTTTGGAAGTTGATTGATGATAGGAATACCTTGGAAGAGTTTCTATATAGAGCTTTCTCTAGGCGTAAGTTTGTTGATTTCTCCTATTTAGACGACAACTGTGGGGGTTTTCTCAGATGCTTTCACTATAGATACTTAGATGAGCATGAGTCTGAACCTCATCCCGGGGTGTGTTAGAATCTGCCAAGAGTTGCCTTTGTTCCTCTTTCTTCTCGTTGTCTTCCCCTCGAAAATCTTAAATACAATAAGAAAAGATTTATTTCTAAGTTGTATAAGAAATAAGTTTTGTATGAACCCGAGTGATTTTTTAATTATATTCTAGTAGCTTATGAACTTTGCCACTTTTTGCTCTTCTTGTATTAGTCTAATTTTAACATTTTGCATAGACTAAAGACATCTTAAGTGGTCTGGTTTGAATGGAACTCTTGAATAAATTTGGTAAATTAAAGAAAGATCTTTAATTCTTAAGACATCACAGTTAGTGAGACATTGCTTTCTCAGAGTATATGAGAAGTTTGCATGTAGTTTCTTCATTTCCATTTTGACTTCTCGGGCGATGAAAAGGGTAAGTTGCTTAGTGAAGTTCGAGCCTATCACGCTAAATTAATATGCAATCACGCTAGTCCTCCGGTTAGGGAATGGGATTATCATCGATTCCCTCCAGTTAACACTCCAGAAGAAATTAAAACTTCTTTCGATTCCACCCTCGCTCTATCGGCTAAGTTATTTGAAAAGGCCAAAACTGCAGTTTCAAAACTCAAAAGGTTAGTCAAAAGTTTAGGAAATGGAATTGTAATGTAATTTGACTTTCTTTATTGTTTATAAATTTTACTATTATTAATGAAAAAGTTTGTTTTTTATGTATTAATCCCCATTTTACTAATTCTAAATAGGAAACCTAATAATTGCATGCATCTGATCCACTAAACATTTTCTTGTGAGTGATTAAAATTGAAGATAGATTACTAGTAGACATTGAAAAGAGGAAGTCCTCCCAAGATGCTTCGGCTTTAGGATTTTCAAATAATCTGAAGGTGCAAGAATGGCATAAGAGATACTTTCAACTGAAATTGACCTTTAAAAGTCCGAAGGAATGAATTTCCAACTTAGAAAATGAGATTAAGGAGAAGAATAAAGGAACTATAGAATTGAGAGAACAAATAAACTCAGCCTTTGAATCCAGACCTTAGTTGAGGTCGACGCTGAAATAGCTAAGTTACATCAACAAATAAATGATCTCGAAGTATAGCTAATGAAAATTCAAGTCAACTGTCAGTCGTTAGAGCGTATTGTGAGTGAAGGCAAATTTGGCATTCTTACCCCCACCGCAGGCAGAATGACCATGTAACGACCTGGTATTTTGAACCGTTCGCATCCGCACATGTCAGACTTGAATTTCTCAAAATGTCAGATTGTTAATTTATATTTGGCAAAACTCATCATATACAGTAAATAAATCAATCACAGAATCACAGACACAGAGTAATATAACAACAAACAACGGAATAGATAAATAATAGTTCATAAAGCTACTATATAAACATCAGAGTTTGAAATAAAATTGAACATACTATCTCAAATACAATGTAGTGTCAATACAAAAGTCAGTGATAAGTCTGAATAAAACAACTGGAACAAACTGAAAATCTGAATAGATAGAGGTAGATCTTCAAGCAAAACTCCAAGCTCCAAAGGTGAGTCTCAAATGCTGTGACACTCAGTCTGACCCGAGCATAAAGCAAAACACAAAACACTCGAGTCAGGATTAACATTCTTATATTAATAAATTCAACTCAAGTGAAATGTCAACTAAAATACAAGTAACTTAAAGGATGTTTGGGATTTCCATCCTCTAAGGATCCATGGAACTATCTGCTATGTAGTAATATACGCTATTATAATATGTCTATACTAAAGTAAACTATTAAAGTAGCGTTAAGGCGTTATCCATATCCCCCTTAACACATTTTATATATTCCCATAGTCTATACAGTACCGTAACTCCTCCGTAAACTGGAGGCTATCAGAAAGCACTCCATAGGTATGGTACAAACCAAACTCGTAGAAGGCGCGATAGGGCATGTGATAAGGCACATGAGGCAATGCCAGGGTAGATATACTGTTTGTGGATCTGGACTGGTGGTAATGCATAACAACTATTACCGCCAACCTTGAGACATACTCCCAAATCAAAGGGTGCACCCAATCAACTCACAAAGTAATAGAATGGTATCGAAGAAATGTGCCCAATCGGAGGAATAACCTCACTTGGCCCAGCGTGGCTCTTGTTTTAGCCACATCAAGCTGACTCACGGGAGTCAGGGCTACATAAATACCTCATACAGAATCGTCCCCAAACCATCCTACTTCGTTCTGGAATCTCCACCACGTACACAATTGTTAAAGTGGTTTTCGGTATTGGCAGAGAGTATGATAATATCCGATCCCGGTCACTTTAACAACAAAACGCTTATTTCACACCGTGGTCATTTCATTTCAAATAGTTCATACTTCATATCAAATTATAATATTCATTTCAAAATCATATCAATTCTATATCATTATTCACTTTAAATAATATTTATTTCCAGAATCGTAACACTTTAAAAATTACAACATTTTCGAAACCATAACACTTTTGAAATCATAACACTTTTGAAATCATAACACTTTTGAAATCATAACACTTTGAAATCATAACACTTCTGACTTAAACAATGTAAATATTGAAAATAGTATATATATTAAAATAGTTAAATTAAAATAGTTTATATATTAAAATAATTTATATATTAAAATAGTTTATATATATTATAACTTATATTTATTTAAAGGGATTATACTGAAATAGTTTCCAAATTAGAATTGTTTCATCCAATTCCACAAATCGATTCAAATCAACTTAAATTCCAAAATTCAATTTAAATAAATCTAGTTCAACACTTTCAATTTAAAAGATTAAAGATTCAATTCAAATTCTCAATAAACCATTTCCATATTTTTTTTCGATTTCAAATCCAGATTCGAATTATCATTTAATTCTAATAAGATTCAACGTTAAATATTCAAACATGTTCAATATAAGTTTCATTTATATTTCAAAGTTGACTTTAATTTTATTCAAATTGGAAATATTCACTTAATCATTTTAATAACAATTAAATAAAATCTCAATTTATAAATTTAAATCAATATTAAATATTCGATCTCAATTTTTATTTAAAGTTGAGAGTATTCATCTAGTCACTTTTTATCAAATCAAGTTATCAATTATATCTTTCAAAATCTCAAAATCAATAAGTTTAAATCAATTTTTATTTAAATTCAATTATTAACCAATTTAAATTCCAAGTCAATATTAATTTTTATCTTCCCAACCTTTATTATTAAAGTTATAAAAAAATCTATTTTTAAAAATATTTATAAAAATTTAAATAAATGCTTAAACATATTATATACTAATTAAATTAATTTTTTATTAAATTAAACCTTATTAATAAATGCATTTTTTTATTAAACCTTATTTTATATATTTTTTTAAATAATAAAATTATAAGTAAAATTTTAAAATTTATATTTTTCAAAACTAACTCATAACTTAAAATTTCAAAAATGTATTATTTTAAAAATCTAAATTTTATACATATTATATTTTAAAAATCAATATTTATTAAAACCTATATATTTCCTTTCACAATTTTGAAAAATCATTTCAAAATATAGACCAACGGTGTCCGTATATAATTTTCTATCCTATGGTCAAGTGATACGGATATTTATCATTTCAATCCGCAATTTAAATATTTACGGGTATATATCATTTCAACCCGCAATCCCAAAATTTCAAAATAAATGAAAATCGCTTGTGTTTCCTGGAGATTTGACCATGCAACTAAGTACTCGGCATTAGCAAACGCTTGACATTGGCAAGCGCTCGGCATCCAAGGAGCGCTCGGCATTAGCAAACGCTCGGCATTGGCAAGCGCTCGACATCCAAGGAGCGCTCGGCATTAGCAAACGCTCGGCATCCAAAGAGCGCTCGGCATCCAGGAGTACTCGGCATCCACGAAGCGCTCGGCATTGGCAAGCGCTCGGCATCCAAGGAGCGCTCGGCATTGGCAAGCGCTCGGCATCCAAGGAGCGCTCGGCATTGGCAAGCGCTCGGCATCCAAGGAGCGCTCGGCATCTAGGAGTGCTCGGCATCCAGGTTCGTCCGGCATCCAAAGATTGTTCGGCATTCATCCAACCTCGGTCAACTTCAACCATTGCTCGGCATACACTCCCAACTCGGCACCTCACTTCTGTTCGGAATAAGAAGATCGTTCGACATTCTTCCTAGCTTGTCCGGCTTCAATTATTGCTCGGCCTACTCTTCCCACATAACAAGCATCATTCGGCATGAGGAGGGTGGTTCAGCATCCGACCGTTCGGCCTGTTCGGTTCGGCATATAGGGACCAGTCCATCTTTGCCAAGGGATTCAGTTGCCAGGCCCGCCAGGAAAGTCCAACCCATCTTTGTCTATAAATAGAGGGGCAGGGGCACAGTGAAAATGGGCTTTTTTTGGAGAACACTGGGGAGACTCTGCCGCTTTCAAGACTCGTCCTCTTTACTTAGCAATTGTATTCAAGTGTTTGGTATACGGATTGTATCTGTAATCAATCATCAAGTAAAGCAATAAAGTTTAACCTCAAAGTGGACGTAGGCAATTACGCCGAACCACTATAAATCCGGTGTTCTTACTTTCTGCATTCAAATTAGCATATTCTTCCTTGTTTAATTTAACTTCATCACTTACATCTCTACACAATCTTTCTCAACGAGGTTAGTGACCAATTTTGGTGCTAACACTTTAGTGCTTTCACTGAGAGATGAATTCTCAGACCTCAAGGATCTGCTTTGAAGCTACTGGATTGAATAAATCCCCCAAAGAAGATCCGACTCATTCATAGGACGTCCGTTGATTCTACTCAGAGTTCATACCAATAACTCTACAATGGCAAGACCACGTACCAGATCAGCTTCTCATAATGCGGACGCCCACGAGACTGCTAGTATGCAACAAGCAGGACCTAGCAATCAGCAAGCGATTCTAGGTGCAGGGACTACCGCCCAGGACCAAATGTCGGTTGTCACCAGAATAGAGTTCAATGACTTAATGAGAGAACTCAGGGAAAGCAGGAGACAACTCGGAGAGCAGATGAAAGCCAACGCCAACCTCATGGCACAACTCACTCAACAACATCACCAGAATGCTGGGGGAAATCCCACTCCTTATTCCTCATCCGACAGCTCAACTTCTTCCGATGAACCTCCCAAGCGTAGACGCCGTAAGACTGAAACTGCGCGGGCAGGTGCTGCTTTCCGAACAGTTGGAGACCGTGACCAAGCCGGAGCTGGAAACATAGGAACTGGAGTGCAGGTGGAGGCTGGAGGCCCAGACCATCAAAATGCTAACGATGTCGAACCTCAAGATGCACGTTTGGCAGATCGCCAGCAGAGGAGGCATCAGCATGATCAGTCACGTAGAACAGACTCCAACCTTCCACCTTCTATACAAACACCAGACCTGACAGCCATGATCAGACAATTGATGAAAGAGAATCAAGGTTTATCGAATGACGATTGGGGAGTGTCAAGAAGTCATACTCCATTCACAGACATTGTTCTACAGGCAGCGTACCCCCATAAAGTTTAGTATGCCATCTATCCCGGCTTATGAAGGAAAGACTGATCCCAGACAGCATGTCATGAGGTACGAGTGGATGATGGATTCAGCTAGAGCAAATGATGCAACCAAGTGTAGATGCTTTCCAATTACTCTATCTGGGATCGTTACTATGTGGTTCACCCGACTTCCTCTACGGTCCGTATCCAGTTTCGAGGAGTTGGCGAAGAAGTTTATAGAACAGTTTAGGATACACACTACTCGTCCAAAGGACGTGATGTCTCTATCAAGTGTAATCCAGACTCCTGGGGAATCATTGAAGGAGTATTTACAAAGATTCCATGTTGCGGCGACTGAAGTCGGTAATCCCAATGATCACGCACTTCTAATGGCTGTGATGCGAGGTGTGGATCCAGATTCTGAGTTTGGAGATTGGCTGGCATGAAAACCTCCGACTACGCTAGAGCGTTTTTACTCAAAGGCACACCAATTCATAAGAATAGAGGAAGCCAGGTGGGTAAGGCGAGATAAGGCACCGAGACCTGTCCAGGAGTCTGTGAAAAGCAACATTGCTGTGAAGCAGTCTGGAGACAACTCGGGAAAAGTCCAATTCAATGTCCAGAACAAGCCCGGGCAGCCTAAGGAATCCGGAGGAAGAAGTCAAGGGAAGAAGAGAGAAGCGGGGAAGTGGAAGCCGAGAATTCCAAGCTACAACGAGTATACCCCGCTGAATGCGTCTCTTGAGAACATTTACCTATCAACCTGCAATACATTTCAGTATATAAAGCCACATCCAAAGGAGTCAACCGAGGAACAAAAGCGGACTGGGAAATACTGTCGCTTCCATGAGACTTATGAGCACAACACGGAGGGTGCGAATCCTACCCTTCGTAGTTTTGGATGTGGATTTTCCGTACAATGTGTTCTTGGGCCGACCGGCCCTGGCTGAGTTTAGGGCAGCATTAGCCCCGTGGTGCTTAACTTTGAAGTTCCCAACTGACAAAGGAGTAGGTGTTGTTCATGGCGACCAGGCGACTGGTCGTGCCTGTTATGTGGCTGAGCTCCGAGAGGACCATCGAAGGGAGAAAGGAAAGGTTGCGGACAATCCCGTCCGCATCCATAATACTGATAATTGAGAAGTAGTGCCCGAGCCCTGGCTCGGGCATAATTCTCGGATCTTCAGAGACATAGATCCGAGAGACGACGATGAGAAACCCAGGGAAGAAAAGGCAGCGCCGGCTGAATTAACAATTGACATTTCAGTCAGCCGAGACGATCCATCGCGAGTACTGAAGATCGGATCACAACTTGGCCCCGCAATGACTGAAGACCTTAGTGATTTCCTCCGAGCGAATCTTGATGTTTTCGCTTGGACGCATTCTGATATGTGCGGGATTTCTCCTGCCATTACGAGTCATATGTTGAACATAGACCCGAAATACGTCCCGGTTAAACAAAAGAGGAGAGGAATGGACCCAGAGAGGTCCGCTGCTCTCAGAGAGGAGGTGGACAAACTCAAAGCCAATGGGTTCGTCCGCGACGCCCTCTACCCTGAATGGGTATCGAACCCCGTGCTGGTGAAAAAGGCGAATGGGAAATGGAGAACTTGCGTAGACTATTCTGATTTGAACAAGGCATGCCCCAAGGACAGTTTCCCGTTGCCTAGGATTGATCAGTTGGTCGACTCCACTGCAGGACACGAGCTGTTATCATTCATGGATGCATACTCAGGCTACAATCAAATCCCGATGCATATTCCGAACCAAGAACACACCAGTTTCGTCACAGACGTCGGGCTATATTGCTATGTAGTAATGCCTTTCGGATTGAAAAACGTAGGAGCGACTTATCAGCGTTTGGTGAATCGAATGTTCAAAGACCAGCTTGGTAGAACGATGGAAGTCTATGTGGATGACATGCTCGTGAAGTCATGATAGTCAAATGACCACATTCGAGACTTAGCAGAGATGTTCGATATACTCAGATATTATGGGATGAAGATCAACCCTCTGAAGTGTTCCTTCGGCGTTGCGTCGGGGAAGTTTTTAGGATTCATTGTTAACGCTAGGGGAATTGAAGCTAACCCAAAAAAGATTCAAGCTATTCGAGATGTGCAAGTGCCCAGAACTATAAAACAGGTGCAAAGCTTGAATGGGAAAGTGGCTGCGCTAAGTCGATTCATATCCAGAGCCACGGACAAGTGCATTCCTTTCTTCGATATAATAAAGAAAGGGAAGAGGAATTTCGAATGGACATCTAATAGTGAGGAAGCATTCCGAGATCTGGTGAGGCATCTGGAGAGTCCTCCAGTGCTGTCAAAGCCAGTAGACCATGAGATGTTGTACGTATACTTGGCTGTATCCCCACATGTTATAAGTGCGGCTTTGGTCCGCTAGGAGGACCGAGTCCAAAAGCCGGTGTATTATGTTAGTAAACGTTTAACGGAGGCAGAAAGAAATTACCCTAAAATTGAGAAATTGGCCTATTGCTTGGTGATTGCATCACGTAAGCTGCGCCCATACTTTCAAGCACACTCAGTCAGTGTCTATACCGATCAGCCCCTACGACAAGTACTCCAATGACCAGAAACTTCTGGGAGGTTGTTAAAATGGAATATCGAGTTGAGCCAGTTCGATATTACCTACTTGCCATGAAGAGCCATACAAGGGCAAGCATTAGCAGATTTCATCGTTGAGTTTACTGTATCTGACGAACCAGATAATCATAGTGTCATTCCCCCCGTTCGATGGAAATTGTACACCGATGGGGCATCAAACGACCGTTGCTCCGGAGCTGGCGTAGTTCTTGTAACTCCAGAAATTCGATCGATCTGTTATGCTTTGAAGCTTAATTTCCCGGCTACGAATAATGAAGCAGAATATGAAGCACTAGTTGCTGGCTTAAAACTCGTTGGAGAACTTGGGGTTAAATCAATTGAGATCTTTTGTGACTCACAACTGGTGGTATACCAAGTACGAGGAGACTACCAAGCAAGGGGACAGAAGCTTGCTCCGTACCTTGTTCTGGTTCAGGAACTATTATCGAACTTCGAACATTATGACATTTCACATGTCCCGCGTGAACAGAACAAAGAAGCCTACTCATTGGCTAAATTCGCAAGCACTGGCGATGCACAGCAAATGGGATTGTTCCCCGTTGAAACCTTGCATGCTCCAAGCATCGACGTGATGAAAGTTGATTTTGTGTTTGAAACAGGAATCGAGAGAGAATCATGGATACCCCCATTCAAACTATACCAGACGACCGGGACTTTACCAGAAAAAAGGAACGAAAGATGACAGGTCATTCGAAAGGCCGCGCGATATGTGATGCAGGATGGACTAATGTATCGAAAGGGGTTCTCGGTCCCCTTATTACGATGCATCGCCCATGATGAGACAAAGCGGGTCTTGAAGGAGGTTCACGAAGGAGAATGTGGCGATCATACTAGAGGCAGACACTAGCAAAAAAGATCCTCCGCTATGGATACTATTGGCCAACCGTAAATCGGGACGCTGCAAACTACGCGAGGAAATGTGACAAGTGTCAAAGATATGCGAAAATCCCAAGAGCTCCACCAACAGAACTCACACAGATGGTTAGTCCCTGGCCATTTGCAATCTAGGGAATCGACATAATTGGCTCTTTGCCTATATCCAAAGGTGGTGCGAAATACGCGATAGTTGCAGTCGACTATTTCACAAAATGGGCCGAGGCAGAACCTTTAGCCACAATCACCTCTAAGAAGGTCATTAATTTTGTTGTACGAAACATTATATGCCGCTTTGGCCTCCCTCGAACCATCAAAACGGATAACGGAACGCAGTTTGAAAGCAGAGAGTTCAAAGAGTTCTGTTTAAAGTATGGCGTTGAGAAGAAGTTCGCCGCCGTTGCGCATCCAAAAGCTAACGAACAAGTCGAGGCTGTAAACAAAATAATCAAGTCCATACTGAAGAAGCGTTTGGAAAAATCCAGAGGCAAGTAGGTAGATGAACTCTCGACAGCATTATGGGCTTATAGAACTACCCACAAGTCCGCGACTAGCCACACTCCATTCGCCTTGGCATACGGCTCGGAAGCCGTTATACCTGTGGAACTTGAAGTTCCATCGCATCGAGTGACATATTATGATCCCAGGACGAATCAGGATCTCTTGTTGGAATCACTGGACTGCATCGATGAAAAACGTGAAGAGGCTGAATTAAGGGCGACAGCACATAGGCACCAAGTCAAGCGATATTACGACGACAAAGTCCACCCAAGGATTTTTGATGTGGGTGATCTCGTTTTGAAACGAGTTTTCCTGGTACCATCACGTATGAATCCCAACTGGGAAGGTCCATATGTCGTTGAACGGAAGCTTGGAGAGGGAACATTCAAGCTAGCGACCGTTGATGGCATGACACTCCCCCGAGCGTGGAACAGTGAACATTTGCGACATTATTACATTTAGCCTGTTTCTTTCTTGTTTTAGGCACTGTAATTTCCTGTATGTTTTCGTTCCGTTATCACTTAGTTTCTTTTTGACCGTGTAATCAGGCAATTTAGTTGGTTTTCATTAATAAAGGCTTGAAGCAGTCTTTCCCATAAATTACTAATGTTTCTATATCTCACAGTCGGGTGATGAATTGCTGGAGTTACATTATTCTGTATGATGTACGAACTCGTATAAACGACTTCAATCTTCGAGTCCCCTGAGTGCAGACCAAAGTACTCTAAGTCCCCAGAGCGCGGACTGGAGTATAAACAACTTTAATTTCCGAGTCCCCTGAGTGCAGACCAGAGTACTCTAAGTCCCCAGAGTGCGGACTAGAGTATAAACAACTTCAATCTCCGAGTCCCCTGAGTGCGGACCGGAGTACTCTAAGTCCCTAGAGCTCGGACTAGAGTATAAGCGATTTCAATCTCCGAGTCCCCTGAGTGCGGACCGGAGTACTCTAAGTCCCCGGAGCGCGGACTAGAGTATAAGCGATTTCAATCTCCGAGTCCCCTGAGTGTGGACCGGAGTACTCTAAGTCCCCAGAGCACGGACTAGAGTATAAACAACTTCAATCTCCGAGTCTCCTGAGTGTGGACCGGAGTACTCTAAGTCCCCGAAGCGCGGACTAGAGTATAAGCGATTTCAATCTCCGAGTCCCCTGAGTGCGGACCGGAGTAGTCTAAGTCCCCGGAGCGCGGACTAGAGTATAAACAACTTCAATCTCCGAGTCCCCTGAGTGCGGATCGGAGTACTCTAAGTCCCCGAAGCGCGGACTAGAGTATAAGCGATTTCAATCTCCGAGTCCCTTGAGTGTGGATCGGAGTACTCTAAGTCCCCAGAGCGCGGACTAGAGTATAAACGACTTCAATCTCCGAGTCCCCTGAGTGCGGACTGGAGTACTCTAAGTCCCCAGCGCGGACTAGAGTATAAACGACTTCAATCTCCGAGTCCCCTGAGTGCGGACTGGAGTACTCTAAGTCCCCAGTGCGGACTATAGTATAAACGACTTCAATCTCTGAGTCCCCTGAGTGCGGACCGGAGTACTCTAAGTCCTAAGAGCGCGGACTAGAGTATAAACAACTTCAATCTCTGAGTCCCTTGAGTGCGGACCGGAGTACTCTAAGTCCCCAGAGCGTGGACTAGAGTATAAGAGATTTCAATCTCCGAGTCCCCTGAGTGCGGACCGGAGTACTCTAAGTCCTCGAAGCGCGGACTAGAGTATAAGCGACTTCAATCTCCGAGTCCCCTGAGTGCGGACCAGAGTACTCTAAGTCCCCGTAGCGCGGACTAGAGTATAAGCGACTTTAATCTCTGAGTCCCATGAATGCGGACCAGAGTACTCAAAGCCCCCGGAGCGCGGACTAGAGTATAAACGACTCCCATCTCCGTGTCCCCTGAGTGCGGACCGAAGTACTCTAAGTCCCCGGAATGCGGACTAGAGTATAGGCAATTCGAATCTCTGAATCCCCTGAATGCGGATCGAATTACCCTAAAATTCTTGGAGCGCGGATTTAGAAAAAATTCTAAGTACTCAAGAATGTGGAACAAGAAATATGCCACTCCAATGAATGTTCAAACAATGTAAGAATGGATTGGGAAATTATGCAACTCATAAGAACTTGAGTTTTGACCACAGTTATTCAGAAAGCTAAAGAAGCAAAAGAATCGTTCAAGTGACTAAGAAACTAAACTTTATTTAATAGTCCAAAATGGGGTTACACAGCTATTCCTCCAAAACTTGGAGTCAAAAATCTATCTACATAAACTACGGAAACGAAAAAATAAAAGTAGTTACAAGACCTAAGAAAAATCTCGTTGAACGAGTATAGCGACTATTTCTTTGGTTTCTTCTTCTTGTCTTCCTTTGTTTTCTCAGATGACTCCTCTCCCTCATGCTTCTTCTTGGATTTTTTGTTTGCCAAAGAAGTAGAATCAGGAGTGGGAGAAGGAACATCCAGCGGTTTGGATTTGTCGGGGAGAATGATTTTCAGAGGTCTATTCCGCGGGTCGGTAAGTTCCAGTATTTAAGGCTCGACTTTGATCTCGACCTTCTTTTTCTCCCCTTTTGCGAGTCGCTCCTTCATGCTCATCTTCGAAGTATGTTCGGAGGCGCCAGTGATCTCGATTTCATCACTCCCTTCGACGGGAGATGAAGTGTCAAACTTATCATCATCTAATGCCTCGATCACTTGAGCGTCAGGGCCAGGAGTTACTCCCGCATGAGCAACATCGCTTGTTTTCTCTGCCTCCTCCTTGGCGTCGTCGCTCCTCGGAGTTGGTTCAGGATCAGAGCGGCCTGCATGAAAGCATAAAGAATGAACATTAGGACAAATAACCGCTACCAGAAAGTGACAGATCTTTTAGCTTCTAAAAGAAGAATTTTATACCGGGTTCTGGCTGGCTATCAATTGCACGTGGAGTTTCACCCTCTAGAATAGGGGATAACACATGAACACCAAGCCCGGGATCTGCTGGATCATAGCCGACATGCTACTCAAATGGGTCAAGTGTTGGCCGACCGGCCGATTGAGCAGAAGGAGGAGCAGCAGAAGGAGGAGCTGCAGCCTTAGCCCCAGATGGACCAACCTCGTCGTTTTTCTCTTTTGGTAGGGGAGAGCCTTTGCTATAAAGAGCCAAAGCTGCAGATAAGTCCGCTGGCTCGTTCCCCCTGAGAAATTCTTTCACCAGAGCATCCTCATCGACTTCCTCAGAGCCCGACTCGATCTTTCTGATCTTTATTAAAGTTTCCCAGGCCTCAGCTAGAGATTCAAGATAGCCCTCGCCTAGGAATGTCAAGTTGCGGTGCATAAGGACGCGGGCGCTGTACTCGACGATCAGCGGGTCAAACATGCACTTGACCTCTTCCCTACCGGCCTCTGCAGCTGCTTCGAGGCGAGAGTCAATCTCCTCAAAAGCTTTTCTCTTGACCTCCTCATGGGCCTCGTCTTTCATTATCTCAACCTTAGCAAGTTCATCATCGAGCTTTGTTTTTAAGAGCCGTGTAGCAACAATTTCGTTGCAGTATTGTTGGGACTCTTCTTGAGCGGCTATTTTCTCTTCTTTCTCCTTAGAGAATAGCTCTTTTAATTCTCTGACTTGTAGGGTGAGCGCATCCCTTTCTTTCTGGATAGAATCTTTTTCTAAGGCAAGGGCTCCACTGCGCTGGACTGCTTCATCAAGCTCTTTTTATGGGCTGCCTCTAGACGAGTGACGGCCTCGGCAGTGTCTTTTGCACTCTGCTCTGCAGCTTCAAGTTTCGACTTA
Source organism: Allium fistulosum (assembly GCA_030737815.1). Lineage (NCBI taxonomy): Eukaryota > Viridiplantae > Streptophyta > Magnoliopsida > Asparagales > Amaryllidaceae > Allium > Allium fistulosum. The sequence goes on along the minus strand of CM060902.1, from coordinate 1,363,460,316 downwards.
TATGAAGCAAGCTCTTCATCTTGACTCTTGATGATGTCCTTGTCGAAGATAGCTTCCAGCTTCAAACAGTCAATCTCCTGTTGGCGCTCAACAGATACTTCGGAGACTTTTTCGACCAAATGTGCAAACGCGTCATGTTGAACATAGACATCGTTGTTGCAGGCGAGGGCGCTCTGTTTGACATGCCCTGGGATGTGATGAATAGCTGGGAGAAATTTCAGGCCGTCGAAGCAGATTTTTGGAAATTTAGCCTTAAGATCGACCATCTTCTCTGCTATTGTTGGGTCAGCCGCAGTAATAGGGGAAGGCTTTGAAAGTTCTGCTCTCTTCCGGTGTTCCCGAGATTGCCGTGTACTCGATGAACCAGAATGTTGGTCTCGGTAGACATCAGGTTGAGACCCCTTCTACGAAAGCTTTTCTCTATCTGGCTTAGTTTGAGGAGGGGGATCATGAGAATATGAAGACTGGGAATATGTTTTCTTTCGATAAGACGAATCACGAGGACGGTTGTCTCGATCTTCATAATCGTCTCTGTCCCTATGTTTACCGGAGCCTGAATCCCGTCCCGGATGGTGAAGTACAGAAGAACCGTGGAGGCGACCGAACCCGTGGGAGCGCCCCATGTCACCTGCATAAAATAAAAATAACGACGAGTTAGGAAAAATCGGGGTAATGGAAAAACTTGAAGTGTATGGTGAAGTGTGTGTGTGCGTGTGTGTCCTAGTGTTCCCCCCGACGGACCGGTTCCTTTATCTTTACTGATTGGAGTGTTATCTCCCTGAACTGGGAGTTGAACTCCCGCGTTGCCTCTAGCGGGCAAATGAAACTTAAGGGCTTCCGGATCGTCGAAACCATAATTGAGTAGATCGTCGGGAATGGTAAGGTTCGACAGACCCTTTAAAGAGCTTTCCATGTGCTGTGAAGAAGCCTCTTTCTTTGGCGAGATGAGCGTAACTTTTGAAGTTCCACCAACTTTCTCCTTCCGTACCTTGTACGTCAATTTATTTTTCCCCTTTGAAGGGGAAGATGACATTTCAATATCGTGCACTTCGACTGCCGGGTCCCAAGCAGGACCCACATTCTCGCCTTGTGTCTCAGGAGCTTCATCCTCTTTGTTTTCTCCCCCTTCATGTGCATCAGGGGTATGGCGTGATGATGATTCAGCTTGTTTTTTCCCTTTAACGGATGCGGACTTGGGAATGGAAACGCCCTCAGGAAGGCTAATCCGGTGACCTCCTGCTAACAGTCCGAACCTCGACAATGATTCATTTGAAATGATGGTTCGGATGTCCCGTTCCTTGGTAGGAAGAGCTCTAATGGCTTCGACGGTCTCAGAATATCCTCGGCCCTCAGGACGCGGGTTAATACCTAAAAAGATGAAACAAGAAGTTAGAAAAAGCATAGCTCCGATTGAGCGCGAATGTCGACTCCGGGAAGAGACTTACTACCTTTGACCCATCTCCTCGCGAAACCAGGAGGGCAACGCACATGGAACCATTCCTGTTTGTACAGGGCGAATTTGCTACATGCTCCAGTCAAAATCTAGCATTTGTGGTACGACTCGAGGAATATAAAGGAGGGGCTATCTTTCCGCTTCTTAATCATATAAATATATCTGATGTCACCGGAAGTTGGAGGCCTAGAGAAGACGACCATGAAAAGTAGGTGGGTCCCGTATATGAACGCGTGACCGTTTGGATGCAGCTGTGACGGGGCGATGTCTATGTATTGCAACACGTCCCAAAGAAATAGAATGAATGGAGGCACGCTGCCCATCCAGCACATGAACTTATTACAAGCAGTATATCCGACTGGGGGTAGATGAGGACGATCATGTCTCGACGGGACCAACACATCGGCAAAAGGGATTCCGTGGATGGAGCATATTCGCCGAAGCGCAACTTCGTTAATCTTCGAAGCCTGTGAGTCGATCGGATTGTCCAAGAGAATCGATGCCTCTAGGGCATCAGGAGCTAAGTTATGAGCAGGGGAAGTCGACGAATTTGAAGTGTCTGCGACTTCTTGCCTTGAAGACGGCCCAGGCCTATCAGATATAGTGGTGGAGCTAGATTTTTTAGACATCTCCAATAAATAGTGAATCTGGCTAAGCGCCTGTGAAAACTATACTTGAAAAATGTTCAACGTTAGAATTAACAACACGAATATTCCCCCCACGTGGTGTGTGAACTAGTGCAAGCAATCGTGTATAAGCATTGAGAATTTGAAGGCCACAAAGTTACTGATATAAAACTGAGCTTCAAATCATCGCCTTCGAAGACCGTCATCGCTGACCGTCTCCAAAAGCCTGCCTTGTGGTGATTACAGTTTCAGATTCAGAAAACGTATGTTAATCTAAGTTCAGATTTATTTCTACTAAAGCTAGGGAGTTAATGATCCATGTCAGTTTCATATGCTGGTATGCTAGAGTCCTCGTACTTGTTTTGTTGTGTGATTATGCATGGCAATTGTCTGTTCGGCATTTATGTTTGATCGGCCTATGTATGGTTTGACATTTACGTGGAACGGCCTAAGTATGATTCAGCACTTATCATCATTCGGCCTTGATATGGTTCGGCATTTAAGTTATGTTCGACCCTGATATGGTTCGGCATTTAAGTTATGTTCGGCCTTGATATGGTTCGGCATTTAAGTTATGATCGGCCATGATATGGTTCGGCATTTAAGTTATGATCGGCCTTGATATGGTTCGGCATTTAAGTTTGTTCGGCCTGAGTGTTGTTTGGCTGAAATATTGTTCGGCATTCGTGATCGTTCGGCATCCCCACAAATTCATGCCTTCACCTTAGCCTTCCATTTCACTGTTCGGCATATGGTAAGATATGCCGAACCAGAGTTATGCCGAGCTTTAACGTTCGGAACTCCACCCTTGACTACAGTTCCACTCCTCTCCTCCTCCATCTATACCGAACAACAGGAACAGGTCGCTCGGTGAAGATTATGCCGTTCGACACCCCCAATCACCTCCAACACTCCCTCTATTCTTTCTTTTCTTCCAGTCTCGTTCGGCACGAAGAAGCTAGGCCTAACTACCACACATCATCCAACAACTCCTATGTGCGATCACCCCTGGTCATTCCTCCTCGCCTCACATCATTCAGCCATAAAGATATCCTAATCAAAGTTTTCCACATGACCCTCTTGGCTACGCACAAACCTAAGTCTCGTATTGAAACTATTTAATCATGGAAGGGATTTAGATAGAAGGGATAATACCTAGTTAGCAGATCGAAACTTGGGAAGGATTGATTAGGATTTAAGTCCGATTAACAGGCGAGAATTGCAAATCTTTAGAGAATGATAGAAATAAAAGTGGAAAAGAAGAGAAGAAGGAGGATGCCTGGTTTTATAGGGAAGAAGAAGAAGTCGAAAAGGCTATATTCGGTGGAACCGGTCAAGGCCGCAACGTTCGGCTTCGGAACGTAAAGTCGCTCGGCACATGAGGAGCGTTCGGCTTCGAACGCATCGTTCGGCATTTATACCACGTTCGGCACACACCTCAACCACTGATATTCTCAAGAAGGCATCTCCAAGGAGATTTAATCAAGGTTTGAAGCGGAGCATGGAGGATACGTAATTCAAAGCGTATCACGAGTGGTCACGTAATACACTTTGGGGGGCAAGTGTTTCCTGGATATTTGACCAGGCAACTAAGTACTCGGCATTAGAAAACGCTCGGCATTGGCAAGCGCTCGACATCCAAGGAGCGCTCGGCATTAGCAAACGCTTGGCATTGGCAAGCGCTCGGCATCCAAGGAGCGCTCGGCATTAGCAAACGCTCGGCATCCAAAGAGCGCTCGACATCCACGAAGAGCTCGGCATTGGCAAGCGCTCGGCATCCAAGGAGCGCTCGGCATTGGCAAGCGCTCGGCATCCAGGAGTGCTCGGCATCCAGGTTCGTCCGGCATCCAAAGATTGTTCGGCATTCATCCAACCTCAGTCAACTTCAACCATTGCTCGGCATACACTCCCCACTCAGCACCTCACTTCTGTTCGGCATAAGAAGATCGTTCGGCATTCTTCCCAGCTTGTCCGGCTTCAATTATTGCTCGGCCTACTCTTCCCACATAACAAGCATCGTTCGGCATGAGAAGGGTGGTTCGGCATCCGACCGTTCGGCCTGTTCGGTTCGACATATAGGGACCAGTCCATCTGGGCCAAGGGATTCAGCTGCCAGGCCCACCAGGAAAGTCCAACCCATCTTTGTCTATAAATAGAGGGGCAGGGGCACAGTGAAAATGGGCTTTTTTTAGAACACTGGGGAGACTCTGCCGCTTTCAAGACTCATCCTCTTTACTTAGTAATTGTATTCAAGTGTTTGGTCTACGGATTGTATCTGTAATCAATCATCAAGTAAAGCAATAAAGTTTAACCTCAAAGTGGACGTAGGCAATTACGCTGAACCACTATAAATCCGATGTTCTTACTTTCTGCATTCAAATTAGCATATTCTTCCTTGTTTAATTTAACTTCATCACTTACATCTCTACACAATCTTTCTCAACAAGGTTAGTGACCAATTTTGGTGCTAACAGCTTGGGTTTATCATTTCAACCCATAACGATTTTCCCCTATTCTACACGATCGTTCGGGTATGTATCATTTCAACCCATAGGGAATTTCTAAACTAACAGGGAACTTGCAGAGTGAGAACAAATATGATAATAATATAACATATCAACAACATGCATATATCATTAGTAACAATTTAAATATAATATATACAACAGGATATGGTGTCATATATCATAGGTGAACAATTGTAGATGATGGCATATCATATTTAATAATTTAATAACTAACAATTCAAATTTAACAGCATACTTCAATCGTCATTTCATGTGAATAAATTTACTAAATATATGAATGTTAATCGTGAGTGATTGCTCACCTTTCGAGGCTAGAGAACAATGGAAAATGAGAATCAACAGACACAGATACGCACACGGATAAGCGACAAATCAAAGTAGCTAACCGCTGTGATCAATTCTGGATGGCGGCGAAACCAAAAGCAAAGCACGATGAACCGGGTTCGATGGGACTCAAACATATATATATTTCTCTTAAAACCAATATTCAAATTTGAAACACATTTCAAAATAAAATCTATAAATATAGATATACTTGAAAATCACTATTATTGTAAACATAGATATATATATATAAGCAAGACAGCCTCAATGCAAAAATTTCGAAAACATATATATAAACATACTTTGTTATTATTATTATTATTATAACATATGTGTGTATATATATACCTTTTTTTTCAACACTTTAAAAGTAAATGCTTATTAAATCACATATATAAAAAAATCAAAATCTATCTATCTTCATTTTTCAAAAGAGGAGGCTGCAGCTTGAATATGCATGCAGACTTATATCTAATATATATAATTGTTTTTTCTATTGGAACAGAATAACAAGTAGAATAGTGTATATATATATATAATACTACATCTTACAAAACCCAAAATGCAAATATACAGAAAAAACACAGTATAACTTCAGCCGCAACTATATAACTCATGCATATATATATATATATATACACACAATCATTTAAAAATCAATATTTAATAAAACCAATATATTACCTTTCTCAATATCACATATATATATATATATATATATATATATTTAGTAAGTACGGGCTGAAGGAAGACAAACAAAACACATATATAAACTAAATATGTATGTATATGTTCTAAAATCCTACATACCCTATATATATACACACAAGTATATACAAAAAGGTGGCTGCTGCTCACGGCCACAGGTGGTAGGCTGGCAGGCTTTGGAACTAGGGTTACATGGAGGACAGAGGGTGCGGCAGGCTATCAGGTGGGAGATGTGGGGTATTTAGGCCTCGGCTGCATGCAAGGAGATGTAGGTAACGGGAAAAGGTGGTGAGGAAGGGGATGCATGTAGGCTGGAGGCTGGCAGGTTGGCCATGGTGGTGCTGTAGGCTTTAGGAGGAGGAAGTGGCAGATCTCGGCGCTATCAGGGGGATGCTGTCACGTGTGGGTCTTGTGGAGTATGTCGGGCGAACTGAAGGAGGCGTAGTGGGTTATTTCGGTGGTGGCTGCTTGCATGTCTATCAGGGTGGAAGAGGCGGATACGTTTTGGGGAATGGGTGATTGTAAGGGTTGTTCGGAGATGGTCATAGGGGCCGTGCATGAAGTGGAGGCAGGGTCGTGTTGTAGGGAAGTGGAGAGAAGGGTGAGGAGGGTAGATGGCAGTGTTTCGGCAATCAAATATAAAGGAGAAGCAGGCGCATCAAGCGAGGGGTACGAAATAAATCAAATTGATGAGAATAGAGAATTCCAATTTCTTAGAAGCAGCTGAAAACGAATTGTGATTTCAGATTGAAAACGAATTATTAGAGTCTATTGAATCACTCGAAAGTGTGATCACCCATGGCCTTATGGGGCATTTTATATTATAAAATACAAATATAAAATGCATTAATTTAATTCTTAATCCATTTCCACTTTTTTTTCATTTTGATTGAAAAAAAAGTGGAATGCCCTCTGACAGAAATCAAACTAAAAAAATTATTTTGATTCAACCATCTCTTTTTCAACTTATCTACTTTCATCATTAATCATACATGGAGAGATAAGGAGCCGAACAGCCGCTCCTTTTAGTCACACCTCCCCTAGAGAAAGAAGAGAGGATTAGGCTCTTACCTACTCATGGGAGTATGCTACTCAGGGCTGGTCCACTAATGAATCTGAGCGTTATAACTATCAAAATAATAAATTTGAGATTCAGAGGTTCTCCCTAACCAATTCCTAATTTTAAATATATCAAAAAACGAAAAAAAATGTTTTGTCTATACGATCCAAAAAAAGTGGAGAATGCGCATTTGCTTGAAATATTTTCAAGAAAGTCCTGTAATCGTAGGAAAGTAGGTTTTTGTCGATCCGAATGAATCAGTCTTTCCATAGAGGTCAATCTTTGCCTGCTAGGCAAGAGGGCAGGAAGTTATAAATTTTGTCTCGATAGGACATGTATTTTCTATTACTATGAAATTCTATGATACTTACTATACCTTTTTACATTATATATTTATTATCCTCTGTATTATAATGTTTATGATACTTACAATATGTCACTCAAAAGCCCTTATTTGGTATACTTCTCTCTAAAACAGCATTGATATGGATGGAGCATCTAGGTCGTGAGGCTCATCGACACAATACAGTTGTTGATGAGTATATTAATTGGGGTGATACTTACTATACCTATTTACATTATATATTTATTATCCTCTGTATCATAATGTTTATGATACTTATAATATGTCACTCAAAATCCCTTATTTGGTATACTTCTCTCTAGAGAGCAGTATACCAAATATGGGGTTTTGAGAGACATAATGTAAGTATCATAAACATTTCATATTTATTTGACAATATTAATAATTACTTATATTTATGATACTTATTAAACCTTTTGTTAGAGTAAACCTGGCCGTTTTTCATGTTTAAACAAAACATGAGATGGGTCAAAAAGTATAATTTCTAGAAGTCTAAAACAAATGTGAAATGTGTGATATGTAACTAGCCTAATGTAAATAGGTATAGTAAGTATCATAATGTTTATGATACTTACAATATGTCACTCAAAAGCTCTTATTTGGTATACTTCTCTCTAGAGAGAATATACCAAATAAGGGCTTTTGAGTGACATATTGTAAGATAATGGATGATATAAAAAGTAATAAGAATAGTAAATCTATTGACTTACTATTTGATTTTCAGCGTTATTATACCAGAAGATAATAAATGTTATAAAATAAATAGGTATAATAAGTATAATAGGTATAAAAGGTTTAATAAGTATCATAAATATAAGTAATTATTAATATTGTCAGATAAATATGAAATGTTTATGATACTTAGATTATGTCTCTCAAAACCCCATATTTGGTGTTTGTATAGCAGACTTCACCCCCCGTCATATGTTTTTAGAGTTTTATGTGATGAACATGATATATGTCTCTAAGAGATTTGCTTTCACTCTCTTTTGCCTGAGAACTATAAGAATTCCATTCGCTACCTCCCGCCATTCATTCCCCTGGTAAATAATTCAGAGAGAAGTACTCAAAACTTGGAGACCTTATAGAGAGTGAAACCAAATACAAATGCGGGGTCTCCAAGTTTTGTGTTCTTATCTCAATTTGGTGGATGCTTTCATCTACAATTTCGTAAATGCTTTCTCTCTTATTTAGAACATTTATTATCTTCTGGTATAATAGGTATAAAAGGTTTAATAAGTATCATAAATATAATTAATTATTAATATTGTCAGATAAATATGAAATGTTTATGATACTTACATTATGTCTCTCAAAACCCCATATTTGGTATACTTCTCTTTATGTCTTCTGTTATCATTTCCAATTGGACGATCCATTAATTCAATTAGAAGAGGATGCTAAATGGATAAATGTTTTCAATTTTCACTAGAGACTGGGAATCGACGGACTTTCCATAGGACCTATTTTACTAACCTTGGAGACCCCACATTCATATTTGGTTTCACTCTCTATAAGGTCTCCAAGTTTTGAGTACTTCTCTCTTAAGTCATTTTGTCTCTGTAATCTCAGTACCCCTTAGCCTTCGTACCAGTACCTGCCATTCCTGCTATTCCCATATGAAATGTTTATGATACTTACATTATGTCTCTCAAAACCCCATATTTGTTATACTTCTCTCTTAAAATCAATGGATAGTTAGGAACACCAAGGTACATAAAAGACGCCTCTCTGATTGGAATTGTGGGATGGCCTCTTTGACTTGGGCAGGGGAGAGCGCGAGCTGAAACCACTCTTTCGAAGGCAGCAAAGCGCAGCAGCTTCGTCTCGACCAGTCAACTGGCATGGCGTTCTATCTATTAGTTAGGCATTCGAATGGAAAGAAGAAAGGAAGGGCACAAACAATTTCTTTTTCTTTCCAATTTCAATGGTCTCCATCCTCCCAAGGCTCAAACCATTCCCAAACTCTCACCGTCCTCCTGAGGATTGATTATTACGGAATGAATGAGCAATCCGAAATGGATAACTATTCTGAGGGAAGGCAAGTGCCCAAATCTCGGAAATCAAGCCTTCGGGAGGAGGCTAAATTGCTCAAGCTTGATTCAAACCGTGTTTGTTGGCTCGAAAGCCGGCCTTCAAAAATTGGCAGTTTCAAGGTAAGAGTTGATTAGAAAGCCGCTTCCCTTGTAGTTGTCAGCTCGTTCTTGACAAATCCTATCGGGTCTTCATAATCTGGAGTAAAAGGATTCGAACCTTTGCATGCCGGTACCAAAAACCGATGCCTTACCACTTGGCTATTACCCCAAGGGACGTGCTGTAGGAGTAACGCATTACCTTCTGGAATTGCCACAACATAGGCATTCTTCTTTATTTTATAACATTTATTATCTTCTGGTATAATAGGTATAAAAGGTTTAATAAGTATCATAAATATAAGTAATTATTAATATTGTCAGATAAATATGAAATGTTTCTGATACTTACATTATGTCTCTCAAAACCCCATATTTGGTATACTTCTCTCTCGAGAGAAGTATACCAAATAAGGGATTTTGAGGAGATGCGCTAGCTACTTGCTTTGTTAGAAAGCTAAGCGACTAGTTGACTGTTGAGAGGTAGCGAAGCTGAACAAATGAAGGTGCAGAGCGATAGCGAAGAAAGAAGAGAGATTCACTAGCCGTAAGGGTAAGACCTAGAATCATAGGCAGAGAGAAAGCATTTACGAAATTGTAGATGAAAGCATCCACCAAATTGAGATAAGAACACAAAACTTGGAGACCCCGCATTCGTATTTTGTTTCACTCTCTATAAGGTCTCCAAGTTTTTAGTACTTCTCTCTAGAGAGAAGTATACCAAATATGGGGTTTTGAGAGACATAATGGGAACCTAGGTGCTGAAAGTGAATCTTAGGGAAGCTAAGATCTCAGTAAGTTATGTTTATACTCGGCTTGCCGTATTATTTGAGGTGTGTATTGACTTGAGGTAGACCAACGGGGGGATTTGAGGTAGTACCAACGGGAGATGGAACAAACAAGGGCTACGATGGCCTGCTCGGGGAATCCTATTCCAATCTGATCCGTCAGAGGTGCGAAGCTTTGATGAATTGAGGCCCGGCCCAACTCGCGTCATTCCAACAACCGACGACCTCAGTATATGATCGTGCGCAGTAACTGGGAGTCCTATTACACGCCAACTTTCATTCACCAAACCCAGGCCTCAGTTCGGACTAAAAGAACACTACCTGACCTGCGCATTCTCATTAGAATTTTCATACTAACCTAGCTATTCACAGAAAAGACCCTCTTTACTAGGAGAAGCTGCCCATGGAAGAAATAAAGAGTAACCATAGCTTAGGTTGACTCAACAGATACGTCTCTTATGGGAACCAATACCTGAATCCTATAATATAATCCCAGTCTTTGTCAAGCTCTTTGATTCGGGCAAGTTCTGACGTAAGACTAGTGATTCTCTTCTCATATTCAAGATAAATATTCTTGCAGAAAAGTTATGAAAATCCACGAGAAGCAACCCTCTTTCCCAAGAGGGGGCTGGGCTGTGTTTCCCCGGCGGCCACCCAGTGGCGGCAGAAAACGAACTCGGGTAGGCTCCGCGCGGTTCGCGTTTTCTTGTTAAGAGAGAACTTCTCATTCTCTTATAGAAGCCCGCCAATCTTGAGTGAATACCGCTACTTCGGTCTTTTTCAATAAAATCATCACGTAATAAATCAACAAAACCTAAAGTCATCTCACGTTCCCCTTCCTACTACTGTACCAGAGTGAATATGGATTCGATGTCCTCATACAAACTAAGGATGGTACTGATTGTTAACGAGATTGATTATTGGATCAATTCAGGGGTAAGTATCTGAAGATAATGGGTGATATAAAAAGTAATAAGAATAGTAAATCTATTGACTTACTATTTGATTTTCAGCGTTATATCGAAGGTCTCACTGTGTCTTTTTCTATTTCCAATATATATAACCAATAATTCTTAACATCTGCTGGCATAAACGAATACTAGAACTAAAATTAGAAGCCTCTCATTTCTTATTCGAGAAGTCAGCCTTCATTTTTGAAAGTGATATCGAAAGGGGTAACGAAACGGAGTCATCATACGATGATAGCGATGTTGAAAGGGCTAAAGAAAGAATACGTTGGCTATTTCCATTACATGATAGCGATGTTGAACCTAAGACAGAAATATTAGAAGAAGCCATTTAAACTTAATCATAAGCTTGAAACTGTTTTTTCAGTGTTATACGCCTGAGGAAGCTACTGAGACAGTGGTATTCTCAACTAGGTAAGTGGAAGTGGTTTTTTTATATAAGATAGTGGAAGACACATTTGTTGGGAACTCTTCTCTCGGTCTCCCTATTAATCTACTGCAGCAACAAAATTGCTTTAGCTGGCACAGGAAAGGTGTTCAGCTCTTTCATTCGTGGATTAGCTTGAAATCAAGGAGCTCGTCCATTCGTTGGGTGATCCCTTGCTCTCACGTTCGAGTGTTTGCTCGTCGTTTAGGCTGGTGAGTGACATTTCTGTATCCGTATCGAAGAGATGCGACAAAGTGTTTGGATCATTGTGCAATGTCCTAATCAAATGCCTAGTGGCATGATCAAAGCCGATGATAGTAAGCTATGTCCTCCATCACGATGTCGAATGAAACTATCCATGGAATCGCTTGTAACGACCCGTAAATTTTAACTGTTTTAATAACGTAATTAGCTGAAATTTTGTGAAATTTTAATAATTAATTTTGGAAATAAAACTTTAATATTTGGAATACGTCTAATTAAACATAGCAACTGGTAAATTTTCATCTGATAATACTGAAGTTTATTTTCTTGTGTAATTTTATTTTAATCTATATTAGTTAATATTTGATGATAATGAAATGTTTTTCAAATCTGAATATTTTTCTATGGAAAATTTGTAAATCACCTTCTGAGTGAGACGTCATAATTCGTTTCTCCAAATTTGGAATGTTGTTGCTCCGTTTATCTTATTTCTGGCAAATTAGCAGCATTTTTGGTACCGGTTATCGACTTTTGAATGGATAATCGTATCGCCGATATTTGTATACTGTTTTGATCGTCTCGTCATGCTGATCTCTGCGGTATATTCAATTCTATGTTTTGGAGTCCGGTACATAGCGGAAACCGTGAAATGATCAACCGTATCAGTTCCAAAATTTTAGCTTTTAAACATCTTGTGATCATTCAATTTTCAAACGGCTAAAAATTATATAGCCATCAGTTATTGGACTTTTGATTTTCTCTTACCATTAATGTTAGGATAGTGCGAAGCCATTTCTTCACAATTAAAATGCACGTTCATTTTAAAATTCACATTCATTTATTTTTGCGTTCATTTCATTTGTCTAAACATCCACATTTTTAATTATTCCCTGAGTCATTAGCATGACTTTTGTTATTCATCTGTTCAACATTTGGATCAGTTCTTTTGAGAAAATAATAGTTCGCATATTCAAACTTATATTTATTTCTTCCGCCTTTGCCTGTTCATTTCTTTTCTACTCTATTTTGCACCTGCTACCTTCCTTTGCAATTCGTTTCCTCTGCCTGCTAGCTACATATTTTGCCAAGAAAACTCCATGCTTTTTCATTTTTTTTCTTGAGCAAATCAAATAGCCTTCACCACAAACCCAACCAAGCTTCGCCCTCCATGTTTTCCAGCCGTACCTCCTCTTGCCCAGCCACCAAGTGCCGATCCTCCCCTCCTCCTTGCCGAGCGCCATCAACATCAACATGAGTTACTTTCCTGTTAGCTATATATATATTATGATAGTTCCTATATAAACGTTTACTATATATTTTATTTTAAAAAGGATATATATATATATATTAATATTGTGGTTATGATCTGTTGATACTATAATATATGAGTATCTTATCTCTACATTTTTTCAGATTTTATATATGTTAGTTTTGGATTGGTTTATATATTTACTGTTGTGACAGTATTGTATATTGTTTGAAATAAATGATTTCGCATGCATATATATTTACAGTTATGTACACCGTAGTATATTATATAAGAGGAAAGTATAATTCGTTGTGTGGATTTTGAACACCTTATCATATTAAGAATGTACATTTGCTTTGCTATCTACCTTCAGCTGGGAGATAATTTAAGTATTATATATTATATTATATTATATAGTAGTTGTTCGATTCTTGTTTAATATAGATGTGTACATAAGACATTAGTTTTAATATATAAAGGTTGTTTATACGGTGCAATCTATGATGACTATATATTTATATAATACCTGTTTCATTTTATAGTATGTGTGTATAGATATTGACTTTAAATACTGTATATATATTGATAATAGATATTAAAGTGTATATAAGTTTATATCAGTACTATAAATATTAGTTATATTACACGTTGAGTATACATTTCATTGTGTGGTGCATAGATCTATTGGTTTCAAAGAAAAATTATAACGTATATTTGTTTCAGTCATATCATGATGGTTCTGATTCGTTTTGTCACTTCCTATTTATCAGCTTTGATCGTCGAATTCGTGCCCATCTTGTTCCGTTTTGGAATTCGTGTTTGGATCCACAATTCACTCCCATTTCTGTTCATATCTCTAGCATCAAAAGGTGAGTAATCACTCAGATTAACGTTCTTATATTTATTAAATTTGATTTCAATTGAAACGACAATTGAAATATGCTGCTGTTACTTATTTACATTGTTATATATGCTATTATCTGTATCTGATCACCTGTGACATCTGCCACCATTATCTGTTATTTATATTGCTATATATATATACATTGTTATCTGTATCTGTTCACCTGTGACATCTGACACCATTATCTGTTATTTATATTGATGATATATGTCTGTTATATTATTTCATTTCTGTTATCACTCTGCAAGTTCCCTGTTAGTATAGAATTCACTATGGGTTGAAATGATACATACCCGAACGATCTGTAGAATATGAGAGAATCGTAATGGGTTGAAATGATAGACCCAAGCAATTTTCATTAAATTGAATTTGGGTGTAACGACCCATAAATTTTGATTGGTTTTAATAACGTATTTAACTGAATTTTTGTGAAATTTTAAAACAATAAAATTTGAAAATAAAATTTTTTATTATTTGGAATACGTCTATTTCAATATAGCTACTGGTAAATTTTCATCCGATAATATTAAAGTTTATTTTATTGTATAATTTTATTCAAACTCAAATCAGTTAATAATTGTCGGTAATAAAATGTTTTCCAAACTTGAATATTTTTATACAATAAATTTCTAAATCTTCTTCTGAGTGAGATGCCATCTTTCGTTTTTCCAAATTTGGACTTCTACTGCTCCGTTATCTTAATTCTAGCAAAATAGCAGCATTTTCGGTACCGATTATCGACTTTTGATCGGATGATCGTGCCACTAATATCTGTATACCATTTTGATCGTCCCGTCGTGCTGATCTCTACGGTGTATTTATTTCTGTGCTTTGAGGCCCGGTACGCGACGGAAACAATAAAACGGTTCGTTGTAACGGTACCAAAATCTTGACTTTATATTTTACTTTACGTTTCAAATTTGAAACGTGATGCTCTAGCAATAATAATTTGCTTTTATTTTTCAGCTCAATCCCATCCCATAACCGTTCAAAAATCAAAATGTTTGTATACGTTTTATTCATTTGGCAACGGTTCACTTTAATCCTTTATAACTTCATCCGTTTTCATTGCATTCCATTTATTTTGCCTGTTCATTTCCAATGAAATAAATGTTAACGTTTGAAGCAATGCTTGCCTATATTCTCTGGTTCGTGTGCATTCTTTCCTATCTGTACGCCTAAACTTGCTATTATTACTTTTGACGTGTCAGAGAGAAATCAAATGATACGTTTCATTATATAAATAAATGTGTACTGTTCATCTCCTTTTATTACCTCTGTATGTATATATTGTATGAAGTGCTGCTTGCTCTCCTTTAGAATTGAACCCATCTTTCTACCTATCTCAGACTTCATTCTTCGATTACCTCCCCTACATCTCCACTTCCCTTCCTTTAGCCGAACACACAACCTTTTCGGCAACCATCCACTCGCCATCGTTCAGCCTACCTCCACACGACCCGAGATCAACAGCCATCTCTCCTTCGGCCTTGCCTTGCTGCCGCTTTCCAGGCTGTGCAGCCACTCATGCTATGCCTTCCGTTCATCTCTACAACTACTCCACTCCCTCCATGGCCATGCTTTGCCTGTGCAAGCCTCCACCAATCTTGGCCGCCACCTCCCCTTCTAGCCGAAGCTGCACCTTGTCTCCAACAACTAGCCCCTTCCTTATTTTATAGGTAAACCATTCGTTATATATGTATAAAGTCGTAACTATATATAAATTGTATGTGTTATCTATTAGTATGTAAGGGTTGTTAAGTTTAAGTATTTATATCCATATAAAAAGTTTCGTATATGCTCTGTACATTTAGTAATTAGATATCAATGCTTATATTTTGTCTCAATTACTGGTTTTAGTTATATTAGTATATATATATGTTATGTCACTTGTATACAATCGGTGTTCTAATGAAATTTTTTGTAAAGAATGTATATGTGTTTTGTGTTTGGAGATATATGCAAGTCAGTTACTGGTTATTTATATATAGGTATGTTTGTATATAGTTTTATAAAGACAGTCTTCTGCCTTAGTTATATTTTACATGGTTAAGTTATGTATATCTTAAAACTATATGAAACTATTTAAATATATATATTGTTATATTCACGTTTATATAACATTTTTGGAAAGTGTATATACAGTTTATATAAGATATGTTATACAAAAAGTTATATAGTTGTATATATATAGGCTCTGTTCGTACAGTAACTGTTCATACAATAAAGGATATAAACTATATATTACAGTATATAGGATTTCAGTAGTCTAGTATGTATTTAATAAATAATATATGTTTGGTTAACC
Source organism: Allium fistulosum (assembly GCA_030737815.1). NCBI lineage: Eukaryota > Viridiplantae > Streptophyta > Magnoliopsida > Asparagales > Amaryllidaceae > Allium > Allium fistulosum. Next base: position 1,363,444,273 of record CM060902.1, on the reverse strand, counting down.
TGTATATACATACAGCTTGTCTTACGCATGCCCTGTTCAAGTATTTTCAAGTATAACTATATATATTTTCCAAGTTGTTTAAATACTTACTTTAATTATATATATCTGGGTTCGTTTATTTTTCTTTTGAAACGTAAGTATATGTCATTACAATTTTATACATTATAAAGTATATAAGTTATACTGATTTATAAAAAATTTGTTTTAAATATAACAGGTATTGTATATTAGTCTTATATCTATCTGTTATATATATAATGTCTGTACGTATGTACAAGCTATTCGTATAAATGATCTGTTGATATGATTGCATTTCAATAAGTGAGTGTGTAGGTCTGCATATAAAAATATTCTCGAACAACTGTTACGGGTATGAGCATGTTAGAATATATTAGACCTTAGATATGTTGTAGCTATATTATATTTTTGGCTGATACTATTAACTATTTACGGATGTATATATATGTTATACAGTTGCATACAACATGTTCAACTATATGTATATAACCATATATGAAGGTTATAGACTATATAAGTATGTATTCAAAAAATATGGTATGAAGCTAATTCATAAAATTGATATATGTATAGATCTCTATTTTTATAGAAGTTTTAAATAAAATATTGACTCTATATAGTTATATATATACCTTTTACCTTTATCGATCCTGTTCTGAATTGATTTCGTCAACTCCTATCTATCAGCTTTGATCATCGAATCCTGTCCATCTTGCTTTGCTTTGGAATTCGTAGCTTGTTCTGTTGTCAAACTCCTCTAACCTCGAAAGGTGAGCAATCACTCACGATTAACGCTCTTATATTGATTAAATTTGATTTCAATTGAAACGACAATTGAAATATGCTGCTGTAGTTATTTAAATTGTTATATATGCTATTATCTGTAACTGTTCACCTGTGGGGTATGACACCATATCCTATTGTTTATGTTATATTGTTATTGATGATATATGCCTGTTGTTATATTTTATATTATATGTTATCACTCTGCAAGTTCCCTGTTAGTATAGAATTCACTATGGGTTGAAATGATACATACCCGAACGGACTTTAGAATAGGAGAAAATCGTTATGGGTTGAAATGATAGACCCAAGCGATTTTCATTTGAATTGAAATTGGGATTACGGGTTGAAATGATATCTACCCGTATATATTTAAATTACGGATTGAAATGATAAATATCCGTATCACTTAACCATATGATAGAAATATATACAAACACCGTTGGTCCATATATTTAAATATTTTGAAAATAAATTCTATGGAGTTGGGAAGAAAAAAAATTTATATTTCAAAATAGATTTTGATAATAATTTGAACAAATTAAGGTTGGGAAGATAATTTGAATTTAGTTGAAATTGTATTCATTAAAGAATTTTATTTAATTAAAACGATTTGAAATTTATTGAAATTGAGATTTATGATACGATTTATAACTTGGGTTTGATTTATAAGTAATTTAATGAATATTTCTTGTTTAAAATAAAGTTTAAGGAAATATTTAGTAAAATGTGATTTAAGGCTAGTAAATGATATTGAATCTATTAAGTGAATATTCCCTGATTAAATAATAATGAAGTTAAATCAAGAGCTATATGAAACTGTTAAATCTAACTTTGAAAATGTTGAATATTAAAGCTTTGAAATATATGGAAAAATAAATGGTATATTTAGAACTGAATTAAATTGATGAATTGAGCTTTGAATAAATTTGAATCTAGAATTTGAAGTTGATTTGAATCGATTTGCGAGACTTGAGGAAATTATAAATACCTTACTTTCTAAATCATTTAATATATATATATATGTACTATTTTGGAAAATAGATATATTTGTATGAAATGATATTTGGGTTTTGAAGTATAAATTTAATTGAAATGACCACGGTGTTATAGTGTATATTTCTACATTGTAGATAGTTCCACGGATCCTTAGAGGATGGTTATCCCAAACATCCTTTAAGTTACTTGTATTTCAGTTGATATTTCACTTGAGTTGGATTTATTAGTATAAGAATGTTAATCCTGACTAGAGTGTTTTGGTGTTTTGCTTTACGCTCGGGTCAGACCGAGTGATACAGCATTTGAGACTCACCTTTGGAGTTTGGAGCTTCATTTGGAGATCCAACTATTGATTCAGCTTTCAGCCTTTCCAGTTGATTTGTTCAGAGAGGTCATCTATTCGTACTGAAGACTTCACTGTATTTGAGATATTCTGTTGTATTTTATTTTTAACTCTGATGTTTATATAGTAGCTTCATGAACTACTATTTTATCTATTCCGCTGCGTATTATTGTATTACTCTATGTCTGTGATTCTGCGATTGATTTATTTACGGTATATTCTGAGTTTTGCCAAATTTAAATAAAAATCTGATATTTTGAATTATTCAAGTCCGACATGTGTGGATTTATTGTCGATTTGAATGGTCCAAAATAGCGGGTCATTACAGTTTGTATCAGAGCCAGGTCCTAGGCAAAACTTAGCATATATAGTAAATTTATTTACAGAATCACTTTTGTTCGAGTTTGAATCTCTTCCATTTGACTCGATTTCCTTTGAACTTTGGAACATTCCTTGCGGTTCCAAAATTCATTCTTGTCACTCCCTATTTGTATTCTTTTGATTCTGGATTATCCCATAACTCCACTTCGAATGATCTCTATAAGAATAGGCGATCCCACCAATCTTTGAATGAATTGTGAAGGGGTGAAACTCCTTTACAATTGGCATTAATTCACCAAAGATTTCTGTATCATCGGTTTAGATGCTGCTATCTCTTATTATGCTAAATTCTATATCTGGTGATCGAATGTCGATTTGCCTTAGAATTCTGCACCGATCTTCTTTTGAAGTCACGGTTGACCTAGTTAAGGTCGCCCGCGATTTATAAGTATATTCATCTTCTATTTTGAAATTTAATTATCTCATCTTCGTTCGAGCTTATCTTCGAATCATAATTCTGTTTGATTAAGAGTTCCTCTAATTTGAATCTCTATCTTCGTTTGAAATCCATTCTTGAATCATCTTTTGAAAAATCTGGTTTGTTTGTATTTTGGAAATTGTTTTCTAAACTGAAATTATTATTTTGATAAGTATGATTATATTCTATAAATAAAAGTGAAATGTTTTCGATAAAGATTATATACCCTTTTTAAAATGAGAAATTGATGTTTCGAAAGGATTTGAAATTTTGAAAATTTTATAAGAAATTTGATTTATCTAAAAATGATTTATGACTAAAGGATTTTAAATTTGAAATTCAAGAATTGAACTCCGGTATTTTGAAATTGGTTTTAAGATTTTGAAATATATAATAATAATATGATTTAAAAGTATTTTCCGAATAAGAAATGTTTCAAATGATTTTAATAAGTTTCGAATGATTTCAAAGAAATTTCAAAAGAAGTTTGAGAAAATAGAAGTCCAGAACTCACTTATGTCGTTGGAAAATAATTTCGGTGATGAGTGCACGCATCATCGACATTGATTTTCGAGTTTCAGAGTGGGGGATAGGCCACTTCAGTAGCTTTGCTATGCGAGTGATTTTGTGAAACCATTTTGATTTCAAATTCCGAAGTAAGATTTGATATTCGAAAGATATATGTATATATATATATATTTGAAATGATTTGAAGTAAGCCGGTGTTTAGTCCTCGAGTTTTGGATTTGATATAACCCTATCTATTAAAATTGATTTACTGATTTGTTGCTAATTCCAACTCTTGAATTTGAAAATGATTTCTTCAACTATTTTGAAGGTTCGAACACTTCCAAATCAAGGTTAACTTTTCAAAGCTAAGAAATTTTGAAAAGTATAAAGTATATAAGTTTGGTATGTATGTTAAAGTATGTAGTAATATGATTTAAATAAGTTGAAACTGTTTTGTTAAGTAAATGAATAAGGCTATTTTGAATTTTTCTAATATCAAATTTAGATTGGAAATGTTTGAAAAGAATTTGGTCTTCAAAATATTTTGAATAAAGTTTAGTTAAATGTTTTAACTTAGTAACATCTTTATGAAACTATATATTTAACAAGTTTGAATAAATATATAAGTTGTACGTATGCTGTTTTATTCGCATAATTAATTTGATCCAAGTTTGAGTACACAAGTTCGAGGTGAATTACACCATTTCGTGTTAGGATTTTTCATTCGATTCTTGATGGCGAATATTTGATATGGATTTTGGGCTCGATTCTAGAATTCTCTATCATAGTATATGGCTATGCAAGGAGACTGATGGCTTCTAGTCGAGAAACCATATCGAAGTCTGCATTAGGGAAGTCGAATGGACAATACTAGTTCGAAAGCGAATTTGTGTGATCGAGCGAGCGATCAAATGTGATTTTGCGAAATGATGACGTATGTACATCTTATATTCTAATATCATTGATCTATTGTGACGCTAAAATTGAAAGATGTCGGGTTAGAATATCTTTGCTTACTAAAAGAAAATTTCCAATTTAAATTACAAAGATATATAACCCATAAAAGCAAAGATATTCAAATCCCATATGGCTCTTCGTACAGCGAAATTTATTTTTGAAATTTTGATCCTGATATAAGATGGACCTTACGTAAGTATAAGATGATTTTGAAAACATTTGATTTTGGAAATGAATTGGTTGACTTAAATTATATTGATTTGGAAAGTTGGATTTATTTTCTAAATCTATTATTTTGGAAACTTTGAAACTAAAGATATTTTATTTAAGAAGAAATAATTTGGTGAAATTGTATATGATTTTGAAATTGAACTGATATTGAAACAAATTGAAATTTGAGAACCTTGTGTTACTAAATACTTGATTTGGGAGTTGTCGAACTTATCTAAAATTGATTTGTATGAGTATGAAATTGATTCGAAAACTATGGATTTGAAAAGGGTACTCAATTTGAAAAGTGAAATCTTATATAATTAAAATCTATATAAGTGTGATTTGATATGCTTTTGATTTTGGAAAAGTATTTGATTTGAAAATTAAATCTTATATATAATGGATTTTATATAAGTACGATATTTGAAAGTGATTTGAAAAGGTACTGTATGATACATATTTTCGAAGTAAAGATATGGAAAGTGCCTTCTGCTTGATATCCGATTTGTGGCCACATCTTGGATTCATTCTATCGATATTATTCTCTCTGATTTTTGGTTTTCCGGATATGATACTCGAGTGTCCTTCGAATTCCATGGCGTTACCCATGGTCTTACGAGTGCGACTGCATAGCGCAACTGCCTGGTTGAATCTTGCCTAGAGGTACGGATTGTTTCCTGGGGGATCCATGCGTAACCATTGTGTATCCTGCAATCTGTGTAGGTCGCGAATAGTAGCGCAACTGCTTGGCTGAGTCTTGCCTGGGGGTACGGATTGTTTCCTGGGGGATCCAGGCGTAACCATTGTGTATCCTGCATTCTACTAGTCATCATGGCGTAACTCGCAGGGCTGAGAAAGCTTACGGATATGGATTGTTTCCTGGGGGAACCAGGCGTAACCATTCTGTATCTGCGAACCATGGTTAGACGAAGGTTTTGTTTGGATTGTACTTTCCATATCTGTTTTTAAAGGTTTTTCCAGTATTTTCACTGGGTGTTGAAATAGGTCTACTAAGTACCTGGAGAATTCTAGTTTTGCGCCTGATCAACGCACTACCAGGGTCTACAGGAACAAGGATAAACTTGTTGAAACATCGAGTTATAAAAGTATTTTCGAAAGGAAAAATTTGTTCGATATAAAAGTATTTTATTTTAAAAGTATTTTATTTATATAAAGGTATTTTATTTCAAAGGAATTTTGTATTAATATTTGAAATTGAAATTCTTATGGTTCTAAATTAATTATTCATGCCCGATACTTTTCTTTTGAATCTACCTTATCTACTTAGCTTTATTCATTCACCCATCATCTATTTTCCCGAATTTTTTTTTCCTTGTTGACTATAATTTTTTTTATATTGTTTTGTTTATATACTACTTGGTTTAATAGAAATTTTAGTGTTATAAATATTTTAGAAGTTATTAATTAAATAAAACATATTTAAAGAAAATGATAATTGATTTATTAATAATGTTTGAAAAGCATCTTGAGATAAATTAATAAATTTATGAATTATGGATTTAATGTTTTCCAATAGCCTCTTTGTAAATATAAGTAATAATGTAAATAATTGTTTTCGAATAGTTTTCATATAATTATAAAGGTGTTATTTAAAAGTGGTATTTATAAAGGAAGCAAGGAATTTTACAAATAGGTTTTGAAAAGTATTACAGTATTAAAGATAATTGAATTGCAAATGAAGTTTCAAATGAATACATCCAGTAAAATTTATATAGTTTAAATTAATTATTTACCCTTGTCTTTTAATCTATCTTTTATGTCTGGTTGTTTCTATTCTCCTACCTCCTTCCTTTTCGGGGACGAAAAGTTTTGAGTGGGGAAGAGTGTAACGATCCATAAATTTTGATTGGTTTTAATAACGTATTTAACTGAATTTTTGTGAAATTTTAAAACAATAAAATTTGAAAATAAAAAAATTTATTATTTGGAATACGTCTATTTCAATATAGCTACTGGTAAATTTTCGTCCGATAATATTAAAGTTTATTTTATTGTATAATTTTATTCAAACTCAAATCAGTTAATAATTGTCGGTAATAAAATGTTTTTCAAACTTGAATATTTTTATACAGTAAATTTCTAAATCTTCTTCTGAGTGAGATGCCATCTTTTGTTTTTCCAAATTTGGACTTCTACTGCTCCATTATCTTAATTCTGGAAAAATAGCAGCATTTTCGGTACCGATTATCGACTTTTGATCGGATGATCGTGCCACTAATATTGTATACCGTTTTGATCGTCCCATCGTGCTGATCTCTACGGTATATTTATTTCTGTGCTTTGAGGTCCGGTATGCGACGGAAACAATAAAATAGTTCGTTGTAACAGTACCAAAATCTTGACTTTATATTTTACTTTACGTTTCAAATTTGAAACGTGATGCTCTAGCAATAATAATTTGCTTTTATTTTTCAGCTCAATCCCATCCCATAACCGTTCGAAAATCAAAATGTTTGTATACGTTTTATTCATTTGGCAACGGTTCACTTTAATCCTTTATAACTTCATCCGTTTTCATTGCATTCCATTTATTTTGCCTGTTCATTTCCAACGAAATAAATGTTAATGTTTGAAGCAATGCTTGCCTATATTCTCTGGTTCGTGTGCATTCTTTCCTATCTGTACGCCTAAACTTGCTATTATTACTTTTGACGTGTCAGAGAGAAATCAAATGATATGTTTCATTATATAAATAAATGTGTACTATTCATCTCCTTTTATTACCTCTGTATGTATATATTGTATGAAGTGCTGCTTGCTCTCCTTTAGAATTGAACCCATCTTTCTACCTATCTCAGACTTCATTCTTCGATTACCTCCCCTACATCTCCACTTCCCTTCCTTTAGCCGAACACACAACCTCTTCGGCAACCATCCACTCGCCATCGTTCAGCCTACCTCCACACGACCCGAGATCAACAGCCATCTCTCCTTCGGCCTTGCCTTGCTGCCGCTTTCCAGGCTGTGCAACCACTCATGCTCTGCCTTCCGTTCATCTCTGCAACTACTCCACTCCCTCTATGGCCGTGCTTTGCCTGTGCAAGCCTCCACCAATCTTGACCGCCACCTCCCCTTCTAGCCGAAGCTGCACCTTGTCTCCAACAACTAGCCCCTTCCTTATTTTATAGGTAAACCATTCGTTATATATGTATAAAGTCATAACTGTATATATATTGGATGCGTTATCTGTTAGTATGTAAGGGTTGTTAAGTTTAAGTATTTATATCCATATAAAAAGTTTCGTATATGCTCTGTACATTTAGTAATAAGATATCAATGTTTATATTTTGTCTCAATTACTGGTTTAAGTTATATTAGTATATATATATGTTATGTCACTTTTATACAATCGGTGTTCTAATGAAATTTTTTGTAAAGAATGTATATGTGTTTTGTGTTTGGAGATATATGCAAGTCAGTTACTAGTTATTTATATATAGGTATGTTTGTATATAGTTTTATAAAGACAGTATTCTGCCTTAGTTATATTTTACATGGTTAAGTTATGTATATCTTAAAACTATATGAAACTATTTAAATATATATATTGTTATATTCACGTTTATATAACATTTTTGGAAAGTGTATATACAGTTTATATAAGATATGTTATACAAAAAGTTATATAGTTGTATATATATAGGCTCTGTTCGTACAGTAACTGTTCATACAGTAAAGGATATAAACTATATATTACAGTATATAGGATTTCAGTAGTCTAGTATGTATTTAATTAATAATATATGTTTAGTTAACCTGTATAAACATACAGCTTATCTTACGCATGCCCTGTTCAAGTATTTTCAAGTATAACTATATATTTTTTCCAGGTTGTTTAAATACTTACTTTAATTATATATATCTGGGTTCGTTTATTTTTCTTTTGAAACGTAAGTATATGTCATTACAATTTTATACATTATAAAGTATATAAGTTATATTGATTTATAAAAATTTTGTTTTAAATATAACAGGTATTGTATATTAGTCTTATATCTATCTGTTATATATATAATGTCTGTACGTATGTACAAGCTATTCGTATAAATGATCTGCTGATATGATTGCATTTCAATAAGTGAGTGTGTAGGTCTGCATATAAAAATATTCTCGAACAACTGTTACGGGTATGAGCATGTTAGAATATATTAGACCTTAGCTATGTTGTAGCTATATTATATTTTTGGCTGATACTATTAACTGTTTACAGATGTATATATATGTTATACAGTTGCATACAACATGTTCGACTATATGTATATAACCATATATGAAGGTTATAGACTTGTTTATGTATATTATATAAGTATGTATTCAAAGATATATGGTATGAAGCTAATTCATAAAATTGATATATGTATAGATCTTTATTTTTATAGAAGTTTTAAATTAAATATTGACTCTATATAGTTATATATATATATACCTTTTACCTTTATCGATCCTGTTCTGACTTGATTTCGTCAACTCCTATCTATCAGCTTTGATCATCGAATCGTGTCCATCTTGCTTTGCTTCGGAATTCGTAGCTTGTTCTGTTGTCAAACTCCTCTAACCTCGAAAGGTGAGCAATCACTCACGATTAACGCTCTTATATTGATTAAATTTGATTTCAATTGAAACGACAATCGAAATATGCTGCTGTAGTTATTTAAATTGTTATGTATGCTATTATCTGTAACTGTTCAACTGTGGGGTATGACACCATATCCTATTGTTTATGTTATATTGTTATTGATGATATATGCCTGTTGTTATATTTTATATTATATGTTATCACTCTGCAAGTTCCCTGTTAGTATAGAGTTCACTATGGGTTGAAATGATACATACCCGAACGGACTTTAGAATAGGAGAAAATCGTTATGGGTTGAAATGATAGACCCAAGCGATTTTCATTTGAATTGAAATTGGGATTATGGGTTGAAATGATATCTACCCGTATATATTTAAATTACGGATTGAAATGATAAATATCCGTATCACTTAACAATATGATAGAAATATATACAAACACCGTTGGTCCATATATTTAAATATTTTGAAAATAAATTCTATGGAGTTGGGAAGAATTTTTTTTATATATTTCAAAATAGATTTTGATAATAATTTGAACAAATTAAGGTTGGGAAGATAATTTGAATTTAGTTGAAATTGTATTCATTAAAGAATTTTTTTTAATTAAACCGATTTGAAATTTATTGAAATTGAGATTTATGATACGATTTATAACTTGGGTTTGATTTATAAGTAATTTAATGAATATTTCTTGTTTAAAATAAAGTTTAAGGAAATATTTAGTAAAATGTGATTTAAGGCTAGTAAATGATATTGAATCTATTAAGTGAATATTCCCTGATTAAATAATAATGAAGTTAAATCAAGAGCTATATGAAACTGTTAAACCTAACTTTGAAAATGTTGAATATTAAAGCTTTGAAATATATGGAAAAATAAATGGTGTATTTAGAACTGAATTAAATTGATGAATTGAGCTTTGAATAAATTTGAATCTAGAATTTGAAGTTGATTTGAATCGATTTGCGAGACTTGAGGAAATTATAAATACTTTACTTTCTAAATCATTTAATATATATATATACTATTTTGGAAAATAGATATATTTGAAATGAAATGATATTTGGGTTTTGAAGTATAAATTTAATTGAAATGACCACGGTGTTATAGTGTATATTTCTACATTGTAGATAGTTCCACGGATCCTTAGAGGATGGTTATCCCAAACATCCTTTAAGTTACTTGTATTTCAGTTGATATTTCACTTGAGTTGGATTTATTAGTATAAGAATGTTAATCCTGACTCGAGTGTTTTGGTGTTTTGCTTTACGCTCGGGTCAGACCGAGTGATACAGCATTTGAGACTCACCTTTGGAGTTTGGAGCTTCATTTGGAGATCCAACTATCGATTCAGCTTTCAGCTTTTCCAGTTGATTTGTTCAGAGAGGTCATCTATTCGTACTGAAGACTTCACTGTATTTGAGATATTCTGTTGTATTTTATTTTTAACTCTGATGTTTATATAGTAGCTTCATGAACTACTATTTTATCTATTCCGCTGCGTATTATTGTATAACTCTGTGTCTGTGATTCTGCGATTGATTTATTTACTGTATATTCTGAGTTTTGCCAAATTTAAATAACAATCTGATATTTTGAATTATTCAAGTCCGACATGTGTGGATTTATTGTCGATTTGAATGGTCCAAAATAGCGGGTCGTTACAGTTGGGATTGCGGGTTGAAATGATACTTATTAAACCTTTTATACCTATTATACCAGAAGATAATAAATGTTATAAAATAAATAGGTATAATAAGTATAATAGGTTTAAAAGGTTTAATAAGTATCATAAATATAAGTAATTATTAATATTGTCAGATAAATATGAAATGTTTATGATACTTACATTATGTCTCTCAAAGCCACATAAGTATACCAAATAAGGGCTTTTGAGTGACATATTGTAAGTATCATAAACACTATGATACTTACTATACCTATTTATATATTTATTAATATTGTCAGATAAATATGAAAGGTATAATAGGTATAATAAGTATAATAGGTATAAAAGGTTTAATAAGTATCATAAATATAAGTAATTATCAATATTGTCAAATAAATATGAAATGTTTATGATACTTACATTATGTCTCTCAAAACCCCATATTTGGTATACTTCTCTCTATACCAAATATGGGGTTTTGAGAGACATACGGAGCTAGAGCAGTCCAAATTTGGCGAAACGAAATACGCCGTCTCACTCAGAAATCGATTTACATTTTTATTATATAAAAATATTCAGTTTTCGAAAACATTTAATTTCCATCCATTTTAACTGATTTAACTTAAAATTGAAAATTACACAATAAAACTAACTTTCGTATTTTCCGATGGCAATTTACCATTTGCTATGTTTAAATAGACGTATTCCAAATATCAAATTTTCATTTCAAAATTTTACTATTTAATTTCAAGCAAAATTCCAGTTAATTTACGTTATAAAATCGTTAAAAATTTACGGGTCATTACACTCTCCCCCACTCAAAACTTTTCGTCCCCGAAAAGGAACGAGATAGGAGAATAGAAACAATAGAGAAAATATAGATTCAAAAGACACAGTATTAGATACGACAATTAATTTAAACTATATAAATTTATTTATTTTAAAATTTATTAATATTCAACAATTTTGGTTTCAATTCATTTTATTCAATTTATACATAGTCATTGAATTCACATTTGGTTGATTTCAATTCATTGTATTTGCATTCAATGAGTTTGTTTCTAATTTATTAACATTTGTTAAAAAAAATTCAAAACAAAATTTATTTTATTTAACTCATTTATTTTATCCATTTATCTTCAGTTAAGTTGATTCTACTTAAAAATCTACTTTCAACTATTCTTAAGTTCATATTTATTTATTTAAATAGCATTTCCTCATATTTTCAATTTATTTGAATTCAAAACATCTTGCATCATAGATAAGTATATAAACATTTATTATAATCGCTTAAATATTAATTTATAATTCCCTTAACAAAGTTTCATTTTTAGACATCTTATTTTACTTACATTTGCATTGTATACTTTCAATTACATTCAAACCCTTTCCAGGTAAGTTTTATTAACGTTCTCGAATGTAATTTAACACTATACAAAATTTTCTTTTATTTACAACACTTTTATTAAGCAAAATTTTAGTTTGAACATTTTGTTATTTAAATTTCTCTTGTATAACTTTCAATTACAAATTCACATCTCATTTATAACCTTTGAATATTTCAGGTAAGTTATATAGATTTTAGAATGCAATTGAGATTATATAATTTAATTTATCCTAATTCAACCGTTTCCAGTTGTTTCAAAATTTCATTTCTCAATTTAGACACTCCAGTTATTCAATTTTACTTTATTTCAATAATTTGAAAGCCATCTCTTAATACTGAATTTAAGAATTAAATTTCCGGTTTCACTTCCTACCATTTTGAAATAAATATACATATGTATACTTTGTGAATCAAATCATATTCAAGAAATTCAAATCAAATTCCTTTTCCAAAATAAAAGTGTAGCAAAGTTGCTACGTGGTCTCTACCTCTTGAGACTCGAAAATGAATGTCGATGATGCTGCAGTCATCACCGAAATTATTTTCCAACGACAAATGAGGAGAGTACTGACTCACTTCTTTTAAAATTTCTTTGGAAACAATTTCCATTCGAAAATACTTACAAATAATATAATTTCAAAACTTTGAAAACTAAATTTTGAAAGGCACCAGAAATTTAATCCTTAAATCTTAAATTTAAATTCATTACACTTCCAAATCAGGTTTTTAAACCATATTTTAAATTTCAACAATAGTTAAGGTTTAGAAATGTTGACAAAACAATAAATGATAATCTAGTATTATCATTTCTAACAACTAATTCATTTAACTATCTAATTTCAGAAAATTATACTCTTATAGATAAAACATAATCATACATAAAATTATTTCATTTACCAATTTAGAAAACAATACGGGGTGAGTTTGCTCTGTTCAAATGTTTTGAAATTTCTATTGATAGCGTTGGCCAGACAAATCGATCGAAACTCCAAATCAACTTAACAAACAAATAATACAATATAAAATATTTTATATAAATTACAATACACTCTCTCACAGGATGATTTCAGAATGGATTCTAGAGATTCAAATTTTAAAGGAACCCGAATCAAAAGAATTCTATTTAGAGGATAGACTCGAAAGGAAGATAAGGTAATTAAATTACAAAAGTGGAAGATGGATAGACTTATATTAATCGCGACAACCTTAACCGGATCAACTGAGATTCTAGGAATAAGATTGATGTAGAAATTCAATTTCCCGTTTGAGAGGTAGGGAAGTGACTTCACCAAAACATCCGGAAATAGTCGGACAATAGGGGTGAAATCAAAATCACTAGGTTGAGCATCAAACGAAAGATAAAACTGCCTGCATAATCCTGAGGAAATCAACATTCGATCAAAGAGAATTTCCCCGGATTTTCTACTAGAGAAATGATTCGGACTTTGCTAGAGATAATAGCATCAAAACCGAGGATGTAGAAATCTTCGGTTAATCGATGCTTGTTTTAAAGGAGTTTCACCCCTTTTACCAATCATACTAAAGTTGGTGGGACCGCCGATGGAATTAGACACACATTAGGACAAAGTTGCTAATGGAGATGGCAAGATGTGTTCAATTTACTACACAGATCAATAGAGATAGAGCTATGGGATGCTCCAGTATCAAAAGAACGCGAACAGGAGAAGATAGGAATGAATTTTCAGAACGAAATGGAAAGTTCCAAAAATTCAAAGGAAATCTGAATCAAAAAGGAGAACTCAAGCCCGAACGAAGGTGATTCTGTAATTAAATTTACTCTATATGCTAAGTTTTGCCTAAACCAGAGTTCTGATACCACTTGTAACGACCTGATATTTTGAACCATTCGCATCCGCACATGTCAGACTTGAATTGATCAAAATGTCAGATTATTAATTTATATTTGGCAAAACTCATCATATACAGTAAATAAATCAATCACAGAATCACAGACATAGAGTAATATAACAATAAGTATTTGAATAGATAAATAGTAGTCCATAAAGCTACTATATAAACATCAGAGTTTCAAATAAAATTCAACAAACTATCTCAAATACAATGTAGTGTCAATACAAAAGTCAGTAATAAGTCTGAATAAAACAACTGGAACAAACTAAAAATCTGAATAGAGAGAGGTAGATCTTCAAGCAAAATTCCAAGCTCCAAAGGTGAGTCTCAAATGTTGCGACACTCAGTCTGACCCGAGCATAAAGCAAAATACAAAATACTCAAGTCCGGATTAACATTCTTATATTAATAAATTCAACTCAAGTGAAATGTCAACTGAAATACAAGTAACTTAAAGGATGTTTGGGATTTCCATCCTCTAAGGATCCGTGATACTATCTACTATGTAGTAATATACGCTATTATAATATGTCTATAGTAAAGTAAATTATAAAAGTAGCGTTAAGGCGTTACCCATATCCCCCTTAACACATTTTATATAGTAAAGTAAACTATAAAACTATCTACTATGTAGTAATATAGGGTATCGTAACTCCTCCATAAACTGGAGGCTATCAGAGGGCACTCCATAGGTATGGTACAAACCAAACTCCTAGAAGGCACGATAGGGCATGTGACAAGGCACGCGAGGCAATGCCAGGGTAGATATACCATTTGCGGATCTGGACTGGTGGTAACGCATAGCAGCTACTACCGCCCACCTTGAGACATACTCCCAAATCAAAGGGTGCACCCAATCAAATCACAAAGTAATAGAATGGTATCGAAGAAATGTGCCCGATCGGAGGAATGACTTCACTTGGCCCGGCGTGGCTCCTGTTTTAGTCACATCAAGCTGACTCATGGGAGTCAGGGCTACGTAAATACCTCATACAGAATCGTCACCAAACCATCCTACTTCGTTCTGGAATCTCCACCATGTACACAGTTGTTAAAGTGGTTTTCGGTATTGGCAGAGAGTATGACAATATCCGATCCCGGTCTCTTTAACAACCAAACGCTTATTTCACACCGTGGTCATTTCATTTCAAATAGTTCATACTTCATATCAAATTATCATATTCATTTCAAAATCATATCAATTCAATATCATTATTCACTTTAAATAATATTTATTTCCAGAATCGTAACACTTTCAAAATTATAACACTTTTGAAACCATAACACTTTTGAAATAATAACACTTTTGAAATCATAACACTTTGAAATCATAACACTTCCAACTTAAACAATTTAGTTATTGAAAATTGTATATATATTAAAATAGTTATAAATTAAAATAGTTTATATATTAAAATAATTTATATATTAAAATAGTTTATATTTATTTAAAAGGATTATACTGAAATAGTTTCCAAATTAGAATTGTTTCATCCAATTCCACAAATCGATTCAAACCAACTTAAATTCCAAAATTCAATTTTAATAAATCTAGTTCAACACTTTCAATTTAAAAGGTTAAAGATTCAATTCAAATTCTCAATAAACCATTTCCATATTTTTTTCGATTTCAAATCCAGATTCGAATTATCATTTAAATTCCAATAAGATTCAACGTTAAATATTCAAACATGTTCAATATAATTTTCATTTATATTACAACGTTGACTTTAATTTTATTCCAATTGGAAATATTCACTTATCATTCTAATAACAATTAAATAAAATCTCAATTTATAGATTTAAATCAATATTAAATATTCGATCTCAATTTTTATTTAAAGTTGAGAGTATTCATTTAATCACTTTTTATCAAATCAAGTTATCAATCATATCTTTCAAAATCTCAAAATCAATAAGTTTAAATCAATTTTTATTTATCAATTATTAACCAATTTAAATTCCAAGTCAATATTAATTTTTATCTTCCCAACCTTTATTATTAAAGTTATAAAAAATCTATTTAAAAATATTTCTATAAATTCAAATAAATGCTTAAACATTCTATATACTAATTAAATTAAATTTTTATTAAATTAAACCTTATTATTAAATGGATTTTTTTTATTAAATCTTATTTTATATATTTTTTAAAAATAATAAAATTATATGTAAAATCTTAAAATTTATATTTTTCAAAACTAACTCATAACTTAAAATTTCCAAACGTATTATTTTAAAAATCTAAATTTTATACATATTATATTTTAAAAATCAATATTTATTAAAACCCATATATTTCCTTTCACAATTTTGAAAAATCATTTTCAAAATATAGACCAATAGTGTCCTTATATAATTTTCTATCCTATGGTCAAGTGCTACAGATATTTATCATTTCAATCCGCAATTTAAATATTTACGGGTATATAACATTTCAACCCGCAATCCCAAATTTCAAAATAAATGAAAATCGCTTGGGTTTATCATTTCAACCCATAATGATTTTCCTCTATTCTACAAGATCGTTCGGGTATGTATCATTTCAACCCATAGGGAATTTCTAAACTAACAGGGAACTTGCAGAGTGAGAACAAATATGATAATAGTATAACATATCAACAACATGCATATATCATTAGTAACAATTTCCCCAGGACCTATCCCCCAACCTAGAGTAGCTAGGTGCGGAAGTAAAATCAATCCTCGTTCATACATGGGTTTCACTGGTATGAAATGAGCCACTTCAAATAGGTTCATTGCTCCGGCCCAGAATACGATTAATCCGGCATGGGCTACATGAGCCCCAAGTAGTTTACCAGATAAATTGATAAGTCTGGCATTCCCGGTCCACCAAGCGAAACCGGTGGTTTCTTGGTCATGACCAGCTAAAGCTAAAGTTCCATTCAAGAGCGTTTCCATGGGGTAGAACCTCCTCGGGGAATATACAGTTTTCATGAGGCTGATCCTGAGCTACCATCCAAGCACGAATACCTTCGTTTAATAAAATATTTTTGGTGTAGAAAGTCTCAAATTCAGGATCCTTCGCTGCGCGGATTTCTTGGGAAACAAAATCATAGGCACGTAGGTTCAAAGCCAGACCAACTACCCCAAGAGCACTCATCCATAAACTGGTTACTGGCACAAATAACATAAAGAAATGTTACCAACGTGTAACGACCCGGAATTTCCGAACCCGAAAATTCCAGATAGTTATGAAAAAGAAGGAAGAGATAAAAGAAGAAGAACAGAAAACATCATCATCTCACATTCGCAGCGGATAAAATACAATAATAAATAAATACAGTTTACAAAAAAAATACTATATCTGTCGATTACATTTAATATACATCAGAGTTTCACATTTACCCAGTCGCTGAATATATACAAATTTCAACATATCTCAGATAAACAAAAATATATCACAGCGGAAACACTCCATACGTTCCTGCCATCCAGCTCGACTCCTGAGCTCCAGAACGTCCTTTACCTGAAAATCTGTAATACTCGGTCTGACCTGAGCATTACACCAAAGTAACACCCGGGTCAGGCTGGAAACCAGCGTGAGTAAACCCAATCAACATGGAATATCCAAGTAATCAACTTACATACACCCGGGGTAACTTATATCAATTTAACAAATTAACAATTTGCTATAAACAACGCTTATTTCACACGTCACAATTTATTATAGACATCACTTATTCCACTCATTCATTTTCTAAAGTCTAAGGTGTGGATTAATATAATCTAATTCCCTTAAATCACTTCATCCCAGACTATTGATCTCACATATCAATCTATAAAGGTTTGAAATGGTTTTCGGGTATTTACTAATACCCGACCCCAATCTTCCGAGTCTCAGGTCATCCTAACCAAATTTTTCCCAATTGAAATACATAACATTCAAATCAGAGAAATTTACTCATTCAAAGCATCCAATACCATTAAATCATCCATCAGCAAATCTTAATCACATACAAATTTTGATTTAATTAATTCCGATTGAATTTCCAATTTCAACCACTTAGATCTCTTTCCATTTATCATTAATTCGTTTTCAAATCAATTAATCAGCCATTCCTTCATTTTCCAACTTAATTAATCACCTTGGACTAATTAACCTTTCAATTTTCATCAAGTAGTTAACTTTAATTAATTCCACGATATTAATTATACTTAGCCAAAATTGATAAGAAATCTTATTAATTACTTATTTTAATTACGTTACTCATTAATTACTCATATAAATTAACTTCTCTTAAGTCACTTATTCCTGATTAATTTATCTTAATCGATCAGTCTTTAATTATTGATTTTACAAATTAATGATTTCCAATTATATCTCAATTTATTCTAATCCAAATAAATTACATTAATTAAACCACAACATTAACAATTCTTGATTTAACTTCGCCTATAATTAGCTATCCCTTTATTTCCTTCATTTACTAAATCAATTTCTCCTTAGTAAATCATCTTACTTAATCCCTTGAATAATTACACAAATTGATTATATTTTATTAATTACATTTAGTAATTACTTAACAAACCATCCAATAAATTTTCTGGATTACTTACACTTAATCAATTAAGATAAAACTAAATAAATTAATTAATTCAAACTTTAAATTACTAAATTAAATGATTTGAGTCTAACTATTTAAGACCCGAATGTCTCGAGTCAAACAACAATCAACACACGAATCATCCAAAACCAATGTCATATCATCAATAATGCATATCCAAACAGTTTAATCATTCAATCAATTATATTAAATTTAACCATTTAAATTTAAATAAAAATCCAACGGGGTGAGATTTACTCACCTTTGCTTTACTGCTTTGCAATTCACTTCCAAATCGCTCGCTTCTTTTCAGTCTATGACCTTAATTCGACTAGTAACGAAGCCGACAGTCCCGCTCACTGCTCCATACGAGTTCACCCTCGCGCATGCCATGCCCTAGATTTCGTGACCGCTTTCTTCTTCGTCGCGATCTCGAGCTCCAGCTCCACCTACATCACTGCTAGCCTCGCGCGCGAGCTTCCCCGTCTCGGTTGCCGCCTCGCGACAAATCGAGTCGCCTCCCCATCGCACGCGAGCTGCAGCTTCGTGCCCATCGCGACTCGCACTCGTCGAATAGCCCGCCTCACCCCTCGTGGTTGCCATCGAGTTCATGCTCGATAAAACCCACGTCGCCGTCTCTTTTTTTTTTTTTTTTACTGGAAATCGCGATATAGGGTTAGGAAATGAAAGCGTGGGTTACGGAAGAGGAAGGAAAGATTTGTTTTGGGGTTTTCATCTGAAGATAGATTTCGAATAGGCTTCGACATTAAATTTGTTTCCTCACTTTTTTTTCGAATAAGGCTGTGGATTCGTTCAAAGGAGAGGGAGATAACATATCAGCTGGGAAGCTTCACGAGTACGCGTTGGGGAAAAATATCTCTGACTGTTGTACTTTTAAATTTTAAATTATATTATAACACTTCAAACCGTCTCGTTGCATAACGCGAAATCCCGAACCTCAAACCAGACATTCCGACAAACGTTTACAGGGTTTTACCCGTATTCCGAACACGATGGAACACGTTTCGGAGGCTATGAGTTACAGAAGTAAAAGATCAATTTCAAATTAAATCGATTCAAATAATTCGAAGCGTTTTGAGCTGTCCGGGTCAAACGACAACTCCGATTGCTACGAAAATTGAAATCCGATAATAACTAACTATTACGGATCCAATGGAACTGGTTCCGTCGAATTCCGAGAATGTGCCTCGGAAGGCTATTTTAAATATCGATTTAAACGGTATATTATTAAAACTGAACAAATTACCTTTAAAACAAATTTCAACCATCCTATTATCTTCAGTATCATCGTTATAAATTTTACAAACCTTCAAATTATTTTAACAGGCTTAGAAATTCCAGATTCAACAATTTACCCAATTTTAATTATTAAATGCAATATTGAACTATAAAATTCAATGATTTAATTATCAATTAAATATTGATATCTCGAATTATAGTCAACATCAACTTGTAAATGTTTAAAATAAATTCAATTATCTTATTTTAAATTGTTAAAAATTCTGGGTCGTCACATTCCTCCCCCCTTAAAATAATTTCGTCCCCGAAATTACTAGTTAGGAAGAATGGTCCAAACCACTTTTCCCCCAAAATCTACAGATCAATATCTTATCATCTATCTTTTATACTAAACCCTTAATCATCTTACTAACTTCCCAAACTCTCGCCTACAGTTTCCCAACAATACCACTTTCCTCAACATCCAAATTTCAATTCCAAACCAAAATTTTATATTATCAAAAAAAAATTTCTCAAAAATTTTCTAACTCTCTAAATTTTCGAAAATTTTTGCCAGCGTCTCCTTTGCGCGGCTAGCTCGGTACTACTACAAAAGGCCTCTACGGGCTCCCAAAATCCCAAAAAGAAACAAAAGCCAAGTGGCTATATCAAAAACCCAATCCAATCCAATTTCATATAGAAATTTAAATACATACCATTTTGTCGGGCCATTCAAATTTTATCTTTTGGAATCAAATCCAATTTCCTTTTCTCTTTTATACCTGCATATCTTATTTAGCAACAATCTCCAATCATAACCTTTTAAATCATTTTATCTTTCTTATACAGGTTTTCATATTTACTCCTATTCAATTTATTTCTAATTTTGAATATTAATTTATCTTTCGTTTATAACTGGTTCGTAGCGTTATTTAAATTTGTTTCATTTACTAATTTACTTCAATTCCCAATTTGAAATCGTTCTGTCATTAACAAAAAATTTCAAAAATTTTCTAACTCCAAAATTTACGGAAAATTTTGGCAGAGTCTCCTCTGTACGGAGGGACTTCTGCGATATCGCAGGATGCACAAATATATATATACATCGGCCTCAGGCCGGAAATCACAATATATATCAATATATGCAGTTCATATCTCCTATTTTGAATTCTTTTGCATAGGCGTACCTTTATTTAGCATTTTTAAAGCAAGCGGCTTATTATTTAGCAATTATCGCACCCAAATCCAGCCAAACGGCCTTCAGGTACCTGTACTAGCTCAGTTTAAATATGTAAGTGTCATATATAGAAAATATATTAGCATTTTACTTACTTCCAATAGCTAAACACAAGCATTTCATAAGCAACAAGCACCAAACATTTCCATAAGCGATTTATATGATTTAAAGCTAATTCAATTTCTTCCAACCAATTTTATATGCCATTTCATTCAACTTTAATGATTTGCAACTCAATTGCTTACATTCAATTTATTATTAGTCAAATCAAGCTCATATTCGCCTCAATTAATTCCAAAATCAAGTTATTTAACTTCCCTCAACCCATAGGATTCAAATTACTTTCATTTTTGTCAATGGCAATTCATTCCATGCAAATTCGAAAATATTCACTTAGTAAAGTATTCATTTTAGTTTATAACTACTTCAAATTATTTTCATCTCATTCTATATTCAATTCCATTTCATTTCAAATTTATTCACCAACCATACATTTGCATTTCATTTCATCTCCGCAATTGTTCCATTCAAAACAATTTATTAAGCTTGGCACATTCAATACTTTAAAAATTTATAACCATTTTCCAAATAAATTTAACCCAAGCCTTTATTTAAATGGTCTTCCATTCTACTCGAACCAAGCTTTTATTTAAGAAATTTCATTTCGAATCAATTTGCCTCATAACTTGAGTTCATTCTAATAACCCAATTCAAATTAAACTTTGATTCAATTTCTATTTAATCAGACTTTATCCAATTATTAATTTATTCAACCAACCCATTTATTCACCCCATATTTAAGTTTTTAAGTCATTTAATTCATTTTCGAATTTACTTCTTTATTACAAAGCCCTTCTCAATTTATTTCTATTCACTTGGGTTTTGTCTATAACTCAAATATTTCGATTATTATTCAATTTTTATTTTATTATATTTTTAACAAACTTATTCTAATTCATCATCAAACCCAGGTCGAATTTTATTTATAATTCGAGTTCATTTCCAAATCCCTTTATTAACCTACAATTCATTTTATTTAACCAAGTTAAATTTTATTAACATACTCTATCAATTAATTATTTATTAGCTTACTTCCAACCTTTAAATTGAGATTCGATTTTATTACAAAACTACTTTTTTTTTTAAATTTTCCTGAGTCCAACTTTATTTTATAATTTAGAAATGCTTTTGAATTCAAATAATATTATTAAAATAGCTTTTTATAAAAAAATACCTTTTATAACTCGATGTCTCAACCAGTCCATCCTTGTTCTCATAGAAATTCAGTCATACGTTGATCAGACGTAGGACTGAAAATCTATAAGTACTTAGCAGACTCATTTTTGACATCTAGTGAAAATACTTCGAAAGTAATTTTACTTGAAAATATCGAAAATAGTTTTTGAAAACAGTTTACTGAAAATATCTTTGGTGAGAATGCTCTGGAAATCATCACACCCATCTATGGTCACAGTTACATCCAGGGTTACGTTGCCGTCGCAGCAAAAGTCCATGTAACTGATTACACCATAGAACCTACGACAGATCGCAGTTACATCCAGGGTTACGTTGCCGTTGCAGCAAAAGTCCATGTAACTGCAGGCTCTCAGCGGCCTCACGATTACGCTGTCGAAATGAAACTTCTCCACTCCTACATAGGTCGCAGTCTACCGATGTAAAATCAAACATAGACTGTTGGCTCTCAGCGGCACACACGACTTTCGCTATGTTACCATAGTGTCACAGTCTACCGATATAAAATCAAACGCAGACTGCTGGCTCTCAGCGGCACACACGACTTTCGCTATGGTACACTACTCATAATCCTCAGGAACTAGTTTTGTCCGGACTCCTCACAGGATCAAATTTAGAACCTCCCCCTTAGAGGCTCAAGGCAGTACCACCCAGTGGCACTCCTGAGAAGCTCATTTCAAGGGAGCGCCTTTTTTCCCAGAGCCAATCTCAAAACACTTTATACTATACACATATAGTATTTTCAAATCATACACCTAGTATGAATTTCACATAGGTACCTTTACACAAAATCGATTCCCAAAATCGGTAATTCACAAATCAGGCTTTTCCAAATTCCAATATTGATTTTACCCAAAAATCAAAAGCCTTTCAAATTCACAGGTTCCCAAAACCTTTTCCAAAATTCTCATAAGATCCTTTATATATATATACAGATATATATAATTTTTAAAACTTTGGATCATTTTCAAGCTTGTATAAAACTCCTTTTATACTTCAAACACTTTCAAAAATCTTTTTCTATTTACATTCACTTGAATTTCCATTCACATACTCACAATTGCTTTAATTTCATGGGATTATCACTTCAATCCTTATCTCAATTGAGTATTTAACCAATAACAGTTTGAACTCCGACCGGTTTACATTTAGAAAATAGCTTGAAATTTTTAAAACAGATAAGTAGTTGAAAATAAGTATTAGTTTGTAAAATAGCCATAAAATAATTAACTAGTTGCAAAATAATTAGAAAATAGTTAAATAGTTATAGAAATTTTTAGATAATTGCAAAATAGTCATAAAATAGTAATTAATTTGTAACATGGTTGAAAAATAGCAACTAGTTTAGAAAACAGTTGAAAAATAGTTAAATAGCTCCAAAAATAATTGTAAAACAAGTATAAAATAATTTGTCTTAAGGAAGGAAGGTTGTATATATTTAATAGCTTGGAAAAATGAATTTATATTAAAACAATTTATACTGAAGATAGTCCAGAGTCACAACTGTCCACTTTCCCATCAATTCAATTTAAATTTCCACTTCCATTTAAATTGACCCAATTCCAATTTAAATACTCCAATTTCCATTGGACTTGATTCATTCCCAATTCAACTTTAATTAATTCTCAAAATTCTTTCAAATTTCAAATCAAATTCCATTTGATTTTTACTTATTCAACTTTATTTATAACTTCACTTTTACAACTTCTATTTATAATCAATTTCATTCACATTTTACTTTTAACTCGGAATTATATATTTTATTTAGCCAATATATTTTTATTATTCCATAAACATTTTAATCAAGATTCCAGAGTTTAAACAAATTTCCAAAATTTCAGTATCACCTTAAAATTCAACTATATCCAAAATGCTTTGCCAAATTCAATTATCCCTTTTGAATTTCAAAACCAAACCCAGTTCACAAACAATTCCAATATAAAACAATTTGGTAGCAATTTCTCTTCTAGAAACTCGAAAATGAACATCGACGATGCTGCAGTCATCACCGACGTTATTTTCCAGTGTCCAAAAGAGTTTCAATGCTTTTATCTCATTAAAACATTTCTAAATTTTTTTTTTCAAATCTCCAAGATTTCAATTTCAACACAAAAATATTTTTTTTTTTTTTGAAATAATGCCATTATTTCTCCAAATCCTTGGGAAACCACTTTCAAATCCAAAGGAATTTTAAAATTTCCCAAAATTCCAAATCCCCAATCCAACCAATTCATATTTAAACATTACTCTGGAATTCTCACCTTACTTTATTTCCAAATATTCTCTGGGATTTTATTTCAAATTATAATCTCATTTATTTCAATTTATAGATTACATTTACAATCTATATTTCAAATTCCAATCAATTTGGACTGATACCACCCACTTCAGTTCCAATCGCTTCAATTTAATCCAATTTAAATTGTCCATTTGAATTTTTAAACTTATCCATCTTTAATCACAAATCCAATTAATTCCAACCAGATTCAATTTAAATGAATTCAATTCCAACTTCAAATTTTAACCATCTCGAATCATATAAATTCGAGTTAAATTCTCAAAGATCGGTTTAACTTTTTAAACCAAATTAACCTTGTTCATTCAAAGTTTTTAAACAATTTAATTTTTTTTGAGTTCTAATTCTAGAATTCCAATTTAATCAATTTAAATCTTAATTTGGTTATATTTTCTGTTACCACTTAATTTAATTTCAATTTCATGTTTTCAATAAGGTTGTATTTTATATTACTTCTTAACTCAATCCCAATAATTTAACAACCAATCACCTAAATATTCATTAGAAGGAAATATTGCTTTATATATCAAAAAATATATTTTTATATAAAATCATTCAAAACCTTCGTATAAGAAAATAACAAGTACGCTCTCATATAAATATATTCAACTCATTCTAGAGTACTACAGACTCTATTAAATGAGTAATTCCCACCAGAGCCAAGGTTCTCGCTTAACCTTTCAGCTCTGATACCAACTGTAACGACCCGGAATTTCCGAACCCGAAAATTCCAGATAGTTATGAAAAAGAAGGAAGAGATAGAAGAAGAAGAACAGAAAACATCATCATCTCACATTCGCAGCGGATAAAATACAATAATAAATAAATACAGTTTACAAAAAAAATACTATATCTGTCGATTACATTTAATATACATCAGAGTTTCACATTTACCCAGTCGCTGAATATATACAAATTTCAACATATCTCAGATAAACAAAAATATATCACAGCGGAAACACTCCATACGTTCCTGCCATCCAGCTCGACTCCTGAGCTCCAGAACGTCCTTTACCTGAAAATCTGTAATACTCGGTCTGACCCGAGCATTACACCAAAGTAACACCCGGGTCAGGCTGGAAACCAGCGTGAGTAAACCCAATCAACATGGAATATCCAAGTAATCAACTTATATACACCCGGGGTAACTTATATCAATTTAACAAATTAACAATTTGCTATAAACAACGCTTATTTCACACGTCACAATTTATTATAGACATCACTTATTCCACTCATTCATTTTCTAAAGTCTAAGGTGTGGATTAATATAATCTAATTCCCTTAAATCACTTCATCCCAGACTATTGATCTCACATATCAATCTATAAAGGTTTGAAATGGTTTTCGGGTATTTACTAATACCCGACCCCAATCTTCCGAGTCTCAGGTCATCCTAACCAAATTTTTCCCAATTGAAATACATAACATTCAAATCAGAGAAATTTACTCATTCAAAGCATCCAATACCATTAAATCATCCATCAGCAAATCTTAATCACATACAAATTTTGATTTAATTAATTCCGATTGAATTTCCAATTTCAACCACTTAGATCTCTTTCCATTTATCATTAATTCGTTTTCAAATCAATTAATCAGCCATTCCTTCATTTTCCAACTTAATTAATCACCTTGGACTAATTAACCTTTCAATTTTCATCAAGTAGTTAACTTTAATTAATTCCACGATATTAATTATACTTAGCCAAAATTGATAAGAAATCTTATTAATTACTTATTTTAATTACGTTACTCATTAATTACTCATATAAATTAACTTCTCTTAAGTCACTTATTCCTGATTAATTTATCTTAATCGATCAGTCTTTAATTATTGATTTTACAAATTAATGATTTCCAATTATATCTCAATTTATTCTAATCCAAATAAATTACATTAATTAAACCACAACATTAACAATTCTTGATTTAACTTCGCCTATAATTAGCTATCCCTTTATTTCCTTCATTTACTAAATCAATTTCTCCTTAGTAAATCATCTTACTTAATCCCTTGAATAATTACACAAATTGATTATATTTTATTAATTACATTTAGTAATTACTTAACAAACCATCCAATAAATTTTCTGGATTACTTACACTTAATCAATTAAGATAAAACTAAATAAATTAATTAATTCAAACTTTAAATTACTAAATTAAATGATTTGAGTCTAACTATTTAAGACCCGAATGTCTCGAGTCAAACAACAATCAACACACGAATCATCCAAAACCAATGTCATATCATCAATAATGCATATCCAAACAGTTTAATCATTCAATCAATTATATTAAATTTAGCCATTTAAATTTAAATAAAAATCCAACGGGGTGAGATTTACTCACCTTTGCTTTACTGCTTTGCAATTCACTTCCAAATCGCTCGCTTCTTTTCAGTCTATGACCTTAATTCGACTAGTAACGAAGCCGACAGTCCCGCTCACTGCTCCATACGAGTTCACCCTCGCGCATGCCATGCCCTAGATTTCGTGACCGCTTTCTTCTTCGTCGCGATCTCGAGCTCCAACTCCGCCTACATCACTGCTAGCCTCGCGCGCGAGCTTCCCCGTCTCGGTCGCCGCCTCGCGACAAATCGAGTCGCCTCCCCATCGCACGCGAGCTGCAGCTTCGTGCCCATCGCGACTCGCACTCGTCGAATAGCCCGCCTCACCCCTCGTGGTTGCCATCGAGTTCATGCTCGATAAAACCCACGTCGCCGTCTTTTTTTTTTTTTAACTGGAAATCGCGATATAGGGTTAGGAAATGAAAGCATGGGTTACGGAAGAGGAAGGAAAGATTTGTTTTGGGGTTTTCATCTGAAGATAGATTTCGAATAGGCTTCGACATTAAATTTGTTTCCTCACTTTTTTTTTCGAATAAGGCTGTGGATTCGTTCAAAGGAGAGGGAGATAACATATCAGCTGGGAAGCTTCACGAGTACGCGTTGGGGAAAAATATCTCTGACTGTTGTACTTTTAAATTTTAAATTATATTATAACACTTCAAACCGTCTCGTTGCATAACGCGAAATCCCGAACCTCAAACCAGACATTCCGACAAACGTTTACAGGGTTTTACCCGTATTCCGAACACGATGGAACACGTTTCGGAGGCTAATTTGATTGTATGTGTGAGTTACAGAAGTAAAAGATCAATTTCAAATTAAATCGATTCAAATAATTCGAAGCGTTTTGAGCTGTCCGGGTCAAACGACAACTCCGATTGCTACGAAAATTGAAATCCGATAATAACTAACTATTACGGATCCAATGGAACTGGTTCCGTCGAATTCCGAGAATGTG
Source organism: Allium fistulosum (assembly GCA_030737815.1). Classification (NCBI taxonomy): domain Eukaryota; kingdom Viridiplantae; phylum Streptophyta; class Magnoliopsida; order Asparagales; family Amaryllidaceae; genus Allium; species Allium fistulosum. The sequence continues at coordinate 1,363,416,219 of CM060902.1, read as the reverse complement.
CCTCGGAAGGCTATTTTAAATATCGATTTAAACGGTATATTATTAAAACTGAACAAATTACCTTTAAAACAAATTTCAACCATCCTATTATCTTCAGTATCATCGTTATAAATTTTACAAACCTTCAAATTATTTTAACAGGCTTAGAAATTCCAGATTCAACAATTTACCCAATTTTAATTATTAAATGCAATATTGAACTATAAAATTCAATGATTTAATTATCAATTAAATATTGATATCTCGAATTATAGTCAACATCAACTTGTAAATGTTTAAAATCAATTCAATTATCTTATTTTAAATTGTTAAAAATTCTGGGTCGTCACACAACGTTTATTGGAAAAAGCAACCCCAAAAATTTGGGACCAAAAGCGGTTAGCAATGACCATTGAATAAGTCTCTTCAGCTTGAGTTGGGTTAAAAGCACGGAATGTATTTGCGCCATCACCATCTTCGAATAAAGTATTTTCTACGGTAGCACCATGAATAGCGCTTAGCAAAGCAGCGCCTAATACTCCGGCAACTCCCATCATATGAAATGGGTTTAATGTTCAATTATGATATAATATATACAATAGGATATGGTGTCATATATCATAGGTGAACAATTGCAGATGATGGCATATCATATTTAACAATTTAATAACTAACAATTCAAATTTAACAGCATACTTCAATCATCATTTCATGTGAATTAAATTTACTAAATATAAGAATGTTAATTGTGAGTGATTGCTCACCTTTTGAGGCTAGAGAACAATGGAAAATGAGAATCAATGGACATGGATACGCACACGGATAAGCGACAAATCAAAGCAGCTAATCGCTGTGATCAATTATGGATGGCGGCGAAACCAAAAGCAAAGCACGACGAACCGGATTCGATGGGACTCAAATATATATTTCTCTTGAAACCAATATTTAAATTTGAACACATTTCAAAATAAAATCTATAAATATAGATATACTTGAAAATCACTATTATTATAAACACACACACACACACATATATATATATATATAAAGCAAGACAGCCCCAATGCAAAAATTTCGAAAACATATTTATAAACATACTTTGTTGTTGTTATTATTATTATTATAACATATATATGTGTTTGTATATATATACCTTTTTTCAACACTTTAAAAGTAAATGCTTACTAAATCACATATATACAAAAATCAAAATCTATCTACCATCATTTTTCAAAAGAAGAGGCTGCAGCTTGAATATGCATGCAGACTTATATCTAATATATATATAAAAAAATTCTATTAGAGCATAATAACAAGTAGAATAGTATATATATAATACTACATCTTACAAAACCCAAAATGCAAATATACATAAAAAGTATAACTTCAGCCGCAACTATATAACTCACGCATATATACACACACACATAGGCCTGTCAATGGACAGGGTTCGGTCCGGGTATTATAAAACCCGGACCCGAGTCCAATTACAATAATTAAAACCCGAGCCCGGCCCGAACCCACAGGATATTTCAACCCAATATCCGAGCCCGGCCCGTCGGGCTTTTTAAGCCCGTTGGGTAATAACTATATACCTAACTCAGAATATTTATGTTAAAACCATATTTTAAAACTGCAACTTTGGTAAAATTTGTATACAAACAATGTTAACATATAAATTGAACGGTGATGTAGTCAAGCTCATAACAAAAGTATGCAAAAACATCTACATGTAAACAAACAAAATGGTAAATAAATAACATACGCACTCATGTTTTGATACGACGAAAAACTAATAGCAGGGTTGGGCCAACCGGGCCGGGTTTTGATAAAACCGTACCCGACCCGGATCGGGCCTGAGTCGGGCTTGGGTAGTAAAAGGCAAAACCCATACCCGCATAAATAGGGCGGGTTCGGACCGGGCCCGGGCCGAAGTCCGTACCATTGACAGGCCTACACACACACAACCATTTAAAAATTATATTTAATAAAACCAATATATTACCTTTCTAAATATCATATATATATATATATATATATATATATATATATATATATATATAGTAAGCGCGGGCTGAAGGAAGACAAACAAAACACATATATAAACTAAATATGTATGTATATGTTCCAAAATCCTACATACCATACTATATATATACATAAGTATATATAAAAAGGTGGCTGCTGCTCACGGCCACAGATTGTAGGCTGGCTAGCTTTGGAACCAGGATTACGTGGAGGATAGGGGTGCAGCAGGCTATCAGGTGGGAGATGTGGGGGTATTTAGGCCTCGGCTGCATGCGAGGAGATGTAGGTGACATGCAAAGGTGGTGGGGAAGGGGATGCACGTAGGTTGGAGGCTGGCAGGTTGGCCATGGTGGTGCTGTAGGCTTCAGGAGGAGGAAGTGGCGGATCTCGGCGCTGTCAGGGGGATGCTGTCACTTGTGGGTCTTGTGGAGTATGTCAGGCGAACTTGAGGAGGGGCAATGGGTTATTTCGGTGGTGGCTGCTTGCGTGTCTATCAGGGTGGAAGAGTCGGATACGTTTTGGGGAATGGGTGATGTTAAGGGTTGTTCGGAGATGGTCATAGGGGTCGTGCATGAACTGGAGGCAGGGTCGTGTGGTAGGGAAGTGACGAGGTGGGGTGAGGAGGGAAGATGGTAGGGTTTTGGCAATCAAATATAAAGGAGAAGCAGGCGACCATTTTTTAAACTTAATTTTATATGTATTTTTCTCATATATATGTATTTTTAATGGAAAAAGGTAGCTTCAAAGAGAAGTACACGAACAGATTTACAAATATATGTAGTATACCTTCAGAATATAAGAAGACCAACTAAAAAATATTACTATATTTCTCAATAAATGTCAGAACGAAATAGAATGAAAATATAAACGTACCAAAATAAATCAACTGAATATTGAAAAGGTAGAATAACAACGGTCACAACTTAAATTTTCTGGGAATATGAAAAATAATTGGCTATTGGATTACACGATAGAAATGAAAGGATGGGAAACTAAAAAGTCACAAAACGGGTACGATACGGTTAACCGTTCTATGGATTTTGCCACGTACCGAACTCTAAAATGCGTGAATGAATATGCTGTAGAGATCAGCACAACGGTACGAGTAGAATGGTACATAGATATGAGTGATACGACAATCCAATCAAAAGTCGATATTCACTGCCAAATGCTGCTAATCTGATGAAAATAATATAAATGTGGCTAGAGAAGTCCAAATTTGGCGAAACGAAATACGACATCTCACTCCGAAATTAATTTACATTTTTATTATATAAAAATATTCAGTTTTCGAAAACATATAATTTCCATCCATTTTAACTGATTTAACTTGAAATTGAAAATTACACAATAAAACTAACTTCCATATTTTCCGATGAAAATTTACCATTTGCTATGTTTAAATAGACGTATTCCAAGTATCAAATTTTCATTTCAAAATTTTACTATTTAATTTCAAGCAAAATTCCAGTTAATTTACGTTATAAAATCATTAAAAATTTATGGGTCGTTACAGACCAAGTCTCGATCTTTGGCTAGTCAAGAATTTCCTACCTTATTAAATCCACCTCCAGGCTTAAACGATGAGACGATCTAAAAATGAAGTAGAAAAGTTAAACTTGAATGCATGCAACATTTCAACAAGAAGTGAATGAAAGAGTATCTCAGCGTCTTAACGTCTATGAAAGCAAAGTTGAAAAGCTTGACCGTGTGAAATATATTCTTAAACAAGAAATTAAAGAGTTAAAAAGCATGGTTAAAACATTGAAAGGAGCTAACAAGACACTCAAGAATGCTTTGAAAACTCAAATTGATTCAGCTTATGATGAATACCATTCGAAAGATGGAAAAGAAATTCAAAGAGCTTTTGGATGCGGCCCTTCACCACATTACCGACCCTTTAATGGTCAAAGATTTGGAAAAACTAGCACAGAGCCTTGGTCTTTAGTGAAGATTTTCTTTAAATGGACTCTTCTATTTGTTGGATCTTTGTACCTGCGACTTTGCATATAGTATATTAAACCATAAATGAATTTGTATTTGAATGAATGTTACCTCAAATGTTAGTGTAGCTTTAAATCAAATGTTGGCTCGTATTTGAAATTGCTTGGCAATTAGTATCCTGCTTTTTGCATTTTGAGCCTTTTAATCTATAGATCAATATTCTGCTTGTTAACAAAACTAAGAACATTGCTTATTGAGCTCTTTAGAATTTGATATAAGAAGAATTTTTACCATAATATTTAGTAGCTTGTCTAGTAATGAGATTCCCGTTAAATTTATTTGAATTGAGAATTGATTTGGTGAATCTCTGTCATCAAAGTGGTGAATACTTTGAATAATTTCTTGAAGCATTCTGTCTGTTGATTGATAATTAAAGAACCCATTCAGCTCTAATCAACAGAAGGCCAGAAAACTAATTCAATAATAGATAGAAGACAAAAAACCCAATCCGACAATAGATCGAAGACCAGAAAACCTTATATGGCAATAATAATAGAAGTCCGAAACACCCGTCTAGCAATGGTAATGGAAAACCATAACACCTGTCTGGCAATAGTAATAGAAGACCAAAAAAATCAATCTGGTAATAATTAGAAATCTAGAAAACCCAGTCTAGTAATAGATAGAAACCAAAAAAACTTATTTGGTAAAAGGTAGAAGTGGAAGTTCAGAGAACTCATGTGGCAGCTGAAGATTGTGTTTGTTGAGGAGGACAAAGAGCTCAAATCCGATGGATCTTCCTTCAGAAGATTGCTTGATTTGGAATAAAAACTAGCTCTGATTTTTGTTAGATCTTCCTCTAGAAGATTAATTGGATTGGAGCGCTACTTGACTCTGATTTTTGATAGATTTTCCTTTAGAAGGTTGATTGGTTTGAAGTGCTACTTGGTTCGGACCCCTATCATCGTCTTTGGTAATGATTTAGGTCTATTGTTCAGTGCATTTGTCTAGCTTTCTTTTAGCTGTACCATAGACTTACCCGATCTCCCTCTAGGAGATGCTTTAGTGAGGTCTTTGATGACGGCATTGAAGGCTTAGTCCGACGCTCTAGGTAGCTACCTTAAGCAGAACCAGATTCTTACCCAACCTTCCTTTAAGAGGCGCTTTAGTAAGACCATTGATGACGGCACTAAAGGCTTAATCCGATGCATTTAATTGGCTATTCTTAAGAAGAACCATGGACTTACCAGATCTCCCTCTTGGAGATGCTTCAGTGAGGGGCGCTAAAGGCTTAGGCCGACGTTCTGGGTGGCTATCTTAAGTAGAACTAGAGACTTATCTACCTCCGTCTAAGAGGTGCTTTAGTGCGACCCTTGACGACTGCATTAAATGCTTTTTTGTTGATTTGAGGAGAATTTTACTCCTTAACCATGTAGATACACTTATTCATTTAGAAGATCTTATTTTATTGATGGCTGACTTAACATCTTCATACAAATTCATTCAGCTTTCCCTGCCCTAGGAAATTGTTGATCAAGCCTCCCAGCTTCGACATTAATTTTTGCTATACCCATTAGCTTGATGATAGTGATAATATAACCCTCCAAAATTCCTTTCAATCTTTGGACGCTTCTTCTGTGAAGGCCAATAGTTGAGTTCGTATTTTGCCAGGAGATATATATTCTCATAAGATGTGGTAAGAGAGCAGTGTTTAGGAAGCTGTAGTTTTCTGGAAATGACCCTCTCGGTTGATGCTTGACTCTTTTGTTGCTTGTGGCAGACCCTTCATTCTCATTGGTCAGTTTTCTTTTTAGTGAGTCTTGTGCTTCATTTGTTTCATAGGATTGATCGAGCATACCTCTCCACTTTTTAGTGAATCTACTGAAGTCCCCTTCTATTTCCTTTTCGAAAATTGTCACATTAGCCTTGAGTTGAATCTCTTTCCTTATTTTCAAGAATACACTATCCTTTTTATATTGTCTACCTAGAGAAAAGATTGATGTTGGCCCAATATGGAAGGGAATTAAACTCCATTACTTGGGATTGTATAGAGCTACTTGTATTTTCTTCTTTTATATAACTTGTAATGCCATAAGTCTCGGCATTTGTTCTTCCTGAAGACAGGGATCATTAGTGAGTTGGTATGTTGGCCTAGTCCCTTGAGGCTTAGAGGATCCTTATTCGGAGATCCTAACACGATTAATTGACATGACTAAGTAAAAGTTAGTTGATGCGATTAATTGGTGTTGAAAATCAAAGGTAATTTAGATTGAAATAGGATATTCTTTGTAGGGGAAAGATCTTTAAGCCCTATATATACAAGCTAGGTTAGTTTCACTTAGGGTTTTAATAGAGTCGGAGGTTCCCTCCTTCTAGGGTCAAAATGTTAATGAATTTCTTCATCAATCCCAAAAATGTAGGCAGAGTTGTCTTAATTAAGGAATGGTTAAGGAAATGCTAGGCTAAGTAGCTAGGACGAAGTATGTTCAATGCTAAGTCCATAATAATTCAATTATGCATCGAATAACATAGTTGTGATCGGTCGAAAGTCATGCAAGAACCAAACCGGTATGTAAGTCACAAGTCAAAGTCAAGTTGGTATGCAAGTCACAAATTACATCAAATATGCTATGCCATAGTTCAATATTTAATCCCTTGTATGTACAAAGTTTGAGTGTTACAATCGGCCAAAATCCCCAAATTGATTTAGGTTACAAAGTGAAAAATATAACAAGAGAGGTAAGAATGATCCCCGTTTCTTCATAACCACTAGGTCTGTATTTATAAAAGTGGGTGCCGCATGACTTCAACGCGCTTTAGCAATAGCTTCGACAACCACAATGTTGCTATGCATCAGTCTTCATTTGACGACAATAACAGAACTTCGATGTCTCCTTAGTAGCAATGGTTTTCAACATCGATGATCTTATGCATTAAGATGCTCTTGATTAATTTTTGGCGCATTAGTTGGAGGCAGTGTTAAGCATTGATGAGGAGCGACGTTGATATGAAGCATATTGAGAAAATGTGGCTTCCCCTAGTATAGTGTCGGCGTTGTTTACTTTTGTGGACATTGACGACTTTCACCATCAATATCGCATGTATAGGTATGCGGTGTCCTTCAAGTGTTGATGAAATGTGCTGTAATGAAGTGCAGCGTTAACCATTGGCGACGTCAATGATTGATGGTGCTATTTGAAAGACGACTCTAAGAGCAACGATGTTAAAATGGAAACATCATCAATAGGGTTGTGACATCATCACTTAACTACATTGATTACAAGGGACATCAATGATGAATGATGTTTATAGAAGGCAGCTTCATCCAATTTAGATTCAGAAATCATGATTCCCGACATTATCATGTGGTAACCTATAATGATTGATGAAGTGCGGTATCGATAAATATAGAAGAGTAGCGACATGAGATAGTGGTATCAGTAAAGAGCGGCACCGATTAGAGGTGACATTGATTAAGTGCGTTATCAATCTTAGCCTTGTTGATATGCAGTGCTGCTTGAGTTACAACATTGAAGAATAGTAACCTTGAATAGGGGCGATATTGAGGATATGCGGCATCGGTTACATGCAGTATCGATGTTGAATGATATCCTTAGCTCTTTAATCGTGTTCCATGTCGCCCATCTTTATGATCAATAATTATGACAACAGGGATTAAAAGTCATTTACGTGACTTGATCGTGTTTTGTGTGTGTTAATCATGCTTTGTGTGTTTACATGTTTATGGAAAGTTTTTAGTTATGTACTTAGCATCGAAGCCAACAAAGTAGACTTGGTTATATATGTGAGAGTTAAGAATGATGATTTGAATAGGGTGTAGAAGCAATTGTGCTCTAACCTACCAGGCTTCACTCTTGACCGAGGGATAGTAGGAGTTGAGAAGGTCGGAATCATGATAAGTATATGAGACTTGGTTTCCATATGTGATCATTCTCATTATTGTTGATTGTGACCAAGTTAACTTAGGAAGTATCTAGAAGAAACACGGAAATTATACGGTATAGTTATCCAGTCGGTGATGATATAACCTACGTATAAACTCATCTTGCTCTTCTAGGAAAAGTGATAAGGAAATCCATCCGAATAGGAGATGATCTCCACTCTTATCGTCAATTCAGTCTTGAGGAGACCAGGATCGGTAAGTGTTTTACTTATCAAAACCACTTCAAGAATGAGATACGCATTCTATCTCTTGAAAGTGGATCTGTTCGTGATGTTGGAATCTATTTAGAGATACGAGATCTGTTCGAGATGCTTGAATCCATGTAGAGGTTCATGATCTATTTGAGGTGCTAGAATTCATTTGGGAATTCGTAATCTGCTTGAGTGATGGCTCGTGCGTTGAGATACTGAATCTGACATCACTAATGGTATATGACTAAAGACAGAGTAGGTTGCACAATCTCGGGTTTTGCTAGACTATGAGGGTATATTAACTCCATATCTATAGTATGCTTACTGATATGTTGTGCATTGGAGTTGTTGATAATTGGTTCCACGTAGTTCACGTGTTCAGGCGATGGGTCAATTGTGTTTACCTTACGGTATATTCTGTCTAGAGATATACAAGGCTCGAAAGATAGTTTTTGATCCATGTCATGGAGATTTGCTTCGATGTACTAAGGGTGTCTCTATGGAAAATCCATTTGCAAACGCAACTTAGCGATTTTGATTGTACTTCAATATTGTTGTGTCATAAGATGCAAGGGGCACAACTATTTTCTAATTTGTATTCTTCACTCTAGACATTATCTATTATATCGCAATATGTACTTGTTAGATGGGTTTTGTTCTTTTTAGGATAACCGTTACGATTGTCTCAAAAGTATTGTTATATGATAGCCACATATTTCTTCAGTTTCTCAAACTGGACTTATGTCTGATGCATAGTTTTATTTTTCCCTTATTTCCATGGGTGCTCTTTCGAGTAGTCTGAGAAATGCGGGTTTTCATGGATGTTCATTGAGCTCTTGGAGAGGAGTTGTATGTTTTACCTACCATATTATTTATTTCCACTGCATTACTTTATATATATATATATCAGTGATTGTAAAGACTAGCTGTTATAATTGTCCAGGCTGATGATAGTACTTTGACTAGTAACTCTGAAATGCAATGTATATTAGAGTAACATTGTATACCATCTTTTGATATTATATGTTATCATTCTGTTGTGAGATTTTGATGTTCTGTTCTCCTCTTTCTTGTTCCTTTTCTTTCTTCTTTTTCTTTACCCTAATTTCTGTCTTTCTAGCACTTAAATGTTCGGCATGTGAATACCATGGATGTCTTAGTGTCGACATTTGGAGGTCGTTACATAAAAAGTCAACATTTTGAAAATGAGATGTTTGAAATCAAGACCAAAATAAACGAGCATAAAAATGAAAATACGATCTTAAACATAAATGATTTTGAAAAGAGAGAATGTTATTAGTTGTTGTTTTAAACTAATAAACAAGCATAATCTTTTAAAATCCAAAGTTAATGAACTCTAATTAATTCTTCAAAAAATTTCCACTGACGAAAAATCATTTAACATGTTATTAGAAAATCAACTCATTACGGATAACATAAAATGACTTAGATTTCAAAACGTGTCATTTTATAAACAAACGATTTGTAGCACCGCTAGGGGGCAAAGTGTGTTTCTCAAATGCATGTGTGGCTATATTATACACAATTATAATAATTACCGAAATATGGACAAAAATAAATGAGTCAAACAAATTTGGATTCATAAGGGTACAACTGTAAATATTAAATGTTTGCTATATTGACAAACTTGGGTACTAAAAGTTTTAGATATAAATAAATATGGCCATATATCTTTTTCTAGGTTACTCACTTCTTCTAATGTGCAGGTACAAAGATAGGCTAAGGAGCAACTATGATGGAAGTAGATTTTGAGTTGTTTTACATATTTTATGAGCGATAATTGCAATGTTCCTTAGCCTAGGCAAACAAAGTGGAGATCCACACACTTCGGATAACAATGATGAATAAGAATGCAACTTCAAAGGTAAGCAAAGATATGATTTCAAAACCCTACTTCTCATTTTTCTCTCCTTGTTCTGAGTTCTAATTTTTTGACAACGTTGTAGTAAAATTATCGTAACTTAAGCTATAAAACTACGATTTGTGAAATTCAATACATTTTGGAAAACAAACAGAAATCCCAATAAGTTTTATGTTATGAGTTTCTCCAGATTTTGATCTTAAATGGCTGAAAAACTACAAATAATTCAATACATAGTTTGAAACATGCTGTAGAACTTTCTAACATAGCATTGGTATTTTGATCATAATTTTTGCTCTCTTATTCCAATTTATAAAATTGCAGATGTTTTGAGAACTTTATAGAAAATGCTATAATTTTCATTCTTTGAGCTTTTAGACAATTCATTTCGTAAATTCTTGGTAAAATGCATTCAATTTGATGTTATGATTAATAAACATCACATGACTGTTTTAAAACAACCGTAGTTAATTGATCACAACTCGAACACTGTTAGTCCAAATTTTGAAGTTATTGAAAGCACACAGATAACACTTTAACTTTCATATTTTGAGTTTTTGATGATTCTTTTCATAAAACATTGAGAAGCAGTAATCAAGTCAGCACATTTCTTGAAAATCTTTCTGAGTAATACAAACAAGCTGTAGTATTTTCGACATAACTTTTGATCTTTTTATCATTTTGACTTGTAACCAATTTTGTTACCTAGTTGATATCTAAAACTTTATTATTTGTTGCTAAATCGAATTATATACCTAAAATTTTCAAATAATGGTTTCAAAACAGATTGATTTTTCAAAACAATAATGATCGATGTTTGAAAAATGAGAATAATGATTGACATGCATATGATTATGATTTTTATACTGTATCTTACATGTAGGATAATGAACGACAAATCATATGTTTGAGAGTCTTTGGTTCCGTGCTTTATTTTTGACGTAGATGATTTTGTTAAGAAATTCGAACGTTGGAGCAAATTTGATTGACATTTTAGAGTATGCAGTACACTTATTTAATGAAGGTAATTGTTATTCGGGTTTTTAACCCAATAGGATCTAGTAGAATACGGAACAATCCCATCACATCAAAATGGCATAGAACTTAATCAGAAAAGCTAAGGAAAGGAATTAACAAGGGCCAAGCTATACGACTAAGACGACGACTAGGATCAGCGAAGACGACAGATCAGTATTCCTTTTAGTTCAATCGGTAGCTAAATGCAAACAGCTAGAGAATTGCCATCGAAGCGAAACAACAACGATAAAGGTCTATGAAAACATCTCCAATTTTAGAACCCAGGATAGCCCGCTATGGCTGGATCGTCAGCAACCCATGCACTTCTTCAAAACCTCGAACAAGCAAGTTATGGAATATGAAGAAAGGAGGCGGGATTCGGTCGGCGAAATAAACTAAGTCCACGGGTCGCCGACGACCCATGATGTTGGCTCATTTCACCGACTAGAATCTCCTAAGTCGCTTGTATTCCTTTTGCGATTTAGTGATGGCAGGCCTAGCCCAAAAACCCTCCAATTTCTATAAATACCGTGCCACCTGCAACACAAAAAGGATTTTCTCCGGACTGATTGCTGAAGCTCTGCCGGAAACACTCTTCACCCTCTGCCTCCCTCACAACAACCTTCAAAGGAATTCACTGTGATTCTCTAGTGGATTCAACTTCGGGGATCCAATCTATTGAGAGATAATCAAAGTCTTGTAATTAAACACGTCTTGTAATAGCAATCAGTCTATAAGAAAAAAATAAAGTGGACGTAGGCTTCATTAACAACCGAACCACTATAAAAATTCTCTGTCTTCTTTCTTTTACTATTCTTTTCTGATATCTGTGATATGTGATATTGCTCTGTCAAAACATGGCTGGTGCTTTCAAACTCAAATTAGGGTGTTGATCCATTTTTTAGGTTAACATTTTGGTGCTTTCACTGAGAACCTTGAACGAGATCTGGAAAATTGAAGTTTGAATCCGAGATTCAGAGAAAAATGAAGAGGCCTAACACCAGATCTAAAATTGGATCAAGTCAACCAGAGCTTGGGGGTAGCCAGGAAGTGTCCTCAAATTCTCATCAACCCAGCTATGTGACGAGAGAGGAGATGGAGAGGATAATGAAAGAAATGCAGGATGGACTCTTAGCTAGACAACATGAGATGATGGACAGATTCTTCCAAAGGATGGAGCAACAATGGATAGCTAGATCTACAGGGAATATGAATCAAACTCCAGGGAACAATGCAGGGATTGCTGGATTTGGAGTCGAACAAGGTGGAGCCTTGCCTCCACGCCCAAAGCAACCGACACATGAGGGCATCGCTGGAATCAACATGGGAATCAATGTCAATGTCGGGGCGACTGTTGAAATGCCAAGGACTGGTGGCACAGGAGCTGATCTGAATACTATGATGCGACCGACAGAAGGATATGTACCAGAACTTCCTCAAAGGAACAGAGGAATGAATGAAGCTAAAGTTGCAAATCAGATCATAGGTATGTTGCCGGAAGAGTCCATCCCGAGATACCCCCAATGGGGTAGGGGCAAACCGGCAAAGTATTGATTTAGGACAGAGACCTTCATTGGACGGCGATAATAGAGTTGCTGAATTGGTGCGGAGATTCATCAGAGGAGGCCCCCTAGATTAGGGTCTGGAAGATGTGAACAGAAATCCATTTACGGCTAATATCCGGAATGCGAGAAACCCTCCAGATTTAAAGCTTCCGACACTAGAAATGAACGACGGGAAGACATACCCGACGATTCATATGATGTGATACATCGGACATATGGAGGTGCTTGGTGCTTTTGAGGATGTAATGGGGGTGATGCTTCCCTTTATACTTAACAAATTTGGCTGCAATGTGGTGCAGACAATTGAAAAATGGGTCCATAAGAACGTGGACTGACTTAGTGAGGAGATTCTTGAGACAGTTCAAGGTTCATGTCTCACAACCAAGGAATGTACTTATGCTCTCAAACGTAAAACAAAGGCCTAAAGAGTCCTTGAGAAGCTATTTAACAAGATTCAATGCGGCGGCAGCCGCGGTGGACAAACCAGATCCATCGTTTATCCTAATGGCAGCACTATCTGGAGTCGCGAATAAGACTGATTTCAAAGCTGCATTGAAAAGGGACCTACCAATGGATCTTGCAGAATTCTATTACGAAGCTGAGAGGTACCTATGTGAGGAAGATGCTAAAGCCGAGGATGAGGATGTGGATGCTGAAATAAATGCCGTCGAAGGCGGGGGACCGTCTGGAGCTGGAATTGGAAAAGACAAAAGGAAGAGGAAACCGATGACAACATCAAAGACCCAAAACGACAGAGAAACGAGCCAAGATTCTCCTTATATACCGATCAGACTGTAACCCTGGAGAGGATATATCTGGATACGAGGGGGAAGAACCTCTACCAAAGGCCGCCTAGGAGGGAGCCTACTGATCGAGAGAAAATATCTGAAATGTTTTGCATCTTCCATGAGTTGAACGGGCATGAGAAGAACGAGTGTCGACACCTTCGTGATCTGATAGAAGAACTGGTCTGGAATAACCAGCTGCCACAATATGTAAGGAACAGAACTGCAGTGGAATTGTAGGGACAACCGCCATCCGTGGCAAATGCATCAAGAAATGCCCAAGGACAAGCGCCGAGACAAATTATCCCATGATCGGGGTAAACAAGGGTCGGATTCGATTCCTTTGCTTTGTTTTATCATTACTTTTCCTACACTTCTATTTTGGTATGTAGACAAGAATAATCGAAGGCCACTTACACGTGTACGGGATCACGAACGGTCCTTAGGCACGCTCTGAGTCGGATGCCTGAGAGAACTTAGGACAACAATCATCAAAGGCTGCTTGCACGTGTACGGGATCCTGAACGGTCCTTAGGCACGTTATGAGCCGGACGCCTGAAATGAACATTTAGGATTCCTTCTTGTTTAATTTCTATTTATTTATTTTGATTTGAATATTTGAATTTTGATAACTAATATCGATCGCCTTAGAGTCCCACCACGGGACCGGAGTGTAGGGTGCAAGTCCCCTTGCCAGAGAGCAAGTGGATGGACTTGTACGATATTGATCGCCTTAGAGTCCCACTACGGGATCGGAGTGCAAGAAGTAAGTCCCCTCACCGAAGAGTGAGCGGATGGGCTTACTTAATACCCCTTGACTTAACAAACAAAATATCTGGAGAGTTCGTCCCCTTAACTTAAAACATTAAACGATCAAGAGAGATCGCGCATTAAACCAAACATTTTACGGTCCAGAAAGATCGCATATTAAACTAAACATTAAACAATCCGGAGAGATCACGCATTAAACTTTCCAGAGAGATCGGACCATAAAACAGATTTGGTTTTGCAAAAAAAAAAGAATTTGAATGCCTTATAAATAGAACAAAATGGATAAATCTTGGATGAGCATAGGATGACGTCGATATATGATGTGATACGATGTGATTTTGGTATATGCTGTGACATGATGTGATTTTGAGAGGTAATGTGATTTTAATATATGATGTGATATAATGTGATTCTGATATATGATTTGATTTTGATATAGATGTAAAAAATCTGAATGGAAAGAAGAAATTGATAGTGATGTAAATCCCAAATGAACGCGAGATGATTAGAGATATGTAATGTAATTAGAGACATGTGATGTAATAACCCCGAATGAAATTAAAATGACTGTGATGTATCGATTACACTTAGGCAGAGTCTAGAGTCTTAGGTTGTAACATGTTTGGAATGACTTGTGACTGGCAAGAGCATCCGAAGGAACTGAACGGTTCACCAAGACTAAAGCTCAACAATCGAAGACTCATTGCCATGACTTGTTCTAAAGCAAAGCACATCTTTCATTCAAAAGGCGTACTATGGGGGCAAATATTATCCAGGTTTTTAACCCAACAGGATCTAGCAGAATACAGAACAATCCCATCACATCAAAATGGCGTAAAACTTAATCTGAAAAGCTAAGGCAAGGAATTAACAAAGGCCAAGCTATACGACTAAGACGACGACTGGGATCAGCGAAGTCGAGAGATCAGCATTTCTTTTAGTTCAATCGACAGCTAAACGCAAACAGCTAGAGAATTGCCATCGAAGTGAAACAGCAACGATAAAAGTCTATGAAAACATCTCCAATTTCAGAACCAAGGATAGTCCGTTGTGGCTGGATCGTCAGCAACCCATGCATTTCTTCAAAACCTCGAACAAGCAAGTTATGGAATACGAAGAAAGAAGGCGGGATTCAGTCAGTGAAATAAACCAAGTCTATGGGTCGCCAGCGACCCATGGTGTTGGCTCGTTTAGCCGATCAGAATCTCCTAAGTCGCCTGTAGTCCTTCTGCGAGCTGGTGATGGAAGGCCTGGCCCAGAAACCCTCCAACCTCTATAAATACTGTAACAACCCGAGATTTAGGAGATTATCAAAATATTAAATTATAATGTAAGTTATAATTTAATATGGGAATTATGAATTTATAGATGGAATAAATTGATGATAATATTGTTTATTAAAAATAAACAATGTTTGTTGATTAAGAGTTGGGTTTTTAGTGCAAGCAAATGGGAAATAAAGTTTAAAACACTTTATTGGTGGCATGGAATGAGAATAAATGATGAAAATAAATTATTGGGTTAAAATTTATAATATTGGAGTTTTATTCCAATATTAGCCTTTTATCCCGAAACAAAAGGATAAACATGAAGGAAATCAATTATCAAGGATGTGATATTGTTGCAAATGGTGTTTTAATATTTAAAAATTTGTTAAAACACATTTGTATAATTTTTAGAGGCGAGGAATAATTTTTTTTATAGGGGTAAAATATGTTATATTTGAATTATTTGTCCTTAAACAACAATATTGACAAATGTTGTTGTAATAAAGGGAAAACACGAAGAAAATAATTTTTTGTGGTACAATTAAGTTTGAAATAATGTTTTAATGCTATAAAAATGTTAAAAGCGTTTTTATACACTTTAATGAACTTAGGAATAAATTTTTATTGGTGGAAAATGATGAAAATAGTGATTTTTCGCTAAAAATGTGAATATTGGTAAATAATTAGTATTAAATTGTGAAAATAATATTTTAATTGAAAATTTTAGTTTTTAAAATTACCAACATATTCCCTTCGTTAAAACATGAAAAATGCAATTGGTTTCATGTAAATTGGAATTTATATGTGTAAAATATGTTGAAAACAAGTTTAAACTTGTAAATAGCAAACTCAAAAATACACTAAGTGTTAAAATGGGTTTAAAGGGCATAATTAATTGCCCATTAGCCCATCATCTGGATCCTTCTGTTGAGATACAACCATTTTTCTCCTTACAGTAAACCATCTTCCTCAAAAATCTTCTCAAGAGAAAACAATGGCTCCATTTTAATGAAAATCAAATTTATATCAATATCCTTGTGAATTAATTACTAAGATTCAAGTTAAATACTAAGATACAGGTAATCTCCATCCTTATAAACTCTCTAATCCATCAAAATCTAAAATTTTGCTATTGTATGTTTCTAATTGCTATATCATTGTCTACATGTCTCTTTTATGCAAGCTACAGGTTCCTGAAGCTCAAATCTCAGCTAAATCTTCAATCTTTGCTACCAAAGAGCTGCTACGTCTTGCTAAAACTATTCGGTAAGCAAAATCGCTTACAGTAAGTCATCTAGAATGTGAATTGCTTGGTTTCAGCGAAGTCTGTATGCAAATTTTTAAGCTCATTTTTGTGTTTGAAAAGTGCCATTTTAGAAAAATCATAACTTTCTCGTCTTGCAGGGAAACACGGTCAAATTTTAGTATGTTGTTGTCCATATGCTATATTTATTGCTGCAAATTTTCTTTCAATTATGGGCAGTTTTGATATCTGAAACACATCGTCAAAGTTGGCTAGAAACTAGATTTGCAGCTGAGCTCATTTTTGTGTTTGAAAAGGGCCATTTTAGAAAAATCATAACATTCTCATCTTGCAGTGAAATGCTATCAATTTTTTATATATGGTTGTCCATGTGCTAAAGTTTATTGCTGCAAATTTTCGTTCAATTCTAGGTAGTTTTGATATCTGAAACACATCGTCAAAGTTGGCAAGAAACTAGATTTGTAGTTGAGCTCATTTTTGTGTTTGTAAAGTGCCATTTTAGAAAAATCATAACTTTCTGATCTTGCGGCAAAATGCTGTCAAATTTTAGTATATTGTTTTCCATGTGCAAAGTTTATTGCTGCAAATTTTTTTTCAATTCTGGGTAGTTTTGATATTTGAAACACATCGTCAAAGTTGGCCAGAAACAAGATTTTCAATTTGCAGCATTCTTCATTAGTTTTCGCTGCTGTTTTTGAGTTAATTGATGATTGAATTGAAAAGTTTGATGATGGATTTTAAAGCTATGATATCCGACAATGGATTAGCTCAGTTTTGAAGAAATTTGGAATTTAAATTTTATTTAAATTCAAATATCGGTAAATATCGATATTTGGAGAATTTGATGGTTTTAATTGTTTTTGCTTCCAAATAAATTTTGGAAAATTTCTGAAAAATCATGGTTTGGAAAGTAAATGTTTTTAAGTCATTTTAAAGGATTTTTAATCAATTAGTTAGTATTTTAAAGTATTTTATAAGTAGATAATCTGTTTAAATAAGGGTTTTTCTTTAGAAAGTTTATATATATAAATTTCTCAAAATCGTTTAAAAATCCTATTTTCTCTATAAAATTACTGTAAATATATTTTAGCTTAGTCTTATGAATTTCAGCACATAAGAATGAGAGTTAAACGATTTAGTAAAAATACGTGGTATGAGACATGTGTTTTTGCTTTATCGCTAAATATCGGACTTGTACGATCGAAACCAATTTGAAGTGATATTTGAGATGATTTAGAGGTTGCCTAATTTTGGCGAAGGTTACTGGTTCGAGAACTACTATTTTTGAGTGCATTCGATGACGAACCAATTTTGATGCAGTTTTTTATAATTGCCGATGAAACGAGGCAATTTTTGATGTTAAAACTTTAATTTGCGATTATGGTTAGAAATGACCATCACAATGTTCTTCATACTTGCCAAGGAGATGAGGCGAGTTATTTATTTGATGATGTTTTATGTTGGTTTTCTATAGTGGCATCGACTAACGATTAGTAAACCAATAGGTGCGAATGTATGGTATGGGACGTACGTTCACGCCTATTGGGTTCCTATTCGAGAGGTTGAGACACATTCAAAATGTTACTAGTACTATAGACCGAGTACATGATTGGAGTCACTACGATGTTTATAATGTTATTACTAGACTCTAATCATCACGATGTTATTACTCGGGTTTTGTGACTGGGTTTCATCACGATATTCCCGACTATAGTTAATCAAGATGATCACGATGTTATGATGTTATGTGACCCCAAGTCATCACGATGAAAGGTACAAAATAATAGTAGTACTAGTCAAGATGAAAAGCACATGCAATTTTCTATGGAGTTTTCGATGTTCGATTTTACCTTTTTGATGATGTTGTTTGAATACCGCCTTGAGTATGATATAGGCTACATTTATATTATGATATATGGGGATTTTGATTATGATTTCCTTTAACTCTTACTGAGTTCTTATAATAGATTATGATGATTTGATGTTTCTTTATGAAGTTATTATATGGTTCTCATCCCTTATCCACTTTACTTATAGATGTCCTTAAGAGAAACCATATGCATGTTACTTATTGAATTCCCTTGAAATAGATAGATGAATCACTGATGTCCCCTTTCTTATGAATGATATAATGAATAATATATCATTCTGTTGGAAAAAACAGAGTGATTCTCACCCTTTCGCTTATTACGGAGATCCTTACTACTGATAAGTTCTAGCTTGCCTGACTCGTGTGTGCTTTTCACTCGGGTCAGACCGAGTTGCAGGTTAGGTATGGATTGCGGCTTCCCTTGGATCGTTTTGCTGTCTTTTGTTAGGCTTTATCATTTTGGCTTGGATATCGTACTTTTTGAATAGTCGACTCTTATGTTATCATGATATGTATTCTTTTGTGGGATGGTTGTATATGTTATTCGGTATTCTATGCTACTTATGTATGATGTACTATTATTATGACGTATGGTGATGTATATATATATACTCTGATCTGGGTTTACTGTTCTATGAGTGATATATTTACTTACTCGCATATTGCATTTATTCTGAGACGGTCCGAAACCACCATAGTGTGCATTAGTTATAGACTAAGTGTGTCGACCACTGATGAGGTAATGAAAAAATAGAGACACATTCGACATGCTTAGCCCTTAACTAACGTATTACTACGATGGTCGCCCTTAACCAGCCCTATTCTCTGCATTAGTAGACATGATTACTTTGTAATTCTCTTTACTAGTGTAGGTCTCGGGGTTGGGCATCACAGCTTGGTATCAGAGCATTATTTCAGAATATAATGTAATATATACAAAACAATATACGAGATACCATACATCAGATATAATACATCTATATACATCATCCCTTAATCGTGATCGGTTTCACCCTGACCTTTACTTAGTCCCTATCCTTGTTTTGATTCGTGTCCCTTTTTAATTCCTTTGGGGTAGATAGAAAGGAATATGTCTAGGAATGTTAATTATATTCCATAGTATTCCTTAACTTCTGCACTTGAATTGCTAATATATCTATTTACCCTGTGAATAATCCTATCTTATCTTATCTTTTAGCTATGTCGAGTAGAGGTAGAGGACGCTCTTCGACGGTGGGACCGTCCAGTGGTTCTCGTCCTGAAGGCGTATATATGTCTACCGATCGGATCCTTAAGCTTATTCGGAGCACTCAGCCTCCCGCTCCAGCTCACTCTTCTCCTCCGTGCAGGTCCGCATTTGTGCGCATGTGTAGTGACTTCACACATTTTGGTGGTAAGATCTTTAAAGGAACCGAGGCTGTTTTAGATGTTGAGGCGTGGCTCAGTTCTTGTGAGTGTATCTTTAGTCGTATGGAGATCTCTAATCATCACCGAGTTTTTGTAGCATATTGTATGTTGCAAGAATTAGCTTTACATTGGTATGATCTACTTGTTGCTGAGGTTGATGAGTCCACTTTAGAGTGGGATCAGTTCCGTGAGAGGTTCGAACTCAAATTTATTCCAGAATCCGAGAAGGCTATTCTTGCTCGATGTTTCCTTGATTTCAAACAAGGGAAGTTGATAGTTTCTGAGTATGTTGCACCTTTTGAAGCCTTATCTAAATATGGTCTCGAGCATATCTCCACTCCATATAAGAAGAATTTTAAGTTCATTTCTGGACTTAAGAAATATTTGAAAAAGTCCCTCATGCTTCGTTTTGAGCTCACTTTCGAGAAACTTGTGGATGCGGCCCTTCAGCTTGAAGTGGTCGAGAAGGAGAAAGATAGTGATGATGAGGGTAATGTTTAGGGAAACCCGAATAAGAAGAAATTATTCCGCAAGTCTAGGCCATTCCATCCTAGTAAGAAGAAGAAAAGAGGGGATCTTCTTCCCAGTCTCCAACTACTCCTTCAGCTAAGCCTTTTTCATGCTTCAATTGTGGTGCGCCTGACCATCCAGTGAGAGGGTGTCCCAAGCCTAAGCGTTGTCTTTATTATAAGAAGGAGGGACATTTGGTTTCAGCTTGTCCCAAAAGGGAGAAGGGTACCCGTCAGGGTCATCTTAGTGTGGCTACTACTTCTTGAGATGCTTCTCAGCCTCGAGGTACTTTTCCTTCCATTCTAAAGGGCTCTATTTTATTTCATGATCGTTATATTCGAGTGCTCTTCGATATGGGTGCTTCTCATTCATTCGTATCGAAGGAACTCGTTGATGCTTTACAGTTAGATGTTTCTTGCATGCTTACTTCCTTACGGATTGCGAATCCTATCGGGGGATCCGCAACCCTTAGCCTATTTTGTAATGATGTTGAGATTTCGATTTGTGGATTTTCTTTTCATGCGAATCTGCACGTGATACCTTTCCTTAGTTTTGATAAGATATTGGGTATGGACTGGCTAGTTCGATACGATGCTAGGATTCTATGTTTGGAGCGAGTCTTATATCTTCACATCCCGATTCTTCCGATCAGTTATCACTTTCACATCGTGATTCCGATTGTGTTTCTGTGGCTTCTTTATTTGCTCTTGACTCTCGAGACGACGATGATGATGTAACTCGTATCCTGATTGTTTGTGACTTTTCAGATTTATTCAAGCCCGTTTTTGGTTTACCTCCTAAGAGAGCTATTGAGTTCCGTATCGATTTTATTCCCGGCGCGCAGCCAGTTAGTCGTCCTCCCATGAGGATGTCTACATGAGAGAATGAGGAACTCAATAAACAACTTCTCGAGCTTGAAGCCAAGCATTTTATTCTTTTTCGTTCTTCATCGTGGGGAGCCACGGTAGTATTCGTGAAGAAGTCCGATAGGACTCTTAGGCTTTGCGTCGACTATCGCAAGCTTAATGAGTTAACCATAAAGAATCGTTACCCTTTGCCGAGGATCGACGACATGTTCGATCAGTTGAGTGGTGCTAAGGTCTTTTCACAGTTAGACCTTGCCACCGGTTTTCATCAGCTCCGAGTCGCGGAAGATAGTATTCCTCTCACTGCATTCCGCACTCGCTATGGTTCTTATGAGTGGCTCGTCATGCCGTTCGGATTGACGAACGCACATGCCTACTTTGTCGATCTTATGAATCAAGTATTCCGGGAATATCTCGATAAGTTCATGCTTGTTTTCATTGATGACATTCTTGTATATTCGAAGTCCGAAGAGGACCATTCTCGATATCTTAGAATTGTTTTGAGTACTCTTTGACAGCATCAACTCAAAGCAAAACTCTGTAAGTGTCACGTCTGGGAAAAGCAAGTGAATTTCTTAGGCCATGTTGTATCTTCAGAAGGTATTTCTGTTGATCCTTCTAAGATTGAGTCTATTCATAGTTGGAAGAGGCCTGAGAATGTTCACGACATTCGTAGTTTTCTGGGTTTGGCTGGTTATTACCGCCGTTTCATCAAAGACTTTTCCCGTATCGTGCTTCCTTTGACTAGCCTTACGAGGAAAGGTGTTCGATTTGTTTGGTCTGATAAGTGTGAGGCTTCTTTTCAAAGATTGAAGAAGCTTCTCACTAATGCTCCCGTCCTTGTGGTTCCTGAAGGGAACCAAGATCTTATCGTTTATACCGATGCCGGTCACAGTGGCCTCGGTATTGTTCTGATTTAGAGAGATCGGGTAGTTGCCTATGCTTCTAGGCAATTGCGTCTGAATGAGGTTCGGTATGCTACTCATGATTTAGAGCTTGCAGCCATTGTCTTTGCTTTGAAGATTGGGCGTCATTATCTTTTGGGAGAGCACTTCGTTCTTTTTACCGACCATAAGTCTTTGAAATATCTATTCACTCAAAAGGAGCTTAATATGAGGCAGCAGCGTTGGCTTGAGTTTCTCGCCTCATATGATTTTGATATTCAGTGTACCTCGGGGAAGGGTAATTATGTGGTAGATGCGCTTAGTCGCAAGCATTCGGCTGTTGTTTCTATGATGTTAGACGAATGGGATGTTCTTGAGACTTTATCTTATTGTGATATTCGTGATCGAGCTTCTTCTTTCGATTCACCTGTCTTATTATTCAGTATGGAAGCTCTACCTTCTCTTTTAGATCGTATTTCCAAGGCTCAGCAGCGTGATCCCGAGACGTTGCGCCTTATTCGTCTTTATGAATCTGAACCATGTCTGTTGTCCTTGGTCGAGTGTTTAGAAATCCCTATCGATACTGTGGCGTCCCATGTCTCGATCCGTGATGTTGGTATGAGGGATTTCAGTATTGATTCTCACGGTTGTCTTCGTATGAAGGATCGTACTGTTGTGCCTTTTGATTCAGCACTTAGGCGTGACATTCTTGATGATTGTCATCACTCTATGTATACCATTCACCCCAGCAGTATTAAGATGTACGCCGATATGTATCGCCTTTATTATTAAGAAGGCATGAAGCATGATGTTGCAAGTTATGTAAGTAACTGCATGACTTGTCAACTTATTCGGGCCGAGCATCAGCGGCCATCCGGTCTTCTTCAGCCCTTAGTGGTTCCATTGTGGAAATGGGACCAAATTTCGATGGATTTTATCGACGGCCTACCTCGTTCGAGATCGGGTCATTCTAGTATATGGGTTATCGTTGACCGACTCACGAAGTCCGCTCATTTTATTCCTATAAGTCTAATAGGAATGCACCTCTTTTAGCAAAGTTGTATATCAAAGAAATCGTTCGACTCCATGGTGTTCCTTCCTCTATTGTATGCGATTGTGATCCTTTATTCATCAGTCATTTTTGGAGCAGCTTTCAGCAAGCTTTGGGAACAAAGCTTAATTTCAGTATCGCTTACCACCCACAGTCTGATGGACATACTGAGAGGGTTAATCATATTCTAGAGGACCTTCTTCATGCTTGCATTCTCGATTTTGGTGGTTCATGGGAGGATAATTTACCTCTTGTGGAGTTCTCTTATAATAATAGCTTTCAGTCCAGTATCAGTATGGCTCCTTCGAAGCCCTATATGGAAAGCCATGTCGATCACCTTCTTGTTGGTTAGAATCTGGAGAGAAGTTTGTTTTGGGTCCAGATTCAGTTCGAGATTCTTCTAAGAAGAACATTCGTATCAGACAAAGAATGAAAGAGGCGCAGAGCCGTCAGAAATCCTACGCGGACAATCGTAGGAAGCCTCTCGAATTATCTATGGGTGATCTTGTTTTCATTCGAGTTTCTCCGCTGAAGGGAGTTATGCGATTCAGTACAATTAGGAAATTAGCTCCTAGCTACATAGGGCCATTTTCTATTACTGAACGCATTGGTTCAGTTGCATATCGAGTTTCCCTTCCAGCTCATCTTTCGAGCATTCACGATGTATTCCATGTATCTCCGCTTCGGAAGTGCCTTAGAGATTCTGATTCCGTTATTGATCCTTCCGAGCAGTTAGGGCTTGAGATCTCACCAGACCTATCTGTTGTGCAGCAGCCTATTCGCGTTCTTGACTCGGAGGTGATGCGCCTTCGAAGCAAGAATGTGTCACTCGTTAAGATTCAATGGTCCAATAATCCCAATGACTACACTTGGGAAACCAAAGAATTTATCAAGCGATCGTATCCTAGATTCCTTTCTTCTCATGGTGTTGGTGAGAATCCTTTATCTCAAGCATTTGTTCTTTCTTTCTTGTGATGGTTTGATGTGTTGCTTATGGACTTTCCTCTAGGAATTGCGAGGACACAATTTTGTTAAAGGGGGAGTCTATAACAACCCGAGATTTAGGAGATTACCGAAATATTAAATTATAATGTAAATTATAATTTAATATGGGAATCATGAATTTATAGATGGAATAAATTGATGATAATATTGTTTATTTAAAATAACAATGTTTGTTGATTAAGAGTTGGGTTTTTAGTGTAAACAAATGGGAAATAAAGTTTAAAACACTTTATTGGTGGCATGAAATGAGAGTAAACGATGAAAATAAATTATTGGATTAAAATTTATAATATTGGAGTTTTATTCCAATATTAGCCTTTTATCCCAAAACAAAAGGATAAACATGAAGGAAATCAATTATAAAGGATGCGATATTGTTGCAAATGGTGTTTTAATATTAAAAATTTGTTAAAACACATTTGTATAATTTTTAGAGGTGAGGAATAATTTTTTTAAAGGGGTAAAATATGTTAAATTTGAATTTTTGTCCTTAAACAACAATATTGACAAATGTTGTTGTAATAAAGGGCACGAAGAAAATAAATTTTTGTGGTATAATTAAGTTTGAAATAATTTTTTAAAGCTATAAAAATTTTAAAAGCATTTTTATACACTTTAATGAACTTAGGAATAAATTTTTATTGGTGGAAAATGATGAAAATAGTGATTTTTCACTAAAAATGTGAATATTGGTAAATAATTAGTATTAAATTGTGAAAATAATATTTTTAATTGAAAATTTTAGTTTTTAACATTACTTACATTTTCCCTTCGTTAAAACATGAAAAATGCAATTTGTTTCATGTAAATCAGAGTTTATATGTGTAAAATATGTTGATAACAAGTTTAAACTTGTAAATAGCAAACTCAAAAATACACTAAGTATTAAAATGGGTTTAAAGAGCATAATTAATTGCCCATTAGCCCATCATCTGGATCCTTCTGTTGAGATACGACCCTTTTTCTCCTTACAGTAAACTATATTCCTCAAAAAGCTTCTCAAGAGAAAATGATGGCTCCATTTTAATGAAAATCAAATTTATATCAATATCCTTGTGAATTAATTACTAAGATTCAAGTTAAATACTAAGATACAGGTAATCTCCATCCTTATAAACTCTCTAATCCATCAAAATCTAAAATTTTGCTATTGTATGTTTCTAATTGATATATCATTGTCTGCATGTCTCTTTTATGCAAGCTACAGGTTCCTGAAGCTCAAATCTTAGCTAAACCTTCAATCTTCGCTACCAAAGAGCTGCTACATTTTGCTAAAACTATTCGGTAAGCAAAATCGCTTATAGTAAGTCATCTAGAATGTGAGTTGCTTGGTTTCAGCGAAGTCCGTATGCAAATTTATGAGCTCATTTTTGTGTTTGAAAAGTACCATTTTAGAAAAACCATAACTCTCTCGTCTTGCAGCGTAACGCTGTCAAATTTTAGTATGTTGTTGCCCATGTGCTAAAGTTTATTGCTGAAAATTTTCTTTCAATTCTGGGCAGTTTTGATATCTGAAACACATCGTCAAATTTGGCTAGAAACTAGATTTGCAACTGAGCTCATTTTTGTGTTTGAAAAGTACCATTTTAGAAAAATCATAAGTTTCTCATCTTGCAGGGAAACGCTGTCAAATTTTAGTATGTTGTTGTCCATGTCCTAAAGTTTATTGCTGCAAATTTTTGTTTAATTCTGGGTAGTTTTGATATCTGAAACACATCGTCAAAGTTGGCTAGAAACTAGATTTGTAGCTGAGCTCATTTTTGTGTTTGAAAAGTGCCATTTTAGAAAATTATAACCTTCTCATCTTGCACGCTGTCAAATTTTAATATATTGTTTTCCATGTGCTAAAGTTTATTGCTGCATATTTTTGTTCAATTCTGGGCAATTTTGAAATCTGAAACACATCGTCAAATTTGGCTAGAAACTAGATTTGCAGCTGAGCTCATTTTTGTGTTTGAAAAGTGCCATTTTAGAAATATCATAACTTTCTCATCTTGCAGCAAAATTCTGTCAAATTTTATTATGTTTTATTCCTTGTGTAATATTTTAATGCTGCAAAATTTCACTCGAATCTGAGTTGTCTAGTTGCCGGAAATCAGTCGCCGAAGTTGGCTAGAAACTAGATTTGCAGCTGAGTTCATTTTTGTGTTTGAAAAGTACCATTTTAGAAAAATCATAACTTTCTCATCTTGCAGCGAAATGCGGTTAAATTTTAGTATGTTGTTTTCCATGTGCTAAAGTTTATTGCTGCAAATTTTTGTTCAAATATGGGCTGTTTTGATATCTGAAACACATCGTCAAAGTTGGCCAAAAACAAGATTTTCAATTTGCAGCATTCTTCATTAGTTTTCGCTGCTGTTTTTGAGTTAAGTGATGATTCAATTGAAAAGTTTGATGATGGATTTTGAAGCTATGATATCCGATAACGGATTAGCTCAATTTTGAAGAAATTTGGAATTTAAATTTTATTTAAATTCAAATATCGGTAAATATTGATATTTTGAGAATTTCATGGTTTTAATTGTTTTTGCTTTCAAATAAATTTTGGAAAATTTCTTAAATATCATGGTTTGGAAAGTAAATGTTTTTAAATCATTTTAAAGGATTTTTAATCAATTAGTTAGTATTTTATAAATAGATAATCTATTTAAATAAGGGTTTTTCTTTATAAAGCTTCATATATAAATTTCTCAAAATCGTTTTAAAATCCTATTTTCTCTATAAAATTATTTTAAATATATTTTAGCTTATTCTTTTGAATTTCGGCATATAAGAATGAGAACTAAACGATTTAGTAAAAATACATGGTATGGGAAATGTGTTTTTGTTTTATCGCTCAATATCGGACTTGTATGATCGAAACCAATTTGAAGTGATATTTGAGATGATTTAGAGGTTGCCTAATTTTAGCGAAGATTACTGGTTCGAGAACTACCCTTTTTGAGTGCATTCGATGATGAACCAATCTAGAAGTAGTTTATTATAATTGCCGACAAAACAAGGCAATTTTTGATGTTAAAACTTTAATTTGCGATTATGGTTAGAAATGACCATCACGATGTTCTTCATACTTGCCAAGGAGATGAGGCGAGTTGTTTATTTGATGGTGTTTTATGTTGGTTTTCTAATGTGGCATCGACTAACGATTAGTAAACCAATAGGTGCGAACGTATGGTATGGGACGTACGTTCATGCCTATCGGGTTCCTATTCGAGAGGTTGAGACACATTCAAGATGTTACTAGTACTATAGACCGAGTGCACGATTGGAGTCACTACGATGTTATGATGTTATTACTAGACTCTAATCATCACGATGTTATTACTCGGGTTTTGTGACTGGGTGTCATCACGATATTCCCGACTATAGTCAATCAATATGATCACGATGTTATGATGTTATGTGACCCCAAGTCATCACGATGAAAGGTACCAAATAATAGTAGTACTAGTCAAGATGAAAAGCACATGCAATTTTCTATGGAGTTTTCGATGTTCGATTTCACCTTTTTGATGATGTTGTTTGAATACGGCCTTGAGTATGATATAGGCTACATTTATATTATGCTATATGGTGATTTCGATTATGATTGCCTTTAACTCTTATTGAGTTCTTATGATAGATTATGATGATTTGATGTTTCTTTATGAAGTTATTATATGGTTCTCATCCCTTATCCACTTTACTTATAGATGTCCTTAAGAGAAACCATATGCATGTTACTTATTGAATTCCCTTGAAATAGATAGATGAATCACTGATGTCCCCTTTCTTATGAATGATATGATGAATATTATATCGTTCCATTGGCAACAACGGAGTGATTCTCACCCTTCCACTTATTACTAAGATTCTTACTACTGATAAGTTCTAGCTTGCCTGACCCGTGTGTGTTTTTCACTCGGGTCAGACCGAGTTGCAGGTTAGGTATCGATTGCTGCTTCCCTTGGATCATTTTGCTGGCTTTTGTTGGGCTTTATCATTTTGGCTTAGATATCGTACTTTTTGAATAGTCGACTCTTATGTTATCATGATGTGTATTTTTTGTGGGATGGTTTTATATGTTATTCGGTAGTCCATGTGTAACAGGCCACACCTCACTTAACGTAGATATTGTCCCCAACTTAGTCACCTCCGTCTCATGGGCCAAGCCAAGGTGTGGGGTTTTGTTCTTCAAAAGGCCTCGACGTTGTTATGAGGTGAAGGCTTTGGTATATAAGCACCCACTTCATAGTGTTTTTCCACGATGTGGGACTATTATTTCTATTTTGAAGGGGTGTTACAATCTCCCCCCTTTAGAGCTTGACGTCCTCGTTAGCTCATAAACACAACACCACCCAGGCGTCGTGGTTGTAACACGTACAGACCACGATTCTGACTGGGTATGGCTCTGATACCAATGCAACAGCCCGCACCTCACTTAACGCAAATATTGTCCCCAACTTAGTCACCTCCGCCTCATAGGCCAAGCAAAGGTGTGGGGTTTTGTTCCTCAAAAGGCCTCGACGTTGTTATGAGATGAAGGATTTGGTATATAAGCACCCACTTCATAGTGTTTTTCCGCGATGTGGGACTATTATTCCCATTTTGAAGGGGTGTTACACCATGTTACTTATGTATGATGTACTATTATTATGACGTATGGTGATGTATATATATATATATATATATATATATATACTCTGATCTGGGTTTACTATTCTGTGACTGATATATTTACTTACTCGCATATTGCATTTATTCTAAGATGGTCCGAAACCACCATAATGTGCATTAGTTATAGACTAAGTGTGTCGACCATTGATGAGGTAATGAAAAAAATAGAGACACATTCGACATGCTTAGCCCTTAACTAACGTATTACTACAATGGTCGCCCTTAACCAGTCCTATTCTCTACATTAGTAGACAGGATTACTTTGTAATTCTCTTTACTAGTGTAGGTCTCGGGGTGGAGCATCACAAATACCGTGCCACCTGAAACACAAAAAGGATCTTCTTCAGACTGATTGATGAAGCTCTATTGAAAACATTCTTTACCCTCTGCCTCTCTCACAACACTCTCCAAAGGAATTCACTATGATTCTCCAGTGGATTCCAACTCTCGGGATCCAATCTATTGAGAGATAATCAAAGAGTCTCATAGTCAAACATGTCTTGTAATAGCAATCTATTTATAAGAAAAATATAAAGTGGACGTAGGCTTCATTAATAGCCGAACCACTATAAAAATTCTCTATCTTCTTTCTTTTACCGTTCTTTTCTGATATCTATGATCTATGATATTGCTCTGTCAGAACCGGGCTGGTGCTTTCAAACTCAAACCAGGGTGTTGATCCATTTTTTGGGTTAACAGTTATTTTACATACTTGACATGATGAGAGGGGTCGAGAGGTCGGACGTAAAAAATAATGTCTGAGGTACCATTGCTCACTATCACTAGCATGTCGACAATGACTTGTGGTATTATTGTTTGCCACTATGAGCAGCCTAGATTACAAATGGTATCATGATAGGGTAGCTTATCCTTTTCTATTCGAAATATCTGGTATGACTGTTAACTTTTATGATTCCTCCAGTCTGATATTTTTAGTATCTCATATGTCCCATGGATTGATTGGTATTTAACAAATTTTATTTCATGCACACGGGGAGAGCTTGCATTTTACTTTTTGATTTATTTTATTTTCAAAAAACCCAAAACTATGTTTTACCTTCTTAGATTATTTTTCAAAGCGAAAACACCCAAAATATGTTTTTTTGCTCTCTTAGGATTTTTTCTGCTCTCCATATTTATTCATGACGTCAATATTTTAAAACGAGATATTGTGATTAAATCTTTGATGTGATTTTTCAATGAAATATTTTATATATAAGAGTCTTGACTAGATAATTTTTAGATTTGAAAATGTTGAAACTTCTTAAGATGATAGTTTTTTCTCTATCTTGAAATGACTTTTGGAAACATGTTGAACTGCAAATTTCAAAAATTTGAAATGAAACTTCTTTAAATGATTCTTTGATATTATACACTTTACATGATTTTGAGAGATGAATTTTCGTAATGAAATCTTTTAGCTTTGCGATAAAATCATCTGCGGATCTCTAGCATTTTTATTTCGATATATTAAATTATATACCCTTAGACCATGTGCTCTTCTTTACGCTAATTGCTCTAAAAAAATCCATATATTTTGTTCAAGATTATAATATAAAACTAAAGATGTTTGCGAGATATTTACAAAGAATTTACTTTTGAAATCATATTACGACCGATTGAACTTTCTTACAAGATTTCTCTGTAGTATTAATATTGATTACATAGAAGATTAAGGATACTGCATTTTGCTCTTGATTATATAATAACATTACAATATTATTTGATAATTGAGCATAACTTAAAGTTTTTATTTTTGGCCATTGCATGTCCTGCATTATCTCTGGATCTGCTATTCGATATTCATATTCCGTCGACTCATATTTTTCATTTTTTGCTTGTGTTGGCTAAATTGACATAAACTGGACTAAAAGTGAGTATCGGTGACATGTCAAGTACATGCTCCATATGAAAAGTAAAGCAATTAACATACTATAAATTTTTAGTTTAAATGGTAAAGACCTACATATGACAAGTGGATGTCGTATAGTTGTAAGGCTATATCACCTAAGGTTATCCAATCAATGCTAAAAACATTTTAGTGTCGTGTACATACACTTATCAAACAATGCTTATTCCTCATCTAATGCTCTACATGGAAATGCATTGGTGTAAGTACCTTGATTTCATTTACAATGAGTTAGGGAAAAACCATCCTTATATAATACTTCACTCGGATCATCATGCAATTTATGATCAAAACGGTAAAGTTTACTGTTATCTGAACTCCATTACATATAACTATACTTATTTTATCACCTTCTTTACAATCTGTGCAGTTAAAGCGTTTGGTAGTTCTTTAGCGATAGAGGTGTAAAAAGTTATTGTAAGATTGCGCAATAGGGATCTTAAGGCTAAATTAACACTAGAAGGGGAGGTGAATAGTGTTTTCGAATTTATATGAATCTTTCGAAATTATCTATACTATAATAAAAAACCTTTGGTCAACCGGTCAAAGTGAAGCCTTTTTGGTGTGCCCCAAAATGACCTTCCTATGTTTTTCGTCTCAACAGCAAGCAAGGATATTTATGCCATTAGTCTTCCCACGTTTGAACCACTTTCCCATTTTTTCCACGATCTTCTTATTTGCTTCTGCAGTGGCTTCTGAGGCATTGGTTAAGGAATTCGTTCCATCTGCTATCTTCACCACGTTTTCAATCTTCTATTCATGTTTGTCTCCAGATCTCAACTTCTCAACCCCAATTTATCTTTTCCCTATTTTGTCCGCTCACTTCACAAAACCCATTCGATCCACCTTCCAAATCTTCAATACGTGAGACAACTGGCTTTGAACTGGCAAGGACCGGACCTCGAAAGTGCAATACGCTGGCTTCCCCTCTCTTCTTCCTTCACGTCAGCAATATTTTGAATTATTGGTTAAGGAATTTGTTCATTTTACTTCAACTGTTTTAATTTATTCTTTTCAGATGATTTTCGAGATTCGATTGAGGAAATTGAAATAAGGTGGATAAATGCCGATAACGAAATGGGTAAACCGCATACTACTCTTTCATAGGTTTAATTTTGTTCCAAATCAAAAAAAATTGTCGATTTAAAATTAAATTTACTTTTCGGATGATTAATTCAAATGTCTAATTATGCAGCAATCCATTGATATTACTGTTTGTTGGAGGTACTTCACCTTTGCCCAATGAAGCAAATGTTACAGTCACTATTAGTATAGTTCTGCTCCCTGATGCTTCCGACGGGATCAATATGATTTTACCCTCCAATTTCAAGTATGTTTTATTTTCTATACGTTGCCTGTTTTTGTTTCGTTTGTTACCTAGAATGTCTGTTTGGCACGGTAGGTTTCATTAATAAACGCATATAAAAAGTGCTCGAAAAAATTATTTAGCGTTGGTTTCTCATTGGTTTGAAGATTTATACGATATTTAAGCTTAAAAAGTATCATAATTTACTTCGAATCCTGAAAAAGTTATTTATGTCTGCTTTTGTTCCATTTTTCTTCACATTATGGAATCAGATCGATGTTTTCATTAATTTCTTTGATGTGATAATATTAGCTTGGAGTTATATTCAACATTTGATATGGTAGCTTCAAATTATTTCATTATTATTTCTCTAAAACTGTTGCTAATATTTGACATTTATGCGTTAGAAATTTAAACTCAGTATACTTGCCAAGCTATTCAAAGGTAATATTCAAAAATAAAAATATAAAAGCCCTGATGACTAAATGCCATGATGATTTTCTTCAAGTTGGAAGTTGTATCTGTATAATATTTAGGCTGACAGTTTTTGTATCCACCACTTACTCTTTATACTTGACTTTTCTTTTCAGGTGTTGTTTTTCTTTTACATTTCTC
The DNA here is from genome assembly GCA_030737815.1 of Allium fistulosum. Lineage (NCBI taxonomy): Eukaryota > Viridiplantae > Streptophyta > Magnoliopsida > Asparagales > Amaryllidaceae > Allium > Allium fistulosum. The sequence continues at coordinate 1,363,383,482 of CM060902.1, read as the reverse complement.
TGTGTTTTCTTTTGAAACAATGTTAGAATAAATGTTAAGGTTAAGTGTTGATGCTATACCTTATAGATGGCAATGGTGGACAAATTATTAAAAAAAGAACTTTGATACTACTGGAGTTGTTATAATAATAAAAATCATAAATAGTCGCATTGAGTTGAGAATTGAATTTTATTTTGTTGCTTTGATTTTTGTACGGATGCATAGATCATGCTTTGTCTTAGATCAACAATAAACAATAGTGCAGTACTATATATCTTCTATTATATGCTCCTTTATCAAATTGGAAAACTAAAGTATCACGAAATTAATTATCAAATGTAGGTAATATGATCTTTCAAGTGATTTGGTCTCCTTATATTTAATGTTATAGTGTCCAAAATGATGATCAGATTGTCATTTCTTATTGATTGCTTGAGGTTTAAACTTTAAACAGATCTAGCATATTAATATATCTACTATTCTTTCCATAGAAATCAGTTGCTATATCTTATAGATTGCCATACTTTTCTCTGTATCTATCAATCAAGTATTGTCCATAATTATTTGAACTCAATTCAAAAGTATCTGTCAGGTCTAAACGAGAAAACATGATACATTTGCAAAAGGGAACGAGAGGATCATGCTAAAAGTAGCGTGAATAAAAAATATTCCCACAATTTCATTATAAACAGTAGTTTCAGTCACTAACAATTGTTGTTTTTATTGCAGTTCCAAAAGCTGACCCCGCCTATTTGTAAATAGGAAGGTGTTATTACGGTTGTTGAGTTGCAAAAAATTTCAAGATCCTCAATTGCTGCTGCTTTCAAAATCCTAGCTTTGCTAAAATATGGTAATGTTTTTTAATTTAATTGATCTCATGTTAAGTGAAACTTGATTAGTCGATTAGTTTAATGGTTAATGTTTTTCATAAATTGAGAAGGCGATTCAGGGTTTTTCTGTCAATCGGGCTTATTTTTCTCAACCTCTTTTCTTAATTGATAGCTTGAAACTGCTACAGCTACCTGATAGCATACTAAATTAGCTCGATTCATGGGGTTACGTGCTTGAACTAAGGATCTGGATGTTTCTCAACTTCTGATTCGGTAAGCTTTTGTTTCACATTATGCATGATAATTAAGTATTGGTTGTTGATTAACTCACATATTGTTCTTTTATATGAGAAGTTTCAACTGAACAGCATGTTGTTTCTTTGGCACCAAATAGCCTAAACCATGCATGCTAAATAAATCATAGTTAGCTCTGCTACTCTCAAATCTTTACCTATTAGGAACTCTTTTTTAAGCATGTTACAGTTTCTAATTTTGATTCCAATAAAGGCAAGAAAAGGAACTAAACAATACAAGTATGGCTAACATAACTTATGTATTTTACATTGTAGATATACATATAAGAATGCTTTTCAATTGAGTAGTAAATTTTTTTCTTTTGATGTATTTAGATTACTCCTAAGTTAATCAGTGTAAGAACGTTACAAACACTCCACAAACCGCCTGAATTAAAGATTATGCTCTCAATAAAAGAATATGCTTGGTTTTTAGTATTTTCATCTGAATGTTTATCGTACGAAGATAGGGTAATTTGAATGATTTTGCAGAAAACAAGAGCTTGACAATGGCAAAACAAAGAAACAGTGCAATCTTTCCAAGTGCCACACATTCATCTTTACCCAGCGTGTGCTGATCCAGTCTACTCTGGCAGTAAAGGTATACATGAATTAGAGATTATTTTCAAAAGCATTGACTGTGCACATATGTACGGATGTATGTAGGTATGTTGTAGCTGATATTTGAGAGTTAACATTATTGAAACTACTGGCCACTGACATGTTAAACCCTTAATGTATTTTTCTGTAGGGCGTGTTGTTTTATTCAATAAATCTTACAGTTCACTGAGCAGTGAAGGAATCCGAGTTACTGTCCTATGTACTGAGGTATGGCACCACTTTGATAAAACGTTAAATAATTTTCTATCTCAAGTCTTAATTATGTAGACATTACATGGATGTACACATGCAGTTTTTCATATGTATAATTTACTTGCAAGCAAGATACCGAACTGATATCATAGGCTAAGCAAAGATCTAGGAATTAGGATTCATCCATGGACTCTAAACCCTTTGATGTAGCGTATATGTATACATCGCATGGAAATTCGTCATGTATTTTACTCACAAGTTATATAGGTCTCAGCATCGGTGCTTATCCAAAGTCAATAGACATATTTGTAGATATACATTAGCTAATTAATGTGGGATTTGGTTAGTAATGATTGAACTGTTGCCTAATTAATGTGATGTTTGGTTTTAATAATGAACTGTTACTATAATATTTGCCATAGAATTTGAACCCATAATTCAAGCACAAGTAAAAACACTCAGAGCTTAATAGAAATGGGCATGATGATAATTAGGCTAAAGTTCTGAATTTTCAAAGGTGCAAAAATATTGATTATCATCCCAATTCTTCTATATAGAAACAAATTATAGTTACTTTTAATTAAGTCTAATACTTTAACTAGAAATAGTGAAGAAGATTTACTATTCCAAGGGATAATGAAGATATGGTGCAGCTTTTAGATATAAAAGAAGAAGACTTACAGAGATTCATCAAAGCACAAATTGCTTATGGCCAACCTACAACAGTAGAAACAACGGAGTGGGTCTTAACAGGCTGCTGCCCGGTGGTTAGCCGCATAGCATCTGAAACATTCACAGTCCTAATACATAGACCATTATTTACGTGTAAATAGACAACTACGTTTGTATTTTTTTTTCCTCTGTAATAATTTGTATTGATATTTAGGATTTAACGCTTTCTGTACAAATTTTATACATATATAAGACATGTGGTTGCATTTGTATACTCTTCTGCAGTAAAAAGTGGTCGGTTCGGCTTTTTTTTACAAATACATAACTTGCCTAGGTACCAACACAAGAAGGATGGGTGCAGGGTAGCAAATATCAGTTTAATGATATATATATTTATCCAAGGTGAAAAAGATCACAGAAAAACAATGTGTGCCAGGAGTAGACCGTGTTTTCTTCTATTTTATTACTCCATAAAACAAAAATACCTAGGAGGCTAGGACATTTCCATATTTGAACATTTGTTGTTAATATTTGTTTTGCTGATACCCCATGATTATTACTGAGCACTGGATAAAAGGAATAAGTCTCATTCAAAGTTGTAAAATTTAATAACTAAAGCTTTTTAGAAGAAAAACCTTGGCTTGGATAAAGACTAAATGAGTAACAAAAAGTTTCTGACATTTTCTAATTGAATTTCGTTCTCTCCATTTGGTGATTAATAAGTTACAACATGGCTGACGTTCAGGGTTGTTATTCAACTTACTTCTTTTTACTATTTAAGGGAAATATTTATTTTGCTGAGAATTGCAGTTCAATAAATGTATGCAAACCAAATATGAATTTTGAAGGATTTAACTGTGACGTGCACTAAAAAAATCTATAGGGTGTACGCTGTCAATACCAAACCATGTCCCTTAATAATAAGTTTTAATACAAATAATTTGCATCTCCATTAACATAATCCAACTATGAAGCAATAGGTTAAAGGTAAGGCCATAATTGTCCAATTTAAAATTCATTTTTAAATTTGATCAAAAATTTCTATGCACACATCCATTGGACGAGCATACGTATTAATTTTAAGCTTTCTCAAAATTTGATGCTCAAGCAACCAAAAAATAATTTAAAAGTAGTTTTAATAACGATATGAATCTAAATTAAAATTCAAAATCTATACACTAGCATTAAGTGGTTTTGTACTTCAACAAGCACCCACGGTATGTTACATTTGTTACATTTCTCTAGGCATTGATGTTATAGTTTATCACTTTCTTTATCTGTTTAATTATTTCTGAAAATAAATCAATCTCATCCATGTTTCAACAAACGATTGATTAGTGCATGTACATATAAAGGAAATGCAACATTACGCATATGTCAAATCCAGGTTGTAAGATCCAAAAAGCTTTTCTACACCTTTTTTTACCTTATTTATTGTACTTCAGTTTTGACGTCGTTCATCTAAGTTTAAAATTCAACTGATATATTGTTTAACTATCTGTTTTCTTAATCAAGATAAGGATTTCTGTAAACTTTTTATGCTATCTCTTCAATAATCAGACAAACAAAATTAACTTTGCACTAGGTCAAAATCTACAGGCTAATATGCCTTAATTAATTTCTTCTGAAGTAAACTTGAAAATATCATAGATTATTTATAGGTTGATATAACTCAAAGGTGTTTCATTATCGGGTTTACCTATCGTCTTTCTTACAACACTTTATTTTTGTTTAGCTGTCATATCTTCTTCCTCTTTTTTCCCATAATTAACAAAAACATTACTGTGATCTCTCACAATATCATAATTATAACAAAGATAAAATGCGCACACTTCCTTCTTTGCACATGTCCAACGGACGTGCCACCATACTCGTACTTATAATTATTCATTTATTAATCACAGAAACAATCCCAGAATCAAAACAGGTGTAAAACTGGAGGAAATATAAAACACGAGAGTTCAAGAAAATGGAAAACGATTCTAAATCGTCATTTTCTTTTTCTCATCTTGATTTCTTTTATCCATTTTCATCGCATTATCATTTCAATCCTGTTTCCAATTCTAGATTGTTTGCAGGAACATATAGGGTTTCTCGCCCAAAAACCCATTTCCAAAAATCTCGTTCTTCGTTTATTCCAAATTGGAAAAGGGTTTTTTCTGTTTTAGGTGTGGAGAGAAAAATCATAAGGCTAAAGGTTGTTGGAATCCAATTCGCTGTTTTAAATGTGGTGTGTTTGGTCACAAGAGAATGTCCTGCTCTATGGTTTATAATCCATTCCTTAATTCATACCTTTCTTTTCCTTATTCTGAGCCTATTTTCACGAAAACTTTGAGTCTTGGAGAGTATCATTATTATTTTGTTCTTGAATTTTTGAGGTTAAGAGGCCTGTTCTTTGATAGTTGTGTAGGGAATGAAGAAGAGTGTAGTTATCTTTTTAATATTGTATATTGGCATTTTGATTGTCTATCTGCGGATAATATTGGAAAGTATCCTACCAATGGAAATAGGAATGGGTTTCAATCCATTGAGTTTTGGAAAAAAGATTTATGTTTTTCATGATAGTGTGGATTCGTAGTGGATTGATATTGAAGATTTATATGTGAATGGCTAGAGTAGGGATAGTTATGCAAACTATTTTCTTTAGGATCCTGGTTTCAGTGGTTATTGTTTTTCAAAGTCTGAGTTTGCTGATGAATTTTCTGGGGATATTGCTGTATCAGAAGTTTCTGTTTTAGCTGCCTTGGATGTCAGTGTGGATTTAGATACCTCCATTTCAGTCTATAGTGTTCATTCAGAGGATAATGGTTGTTCAGATGGGAGAGTACCAGTGGTAAGTAATGCTCATGTGGCTAGTGATGATCATTTTATGTTTTCTGAAGATCAAATCAATGAATAAGTTGTTTGTCTTCATCAATGTAATCATGATGTTGTTGGAGAGATGCTCTTATCTGAGTGTGTGGAGGAAGTTGTTGAGATCGGTTGTGATGGTTTTGATGCTTTTCATTGTGTTGATAATTGTGTGGGGGATTGGGTAGGGCAACTTTTTGATAATAGAGAGGCAGTTAATTCAATAGAATTCAGTAGTGATGAAGTTCAGTTGGGTATTTCTGCAAAGTTCAAACTCAAAGTCAGACCACTTTTGTTCATGTGCCAGACTTAGATAGCAGTTTTTATATATCAAATGAGTTCTGGAATCACAAGGTTGTTGATTTGCATAATTACATGTTCACTGTGATGGACAGGGGCCAGGTTCTGTTGGTTGGAGATAATAGTGTTTTGATAGTTGATGATGTTTGTTTAGATGGGGTTCGAGTTGCTCTGACTGTTGGCAGGTGTGGTTGTGACTATTGTCAGGTGTTGACAGGGGTTAGGTGCTGTTGTCAGGGGTTAGACATGGCTGTTGTTAATCAGAAATTCATATTCGATGATGAAGCTATGTTAGATGTGGATGTTTTTTCATCGGTTGAGGCATGTCAGTTTGTTTAGGTGATTTTGAATCTCGATCAGTTAAGGGTGATGGCATTTCTGTATCCCATGTTGATTGTGTGTTTGTTGATGATTCTCTATGTGCATTTAGATAAAAATGTGCACATGTATCAGATCTAGTGTACTGTGCAGTGAAAGAGGGTGGCAGTTGTTTTCTCTCTAGATTTTCTAGGCATTGTTTCAGCATTTGAGGATGATCGTTTTTCTTCAGTTAGGTTTGGCATGTCAGATTGTAGATTTGGTGAGTTAGGTAAGCCTAGGGTTGGATATGATGAGAAGTCTGATTTTACGGATGATGATTTGGTTCGCTGTGATATTGCTGAGGAGTCTTTGTGTACTGTTTTGATTGATGTGGGTTCTTCTTTGATTGGAGATGTTAGTTCTGATCAAGCTGTACTTTTAAATAATAATAAAACTTGAATAAAATTATATGATAAGATTTTTGAAAAATAAACCAATATAAATCAAAATTTAATGTGAAAAGCTTAAAATATTATTTATAAGTATAAGAAATTGAAAACTATTTAAAAGTTGTTTTGAAAAGTATATTTAAAAACTTACTTAAAAATAGAGAGAGAGAGGTCAAGCGGTATCAGAATTTTAACATAAATTTATGACTGTATAACCTATCTGGAATATTCTGAAATTTTGAACTCTTCGGTACTGACGATTCTACAGTCTCTAGCTCTTGACTGGAATATCTTGAAATTTTGAACTTTTCAATAATAATGAGTCTACATTCTCTAACTCTTGAGTCTCTATATCAACATCTTGACTTAATACTGTACAGTCTTCTTAAATCATCATCTGTCTAGTATCCTGTAGTATATTATATATATATAACAATAGTATTTATATTTTATATGATTTCCTAAAGTTGTTGTCTTCAAAACCAATATCTTAGGTACTAACAGTTATAGGGGGATAAAGCGGGGAAATATAGCGGAAAATAGAGGAGTTGCAAAAAGCTTCATTAGGTATAAAACCAAATATTTAGAGTTAACTTATTCTCATTCTCACATTATTTATGTAGGAAAAAATATATTGTTTGATCTTATATAACAAAACCGAAGAATACCATGATTTATGTAGACTGGATTTGGGGACAACAGTGGATTCTAACTTATATTATCACTTACGCCTTAAATTTAGGTCTTTACCTAATTTTGTAGATTTGGTTTAAAAGAGAATTAGTCAAATCAACCTTTTTATATCAATGCTACTAAAGCGGATGCTAAAAAGCTTGATTTAGTGTGTGTAGTGAAAAATAGCAAGGTTTAAAGCAAATCTACTATTTAATAGTGCTAAACTGAAAATTCATAGCACTATGCATTATAGCAGATATATTGCGAGGCTTTAACTGCAAATTATCCACTCATGAGATATGACTTCGATCAATATAGTAACTATGGTTTATTGTTGACTTTTCATTAAATGTTCAATTGTCATATTTTGATTGAGTTTCATCATCCACTATCACTTCCTCACTATATTAATTTGATATTTATACTTTTGATAAAAATAAAAGAGGAGGCGAGTAGTTAAGTTTTATGACATTATCAAGTTATTCTAAACATTGAAAGAAATATTATTGGTTTAATATTTTATTCTCGAACACATATGCCACAGATGTAGGGGGAGTATATCAATATAGAGAGCATATTTTATATATAGAAACATTATGCTATGATTTTGATTGTATGATATCGAATACACACTCAACATGAGTTACATTTTTGAATATTAATTTGTTGTGTGTCATTATTAAAACAGGGAGATTGTGGACTATATGTCTTGTTTGATGATAACATAGCATATTTATATTTGATCATTTTATTATATATAGTGTGTGTTACAGATAAAATATCTAGAAATCATAATTTTGTTTCCAATTAATTTGTCATCCATTATCTCTCATATGCTTGATTCACACATATCACATATCAAATACACCTGTATTTTATCTATAAAATTTAATATATTTTTATTATCAAAATAGAAATATTGTGAAATATTGCAATCATTTACTTTTCGAATTTATGTTTTCGCATTATTTATCTGTTAATCTATGAAATATTTTAAAGGGTACTTTTGGCACAGGTCCTTATTAAGTTTCAAAATTCACGAAAAGTCCTTCACTAAATTTCAGTGTAAATTAGGTCCCTGTTTTTTATTCACGATTATTGCAGAGCATGATGCAACATTTCATAAAAGTTGCTGACATTTCCGCAATATTTCTGTACACTGTGAACATAGTGTATGAAAGTTGCTGAAATATCAACACTTATTTATAAAAGTTGCTGATATTTCAGCAACATTTATGTACACTGTGAACACAGTTTATGAAAGTTGCTGAAATATCAGCACTTATTTATAAAAGTTGCTGACATTTCAGCAATAATTTTTTTTTGTTTTACAATAAAACTTTGACACGGATAGTTGCTGAAATATCAGCACTTATTTATAAAAGTTGCTAACATTTCAGCAATAATTTTTCTTTGTTTTTACAATAAAACTTTGATACAGATAGTTGCTGAAATATCAGCACTTATTTATAAAAGTTGCTGACATTTCAGCAATAATTTTTCTTCGTTTTCAAAAAACAGGGACCCGCTTTACAATGAAACTTTGACAGGGACCCGCTTTACAATATGAAAGTATGATAGGGATGCCTCCCTAATTTCCACTATTTTAAATACCCAATTCATTCCCCCATCTAGGGTGTATTGCATGATTCCAACAACATCACCTTATAATCCTATCAACATGTAATGTAGGTGTAAAGAGGAAAAGATAAAGGAGGTCAGACATAGTCTAGTGAATGAGAAATATAACTAATGATACGGTTTTAGTAGAAAGATAAATTTTCATTTATAATTTATGCAATCAAGTGGTGTTTATCTAAACATGTACACTTACGTCTAACAAGTTAGTCAACTTATACAATATAAAACGATAACCTATAATCTAATAACAACTTCACATGGATTCCGCCCGAAGGTTGGACATCACAAAACTAGGTAAACCTATCAATATATGGAGTATATAATCTCGACCACCTAAATAATATAATACATCGAGTATACAGTCCTGATTGTACATTGTCTAATGATTCATCGAGTATACATTCTCGATAGTAAATTGCTTGTACAATTACATTACCATGTCTTAAACTCCCTATTGTTCAACTAACGGCATACAAGGATCAAACAACAAATCAATGTCCCGGCATGTACATCAACCAATTTAATGTAAATCCTACTAATATGGATATCTCCATTATCCCAACAACCCATATACTTAAATGTGCAACTCATGGTGCTAATAGTAACAATAAGAAAAATCTAATTGTGACACAATCGCATGCCTGTAATGAGTGTCATGTTATACAATATCAAAACATCATGTGAACTCGAAATATCAAGAAAGCAGGAAACAAATCCCCGAAACTACTCCACTAAGCCTGCACCGGGTCCAAGTTCAACTTGCATTTACTACAAGCGGTTTGTCGACTATTAGACATCAAAAGACGACCGTTTTCCAATATTATTTTTTATGTTCACAATGCATTGGTTGACTGATTGAATTTCATCAATCGACTGTTTAAGCATTCTATCGGTTGATGACCTAAATCGGTCGACTACTTCATTCCTAAATTACACAGTTTCTTTTGTAACAACCCTCTCCGAAGTGGACCTAATTTTTGACCCGATAAAAGTCCATCGAACCTTAAGTCCTTTCTAAAGATGATCGTTGGTTGGTTAAATTTGTGCAATGAACAGTATACAAAGCTATCATCTATGCTTTTAGAATCTCACAGTGAAGGAATAAAATATGATAGCAAACATAAGTACTCAATTCATAAAAATCCAATCTTAGAAATGCAACATAACATCCAAAATATCCAAAATACAATATCTCAAGATAACATCAATATGTCTGAAACTAGGTACATCATAATTTATCAAAAACATAGATAAATTGTAAAACTGCCACAAATCTTCAGCACTGCCTCCTTCTTCTCCATCAGCATCGTTTCTCCAAACACATGTGTTGTAATGAGGAGGGGGTTGGAACAACAATGTCTGGTGAATGAAAATCTCAAGTCTTACCATAATAGTATTTGGACAGTATCATTTAGATAAGTAGTATGTCTTATGTGTTTTATACTACCCAACCAAGAATACTTTCAACTGTAAGCCTGAAGGCTCTTCTAGTCCGACTCTATAACGTCCCTTCAACTGTAGACCAGAGGCCCTTTTCAGTCTAACGCAACTACTATCAATCATGTCCAAACAATGTGAGAGAAAGTACCTAAGCCACTTAATATATCTTTGATGGTAATTATACTGACTCTGACCATTTAATACCTATCCATAGGCATAGATCTCCGTTATTTAATACCTAACCCTAAGGAGGAACCCTCTCTAGTAGTCCATTATTGACATCGCACGAAATCTCATCAGGCAACTTAATACTTCTTTATGGTAAGAGGCGGACCTTACAATAGTCACTTAAACCTTGACCCCAAAGCGGACCCCTCCCAAGATTCTCCCCTAATGCACCTAAAGGATAATCTCGACTATTTAATACTTCTTTTATAGGAAGAAGGAAAACTCTACAACTACTACTTAATAACCCTAATCCAGAAGCAGTCCCTACGTTTTATGACACGTGACCCCAACTGTGACGTATCACATTAATACGACTATTTGTATGTGCTGCTAGCCAGATTAGCTGGGTAGACTTAGCCTAGAGAATTGAGAATAACCTCGCGTCAGTGCTCATTATGAGCGATGTCTCACATCAGTTCCAAAGTCATACTATTGGTAGCAAGATCAACTGGGTAGACTTCTTTGTGATTTTGACTAATCTTGCATCCCTTTAACTTAATCATATTTCCGATCTCCTACCATACTACCATATATACTGTACTGCATTTCGCATTAAGGGTATATAAGGAAAAATCCTTATTTCTCCTTTAATTATGGAGTAATTTCCATAATTATCTTCAACTTCTTTCCTAAGGGTTTGACGTTATTTACTAACCTATTTATACTATACAATTAATACATTATACATTATTAATATATTAATATGCTAATATATTTATTCGTACGTAATTCGGCTAACTATATATTCCTAAGCATGTGAAGATTTTTTCTTCTTATATTAATCATTTAAAATTTCAAAACTTCCAAATTCATAAAAGTCTAACTCCATACAATAACTTACAAAATAACTAATATCCTTAACCAAACAACAGACTGGCATTAACAAAATAAAATCAAATAGAAAACTTATTTTAAATTAATATAGTAGAATCAGTACCTCTATTTCAAGGAATAAAATTTACAATTTAAACCCTTTATATTCTATTCAACTTTTACATATACAATGTAAAAGGGATTCATATTAGGCAGTGCAAATTACGAATTGGAGAATTTGTACTTTGCACACCATTTCCTAATTTATTTTCTTTCTAGAACCCTTTAACACAACAATAGAGAAAAGTTGGAAGTAAAATATAATATAAACTATTCAAATTGCAATAAAAAAATAAATTCTACTATTTTAATATAAAACAATTAAGATTCCAATAAACTTGAGAATTGATATTTCATTAGGGGGGATTTTAGGGTTTTAGTTTTAAGGTTTTCTTGTACAAAATTCACCAAGGCACGAAACAAAGTCAAACTTCAAATATAAAAATACTAAAAATTTAAAAAACTAAGATTCCCATTCATAGATAGTTGTTTTACCTTCCTTTGGATTAGATTCATGCATCCTCCTAATTTCTCCTTTAGATTTCTCTTTTTTGGAATATACAATAATTGTATATGGATTTGTTTCAGAATCAGAGATTAGGGAAGAATAAAAATAGAACTTGTGTATATGAATATCTAAAATCCCATACCTTTAAATTCAATTGATTCTGAATCGTAGAATTGAAGAAGAAAACTGATAGAGTTTTGCTAGCATTCCAAATAATTGTTGAATAAAAATAAGGGTCTAGCCTCTTATTTATAGTGGTTAGAAGACGTCCGTACTATAGGATTTAAGTCGGTTTAAAATAATAAAATCTAGACTATTTATGCTTATCAAAACCCTAGTCACCACATCCTCACCGGTCGACCACCTAGAGCGGTTCACCGCTAGTGGTCGACCAGCCCTAGTGGAGGTAGTCGACCGGTCCCCTATAAATGACATATAATTATTGCTTGTTTATTTTGTTTATTTATTTCTCTTTTTAATAGCAACATTAATGTTAAATTACCCTAACATTAATTTATTAATTGCTCATTTTAATTTCCATGTAACGCTATTTAAATTTCAAAATTTGAATTTGTTTAAATTATTTGAAATTCGAAAACTTTACATAACAATAACTTGTCCATTTGAGCTTCGATTACAAAACTTTATATATGAAAGTTGATCATAAAATCACCAAGAATGCAACGGTGTAAGTTTCGTGGCTACATTCCAACAAAAATTTTCATCTTTAGCCTTATTATTTATTAATTTCTTATTGATTTTTATGGGATATTTCATTCACCCCCCTTAAAAAGAATTTTATCCCCGAAATCCCTAAGGGACAAATAGTATAATGTCACTCAACCACCATGTTATACAACCAAGTTATCTACACAACCATCTACTCAATCAAATATGCAATGTAATTATGTATGCAACATATTATAGATGAGTTCAATTCTAGCGTGAATGCAAAATCATGACATATAGGCATATATGCAAGCATCCTAAAAGTGCATAAGATTCTACATTAGTGCAAAAATAATGGTAAAAGGTATGGCAACCATCCCATACTATCCAATCTAACAACCGCGATGCAACGAAAAATCTAAATTTTAGAGGGAGAAAGTTTATCGAAGAAAAGGTCGGGATAAAAAGCCTTCATTTTCTCTTCGGTTTCCCATGCGCTTTCCGCTAGATTATATACCTATTGTAATCGGACCAAGCCTAATTTCTTTGTTACGAAGCTTCCTAGTTCCATGCTCCACTATGCGTGCAGTGGCATAGGGTGACATCGGCTCCATCTTAATATATGCTAATTGATCAGGCTCTACTATGGTGGCAATGTCATGAAAACATTTCCTCAAATGTGAAACATTTAAAACGTTATAAATTCCCGCTAACTTGTCTGGTAGCTCCACTTGATATGCAAGTTTCCCTATTCTTTTCAAGATCGGAAAAGGCCCAACAAACCCTTGGCGCCAACTTCCCCAACGTACCAAACCTCATAATCTTCCTAAAAGGGGAAACCTTAACAAATACCATGTCTCATACCGCAAACTCCAATTCCTTCCTTCGCTTGTCAGCAAAGGACTTCTGATGGTCTTGTGCAAACTTCGTTTGCTGTCTAATCATCTCTATCTATTTCGATGTCTCGCAAATCAAATCCGGTCTAAGTAGAATTTTGTTAATGGTTTCCCACCAAAAAATTTGGCAATTTGCATGGTCTTCCATATAACACTTCAAAGGTTTCCATGGCAATCATTGTTTGGTAACTATTATTGTATGTGAACTCTACTAAGGGTGGGTGATACTCCCAATGTCCTCCAAAATCTATGATGCAATTTATCAAAAATTCCTCCAAAATCCAATCCACCCTTTTCATCTGGCCATTCGGTATGTAGGTGGTAAGTAATGCTAAGATTCAATGTCTTTCTAAAAGCTGACTGCAAACTTCTCCAAAATTCGCTATGAACAAGGGGTCCCTATCACTAACAATGCTAACTGGAATTATGTGCTGTCGTACCACTTCTTTAATATAAATTTGTATTAGAGATGCCGCAGTCCTATTACTCCTAACTAATAAAGTAGGCATTTTTAGTGAGTCAGAAAACTATAATCCAAATATCTACATTGCCTCTTTGACTCCTAGGCAAATCATCTATAAAGTCTATCGATATATGCTCCATTTTCCAAGTTGGTACTTCTAGCAGTAACAATAGTCCTCTGGGCTTTTCTTATTCCACCTTTATGTTTTAGCATGTCAAGCACCTAAAAACAAATTCTGCTATCCTTTTCTTTATCCCTGGCCCATAGAAAATCCGCTTCAAATCCATATACATTTTACCTCCACAAGGGTGAATGGTCATCCGACAATTACTATGCTCAGCCAGAACTTCTTCCAAAATGTCCTTCACCAAAGGAACACAAAGGCATCCATCTCTTATTAATCCTCTTTCGTTAATCGCATACCTACCGCCATGGGGGAAATTCTTTCCTCTACTTAGCTTGTTCAAATACCTACTATCGTCGCATCTTTCTTCTGCTCATGCCCAATATAGTCCACCAATGCTGGCCTCACCTCCGTTGCTATTAGATAGTCTAGAGTGGGTTCCGATGGTGGTTAGAAATTGAAATTCGAGAGGAACTCCAACTACCTCCACTCATATATAGTACCTAGAGTAGCATGCCTACGGCTAAGGGTATCGGTGAATAACTCAAACCTTTCTCCCAAAAGATAACACCTCCACATCTTCAAAGCAATGACGATAATTGCTAACTCAAATTCGTGAAATGGGTACCTCTTATCATATTCCTTCAACTGCCTACTTGCATAAGCTATTACCTTGCCTTCTTGCACAAGAACAACTCTTAGTTCTGTACTACATGGATCAGTGTAACAAAGAAAGGCTTCGTCCCATTTGGAATAGTAAGTACTGGTGCACAATTCAACAGCTCTTTTAGCTTCTCGAATCCTTCCATGCATTTTTCATCCCAAGCAAAAACTAGTTTTTTCTTGGTTAAGTAAGTCAGTGCGATTGTTATCTTGGTAAAATCCTTGATAAACTTCCTATAGTAACCCACCAACCCAATAAAACTCGTAACTTTCCCTGCATTCTTCAGGATCTTCCAGTCTTGAACAGCTTCTACCTTCATGGGTCTATTGACAATCCCTTCTCGGAGACAATATGACCAAGAAATCTTACCTCCTTCCAAAACTGACACTTTGAGATTTGACTTTTAGTTGGTCCTTTTTCAAGGTCTCTAGTACCACCTTTAAGTGATTTTCAGGCTTATCTTCACTTCTAGAGAATACTAGAATATCATCTACGAACCTATGACAAATTCAGCTACACTCTAAAGAGTCTACTCATCAAATCTACAAAGTATGCAAGGGCATTTTGTCAACCCAAAAGGCATTACTTCCTATTCATATAGTCCGCCTGGAGTGCAAAAAGCGGTCTTCTGCTTGCAATCCTCAGTTATTGTCAATTAATGGAATTTAGTGGCCAAGTCCTATTGGAAGAAGATTTTGGCTCCAACAAGCTAGTCAAATAATTCATCTGTTCTAGGTAAGGGATACATATTCTTCTTAGTTTGCTTGTTGAGTTCTCTATAGTCAATGCATATTCTAAAAGATCCATCTGCCTTCATGGCGAAGACAACAGGTGCTCCCCATTCAAAAGTACTTCGACGAATAAATATTTATGCAGTAGTTCTAAGATTTGCTTATCCAACTCTTGCCTTTCTTAAGGAAACATATGTCTTAATGGCAGCGTGAAGGATCTAGCGTCCTTTTCTAATTACTTATGTACTCTATCTCCCTTCAGGGTGGGAGACTTAAGACTTCTTTAAAAGCATTAGGAAATTCTCGAACTGTGGGCACAGACGTGAGCTCATCTTATGATAGGCTCAGCGAATATAAATAGCTTAACTCAATTGAGTTTTAGGGTGTAGAAGGAACATTTATATCTCTCCCCTTACAACTCCTTAACCATACAATCCTTCTATTACATTCTAAGACAGCCCTATAGTAAAATAACATATCCATCCCTAGGATAAGTCCATACCCCTCAAAACCAAGAACATACGCATTGTATGTAAAATCAACGTTACATATTTCCACAACTAGGTCTCTACAAATTAAAGAAAGGTGTGTCGATCCCGCAATAGGATTTAACACAACTATTCGGTTAGTGATAACTTGGGTTTTTAGACTCAAGGAGTTGACTACATTTCTAGTTACAAACAAATGGGTTGCTCCCGAGTCAAATAAGGTACGAATAGTATTCCTGGAAATAACAATTGTACCTTCCATTGCAGCTTTTCCTTGATCTCTAGGAAGAGGTCTAATTGAGATAGTTAAAGCCTCAATGGCATAAGCTTGCCCACTTTGTCCCTTCTTCGCTAGCTTTGGATACTGATTTTTGAAGTGTCCCTCCTCATGGCAGTGATAGCATCTCTATTTGAACTCCTCTCTCATCAAGCTCACCGTAGTCCTTAATAACATATCCCTTCTTTTGACGTCTACTACATATCATGCTTCACTTCTTGATCTTTCCCTTGCCCTTCTTGTCTGCCAAAAATCCTCCTTTCATAACTCCACCTTGACTTTGTGCTGGCCTTACCTTCTTCTTCTCCTCAATACCTGCAATCTACAGTAGGGTCATTTCAACTATCATTTCATAAGTGGCACCGATGGGTACTTGGAACAAAAGCAGCTCCTTAAGTGGAGAATTCATCCCTTTAATGAACTTCATAGCCTTCTTTATGGAGGTATCAATTAGAATCAATTCAAACTTAGCTAGCTCCATGAACTTACTGATGCACTCCTTCAATGTGGAGTCTCCTAGATTGAGTTTTATAGACTTTTCCAATGCAAATTTACTTTAGCTCTAGACATGAATTGCGACTTGAAGCGAGTTCTAAATTCATCCCAAGTGATTCTCTCCTCAGCATTCTCATTAGCCACTACAGTCCACTAATCTAGCGCACCCTCTTTAGATACCATGCAACCATCCTCCTCATGATCCGGTCTTCTCATCCAAGCTCTTGAAATATCCATTCACAATCGTTAATCCAAGACTTTGTTTCCACAAAACTTTCTGCTCTCGTATACACATGTCCTCCCATATTTTGGAAGCCTTTACACAATTTTGTGAAGTCTAGTGGGTGAGGTGCTGCTTCGACAGACGGAGCACCAGGTGCCGTTGGTGCAGCTTGTTGAGAAATGAGAACTTGCCTTACATGCCTTAGGTATTGCTTAAATCATTCTGGCATCCCCCTAATTGTGGATATTTTTTGGGTGAAGGGGTTCCTAGCCTCAAAGGGATAGTTACAAGCCATACTTAACTATTTGCAAGTTAGAGCTTTTAGTTACAACTTCCTAAGGTAGTATTATTTGCTCAAAATAAAAATTTTCCTAGTGTTTTGCATGTGTTCATTAATATATATATATATAGTAGGGTTTTGAAAAATGCTTTCAAAATAAACAAAAATGCACTCTTACGTAGGCCTATTTCTGTAGATCGGTAACATAAACTCTGATACCAAATGTAACAACCCTCTCCAAAACAGACCTAATTTGACCAAATAAAAGCCCATCGAACCTTAGGCCCATTCCAACCTGGCTATTATTTAGTAAAATTTATATAATGAACAATATACATAGCTATTTATTTATGTTTTCAAAATCTCACCACGGAATGAAGAAAATATAATAACAGAATAAACACCCATTTCATAAAAATCCATCTCAGAAATGCAACATAACATCCTAAATATCCAAAATACAATATCTTAAAATAACATTAATATGTATGAAACTGGATACATCATAATATATCAAAAACATAGATAAATAGTAAACCTGCAACCAATCTTCATCACTGCCACCATCTTCTCCATTAGCATCATTTCCTCTAACCTGTGTGTTGTAATGAGAAGGGGGTCAACACAACAATGTCCGGTGAATAAAATTCTCAAGTCTTACCATAATAGTATTTTGATAGTATAATTTAGATAAGTGGTATGTCTTATGGGTCCAATACTACCCTACCAAGAAAACTTCCAACTGTAAATCCAAAGGCTCTCCAGTCCGACTCCATAATGTACCTTCAACTATAGACTAAAGGTCCTTTCCAGTCCAACGCAACTACCATTAATCATGTCCTAACAATGTGAGAGAGTACATGGGCCACTTAATGCCTCTTTAATGAAATTTAGGCAGACTCTGACCATTTAATACCTATACCCAAGGAAGATCACCATTATTTAATACCTAAATCTAAGGTGTACCCCTCTCTGGTACTCCCTAACTAACATCACATGAAATCTCATCAGGCCACTTAATACTTCTTTATTGGAAGAGGCGAACCCTACAAAACCATTTAATACCTCGACCTTGAAGCGGACCCCTCCCGAAATTCCCACTACCATGACTAAAAGAAAATCTTGACCATTTTATACTTCTCAAGTAGGATAGATGCAGACCCTACAATAGCTACTTAATATCCCCAACCCAGAAGCAGGACCTACGCCTTACGACCAGTAACCCAAATTGAGATGTCTCACCTTAATCTAGCTATTCGTACGTGCTGATAGCCAAATTTGCTGGACAGACTTACCCTATAGAATAGGGACTAACCTCGCGTCCACCATGGATACTCATTATAGACGGTGTCTCACATCAGTCCTAAAGTCACAATGCTGGTAACCAAATTAGCTGGGCAGATTTCTATGTGGTTTTGACTGACTTCGCATCTCTATATCTTAATCATATTTTTGCTCTCCTAACATACTACCATATATATACCTCACCGCATTTCGCATTAAGGCCATATAAGGAAAATGGCTTATTCCGCCTTTAATTATGGATTAATTTCCATAGTTATCCTCAATTTCCTTCTTAAGGGCTTAATGCTATTTACTAACCTATTTGTACTACACGATTAATGTGTTAATATTTATACGTTATTAATATATTTATGTGCTAATATATTTATACATGCGTAATTTAAGCTAACTAAATATTCCTAAATGTGTGATGATTTTCGCTTCCTATACTAAACGTTTAAAATGTCAAAACTTTCAAATTCATACAAGTCTAACTTTATACGATAACTTACAAAATAGTTAATATAACTAGCTAAACAATAGACTTGCATTAACAAAATAAAATCAAATACCAAACTTATTTTATATTAACATAGTAGAGTCAACGCCTCTATTTTAAAGAATAAAACTTACAATATAAACCATTTATATTCTATTAAACTTTTACATATATAATGAAAAAGGGATTCATATTTATATTACGAAAATAGGCAGTTCAAACTACGAGTAGGAGAATTCGTACTTTACGCATCATTTCCTAACTTATTTTTTTAAAACCCTTAAACACAACAATAGAGAAAATTTGGAAGTGTAATAGAATATAATCTATTTAAATTGCAATAACAAACAAATTCTACTATTTTAATATAAAACAATTGAGATTTTAGCAAACCTAAGAATTGGCAATTTGTTTGGGGAATTTTGGGGTTATAGTTTTAGGGTTTTCATGTACAAAATTCCCTAAGGCATAAAGCAAATCCAATGTAACGACCCATAATTTTAGTCATTTGAATTTATAATATTTAATTGATTTTAAATATTGAAAAGTTAATTTTATAAGTTAAATAACTTGGATTTCAAATATAACAAGTTATTTGATAATTTGATTATTAAATTTAATATTTGGAATTGTTTTAATAATTGAATCTTGAATTTAGTATGAATGAAAACGATTTCAAAAGTTGAATTAATTCTATTTAAACAAGAATGAAGATAGTAAACTTTTAATTTTGAATTAAAGGTAAGTAAACTGATTTTGGAAATTACTCGTTTTAATTAACGTGTAAAAATAGTCTTCCAGGGTTTAGTCTTGGACTTTGATGAAACTAGTTTCATTGGATCCGTAATGGTGAATTATTATATGCAGTCGAATTTGGTAGCGATTGGACGTATCGTTTGGTCATGCGAGATCGAAACACAAAGAAATTTATTTCAGAAGTTAATATAAATAACTGGGTTTGAAAAGCTATCTTCTGTATACGATCGAATTAGGCCTCAAGACTAGTTCTATTGCGTTTGGAATAGGGGTATAACATATAGAACGCTAGACAGCATGCCTCATTTGGAGTTCGTAACTTTCGGGCGTTTAAAGATGAATATTTTTAAATTTAAATAATATAATATTCTTTATGTTCAACCATGTTGCCCATACCTTACCATGACTGCACACGATCACGCCCATACCTTTTCTCCCCTATATTATTCACGTTCATCTGAGAAATTAGTTCACTATTTATTTATAAAAACAGTCAAATCCAACGGCCATTGATCGAAGAAGCCACTAGGGGCCAAATCAGGCATAGTTGTCAAGGAGATTGGTTCGTCATGATGAGAGGAGCGTTCTGGTCGGCTGGATTAAGGCACGGCGGCACGAGGCAGCGGCGAATCTACCACGTTCGTGGGCTAGGAGGTTTTGTATATTGGCTCGATTCCCGGCAACACACGCGTGGAGGATGGCGCAGGCGATCGGCAAGGGTGGAGCGGCGCTTGCGAGCGACGCTGGTGGTGAGCGGCGGTGGTAGGCTGGGTTGCAATTTTGTGTGGGCCTTGGTATTGCGAGACCGTGGTCGAGGAAGTATTGAAGAAAAGGATATAAATTAATTTAAATAGTTTAAGTTTAAGTTAATTATAGCTTAATTCATTTAAATGTTCGTTAATCCATATCAAACTCGTACGAGGTCCAAATCGAACGCGACAAGTCGCGTTGCGATCGTATTGATTAAGGCTACACTATAGATTTAGATTGGACCAATTCAGAGCTAGTTGGAATTTTGGATTAAAATTAGACGTTCATTCAATTTTAATTCAAAACGGAATTTTTAGACGACTATTAAAGTCAATGTGAGTTAATCTCACCTTTCTGGTTAATCAAAAAATTTATACAGTCAATAAATGTTACTTATTGGATGTTTGGATATTTATTTCTGATCATTATTGATTGTTTGGATAATATACTAATTAGTATTAGTTGGATTGGATATATTCCCGCCAATTGGAGCGGATGAGACCCTATTACGTTCCCGTATAAGAGCAGATGACCTTTTGTACACGAATCCCACCTCCAAGCGGTTAATTTATATTTTTATGATCATATACTATATATGATGCAGGAGGACGGGTTGGAGGGATCCAATAGGATTCCTCGCACTATTGATTTTATTTTCATATATATATTGATATATGACTTGTTGATGCCATATTGATGACATTGATATGATTTGCTTAATTAGTGCTTTAGTAGCACCGGGCCTCATTCTTGGTATTTTAAAATACTATAAAATAATGATTTGATTAAAGGGAATTCTAAGCAATTTTAGAAATTATATATATGTTTAAATAATGATTCTTGAATTATTTGAAGGTGTAATTTATTTAAAAATCAAAGGTATGATTTTTAAATATAATAAATTGATAGTTTTATATAATATTCTAAATAGAGAATTCCAGACTATAAAATATATATTTTTTATAATCTTGGAGGATAAATCCATCTTTTAAAATAAAGAGATATGTTTTAAAAGAAATCAGAAATATTTTGATATAATGTTTATAAATCGTCATTGTACAAAGTGATAATATAAGTATATAAGTACATATATTATGATTTATTTACAAATGTGAAATTTATAAATGGGATAAATTTATAAGAGTGATATTTTTACAAAGGAAGAAAGATTTGTAAAATCATATATTGTTAATAAAAATATGAATTTATAAATGGGGTTTATAAATTAAAGGAAACTATTATCTTCTAATAAATTGGAGAATAAATCAAACGTTGGATTTATTTTAAAATACGGGATGCTATTTAGAAATAGTTTACTCTATTTTGGGAATTGAAGGTAAGGGTAAATTTGGAATGTTAAACGATATTTTATAAATAAAAAGTGATTTATCCATATGGAAGTAACATTAAAATGGATAATGATTGATGTTTTTAAACATGACTCATGAATAAGTGAGATATATAAAGAAAATAAAGTTATAGTGGAATGTATAAATAAATGGGTTTTATGAAAGGAAGTTTTAATAAAATAGAAAGAGATTCGTAAATATAGTTTTATAGATATGAAAATTACTGGGTTGAAGATTTAAGAATTTATTTTTACCAAGGAAATATATATTGTTTTAAAGTTGGTTATTTATGTTAATATTGCTTAAAGTTGTTTGTAAATATTTAATAATCTTGAAAGGTTAATTATTAAGATTATTAATATGGTTTGAAATTAATCATAATGATTATTAATAATATTTTGGAAATTTATTATTATTACTTATATAGTAAAGACTAACTATTGTTTTATTCATAATGTTTGAACTATTAGTTATTATTTTTAAGAGGTTAAAAGTTAATAATAATAGTTTATTTATGATGGTTTCGAGATTCGTAAATAGAGTTTTGCAAATGGACTTAGGTCTTTATAAGGGGAGCTTATAAAATGGTTTGAAGATTTAAAGGAAGATTATTTACAAGGTAAAGAGGGATATAAATAGATGGATATTTACAAACGAATTTTAGAAATGGGTTTATAGATTTATGAAAAGAGTTTCATAAATAATTGGATGGTTTATAAAAAGGGTTTTAGAAATTTAAAATAGAGTTTTTAAATGATTTTAGAATTTGGAAAAAGGAGATCTTCCTTAGTGTTTGGTTAATATACTTATATCGTTGAGATAAGTATATGGATATTTTCTAAGTATTAAAAATATAAGGGTTGTGAATATATCTCTGTAAATTATTTTGATACAAGCATTTACAAGATGATTTGAATTAATAAAAAGATTAATTATGGAGGCTTAGTATTGCTTGGTGCTTAACCAAATGTTGGTTTTTCCTATGGATTAAATCCCTGAATGAATGTTTGTTATTCGGTAGTTAAATAACCGACTATCGAATTTGGACCCAAATATAACTTTGGAAATATCTAGAGGAAACACGTGAGTTATATAGCACAGTCATCTCCGATGATGCTGTACTGTGCGTGTAAATCTCGTTTCGTTCTTCTAAGACAATGATAAGGAAATCCATCCACTAACGGTTAGGAGGTTATCTACGATCTTATCTTTTACAGTTTATTTCCTAAAGAACTAGGGTTGAGTTTACCAGAAACCGTCGAATGTTGTTTCAAAGAGACCAGGATCGGATATGTTTTCTAAAAACCACTCCGATCCAACTTAAACGTTCGAAGTGAAGACATCTTAAAGATGATGGAATTGGAGACAAAGCTCTCAAACATTTCATTCAGTCCCAGAACGAGCTTGTATGGATGAATACTAATATTGCATTATTGCCTGGAGGGAAGTGTTAGTATTCCAAGTAGGAAGTGTTATATGAATGGTAAATGCATGGCCTCTTCGAGCCTCACATCCGGAAAATGAATAAAGCAGGGACATGTGGCAGGGCTAAGTGGGTCGCACCCAAGTAGGGTATGATCATCCCAAGTCTAGAGCGATATTCATGTATGCTTCGGGATCCCATTGTGTGGTTGTTGATAGCAACCAAGGGGTGATCATATTCGGTGCTACTCGAGTAGGGGGTAGTGTCGGTCCTGAGTAGCAGAGGTGCAACGTATTGTAGCCCCCCGTACATTTTATATAGAGGTGTACGAATTTGGTAGGTAGACCCTTACCCTTTCATAGTTGGAATCCATTCTCCAATACGAACCTTCGGTTTTGATTGTAGAACCCAGTATGCTGGAATTTAATTAATGTAACAATTTCAGCTATGATTAATATGTATTTGTATATTAGACACTATTATAATATCAGTGGATTTCACTAAAGACTAGAGTCAATCCTGCTTACATTGATTCATATTCAGCTACATTATTTGTTGCGGGGAACCCTAACTTCATTGCGTAGTATAGGTGGTGCCCGTTTGATGTTATTATAACATATCCCGCCCCGGCTCCCTACTCGTATGATGCGCCATCACAAATAACTGCCATATGGGTTTTTGATCCTTTTCTTTCTCCAATTTTTCTTTTACAAAGTTTGTACATTCATTAATAAAGTCTGCTAATGCTTGCCCTTGATTGCTGCTCGTGGCTGAAATTCAAGGCCATACTGACTAAGCTCAATTCCCCACTTTACCAGCCTACCCAAAGTTTCAAGCTTACTAAAGACTTGTTTGAGTGGAAAGTTAGTCATTACTCTGATTAGGTGCGCTTGAAAGTATGCTCTAAGTTTTCGTGTTTTAAGTATCAAGCAGTAAGCTAAATTTCTATTACAGGGTATCGAACCTCTGTGTCTTTTAACCGCCTGCTCACATAATAAACAAGAAGTTGGCCCCCTTTTTCCTGTTTAATCAAAACTGAACTAACTACATGTTCCGAAACTGCCAAGTATAAGTACAAGACTTCCCTATTCTCGGGGCTGGATAATATTGGTGGTCTTTCCAAATGGCTTTTTATTTATTTGAAGGCTTTCTTACAATCCTCTCCTCATTCAAAGTTTTTTCTCTTCTTGATCACATTGAAAAAGGGGATGCACTTATCAGTTGCTTTGGAGATGAACCTGCTTAGGGCAGCAACCCTACCGTTTAAACTTGTTATCCGGGTTTTTAACCCAACGGGACCCAATAGAAAATAGAACAGTTCCGTTACATCAAAATGGCTTAGAACTTAACAAAAAAAGGCTAAAATGTGGACTTATCGAGAGCCAATACCATAATACTGAAGCGATGAATCAATTTGACTAAACCAAGAAACTAGCGTCTGTCCAGTCCAATCAATGGCTAAGCATAACCAGCTAGTAGATAGTCATCAAAATGGAACAACGTGCAACAAGACTACACGAACAACATTGAAACAAGGCCATGAAAGCATTCCACACCTCAAGCTCCATAAATGGTTCAAGTCCTCGGATCGCTAGCGATCCATGCAAGAAATGGGCCACAGATAGAAACAAGGGACAGGGAACCTCGAAGACAGAGATGAAAAAAGCCAAATGTATGGATCGCTAGCGATACATACACGATGGATTGCTAGCAATCCATATAATACCATGATGCTTGCGACCTTGCGAAATGGAGTATAGAATGAAAGCAGCTAAGTGGTTGGCTCACGAGCGAGCCAAGCTTATGGGTCGCTAGCGATCCATAGACCATGGATCGCTAGCTATCCATGGTTTTGGCTCGGATCGCAAGCTAAACTCCTCTGGGTCATTATGTATCCATCTACAAGGGATTGACAGGCATATTTGGTCCAGAGGCCCTCCGATCTCTATAAATATCGTCTAGCCTGCAACATAAACTGGATTTTCTCTGGACTGGTTGCTGAAACTCCATTGGAAACATTCTTCACTCTCTACCTCCCTCACAACAATCTCCAAAGGGATTTACTGTGATTCTCCAGTTGATTCCAACTCTGGGGGTTCAATCTACCTAAGGATAATCAAAGCCTTGTAATCAAATACTTCTTGTCAAAGCAATCAGTCTATAATAAAATAATAAAGTTGATGTAGGCTTCATTAACAGCCGAACCACTATAAAAATTCCCTGTCTTCTTTCTTTTACTATTCTTTTCTATATTTGTTATCTGTGATATTTCTCTATTAGAACAGGGCTGGTGCTTTCAAACTCAAACCAGGGTGTTGATTCATTTTTTGGGTTAACATTGTGGTGCTTTCACTGAGAACCCAAACTCATGATCCAGATCTAGCTATCTATTTTGGAACCCATAGGTCCAGGAGTTAGATCCTCAAACTTTGCTGGAAGAATTCGCTGTTGGGAATCAATGGCCCCTGGAAGAAGAAGAACTGCCTCTGGAAGATCCATAGGGGCAGTAGTAGCTGGAGAAGATGTTAATCCCCAACAAACTGAAGTAAATGGTGCTAATTTAGGGAATCAGGTGCCAGCATCCTCCAGTCAGCACGAAGTTGTCACCATGGATGAGTTGAATAAAATGGTTGATGAGATCAACCAAAAAATGGAAAGTAGCCAAAAGGCTCTAATGGATAAGCTTAACGCTCTCCTAACCCTACAGTCAAATCCTGCTCCAAGCATTATGCCTGAACCCGCGGCTGCTATAGAACAGGAGAATTCCTCTGTTTCTAGTCTACATAGAAGAAATGGAAAGCAGCGACAAAAAAGGGTAACAACAGTACTTAACGTGGACAGAAATACAAGTACTCCATTCGCTACAAGGCAACCTATTCTGAACTTGAATCAAGGGGCAAAGACCCCGTTGGAAGACATAGCTATGAATCTCTCCGACTTAGAGGATGGAGAGCAAGACGACAAATTGGAAGAAAATGCCAATGCATTCGATAATGCAAGGAATACTCAAACTGCTCCAGTTAAATAAATCGCAAGCCAATGAGACCCTGCAGGAGTGGCTCTCCCAATGACAGGAGAGCCTAGGTTTTAGCGCACTCACCAAGTCCGTTCGCAAAGCCAAACACTTGGCGTAGTGACTGATTGTTGTCCACAGAACTACCGGACATCAGAGGCATACATAGTAGATATGGTTAAACGATTAATGGAGGAGAGTAAAAATTGAAGAGATGATGAATAGGGATCTGCACCAAGTCTGACTCCCTTCACCAATGAAATCTAGAATGAGAAATATCCAGAAAAATTCGCAATGCCAACTATTCCGTCCTATGACGGGACAAAAGACCCAAAATCTCACTTGTACAAATATAGTTGGTATATGGACGGAGCTAATGCCTCTGAAGCCGTTCGATGAAGATGCTTTCCTATCTTTCTCGAAGGAGTTGCGTCAATGTGGTTCAGTAGGGTTCCACTAAGATCTATCTCTACTTTTGACCAATTGGTGACAAGGTTTCTTGATCAGTTCAGACTCCATACTGCGCAAACAAAAGATGTCATGTCCCTATCTGGATTGTTCCATGGGCGCAACGAATCACTGAAATATTTCATGAACAGGTTTAATACTGTAGTAATGGAAGTAAGCAACCCCAAAGAAGACATGGTCTTTATGGCATTAGTCCGTGCCATTCACCCGGAAACTGAATTCGAAAAGTGGATTAAGATGAAGCAACCTACCACCAGGAAAGATTTCAATCGTAAAGCAAGTTAGAACCTAAGGTTGGAGGAAGCACAGGAATTGGAAAGGAAGTCTACTAGAGTGCAACTGACGAACGTCGGGCAAAGCGATGTAGCAATGAAACAAAAAGTGCACACTTCTCAGGCTGCTGAAGGAATCACTGGGAAAGAGGGAAATTCAAAGAGAAAAAGTCAAAACTCCAATAAGAAGAATGGTAATGGCAATAATAAAAAGCTCAAAGGGTTTAGGCTCGAAGGCTACATTTCCCTAAATGACATGCCGAAAAACTTTTTTCTCGTGACTCAAGGGACTGAGGAATACAAAAAGCCCCTCGGAAAGGAAGTAACCGAACAGTAGAAGGGCTTGGGAAAAATTTTCCGCTTTCAGGAGACACACGGCCACAATACGAACGAATGACGCCACCTAAAGAATCTCATTGAGGAGCAGATCTAGAATAACAAACTCCAGTAGTACGTAAGGCAGCCACAAAACCTCGATCAATGTGCGACTCCTCAGCATCTAAGAAAACAAAGGAATCAAGTTGGAACTAGTAGAGAATGGTCGAAACGAATTGACCAAAGGCTTATTATTGGAACAATATCTGGGGGACCACACCCCGCATAAAGAAGTTGGGGGGAAATGAAGTGATATGCAAGTTGAAGCATGCTCCGAAGGAATCATGTTTAGCTGTAGAAGATGAAACTCCAACCAAGCTGCAAAGGGTCTTGAATGAGGACATAGTGTTCCGAATCGGGACACCGAGGGGATCGAAGCTCCAACTCTCGATCTGATGGTGGTGACGATAGGAATTGGACCTATGGTTGTTCGATGGGTGTTGGTTGATAGTGGAAGCTCCTTTAACACACTCTTCAAACATACTTTCGATCAATTGAAGATTGGCATGAAAAGCGTATCGCATGCCAGACAAAGATTCAGAGGTTTACTGGTGAACCCAAACAACCAGTAGGAACAATTGACCTAGCTGTGGAGCTTGGAGAGGGTGAGCGAAGGGTCACCCTCATTCAGACTTTTGTGATCATGGATGAAATGTCAGCATACAATGCCTAATTAGGACGACCTGCATTAGCTGACTTCAGAATAGCATTGGCCCAATGGTGCCTTACAATGAAGTTTCATATAGAGCACGGAGTCGGAATTGTGAAAGGAGACCAAAGCGACGTCCAATAATGCTATATCGCAGAATTGCATGAGTCAAGAAGAAAAGAAAAGGGAAAGGATGTGGGGAAAACTCTCCACATTCGTGAGCCTACTGAATAGCAGTTACAGTGCTGCTCCTGGCTCGGGGACCATAGTCGATTCAACATGGCTTTGGACCCTAGAAAGAAGAGTTCAAGGGAGGATCGGCCAGCACCGGCAGAATTAACGGTGTTTGTCCTAGTCTTTATGGACGACCCAACGCGGGTCTTGAAAATTGGATCGCACCTTGGAAACAGGATGCGGTCGGAACTAACTAAATTCCTCCATGCCAATTTGGACGTATTTGCTTGGACGCACTCCGATATGTGCAAGGTATCACCTGAAATTGCCTGCCACTCGCTCAATATCGACCTCAAATTCACGCTAGTAAAGCAAAAAGGCGCAGCTTGGGCCCTGAATGGTCCAAGGCACCGAGAGAGGAGGTAGACAAACTGATGACTAATGGCTTCATCCTAGACGCAACTTACCCCAAATGGGTATCAAACCCAGTCTTAGTCAAAAATCTAACGGAAAATGGCGAACTTGTATTGACTTCTCAGATCTAAATAAAGCTTGCCTGAAAGATAGCATCCCACTCCACAGAATCGATCAGCTTGTGGATGGAACGACGTGGCATGAATTGCTGTCATTTATGGATACATACTCGAGCTACAACCAGATCCTAATGCATGAGCCAGATCAAGAAAACACCTGTTTCATCACCGATTTGGGACTATACTGCTATAGAGTAATACTATTCGGTTTAAAAAACGCTGGGGCAACATACTAAAGGCTAGTAAATACTATTTTCAAACGTCAAATCGAAAAGACAATGCAAGTTTATGTGGATGACATGTTGGTCAAATCTCGAGTAGTTGCTAACCATCTAGAAAATCTTGCTGAAACGTTCGAAATACTCCGGAAGTATGGAATGAAGCTTAACCCACTAAAATGTCACTTCGAAGTGGCCTTCGAGAAATTCCTAGGATTCATCGTAAGTGCCAGGGGCATCGAAGCAAATCCTGACCACATCACGGCACTACGAGAAGTCCAAGCTCCAAAAAATAAGAAGGTACTGCAAAGTTTAAATGGATCCAAAACACCAAGGCGGAATATTTGGCTAAACTAGCAAGCTCCGGAGAAGCTCAATCATTGGGGCTCATCCTAGTCGAAACTTTGACCACCCCGAGCATAGATGAGATAAACGTCGACTGGATCCTCGAGACAACCATCGAGCCAGAGACATGGATGATATCGATAAAGGACTATCTACTTGCAGGAACCCTTCCAACTGACTACAACCAATGAAAAAAGCTCCTCCGAAAGGCACCACGGTTCATGATACAGGATGGAATACTCTATCGAAGGGGATCTCGAGCTCTCTTCTTAGGTGTGTGACCGATAATGAAGCACGACGAATTCTAAAGGAGGTACATGAAGGCAAATGCGGAGACCACACTAGGGGCAAACCATAGCAAAGAAAGTCCTTTAGTATGGATATTTATGGCCAACAATAAACCGCGACGCTGCAGACTACGCCAGAAGATGCGATCGCTGTCAAAGATTCAGCAAAATTAAGAGAACTTCTTCAACGGAAGTAACGTAGATGGTCAGCCCATGGCCGTTTGCAATATGGGGAATCGACTTGATAGGTGCCCTGCTGATAGCAAAAGGAGGGGCTAAATATGCCATAGTTGCCGTAGATTATTTCACAAAATGGGCCGAAGCGGAACCGCTGGCTACCAAAACCACAAAGAAAGTCATTAATTTCTTTACTAAAAACATTATTTGCCGATTTGGTGTGCCACAAAAAGTCATCACGGACAATGGAACTCAGTTTGAAAGTGCCGAGTTCAAAGACTTCTGCAAGTGCTTCCAAATTGAAAAAAGCTTTTCCGTGGTGGCTCATCCGCAAGCAAAAGAGCAGGTGGAAGCAATAAACAAGATCATCAAATCAACTATCAAAAGGCGACTAACAAAAGCAAAAAGAAACTGGGTTGACGAACTTCCACTCAAACTATGGGCTTACAGAACTACTCATAAAGCGGCAACCGACCACACTCCATTTCACCTTGGCGTATGGTTCAGAAGCAATGATTCCTGTTGAACTGGAAGTCCCCTCGCACCGAATACAGAACTTCAATCAAAAGCAAAACGAGCAGCTCATACTCGAATCGCTGGATATGATTGACGAAAAAAGAGAAAAAGTAGAATTGAGAATCGCCACCCACAAAAAAAGTCGCACGGTACTTCAACTCCAAAGTTCACAATCAAAGCTTCGAAGTGGGAGATCTTATGCTCAAGCGAGTTTACCCCCATCCTGGGGACCATCGGACCAAACTGGGAAGGACCGTATGTCATCAATCAAAAGCTAAGACACGGGACTTTCAAGCTAACAACCGTCGACAGAACTCAAGTTCCCATGGCATGGAATACCGAATTGCTCCGCCGTTACTTTGCCTGAAAGATACTTACGTACTTTTTATTTTCCAACAAATAAGCCATCTTGGGATGCCGGGGGCATTGTATATAGGCAAAAACTGCCCCGCTTTCCTTAATAAAGCTTGCTTCTTGAACCAACAAAACCATGTTCATAATAACTGCCTTTCGGGTCGACGAAAGCAAATCGACTCAAACCTTTAGATCGGCGGAACCCGATCTTGGTCTTCTAAAAACCGGTGCTGCCCCGGTAACATCGGGAAGGCTACACATATGCTCCTCACATTGCCCGAAGATAGGCAACACTGAGAAGCACAAAAAGCAGTGCATTTCATTAGCCGTGCACTAACTTCTAAAACTTACACTCCTCACGTTGCCCGAAAATAGGTTATACCGAGGAGCACAAAAAGCCAGGTATTTCGTAAGTCATGCACTAACTTCAAAAACTTACACTACTCACGTTGCTCGAAGATAGGGAACACCAAGGACCGCAAAAAGCCGCACATTTCATAAGCCGCACACTAACTTCTAAAACTTACACTCCTCACGTTGCTCGAAGATAGGAAACACCGAGGAGCACGAAAAGCCGCACATTTCGTAAGTCGCACACTAACTTCAAAACTTACACTCCTCACATTGCTCGAAAATAGATAACACCGAGGAGCACGAAAAGCCATGCATTTCGTAAGCCGCGCACTAACCTCCAAAATGCCAACTCCTCACGTTGCCCGAAGATAGGAAACCCAAGGAGGACTAAAAGCCGCGCATTCCATAAGCCGCGCATTAAAAATCAAAAGACTAACTACTCACGTTGCCCGAAGACAGGTAACTCTGAGGAGCATGAAAAATCATTCACTGATTCTTAAAACTCAAACTCCTCACCTTGTTCGAAGATAGGAAGCATCGGGGAGCACTAAAACACACGTTCCTCGTGTTGTCCGAAGATATGCAGCGCCAAGGGGCACCAAAAACCGTACATCCCATAACCAGCACCAACTGCTTCTATAATCAGGAATAATGAGCACAACTCCAACAAAATTGGAATGCTGCAAACCAATAAAAAAGTTTTAACTTAGGACACTTAATGATTTAAACCGCCCTCAGTTAACCCATGCAATGTGCACCACTCAAACACGCATATATCGCATACTTGCCGGAATATTACAAGAAACTTGGATTACATGCTAAAGTTGCAAAACTTCCGAAAAAAAGGAAAATCAAGCTGTAACTTAGCCAAATTTCAAGTTTAATATGAAAATTGTCTAAACTCTAAGTTACCGGTCATTTGAAAATTGTTTGAAGTACACCAGTACTTGAATAAAAACATGTGAATAAAAACACGTGAAATCAATAAGTCCACAAGTTCTGTCACTCCAAACAAAGAACTTTTAAACAAAGAATTTTTAAATTCTGTTAATTTTTAAGTAAAGAATTTTTAAGTTCTGTTAAATTTTAAAGTTCTGTTACTTCAAACGAAGGATTTTGGCAGTAATCACAGGACTAGATAAGTATAAAATAAAACAAGCATAAGTGTACAAAACATATATGAGCAGACAAATGAGAATACAGTCAAACTATCAATATATTGCTTATAATTTTCTTCACACAGGGTCAAAACGTGGGGGCCACACCCACACAACACCGGCCAACAAAAAGAAAATGCAGACTCCACAGTAAAAACACTAAGTGCAGACTCTGTACTTGAACAAAATGATTCAAAAGGAACCAAAAATCAAATTAGTCTTCACACGAGCTTGTCAATGCTTCCTTCCACCGCTCCCTTTTCCGCCCTTTGTTGGTAGCTTCTACTTCATCTCAGGAGTAGTGTCGCTGCTAGTAATGTCAACGAACACCTTAGTGGAAATGTCCTCCTCTTCCTCTTCAACCTTCTTAAAAGATTCTCCCTCCCCTTGCATTTTCGGGATTTACGGGAGCGCTTTGAGGCCTTGATCGCTTTAACCTTTTCCTTCTTGATAGCGACTAGCTCGTGCTGAGTCTGGCGAGGCTGCTCTATCTGGACTTCTTGCTCTTTAATTTTTTCCGCTGTTATGTCTCCTTATAAAGACACAGAACGGTCATCTAGGCCATGAAGCGCGGCTATCTTTTTGGACTCCGGCCCTGGCTGCGAGCCGGACATGGACATAGAAACAGGAACATGAGCAGAGACAACCACAGAGGATGTAGAAATAACAGCAGTTCTGGGAGCTGAGGAAGCTGGCACATCAATAGGAAAGATGGACGGACCTATAAGATCAAAAACGAAAGTGTTAAATTGTTCCTGCTCTTGCGGCGTAAGTTGGAAGCTCCCGAACTCGAAGGAAGCGAGAACATTACATACACCGAAGGAATGGTCAAGAATGTCGACTTCATATTCACCACCTTTGCCTTCTTTCGATGGTTCCACTACCTGAGGAAGAGTCTCGAGCTCTGAACTTGCTGGCAGGTCATGGGGCTGCTCCGATGATTCGCCCGCGCAAGAAATAAAAGGCTTGGTGAGCGCTTCGGCGGCAGTCGTTAAAGCAGCATCGGTGGCCTCTTTTTCTCTTTCGAATCGAAGAATGTCCCGACCCTCAAGCAATGCCTTCTTTGACTCTTCATTAAGGTAGGCATCATGTAACTCCCGTTTGGTATAAACATCACCACTATCGAAGAAGCAGGATAAGATTTCTTCCCAAACTAAAGCGAGAGTGCGCGGGAACTTCGGACCCAAGTACCTGAGACTCCCTTGGTGCAACAGGGAGTTAACATAAAAATTCAAAATGGTCGCGTCTAGCTTTTCCATCTTTCTTTCAAAAGTATTTTGGAGCTCCAGGTAATCCGCTCTGACGGCGGCTTTATCAACTTCAACGGCAGATTTATCGGCACTAAGCTGCGCGACCTAAGCTTGTAGCCTGACAATTGTCTCGGCTTGGTTGGAAATAGTCTTGTTGTGCCCTTCGACGATGAGGTCATGATCAGCAATGGTTTTCCTTTGAGCCTAAATCGTTGCATTGCAAGCGGCCACTTCTTCTTTAAGTTTTGCCTCTTCGGCGTGAACCTTCTTTATCTCGTCCCTATAGACGATCTCAATCCTAACATGAGCCTCTTTTACTTCCTTAAGCAAGTCAGTGCTCCTCTTGCCCTCTTGCAGTGTCGCTGTCTTTTCTTCCTCCAGCAATTTAATTTTGGCATCACGTTCTGACAGCGCCCTTTCAAAATCATCCTTCTCCGACTCGAAAGAGAGGATCTCTTGGTAGTTATTATGATTGGTGTCCGCCAGCTGTTTACATAGTCTTCCCATCCTTCGGCCTGATCCAAGTCGCTATAAATAGCTTGAAGGTGGGGCATGCATGAATCCTTGTGAACTGGGTGCAGATCGTGATCAAACTTAACTCCCTTTAGGAACCAATTGGGAAACCCTGCCTCAACCTTGGGGGGCCCGAAGGAAGAATATAAGCAGGTCTCCGGTGAGGATGCGAAGCACCAGGAGCAAGCACGACTGAAGATGGTGGAATACAAATCAAAGGCAAAGCAGGAGTAGAAGTGGAGGGGATTTCTTGACCCGTTGAGGAGCGCATCAAAGCGGACACCTGTTGTTCCAAAGAATGCAAATGGTGGTAGAATTTCGATCTCTTCGATGGCTCCTCTCTTTCATCAAAAGATATCCTTTTCTCATACAAGCCATTATATGACCGGCTCTGATCTCTTTCATCTTTGCGGTGGGCTTCTCCCTATAGTTCCTTCCTCCTCCTGTATTCGTCCTCCGTTTCTCGAAGCTGATAACGGCCGGAAGAGCGCTTAGACCAGCACTAGGAGTCATTGAACTCTTCGAAGTCATCATAGAGGCCACTTCCTCTCGTCATACCTGGCACAAAGCATAAATAAAAGATTTTAGAAATAGAAAATAGGCATGGAAAGAAAGTGGGAAAGTGAGTGCAATTTTAATAAGATATATAGTGTATTTTGGGGAAAGGCCTAAAGCGTCGTCACAAACCGGATCAGGCGGCCGTCGCGGGCAAGACCGGACTAACTTCGGGCACAGTATTGCTCGAAGGAGGAGGAACCTCCTCAAATTTAAAGTCCTCCATAATCGCATCAAAATCTACATAGACGTCACTCAAATCCCCGAATTCCACACCAACATCTTTATTCGGGGCATCCTGATGCTCTCAGTTCTTTAGGGCATTATCTTTGCCGCTCGCATCTGGAGGAGGAGAGCTCGAAAGGACGAGACTCATGCCTGGGGTCTCATCGCACGATTCTGAGTCCTCGTCATCAGATTCTGCGTAAAGGTCATTACTTGCAGTAGGCTCATCGCTACTACTCTCAAACTCCCCCTCTTTCTTTTCTGAGTCCAATGCGGCCTTACCTTCTCTTTGCTTGAACTCTTCTTCTCCTTCCTCCGGGATCGGAGGCATTCTAACCGAACGGCTAAATTTAGTCGCAGTGGCATCTCCTCCTTCGCGAGTCTCCTCAGTTGGTCCTTTAGACGGGCACTCTCTCTCTCTTGAGAGGTGCTTTCTTCAGAACCACGAGAAGAAGAAGTAGATCTTGTGCGAACCATGGATCGGGCAGGAGAGTGGACTTCAACTTGAACGATGGATCTACCCGGATACAGTAACCCATATCGATGCAAGTTTTCATCGGTCAGGGAAACTTTAATGCATCGTTCTTCGGCATCAATAGCCTTTAGTGTCTGAAAAACTTCATCAAGAGCCACGTCTCTATTTGGCCTTGGAATAACTGAAAAAAGTATACAGCTCGTTAAAAATTCCATAGCAACGCATCAAAGCTCGATAAGTATGAAAAGGAACTTACCCCTATCGTCCACCATAAGTGAACCCCTCGGGATATCTAATGAAGAAATACTGCGTCTTGAATTGCGACAAGTTGCTCTGCAGGCACAAGATGATTTTTCGATTTCTTTGGGCTTCAATTACGATCAAGGAGGGGTAGTCATCTCTCCTTTTAAATGATAGAAAGTATCGCAACTCATCAAAGCATGGAGCACGGTTGAACGTCCGCATGAAAAGAACATGTGGGCAAGTCAAGATGGCATAGCCATTGGGATGAATCTAAAATGGGGTGGTGCCTAAGTTCGAAAGAGTCTCACGCAAAAAGTCATCAAAGAGAGGCAAAGCTCCATTCAAACACATATACCGGTGGCAAGCGGTGTACCCTGGAGAAGGCATATGAGAGAACTCGTCTTTATCTGGCAGGCGCACATCCTCCTCTGGAATATCATGTTGTGCACAGATGTTATAAAGAACTTTAGCAGAAACCACCGAGGAAGCCCTCTCAGGCGGATTAATTAGAACTCTAAAGTTGGGAGGTGTTTGATCCACGATTCGCCCGACCAGGACCAACTGACCATATTTCACTTGTGAAGTGGTTGGAGAAAGAGCAACGGATGATGACTCGGCTATGGAAAGTGCTGGGCTTCCTCCACTTGATTTACGGAGCAAAGATGGGTGCTTCATTCTAAAAAAACGGAACTGTATTCAAAACGGTCAGGTGATTTTATTCTAAATTAATAATTTACCCCTGCAACACTTGAATTTCAGTGAGATATCAATCTGTGCCCACGCAACGAACTTCAAGTATGAACCGGGGCAAGTGCAGCATGCTGTCTGTAGGGGGTGAGCTCGGTATCTGAAACACTACAAACGCTCTATCCCTTATAGATAGTCCGTTCGCAGTGGAAATGGAAAAGAATTTCCCACATCGCTCCCATTTCTTTTTCTTCCTGTACACTTACCCGTTATCGATCAATGATCGATAACGGATCCATTGTCCAAAGCGACGTGGAGAACTCTTCTCACTACAGGGACACCGAGTGTGCAACAAGCAAGCAGGATAATTCCAATTTCTCTGGAAGAATCGGGACCGATTAGTGATGTGTCATGCAGTAACAGCTACGAAACTTGGCACAAGTAAATTTTGGTCTAATGGATGAAAATAGAAAAATGCATCAAGCATTAGACCAAAGCCTGAATGTCGTTTCGGGAGAAAACTCAAGACTCGATTTACTATCTTCCTCCATTAAACCGTAATCAACCCAAACTTTTCACGACCAACATTGCAAGTGCAAACTTGTCATCAAATCGTTACACGAACACTGTAATTAGCAATAATTGGCAAACCCACCTTAGATTGAACTTTAGGACACAAGAATGGCCAAAGACTTAGAATTAGCGATGCTCCAACAACCGGTGGCGAGCAAAAGGATGGATTGGCAGCAAGTTAGAGCAGAAGCGAGCTAGGGTTCCAGCAAGAAACGATCTAAGATTCATGAGAAATGATATGTGATTCACTAGGCCAATCACTGGAAGGGATCATGGCTGATAGAAAGGATCGATCACTGGAAGTAATAGGAATTGGATCGCAAGGAGGCTCGGGTCACACGAAGAGGTTGAAGTAGATCAGCTCGAGTACGTAGTTAGGTCGGTTCGAATGAGTGGTTAGGTCGGCCCGAGTAGGTATATGTAGACAAATGGAATGATGAGGCAAAAAATTTCTAAGTCATTGGGTCGCATGCGATCCATCATGGATCGCTAGCGACCTATCTTTCTGAAGTAAAATTTATCCAAGTGGCCATGTCACTAGCGACCCATCCCATATGGATTGCTAACGACCCATGAGATTGAAGGCAAATTTTTCTCGAACTCAAACTCCAACATCTACCCATCATTTCGAAGCATATTGGGAAGTTATGGAGAGATTTTTGATCCGTTACGACAAGCAATAGTAATCAAGACAAAAGCTAGGTGATCAACAACATGACCTGCCATGTATCCATAAAACTCTAATGCGATCAAATGGAATTCGACGAACAGATGTTGAAAGCGATAACTTCCAGAGCACGCCTTGTTTACAACGAAGACGTACTTTGGGGAGCAAATGTTATCTGGGTTTTTAACCCAGTAGGACCCACTAGAAAACAGAACAGTTTCGTGACATCAAAATGGCTTAGAACTTAACTAAAAAAGGCTAAAATGAGGAGTTAACGAGAGCCAAGCCATATTACTGAAGCGACGATTCAATTTGACTAAACCAAGAAACCAACGTCTGTCCAGTCCAATCAACGGCCAAGCATAACCAGCTAGTAGATAGTCATTAGAATGGAACAACGTGCAACGAGGCTAAATGAACAACATTGGAACAAGGCCATGAAAGCATTCCACACCTCAAGCTCCAAAAATGGTTCAAGTCCTTGGATCGCTAGCGATCCATGCTCTATGGATCTTCTAGCGATCCATGCCATGAAATGGCCCACAGATAGAAACAAGGGACAAGGAGCCTCGAAGACAGAGATGAAAAAATGCCAAGTGTATGGATCGCTAACGATCCATACACGATGGATCGCTAGCGATCCATATAATTCCATGATGCTTGCGACCTTGCGTAATGGAGTATGGAATGAAAGCAGCTAAGTGGTTGGCTCGTGAGTGAGCCAAGCCTATAGGTCACTGGCGATCCATAGACCATGGATCGCTAGCAGTCTATGGTTTTGGCTCGGATCGTGAGAAACTCCTCTAGGTCGTTATGTATCATCTGCAAGAAATTGACAGGCATATTTGTTCCAAAGGCCCTCCGATCTCTATAAATACCATCCTACATGCAACATAAATAGGATATTCTTCAGATTTGTTGCTGAAACTCAGTTGGAAACATTCTTCACTCTCTACCTCCCTCACAACAATCTCCAAAGGGATCGTTGTGATTTTCCGGTTGATTTCAACTCTGGGGGTTCAATCTACCTAAGGATAATCAAAGCCTTGTAATCAAATACTTCTTGTAATAGAAATCAGTCTAAAATAAAATTATAAAGTGGACGTAGGCTTCATTAACAACCGAACCACTATAAAAATTCTCTGTCTTCTTTCTTTTACTATTCTTTTTCTATATCTGTTATTTGTGATATTGCTCTATCAGAACAGGGCTGGTGCTTTCAAACCCAAACCAGGGTGTTGATCCATTTTTTGGTTTAACATTTTGGTGCTTTCACTGAGAACCCTAACTCAGGATCCAGATCGAGCTATCTACTTTGGATCTCATAGGTCCAAGAGTTATATCCTCAATATTTGCTTGAAGAATCCACTATTAGGAATCATTGGCCCCTGAAAGAAGAAGAACTGCCTTTGGAAGACCCATAGGGGCAGTAGTAGCTGGAGAAGATGTTAATCCCCAACAAACTGAAGTAAATGGTGCTAACTTAGGGAATCAGGTGCCAGCATCCTCCAGTCAGCACGAAGTTATCACCAAGGAAGAGTTGAATAAAATGGTTGATGAGATCAACCAAAAAATGGAAAGTAGCCAAAAGGCTCTAATGGGTAAGCTTAACGCTCTCCTAACCCTATAGTCAAATCCTGCTCCAAGGACTATGCCTGAATCCGCGGCTGCTATTGAACAAGAGAATTCCTCTGTTTCTGGTCTACATAGAAGAAACAGAAAGCAGCCATAAAAAAGGGTGACAACAGGACTTAACGTGGATGGAAATACAAGTACTCCGTTCGCTATAAGGCAACCTATTCTGAACTTGAATCAAAGGGCAAAGACCCCATTAGAAGACATAGCTATGAATCTCTCCGACTCATAGGACGGAAAGCAAGATGAAAAATTGGAAGAAAATGCCAATGCATTCGATAATGCAAGGAATACACAAACTGCTCCAGTTAAGCAAACCGCAAGCCAACGGGACCCTGCAGGAATGGCTCTCCCGAAGACAGGAGAGCCTAGGTTTCAGCCCAGTCATCAAAACCGTTTGCAAAGCCAAACACTTGGCGTAGTGACTGATTGTATCCCGAGTAAGCATCCATGAGGGATAAAAAATTTTGTCCACTAGTTGCATCAACCAATTGATCTATCCGTGGCAATGGGTAACAATCTTTTGGACATGCTTTGTTCAAATCAGTATAATCAATGCAGGTTCTCCACGTTCCATTCTACTTCTTTACCGATACTGGGTTTGCTAGCCACTTTGGATAAAAGACTTCCCAAATGAATCCATTATCGAGTAGCCTTTTAAATTCTTCTTTTAGGGCATCAGATCATACTTTATCAAATTGTCCCTTCTTCTGTTGGATGGGGATTGCTTCTGGATTAATATTTAGTGCATGGCACATAACCGATGGATCAATCCCAACCATATCTAAATGAGACCATGCAAATACATCTCTATTAGACTTAAGAAATTTAATTAAGTCTACATTCAAGCTGCTTTCCAACTCCTTTCTCACTTTGACTATTTTGGTTGAATCATTTGGGTCTATACATGTTTCCTCAAGGTCTTTTATAGGTTTTATCCTTTCCGCTTCCCCACGGCAATCAAATTCTGTGATGATTTCTCCTTCTTCTACGGAATTAGCATCGTTTCTCTTTCTCTTGCTTCCAATGGAAATGTACCTTTCAAACATACGTTTATTATTAGATCTTACTTTTTCTTCGAATGTTGGATGTAAAAATCCATCATCCAAAGGCTAAGAAACAGTAGAAGAATCATAGTAAGAAGCATACTCCATCTTATATTGATCAAGCGTTCCAAAGTACATCTTGCGGGAGCTGAATTGTTCTCCATGAATAGTGCCCCAACCTCTCTTAGTTAATAATTTTACCACTAGATATTTTGGCGAGACAAAAGCATCCACCTAATCAAGTACGAGTCGGCCAAAGAAAGCATTGTAGTATGATGGTTGGTTGATGATTTCGAAGAGAGTTTCAAAATTCCCTAAACATAGCGGTACTCCCATCTGCACTAGCAATTTCACTTGCCCCATTGGAGTTGACCCCTTGTTGTTGAAACCAAAGATAGGTTCAAGGATGGGTTCTAGCTTGTCCTCGGGAATGCCTATTTGATCAAAGGGATGTTTGAAAATGACTTTGACTGCACTCCCAGTGTCTACAAGAATTTTAGACACTATAGAAAGTCCAATTTGGGTCGTGATCACGAGGGGGTCTTTACGAGGGTGATGGATTCCATTCTTCGGCTCTTTGGGAGTAACAACAAGATTTGGTATTGGTACATTGAGTCATTGACTTTTAAGCAGGGGCTCTTCTTGAATGGAGAACAGTCCTTCTCTAGCTTCTTTAATGTTCTCTTTCTGGCTCCCTTCCTAGTCACTACTGGGTGTGGCCTCCCATGGATTACATCAATCCTATTCAATAGCAGACTCAAGCTTAATGGATCTTCTTCTTCCAAGATGTTGACAACATTATTAGAAAATATTGGGGACCATCACTAGTCCGAGGTGCCTTTTTATTATCTTGAATGAATTCCTTCAAATGCCCTTCACGGATTAATTTCTGAATGACTTCAGCCAATACTCGACATTCATCGATTTTATGGCCATTCGCTTTGTGATAAGTGTAATAGTCATCCCCCTTTCTTTGTTTAGGGTATTTGTTAGGCTTGAACGAAGTCGGGAAGTTAACCTTCTCAATAGTCGTAGCATACATATAAGACAATGGCTTGTTTAAAGCGATTGAATTAGTATTGGATTCCTCCCACCTTGTTCTCTTGTGTCCCCGATTCGATCCAAATCTTCCACCCTCGTTCTTCGAATTAGCTTTCGTTTTAGCATAATATAATTCATCCATTCGAATGAATTTATCAGCATGGAAGTGGGAATCTGGTAAATCCTTACACCCATGCACAAAAAGTTCCTTCCAAAATGGAGTATTCTCCATCAGCCCGGAATGCACTACTATGAGCTTATCCATGTCATTCATACATTTAGATTTCATTGCTTCTGTATTCAATCTTCTGAGGTAACCGCTTAGTGATTCCCCCTGTCTTTGCTTAATGTTTGCTAGAACAATGTAATCGATGGTCGGATCCTTGCATATATATAACTGGACGGAGAATTCATAAGAAAACTACTTCCATGAGTAAATAGTATTCTCATGGTATTATCGGTACCACTTTGCAGCTGCCTCTTTGAAGTGTTACGGGGAATAATCTACACCGAATTGATCTAGAGGCATTATATAATCCATTTAGCTATAAAAAGCCATCAAGTGATCATCAGGATTAGTGGTACCATGATATTTCAGGGTTGGGATCTTGACATAAGATGGGATAACCGCTGACATGATCTCATCTGTGAACGGAGCTACTCGTTCATTGTCATCTGCTCGCTCATCCAAAATTCTCTTCCCTTTTGCATTTAGCATGTCTTTGATTGCCTTTTTTGCTACATCTTTAAATAATCTTCAGTATCGTGATAGCTTTTTTGGTTTGGGATGTATTCTTTTGAGGTCGACCTTCTAGATTGCTTAAGAGATTTATCTAGCATCCTTCCTTGATGATCGACTTTAATCGAATGACGTTCTTTTTTCTTTAACGATGTTAGATCTATCTTGCTCTTGACCTCATTGGTATAAGCTTTTAAGTTTCTTCTTAGGGAGATCACCTCATCTCTAGTTGTTGTTTTTGCAGTTTTGGAGGATTTTTGAGCTAGAGATGCTTTGAGAAGTTCTTGCATTTCCAGCAATTGTTGCCACAGATGCTTTATCCCGATTGCATTGTCGTTAGGTTATGCTGGGGTTGACGGCTTTCCTTGCATAACTCCCTCCAAGTTGAAAGTTGGAGCAATATTTTCCTCCAAATTTGTGGTGTGTATTGCTTCTTCATCCATTTGACTAAGCCTTTTAGATTTCATTTTCCTACATCAGGTTAAACAATCCATAATTAGTTTATAACGGACAACAAAGTCGGAGGTTCGAGCCCTTCTTTTAGCGCTAAAAATGTTAACAAGAAATCTTGTCAACATACCAAAGCTAAGTTGTTAACTTAGCAAAAAAGGTTGCTAACACCTCAAAGGAAAACTTTAGAAGTGACCAATCTCTTTCGGAACCCCTTTTGAATGAATTGATTGGGAACAAAATGTCTTCAGAGGGTGACCTTATGAAAGTGTTTGTTGTAGATAAGAAAACCAATCAACTCTTTGAAAGAAAGTTGGGAAAATAACAACTTATTCATGATCCCTTTCGAGTGGGTTGAAAGGATAATTCGCATCTCCTTTTAAGTGGATCGAAAGGATCATTCATATCTCCTTTCGAATGAGTTGAAAGAGCCATTCTGCCTCTAAAAGGATAATTCACTTTCGGAAATATAGTTTCTGTTGCGATGGAAGGAACTCTTCGAATGGGTTCTATGTTTTGAAATATCTGAGCTTCTTTCGAAGATGTCCAGCCAGCAAGCATAACTTAATGTTCATATAGTGATTCCCTTTCGAAACCCCTTTCGATCAGGTCGTGTATTTACTCTTTCGAAAGGGGCTCAATGTACAATATATAAGGTATAAATTCAATATGCAAATAATATAAGTTTAATGAACTTATTAATATCGAAATATCATCATCATGTCAATTTAACATTTGATATCACAAAACATGATGATAATATGATTCGAATTCATAATGTCTAAGTTGATCCCATTGCATTTCATAAATCAAATAGGGGTTAAGAAAATAAGTGAGCATCATGTGCAATTGGTCATTAGTCAAGCTAATGGCCTAAATGATTTTCCTCATATTCAAAATCAACATTGGATCTATGCGTCCTCTCTTTTGCATTTATCTAATTTGGATTACAAGTAAGAGAATTTTTCACCAAATTGAT
Source organism: Allium fistulosum (assembly GCA_030737815.1). Lineage (NCBI taxonomy): Eukaryota > Viridiplantae > Streptophyta > Magnoliopsida > Asparagales > Amaryllidaceae > Allium > Allium fistulosum. The sequence continues at coordinate 1,363,340,290 of CM060902.1, read as the reverse complement.
TTAGGGTTACAAAAGTTTGACTTTACTATGAAGCTGTGCAGTTAAAGCGCTCGGCAGATTCAATGCGGTGGAGGTGCAAAAAGTCATAGCGGGGATACAGCGAAGATATAGCGGGATATAGCGGATGAATCTAAAATAGCATATAAAACTCGTATTTAATGTTTTTGCAAATATATAAATGGTAATTAAATGAAAAATTAACATTCAATTGAATTATAATTAATACATTTTTAATTTTAAATAAAAACATGTGCGAATATACTGTAATCAAACGTAAAACTGTTATATAACATAATTGAATTTAGTAGAATATTATATTATTTTTATTTCTAAAAATATATTAAAAATTCAATTAAACAAAACTAATTTCATAATTTTTATAATGTATAAATGTCAATTTTCAATTCATTTCTTTAAAATAAGATATAGCGGAAATAGCGAAATATAGCGGAAATAACGGGATATAGTGGAAATAGCGGGGCTTAAAGCGGAAAGGCTATATTTGGGGCTATATGGAAAAATCGTAGCGGTAGAAATCCGCTATGAGATATAGCAGGGTTATAGCGGGGTAATAGCGGGACATTAACTGCACAGCTATGAAGTAAGAAAAGAATTCAGAATTCAAATTCAGTCCCCCAACTCAGACCCCTGGGGTCGTATTTATAGATAAGGTTGACCCCCTTTCGCCTCCATCCTTTCGAAGTGATCGAAAGGTCTTTCTCCACCCTTCTGCATTTATCCTTTCGCTTTCATCATTTTGCTTCCATAGCTTTGAAGGCGGCCGTTTGGGTATCTTATTATGCTTAGGTTACCTCTTTCACCTTCATCAATAGTGTACTAGCAGTGGAAATTGTTCTAAAACTCCCTAATATTGCTTTTGCTTTTCTTTGAAACCTTTCGACTCCTTCGAAAGGAATGTAGCGAAAGGGTCAAGGTTCCTTAACACATAGTTTTGATGTAAGCGGAAGCAACCCTAACTCCTTCTTCTCCTTCGAAACTTCCCTTGGTTGCTTTGATCTAGTGTTAACCATGATGAGTGATTATTTTAGTGGGTATGGAAAGCTTTCGTATAATTTCGAAAGGATTAGTAGACGACGACTAGATCATTGTGAAAGGTCACTTGGCTTTAAGTGGAGTTTTCTTTATGCTTTCGAAAGGTTCCAACTTTTTCGAAAGGCTTGTTTTTTCTTTCGAAAGGTATGCAATGGAAAAATGTCTTCAAGTGGAAGATTGACAATGGTGAAACCAAATATTTCAAAGGACTTAGTTCTTGTGTGCGAGTCTATTGTCCTATACTTTCGAAAGGTGTTTCGAACCCATACTAGGCTCTCTCATGTATGTGGATTCAACTGCGTTGAAAGGTCTTGATAAAGCGGAAGGGCAACTTTGATTTCTTTTCTACTCTTTCGAAAGATCTTGTCTCACTTGACACTTGTAGGTGCATCAGGCGCTTGTGACTCCATCCTAACCTCTTTGAAAGCTATCTCAATACCTTCGAAAGACTGTTTTTGAACTAGAGTGAAACCCATGTCCTCAATTCTTGTGGAGCCAACACTTTTATGAGCTTTCTTTCATGCCTTTATTCTTAAGTGAATTTTATGGTTAACGACTTTTATTCAAACCATATATATGTTAAATTAATTTAAATATATAACTTCAAAATCATCAGATTAAAAAATCACCAAATCGAGGAATCAAAGCTCAGAAATAAGAAAGCAAGTCTCCTGGAAAATTATCAAAATGATATATGGTTATATAAGAATCCATAAAAGGGTTTACACTTACTTCCGATTGAAATTAGACAAAACCAAAATTATAATTCTAAGCCGATTGTATTTCAAACATATCTTGTTTTAAAACTATATATATGAAACAAGCAACATTGAAACATGATGATTGAATCTCAAAAATCGATATTGAAAACCCTAATAAACCGGTATCAAAACAACATAAGAGATATAAAATCAAGGAGAAGACCAAATACTAGAAACTTGAAGTTATTGGAAGCATTAAAATGATCCGAGTACTGCAAACAATCAAAACAACAACATGCAAGCAAATCTAGAACTAGGTCGTAGAATTGATAGCTACCTAGAGCGTACAATGTCTAGGAAGCTCGACTAATCGACTGAACCTAGGTTCAATCGGCTAGACGCAAGACCTAGACCTACATGCTCTAGGAGTGACTCGATCAGTCAACTGAAATCCTAGTTTTAGTCGACTGGAAGCAAGTACTTGGAACAGAAAGCTCCTGATCTCATTCCCATCAATGCAGGTAGACTTTTCGGCAATTTAACTTGATTTTGGCAAAAATATATGGCTTATAATGACCATATACTTGCATGAAATAACCAATAACATCATATAGAAGTAACTCAAAGCAATTAAAGATGATTTCATTCATGAATAGCAAGCATCTCGATTGGTTTTAAGCGGTAGTTTATATTTATTACAATTTCAACCATAAATCCATCAAAATCTGATATTAGCAACCATCAAGCATCTGAAACTAAACTTAGAGATAGATTTTGTGAGGTTTAACTCAGCTTGAATTCCCAATTAGATTTGCCAAACACTTCATTATCAGCAAGCCCTAATAGCAGTTCTATCAAAACAATAACAAAAAATTCAATTCACTCTATAGACAACTAAAATCTAAACCTTAATGAATTGAATGGGGGTTTAGGAACATTACCTGAAATTATTAGCTTCTTAAATATTTAATTTGTACTAGAATTGAAGAAATAGAATTTAAGGGTTTAAAAAAGGAAAGATTTCCGACTTCTTTCTATTTGTTTACTGTAAGACTGAAATATGAGATAAAAAGAACGTGCAGTATTTTACTTAGCAAATATTATTTTTTAACTTAATTTTGCATTGGGCTTTAGGATAAAATTTCATAACCCAACAAGATAATAAAATACCTTCTCATTAATTATATTATTTTGGGTTTTAGTTGATTTACAACCCAAAAAGAATTAAATAACCACTTTTATTTAATTACTTACTAATGGCTTCCAAAATTAAAAGCTTAAGTATTTAAACCATAGACAAATGAATAAAATGACTTCTTAAATTATTTTAATAATAAACAACATTTTTATAAAGAAGTCCACTAATCTCACATTCTTCTTTTGTTTAAAAAAAGATTCAAACTAAATATATATTCTTATACAAACCCTAGTTCGAATTATCTTTAAATAAAACTCTAAAATTTTAACTTCTCCAATATTCTATACTTTTAGAATTCACCATAATTAAATAAAATCTCAATAATGTTTTCAAGTGATTTCCATACTTTGAAAATACTATATTTCTCAATTCCACAATGATTTAAAATTATCATTCTAAAACAAATTATTCTTTATAAAAGAATACAAAATTCCATATTAATGATTTAAATCCTCTAATTTAAATCATTATTCATTTTATTTTATTAGCTCAAAAATTCGGGTTGTTACAGACTTCCCCTCTTAAAGAAATTGCATCCTCGCAATTGTAATTTAGATAAAAGTTTATAAATAGAGACATACATACATACATACATACATACATATATATATATTCAAAAATTCATCTTTTGATTCCTTCTTCATTCTTAAAATTTTAACCAACCACCACTAGAATAAAACATTATTTTTTTTACTAAACCCTACTAATAAAAAACAAAATTTGACTTAACATATCAATTTACAAAATCGCATATCATTTCACTTTATTTTTTGATTTGAATATAAGTTCACACAATTATTTGACATCCTTTGAAATAAAATAATACATTTTTATAGTTTAAAATACAAAATATTCAAGGTATTTAAGAAATATTTCACTTAACTAACTTCTTAGAATAAGGACGTGAAATAATTTCGAGACATCCTTTATCAAATATACTAATACCTCACAACTTAATACATTAATTTTTCCAATATCTCATAAATCTTGAACTCTTGCTCACAAAAGGATTTTAAACTTATCAATTGAATTTAAAGCATGAACAACTTTTTTTAAAAGAAGTCTATAAATCCCCAAATTCTCTTTTATTTAGCAATAAAAGATTTAAACCAATTAAACATTTTCTGTTGAATTTAATTTAAAATTCTAATATTTCAATGCTTGAGAAATCAAATTTCTCAATTAAATCTCCAATTCAAATCATTATTTATTTTATCTCCAATACAAAATTCCATATTAATGATTTAAATCCTCTAATTTAAATCATTATTCATTTTATTTTATTAGCTCAAAAATTCGGGTCGTTACAGACTTCCCCTCTTAAAGAAATTGTGACCTCGCAATTGTAATTTAGAGAAAAGTCTATAAATAGAGACATACATATATATATATATATATATATATATTCAAAATTTCATCTTTTGATTCCTTCTTCATTCTTAAAATTTTAACCAACCACCACTAGAATAAAACATTATTATTTTACTAAACCCTATTAATGAAAAAACATAAATTTGACTTAACATATCAATTTACAAAATCGCATATCATTTCACTTTATTTTTTGATTTGAATATAAGTTCACACAATTATTTCACATCCTTTGAAATAAAATAATACATTTTTATAGTTTAAAATACAAAATATTCAAGGTATTTAAGAAATATTTCACTTAACTAACTTCTTAGAATAAGGACGTGAAATAATTTCGAGACATCCTTTATCAAATATACTAATACCTCACAACTTAATACAAAATTTTCCAATATCTCATAAATCTTGAACTCTTGCTCACATAAGGATTTTAAACTTATCAATTGAATTTAAAGCATGAACAACTTATTTTTTTAAAGATGTCTATAAATCCCCAAATTCTCTTTTATTTCGCAATAAAGAATTTAAACCTATAAAACATTTTCTGTTGAATTTAATTTAAAATTCTAATATTTCAATGCTTGAGAAATCAAATTTCTCAATTAAATCTCCAATTCAAATCATTATTTATTTTATCTAATTGGAAAGAAATTTATTCTTCAAGAATTAATTTTCGTAAAAGAAAATTTCGAATTTTCAGTCACTACTCAACTTTTAATTCCTTCCTATTTAAGTTCTTATTTTTGAAATACATAAACTAGGAACTAATTTCTAATAAAAAGTTACATATATATAATCAAACCAAAAGAATCCTCTTTTCTTCCCAAAAATAATATCTACTCTATCAACCCTTAATTTGAAGACTTCTTTTCATGGTTATAAAAATTTAATATAGTATAAGTTATATCGTTATACTAAAATTCAAACTCATTCATAATAATTATCTTTTCATGGCTTCACAAAAGAATTTATATAACTCTATTATTATTTTGTAAGGCTATTTAATTTTGTAATACTTCTTATTCACTAAAATTAGAGTTTTCAAATTTAATCCCTCATTATAACCATAACCACAAAGTTTAACCTTCTTAATATAACCAATTTAAGGTGAATTGAATTTCTAACCCTTATTACTCTATTCTCGTGATTTGATTTATCTTCATCTTTATTTTCAACAAAGCCCCAAATTTGCATTTCAAAATTCAATATTTTGATTTCGGATAAATCTTTTCTCCAAAAATAATTTTCTAAATTTATATACTTCAAATAATATACTAGCTTCTTATGGTATTTATTTATACCTTTTCCTGTTTTTAAAAGATTTATCTTTAAGAGTTTAAACCATCAAAATAAAAATTCTATTTTCTTTTCCAATTAATTCCTTACGTTGAAATTTCTAAATTTATTTACAATACACATCACACCTTTCATTTAAACTTCTTATAGGCTAGAGCTCAAATATAAAAATTAACATCTACAACAAATCAAAAGCGTCATATAAAATTCATCTTCGCACACACACACACACAGATATATATATATATATATATATATATATATATTGTAACGACCCAAAATTTTCGATTCCGAAAATTTCAGATAGTTAGAAAAAGAAGAAAGAGATAGAAGAAGAAGAAACAGAAACACAGCACTGATTCTCATAAATCGCAGCAGATCAAAATATAATATCAAATAATAACAGTTTACAAAAGAATACCTGTATCTGTCAGTTATATTTTTACATTAGAGTTACACTCATACAAAAACACTGGACATATACAAATCACATGTCTCAGATAAATAGAAATAATATCACAACAGAAACACTCCATACGTTCCTGCCATCCAGCTCATCTCCTGAGCTCCAGAACGTCCTTACCTGAAAATCTGTAATACTCGGTCTAACCCGAGCATTACAACAAGGTAACACCCGGGTCAGGCTAGAAACCAGCGTGAGTAAACCCATATAATATGAAATATTAAGTTATAAAACTTATTTACAAAACAGGGTAACTCGTACCCTTTACGATTTCTTACTCTACTATATTCAATCATTTATCACATACAGTTCTCAAGTTGAATGTCCATGTTACTCATTTCATTCCAGCCTGTTTAATACCACATATCCAATTTATAAAGAATTTTGTTTACTAATCGAAGTGGTTTCGGGTATTCCTGATACCCGACCCCGGTCTCTTCGATTTCAATGTCATTCTTTAAACCAAATTGTTTAACTTAAAACGATACAATTTATATTCAGGATTTCATATTCTCAATCATCTACCTCAAATAGATAACCCACAAAATCACAATTCAACCCAAGTATCTTATATCACAAAGCATCACAAATCACATATCAGCGATATCAAATAATCTAAGTCACGCAATATGTCTTAATCATCTGTAAGTAAGATAAATTAAGTGTTCCATTACTAATTAATTTAATTACTTTTAAATCCTGCTTACCCAACATTAATTAATTGCAAACCATTAATTAATCATTCTTTAATTATCAATCTAAACTAATTATCCTCTAATTACAATTTAAATTAATTAACCCTTAACAAATTTATCATTTAATTAATTACATTAAGTATTAATCATTTAAGTAATTACTTACGTATTCTCAAATAACTTATGTTAATTAATAACCTTTAATTTCCTATATTAAGAAATTAACCTTTAATGACTTAAGACCTTATTTAATTGTAGATAAACAACTAATTCAATTTATTACTAATTCATCAATTAAACCTTATCCAAATGATATGCTTGAACTTAATTTATACGAAGTCACTTGAGTTCCTTTTGGTTAATTATGTTAAATACATTAATTTTAAGCAATTACCTAAGATATTAGGAAACATATAGGAATTTATAAACTGGATCAGTACTTTATTTGAAAATGTTTACTGGAAACTTATCTTATAATTTGTCTTGCCTTAAAAGTTTGATCATTACTTTTATCAAAAACTTGTTCAATCTCCTCCTACACAGAGACACACACAACTAATTAACTCCATTTTATATAAACTAGTAGTATATACATTACATTAATTCTCTCTGTCACATGGGTCTGCATTTACTTTCTTAGTTCTTGCAAACACAGCACACTTTTTATTTACTAAATACATTAACATAGGCAACAGTTCCTCATCATTCACGCACTCGGATGAGATCCAAGACAATGCCAAACATGTATGCAAGCTGACATACTTTCATTAAGGCACGATTTATTTGCATATATATATCTTATGTGGCTGTTGTTAAATAAAGACTTAAATAAAGTTAAAACAATTTACAAAGTGTTAGTCCCTACTATTACCATATGAGCATTGACAGGTAAATATGAGTTTTGTTCTGCTATTAAACTTCAGGCACAAAATTAAAATCCTTTGCAAAATTTATTATCATTCATATGTGCCCAGATTTGAATGGTCAGGCTATAGCATATAAAAGCAACATGGACAGTATGTCCTTTATACACTTAAGAATGTAGGCTATCAAAATTCAAAGTAATTACATACATCTTTCATTTCAAGATATAACTTTAGAAAAATAGCATATCAGCTATCAAACTAATCAGGCTTCAAATCTAACAAAAGTATGCTAGCATAGACATATGCAACAGTTCATGAACAAGAGGATTTATTGGGTTCAAAAACAATACACTAAGTATTCATTTCTATTTTATTACCAGTTGATAGGTGAACCACACTAAGAATGTAACACAACATAACAAGAACATCATCACAGACAGAGAAGTAAAGCATGGAACTATAGCAATCACAAATACAAAATTCTTAAGCCGGATTATTTCCTTTTCCAACAGTTCACCCACCGATGAACCGGTGAGGCTCCATTGGTCGATCAGTGGTGACAATATCTGGAGCAGACGCTCCAGACCAGCCTTCATCAACCATTGCTTGGATTTCCAGAGTGGTTAGCACGGTTGACAAAATATAAGTGCATACAAGTCACGTTTATTTAAATACTTTGCATTACTCGAAGGTTCCAGGAAATAAATTCAACAAGACTTTTAATCTTAGGCTTGGCTTCTACCAGTAGGAATTTCAAACTCAGCAACCATGAAAGTTTATCAAAACTATATTGTTGTTGAATAAATGATGATGCACAAAATTTTAAAGATTCGTGTGAGTGTTACTCACCTAAATCAATGCTGCCGAAATCAAAACCATAACTAAATCTTCGATCACCACGCTGCCATGCCCATCTTCCACGACTACCCTTACAGCAGCGCTGCTCCATAACGCGACGATCAATCGCATGAGCCAGGTCGCGGCCTCCAAAGCTCGGTCGTCTACAAAATCGTCGCATCGTGCTCTGGATTTCACAAGTCAATGATTTGGGGATTAGGGATTTTGATTTGAGATAATCTGAAGCTGTCAAATTTTTTTCTTGTTCGTTTAGTTGAGATGTTATTTTAGCCTTGTAAGATTTTAATGCTTACTTATTCTCTGGTATCCTTGATTGAACGAAAATGTACTGCTGCTCTTTGGTGTACACAGCAAGCTTCCCTTTTTTTTACTTTATATTTTTCTTTGGTCAGCAATTTCTATGACCTGATATGATTTTGATTAATTGTTTTTGTGTGCTTGCATTAATTGCTATGTCCCCTCTTTTGTCTACATATACATTCATATGAATTGAAATATATGTATGAATACATGCCCTTATGTATATACTTGCCCTTTTTTCATTGTATAAATACGTATATGCCTCATATATATTCACTATTTATATCTTCCATCATATATATAGTATTTACATTCTTACTTATATAAAGTTATATATACATCTATGTTTACATTTATTTGTATACCCATCTATTTGCATGTACTTGTCACCATATATGTATATATATTTACATTTATACCTACTTCCTATACACATAATTCTTTTGGCATAAATATACTACTTACATACTTTATATTTTTAATTATCATAAAGCCTGTCTATATTTATATATTTATTTAAGGATATTTTATCTTAATTTATAAGGTGGAGTTCCTATGAATTTATTTTATTCTTCCTTCCATAAGATCCATCATATCCCAAGGATTCCATAATTCAATATTTATTATAGTTTTGAATCAATTCATCTATATTTTAAATTATCAGAAATTTATTCATTCGACATAAAAAATCAATATTCCAATAATTTAATCTAGTCAATTACCCAATTAACATACGCTAAAAATCTGGGTCGTCACATTCCTCCTCCCTTTGAACCTTTTCGTCCTCGAAAAGGAACGAAACCAGAATTTAAATTTTAATGTTTATTATCAATTAAATCATTCTTTAACATTTAAAATCCTTACTCTTTTATTTTAAAATTTTAAAACACTTTGAAATCTACATAATATTACCAAAATAGTTTTATAAAGAATACCTTTCATAACTCGATGTCTCAACAAGTCCATCCTCGTTCTCATAGAAATTCAGTCATACGTTGATCAGGCGTAGGACTAAAAATCTATAAGTACTTAGCAGACCCATTTCAACACCTAGTGAAAATACTTGAAAAATAATTTTATTGAAAATATCGAAAACATTTTTGAAAATAGAGGAAATATGTTTATGAGAATGCTCTGGAAATCATCACCTCCATCAATGGTCGCAATTAACCCGATGGTTACGTTGCCATCCTGGCAAAATCCATAAATAACTATAGGCCTCCACCCCTCGATTACACCATAGAACCCGCTACAGATCGCGGTTATACCCGGGCTTTATGTTGCTATCACAGCAAAAACCCATATAACCATAGGCATCAGCGCCCTCGAATTTTGCTGCCAAAAGAATGAAACTCCTCCACTCGACCATAGATCGCAGTTTACCGATGTTACGTTGCCATCCCGGAAAAATCAAGTGTAGACTGTTGGCACTCATCCTCCACAGGATTTTCGCTATGGTCCATATAGTAAATCGCAGCGACATCGAGTTACACTGTCGTCACAGCATAACCCAAATGCCCCTGTAGGCATCAGCGCCCTCGACTTTCGCTACCCAATAATCCTCAGGAACTAGTTTGCCCGGACTACTCACAGGATCAACTTTAGAACCCCCCTTTAGGGTTCAAGGCAGTACCACCATGTGGTACTCCTGAGAAGTTCATTCAAGGGAGCGCCTTTTTCCCCAAAGCCACTTTCAAAACACTTTATACTATACACATATAGTATTTTCCAAATCATACACCTAGTATGAATTTCGTATAAATCTTCTTTCTCAAAATCGATTATCCAAAAATCGATAATTCACAAACTAGGCTTTCCAAGTTCCAAATTTGATTTTCCTCAAAAATCAAAAGTCTTTTTAGAAATCCATAGGTTCCCAAAACTTTTCCTCAAAATAATTTTCACAAAATCCTTTATATATACATATATATAATAACCATGAGAAATTTTTGAATAACTTCATACTTGTATAAATTCACTTTTATACTTCAAATATTTTCAAAACCCTTTTTCTCCTGGCAATAGATTCAATAAAGGGAGTTTACCATATATAACAAAGATATATAACTTTGTTTATCCCAAATCAAATATTCAATTTCGATTACTCTTTAATAAAGTCATTTACCAAATTACTTACTTCCATAAAGTAAATTTTTACCATAGAAATATCCAATTTCCACTTTACTTCATCGTATATTTCACAAAATATACTTCCAATTTCAAAAATCGTTTACAGTTCTTATCCACAAATTTTCAATATCAATTTCATTCAAACTCGTATGATGTCCACATATCATCCGTATGCAATATCAGTCTGATCGCTCACTCGATCACACAAATTCACCTCCGAACTAGTATCGTCCACCCGACTTCCTAGTGCGAACTCAGATCTGGTTTCTTGATCAGAAACCATCATTCTCCTTGCATAGTCACAACTATGATAGAGAATATCCAGAACCAATCAAAAATCCATATCCAGGTTCGCCATCGAAAATCGAGCGGTAAATCCCAACTCGGATTGATAATACTATCTCAAAATTCTATGCTCGGATCTGGATCAAATCACTATGCGAATAGAATAATATACGTACATCCTATGTATTTATCTTCATTGATTATCAGTTAAATCAATTTCCTTTCTATTCATCCTCACTTTGATTCTATTCACTTATTCACATTAGCCTTAATCCCCATTTGGATTATCACTTCAATTTTTATCTCAGTTGGGTATTTAATCAATAACAGTTTGAATTCCGACTAGTTTATATTTAGAAAATAGCTTGAAAATTTTTAAAAATAGATAAGTATTTGAAAAATAATTATTAGTTTGTAAAACAGTAATCAGTTATAAGGTAGTAGAAAAATAGTAATTAGTTTATAAAACAGTTGTAAAATAGTTAAATAGTTCCAAAAGTAATTGTAAAACAAGCTTAAGATAGTTTTAGGTTTAAAAAGAAAAGTTGTATAGTTTGGAAAAATAGATTTATATTAAAACAATTTATTTTGAAAATAGTCCAGAGTCAAACTGTTCAATTCCCCATCAATTCAATTTAAATTTCCACTTCCATTTAAATTGACTCACTTCTAATTTGAATAACTTCAATTTCCCTTGAACTTGATTTATTCCCAATTCAAGTTGAATTAACCTCAATTTCTTTCCAAATTGAAATCAAATTCCATTTGATTTTAAACATATTCACTTTAATTACAATTTCAAACTATTCAAATTAATTTAGACTAATTTCAAATTGAATCCACTTCAATTTCAAATCATTTCAATTTCTATATGAATCAATCCCAATTCCCATTTGAATTTGACATCATTCAATCTTCAATTTTATTTCAAATTAATCCAATTCAAATTTTCCATTTGAATTTTATTCTTATCCATCTTTAATTTTAATCAATTCAAACTAATTCAATTTGAACTAATGAAATCCGAATCTCAACTTTAAACCATCTCGAATTATATAAATTCGAGTTAAATTTTCAAATGTGGATTTAACCCCTTAAATCAAATTAACCTTTATTTTTAAATCAATAATCCAAATCTTTAAATAATTTAATTCTGAGTCCAATCATCAAAATTCCATTTTAAATTATCTTTATTTAACATATTTCAAAGTACAAATAAGAGTTCAAAACAATTTTATCTTAAAAATTCAATTTATTACCCAATTTTATCTTCCAATTTTGAAACCAGTTCTTAAACAAATTTTAATTTACAAATTCAATTATTCAAATTTTTAGTGCAAAGTAATTCCATATCCTTAATTTCAAATTAAAGTTTAATTTCCCTTTTATCACAATAATGGATATATTACTATACTTCATTCCTCATTCATTTAAACAAATCCAATTCACAATTTAAAGAATATTAATAACAATAGGATGATATCATCCAATTTATTTTAAAACATCCATCCATTTTCAATTTCGAGATCTCAAACCCATTTTGAGATCACACAAACTCCCAATTCAAATCAACCATTAAACTTCCCAAGTTAAATTCCAATTTCATCTCGAAATTTCCAATTCAGGTTGCTTGTTTAACTTTCCCAAAGTTAAATTCAATTTACTTAATCCAACCAACCTTACCCAATTTGGAATCCCATTTCAAAATTTAAACTTTACATAAATAATTTTATAAGTTCAAAAACTTATCACCTTGGGTATCACATCTCATTCCAAATTTAAAACTCAATATTTAGAGTTTATTTCAGCCTATCTTTAATATTATGTATATTCCTCATATATACATATTATTTCCTTTACACACTAAGTTATCCTTAAATTTTAAATCACCTTTGGTATTTAATTCAAACAAATTTTCAAACAACCCTTGTTTACAACAAGTCCCTTTTATTCAAATAATACTTATTTATTATTTCTTTTAGCACTTTGAAAAAAATTCCAAATTTTCCGGTTTAAATTTAAAACTTCACAATCTAGATCATCTTCAGTTCCAATTTATAAGTCATACTTATCTAAAACATTTCATTTTGCTTACTCATTAATTCACATCTTATTATTAAACACAACAATCATTTATGATAAATAACCAAGATTATCATATATGGAAACCAATTCATTATTATCTTATTCTAAAACTTTTTCCCAAATTCAAGATTAAATTTCAGTTTGAAACCATTTCAAACTTACCTTTATTTAATTTTAATTTGGTTGTATTTCTATTACCTCTTAATTTAATTCCAATAATTTTTAACAACCAATTACCTTAACATTTATTAGTAACAAATATTGCTTTATATATATCAAAATATATTCTTATATAAAATCATTTAAAAGCTTCATATAAGAATATAACAAGTACGTGCTCATATATATATATAGATATATACACACACTCAACTCATTCTAGGGTACTATTGACCCTATCCTTAATGAGTACACCCACCAGAGCCAAGGTTCTCGCTTAACCTGGGACTTGTGGCCTAGCCAAGCCTAAGATTATAAGTCTTGTTGAATTTATTTCCTGGAACCTTCGAGTAATGCAAAGTATTTAAATAAACGTGACTTGTATGCACTTATATTTTGTCAACCGTGCTAACCACGCTGGAAATCCAAGCAATGGTTGATGAAGGATGGTCTAGAGCGTCTGCTCCAGATATTGTCACCACTGATCGACCAGTGGAGCCTCACCGGTTCATCGGTGGGTGAACTGTTGGAAAATGAAATAAACCGGCTTAAGAATTTTGTATTTGTGATTGATATAGTTCCATGCTTTACTTCTCTGTCTGTGATGATGTTCATGTTATGTTGTGTTACATTCTTGGTGTGGTTCACCTATCAACTGGTAATAAAATAGAAATGAATACTTAGTGTATTGTTTGTGAACCCAATAAATCCTCTTGTTCATGAAATGCTGCATATGTCTATGCTAGCATACTTTTGTTAGATTTGAAGCCTGATTAGTTTGATAGCTGATATGCTATTTTTCTAAAGTTATATCTTGAAATGAAAGATGTATGTAATTACTTTGAAGTTTGATAGCCTACAATCTTAAGTGTATAAAGGACGTACTGTCCATGTTGCTTTTATATGCTATAGCCTGACCATTCAAATCTGGGCACATATGAATGATAATAAATTTTGCAAAGGATTTTAATTTTGTGCCTGAAGTTTAATAGCAAAACAAAACTCATATTTGCCAGCCAATGCTCATATGGTAATAGTAGGGACTAACACTTTGTAAATTGTTTTAACTTTATTTAAGTCTTTATTTAACAACAGCCACATAAGATATATATATATATATGCAAATAAAATGTGCCTTGATGAAAGTATGTCAGCTTGCATACATGTTTGGCACTGTCTTGGATCTCATCCGAGTGCGTGAGTGATGAGGAACTGTTGCCTGTGTTAATGTATTTAGTAAATAAAAAGTGTGCTGTGTTTGCAAGAACTAAGTAAGTAAATGTAGACCCATGTGACAGAGAGAATTAATGCAATGTATATACTACTAGTTTATATAAGATGGAGTTAATAAGTTGTGTGTGTTTCTGTGTAGGAGGAGATTGAACAAGTTTTTGATAAAAATAATGATCAAACTTTTAAGGCAAGACAAATTATAAGATAAGTTTCCAGTAAACATTTTCAAATAAAGTATTGATCCAGTTTATAAATTCCTAGATGTTTCCTAATATCTTAGGTAAGTGCTTAAAATTAATGTATTTAACTTAATTAACCAAAAGGAACTCAAGTGACTTCATATAAATTAAGTTCAAGCATATCATTTGGATAAGGTTTAATTGATGAATTAGTAATAAATTGAAATAGTTGTTTATCTACAATTAAATAAGGTCTTAAGTCATTAAAGGTTAATTTCTTAATATAGGAAATTAAAGGTTATTAATTAACATAAGTTATTTAGGAATACGTAAGTAATTACTTAAATGATTAATACTTAATGTAAGTAATTAAATGATAAATTTGCTAAGGGTTAATTAATTTAAATTGTAATTAAAGGATAATTAGTTTAGATTGATAATTAAAGAATGATTAATTAATGGTTTGTAATTAATTAATGTTGGGTAAGCAGGATTTAAAAGTAATTAAATTAATTAGTAATGGAATAATTAATTTATCTTGCTTATAGATGATTAAGACATATTGCGTGACTTAGATTATTTGATATCGCTGATATGTGATTTGTGATGCTTTTTGATATAAGATACTTGGGTTGAACTGTGATTTTGTGGGTTATCTATTTGATATAGATGATTGAGAATATGAAATCCTGAATATAAATTGTATCGTTTTAAGTTAAACAATTTGGTTTAAAGAATGACATTGAAATCGAAGAGACCGGGGTCGGGTATCAGGAATACCCAAAACCACTTCGATTAGTAAACAAGATTCTTTATAAATTGGATATGTGGTATTAAACAGGCTGGAATGAAATGAGTAACATGGACATTCAACTTGAGAACTGTATGTGATAAATGATTGAATATAGTAGAGTAAGAAATCGTAAAGGGTACGAGTTACCCTGTTTTGTAAATAAGTTTTATAACTTAATATTTCATATTATATGGGTTTACTCACGCTGGTTTCCATCCTGACCCGGGTGTTACCTTGTTGTAATGCTCAGCTCAGACCGAGTATTACAGATTTTCAGGTAAGGACGTTCTGGAGCTTAGGAGACGAGCTGGATGGCAGGAACGTATGGAGTGTTTCCGCTGTGATATTATTTCTATTTATCTGAGACATGTGATTTGTATATGTCAGTGTTTGTGTATGAGTGTAACTCTGATGTAAAAATATAACTGATAAATACAGGTATTCTTTTGTAAACAGTTATTATTTGATATTATATTTTGATCCGCTGCGATTTGTGAGAATCAGTGCTGTGTTTCTGTTTCTTCTTCTTCTATCTCTTTCTTCTTTTTCTAACTATTTGAAATTTTCGGAATCGAAAATTTTGGGTCGTTACATATATATATATATATATATATATATATAATAATTGAACATACACAATTATAAATATCAAGTAATATAATGATGTCGCCTTGCCATCTATTTATAGCCAATGGCTTTGTCAATTGGCTGGAATGTTGATCGTGCAATCAACATTGCCTTATCACTGACTTCTGCTATTACTAAGGCTTGGCGGCTGCACACATCATCTAAAATTAATACATATAATGTGTTTCACTATTTTCATTTTAACTTTCATACCACTAAAAATTTTAAGCACATATATGCATAGAGATAATTTTCTCTCTTAATTTATTTCCCAAAAATATATTTTCGCAAAATATTCTATTTCTCAAATAATATTATTCAATTCCAAATCATTTACTTGATATTATTATTAAAACTCCAATTAGTATCTTCTTTCCAAATAACCATATAGTTCATAATATTTCTTTTTTTTAAATATTATTTATCTTCAAGACAGTTGTTTATTAAAATTATCACATTTGTATATACATGTATACATAATTCCCAAAAATATATTTTCATCTCCAAAATTCCTTATATATGCATATAAATATATATTTTAAAATATTTATCCCATTTCAAATAATATTTAACTTAGTCGAAACTTGTTAACCCAAAAAATGGATCAACATCCTGGTTAGACTTTAAAAGCACAAGCCGTGTTCCAACAGAGCAATAACACAGACAATAGGTATAGAAAAAGACAATAGGAGAAAGAAGATAAGGAATTTTTATAGTGGTTCGGCTGTTAACGAAGACTACGTCCACTTTATAGTTTTATTATGACTGATTGCTGTTACAAGTTGTGTTTGATTACAAAGCCTTTGATTATTCTTAGCTAGATTGAACCCTCGGAGTTGGAATCCACTAGAGAATCACAGTGAATTCCTTTGGAGATTGTTGTGAGGGAGGTAGAGAGTGAAGAAAGTTTCCATTAGAGCTTCAGCAACTAGTCCGAAGAAGATCCATTTTATGTAACAGACATGACGATATTTATAGAGATCAGAGAGCTTCTGGGCTAGGCCACTTCGTCAATTGCTCACAGATGTGTACAGAATGACCTAGAAGAGTTAGCTTGCGATCCAAGCCAAAACCATGGATCGCTAGCGATCCATGGTCTATGGGTCGCTAGCGATAATGACTTAGTTGCTCTCTCCATCACTTCAATATGCTAGGCCACAACTAACATGGCTCTATCTCGATCGTTGGCGATCCATCAGTATGGATCGCTAGTAATCCATACACTTAGCATTTTTTGTGTTTCTATCTTCTAGGCTCCTTATCCCTTGCTTCTATCCATGGGCCATTACATTGCATGGATTGTTGGTGATCCATAGTGCTTGGATCGCTAGCGATCCAAGCACTTGGATTGTTTTTGGAGTTGCAGGTTTGGAATGCCTTCATGGCTTTGTGTTGATGTTATTCATGTAGTCTCATTGTATGTTGCTCTGTTTCGATGATGGTTTGCTAGCTGGTTATGCTTTGACTGCTGATTGGGTTGAATGGATGCCGGTCTCTTGGTTTAGTCGAACTTAGTCGTTGCTTTGGTAATAAGGTTTGGTTTTCTTTAACCTATTGCATATTCCTTCTTGGCTAACTTCCGAGCCATTCTGATGTCGTAAAACTGCTCTAGCTTCTATTGGATCCTAATGGGTTAAAAAGCTGGATAACATTTGCCCCCAGAGTACGTCTTCATGTGAATCAAGGTGTGCTCTAGAAGATGTTGCTTTTAATATATGTTCGTTGAATTCCAAGTAATCGTATTAGGGTTTTGCAGATACATAGTAGGTTACGTCGCTGATCACTTGGTTTTTGTCCTAACTGCTATCGGTTGTCGTAACGGATCAAATTCCTCTCCATGACCTCCCGGTATGCTTTGAAATGATGGGTAGATGTCGGAGCACGAGTTCGAGAAAAACCTACCTCCAACCTTATGGGTCGCTAGCGATCCTAGCGTTCCATGTGTGATGGATTGCTAGCGACCTGACCACTCGAGAAAAATATACTTTGAGAAGATGGTTCGTTAGTGATCCACGATGGATCGCAAGCGACCCAATGAATTGTCTGATTTCCCTGCTAGATTCCCTTAAAAAATATGGGTCGCTAGCGATCTACGAGATAGGTCGCTAGGGACCTGAATACTTTGATGAATTTTGCCTCTTTCATTTTAGTCTCCCTATATAGGCTATTCGAGACGACCCTTCTCCTTACTTTCATGCGACTCGATCATCTTCCTCGTGCAATTTGAGACCTTAGGCGATCTGACCTAGTTTGCTCGACCCGATCCAGAGCTTCCTTAGATCCATCCTTGTCCAAGCATTTTGCCGTAATTTTCTCTAGCGCAACCGTCATCGGAACATCAACCCATCCCCAGTTCATCTCTGACCAAAACCCTTGCCTTGAATCGCCCCCGACTTTTCATCAGATCGCTGCCGACCTGATATCTTAGCTTGCCACCGACCCATCCATAGCTTGCTGATTTTAGTATTCGATCATTCCCGTGTTGTAGAGTTCAATCTGAGGTGGGTTTTCTAATCGTAGTGTTTGTTTTACGGTGAGTTTATATTTGCGTTGTTGATCGGGAGAAGTTTGAGTTGATTGCAGTTTAATGGAGGAAGACAGTAAATCGAGTCTTGAGTTTTCTCCCGAAATGACATTCGAGCCTTGGCCCAATGATTGATGCATTTTGCTATCTTCTTCCATTAGGCCAGAATTCACTTGTGCCAAGTTTCGTGGATTTACTGCACGACACATCGCTAATCGGTCTTAATTGTTCGAGAGAATTTGGACTTTTCTTGCTTGCTTGTTGCATGCTCGTTGTCCTTGTGCGAGAAGAGTTTTCCACGTCGCTTCGGACAACGGATCCGTTATCGATTGCTGGTCGATAATAGGTAAGTTTACCGGATTTAAAAATAAGTGGGAACGATGCGGGAAACTTTTTTCTTTTTACACTACGAGCGAACTATCTACAAAGGATAGATAATTTGTAGTGTTTCGGATGCCGAGCTCACCCCCTATAGACAGCACGCTGCACTTGCCCCGGTGCACACTTGAAGTCCGTTGCGCGAGTGCGAATCGATATCTCTCCGGAATTCAAGTGTTGTGGGGGGAAATTATTAAATTAGAATAAAATCAACTAACAGTTTTGAATGCGAGTCTGTTGTTTTAGAATGAAGCACCCATCTTCGCTCCATAAATCGAGTGGAGGAAGTCCGGCACTTTCTTCAGTCGAGTCGTCATCCGTCGCTCTTCTCCTACCACCTCACAGGTAGAATACGGTCAGGTTGTCTCGGTCGGGCCGGTTGTGGATCGAACGCCTCCCAACTTTAGAGCCCTACACAATCCACCAGAGAGAGCTTCTTCGGTTGTCTCCGCTAAAGTCCTGCACAATATCAGCGTGCAGCATGGTATACCAGAAGAGGACGTACGTCTACCAAAAAAGACGAGTTTTCTCATATGCCTCCCCTAGGATATACAGCTTGCCATCATTACATGTGGCTGAATGGAGCAGTGCCTCCTTTTAACAACTTTTTACGTAAGACTCTTTCCAACTTAGGCATTGCCCCGTTCCAGATTCATCCCAACGGCTATGCTAGCTTGACTTTCTTGCATGTTCTTTTCATGCGGACGTTCAACCATGCTCCAAATTTCAACGACCTGCGATACTTCTTGTCGTTCAAGAGGAGAGATGATTGTCCATCCTTGATCGTGATTGAAACCCAGAGAAACAGAAAAATCGTTTTGCATCTACAGAGCAACTTATCCCAGTTCATAATGTAGTATTTCTTCGTTAGGTGCCCCGAGGGGTTTAACCATCTCTGGACAACAGGGGGTAAGTTCCTTTTCATACTTATTGAATTTCAACGCATTGCTATGAAGTTTCTAACGAGCCGTATACTTCTTGCAGTTATTCCAAGGCCAAACAGGGATGTGTCTCTTGATTAAATTTTTCGGACTCCAAAGGCTATTGATGCCGAGGAGAGATCCGTTAAAGTGTTGTTGACTGATAAAAGCCTGACCCGTTATGGATTACTGCATCCGGGGAGATCTGCTATTCAAATTGAAGTCCCCTCCCCTGCTCGGTCCAGGGTTCGCACACGATCCACATCTTCTTCTCGCAGTTCAAAAGAAGATGCTTCTCATGAGAAAGATGTTTGATGTGTGTTTAGTGATTGATGATAACAAAATATATATATCGAATTATAGATGTGTTTGCAGATTTTATTTTACACATTTGCAGATGTTATTTTACACATACAGGAATAAATATAAATATTGAATAATAATGCTATTGCATAGAATTTAACAAATTCAAACAGTATTTTTATTCAATATAATATTTTATTCAGTACAATGTTTTCAGTTCATACACTGATTTCATACAGTACACTGATTTCATATTTACAGTTCACTCTCACTCATACATTTTCTCATTTACATTTCTGTCCTCACTACATCACTCATACACTCAGTCTTCTGCATCTGCATTGTCCAGCTCTAGTATTTGTCCTGTCTCCTGTGTACCTGTATAATTAAAAATCTACAGCAGTAATCTAAAAAGAAACAAATTTAATTTGCAAAAATATAAAATTTGTTTTTAAAGCTGTCTCAGATATATGGGTTATCGTCATCATTTTTGATTGTGTAATATCTATGCATATCAGTATTCATATCAGGGACAGGTAATTACGAGTGGCTGCAGTACACACGTATACACGTGTGCACTGCCTCGCCAACTCTAGTGCACAAGGCCAAATCAAAATCAGTTTCAACACAAGTGCAAATGGCCTCGACCAAAGTTCAAAAAATGGCAACTGCAACAATATGGCAATACAAATGAATCAGACTACACAAAGTCAAGTCTAACAGCCAAAGTTCAAATGACTCAAGTGAAGGTCCAAGACCACAGACCAGAGTTCAAGTAATTTCAGAAGATACAACATGAACAAATGATCATCAAGCTACTGCAAATGAAATCAACCCAGACTAAACAAACCAATGAATGACCAGATGAACCAATGATAACAGTGTACATCACCAGAATCAAGTGCACCAGTTCAAAATGCACAAGAGACTCAAAGTACAGAAAACATGAAAAATGGTACAACTCAAGTCTGGTAACCACATCACAATTAAGTGCAGTGAAGTACAACAGTGAATCAAGACATGTACATATATACAACTACATGATGACCAGACCAGAACCAAATTTATTCACAAATAGGCACAGGCAAAGGCAACAAGACCAGTTCAAATATTTATACATCTACAACAGACCAGGCCGTAATGAAGCAAATCACTGATTCAAGTACAATCAACCAGACAGCACAAGCTCGAGGAAATACAAGTGCAATGAGAACATGAAATGAATGCAACCAGACAGTATCAATGACAAGTACAGCAGCAACAACCAGTCATCTTCAAAACAGTATCTAAAGTCGAGAAACAATGTAACAAAGATGGCCAGAGACGAAGCTCACAGGGGCCAAAAAATTAAGGCATGCAACCATACAGTAACAACAACTAATGAACAAAGATAAATACAACTACAGAGACTAAGTTCAGTGCCGCAGACATGGTTCAAGATGAAATACCAAATGAAACAAGGCATCACGTTTACAAGTTGAAAAAGTCAGAAGAATAAATTAGGAAAGAGTCTGAGATATAAATCAAAGAACGTATCGAACGTTCAATAATCGAAGCCATGCTATAAAAGAAATTTCCCAAATTATAAAGCGTAAAAACAGAAAGAATCAACAATGTGGGGATCAAGGAATCAAATCAGACGTGTATATAAACCCCCAATAACATCATCGACTGGGGTGTGGTGATTCAGAGCAACAGAATAAGAAACCCAACAAATCATCACTGACAAGTTATCAAGCACAAACAATCAAGATAAACAGAACAGGGATATCACTTACAAATTCCAGAGAAGAGCCGAAGCTCTAAATTGCAATAGCTAAGAATTCCAGAATCGATGAAGCCGAAGCTTCAATTCACCAGCAAGACAACAGGGTAGAGCCGCAATTCTAGAATCGCCAGCGATAGAGATTCGAGGAGCTGAAGCGCATAATCGCCAGAGAATCAAAATATCACCGAAGCCCTAATTTTGTTCGCCACTTTTGTTTCTCAAAGAGGATCGGGCCGGAGATAAAATTGAATAGGGGATCGAAGAGATAAAAGAAACGGGCCGATGTTTTAGCAAATAAGAGGAAGCAGGTCTACAATTTTGATCGAGATAAAATAATAGTGGGCCGGGCTTGTTTTAGGCTTGAGTTATTTATTTGAGGGAAAAACTGATTTAAATTCGCAATTTAAATTTTTGCCCTGGTTTTAATCTGTTTTTTGTTTTTACTTTTTCAAGTCAAGTAAGGGTAAATCACCACCTAAGGTTTAGGTAGTGTCAGATTGTCTAGTTAGGGTTAGTTCAGTGAGCAGGGTGTGCGAGTTTACAAAGCTCTATAGGCGGAGCAGGGTGTGCGAGTCTGTAGGAGTGTTTGTAAGCGGGATACTGTTTAATCCTAATAGAAATCTGGGAATGCAGCAGTAGGCAGGGGTTGCCGAAGCTGGGTAAATTTTGTGTGTGATTTACTTTTCTGCATATTTATTTATCTGCAGTTTGATTTCGCGTCTAATTCGAGAAAATTTGCGATAACCCTATTCACCCCCCCCTCTAGGGTTAATCTAGATCCTACAAGTGGTATCAGAGCGAGGTAATTTTTTCTTTAACTCTAGAGTCATGAATCCACCAAATAATGCTTTTTCTGAGGGGCAATCTATTGCTAGGCCACCAATGTTTAATGGGAATGATTATGCTTACTGGAAGGTTAGGATGAGTATTTATCTTAGTTCTGTTAATTATGATGTTTGGGATATTATTGAAACTGGCTATACACCTCCCACTATAACTAATGGTGACACTGAGATTCCTAAACCTAAGGAGAGGTGGGATGCTAACGATAAGAAATTAAAAACTATAAATGTTAAATCTATGAATGCATTGATCTGTGCTCTTGATAAAACTGAATTTAATAGAATTTCTCATTGTAAAACAGCATAGGAAATTTGGCATACTTTGGAGGTGACACACGAAGGAACTTATCAAGTCAAGGAGTCTCGTCTAGCCCTGTTCAGCAATGAATACGAGAATTTTGTGATGGACAAAGGCGAGAGCATAAAGGACATGTTTGGACGCTTCTCAACCTTGGTGTACAATGCTAGAGCGCTTGGAAAGATATTCTCTGAGGTAGAGCTAGTGAGGAAGATACTACGAGTCTTACTGATGAACTTTGAGGCAAAAGTCACGGCAATACAAGAATCAAAAGATTTGAGTAAACTGAGCATGGAGGATTTGATCGGAAATCTGATGACGTATGAGCTTGAGTTAAAAGCAAAGGAGGAACGCATCAATTCCGAATCAAAGAAGAAGATGATTACCTTAAAGAGCAGAGAAGAGAGCGATGAAGAAGAAGAAGATCCAATTGAAGTGCTTGCAATGGCTGTCAATAATCTTAGAAGAAGATTCAAGCCACGCAAGAAGAAAACCAGTGGTAATAGGTCAAAAGATTCTGACAATTCTAAAAATGAATTAACCTGCTATAACTGCAACAAGCCTGGTCACTTCAAACAAAATTGCCCTCTTCTCAAAATCAACAAAGGAAAGAAAAAGAAGAAGGCCTTCGCAGTGACTTGGGATGATGAGGAAGGAGAGGAAGTTTCAACTGATAGCTCAAAGGAGGCTAACTTGTGTCTTACGGCGAGATCAGATTCAGAAGCAAGCTCAGAGGAATCAAGATCAGATTCAAAAGCAAGCTCAGAGGAATCTAGTAAGGTATAGAACTATTCTTATAAAGAACTTGTTTATATGTGCCTCGATCTTACTAAAACAGTTGATGCTCTTGATTCTAAAATTGAAAAACTGAAATCTGATAGAAGAAAACTTGCTCATGAAAATTTTAGATTAGAATCTGAACTTGAAAAAATTCAAAACCTAGAATGTAAAAACTGTAAAATTTTAGATTTAGAATTATCAAAAATGAAGAATAATTTTGAGGATCTTAAGAAAGAAAACTTGAATCTAAAGGAAACCATTGAGACTAGGAAAAAGGATTTTATAAATAGATGCACCTCACTTGTGACTGAAAACACAACACTGAAAACCAAAGTCCAAGATCTTGAGAAATCACTGAATAATTTTTCAAAAGGAGAAAAATCATTCAATATGTTATTGGAAAATCAACTTTTTGCTAACAATAGAAAAGGGCTAGGTTTTGGAAAAACACAAGTTGATGATAATGCAAAAGGAAAGGGTATCTTTACTGAATGTGAAATAATTGGACATCATATTGAAAATTGTAGTCATAGGAATAAGAACACAAAATTTATAAAAGTTTGGGTTCCTAAAAATTCTACAAACAAATTTCATGTCTATTGGAACAAGAATGAAAAGACAAAACAAGTTTGGGTTCCAAAAGGATTGTTTATTCAAAATTATTCTGCCAATAACAACCATGGACCTATAAAAACAAATAGGTCACATACATCTTTAAACGTGTAGGTGTGGTGGTAGGCTAAGGAACAACATTAGTGTTATCTGGATTCTGGCTGTTCCAGATACACAACGGGCGTCAAATTAACGTTCCTTAGTCCAGTATAAAGGTGACAGATTCACTATGGGCAAACAATGAAAGATTATCGTACAGGTAAAACAGGTAGTTGTATTTATTTATAAACGATAGATAACCGGTAAGAATCTGCATCATAATCTGAATTAAATCAGCCAGTTATGATTGATGATGTTAATTCTGATTTTTAACCAATCATCTTACTCGAAGTAATTGTGATGGTTGACAGAATCTAACTTGCTTGATTTATGATCTTATATGATTTGATTTTAATCTGTGCTTGAAAATTGATCAACCATTTTCTTCTTGAACTTAATCTGTTTGGTCAAACTATGATTGATTACTGATTGCTCATGCTCTAAAAGGTATTTTTAGAAACTGTTAAAACTTTACTAGTGAAAACTTCAAATTGCTTTTGAGATAATAATGATGCTTTAACTGTGATCCTATGAAAGGAATAAGTACTCGCTCTTCATTTGATAAAAATCTGTGTGAGTTGTGTTGTTACATTAGCTTTACTTCTGATTCTGTTGAAATGATTCTTAATAATGAAAGTTGGATAAGGACGAGAAAGGAGTTGCTGTTGATCAGAAGAAATATCGAGGGATAATCGGTTCACTTCTCTATCTTACTGCTTCTAGACTTGATATTTTGTTTTCTGTGTGTTTGTGTGCACGTTTTCAATCTAACCCTAAAGAATCACATTTGAAAGCCACTAAATGAATTTTAAGATATCTTTCACACACACATAAATTTGGACTATGGTATTCTTTTTGTGAATTTTTTTGATTTAGTTGGTATTTTCTGATGCTGATTATGCGGGGTCATTGGTTGACAGGAAAACTACTAGTGGGACATGTTTAATGCTAGGACGTTCATTAGTTTCATGGTCTAGTCGAAAACAAAATTGTGTTGCATTATTCACCACTGAAGCAGAATATATTGCATTAGGAAGTTGTTGTGCTCAAATTTTATGGATGATGTAAACTCTTTCTGATTTTGGATTAGTTTATAAACAAGTTCCATTAAAATGTGATAGTAAAAGTGCAATAGACTTGTCTAATAATCATGTTCATCATTCACGCATGAAACACATTGATGTGAGACACCACTTTCTTAGAGATCACATTGCTAGGGAAAGCATTTGCATTGAATTCATTTCTACTGAGAATCAACTTGCTGATATTTTCACAAAACCCCTCCCCGAAGACAGATTTTCAAGATTACATTTGGATTTGGGGATTATGGAAATTGACTAATCATTTTTCAATTTTTGGTTGAAATATTCTTGGATATTTATTTTCAACTTCATTTTCTAGAATTCAAACCTGTTTTGGATATCATTCAAAGATTGATTCGAATATGGTATTCAGTAGTGAAAATACGTTTGGTTTATGAAATTTCATAATATGATTAATTTGGTAACTTATTCCACGACCATTTCTATTTCTACCATCTTTCTATCATTCATAATGGTTTTGAAAAATGAGAAGAGTGAATTGGTTTTTAAATTAAAAAGGAAAATAAAGAAAAAATTTAAAAAATATTTCTCATGCATCCATTCTCATTTAAAAGTCTTTATGGTTATGCATGGATGGATCATGTGAGGTTATCATCACTCCATTCTCATTTAAAAGTTCTTATGGTTATGCATGGATGGAGCTTGATAACTAATGAGTAACTGCTAATCTCATTTAAAAGTCCTCATGGTTATGCGTGGTTAGTAAGTGCTTATTTCTTTTGTGCTTAAATGTCAAATCTTTTTAAAATTATAATAAATAGAATAAAACATCTCTCTTCTCATTATAAAAATCAAATCATCGATCCATTCTCTAAAATGTGGAAATTGTTATCTTGTTATGATATATTATGGTTTTTCCCTGTTTTTTCCATGTGTTTTGCCCCTACTGTTTCATTATTTTTTGTCAGTCTTTTGATGATAACAAAAGGGGGAGAAGAATAAGATTTTGATAAGTAAATAAGTATTTCTAGAATAATTCACCAAATTTGTTAAATGTTGTTAGTTTATTTTTCTATGGTTCTTTTATTCGTCTGTAATTTCCTAAATCTTCTGAATAGGGAATAGTCTCGGTTGTAGGGGGAGCATACATGTAGGGGGAGCATACATGTAGAGGGAGCATACATGTAGGGGGAGCTAAATATCTCATGTTTAAACACATCTACTGGAATTTCAATATCTTTAATATATGTTTGTCATCATCAAAAGGGGGAGATTGTTTGATGTGTGTTTAGTGTTTGATGATAACAAAATATATATATCAAATTATAGATGTGTTTGCAGATTTTATTTTACACATTTGCAGATGTTATTTTACACATACAGGAATAAATATAAATATTGAATAATAATGCTATTGCATAGAATTTAACAAATTCAAACAGTATTTTTATTCAATATAATATTTTATTCAGTACAATGTTTTTAGTTCATACACTGATTTCATACAGTACACTGATTTCATATTTACAGTTCACTCTCACTCATACATTTTCTCATTTACATTTCTGTCCTCACTACATCACTCATACACTTAGTCTACTGCATCTGCATTGTCCAGCTCCAGTATTTGTCCTGTCTCCTGTGTACCTGTATAATTAAAAATCTACAGCAGTAATCTGAAAAGAAACAAATTTAATTTACAAAAATATAAAATTTGTTTTTAAAGCTGTCTCAGATATATGGGTTATCGTCATCATCTTTGATTATGTAATATCTGTGCATATCAGTATTCATATCAGGGACAGGTAATTACGAGTGGCTGCAGTACACACGTGTGCACTGCCTCGCCAACTCTAGTGCACAAGGCCAAATCAAAATCAGTTTCAACACAAGTGCAAATGGCCTCGACCAAAGTTCAAAAAATGGCAACTGCAACAATATGGCAATACAAATGAATCAGACTACACAAATATCACAAAGTCAAGTCTAACAGCCAAAGTTCAAATGACTCAAGTGAAGGTCCAAGACCACAGACCAGAGTTCAAGTAATTTCAAAAGATACAACATGAACAAATGATCATCAAGCTACTGCAAATGAAATCAACCCAGACTAAACAAACCAATGAATGACCAGATGAACCAATGATAACA
Organism: Allium fistulosum; assembly: GCA_030737815.1. Taxonomy (NCBI): domain Eukaryota; kingdom Viridiplantae; phylum Streptophyta; class Magnoliopsida; order Asparagales; family Amaryllidaceae; genus Allium; species Allium fistulosum. Next base: position 1,363,312,277 of record CM060902.1, on the reverse strand, counting down.
GTGTACATCACCAGAATCAAGTGCACCAGTTCAAAATGCACAAGAGACTCAATGTACAGAAAACATGAAAAAGGGTACAACTCAAGTCCGGTAACCACATCACAATTAAGTGCAGTGAAGTACAACAGTGAATCAAGACATGTACATATATATAACTACATGATGACTAGACCAGAACCAAATTTATTCACAAATAGGCATAGGCAAAGGCAACAAGACCAGTTCAAATATTTATACATCTACAACAGACCAGGCCGTAATGAAGCAAATCACTGATTCAAGTACAATCAACCAGACAGCACAAGCTCGAGGAAATACAAGTGCAATGAGAACATGAAATGAATGCAACCAGACAGTATCAATGGCAAGTACAGCAGCAACAACCAGTCATCTTCAAAACAGTATCCAAAGTCGAGAAACAATGTAACAAAGATGGCCAGAGACGAAGCTCACAGGGGCCAGAAAATTAAGGCATGCAACCATACAGTAACAACAACTGATGAACAAAGATAAATACAACTACAGAGACTAAGTTCAGTGCCGCAGACATGGTTCAAGATGAAATACCAAATGAAACAAGGAACCAGACCTCAATATAGTAATAACAGCAGACATGAATGCAATGAAGACAATGCTTGAAACTGTGCAAGTACAAAATGATGCAAAAAGATATGTATCAGACTCCCCACCGAGAAACAATGGATCAAAGAAAAGTTCGAATTCAATGCAGACGCAAACAGGTCGAGATGAACAAATGGAAGTAAACAAATCGTGAAAGGCATAAGTCGAACAAGTCGAGTATGCTACAGATCAAACAACTAAACTGTCGAAGTCAACATTGAACAAGTCAAAGTTGAAGACGTAGTCAAGAAATCAAAGTCGTATATATATTAATCACGTTTACAAGTTGAAAAAGTCAGAAGAATAAATTAGGAAAGAGTCTGAGATATAAATCAAAGAACGTATCGAACGTTCAATAATCGAAGTCGTGCTATAAAAGAAATTTCCCAAAATATCAAAGCGTAAAAACAGAAAGAATCAACAACGTGGGGATCAAGGAATCAAATCAGACGTGTATATAAACCCCCAATAACATCATCGACTGGGGTGTGGTGATTCAGAGCAACAGAATAAGAAACCCAACAAATCATCACTGACAAGTTATCAAGCACAAACAAACAAGATAAACAGAACAGGGATATCACTTACAAATTCCAGAGAAGAGCCGAAGCTCTAAATTGCAACAGCTAAGAATTCCAGAATCGATGAAGCCGAAGCTTCAATTCACCAGCAAGACAACAGGGTAGAGCCGCAATTCTAGAATCGCCAGCGACAGAGATTCGAGGAGCTGAAGCGCATAATCGCCAGAGAATCAAAATATCGCCGAAGCCCTAATTTTGTTCGCCACTTTTGTTTCTCAAAGGGGATCAGGCCGGAGATAAAATTGAATAGGGGATCGAAGAGATAAAAGAAACGGGCCGATGTTTAAGCAAATAAGAGGAAGCGGGTCTACAATTTTGATCGAGATAAAATAATAGTGGGTCGGGCTTGTTTTAGGCTTGAGTTATTTATTTGAGGGCAAAACTGATTTAAATTTGCAATTTAAATTTTTTCCCTGGTTTTAATCTGTTTTTTGTTTTTACTTTTTCAAGTCAAGTAAGGGTAAATCACCACCTAAGGTTTAGGTAGTGTCAGATTGTCTGGTTAGGGTTAGTTCAGTGAGCAGGGTGTGCGAGTTTACAAAGCTCTATAGGCGGAGCAGGGTGTGCGAGTCTGTAGGAGTGTTTGTAAGCGGGATACTGTTTAATCCTAATAGAAATCTGGGAATGCAGCAGTAAGCAGGGGTTGCTGAAGCTGGGTAAATTTTGTGTGTGATTTACTTTTCTGCATATTTATTTATCTGTAGTTTGATTTCGCGTTTAATTCGAGAAAATTTGCGATAACCCTATTCATCCCCCCCCCCCACTAGGGTTAATCTAGATCCTACAAAAGAGAGCGCGTTCGGAGAATCAGCCGAAGAGGCCAATAAAGGAAGAGATGCTACTGTGATTGGAGTTAGCGGCTCGGTCAGAATGCCTCCGATCCTGGAAGAGGAAGAGGAAGAATTCCAACAAAGGGAAGGCAAGGCCGTAGTGAACTTAGATAAAGAGGAGGGGGAACTTGAGAGTAGTAGCGACGAGTCCACCTCCAGTGATGATTTTTATGTAGAATCCGATGATGGGGAATCAGAATCGTATGATGAGACCCTGGGCATGAATCCCGTCCTTCCAAGCTCTCCTCCTCCAGATCCGAGCAATAAAGAAAATGTCTTAAAGAACAGAGAGCATCAGGATGCCTCTAATAAAGATGTTGCCGCAGAGTTCGGGGATTTGAGCGACGTCTACGTCAATTTTGATGCACTTATGGAGGAAGACTTTAAATTCGAGGAGGTGCCCTCCCTTCAGGCAATATCACGCCCGAAGTTAGTCTGGTCTTGCCCACGATGGCCGCCCGATCCGGTTCGTGACGACGCTTTAGGCCTTTCCCCGAAATACACTACATATCTCATTAAGATTGCACTCACTTTCTTTTCGTGCCTATTTTCTATTTATAAAATCTTTTATTCATGCTTTATGCCAAGTATGACGAGAGGACGTGGCCTCTATGATGATTACGAAGAATTCACTGACTCCCAACATTGGTCTAAGCGCCCTTTCAGTCGTTATCAGCCATGTGGAATGGATGAGGAGTATAGAAGAATTTAGGAACTAGACGCCAAAGCCCATCGCCAAGATGAAAGAGATCGAAGCTGGTCATACAAAGGTGGGTATGTGAAAAGGAGACCCTTGGATGAAAGGGAGGAGCCATCGAAGAGATCAAAATTCGATCATCGTTCGCACTTTTCGGAATAGTAGGTTTCTGTTCCGATGCGCTCCTCAACGGGTCAAGAAATCCCCGCCAGTTCTACTCCTACTCCGTCTTCAACTTAAATCCCGCCATCTTCCATCATTACTGCTCCCGATGATTCATGTCCTCACCGAAGACCTGCCTACATCCTTCCTCCAGGCCCTGCTAAGCTTGAGACAGCTCTCCTCGGTTGGTTCTTGAGGGGAGTTAAGTTTGATCGCGATCTGCACCCGGTTCGCAAATATTCATACACGCCACAACTTCAAGGTATTCAACATGATTTAGACCAAGCTGAAGGATGGAAAAAATTATGTAAGTAGCTGGCAGACACCAATCGCAATAACTACCTAGAGATCCTTTCTTTCAAGTCAAAGAAGGATGACTTCGAAAAAGCATTGTCAGAACGCGACGCCAAAATTCAACTACTAGAGGAGGAGAAGGCAGCGGCGTTGCAAGAGGGCAAGAGGAACGCCGACTTGCTAAAAGAAGTAAAAGAGGCTCATGCCAGAATCAAGATCGTCAATAGAGACGAGATAAAAAGGCTCACGCCGAAGAGGCGAAATTAATAGAAGAAGTGGCTGCTTGTAACGCAACGATAGAGGCTCAAAGGAAAACCATTGTGATCACGACCTCATCGTTGAGGGGCACAACAAGACTATTTCTGACCAAGCCGAGACAGTTGCCAAGCTACAGCCTCAGGTCCCACAGCTTAGTGCCGATAAGTCTACCATTGAAGTTGAGAAAGCCGCCATCTGAGCGGATTACCTGGATCTCCAAAATGCTTTTGAAAGAAAGATGGAAAAGATGGACGCGACCATCCTAAATTTCTATGTTAACTCCCTGTAGCACCAAGGGAGTCTCAGCTACTTGGGCCCGAAGTTCCCGCGCACTCTTGCTTTGGTAAGGGAAGGAGTCTTGTCTCGTTTTCTGATAGCGGTGATGTCTACACCGAGCGGGAGTTGGAGGATGCTTACCTTAACAAAGAGTCAAAGAAAGCGTTGCTAGAGGGCCGGGAAGTTTTACGAGCTAAGAGAGAGAAAGAAGCCACCAATGCTAACGTGATAGCTACCGCCAAAGCACTCACTAAGCCTTTTATTTCTGGCGCTGGCGAATCATCAGGGCAGCCCCACGACCTACCAGCAAGTTTTGAGCTTAAGACTTTTCCTTAGGTAGCGGAACCATTGAAAGAGGGCGAAGGTGGTGAATATGATGTCGAGATTCTCGACCATTCCTCCGGTGTAGGTAATGTTCTCGCTTCCTCCGAGTTTGGGAGTTTCCAACTTACATCACAAGAGCAGGAAGAATTTAATGCTTTCATTTTTGATCTTATAGGTCTATCTACCTTTCTTGTTGATGTGCCAGCTTCCTCAGCTCCTGAACCCGTTGCTATTTCTACAGCCTCGATGGCTGTCTCTGTTCTAATTCCTATTTCTACGTCCATGTCTGGCTCGCAGCCGGGGCCAGAGTCTGAAAAGATAGCCGCACTTCATGGCCTGGACGACCTTTCAGTGTCTTTAGAAGGCGACATAACAGCGGCAGAAATTAAGGAATAGGAAGTTCAGACAAAGCATCCTTGCAAGTATCAGCACGAAATGGTCGCTATCAACAAGGAGAAGGTCGAAGCGATCAAAGCCTCAAAGAGCTCCCGCAAATCACGGAAGCGCAAATCAAAGGAAGAGTCTTTCGAGAAGGCTACGGAGCAAGAGGAGGACATTTCCACTGAGAAGTTTGTCGACATCAGCGGCAGCGACACCACCCCTGAGAAGAAGCAAAAGCTTCCAACAAAGGGCGGAAAGAGGAGTGGTGGAAGGAAGCGTTGAGGAGCTTGTGTGAAGACTGATTTGATTTTTGGTTCCTTTTGAGTCATTTTTTTCAAGTGCAGAGTCTACACTTAATGTTTTTGCTATGGATTCTATATTTTCTTTTTCTTGGCCGATGTTGTGTGGGTACGGCCCCCACGTTTTGACCCTGTACAAAGAACATTATAAGCAATACATTGATATCTTGACTGTATTCTTATTTGTTTGCTCATGTGTGTTTTGTGCACTTGTGCTTGTTTTGTTTACACTTATCTGATTTTGTAATTGCCGCTAATTTTATTTTATTTGGAGCAACAATTCTCTGTTTGGAGTAACTATGATTCTCTGTTTGGAGTAACAGAACTTGTGAACTTATTGTTTTCGATTGTTTTTATTTAAGTACCGGTGTATGCCCCATGTTCATAGGGATGTTACTTCAAATGACCAGTGACTTAGTGCTTAGATAATTTTCATATTAAACTCGAAATTTGGCTAAGTCGCAGCATGATTTTCCTTTTTTCGGAATTTTTGCAACTTTGGCATGTAATCCGAGTTTCTTGTAATATTCTGGTAGGTATGAATATATGCATGTTCGAGAGGGGCACATTGCATGGGTTAAATTATAGCACTCCAATTTTGTCGGAGCTATGCCCATCATTCCCAATCATAAAAGTGGTTGGCGTGCTGGTTATGAGATGCGCGTTGTTTGGGATTGATATGGCTCGTCGGTTCGGTTCTGATGCTCCTCGGCATTGCCTATTTTGGGGCAACGTAAGGATTTTACGCTTTAGGGGCAAGATTTTTGGAGGATGTTCCTCGGTGTTGCCTATCTTCGGGCAACGTGGGAAACTTAAGTTTTTTAAGAGTCAGTGCGCGACCTACAAAATGTGCGGCCTTTGGTTCTTCTCGGCATTGCCTATCTCCGGACAACATGAGGAGCCCACCGGTCGACCGCTATGGGTCGACCGGTTGAGGCCCACGGGTTAACCTCTCCTTTTAGTTAGGGGAATGTTTGATTTTTCCATTGCACTATTTATTTTATTCCCTAATTAACTTTAACATTAATTAATTAGCTTAACGTTTACTTAACCCCTAAGTACACCTATAATTAATTTTTAAAATTCAAACCCTAAATTTAAATAATCATTTGAATTTGAATTCAAACTAAATTTATTTAAATCTGAAAACTTCAAACGCTCATAACTTCTTCATTTGAGCTCCATTTTCAACATATTATATAAGGAAACTGATCAGAATTTCACTACAAATGCAACAAAATTACTTTCATAGTCAAATTTTGATTATAAAATTTCCATTTTCTACCTGTCACATTTAATTTAATTTACTCCATTTATTTATAGTGAATTTTACGTGGTTTTACGTTTACCATTTTCTTTCTCATGTCATGCACTATAAAAGAAATGACAAAGTTCCAATGGTCATCAAACATGGATGGCATGCTAGTATGCATAGTTCATGATGCACTACCAACATTCATGATAGCATCGATGTTGTTAACATCATTTTTTACAACTAACAAAAGAAATGCTAGCATCCATATGCACAACCTACGCCCTAGTAGTTTCAATACAAAAGGAATCAAGAAAAACAAAAGGGGCATTGAGAAAGCATGGAGATTTCATTCTCTCCCAGCACCACCATACTATATTAAATAATAGTAACGTAGAAGAATTTTTATGCTTCTTATTAATTGTAAGAATTTACAAAGCTCTTCTTAATTCTATCACAATGATTTGAATTCAAAAAATCCCCATAATGTATCATTTTTTACCGTTATTCATATGGTTTTTTTTTTCATCAACTACTACATTCAATTTCTTATAGTTTATGATTTATATGGTTATCTACTAGGTTCTCTCTAATTCTCTCATAGTACTCTATAATTCAAGTCTACATAATTACATGAATTAATTAAAGAAATTCAAGCAACTAATATTTAAAAAATATGAAACCATAAAAGGTGACAATTTCTATATATACACTAGATTCATATCAACAGAGGAAAAGAAGAAAATGTTAAATCACTAAAGTCAAAGTTTTTATACATACACACATATGTATATATGTATATATGCATGTGTATATATGTGTGTGTATACATATATATACATACATATATGTACATATATATGTATATTTGCTATGTGCATGTGTATATATGTGTGTATGTATACATATATATACATACATATATGTACATATATATGTATATAGGTATGTATGTGTGCACATGCATGCATGTATGTATGCACACACATAGGTATGCATGCATGCATGTATACGCACAACCTACATTCATATTAACGAAAATAACAACACTAATTTTTTAACTCAAATAGAAAAATATAAATACAATGATCAAACTTACATATTTTTACAATAATAACAAGATCAATTGATAGTCCATTTACCTCTGACAAGTTTATCACAAACTAAATAAAAATTATATTTCTAATAATATGTTTAAAATATAAATATGTTACAGTATTTATGGGTGCATACAAGTTTCAGCATTAAAACAATGAAGTAAAAAGGTTAAAGAGTAACTGAAAGGCACATGTATTTCTTATGCTTTCTCGATGTCCTGCAAAAGAGTTATTTTTGAAAATTCTCTTTTAGCATATAAGATGATTAGAACATTCAATAATAGAAAGGGTGCGACCAACATATTTCTCAAAGTTGATTTTCATAAGTTTGGATAATGTAAAGACAGCTTAGCACCGATTTTGGTGTTTACCGCACTACGATCAAGGTTTCAAAATGTAAGAAGCATGATTAGTATATATATGTATGTCTATTTGGAATATATGTATGGTAAGTATGCAGAAGTGCACACCTTTGGCTCTGATATGTGCATCATCAAGTTGTTAATAAACCATCGAATGCTCTTTGATGGATAACTTCCTAAAGCGTCGATAATATAATCAAAATATGTAAGAATTTTTTTCTAATTAATTTATAAAATGAATCAATACAGATAACCGTATACCCATCTACTATGGACCACTTGCTATGCTTTGGAACAGGCCAGGCTGTGATTTATCTTCTTGGCCCAATAACCATTTCACCAAAATATGTATAAATAGAGAGTGCAAGTCTGTATCAATATGTATCATTCTCTGTATACAAAAATATAAGAAATAAAGCAGTTTATATTTTTCTCTTCAAATCTTTATATGGTATCAGAGCATTTCACGCCTAACAGCAAAAAAAATGCCATGCCATTGATCAAGATCAGATCTAAAGTCATCATATCAAGATCAGGCTGCATATTTTTGAATCATCTAAGAATCAAGTAGATTCTCATCATCATTTTCTGTTCTTTTCCTGTTTTCAATCAAGATCAGATATAATATCATCATATCAAGATTGAATCGTGTTTCATTCGGAATCATCTGAGAAATACAATATTTCTCATCATCTCAGTTCTTCGTTTACCTACCTGAATCAAGATTATTGATCAAAGCTTTTGTTGTGCCTCGCCTAGGAATTCAAGAATTTTTCTGGCTGCCCAGTCTTCTTTTATCTCTCAGTAAACTTTTTTTTAATCACTCTTCTTGATTTCTGAATCAATGGCTGAAGGAGATCAAGATGTCTCTGCCTCCTCCAGCACCAACACTAATGCCAGATTCAATCCAACTGAAGAACTCCTGAAAGAGATTTTCAAACCTCAAAGTCAACTGTTTTCTATTCAACTCGGTGAGACCAATTTCTTGCTTTGGAAGTTTCAAGTCGAAACAGCAATCAAAGCATATGGTCTGGAGCAATATATCCAAGGTACCATAATCATACCACCAAAGTACACTGCAGACAAGGATGGAAAGCTTGTCAGTAATCAAGAATTCATAATGCATCAAAGACAAGACAATCTAGTCAGTTCATGGCTAATATCATCAATAAGTGCTAATCTACTTCCTCAGCTAATTGGATGCAATTCATCTCATGAGATCTGGTCCACAATAGAACAGATCTTTAGTACTCAGTCAGCAGCCAAGATTATGTACTACAAAAGACAATTGCAAAATGTCAAAAAGGAAAATCAGTCAATGAGAGATTATCTTGTAAAGGTTAAAACCTTGTGTGATCACTTATCTTCTGCAGGGCATAAGGTGAGTGACACTGAACATATTCTATCAATTCTTGGAGGGTTAGATGATGAATATGAATCAGTGGTAGCTGTTATATCATCAAAGGAAACTCTACCCATAATTCAATATGTTCACTCTATCCTACTAGCTCATGAGGGTAGATTGGATCTCAAGAAGTCATCTATATCAGACATGTCTCTGAATTTCATCTCAAACAACAAAACTAAGAGTCAAGAAAAGGCTTCTGGTAACAGAAGTCAACAGTATAACAATCAGAGAGGTGGTCAGTCCTCTAGATCACGAGGAAGGGGTGGAAGATGGTTCAACAACAATGGAAACAATAGACCCAGATGTCAGATCTGTGAGAGGATTGGTCATATTGCTAGCAAATGCTACTTTAGATTTGACAGCAACTACACTCCATCACAGCAGAACAACAACAGGGATAGAAACTATAATCCCAGTGCAAATATGATAAGTGCTCAACAAGAAATCAGAGGTCAAAGTGATTGCAACAATAATGTGAAGTGACCCACTTCTTTTGATTGTTATTTTTCAGTGATTTACTGTTGAGATTTTTTTTTTCCAAACCAAGTGATCACTTCTTTAATTTCATTTTCCCCAAGATCCAAATTCTTACCAATATAAAAATATTAGTATATAAGTCAATTCAAGTCATTTATATATATGAAGATATATAAATGTTTCCTTGCTTATCAGAGTATTAAAAATTAACAAGGAAAATTCAATCACACAATATTTCTCATTTTTCAGAGAATTGGTGTCACATAGCCATTTCTATTTTTACATTCCTCTTTTTGATCTCAAGCTTGATTAATAATAAATTCGAATATTACCACTTATAATTTTCTTGCTTACTTCTCAAATTAATTGGTTTCTGGGTTTACAAGCCATACATTTAAATTCCGGAATTCTTTTGTGATTTGGTACTTATCATATGAATTATGAGGTGATAAACTAGGTTGAAGTCTAAGCAGAGAAAAACCACACATGTGATCAGGGTTTAGACACAACAAGCACAAGCCAATCATGACAGACAAAATACATATTTCCTAGTTAACTGAGCAGATAGTCATCACATGAGTGATGGTGTTGTGAGCTACTTTATAAATCACACAACTTCTTATATCTGGAGCTAGAAAAGTGTTGTATCCGGTGTCTTACCACTTAGTATCAGTTTTGAAGCTATAGTATCAGATTTTCCCAACCTAGTGTTAGATCAGTAGTTATAGTATCAGAAATTTCCTACCTAGTATCAGTTCTATAGTATCAGATTTCTCCTAATTAGTATCAGTTCTATAGTATCAGATCTCTCCTACTTAGTATCAGTTTTATCAGTTCTATAGTATCAGATCTCTCCTAATTAGTATCAGTTTTATCAGTTTTATAGTATCAGATCTCTCCTACTTAGTATCAGTTTTATAGTATCATAACTGAAGTGCCTCAAGACTGTCTAGAAAAACATGTTCACGTATCAGATTAAATGGCATCTTCTCCTTCAGCATTATCTACTAAAACTATTTCAGAACTTGTTACTTAAGTCCACAGCTCACAAACACATATAACATTTAAGTTTCTTTTTCTTCTTACATACTGTTTTCCAGATATCAAAGTAAAAGACACTCATTAAAATACTTAGAACATATTAGAGCTTTCCTAACTTAATTATTACAAAGACACTGCTACTTCTCTTAAACACTTTAAATTCCTCAAGATCTCCAAATATCCATGCAAGCAAGCAAGCAATTCATGCATCTTTCCCTGCAGCAAAACTTTGAACTGCCTCAATAGAATGAGACACCCCAAGTATTGCAAAGGCAACAAATAGGGTCAGAAATAAATTCTGGTGTGAGTGAAATCAAGTATGCAAAATATCTTGTAAATTCTTAAGGCTGTAAAGAGAACTTTTCTATTAAATGCTATTCAAATCCCAATTAAAATCTGAGAATGTGTATATTTAAGTCTGTCTATAAACATACATCCAAGCATCCATCCATTCACTTCATTCAGTTGTACAAGTACAAAACTCCTATGGATTAACTCCCTGAATTCCATAGCATAATTTCTCCTTCTCATCTTTTCATTTTGTTTGGTCTGAACTCTTGCCATTGAACACCATGTGTGCATTGCAAAGGGGCTCAGTTCTGTTAACCCTTTACACAGAGGCCTACGGGACTTAAACAAGTCATGCACATACCCATCAACCACCTGCTGATGAGTAGATCAAGGCACCACTCCTAAATTATTTTATAATTTAGAGACCATGCTTATTATTTCTTTCTGGGGAATTTTTCTTTTGATTCCAGAGATACTCGTATTCTTTCCTTCCTTATATAGGTCAAGAATTATTAAAATCACCCAAAGATCATATCCAGACATACAAAGCATTCATGTAAAATTGCACACCTTATTTCAAAGTCATTTTTGCTTTAATCACATTTTTCTAAAACCTACTTATATTCTTATTTCTAGAAATTTCCATTTCTTACACAAATATGAAGAAGTCATTTGCAAAACTATATTTATTCTTTTACTGTGAACATAGGGAATGGTTTTTGAGAAAAACCCATAAAAACTTATTGGTTTATGATCTGAACAAATCAGCACATATTTGTAATATTGCATTGTTCATATCATTTTTAATATAGACTAGACATAAGCATAAATCTCAATATTCACACTGCCTAATTCTTTTCTTTCATTGATACCCTACTCCACAGTAAAATATTTGATTCATTTTTCATATCAAAACTAGCATATATAAAATCTATTCCTGTGATTAGTGTATTTGTTTGATTATCTATATTTTAAAACAAAAACTGAAACCATCACAACAAGTCAAAACAGATTAAAACCTCATCCAAAGACTCAACCAGAATACCATCCATGATCAACATATTTTCATCCAGAAAATAAAATCAAATAGGAAAAACATAATGTAATGTTTATATAAAATAACTTGGCTGCCCTTAACATGGGTCTTAATGCCTTACAGATCATAAGTGATTAATCACTCACCTTCCTCCTCTCTTCCCCGAGAATGTCTAAGCTTGAAAACAGGGTGAGCTCTCCTTTTTATTTATTTTTAGTGTGTTTCTGTTTTCCCCCAGAGAAAACCTCTGCTTCCCTCTTGATTTAAATCATTTTGCTAGGGTTTTACTAAAGGAAAAACCCATTTTATCCTCACATTACTCAGAGAATTATGTGTGTGTTGTTATGGCTAAATGTGCCATTTTCTCTTGATTTCTATTTCTAGTAAAAGCAGTTGCTTCTCTGCTTTTCTGTGCACATGCTATTTGCATGATCCATCTACACATCATCTTTGTGTGACTCAGAAACATTGTATACCTTGTTAGGCCTGAATGGTCCTCTTATATTATTTCAAACCATTTATTTCCTGATTTATTTTTGAGAAGGTGTTTATGCACAATAATACTAAACTGGTTCTCATGCAATTTGGTTATCAAAAGGGCTTTATCATTTTATACTTCTTTGGCTACTCATATCTAATACATATATATTTATTGAAGAAAAATCTCTATCCTCTTATTTATTCATTTCACTTACTCCTAATATTATTATTGTCAGACTATATTTTCTTTTCTTAAATATTCTCATTTTAAAATTATTTTTATCTCAATAATTTGGGTCTTCACATACTCTCCTCCTAAAAGGAATTGTGTCCCACAATTTTTCTCTCATACATTTCCATCCAAATGTATACAAAGCATAATTTCAATTGAATGAAATTTCAGAAACTTATTCATTCCAAATCAATCAAACATAAATAAATAATTTTAAAGTCCCATCATAATTTTAAACATACCTTTAAGTAGAAAACAGATTAGGATATTTATCCTTTATCCTCTCTTCAGCCTCCCAAGTGCAATCATTCCCATCCAAACTCCATTGGATTTTAACTAGTTTAATTATTTTATTTCTCAGCTTCTTTTCTTCTCTAGCCACAATGCCCACTGGTTCCTTTTTATAAACCAGATTTTCTTGAATTTCAACATGTGTAGGAGATTCAAGAATGGACTCTTTATCATGCACCCATTTTCTCAATTGGGATACATGAAATACATCATGTATTTTGCTCAATTCCTCTGGTAACTTCAACCTATAAGCTAAAGTCCCTATTCTTTGAACAATTTCATATGGTCCTACATACCTTGGTGACAGTTTCCCTGCTTTTCCAAATCTCAATATTTTCCTCATTGGTGAAACTTTGAGAAACACATAGTCTCCCACCTCAAATTCTACTGGCCTTCTCTTTTTATCTGCATAAGCTTTCTGTCTCTCTTGAGCTACTCTCATTCTTTGCCTCACTAATTCAATTCTTGCAGAAGTTTCTTTTACATGGTCTGGTCCAAGCAACACCCTTTCACCAGCCTCCATCCAACATGCAGGAGATAAACAAGGCTTCCCATACAAAGCCTCAAATGGAGCCATTCCTATAGTGGATTGGTAGCTATTATTATAAGCAAACTCAGCTAAATAAATATGATCCTCCCAGTTGCCTCCAAAATCAAGTATGCATGCTCTCAGCAAATCCTCTAAAACTTTATTAACAATCTCAGTTTGCCCATCTGTTTGTGGGTGGTAGGCTGTGCTTAGGCTTAGTTCTGTCCCCATAGCTTCTTGAAAGCTACTCCAAAACCTTGAAGTAAACAAAGTATCTCTATCACTAATGATAGTCTTGGGGATGCCATGCAACCTCACTATTTCCTTCACAAATAATTGAGCTAGCCTGTGAGCATTTCTGTTTGAACTTATTGGGATAAAGTGTGCTGTTTTTGTGAGTCTATCAACCACTACCCAAATACTATCATTTCCCTTCCTTGTTCTTGGCAAACCATCCACAAAATCCATTGATATACTCTCCCATTTCCAAGTAGGCACTTCCAAAGGTTGCAATAGGCCTGAGGGCCTTTGATAGTCTGCCTTTACTTGTTGGCATGTCAAGCAATTTGCCACATATTCTGCTACTGCTCCTTTCATTCCTGGCCACCAATAATTTCTCTTGAGATCATGGTACATTTTTGTACCACCTGGATGGATAGTATACTTTGTTTTGTGATGCTCATCCATAACTTCTTGCTTTAGTTCCCCTACATTTGGTATGCAAAGTTTCCCCTTTTTCCTTAAGTATCCTTTACCATCTACCTCATAGTTTTCCACTGTCATGCCTTGGGATATCATGTTCTTTTTCTCCTTCAAATTTATATCTTGATTCTGCATTTGTCCTATTTTATCAACCAGTGTTGATTTTAAGGATAAGAGGCTTAATTTACCATATTCAATCATCTTACTGTGTGTCTTATCTGATACACTAGCTTCTTCTTTCACTTCCACCTCACTGAGAATTATCAAATCCTTGAATTCTGCCATCATTAAGCTTGCCAATTTAGCTTGATGTCTACTTAATGCATCTGCTACTTTATTAGCTTTTCCAGGGGTATACAATATATCAAGATCATAGGAAGCTAGAAATTCTACCCACCTATGCTGCCTCATGTTCAAGTCTTTTTGGGAAAACAAATATTTAAGTGACTTATGATCAGTAAACAATTCAAACTTAGCACCCAATAAATAATGTCTCCATAGTTTCAATGCATACACCACAGCAGCTAGTTCTAAGTCATGTGTAGCATACCTAGTTTCATTTGGCTTGAGTTGCCTTGATGCATAAGCTATGACTCTACCATGTTGCATAAGCACTGCCCCCAATCCAGATCCACTAGCATCTGTGTAAACCACTAATTCTTCATTACCCTCTGGCACTTGTAAAACTGGAGCTTCTACCAGTGCCTTCTTTAGTGATATGAAAGCTTGTTCACACTTCTCTGTCCACACATATGGTTGCTCCTTTTTAGTTAACTTGGTCAATGGGATAGCTATCCTTGCAAAATCTTTTATAAATCTCCTGTAATAGCCTGCCATTCCCAAAAATGACCTCACCTCAGTTACTGATTTGGGTCTACTCCAAGATTGCACTGCCATCACCTTATTTGGGTCTACACTAACCCCTTGTTGTGATACAATGTGCCCCAAAAATTTTACTTCCTTCTGCCAAAATGTACATTTAGAGAATTTGGCTTTTAAATCATGTGCCCTCAGTCTAGACAAAACCAGATGCAAGTGCCTTGCATGATCTTCTTCTGATTTTGAATATACTAAAATGTCATCAATAAAAACAACCACAAATTTGTCTAGAAAATCTCTAAATGTTCTATTCATCAAATCTACAAAATATGATGGTGCATTTGTCAATCCAAAAGGCATCACCAAAAATTCATATAATCCATACCTTGTGTTGAAGGCAGTATACTTAATACTCTCTTCCTCCACCTTCATCTGATGAAACCCAGAGGCTAAATCTAGCCTTGAAAAGACCCTTGCTCCATTTAATTGATCGAATAGATCATCAATTCTAGGAAGTGGATATTTGTTTTTAATGGTGACTTTGTTTAATTCCCTATAATCAATGCACATTCTCAAAGTACCATCCTGCTTCTTCACAAATACAATTGGAGAACCCCAGTTTGAACTACTAGGCCTTATGAAGCCTTTCTGCTCCAGTTCTTCCAACTGATGTTTCAATTCCACAAGTTCTTTAGGACCCATTCTAGTTGGCTTCTTGATGATTGGGCTGGCTCCTGGGATTAGCCTTATTTGAAATTCTACTTGCCTATTTTCTGGAACACCTATGACTTCACCAAAGACATCTGGGTATTCATTTATAATTTTTATGTCCTCCAGTGTTAATTCTTTCTCAGTCATGCTACATATGTGGTTACAGTAATTGATTTTAGCAATTTCACTCATAACTATAATATTTTTACCATTTTCTGTTTTCAGAGAAATAGTAAGATTTTCTAAGTTTAAAATTGCTTTGTATTTTCTTAGCCAATCAATTCCTAGAATAATTCCTATTCCAGGATATTTTAGCACAAACAAATCAGAACTAAACATATTTCCACCTATGTTTAACTCTACTCCCAAACATTTAATCCCTAGCATGCAAGAATTACCTAGTGGGCTCTGAATAAACAAGGGATTATCAACTAAATAGCATGTGAGAGTTAATTTATTCACTATGTCTTGGGATATTAGTGAATGTGTTGCTCCAGTGTCATATATAACTGAGATGGGGTGATCTTTAATTAGAAGTATACCTTCCAATTGTCCAGGACTTCCCACTGCAGTTGCTTTTGCTTTGCCCTCAAGTGCTCCTACCTTTGCTCCCTTTTTGAACTCTGGGCAGTTTCTTTTAATATGGCCTTCCTTCCCACAGTTATAGCAGCTAAACAATGCCTTCTTGGCTGCTTGACACCTATTACTCATGTGTCCTTCTTTGCCACAATTAAAACAAGTAACCTTCTTCTTAGCTTCCCCAGTGGCTGCTCCCTCCATTTTCTTATCCATATTCTTTTTGTCATAGGGATGTGCTCTATTTTTCCCCTTCTTTTGATTGGTAGCCCTCATGCTCCTAAATTTTTCCCTTGCATTGTCATGTTGTTCAAAAGAAAGAGCAAGGTCTATGACTTGATCAAATGTTTTATCCTTGTATGGTAACATTGCTCTACTTAGACCTGCATTTAATCCTTGGATAAATCTTGAATTCTTTGATTCTTCATCTCCTATGAGCATAGTTCCATACTTGGACAAACTCTCAAATTTTTGAGTGTATTCAGTCACACTCATTGGTCCTTGCCTCAGCCTTATGAATTCTTCTAGCAATGTTGCCTTAGCTGTAGCTGGAACAAACCTTGCTTCAAGCATTTCCTTGAATTGATCCCATGTTATCTCATTTTCTGGCCTTCCTGTGATGATCACCTCCCACCAATCTAAGGCTGCTCCTTTGAGTCTCCTTGAAGCTATCTGCCTCTTTCTTTGGTCATTAATTTGCATATCTGCAAATATCCTTTCCAAAGTTCTCAACCATGTCTGCACTCCCATAACTCCCTCAGTGCCTTCAAAATCCTTGCCTCCCAAATTTGAAAATGTCTTCAATAACTTAGCTAATTCCTCATGAGGATTCTCTTCCCTCTGCACTGCTCCTTCTCTAAATGCCCTCACCAAATCTTGCAAGTTAACCATTGGTGTTGTATTGGAGGGTCCTGCTCCATGACTTGGTGGTCTTCCTACCATGATTCACTATTCAATTGCATAGCTAGTCAGTCATATTTCTAATTTAATTACTTTTCTGAAATTTATTTCTACTGTGGATGTTTATTTCTATCATTACTATATTTTTTTTTAGAATTTTATCCTTACAAGAAAATTGGATAATATATTTATGCTATGTTTTAATAACATAGCTCTGATACCAACTGAAGTGACCCACTTCTTTTGATTGTTATTTTTCAGTGATTTACTGTTGAGATTTTTTTTTTCCAAACCAAGTGATCACTTCTTTAATTTCATTTTCCCCAAGATCCAAATTCTTACCAATATAAAAATATTAGTATATAAGTCAATTCAAGTCATTTATATATATGAAGATATATAAATGTTTCCTTGCTTATCAGAGTATTAAAAATTAACAAGGAAAATTCAATCACACAATATTTCTCATTTTTCAGAGAATTGGTGTCACATAGCCATTTCTATTTTTACATTCCTCTTTTTGATCTCAAGCTTGATTAATAATAAATTCGAATATTACCACTTATAATTTTCTTGCTTACTTCTCAAATTAATTGGTTTCTGGGTTTACAAGCCATACATTTAAATTCCGGAATTCTTTTGTGATTTGGTACTTATCATATGAATTATGAGGTGATAAACTAGGTTGAAGTCTAAGCAGAGAAAAACCACACATGTGATCAGGGTTTAGACACAACAAGCACAAGCCAATCATGACAGACAAAATACATATTTCCTAGTTAACTGAGCAGATAGTCATCACATGAGTGATGGTGTTGTGAGCTACTTTATAAATCACACAACTTCTTATATCTGGAGCTAGAAAAGTGTTGTATCCGGTGTCTTACCACTTAGTATCAGTTTTGAAGCTATAGTATCAGATTTTCCCAACCTAGTGTTAGATCAGTAGTTATAGTATCAGAAATTTCCTACCTAGTATCAGTTCTATAGTATCAGATTTCTCCTAATTAGTATCAGTTCTATAGTATCAGATCTCTCCTACTTAGTATCAGTTTTATCAGTTCTATAGTATCAGATCTCTCCTAATTAGTATCAGTTTTATCAGTTTTATAGTATCAGATCTCTCCTACTTAGTATCAGTTTTATAGTATCATAACTGAAGTGCCTCAAGACTGTCTAGAAAAACATGTTCACGTATCAGATTAAATGGCATCTTCTCCTTCAGCATTATCTACTAAAACTATTTCAGAACTTGTTACTTAAGTCCACAGCTCACAAACACATATAACATTTAAGTTTCTTTTTCTTCTTACATACTGTTTTCCAGATATCAAAGTAAAAGACACTCATTAAAATACTTAGAACATATTAGAGCTTTCCTAACTTAATTATTACAAAGACACTGCTACTTCTCTTAAACACTTTAAATTCCTCAAGATCTCCAAATATCCATGCAAGCAAGCAAGCAATTCATGCATCTTTCCCTGCAGCAAAACTTTGAACTGCCTCAATAGAATGAGACACCCCAAGTATTGCAAAGGCAACAAATAGGGTCAGAAATAAATTCTGGTGTGAGTGAAATCAAGTATGCAAAATATCTTGTAAATTCTTAAGGCTGTAAAGAGAACTTTTCTATTAAATGCTATTCAAATCCCAATTAAAATCTGAGAATGTGTATATTTAAGTCTGTCTATAAACATACATCCAAGCATCCATCCATTCACTTCATTCAGTTGTACAAGTACAAAACTCCTATGGATTAACTCCCTGAATTCCATAGCATAATTTCTCCTTCTCATCTTTTCATTTTGTTTGGTCTGAACTCTTGCCATTGAACACCATGTGTGCATTGCAAAGGGGCTCAGTTCTGTTAACCCTTTACACAGAGGCCTACGGGACTTAAACAAGTCATGCACATACCCATCAACCACCTGCTGATGAGTAGATCAAGGCACCACTCCTAAATTATTTTATAATTTAGAGACCATGCTTATTATTTCTTTCTGGGGAATTTTTCTTTTGATTCCAGAGATACTCGTATTCTTTCCTTCCTTATATAGGTCAAGAATTATTAAAATCACCCAAAGATCATATCCAGACATACAAAGCATTCATGTAAAATTGCACACCTTATTTCAAAGTCATTTTTGCTTTAATCACATTTTTCTAAAACCTACTTATATTCTTATTTCTAGAAATTTCCATTTCTTACACAAATATGAAGAAGTCATTTGCAAAACTATATTTATTCTTTTACTGTGAACATAGGGAATGGTTTTTGAGAAAAACCCATAAAAACTTATTGGTTTATGATCTGAACAAATCAGCACATATTTGTAATATTGCATTGTTCATATCATTTTTAATATAGACTAGACATAAGCATAAATCTCAATATTCACACTGCCTAATTCTTTTCTTTCATTGATACCCTACTCCACAGTAAAATATTTGATTCATTTTTCATATCAAAACTAGCATATATAAAATCTATTCCTGTGATTAGTGTATTTGTTTGATTATCTATATTTTAAAACAAAAACTGAAACCATCACAACAAGTCAAAACAGATTAAAACCTCATCCAAAGACTCAACCAGAATACCATCCATGATCAACATATTTTCATCCAGAAAATAAAATCAAATAGGAAAAACATAATGTAATGTTTATATAAAATAACTTGGCTGCCCTTAACATGGGTCTTAATGCCTTACAGATCATAAGTGATTAATCACTCACCTTCCTCCTCTCTTCCCCGAGAATGTCTAAGCTTGAAAACAGGGTGAGCTCTCCTTTTTATTTATTTTTAGTGTGTTTCTGTTTTCCCCCAGAGAAAACCTCTGCTTCCCTCTTGATTTAAATCATTTTGCTAGGGTTTTACTAAAGGAAAAACCCATTTTATCCTCACATTACTCAGAGAATTATGTGTGTGTTGTTATGGCTAAATGTGCCATTTTCTCTTGATTTCTATTTCTAGTAAAAGCAGTTGCTTCTCTGCTTTTCTGTGCACATGCTATTTGCATGATCCATCTACACATCATCTTTGTGTGACTCAGAAACATTGTATACCTTGTTAGGCCTGAATGGTCCTCTTATATTATTTCAAACCATTTATTTCCTGATTTATTTTTGAGAAGGTGTTTATGCACAATAATACTAAACTGGTTCTCATGCAATTTGGTTATCAAAAGGGCTTTATCATTTTATACTTCTTTGGCTACTCATATCTAATACATATATATTTATTGAAGAAAAATCTCTATCCTCTTATTTATTCATTTCACTTACTCCTAATATTATTATTGTCAGACTATATTTTCTTTTCTTAAATATTCTCATTTTAAAATTATTTTTATCTCAATAATTTGGGTCTTCACATAATGACAATGCAAAAGTTGAAGACATTACTGATAGCAGCTAGTACCCTGACTCTGGAGCTACAAATCATGTCACTAATAACTTGGCAAACTTAAATCTTGGCAACAAGGAAATATAAAGGTACACAATCTTTACTTATGGGCAATGGTGAGTTTGTAAAAATTTCACATACTGGAAGTGCATATATAACAGGAAAGAAACAGTTATACTTGCATAATTTACTAAGAGTACCTTCTGTCAAGAAAAATTTATTAAGTGTGTCATAATTTTCCAAAGATAATAATGTGTTCTTTGAATTCTTTCCAAGTTACTGTCTAGTCAGAGATATTCTAACAAAAGATATTCTCTTACAGGGTAGAGAAATTAAGGGATTGTATACTTTCAATGTTGATAATTCAAGAACATCTGGATGTAAAGGAAAATGGTGTAATAATTCTGAAATCAAAACTATGAATAACTGTAAGAATTATGATATTTGGCACTGTAAGCTTGGACATCCTCATATAAATATTGTTAAACAAGTGTTGAATGAAAAATAATATCTCTTTTAACAATATTTCAACCCCATACATTTGTACTTATTGTCATATGGGTAAAAGTCACAAATTACCATTTGTGGACTCCAAAATCAGTTACAACAAACCACTAGAACTTGTTGCAACTAACTTATGGGGTCCAGCACCCATATCAACGGACTATGGGTACAAATATTATATTTCCTTTGTCGATGCATATTCAAGATATGTGTGGATATATTTTTTGAAAGCAAAATCTGAAACATGTTATGCAGTTCAACAATTTATAGTGCAGGCAGAAAAGCAAACAAACTGCCAACTAAAAATACTGCAGACAGACAATGGAACATAATTCTCACCTCTTAAGAAATTTTTTCAAGAGAAAGGTATCATACACAGGACAACTTGTCCTTATACATCAGAACAAAATGGTCTAATTGAAAGAAGGCATAGACATATAGTGGAAACTGGTTTAACATTGCTAGAAAATGCATCATTACCACTCAAGTTCTGGCCTGATGCATTTGCCACTGCAGTTTTTCTAATCAATAGATTACCCACCAAAGTCCTAAAACTAAGGAGTCCATTAGAAATGCTTTATAGTATCAAGCGTGATTATCATAGTTTAAGGGTATTTGGTTGTCTATGCTTCCCTTACCTCAGACCATATAATTCTCATAAACTGAGCTACAGATCATCACCATGTACATTTCTAGGTTATGCTACAAATCAAAAAGGTTATAGGTGCTTATCTAGTAATGGAAGAATATTTATATCCAAACATGTTGTTTTTAATGAGCAAGTGTTTCCTTTTAGCAACTCAGCAATTAAAACTTCAGAAAAGGTTCACAATGCTAAGTACTCTTTAGCATCTATACCTGTGATAATTGATAAGGCAGCTCACATTTCTGGAGAGAAAGTTCAAGACAATGAAAGTCCACAACACACAATGATCACTTTAGAACCAGGTCATGGACAAATCGAGTCATCTAACACATCATCTCAAATGCAACAACCAGACAATCAAATGCAGCAAAACTCAAGTCACACATTAGATGATTCACAATCATCTAATGAGCCACAAGAGACTGAGATGAATGACAATGATCATCAGCAAGTCCTGTAAGAGCTGGGCATCATATGATTACAAGGGCAAAAAGTGGTATATTCAAACCAAAACAATACAATGTAGCTCTAGAAAATGAAGAACCAAGTACATACAGTCAAGCCATACAAAATGACAAATGGAAAGCAGCAATGAATGAGGAATATGATGCCCTAATGAAGAACAAGACTTAGGATCTTGTTCCTCAACCTACTGATAAGAATATAGTAGGCTGTAAATGGACATACAAACTAAAAAGAAATGATGATGGATCAATTTCCAAATATAAGGCAAGACTGGTAGCAAAGGGATATTCACAACAGAATGGTTTTGATTTTACTGAAACATTTTGCCCAGTTGTGAAACCCTCTACTATTAGAATTGTTCTCAGTATTGCCTTATGTAGAAATTGGATTATAAAGCAACTAGATGTAAATAATGGATTCTTAAATGGTGTTTTGCAGGAGGAGGTTTATATGGAACAACCTCATGGTTTTATGAAAAAGGGAAATGAAAGACTAGTATGCAAGCTGAACAAAGCAATCTATGGTCTCTAACAAGCACCAAGGGTTTGGTTTGAGAAGTTAAAGACAACTTTGTCCAGACTGGGCTACAATTGCACAAAATCAGACAACTCTCTCTTTACAAAGTTTAATTCTGGTGCTATTACTTATATACTGATTTATGTCGATGATTTTATTATTACAGGAAGTGATGATCTAGAGATCAACAATCTTATTCAACATCTAAAAAAAGAATTCTCAATCAAAGATCTTGGAAGTCTAAGCTACTTTCTGGGAATTGAAGTAAGAAGACTCTCAAAATTTTGATTCACCTCAGTCAGAAGAAATATATCAGTGAAATTCTCATTAAAGCAAAAATGGATCAATCAAATTCAATCTCAACACCCATGATAACAAATGCTCACCTATCAAAGACTAAAGGAGAAATGATCACAAATGACAGTCAATAAAGAAGCATAGTGGGTGCACTTCAATATGCAACAATCACCAAGCCAGAAGTTTCATTCAGTGTAAATAAAGTGAGTCAATTTATGCAATGTCCAACAGATGAGCATTGGAGAGCAGTCAAGAGAATACTAAGATATCTTAAAGGAACATTAAATCATGGACTAACTATGGAAGCATGTAAAGCAATTAGTATTACTGGTTATGCAGATGCAGACTGGGCAAGTGATATAAATGACAGAAGATCAACAAGTGGTTACTGCATTTACTTAGGCAAAAATCCAGTTTCATGGTGTTCAAAAAAACAGACAACTGTGTCCAGATCAAGCACAGAAGCAGAGTACAGGAGTGTGGCTAATGCAGTGGCAGAAACAATGTGGATAGAATCACTATTGAGTGAACTACAAATTAAAACCGAAAGCAAGACAACAATATGGTGTGATAATCTTAGTACAGTCTCACTCACTGCTAACCCAGTCCTACATTCCAGAACCAAGCATATGGAACTAGATTTGTATTTTGTTCGTGAGCAAGTTGCCAAGGGAAAATTAAACATTAATCACATACCTGCCACTTACCAAGTTGCTGATATTCTAACAAAACCACTGTCAAAGATGAACTTTACCCATTTCAGAGAAAAGCTTAGAGTCATAGACCTCGAAAGTCAGACAAAGCATGATGCTTCCTACCACTCAGTGTCGAAGAGGTTGCAAGCAGAAAACTGTTCATACCTCGGCAATATATCTTCTTATAGGCCTATCTCTGAAGCAAAGAATTGATCTCTACTTTTCAGAACCAGTTCAAGCATCCTGGAATTCAAGTTCTATCTTCGATTTGTAGGCAACATGAATACCTTGTTCAGATCTCGCAAGCGAAACAACTTGGGAGTTGATTTTATCTCAATCTGAAGGCAACAAGAATATTTCACAAAATCGTCTTATGAAATACACTCGAGCCAGCTGAAATTTGCATAGTTACTCAAGCGAAGCAGTAAAGATCTCAACTTCATGTCGGATCTGAATTATTTATGACTTTCTTTAGTGGCGGCACATTTTCATGTTTACGAAGAAGAACGTAAACCCTAGCAGGAGAGCTAGGTTTGAGGGGGCATAAAATGAATCAATACAGATAACCGTATACCCATCTACTATGGACCACTTGCTATGCTTTGGAACAGGCCAGGCTGTGATTTATCTTCTTGGCCCAATAACCATTTCACCAAAATATGTATAAATAGAGAGTGCAAGTCTGTATCAATATGTATCATTCTCTGTATACAAAAATATAAGAAATAAAGCAGTTTATATTTTTCTCTTCAAATCTTTATAATTTATCTATGAAGAAGGATTATAGCATCTACATTACTACATACCCCCTCTAAATTAAGAGGAGGACCCATACTTTACCTCAATTATGGAATTGTTAAATGAAATGTTATTTCGTTGTAAAAGATCGCAGTTCTAAGTCTACATGCACCTTCCTTTCTTAACCTGGCTGCAAGCAAAAGAAGGGAAAACAATATGAGGAAATATAAAAATTAAAATTTCTTTAAGCAGAAACTAAACATATTTTCACCAGCTACAGCTGCAGTATATCTCAAACCTTCGGTCCTTGAATCATTTGTGTATAAGTTTACTTACTAACGATCACCCTGATCCTCCTAATCATGCCGACCACCTAAAATAATACTAAGTTGAATCACCTGCTAATAAATTAGCATTCAAAGAAATATAACAAATATAACCAATTTTGATTCATCCAAATGGGCAAACGTGAAGCTTACCATTTATTTATTAGCATGACTCACATATATGACAGTACTTATTTAGTCGCACAAGTCTTATATATAATATACATAACACACAAATAACATTATTTCTTAATGCAGGTCTAACATTATACACACACACATACATGTACAGAAGATGTCTACAAGATATTTATTGGAATTTTGGTCTTAGAAACCAAATTCTCCACCATGGTTTTCAGCAAATCTGAAACGTCTCTTCTATTGGAACTTTGTATTTCAACCAATTTTAGGTGAGGGCAATTAAATGGAAGGCACAGGTATTTTGGAGCATTTTCTGTATCATACGACGCACGTAGATCACAGTTGCAATGCCTATCATCTTGAGCAGGCTGGAAATAAAAATACAGAAAAAATTTAAAAAATCACCTCTGATGCCTAGGTCATACTGAATAATATTATTTTATTTGTTTGGAATCTCACCAATATAAGGGTCAAATACTCCAAATTTGGTGCATGTTGCAGAATACGACCAATGGCTAGGAAATCATACACACAATTCTTTGCAATGGTCAATCTTTTTAAGTTTGCGAATGCTGGGAATTTTGATAACTCTTCCTTGGAGATGCGCTAGACATTTTACATGAAAATATTATTGGAAATACTTTAAACAAATCGATACTTTGGTAATTAGCATTGTTGTTTGGAAACATAAATGTTAAGATTTTGACACAAAATTATATAAATAATTTACAAGTTAACACCTAGCCTATTCTGGAAGAGAAATGCTAATTCTCCTTTAATAAGAGTGATGCTGCTACACTCTCCACCTTATGTATAACAATAATTATTGTTCAACTATTTGCAATCATTGGTGGACCTATGTCATCATTCTAGAAATAAAGTGGTGGTAGCATTTACCGTTTTAGAAATAAAGTGTCACTATGTTAGTATTAATGTTACACACATCAAACTAGAGAATGTAATGTAAACAAAATAAATGCAAATTAGCAAACCTCTATCCAGGCCCCCCAAATATTGAGGCTTTTTGTCTTTGCAACTGGTTTTATAAGTGCAGCAATGCTAACTTCAACTGGGCTCTCTCTAACTCCGTCAGAAATGGTTGCATCATCTAGATTTGGCATATCAATAAAACATGCTCCATCCATCGACTCATGACACAAACGAACAATATTTGGAGTGCAAAACCGAATAGTATCCATCAAACTGTGCTCTATCGTCAGATACTTCAATGATGTAGAACAAATGTCAACTTTACTTTCATCTGAGTATGAAATCGAACATAACCCCATATGCAAAGTTTCAATCACAGGACAGCCGGCAATCATGTTCTTTAGATCCACATTAGAGAACTTGAGGTAATACAACTGCAATTTCTTAAACCTATTTAAACTTATCTTCATAGGGAAACTGATAGTCCCATCACAACTAGCAACACGTAGCTCTTCCAAAGATGAGCAAGTGAAAAGACGTTTGGGCAGCTCATATTCATTAGCAAACCAAACGAATTCTAAGTCCAGAACCCTAACATTATGATTTATGGCATAGATGATCCATGCATTTACGTGGTCGCAATCGAAATTCCAAGGCAGTTCCAAGCGCAGTGTATCGATATCCCATGGCTTGCGATGTATAAATACCGAGTCAACAAACTGTTCAAAGCATGTATTGTTACCAAGATCGCGAAATTCTAAGCACTGAAGGGAAGTCCATAAGGTTTCCCATCTTTTCGATAGGACACAGGTTTGCACAATGTTTTTTATAGGTACAGATTTAAAGATCTGGTGAATTAAACAGTCTGGGAGCTGGCTAATTCTATCTTCATCCATGGTACTAACGAGTTGTGGCCTTTTGCCTATATCCATGATAGTATTATTAATCTTGTCAAACTCATTTACATGACCTGGGAAATATACAGTTCTATAGTCAAAACAAAGCTGGTAAATAAATTACTGGGAAAATATAAGCAAACGTGAAATAAGAAATAATAAAAGCTACAAAATATCAGTTTGACGATATTAAAAACCCCATTGATTATCAAATAACCGATTGATAATGTAAAGAGTAATATATAAAAGATCCATTTTCTTAATTGTTCGATGTGTGACTATTCTTGACATATTTCATGTAAGAGAATGGAGAATCCATGCTAATAGGTTGCTAATGGGACACCATCAGAAAACGAATCAATTGGGTTTTTCTAATGCTCACTATTTCCTAAAATTAACAAACAAAAATTCCCTCTTAAAGGAAAAGAGAATCTTTAAGACTTATGGTATCTTGAAATATTTCTTAAATTATATCAAGCTAAACAAATAGTAATATATTATATCTAAACCTAGAGACCATCTTGTCATTCAGTGTAAAAGCAAACTAATGTGCTTATTCACAGTTACGGTTTCAAGCCCCAAGCACGTCTTCGTGCACTATAATTTATTGTAGGTAGGCTACGATACTTCCCAAACTCACGTACAGCAGCGAACATTGTACATTAATTTTTGGGTTTCCATATGTTAAACGAATTGAAATGAAAAATGTGACAAAAAATGAAAAATAATGACGGTATAATATGATAAATCACACTTTGATAGTGAAAACTTTCAAAGTGGTGAAAAGGTTGGAATGTTAATATAATAAATTTAGAATGTTACTGTAATAAATTTTCTTTAATATGTGTGTACGTCTTCTAATGCTTTTCTTTATACTAATCACTTGTAAAATAGCCTCACGATAATTAAAATCCACCGCATAACTTTGAATGTTTATTTATTCCCAACATTTCAAGTATGGAAGTTTTGAGGGAGAAATTTAATAACATTAATATAGGGGGGTTATTTAGTATGTCATAATCTTGAGAGAAATATTTTGAACAAATTAAGTTATAAAAAAATCGATATGATGTAATAGTATCTCAATAAAGATATAAGCGGAAAGCTCTTATTTCCCATTCCTCATCCAAAAGATGCTTAACCATAAATGAAAATTTATTTGCCTCAAAAAGAGCTAATGTATAAGGATCTCTGTTATAAGAGAGTTTGAAAGAATCATAAATAAAATATAGCCTTAAATAAAAACCAATATGGTGAGTAGAAATAGACTGTGTCTTGAAGGAAATATAACATCCCACATTGCATAATATCGATAAAGCCATTTCCAAGCGATTTGAAGTACATGCACTAGATGGATGCATATTTTAGGACCAAGTAATCTTGACAAAATTGACTTATATGAATAATGGATATAGAAACTCCAAAATTGATAGTCTGAATTGACCCTGAAATTGACATAAATTTTCGTCAATTTACATAAAGATTAGACTGAATCCAATCACTTTGCTCGAGAGTCGAGATTAGAACAAATGCAATCACATGGTTTCAAATCCTAAGTTTACCCATGCACTACAACTTACAAGTGTAAGATCACAATCTGTCTAATACATTATTGATTCGGATATATTCTAGTTAAGTTTTCTTTAGGAAATAATACTTAAAATTAGGAATTTTTAAAAATTGAAATCGACTAACATAAAAGACTTACTTGTTGAATGCATATTGCAAAAGGCTACAACTCCACAATCAGAAAGTATTCATTTGTTGGTGCTTCCACTGATTTTGTTTTAGGGTCCCTCCTCTCCTTTTATAAATCATTTAACCGCATCCAAAATTAGTGTTAATGTGCTTTTCGACAAAAAAAGGTTGGTGGTTACACCACGTGTAGCTATTGTACATGACGCGTGGTCGCTATACGTGATGCATGGATATTCTATCTATACGTGTAAGAAATTCCTGCTGATGCAATTTCATATGCTTGAAGAATATATACAAAGCAATTTAAGGCTTCTAGTAAATTTGTTTTGAAAATGGAGTTGTGTAAGTCTACATACAACAACTTTTTTCATAGTTTCCCTATTATGGCACGATAATTGAACAAATGAACACACTCACACACATACTCTTACTTTAATAAAGCATCAGGTAGTAAAAACAAATGTTAAAAAACTTAGTTTAAACAGAATTTAACAAATCATCATACTAATAAGGCAAATTCAAACATACAATATTGCAACGAAATATGTTATACGCGTTGCTTTTATTGGACTGGAGTTGGTCAAGATATTGTTGTAGGCCAAGCCATAGAAATTACTGCGAGACAACCAAAAGCAGAAGGAAAAATAAGAGACAACTTATTGCTTAGTCTAGCTTTTATGGAAATTTTAACCATATATGGGTTCGTTGTGGCATTAACACTTTTATTTGCAAATCATTTTTTTTAATTAGCATGTATGAACTAGTACCATATCCTTAGTAATATATATGTCCAAGATTCTAATGGTGATTTTTTTAAATTATCAACAATGATTGTCAACCAGAGTGATTGATCATAAGTTTTCGATCAAAATTCACAATTATGTGCCAGGGAGTGCATCAAAATAGTATAGCTAAAAAGGGAAGTGACATAATGTATTATGTTATTTGTAATGTTAGCACCAGTACAAAAATTACATATTATCGATACGATTTGATTATATCACCAAACGATTTCCATGAAAAATCATCATGTTTTACTATTCGAAGGAAGTGCCATATTTCAATAATCAAAACATATTAATTTGGCCTAGCGGCTATTTTTATTATTATTTTGTTACACGCAAGTATATTGGAGTTCTAGAAGTTATATACCACAAGTGCACTGCACGACATGCAGTTGGTGTGATCAGATTAATAGCAACATTAAGATAACACTCAAAATCACAATAACAAATAAATCCCTACAGATCTAATGAACAGAAGATAAACCTATTTGCCACTTATCACATATATTAATTCTTTTTTTTGAAATGGTTTGAATCACACTACGCAAGTTTCGAACTTGTGACCTCTTGCATCAAAGCCTAATCACTTAACCACTTGGACAATGGTGCTTGTCATATATTAATTATTTAACAAATATGTCAAATTTTTCACCAAGGACTTAAAAATTGAATGCAATTTGACTAAATCACATACAACAATTGTTTAACATATCGCCCTGCCTGCTATATGTTATCCCTTTCAAAAGAAAAAAAAAGGAAGATCGTAGAACTAGTTAAACATTTGGTGATAAGCTCATTATTAATTGCCAAGATTAAGAAGGCTATCCGCATTTCAGTGGCTTAAGGTGAAACCCTATTTTTTTGACATCGCCTTCAATTGACTTTGAACTTCCTACAAAATGTAAGCTTTCAGTTGACCCTGAATTGATTGGCATAATATCTCCAAATTCAAAATTTATAAGACATTTTCTAAATGATATTTTATATATCATAATTCATAACAAACCACTACGAATATGCATTCCTTTCCACTGTACGGGAACTACTTGATAACTATCAAAATTTGCGTTAAATAAAAGCATTCAAATACTGACGGCAATTGAATAAATAAAACTTCAAAGTTCAAACCTTTCTTCCTTTGAACTACCATTCGATCTGAAATTGTGTACCATGCTCTAATATTTCCCTTCATAAATCAATGGCTGAAAACTTCTCATCTTTGTCCTTATCTCGTCAGGAAATTTGAGAGAGTGATATGTGAAACTGGTTATTCTTTGGTTTGAAATTGAGTTTTGCATATTTTCGAAGGGTAAATCTATTAACATCAATTTCTTTTCCGACTCATTAGTTAAAAAATCTTAACATCCCATATATTTTCTTTGTCACTCGCATTTTATTACATATTTATCCTTACATACCATTTATTCCATTTTTAGTGTTGATTAATTCTATATTCATCTTCAATCTTATCTTCTCCTTTCTCTTCATCAATTCCTGATATTTTTTAATCATTTTATACAAGTGTTGTTATCAACGATCAACACAACGATAGATTTCATAAATTCTCAATGTAAGTTGTAACATATTTTGATCAATTCCTAGTGCACGATGCACAAGGTATTGATTGAATCCTAGCGCATGGTGCACTACATACTGAGTAAATCCTAGTGCATAATACCCAAGTTTTAATGAATCCTAGTGTAAGGTACATTTGGTTTTGATCGAATCCTAGTGCATGGTAAACTTGGTTTTGATTGAACCGTAGGGCATGACAAACTAATTTCAAGAGAATCCCGTAACACACTTGGTTTTTCTATTCTTATTATTGTAAAAAATATGTTTGTTATAAAACTGACAATAACAACTTGCTAGGTTAAAGTGTTGATCATCATTTTCATAGCCATAAGAATAAGAGTGATGATTATTCTTTATATTTGTCTTAAACAAAAGAAAAGAAGATACATACTTAATTCTATAAAAGGGTACAATTATAACTAAAATTATTATTTTGAATGGGGTGTGTAAAGAAAATAATGGGATGTTAATAGAACTAGCCATTTCCCAAAAGCAGAATATAAAGAAAAGTTAATTCCAGATTTATAAAAGCATTTTCCAAATATATCGCTTTCCATCTCTTCTGCTTTTAGGTGACTTTTGAAGTACACGTTAAAAATGCAAAACACAAAACTCGGTTTTCATACAAAATGTTACCTTAGTTTCTTGGATGAATGAAAATTGAATGTAAAAGCAATCGATGTATGAATAAAAAAGAAGGGTGAAAGGGAGTCTGAAAATGATTAAGAGAGTCATTAATATTTAATTCCATTACAATTTAAATTTTAGTTCAATTTTAATTTAGAAAATCAATTAAAAATTAAATAACTTGAATAACTTTGTTTTTACATTACATCAAACAACTTTTTTGCATTCAATTAAAAATTAAACTTGGTCCTTCCCACTCTCAGCAAAACTGCCTTTTGCAGTTGCCATAACAACATCTCTCTCCGAGCAGTTACCAGCCGCCGCGTTCGTTTTCATGGCTTGTCACCACTAACCCGAATCTGGAACTGTTAACTCAAAAGACGCCTCCTTCTCATGCTTGTTAGCTCTTGGAATTCAGATCCAATTTTGCAATATCAGTCGAGATCAGGTTGCTTTGATGTCGCCCGTTAGCTTGAACGCCTTCTCGTAATGTTAAGTCTTGAAATCGCTGCCTAAAATGGGTCTAGATCTGGATTCGCCTTTCTTTGATGTCACTCAGAGCCTAACTATCTGACGATTTTCTCCCCTTTGTATTATCGGCTCCAGACAAATCTGTTATTTCTTTCAGAATCCACAAAAAGGTGGATACATGTAGATTTGGAAGATGCAGACACAGATGGTTGAAGCAAATATTCCACCTTCTCCAAACCGCAGGGTATCTGATTCTAAACTCAATTTTGTACAATTCATCGTTGTATTTGAATGGATCTTCGGAAGTTATCCGTTTACAGGTAGGAACCAAAAGTCCAAAAGATTATCCCAGCCTTTAACAGCAGGAACCAAAATTGAAAGCAATATCCCAACCTTTAATCATTGTTTCTTGGAGTTCCCCGGTTATAGGGTCCGTTTGGCAAACAATTGCTTTTAAAAAATTAAAAAGTAATAAAAGTACGTTTGAAAAACTTTTGACTTACAAGTCAAAATTTAAAGGAAAAAAATTTAAAAAGTCAAATTTGAAATTTTAAAAATTTAAATTGTAAAATTTCAAATTTGAAAATTTCAAATTTTAATAATTCGAAATTTTAAAGTTCAAAATTCGAAAATTTTAAGTTTTAAATATACGAATTTTAAAGATCAAAGTTTTGAAATTTTCAAGTTCAAAATTTTGAAATTTCAAATTTTGAAAATCGAAATTTTGAAATTTTGATTTGAAATTTGAAATTTTGAATTTTGAATTTTTGAAATTTGAAATTTTGAAATTTGCATTTTGAAATTTGAAATTTTGAATTTTGAAATTTGAGATTTGAAATTTGAAATTTTGAAACTTGAAAATTTGAAATTTAAAATTTTGAATTTTGAATTTTGAAATTTGAAATTTTGAATTTTGAATTTTTGAAATTTGAAATTTGAAATTTTGAAATTTGAAATTTGAAATTTAGAAAGTTTGAAATTTGGAAGTTTGAAATTTTGAAATTTTAAACTTTAAATTTTGAATTTTGAAATTTTGAAATTTCAGTTTAGAAATTTTAAATTTTGAAATTCCAATTTTGAAATTTGAAATTTTGAAATTTTTTGAAATTTTGAATTTTGAAATTTGAATTTTTTATTTTGGAATTTTGAAATTTGGAATTTGAATTTAAAATTTGAAATTCAATTTTTTTTGAAATTTTTTGAAAATACATTTTTTTAGAATTTTCTCATATAAAAAATCGACTTATGTAAGTCGAAAAGCAAAAAAAATTGCTTTTGAAATAAGTTGAAAAGTGACTTTTAAAAGTTGGTAGATTTTGTTTATCTATATTGACTTTTTAACTTTTGCCTTTTATAAGCAAAAAAACAACTTATTTATTGTCATCCAAACGGCCCCTTAATAAACAATTTAACTTATAGTAAACACTTTTTTTTATGCTGATGTTAGATATTTAGATATGATGAATTTAGTGCCTTATTTGCTTTTAAGTTGAAGAAAATAGAAAATGAGCAATTATTTATTTTGAAGTAGGGTGATAATTTAAGTTGGTTGATATATTTGAATGTGATGGACCTCCATATAAAATACAATTCGAATAGTTTAATCACCTAACAATTTTGCAGTGCCTTGAACAATCCCCGTAAGAAACGCAAGTATAAATGGAAAGTTTGGTTGAGAAAATATTTCAAAGGCAAAACCAATCGAAGGGACCGAGGATACTAAACTTACAAAAAAAAAGAATTCTTCATAAGCCATCCCTTTTTTCACTATCTTTTATCACTAAATTTAATATCAAACCACATCATTTTTGTATGAATTTACTTTATATACTTACATCCAAACCAACCCCCCCTCCCCTACCACCCACACCCACGCATATTCTAGCAATGTTCAAAGTATTAATGTTAAATTAATAATGTAATCTAAGCTTCCATTATTTAAATTAACTAGGACAAACCTAGGGACTTCAATTATTAAAATTAAAATTAACTAGGGACTTCAATTTAATATTTTGTAAATAACAACATAGTTATTTGTTAGTACTTTGTTTAGATGCAAGTACATATTAGGGAATGATTGACTATCAATGAGTAATGCATAGGGGGATTGTCATTTAAGAGACTTTCCAGGAAACGAAAACAAAAAATTTTTTATATGCAATTTTTTTTCAAAATACAATTAAAATGAATTGATCTGAAAAAAATAAATAAAAATATATTCGCTAAAACACCAATACTGAGTTAAAATACAATCAATATTACGTTAATATGTTTATCAAACATAAAAAATAATTAATTATTTGAAAATAATTAGTTCTTGGACATCAGATTAAATTTTCAACATTGTGCTCTAAAAAACGAAAGAAGTCAAACCTAAACTTTTTTAGAACCGGTAGGTCGGAAGTGAATGAAATGTGTAGATTTTCAAAAAAAAATTTTCATATTTTGGATCATATTAGGCCTACGAAGTCTAAAGGTTTTTATTGTATCCAATCTGATTAATTTAAACAAAATCATATTTTATTTAATTTTCTGATTTATTTAATTAATGAATTTAATAAAAGGATTTTTTTTTAATTTATCAGTATATCATTATATACTCGTTTGTGTATAACGTGCACGTGCAATGTAGCATAGCGTGTACATCGTTAAATATATACATAAACAGATGTTGAGATTTACATATACTATAACTCACTATATATATACATATACATACACGTGCACACACAAACACATGTGTGTGTTATTTACCAAAATTAATATTTTTTATAAAGT
Source organism: Allium fistulosum (assembly GCA_030737815.1). Lineage (NCBI taxonomy): Eukaryota > Viridiplantae > Streptophyta > Magnoliopsida > Asparagales > Amaryllidaceae > Allium > Allium fistulosum. The sequence continues at coordinate 1,363,277,851 of CM060902.1, read as the reverse complement.
GTGTGTGGTGTTATTTACCAAAATTAATATTTTTTATAAAGTATGTGTGTATGTATAGTTCGAAATTATGAATTACGACATATAAAATATCATTTAGAAAATCCGAATTATGATATATAAAATTTCACCTAGAAAATATCTTATAAATTCATTAATGAGTTTAACTTCAAATTTGAATTTTCAAACAAATATGTAGTTTGAACAAGTAAACACGATTTATGTTTAAATTAAATCTGTGATCCGGATTTATAGTTTTAAATATCTTAAATTGGACGTTGTTTATTTTAATAACAATATAAAATACATATAATCAAAATAAATACATACATATGTACATATATCTCGAAAATTATTGTAATAATAAGTAAATATTATATTTAATTTTTAAATCATTATATGTTTGTATGTATGTATAAAAATTATTTCAGTAGGAAGTTTTTTTTTATATCCAAATATTTAATTGATATATATAATTATAATTGTATTTAAATATGAAACTAGTTTTATAATATTATTAAAATATTTAAAAATCAGCTGTAAAATTAATACGATAAAAAATTTAAATAATTTATTGCGAAAATAAAATACTTATAAAATATACATTTATATTAATTAATTCGAATTCAAAATATGTACTTAAAAGAGTTAATTAATAAATATCATTTTGAAATATATTTTCCAATCTAAAATACACCCACACACTGTGATATAGCAACCGAATATATTTTATACATCTTTGTATAAGTTTTAATTTTCATTAAGACTGTTATAATAGATTCAACGATCATAATCAATTAATAATTCATAGATAAGCAACATATGATTTTACATGGCAATGACATACATATATAAGTGATGATAATCAAACATAAACATACTATCAACATCATACACAAAATATCTCTCTCACACACACACATTAATTGCAAACAAGAGATGTACCCATTGAGATGTAGATTGCAATTCACACTTTGATCTAAATAGTTTCCTTTGATATCTCAAATCTACACTCAACGTTGCTAGGGAATGGCGTGCAAACACTGAATCCATATAATATATACTGATTGGACTTAAATAAAGTAGAAAGGAGATGACGGCCAAGGCTTATAGAGGAGCAAGGAAAAGTAAATGAAAAGAGGATCCTCTGATTTGAATATATGTTGGAATTTGGAGACAATATGCACATATTTTTCTCTTACCAATTCAAATCCCCAAGACTTCTTCTTGTCCCTCTTTATGCCAACGAAAACGAAGACCTAGATGGATCAAAACAAACATAAAATGCATTAGCAATTTATGTCATTTAAATCCAATTTAAATCTATATTTATATCATATGTCGAAACATATATACATAACTTTTATATATGCACCCAATAAATTACTAATAGCAGGCCGAACAATTCTAGAGGTTGCTCTATTTTACTAAATACACCCTATATAATAATGTAACGATCGCCCTACACCTCCGGCACTCAATGTATCTGTAAAGAGGGTTGTAGCGGTGCCCGATCTGATGGTAGTCAAAGGGTCAAATAACCAAAACAATCATAAAACCTATTGTGTACCTCATAGTGCAAGGATAAAATATAATATCATTCCTAGATATAAAACAAGCGAGACAAAAATATAACTAGATGAACCGTCACAGATCAGAGCATATGTAATGACCCAGAATTTCACTACTTTGATTTGCGAATATTTAATTAATTTTAAATATTCAAATAAATGTTTTATAATGAAAATAAAACTCTTTTTAATAATAAATAATAATGGTGAAATAGTTTTTAAAATTTGTTTACAAAAATATATGCTTCGATGGAAAACAGAAAATGTGACCGGAAACCGTTTTCCGAATTTTCGATGTTTCATCGCATAAAAGTTGTTTGAAATGTTGTGTACACATTTGTGTTTATATATATATATATATATTCAAATATATGAAATGTTATAAACATATATTAGTAATTTAATTAGGGTTAAGTGTAATTAATTAAGTTAAGAAAATGATGATGTGACACTTTGGCAACTATAATAAAAAAATAAAAGAAAATGTCACATCGGGGGGGACATGATTGACATATTGACAACTTGAGTACAAGCATTAAATGGCATGGTGGCTTGATATGATGGAGGAGGACATGGTGATGTGGCATTCATGGAATGGAGGGTAAAGGACGAGGGGTAGTTTGGTAATTCAACATGTTAACATAATATATAAACTAATTTTCCTAATTGTTATTTCACTTTCTCATTCTCTTTTCGATTTTCAAAACTTTTCTAAGCATGGAAAAAAAACTTTCATGGCTTCTCTATTTAGTTTTTAGGTTTTAAAGTTTTTAAAAATCAAATTCTTACTTTAAAAACTTGGTTTCATCTCCACTTTCTCCATTTTTCCTCCTACTTTATTCGGCCATAACTTTCTCCACACTAAACCAAATCAAGATTTTCTTTATTTTAAACCATGTATATTTCAAGTGGATACAACTTTATAGTTTACCACTTTTTCTTATTTCGATCTTAGATGCTCCAAAAAATTATTTTTTTGCAAGAGTGTTTTTGAACCTAGATTTTGATGTCCGAAAATACCCCTCACTGTTTTGGCTATAGCTTCCTCTAAATTTAACTTTTTTGGGTAAATTCTTTTTTTAAACAATAGAGGAAAGAATTATCTAAAACTTTTCTTATGACCACTTTTCCAAAATCTGAGAGGGAAGGGTCCAAAAGTCGAGTGCAAAATGACCCATTTTCGAGAAGAATTTGTGGTTTTCCAAGCTTCCCGAATTTCAAAGTGTATCAAGTTTTCGAAGGATTTCTGGTGAGTTTAACTCACATTAAATTTTATTATATCATATCTATGATGTTATAAAAGTGTTTCGATTGTTTGGATGTTAGTTAAATTATTTGATTGCTTGTTTGGTTGCATTTCCAATTGGAAAATGGATGACATATTAATTTGATCATTATAAACCAATATGATTATCTATATGTTATTCATAACCATTGTTTTGCAGGAAAAAATATGTAGAGAGACCCAAAGGGGGTTTCTCGCCCATAAATTATTTATTTACATCCATATGTTGTTATTGATGGTTAATTGAAATTAATTTATGATATTCCATTTAATAGTTTAAATGTCGTTATAGCGATTTTCGCTGTACCGTTGTTTATTAAATTTCCATCCCCAAACCCCTATCATATGCACTTGAGCTTGTGTTTCCACTAAAAAGAATATTGAGAATTTATTAATCATTTTGATTAATGGTAATTTAAATTAATTAATCATTTTAATTAATTAATTTGGGACTAATTAACCGATTTAATAAATAATGATTAAAATTGGTTATCTTTAGATTAATAAATGCTACTGGTCTTTGCCATCCCGAACCAACTGCTACCTCTACATTAATTCAACAATTTGGTATCCATAAGTGTCAGATTATATTCCAGGAGCATATATAATCAGTTACACAATAAAGTTCATAAACAAAGCATTCAATATTTTTTGTCAAGTTCTAGTGGTTCAGTGGTTAAGACATAGTGGAGTTGCTACATTGTGTTGTAGTGGCACCGGTTCGATACCCAGCGGCCACAATAATGAGACATAGTGCACGGCCACTTATAAAACCGGCTTAACCGAAGGCTATGGAATACAAATGTATCCATGGCCCCAAAGTTTTGTCAAGTTCTAGTGGTCCAGTGGTTAAGACATAGTGGAGTTGCTACATTGTGTTGTAGTGGCACCGGTTCGATACCCAGCGGCCACAATAATGAGACATAGTGCACGGCCACTTATAAAACCGGCTTAACCGAAGGCTATGGAATACAAATGTATCCATGGCCCCAAAGTTTTTGTCAAGTTCTAGTGGTCCAGTGGTTAAGACATAGTGGAGTTGCTACATTGTGTTGTAGTGGCACCGGTTCGATACCCAGCGACCACAATAATGAGACATAGTGCACGGCCACTTATAAAACCAGCTTAACCGAAGGCTATGGAATACAAATGTATCCATGGCCCCAAAGTTTTAAATTGTCAAGTTCTAGTGGTCCAGTGGTTAAGACATAGTGGAGTTGCTACATTGTGTTGTAGTGGCACCGGTTCGATACCCAACGGCCACAATAATGAGACATAGTGCACGGCCACTTATAAAACCGGCTTAACCGAAGGCTATGGAATACAAATGTATCCATGGCCCCAAAGTTTTCGAATTTCTCTCATGTCTTCTTTCCCATCACCCATACCCATCCCCCAGACCATTCCTTCAACTGTTCACGTCCTTCCTGTCACCCAGTCACCCATCCCCCAGACCATTCCTTCAACTGTTCACGTCCTTCCTGTCACCCAGTCACCCATCCCCCAGACCATTCCTTCAACTGTTCACATCGTTCCTGTCAGCCAGTCAACTGGCCTGCCCTCGTCTCCCGCCTCTGGCCGGCCACTCCCTCCTGTTCCTCCACCTCCAGACCTTGCTACTTCTTTACCATCCTCTTCCTCCCCGCAACCACCTGTTGATTGCTTCCCTCCTCTGCTTCCTTGCCCTCCTCCTACCGCATCCGTTTCTCCTCCTTCTTCTGTCCCACCCAGATCATGGTCGTCTTTGTTCAATAATAAGCCCAGGAATGCTGGGTCTTATATTCCTATTCATTTTGACATTCAGTATACTGGTACCCCTCTTTCTCCACCAGTGGAGATTTTTAACGAGGGAATTAAATCATGGTCTGACTGTTTAGTTGGATTCTTCCTTGCTGGAACTGTCAACTATATGGCTGTTAAAGCATACCTTGATAAGGTTTGGAAACTGAAAGGCTCATATGAGATATATTTTGACAAGATTAATTACTACTTTAGATTCTCCAATGAAGAAGACAAGCTGACAATCCTAAAGAAAGACCCTCTCTTCATTCGTGGTCAAATGTTTATCATATCGATATGGAATCCTTCCTTTGCTACTGCTAATGCAGCGGTTAGAACTGTTCCAATTTGGGTTCATCTTCATAGAATCCCAATTTTAACCTGGACTCTTCTTGGCATCAATTGGTTGGTGTGCCATATCGGAAGATTAATATGCTTCGATGAAAATACGGAGAAACTGAAAAGATTTGAGTATGCGAAATGTTTGATTGAAATTTCTCCGGATAGAGAGCTTCCTGATAGCTTATCTGTTGGTGATGATTCATGTCCTGATATACTTCTTGATTATGCTTGGAAGCCACTTATTTGTACTCATTGTAAAATATTTGGACATGCAACTGTGGACTGTGAAAAACAAATTGCCAACGGTACTGCTGAAGAAAGGACCAGTAAGGGATCATTTGAACAAGTTGAGAACGGTGACAGGAACATGGTCAAGACTGGACCAGCTGTACTACAAAAAAAAAGACTGCAGTTAAAGGGTAAAAAGAAAATAAAACCCTTTCAGAAAATGTGGAAAAGAGCAAGTAAAGATGTTAATGTGAATAATGTTAGTCAATCTGTTAATTTGGTGCAACAGGCTGATGTGGATCCGGTTGTTACCACCCACGTGTTGAAGTCAGTGGAAGTAGCTATTGATATAGCCAATTCTGTTGATCCATATTCATCAAAACCTGAATTGATAGTGGTTGATACTACTCATCAGTCCATTCCTGGTGATATTATGCATAATGTTGAAACAATTGCTGTTGCCAATGGAATTCTTCCTTCTCCTGGTGCTATTTCCTCCCTTCTTTCTGGTACAACGCCTATGGTAAATCAACCTTCTGAAGGTTTATCTACTCATAACAACTTTTCTATTCTTCAAACCTTATCTGAAGAGTGTGAAGAGGATAATGATGTCATAGTAACTCTTTCTGATCATAATATCATATCAAAAAGCAAACAAACTACTATTTCTACCAACAATAGCAACTTGAATGTGCACAATGATATGCACAGTGTTGTGCCCTCTAATGCTCACCTTCCTGTCCAACTTCAAACCACTCTTAATCAATCCCTTTCCAATTCTCCTTATTCATCTCTATTGCTTCCAAATCAAGTATTTTCCGACATTATCTCTATCCAAACCAGCAATTCAACTCTGTCCCCTTCCTCCTTACATTCATTACCTGAATGCTCCTCGCAAAGTAAAAGGGGCAGGCCTAGGAAATCTTTCAAACATAATATAGACCTTGACAAAGGAATTCAATACTCCATTGACCAAATATCCCCTTCAATGCCAATCTCAACTGACCTTAACACTTCTTCCTCTGGTGTTAGAACCAGAGCCAACTCTCAAACGGTTTTATGATTGATAAAATTGCATTCTGGAACATAAGGGGGGCTCACTCCTTATCAAAACAACTGGAAATTAAAAACTTCATTTCTTCCTTCAAAATTCAAATAATGGCTATTGCAGAAACAAAATTAAATCATAACAAAACCCTCAAAGCCGCCCAACTCATTAATAGTAACTGGAATTCTATTCACAATCTCTCTCAAGCCCCTTATGGCAGATTACTAATTCTCTGGAATCCTGCCATTTTCTCTATTACTCCCATATGTGTTCATAGACAATTCATTCACACTGTGATTTCCCACATCCCTTCTTCCTCAATCTTCCACTTGACCTTTATATATGCAGAAAACAATTGTACTCATAGACAATCTTTTCTTGACTCTCTTCCATCTCTTCAGTCTTCTAATATTCCTTGGTTATGTGTTGGAGATTGGAATTGTATGCAATCTGCTGCTGACAAGTTTGGGGGGTCTCCTCTTACTTACCAACAGACTAGACCCCTCAACAAGGCTATTTTTGATTCTAATCTCCTTCCTATTGCTTCCAGTGGATGTCCCTTTACTTGGAATAACTCCAGCAAAACTGGCAAGCTCACTTTTTGTAATCTTGATAGATCTTATCAAAACTTTTCATCTGTTCTTCTTTGGCCTAAACTTAACTGCATCATCCCTCCTCCCTCTCTATTTGACCACTCTCCTCTTATCTTAGACTGGGGAAAAGCATATAAGAGAAGATTTCCCTCATTTTCATTTTTTAATAACTGGACTATGCACCAGGATTTTATGAAAATTGTGACTAACTGTTGGTCTATTAAAGTCTATGGTAATCCTATGTACATTTTGCAGGCTAAGCTCAGGCATTTGAAAGATACTCTCAAACCTTGGGCTAAAGACAATTTCGGAAATGGTAATAGTCTATCTCATTCTATTAGAGTTAATTTACTTAACGTGCAACAAGATATTCAAGTTTGTTTAGATCAGTCTCTGCTAGCTAACCTTGTGACTCAGGAGCAATCTTTAATCAGTCTCCTTGCTAAAACTCTTGTGGAAGAAAATAAAATGGCTTACCAAAAGGCAAAAATCAAGTGGACCATCAACGGGGACAGAAACTCTGCTGTATTTCATGAATCTTTGAGAAGCAAACGTACTGTAGCGAATTTTTCCAACCTCCTTGATAAAAATGATGTTCTATGTACTTCTCCAAATGATATTCATGATGCCTTTTTGGATTATTTCAATGATCTGTTAGCTCCCCCTACCAACCCTCATATTAACAATCATTTATTTAATAACATCTCTCTTCCTGCCTTATCTCATCAGGCATCCAATTCCCTTATTCGCGAAATTACGGCTGAAGAAATAAAAGATAATATATTTGCTATGAATGCTACCAGTTCCCCTGGACCGGATGGATTCAATGCCCACTTTTACAAATTTGCTTGGTCTGTAATTGGCCCTAATGTGATTACAGCAATTAAGAACTTTTTTATGCACAGTAAAATAATTTCTGGGATTAATTCCACCAAGATTACTCTTATTCCAAAATCGGATCATCCTTCTTCTGTTACTCAATTCAGACCAATTGCTTGCTGCAACGTTATATATAAGTGCATTTCAAAGATTTTGGCCACTAGAATGATGACTGTTATCCCTGAAATAATATCTTCCAACCAGAGTGCTTTTCTACCTTCCAGAGACATTACTGATAACATTCTCCTCGCTGCTGAATTAATGAGAGGATATGATAGGCTTAATATTTCAAAAAGATGTGTGATCAAGCTTGACATTCAAAAAGCCTATGATACCCTACAATGGAAATCTATTATTTACATCCTTCTCAGGATGAACTTCCCAATCCCATTCCTTTCATGGATATACACATGTGTTTCCACTGTTAAATACTCTTTGAGTTTTAATGGCGAGCTATTTGGCTACTTCCATGGTACTAAGGGTATTAGACAAGGTGACCCCTTATCTCCCTACATATTTGTTTGCGTCATGCAATTGTTCACGTCTCTCTCGAATAAGTTCTTGACTATGAAGCAGATTGAATATCACCCCTTATGCAAGAATTCTGGAATCTCCTCTTTACAATTTGCTAATGACCTTCTTCTATTCACCAAACCTACTTACAGATCTATTCAGGGAGTTATTCGCATTTTGGATGAATTCAAGTCTCTTACTGGACTCAGCATTAACTACAACAAATCCAAGATTAGGATAGCTGGCATCTCTCATTTTGAAAAATGTATTATATACAGTTTGTCGGGTCTCGAGCCTATGCATCACTATGATGACTACTTGGGAGCGCCTATGTTTTCATCTAAAGTCAAGACCAGCCAATGTCTCAAACTTTATGAAAACATAACTGCTAAAATATCTTCATGGCCAATCTCTAAATGCTCTATGGCTAGAAGGCTTGTGATTGTCAAATCTATAGCCACTTCAATGTGCCTGTACTATGTCAGAATCTTCATCTTGCCTGCCAAATTAATCTCATTGATTAACTCTGCCCTTAACCGCTTTCTGTGGCATGACAATCCATTTTCCAAGAAGCCTATTCCTATTGCATTCAATAAGATTTGTTCTCCTTTGAAGTTTGGAGGTCTTGGTATCATGAACATTAAGCAATGGAATAGGGCTGCTATTTCGAGCCCTATTGACACGATATACAAATTTGATAATAATTTATGGGCTTCGTGGGTGAGGAGCAATTTAATCAAGGACAATCATTTTTGGACTATGCATATTCCTTTGGATTGTAGTTGGTCTTGGAGGAACATTCTAAGGTTAAGAGGGGTTTTTATTCATATCTTTCAGGTTGGTTTACTTCATAAGAATAAAATATCTTTCTGGTTTGATCCGTAGTCCGACCTGGGAGTCATTCTTGCTGATTTGATTGGTTACAACTTCAGAGGCATGACTGGTATCACTGAGCATGCTACTGTATCTTCTGTTTGGTCTGAAGGTAAGATCATCTTGCCCTCATCTAGTTCTACCACTGTCCGTGCCTGTTGGGAGAACATCCATGCTAATTCCTATTCTTGTACTGATATTCATGCTGCTTGGTGTCATAAGCCTCTTCTAATTAGTGTTGTCTACTTCAATATGCAACCTCCATCTCAACTTGCTTTGTTTCCTTGGCACACTAGAGTGTGGGATCATGGCTCTATTCCTAAAGAGAATCTGCTGCTTTGAAAGATTATTAACAATGGGTTACACACGCTTGATAAAGTTAAAATGATGGGTACCATCCTGGATGATACTTGCCTTCTATGCAATAATTCAAAGGAAACTATTCGCCACCTATTTTTTGAATGTGATTATACCTACTTCATTTGGGGATCCTGTTTGCAGATGATAAATCTGCAAAACCCGATCAGAGACTCTACTATGGAATGGTTTAGCATATTCAAGGCTACCAGATGGAAATCTCGGAAAATTTCTATGCTGCTGCGTGTTTTGAAAAAGTGTTTGACTGTTATTTGGATGGAGAGGAATAGTAGGGTGTTCTCTAGTGTTTCTACTCCGAAGCATATACTTGTCAACTCCATCCTCAGTAAACTTAGTCAATAGTGTTTTTGTGGTTGTATTTTCTTTCTTTTGATCTATTGGTTTGCCATAGATCGTTGTAATTCTTTTTTCTAATATATGGTAGGGGCCATTTAACCCCGCTGGCTTTGCCAAAAAAAATAATATTATGTGGTTATATTTGATCCTTATAATAATTTTTTTATGATGTACTTATGCATTTTGTAAGGACAACATATAGGGAATTAGCACGAACCGGATAAAACAGGCTGCACGCTGTTGAGTAGAACAGTGAAAGCCAATATAACAAACAAGGGGTTCACAACCTCAAGCACTAGAGGACTTGATGTATATATCAGTGCAATTTTACCCGAAAATACCAAAATTATAGACCATAATATGAGGCCTATAGATAACGATGTACCAACTGATACAATTGTTGCAAACTTTGATGCCTTTCCGTTTCCTGCACCAAGTTCGTTTGCCACCCTCACTCTTTGTTTTTATATATAAATCAGGTGCATGGTTAGTATACAAATTTTTTGCTATATAACTATATTTTAAATATACATAATTCTAAGTCATATAAAATCACTAACACAAAATTTGACATACCCAGTTCCTGTAACGAATGATGTAGGAACCATCTCCACCCACCCATCAATGCTCATGCTGCAGAATTAATGGTAAAATTAATTAGTCCCAAAATTAATTAATTAAAATGATTTCAAGAGGCTTCAAGAGGCTTCAAGAGCATTATTTATAAAATCGGTTATAAAATTGGGACTAATTGAAATGGTTTCAAGAGGCTTCAACAACATAAGAATGAAATGTACATAGACATGCAATGCCAAAACAAAGTTACAAACAATCAAATAATCTTCAAAACTGAAATTTTATGAAGGAATTAGGTTTAGAAGTTGATTACCTGCTAAATTGACTTAATTTGATAAATTACAGCTAATGCTTTGATAAAAATTGAAGATTTTGCAATTTATTTGAGAAAGGAGAAGTGAGTTTTTAGTTTTCTCAAAGTTTCTGGAAGAAGAAGCTTTTACGGTACGTACAAAAAAAGGAGAAGGAGATGTTTCTCTAATTTCTGGTTAAGTTTCTAAATGGGCCAAGACCCAAAATTAATTAACTTAGCCTTTAATTGAAATTAACACACAAATTCACATTTACACTAGTATGCACACAAGTTATACTATATACATACAATGTTTTCACTTTATAAAGTCACACAACATATTCTTATGTACCAAAAATTTATTTTACATCAAAATTAAAGATTATTTAACTCTAAAAATTTATTTTCATTAATTAAAACTCTTATTTTAATTAAAATGCACAAATTACACAATTATTACTTAAAACTTCATTTTTAACTTTAAAAATTACATAAATTTTATTTTCTTGTGTTATTAAATATAACAAATCATATTTTCAACATTTTTACAACCACAACTTAATTCTTAAACCAAATTTCTCATTTTTATTATAATAAATTACTTATTAAATCAAACGCTTCTTTTAAAAATATATAAAAGAAACATTTGGCAATAATTATCAAAATTATTACATTTCTTTAAATTAAAATCATGCTTTGCTCATTTTAATACAAACAATCAAAAATAAAGTTTCAAAACTTTATTTTCACATTTTAAATCCATTGTTTATTCAAAATAAACAATTTTAAATCTCCAATTAATTTTTATTTCACAATATTAGATTATAATCACCGTTATAATTTAATATTACAGGTAATCATCTAAACCAGGGTTGTTACAGTTTTATTAACCCAAGAATATACTAGCTCTATTCTAAAGATGATTATAGATTGCTAGCTGTAGCGATAATATTCGGGATCACGTGTTACCGGCGTGAACCAACTATGTTTATCCTATAGTATATTTTATCAAGTAATATACACTGCTTGAAAGGATACCTTTGACCTTTGAAAGGAGGCGCGTTCTTGATGTACCAAGGGCACCTCCAGTGGAAATCCATATGCAAACGAATCTTAGCAGTTTTGATTGTATACTTAATATTTTTGTGTTGTACATGTAGCATAGCTATTTTCTAATTTATATTCTAGACTCTAGACTTATCTATTATATCGCCATATTTACTTATTAGGTAGTTTGGTTCTTTTAAGGGAAAAACCATTCCAGTGATTCGGTTGGTCTTAAAACATATTGTTACATTCTGCAGATGTTTCTTGAGTTTCTCATACCAAACTTATGTCTGACTAATGATTTTATTTTTCCCTTAATTCCTCGAGTGCTCTTTCGAGTAGTTTGAGAAAGGCTAGTTTTCATTGACACTTTTTAGAGCTTTAGGAGATCAGCTAGATGCTTTTACCTATCGTAGTATTCTTATTTCCGCTACAATACTAGTGTATATATCGACATTTGTGAGGACAGACCATTATAACTATCCAAACTGATGATAGTACTTAGGATTGTGACTCTGAAATGCTATGTATCTTAGAGTAGCACTTTATGCTGTCTTTTGATACTATATGTAATCGTTCTGTTGTGATATTAAGATGTTTTATTCTCTTTTTTCTTATTCTTTTTCCTTCTTCCTTTTCCTTTTACCATAATAATCCATCTTTCTGGCACTTGGGCATACGGCACGTGAATACCTTGGATGTATTAGTGACGACATTTGGGTGTCAAAAAGGCATGTCGTTATAAACCTGCTCTTTTCCTGTAATCAACGAGTCAGCATAATGTAATGTGATCAACACATAACTGTATACCATGATAAGGTAACTAAATATTCAAATGCAGGTTTAATATAAACAACATTATATGCATATTCTATAATACACAATAATGATTCCAACCAACTACTACACTACATTACGATATACATCAAATAGAGATATAAATTGATACCCATCATTACTGATGGGTGGAGTCCACAATGGACATCAATCAGGATTCAATGGACCCTATCTAGGGTCCTAGATAATTAGAGCCAATACTGAATTGTACTATAAACATCAATCACGATCGAATAATTTTCGACGAGGGTCCAAAGTAAATAGAGACAGTACCAAATTGTACCATAGACCCCATCTTGCATCCGACACGATCGAACTCGTGTAGATCTCACTATGTCCCTCATTGAGCATAGGTGATATATGACCTCTCCTATATACTTGAAACCTATATGGATCTCACTGTGTCCCTCATCGAGCATAGGTTATATTTAACCCACTCATAGATGATTTTCATCATCTCCCTCTTCTTAGTCATCGTGGGTTTCTTAACAAATTCACATAACATCTGTACAAAGGAGAATGACGGGCGTGTCCCGTATAATAAGCTATCATGAGCTACAAAAGAGAACCGATGTTGTATAGATGTATACATCAAAATATACATCATGTAACCATGTACACCTATTATGAACGAAGACCGCTATATTGTCATCGTCTACCTATACATTGGTCACTACTAAAAACCTACTGATATGCATAGCCGTTAATACATACCGTGTATGGTCACAAACATAAGACCAATACCACTCATCAAAAACATATGTACCCTAAGGCTAAAGCTAAGGGGTACGGACTCACCCCATTAAATCATACATGCTTATCGGACGTCATCATGCAACCAATCATCGTATTGATCTCATGTCCAACCATTCTAGAACAAACCGCACCTTAATGGGTCCAAATTTGACTAAATCGAAACCCAAGTCCATTAGGGTATGGACCTTTTGGTTTTTGTAACCTATAATAAACACAAGTATATCAGAGTGCGATCAATATAAACTCACATCGAAATTGAAAAATATAATATAACATATGTATTGACTAAGGCTACTACTTCAGAATATCATTCCTTGTATAATTATTTGCTTTGTTCGCACCAAGCATGAATAAGAAGACTTCACCATCCGTAGTTCCCATCTTGCTCTAGTATCCGATCCTTCTAAATCTATCATATGGTTTGTTATGAGGAGGGGCAATCAGAACAACATTTTGGTGATTGGAAAATTACATACTTTACCCATACCATTAATTTATGCCAATTGATTTCCATTTAAATGTTTTATCTATTGTTTACAGCTAATCCATTAATTCTTATGTGCAAATATGATATGCCTAACCTAACCTTCTCCAAGGTATAACTTTTTAATTATAAGCATATCCGCATATATGTCTAACCGTTTCACTACCGAAAATCCTCGACCACTTAATACTTCTTAAATAGAGAGGAGGCGATGCAGCAGCTATTTAATACCTTAGTTCCCAAAGTGGGCCTTCGCAACGTAAAACCTAGTCAATCAGTTCTAGCTACAAAGATCAATGACCCCTATATACCGCTTTATAATTTATAATTTAATTGTTGTACTATTAACGCATCTCAAAGAGTCATCTAAGGGTTAACTAGCCTACCTTCAATAACTAACTTTTGGTCTAACCTTCCACTTTAAGGTCTGTGCGTCTCCCATACAGATTCTATACTAGTAGAAAGCAAAATCCATCAAGGCATAACCCAAGTCTTTGCTACCGCTTGCTCGAGAACGCTGGTGCTCAAACCATATATGCCAAACCTACTACTAAATACCAGTACAAACTACTAACATAGCCCATCGACCTTCCACAGCTGACATCCCGTTTAGACTAACCTAAGTAAGTCAAGAAAAACACCCTTTTTGGTTACTTAATACCTCTTATTAGAATTGAAGCAGACACCATTTCCTTAAAAGTACTGGGTCATTTAATACTTCAAATCGAAGGCAAACCCTCGGTATATTTTCCCTCACTTATCCACAAAGCATATCCCTTCCACACGAGTCCTACGGGTGGAGATGTCTCACATCAGTATTAAATATACACAACTGCCGGTAGTCTTTAGGTGAAGGGCAAGACTTTTGTTATGTAACTCTACTGCCTTGCATCCTAACCCACTAAACCAAACCTATCACCCAAACCCTAAGTGTTGTGCTAGGCCCACTAATTCACTCTTGCTCTAAACATACAATTGAAGCTATATATACTTTTACTATGAAAATTATATTGCCTTCTACGTGTATATAACAATATTAATACTTACTTGTTCGCTATGTAATTTTTCCTATATTATATGCTTAGGCTTTGGTTTTCTTGTTTCCTTCTTTGTCTAATAAATATCCATTATCCGTAATTATTGGTCATTAATATCAAAATTGGATAATCTCTAACGATATTTATTTACCCATTTCAAATCCACTTATTCTCCCTATTCAATTTCCTCATCAATGCCATATTAAATTCTCTAATCATTCCCTATTTAATTCCTTCAACTCTCTAGTAACTATAAATTTAATGCATTAAATTTGTAGTTAATATCCATAAATTTTGGAAATCCTATTCCTTTCTTTTTAGTCCTATAATTTAATATGCTATAATAACTAAAACGAATATTATCATAAATTGCGCTATATATGCTACTATTTTTAATCGATATGCACAGTTTTACACACACACACACACATACACACATATATATTCTTATTTTCTAACTTTTAATTCCTAAACTAGAATATTCCTTTCCATGTTTTGATTTATCAGAGTTATCCTTCAAAAAGGATTACCGTTAAAACTTTCTATACATTACCAAAAAATGAGACTTTTGTTCCGTTTGAAATTATAAGGAATTATCTCTTTTCTTTTATTAAAATAGACAGTGCAAACTACGGAGAAGAATATACATACTTTACAAATCTCTTTCCTTTTTGGTATAATCCTTGTTAATTCGAACGATTCACTTTTATAAATATTTTAGAAATTGGATAATTTATGGAAATTACATGGAAATAGACATAATTAAATTATACCCCAGTCCGCATAAATTAAAATGTGGAAATTCACATTCTAATTTAACTAGGGCTACCTACTTTACAACCTAGTTACAAATCTGGAACAAACAAATATTCTACAATAATAAATGTTTAGGATAGAATTCAAATTTCCAGATTATGTTGTACATACTATTCCTATTCCAATTACCTATTTTATAAAATATGTAGGCGATATTCATATACATTTTTTTAAGCCTACAATTCATCGGATCTTATTTAAGCATAATAATTAAATAAAATCCAATGATATAAATTTCAATGTGTTATAAACAAAGTATATAATTTCCCACTCACCTTTTATGCTTTCCAAATCTCCAAATCTCCAAATCTGAATCAATTCCTTTTCTTGACTCCTTTTCCTTTCTAATCCAAAATAATATATATAACAAGGTATATACATACAATTAGATTTACGGACCTGAGAGCAGATTTGGAGTTAAGGAGAATATAGATTTATAATTATAAAAATTAATTTTTCTGCAGTATTGATTTGCTCCTTCTCTTCTTCTCTATTATTTTCTACCATTCTCTGATTATATATTTATATAATATTTTATAATTTTTAGAAGTAGTGAAGAAGGTAAAATAGCAGAGCTTCACTACTTGGATCAGAAAATATGATACGACAAGTGAGGGGTTATGCCTTTATTTATAGGTACTCGAATCAATCGTATCCGTTAGATTAAAATAATTAAATTCGAGCCGTTGTCTAAGGTTCAAATCCTTGCCCCAACCCCTACCGGCCTCCCATAAGTTGTCGTCCATAAACGATTGTCCGTTAGCGGCCGACCGACCTAAGTAGAGGGTTGACCATGAGGTCCCGCATTTATTGCTATTTATTTCCATTTTTCATTATTAATTATTTTCACTTCGGAAACTTCAAACGCTAATAACTTCTTCGTTTGAACTTTGATCGCGAAATTCCAAATATGGAAGTTGCTTAGAAAATCACCATGAACACAATGGTGCAAGTTTCATAGCCAAATTCCATCGTTTGCTTAAATTCTATTTTTAGAGCCTTATTACTTATTTACTAATTGTTAATTTTACGGGATGTTATATTCTTCTTCCTTAAAAGAATTTTGCCCCCAATATTCCTCAAGGGTTAAATTATGTAACATAGCATGCATCCAATCTAACCCATCTAACCAATTAGTGTACAACCAATTTTGCAGCCAAACGTGTACAAGTGCACGGTGTATCACAACATATAAATCATGTATGCAATATGACTCTAAATCGGTGGCTCATACCTAAATGCATCCTTTTTAAAAGCATTTTTAAAATATGATGCAAATAACCTAGATATGCTGGTAGCTCTATATATATGCAAGTTTTCAAAAATTATTTTTTCACATAATAATTTCCACACTCCTCTAAGTAGGAGTATGATTCAACAAATTTTGCGTCTAATACCTACCATCCAAAACCTAGCACAAAATTTTTAATATCCAATTGTTTTGAAAATCTAGTTTCTAAATCTATACTCCTATGTCGCAAAAGGAATTTAGATGGAAAATTTTACAACTCTACCCATTTTTGGATGCCTATTCCGTTGTACCATGGAGCCTTCTTCTTTTCCCCCAAAACTTTTCCAACTTTTCCAGGTATAATTTGCACAAGTTAGTTTTTTTTGGATTGTAAAACGTAATTATCTTAAACGTAAGTTTTGTTTCACTATCAATAAGGTACGAAAATAGGAATTTCAAAGCTAAAACAACAGTTTCTCTTATTATTATCTATGTTTAGTACACTCTCCCCCTTATCGGACAATAAAATTCATATCTACTAACACGTCGACCCACCCCACGTTAAACATGTAGTCTAGAAAATTGAAAATTTTATTCTCCGTCAAAAATCTTTTTTCTTTTCAAATCTAACTTGCAAATAGTTTGAAAAATCAAATTCCTAAAAGCAATTAAACACCATATTCTTTGTTTAAAAGCATTTGGTCAAAATTTTCGAAAAAAATTTGCACCTATCTTCTCAAAAGCATTTAAACAAAAAAATTTAAAAGCATTCAAATGCAATTTTTCAATACATTTGCCGCTTCATCCTTAAAACAAATTAGGCCACATTTAACGTAATCGGGACTTGGTCCACGAGTTATTGTATATGATTGACCCAAGTATTATGCAGTTAATCATAGATTTAGGGAACCCTTTTCTTTCCTACAAGCGTATTTATAAATTTTATCTTTTAAGGCATAAGGATAATGACCCGCGATTTCGCAACAACTTTTCCCTGCCATCCGCTCGCTAAAATTTATTTTTCCTAAAATCTTGAAGTTTTTAAGATTAAAGCATTTTTAATTTCTAGTTGCTAACTTAATTTCCTAATTTATTTTATAAACTTTCGGTCTTATCTACATTTTATTGCTAGTTAAGTGTCCTTATGAGATTTCCTTATTTACACTATTTCTCAACATATGCGCGCGCACATACAAACACATATATAACGGTCTAATCCTATCCATAAATTCAACATGGTGATAAATATAGGAACATACCTCATACCATATCGTACGCTTTTACCAATAACCTAAGGGAGACAACTAGCGATTGCAACTCAAAAATCCTAAAAGAAATTTTTTCTAGAAGCTGCCATTCACCATCAACTAATTTTAATGATGATCATGTCGCTCTAACACTCCTTGCTAAATTAAGATGGACATTCTAGTATGTCATTCCACTATCACCTACCTTCCTTGACTCTCCTTCTTGGCTTCTAATTGCAATCTATCTGCTACTTCAATTATTATACCCGATTATGGGATAAATTGTGCATCCTCACACCACTGTGTGTAAGAAATATGAACTATGCACATTTAGAATTATTGATCAGGAAATTAGTTTGGTGAATAACTTCCTTATTACATATCTTGCATTTTTCAACCTTAAGTCAACCAATGTCTTTCTTGTGTGTTTGTCATCTCATTACTCACTTCTCCAACCATACCACTATTTTCTCTAAATCAAAATATCTTGTCCTCAAATTTTAGTATTTACTTCCTCTATATCCTTGATCCTTTATGCAAGCATACCCTAGAACTCGCTAAATTGTACTTTGGTACTATTCCTCATTCCTTCGAGGGTTCTTCTCATGGCTTCCATACATCTCTAATAAAATATTCCTAGTTCCATACCAACATTTCTTATATTCAATAGGGATTCCTTGTTGCCACCCTATGAGCATCCTAGCTATTTTATTTATAGCCTAAAATCTTTACCCCGTCTTACCTAAGTAGTGATCCCTATCTACTACATATTAAAAAATTGGTTTGGTTCTCACCATTCTTTATAAAACTAAAATTTCACAATCATATACCAAATCCAAAACCTTTATCTTTGAAAATATAAACTTAGAAACATTTTTTAAAAATTTCTTGGATTCAAAAAGGAACCGTGAAATATTTCCTTAACCAATTTTACCTTTTTAAGGACTTTCTACAGTAGAGATTTTACTTCTTTTGAAAGTATGATTTTTAACTCAAAACATTTATCATGTTTAAACCCAATGTCATACCAAATCATTTTTTAATAATATCTTTTATAACTTTAAACAATTAAAAGTGGAGTAGACAAGGATAATTTTCATCCTATTATTTTCCTATACTCATGATATTTTTGCTTCCACCTTTAATGGAGATTTTAATAGCACAAGAGAGGGACTTCTAAATGCTATGTGTAATTGCAGCATCTATATAAGCGCCTATCTAAAATATATACGCCATTACTACATATTTATCGAATTTATCCATTCTTCATATCATATTCCTATTGTTTTCTCCAATATTATTTGTAACCAGATTACTAACCCTATTTATATATATATATATATATATATATATATATTCCTAATGCTGTTTCTATCTAATCTGTTAGGCGTCCTTACCCTCTATTCTCTCTAGCTACCCCATTCTAATCAAGTACCATTTCCATTTATCCCCTTTTAGAAAGAATTTTAAAAAGAAACTTCCAAATTTATAAAGTAGAAAAATCATCGAGCCCAAACAACAGTCTATTTTACATTTATTTCAAAAATGAAAAATCCCTTTATCAAAAATCTTTAAACTAGAAACTTTTTGACTCAACATAAAAACCTTTAAATCAGAAACTTTTGACTCAACAAATTATCAAATTATGAATTTCCAAATTTCCTCGGTTTTTACAAGACAATGAATTCCCAATAAATCCTTTGAAAAACTCATTCAAAACATTTTAATGAATTTTCAAAGAAATCTTTTTGTCAGATTCTTTCACATGAGGTCGGTCTAAGAAATGGACTTTTATTGCCCTATTTTTAGGGAACTCCATCTTCCGTACTCATCCTTAACTCATTTTCATCAAAAATCCGGCTTATCTTCCTATGGTAATTAGTGTACACCTTCTTGCGTGAATTTTCTCAAATCCTATTATTCCTTACTTTCGGATATTCATAGCATATAGTTTCTTACTTCCCATTTGTCTGGATGAAATGTGCATCTTCAATTGGCAATCCATCAAAATGCACAATGGCAGTCTATGCCCAACAAAGGAGTCAAGTACAATGACTACACCAAAAAGTCCATTTTGTAACATTATACTCATTTTAATTTGTAACGGTTATATCTATTAAAAATTACTAACGGTTATTATCATTATAAAAAGTTTCCACGCTTATTATCGTTACAACAATAGGTAATACTGTAAATGCATCAAACTACGGTGGATGGCATAGTAATTTTATCTTCAACCCTAATTTCTAATGCTTTCCCCATATTTCCTTTAGATCCAACCACACTCCGCTGAATTACCAATCCCCAGCTCATTCGAACTTTCTTTGCCAAGCTACTAGGGTTGACGCCGTCGATCATCAGCCATAGTCTGGTCAGATCCGAATTCACCAACAGTAGCTTCCTCTTCTTCAAAAACTGATTCCCAAATTGATTTCTTTCTTCAGCAATTAAAAAATCACAACTCCCCTTCCTTCTTAAATCAAATTACGTTGATTTCATTCTAATGAAAGAAAAAAAATTTGAAAGCCCACATCAGATCGGGGATGATCACCCTTCTGATCGCATTAATTGGATAAGATGTTTCCTAGAATGTTGAACCAGCTTCGACAACTTGCTGATTGCATGCATGGTTAATTTCTTTGGTTTGATTTCTGTCAGTGACCAAAGCCTAATGATTTCGATGGTGAAGTCACAACGATGCTGTGAATATTCTTGTATATGGCACCTCATGTTACTGTACGTAGAAGTGCTCACTACGTTGCTGCTTGGAAGCTTGAAAAACTCGCGTCCAGATCTGGAAATGATGCGTGAAAAAAATGCCTGCTTGGAACTACGATGTGTCTAGTGATGCCAGATCGATGATGTTATGTGTTTTCTACTTAGTGATGATTCTTGAGTTGATGAGGGATGCTAGCAAATTTTCTAGTTGATTCTTGTTTCACATTGTAGTCGATGTTTGGAGTTTTAATCTAACACGAGCATTGATCAATATTGGATTGTATTTGATCTTGTTGAATGAAAGGAAGATGGTCGGATTCAGTGTGATGATGCATGTTGAAATTTGGGATGGTTTTCATTATTTTCATGCTTGTCTGTTCTACACTTATATGTAATTGTGTTAGTGTTCATAAGATTATAGACATGAATATGATATGTCCCACATTGTAAAATATGTGATACATTGGCTTGTATATAACCCATTAGGCACCCTCCCCTTACAAGCTAGCTTTTAGGGGTGAGTTCTACCTAATGCGGTCGTATCAATTGGTGCTTTCACTGAGAACCGCACTCGAAAGTTCGAGCCACGAGAGGGGCGACCTATAGGCTAGATTAAAATACTGATAGGTGAGTGAAGCCGTCCAAAAAGAGAAAAAGGGCTACCGTCGGGTCAGTGTCGATAGAGTGGGCCGATGTGGACGTCGGACTTTCGAAGAGCGGTGAAATGATATGTCCCACATTGTAAAATATGTGATACATTGGCTTGTATATAACCCATTAGGCACCCTCCCCTTACAAGCTAGCTTTTAGGGGTGAGTTCTACCTAATGCGGTCGTATCAGAATATTGATGTCGTATCCCTTTTGAAAATGATTAGGTTCCATTACATGGCACTGAAAGATAATATAAAAAGGATTATGCCTATGCCTGAGGACCGTAACCCAGGAAGAAGCCAGCAATAAGCTTATCTAGAAGTTCTTTGTTTGGTTAATTCGACCAATTCAAAACTTAAAGGAGAGGTAAACAATAATTCATAAAGCTATATTAATTATATTCGATTAAAATATTTCATGCATTTATCAAACATCATACATCTAATTCATATTTTACATAACAAATAATCAGTTAATTCGTGAATTCTTCTATAATTTACATAACAAAAAATTTGGTAAAAAGTAGGAATAAAAGCTCTTGCTTATCAAATGTTCTATGGTTTCCAATGGGAGCCCTAAATTCAGTTTTATTACCGATATCAATGTGATCATAAAAGGGTTAAATAGTGCAATATTGAAGAGATAAAAGACATTTAGAGCTACAGGAGGTTCAATCTCTATATACTTAATGGTTTGCATGCACTCGACCAACTTGGAGTGGGAGAAGAGTTGTGCACAAAATGTATTCCTATAATAGAGCATGTGCATTTCTAGAGTAGGAAGATACTTTATTTTAATTTTTTTCAGAAAATAAAATGAACATATTAAAAAAGTAGCTGCTTAATGTTATCTAAGACCTTTGATAACCAAATTGTTGAAGATTTACAGTTTGTGGTTTAATTGAAATCAGGATACATGAAGAGTCGATGTTCAAGGAAAGAAAATAAGCGATACCATTACCAATCAGGTATATGCAAGGTCTTTTTTAAAGTTATATGATATGAAAAGTCTCTTTAAAAGTTACCTTGATTGGTGAAAAAGTGCAAAGGAAAGTTAATGGAAAATCAAACGTTTGGTATATATAGACATACGCACTCTCTCTAATATTAGATGTAATGGAATTAACAAATTATGATAATATAAATGTACAACGGAATTAATAAATTATGATATAACGGAAAATTCGTACAAATCTTATGAATCCTGATTTTTTAGATTATGATATAATGGAATAAGAAGTAGCATTTGTGGGTACAATTCTTGAATATCTACTGATACAGCACCAGATGATATAAGGCCCAAACGCACTATTAACATTCCTGCACGCTACAGAGACTAGTCTAGCATAACAATAAGGTGATAATGGACATACGTTATTGCAGGAAGCACAACAGAATTAGTTACAAAACTTTCTCTTTTATTTCAGCAATTACTTTACAAATATAGGGTGTACAGCCTAGAAATGGCTTTTTCTTTTCATTGGTACAGCTGTCCAAGGTTGTTACAAACGAATATTGTAAGTTGCCTATAAAAAGTTAATGAAAGGAATAGTATTGGAGGCTGGAAAATATATTTCTTCTTTTATTTCTTCTTCTTCTTGCTCTTCTCCTCCTTCTTGTTCTCTGTTTTTTTTTGCAGTTTTAGCGTAGATCTATCATCTACTCTGTAGGAAAGAGCCCAATTGGCACTGTTGTTGACATCATCATACTGCAGGGCAGTCTTGCGTGCTTTCCTTTTGCGGAGTACTAAAAAGAAATTTCTATAGGCTAGTCTTGCGTGTTCAATGATGAGCTTTGCTAATACATCAGGCACAACTCCCTTCAACTATGTAATGCAGTGACATATATACAAGATAGGTAGGCATATACGCAATTTTGAAGAAGCAAACTATTAACTGAAGGTTTAATATTACCATGTAGTTTGAAGCTGAAAAGTGGTGAAAAGAACCGTCCATTGCGTAGCCGAGTATTTGGATCTCAAAGCTCATTAAAAAATGGGTAAATTAGTTTATGATAATATAAATCTTTTTTATAGTTTGATGAATATCGTAGAGAGCCGACCTCGTGGGAGGTGTATGTTAGGACTCATAAGCTCGACTCGGGGGATGGCTCGACCAACGATCGATGGGTTGATAATGCTTCAGCTCAATTTGCAGCAATTCCTCCGTATAATTGAAAATTTAATTTATATATAAATATATACAAGTGCAATAAATATAAAAAATACATTTTAGGAAAAGTATCAAGCTAAAATGGATGAGTTGCATGGTCAAGGCTTTGAAATAACATATTATAACGAAGAAGTTTTGAATGCTCTTAGCATTTAAAGACGAATGGATCTTAGGCCTAACTACGATAATGCTCCCAAGGTAATTATCTTAAACTTCATTAACTATGTT
This sequence comes from Allium fistulosum, assembly GCA_030737815.1. Taxonomy (NCBI): domain Eukaryota; kingdom Viridiplantae; phylum Streptophyta; class Magnoliopsida; order Asparagales; family Amaryllidaceae; genus Allium; species Allium fistulosum. Next base: position 1,363,253,938 of record CM060902.1, on the reverse strand, counting down.
TTTAAACTTACAAAATACAATGTGATATTTTTTAATTAGACCTTGTTGGCCTACTTGAAAACTTTGATTGTTTTCTATCATTTGACTGTTAATTCCTTGCACATCTTGCAAAGTTCAAATAGTTTGTTTGTCTAACTAGCATATGGAGTGTTCAAAAAATAGCTTGAAATAAGTAATATAATATGAATGTTTATAATGATGAATACTATAACAAAAGACTGGATTAAAAATGATTACAATGATGAATAATATAATCCATGCATTCATTTGATTTTGACGATGACAAATCCCCTTCATTTGTACCATTTTGCACTTTGATTGCCATATAATTTTGTTCCTGTACATTAAATAAGTTCTGTAAAGCACATATACAATGATCAAGGATTTTTATCCATATAAGCTATTTTTCTAAACTTTCAGCGCATGTGCTTTATTTTTTTTCCTTTTCTTGGAAAATTAATACTAGGGAAATTTCAAAATGCATCAGTAAATTTTTTTTAGAAAAAACTAAACCGATGTAGTCACAAAAACACAAAATTACATATTTACGTAAATTCTTTTCAGAAGGGTCTAAATTTGCAATATGTCGTTTTGTCTAAATTACTGATAAGATCCAAAGATCAAATATTCAGTGAGCTACCATTATCGGCTCAATCTTAATCTTGACCATCTAAAACTTACATTGCAACATAAATTGCAACTGTTGTAGTATCAAGTTTTGAGAGCATGTAACCCTCAAGAAATGTACATGTAGAATATACTTAAATGTTAAAAATGTTTCAAATAGGATAGTTTGACACACATACCCATAGGTAATACCACTATACAAGTAGTTCATTTTCCACAAATACACACAAGTTGAAGGTTAAACAAAATGGACCATTGTTGATTGTTAACTTACACTCTGTAGAGCCTCTAGCTTTTTCTGCAATGCTTTATGTTCTGCTTTGATTCAAGAAGAAACACTACACTTTTGATAAGTTGTCATGTGCCATTTTTTGATCGATGCCACTTACACATTCTGCTGTCACCACGTGTTCAAACACAATAGTACATAGTTTAATACGAATTCCAATAATAATATAAATCCAAACAACACCACAGATGCAAATAATACAAATCACAAGCATTATAAATGTGGAAAAAGGGCTGCAGGTGCTGTTTTATTAGTTATAATAGAAATAAGTGTTTACTTTCTTCTTTCTTTCTTATAAACATCTCTAAGAAACAGTATAATGTGATTTTATATTTATTTTATATACATATTTATACCTTCTTTTATTTAGTCCTAAAATCTTTCCCTTTGCATTCTTGCGTCAAAAATTTCAATTTATGTGACTTTTTGTGGATATGTTATGTTCATTAATTAGCAAAATTGTCTATGCATGCTAGATTTGGATTCATTTCAAAATTTGTAGTGTTTGATTTGAGAATGAGTTTTATTTTTGCGTTTTCAACCTGCATTTTAAAATGCATGAGAGAGTAGGAGTGTAAAGTGGTTGATTTGAAAAATTGTTTTAAACTTTTAATATATAAATTTGAAAATGTCTTTTCAATTTTATGCCTTTTGTAAAGTTATCTAAAACTATTTTCTCCGTCCTCTTCTCACCTTCACTCTTACGTCATTTGACATACATGTTGAAAATGCAAAATGTAAAACTTGTATTCTAGTAATTTAATTATCATAATTCTTCTTCTATTGATTTTACACTATCGTGATAATTATCATAACCTTCACTCCTACGATTCATGATTGAATTTTGTTTTCAAATCCTTTGTGGGAAAAATAATTGTTGTTTATGTGGGAGAAATATATCCAACCTTCGCTCAGCTGGCCAAGTGTAGTATTACAGTCGTATGATAGTTTTATCTTTACACTGGTGTCCAAATCTGACAGGTCGGGTATCTATTTCACAGGCAACATAGTCAATGTCCATTTCCAACACACCAAAAGGGTTGAGGATTATTTATTGGTAAAAACTAATTAATAATGTAGTTTTGTAAAATATGACAATAATTAATAAGTGACCATATTTAGAAAGAATATAAATGACAGTAGGAACAAAAGGAATTAAAATTAACAGTGGAAACATGAGGTTTTTTATTTAAGAAGTCCTGTTGTTGAATGCTGATAAGTTTTAAGTATATTAATTTAAGATTTGAATTTTGTAGAATTTGAATTTATAATGTAATAAGCACTGAAAATTGCAGTGAACATGATTAAAATGCTTAAAGTGGATTCTATCAGCATAACACAATTTTTCCTTCACACTTCATAGGGTGGAAAAAATTCTGAGAGACTAATTTATCCGTCATCAAAGACTAATTCTGAAAGACTAATTTTAACCTAATTTCAGTAATATTTCGAATTACAAATGAGGTGTTGTAAGTAATTGCATGTAGAATTTGATAACAAATAAACTGATTAAACAAAAATGAACTTCCATTTAATAAAAAATCAAATTCCTTGATTCTATTGAAATTACTTTAATGAAAAGGCTAAAAAGAGAGAGCAACAAACAATAGATTTTATGAATTATGAGTGCTTAATAATAATTAAGTGATCTTGTAATAAATGCTTCATACAATTAATAAATGTGCAGAATATAATAGTGCAATCAGTATATTCACTATGAAAATATAAGCAAATCCATATTTAATTTGAAAAAATGAAGTTTAGATTAACAATGAATGAATGTGTGACTATGTACATTATGTTCATCATTATGGTTTGAACATTTTGCTAAAAATAAAAAATTCAAAAGTAATTTTGCAGATTCATTAGTCTCAATTGGTTCCACTAGCCACACTTTACTAATTTGTAGTTCACTTTACAAATGGATGGTATGAATTATTAGATTTGTTTCATTTCTATCATGTCATAATTAAACATCAAACTGTTGTACCTATGTTTCATTTCTATTAGATTTGTTTCATTTCTATTATATTTCCGTCCATTTTAATTTCTATTTGTAGTTAGACAATTACTCAAATTTCTGTTGTACCTATGTTTTCTACTCTTAGATGGAGTATATTCTTCTTTCATTTGTTTTGACTTCTTTTCTTCAATTCCATGGTATAAGATCTGGAAGCAACTTTAATTATATACTAACGGGAACCTGAAATGTATCATACATAACTTTATCGTTTATCCATTATATTATACATCACTTGACTATCTGTTAGATTTAAGTTATATGGATACGTTGTACAACTTAAATTAACCTAAGTTTAAAAATTATTTACGATTTTCCTTTTTGGTGCATGTCATTTGTTTGATTTATGTATAAATGTTTGTTCTATGTAGTTGAGTTTTCTTATGTTATATTTGCTTAAGGATAAAATTTATTTCAATACATTTATGTTATATGTCTCCCCTGTGTTACTTTAAATGTTTAAGTAGGTCGTTCAGTCATTGAACTGTAATAAAAATGTGAATTCATGAAATCGTTTTGACATAAATGCATTCATGTCTACAAATTTTACATACATTACTCAACTTCTGTACAAAGGTTTTTTTTATTTAATTTTGCTTAAAGTATACTTTAAGTATTGAGGTTATTGAATGAATATTAATTTTTTATCTAACTGATATCATATAAAATTATTTGCATCAACAGAAAAATAAGAGCATATTATGCAAAAATATATATAATGTATGATCTGTTTATGTATAAGGCAGTTATTTTTAAATGAAAGAGTGATTCTTATGATGAGAAGTGCATTCATAATTTTATTGTTATAAATTTCATCAACAAGTCTTATGGTTAATGATATAACATTTGTTTAAATAACAATCATCAGATTGATGACTCTAATTAATACACAATACACTACATATAATTATAACTTAAAGCAAATAGAGCCTGACTTAAACTTATGTAAGTAATGATTATATGATCTGTTATTGCATAAGAATAGGTTTGAAGTATATTTGGCCTGGCAGAAACACGGGTACTGTATGGATTTAACCAACAAAGTATGATGGAGCACATCTGAAGTATGCGGCCCTGGTGTAACATATCTGAAGCAATGTAGGATTAAGCATCAAATTGTAGCTCCATTCAGCAAAGCATAATACTAGATGGGTTTAAATGATATAGCTGAAGCAATTGAGGCTGTTGGAATTAATGCACTTTTTATTGAATAGTCATGTCTCTTCATCTAGGTTGCTTTCTTTGGTTAAAAGATATTCACTTATACGTGAATAGTTGTGTCTCTTTAATATGTCCATTGGACTAATATAAATATGTACTCATTCCTTGTATTAACCAATTCATAAAAAAGAAAATCAGTATATATATAAATCAAGAGCTCTGCTTTTGCAACTCATATTTTTATCAAAAACTTACCTTCTATTTCCAACAAATTGGTATCAGAGCAAGTTCTTTACTTGGGAAAATTTATTCATTTACAAAATGTCAGTAAAAGAAACAACATCCGTTTCTTATTCAATAATTCCAATTTTTGGCGGAAAAATTATGATTTGTGGAAAGTAAAGATGATGACCTTGCTTCGCTCTGAAGGTCTTTGGAGTATAGTACAAAATGGACTTGTCAAACCAGCAAGAGATGGTGAATGATAAATATGAAGCAGATTCGATGACGGATGCCAAAGCTTTATCAAAAATTCAAAATGAAGTTAATGCAACTATTTTTCCAAGAATTTGTCGAGCAATAACAGCCAAAGAAGCTTGGGAGATTTTGGAGAGAGAATATCAAGGCGACAGCAAAACAAAAACAATCAAACTTCAAGGTTTGCGAATAGAGTTTCATAATTTGAAAATGAAAGAATCTGAATGCATCCAAGATTACTCCTCCCGAGTAATTGATGTTGTTAATCAAGTTAGAACTCTAGGCGAAGAGATGACTGATCAAAATGTTGTTGAGAAAATATTGATCAGTCTACCAGAAAAGTATGATTCGATCGTAGCAGCCATTGAAGAATCCAAAGATATCACTACTTTGTCAATCGAACAGTTGATGGGATCTCTAAAATCTCACGAGCAAAGAAGACTTAGTAGAAATGAGCAATCCATAGAAAGTGCTTTCCAGTCAAAAGTTCATATTAAAGGGAATAAATTTATGAAGAAGGATAAAAGAACAGATGATCAAAAAAGTTACAACAATAAAAAGGAGTCACTTCTGTTAGAAATCTGCTATTAGAAACTGCAATCATTTCATTTACTTTTAACGTTATGCAGTTTCTAATCTTAATGTGACCCTATTAATTAGGTCATAAATAAAACGTTTCATTTACTTTTAACGTTATGCAGTTTCTAATCTTAATGTGACCCTATTAATTAGGTCATAAATAAAACATTTCATTTACCTTTAACGTTATGCAGTTTCTAATCTTAATGTGACCCGATTAATTAAGTCATAAATAGACTGTTCTATAATTAGAACATTAGGTCTATGATTAATCTTAAACGTTGAATTGGTATATGATTGACGTACCAGATTTAGAGTTTAAATGTTATATAAAGGATTGAGTCCTCTCTCTCCCAGCCAACAGATGTATTCTTCTTCATCAAGAAACACATAAAGAAATATGGTTAGAGAGAGAAACCGAATTCTGAGAAGAAGAGTAATTATTAGAAGTCAGAAGAAGAAGATGACAGCCATTACATCTTCCGCTGTTAATCAAGGTACGTCATCTTAAACAATAAATCATATTAAGTTTTGTTTGTGAAATATTCGGTATTGGTGATCCTTGGGCTATTACTTGAATTGTTCATCATTAATCATGAAAGATCGAACAGTAAAGAATTTCTAACATTTGGTATCAGAGCCACCAATCAATAACTGAATATTTCCTATGATTTCAATTGATCTGTTCTATGTTTTACTCATGATGTTTAATCAAGTATGTGTTATAAGTCATTTATGCACATGAGATTTATGATTTTGTTAATCACCAAAGTGGTCAAAATCAAAATAATCATTTAGTGCATAAGTGACATAATGATTATTGATAGAAATTGTCAGTTATAATAATACCAATTAAAAACTGACGTCACTAATGATAGAACCTGAGAACTTACCCAAAGGAAAGTCTTGTTTTATAATTAGTTGACATGATGAGGTTTAATAGATATCTTGATTAAATAAATATTGATCGTCCAAAGATGTCAGTTCTATTTAATTGAATATAGTTATTACTTACTTATGTTTTGGTATTTAATTATTTTAAGTATAAGATAGTATCTACCCAAAGGAGTGCTATATTATACTATTATGTACATATCTGAATCGCATTAGCTATGAGCTTATAGTTATTTCAAATTTTTTATTTAACTTGCAGTAGTTCCCATGAATACACATGCTTCATCTGTTACATTGTTCACTGGTGTTAATTTTTCTGAATGGAGAGAACAAGTCAATTTCCATTTAGGTGTTCAGGATCTTGACTTGGCACTCCTTGAGGATAAACCTGTTGCTCTTACAACAGCTAGTACTGAGACAGAAAAATCACACCATAAAGCATGGGAACGCAGTAACAGATTGAGCCTTATGTTTATTAAGATGATTGTTGCTAACAACATCAAGTCAACAATTCCGCAAACAGAAAGAGCTAAGGAATATATGCAGTTTGTGGAAGAGCATTTTCGTTCAGTTGATAAGTCACTCGCTGGTACTCTTATGGCAGAACTCACGACCATGAAGTTTGATGGGTCGCGAACTATGCAAGAGCACATTATAGAGATGACTAATTGACGCAGCGGATTAATCAAAACAATGTAGATTGATGAAAGTAGTAATCGATGGATTGATGAATACTGAAATGCCTGAATTCGTTGATCCGAAGATACCGAATTCTAGCTATCCCGAACTCGTTGATCGCGCACGATACCGGGTTCAAAGATCTGCAATTCTTCACACGTTGTTCTAGCGCACTAGATTCCGTGAATCGGCTTCAGCTGTCGTTGAATCGAGCGCACTCGATTATCCGAGAGTGGAGATAGGAGATTAAACTCAACTACCAATTGGGTGAAAGCACAAAGCTAACAAAACAAGAGTTTTATTTCAAATCAACTAAACTATTACAAATGGCACCACCGGCCTATTTATAGAAGTTACAAAACAAAACAAAAATCTGTACAACTCTTAGGTCGTTTCCGACTTAACAAAGACCACGACTCAAAAGATACGACTTAACATAAGTCGGTGACGACTCAACACAGAAAATACAAACAGAAAATACATCACTTAGGTCGTTGCCGACCTATCAACTTCTCACGACTCAACTTAGGTCGTACGTGACCTAACTTCAATGCTCCAGCTTCCATCAGCGACTTAAAGAATCAACGGCAGAGATTAACGCGGCATAAGATTCAACGGCATCAAGCTTCAGCGACCTTAAAGAATAAACGGCTTTAGAAACTGCTCGACCTAAGTCTTTACGACCTAAGGTTTCACGACCTAAATCTTCACGACTTAATGCCTTGCGACCTATAGTGTGCGACTTATCTCCCCAGATCACCCAGCGACTTATCTTAAGTCGTTCTTGTTTCCTGCGACCTATCATAGGTCGTGACTGTTTCCTGCGACCTATCATAGGTCGTAACTTGTTAGGTCGTAGCCCCCGGTTAGCTCGTTCCAGCGACCTATTTCTTATCTCGTTAGGTCGTACACGACCTAAAAACATGTTAGGTCGTTCCAGCGACCTATCTCTTTGCTTTAGCTCGCCATTCTCAAACCCGTTAGGTCGTCCACGACCTAAGTCCCTGTTAGGTCGTTTGTGCGCCTTTCCTTTGAGTTCGTTAGCTCGCGAGTCTTCAGTAGGTCGTTGGTGATCTTTACTAGGTCGTTGGTCCGACCTAAAGGCCTTGTTAGGTCGTTCGCGACCTAACACTTTACCAATTTGTGCTTCATCAACCAGTAACGACTTAAAAGCTTCGTTAGGTCGTACGCGATCTAACTCTTCATCATTCTGGGCATCCTTCTGGGCTGCATCATCCTCCCCAGGTTGAGAAAAATTCGTTCTCGAATTTGCGCCCTCTTCTTTCCCAACAAGCTCACTCCCATGATATGGTACAAGATGTTTAATATTGAATACGTCAGACGTGTACACACCCTCCGGCAGCTTCAATTTATAAGCATTGTCATTAATCCGTTTCACAATTATCACCGGACCAATTTTTCGAGCTTTAAGCTTATTGTATGCTCCTACTGGAAAACGATCCTTTGTTAATACTGCATAAAACCAATCACCTTCATTAAATTCAACACTCCTTCGTTTCTGATCTGCTGATCGTTTGTACTTCTCATTCGCTTTCTCCAATCGTTCTTGAACAATCTTATGACACTCTGTCAATCCTTCAACAAAATCAGCAGCTCGCTTGACTGTCTTCTTTGGTTGTGGTACTACCGTTAAATCCAACGGTCCCCTTGGCATACTGGAATATACAATCTGGAATGGACTGAATCCCGTACTACGATTCACTGCATGATTATAAGAAAACTCTGTCTGGCATAACTTCACATCCCAACTCTTCAGATTGTTTTGCACAAGACATCTCAGCAAATTTCCCAATGATCTGTTCACAACGTCGGTCTGTCCATCCGTTTGTGGATGATAAGCGCTGCTAAAGTTCAACTTCGTTCACACCATCTTCCACAAACTTAGCCAAAAATGACTTAGAAAACGAGTATCCCTATCCGACACAATAGATTCTAGTAACCCATGAAGTCGATATATCTCCTTGAAAAATAATTGAGCAACATGAACAGCTTCCGCTGTCTTCTTACAAGCAATAAAATGTGCCATTTTCGAAAACCGATCAACCACCACATAAATGGAATCATTACCACGCTGCGTTCTCGGCAACCCCAACACAAAGTCCATACTTACATCAACCCATGGTTTAGTTGGTACAGGTAACGGCATATATAACCCAGCATTAGTTGCAGTTCCTTTCGAAACCTGACAGATATGACATCGCTCCACAAACCTCTCCACCTCTTTCCTCATCGATGGCCAAAAGTAAGACTGTGAAATCAACTGTAAGGTACGGTCTCTCCCAACATGTCCTTCTTCATGTAGCTCTTTTACAATCTTCATTCTCAAACTACAATCAGGTATGCATAATCGATTTCCTTTGAACAGAAAACCGTCTACCATCATAAACTCATCCGTCTTTCCCTCCTTAACTTTATCAACAAACTTTGCAAAGTAAGGATCATCGACAAATAATTCTGGCAACATTTCAAACCCCGTCACTTCAACCTTCAATGTAGTTAACAAGTGATTTCTTCTACTCAACGCATCAGCCACACGATTCGTCACCCCTGACTTGTGTTTAACAACAAAAGCAAACTGTTGCAGATATGCAATCCACGATGCATGTCTCACTGAAATCTTGTCTTGCCCTTGTAAATGCTTCAATGCCTCATGATCAGTGTAAAGAACAAACTCTTTCTGAAATAGATAGTGTCTCCAGTGTTTAATAGCTTGCACAACAGCATAAAATTCCACATCATAGGTACTGTATCTCATCTTTGCTCCTGATAACTTCTCGCTAAAGTATGCAATTGAACGCCCCTTCTGACTTAACACCCCTCCAATCCCAACCTTTGACGCATCAGTGTGTAGTTCAAATACTAACTGAAAATCTGGTAGTACTAGAATTGGTGCAGATGTCAGCAACTCCTTGATCTTCCCAAAAGCATTCCCCGCTTCCTCTGACCATGAAAACTGTTTACCCTTCATACAATCTGTAACAGGCGCCATCACACTACTAAAGTGTGGAATAAATCTTCTATAAAATAAAGCCAACCCATGAAAACTCCGAACCTCTGTTATCGTCTTGGGTTGTGGCCAATCTCTAATCGCTTCGACTTTACTTTGGTCAACCTGTATTCCTTCCTCCGATACAACATACCCCAGAAATAAAACACTCCTCGCCATAAAAACACACTTCTTTGTAGCAACATAGAATTGTTCTTCACGAAGAATAAGTAACACTTTCTTCAAATGTTGAACATGCTCTTCTGTACTAGCACTGTAGATCAGAATATCATCAAAGTAAACCACCACAAATTTCCCAATGTATGGCCTGAAAATTTGGTTCATCACTCTCATGAATGTACTCGGTGCATTCGATAGACCAAACGGCATTACCAGCCATTCATACAATCCTTCCCTCGTCTTGAATGCTGTCTTCCATTCGTCCCCTGGTCTAATGCGAATCTGATGATAACCGCTCTTCAAGTCAATCTTGGAAAAGATTACGGACCCACTGATTTGATCCAATAAATCATCAAGCCTCGGCATCGGAAATCGGTATCTGATTGTGATCTTATTCAATGCTCTACTATCTGTGCACATCCTCCACGTTCCATCCTTTTTGGGTACCAATAAAGCTGGTACAGCACAAGGACTTAAACTCTCCTGCACACGCCCCTGTTCAAGCAATTCTTCCACTTGCCTTCGCAACTCCTCATGCTCTTTTGGACTCATTCTGTAGTGTGGTCTGTGAGGTAACACAGCTCCTGGAACAAGATCAATTTGATGTTGAATGTCCCTGAACGGGGGTAATTGTGTTGGCAACTCCTCTGGAAATACATCGTCAAATTCTTTCAGAACTGGTTTTACTTCTTCTGGTACTTCCACCACTTCTTGACTCTCTCGTCCAATCAACAAGAATACTTCAGGTTCTTCCTCAACCTCCTTAACAAACTCCTTCAAAGATAATAAAGTTTTCAGCTCTTCAATCTCTTCCGACTTACTTTCTCCTTGTTGTCTCTTCTTCGGAACTAAGATAATCTTCGTACCTTCAAACATAAAACTGTAGCTATTGGTCCAACCGTCATGCTGTACTGCTCGATCATATTGCCATGGTCTTCCCAAAAGTAAGTGGCAAACATCCATCTACATCACACCAGATCTCGTCTTTGTATTTCTTCCCAATAGAGAATGGAACACGAACTCGTCTATCCACTTTCACTTCTCCTCCTTTTCTCAACCATGCTAACTTGTATGGATTCAGATGCTTCTCTGTCTTCAATTTCAACTTTGTTACAGCCTCGGTTGAAATGATATTGTCACAGCTTCCTGCGTCAATCACAAACTTACACACCTTTCCCAGTATAGTGCATGTCGACTGAAAGATATTACTCCTCAACCAACTAGCTTCCTCCTGCTTCGGTGTCAAACATGATCTCCTCAGCATTAGATTACAACCTTCATCTCCGGACGAAATATCCTGCTCATCCTCCTCAACTGGACTAGAACAATCTCCATCAACATCCTCATCCTCAGTTTCTGCAATCATGGTTCTCTTCTTTGGCTTTGGACACTCATTGCTTTTATGACCCAATTCCTGGCAATTGTAACATTTGAAACCGTTGTTAACCTTTTCCTTCTCAGCCTCCTTCATCACTAGTTTATTGATAGGTTTAGAAACATTAGAACTCCCACTAACACCCTTCACTTGATTGTTGGAATTAGTAAACACACCACCTCCTCATCTTCCTTGCCTCTCCCAAGCCAACGCTTTCTGATGTGCCTCTGCCACAGATCTTGGATCGAACATATTAACCATATCCTGAATCTGCATTCTCAATCCCCCAATGAATCTAGATGTCAGCTGCTCTTCCGTTTCCATAATATCATTCCTCGCAATAAGCTGATAAAACTCATCCGCATAATCATTAACAGTCTTTGTGCCTTGCCTTAAATTCTGCAAACGTTGATACATCAGAGATTGATAATTGTAAGGTAAGAACGTTGCTTTCATCAATTTCTTCATCTTCTCCCAAGATTCAACTTTCGACTTCCCCATTCGTTCACGTGTAAGTTTGGTTTGCTGCCACCATGCCAAAGCTCTACCCCTCAACCTTGTAGCAACCAACTTCACTCTACGATGTTCTGGAACTTCCTTGAAATCAAAAATTTCTTCAACATTAGCTACCCAATCCAAAAAATCTTCAGCTTGCATACCCCCTTTGAATTCAGGAATTTCAGTTTTCATTCCCGATTCCCACTTGTGATCATACTCTGAATAATTTCTTCCTTGACCTCGTCCTTGAATACTACCACCATCATACTCCTCTTCAAAATCAGATGTATATCAATGTCGATTCTGACCACCAACATCTCTACTACCATCACGTCTGTCTACATTCCTCCGAACACGATCTCGATCATCAACATTTCTATAACTGTCTCGGCTCACACTTCTATGATCATTATCATTACTTCTCCCTTGATTAGAATGTGGTGAAACTCTACTTCTCTCGTGGTTAGATTCAGGTGAAACCCTTCTTTGATTTCAATTCATCTCCGTCATAAGCTTCTCTAATCGCCCAATGCCTTCATCCAACTTCTCATTGAATTTGTCACTTATACGTTGCTCCATTTGCTCGGCATCTTCCCGCTTATACAAATCTTCCACGTTTTGGTGACGATTAGCTCTTCTTGGCGGCATGATTTGAAACTTTACAAAACTCTCCAATTCTCGGCTTTGACTTTCAAAGTGATGTATACGGCCTTCACTTCCTTAGCTCGGCCGAAATTCTTCAACCTTCAAAATTTCAAACACAATTCGAACTTAGATCCGAAATGAAATGGATCGAAGACTTCCACTTTGTTGCAATTTGTGATGAACACGATGAACACAACTTCTCCAAACTTCTTTAAAAAGAATTGGCTCCAAGACTCGATTTAGCTATGATTGGCTAAAACAAGCTCTGATACCAAACTGACGCAGCGGATTAATCAAAACAATGTAGATTAATGAAAGTAGTAATCGATGGATTGATGAATACTGAAATGCCCGAATTTGTTGATCCGAAGATACCGAATTCTAGCTATCCCAAACTCGTTGATCGCGCACGATACCGGGTTCAAAGATCTGCGATTCTTCACACGTTGATCTAGCGCACTAGATTCCGTGAATCGGCTTCAGCTGTCGTTGAATCGAGCGCACTCGATTATCCGAGAGTGGAGATAGGAGATTAAACTCAACTACCAATTGGGTGAAAGCACAAAGCTAACAAAACAAGAGTTTTATTTCAAATCAACTAAACTATTACAAATGGCACCACCGGCCTATTTATAGAAGTTACAAAACAAAACAAAAATCTGTACAACTCTTAGGTCGTTTCCGACTTAACAAAGACCACGACTCAAAAGATACGACTTAACATAAGTCGGTGACGACTCAACACAGAAAATACAAACAGAAAATACATCACTTAGGTCGTTGCCGACCTATCAACTTCTCATGACTCAACTTAGGTCGTACGCGACCTAACTTCAATGCTCCAGCTTCCATCAGCGACTTAAAGAATCAACGGCAGAGATTAACGCGGCATAAGATTCAACGGCATCAAGCTTCAACGACCTTAAAGAATAAACGGCTTCAGAAACTGCGCGACCTAAGTCTTTGCGACCTAAGGTTTCACGACCTAAATCTTCATGACTTAATGCCTTGCGACCTATAGTGTGTGACTTATCTCCCTAGATCACCCAGCGACTTATCTTAAGTCGTTCTTGTTTCCTGCGACCTATCATAGGTCGTGACTGTTTCCTGCGACCTATCATAGGTCGTAACTTGTTAGGTCGTAGCCCCCGGTTAGCTCGTTCCAGCGACCTATTTCTTATCTCGTTAGGTCGTACACGACCTAAAAACATGTTAGGTCGTTCCAGCGACCTATCTCTTTGCTTTAGCTCGCCATTCTCAAACCCGTTAGGTCGTCCACGACCTAAGTCCCTGTTAGGTCGTTTGTGCGCCTTTCCTTTGAGTTCGTTAGCTCGCGAGTCTTTAGTAGGTCGTTGGTGATCTTTACTAGGTCGTTGGTGCGACCTAAAGGCCTTGTTAGGTCGTTCGCGACCTAACACTTTACCAATTTGTGCTTCATCAACCAGTAACGACTTAAAAGCTTCGTTAGGTCGTACGCGACCTAACTCTTCATCATTCTGGGCATCCTTCTGGGCTGCATCACTAATCTTGCAGCAAGGTTAAACTCCCTTGGACTTAAAGTAGAGGATTCTTTTCTTGTCCAGTTTATCCTGAACTCGCTACCTTCTGAATATGGACCTTTTCAAATTAACTATAACACTATAAAGGATAAGTGGAATGTTAATGAATTGGCCAGTAGACTTGTTTAGGAAGAAGGACGTTTGAAAAATCAAGTGAATCACTCAGTAAGTTTTGTGAGTAATAAAGCTGGTAAAGAAAAGTGGAAAATCAAGTCATTTCAAGAAGAAAAAGGCACCTGCTAAGAATGGGCAGGATAAGGAAAAGAAGGAACTAAAGGATGTTCGATGTCATTTCTGTAAAAGGAAAGGACATTATCAAAATGACTGTCCGAAAAGGATAGCTTGGTTCGAAAAGAAAGGTAATCATCTATCTTTCGTATGTTTTGAATCAAATTTAGTTGAAGTTCCTATTAATACATGGTGGCTTGATACTGGTGCTACAACTCATGTCTCCAATAATATGCAGGGATTTCTTATGATCCGAACCATAAATCCAAATGAAGATCGTTTTCTCTTTATGGGAAACATAATGAAATCCACAATAGAAGGCATTGGGACTTATCGTCTAATTCTAGAAAGTGGATATGTATTAGACTTATATAGTACCCTTTATGTACCTTCATTATCTAGAAACCTTATTTCCGTAAGTAAGTTGGATATTTCTGGTTTTAGATGTACGCTTGGATCTGGTTGTTTTGATTTATATTAGAATACTGATAATGTTGGTTCTGGTATTCTAATTGATGGTTTATATAAATTGAAACTGAATGACACTTATGCGAATTCCTTGCTGAATGTAATAAATAATGTTGGATGCAAACGTAGCATGTTGAATGAAAATTCTAGTTTCTTATGGCATAAAAGACTAGGTCACATATCCAAAGAAAGAATGATGAGATTAGTAAGTAATGAAATTTTGTCAAATTTGAACTTTAGTGATCTAGAATTATGTGTGGATTGTATTAAAGGTAAACAAACCAAACACAATAAGAAAGGAGCCACTAGAAGCAGCCAGCTTCTTGAAATAATACACACCGATATTTGCGGACCTATGTACACTCCAGCCTTTAATGGAGAAAAGTATTTTATCACTTTTATTGACGATTTTTCCCGCTATGGTTATGTCTATTTGCTTCATGAAAAATCTCAATCTGTGAATGCCTTTGAGACGTTTGGAAAGGAAGTTGAGAGGCAATTAGATAAAAAGGTGAAAATCATAAGGTCTGATAGAGGTGGTGAATATTATGGCAAATATAATGAGTCAGGCCAATGTCCAGGTCCATTTGCAAAATTCCTCGAAAGTCATGGCATATGTGCGCAATACACAATGCCAGGTACACCACAGCAAAATGGTGTAGCAGAAAGGCACAATAGGACGTTAATAGATATAATTAGGAGTATGATGTCAGATTCTACACTACCTAAGAATTTGTGGTCGTATGCTCTCAAAACCGCTAATTATTTATTGAATAGGGTTCCTAGTAAAGCTGTTCAAAAGACTCCTTTTGAATTATGGACTAACAGGAAACCTAGCTTAAGACACCTGCATGTTTGGGGTTGTCCAACGGAAGCGAGAATTTATAATCCACATGAAAATAAATTAGATTCTCGAACGATTAGTGGGTATTTTTTAGGTTACCCTGAAAAATCTAAAGGTTATGTGTTTTACTGTCCTAATCATAGTCCAAGAATTGTAGAAACTGGTAATGCAAGATTCATTGAGATTGGTGAAGTCAGTGGGAGTACTAGAAGAGAAATAGTGGAAATAAAGGAAACAAGGGTAAATGTTACATTGTCTAGAATAGTTCCACCATCTACTATTACTCCAAATGTTGTTCCAGCTGTTGGAGAACAGCATGATGATGAACAACATATAAATGAAGAAATACTTCCTGAAGGAAATGACTTGCATAATGCTGATATGCATGAACCACAACAAGTAGCATTAAGAAGATCTCAAAGAGATCGTAGGTCGGCTATTTCTAATGATTATATGGTTTATATGCAAGAATCAGATTATGATATAGGAATCAATAAGGACCCAGTTTCGTTTTCACATGCTGTAGAAAGTAAAGAGTCAAAGGAATGGATTAATGCCATGAAAGAAGAACTAAAATCCATGCAACAGAATGAAGTTTGGGATCTCGTTGAGTTACCACATGGTTGTAAAAGAGTCGGATGCAAATGGGTTTTTAAAACCAAACACGACTCTAGTGGTAACATCGAACGGTATAAAGCTAGACTTGTTGCTAAGGGTTACACTCAGAAAGATGGTGTTGATTACAAGGAGACATTTTCCCCTATTTCGAAAAAGGACCCACTAAGAATAATAATGGCATTAGTAGCACATTATGATTTGGAATTGCATCAAATGGATTTGAAAACAGCCTTTCTGAATGGAGATCTTGATGAGGATGTTTATATGGATCAACCTGAGGGTTTTTCTGTAAAAGGTAAAGAACAATTGGTGTGTAAACTTAAGAAGTCAATATATGGGCTTAAACAAGCATCCCGGCAATGGTATATTAAGTTCAATACCATTATTACATCTTTTGGTTTTAAGGAAAATACGGTTGATCACTGTTTATACCAAAAGATCAGTGGGAGCAAGTTTATTTATCTAGTTCTTTATGTTGATGACATCTTGCTTGCTGCAAATAATTTAAGCATATTGCATGAGACTAAGGAATTTCTCTCAACGAACTTTGAAATGAAAGATATGGAGAGGCATCCTATGTGATTGGAATAGAAATATTTCGTGATCGATCACAAGGAATATTGGGATTGTCTCAGAAAGGATATATCGAAAGGATTCTAGAGAGATTTGGAATGAGTAAGTGTTCACCTGGGAAAGTTCCTATACATAAAGGTGATAAATTCAATCTCATGCAATGTCCTAAGAATGATGTTAAACGAAAGGAAATGGAATCAATTCCATATGCATCTGTAGTTGGTAGCCTAATGTATGCTCAAACCTGTACTAGACCGGATATCAGTTTTGCGGTCGGTATGTTAGGGAGGTATCAAAGTAATCCAGGAAGGGAACATTGGCAAGCTGCAAAGAAAGTGTTGAGGTACTTACAAGGCACGAAAGATTACATGCTCATGTATAGTAGATCCAATGAATTGGAGGTGATTGGATATAGCGATTCAGATTTTGCTAGATGCATCGATACTAGAAAATCGACTTTTGGTTACCTGTTTATGTTTGCTCAAGGAGCCATATCATGGAAAAGTGCGAAACAAACTATCGTTGCTTTATCTACTATGGAGGCAGAATTTGTGGCATGTTATGAAGCCACAATTCATGCATTATGGTTGCGGAACTTTATTTCAGGACTTGCGGTTGTCGACACCATTAGCAAGCCGCTGAAAATTTATTGTGATAACTCTGCAGCGGTGTTTTTCTCAAAAACGACAAGTACTCTAAAGGTGCCAAACATATGGAACTGAAGTATCTTGTTGTGAAAGATGAGGTTCAGAAACAAAGAGTGTCAATCATGCACATCAGAACAGAACTTATGATTGCAGACTCTTTGACGAAAGGGTTACAGCCAAGACAATTTAAGAAACATGTTCAAAGAATGGGTCTTAGTTGTATTAATAATAATTGATGTGTGACATTCTTAGCTCCTTTGTGTGTTTCTGATATACAATTATGTGTCTCTTGTTTTAATGTGGTAGTACGTACTTTATGTAATTTTAAACAAGAAAGAGTCTTATAAAGATATCATGTTTAATCATTATGATATAAGACATTATGTGGACCATTATGCTATTTTATATAAATTATGAGTATAAAATGATGGATTGCTGGTATTGTAGCATATGGAAGGGAATGCATTGAATTAATAATGCACAACCGCCATAACTCTCAGCAATTTATCATAGTATGATGTTCAACACTTGATATTATGAATAATCGGGTCAAGTGGGAGAATGTTAGAAATCTGCTATTAGAAACTGCAATCGTTTCATTTACTTTTAACGTTATGCAGTTTCTAATCTTAATGTGACCCTATTAATTAGGTCATAAATAAAACGTTTCATTTACTTTTAACGTTATGCAGTTTCTAATCTTAATGTGACCCTATTAATTAGGTCATAAATAAAATGTTTCATTTATTTTTAACATTATGCAGTTTCTAATCTTAATGTGACCCGATTAATTAAGTCATAAATAGACCGTTCTATAATTAGAACATTAGGTATGTGATTAATCTTAAGCGTTGAATTGGTATATGATGGACGTACCAGATTTAGAGTTAAATGTTATATAAAGGATTGGGTCCTCTCTCTCCCAGCAAATAGATGTATTCTTCTCCATCAATAAACACATAAAAAAATAGGTTAGAGAGAGAAACCGAATTCTGAGAAGAGTAATTATTAGAAGTCAGAAGAAGAAGATGACAGCCATTACATCTTCCACTGTTAATCAAGGTACGTCATCTTAAACAATAAATCATATTAAGTTTTGTTTGTGAAATATTCGGTATTGGTGATCCTTGGGCTATTACTTGAATTGTTCATCATTAATCATGAAAGATCGAACAGTAAAGAATTTCTGACAACTTCATTATAGGAAAGGAGTGAATCATGGAAATAAAATTTCATGCGGAATTTGTCGTCGTTTTGGTCATTGTAGAGAAAAATGTTTCCAACGTGGAAAGCCCCAATGTTCTTGTTGCAAAAAGTTTGGTCACACCGAGAAAGTATGTCATTTCAACTCAAATAATCAGGCAAATTTTGTGGAAAAAATATAAAATGAAGAAAAAGATGAGAATCTCTTCTATGCATGCATGTCAGCCCGTGAAGAAGATAATATATGGTATATTGATAGTGGTTGCAGCAATCATATGACTCCAAATGAAAAGTTATTCATTCATTTGGATACTATAGTCACTCCAAAAATAAAAATGGGAGATGATTATTTTGTTCAAGCAAAAGGTACACTTCCTGTTAAAATAAAGAAAGGCATAAAATATATCCATGATGTTCTTCTTGTTCCACAAATTGGTCAAAATTTGCTAAGTGTGGGTCAACTTATGCAAAATGGATATAAACTTGTCCTTGATGATGATGAATGCATTATCTACGATAAAAAGACAACAATCATATTGTTAAAGCTATCAAAATGGAAGTGAGCCGTAATTTCCGCTTGAACTTTATTACAAAAATGGGATGGCAATGAAAGCAGATATTGAAGACAATACTTGGTTATGGCATAAAAGATTTTGTCATCTTAATTTTCAAAGTCCTAACTTACTTTATAAAAAAGAAATGGTGGAAGGGCTACCAAATATTGAAGCGACTTCTTACACATGTGAAGAATGTATTAGAGGCAAACAACATCGACATTCATTTCCGGCAAAAAGCTTATGGAGAGCAAAGTCACCATTAGAGCTTATTCATACCGATATTTGTGGACCTATGCGCACACTGTCATTTAATCAAAATAAATATTTTCTCACCTTCATCGATGATTATTCAAGAATGACATGGGTATATTTTTTAAAAGAAAAACCTGAAACTTTTACAGTTTTCAAAAGTTTCAAAGCATTAGTAGAGAAACAAAGTGGATGTGCTATAAAAGTCATTCGAAGTGATAGAGGAGGTGAATATACTTCTCGTGAATTTGAGTCATATTGTCAAGATGAAAGGATTTGGAAGCAACTTACAACAAGTTATAGCCCGCAACAAAATGGCGTCGCTGAAATGAAGAATCATACAATTGTGGAGATGGCTACAACAAAAATGACTGAAAAAAAATTACCAAAATGTTTTTGGGCAGAAGCCGTGTATACAGCAGTTTACGTTCTCAATAGATGTCCAACAAAGGCAACTCCGAACAGGACACCTTATGAAATTTGGAATGGTTCTAAACCCTCTGTAAGTCATTTTAGAATTTTCGGTAGCATATGTTACGCTCACATCCCAACAGAAAAAAGAAGTAAATTTGATGAAAAAAGTCAAAAATGCATATTTGTTGGGTATAGCGACAACACGAAAGGATACCGTCTCTATAATTGTGAAACAAAGAAGTTAATTATTAGTAGAGATGTTATTTTTAATGAAAAAGAAAGTTGGGATTAGAATCAAACTAAAGTGCAGAAAGAGCAGTATGTTACTATTCAAGAACATACAAGAAGACAAAGCCCACGAGATAATGAAGAAATCACTTCTCAAATACCAATAACGCCTCCAACCTATACAACTCCAATAACCAATACAGATGCAAGTTCTTCATCATCAGAGAGTTCTCCTTTAAAAGTACGAAGGCTCGTTGACATATACAACTCATGCAACTTTGTCAAGTATTGAACCACAAAATTTTGAAGAAGCTAAAAATCAAGAAGTTTGGATGAATGCAATGAAGGAAGAAATGTCTATGATAGAAAAAAATAAAACCTGGGAGCTTGTAGATTATCCTGAAGACCGTGAGATCATTGGGGTGAAATGGATTTATAAAATAAAGTTGAATCAAGATGGTAGCATTCAAAGACATAAAGCACGATTGGTGGCGAAAGGTTTTTCACAAAAACCTGGTATTGATTTTTCAGAAACTTATGCTCCTGCTGCAAGGCTAGAAACTATAAGAACCTTGATTGCTCTTGCCGCACAAAAGAGCTGGCCAATTTATCAACTTGATGTTAAATCAGCTTTTCTAAATGGTGTATTGAAAGAAGAAGTTTACGTTCAGCAGCCAGAGGGATTTATTGTTGAAGGGAGAGAAAATAAAGTTTACAAACTAAAAAAGGCACTTTATAGACTTAAGCAAGCACCGCGGACATGGTATGCAGAAATTGATAATTACTTCACAAAGAAAGGTTTCATAAAAAGTCCAAGTGAACCTACTCTTTATATTTTAAAAAATTATGATTCTATTCTTATTGTTTCCCTTTATGTTGATGATATAATATATATGGGAAATGATAATAATATGGTTCAAGAATTCAAAGAAGACATGATGAGAAATTATGAGATGAGTGACTTGGGTCTTCTTCGTTAGTTTTTGGGAATAGAAGTTACTCAATCCAAGTCTGGGATATTTATTTCGTAGCAAAAATACACAGAAAATATCTTAAAAGGATTTAATTTACTTGGATGCAATCCTGTTGCAATTCCATTATTGGTAAATGAGAGAATTAAAAAAGAAGATGGTGCAAAAAAGGTGGATTCTACTAGATACAAAAGTATGATCGGCAATCTATTGTATGTCACTGCTACAAGACCCGATGTAATGTTTGCAGCAAGTATGTTATCCAGATATATGCAAGATCCAAGTCAAATTCATTTTGGTGCTGCAAAAAGAGTTCTTAGATATTTAGCTGGAATGATGGACTATGGAATTCTTTACAAGCCAGGAGTAACATCAATTCTTATTGGATATACTCATAGTGACTAGGCTGGATGTCAAGATGATATGAAGAGCACTTCTGCCTATGTATTTTCTCTTGGTTCTGGAGTTTGTTCATGGTCTTCAAAAAAATAGAAAACGGTGGCATTATCATCTACAGAGGCAGAATATATTGCAGCAGCCAAAGTAGCAGCTCAAGCGATATGGTTGAGAAGAATCTTGGAGATATTGGAGAAAAGCAAGATTATGCAACTATTTTATTTTGTGACAACAAATCGACAATTTCTATAAGAAAGAATCCAATCAACCATGACCGTACAAAACATATTGCTATCAAATATCATTTTATTAGAGGAATCATTGAAAAAGGTGAAGTTCAGCTTGAATACTGCAAATCAGAAGAACAACTAGCTGACATCTTAACCAAAGCACTTCCTAAAGAAAAGTTTTATCATCTTTGAGAGCTTATTGGAGTAGTGAAAAAAGCGCATTAAGGGAGAGTGTTAGAATTAATGCACTTTTTATTGAATAGTCATGTCTCTTCATCTAGGTTGCTTTCTTTGGTTAAAAGATATTCACTTATACGTGAATAGTTGTGTCTCTTTAATATGTCCATTGGACTAACATAAATATATGTACTCATTCCTTGTATTAACCAATTCATAAAAAAGAAAATCAGTAATATATAAATCAAGAGCTCTGCTTTTACAACTCATATTTTTATCAAAAACTTACCTTCTATTTCCAACAGAGGCTCTGCATTTACATCTGAGGCAGGCATTTCAGGACTGCACATTACTCTAGAGGTAGGCAGTAGGATCACGTACAAGCAGGTTGAAACAAAAGTCTAAATTCCATGATGAACGAAGAGTTGAAGCATATAGTTGTTGCATGTATCACTATATATGCATGTTAAGCTCTACAACTGCATATTATCTGGCCAGAACTTGCATCAAAAACTGAGGCAGTACCATAAGAAAAACTACACATTATATTTTGGTGTTTAAAAATCTAGTGTACCAGTGCTTTTTCGTAGTCGTGTAGGTGAGTTCTATTTCTGTTCTTCGATTTTACTTATATTTTTCTCGTTCATTATAAAGATAGTTTATTCCTTAGAAAGTTGCTTGAGTATTTAATATATCATTAAAAATAGTATAATTCGAACACTATTTGTTTCCTTTTTTGATAATCAATAATTATTTACATAATTTCAATGCTATAAACACTATTTTCACTTTCAAATTTATATGGGTTAGTACTAGGTTACTGGCTCGGAAAGATTAACATTCGATTCAATAATGTGGATATATGTTTTAAAATTCAATTATATTTTTTTGCAGATGGAAAAAAGTTAATTAGATGAAGGATGTTCTCGATCCAGATGAGCCACTTATTGATGCGCTTCAAAATGGTCAAACATTGCCGAGTTAGTCGATGGAGGTTTTGTAATTTGGCCGGAGCATCATATGCGTTGTTTGTAAGCTTCTAGACATTTTTTAGTCGTAATATTTGAAGTTGTTATACAATGAACTTTGTAGAATTTGGTATGAAGTATTTAGTATTTTTTATGCTTGTTTTGAAATTGGGTGATATATTGGTTTTGAAATTTGGTTATACGTATGTTATTACTATAAATTTGAATGTGTATTGTTGAATGAAATAATGTGTGGCGGTACTATAAGATGCTGATTGAGATATGGTTCAGCTATACCAAATTTGCAACACTTATAAGTGTTGGGAATTTTGGTATTTACCCATATGTGTAAGGAATTTCCAACGGTCATAACCATTGAAAATTTCGTATTTTAGTAACATATTCTCTATGGTTATAATCGTTGGCAAAATCCTTATTCCCAACGGTTATAACCATTGGGAATTTCATTACGAAAATAAGAAATTCCCAACGGTTATAACCATTCGCAATTTCCTATTTTGATAACATAATTCTCAATAGTTATATCCGTTTGGAAAGAACAAAATTCCCAACGGTTATAAGTGTTGGGAAATAAGAAAATTTACAATGGTTATAACCATTGGAATAAGGAATTTCAAACGGTTATAACCGTTGGGAAATATGTTACAAAATTTGCCACGTACCTATTTGTAACGGTTATAACTGTTACAAATTTGATTTGCAGCGGTTATAAATGTTAGGAAATGTCAATTCTGGTGTTGTGCATCCGGCCTTTGGGATTCTTCTATATGTCGTGCTCATGCTCTTCTTGGTCCACTCCTTATGATACATCTCCGCCCCATCGAGTAATTGGGGTGTTTAAATTTAAATCTACTTATTGTTCCAACTCATAGTTACCTCGTCCTTCCTTTCAGAATATGATCTCAACAACATTTGTAGTTAGAATTTATAGAGTTCGACGTATAACTTAGAGGTAAAAATACAAATACGTTTTCTCAGCAGATCATAATTGCTATGATCGACTAACTAATGCTCGAGTACCAAATATGACAACCAGCACCTCAATGGATCTGAATTTCGACTAAATCGAAACCTAAGTCCATTAGGGTATGGATCGTTGGTTTTGGTAACCTATAATAAACACAAGTATATAAGAGTACGATCAATATAAACTCACAGCAGAATTGAAAATTATAATACAACATATGTACCGACTCAGGCTACTACATCAGAATATCATTCCTTAGATATTTAATTGCCTTGTCCACGCTGAACATGAATAAGATGACTTCACTATCTATAGTTCCCATCTTGCTCCTGTATCCAATCCTTATAAATATATCATGTGTTTTGTTATGAGAAGAGGGGTTAGAACAACGTTCTAGCGATTGGAAAATTACATACCTTACACATACCATTGATTTATGTTGATTGATTTCCATTTAAGTGTTATGTCTATTATTTATGGCTAATCTGTTAAAATCTTATGTGTACGTACGATATGCCTAACCTAACCTTCTCCAAAGTATAACTATTTAAGTGTTATGTCTATTATTTCATAAATTACACTTTATATGTTTATATTTTTAATTGGTATGCACGGTTTTATGTATGTATGCATATTTATATTAGTATATGTATATATATATATATGTTTATATATATATATATATTTATATTTGCATTCTTTTTCTCTAACTATTAATTCCTAAACTAGAACATTACTTTCCATGTTTTAATTTATTAGAGTTGTCCTTTTAAAAGGGATTACCATTAAAACTTTTCATAAATTAC
Organism: Allium fistulosum; assembly: GCA_030737815.1. Taxonomy (NCBI): domain Eukaryota; kingdom Viridiplantae; phylum Streptophyta; class Magnoliopsida; order Asparagales; family Amaryllidaceae; genus Allium; species Allium fistulosum. The sequence continues at coordinate 1,363,229,384 of CM060902.1, read as the reverse complement.
CCAAAAATGAGACTTTTGCTCTAATTGAAATTACAAGGAATTAACTCTTTTCTTTTATTGAAATAGACAGTGTAAACTACAGAGAAGAATATCCACACTTTACACATCTCTTTCCTTTTTAATATAATCCTTCTTAATTAAAACGACACACTTTTATACATATTTTAGAAATTGGATAATTTGTGGAAATTACAAAGAAATAGATATAATTAAATTATACCCCACTTCAAATAAGTTAAAATATAGAAATTCACATTTCAAGTCAACTAGGACAAACTAATTTACAACCCAATTACAAATCTGGAACAAATAAACATTCTATAATAATAAATATTTAAAACTGAATTTAAATTTCCAGATTATGTTGTACGTACAATTCCTATTCCAATTACCTATTTTTCATTTCATTGTTGTTGAATTTGACCAAATTAAATTGAAAATATCTTGAAGATACATGGAAATTGTATGATATAGTTATTCACTCGATGATGATATAACCTACATAGACTCGTCTCGCTCTTCTAGGACAAGAGGTAAGAAAATCCATACGGATAGGAGATGATCTCCACCCTTATCATTGTGTGTTTATTTCTAAAAGAACCGGAGTTAAGATAACTGAAAATCCATTGATTCAGTCTTAAAGAGACTTGAATCAGATAAGTATACTTAGGTAACACTTACCGAAAACCACTTCAAGGCTGATATATATGTTATGTCTCTTGGAAGTGGATCTGTTCGAGATGTTGGATGTAACATCTTGTAATTTTTATGACAATCAATTAAAAAGAAATAATTAATAAATAATAACTTTACAAAATAGTTTTTTCATAAACATTAGAATTTAGTTACGAAACCTGCACCATTAGGTTCATAGCGATTTTATGATTAATTTTCATATATAAAGTTTTTTTTATTATAGTTCAAACGAAAAAGTTATTAATGTTTAAAGTTTACGAATCAAAAATAATTATATATGTAATTAAGGTATTAAAAATAATTAACTAACATTAATTACTATCAGTTAGAGTTAAATGATAGTTACCATTACTTAAACGTTAAGTAAGTTAACAATGGAAAGAAATGGTATCGATTGGTTTAATAAGGAATAAAACAAAACAAATTAAACATCGATAATTAATAACCGCAATTACATACGACCGGTCGACCCCTAACTTAGGTTGGTCGACCGCTAGCTACCAACTGGTAGAGGTAGTGGTCGATTAGTCGTGACATCAATTGTGAGATATTGACGTGGCTGAACAACCCAGATTTAGAATAAAATAATCTAACGGCTGTCATTGATTCAAACCCCTATAAATACGGACCTAACTCCTCACTTTCTTCTCCACATAATTCATAATTCATAAACATAGTTATAGTTTACATACGTATATACAAATGGAGAATAGTAAAGGATGATTGAGAAGAAGAATAAGGTCGAATCAAATCGTCAATGCCAAGGTAAATTATAAATCCAGATGTAAAATCAAAATTAAATCCAAATCTCTTCTGTGATCTATATTTCTGAAAGGAATATATAAGCTTGGGGTATATATATGTATCTAAATCGGGAGAAAGGGGAGTCAAACTGAATAACATGAACTAGATTTGGAGATTTGGAAGCTAAAAAGGCGAGTAGGAAATTAAATCCAACATTTGTTTATATAATATTGGATTTATATCATTGTAAATCTATTCCTATGTGCCTAAAATGTAAATTATAGTTTTAGGCTATGTGTAATGAATTTAGAAACCCTACCTACATATTCTGTGATTAATAACTTGAACTATATATTGCATATATGTGAATCTGGAAAGTATTAGGTAGTTGTAGTCCCTGAATTTGATAAATTATGTATAGTTCCAGATTTGTAGATTTAAATGACTTATGCAAGTAAAATATAAATTAGAGTTATCATAATAAAATTGTTGGGATTTAAGTAGTATCTTAATTCATTGAAATGTAGGTGGTTGCATTGTAAATTTCTATAGATTATCAAGTTAAATAAATAAAAGTGTATCGTTTGAAATAACAAGGAATACGACTAAAAGAAAGAGATGTATAAAATAGTGATAGTTACTGTATTTTGTATTATCTATTTCAATAACTATGAAAAAGTTAATTCCTTGTAATTCCAAACGTAACACAAATTCTCCTTTTGGATAAGATGTAGAAATTTACAGTGTTAACCTTTCCTTTTGGGAAATATGTAATTCTAATGCATTAAAATACAAAAATACCTAAGGATTAATTAATGAATCGTAAATGTGATAATAATAAAAGTCTAAGAGAAGAATTAATACATATACAATATAAGCAAGATAGAAATCAAGTAATAACAATAAAAAGGTGGGCAAGTAGTAATTTAAAAATAAAAAAGAGCATGGATAGTTCATTAAACAAGGAAGGGTAGCAAATGTTAAAAGGGAATAGAAGGAAAAGTTTAATAAAAAGAAATAGAAGTAAATGGGAAATGATATTTAGATCACTTAAAAGGAAGCAGTAAATGACCTTAAATTGAATAAGAAGCAAACCAATTAAAAAGTAAAGAAATGTTATTAACAGTTGAACATTAAAGGCGTAATAATCAAACAAGTATGAATGAAAATACATACATAAATTTATATATACATGGATTTAAGTATGCTTTTATAACTGGGTGTGAATTATTAAAGTTAGTAGATAACTTAGATAGATAAGAATGACATAGTAATTAGAATGGATTAGAATGCAAGGTCAGTAGTGTTACATAATAAAAGTCTGCCCACCGTAAGGGGCTACCGGCGTTATGTATACATTATACTGATGTGGGACATATCCAACTATAGGACCCGTGGAATTACACTTGCGTATAGGTGAAGGAATACCTCAGTAGGTTTGCTTCATTCTTTTAGGAGGGGTATTGCCTTGATTGCATTTGACAATTTATATAGGACGATGAGCAAGAATCGACGCTATGTTACTATGTTGGTACCATATTAAGGAGTAAGAGTTGTACATAGGTCGAGAATGTCATCGGTCCTAAGTGATCAGCAAGAAAGATGAGGGTTACACCTAAATAGGCTATAACTCCTACTCGTGTAGGTCACGTTTAGGTCATGCATAGCCACAGTTGTTTGTTGGTTTATTTGTTAGGGAAAAGGCTAGATAATCCTTTTGTAGGGTCTTTTAAAACGAGTGGGATAGTTCGAGGAGCTAAGTCCTCTATAGTCTGAGGAGCTGAATCCTCAATAGTCCACAGAGTTGAGTCCACAATAGGAAGCAGACAAGTTAGTAAATCCCAAGACAAGAAAGAATACGACTAAACTATTAGTATGCCATTATTAGACACTACAGGAGTTCCTTAGTATACATGATGACGAGGACGTAATGCTATGTTGATGATGGATCTCGACGGGGTGCTAGGTTATGGATACTAGCGGGGGTAGTATCTTGGTCCAAAGGGGGACTGTGGTACTTATATATATATATATGTATGTATGTATATGTATATATGTATGTATGTATGTATGTATGTATGTATGTGTATACATATGTAGTTATCGTCTACTTCAAATAGATGAGGCGTATCAGACACATACGTGGAGTCGAGATGACTAAGTAAAATAAAATGACATAACAAGGTAAACAGCATAAACTAGTGCTATGTATAAAGTGTATAATTTACCAATCACCAGAATGTTGTTCTGACCCCCTCCTCATCATGACCCGTGGGATAACTTTGGAGGGACATGTACTGGTGTAATGCGGGAATAATGGAATTACAGATTTCCTTATGCATGCTCGACACTGATAGGGAAAAGTTTTGGAAGTGTCATTCTTAGTCAATACTATATGTCCAGTGTGAGTTATATCGATAGTGCTCTAATATACATTTACTTATTTATTTGTAGGATGCTAATGATCCATACTTTAGTGGACTTGGGTTTTCGATTTAGCGAAAAATCAGGCACAATGGGATGCAAGTTATCACATTGGAATCTATGTGGGGATTCGAGATCTGTTCGAGATGCTCGGTTCCATGTAGAGGTTCGTGATTTATTCGGGATGCTGGAATTGGGGATTCGTATCTATTCGACTTATGGCTCGTGTGTTGAGATGTTGAAGGTGACTTCACCATCGGTAAATGACTAAAAAGAAAGTAGGGGCATAGCTAGTGGGTTTTACTAACCCAAGGGTACATCAACTCCATATCAAGAAATTCTTTCCATATGTTGGGCGTTGGGAGTTGATGATTCTCGCGTCACATGTTAGGGCATGGTCCAGCTATGTTTTCCTTTGTGGTATATTTTACCCAGAGATATATGTCACTCGGAGGTAGTTTCTGATAGGTCAAGAGATCTGCCTCAGTTTACTGGGGGCATCTCCGAGGAAAATCTATTATGCCCCTAAACCTTAGTGGTTTTGACTGTATACTTATTCAATATTGTTGTGTCATAAGATGCAAGCAACATAGGTATTTTCTGATTTATATTCTTTACCCTAGATATTATCTATGATATCGCAATATGCACTTATTAGATGATTTTGGTTCTTTTGAGGGAATAACCATTACGACGTTCTCAAAAGTGTAGTTATATGCTAGCTACATATTTCTTGAGTTTCTTACACCAGACTTATGTCTCACTCGTGACTTTATATTTCTCTTATTTGCATAGGTGCTCTTTCGAGCAGTTTGAGAAAGGTAGGTTTTCATTGATGTTCATTGGGCTCTTGGAGAGGAGCAGGATGTTTTACGTACCATAGTATTTATTTCCGCTGCATTACTTTATGTATATATATCGTTAATTGTAAGGACGGACTGTTATAACTGTCTAGGCTGATGGTAGTACTTTAATTAGTAACTCTGAAATGCTATGTTTATTAGAGTAACACTATGTACTGTATTGTGATATTATATCATTCGACATATGAGATTCCAATATTTTGTTCTCCTCTTTCTTGTTCCTTTTCTTTTCTTCTTTTTTCCTTTCCCTAACAATCTGTCTTTCCAACACTTGGGTGCTCAGCACATGAATACGCTGGATGTTCTAGTGTCAAAATTCGAGGGTCGAAAAGGTCATTCGTTTCACATTTGGTATATGAGGAGAGATTCTTAGTATTATATTGGAAGCTAACATCAATTGACATTGGAAATGTGGCTAAGCACTTGTGAGAGTATGTGTGATAATTTGGATTTGATTTGATAAATGTACTAGATAGTTAGTTGCTAAAGATGGTAAGAGGATTGAGTTTTGGAAGAAAAATATTTTTAAGAGAGGAAATTTAAAGAAAATGCTTAAAAGGGAAAGTAGTTTTGAAAGTTGAAACTATAAATTTTGTTTACAAGAAAATTTATGAATTGATATGTTATTTATGTAAAACAATGGGTATTTGGATAATTTTTGAAAAAGAGATTTAAAGTTTTAATCCAAAGTAAGTAGAATTTATATTCACTTTTAAATAATAAATTGAAGGATTTGTGAAATTAAAATTTTGAGTACATTAATAGTAAATATGTTTAAAGGCCGTGGAAATGGTTATCTAAATTTATATAAATGTGATGATTGGCAAGAGTGAATTTCAAAGTATATTATCATATATGTGTATATATATAAGTCGTGATATTTAAAGGTGTTGGAAATTTTCTATTTACAAAATAAATTAATATATACTTATATATATAGATAGATAGATAAAATGACTAAATTATTTAAAATGATATTTTGAAATAAAACAAGAGTATTTTAAAAACAACCATAGTTTACTTAAAATTTTAATGTGTTTAAAAGTAGTTAATATTAAGTTATTGAAGTTAAGAAAATTAATTAGTGTTGAAATTTAAATATAGAGACAAATTATTGTTTGATGAAAAGATTATATTTCATGGCTTTAAAGTAAATGAGATATTTTAGGGAAAACAATATTATGAATAGTGATGATGTATTTTAAAATCAAATGGAAGTTTTAAAATTTTAATGTTGTGAAGAATTTTCGATTAGAATTTTTTTTATAATTATAAAAGTATACAAAGGAGCTTTGAATGGTCAAATCTAAAATTTGGTTGATGGATTAGAAACGAATAATGAAGAGAAGGGTTATGCATTGGAAGTGGCCCCAATTGCAACTATGATACCATTGGTTGTAAAGAAGGAAAAAATAGATCATAAAAGGAGGTGAGTTATGATTTTGGACAAGGAATGTAACGGTAATTAGTTCAAGTGTAAGTCTCACATAGTGCTTGGATCGATTTACTTTGGAGTAGATTGAATGACTAGTTATAGGATGATGTTGGATACAAATAGGAAAGTGGCTTGGATAAGTATTAGCGGGTTAGGCAAGATATTTTCATGAGTCATGATCCCAATAGTCGTATGAATTTGGATACAAGAATTTTTCACTAATGAAAGGAAGATTATGTTTTGAAAGAGGAAAAGTGAACCAAATTATTGTATTGAAGTATTACAGAGAAGAACGTTTACCCAATAACAAAACTAAATGGGTTAAAATTCATATGAATAATATTTGGGCCTAAGTTATACTTATTTGACATTGAACAATTTTGAAGATACGTTTGAAACAGAGTTGACTTGGAAAAATCTGGTGGTAAAAGAGAAATTAGTGATATTTGAACTTTAATTAATTGGATTTCATTCACCAATTGATTGAAAATATTTTGCGATATGGATGAAGAATTTTGTTAGAGGTATAGAGTTTATTTTAGGATAGGGTTCTAGTGACCCAACGATACTACTATGTGATCTGACTCGGTGGTCAGTCCATATGCCATAAGGAAATGATTAACATTCACATTCTTTTGTTCTATAACATTGTGGTAATGGTCAGAGATGGAATAGAATGATATTTAGGAAGCTTGGTTGTTTGATATCATTATAAAGGTTAGCTACTGATGGGTAACTAAGAACTTTTATATTAATAAATGATTTAAAGATAGAACTATGTGTTATGGGCGAGGTGCTTATATTGATAAGTGATTTAAAGATGGAACTATGTGTTTTGGGCTAGGTACTCATAATATTGAAAAATGTTGTCTAGAGAATTGTGTGTTTTGGACCGAGTGCTCATAATATTGAAACTGTTGTTAGGGAAACTATGTGTTTTTGGCTAAGCGCTCATAATAACTATGTGTTGGGAACTACTTGTTAATTGCTATATGAATATGATTATTTATATAAAATCAACACAATGAAATTATGATAACTCTTTTTGGTCATTTGTGAATTTAGTTGAAGTGTTTATCCTAAGTATGGTCTATTTGTGCAATTAATCAGTCCAACGTAAACCATCAAACTTTAACACACCATCCAAACCACTTGTAAACTCTCATGAAAATGATAATGAAATTAAAAATAAAATATATTCTAAGCATGATCTATTTACTATTGATTAGTAATATAGACCATTAAATTTTGATTCTAAAATCCACTTCATTACCAAAATCATATGTAGATGAAGAGGTAATTTGTGTTTATGTTTGTTTAAGCATAGCATATTTGGTGTCAACAACATAGGCTATCAAATTCAAAGTTAAACAACAAAATTTTTACCACACCAAAAATTTCAATTAAGCACAAAATGAGATCATAAATTAGCAAATATGTTGAATCTACATGATTAAGAGAGCATCATTACCCCTAAATTGAAGGGGTTTAGCTTCTCATATTTGTTATCATTTGAACACATGTAGATTGCAACATAAACATAAACAAGAGGAAAAAGAGAGCTAATTTAAATAAATTAAAAGCTAATCTACTTGCATAAAAGAAAGAGATCTAAACTACTAACATAAGAAGAAACAAACAAGAAAAGAACATGAATTAAAAGTTCATGTATTAAAATTGCATAAAAATAAATTACCTGAAGAAAAGGCTAAGAAGCCATTAAAAATAAAGAAAGTTTATGTTTACATTTGTGGCTACCAATAAACTAAGAGAGGTGGTAAGAGCCTCCTTACATGAAGCATAAGGAGTATTTATACATGTTTGAAACCCTAGTCCATATTTTAGGGTGCTACCCAAATGCCCCTTAGGAAGTGTGGCCTCCAAGTTATCATTAGCAAGTAATTAATCCTCCATTAAATGTGCATGTGCTTTTAATCTCCAATAACATGTGCATTAGCTCCTAATTGTAGATCATGATAAGTGGGTAGGTGGGGTCCTCCATGTTGCATGAATTGATTTATTTCTTCATTCTTTTGTCTTCCAACCTTTGTGCATGCATACATACATGAAGCCTTCATCAATTTTCCATCCAAAGTCCTACAAATAAAACTAAAATGTGGAAATAAATATTCTCAAAATTAATACATGTACAAAATTACCATTTTCCCCTAAATGAAGATGAATGAATGATGATCTGATGGTATTTGGATTTTGGTAAAAACATGTAAAAATACCCAATTATGACATTTATTTAAATAAAAGTAGATTAAATATGGAAGTAAAAATATGCACATTTACATGCACATCAAATACCCCCACACTTATCTTTTTATTCGTTCTCGAATAAAGAAAAACTAAGATAAATCCACTTGTATAGGGAGCACAATTGCGTTGAGCATATGTAATAAGCCGTTAAATCTCTAGGTGTCCATAATAGGGCGAGTGTTGTCTCGTGAGGGTTTTCAGCGGATACTACCCACAAAATCCAAATGCAACATGAAAAATTCCTGAATACAAGATTTATTTACAAAGATATGTATGCAAGTTTTTGAAAATATTTACAAATGAAGAATTAACTTTTAAAATGGCACAAATAAGTTAAATATAAGTTATGGTCATTATCAAGATATTTAAGTCCTTGTACTTGTCAAAACTTCCAACAAAAATTAAGTTATCATCATAATTAGACTCTATTTTGGCTAGTTGTTTCGGTTGATAACATAGTGCAACTATAAAATGGATCCTTAGTTGATTATCAAAGTTTTTCAAAGTGGTATTTCCATTTCTTTTGAATAACAAGTCGAATCAACTAAGTTAAAATAGTGATTGGATTTCAATTGCTTGCTCTCTCTCTATTTTTGAAAAGTATTAACATTACTATTTTTACACACCTAACTCAAATAAACCGAGGCCAGATATACCGATCATTCACTGCCTTCGGACTTACGTGAGAAGAGTACAGAGTGTGGCGAGTGTACATATTTGTGTATGAACACATAACTCTAAGCGGTTATTTTTATTAAACCTGTTTACATACACCTAACTTGGATAAATTGAGGCTAGATATATCGATCATGCACTGCCTTTCTCACTCACATGAGAAGGGTACAGAGCGTGGCGAGTATACACACTTGCGTGTGAACACATGACTCTAGGTGTTTCTTATTTTCACAAAAACAATTTTTTATGTTTTGTATTCTTTTCTTTTCTTAAAGAGAGAGTTTCGCAAAATCATCTTAGCACCACTTAACGTAAAAGATCAAAAATGTTATGGCCTTTACTTTAAATCAACCACTCTTTTAAACAAAGATTTTAATTAGGATATACTTCATAATTAACACTCATGAACCTTCCTATATACTAGTTAAACCATCATTACTTGTAATCAAACTTTATTTTCATATTTGTTAAGAAAAATAAATTTTAAATTTTTTTAATTTAATAACCAAAATCCTATACTTATCCTATAGTGTTCTTTAAAAGTAAACCAATATGCTAAAAAGAAATTTTGTTTTGAAATTTTTTTTTTGTATTTTTTAAGTGTTTTTTTTTTGAAGAAAATTCAAAAAATAAATCATGGAAAATCAAAAATGAGCATGAGACTCCCCCCACACTTAATTTTGATTGTGTCCCCACAATCAACCCAAGTGAAAGGAGAAAAATAAAATAAAAATATGACCTATATTTACATGAAAATGGAACAATTATTATTTACACGACATCAAAAAATATATCGTTAAAGAGTAAATGAAACGACCTTCAAAGACCAATTCATTTGTCTCGTCAAGTATGAGAGACATAGCTTAAGCATATAAAATCAAACCATAAAAGATTACAAAGTTGAATGTTGATTTGGATAAACAAATTCGTTTGATTAAAAATCATATGAGTTGTTTTATTTTCGATGATTTTTGGGGTAGATAGAACAAATGGTTGAAGTTCAAGTTTATTGTCACCAAATTTAAGTTCGAACTCATCATTGACAAATTTTTCAAAATTATGGATTTTAAAATCAGAATGGTGATTTAAATTTACCCTTCAGAATTCAACATCTCATCTTCAAAAAGTCCAAAAAATTTATGTTCACTAAATTCATCTTCCGTTGTTGAATTATTCACAACTTCATTGCATGTATCATGTTCAAAATCTAAAGTTGTTGTATTCAATTTTTCAAAATCGAAAAAAGGAAGATCGAATTTCAAATTTGGTTTCACACTCTCAAAAGAATTGAAATCCAACTCAATTACCACATTTTCAACAACTTCATTAAGATTGTCATTTTCAATTTCAAAAGTTATTATTTAAAAATCGTCAATTTTGGTAAAAGGTGGATTATTATTTGACTTGTCACTCATTGGGATTTGATTTTGTTGCTCATGTTGTTTCATATATGTTTCAAACAACAAATCCATGTGATTTTTGTGAATTTCTTCCATTTGCTCAACAAAAATCAAATTCATAATTACTAACTTGAGAATTTGAAATCATTGAGAACAAAAAAATTTCAATCGCATCGTAATTGAAACTACTCCCATTGAACCAAAATCGTTTAAAAAGTAGTTCACATGTTCATTTTGATTTTGAAATTCATTTTGAAGTTCAAAATTGTATTGGCATGAGTTATAATCGAAACCATAAGAATTTTGAAGTGAATTCAAATTTTGATTATTTTGAAATCTTTGACTTGAGTTATTACATAGATTACTCAAATTATTTACCATTTGATTTCGTTGTTCAAGTAAAGATCAAATCGTTTTAATACTATTTTCAAGAGTTGAGGGTTGGTCATCATTTTGAGAACTTTATGGTGCAAAATTTGAATTGTTTGTACAATAGGTGTTATTAAAATATCCATAAGATTTTGATGTGAAACTATATAAATTATATTGATTTTCACAACTATTGTAAAATTCTTATGAGTAGGGAAATTCAGACATTTTCAAAAATGGTTTTTTCCTTTTTTTTAAAGGAGAAGTATTTACCAAAGAGAATTTATTTTTCAAAAGGAAGATTTGATTTTTGGATTTTCAAAATTTTTCTCTTTTTTTTAATATTTTTTTTTATTTTTTAGTTTTTTTTTAAAAGATTATTTATTTTTTTGGATTTTTTTTCTAAAAAAACTTACTCAATATTTTTTTTTGATTTTGATTAAAAATTTTCAAAGGAAAATATTGAAAAATTCAGTTAAGTAAAATGTACAAAAGAAATTTAGTTTTGGATTTTGTTATTTTTTAATATGCATGAGCTAATGCAACTAAATGAATGCAAGGACTCAATTACAATTTTCTGTCTTTAGTAGCTCCTAACCCAAAATTGTATAATCACACTTTGTCTTAATCCAACAAGATATTTCTTAGCTAGGTAATGGACAAGAGTTATCGGTGCACTGGAATCACCGTAGCAATGCAACCGAAGGTTTAAGTACCTTCAGAGAAATAATCAGTAAAATATTTATGAATCACCGTAATATTTATATATGATTATTGTTCCGCCATAGCCTAGATACCAAGAAATTAAATTGTCGAAAGAGGACAACTTGTCAAGATACAATTAAGCCCTAGGTAAGCTCGTGACTCCCTTCAGTCTGAAGTCTAACCATTATTATTAGCAAATTCTATGATGAAATGCAATTTGTGGGCCAAAGAACGGGTGATGAATCCTCCACCTTATGTGGATTTGGGTGTTGCCCTTAGAAAAGAAAATAACATGATGTGAATGCAAAACTTAAAATAAACGTGTATTAACAATGCAACTACGAACGAAATTAGTTTTTTTTTGAATTTTTTTTTTAAAATGCAAGCAAGTAACCTAGAATGCAAAGCAAATAAAAACAGAAAATGAGAACATGATATCAGAGCATGCAGAATTATTATCTAATTATTTATTTTTCAAAGCAGTAAAAAAAATTTAAGCAAGTAATTTGGCAAGCAGAGCAAACTAGCATGTGATTCTTCCTTTTAAATTTATGCTTTTGCAACTTGAAACTAAAAACAAGATATATACAGTTTTTTTTATGTTTTTTTATATATATCAAAGAAGAAACTAAAGCAAATGAAAACAAAACAGAAATGAAACTAAAACAAAACAAATGAAAACAACTTGTTTATTTGTTTGTTTTAAAAAAAACAAGATTAAACCTAAAAATAACTAAAAACTAATTCAAAAACACACAAACATAGCCCACAAAACACAGCCTGCAAACTGAGTTAAAGGATTTAAACAAAACATGTAGTGCTTCTCCTCCGTCAAAGCAAATACGAGATATAAAAACCGCGTCTTTACAGGAAACCCAAAATAAGTAAATAAAAATGAAGATTTCGAATCGCGTCTGGTCGCGAATGGTGGCTGTGGTGGATTCGATTTTGGGGTTAGATTCATGGGTTGTTCAGACGTCTCAATTGAAGGCGGTGGTTCAATTTTTATTGTTTTTGGGTTGAGAGTGATCGTGGTGGTTGATTGAGGGTAAAGGCGACGTTGGGGTTATAGTGGGTTCACGATTGGGTTTGCGATCGCGATTCTAGAGGTAGGTTGCAATTTTGGTGACTGCAATTTTTGGATGAAGCGAAGGGTGGTTCAGATTTGGAGCAGGAGTTTGTAGTGAGGTGAAGTTGTGGATTTTACATTATGGTCGAGTACTGGCTGAGGTAGTTGCAGGGATGAAGATGGTTTGTAGGAGAAGGATGTTGAACTGGTTGTGGTGGTTGATGGCAGGTAGGTTTGAATAGCCAAGGAGGATATGTATGCAGGTGGTTCATAGAGATGATAGGAAGTGCATAGAAATGGTTGGTGAGAAAAGGAGCAGAGAAATTGCGAAATTGTGCAGAAAGTAGTTGCAGTGAATGGAAAGACAGTGAAATTGATGATGGTCAGGTTGTTGAATGATGTTTGTGCAGGGTGGTTTTGATATGTTTGTTGAATGATGTTTGTGAAGGGTTGTTGATTGTTGAATGACTGTAAGAGTGTTGTGGGGTGTGGTTTTTATGGTGATGTAGCAGAAGTTGTGGAGCAGGGAAGCAGTTGTGTAGATGAAGATGTAGCTGCACTGGAGATGGATGAGCAGGTTGGTAATGGTATAGAAAGGCAGTGTGGTGATGTTTGAGTGGTAGGTTGGTGATGTGCTGATTGTAGATGGATGGTAGATGGAGCAGCAGCAGTAAAAATAAAAGTAAAAGTAGTAGAAAATGATGATGTATACGGCAGCAGTTTGTTGTCAGGGGCAGTGGTGAGGAGTATGTGTTGACAATGTATGGAAGATGGTGGAGGAGGTGATTCAGGAGGAAGTGACTGTTTTCTTGTGATGGGGTAGTGCAGTAGTAAGGTGATTGCAGTGATGAATGTGAAGAGAAATATAGCAGCAAGTTTACAGAGAGGAAGGGAAATGTAAAGGGCAATGGATGGTTGGTTTTGGGTGATGTCTGGTGAGGATGTGTATTTGCTTGGTGATGCTTGGTTGATGTTTGATGGTGATATTGCTACAGGGAGGTGGTGATGACTAGGATATGGTGGATAATCATAAGTTGATAAAAGAAGTGGATGGGAAGGTGATGTGTGAAAGATGTTTGAAGTTTTATGGTTGATGTTTGTATGGGTGATGGTTTGTATGGGTGAAGTTGAACTGTTGACAGAGGTGGAGAAGGCAGTGGGAATGGTGGTTTGGTAGGTAGACAACGACAGTTTTGAGGATTTAAGTTGCAGTCAGGTTGAAGAGGTAGCAGTTGTAAGTGAGGATGGCTGGAAAGTTTTGTTGTTATGTTATGGAAAGTAAGTAAGTAAGCAAGATGAAGATGTAAGTGCAGGGTTGTATGCAGGCAGGCTGAGTGTTATTGTATGGAGTAGAATTTTGATTTGTATGTCAATGTAACAGTGGAGCAGCGGTTAAAGGCAGTGGAGAGTATGCTGGAGAGGAGAATGGTTAAGGAACAATATGATGTGTAGTTGCTGTGGTGGTGATGGAGGTTGCGTTGAACAGTTTGTTGTACAAGGCAGTGATGGTGATTTGTTGTAGGAGATGTAGGGGTGTAACAGTGATGTAGTGAATGAGGGTATTAGATGTTGGTAGGAGATGTTTGGGTGGTTGATGAAGTTGTAGTTGGCAGTGGGTGTTTTGAGTGAGTGGTTGTTTTGTATGACAGAGGGAGGTTTGCTCTGAAGTAAAGTTGGAGATGACAGTATGTATGGAGCAAGGAAGTATTTGATGACAGTGACAAGGATGTGAGACAGAGGGATGAATGGCAGCATTGTTGTGGTATGCACTACTGTGGTCAGAGATGCAAGTGATGGCTGCAATGAGGAGTTGACAGTGACGCAGTAAGTTGGTAATATGGTGAACTATTGTGACTGAAGGATGGTCAGAAGCAGTTAAGGCAGTGATAGTATGGATGTGGATGTGCACAGAAAATGCACAGTGCACAGTGTTAAGGAAGTAGGGCAGTTTCATAAAATGTAAGTGTAAATAAAAGTAATTGTAATTGACAATGTAAATGCAAAAGTAAATAAAAAAATTGCTTTGAAATTGTGTATGTTTTTTTAAATAGAAATGCAAATGCAAATGGAAAAACAGCAAGCACACAAACAAAATGATATCAAAAATTACACATAAACAAACAACAATTTTTTTTAATAAAATGCAAATCAACACACAAGATTAACACACAATAAAATCAAATAAAAATAATTCAAAGAGAAAAACTAAAAATCAAATCTATTCCCCGGCAATGGCGCCAAAAACTTGTTGATTAACGGCGGAAGTTCCTATTAGTTTAGAAACTGCCGTTAAAAATCGTGTTAAAAATAACCGCAAGCGCACGGCGTACAATTTTAGTACGTGGCGAGTTCGGGTCGATCCGCAGGGAATTGAATTCACTTTTAATCCTACTCAATCAAATTAACCCAAGACTTGAAGTTGTTTTGAGCTAAAAATGTAAAAACTAGCTAAACAAAATGAATAAAAATATGAGAGTAGAAGACAATTTAGAGGAAAATCCCTTCTCATAATCATAGAAATTAACACATTGAAATTATGATATCTCTTTTTGGTCATTTGTTAATTTAGTTGATGTGTCTATCCTAAGTATGGTCTATTTGTGCGATTAATTTGCCCAACATAAACTATCAAATTTTAACACACCATCCAAACCACTTGTAAACTCTCATGAAAATGATAATGAAATTAAAAATAAAATCTATTCTACGCATAATCTATTTACTATTGATTAGTAATACAGACCATCAAAATTTGATTCTAATATCCACTTCATTACCAAAATCATATGTAGATGAAGAGGTAATTTGTGCTTATGTTATTTTAAGCATAGCCTATTCGGTGTCAACAACATAGGCTATCAAATTCAAAGTTAAAACAAAAATTTTACCACATCAAAAATTTCAATTAAGCACAAAAAGAGATCATAAATTAGCAAATATGTTGAATCTACATGATTAAGAGAGATTTATTACCCCTAAATTGAAGGTGTTTAGCTTCTCATATATTTTATTATTTCAACACATGTAGATTGCAACATAAACATAAATAAGAGGAAAAAGCGAGCTAATTGAAATAAACTAAAAGCTAATCTACTTACATAAAAGAAAGAGATCAAAACTACTAACATAACAAACAAGAAAAGAACATGAATTAAAAGTGCATGAATTAAAATTGCATATAAATAAATTACATGAAGAAAAGGCTAAGAAGCCATTAAAAAGAAAGAAAGTTTATGTTTACATTTATGGCTACCACTAAACTAAGAGAAGGTAGTAAGAGCCTTCTTACATGAAACATAAGGGGTATTTATACATGTTCGAAACCCTAATCCATATTTTAGGGTGCTACCAAAAATGCCCCTTAGGAAGTGTGGCCTCCAAGTTATCATTAGCAAGTAATCAATCCTTCATTAAATGTGCTTGTGTTATTAATCTCCACTAACATATGCATTAGCTCCTAATTGTAGATTATTGTAAGTGGGTAGGTGGGGTCCTCCATGTTGCATGAATTGATTTATTTCTTCATTCTTTTGTCTTCCAAACTTTGTGCATGCATACGTACATGAAGCCTTCTTCCATTTTCCATCCAAATTCCAACAAATTAAACTAAAATGTGCAAATAAATATTCTCAAAATTAATACATGCATAAAATTATCATTTTGCCCCTAAATGAAGATGAGTGAATGATGATTTGATGACATTTGGATTTTGGTAAAAACTTGTAAAAATACCTAGTTATGACATTTATTTAAATAAAAGTAGATTAAATATGGATGTACAAATATGTACATTTACGTGCACATCAATATAGAATTATATAAGACTGTGTGGGATGTTTCGATAGAAGCTAATTTATAAAAAGAAAGGTTTGATATAATGAAGTTTAAAAGTTGAGATGTTCAGATGGGCTATGTTATTTCATTCGATTTAGATATGTGATGAGGGCCTAGATATTAGGAAGGATGGCAGTATCCTTGCTATTTAAGCATAAAAGACTTAAGAGGCATAAATTAAGTAGTTTCAAAAATGGGGTAGTACATATTAGAGATCGTTGACGTTTGTTTTGAAGTAATTTTGAGTTATTGGAGTTGTAATTATTCTAGTATTTTGTTGAGTTGATTGATATAGTGATCCCTATTGAGTTTCCCCATCCATAATATAGAGGAAGGGAAAGTCAATAAAATGATATATGGAAAAGAAAACTTGGTTTGTTATTATTGGAAAATGAATTGAGCTTGGGTTTTAGTTGTGAAGGTTATTAAGTGTGAATTCTTAATTTTAAAATATATTCTGGATTAGTTTTGGTATGAAACTATATAAGGATCAGATAAGTGTTTTGATATATTGGATAAGTTTGTAAAAGTACTCAAATATGGATGGACGTACAGATCATATGGGTTCGTGTTATTTGTGGATGGGATGAAATATTCCGTATTTTGTAAATAGATGTGATTTGAAGAAAAAAGAAATGGTGTGGAGTTGTAACTACTATATATAAAAGATATTCCATTTTAGATTAGTAGTAAGAGTATTATGAAAAGTATTGGTATAGGTAAAAGATTGTGATAATGGATTTTGAGCTATTAAGATAAAATCTGAATTTAGGAATTTAAGAAAAGATGTTCTATGTAGAATGATACTAAAGTAAAATGAAGAAGCATATGGAGTGGAGTGAATTCAAGTGTTCTGTGGTAATTGAAGAAAATTATATCTGAAAGACCGAACAGAAGTTGTATAGATTGCACGCATAGAAGATGCAGAGGCGTTTTATGGAAAATGAAATTCGGAAGTTCGGATATGACTTTAAGCGAGGAATATGTGGATTCATTTCAATCATCTCTCGGATTGAAGAGAAACCATTTATTCAAAGAAACTCCTTATAATTTCGACTTAAAGGTTTAGAGTTTACATTGCATATGAGGTGCATGTAAACAGTGTATTGTATAGTCGACTCTTTTAATTCTATCACTATCTTAGATTAGAATTTTTCTTAGGTTTGGATTTTGATCCTATGGTTGTATTGGCTTACTGGAATTGAAATTTTCTTGTTTGGATGCTTGCTTAACTATAGAATTTAGGTTGGAGTGTCTGGATAATCAAGGAGGTGATACTATGAGTATTGAGTTTGTTGGATATTGGGAGAAGTGATATCATAAGCTTAATGATACAACTCACATTAGGCTGGAAATTTAGATGAGATTTGTTTTATGTTCACCGAGTTAAGATATCGATTATTTTGGATGTTCTTATGTGAAAGAAGGAATAGTATAGTGAATTATGTCTTTTGGATTTATTTGGGTAAGACACCGTCCACTCTGAGTTGCGTTACCTAGGCATTCCGAAAAACAAATTGAGAAACTACTACTGGGTAATTTTGGTGTTAAGTATGTGCATTTACGGATGGTATGAGAGACTACAGTTCTGTGTGGGCATTTTTTTGCTAAGTGTTACGTATTGTGGCGTTATAGATTCGAGATGGTAGTAGATTTTGCAGAAGTAATAGACATATACGCATGTTTGTAGTTGATATTTAAGAATGAGTATATATATGCTAATAATAGAATTCTTAGACTATTTTGGGAAGAATCATTTGGTTAGGGACAATTAAAAAGTGGTACAATTTGATTTTTTTTCCCAAGGCATTTCCCATTTGATTGATTATTAGTTTGGTTAATATCTAGATCTCACTGAATTATTATTTGAATTCATTATTGTTTTATATTTATGTATGGATTTTTTATTATCTTGGTATGTTTTGTATGTTGTGACTTCATGATTTACTGTTAAATATATGTTCACCATATGATACTAGTGTTATTGGTTGGCATAGATATAGAATTTATATGATCACCCGAGGATGCTTACATCATGCTTTATATGTCATATCATCCCTATCATATAGGAGAGCCCAAATGTTAGATATTTGCATATATGATGTCATATGTTATCTACATACATGTTATGATGTTATGTTTTCATAAAGTACACAAGCACCAATGTATGTATATGCTGATAGAAACATATACACTGATGTTTTAATTTCACAATTTCATATACTATTTATGGATCCTTAGTTTTATTTGTTTCTTTGTTGCGTGAATGATTGTTTTGATAAATGGTTGGATGGATGATTCTGTATGCTTATATAGTTGTGTGATACAAGAGAGTGCAATGCATTCTTTGTTCCTTGGTTGAACTATAAGATGATATTCCTCATTTAAATTTCATAGTTCAACCCTAAAATTATCATTGTTTAAATAGATTACAAAATTTAAATATCATCCTTGTATAATGCTATGATAATGCTATAAGATGCTTTAAGACTAACTTAGGGTTGAATTATGAAGTAAAATTTTTATTTAGATGATGATATTAAAATTTGAGAAATAAAAGTACGTATTATATTTATCAGAAATTCACAGAACCCAAAATTCAACACCAATTCAAATCAAAACCTTGTAGGAACTATAATATGATGATATGAACATGTTAGGACCCTAGGAACCAAGTAGATAATGTATATACATGATATAGGATTACTAGAATCGAAGAAGGAAGTAAATATCAAAAATCTAGAAACTAAAATGTGCAGAACAAAAGAAAAATCAAGTATTTGAGACGCACACCGGTCCACCGGTGAATGTCTAGATTTTGAAATTTTGGGTATTTGTTTACCCGAATTGACATGCGGGGACTTGGATTTTTACGTGATGATCTCTGAGGACTTTGAACACATTTGTCTTTGGTTGGCTGATGGTTGGATGTATAGGTTGATGCTGAGGAGATGTATCATTATAGTATATGTTGCTTAAAGCGATTGTTGAATACTTGAATCATGTATAGAAGTGTAACACGTTGGTAGTGAGGAACGACTGCAGTGTATGTGACTTTGGACAACTAGGCAAGTAGGTTAAACCTAGATGGGATCTTATAGATACTAATGTAGTGTGTATGGCTTTGTATTTTGTAGTTCAACATAGTATATGGATATAGTTTAGGAAATGAACGAATACCTGAACCTTCTAGCGCATGGGGCGAGTCCTTCATTTATGGTAGCGACAAAGAATTCTCCTGTAGAGTATCGAGGCTAGTCTAGGAGAGTTTTGGTGCGGACAAATTTGACCTATAGCGCATGTGGCGGGACCTGGCATGATTCCAGTATGTAACTGTCCTTTACCACAGATGGAATGACCGGATAGTTGTAGACGTGTAATCCTTTACTAAAGGGGGCGATATCAGATTATGTAGACGTGAAATCCTTTACCATAGGTGGCGAAACTAGATTTCGTATAGGGGACCCTTTACCATAGGTGTTCAAGACCGGATCAAACTTAGATCATACAATATCATTCTATAGCGCAGCGTGGGTAGGTCTAGAGGATATTATACTTAGGCTTAAATCATGTTATATCATTGTCATAGTAGTATATAACTTTTAGATTGGCTTCACTTACTTAGACATATGTCTGACTCGCTCCTATATTTCCTTTATCAATAGTGTTCAGGTTAATGGAGTCTGGAGATGAGGTGGACCAGGTGGCATGATTTATATATATTATAAATGTTATATGTAAAAATTATATAAATAATCTATACTTTATAGACATGATGTGACAATGTGTGTGTGAAGTAAATTAGGTTTGGATTGTATAAACTTGTGTATTGATACCATATATGTAATCAGAGATATATATTTTTGTAATATGATATTTTGTGTGACCATCCGCTGTGAGATTCTAAAAGTTATCAGTTAATTTAGTTTTTGTTTTATGCTCTTTATGTATATCAATATGTACTATTACTCAACGACTCGTCGTTTCGGTACTTCATTTTATAGTTATAGGGTTCAGAAATGGTGAGTTGTTACAAGGACGATCGTCGCATTTGGTATCAAAGTTTACGTTGCGTAGATGACCTAAATTGATACTCGTGGTCCCATAGATATAAGAAGGAGTTATCCCTTAGACTAGATCGAGAGTATATGAGAGAGCATACTAGTTATATATTTTGGTTTTCAAAACTATGTAGTAATATCAATATATATAGTATAAAGTCGCACTACACACACAAGTACTACTTATGCAAAATTCCTTATAGAGATACTGATCATCCTAATTACAGATTGAAGGATGAGTCATCATATGAGGAATGCTGCTAGAAACTACATTTTCGGAGTTGAGTAGGAAGGAGCTGGCTCGAGAGCTGCTAATCTCGATTTGCAGATGATGTTCAATACCATGATAAGGAACATGTTGCAAACTGCTCAAGTAGTTGCTCCTAATGTGGTTGTTGATGGTGGTGCTCCGACGTAGTTGCCCAGAGTCAACTTCACTAGACTGAAAAAAGACTTCACTAGACTGAATAAAGACTTCACTAGTCTTAGTGGTAAACCATTCCAAGGAACAGAGTCGGCCATGGAAATGCAGGATTGGTTGGACACCTATAGAAGAGTCATTGATGATCTGGAGTTGGAGGATGCAATGAAAAGTAGGTTGGCCTCCAAGAAACTCTAAGGGAGGGGATGAACTGGTGGAAAGCTGTGAGGTTTGCTACTACCGAGGACCGGTTCACTAGGGATCGCTTCAAAGCTAGATTCAAGGAGACGTTTATACTAGCAGCTCAAAAGTCAGTCTTGTGTCTTAAGTTTGCGAATCTGAAGCAAGGAGACATGTCTTTCTTCGATTATGTTGTTGAATTTGACACTTGGTCAAGATATGGGATGTCTTTTATTGACACTCCATTAAAGACGAATGATATATTTATTGGCTTGGACGATTACTTAGGAGAGAAACTCGCGGGTTATATTGATGTGACCTTTGAGACGATAGTAGAGAAAGCCTTGTGGCATAAGAGGCTTTATCCAAAGCCAAAGACCATTATTCCTAAAAAAGATCCAAAGCCACAATCGCATAGGGGAGGCAAGAATAAGTGAAATAATAATAACAAGAGGAAGTATTTTAAAAATAAAGATGGTCAAAAGAAGAGCAAAATCACCCCCAACCTGCTACAACAGCTTAAAAATGGGTTTGTTTTAACTGTAATAAGTTTGGCCGTATTCATTAGGATTGTCCATAGCCACAGAAGCAAAAACAAATGGTGAATGCATATGCTTTTAGTGTTGTTCCGACTTTGTCAAGTGCTCCATCGGCGAAAAAGAAGGGAAAGGGCATCGTTATTCAAGATACGCTTTCTATTTATGATGTTCCCATACGTGTTTTGTTTGATACTCGGGCTTCCCATTCCTTCATATCTTGTGACTTGGTATATAAGTTAGGATTGAAATCCAAAATTGTTGATCGGCCTTCGATTGTGATAAACCTTGTTGATGGCTCCACTAGCCTATGTATGGTTTGTCGTGGTTTGGTCTTATCAAGTCATGGATGTTATTTTGCTTGTGATTGTTTTGTTTGGAGTTTATGGGGTTTGGTATCATTATGGATATGGATTGGCTTCAAAGATACAGAGTAGTGGTGGATTGTGAGAGGTCATTGGTGACAATAAGGGCGGATGATGGGCAGAAGGTAGTGTTAGACTGCCTACCAGATGACAAGGTAAGGGCTAGATTTCTATATTCGCTCGATACCCTCACATGATAAGTTGTCATTAGTGCCTATTGTTAGGGAGTACCAGAAATATTTGTGGAGGTGACCGAACTTCGATCACAAAGAGAGATAGAGTTCCATATTGATTTGGTGAAAGATGCCAGTGGTTATGCCTTTGAGAAGGATGGCGGTTAGAGAGCAAAGAGAACTCGAGGCGCAAGTGAATAACGTATTAAGGAAGGGGTTCATTTGTAGGAGTATTTTTGAGGAGCAACTGTAGTATTCGCCGCAAAGGCGGATGGTTCCCTTAGACCATGTATTGATTACCGTGAGCTAAATAAAGTGACAAAGAAGAACAAGTATCCACTCCTATGTATTGATGACTTGCTAGATCAGCACCATACTTCTAGTGTTTTCTCAATTGGATATTGTGATAGTATTTCACCACCTGAGAGTAGCGAAGGAGAGTTTGTTGATTACAGCATTTCGTATGTCGTCAGGTTTTTTTGAGTTATTGGTCATGTCATTCAGGTTGATCAATGAGCCAGTATACTTTGTGAGACTCATGAATCATGTTTTAAGGGATCAAATAAATACATTTGTGCTTGTGTTCATTGATGATATTCTTATCTTCTCTCAGACAGAAGAAGAACATAAGACACATTTGAGGATTGTAATTGAGATTTTGAGAAAGTACCGAATGGAGGTGAAGTTTTCAAAGTGTCACTTTTGGATGAGGAAAGTGTAATTTTTAGGTGACGTTGTTTCTAAGCAAGACATGTTGTAGATCCTGCAATAGTTGCAGCAGTCCAGGATTGGAATAACCGAATAATGCAACAGATGTGAGAAGCTAATTGAAGTTAGCTGGATACTATCAAAGGTTCATCTAGGACTACTCTAAATTAACTGCACCATTGACTCATTTGATGAAAAAGAATCATGCTTTTACTTGGGTGCAAGGTGCCAGTATGCATTCGTGAGTCTAAAAGATAAGTTGATGAGGGCACAAGTGTTGACCATTCCAAGCGGGAATGAATAGATGACAGTATACATCGAAGCTTGTGGTACGAGATTAGACATGGTATTGATGCAGAAGAAAAAGGTTGTCCTCTATGCTAGTCAACAACTAAAGCCACATGAGAAGAAATACCCAACCCATGATTTGGAGTTAGCAATGATCGTGTTTGCACTGAATATATGGAGCTATTATCTTTTAGGAGAGAGGTTTGAGCTGTTCACCGACCATAAATCATTAAAGTACCACTTTTCACAAAAGGATCTTAATCTTCGTCG
Source organism: Allium fistulosum (assembly GCA_030737815.1). Classification (NCBI taxonomy): domain Eukaryota; kingdom Viridiplantae; phylum Streptophyta; class Magnoliopsida; order Asparagales; family Amaryllidaceae; genus Allium; species Allium fistulosum. The sequence goes on along the minus strand of CM060902.1, from coordinate 1,363,205,903 downwards.
ACAAAAATAGTTAGAGTTCATAGCCTCCTATGACTTTGATATTGCATATACGTCAGGGGAAGGAAATCCAATAGCTAATGCATTGAGTAGAAGACATGCTAGCTTAGGAGCTATGTTCCTATAGTGGATGCAGTTAGAGTATATTACTGGTTATGATTTTCGATCGAGATGTGAGCTATACCCAGAGATGTTGGCAAGCTTGACTATTAGACCTACTCTGATTGAGCTGATCAATACTAGTTAGAGACGTGATACTAGACTAGCAGAGATTATTGCTAGGATTGAAGACGGAGTAGAGTCTGAAGCGATGATGAAATATGAACTTGACCAAGATGATTGGCTTCGTAAAGATTGGAAAGTGCCATCATTCGAGATTGAATATACATTCCAACGGTAATAAGATTCGTATTGGTATGGAGCAAGCCTATTATTGGGAAGGGATGATAAAGAACATTGGTACATTCATCTCAAAGTGCATAAAGTGCCAGTCAGTGAAGGAAGAACTGGAGAAGCCTAGTGGTTTGATGCAACTGCTAGAAGTTCCAAAGTGGAAGTGGGAATAAGTGTTGATGGATTTCATCGATGGACTGCCACAGACCAGAACAGGGTATGATAACATTTGGGTCATAGTCGATAGATTGACCAAGAGTGCCAGATTCATCCCCGTGAAGTCAAATAAGACGACAACCAAATTGGCCGAGTTGTATGTGAAATGGATAATATGATTCCATGGCGTGCCAAAGAGCATTGTAAGTGACTGAGACCCGTTGTTCACTAGCAGGTTTGGAAGACCTAACAAGAGGCATTGGGGATAGAACTACATCTGAATACGACTTATCACCCTCAAACTGACAGCCAAACCAAGAGAGTGAATTGTTTCTTAGAGGATCTCTTGCGGGCTAGCATATTCGACTTTGAAGGCTCATAGGATGATCGCCTACATCTTGTCGAGTTCACATACACCAATAGTAATCGGTCTAACATCGGTATGGAACCATTTGAAGCATTCTATGCCGACTATGCAACACGCATTCATGTTGGTAGGAAGCAGGCAAAAATTTAATACTTGTGTCAGAAATGATCAGAGAGACTTCTTAAAGATTGATATCATTCGATAACGAATGAAAGTTGCTCAAGATAGACAGAAAACCTAGACTAATAAGAGATGTAGAGATTTAACGTTTTTTGATGGCAAAATGGTGTTTGTGAAGATCTCTCCATTGAAGAATGTAATTTGGTTCAGTATTAACGGAAAGTTGGCTCCTAGATTCGTAGGTCAATTTTCGATACTAAAGAGGATCGAGAATGTTTCTTTAGGGTCAACTTACCCTAGAAGATAATGGGCATGCACAATGTGTTCCATGTTTCTCACTTGCGGAATTTTGTGCATGACTCAGGCTTGACTATTGCACCGGACCAACTAAACGATATTGAAATTGAACCAAAAGCTTCGAGACTATGTAGGCCTATCCGTATTGTTAGACGTGATATGAAACGGCTTAGGAGGAAAGCAGTGGAGTTACTGATGGTTCAGTAGAGTGAAAGCGATGACGGCTACATATGGGAAACAGAGGAGAGAACGAGGACGGCTTATCCGGAGCTTTTCACTTAGTAAGATTTCCTATTTATCATATTTACTTTCACCTTTTGACATCATAAAGTATAATCTAGTTTAGTATCCTTCATGCTAGTATAGTCATAGAGGTTACCTTTTTATGTCTGATACTATGTGTGCGTAGTTGATAGTTGATGATTGTTTATTACTTGTATATGATTGTTAGGCATGCGGGTAACTTTGTGGATTTTGTTTAGTGAATTTTGGGGGTGAAATTCCTAAAGGAAGGGAGAATGTAACTGCTTATATTTTACGTATCGGAGGATCGTAAAATAATATTTTTATATTGAGTCGTATGATTCTATAACTTTGGAAAATGTCAATTAGTGACATTTCTTATATTTATAATTTTTATCGGACAGTTTTGACCCTGAAAATCTTATAAAGCCTATAACTTTTGATAAGAGCTGATTTAGGGTCTGAAACACTTTCATTAGATTGGGATGATGGTTTCTCTTTGCATAGAGTGGTCATAATAGGAAATTGTACTTACCATTTAGAATATATGGATATTTGAAGTTTTCATTGATTTTGAACAGCTTAGTGAGTAATTAGTGGATTAATGGCTAAGTCCAAAGGCCTATTTTGGGATTAGAGCCAAGAGGGGGCTGATTGGACATACCCTAATTATTTCACACTTCCTAAAATAGTTAAAGAAGCCACCATTAATCTTCTCTAATCCATAAACCACTCTAAACCTTACTTTAATTAGCTAGATCTTGTCATTAAGAAGTGGATTAACTGGATAACACTTGATTTTAGAGATTATCTATTTGGAGGAACTTGGATTCTAAGCTAATACCGTTTTTTCTGGATTCTGTGTAAATTTAGGTTGCTTTGCATTTAGGTGAGTGGTTGGAACCTCTCATTTATTAATTAGTCATTATATGCTTTAAATGCTATTTTTAAGATAATTTTTGAACTTTAAAATATGTTTGAAACCATATCTAAACACCCATTTTAATCACAAATGATTTTATAAATTTTTTATGTAAACTTGGATCCAAACTAGTTCATGTCTTCTTTTGGATAGCTCATCTATCTTACACTTAGATTTAGGATATGATTTGGTATGTTTGTATTCTTGCTTTGCTTGAATATGTTGTATATCTTGAATGCTTTCATTTATATTGTTTGTTTAGTTGAAAATGCCGAGCAAATGGCGATTTACAAATAGGATTGGCCAAGTTAAAAGTCAGCAACAACTTGTAAAAATATGCCTAAATTTGATGTGTGGTGTGTGGTTTAACAAGGAAGGTCCCATAAAGCTACGTTCCAAATTTCAAATCATTTGGATTTTTTTTGTTCGAGATATAGGCAATGAAGTATGGATCTGTAGTGGCAATCAAGTTTGGATCAGGGTGCTTCTACTTTGGGTTTCACATTAAAAAGCTTTGGGTCATGTAGGGGTTTGCTTCGAGCCAGCATGAAGGAAGTAGGATCGATTATGGCTCTAAGCCTTGGTTTGGTGGAGAGTATGGATCAATGGTCCTCAGTTCAATGTTGCATAGGTTGATGTAGTATGGTTCGAAGGTACATGGATTGAAGTGTATGGGCCGATGGTGTTTTGTTCGATGATGGGGAAAACTAAAGCTTTCTCCTAGTTTCTTATGTGCTTGCTTTGGGTTCTAGGCATGGGGACTTCGGGTCTTTGTTGTGTTCACTCGGGCTTAAGGCATAGGGACTTGGAGCATGCATGAGGAAGGAAGGAGGTAGCTAAGAGGTGGAAGTGGGCATAGTAGAATGCTCAAGCGAGTTTAAACATTTAGCCAAGGATTTGTTAAATGATTGAAGCCTTGGGTCAGTACCGAGTTGTACAACTCGGCCTTGTGCCGTGGACCTTGGTGAGCATAGTTAGTGGTGAGAAGTGATGGCTTCGATTATGGGATAGCAGTACTTCGGGACTTTGAGCATGGGGATTCGGGCTGGACCGAAGGGATCATTAGAGGACATTTTTGGGACAAATGATTTTGTTCTATGACTAATGAGGATTGTTGAGAGCCATCCTGAGTTCAGCAACTCAACAACAGGAGTTGTGCGATAATCCAAAGGACAAGACCTAGGATGCGCTCTGTTATGGATGATGTGTGCAAAGGGATTGTTCATGCTAAAAGGTTTCGATTGGTACTCGTAAAGTAAAGGTATGTGAGGACACTCACATGGGCATGTGATGGGCCCCAGATCTTTAAAATGGAAGATCTGTCTTACCTTGGACTGCATATGATGGGCGGTCTAATCCTGGCCTATTGAGTAGCATGGATTCAAGACTGAGAAACCAAGACGTTTAGCCGTCTCTAACCTAGGACATGGTTATACGAGTTAACATATATCCAATGCACTAAGTAAGTGATGCAAGGATGGATGATGGATGTTATGTTTGCTTTGTATTATACGGATGTCACAGGACGTAGATATCATTGATGTATATATCCAGACACCCTATACATACTATGATGTATTATACACCCATGATGATTATGATGTAGAGTACCATATATCTTATGTTATGCGCTAACTCTTTGGATGCAGAGACATGTCAGGTATGATTCTGCATACCAAATGTCCTAGTATATTGACTTTATAGTATTTTGGGATTTTCTATCGCTCACACCAAACTATTGTTTGACTTGGAGTTTTATGCTTTTCTTCCTATTATATCAGGTACTCTTAAATGAGTAGATTAAGGATATCAGGTCTGGTGAGCACGTGAAGCTAGATAGCTGACGAGTTGGAGGCTACACTTCCACACGTTACTGTATTTAGCTATTATTGCTAATCATTATGTTGTGTAGCGCTATAGAGCTTATTAGTGACTTTATTTATCTAGAGACAGTTTATCTGTTGAGTTTATTATCAGTTGTATAAACTTTATTACTTATGTTGCATAACTATATGGATATGTGCCATTTGGTTTCTATGGTTCATTCAGTTATTCCGATCTCGCATCTTTTATATCTATGATGACTGCTACATTTTATTCAATGTACTGTGAGATACACAACATGTTCTGTGAATGTTTAGCCACTTTACAACTCTTGATGATCATCCTAATCGATCAGACACCTTTACAGCTCATTATGCATGTTATATTGGATGTCAGAGGTGTAAGGCAGTCATCACACTTTGATTGATTGATTTTTGTTGTATCAACCTTAAGTGCAGTATTTGGTAGGAGCTATCACTCGACGTGAGTATCCCAATTAAGTCTTAATGTTTAGAACCATGAGGCGTCATCGGCGTTGAGGTTACCACAAGGGCTATTGAGAAATTGTTTCTCTTAAATAGCATAGTATTTATAGAATTTGTAGATAATTTAATTAAACATGCTGAGATAAAATTTTAAATTGATAAGGTGCTTGTTTGTATGCATGAGTGGTTAGTAAGTGGCTGTTTGGATTCTTGTAAATAAATTATTATTTGATTTTATTTATATGATTATTTGTAAATATTATTAATACAAGCAAGTATATGTTGGATTAATAATCTTTTGGTAAAGTATATGTATGTGTGGGAGGGGGGGGGGGTTGTCAGATGATGTTTTAATATAACTAAATATTTCTTCTTATAAAGCAAAGCAAGTTATTTGTATACATATAGTTTCAGAAAGATGATTGTTTAGAAGCAAGCAATTGTTTTTATAAAGATCAAGTTGTTTAAATTATATCTGTAAACAAATAATTAAAGAAGTTTTTGAAGCTAATATCATGTTATTATGTCCATTGAGTGCTTTAAGAATTTTGGTTGATTTGCCTAATCAATGTTATCGATAGGATTCCTAATCAATAGGACATGACATTTGAATATAAATTTTTGATAAGTAATATAATATTTTGAAAAGAAGTAAAATATTTTGAGCTATATCAAAAGCAATGTTTTGAAATAATATTTTAAGGAAATTTATATTTACTATTTTGAAAGGTTTAGAATGATATAAGAAATATTTTGAAATGAGTATAATGTTTTATAAAATGGAAATTACTATTTTAGAAGTAGGTAATTTGAGGAAAGTATAAGTCACATTTTGAAAAAAATACAAAATTCTTAAGAAACATCTTGAGCTTTATTTTGAAAAGAATATAGATTATAGTTTGAGAAATGGTATAAAACATTTTTATGAGGATAATATCTATTTATTAGGTGAAATGCAGTAGCATTTTAAAAGCTATTTTAGTAATTATTTTGACATGAGAATATAGATGTGTTATTTTATAAAGAAAATTGTTTTGGAAATAATAAAGATGTTTTCGTAAGTCTTGATATTTTATATGATGATTACAGCCATCGAACATTAGTGGATGGCCGAGATCGATGGCGAGGCAATGTTGATCACATGGTCAATACTACAGCCAATCGACAAAGTGACCTGCTAAAATTCATGGTGAGGCATCATCTTTAAATTGTAAATATTATAAATTTGATATTTGTATGATGTATTATGTTGTGATTGAATTCCTACCATGTGGTATGATTAGTTGTGACTTGGGTTAATGTTGTGGAAATGTTTGTGATGTAATGCATAGTGATATAAGGGTTTTTATATTTAAGTTTTTAGCTTAAAATAATTTATGGAACTAATATGGTATTTTAGAGCTTGAGGGAAGGATTGGCTGTTTTAAATTGTTTATGTAAATAATAGGTATTTTGTAAACTGGAAACTACAAGGTTGAAAAGAATTTTGCAAGAAATTTTGTATCATAATAATTGCATGCATTAATAATACCTTCCTTAAGTGATGGAAAAACACTATTTCTAGTAGAATGAGTTTTCAAAGTTTAAACAATTTGGAAAAATATGTGAAAGTAAATAATACGAGTTAGGTATTATGGAATTAAAAGAATTTTTTCAAGTGGGAAGCAATTTTTTTTATTCATAATATACTTTGTTTGGACTTCCTCTTCAAGAATTGTGATAGATTTTGATGTGTTAAAAACTAAGCTTTTGGGAGTAAAGGAATATTTTGGAAATTTTAGTTTTTGAATTAAAGGATAATATTGAAGTCTTTTTGAGGATATACTTGAACAAAGCGGATATTTAGAGAAAATAATTTGGAAAGGGGTTTGTGTAAGAAAAGTGTTTTGAACTTAAGGATGCATTTTTGGATTTTTTTTTTTGAAAGGAAGTTAGCTTTAATGAGAGGAATATTGAGAATTAAATTTTATGAAAGTGGATTTTAAATTAAACATCTATGAAAGATTAAATTTTACTCAATTTTAAAGTTTTAAAAGTAAGAAGTTGATCCGAAAAATAAAACTTTTGGATAGGACTTTTGGAAAACGATTCATTGTTTTAAAGGTTAAACTTAGTATAGGATAGATTTTGTATTAAACACTTTTGAGATTGTGAAGATCTCAAGTACTAACAATTTATTTTGAGAAGAACTATATAGTGATGACAACCCGCACCCCAGTGGGCCTGAATTTTCATTTAATCGAAAATCCAAGTCGACTAAAGTATGGATCGTTGGTTTGGTATCCTACAAATAAACAAATAAATGCATATCAAAGCACTATCAATATAACTCACGACATAATAGCAAAATATGATAGAATATATAGTTAATAACCATGGTTGACACTACCAAGTTATAGTGTTCTTATCAGCATCGAGCATTGGAAAAGAACCTTCTTTGCACCAATACTTGCCCTTCTAGGATATCATGTGGGTTGTAATGAGGAGGCGATCTTAACAACGTTCTGGTGACTGGTAAATTATACATTTTGTATATAACACTAATTTATGTCGATTGTCTTCTATCTCTTACTATGTCTTTTCATTTCAATTAGTCATCACGACTTTGGATATGCGTACTATATGTCCCATCTACCCATAGTAGAAAATAGTTATGTACATATATATATATATATATATATAAGTATCATAGTCCCCCATTGGACCTAGATACTAACCTTACTAGTCTCTCTACATCAGCAACCCATCAGGAACCATCAGCCTCGACGTATCATGATCCCCTCGTCGCCAATACTGAGGAACTCCCGTAATGCCTACAATCGGCTTTAAAATAATTTAGCCGTACTCCAACTTGCATTTTTAGGGATTTTCTTATATGCTTCCTGGTTGTAGACTCAGCTCTAAGAATTATAAATATGGTGGATTTATCCCCACCCGTTGAGGACTCGGCTCCACGGACTACCCCATGCACGATTTGAAAGATCTCCTTAATAGGGTTAACAAGCCTTGCCTCCTAACAACCAAACTAGCAAACAGTGTGGCGATGCATGCCCCAATGTGGTCCGTACAATAGTAGGCAGTGTAGTCCATTAGGTGTAACACATGTCTTTCTCGTAGACCACTAAGGACTAATGACATTCCCAACCTACCCTCAGCTCTACGCCTTTATTCGATACCAGGACATGCTGACATAGTGTCGTTCTTTGGTCATCATCCTGTTATATTGCCTATTGCAATTAAGGCAATATCCCCTTTCCTATTTTTGAAGCATACCCCTCTATCTATTGGGGTATTCCTCCATCTGTAGCGTATACTCTCCATGGGTCCTATGATTGGATATGTCTCACATCAGTATAATGTACACACAACTGCTGATAGCCTCTTGCAGTGGGCAAACTTCTATCGTATAACATTACTGACCATGCATTCAAACTCGTACTAATGACTAATGTCATTTTATTCATACAATCATTTATTAGCTTCAATAGTACACACCCCTCGTAAATGCATACTTGATGATACATATACATATACATACATATATATAACACATATATATATTTATAAATTCATTCATCTTTTCTTAATCATTTTGCCTCTCCAATTTACTATTGACCATAAGTCCTTACTTCATTATGTGTTATATATTGCTTACTTTAAGGTTATTCACTGCTTTCTTTTTAAAAAAAATTATAATGTCTTTTCTATCCCTTTATCCTTTTTCACCATTTTCTATTTCTATTCTCTTTTTATTTAATTCTCATCTTTATTGGTATTACATATGTTTTCTTTTAGAATGTTCTTGTTACAATCATATTTCTTTATTTAACATTTAGGGATTTCCTACATTTTAATGCATTGGAATTTCTATCAAGGAAATGTTAACACTGTAAATTTCTAAATCTTATCCAAAATGAAAGTTTGTGTGTTGTCTAGTTTACATTCCTTGTCATTTCAAACAACGCATTTTTATTTATTTTAGACTTAATAATGTATAGAAATTCACGTTACAATATCCTAAATTCAACCGAATTAAAATACCACTTAAACTCCTAAAATCTTGCTGTGATTTCTTATTTTACATTCTTATTAGCCATTTAAATATAAATCTGGAGTTATAACATTAAACACAATTCATGGTTTACTACTTTCAATAACAAATTTATGGACTGCTAATATCTTAAACACTTTCCAATTTTGCATTCATATAACATATATAGATATCAAGTTAACAATTGCAAAATATGTATGCAGGGTTATCAACTTCATTTCATGTGTACAGATTTAACCTACTACTCCAATTTAACATTTCAAGCATATAGGAATAGATCTACAACGATATAAATCTAATATTATACAAAAGAATATAATATTCCCACTCACCTTTATTAGCATTCCAAATCTCCGGATCTAATCCTAGTTATTCCAGTTTTACTCCCTTTTCTCCTATTTGAATACACACACACACCACAAGTGTATACAGATCTATTAGAAATCTAGATTAGAAAAGAGATTTGGATTTGACTTGTATTTAAGATCCGAAATTATAGTTTACCTTAGCTTTGACGATTTGATTTAACCTTATTTCCCTTTTCTATCATCTTCTACAATTCTTCAATTGTGTGTATGCATATAACTAGAACTAATTGAAGAATTTAGAATTTTGTGGAGAAGAGAGCGCGGTAGAGCTTCCGCGTCCATCAGAAAATATGAGTGTGGAAGTAGGATATAGATCTATATTTATAGGGGTTCAAATAAATGCATGCCATTCGATTAAACTATTTTAAATCTGGGCCATTCTGACCATGGTGCTTTCTAGGTCGACCGTGTAGCTGTTAAATTGTGAATTATGTGCATCGTTTGATTTTTGTTTATTAAATTATTTACTTAAATGTCATTAACATTTATTTCATGTTACCATTTTCGTAACGTCTAAGCTACCATTAACTTTATTTGTTTGCAATTAACGTTAGTTAATTATTCCTATTTCCTTAATTACATATATAATTATTTTTTATTTTAAAATTTCAAACGTCAATAAGTTTTCGGTTTGAACTCCGATCGGAAAACTTTATATACGAAAATTGATCAGAAAATCACTATAAACCCAATGGTGCAAGTTTCATAGCCAAATTCTGATGTTTGTGAAAATTCTACTTTTTCAACATAATTATTTATTAATTAATTTCTTTTAAATTAATTATTGTAAAAATCAATGGGTGTTACATTCTTCTCGCTTAAAAGAATTTTGTCTTCGAAATTCTTTAAGGATTGAACAATGTAACATAACATACAATCATTCTAAACTATCAAGTCAATTAATGTGCAAATAATTTTGCAATCAATTGCGTACAAGTGCATGGTGTATCGCAATACATATGACATGTATGCAGAATAATTTTAATCAGCGCCTCCTATATGAATGTATTCATTCGAATCAATTTCAAAAATATGGTGCAAACATCCTAAATATACTGGCAATTCTGTATTCATGTAAATTTTGAAAAAAAATCAAAAACCTGTTTTTACATCCAAATTTTCCTATTCTTCTACAAATAGGAGCATAATTTAACCAATTTTTCATTCAATCCCTACCATCCAAAATCTTACCACACTATTGCTAACATCCAAATTTGAAAAGTTCAATTTTGTAAACATATTTCTTTATGCCGGAAAAAGGGTTTAAAATGGGAAATTCCATATTTCCATTCTTATTCTCTCAGATATCCAACTTTCCACTATACTTTGGAACCTTCATTTATGCCTAGTTATCTTCTTTCAACTTTTCCAAGTACAATTTGCACAACAATTTTTTTTTTGAAATTTTAAAATAGGGTTGTTCAAAATCAACTTTTTGTTCGTCTATCGACAAGGTACATAGAAAAAGATTGCATAACTAAAACAGCTTCCTCGTCACTAACCGTATTTTCTTTTACTACCACTTTTGCTGCACATTAAAATCCATACTAATCAACCTGCCAACTATTCCCTTATGTCAAGTATGTGGCATTTCCAAAGTTTAAAATTTTCCTTCTTTTCTGCATAAAAATATTTTTATATTACTTTTTAAAATGTCAATAAAAAAAGTATACTTTTTTTAAAAAAATTCATCGAAAAATTTTCAAAACTTTTACAAAGGTATTTTATTTTTCAAAATCAATAATTTTGAAAAAAAAAATTAAAGTACACATATTATTTTTTTTTCAAATAATTTATGCCACGCCTCATGAAATTGGAGTTTAGTCATCAATCTAACATTCATAATGGATAATGGACTTCACCTATTTACATGGTAAATTTTAAATTCTAAAATTTTTCTTTTATTTATAATAGCAACTAGCACACAAGTTCATTTATAAATTTCATCTTGTAAGGCATAGGGATATTGACCCATGGCTTTGCAACAAACTTTCCCTATTCTTTGCTCATCAAAATTTATCTTTCCAAAAAATTTCTTCTTTTTGGGACTTAAATCTTATTTCTTTTACTTTAATAATTAATTAAATAAATTTTCTTAATTTATTTTATACTTCTCACATTTTACTATTTTCTTTCCTTTTGCATTAGTTAAGTGTATTTCCTTAAATGTCTTATTGTTTTCCTAATATATCGCGGTCCACACAAAAAACACATAAAAAGGAACATTTCCATAAACATCGTACACGCTTTAGCACAACAGAAACAACTAATGCTTACAGCCCAACTAAAGGAAAAACAACCGCTGGAAGGAAATGCGAGTACTACTACATATGGACCTTTATAATGTGTCATTATTCTCAAACCCACATATCTTAACTTTCCTTCATGGTTTCTGATGAATAACGTTCATCCATTACTTCCAATACCACACCCATTATGGAATAAACAATGCATCCTCCCATACTATAGTGGGTAAGAAATACAAATTATTCACCTTTGAATAGCTCATTGGCAGCTTGGCGAAATAACTTTTCCGCCCTTTATCTTGCCTTTCTTGAGCCTACCAATGTCTTCTATGTGTGTTTGCCATCTTATTATGATCTATTACTATCTTCTTTTAATCCAAATCTTGGTATTTACTTTCTTTATCCTTGATTTTTGATACATACCAAAGAACTCGTAGAAATATACTTTAATACCATTTATCATTCCTTTGTGGGCTCTTCTTATGGTTGCACCCATGTCTAACAAAACATTCCTAGACTCTCACCAATATTCTTTACATTCCATAGGGATTCCTTATTGCTACTCTATGAGTAGTCGTCACTATTTTTTCAGAACCTTATCGTTTAACCCGTCTTACCTAGACAGTCATTCCTATCTACTCCATATTTAAAAATTTTGTTTGGTTTTCGCTATTTTATTCAAAAATTACAAACTTAAAAATTTTGAAGTACTTAATCCCAAAACTTTTGTCTTTAAAAGTACAACTTAGAAACCTTTTATTAATTCAAATATATTTGGTGTCTTAACTTTTAAAACTATAATTAAATTTTTTATTTTGAATTTAGCTTACTTATTAAATCTAAAAGAAAATGTTGGCAAAATTAATTATAAAAGGTTTCTTTTCCGCTTTTTCTCTTCAAATCATTTTTTTCCTTTTAATGACTTTTTCAACTTTTACTTTTTACAATTGGGATTTTTAATTCAAACTATTTATTAAAATTTTCTTTTGAAAACTCAATTATTAACCAAACCATTTCTTCTCAAGAATGCACTTTACAGTATTTATAAAACTTCTTTTATAATTTTAAACAATAAAACTGGAGTAGAAAAGAACTGCTCTCGCTCTATCATTTTCTTATCATTGATACTATCCCCACTTCCAATCATTGGCAGAGTCTCTAATATCATGTGAGGAGGACAACTAAAAGGTACTTATACTAAATGCGCACAACTATGGAAAATGTCCATTTCCCTTTGCTTTTCCTTTAATTTCCTATGTTGCTTCTAATTAAATTACTAGCATCATTTTATTTATATAATCGCCTAAGCTATTTCTATATTAACATTATTTTAAACAAATTCCTAACTTTGTTTATATTTGTATTTCATAGTGTTACTACTATTTATCTTTCTCCTACCTGAACTACTCTTATTTAATGGTTCCTCTTAATTAAATTTCTCTTAACCTATAGTCTTCTCTATTGAAGCATGATAGTGCATTCGCCTACTACATTTATTTTTGGGATCTAGCCATCTTTCCGGTACTATTTACCTCATTTTAAACTTGTACCACTTCCTATTGTCCACCCCGAAAAAGATTTTTCCAACTTTAAAAAAAACATCTTATAAATATTAACGAGCTACATACGCTCTACTACTATTTTCAAAAGACTTAACCTTTTATTAAAACCCATTTACTATTATTTTCAGTCCAACAAATTTAAATTTTCTACTAAAACTTTTTGTTTAATATAAAACTGTTATTTTGTTTTGAAAGTTTGATATTTTTACTTTTCAAAAAATAAGGTTTTTCTACCTTCAACTAATTCCTTTGAAAATCATTTCAAATATATATATACATATATTTCTTAAACTTTTATATTGAAATCATTTCAAATTTTATATTAAATTCTTTTACATAGGATTGGATTTAGAGTGGATTTTTATTCGTCCCTTCTTTTGGACTTCTCTTCTTTTTGTAAATATTAAAATCCGGCTATCATTTTAGAGTGACTACATCACAACTTCCTTTGGTAACTCAACTGCTTCTGGATAACTACCACATATGGGCTATTATTTTACCCTTATGTGGACCTTCTTTACATCATCAATCGGCAATCATAGATGGATCTATAGTCATTGGGCTATCAGGAGCCTAACTATGGAGTCACGTACCATCCAGCTTCAGGGACCATCCACATGCTGCACTTGTGCTCTTTTAAGTCAATGCCTTTTCATATAACCTATTTTCCATAGGGTAATCAAGGTAGGTGTATACCTTCAACTTCTTTCATTATTCTGACTCATAATCAACTTATCCATATTTCAGCATATGGTTGCAACTACTCTATGGTCGGAATTCTTAGGATTTAGCGTATAATATATTTATATTTATAGGAAAAATACAAATACGTTCACTCTTCATTTCCTAATTTTTTGAAGATCTAGTGGGTCTAAATTTTTGCTAAATCGAAATCACAAGTCCACTAAAGTACTGATCGTTGGTTTGGTATCTTGCAAATAAGCAAATAAATGCATATCAGAGCACTATCTGTATAACTCACAACGGAATAGTAAATTATGATAGATCATACAGTCACTGAACTAGGTTGACACTTCCAAGTTCTGGCATCCTTGTCAGTATCGAGCATGGAAAAATAACCTACCTTGCACCAGTACCTGCACTTCTAAGATATCATGTGGGCTGTAATGAGGAGGGGTCAGAAAAACATTCTGGTGACTAGTAAATTATACACTTTATACATAACACTAGTTTATGTCGATTGCCTTCTATCTCTTGTTATGTTTTTTCATTTCAATTATTCGTCTCGACGTTATATATGCATACGATACGTCCCATCTACCAGTAGTGGACTATAGCTACATACATACATACATATATATATATACACATCAGTACCTCATTAGATCCCATCACCCTCACCGTATCACGATCTCGTCGCCACACATACGAAGGAACTCCCGTTGTGCCTACTAACAACTTTATAATAATTTAGCCATACATTAACTTGCATTTTGAGGGATTTTCTTGTCTTCTTTTCGGTTGTAGACTTGGCTCTATGTAACCTAGGATTTTAGTCATTTGAATTTGAAATATTTAATTAATTTTAAATATTAAAAAGTTAATTTTATAAGTCAAATAACTTAAACTTCAAATATAGGGATTTAATATGAATAAAATGATTTCGAAAGCTGATTTAAATTCTGTTTATATAAGAGTAAAGATAGTAAACTTTTAAATTTGAATTTAAAAGTGATTAGAATGGTTTTAATAATAATTTGTTTTAATTAATGTGTGAAAATAGCCTTTGGGGACACTGCCTCTGATTTTGATGAAACTAGTGTCATTGGATCTGCAATAGTGAATTATTGTATATTAACGAATTATGCGACAATCAATGTATCATTTAGTCGTACGAGCTTGAAACACATAGAAATTAATTTAAGGAATTTAAATTAATATAATTTGATTTTGAAAGTTAATCTCTGTATATGATGGAATTAGGTCCCGATAGTAGTTCCATTGTGTTTGAAATGTGGATATTTAGTATCGAACACAGGGCAGCATGCCTCGTTTGGAGTTCGAAATTTTTAAGGATGAACAATGTTTGAAAATTTTCTATAAAAGGACCTTAACTCATTCTATTTGCCAAACCAAAATTTTTAAACCTTAGTTGTCACTAAAAGCCCTTCATCCAATGACCGTCTTCAATCAGAGCCAAAATAGGCCGATCTAGGCTTCGACCTCAACTGAAGAATTGCTCGACTATGGGAGATGTAGATAATGTACGGTTGGATTGGCGATAAGTGTGGTTTGCCGACGGCAAAGCTCAGTTGAACATGGTGACTAGAGCTCATGTTTTCGAGCACGTTCTTGCACTAAGAGGCATCGAACCATCGGCTTTGGACGTGGCATGGATGAGGCGATCATTAATAAGCAGCAGAAGGAGCGAGGCAGCGGCAGTTTTGAAATGAACGATGACGTTGGTTTTGAAAAGGATTGCGGCTTGGGTTTGCTAATGAAGGTAATTAAGGGATTAAAACTTAATTAATTTGAGTTAATTAATATTCAAATAATCTCAAATATTATCATGTCTGTATCTTGTCCATACGAGATCGGATTTGGACGCAGTCAGCTGCGCTGGACTAGTTGGACTCGTCAAATTCGAAGCTTGTAGGGATTTTAAGGAAAAATTGAACATTATTTGATTTCGGCATTGAGTAGAAGCGCATCAGCATTTCCGGTTTATAAAGTGAGTTAACTCACCTCTTTGGACCCACTTAGTTTTTGTATAAGTGTGGATATTTTTATTGATGCTTATTTATTGCTTGTTTGGATGATTTACTGTTTTATCAGTTGGTTTGGATTTATTCCCGCCCTTGGAGTGGATGACCCTTTTATATATACCTACCTAGTTGCAAATAACCCATATTATATGATTATATACTATATATAATGCGGGGGGACAGGCTGGAGGGATCAAATAGGATTTATTACCATTGTTGATTTTACTTTTCATACACACACACACATATTGCGCTATATGATTTATTGAATGTCATGGACATGATTTTGCTTATTTATTGCTATAGTAGCACTTAGCCTTGTTTTTAGTATTTCAAAATACTATAAAGTGAAGATTTTGATTTAAAAGGATTTAAAGTGATTTTGAAACAATAAATGTTTTAAAAATTATTCTTGAATTATTAAAGGAGTTTATTTTAAATAAAATAAAAATTATGATTTTTTGTATTATGAATTGATAGATTGTGAAATACATTAAATAGAGATTTTCGAACTGTATTATAAAGGTTTTTAAATAACTTAATAAATAAGTCCATATTTTTTATTATAAAGGAAATACAGTTTTAAAGAAGATAGAAATAGTTTGAAAATAAATATTTTTGAAATGGTTTATATAAAAGATTTATAAAAGTAATAGATTTATAAGTGGAGTTTTATAAATATTAAAAATGGATTTGTAATTGATATTGGGTAAATAGATTTATAAATAGAATTTTACAAATAAATGAGATTTATGAAGGAATGGATTTATAAACATAATTTTATAAATAAAGAGACTTTATAAAGAGAAGATTTATTAAATAGAATGGAGATTTCTAAACATAGTTTCATAAATATGGAAATGATTTATATTGAAATTTGGATATGGATTTTTATAAAGGAAATATTTTCACGTTTTAAAAGTTAAAATAATCTTATAAAGGAATGTTTTAAAAGTGATATTTACCGATGGTTTTAAAAGGTGATTTAAAAAGTACTAAGGGATGAAGACATCGATTACAACATTTATTGTTGTGGTAGCTGTTTTTGAAAAAGCAAGGAAGGCATAGACTATAACACTGTTGTTATGATAAGTGATTTCCGAATGTAAGTGTTTTATGTAGTGATTTATATAAATATAAATAGTCAAATCCCTATACTATTATTTTAGGTTGTCGTAACAATGTTTTACGCGACATTCGTTTTGACCCAATAAAGTGTGTTTTGGAAAATATGAAGCTTTACTCAAAAGATTTGTAGATATACTTATTATGGATTTAAGTATACAGAGATATTTTCTAAGTGTTGAAAATGAAATGGTTTGTGAATATACTTATATCGTTGAGATAAGTACATGGAATGTTTTCCAAATATTGAAAGATTAAAATGGTTTTGAGAATATATCTTTTTAAAGATATATTAAGATAAATATTTGGAAAGTGATTTAATTAATAAAAGATTAATTAAACATGCATAGTGACTGCTTGTGTGCTAGATTGTATATTTAGCCATTTTTTGTTCCTTGACTTGATGTGGGAACTGATTAGTCATGCGCTTAGTACGAGGCCAACTAAGCAGGCTTGACTATCGTTTGGTGTTAAGAATGACGATTCGAGTAGGGTAGAGTTACTATGGTACTCCAGTCTACCGAACTTCCTTCTTGGCTGAAGGATAACAAGTTGAGTGTTGGGAACATGATAAGTCTACGAGACTTGGTTTTCTTATAAGGTTGAGGGCCTCTTATTGATTGTTAGTTCGGAGAGACCGGGATTTGATTTTTCCAAAAACCACTTCGGACCAACATATGCGTTCGGAAGTGCGGATTTGTTGAAGATAATGATTTTTAAAGACGGAGATCTTCATGATGAAGGGCTTCTTGCCACTAGCCCTATGATTCCATATTATATATATGGTGGCAGTAGTGCTTTATTCTAAAAATCTTTGATGTAAGGACTGCTCGCTACTAATCCAAGGAATGATTCCCGACAGGATGTAGTAGGAGAGTGCCTTCAGTTTGTCCTGTCCCTGGACAACTTATATGTACGAATGTCTGACGTTGCATTTCTAAGAATTACACATATTGGTTTTTACGAACGTATATATATTTGGTGGTGTAGCAGGTAGCACCTCTTACACTTAACACCCTTCTTCGAGATGTATGAGCTCAGAGGTTGTACTTTTGTGGAAATCAATTAGTGTGTTGTTGGAAATGGCAATGTGGCATTCAAAGTGGGATTTGTTGCTTTGTGAAAGGTAATAGGTTACTTTAGGCCTCACACATCGGGAATGACAAAAAAGGCTAGATGCAGCAAGGATATGTGGGTCACTCCTATTAGGATATGGTCATCACCTTTCTAGATTACCCTTTATATATCGGGTATGTTATGTATACTTGTGACTATGGATAGATCGGGAACGAATGGGGTGATGAGATATTCGATACTATCTATGGTAAAGGTTGGCCGGTTGTGACGACCCGCCTTTTTAACCCTTGAAGTTCGACACTAATACATCCACGGTATTCACGTGCCGCAAATTCAAGTGCCAGAAAGGCAGACAATCAGGGGTTTATAAGAAATAAAGGTAGAAAATAGAATAATAATAGAATCTCACATCATATTAAACAACATAATTATACAGGTGGAAAGTGCATATAATCACTCCAAGTGATTCATCAGAGTTACGATAAGTACTAACCCAGCCTAGGATTTTTATAACTGCGTATCCTTGTATGGGCTGGTAGATACAAAATACATGATAAAGCAGATAGTTGAAAATAGATAACTATGGATAAAAGACCCTCTAGTCTTCATACTTTGAGCTCATTCCAAAATGCTCCAAGCTACCTGACTACCGACTACTCGGAAAATATGACACCCAAAGTTTAAGGGAAAAGAAAAATAAACTCCAGGTCAGTCATGGGACCGATGTGAGAAACTCAAAATACGGATGTTTGAAAACAAAAGGGTACCTTATAAGACCACGCCGTACATAAACATAGAATGTGATTTTACCTTAAGATAACCAAAACCTTCGATAAGCAAAATTTTAAAATATGATTTTTAATAATATTCTTTTGAAAACATTTTCATATAAACTTATAAATCTTAGCTAAAATGCTTGCATCCCACATTTCAGTATTTTCAGAACTAAGTCCGTACGACACTTATTGGGTATTGGATTTCCAACTGAATAGCGAGGTAAGGGAGTATCTCCCGTACAGTGCATTTCTAGAGGAATGCGCCCGAGGCCCCTTTTATTTTGTTTGTGCCCTGCGAATTAAAATTGATCTATGCGAAAATTACTCGAATAGCACCAAGTATTATATCACCCGACCATTACCGACCTATCCGGGATCCCAAACATATATCACATAATTTAAATCCAACATTATAGCTGGTAGAATTTTAAAGATCAAGAGGTGATTTCATACTCTAATTGGTTGCGAGCCACTTAGCCTTAAAGCATCCCATATTTCATTATTCCTATGTATGAGGCTTGAGGTAACGATTACCTTTTTTACATAGCACATCTTCCACTTAGAATGCCACCTTGCCATTTTACAATCACACAACTGATTTCTACAAACTTATAACTCTTGAGCTCGTACGTCTTAGGAAAGGGTATTAAGCTAAGATAAGTTGCCTTCTCCGCCACCAAATAGATGATACGTTCGTAGAAATCAATCAATATGATTCAGAAATGCAACGTCAAACATTCGTCCATACTAGCTGTCTAGGAATAGGACAAACCGAAGGCACTTTCCTACCACATCCCATGGAGAATTATCGCTAGGATTAGTAGCGAATAGTCTTCGTGTTTCAGAGATTTCCATAATGAAGGGACCACTGCTATTTATTTATCTCGGGAGCTACCCGGAGATTATCAACAAGCAGTCCTTTCGAAATAAAGATCCCATATCTTTTAAAATCATGGTGTTCAATATATCTTCTTCACTTTCGAAAGTGTAAATTGGTTCGAAGTGTTTTTTGAATAGGTTTTACCCAAATCTAACTCCGGTTTCGACAAACCAATCATCGATAAAAAATGTTAAGTGGGTGGGTAATAAATATTCCATTTATTTGTTTTCTTGTTATCCAAAGGTATCTTTTAGAGATTTGAAAACCATTTCTTTTCAGTATATATGGAATTGATTAAATCTCCTTATGAAAATTTACTAAATCATTTTCAAAAATTAGTTTAGAACACATTATTGAGTAAAATAGGGACAATTAGAAATTGTACTACTTTTACTCAATTTTAATTATTCAACAAGTAGTGTGACGCCCCACCTCTATACCCACACTAACCAAGAACACTACGGAGTAGTGCTGTCAATTAGCACGGAGAATAAGGCTGTTGAGGAGCGACCATCCATGTAACTTCTTTGTGCGAGCACCGATATGTCAGATAGAATAGGATGCATATCTTTTAAGGAGGAAATCCGACATACCGATACAAACACAAAGCTATCACACGGTGGCTATATATAATCTTCGGAAACAAATATAGAAATAAACATAACACAAATCAGTCACAGACAATTCATATCACAAAGGCGGAATAAGATATGAATATTACACATAAAAGTGTATATCAGAGTAGTGGTCAAACAAGATCCACAATAACAAAAAGAAATGATACAAGTACTAGGCAACAGAATAATTATACATCAACGAGTCCATATCTCAAATGTATAATATCAAAAACTACTAATCTAAAGTAGTTAGCCAAAGGAGTCAGAAGATGGCTCCAGATAGGAAGTCATGAGGAAGCACCTGTAAAATCTCAGTCTGACCCGAGTATTACTTAAGAAGAAAATAATAAACGGATCAGTCTAGCTATAATTATCAGATAAAGTGATATAGAATAAGAGATATGACAAAAACGTATCATAACCATAATACCATACTGTGATAAGTACGTAATTGAAAATCAACAAGAGATTAATCAATACCACAAGAATCTTCTCAAAGATTAAAAAGAATGTCATATTCTTTATTTAATTCACCAAGCCACAATAAATGACATACATATTAATGCCAATTGTAAAAGTTGGTGAAACATTAAATTCAGAAATCAACACACGAAATCTAGAAATCACAAAAAGGGGGAAGTCCGAACACATGGACGAGAAGCTATCTCATGGAAGCTATCCATTTAATTTTCCGAACACACGGATGTCCGAACACACGGACGAGAAGCTATCTATTTAATTTTCCGAACACACGGACGAGAAAGGCAAGTCCGAACACACGGACGAGAAAGGCAAGTCCGAACACACGGACGAGAAAGGCAAGTCCGAGCACACGGACGAGAAAGGCAAGTCCGAACACACGGACGAGAAAGGCAAGTCCGAACACACGGACGAGAAAGGCAAGTCCGAACACACGGACGAGAAAGGCAAGTCCGAACACACGGACGAGAAAGGCAAGTCCGAACACACGGACGAGAAAGGCAAGTCCGAACACACGGACGAGAGACATCGCACATTGCTAGTCTAAATCGCAAGAATGATCGTCATGATCATAAGGAAGTGTCAATTACACTAAGCTAGTGAATATAAGAGTTTAGCTTCATGTCCCATAACCACTTGCTTAACTCAAATATTTACGAACAAACTGTAGATTTCCACTAGAAAAGTGTCACAAGAGAGTTTCAATCGAACAAGTCCAAAAATTAACCGACGAAGTAAACGCAAGCGTTTCATACCACTTGTTTTGCTAAGCCATTTAATTATATTTTCTCATACGAATGAGGTAAAGGTTTGTATATACTAATAGATTGGAAAACGGTTTTAAGAAACGAGCTTTGATATTGAAAATAGAGTTGAAATCGTTTTAATGAAAGAGTTTTGATATTTAATACTAGTATAGAAAACCTTTATATTTTGAAGTGACAAATCATAGAAGTGATTGTAAAAACAATCAATCATAAAAATTCACGTTCGAAGACGTGAGTAAAGTTCAAAGAAATCAATTCTCAAAACCATCAAAGTAAGAAGTTCGGTTAAATGGCTTTCGGATAAGAATTTGCCTACGCAGAGTTGTCCAGGGGGCAGCGCCCACGGCGGGGTGCGGGGTGCGGGGCAGCGCCCCGTCAAAACGGTACGACCTAGTGAAGATAAAATGAGGTCTAACGACCTAAGGGAGATAGGGTCGAGCGACCTAACGAGGTACCATCCCGAAAGAGGGGTCATCAAAGTCTTAGAGATGATAACAACAAATAGGAGACCACACGAATCGATTAAAGTTGGAAATTCAAACAAATAAGCAATATAGGAAAAACTGGCAAATAGGAGCAGGTCGGTCAACCGGACTCCCTGAGTCGGTTGACCGGACCAGAGACAGAAGTGCTCGGGTAGCAGGTCGGTCGACCGGACCCTGAGGTCGGTCGACCGGAACCTGTAACCTGCACTTCCAAACAGAAGCAGGGAGATGCTAGAGTAGCAGGTCGGTCGACCGGACTCTGAGGTCGGTCGACCGGAGCCTGTTTCCAGCACTCCCATGCCAAATCAAATGAATGCCAATTCCTTCCGAAATGCAATCGGACGAGCAACGGCACTAAGGGTTTACGCCCATCGACTACCCGGCCATATACGCTCTTCAATGCATCACAAAAATCATGATCAAAGATCAAAGTTTGGATTTTTAAAGAATTGAACTCAAAACACTAAAAATTGGAATATTCACCAAATCAATCCTAACCAAAAGCAATTGCACAAGAATAAGTGTTAGGAATTCATACCTAACAATCGAAGATAGTTATAGACTAAGATGTGAGATAAAAATCTCACCTTTGAACCCAAACAAATGAAGAAGAAGCTTTTAAAACAAGCTAAGATCAACTCCTCTTCAACACAACCCAAATGAGCTTGAATCTATGCTCAAAAAGAAGAACATTCCTAAAGTTAGGTTTAGGAATTTCTGAAATTGAAAGGAGAACGGGTTGGAGAAGATGAAGGAGATGCTTACCAATGGGTTCTCTTTGAATTTGGAGCTAGAACTTGATTTGAAGATGAAACTAGGGTTTGGGGGTTTTAATTTCCCATCTCTCCCACCATTGTTGCTCTAAATCTGAAAAGAGGAGGAAGTGAAGGTGAATGGGGAGGGATGGTTCAGTTTGGGGTTTAAGTTGGCAAAGGGGCTGAACCCAAAACCAAACCCAAAGTGCAAATGGTCAAATTTTTGACTAGCTCCAAACATATCGAAGCTTACACTCAAAAAGATCGCAAATGACGTTTTGAACTCGATGGAGGTGGTCTCGAGTCCTAATTCGACTGTTTGCAAAAAGTAGCTTTTCGGACTTCAATCCGACGGACGATAAAATATTTAAATAAAATATTTAAATATAAAATCGATAAATATGCGGGTTGTTACAAGTAGTATGGGCAGAATAACGATGAAATCACCTTTTAAGTTCCATGAATAGTATGAGTTCCCTCCTCAAAATTTAACACCAAGTATAAGAAGATTATTTCTATATGATCCAAGTTGTTCAAATTTGAAAAGTGTAATCTTTTATACTTAACTCGTTTCTAACATTTCGACCTTATTTATCCCTCGTCTAGGGAAGGCCAGGTGAGCCAGGGCACTAGTTGCTCCTAAACATCTCTTTAGTTTAAGCACCTCAACCAGATTTCACGAATAGGAAAATGTACTCGTTGGCTTATTAGAGCCAAGATTAAATCATTTGCTTATAATAGCTTTACTTCAATTTATTTATTTAGACTTCTTTAAATAAATTATAAAATCTTTAAATCATTTTTAAAACACTTATTTACTTATTATAAAATATTTATAAAAGTTTGAAAAAGAATTGTAAAGTTTGATCATATTTTTTAAAGTTATTGAAAAAGTGCTGCAAAAAGTGTTGCAAAAGATGTTTAAAAGCTATATTGATTAAAATGACTTTTATATCATTTGGAAATATATATATATAACTAAAATCTCTTTCAAAACATTTTAAAATATTTTATAATTTTAAACATTTAAAATATCCAGTTTAAATCAGTTTTAAACTTTGGTCATTAAACTGTAAAATCGCGATATTTTTAAAAACTTGTTTTGAACTTATTTGAAAATCTATAAGATGAAAACTTGCTTTTATTTCTTTGATTGAAAACTATGGATATAATAGTCCAGAAAATTATTACTACGAAGAATTTCGAGCTATATTCCACTTTACATACTCAGTTGAATTCTACGGCGCGAAATCGTGAACTATCGTTACACGACGTGCTTAGTTTTGACTCGATTATTAATTTTCATTTAAAACTTTTCGAGACATGCTCAAATGATTATAAAACATTTCTAATCATTTTCAAGGGGTTTAATGATTCCATATTTACTTTTATAACTTGATTCGGAAAGAGATTTCCTTGTGTATTTAACGTGACTTGTTAAACAACCAAAATAGCAATCAATATTTGATGAACGACATATAAACAAGTATCCATAGTAATCGTTTCAGATCATCACACACACACACACACATATATATATATATAACAAAATAGAGTTTCTCACCTTGGAATAAAACAATTAACTAGAAAATGGATTATCCTTTCTAACTCGAATTGAAGCTCACGAACACTCGTCCCAAACCTCCTGTAGGGCTCGGCCTTGCTTGTGAAGGGGTTAGGGTTCACGGCATTGGTTTTTTAGGGGGGTAGGCTCGGCTAGGGTGATTGGATGTGGGTTTGAAGAGAAAGAGGAAGAGTTTGGGTGGGTTTTGAAGTGCTATATATATATATATATATTTAGATATAATTTGCTATAATTTTCTTTATATTTTTTTTAGATGGAAGCCATTAAAATGTGGAGGAAGCTTTTAGAAAAACGAAGAAGAAGATGAATGAATGAAGTGAAGAAGTGAAGTGGTATTTATAGTCAAATAGAAGAGTGTGAACATCTCCTCCTTACATCACCACACATCATCATGCCACCTCCTCCTCTCATCACCATGTGTCGACCGCCTCTGCCCTAGGTAGGCCGTGGTCACATCATGGAGGGGCAAGGTTGTGTGCTTCTTTGATTTGACATTCGACGGTGATAATGTGTTATAATTAGTTTAGATTCTCACTCCACTACCACATGCTCCACCTTTTTCCATCATTACCTTATGCATGGCTACCTCCTTCCACCACTACCTTAGCTCGGCCATGTCCCATCCATCACCTCCTAACTCGACCAAGTCACATCAAGCCATGTGCTTTCGTAGATGTGATGTTTGATGGTAAGATTTGGTTGCTTAAGTGAGAAGGAATTGTTTATAATATCTTATATGTTTATATATTTAGTATATATGTATATATGTGTGTGTATAAGTGTTCATGTACATGTGCACACGGTTTCTTGGATGGGTATATGTATGTGTTTATTTGGATGTCACATATATTTCAAAACATTCTACAACTTCTATACGTTGAATCGTTATGAATTTCAATTTCGATTTCTGGTCATATTTTCATTTCTTGTTTAATATACATATATTTGTAAACAAAGTTCAAAAATAATATTTCTATTATTATTTTTAAATAAAGAGATTTTTAATTTGATTTTAAAACCACTTTTTAGTTATATAAACTAAAGTTTTAAATTCAATCATTTTTTAATAAGTGATGAATTTACGAGTCGTTACAAACTTCCCTCCTTAAAAGAATTTCGTCCTTGAAATTGAAGATGAGAAGAAGATAACTCAAGATAAATAACAAGTATGATGAAATATATACAAGATATGATAAATTACTACACCACAGGCAGTGAGTACACTACATCTATATAAAATATACAATCTATTCATTCATCCTAAACTTGAGATAGGCTTTCTTCATTCTATCCTCCGTTTTCCATGTACAATCATTAACATCGCCACTCCATTGTACTTTAACTAGCCGCATAACCTTTCTCCTTAATCGTTTCCCGTCGCGATCCACGATTCGATTGGGTTGTCTGCTGACGATTAAATTTGGTTCTACTTCCAAGTCTTCTTTAGCAGCTATTTCTATGACTTGGTCTGGAACATACACATACTTACGTAAATGAGATACGTGGAAAACATTGTGTATGCCTAACAACCTCTCTGGTAGTTCTACTCGATAGGCTAATGAGCATATCCCCCAAGAATAGGAAAGGTCCAATATATCGAGGGGCCAGCTTATCAGTTCTTCCAAATCTTACCACTCCCCTCATTGGAGAGATCTTCAGAAATACTAAGTCTCCAATTGAGAATTCTAGATTTCTATGCCTTCGATCTGCGTAACTTTTCGGTCTACTATATGCCTCCTTTAGCTTCTTTCTGATCATATCTACTTTCTCTACGGCTTCTAAAATCATGTCGGGGCCAAGTACCAACAGATCTCCAGTTTCGATCCAACATGCCAGGATCTACACGGACGACCATACAAGGCTTTATAAGGAGCCATATTTATGCTAGCCTGATAGCTGTTACTGTAAGAGAACTCCACTAAGTAAAGGTAGCTTTCCCAAGAACCTCCAAAGCCTAATACACATACTCTCAAAATAATTTCCAACACCCTGTTGACTCACTCCGTTTGCCCATGAATTTAGGGATGATATCTGGTGCCTACATCCAGCTTTGTTCCCAAAGCCGTCTGTAAAGAATTCTAGAACTGAGTGTTAAAGATTGGGTCTCGATCGCTTATGATGTAGTAGGAAATCCGTATAGTCTGACAATCTCCCTCATATATATCTTAGCCAAGCTTGCGGCTGTTCTTGTGGGTTTTACTGGGATGAAGTGTGCAATTTTAGTTAATCTATCTATGATAACCCAGATCCCTTTATTCCCTTTCCTTGATCGAGCAAGCCAACGATAAAGTCCATGGATATCTGGTCCCATTTCCATTTTGGAATCTCAAGTGGTTGGAGTAATCCAGCAATCTTTTGTTGGTCACTCTTTATCTGTTGACAATTTGCGCATCTACTCACATGGATGGAAATGTCTCTCTTTATATCCCCCCACCAAAAAGTTTCCTTCATGTCTTTATACATCTTAGTAACTTCGGGATGTATTGCGAGTGAAAAATTATGGCATTTTGTTAAAGCTTCATGTCTAATCCCAACAACATTGGGAACACATAACCTTCAATTCATCCTTAGAATTCCTTGCTCATCCACTTTGAATCCTACCTGTCTTCCTGGTATTTTATTCTCCTCCATTTCCTTGGCTATTCTTGCAAGAATCAGATCCTTAAGTTGATTCTCCTTGATACGATAAATCAACGCTGGATGCACTACTAAATAAGCTATGATAACATGCTTTCTGCATAGCGCATCTACCACAACATTGGCTTTTCTCGGTGTATATAGAATATCCAAATCATACGATGCGAGGAATTCTAACCAACGTTGTTGCCTCATATTTAAATCCTTCTGGGTAAAAAGGTATTTTAAAGATTTGTGATCCGTAAAGAGATCAATCTTTTCACCCAGCAAATAACGTCTCTATATTTTTAATACAAACGCCATGGCTAATAACTCCAAGTTGTGTGTCACATAATTTCTTTCATGGATCTTTAGTTGTCTACTCACATAAGCAATGACCTTCCAATGTTGCATTAAGACTGCACCTACTCCTTCTCCACAAGCATTAGTATAAACAGTTAAACCGCAAATTTCATCAGCAATAGTTAATATGGGAGCAATGGTTAACCTTTTCTTGAGTTCCTGAAATGCTTCTTCACATTTCTACGTCCACTCAAACTTAGCATCCTTCATAGTGAGTTTTGTCGAGTGAGAAGAAATTTTAGAGAAATCTTGAATAAATCTTCAATAATACCTGGCTAATCCTAAGAAGCTACGGATGTCCTTTGGAATCTGTAGTTGCCTCCAATCCTATATAGCTGAAATTTTCCCTGGGTCTACTGAAACTCCATCTCCTAACATAATATGTCCTAGGAATCTCACCTCTTTTTCCCAAAAATGACATTTTGAGAACTTTCTTTTAGTACATTCCTCCTCAATATCTCCAACACGATCTCCAAATGTCTTTCATGTTCTTCTTCAATCTTTGAGTATATGAGAATGTCATCAATAAAGACTAACATGAATTTATTAAGTACATCTCTAAATACTATGTTCATAATGTCTACGAAATAGCAGGTGCATTGGTTAGCCCGAATGTCGTAACTAAACATTCATAGAAACTCTCTGGCCCTCAGATTGCAGTAAAGGGAATGCAGTCTTCTGTTACTCTTAACTGATGTAATCTCGTAGCTAGGTCCATCTTTGAGAAAACCCAAGCACCATGTAATTGATCAAACAAGTTTTCTATATGGAGTGGAAGATACTTGTTTTAATTGTTTGCTTATTTAGGTCTCTGTAGTCTACATAAAGTCTAAGGGAACCGTCTGAATTTGCCACAAAAACTACAGCTACACCCCAACTTGAGCGACTTGGTCTAATTAGACCTTTCTTTAACAATTCATCGATTTGGTTTGCCAACTTAACCTTTTCCTTTGGAGCCATCCTATGAATAGGGTGTATAACAAGTATGGTACCATGGATTAAGTCAATTCGGAATTCTATTTCCCGATGCGGGGGCAACCTCTTTACTTCCTTGAAAACATCTTGAAAGTATTTAATGACAGATATCCTTTCTAAATCCATTTGAGATGAATCCAACGCATAAATGAAGCTGTCTCTTATTGAACTAGGTCTTTTACATATTAGTTCGTCCAAAATTCTTCTGGTTGTGGTTTTTAATATGACTACTCGATTGTTACAGTCTAGAATAGCTCTATACTTGGATAGCCAATCCATTCCGAGTAAAATATCAAACCCAATGAAATCAAGGACGAATAGGTTGCAGAATAGATGGATTTGGTATGTAACTCTTACATTTTTATAGGACATACAGAGATTGGTCGTACTGCCTATGGGATTAGATACGCAAAGAGGGGTTTCTACTATTTTTGGGATATGTTTTAATTTATCGACTAATTTCTTAGAAATAAAACTGTGGGAAGCTAAAGTATCAAATAAAACTCTTACTGAAATATCATTAACCTATATATTACCTTCTGGAACTCCCTTGCCCTTTACGTCTTCAGCGGTCGAAGGCTTGCCTTTTATAGCATATGCCTTAATCTATTCTCCCTTCTTCATCAACGAGCACGTTTTCTTCTAGTGACCTGGCTGATGGCAATGATAACAAAGACTCTTATGAACCATAAGAGAAACGTTTTCCCGCTTCTGCATCTTGGGACTCCTACACTGTGTTGAGAGATGACCTTTCTTGTGGCAACTGAAACAAGCAATATCCTTATAACGATTCTCTTGGGACCGTCAACCATTCTTTCCCTACCACGACTTCTTCCTCTTGTCCTAATTGTTGCTATTTCCTTGGGCTGCCACAAGCTTTCTTTTATCCAATGCTTCGTACTGGGAACCCATATCTAGTAAGTCCATGAAGGTTCCTTGGCCAGTCATTCGTTCCTGATATTGCTCTTTCATTCCCGCAATAAACAATTCATTCTTCTTCAAGGGCGTGTCTATTAGTCTCGGCCTAAAACAAGATAACTCAGTGAACTTATTTGAGTACTCCTCTAAAGACATATCCTTTTGTCTTAAGTCCATGAAATTTATGCAAAGACGGGATTTTCCAACTGCACATATATACTGCTCCTAGAATAATTCCTTAAATCTAGCCCATGACAAGTTGTCTTCAGATTCATTCACAGTGATGGATTCCTACCACGCAAGAGCTCCTTCTTGTAGCTTCCAGGAAGCCAAGAATCTTTTTTGCTCATCCTCTACATTCAATCCTTTGAATATTCTCTCACAAGAGTGGAGCCATGCTTGTACTTCAACAATAGACTCGGTTCCTTGGAATGGTTTCCCACCCAAGTTAGTATAGTTCTGACAAAGAGTAGAGGAATTTGTTTGAGGCTGTACTGGAATTACTACTTCTTGCACGGTCGCAGCATTATGACCATTAGTATTTGTCGTGCTGTTGCTTCCACTTCCTCATACTCTGTGGTTGCTCATTTCTTACCATTTGAATAAGTAAAGAGACAATATAGAACATGCATACGAGATTATCTTAGGGAATGGATATTAAGCTTTTAAATGATTTTGGATGGATTTATTTTGAAAGATACGCTCTTTTATTGATGAAACTCATTCTAGGTATTACTAACCCTATCTCTAATGAGTCGACCCCATCAAGGCTTAGGTACTCGCTAACTTAAGCTTTGACAATAGCTGTGATGACTCTCCTTTTCGACCCTTGAAGATCGACACTAATACATCCATGGTATTCACGTGTTGCAAATTCAAGTTCCAAAAAGGCAGATAATCAGGAGTTTATAAGAAATAAAGGTAGAAAATAGAATAATAACAGAAACTCATATCGTATTAAATAACATAATTATATAGCTGGAAAGTACATATAATCACTCCAAGTGATTCATCAGAGTTACGATAAGTGCTAACCCAGCTTAAGATATTTATAACTACATATCCATGTATGGGCTGGTAGATACAAAGTACGTGATACACGGTACAATGTAAAGTTGAAAATAGATAACTATGGACAGAGGATCCTCTGCCTTCATACTCCGGGCTCCTTCCAAAATGCTCCAAACTACCTAATGACTTGACTGCCTAAAAAATAGGGTACACAGAGTTTAAGGGAAACGAAAAATAAATTCCGTGTCATTCATGGGACTAGTGTGAGAAACTCAAAATACGAATGTTTGAAAACAAAAGGGTATCTCACAAGACCACACTGCACATAAACATAGAACAGGTTTCTACCTTATGATAACCAAAACCTTTTATACGTAAATTTTTAAAATTTTATTTTTAATGACATTCTTTTGAAAACATTTTCAAATAAACTTATAAATCTTAGCTAAAATGCTTGCATCTCAAATTTCAGTATTTGCACAACTAAGTCTGTATTACACTTATTGGGTATTGGATTTCCAACTAAATAGCGAGGTAAGGGACTACCTCCCGGACAGTGCATTTCTAGAGGAATGCACTCGAGGACCCTATGTTGGTCGTCATGCGAATTAAGACCGGCCTATCCGAAGATTACATGAATAGCACCAAGTATTACATCACCCGGCCGTTACCAACCTATTCGGGATCCCCATCATTCACTACATAATTTAAACCCGACGTTATAGCGGGTAGAAATTTTATAGATCTAGAAGGTTATTTCATACCCTGACTGTTTGTGAGCCACTTAGCCTTAAAGCATCCCTTGTTTCACCATTCCCGGGTGTGAGGCTTGTGGTAACGATTACCTTTTTTGCATAGCACATCTTCCACTTTGAATGCCACTTTGCCATTTCGCAATCACACAACTGATTTCTACAAATGTATAACTCCTTAGCTTGTACATCTCAGGAAAGGGTGTTATGGTAAGAGAAGTTGCCTTCTCCACCACCAAACAGATGATACGTTCGTAGAGATCAATCAATATGATTCAAAAATGCAATGTCAGACATTCATCCATGTTAGTTGTCCAGGAACAAGACAAGTCGAAGGCACTTTCCTACCACATCCTGTCGGGAATTATCACTAAGATTAGTAGCAAATAGTCCTCATGTTTCGGAGATTTCTAGAACGAAGGGACCAATGCTATTTACTTATCTCGAGAGCTACCCAGAGATTATCAACAAGCAGTCCATCCGAAATAAAGATCCCAATCTTTTAAAATCATGGTCTTCAATATATCTTCTTCACTTTCGAATGCATAAATTGGTTCGCGTGGTTTTTGGATAGGGATTACCCAAATCCGACTCAGATTTCGATGAACCAATCATCGATAAAAAGATGTTAAGTAGGTGGATAATAAATGTTCCATTTATTTGTTTTCTTTTTATCCAAAGATATCTTTTACTAATTTTTATCTTTTGAAAACCATTTCTTTTCAGTATATACGGAATTCATTAAACATCCTTATGAAAATTTAATAAATCATTTTCATAAATTATTTAGAATACATTATTGAGTAAAATAGGGTTAAATATATATTGTACTACTTTTACTCAATTTTAATTTTTGTATTCAATAGGTACTATGGACAGAATAACGGTGAAATCACCTTTTAAATTCCATGAATAGTATGAGTTCCCTCCTCAGAATTTAACACCAAGTATAATAAGATTATTTCTATATGATCCAAGTTGTTCAAATTTGAAAAGTGTAATCTTTTATACTTAACTCGTTTCCAACATTTCAATCTTATCTATCCCTCATCTAGATGAGGCCAGGTGAGCTAGGGTATTGGTTGCTCCTTAACATCTCCTGAGTTTAAACACCGCAACCAGATCTCACAAATAGAAAAATCAGGTGTACTCGTTGGCTTATTAGGGCCAAGATTAAGTAATTTCTTATAACAGCTTTACTTCAATTTATTTACTTAAATTTTTTTAAATAAATTATAAAACCTTTAAATCATTTTTAAAATGCTTATTTACTTATTAGAAAATATTTGTAAATCTTTGGAAAAGAATTGTGAAGTCTAAAATCATATTTTAAAAGTTATTGAAAAAATGCTACAAAAAGTGCTGCGAAAGATGTTTTAAAAGCTATATTGATTAAAACGACTTTTATATCATTTGGAAATTATATATATAACTCAAATCTCTATTGAAATATCTTAAAAGATTTATAAGGTTTATTTTATAACTTTAAACATTTAAAATATCCATTTTAAATCATTTTTAAACTTTGGCCATTAAAATGCAAAACCGCGGTATTTTTGAAAACTTGTTTTGAACTTAATTGAAAATCTATAAGATGACAACTTGATTTTCTTTCTTTGATTAACAACTATGGATATAATAGTTTAGAAAATTCTTACTACAAAGAATTCTGAGCTATATTCCACTTTATACACTCATTTGAATACTATAGCGCGAAATCGCGAACTACCGTTACATGACGCGCCTAGTTTTGAATCGATTATTAATTTCAATTTAAAACTTGCCAAGACAAGTTCAAATTATTATAAATGTTTATAAAACATTTCTAGTCATTTTTAAGGGGATTAATGATTCCATATTTACTTTTATAACTTGATTATCGACATGTATTTAACGTGACTTGTTAAACAACCATAATAACAATCAATACTTGATGAACAACATATAAACAAGCATCCATGGTAACCATTTCACATCATCACATATAGATATATATATATATATATAAAATAAAATAGAGTTTCTCACCTTGAAATAAAATGATTAACTACAAAATAGATTATCCTTTCTAACTCAAATCGAAGCTCATGAACACTCCTCTAGAAGCTCCTATAGGTTTCGGCCTTGCTTGTGAAGTCGGTAGGGGTTCACAACCTTGTTTTGTGAGGGTGGTAGGCTCGGCTAGGGTGGTAGGCCATGGGTTTGAAGAGAAAGAGGAAGGGTTTGGGTGAGTTTTGAAGTGATATATATATATACTATATAAATTTAGATATAATTTGCTAGAATTTTCTTTATATTTTTCTTAGATGGAAGCCATTAAAATCTGTAGGAAGCTTTTGTAAAAATGAAGAAGAAGATGAATGGATGGAGTGAAGAAGTAAAGTGGTATTTATAGGCAAATGGAAGTGTAAACATCTCCTCCTTACATCACCATACATCATCATGCCACCTCCTCCTCCCATCACCATGAGCCAACCACCTCCTTCCTAGGTATGGTCGTGGGCACATCATGGAAGGGCAGGGCCATGTGCTTCTTTAATTTGACATTTGATAGTGATAATTAGTTTAGATTCTCACTCCACAACCACATGCTCCACCTCCTTTCATCATTGCCTTATGCATAGCTACCTCCTTCCACCACCATCTTAGCTCTACCATGTCCCCTCCATCAGCTCCTTGCTCGGCCAAGTCACATCAAGCCATGTGCTTTCATAGATGTGATGTTTGATGATAAGGTTTGGTTGCTTAAGTGGGAAGGAGTTGTTTATAATATCTTATATGTTTATATATTTAGTATATATGTGTATATATAAGTGTTCATGTACATATGCATATGGTTTCTTGGATGGGTATATGTATCTATTTATTTGGATGTCGCATACAATTCACAATGTTCTACAACTTCTATACGTTAAATCAATATGAATTTCGATTTCCATTTCAGGTCATATTTTCACTTCTTATTTAATATACATATATTTGTAAACAAAGTTTGAAAATAATATTTCTATTATAATTTTAAATAAATGGCTTTTAAATTTGATTTAAAAACCATTATTTAGCCATTTAAACTAAATTTTTAAATTCAATCATATTTTTTTTATAAGTGATGAATTTATGGGTAGTTACACCGGTTCTGTGTTGGTAGAGGACCGTCTGTTGGTGCCTCGTGCATTTTTCTAGAGATGTAGTATTGGAAGGTAGTCCTTTACCTTGTCATCGTATCAAATCCATTCTCCAATATGAGCCTTTATGGTTTTAATTGTAAACCTATTATGTTAGAATTTAATAAATGTAACAATTTCGGCTATGATTAATGTGTATTTGCATCCTTCACACTATTATAATATCAGAGGATTTAATATGAAGTGTTTTGGTTATTATAACGTAAAAACCTGCCCATGTTTTTGTGTGGCGTGGTCTTACGAGATACGTTTGTTTTGAAAGGTTTTTATGACTTTAAAAATTCAATTGAGATGTGTTTTCTCATGCTGGTTTACAAGACTAATCCGGGCATTATTTCCTTCACATGCTCGGGTTCAGGTCGAGTATATTTACATATTCAGTTTGGATGCTTTGGAGCTCTGAAGATGAGCTGGAGGTCTTCAAATCGTATTCACGGATATGTTTCCCCTGCATTGGTTATTTAAAATTATCAGCTTTTGTGAGGACATGTTGTTATCACTATCCAGGCTGATGATTAGTTATTTGTGTACTCTAATTTGATGTATGTATATTGCAGTTTCTCTTTTGTAAAGATCATTGATATTATATTATATGTTGTTCCGTTGTGTTGTGAGATTATGTGTTGTTTGGTTTTCTTTCTTTCTCCTCTCTACTCTTCTTTCTTCTTTCT
This sequence comes from Allium fistulosum, assembly GCA_030737815.1. NCBI lineage: Eukaryota > Viridiplantae > Streptophyta > Magnoliopsida > Asparagales > Amaryllidaceae > Allium > Allium fistulosum. The sequence continues at coordinate 1,363,171,108 of CM060902.1, read as the reverse complement.
TCTTTCTTCTTTCTTTCCCCTAACTACTCGCATTTTCGTTTAATTAGAGTGGGACATGGGTGGTTTATTGTCAGCTTGAAATGTGTGGAATTGCAGGTCGTTATAGCTAGTATCAGAGCTTAGGTTAGCGAACACATAGGCTTTGGTGGGTTACTCATTACAGATAGGGTTAGTAGCACTCTACAATGAGTTTGAGTGTGTTATATATATATATATATATGAGTGCGTATTTGTTAGTGATATAAAAAAATATTTTATATTGTGTTGATTGATTTATTGAGTGGGTTATGAATTCTAGTCAATACGAGCAATTAACATTATTCATAGGGATCACTAGACACTTGAACATAGCAATTCGATATAGTATCGTTTTGAAATTGGGTAAATAAAATAATTTTACCTTGATTATATTTTATTTATAAAGGAATAATTTTTAGAAATTATTATAGTTATATATGGTATGTTGGTTGGATTTAACGTATAATGTTAATAAAAGTTGTTTATTATAATCTGAACAAAGATAAACATTTGTAAAATGAGTTATATGAGAAAGTGAATTTATAAACGTGAATTATAAAGTATGGTTATAATTAGAATAATAAACATTTGTAAAATGATACTATATCAGAAGTGAAATTATATAAGTATGATTATAAATGTGATTTGTAAATAAAAAGGAAATGAAATTGTATAAGTATATTTATAAATATGGTTATGAATAAAAACGAATTTAAAATAAGAAATTGAGAATTTAAATCCTAGTTATTTTGAAAATTGTTTTTCAAAGGTTTTGGAAGAAATAATAATAGTACAAATTTAAAAATATTTCGATTAGAAATATTGTAAAAATGGAATTTAAAAGAAATAAGAAAGCACTGAACTCACTTCGGTCGTTGGAAAATAATTCAGGTGATAACTTCAGCATCATCAGTATTCATTTTCAAGTTTCTAAGTGACGGATTGCCACCATAAAAGTTTATTGGTAAAATACAGATTTTTTTGGCGAACAAAGATTGTTTTAGATTTCAAAAGTATGATTTGATGACAAGGAGATATGTATATATCATGATTTCAAAGTGTTTTGAAAAGCCGAGTGTTTGAAATCTGAAAATTTTCATTTAAGTGTTTTGTGCAAATATAAGAAAATAATCTTTTGTATCTTATAAGTCGAAAAATAGTAAGTTAAAACAAATTTTAAATTTATTAAATATTCTAGTTAAGTAAGGCAAATTGGAAATTTTATACACTCTTAGGATGTAGAAGAGTGTGAAATGAATATAAACTTAAGTCGTAAAGTAATTATATAACCACAAGTTCTAATTATAGAACGTGGATGAACTTAAGTAAAGATTTATGAAATTATAAGTAGATAAATTTATATAACTTATAAATTTGAGAAAATGGATAATAAAACCAAATTTTAAAAAAGGTTAAAAATTATGGTTAGCAAAAGAAAATCTGAAATTGAGCTATGAAATGAAATTTAACTTAAGTAAAGTTAAATGAAATTGATTGTGATTTAAAATAAACATGAACTTAAGTTTGGAAGTTATAATAAAAATAAGTTGTGTTGTATAAAATGTTTATAATAAGCTTAAGTAATGATTTTATGGAATGGTTCCTAAGTGATATTAGTATTAAAGAAATATACTAAGAATGAAATGAATGAGAATAAAATGAATGTGAATAAAAAGAATTTTATGTATTAAGAAACCAATTGAAATAAATACATAAGTTGTATGTAGATCATTTTATTCGCATAACTGTTTGATCTAGATTAGAATACATGATTTCGAGGAGATTTACCCTAGTCTGAGTTAGGATTTTTCACTCGATTCTTAATGGTGAACACTGGATACGAATTTTTGATTTATTCTAAAAATTTCTATCGTAGTATATGGCTATGCAAGGAGAATGACGGTTTCTAATCAAGGAACCGGATCAAAGTCCGCACTAGAGAAGTCGAATGAGTGATACTAGTTCGTAGTGAAATTGCATGATCGAGAGAACGATCAAATTTGATATTGCATACGGATGGTCTATGGACATCTTATGGGCTTTAGTATGATTGTATGCTATGCTTAGCTAACTTTGTTTACTAGTAAATGTAAGCACTATTAAGTAAGGATGTGCGGTGGTTTCCTTGGTTGCATATGGTGGTTATATTAGTCTATGTTATATAGTGATTTTACTTTTCATATACTTGTTCTCACTTGTTGCTAAGTGTTTAGTAGGCACCAACAGTGTATGCTTCGCGTTTGGAGCTCGCTTTCATATTATATTGATTGTATATGCTTGCTAATATTAAGAAAAGGTACACTTCTCGGACTATATATCGTATTTTTATGTTTTTCCCTACGAATTGCCTCATCCTTGAGATGAGATGTGTGAGAAATGTGGATTAAGGATCTTAAGGCTATAATTAATACTAGAGGGGGGTGAATAGTGTTTTAAGAAATTTGTTAATCTTTTTGAGTTTATCTTAATTTGTTAACAATGTATGCACTAATCAGACACAGATATGAACACAGAATCAATCACAGATGCAAATATAAAGTAAAAGCAGTAAAGGAAAGAACACACCGGATTTTATACTGGTTCGGAGTTACCCTACATCCAGTCCCGCACAACTAAGTACGGATTTCCTTTCAAAAACAATTCAACAATTACAACCCTCGGCTTCAAGGCTACGAGGTACACCCTCCAGAATCACAATCCTCTAGGTAGAGATACTTGATTTCCGGGGCAACAAGTTCACCCAATTGATTTCCAGGGCTACAATCACACCTTCACTTGCTCAATTGATTACAAAAAGTCAATAACTCAGATTAGCACTTGGATCTTGTAGAGATAGTGGAGAGAATCAAAACCAGAAATTATCTAGTTAGATTCGATATTGATTTCAGCAGAGTAATGGTGTAATTTGTAAATAAGAAAGTGGAGAAGAAGAAGAGAAGTTAAATCAGAGAAAAGTATTATAAAATTCGTTGAAACTGACCCCTATTTATAGAAGAACAACAGCCATGACCATTCATGAAAAGTTATGGCGAATAGACACTTCTTTTGAAATTTGAATTTTGAATTAAACTGTCACCATGTCGACATGGTGCCTATGGGCATGTCGACATCCCTCAGCCAAATTTGATGTTTTGAATTTCTATAAAAATAATATTTATCTTATATTAAAACTTTATAAATATACTTGAATATAGTTGAAATTCATAAGTAAATATAAAGAACAATATATATATATATTATTTAACTATAATTTAAATCAAAGTATAAATAATTTAAAAGTTAAATATATATATTATTTGAAAAGATAGTTTAAATCAGGAGAAATTTTGACTCTAAAAATAAAGTTGTTTTGAGGCTAAAATTATTTTAAAAATGAAATCGAGGGTTTTGAATCTTTTTAAAAGGAAAGTTTTGAAATCATTTCGAAAACAAGATAATTTTGAAAAAATCATTTGAATTAAGCTTAGTGGATACAAAACAATGTCCCACTAGATTTTCGTAGGTTCCATCCTACTTAGGGTTCCATCCCTTTAACGGGCTCGTAGTGGATTCCATTCCACGAATAAATTGGATATTAAGATGCCAGTGCTTTTCTACGAGTTTTAACAAATATTCCTAATAAAACAAACTTAACCTTGAAATCTTGAACTCTTGATAATCTTGATACTCATGAGTCTTCTATCTCTATATCTTGAATCTCTATACTGTACAGTCTTCATTCTTGATACATGCATGGTTAGATCCTGCATATACATACATATATATATATATATATATATATATATATATATATATCTAAACTTGTAATGTTAGTATTTATATTTCATAATCTATTCTAAGGTTGTTGTCATCAAAACCATCATCTCATGGACTAACAATCTCCCCTTTTTTGATGATGACAACCTTTGTTTATAAAATATTCCTTCTATCCTAATAACTCCCCCTAAAACTAACAACTCCCCCTTAATCTATGCCTAACTATCCTATTTTATATTTCTCCCCCTTTGTCATCAACAAAAAAAACTTACTCTCCCTTATTCTTGGACTTCAGTACCTACATTGATAAACTATACAATGGAATATATATAATATATAGATTAAGAAATAATGATACTTATGAGCATAATAACTTAATTAAAGACTATATTCATTTCAGTGTATATATATATATATATATATGTTTCACACACCAAACTTCAAACCAAATAAAATCAATCCACACAAAGTATCAATTCAAACCAAATTAAATCAAATAAATTAATTCGAACAAATCAAACAAAGAAAGAAAATTAAACGTTACGAGGAACATCTACCCATCCATCTTCTCCAAATATAGGGTCTGCTTTAATTGCATCCCAATTCTCATTGTCATTGGTGAGAGAGACAGGAGGATGTGCTTCATTATCATCCTTGTGTAGAGAGGAGATCATCCATCGTATTGCATCGAAGTGTCTCTCTTGTTCCTTGATCATCTGTATTTGACTCAATTCTAAGTGACGCTGGTTTCGTAGAATAAAAGAGAGAATATTCTTGAATGAATTGAGTGTTTCTTCAAGATTTTCAGATAGATTATGAATAGGATTGGCCATAATTGAATTAGAGAAAGAAATGAAGGATATAGATAATGAGAAATAAATTTCAGTGAAGATTTCTGGAAGAAAAAGGTATATATAGGTGTAGAAATTCGTTTGAAATGAATAGACATTTGGTAGTTATTCAAATTTCAAATTCAAAATCAATAATCACTTCTGACCAGTACATGTCGACATGGTCTTCTAGGGGATGTCGACATGGGTTAGTGAAAATTTATGACAACTTTGATTTTATGAATAATTGTGTATATGTATATATTTATATAATATACTAACATTTACTCTAGAGATAAGATAAGATAGATAACAGAAAGGAAATTTCATTTCATTACGATAATACAAAGGTTAAGCATAATGAACTACATGAACATTCGAAAAAACAAACTAAGACAAATACAATAAGATACTAAAAGATAAAACTAGTTAGAAGATGAAGATGATGAAGATAGTCCAAGTTTCTTGCTGACTTTTGAAAAGAACTTGTTCATCTTCGAAGAAACGTTATCCAACTTCTTACTAACGGATCGTTTTAAAATCCGTTGATTCTCCACAATTATCTTTTGGTTTTTGAGAAGGGTTTTGTTGGAAGGATTGGAGGGATATTCAATACTTTCTAGGGATATTTCACCTTCTTCTTCTTCTTCTATTTCCATTTCATCCCTTTCTTCTTTTTCTTCCTCTTCCATATCTTCATGAGCCAAACGCTCTTCCTTTTCGGTAAGAGTCTCATAAGGTTGAAAAACATATGGGATTTTCATGAGAGAAATGTTTGAGATATTAAAAACTTTTCTTGAAATAAATTCTTCTCCTTTGAAATTTACTCCAAAATAGTTGAAAATCCGAGTAAGGTAAATTCCATGATATAAAGTGTTTTCTCCCATTTCAAAATTTTTAGGACGAAGTTCATCCAAAATAACTTGCGCCCAATTGATATCATAATTTCCAAAAATAGCAAAAAGTGCTTTACACACTTTTGAAGTAGGATTGTTAAAATTTCGCGATCTTGGGGTCAAAGTATGTTGTAAAAGAAGATTGACAATTCTTGCTTTAGGACGAAAGTTTCGATTCTTAAATTCAAAGTTTTCATCTCCTTCAAAAATATGATGAAATGTCTCACGATCATGTTCATCGATTTGAAAACTAGAAAGATCCATTCCCGTGCTTTTGCAATTGAGAATGGTACCCAAAAGATCACAATTCAAAACAATTTGAGTGCCTTTGACACTACTCCAAATTTCATTCTCATTTCCAATATAAAAACCACGGTTTAAATTAGCATAGAAGATTTTGACAAGATTAGGATAGCAAACAAAATCATTTTGAGAAGATTCAATAAGACTTAAAACACCATTGTTTGCAAAAAGAGAATCAATTTTATAAGAAGAAAAATCTTGAAAAATAGCAAATTTTCCGGAATGGACTTTGGCATAATTAGCATAATTGATGTATGCTTTAATTGCCTCCGGATCATTGAATAATTGCTCCTTGGTTTTTCTGGAAATTCTCATGGTTGAAGGGTTGCTTGAAGAAACCAATAGAGTAGTGAGTAGAGAGCTTGAAGATATGAAGAGAGAGTTTGAATTTGAAAATGAAAGTGAAAAGATATGATAAAAGATAGTGAATAAATAGACTTTCAAAGTACATATTCTCTAGTCAAAAGGTATCTTTTCAGAGAAATAAATGAAGTGAAAAGGTGGAGGGAAATTCAAACATTTGAATTCAAAATTTGAAATTCAAATTCAGGTAGGCATGTCGACATCATGGTAGGGGCCATGTCGACATGTGGCTTTGAATTTTCATGACATGATTTTTCCTAAGTTATCTAATATACATATATATAAATATTATTATTAATGTCTATTTCTGAAATATTATTATACTTATAATATATTTCAGAATGTGTCAAAAATAATAAAAATAATAATAAAATAATAGTAAAATAATAGTAAAAAATAGAAAATAAATTTTAAAATTCAAACAACATATCAATTCAAAATCAATCAATCAATCAATCAATTCAAAAACAACCAATCAATCAATCAATTCAAGCATGCAATTTCAGCCAATGTATTGTAAACGTGTACCTTTTTAAGAGTCTATGTCTTTGGTATCGACTAAATCGAGAATTGCTGTGAAACACATATTTGAATTATCTTTCTTCTGTTCATCGTCGCTGGAGGATGAGTCAGAGTCATCTAGAGTAGCAGTGAATGCACGTTTCCGTTTCTTTGCAGAATCATTGTTTGTAGGAGAGTTTTGCTTATCTGGATGCGGACAGTCTCTTTTGATATGACCTGGTTCGTCACAATTGAAGCATTTAATAAAGTTTGGTACTGTAGTCTGATTACCGGAATTCTTAAAGTTGTTTCTCTTGGAACTATTCAATTTTCTGTACTTCAGGAATTTCTGAAATTCCTGGTCATAAATGCTATCTCTTCATCATTATCACTGTTTGAGTCTGATCCATCGATTAATGCATTGAATGCCATTGATTTCTTTTCAGATGCTTTGCTTTCTCTTCTCCCGATCATTTGAACTTCAAACGACATTAGATTTCCAATCAATTCTTCTATCTTTAAAGTACTGATGTCATTTGCCTCTTCAATTGCAAGTGTCTTTTGATCCCATTATGGAGTGAGAGAATTTAAAAATTTTCTGACTTGATCTTCTTCCGAAAATTCCTTTCCCAAAGATATTAAAGAATGCACAATATCTTGAAATCGACTATACATATCTGAAATAGACTCATTAGTATTCATTTTAAATAACTGAAACTGATTTGTGAGCATGGAAATTTTGGTCTGTTTAACTTTGCTTGTTCCTTCGTGAGTTACTTGCAAAGTTTTCCAGATTTCATATGCAGACTTACAAACTGACACTCTATTAAATTCATTTCTTTCAAGTGAACAAAACAGAATATTCATTGCTTTAGAATTATTTTGTGCAACAGTCTTTTGCTCAGTGGTCCACTGTGCAAAATTAGTTGTGGGTTCAGAATATTCAGTTTGTGTGATATTCCAAGTATCTAATCCTACAGATTGTAAATATATTTTCATCCTACATGCCCAATATGCATAGTTACTGCCATTAAAAAGTGGTGGTCTGGTAGTAGACTGACCTTCTACAAATGAACTAGTGTTGGTGGTAATAGCAGTACTAGTGTTAGTAGCCATTTTGAAATTTTTCAAAATTCAGATAATGAAACTTTTGAAAACAAGGCTCTGATACCAAATGTGAGAAATGCGGATTAAGGATCTTAAGGCTAGAATTAACACTAGAGGGGGGGTGAATAGTGTTTTAAGAAATTTGGTAATCTTTTTGAGTTTATCTTAATTTGTTAATAATGTCTGCACTAATCAGACACAGATATGAACACAGAATCAAACACAGATGCAAATATAAAGTAAAAGCAGTAAAGGAAAGAACACACCGGATTTTATACTGGTTCGGAGTTACCCTACATCCAGTCCCGCACAACTAAGTACGGATTTCCTTTCAAAATCAATTCAACAATTACAACCCTCGGTTTCAAGGCTACGAGGTACACCCTCCAGAATCACAATCCTCTGGGTAGAGATACTTGATTTCCGGGGCAACATGTTCACCCAATTGATTTCCAGGGCTACAATCACACCTTCTCTCGCTCAATTGATTACAAAAAGTCTATAACTCAGATTAGCACTTGGATCTTGTAGAGATAGTGGAGAGAATCAAAACCAAAAATTATCTAGTTAGATTCGATATTGATTTCGGCAGAGTAATGGTGTAATTTGTAAATAAGAAAGTGGAGAAGAAGAAGAGAAGTTAAATCAGAGAAAAGTATTATAAAATTCGTTGAAACTGACCCCTATTTATAGAAGAACAACAGCCATGACCATTCATGAAAAGTTATGGCGAATAGACACTTCTTTTGAAATTTGAATTTTGAATTAAACTGTCACCATGTCGACATGGTGCCTATGGGCATGTCGACATCCCTCAGCCAAATTTGATGTTTTGAATTTCTATAAAAATAATATTTATCTTATATTAAAACTTTATAAATATACTTGAATATAGTTGAAATTCATAAGTAAAAATAAAGAACAATATATATATATTATTTAACTATAATTTAAATCAAAGTATAAATAATTTAAAAGTTAAATATATATATTATTTGAAAAGATAGTTTAAAATCAGGAGAAATTTTGACTCTGAAAATAAAGATGTTTTGAGGCTAAAATTATTTTAAAAACGGAATCGAGGGTTTTGAATCTTTTTAAAAGGAAAGTTTTGAAATCATTTCGAAAACAAGATAATTTTGAAAAAATCATTTGAATTAAGCTTAGTGGATACAAAACAATGTCCCACTAGATTTTCGTAGGTTCCATCCTACTTAGGGTTCCATCCCTTTAACGGGCTCGAAGTGGATTCCATTCCACGAATAAATTGGATATTAAGATGCCAGTGCTTTTCTACGAGTTTTAACAAATATTCCTAATAAAACAAACTTAACCTTGAAATCTTGAACTCTTGATAATCTTGATACTCATGAGTCTTCTATCTCTATATCTTGAATCTCTATATTGTACAGTCTTCATTCTTGATACCTGCATGGTTAGATCCTGCATATACATATATATATCTAAACTTGTAATGTTAGTATTTATATTTTATAATCTATTCTAAGGTTGTTGTCATCAAAACCATCATCTCATGGACTAACAAGATGTATATTATATGTATTGTAAATTTTCCAATCGAGTCATGCAAAGGAGATGCTGGCGAAATTTTCCGTAAAATTAAGGCATTAGAATTTTTTTGAGAATTTTGAGAAATTTTGATAACTAAAATTTGATTTTTGTGTTATAACTTAGAATGATATTAGTTGGTATCGGTGAATGAATTTTAAGACTTGGAAAGTTTTATATTCTATTTCAGCTAATTGATTTTGGAAAGTTAATGGGTTCTATGGTATTTTTCTTACCTTAGCAATTTCGAGGACGAAATTCTTTGAAGGAGGGAAGTCTGTAACAAACCAGGATTTTGATCATTTGAATTTGCAATATTTAATTAATTTTAAATATCAAAAAGTTAGTTTTATAAGTCAAACAGCTTAAATTTCAAATATAGGGATTTAATGTCAATAAAAATGATTTCGAAAGCTGATTTAAATTCTATTTAAATAAGAGTGAAGATAGTAAACTTTTAAATTTGAATTTAAAAGTGATTAGAATGGTTTTAATAATAATTCATTTCAATTAATGTGTGAAAATAGTCTTCCGGGACACTATCTCGGATTTTGACGAAACTAGTGCCATTAGATCCGTAATAATGAATTATTGTATATTAACGAATTTTATGGCGATCGGATGTATCGTTTAATCGTACGAGCTTGAAACACGTAGAAATTAGTTTAAGGAATTTAAATTAATATAATTTGATTTTGAAAGTTAACCTCTGTATATGATGGAATTAGGTTCCGATGCTAGTTCCATTGTGTTCGGAATGGGGGTATTTAGTATAGAACGTCAGGCGGCATGCCTCGTTTAGAGTTTGAAATTTTTAGGGATGAATAATGTTTGAAAATTTTCTATAAAAGGACCTTAACTCATTCTATTTGCCCAACCAAATTCATGAAACCCTAGCCACAATTAAAAGCCCTTCATCCAACGGTCGTCTTTGATCGGAGCCACCACGGGCCGATCTAGGCTTTGACCTCAACTAAAGAATTGCTCAGCTAGTGGAGATGTAGACAATGTACGGTTGGATTGGCAATCGGTGTGGCGTGCAAGTGGCCAAAGCTCAGTTGAACGTGGCGACTAGAGCTCGCGTTATCGAGCTCGTTCTTGCGCTAAGGGGGGTCAGACCACAGGCGTTAGGCACGGCATGGACGAGGCAATCTTCGATGAGCTTGTAGTGGCGGCAGGAGGCACGAAGCGGCGAAGGTTTTAAAATGAATGGCGACATTGGTTTTGAAAAGGAGCACGGCTTGGGTTTGGTAACGAAGGTAATTAAGGGTTTAAAACTTAATTAATTTAAGTTAATTAAAATTTAAATAATCTCAAATATTCTAACGTCCATATCTTGTCCATACGAGATCGGATTTAGATGGGGTCGGTTGCGTTAGACTTGTATCAATGATATATACATCATCGAGTTAGATTCATCAAATTCGAAGCTTGTAGGAATTTTAAGGAAAAATAGAACATTATTCGATTTCGGCGTTGAGTACAAGCGCGTCAGCATTGTCGGGTTATAAAGTGAGTTAACTCACCTTTTTGGATCCGCTTTGTAACAACCCGCATATTTTAAAGTTTTGAATATTTAAATATTTTATTTAAATATAGAATCGTTAATCAGATTAAAGTCCGAAAAGCTACTTTTTGTAAACAGTCGAATTGGGACTCAAGACCACTTTCATTGAGTCCAAAATGGCGTTTGCGACTTTTTTAAGTATAAACATCGATATATTTGGAGTAAGTTGAATTTTGCTATTTTCTATTGGGCTTTGGGTTTGGGTTTCACCCCAACTCACTCTATAACCTAGTTCAGCCCCCTCCTCTCCTCTTTATTTCATTTCTATTTTCTCTAACACTCAAGCAAAACTGAAAATGGGGGAAGAGTATAGGAATTAGAAATTCCAAGCCCTAGTTCTCATTTGCAAAACCAAATTCTTGCTCCAAATTCAAAGAGAAGCTAAGATTCAAGCTTCTAGAGTTGTGGTTGAAGAGAAGTTGATCTTCCTTTGCTTTCAAGCTTCTCCTTCATCATTTTTGGGTTTAAAGGTGAGTTTTGAACTCACATCTATGTCTATATCTTTGATAGTGGTTAGGTAGTGATTCCTAACATCTATTTCTTGTCCATTTGCTTTAGATTGAATTGGTTTTACGAATATTCCAATTTTTGGCGTTTTGAAGTTAAATCTTTAAAAATCTTAGCTTTGACGTTTGATCATGCTTTTGGTGGCGTATCGAAGAGCGTATTGGGCTGGGTTGCCGATTGGCGTAAATCCCTAGTTGTCGTGCTCGATCGATCATTTCCGGTAGGAGTTGGCCCTTCTTAGAGGCTAGGTTGAAAATGCTGCATAAACAGGTTCAGTCGACTGAACGTATTGGTCAGTCGACTGAACCATGAAACAAAATGTTTTTGTGCACCAGTTCAGTCGACTGAACCTGGAAACAGAATGTTTCTAGGCTTTGGTTCAGTCGACTGAACCTGGGAACAGAATGTTCCCTGGCATCAATCAGTCGACTGAATTATATGTGTCAGTCGACTGAACCTGAAACCCGAAAGTTTCTGGGTTCGAGTCAGTCGACTGACGATATAATCCAGTCGGCTGAATCGGGGAAACTTGCCTTTTTGCCCATTTTGGGCAGTTTTATGTGGGTTTCCGGTTTTTAATCGATTCTTGTTTCTCCAATTTGTTGTTATCACCTTTGTTGACTTTGATAACTTCTTTTTCGGGATTTTCGAGAATATCCATTTTGATGGATTCGGTATCGATTTCTTTGGATTTGATTCACGTCTTCGTATGTGAATTTTGGTGATTGATTGTTTCTACAATCATTTTGTGATTTGTCACTTTTAAATACAAAGGTTTCCATACTGGTAGTAAATATCCAAACACTTTTACAAAGATGATTTCAACTCTATTTTTAATACAAAGCTCGTTTATAAAACCGTTTTCTAATCTATTAGTATATACGAACCTTTACCTCATTCGAATGAGAAAATCTAATTAAACGGCTTAGCAAAACAAGTGGTATGAAACGCTTGCGTTTACTTCGTCGGTTAATTTATGGACTTGTTCAATTGAAAATCCTATGACAATTTTCGAGTGGAAATCTACAATTTGTTCGTAAATATTTAAGTTAAGCTAGTGGTTATGGGACATGAAGCTAAACTCTTATATTTACTGGCTTAGTGTAATTCACACTTTTTATTGATCGATGATGATCATTTTGTGATTTAGACTAGCGATGTGCGATGTCTATTTGTCTGCGAGGGAGACTAAACCCCGTTTTGTGGAACTTCGGTTCAATTTGGCAGGGTAGCGACCCGTGGTCTTCAGACCGTTTGTGGAGCTTCGGCTCAAAATTTATGGTTAGCGACCATGGAATAGCGTTCCATTTGTGATACACGTGTTGGTGAGTTTTCATGCTCCCGTTTGTGATAGGCCTTCCCCCCTTGTGATTTCTGGATTTCTAATTGATGACTTCTAGAATTTGTGTTTCACCAACTTTAGCGATTGGCATTAAAATGTTTGTCAATATTTGTAGTTTGGTAAATAAAATAAAGAATATGATATTCTTTTTGGTGCTTTGAGATCTTTGGGATATTGTATGATTTTGTTGTTGTTTTATATCATATTTGTTCTAGTATGACATTATTGTTATCATACATTCTTATTATATCTCTGCTTATATCTCATTCCTTTATCTGATATTTATAGCTAGACTGATCCGTTTATTATTTTCTTATTAAATAATACTCGGGTCAGACCGAGATGTTACAAGTGCTTCTGCTTGACTCCTTATCTGGGATCATCTTCTGACTTTTGTCTAACTACATTACATTTGTAGTTTTTGTTGTTATACATTCGAGATATAGACTCCATGATGTATACTTATTCTTTTGTCTAGCACTTGTATATATTCTTTTGTGATATTGTGGATCTTATATTACCACTACTATGATGTTCACTTTTATGTGTTATATTCATATCTGTTTCTGCCTTTGAGATATGAACATATGTGACTGATTTATGTTATGTTTATTTCTATATTTGTTTCCGAGGTCCACATAGCCACTGTGTGATTGCTTTGAGTTTGAATCGGTATGTCGAATTTGTTATACTATCTGACATATCGGTACTCGCACAAAGCAATTGCAAAATGGTCGCTCCTCAACAGCCTTATTCTTTGCGCTAGTCGACGGCATTACCCAATGGTGTTCTTGGCTAGCGTAAGTATAGAGGTGGGGCGTCACAGCTTGGTATCAGAGCCAAACTTCGGAACAATATAGAATAATCTAGCAAGGATCATTGTCCTAAGTCTTCCTTAGGAATCGTGCCATAGGATTTAATTCGAGTCATTGAACCCGTTCTATCCTATTTTCTTTTGTGATGCCTTGTTTTATCAATCAAGTTTGCTTGACATTCATTCTGAGATTAACCTTTTTCTCTTTTCTTTCTTTCTTAAAGAAAAGAAATGGTTAGACATGGCCGTCCCAGCGCCGATCAATCTAGTGCTACTCCCCAGGACGGAGTGTTTATGTCTGCTCAGCAACTTCTTGATCTTGTGAGAAATGCTCAAGCTGTCGGACCTATTCCTGAGCCCACACATCCTAAATCTGGGTTTGCACGCTTGTGCAGTGATTACACCAATTTGGGTGGAAAGCCATTCAAAGGTTCCGAGAGCGTTATAGAAGTCTAGGCTTGGCTTCGAACATGCGACCGCATCTTTTCTCGCATGAATCTTATTGATCTTCATCGAGTCCAAGTGGCTTCTAGTATGCTCCAAGAAAGAGCATTAGACTGGCACGAACTTCGGATCTCTGAAATTGTTGAAGCGGACCTTACTTGGGAGCAATTCCGGGAAAGGGTCGAGTTGAAATTCATGCCGGAAGCTGAAAAAGTATCTCTAGGTCGTTGCTTCATTGACCTTGTTCAAGGTGAATCTTCCATGACCGACTACGTCGCATCTTTCGAATCTCTCTCAAAATATGGGGTTGAATACATTAATACCCCATTGAAGAAAAATCAGAGATTTGTTTATGGCTTGAACAAGAGCCTCAAAAAGCCATTACTTCTGAAATTAGAAGTTTCCTTTGACTAGCTTGTTGATATTGCTCTTCGTCTCGAAGAGGCCGATAAAGATAGTGATGTTGAGGTCAAACCAAACATCAACAAGAAGAGACCTTTTAAATTCAAGCCTAATCCCAACAAGAAGGGAAAGCAAGCAACACCGGTAGCAAATACTCCTAACCCTCGTCGCGGAGAATGTTACAATTGTGGTTCTAAGGACCACTATGCAAACAAGTGCCCAAAGTCTCTTTCTTGCCACTATTGCAAGAGTTCGGGTCATAATTCGTGTCCTAAACTTCAAGGCAAGAAGGAGGGCAAGCTAAATGTTGTACAAGTCCCGGCTAACACTTCTCGTGGTCAAGGTATCTCTCATTCTATCCTTGATGGCATTATTATATTTCGTGATTTTCCTATTCGAGTTCTCTTTGATACGGGTGCATCTCACTCTTTTATATCAAAAGAACTTGTTGATGCTTTGTCTTTGAATGTTATTGGCTTGATGACTTCTTTGAGAATTGCGAATCCGGTCGGTGGATCCGCAACACTCAGTTTATTGTGTAAAGATGTCGAAATAATTTTATGTGATTACTCTTTCCGTGCCGATTTGCATGTTATGCGTTACCTTGGTTTTGGAATGATTTTGGGAATGGATTGGCTTAACCGTTATGAAGCCCATATCTTATGTCCTGAGCGGACTATATATCTTCGGCATCCTCAATCTGTTAAGCAGATTTCTCTCGTTCTGAAAGATTCAGATTCCAATTCGAAAGCATCCTTATATTCACTAAATCCTCATGATGACGATAACGATGATGAGGAAGATATTATTTCCCTCATTCACATTGTTCGTGAATTTCCCGATGTATTTGAGCCCGTTTTAGGATTACCACCTAAGCGAGCAATTGAGTTCAGAATTAATCTAATCCCTGGAGCTCTACCTATCACTCGTCCTCCTTATCGCATGTCCAATAGAGAAAATGAGGAGATGCGTAAACAATTATTTGAATTGGAAGCAAAGCAATTTATTCAATCTAGTTCCTCTCCATGGGGAGCTTCGGCTATTTTCGTGAAGAAATCTGATGGTACACTTAGGCTTTGCGTTGACTACCGCAAACTTAATGATCTCACCATCAAGAGTAAATTTTTTTTGCCGTGGATTGATGATTTATTCGATCAGCTTAGTGGTGCTAAAGTCTTTTCACAGTTAGAATTAGCAACAGGTTTTCATCGGCTCCGTATTGCAGAGGATAGCATTCCTTTGACATCGTTTCGTACTCGTTATAGATCTTATGAATGGTTTGTTATGCCATTTGGCTTGACGAATGCTCCAGCTTATTTCGTCGACCTTATGAATCGAGTTTTCAAAGACTTTCTCGATCGATTTGTTCTCATCTTTATCGATGATATTCTCATTAATTCAGAAACCGAAGAGGAGCATGAAAAACATCTTCGGATTGTGTAGGAAACTCTTAGGAGTAACCAATTGAAAGCAAAGTTTTCTAAATGCCACTTTTGGCAATCTCGTGTGAAATTTTTAGGGCATATCATTTCTGAATCCGGAATTTCCATGGATCCCTCAAAGATTGAAGCGATTCAAAATTGGAAGAGACCGGAGAGTGTGACGGAAATTCGTAGCTTTCTCGGATTGGAGGGCTATTACCGTTGGTTCATAAAAGACTTTTCCAAGATTTCTGTACCTCTTACTAATTTGACAAAGAAGGGAGTTAAATACATTTGGTCAGACAAATGTGAAGCTTCATTTCAAAAATTAAAAGAACTCCTTTCCGATGCTCCTATTCTTGTGATTCCCGATGGGAACCAAGACTTTATTGTTTATACCGATGCTAGTCGTGTTGGTTTGGGAGCCATTCTCATGCAAAGGGAACGTGTTATCGCTTATGCTTCTAGACAACTAAAGCCTGCCGAGACTAGATGCCACTCATGATTTGGAGCTCGCAGCTATTGTTTTTGCCCTTAGAATTTGGCATCATTATCTTTTGGGGGAGAAGTTTGTTCTCTACACCGATCATAAATTATTGAAGTATTTATTTTCTCAAAAGGAACTTAATTTGCGTCAACAACGTTGGCTCGAGTTACTTGCATCTTATGATCTTGATATTCTCTATACTCCCGGAAAGGGGAATCTTGTTGCCAATGCCCTTAGTCGTAAGCAACAAGCGATTGTTTCTTTGATGATATCCGAGTGGAATGATCTCGCGACTTTATCCACTTGTGAGATTCGAGATCGTGAATCTGATTTATGTTCATCTCTTGTTTTATGTAGCCTTGAGGCTCATCCTTCTCTTTTAGACCGCATTCTTCAAGCTCAAATGCATGATCCCGAATTGGTTCTTCTTGGCCAAAGTTGTAGGGATAAAATTAATATTGAAGGTTTGATAGACTTTGATATTGATGCTCGTGGCGGTATTCTAAAATTTGGTAGACTTATTGTGCCAAATATTATTGATCTTCGTAAAGATATTTTAGAAGATTCTCATCGTTCTAAATTTACCATTCATCCCGGTAGTAGTAAAATGTACGCGGATATGAATCGACTTTATTATTGGGAGGGAATGAAATCTGATATTGCTAACTTTATTAAGCGTTGCATGACTTGCCAACTCGTAAAGGCCGAGCATCAAAGGCCTGGTGGGTTATTGAAACAATTGGAAATTCCAATATGGAAGTGGGATCAAATTTCCATGGATTTTGTTGACGGTCTTCCCCGTTCTCGTTCGGGCCATGATAGCCTATGGGTGATAGTAGATAGACTTACAAAATCTGCCCATTTTATTCCCGTTGCATGACTTGCGTACTTTATTAAGCGTTGCATGACTTGCCAACTCGTAAAGGCCGAGCATCAAAGGCCCGGTGGGTTATTGCAACCATTGGAAATTCCAATATGGAAGTGGGATCAAATTTCCATGGATTTTGTTGACGGTCTTCCCCGTTCTCGTTCGGGCCATGATAGCCTATGGGTGATAGTAGATAGACTTACAAAATCCGCCCATTTTATTCCCGTTTGGTCCAATCGGACCGTACATATTTTGGCTAAACTTTTTGTCAAAGAAATTGTTAAATTGCATGGTGTTCCTACTTCTATCGTTAGCGATCGTGATCCATTGTTTACTAGTGGATTTTGGAAGGGTCTTCAAAAAGCTTTGGGAACGAAGCTTAATTTTAGCACCGCTTATCATCCTCAGTCCGATGGACAAACCGAGCGCGTGAATCAAACTCTTGAAGATCTTCTTCGTGCATGTGTTCTTGATTTTGGTGGAAGTTGGGAAGATCATATTTCTCTTGTTGAATTTTCCTACAATAATAGCTTCCAATCTAGTATTGGTATGGCACCTTTCGAGGCACTTTATGGAAGGCCATGCCAATCTCCTTCGTGTTGGCTTGAAGCCGGTGAGAAGCTGGTTTTAGGTCCAGATTTTATTCGTGATGCCATAGAAAAGATTGACCTTATTCGACATAGGATGAAAGAAGCTCAAACTAGACCAAAATCCTATGCCGATAATCGAAGAAGGAAATTATAATTTTCTGCGGGAGATTTTGTGTTTATTCGTGTTTCACCTATGAAGGGTGTTGTGCGTTTCAGTCGATCCGGAAAATTAGCACCTCGATATATTGGCCCATTTCCCATCACCGAACGCATTGGTTCCGTGGCTTATCGCCTTTTATTACCGGCTCAGTTTTCTGCTATTCATGACGTATTCCACGTCTCTCAACTTCGGAAATGCCTTCGAGATTCCGATTCTATTCTTGAGCCCGGTGTTATTGAAGAAATTGAAGTCTCGCCTAATTTGACTTATGAGCAACATCTTATTCGAATCATTGCTTCGGAGGTTAAACGCTTTCGAAATAAAGATGTTCCTCTTGTGAAAGTTCAATGGTCCTCAAATCCTAAGGATTGCTCTTGGGAATCCAGAGAATTCATCGAGCGGACACATCCGGACTTGCTCTCTTGTGCTCCTTAAGGTGAACTTTTTATTTCAAATTTCTTCTTTTTGTGTTGATATGCTTTTGTTGTTGTTACTTCTTATTTATTTCTTAAAGATTGCGAGGACGCAATTTCTTTAAGGAGGGGAGTCTGTAACAACCCACATATTTTAAAGTTTTGAATATTTAAATATTTTATCTAAATATAGAATCGTTAATCGAATTAAAGTCCGAAAATCTACTTTTTGTAAACAGTCGAATTGGGACTCGAGACCACTTTCATTGAGTCCAAAATGGAGTTTGCGACTTTTTTAAGTATAAACATCGATATATTTGGAGTAAGTTGAATTTTGCTATTTTCTATTGGGCTTTGGGTTTGGGTTTCACCCCAACTCACTCTATAACCTAGTTCAGCCCCCTCCTCTCCTCTTCACTTCATTTCTCTTTTCTCTAACACTCAAGCAAAACTGAAAATGGGGGAAGAATATAGGAATTAGAAATTCCAAGCCCTAGTTCTCATTTGCAAAACCAAATTCTTGCTCCAAATTCAAAGAGAAGCTAAGATTCAAGCTTCTAGAGTTGTGGTTGAAGAGAAGTTGATCTTCCTTTGCTTTCAAGCTTCTCCTTCATCATTTTTGGGTTTAAAGGTGAGTTTTGAACCCACATCTATGTCTATATCTTTGATAGTGGTTAGGTAGTGTTTCCTAACATCTATTTCTTGTCCATTTACTTTAGATTGAATTGGTTTTACGAATATTCCAAATTTTGGCATTTTGAAGTTAAATCTTTAAAAATCTTAGCTTTGACGTTTGATCTTGCTTTTGGTGGCATATCGAAGAGCGTATTGGGCTGGGTTGCCGATTGGCGTAAATCCCTAGTTGCCGTGCTCGATCGATCGTTTCCGGTAGGA
Organism: Allium fistulosum; assembly: GCA_030737815.1. NCBI lineage: Eukaryota > Viridiplantae > Streptophyta > Magnoliopsida > Asparagales > Amaryllidaceae > Allium > Allium fistulosum. The sequence goes on along the minus strand of CM060902.1, from coordinate 1,363,151,856 downwards.
GTTGGCCCTTCTTAGAGGCTAGGTTGAAAATGCTGCATAAACAGGTTCAGTCGACTGAACGTATTGGTCAGTCGACTGAACCATGAAACAGAATGTTTCTGTGCACCATTTCAGTCGACTGACCAGTCGACTGAACCTAGAAACAGAACGTTTCTGGGCTTCGGTTCAGTCGACTGAACCTGGGAACAGAATGTTCCCTGACATCAATCAGTCGACTGAATTATATGTGTCAGTCGACTGAACCTGAAACCCGAAAGTTTCTGGGTTCGAGTCAGTCGACTGACGATATGATCCAGTTGGCTGAATCGGGGAAACTTGCTTTTTTGCCCATTTTGGGCAGTTTTATGTGGGTTTCCGGTTTTTAATCGATTCTTGTTTCTCCAATTTGTTGTTATCACCTTTGTTGACTTTGATAACTTCTTTTTCGGGATTTTCGAGAATATCCATTTTGATGGATTCGGTATCGATTTCTTTGGATTTGATTCACGTCTTCGTATGTGAATTTTGGCGATTGATTGTTTCTACAATCATTTTGTGATTTGTCACTTTTAAATACAAAGGTTTCCATACTGGTAGTAAATATCCAAACACTTTTACAAAGATGATTTCAACTCTATTTTTAATACAAAGCTCGTTTATAAAACCGTTTTCTAATCTATTAGTATATACGAACCTTTACCTCATTCGAATGTGAAATGACCCTCCTATTTCTACCTTAATTTCATAAGGATTTTTTTTCCATCAGAGGGAATTTAAATCAAATAGAAATCAGAATACCATACAAGCTATTGACATAGCCACTTATTTCTTTTCTAAATAGGCAAATTAGGCATAATCAGCAGTTCAGACGTCTAAATTCTTATGACAGACGTCTAAATTTAATCTCAGACGTCTAAATTATTATGACAGACGGCTCAGAGATCTAAAATTGAAACAGAGAGTAAAAACCATTTTGAACTAAATTCAGACATCTAAATTTTTGTGACAGACGTCTAAATTCTTATGACTGACGTCTAAATTTAATCTCAGACGTCTAAATTTGATCTCTATGTACATGCATATGCACATTTAATTTATATGTGTCTGGATGTCCACCTATATTCATTTGCACTTTTAAGTTTGATTTAAACTTCCTTTGAATTATCAGAGTCATTTTTCTTTCAAACAATTCAACCAGGATTCAAAACTCATTACCAATATAAATATATCAGTGTATCCCTAATAATATACACATACATATGAAGATGTACGTGTTTCTCTTGTTTAAAATTCAGAGTATATATTTTTTGTTAAACAAGAGTATTCTGTTTGATTTGGATTCTAGCAATTCTGACTAAAGTTAATTACTATATACTTTTGAATATTTGTAACAAGTCAGTAAATCCTATGCATATTTAATTTATATGAACTTGCTCATTCTAATTGATAGTTTTTAATATCAATTTACCATGACAGTTAAATCTCAAGATTCTTGAGATTTTTATTTCAGATCATGGATCAAAGGTATTGATGTTTGGCTAAGGCTAGAAATGATACATTCACTTATCATTTTCCACTTATGTATTTTCTAAAAACTTTCTTATTTAAGATTCAATCTATGTGACTTGTTTGCCTTAATCTTAGCCCACATGACACCTAGTGAGTTGTGTATTTGCATAAGATTTGCTATGTCAAGAATTTGAACTTAAAAATATTCATAAGAATAATTCCAGGTTTTCATAGCTAACACTTGAGCATGTTTTACTTGTTTATGTTCCAGTCAATACTTCAAAAAAGATCAAACCATAACATACAACAATCTTGTCAGAACAACTAATTTAAATCTAACACTTTACATAACATAAGAGCAACTTGATCACTAACCATAGAATATTCATTACATGACTGGAAATCTTAGAAACATAATTTTTCCTGAATACATGCAGATATAATCATTTTAAGCTCTTATTGAAACTAGCTAGCATGTTCATTCACTCCTCCACAATAGCCATAACTTCATTTTCTACTTAGTGCCTGCATTCCCTGAAAGAGCATGAGTGGCTGCCTCATTTTAAAATGAGACACCCCCATATGCCATGAGCAAACAAGGGTCAGATCTAAGATCTGGTATGAGCAACATCAAAATATTCAAAACATTAAGCTCTGGGTGATGAGCCTTAATACTTATTTTGTATGCATGTAATTTCTTTAATCCATTGCTTTATTACGTTACATACACTTTGATACAAGAATGATATCTTTATCTATCATCTATTCACACAAATTTATTTATTCAATCATGAATATCAATCTACAGTGTGTATATTCAATGGAATAACCAGTGTTCCATTCCAACCAACCTAGGAAATACTCATCTTCCTATTTCTTCATTTACAGGTTGTTTTCATTAATTTAAATCTCTAGCCTCATCTGCTAGTAAGGAATCACAGGGACACATTGCAATGAACTAATTCACATCATTGCACAAAGATCTCAGGGCTTAAACAAACCATGTGCCAACTTGCATACTTCAAATATGACAAGCATTCCAGCAGCCTTCTTGGCTCATAACCCTAGTATATTTACTAGTAGTGTTGGTTAAAGTCCTAGCATCAGATAGCTAAATGGAAATGTCACAGTGTAAAAAAACACCTCCCTATATCTTGCAAGTAATCTGTTCAAAAACAAACAGATAATCATTTCATAAATATTGCTATAAGATGTCTTAACTTCAACTCATACAAAAGAACAACTACAACTGAGTGTGGAGCCATGGCAAGCTATGTTATTATGATTTACAAGTAACTGTGATTGAACTAGATTCAAGATCTAGCTGAATCACAATTTTTATCTTGTGAATTTTGTTATTTCATGAGGGAATCAGCACACAGAAATTTCTATTGCATCCCTTACACTTTCTTTTTTTAAGCCTCAGCACTTATATAAAATATAATGCAGCTCATAATATATTTTCTTTTTTTTTAAAGAATAATTCCCTGCCATAGATCCCCATCAGTTGTGAGTATTCCTTCTTTGATTTTAAGGTATTGTTGCCTTAGTTTTTTTTCTTCAAAATGTAGTAAATAGTAGTATGCACATCCATAGCAACCATTCTAACAGATCAAAGGAATTCATCCAAAGAGCATCCATAATAAACATTATATCAGCTCAAAAAAAATCCATTCAACACCATTAATATAACAGTGATTAACAAAAATCAGATAATATCAATAGCAACATAAAAACTTGGCTGCCTCATATCAGGTCTTAATGCCATGAATCTAGTGAGATTACTCACCTGAATATTTCTTCTTATTAATCCAGAAAATCCCTGAGTATATTTTCTCTTCCTTTGAAATGTTTTCTTCTTTTCCTATTATAAGTAGCTCTGGTAAAACAATTTCTCTGGCCATAACTACTTATTTATAAGCATATTTTTACTAGGATTTTTCTCAAGACAAAATTCCATTTCTGTCCTGCCTGGCATCATGCATTGTTTGCATTTTCTCATTTTTATCCCTAGTTACCCCCGGCCATATTAACCAATTAAAGGCTGCATTTTCTTTTCTTTACTTTTTCAGAAAATGGCCACTCACTCAAGTCATGTTAAAAGTGTGTGACTATATTTATTCATTTGCTTATTTTTGAAAATCCCCCTTCTTTCTATTTCTGCCTATACATAACATACATACCTGTTTAATGTTTCATGCCTATTTAATGTTACTCTTTTGCCTAGCTTTGACATTTTCTGCTCATAGAATATACATGTGTAAAAATATTTATTTATTTAATCTCTCCGTGTTTCACAGAAAATACATTTAAGCATATACTTCATTTTTAACTTATGCTTAAATTACAATACAATGCTTTAGATAAGGAATTTACTTTCTTATATATATATATTTTTCAGAAATTTTAAATCTCTTCCTTGTGCTATTTCTAGTGTACATGTGCACACATATCTCTGCACATTATTTAATTTAAAATTCCATCAATATTTGATCCAAATATTTTTAAACTGAATCATTTTATTAAAAATCATTTTCCTCAAAATTTTGGGGCATTACAGAATGAGAAAATCTAATTAAACGGCTTAGCAAAACAAGTGGTATGAAACGCTTGCGTTTACTTCGTCGGTTAATTTAAGGACTTGTTCGATTGAAAATCCTATGACAATTTTCGAGTGGAAATCTACAATTTGTTCGTAAATATTTAAGTTAAGCTAGTGGTTATGAGACATGAAGCTAAACTCTTATATTTACTGGCTTAGTGTAATTCACACTTTTTATTGATCGATGATGATCACTTTGTGATTTAGACTAGCGATGTGTGATGTCTATTTGTCTGCGAGGGAGACTAAACCCCGTTTTGTGGAACTTCGGTTCAATTTGGTAGGGTAGCGACCCGTGGTCTTCGGACCGTTTGTGGAGCTTCGGCTTAAAATTTATGGTTAGCGACCATGGAATAGCGTTCCATTTGTGATACACGTGTTGGTGAGTTTTCATGCTCCCGTTTGTGATAGGCCTTCCCCCCTTGTGATTTCTGGATTTCTAATTGATGACTTCTAGAATTTGTGTTTCACCAACTTTTGCGATTGGCATTAATATGTTTGTCAATATTTGTAGTTTGGTGAATAAAATAAAGAATATGATATTCTTTTTGGTGCTTTGAGATCTTTGGGATATTGTATGATTTTGTTGTTGTTTTATATCATATTTGTTCTAGTATGACATTATTGTTATCGTACATTCTTATTATATCTCTGCTTATATCTCATTCCTTTATCTGATATTTATAGCTAGACTGATCCGTTTATTATTTTCTTATTAAATAATACTCGGGTCAGACCGAGATGTTACAGGTGCTTCTGCTTGACTCCTTATCCGGGATCATCTTCTGACTTTTGTCTAACTACATTACATTTGTAGTTTTTGTTGTTATACATTCGAGATATAGACTCCATGATGTATACTTATTCTTTTGTCTAGCACTTGTATCTATTCTTTTGTGATATTGTGGATCTTATATGACCACTACTCTGATGTTCACTTTTATGTGTTATATTCATATCTGTTTCCGCCTTTGAGATATGAACATCTTTGACTGATTTATGTTATGTTTATTTCTATATTTGTTTCCAAGGTCCACATAGCCACTGTGTGATAGCTTTGAGTTTGAATCGGTATGTCGGATTTGTTATACTATCTGACATATCGGTACTCGCACAAAGCAATTGCAAAGATGGTCGCTCCTCAACAGCCTTATTCTTCGCGCTAGTCGACGGCATTACCTAGTGGTGTTCTTGGCTAGCGTGAGTATAGAGGTGGGGTGTCACACACTTATATTTTATGTAAGTGCAGATATTTTTATTTATGCTTGTTTATTGCTTGTTTGGATAATTTACTGTTTTATCAGTTGGTTTGGATTTATTCCCGCCCTTGGAGCGGATGACCTTTTTTATATACCCACCTAGTTGTGGATGACCCAAATTATACAACTATATACTATATGTGATGAAGGGGGGCAGGTTGGAGGGATCCAACATGACTCCTCACCATTGTTTATTTTACTTTTCATATATATTGTGATATATGATTTGTTGGATGTCATGGACATGATTTTGCTTATTTAGTGCTATAGTAGCACTTGGCCTTATTTTTAGTATTTCAAAATACTATAAAGTGAAGATTTTGTTTTAAAAGGATTTTAAAGTGATTTTGAAATAACATATGTTTTAAAAATTATTCTTGAATTATTAAAAGAAGGACTTTATTTTAAATAATTTAAAAAGTATGATTTTTGGTATTATAAATTGTTAGTTTGTGAAATATGTTAAATAGAGTTTTTTTGTGACGATCCGCCTTTTCGACCCTCGAAGATCGAAACTAATACATCCTCAATATTTCACGTGCCACAAATTAAAGTGCCGGAGAGGCAGATAATCAGGGGCATTTTAAAAGAAATAAAGATAGTATAATAATAGAATCTCACATTCACCTTAATTATACATACGGAAAGTACATACAATCACTCCAAGCGATTCATCAAAGTTACTATAAGCCTAACCCATCATGGAATAGTTATAAATGCCTATCCTTACAGAGGCTGATAGATACAAATACATACGATATGATACAACGGAAATTGGAAATAGATCACTATTGACAAAAGGATCCTCCAGCCTTCATGCTCCATCACTCCTTCCAAAATGCTCCAAGCTACCTGACTACTTGACTGTCCGAAAAAATATGGCACCCAAATTTTAAGGGAAAAGGAAAATAAACTGCGGATCAGTCATAGGACTGGTGTGAGAGACTCAAAATACGAGTATTTGGAAAACAAAAGGGTATCTCATAAGACCACGCTGCACTTAAACATAGAACAAGTTTTTACTTATGATAACCAAATCATTTCTACGTAAAATTCAGTTATATTATTTTTAATGACATTCTTTGAAAACTTTTCAAATAAACATATTTAAATAGCCAAAATTATTACATTGGTTAAATTTGATGTCTTAATAGGTTTACAACTAAAACTGAAGGCACTTATTGGAGATTTGGATTTTCAATGAATAGCAAGGTAAGGGACTACCTCCCATGCAATACATTTCTAGAGGAATGTACTGAGGATCGACATCTTCGAAACCTCTACGAATTAACACTGGCCTACCCATAGACCCATCTGGTGGTGGATAGAACCGAACATGATATCAGCCCGGCCGTTACAGACCTATCCGGGAATCCATAGCATACACCACATAATTTAAACCCGATGTCATAGCGGGTATAAATAAACAGATCTAGAAAGGTAAGATCATACCCTAATGGTTGCGATCCACTTAGCCTTAAAGCAACCCCTGTTTCACAATTTCCCGGGTGTGAGGCTTGAGGTAACGTTTACCTTTCTTAGAACATTTTCACTTAAAGTGTCACATTGCCATTTCCAAAAACACACTATTAATTTCCACAAAAGTACAACCTCTGAGCTCGTACATCTCAGAGACGGGTGTTAGGTATAAGAGGGGCTACCTCCTACACCACCAAACAGATGAACTTTTATAGAGATCAATGCATTGTGATATTACAATAGTTTAATAGATATAAGCTTGGAAAAAAGTGAAAGGTTGGAAAAAAAACTAGTTGGCATGACTGGTAAGCTTGTGTTTATCAAATTAGTTATCTATCCAACGGTGGCATAGAGGATGCAAAGTTCTAGAATTCCTACTAATGTATTTGATAACATTAATCAAATATGTGGCAGATTTCTCTATTTATGAGTTTTTGTGTGTGCGTGTGTTTGTGTGTGCATGGGGAGTGAAGAAGTAAAATTACAAGGGATTTAGTTACCACCCCATGGATAAGGGGGTTATGATTGAAAAAACTAAAAGGCATCAATGAAACATATTGCTTATGGCATCTTAGAAGTTAATCTCTGTGGGCAATATGGCTAACCAGCAGATATATCAACTCTACTAACATTTGGGAAATGCCAATAATCAATTCATTATCAAGCCACATCCAAAATATGTTAAGGGTAAAAAACAAAGCATTAATCATTTTTGATAGGAAAATTGTAGATGGAAGCAACATTAACATATAGTTTGATTCCTGGATTGATGGGGCAGACTAATTAGCAAATTAGGATATGCTTGACTTGCTTGGTTAGGTAGAGAAAATTTAAAGTAAGCAACATTATTTTTGAAAACAATTGGAAACCAGAAATCTTGGAGCATACAATAAGCATCAACTATATAAGCGATCAAATCAAAATACATAGCAATATGCTAGAAGATTTATAGTTTTGCAAAATCAATACCAAAGGCTAGTTTATCCTTAATGAAGTCTGGGACAATTCCAGAATCCACCTAAACAAAGTGAAATGGCATAAATTGTGTTAACTCACTTTTAAGCCAAAGCAGATTTCAACTGGACCTAAAAAATCAAAACCAGGATGAAACAATTCACGAACTTGGAAACACAGTAAAAAAGACTAGAGAATTGAACTCCAGAAGTTGGAGTGGAAAATTGGCCAAGGGAACAACTCATCCCCGAGTTGTTTAGATCTGCACCGACCTATTCCTCCGTCTATTTTTTGCTTCTCGAACACCATATACCTCTTGCTCTACTCCAATAACTCATGATCAAGTATTTTCCCAGAGTTTGGACAACAAATTTCAAGGGCTGAAGAGAAGGAAGCTAGATAGCAGATAACTCAAGTGATGAAAGAACGACCACTAGAGTCAACCAATAATCGATGAAAAGAGCATGGAACACATCAACTTGAGAAGAGCAGAGAAAAAGAGTTGGAGCAATTTCCACTAAAGGAAATAACTTGGCACTGAGTCAAATGACTTGGTACCGAGTTATTATTTTAACTCGATGGACTGCAAGTTCACTTGTGCGATCATGGGCTGACTTCTGGACTTCAGTGCAAGCGGGCTTCTGACTTCATACCTCTATTTCCCTATAAATACCAGTCTACCTGCAACCAAAGAGAGATCTTCTACTGATCTTTTAGCTCTTCACTCTGGATCTACTTCACAGACTCTATAATCTAGGAGCTGCCATCTTCTTCATCTCTACTCTCTTCATAAAACATTCTAAAAGTCCATTGTAAATCTGAGATCCACTAGATAGTGGTCAGATGTGATGGCAGTAGTTGTAATCCACAGAGATAACACCTAATAACAAAGATTGAAGTGGATGTATGCTGTAGATTACGCTGAACTGCTATAAGAATTCTTGCATCTCTTTTTACTTTCTCTCTTTTCTTTTATTTTGATAGAACTGATGCCTATCTGATTTTCGGACGTTAGTGCCATTTTTGGTGTCAACAAATTGGTATGGAAAAGTAAAAAAAAATCTCATAATGCGGTTTTGCCAAACCCTCAAAAACCAACTACCAATTAAAACCAAATTAATCAACAAAGGCTTGACAATCGATCATCTCGATAACTACATTTGTAATGGAGAAGTGCAAACATTAGAGCATCTATTCTTTGACTGTGATCTTAGTAACTACATCTGAAAATAGGTAAGATTAAAAATGGGAGATCTAGTCATACCAGTTAGCACAAAACCAAAGTTCACTACTCAAATCGATCATCTCATTAATAAGTACCAAAGCAAATCAAGAGTTGTCGAACCATCTAAAATCAGTATTTCCTGCTTTGTTTAGTCAATTTGGAATGAAAGAAACAATCGTGCGTTAAACCAAAAAGGTTTGGACAAAAGACAAGTAGTAGAATTTTAATCTCAAAAATCAACCAAATATATAGTGAAACTGAAGAAAAAAGAAATTTTGAAACCGTGGGACATATCGAGTTCATCTACTTCCAATCGCCTCGACCCTTCATGAATGAGTTTGAATATGTGTACTCACTACACAAGCTACACCAAACATCTCACTTTATCACTTTTCTGGGTATAGGAGCATAGCAATTGAGAAATTTTTTAGTGGCTACGAGAGATAATCACTGACTTAAAATCGGATGTAAACAAACAAGTTAGTTTATTTTAATCTTCATTTCATTTTTTTTAGTGCATGGGCCTAATGGGCTAGTATGTAAAAAAAATTAACTATTGATAAAGCTGTATATCCTTTAAAAAAATGGTTAAAGATGCCAATGAGATTTGATCTCATATCTTCTAGATTAAAAATTTTGTATCAAGCGGTAAAGTATCATCATTTCTTTTTAATCTTCATTCAACTTTGTTCAATTATTTTTTCATTTTTCCAAAATCCAATTTGTGTTTCATTCAACCTTCTTTTTATTATTAACCCAAACAATGATTCAAAATCGATTGTGCTGTTGTGTAACGACCCGTAAATTTTGATAATCAAAACTATTAAATTAAATAAGATTTTGAAATTTAATATTGTGAGAAATTAAAATTTATGATTTATTATTGAAGAAATAATTAGAATATGATTTAATAATGTTGTTTGAATGCTATTGATAACTATTTAATGTAATTTCAATCAACTGAAATAAATTTTAGGTTAATTTGGTTATAATTGTAAATAATGAAATAAATTAAATGAAGTATGTAATGGTGAGATTATATGTAATTGATTGAAATTGGTTAATATAGAATATGAAATCAGTGATGTGGTAAGTAGTTATAATCTTTGTTTGTAAACAATAAATTTATAAATGCGATAAAATTACTTAAAAGTAACAATTGTTCATTTATCATCACATTATTTAATATGTTTGGAATTAATTTGGAAATCAACGAAAATTTATGTAATTAATTATTGCAGTTAATATAGTAAAAGATGTTAACGGTAAAATAATGAATGTAATAAAATGTAAACTTATGTTAATATAATTCATAGGGTATTGTTGATTGAATAATAAGGATGATAACATATGTTTGAATGTAATTGGATGAGAATTGGATGCGTAGTTATGGCATGAATTGGATAATAAAGGAAATTGTAAAATGCATATTTATTTAAGGAAAATAAAATGCGTGATTTAAATGGTAACATACCAAGTTGATTTCAAATAACGGGATGAGGTAAAACAATTAATTGGTAAGTGATGGATGTCTATTGTTAATGCAATGAACGTTACAACTGTTTAATAACGACAACAGAAGTTACAAATATGTTAGTAACAATAAATTGGAAATTTATAACCACCATTTAATTTGAAATATATATATTGAATTGATTGGCATTTAATCTTTTAAATATGATAAGGGAAAACAAAGTTGCATTAATTGATATTACATGTTTTAATTAAGATAAAGTGTAACGATCTGTAACTTTTAACAACTTTAAAACGACAGTATTTTGAATTTAAGTAAAAATTAAATTTGAAATTAAAAAAAAATTGAATTTGTGATGTTGAATGTTTTATTTGACGAAATTTAATAGAATAATTTTTTTTGTGAAATTTCAAATTTTGGTCAAACTTTGTCAAAGTTTGACTTTTGGTTGGAAAATTTAAATTTGAATTTTTAAATTTTATTCTTCTTATATGATACTAGACTGAATTCTAATCTCCACTCTATTTTTCGTTTCGTCAAAATAAAATTCCTATTGCACTAAAAATATAAATTACTGTGAAAAATTGGCATAAATTTGCAGTGTATATTTGTGTTCTTTTTTTTGGCTAAGTCTTATTAGGTTTGTTTTAGACTAATAGGCTCCTTAGTAAACCAAGAGATCGTAGGAACCCTAAGAGACTTTGGACCCTTCTTTTTCCCACCCATTGACCTTCTATTTCCTATCTGACTAAAACCAAGTACGTACAGAAATTCCTGTTTTGAGAAACTTTCTACATACTCTTCTTCTTCCTTAAATCTACAGAAAACTCCAAACCATAAAACTCTTAAATCTCCAAATCAAATTCCATCCTTCCTCCTTCAAAACCCTAGCCTACCTCTCTCCTCTTGCCGCCGCCCTCCACCACCAACTCCGACCATCTCCCCCCTCCTCTCGACCACCATCCACCAACCCATGGCCAAAGCCCCACCTTCCCTCTCCTCTTCTTTCTCCTTTTCCCCTTCTTTTCCCCTTCCCTATTTTCCCTCTTTCTTCCCCTTCTTTCCATGGATTCTATATTCTACTAAACTACTCCAAATCAAATATGTTTTTTTGAAACCATGTATAATTTCAATGGCAACAACTTTGTTGTTGAAGCCTTCTTCCCATTCCGAATATTTCTATATCAAAAACTCCATTTTTCAAGTCCTTTCTTGGGTCCAGTTTTGACCGAAAATACCCCATATTGTATCAATCATATCTTCTTCAGGAAAGAACCAAATTAAGTGATTCTTTTTTCAAACCATTTATTTTTCTAGTGGCTTCAACTTTCTTTTAAATCAGTTCTTCAAATTCCTTAATTTGCTATGCCAAAAACTCAATTCTTTTCGAAGTATTTTTGAACTCATATTTTCAACTCAGAAAACACCTCTATTTGTTTTGACCGTAACTTCCTCAAGACATAAGCTTTTTGAGTGATTCTTTTGAAAATGGAGAGAAAAGAATTTGCAACAACTTTCTAGATAGTCACTGTTACAGGTTCAGTAATATTCTAGTCTGAATATTTACTTGAAGATGACCCAGTTTCAGGTTTGTCCATAGTTTGGATCCTGAGTTGTTTATAAGTTGGAAGTAGTTGAAACTTGTTTATTGATTCGTGTTCGAGTCTAAGCATTGTTGGATTTGCTTTGCATTTGGATCTTTGCTAGGAATCTCCATATTGCTCCATTTTTATCATCACCTTCGTAGCCACGAAAGGTGAGCAATCACTCACGACAGATATGTTTTTGTTAGTGAATTGATAACATGTGAAAAGTTATTGAAATGTTGTTTTAGTTAGGATTTTATTTAGTTAAATTCATATGATATAAATTAATTTATATGTCCATTTTGACATATAAAATGACACATATTTAACACATATTGGACATGAAAAAAATGACCCACCTATGTTATGCAAGTTGACATGATTTGTAAATGGTTGCTATGTAATTTGTTGTGACATATGCCATGTTATTTTATTGTAAATCACCTTGCAAGTTTCTTGTATATATATCATGTTATATATTTATATGTTATGTTAGTGTATGACATGTTAGAATTTGAAATATTCACTTATGCTGTTTATGATATGCGACACATGTGATATGTTAGTTAGGCATGTATATATATATATATATATATATATTAAATTGTTAATTATGCACGTATGTTGGTTATTGACATGTTATGTTATTTATGTTATTATTTTATTGTTCTCACAATGCAAGTTCCCTGATAGTTAGCAAAACCACTTTGGGTTGAAATGATATATACTCGATATAAAACCACTTTGGGTTTAAATAAACCGATTTAGAAATAAAATTGGAATATTGTAAGTTTAAATTTATGTTTCAACTTGAAATTATGAAATTGTAATTTAATTGATTTAATGAAAGTTTTAATTGGATTTTTAGATTTAAACTTGTTGTTTGATTTTAACTTAATAGCTTTAAGTGAAAATTTGAAATTTGAAGTTGAATTTAATAATGAATCGATTGGAAACGAACATGAAAGTCAGTATTTGAACTGAACCGATTTATAATGTAAAAGATGATGTTTATTTAAACCTAAGCATTTCACTTATTGAGTTATCTGTACATTTCACTTGAGTTAACTTACTTACATAAGAATGTTAGTCCTGACTCGAGTGTTTTTGTTTTACTTTACGCTCGGGTCAGACCGAGTATTTCAGTTTAGCGAAGACACTTATTTCTGAAGACGAAGACGGAGTTGAGGACCATATCTACTAATATTATAGCATTTGTCTATTCTGCCTGTAATTTTTTTATGTAAATTTTGATTTTGTTGTAAATAGCTTCATGAACTGTTTATGTATTTATTTTGTGTATTATATTTTATCCTTCCGCTGCGAGATTATATTTTGTTCTTTTGAATCTTATTTCATTAGAACAATCTCATTAATAATCTGTCTTTTGAATAGTTTGAGATGGACATGTGTGGTTTATTGTCGACTTAAACTGTCCAAAAAGGCAGGTTGTTACATGTTGATAGTAAGATGTACAAATCATATACTTTAATGGATAATAGGGATGGAAAGAAGTGTAAGGTAGGGGTGTACACAACCCATACTCAACCCGACCCAACACACTAACCCGACCCAACCTACATAAATTCGACCCGACCCAACCTAGTTTGGATCGGATATTGATTGCAATTTGTAACCCATACTATATACGGGTCGGGTGTGATATTTTATTCAACCCAACCCAGTGCAGTTAAAGCGCTCGGTAGGTTCAGTGCGACGGAGGTGCAAAAAGTTATAGCGGGGATACAGCGAGGATATTGTGGGATATAGCAGATAACTCTAAAATAACATATAAAACTCGTACTTAATGTTTTTATAAATATATAAATTGTAATTAAATGAAAAATTAACATTCAATTGAATTATAATTAATACATAAATAATTTTAAATAAAAACATGTGCGAATATAGGGGTGGGCACGGTCGGTTAACCGATTCAATCGGTTAATTTTTTTGGTTAACCACAAAATTGTGGCGGTTCGGTTAACCGGTCATCGGTTAATTATGGCATTGGTTAACCGACCGAACCGATCAAAATTAACCACGGTTAACCGATTTATTTAATCGGTTAACCGATTAACATGAACGGTTAACCGTTTATGTTAAATGGTTATAAAACTACAACATATATACACAATAATAAATGTAGTTTCAAACTTCAATAATTCAGTTCATACGTTAGTAATACTTAATACTTCTATGCATGCATTAATACCTGATGCAATACATTACAAGCATCATTAGTTCGTACATTACAAGATTACAATTCATACTTCATACTTCAGTCCTTAGTTCATACTTTAGTCCTTAGTTTATACGTTATAACTTACAAGCATCATTAAATATTCACAGTTACTACATTACGTTAGTAATTCAGTCCAATTTCAACATATAAATAATTTAGTAATTCATTACATTAGTTATTCAGTCCAATATACGGTCGGTCGGTTAACCATGGTTAACCGATTGAGCAAATTTCATTAACCGTTAACCGAACCGAAAATGTTCGGTTATGGTCGGTCGGTTAACCATTACGTCGGTTAACCGAATTTATCGGTTAAGTCGGTTCGGTTGATGTCGGTTAAGTCGATTAAGTCGGTTAAGTCGGTTAAATGCCCACCCCTATGCGAATATACTGTAAATAAACGTAAAACTGTTATATAACATAATTGAATTTAGTAGAATATTAGAGTATTTTCATTCCTAAAAATATATTAAAAATTAAATTAAATTAATTAATTTCATAATTATTATAATGCATAAATGTCATTTTTCAATTTATTTCTTTTAAAAAAGATACAGCAGAAATAGCAGAATATAGCGGGAATAATGGGATATAGTGGAAATAGCGGGGCTTAAAGCGGAAAGGCTATATTTGAGGCTATATGGAAAAAATCGTAGCGGTAGAAATCCTCTATGAGATATAACGGGGTTATGACGGGGTAATAGCGAGGCATTAACTACACAGACCCAACCCAACCCTATGTAAAAAACTCATTTAATATCAGCCAATAAAATTAAAAAAGTCAAAATACAGAATAAAGTATATGTATTCTATAATAAGTATACTAAAAAAACCATATTCGATGCCAGTCCAAGTAAAATTAAAGAAATTAAAACACATAGGATTGACAAATAGATTTTAAAGAGTATTTTAGGAGCATTTTGGATGTAGCAATGAAACTCTTAATCTAATATGCAGTGAATATATAATAGCTTTTATAATGAAATTCTAATAAAAAAATGTGTTGTAGTGAATCGGTTATATTTAATGCATTATTAAAATATGTTATTTTGAGTGGAATATTTAATATTTTATTTTGATTTTTTCTTTAAATTCTTATTTTTAGTATTAAATTTATGTAACACAACCAATCATATTTTTAGCATTAAGCTCTCAGACTCCTCCTTATCAGTTTCCAACTTGCAGTTCGCGGATGACACAATACTTTTTGCCTCACCCCAGATCAACTACATCCATTGCCTGAAAGTGGCTCTCTACCCATTCGAGCTCATATCCGGCCTTTCCATCAACTTTAACAAGAGCTTCATCATCATGTTAGGTAACTCGAATCATCTTGGCCCATCCTTTTCATCGTTGCTTAACTGTAACCTTTCGGACTTCCCTTTATCTTACCTTGGCATCCCCCTTCGTCCCAACAAGCTTCATAGATCAGACTGGTCCCCTCTTATCTCTAGGATCGAATCCAGACTTCTGAGTTGGAAGGCCCATTCACTCTCCGCAGCCGGTCGCCTCGTCCTTGTCAAATCTGTCTTATCAGCCATCCCATCTTATTGGATGTCCTTCCACAAACTTCCTTCCTGGGTCATCAACAGAATTGATTCTATCAGAAGTACCTTCCTTTGGAACGGCGGTGGTGTCAAGAGGCTTGTTAATTGGAGTACCGCCTGTTTGCATCAGGATCAGGGTGGTCTTGGTATCACCAATCTCAGTGCCTTTAACTCCGTGCTCCTCACGAAATGGCTTTGGAGACTTCTCTCCCCTGGCAATTTTTTATGGAAAGATTGGATTCTCTCGCTTCATTACCGCTCAAATCACCACCTCGTCCTTCACTTCCCACCTCGAAGTAGACCTTCTCCGTTCTGGGCTGGCGTGCTCCAAACCCTTCCCCGTGTCAGACCTCCTTTTCATGTAGTCATCGAAAATGGTAATAACGGTGTATTTTGGCTAGATACCTGGCATAATCAACTTCCCCTCGCCAAATCTTTGCCCCACCTTTTCTCCAGCTCGTGTACTCCTTCAATTTTGGTTAGAGACTGTGTCAACTTCGGTCCTGACTTCCTTTGCCCTCCATCCATTTTCGACCCAGACACTTTTTCAGACCTTATCACCGCGTCCAATCTGCTTCATTCTCTACGGTTCACCACCTTGCCGGATCGTATAGTCTGGGCCCCTGCACCTGCTAGGGGCTTCTCCGTCGCCTCCTGCTACTCCCACCTCAATAACCCTGGCCGATTCTTTGCCTTTCCCAGACTCTGGAAATGCCCTCTTCCGCCGCGTATCGCCTTCTTCCCGTGGTGTCTTGCTCATGATCGAACCAATACTAAAGAGAGACTTATCCGTCTACATATCCAGGTTGACCCGACTTGTGTCTTTTGCTCTAATCACATCGAAGATATTCCTCACTTGTTTCGTGAATGTGACTTTGCATACTCGATCTGGGTTGCAACCAGCGCTCACCTCCTTGGCCATATCCCTGAACCGCCCGTCATATTTGATCATTGGCAATATAACCCCCCTAACCTCCTCCTGGATGTCTTCATCGCTCTCTTCTGTTGGTGCATATGGAAAGAACGCAATGCACACGTGTTTAATAAACCGAAAATCACTTCGAAGGCATATGCAGACGTATAACTCATCTATTCACCACTTTTACAGGTCGTAGCTTATCGGCACCTTTCAGACTGCGTCTCCCTCAGAGAAGTTCATCCCCAACCGAATCACAAGGAAGCACTTCGGCGTTCCCCTCCGGTCAACAGTTTAGGCCATAGTTGCGAATTGTTGGTAGTAACTTGTTGCTTTCAGGTCTCTGTCTTCACTTTTGTTATTTTGTTTTGGTACCCTTGTATATACTCTTGCTCTGCCTTGTCTAAGTCGTATGATTGTGTAGTTTCTGTGCCATCGATCAGGCCTGTTGATCGAGAACAACATTATATTATATATGCTACTAATCGGCTGTGTAGTGTCACGCTACACACCCGTCTTGTTCAAAAAACAAAACCAATCATACTAAACCCGACTCAATCCATACTTCAACTCAACCCATATCCAACCTCATATGAGGTCGGATGTATGTTGAACTATCTTTAACTCATACTTATACGGGCTGGGTGAAGAATTTGCTCTAAGCCGAAGCTGATCCGACCCAACGCATACTTTGTGCAGCCCTAGTGTAAGTTTAAATAACAAACTCTATACTTTTGTATCCAGAATCAACTTTTGTTTAACCCCTGAAACATATTGGATCCAATCCACGAACAACACCCAGCCGAAATCCGTTAGTTAAACCTTGAACACTTTTATTTCCATCCGGTTCATAAACACTGAAGAAAAAGCTTCAATTTCTAAAATTCAACTCAGTTTCAATCTCGATACCCGTTGGCATGGCTTCTTCAGCTGTACTTAGAAGCAGTCATAGACGCTTCTTCCATTTCTCCTCCTATTCTTCATATCATTCTTGCTGCAGAGCATCCATCTCTAGCTCCTTCAATTCTCAGCATTTGGGATCAGTTGGACCCAACGTCGATAGCAAATCTAATGCTGGATTCTTGTGGCGACGATCCATGGCTACCTTTCAGCGAACGTAATTATTAATTTTGTAATTATTTTGGTGTTTTTAGGTCGTTCGTATATTTTGACGCCAGGTTTGCAATACCTCACTGAATTTGAAAATCGTACAGCGTTATGTTTTTGTACATATTGGATAGAATACTTTTCTATGAGCCAAAGAAACAACATTTAGGTGTTTGTCAATAATGGCATCTCCAAGTTTTGTACTTATTCCGACATAATGCACTCCAACAGTTTTGTTATGAGCTGCAATTTTACAGATGAATTAGGAATCAGATTACAAATTATGAATCGTTCTGTAATGGGTGCAGCCGTTTGTTCAACAAACTCGTGAGGTCAAGCATTCAACAGGTTATCGATCTCAGGCGTTGGTTGAACACACTCTTAGGTTATGGTTAACTGTTTCTTGACCTTTTATTAAAGCTTATTCAACAAAAGTCTGACTTAGGAGTTAGGACGCTTGCATGCAACAGTAAGAACACACATCTGATCATGGGTGCTTTTTAAACAAGCTACCGCTTTCTTCCACTGTTGTGGGATTTTGTGGGTACAAACTGATCTGTTGGAGATGCCATGTATGCTACTTCATAATTTAGCATTCACACAGACACAGGTGATTGTTAAAGGAAAAACCAAATTGTGTAAGGGATATAATTGGCTAAGGTGAACACAATTAATCATGTTTGTTTATTGATCAAAATACCCTTGGACTTCTCTTTAAATTATTTAAGCGGAAACATGTATAAAAAGTTCGCTATTCTAGAAAAAAGTAAATCTATAATGACGATGACGATGAAGATGATGATGTAACATTTCATAACTTTTAAATTTGAGCTAGTTTGCAGTTTCGAGCTTTTCAGAATTTAAATATTTTTAACGCCTTCCAGAATGAGGATTTTTTTTCCTTTTCAAAAATGTATTTTATACTTTGTTTATTTAAAAGGTAAACTGTTAATAACTAAACCTAAGGAAAAAATAATTATATTTTGTTTTTTTCCTTATCTATTAATGTTTACCCTAAAACAATATTTGAACATGACCCTTGTCCAAAATGTTTATTTCCCTTTATCAAGCACCTTTACTTATGACATTACCTGACTAGAGTACAAGTAGTTGAAGTAAAAGCAAGATTTTGAGAGTAGTATATCTGTAATGTTTAGATTGTATATTATTTTTTACCGTTGTTTGTGTTTTATTGTAGGAAGCCTCATGTGAATGTTGGAACCATTGGACATGTTGATCATGGGAAAACTACGCTCACAGCAGCAATTACAAAGGTTGATCTTATTTCATTTCACCTTCATTATTATTTTCATGTCATCATATGGATCAATTTGTTTCTGCTTATTTCATAAGCAATCAGTTCGGTTCAGTTCACATTGAATAGTTAATTTATGCAGCCATATACATATACTTACAACATATTGTGGGATTATGAGAATGAAGGTATATAGTTCAAGTATATAACATCAAAAAGGTCTAATTTGTTCTTTTTTCCAGTTTAGATTCTTTTTCAGCACAATTTCATTCCAGTTTTACTGAACTAGGATGGAACTTAGGTGGTTGTTTACATAGGAGTGTGAAGAAACTGTATTCTATTCACAGCGTTCCTATTTATTTCTTATCATTTTTTAAAAAAGGTTTGCTGCTTTGTATCATTGTACGATGATGTGGCCAACAACTTGTAAAAAACAGTATTTTTCATATTTGTACAATTCTAAAAGATATATCATCAACTTAATTGCATGTTTGATACAGGTATTAGCTGAAGAAGGCAAAGCCAAGGCTGTTGCATTTGATGAAATAGATAAGGCCCCAGAGGAGAGAGCTAGAGGAATTACCATTTCAACTGTAAGAGAATGCTTTTCAGTGTTAAAGATTTCTCTCTATGCATAACTTGATATATATATATATATATATATATATATATATATATATAACTTGATAGTAAACCGAGCTACCATCGTTTTTGCAGGCTCATGTGGAGTATGAGACTGCTAAACGCCACTACGGTCATGTAGATTGCCCTGGACATGCAGATTATGTCAAAGTATGTATACTGGCTTTCCTCAAATATAAAGCACACTTGATTCACAGACAAATTGTCTTTGACCAGCCTATCGCTTTTTAAAGAAACTGAAAGGTTTGGACTATGTAAACATATACTATTTATCATGTTACTTAAAACTACTTGGCTTGGAGACTGAAGGTTGGCTAAGATAATTCCTTTGTACATTTCTCAAATTTGCAAATGAAAATAGCTATTCATTATATCTTCATAAATACATTTCTTTTGTTTCATCTTATGATGACCGGTTATGAAACTTGGTTGTCTTATTAAGTGGATTTAAGCTAGCTAGACCTTGCTCAAGGTTGCCTTATCCAGATTATACCTCAGATCAAGTTTGAGTTATGCCAAGAGCTCCAAACTTGTAGGTTGCTTAGCTGACTATGGACCTAATAATCAGCATTTTTAGAATTAAATGTCATAGGTGCAATACTGAAGACGTAGATAAGTAAAAGCAAGGAGGAAGCAAGTCGTTTAAGACTGAAGTGAGAACCGAGGAATAATATAATAAGGCATATTATTTTTGAATCAGGATAACTGGTTTTTGGTTTCTGATATATAATGGATAGCGAGATAAAAGATGAATGTAAAAAAATGTGAAAGGGCATCAATATTAAAGAAAATTTGATGGTATACTAAAAGTCTAAAACTATTAAAGTACATAACACTTGTAGATATCTATCTCTACTATTAATAAAAGGAATTGATTTGATAATTTATAAGGTTCACCATGTTCATTATTTCAGGCATTTTCAAAATTACATAAACACCCTTTCAAATTTTCATTGTCTTCACGTCTCTACATCATGTACATGCATACATGTCATAAACTGGTAGTAAACAAATGAATAACATAATTCAAGTGCTGGATTCCAGCTAACTATCAAACAAATTAGGACAAGCTTGAATGAGCTGTTATTGATCCGAACTTGAACTGAATTTGAATTCTCTGCCTCAGTAAGCATCCCTAACTGATACTCCCTAGCAAAATCCCTAACCTTACAGTCAACACATCAGTGTTTAGTTTAAAAATATATTAACATGTAATGTTTAGACATGGTCATCAAATAGCTATATTAAAACTACTGATTTTCTAAATCACAGAATATGATTACCGGAGCTGCGCAAATAGATGGTGCAATTCTTGTTGTATCTGCCCCAGATGGACCAATGCCTCAGACAAAGGAGCACATTCTGCTTGCTCGGCAGGTCAAATTTATGTGCATACACACACACACACGAACTTCAAAAAAAGAAAAAGAAAAAAAAATCATAATCGTGCAAGCGCGCGAGCACACACATACACACAATGTCTGTGTGTGTATCCGTACTAAAAGTGAAATACTCCTGTATGTCTTGCTATGTAGGTTGGTGTGCCGTCACTTGTATGTTTTCTTAACAAGGTTGATGCCGTTGACGATCCTGAACTACTTGAACTTGTAGAGATGGAACTACGTGGTATGTCTTTTGGAACTAAGTGTTTTATGACTTTTATCGGACTTAAATTTTTTGTTATTTTATTAATTATTTTGCCATGCAAAATTGTATGACACCATACTTTTGTTCACAGAGCTTCTTAGCTTTTACAAATTTCCTGGTGATGAAATTCCTATTATTCGGGGTTCTGCTCTCTCTGCCTTGCAAGGTACCAATGATGAAATTGGTAGGAAAGCAGTACTGAACTTGATGAAAGCTGTTGATGAGTATATACCAGATCCTGTTCGCCAACTGGACAAGCCTTTCCTCATGCCTATTGAAAATATGTATTCAATTCAGGTAAATGTGACTTCACACTTCGTTTAATTTGTAAGTGTTAATTGTCACTCTTACTCTATCTGTGCCATAGACACTAGCTATATTTTCAAAGTTATTTTACAGGTTATTATTCTATAGTGTTTGGAAAAAGTAATAATATTACACGTCTATTTGCAGTTTGCAAGCAGGCTCATGCTTTGATAAGAAAGTTCTCTCCATATTATCCATCTCTTCTGTAGCACTTATGATAACCTTTTGTTTTGTTGATCCAAATATCAAACCATCTCCTTTTTTTTTGTTATGTTTTCATCTCTATAATTAGCGATCTCTTAAGAATTCTGTCTGAAACTAATGGCCACTTTATGCAAGTTGTTTAAATTTGGACTTATGTTAAGTGATTTTTAGGAACAAAAAGTTGATAGGTGGAGTGCATTAGGAAAATATTTGTGACAAAAATCAAAGCGCTCTAGCTTGGATGTTAATTTCTTGACTTCAATGATGTTCATTAGATTCTATTTGCAGGGACGTGGGACTGTTGTAACTGGACGTATCGAGCAGGGAACAATCAAAACTGGAGAAGAAGTTGAAATTTTAGGTTTAACACAAGTAAGTTTTGCAGTTAAGAGAACTGTTGAGAATTAATGTTCTTATCCTGTTTTATGCTGCGAATAGCATGTTTACCATGTTAGTTTAGATATTGGTTTTGCTTGTTATTTGACAAGGATCATCTCGTCTTGTTCCCAAACGTCTCCTTGAATTTTGCAATATAATTTTATTTTGAAATGTTACACTTTAGAAAAACAGTCTACTGAACATTGATCCCAGCGGTCAGCTTTGTGACTGAAGACAAATATTTCACAACCAAGCAAAAAGAAAAATAACTTTTTTTTTCATTTAAAATAAATTTACCTGGTCTTTTCTTTTGATTTTTCATGAATGAATTTGCAACTTGCAACTCACATCTCTTGTGTGACATTTAATTAAATTTAGGAATTAATGTTCTACATTTCTTTAGTGATCCTTACATTGGTCATGAGGAATCCTTTGTATTCTGCTAGCCTATTTGTTCTGGCCTTGGTTAGCGAAGAAGTTACCAAACACATTTCTGTTACATTTTCTGTGTATTTTAAGGAATAAGTGCAACTGCGAATTTCAAAACTACAAACTGGAATATAATTGAGCTGAGTTAGCCTTAAGCTAAGTATTCAATTGTTTGCCACATTTTTTGTGATAGGTATTACATCCTTCATTGTAGTTTTTTCAAGTATTTCACAGATGTGTAACTGGTCACTCATAGGGCTAGGTCCCAACTACCAGTAAAGTAGGTTTAACAATCCTCCCAATTTGTCATATAGAGTGAAACCTATAACATGCTATCTGATACAAGGTTTTTTTCAGTTTTGAAATTCAATCAGAGCCTCAGTAGTTAGGAAACTTAGATCATAAAGTGTATTTTATTTAGGAGTTGTTAAAGGGAGAAATGATTAGGATAGAGTAGTGAAAGATAAGAGGAAAATTGTAAAAAAAAGAAAAAATGTACAAGAGAAGAAATATCTACCCTATGCTTATTTCTTATTCAAAATTATATACCATCTGAAATACAATTTCCATTTTCTCTCTTGTCAATTTTTATACTTTGTCCTTTGTTTTTTACGTCCTTTGTTTTTTTACGTTATAATACATATCACAATTAAGTGCATTAACTATGAACAATATTCACTTTAATAAGCATTATAACGACGTTTGGTGTAATATATAAATAAGCACTAATAATATTCATTTTAATAATCATTAAATGAACATTAAAATATCGTTCAAACATCAGTCCTCATAATTATCTAATTAATCTTTTGCATTCCTCCTATTGAAATCACTTTTCTCTTTAATAACTCACTTGTCTTGCTTATTGGCTTTTCATCAATATAATCACCCAAATCATCTGCTTTTTGACTACTGATAATGTAACCATTCAATGCCAATATTAAATACTTGGTTGCTGTCAAAGGAAAAGGAAAGAGAACTCAAAAGAAATTCATAAACATGCGCTTTGTGTATAGTGTTATAATTGCATATGGAATTGATTGTTTTTTGAAGTGCATCTTTTGCTAGATGTTGAATTTCAGTATTTTTTGATAGCCTTTGAAGACAACTGTTACTGGTGTAGAGATGTTCAAGAAGATGCTTGATCATGGAGAGGTATGATAATATTACTGACTTATCAGTATCTCTTTCATCTTGTTCATTACATTTTCTGGTAGTAATTATGTCTTCCCAGGCTGGTGATCAAGTAGGCTTACTTGTACGTGGCTTAAAACGCGGGGATGTGCATAGAGGACAGGTAAAACAACACATCTTAATTTATTAATCTAACTTCTAATTCAGTTCTTATTCATTTCCTCCATATGATATAGGTTATCTGCAAGCCAGGCAGCTTAAAGACATACAAAAAATTCGAAGCAGAAATTTATGTACTCACAAAAGATGAAGGAGGTCGACACACTGCTTTCTTCACAAATTATAGCCCTCAGTTTTACTTGAG
The DNA here is from genome assembly GCA_030737815.1 of Allium fistulosum. NCBI lineage: Eukaryota > Viridiplantae > Streptophyta > Magnoliopsida > Asparagales > Amaryllidaceae > Allium > Allium fistulosum. The sequence goes on along the minus strand of CM060902.1, from coordinate 1,363,127,615 downwards.
AACTGCAAATATCACCGGGACAATTGTGTTGCCTGAAAATGTGAAAATGGTGATGCCCGGTGACAATGTCACCGCTGTTTTTGAACTTATGGCTTCACTCCCACTCGAAGAAGGTAATGGCATTACGTTCCTTGAAATCCTATTGTATATGCCATTCTTTAATTAAATTTATATTCTTTTACTTCTACTCTTTGGCCGAAAATTCTTAAACTTTTTTAATAGCTTGATTTTGATCAAATCGACAGGGCAAAGATTTGCACTGCGTGAAGGAGGACGAACCATTGGTGCTGGAGTTGTGGCAAAGTTGATCGACTAATATTGCTGTGCATGTTCTCTTCCATGAAAGCCTTTTGATTCAGTACCCTGCAGGAGCAAGTGCAATATGTCAATTAGACGAATACTCCCCAACATCAATTATTTTGTTTCTTTTACTACATAGCATAGATGTCTTGCCGGGGGCAACCTTTTGATTTTGAAGTCATGTTTTAGTAGTGCATGAATGTTGTATGTACTGCTGCTAGTATCATGAATAAGCAAACTAACTTCTAAACAGATGCCATTCTACGTTAATGTTGCTTATTTAACTTTACATTTTATTTTATACATTGGGTGTAGAAATGAAAACTCTGTTGTAAAATGGAAGTAAAAGTAATTATTCAATTATATATTGTGGATACAAGAAATTAGGGTGAGGATAATTAGTTTTTAGGTCAGAATAATTAAGTTTGAAGAACTTAAGGTGAAAGAAAGTACGTGTTTCTTAAATTGTTGCTTAATGACGCTTTTATTTATGTTCTCAAAACTTAGTACCTTGAACCGAGAAGTGTCAATGAAAATCCCTCTATGGATAATCGTCTGTCATTTGACTGTTTTCTCCTCTCCATTTCTGGCATGCTTAAAACATCTGACAACATGTTTTCTTCTATTCTTGCTTTAATCTTGTATTATAAATAATTGATATTTTAGGTTTTAGTTTTGGGTACCAATTTCAGTAAATATGCGCTTAAATGCTAAAGCATTTGAGTTGTTCTTGGTTAGTGGATTGGAAGGGGTAGAGGTAGGAAAGGTACACCATGTTTTTTTGTGCTGAGGAAGATTAGAAAAGGTGTTGGTAAATGAGAGTTTTTTTAGTTTATTTATGTTTATGTTAATGAATTTAATTTATTAATTAAAATGCTTAAGAAATGACTGAAACAACCGATTATAACTTGGAAATAAATACAGCATAAAATAAAATGACAACGGTTAATATTGTTTATGGCAACTAATTCTTCTCAACCATAGAAATTCTCAATCAAGATATATCAGATGCTTCATCTACAACACTAGGTAATTTTTCAGTAAGATCCACATTCTTCGACGTTTCGGATGTTGAACGCAACTTTTCAATCTTACTACAAATTCTTCCGCCGTTATGCAAGTTCGATGACCTTCGAGCATCGATTTGATAACATGATCAATTTTTTGGTAAATACTAGAATCACACAAATTCAACGGTTTATACTAAAAATTTATGAAAAGAAAAAATGTAAAAAAAAATGACATAGAAAAAATTGACATAGAAATTGATAGAGATAAGAATTCTATAATTTACTATAAATTATTAACTCTAATAAAATCTCGTTCGAAACAAAACATGTTTTTTCTTTCTGTTATATATTTGTGTTATGTTAATTAATTATTTAATTCAAGTATATCAAATAGAAAATCATTAAATAATACTTTCTGTGATAGTAATTGCAATGTGCTGTAATCATGATAAATTTCTCATATTAAAAAACATATTGTTTTAAATGTTCCTAATTAAAATGTTTCGAGACAAGATATCGCCGTTGAGACTGGAGTACATAACTCTCTCCAATTGTTGGACAGTGTATTACTCATGGCTATTAGAACACCAAGATGTTACATACGGATAGTTATTGGATAACTATGAAATAACACACTCGAGAGTTTTTTGTTGGTTAATATAACTAAGATCTAAATATAAAATTTCAAAGTGACGATATTACATAGTCTCTAGATTTGAAAATAATGTTAAACTTCAATGTAGACACTCCACTTTGATTATAATTAAATCATGACATGACATCTATCAAACAACTATAGTGGAATCCTAGTTGAAACATTGGAAGTGAAACACTATTCAATAGAGAATTCGTCTTTTCAATCATATGAGGTTAATATCACATTCAAGTATAGTCAACTCAAAGCCAAAGTCTTTGCTCAGAGCAGTACGGTTAATAATAATTGTTATTATTGAAATAAGGACTTTGTTTTTTGGATTAAAAAAATTGAATGTGGACTATAGTGGAATTTTAACCAAAATCAAATTTCATAAGTTCTAAAGTGATATAGTTTTGACAAAAGAATTGATGTAAATAATCTTTACTATCGGGTACCGCTTAAAATAGTAAAACTAGATTTTACTAAAAAAATATGTAAGCGATAAATTCGACCAAACTATCACACAACTAGATAGGGATGGCAATGAGGCGGGTTTTTTGTGCCCCAGACCCGTCCCAGGTTTTTTAAACCTTACTCCAGACCCGCTCCATAGACCCGATGCAGGTCTGGATTTTTGCCCTGTACCCAAACCCATACAGGTCATGGTAGACCCGCCCTGCTCAAGTCCCAATGAGGCTTTACATATTCAAAATTTTGAACTAATGTACATATAGTTATTTATTTTATTTGTAAGAGGAATTGTCAGTAAACGGTACAATAAATATAGATATCAATGTGTTTACAATAATAAATAAGGTAATAAAAATGAGCTGTACGATAACGGTTCAAAAGAAACATGCATATGTTATTATATAATTATTAGTGATGCAACTTAATACCATAAAAATCATATAACTTATCGAATGGAACATTAGAATATTCATGTTATAACCACTTATGTATAAAAGAATTAATAAATCATCCTTATAATAAAGCGATTTTATGAGATCTCATTGGTGCAGATTGGGTTGGGGCAGGTCAACCAAGCCCCGACCTAACCCTAGACCCGGAGCTCTTAAGAACGGGTCATGGATCTACCTGCCCCGATGACACAATGGGATGGGTCTTTGCTAGTCAAAATAGGGATGGTCTATCGGGTTTAGACTCTTGACCCACCTCATTGCCATTTTTACCATTAGCTAAAGTGACGTGTGAAAGTTATTATTCAAATTGTTCGATATTAATCGCTAATTGAATTTACACTTTTGAGTCATAAAACTATAATGACGAATATTCCAAAATACCATGTAACACCTTATATTTTTAATAAAAATAAATAATTAATTGAAAATGGCATTTTGATAATTTTACATAAAGCTGGAAAATTGAAATATTGCAAATGAAGGAGTTTGGGAAATCTGACATTTCCATTGTATCAAGCGAAGTTTTTTAGCCTAAATTCATATATAAAACATCAGAAACAGATTATGGTTGAAGGAGATATGAATTATTTACTATAGCACGCATTACAGAACGATACAAGTAAAGGCCCAGGTGGAGGCTGAGGGAGATTTTGGGTTTTGTGCCTATATAAGGGTTTATTCTAACCCTAATTCACATCATCTTTCATTTCACTCTATAGCCGATGCTTCTCTAATTCTTATATTCTCTTCTTTTTCTTCCTCAAACCCAAAAACAAACTCCCTAAATAATCAAATAAATCAAAACCCAAAAAAGAAGAATCAAACCAACAATTATAATATAAGAAAAGAATGAAGAAACACCAAATCAAGTCACATCAAGATAAAGGTTTCTTTAAATAGTGCTAAAATGTAAGTGGATTTATATACAAAATGATTATGATGTAGATAAGTGTTGAATTTTAGCTATGTATCTATTTTAGAGATAAAAACATGTTATTTAATTTGGAATGTATGTATGTATTCATATGAATCGAATAACTTGGAAAACTCTATTTCACTATTTATCATACAATTGAAATGAATTATGGGGAGAGTAAATTCGGTTATAAATTTAACCCAAAACTCTGTAAATCTAACTTATTTTTACCTTAGTATGTTTATAGGGTCAAACTGCAAATTTACATCAAAAATTCAAGTTTCGATAAAAATATAGAAAAACTTGGACACTGAACCGAGCAGACCTGAGGCATACTCGAGGGTGACTCTGGGCCAAACTCAGAAAACCCGAAGCAAGCCCCAAGTTTAAAAGCTTGGTGCAAACCAGAGGTTTACCCGATTTTTACCTGAGACAAACTCTAGGCCAATCCCAGGAAAACTCAGGGCAAGCCCAAAGTCTCAAAATAATAACAACAATAATAACAATAATAATCCAATATTCATTTGTGCATATTACTAGATGTTAATAGATATGGATAATGGTAGAGTTAGGGGTATGCCCTGGGGGCAATTATGTAATTTGATACATAAATCTAACTCGATAACCAATCTTGTTCAAAAATAAAGGTGTTTTCTTTTTATAATATACATAATATAATGTGTTATATTAATTAATTAATTAATTTAATTAAAAGAATATTTAGTAGAAAATCTATAAATGATATGTTTTGTTATAGTAATTACAAAGTATTGTAACCGTGTGTAATTTATCACAATAAAAATAAATATACTGTTTTAAATATTCCTAGTCAAGATGTATTGTAACGACCCAGAATTTCAGTCATTCAATTTTGGAATAATTAATTGATTTTAAATATTGAAAGGTTAATTTTATAGGTTAAATAACTTGAATTTCAAATATAGCGATTTATTTGATAATTAAATTGTTAAATTTAATATTTAGAATTGTTTAAATTATTAAATCTTGAATTTAATATGAATAAGAATGATTTCAAAAGCTGATTTAAATTCTAGTTGAATAGGAATGATGATAGAAAACTTTTAATTTAGATTTAAAAGTGATTAATTTGGTTTTTATAATAATTCGTTTGAGTTAACGTGTAAAAATAGCCTTTCGGGGCCCTATCTTGAAATTGGACGAAATCAGTTCCATTGCATCCGTAATAGTGAGTTATTGTATGCCGTCAAATTTCGTGGTGATTTGATGTATCGTTTGGACGTGCGAGATCGAAACGCGTAGAAATTAACTTCATAAATTTATATAATATAATTGGGTTTGAAAAGCAATCTTCTGTAAATGATCAAATCAGGCCTCGAGACTAGTTCCATTGTATTCGGAATAAGAGTATAATATATAGGACACTAGGTGACACGTCTCGTTTGGAGTTCGAGATTTTTGGACGTTTAAAGATGAATATTTTATAATTAAATAATATATAAATCCCTTATATCAGCCATACCCCATATCCGAGGGCCATACCTAAGCACGCATGCCCATACCTTACCCATGCTGTTCTCCCTATATAATTAGCGTATATCAGAGAATTCATTCTCCTTTCTAAATTTAAAACCCACGCTCATCCAACGACTCGTATCACTTTGGACCACTCGAGGTTGAGATGGACGTTGGCTCCAACATCAAAGTTGTGTGCCTCAATGAGTTGAAGATGATGATCGGTCGGATTTGCATACGGAGGCTCGAGGCGGCGGCAATTAGGCCACGATCGTGGGTGAATTGGGTTCGGGTTTGGTCGATTTGAGCAGCGGCAGTGGTTGCGAAGGCGAGGTAGAGGTAGGCGCGTGGATGGGTGGTGGTAGCATGGTCGGATGCGAAGCTTCGGCGACGAGTTGAACTCTCGAGTTTGTTTGTTGCTTAGAATCGCGATGAAAGAGAAGAGGGAAAAGGTTTAGTTTAATTTTTTTAATTTTAAGTTAATTAAAATTTAAATGATCGTAATGTTTCTTAATTCATAACTATGCTATACGAGGTCCAAATTGAACGCGACAAGTTGCATTGCAATCGTATCAGCAAGTGCTACGCTATGGAATTGGCTTGGATGGATTCGGTGCTGACATGAATTTAGGTTAAAATTGAACATCTGTTCAATTTTAATTCAAAACTGGAACATTTTTACGAAACTGAAATCAGTTTGAGTTAATCTCACCTTTTAGTTAATTAGAAAATATTATATAGTCGATAAAATTATTTCTTGATGTGTGGATATTTTATCGTTGATTGTTATTAACTGTTTGGATGATTTACTAGTTTATATTGTTGGTTTGGATATATTCCCACCCTTGGAGCAGATGAGACCCTATTACGTTCCCGTATAAGAGCGGATGACCCTTTGTATACGATCCCGCCTCGAAGCGGTTGATTCATATTATTTGATTATATACTGTATGTGATGCGGGGGACAGGTTGGAGGGATCCAACAGGATTCCTCACACTATTGATTTTTCTTTTCATATATATAGTGGTATATGACTTGTTGGATGCTATATTGATGACATGGATATGATTTTTCTTGTTAGTGTTTTAGCAGCACTAGGCCTTAAATTTAGTACCTTAAAGTACTATAAAATAATGATTTCGATTAAAAAGGATTTTCAAAGTGATTTTGGAAATTATATATGTTATAATAATTTTCCTTAAAATAAATTAAAGAAGAAATTATTTTAAAAATAAAAAGGTATGATTTTTAGATATTATAAATTAATAGTTTTATGAGATATTTTAAATAGAAATTTCTGAACTGTAAAATAAAGTTTTTTTAAATCTTAAAATAAGGCTGTCTTTCAAAATAAAGGGATATGGTTTTAAAAAGAAAATAGAAATATTTTGGTATAAATATTCGTTAACCATTTTGTATGAAAGTGATATATTAAAATTTATTTACAAATGCGAAATTTATAAATGTGATAATTTATACAAGTGATATTTTACAAATGAAGTGAAGACTAGCAAAATCGTATTTTGTTAATAAAAGTATGGATTTATAAACGGTGTTTATAAATTAAAGAAAACTATTATCATTTAATAGATTGGAGAAGAAATCAAACGGTGGATTTATTATAAGACGTGGAATGATATTTTAGAAGTTAGTTGACTCTATTTTGGAAATTGATGGTGTGGGGAAAATTTGGGAATGTTAAATGATATTTCATAAATATAAAGGAATTTATAAAATAAATTTATCCATATGGAGCAACGTTAAAAATGGATGATAATTGATTTTTTAAATGGGATTTATAAATAAGTGAGATTTATAAAGGAAATAGAGTAATAAATCAAGTTCATAAATAAAGAGATTTTATGAAAGGAAGTTTATAAAAGGGAAGGAGATTTATAAATATAATTTAATAAATATGGAAATGATCATGTTGGAAATTACATATGGATTTTGATCAAGGAAATGTAATAATGTCTTAAAAGTTATTTATTTATATTAATATTGTTTTAAAAGTTGTTTATCAACATTTTAATGTTTTGAAAAATGAATTATTTAAAATTATTAATATTGTTTAAAATTAATTATAATTATTTATAAATAAAGTGTTGGAAATTTATTATTATTATTTATAATAATGTTTAAGATAAATTATTATTGTTTTTTTTATTAAGAATGTTTGAAATTATTAATTATTATCTTAAAGATGTTTTGAAGTTAATTACTGTTTATTATTATATAATAGTATTTTAAAATAGATGATTAGAATTTATTTATAAATTTTTGAGATTTATAAATAGAATTTTATAATGGACTTGGATTTTATAAGGGGAGTTTTATAAAATGGTTAAAAGGCTTAAATGGAGATTTTACAAGGTAAAAGGGTTTTATAAATGGCTAGAAATTTATAAAAGAATTTTAGAAATTGGTTTATAGATTAATAAAAGGAGCTTATAAAAGGTTTTATGGATTTATAAAGGGGTTATAAAGGATTTTTGGAATGTATGAAAGAGTTTTATAAATGGTTCTTGAGATTTATAAAATAGTTTATAAATGGTCTTAGAAATTCATAACAAAGTTTATAAACGATTTAGAATTGTTTAAAAAGAAAAACTTCCCCAATGTTTTGTGAATATACTTATCTCATATACTTACACCGTTGAGATAAGTATATGAATATTTTTTCAAGTATTGAGAAATAGGGATTGTGGTATATATATACCTTTGTAAAAAGAATTTTGATTCAAGTATTGCAAAGTGAATTTGAATTAAGGAAAGATTAATTGAAAGGAGGTTAGTGATTGCTTGTGTGCTTAACCATTTTTGGTTTTTCCCTATGGAATTAGATCCCCGATTTAATGTTTGTTATTTGATAGTTAAATAACCGACTATCGAATTTGGACCGAAAATGTAACTTTGGAAATATCTTTAAGAAACACACGAGTTATATGGTATATGAAAGAGTCTATGTGGTAGGATCGTATAATATGGAATAAAAATGCTCTAGGTAGATAGTAGTAAGTAGTAAGTAAAGTAGACACCAAGACTTTATACTGGTTCGAACCTCTTGTCCTACGTCCAGTCCCTAAGCTCCTCTTAGGAATTCAACTAACCAACAACCCTCACTTAACCTGGAGGAATAGGTTTACAACTTACCCGAACAACCGAACGAGATTTCTTGCCTCAACTACCGAAGAGGACTTCAACTTGGATACAAAAAGTATTTCTGACTTGTTGTGTTCTTGATAACACTAATGAGTCAATTTAGTACAACTTTCCTATAATCTTATCCTCGAGAGTATACAAAGTGTTTGTGAAGATTTAGGAAATGTGAATTGCTATGAATCAAGATATGTTATAATTAAAACAGAGATTCAAGCAATTGGTTTGCTTTTAAAAACTTAAAAGAATCTGAAAGTATGTTCAAGTAAGTAGAGAGATTAAAGCAAGTAGAATTGGTAATTTTCAATTGTTAAAACCATGTATTTATACTTGTAGAAAAGGTGCATTTGTTTGCTAGAGGTGCATGCAAGAGATGCTTCCATTTCCATTGGAGAAACGTTGCATCTCTTGGAAGAAAGAAAGTGTCTATTCATAGAAAATTCACAGTTATCAATTCAGTCGACTGAGCAGGGAGTTCAGTCGACTGAAACTGTGTATGTTTTATTTCTGTGCCAGTTTCAGTCGACTGGCCATGCCTGTTCAGTCGACTGAACTGTGAAAATTTGCACAGTAAAAGTATTTATGAAAATGAAGTTCAAAGGACGTGTTTTAGTGTTCGTGCAAATCTCTTGAGGATAGATTTTAACAAATAATCTAGACTTGGATCCATAAAAATCATACTCATGTTTTTACTTTGGTCTTCATCGATCTTCCTCTGATTTTAAATGTATTTCTTCCTTTTTGTTGAAGCTCATTGTCATTGATCAAAATCTTCGTGTATCAACATTCTCCCCCTTTTTGATTGATGACAACATGTGACGACTGCCCATGAACCCTGCACCGAATCTAGAGAAAGTGCGCTGTAAGGTGTGCCAGGCAACCATGGACGATTGTCAGGGTAAATTAAAAACAACAGAATCTATCGTATTACTCACAGCGCAGGGACAAAATACAATAGAACATATATATAGTGAAGCTTCACAGAATAAAATGCCATCATATAAAACTTCATAATAGTTGAATACAAGCATCCAAATAGTCAATACATCAAGCCTCACTACACAACACTCAGAGAATATACAAACAGCGGAACACCCAGTACATATAGTAAGAAGATAATATGCAACCCTCTAGCTCGTCTTCGATATCAGCATCGTGAGAAGCAAGAACAGCACCTGTCACCTGCTACCTAGTCTGCCCGTCCCAAAAATGGACGAACAGCCCAAGGCAATAAGAATTAAAACATAAAGCCTTGAGTCAGACAACAGTCTTAGTGAGCAGTAAATTAACTAACAACATACCAAAAGAGCATAAAGGAAAAGGAATAGGAATACAACCCTCCCACTCCAACCTCTTTCTACAGTGATAGCCCCCAGACACACACTAAGCAGAAGCAAACATAGCAGAGCATACAATTTAAAGTAAAGTAATTGTCACTCGAGTCAAGGGCGATGTTTTCCAAGCACAAACCCCCAAGGCCTAAACCAAGATCAGATAAGCACCCGGAAAACACTGCTCTTGAGACCGAATGACGATACAACCAAACATCCATGACTCTGGCTATCACTGTTATCATTGCTTCGATATCACCGTTAATTGAATGGCCGGCACATTCTTTCAGCCGTCCGTCAAGGGCTAATGGAAACCTCGGTTCTAGACATAACTCCCGCACGTCGTCGCAGCCCGTGCCTAGGACTATCGAATCTGCCCAGAGTACTCGACCATCAACAGTTAGTCGTTGGGACTATCGAATCTGCCCAAACGTACTCTTGCTTAGAGCATGCTAGAACCTTCAACAACGATGCTATCCAAGCCTCCTAGTCATCCTCCTCGACGACTATTTCCATACTAGCTCAAGCGCCTCTCAAGCATCCATTACCCTTAACTCGAATCATATCACCGAGTTACCAACGTGCTTGGAATGATCCCGTCTGGATTAGACCAAGACTATCTCATATCATACTTCGCTTCATCACATCCTCGCAAAGTCTCATCTCAACATCATCATCATCGAATCTATGCATAAGAGCTTCATCACCCGCTACAAATGCCACAAGCAGCTTTTCCAATTCAAGAGCCTTACCCTTAGCTTTTGAATCATCTTTGGTCTAAATCAAACCATCAATCATCTAATTCATAACAATCAATCAAATCAAACATTAATCCAAGCAATCAAGCATTCAAATATGATCTAAGTAGACAATTATAACAATAATGGCATTTTCGTAATTAAAGAGTTGAAAGTCCAACAAGCATGAAAACATGAACAATATCTCTACAAACTTGATGAATGAACTTGCATAGGTTAACATGTGATAAAATGGATGTAACATCATCATGAACAATGAATCTATATGGATCTACACTTAGGATGAATAAAATGCATGGAAATCACTATTTTAACACCAAATCGAGCCAACAATCCGATATACTTTTTTGGATCCGTGTGAGAGATAATCACCACTCACCAAATCACCTAAACAAACCCAAACCAACACGCTTCAGATCTGGACAGCGAAGGATCAAGCTTGATCTATCACGAATCCGCTTCAAACGATGAAATCTCATTTCAATGGATGTAGATCTTCAATCTAAGCTCTTGAATCTTCAATTTGATCTTCAACTTGGATGGATGGAAGCACTAGATTAGAGTGGAGAAAAGAAGTGAAGAAGTGTAGAAGTCGAGCTCTCAAAATGGCAGCACTTCGTCGCTTCGAAATCCGGATCCCAAAAAGTGAGAACAACCTTCCTATTTATAGCAGAAATCTCCCTAAGTCGTCCGCCCCCTATAAGTCGTTGCCGACTTAACTACCTCCGACTTACGACTTAGCAGACTACGACTTAGTGATCCTGCGACTTAAGTCTCTCTCCGACTCAACAACCCAAGTCTCTACGACTTATAACTAAGCGGCTAACCCCTAGGTCGGTTACAACCTAACTGGGTATTCGACTTACGACCTATCTCTCGCCGACTTAACACAGTAGCTGACCTAACCCTTAACGACTCATCACTCATCTCCTTAACTCGGCCACGACTCAATTGAGAAGGGCCTCCGACTTAACATAACTGGGTTACGACATAACAACAAGGGCGACCTAACCCATGCGACCTAGTACTGACACGCTTCCTCGCTAACTCGCTAACTCGCTAACTCGCTAAGTCGCAGACTTTCCTTAAGTCGCTCACGACTTACCACTTAACTCGGTCATGATCCTATAAGTCGCCAACTGTTCTTAAGTCGGTTACGACCTAAGCCTCATCCTGCGACTTACTTCCTACACGACATATGCTACCTAACGACATATCTCAAGGCCGTTAACTCTTAGGTCGTCTACGACCTAAACCCTTACCATCCATCATACGACCTAACTCCAAATCTTTAGGTCACCAACCCTAACATCCTATAGGCCGGTCACGACTTAGCTCTTAGGTCGTTCACGACCTAGGACTTAGACAAATCATGCCTAAAATCTGAAACGACTTAAAAATGCTGAAACTTCCAGATTTTGACAAACTTTTCGATCCGTAAAAATACGGGTCGTTACATTCTCTCCCCCTTAGGAATTTCGCCCCCGAAATTCCAAACAAACAAAGCAATCAAAGACTATTCTGTACGCCTACCATCCATAACAATCAGCAAACCATGCATCCAATTCTAGCTTAGCGTACAGAATTCTAAGACTTAGAACAAGTTACAATATCGTGAGATGAGACGACACCTTAGGGCCATACCTCGAAGAGTTCAGGATGAGCTGCTTTCATCCTCTCTTCCACCTCCCACGTACAGTCGTTATCATCGTCACTCCATTGTATCTTGAGCAACTTAACTACCTTCCTCCTAAGCTGTTTCGTGTCGATTTCCACAACACGAAGCGGCTTACGAGGTCTTCTATCGACTAGATCAACTTCGAAATCTTCACAGCTATCAGCAGAAACCACCGCATTCGAGTCATGCACATACTTCCGTAGATATGATACGTGAAAAACATTGTGCACACTCAACATCTTCTCAGGTAATTCCAATCTATAAGCGAGCTTTCCAATTCGCTCGATAATCGGAAATGGTCCAACTAATCTCGGAGTCAATTTTCCTTTCTTCCCGAATCGGATAACATTCTTCAGTGGAGAAATCTTCACAAAAACCATATCTCCAACGTCGAATTCCAAATCCTTCCGACGCTTATCGGCATAACTCTTCTGACGGTCTTGGGATGCCTTCATTCGTTGCCGAATGATCTCTATACAGTCTGAAGTCTGATGAATCATCTCTGGCCCAAGCATCAGCTTTTCTCCTGTCTCTATCCAACATGTCGGAGAATTACACGGTCTCCCATACAATGCCTCATACGGTGCCATACCAATACTTGACTGGTAACTGTTGTTGTACGCAAACTCCACCAAATGAAGGTGATCTTCCCATGATCCTCCGAAATCCAAAACACAAGCTCTGAGGAGATCTTCCAAAACTCGGTTGACTCTTTCGGTCTGACCATCTGTTTGAGGATGATAAGCTGTACTCAAACACAACTCGGTTCCCAAAACTTCCTGGAAGCTCTTCCAAAATCCACTAGTGAACAATGGATCTCGATCACTCACTATACTCTTCGGAATACCATGGAATCGAACTATCCACTTAACATACAACTCGGCCAACTTTGATGCAGTCCTAGTCGATCGAACAGGAATGAATCGTGCACTCTTAGTCAAACGATCTACAATGACCCAAATCCCTTCGTTTCCCGTTCTGCTTCTAGGGTAGTCCATCAATAAAATCCGTCGATATCTGCTCCCACTTCCATGTAGGAACTTCTAATGGCTGAAGCAATCCACTTGGCTTCTTTTGCTCGGCTTTTACCAACTGGCAGTTCATACACTTGGAAATAAAATTTCCAACATCCTTCTTCATACCTTCCCAGTAATAGGTTCTCTTCATATCCCGATACATCTTATTTCCACCTGGATGAATTGTCAGCTTCAAGTGATGACTTTCCTTCAGAACTTCACTCCTCAATTCATCTATATCGGGAACAACTAGTCGTCCTTGCTTCCGAAGCCAACCCTCTTGATCGACCTCGAATCCTTTATCCTTTTCTGGATCCAATCCAGATTCCAATTCACGGATAATCTTGACAAGCTTATCGTCTCGCTTTTGGCTCTCGCCAATCCTTTCCACAAGAGAAGGTCTTATCGATAAGTTTGCCAACATCTCAGGTTCCAATTCGCATCTAGGCCTGAAGTCAAATCCAGCTAAATACTCGAGACTCTTCCATTCTGAAAACATGACTCCCAATCCTGCATGTCTTCGACTTAACGCATCTGCCACTGCGTTACCTTTTCCCGGAGTATAAGCTATACCAAAATCATATGATGCCAAAAACTCTAGCCATCGTTGCTGCCGAAGATTCAAATCCTTTTGGGAGAAAAGATACTTCAACGACTTATGATCTGTAAACAACTCGAATCGAACTCCCAATAGATAATGTCTCCACATCTTCAGAGCAAAAACAATCGCCGCTAACTCCAAATCATGAGTCGGGTAATTCCTTTCATGCGGCTTCAGTTGTCGACTTGCATACGCAACAACTTTATCCCTCTGCATCAGCACTGCTCCAAGTCCAGTACCACATGCGTCGGTGTAAACCACCATCTCATCATTCCCACTAGGAATAATCAAAACAGGAGCACTCGTCAATCGTTCTTTCAAGATTCTGAAAGCTTGCTCACACTTATCATCCCATCTGAACACTAGGTTCTTCTTTGTCAATCCTGTTAACGGTGCAGCCACCTTGGAGAAGTCTTTGATAAACCGTCGATAATATCCTGCTAATCCAAGAAAACTCCTCACATCAGATGCATTCTTAGGTCTAACCCAATCCTGGATTGCTGCCACCTTAGCGGGATCAACCGCTATTCCACTTCCAGAAATCACATGGCCTAAGAACCTCACTTCACTCTTCCAGAAGTGACACTTTGAAAACTTAGCCTTCAGCTGATGTTTCCGCAAGATCTCCAAAACGATACGCAAGTGTGTCTTGTGCTCTTCTTCAGTTCTGGAATAAATCAGAATATCATCCACGAACACAAGTACGAACTTGTTCAACTGATCTCTGAACACTCTATTCATAAGATCCACAAAATATGCTGGCGCGTTAATCAATCCGAACGGCATTACCAGCCACTCAAAGAAACCAGATGGTGTCCTAAAAGCAGTCTTCGGCACACTATCCTTAGCTACTCTCAACTGGTGAAATCCTGTTGCCAAATCCATCTGAGAAAACACCTTAGCTTCGTGAAGCTGATCAAACAAGTCATCTATTCTCGGCAATGGATACTTGTTCTTCTTAGTCACCTTATTCAGCTCACGATAATCCACACACAACCTCAGCGATCCATCTGCTTTGGTTGCGAATACAACTGGTGCACCCCATTCGGACACACTACGCCGAATGAATCCTTTCTGCAAAAGATCATCAACTTGCACCCTCAACTCTTGCTGTTCTCTAGGCGCCATCCGCCTAAGAGGCATCACAACAGGTCTGGCTCCTTCAACTAGATCTATCCGAAACTCGATCTCTCTATGCGGCGGCAACCCTTTGACTTCGTCAAAGACATCCTCGAATCCATTAGCGATTGGCACCGATGACAGTCCATCCCGTGGAACAACCAGCGAATACATGAAGCTCATGAAGACGCCTTCCTCATGCTTACATCGTATCACAACTTTTCGCCCCTCCACATTCTCGACTGTCACTTCAAACCTCTCGCAATCAACCTTTGCCGCATACTTCCTAAGCCAGTCCATACCCAAAATAATTCCGAACCCCGCAAAGTTCAGAACAAAGCAATCACAAACAAAAGAGCAACCATGACTCGATACAACTAGACCACGGAATAACATACACAAACAAGACGAACCCCCAACTGGATTAGTCACAACCAATGGCCTATCAATAATATCCGGTTCCAAACCTAACCGGCCTACGAGTTCACTAAAAACAAACGAATGCGACGCTCCAGTATCAAACATAACTCTAACTGGAACACCACATAGGAAAAGAGTACCTTGAACCACCACACTCTTTCCTTTCTCTTCAACGGTAGGAGCTTTCGAAGACGACGGAACAGCTCCCAGAGCATAAGCTTGCACAATCTGCTTGTCCCTTCTCGGTTCTGGACAATTCTTCCTGAAATGCCCCGGCTTGTCACAGTTGTGACACTTCATTGGCACCTTCGAATTCTTACAATCCTTAGAGAAATGGCCCTTCTACTGACAATTGTAGCAAGTCACCTCGCCTTTCGGCTTCTTCTGGCCATCCTTACCCTTCTACTGCTGCTTCCTCTTCTGGTTTCCACCCTGCTGTGGTTTAGACTCTCCCTTGGTCACAACAACAACAGATCCTTCCTTAGGAAACAGACTCTCATGCCTGAGAGCTTTCTCCACAAGCTTCTCAAATGAATCGTCCAAATGATCTACCAACTGTCTCCCAAGATAACTGTCCAAGCCTGTCACAAACTTCTCATTCTTCTGATAGGCAGATTCGATATACGACCGGGCATACTTGGACAAAGCTTCGAACTCAGAAACATACTCAAGAACTGGTCTTCCACCTTGCTTGAGCTCCACAAACTTCTTGAACAGAACAGACTTCTGAGCTGTAGAAATGAACTTAGCTTCAAACCTGACTTGGAATTGCTCCCAAGTAATCTCTTCTTTCGGAGTATTGATGGTAATAGAGTTCCACCAATCAGAGGCTCTCCCTTGAAGCTGCCTTGATGCCAACTTCCTCTTAGTTGCATCCTCAATTCCCAAATCACCAAAGATCCTTCTACAAGCATCTATCCACCTCTGGACCTCAATAGTTGATTCTGTTCCCAAGAAAACCTTCCCTCCAAGAGCAGTATAGTCCTTGCACAACTTAGCAAAATCCACTGGTTTCAGAGTTTGGACTTGAACTCCAACATCAACTGCTGTCCCCAGAACTGGTATCCTTCTCATGATCGAAGTCATCATAGCTTCGAACATAGCTGCATAATCAGCAGTCCCCTCAGTAGCACGGCCTTCCCTAGCAGCTGGTCTCCCTCTTCGACTCATTCTTAATATCTACAAAAAAAGAATGATCAGAACATCTAGAGAAACAACTGCATAAAGGACTATCTTACTTCTAAGCTACTATATTATATATAGTAATCATCCATCAAATTACAATTACGTCTCTCATACGTAGTTACGTCAGCGAGCGTTGGGTAAAATCGATTAACCAATGCTCTGATACCAAATGTGACGACCGCCCATGACCCCTGCACCGAAACTAGAGAAAGTGCGCTGTAAGGTGTGCCAGGCAACCATGGACGATTGTTAGGGTAAATTAAAAACAACAGAATCTATCGTATTACTCACAGCGCAGGGACAAAATACAATAGAACATATATATAGTGAAGCTTCACAGAATAAAATGCCATCATATAAAACTTCATAATAGTTGAATACAAGCATCCAAATAGTCAATACATCAAGCCTCACTACACAACACTCAGAGAATATACAAACAGCGGAACACCCAGTACATATAGTAAGAAGATAATATGCAACCCTCTAGCTCGTCTTCGATATCAGCATCGTGAGAAGCAAGAACAGCACCTGTCACCTGCTACCTAGTCTGCCCGTCCCAAAAATGGACGAACAGCCCAAGGCAATAAGAATTAAAACATAAAGCCTTGAGTCAGACAACAGTCTTAGTGAGCAGTAAATTAACTAACAACATACCAAAAGAGCATAAAGGAAAAGGAATAGGAATACAACCCTCCCACTCCAACCTCTTTCTACAGTGATAGCCCCCAGACACACACTAAGCAGAAGCAAACATAGCAGAGCATACAATTTAAAGTAAAGTAATTGTCACTCGAGTCAAGGGCGATGTTTTCCAAGCACAAACCCCCAAGGCCTAAACCAAGATCAGATAAGCACCCGGAAAACACTGCTCTTGAGACCGAATGACGATACAACCAAACATCCATGACTCTGGCTATCACTGTTATCATTGCTTCGATATCACCGTTAATTGAATGGCCGGCACATTCTTTCAGCCGTCCGTCAAGGGCTAATGGAAACCTCGGTTCTAGACATAACTCCCGCACGTCGTCGCAGCCCGTGCCTAGGACTATCGAATCTGCCCAGAGTACTCGACCATCAACAGTTAGTCGTTGGGACTATCGAATCTGCCCAAACGTACTCTTGCTTAGAGCATGCTAGAACCTTCAACAACGATGCTATCCAAGCCTCCTAGTCATCCTCCTCGACGACTATTTCCATACTAGCTCAAGCGCCTCTCAAGCATCCATTACCCTTAACTCGAATCATATCACCGAGTTACCAACGTGCTTGGAATGATCCCGTCTGGATTAGACCAAGACTATCTCATATCATACTTCGCTTCATCACATCCTCGCAAAGTCTCATCTCAACATCATCATCATCGAATCTATGCATAAGAGCTTCATCACCCGCTACAAATGCCACAAGCAGCTTTTCCAATTCAAGAGCCTTACCCTTAGCTTTTGAATCATCTTTGGTCTAAATCAAACCATCAATCATCTAATTCATAACAATCAATCAAATCAAACATTAATCCAAGCAATCAAGCATTCAAATATGATCTAAGTAGACAATTATAACAATAATGGCATTTTCGTAATTAAAGAGTTGAAAGTCCAACAAGCATGAAAACATGAACAATATCTCTACAAACTTGATGAATGAACTTGCATAGGTTAACATGTGATAAAATGGATGTAACATCATCATGAACAATGAATCTATATGGATCTACACTTAGGATGAATAAAATGCATGGAAATCACTATTTTAACACCAAATCGAGCCAACAATCCGATATACTCTTTTGGATCCGTGTGAGAGATAATCACCACTCACCAAATCACCTAAACAAACCCAAACCAACACGCTTCAGATCTGGACAGCGAAGGATCAAGCTTGATCTATCACGAATCCGCTTCAAACGATGAAATCTCACTTCAATGGATGTAGATCTTCAATCTAAGCTCTTGAATCTTCAATTTGATCTTCAACTTGGATGGATGGAAGCACTAGATTAGAGTGGAGAAAAGAAGTGAAGAAGTGTAGAAGTCGAGCTCTCAAAATGGCAGCACTTCGTCGCTTCGAAATCCGGATCCCAAAAAGTGAGAACAACCTTCCTATTTATAGCAGAAATCTCCCTAAGTCGTCCGCCCCCTATAAGTCGTTGCCGACTTAACTACCTCCGACTTACGACTTAGCAGACTACGACTTAGTGATCCTGCGACTTAAGTCTCTCTCCGACTCAACAACCCAAGTCTCTACGACTTATAACTAAGCGGCTAACCCCTAGGTCGGTTACAACCTAACTGGGTATTCGACTTACGACCTATCTCTCGCCGACTTAACACAGTAGCCGACCTAACCCTTAACGACTCATCACTCATCTCCTTAACTCGACCACGACTCAATTGAGAAGGGCCTCCGACTTAACATAACTGGGTTACGACATAACAACAAGGGCGACCTAACCCATGCGACCTAGTACTGACACGCTTCCTCGCTAACTCGCTAACTCGCTAACTCGCTAACTCGCTAAGTCGCAGACTTTCCTTAAGTCGCTCACGACTTACCACTTAACTCGGTCATGATCCTATAAGTCGCCAACTGTTCTTAAGTCGGTTACGACCTAAGCCTCATCCTGCGACTTACTTCCTACACGACATATGCTACCTAACGACATATCTCAAGGCCGTTAACTCTTAGGTCGTCTACGACCTAAACCCTTACCATCCATCATACGACCTAACTCCAAATCTTTAGGTCACCAACCCTAACATCCTATAGGCCGGTCACGACTTAGCTCTTAGGTCGTTCACGACCTAGGACTTAGACAAATCATGCCTAAAATCTAAAACGACTTAAAAATGCTGAAACTTCCAGATTTTGACAAACTTTTCGATCCGTAAAAATACGGGTCGTTACACAACATTAATGTGTTACAGAGATGTATTTGCTATTTTTCTCCCCCTGAATGAATGCACCTATCTTTCCTACAAAACAGAGTTAGCTACACAGATTTCTCCCCCTTTGTCATCGACAAAAAGGAAGTAATAATCATAGATATATAGAAAACAACCACTGAACAATAGAATTCTACGATTTAGCATAGTCAAATAAAACAGAGTTTGCATAATAAATACAGAGATTTATCAAATTAGAAACACATAGAACAACAAACCATAAAAAGTTACTCGTCTTTATCCCAATCATAAGAACCTTCTCTCTCTCTAGGTTCTCGAATGAATGGTCCTCCTGTTGGTGGTCGATGAGCTCTTCTTCCTCCTTGACTACAACTGTCTCCGCTCGCGCTGCTACTTGTATGTTCTTTGGATGTCGTCCATGTAAAGGTAGGTGCCGGACGTTTTCCATGTGATGTTGAAGCGGTAGTAGTGCTTGAGCAAGAGATTGCATCCCATAGCTTGTTGAAGAATCCTTTAATCTTGTCAAGCTTGTGGTCTACCTTCTTGAGATGATTATCAAGAATTTGTTGATTTCTTGATAAAATTCCTAAAGATTGGTTGGTAGTAAAGCTTGGCTCAATAACACGAATTTCATTTTCTCGGTCGGAAGGTTCTTCATGTGGAGCTTGTGGAGGATGTTGTGGTCCTTGATGCCTAGCTTCCCATTCGGCGAGAGATATGATTCGAGGTGATCTTGCCGGAAGTTGCATTAGGCTTATGGTCCGATGGTTTATTTGGTGGACCATAGTATTCTCGGATTCGGGTAATGGTGTGTCAACGTTGAGAAGTAAACGCATGATATATTCACCGAAATAAATTGTCCTCATTTTGCCATTATTAAAAGTGAGGAATTCGTCGAGAATTAATTGAACCCAATTTGCTTGATAGTTACCCCAAATTGCATAGAGAGCGCGATAGTTGTTAGGGTATAAAAGTTCATATGAGCCCATCCTTGGGGTGATTGTTCTCATTAGAGCTTTGTGGAGAATTCTTGCTCTAGGACGTAAGGAGGTGGACTTAAGATCCGCAATGTTGGCATTGTCATCCAACAATTGGTGATTTATGTTGTCACGAATGTGAGGATTAAAGTCAATCTCCTCAAGTTTGCTACCAAAGTTTGGCGAGCCTAAGATGTGTGAAATGCGGTCAAGAGAGAACCAAACTTTCTTTCCACATACCATACTCCAAACACTATCATTTGGATTTCTTGGAGTTTGGTGTCCGAGATTAAGATTAGCATAAAATAATTTTACCATAATGTGATTTATGGCATGATCATTTCTTTTTAAATCTAAAAGAGATGTTAGACCTGCTCGATCCGTTAATGCTTGGATATTGTAGGACTGAAGACTCTGAAAATCAACAAAAGAATGCTCGAAAACCAGTGAATTCTTCATCTTGTTCCATCTTGTGACGGCTACTCCATCGTATAGCCATTGTGCTATTTGAGCTTCAATTGGCTCGGAGGATGAAGAAGAAGCTCTAGATCGCTTTGGAGGCATTTTGTGTCTAATTTGATTGTGGTTGGAGAAGTTTGAGAACTAGGGTTTTGAGTATATTTGGGGAAGAAAATGGAATTTGAGGTAAAAAGTGAAGGAATAGAGGTAAAACTGTGGTTAAAAAGAAAAAGGTTGCCTGGAAATTCACGTTCTGTCGACTGAATAGTCTGTTCAGTCGATTGAATTAAAGGAAAGAAATTTTTCTGTGTTAGATTCAGTCGACTGAACAGTATTTTTAGTCGACTGAATGTATAGCTGAAATTTTCTGTTAAATTTTCAGTCGACTGTACAGGTGAATTCAGTTGACTGAGCTATGTATATTTTGATTTCTGTTTGTGGTTCAGTCGACTAAACAGTGGGTTTCAGTCGACTGAAAATTAATTTTTGTTATTTCTCCTGATACAAAAAGTAAATAATTTATATATTAAAAGAAACAAATTACAATTATATATATGTAACATAAAAAATATTAGAATTGACTATTTCTTCGGGGATGGACTTGGAGTTTTTTCTTCGTTCTTCTCATAATTTATATCCCATGAATTTGGAGTATAATGAGGAGTTTTTGGGGAAGTCCAAGGATTCAAGGGATCAGCTGGTGTACGGTAGGATGAAGATGGATCGAACGCGTTACTTGGTCGAGGTAAGGGTTCGCTCACTTCATTTTTCTTTGAACTACAAAAATGTAATCCAATTTTCTCCAGAAAACTTAGCCGTCGCGCTGTTACTTTCTGTTCAAAATATAATTCTCTTTGAAGATTAATTTGTTGCTGTTGAAAATGATGAATTTCGTCAATCTTTCTTTTTGTGTCAGGGGAGGTAAAAAGACTTCGTTTTGCCTTTTTCGAATCTGGTGTGTAACCAGTGCGATAGTTTTCCCACTTGTACACCGGTTCATGCGTTGGTGTTGGTGTTGGTAGTTTAGGTGAAGCAGGAGTGTTTTCAACCGAGGAGATAATATCGATATGAGAGTCTGAGCTATCGTAAGACATTTTGATTGTAATTCTTTTATTCTTTTATATGGTAAATGAATTGATAAAAATAATTTTGTTTAGGAGTATATTTATAGTAGGAATTTTCTAAATATATATTGGTTATAAAGTTTAAATGCTTTTCAACCACTTAATGATTTAATGGTTAATATAAGTTAGTTAAGAATGTATGGTAAATAAGTTTTATATGAAAGAATAAAATGAAATTCCCATACAATGTTAGTTAAAAAAAATGTGTAGATTTTTCTTTTTAATTTATATGATATCTTTAAAACACAATATCCCTAATTCTCGTCGTAATTTTATAAAGGAGTTTTCTAAAAGAGGTTTAGTAAATATATCGGCAATTTGGTTTTCGGTAGAAATATGTTCTAAGTTTATGATTCCTTTTTCGATATTGTCACGTAGAAAGTGGTGACGAATATCTATATGTTTTGTACGAGAGTGATTAACTGGATTTTTAGATAAATTTATTGTACTTGTGTTGTCACAATATATTGTAGAGTTTGTTAAATTTATATTAAAATCCTTAAGTGTTTGTTGCATGTAAATAACTTGAGTACAAGCTAAAGCAGCTGATATATACTCTGCTTCACAAGTTGAAAGTGAAACACAATTTTGTTTCTTACTAAACCAAGATACAAGTGATTTTCCAATGAAATGGCACGTACCACTTGTACTTTTTCTATCTGTTCGAGATCCACCAAAATCAGCATCACTGAATGATACTAACTCAAATGGACACTCTTTTGGATAGAAAAGACCAAAATCTTTAGTATTGTTAAGATATCGTATAATTCGTTTTACTGCTCTTAAATGTGATTCTTTAGGATTAGATTGAAATCGTGCACATAAACATACACTCATCATTATGTCTGGTCTACTAGCGGTCAAGTAAAGTAAGGAACCTATCATACTTCTAAACAATTTTTGATTGATACTTTTACCATTTTCATCTCGATCAAGATGAGTTGTGGTACTCATAGGAGTAGGCTTTTCAGAAGTGTTTTCTAGTCCAAAACGTTTAATCAAATTAGCACAATATTTTTCTTGATTTAAGAAAATTCCATTTGTTAATTGTTTAATTTGTAAACCGAGAAAATAAGATAATTCTCCCATGTGTGACATTTCGAATTCTTTAGTCATTATATTTGAAAATTCTTTACATAAGTTTTCATTAGTTGAACCAAATATGATGTCATCTACATATATTTGAATTATTAGAATGTCATTAGTAGTGTTTTTAATGAATAGAGTTTGATCTACTTTTCCGATTTGAAATCCTGAATCTAGTAGATAACTTTTAAGTCTCTCATACCAAGCACGAGGTGCTTGTTTAAGACCATATAAAGCTTTCTTTAATTTATATACATGATCCGGATATTTTTCGTGTATGAATAAAGGAGGTTGTTCTACGTACACATTTTCTTTTATAAAACCATTTAGAAAAGCACTTTTAACATCCATTTGATAAAGTTTAAAATAATGAAAACACGCAAAAGCTAATAAAATACGTATTGCTTCAAGTCGTGCAACGGGTGCAAATGTTTCTTCAAAGTCAATACCTTCTTCTTGATTATACCCTTGTGCTACTAGTCTAGCTTTATTCCTAGTTATATTTCCTTGTTCGTCTACTTTGTTTTTGTAAACCCATTTGTTGCTATAACAGTTTGATTGTTAGGACGAGGAACTAAATCCCAAACATCGTTACGTTCGAATTGATTTAATTCTTCTTGCATAGCAACAATCCAGTAGTCATCTGTTGATGCTTCTTTCGGATTTTTAGGTTCTATTGTAGAAATAAAAGTAACATGTCCCATTTGGTTTAGTTGACTTCTAGTTTTAACTTGAGAATCTATTTCACCGATTATGTTTTGTACAGGGTGATCTCGTAAAATTTTAGGTGGAGATCTATGTTCGGTATTATTTATATTTTCAATATTTGTATTATCTGTATTTATTATAAATTCATCATCATCTTTTGTGCTCAATTTTTTATTAAAGTTTTCATCAAAAGATACATGTAAAGTTTCTTCAATTGTATTTGTTCGTTTATTAAAAACTCGATATGCCTTACTTCATTCTGAGTATCCTACAAAAGTTCCTTCATCAGCTTTTGGATCGAATTTTCCTAGTTGGTCTTTTGTATTTAGAATAAAACATTTTGATCCAAATATTTTAAAATATGATATATTTGGCTTTCTATTGTTAAAAAGTTCATATGAAGTATTCTTAGTTAATGGTCTAATAGAAATACGATTTAATACATAACATGCAGTAGCTACTGCTTCTGCCCAAAAATGTTTTGGTAAATAACTTCCATTTAATAATGTTCTTGCACATTCTTGTAATGTTCTATTCTTTCTTTCCACTACTCCATTTTGTTGAGGAGTTCTAGGAAATGAGAAGTTATGATTTATTCCTTTCTTTTTACAGAAAGATTCAAAAGCTTCATTTTCGAATTCGCCACCATGATCACTTCGAATATTCTTAATTTTTAAATTTTTAGAGTTTTGAATTATTTTGGCAAATGTTTTAAAGTTCTCAAATGTATCACTTTTATTTTTCATAAAAATGGTCCATGTGTATCTTGAAAAATCATCAATTATTACAAATACATATCGATTATGATTAATGGATTGAACTTGTGTTGGTCCGAAAAGATCCATATGAAGTAATTCTAATGGTTGTAAAGTTGAAATATTTTTCTTAGATTTGAAAGATGATTTTGTTAATTTTCCTATTTGACAATCATCACAAAGATTTTTTATCTTAAAGTTTATCTTAGGTAATCCTCTTACTAATTCATTTTTAGAAAGTTTTCTAATAGTTTTGAAATTAATATGACAAAATCTTTTGTGCCATAACCAAGGATCATTATCTTTTGCTAGTAAACACATATTCATATTATGATTTATTTTCATATTTAAAACATAAATATTCCTATCTCTATTTCCTTCAAAAACAAGATTTTGGTTTTGATCAGAAATACTACATTTATTTTCCGAAAACGTTATTCTAAAACCTTTGTCACAAAGTTGACTTATGCTTAGTAGATTATGTTTTAGGTTTTTAACTAATGAAACATTTGTAATAAAAGGTAAATTTGATGTACCATAATTGCTCACATCTCCTTTGCCAATGATATAGCCTTTTGAGTTGTCTCCGAAGGTAACCGAGCCACCATCAAAGTATGTGATATTTGTAAGCATATCTTTGTCACCGGTCATGTGTTTTGAGCAACCACTGTCTAATATCCATTTCTTCTTTTTGTGTGGGACCTGAAAATAAATATAAAATTATTGGTACCCACCTTTCAATAGGGTCCTAAAAAGTTAGAACTTAGGAAACCAAACCCAATTTGGTTCAGTATCCTTTTTATAAATATAGTTTTTATTATTATGAACACTATCCATAAATGTTTTAATATATTTATTTCTAATTAAAATGTTATTAGTCTTTGGAACCCAAATTTTAACAAACTTAGTTTCTTCTTTTGTTCTAATAGGTTCTCTTAATAACACTTGTTGTTTAGAGTCAATATTCCTCTTAAAATTTGTTTTTATATTTTTAAGAATTTTTGGCTCCTTTTTATATCCTAATCCATGTTTATTTGAGGAAGATTGAGAATTTTCTAAAATTTTAGATAAATTTTCTCTTCCTTTGTTAAAGTTAGAAACATTTTTAGTGATGTTGTCTAATCTAACTTGAAGACTATTATTATCTAACTTAACTTGTTTAATCTGAGTTTTTAATTCATGATTTTCAGAAACAATTATATCATTTTTTGTCTTTTGAGTTTCAATTTCTTGACTTAAAAGTGATAGTTGAGTTTCCGAATTTGAATGAGACTCTTGAACTTTTTCAAGTTCTTCTTCTAAAATTTTCTTTTCATCTTTTAACATATCCCTTTCAAACTCAGCCTTGTTCTGATTTTCACGTGTCTCCTTAAGTTTCTTTTTAAGATTTTTTATTGTACTCAAAAGTTCAGTGTTTACATCAATTAAATCGTCGAAAGTTAAATTACTAACCTCAGATTCCTGAGCCATAAAGCATACATTTGCTTGTTCATTCTCGCTATCATTTTCACTATCAGATGAAGATGAATCTGAATCGTCCCATGTTACAGAGAATGCCTTCTTTTTGAATTTTTCTTTCTTTTTTTTGTTCTGATTCTCCTTCTTTTGCTCTGGACAATCTTTCTGCATGTGACCTTTCTTGTGACAGTTGAAGCATTCTATATTTGAGGATGAAGGTTTGTTCAAGAAATTCTTTTTGAATCCGTTTTTATTTTCTTTTCTATATCTTAAAAATTTCTTGAAATTTTTGGCTATAAATGCTAAATCCTCATCTTCAGACTCTGATTCTTACTTTTCCGCATGAAAAGCTACATTTTTTCTTTCTTGTGCTTGATCTTTCTTAGCTTGCATATTAACTTCGTACGACATAAGATTTCCAATTAATTCTTCTGGTTTCATTATAGATAGATCATTTGCTTCTTCGATTGCTAAGACTTTTCTCTCCCATTCATCAGTGAGTGAATTTAGAACTTTAGATATAATATCAAAATCCGTGTATTTTTCTCCTAGTCCTATTAAGGCATGATGAATGTCTTGAAACCTTGAGTACATGTCATTGATGGATTCATTTTGTCGCATTCTAAAGTTTTGGAACTGGTTCTTTAGCATGGAGATTTTAGTTTGCTTGACCTTGTTTGTGCCTTCATGTATGGTTTTAAGTGTACTCCATATCTGATGTGCAGTAGTACAGATGCTTACACGGTTGAACTCATTTCTGTCCAAAGCGCAAAATAGCATATTCATAGCTTTGGCATTTGCACTAACTTCATTCTTCTGAGCTTGTGTCCATGTAGAATAGTCCGTTGTAGGTACAACAAGTTCTGCTTGAGTTGCATTCCAGGCTTCAAAACTTGTTGCTTGCATATAAATCCTCATCCTTGTAGCCCAATAATTATAGTTTAGTCCATTGAATAGAGGGGGTCTTTGAGTAAATTGTACTTCCGCAAATGTAGAGTTATAGGTAGATGTTGTGCTTGTGTTGTTTTCCATATTATCAATATGTCAAATAACGGTGTTATGGTTATAGGACGGCCTTGCTTTGATACCAATTGAACGAGTCTATGCGGTAGGATCGTATAATATGGAATAAAAATGCTCTAGGTAGATAGTAGTAAGCAGTAAGTAAAGTAGACACCAAGACTTTATACTGGTTCGGACCTCTTGTCCTACGTCCAGTCCTTAAGCTCCTCTTAGGAATTCAACTAACCAACAACCCTCACTTAACCCGGAGGAATAGGTTTACAACTTACCCGAACAACCGAACGGGATTTCTTGCCTCAACTACCGAAGAGGACTTCAACTTGGATACAAAAAGTATTTCTAACTTGTTGTGTTCTTGATAACACTAATGAGTCAATTTAGTACAACTTTCCTATAATCTTATCCTCGAGAGTATACCAAGTGTTTGTGAAGATTTAGGAAATGTGAATTGCTATGAATCAAGATATGTTATAATTAAAACAGAGATTCAAGCAATTGGTTTGCTTTTGAAAACTTAAAAGAATCTGAAAGTATGTTCAAGTAAGTAGAGAGATTAAAGCAAGTAGAATTGGTAATTTGCAATTGTTAAAACCATGTATTTATACTTGTAGAAAAGGTGCATTTGTTTGCTAGAGGTGCATGCAAGAGATGCTTCCATTTCCATTGGAGAAAGGTTGCATCTCTTGGAAGAAAGAAAGTGTCTATTCACAGAAAATTCGCAGTTATTAATTGAGTCGACTGAGCAGGGAGTTCAGTCGACTGAAACTGTGTATGTTTTATTTCTGTGCCAGTTTCAGTCGACTGGCCATGCCTGTTCAGTCGACTGAACTGTGAAAATTTGCACAGTAAAAGTATTTATGAAAATGAAGTTCAAAGGACGTGTTTTAGTGTTCGTGCAAATCTCTTGAGGATAGATTTTAACAAATAATCTAGACTTGGACCCATAAAAATCATACTCATGTTTTTACTTTGGTCTTCATCGATCTTCCTTTGATTTTAAATGTATTTCTTCCTTTTTGTTGAAGCTCATTGTCATTGATCAAAATCTTCGTGTATCAACAGTATAGTCATGTCCGATGATGTTGTACTATGCATATAAATCTTGTTTCATTCTCCTAGGACAATGATAAGGAAATCCGTCCACTAATGGTTAGGAGGTGACCTCCGCTCTAATATTTGACTATTTATTTCCTAAAGAACCGGGGTTGAGTTTACTAGAAGTTATCGAAAGTTGTTTCGAAGAGATCGGGATCAGGTATATTATTCGAAAACCATTTCGGTCCAACCCAAGCATTTTGAAGTGAAGACATCTTGAAGATGATGGAATTGAAGACGGAATTCTCAAATGTTTTGTTTAGTCTAAAACAAACTTGTATGGATGAATGCTGATATTGCATTGTTGACTGGTGGGCAGTGTTAACATTCCAAGTGGGAAGTGCTATATAAAAGGTAAAATGTAGCCTTAAGCCTCATCAACCGGGAATGACTAAAACATGGAAGATCCAACAGGGCTAAGTGGGTCGCTTCCAAGTAGGACATGATCATTCCTATCAAGAATCGATACTATCTCTCATTTGTATGCTTCGGGGCCCATTAATGGAAGAGCGATCATAATCGGTACTACTAGTCAAGTGGTAGGCCGGTCCTATGTTGGTAGGGGATCCAAGCGAGGTCCTCGGTGTTATTTTATCTAAAGATGCACTGTGATGGACGGTACCCCAGTAGCCCAGTCATTGTATGGAATCCATTCTCGAATACGAGCTTTTACGGTTTTAGTTGTATACCAATTATGCTGGAATTTAATTAATGTAACAATTTCGACTAAGATTAATAAGTTTTTGTATCTTAAACACTATTATAATATCAAAGAATTTCATATGAAATGTTTTGGTTATCTTAAGGTAAAAACCCATCCGTGTTTATGTACAACGTGGTCTTACGAGATACTTTTAATTTTCAAAGGTTTTATAACTTTAAAATCCAATTGGATGTGTTTTCTCATGTTGGTTTTCTAGACTGACTCATGTGTTATTTTATTATAATGCTCGGGTCAGACCGAGCATATTTACAGATTACTTTTTGAATGCATTGGAGCTCAGTAGACGAGTTGGGGTATTCAAGTCATCATAAGCAAGTTCTAATGAATCTTTAATCATAAGCAAGTTATGATTAACATTTAGATCATCATATAAATTTGAAAAAATATTAATGTTAATATTGTTAATGTTAAATATATAATTGTTATGTTTGAATAAGTTAATATTATAACTAACCTTATTAAGATACCCTTTAAAAAGATTATTTTTAGCTAATTTATATTTGGGATTAGAGATCCAATTAAAACAAAATGAAGAAATTGTAAAAATCAGTTTGTTAAAATGACTATTATTATTATTAAAAATTCTTTGATTTCTTTCAAACCAAATATACCAACTAATAATTATGAATAAAATGTCAAGTAAAAAATCTAATATTCTTTTTGAACCTATATCTAAAATTATTCCAGTAGAAGTCACAATCCGAAATTTTAGTTATTATATTGAAATTAAAAATTTTAAGAATATTATTTAGAATGTAATAAGAATCCATGCAATCATAGTATATGTGTTTAATATCTTCAAGGTGCAGATTACAAAAATAACATTTATTATCATTTTGAATGTTTTTTCTCTTTAAGAATTCTATTGTATTAAGTTTTCCATGCAGTATTAACCATATGTGAATTTTAGATTTAGGAGGAGCATTAGATTTCCAAATAAATTTAAATGAGTTGTTTATTGTACCTGAAACATTAATAAATCTGTAAAAAGAATTAGAAGTATATTTCTTACTCTTATCCCATTCCCAACAAATAATATCATTATCATTATCTATATTATAAAGATTTAATCTTGCATAAAGCAAAGAAAGTTGCCTAAGCGTTGAAACTACTAAAATTCTATTAAAACTAAAATTCCAAGGAGGATCATTTTTAGGAGAATAAACTTCATTAACTAAAGCAAACTTAAAATTACAGATTTCATAAAGCTCTTTAAATTCCAACTTAAGAGGTAAGGCCGAAATCCAACGGTCATGCCAGAAAGAAGTACAATTACCAGAGTGATCTATCATATTAATACCTAGGTTAAAAATCTAATGACATTCTAAAATGTTTTTCCAAAAATTAGACAGTTTTATAAAAATGTTTTATATTGTGTTGATTTATTAGTTGAGTAGCTTATGAATTTTGGTCGGTATGTGAGACGCCACGATATCGATAAAGGTTTCTAAACGCTTAACAAGGCAAACCGACACAGTATTGTTTTGAGAATTGGTAAATAAAATAATTTTATCAAAATTATATTTTATATATCTAAAGGAATAATTTTTTAGAAATTATTATAGCGATATATGGTGTGTTTGGTTATTAGCAAATGATAATATCTGATTATTATCATTTGTTGTTGGTTGTTCTAATAAAAGTTGTTATTATTATAATCTAAACAAAGATAAACTATGAAAATTGAGTTATATAAGAAAGTGAATATATAAGTATGAATTATAGAGTATTGATTATGGTTAAAATAATCGATATTTGTGAAATGATATTACATAAGAAGTGAGGTTATATAAGTATGATTTATAAACGGAAAGAAAATGAAAAATTGTATAAGTATATGTACAGATATGATTTGTAATTGGAAATGGATTTAAAACAAGTAATTGGAGAATTTAAGTCCCATTAATTTGGAAATTATTTTCAAAGGTTTTGGAAAAATAATAGTAGTATTATTTTAAAAATATTTTGGTTAGAAATATTTTGAAATAGGATTTAAAAGAGATAGAAAGCACTAAACTCACTTTAGTCACTGGAAAATAATTTTGGTGATGACTGCAGCATCATCGACGTTCATTTTTGAGTTTCTAAGTGAGGAATTGCTGCCATTGGGGTTTTGTTTTGGTAAAACAAATTTGTTTTAGATTCCTGGAGTGTAATTTAATATATAAAGGAGTTATGTATATATATGATTTCAAAATGATTTGAAATAAAACCGGGTGTTTAAAAATCTTGAAACTTTTTATCTAAATGTTTTGAGAAAACATAAGATAATAAATTTTGAACTTTGAAAATGGTATAGATAAGAAAAGAAAGTTTGGAATTAAGATATGGAAATAAAAAAATTTAACTTAAATAAAGGTTAAATGAAATTGAATTGGATTTCAATGAATTAAGTGAATTAATGAAATGAATTGAATGTATTTTGGAATGTTGTTTGATAAAATTGAACATGTACTTAAGTTGTAAAGTAATAATAAACATAAGAAGTGTTGTATAAAATGTTTATAATGAACTTAAGTAATTGTTTTATGGAATGATTCCTAAGTGTTATTAGTATTAAAAGAAATATACTAAACAAATTGAACATGAAATAAATGAATGTCAATTAATTGGATGCAAATCAATTGAAAGTAAATGAATTGAATGAGTCAATTGAATGTGAATAAACGAGCGTAAGAAAACTAATTTGAATAGTTGAATTTGATTTAAATTGAATGTAAACCAATTGAATATTAGTAAAATGAATGTGAATAAATTGGAGTGAATCAATTGCATGATAATAAGAGAAGTAAGTGTATAAATTAGATGTTGACATTGTAAATGCAAATCGAGATGGTTATGAATAAATTGGATGGATATTATTTGCTGGATGGTTTCTCTTGTTACATTGGCTACATTTGCATATATTTGTTATATATTCTATATGTTATATATTGATATTGCTTTCTATGTACTTGTTCCCATTGGTTGTTGAGTGATTAGTAGGTGCAGATGGCGTATGCTTCGCATTTGGAGCTCGCTTTCGCATTGTATTGGTTGTATATGCTTGCTAATATAAAATAAAGTACACATCTTGGATTACATATCGTATGTTTATATTTTTCCCTATGGGATGCCTCATCCTCGAAGATGAGATGTATATTTGTGATTATATATATATTGTAAATTTTTCCGATCGAGCTGCGCAAAGGAGACGCTGGCGAATTTTTCTATAAATTTAAGGAGTTAGAAATTTTTTGAGAATTTTGGAAGAATTTTGATAACTAAAATTTGATCTTTATGTTATAACTTGGAATGGTATTAGTTGTTATTTGTGAATGAAGTTAAAGACTTAAAAGAATTTGGAAATCTAATTCAACTAATTGATTGTGAAAAGTTAATGGGTTTGGGCATTTATCTTACTTGCTAAATTTCGGGGAAGAAATTCTTTTAAGGGGGAAGAATGTAACGACCTAGAATTTCGGTCATTCAAATTTTGAATATAATTGATTTTAAATATTGAAAGGTTAATTTTATAAGTTAAATAACTTGGATTTCAAATATAGCTATTTATTTGATAATTAATTATTAAATTTAATATTTAGAATTGTTTAAATTATTAAATCTTGAATTTAATATGAATAACAATGATTTCAAAATTTGATTTAAATTCTATTTGAATAGGAATGAAGACAGTAAACTTTTAAATAAGATTTAGAAGCGATTAATTTGGTTTCTATAATAAGCTGTTTTAATTAACGTGTAAAAATAGCCTTCCGGGGCACTGTCTTGAAATTGGACGAAACCAATGCCGTTGAATTTCATGGTGATTGGACGTATCGTTTGGGCATGCGAGATCGAAGCGCATAGAAATTAATTTCAGAAATTTGTATAATATAATTGGATTTGAAAAGCTATCTTTTATATATAATCAAATTAGGCCTCGAGACTAGTTCCATTGTGTTTGGAATAGGGGTATAACATATAGGATGCCAGGCGGCACGCCTCATTTGGAGTTCGAGATTTTCGGACGTTTAAAGGTGAATATTTTAAAATTAAATAGTATATAAATTCCTTATATCAACCATACCCCATATCAATGGGCCCATACCCAAGCACGCGTGCCCATACCTTACCCATGTCATTCTCCCTATATAATTAGCGCATATAAGAGAGTTCGTTCTCCTTTCTAAATTTAAAATCCATGCTCATCCAACAGCTCATATCACTTTGGACCATTCGAGGTTGAGATGGATGTCGGTCCCTACATCAATGTTGTGCACCTCGATGAGTTGAAGATGACGACCGGTCGAATTTGCATATGGTGGCTTGAGGCGTTGGTAATTGGGCCGCGTTCATAGGCGAATTGGGTTCGGGTTTGGTCGATTTGAGCAGCAGCGGTGGCAGTGAAGGTGAGGTAGAGGTGGGCACGTGAATGGGTGGTGGTCGCGTGGACGACGACGAAGCTTGGGCGGCGCGGCGACGAGTTGAACTCTCGAGTTTGTTGGTTACCTGGAATCACAATGAAAGAGAAGAGGGAAAAGGTTTGGGTTAAAGATTTTTTTTAAAATTTAAGTTAATTAAAATTTAAATGATCTTAATGTTTATTAATTCATAACCATGTCATATGAGGTCCAAATTGAACGTGGTGAGTTGCATTACGATCATATCAGCGAGTGCTACGCTATGGTATTAGATTGGACAGATTAAGAGCTGACATGAATTTGGGTTAAAATTGAACGTCTATTCAATGTTAATTCAAAACTAGAACATTTTGACGAAACTCAAATTAATGTGAGTTAATCTCACCTTTTGGCTAATCAAAAAATATTATATAGTCAGTAAAATTATTTCTTAGATGTGTGGATATTTTATCTTTTATTTTTATTAACTGTTTAGATGATTTACTAGTTTAAATTGTTGGTTTGGATATATTCCCGCCCCTGGAGCGGATGAGACCCTATTACGTTCCCGTGTAAGAGCGAATGACCCTTTGTATATGATCATGCCTCGAAGCGGTTGATTCACAGGTTGGAGGGATGCAACAGGATTCCTCACACTATTGATTTTACTTTTCATATATATAGTGATATATGACTTGTTGGATGCTATATTGATGACATGGAGATGATTTTGCTTGTTAGTGCTTTAGTAGCACCGAGCCTTAATTTTAGTATCTTAAAATACTATAAAATAATGGTTTCAATTAAAAAGGATTTTCAAAGTGATTTTGGAAATTATATATGTTTAAAAAAAATTAAAATAAGTTAAAGAAGAAATTATTTTAAAAATAAAAAGATATGAATTTTAGATATTATAAATTAATAGATTTATGAAATATTTTAAATAGAGATTTTGAAATGTAAAATAAAGATTTTTAAAATCTTAAAATAAGTCCGTCTTTCAAAATAAAGGGATATGGTTTTAAAAAGAAAATATAAATATTTTGATATAAATATTCGTTAACCATTTTATATAAAAGCAATATATTAAAATTTATTTACGAATGTGAAATTTACAAATGTGAAATTTATAAATGTGATAATTTATACAAGTGATATTTTAAAAATAAATCAAAGACTTGCAAAATCGTATTTTGTTAATAAAAGTATGGATTTATAAATGGTGTTTATAAATTAAAGGAAACTATTATCATTTAATAGATCGGAGAAGAAATTAAATGGTGGATTTATTATAAGATGTGGAATGATATTTTAGAAGATAGTTGACTCTATTTTAGAAATTGACGGTGAGGGACAAATTTGGGAATGTTAAACGATATTTTATAAATAGAAAGAAATTTATCCATATATGGCAACATTAAAGGCGGATGATGATTGATGTTTTTAAATGGGATTTATAAATAAGTGAGATTTATAAAGGAAATAGAGATATAAATGGAGTTCATAAATAAAGGGATTTTATGAAAGGATGTTTATAAAAGAGAAGGGGATTTATAAAT
Organism: Allium fistulosum; assembly: GCA_030737815.1. Taxonomy (NCBI): domain Eukaryota; kingdom Viridiplantae; phylum Streptophyta; class Magnoliopsida; order Asparagales; family Amaryllidaceae; genus Allium; species Allium fistulosum. Next base: position 1,363,092,808 of record CM060902.1, on the reverse strand, counting down.
AATTTTATAAATATGGAAATGATCATGTTGGAAATTAAGTATGGATTTTAATCATGGAAATATAATTATGTCTTAAAAGTTGTTTATTTATATTAATATTGTTTTAAAAGTTGTTTATCAATTTTTAATGTTTTGAAAAGTTAAATATTTAAAATTATTAATATGGTTTAAAATAATTATAATTATTTATAAGTAAAGTGTTGGAAATTTATTATTATTATTTATAATAATGTTCGAGATAAATTATTATTGTTTTATTAAGAATCTTTGAAATTATTAATTATTATCTTAAAGATGTTTTGAAGTTAATTACTATTTATTATTATATAATAGTGTTTTAAAATAGATGATTAGAATTCATTTATAAATGTTTGAGATTCATAAATAGAGTTTTATAATGGACTTGGATTTTATAAGCGGAGTTTTATAAAATGGTTAAAAGGCTTAAAGGGAGATTTTACAAGGTAAAAGAGTTTTATAAATGGCTAGACATTTATAAAACAATTTTAGAAACGGGTTTATAGATTTATAAAAGCAGCTTATTAAAGGTTTTATGGATTTATAATTATAAAGGATTTTTGGAATGTATGAAAGAGTTTTATAAATGGTTCTTGAGATTTATAAAATAGTTTATAAATGGTTTAAGAAATTTATAACGGAGTGTATAAATGGTTTAGAATTGTTTAAAAAGAAAATCTTCCCCAATATTTAGTGAACATACTTACACCTTTGAGATAAATATATGGATATTTTTCCAAGTATTGAGAAATAGGGATTGTGGTGCATATATATATGTATGTATCTTTTTAGAAAGAACTTTGATTCAAGTATTGCAAAGTGAATTTAAATTATGGAAAGATTAATTAAAAGGAGGTTAGTGGTTGCTTGTGTGCTTAACCATTTTTGGTTTTTCCCTATGGACCCGATTTAATGTTGTTATTTGATAGTTAAATAACCAACTATCGAATTTGGACCCAAAACGTAACTTTGAAAATATCTTGGAGAAACACGTGAGTTATATGGCACAGTCATCTCCGATGATGATGTACTATGTATTAAATCTCGTTTCATTCTCCTAGGACAATGATAAGGAAACCCATCCACTAACGGTTAGGAGGTGACTCTGCTCTTATCTTTGACTATTTATTTCCTAAAGAACCAGGGTTAAGTTGTTTCGAAGAGACCGAGATCGGGTATGTTATCCGAAAACCACTTCGATCCAACCCAAGCGTTTCGAAGTATAGACATCTTGAAGATGATGAAATTGAAGACGAAGTTCTCAAGTGTTTCGTTCAGTCCCAGAACGAACTTGTATGGACGAATGATGATAATGCATCGTTGATTGAAGGGCAGTGTTAACATTCAAGTGGTAAGTGCTATATAAAATGTAAAACGTAGCCTCAAGCATCATCAATCGGGAATGACTAGAACAGGTTGAGATGCAGCCGGGCTAAGTGGGTCCTCCCAAATATGGTATGATCATCCCTATCTAGAGTCGATGTTATCTCTCATTTGTATGCTTTCGGGCCCATTAACGGAGGGGTGATCATATTCGGTACTACTAGTCAAGTGGTAGGCTGGTCCTAAATTGGCAGGGGATCCAGGTGAGGTCCTCAGTGTTATTTTATCTAGAGATGCACCGTGACGGGCGGTACCCCAGTAGCCCAGTCATTGTATGGAATCCATTCTCCAATACGATCCTTTATAGTTTTAGTTATATACTTATTATACTGGAATTTAATTAATGTAACAATTTCGGCTAAGATTAATAAGTATTTGTATCTTAGACACTATTATAATACCAGAGAATCTCATATGAAATGTTTTGGTTATCATATGGAAAAATCCGTCCGTGTTTATTTGCGGCGTGGTCTTACGAGATACTTTTAATTTTCAAAGGTTTTATAACATAAAAATCTAGTGGGTGTGTTTTCTCACGCTGGTTTTCCAGACTGACTCGGGTGTTATTTTATTATAATGTTTGGGTCAGATTGAGCATATTTACAGATTACTTTTTCGATGCATTGGAGGTCAAACGACGAGTTGGGGTCTTTAAGTCGTATTGACGTATATGTTTATTTTATGATGCTTTGTTGTTGAAATCATCAGCATTTGTGAGGATGGGTTGTTATAACTGTCTAGGCTGATGATTGTGATTTGTTGTTGCACTTTGATGGATGTACGTATAAAACAATTTCTCTTTTGTAAAGATCATTGATATTATATTTTATATTGTTTCACTGCGATTGTGAGATTCTATGTTGTTTTTAGTTTCTTTTCTCTTCTTCTTCTCTTCTCTTCTTCTTCTTCTTCTTCTTCTTCTCTTCTCTTCTTTTTTCTTCTTCCTTTCCCATAACTATCCGTCATTCCGTTCAATTTGGGTTGGACATGTGTGGTTTATTGTCAACATGAGTTCTGCGAATTTGCGGTTCGTTACATGTATCTAGATTGGATATCGATACATCAGTTGAGACTAGAGTACGTAACGCTTTCAAAATGTTGGACAGTGTATTACTTATAGCTGTTGGGGGTATCAAGGGGTTACGTACTGATAGTTATCGGATAACTATGGAATGACTCACTCAATTGATTTCTATTGTTTAATATAACTAAGATTAAACAGAAAATATCGATGTGACTGATTTACACAGTTCTCTTGACTTGAGAATACTGTAATTTTTCAATATGAAAGATCCTCTTTAATTATTGTCAAATCATGACGCGACGTCCATCGAGTGACTATAGTTGGGTCGAGTGGAAGTATTGAAAGTGAAACACTATTCAAGAGAGAATTTGTCTCCTCAGTTATATGAGATTAGTATCACAGTCAACTGAAGTTAACTCGAAGTCAAAGTCTTTGGCCAAAGCATTTAGGTTAATGATAATTGTTATATTGAACCAAACACTTTATGTTTGGACCATTGAGTTGAATATGGACGATATCGAAATTTTGAACATTACCAAATTCCACAAGTCTAAAGTGATATAGTTTTGACGAAGAGAATTAATGTAAATAGAAGTCACAACCAAGTAATGCTTATAAAATAAAATTTGATTTTACCAAAACCATGTAAGGGATAAATTTTACCGAAATGTCACACCATCTGCTAAGCGATATGTGAATGTTATTATTCGAATAATTCAGTATTAATCGCTGACCAAATTTACACCTGACGAGTCACAAAACCGAAACGATGAATTCTCCTTTGACCAAACGATTTAACTAATTTGTGATTATTATAAATTAATCAAAATAATTAATGTTAATGAAATATTAATTATGAATTTTGGTTATGATTTGATAAATAAATATTATTAAATATTTTTATAATAGTTATAAATATATCAATCGATATATGATATTGATAGGCGATTAAATTGGATTTAGTTATAAAGTATTTTAGTTGGGCTTAAATGGGTTTAAGGCCCATCATAGGGATAGTATTTTCGTTAGCAACTATGTGGAATGGGTATCGAAAATTAGGTTAGAAGGGCTTGTTCTTGGATGGTTGAGATTAAAGGAGAATGAGTATGAGATGAGATCCACACTTCTCTCCTTTCTATCCAATATACAAGCATTTCTAACCTAATTTGATTTGGATATTTTTGCTGCCTCCTCCTCTATTCCTTGCTGGTCGAATATCATCTCTAGTCCCTCCATCTCACAAAGTTCAAATCAAGTCAAATTCGATCACTATCTGATAGCTAGTGGTCAACTGTTCAAAGAATAGCTCTTTGTTGAATCCAAAATAGTTTGAAGGGGCGGAAATCATCTTTTCAAGATGTACTTCAAGACATTGGGATTAAGGTATGTTTCTAATCAAACTATCATTATTAATTCTCAATTACAATGTTTTATTTTATATGTATATATTATATATATTGTTGGCTGGGTGATGATTCCGATATCCAAGTAACATTGTCACAAAGTTGTTTGGTTGTATGCATGTACCTTTATCTTTACTACTAATGAAGAGAATTCATTGAATAAATTTACTCGGTGACTTTCTGAAATTTCAAATATACCCTTTTACATCTCATAGAGAAATAGTATTCAAATATGGAGCTATAGTCTGTTATTTTCTAAGTACAACTGTTAGTCACTATGGAGAACTGCAGTGTGCGTTCATAAGATGAAGTTTCCGAGTGTACCATATTGTCCGTAATTTAGGTGGGAGTTCATCGGTCGAATTTTTGCCTGATTCCGAGTTAGTATGAAGAAGTTATTGCAGTCCAAACAAAAAAATAGTGGCTTCTTCACTAGGCGAAGTTCAAATATGGGAATGTGGTAGCCTGTTATTTTCTAAGTACAACTATCAGTCCCCATGGAGAACTACATTATGCATTCACAAGATGAGGTATCTGAGTATTCCATATGGTCCGTAATTTAGGTGGGAGTTAATCGGTCGAAGTCTCGCCAGATTGCGAATTAGTATGAAGAAGTTATTGTAGTCTGAACAAAAAAAATAGCGACTTCTACACTAGGCAGAGTTCAAATATGGTGATGTGGTAGCATGTTATTTTCCAAGTAAACTGTCAGTCCCCATGGAGAACTACAGTGTGTGTTCACAAGATGAAGTATCCGAGTGTACCATATTGTCCGTAATTTAGGTGGGAGTTCATCAGTCGAAGTTTTGCCTGATTCTGAGTTAGTATGAAGAACTTATTACAGTCTGAAGAAAAAAAATAGTGGCTTCTGCCTAGGCGGAGTTCAAATATGAGGATGTAGTCTGTTATTTTCTAAGTATAACTCTTAGTCACCATGGAGAACTACAGTGAGCATTGAAGTGGGGATATAGTATGTTATTTTCTAAGTACAACTGTTAGCCACCATGGAGAACTACAATATGCATTCACAAGATGAAGTATCCAAGTGTACCATATTGTCTGTAATTTAGGTGGGAGTTCATCGGTCGAAATATCTCCTAATCCGAGTTAGTATGAAGATGTTATTGCAGTCTGAACAAAAAAGATAGCGGCTACTGCACTAGGCGGAGTTCAAATATGGGGATGTGGTAGCCTGTTATTTTCTAAGTACAACTGTCAGTCCCCATGGAGAACTAAAGTATGCGTTCGCAATCTGAAGTATCCGAGTGTTTCATATTGTCCATAATTTAGGTGGGAGTTAATCGGTCGAAGTCTCGCCTAATTCCGAATTAGTATAAAGAAGTTATTGCAGTCTGAAAAAAAAGCAGCTTTTGCACTAGGCGGAGTTCAAATATAGGGATGTGGTAGCATGTTATTTTCTAAGTGAACTATCAATCCCCATGGAGAAATATAGTATACATTCACATGATGAAGTATTCGAGTGTATAACATATTGTCCATAATTTCGGTGGGAGTTCATTAGTATAAGTTTTTCCCAATTCCGAGTTAGTATGAAGAAGTTATTGCAGTCTAAAGAAAAAAAATAGAGGCTTCTGCCTAGGCGGAGTTCAAATATGAGGACGTAGCCTGTTATTTTCTAAGTACAACTATTAGTCACCATGGAGAACTACAGTTAGCGTTGAAGTGGGGATATAGCCAGTTATTTTATAAGTACAACTGTTAGTCACTGTGGAGAACTACAGTATGCGTTCACAAGATGAAGTATCTGAGTGTAACATATTGTCCGTAATTTAGGTGGGAGTTCATCAGGCAAAGTTTTGTTCGATTCCGAGTTAGTATGAAGAAGTTATTGCAGTATGAACAGAACAAATAGCGGCTTCTGCCTAGGTGGAGTTCAAATACGGGGATGTAGCCTGTTATTTTCTATGTACAACTACTAGTCACCATGGAGAAGTACAGTGTGCTTTCACAAGATGAAGTTTCCGAGTGTACCATATTGTCTGTAATTTAGGTGGGAATTCATCAGTTGAACTTTTGCCTGATTCCGAGTTAGTATGAAGAAGTTATTGTAGTCTGAAGAAAAAAAATAGTGGCTTCTGCCTAGGCGGAGTTCAAATATGATGATGTAGCCTGTTATTTTCTAAGTACAACTATTAGTCACCATGGAGAACTATAGTGAGCACTGAAGTGGGGATATAGCCTATTATTTTCTAAGTACAACTGTTAGTCACCATGGAGAACTAAAGTGCGCGTTCACAAGATGAAGTATCTGAGTGTACCATTTTGTTCGTAATTTAGGTGGGAGTTCATCGGTAGAAATTTCGTCCGATTTCGAGTTAGTATGAAGAAGTTATTGCAGTATGAACAAAAAAATAGCGGCTTCTGCCTAGACGGAGTTCAAATACGAGGATGTAGCCTGTTATTTTCCAAGTACAACTATTAGTCACCATGGAGAACTACAGTGTGTGTTCACAAGATGAAGATCCAAGTGTACCATATTGTCCGTAATTTAGGTGGGAGTTCATCGGCCGAAGTTTGCCTGATTCCGAGTTAGTATGAATAAGTTATTATAGTTTGAAGAAAAAAATAGTGGCTTCTGCCTAGGTGGAGTTCAAATATGAGGATGTAGCATATTATTTTCTAAGTACAACTATTTGTTACCATGAAGAACTACAGTGAGCATTGAAGTGAGGATATAGCCTGTTATTAAGTATAATAGTTAATCACCATGGAGAACTACGGTATATGTTCATAAGCTGATAGTATCCGAGTGTTCTATATTGTCCATAATTTAGGTGGGAGTTCATCATTCGGAGTTTCACCCGATTCCGAGTTAGTATGAAGAAGTTATTGCAGTATGAACAAAAAAATAGCGGCTTCTGCCTAGACGGAGTTCAAATACGGGGATGTAGCCTGTTATTTTCTAAGTACAACTATTAGTCACCATGGAGAACTACTGTATACGTTCACTAGATGTAGTATCCAAGTGTACCATATTGTCCGTAATTTAGGTGGGAGTTCATCGGTCGAAGGTTTGCCTGATTCCGAGTTAGTATGAAGAAGTTATTGTAGTCTGAAGAAAAAAAATAGCAGCTTCTGCCTAGGTGGAGTTCAAATATGTGGATGTAGCCTGTTATTTTCTAAGTACAACCATTAGTCACCACGGAGAACTACAGTGAGCATTGAAGTGGGGATATAGCTTGTTATTTTCTAAGTACAATTGTTAATCACCATGGAGAACTACGGTATACGTTCAAAAGCTGAAGTATACGAGTGTACCATATTGTCCGTAATTTAGGCGGAGTTCAATTACGGGGATATAGTCTGTTATTTTCTAAGTACAACTGTTAGTCACCATGGAGAACAATAGTGCGCGTTCATAAGATAAAGTATCCGAGTGTACCATATTGTCCGTAATTTAGGCGGGAGTTAATTGGTCGAAGTTTTGCCTGATTCCGAGTTAGTATAAAGATGTTATTGCAGTCTGAAGAAAAAAAATAGCGGCTTCTGCCTAGGCAGAGTTCAAATATGAGAATGTATCATGTTATTTTCTAAGTACAACTATTAGTCACCATGGAGAACTACAGTGAGCGTGTAAGTGAGGATATAACCTGTTATTTTCTAAGTACAACTATTAATCACCATGGAGAACTACAGCGTGCGTTCACAAGATGAAGTATCCGAGTGTACCTTATTGTCCGTAATTTAGGTGGGAGTTCATTGGTCAAAGTTTTCGTCTGATTCTGTAACGGCCCAGAATTTTCGAACCCGAAAATTCCAGATAGTTAGGAGAAAAAGAAAAGAGATAGAAGAAAGAAACAGAAAGAAGAAAGAAGAACAGAAAACACAACATCTCACATTCGCAGCGGATTAAATATAATAACAAATAATAGCATTTATACAAAGAAAACCTGTATTTGTTAATTACATTTTTATACATCAGAGTTACAACATTCACAAATATACTAGACAGTTAGAATTAACATGTCTCGGACAACTATAATATATCACAGCGGAATACACTCCATACGTTCCTGCCATCCAGCTCGCCTCCTGAGCTCCAAAACGTCCTTACCTGGAAATCTGTAATACTCGGTCTGACCCGAGCATTACATCAAAGTAACACCCGGGTCAGGCTGGAAACCAGCGTGAGTAAACCCATCTAACAAGAAATTCCAATTTATAGAACTTATTTAAAACCCGGGGTAACTCGTACTTTACTATAAGTAAACAACTTATATAGTCAATACTTATTTTCACAAAACAATATCTAAGTATCCAACTTAGTTTAAATGGTCCATATTATCCCAAACCGGCCTATTGATTTCACATATCAATCTATAAAGAATTATGGAAGATTTCAAATCGAAGTGGTTTCGGGTATTTACTAATACCCGACCCCGGTCTCTTCGAATTCAAATGTCATCATTTTAAATGTCCAAGTTGTTTAAGGGTTTAAACATTTAAACTTATATTCAGGATGATATAAACAGATAGATAAATCACAATATCACAATAAATAATTCATATCAAACATTCATCTCACAAAACAGCATATATCATAGATATCATACCCAAATCATCCAGTATTAATATCAATCAATCATCCATAAGTAAGTTTGATAAACTCTTAATCAATTTAATTAACCTTTAATTAAATTAATTATTATCCTTTAATTACTTGGATTACCTTAATCCTAATTAATTACAAATATATAAATTATCTCTTAATGATCTTCCTTAATTAATCTCCTTTGATTAATTATCTTTAATTACATTCAAATAATTATCCTTAACCATACACAATAATTTACTTTTAATTATTATCATTAAATTACTATAATTACATAATTAATCTTTAATTAACCATATTCATTAATTTATCTTAATTAATGAACCCTTAATTATTTATTATATAAATTAATGATCCTTAATTACTTCCTTAATTAATTACTCTCTTTTAATTAATTACCTTAACTAGTAATTAATCACATTATTAATTAACCTTAATCCTTTAATTAATTAATCTTTAATTAATTAACTTCAATTCAATTATATTAATTATCCTTTAATTAATATCATCAAGTGATTAACCCTTAATCACTTCCATTTAATTACTTCCATAAGTAATTTCCTCTTTTCTTAATTACAATCAATAATTATCCCTAAATTACCTTCATTAAGTATTAACCCATTTGATTATTATCACTAATTTATTTACCCTTTATTAAATTTTATTAATTATCCCTAATTAATCATAACCTTGATTAATTTAAAATAATTTCTTTATCTTGATTAATTACTTATTTACATCTCATTAAATTGAATACTTAATTACATTATTTAATCTTCTTTATTAATTAATTAACTACTAATTATTAATTAATTAACTTTAATTATCTGATTTATAATTCTTAATTACAAATTAATTAACTCTTAATTAATTAAAATCTTTAACTATTGATTTATTTATTATTCAATTAATAATTAAAATTAATTAATTACTCTTTATTAAATCTTAATTATCTTCGACAAACCATTTTCTTTTGTTAATTATTTAATCACATTATTAAGTTAACCTTTAATTAACATTTAATTATAACTATAAAATGATTTAGTTTAAAACATTTTATTTAAATTTTAACAAACTTAATTTTTACAACCTACCAATAAAATAGAATTTAAACATTTTAAAAGAAGTTTAGAAAAGTTTAAACAAAGAAACATTTTTAAAAATTCCAAGCTTAATTTTTTTTTAAAAAACTTTTAAAACGTCCTATACATCTCTGATTCCTGCTCCGAGTTTCCTACACATTTTACTCGAGATCGCTTCGAGTCTTCCCCTCAACTTCTTCTTCCTTCCCCTAGTTTCTTTTAAAAACTAAAACTGCTAACCTACCCTATACACACACGAGAAAACTTCGAGTCTGGCCATCTAAAAACCCGAGACTCCTTCGAGTCGCCCACGTCTCCATTATTCCTGACACACACTTCACCGTGGTGCACGTGCACGGCGATTCCAGCCAACTCCGGCGAACTCACTCGTCTCCGGCAAATCGCAATTCAACTCGTCAAACAACTTCGAGCATCAAAATGAAATCATCTAGCCTAAATCGAAAACGAGCTATAAATTCGAACAGCAGTTCGACATCACCTGGAACGAACGCCTCGCCACCACGCCTCTGACCATCGTTCCACCTGAAACTTCGTCAATATTCTCCCAAGTCCTTCACGCATCCATCTCCATCGCTCCTATGAAGCTCGATTCACCGTAGGTGCTCCAATCGTCTTGTTTTCATCACGACAGGAACAAGAGTGTTAAACCCTAGATTGCTCAATAGCCAATGCCACCAATGATGATAAAATCATCAAGCATTTTTCTTAACATCACTGACCACCAACCCAACTTCGATCAAAACCTCGAGTACCAATTTCCCTTCGATCGTCAGAAAACTCTCAGAACCCATTTTCTAGTTAACTTAGGATTTCTTACTCGATACAATATTAAAAATCAGGATTTCCTTTTTAAAAATCATATTTTCTTGAGCCTATTCAAATTATATAATTGAAGCAATGAATCTTCACACTTGATTTTAACATATTATTCAATGGCTCCTGTATTTCTTGATCCCAGCAAATTTAACAGAATAATGATACTTGAAAGTATATTAAAATTAAAGTCTGGTAAATTTTAAACATATTTGTTTTAAATATTAAATCTTAAAAAGAAATGGAGGAAGAATAATTAAATTCTCCAATTTTTCCTTCCCTGTAAACTTAAAACAGAGCCAAAGTTTCTATTTACAGACATGCACACATTTATTTACATAATCTATAAACATGCAAACATAATTACATTCATACAATTACTTTAAATAGATAGTCATAAGATGTCATGGTAGATCTAAGGTTGTTTTGCCTACTAGAACATTTAACAGAGCAGATCATACATATACAGGTATATGATCATAGTAATGCATATATAGCTTGATAAATTCAATCATTAAATCAACTTTTCATATAGTACTGTCACAGGAAATAAAACAAACAACTATATTACTGTTTTTATCATTTAGTTTACTCACCTGCTTTGTAAAAGCAGAGAACAGAGCAGGTTTTTGAAGCAGTTTAAACTTTGAAATCTTGAATTGTTACTGAACTCTGAAACTTGTTTAACTGGAACTTTGATTTGCTACTGATCTAAGATGATCTTGTTTTCAAGCTGAGATTTCTAAAAGTTGATTGTTGTTTGCCCTTCTTTGCTTTGATCTGCTTGATGATTCAGGTTGTGAAGAGTTGTTGCTTTAATTTTCTGGTTTGTTTATTTTTAAAATTTTGAAAGATGAAGAAATGAAAGGAGAAAGACTGGTTTGGAGAGGATTCAAGAATTATGTATACAGCCTATTTTCTAACATTCTTATTTATTTTAATTTAAAGAAAATAAATGCCACTTGTTATGTTTACTTAGTTTACACTTGTTAATTTATGTTGTATTCTTCTTACACTTGTATCTTTGTATGTATTAATTACTTACACTTGTATTTTTGTATGTATATTAATGTTTCTATATTAATTCATATTTGTATTTATTAATTTATGTGTTATGTTTTTATATGTATATTTATATCATATTTTAAATTATTCTTATTCATGTGTAATTTTAAAAGAAAGAGTATTTATTCTTTATTTAAATCTTTTCTTATGTTTTATACAAATTTATGTATCATTTGTTTTAAACTTTTCTATATATATTTACAAACCATTATAGTTTAAGAAATTTTAAAAGAAAGCATAATAAATCCTTTATTAAGTCTTATTTTAACTATCATACTTTTAAATGAATAAATTTTTATCTTTAGAGTTTTAAAATACATAGTTAACTTTAAATAACTTTTGAAAATTTATTATACTGGATTCAAACCCATGCTTTAAATCATAATATATATATACACACACACACATTCATATACCTGTAAACTTATAAATTCCAACTTTATAGAGTTTTGCATATATCTATTTATAATGTTCATCCAGATATCAGTATTAATTTGTTCCACTAAATAAAATCAGTATCTTAATAGTAAAAATCAGTTAATTTACCAATTTACCCGATATCTAAGATCCTGGGTTATCACATTCCTTCCCCCTTTAAATCTTTTCGTCCTCGAAAAGGAATGAAGCAAGAATTTTATTTCAATGTTGATTATCAGTTAAATTATTCCTTAGACATCTTAACTCTTAACTTTCTTTATTTAAATTTTCCAAAACATTTTTTTATTAAAATTTACATAATATTATCAAAATAGTTTTTATAAAAATACTTTTTATAACTCGATGTCTCAACCAGTCCATCCTTGTTCTCACAGAAATTCGGTCATACGTTGATCAGGCGTAAGACTGAAAATCTACAAGTACTTGGTAAACCTGTTTCTAACATCCAGTGAAAATACTTGAAAAAATACTTTTATTGAAAATATTGAAAATATTTTTGAAAATAGAGGATAATCTTTGGTGAGAATGCTCTGGAAATCATCACCCCCATCCATGGTCACATTTACATCACGGGTTACATTGCCATCACAGCAAAAGTCCATGTAACTGATTACACCATGGAACCCACAACAGATCGCAGTTACATCCAGGGTTACGTTGCCGTCGCAGCAAAAGTCCATGTAACTGTTGGCTCTCAGCGGCACACACGATTTCGCTGTCAAAATGAAACTTCTCCCACATAGGTCGCAGTCTACCGATATAAAATCAAACGCAGACTGTTGGCTCTCAACGGCACAAACGACTTTCGCTATGTTACCATAGTGTCACAGTCTACCGATATAAAATCAAACGTAGACAGTTGGCTCTCAGCGGCACACATGACTTTCGCTATGGTCTGCAGTAGATCGCAGTGACATTGAGTTAAATTGTTGTCACAACATAACTCAAATGCCTCTGTGGGCACCAGCCCCTCGACTTTCGCTACACAAATAATCCTCAGGAACTAGTTTTGTCCGGACTCCTCACAGGATCAACTTTAGAAACCCTCCTTGGGGCTCAAGGCAGTACCACCCAGTGGTACTCCTGAGAAGTTCATTTCAAGGAAGCGCCTTTTTTCCCAGAGCTATTTTCAAAACATTTTATACTATAGATACTTATAGTATCTTCAAATCATACCCTTTATGATTTATCAAAATCTCCTTTATACAAAATCGATTACCAAAATCGATAATTCTCAAACTAGGCTTTCCAAAATCCAAAATTGATTTTCCCAAAAATCAAAAGCCTTTTCCAAATTCATAGGTTCCCAAAACCTTTTTCAAAATCATTCTCATAAGATCCTTTATATATATAGATATAGATATATATAACTTTAAAAATCTTTGGATCATTTCAAATTTGTATAAACCTCTTTTATACTTCAAATATTTCAAAACCCTTTTTATTCTGGCTAGATTCAATAAGGGAAGTTTATCATATTACAAAATATAACTATTTATTGCCAAATCAAATATTCAAGTTTGATTTTTTTTTTATAAACTTATTTACCATTTACTTATCTCCATAAAGTAAATTTCAACCAAAGAAATATCCAATTCCATTATATTTCACAAATATACTTTTCATTTCAAAGATCATTTTACAATCCTTATCCACAAACTTCAATATCAATTTCATTCAAACTCGTACGATGTACACATATCATCCGTACGCAATATCAGTCTGATCACTCAATCGATCACACAATTTCACTTCCGAACTAGTATCATCCACCCGACTTCCTAGTGCGGACTCAGATCTGGTTTCTTGATCAGAAACCGTCATTCTCCTTGCATAGTCACAACTATGATAGAGAATATCCAGAACCAATCAAAAATCCATATCCAGGTTCGCCGTCGAAAATCGAGCGAAAAATCCCAACTCGGATCGATAATACTATCTCGAAATTCTATGTTCGAATCTGGATCAAATCACTATGCGAATAGAATAATATACGTACATCCTACGTATTTATCTTTATTGGTTATTAGCCAAATCAATTCTCTTTTCTATTCACATTTCCTTTAATTCCATTCACTTATTCTCAATTTCTTCCATTTCTAATTAAGTTATTACTTCAATTATAAACAGTTTGAACTCTGACCTATTTAAATTTAAAAATAGCTTGAAAAAGTTTAAAATATATAAGTAGTTGAAAAATAGTTATTAGTTTGTAAAATAGCTGTAAAATAGTTAAGGAGGTATAAAATAGTTAGATAATTTCAAAATAGTTTTTAAATTAGTGATTATATATAAGTAACTGAAAAATAGTAATTAGTTTATAAGAGAGTTTCAAAATAGTTAAATAGTTCCAAAAGAATTGTAAAATACGTATAAAATAGTTTGGGGTTTAAGAAGAAAGATTGTATAGTAAATAGTTTGGAAAAATAGATTTGTATTAAAACAATTTATTTTGAAAATAATCTAGAGCCAAACTGTTTAATTTCCCAATCTCCATTTCCAATTAATTTCCCATCAATTCAATTTAAATTCCACTTCCATTTAAATTGACTCAATTCCAATTTAAATAACTTCAATTTTCATTGAAATTGATTTAACCCCAATTCAAATTGAATTAACCTCAATTCCTTTTCAATTCAAATCAAATTCCATTTGATTTTTTTTTAAACTTATTCAACTTTAATCACAATTCTAATTAATTCAAATCAAATTCAATTTGAACTAATTCTATTAAAATCTTTACTTAAAACCATCTCCAATTATATAAATTCGAGTTAAAATTTAAAATGTTGATTTAATCCCTTAAATCAAATTAACCCTTATTTTTAAATCAAATCAACTTTTATTTTTAATTTAACTACTTAAATCTTTAAACCATTTAACTTTGAATCCAAATTCCAAAATTCTATTTAAAAATTATCTTTACTTAACTTGTTACAAAGTTCAAATAAGAATTCAAAAACAACTTAATCTTTAGATTCTAATTTATTATCCATTTTAAATTTCCAGATCTCAAACCCATTTTGAGATCACTCATAACTCCCATTTAAATTAACCATTTAACTACCCAAGTTAAATTTAAATTTCATCTTGAAATTTCCAATTCAAGTTATTCATTCAAACTTATTTAACTTCCTCCAAGTTAAATTTAATTTACTTAATCCGGTCAACTTTACACAATTTGAATTCCCATTAAAATTTTAAACCTTATATTAATAATCTTCCCACTTATAAATTCAAAAACTTATCACTTTGGGTTTTCATATCACATTCCAATTTAAAACTCAACACTAAGAGTTATTTCAAATCATCCTTAGTATTATGTATATCTTCATATATACATTTTCTTTACACACCAAGTTATACCTTAAATTTTTAAACCACCTTTGGTTTTAATTCAAAACAAACTTCTTTAAAACAATTTCAAGTTTTCTGGATTTAGATTTAAAATTTTTAAATTATCTTTAATTCCAATTTATAAGTTATATTTACCTAAAGGTTTATTTCTCTAAAACATTTCATTTTGCTTAATTATTAACAACATTCATTATTAATCACAACTACCATTTATGATAATAACCAAGATTATCATATTTGGAAAACAATTCATTATTATCTTTATTCTTGATAACACTCCTACAAATTCAAGATTTTAATTTCAGTTTGAATTCATTTCAAACTTATCTTTATTCAATTTTAATTTGGTTGTATTTCTATTACCACTTAATTTAATTCCAATATTTTAACAACCAATTACCTTAATATTTATTAGAAAGAAATATCATTTTATATATTATATTCTTATATAAAATCATTTAAAATCTTTATATATGAAAATAACAAGTACGCTCTCATATATATATACACTCAACTCGTTTTAGGGTACCATTGACCCTATTCTTAACGAGTAATTCCAACAGAGCCAGGTTCTCGCTTAACCTTCTGCTCTGATACCAACTGTAACGGCCCAGAATTTTCGAACCCGAAAATTCCAGATAGTTAGGAGAAAAAGAAAAGAGATAGAAGAAAGAAACAGAAAGAAGAAAGAAGAACAGAAAACACAACATCTCACATTCGCAGCGGATTAAATATAATAACAAATAATAGCATTTATACAAAGAAAACCTGTATTTGTTAATTACATTTTTATACATCAGAGTTACAACATTCACAAATATACTAGACAGTTAGAATTAACATGTCTCGGACAACTATAATATATCACAGCGGAATACACTCCATACGTTCCTGCCATCCAGCTCGCCTCCTGAGCTCCAAAACGTCCTTACCTGGAAATCTGTAATACTCGGTCTGACCCGAGCATTACATCAAAGTAACATCCGGGTCAGGCTGGAAACCAGCGTGAGTAAACCCATCTAACAAGAAATTCCAATTTATAGAACTTATTTAAAACCCGGGGTAACTCGTACTTTACTATAAGTAAACAACTTATATAGTCAATACTTATTTTCACAAAACAATATCTAAGTATCCAACTTAGTTTAAATGGTCCATATTATCCCAAACCGGCCTATTGATTTCACATATCAATCTATAAAGAATTATGGAAGATTTCAAATCGAAGTGGTTTCGGGTATTTACTAATACCCGACCCCGGTCTCTTCGAATTCAAATGTCATCATTTTAAATGTCCAAGTTGTTTAAGGGTTTAAACATTTAAACTTATATTCAGGATGATATAAACAGATAGATAAATCACAATATCACAATAAATAATTCATATCAAACATTCATCTCACAAAACAGCATATATCATAGATATCATACCCAAATCATCCAGTATTAATATCAATCAATCATCCATAAGTAAGTTTGATAAACTCTTAATCAATTTAATTAACCTTTAATTAAATTAATTATTATCCTTTAATTACTTGGATTACCTTAATCCTAATTAATTACAAATATATAAATTATCTCTTAATGATCTTCCTTAATTAATCTCCTTTGATTAATTATCTTTAATTACATTCAAATAATTATCCTTAACCATACACAATAATTTACTTTTAATTATTATCATTAAATTACTATAATTAAATAATTAATCTTTAATTAACCATATTCATTAATTTATCTTAATTAATGAACCCTTAATTATTTATTATATAAATTAATGATCCTTAATTACTTCCTTAATTAATTACTCTCTTTTAATTAATTACCTTAACTAGTAATTAATCACATTATTAATTAACCTTAATCCTTTAATTAATTAATCTTTAATTAATTAACTTCAATTCAATTATATTAATTATCCTTTAATTAATATCATCAAGTGATTAACCCTTAATCACTTCCATTTAATTACTTCCATAAGTAATTTCCTCTTTTCTTAATTACAATCAATAATTATCCCTAAATTACCTTCATTAAGTATTAACCCATTTGATTATTATCACTAATTTATTTACCCTTTATTAAATTTTATTAATTATCCCTAATTAATCATAACCTTGATTAATTTAAAATAATTTCTTTATCTTGATTAATTACTTATTTAAATCTCATTAAATTGAATACTTAATTACATTATTTAATCTTCTTTATTAATTAATTAACTACTAATTATTAATTAATTAACTTTAATTATCTGATTTATAATTCTTAATTACAAATTAATTAACTCTTAATTAATTAAAATCTTTAACTATTGATTTATTTATTATTCAATTAATAATTAAAATTAATTAATTACTCTTTATTAAATCTTAATTATCTTCGACAAACCATTTTCTTTTGTTAATTATTTAATCACATTATTAAGTTAACCTTTAATTAACATTTAATTATAACTATAAAATGATTTAGTTTAAAACATTTTATTTAAATTTTAACAAACTTAATTTTTACAACCTACCAATAAAATAGAATTTAAACATTTTAAAAGAAGTTTAGAAAAGTTTAAACAAAGAAACATTTTTAAAAATTCCAAGCTTAAATTTTTTTTTAAAAAACTTTTAAAACGTCCTATACATCTCTGATTCCTGCTCCGAGTTTCCTACACATTTTACTCGAGATCGCTTCGAGTCTTCCCCTCAACTTCTTCTTCCTTCCCCTAGTTTCTTTTAAAAACTAAAACTGCTAACCTACCCTATACACACACGAGAAAACTTCGAGTCTGGCCATCTAAAAACCCGAGACTCCTTCGAGTCGCCCACGTCTCCATTATTCCTGACACACACTTCACCGTGGTGCACGTGCACGGCGATTCCAGCCAACTCCGGCGAACTCACTCGTCTCCGGCAAATCGCAATTCAACTCGTCAAACAACTTCGAGCATCAAAATGAAATCATCTAGCCTAAATCGAAAACGAGCTATAAATTCGAACAGCAGTTCGACATCACCTGGAACGAACGCCTCGCCACCACGCCTCTGACCATCGTTCCACCTGAAATTTCGTCAATATTCTCCCAAGTCCTTCACGCATCCATCTCCATCGCTCCCATGAAGCTCGATTCACCGTAGGTGCTCCAATCGTCTTGTTTTCATCACGACAGGAACAAGAGTGTTAAACCCTAGATTGCTCAATAGCCAATGCCACCAATGATGATAAAATCATCAAGCATTTTTCTTAACATCACTGACCACCAACCCAACTTCGATCAAAACCTCGAGTACCAATTTCCCTTCGATCGTCAGAAAACTCTCAGAACCCATTTTCTAGTTAACTTAGGATTTCTTACTCGATACAATATTAAAAATCAGGATTTCCTTTTTAAAAATCATATTTTCTTGAGCCTATTCAAATTATATAATTGAATCAATGAATCTTCACACTTGATTTTAACATATTATTCAATGGCTCCTGTATTTCTTGATCCCAGCAAATTTAACAGAATAATGATACTTGAAAGTATATTAAAATTAAAGTCTGGTAAATTTTAAACATATTTGTTTTAAATATTAAATCTTAAAAAGAAATGGAGGAAGAATAATTAAATTCTCCAATTTTTCCTTCCCTGTAAACTTAAAACAGAGCCAAAGTTTCTATTTACAGACATGCACACATTTATTTACATAATCTATAAACATGCAAACATAATTACATTCATACAATTACTTTAAATAGATAGTCATAAGATGTCATGGTAGATCTAAGGTTGTTTTGCCTACTAGAACATTTAACAGAGCAGATCATACATATACAGGTATATGATCATAGTAATGCATATATAGCTTGATAAATTCAATCATTAAATCAACTTTTCATATAGTACTGTCACAGGAAATAAAACAAACAACTATATTACTGTTTTTATCATTTAGTTTACTCACCTGCTTTGTAAAAGCAGAGAACAGAGCAGGTTTTTGAAGCAGTTTAAACTTTGAAATCTTGAATTGTTACTGAACTCTGAAACTTGTTTAATTGGAACTTTGATTTGCTACTGATCTAAGATGATCTTGTTTTCAAGCTGAGATTTCTAAAAGTTGATTGTTGTTTGCCCTTCTTTGCTTTGATCTGCTTGATGATTCAGGTTGTGAAGAGTTGTTGCTTTAATTTTCTGGTTTGTTTATTTTTAAAATTTTGAAAGATGAAGAAATGAAAGGAGAAAGACTGGTTTGGAGAGGATTCAAGAATTATGTATACAGCCTATTTTCTAACATTCTTATTTATTTTAATTTAAAGAAAATAAATGCCACTTGTTATGTTTTGTAATACCCCAAGATTTTGGGAAAATTCTTTTAAATAAATGATTAAAATTCTGGGGGAAATTCAGAATTATTATATAGGTGGGATTTTCAGTGGTGCAAGGTTATGTGCATGTGTGCACGTGCACACTAGTTATGGCACTAAGAGAAAATCCAGAATTTCCTGAATAATAAAACAAGGAAGGAAAACATTTAGATAAAATGTTTTAAATAAAGAAAATATAGACCTAGACATGAGTATTAAAAATTCCTGAGGATGTGTGTATATATATATATATATCTATATATATGCCTATGTATGACTTGTCTGAAAATTAAGGCAAAAGAGAACATTGATTTATAATGAATAAGTGAAATTTTTATTTGAATAATAGGTGTGGAAATGCACATAAGTATGCACATGTTTTCTACAAATAAAAGGTTAAAGTTAAATTAACACCCACAGTTGTATAAATGTATATATATATCCAGATATTATTTGAGCAGAAAATAAATAAAGGAAGCACTAAAACAGTAAGAACCAAAGTGCAAGAAAGCAAATGTACATAGGCAGAAAATAGAAAGTCACACCATTATCATGTTTGAGGTAAGTATAATAAAAATACTTAAAGTTATCACTTTCTGAAAAGAAAGGAAAATAGGCACAATTTAGTCTTGTTTTAAAATATTGGCCGGGACACTAAGGGTTAGGAGGGAGGGAATATGCAATGCCAAATGCATGATTCTGGTCTGGGCTAAAATAGGGATTTTGCATCACCCAAAACCCTAGACAGAACCCTTATTTAAACCAAGAGCCCAATCAGAAAACTGCTCTCTCATTTATTAATTAACCTAAGGAAGAAGAGGAAGATAAGGCTAAAGATTTGAAGGGTTTTCTGGTTTAAGCTTGTGTAAGCATTTAGGTGAGTATCCTCACTCATATACATGGCATTAAGACCTGGGATTAGGCAGCCAAGCTTTTATATGCTATATTTTGCATGTTTTGATTTACAAACTATGTTGGCTACTGATGGTTACATGGATGCTTGATGATATATGATCTGCTATGATGGATGTGTAACTTTGTTGTTCTGTTCTCATCTCTGTATGATTATACCAAAACCTTAAAGAATATATATAATAGAGTATTTGTAACTAGTCTGAATCATGGCTTAAGACAAAGAATGAAAAAGAAAACTATGAGCTGCATATACATTGGTATGGTGCTGAGGCTTGAAATAATTGGTTAAGGGTGCAATGGAGTCTTTCTCTATAAAGTGCTGAGCCCTAAACTAAACAGAAACTTACAAGCCTAAAAACTATGTTTAAACAAGATTAAAAATCTGGCTAAACACAGTTGCTTGCAAAATCAAAATAAACCCAATAGAGCCATGCATTTATTCTCAGTTGCAAACATTCTGGTATATGCTTGAATAGGGTGTTTATATGCTAAATAATGTGAGATGGAATGACTGGGGTGTTATACCTCTAGAAAGTAACCTTTAACTTGCTTGCAATATTATGTCTGCAAGGTAACTAGTATGCTTCATGAGTACAGGTGGTATGTACACCTAGCTATCATTGATAGAATGAACATAAATACACTTAGTGATATAACTAAGGATTTTGTGCCAAGAAGGCTGCTGGAATGCTTGTCCTATTTGAAGTAGACAAGTTGGCACATGGCTTGTTTAAGTCCTGAGATCTTTGTGCCATAATGTTAATTAGTTCATGGCAATGTGTCCCTTTGATTCCTTATAGCAGATGAGGCCAGGAATTTATAAGAAGAAGAAAATGGCAACCTTATTAGTTCCAGATAAAAGTTGTTTTATTGCCTATGTTTGCTCTTATGTATTGTACATGATAATACCTGTCAAGTATGTAAAGTATATTTATGCTGTATTCTTAGCTTAATATCATGGATATGTTAGAAATGCTCACACCAGATCATAGATCTGACCCTTATTGCTCATGGCACATGGGGGTGTCTCATTTATAATGGGGCAGCCACTAATGCTTTTGCAGGTTGTGATGGAGCTAAGTAAGCAAGATTAAAAAGATATGGAATAGAGGATGCTAAGATAATTAGAAATAAAAGCTAAAATGTGTTAATTCAAGCATGTATTCCCTGATTAATATGGCTATCTAAATGTATTAAGTAGGAAGAACTTGTATGATAGACATGTGCTATGTTGTTTCTGGTTATTTCTGATTTGGTATGTACTAAGGATATTGATGTTAAACTGATTTGAAAACCTATTTGCTAAAGTTGTTTTGATTTAGAGGAAAAACCTGGATTTTATAAGTATAATCATTTCATGATGATTTCAGTTAATCCTGAGTTCTTTCAAAAAGAATATAGATATACAGAAAATAATATTGGGAAAACCCAGAAAAGAATTAAACTGCTATATCTTCAATTTATGATATTGACATAAGCCCAAATGCAAGAAAAAGTGTTTATACCCTGAAGATGTATTTTTGAAAGAGAAGTATGGTTAGGAAGAATGATATATATCTGATCACAAGGTGTCTGATTCATACAAATATATACACATGCTTTTGAAAAGGAAAGGTATCAATGTTTTGTATATAATCTGGGTTGTAAAAATGCAAACAAAAGAATGGCCAGAGTAACCACATGGTTAGGCCATAGGTCAGGCCAAATGTTTCACTTCAGATCAATGAAGCAAGGGAACATTTGAGCTCAGTTTTCTGGAAAATGAACAAAGACACTGACATGTACATGTATATCTATGTACATGTTGATATTAGGCAAAAATATAGATGTAAATTCTTAAAACAGTTGAAAGAATGGGTTTTAAAAATAGTTATGCAAGAAGAATTGTTTAGTATGTTAGGTTATAGGCAAAAATTAAATATATATGTACAATTATAGGTAGGTATCAGATTTCAGCCATACAGGAGAAAATAAAAAGAAAAACAAAAATTGTGTTTGAACCGACCAGCATAGTACTCGAACTAGTGACCTTGCATGAATAAGTTAGGCGCGTTTCCATTACGCCTAGATGTTGCTTGTGTTCACTTAGGATCCACTTTCTTTTAACCTGAGTTTGATAATATTCAGACTTTAAGACAATCATCTATATTATAAGCTTGCTTCCACTGATTATTGCTTGGTTATTTCTTAATTATAATAACAGTCTAAGGCACATATTTCCAGTGGACACTATAGTCAAAAATCAGGATACAATAAGTTTTAATTTAAAAGGGAATTTATCACATTTTTGCAAATTTTAAAAAGGATTTCTACCTATTATCATGCTTTCACAGGATAAAATTAGTGTTGTAAATAGGAGGGTCATTTCATTTGGTATCAGAGCTATGTTTCAATTAACATAGCAAAATGTTTGTATGTTTATGTTTATACTAGGTTTGTTTGTATATTTGACTGTTTATAAGTATTTCCCTGAATGTATGTATGTGTGTGCATGTGACATACACAATGATTCTATAGGAAAGATGCAACCAATTTAAAATTAAAGCTAAGTGTTATAAACTAATAAGATGAAATACATATACTTTTAGAAATATGGTAGGAAGAGGGTCTCATCATCAAGGAGGATCTAGCACACCACAAATGCTTGACATGCAGGAATTTGTGAGAGTTTTGAGAGATGGAATTGGGCACAGACCTGAGAACCCACATGAGGAGCTCTCCAAGTTAGTGAAGACTTATACCAACTTGGGAGGCAAGAGCTTTGAAGGAACTGAAAGTGTAATGGAGATTCAAGCATGGCTGAGGACATTAGAGAGGATCTTCACTGATATGCAACTAGATGACCAAAGGAAGAGGCAAGTGGCCTCAAGGCAATTAAAAGGTGCAGCTTTGAGTTGGTGGGAGGTGATCATAGCTGGCCGGAATGAAAATGATATTAATTGGAATCAATTTAAGGAGATGTTAGAGGCAAGGTTTGTTCCAGCCTCAGCAAAAACCACTTTACTTGAGGAGTTCATCAAACTTAGACAGGGGACTATGAATGTCACAGAATACACCCAGAAGTTTGAGGGATTGTCAACCTATGGGGCAATGTTAGTGGCTGATGAAGCATCCAAAAATGATAGATACATCAAGGGATTGAACCCAGGGCTTAGCAGGGCTATACTACCTTATGCTGACAGAACTTTTGATCAAGTGATAGATTTGGCTCTGAAGATTGAGCAGCATGACAAGGAAAGAGATAAGTTTAGGAGCTTCAAAAACAATAGCAACAAGAAGAACAAAGGGAAGTACCATCCTTATGATAAGAAGAAAGGAGAGGCAGATGGTAAGAAGGCAGTAGATGCAAAGCCCAATGAAGCCAAAAGAAAAATAGTTTGCAACCATTGTGGGAAAGAAGGCCATATTAAGCCAAGATGCCCAGAGCTTAAAGGGGGAGCTTTCAAATGCTATCTATGTGGGAAGGAAGGGCATATGAAAAGAAATTGCCCAGAATACAAGCAACAAGGGAAAGTGGCAAACCTGGAAGGTAGGGGCAAGACCATAATTGAGGCTAATGCTGAAAACCATGGTCAAGTGGAAGGTACACTATTTATTTGTACCATACCTTTAGCTGTAATATATGATACCGGGGCAACCCACTCACTCATTTCCCATGAAATAGTTAAAAGGTTGAAAATGAACTGCAATTTGGCTGAAATACCTCTGTTAATACAAAGCCCTTTAGGAAGTTCTGGTGTATTAGATATGATCTGTGTGGATGTGAATTTGAACATAGGAGGAAACACATTTGTTTCCAATTTATATGTTCTAAATTTCCCAAATATAGGAGTTATATTAGGGGCAGATTGGCTAAGACAATTCAAAGCCATAATTGACCTAGATGCATCCACCATTTCACTACAAAATTCTAAAGGCCAAAGGGTTACAATTCTATGTGAACCTATCAAAGAAAACAGTCTAAATCATTTAATTGAATTAGAAAATAATCCCAAGGAAATAGCTATTAATGAAATCCCCATAGTTAAAGAATACTTGGATGTATTTGGGGAAGTAAAAGGTGTCTCACACCATAGACCTGTTGAATTCCAGATTAACCTTATGCCTGGGGCTAGCCCAGTTATCAAAAAGCCTACAAGGATGGGGCCAAGTGAATTAAAGGAGCTAAAGAACCAGCTGGAAGAATTAGAAGCCAAGGGGTTTATAAGGCCAAGTAATTCATGCTGGGGTGCTCCTGTAGTATTTGTTAAAAAGCATGATGGTACTTTAAGAATGTGTATAGATTACAGAGAATTAAACAAAGTAACCATCAAAAACAAATACCCATTACCCAGGATAGATGATCTCTTTGATCAACTCAGTGGAGCTAAAGTGTTTTCTAGGCTAGACTTGGCATCTGGGTTTCATCAGATGAAGGTTGAGGAATCAAGTGTTAAATATACAGCATTCAACACAAGATATGGATTGTATGAGTTTCTGGTTATGCCATTTGGGCTAACAAATGCCCCTTCTTACTTTGTAGACCTAATGAATAGGATATTCAGAGATTACTTAGACAAGTTTGTTCTGATTTTTATAGATGATATTCTAATCTACTCTAAAACAATAGAGGAACATGAGAACCACTTACATTTGGTCTTATCTAGATTAAGAGAAAAAGATTTGAAAGCAAAGTTCTCTAAGTGTGTGTTCTGGCAAGAGGAAGTACACTTTCTTGGACATGTTGTCTCTGCTAGAGGAATTTCTGTAAACCCCAATAAGATAGTAGCAATCCAAGCATGGAAGAAGCCTAACAATGTTAGTGAAGTTAGGTCATTCATGGGGATGGCAGGATACTATAGGAGGTTCATACAAGGATTTTCTAAAATAGCAATGCCACTCACTAACCTGACTAGGAAGAACCAAAAGTTTATATGGACTGATAAGTGTGAACAAGCTTTCACCCAGATCAAGGAGGCTTTGGTAAAATCACCAGTGTTGAGAGTACCAGAAGGCAATGAGGGATTGGTTGTATATACAGATGCATGTGGGTCAGGGCTAGGGGCTGTGTTGATGCAGCAAGATCAGGTCATAGCCTATGCATCTAGACAACTAAAACCCCATGAAACTAGATATGCAACTCATGATCTTGAGTTGGCAGCAGTAGTATATGCCTTAAAGCTCTGGAGGCATTATTTATTGGGTGCAAAGTTCATTTTATACACTGATCACAAGGCCTTAAAGTATCTCTTTTCACAAAAAGATTTAAATATGAGACAACACAAATGGGTTGAATTTCTTGCTGCTTATGACTTAGATATACTTTATACACCAGGCAAGGCTAATAAAGTGGCAGATGCATTGAGTAGGCAGCATGCAAAAATGGCCATGTTAATGATGGAGGAGTTTAGAGATTTGACCATACTCACTGATTTGGAAATAGATGAGAGCAGTGGGATAAGTATGGAGATAATTGAGGAAGAAAAGAGTAAAGGAAGGTTAAGTTTAATTACTTTACAATCAAATTTGGCCTTGAAGGTGGCAAAAATGCAAGAAGAAGATCAAGACTTAGCAGAAAAGAGGTCTCTCCTATTAAAGAAGGAGGAAGTGAAGGATTATCACATAGATGTAAAAGGATACTTAAGGTACAAGGGAAGGATATGTGTCCCAAACATCATAGAATTGAAAGAAGAAATCCTTAATGAGTACCATAGGAGCAAATATTCCATACATCCAGGCAGCACCAAGATGTACCAAAACTTAAAAAGGGACTATTGGTGGAAGGGAATGAAGTCTGATGTAGCCAGATATGTTGCTAAGTGCATGGTTTGTCAACAAATAAAAGCTGAGACCCAAAGACCTTCAGGGTTGTTGCAGCCACTTAACATACCACAGTGGAAGTGGGAAGACATATCTATGGATTTCATAGATGGTCTTCCTAGATCCAAGAGGGGAAATACAAGTATTTGGGTGATTGTAGATAGGCTGACTAAAGTAGCCCACTTCATACCAGTGAAAGCAGACAGAAATGCACCTAGGTTAGCCCAAACTTTTATGAGAGAAGTGGTAAAACTGCATGGTGTTCCTAAAACTATAGTGAGTGATAGGGATACAATCTTCACTTCAAGATTCTGGAAGAGCTTCCAAGAAGCTATGGGGAGTGAATTGTGCCTAAGCACTGCTTATCACCCCCAATCAGATGGGCAAACAGAAGTGGTAAACAAGATTTTAGAGGATTTGCTTAGGGCATGTGTGTTAGACTTTGGAGGAAATTGGGAGGACCACCTCCATTTGGCTGAGTTCACATACAATAATAGCCACCAAAGTACAATTGGAATGGCACCCTTTGAAGCCCTATATGGGAAGCCATGTCTATCACCTATGTGTTGGGCTGAGGCAGGAGAGAAAGCTATCCTAGGGCCAGAATATGTCAAAGACATCACAGAGAAAATAGGACTGGTGAGAAAGAGGATGGCAGTAGCTCAAGATAGGCAAAAGAAGTATGCTGATGCAAAGAGGAAGTCAGTGGAATTCAAAGTAGGTGATTATGTCTTCATTAAGGTTTCACCAATGAAGAAAGTCTTGAGATTTGGCAAGCAAGGGAAACTCAGACCCAGATATGTTGGACCATACAAGATTTTGGAGAGGATAGGCTCACTAGCCTATAAGCTGGAGCTTCCAGAGAAGATGAGTGCAATGCACAATGTGTTTCATGTGTCACAACTAAGGAGATGGGTACATGACAAGGAGGAAATCTTAGAAAAGCCTACTGAAGTTCAGATTAATCCAGATCTAATCTATGAAAAAGAGCCAGTGGGAATTGTGGCAAGGGAAGAAAAGAAATTAAGAAACAAGACATTGAAGCTTGTAAAAATTCAATGGAGTATAGATCCTAGTGATTGTACTTGGGAGCTAGAGGATAAAATCAGGATGGATTACCCTAGGCTCTTTGCAAATTTGAAAGGTAAATTCTTAGATTACTAAGAAAGTTTGATATATATGATAGACAGTGACTATTTGAATTGCTCATGCATATTTGAATAATTTTCCTAAGAAAGTAGGAGTACTCAAAGAATATGTTGCAAATTGTGAGGGCACAATTCCTAAAAGAAGGGGTGATTGTAATACCCCAAGATTTTGGGAAAATTCTTTTAAATAAATGATTAAAATTCTGGGGGAAATTCAGAATTATTATATAGGTGGGATTTTCAGTGGTGCAAGGTTGTGTGCATGTGTGCACGTGCACACTAGTTATGGCACTAAGAGAAAATCCAGAATTTCCTGAATAATAAAACAAGGAAGGAAAACATTTAGATAAAATGTTTTAAATAAAGAAAATATAGACCTAGACATGAGTATTAAAAATTCCTGAGGATGTGTGTGTATATATATATATATCTATATATATATGCCTATGTATGACTTGTCTGAAAATTAAGGCAAAAGAGAACATTGATTTATAATGAATAAGTGAAATTTTTATTTGAATAATAGGTGTAGAAATGCACATAAGTATGCACATGTTTTCTGCAAATAAAAGGTTAAAGTTAAATTAACACCCATAGTTGTATAAATGTATATATATATCCAGATATTATTTGAGCAGAAAATAAATAAAGGAAGCACTAAAACAGTAAGAACCAAAGTGCAAGAAAGCAAATGTACATAGGCAGAAAATAGAAAGTCACACCATTATCATGTTTGAGGTAAGTATAATAAAAATACTTAAAGTTATCACTTTCTGAAAAGAAAGGAAAATAGGCACAATTTAGTCTTGTTTTAAAATATTGGCCGGGACACTAAGGGTTAGGAGGGAGGGAATATGCAATGCCAAATGCATGATTCTGGTCTGGGCTAAAATAGGGATTTTGCATCACCCAAAACCCTAGACAGAACCCTTATTTAAACCAAGAGCCCAATCAGAAAACTGCTCTCCCATTTATTAATTAACCTAAGGAAGAAGAGGAAGATAAGGCTAAAGATTTGAAGGGTTTTCTGGTTTAAGCTTGTGTAAGCATTTAGATGAGTATCCTCACTCATATACATGGCATTAAGACCTGGGATTAGGCAGCCAAGCTTTTATATGCTATATTTTGCATGTTTTGATTTACAAACTATGTTGGCTACTGATGGTTACATGGATGCTTGATGATATATGATCTGCTATGATGGATGTGTAACTTTGTTGTTCTGTTCTCATCTCTGTATGATTATACCAAAACCTTAAAGAATATATATAATAGAGTATTTGTAACTAGTCTGAATCATGGCTTAAGACAAAGAATGAAAAAGAAAACTACGAGCTGCATATACATTGGTATGGTGCTGAGGCTTGAAATAATTGGTTAAGGGTGCAATGGAGTCTTTCTCTATAAAGTGCTGAGCCCTAAACTAAACAGAAACTTACAAGCCTAAAAACTATGTTTAAACAAGATTAAAAATCTGGCTAAACACAGTTGCTTGCAAAATCAAAATAAACCCAATAGAGCCATGCATTTATTCTCAGTTGCAAACATTCTGGTATATGCTTGAATAGGGTGTTTATATGCTAAATAATGTGAGATGGAATGACTGGGGTGTTATACCTCTAGAAAGTAACCTTTAACTTGCTTGCAATATTATGTCTGCAAGGTAACTAGTATGCTTCATGAGTACAGGTGGTATGTACACCTAGCTATCATTGATAGAATGAACATAAATACACTTAGTGATATAACTAAGGATTTTGTGCCAAGAAGGCTGCTGGAATGCTTGTCCTATTTGAAGTAGACAAGTTGGCACATGGCTTGTTTAAGTCCTGAGATCTTTGTGCCATAATGTTAATTAGTTCATGGCAATGTGTCCCTTTGATTCCTTATAGCAGATGAGGCCAGGAATTTATAAGAAGAAGAAAATGGCAACCTTATTAGTTCCAGATAAAAGTTGTTTTATTGCCTATGTTTGCTCTTATGTATTGTACATGATAATACCTGTCAAGTATGTAAAGTATATTTATGCTGTATTCTTAGCTTAATATCATGGATATGTTAGAAATGCTCACACCAGATCATAGATCTGACCCTTATTGCTCATGGCACATGGGGGTGTCTCATTTATAATGGGGCAGCCACTAATGCTTTTGCAGGTTGTGATGGAGCTAAGTAAGCAAGATTAAAAAGATATGGAATAGAGGATGCTAAGATAATTAGAAATAAAAGCTAAAATGTGTTAATTCAAGCATGTATTCCCTGATTAATATGGCTATCTAAATGTATTAAGTAGGAAGAACTTGTATGATAGACATGTGCTATGTTGTTTCTGGTTATTTCTGATTTGGTATGTACTAAGGATATTGATGTTAAACTGTTTTGAAAACCTATTTGCTAAAGTTGTTTTGATTTAGAGGAAAAACCTGGATTTTATAAGTATAATCATTTCATGATGATTTCAGTTAATCCTGAGTTCTTTCAAAAAGAATATAGATATACAGAAAATAATATTGGGAAAACCCAGAAAAGAATTAAACTGCTATATCTTCAATTTATGATATTGACATAAGCCCAAATGCAAGAAAAAGTGTTTATACCCTGAAGATGTATTTTTGAAAGAGAAGTATGGTTAGGAAGAATGATATATATCTGATCACAAGGTGTCTGATTCATACAAATATATACACATGCTTTTGAAAAGGAAAGGTATCAATGTTTTGTATATAATCTGGGTTGTAAAAATGCAAACAAAAGAATGGCCAGAGTAACCACATGGTTAGGCCATAGGTCAGGCCAAATGTTTCACTTCAGATCAATGAAGCAAGGGAACATTTGAGCTCAGTTTTCTGGAAAATGAACAAAGACACTGACATGTACATGTATATCTGTGTACATGTTGATATTAGGCAAAAATATAGATGTAAATTCTTAAAACAGTTGAAAGAATGGGTTTTAAAAATAGTTATGCAAGAAGAATTGTTTAGTATGTTAGGTTATAGGCAAAAATTAAATATATATGTACAATTATAGGTAGGTATCAGATTTCAGCCATACAGGAGAAAATAAAAAGAAAACAAAAATTGTGTTTGAACCGACCAGCATAGTACTCGAACTAGTGACCTTGCATGAATAAGTTAGGCGCGTTTCCATTACGCCTAGATGTTGCTTGTGTTCACTTAGGATCCACTTTCTTTTAACCTGAGTTTGATAATATTCAGACTTTAAGACAATCATCTATATTATAAGCTTGCTTCCACTGATTATTGCTTGGTTATTTCTTAATTATAATAACAGTCTAAGGCACATATTTCCAGTGGACACTATAGTCAAAAATCAGGATACAATAAGTTTTAATTTAAAAGGGAATTTATCACATTTTTGCAAATTTTAAAAAGGATTTCTACCTATTATCATGCTCTGATTCGAGTAGAATATAACATAGATATCTTCATATATGTATGTTAAAAATGATTTAGAATTAAAACAATATTTCTATATTGTGAAAGATCCTGGATATATTTTTGTTTGTTAGAGAAAGAAAATGACCCTGGGAAATATGTTTGTAATAGATGATATATCTATATATCATCTCTAAAAAAAAAAAATCACTAATAAAATTAGTGTTGTAAATAGGAGGGTCATTTCATGTTTACTTAGTTTACACTTGTTAATTTATGTTGTATTCTTCTTACACTTGTATCTTTGTATGTATTAATTACTTACACTTGTATTTTTGTATGTATATTAATGTTTCTATATTAATTCATATTTGTATTTATTAATTTATGTGTTATGTTTTTATATGTATATTTATATCATATTTTAAATTATTCTTATTCATGTGTAATTTTAAAAGAAAGAGTATTTATTCTTTATTTAAATCTTTTCTTATGTTTTATACAAATTTATGTATCATTTGTTTTAAACTTTTCTATATATATTTACAAACCATTATAGTTTAAGAAATTTTAAAAGAAAGCATAATAAATCCTTTATTAAGTCTTATTTTAACTATCATACTTTTAAATGAATAAATTTTTATCTTTAGAGTTTTAAAATACATAGTTAATTTTAAATAACTTTTGAAAATTTATTATACTGGATTCAAACCCATGCTTTAAATCATAATATATATACACACACACACACATTCATATACCTGTAAACTTATAAATTCCAACTTTATAGAGTTTTGCATATATCTATTTATAATGTTCATCCATATATCAGTATTAATTTGTTCCACTAAATAAAATCAGTATCTTAATAGTAAAAATCAGTTAATTTACCAATTTACCCGATATCCAAGATCCTGGGTTATCACAGATTCCGAGTTAGTGTGAAGAAGTTATTGCAGTATGAACAAAAAAATAGCGGCTTCTGCCTAGGTAGAGTTCAAATACGAGGATGTAGCCTTTTATTTTCCAAGTACAACTGTTGGTCACCATGGAGAACCAACGTGAGAAAAACATACCCCACTGAATTTTAAAGCTTCAAAACCTTTTGAAAATTAAGGTATCTCGTAAGACCACACAGAACATAAACACAGACGGGTTTTTACCTTATGATAACCAAAACTGTTCTATAGACAATCCTTTTATATTATAATGATTTCTAGGGGTCAAAGTTAAATATGAATATAGATGAAATGCTTGCATCTCACGTTTCAGCATAGTTGGGAACAACTAAGTCCGTACGGCGCTTATCAGAGAATGGATTTCATATAATGACTGGGCTATCGGGTACCACCCATCACGATGCATCTCTAGATAAAATAACACCAAGGTCGAACATATCGACCCTTACCAACACAGAA
The DNA here is from genome assembly GCA_030737815.1 of Allium fistulosum. Classification (NCBI taxonomy): domain Eukaryota; kingdom Viridiplantae; phylum Streptophyta; class Magnoliopsida; order Asparagales; family Amaryllidaceae; genus Allium; species Allium fistulosum. The sequence goes on along the minus strand of CM060902.1, from coordinate 1,363,060,610 downwards.
CCGGCCTACCCTTTACTGGATAGTACCGAATATGATCACATCTCCGTTAATGGGCCCCAAAGCATACAAATAAGAGAAAATATCGACTCTAGATATGGATGATCATACTCTACTTGGGAGCTACCCACTTAGCTCTACTACATCTCCCTTATTTTAGTCATTCCCAGTTGATGAGGCTAGAGGCTAAGTTTTACCTTTTATATAACACTTCCCACTTGGAATGCTAACACTGCCCTCTAGGCAACAATGCAATGCCGACATTCATCCATACAAGTTCGTTCTGGGATTGAACGAAACGCTTGGAGCTCCGTCTTTAATTCCATCATCTTCAAGGTGTCTTCACTTCGAAACGCTTCAGTTGGATCGAAGTGGATTTTGGATATCATATCTGATCCCGGTCTCTTCGAAACAACATTTGATAATTTTCGGTAAACTCAACCCCGGTTCTTTAGGAAATAAACAGTCAAAGATAAGAGCGGAGATCACCTCTTAACCATTACTGGATGGATTTCCTTATCATTTGTCCTAGGAGATCGAAACGAGATTATAAGCACAATACAACATCATCGGGGATGACTGTTCCATATAACTCACGTGTTTCTCCTAGATATTTTTAAAGTTACATTTGGGTCCAAATTCAATAGTCGGTTATTTAACTTTCGAATAAACAAACATCCAAATCAGGGATTTATTTCAAAAAGGAAAATCAACATTGGTTAAGCACATAAGCGACTACTAGCCTCCTTGACAAATCTTTTCATTTTTTAAATTCATCTTCTAAATACCTATATCAATATACCTTTACAAAGATATATTCACAAATTCCTATATTTTCAACAGTTGGAAAAATATCCATATACTTATCTTAACGCTATAAGTATATTCACAAAACGGTGGAAGATTTACTTTTTTATACAATTTTAAATCATTTATAAACATTATAAATTTCTAGAACCATTTATAAGCTATTTCATAAATCTCTAAAAAAAATCATTTATAATCTCTTTAATCAATTTCAATCACTTATAAATTCTTTTTATACATTTCTAAAATCATTTATAAACCCTATATAAATCCATAAAACCATTTATAAATTTCCTTTTATAATCTATAAACCCAGTTCAAAAATTCGCTTTTAAACATCTAACCATTTACAAAACCCTTTTACCCCTTTTCAAACTTCCTTTAAGTTTTCCAAACCATGTTATAGGATTCCTCTTACAAAACTCACATCTATCCATTAATCCCTGTTTATAAATCTCAAATAAATTATAAATAAATTCTAATCATTTACTTCTAAACACTATTATATAATAATAAACATTATAAATAAATAAATATTAACTTTAAAACATCTTAAGTTAATAATTAATAAATTTCAAAACATTCTTAAATAAACAATAATAATTTATCTTCGACATTATTAAAAATGATAATAATTAATTTGCAAAACTTTATTGATAAAATTTATGATTAACTTCAAACCATATTAATAATTTAAATAATTAACTTTTCAAAATATTAAATATTGATAAACAACTTTAAAAAAATATAAATATAAATTAACAACTTTTAAAACATAAATATATTCCTTGATAAAATCCATACTTCAATTTTCAACATAATCATCCCATACTTATGAAGCTATATTTATAAATCTCCTTCTATTTTATAACATATCCTTTAACATCTCCAAATCTATCTCCACTTTCAATTTCCAAAATGGAATCAACTATTTTTCTAAGACAACATCCCACATCTTATTATAAATCCGTTGTGATTTATTTTACCCAATTTATCCAATGATAAAAGTTTTCCTATATTTATAAACACCATTTATAAATCTATCCCTTTATTAAAAAAATATGATTTTATAAATCTTCACTTTGTCTGTAAAATGTCACATTTATAATTTATCACATTTATAAATTTCCTCCTTTATAATATAACTTTAATATATGTGTATATATATACCTAATACTTTATATAAAACAGTTGATAAATATTTACACCAAAATATTACTATCTTCTTTTTAGAACCGTATTCCTTTATTATAAAAGGCGGCCTTATTTTAAGAATTTTTAAAAAAATCTTTGTTATATGGTTCAGAAATCTCTATTTGAAATATTTCTTAAACTCCTAATTTATAATATCCAAAATCATTCCTTTTATTTTATTTAAAATAAATTCCTTCTTTTAATAATTCAAAAATAATTATTAAAACATAATAAATTTTCGAAATCAATTAAAATTCTTTTGAAAACTAAATCTTCATTTTATAGTTTTTCGAAATACTAAAAATATGGCCCAGTGCTATTATAGCACTAAATAGGGAAAAACCATCCATGTCATCTAATATGGCATCCAACACATTATATATCAAATTATATGAAAAATAAAATCAACAGTGTGCGGAATCCTGTTGGATCCTTCCAACTTGTTCGCTGCATCACATATAGTATAAAACCAAATAATATAAATCAACCATTTCGAGGCGGGATCGTATACAAAGGGTCATCCGCTCTTACGTAGGAACGTAATAGGGTCTCATATGCTCCATGGGCAGGAATATATCCAAACCAACAATATAAATAGTAAATCATCCAAACATTCAATCAACAATAAAACAACTATATATCATAACTGGTTAACCAAAAAAGTGAGTTTAACTCACATTGATTCCAGTTGCTGCCGAGACATTTCTGTTTGCAACTAAAATCGAAAGGCGTCCGATTTTAGCTCAAATTTCACCAGTCTTCAAATTCGTCCAAACTAGTTCCATTGCGAAGCTTTCGTCATTACAGAGTATAGCTTTTAAACCGTAGTTATATTATATTAATTTCTGTAATTAGTTCCTACGCATTGAACTCGCACGACCAAACGATATGTCCGAACACCACAAAATTCGACAACATATAATAATCCACTATTAGGGATCCAATGGAACTAGTTTCGTTGAAATCCGAGATAGTACCCTAGAAGGCTATTTTAACTCGTTAATTAAAACAAATTATTATAAAATCAAATTAACCACTTTTAAATCTAAATTTAAAAGTTTGCTATCTTTATTCTTATTCAAATAGAATTTAAATCAACTTCCGAAATATTTCTTAATAATTTAAACAATTCCAATTATTCAAATAACCCTTATATTTGAAATTCAAGTTATTTAACTTATAAAATAACTTTCCAATATTTAAATTCAATTAAATATTTCAAATTTAAATGATATGTATATGTTTTTTATAAACAAATTAGTAGTACCACACATATATAGTTTAGACATACATACATACACACACACACAAATATATATATATATATATATATATATACATATATATATGTGTGTGTGTGTTGTTCGTGTATTTGAAAAAAAATCTATATAATTAAACTAGATATTTTTAAGTCTAGGTGAATGCTATGCGTTTAAGAGAAAAATGAGAATAAAAATATTTCAAATCTGGATCTAATCAAATCTATGTCCAAGAGGAAAGAAGAAAAAGGCCACATCTTTAATTGATTTCAAGAATATATTAGATCGAGATCTAATCAAATCGGTGTCCAAAATTGAAAGAGAAGAATGTAACATTTTTAATTGATTTCCATTCCTCATTTACAAATTCTCAATAAATTCTATGTCTAATATCTATGTTAAAAGAAAGGTGATTACTTAGTTATCCATAGTCCAAATTATCTTAGCATTAAAAATTATATCTGAAATAACCCCCCCTCCGTACACACACACAAAGACATGTGTATGTGTGTGTGTAAAACAAGATCACTTTAAAGCAATGTCATAATTAATACTGCTCCAACAACATGAATTAATTAAAACATTCCATTCTATATGTGTGTGTGTGTGTGTATGCATGTAATTATAAATTAAAAAACTTATATTTCAAATATATATATATGATTGAACAATAAAACATTAAATAAATTAGTTTGGAAACAAGATTAACATGACCAAATGAATTAACTCAAAATTGTTTTACTATTTCGAATAACATAAAGATGCATATATAAAAATCAAATATTTGAATATCAAATTCATTATTTTAAATAAGTTAAATTTGTATAGACATATGCATATAAATTTATAGCCAAAATCAAACGGACATTACCAATCTACTTCTCTTAAATATGTGAAAAGACTGGTTTCATTTCTTTCAAATAACAATACACAAATAATTTTAAATCAAATTTAATAAGTGGCAATACAATATTTACATATATGTGAATTTGGGTCATAATATATATGATCGAACAAATAAAATGGAATTAAATCCGAGAGGATCTTGCCCTTTGTAACACTTTGATTTGCAAATCGCCTCCTAAATCGCTTGAACCACCACCTTATCTTGCTAGAATTGAATGAACCACCTTGATTTTATCTTATTTGACTTATTTTTTAGTAGAAATTTTTTTTATCGATGAATGAAATGAAGGAGGTGGCCATGGAAGAGGGAAGAAGGAGAAAAATAAAACTAAAGAAAGAAACAAATGAGATGATTTTATTTTAATGGGAGAATAAAAGGCTTTCTCATTATCTATTCAAAACTTCATCTTTTAGTTTCCAATTAATTTTCAATTAAGTTAATCTCCTCCTCTCTACAATGCTCGGCCAACAATGACTTACCCTTACATGGATTAATTTATTCTGAAAGATCGTTGAGTAATTATTTGTATTTAAAGCTGTTTAAATAAATACTGATATAGTATATGGTTACAAGCATAAATAAATTTTATATACACATCCAAATAATTACTACAACACCCAAAACATTAAATAAATTAACAATTATAATTAAACTAATTAATTTATAACACTATATAAATTAATGAAGTCATGTTATTTTTTAAGCATTCACAAATGTGATTGTTTGGCTCAGATGTGTGAATTTGGTCTACGATTAATATTGAAAAATTCAAATATTAAAGTTCACACGTCACCTTACCTAGTGATATAACAGTTCGGCCGAATTCATCGCTTATAGATCTTTTTAGTAGAATCCAATTTTATATTATCTAAAGCGATACTAATAGTGATGATAATTTGCACATGTTCTCTTCACCAATACAATATTACATTAGGATATATGGAATTCGGTATCAGTCAAGACTCAAACATTATCCACATTCAGCTCGATTAGTCCATAAATAAGTCTTTGGATCGATAAAAACATTTATTATTAACCGTTCTTTTCTTGCCAGAGATTTTGACTTTGAGTTGAATATAGTTAACCGTGATACTAGCCTCATGTAACTGAAGAGGCGAATTCTCTATTGAATAATGCTTCACTTCCAATGCTTCAACTTAGACCCAAATATAGTTGCTTGATAGATTGTCATGCCATGATTTAACTATAATTAAAGTGCAGTGTAACGACCCATAATTGTGACCATCAAAAGTTGGCATCAAATACATCCATGGTATTCCAGTGTCGAAAATCCAATCGTGGGAAAGAAAGATTGTTAGGGTAAAAATAAAAAGAACAAACAGGGAAAACATAATCTCATTGCGAAAACGACAACATGTAATATAATAAAGAAAGTATAAACCGTCACTCCAAGATACAAAGTACATCAGAGTTAAAAACAAACCTCATCAGTTGGATGGTTATAAATTTCTAATCTTACAATTGTTGATAGGTATAAATAATACAGTGGAAAATAAAAAAAAATATTACGTCAGGTGAACATCCAACTCTACTCCCTGAGCTCCAAGTCCTTCCAAAGGTAACCTGGAAAAACACTCGGTCTAACCCAAGCGTTATAATGAACTAACACCCGGATCAGTTTAGAAAACCAACATGAGAAAACTCAAGTAATATGAGGAACACATATTAATTCTGTGAGACCGCGCAACTAATCGTGGGATGGGGTTTTTTTCCTCACAACAACAACTTCCATACATGAAATGGAAAACAATCAGAACTACAATCCAAACAAGAAAGGTGAACATAGCCAAGATCAAAATCCAAGCGTAAAGAATAGACATAAATAATTAAACATCAAGAAGAGCTCTAGACACTTCTCGATGCAATTAAGAAACAATTCAAAGATTTGAACCAAATAAGGAAAGGGAAATTTTCTAACAATGACTATAAGGGCACACCCCCATTCTGAAAGTATACCTCTAGAAATATACTTGAGAACTCCGATAGCCCTCCGACACGTCCAAGCCGGATCCCGCCAACCTTACGGAGAATCCGAGTATTTCACATCTCCGAACGCATATAATCGAATCCAATCTAGAACAGATGTGAAGATACCCTAATGGGAGTAACCCGACATAGTTTGGTTTCCACTCGCTCTTTGGTTTTAGCCATTTCCGATAAAGGATATCAATGCTCAGATGAGCAACAAATCGTTTTGGATTGACGAAACACAAAAGAAGAAAAGATTAATTCTGAGGTTCGAATCGAAACAAAAAGAATGGATTTATCCAACATTGCTAGAAGGGTGTGCCCCTCTTACACCCAAAGTATACCTCTAGATAAAATACACTTGAGAGCCCATGCCAAACACACAACACTCTCCGAAACATCTAAACTGGACCACATTAAATCAATAAGTATCCAAATATACTCACATCAATGCATGCATGCTACCAACACTTTCTGGATAAATGTGAACATATCTTAATGGGTGAAACCCACATGATTTGGCTCTCACTCATTTTTTGGTTTTAGTTTCTATGGTGTTGGATGCCAATGCTCAAAATTAGCGATAAATCGTCTTACATTGACGAAGCATAAAAAATGATATCAAAACCGATAATTGAGAAATCAACTATCGAAAGTAAATGAATAATTACATATGGGATTAGATTACATACACTTGTCACAAATAACCAAATCCAGATCTAAAACATTTGATTCTTACACGTACTTGATTTTCACATCATAAATATTTCTAGAACACTTTAAAAACACTCTTTAAATATATTCTTTTAAAGGGCAAATTATATTTCTAAGTGTATCAAAAAGAAGGGCCAAAATCAATTGCCATTAAATACTGTTTACTCTAAGCCCAAAGACATTTACAATTAGTATTATTTTTAAACATTCCTTTTTAAAGATTTCCACATTTATAACTATTATTTATAAATTTAAAAACCACATTAAATAAGATAATAAATCAAACAATAATCTTTTTATGTATTTAAACAACAACAATTGTTTCCAGAAAATAATAAATCAAATTTATAATCAGTTATATATTTAAAACAATGTTAATTATCCCGAAAGATAATAAATCTAATTTATAATCATTTATAAATTTAAAACAACATTAAATATCCCAAAAGATAATAAATCAAATTTATAACTTCTTTTATAAATTTTAATCATTACTTATCCTCTATTTTCAAATTTCTCCAAATATTTGAAAATATAGTTCAAAAAACTTTCAAAGTGCAAAAACGCTATCAAATATTCGATTTGTAAAAACTATAAGCACAAGTTCAACACACACAAGGGTTTATGGAGATGATATTTCATTTATGACGGTATAGCTAAAATCGCTATATCAACACTTACATAATTCAAATAGTATGTCACAAATATTTCAACTAAATATCAATATAAGCAATAAAAGAATATAAATAAGATATAGATAATAGTAAATAAATAAATAATGGTGAGAAACCCTTTTAGGTCTCCTTGTAGAAGTCCCCTATAAGTCACATATATTTACGTGCATTTTTTGAAGTGTTACGTAGTGAACTATTCGCTACGAAAACACTCTGACTACTCCTTTTTGACCCCTACAACAAAATGGTTATTTATGTCATCTGCTATCAAGCAGGAATTCAAATCCAAACAAACAGTCAAATAATAATAATCATTTTACTTTGCAAGCATAGAACGGTGATTTATTCTACCCGACAGATGTCCAAATGATCTATTCAATTTTATTATAGCAGAACGAGGTTTTATTCTTCTAAATAGATGTCCCAAAAGAAGTATAATTAATTTAACTATGTTAACCGTAATTAAATTCAATCACTAGTTTATACTTTATTAAAATGATCAACTATCATCCAGGCATTTAACAACAGTCTATAAAAACACATGAATCAAATAGTTTATTTAAAGGTGAATTAATTTACCGAAATTCTAGTTGATGCCGAAGCATTTTGGTTTGAACTAAAATCAAATGAGGTTTGATTTTAGTCCAAAATTCAACTAATTCCAAATTCGTTGAAACTAGTTCCTATGCATAGCTCACGTTCCTACGAATCCAACGCAACCGACTGCGTCCGATCCGACCTCGTATGAGAAATATATTAAATTTTATAAGCTATCAACTTAATTAAATAATTAGATTTAACTAATTACTAATTAATAACTAATACCCTCAAAATATCTTCTTCCCCTAAAAAAACTCAAACTTCCCTCCAAATAAACGCATGTACCCAAACAAGGCCATGCATGCATCTTAGAGACATAGGGCAAGACATGATGAAATCCGATTCTGTTTTCACCATCGAACTCCTCTCCGTGTACTCGACTCACCCGACACCACGAAGCAACACTCATTGTACTTTATTTTGTCGTGACCTGGAAGGCCCAATTCATGAACCCCAATGATGTAATCCACACGAGGCCACCGCACCGCCCTGTACTCCTCCTATTAGCTTTCCATTACAAGAGAAGCACTAAGCAACAATCGTTGAAGCTTAAAACACCCTAAATCAAACATCACCCCAAATCCTAGCACGTTGACCAAAAAACGAGCTACTCAAATCACTATCGAATGCTATCAAACAGGCATGGATTCGAAGCCTTCGATCATACAATCTCAAAGAACTATATTTCATGATTTTTAGTCGAGTATAATGTTTGGTTTAGATTTTTGAAGGTGGGGAGCCATTATTCATTCACTGAAAAAGAAGAATGAGAGGAAAGATTTTCAAACATTACTTCCATTTTGATTTTGACAAGAGTATAACGTTTAGTTGAGTATAATGTTGACTTCATTTTGATTTTGATTTTGATTTTGATTTATTTTTCTATTTTTAAACAAATTTTTACTTCCTACACACTCTATCAAATATGCCCAAATAATCCAAGATTTTCAAGCAACATCCTAATCAATATTAAGTTTAGTTGGAAATTTTAAATTTGATTTGACTTGGAAAAAGTTCTGAAAAGATGGATTTTAAATTTTAAGTTCGCGTGCGGACCGCGAGTGGCAGAAATAAAAATACGATCCTGTGCCGAAATGTCACACGATCCCAACTCAACAATAAAATACATATTTATTTATTCTGTGAAATTTCCAAAATACCATCGATTGCTATAAAATACATCAAATAAAATTTTAAATATTTTCCAAATTAAAAATTATGGAAAAATCCAATAAATTCATTTAAAAATACGTCATTAAAATCGAATTGTTTTATTATTGATTAATTTTTTTATTATTTATTCAAACCATTTGTTATTTAAAATAATATACAAAATGAATTTACTATTATTATTTGTTAATTAAAAGGGGTTAGGTTATTAAATCCATTTAATTAATATTTAATTCACAGCTCAAATATTAAATCAATCATTATATTTGAATATAAGCTATTTATATTTTTAAATACTAATTATTTGAATATTTATAATTAATTAAATATTCAAAATCAAACGATAAAATTCTAGAATGTTGCATTCTCTCTCCTTAAAAGAATTTCATCCTCGAAATTTCAAGATGTAGAAAATGTCTCCAAACCCTTAAGTTTAATAACTATTAACTAAAATGAGTTCTAAAACTTTTAAAGTTCCTTAGATAATGGAAAATTTTGATACCTCCTTTGCGCGGCTAATCCCAAAAACTACAACTCGCCACAACTGGCCCAAACCAATCAAAGCAAACAAAATCCAAGTGACCTCCCATAACTAGGGTATAAAATCATCAATTAATTACCAATTTCTAAATCTACTACGTACCTCTTTTGCGTTATATTTTTATTTTGCAAGTGTAACGACCTGCCTTTACGACCTTCGAAAGTCGACACTAATACATCTACGATATCCACGTGTCGAACGTCCAAGTGCTATAAAGACAATTTGTTGGGGAAAAAAGGAAAGAAAGAAAAAAAAATCTCACAACGCAATGAATAATCTATAATATAGAATGATCTTTACACAAGAAAATTTTTATATACACAATCAGTGCAAAACTATCCTATAATCAGCCTGGATAGTTATAACAGCCTGTCCTTACAAATGTTGAAAAATGCAACAAAACAATGCAGTGGAAATAGAATATACGTGAATACGTCTTGGGCATCTAGCTCGTCTCCTGAGCTTCAAAGCATCCAAAGCTAAATCTATAATACATGCTCGGTCTGACCCAAGCATTATAAGAAAACTATGCCCGGATCAGTTTGGTAAAACCAGCGTGAGAAACACAATCATATAGGTTATTAATGTTATGAAAACCTTTGAAAATTAAGGTATCTCATAAGACCACACTGCATATAAACACGAACAGGTTTTACCTCACGATAACCAAAACATTTTCTACAGAAAATCCAATGATATTGTAATAATGTTTAGGGTTTAAAATAAACTATGAATATAGCTAGAATGCTTGCATCTGACGTTCCAACATATTTGGACACAACCAAGTCTGTACGACACTAATTGGAGAACGAATTCCATCAATGATAGGGCTACTGGGGTACCTTCAATCACAGTGCACCTCTAGATACAATGTATCGAGGTCGAACCTATCGACCTCTACATGGCAAGATCGACCTACTCCTTACTGGATATTACCGATATGTCATCACCCTGGTTGCTTTGCAACCTATCCCAAGAGCTCTCATACACAACCAAATCTATAAATAATAATCTAGTAGGGTGATAATAATATCCAAATGGGTGCGACCCACTAAGCCTTGTGGCATATCCCCCGTTTTAGTTATTCCTGATTGATGAGGCTTGATGCTATGATTTACCTTTTTAGATAGCAATCCCACTTGGAATGCTAACACTTCCCACCAGGCAACAATGTAATGCCAGCATTCGTCCATACAAGTTGTTCAGGATATGAACAAACCGAAGGCACTACTTCTACTACATCCATTTTGGAATCACCCTTAGGATTAGTAGCAACTAGCCCTTGCACTTCAAAGAGCTTCGTCTATGATTCCATTCATCTTCAAGATGCTTCCAATTCAAACTCTTGAGTTGGTTTGAAGTGGTTTTCAGATAATTCATACTTATCCAATCCCGGTCTCTTCGAACCAACATTCGATAGTTTCCGGTAAAATCAACTTCGGTTCTTTCGGAAATAAACAAACAAGATAAGAGCGGGGATTACCCCCTAACCTGTAAAGTGGATGGATCTCCTTATCATATTTCCTAGAAGAACACAGTGAGTTTACATACAGTAGTATCATCTAAGATAACTGTACTCTATAATTCCCGTGTTTCCACTAGATATTTCCAGAGTTAAAAACTGGTCAAGGTTTGATAGTCGGTAATTTAACTATAAAATAACACACATCAATCACAAATTTAATTTCCCATTGAAACCACTAAGCCTTGTTAAATTAATCTTTATTACTTAATTCTCCTTTAATTAGTTACCAAAATATTTATATACTTATATCACCAGTATAGTATATTCACAAACCAATTAACAAAGATTTCTTATTTTAAAGTCAAATTAAATGGTCAAAAACAAACATCTTTGAAAACATAGTTTATTATGAATCCCAAACAATAATCATTCTGTGTTAAGTAGGAAAATGCTTTCCTACTACCAAAATTAAGAAGGACTACTTATTTATTTAATTCATAACTTGATTAATATAATCATGCAATCAAAGCCTAATAATCCCAGTCTTTCTTTTCAAAATTCAAGATCACTTTCCAAAGTATAACTCTTTTACTTAGTTCCTTTTACTAAGTAAAACCCTTTGATGATCCGCCTTTTTGACCCTCGAAGATCGACACTTATACGTCTTCGGTATTCACATGCCACAAATTCAAGTGTGGAGAGGTAGACAATCAGGGGTTTTCAAAAGAAATAAAGATAGAAGATAGAATAACAAAAAAATCTCACATTTTCATTAATTATACATATGGAAAGTACATATAGTCACTCCAAGTGATTCATCATAGTTACGATAAGTACTAACCCAGGTAGGGAAAGTTATAACTACCTATCCTTACAGAGGCTGGTAGACACTAAATACATACTACATGATACAACGGAAGTTTAAAATTGATCACTATTGACAAAAGGACCTTCCAGTCTTTATGCTCCTTGTTCCTTCCAAAATGCTCCAAGCTACCTGACTACTAAGCTGACTGAAAAAATAGGGCACCCAGAGTTTAAAGGAAAAGGAAAATAAAGTCTGGGTTAGTCATGAGATTAGTGTGAGAAAATCAAAATACGAGTATTTGGAAAACAAAAGGGTATCTCATAAGACCATGTAGTGCATAAACACGAACGGGTTTTACCTTATGATAACCAAATCATTTCTATGTAAAATCCAGTGATATTATTTTTAATGACATTCTTTGAAAACCTTTTAAATAAACATATTCACATAGCCGAAATTGTTACAATGGTTAAATTTGATGGCATAATAGGTTTACAACTAAAACCAAAGGAACTTATTAGAGATTTGGATTTTTGATGAATAACGAGGTAAGGGACTACCTCCCGTACAGTATATTTCTAGAGGAATGTACCGATGATCGACATCTTCGAAACCTCTGCTAATTAAGATGGGCTTACCAAAGTCCAACAGATGGTATGGATAGCACCGAATATGATATCACTTCAGCCATTACCGACTTATCTGAGATCCCATAGCATACACTACATAATTTAACGATGTCATAATGGGTAGAAATAAATAGATCTAAAAGGTGATATCATACCCCAACGGTTGCAAATCACTTAGCCTTAAAGCAACGCCTGTTTCACAATTCCCCGGGTGTGAGGCTTAAGGTAATGTTTACCTTTCTTAGAAAATTTTCACTTAAAATGCCATATTTTCCATTTCTAACAACACACTATAGATTTCAACAAAAGTACAACCCTGAGCTCGTACGTCTTAGAGAAGGGTGTTAAGTATAAGAGGGGTTACTTCCTACACCACAAAACATATGTACGTTTGTAGAGATCAATGTGATGTATTCTTAGAAATTCAATGTCATACATTTATCCATACAAGTTGTTCAGGAACATGACAAATCGAAGGCACTATCCTACCACATCCTATAGGCATCACCCCTTGGATTAGTAGCGAGTAGTCCTTACATACGAAGATCCCAGAACAAAGTGACCACTGCTATTTATTTATCTTGGGAGCTACTCCGAAATTATCAACAAGCAATCCTTCCATTATGAAGATCCCCACCTTCAACTTTATTGTCTTTAACATATCTTCACTTTCGAACTCATAAATTGGTTCAAAGTGATTTTTGGATAGGAATCACCCAAATCTGATCCTGGTTTCTTCGAACCAATTATCGATAAAAAGATGTTAAGTAGGTGGGTGATTATTATTGGTATATTTTTTTATGCAAAATATCTCCTAGAGATATATATTTTCAAAACCATTTAATCTTTTTCAGTATATACGGGATCATTAGACCTCTCTCTAATTTTGGAAAAGAAAGGTCCATAGAAATTTACTAATTATACTTAGTACTAATTTCCGTATTCAACTTACGTTACTCATCGAATAACGATGAAATCACCTTTAAAATTCACATGAATAGAATGAGTTCCCTCCTCGGAATTTAATACCAAGTATAAGAAGTTATCTCTATTTAACCTAAATTGAATTAAATTAATGATGGTAATTAAATCCTTTACACTTGTCCTGTTTTTGACATTTCGACCTTATTAATCCCTCGCCTAGGGAAGAGGCTAGGTGAGCTAGGGCACTGGTTGCTCCTGAACATCTCCTAGTTTAAGCACCTCACATCTGGATCTCACGAATAGAAAAATCAGGCCCACTCATCGACTTTTAGAGCCAAGAATAAATCATTCATTTAAAAATCAGTTTTATAAACAAAATTTCTTTTAACTTTTTATTAATACTCCAAAATCATCTTTAAAAAACTTAAAAAATTTAAAAATATTTGTAAAAAGATTGGGGATTAATAGTTGAGTTAAAATATGATTTGTAGAAGTTATAGAAAATGCTGCGAATATTTTTTTAAGGATATATTGAACCAAACACCAATTTTATTTAATAAATGTCCATTTTTATAACGTAAATATCTTTTAAACCATTTTAATATATTTATGGAATTTATTTCATATTTTTAAACCTTTAAAAATATCCATTTAAATCAATTTCAAAATTTGGTTTTAAACCGCTAAACCGTGATATTTTTGAAAACTTGTTTTGGACTTATTTGAAAATCTACCAGACAAAATCTTGATTTTATTTCTTTGTTTGAAAATTATGGGTATAATAGTTTGGAAAATTCTTATCATGAAGAATTCTGAGCTATATTCCATTATATATACTCATTTAACTTTCATGGCGCAAAATCGCGAACTAACGTTACACAACGCGCCTAGTTTTGACTTGATTATTATTTTCTATTCAAATCTTGTCGGGAGAAGTTTAAATGTTTACAAAACATTTGTAAATCATTTCAAAGGGGTTTAATGATTTTTATCATTTTTATAACTTGATTTGGAAAGTGATTTCCTTGTGAAATATCGATGTGTATTTAACATGACTTGTTTACACAATTAAACACTATATTAAAACAACTAATAATTTATGATCAAAGCATAGTAAACATCCATAACAATCATTCACATCATTATATATATATATATAAATAGAGTTTCTCACTTGATTTTCGATCGGACTAACTTTAAAACGGCTACAACTCCCTGTCTCGAAATCGGAGCTCACGACTACTAGCACAAATGCTCCTAGGGGGTTTGGCCTTGGTCTTAGAGGCCTGGAAGGGCTCGGCCTTGCTTGGCAAGTGGTGGTGGAAGGCTTGGTTGCACACGGCCTTGGTGGAGGAGAAGGAAGAGATCACTAGCTTGAACTTTGGTTTGAAGTGGTATAGATTTCGATTGATTTTGGCATAACTTTGTTTTGATTTTGTAATATTTTCTTTCTTGAACTATGAAAGTCATTAATGTAGAGAAGAAGAGGATGAAGAGTTTAGGAATTTTATTAAGAAGAAGTGTGAATGAAGTGAAGAGAGATGGGTGTTATTGCAACGACCCGTAAATTTTAGATAATTTTTATTTGTTTTATTTATATATTTAATTCAAATTTTGTGAAATTTTAAACAATAAAATTTTGAAATAAAAATTTAATATTTGGAATACGTCTATTTAAACATAGTAAATGGTAAATTTTCATCTAATAATATGGAAGTTTATTTTCTGGTGTAACTCTATTTCAATTTAAATCAGTTAATATTTGATGGTAATAAAATGTTCTTCAAACATGAATATTTTATACAATAAATTTGTAAATCATCTTCTGAGTGAGACGTCATATTTCGTTTCTCCAAATTTGGACTGTTATTGCTCCGTCGATCTTATTTTCGGCGTTTTAGCAGCACTTTCGGTACCGATTATCGACTTTTGATAGGATGATTGTACCACTGGTATCTGTATATCGTTTTGATCGTCTCGTCATGCTGATCTTTGCGGTATATTCAATTCTGCGTTTTGGTGTTCGGTACATAGTGGAAACCATGAAACGGACAACCGTGTCAGTTCCGTTTTAAAACCTTTTGTCTTCTCGTGACCTTTCATTGATATACCGTGAATCGAATAGCCATCATCAATAAATATTTTAGCATTTATTTCCGGAAGCTCAATAGTCCTGACCACTATCATTATTATTTCCCTAAATTCATCTTTTCAGCTTTAACTATTGCTATTCCCTATACTCAACTTTTAATTTCTATTTCGTTCTAATTACTCTGGTTCCACTTCAATATAATAATTCTCTGCTTCTCTTTTTCTGTCTCATCCATCTTCATCTGTATAACATAATAAAATATATAAAAGGAGAAGTTTGTAGAGACCTTTAATCCACCTGAACTATTATATTTACTCACCTGACCTTCCGAGATTGGCTTCACTCGCAACCCACCTTTCAAATTCAACCCCGTCTTCCACCGTGTTTCAGCATCCTCCCCTCACCATTCAAACTTCACCCGTCTTCCCTTTAGTTGCCTCCCATCCATGCTTCAGATCCCACCCACAACACCACTGCGCCAACCTATCTCCGATCCGTTATCCACTCACTGCCCAGAACCGCTCCACCATGCTTCAACTGCCTTCCTTTCTCTCTCACTTTCTCTTCCCTCTTCCAGTGGCTGACATCTTCTCCTCACCACTCCACCACCACCCGAAAGGCCCTGATCTCCTTCCCACCCAGTTGCCGAGCTCGGTTGTGTGAGCTTGTGAACTAGTGAGGCATCAAAGTGATGGAAGGTTGGTGGTCCTTCAGGTTGCTGGATTTTGGTACATTTGCATTTAATCTGTAGTTATATATAAGTTTAGAAAGGTTTGTATATATATGTTCATATATAGGTTTATATATATAAGTATACTGGGATTTGGTTTAAATGGATATATGTATATAATTTATTTTATAATAGTATTATATATATGATAGTTTGAGGATTTCGTATATCGCATGAACTGTAAGAGAAGAGAAGTATATACTATATATTAATTAAATATAGTTGTTGTTATTTATATGATCTGCATTAGTTATATATATATATATATATATATAAAAAATTCTGATTGAAGCTTATATGGTCGATGTGATTGTTTTACAAATGTATATTGTTTAAAAAGTATACTTATGTTTGTTGTTTTATATAGTTACGCGAGTCATATAATAGTCTGGTAATATGGTCGTATATGTATAAATAATATATGTTGTATATTATATTTTGGTTTTTATTTTGCAGCTTTTCAACCTGCAGTTTATATATATACCTATTTATACCATCTACATATGTATGAATATAGTAGCTTCAAAGTATACATTACATTATAATATATATACATATAGGTGTTGTTATAAGTGTTGTTTTAAAATATAATATACATATTTGCTTATACATATAGAGTTTCGGCAGTCATATATGCATAATATTAGTCATAATAGTACATAGGTTCTGTTTATATATAAAGTATAAAAAGGGTGTATTTAAGCTACTGATTAGTTATATATATATTAGTTATGTAATAATATGTTAATTTATTTACTCAAGCTATACTGTTATATACCAAACAATTTATATGTATTTTATAAAATATAATAAGTCTGTTAGTGTTAGTATGTAGGCAGGTTGATTTGGTAATATGTTAGTATATGTGTACACTAAGGCTATGTAGTATGTTTGGAACTGTTTTGATAATAATAAATACGATGTTTTATATATAAGTCAGTATAAGTTTATGTATATGATTTTTATATTAGTCTACTTGAATATATATAGTATACATAAGTTTTAAATAATCTATTTGTTCTCTGCTTGTTTGTATACTTGCCAGTGCTTGTTTCGATATATATATATATACTGTTTTTTTAAATATATAAGTACATATACAATTATTTTAATTTTGAAATGTATATGTAGACTTTAAACTAAAATAATATATATATGAGTTTGATTTAATAATGATTTGAAAGTTATATTATTTTAATATTTGTCTTGAATTGAAATATTGAAATACATAAATAATATAATAATAATAATGTACATATTTTCAGTCTATATCAAAAATGGTTCTGATTGGTTCTCATCGATTCCCCTTTTATCAGCTTTCGGTCCGTCGTGCCTGTTTCTTCATCGAATTCGTGTCAATTTTGCTTTGCTTTGGAATTCATAGCTTGCCCTGTTGTCTATTCTCTCTAGCCTCGAAAGGTGAGCAATCACTCATGATTTACATTCTTATATTTATTAAATTTGAATTCAATTGAAACGGCAATTGAAATATGCTGCTGTTAGTTATTTACATTGCTATATATATGCATTTCTGTATCTGTTCACCTGTAACATCTGACACCATTATCTGTTTTTTATCATTGATGATATATGTCTTTTACTGATTGTTATATTATTATCACATCTGTTATCACTCTGCAAGTTCCCTGTTAGTATAGAATTCACTATGGGTTGAAATGATACATACCCAAACGATCTATAGAATAGGAGAAAATCGTTATGGGTTGAAATGATAAACCCAAGCGATTTTCAATTGAATTGAATTTGGGATTTCGGGTAGAAAAGATATATACCCGAATATATTTTAAATTGCGGATTGAAATGATAAATATCCGTATCACTTGACCATAGGATAGAAAATTATATATAGACACTGTTGGTCTATATATAAATATTTTGAAAAAGATTTCTATGCTTTTGGAAAGAATTATATGGTTAATAAATATTGCTTTTTAAAGACTTATTAAAGTTGATTTAATAAAGTTGATTTAATCAATATAAAATATGTTGAAGTATTTATTTAAAATTTATAATTTTCAAATATAGAGTTTATAATGATACAGGTTGAAAGATAAATTTGAAATTGATTTGAAATTATATTTATTCAAGAATTATACTTAAATAAGTTTGATTTGAAATTTATTACAATTGAAATTTTAAAGATATGATTTTTAACTTGGATTTGGTTAAAGTGACTTAAATGAATATTGCAAACTTAAATAAATTTAAATGAGATATTTTGTTTATTTAAATTTGTAAATGGAAGTTTATTTAACTTATATTGAAATGATTAAGTAAATATTTCAAGCTTAATAATAGTAAAGTGAATTTGATATATATATATATATATATATATATATATATATGAAATTATCGAATTTAGTTTGAAAATGTTGAATATTTAAAGCTTTGAAATATAGTGAAATTGGAATGGTTTATTTGTGGTTCAAATCTGTATTTGAAATCGATATAATAATTTATTGAGAACTGAATTGAATTGAAATTGATGATTTGAGATTTGACTAAATTTGAAATTTTGGGATTGGTGTTGATTTGGAATTGATTTGTGAAATTTGAGGAAGCTATTTTATTATATAAAGTATTTTTAAATTATATTTAAAACTATTTATATATGTTACTTTATAAATTTATTTCATATAAACTATTTTAATATAAATTATGTTTAATATAAACTATTTTAAATTATAAACTATTTTATTATATATACTATTATTTATATTTAAACGGTTAAGTGGGAAGTGTTATGATCCCAAAGCATTATGATTTCTAAATTTTGATTTCCAAAGAATTATGATTTCCAAAGTGTTTGATTTAGAAAGTGTTATATCTTTGAAGAACTAAGATTTGTAAATGGATATATTTGAGATGGATATATTTGAAATGGAAATGATATCGTATTTGGTTTTGAAATGGAAGTGATATCGTATTGATATGGTTTTGAAATGGCAATGATATTTTGGTTTTGAAATATAAACTATTTTGAAAGTTTATTAAATGACCAATCGGTGTAATAATTACGTAGTTATTGAGGAATCCGGGATCGGTTAGGGACATACTCTCTGTCTAAACCGAAAACCACTTTAATAACTATTATACGCGGAGTGTGATCCATAATGAAGTGGTTGGAATGATGACGTTGCTGGATTTGAAGAAAGAGAACAATAATGGATAGCCTTGACACTTGTGTCAAATTTGAAATGACTTAAGCAGGAGCCGTGCCGGGCCAGTGAGGTTAGCTACCTCTAGCGAACACACTTCTTCGTAAACTACTCTTTACTTGTTTTGATTGGTGCGCACCCTTGAATTTGGAGTGTTGTTCCGCGGTGTTGCGATCGTTGTGGCGATGCGTTCTCACCAATCCGGATCAGGCAAACGGTAGTTTCACTACCTTGGGTATTGCCTCATGTGCCTTGTCATACTCGTATCCCTATGCGCGACCACTACGATTTGTTTCGTGTTATACCTATGGAGCACTCCCTGATAGCCCACTAGTTTACGGTGGAGTTTACAGTGCTGTATAGACTATGCCACTTATATAAAATGTGTTAAGGGGGATAATGGTAACGCCTTAACGCTATTTTGATACTTTATATTACTGATAGGCATTATCTACTTAGCGTACACTACTATATATAAATAGTTTAACGGATCCTTAGAGGATGGTTATCCCAAACATCCTTTGAGTTACTTGTACTTTTAGTTGTTATTTTGCTTGAGTTGGATTTATTGATATAAGAATGTTAATCCTGACTCGAGTGTTTTGTGTTTTGCTTTACGCTCCAGTCAGACCGAGTGTACCAGTATTTGAGGCTCACCTATGGAATTGGAGCTTCGCTTGGAGATCCAGCTATTATCCAGCTTTCAGATATTCAGTTGATTCTAGTGATGTATTCTGATCTTGTATTTGACTATTGTATTCGAGACTTCTGTTGTATCTTGTTTAACTCTGTTATATATATAGTAGCTTCATGAACTACTATTCTTTTGTTTCCGCTGCATTATTGTTATATTACTCTGTGTCTGTGATTATTTTATTTACTGTATATGCTCAGTTTTGCCAAATTTAAATTAACAATATGATATTTTGAGCAATTCAAATCCAACATGTATGGATGCGAGTGGTTGAAAATTTCAGGCCGTTACAGTTATTTATAGGCAAATGTAAGGATGTAATATCATGATATTTCCATACAAACCATCACCATTTCATCACCACCACACCTCACCCCCTTACATCATGTTCGGCCGAAATGAACCCTTTTATGTGCATGGCCATGTGCCTCCTTTAGACAGTAAGTTGATTTGATTTTTAGTGAGAAATATCTTGATATTTATTTCTTTTTTACAATAAGTGAATTTTTAAATATATATGGTAATTCTTATATGTATTTGAATGTGCATGGATGTAGATGTATATGTGTGTATAAGTGTATATATGTATGTCACTTATAGCCTGGAATGTTGTACTACTTTTCTACGTTAAACCGTTACGATTTCCGATTCTGATTCCCTGTCACAATTTCACTTCTTAGTTAATATACATATATTTGTAAATAAAGTTTGAAAATAACATTGCCATTATTATTTATTAATAAAAAAGGCTTCATTTGGTTTAAAACAATTATTAAATTATTCAAACAAAATTTAAATTCAAAAGTTAATTATTCAAAATGTTAATATCATTGATGATGTCATAAAGGTATTTTATTTCAAAAAATAAAATAAATCATTTTATTGCATATTATTTTTAATATATGTAAGTGTGTGTATGTATCCAAAGTCATGCACGATTCCCATGTTTTTAAAAGTAGTTTTATTGATAAAATAGTTTTCGGTCATTTTACCGATATTAGTTCGAAGAAGATATTTTTGTAAATACTTATTCAAAATACGATTACCATTATTTATTTTTGTTTAGAACGTCATGTTTGTGTTATAAAACCTTATCTTTGAAAAATCTTAAATTAAATCACATTTTTCTAAGTGATGAATTCATGGGTTGTTACAGACTTCCCTCCTTAAAAGAATTTCGTTCTCGAAATCAAAGATGAGAAGAACATAAGTCAAAAGGATTATATCATATATGATGAAATATATACAAAGCTATGATAAGTGACTACACCACAGATAGTGAGTACACTATCGCGATAAAATATATACAATTTATACATCCATCCTAAACTTTGGATATGTCTTCTTTATCATATCCTCTGTTTCCCAGTACAGTCATTAGCATCACCAATCCATTGAACTTTAACTAATTGCACAACCTTTCTCCTTAGTCGCTTCTCATCACGATCCACGATTTTATTAGGTTGTTTGATAACTGTTAAATTGGGCTCTACTTCTAAATCCTCATGGGCAGTTGTCTCTATGATTTGTTTCGGATCATACACATACTTACGTAAATGAGATACGTGAAATACATTTTGTACACTCAACAGCCTCTCTGGTAGTTCTACTCGATAGGCTAATGGGCCAATCCTCTCTAGAATGGGAAACGGTCCAATATATCGAGGAGCTAGCTTGTCAGTTCTTCCAAATCTCACTACTCCCTTCATCAGAGAGATCTTCAGAACCCAGCTGAGAATTTTAAATTTCTACACCTTTGATAGGCGTAACCCTTTTGTCTGCTTTGTGCTCTTTCAGTTTCTTTTTGATCATGTCCACTTTCTCTGAAGCTTCTCGGATCATGTCAGGACAAAGTACTAACTGATCTCCGGTTTCGATCCAACATGCTGGGGATCTACGCGGGCAACCATACATGGCTTCATAAGGTGCCATATCAATACTAGCCGAATAGTTGTTATTATAAGAGAACTCTACCAAATGAAGGTGGCTTTCCCACGAACCTCCAAAGTCTAATACACATGCTCTCAGAAGATCCTCCAATACCTTGTTTACTCTTTCAGTTTGCCCATCAGTCTGAGGATGATATACGGTGCTTATATCCATATTTGTTCCCATAGCTATCTTTAAGGCTTCCCAGAATTGGCTGGTAAAGATTGGATCTCGATCGCTTATAATGCTGGTTGGATGTCCATGTAGTCGAATAATCTTCCTCATATATATTTCAGCTAAACCTGAGGCTATTCTTGTGGGCTTTACTAGGACGGAGTGTGCGCTTTTAGTCAATTTATTAATGATAACCCCTACGCCTTCATTTCCTTTCCTTGACCAAGGCAAGCCATCAATGAAATCCATGGATATTTTGTCCCATTTGCACTTTGGAATCTCAAGTGGTTGGAGTAGTCCGGCAACCTTTTGCTGATCAATCTTGATCTTCCAACAATTTGCGATATACTCACATGGATGGAAATGTCTCTCTTTATACCACCCCACTAGAAATTATTTTTCATATCTCTATATAGCTTGGCAACTCCGAGATGTATTACGAGTGAAGAATTATGACATTCGATTAAAGCTTCCTATCTAATCCCATCAACATTGGGAACACATATCCTTCCATTCATTCTTAGAATTCCTTGCTTATCCACTTTGAGTCCTATCCATCTTCCTGGTATCACATTCTCCTCTACTTCCCTGGCCATCCTTGCAATAATTGGATCCTTGAGCTGATTCTCCTTTATATGACAAATCAATACTGGACGCACCACTAGAGCTATAATGACTTGCTTTCTGCTTAGTGCATCTACAACAACATTGGCTTTTCCTGGTGTATATAGAATATCCAAGTCATATGATGCGAGGAATTCTAACCAACATTGCTACCTCGTATTCAAGTCCTTCTGAGTGAAAAGATATTTCAAAGAATTGTGACCATGAGGAGATCAAAATTTTCACCTATTTAAAGAAGGAATATTATTTACCAAGGTAAATTAAAGTTTATTAAAATAAACCCTAAAGAATTCTTACCCATCAAATAACGTCTCTACATTTTTAATGTAAACACCACGGCTAATATCTCCAAATCATGTGTCGCATAATTCCTTTCATGGATCTTTAGTTGTCTGCTCGCATATGCGATGATCTTTTCATGCTACATCAGAACTACACCTACTCCTTCCCCACAAGCATTAGTACACACGGTTAAACTGCCGCTTTCATCAGCAATAGCTAATACGGGAGCAGCGGTTAACCCCTTCTTGAGTTTCTGAAATGCTTCATCACAATTCCGTGTCCGCTTAAACTTAGCATCTTTCATTGTCAGCTTTGTTAAGTGAGAGGAAATTTTGGAGAAGTCTTGAATAAACCTCCAGTAAAATCCGGCTAATCCCAAGAAGCTACGGATGTCCTTCGAAGTTTGTGGTTGTCTCCAATCTTGTATAGTTGAGATTTTTCCTAGGTCTACTGAAACTCCATCCCCCGACACAATATGTCCTAGGAATCTTACCACTTTTTCCCAAAAATGGCATTTGAAAATTTTGCTTTCAGCACATTCCTTCTCAATATCCCATCACAATCTCCAATTATCTTTCGTGCTCTTCTTCAGTCTTTGAATATATGAGAATATCATCAATAAAGACCAACACAAATTTGTTGAGTATATCTCTCAATACCCTATTCATATGGTCCATGAAATAGGTGGGTGCATTGGTTAGCCCAAATGGCATAACCAACCATTCATGGAAACTATCTGGCCCTCGGAATGCAGTCAAAGAGATACAATCTTCTACTATTCTCAACTGATGAAATCCGGTAGCTAGATCCATTTTTGAGAATACATGAGCACCATGTAATTGATCAAACAAGTCTTCTATGTGGGGTAGATGACACTTGTTTTTAATCATTTTCTTATTTAGGTGTCAGTAGTCTACACACAGTCTAAGGGAGCCATCGGACAATGCCACAAAAACCATAGCTGCGCCCCAACTTGAACGACTTGGTCTTATTAGCCCCTTTTTTTTTAATAATTCATCAGTTTGTCTTTCCAACTCAATCTTTTCTTTTGGAGTCATCCTCCGAATAGGGTGAATAACGGGTCTAGCATCAGGCATTAAGTCAATATGGAATTCAATTTTCCGATGTGGAGGAAAACTTTTAACTTCCTTGAAAATATCTTGAAATTCTTTAACAATCGATATTCTTTCCAAGTTCATTTGAGATGAATCTAACACATACATGAAGCTCTCTCTTACTGGACTAGGTCCTTCACATATTATTCGGTCCAACACCCTTCCGGTCGTGGCTTTTAATATAATCATTCGATTATTGCACTCTAGAATAGCTCTATACTTGGATAGCCAATCCATTCTGAGTAAAATATCAAACCCAATGAAATCAAGAAGAGATTGGTCGCATAAGAATTAGTGGGTTCGGTAGGTAACTTATACATTTACACAGATCATACAAAGATTGTTCGTACCACCTATGGGATTAGATATATGGATAGGGGTTTCTACTATTTCTTGGGTAAGGTTGAACTTATCAACCAATTTCTTAGCAATAAAACTATAAGAAGCCCTAGCATCAAATAATACTCTAATTGAAATATCATTAACACATAAATTACCTTCTAGGACTCCCTTGCCCTTCACATATTCAGAGGTTGAAGGCTCATTCTTTATAGCATAAACCTTGATATGTTCTCCTTTCTTAATTAAAGGGCACTCATTTTTCCAATGTCCCGGCTGATGGCAATTGTAACAAATACTCTTCTCAACCATAGGAGAGATGGCGCTGCTGCTTCTACACCTTAGGACTCATTCAGTTTGTTGCAAGATGGCCTTTCTTCTGGAAATTATAACAAACAACATCCTTATAACGGTTCTCTTGAGATCCTCACTATTCTGTCCATGCCTCGGCTTCTTTCTCTTGTTCTGATTGTTGCTATTTCCTTAGGTTACCACCGGATTCCTTTTATCCAATACTTCATATTAGAAACCCATATCTAATAGGGCCATAAAAGTTCCCATCACGTGTGCGGTCATTCGGTCCTGATATTGCTCTTTCATTCCCGCAATAAACATCTCATTCTTCTTTAAGAGCGTGTCTATTAGTCCCGTCCCAAAATGAGATTACTCGGTAAACTTATTTGAGTATTCCTCCACAGACATATCTTCTTGTTTCAAGTCCATAATTTTTTTTATAAAGCATGATTTTCCTGCTGCAGGTATATACTACTCTTTGAATACTTCTTTAAATCGAGTCCATGATAAATTGTCTTCACAATCATTCAAAGTGATGGATTCCCACCATGCTAGAGCTCCTTCTTGCAATTTCCAAGAAGCTAAGAACCTCTTTTAATCATCCTCTATGTTTAATCCCTTGAATATTTTTTCACACGAGCGGAGCCATACTTGCACTTTAACAATAGACTCAGTTCCTTAGAATGGTTTCCCTCCCAAGCTAGTGTAATTCTTGCAAAGAGTTGCAAAGTTAATTTGGGGTTGCTCAGGAATAATTATTTCTTCCACAACTGCAGTATTTCAACCATTAGTGATCATCGTGCTGCTGCCTCCCCTTCCTCGTCCTCCTTTTGTACTCATCTCCTACTACCTGAATATGGCAAGATATCAATTTAGAATACACAGACGATATTATCTTAGGGAATGGATATTAAGCATAAAATGACATGGATGGATTTATTTGGATAAAATTACAAATACTCTCTCTCATTGGCTAAACTCATTCTACGGTATTACTAACACTATCTCTAATGAGTCGAACCCATCAAGGCTTAGGTGTTCACTCAACCTAAGCTCTGATACCAACTGTGATGACCCGCCTTTTCGATCCTCGAAGATTGACACTAATATATCTTCGGTATTCACGTGCCGTAGATTCAAGTGCCAGAGAGGCAACTAATCAAGGGTTTTTAAAGAAATAAGGATAAAAGATAGAATAACAACATAATCTCACATTTGCATTAATTATACATATGAAAAGTACATACAATCACTCCAAGTGATTCATCAGAGTTACGATAAGTACTAACCCAGCTAGGGATATTATAACTGCCTATCCTTATAGAGCCTGGTAGATACTAAAAACATACTACATTATACAGCGGAAATTTGAAAAAGATCACTATTGGCAAAAGGACCATCTAGTCTTCATGCTCCATACTCCTTCCAAAATGCTCCAAGCTACCTGACTACTAGGGTACTCAAAGTCTAAGGAAAAAGGAAAATATACTCCAGTTCAGTTATGGGACTGGTGTGAGAAACTCAATATACGAGTATTTGGAAAATAAAGTGTATCTCATAAGACCACGCCGCACATAAACACGGAATGGGTTTTTACCTTATGATAACCAAATCATTTCTACATAAAATCCAATGATATTATTTTTAATGACATTCTCTAAAAATCTTTCAAATAAACATATTCAAGTAGCCAATATTGTTACATTGGTTGAATTTGATGGCATAATAGATTTACAAATAAAACCGAAGGCACTTATTAGAGATTTTGATTTCCAATGAATAGCGAGGTAAGGGACTACCTTCTGTATAGTACATTTCTAGAGGAATGTACCGAGGATCGACATCTTCGAAACCACTGTGAATTAAGGCGGGCCTACCTAAGACAAACAGATGGTATGGATAGCACCGAATATGATATCACTCTGGCCGTTACCGACCTATCCGGGATCCCATAGCATACACCACATAATTTAAACCCGACGTCATAGCAGGTAGAAATAAATAGATTAGAAAGGTGATATCATACCCTAATAGTTGTGAACCACTTAGCCTTAAAGCAACCCTTGTTTCACAATTCGCCGGTTGTGAGGCTTGAGGTAACGTTTACCTTTCTTAGAACATTTTCACTTAAAATGCCACATTTGCCAATTCCAACAACACACTATTGATTTCGACAAAAATACAACCTTTTAGCTTGTACGTCTCAGAGAATGGTGTTAAGTATAAGAGGGGTTACCTTTTACACCACCAAACAGATGTACGTTTGTAGAGATCAACGTACTATGTTCTTAGAAATGCAATGTCAGACATTCATCCATACAAGTTGTCTAAGAGCAGGACAAACCGAAGGAACACTCCTACCACATCCTATTGGCATCACCCCTTGGATTAGCAACGAGTAATCCTTACATACGAAGATCCCAAAACTAAGGGACCACTGCTATTTGTTTATCTCGGGAGCTTCTTCAAAATTATCAAGAAGCAGCCCTTCCATTATGAAGATCCCCGCCTTCAACTTCATTGTCTTTATCATGTCTTTACTTTCAAACTCGTAAATTGGTTCGAAGTGGTTTTCGAATAGTAATCACCCAAATTCGATCCCGATTTCTCCGAACCAATTATCGATAAAAAGATGTTAAATAGGTGGGTGATTATTCTTCCTTATTGGTATCATTTTTTATCCAAAATATCTCCTAGAGAGATATATTTTTCAAAACCATTTCTTTTTAGTATATACGGGATCAATATTAAACCTCTCTCTTATTTTGGAAAAGAAAGTTCCATAGAGATTATACTAATTATGCTTAGTACTTATTTTCGTACTCAACTTATGCTATTCATCGAATAACTGTGAAACTACCTTTCAAATTCACATGAATAGGTCGACTTCCCTCCTCTAAATTTAATACCAAGTATAAGAAGATTATCTCTATTCAACTTAAGTTGAATTAAATTAATAATGGTAATTAAATCCATTATACTTGTCTCGTTTCCTGACATTTCGACATTATCTATCCCTCGCCTAGGGAAGAGGCTAGGTGAGCTAGGGCATTGGTTGCTCCTGAACATCTTCTCAGTTTGAGCACCTCAAATTTGGATCTCATGAATAGAAAAATCAGGTCTACTCATCAGCTTTTAGAGTCAAGATTAAATCATTCATTTTAAAATCAGTTTTATAAATAAAATTTCTTTTGACTTTTTATTAATAGTCCAAAATCATCTTTAAAACACTTAATTATTTATGTAAAAAGATTTGTAAAATGATAGGGGAAGAACGGCTAAGTTAAAACATGATTTGTAGAAGTTATAGAAAACTACTACAAAAAATGCTGGGAATAGTGTTTTAAGGCTATATCGAACCAAACACCAATTTTATTTTATAAATGTCCATTTTTATAAAGTAAATCTCTTTTAAACCATTTTAATATATTTATGGAATTTATTTCATATCTTTAAACCTTTAAAAATATCCATTTAAATCAATTTCAAATTTTTGGTTTTAAACTGCTAAACCACGATATTTTTGAAAACATATTTTGGACTTATTTGAAAACCTACTAGACAAAATCTTGATTTTCTTTCGTTGTTTGAAACATATGGATATAATAGTTCGGAAAATTCTTATCACAAAGAATTCTAAGCTATATTCCATTATATATACTCTTTTAACTTTCATGGTGCGAAATCGTGAATTACGTTACGCAACGCGCCTAGTTTTGACTTTATTATTATTTTCTATCAAAATCTTATCGGGACAAGTTTAAATGTTTACAAAACATTATAAATAATTTTAAATAATTTCAAAGGGGTTTAATGATTCCATATCGCTTTTTTAACTTGATTCGGAAAGTGATTTTCTTGTGAAATATCGATGTGTATTTAACGTGACTTGTTTACACAATTAAACACTATATTTAAACAACCAACACTTGATGATCAAAGCATAGTAAACATCCATAACAATCATATCACATCATCATTATATATATATAGAACTTCTCACTTGTTTTTTGATCGGACTAACTTTAAAACGGCTATAGCTCCGCTATCTCGAAATCAAAGCTCACGACTACTAGCACAAATGCCCATAGGGGGTTCAGCCTTGGTCTTGGAGGCTTAGAAGGGCTCAGCCTTGCTTAGCAAGTGATGTTGGAGGGCTTAGTTGCATACGACCTTGGTGGAGGAGAAGAAAGAGATCACTAGCTTGAACTTTGGTTTGAAATGGTATAGATTTCGATCGATTTTGGTATAACTTTGTTTTGATTTTGTAATATTTTCTTTCTTAGGCTATGGACGCTATTAATGTAGAGAAGATAAGGATGAAGAGTTTAGGAATTTAGTGAAGAAGAAGTGTGAATGAAGTGAAGAGAGGTGGGTGCTATTTATAGGCAAATGTAAGGATCTAGATATCAAGTTATTTCCACACAAACACATCACCATTTTGTCACCACCACACCTCACCCCCTCCCCCACATCATATTTGGTTGAAATAACCCCCACATGTGCATGGCCATGTGCCTCCTTCGAATGGAAAGTTGATTTGATTTTTGGTGAGAAATATCTTGATATTTATTTCTTTTTTTTACCATAAGTGAGTTTGTAAATATATACGGTAATTCTTATATGTATTTGAATGTGAATGGATGAAGATGTGTATGTGTGTATAAGTGTATATATGTATGTCACTTATAGCCTGGAACGTTATATAACTTTTCTGCATTGAACCATTACGATTTCTAATTCCTGGTTACATTTTCACTTCTTAGTTAATACACATATATTTGTAAACAAAGTTTGAAAATAACATTCCCATTATTATTTATTAATAAAAAGGGATTTATTTGATTTAAAACAATTATTCAATTATTTAAACTAAATTTAAATTCAAAAGTTAATTATTCAAAAAATAAAATAAATCACTTTTTTACATATTCTTGTTAATATATGTAACTGAGTGTATGTGTCTAGAGTCATGAACGATTCCTATTTTTCTAAAAGTAGTTTTATTGATAAAACGGTTTTTGGTCATTTTACCGATCTTTGTCCGAAGAAGATATTTTGTAAATACTTGTTCAAAATACGATTACCATTATTTATTTTGGTTTAGAACATCACATTTGTGTTATAAACCCTTATCTTTTAAAAATCTTAAATTAAATCACATATTTCTAAGTGATGAATTTATGGGTCGTTACAAACCCCTTTTATAAAACAAACTTCTTAGCTTTAAAACCCTTTATACAAGCAATATTATTATTTAAAGCATATTCTAAAGTTAATTAAATTAACTCTAACTCCATTATAAAATAAATTTATTAACTTTAATTACAAATAACAAAATGATTAATTAAGTTTAAGTATCATTATTAAATAATTAATCAGCTTTAAATACCCTTTTAATAAGTAATTAATTTATCTAAACCTTGTTAATAAAGTAATTAATTGACCTTAAATAACTTTATAGAAATAATTAATTAAATTATAAACATCATTAATTATAAAATAAATTATCTTAAAACAATCATCAATTAAAAGGATAATTAGTTTAATCATTATTAATTAAAATTAATATAATTAACTTCAAAACATAATTAATTAAAGAAATAATTATCTTTAAAACATTTTTAATTAAATAATAATTAACTTTAGAACATTTTTAATTTAAATAATGCTTATATTCAAACATTATTAATTTAAATTAACTTTAAATCTTTATTAATCTAAATCAACTTCAACATCATTAATTTAAAATAACTTTATACTTCATAAATGAAATTAACAATTCAGTATCATCAATTAACTTGACAGTTTAGTTCTAATTGTTATAACTTAAACTTATTTCAAATCCATAACATGTCCAATTTAGAAAGAGGCTTAGCAAATCTCAATGGTACTTAAACAAGCTACCATTATACTCAAATCGACATTAAAGTCAACACACAGATATTTACATAACAGCAAAATGTAAATACTGTAATGACCCGTAATTTTTGATAATTAAAACTATTAAATTTAATAAGATTTTAGAATTTAATATTGGAGAAATTAAAATTTATGACTTATTAATGGGAAAAATAATTTGAAAATGATTTAATAGTGTTGATTTAATGAAATTGGTAACTATTTTAAAATAATTCCAATCAATTGAAATAATTGTACAATTAATTTAGTTATAATTGTAAATAAGAAATTAAATTGGCAATTAATGGAATTAACGAAATTGAAATATTATAATTAAAATGGTAGAAGATGATAACTGTAGAATAAGAATGTAATAAAATGTAAACTAGTGTCCAATGAATTCATATGGTATTGGATGATTGAATAAAAAGAATGTAAATCAAAATAAAAGAGTTTATTTGAAATTTAAATTGTAATTAATGAATTTATTACAATTGTAATTGAACTCTGAAATCTGTGTAATATTTGAATATTGGATTAGCATGGAAAATTTAATTTTAAAAGATTAGTAATTTCTATGTAATCAGAAATGATAAAATTGTTAATTATTAAATTTGAAGTTAAAAGTGATTAAATGAATTAATAATAATTTAATTAATTAACATGTAAATTAGCCATTTTGGCCACGTCGGATTTCGTCGAAACTAGTTTCATCAGATCCGTAATAGTGAATTATTATATGATTTCAAGTTTCGTAGCGATCGGACTTGTCGTTTGATCGTGCGGGCTCATAACGCATAGAAACCAATTTAATGAATTCAATTAAAATAATTTGATTTTTAAAAGCTAACTTCTGTATACAATGGAATTTGAGTTTGAAACTAGTTCCATTGAGTTTAAAAAGATCGAAAACATATATTTCCATATATGGGATGACCTGCTTTCGTTTCGGAAACGAAACGAGCTTTTCGGGTCGTTGTTATCATTTCGACCCAATTCGATATGTCCGCTCATTCTCATCTATCTCTCTATATATAAATAGACTTTTCTAACCATAGCAGTCTCTATTTTTTGAATTTTGTACATACTATTATTTCTATCTATTCCTCCTTCTCAAACGTCAGAATATGAAAACCCTAATTCCCAAATTCAATTTCAAATCTAATTTCAAAAATTTCAAACTCCTCAAACCATAGCAAATTATATATCGTTGGAAAGCTCTCGACGAGTGCAATCTACAGCTTCGATTTGTTTTTTATATTTGATGCATCGTTTGACCAGAAAATGATGAAGAAGCTCAGCCGTCCATATTAGGGCTTGCGATTTCAACGGTGGATCGTTGATTTTACGACGATCGGAGGTTGTTGCGAGGTAGAGGATGATGAGAGGAGTGTGTAATGACCCTAAAATAAAATAAAATAATATATATATATATTGATATTAGGAAATTCTGAGATATATAAAAATATATATATTGCATTAAAACAGAAAAGAATTTGGCAATAAATAGAATTGCATGGGAGCTTCTGTTTGATAAAATGCAAGGAATTAAGGTAGTTAGAAGAAAAATTGGAACTCAAAGTAAATATATCTTTATGTTCAAAGAATTATGTAAATATATATATATATATATATATATATATACACACACACACATTTAATAGATATGGGGTGTTTGCTGTTTTATATGAAGATAAAATAAAATGAAGTTTAATGCAAAAGTTTATATGTCTTATAATTGTGCCAGAAATAATTAGCATAATATATGTGATTTTTAATTTAAATATAAAAGGAGTTGCTGATTTGACAAAAAGGCAGAAATATATATATACACATATATAGAATCAAATAAAAATTTCCATCCCATATTTATTCCAAGCAAATAATTTGGGTAAATGATTTTACATTACATAATAAGGTATGACAGTATGCATGATTAAGGGGAAATAACAAATAGGTAGAAAAAATATACAAAGGAGATTTTCAGATTTCTTAAACTTGTAAAAAAAAAAAGAGAAATAAACCGAGGGTCACATGCTTATTGCATGGGTAGAAAAGAGTCATGAAAATAGTATTGAGTGTTTAAAAATGCATGATCCCCGAAATAGCAAATTAAAGTACCCAAAATGTGTGCATTTTTAATTTATGCTCACACAGGAATATGATGTGTAAATAAACATCTAAGGGTATCAGGGGAATTACCCATTTTCTTAAACCCTAGAATGGAATTATAAATAACTGCACATAGCCAAAACCATCACTCTCTCGGGATCAAAACAAAAATAAAATAAGCAAGGAGAAACACTAGCTTGAGGCTTTGGGGGATTTACTGTTCTAAGAAATTAAGGCAGTGAAAGGAAAAACATTATGTGAGTATTTACCCTTTTGTATGCAATGGCATTAAGTCCTATTACAAGCAGCCTAAAAATATTATGAGTTATTTGAATCTCTGAAATGATTTGTTATGGGTGATATGGATGTTTGTTTGTGCATTTTTGTTTGGAGCATTAATCTGTAAGTAGGCTTTTAGAGTTAACAGGATTTGAGTATTTTTGTTCCATCTCATCATCATTAAACATGGATATAGATTAAATGGGGGAACATGGGGTTGAACCAGAAGATATACAAGCACTTATATCTTTCTGAAATATGAATGTAAGAAAAACTAAATTGGTCACTTGGGGGTTAGTCAATGATCTGCTTACTTTAGGTGGAAGCAAGTATATGCATGGTGCAACTGCACCCTAAGGCCTTTGTGTGTTGGAATAATTTAAACAACCTGGGAGTTTCCTTCACAATGCATACATAGTGTTCATTTGACAAGGAGATGTAGACCATAAATTAAATAAGGAATGGGATTGGGATTTATAAAAAAATCTGGGTTATGAATATCTAGACAGGGAGTTAAAACTAACCAGGATTTATATGATGTTCTGGTTAGCTGCTGGGTGAAATTTGGAGTATAAACATGAGTTTACTTATCTAAGATTTGGTGAGGATGAGTTAGGAATTGTACACATAATTATTTTTAACTGTTTGTTATGTATTGTTTAATTTGTTGAATGTGATTTTGTGTCTTCTTGAATGAACCAAAACCTGCTAAGTATAAAACCTGTTAAACTAAGAAGGCATTGCAAGCTTACTAAAATTATGTGTAGGTACACAAAATTGATAAATACTCATACCAGTGTAAACTGACCCTTTTGGTTGCCCTTGCAATCATCTGGGTGTCTCAAACATTCTTTGGGGCAGCTAAATGATTTGCTTGCAGGAAATTGAAGTTGGCTTGATGAGTAAGGAAGGCATTGGCTGCTAGTATAAATAAGAGAGACTTGTTTTAAATTTGCAGTTGCATTTTAATGAAATTACTAGACAAATTCTATTCTCTGTAATTGAAGTTACTTGTAGGAAACTTTCTAAGTATTTGGGGTTGAAAACTTGTACTTAAGTAAAATTCATTTTGAATGATATTTAATGGAGTTTGATTTTCTATTGATTCTATGATCATCTGATTTGGAGAAAACAAGGGGATAGATATAACACATAAATATAAAATGTGAATGTAATAATCTCTGGTTTTATTGCCTGAGTTTATTCTATAATTTTCTTTAAATAAAATATAATGGATTTGACAAGATCTGAATAAGTAATATTCAAGTGGAGTAAATGTATGCATGGCAGATAATTGATACTGATTTGTATATATATATATATATTTGATTCACTGATTTTTATTGCCTATATTTTGCCCTATGGAAATTAAACAGCTAAGGGGATTGAATTTTTTAAATAAACTCTCAAGATTTGAGTATTTAAATTTTCAAAGAAAACTATGAGGGCAGTAGACTTGGAAGACACGGAATTTTGAATAATTGAAAGAATACGTACAAGAATGCATTTCAGAAAAAAAAACTAGGCACTAACATGCTGGGGATTAGGAGTAGGAATTTGTAGAAGCTTGTTAAAATGAGGGGTATGGGTTTGCAAGTGGTAAAAGGGGGACTATGGCTAGTCTAGATGGCCATAGGTCAAACCCTTGGAGCCTGGAACCACTTCATTTCAATCAGTGAAGTGTAAAGTGCTACCGGGACAAATCAAAGAAAACACCAAGCAGCCTTGGGATAACACCAAGCATATCCCAGAAATCACCAAGTATGTAAGTCTGCATCATAATAAATTTGAAAATGCTAAAAATCCTCATATGATCAACCTAAAATGATAAATGGAAATTAAGTCCAATATCCATGCCTGTTAGTAAAGATTTGTAAGTGATTTCATGCATATACTTGATAACTATCATGAGATCAAGGTAATACTATTTTAAGTGTTAAATAAAATTATTTAGGCAGATTAATATATATAGTCAAATAAAAGTATAAGTGTTGTAGTTTGCTAAAAATATACCTTTGGCAGTAGAACAAAATTAGAAAGGAAATAAGTAGCTTGTCAATAGCTTGTATGGTGTTTTGTTTTCAATCTAATTTAAATTCCCTCTGATAAAAAAAAATAAAGAAACAATTGTATATCATCAAATATATAATTGTCTTAATTTGTTTGTACACTGATATGATTATATTGGTAAATCCAGGGTCTTGGGAAAATATTTGGAAACTATATAAAAATTCAAATATAAAAGAAATGCGTTTTAGTGGTGAATTCCTCTTGAATAAAAAAAAATCTATGTGTTTTAGAATGAGGGTCACCACAGTTGGTATCAGAGCCAAGTTTTAAATAACATAGTAAATGTTGTTGTATGCATATGGATGTTTGAATGCATTGTTTGAATTGTTGGTGTTGAATGTTTTTGTTTTATGTCAAGAAATATATGTGTGTACATGTGACACATGCACGGTGTGCACAGAAATAAAAATGAACCAAGTAAAGACAAACTGATAGGGGTAAATAAACTAACATAACAATCATATTTATAGCATTATGGTAGGACCAAGGCATCACACAGGTGCAGGATCATCACGTGAGCCACCTGTGATGAGCATGGAGGATTTTGTGAGAGCCTTAAGGGATGGAATGGCACCAAGGCAAGACAATCCTCATGAGGAACTCTCCAAACTGCTTAAGACTTGTACCACTTTGGGAAGAAAGGATTTTGAAGGTACTGAAGGAGCTATAGGTGTTCAAACTTGGATAAAAATTATGGAGAGGGTCTTCACAGATATGCAAATCAATGACCAAAGGAAGAGACAGATAGCTTCAAGGAAATTGAAGGGGGCTACACTGGATTGGTGGGAAGTTGTGATAGCAGGAAGACAAGAGAAAGCCAATGGAGTTTGAAGTAGGAGAGCATGTTTTTCTGAAAGTATCACCAATGAAGAAAGTGTTCAGGTTTGGAAAATCTGGTAAGCTATCACCAAGATTTGTAGGACCATATGAAATTATGCAGAGAATTGGTGCTATGGCCTACATACTTAAGTTACCTGAGGAGTTGAGTGGTGTGCATCCTGTATTTCATGTTTCTCAACTGAGAAAATGGGTGCATGATGAAGGAGCAATTCTGGAGTCACCTACTCAAGTTCAAGTCCAGAAGAATTTGGTATATACAAATGAACCAGTAGGGATAGTTGCCAAGGAAGAGAAAAAGTTGAGGAACAAGGTGATCAAACTGGTGAAAATCCAATGGAGCTTGGACACTAATGATTGTACATGGGAGGTTGAAGATAAAATGAGGGCTAAATACCCCAATTTGTTTACTGATGGAGAGGTATGTTTAAGCAGCCTAAGATGATTTTTCTAAATATATTTATATGTTGTTAGTTTTCATAAAATATGGGTATGGGGTTATGGAGTTAAAACAGGCTATGGATTAGTACTTTTAATTGGAGAAATTAGGTGAAATTATGGGGACATAATTCCTTTAAGGGGGAGGGTATGTAATGACCCTAAAATAAAATAAAATAATATATATATATTTATATTAGGAAATTCTGAGATATATAAAAATATATATATTGCATTAAAACAGAAAAGAATTTGGCAATAAATAGAATTGCATGGGAGCTTCTGTTTGATAAAATGCAAGGAATTAAGGTAGTTAGAAGAAAAATTGGAACTCAAAGTAAATATAGCTTTATATTCAAAGAATTATGTAAATATATATATATATATATATATATACATTTAATAGATATGGGGTGTTTGCTGTTTTATATGAAGATAAAATAAAATGAAGTTTAATGCAAAAGTTTATATGTCTTATAATCATGCCAGAAATAATTAGCATAATATATGTGATTTTTAATTTAAATATAAAAGGAGTTGCTGATTTGACAAAAAGGCAGAAATATATATATACACATATATAGAATCAAATAAAAATTTCCATCCCATATTTATTCCAAGCAAATAATTTGGGTAAATGATTTTACATTACATAATAAGGTATGACAGTATGCATGATTAAGGGGAAATAACAAATAGGTAGAAAAAATATACAAAGGAGATTTTCAGATTTCTTAAACTTGTAAAAAAAAAGAGAAAGAAACTGAGGGTCACATGCTTATTGCATGGGTAGAAAAGAGTCATGAAAATAGTATTGAGTGTTTAAAAATGCATGATCCCCGAAATAGCTAATTAAAGTACCCAAAATGTGTGCATTTTTAATTTATGCTCACACAGGAATATGATGTGTAAATAAACATCTAAGGGTATCAGGGGAATTACCCATTTTCTTAAACCCTAGAATGGAATTATAAATAACTGCACATAGCCAAAACCATCACTCTCTCGGGATCAAAACAAAAATAAAATAAGCAAGGAGAAACACTAGCTTGAGGCTTTGGGGGATTTACTGTTCTAAGAAATTAAGGCAGTGAAAGGAAAAACATTATGTGAGTATTTACCCTTTTGTATGCAATGGCATTAAGTCCTATTACAGGCAGCCTAAAAATATTATGAGTTATTTGAATCTCTAAAATGATTTGTTATGGGTGATATGGATGTTTGTTTGTGCATTTTTGTTTGGAGCATTAATCTGTAAGTAGGCTTTTAGAGTTAACAGGATTTGAGTATTTTTGTTCCATCTCATCATCATTAAACATGGATATAGATTAAATGGGGGAACATGGGGTTGAACCAGAAGATATACAAGCACTTATATCTTTCTGAAATATGAATGTAAGAAAAACTAAATTGGTCACTTGGGGGTTAGTCAATGATCTGCTTACTTTAGGTGGAAGCAAGTATATGCATGGTGCAACTGCACCCTGAGGCCTTTGTGTGTTAGAATAATTTAAACAACCTGGGAGTTTCCTTCACAATGCATACATAGTGTTCATTTGACAAGGAGATGTAGACCATAAATTAAATAAGGAATGGGATTGGGATTTATAAAAAAATCTGGGTTATCAATATCTAGACAGGGAGTTAAAACTAACCAGGATTTATGTGATGTTCTGGTTAGCTGCTGGGTGAAATTTGGAGTATAAACATGAGTTTACTTATCTAAGATTTGGTGAGGATGAGTTAGGAATTGTACACATAATTATTTTTAACTGTTTGTTATGTATTGTTTAATTTGTTGAATGTGATTTTGTGTCTTCTTGAATGAACCAAAACCTGCTAAGTATAAAACCTGTTAAACTAAGAAGGCATTGCAAGCTTACTAAAATTATGTGTAGGTATACAAAATTGATAAATACTCATACCAGTGTAAACTGACCCTTTTGGTTGCCCTTGCAATCATCTGGGTGTCTCAAAAATTCTTTGGGGCAGCTAAATGATTTGCTTGCAGGAAATTGAAGTTGGCTTGATGAGTAAGGAAGGCATTGGCTGCTAGTATAAATAAGAGAGACTTGTTTTAAATTTGCAGTTGCATTGTAATGAAATTACTAGACAAATTCTATTCTCTGTAATTGAAGTTACTTGTAGGAAACTTTCTAAGTATTTGGGGTTGAAAACTTGTACTTAAGTAAAATTCAGTTTGAATGATATTTGATGGAGTTTGATTTTCTATTGATTCTATGATCATCTGATTTAGAGAAAACAAGGGGATAGATATAACACATAAATATAAAATGTGAATGTAATAATCTTTGGTTTTATTGCCTGAGTTTATTCTATAATTTTCTTTAAATAAAATATAATGGATTTGACAAGATCTGAATAAGAAATATTCAAGTGGAGTAAATGTATGCATGGCAGATAATTGATACTGATTTGTATATATATATATATATATTTGATTCACTGATTTTTATTGCCTATATTTTGCCCTATGGAAATTAAACAGCTAAGGGGATTGAATTTTTGAAATAAACTCTCAAGATTTGAGTATTTAAATTTTCAAAGAAAACTATGAGGGCAGTAGACTTGGAAGACACAGAATTTTGAATAATTGAAAGAATACATACAAGAATGCATTTCAGAAAAAAAAAACTAGGCACTAACATGCTGGGGATTAGGAGTAGGAATTTGTAGAAGCTTGTTAAAATGAGGGGTATGGGTTTGCAAGTGGTAAAAGGGGGACTATGGCTGGTCTAGATGGCCATGGGTCAAACCCTTGGAGCCTGGAACCACTTCATTTCAATCAGTGAAGTGTAAAGTGCTACCGGGACAAATCAAAGAAAACACCAAGCAGCCTTGGGATAACACCAAGCATATCCCAGAAATCACCAAGTATGTAAGTCTGCATCATAATAAATTTGAAAATGCTAAAAATCCTCATCTGATCAACTTGAAATGATAAATGGAAATTAAGTTCAATATCCATGCCTGTTAGTAAAGATTTGTAAGTGATTTCATGCATATACTTGATAACTATCATGAGATCAAGGTAATACTATTTTAAGTGTTAAATAAAATTATTTAGGCAGATTAATATATATAGTCAAATAAAAGTATAAGTGTTGTAGTTTGCTAAAAATATACCTTTGGCAGTAGAACAAAATTAGAAAGGAAATAAGTAGCTTGTCAATAGCTTGTATGGTATTTTGTTTTCAATCTAATTTAAATTCCCTCTGATAAAAATAAAATAAAGAAACAATTGTATATCATCAAATATATAATTGTCTTAATTTGTTTGTACACTGATATGATTATATTGGTAAATCCAGGGTCTTGGGAAAATATTTGGAAACTATATAAAAATTCAAATATAAAAGAAATGGGGTTTAGTGGTGAATTCCTCTTGAATAAAAAAAAAATCTATGTGTTTTAGAGTGAGGGTCACCACAGAGTGCATCCATGGGTTTGTTGTGGTCAGAAGTGCTATGAGATCACCAAAATTGGGGTTTAACGGCGGCGGCGGCGAACTAATCCAAAGGGCGGCGACAGAGGCGGAGGGGCGACGCGACACATGCAATGAGATGGCATACTCTGATCTGGGGTATGGCGTGTCCAGGTGGCAACGTATGGAGATGAACAAAGGCGGATGATGGTGTGGTCGAGGGTTCGATTGCATGCGTGAGTGTAGGTTTCAGAGTGGTTTGAAATTACCCTTTCTGTTATTTTTTTATTTTAAATTTTAAACGTTCTAATGTGTATAACTTTTACATACGAACTCAAATTCGAATGCGGTTTTCTCTGTTGTGATTGTATCGAAATTTCAGACAACATGGAACTGGTTTACGGTGATTCCGAGACTCATTGGAATTTGGGCCTTCATTTGGATTTTAAATCGACTAAAAAATCCAAGGCGAGTGTTTTAACCCACTTACGAATACTAAACCATTTTATGTTAGTTGAATTAAATTTATGATGTGATTAGAAATTTATTGATAACTGTTTGGTATTTTTAATTGTCATTTAAATTTAATTTGAATTTATGTTGAATTAAATTTCCATTTAAATAAATATTGAATTTAAATTTCTAGTTAAATACCTGATAATGATAACCAGTTAATTGTTGTGATTTATTGGCTGATCTGGATGATGATTGTGATGGTGTTTATTTGTTAACATTTTGGATGATTTGATGTTATGTTTATTTTATATGTTGTTATCACTCTGCATGTTCCCTTAGTTATTGTTAGGAAAATCACTATGGGTTGAAATGATACATACTCGAACGATCTTAAAGATTAGGGAAAATCATTATGGCTTGCAATGATAAACCCGAGCGATTTTATGGATTTGGAAAATTATGATTCGGAATACTGGTTGAAATGATATATACCTGGAAATTTAAATTATTGCGGGTTGAAATGAAATATATTTGTATCACTTGACCATAGGGTAGAAACTATATACGGACACCGGGTTGGTTAAATTAAATGATTTAAATCCTTAATTTTTGAATCCAGTTAAATGATATTATGAAATAAAATCGATTTATATGAGCTGAATTATTTTCAAAATCCAAGCTTTTAAAATGTTGAAACTGAAATTGGTTTAAATGAATCGTTTAAAGAATTTGAATTGAAATCTTAAAGTTGTATTTTGAATATAAATGAAATTTATCAAAATTGAGTTATTGTAAACGTTTGAATATTTAAACTTTGAAACCTATAGAATTTGAAGTGATTTAAATTTGTAGTTCAAACATGGATTTGAAATCGATATAAATTGAAATGGTTTTTAATGAGAATTTGAGTTGAAACCTTTAGCCTTTTGAATTGAAATCGTTGAACTGAGATTGATTTAAATTGAATTTTTGGAACTAAAGTTGATTTGAATTAATTTGTGAAATTAGAAGAAACAATTCTAATTTGAAACTATTTTCGATATAAACTCTTTTAATATACAAACTCTTTTAACATATAAACTATTTTTCTCATATAAACCACTTTAATATATTAATAATTTTTAATACATTAACTATTTTTAATATATAACCTATTTTAATATATAAACTATTTCTAATATATAAACTATTTTAATATATAACCTATTTTAATATATAAACCATTTCTAATATATAAAATATTTTAATATATAACCTATTTTAATACATAAACTATTTATAATATATAAACTATTTAAATAACCTATTTTAATATATAAACTATTTATAATATATAAACTATTTTTAATATATAAACTATTTTTAATAATAAACTATTTCTAATAAATAAAGTATTTTAATCTATAACCTATTTTTAAAATATAAACTATTTTAATATGTAATATTTTAAATTTATAAATAACTTTTAATATATATATTTTAATATATAAACTATTTTTACTGTATAACTATTCCAATATATAAACTACTTTCAATATTCAAGCTGTTTAAAGTTGGAACTGTTATGATTTAGAT
Organism: Allium fistulosum; assembly: GCA_030737815.1. NCBI lineage: Eukaryota > Viridiplantae > Streptophyta > Magnoliopsida > Asparagales > Amaryllidaceae > Allium > Allium fistulosum. The sequence goes on along the minus strand of CM060902.1, from coordinate 1,363,018,367 downwards.
TTAATTGATTTAAATGGGAATATTTTGATATGATGGTTTAACCTATTTTGTGGTTATGATTTTGAAAACGAACATGATTTAAAGTGAATAATGATTTCGAAAGTGAATATGGTTTCGAAAGTAATATGATTTTGAAGTGAATATGATATTTTGATATCAATTATGAATCGGTTTTGGAAATGTAAAAGAACCAACCGTTGTGAAATAAGCATTTGGTTGTTAAAGAGACCGGAATCAGATATTGTCATACCCTTTGCCAATAACGAAAACCACTTTAACAACTGTGCACGTGGTGGAGAATCCAGAATGAAGTAGGATGGTTTGGCGAACGCTACTGTATAAGGTATAAACGCAGCCCTGACCCCCTTGGGTCAGCTGATATGACTAAAACAAGAGCCACGCTGGGCTAAGTGGGGTCGCTCCCCCTATCGTGCACTTTCTTCGATACCATATCTGTTACTTTGTGATTGATTGGTGGCCACCCCTCGATTTTGATTATGGGAGTGTGCCTCAAGGTGGGCGGTAGTAGCTGCTATGCGTTACCACCAGTCCGGATCCGCAAAACGGTAGTATCCTACCTTGGGCATTGCCTCGCGTGCCTTATCATATGCCTTATCGAGCCCACTACGAGTTTGGTTTTTGTCATACCTATGGAGTGCTCCCTGATAGCTCACTAGTTTAATGGAGTTTACAGTACTGTATGGACTACGACATTTATAAAAATGTGTTAAGGGGGATATGGGTAACACCTTAGCGCTATTTTTAATACTTTACTTTACTGTAGACATATTATAATAGCGTATTTTATTACATATGTAGATAGTTTAGTGGATCCTTAGGAGATGGAAATCCCGAGTGTAACAACCCAAAATTTAACCCATAATAATTAATTCGTTAATTAATTAAATGATAAAATAACTTTGTGAAATTTTTAGAATTGAGCCATGACAGTTGCACCATTGAGTCCATGGTAATTTTCTGGTCAATTTCCATATATGGAACGTTAGAATCCGAGTTAATATGGCCAAGTTATGAATTAAACAAAAGTCAAGAAAAGAAAAAAAATAAATATATAGGCTAGGTCGACTACTAGGTCGACCTAACCTCACCCTAGGTCGACCGGGTGGTCGACCTGGGTATATGGACGATCGACCTAGCGGTCGACCCGCCTTAGAAATTGGACGAAGGAAAATTCCTTCATCCAGTAACGTTAGTTAGCCTATTTTCTACGTGTTTTGCATTCTTTAACTCAATCTGGTCCTTCCATTCTTGCATCCGATGGCTCCTATTTAGCCTATGACGTGGTTGTATCCTATTAAATCCCCAAATCCAACGGTCTGAGATCCACTTCTACCCCTATAAATAGATCTGTAGACCTAACACTTTTTCTCATTCTAGGTTTTTTTCCAATTGGGTTCACCTTTACAGGAAGGACCCTAAAAGGAATAATTTTCCAAGGAGAAAATATTTTTAATAAAAATATTTTAATACCCTTAAATGGATTCGGTAAGACCTAAAGGGGAGAGCTTAGGACCACAAGTGAGTGATTGTAATTATTCTAGATTTCTTTAAGTAATTTAAAATAATAGGGTTTCCAATAGTTGTAGATTCACTACGATTTTTGGAATAACCTTTTTAAGTGGTTTATTTACCTTTTTAGAATTATTTTCAGTATATTCTTTTAGCTATTCTTTTCAGTTAATTATAGTTTATTTCTTTTAATTATAGCTTTTTCGTATATTTACAGTTTATTTGCAGTATTTAAATTTATTTACTGTTAATTATGCGTTATTTACATCTTTTTCCTACGCTTTGGATTTTCTTCTATTTTCAGTTTTCTTTTATTTCTCCTTCTTCTTCGCGTACCAAAATTGGACACAACACCCTTCGAATGTGTTTGAAGAGATAAAATGAAGAATATAAATGAAAAAGGTGGCAGATCTAACAAACACACCAAAATTAATCAGAAAAACAACAGAGAAACACAGAGATTTAGAGTGGTTCGGCATGTTGCCTACGTCCACTATGAAACGATTGACTTTTATTAACTTTTGCTTTCTGATTACAACGAATTACAACAGTAAAACTCGAGTACAACAGTGATTTTGATAGAGTCTGTACGTAGAAGAACCAAAAGTCCCTTTTCAATAGGTTCTAGGCTGCTATTTATAGGCGTAGGCTGCAAATATCTCGCCCAGATCTCGGAAGACCTCTTCTCTCACGTGGGTGGGCCCACACGATCGATCCCATGTCCTTTGCACTCGATCTGTGATTGATACGAACGAACTTCATATCGATCAATACTTCGTCCAATCGAGTCGAGATCGATCATGAACATTCTTGAGGATGTACATAAGCTTCTGTGAAAATTTGGTAGCATTTGGGCTTGTAGATTTTGAGTTATGATCGATGAAAGTTTGAATTTATTAAAGGCTTCTGAATTCGCATCGATCTGCTTCGCATCGCTCTGTTCGTATCGATCCGAGCACGTGCCTGCCTATTGACGTGGAGCTAAATTCTTGGATCGATCCACTTTTTAGGCCGATTGACTGGTTCTACCATTTTTACGTGTTATCTTCGTATCGATCACTTGAGGCTCTATTCATATCGATGCTCACAGGTTACTTCGCATCGATGGCTGAGGGCCATTTCGTATCGATAGCTGGAGGTCATTTCTTATCGATAGAAGGTATTACTTCGTATCGATTGTTCGATGGTTCATTCGTATCGATCGTTGATCGATCGATACGAACTGTGCAATTGGAATCGATACGAATTGGTTCCAATTGATTGATACGAAGTCGAGAAAATGTGATGGATACGAAGTAGAACCAGGCCAAGTGGATACGAAGTAGAGTGTACATGATGGATACGAATCGATGTATGTTTGATGGATGCGAAACCGATCGATGCGAAATGATGGATGCAACCCGATCGATGTTAAATGATGGATGCGAGTGAGTTGATTTCCCTGGTTTGCATCGATCATATCTTGAGCATACTAACTCCGATTGGCTTGAAATTTGGAATGTCAGCTTTCATAGCTTTGCTTGCCTTGTCATATCAATTATAGCTTGATCCGAACTCGGTCAAAATTTAACGACGTCCATAGCTGACCTGTACATAACTAGCGATCGAGGAGAACTGTCTTTGGTTTCAAGTCGATTCCTTGGTGTCACGGCCTTGCCAAAAGGCGGGATAACATTTGCCCCCCAAAGTACGTCTTGTGAGCACATGACGTGCTTTGAAAAGTTGCAATCTTCATTCTGAACATTTCTATTTGACTTGTTGAATGGTTATTGTCTTTTCATCGAAGATATAACCTTTGAATGACCTTCAATGATATAAATAATTAATTGTGGGCTACCAATTGTTGTACCGTGCACTATTGTAACTGAGTGTTGCATGATAGCTAACTGTTGTCCGTTGTTGTAATTGTCACCAGGTGAGCATTCAACTTCTATGAATTTTGAAAAACAAAGATCAGTTCAACAAATATGCATGTATGTTAATCTGACTCTCGTTAATGTTCTTACGTTCACGAGTCGTTGTCAGTTTAGTTTTTGGTTTGTTTTTTTGAATCGAATTCCATATCGATCCTCTCCTTAATCGACGTGAAATTCGAGTTGTAACAACGCTTAATGGTTGTTTTGGAGTTTCTCTTTGCATCGATCCTCTCTTGGATCGAGTTTAAATGTTTGAACGCATACTTCGTATCGATGGACATGAAGCTTGGGTCATTGAGCATATGGATACGAAGTAAGCATTTTGAATCGGTAAGATTCGAGTTGATGGATACGAAACAGATGGTAACTCGGAGATGAGTACGAACAGTTCAATCAGTATTCAGAGTATAGTTCGCGCTTCGTACCGATTGTTTAATGGTTACAAATAAATGTTGCCTCAGATAGATGGTTCAGGGATACGAACGGCTCTCTTCGTATCGATTAGAGGAAGAACTGCTTCAACCGGTCATAGTGACTGGGAGACGAATGGACACTTCCTTAGAATATAAGGCTCTGTACTTAGAATATTTTTCACTTTTACCCACTTTCTTGCTTTGCTTCTGTATCGCTCCAGACATCACAGAATTGAGAAATCGCTTTTTCCTTTGAATCGAACTAATTTCTAATCCTTCCACCTAATTACCAAAACTAGGTAATTAAAACATGAGTTTGTATTGAAAAACGATGAGACTTGAAATTCTATTCCGCCCCACTTGCTTCCTTGACCGGTTCTAATGAAGTGGTGGCTGGAGGTGATCGTCATGAGGTCGAGGAAGGAGGAGATGCCATCTGAGTGGTTTTGGAGAAGATGAAGTGTGGCCTTAATTTCGTATCGATGGATTAGGGAAGAAGACGTTTTGTTTCGTATCGGTCTCAGCTGGAAATTTCGTATCGATCTCCTGCCTTAGATTTTGCATCGATCAAGGTTTCTTGGCTTCGTATCGATATCGATCCGAAGTGATCGATTCTAAGTTGTTGTTCCACAATCGATACGAAATTAAAGGCAGGCGACCACAAAGTTTGTGCCTCTTTGATCGATACGAAGCTGAGCCGTCTGATCGATACGAAATTGATAACTTTGGATCGATACGAAATGGATGTTAAATGATCGATACGAAATGGGTGTCTTTTTATCGATACGAAATAATTGGCTTTTTATCGATACGAAACGATCATTTTGGATCGGTTCGAAGTCGTTGGCTTTGATCAATACAAACTGAATGTTCTCGGACCAATACGAAGCTAAGGTCTTTGTAATGAATGATCTAAGTTTTGACTTTGATGGATACGAACTTCATGCAAAATTCGAACACTTGACTCCGACGAGCTTCTACCTTGCATAACCGGATTTGAGTGTTAAACTATTTATTTGACCGCCCTTCGAAGTTCGTCGATGGAACTGTAACTTGACTGAATTTAATAAACTTTAACTTGGATCGGTCCCTAAAGTCTGGATGGCATGGTTGTGACGGTTAGCGATGACGACCACTCTAATTGAATTCTAAAGTCTCATCGTCTGAACGTTTCTCAAACTCTGTTGAATCTTTTAAGTAACATGTAGCACTGCAATGCACAACACGTTTATGCACTTCACACTAGGGAACACACAGGCTTATTATCATATAATGATGGTTTTTGATAAGTTGATTAGTTATGGAACCTATAAGTTCACAGCAGCAGGAGCTTCAAAGTCCACCTCCCTTAGTAATAGAGATACCGGTCATCGCGGCCGAAGTTATAGATCCAGCTCCGGATGAGCTGCCAGGTGCCAGTTTTATCGGGAACCCACAAGATTCTGTGCCATCCAACGTCTCCAAAGATATGTTGGGGCGGATATGCCTAAGGCACGGTCTGCCGTTGGACGATGTCTTATTACCGGGACCGAATGACAGACCGCATGCTCCCCCGGAAGGGTTTACGACTTTCAATCGACATTCGTGCATAGCTGGAACACTTCCCCCATTCAACCAGTACATTCGGGAAGTGTTGGATTTTTTTGGAATTTCCCCCCCACAATTACATCCCAATGGATACGCGCTGCTGAACAGTCTATTCATTGTATTCATTGAGCATCTTTTTCGCCCCCCGACCCCGATCGAGATCAGATATCTGTTTAATGTTAAGAGTGGGGGAGACAGTCCTTCGTTCACATTTCTAGAGGCAGTTAGGAACTGCCAAGTGGTGGCCGGATCCTGGACCAGACTTAGTTATTTCAAAACTGAGTGGTTCTATGTTCGATGCCCTCCTGGGTTTGCTAGTCGATGGTTAGCCAGACGTAAGTGCTGCACTTGTTCCAGTAGTTAACGAGATAGCCATAGTTGATGTTGAAACTAATATCGTATTTCCTTTACAGCTGCAATTCCGTGACCCGAAGGTGCTCACTTCAAAGAAATAGTGCGAATTCTTTAGGAAGTGCCGAGCGAAATGAGAGATTTGGACTCGGTGCTAACAGACAGAAACTTGTGGATCGTTGGGATAATCGAATGAAAAAAAACATAAGACTTGAAGGAGCGCTTAGGGTAGCCCCGACGAAGCGGGTGAAGCGTAAAGCGCCGAGGGTGTAATAGCTGAGGAGGGCGATGAAGAAAATACGCCTACGAACGATGAACCCGTAGTCCGGCCTTCTGACATTTTTCAGGGTTCAAAGGGAAGGAGAAAAGGCAAGGCAGTAGCACACAAGCGTAACAAATCCTCGAGATGGAAATCCGTAGTTGTGTCCCTGCCAGCCTCTAGTGTTAGAATTTCGGAGGCTCCTCCCTCTCAAGTAAAGAATCCTTTTGAAGGACTTGCTGATATTCCGATTCCGGACTATGTGTCACTTCAACACGACACTGGATTGGAGGGGCTTCAAAGTGCTCTAGATTTAAGCGAGTCTCTTCCCACAAGTGCGGCCAACATTACTGGTTGGTCGGGGGGTATCACACACCTATACACTTCACGGCACTACACAGTTTCCAGTCTTAAGTTGTTTGCCTCGGGAGATTACTTACTCCATTTTTATTTTACTTTACAGATACGATGAATAGGCGAGATTCTATGCTTGGAAGTCTCCGCTCAGCGCGCTAGTCATCGAGTTCATACTACGAGTCCCGCCGGAGGGAGGATGATAGAAACCTCGATCGCGGTTACTCTAGCCAAAAGCATTATGAGAGGGATATGGATAGAGACAGAGAATATAGATATCGATCCCGATCGTGCTCTCCACCTCTTCAAGTCTCTACACAACCTTCTACTCACAGTGCACTTCCCCCGAAGCCTCCAAGCCAAAAACCATCTTCTCACACTCCGAGGTCTGAGTCTCAACGTCGCAGGACTGAAGCTACAGCTCCCACTGTTACCGAGCAGGCTATTACCGAGCCTACGTGGAAAAGGGGCGATCAAAATCACCCAGCTGAAGAAAGACTTCCCCAATATTTCCTTCGACAACTTTATTTTCCCTCCTCACTTAAATAAAATCCCATCTGAGGCTGAACAAATGATGCACGGCTAAATCCATGATATTTATACCCAATACGAGGAGTGGATGAAAGCCGTGGATAAAGCGTCGGCGGTGGCTTTTATGCGAGCAAAAATAATTGAGAAGTTAGAGACCGACCTCGCCCAGAAAGACCGTATTATCCAAGTGCTCAATGATGAAGCTGAATCCTCTCGGTAATCTGAAATAGAGGCCACCCAAAAAGCTGATGAGGCAACTCAATCTATGGAAAGAATGTGATAAATGCATTTTTCCTTGGTGGAAGAGATGGGCCACCGAAACACCACCATCACAGCTGAAAGGGACCCTGCTCTGAAAGAACTCAATGAGCTTAAAGCTAAATTTTCCGAGATCGTTAAGGAAAAGGACGACGTAGAAAAAGCAGCCCAGGAGGCATGCGAGCAAGCGGTGGTGCTCTGGGACGAAAAGGATGCGGCCATACTTAAAGTTCGGGAGGCCGAGGCTAAGGTTGAGGAGGAAGTTAAGATGGCTAAAGCCAGGTTAGAGGCAGATATTGAAGATCTTCTCATCACTTACAATGCCAGAGTGCTGAAGTACAAGGATCTGACCTGGCTCGACAATTATCCGACACACCTATATAACGCTTGGGGTCGGTTGGTGCAGGATGAAACAACTGAACAATAAGCGGAATCGGTTGATGAGTTCGAGCTCGATAACCGGGTGTTGAACAAAGATGAACAGAAAGTTCTTCATGATACAGCGATCTCATACAAAAAGGAGAAACTTGGCGCTGAACGCTCGGAGGTTGGAGAAGGCTCTGGTTTCGAGCATCATGATATAAGATCCGAAACTCTTGCACCAACTCAGCCTGAATCCACACCTGCGATTGATCCTCCGCCTGTTCCTGCTTATAACCCGGATCAACCGCAGTTATCTCCAGCCCGCGAGCAATTCTCTGAAGCCGATCCGCCACCCGCGAACCAAACCGAGGAAGGTACTCTGAACATTTTATGCTTATCCAAAATCGAATGTGTTACTTGAAGTAATTACTAACAGTCTTTTCCTTTGTTTTTATCCAGTGATTGAAACCACATCAGTCGTTCCTCCTGCAACTCAAGAATCACATCATGTGCAGGAGGCCATTATAACAGAAGCAACCACCACAACGACCATGGCACCAATTGATGAGGCACAATGAAGCACACTTACTTTCGATGAGCAGATGATGGAGGAACTTCTTGGTCATCACAGTGACCCCTTTGCCGATTTGTCGTTCGTTATGGGTGGAAGCGCACCAATGACAAGTTCTTCGTCCCCAACTGCAGGAGTCCCCGGCGATGCACAAACACTTCATGAAGAGGAAATTATAGCTGAAATCAACACTGAGATGGAGGCAGCCGCGCGGGGCAGTGGCTTTAGAGGTGGAATATCGGGACCTGGTCCAGCCCATTTGCGGATGATATCTCCGGGAGGAACAGTCGTTGAGACAAGTGTGCCTATCCCGCCTCCTACTGTTGATCCTGTCCCTCCGACTCCACCTTCAGGAGCATTCCAATACATTTGAGTTCGGAGGAGGAAATTGATATAATGCCCCCGACTGGAGATCGGCCGCCGAAAGGCAAGGGCTCAAAGAGAAAACCAAGTTACAGCTCCAGCGAGACCACACCGAAGAAGAAACCGAGAAAGAAAAAGAGTAGATACATCTCTTCGGCTCATTTCTGAGTAGATAGGAATTTCTTTAGCTTTTGTTGGCAGTGTATAGATGTAGGTTCGGCCCCTGCTAGTAGGATTTTTGGGATAAACTTGTACTTAATTTTCTTCCACAAATAGTTGAAATAAAATTCCATTTTGTCTTCAACTCAATTTTCGTTTATTTGCTTAAGTGTTTCAGCATTTGAACTCCAGTCCGGTACGCTTGTGAAGTGTAACGATACGACTTTTCGACGCTCGAAAGTCGACATTAATACGTCCACTGTATCAAATGTCATGCAATCAAATGCCGGAAAACCGAACCATTAGGGTTAAAAAGAAGGGGTAGAAGAAGACAGAAGAAAAGAAAGAACAGAAACACAGAAGCAGAAACAATATCAGAATCTCACATTTCGCAGTGGAACAATATATAATAGATAATCACTAGTCTTTTTAAAACAAAGAACTATATCAGTTTATACATACATCAATCAGAGTCAATATATAACTCAATACAACAATGGACAGTTATATAAACCTGTCCTCATACAGAATACACAGTGGAAATAATAAACAAGTACGATAGTACGTATCGCCATCCAGCATGCTTCCAAAGCTCCAGAATATCCTGATAACATAACTCTAGGCTGCCCGTGTGGAAAATTATGGGCACCCAGAGTTTAGAAGGGAACAATAAACTCCGAGTCAGTCATGGTGACTAGTGTGAGATCGTAAAACAGTTATTTTCACAAAGAGAATAAAACAGAATAATGCTTTTGGAAAATGAAACTACCATAAGACCTCCCACCACACACACAATGCAAACGCAGAATTGGAGGAGATTTCTTCTTATGATAGTCAAAGATGCTTACTATGTCAATCATTGGATATTATTATTAATGTCTAGTGAAGAAAACATTTTGAAAGTACAATATTAATCTTAGCCAGCATAGACATTCCGAACTATGCCTACTATAGCTACCATCTAAACAGTGGGGCACCACCATAAGTAAATGGCAGGTTCTACAACTAAAACCGTACAATTTCGTATTGGGAAATGGATTTCCAACAAATGGTCAGGCTAAGGAACTTCCTTTCCTACTGCCGAATGGGATCGCCTCTGGCTGGACATCCCGAGAGACAAACTGCTCTCTGCCAAACAAGGCCGGGTTACCCCTGTAACTAGGTAACTCACGAATATGTCATTCCTCGGTCCTTTGGGACCTTTATCCGAGCGCACGATAACCACATCACACATAAAAAATAAAGTGTGTCCACATGAGTAAGTATCTGGGCTCCATACCATGATACCACCCCTTTCCAGAAGGAAATGACATACCCTAAAGGGCGCGACCCTCATAACCTTGCCGCAACATTCCTGTTTCGACCATTTCCGGGTTGTTGAGGCCCTGACGAAGTCTCGTCCACAAAGCTACGCTTTTTCACAAAGCTACGCTTTGATCACAAATGATTAATAAATGATCATCGTCACAGCAACACTCAGCATGCCACATTACCATATTGGGAATATATCGCTGATAAATTTCAACTACATAACCTCAGAGCTCGTATGTCTCAGAGAAGGGTGTTAAGCTAAGAGAATAAATTCTCCGCCACCAACAGAAATGTATTTGAAAGAAATCAGCTCTATATCTCAAAATGTAATGTTAGACACGTAACCATACAAGTCTATTCCGGGTTCGAACAGAACCGAAGGCACTTCCAAAGAAGCCCTTGGAAATCCGGATATTCACAATCCCGATAAAACTTCCCATCACAAAGGAAATCTCAATACCGTAGCTAACGGTGCAGAGACAATCGATAGGTCATTCTATCGTTTTCACAAATACCCGGTCTTCATCACCGGTCTTCAATACGATCCATATCGTCGTATTATTATTCGGAATGGGTTATCTGACACAAAGGTCCTTTCCCGGCTAAACCGAATAATAAGCGTTTGTTTTAAAAACAAATTCAAGTGCCATTTTAAAGGCAATATTGATAGTCGGTGATTTAACTATCAATAATATTCACAACAATCATCAGATTTAAATAATTTTTTCCAAATTATTTATTTTCAAAATATCTTTACGAGATATATATTTTTCCACACTTCACATTTGAAAACCAATTTCAAATTACAAAATGGTCCATTTAAACCAATTAAATAAATCCTTATCGATTTATTACAAATTTACATTTCAAATCTATAAATTTATTTCCACACTTCATCACTTTTGAAAACCGATTCCAAATCATATTTTTCACACTTTAAAAATAAATCGACGTTTATTTTTAAAACAAATTTCCCTTTCCTTTATAAATTCTATTCGGAATTTACATTCTCAAATATTCACTTTCAACACCAAATCGACTTTCAAATTGATTTCTCAATTTTATTTCAAACTCCAAATCATTTTACAAATCGATCTTCAATTTATTCTCAACACAAAAATCAATTTTCCTTCAAACACCATATAAATTTCCAAATCGATTTCTCAAAGATTTATTTCCAAATACCAAATCAATTATCAATTGGATTTCAACAAATTTATCACTTTTAAAATAAATTCCTTTATATTTTCCAAACCATTTAAAATTCCATTTCAAATAAATTTTCCAATCTTCCGAATAATACTATTCAAAATTCATTTATAAAAATCTTTTCCCATATCTTGGAATTTATTCAATAAGATTTCGACAATCCATTTTAATATTTTAAAATTCCTTCTTTCAAATAAATTCAATTCATAAAAACAAATTCATTTAAATTTTTCCACTTTAATTCCAAAATCCAATTATATTCATTTCTGGTATCCAACGATACCAAAAATACATTCGACTGAATTTTAGCCTTCCACAATTTCAATTATCAATAAATCATTCACAGATTATCAATAAATCACATCATTCACATATGAAATAATATTCAAACAATTTGAGGAATCCAGTTGGATCCCTCCAACCTGTTTTCCTACATCCACAGATGTTAGCACAATACCAATTCCACTTCGAGGAGGATATCGCGGTATAAAGGATTTATAAAATATCATCTGCTTACTAACGGCGCAATAGGGTCTCATCCGCTATACAATGCGGGAAATCAATCAATCCAATATATACATATGCCAATATGTATATATTGCTATATATATAGATATATCCTACTATATCTAATAGCACATCCAAATAGCAATCAAATCAATAACTGAAAATTCCACTTTTACATTCGAGTGAGAAGATCTCACCTTTGCTTTACTTTGCAATCCATTTCCGTTTCGGCTTGTTTCTCCATTTTAAACCTTGTATAAAACAATTTAAAATTTTATTAATATTCGAATTTAATTGAACATTTAAATTCTCATTTGATAAATTTAATTAACCACTGATTTTATTTTGAGCTAGTACTTTCAATTTTTAAACAAATTCCTTTTAACAAATTTAATCAATTATCAATTATTTATTTAATTTCAACTATTTTAAACTCCTATATTTTCTTTTCTGTTTTAAACTAGAGCCTACATGTGGAGATATACATGTACAAATATACAAAGGATAATCTATATTTATATTCACTTTTCTATAATAACTTACAGGATTTCTTTACTATATAATATTTCTATATATATGTATTTCTAGATTTAGACTAAATTTGAAATTATCAAAAAAAATATAATAAAAACTGCTGTATTAATTTCCTCTATTCGATTTAAATCTGTAAATATACTTTTATTAAATCAAAATTTATCTGTAAAGATTAAAAAGATACCTCACAGCAATCGAACTGCCAACGAACTCTTCCTCGAACATCGCAGCCTACTAACGAGCCACGGCGATCCATCACCTCGCATAGCGACTGCCACTACGTCCCCTCAGCCCTCCGCCTCTTTGCCATATCGCAACTCCCCATCGCGAAACCCTAAATCACGACTCACTGTTCCCATCGAACAGCCCCAGCCTCGCGAGCTTCCAACCTGACCCCGACCTACAGATCCCTTCGCCGCCTCCCTTCGCGTGTGCGCGCCTCCATTACGATGCCGCTGCCCCAGTGAAACCCCCACGCGTTTTGAATTTGCACTCGATCGAAAATAAGCGGCCATTGCTTTATTTTTTTTTGAATGAAAGATAGTGAACTAGAGGAGATTGAAGGGACGCAGTTCAATTTTTCTTTTATTCCTTTGATTTTGTTCGTGCCTGATTTTGACTTGAACGAGAGTGGAATGAACGCGATTTGAAGGAGGAGAGGAAAGGCAATTTCAAACTAAGGGAAGAGAAAATAATTCTTCGGCCACCATTTCGATTTCAAACAAAGACAGTATTTATTTTATTTGGTTTGTGAATTTTCTTTGAACAGAATGCTCGATTTTAGTGGAGGAAAGGGGAAACAAACGTATGCGTTATCAGCTGGAAAGGAGGAACAAGAGAACGTGATTTGGCAGAAAGTAAGTCGGCATAAAAAAATTGATCAAAAATTTATATTTTTATATTCAAAAATATCCCGTTATATTATATCAGCGCGTTTGCTTATCGTACGATCACACGATAGCTCCAATCACCACGAAAATTGAAATCCGGTAATAATATAATATTACGGATCCAATGGAACTGGTTTCATCGAAATCCGAGACTGTTCCCCGGACCGCTATTTTTAAATTCAATTTAAACAACAGAATTTCAAAACTGAACAAAACAGTTTCAAATTCAATTCTGAAAGTTCGATTGCCTTTAGAATTATCAATATAAATTTTCAAAGCCTTCAGATTATTTTTAGTCAGCTAAAAACTGAAGATTCAAATTTTTACCCAGTTTCAATAATTAAATCCAATAATTTAATTACCAAATTCATTCTGATATCTTGAATTTCAAACTAAACAATCATTCGAATATTTAAATTCAATTAAATATTCATATTTCAAATATCAAAAATTCAGGGTCGTTACAATCTTCCCCCCTTAAAAAAATTTCGTCCCGAAATTACAAGTTAAGAAGAATGCTCCCATATCTGTTAACTATTTTACCAAAACCAAATAGCTTTATCAAATTTCAAAACAAATCTATCTATTAAAGATTCGTTATCACTTCAGCTTACTTTCTAAACACTTTCATAGTTTTCAAACAACTTTACTCACTTCACAATTCAAATTCAAATTTAAATTTACATTCAAATTGTGAATTCAAAATTTTCTCAAAATTTTCCTAACTCTCTAAATTTCCAAAAATTTTTGCCAGCGTCTCCTTTGCGTGGCTAGCTCGGTACGACTACAAAACGTCCCTACGGACCCTCAGATTTCAAAAGAAAACAAAATGCCAAGTGGAAAAATCAGAAACTCATCAAATTTCATACTGAAATTCAAATACATACCTTATTGTCGAGCAATTTCAAATTTATCTTCGAAATCAAATCCAATTTTCCTTAGCCTTATAATACCTGTATATCCAATTTAACCATATCCAACTACAGATTCCAAAAATCATTTCACACATTTTTTCTTACAAAAGTTTTTCATATCTACTTCTATTCAAATAGTTTTCCTATTACCATATGAATTCAGTTCATTTACAACTCTAAATATTGAATTTTATCTGCCATTTATTTCTTAAGTTCAAGATTTAAAAATTCAAATTCATTTTAGAACTTTATGATTCAAAAGTTTGATTTGAATATATACTTTACTTTGAATTTAAACCACTGTTTACCATATGACAGTTTTCAGATTTTCAAACCTGAAAACCAAACCTTTAAATTATTTAAACTTTATTTTATTTCATATTAGAATCCAAAAGTGAATTTGAATCCACATTTCAAACTGTATTTAAACTTTACTAAATCTGGCTTACCGATTTAAATTTCCTTTAAATTTTCTCTTAAATTTTCAAATTACAGTGAGGTTTTCAAAAACTAAAACCAGACAATTAACTCGAGGCAAGTCCAACAAAGTTAAGTAAAAATAACCAATGCTACAACTCAGGTTAGTGAATAATTCATATGTGCGGACCACTTCAAGCATGGAGTTGTGACTTGTATTTATATTTAAGACTTTGTTTTTAGAAAACTCTGGTCAAACCTATGTTTAAAGATAAATTAAATCAGTTTCTTTGAGTCCTTTCAGAGATTGTGAACTATCTGTTTAACTTAAATATATGTTTGAATCTTTAATTTAGAATATACAACCTATATTGGCTTAATTTTAAGCTCAAACAATTAAGTATATCCAGAGAGAATGATTTTGAAATCAAACATTTATATTGAGAAACTCAAAACAGAGGTCATGAGCAAACAATAGACTGAAATAAACACTTCCATTTTCCAATATTCAGCTTGAATTTCACTTACTAACAAATTCAAAACGAAGTTAACATTCAGTTTAATTTTTATTTACTTGCAATTGTAAATTCCATTCATTCATTTGGAAATTTATTTCTACTTATTTGAATTCTATCTGCAAATTTAACTCACAATTGAATTTTTATTTAACTAACTCAACTTCTCTATTTCATGAATTAATTAATTTTCATATTATTTTCCTTGAATTCAATCCATTTTATTTTATTATTTTTTTCAAGTTTGGATTTTCTTCAACTTGATTCAAATTAAAACTCATTACATTATTCAATTCCAATTCATTTATTTACAAATGTAGCTTCATTGGTTCACTCACAAATTCATTTCTTTTCAATTTGAATTTCATTACAATCAAATTTCAAATATTTAATAAGTTATCAACTTATTTTACATTCCATTTGTGAATTTTAATTTCAAATATTTTCTTGGAATTCTATTTCAATTATAAATCTCATTTACAATTTACATTCACAAATCCCATTCGTATATGAATTTAATTCCTTATCTTTCAAATAAATTCATATTTATAAATTTCATTCGTTAAATGAATTTATCTTCAAATTTTTGGTTATATCATTTTATTTCTTATTTGTTTATCATATAACTGTGATAATAATTCAATATTATCTTTTCCTAACAACCAAACATCCATATACAACAATAATTCATAGAAAATCATTTCTTTTCTATACAAAAATAGTTTTGGGAAAAATTATTTCATTTACCCTATTTAAAACAATACTGTGTCAGTTTATCTTGTTTAAGAGTTTAGAAATCCCTATCGATTACAGTTGGCCAGACTGCACCGATCAGAATCTATAAACAATCAACCGATAAGTCAACACAATACAAAACAAATTTTTGTATTCACTAACAAATACGCGCTCATATCTATTATTACACTCACACTCATTCTAGAGTACTACTGACTCTATCTATAATGAGTAACACCCAACAGAGCAGGGTTGTCGCTTAACCGGATGCTCTGATACCAAATGTAACGATACGTAGGCTTTTCAACCATCCCTACAGCGGCATACACTGGTAGGCTTTGCAACCATCCCAACACCACCGTGGCGTACACTGGTACCTCGCAAGTGCTTTTACGGCCAGCCTCTCGACTGCATAACCAACCCATCCCACTCAGGGATATGTAATGGTAAGAGTCTCCCGTTCGCCACCAAACCACGAAGCGAGAACCCCCTATCATGCTGTAATATAGCAAATGCGATCCATCACCTCGCATTGCGACTGCCACTGCGTCGCCTCAGCCCTCCGCCTCTTCGCCATATCGCAACTCCCCATCGCGAAACCCTAAATCACGACTCACTGTTCCTATCGAATAGCCCTAGCCTCGCGAGCTTCCAACCTGACCCCGACCTACAGATCCCTTCGCCGCCTCCCTTCGCGTGTGCGCGCCTCCATTACGATGCCGCTGCCCCAGTGAAACCCTCGTGCGTTTTGAATTTGCACTCGATCGAAAATAAGCGGCCATTGCTTTATTTTTTTTTTGAACGAAAGATAGTGAACTGGTGGAGATTGAAGGGACGCAGTTCAATTTTTCTTTTATTCCTTTGATTTCGTTCGTGCCTGATTTTGACTTGAACGAGAGTGGAATGAACGCGATTTGAAGGAGGAGAGGAAATGCAATTTCGAACTAAGGGAGGAGAAAATAATTCTTCGGCCACCATTTCGATTTCAAACAAAGACAGTATTTATTTTATTTGGTTTGTGAATTTTCTTTGAACAGAATGCTCGATTTTAGTGGAGGAAAGGGGAAACAAACGTATGCGTTATCAGCTGGAAAGGAGGAACAAGAGAACGTGATTTGGCAGAAAGTAAGTCGGCATAAAAAAATTGATTAAAAATTTATATTTTTATATTCAAAAATATCCCGTTATATTATATCAGCGCGTTTGCTTATCGTACGATCACACGATAGCTCCAATCACCATGAAAATTGAAATCCGGTAATAATATAATATTACGGATCCAATGGAACTGGTTTCGTCGAAATCTGAGACTGTGCCTTGGACCGCTATTTTTAAATTCAATTTAAACAACAGAATTTCAAAACTGAACAAAACAGTTTCAAATTCAATTCTGAAAGTTCGATGGCCTTCAGAATTATCAATATAAATTTTCAAAGCCTTCAGATTATTTTTAATCAGCTAAAAACTAAAGATTCAAACTTTTACCCAGTTTCAATAATTAAATCCAATAATTTAATTACCAAATTCATTCTGATATCTTGAATTTCAAACTAAACAATCATTCGAATATTTAAATTCAATTAAATATTCATATTTCAAATATCAAAAATTCAGGGTCGTTACATGAAGTTTTGACCTTTGGATGGGATCTGAGTTTATTTGTTAAGTCCTGAAATCACAACTATGAGTTATGACCGAACATTAAGCCGGACTCCGATGCTGCACTGTCTCAGTCAGTGATTGGCACTTAAGTTTTGCCCCCAGTTTCAGGGACGAATTGTAAAAATCAGGTGGCAATTGTATTTCATCTTCAATACATCGAGCTTAACGTCGTTGAATTGATGCTGAAATAAGGAAATTCGAGTGGTCGAATCGCACTCGCTCATCTATCGACGATTGCATCCACACTCCAGGGATTTGCATTTGTACGTCGGTGGTTGGTCACGCCTGATTAAGTTTCAAGGATATATCCACGCTTCAGGGACTTAAGTTATTTTATGGGCAGTCACTCACACCCGCTTGATACTTAGCATTTCGTCCATACTCCGAGGACTTAAATTAGTTTGCGGGTGGTCAGTCACACCCGATTCGCGTTTACACTCCGGTCCACGCTCCGGGGATTCGGAGTTCTCCTACGGGTGGTCGATTCACACCCGGTTTGTGTTTAAACTCCAATCCGCTCTCTGGGGATTTTGAGTTGATTAGTGTTACGGATGATCGATTCGTATCCGGTTTATGTTCAAACTCCAATCCGCGCTCCGGGGACTTAGAGTTAATTGCTGTCAATACTCTGGTTCACACTCTGGGAATTCGGAGTTAGTTGACGTTTGTACCACAGTTCGCACTCCGAGAATCTGAAGTTAGTTGATGTTTATACTCCAGTTCGCGCTCTGGGAACTTGGAGTTGGCCGACAGATGGTCAGTCACATTTACTCAGGATTTGGAATTTCGTTCGCACTCCGGGAACGATGACTCTATCAGGATCGTGGATGGTCGGTTCACATCCACCCTGAGTTAACAAGCGAGGTCGTTAGATGGGCGGATCCATCTTCCTCAAACTTGGTCAAGATATGGGCAAAGTCGTTAGGTGGACGGATCCACCCTCTTCGAGACCGCATTTGTAAGTTTATACTCCAATTCGCACTCTGGGAATCTGGAGTTAATTAAAGGATTGTCGTGCATCAATCCTTTTTTGACTTCGGTATGATGACTTTCCCCTGAGCTCGGGTTTCACTTAGCGAGTAACCAGTCGTATCACAGTCACTCCCTATTTGAATAAATTCCACCGTAGGATGGAACTTAGCTCTCCGTGCATTGTGATGATCGAATGATGCATTTTATAAATCACTGCTCTGGCTCGAAGAGATTGCATTTAATTGCTGAAATAAGAAAATATGGAAAAATCAGTTGCCTTATTACAAATTCAAATTTCGAAATGCATAAACAAATTGCGAATGAAAAGTAGACTGAATAAATAAACAGAGCCTATCATGTGTAGTAGCGACGAAGACTCTCACTATTCCAGGCTCTCGGAAGAGTGAGACCGTCAACGGTCGATATTTTGAATGTGCCATCTCCGAGCTTTTGTTTATTAACATACGGCCCTTTCCAGGTTGGCTTCATATGTGAAGGGACTGGATAAATTCTCTTGAGGACAAGATCGCTGAGTTCAAAGGTTTGGGGTCGGACCTTGGCATTGTATAATCAGGCGACTCGACTTTGATATGCGTAGCCCTCAAATCAGCCTCTTCACGCTTCTCATCCAATAAATCCATAGATTCGGCAAGTAGTATAGCATTTGTCTTTGAACCATAGTATGTCACACGATGAGAAGGCACTTCTAATTCAACTGAATAACGACTTCTGAACCATAAGAAAGAGAGAGAACGGAGTGTGGCCGGTCGTGGACTTCTAGGTTGTTCGGTAAGCCCATAAAGCCATAGGGAGTTCATCGACCCATTTACCCCTGGCCTTTTCCAGTCATTTTTTCAGAATATACTTTATAACGTTATTTATAGCTTAGACTTGTCCATTCGCCTGAGGGTGTGCAACTGCAGAGAATTTCTTATGGATGCGAAACCGTTGATAGAAATTCTTAAATTCAACACTGTCGAATTGAGCTCCGTTGTTTGTGATGATGGTATATGGGAGACTAAATCAGCAGATGATGTTACGGACTACAAAGTTGATACCTTCTTTGTTGTGATTGTAGCAAGGGGTTCAACTTCCGCCCACTTGGTAAAGTAATCAACTGCTACGATGGCGTATTTCGCACCACCTTTGGCTAGAGGTAGAGAGCCAATAATGTCAATGCCCCATAAAGCAAACGACCATGGACTGACCATCTAAGTTATTTCGGTAGGTGGGGCTCTTGGAATTCGAGCGTGCTTCTGACATCTGTCACATTTTCCAGCGTAATCCGATGCATCACGATTTACGATCGGCCAATAGTATCCATATCGGAGCACTTTCTTGGCAAGGGCTTGCCCTCCGATGTGATCGCCACATTCTCCTTCGTGCACATCATGTAATACACATTTGATTTCATCATGAGCGATACACCGAAGTAAAGGAACAGAGTATCCTCTTTTATACATGACTCTATTCTGAATAGTGAACCATGAATCATTTCGAAGAATCTGTCTCTTTTCACTCCTGCGCTCTGGTACGGTTTCGTGCTCAAGATAATTTTTGAACGGAGTCATCCATGACTCCTTGGGAATTACCTCAAATATCCAATCTGTCTCCATTTGATCGATGCTTGGGGAAGCTAACGTATCCACGGGAACGAGTCCCATTTGTTGTGCCTCACCTGTACTAGCTAACTTTGCTAATGAATCGGCTTTCTGATTACGCTCTCGGTGAATGCAGTAGATGGCATAATAATCGAACTGATTTAGTATCTCTTGGACCCGAGCTAAGTAAGTAGCCAGTCTTTGATCTTTGGCTTGGTATTCCCTCCGAACTTGGCATACGACCAATTGCGAATCACAATAAATCTCCACGACAATGACCCTTAAATCTCTGGCGAGTCTTAATCCAACAAGCAGGGCTTCATACTCAACTTCATTGTTGGTCGCATGAAAATCAAACTTTAAAGCATAGCATATAGATCGACCTTAAGGAGTTTCAAGCACAACTCCGGCACCCGAGCAACAGTCATTTGATGCACCATCAGTATGCAGCTTCCAGATATATTTGGGAGATTCACTAGTTTTGGGCAAGTCCTCTGGGATGGTAA
Organism: Allium fistulosum; assembly: GCA_030737815.1. Lineage (NCBI taxonomy): Eukaryota > Viridiplantae > Streptophyta > Magnoliopsida > Asparagales > Amaryllidaceae > Allium > Allium fistulosum. The sequence continues at coordinate 1,362,997,939 of CM060902.1, read as the reverse complement.
ATTCAGCTATGAAATCTGCTAGGACTTATCCTTGAATGGCTCGCCTTGGAGTGTAAGTAATATCAAACTAACTTAGTTCAATGTTCCATTTGAGTAACCTACCAGACGTCTCAGGCCGCATAAGGACCTATCGTAACGGCTGGTTGGTGTAAATGGTGATAGGATGAGCCTGGAAATACGGACGGAGCTTCCTTGAGGCAATAATAAGACAATAAGCCAACTTCTCTAGCTTCGGATAATTTCTCTCAGCTCCGGTTAGTCGTTTGCTAATATAGTAGACCAGTTTTTGTACTTGGTCTTCCTCCCGAATTAGGGCAGCACTGATTGCGTTTTCTGACACCGCCAAGTAAATGTACAATTTCTCGTGATCAATAGGCTTTGATAGAATAGGCGGTGTGGAGAGGTGTTGGATTAGTGCTCGGAATGCGCCCTCAAATTCCATAGTCCAATCAAAGTTATGTTTCCATTTTCTGATCAAATCGAAGAAGGGAATGCATTTGTCAGTGGATTTTGAAATGAACCTGCTCAATGCTACTACTTTCCCATTGAGGCTCTGGAATTGCTTTATAGTTCTTGGAGTTTCCAGATTTCTGATTGCCCAGATCTTTTTGGGATTGGCTTCGATTACTCGAGCGTTGACGATAAACTCAAGGAATTTTCCTGATGCGACCCCAAAGTGGCATTTCAACGGATTGAGCTTCATTCTGTATTCTCGGAGGATATTAAACATTGACTCTAGGTCTCTGATATGATCAGTGGAGAATCTGACTTGACTAGCATGTCGTCCACGTTTACCTTCATGGTTTTTCCAATCTGGTTAGTGAACATTCGATTAACCAACCATTGATAAGTTGCCCCAGCATTCTTGAGTCCAAAAGGCATAACTTTGTAGCAGTAAAGCCCCATATTCGTTCCGAAGCTGGTATGCTCCTGGTCGGGCAAGTGCATGGGTATTTGATTGTAGCCAGTGTACACATCCATGAAGGATAAAAGCTCATGCCCAGCTGTTGAGTCTACGAGCTGATTGATTCTGGGAAGTGGAAAACTGTTTTTAGGGAAAACTTTATTCAAGTCTGAGTAATCGATGCACGTTCTCCATTTCCCGTTCGGCTTTCGGACAAGTACAGGATTTGACACCCATTTCAGATATAATGCATCTCGGATAAACCCATTCAATTTGAGCTTTTCTACCTCTTCTTCAAGGGCAGCAGATCTCTCTAGATCCATACCACGCCTTTTTTGTTTGATCGGGACATGCCGCGGGTCAATATTCAATGCGTGGCTCGCGATGTCCGGCAAGATCCCACACATGTCAGAGTGCGTCCAGGAAAACACGTCAAGGTTTTCCCGAAGAAATTCAACCAATTCCTCTTGCATCTGTTGGCTTAGCTGAGATCCAATCTTTATCATTCTAGATCGCCATTATCGTCGTTCAGAACATCAATCGTCAGCTCGGCCGGAGAAGCTTGACTATCTTTACTTTCATCTTCACTTTCAGTATCTCTCGGGTCAAGATCCCTGGGGACTTGGTTGGGGTGCCCGGGCCTGGGCCCAGGCGTCAATTGTCAATTCTCAGCAAAGCAGACGCAGAGAGATTCCTCTACACCCTTCCCTTTTTCTTTCTGCTATGCCTCCCACAGCTCCGCAACATAACATGCTTGTCCAACAGCCTGGTCTCCCTAAACAACTCCGACTCCATTGTCGGTAGGGAATTTTAAAGTCAAACACCAAGGTGCGATGGCAGCCCTGAACTCGGCTAGGGCCGGTCGGCCCAAGAAGGCATTGTATGACGAATCTATATCCAACACAAAAAACTGTAGTATCCGGACTCTCCGGCGTTCTGCGATTCCCAATTCCACTGGTAGCTCCATCATCCCAGTGGGTATTGTCGCACTTCCATTGAAGCCATGGATACGGTACTGACAAGGCTTCAGATCCTTTGCTTCCATTTTCATCTGTTCATAAGCTCGTTTAAACAATATATTTACTGAGCTTCCACTATCCACCAGGATCCTCTTCATCCAAACAGGACCTATGACAAGTGGATCAATGGTTGGGGCTTCGACTTTATCGGCATCTCAATCTCGAAACATGATGTCATCAGTCATCGTCTTCTATTGCTTGGCCGGAGCCCTATCTTCCAAACTACTACAACATTCAAAGTCCGCATGCCTGATAGAGTTAGCATATGACTCCATTCCAGCTTCAATCTACCGGATGTGGACCACCAGTAACAGTATTTATCACCAACCTCCCGCCAGTACGAGCGGGTTCCTTCGGTCTCGCCTGATTCGGTACATGGTTATGATTCGATGGGCCCACACCTCCAGATTGCGGCGCCCGCACAAACTGCTCCAACTTTCTCTCCGTATCAACTTTTCAATGAGATCCTGCAAGTGATGGCACTCATTCGTGTTATGGCCGTAGCTTTCGTGGAATCTACAAAACTTTCCTGTCTGAATCTATTTCTCCAATGACTGTTTCGGAGCAGGTTTCTTGTACTGAATGGTATTGCAGGTCTGTAAATACACATTTTCCAATGACGTGTTCAAAGGAGTATAATTATCAAACATAGGAGCTCTACGTTGTGGACCACGATTTTGATCCCGTTTCCTAATTTGGTTTCCATTGCCTTTCCATTGATTCTGTTTATTTTGTATATTCAGTTGCACTTTTCCGGAACTCTCCCCAGATTGTTTAACAGTAACATTGCTCTGAATTCCTTCCACACTGGGCCCCGCGTCATCCTTTTTCCTAGACTATTTCGCATCCTCCCTTCTCAAAAATTGGGCTGCCTTGGAATAGAAACGACCCAATGATGCAGGAGGTTTTTCGGCCAACCAGTTGCCGAACTCGAAGTCCGGGTCGATCCCCTTAGTCAGTGCCATCAGAATCGAATTATCATTAGGGTTACTAATTTCAGCGCATGCAGCATGAAATCTCTCCAGATAACATCTGAGTGTCTCTCCAGGAGCTTGAGTGACACTAGACAAAGTATTAACATCTTTCGGCCTTGCGACATGAATGTGAAACTGCTCAATAAACTTTGTTGCCAACTGGTCAAAACAAGAAATAGATCTAGGTGGTAAATGGGTAAACCAAATCGTTGCTATGCCCCCTAGAGAGATTGGGAAACTTCGACACTTAACTGCATCATCAGCTCGTGCATCATTCATTAACCATTCATACTTCAGGATATGTTGATTAGGATCAGAGCTCCCTTCATAAACGGGTAAAGTCGGCATCCTAAATCGCCGAGGTGGTTCAACATAGAGTATCTCATCAGGAAAAGGGTTATGACTCTGGGAGATTCCCAAGTCGTTATTAGCAAGACCCTGACTTTCACGGATCATTTGACAGATCATCGCCGGAATGTCAGGCATCTGGACATTTTGAGCATGTTGGGCCAAGGCGTGGTCGGGTTCCATAATGCGAGGAGGGGCCGGTCACGGTTGATGGTCCATATCTCACCTTCTTGGTTCTATGTCTTCAGGGACATAAGGCTTAGGAGTATGGTTGCGTTGGCGATGGGTTGGATCCGTTCAGTTCCGTGCATCAACTCCCAAATCAGTAGCAGTGGTTGTACGGTTGTCGGTCATGTGATATGGGGTAGCGCCTCCTTGGGAGGAGGGTATAGTTTGATGGCTGGCTGACGGGCCAACTCTCGGTTGCCTAAGATTCAATGTGTGTTGATGCCCAGTGACCTATGTGTAACTTCCGTACAGTCGCGGGCACGTGGATCTATGATTAAAATCTGAAGAGGCTGAACTTTTGATGGATGAATAGGAAGCCTGACCCCTTCTGGATCTCCTTCGTCTTTGACAGATTAGTTGGTTGGTCAGTTCTGCGTTGGCTCGCAGTTGCTGAGTAAGCTGTTGATGCCTTTGAGTAAGCTCTTGCATTAGCATTTGAAATTCTTCCCTGGTGAAAGGGCCTTGCGGATCTGATGGTCCAGCAGCATTCTGATCGGCAGGAGGTAGTTGTACGAGGTTCTGTCTGTCCCGTCCTTCTGGATCTGCGGTAGTTGAGGTAGTACTAGTGTTAAACATGCTGGGTAGCGAAGTTCTTTCCTAAACTTGATGCAAATCTGAATAGGATGGAAGAACTTTAAACTTGAAATCTGTATCTTCTTCTTAGATTTATGCAATCCGATATCGATAGTAGATCCAACGAGTAGGAGAAAAACTGGGTTCTCTTAGTGAAAGCACCAAAGTGTTTGTACCAAAATTGGGCACAACACCCTTTGGATGTGTTTGAAGAGATAAAATGAAGAATATAAATGAAAAAGGCGGCAGATCTAACAAACACACCAAAATTAATCACAAAAACAGCAGAGAAACACAGAGATTTGGAGTGGTTCGGCGCTGCCTTTTGGCAAAGCCGTGACACCAAGGAATCAACTGGAAACCAAAGACAATTCTCCTTGATTGCCAGTTATGTACAGGTTAGTTATGGATGTCGGTAAATTTTGACCGAGTCCGGATCAAGCTACAATTGATATGACAGGGCAAGCAAAGCTATGAAAGCCAACATTCCAAATTTCAAGTCAATCGGAGTTCGTATGCTCAAGATATGATCGATGCAAACCAGGGAAATCAACTCACTCGCATCCATCATTTCGCATCGATCGGGTCGCATCCATCATTTCGCATTGATCGATTTCACATCCATCAAACATCCATCAATTCGTATCCATCATGTACACTCTACTTCGTATCCACTTGGCCTAGTTCTACTTCGTATCCATCACATTTTCTCAGCTTTGTATCCATCAATTTGAGCCAATTCGTATCGATTCCAATTGCACAGTACGTATCGATCGATCAACGATCGATACAAATGAACCATCGAACGATCGATACGAAGTAATACCTTCTAGCGATAAGAAATGACCTCCAGCTATTGATACGAAATGGCCCTCAGCCATCGATACGAAGTAACCTGTGAGCATCGATACGAATAGAGCCTCAAGTGATCGATACGAAGATAACACATAAAAATGGTAGATCCGGTCAATCGGCCTAAAAAGTGGATTGATCAAAGAATTTAGCGCCACATCAACATGCATGCACGTGCTCGGATCGATACGAACAGAGTGATGCAAAGCAGATCGATGCGAATTCAGTAGCCGTTGATAAATTCAAACTTGCATCGATCATAACTCAAAATCTACAAGCCCAAATGTTACCAATTTTTCATGGGAGCGTATGTACATCCTCAAGAATGTTCATGATCGATCTTGACTCGATTGGATGAAGTATTGATCGATATGAAGTTCATTTGTATCGATCACAGATCGAGTGCAAAGGACGTGGGATCGATCATGTGGGCCCACCCACATGAGAGAAGAGGTCTTCTGAAATCTGGGCGAGATATTTGCAGCCTACGCCTATAAATAGCAGCCTACGCCTATAAATAGCAGCCTAGAACCTACTGAAAAGGGACTTTTGGCTCTTCTACGTCCAGACTCTGCCGAAATCACCGCTGCACTCGAGTTTTACTGTTGTAATTCATTGTAATCAATAAGCAAAAGTTAATAAAAGTCAACCATTTCATAGTGGACGTAGGCAACACACAGAACCACTCTAAATCTCTGTGTTTCTCTGCTGTTTTTCTGATTAAGTTTGGTGTGTTTGTTAGATCTTCCTCCTTTTTCATTTATATTATTTATTTTATCTCTTCAAACACATCCAAAAGAATAGATTAAACGCGAATTTGGATTAAATTATAAGAATACTGAAACAACGGAAGATAAGATGTAAATTGTAAGGACTGTAATAAAAAAGGAATTGGACTTAAATTGTGATGTAAATATTAGAAGTAGACTAAATTAAAGAGATTGGCCTAGTTGTAACTTAGAATTATAACTAAAAAGAGTGAAAGAAGCTTATTTTCACACTTAGACCTTGGGTAAAGTAATAAGTGTTTGTACCAAAAATGGGCACAACACTCTTCGGGAGTTGTTTGAAGAGATAAAGTGAAGATTATAAATGTAAAACAGAGGTTATCTAACAAAAACTACAACAAACAGAAATGTAAAATGCACAGACAAGCAATTTAGAGTGGTTCGGCGTATAGCCTACGTCCACTATGAAGTTTTGATGATTTTATTGATTCTCTTTCAATGATTACAAGCGGTTACAGCAATGAACAACGGATTACAGATTAGAGTTTGAAATTGGCAGCAAAAGTTGGATGCTAATCTCAATCCGGCAGAGTCTGGACGCTTCAGAGAAAAAAGATCCTTTTTCCGTTGATTCTGGGTCTCTATTTATAGGCGTAGGAGGTTCAGATCGCGCCCAAATCTCGGGAGACTTCTCCAGGCATGTGAGTGGACCCATTCGACTATTTCCAGAAAGTTTCAAGTCGATCTGTGATCGATACGAAGTCATTTCGTATCGATCGAGATTATCTCCAATTGAGCTCAAATTTGGTGGACACGATCCTCAGCATGTATGCGAGCTTCCTTTAAAATTTCATTGGATTTGGACCAGTAGATCACGAGATATGGTCGATACGAACTGAGATTTCTCGAAGGCTGTCTGATTCGTCTCCATGATTTCGACTCGATACCTTCGTGTCGATGTTCGCGCGTACTCTTGGGATGACGTGGTGCGCGCGCTTCGCCTCGATCCGGTCTTTGCACCATATTGACTGCTTCGACTCCATGCATCTCGCCTTTTTTGCATCGATGGATGACACGTCATCCTAGTTGGTTGACTCGATGGATATGAACAAGTCACTGGGCACGTATTCGAAGCAAGGCTTTCTAGTGGATACGAAGTGGACATGGCCTGATGGATACGAAGTAGACATGGACAGATGGATACGAACAACCCTTTCTCTCATGGGTACGAGGCAGATACTGGCTGAAGGATACGAAGCGCTTCAACTGCTGATGTGTACGGAGTCCATTGATACGAGCTCGATGGATACGAAGGAAATCGCGTCGAACCTGGGTATCTCGATGGATTCAAAGCTGATTGGTGCGAACCTTGATCGATTCGAACCAGAGCTTCGGTGATGGATACGAAATTGCCCAGAGTGATGGATACGAAATTATCTAGAGTGATGGATACGAAATCATCGTTTTTTCCTTCAATTTGAATCATTCATATCTTGGGTGTGTGAGCCCGGATTGGCTTGAAACTTGGAACGTTGGCTCTCTTCGTTCTACTAGTCACGTCTCATCAATTGCAGCTTGATTTGAACTCGGACAAAATTCATCGATATCCATGACAAGCGACATTTGGAATCCAATCAATTCCTTGGTGTCCTGGCCTTGCCAAAAGGCGGGATAACATTTGCCCCCCAAAGTACGTCTTGTGAAAACATGACGTGCTTTGAAAAACTGCAACCTCTATTCTGAACAGTCATTGCTCTTTTGTCGGAGATTGCAACTTTGCATCGCCGTGACGAGTTGTTGTATGATAGTGCTTAGTTATTATATGCTTGCAAGTCGTCGTTAGCTTACTTGTGTCGAATTCCATATCGATCCTCTCCTGGATTGATATAGAAGGTTGAAAGAATCGACTTCGTGTTGATGAATTGGAAATCCATTGTACACAGAGTGCTCTTTCGTGCCGATGCTTAGTAATGAAGGGGTAAGGATTTATTGTGTCGTTCGTATCGATGATAATGTCTGTGCTATGATGGATACGAATTTGCTGTTCGTATTGACGTGTAGCAGATGGAGCTGTGAATTTGTAGGCATGAACAAAAGCTTCGAATTGATGGGATTCATCGTTCGATTCGAGGCGATGCAGATTCTGGCCCGTTGGGTTCGAACAAGGCCTTCGACTCGGTTCGGGGCTTGATCGGTTGCGATCGGTTAAGTGAACTGGGAGGCGAAACGACTCGGTTTCACCCAGCCCTTCATATAAATACCCAGGACTTGTCCATTTTTTCACTTTTTACTTTTTTACTGCCGTCTTCAGTCCCTTGCGATCGATCCAGAACTCAGAAAGAGACAACAACTCTGTGCTTTCGACTCGATCAACTTCAATCCGCCAGATCTTCGAATCCCAATCTTAAACTAGGTAATTCACCATGAATCTAAACGACGAGACGGTTTCCGATCTACTCTTTCTTCACGAACCATCCATTCCGGCAATTGGTAAAACCAGATCTGGCTCGAAGTTCAGATGGCCATGGCGACATCCTTGTAGATTGGAGAAGAAAGAGTAGGGAAGACAAAAGCGAATTGATCTAGGTGTCTTCGTTCGAATCGACGAAGACAGTGACATTTTTTTTATAGATCTCGCATCGATTCTTGGGATAAGTCAATGGGGGAGATCCAGTTCGCATCGATGGATATGGTGATGGATCATATCGATGCGAAATGATCGATACGAAAAATTAAAAAAATATATATAATTTAATAATTGCTCCGAAGTCCTTAGCTTTGGATCGACACGAATCTCGTTTTCACGATCGATACGATGAGCATCGATGCGAGCACGATCGATGTCAAGCTAAGGCCTTCCCCGATCGATACGGGCCAGGCAACCAAGGATCGATGCGAAGTACTCTGATCTTTGATGGATTCGAACTTGACTCCTGACGATCGATTCGAAACAGGCTCATAGGCATCGATTCGAACCGGTATCATGATGGTTTCGAACGAGCCTCTTTTGATTGATTTGAACTTCCCGTGTCGGGTGCGAAATTTTGACATTCTTCAGCATAACTCCGACGAGTTTCATTCTTGCATATTTGGACTTGATAATTAAATTGCATATTTGACTACCTCTCGAAGCTCGTCGATGGAACCATAACAATCTTTAATCGCTGCATATTCCCTTTAACTCTGCCACATTTGCTCAAGTCATGCTCAATATTTGCACTGCACAACACATTCACACACTTTACACTGGGGAATGCACGGGCTGTTTATCGTCTAATGATAATTTTCTCGTGAGTTAACTAGCCATGGAACCGTCAAGTTCACAGCAGCAAGAAACTCAGAATCTTATCCTTCCGAGACTTGAGATTCCGGACATCGAGGCCGAAGCTATTGGTCCAGCTCCGGATGAGTTGCCCGATGCGTCTTTCACTAATAGTCCACCTGACTCTGTCCCGTCCAACATCTCTGAAGATATGCTAATGAGAATATGCTTGAGGCATGGCTTATCGTTGGACGATGTAAGGCTACCTGGACCGGACGACAGACCACACAATCCCCCGGAGGGGTATACTGCCTTTAATCGTCATGCATGTGCGGCCGGTACACTCCCTCCGTTCAACGATTATATAAGAGAGGTGTTGGCTTACTTGGATATCGCTCCATCTCAACTACATCCAAATGGATATGCTTCACTCAATGGCTTGTTCATCGCATTTATGGAATACCTTTACCGACCTCCCCGCCCGACCGAGATAAGATACCTCTTCAACTTCAAGAGTCGAACTGACAGCCCATCTTTTACATTCTTGGAGTCTGTGAGAAACTGCCAAGTTGTCACGGGGTCATGGACTAGGCTGAGCTACTTCAAGTCAGAGTGGTTTTATGTCCGATGTCCACCGGGGTTTGCCAGAAGATGGCTGTTTAGACGTAAGCATTGTCTTTTTCCCAAGTAATTGACGGGGCAATTTTTGAATGAAACTAAACTCCTATCTCCTATTCTCTTTCTTTCAGCGATAATCCAGCGACCTGAAGGCAGCTACTATAAAGAGATAGTTCGCGTCCTTCAAGAGGTTCCTAGCGAAGAAAGGAATATCGAGTTACTACTGACGGACCAGAACCTTAGAGTTCTTGGGTTGATCGGGCGGAGGCAGAGCATAAGGCTCGATGGTGCATTAAAGACCGTCTCCGGAGAAAAGGTCAAGCGGAAGAAACCCAAGGTTGTGATAATTGAGGAACCCGATTCCGAGAGAACTCATACCGACGAGGAACCGTTGGTCGGACCCGCTAATGCAACCCCGGATTCCGATGCAAAGAGGAAAGGCAAAGCAGTGGCCTCAAAACAGCCTAAGTCCGGGAGGCGGAAGTCTGTGGTTTTACACCGTCCTCTGCCAGGAGTTAGGATTATGGAAGCACCCTCCCTGCCAGCTGAAAATCAATTCGAAGGGCCTGCTGACCTTCCAATCCCGGACATCGAGCCGGAGCAACACGACGTTGAATTGGGCGGACCGCGACATACCGTCGATGTTAGCGAGTCTCTTCCTGCCAGTGCGATTGACACTTCTGGTTGGTCCGGGGGGTTACACATTCACACACTCTTCACGGCACAACACACTTTCCTAACCGTAAACAACATATTGCAAACGGTTACTGATTCTTCGTGGTTTGTTTTTCAGGTACCATGTCCGGGCAAAGTTTTGTGCTTGGCAGTTTGCGTAGCAAGCGCCGTTATCACGAGCCACGCAGGAGAGAGGGTGAGAGGGATTACGACTCCGGACATTCTGGTCAGGAGAGGTCTGATAGAGACAGGGGGTACGTTCACCGATCCCGATCTCGCTCTCCTCCTCCCAGGACCTCTGCACCTCCTACGGTAGCAGTTGTTCGTCCTCCTGAAACCTCACGGCCTAGGCCACCTTCTCAAGCTTCGAGGTCCGATCCTCCGCGCAGGACTGAAATAGCCACCTCTTCGGCTACTGTACCGGTCCCGACTGAAGCGTCTAGTGAAGGAGCGCTTAAATTGGCACAGATGAGGAAGGAATTTCCCGACATCTGTTTTGATGGTTATGTCTTCCCTCCGCACTTGAGGAGAATCCCGCCAACCGCCGAAACCACTATTCATGATTATGTTGCGGACATCTTTTTCCAGTACAGGGAATGGGGACGGGCCGTGAGGAAAGCATCCAAAGTGGCATTCGATCGGGGCGTCACTATTGAGAAGCTCGAGAAGGAGTTGGGTCACAACGACCGAATCATAAAAGCGCTCAACGCGGAGGCTGAGTCTTCCCGTAAATCTGAAATGGAGGCTCTAAAGAAGGTTGATGAGGTGAACTCCGCCATGTCCAGAATGAAACAGGATCACTATACCGCCATTGAGGACATGGGTCATAGGAACACCACCATTACAGCCGAGAGGGATGCCACTCTTAAAGAGCTTAATGAGCTGAAATCAAAGTTTTCCGAGATGGCGAAGGAGAAAGACGCAGCTAATGTCTCTGCGCAGGAGGCCTGTGATCAGGCAGTGACGCTTCGAAAGGAGAAGGAAGCGGCCATGCAACAAGCTCGTGAAGCCGAAGCTGGGATTGACGAGAAGGTATGGCAGGCGGAGGCCAGGATTGAGGCCGAGGTGGAAGAGCTACTCGTCACTTATAACGCCAATGTGCTAAGGCACCGAGATTTGACATGGCTCGATGATTACCCCACGCATCTCTACAATGCTTGGAACTTGCTGGTTGATGAGGAGAAGTCTGGGCAACCTGATGAAGCCCTTGATGAATTCGAGCTGGAGAACCGCATCCTTAATGATGACGAAAAGAGGGTTCTCCATGACTCCATGATTTCCCACGATAAGGAGAGGCTTGGTGCCCAGACTTAGGAAGTCGGAGAAAGTTCTGGTGCAGAGCACCATGTTATGAGTTCTGAGATAGTCGTGTCATCTCAATCTGAGCCAACTCCGATGATCGACTCGCAGCACATCCCGACATATGATCCAGACCGACCACATCTATCTCCTGTTAAGGAACATCCTTCCGAAGTTGTTCAGACGACCTCGAGCCAAACCGAGGAAGGTACTCTGAACTAACTTCTTGTATATTTGGATTGAAGAGCCTGTGTTGAAGTGTTGCTAATGACATGTCCTTTTTCTTTGATCAGTGATAGAAGGTGCACCAGCCGTGCCTCTTACCGCCCAAGAATCAGGCCAAGCGCTAGAAGCCATCATTTCCGAGGCGACCACCGTCGTGGCAATGGCACCAGCCGGAGTAACGCAAGGGAGCTCACTTTCTTTCGATGAGCAGATGATAGACGAGCTCCTCGGCCGTCATAGTGATCCCTTCGCGGACCTGCCGTTTGGCCCGGGTGGATTCTCGTCTACTTCTGGCACTTCAACTCAGACTATCACAGCTCATAGCGAGGCTAGAGCGTAGCAGGAAGCGGCGATGTTGGCCGAGATTGATGCCGAGATGGCGGCCGCGGCGCACGGCGGCGATGTAGATGGCGGAGCAGCAGCATGGTGCCCTACTCCTCTTATGATTGTGTCTCCTGGGGGCACACTTATTGATACTAGTGTATCTGCCCCTCCTCCGGCCGCGGATTCTATTCCTCCAACTCCTCCCGCGGGAAGCATTCCCATAGAGTCCAGTTCGGATGAGGACGTCGACATTATGCCTTCACCCGAGGGGAGCCTGCCTAAGGAGAAAGGTTCTAAGCGCAAGGGCACTGGTGGCTCTAGTAGCTCCTCGAGAAAGAAGAAGTTGAGGAAGCAGAAGGATTAGACATTCTTTTTAGGCATACTTTTCTTTTTTGGCAGTTAGGGATTTTGTCATTTTTTCTTTTTTCCCTTTTGTAGGCCGTGTTTAGATGCGGGTTCGGCCCCTGCAAGTAGGAGTATTCTGGAAAGGCTCATGTATGAACCGTAGCTTTTGATTTAGTTGAAAATAAAATTTTGTCTTCTAGTTTCAGCTTATGTTCCTTTCTATGCTTGAATATTGCAGTGTTCGAACTTTGGTCCGGTGTACTTGCATTATCTTATTGTTTCAAGAATAACTCATTTTACTTGTTAAGTATGGAAATCTCGGACTTGAGTTGTGATAGGAGATCGCATCGGAGCTGAGCATCGCATAGTTTCGGGTAATGATTAACATTTGCCTCTGCCCCCAGTTCCAGGGTTAAGTTGTGATGACCAGCTTGTGATTGCATCAAGCGAGGACCGAGGGGTCGAACTACACTTGTTCTCTTATGAATCGTTTCATCCACACTCCGGGGATATATGTCATCTCGTAAGCGGTTGTTCGTACTCTGGGAACACGTAGACTGATGTTTGTACTCCGTCTTGCACTCTAGGAGCACAGAGTTGGTCGTTTATACTCCGCTTCGCACTCTGGGAGCATGGAGTTGGTCGTTTATACTCCGCTTCGCACTATGGGAACGCGGAGTTAGTTGTTTATACTCCGTTTCACACTCTGGGAATGCGGAGTTGAGTGTTTATACTCCGTCTCGCACTCTGGGAGCGCGGAGTTGAATGTTTATACTCCGTCTCGCACTCTGGGAGCGCGGAGTTAGTTGTTTATACTCCGTCTCGCACTCTGGGAGCACGGAGTTGAATGTTTATACTCCGTCTCGCACTCTGGGAATACGGAGTCGAAATGTTTATACTCCGTCTCGCACTCTGGGAATACGGAGTCGAAATGTTTATACTCCGTCTCGCACTCTGGGAATACGGAGTCGGATGTTTATACTCCGCTTCGCACTATGGGAATACGGAGTTGAAATGTTTATACTCCGCTTCACACTCTAGGAACACGGAGTTAGATGTTTATACTCCGCTTCGCACTCTGGGAACACGGAGTTAGATGTTTATACTCCGCTTCGCACTCTGGGAATACGGAGTTGATTGCAGGATTGTCGTGTGTCAACCCTATCAATATCGGTGTCATGGCTTGTCCCTGAGCTCGGGTTTCACCTAGTGAGTGGCCGGTCGTATCACAGCCACTCTCCATTTGAATAAGTCCCATTGCATGATGGGATTTAGCTCTTCGTGCATCGTGATGTTGTATATCGTACTTAATGAATCACAGCTCTGGCTCGAAGAAGTGGCATTTTATTGCTGAAATAAGAAAATGCGGCAAAGTCAGTTGCCTTATTACAAAATTCAAATTTCGAAATGCAGAAACAAATTGCTAAATAGAATGAAATAAATAAAGCCTGTCATATGTAATAGCGACGGAGACTTTCGCTGTTCCAAGCCCTTGGTAAATCGAGACCGTCAACAGTCGACAGCTTGAATGTACCATCTCCGAGCTTTCGTGTAATTACATACGGTCCTCCCCAGTTCGGCTTCATGTGTGAAGGAACTGGGTAGATTCTCTTGAGCACGAGGTCGGCGAGTTCAAAGGTTCGAGGTCGAACTTTAGTGTTGTACAGTCGGGCGACCCGGCTTCGATGTGCGGCTGCTCTCAAATCAGCCTCTTCCCGTTTTTCATCCAATAGATCCAAAGATTCAGCCAGGAGTATAGCGTTCGTTTTCGGATCATAGTAAGTCACGCGATGAGAGAACACTTCTGTCTCGACCGGAATAACAGCCTCTGAGCCATAAGATAGGGAAAACGGAGTGTCCGGTCGCGGTTTTGTGGGTCGTTCGATAGGCCCATAATGCCATAGGAAGTTCGTCGACCCACTTGCCCCCAGCCTTTTCCAATCGTTTCTTCAGGATCAATTTTATAACTTTATTGACAGCTTCAACCTGCCCATTCGCTTGGGGGTGTGCGACAGCCGAGAACTTTTTGCGGATATGAAACCGTTGACAGAAACTCTTGAATTCCGCACTCTCGAATTGGGCTCCGTTATCAGTGACGATAGTATGCGGGAGTCCAAATCGACAGGTGATGTTGCGAACTACGAAATTTATCACTTTCTTTGTCGTAATGGTTGCAAGGGCTTCGGCCTCGGCCCACTTTGTGAAGTAGTCAATGGCGACGATGGCGTATTTCGCACCGCCTTTTGCTAAAGGTAAAGCGCCGATGATGTCGATGCCCCACATTGCGAATGGCCAGGGACTGACCATTTGGGTTATTTCAGTAGGCGGAGCTCTCGGAATTCGGGCATGTATCTGGCATTTATCGCACTTCCGGGCATAGTTTGCCGCATCTCGGTTCACTGTCGGCCAGTAGTACCCATATCGGAGTATCTTCTTAGCGAGAGCTTGTCCTCCGGTATGATCGCCACACTCTCCTTCGTGCACGTCATGTAATACTCGTTTGATTTCCTCGTGGGCGATACATCTGAGGAGAGGAACAGAATAGCCTCTCCTGTACATGACTCCGTTTTGGATGACGAACCGCGAAGCTTTTCGCTGAACTTGTCTCTTTTCATTTCTAGGCTCGGGCAACGCCCCATTCTCAATGTAATTCCGATACGGAGTCATCCAAGATTCTCTACTGGGAGCGGTTTCAAACACAGAGTTCATTTCTATTCGATCGATGCTCGGGGAGGCCAAAGTTTCAACGGGGACAAGTCCCATTTGCTGCGCTTCACCTGTGCTAGCTAACTTTGCCAATGAATCGGCTTTCTGATTGTGCTCCCGAGGCACATAATAGATGGCATAATAATCAAACTGGTTTAGTATTTCCTGAACTCGAGCCAAGTAGGCAGCCAGTCTTCGGTCTCTTGCCTGATATTCTCCTCGTACTTGACATACTACTAATTGTGAATCGCAATAAATTTCCACAGCGATAATCCTCAAGTCTCTGGTAAGTTTTAAGCCAGTTAGGAGGGCTTCATATTCGGCTTCATTATTAGTTGCACGAAAGTCGAATTTAAGAGCATAACATATGGTTCGGCCCTCGGGAGTCTCAAGTACAACCCCAGCGCCCGAACACCGGTCATTTGACGCACCATCAGTATACAGCTTCCAGATGTATTCGGGAGATTTACTGGTCTCGGGCAAGTCTTCTGGAACGGTGAATTCAGCTATGAAATCTGCCAGGACTTGTCCTTGAATGGCTCTCCGCGGAGCGTATGCGATATCAAATTGGCTTAGCTCAATGTTCCACTTGAGTAACCTACCGGACGTCTCAGGCCGCGTGAGGACCTGTCGTAACGGCTGGTCGGTGTACACAGTAAGCGAATGAGCTTGGAAGTAAGGGCGGAGCTTTCTTGAGGCAATGACCAAGCAATAGGCCAGTTTCTCCAGTCTCGGATAATTTCTTTCAGCTCCTATTAGCCGCTTACTAACATAGTAGACCGGTTTTGCACTTTGTCTTCTTCCCGGACTAGAGCAGCACTGATCGCA
This sequence comes from Allium fistulosum, assembly GCA_030737815.1. NCBI lineage: Eukaryota > Viridiplantae > Streptophyta > Magnoliopsida > Asparagales > Amaryllidaceae > Allium > Allium fistulosum. The sequence goes on along the minus strand of CM060902.1, from coordinate 1,362,982,031 downwards.
TGTTCTGATACTGCCAGGTAGAGATATAGTTGCTCGTGGTCAACCGGTTTTGATAAGATCGGAGGTGTGGAGAGATGTTGAACTAATGATCGGAACGCGCCTTCACACTCCGTGGTCCATTCAAAGTTCCGTTTGCCCTTCCGGATCAGGTCGAAGAAAGGAATGCATTTATCGGTGGACTTTGAAATGAACCTGCTCAATGCTGCGACCTTTCCGTTAAGACTTTGGACTTGCTTTATGGTTCTAGGGGTTTGCAAATTTCTAATAGCCCAGATCTTCTCAGGATTCGCTTCTATCCCTCGAGCATTGACGATGAACCCAAGGAATTTTCCGGATGCAACGCCAAAGTGACACTTGAGCGGGTTGAGCTTCATTCCGTATTCCCGGAGGATGCTGAACATTGAATTCAAATCTCTGACGTGATCTGTGGAGAATCGGGACTTCACCAGCATGTCACCCACGTAAACCTCCATGGTCTTCCCGATCTGATTAGCAAACATCCGGTTGACTAAGCGTTGGTATGTTGCTCCAGCGTTCTTTAGACCAAACGGCATGACTTTGTAACAATAGAGTCCCAGGTCGGTCACGAAGCTGGTATGTTCCTGATCAGGTAAATGCATGGGTATTTGGTTGTAGCCGGAATAAGCATCCATAAAGGATAGTAGCTCATGTCCGGCCGTTGAATCTACGAGCTGATCGATTCGCGGAAGTGGGAAGCTATCTTTTGGACAGGCCTTGTTTAGGTCAGAGTAATCAACGCAGGTTCTCCACTTCCCGTTTGGTTTCCGAACTAGTACAGGGTTGGACACCCATTCTGGATACAAGGCATCTCGAATGAACTCGTTCGATTGTAGTTTATCAACTTCCTCCTTAAGGGTGACAGATCTCTCTGGATCCATACCGCGCCTTTTCTGCTTTACTGGGACATGTCGCGGATCTATATTCAGGGAGTGACTCGCAATGCTCGGTGAAATTCCGCACATGTCAGAGTGTGTCCAGGCGAAGACGTCGAGATTCGCCCGAAGAAATTCGACCAATTCCTGCTGTGTCTGCTTGTTCAGTTGAGACCCAACTTTCAGCATCTTCGAATCATCATCCTCATTGATTGGGACATCCATAGTCAGTTCGGCTGGAGTAGCTTGGCTCTCCATAGATTCGTCTTTATCCTCGTTGTCCCTGTGGTCCAGGTCTTTCAGGAATTGGTCATGGTGCCCGGGCCGAGGCCCAGGCATCAATTGCCAATTATCGATAGAACGGACGCAGAGAGATTCCTCTACGCCCTTTCCCTTCTCTTTACGTTGCACCCCGCGCAGCTCAGCAACATAACAGGCCCTTCTCGTGGCCTGATCTCCTTGAACAACTCCAATCCCGTGATCAGTGGGGAACTTCAAAGTCAGACACCATGGGGCGATGGCCGCCCTGAACTCAGCTAGGGCTGGTCGACCCAGAAACGCATTATATGGCGAATCAATTTCTAGCACAACAAACTGTAACATTCGGACCCTCCGGCGTTCTCCAACGCCTAACTCAACTGGGAGTTCAGTTATTCCGATGGGTATCGTGGCACTTCCGTTGAAACCATGGATTTTGGATAAACAAGGTTTCAAATCCTTTGTCTCCATCTTCATTAAATCGTAAGCCCGTTTAAGCAAGATATTCACAGAGCTCCCGCTGTCAACCAGGATCCTCTTCATCCAAGCAGGACCTACCTGGGCAGATATGACTAGTGGGTCGATTGTAGGGGCTTCGACTTTATCGGCATCTCGGTTCCTGAACACAATATCATCAGATATTACCTTTTGTTGCTTCGCCGGGGTTTCGTCTTCGCAATTACTACAACACTCGAAGTCCGCATGCCTGATAGAACTGGCATACGACTCCATTTCCCCCCAGCTTCTGTCTGTCGGATGGGGACCACCACTTATTGTGTTAATAACCAATCTCCCGCCCGCACAGGCGGGTTCCTCCTCTCTTTCCTGATTTTGTGAACGATTTTGATTCGAGGGGCCTGCTCCGCCAGACTGCGGCGCCCGTACAAACTGATCTAGCTTCCTCTCTCTAATCAACCTCTCGATGAGGTCCTGTAAGTGCCGACACACATTGGTATTGTGTCCATAGCTTTCATGGAACCTACAGAATTTCCCTGTCTGAACCTGCCTATCCGATGAGGGCTTCGGAGCAGGTTTCTTATACTGTACAGTGTTACAAGTCTGTAAGTATACGTTTTCCAATGACGTGTTTAGCGGCGTATAACTGTCAAACATCTGAGCTCTACGTCGTGGACCTCGGTTCTCATCTCTCTTCTTATTCTGGCCATTGTTTCCTCTCTGCTGGGTTTGCTTGTTTTGTATATTCAGTTGAACTTTCCCGGAACTCTCACCGGACTGTTTAACTGCTACATTGCTCTGTATTCCCTCAATACTGGGCCTCGCATCGTCCTGCTTCCTAGACTGTTTTGCGTCCTCTTGCCGCAAGAATTGAGCGGCCTTGGAGTAAAAACGGTCCAACGATGCGGGCGGTTTTCCAGCTAGCCAGTTCCCGAATTCAGAATCAGGATCAATTCCCTTGGTCAGAGCCATCAATATTGAATTATCGTTAGGATTGGTGATCTCAACGCATGCCGCATGGAACCTCTCCAGGTAACGTCTGAGTGTTTCTCCATGAGCTTGAGTGACGCTGGATAGGGTGTTAACGTCTTTTGGCCTAGCAACATGCATGCAGAATTGCTCTACAAACCTCTTGGCCAATTGATCGAACGAAGAAATTGATCTAGGTGGTAGGCGTGTAAACCACATCATCGCGATTCCCCCCAGAGAGATGGGGAAACTTCGACACTTCACTGCATCGTCGGCCCTTGCAGCGCTCATCGACCATTCATATTTCAGAATATGCTGGTTGGGGTCACTATTTCCTTCATACATCGGGAGAGTCGGCATTCTGAATCACCTAGGGGGTTCAGCGTGTAACACTTCGTCTGTGAAAGGGGTATGACTACGGGAAATCCCCCAATCATCATTAGTGAGCCCCTGACTCTCGCGGATCATCTGACGTATCATGGTTGATATATCCGACACGGGCAGATTCTGAGCTTGATGAGCTAAGGCGTGGTCGGGTTCCACGGTGCGAGTTTGGATCGGGCGCTGTCGACGATCCGTATCTCGCCTCCTTGGCTCAACGTCTTCTGGGACATAAGGTTCAGGAGTATGTCCACGCTGTTGATTGATCGGCTCTGATTGATTTCGGGTATCAACCCTTGTTTCTGCTGCGGCGGTTGTGGCGCGGTTATCCGTGGTATACTGTGGGGCAGTAGTGTACTGTGGGGCAGTACCTCCTCGTGTTGAGGGACCCGTTTGGAAGCTGGTCGATGGTCCTACCCTCAATTGCCCAACAGTTAAGGCGGGCTGATATTCAACAGCTTGAGCGCGACTCCCCTCTAGCCGAGGACGAGTAGTTCGGTGGTGATAATAAGATGAAGCTGAGCTTTCGGTAGACGCTCTGGAGGCATCATCTCTCCTGGACCTTCTGTGCCCCCGACGGTTTAGCTGGTTGGTCAGCTCGATATTGGCGCGCAACTGTTCCGCCAACTGCTGACGGCTTTGGGTCAGCTCCTGGAGCAATACTTGAAACTCCTGTCGGGTGACTAGCCCTGTTGAGTCCGAGTGAGTGGTATTGTCTTGATTGGAAGAAGGTGGCTGTGTGGGATTCTGCCTATCTCGGCCTTCTTGCTCTGTAGCGGTAGCGCCAGTTCTTGTGCTGACCATTCTCGGTGGTGGAGTCCTCTCCTAGATTTTGAGCAAATCTGAATAGAATGGAAGGATTCCGGACTGGATATCTGGATCTTCCTCTTGGATTTTTGCTATCCGGTATCGATGGCAGATCCAAAGAGCAGGAGAAAAAACTGGTTTTCTCAGTGAAAGCACCAAAGTGTTTGTACCAAAAATGGGCACAACACTCTTCGGGAGTTGTTTGAAGTGATAAAGTGAAGATTATAAATGTAAAACAGAGGTTATCTAACAAAAACTCCAACAAACAGAAATGTAAAATGCACAGACAAGCAATTTAGAGTGGTTCGGCGTATAGCCTACGTCCACTATGAAGTTTTGATGATTTTATTGATTATCTTTCAATGATTACAAGCGGTTACAGCAATGAACAGCGGATTACAGATTAGAATTCGAAATTGACAGCAAAAGTTGGATGCTAATCTCAATCCGGTAGAGTCTGGACGCTTCAGAGAAAAAAGATCCTTTTTCCGTTGATTCTGGGTCTCTATTTATAGGCGTAGGAGGTTCAGATCGCGCCCAAATCTCGGGAGACTTCTCCAGGCACGAGAGTGGACCCATTCGACTATTTCCAGAAAGTTTCAAGTCGATCTGTGATCGATACGAAGCCATTTCGTATCGATCGAGATTATCTCCAATTGAGCTCAAATTTGGTGGACACGATCCTCAGCATGTATGCGAGCTTCCCTTAAAATTTCATTGGATTTGGACCAGTAGATCACGAGATATGGTCGATACGAACTGAGATTTCTCGAAGGCTGTCTGATTCGTCTCCATGATTTCGACTCGATACCTTCGTGTCGATGTTCGCGCGTGCTCTTGGGATGACGTGTTGCGCGCGCTTCGCCTCGATCCGGTCTTTGCGCCGTATTGACTGCTTCGACTCCATGCATCTCGCCTTTTTTGCATCGATGGATGACACGTCATCCTAGTTGGTTGACTCGATGGATATGAACAAGTCACTGGGCACGTATTCGAAGCAAGGCTTTCTAGTGGATACGAAGTGGACATGGCCTGATGGATACGAAGTAGACATGGACTGATGGATACGAACTGTTAAGACCTCGGTTTCGATGTCTACTATGAATTTTGACAAACGACAACTATATACATTATGTACTAACATTTGTTTTGCAGGAATAGCCACAAGAATGGATTCATATTATCTTCATGCTGCATATATGTTGTTTTGGGTCTTTGTTTAGTATTAAAATATTGTGAAAATCTCTCCTTTAAGATATATATAAATACACACCAGTGCTAAGAATAAAACTCAATTTCAGGCTGAATTCAGACGTCTGAAATAACCTATTCAGACGTCTGAATCTGAAGTTAAAATTCAATTTTTCAACAATATTCAGACGTCTGGTTCTGTTATTTCAGACGTCTGAATATAGATAAAAATAGCCTATTTACTTTCTGTTTTGCACGCTTCAAATTTCAGAAGTCTAAAATTTATTTTCAGACGGCTGAATCTTTACAACTGCTATTTTTGTGAAAAGACACTTCTCTTCACCTAAGAGAAACTCTTTCAAAATCAATGGTTGCAACTGTTCTTTTCAATATAACTTTTCATCTATAGTTGCAACTCTTTATACACTATAAATAGATTACAGAATTCAACAAACAATTCACCGAATCTAATTTTAATATTCTTGAATTCCTATCTATTCTATATTTTCAAACTGCACTCAAACTGATTATATTTTCTGATCGCTTGATCACTCTATCTTCCACTATTCTCAAAGCACATCACTATATATCCTAAAGGAGAAGATTATAGGAAGATTGTACTATCAAAAGACAAATTCGTGTTATCAAGAACACACTGTGTCAAATACTCTTTGTATAAGTTGAAGTCCTGTTCTGCTGCTCAGGCGTGTGAAGTCCTCTTCGGCTGTTGAGGCAAAATCCTGTTCTGTTGCTCAGGTCCCTTGTTCGGCTGTTCAAGGGTTGTTGTAAACCTGTTCCTCCGGGTTAAGTGAGGATTGTTGTTAGTGAAATTCCAGAAGGAGTCTGGGACTGGACGTAGAACGGGAAGTTCGAACCAGTATAAAAATTCCTGGTGTGCTCGTTTATTATTTACTATTATCTGCTAATTGTTTTTTTATTCCGCACTGCTTTTGTACTATTCCATATAGCACGATCCGCACCGAACTTTCATTTGGTATCAGAGCTAGAATCTAATAACCGTTACACAGTTATTTGATAATCTGCTTATATGGCCAACATGGATAACAACGCTATTCCAAATCCTGTCACTAACTCTGGCATCGTAGAAGGACAAGCCACTGGACGACCTCCTTTCTTCAATGGATTAAATTATAACTATTGGGCGACACGAATGCGTATTTATATGCAGGCTAATGGTTTTGATGCTTGGAATATCACACAAGCCGAATACACTGCACCAACCACTGAATATACTACTTGGTCGACAGCCCAAAAAGCAGAAGCTACCTTAAATGCCAAGGCTATGAACATGTTGTTTTGTGCTCTAGATAGAAATGAATTCAATCGTGTTAGCATATGCACCACTGCATATCAAATATGGCAAACATTAAAAACAACTCATGAAGGAACAAGCAAAGTCAAGCAAAGCAAGATATCTATGCTCAAAAATCAGTTCCAAAATTTCAGAATGAAGCAAGACGAGTCCATAAATGATATGTACTCTAGATTTCAAGATATCCATCATGCCTTGATCGGACTTGGTGTAACATATTCAGATGCAGATGTTGTCTCAAAAATCCTAAACTCTCTAACTGACGAATGGGAAAGAAAAGTTTTGGCAATTGAAGAAGCTAACGATATTTCCGAAATGAAGCCAGAAGAATTAATAGGAAATCTAATGTCATATGAAGTCAATCTGCAGGCAAAACGAGTTCAAACTCAAGACAGGAAGAATATAGCCTTCCATGCTGAAAAAGATGAATCAGAATCAGATGATGAAGATTTAGCATTTATTGCTAAAAATTTCAAAAAGTTTCTCAAACACAAAAAGGGAAATAGAAACAATGGAAAAAGGAACTTTAATAAACTTTCTTCATCTGTTCTAGAATGCTTCAACTGTCAAAAGAAAGGACACATGCAAAAAGATTGTCCAGACCAGAAGAAATCGAATTACAACAAGTTTAAGAAGGACAAGATCAAGAAGAAAGCATTCTCTGTCACTTGGGATGATTCAGACTCTTCGTCTTCTGATAGTAGCAGTGAAAGCGAAAATGAACAAGCTAATCTATGCTTCATGGCTACTGAAAATGAGGTATCAAATTTTACCTTCGATGATATGGTTGAAATTAATACTGAATTAATTAGTACTATGAAAAATCTCAAGAAAAAGTATAAAGAAGCTGTTGAACAAAAGAACAAAGCAGAATTCGAAAGAGATATGCTTAAAGACGAGAAGAAAATATTAGAAGAGGAATTAGAGAAAATTCAACTTTCATCTTCTAATAATGATTCTCAATTAACCTTCTTGAGTCAAGAAATTGAAACTCAAAAAGGAAAGAACGATGCTTTGTCTTCTGAAAATCATGAGCTAAAATCTAAAGTCAAACTGATTGAGTTGGAAAATACTGGATTAAAGGCTAAATTAGAAGATATTTCTAAAAATATCTCTAATTTTAATAAGGGGAGAGAAAATTTATCTAAGATAATTGAAAACTCTCAGCCTTCTACCAGTAAAAAGGGACTAGGATATATTAAGAAACAAATAGCTCCTCAAAATAATTGGAGACAGTTTGTTAAATCAAAATCCACATCAGTTCAATCTAAAAGAAATCAAGAACTGAAAGCTTCTATACATAAACCAAAAAGGATACAGATATCTAAAACCATAAAAATATGGGTTCCTAAAACAAACAATAGTTTGATTAGGAATACATATATAAAATCCTTTTTGGAAACTGTTCATAAAAGTCAGAATTATATTTACAAAGGGAATACCGGACCCGAATGGGTTTGGTTTCCTAAGATCTAACTCTTAGGACCCTATAAAAAGGTGGGTACCAATGGTCTTAATTCTATTTTTTGCAGGTCCCACTTAAAAAGAAAGGAAAGTGGATTCTAGATAGTGGTTGCTCTAAACATATGACTGGAGACAAAAGTATGCTGACAAATATTACTTACACAAATGAAGGCTCAGTCACATTTGGAGATAATTCCAAAGGTTATATCATCGGCAAAGGCGATGTGAGCAACTTCGGTAACTCTAATACTCCTCTTATCTCTAATGTTTTACTTGTTAAAAACCTGAAGCACAATTTGTTGAGTATCAGCCAATTGTGTGACAAAGGATTCAAAATCTCTTTTTCCGAAGATAAGTGTAGCATTTTAGATCACAGTGGAAATCTCATATTTGAAGGTAATAGAAACAGAAATATATATGTTCTGAATATGAAAGTCAATCATAATTCAGATATGTGCTTAATAGCTAATGAAAATGATCCTTGGTTATGGCACAAACGTTTCTGTCATATTAACTTCAAATCCATTAATAAGTTATCTAAAAATAACTTAGTAAAGGGGTTACCAAAAATGAACTTTAAAGTAGATCATATTTGTGATGCCTGTCAATTAGGTAAATTAACAAAATCATCATTTAAATCTAAAAAGGTCATTTCGACATTACAACCACTAGAGTTACTTCATATGGATCTATTTGGACCAACACAAGTGCAATCCATAAATCATAACAAATATGTGTTTGTAATTGTCGATGATTTTTCTAGATATACTTGGACAATTTTTATGAAAAATAAAAGTGATACTTTTGATCACTTTAAAATTTTCGTCAAGAGAATCCAAAACTTGAAGGAATTAAAAATTAAGAATATTCGGAGTGATCATGGAGGAGAGTTCGAAAATGAAGCTTTTGAACAATTCTGTAAAAAGAAAGGAATTTCTCATAATTTCTCGTTTCCTAGAACTCCACAACAAAATGGAGTTGTAGAACGAAAGAATAGAACTTTACAGGAATGTGCAAGAACTTTGTTAAATGGAAGCACACTTCCAAAACATTTTTGGGCAGAAGCTGTAGCAACTGCCTGTTATGTTTTAAACAGGGTTTCCATTCGACCTCTCACTAAGAATACTCCGTATGAACTCTTTAATAGCAGAAAACCAAACATATCCTATTTCAAAGTTTTTGGTTCAAAATGTTTTATATTAAACACTAAAGATCAGCTTGGCAAATTTGATGCGAAATCTGACGAAGGTTTCTTCCTAGGATATTCGGATCGAAGCAAGGCCTATCGAGTGTTTAATAAAAGAACAAATACTGTTGAGGAAACTCTACATGTATCGTTTGATGAAAATTTTCAACAAATAACAAGTATAAATAATGATGATGATGATAACATCATAAATACAGAATCTGAAAATGTTAAAATAAATGAAAACGAAATTGATAATCCTAATAAGAACAATAATATTCAAAATGAATTAAAATCTCCACCACATATTTTACGGGATCATCCTGTTCAAAACATTATTGGAGAAATTAATTCAAACGTTCGAACTAGGAATCAATTAAACCAAATGGGCCACGTAGCATTCTTATCTACTATCGAGCCAAAGAACCCAAAGGAAGCTTCTACCGACGAATACTGGATCATTGCAATGCAAGAAGAACTAAATCAGTTTGAGCGCAATGAAGTTTGGGAATTAGTTCCTAGACCAAGTAATCAAACTGTTATTGGAACAAAATGGGTTTACAAAAACAAGGCGGACGAACAAGGAAATATCACTAAAAATAAAGCAAGATTGGTGGCTCAAGGATACAATCAGGAAGAAGGTATCGACTATGAAGAGACATTCGCTCCTGTAGCAAGACTAGAAGCAATTCGAATACTACTGGCCTATGCGTGTTTTCATAATTTTAAACTTTATCAGATGGACGTTAAAAGTGCCTTTCTGAATGGATATATTAAAGAAAATGTGTATGTTGAACAACCTCCCTTATTTGCTCATGAAAAATATCCCAATCATGTATATAGACTTAAGAAGGCTCTATATGGTTTAAAACAAGCACCACGTGCTTGGTACGAACGACTTAAGAGCTATCTAATCTCTTCGGGATTTCAAATTGGAAAGGTTGATCAAACATTATTCATTAAACATTCAAAAAGGGATATTTTAATAGTTCAAATCTACGTTGATGATATCATTTTTGGTTCCACCAACGAAAAATTATGTCAGGATTTTTCGGATATTATGACTAAGGAATTTGAAATGTCCCATATGGGAGAATTATCATACTTTCTTGGTCTACAGATTAAGCAATTACCGAATGGTATATTTTTTAATCAAGAAAAATATTGTAATAATCTAATCAAACGCTTCGGAATGGAAAATACTTCTGCCAAACCAACTCCTATGAGTACGACAACACATCTTGAAAAAGATGAAAATGGCAAAAGTGTTGATCAGAAACAATACCGAAGTATGATTGGATCATTACTATATTTAACTACAAGTCGTCCTGACATAATGATGAGTGTCTGTTTGTGTGCTAGATTCCAAGCCAATCCAAAAGAATCACATTTACGAGCAGTGAAACGTATTCTACGTTATCTAACAAACACAAAGGATTTTGGTCTATTCTATCCTAAAGAATGTCCATTTGAATTAGTTTCATATAGTGATGCTGATTTCGGTGGTTCTCGAACAGACCGAAAAAGTACAAGTGGTACGTGCCATTTTATTGGAAAATCACTTGTATCTTGGTTTAGTAAGAAACAAAATTGTGTTTCTCTTTCTACATGTGAAGCAGAATATATTTCTGCTGCTTTGGCTTGTACTCAAGTAATCTATATGCAACAAACACTCAAAGATTTAAATATAAATTTATCAAATTCAACTATATATTGTGACAACTCTAGTGCTATTAACTTATCTAAAAATCCTATTAATCATTCACGAACAAAACATATTGACATTCGTCATCATTTTCTTCGTGATAATGTTGAAAAAGGGACAATTATTTTAGATTTTGTTTCTTCTGAAAATCAGTTAGCTGATATTTTTACAAAACCTCTTTTAGAAAATATTTTTGTTAAACTAAGGCGAGAACTTGGTATTATGTCTCTTCAAAATTTATGATTTTTTTTTATACTATTTAAATTTTTTCTTTATGGCTAATATCCTTTTTACTATTTTTACCTTTTGTTTTAACAGACGGATATTACTAACAAATGAGTTTCAGCCATTCCTTTATACTATATTTGAACTTTCTATCTTATTATAAATTGTTCAATTCTAATCTTCTTTTTCATCAAAGTCATTTCTATTTTCTGTTTTCTAATAGAAAATTCCCTCTACAATGAAAATCAACTTGTTCATATTACTTCTCTCCATGGCTTCTGAATCCGATGATTCTCCATCTTCTTATTCTACATCATCTCTTGAAATTTTAGTAACTCCAACACCTCATGAGAAAAATAGACCTTATCCTTCTCGTGAACGTTCTAGCTATACTCCTGAAAAAAAGAAATCTCGCCGGTTTCTTTTCTTTGGCTCTCCATCAACCAAAGAGAAAATATCAGAGATGCATCATTACCAAAGAGAACAGTTGGATTTACAACGAGAGATGTATTACGAACAAAAAGTTAATTCCAAACGACTTAGTTTTATTGAACAAGTGGCTTTGAAATTCTGTGGTACATCTCCTAAGAAAGATGTAGTTCAACCTTCAACATCTCAACAAATAACTTCATCTGGATGGAATTCATGGGAGCCGAGTCCACAAACTCCTTCGGTTCCACAAAACTCTTGGGAACGTCAACCATATTGGTCTCCCTTGCGACCATACACAGAGATAACCAAGATCGAACCAGAAGAATGTAAAACTCCAAGTGACTCGGATAAATAATTTCTTATTGATTCTTTTTATATTTTGTGTATTTCTATTTTTTTGTAAAAAGAAAAATTTCAGACGTCTGAACCCTTTATTACAGACGTCTGAACAGTGTAAGAGAATAATGTTTATAACAGTTTCAGACGTCTAAAACTATGATTTCAGACGTCTTAAAATAGGCATTTTTGCACTGTTTTCTTTCTGTTTCAATTTTCTTATATTCAGCCGTCTGAAAGTATTTTTCAAACGTCTGAAAACTGGGAATTTTTTTTAAAATTAATATTACACGAATTTCAAGACACCAAACCCTTTTATTCCTCCCGTCCTTTGCTTTTTTGCTCTTCTTCATCTTCTTCTTTCAGTCATTTCTTCTCCATTGTTATCACCTCCTTCTCAAACAACTCAAATGGCACCTAAATCTAAAAGATCAAGACCATCATCCTCTTCATCTACACCAAACATTGATCAGTGGCTATGGAACGATCAAGCAAGGCAACGATTTGCTCAAATGAATAGATCCAACTTTTTCCCTGGAGCCTTCATCAAATTCGAAGAATTCAGCGCTTATCGTATCCATCAATTTGTAAGAGCAAATGGGTTAGAGTCTCTAGTCTCTTTTGATGCCAACAATATCAAAATTAATCATCTTTTAGTAAAATTATTTTTTGCAAACATGAATCTAGACCATCATACTCCTCACAATCGCAATGATTGTATTTGGACTTTGGTTTGTGGAGTTAAAATATATCTGCCAATTTCAAGGCTTGGTGAAATTCTACGTTGTCCATCAACCGGAATTGATTTAGATGAGATTGATGTGTCTTTAGATTTAACTAATAGAGATGAAGTTTCACATCAATTCTTGAATGATGATATTAATCGACTCACTTCTATTCAACTTCGTCCTCAAGCTCGCATTCTTCATAGAGCATTAATTCGCTCTGTTATTCCAAGGACAGGAAGTTATGAGATAGTTAATAAAAGAAATTTTCAAGCCCTATATGCTGTATACTCCGGTCAACCTATAAATTGGGCTCAAATAATTTTGGAAGAATTCATGGATGTCAATCATAGGAGACGATATAAGACCTTCCACTATGGTGCTTATATTATGAAAATACTTCAAAATTTTAACATTCCTTTTCCTGAGTCCGAATTCTCTTCGATCAAAGAACTTGGGTCTAAAACATTAGGTCTTATGGGATTGCCAAAACACCCGGAAAGTTTAGCATATATCTCTTTCCAAGAATGGGTTGCCAACCGTGATCAAAACCAGCCACAACCTCGTCGGCACGATTCTCATACTCAATCATCTATCCCTCCATCGGAAGAAGAAGATGATAATGATATTGTGATTCTTTCTCCCGACTCTAGCTCAAGGAATGCCTTGGTAACACTTTCCCAAAATCAAGCAAAACTTCAAAACCGAATGAAATCAATAGAACGAAAATCTGAAAAACGTTTTAATTCCATTCGAGGCTTTCTTAACAAAATTTGGGAACGTATTGGTTGTTCAACCTCTTCATCTACCGATGTTTTCAACCCCACTCCTTTTCAATGGTCATCAAGTTCAGAGAATAGAATTAGTGGTGATGATGATGATGAAGTTGGAAGTGACTCCAGTCCTAGATTCTGATCTTTTTTGCTCTTTTATGTTATTTGTTATGTGTCTTTTATGTTGTTTGTTATGTATCTTAAACTATCTTTTGCAACTTCTTTAATTTATGTCTACTTTGATCTATCTTGTAAGATTACTGATTACCTTTTTGCAATGACAAAGGGGGAGAATATGGTGTTAATTCTTTTTAACAGGGGGAGTTTTCATATATAGTTGATACAATGGTGTTAATTCTTTTTGACAGGGGGAGTTTTAGTATATAGTTGTCATCGTCAAAAAGGGGGAGAATGTTAAGACCTCGGTTTCGATGTCTACTATGAATTTTGACAAACGACAACTATATACATTATGTACTAACATTTGTTTTGCAGGAATAGCCACAAGACTGGATTCATATTATCTTCATGCTGCATATATGTTGTTTTGGGTCTTTGTTTAGTATTAAAATATTGTGAAAATCTCTCCTTTAAGATATATATAAATACACACCAGTGCTAAGAATAAAACTCAATTTCAGGCTGAATTCAGACGTCTGAAATAACCTATTCAGACGTCTGAATCTGAAGTTAAAATTCAATTTTTCAACAATATTCAGACGTCTGGTTCTGTTATTTCAGACGTCTGAATATAGATAAAAATAGCCTATTTACTTTCTGTTTTGCACGCTTCAAATTTCAGAAGTCTAAAATTTATTTTCAGACGGCTGAATCTTTACAACTGCTATTTTTGTGAAAAGACACTTCTCTTCACCTAAGAGAAACTCTTTCAAAATCAATGGTTGCAACTGTTCTTTTCAATATAACTTTTCATCTATAGTTGCAACTCTTTATACACTATAAATAGATTACAGAATTCAACAAACAATTCACCGAATCTAATTTTAATATTCTTGAATTCCTATCTATTCTATATTTTCAAACTGCACTCAAACTGATTATATTTTCTGATCGCTTGATCACTCTATCTTCCACTATTCTCAAAGCACATCACTATATATCCTAAAGGAGAAGATTATAGGAAGATTGTACTATCAAAAGACAAATTCGTGTTATCAAGAACACACTGTGTCAAATACTCTTTGTATAAGTTGAAGTCCTGTTCTGCTGCTCAGGCGTGTGAAGTCCTCTTCGGCTGTTGAGGCAAAATCCTGTTCTGTTGCTCAGGTCCCTTGTTCGGCTGTTCAAGGGTTGTTGTAAACCTGTTCCTCCGGGTTAAGTGAGGATTGTTGTTAGTGAAATTCCAGAAGGAGTCTGGGACTGGACGTAGAACGGGAAGTTCGAACCAGTATAAAAATTCCTGGTGTGCTCGTTTATTATTTACTATTATCTGCTAATTGTTTTTTTATTCCGCACTGCTTTTGTACTATTCCATATAGCACGATCCGCACCGAACTTTCACGAACAACCCTTTCTCTCATGGGTACGAGGCAGATACTGGCTGAAGGATACGAAGCGCTTCAACTGCTGATGTGTACGGAGTCCATTGATACGAGCTCGATGGATACGAAGGAAATCGCGTCGAACCTGGGTATCTCGATGGATTCGAAGCTGATTGGTGCGAACCTTGATCGATTCGAACCAGGGCTTCGGTGATGGATACGAAATTTCCCAGAGTGATGGATACGAAATTATCTAGAGTGATGGATACGAAATCATCGTTTTTTCCTTCAATTTGAATCATTCATATCTTGGGTGTGTGAGCCCGGATTGGCTTGAAACTTGGAACGTTGGCTCTCTTCGTTCTACTAGTCACGTCTCATCAATTGCAGCTTGATTTGAACTCGGACAAAATTCATCGATATCCATGACAAGCGACATTTGGAATCCAATCAATTCCTTGGTGTCCTGGCCTTGCCAAAAGGCGGGATAACAATAAGCATGATTATAATGTAGGTTATAATAAGAAAACAGAACATAATGAGGCTTATTTTAAGACTTAGGATAAATTAATAAGCACAGATAGTAAGAATAATAACAAAGGCTTATTTAAAATAATTTATCTAAGTTAATAAGAAAAGATGAAAGTAGGATCCATACCAACAGCATTTTCCTTATGCTGTTTAAGGTAGATAAGTGGTCAATAGTTAAAAGAAAAGATCCGTACCGACAACATTTCCCTTATGCTGTTTAGGGTAGGTAAGTAGTCAATAGTTAAAAGAAAAGATCTGTACCGACAGCATTTCCCTTAAGCTCTTTAGGGTAGATAAGTGGTCAATAGTTAAAAGAAAAGATCTGTACCTATAGCATTTCCCTTATGTTGTTTAGGGTACCAGCAACATTTCCCTTATGCTGTTTAGGGTAGATAAGTGGTCAATAGTTAAAAGAAAAGATCCGTACCGGCAGCATTTCCCTTATGCTGTTTAGGGTAGATAACTGGTCAATAGTTAAAAGAAAGGATCCGTACCAGCAGCATTTCCCTTGGGACACACTTATGCTGTTTAAGGTAGATAAGAGGTCAATAATTGAAAGACTAAATCATGGGGATTTGGACAAGGGACGCTACTAGATTTTGTTTGACAGGGACCAGTACCAATAGCATTCCCTATTTTCTATGGATGCAGTGTCTCACAATAGCCTGAAGTGAGACGAGGGCACGCTTATGCTACTTTGGGTAAATAAAAGGTCAAAAGAGGGAGCAATGAATAGTACGAACCAGCGGTGACCGAGCGTGCGACATCGATTAGGGGAGATAAGTCGCTATTGAGTTCCAAGCACTTAGTGTGTGTCTTTGGTAGACACCATTGCCTTCTGTGTAGGGAGCTATCTAACGTCTAGTCCATAGTAGGTACTATGGAGTAGCAGGCCGATCAAAGGGTAGAATTAGGATTTCAGCCTAATTAAAATAGGATTAGGAATTCAACTTAATCAAAGCAGCTATCAAGGACAAGTGCAAACAATCAAAGTAAACCTATCTTATTAATTGAGCAATAGTTCAACCATATTTATTTTCAGTTTATCTCTTTCCTATTCCCTTTATTTCCTTTTATATACTAGAACTATTGAAGGGTCTATTACTTTTACTTTGCTTAAAGATTGTAGTAGTTACTATCATTCACCAGACTTTTAGTCTGGCCCACTCCTCTATTTTCACCTTTCCCCCCCATAGGCAATCAAGGGAGAGGACAATAGATTGCGGTTACTCGAAGGATTCTTGGAGAAGATTTCTACCATGTATTTCTTTTATTCTAGCTTTAGCTCTTTCTGTGTTGTAACATCCCGAAATTTTCGACTTTCGAAAATTCGACATCGATACTCACTTTATCGACTGCCGAGCCATCGAATGCCGGAAACCCGAAAAGTTATGGTTTTTAAAAAGAAGAAAAAGGTAGAAGCAGAAGAAAAGAGGAAAAAGGAAGAAGAGAAAGAAAAGAAGAAGAAAGAAGAACAACAGAACAACATCAGAACAGAAAACAATATCAGAATCTTACACATCGCAGCGGAACAAAATACAATAGATAATTACTAGTCTTTTAAAACAAAGAACTATACCAGTTTATACATACATCAATCATCAGAGTCAATATACAACAATGGACAGTTATATAACTTATCCTCATACAGAATACACAGCGGAATAAATAATATCAGATACAAATACTACGTCTCGTCCTCCAGCTTATCTCCAAAGCTCCAGAATATCCAGAATATCCTGATAATCTAACTCTAGACTGCCCGTGTGGAAATTGGTGGGCACCCAGAGTTTAGAAGGGAAACAATAAACTCCGAGTCAGTCATGGTGACTGGTGTGAGATCGTAAAACAGTTATTTATTTTTAAAATAAACAACAGGAAAATTTTAAAGTCAATTCGCAATGCTTTTGGAAAATGAAACTACCATAAGACCTCCCGCCACACACACAATGCAAACGCAGAATTGGAGGAGATTTCTTCTTATGATAGTCAAAGATGCTTACTACGCAAAATCAAATTCTTTTTGATATTATTATTAGTGCATAGTGTAGAAAACATTTCGAAAGTATAATATTAATCTTAGCCGACATACGACCAGTATCGTATGCCTACTATAGCTACCATCCAAACAGTGGGGCGCCACCATAAGTGAATGATAGGTTCTACAACTAATACCGTACAAGGCTCGTATTGTTTCTTTGGATTTCCAACAAATGGTCAGGCTAAGGAAATTCCTATCCACGATGGGTACGTCCCTGGAATAGACGACCCGAGAACCTAGCCGGATCTCTGCCAACACAAGGCCGGGTTACCTCTGCAAAAATAGGTAACTACTGACACACGTATGTCATCCCCCGATCATAACCGATCTTCCCGAGGATCCCCGATTTCCAACAAACCACATAGTAAAAATGCAGCAACCACATAGGTTAAGTATCTGGGCTCCATACCATGATACCACCTCTATCCAGAAGGAATGACATACACTAAGGGGCGCTACTCCCTAGAACCTTGCTGCATCCTTCCTGTTTTGACCATTTCCGGGGTATGAGGCTCGACGAAGTCTCGTCCACAAAGCTACGCTTTCTACAAAGCCATGCTTCGGGTCAAACAAAATGATCAACCTATGATCACAAAGATATAAGATCAAACAAATGATCATATCGCAAATGATCAAACACTGATCATTTCACAGCAACACTCAGTATGCCATGTTACCAAATTGGGAGTATATCGCTGATAAATTTCAACTACATAACCTCTGAGTTCGTACGTCTCAGAGAAGGGTGTTAAGCTAACAGAATAAATTCTCCGCCACCAATAGAAATGTATTTGAAAGAAATCAGCTTTATATCTCAAATTGTAACGTCAGACACACAATCCATACAAGTCTGTTCCGGGATCGAACAGAACCGAAGGCACTTCTCACGAAGCCCTTGCACATCTAGATAAATTTCTAATCACGTCCGGACTTCCCGTCACTAAGGGTGATAAAACCTCTAAACCGGAGATCAGCCGATGTAGAGTAACTCGACGGTAATCCTTCCGTTTTCAAAAATATCCGGTCTTCAACACCGGTCTTCGAATGCAATTCATAACGACGTATCACATATTCGGAATGCGTTATACGACCCCATGGTCCTTTCCCGGCTAACCCGAATAGTGAGCGCTTATTCAAAAATAAGTGTGGCATTCAAATTCATCCAATTCACAACAAATACCATTCAAAGTAATTATTGATAGTCGGTTATTTAACTATCAATAAAGATGCGCAACATCATCAGATTCCAAATAATTTCCCCAAATTATTTTATCTTCTAAAATATCTTTACTAGATATAAAATTTCCACTTCAAAAATAAATCAACGTTTATTTTTAAACAACTTCCCTTTCTTTTATAAATTCCCTATTGAATTTATATTTCAAAATATCTTCTGATATACGATTTTCAAATCGATTTCAATATTCACTTTCAATTTATCTTTACAAAGATAAAATCTTAACAAACATTTCACAAATCAATTTATCCATACTTATTTAATAATAAGTAATTCACAAATCTATTTATTTTCAACATTTGAAAATATTCAATATACTTAAATCAGTATTAAGTATACATTTCATTCTTTAAGGAAATCTATTTGAGTCAAAACGAATGTTGCGTAAAACATCGTTACGACGACTCAAAATCACTAGTATAGGGATTCAGATTTAGATAGATATATAAATCCCAATACTACATAAAAAAACATTTCCTTTTGGAAATCATTTACTATAACAACAGTGTTATAGTCCACCATTTCCTTATTTTTCGAAACCGTCTATTTCAACAATAAAATGTTGAAATCTATGGTTTCGATATTTCCCACATTTTAAAAACGTCTTTAAAATGTTTAACTTTATTTTTAATATCACTTCTTCAAAAATAAATCCATTTTATTTAACAATATATTCACTGTCCAAAATCATGAATATAATTCACTTAACCCAATTTCAATCATTTCTACACATTTTATTTCAAGGATAATTCGCTATCCAAAATCGCGAATATATTCCCTTTAATAACCTTTTATATTTAATTCATCAAATTTGATTGACTTTCGAATTTATGAAACAACGTTCATAAATTCCATTTCTATTTTGTAACAACTTCAACTTAATAAATCCCCTTTATTAACAATTCGATTCATAACTCAAATCTTATACCAACAATCCATATTATAAGTTAAATACTTATAATTCCTTTATTTTACAAAAATCATCTCCATTTATAAGTTCACAATTTATAAATTCCATTTATTTATAAATTCTTAAAAATTCATTTTAACGCTTATAAAAACTCGTTTTATAATACCAACATTTTAATTTATAAAATGTCAACTTTATAAACTTTTTAAGTAAACCGTTTATAATATTTTAAAAATCTCAATTTAAACCATTTTATAAATCAATCAACTATTTATTCCAAAAATCACTTTTCGGTTATATTTCACAAAGATCTTAACTTTTATAACTTTAAAATTTGAACGTTTATTTATTTAAAATAAATCACTTCAAAAATTCAATAAAACGTATAATTTCAAAGATCACTTTAAAAATCCTTTTAAATTAAAAGTCGTTATTTTTAAAACTTGAATCCGATGATGCAACAGCACCAATTAGTCAATCACAACATCAAACATCATATATCAACATATGATAACAGAATATACATCAATATCTGTAAATAAATAAATATTGGTGAGGAATCCAGTTGGATCCCTCCAACCTGTTTCCCTGCACCACAGACGTTAGCACAATACCAATTCCACTTCGAGGTGGAATATCGCGGTATATGGGTTTTTATAATATATCCGCTTACTAACGGCGCAATAGGGTCTCATCCGCTATACGAGGTGGGAAATCATCAATCCAATATATACATATGCCAATATGTATATATTGCTATATATATATAGATATATCCTACTATATCTAATATCACAAATCCAAATAGCAATCAATCAGTCAATAAATAACTGCAAATGCAACTTTTCATTTGAGTGAGAAAAAAAATCTCACCTTTGCTTTAATTTGCAATCCAATCTCATTCCAGTTTGTTTTCTCGATTTATAGACCTTGTAACAGACATTATAAGGTTTTATTAATATTCGAAATAAATCAATCAGTTCAATTACCGTTTTATAATTTTGATTCAACTAATAATTTAAATTTCTTTAACTAGGGATTAAATTCTAAACTGATGATTATATTTTTAACTGGTTTCTTCTAATAAATTTATTTAACTAAATTCATTTTTTTTTATAAATTATTTCCAATAGCTAAAATAATTAAATAGTTTAACTCATTTTCTTCCAGTAAACAACATAATTAGAAATTTGCTTTACTGTAAAAAACCTATTCTACATATATACTCCCCTTTGAACATAACAGTAATTTATTTTACTGTAAGAATATCTCCTACCTGCACATTTTTTTTAACAATTTCGAAAGAAGGAAGAAATCATACCCACAAGCACTCGCGACCATCAACTCGAGAAACTCTAGCCTAATTGCAGATCCCAAAATTCAACTCCACGATCGCCGCTGTCTCGAGCCTGACATCGAGACTACCTCGGCTTCGACGACGACAACTGCTGCCCCTTCGATGTCATCCCACGTGACTCATCCCTGTGGCCTTCCACCAGAACCTCGCGCATACACTCACGATGCTACGACATTGCCGATCGAAACCCACCACTCCACCTCGTCAGCGAACATCGACCACCACTTTCCCCAAAAACCTAGCTTTCTACGACGCTCGAATTCCTCATCAGGCTGCGACCTTCGTGCGCGAGCGCTACCATCTCGAGCTCGAGCTCCTTGGACTCACGATGCCAATCGCGACATCATTCCCTGTATTGCGACTTCAAGTCGCGCTGTCATCCCCATTTCGAACGCCGACCTCTGCCCTACCCAGTGCTCACAAGGCGCCCCTTCTTGACTTGACCTGACCGAGCTCGCCTCGAGCCACTGCCGCCTTCGAGACATCTCGTCGCTATCACGCGCGACATCGCGCGCCGCCCCCATCCATCGCGATGAAGTCGCGAACCCTACGACGTTGAAATCGCCTGCCGCTCCTCGTCGAGCCAAGCTCGAACGGTTGATACCCCAGCTTTAAATCGAATGCTCGAAATGGATTTTATTTGTATCGGCCATGAATAAAATTAAAAGAGGGATTTCGACTTTGTTTGATTTTGAATAAGGGAATGTCTCCGGCCATTGTTTTTAATTTCGTTTGTTTTTGAACGAGAAGGGGGGAAGAGACGTGATATTTAAAATTGATTGAAGCATGCCCTTGCACGATTTCTTCCGTGATGCTCGGCTGGAACAAAGGGAGAACGTGTTTGCATTACCCCTACAGTATTTTGATTTGAGGCCAAAAGTGTTAATGTTGATCAACTTTAAATTTTGAATTTAAATTGATTTCGGTTTAAGTCCAACGCGTTTATGTGTCGTACACTCACATAACAACTCCGAACGATACGAAATTTGAAATCCGGTAATAATACAATATCCCGGACCCAATGGAACTGGTTTCGTCGAATTCCGAGACTGTGCCTCGGATGGCTACGTTTAAATATCGATTCGAACGATTAAATTCAAAACCGATCAAAGCAGTTTCAAATTCGATTCTGAGGCTTCTATTATCTTCAGAATTATCAATACGAATTTTAAAAGCTTTTGAAATATTTTTCTTCAGCTAAAAATTGAAGATTTAAATTTTTATTCACTATTCAATAGATTAAATTTTATAATTTAATCGCCAAATTCAAAGTTATATCGGGGATTCAAATTAAATCATCGTTCAAATATTTAAAATTAATTAAATATTCCCAATTTAATTTGTTCAAAATTCTGGGTCGTTACAAACTTCCCTCCTTAAAAGAATTTCGTCCCGAAATTACAAGTTAAGAAAAATGATCCCTAACTCGTCTACTATTTTTCACAAACCAAATAGTTTTATCAAATTTTCAAAACAAATCTTCCTACTAAAGATTCGTTATCAATTCAACTAGCTTTCCAACTTCAATTATAAGTTCAAACAACATTGTTTACTTTCAAAATTCAAATTTAAATTCAAATTCAAATTTTAAACTTTCAAAATTTCTCAAAAATTTTCTAACGCCCTAAATTTCCGAAAAATTTCGCCAGCGTCTCCTTTGCGCGGCTAATACGGCACGACTACAAAACGTCCCTACGGACACTCAGATTTCAAAAAGAAAAAGAAAAAGCCAAGCAGCTAGAGAAATAAGTCATCAAATCTCATATTCAAATTTAAATACATACCTTTTTCGAGCAATTCAAATTATCTTCGAAATCAAATCCAATTCCTTTATACACCTGTATATCCTACTAGCCATAATATCTAGTTACAACATTCAAATCATTTTGCAAATTCTATTACCAAATTTCAATACTTATTTCTTATATCATCTTTTACTTCACTATTGAAGTTATTTATCTATTATCATTCAATTTTGCATTTCAAATTTCATTTGAATTCAATTTCAATCTAATTTGGATTCAATTCAACTTTTGAATATTGAATTTTATCGATTATCTTTAGTTCACTTCAAACTAATCTTGAAACTTCATTTTATTTCGCACGATTCACATTTGTTTTCAACATTCAGTTTCAATTCCAGTTTTATTCACTTTTGTTCATTTCCAAAATTTGTTTTCAATTTACCCTTCGGTTAAATCTACTGTCATTTAAACTGGATTTCCAATTCGAATTCAATTTACTTTTCTTTTATAATCATTGAATTTAATTCGTTCAATACCTTATCCATTTGGTCAACATTCAATTAGCTTCACTTACTAATTTTAGTTTAACTCCACAAATCAAATTCAATTCTAGTTTTATTCACTTATAAATTCAAAATGAATTTCAACTTTCAATTTCATTTAATTGATTCACTTGTACTTACTTTATTTTAACTTTATTCTTTAAGTTAAATTATTCTATCAAAATTCAAATTGTATAAGTTATCAATTCATTTATTATTCTCATAAATATTTTTATATAGCATTCCAGAGTCTTAATAACATTTTCAAAACCATTTTTGAAAACAATTCAAATTATCCTTGAATTTCCAAAACAAACCCAAATTTTTCAAACAACTTCCATTTAAAACAATTTGGCAGCAATTCCTCTTTTGGAAACCCGAAAATGAATTCTAATGATGTGGCCACCATCATCAGGATTATTTTCCAGCGACCTAAAAGAGTTTAGAGCTTTTCATTTCTTCAAAACATTTTTCAAAACCTTTGAAATCCATTTTCAAATCAAAAAATGATTTAACTTTCCAATTTCCCAAAATTTTCAAATTCTTTTCAAAACATTTCCAAAAACCTCTTTGGAATTCCATTTCACATTACAATTCACATTTATAATTTATATTCTCAAATTTCATTTGTACATGGGTTTATTTCCTGGTTCTTTGTTTTAATTCCAATTTCATATACAATTTCCACATATATATTAATGATGATAATTAACATCATTACTTCCTAACAACCATGCATCCATATACTATGATAATTCATAGAAAACCATTTCTTTTCTATACAAAAATAGTTTTGGGTAAAATTATTTCATTCACCCTATTTAAAACAATACTATGTCGGTTTATCTTGTTTAAGAGTTTAGAAACCCCTATCGATTACAGTTAGCTAGACTGCACCGACCAGAATCCATAAACAATCAACCGATAAGCCAACACAATACAAAAAATTTTTATATTCAATAACAAATACGCGCTCATATCTATTATTACACTCAAACTCATTCTAGAGTACTGCTAACTCTATCTCTAATGAGTAACACCCAACAGAGCAGGGTTGTCGCTTAACAATATGCTCTGATACCACGCTGTCATGTACCCGATTCTTCGACTTCCGGAAACCGACATCGATACATCCACTGTATCAACTGTAGAGCAACGAATGCCGGAAACCCGAAAAGTTATGGTTTTTAAAAAGAAGAAAAAGGTAGAAGCAGAAGAAAAGAGGAAAAAGGAAGAAGAGAAAGAAAAGAAGAAGAAAGAAGAACAACAGAACAACATCAGAACAGAAAACAATATCTGAATCTTACACATCGCAGCGGAACAAAATACAATAGATAATTACTAGTCTTTTAAAACAAAGAACTATATCAATTTATACATACATCAATCATCAGAGTCAATATACAACAATGGACAGTTATATAACTTATCCTCATACAGAATACACAGCGGAATAAATAATATCAGATACAAATACTACGTCTCGTCCTCCAGCTTATCTCCAAAGCTCCAGAATATCCAGAATATCCTGATAATCTAACTCTAGACTGCCCGTGTGGAAATTGGTGGGCACCCAGAGTTTAGAAGGGAAACAATAAACTCCGAGTCAGTCATGGTGACTGGTGTGAGATCGTAAAACAGTTATTTATCTTTAAAATAAACAACAGGAAAATTTTAAAGTCAATTCGCAATGCTTTTGGAAAATGAAACTACCATAAGACCTCCCGCCACACACACAATGCAAACGCAGAATTGGAGGAGATTTCTTCTTATGATAGTCAAAGATGCTTACTACGCAAAATCAAATTCTTTTTGATATTATTATTAGTGCATATTGTAGAAAACATTTCGAAAGTATAATATTAATCTTAGACGACATACGACCAGTATCGTATGCCTACTATAGCTACCATCCAAACAGTGGGGCACCACCATAAGTGAATGATAGGTTCTACAACTAATACCGTACAAGGCTCGTATTGTTTCTTTGGATTTCCAACAAATGGTCAGGCTAAGGAACTTCCTATCCACGATGGGTACGTCCCTGGAATAGACGACCCGAGAACCTAACCGGATCTCTGCCAACACAAGGCCGGGTTACCTCTGCAAAAATAGGTAACTACTGACACGCGTATGTCATCCCCCGATCGTAACCGATCTTCCCGAGGATCCCCGATTTCCAACAAACCACATAGTAAAAATGCAGCAACCACATAGGTTAATTATCTGGGCTCCATACCATGATACCACCTCTATCCAGAAGGAATAACATACACTAAGGGGCGCTACTCCCTAGAACCTTGCTGCATCCTTCCTGTTTTGACCATTTCCAGGGTGTGAGGCTCGACGAAGTCTCATCCACAAAGCTACGCTTTCTACAAAGCCATGCTTCGGGTCAAACAAAATGATCAACCTATGATCACAAAGATATAAGATCAAACAAATGATCATATCGCAAATGATCAAACACTGATCATTTCACAGCAACACTCAGTATGCCACGTTACCAAATTGGGAGTATATCGCTGATAAATTTCAACTACATAACCTCTGAGCTCGTACGTCTCAGAGAAGGGTGTTAAGCTAAGAGAATAAATTCTCTGCCACCAACAGAAATGTATTTGAAAGAAATCAGCTTTATATCTCAAATTGTAACGTCAGACACACAATCCATACAAGTCTGTTCCGGGATCGAACAGAACCGAAGGCACTTCTCACGAAGCCCTTGCACATCCGGATAAATTTCTAATCACGTCCGGACTTCCCGTCACTAAGGGTGATAAAACCTCTAAACCGGAGATCAGCCGATGTAGAGTAACTCGACGGTAATCCTTCCATTTTCAAAAATATCCGGTCTTCAACACCGGTCTTCGAATGCAATTCATAACGACATATCACATATTCGGAATGGGTTATACGACCCCATGGTCCTTTCCCGGCTAACCCGAATAGTGAGCGCTTATTCAAAAATAAGTGTGGCATTCAAATTCATCCAATTCACAACAAATACCATTCAAGGTAATTATTGATAGTCGGTTATTTAACTATCAATAAAGATGCGCAACATCATCAGATTCCAAATAATTTCCCCAAATTATTTTATCTTCTAAAATATCTTTACTAGATATAAAATTTCCACTTCAAAAATAAATCAACGTTTATTTTTAAACAACTTCCCTTTCTTTTATAAATTCCCTATTGAATTTATATTTCAAAATATCTTCTGATATACGATTTTCAAATCGATTTCAATATTCACTTTCAATTTATCTTTACAAAGATAAAATCTTAACAAACATTTCACAAATCAATTTATCCATACTTATTTAATAATAAGTAATTCACAAATCTATTTATTTTCAACATTTGAAAATATTCAATATACTTAAATCAGTATTAAGTATACATTTCATTCTTTAAGGAAATCTATTTGAGTCAAAACGAATGTTGCGTAAAACATCGTTACGACGACTCAAAATCACTAGTATAGGGATTCAGATTTAGATAGATATATAAATCCCAATACTACATAAAAAAACATTTCCTTTTGGAAATCATTTACTATAACAACAGTGTTATAGTCCACCATTTCCATATTTTTCGAAACCGTCTATTTCAACAATAAAATGTTGAAATCTATGGTTTCGATATTTCCCACATTTTAAAAACATATTTAAAATGTTTAACTTTATTTTTAATATCACTTCTTCAAAAATAAATCCATTTTATTTAACAATATATTCACTGTCCAAAATCATGAATATAATTCACTTAACCCAATTTCAATCATTTCTACACATTTTATTTCAAGGATAATTCGCTATCCAAAATCGCGAATATATTCCCTTTAATAACCTTTTATATTTAATTCATCAAATTTGATTGACTTTCGAATTTATGAAACAACGTTCATAAATTCCATTTCTATTTTGTAACAACTTCAACTTAATAAATCCCCTTTATTAACAATTCGATTCATAACTCAAATCTTATACCAACAATCCATATTATAAGTTAAATACTTATAATTCCTTTATTTTACAAAAATCATCTCCATTTATAAGTTCACAATTTATAAATTCCATTTATTTATAAATTCTTAAAAATTCATTTTAACGCTTATAAAAACTCGTTTTATAATACCAACATTTTAATTTATAAAATGTCAACTTTATAAACTTTTTAAGTAAACCGTTTATAATATTTTAAAAATCTCAATTTAAACCATTTTATAAATCAATCAACTATTTATTCCAAAAATCACTTTTCGGTTATATTTCACAAAGATCTTAACTTTTATAACTTTAAAATTTGAACGTTTATTTATTTAAAATAAATCACTTCAAAAATTCAATAAAACGTATAATTTCAAAGATCACTTTAAAAATCCTTTTAAATTAAAAGTCGTTATTTTTAAAACTTGAATCCGATGATGCAATAGCACCAATTAGTCAATCACAACATCAAACATCATATATCAACATATGATAACAGAATATACATCAATATCTGTAAATAAATAAATATTGGTGAGGAATCCAGTTGGATCCCTCCAACCTGTTTCCCTGCACCACAGACGTTAGCACAATACCAATTCCACTTCGAGGTGGAATATCGCGGTATATGGGTTTTTATAATATATCCGCTTACTAACGGCGCAATAGGGTCTCATCCGCTATACGAGGTGGGAAATCATCAATCCAATATATACATATGCCAATATGTATATATTGCTATATATATATAGATATATCCTACTATATCTAATATCACAAATCCAAATAGCAATCAATCAGTCAATAAATAACTGCAAATGCAACTTTTCATTTGAGT
Source organism: Allium fistulosum (assembly GCA_030737815.1). Taxonomy (NCBI): domain Eukaryota; kingdom Viridiplantae; phylum Streptophyta; class Magnoliopsida; order Asparagales; family Amaryllidaceae; genus Allium; species Allium fistulosum. Next base: position 1,362,954,199 of record CM060902.1, on the reverse strand, counting down.
GAGAAAAAAAATCTCACCTTTGCTTTAATTTGCAATCCAATCTCATTCCAGTTTGTTTTCTCGATTTATAGACCTTGTAACAGACATTATAAGGTTTTATTAATATTCGAAATAAATCAATCAGTTCAATTACCGTTTTATAATTTTGATTCAACTAATAATTTAAATTTCTTTAACTAGGGATTAAATTCTAAACTGATGATTATATTTTTAACTGGTTTCTTCTAATAAATTTATTTAACTAAATTCATTTTTTTTTATAAATTATTTCCAATAGCTAAAATAATTAAATAGTTTAACTCATTTTCTTCCAGTAAACAACATAATTAGAAATTTGCTTTACTGTAAAAAACCTATTCTACATATATACTCCCCTTTGAACATAACAGTAATTTATTTTACTGTAAGAATATCTCCTACCTGCACATTTTTTTTAACAATTTCGAAAGAAGGAAGAAATCATACCCACAAGCACTCGCGACCATCAACTCGAGAAACTCTAGCCTAATTGCAGATCCCAAAATTCAACTCCACGATCGCCGCTGTCTCGAGCCTGACATCGAGACTACCTCGGCTTCGACGACGACAACTGCTGCCCCTTCGATGTCATCCCACGTGACTCATCCCTGTGGCCTTCCACCAGAACCTCGCGCATACACTCACGATGCTACGACATTGCCGATCGAAACCCACCACTCCACCTCGTCAGCGAACATCGACCACCACTTTCCCCAAAAACCTAGCTTTCTACGACGCTCGAATTCCTCATCAGGCTGCGACCTTCATGCGCGAGCGCTACCAGCTCGAGCTCGAGCTCCTTGGACTCACGATGCCAATCGCGACATCATTCCCTGTATTGCGACTTCAAGTCGCGCTGTCATCCCCATTTCGAACGCCGACCTCTGCCTTACCCAGTGCTCACGAGGCACCCCTTCTTGACTTGACCTGACCGAGCTCGCCTCGAGCCACTGCCGCCTTCGAGACATCTCGTCGCTATCACGCGCGACATCGCGCGCCGCCCCCATCCATCGCGATGAAGTCGCGAACCCTACGACGTTGAAATCGCCTGTCGCTCCTTGTCGAGCCAAGCTCGAACGGTTGATACCCCAGCTTTAAATCGAATGCTCGAAATGGATTTTATTTGTATCGGCCATGAATAAAATTAAAAGAGGGATTTCGACTTTGTTTGATTTTGAATAAGGGAATGTCTCCGGCCATTGTTTTTAATTTCGTTTGTTTTTGAACGAGAAGGGGGGAAGAGACGTGATATTTAAAATTGATTGAAGCATGCCCTTGCACGATTTCTTCCGTGATGCTCGGCTGGAACAAAGGGAGAACGTGTTTGCATTACCCCTACAGTATTTTGATTTGAGGCCAAAAGTGTTAATGTTGATCAACTTTAAATTTTGAATTTAAATTGATTTCGGTTTAAGTCCAACGCGTTTATGTGTCGTACACTCGCATAACAATTCCGAACGATACGAAATTTGAAATCCGGTAATAATACAATATCCCGGACCCAATGGAACTGGTTTCGTCGAATTCCGAGACTGTGCCTCGGACGGCTACGTTTAAATATCGATTCGAACGATTAAATTCAAAACTGATCAAAGCAGTTTCAAATTCGATTCTGAGGCTTCTATTATCTTCAGAATTATCAATACGAATTTTAAAAGCTTTTGAAATATTTTTCTTCAGCTAAAAATTGAAGATTTAAATTTTTATTCACTATTCAATAGATTAAATTTTATAATTTAATCGCCAAATTCAAAGTTATATCGGGGATTCAAATTAAATCATCGTTCAAATATTTAAAATTAATTAAATATTCCCAATTTAATTTGTTCAAAATTCTGGGTCGTTACATGTGTACTGGCTTATTATTATGGATATTTGTACTTTGATTTTTGTTGAGACTACGAGTTTTTATTTCATGAGACATGTTGGGTTTTGAGACATGTATGTTGTATTTGGATTTTTACTTATTTGGTTTATGAAGCAATTATGAAGCTTTTGTTTTAAATAAGTTATTATTTTAGTTTCCGCAGTTTTTACCGATTTTTGTCTTGTGAATCTTAGTCTCTGTTAGTTTCGGTTATACCTACAACGCACCATGCCTTTTAATGTGTCCTTTTGGGTATATTAAGGGGTGTGGGGGTGTTACACCGAGCATCTCTTAAGTTATTGCACGCACGTTAGACACCGGATAGGGGATGTAAAATCCCGTAACATCTCTGAAGCCGTTACACTCATATTTACTTATTTTGATTTAACTTAAATAAGATCTTTTAGTTCTTACTTGAATGTTTTGTCTTTCCATTACACTCGGGTCAGCATGAGCATTTTAGTGTTGAAGACCTTATTTCTGGAGGACAAAGACAGAGTTTAGTATTCTATTATCAGTATTATTCCACTGAATCATGTTGTTCCGCTGCATTATTTATTTATTCATGCTGTATTTATAACTCTGATATATTGTAAAGTGTAATCAAATGTTATTTGTAAAACAGCTTCATGAACTGTTTATTTGATTATTATATTTTGTCATTCCACTATGAGATTTTGTGTTTTGTTTTTTTTTCTTTTCTTATTTACCCCATTAACAATCCCCCCTTTTAAATGGTTTGAGTTGACATGTATGGTTTATTGTCGATTTAAACCATCCAAAAAGGTGGATCGTTACAAATACTATCCACAACAATCAATCGATTGATAATCGACATAAATCAACTAGCAGATAAATAGATACTCAAATTAACATATTAGCAGAACGGTAATTTATTTTGCTAAACAGAATGTCAACAATAAAATTTAATTACTAAGCGACGTAATTATATACGACCAGTATTTATTTAATATTAAATTTAACTACAACATATGGATCAAATGATTTCATAAGTGTGTTTTATAAGTCGATACGAACTCAACGTTGGAAACCGCATGTCATATGAGTTCCGAATGAAGAAGTTATGCCTTTATTAAGTTTAACGTTTGAAATTCGTTTTTTTATATAAACACACACACACATACATGCATATAAGTCCCAAAATACAACACCCCTACACCCACATCCTACCTTCTCCTCCGTCAAACAAACCTCCACTTCCAATTTAAAACTAAACACTCCGGTGCAAAAAGATGCGCACACGCGTGCACGTGCCCGAACCCCGAGAGCTCCCCGTCGCCACCATGTCACTACCAGCAAAGGCGTCATTGCCTGCACCCCCCTAGCCGAATCGCCGCCACAAGCTCCGACCCTCTCCATCTCTTAAACGCCATGTGACCGAACCTAAAACAAGCCACAAGTTTAAAACGCGACGACCAATCTCTCAACCATCATTACCACCACCACCTGCACACCTTACCTCCTCCACCACACTTTCACCTATAGCCGCGTGCACCATTGGCCCCACTGCAGCGAAGTTCGACACTGCCAAACTCCTGGATACAAATCACGACCAAACGCATATACCCATTATCCTTAAACCCTAACTCAGGATACTTGTAATGACCCGGATTTTCCATCGTTTGATTTTGAATATTTAAATATTTTTAAATATTGATTTGGAATATAAGTTGATTTTGAATATGAAGATTTTAGTTGAAGTTATAGAATGAATTTAAATTTCAAATATAGCAATTTATCATAATACGGAAATGTTAAATAATTGAAACTTGAGTTGAATATGAATCGAAACAATTTCTAATGTTGATATAAATTTCATTTGAATTAGAATTGAGTTAGTAAGTTTTTAAAACTGAAATTTAAAGTGATTTCGCCAATTTTTGAAATCATCGATTTAATCGACGCATTAAAATATCCTTCCGGGCCATAGTCTCGGAATTCACGAAACTAATTCCATTGGATCTGTAATAGTGTATGTAACGACCCGCTATTTTGGACCATTCGCATCCGCACATGTCGGACTTGAATAATTCAAAATACCGAATTGTTAATTTAAATTTGGAAAAACTGAGCATATACAGTAAATAAAATAATCACAGATCACAGATACAGAGTAATAAATGCAGCGGAAACAAAAGATAGTAGTTCATGAAGCTACTATATACATATCAGAGTTAAATAAGGTACAACAAATGTCTCGAATACAATATCAGAATACATCACTAGAATCAACTGGATATCTGAAACTGGATAGATAGCTGGATCTCCAAGCGAAGCTCCAACTCCAAAGGTGAGTCTCGAATACTGGTACACTCAGTCTGACCCAAGCGTAAAGCAAAACACAAAACACTCGAGTCAGGATTAACATTCTTATATCAATAAATCCAACTCAAGTGAAATAACAACCGAAATACAAGTAACTCAAAGGATGTTTGGAATAACCATCCTTTAAGGATCCGTTAAACTATCTACTATGTAGTAGTGTACGGTAAATAGATAATGCCTATCAGTAATATAAAGTATCAAAATAGTGTTAAGGCGTTACCATTATCCCCCTTAACACATTTTATATAAGCGTTATAGTTTATACAGCACTGTAAACTCCACCGTAAACTAGTGGGATATCAGGGAGTACTCCATAGGTATAACACAAAACAAATCGTAGTGGTCGCATATATAGGGATACAAGTATGACAAGGCACATGAGGCAATACCCAAGGTAGTGAAACTACCGTTTGCCTGATCCGGACTGGTGAGAACGCATCGCCGCAACGATCGCAACACCACGAAACAACACTCCCAAAATTCGAAGGTGCACCAATCGATAACAAGTAATGAGTAGTATTCGAAGAAGTGTGTTCTCTCGAGGCAGCTAACCCCATTTGGCTCGGCACGGCTCCTGTTTTAGTCATTTCCAATTTGACACAAGTGTCAAGGCTATCCATTATCGTTCTCTTTCTTCAGTCATCACGTACATCATTCCAACCACTTCATTCTGGATCATACTTCGCGTATAGTTATTAAAGTGGTATTCGGTTTAGACAGTGAGTATGTCCCTAACCGATTCCGGTCTCTTTAATAACTTTCGTAATTATTACACCGATTGGTCGTTTTTTTATTTCAAAACCAAATCAATTTCAATCTCAATTAGAATTTGTAAACCAACATTTCATTTGTCTTTCTAAACCAATTTCCAAAAATTTACGTTTCAAAACATCCAAATTACCATTTCAAAATCTTATAATACAATTTCGATTTTTATTTAAACCCATTCCAATATTCATTTAAATTCGTATATAAGTTTCATTCCGAAATTATTTAAAATGATTTAATCTATATTCAAATCAATTTAAGTTCATTTATTGAGTTCATTCAATATTTGTTAAGTAAATTTATCCTTCAAAACAATTTCTATTTAATTTCCAATTTATTAAATCAATTATTTAAGTTCAAATCCATTAACTCAAAACTTACAAATTGCATTAAATTAAATTCCTCAAATCAAATTCTTTACATTTCAAATCTTACATTAATTTCAATAAAACACATTTTATTTCTTATTAGAGAAATTCAATTTCACTTATTAATTTACTTAGTTACAATTTCAAAACTCAATTAATAAAGAAACTTAAATTCACTTATTCAAGAAGTTCAATTTTACTTAATAAAGAATTCAATTTTATTTAATTATTAAATAATTCAATCTTATTTAATTATTAAATAATTTCAAAACTTAATTATTAACTAATTTCAAAACTTAATTATTAATAATTCAAAATTTAATTATTAAATAATAAATTTTAAAACAGCATTCCTTCATTATCTACTATGTTAATATTTTGGTTCAGATTATTAAACATTAACATTTCCTTTCATTAAAATTCAAATTCCAACTTCGTTTCAAAACCATATTATTTATTCAAATAAAATCTTCATGTTATTTTTATATCAAATTATTGACCAATCGATTTTTATTAATTCTCTATCCTAGGTCAAAGTTCAATTTGGGTATTTATCATTTCAACCCGATTCCATTTCAATTCAAAAATCAAAGCATAACAAAGGGAACTTGTAGTGTGATAACTGGGATGGTGTCAAAGTAAATAAACAAGCAATAACAACAATCAATAACAATCCAATAATTAATTCAAATAATCCCGAAATAATCGTATTAATTTACATTGTTGTTTGTGCAAATTAATATAATTATTTCTAGAATCTACACTATCATTTCATGTAGATTAAAGATTATTGCACTAATATTTTATGCGGTTCTTCACTTGGTATCTATTATTCAATTCATACTACATCAATTTATACACATACATTTAAATGGTTCAAAGTGTGGTTAACACTATTTCTACGTGTCAATTTATTTAACATTTAAAGGGGTCATATTATGCAAATGTCATCAATCAAATTAACACATATATCAAATCTAACTATCCTATGTCAATTTCAATTTCAAATTTATTTATCACTTCCAACATTAACAAATTTAACGTCTAATGTAAACATCAAACAATCAATCATTTAACAACCAAACTGGATTATCATTGTATATATAACAGATAATGGTGTCAGATGTCACAGGTGAACTAATACAAGTAATAGCACATATAACAGTGTAATTAACTAACAACAGCATATTTCAATTGTCGTTTCAATTGAAATTAAATTTAATAAATAAAAGAACATTAATCGTGAGTGATTGCTCACATTTCGAGGCTAGAGAGATTCAACGATCGAACGAGTTACTAATCCAAGTGCGAATTCCAAGGCAAAGCATGATTGGCACGATTCGACGATCAAAGCTGATAGGTAAGGATTCGACGAAATCAATTAGACTGGATCGATGAAGAAATTAATATAAGTGAATATATATAACCATATATACTGTATATATAAATCATTGTTAAATTATAACACACAAACTAAAATCAAACATATATTTTCACAATATTTAAATTATAACCTTTATCTTATCTTTGCAAATTCAAACATATAACATAAAACCTCTATAATCATCACATATTTTATTTCAAATCATAAATTCACAAAATTCATATATGGAACCAGACTATAAAACTTGCATATCAAAATACATAAACTGACATCATATATGAAATAACAGAGTACTACTGACCAAAGTAATCAAGACATATATGCAACAAACTTTACTTTATATTACAAAATTTTGGAAATATATGTTATCAAAATATATATACCTTAACATATTAACAACAGATTATATATATATATATATATAAAACAGAAATCAAAATAGGAACTAGCTTTAAAATTTATATACTTATAAAAATTGAGATATAAAACTCAACAGCTTAAATATATATACATAGTAAAAATATTAAAACATGTTCAAGCAAAGTATACTTCACATTCTCCTTTGTTCTGCCATCTATACAATCCCAAAAGTACAAGAAAAGATTTGGAACGGGCAAACATGAGCAGGCAGACTTTCATAAAAATTTGCAAAAGCTATTGTATAGATATATAACTAATACATAGCTAATATATAATCTGTAAAACATGTAACGAGTCAGATTTTGCCCGTTCGAAAATCGACATCCATACTTTACATCGTACTCGAATGCCGTATATTCGACCGTTCAAATCCGAGTCGCCGGAGCTTATAACACACTTAAGTAAATAACAACACGGCGGAATAAAGAAATCAATGATCTCATATACAACTCCAATGAATACAATATCTAGAATGATATACAACAATGATATCAATATGATACAATAATATCAGAGATATGATACAATGACAATAGCAGCGGAAAGAAAAGATAACATCAACAGCGGATAGAAAATCTCCAATAGAATGCTCTAATCCATAGCTAGCTCCAGCTAATCCACTCAACCTGAATATCTGAGAAAACCCAACTCTAGACTGCCCGTGTGGAAAATAGTGGGCACCCAGAGTTTAGGAAGGGAACAATAAACTCCGGATCAGTCATGGGACTGGTGTGAGCAACAAAAACAGTTTATCTTTAAAACAAGCAACAAAGGCTTTTAAACATTGAAATCCGCAATGCTTTTCGAAAATGAAACTACCATAAGGCCTCCCGCCACACACACAATGCAATCGCAGAATTGGAGGAGATTTCTCCTTATGATAGTCAAACATGCTTACTACGCAAAGGAAAAACTCTTTTGATATTATTACTAGTGTATAGTGTGAAAACATTTCGAAAATACAATATTAATCATAGCCAGCATACAACATTTCATCGTATGCCTACTATAGCTACCATGTTCAATAACAGGTTACCGCCACATTCCATAGCAAGTAATACAACTAAAACCGTACTGGGTTCGTATTCTTTCTTTGTATTTCCAACAAATGATCAGGCAAAGGAACTTCCTTACCGAAATGGAAACGCCTCTGGAAAGACGCCCCGGATCCTAACCGGATCTCTGCAAACAAAAGGTCGACGCTACCTCACGCTTTAACCAAGCTGTAACTAGGTAACTAACACACGAGTCATGTCATCCCCCGGTCGTCACCGACCTTTATCCGAGGTACCTCGATCATAAAGCAACAACCAAAAAGTATAATAACTGTACAGCATCCACATAGGTAAAATATCTGGGCTCCATACCATGATATCACCTTTTATCCAGAAGGAAATGACATACCCTAGGGGCGCTACCCCTACAAACCTTTGTCGCAACATTCCTGTTTCGACCATTACCGGGTTGTGAGGCTCGACGAAGTCTCGTCCACAAAGCAACGCTTTTTCACAAAGCCACGCTTTTTCACAAAACCACGCTTTTTCACAAAGCCACGCTTTTTCACAAAGCAACGCTTTTCCACAAAGCCACGCTTTTCCACAAAGCCACGCTTTGATCAACAAATGATCATCAGCACTTCGTATGCCACATTACCAAATTGGGAATGTATCACTAGTAACCATCAACTACATAACCTCTGAGCTCATACGTCTCAGAGAAGGGTGTTAAGCTAAGAGAATAAATTCTCCGCCACCAACAGAAATGTATTTGATAGAAACCAGCTTTACATCTCAAAGTGTAACGTCAGACACACATCCATACAAGTCTGTTCCGGGTTCGAACAGAACCGAAGGCACTTCCGAAGAAGCCCTTGCAAATCCGGATAATTTCTAATCACGTCCGGACTTCCCATCACAAAGGGTGATAAAATCTCTATACCGGGGACCAGTCGGTGCAGAGACATTCGACGAGTTGTCCTTTCGTTTTCGAAAATATCCGGTCTTCACCACCGGTCTTCAAATGCGATCCATATACGTCGTATCACTATTCGGAATGGGTTATATGACACAAAGGTCCTCTCCCGGCTAAACCGAATAACGAGCGCAATTAAAAATCATATGGATACTGGGGTCTCAGTTAAATCACAGCTTAAAGCCCAAAACTTTTCATTCGAATGGTTAAAACAAATTACCATTTCCAATCTTTTAAACAAAAAGATTCATTTCAAAAACCTTCAATGGTTTAGACAATTTCCACACTTTTAATCTTTTAAACAAAAAGATTCAATGCACAAAGTTAACGCCATTCACAAAGATCCATTCATGGATTTCAAAACAATTTCCATTTCAATTGAATTAACTCGTTAAATCTTTAAGTCAAGATTTAACTTATAGCTTTCAAAACTCGTTTTCAAAGATTCATTCATAGTCTTTCAAAACAATTCCATTTCAAGTTAGATTAACTCATCCGGTCTTTGAAATCAAAGACTCATTTCATAGTTTTCAAAACATTTCAATTCCATTTCAAACTTGAAATTCTTTCAACACAAATTGGAAATCCTTTCTTAAAATGAAAGCTATTATTATTTGAAAACAAGTAGTTTTCGTTTTCGGAAAAATCCAGTTATATTTACATGAGTTAAAACTCTTGAATTAAATTCAAATTCCCAAATCAATACCTTTAAAATGGTTTAACCCATATATAACTTATACAGCATCTTTAATCCCTAGTTTCAAATCACAGAATTCAATTTCAAACTTGAATTCAAATTTAAATCAAATTATTTAAATTTTCAAAACTCGATTAAGTTATTCGAAATAATTTTTATCTTTGAAATTCCATTTCAAAAGCTTTTCACTTTAAACCCAAGTTTCTAATTTCAAAATCAATTGAAATTAAAATTTCAATTTCAAAAACATTAATTTTAAATCATCTGTGATTTAACCGATTTCCACGTGAAATCCATATTTGTGTGTGTAAAGGTGTAGTCCAGGGGTTTTACACAATAGTGCAACATCATCAATCATCACAGATATATCAATATCGATAAGCGGTATAATCCACTACGCTTATCTTCATTTACAATTTCACAGATAAAATAAATTTATCAGTCACAAAGATTCATCATTACAATTCGATGTGGGTTTCGGATAACCAACTGGAATCCGACTCCCTGTCACATCGAAATTCAAGTGCCGTTTTACGGGCAAAGGGTTTCATATTCATATAGTAATATATCACAGAAACAGAAATTTCAGATCACAGCATAAATCATGGTATATCACAAAACATCATCCAATTAATTACGTCCAGTAATTATTCATCAATTACGTTCCTAAGTAATTATATCTTCCAATTTTCAAGTGATTAATCCAAATTAATTAAACTTAATTAATTAATTCAAATTAATCAATTACTCAATTAACTAAAGTGAGAAATTAATTTCTTACTTAATTCCCATTAAGTAATTACACTTAAACATTTACAATGTTGATTATCAAATTAATCTAGTTAATGACCTTCATTAACATTTATTTAATTTCTAAAATAATAACTTACAATTTCCTCATTTTTAATTATAAGTTCAATTAACCATTCATTCATTAATTAAAGTCAAATCTAAGATTCTTAATTACATATTAATTTCTTAACTCATTATTTACTTTAATTAATACATTTCAACTTATAATTACTAATTTAATCAATACAAATTATCGAATATCATTCTAATTATTCTAATGGTTAATGAATTTAAATCTTAATCTTTATTACTTAAAGAAGACTCATTTTTCATTATTGATTAAATTTCACTTCCATATGTTTGGAAACATTTATTTCAAATTTTCTTTTGAACTTCCATTTTAAACTCCAAGTTTAAACGATCACTGATTTAACTTAAAATCACTTTAAAACTAACTTTTTAAAAACCATTAAATTTCCAGTTAAAGCCAATCTTAGTTATGAGGAGATTTTAAATCAAATTACCTTAAGTTCAAAATATTTAAATTTATTTAAAGTATTTAAATTTTAAACTTTCTCTTCATTCCAAAAATCTGGAAATTAAACTTTAATTTAGATTCAGATAAACTTGATTTCGATTTTAAAAACCAACATTATAAAACTGAGAACAAGTTTACAGGTAAGAAAAACTGGGAAACAAAACTTCCCGAGTTCACCTTATTTTTACTTCGAGTAAAATATAAATTTACTCGAGCCAACAAGAATTTATGCGAGGAAAATCTCGGGCACAAGTTTGAAACCACCCAAGAAAACAGCCTCACCAGAAAAACACTCCACCGTGCACGTGCACGTCTCCGATCACCACTTCCGATCAACTACGACCATCCCCTCATGTCGGCGATCACCTCCACATCCTACCCCAAACCCCCAATCATCTCCACAGACTCGAGATCGAATTCGAGTTGCTCAAATCAAAGCCTGGAAACATTAAAAACGACCTCGCCATGAAACCTGGCAACACCCCGCGCTCGACGCTCCGACCACCGGAGGCCACCCAACTCCGGCCATAGCCTCGTCCACCTCTCCTCTACCAAAACCCAAAGTCTCGTGACACTCGATCGCCTGATGGCCTCGTACAAACGAAACTTCCCAGCACACTAAAAACTAGGTTTACGAATTACAAAAGCTTGCCGCGGTCTCCTCGATGATCGAGATCGTCGCCGCCCATTTTTTCCAGCACCCACGTAGGCCCCTCCATCTCCCCGCAAGACCCCGACCGTCCTGATCACTTGGATCACCAGAAATCTCCCAATATACCATTTTCAGTTCAACAAGAACTGCTCCTTCAAACTAGTACTAAAAATCGTGGATTTAGCTTTAAAAATCATAGTTTTGTATGTAGATTCGATTTATACTCCTGAATCCTTAAAACAAGAAGTTTGTTTTTAAACTTATTTGAAGTTGTATCTAACTTTCTTGGTTTCCAGAATTAAATCTTAATATATTTTAAATACTTAGATTACATTCAAACAAACAATACTTGTTTACATCCTAAGTTCCAACAGTTTTTTAGATCAAGAGATAAAAGTTTGTTTACATATCTACATAAAAATAAACAACAGATAACAGAGCAACAGAGTAACAAATGTACATATATGCCCAGATTTGCACAAACACATATCTACAAACATATATTATCACAGAGAAAAGCAAGCTTCATATTAACTTAAGTTATAATTTAAATAAAATGTTACTCACATGATATGTGAAAGAACAGAGCCTAGTTTGCTTAGCAACAGGCTTTAACATTTCAAGCTAAAGTCCTTCTTCTTGCTTCTCTGTTGTATTGGGTTGCTTGATTGAGAATGTTTGTTTAGATTTTAAAAGAAGTTTTTATCTTGGTTTTATTTAGTTCGAATGGAAAATGAAAAACTGATAAGGGAAAGTAATTTACAGAGTGAAGTATAAAACAGGTTACAGGGTGCACTACTTTATACAAAGAAGTGTACAAGATGTACAAATTTCAGAAATGGTTTCTTTGCTTGGTGGCTGAAATGGCATGCTTTTGTACTTAGAAAAGATATTTGTATTAGCAAGCATTTAATGCTACTGTCCTTATAAATGTTATTTCCCTTACCAGCCTACAAACTTTTGATTTTTTGTTAATCTTAAGTCTGCATCTTGATTTACAAGCTACATGCATACTATCTTTACTTACCAGCCTACATATCTACTAGATTTTAGTTGTACTTAAGACTGCATATCCATATATTCGAACCACTTGTTTTACATACTTACCCTATGCAAGTTTATTTTCTATCAAGTTACTATATTTGAAAGTGCAGATTTTTATTTTGAGGCTGGTCAACCCTCTTATATATTTTATTTCCTTGTTTTACAAATTTGAAATGTGATTGCAGATTATTTCTCATTATTTACTTTCCTAAGCAGATTTTTTGGTTTGAATGCAAATGAATGTAAGTGAATGTTATTCTAACATATTATTTAAATGTTAAGTGTATTTGTTTTCCTCCTTATAATTATTATTTGGTAATATAAATGAATCCAATTTTTAACATGTTGTTAAATTTTATTTAATGTGTTACTTTGTAATTTATAGCTTATCTTTTATTCATTTATCTCTATTCATAACTCAAATATTTATTTTACTTCTATCTTTGGTTTAAATATTATTATTAATTTTACTTTAATACCATTTGTCTTGAATTTCTATATATATATATATATACTTCCATAAACTCAAATTATTATTAAACCATTTATTTACGATTTAAATTCAAATCAAATATATATTATATTATTTCAAATTTAGTCAGATATGTTCAAATACAGATATATATTCTCATATATACATATGTATACAATATTTTAATTTTAAATGATTTATACAGAATATATTTGGATTCGGGGAAACTCGCAATCCATTTATCGTTTAATTATACAATTTTAATTCAAAAATTAATTTAATTATCAATTAAATGAAATTAAAATTCAGGATCGTTACAAAACATATTATAAAATAAACTTATCTGTAGTATTATATACGTACTAAACAAATAAAATCCTTACATCATCATTCCCAAAACATACGTACAATGAAATATGCAATATAAGGAAAAAAATCAAGTTATAAAATATCTTTATATTTTATAGTTTTTCATAAAGTAACTGTAGTTTCTGGTTTTCAAAGAATGTATTTAAGTATGAATATTATTATATATATGAAAATTTCGAATCAGACTATATATATTATATAGAACAAAAGCATTTGTACGAATCCAATTTGCTAACTCACGCACACACTATATAAAACACCCATATAAACTACATCATATATGGCTTACACGTAACAACTGTAAACATACTTATACAAATATACAAAGCAAACAAGGCTTATGTAAATATACCAGTAAGTATAACAACTAATATGTAAACTTCCCCACATATAAATCAGTAACTAATTCAAGATCAATATTTAATATGGAATCACTATAACCAACAGCGCATGAATAGCTTTGATATGGACAAATAGACCTTCTACCTAGAAAGACTATGCATTTTTATATACATACACTATAAAGTAAGACATCATTATATATATACTAGTATGTATGTAATTCACAGATACATACATACATATACATATATATATATATACATACCTCTGATATAAAAGTTTTCACGAAAAAGCAGCCGCTGCTATTAGAAGATGGCATGGGAAAACAAAGGCCGAAGCGAGCACCGAGGTGGAGGAGGAAGGAATCGCAGGCTATGGGAAGCGAAGCCGGAAGTGGATGAGACTGGGCTCGGCAAAGGTGTGCGATGGGCTATTGCGGCTATGGGAAAAGGCGGAGGTTGTAGGTGGATGCTGGTCAGATCTGGTGGGGAAGAAGAGGCCGGGCGGAGTAGCGCTTGAAGGGTGGGCGTGCTGCTGACGAATGGGGAGAGATGATGAGAGAGATAACTTGTAGAGGACGTGCTTGCATGGAAATTGAGTGGAGTATGCAGGCAACGGTGAAGAATGAAGGTGAAAGGCCATGAAAGAACGGGAGCTGGAGAATATAAATTTCTTTGGTAATACAACATTATCCTATTATTATATTTTACACATATCTGGAGCAAAGCAAAAGTTTGAAATGAATAGACAGGGATGCAAAAAGCCAGGTTTAAAATTCATAGGATTATAATAGTCATGACCGAAATTTTGTAAATAATAATGACAATTGGTTGTTAGGTTTGGGTAGACAATAAATGCCAGTGACTATTGGGTTAATTCCGAGAAAATTTGAATAACACCAGATTTCAAAAAGCCCAAACGATACCGATACGTATCACTATTTTACAGATCCCGCTACGTACTAGACTTCAAAACACAGAATTGAATATACCGTAGAGATCAGCATGACGAGACGATCAAAACGGTATACATATATTAGTGGTACGATTGAATTATAAAAATTCGAATTTTCTACTAGCGGAAAATGCAGCAAAAACGCAGAAAATTAAGATCGACGGAGCTAAAGAAGTCCGAATTTGGAAAAACGAAAAATGACGTCTTAGTCAGACGATGATTTAGAATTTTTCTATGTAAAAATATTCAGGTTTGGAAAATATTTTATTACCATCGATTTTCAACTTATTAGAATTAAAATAGAATTACACAATAAAATAAACTTCAATATTATCAGATGAAAATTTACCTGTTGCTATGTTTAAGTAGACGTAATCCAATTATTAAATTTTTATTTCAAAATTTTATTGTTTACACATTCTCAAAATTTCAATTAAATATAATTAATAAATAATTAAAAATGTTTGAAAATTTACAGGTTGTTACACTCTCCCCCACTCAAAACTTTTCGTCCCCAAAAAGGAAAAAGGTAGGAGAATAGAAACAACCAGAAGAAAATAGATTGAAAAACAAAATAAACCATTAGTTTAAACCGTATAAATTAATTTATATTCAACAATTGACTTTAAACTCAAGGAATTTCATTAACTTGGTTTATTTTCAATTTATCATTGTTTGTTACAAAATTTATTTCAAACAACAATTTATTTTATTAATCCATCCATTGTTCAACTAACCTAGTATTCTATTAACCATTTTATAATTAACTTTAAGTGTTTAACATTTTTATACGCACTCAAATTTTTATTTCTAAAGACAATTTATATTGTATACTATCCAATTACATAGTTAACTTTTTGAGCAATTTAGGTAAGTTATATTGAATGCAATTGAGTATTATACAAGTGAATTCCTAATTCAATTCTCTCAAGTTTAAATATTAATTCAAAATTTTGGTTTTATTTATAATTGAAATCATCTTTTACCCAAATTTTAAGAATTAAATTTCTGATTAGCTTTAAACAATTTAGAGATAATTATGTATATACTATATATATCAAATCAAATTAATTTAAAATAATATACCTATATATATATATATAATCAAATCATACTTAAGAAATTTAAATTGAATTAATTTCCAAAAAAAACTGTAGTAAATCTACGAATTGGTCTCTCCACTTCGAAACTCGAAAATGAATGTCGATGATGCGGCCGTCATCACCGAAATTTTTTCCAGCGACAAAAGAGAAGAGCCTTGATTTTTTTTTAACATTTAGAATTTTTTCTCTTGGAACAATTTCTATTCGAAAATACTCTATATAATATACCTTTTAAATTTTGAATCCAAAGTTTGAAACCGTCGAAAATTAAATTCTTAGTTTCTTGATTTAAATTCATTTCAATTTCCAAATTAAATTATAACCAAGTTTTATAAATTCATTCATTTATATTATGCAATAGTCAATGGTTTACAAAACAATAAATGAAAATAAAATATTATCATTTCTGACAACAAATTCAATAACAATTTAATTTCAGAGAAATTTATACTTATATATAATATAATCATACAAAACTATTTTGTTTACCAAATTTGAAAACAATATTGTGTAAGTTTGTTCTGTTCAAGTGTTTTGGAAATCCTATCGATGGCGTTGATCAAACGAATCGATCGAAAACCCAAATCAACATCAACAACTCAAACAACACAATATATAAAACATTTTTAATATAAATTTACAAATACACTTCCTCGCTCGACGATACAAGAATGGATTCAAAGCAAGGATAGAGATTCAAATTTGATGGACTCAAATCAAAGAGAATTCTGATTCGAAGAAAAATTCGAAAGAAAAGATAAGATGATTCAATAACAGAATAAGGAGATGGGTAAGCTTATTTAATTTACGGGCAACCTTAACCAGATTGACCGTGACTTCACGAATAAAACTGATGCAGAATTCTAAGGTAAATCGACATTCGATCACCAAAGTTATAATCAGGGCATACAAGAGATAGTAGCATCTAAACCGAGGATATAGAAATCTCTGGTGAATCGATGCCAATTGTCAAAGAGTTTCACCCATTTACAAAATTATTCAGATATTGGCGAGATTGCCGATTTATAATAGAGATCATTCGAAGTGGAGTTATGGGATACTCCAGAATTAAAAGACACGAATAGGGGAGCCACGAATGGACTTTGGAACCGAAGGGAACGTTCCAAAATTCCAAGAAACCGAGTTAAAGAAGAAGGAAATCAAGCTCGAACGAACGTGATTCTGTAAATAAATTACCATATATGCTAAGTTTTGCCTAGAGCCAAAGCTCTGATACCAACTGTAACGACCCGCTATTTTGGACCATTCGCATCCGCACATGTCGGACTTGAATAATTCAAAATACCGAATTGTTAATTTAAATTTGGCAAAACTGAGCATATACAGTAAATAAAATAATCACAGATCACAGACATAGAGTAATAAATGCAGCGAAAAAAAAAGATAGTAGTTCATGAAGCTACTATATACATATCAGAGTTAAATAAGGTACAACAGATGTATCGAATACAATAATCAAATACAATATCAGAATACATCACTAGAATCAACCAGATATCTGAAACTGGATAGATAGCTGGATCTCCAAGCGAAGCTCCAACTCCAAAGGTGAGTCTCGAATACTGGTACACTCAATCTGACCCGAGCGTAAAGCAAAACACAAAACACTCGAGTCAGGATTAACATTCTTATATCAATAAATCCAACTCAAGTGAAATAACAACCGAAATACAAGTAACTCAAAGGATGTTTGGAATAACCATCCTTTAAGGATCCATTAAACTATCTACTATGTAGTAGTGTAAGGTAAATAGATAATTCCTATCAGTAATATAAAGTATCAAAATAGTGTTAAGGCGTTACCATTATCCCCCTTAACACATTTTATATAAGCGTTATAGTCTATACAGCACTGTAAACTCCACCGTAAACTAGTGGGATATCAGGGAGTACTCCATAGGTATAACACAAATCAAATCGTAGTGGTCGCGTATATAGGGATATAAGTATGACAAGGCACATGAGGCAATACCCAAGGTAGTGAAACTACCGTTTGCCTGATCCGGACTGGTGAGAACGCATCGCCGCAACGATCGCAACACCGCGAAACAACACTCCCAAAATTCGAGGGTGCACCAATCGATAACAAGTAATGAGTAGTATTCGAAGAAGTGTGTTCGCTCGAGGCAGCTAACCCCATTTGGCCCGGCACGGCTCCTGTTTTAGTCATTTCCAATTTGACACAAGTGTCAAGGCTATCCATTATCGTTCTCTTTCTTCAGTCATCACGTACATCATTCCAACCACTTCATTCTGGATCATACTCCGCGTATAGTTATTAAAGTGGTATTCGGTTTAGACAGTGAGTATGTCCCTAACCGATTCCAGTCTCTTTAATAACTTTCGTAATTAATACACCGATTGGTCGTTTATTTATTTCAAAACCAAATCAATTTCAATCTCAATTAGAATTTGTAAACCAACATTTCATTTGTCTTTCTAAACCAATTTCCAAAAATTTACGTTTCAAAACATCCAAATTACCATTTCAAAATCTTATAATACAATTTCAATTTTTATTTAAACCCATTCCAATATTCATTTAAATTCGTATATAAGTTTCATTCCGAAATTATTTAAAATGATTTAATCTATATTCAAATCAATTTAAGTTCATTTATTGAGTTCATTCAATATTTGTTAAGTAAATTTATCCTTCAAAACAATTTCTATTTAACTTCCAATTTATTAAATCAATTATTTAAGTTTAACTCCATTATATCAAAACTTACAAATTGCATTAAATTAAATTCCTCAAATCAAATTCTTTACATTTCAAATCTTACATTAATTTCAATAAAACACATTTTATTTCTTATTAGAGAAATTCAATTTCACTTATTAATTTACTTAGTTACAATTTCAAAACTCAATTAATAAAGAAACTTAATTTCACTTATTCAAGAAGTTCAATTTTACTTAATAAAGAATTCAATTTTATTTAATTATTAAATAATTCAATCTTATTTAATTATTAAATAATTTCAAAACTTAATTATTAACTAATTTCAAAACTTAATTATTAATAATTCAAAATTTAATTATTAAATAATAAATTTTAAAACAACGTTCCTTCATCATCTACTATGTTAATATTTTGGTTCTGATTATTAAATATTAACATTTCCTTTCATTAAAATTCAAATTCCAACTTCGTTTCAAAACCATATTATTTATTCAAATAAAATCTTCATGTTATTTTTATATCAAATTATTGACCAATCGATTTTTATTAATTCTCTATCCTAGGTCAAAGTTCAATTTGGGTATTTATCATTTCAACCCGATTCCATTTCAATTCAAAAATCAAAGCATAACAAAGGGAACTTGTAGTGTGATAACTGGGATGGTGTCAAAGTAAATAAACAAGCAATAACAACAATCAATAACAATCCAATAATTAATTCAAATAATCCCGAAATAATCGTATTAATTTACATTGTTGTTTGTGCAAATTAATATAATTATTTCTAGAATCTACACTATCATTTCATGTAGATTAAAGATTATTGCACTAATATTTTATGCGGTTCTTCACTTGGTATCTATTATTCAATTCATACTACATCAATTTATACACATACATTTAAATGGTTCAAAGTGTGGTTAACACTATTTCTACGTGTCAATTTATTTAACATTTAAAGGGGTCATATTATGCAAATGTCATCAATCAAATTAACACATATATCAAATCTAACTATCCTATGTCAATTTCAATTTCAAATTTATTTATCACTTCCAACATTAACAAATTTAACGTCCAATGTAAACATCAAACAATCAATCATTTAACAACCAAACTGGATTATCATTGTATATATAACAGATAATGGTGTCAGATGTCACAGGTGAACTAATACAGGTAATAGCACATATAACAGTGTAATTAACTAACAACAGCATATTTCAATTGTCGTTTCAATTGAAATTAAATTTAATAAATAAAAGAACATTAATCGTGAGTGATTGCTCACATTTCGAGGCTAGAGAGATTCAACGATCGAACGAGTTACTAATCCAAGTGCGAATTCCAAGGCAAAGCATGATTGGAACGATTCGACGATCAAAGCTGATAGGTAAGGATTCGACGAAATCAATTAGACTGGATCGATGAAGAAATTAATATAAGTGAATATATATAACCATATATACTGTATATATAAATCATTGTTAAATTATAACACACAAACTAAAATCAAACATATATTTTCACAATATTTAAATTATAACCTTTATCTTATCTTTGCAAATTCAAACATATAACATAATACCTCTATAATCATCACATATTTTATTTCAAATCATAAATTCACAAAATTCATATATGGAACCAGACTATAAAACTTGCATATCAAAATACATAAACTGACATCATATATGAAATAACAGAGTACTACAGACCAAAGCAATCAAGACATATATGCAACAAACTTTACTTTATATTACAAAATTTTGGAAATATATGTTTTCAAAATATATATACCTTAACATATTAACAACAGATTATATATATATAAAACAGAAATCAAAATAGGAACTAGCTTAAAAATTTATATACTTATAAAAATTGAGATATAAAACTCAACAGCATAAATATATATACATAGTAAAAATATTAAAACATGTTCGAGCAAAGTATACTTCACATTCTCATTTGTTCCGCCATTTATACAATCCCAAAAGTAGAAGAAAAGATTTGGAACTGGCAAACATGAGCAGGCAGACTTTCATAAAAATTTGCAAAAGCTATTGTATAGATATAACTAATACATAGCTAATATATAATCTGTAAAACATATTATAAAATAAACTTATCTGTAGTATTATATACATACTAAACAAATAAAATCCTTACATCATCATTCCCAAAACATACGTACAATGAAATATGCAATATAAAGAAAAAAAATCAAGTTATAAAATATCTTTATATGTTATAGTTTTTCATAAAGTAACTGTAGTTGCTGGTTTTCAAACAATGTATTTAAGTATGAATATTATTATATATATGAAAATTTCGAACCAGACTATATATATTATATAGAACAAAAGCATTTGTATGAATCCAATTTGCTAACTCACGCATACACTATATAAAACACCCATATAAACTACATCATATATGGCTTACACGTAACAACTGTAAACATACTTATACAAATATACAAAGCAAACAAGGCTTATATAAATATACCAGTAAGTATAACAACTAATATGTAAACTTCCCCGCATATAAATCAGTAACTAATTCAAGATCAATATTTAATATGGAATCACTATAACCAACAGCGCATGAATAGCTTTGATATGGACAAATAGACCTTCTACCTAGAAAGACTATGCATTTTTATATATATACACTATAAAGTAAGACATCATTATATATATACAAGTATGTCTGTAATTCACAGATACATATATATATATATACCTCTGATATAAAAGTTTTCACGAAAAAGCAGTCGCTGCTATTAGAAGATGGCATGGGAAAACAAAGGCCGAAGCGAGCACCGAGGTGAAGGAGGAAGGAATCGCAGGCTATGGGAAGCGAAGCCAGAAGTGGATGAGACTGGGCTCGGCAAAGGTGTGCGATGGGCTATTGCGGCTGATGGGAAAAGGCGGAGGTTGTATGTGGATGCGGGTCAGATCTGGTGGGGAAGAAGAGGCCGGGCGGAGTAGCGCTTGAAGGGTGGGCGTGCTGCTGGCAAATGGGGAGAGATGATGGGAGAGATAACTTGTAGAGGACGTGCTTGCATGGAAATCGAGTGGAGTTTGCAGGCAACGGTGAATAATGAAGGTGAAAGGCCATGAAAGAACGGGAGCTGGAGAATATAAATTTCTTTGGTAATACAACATTATCCTATTATTATATTTTACACATATCTGGAGTAAAGCAAAAGTTTGAAATGAATAGACAGGGATGCAAAAAGGCAGGTTTAAAATTCAGAGGATTATAATAGTCATGACCGAAATTTTGGAAATAATAATGACAATTGGTTGTTAGGTTTGGGTAGACAATAAATGACAGTGACTATTGGGTTAATTCTGAGAAAATTTGAATAACACCAGATTTCAGAAAGCCCAAACGATACCGATACGTATCACTATTTTACAGATCCCGCTACGTACTGGGCTTCAAAACACAGAATTGAATATACTGTAGAGATCAGCATGACGAGACGATCAAAACGGTATACAGATATCAGTGGTACGATTGAATTATAAAAAATCAAATTTTCTACTAGCAGAAAATGCAGCAAAAACGCAGAAAAATAAGATCGACGGAGCTAAAGAAGTCCGAATTTGGAAAAACGAAAAATGACGTCTTAGTCAGAAGATGATTTAGAATTTTTCTATGTAAAAATATTCAGGTTTGGAAAATATTTTATTACCATCGATTTTCAACTTATTAGAATTAAAATAGAATTACACAATAAAATAAACTTCAATATTATCAGATGAAAATTTACCTGTTGCTATGTTTAAGTAGACATAATCCAATTATTAAATTTTTATTTCAAAATTTTATTGTTTACACTTTCTCAAAATTTCAATTAAATATAATTAATAAACAATTAAAAATGTTCGAAAATTTACGGGTTGTTATAGTGTATTATTATCGGATTTCAAGTTTTGTAACGATTGGGCGTATTGTTTGGTCGTACGGAATAGAAATGCGTTGAAATAAATATTGAAAATTTAATATTTTAATTGGATTCAAAAAGCTATCTTCCACATACGATCAAATTAGGTCCCGAAACTTATTCCAGTTCATTCGAAATAGGGGTATAACATTAGGAATGCTGGACGACACATCTCGATAGGGGTTCGGGATTTTAAGGTGCCATAAATGAGATATTTTGGAATTAAATAATATTATAAAATTTTCCAAAGTCAACCACTATTATTCTCAGTGCCACCCTATATCTGCGCACGCCGCCCTTTTTTTTTTAAAACCACGTATCTCAATTCTAATTGAGGCGACCTGGGAAACGAAATCAGTTGTCCTTCCTTCAAAAAAAATCAGTTCGTTTTATAAAAAAATCCTATGAAGGTCGCGAGGCGACCTGGGGAGAAGGACATCACGATCGAGGAGCAGCATGGAGGGTATCGTGAAGGCAGCGAGTTAGACATCGGGGTCGGGGTGGGAGGAAGCTGGAGGCATGGGCTTCTCTGGTGGGTCGTGGGCTCGTCTAGAGCGGGGATGCTTGGGCAGATGCGCGACATGCTCCGGTTGGCTACGGGCGGAGCAGATCGGAGTCAAAGACAAGGGAAGAAAGTAAAGGTCGCGTGTGTTCATTTGGGTATCGCGTTGAAGAAAGGTTAGGGTTTTTAAAACGTGGTAATTAACATTAATTGCTTTCATTAAGGAGAATTAATTTTATTTTATAAATCGAATATTTATAAAATTCATAGTTTATTTATACGAGGTCAAAAAATCACGGAATCGGTCACGTTGGATTAGTAGCTACGAAACATACAATTTGGAATCGATTTGGAATCGATCGATGTTAGCTAGAATTTTTAGATTAAATCGAACGTCATTTGATTTAATTTAAAATTGGATCTTTTGGCAAATCTAAAAATCAAAGTGAGTAAATCTCACTCATTTGGATTGTTGGTTTTAATTTAAAATAGTTAAAATTATTTATTGGTTGATTGGATGAATTTATAAATTATTATCAGTTTGATATTATATTATATACAGTAGTATATATATTAGTAGTTGGTTATATTTCCCGTCGATTGGAGCGGATGAGACACTACGCGCCCAGCATAATAGCAGATGACCCTATATTACCACGATATCCCGCCTCAAAGTAGGATTGGTATTTTATGTTATATAACATCTGTGGATGCAGGCAATCATGTTAGAGGGATCCAACCGGATTCCTCAAATATATTGATTGTTTTTCATATATAATGATATATGTTTTGATTGAATAATCTGTTATGGATTGTTGTGTGATTTGATTTATTGGATGCTATAGTAGCACTGACCTTATTTTGGTATTTTAAATACCATAAAGAATATTTTTGAATTTTAAAAAGAAATTAAAAGGGGATTTATGGAAATAAAAATATTTTTATTAATTTGGAATATTTGATAAGGAATGAATGTGAATTAAATAAAAATATTTGATTTGGTATTCACTTAACTATTTTACAAAGTGTTTTCAAATAAATATTTAGAAATTAATTTATACAAGGAATTTAGAACAATAGATTTAATAATATTTCTAAAATTTTAAGTGGAAGTTGAAATCGAGTTTTTTAATGGATTTAGAATAAAATTGGTTTTATCAGAAATTGTAAAGGCCCGTAAATCCGTACCCCTTGAATCGACCATAATTCACATCAGTTCGACTCAAATTGAACGGAAAATACGAATCTTTAGGGTGAAGAAGAAGAAGGTAGAAGAAAAATAAACAACAACACAGAATCTCACAATCGCAGCGGAACAAAATATAATATATAATAACATATTTTTATACAAAAGGATCTGTACTATTTTATACTTACAATCATCAAAGTACAAAAATATATACATCAATCTGGACAGTTATAATAACTTGTTCTCACACAACGGAAATATAACCAAGTACGGAGATACGTCTCTATCGTCCAGCTCATCTCCTGAGCTCCATAGCATTCTAACTTGAATATGTAATACTCGGTCTGACCCGAGCATTATAATAAAATAACACCCGAGTTAGTTTGGAAAACCAGCGTGAGAAAACACACTCAATTTGAACTATTAGAGTTATCAAAATCCTTTGAAAAACAAAGGTATCTCATAAGACCGCGTCACAATAAACACGACCGGTTTTTACCTTGCGATAACCAAAACAATTCTATCAAAATCATCTGATATTATAATAGTGTCTAAGTACAAATACTTATTCAAATTGCCAAAATTGTTACATTAATTGAATTCCAGTATACTAGGCTCTACAAACAAAACCGTAAGGCTCGTATTGGAGAATGGACTCCATACAATGACTGGGCCACTAGGGTACTTCCCACCACAGTACACCTCTAGAACAACGTACCGAGGACCTCGCCAGGATCCCTTGCTAGACAAGACCGGACTACCCCTAACCTGGATAGTCCGAATATGTTATCACCCCGGGTGTTCCCACCCTTACTATCGAGCGCTCCTTCTTTCATGCTGTAACGACCCGTATTTTACGGATCGAAAAGTTTGTCAAAAATCTGGGATTTTCAGCATTTTCTAGTTG
The DNA here is from genome assembly GCA_030737815.1 of Allium fistulosum. Lineage (NCBI taxonomy): Eukaryota > Viridiplantae > Streptophyta > Magnoliopsida > Asparagales > Amaryllidaceae > Allium > Allium fistulosum. Next base: position 1,362,928,828 of record CM060902.1, on the reverse strand, counting down.
TTTCAGATTTTGGTTGAAATTGCCTAAGTCCTAGGTCGTACGCGACCTAAATGTTGTTGGCAACTTAGGACATAAGTCGTGAGCGACTTAGAGAAGATCTGCGACCTAAGGGGATAGGCAAGTTAAGGGATAAGTCTGGGTTGAGTTGCCGACTTAAGGTAGTGACCGACCTAAGTGATGAGTCGTGACCGACTTAAGAGGAGTAGGCGACCTAAGTAATTCTGGGGTAGAGTTAGGTCGGCAACGACCTAAGGAAATGTTGTAAGCGACCTAAGTGTTTGGGTGAGTTAAGTGTTAGGTCGGCAGTTCGAGTTAGCGACCTATGAGATTGACCGACCTAAGGAATAAGTTAGTTAACGACTTAATAGTTAAGTCGTAGATGACTTAGGAGTTAGTGGTTATGTCGTCTAGATGACTTAGTAGTTAGGTCGTATCCCAGTTTGTTCGCGACTTATGTTAGGTCGCGTGGGTGCTAAGTTGTTAGGTCGCAGTGTTTTGTAAGTCTTAGGTCGTAGCTTAGTAAGTTGTTAGGTCGTAGGTTGGCTTAAGTGTTAGGTCGCGTAAGTTTTAGGTCGCGTGACCAGCGTGTTGAGTTAGGTCGTAGGCGACCTAGGATAGTTAGGTCGCAAGTTTGCTAAGTCGTAGGTCGCTGATGCGCTTTGTTGATTAGGTCGCGTAAGCACTTAAGTGATAGGTCGCACCTGTGGTTAGGTCGCTAAGTGATAAGTCGAAGCCTCGATAGGTCGTAAGTCGTAGGGCTTTGTTAGGTCGCTGGATTTTGTTAAGTCGTAGGGGCTTAGGTCGTAAGTCGGAAGCGACTTAGGGAGATAGCCAGATTTCGACTTAAGGAATTTCAGCTATAAATAGGAGGGGTTGTTCTCACTTTTTGGGATCCGGATTTTGAAGCGTCGAAGTGCTGCCATTTTGAGAGCTCGACTTCTACACTTCTTCACTTCTTTTCTCCACTCTAATCTAGTGCTTCCATCCATCCAAATCGAAGATCAAGATTGAAGATTCAAGAGCTTAGATTGGAGATCTTCATCTTTTCAAGAGAGAGTTCTTCGTTTGAAGCGGATTCGTGATAGATCAAGCTTCATCCTTTGCTGTCCAGATCTGAAGCGTGTTGATTTGGGTTGGTTTAGGTGATTTGGTGAGTGGTGATTATCTCTCACACAGATCCAAAGGAGTATATCGGATTGTTGGCTCGATTTGGTGTTAAATAGAGATTTCCATGCATTTTCTTCATCCTATGTGTAGATCCATATAGATCCATTGTTCATGATGATGTTACATCCATTTTATCATATGTTAACTTATGCAAGTTCATTCATCAAGTTTGTAGAGATATAATCCATGTTTTCATGCTTATTGGACTTTCAACTCTTTAATTACGAAAATGCCATTATTGTTATAATTGTCTACTTAGATCATTTTTGAATGCTTGATTGCTTGGATTGATGTTTGATTTGATTGATTGTTATGAACTAGATGATTGATGACTAGATTTAGATCGAAGGTGATTCAAAAGCTAAGGGAAAGGCTCTTGAATTGGGAAAGCTGCTCGTGGCATATGTAGCGGGATGATGAAGCTCTTATGCATAGATTTGATGATGTGATGATGAAATGAGGCTTTGCGAGGATGTAATGAAGCGAGGCAATCATGTGATGAAGACTTGGTCTAATCCAGACGGGATCATTCCAAGCATGTTGATAACTCGGTGATATGATTCGAGTTGAGGATAATGAATGGATATGAGAATGGTCGTCGAGGAGGATGACTAGGAGGCTTGGATAGCATCGTTGTTGAAGGTTCTAGCATGCTCTAAGCAAGAGTACGTTTGGGCAGATTCGATAGTCCCAACGGCCAACTGTTGATGGTCGAGTACTCTGGGCAGATTCGATAGTCCTAGGCACGGGCTGCGACGACGTGCGGGAGTTATGTCTAGAACCGGGGTTTCCATTAGCCCTTGACGGACGGCTGAAAGAATGTGCCGGTCATTCAATTAACGGTGATATCGAAGCAATGATAACAGTGATAGCCAGAGTCATGGATGTTTGGTTGTATCGTCATTCGGACTCAAGAGCGGTATTTTCTGGGTGCTTATCTGATTTAGGCCTTGGTACTTGGAAAACATCGCCCTTGATTCGAGTGATAGTAGCTTTACTTTAAATTGTATGCTCTGCTATGTTTGCTTCTGCTTAGTGTGTGTCTGGGGGCTATCACTGTAGAATGAGGTTGGAGTGGGAGGGTTGTATTCCTATTCCTTTTCCTTTATGCTCTTTTGGTATGTTGTTAGTTAATTTACTGCTCACTAAGACTGTTGTCTGACTCAAGGCTTTATGTTTTTAATTCTTATTGCCTTGGGCTGTTCGTCCATTTTGGGACGGGCAGACTAGGTAGCAGGTGACAGGTGCTGTTCTCTTCTCACGATGCTGATATCGAAGACGAGCCGGAGGGTTGCATATTATCTTCTTATATGTACTGGATATTCCGCTGTTTTGTATTCTCTGAGAGATATGTAGTGAGGCTAGGTGTATTGACTATGTGTATGCTTGTATTCAACTATTATGGAGTTTTATATGAAGTCATTTTGTTCTGTAAAGCTTCACTATACATATGTTCTATTGTATTTTGTCCATGCGCTGTGAGTAATACGATAGATTCTGTTGTTTTAAATCTTACCTTGACAATCGTCCATGGTCGCCTGGCACACTTTACAGCGCTCTATCTTTAGATTCGGTGCAGGGGTCATGGGCGGTCGTCACATTTGGTATCAGAGCATTGGTTAATCGATTTTACCCAACGCTCGCTGAAGTAACCACGTATGAGAGACGTAATTGTATTTTGATGGATGAATACTATATATAATATAGTAGCTTAGTAGAGTTGAGTCCTTTATGCAGTTGTTTCTCTAGATGTTCTAATCATTCCTTTTTATAGATATTGAGAATGAGTCGAAGAGGGAGACCAGCTGCTAGGGAAGACCATGCTACTGAAGAGACTGCTGATTATGCAGCCATGTTCGAAGCTATGATGACTTCGATCATGAGGAGGATACCAGTTCCGGGGGCAGCAGTTGATGTTGGAGTTCAAGTCCAAACTCCGAAACCAGTGGATTTTGCTAAGTTGTGCAAGGATTATACTGCTCTTGGAGGGAAGGTTTTCTTAGGAACAGAATCAACTATCGAATTCCAGAGATGGATAGATGCTTGTAGAAGGATCTTTGGTGATTTGGGAATTGATGATGCAACTAAGAGGAAGTTGGCATCAAGGCAGCTTCAAGGGAGAGCCTCTGATTGGTGGAACTCTATTACCATCAATACTGCAAAGGAGGAGATTACTTGGGAGCAATTCCAAGTCAGATTTGAAGCTAAGTTCATTTCTACAGCTCAGAAGTCTGTTCTGTTCAAGAAGTTTGTGGAGCTCAAGCAAGGTGGAAGATCTGTTCTTGAGTATGTTTCTGAGTTTGAAGCTTTGTCCAAATATGCCCGGTCATATATTGAGTCTGCTTACCAGAAGAATGAGAAGTTTGTGACAGGCTTGGACAGTTATCTTGGGAGACAGTTGGTGGATCATTTGGACGATTCATTTGAGAAGCTTGTGGAGAAAGCTCTTAGGCATGAGAGTCTGTTTCCTAAGGAAGGATCTGTTGTTGCTGTGACCAGGGAAGAGTCTAAACCCCAGCAGGGTGGAAATAAGAAGAGGAAGCAGCAGCAGCAGAAGGGTAAGGATGGCCAGAAGAAGCCGAAAGGCGAGGTGACTTGCTACAACTGTCAGCAGAAGGGCCATTTCTCGAAGGATTGTAAGAATCCTAAGGTGCCGATGAAGTGTCATAACTGTGACAAGCCGGGGCATTTCAGGAAGAATTGTCCAGAACCAAGGAAGGACAGGCAGATTGTGCAAGCCTATGCTTTAGGAGCTGTTCCGTCGTCTTCGAAAGCTCCTACTGCTGAAGAGAAGGGAAAGAGTGTGGTTGTTCAAGGTACTCTTTTCCTATGTGGTATTCCAGTTAGAGTTTTGTTTGATACTGGAGCATCGCATTCGTTTGTTTGTAATGAACTAGTAGGCCGGTTAGATTTGAAGCCGGATATTGTTGATAGGCCATTGGTTGTGACTAATCCAGTTGGGGGTTCGTCTTGTTTGTGTATGTTATGTCGTGGTCTAGTTGTATCGAGTCATGGTTGCTCTTTTGTTTGTGATTGTTTTGTTCTGAACTTTGCGGGGTTCGGAATTATCTTGGGTATGGACTGGCTTAGGAAGTATGCGGCAAAGGTTGATTGCGAGAGGTTGGAAGTGACAGTCGAGAATGTGGAGGGGCGAAAGGTTGTAATACGATGTAAGCATGAAGAAGGCGTCTTCATGAGCTTCATGTATTCGCTGGTTGTTCCACGGGATGGACTGTCATCAGTGCCGATCGCTAATGGATTCGAGGATGTCTTTGACGAAGTCAAAGGGTTGCCGCCGCATAGAGAGATCGAGTTTCGTATAGATCTAGTTGAAGGAGCCAGACCTGTTGTGATGCCTCTAAGGCGGATGGCGCCTAGGGAACAGCAGGAGTTGAGGGTGCAAGTTGATGACCTTTTACAGAAAGGATTCATTCGGCGTAGTGTGTCCGAGTGGGGTGCACCAGTTGTGTTTGCAACCAAGGCAGATGGGTCGTTGAGATTGTGTGTGGATTATCGTGAGCTGAATAAGGTGACTAAGAAGAACAAGTATCCATTGCCGAGAATAGATGACTTGTTTGATCAGCTTCACAAAGCAAAGGTGTTTTCTCAGATGGATTTGGCAACGGGATTTCACCAGTTGAGAGTAGCTAAGGATAGTGTGCCGAAGACTGCTTTTAGGACACCATCCGGTTTCTTTGAGTGGCTGGTAATGCCGTTTGGATTGACTAACGCGCCAGCATATTTTGTGGATCTTATGAATAGAGTGTTCAGAGATCAGTTGAACAAGTTCGTACTTGTGTTCGTGGATGATATTCTGATTTATTCCAGAACTGAAGAAGAGCACAAGACGCACTTGCGTATTGTTTTGGAAATCTTGCGGAAACATCAGCTGAAGGCTAAGTTTTCGAAGTGTCACTTCTGGAAGAGTGAAGTGAGGTTCTTAGGCCATGTGATTTCTGGAAATGGAATAGCGGTTGATCCCGCTAAGGTGGCAGCAATCCAGGATTGGGTTAGACCTAAGAATGCATCAGATGTGAGAAGTTTTCTTGGATTAGCAGGATATTATCGACGGTTTATCAAAGACTTCTCCAAGATAGCTGCACCATTAACAGGATTGACGAAGAAGAACCAAGTGTTCAGTTGGAATGCTAAGTGTGAGCAAGCCTTCAGAATCCTGAAAGAGAGACTGACGAGTGCTCCTGTTTTGACTATTCCAAGTGGGAATGATGAGATGGTGGTTTACACCGACGCATGTGGTACTGGACTTGGAGCAGTGCTGATGCAGAAGAATAAAGTTGTTGCGTATGCAAGTCGACAACTGAAGCCGCATGAAAGGAATTACCCAACTCATGATTTGGAGTTAGCGGCGATTGTATTTGCTTTGAAGATGTGGAGACATTATCTATTGGGAGTTCGATTCGAGTTGTTTACGGATCATAAGTCGCTGAAGTATCTTTTCTCCCAAAAGGATTTGAATCTTCGGCAGCAACGTTGGCTAGAGTTTTTAGCATCATATGATTTTGGTATAGCTTATACTCCGGGAAAAGGCAACGCAGTGGCAGATGCGTTAAGTCGAAGACATGCAGGATTGGGAGCCATGTTTTCAGAATGGAAGAGTCTCGAGTATTTAGCTGGATTTGACTTCAGGCCTGGATGTGAATTGGAACCTGAGATGTTGGCAAACTTATCAATAAGACCGACTCTTGTGGAAAGGATTGGCGAGAGTCAAAAGCGAGATGATAAGCTTGTCAAGATTATCCGTGAATTGGAATCTGGATTGGATCCAGAAAAGGATAAAGGATTCGAGGTCGATCGAGAGGGTTGGCTTCGGAAGCAAGGACGACTAGTTGTTCCCGATATAGATGAATTGAGGAGTGAAGTTCTGAAGGAAAGTCATCACTCGAAGTTGACAATTCATCCAGGTGGAAATAAGATGTATCGGGATATGAAGAGAACCTACTATTGGGAAGGTATGAAGAAGGATGTTGGAAATTTTATTTCCAAGTGTATGAACTGCCAGTTGGTAAAGGCTGAACAGAAGAAGCCAAGTGGATTGCTTCAGCCCTTAGAAGTTCCTACATGGAAGTGGGAACAAGTGTCGATGGATTTTATTGATGGATTGCCTAGAACCAGAACGGGAAATGAAGGGGTTTGGGTCATTGTGGATCGTATGACTAAGAGTGCACGATTCATTCCTGTTCGATCGACTAGGACTGCATCAAAGTTGGCTGAGTTGTATATTAAGTGGATAGTTCGTTTCCATGGCATTCCGAAGAGTATAGTGAGCGATCGAGACCCATTGTTCACTAGTGGATTTTGGAAGAGCTTCCAGAAAGTCTTGGGAACCGAGTTGTGTTTGAGTACAGCTTATCACCCTCAAACAGATGGTCAGACCGAGAGAGTCAACCGAGTTTTGGAAGATCTCCTCAGAGCTTGTGTTTTGGATTTCGGAGGATCATGGGAAGATCACCTTCATTTGGTGGAGTTTGCGTACAACAACAGTTACCAGTCAAGCATTGGTATGGCACCGTATGAGGCATTGTATGGAAGACCGTGTAACTCTCCGACATGTTGGTTGGAAACTGGAGAAAAGTTGATACTTGGGCCAGAGATGATTCGGCAGACTTCGGATTGTATAGAAGTCATTCGACAACGAATGAAGGCAGCCCAAGATCGTCAGAAGAGTTATGCCGATAAGCGTCGAAAGGATTTGGAATTCGACGTAGGAGATATGGTTTTTGTGAAGATTTCTCCACTGAAGAATGTTATTCGATTCGGGAAGAGAGGAAAATTGACTCCGAGATTTGTTGGACCATTCCCGATTATCGAGCGAATTGGAAAGCTCGCTTACAGATTGGAGTTACCAGAGAAGATGTCGAGTGTGCACAATGTTTTTCATGTATCATATCTACGGAAGTATGTGCACGACTCAAATGCAGTAGTTTCTGCAGATAGCTATGAAGATTTTGAAGTTGATCCAGTTGATAGAAGACCTCGTAAACCGCTTCGTGTTGTTGAAACCGACACGAAACAGCTTAGGAGGAAGGTAGTTAAGTTGCTCAAGATACAATGGAGTGATGATGATAACGACTGTACGTGGGAGGTGGAAGAGAGGATGAAGGCAGCTCATCCTGAACTCTTCAAGGTATGGCCCTAAGGTGTCGTCTCATCTCGCGATATTGTAACTTGTTCTAAGTCTTAGAATTCTGTACGCTAAGCTAGAATTGGATGCATGGATTGTTGATTGCTATGGATGGTAGGCGTACAGAATAGTCTTTGATTGCTATGATTGCTTGGAATTTCGGGGGCAAAATTCCTAAGGGGGAGAGAATGTAACGACCCGTATTTTACGGATCGAAAAGTTTGTCAAAAATCTGGGATTTTCAGCATTTTCTAGTTGTTTCAGATTTTGGTTGAAATTGCCTAAGTCCTAGGTCGTACGCGACCTAAATGTTGTTGGCAACTTAGGAGATAAGTCGTGAGCGACTTAGAGAAGATCTGCGACCTAAGGGGATAGGCAAGTTAAGGGATAAGTCTGGGTTGAGTTGCCGACTTAAGGTAGTGACCGACCTAAGTGATGAGTCGTGACCGACTTAAGAGGAGTAGGCGACCTAAGTAATTCTGGGGTAGAGTTAGGTCGGCAACGACCTAAGGAAATGTTGTAAGCGACCTAAGTGTTTGGGTGAGTTAAGTGTTAGGTCGGCAGTTCGAGTTAGCGACCTATGAGATTGACCGACCTAAGGAATAAGTTAGTTAACGACTTAATAGTTAAGTCGTAGATGACTTAGGAGTTAGTGGTTAAGTCGTCTAGATGACTTAGTAGTTAGGTCGTATCCCAGTTTGTTCGCGACTTATGTTAGGTCGCGTCGGTGCTAAGTTGTTAGGTCGCAGTGTTTTGTAAGTCTTAGGTCGTAGCTTAGTAAGTTGTTAGGTCGCAGGTTGGCTTAAGTGTTAGGTCGCGTAAGTTTTAGGTCGCGTGACCAGCGTGTTGAGTTAGGTCGTAGGCGACCTAGGATAGTTAGGTCGCAAGTTTGCTAAGTCGTAGGTCGCTGATGCGCTTTGTTGATTAGGTCGCGTAAGCACTTAAGTGATAGGTCGCACCTGTGGTTAGGTCGCTAAGTGATAAGTCGAAGCCTCGATAGGTCGTAAGTCGTAGGGCTTTGTTAGGTCGCTGGATTTTGTTAAGTCGTAGGGGCTTAGGTCGTAAGTCGGAAGCGACTTAGGGAGATAGCCAGATTTCGACTTAAGGAATTTCAGCTATAAATAGGAGGGGTTGTTCTCACTTTTTGGGATCCGGATTTTGAAGCGTCGAAGTGCTGCCATTTTGAGAGCTCGACTTTGTGATAACCCGGATTTTTGGACAGTGGTTAATTTGTAATTAACAGGATTTGATTTATTAAAACACTGATTTATTAATTGAACAAATAAATCTGATAAAATTTGTAAGGTATGTATATAGATGAATTAGAGCTATAATAAATGATAAATTATAAATATCAGGATAAATATTCATTGATAATCTCCTAATATAATTATTGAATTTGATGATAATTGTTTAATGATTTTCTTTTGTAATCATTTATTTAAGCAAAATTCATCTTTTATTAATAAATATATGCAAAACTTATCATATGATAGCTATTTTATTTTCATACATATATTTATGGTTTATAAGTGAAACTTGGATTTAAAAATTCAAAATAATATCTTGAGAATGTGATAATTTATTAATGTATAAATTAGTATCAAAATTATTTTCTTAAAAGGTTATATAAGTGCAAAATTAAGGAGAAGTATAAATCTTTTATTAATATTTAAAAATAAGTAATATTACTTATTTTACAAGTATTAAATTATAAGATCATGTAAATAACATATGTAAGATGATAAACTAATGTAAATGACAAGTGTTAGTAAATTTAACAAGTGTCACAATTTATTTTATTTTTATTTCTTAAAATCCTAATTAAGCCTATATAAACATCTATCTCTTCTCTTCATTTCTTTTTCTACTTTCCATTTTCAAACAAGGAAAACAAGAGCCTGTAAACTATGTTCAAAACTAAAAGAATAAAACCCGTACACATTTCTACAAACCAGAGAAGGAATTAAATTCAAACTACCTCAAGCTTTCAATCTGAAGCAAGCAAAAAAAAAATCAAATTTCAAGATTCAATTCAAGTTCAAATTCAACTCAAGGATTTCAAGTCTCGGATGAACTAAGAAGATCCAAATCAAATACAACAGATTAAAGATAAAAAAAATGAGAAGCTGTTCTCTGTTTTAAAATAAGAGGTGAGTAAACTATATTCTTTAAAACTAAATCTGTTATACTATAGTACATGTGATTAATGCTGGAAATAATGTTGTGAAAATGATTGCATGAACGTAAATATGCTTGCATGTATATGATATGAAATTGTTTGAGAATGAATGCCTGTACATATGTATATACTCCTCTGTTCTAAAGTTTACAGACTAAAAACAGAATCAAAAATTAAAATCTCTTCCATCTTTCTCTTATAGGCTTTGAAGTTTAGATGAAATATGTGTGAATAAACCAGATCTTAATGGTAAAAATATTTATAAGATTTAAAAATGAAGGAAATTTGTTTGGGGAAGAAATTTACAGTGAAACTCAAATGCATGTCAAAATCCAAGTATCTTAATTTCTTGAATCGATTATATAATATGATTTGCTTTTGAAATTGATGATTTTTAAAAGAAAAATAACGATTTTTAGTTTGGTAAATCGTGAGAACTTCAAAGTTGAACGGGAAATGGATTCTTGGCAATTTACGGCGATCGGGGAGGAGGTAGATCTCGAGATCAAAGCTGTAGCTTGCTGGAAGGTCGGGGATTATCAGAAAAATATTTGGTGAAATTCTAATTCACCGTGGTGGCAGTAGATCGTCGATGTAGGGTTTTAAGTGCTGAAGGGTAAGTCTGGGTTCGCAAGAAGTTTGCGTCATCACTAGAGCAAAGGAGTTCACCGGTCGTGGGGGAAACAGTGCGTGGGTCTGAGGCAAAGCTTTGGTCGGAGTGGCGTGATTTCTGGTGGCCGGAGGTGGTCAGGCGAAGTAGTTCTTGAATGAACGGTTTTGTTTCAGGTGGAAGTCGATATGCTCGATTCCGTTTTGGTGGATGTTTTGAAGTGAGGGTGGACGGGATCGATGGCGTAGGTGAACGTCGATGTGCAGGAGGTATCGGCGATGGTCGGAGACGTCTCGATCAACGGTGCACGTGCACGTGATGTTAGAGTTGTGTCAGTAGATCGAACTGGGAAGAAGATGAGGAACTCGAAGTCGATCTCGGGAAGATGATTGCGAGGCTCGAAGACGTTCTCGGGCTAGTTTAGTTTGGTACCGGGTTTTAGATCATACCAGGTTTTTAAAATTTAAAAACAAAACCTGTTTCAGGTTTTAAATTTTTAAATAAACCAAGTTTTGAACTATCTCTTAAAATAAATTACTTTTAAATAATTAATGTTGATTTAAAAGGTTTGGATAAATAAGAGTTGAATAATTTATTTTAACTTGAATTAATTAAGTTAATTTTCAAGTTTATTTAAAATAAGTTAATTAAGAAATGTTTTTAAGTTTTTAATTAACTTAAAGGTTTAAGTTAATCTATGGGTTAGTAATAAATTTTATTTTAAAGGTTAAATTTTAAAGATTAATTGTTTTTAAAATTTATTGATTTGGGTTTAAAATAACTTTTATTTAAAACCCCAAGTGTTTTCAAAGTGTGATAATGAAATTAAGTGATTAATAAAGATAAGGGTTTACCTTTTTAAATTAATTAAGGTCTTAATTAATAAAAGTAGATTAATTAATTATCTCTTAATCGCTTATTAATAAAAGTAATTAAAGTGAAATTACTTAATAAATTAATTTATGTAATTAATTTAAGATAATTAATTAGTGAAATTAATTAAAAGTTAATTACTGAATGAAATTAATTTAAGGATCATTAACTAGTGATTAAGAAAATTGGTAATTAGAGATTAATTAATTGGTAATTAGAGATTAATTAATGTAAGTAATTAAGGATTAATTTGTCAAGGGTTAATTAATTAGAGGATAATTAATTAATAATTAAAGTTAATTAATTAAGGATAATTAACCAATGGGATGATTACTTAATGAAAGTAATTATGGATAATTAAATTAGATTGATAATTAAAGAATGATTAATTAATGGTTGTAATTAATTAATATTGGGTAAGCAGGATTTAAAAGAAAATAAGTTAATTAGAAATGGTACAATTTATTTATCTTGCTTATAAATGATTAAGATTTATTTAATGACTTAGATTATTTGATATCTCTGATATGTGATTTATGCTGCTTTGTGAGATGAATGTTTGATATGAATTATTTATTGTGATATTGTGATTTATCTATCTGTTTATATCATCCTGAATATACGTTTAAATGTTTAAACCCTTAAACAACTTGGACATTTAAAATGATGACATTTGAATTCGAAGAGACCGGGGTCGGGTATTAATAAATATCCGAAACCACTTCGATTTGAAATCATCTAAAATACTTTATAGATTGATATGTGAAACCAATAGGCTGGTTGGGATAAAATGGACCATTTAAACTAAGTTGGATACTTAGATAATATTTTGTGAAAATAAGTATTGACTATATAAGTTGTTTACTTGTAATAATGTACGAGTTACCCCGGGTTTTAAATAAGTTCTATAGATTGGAATTTCTTGTTAGATGGGTTTACTCACGCTGGTTTCCAGCCTGACCCGGGTGTTACTTTGATGTAATGCTCGGGTCAGACCGAGTATTACAGATTTTCAGGTAAGGACGTTCTGGAGCTCAGGAGGCGAGCTGGATGGCAGGAACGTATGGAGTGTATTTCACTGTGATATATTGTTATTTATTTAGGACAAGTTATTTTAACTGTCCAGTGTTTGTATAAATATGTAACTCTGATGTATTAAAATGTAATCGACAGATATAATATTGTTTTGTAAAACTGTTATCATTTATTATTATATTTTATCCGCTGCGAATGTGAGATGTTGATGTTTCTTCTTCTTCTTCTTCTGTTTCTTTCTTCTATCTCTTTCTTTTTCTTCTAACTATCTGGAAATTTCGGGTTCGAAATTTCCGGGTCGTTACAGTTGGTATCAGAGCGAAGGTTAAGCGAGAACCTTGGCTCTGTTGGGATTACTCGTTAAGGATAGGGTCAATGGTACCCTAGAACGAGTTGAGTGTATATATATATATATATGAGAGCGTATTTGTTATTTTCATATATAAAGATTTCAAATGATTTTTATATAAGATTATATTTGATATATAAAGCAATATTTCTTTTAATATATATTAAAGAAATTGGTGTTGAATCATTGGAATTAAATAAGATAATAAGAATTAAGTGGTAATAGAAATAAAGCCAAATTAAAATTGAATAAAGACAAGTTTGAAATGAATTCAAACTAAAATTAAAATCTTGAATTTGTAGAAATGTTATCAAGAATAAAGGTAATAATGAATTGGTTTCCAGATATGATAATCTTGGTTATTATCATAAATGGTAATTGTGTTTAATAATGAATGTTGTTAATGATTTAGCAAAATGAAATGTTTAGGGAAGTAAACATTTAAGTGAGTATAACTTATAAATTGGAATGTGATGTAAAACCCAAAGTAAAGTAAGTTTTTTAAACTTAAAAGGGGAAAGACTATTAATCTGAAGTTTAAAATTTGAATGGGAATTCAAATTGTGAAAAGTTGACCGGATTAAGTAAATTTAACTTGAAGGAAGTTAAATAAGTTGAATAAATAACTTGAATTGGAAATTTCAAGATGAAATTTAAATTTAACTTGGAAAGTTAAATGGTTGATTTGAAATGGGAGTTATGAGTGATCTCAAAATGGGTTTGAGATCTGGAAATTGAAAATGGATAATAAATTAGAATCTGAAATTTAATTGTTTTTGAATTCTTATTTGAACTTTATAATAAGTTAAGTAAAGATAATTTTAAAATAGAATTTTGGAATTTGGATTTAAAATTTAATGGTTTAAAGATTTAAGTTGTTAAATTAAAAAGTAAAGGTTAATTTGATTTAAAGGATTAAATCAACATTTAAAATTTTTAACTCGAATTTATATAATTCGAGATGGTTTTAATTTGAGATTTGAATAGAATTAGTTCAAATTGAATTTGATTTGAATAAATTAGAATTGTGATTGAAGATGGATAAACATAAGTTTAAATGGAAAATTTGAATTGAAATAATTTGAAATAAAATTTAAGTTGAATGAGTTCAAATTCAAATGGGAATTGGGATTAATTCAAACTGGAATTGAAATAAATAAAATTGGTTCAATTTGAAATTTATATGAATTAATTGAAATTGTGATTAAAGTTGAATAAGATTAAAAATCAAATGGAATTTGATTTGAATTTGGAAAGAAATAGAGGATTAATTCAACTTGAATTGAGGTTAAATCAATTTCAATGGAAATTGAAGTATTGAGTCAATTTAAATGAAATTGGAATTTAAATTGAATTGATGGGAAATTAATTGAAAATGGAAATTGAGAAATTAAACAGTTTGACTCTGGATTATTTTCAAAATAAATTGTTTTACTACAAATATATTTTTCCAAACCATTTACTATACAATCTTTCTTCTTAAACCCCAAACTATCCTATACTTATTTTACAATTATTTTAGAACTATTTAACTATTTTAAAACTGTCTTATAAACTAATTACTATTTTTCAGTTATTTATATCTAATCACTATTTAAAAAAAAAAAAAACTATTTTGCAATTATCTAACTATTTTATACCTACTTAACTATTTTACAACTATTTTACAAACTAATAACTATTTTTCAACTACTTATCTATTTTAAACTTTTTTCAAGCTATTTTTAAAATTTTAAATTGGTCAGAGTTCAAACTGTTTGTAATTGAAGTAATAACTCAATTTGAAATGGAAGCAATTGAGAATAAGTGAATGGAATTAAAGGAAATGTGAATAGAAAAGAGAATTGATTTGGATAATAACCAACAAAGATAAATACGTAGGATATACGTATATTATTCTATTCGCATAGTGATTTGATCCAGATTCGAACACAGAATTTCGAGATAGTATTATCGATCCGAGTTGGGATTTTTCGCTCGATTTTCGACGGCGAACCTGGATATGGATTTTTGATTGGTTCTGGATATTCTCTATCATAGTTGTAACTATGCAAGGAGAATGACGGTTTCTAATCAAGAAACCAGATCTGAGTCCGCACTAGGAAGTCGGGTGGACGATACTAGTTCGGAAGTGAAATTGTGTGATCGATTGAGCGATCAGATTGATATTGTGTACGGATGATATGTGTGCATCGTACGGATTTGAATGAAATTGATATTGAAGATTGGGGATAAGAACTGTAAAATGGTTTTTGAAAAGAAATATGGTTAATAACTTTATAAAAGATTTATCAAATGTGAATATTTGATTTGGAATAAAATAAAGTTATATATCCTTGTTGTATAAGGTAAATCTTTGTTGAATCTATTGCTAAAAGAAAAGGGTTTTGCAATATTTGAAGTATAAAAGAGGTTTTATACAAAGTTGAAATGATCCAAAGATTTTAAAAGTTATATATATCTATATCTATATATATATATATAAAGGATCTTATGAGAATGATTTTGAAAAAGGTTTTTGGGAACCTATGAATTTGGAAAAGGCTTTTGATTTTTGGGAAAATCAATTTTGGGAATTTGGAAAGCCTAATTTGGGAATTATCGATTTTGGTAATCGATTTTGTGTAAAGAAGATTTTGATAAATCATAAAGGGTATGATTTGAAGATACTATAAGTATATAGTATAAAGTGTTTTGAGAATAGATCTGGGGAAAAAGGCGCTTCCTTGAAATGAACTTCTCAGGAGTGCCACTGGGTGGTACTGCCTTGAGCCCCAAGGGGGGTTTCTAAAGTTGATCCTGTGAGGAGTCCGGACAAAACTAGTTCCTGAGGATTATTTGTGTAGCGAAAGTCGAGGGGCTGGTGCCCACAGAGGCATTTGGGTTATGCTATGACAACAATTTAACTCAATGTCACTGCGATCTACTGCAGACCATAGCGGAAGTCATGTGTGCCGCTGAGAGCCAACTGTCTACGTTTGATTTTATATCGGTAGACTGTGACACTATGGTAACATAGCGAAAGTCGTTTGAGCCGCTGAGAGCCAACAGTCTGCGTTTGATTTTATATCGGTAGACTGCGACCTATGTGGAGGAGTTTCATTTTGACAGCGAAATCGTGTGTGCCGCTGAGAGCCAACAGTTACATGGACTTTTGCTGCGACGGCAACGTAACCCTGGATGTAACTGCGATCTGTTGTGGGTTCCATGCTGTTATCAGTTACATGGACTTTTGCTGCGATGGCAACGTAACCCGTGATGTAACTGAGACCTTGGATGGGGGTGATGATTTCCAGAGCATTCTCACCAAAAATATTTCCTCTATTTTTCAAAAAAAAAAAAAAAAAAAAAACTGTTTTCTATATTTTCAATAAATTATTTTCCAAAGTATTTTCACTGGGTGTTGAAAACGGGTCTGCTAAGTACTTATAGATTTTCAGTCCTACGTCTGATCAACGTATAACCGAATTTCTGTGAGAACGAGGATGGACTTATTAAAACATCGAGTTATAAAAGTATTTTTGTAAAAACTATCTTATAAAATTATATAGATTTTAAAAGTGTTTTAAAAGTGATCAAAGAATAATTTATCTGATAATAAGTATTTAAAATTCTGGTTTCGTTCCTTTTCGAGGACGAAAAGATTCTAAGGGGGGAGGAATGTGATAACCCGGATTTTTGGACAGTGGTTAATTTGTAATTAACAGGATTTGATTTATTAAAACACTGATTTATTAATTGAACAAATAAATCTGATAAAATTTGTAAGGTATGTATATAGATGAATTAGAGCTATAATAAATGATAAATTATAAATATCAGGATAAATATTCATTGATAATCTCCTAATATAATTATTGAATTTGATGATAATTGTTTAATGATTTTCTTTTGTAATCATTTATTTAAGCAAAATTCATCTTTTATTAATAAATATATGCAAAACTTATCATATGATAGCTATTTTATTTTCATACATATATTTATGGTTTATAAGTGAAACTTGGATTTAAAAATTCAAAATAATATCTTGAGAATGTGATAATTTATTAATGTATAAATTAGTATCAAAATTATTTTCTTAAAAGGTTATATAAGTGCAAAATTAAGGAGAAGTATAAATCTTTTATTAATATTTAAAAATAAGTAATATTACTTATTTTACAAGTATTAAATTATAAGATCATGTAAATAACATATGTAAGATGATAAACTAATGTAAATGACAAGTGTTAGTAAATTTAACAAGTGTCACAATTTATTTTATTTTTATTTCTTAAAATCCTAATTAAGCCTATATAAACATCTATCTCTTCTCTTCATTTCTTTTTCTACTTTCCATTTTCAAACAAGGAAAACAAGAGCCTGTAAACTATGTTCAAAACTAAAAGAATAAAACCCGTACACATTTCTACAAACCAGAGAAGGAATTAAATTCAAACTACCTCAAGCTTTCAATCTGAAGCAAGCAAAAAAAAAATCAAATTTCAAGATTCAATTCAAGTTCAAATTCAACTCAAGGATTTCAAGTCTCGGATGAACTAAGAAGATCCAAATCAAATACAACAGATTAAAGATAAAAAAAATGAGAAGCTGTTCTCTGTTTTAAAATAAGAGGTGAGTAAACTATATTCTTTAAAACTAAATCTGTTATACTATAGTACATGTGATTAATGCTGGAAATAATGTTGTGAAAATGATTGCATGAACGTAAATATGCTTGCATGTATATGATATGAAATTGTTTGAGAATGAATGCCTGTACATATGTATATACTCCTCTGTTCTAAAGTTTACAGACTAAAAACAGAATCAAAAATTAAAATCTCTTCCATCTTTCTCTTATAGGCTTTGAAGTTTAGATGAAATATGTGTGAATAAACCAGATCTTAATGGTAAAAATATTTATAAGATTTAAAAATGAAGGAAATTTGTTTGGGGAAGAAATTTACAGTGAAACTCAAATGCATGTCAAAATCCAAGTATCTTAATTTCTTGAATCGATTATATAATATGATTTGCTTTTGAAATTGATGATTTTTAAAAGAAAAATAACGATTTTTAGTTTGGTAAATCGTGAGAACTTCAAAGTTGAACGGGAAATGGATTCTTGGCAATTTACGGCGATCGGGGAGGAGGTAGATCTCGAGATCAAAGCTGTAGCTTGCTGGAAGGTCGGGGATTATCAGAAAAATATTTGGTGAAATTCTAATTCACCGTGGTGGCAGTAGATCGTCGATGTAGGGTTTTAAGTGCTGAAGGGTAAGTCTGGGTTCGCAAGAAGTTTGCGTCATCACTAGAGCAAAGGAGTTCACCGGTCGTGGGGGAAACAGTGCGTGGGTCTGAGGCAAAGCTTTGGTCGGAGTGGCGTGATTTCTGGTGGCCGGAGGTGGTCAGGCGAAGTAGTTCTTGAATGAACGGTTTTGTTTCAGGTGGAAGTCGATATGCTCGATTCCGTTTTGGTGGATGTTTTGAAGTGAGGGTGGACGGGATCGATGGCGTAGGTGAACGTCGATGTGCAGGAGGTATCGGCGATGGTCGGAGACGTCTCGATCAACGGTGCACGTGCACGTGATGTTAGAGTTGTGTCAGTAGATCGAACTGGGAAGAAGATGAGGAACTCGAAGTCGATCTCGGGAAGATGATTGCGAGGCTCGAAGACGTTCTCGGGCTAGTTTAGTTTGGTACCGGGTTTTAGATCATACCAGGTTTTTAAAATTTAAAAACAAAACCTGTTTCAGGTTTTAAATTTTTAAATAAACCAAGTTTTGAACTATCTCTTAAAATAAATTACTTTTAAATAATTAATGTTGATTTAAAAGGTTTGGATAAATAAGAGTTGAATAATTTATTTTAACTTGAATTAATTAAGTTAATTTTCAAATTTATTTAAAATAAGTTAATTAAGAAATGTTTTTAAGTTTTTAATTAACTTAAAGGTTTAAGTTAATCTATGGGTTAGTAATAAATTTTATTTTAAAGGTTAAATTTTAAAGATTAATTGTTTTTAAAATTTATTGATTTGGGTTTAAAATAACTTTTATTTAAAACCCCAAGTGTTTTCAAAGTGTGATAATGAAATTAAGTGATTAATAAAGATAAGGGTTTACCTTTTTAAATTAATTAAGGTCTTAATTAATAAAAGTAGATTAATTAATTATCTCTTAATCGCTTATTAATAAAAGTAATTAAAGTGAAATTACTTAATAAATTAATTTATGTAATTAATTTAAGATAATTAATTAGTGAAATTAATTAAAAGTTAATTACTGAATGAAATTAATTTAAGGATCATTAACTAGTGATTAAGAAAATTGGTAATTAGAGATTAATTAATTGGTAATTAGAGATTAATTAATGTAAGTAATTAAGGATTAATTTGTCAAGGGTTAATTAATTAGAGGATAATTAATTAATAATTAAAGTTAATTAATTAAGGATAATTAACCAATGGGATGATTACTTAATGAAAGTAATTATGGATAATTAAATTAGATTGATAATTAAAGAATGATTAATTAATGGTTGTAATTAATTAATATTGGGTAAGCAGGATTTAAAAGAAAATAAGTTAATTAGAAATGGTACAATTTATTTATCTTGCTTATAAATGATTAAGATTTATTTAATGACTTAGATTATTTGATATCTCTGATATGTGATTTATGCTGCTTTGTGAGATGAATGTTTGATATGAATTATTTATTGTGATATTGTGATTTATCTATCTGTTTATATCATCCTGAATATACGTTTAAATGTTTAAACCCTTAAACAACTTGGACATTTAAAATGATGACATTTGAATTCGAAGAGACCGGGGTCGGGTATTAATAAATATCCGAAACCACTTCGATTTGAAATCATCTAAAATACTTTATAGATTGATATGTGAAACCAATAGGCTGGTTGGGATAAAATGGACCATTTAAACTAAGTTGGATACTTAGATAATATTTTGTGAAAATAAGTATTGACTATATAAGTTGTTTACTTGTAATAATGTACGAGTTACCCCGGGTTTTAAATAAGTTCTATAGATTGGAATTTCTTGTTAGATGGGTTTACTCACGCTGGTTTCCAGCCTGACCCGGGTGTTACTTTGATGTAATGCTCGGGTCAGACCGAGTATTACAGATTTTCAGGTAAGGACGTTCTGGAGCTCAGGAGGCGAGCTGGATGGCAGGAACGTATGGAGTGTATTTCACTGTGATATATTGTTATTTATTTAGGACAAGTTATTTTAACTGTCCAGTGTTTGTATAAATATGTAACTCTGATGTATTAAAATGTAATCGACAGATATAATATTGTTTTGTAAAACTGTTATCATTTATTATTATATTTTATCCGCTGCGAATGTGAGATGTTGATGTTTCTTCTTCTTCTTCTTCTGTTTCTTTCTTCTATCTCTTTCTTTTTCTTCTAACTATCTGGAAATTTCGGGTTCGAAATTTCCGGGTCGTTACAGACTTCTACACTTCTTCACTTCTTTTCTCCACTCTAATCTAGTGCTTCCATCCATCCAAATCGAAGATCAAGATTGAAGATTCAAGAGCTTAGATTGGAGATCTTCATCTTTTCAAGAGAGAGTTCTTCGTTTGAAGCGGATTCGTGATAGATCAAGCTTCATCCTTTGCTGTACAGATCTGAAGCGTGTTGATTTGGGTTGGTTTAGGTGATTTGGTGAGTGGTGATTATCTCTCACACGGATCCAAAGGAGTATATCGGATTGTTGGCTCGATTTGGTGTTAAATAGAGATTTCCATGCATTTTCTTCATCCTATGTGTAGATCCATATAGATCCATTGTCATGATGATGTTACATCCATTTTATCATATGTTAACTTATGCAAGTTCATTCATCAAGTTTGTAGAGATATAATCCATGTTTTCATGCTTATTGGACTTTCAACTCTTTAATTACGAAAATGCCATTATTGTTATAATTGTCTACTTAGATCATTTTTGAATGCTTGATTGCTTGGATTGATGTTTGATTTGATTGATTGTTATGAACTAGATGATTGATGACTAGATTTAGATCAAAGGTGATTCAAAAGCTAAGGGAAAGGCTCTTGAATTGGGAAAGCTGCTCGTGGCATATGTAGCGGGATGATGAAGCTCTTATGCATAGATTTGATGATGTGATGATGAAATGAGGCTTTGCGAGGATGTAATGAAGCGAGGCAATCATGTGATGAAGACTTGGTATAATCCAGACGGGATCATTCCAAGCATGTTGATAACTCGGTGATATGATTCGAGTTGAGGATAATGAATGGATATGAGAATGGTCGTCGAGGAGGATGACTAGGAGGCTTGGATAGCATCGTTGTTGAAGGTTCTAGCATGCTCTAAGCAAGAGTACGTTTGGGCAGATTCGATAGTCCCAACGGCCAACTGTTGATGGTCGAGTACTCTGGGCAGATTCGATAGTCCTAGGCACGGGCTGCGACGACGTGCGGGAGTTATGTCTAGAACCGGGGTTTCCATTAGCCCTTGACGGACGGCTGAAAGAATGTGCCGGTCATTCAATTAACGGTGATATCGAAGCAATGATAACAGTGATAGCCAGAGTCATGGATGTTTGGTTGTATCGTCATTCGGACTCAAGAGCGGTATTTTCTGGGTGCTTATCTGATTTAGACCTTGGTACTTGGAAAACATCGCCCTTGATTCGAGTGATAGTAGCTTTACTTTAAATTGTATGCTCTGCTATGTTTGCTTCTGCTTAGTGTGTGTCTGGGGGCTATCACTGTAGAATGAGGTTGGAGTGGGAGGGTTGTATTCCTATTCCTTTTCCTTTATGCTCTTTTGGTATGTTGTTAGTTAATTTACTGCTCACTAAGACTGTTGTCTGACTCAAGGCTTTATGTTTTTAATTCTTATTGCCTTGGGCTGTTCGTCCATTTTGGGACGGGCAGACTAGGTAGCAGGTGACAGGTGCTGTTCTCTTCTCACGATGCTGATATCGAAGACGAGCCGGAGGGTTGCATATTATCTTCTTATATGTACTGGATATTCCGCTGTTTTGTATTCTCTGAGAGATATGTAGTGAGGCTAGGTGTATTGACTATGTGTATGCTTGTATTCAACTATTATGGAGTTTTATATGAAGTCATTTTGTTCTGTAAAGCTTCACTATACATATGTTCTATTGTATTTTGTCCATGCGCTGTGAGTAATACGATAGATTCTGTTGTTTTAAATCTTACCTTGACAATCGTCCATGGTCGCCTGGCACACTTTACAGTGCTCTATCTTTAGATTCGGTGCAGGGGTCATGGGCGGTCGTCACACATGCACACCCATATCCATAATATATAGGTTTCTGAGGGTATCTAGAAAAGTGATAACATACCCTAATTGGGTGTGACCCACTTTGCCTTGCTGCATCTCCCCTGTTTTAGTCATTCCCGGTGGATGAGGCTTGAGGCTAAGCGTTACCTTTCAAGAAATAATTCTACTTAGAATGCTCATCGTCCTCCAATGATGATGTTCGGATAACATTCGTCCACACAAGTTGTCCTGGGTCTGGATAAACCGAATCACCGTCTTGATTATCTCCACGGTATTCATTCGTTACGTTCAAACTGGATCGAAGTGATTTTCGGATAATTAAATCTGATCATGGTCTCTTTGAAACGATTAATGAAATTGGCCAATATTGATAGTCGGTTATTTTACTATCAATAAAACATCCATAAGAAGACACTAAGCCTTATTTTATAATTCTTTAAACATTTGTTTCAAAATATCTTTACTAAGATATATATATTCAAATCCCTTTCTATATTCCACTATTTGAAAACCATTTCAAATACTTAAATCCATAACAGGATATTTTCAAACCATCTCAAAACATAGAAATATTTCCAATTTCCATTTTTATACTTAGGAAAATATTATAAGTCTTATTTTTAAATAAATCTCTCAATATTAACGCTTTAGAGAATACTCCATAACTTATTCCAAAGTCTCCGGAATCACTAATAATTTCCTCTCCTCAAAAATCATAATTTTTTATAGGCCCCTTTTTCCGAATCTCAAGAGAATTTATAAAATAATATTTTCAATCACTTTAAAACTCTCTCTATATATAATAAGTATTTAAAAGAATAATAATTTATTTTTAAAACATGTTCAAGTAATTATTTAAAATATCGAAAACACTTTTATAAAAATTAATAACTCATTTTTGGATAACATATAAATTTTCAAAGCTGATTTTGAAAGTTAGAATTTACTAAAATAAATACTTAATATTTGAAAATCTACTTACCGAAGTATTTCAATCCTAACTAGCTTAAAATTTCATAGTTTTAAATAATAAAATTTCCTTTTAAAAACAAACTTAACTTCTTAGATTTAAAATATATTTTTAAAACCTCAATAACCAATTCAATTTTATAAATTTCTCTTAAACACATCACATCACTTCCATTCCGATCTCTTTAACCATTTTTCACTTTTCAAAAATAATATCCACTATTTTCTCACCCTTTTTCCATATTCTAATATAAATTCACCTATGAATTTTATATTCCTAATTTAGCAACTGATATCGCTTACCTTATTTATAAACATCGTTTATAAATTCTTATACTCCTTTGAATTTTACTTGTTTATAAAAACAACCTTATTTATAAAATTCCATTTTATAAATCCATTTCTTTTTAAATCTATTTATAACTTCCAATCTTTTTTTAATATCCACTTCAACTCCTTTTTTATATTTCCAGAATACCATTTATAAATTCTTTTATATAATTCATTTTTAAAATCTCCATTTAATAATTTACAATAGTTAAGTACAACTAAAACAAACATTTATAATTTTTTTCCAACTCAATTTCCTTTAAAATAACCCAAATTCCAATATAAATATTTTTTTATATCCAAAATTCCTTTTTATTCCTTCAAATTCAAAAATAGTATTTATGGTATTTAAAAATACCAAAATTTAAGGCCAGTACTATTATAGCATCCAATAATTCAAATTACAACAATACTCTATAACAGATTATCTACACACATCATATATCACTATATATGAAAAATAAACAATATATTTGAGGAATCCAGTTGGATCCCTCCAACATGTTTCCCTGCATCCACAGATGTTAATACAACATAAAAATACCAATCCCACTTCGAGGGGGATATCACGGTATATAGGGTCATCCGCTATTATGCGGGGCACATAGGGTCTCATCCGCTAAATATGCGGGAACCTCAATCCAAATACTAGTATATATACTACTATATATATAATATATCATTCAACAGATAATAATTTCTAAATCCAACCAAGCAACCAATAATTAATTTTAACTATTTAAAATTAAATTGGCAATCCAAATGAGCGAGAATTTCTCACCTCGATTTCCGAGTTTGTTAATTGTTCAAAATTAATCCCAGCTTGTATATTTCTCATCTACGGATCCACACTCGTCTTGTTTCTATTATTTTTGTACCTCGTATAATCGTTATAAAATTTTATAAGCATCCCTTTTTAATTAAATAAAAATTATTTAAATTAATTAAAATTATTAATAACTAATTACCCGAATCCAAAATCTACTGCTCAGTAACCACCCACTCACGAACGCTGCTGCTTCACCTTAGACTACCACGCGACCGCCAGACCTTCCACCTGAACCTCTTCCTTGTGATAAGCTTCCAGGCATCCATGTTCCAGCCATAGCGACTTCATCCCTAATAATTTTTCCTTGCGATCAATTTCATCTCGCCCAGCTTGCTACCGATCACCCCAAGTGCTAGCGCCACCTCCACCTGCCGCGCTTCCCTCCACCGCTGCCACTACGCCAGTACGTGCCACACGCAATTGAATCCTACAGCAACCCTCATGACATCGCGTACAACTCCCCAGGCCGCTTCAATGCCATCGACTTCGACACAAGATGCCCATCTCTGCATAGTTCTGACTCCTTCCTCCACCATGCTCCACGAGCACGCGCGTGGTCGCGCATCCCCCTGCCTCCATCTTCGCTTGGCACTGGAATAGGGCGACCGCTTGCAATGCTCGTTCCTCTTTTTTTTCTTTTTTCCTCGATTTCGAATTTGATTTCGCTTGTGGATTTTGGTCTGAGGATTTGAAAAGGGCCGCGAATCGTTCAAAAATTTAAGGCGGCTTTGTTCAATTTTTTTTTGAACTAAATTTGATGTTTGAAAAGAAGAAAGGGAAAGGGTACGTGATTTATGAACTGAAAGAAAGGAGGGCGACGCGAATTTTATCGTGATGGTGGCGTGTTTTAGAAGGTAGGTCTTGATTTTTGACAGGTTATAATATTATTTAATTATAAATATCTCATTAAATGTAACTTAAAAATTCGATACCCTATCGAGGCATGCCGCTAGGCGTTTATAATGTTATACCGCTATTCCGACCCAATGAAACAAGCCTCAGTTTGATCGTAGGTGGAAGATAACTTTTTGGACCCAATTATTTTAGTGGAAATTAGTGACAAGGGCCTCTTTAGCAAGTGGAATTAGTTTCTAGGACACATAACTGAAATAATTACTTTCAAGGACAAAACGTGAAATAATTAGTTTTTAGGGCCTAAAAACCTATGAAATTATGTCCTCGAAAGTAATTGGACTGCTGACTTTGTCCTTGAAAGTAATTATTCTGCTGATTTTGACCTTGAAAGTAATTTCTTTGAATGTGTGTCCTAAAAACTAATTGGACTGCAAAGTTTGTCCTTCTGGTGAAATGCCCCATTATTTTATCGAATTTTCGATATTAAATTCAACGCGTTTGTATCCCGTACGACCAAACGATAACCACAAACGCTACAAGATTTGAAATCCGATAATAATATACTATTATAGATCTAATGGAACTAGTTTCATTGAATTCCGAGACTATGCCCCAGATCGCTATTTTAACGCGTCGATTAAATCGACGATTTCTAAATTTTCCAAAATCGCTTAAAATTCTAGTTTTAAAATCTTGCTAACTAAATTATAATTCCAGTATAATTTATATCAACATTAGAAATTGTTTTCAACTCGTATTCTACTCCAACTCAATTATTTAACGATTTTCAATTATAAATCCAACAATTAAATTTATTCAATGGATCGCTATATTTGGAATTTAAATTCATTCCACTTATTTGATTGTTAAATTCCCTATTCTATTCAAATTTCCAAACTCAACATTTAAAATAAGTTAAATGTTCAAAATCAACGACCAAAAATACGGGTCATTACAAAAATAAATTTCTAAATGGGTTTTAAAATAGAAATCGATTTATAAATGAGA
This sequence comes from Allium fistulosum, assembly GCA_030737815.1. Classification (NCBI taxonomy): domain Eukaryota; kingdom Viridiplantae; phylum Streptophyta; class Magnoliopsida; order Asparagales; family Amaryllidaceae; genus Allium; species Allium fistulosum. The sequence goes on along the minus strand of CM060902.1, from coordinate 1,362,903,176 downwards.
TTTGTTAATATAAATCTGTTATTAATAGAGAACAACCGAAAATGAGTTTATAAATTTATAAACCATGTTTATAAATAAAGTGAATGATTGTCATTTGATAAGTTGGAAATATAAATCCACCGTGGGAATTTAAAGTGAGATACGGAAATCAGTTTAGGGTAAAGGTAGTGGATTCTATTTTTGGAATTTGGAAATAGTCGTGAAATTAGAAATGAAAATCGATTGGAAATAAATCGAGAGGGATTTATAAATTGAAATTGGTAATATTGGATTTTAAAAATAGATTTTTGTTGGGAAATTAAAATTGTTTTAAAATGGGATTTTTATTTATTAAACTATATAGTTAAAGCTGTTCTATATTGAAATATTTCGGAAAGTTGATTATTCATATATTTAATATTTATTGAAATGAATTCACATTTTTATAATAAGCTTTGTAAATCGATTAGTTTTATTTAAAAATGGATTGGAAATGAGTTATCGATGTTTATTTAAAGTGTTTTAATATTTTAAATAATTATTTAAACATGTTTTAAAAATAAATTATTATTCTTTAAAAAAAATACTTATTATTTATATAGAGTTTTGAAATGATTGGGATTTATTTATAAATACTCTCAAGATTTGTAAATGGGGTTTTTTTAACGAATATGATTTTTATAAGAGAAATCTTATAGTGGAATTCTGGAAACTTAAGGATATTTCCGAATCGTTAAAATAAGAGAACTTCAAAAAATGAATTAGAATTCATAAAAAAAGTTAGAAATGGGTAGTTGGAATTATAGACAAGTGCAATCGATTTTGGAAAATTTAAGGAAGTTAATTAATGAATTTCGAAAACTTAAAGATTCCGTTATAAACGAGAGAAGGAATTTACAAGTAAATTGTAAAGCATTTGAGAAGTATGAAATAAAATGGAATATTTCCTAAGTATTGGAAATAAAATGATTTTAGGAAAATATACTTATAAATATTTCCTAAGTATTGGACTAGAAGGATTTGAAATATATTAACTACGAGACTATTATCATAGAAATATTTTCAAAGTGTTGAATTATAAATGGAATAGGAAAATATTTCTAAGTATTGTTATGATTCAAAAATATCCTGTTATGGATATAAGTATTTGAAATTGTTTTCAATTATTGAAAATACTGGAAGAGATGTGAATATATATATATATATATATATATATCTTTGTAAAGATATTTTGAAATGAATGTTTTGAAAGATTTATAAAATTGGGCCTAGTGACTGCTTATGTGTGAAATTTGATAGTTAAATAACCGACTATCAAATCTGGCCAAATTCGTTAATCGTTTCAAAGAGACCGGGATCGGATTTAATTATCCGAAAACCACTTCGATATGATTTGTGCGTTACGAATTATGATATCTCGAAGATAATGAAGATAGTGTTTTGGAAGGAGATTCGGTTTGTTCAAACCCAGAACAACTTGTATGGATGAATGCTATTATTGCATCGTTGCATGGAGGTAGTGTTAGCATTCCAAGAATGAATGCTATTCTTAAGGTAATACGTAACCTCAAGCCTCATTAACCGGAAATGAATAAAAAAGAGGAGATGCAGCAGGGCTAAGTGGGTCACACCCAAGTAGGGTATGTTATCACTTTTCTTGATACCCTCGGATATATTATAATTATGGATACGGTTGTGCGTGGAAAAGAGAGCGCTCGATAGGGTGGGAACACCCAAGGTGATAACATATTCGGTACTATCCAACAAGGGGTAGGCCTGTCCTGTGTTGGCAGGGATCGTTAGGTACGATCTTGGTACATTTTTCTAGAGATGTACTATGGCGGGAGGTACCCCAGTAACCCAGTAATTGTATGGAATCTAATATCCACTACGAGCCTGTACGGTTTTGATTGTGCCCAACTATGCTGAAATGTGAGATGCGAGCATTTCAGCTATTTTATAGTTTATTTTCTATAGACACTATTATAATATCAGATGATTTTGATATAAAATGTTTTAGTTATCGTAAGGTAAAAACCCGTCGTATTTATGTGTGGCGTGGTCTTACGAGATACCTTTGTTTTCAAAGGATTTTGATAATAGTAATAATTCAAATTGAGTGTGTCTTCTCACGCTGGTTTTCTAGACTGACTCGAGTGTTATTTTATTATAATTCTTAGGTCATACCGAGTATTACAGATTCAAGTTAGGATGCTATGGAGCTCAGGAGACGAGCTGGAGGATTTCAGGCATATTACACGTACTTGGTTATTTCCGTCGTGTGTGTTATGCTGTATATTCAATACATATGAGGACAAGTTATTATAACTGTCCAGATTGATTATTGACTGTTGTACTCTGATGAGTGTATGTATATTACAATTACAGTTTCTTTTTGTATAAATATCTGTTATTATTTTGTTCTGCTGCGATTTGTGAGATTAATGTGTTGTTTATTTTCTTCTTCTATCCTCTTATTTCTCTTAGTTATTCGTCTTTTCTTACCATTTGTGACGACCCAGATTTTCAAAGGGTGTTAATTGATAATTAATGGAATTAAATTATTAAAATATTAATATTAAGCAGTCGAATAAGTGTCGAACGGTTAAAATACCTGAATATCTAAATTAAATTTAAAACTAAAATTGAATAATTTATTTTATAATTTTTGAATCCTATAGAAAAATCAATCATATATATATATAACCCTAACTAAAGATAAAGTATTCTGGTGTATTCACATATATATAAACATAAGGATTTGTATTAGAAATAACATAAGTATCAAAATAATAAATAAGCAATTAAGTGTTTAACTTTAGAAAGATATAAGAATAAGTATTTATATTAGCAATAAATGATATCTCAAAGAACTTTGTGGTTAAGTAAATTTATAAATGAGATTAAGCTCATTCTAGAACAATGTATCTATATGCTGTTAAGATACATGAAAGACAAAAGAATGATATAAATAAATACAAGTTGTATAAGAGAGAAGAGACAATTAAAATTAATACAAGAAAGTAATGAAATGAGACAAGATAATAACCGGATCAAGAATATGCCCATAAATTAAATATAGATTCATTTATATTGCAAAGCAATTAGATGAAACAAAAGAGAATATAAAAATCTAGGGAAGCTTGCAAAAGAAGACAACCCTGCACATGAATGTATTCAATAAAATGAATACAAGTGGTCATAATGTAAATATCTTTGAACATGGATGACTTTGTAAACATGAAACAAGACATGACAATTAATGCTAGAACAACTTGAATCATTTCAGCCTCCAACTCAAATAAAATCTCTGCTCTAACATATATAAACAAATATTTCTAGTACAAAGAAATATCTCGCATCAGTATACTCAAATCTGGTGCCAGTAGAATTTTTCAAACCTGTTCACTCTCTTTTTATGCATCACTTCTTGTTTTCATTCGATCATCAGTAAATCAGAGTATAAAAAAAAGGAAGAGCTACAACTCGAACATAATTAACAGCAACTTGATCAAAATTATTATCAACAACAAAGCAAGACTCCGGAAACAATATCCAGGCTGATAGCTTCCAATAACAAGAGGTTGTGTCCCCTGTTTAATCTGGTTTCAGGTGAGTAATCAAAATTTATGATACTCAAGTATTGTTTAAGCATTTGCAATAGATATATAGTGTTTGTAAGAATAAAGCTCTGCATGTGTATATATTCATATGTGACTGTGTGAATTTATTGTGCTTCACTGTTTAATCTGGTTTTCAGGAAAGAAACATTTATGAAATTCTACCTCTTTCTTTCTAATCATTATCAGGCTTGGGTTTCAAAACAAAATAGGTAAGTTTAAATATGAATTGTAATTTTAAAAACAGTTTCAAGAAGAATAAGTTTATACAGTATGTAAACATTGACTTTTACAGGAAAAGTTTCAAATTTTGAACAAATTTGAATGTCACGATTTAGTAATTGAATTACGTAATATGATTTGGTATTAGAAGAAAGGATTTTTAAGACAAGTATGATGATTTTTAGTTAGGTATTGAGAGAGCAGTTTTAAATTGATTAAAATTAGGTTTTCGAGCTACTGACGTTGATCAGAGTCAAGGAGGAAGTCGAGGGTTGGCATGGTGGTGGCCGGGGTACCATTGATCACAGGAAAAATGGTGGAAGAGGTTATCGATGGCCGTGGTGACTGGGGATCAATGAAGTAGGGTTCGAGACTCAGTTTCGAACGTGATGTTTCCTTGGCGACCGCGACAACGTCAGAGTATCGTGACGAATCGCTTGAGGGGGAAAAGTTTCAGGGGTTCGAGGAGTGTCGGAGGTCAAGGCGGCAGGATCTCTGGTGATGGGTTTCGCCGTGGATGGTGAGTTTCTTCGATCGAGTGTCTGTGTGATTTGGGCCCAATGGTTTGATTTTGATTTTCATGTGGGATTAGGATCCTGGTGTGTCGCTCGTGTCATGTGGGTTGCCGTCGACTTACAAAGAGGCACGGTGATGATCGAAACGATGGTGCGATGATGTGCATGTGCACACGATTATGCACGACTAGGAATTGAGAAATGGAAGGAGCAGGAATGGGAAGAAGAAGAAGGTATCTGGAAGTAGAGGGAAGAAGAATCTTTCTCAAGTTCATGTTCATGCAAATGCAAGGATGGACGCGAAGTTACTCGCATGTTATTTTGCTGTGTAACAGGATTTTAAACTTTAACAAAACAAAGTTTTGGGAAAAAAACCTCGGGAATAATGTGTGATGGCACGAGTATGGACTCGGGTTTTACTCGGGATAAATGTTCGAGATTAGCAAATTTTAAAGTTAAAACAAAATTCAAGTTTTAAACTAATTTTCTAATAAAAACTATTTCTTCTAAATAATAATGGTTTATTTAAATGATTGGTTAAGTAAAAGTTGTGTAATTCATTTTAACATAGATTAAGTCAAATCTTAAGTTTATTTAAACTTAAATGAATAATATAATTAAGTAGTAATTGAGAAGATAAAATGTTTTATCATTAGTTAAACTTAAAGTCTTAAGTTAATAGATTAATGATAATTTAATCCCAAATTTATTAAATAAGATTTTAATGACAAGAAGTTAATTAAGATTTGGGGTAATTATAGATTAATTAAATTAATGAACAAATTAAGAGAATATTAATTAATTAATGATCAATTATAGATTAATTTATAATTGAGGGTTATCAGTTAATTAATTAATTGGTAATTTGAGGTTAATTAGCTAGTAAGTGGAGATTAATTACTTAAATGATAATTACTTAATGTAAGTAATTAAAGGAAAATTTGTCAAGGATTAATTAATTTAATTAGTAAATAAAGATTAAATTAATAATTAAGGTTAATTAATTGAAGATAATTAACCAATGGGGTAATTACTTAATGGAAGTAATTATGGAAAATTAATGATAATTAAAGGATGATTAATTAATGGTTTGTAATTAATTAATGATAAGTAAGCAGGATTTTAAGAGCGATTGCAGTAATTAATTTAATTTATTTAAATTAATTAGAATGGGGTGACAAATTAATCTTGCTTATGAATGATTGAATGATATTATACGCCTTAGATTAGTTGATATCTCTGATATGAGATGCTATGTGATATGATATGTTTGGGTGGAACTGTTATAATATGGTTTGTCTATCTGTGATGAATGGCTATGTAAATATGAAATTTTGGATAAGTGGAATGGTTTAAACTTATACAGTTTTGTATTTAAGATAATATTGGATTCGAAGAGACCGGGGTCGGGTATCAGTAAATACCCAAAACCACTTCGATTTAGAATCTACAATAATTCTTTATGGTTTGATATGTGAAATCTATAGGCTGGAATAAAGGGAATAATTTAAGTAAACTGGACCCTTTAAACTAAGTGAAGGTACTTAGGGATCGATTTGTGAATTTAAGTGTTGACTATAACCAGTTGTGAACTTGTAGTGAAGTACGAGTTACCCCGGGTTTAAATTAGGTTTTATAGTTTGGTATTTCATGTTGGATGAGTTTACTCACGCTGGTTTCCAACCTGACCCGGGTGTTACTTTGATGTAATGCTCGGGTCAGACCGAGTATTACAGATTTCCAGGTAAGGACGTTCTGGAGCTCAGGAGACGAGCTGGATGGCAGGAACGTATGGAGTGTATTCCGCTGTGATATATTGTAGTTTGTCTGGGACATGTTGATTGTATTTGTCTAGTGTTTGTGTATATGTTGTAAACTCTGATGTATTAAAGTGTAATTTGACAAGTACAGATTTCCTTTGTATGACTGTTATTATTTGATATCATATTTTGATCCGCTATGAATGTGAGATTCTGTGTTTTGTTTCTGTTTCTTCTTCTATCTTTTTCTTCTTTTTTCTAACTATCTGGAATTTTCGGGGTCGAAAACTCCGGGTTGTTACACCACTTGTGTTAGACAAGTGTGATTTAATGTGAGCTCAAAGGGTATGGAACGACGGGTCGCTACAATACTAACACCACTATGGGCCTAGAGCTCTCGCCTTTAACACGGAAAAGGTGCGCCTTCACCCAATCTTCGTCCCTGTACCAACGACAAGTCCCTCGACCACCAGTTCGTCAAAATTTGGTTTTTTACTCAAAAATGAATAATGATCAAATTCGAACCAACCACAATTCTAAAAATCATGAAAACACCGGTAAAAATCATGCTTTACTATAACGATCATGATTGTATAACTCGTTCGTTAATTCACAATCCATGAAAATCGACAAAAACGAGTCCTTTACTGTAATTTTACCATTTCTCCAAATTTATTCAACTAAAATTCCTAAACTATTTTTTGAACAATCTATGGATAAAAACACACAACTTTGTAGTTGGTGGCATGTTCAAATTCATCACGGTTTGAGCGATATTGAATTTAGAAGGTGAAAATTCAAAAATAAAACAGAGAGAAAAAACATTACAGTAAACTACCATGCCTAATGCAAATCCAAATTTAACAAAGATATGATTTTTAACATGATTACCCAAACATGATTTCAAATCAAACAATATTACTAACAAATATATACATTTTCTTTTATTTTAAACAACAAATATTCATAAAATCAAGTAACTCACATTTTTCCATGCTTTTGAAGTGTTAATCAAATCTTTAAGCTTTTTAAATACTTGATCTTGAATGAGTGAACCGTTTTAAACTTGAAAGTTGACATTTTTAAACTTAAGGAGGAGTAGTGAAATTGTAGGAAGAAGGTGAAGTAATTTTAAAATGAAATGGGGGTATTAAAGGTGTATGTGTATATAGGAAGATTTAAAATAATAAAGAAATAAAATTAAAATATTCTTTTCAACTCATAAATCAAATCAAAGCCACCCTAAGTACAAAATATATGAAAGCGTGTTGGTTATTAGGGTGATACATGTCCTTTTAGATAATATGGAGGATATTAGGCTAATTTCACGTACTTAGGTTTATTCCTACACTTAAGGTATCATTTCCTTTCAAATCCATCTTTCTTATCCATTTGAAATGTAAATAACATTTTACATTTTTAAATATTGTATATTATAATATATTCCAAAGTAAAAGTGGTTAGCATTCCAAAAGTATCATAAATCAAAGTTATTACAATTTAAAATAACTTTTCGATAAAAAGCTGAAAATCCGAAAATTGTGTTTCAGTTACATTTTCAGTTTTCCGTCAAACTATTGATCTATGTAAACAAAATTTAAAAATAAATTTTCTATTATCAGCTATAAATTAAAATAGGATTATTACATTAATAAAAATCATTAACTGAATATTTAAATTAAATTAAATATTCTCAAATTAAAACGATAAAATTCCGGATCGTTACATTCTTCCTCCTTAAAAGAATTTCGACCTTGAAATTTTACCACAAGAATACCCAATATTATTGATATGTCTGCATGATGTTCATTGATCATCCATATGCCAAATTTTATTCGATCACTACTCGAATACATAACTTCACTTCCAAACAAGTATCACTCACCTGATTCTCTAGTGCGGACTCCGATCGGACACCTTAATTAGGAACCTTGGTTCTCCTTACATAGAGATATACTATGACAGAAAACTTTGGTTCGCTATCAAGAACCCTCACCAAATGCTCGTCATCAAGAATCGAGTGATAAATCCTTATTCAGAATGGTGTGAAACACCTCAAAGTCATGTACTCGAATCTTGGAACAGAAATTATGCGAAAAAGAGAAATGATCTACGTACAACTTACATACTTATATTATTGGTTCTCACTAATACTAATTCTTCTTCTGTTAAAATTATTTACGGAAACAAAAAAATTACACTATTTGATTTAATTTTTTAAGGGAAAATTAAGAATTAAATGCCCGGATTTGATTTCAAATCAATTTGAATAATATATATATATATATATATATTCTTATAATTTCACTATATCTGTAACAACCCTGTATTTTACAATTATTTTTAAATTGATTTCCAGATTTAAAAGCTTTATTTATGAAAAGAATAAATTTTGTTATTGTAAATATAAAAACTTTGATTTTGTATGTGGATTAGAATTCCAAATATGACTAAATTTAATATTTCCAGAAAATGTGAATTTTGGTTAAAATAGTCAAACTTTGACTTTTAAACTTAAAAATTTAAAAGTTTTAAATTATAAATTTTATCTTTTATTATAAAAATAGATGTAATAACTTGAACACTACTTTTCGTTTCTTTGAAAACGGAGTTAAAATGTAAAAGTTATGTACATTTCAATTTTTAGTATAATTTGTTTATTTGTGCAATTTTGCCTATTTTAAATTTTATAAATCATATTTTCTTTCTTATATTTTGTTTTAATATATGTTAATATGTTTTTTTATGTATATTTTTTTCTTTTTATATTTTTAAAATGATAATAGAATTTTTCCAAAATTTACTGTATTTATTTTTCATTTTTAAAGGCTGTTTTCCTATTTTCTGCTATTTTCTTCATTAAAAATTATATGTAAATTAAATTTTAAATATTTATTTTGTGAATATATTTTTATTTATGTTATTATTTATGTTTAAAAATATATTTCAAGCTCATATGAATTTTCTAAAAATTTATTCTATTCAATTCCAAATTTTCTAGACTAGATTACTATTTTAGCTATTTTCTTAATTTAACTTTATATAATTGATAAATATTTATATAAATTATTATATTTTGATAAAATTTCGAAATTTTATCTGGGATTATTATTTTTTCCAGAAATATAAAGTTATAAAAAGGAATTAAAGATATATGAAGAGTTTGATACCTTTTGTGTGCTTAGTCCTTTTGAATTCTACCGTTTCTTTTTCAATCAATACATCTTTTATTTTTGCCGATCTATCCCTCATTTTTTCCAGCCGACTTCCTCATGTTATTCACGAGTTTTCAAAGCTTCTTAACCCTAAAAAAATCATGGCCTCCATCTTGCAAAATTTTAGGTAAATTCATCTTCTTTTCTTCTTGTTTTTTATGGTTTTCTATTGAATTTTTGTATATTATTCTCAACTTCATGGCTCCACTCCTCCTCAACCAGATCTAGGCCGACCTCCACCACCTTGATTTCTCATCAACCAACCCCCTAGCACCCCACCATGGCCAGGCCGAGCCATCTTGGCTAGAGAACACCACCAAAAATCCAATATTACATCACATATATGCAAGCCTAGACCTAGAATTGTCACCATTACCTTCCACCACCCATAGCCGCCACCAACACCACCTCCACCACCTCCAGCACCACCTGGACCCTCTGCCACATCATCACCTTGGATCCCACACCTCTGGCCGTGCCCCATGTTGAAATAGATCCACCAAAAACCTAAACAAACTCCACCAAAATTGCAATATACACTTGAAAACTTGCATTTCCAAGCACCTATGCCTTCACCACTTCACCAAACCACTTTGGCCACCACATACATCATCACCACCAGCCATTTTCTGACCTAACACCTCTGCCACATCTGTACCTGACCCCACCAGGCCTGTCCATGCTATTGCTTGCCTTGGTCGTGGCTTGTTGTTGCATAAAAACATTGATGTGTTGCCTTAGCTTGTGTAGTTCATGTACACAAACCTTTGCTCTATCTTTTCCCATGCTATGGCCGATCTTATTGACCCAAACCAGATCTAAATTCACACCATGGCCATGTATTCCAACCTAGGGCTGAAGCATTAGAGGTTGAAAGCAAGTGTAATAGCTTTGGATTTGCTTTATGCAGTCATTTCTAACATTGTTTTATTTAAATTTTGGGTTGAAAACTTATATTGTTTGTATTGTTTTGTCTTATGTATCCGAGGAGTTAACCTTGTCTCTCCCACACTCATCATCATCATGGCTAAGAAAATGAACCCCTTGTTCGATCTTTGGAATGGTTAAAGCACGGTCAAGTAATCTATTCCGTTGTTGCTTCTTATCTTCATTGTTTCAACATTGTTTTGCGTTGAATATTTATGTGTATATTGTCTTGTTTTGGTTATTGCTTACAAGATAAATACCAAGGCTCTCCATTCATTCAAATCAAAAGTCATGCTATATCGTGCTTGTTGTGCTTTCTGGAATCTATTCTGTGTGTTTTGATCGCTAATCTCCAGCTTTAATAGGTGAGTTATTCTCACCAGACAATATGTACCTATATAACTAGTAAATTGACACCCTGTGAATCTGTAGAAATATATTATGATGTTATACTTGACTATGTTATGATCATATGATGTTTATACACCGGTTATATCATATGTTACTGTTATTTAATGTTATTCTGTTATTTATATCTGTTATCATCATTGCAAGTTCCCTATAGACTAGAATCACTATGGGTTGAAATGATACATACCCGAACGGACTTTAGAATAGGGAAAAATCGTTATGGGCTGAAATGATAGGCCTGAATGGTTTTTATTTAATTTATTTTTACTTGGGATTGCGGGTTTGAAATGATAGAACCCGAATTTTTTCTTTTTAAACTGCGGATTGAAATAATACATATCCGTATTACTTGACCTAGGCTAGAAAACTATATACAGGCCCGTGGTTATTTTATAAAGTGTTTTGAATATTTTTAAGTATTTTAATAATATAAATTTATGAAATTTGATTTAAACAGATTTTGAAATATTTTGAATTAAAGAAATTATGATTTTTCTATGTGTTAAAAATGTAATTAATGAATGGTTTAACTGGATTTTTGAAATATAACTTAAGTTGGAAATTTGGAATTTTGGTTAAAAATGATATTTAAGTTATATAAATAAAATGGATATTAAATTTTATTTGGAAATGGTAAATATGATAATTTGATTAAATTTGAATTTAAGTGATTTATTAAAGTATTATTGATTTTTCTATGAATTTAAGTGGTTAAATAAATGAATGTTTAAAAGTGATCTTTTAAAATATAACTTGACTAGGAAATTTGAAATTTGGTTTTAATTAAAGGTTAAGTTAATTAAATAAAATTGGAAATTTAGTTAAATTGTGAAATGGTAATTTAAATTTGAAGTGTTAAGTTTATTTGTTGAAATGTGAAGAATTGGACACTTTTACACTAAAATTTATTAAGTAAATTGTTGAAAATTGGATTTGATTATAAGAAATTTATTGTGAAAAGATATATGTTAAATGATATGTAAATGAACATTTTAAATGTTAAAATATGATTTTTAAAAATGTTTATGTGTTTTAAATTAAAGTTATTTAATTGCTGGAAATACACTAACACCTGAAATTAACTTTTAATATCACTTCTGAAATGCTGTCTTTTCTGTTTTGAACTATAATTCAACTAAAACTGAGTTTCAACAGCAGTTTTAAGTGCTGTCTTTGCTGAATTAAAAATGTTTTCAAATATAACTTATAGTAGTTGTTTTTAAATGCCGTGAAATGCTGAAATTTTAATAATTAGGGTTTTTGACTTAGTAAACGAACTCAGAATGGTTTGAAACTTTGGAAATTGAATACTTGATTTGAAAATATAATAATTACACTTTTAAAAGGTTTAAATGAACTATTTTGATTGGAATATAAACTATTTTAAGGTGATTTGAAATGATAGTAAATGAACGATATCTTTGAATTTAAAAGGTATTTAAAGTTGAATATTTGGATTTGAACTGATAGGATATTTTATTTTATTAAAATGATTGGAAATGAAGTTTTGTAAGGATATGATATTTTATTATATTAAAATGATTTGAAATGAAGTTTTGAAATGATATGAAAATTTAAATATATGGAAATGGTTTGGAATTGATTTAATCTTTATTTTGATAAAGATATGCTTTGAAATGATATTTTATTTTGAAGTAATGTATTGTTTTTAAAAGTTGTAACCACGGGTTATAATAACGATTGGTTGGTAAAGAGACCGGGATCGGATATGGACATACTCTCTGTCGATATCAAAAACCACTTTGACAACCGTGTACGTGGTGGAGATTCCAGAATGAAGTAGGATGGTGGCGACGTTCTTAAGGTATGTTACGTGGACCCAACTCCCGTGAGTTGGCATAAGGTGGCTAAAACAGGAGCGATCTCGGACCAGTGAGGTAGCACCTCTTCTCGGACACATTTCTTCAATATTATACACTTACTTGTGATTGATTAGATGGCCATCCTCCGATTTGGGAGTGTTGTTCGAGGTGGACGGTAGTGGCTGTTATGCGCTCCATCAGTCCGTGTGCGTAATTGGTATATCTACCCTGGCATTGCCTAGTTGTGCCGTGTCACCTACCATATCGAGCTTTACTACGATTTGTGATTTCTCCCGTAGCCTGTGGAGTATCGAGGGTAGCCCCATTTTGGGAGTATGCTAATACTGGATAGACTACTGGGACTATTACGTGTTAAGGTGGAAAATGTAAAGCCTTAATGCTATTTAAAAGTATGTTTATTTTATATTAGACATTATTATAATATCGAATATTACTACATAGTAGATAGTTTAACGGATCCTTAAAGAATGGGCGATCCCAAGCATTCTTTAAGTTACTTGTATCTTTACTAAAGTTCACTTGAGTTGGTTTACATTGTATAAGTATGTATGTCCTGACTCGAGTGTTTTGTGTTTTTCTTTACGCTCGGGTCAGCCTGAGTTATTCACAGATTTGGATTTCCACTCGCTTGGAGATTTGAATCGCTGGAGATTATCTACTTGTCTTGTCCTATCTATTTCAGTTCCGTTGTTCTACTCAGCTTGTACTTGGTTATTTTATTGAGACTTTTGTTGTACTCTATTTCTTCTGTTGTATCTTATATAACTCTGACATATTTAGATAGTAGCTTCATGAAATACTATTTCTTTTACTTCCGCTACATTATTTTACTCTGTCTGTGATCTGTGATTATATTTATTTACTGTATATTCTGAGATTTACCAAATTTTATTTACAACGCGGTATTTTGAGCAATTCAACTCCGACATGTGTGTCTGCCTATGCACTTAGAGGGTGCAGCATGATAGGGGGTTCTCGCATTTGGTTTGGTAGCGAGCGGGTGACTCTTACTCCTACATGTCCCTGCGGGGTTGGTGCAGTCGAGAGGCTGGCTGTAAAGGCAGAACACAAGTACAACTGTATGCTACGGTGGGCGTTACCCCACTGACGCGGTCCGTTACAGTTGGTATCAGAGCTTTGGCTTTGAGGCAAAACTCGGCATATGGAGTAGATTTATTTACAGAATCACTTCCGTTCGAGTTTGAATCTTTTCCTCTTGATTCGAATTTCCTTTGAATTTTTGGAACGTTCCCTGCGGTTCCAAAATTCATTCTTGTCCCTCACTATTCATCTTCTTTTGATTTTGGAGTATCACATAACTCCACTTCGAATGATCTTTATAGTGAATTGGCTGTCTCGCCAATATTCTAATTTTTGGGTAAAGGGGGAAACTCCTTTACAAATTTGCATCGATTCACCAAAGATTTATATCTATCCTTGGTTTAGATGCTAATATCTTTTGTTATTCTAAACTCTATCTCTTGAGATCGGATGTAGATTTACCCCAGAAACATCCACATTTGATCTTATTCATTAACTCACGGTTAACCCGGTTAAGGTTGTCCGCGGTTATCTAAGCTTACCCATCTCCCTACTTTGTTATTTAATCTTCTTGTCTTTTGTTTCCAACCAACCTTCAAAACATTTTGAATTGTATTTGTAAATCTGTAATTAATATTTTGTTTTATATTGTGTTGTTTGAGTTGTTGATGTTGATTTGGGTTTCCGATCGATTCGTCTGATCAACGCTATCGATAGGATTTCTAAAACACTTTGACAGAACAAACTGACACAATATTATATATATATAAAAAATTTGGTTAATGAAATAAATTTTTGATATAAGTAAATATTATGGAACTTAATAAATTGATTTAAATTGATTATTTGAAATGATAATACTTGATTTATCATTCTATAAATGAATTTATAAATAGATGTTTATAAATTGATTTTGGAAACTAAAATGAATTTAAATCAAGAATTTGAGAATTTAATTTCTGATGGTTTCAAACCTTGTGTTTAAAGTTTTAAAAGGATATATTATTTAAAGTATTTTTGAATAAAAATTTGTCTCTAAAGGATTTTAAAGTTTAAAAATTAAGTGCTCTTCTCTTTGTCGCTGGAAAATAATTTCGGTGATGACTTCAGCATCATCGACGTTCATTTTCGAGTTTCGAAGTGAAGAGACCGTTCTGTAGTCTTGCTACAGCTTTGTTTTGGAAAATCTAATTGATTTGAATTTCTAAATATGACTGGATTATAATATATATAGATATATGATTTAAATTTGATTTGACATATTATGTATATATAATTACTTATCTCTAAATGGTTTGAAAGGAATCGGAAGTTTAATTCTTAAATTTTATTTTAAAGAATAATTTCAATTATAAAAAGAAAAAAATTGGATAAATGATTCAAACTTGAGATAATTGAATCGGAAAGTTTTATTTGTATAACACACAATTTCATTCCAATATAACTTACCTAAATTACACAGAAGTTGAATATGAAATTGGATAATATACAATATAGAAAGGATTTTATAAATAAAAATTTGAGTGGTTATAATAAATGTTATACACTTAAATTTTAGTTATAAAAGATTAACAGAGTTAAATAGTGAAAAAGGAATTTAAAGAGATTTTATTTAAATAACTTAATAATCAAATTTGATTTACTTTGGAACCTAAAGTCTAACCTAGGAATTTTAATAAAGGTTATTTCCTAAAATGAATATGTTGTATAATAAACAATGTATCTGTGAATAGATAAAAAAAATACATTTGAATTGGACATATTGTAATAAAGTTTATTTAACTTGAATTCATAGTTTAATTAATTTCTAAATGAATAAATGTGTAAAGAAATTTGATTGTTATATTTGCTATGATAAATATTTTATTTATGAAATAGATATGTCATGAAAAATGAATAATTATGATTTAAATAGTAAAATGTATTTTAACATCACTAAAACTTGATAATTGAGAATTTGGTTTTCAAATGGAATTTTAAGTGCAACTTATTAAAGGAATATCTATTTGTGAAATGGGTATTTTAAATAAAGTGATAGGTTATGTGTTAAATTTAGAGCTAACTAAAATAGTGAACTTTTAACTTAATAAATGAAGTATAGTTTGATTTGAATATTCCATTCATAAAAGTTTGTTTTAAATAAGTCATAAGTTAAATGATATCCAAATGAATATTTCTGATATTAAACTGATTTGAAATACTAATATATCTACTGTAGCATTTTATAAGTGCTGCTATTTTGAAAAGAAAATGTTTTCGAAATTTTTATAATTGAATGAACTTAGAAATGTTACAACTTTAAAATGAATATTATTTGACCTTGAATTAAAATGGTTTAAATGAAGATTATTTTTTTAAAAGGAGTTTTGATTTTCTAAGTGTTATGTTTTTTTTAAAGAATAACTTGTCCAAAGTGTTATGATTTTAGTAGTGTGATTTCCAAATGATAAACATCCCTAAATTGTTATGATTTCAAAGCATTATGGTTTCAAATTATTATCTTATTTTGTTTTTCAAACCATCTTTTGGTTGTCCTTATTTTCCCTCATCTTGATACAGGCTGGTATAAGCATCTTTCTATAATCTTTCTGTTTAGAAATATTTCTGTAATCTTTGATACTCATCTGGATCTGAACACTGTTTTCCATTCATAGACCGTCGGTCAAGTGAAAAGGGAGATTCAGACTCTAGAGGATTTTTTTTCGTGCTTATATTCTTGATTTGATCACCTCCATCTTATTAAACTTACCTATAACAATAGTTATCAGGTGTAAATCCAATTTTCTTATCATCTTGTCTTAATTCTATTCATTCTATCTTTTTCTATGCTTTCCCGTACCTCATTCCTTTTCGGGGATGAAAAGTTTTGAGTGGGGGAGAGTGTAACAACCCTGTATTTTACAATTATTTTTAAATTGATTTCCAGATTTAAAAGCTTTATTTATGAAAAGAATAAATTTTGTTATTGTAAATATAAAAAATTTGATTTTGTATGTGGATTAGAATTCCAAATATGACTAAATTTAATATTTCCAGAAAATGTGAATTTTGGTTAAAATAGTCAAACTTTGACTTTTAAACTTAAAAATTTAAAAGTTTGAAATTATAAATGTTATCTTTTATTATAAAAATAGATGTAATAACTTGAACACTACTTTTCGTTTCGTTGAAAACGGAGTTAAAATGTAAAAGTTATGTACATTTCAATTTTTAGTATAATTTGTTTATTGTGCAATTTTGCCTATTTTAAATTTTATAAATCATATTTTCTTTCTTATATTTTGTTTTAATATGTGTTAATATGTTTTTTATGTATATTTTTGTCTTTTTATATTTTTAAAATGATAATAGAATTTTTCCAAAATTTACTGTATTTATTTTTCATTTTTAAAGGCTGTTTTCCTATTTTCTGCTATTTTCTTCATTAAAAATTATATGTAAATTAAATTTTAAATATTTATTTTGTGAATATATTTGTATTTATGTTATTATTTATGTTTAAAAATATATTTCAAGCTCATATGAATTTTCTAAAAATTTATTCTATTCAATTCCAAATTTTCTAGACTAGATTACTATTTTAGCTATTTTCTTAATTTAACTTTATATAATTGATAAATATTTATATAAATTATTATATTTTGATAAAATTTCGAAATTTTATCTGGGATTATTATTTTTTCCAGAAATATAAAGTTATAAAAAGGAATTAAAGATATATGAAGAGTTTGATACCTTTTGTGTGCTTAGTCCTTTTGAATTCTACCGTTTCTTTTTCAATCAATACATCTTTTATTTTTGCCGATCTATCCCTCATTTTTTCCAGCCGACTTCCTCATATTATTCACGAGTTTTCAAAGCTTCTTAACCCTAAAAAAAATCATGGCCTCCATCATGCAAAATTTTAGGTAAATTCATCTTCTTTTCTTCTTGTTTTTATGGTTTTCTATTGAATTTTTGTATATTGTTCTCAACTTCATGGCTCCACTCCTCCTCAACCAGATCTAGGCCGACCTCCACCACCTTGATTTCTGATCAACCAACCCCCTAGCACCCCACCATGGCCAGGCCGAGCCATCTTGGCTTGAGAACACCACCAAAAATCCAATATTACATCACATATATGCAAGCCTAGACCTAGAATTGTCACCATCACCTTCCACCACCCATAGCCGCCACCAACACCACCTCCACCACCTCCAGCACCACCTGGACCCTCTACCACATCATCACCTTGGACCCCACACTTCTGGCCATGCCCCATGTTGAAATAGATCCAGCAAAAACCTAAACAAACTCCACCAAAATTGCAATATACACTTGAAAACTTGCATTTCCAAGCACCTATGCCTTCACCACTTCACCAAACCACTTTGGCCGCCACATACATCATCACCACCAGCCATTTTCTGACCTAACACCTCTGCCACATCTGTACCTGACCCCACCAGGCCTGTCCATGTTATTGCTTGCCTTGGTCGTGGCTTGTTGTTGCATAAAAACATTGGTGTGTTGCCTTAGCTTGTGTAGTTCATGTACACAAACCTTTGCTCTATCTTTTCCCATGCTATGGCCGATCTTATTGACCCAAAACAGATCTAAATTCACACCATGGCCATGTATTCCAACCTATGGCTGAAGCATTAGAGGTTGAAAGCAAGTGTAATAGCTTTGGATTTGCTTTATGCAGTCATTTCTAACATTGTTTTATTTAAATTTTGGTTTGAAAACTTATATTGTTTGTATTGTTTTGTCTTATGTATCCGAGGAGTTAACCTTGTCTCTCCCACACTCATCATCATCATGGCTAAGAAAATGAACCCCTTGTTCGATCTTTTGAATGGTTAAAGCACGGTCAAGTAATCTATTCCGTTGTTGCTTTTTATCTTCATTGTTTCAACATTGTTTTGCGTTGAATATTTATGTGTATATTGTCTTGTTTTGGTTATTGCTTACAAGACAAATACCAAGGCTCTCCATTCATTCAAATCAAAAGTCATGCTATATCGTGCTTGTTGTGCTTTCTGGAATCTATTCTGTGTGTTTTGATCGCTAATCTCTAGCTTTAATAGGTGAGTTATTCTCACCAGACAATATGTACCTATATAACTAGTAAATTGACACCCTGTGAATCTGTAGAAATATATTATGATGTTATACTTGACTATGTTATGATCATATGATGTTTATACACCTGTTATATCATATGTTACTGTTATTTAATGTTATTCTGTTATTTATATCTGTTATCAACATTGCAAGTTCCCTATAGACTAGAATCACTATGGGTTGAAATGATACATACCCGAACGGACTTTAGAATAGGGAAAAATCGTTATGGGCTGAAATGATAGGCCTGAATGGTTTTTATTTAATTTAATTTAACTTGGTATTGCGGGTTTGAAATGATAGAACCCGGATTTTTTCTTTTTAAACTGCGGATTGAAATGATACATATCCGTATCACTTGACCTAGGCTAGAAAACTATATACAGGCCCGTGGTTATTTTATAAAGTGTTTTGAATATTTTTAAGTATTTTAAAAATATAAATTTATGAAATTTGATTTAAACAGTTTTTGAAATATTTTGAATTAAAGAAATTATGATTTTTCTATGTGTTAAAAATGTAATTAATGAATGGTTTAACTGGATTTTTGAAATATAACTTAAGTTGGAAATTTGGAATTTTGGTTAAAAATGATATTTAAGTTATATAAATAAAATGGATATTAAATTTTATTTGGAAATGGTAAATATGATAATTTGATTAAATTTGAATTTAAGTGATTTATTAAAGTATTATTGATTTTTCTATGAATTTAAGTGGTTAAATAAATGATTGTATAAAAGTGATCTTTTAAAATATAACTTGACTAGGAAATGTGAAATTTGGTTTTAATTAAAGGTTAAGTTAATTAAATAAAATTGGAAATTTAGTTAAATTGTGAAATGGTAATTTAAATTTGAAGTGTTAAGTTTATTTGTTGAAATGTGAAGAATTGGACACTTTTACACTAAAATTTATTAAGTAAATTGTTGAAAATTGGATTTGATTATAAGAAATTTATTGTGAAAAGATATATGTTAAATGATATGTAAATGAACATTTTAAATGTTAAAATATGATTTTTAAAAATGTTTATGTGTTTTAAATTAAAGTTATTTAATTGCTGGAAATACACTAACACCTGAAATTAACTTTTAATAGCACTTCTGAAATGCTGTCTTTTCTGTTTTGAACTATAATTCAACTAAAACTGAGTTTCAACAGCAGTTTTAAGTGCTGTCTTTGCTGAATTAAAAATGTTTTCAAATATAACTTATAGTAGTTATTTTTAAATGCTGTGAAATGCTGAAATTTTAATAATTAGGGTTTTTGACTTAGTAAACGAACTCAGAATGGTTTGAAACTTTGGAAATTGAATACTTGTTTTGAAAATATAATGATTACACTTTTAAAAGGTTTAAATGAACTATTTTGATTGGAATATAAACTATTTAAAGGTGATTTGAAATGATAGTAAATGAATGATATCTTTGAATTTAAAAGGTATTTAAAGTTGAATATTTGGATTTGAACTGATAGGATATTTTATTTTATTAAAATGATTGGAAGTGAAGTTTTGTAAGAATATGATATTTTATTATATTAAAATGATTTGAAATGAAGTTTTGAAATGATATGAAAATTTAAATATATGGAAATGGTTTGGAATTGATTTAATCTTTATTTTGATAAAGATATGGTTTGAAATGATATTTTATTTTGAAGTAAAGTATTGTTTTTAAAAGTTATAACCACGGGTTATAATAACGATTGGTTGGCAAAGAGACCGGGATCGGATATGGACATACTCTCTGTCGATACCGAAAACCACTTTGACAACCGTGTACGCGGTGGAGATTCCAGAATGAAGTAGGATGGTGGCGACGTTCTTATGGTATGTTACGTGGACCCAACTCCCGTGAGTTGGCATAAGGTGGCTAAAACAGGAATGATCTCGGACCAGTGAGGTAGCACCTCTTCTCGGTCACATTTCTTCGATATTATACTCTTACTTGTGATTGATTAGATGGCCATCCTACGATTTGGGAGTGTTGTTCGAGGTGGACGGTAGTGGCTGCTATGCGCTCCATCAGTCCGTGTGCGTAATTGGTATATCTACCCTGGCATTGCCTAGTTGTGCCGTGTCACCTACCATATCGAGCTTTACTACGATTTGTGATTTCTCCCGTAGCCTATGGAGTATCGAGGGTAGCCCCCATTTTGGGAGTATGCTAATACTGGATAGACTACTGGGACTATTACGTGTTAAGGTGGAAAATGTAAAGCCTTAATGCTATTTAAAAGTATGTTTATTTTATATTAGACATTATTACAATATCGAATATTACTACATAGTAGATAGTTTAACGGATCCTTAAAGAATGGGCGATCCCTAGCATTCTTTAAGTTACTTGTATCTTTACTAAAGTTCACTTGAGTTGGTTTACATTGTATAAGTATGTATGTCCTGACTCGAGTGTTTTGTGTTTTGCTTTACGCTCGGGTCAGCCTGAGTTATTCACAGATTTGGATTTCCACTCGCTTGGAGATTTGAATCGCTGGAGATTATCTGCTTGTCTTGTCCTATCTATTTCAGTTCTGTTGTTTTACTCAGCTCGTACTTGGTTATTTTATTGAGACTTTTGTTGTACTCTATTTCTTCTGTTGTATCTTATGTAACTCTGACATATTTAGATAGTAGCTTCATGAACTACTATTTCTTTTACTTCCGCTGCATTATTTTACTCTGTGTCTGTGATCTGTGATTATATTTATTTACTGTGTATTCTGAGATTTGCCAAATTTTATTTACAACGCGGTATTTTGAGCAATTCAACTCCGGCATGAGTGTCTACCTATACACTTATAATGGATGCGAATGGTTGAAAATATCGGGTCGTTACAATATCCAATCATACCTTTGGGATTATAAATAAAGATTTTGTTTTTCCAAAACACTTGAAACAAAATTACTATGGTATCCCCACTTAGAAACTCGAAAATAAACACAGATGATGCTGCAGTCATTATCAGAATTAATTTCCAGCAACCGAAGTGATTTCAGTGCTTTCCATTCCTTTAAAATCCTTTTAAAATATTTATAATCAAAAATACTGTCAAATAATACCATTATTGTTTTCTCAAAACTTTAGAAACCATTGTCCAAAGCATCGAGATTTAAATTCTCCAATTCTTAGTTTAAATCCATTTTCATTTATAACCCATATTTATAAACCATACTTGTAGAATTTCATTTCACAAATGTATATCCTTGTTTATTATAATAAATAGCTCTTATTCAAATTATATTTTTAACCCAATATTAACATCGAACGCCATGTAGTCAAATCATGAAATTTAATTTACAAGGTGTTCATATCTAACAAAAATTAAAATCAACCAAATAATGCTCATAAACTAACTAAGCATAAGCAAACAAACAAACAATGATAAATAAACATCAACATTTCCTAACAAATAATCACAACATAAAAATAACTAAAATTATCAATTGAAAATTATTCCTTTATATATAAAATATAATTCTAGGTAAATTATTTTATTTACGAATTTTTAAAACAATACTGTGTCGATTTGCTTGGTTTTAACTGTTTAGAAACCCCTATCGACACTATGATGTCCCACGTCTCAACCAGAATTTATAAACCACTCAACTGATAAATCCACACAATATAAAACCTTTTTATAGAACTAATAATACCCGCTCTCATATATAATACACTCAAACTCATCATAGGGTCTCGCTTACCCTATCACAAATGAGTTAACCCCACCAAAGCCTAGGTGTTCGCTCAACCTAAGCTCTAATACCTCGATGTAAAGACCCACCTTTTCAACCTTTGAAAGCCGGCACTAATACATCTACTGTTTCCATGTGTCGAGCATCCAAGTACCGGAAAGACGGTTCGTTAGGGAAAAGAAAGAATAAAATCTCACAACGCAACGAACAATCTATAATATAGAAAGATCTTTACACAATAAAAGTTTTATATACACAATAAGAGCAAAACTATTCTATAATTAGCCTGGATAGTTATAACAGACTATCCTTACAAATGCTGAAGAATGCAACAAAATAATGCAGCAAAAATAGAATATACGTGAATACATCTTGGGCATCTGGCTCGTCTCCCGAGTTCCAAAGCATCCAAAACTAAATATGGAAAACATGCATGGCCTGACCTAAACATTATAAGAAAACAATGCCCGAATCAGTCTGGTAAAACCAGTGTGAGAAATATAATAATATGGTTTACTAATGTTATGAAAACCTTTGAAAATAAAGGTATCTCCTAAGACCATGCCGCATATAAACACGGACGGGATTTTACCTTACGATAACCAAAACACTTGCCATAGAAAATCCAATGATATTATAATAATGTCTAAAGTTTAAAATAAACTATGAATATAGTTGGAATGCTTGCATCTTACGTTAAAACATATTTGGCACAAATAAGTCCGTAAAACGCTTACTGGAGAATGAATTCCATCAATGATAGGGCTACTGGGGTACCATCAATCACAGTACACCTTCAGATACAATGTATCGAGGTCAAACCTATCGACCCCTGCATGGCAAGATCGTCCTACTACTTACTGGATATTACCGAATACTTCATCATCATGGTTGCTTTGCAACCTATCCCAAGAGCTCTCATACACAACCAAATCCATAAGTAATAATATAGAAGGGAGATGATAATATCCTAAAGGGTGCGACCCACTAAGCCTTGTGGCATATCCCCTGTTTTAGTCATTCCCGGTTGATGAGACTTGAGGCTATGATTTACCTTTTTAGATAGCAATCTCACTTGGAATGCTAACACTGCCCACCAGCCAACAATGTAATGTCAGAATTAGTTCATACAAGTTGTTTGGGATATGAACAAACCAAAGGCACTACTTCTACTACATCTATTTTGGAATCACCTTAGGATTAGTAGCAAGTAGCCCTTGCACTTCAAAGAGCTTCGTCTTCGATTCCATCATCTTCAAGATTCTTCCAATTCGAACGCTTGAGTTGGATCGACATGGTTTTCAGATAATTCATACTTATCCAATCCCTATCTCTTAAAACCAACATTCAATAGTTTCCGGTAAACTCAACTCCAGTTCTTTCGGAAATAAATAGACAAGATAAGAGCGGGGATTACTCCCTAACAGTTAAGGTGGATGGATCTCCTTACCAATTGTCCTAGAAGAACGCAATGAGTTTATATGTAGAGTAGTTTCATCTAAGATAATTGTACTCTATAATTCCCGTGTTTCCACTAGATATTTCCGAAGTTAAAAACTTGTCAAGATTTGATAGTCGGTTATTTAACTATAAAATAACACACATCAATCATAGATTTTATTTCCCATAGAAACCTCTAAGCCTCATTTAATTAATCTTTCATGAATTAAATCACCTTGAATTAGTTACCAAAATATTTATATACTTATATCACCAGTATAAGTATATTCACAAACCAATTAATAAAGATTTCTTATTTCAAAGTCTTATTAAATGGGTCAAAAACAAACGTCTTTAAAAAAACAGTTTATAATGGATCAGAAACAACTAATCATTCAGTGTTAAGTAGGAAAATGCTTTCCTACTACCAAAATTAAGAAGGACTACTTATTTAATTCATAACTTGATTAATATAACCTATATGATCAAAGCCTTATAAACATAGTCTTTCTTTTCAAAATTCAAGATCTCTTTCCAAAATATAACACTTTTACTTAGTTCCTTTTACTAAGTAAAACTTTGTAATGACCCGGCTTTTCGACCATCAAAGGTTGACACTTATAAATTCTCGGTATTCACGTGCCGCAAATTCAAGTGCCAAAGAGGTAGATAATTAGGTTTTTTTAAAAGAAATAAAGTTAGAAGATAGAATAACAACAGAATCTCACTTTTGCATTAATTATTCATATGGAAAGTACATATAATCACTCCAATTGATTCATCAGAGTTAAGATAAGAACTAACCCAACCAGGGACAGTTATAACTACATATCCTTACAGAGGTTGGTAGACAATAAATACATACTACATGATACAGCGGAAATTTGAAGTAGATCACTATTGAAAAAAGGACCCTCCAGTCTTCATGCTCCATGCTCCTTCCAAAATGCTCCAAGCTACCTGACTACTTGGCCGCCCGAAAAAATAGGGCACCCGAAGTTTTAGGGAAAAGGAAAATAAACTCCGGGTCAGTCATGGGACTGGTGTGAGAAACTCAAAATACGAGTATTTGGAAAACAAAAGGGCATCTCATAAGACCACGCCGTGCATAAACATGGAACGAGTTTTTACCTAATGATAACGAAATCATTTCTACATAAAATCCAGTGATATTATTTTTAATGACATTCTTTGAAAACCTTTCAAATAAACATATTCAAATAGCCGATATTGTGACATTGGTTAAATTTGATGGCATAATAGGTTACAATTAAAACTGAAGGCACTTATTGGAGATTTGGATTTCCAATGAATAGCGAGGTAAGGGACTACCTCCCGTATAGTACATTTCTAGAGGAATGTACCAAGGATTGACATCTTCGAGAACTCTACGAATTAAGACGAGCCTACTCGAGACCAACAAATGGTATGGATAGCACCGGATATGATATCACCCCAGCCGTTACTTCTGAACCAGTG
Organism: Allium fistulosum; assembly: GCA_030737815.1. NCBI lineage: Eukaryota > Viridiplantae > Streptophyta > Magnoliopsida > Asparagales > Amaryllidaceae > Allium > Allium fistulosum. The sequence continues at coordinate 1,362,877,914 of CM060902.1, read as the reverse complement.
TTGCCCACTCGACCTCCCTAGTGCGGACTCCGATCAGGTTCCTTGATTAGAAACCTCCGTTCTCCTTACATAGCCATATAATATGATAGAAAACCTCAGTATCATATCAAGAATACAAATCAAGTTTTGGTTGATAAGAATCAAGTGAGAAATCCATTTTCGGACTAGTGTGAATCACCAAGAAGTTATGCATTCGAATCCTAGATCAAGAATCGTGTGAATAAAATGATCTACTACAACTTATGTACTTAATCCGACTGTTTTCTTAACCACACCAATCTTTTTCCAAATTACTTTCATTTTCATTTCATTTAATATTAAAATTATTTTATGAATTATTTTACAAATTTCCACTTAATTTTATAAACAATGTATACAGATGCAACTTTATAATACAGTAAATTAAAATTTTACACTACTATTACTTACTTGTATAATACTCCTAATATCCTCAGAGTACATACAAAGCACCAATTTCATTTTTACTTCTCAAAATTTAGATGGAGGCCCAAACAAATATGGGTCTTTAAAACTGAGTCAACCCATCGACCCCTTTACCTTAGGGTGTTCTAAGGAAAGATGTTTACAGTTAGCCCAATAACATCAATTAGTTTGTGTGACTTAGATGTCTAAACAAAATAATAGTTTTAATAAAACACACTTATTAAAACCTTCCTATCTAATTCAACTCATTTAATAACTTGAGTTATATTATCTCTTCTTTATCCAAGAGTTAAAAATTTGTATTTATCAATTTATTATTCAAAATAACTTTTATTTTAAATCAATTTCCTTTAAGGACACTTAAGACTAAACACCAAGGTTTTTTAAAAATCATTTTTGAAATATAATAATATACATATCTCTCTTTTGTATATCAACTCATACTTTTGGAGTTTAAAACAAAATTTGTTTCACCAAAACAACCCTATAGAAAATTACTACGATAGCATTTCACAACTTAGAAACTCGAAGATGAACGCCGATGATATTGCAGTCATCACAAGAATTAATTTCTAGCGATAGAAGTGAGTTAAGTGCTTCCTTATCTCTCTTAAAGTCCTTTTAAAGTATTTCTATACACAAATTCTTTTTAAATATATTATTATTTCTTTCAAAACTTTGAAAACTATTTTTGAAAACACCAGGACATAAATTCTCAAATTCTCTACTTAAGTTCCTTTTTATTTATAAACTCTATTTATAAGATATACTTACATAATTTTCACTTTCTTATGAAAAAATCACTTTATATATACCTTACTCATATAAAATGTGTTAGAACCTCAAATTTTGATGTTTTGATTGTGACAACTGTATAAGTAAATATTATATGAACTTACCAAATTTGCAGGAGAATAAATCGTTGGAGAGATAATCTTAAACATACGAAGGCCAGGTACCAGATTGTACCTACATTGTACAGTTAAGTATAGAGTCTATGTCTAGGAGTAGAAATATGTTAAAATCTCTCCGAAGTGGTATACACATACATACAAAATATAAGACTCATCAAAACAAAGAATACTGCTCAAAACAGCACATTTAACCGGCTGAATGTGCACTTTTAGCCGTTTGAATGTTATGCACTTGCACAAAAAAATTACAATATTCATCCGGCTGAATTATAATATTCAGACGGCTGAATAAAGGCTATTTTGTACTATTTCCTTACTGTCTTGATTTTCACTCGATTCAGTTGGCTGAAACCTTTAGTTCGGACGGCTGAATTTTTATAACGGCTAGTTTTTGAAAAAGCGCTTCTCTTTCATAAACAAAAACAACTCCTAATTCTAGAGTAGCTTCCATAACTCTTCATGGCTAATCTTCATGAACGTATACAACTTTTAATCTCTATAAATAGCAAAGAATTTCAACGTCTTAAAAATCAATTTTCTCATTTTTAATTCTATCTATTCTTGCTATTTTAACTCTAAAGCATTCTATTCAAAACTCTATTTCGATCACTTGTATATTCAAGTTTACTACTCTTGTGATCAAATAAATTTCCTTTCTTCACAAGCTACACAATATACCATAAAAGGATAAGATTATAGGGAGGGTGTACTTTATCGACTTATCGGTGCTATTCAAGAGCATACTCAGTTAGAAACATTTCTACTATTTGTATTGGAAGTCCTGTTATAGCATCCTCAAGCAGTTGAAGTCCTATTCGGTTGCCTATACAGTTGAAGTCCTTTTTGGTTGCTCAAGCAGTGTAATACCTATTCCTCCAGTTTAAGTGAGGGTTTCGATTAAATCCAGAAGGAGTTTGGGACTTGACATAGAACGGGAAGTTTGAACCAGTATAAAAATCTTTGGTGTCATTTACTTTACTACTTTTATTTTTATATTTATATTACGCACAAATAAATAATTTAATTAATATCCATATTACACGATCCTTAGTCACTTCCATTTGGTATCGGAGCAGGTCATCATATAACGTAGCACAGTTGTTTGATATTCAAATAATATGGATAATAACACTAGCACAAGTTCTATTGAAGGTCAATCTACTGCACGACCAACGTTGTTTAATGGATTGAACTATAATTACTGGTCAACTAGAATGAGAATTTACATGCAAGCAATTGGATATGATACTTGTAATATCACTTAGGATGAATACATTGTGCCTACTACACCATATTTACAATGGTCTAACACAAAAAAATTTGATGCTACTGCAAATTCTAAAGCCATGAATACGTTATTTTGTTCACTAGACAAAAATGAGTTTAACAGAGTTAGTATGTGTAATCATGCATATGAAATTTATCGTACACTTAAAGTTACACATGAAGGTACTAATGAAGTTAAACAAAGCAAGATTTCCAAACTTAAGAATCAGTTCTAGAACTTTAGAATGAAGTAAGATGAACCAATAAATGAAATGTATTCTAGGTTTCAAGATATATAACATTCACTTTTGGCCTTAGAAGAAAAATACATAGATTTTGATATCGTTTCAAAAATCCTCAACTCTTTAACAGATGAATGGGAATGAAAAGTTTTAGCAATTGAAGAAGCTAATGACATTTCAACTTTAAAACTAGAAGAGTTGATAAGAAATTTAATGTCATATGAAGTTAATTTGCAGGCAAAGCATATTCAGGCACAAGATAAAAAAACAATTGCATTCCAGGTCGAAAAAGAAGAGTCAGACTCATATGAAGATGATATGGCATTTATAGCTAAAAATTTCAAAAAAAATTAAAAATTTAGAAAGAGCAATAAATTTGGAAATAACAAGAACAACAAACAATCAGCTTCAACTCTCGAATGTTATGAATGTCACAAAAAGGGTCACATGAAGAAAGATTGTCCTGGCCGTAAGAAAGACAAATACAACTACAAGAACAAAAGAGACAAATATAAGAAGAAGTAAGAATTTTCTATTACATGGGATGATTCAGATTCGTCTTCCTCATCGGACAGTGAAAATGATAGTGACATTGAACAAGCCAATGTATGCTTTATGGCACAAATGACAATGTAAGTGATCTCTCTTTTGATGATTTAGTAGATATAAACTCAGAATTACTAGATAAATTAAAGAATCTCAAAAGAAAATATAAAGATTCTCTAGAAAAATTAAAAAGAACATAAATTGAAGTTGATATGCTAAGAGATGAGAAGAAAATTTTAAAAGAAGAACTTGTAAATATACAAGAATCATGTGCTAATATTAGTTCTCAGCTTACCATGTTAAGTAGTGAAATAGAAACTCAAAAAGAAAAGAATGACATTCTATCAACTGAGAATCATGGTTAAAATCTACTATTAAAATTTTAGAATTAGACAATTCTTGTCTTAAAAAAATTAGAAAATATTACAAAAACCATTTCTAATTTTAGTAAAGGAAGAGAAATTTTTTCTAGAATTATAGAAAATTCACAGGCTATCTCAAATAAAAAGGGTTTAGGATACAAGAATATGACAAAAATTAATCCTAAACTTGATTCTTTATATACTAACTTTAAAAAGAAAGAAAATACTTTTGTGAAACTAGTTTTAAAAAGTATTATGCAACCAAAATCTATTAAATTTTGGGTTCCAAAGCCAAACGATCATTTAATTAGAAGTAAGTATGTGAAGATTTTTATATATACGGTTCATAAAAATAAAAAATTTACTTATAAAGGGAATTCTAAACCCTCTTAGGTTTGGCTTCCTAAGGCCTAACTCTTAGAACCCTAACAAAAAGTGGGTACTAACGTCATTTCTTTTATTTTTGAAGGTACCGATTAAGAAAAGGGGAAAGTGGATACTTGATAGTGGTTGCTCAAAATACATGACAGGAAACAAAGACTTGCTGATTAACATTATCTACTCAGGTGGGGGATCTGTCACATTTGGAGATAACTCCAAAGGATATATCATCGGCAAAGGCGATGTGAGCAATGACGGTACATCTAACTTACCTCTTATTACAAATGTTTTATTAGTTAAAAACATAAAACATAATATTCTTAATATAAGTCAATTTTCCGATAAAGGATTTAATATATCATTTTCAAAAAATAAATGCAATATATTTGATCAAAATTAAAACCTTATTTTTGAAGGGATTGGAGAAAGAAATATATACATGTTAAATATGAAAATCAATCATAACGCAAACATGTGTCTAATAGCCAAAATGATCCTTGGTTATTGCACAAGAGATTTTGTCACATAAATTTCAAAGCTATAAGCGAATTATCTAAAAAATATTAGTAAAAGGTTTACCAAATATGAACTTTAAAGTAAATAGTATTTGTGATGCTTGTGAGTTAGGAAAATTAACTAAATCATTCATAAATCAAAGAAAATTATTTCTACATTACAGCTACTAGAGTTATTACATTTAGATCTATTTGGACCGACTCTAGTTTAATCTATAAATCATAATAAATAAATTTTTGTAATTGTAGATGATTTTTCGAGATATACTTAGACAATATTTATGAAAAATAAAAGTGATACTTTGGAAATTTTTTAAAAATTTGCTAAAAGAATACAAAATATTAGAAATGTAAAAATTAAAAATATTAGAAGCGATCATGGAGGTGAATTCGATAATGATATTTTTGAAAAATATTGTAATAAGAAAGGAATTTTCATAATTTTTCATTTCCTAAAACTCCACAATAAAACGGAGTTGTAGAAAGGAAAAATAGAACACTTCAAGAATGCGCTAGAACCTTATTAAATGGAAGCACTTTGCCTAAACATTTATGGGCAGAAGTTGTAGCAACTGCTTATTATGTTTTCAATCGAGTCTCTATTAGATTATAAATGAAACATACTCCATATGAACTTTTTAATTGAAGAAAACCCAACATATCATATTTTAAATTTTTCAGTTCAAAATGTTTTCTATTAAATACAAAAGGCCAACTTGGTAATTTCGATCCAAAATCCGATGAAGGAATATTCATAGGATACTCGGAAATAAGCAAGGCATATAGAGTTTATAATAAAAGAACTAAAGTAATCTAAGAAACACTTCATTTGTCGTTCGATGAAAATTTAAAATTTAATAATAAAAATGAAGATGAAGATATAATTTCAAAACAAATATCATAGAAGATGATAATATTGAAAATGTTGAAAATAATACTGAATCTGAAACTAACTTACTTAATGAAATTGAAATACGATCTCCACCTAGATTATTAAGAAATCACCCAATCGAAAATTTTATTGGAGAAATAAATTCTAATGTAAGAACAAGAAATCAGTTAAATCAAATGGGTCATGTAGCTTTCCAATCTAATACTGAACCTAAATGCTAAAAAAGCCTCAATTGATGACTATTGGATTATAGCTATGCAAGAGGAGCTAAACCAATCTGAACGAAACAAAGTTTGGGAATTAGTTCCTAGACCCAGTGATCAAACAGTCATTGGTACTAAATTGGTTTAAAAGAATAAAGCCGATGAGCAAGGAAATACCACTCAAAACAAAGCTAGATTAGTCGCTCAAGGCTACAATCAAGAAGAAGGAATAGACTGCGAAGAAACATTTGCTCCTGTCGTCCGACTAGAAGCAATACGTATTTTATTAGCTTTTGCGTGTTTTCAAAACTTTAAGTTATATCAAATGGATGTAAATGGTGCTTTTTAAATGGTTTTATAGAAGAAAATGTATATGTAGAACAACCACCCTTATTTACACATGAAAAATTTCCAGACCATGTCTATAAATTAAAGAAAGCTTATATGGTTTGAAACAAGCACCTCGTGCTTGGTATGATCGTCTTATAAAATATCTTTTAAATTCATGATTTGAAATTGGTAAAGTTGATCAAACACTTTTTATTAAGCAAGATAAAAAGGATATTTTAATAGTTCAAATTTATGTCGATCTGCAAATGAGAAACCATGTAAAGAATTTTCAAATATTATGAAAAGTGAATTCGAGATGTCACATATGGGAAAACTCTCATACTTTCTCGGATTACAAATTAAACAATTAAAAAATAGGATTTTTATTAATCAAGAAAAATATTGTAATAATTTAATAAAATGTTCTGGTATGGAAAATACTTTTGCTGAACCGATTCCTATGAGTACTATTGTTCATCTTGATCGAGATGAAGATGGCAAAAGTATTGACCAAAAACTTTATAGAAGTATGATTGGTTATGTATTATATTTAACGACTAGTCGTGCAGATATTAGGATGAGTGTTTGTTTGTGCGCACGATTTCAAGCTAACCCCAAAGAACCACATTTGCGAGCTGTGAAAAGGATTTTGCGTTACTTAAGCAAAACTAAAGACTACAGACTTTTTTACCCAAAAGAATGTCCTTTTGAGTTGGTGTCATATTGTGATGCTGACTTAGGAGGATGTCAAACGGATCGAAAAAGTATGAGTGCTGCATGTCACTTCATTGGACAGCCTTTAGTATCATGGTTTAGTAAGAAATAAAATTGTGTTTCACTTTCAAAATGTGAAGCAGAATACATCTCTGCTGCTTTTGCATGTGCTCAAGTAATCTACATGCAGCAAACACTTTAAGATTTTGGTATAAATTTGACTGAATCAACAATTTATTGTGATAATACGAGTGTTATAAATTTATATAAGAATCCGATAAACCATTCAAGAACGAAACATATTAGCATTCGACATCATTTCTACGAGATAGCATAAAAAAAAGATTTGATTTCTCTATATTTTGTCTCTTCCGAAAATCAAATAGCTGATTTTTTACAAAATCGTTGAATGAAAATATTTTTCAAAAATTAAGACGTGAATCAGAATTATGTCATTACATGATTTATAAGTTTATAATAAAGTATATATAATTAAAAGTGTATAAAATAATAAAAGTTGAGCAAAAAAAATTGCTGCTGGCACTTGAACTCTGCACTCTTGGGAGATAGGCATATGACTTTCCATTTTTTTAATTTCAATTTTCACATTAGAACCTCTCCTCCTTTCTATTTTATATACGTCTATATTCATAACTTTTATTCTTACCTTAAAATCATATTAAATATTTATAGCATAGAGGTAAATTAAAGTCCAGCCTTAAGATTAATAATAACCAGGAAACTCTAATTCAGAAATTGCTAAATGAAATATATATATATACACACATGAATAAAAAGGTTTTTTATTCATATTAAACAAAAAATCAGCTACTTGAATTCTTATAAAAATGCCGTCTCAAGAAAATTCCAACTAATCGTCAATTGTATACAGCATACTGATTTCAGATTCGTTTATCAAATCTACTCCGGTTTATGTCCCTGTGAACATTACCCCATCTCCAAATCACCATACCGGATATACACCAAAGGGAAAAAGAACTAGAATAAACTTAGAATTTGGATCACCTTCTACCAAGGAGAAAATCGATGACATTCATCACTACCAGCGTGGAACTTTAAGTATACAACGTGAGATGTATTATGAGCAAAAACACCATGGAAGACGTTTAAATTTTCTCGAAGAATTTGCTCTAAAATTCTATGAAACTACTCTAAAAAGGTGTGCACAATCCATCTCCTCAATGACCTCATGTATCTCTAAATTCTTGAGATCAAGGTTCTATAAATATATCTCCTATACGATGTAATACTTGGTCTCTTATTAATCCATTACAGGAAGACACCAAAGTTGAACCAAACTCATTCGAAATTTTTCTTCAAACGAATCCAAGAACTCTGAAAGTAATAAATTTTATATTTTCATAAAATTGTGCTTATAGTATTGATGTTGTAATTTACATATATAATAACTTTGTTGAAATAAAGTTATTTAATATGATAATAAAGCTCACATATTAACACATGTATGGAGTATAGTGTTTAAACAAATTTAAAATATACTGAGAAAAGGCTAACCCATACAAAGTCAGCAGATTCAACCGGCTAAAATACCCCATCCAAATGGCTGAATCTTCAAAACGAAAATTTATTCCACCCAGATTTCAGCCGGCTGAACCCCAAATTCAGACGGCTGAATCATGGTAAAAATGAAATGTTTACTGGCTGGTTGCAAATTTCTCGATTCAGCCGGCTGCCTCGTCGAAATTCTATATTTAAAAAAAGACACTTGCACATTTCTCAAAGCACAAATCAAAATTCAAACCAATACTTATTCTCAAATCTTACCTATTCATTCTTTACCTACCTCTACACTTTTCCTGAACTAACAAAAGAAACCCTAAATTCTCTTAACCAAACAAATCAATCTTTCTTCATACCTCAAAACAAAAATGCCTCCTAGATCAAAAAAAACAAGAGAATCTTCTACCGGTCCATCTCAATGCCAAATTAGGGCATGACCCCACAACAACACGGTTGTTAATCGATTTGATAGCATGAAGAACTCCAAGCTTTTTGAAGGGGCATTCATGAAGTTTCCGGATTTTAATGGTTTGTAATTAGAAAATTAGTGGAAGCACATGGATTCGACTCTTTTATTGGGTATGATGCAAATAATGTTAAGATTTATCCTCTCTTGATTAAGCTTTTTTATGCAAATATGAATCTAGAACACAAAAATCCTCATAATAAAACTGATTGCATTTTGACTTTGGTATGTGGAGTTCAAAATTTATTTACCTTTACAAAGATTATGGCATATTTTAAGATGTGCATCTGAAGGCTTAGACATTGATATGATTGATGTCGATATCTACCAACGTGGCGAAGTGTCATATAGATTTTTGTCGGATGATTTAACCGAACTAAAATCTAGAGCTTTACGTCCTAAGGAAAGAATTATCCATCATGCTCTCATTTTCTCTCTTTAACCAAGAACCGATAGCTATGAAAAAGTTTATAAGCATGATTTCCAAGCCCTATATGCTATTTATTCATCTCAACGTGTTAACTGGGGAAAGTTTATATTGGATGAATTTCAAAGTGTTAACAATAGGAGGAGTTATAAAACCATTCATTATGGAGCTTATATAACGAGAATATTACAAAATTTTGGAGTTACTTTGCCCGATTCGGAGATCACAATAATAAGTGAACTTAACTCAAAAAATCTTAGTCTCATGGGTCTTCCGAAGCATCTCGTGAATCAAAATATTATTAGTTTTCAAGAATGGGACGCCAATCGCAATCAAGGCATTCCGCAACCTCAAGACACAAGTACAGCCGCTTCCTCTAAACAACCCGAACAAGAAAAAGATGAAATCCATGAATTAAATGTTGATGTGCCTCCTAAACAAGCTCTCGTCACACCATCCCGAAATAAAAGCAAGCTCAATCGCCGTTCAGCTAACGTTGAGAAAAATGTTTCCAAGACAACAAAAGGCTAAACTCAATAAAGTTTTTTTGAACAAGATTTGGGAAAAACTATCTTGCTCCGCATCCACATCAACAGAAATTCTTGAAAATCCAGCACCGTTTAGTTGGACATCTTCGGAGGAAGAAGGAGAGAAAGAAGGAGTGGAAGAAGAAAAAGGAAGGGAAGATTAATTTGGTATGTTATTTATTATCTAGAAAAAACTTTATCTTTTCTACTACTTATTTCAAGAAAATATCTATGTAATATTTTTAAAAAATATTTACCAATTTATGATAGTTATCTTATCGAATAATTGTTTCCCTTTTGTCGATGACAATGGGGGAGAGTAAGGTAGTTATATCGATAGGGGGAGTATCAAGTCAGGGGGAGAATAATTGAATCCTTATATTTAATTCTTACATAGTTATCATCATTAAAAAGGAGGAGAATGTTAGAACCTCGAATTTTGATGTTTTGATTGTGACAATTATATAAGTAAATATTATATGAACCAACCAAATTTGCAGGAGAAGAAATCGTTAGAGAGATAATCACAAACATATGAAGACCAGGTTCTAGATTGTACCTACATTTTATTGTTAAGTACAAAGTCTAAGTCTAGAAGTAAAAATATGTTAAATCTCTCCAAATGGTATACACACACACAAAATATAAGATTCATCAAAACAAAGAATACTGCTCAAAACAGCACATTCAGTCGTCTTTATGTTGTGCACTTGCAAAATTTTTTTACAATAATCAGCTGGCTGAAGTATAATATTCAAACGGCTGAATAAGGGCTATTTTGTACTATTTCCTTGCTGTCTTGATTTTCACTCGATTCAGCTGGCTAAAACGTTTAGTTTAGACGGCTGAATATTTATAACAGCCAGTCTAAAGTGCTCCTCTTTCATCATCATAAGCAACTCTTGATTCAAGAGTACCTTCCATATCTCTTCATGGGTACTCTTCATGAATGTATACAACTTTTAATCTCTATAAATAGCAAAGAATTTCAACATCTTAAACATCAATTTTCTCATTCTTAATTCAACTTATTCTTGCTATTATAACTCTAAAGCATTCTATGCATAAAAACTCTATTTTGATCACTTGTATATTCAAGTTTACTACTCTTGTGATCAAATAAATTTCCTCTCTTCACGAACTACACAATATACCACAAAAGGATAAGATTATAGGAAGGGTGTACTTTATCGATTTTTTAGTGCTATTCAAGAGCATACTCAGTCAGAAACATTTCTACTATTTGTATTGGAAATCATGTTGTAGTATCCTCAGGCAGTTGAAATCCTATTCGGTTGCCTAGGTGATTATAGTCCTGTTCGGTTGCTTAGGCGGTGTAATACCTATTCCTCCAGGTTAAATGAGGGTTTCGATTAAATTCAGAAGGAGTTTGGGATTGGACGTAGAACGGGAAGTTCGAACCAATATAAATATCTCTGGTGTCTTTTACTTTTACTACTTTTACTTTTATATTTATATTACGCTCAAATCAATAATTTAGTTAATATCCATATTACACGATCCTTAGTCACTTTTAAAATGTACGTTTCAATATTATCTTATATAATAATAACTTTTCCTTTATTATAAAGAACTTTTCTCAAATATTTATTCTCTAAATATTTTATTTTCCTATTTAGATTATATTAAACAACTTCATTAAAAGATGACTTTTAACGTAATATCATCGAACACCTTATAGTCAAATTGTGAAACTTAATTCTCATAGAGTTCGTTTTAATGTACTTACAATTATCAAACAACAAACGCTCATAAACTGGTCGAGCATAAATTAATAACCAATAAACAATAGCCAATGCTCCTAAACTATCTAAGCATGACAAATCAAACAATAATGATAATAAATAATTATTATCAATATGAAACACACACCGTAAATAGCTATATTAATTTGAAAGTTATTCCTTTATATATATATAAAATATATAATCCTAGGCAAAATATTTCATTTACCAAATTTTTGAAAGATCAATATCATGTCCGTTGGCCTTGCTCAAGTGTTTAAAAATTCCTATCGACACTGTGGCGTCCCACATCTTGACTAGAATTCATAGACAACACGATAGACAAATTAACACAATACGTTTTTATAATAATAAAAAATACGCTCTCGTATATATATAATACTCTCACTCATTCTAGGGTGTCACTTATCCCATCTCTAATGAGTTGTACCCAACCAAAACCAAGGTTCTCGCTTAAACTTCACCTCTGATACCAAATGTAACGACCTGCCATTTCGACCACCGAAAGTTGGCACCAAATACATACACGGTATTCCAATATTGAACATCCAACCGCCGGTAAAGCAGATTGTCAGGGTAAAATTAAAAAGAACAAATAGGGAAAACAAAATCTAACAATGGAAACATCAACACATAACATAACAAAGACATTATAAACTGTCACTCCAAGATATAAAGTACATTAGAGTTAAAAATAAACCTCATCGGCTGGACAGTTATAAATTTATGACCTTACAATTGTTGATAGGTATAAATAATACATCGGAAAATAAAAATATTACAACAGGCGACATCCAGCTCTACTCCATGAGCTCCATGTCCCACCAAAAAAACCTAGAAAAATATTAGGTCTGACCTGATCATTATAATAATATAACACTCGAATCAGTCTAGAAAACCAACATGAGAAAATTCTAGTAATATAAGGAAAGCATAATAATTCTGTGAGACCACGTCGCTAAATGCGGAACCAGTTTTTACCTCAGAAGAACAACTTCCGTACATGAAGAAATGGAAAACAATCAGAACAACAATACAAACAAGAAAGGATGAACACAAATAAGATCAAAATCCAAACTTAAAAATGGACATAAATAATTAAACATCGAGAAGAGCTCCAACACTTCTCAATGCAATTAAGAAACGATTCAAATATTTGAACCAAAAAAGAAAAGGGAAAATTTTCCAATAATGACTAGTAGGGTGCGCCTACTTGCCGAAAGTATACCTCTAGAAACATACTTGAGAACTCCAATGGCTCTTTGACATGTCCAAGCCGGACCCTGCTATCCTTACCGAGAATCCGAGTATTTCAAATCTCCGAACGCATACCACCGAATCTAAACTTGAGTAGATGTGAAGGTAGCATAATGGAAGTAACCCCACATAGCTTGGCCTCCACTAGCTCTTTGGTTTTAACCATTTCTGACAAAGGATATATCAAGGCTCAGATGAGCAATAAATCTTCTTGGATTAAAGAAACACAAAAGAAGAAAAGATTAATACCAAGGTTTGAATCAAAACAAGAAGAATGAATTTATCCAACATTTCTAGGAGGGTGCGCCCTCAACACCAAAAGTATACATTTTGATAAAAAAACACTTGAGAACCCATGCCAAACATGCAATACTCTCGAGAAACGACCCACATGGCTTGGCTCCCACTCGCTCTTTGGTTTTAGTTTCCACGGTATTGAATGCCAGTGCTCAAAATGAGCGACAAATCATCTTAGATTGATGAAGCACAAAGAATGATATCAAAATTGATAGTTGAGAAATCAACTATCAAAAGCAAACAAATGATTGCATATGGGAATTAGATCACATACACTTGTCACCAATAATCGAATCAAGATATAAAACATTTAATTCTTACTTGTGCTTGATTTTCACATCATAAATAATTGCAAAACACTGTAACACCCCTTCCCGAGACCCACATTAACAAAGGGTATTACTGTGTAATATTGTATGTTAGTGCAGAGAATAGGGCATGTTAGGAGCAACCATTTGTAAAAATTGCTTTGGATGAGTATCGAATACATCGAATAATGTGACTATAATTTTCTTTTCTTTTCTGACAAGTGGTAATATGATATATCCGATCTAAGCGCAAAATAATAATATAATGGTTTAATCTAATTCAGAACAATACACAATATAATATACAACACAAAGTCAAGTGTCACAATGGGAATAATATGCATCAATATTTTCTCAAAAGTATGAGACTACAAAAGAAAATACTAGACTCACATTATATGCATGTACATCTATAACACTGATAGGTCTCAAATATACACATAACCATAAAAGTCTACAACATAAACAAGCATCTATACAAGACTCAAATGGTATATCAGAAATAATAACAACATCAAAATAGACTTCATAATCTAGCTCACATTCAAGGTCGCTGGGTCCCTATACCTATCAAGTCTCGGTCTGACGCGAGCATTAAAATAACAACCGGGTCAGACCATCTCTAATTATCACAAAAGGTGAGATGCCGATAATAATAAACTTGCATAAATGCCAAGGATAATTATCTATAAATTGTACTTCACTAACATAATAACACTTCATTTAGTTATTTCATAGTTCATAGTTAAACTTATTTTTATTTACAATATTCAACAAAGTCAAAGAAACCACAACAATAAGAGCATAGGTAATCACATCCATATATGCAAACAAATAGACGTGCACTTTGCAAGTCACTACTAGCAGCACGCACTTCGTGCTCTAATACTAGAGGTTGCACTTCGCAATTATAACTCGCTTGAAAATGAGTATCACAAATTCGGCATGAAATACCATTTAATCCGCTTAAACGGATCACCCACGAACGAGTCTAAAACCCATCAATTAAGTGTTATCCACTTTCGAATAGTAAGTATAAGAGTGTCGACTAATCTCCTATCACCACCTGACGACGCTCAAATATTTACTAAAGCTAGTAAATTTCACTCATACAAATAAATGTTTATTTGAATAGGTCCTAGATCTAACCGGAGGAGTAAACGAAAGTGTTTCATACCACTTGTTTTACTAGACCATTTAATTCAATTTCTCATTCAAGTGAGATAGTGTATTTTTGTAATAAAATAGTTTTACTTTGTAATCTGATTTAAAATATTGGTTCAAAAAGATTTATATTACAATATAGTAGAAACTACGATTTTAATCATATCTATACTTATAGAAAACTTGTTTTGTAATCATTTTGAAATTGAGAGTATTATAAATATATATTTTCCAAAATACTTCTTATCCAAACTATTTATATTTTTCACACACACACACACACACATATATATATATAACATAAATCAATTTATTTTCAAAAAGAATTTCCTTTAAAATTAACTTCACCAACAAGTGCAATTAAATCATTTGTTCGACAACAATCATAGAGCAAGACTTCAATGCTAACAAGATTATCAAAAATTAGATTCAAACACCTGGAAATACACAAATAGCTCATTACAAATCAACTTTAAATCAATGCTAAAATCATTACGAACATCAAGTCAAACAAATAATTAACATCTATAAGTCAAACGGACAAACGAACGATCAAAAGGGATCGACTAGAGGGTCAATCGACATGACTTGGAGATCAGCCTAGGTCATGACCAGTGCACTGTTCGCGTGGACCGGTTGAAACGCCTGGGCTGAACCTCAAGCGATGCCGATGGCCCTCCAACGATCCTTTGGCGCTTACATCTCTTGCGTTGTTTCTTGCAACCTACGGAGTAATGTTATGGCTAACATGCAAGCCTATAAACCACCCAACTTGATGATTTAATGATTCAATAATAAAGGTTCATAAAAAAGAACAATTAGGGTTTCATATAACAAGAGATAGCATACACTTGAGATCAATTTAACACAACGACAACTTGAATTAAAATAAGAGATAGTTGCGCCTTTTCTCCATAAGTAGTTAGCCAAACAACGAATTCTACCTTGCTTCTGAAGATTTCAGTAAACCCTAGAATGTCTCAAGCCAAAACAAAGAACAACAAACATCAAACACTATAATTTACCAAAATCAATTAGACTAAAAAGTGAATTAGATTTAGTAGAACTTACTTTTGATTTTCTCTAAATTTTCTGGAATTTATTTGATTTTTCATGTTGATTTGTTTTCTGGGTTTTAAGAGAGAAAGAGGAAGCTTCATTTTCTCTTTACTATCAAACTTAGAAATCAACGTATTATTCATACGAGCGGAATCCTCTTTTATTCTCAAATGGCCTGAAATCTACTTAAGCCCAAACCCACTTTAACTAATAAAAACAATAAAACAATTTACACTTTCTACCATTTTAAAACTCTAATATCTCATTGATTTCATCATAGAAAAATTCAAGTTAATACACAAAAATTAAGTTCATCACCTAATCTTCATAATTAACTAATGAAACATAATTTTTAATAGTTTTTAAAACTCTTATTTTTAATATTGAAAACAAGGTATTTTGCATTTTCTGAAATAAGACAACATAACACATAAACCATTTTTAACACCAAAAATTCTCATTTTATCTTTCAATAAAATTACACATTATTTAGAAACCACTAACACATTGTTTAACATGTTTTAAAACAAAAGTCTTATATCAATAAATTTTATATATTGCTTTTCCAATAATATATGCATTTTAAAATTCTCATTTCAAATTCTAATTTCAATTATTATTCAAATAAATACACTTAAATTCTAATTTCAACTCGAATCTTTACTTATTCAATTTAAATAACGCTGAAAAATTAGGGTTGTTACAAACTTCCCCCTTAAAGAAATTGCATCCTCGTAATTTCTAATTCGAACCAAATTCTATAATTGATAGAAACGTATTATTACTAATAATATTTTTGTCAGCATATAAACTAACACTAAACAACCAAACATCTAAGCAACCAATTAATCAAGCAATATACAAGAAGATTCTTGTATTTATACTCGATTAAAATCTTTTGACTTACTTTTTAAAAGATTGAAACATCCAATTCTTATATATTGACCCAAGTTATTTCCAAAAATTTGATTTCTTCAATCGATCTCCAATTAGTTACTTCTTTTTATAAAAATTTACTTCTTTTAAACCAATATCTCATATGGTTTCTGCTTAATCTTTTCAAAAATTGATTTCTCTAAAATTTAATTTCTTCCAAAAATTCGTACTTCACAAAATTTTCCATTTTTAAAGCAAAGATTAATTTCTCTAAAAATTTGTAATTTGCAAATTGCACTTCACACATTTTTCTTCAATTTAAAACATTCTAATGGATTTATCATATTTTAAAATCATACCCCAACCACAATCATCATCTGTTATATTCCAGCTCACAATCAACTAATATCCTCACAAATAAACTGGTATGAAAGAAAATTATAAATCCAACATATTAATAATGAATGCACTTCACAAACCCATACAAAAGACAACACTTCGCATATCGACAAGTACTTCGCTTGTCTACACAAATGTTTGCACTTCACTAGTCTAGGGCCAAGGTCTATTACAAATGACGCTCTTCACAATTCTACCTGCACATCGCAAGTCTAACACAGTTGACTGCACATCGCAAATCTACCTGTGCATTGCAAGTCTAACATAAATGACATCACATCGTAAGTCTATATGCACATCGCAAGTCTAACATATGTGATTGCATATTGCAAGCCTATCATATGTGATTGCACATTACATGTCTACCGGCAGGTCTTGCACTTTGCAAGTTTAACATCAATGACTGCACATTGCAAGTCTACCTACCCATTGCAAGTCTAACTAAATGACTGCACATCGCAAGTCTAGAACCAAGGCCTCTCATAGTTGACTGCTGTTCACTAGTCTAAGACATGCACTTCACACATTGTCACAAAAGTGTCAAATACCTTCTAATAGTAATCATCCGAGAAACACCCACACGCCCCATAACCACTCGGGTTTACTTGAACATTTGCTACAATTCAATAACCTCCACTTACTTCAAAATTTTGCAACCAAATATCATACAAGAATTCATCCACGAGTCTTTTTTAATTCATTCAATTCAAATTTCTTCATTTGAAGTTTATAAATAGAAAACTAACTTCTAATAAGAAGTTACATCTAATAATCAAACCAAAAGAATTTTTCTTATATTGGAAAACCTGAACTATATTCCCTTAAGGATTTATCGGTCCTACCGAACTCCAAAAGAGATTACAACCCAAAAGTGTTAAATACTTCCTAATAGCAATCACAAGAATATAACCAAGGCATCCCATACTACCTGATGAAATTCGAGTATTCACTAATGGGCCGGTAAGAACCACTCAAACATTATATTCAATGAGTTGTACAATATTCGATGAAGCGTTACATTAAAGCATTTAAACCAATTGGTAAAACTACATTGATTATTAGTACTCCCCTTATTATAGAACTAAGGCTCTCACAATATTTATCTTATGAAAAAATATTATAGTTTAAAACTCCAAACTTCCTTTCAAAATTTAAATGAGTTAGTCGGATAAATCTCTTCTTCAAAATAATTTTCTAACTCTATAATCTTAAATAAATGAGTTATCCAGGTTTTTGACCCAACATAATTCAAAAGGAGTTAGAACATCTACATCAAGTGAAGACAACCCAAAAATCAACCAAAAGGACCAAAGGAAGGAATCAAGGAGGACTCCAGAGAAAACAATAAAAAATATTCAAAGGGTATGGATCTCTAGTGATCTATCCCCAATGGATCGCTAGCGATCGAATGATATTGATCACGGGCCATCAGTTTTCCTTGCATCATGAAGCATTATCATTTCTAGAGACATCCGATAAATTTCATGGTATTCAAAGCTTGTTAGATCGAGAAATGAGCATTCGTCTTATCCCATTAGCAGTTCAATGCAAACAATGTATGAATTATCACCAAAACAATGCGACTAGCTATAAAATTACGTGAAGAACACCAACATGAGATAACAAATGCAATCCAAAAGATAGAGTCCAAAAATCCACTAAGTACATGGATCGCTAGCGATCCACGCACTATGGATCGCTAGCGATCAATATCATTGTGCTAGATTACCATGAAGTTTAAAGGAAAGGATGAAGGAGAGAATCCCAAGCACTTGGGTCATCAACTATCCAAAAGCTATGGATCACTAGCGATCCATCACCTATGGATCGCTAGAGATTCATAAGATTGGCTTGGATGACTATGAATTTTTCAATGCAACTTCGTCCGTCCAATTGTAATTTTTTGGCAAGGCGGCCTAGCCCAATAGCTCTCCAACCTCTATAAATATGATCCTACCTGCAACATAAGGAGGATCTTCTGGACTGACTGCTGAAACTCTGTAGAAACTGCACTTCACTCATCTCCTCCCAAACAATAGTCATCTACAGGGTTCCATGTGTTTCTCCAGTGAACTCTAACACTGGTGACTTGATCTAACCTACAATATTCAGTTATATTGTAATCATATTCAACTTGTAATTGCAGTCAGTCAATAGTAAAAGTTATAAAGTGGACATAGGCTTCGTTAGCAGCCGAACCATGATAAAAATCTCTTGTTCATTTACTCTTTTCTGCAATTTACTATTACTTTTTCTATTTTATTTTCTTGATAAACAAGGCTGGTGCTTTCATACTCAATCCAGGGTGTAGATCCATTTTTGGGTTAACATTTTAGTGCTTTCACTGAGAATCTAACTCAGGAAAAGATCTATCTATCTACTTTGGATCAGACAAGGTCCAGAAGTTAGATCCTTAATTTCTATTTGAAAGATCTGCAGCTAAGAATCAATGGCTCCAGGAAGAAAAAGAACCGCTTCTGGAAGATCCATAAAGGTGATAATTTCCGAAGAAGAGATGAATCATCAACAAATTGAAGTAAATGGCGCTAACATAGGAGATCAGGTGCTAGGATCCTCTAATCAACGTGAAGTTGTAACTAAAGATGAATTGAATAAAATGGTTCACGAAATCAATCAGAAAATGGAAAGCAGTAAGAAAGCTCTTATGGACAAACTGAATGCCCTCTTGACCTTACAATCACATCCTGCTCCAAGAACCATGGAAGAACCCGTGGCTGTCGTAGAACAAGAAAATTCTTCCATTTCTGGCCTAAACAGAAGGAATGAGAAGCAGGCGCAGAAAGGAGTGATAGCTAGAACCATGGGAATCAACATAGAAGGAAAAACAAGAACTCCACCGACCACGAGACAACCAGCTACAAACTTAAATCTAGGAGCGAAGACCCCAGAAGAGGATAAAGCCATGGACCTCTCCAATTCAAAAGATGGAGAGCAACTTAACGACAGCAAGTTGGAAGGAAATGTCAATGCATTCAACAATGCCATGGATATCTAAACTGCTCTAATCAGGCCAACCGCAAGCCAACAGAATCCTGAGGGAGTGGCTCTTTTGAAGACAGGAGAGCCTAGGCTTCAGCCCACTCACCAAGATCGTTTGCAAAGCCAAACACTCGTGTAGTTACTGACAGCCGACTTCCAGATTACCGGACATCTGAGGCATATATCGCGGACATGGTCAAGCGACTGATGGATGAGAGTAAGAATGGAAGGGATGATGAATGGGGATCCGCTCCAAGTTGGACTCCCTTCACTGATGAGATTTTAAATGGGCGATACCCGAAAAAATTCACTATTTTAACTATTCCATCCTATGACGGAACGAGAGACCCGAAGCCCCATCTGTACAAGTACAGTTGGTACATGGACGGAGAGAATGCTTCGAATGCCATTCAATGTAGATTTTTCTCGATTTTTCTGGAGGGAATTGCTTCCATGTGGTTCACTAGGCTTCTACGAAGATCCATCTCCACTTTCGATCAACTAGCAATAAGTTTCCTTGATCAATTCAGACTTCACATGGCATAGCCTAAAGATGTGATGTCTTTGTCTGGTCTGTTCTAGGGACAAAACAAATCTCTGAAGTCTTTCATGAATCAGTTCAACACCACGGTGACAGAAGTAGGTAGTCTGAACGAGGATATGGTTTTTATGGCCATGGTCTGCGCCATCCACTCCGAAACTAAGGTCAGAAAATGGATCAAAATGAAACAACCTACCACTAGGAAGGACTTCAACCATAAGGCGAGTTAATACTTGAGATTGGAAGAGGGGCAAGAGTTAGAAAGGAAATCTACTAGCTTACAGCCGATGAACGTTGTGCAGAGTGGCATGGCTATAAACCAGGACATGAATAACTCTGGGGCCGTTGAAGGAAGTGCGGGAAAAGATGGAAAACAGAAAAGGAAGAATTAGAATTCCAACAAACAAAATGGTAGCAATAAGAGGCTTAAAGGCTTCAGGCCCGAAGATTACACCTCGCTCAATGATACTCCGAAAAAAATCTATCTCACAACACAAGGGATAGAGGAGTACAAGAAACTCCCTAAAAAGGAAGAAACTGAACAACAAAAGCGTTCTGGGAAGTACTGTCGCTTCCACGAAACGCATAGCCACAACATAAATGAATGTCGTCACCTAAAGAACTTGATTGAAGAGCTGATCCGGGCAAGCTTTAGCAAAAACGTGACGAAGTTGCAAAATCCTAACTAATCCGCTGCTCCCTAAGTTCCTAGGGATCGAGGAAACCAAGCTAGAACAAGCGAAGAGAGATCTAGACGAACTGACCAGAGACTCATCATTAGAACGATATCTGGAGGACCTCATCCCGCACAGAGGAGATGGGGAGAAATGGAGCGATATGCGAGCTCATTAAAACACGCTCCGAAGGATTTGTGCCTTGGGATCGATGATGGAGACCCTACCAAGTAGCAGAGGACTCTGAACGATGATATAGTATTCCAAAATCGAGACACTGAAGGGATTGAAGCTCCCACTCTCGATCCCAGGGTCGTGACTGTAGGGATTGGACCCACCGTGGTCCGACGAGTATTGGTTGGCAGTGGCAGTTCTATGAATATTCTTATCAAATGCACCTTTGACTAGATGAAGATCGACATGAAAGACATATCTGCCTGCCAAAAAAAATCCAAGGATTCATTGGCAAACCCAAACAACCCGTCGGGACGATTGACTTACCTATAGAGCTTGGGAAAGGCGACCGAAGGGTCCACCCTCATCCAAACTTTCATGATCGCAGATGAAACTTCTGCATACAATGCCTTCTTGGAACGGCCCGCGCTAGAGGATTTCAGAATCACCTTAGCCCAGTTATGCCTTACCATGAAATTCCCAATGGAGAATGGAGTTGGGGTGATTAAAGGAGATCAAAGTGCCACCAGAGAATGTTATATCGTAGAATTACATGAATCTAAGAGAAAGGAAAAGGGAAAGAATGTGGAGAGAACTCTCCACATTTGCAAACCTGCCGAATAGCAACTACAGAGCCACCTCTAGCTTGGGGACCATAGCCGATTTGACAAGGCTTTGGACCTTAGAAAGAAGAGTTCAGGGGAGGATCAGGCAGCATCGGTGAATTGACGGTGTCTGTCCCAGTCTTGGATGATCCACACGGGTCTTGAAAATTGGATTGCACCTTGGAAACATGATGCAATTGGAACTCACTAAATTTCTTTGCGCCAACTTGGATGTGTTTTCCTGGACACATTCTGATATGTGTGGGGTATCACCAGAAATTCATGTCACGCACTGAACATTGATCCCATGTACACACCGGTAAAGCAGAGGAGGCGTAGCCTGGGCCTCGAATGAGCCAAGGCATTGAAAGAAGAAGTTGACAAGTTGATGGCCAATGGTTTTATCCATGATGCGACCTGCTCTGAATAGATATCTATCCCAGTTTTGGTCAAGAAGTCCAATGGGAAATAGCGAACTTGCATCGTCTACTCGGACTTAAACAAAGCCTACCCGAAAGACAGCTTTCCTCTGCCCAGAATCTACCAGCTTGTGGATAGGACAGCTGGACATGAACTGCTATCATTTATGGATGCATACTCGGGATATAACTAGATCCCGATGCACGAACCTGATCAGGAAAACACAACCTTCATCACTGATCTAGGATTATACTGCTATAGGGTAATGCCATTCAATTTAAAGAATGCTGGGGCAACCTACCAAAAATTAGTAAATGCCATATTCAAGCGTCATATCGAAAAAACCATGGAAGTCTAAGTGGATGACATGTTGGTTAAATCATGAATAACTGCCAATCACTTGGATAATCTCCCCGAAATGTTTGAAATACTCCAAAAATATAGGATGAAGCTCAATCCACTCAAATGTCACTTCGAGTTAGCCTCCGGAAAGTTGTTGGGATTCATAGTGAGTACCAGATGCATCAAAGCAAACCCAGAGCAAATTATTGCCTTGCGAGAAGTTAAAGCCCCAAACAACAAGAAGGATTTACAAAGCTTGAACGAGAAAGTCACATCGCTAAGCTGGTTCATCTCAAAATCCACCGACAGATGTATATCATTCTTTGATGCACTAAAGAAAGGGTAGAAGCACTTCGAATGGAATGAGGCTTGTTAAACCACGTTTGAAGTTTTGCTACGACATATGGAAACCCCGCCAATCCTATCAAAGCCAGTATATGGAGAGGACTTGTTCATCTACTTAGCGGTCTCCCCTCATGCATTAAGCGCTACTCTTGTACGTGAAGAAGCTAGGATCCAGCGACCAATGTATTACATCAGTAAACGTTTCACTAGAGCTGAGAAAAATTATCCGAAATTGGAAAGGCTAGCGTATTATCTCTTGATCGCATCCAGGAAGTTACAACCACATTCCTAGGCACACCCGATCACAGAATTGATCGATCAACCCCTAAAGCAAGTATTATATCACCCTCAAGACTTCTAGGTGGCTCATCAAATGGAATACCGAATTGAGTCAATATGAAATCACTTACCATCCTCGAAGGGCAATCAACGGGCAAGCGTTGGCAGATTTCATCGCCGAATTTACCATATGGGATGATGTAGAGGAAATACCACCAGAAGTGGAAACACAATGGAAGCTCTTCATCGATGGCACATCTAATAACTTCCACTCAGGGGCATGGGTAGTGCTAAAACTCCCGAAGGACGAGCCGTTTACTACGCCTTGCGATTAGAGTTCCCAGTGACAAATAATGAAGCAAAATATGAGGCATTGATAGCTGGGCTAAAAATTATGAAAGAGCTGGAGATCAAATCCATACACATCTATAGCGACTCTTAGTTAGTCGTTTGTCAAGTGAAAGGAGAATACTAGGCTCGAGGGGAGAACCTTGCCCCATATCTATCCAAAGTGCAAGAGTTGCTGAACGACATCGAACATTACACCATAACTCACATCCCGAGGGAACAGAACACGAAGGCTGACTACTTAGCTAAACTGGCCAGCTCCGGAGAAGCCCAATCGTTGGGACTAGTCCCGGTTGAGACCATGACCACTCCAAGTATAAGCAAAATGTATATCAACTAGATTTTTGAAACCACCATTGAACCTGAAACATGGATGACGCTAATCAAAGACTACTTGCTTACAAGAACTCTTCCCATAAATTAGAACCAGTGGAAAATGCTTCTTTGTAAGGCACCACGATTCATGATACAAGATGGGATACTCTACCGAAGGGGGTTCTCTACCCCCCTCCTCAAATGTGTGACTAATGAGAAAGCTTAAAGGATCCTGAGAGAAGTTCACGAAGGCGACTGCGGTGACAATACCGGAAGATAAACCCTTGCAAATAAAATCCTCCGATACGGGTATTTTTGGCCCACGGTAAATCGCGATGTAGCAGATTATGCCTGACAGTGCGACCGAGGCTAAAGATTGAGAAAGGTCAAAAGAACTCCTTCAACAGAGCTAACGTAGATGGTCAGCCCATGACCATTCACAATATGGGGAATTGATTTGATTGGTGTATTGCCAATAGCTAAAGGTGGGGCTAATTATGTTGTAGTTGTCGTTGACTATTTCACCAAATGGGCCGAAGCGGAGTTGGCCACCATTACCACAAAGAAAGCCATTGACTTTGTTACTAAAAACATTATTTGCAGGTTTGGTGTGCCATAAAAAATCATCACTGATAACGGGACCCAATTCGAGAGTGCCGAGTTCAGAGACTTTTGCAAACACTTCCAAATCGAGAAGAGCTTTTCTGCAGTCGCTCCACCGCAAGAACACAGGCTAGTGGAAGCAATAAAAAACACCATCAAGTCCACCATCAAAAAGCGATTAACTAAAGCTAAAGGGAATATGGTTAATGAACTTCCACTCATACTATGGGCTTACAGAACAATACACAAAGCAGCAACCGGGATGCCTTGTTCGTCCTGGTATATAGTTCAGAAGCAATGATCCCCATCGAACTAGAAGTCCCCTCTCATCGAAGGCAGAATTTCAATCAGAGGCAAAACGAGAAGCTCCTACTCGAGTCACTTGATATGATCGACGAGAAGAGGGAAGAGCTGAATTAAGGACCGCTGCTCACCAAAAAAGGGTCGCACGATACTTTAACTCCAGAGTTCAAAACCGAATCTTCAAAGTGGGAGACCTTGTCCTCAAACGGGTCTATCCCGTATCGAGAACCTTTGGGCCAAACTGGGAAGGGACGTATATGATCAGTCCAAAGCTAGGGGGTGGAACATTCAAACTGACAACCGTCAACGGAATCCAAATTCCTCGAGCATCGAATAGCGAATTGCTGCGTCGTTACTTTAACTGAAACAATCTTATGTACTTCTTATTTTCAACAAATAAGCCATCATGGAATACCGAGGGCATTGTAAATAGACAGAACTTGCCCAACTTTTCTTAATAAAACTGCTTTGCTTTCTGAGCCAATAAAACTATGTTCATAAAAGTAACCTGCTGAGTCGATGGGGTCAAATTAGCATAAAACCACCCAGTCGCTGCTTGAGATAGTGGAACCACGCTCAAATATGCCCCACTTACATGCCAGGTCGACGGAGGCAAATCGACTCAAACCGTTGGATCGGCAGAACCTGATCCCCGCCTTCTAAGAACCCGTTTTGCTCCAGCGACGCCGAGAAGGCCCAAACCAAAGCCGCGCATTCCATATGTCGCGCACAATCTCAAAAGCCATGCATTCATAGGCCGTGTATACTTTTAAATACTGGTATTGCCCTAGCGATACCGGGAAACTCCTCACGTTGCTCGAAGATTGGCATTGTTGAGAAGTTCCGAACCGCTCTGGATCGACAGGTCATATTGATCCCAAAAGCCGTGCACCCCATAAGCCGTGTACACTCTCAAAAGCCGCACATTTCATTAGCCGCACATACTCTTAAGTACCGGTAGTGCCCCGGCAATACCGGGAAACTCGTCCATTGCAGGAATAACAAGAATCAACCCACTTCCACAATCGGGAGCAACGAGTATGAATCCAACAATGTCAAACTACTACGAGTTAGCAGAAAGTCCCAATTGTTGACAGACAATAAATCTCAAATCAAGCCATATAAATCATAAGTTCCCGAAGATAGGAACCAAAAAATAGGTCCGATTAAAAAAAACACTCAGATCAACCGGTCATTTGCCAAGTGTTCGAAGTAACCAGCCCCGTGAACTGGGGGGCACATACCGATACTCAAGTAATATATATATATATACACTCAAAGACAAAATCCAACTACTTCACAGTTCTGTTACTCTAAACAAAGGATTTTGGTGGTAATTACAAGACTAGATAAAATAAATTACAAGACTAGATGAAATAGCAGTAAATAAAATTGACATAAGTGCATGAAACGCAGATAAGTAGACGGGTAAACTTATAATCAAAATGGCAACATTGGATTACTTATAACATTTTCTGTATAAATTCAAAACGTGGAGGCCATACCCACACAATATCGTCCAACAAAAAGAAAAAATACATATGCTACAACAATCAAAGAAGTAAGTGCAGGCTCTGCACTTGAACAAAACACATATCAAACAAAATAGAATGTCCCAAAAACTGGATTTACTACTATTCGGACCTGTCAATGCCTCTTTCCACCGCTCCTCTTCTCACCTTTTGTTGGAAGTTTCTGCTTCCCCTCAAAATCCTAGCTAGGGGTGGTGTCGCTGCCTGTAATATTAACTACCTCCTCGGCGCCGACATCTCCTCCCTGCTCTCTGACCTTCCCGGAAGACTCCCTTTGGCCTTGCGCTTCCGGGATTTGCTGAAGCACCTCAAAGATTTTATCGCTTCGACCTTTTCCTTCTTAACGACAACCAGTTTTTGTTCAGATTTATGTAGCTGGCCAGTCTACTCCTCTTGCTCTCGAGCTTCAACTTCCATGAAGTAGCCCTCCAAATATATAGAAGGGTCGTGTAGACCATTCAATGTAGCAATATTCTCGGATTCTAGCCCCGGCTACGATCTAGACACAGGCACGGCAATCAGAACAGTTATGGAAATAAGCGTTGAGGCAGTCAAAATAGCAGCAAGCCCAAGCACCGAGGAAACCGGCGGGTCAGTAGGTAAAGATGACGGACCTATAAGATCAAAAATGAAAGCATTAAGTACGTCTTGTTCCTGCGGTGTGAGCTAAAAATTCTCAAACTCGGAGGAAACGAGAAGGTTACCTGCATCAGAGGAATGATCGAGAATGTCAATCTTGTATTCCCTGCCTTCTCCTTCTTTTGATGGCTGAAGTTTTGGGGCCCCCTGAAGTTTCAAAGACAACTTCCGGAGGAACATACGACGAAGTAGCACTGGTAGAATCCGTCAACTAATCCCAAGGCTGTCTTGATGGTCCCCCAGTCCCAGAAATAAAAGGCTCTGATAATGTTTTGGTAGTTGTAGTCATAGCAGCATCGGTAACCTCCCAATCCTTCTCGATTCAAAGGACCTCTCGGTCCTCTATCGGTGCTTTCTTTGACTCCTCATTGAGGTAGGCATCCTCCAACTCTTGCTCGAGATATACATCCCCATTTTCTCAGAAATGGGCCAAGATTTCTTCCCACATCACGGAAAGAGTACATGGAAATATGGGGCCTAAATAACTGAGGCTCCTCTGGTGCAGCAAGGAATTAACATAGAAATTCAAGATGGTATCATCCATCTTCTCCATCTTTTTTTCGAAAGTGTCATGAAGCTCCAGGTAATCCGCTGTTATGACGGCCTTCTCAACTTCAACTCGAGTCTTCTCAGCGCTAAGCTGCGCAACTCTTTCTTGGAGCGAAGCGATCGTCTGGGTTTGATCAGAAACAGTCTTTTCACGGGATTCCATGATGCCTACGTATTCAACAATTGTTGTGTTATGCCCTTCAACAATTTTGTCATGATCAGCAATAGTCTTCTTTTGGGCTTCAATAATCATGTCATGAGTCGCGAGCTCCTCTTTCAACTTAACTTCGTCCACATAGGCCTTCTATATTTCGTCTCGAAACATGATCTCTATTTTTGCATGGGCCTCCTTCAGCTCCTTCAGCAAATTAACGCTGTTCTTACTCTCCTAGAGTGCCGCGTCCCTCTCTTGTATTAGTTACTCAATCTTGGCGTTACATTTCGCTAACGCCCTCTTAAAATCATCTTCCTTCAATTCAAAAGAGAGGTTCTCCTGATAATTACTGCAGTTCGTGTTGGCCAGCTGCTTGCATAACTTTTCTCATCCTTTAGCTTGCTCTAAATCACTTTGAATCGCCTGAAGGTGGGGAATATAGGAATCTTTGCGAATTGGGTGAAGGTTGCGGTCAAACTTAACTCCTTTTAAAAACCACCTGGGAAGCGCAGCTTCGAGTCCAGAGAGACCGGATGGAAGAATGTAAGCAGGCCTCCTGTAAGGATGCGAGGAACCGGAAGCGGGCACCACATGAGTCGATTGGGCTTGAGATGAAAAGGGAGCCTGAACGGAAGAAACCGGAACTTCAAGACTGACGGAAACTGGGGCCAGGGCAGAAGCCTGATGATCAGAAGGATGAGAACCATGATCAACCTTTGACTTCTTGGATGGTTCCTCTCGGTCATCAGGGGTTTTTCTCTTCTCGTAGCCACTTTTATACGTCTAACCCTATTCTCTGTCATCACGGCGATGAGCTTCAGCCTTCAAGTCTTTTCGACTTCTCCATTCCTCCTCGGTCCTATGGGGCAGATAGCGGCTTGTAGAACATTTTGGTCAACGTTGTGAATTAGTGAATTGCTCAAGATCATCGTAAAGTCCACGGCCTCTCATGGTACTTGACATAAAGAATAAATAAAGAGCTTTAGAAATGAGAAATAGGCCTTAATAATGCATGTGTAAGTGAATGTGACCCTAGTTGAATGTGTAATGTGTCTTGGGGGGCCTAAAATGACATCACAAACCGGACCGGGAAGCCACCGCGGTAGAAATCGGGTTGACTCTAGACATGATATGACCGAGGTGAGGACACGCTCCCTCCAATCCGAAATACTCCCCCATAAGTTCAACGATATCCACGTAAACGTTGCTCAAATCCCCAAAGTCTACGCTAGCATCTTCGGGGAACCCTTGTACGATCGATTTCACCCTAGAAGGGGGGTGAATAGGGTGATACTAATAATAATAAAAAAATTAATGCGGAAATATATATAATAATTGTAGTATAGATAATAGTAGAATAATAAAAGCAGAAATAGAACAACACAGATTTACCCAGCTTCGGCAATAACCTACCTATGTGCTACCCCCAAGGTTTCTACTAGAAATTAAGTAGTCAGACGCTTACACACGTAAACTTGCAACACCCGCTAACGACTGACCTGACTCTAAGCTCAAAACCCTCCCACAACTCAGCCATTGAGTTGTGAATTCTCGAACTACGCCACCGTAGTTCGTCCCTAGTCACACGACTAGAATTTACACATGTTTAAAAGAAAATTACAAACTAAAATAAACAAAACAAAACAAAAACAAAACCCTATTTAATATTTTAAGCCCAATATAAAATATATAAAGGCCAGCCCAATTTGTAAATAAAAGAAGAAGCGTTCCCCTTTATTATTTTTTCTCTATGCAAAACTTTGGCCGATCCTTTCTTTCTTCGTTCCTCTTTCACAAGCTAGGGTTTTGTTCGATTGAAGTCACCACTTCGATTGTGATCAATTGAGATTATAATTTCACTTGATTGGCTTCGTTAATTGATCACTAGCTTTGGTTGGCTTTCGAAGGCTCTAATTTGTTGAGCTCGAATACTTGGATGAAATTGGTATGTGACTTTCTTTTTTGATTTTGATTATTGCTCGACTTGATTCGAGTTTTCGTGATTTATTACTTGTATTTTCTTGAACTCGAATGCGATGATTTGCCAGTGATGATAATTGGGTAATTTATAGGGTTCGAACACCCTATATTTTCGTTCATATAATTGTGTTGAATTCTTCAAATATTTTTGCTT
The DNA here is from genome assembly GCA_030737815.1 of Allium fistulosum. Lineage (NCBI taxonomy): Eukaryota > Viridiplantae > Streptophyta > Magnoliopsida > Asparagales > Amaryllidaceae > Allium > Allium fistulosum. The sequence goes on along the minus strand of CM060902.1, from coordinate 1,362,848,060 downwards.
GGCCGTTCGATTTTGCTTGAATACTTGTGATTTATTTTGACTGGTTCAATTCAAATATTTTTCTGATATACTTTGCTTGGTCACCATGGCTTGTGTTTGATTTTCAGATATTTCGAATCCGTGATGCTTGTTCATCATGCTCGTTCCATTTTCAAATATTTTTGACTTTTGTTGAATTTGTTCATCTCGGCCTATACTTGTTTTGAAACTACTATGTTAATATTGATATAATTCACGGCTTTGTTACTCTAATTGCTATTGTGTGATCTTCTGCACTTGAATTTGGTTCTAGTCTTGTTGTCATGTTAGAAATGATTCATTCCTAAATGCTTACATACTCCAGTGTGCATTGTGTAGTGCTTTGTTCTGGTCAGCCAAGGTTCTTGAGTTACTTCGAGTTAAATTTGGGTCTGTCCTTATTTAAGACTGATTGCATTGTTTGCTTCAAGTACTTGTGTTCAGTTGGTCTTGATTTGTTCTTGTAGCCATGTTCATGCAGCCTTGTTAGCCTTGCTCTGATATGTCTTGTAGCCATGTTAGCCTTGTTAGCCTTGCTCTGCTTCATGCAGCCATGTTATATTGCTGGTTGCTCCATTTCATTGTAGTCTGGTTTAGTTGAGTCACTTATCTGGTACTGCATTTTTGAATATGTCTTGTAGTCATCCCTGAAATGTCTTATATTCATATTCATGTTGAAATTTGAATGTCTGGATGTAGACTGGTCTGGTTCAATTTTGAATTTCAGTTTGCATCCAGTTGCTTTGTACATGGTATTGAACTTGTTTATCACCATATATGTACATACATACATATGTATGTGTGTATATATGTGTTGTTGCAGTCCTTGTGTTTGCCTTTGAATTATGTAGAGTACTCATGGTTCTTTAATGATCTGGTTAATCCCTGAATCCTTGTATTTGTGTACACTTCTCTCTTGTGCATAAATGCATGTTGTATTGTGACTGGAAGGTCTGATTTGGTTGAGTCATTTCATGTGTACATATGTGGGTTGTTGCAGCCACTTGAGTCTAGTTTCATTGGAGATCATGTTTGTCGAACCATTGAACTTGAATATGATTATGTTGATTTGGTCGAGACTCATATGCACTTGTTGAGTTCATACCTTTTGCTTTTGTAACCGATGTTGTATTATGGTCTTGAATTCTTTACTGTAATCATTGCTGTTGCATTTCATGTGAGGTCTGTATACATTTGCTTCAAGTGCTCCTTTGTGTATTCTTGCATCTATGTCTGGTGATTGAAGTTGTACATTATGAATTTGAGGCTTCATTTCAAACTCCTCTGAATTATATATGTGAGGTCTGGTTCAGGTACGTTGGATTTTGTTCTAGTCATTGAAACTTGTACTTAACCATTCTATTTTTGTTTTTATATTGCACCTGAGTTGAATCCAGCTTTTGCTTGGGTTTGACCTTATGCTCACCAGTCCCTTCGATTTTAACAAGCAAGTGTTTATCGGTGTGCACGGCCTTGTGGCATGTACGGTGGTACACTGTGCATGTCACAAGTTGTTCATGTATGATGATTTAAAAGAATATGATAACGAACAACCCAAATATTCGAGGCAAATAACATTTTCAAAAACACACACTTTAATTTAAACTGCAAAATATTTTCTTTTTAATTTTACTGCGTCAGTGTTTATTTTGCAGAAAGCTCAGATGCTTGATTCAAGCTGGAACAAAGTTGAAGATCATATATACGAGTGTTGAGTGAATATGTAGTGAGGTCAAAATTGTAAATTGAAATTTGTGATGTAATCGAAATTGTATTGTAATTGACAATGTGTAAATGTAGTTAGAGCTCAAATTTGTACTATTTGAATTTGTAATAAATATTTATTTGAATAAAATATTTGTTTGAATTGGTATTATATGTTATTTATTTTATCCAACAAATATTTATTTAATTATGTGAAAAATAAAATAGTACAATATCAAATACATTTAAACAAATATATATATATATATATATGTGTTTATTATCATCAAACAAAAATCGTAGGCTATTGTATTCTACAATCTCCCCCTTTTGATGATAACAAACATATATTAAGATTTTGACTTTATTAAATGTATTTGGTTTTGATGGAGTCTATTTTCTCCCCCTATTTGAATGTTCACCCTACAAAAAAGCTCACCCTTAACCTATGCATGAAAATAAAAAAGAGTATATGCAATAAGCCTAGATGCAATTAAAAAAATATGACTTATTTGCGAAAATCTTAACTTCTCTCTCCCCCTTTAGTTATCAGCAAAAGAGTAATGGTATTAGAAAATAGAGATAAAGTGATAGACATAATACAACATTTATACCTAATTGAGTATAAATATTAAATTTCAATAAAAAATCAAAAAAAATCATGAATACTCTGTTAGGCGCATATTCCAGTTTACAGTGATAGGGGTGATGTCGGCATATAAAACCATATAGTTGTATCTATTTGTGGTATATTTATGACACGAATTTGAATACTTACAAACAATGCATAACCGTTAGGACTTTTAAATGAGATTAGTAGTATTCCCAATTTTATTTTAAAAAAAAATGAATTTCAAGTGTCTTCTAACCACGCATAACTGTGAGGACTTTTAAATGGGATTAGAATCAACTCGTCTATTTAATAATCAATTTTGATATGTGTTCCATACATGCATAACCGTGAGGACTTTTAAATGAGCAAGAAAGCACATAATCAAAAATTCCAAGTAATTCACCCATGCATAACCATGAGGACTTTTAAATAAGAGTGAATACTTTGGATAATTTTATTGCTATTTAATTTTAAAAAAATGAATAATTTCCTGTTTAAAATACCACATTTTGACATACTATATTGGATTTTGATGAGTGATGGTCGTTAGAAATATGATAGAAATAGAGATGGTCATGGAATTTTTACCAATCAAAGTTATTACAAATTTTGTTTAAATTTTTAAACAAATTTACGAAATATATTGTCTCAAGTCATAATATATGATTAATATCAACACTCATCACTTTTTCAGTCACTATTTATCTTTTAGATAATCAGTAGGGTGTCAGATTAGTTAACATAGGCATTTAAGATCAAATCAAAAATATAAAATCAAATTTCTAAAATGCCTAAACTGAGATGAAGTTGAAAAAAACTATTTTCTGGAAGGGGTTTTGTAAAAATGTCTGCCAATTGAGAATTAGTTGGAATGAAATTTATGTAGATATTTTCTTTGGAAATGTGATCTCTAATGAAATGATGTCTAACGTCTATATGTTTGGTGCGAGAATGATATATAGGATTATTTGTGAGATCAATTGCACTTTTATTATCACATATAAGTGGAACTCGTTTAAAATTTAAACCATAGTCTTGCAAAGTTTGTATCTTCCATAAAATTTGAGCAGAGCAACGCCTTAGAGCAATATATTTTGCCTCGGTGGTAGATAATGCAATACAATTCTGTTTTCGACTTGCCCATGCAACTAACGAATGTCCTAACATAAAACACGTTCCGTTAGTACTTTTTCTATCAACTAGACTTCTAGTATAGTCTACATCTGAATACCCTTTTAACTCAAAGTTATCATTAGTTGGATACCATAGACCAAAGCGTGGGGTGAGCAACAGATATCTTATAATCCTTTTGATAGCTTTTAAATGAGATTCTTTTGGATTTGATTGAAATCGTGCGCATAAACAATTAGAGAACATAATGTCAGGTCTGGAAGCGGTAAGATAAAGAAGTGATCCAATCATACCTCGATATTTCTTTTGATCAACTACCTTACCTTTTTCATCCTTGTCAAGTTTAATTGTTGTGCTCATTGGAGTTTGTGCAGGTTTAGCATCTTTCAATCCAAATTTGTTGACAAGCTCTCTGATATATTTTGTTTGGGAGATGAACGTACCTTTTTCGTTTTGTTTGATTTGAAATCCTGAAAAGAATTTCAACTCTCCTTCTAAGCTCATTTCAAACTTTTCCTGCATGACTTTTTCCTCATACAAAAAGGTTGTTAGTGGCACCATAAATAATATCATCAACATATATTTGAACAATCAGAAGATCATCATTTTCATGCAATAGATATAATGTGGTGTCTACACAGCCCTTTTTGAACCCATTTTCAAGGAGATAAGTGCTAAGACATTCATACCAAGCCCTAGGGGCTTGTTTTAATCCATATAGAGCTTTCTTAAGTTTATATACATGGTTAGGGTGTTCATGACTTTCAAATCCTTCAGGTTGTTCAACGAATACATCTTCTTTCAAAAGTCCATTCAGAAGAGCGCTTTTAATATCCATTTGTCTTAGTTTAAATCCTTTATAACAAGAAAAAGCTAATAGTATTCTAATGGATTCTAATCTGGCTACCGGTGCAAAGTTTCATCAAAGCCAATTCCTTCAATTTGATTATAACCTTTAGCAACTAACCTAGCTTTGTTCCTAATCACATTACCAGATTCATCAAATTTATTTTTAAAAATCCATTTGGTTCCTACAACTGGATAATCATTAGGTCTAGGTGCTAGAATCCAAACATTATTTCATTCAAATTGATTCAGCTCTTCTTGCATAGCCATAAACCAACTTTCATCATTGAGGGCTATATCTATGTCTTTGGGTTCAAATTTTGAAATAAATCCACTGTATAGGCACAAATCACATATATTTCTAAAGGAGGAACAAGTTTGAATTCCTACGGTAGGGTTACCTACTACCAATCTGGAGGATGATCTGCTTTGGATTTCAATCTCCGTGGTTCTAGATTTCCTTGGACTTCCTCCGTGGTTGGAATTTCTTTTGGATTTTCACTTTCATCTTTTTCGTTCTCCTCTTCGACATTGCTTTTGATTGTTTCCTTGCTTCAATCATCAATTCCTTCATCAAATTTCACATTGATTGACTCCACGATTATTCTCGTCCTTTTGTTGTATGCTCTATAAGCTTTGCTTCTGGAAGAGTATCCCATGAACATGCCTTTGTCAGCTTTTGGCTCAAATTTTCCCAATTGATCACCTGTATTGAGAATAAAACACGGACATCTAAAAACTTTGAAATATGCAATGTTTGGCTTATTGTTAAACCATAGCTCATATGGTGTTTTCTTAAGAATTGGTCTAATCATGACTCTATTCATTACATAACAGGCTATATTTACTGCCTCTGCCCAAAAGAACAAGGGTTGTTCATACTCATTTATCATAGATCTAGCCAACTCTTGTAATGTTCGATTCTTTCTCTCGACTACCCCGTTTTGTTGTGGAGTACATGGGGCAAAGAATTTATGTTTAAATCCATTTTCATCACAACAATTTTCAAATTCTCCACCATGATCACTTCTCAGCGAAATAATAGAAACTCCTTGTTCATTTTGAACTAATTTTGTGAATTTAGTGAAGTATGAGAAAGTTTCTGATTTTTTTAGCTAAGAAGTATAACCACTTGTATCTTGAGTAATCATCGACCAATACAAAACAATATTTCTTACCACCTAAACTTGCAACATCGTTAGGTCCAAACAGATCATATGAACTAGTTCAAGAACTCTAGAAGTACTTACAGTGTTCTTGGCATGAAAAGATGATTTTTTAAGTTTTCCTATAGTGCATGCTTTACATAGATTTTCTGTTTTGAAATCATGAGATGGTAAACCTCTAACAAAGTCTTTTCTTTTCAATCCGTTTAATAGATTCATACTAGCATGTACTAACCGTCTATACCATAAGTTTACTTCTACATCCTTAACTACCAAATATTTTGAAAGAGCGAGATCATCAAAAGATAGAGAGTATATATTACCTTTCCTTTTACCTGAAAACAATGTTTCTTTTGATGATCGGTCAACCATTTTGCACAAATCTGAGTTAAAATCAACATTCATTCCCTTATCACATAACTTGCTGATTGAAATTAGATTATGGTGCAGATTTTCAACATATAATACATCATTTAAGGTAAATGTACCGTTACCTACTTTACCTTTACCGATAATTTAAGGTAAATGCCTGGAATAGCCAAAATGCAAGTACCATTGTTGTTGTTCCTTTGCCTACCAACATACCTACACAAGAAAAGAATTTAGTGACCTATTTTTTTTATAGGTCCATGATTGTTAGTGACAGAAGATTTTGAAAAGCAAGTTTGTGTAGAACCAAGACAATCTATATTTGTTCTTTTCGGCACCCAGATTTGTTTGACTTTAAGGGATTTTATATTCGTGCCTTTTGGAACCCAAATTGGTATGGTTTTCACGTGTTTGGGTCTATACCAGCAATTATTGTGATTGTGTCCAATTTTTCCACAAATCGTGCACTTGGAATTGACTTGATTAATTTTGCTTCTAACACATTCAATTTGAGATCCAAGTCCTTGTCTAATAGGATTAATTGTTTGTTTCCCTAATAACATATTTAGTGATTTTTATCCTTTGGAGAATTTCCCTAAAGTCGTAGACAATTGTTGGACTTGTGTTTTGAGAGATTCATTTTCATTCAATAACAAAGTGCCCTTTTTAATAGAATTTTCTCTCCTAGTTTTTTCATTTTCTTTCAAAATCAGAATTTCATTTTCAAGTGATTTAATTCTAGTTTCTAATTTTTCTATTTCCTCTTCTAATGATGGACACTTATCACACTTAGGGCTCTTATTTCTATAGTTTTTAACTAGTAGATCAAGCTTCTTATTTAGTTCTATCAAACTATCTCTTTGTGATTCTATTTTAGCGTATTTTTCCCTAAGTCTTTCAAAACAGCCATTTACTTCATGAAAATATATAAGTAATTGTGCGTGAGTATGTTTTGATACCTCGTTGGGCTCATCATCATTGCTGTCACTTGTTTCTCCTAAAAGACACGGATTTGCTTTTTCACTCTCACTGCCAGTGCTTTCATTTTCATCTTCATCACCTTCATCCCAAGTTGCTGCAAAACTTCTACTTTTTGGTTTCTTTCCTTTGTTGACTCAATTTTGAGGACAATTTTGCTTGATATGACCCGGTTTACTACACTTGTGGCAAATGATCTCCTGTTTTTCTGAGTTGTCTAGAACTTTGATGGTTTTGCTCTTCAGTTGTTGATTTTTGGTTGGATTTCCATATTTGCGGTTTCACCTTTTGAGTCTCTTTATTATTAGTGCCATTTCCGCTGCATCCTCATTATCATCATCTTCACTTTCAGTTGTTCCTTTGAGAGCTATTGATTTCGAGTATCACCTCCTTCACGTTCTTCATTGAATTTCATTTCTAGCTCATAAGTGGTGAGATTTCCAATGAGTTCTTCAACTTTAACTTGTTTCAAATCCTTTGATTCTTGAATGGCAGTAACTTTCGCTTCAAAATTTCGTTGAAGGAATATGAGGATTTTTCGGACTATTTCCAATTCTATGTATGGTTTTCCGAGAGCTTTTGATTTGTATATGAGATTAGAAAGTCGTCCATACATCTCTTTGACATTTTCATCCTTGGCCATTGTGAAGTTCTCGTATTCGCTACTAAGCATGGCAAGGCGAGATTCTTTGACTTGGGAGGTTCCTTTGTGAGTCACTTCAAGTATATGCCACATTTCCTACGCAATTAGAAAATGTGAGACACGATTAAATTCAATTTGATCTAATGAACAAATGATAGAATTCGTAGCTTTAGCATTAGCATTTTGCAACTTATTTTCTAGATTTGTCCATTGATCCATAGGTTTTTCAACTTCTTGATTATCTACCATAATAGTTAGTGTTCTATATCCCGTCTCAACAATATTCCATGCATTTATGGTTTTTAGAAAAAAATTCATTTATTTTTCCAATAAGCATATTCACCATTGAACATGGGTGGTCTAACTATGGACCGAACCTCAGCAAAAGCATTATTAAAAGAAGCCATTTAAAAAAAAGTTAAAACAAAAATTGGTTTTTGAAAAATCAAAATTTTAAAACAAAAAAGATGGTTTTTGTTCCTAGCTCTGATACCACTTGTAGGATTGATTTCACCCTAGAGGGGGGGGGGTGAATAGTGTGATACTAATAATAAAAAAAAAATTAATGCGGAAATATATATAATAATTGCAGCATAGATAATAGCAGAATAATAAAAGCAGAAATAGAACAACACAGATTTACCCAGCTTCGGCAATAACCTACCTACGTGTTGCCCCCAAGGTTTCTACTAGAAATTAAGTAGTCAGATGCTTACACACGTAAAATTGAGACACCCGCTAACGACTAACCTAACTCTATGCTCAAAACCCTACCACAACTCAACCACCGAGTTTCGAATTCTCAAACTACACCACCATAGTTCGTCCCTAGTCACACGACTAGAATTTACACAAGCTTAAAAGAAAATTACAAACTAAAATAAACAAAACAAAACCCTATTTAATATTTTAAGCCCAATATAAAATATATAAAAGCCGGCCCAATTTGTAAATAAAAGAAGAACCATTCCCCTTTATTTTTTTTCTCTGTGCAAAACTTCGACCGATCCTTTCTTTCTTCGTTCCTCTTTCACAAGCTAAGGTTTTGTTCGATTGAAGTCACCAGTTCGATTGTGATCAATTGAGATTATAATTTCACTCGATTCGCTTCGTTAATTGATCACTGGCTTTGGTTGGCTTTCGGTAGCTCCAATTTGTCGAGCTCGAATACTTGGATGAAATTGGTACGTGACTTTCTTTTCTGATTTTGATTATTGCTTGTCTTGATTCGAGTTTTCTTCATTTATTACTCTTGTATTTTCTTGAACTCGAATGTGATGATTTGCCAGTGATGATAATTGGGTAATTTATAGGGTTCGAACACCCTATATTTTCATTCGTATAATTGTGTTGAATTCTTCAAATATTTTTGCTTGGCCGTTCGGTTTTGCTTGAATACTTGCGATTTATTTTGACTGGTTCAATTCGAATATTTTTCTGATATACTTTGCTTGGTCACCATGACTTGCGTTTGGTTTTCAGATATTTCGAATCTGTGATGCTTATTCATCACGCTCGTTCCATTTTCAAATATTTTTGACTTTTGTTGAATTTTTTCATCTCGTCCTTGACTTGGTTTGAAACTGCTATGTTAATATTGATATAATTCATGGCTTTGTTACTTTAACTGCTACTGTGTGATCTTCTGCACTTGAATTTGGTTCTAGTCTTGTTGTCATGTTAGAACCGATTCATTCCTAAATGCTTGCATACTCCAGTGTGCATTGTGTAGTGCTTTGTTTTGGTCAGTTCGGGTTCCTGAGTTACTTCGAGTTAAACTTGAGTCTGTCCTTTTTTAAGAATGATTGCATTGTTTGCTTCAAGTGCTTATGTTCAGTTAGTCTTGATTTGTTCTTGTAGTCATGTTCATGCAGCCTTGTTAGCCTTGCTCTGATATGTATACATGTATGCTGTTTTATTGCTAGTTGCTCCATTTCTTTATAGTCTGGTCTAGTTGAGTCACTTATCTGGTATTGCATTTTTGAACATTTCTTGTAGTAATCCCTAAAATGCCTCATATTCATATTAATGTTTAAATTTGAATATTTGGATGTAGACTGGTCTGGTTCAATTTTGAATTTCAGTTTGCATCCAGTTGCTTTGTATATGGTATTGAACTTGTTTATTACCATATATGTACATACATACATATGTATGTGTGTATATATGTGTTGTTGCAGTCCTTGTGTTTGCCTTTGAATTATGCAGAGTAGTCATGGTTCTTTAATGATCTGGTTCATCCCTGAATGTTTGTTTTTATGTACACTTCTATCTTGTGCCCGAATGCATGTTGTATTGTGACTGGAAGGTCTTATTTGGTTGAGTCATTTCATGTGTACATGTGTGAGTTGTTGCAGCCACTTGAGTCTGGTTTCATTTGAGGTCATGTTTGTCGAACCATTGAACTTGAGTATGGTTATGTTGATTTGGTCGAGACTCATATGCACTTGTTGAGTTCATACCATTTGCTTTTGTAACTGATGTTGTATTATTGTCTTGAATTCTTTACTGTGATCATTGCTGTTGCATTTCATGTGATGTCTGTATACATTTGCTTCAACTGCTCCTTTGTGTAGTCTTGCATCTATGTCTAGTGATTGAAGTTGTACATTATGAATTTGAGGCTTCATTTCAAACTCCTCTGAATTATATATGTAAGGTCTGGTTCAGGTACGTTGGAGTTTGTTCTAGTCATTGAAACTTGTAGTTGACCATTCTATTTTTGTTTTTGTATTGCACCTGAGTTGAATCTAGCTTTTGCTTGGGTTTGACCTTGTGCTCACCCGTCCTTGCGATTTTAACAAGCAAATGTATATTGGTATGCACGGCCTTGTGGCATGTACAGTGGTACACTATGCATGTCACAAGTTGTTCGTGTATGATGATTTAAAAGAATATGATAAAAAACAAACCATATAACTGAGGCAAATAACATTTTCAAAAACACACACTTTTATTTGAACTGCAAAATATTTTCTTTTTCAATTTTACCACGTCAGTGTTTATTTTGCGGATAGCTCAGCTGCTGGATTCAAGCTAGAACAAAGTTGAAGATCAAATATACGAGTGTTAAGTGAATATGTAGTGAGGTCAAAATTGTAAATTGAAATTTGTGATGTAATCAAAATTGTATTGTAATTGACAATGTGTAAATGTAGTGAGAGCTCAAATTTGTACTATTTGAATTTGTAATAAAATATTTGTTTGAATAAAATATTTGTTTGATTTTGTATTCTGTGTTATTTATTTTATCCAACAAATATTTATTTAATTATGTGAGAAATAAAATAGTATAATATCAAATACATTTAAATGAATATATATATATATATATGTTTATTATCATCAAACAAAAATCATAGGCTATTGTATTCTACAACCCTAACGTCACTCGGCTACTAGGGGAGCACCTTTATTATGAATCTCTCGGGAAGGCGAATCTAGTAGAATAGGACTCATTCCCGGTGTCTCATCACACGATTCAAAGCCTCTGTCACTGGAACCTACATTGAAATCATTAGTAGAATAGGACTCATTCCCGGTGTCTCATCACACGATTCAAAGCCTCTGTCACTGGAACCTACATTGAAATCATCATCACTAGAGGAGGAACGATTCTGGTCGGACAGCTGGCTTCAGTTGTGGCACCCCTTCCTTCATGAGTTCTTTGGTTGATTTGCCAAACAAGCCTTCCTTTTTTGGAAAAACGCTATCTTCAGAGCCATGTGATGAAGAAGTGGAACGTGTTCGTATTATGGAATGGGAAGGAGACGGGACTTCAACTGCATCAACGGATCTCCCAAGATGCAATAGTCCATACCAGAGCAAATTTTCATCTGTAAGCGAAAATTTAACCGATCTCTCTCTGGCATCTACAGCCTTCAAGGTATAGAAAATCTAATCAAGTGATGGGTCTTTATTTGGCCTTGGAATAATAAGGGGAATTTGATCTATTAGAAATCCCATAGCGACGTATTGAAACTCAATAAAAAAAGTGAGAACTTACCCCCTATCGTCCAAAGGCAATTAAAACCATCGAGCTGTGCAGTTAATGACCTGATGTTACCCCGCTATAACCCTGCTATATCTTATAGCAGATTTCTACCACTACGATATTTCCATATAGCCACAAATATGGCATTTCCGCTTTAAGCTCCGCTATTTCCGCTATATCCCGTAATTCCTGCTACACATTATAAAAATTATGAAATTAATTTATTTAATTGAATTTTTAATATATTTTCATAAATGAAAATACCCTAATATTCTACTAAATTCAACTATGTTATATAATAGTTTTACGTTTATTTACAGTATATTCGCACATGTTTTTATTTAAAATTATTTATGTATTAATTATAACTCAATTGAATGTTAGTTTTTCATTTAATTACCATCTATATATTTGTAAAAACATTAAGTACGAGTTTTATATGTTATTTTAGAGCCATTCGCTATATCCCGCTATATCCTTGTTGTATCCCCGCTATGACTTTTTGCACCTCCGCCGCATTGAATCTGCCGAGCGCTTTAACTGCACAGCCTTCGAGACACCTTATGAAGAAATACTGAGTTTTAACTGAGAAAAATTGCTTTAGAGCTACAGCATTATCTTGCGGTTCATTTGGGCACTCGTCTCTCTTCTTAAATGGGATAAAATATCTCACCTCATCAAAACTCGGGGCACGATTAACCGTCCGCATAAACAGGATACGAAGGCAGATCAAACTTGCATATCCATTAGCATGAATTTAGAATGGAGCAATTCCCAGGTTCATTAGAGTCTCTTTCAAGAAGTTATTGAAGGGTGGTGCAGCTCCATACAAGCACATATACCGGTGGCAAGCGGTGTATCCCGAAGGCAGAGTATGGGCAAACTCATTCTTTTCTAAAAGGCACACATCGTCCTCCAGAATGTCGTGTTGTGTGCAAATGTTATGTAAAACCTTAGCAGAGATTACGGAGGAAGCTCTCTCCTGTGGATTAAGTAGAACTCTGAAATTCCGAGGAGTATGGTCTACAACCGGGCCAACCGGAATAAGTTGACCGTATTCAGCCCCCGGAACAGAAGAGGAAGGGGCGACAGATGACAATTCAACTTCTGGAAAGTGCTGGACTTCCTCCACTGGACTTACGGTGAGAAGACGGGTACTTCAATCTATACAACAGAACTTGCATCCAATGCGGTCAGGTAATTCTATCTTTAACTAAAAATTCCCCTACAACACTTGAATTCCAAAGGAATATCGATTTACACCGACACATCGGATTTCGAGTATATACTGGGGCAAGTGCAGTGTGTTATCTATGTTGGGTGAGCTCAGTGTCCTGAACACTAAAAATGCTCTATCTTGTGTAGATAGTTCACTTGCAGTGAAGAATGAAAAGGACATTTTATATCATTTATTGAAGTTATTTCTCCTACACTTACTTGTTATCTATCAACAATCGATAACTGACTCGTCGTCCAAAGCGGTGGAGAAAACTCTTTCCATTCAGGTACACTGAGTGTGCAATAATGGGACCAATCTGAATTCTCCAAAAGGTGATAACGATGTAAGCTGCACGCGAGATGCTACCCTAAGCTATTATCCCCCTTCGGAAGGATGAAAACCACTAAAACCAATTCATGATACATCGTGTTGTATCAACAATGTAACTTAGTACGAGTCAATTTTGATTCCATGGACGAAGACAGCAAAACATGTCAAGCACCAAGGTAAAGTCCAAGCGTAATTCCATGAAGAACTCAAGACTCGATTTACTATCTTCTTCCACAAAATAACAATCAACTCGAATACTTCATAACAATCATCACCAATACAACCCCGTCGTCGAATTTATAAATGAATGTGAAAATCTACATTACCCACAAGAATACAAAAGAAGACATGAATGGACTTAGAATATTGGCGGCCTATGGTATGAAGGGTCGGCGGTGATCCAAGGGAAGTTCGGCGGCGATTCAAGGAAAGAAAATCGATGGAGATCCAAATCGGTGGAGTCTCAAGTGATGATGGCTAGCCTAAGGCGACGGCGAACTTCAGAACGGTTAATGGCTAGAGGAATTGGTGATGGATGGTCGGCGACAGTAACGGCGCGGGTGGATTTAGGGTTCAAACGAATTTGGACTGGGTTATGAAGCAGAAAGCTAGAGTCGCGATAGAAACGAGATAGAGTAGAAAAGGATTGGCTCGATTGAGTTAAATAAGAGACTGGGCTTTAAAAAGGCTAAGTCTTTGGATCGCTAGCGATCCATTAAATTGCATCCGATCTCCTCCAAATTTGTCAAGCATGATCTACGTGTTATTAGCAAGCATCTTAAAGGTTATGGAATCAAAATTTATTTGTTATAACGAGCAATGTCGATTCACGTCAAAACTCAACGAGCAGCTGAACGGCCAAAGCCAAATTTGCGTGATGGCCTTAACACGATCACTTGAACCTCACCAAGCGGGAACTCAAAAGCAGCAACTTCCAAAGCACGACTTGTTTCCAACAATGACATACTCTAAGGGGCAAATGTTCTTCGAGTTTTTGACCCAACAGAATTCAAAAGGAGTTAGAACATTTACGTTAAGTGAAGAGAACCCAAAAATCAACCAGAAGAACCAAAGAAAGGAATCAAGGAGGAATCCAAAGAAAACAATAAAAAATATCCAAAGGGTATGGGTTGCTAGCGATCCATCACCAATGGATCGCTAGCGATCCAATGATACTGATCATGGGCCATCAATTTTTCTTGCATCATGAAGCATTATCATTTCTAGAGACATCTCATAAATTTCATGGTATTCCAAGCTAGTTAGATCGAGAAATGAGCATTTGTCTTATCCCATCAGCAATTCAATGCAAACAGTGTATGAATTATCATCAAAATAATACGACTAGCTACAAAATTACATTAAGAACACCAACATGAGAAAACGAATGCAATTCAAAAGACAGAGTCCAAAAATCCACTAAATACATGCACTATGGATCGCTAGCGATCCATATCATTGTGCTAGATTGCCATGAAGTTTAAAGGAAAGGATGAAGGAGAGCATTCCAAGCAGTTGGGTCATCAGCTACCCACAAGCTATGGATCGCTAGCTATCCATCAGATTGGTTCGGATGGCTATGAATTTTTTAGTGCAACTTCGTGCATCCAATTGCAAGCTTCTAGCGAGACGGCCTAGCCCAATAGCTCTGCAACACCTATAAATAAGATCCTACCTACAACATAAAGAGGATCTTCTGGACTGACTGCTGAAACTCTGTAGAAACTACTCTTCTCCTCCCATACAACAGTCGTCTATAGGGTTCACTGTGTTTCTACAGTCAAATCTAACACTAGTGACTTGATCTAACTTACAAGATTCAGTTACATTGTAATCAGATTCTACTTGTAATTGCAGCCAGTCAATAATAAAAGTTATAAAGTGGACGTAGGCTTCGTTAACAGCCGAACCACTATAAAAATCTCCTGTTCATTTACGCTTTTCTGCAATTTACTATTGGTTTTTCTATTTTATTTGCCTTTATAAACAAGGTTGGTGCTTTCATACTCAATCCAGGGTGTTGATCTATTTTTTGGGTTAACAAAAACTCCAAATTTCCTTTCAAAATTTAAATGAGTAAATCAGATAAATCTCTTATTCAAAATAATTTTCCAAGTCTATAATCTTAAACAATATATTAACTTCTTATGGTATTTATATACCAATTCAAAAATAAAAGATCTATCCTTTTGAATCCTAAATCATCAATTATGAAATTCAAAAATTATTTTCCCATTAATTCTTTACTTTAAAATTCCAAAATAAATTTACACACTTTCCTACATCTTTTGTTTTAACTTTTTAAAAATAAAACTCAAAATTATCATTCATTTAAATCATGAAATGATATATACAACAAATCACAGGCATCACAAACTATTTCACATGTATCAAAAATAATGCAACGATGTTGCCTTGCCATTTATTTCTAGCAAACTGCTTTGTCTGATGGCTGCGATGTTGATAATAAAATCAACATTGCCTCGCCATTGATCTTTGTTATTGCTAATGCTCGATGGCTGCAACCATCGTCAAAATTAATACAGATAAAACATCTTTATAGTTTTCAATAAAGTTTTCTACCACTAAAATTTATTAAACATATATATATTGATGAAAATTAATTTCTCTACTTAATTTACTCTTCCAAAATGTTTTTCCTTTTTCAAAATAATATATAACTCAATTAAAATTTTATCACCTTTTCAAATATTATTTATAACTCTTGTAAAACAGTTTTAAAATATTAACACTCAAAGCACTATGTCTGACTGTCTCGTCGAAGTGTTTATGAACCCTTATATATAACGTTGGTTAGGTGCATCGATCAAAATTCTTAACTCACTCAATGACCAATCTAAAACATAACTAATTTCCAAATATTTCTTTATCAATATATATATATATATCTTCATATAATTGAAAATCTATTAGTAGAAAAATTAAAATTACATCCATTCATCCATGCATACATCATACAGTCAAACAAAAAAATATAGATAATTAATTATTATGCTCGACGGAAACAATCTATCAACTTCCCTTACGCAACTCTGATCACTAATGGATCAGGACTCCACAACACTTACTTTTAAAAAAAATCTTCTTATAAAAATAATCTATAAAGTAATTTAAATTTTCATAAGTATGTCCCAATGGTTATTCCCAATAATTATTTATACTTCTATTCTAATTAGGAAATAAATCCTAAACTCTACGTGACACACCCAAGAGATGGGACTCTAAGTCTGTCTAGGCAACGATTCGTGTTACTTATATTCTATATTGTTCTAAACCTATGCTCTGATACAAGCTATAACGACCCACCTTGAGACCCACACTAACAAAGGGTATTACTGGGTAATACTACATATTAATGCAGAGAATAGGGCTGGTTAGGAGCGACCATCTGTAAAAATTTCTTTGAACGAGTATCGAATACGTCAAATAATGTGACTATAATTTTCTTTGTTTTCAAACAAGGAATAATTCGACATATCTGATCCAGAAACATAACAACAATATAATGATTTGATCTAATCCAAAACAATACATAACATAATATACAACACAGAGTCAAGCATCACAACGGGAATAATATACATCAATATTTTCTCAAAATTATGAGTCAAGAAAAGAAAATACAAGACTCACGTTATATGCATGTACATCTATAACACTGACAGGTCTCAAATATACACATAACAACAAAAGTCTACAACGTAAACATGCATCTGTACAAAACTCAAATGGTACATCAGAAATAACAACAACATCAAAATAGACTTCTTAAGCTAGCTCACATTCAAAGTCGTTGAGTCCTTGTACCTGCCAAGTCTCGGTTTGACCCGAGCATTAAAATAACACCCGGGTCAGACTATCTCTAATTATCACAAAAGGTAAGGTATTAATAATAATAAACTTGGACAAATGCCAAGGATAATTATCTATAAATTTTACTTCACTAATATAATAATACTTCATTTAATTATTTCAGAGTTCATAGTTAAACTTATGCATATTTATAATATTCAATAAAGTCAAAGCAACCACAACGATAAGAGCATAGATAATCACATCTATATATACAAACAAATAGACATGTACTTTGCAAGTCAATCCCAGCAACATGCACTTTGCATGCCAATACAAGAGGTTGCACTTTGCAATTATAATTCGCTTAAAAACGAGTATCAAAGGATGGGCCTGAAATCCCATTAAATCAACTTAAACAGATCACCCACAAACGAGTATGAAACCCGTCAATTAGTGATATCCACTTTCGATTAGTAAGTATAAGAGTGTTGACTACTGTCCCATAACCACTTGGCGATGCTCGAATATTTGCTAAAAGTTAGTAAATTCCACTCGTGCAAATAAATGTTCATTTGAACAAGTCCTAGAATTAACCGGAGAAATAAACGCAATTATTTCATACCACTTGTTTTACCAGACCTTTTAATTCAATTTCTCATTCAAGTAAGATAGTGTATTTTTGTATAAAATAGTTTTACATTGCATCTAATTTAAAATATTGATTCAAAATGGATTATAATAATATATAGTAGAAACTATGATTTAATTCGTATTTATACCTATAGAAAAGTTATTTCGAAATCACTTTGAAATTATATATTCTCCAAAATCCTTCTTATCCAAACTATTTATATTTTTCATATATATATAATAGAAATCAATTTATTTTCAAAACAAATTTCCTTTATAATTAACTGCACAAAGAAGTGCAATTAAATCGTGTGTTCGATAGTAAGTATAGAGCAAGACTTTCATGCCAACAAGATTATCAAAAATTGGATTCAAGCCCTCAAAAATTCACAAATAGTTCATCAGAAATCAACTTCAAATCGAGGCTAAAATCATCATAAACATCAATTCAAACAAACAATTAACATCTATAAGTCAAATGGTCAAACGAACGATCAAACATGCTCAACCGTAGGGTCAAACGGCATGACCTAGGGCTCAGCTCAGATCACGACTAGTGCACCAGTTGCATGGACCGGTTACAATGCTTGGGCTGAACCCCAGGCGATGCCGATGGCCCACCGACGATTAGTTGATGCTTATATCTCTGTCGTTGTTTCTTGCAACCTCCGAAGTAGTGATATGGCTAACATGCAAGCCTATAATAAATCACTACAACTTGAAGATTTAATTATTATATAATAAGGGTTCTTAGCAAACAACAATTAGGGTTTCATATAATAAGAGATAGCCTAAACCTGAGGCCAATTCAATAAAGCAGCAACTTGAATTAAAATTAAAGATAGTTGTGAGTGTAAACTCACCTTTTCTCCTTAATAAGCTAGCCAAACAACTAATTCTACCTTGCTTCTCCAGATTTCAGTAAATCCTAGAATGCCTCAAGCCAAAAGAAAGAACAACAGACACCAAACACTATAATTTACTAAAATCAAATAGACTAAAAAGTGAATTAGAGTTAGGAGAATTTACTTTTGATTTTCTCTAAATTTTCTGGAATTTATTTTGATTTTTCCATGTTGATTTGCTTTTTTGGTTTTAAGAGAGAAAGAGGAAGCTCCATTTTCTTTTTACTATCAAACTTAGAAATGAATGTACTATTCATTTACTAAGTACAGCAAAGAGAGGAATCCTCTTTTATTCTAAAATGGGCTGAAATCTACTTAAGCCCAAACCCACTTTAATTAATAAAAACAATAAAACATTATACAGTTTCCACATTTTAAAATTCTAATATCTCATTGATTTCATCATAGAAAAATTCAAGTTACACTAAAATTAAGTTCATCGCCTAATCTTCATGATTAATTAATGAAACTTAATTTTTAATAATTTTTAAACCCTTATTTTTAATATTGAAAACAAGGTATGTTGCATTTTCTAAAAAAAGATGCAGCGACCCAGAATTTCAGTCATTTGAATTTAGAATACTTAAATGATTTTAAATATTGAAAAGTTAATTTTATAAGTTAAATAACTTGAATTTCAAATATAGAGATTTATTTGATAATTAAATTGTTAAATTGAATAATTGGAATTGTTTAAATAATCAAATCTTGAATTTAATGTGGACAGAATTGATTTCGAAAACTGATTTAAATTTTGTTTAAACAATAATGGAGATAGTAATCTTGTAAATTGGAATTAAGAATGATTATACTTATTTTGGAAATAACTCGTTTTAATTATCGTGTGAAAATAGCCTTTTGGAGCAATGTCTCGTATATCAACGAAACTAGTTTCATTGGATCCGTAATAGTGAATTATTATATACCATCGAATTTCGTGGCGATCAGACGTATCGTTTGGTTGGGCAAGCTCGAAACGCGTAAAAATTAATTAAAGGAATTAAAATTAATATATTTTGATTTTGAAAAGTTAACTTCTATATATGATAGAATTGGGTTCCAATATATACTCCATTGTGTTCAGAACATGGGGTATAACATATAGAACGCCATGCGGCACACTTCGTTTGGAGTTCGAAATTTTAAAGAGTGAATAATACTTTCAAAATTTTCTATAAAAGGCCATCATTTTCTCTCATTTGCTAAAACTAAACCCTAGCCACTATTATTTGCTCTTCATCTAACGGTCGAGATTACACTCGATGATCGAAGTTGAATTGGAGAAAATGTTCAACATGAAGTAAATGCGGCATGGGAAGATGTGATAATCTGTGGTCGTAGACCGTCGATCGGAGTTCCGTGCTGGCGTGGATCTAGGCTCTAATGTAGTAGTTTTGGAAGCTCGATCTTGAGCATTAGGCAGGCTACGGCAAGGCACGACGATAGGGCAATCGAGGCACGGTGCAGGCGAGCACGTGGCGGTGGTAGGTGAAGCATCGGCAATTCATGGTTCAGGGTTATTAAAAAAACCGCTGGAAGTCGCGGTTGGAACGAGCACAAGGGAAGGAGGGAAGGCTATTTAATTTAAAATTTTATCTAATTAATTCGTATGTTCGTTAATCCATAACTTTTTCGTACGAGGTCAGTATTGAGTGCGACAAGTTGCATTGCGATCGCATCAGCGAGTACTACGATATGGATCGAGTTAGATTGGATGGATTCGGAGCTAGTAGGAATTAGATTAAAATTGAACGTTCGTTCAATTTCAATTCAAACCGAAGCGCTTCGTCGATTTTTGGTATTTCTGTGAGTTAACTCAGCTCTCTGGCCCGCTTATATTTTTATATAAGTGTCAACAATTTTATTTTATGCTATTTATTGCTTATTTGGATGATTTACTATTTTATTAGTTCGTGCCTCTGGAGCGGATGAGACCCTATTACATTCCCGAGTATAAGCGGATGACCCTTTGTATATGATCTCGCCTCGAAGCGGTTGATTTATATTATTTGATTGTATAATGTATGTGATGCAAGGGACAGGTTGGAGGGATCCAACAAAATTTCTCACATCTTTGATTTTACTTTTCATATATTTTGATATATGATGTGTTGGATGACATATTTGATGACATGGATATGTTTTTGCTTATTTAGTGCTATAGTAGCACTAGGCCATATTTTTTTAGTATTTTGAAAGACTATAAAATAGTGATTTTGAATTGAAATGATTTTTAAAGTGATTTTGGAAGTATATGTGTTTTAATGATTTTTAAATTATTAAAAGGAATGAATTTATTTTGAAGTAAATAAAATATATGATTTTTGATGTTATAAAAATATAGTTTTATGAAATATTTTTTAATAGATATTTTTGAATGGTCTATAAAACGGATTTATAAAAGTGATATTTTATAAATAAAGAAATTGATTTACAATCAGAATTTGTAAATATTTTGTAAATGGACTAAAATTTATTTGTAAATGGATTTATGAATGGATTTTATAAATAAATTAGACTTATAAAGAAATGGATTTTGTAAATAAATTAGTTTTATAAAGAAATGGATTTATAAGTGGATTTTGATAATAAAATGAGATTTTCTAAAAGAATGATTTATAAATAGAATTTTATAAATAAATATATTTTATAAAGTGGAAATTAGCCACAAGGGCCTCTTTAGCAAGTGCAATTAGTTTCTAGGACACACAATTAAAATAATTACTTTTAAGGACAAAATGCAAAATAATTAGTTTCTAAGGCCTAAAAACCTACGAAATTATGTCCTTGAAAGTAATTGGATTGTTGAATTTGTCCTTAAAAGTAATTATTCTACTGACTTTGGCCTTGAAATTAATTTCTGTGGATGTGTGTCCTAGAAACTAATTGGACTGCAAAGTTTGTCCTTCTAGTGAAATGCCCCTTTTATAAAATAGAAGTTTTATAAAATTGAAAAGAGATTTATAAACATAGTTTTATAAGTATGGAAATGATTTATATTGAGATTTAAATAAGGATTTTTATATAAAGGAAATACATTTAAGTTTTTAAGAGTTAAATAATCTTTTAAAAGAATGTTTTGAAAGTAATATTTTTGATGATGTTAGGGGTTTTTAAAGTGATAATATTTAAAGTAAAGTTTTGAAAGTAATAATTTCCAATGGAGTTTAAATGGTTTTGAAAAGTGATTTAAAATGTGTTAAGTATCGAAAACATGGCTTTCTACATTTATTGTTGTAATAGACGTTTTCTAAGGAGTATGGAAGGCATGGGTTATAACACTGTTGTTATAGTAAATGATTTCTGGAAAAAAAATGTTTTATATAGTATACGGGATTTATATATATAATTAATCAAATCCCTATACTAGTGTTTTTGGGTTGTCATAACGATGTTTTACGCAACATTCGTTTTACCTCAATAAACACTTATGTTTTGACCTTATATTGTGAAATACACGACTTGGTTCTTATGATCGTACTAAAGGCTTGGTGGTGTAGGAAGCATTGCTTCTTGTGACGCCCCACCTCGAGACCCACATTAACAAAGAGTATTACTGGGTAATACTATCTACTAATGCGGAGAATAGGGCTAGTTATGAGTGACCATCCATAGCTTTGTCTTAAACATCTATTAAATACGTCGATTAATGCTCTAAATTTTTTTCTATCTCAAGTGGATCGACATATTCAATAAATGCTTAACACAAACTACATGTGGCTAACAGATCTATCAGAACAAAATACAACAACTAAATGTACATCACATCACACAACAACAGATAAACATATATACACACACATACACTGATGCATCACAACACAATACTAAATTATACATCACAAGTGGTACGAAGATCACACTATATACAACGAGTCAAAACAATATATATACATATCAGAGTCATCAAAAGACTACAACAAAAAGTGATAATACATATATCCAAGCGGAAGCAGAAAGGCTAAGCTCCAAACAAGTATATAATCTGAAACAACTCGGTCTGACCGGAGTGTATAATACACGGGTCAGTCTAGCGAAAACAATCAGTTTAGTAGGATAAGTGATAATATGAAGCAAAAGGTAAAGGACAATGATTCTTCTCAAATGAGAAGAAATAATATCATAAGTAAGTACATGCCATTACTTCAAGAGAAGTAGTATCACAAAGCATATATATAATCTCGAAAGTGATAACTCAACATTTAAACAACTAAGCATAAGCATGCTTCATATCACGGCATAATCCCAAACCAACAATAATGGTTTCTCTAAACCATACTCCTAAATAGGAGATATCTCAAAACTCAAACTCACCATAATGACTACCACAAATATATTCTCGTAATAGAGAAGTCTCAAACACAAAATACTCCAAAAATGGCAATCTCATATATCTCCAAAATGAGAGTATAAATCTAAAATAAACGACAAGTGCTGGCAAACCCAAATCTTAAATATAGAACTCTAAAAGGAGTTCAAATATCCAAAGATGTAATCGCTATATATAATGTCTCGAATGGCTCAAATGGCCAATGATGGAAAATGCAATACACTTGGAAAATCACAAATAATCAATGAAACCATCTCAAAGATATAGCACGAGCTCACAAATAGCCGAAGCCTGCCAAGTACTATTTTCTCAAAATAAGGTGCCACGTCGCAATGGCAAATGTCTCGAAGGACAACATCCCGAAGGAAAAATACGTCGCAATGACAAACATCCAGAAGGACAACATCCCGAAGGACAAATACGTCGCAATGAAAAAGATCCCGATGGACAAATGACCCAAGGTCCAGTACTGGCAAATACGTCTCTTAGACAAATGTGTCACAAACTCTCAGATAGGAACCCGAAAAGTGTTAACGTGCATCCCATACCACACGTTCACACTTAACGGTTTTCTAACCGCTAGCCAATGCCACACCAGAAAGCAGTAAAATATTTACCTCATCTCATTGGCAAATACGACCCGAAGGTCAAAACCATAAAACAAACAAGTCAGGAATTAATCAAAAAGATAAACGCACGTGTCCCATACCACGTGTTTTACCCAATTGTTCAATTCTCCTTCTCATTCGCTCAAATAGTGCAAAAATGTGTATTTTATATAGAAAATAATTTGTTTGAGAAAACTAGCTTTTAAAAATAATTTTCGAAATCGTTTTGGAAAACAAATCTTTGAAATTCTCTTATTATAAAGAATATATAATTTTAATAGCTTTAATATAATTATAAATATTGTAAAATATTTATTTGGAAAGCTATCTTATTAAAAAAAATCTTCCGAAAATGGTTTAGAAAGCACGTGCGAAGAAACAACAAAAAAATCAACAAAAATTCAATGAAATTATCCATAAAATCGTCATACGAAAATCTCCTAAAAACTCACCAATCCGAAATACGGATAAGTGGTAATGTTGGTTCTTCCATCTTAGGACCAAGTCGATCAAAAATAACATTGAAAGAAATCCATGTAAAACAATTCAAAAAATTTCAGTTGGAGCAAAACATGCTCCAATTTAAAGTTCTAAGCAAAATTTCAACTAGTTACAGAGGTCTAAAAGCCTTGAAATTTTATAGGCATAGAATTCAGCAACTCTACTTTGAATAAAAACAAAAGAAAGGATACAATCAGACAAGAAACGGGACAGACATAATATCACAAATTTGGACCCTGCCAGATTTTACAGGAAACGGCTGGAGCAAAACATGCTCTGATTTAAAGTTCCAGGCAAGTTTTCAATTAGTTACAAAGGTTTAAAAGCCTTGAAACTTTACTAGCATAAAGCTCACCAACTGTCCTTTAAACTGGAAAGAGAATCATCCAATTTGGACAAGGTATGAGAAAGTTATGATGTCTCAAAGTTGTACCCAGGCAATGATTTCACTACGAAAATCTGGAGCAAAAACATGCTCCGAATCAAAGTTTGGCAGCATATTTCTGTAAGCTACATAGGTCGAAATGACCTAAAATTTGTCATGCATAAATTTTAACACTCATACTTTAAACTGGAAAAAGAATCACACAATTTGGACAAGGAGTGAGAAAGTTATGATGTCTCAAATTTGAACCTAGTATACTGTAAAAAAATCTGGAGCAAAACATGCTCCGAGTCAAAGTTCGGCAGCAGATTTCTATAAGCTACATAGGTTGAAATGACCTAAAATTTGGCTTGCATGATCTATAGAACATGGTCTACAAACTATAGTAAATCCAGCAGCATTTCGTTGCCGAAATAGAGAGATACAATCAACCAAAGATGCTACTTAGAGCAGTTTTTCATAGAAATTCAAAACAACAAAAACTGGTTACATAAACAAAATTTTGCACTATAGCTTGCGATTTTTGCTTTGCTTAAGCTAGATTTTGCGAGATTAATACTCACCTTGCAATGAAGATCAAAAACCAAGATTTCAACTAAAAGATGGATGCTTGGGGCTAGATTTGGCTTCAACAACCTATAGAAACTCAATACACAGACATGCAAAAGAATGGAAACATATTACAGACAAATCCAAACTCAAAATCGTAATTTGATGAAATATTGTAGTTTTGGAATGGATTTCCTAATGGAAATCTCTTTAATTGAGTAAAACAATAATTTAATTGAAGAGAAAATGAGGTTGGAGCTTTCGATTTGAAAATAGGGTGAGCTTCTTTCTTTTCTTTCTGGTTGTTTACTGTAAATGAAAGTGGTGAACCTGCAGGAAATGAGAGGAAGCTTTTCAAACTTTCAGGTTATGTTAATTATGGGCTTTGGACCCAAACTAAAGAAATTTGCCTAAGTAAATTCATTTTTACCACTAAAACACAAATGTACATATGTAATTAAATCAAAACAATGTGTGTAAACAAAATTCCTTCATACAACAATTATACTAACACTTTTCTATGTTAAATAAAATATTTCACACTTAATAATAAGATAATTTTAGTTATAAAAATATTTTTATTACTAAAACCCTATTTTTAGATAAATAACCAATTTACTCTAATATTTACATAAATCATCATTTTTAACTTTAAAAATTACACAAAAATAATTTTCTTGCGTAATAAAATATAACAAACCATTTTTCATCAATTTTATGACTAAAACTTATTTTTAAACCAAATTTCACCTTTTTTTTTAAATAAACACATTTTAAAAATCAAATACTTCCTTTAAAAATTATTAAAAGAAGCATTTGGAAATAATTACAAGAATTATTGCATTTTCACTAAATAAAATCATATTTCAGTCATATTTTTCACAAACTATCAAGATAAAGTTTTTAAAACTTCATTTTCACATTTTATTTCCAAAATCCATTTTTTATTTAAAATAAACAACTTAAATCTCAAATTTATTTTTATCTCTCAATATCAAATTATAACCACCGTTATAATTTAATATTTACAGGTAATCACCAAAACCAGGGTTGTTACAGACTCTCCCTTATAAAAATTGCATCCTCGCAATTTCTAGAGAAGAGTTGTATTCAACACAAATTATTTCATCAAGCAAAGGAAGATAGATATGCTCGAATTTAAAATTTCTCACCCCAACACAAGATGATAGAAAAACAAGATAAGATTGTTCGATTAATTCTATCGTTTCCCAAGTGTTAATATTTGGGATTAGCAGACCATTGAATTTCTACGAGCAATACATCATGATTTCGAAGGCGTCTTACCTTCGAAACAAGATCACAGACAAGATACCATACAAAAGATCAATCGAGTGAGATTGATTTCTTAGGAGCTTCTCGAATAGAGTCGAGATTTAACAATTTTTTTCCCGGTTTCAACCAACTAGATAATTGTCGACATAACTTTCTGTATGACACTACGGAAAGTGCCATACTGACATTAGATTGACACAATGGAGGTAAGAAAACTCGATAAGAGGTAAGTGGTTTCCTCAATACCACCAACCCAAACGATCGCGTAATTGCAAGTCGTTAAATAATTGTATAAAGGCAAGACAAACTCAAGGAATGGATTTTTATACTCCTATTTTACTAAACAAATATTCTTAGAGTTCACAAACCAATTATCTTCAAAATAATTAAATTCTTAATTTTAAACATTTGAAAATTTCTAAAGCTTCTTACTTAGATTTTTAATTTAAACTCATTACTCTTTATTTAGAGTAAATAAAATTTTTGAGTTGTCTATCCTCTAATTTTTTCATAAATTTTAATTGGTAACATATATTTTCACATATGTTTCTCAAATTTTCTAAGTGTTAGAAATTTCCGAAAAAATCGACGGAGTCTCCTTTGTATGGAGGGTCGTATACAATATTACAAAAATGATTTATACAATATACATTGACCATTAGGTCAGAAACACAATATATATCATTATTTAATATTTTAAAAAAATTTAATCTGAAAACATACCTTCCTTTTTAGCATTTTAAAGCGAGTTTGCACAAACTTATATATATTCTTTTTACACAAAATATATTCCAACTATCCTCTTTCACATGTAGTTAACTCAAATAGATGATATTAGTTCATGTTCATAAATAATAAGTACTACACTTAACTATTAGGGAAATAGATCAATTCATTTCAGACCTGCTGTAAAGAAGACAAATTTTGGCATAGCAAACAACAAAATCTGAAAACTTTTATAAAATGAAACTTGTTCTATTAAGTCTACGCTTTCCAGAAATATAAAGATCATCAAAATTGGATTTGCGGTTTGAAAGTTATGTTAAATTTACTTTCGGCTTAAATCTTACAGAATTTTGTAATAGGGCAGAAATGCCCATCCAATTTCAAACCTATTTTAAACTAAATAAATTGCAAAATATTCCAAAGTGGTAAAAAGAAAATTTATACCTTACTGAAAGCTCTTTCATTTACAAAAAGATTGAACTCATTTAGAGTTATAAATCTCAAGTTATTGTTGTTTTAGCACAGCACTTTTCAAACCAAATTTTATCTTTCAAATCAATTTAAATTTTGAAATTTTCCCAAACCATTTAATTTTAAGTTATATTTCAAACAAGCTTTTTGCTAAAGCATTTATTAACTGATCTTATTTTTCCCCGGAAAGCTAAGACATATCAAAATATGATCAACTTTATGTAATCAACATAAAAGAAACAATTCATTTATTGGAAAAACTTTCTTTACTTTCCAAAATCTAACATCAAAGCAATTAACTAAGAAAACCCATTTTGAAAGAGATAACTAATCTCTTCCATTATCAAGAAATGATTGTAGATTATCCATAAAACAAAATTTTGGGATATATATAAAGTTTAAAATTATTCTCACCATTAATATGATTATACTACATAAATGGTTGATTTATCAAAACAACTCAAATTCACATTTCCACTTTGTCACAAAAATTAAATTTCCAACTAATTATCAACATAAAATTAATTAAAGTTGATAATTAATTCAAACTTGTTTCCAAAAGAATTTTACAAATTCACACAAAATTTTTTTCATACAACCAAAATTCAAAACAAAACTAGCTCACAAACTCATGTTTAAAAGTTTAAAATTAGCATACTCAACTACAAAATTTTCAAATAATACAAGGGTATTGCCTCACCATTGATTTATAGCGAATGACCCCATCGATTGGCTGCCGAGTTGACCTAATGATCAAAACTACCTCGCCACTCATCCAACCCTCACTATGGTTCAATGGTTGTGTTACATATTCAAATGAAATTTAATACTCAACCCATATTAATTTATTCCCAAAATTTACTTATAAAAATTCAATTTACCGTGTCTGGCTGTCTCATCACAGCGTTTAGGAAATTCCTATCGATAACGTTGATCAGGCGTATCGACCAGAATTCTTAAAGCACTTGATGGACAACCCAACACATAAATCATTTTCTATAAAAAGAAATGCCTCATATATACTTTACAAATTATTCTTTGCTTATCACAATAAACAAAAATTCAATTTCCTTTAAAAACATATCTTCAATTTAAAAGATTTGAAAATTCAAATAGTTGCTTACACTCAAAATCAAAGAACATAAGAAGAACTCATCGAGATATTCCAGAATACTGATTCACAAGATTGACGAATAAGCTGGAGTGTTCCCCAAACCGAACGGTATAATGAGCCACTCATAGGAACCATACGAGTGCGGAACGCAGTAAGAGGAACGGTATCCTCCGTAACTCGTAGCTGATGAAAATCGATGCAAGGTCAAGTTGAGAAAGGATCCTAGCATCACTCAATAAATCAAATATGTCATCAATCATAAGCAATAAATACTCGTTCTAACAGTTAACTTGTTAGGCTTGCGAAAATGGTTGCAAAGCCTAAGAATACCATTAGATTTCTAAGCAAAGATGACCGTGGCACCTCACGGTAAAGACTAGACTGAATGAATTGCTTGGCTTCATGCTTTAGCAATGACTTCGAGGATTCCTCATTTCCCTAGTGGACTCTTGGAGGGATGGCTAACAGGCTAAGAACGAGGAATGAGGTCAACATAAAACTCAATTGCCCGATTGGGTTGCAAACCCGAGACAGACTCACATATATCAACCAAATCACAAACAACTGGAACTCGAGATACATCATCATCTCGAAACTCAAGAACAAATAAAGACACTTCAGAATTATTATCAACATTTCGAAGAACTAGAGACACTAATCAGCCGATTTAGGATGCCTAATATATAGGATCCTTTTAGAACATAGGATTGGGGTTTGATAACAAGCGAACCAATCCATCCCCAAAACATATTAAACCCAAGGTGATGACTAATGTGCAGATTTGCACAAAAAGAAAAACTACAAAGAACAACCTTAATGTTGTCACATAATATGCCAAATATTGCGGATCCCCTCAATAGGATTCGCAATCCCCAAAGAAGTAACAAGATAAGAAACATCCAATCGATATCGATAGGCTCGTCCGATATGAATGTGTGTCAAGCATCCGTATCGAAGAGAACTAGAACAAAATAATCACGATAAGGATTATTCATAGGATAAGATATCAATAATTCAATTATGGAATTCTATAGAATAAAATATATTCCTAGACATATTCCAAACTTATATCTACCCTAAAGGAAATGAAAAGGCTAAGGACATAATGATTTAGGGAAAGATAACTCTCATATTGTACTTTGATGTATCATAATATATGTTCTATTCTGTGCTTATCATAATTTGTTCTAAACTCGGCTCTGATACCAAGCTGTGACGCCCACCCCGAGACTCACATTAACGAAGAGTATTACTAGGTAATAGTGTCTACTAATACTGAGAATAGGGCCGGTTAGGAGCGATCATCTACAGCTTTGTCTTAAACATATATTAAATACATCGAGTAATGCTCTAAATTTTTTTTCTATCTCAAGTGGATCGACATATTCAATAGATGCTTAATACAAAACTACAAGTGACTAATGGATCTATCGGAACAAAATACAACAAGTAATTGTACATCACATCACAGAATAGCAGATAAACATATATATATATATATATATATACACACATATACATTGATACATCATAGTACAATACTAAATGACACATCACAAGTGGTACTAAGACCATGCTATATACAACGAGTCAAAACAATATATATACATATCAGAGTCATCAAAAGACTACAACAAAAAGTGATAAGTAGATATATCCAAGCGGAAGCAGAAAAGCTAAGTCCAAAATAGGTACCTAACCTGAAACAACTTGGTCTGACCCGAGTATAAAATACACGGGTCAGTCTAGCTAAAACAATCAGTTTAGTAGGATAAGTGATAATATAAAGCATAAGGTAAAAGATGATGATTCTTCTCTAATGAGAAGAAATTATATCTTAAGTAAGTACATGTCATTACTTCAAGAGAAGAGTATCACTAAGCATATATATAATCTCGAAAGAGATAACTCAACATTAAAACAACTAAGCATAAGCATGCCTCATATCATCGGCATAATCTCAAAACAACAATAATGGTTTCTCTAAACCATACTCCTAAATAGGAGAAAACTCAAACTCACCATAATGGCCACCACAAATATATTCTCATAATAGAGAAGTCTCAAACACAAAATACGCAAAAAATGGCAATCTCATATATCTCCAAAATGGGAGTATAAATCTCAAATAAACGCCAAGTGTTGGCAAACCCAAATCTCAAATATAGAACTCGAAAAGGAGTTCAAATTTCCAAAGATGTAATCGCCATATATAATGTCTCGAACGGCTCAAATGGCCAATAATGTAAAAAGACAATACACTAGGAAAATCACAAATAATCAATGAAATCATCTCAAAGATATGGCACGTGCTTACAAATGGCCGAAGCCTGCCAAGTACTGTTTTCTCAAAATAAGGCGCCACGTCGCAATAACAAACGTCCCGAAGGACAACATCCCAAGGAAAAATACGTTGCAATTACAAACATCCCAAAGGACAAATATGTCGCAATGACAAACATCCCGAAGGATAAATGACCCGAAGGTCCAGTACTGGCAAATACGTCTCTTAGACAAATGTGTCACAAACTCTCAAATAGGAACCCAAAAAGTGTTAACGTGCGTCCCATACCACACGTTCGCACTTAATGGTTTTCTAACCGCTAGCCGATGCCACACTAGAACTCAGTAAAAATATTTACCTCATCTCATCGGCAAATACGACCAGAAGGTCAAAACGATCAAACAGACAAGTCAGGAATTAATCGAAAAGATAAATGCACGTGTCCAATACCACGTGTTTTACCCAATCATTCAATTCTCCTTCTAATTCACTAGAATAGTGCAAAAACGTGTATTTTATATAGAAAATAATTTGTTTGAGAAAACTAGCTTCTGTAAACAATTTTCGAAATCGTTTTGGAAAACAAATCTTTGAAATTTTATTATTATAGAGAATATATAATTTTAATAGCTTTAAAATAATTATAAATATTGTAAAATATTTATTTGGAAAACTATCTTATTAAAAAAGAGATCTTCTGAAAACGGTTTAGAAAGAACGTCCAAAGAAACAACAAAAAAATCAACAAAAATTCAATGAAATTATTCATAAAATCGTCATACAAATATCTCCTAAAAATTAACCAATCTGAAGTACGGATTAGTGGTAATATTGGCTCTTCCATCTTAGGATCAAGCCGATCAAAAACAAAATCGAAAGAAATCCATGTAAAACAATTCAGAAAATTTCAACTGGAGCAAAACATGCTCCGATTCAAAGTTCCAGCAAATTTTCAACTAGTTACAGAGGTCTAAAAGCCTTGAAATTTTACAGGCATAGAGTTCAACAGATCTACATTAAATAAAATAGAATGGATACAATCGGGCAAGAAAGATAAGAGATATAATGTCACAAAGTTGGACTCGCTGCCATATTTTACCGTAAACGGCCGGAGCAAAACATGCACTGATTCAAAGTTCCAAGGAAGTTTCCAACTAGTTACAAAGGAATAAAAGCTTTGAAATTTTGCAAGCATAAATTTTAATAACTGTACTTTAAACTTGAAAAAGAATCATGCAATTTGGACAAGGTATGAGAAAGTTATGATGTCTCAAAGTTGTACCTAGGCAATGATTTCACTGCGAAAATCTGGAGCAAAAACATCCTCCGAATCAAAGTGCGGCAGCATATTTTTATAAGTTACATAGGTCGAAATGACAAAAAGTTTGGCACGCATAAAATTTAACACTTATAATTTAAACGGGAAAAATAAGCACGCAATTTGGACAAGGAATGAGAAAGTTATGATATCTTAAAGTTGAACCCAAAAAAGATTTATACTGTAAAAAAAATATGGAGCAAAACATGCTCCGAGTCAAAGTTTGGCAGCAGATTTCTATAAGCTACAGAGGTCTAAATGACCTGAAATTGGCATGCATGATCTACAAAAGATGTTCTACAAATCAGAGAAAATCCGGCAGCATTTCATTGTCGGAATAGAGAGATTCAATCAACCAAAAATGCTACTCAGAGCAGTTTTCACAGAAATTCAAAACAACACAAAAACTAGTTACAGTAAATGAAAGTTTGCACTACAGCTTGCGATTTTTGCTTTGCTTATGCTGGATTTTGTGAGATTAATACTCACCTTGCAATGAAGATCAAATACCCAGATTTTAGCTGAAAGATGGAAGCTTGGGCTAGGTTTGGCTTCAACAACCTATAGAAACTCAATACACAGATATGCAAAAGAAATGAAACATATTATAGACAAATCCAAACTCAAAATCGGAATTTGATGAAATATTGTAGTTTTGGAATGGATTACCTGATGGAAATCTCTTTAATTTGAGTAAAACAACAATTTAATTGAAGAGAAAATGAGGTTGGAGCTTTAGTTTTGAAAATAGGGTGAGCTTCTTTCTTTTCTTTTTGGTTTTTTGCTGTAAATGAAAGTGGTGAACGTACAGGAGAAGAGAGGAAGCTTTTCTCACTTTCAGGTTATGTTAATTAATGGGCTTTGGACCCAAACTAAAGAAATTTGCCTAAGTAAATTCATTTTTACCATTAAAACACAAATGTACATATGTAATTAAATCAAAACAATGTGTTTTAACAAAATTCCTTCATACAAATGTTATACAAACACTTTTCTATGTTAGATAAAATATTTCACACTTAATAATAAGATAATTTTAGTTATAAAAATATTTTTATTATTAAAACCCCTATTTTTAAATAAATAACCAATTTACTCTAATATTTACATAAATCATCATTTTTAACTTCAAAAATTACACAAAAATAATTTTCTTGTGTAATAAAATATAACAAACCATTTTTCATCAATTTTATGACCAAAACTTATTTTTAAACAAAATTTAACCTTTTTATTTAAAATAAACACATTTTAAAAATCAAATACTTCCTTTAAAAATTATTAAAAGAAGCATTTGGCAATAATTACAAGAATGATTGCATTTTCACTAAGTAAAATCATATTTTAGTCATATTTTTCACAAACAATCAAGATAAAGTTTTTAAAACTTCATTTTCACATTTTATTTCCCAAATCCATTGTTTATTTAAATTAAACAATTTAAATCTCCAATTTATTTTTATTTCTCAATATCAAATTATAACCACCATTATAATTTAATATTTACAGGTAATCACCAAAACCAGGGTTGTTACACTTCTTATACTTAACCCCCATCCGCTGGCAAATGAACTCAAGAGTTGTATGGTTATAAAAATCTATTCGGCGTGTCTCCAAAATGGTAGTCTTATTAAATATACATATATTGTTTATATATATATATGGAAATGTTTTCGAATATCAAAAGATTAAAATGGTTTTATGGATATATCTTTTTAAAGATGTTTTGAAGTAAATATTGGAAATTGATTTAATTAAAAAAACATTAATTAAATGGGCTTAGTGACAGCATATGTGCTATATATTGTTTGTTGCTTTGATAGTTAAATAACCAACTATCAAATTTGGCTATTTTTGGTTCATTGACTTGATATGGGAACTTATTAGTCATGCACTTAGCATGAAGTCGACTGAGTAGGCTTGATTATCGTTTGGAATAAGAATGTTGATTCAAGTAGTGCAGAGTGTCTATGGTACTCCAATCTTTCGAGCTTCCTTCTTGGTCGAAGGATAGCAAGTTGAGAGTTGGAAACGTGATAAGTCTACGAGACTTAGTTTTCATACGAGATTAAGGGCCTCTTTATCTTTATTGGTCTGGAAAGATCGTGGTCGGATTTATCCGAGAACCACTTCGGACCAATGTATGCGTTCGATAGTGCAGGTTTATGATGATGATTTTGAAGATGGAGATCTTCATGTTGCAGGGCTACTTGCCACTAAACCCGCGATGCATATTATATATATGGTGACAGTAGTGCTTCGTTATGAAAATCTACGGTATTCAAGGACTTCTCGCTACTAATCCTAGGGGTAATTTACGACAGGATGTTGTAGGAGAGTACATTCGATTTGTCCTTGTTTGCGCCAAAATTGGTCACAAACCCCGAATGTTGTGAAAGCACCAGTATATGAATATAAATCAACAATATTCACACACAAATCTCAAATCTAAGCAAACAGAGTATCACAATTCAGAAATAATGAACAGAAACACGAGATTTATAGTGGTTCGACGATCTTGCCTACGTCCACTCTGAAGTTGATGAATTTATTGATGTTCACTCGATGATTACAATCTCTTCTAATGTAGTACAACTGAAATTATATTCTAAGTCTCAATCTAAGGTAGCGGTGGTGTTCTTGAGTAAATCTGGCAGAATCTGGGCGCTCTTTAGTACTTAGAATTCTCCGACCTCTTTTCTGAATGACCAGGGGCTCTATTTATAGGTGTAGGAGGCTGATATTTCGCCTAAAATGAGGGGAGACCAGTTCTGGTACGTCAGAGGGCCCACATGGCCGAAATCTGGAGATCCGGGCCCGCTTTGGGATCGATTCGACCCTTGGTTCGAATCGATCAAGAAATCATCCAATCGAGCTGAAATTTGGCGAGGACATTCTTCATCATGTGCTTAAGCTTCTGTGAAAATTTCATGGTATTTGGACTTGTAGAACTTGAGTTATGATTGATTCAAGATTGCACTTTCGGTGAAGATGGTGGTTCGAATCGACCCCTTCGAATCGATAGGGTCGAATCGATGCCAGGTGTATGTGCGCGGTGATGTGGCGCGCGCTTTTCTCGAGTTGATCCGGTTTTTCCTCCGAGTTTTACTGGGTCGACTCCTGAGTTTTAGCCGCGTTTACTTGGTGGACTCGAGACATTGGATTCGAAGGCTCTCCTCCTTCGAATCGATGGAACAGGAGCTTGTTCGAATCGATCAGGATATGCTACTGTGGATCGATTCGAAGCTGTCTCAATATGGGGGATTCGAAGGATGCTTCCTTTGTGGACTCAAAGTAGGGAGCCAGTCTGATGGATTCGAACCAAGGGCATTTGGATGGAGTCGAACTGAGGGCCGAATGAGGCTAGGTTTCCATGGATTCGAACTATCGCATTTCGAGGATGGATTCGAGGCGAGGCCCAGTGGGATGGATTCGAAGCATGGTCTATGGCTGATGGATTCGAACGTTGGAGGTTAGAGCACTTTCATGGATTCGAAGTCATCAGGGGAACTTCGTTGGAATCTAGTCTGATGGATTCGACCCTAGGGGATTCGAACCATTGGGAGACGAACTCAAGGCTATGTCCTTCACTTGCGTCGATGATATCTTGGGCGTACGAACTCGGATTGACTTGATATTTGGAACGTTGGTTTCTACTACTCTGCTTGACGTGCCTTATTAATTGTAGCCCGATCCGGACTCGGACAAAATTCATCGATATCCATGGTGAACTTGTGATGTAACTGTCCTACTGGATGAACTGTCATTGAGTTCTAGTCAGTTTTTTTTGGTGTCACGGCCTTGCCAAAAGGCAGGATAACATTTGCCTCCCAAAACATGCCTTGCGATAGGAAGGTGGGTTTTGTAATGCCATAAGCTGGATGTTCATATCCTGTTGATGCCCTGCAAAGAAATAGATAGTTTTATATGACCTCAAATGACGACCGTTCGCGATCAAGCCATTTGAGGTAGAATTCGACCGTTCGCGATCTAGCATTTCTATATGGCCCCAAATGACGATCGTTCGCGATCAAGCCATTTGAGGTGAGGGGTGCCGTTCGAGGCGAGTTGTGATCGTTCGCGATCGGGTGCCTTTCGTTGCGATTTGTGACCACTCGCGGTCGGGTGACATGGAAAGAGGAATGTGATCGTTCGCGATCGTGTGCCGTACGAGGCAAAAATGTGATCGTTCGCGATCGAATGTCGTATTAGGTGAATTGTGACCGTTCGTGGTCGAGTGCCGTACGAGGCAGAGTGTGATCGTTCGTGATCGAATGTTATACTAGATGAAGTGTGACCGTTCGAGGTCGGGTGCCGTTCGAGGCTAATGGTGACCGTTCGAGGTCGGGTGCCGTTCGAGGCTAATGGTGACCGTTCGAGGTCGGGTGCCGTTCGTGGTGAAGTGTGATCGTTCGCGATCGAATTGTGACCGTTCGCGGTCGGATGCCATTCGAGGCGAATTGAGTGTGCCCGGGGAGGGACTTAGTATCATCAATACCAGGTTTCACGTTCGGGTGAATCCCCGGATTGTTTCTTGCAACGGTTTATCGCCATCTCAGAGCATGCCTAGGGACCGTTCGTGATCCCGTACATGTGTAAGTGGCTTAGCCGTTATGAAATCACAAGTAGCATTTTTTCATTGAAAATAAGTCTTTAGCAGAAATGTTAAACAAAGTCAAGTTCAAATATTCAAATCAAAATGAAACAAAAGCAAAGCAAGGATGTCAAAGTGTAAACTCCCACAACGATAGGGTTAGTAGTCATTCACAACATGCCTATGGACCGTTCGTGATCTCGCACATGTGTAAATGACTAACCCGTGTTGGTGAGAGGTTTACAACTTGTCCATCGTTATTTCAACTAATTGATAATCATACGATGTCCTGGCTCGGGGGCACCCCTGGCTGATGTAGACGGTGGTCGCTCTGGCTCTACCGCTGGAGCTCGCCTCCTCACATACTGAAGTAGCATACCGTTCCTGATGTGCCCTTCCACCTCATCCTTCAGATGTCTACAGTCGTTAGTGTTATGACCATTCAGTTCGTGGAATAAGCAGTATCTGTCTGATTTCCTCTCGTCAACAGTGGGATCCCTTCGTATTGGCCTACGGTAGGGAACTTGCTCTCGTGTATCTTGGTAGATTCGCTCCAAACTCTCATTCAGCTCTGAATAAGTGGTGAACCGTGGCTCTCTCCGCAGTCGCTTTGACCTGTCACCATTGTCCTCAACCTTTCGTTTTCCTTTATCCTGGTCTAAATCCTTTTCAAAAGGTTTTTTGTCTTTAAGTGCATAAACTTCTATTCCCTCTCCTTCTTCTCTTTCAGCATTAGCGTCTTCCAATCGTAAAAACTTTTCTGCCTCGTGATAGAATTCTCCTAGATCCATAGGTGGATCCTTAGTTAATGAATTTTTGAATTCCGTGCCGTCAGCTATTCCGGACACAACTGCCATCATAACCATGGATGGATCTGGCCGATACACCGATGCTGCTGCCGCATTGAACCGCGTCAGGAAATTCCTCAAAGACTCCCCAGCTTTCTGTTTTAGCATTGCCAAACTCATCACATTCTTGGGTCTTGAAATATGAACCCTGAATTGCCTCATAAATTTCTTAATCAAATCGGTCCATGTCCCAATGGAGCCGCTCTCTAGCTGTCTGAACCATAAAGCTGCTGTGTCTGTCAAATACAATGGGAAGCACCGGGCCATGACTTCCTGTGATGCCCCCAGCACTTCCATGTGCCTTATATACCTCGTTAGATGGACCGCAGGGTCCGTCCTCCCATCATAACTCTCTACTGTTGGCAGTTTGAATTCTGGTGGGTGCCTAGCCAATCTAATCGTAGGAGAAAAGGGACTCTTGTTCACGTCTTCAAGATCTCTGTTTACTAATCCGCCTCTCATGGCTCGCCTGACCATCTCTTCCAATCTATCATTATCTCCAAGCTGTAGTCCTTGTTCACTACCTTCGATCTGCCCCCCGAGTCAGTGTGAGCTTTCGGGTGTCTGCCCCCCTGACTGAGCATTCATCCCTCTATCGCCGCCAGGTTGCTCGGATGTCCTTGTCTCTCTTCCCAGGTTCGGATCAACATGTCCTAAGTGTGCGCCCCCCAGCTCTGGCGCTGCGTTAGATGGTCCTGCTCCATTCTGGATTCTGGTTGCTCCTTGATTTTGTGCTCCAAGTTGTCCGATCTGTTGAAGCAAATTTTGGATCATTTCCTCTTGTCTCTTCATCATTGTCTCCATCTCATCCCTAGTGATGAAAACTGAAGCTTGGTTTGCTCCCGAGGAAGCCTCTTGACTCCCTTCGTGCTGACTTTGCTCTGGTCTCTGCCTTCTACTTGTTTGTCTTGTCATGATTCCTCGGATCTGAATCTCTTAGCCTTCTGATTCAACTTTCAAATGATAGAACTCCTGAGTTCAACTCTCAGTGAAAGCACCAAAGTGTTTGCGCCAAAATTGGTCACAAACCCCGAATGTTGTGAAAGCACCAGTATATGAATATAAATCAACAATATTCACACACAAATCTCAAATCTAAGAAAACAGAGTATCACAATTCAGAAATAATGAACAGAAACACGATATTTATAGTGGTTCGGCGATCTTGCCTACGTCCACTCTGAAGTTGATGATTTTATTGATGTTCACTCGATGATTACAATCTCTTCTAATGTAGTACAACTGAAATTATATTCTAAGTCTCAATCTAAGGTAGCGGTGGTGTTCTGGAGTAAATCTGGCAGAATCTGGGCGCTCTTCAGTACTTAGAATTCTCCGACCTCTTTTCTGAATGACCAGGGGCTCTATTTATAGGTGTAGGAGGCTGATATTTCGCCTAAAATGAGGGGAGACCAGTTCTGGTACGTCAGGGGGCCCACATGGCCGAAATCTGGAGATCCGGGCCCGCTTTGGGATTGATTCGACCCTTGGTTCGAATCGATCAAGAAATCATCCAATCGAGCTGAAATTTGGCGAGGACATTCGTCATCATGTGCTTAAGCTTCTGTGAAAAATTTCATGGTATTTGGACTTGTAGAACTTGAGTTATGATCGATTCAAGATTGCACTTTCGGTGAAGATGGTGGTTCGAATCGACCCCTTCGAATCGATAGGGTCGAATCGATGCCAGGTGTATGTGCGCGGTGATGTGGCGCGCGCTTTTCTCGAGTTGATCCGGTTTTTCCTCCAAGTTTTACTGGGTCGACTCCTAAGTTTTAGCCGCGTTTACTTGGTGGACTCGAGACGTTGGATTCGAAGGCTCTCCTCCTTCGAATCGATGGAATAGGAGCTTGTTCGAATCGATCAGGATATGCTACTGTGGATCGATTCGAAGCTGTCTCAATATGGGGGATTCGAAGGATGCTTCCTTTGTGGACTCGAAGTAGGGAGCCAGTCTGATGGATTCGAACCAAGGGCATTTCGATGGAGTCGAACTGAGGGCCGAATGAGGCTAGGTTTCCATGGATTCGAACTATCGCATTTCGAGGATGGATTCGAGGCGAGGCCCAGCGGGATGGATTCGAAGCATGGTCTATGGCTGATGGATTCGAACGTTGGAGGTTAGATCACTTTCATGGATTCGAAGTCATCAGGGGAACTTCGTTGGAATCTAGTCTGATGGATTCGACCCTAGGGGATTCGAACCATTGGGAGACGAACTCAAGGCTATGTCCTTCACTTGCGTCGATGATATCTTGGGCGTACGAACTCGGATTGACTTGATATTTGGAACGTTGGTTTCTACTACTCTGCTTGACGTGCCTTATTAATTGTAGCCCGATCCGGACTCGGACAAAATTCATCGATATCCATGGTGAACTTGTGATGTAACTGTCCTACTGGATGAACTGTCATTGAGTTCTAGTCAGTTTTTTTTGGTGTCACGGCCTTGCCAAAAGGCGGGATAACAGTCCTGTTCCTGGACAACTTGTACATTCGGTTATGAGTTATACGTTTGTAGAAATCAGTTGTGTGACCGTGGGAATGGCAATATGGCATTCAAAGTGGAATGTGTTATGTGAAAGGTAAACGTTACCTTAACCCTCATCACCTAGTAATGGCCATGGTACACCGTAAGGCTATGTGGTTCGCAAACATAAGGGTACGATCGTCACCTTTCTAGATAACCCTTTATATTTATGGTATGTGGTGTATGCTATGAGACATCTCGGATAGGTCGGTAACGACCGGGGTGATGATATATTCGGTTTCTATCCAGGCCATGTATGAGTGCCAAATAGAGATAGACCAGTCTTGACAGATGCGGAGGATTCTTTGTGTACCTCAGTACATTCCTCTAGAGATGTACTGTATGAAAGGTAGTCATTTACCATTGTATGAAAATCCATTATCCAATACGTGCCTGCCATTTTGTTTGTAAACCTATTATGCCATCAAATTTAACTAATGTAATAATTTCAGCTATTTTAATATTATTTGTATACTAGACACTAGTATAATATAACATGAGTTAATATGAAATGTTTTGGTTATCATAAGGTAAAAACCCCTCCGTGTTTATGTATGGCGTGGTCTTACGAGATACCTTTGTTTGATAAATAAAAGTTTTCATAACTTTAAAATTCAATTGAGATGTGTTTTCTCATGCTGTTTTATCAAACTGATCCGGGCGTTCTTCCCTTCAATGCTCGGGCCAGAACGAGCATATTTAAAGATTTAGATTTGGATGCTTTGGAGCTTCAGCAGACAAGCTGGAGGTACTCAGGTCGTATTCACATATATGTTTATTTTCCAATGCATAGTTATTTAAATTATCAGCATTTGTGAGGACAGGTTATTATAACTGTCTAGGCTAATAATTAGTGATATAGTGTTGTACTTTGATGGATGTATGTAAATTATATTACAGTCTCTTTTTAAAGATCATTGATATTATATTATATGTTGTTTCGCTGTGGTTGTGAGACTTTGTGTTGTTTTAGTTTCTCTTTCTCATTTTCTTCTCTTCTCCTCTTCTCCTCTTCTTTCTTCTTTCATTCCCACAATTATCCGTTTTTCGGTTCGATTTGAGTTGGACACGTGTGGTTATTGTCAACTTGAATTGTACGGATTTGCAGGTTGTTTCAGTAAGTATCAGAGTGTAACACTCCCTATCTAGAGGCCTATAGCTAAGCGCTACAGATACTGCAGTCATCCATAGTATTAACTTCTGGCAACTAAATACGGTTATGTTAATGGTATCCATAATATCAGAAGCACTTGAAAATGAAAAAAATCACAGATTTCCAAAAACAATATTTTACTGATTACATTTCAAAACATATGTTTCACATTCAAATTACATAATCCCATAATCGTTTTCTAGGTTCTGATAAAATTATTATTACATAAATACGCCAAGAGTGATCCCCCTTGGTTGAGCAGAGTACTATATAGACATAACTGTCTTGAATACAACACAGCGGAATAAAACAAAACAAAATAGCAACTCCTAAATAGCTATCCATCAGCCACCTGCTCGTCTCCGAAAGCCTTTTTCGTCAACCTATTAAAACCTGTAAAACCTTAACCCTCAACCACTCAAATCAATTTTGACCACCCAAGAGTTTAAGGGGAAAAACATAAACTTCGAGTTAGACATAAAGCCTAGTGTGAATAATACTATACATCTCGGATATATGATATTAAGTGAGACCATGCCACTTAGCGGAACGGGTTTCCCCTTACTAATATCCTTTTAAAACATATATTTTGCAAATCATAATCCTGCAACCAAACCTGGTAAAGACTGTAAAGCATTTTATGTAAATTTACATATCAGGTAACAAATGGACTATCTGTTCGAACACTATAGTTTTGTTTGGCTAACTACCAACCTTTGGCTGACTCGGGCCTACTAGACAATATAACAAAATAATCTAACATATGTTAGACACACCTCATTGGGACGGTCTATCCTCAACTATCAGTTAAATACTTCTCTTCTGGACGGTCTGTTCCTAACTTAACATCTCTTAGAGTCACCTGATCCTAATGATTTTGCGGGCTCACTAATAACCTATCTTTATCAAACATATATCCCCTTCTGTGTGTAATCATAATTATAGTCTTACCTATGACAAAGCCCTACATACTGGAATTTTGGACTAAATTAGTTGGGGCTAATAGCTAATGTAAAGGGCACGACCCTATACCAGTCTCATTTGGTATTCTAATATCCGAGTCATTTTACTTAGGGAAACCTTCCCATAAATTTTCCTTGAAAACCTTTTCAAACTGATTTAGAACCTTTAAATCTAACTCACACAAGGAAAACACATATACTCTTATGCTTCACTCAAAATCACCTTGCCATGTTATATATATACTTTACTCAAACCTTAGTTGATGAAAACATTTAAACCTTTGAAAGTACCCCTTTCGAACCGATTAAAAGTACCCCTTTCTAAACCATTGAAAGCAACTCTTTCGAAACCAAGTAAAACCCTTTATTTCACCTAGGCTGAAAGGCCAAAACCTTCCTTTCGAAACCATTCTCAAAACCTTTCAAAACCTTTGAAAAACCATTCCTTCGAAAGCTATAAAAATGCAGACATCTTATCTCAAAACATTTTTAAAACTGCCTTTCGAAACCATTGGAAAAACCTTCCTTTTAGCCCTTTCGAAACAGTTATAAAAATACCCTTTCGAGCCTTTCAAAACCATTGGGTAACCACCCCTTAGTAACGTTTCTTTAAAACCTTTCGAAATCACTTGGGTTTAATTTAAAATATGTTGAAAAACTCCTTTCGAAACCCTTTAAACCATCTCATTTGAAACCATTTGGGTTATACTTTGATAGAGCAAAAGGGTTATAAAAACCATTTAAGTGGAAAGCCTAACTTTCGAAGCGTTCCTAAGCAAAGAAGTGATGGTGTCAAAACCACCTTTCCGAAGGAATTGGAGAAGTGGCCAAGTTTAGAAACAAGGTATACCTTCCGAAAACATTGACTTCGAAAGGTAGGAAAAGCAGCAACTAGGGGTTTTGACTCCTTCGAAAGCATTTCTTAAAACAAAAGAGCGCAAACCATTCGAACCATTCCTTTGAAATCAATTGACCAAGTTTTAAGCCAACCCAGTCGAAAACTAACTCTTCAAAAGCCAAGCAGGCGCTACTTCATTTTAAAAAAAGGCATGCTTTGACCCCTTCGAAACCCTGTGCTTTGATCCTATACCTTCTGCCTTTATCCAATTCGCTATGTACCAAATGTATTGATACCATGTGCAATGGTTCCAAATGCAATAGTGGCGAAACGTCTAGGTCGGTACCCCTGGTACCGAAAATGGCGGAACATGCTAAAAACATGTAAATTTTGTTTTTAACTTAAAAGAGAAACACTTTTCAACTAACCTTCTTTGTTTGTCAAAATCTTTTTGGTTGGTAATTTTCTTGTCTAAAAGTGCTGCCAACTATTTCAGAAATAAACAATTTATTTTATTTACAAAATACCCCTTCTCCTTTTATAAATATATAAAACATCTAAGTCTCATACCTTAAATAATTTTATATATCTATGAAAACGCTAAGGAAAATTCTACAATAATTCCAAAAAATCATTTTTAATATGTTTTCTAACATATATAAATTTCAGACCCAAATTATTTATAATTTAACTGTAAATTATTTATAACCCAATAAATCATTTTCTTCACTAGAAAACTAATATAAAATCCCTGTTAATTCAAAAAAATTTGAAAATTGAAAATCATCTCTAAAATATTATTACCGATCTATATCTAAAATCGTAAGGCATTTGGATGTCATTTAATAGGGTTTTCATATCAAAACATATCATAAAATCTATATGAACAACCATAAACCATGAACAAGCATATTTAAACTTTTACATTCAAAACATGGCATAATCATGCAAACAAGTTTAGATTTTCCTTAAAACCTAAAACCATAAGAAAGTGAGATGTAGTAATAATTCACCTTAGCTTTGTGATTTTGGATGTGAGATTTGATCATGATTAAGTGATTTGATTCTTCTCTTGAATCCTAGCTTTTATCTTCTTTCTCTTGCTGGCTAATGGTGGTCGGCCTTAGAAATATTTTTTTCTTGAGAAAATATGAAATGAACATATGTTTTGATTCCCTAAGGGTTTAGGGTACAAGAATATCCTTATTCCAACTTTTTCCTTATCTATTTCCTTTGTCTGTTTTATTTAATGTTATCTCGTTTTGATTTACACATTAACATGGCACGGCTCCCCTATTAATCACAAATCTCAATCCATTCATCATCCTACATTATTTAATTTAATTTAGCTAATTAAACATCCTAAATAATGTTACTAAAAATATGGGTGTTACAATCTCCCCTCCTTAAAGAATTTTGTCCTCGAAATTACG
The DNA here is from genome assembly GCA_030737815.1 of Allium fistulosum. NCBI lineage: Eukaryota > Viridiplantae > Streptophyta > Magnoliopsida > Asparagales > Amaryllidaceae > Allium > Allium fistulosum. The sequence continues at coordinate 1,362,803,761 of CM060902.1, read as the reverse complement.
ATAAGGTACACATCATAAAGATCAAAGGTAATACATACCATCAAACAAATTAGGATAAGCGTCTCTAATCCTGCTCTCGATCTCCCAAGTACAATCTTTATCATCATCACTCCACTGGACCTTCACTAATCTGACTGTCTTGTTCCTCAACTTTTTCTCAGCTCTCGCGACTATCCGGACAGGCTTCCTAACTATAGTCATGTCTGGTTCCACTAATAAATCCTCTAACACAGTCGGTGTTGTGGTAGTGTTTTGATCCTTAACACCCTTCCTCAGATGAGATACATGGAAAACATTGTGGACCCCTGCCAAACTACTTGGTAACTCTACCCTGTATGTGAGTTTCCCGATCCTCTCTAAAAGGAAACGGTCCTACGAATCTCGGTGCTAACTTCCCTGTCATTCCAAACCAGATAACACCATTCATCGGCGATACTTTGACGAAAATATGATCTCCAACTAAAAACTCTAAATCTTTCCGTCTTCTATTCGCATAGCTCTTCTGCCTAGACTGAGCTTCCTTCATTCTCGCCTTTATCAACTCAATCTTCTCTACTACTTCTCTTACCAAGTCGAGACCAAGGACTAATCTATCTCCGGCCTCTAACCAACATGCGGGAGATTTGCATGGTCTCTCTCCCATATAGAGCTTCAAACGGTGCCATCCCTATACTAGTCTGATAACTATTGTTATATAAAAACTCAAATAGGTGTAGATATTCTTCCCATGATCCCCGAAGTCTAGTACACAAGCTCTTAACAAGTCTTCCAAGATCTTGTTAACTCTTTCCATTTGCCCATCGGTTTGCAGATGGTAAGCATTACTTATCTTGAGCTTGGTTCCTAAACTTTCCTGTAGACTCTTCCAGAACTCGCTAGTGAATAAGGAATCTCTATCACTAAAAATACTATTAGGAATTCTGTGTAGTCTAACCACATTCTTCATAAATAACTTAGCCAATATAGGTGTTGTCCTATTTGACTTAATGGGAATGAAATGGGCACTCTTGGTCAATCTGTCCACTATGACCCATATACTTTCATTTCCTCTATTAGATCTCAGCAACCCGTCTATAAAATCCATAGAAATAGAATCCCATGTCCATACCGGAATATCCAATAGCAGAAGCAACCGACTTGGCTTCTGATGCTCGGCTTTCACCTGCTGACAATCCAAACATGTTTCACCCATAAGCTACATCCCTCTTCATTCCTTCCCAGAAGAAACTTCTCTTCATGTCCTGATACATCTTCTTTCTTGGATGAATAGTGAATTTCGAACGATGGCATTCCTCTAAAACTTCCTTATGTCTCCCACATTTGGAACACATAATCTACCCTTCTTTCTCAACCCTCCACTTTGGTCAAGACTGAAACCCTTCAAGTCATCACTCTCCGTTCCATCCCCTAACTTCCTGATCCTTTCAGTTATCACTGGATCATTTTCCTATTTAGAAGCAATCTTCTCAATCAATACCGGTCGGACTTCCAAACAAGTTAACACAGCAGATTCTCCACTAAGCTCAACCTCGTATCTCCACTGCACTTTGCAAGTCGACAACGCTTTTAAGTATTTCCATTCACTATCATAGCCAACACTGCATTTTGATGCTTCATACTAAGCGCATCTGCAACCTTGTTGCCTTTCCCTGGTGTATACTCAATTCCAAAGTCATAAGCGGCTAAAAACTCTAACCACCTCTGTTGTCTCTTGTTCAGCTCCCTTTGAGAGAACAAACACTTAACGACTTATGATCTATATAAAGCTCAAACCACTCTCCCAAAAGGTAATGCCTTCACACCTTCAAAGCAAAAATAACTACAGCTCACTCCAAGTCATGTGTCGGGTACGTAACTCATGCGGTCTAAGCTGTCTAGAAGCATAGGTAATCACTTTACCTCTCTACATTAGTACAACTCCTAGTCCAGTACCACATGCATATATATAAACTACCAAACCCTGATTTCCTTCCGGGACAACTAATATAGGTGCATGGGCCAATAAGTGTTTCAAGCTCCGGAATTCCTCCTCACACTTATCGGTCCACACAAACTTCACATCCTTCCGCGTTAGCTTGGTAATCGGCGCTGCTATTCGCGAAAAATCCTTTATAAACCTCCGATAATATCCAGCTAATTCGAGAAAACTTCTTATCTCAGTCACTATTTATAGTCTCTTCCAACCATTCACTGCTTCGTTCTTAGTTGGATCTACTGCCAATCCTGTTTCTAAAACTACATTACTAAGAAACTTCACCTCCTTCTTCTAAAAATGACACTTCGAAAACTTCTCCTTCAGTTGATGTTCTCTCAAAGTCTCGAGAACCACTATAAGATGAACTTCATGCTCTTTCTCATCCTTAGAGTATATCAAAATATCATCTATGAACACCAACACGAATCTATCCAAGTGCTTTCTGAAAAATCGATTCATTAAATCCACAGAGAATGCCAACGCATTAGTTAGTCCGAATGGCATAACTAACCATTCATACGATCCATATCAAGTCCTAAACGCCGTCAAAGGTATACTATCCTCTGCCACTCTAAGCTGATGAAAACCTATCGCCAAATCCAACTGAGAAAATATCTTGGCTCCACTCAGCTTATCGAACAAATCGTGAATTCTAGGCAATGGATATCGATTCTTTACCGTCTTCTCATTCAGCTTATGATAATCGATACATACCCTCAACGATCCGTCCGGTTTCTTAGCAAACACTGCGGCTGCTCCCCAAGGTGAACTACTCGGTCTAATAAAACTCTTACCATCCAAATCCACCAACTGCACTTTCAACTCCCTCATCTCTATGGGTGTCATCCGACTTGGTACTTACCGGTTCTACACCAGTCACCAAATCTATCTGAAACTCAATGGCTCATTTTGGTAGCAATCCTACTACCGGCTCGAAGACATCCGCGAATTCTCTAACTACGAAAACGTGATTCAACTCATCTGTTAACTCCATAACTCCCAACAAAGCATTCACCTCACAGCTAGGGTTTTCTACGGTATAAACTATCTGATCACTACAGTCAAGGTGTCTAAGTGATATTTTCCTATCATGGAAAAATATCCTAGCATCATATTTACTTAATCAATCCAAACCCAAGATAATTCCGAACCCTACAAAGTCAAACACGTGCAAATAGCAAACAAAGGTATGACCTAACAAATCAAACTCTAAGTGGTCACACTTCATCCCAAGTGTCGCATACCCTCCTATCGGATTTGCAACCCTTAATGAGGTAACTAAATATGAGGGTTCTAGGTTAAGCTTATCTAACAAACATCGAGATATAAAAGAATGCGATGCACCAGTATCAGACATAACGCTAATAGACATACCATGAATCTGAAGTGTAACTCCCAAAACCACATTTCCTTTCTCCTGCACTGTTGACTTCGAAGTAGCAGGCTCCAATGCATACACCTTCCCCTTCCCATCCTTAGTAGGCTATTTGCATTGATTCTTATAGTGACCAATCTGACGCGATTGAAGCACCTACTATTCTTCTTCCCGATCACTTCCTTAGCCTTTCCAGTATGACACTCGTTAGCAAAATGCCCCTTCTTGTCGCATTTAAAACAAACCACTTCAAACTTCCTTTTTTCGCTGCTCCACCTTTCTGAGCACCCTTCTTGTTAAAGAACTTCCTCTTATGACCTTGCCCAACCCGGACCTCCTTCTCCTTCTTCTCCTCCAAACAAGTAAGCATCTCTTCATGTCTTAACACCATATCCACTACCACATCATAGGGATCTATGATATGCGGTAAGGTAGCCCTAGCCAACTCAGGCTTCAATCCCCTGATGAACTTGTCATTCCTCTTCATCACTATATCAACAGTGGCATAACCATGCCTAGCCAATTCTTCAAACCTAATAACATACTCCAAAACAAACCTTTCTCCTTGCTCTAACTCAGCAAACTATTGGATCAAAACAAACTGTGTCATCACCGACATGAACCTTTCCTGGAACCTCCTCGTAAACTCTGCCCATGTCATTGTCTTCTCATCCACACCAGCTGTTACACTATTCCACCAAAATAAAGCCACTCCTTGAAGCTGTCTTGAAGCCAGTCTCCTCTTTTGCTCATCATTGAGCCCTAAGTCAGCAAATATCCTTTCACAGTGCAGCTACCAGTTCTCCGCTTTTATAGCATATTCAGTTCCAATAAACGGCTTCCCTCCATGCCTAGCATAATCTCTACTCAAATTAGCATAATGGTTGACAACCGGGACTTCTTGAACTCCTATTCCTGCATTCCCTCCAACAACTCCAGCAGCAATCCCAGCTTGCATCATGTTCACGAATAACTGATACATAGCTCCCATATCCACTTATGGGACGCCAGCACCAACATTCTCAGCTTGAGCCTGACCTTGAGTCCTTCTCGTATTGGGTCAGGCATTTCCATTGGTAGTCGTGATGTCCCCTCCTAGGTAAACTCTGCCTGTTCTTGCGTCCATATCTGTATTCAAGCCTCGTGAGATAAAGAAGAATAGTCTAAGAGAAAGATAGGGGAATAAAGATATAACATATACTTATATATATATATAGCAAACACAAGTACGTTACTATAGCATTATCCCATACCCCGATCTTAACTCTAATTCATAAGGATTATGTTTTCCAAAGAAACATTTTAGTTTAAAGTGTTTCATAAACCTATGCTTTGATACCAAGTTGTAACATCCCCTATCTAGAGACCCAAAGCAAAGCGCTACAAATGCTACAGTCATCCATAGTATTAACTTCAGAAGACTAAATACGGCTATGTTAATGGTATCCATAATATCAGAAGCACTTTAATATGAAACAAAATCACAGATTTCCAAAAACAACATTTTACTGATTACATTTCAAAACATATGTTTCACATTCAAATTACATAATCCCATAATCGTTTCCTAGGTTCTGATAAAATTATTATTACATAAATACGCCAAGAGAGACATATGATGATGCCCTCTTGGTTGAGAAGAGTACTATATAGACATAACTGTCTTGAATACAACACATCGGAATAAAACAAAACAAAACAACAATTCATAAATAGCTATCAGTCAGCCACCTGCTCGTCTCTGGAAGCTTTATTCATCAACCTACTAAAACCTGTAAAACCATAACCCTTAGCCTACTCAAATCAATTTTGAGCACCCGAGAGTTTAAGAGGAAAAACATAAACTTCGAGTCAGACATAAAGCCTGGTGTGAATAATACTATACATCTCGAATATACAATATTAAGTGAGACCAAGCCGCTTAGCGGAACGGGTTTCCCCTCACTAATATCCTATTAAAACATATCTTTTGCAAATCATAATCATGCAACCAAAACTGGTAAAGACTAAAGCATTTTATGTAAACTTACATATCAGGTAACAAATGGACTATTTGTCCGAACACTGTAGTTTTGTTTGGCTAATTACTAACTTTGGATGACTCGGGCCTACCAGATAATATAACGAAATAATCTAACACCTGTTAGACACACCTCATCTGGAAGGTCTGTCCTTAACTATCTGTTAAATACTTCTTTTCTAGATGGTTTGTCCCTTACTTAACATCTCCCAGGGTCACTTGATCCTAATGGCTTTGCGGGCTCACCAATAACCTATCTATATACAAACATATATCCCCTTCTGTGTGTAACCATAATTTTAGTCTTCCCTGTGACAAAGCCTTACACACTGGAATTTTGGACAAAATTAGCCGGGGCTAATAGCTAATGTATAGGGTGCGACCCTATACCAGTCTCATTTGGTATTCTAATATCTGAGTCATTTTACTTAGGAAAACCTTCCCATAAATTTTCCTTGAAAACCTTTTCAAACCGATTAAAAACCTTTAAGTTTAACTCACACAAGGAAAACACATATACTCTTATGCTTTACTCAAAATCACCTTGTTATGTTATATATATACTTTACTCAAACCTTAGTTGATGAAAACATTTAAACCTTTGAAAGTACCCCTTTCGAATCCATTGAAAGTACCTCTTTCTAAACCATTGAAAGCACCTCTTTCGAAACCAAGTAAAACCTTTTATTTCACCTAGGCTGAAAGGCCAAAACCTTCCTTTCGAACCATTCTCAAAACCTTTCAAACCCGTTGAAAAAACCTTTCCTTCGAAAGCTATAAAACCTTAGACATCTTATCTCAAAACACTTTTAAAACTGCCTTTTGAAACAGTTGGAAAAACCTTCCATTTAGCCCTTACGAAACAGTTAGAAAAATACCATTTCGAACCTTTCGAAACCAATGGGGAACCACCCCTCAGAAACCCTTCTTTAAAACCTTCAAAAGCATTAAACCTTCATAAACAACAACCTGTTGAAAGAACTTGGGTTTAATTTAAAATATGTGGAGAAACTCCTTTCGAAACTCTTTAAACCATCTCATTCGAAACCATTTGGGTTATGCTTCAATAGAGCAAAAGGGTCATTAAAATCATTTAAGTCGAAAGCCTATCTTTCAAAAGCATTCCTATGCAAAGAAGTGATGCTGTCGAAACCACCCTTTCGAAGGCATTGGAGAAGTGGCCAAGTTTAAAAACAAAGTATAACTTCCGAAAATATTTATTTTGAAAGGTAGGAAAAGCGGCAGCTAGGGGTTTCGACCCCTTCAAAAGCATTTCTTTAAAAAAAGAGCGCAACCATTTGAAACCATTCCTTTGAAATCAATTGACCAGGGCGGAAGTCAACCCAGTCGAAAGCTAACTCTTCGAAAGCCAAGCAGGCGCTACTTCATCTAAAAACAAGGCATGCTTTGACCCCTTCGGAACCCTACGTTTCGAGCATATACCTTCTGCCTCTATCCAATTCGCTACATACAAAATGTATTGATACCATGCGCATTGGGTTTGAAAGCAATAGTGGCGAAACGTCTAGGTCGGAACCCCTGGTACCGAAAATGGTGGAACATGCTAAAAACATGTAAATTTTGTTTTTAACTTAAAAGAGAAACACTTTTCAACTAACCTGCCTTGTTTGTTAAAATCCTATTGGTTGCTAATTTTCTTTTCTAAAAGTGCTACCAATTATTTCAGAAATAAATAATCTATTTTATTTACAAAATACCCCTTCTCCTTTTATAAATATATAAAACATCTAAGTCTCATACCTTGAATAATTTTATATATATCAATGAAAACACTTAGGAAAATTCTACAAAAATTTTAGAAAATCATTTTTTAATATGTTTTCTAACATATATAAATTTCAGACCCAAATTATTTATAATTTAACCGTAAATTATTTATAACCCAATAAATCATTTTCTTCACTAGAAAATTAATTTAAAATCTCCGTTAATTCAAAAAATTATGAAAATTGAAACGCGTCTCTAAAATATCATTTTTGATCCAGATCTAAAATCGCAAGGCATTTGGATGTCATTTAATTGGGTTTTCATATCAAAACATATCATAAAATCTATTTGAACAACCATAAATCATCAACAAGCATATATAAACTTTTAATCATTCAAAACATGGCCTAATCATGCAAACAAGTTTGGATTTTCCTTAAAACCGAAAACCATAAGAATGTTAGATGTAGTAATTATTCACCTTAGCTTTGTGATTTTGGATGTGAGATTTGATCTTGATTAAGTGATTTGATTCTTCTCTTGAATCCTAGCTTTTATCTTCTTTCTCTTTCTTGCTAATGGTGGCCGGCTTTAAAAATGTTTTTGCTTGAGAAAATACGAAATGAATGTGTGTTTTGATTCCCTAAGGGTTTAGGGTATAAGAATATCCTTATTCAAATTTTCCCTTATCTATTTCCCCTGTCAGTTTTATTTCATGTTATCTCGTTTTGATTTACACATTATCAAGGCACGGGTACCCCTATTACTCACAAATCTCAATCCAATAATCATCCTTCATTATTTAATTTAATTTAGTTAATTAAACATCCTAAAAAATGTTACTAAAAATATGGGGTGTTACATAGAGCTTAGGTTGTGCGAACAATTAGGCTTTGGTTGGGTACTCATTATAGAAAGGGTCAGTAGCACCCTATAATGAGTTTGAGTGTATTATAGATATGAGTGCGTATTTGTTTTATATTGTGTTAATTTATTTGTTGGGTTGCTTATGAATTCTGGTCGGTGCGTGGGATGCCATGTTATCGATATGGGTTTCTAAACGCTTGAACAAGGCAAACCGCCACATTATTGTTTGAAATTCGGTAAATGAAATAATTTTACCTTGATTATATTTTTTATATAAAGGAATAATTTTTCAGAAATTATTATAGTTCTGTATGGTGTGTTTGGTTGTTAGTGAATGATAATATTTGATTATTATCATTTGTTGTTTGTGTTCTAATAAAAGTTATTATTATTAATGTAAACAAATATAAACAATTAAGAAATGGTTTTATATAACCAAAGTGAAATTATATATAAGGAAATCTTATAAATATGATTTATAAATAAAATGGAATTTAAAAGAAATAAAAGCACGGAACTCACTTCAGTCGCTAGATAATAATTCCGATGATGACTACAGCATCATCAGTATTCTTTTTTGAGTTTCTAAGTGATGGATTTCTACCATTAGAGTTTTGTTTTAGTAAACCTAGTTTTAATTTTAAAATTCAAAAATATGATTTAATGTAAAAAGAAATTGTGTATAGTATAGTTTCAAAATGATTTGAAAATAATAAATAAAAACTGGGTGTTTAAATTTTGAAAGTTGTTATCTAAGTGTTTTTCTTAAAACACAAGAAACTAAGATTTATAACCTATAAATTTAGAGAAATAGTGTGTTAAAATAAAATTTTAAATTTGTTGAATATGAATGTAAACAAAATTAAATTGAAAATTGAACTATGAAATGAAATTTAACTTAAGTTAAGTTTAAAAAAATGAACTTTAATAAAAAAATTGAATTAAGCAAAGTTAAGTGAAATTGAATATGATTGGTAATGAATTGGTGAAATGGATATGAACCCGAGTTATAAAAATGAAATTCAACTTAAGTTGTAAAATGAATTAAATATGTTTTGGAATGTTGTTTTCTAGAAATAAATATGAACATAAGTCGTAAAGTGAAATTAAACATAAGTGTTGTATATAATGTTTATAATAAACTTAAGTAATGGTTTATGAAATGGTTTATAAATTATATTAGTATTGAAAGAAATATACTAAGTAATAAATGAATGTGAATAATGAATAAAAAAAGAATGGGATATAATAATAAACCAATTGAAATAAATACGTAAGTTGTACGTATATTATTTTATTCGCATAACTGTTTGATCCATATTCGAATATACGATTTTGAGGTGATTTACATCGGTCTAAGTTAGGATTTTTCATTCGATTATCGATGGCGAATACTAGATATGGATTTTTGATTGATTCTAAAGATTCTCTATGATATTGTATGGCTATGCAAGGAGAATGGCGGTTTCTAATCAAAGAACCGAATATGAGTCCGTACTAGAGTGGTCGTGTGAACTATACTAGTTCGGAAGTGAAATTGTGTGATCGAGCGAGCGATCAAGTATGGTTTTGCATACAAATGATATATGTACATCCTACGGGCTTTAATAAATTAAATTTTGGCATTGGAAAAATGCAAATGGATATGGTTATGAATTAATAGGTTGGATATTAATTGCTGGACGGTTTCTCTTGTTACATTTTCTATATTTGCATATAGATATTGTATTAGTACATGTTATATATTGGTATTACTTTCCCTATACTTGTTCTCATTGATTGTTGAGTGTTTAGTAGATGCAGATGGCGTATGCTTCGCATTTGGAGCTTGCTTTCGCATTTTATGGATTGTATATGCTTGCTAATATAATAAAAGATACACATCTCAAATTACATATCGTACTTTTATATTTTTTCCCTATGGGATGCCTCATTCTTGAAAATGGGATGTATATTTATGATTATATATATATTGTAAATTTTTCCGATCGAACTGCGCAAAGGAGACGTTGGCGAATTTTTCCATAAATTTAAGGTGTTAGAAAATTTTAAGAATTTTGAAAATACTGTTGATAACTAAATTTTGGGTTTTGGTTTTATAACTCGGAATGGTATTAGTTGGTTTTGGAAATTTAATTATGAATTTTAAAGGTTTAGAAAACATGATAACAAAGTTTCAACTAATTGGTTTTGAAAAGTTAATGGGTTTGTGGAATTTTTCTTACCTTGGCAATTTCGGGGACGAAATTCTATTAAGGAGGGAGAATGTAACGACCCAGAATTTCAATCATTTGAATTTGGAATATTTAAATGATTTTAAATATTGAAAAGTTAATTTTATATGTTAAATAACTTGATTTCAAATATAGCGATTTATTTGATAATTAAATTGTTAAATTGAATAATTGGAATTGTTTAAATAATTGAATCTTGAATTTAATGTGGACAAAAATGATTTTGAAAACTGATTTAAATTATGTTCAAACAATAACGGATATAGTAAACTTTTAAATTGTAATTAAGAATGATTAAACTTATTTTGGAAATAACTCGTTTTAATTATCATGTGAAAATAGCCTTTTGGGGCACTGTCTCGGATTTTAACGGAACCAGTTTCATTGGATCCGTAATAGTGAATTATTATATGCCATCGAATTTTGTGGCGATCGGACGTATCATTTGGTCAGACGAGCTCGGAACGCGTAAAAATTAGTTAAAGGAATTTAAATTAATATATTTTGATTTTCAAAAGTAAAGTTCTGTATATGATGGAATCTGGTTCCGATATATACTCCATCGGAACGGGGGTATAACATATAGAACGCCAGGCGGCATGCTTCGTTTGGAGTTCGAAATTTTAAAGAGCGGATAGTACATTCAAAGTTTTCTATAAAAGGCCCCCACTTTCTCCCATTTGCTAAAACTAACCCTAGCCACCATTATATCCTCTTCATCTAACGGTCGAGATTACTCTCGATGATCAAAGTTGAATTGGAGAAAATGTTCCACATGAAGTAGGTGCGGCATGGGAAGACATGATGATCTATGGTCGTGGAATGTCGATCGAAGTTCCGAGTGGGCGTGGATCTGGGCTCGAAACGCCTCAGTTTTGGAAGCTCGATTTCGAGCTTTGGGCAGATGGCAGTGAGGCGCAGCGGAAGGGCAGGCAAGGCATGACGCATGCGCGCATGTGGCGGCGGTAAGCGAGGCTGTGACAATTCGTGGATCACGATCATTTAAAAAATAATAATAAATGGAAGTCGCGGCTTGAACGAGCACATGGGAGGAAGGAGGGAAGGTTATTTAATTTAAAATTTTATTTAATTTAAGTTAATTTAATTTAGTTAATTTGTACGTTCGTTAATCCATAACTTTTTCGTACGAGGTCAGTACTGAGTGCAACAAGTTGCGTTGCGATCGCATCAGGGATTACTACGAAATGGAGTTGGATTGGATGGATTCGGAGCTAGTAGGAATTTGGGTTAAAATTAAACGTCCATTCAATTTTAATTCAAACTGGAGCGCTTGGTCGATTTCTAGAATTTCTGTGAGTTAACTCACCTCTCTAGCCCATTTATATTTTTATATAAGTGTGGATAATTTTATTTATGTTGTTTATTGCTTGTTTGGATGATTTACTATTTTATTAGTTGGTTTGGATATATATTCCCGCCCTTGGAGCGGATGAGACCCTATTACATTCCCATATATGAGCGGATGGCCCTTTCTATACAATCCCACCTTGAAGCGGTTGATTTATATTATTTGATTATATACTGTATGTGATGCAAGGAGACACGTTGGAGGGATCCAACATGATTCCTCACACTGTTGATTTTACTTTTCATATATTTTGATATACGATGTGTTGGATGCCATATTTGATGACATGAATATGTTCTTTCTTATTTAGTGCTATAGTAGCACTAGGCCAGGTTTTTTGAGTATTTTGAAATACTATAAAATAGTGATTTTGAATTGAAATGATTTTCAAAGTGATTTTGGAAGTATGTAACAACCCAAAAAATTAGAGTAATAGTACCGAATTAACAAATTAATTGAATAATAAAATAGGGTTGGGAAATTGTCAGAATTGAGCCACGGGAGTTGCACCATTGGGTCCATGGTAATTTTTTGATCAATTTCCATATATAACTTGTTGAAATCCGAGCTAGTATGAGGAAGTTACGAGAGAAACAAGATATCAGAATAAAATATATATATTTAAAGAAAAAAAAGGACCCTACTGGTCAATCCCCCAGGTCGACCCGCATTTCCCTCCTGGATATAAAAACGTCCAGGAGGATGGATCCAAAGTTGATTTTCATGCGATTTGAAGCATTGTTTTCTGGATCCAATGATTCGTAGCGAGCCTGTGACGTGGTTGCACTAGATTCAATCCTGAAATCTGATGTTTGAGATCCCTAAGCCACACTATAAATAGAACCCTAAGCCTAGCTATTTTTCTCATTAATATTTTCTCCCAATTGGGTCCATTGCCTGAGGCTGAACCCTAAATGGAAAAAAATTATGGGGAGCAAACCTTTATAATAAAAATATTTTACACCCTAGAAGTGGATCCAGGAAGGCTTACGATTAGAGCTAAGGACCACAGGTGAGTATTTTGTAATTATTTTAGATTTGTAAGCAATTTAAAATAATAGGGTTCTCAATAGTTGTAGTTTTTCTACAATTTTGAGACGGTTTTTATGTAAGTTTATTTACAGTCAGTTTTTAAGTAAATTTTAGAAGTTCTTTCCAGTTTATTTTTATTCAGCTATTTTATTCAGTTATTTGCAGTTATTTACAATTATTTACATCTGTTTTAAGTTGGAATTTGGCCTATAAATGTTAGTTTCTTTTTATAGAGATTTATCCTTTTTAATGCGAATAAAATATTAAAAAGAGAAGAATTCGCAAATATGGATTAAAATAGAAAAAACACTAAATTTACATAAATCAAATGTAAAATGAGAAAAACTGAAATAAAATGGAGATGGACTGAAATAGGAAAATTGAGATATTTACAAGCATTATTATAACAAGTGGTTATAACTAAAAAGAGAAAATAGAAGAGTAACATTTGCAAGAACCATTATAACACGTAGGTTATAATTAGAAAGAAAGAAATAACAGAAGGGGCTTATTTTAAAACATAGATCTTGGATTAAGTTAATAAGCAAATATAGCAGTAGTGCCCATACCGGCAGCATTCCCTTTTAGGTCTAGGACAGATGGTCTCACACGTGGGTGAGGCTGGGCACACTTATGTTGATTAGGGTAAATAAGTGGCCAATAGATAGAGGCTCAAATTTGGGGATTTGGGCAAGGGGCGCAAAGTTGGAAGATTTATTTGTTAGGACTAGTACCGGCAGCAATCCCTTTCAGGCCGAGGACTGATGGTCTCACACGTGGGTGAGGCTGGGCATACTTATGCTGATTAGGGTAAATAAAGGGTCAAATAGGGGGCGACAGTTAGCGTGTACCAGCTATGACCGATCGTGCGACATCGATTAGGGTAAATAATTTGCTACTACGTCCCAAGCGCTAAGAGGTGTCTTTTGCTGTGGGACCAAAAAGATTGGCTCACAATGGCATAACAGAGATAGGAAAGGCTGATCAATGGGTAGGATTAGGAATTCAGCCTAATCAAGTTAGCAGTTGAGATAAGATTAGGGTTTTAGCCTAATCACAGTAGTTTAAGACAAGTGCAAACAATCAAAGTAAACAGTCAAACAGAATTAGAAACATTATTTTATGCAAGTTTTATCTTTTCTGTATCTCCCTTTCAAGCTAGAACTATTTCTAAGTCTATTATCTTTATCTTGCTTAGAAATTCTAGTAATTACTTTCACTCACCAGATTTATTGTCTAACCCACTCCTCTATCTTTCCTTTTCCCCAATAAGCCAGTAGAGTTGAGGATAGTTGCTTCATGTTGCTTGGAGATTCATTTTCGATGTTTTCTCATTTTAGATGTATTCTTCTGCTTTTCATCTTTTTCATTTGGCTTATAAAGGATTGGCACTTATGAGAGGGATTATTATTGCTATTTTTATACTTTGATTATGTGAGATTGAGATGTATTTTCATGAGACATAAGAGATTTTGAGTTTTTTAAACATGTTATGTTTTTATGACTTATTTTGAGATGAAGTTTAATTCCGAATGATAAGTTATTATTTAAATGTTTTCCACCGCTGTTACTTATTTGTCTTGTGAATCTTAGTCTCTTTAATGCTTTAGTTATACCTATAACGCACCACATCCTTTGGTGTGCGATTTTTGGGAATACTAAGGAGTGTGGGGTGTTTCATTTGGTATCAGAGCCTAAGGTTACAGGATTCCTAAAAACTTGTTTTAAAAGTAAAGTATTTTTGAAAGGTAACATATCTTCAAACTAAAAGTATTTTTCAGAAAGAAACTCTTATTATAGAAATGGTTTTCAAGTATAAGAGAGTTTTTATAAAAATCCCCTCAAAGTCCAGTTCAACCTTCTTTCGATTCTTTCGAGCCTAAATTTTCTTTTCTTTGCATAGAATGGCAGACGCCCCCAATCTTCCAGAGGGTGTCCAAGTCCCTGGCTGGTTCTGTAGATACCTTCAAGCTACGACATCAAAGGTGCAAGGGCAAGCGCCCAATGCAGCACCGACAGGTGGAGGTCCCATTAATCCACCAGTAGCAGCCAATTATTCTAAGCTATAAAAGGACTTCGCTATTCTAGGAGGCAAGAAATTTTTTGGCACAGAGGATTTCGTAGAGGCACGAATGGGTTGAGGAATACAGAGCGGATATTTGGATTGTTAGGATTGGAGGATCGATAGAGAGTACAGCTTGCATCTTGGCAGCTGAAGGGAGAGGCTTATTAATGGTGAGAGATTGTAAAAATTGAGGGTAGAGACATTGGTTGGGTTGGATTATGGGAAAGTTTTGAGAGAAAGTTCTTGTCGCAAGCCGAGGAAAGCATGTAGTTGGAGAAGTTCATTAGTCTGAAGCAGGGGAGTCTTTCAATGGAAGAGTGTATAAATCAGATTAATGAGTTATCGAGGTTTTGGATGTAGCTTGTTAATACACCGCATAAGAAGGTCACCAAGTTTGCTAAGGGTTTGAACCAGCTCCTCCAAGGGTTCGCATTGACACATGTACCTATGGGAGCGACGTATGAGTCACTTGTGGAAATGGCTCTCATATCAGATGTTGCTATGGAAGAAGAGGTTAAGGGGGTTCCTAAATTAGAAAACTCTAAGAAGCAGTGGTGGAAGAATAAGAAGGATAAGGACAAGAAGAAAGGAGGAGAACCTCGAAAGGGATAGATCAAGAAGGGCGAGAAATGTCATAATTATGGATTGGTTGGGCATTACTCAAAGGACTGTAAGAAGGACACGATGAAGGGGAGGTGTTACAGCTGTGGGCAGCCTGGACACCTTAGTAAAGCTTTTCCTTAGAGGACAGGGTAGAGAGCAGGCACACCTACGATGCAAGTACAGGCTTTGGATGCAACACCTTCTAGTAGTGGACCGGACCGAGGTAGGAAAGTCTCTGTAGAAGGTTTGATCTCTATTTCGGATTTTCCTATTCGGACTCTTTTTCACTCTGGAGCATCGCATTCTTTCATTTCTAGTTCCTTGGTTGATTGTTAGCACTTAGATATTTCTCTAGTTGTAGACCCGATAGTTGTTTCAAACCTCATAGGAGGATCGACACATTTATCCATGATTTGTAGGGGTTTGAAAATTTTTATACTAGGCATAGAGTTTGATTGTGATGCCTATGTACTGGGATTTGTGGGATATGGAATGATTTTGGGGATGGACTAGTTATCCACTTATGGTGCGATATTGGACCGTGAAAGGAGAGTCGTTAGGTTAGGGACATGTAGTGGACGGACTATCGAGGTTTCTTACGACCTGTAGGGGTCAGTCATGTCGAGCTTCCTTTATTCCCTT
The DNA here is from genome assembly GCA_030737815.1 of Allium fistulosum. Classification (NCBI taxonomy): domain Eukaryota; kingdom Viridiplantae; phylum Streptophyta; class Magnoliopsida; order Asparagales; family Amaryllidaceae; genus Allium; species Allium fistulosum. The sequence goes on along the minus strand of CM060902.1, from coordinate 1,362,787,851 downwards.
GATTCATCACTATGAGAGTTAGATTCAGTTCCAGTTATTAGAGATTTCCCAAACATTTTTGAGGAGGTTAGGGGGCTACCCCCCTAAGAGAGAGATCGACTTTAGGATCTATCTGAATGACAATGCTATGTCAGTAGCATTGCCCGTGAGACATATAGCTCCTAGGGAGAGGAAGGAGTTAAGTAAGCAAATTAGTGAGCTATTAGAGAAAGGCTTCATCAAACGGAGCATATCTGTGTGGAGGCCGATAGTCGTCTTCGCTATAAAGGCGAATGGTTCCCTTCAACTTTGTGTAGACTATAGAGAGTTGAATAAGCTCACGAAGAAGAACCATTACCCACTTCCTAGGATATACGATATTTTCGATCAGTTGGTTGGCTTTTCAGTATTTTCTCAGCTTGACTTAGCCACTAGATTTCATCAGCTTAGGGTCGCTGATGATAGCATCGATAAGACAACATTTAGGACACCCAATGGATTCTTTGAGTGGTTGGTTATGTCATTTAGGCTGACCAATGCCCCAGCCTATTTTTTAGATCTGATGAGCCGTGTTTTTTGAGATGTCCTAAATAAGTTCGTTGTAGTGTTTGTGGACGACATTTTGGTGTTTTCCAAGAGTATGGAAGAGCATGCTATTCATCTTGAGGAGGTTCTTCGAACAATTCGTGTTCATCAGTTAAAAACAAAATTCTCGAAGTGTCACTTTTGGCGTGAGGAGGTGCGTTTCTTGGGGCATGTAGTCTTAAGAGAGGGTCTAGCTATGGATCCCGCTAAGGTAGTAGCGGTAAAAGATTGGAAGGTCCCTAAGAACACTACTGAAGTTAGAAGCTTCCTAGGTTCGGTTGGTTATTATAGAAAGTTGATCAAAGATTTTGCTAAGATTTCAGCACCGCTTACTTTCTCACTAAGAAGAATGTGGCATTCGTGTGGGACATGGATTGTGAGGATTCTTTCACGATGCTAAAGAGGGTCCTTACTGGTGCACTAGTGTTAGTTTTACCTGACAGAGCTAAGCCTTTTACAGTATACACTAATGCATGTGGGACTGGCCTTGGGGCAGTATTAATGCAAAAGGGGAGGGTAGTATGCTATGCGAGTAGACAGTTGAGAACTCATGAGAAGAACTACCCCATCCATGATTTGGAGATGGCTGCTATTGTTTTCATGCTCAAGTCTTGGAGACATTATTTGCTAGGAGAGAGGTTCGAGCTTTTCACTGACCATAAATCATTGAAGTACCTGTTCTCACAAAAGGATTTAAACTTGAGACAGCAGCGTTGGATGGAGTTTCTGGCATCATATGACTTTGAGATAGCTTACAACCCTAGCAAGGGGAACATAGTTGCGGATGCATTAAGTAGGAAGAAAACAACTATTAGCCCAATGTTCATGGAGTGGAAAAGCCTAGAGTTTATTTCCACCTTTGATTTTAAGCCCTCTACGGACATTTCTCCTGAATTATTGGCAGCACTTGTGGTTAAGCCTACCCTTATAGATCAGATTGGCTCAAGGCAGCTAGAGGATTCAGAGCTTGTGGATATTCTGGATAGGATTAGCATAGGAGAGGTCTTTAGACATCTCCAACGCTATTCCATCGATAGTAAAGGGTGGCTAAGGAGAGATGGAAGACTTTGTGTCCCCCGCACTGGTCATTTGATGAGTGCAGTTCTAGCAGAAGTACACCATTCTCGGACGACTATTCATCCAGGTGGTGATAAGATGTATAGGGACATAAAGAGAGTGTTTTATTGGAGTGGCATGAAGAAGGATGTAGCAGAGTTTGTGGCTAAGTCTCTTGTGTGCCAAAGGGTTAAGGCAGAGCAGTAGAAGCCTAGCGGATTGCTTCAACCATTGGATGTAACCGAATGGAAGTGGAATAGTGTTTCGATGGACTTCATAGATGGTTTACCCCGATCTTGGAAGGGGAAAGCCAGTATTAGTGCTATATTAGAAAGAGAGATAGCGGATGATTTGCGCTATAATATGCAATCTTTTTGTAGTGGTTGTTTTAGCGCTATGAATTGTCCACTATTTTTTATAACATGTCGTTGTACAACGTTTATCAAACCGCTAGCATAGGCTTTATAGAGTTTTTCCTGCGCTATTGTAGGGTCCTTTTGTTGTAGTGTTAAAAATTATCCATATAAAAACACATAATCTCTCAATTAACTTCCATTTAAAAGATCCTACATCAATCATAAAATCCATTTGAAATCAATTGTTAAAGCATGGCGACATCAAAATTATTCAACTCTTGCAATGAGAAAGGGACTTCATTTTGAAAGGATGGAAAATATATTATTTTGTGTTCAAATTTGTATTCTTTATGAGAATAATAAAATCACAAATCCCTTAACTGGATGTAGGTTCGACAAGAATCAAACTGGTACAAATCTTTTTTTAGAATTTAAGTATGGTTTTTAACGAGGTCCCTTACCTCTATGTTACTTTAAAACAAATTACAAAAATGTTTGAAGACCACATATAAAACCTAAGCCATATGTTAGATAGATACATTTCTTCATCGGAAATAATTTCTAAATCGTCCCATAAAGTTAACTTTCTTCTAATGCCCTAGACACATGCATTAACATTTCTTCCTCCCTCCTTTTTCTCTTGTTGAATACTCTTTTATTTCATTCTCTCCATAATTCTACCAGTACCACTTTTAGCGCAGCTATAATAAAGTGGAGTTGAAGCTGTTCCATCTTGTAGCCTCAAATATTTTAATCCATTCTTGGTTACCAGTTTACGATGAATAGGTCGGTACACCCATGAGCTTCACTATTTTCCAAATCAAATTTTTAATTATACAATAAAAAAATAAGTGAGTACTTGTAGTGACCCGAAAATTTGAACACTTCGTCTTCAAATATCAAAACATTTTGAAATATAGTTAAGTGTTATAAATATGATTTTATAACCTTGTTAAAAATCATTTAATTAATGAATAATGATAAGAAACTTATTTTTGAAAATTGTTTACAAAAAACATATTATTAAAAAAAAATCGATAATGTGATTGAAAATAGTTTATTGGTAAACAGCTTTTTGATCGATATAAGTTGTTCGAACTCTTGTGCACTTGTCTAATAATCATATGAATACATTACCAACTAATTAACACTTCTCTTCATAAAGCAAATAGAATGTTTTAGAATGTTCTAAATGGATAAGAGATATTAAATGTAAGGGTTATTAAAGGAATTTACTAAATGGAAGTGATGTAAGGAGAAGTGATGGGCATGTGGAGTGGTGAACCTTCCATGGCATGGTTGAGGGGAGTGAGAGCAACCTTAGGTAATAGTATTTGAAGCATACATAAGGACATGCATACCCTTATTATATAATCACAAATTCACAAAGATAAATCAAGTTTTCTTCCATGTCTTCTTCTTCTCTTATGTTCAAAAAAAAATTTCAAAACTTATCCAAATCAACTCATATTTGGAGTGTAATCTTGGGACAACATTACAACTCCTAGATAGATAGATCTTGAAGAAGTGAAGCACCTATCCCCCTATCCAAGAAGGCCATGATCAAAAGGGGTACTTGGAGTGCCTAAAACCAAGTGAAAGTTAAAGAAAGAGAAGAAAGAAGGTGGTTGCAAGGAAGAGGTTGGGCTTGGCTAGATTCGACTGGCTTGGTTGTTGGTTTAAAGGTGATGTAGCTCACCACTTTGAATGGAAATATAACCCATATATGTGTTTTTTTAATGTGTTTAACTTGTTTGAATTGATATTGACATAAGTTGAAATATTGGTTTTGATTCTTGCTTTGAAAGCAAATGACATATGTAATCCATATGAACAGACATGAATGGACTTGTATAACCTAAAGCAAGGCCTTGAAACAAAGCACATAGGTTGTAATTGAACTTTGGGTTAGATTGAACTTAGATTTGAAAGTGCACTTATAGCGATAGTCGCTATGGATGCACTTTGAAATTGCCTTGATTTTAGCGATTTCTACGGAACTTCGTGGAGAGATATTTAGGGGTTTCTCACCTTATTTATTACTTTTTTATGTGTGCTTACTTGCATAAAAAGTTTGGATAGTAAAAAACTAAGTAAGATTTTGAAAAGCAGCCAAAACTTCACTTGTGCAAAACTACCCCGTTTAACCTTGATTTTTGAACTTCAAATGTTTGAAAAGGACTTTTAACTTAAGTATTTCGTTTCATTATTTTTACAAGTACTAACTAACTAATATCATAGTATTTCAAAAGTGGTTTGGAATATTTGTGAATTTTTAAGAATTAGTGGTGAATTTTTAAAGAAGAAGCTTTTATAATGAAAACTTGTTTTTTCAAGTTTTCAAGGAATTTATAAACTTCTTATTTTTCAGTAATATTTTGGATAAATGTTTTAAAACCTTTTATAAGTATTTTAAAGTATTTTAAAAGCATTTTTAAGTATATATAGTTTTTAGATGATTAGTGAATTATTTTATTAAAGTATAAAAATCTTATGTAATATCATCTTTTAAAGTGTTTTATTAAATATCTAGTTTTATAAATAAAGTTATTATACATATGTATATCATCTCTAAAGGTTTTTAAAAGTAAAAACAAAGGTTCTGGGGGTTAAGAATTGTTTAATGATCAAGTGGTTAATTGTTCAATTACTTGTTTGAAAAGTAATTAGCTATGCCTAACACTAAAAGTCAATGAAGTAGGCTTATCTATTTGTCATAATTAAGATTGATGTTCTAGTAGGGATATGAGAAATAGAGCTCTAGCATACCAGTTTCCCTCTTGACCGAGGAATAGTTAAGTCGGGAATGCCGAAAATGTGTTGATCGTGTTGATTTCTTATTTGTTTATGAAAATCATTGATACTATACTTAACACTAAAAGCCAAAGAGGTAGATCTATTTGTGAGATTCAAGAATAAAGTGTCTAAGGCAAGGCTTTAATATGAAACTAGTGCTCTAACATACCTGTCTTCAGTCTGGGATAAGGAATAATTAAGTTGGAATGTTGGAAACAAGTTAAGTATACGAATATTGGTTTGTATAAGCAATTGTTTTTGATTAGATAGTCGATTAGTTGACTATCGAACTTGACCAAAAATAACTCAAGAAGTATCGAAAGGCTTCACTATTTCATACCAATTAGAACCACCGGGTAGGAGCATTGGTACAAAACGTCTCTAGCTTTCGATTATTCTAAACAAACAGGAATTGAGTTAACTGAAAATTCATCAGATTGGTTTTGAAGAGACCGGGATCGATAAGAGTTTTACTTATCGAATACCAATTCAAAACTAGTATACGAGTTCTATGTTTTAGGAGTGATTGTGAATGTTATAGAGTTGAGCTATCTATCTTAAGGTTAAATCCCAGGGAGAGGTCAGCATTAACATTTCAAAACGATGCTATCATATGGGATGTCTATCTTAAGGAGTATTCCAAGGGAGAGGACAGTGTTAGCATTCGTCAGAGGACTTATGCAGGAATCAATGTGGAGATTAGAGATATGTTCAAGATGCTTGAATCCATGTAGCGGGAGTTGTTGGAACATGTTCCATGCAATTCATACTATGTTTTGCCGATGGGCTAGTTGTGTTTACCTTTTGGTATATTTTAGCTAGAGATATACGATGCTCGAAATGTATTTTCTAGTCCTTGTCATGTGATCTACTTCAGTTTACAGGAAGCATGTCCATGGAAAATCCATTATGTGAACGTACTTTAGCAGTTTTGATTGTAACATCCAATATGTTGTTAAATGTAACTAATGTAACCATTCCAGCTATTTGATATGATTTATATTCTACACTCTAGACATTACCCATCATATCACTATATTGAACTTAATGAATGGTTGGTTTCTTTAAGGGGAACACCGTTATAGGGATTCATACGATCTCAATGGTTACTATTACTTGTCACAAAAATTCCTTGAGTTTCTCACGCTGATTTACCGGACTAATCCGGGTGTTATTTTCTTATAATGCACGGGTCAGCTCCATGTATATTTCTAGATTCAACTATAGACACTTTGGAGCTTATGTAGAGGAGCTGGATGATTATCTACCATAGTATTCTTATTTGTACTGCATTACTGTATTGTATATATCATCATTGTAAGGACAGGCAGTTATAACCATCCAGGCTGATGATAGTACTTAGGTTTTATAACTCTGAAATTTCAGTATTTAGAGTAACCCTTTGTACTGTTTTCTGATATTATATATTATTATCCCGTTGTGAGATTCTGATGTTGTGTGTGGATTATGGAATTATGGATCTTAAGGCTAATTAAACACTAGAGGTGGGATGAATAGTGTTTTTTAATTTTTATGAATCTTTTTAAAATTCTTTCAAAATTATTATTTACCGATATAGAATTAACAATCACAGATGCAAACATAGATAAGTATAAATGAAGTAAAGTAAAAAGTAAAGAATTATAGAAATCACACTAGGATTTTTATATTGGTTCGGAATTACCCTATGTCTAGTCCCGTAAAATTTCTTGTACAGATTTCTTTTCAGATGCCAATCTTTGAATGGGTAGAAGGCAAACCCAATTACAATCTCGATTTCGAGGCTACGAGACACACCCACTTGATTTTTCGAGCTCAAGGTACACCCACTTGATTTGAACGGGCTATAAGCACACCCACTCAGATTTCCAGGTTACCAAGCACACCCATTGATTTGAACGGGCTACAATCACACCCAAGCAAATACAACTAGAGTTTGATGGTTTTTCCAAAGACAATTTCTTGATTTTTAGTTACAATGGATCCTATAGCCCCTTGGACAACACTTTGATTTTTGATTGAGCAAGAAAGATGATTGAAATAAGAGAGTAAATAGTAGAGAATTAGTACAATGAAGATTGAATCGATTCTGGTAGAATTAGAGAAGAGAAGATAATAAGAAAGTAGTTGTTAAAAATTCGTTTGAAAACCCAATATATATAAAGAATAAATAGACATGTCCTTTCGCGAAGAGTTATGACGAATAGACACTTCACTTCAAAATTTGAATTTCAAAATTGCAGCATGTATGTTGACATATCATTTGCCTATATGTTAGTGTAATTTAAAAGGTTTTTTATATTAAAATGTTTTGAAAATCCTATACTATTTAAAATAATTTGATACTTTGTAAAATATTTAAACACGGTTTATAAACATTTTAACCTTTAAAAACTTTTATAAAATGTTTTTAAATATATATTAAAAATATATTTTGTTTTAAATTAAAGATTAGAAAATGAGAAATAGAGATCAAAATTTCCACCAAGGACTTTAACAATATCCTATGACACTATAAACTTTTCTTTAGTCTTAAGATCTTGATCTTTATACTCACGAGTCTTCATATCCGTCCTTTGAGTCTTTATATACTATATAGTCTTTGATTCAACATCTGTATAATATCTTACACTATATATTATAACTTGGAAAAAAATTAGTAGCCATATTTTATATGAATGTTGTAACGACCCACCTTTTTTGACGGTTTAAATTGACGATAAACCACACATGTCAGACTCAAATCTTTAAAAAAGGGCAGATTGTTATGGGGTAGATAAGAAAAAAGCATAGAAAGAAGAAAACAGAACGCAGAATCTCACAGCGGAATGACAAAATATAATAATCAAATAAATAGTTCATAAAGCTGTTTTACAAATAACATTTGATTACATTTTTACAATACAGAATCAGAGTACATACAACAGTAATAAATAAGTAATGCAGCGGAATAAAATGATGCAGTGGGATAACTGTAATAAATAATATAGTATACAAATCTCCGTCTTCATCCTCCAGAAAGCACGGTGGATTGAAAAGACAAAACACTCAAGTCAGAACTAAAAGGTCTTATGTAAGTTAAATCAACTGTACATAAATATGTGTGTAATGGAGTTGGAGATGTTTACAGGGTTTAACATCTCATATCCAGTGTCTAACGTGAGTGCAATAACTTAAGAGATGTTGGGATTACATCTCCTAAGGATCCACTAAACTATCTACATACATAGTACAATATGCTATTATAATAGTGTCTACTGTAAAGTAAAGTATTAAAATAGCGTTAAGCGTTACCCATATGCCCTTAACACATTTTTATATATTCCCATAGTCTATACAGTACCGTAATTCCTCCGTAAACTAGAAGGCTATCAAAGGGCACTCCCTAGGTATGGTACAAACCAAACTCGTAGAAGGCGCGATAGGGCATGTGAACACAACACTCGAGGCAATGCCAGTGTAGAGTTTCAACTTTTCGACGCTCGAAAATAGTATTTAATATTATCACTTCCCAACATCCAAGCAACCATATACCATAATAATTTACGGAAATTATTTCCTTTATATACGAAAATAGTTTTGGGTAAAATTATTTCATTTACCCTATTTTAAAACAATATCGTGCCGAATTATTCTGTTCAAGTGTTTAGAGATCCCTATCGATAGAATTGTACAGACTATACCGACCAGAATCCATATGCCACTCAACAAACCAATCATCACAATACAAAACAATTTTATATTCACTAACAAATACGCGCTCATATCTATTATTACACTCATACTCATTCTAGAGTACTACGGACTCTATCTCTAATGAGTAACACCCAACAGAGCCAAGGTTTATCGCAAATCTAAGCTCTGATACCACATGTAACGTTTCGACTTTTCGACGCTCGAAAGTCGACATTAATACATTCACTGTATCAAATGCCGCGCAATGGAATGCTGGAAAACCGAATCATTAGGGTTAAAAAGAAGAGGTAGAAGAAGACAGAAGAAAAATAAAGAAGAAGAAACAGAAACAACAACAAAATCTCACATTCGCACTGGAACAATATACAATAGATGAATGACTAATCTTTAAAACAAAAGACTATATCAGTTTATACATACACCAATCAGAGTCAATATACAACTCAATACAACAATGGACAGTTATATAAACTTGTCCTCACACAGAATACACATCGGGATAAATAAACAAGTACGGTAGTACGGCTCGCCATCCAGCTCATCTCCAAAGCTCCAGAATATCCAGAATATCCTGATAACATAACTCTAGGCTGCCCATGTGGAAAATTATGGGCACCCAGAGTTTAGAAAGGGAACAATAAACTCCGAGTCAGTCATGGTGACTGGTGTGAGATCGTAAAACAGTTATTTTCACAAAGAAAATAAAATAAATTCGCAATGCTTTTGGAAAATGAAACTACCATAAGACCTCTCGCCACACACACAATGCAAACGCAGAATTGGAGGAGATTTCTTCTTATGATAGTCAAACATGCTTACTATGCAAAATCATTGGATATTATTACTAGTGCATAGTGTAGAAAACATTTCGAAAGTATAATATTAATCTTAGCCAGCATAGGCATTTCACACTTATGCCTACTATAGCTACTATGTTCAATAGCAGGTTACCGCCACATTCCATAGCAGGTTATACAACTAACACCGTACAAGGCTCGTATTGTTTCTTTGGATTTCCAACAAATGGTCAGGCAAAGGAACTTCCTTACACCGAAATGGAAACGCCTCTGGAAAGACGCCCCGAGAACCTAACCGGATCTCTGCAAAAACAAGGCCGACGCTACCTCACGCTGTACAACTGTAACTAGGTAACCAACACACTAACGCTACCTCACGCTGTACAGTTGTAACTAGGCAACTAACACACAAGTATGCCATCCCCCGGTCGTTACCGACCTTTATCCGAGGATCCTCAACCACAAAGCAACAACCACAAAGTATAATAAATTTGCAGCATCAACATAGGTAAAATATCTGGGCTCCATACCATGATATCACCTCTTATCCAGAAGGAAATGGACATACCCTAGGGGCGCGACCCCTAAAACATTGCCGCAACATTCCTGTTTCGACCATTACCGGGTTGTGAGGCTCGATGAAGTCTCGTCCACAAAGCTACGCTTTTTCACAAAGCCATGCTTTGATCACAAATGGTCAACAAATGATCAGCAACACACAGAAACACTTAGCATGCCACACTACCAAAATGGGAGTATATCACTGATAACCTTCAACTACATAACCTCTGAGCTCGTACGTCTCAGAGAAGCGTGTTAAGCTAAGAGAATTGTAATGACCCAAGATTTTAGGAATTTATTCTGGAAAATATAAATAAATTTAAAATAATTTTTAAATAAATTTTGAAGGAGGAATTGATATAGCTTGATAGTGTATCAGTGTGTGTACATGTGTGCACAGGAAATGCACATGAATATAAGCTAAAACCCTGAACTCCAAGAATACATACATATTGATGTGTATGGAAATATATATATATATATATATATATATATATATGTAGATTAAATTCTTAAAAGTAGTATGCATGAGTAAATGTATATATGAATGCTACTGAATATTTTTGAGTGTACATGTGCATGTGTGTGTCAGTATAGAAGGATGTATGAATATATAGGTGGGTGTACTAATTATTTCAGTAAGACTTATATAAATATATATGTGTTAATAAAATACTAGAGTTTAAACTAGTGAAATAAAATATACAGACATATTTTAATATAAGCAGAAATAAAAAGAATGAAGATATAAAAAGGAATAATCCTCTTATAAATAAATGAAGGAAGTACATACCATTTGCATGAAAGCTAAAAATAGGAAAAAAATAAGATAAAACAGGGAAGTGCTTGGTATAGGCAGAATTAGAAAAGAGTATTTAATAAATAACAAAATCAAGTCACATTTTTAGCATGATTGTAGACAAGGGGAAAAGTATTTTCTGAAAAGCAAATTTCTGAAAAAAAATGTGTAACCACTTTTCTCTTCACCCAAATTAAGCCGGGAAGGGTAAAACTTTGGGTTTAAAATGCAGATAACATGATTTTTTTGGTGGGAAAAAATGGCCTTAGCCAATACCCAAAACCCTAAGAGAGACCCTGTATATATATACATGTATATGCAGCAGCCTCCTCTCCTCCTCAGAAAAGAATTTTGAAAAAAAAAACAACACCATAGAAATTATAAGACAAGGGAAGGAAGAGAGCTTGAGGCTAAGGGCAGAAGCTCATCAATTAATTAAGGAAACAAAGAAGAGAGATAGGTGAGAAAACTCACTCAAAAATCTAAGGCAATAAGTCCTAATGTAGGCAGCCAGTTAAAAGTATTTTTTTTCTTAAAAGAGTATTTTCATATATGAATGCTTATCTGTGAATTTAAATCTGAAAATGTTTTGATTCTCTTTGGTTGATCACTTGTTTTATTATAACAAAGTTTTATGTGTTGTTAGTATACATATCTGTTTTATACACTCAGATCTCTGATATGTTAATGTTTAGGGATATAAACAAATACCCAGAAAATAAAATGTTGAGAATAGGCAAGTAGTATTGGTTTTGGCTCAACCCAGAAAGATGTAAATAATGTTGAGCTGCAATATACTCATGTATAAGTGCTGAGGCTTGAAATAGAAAGGAATTAGGGGTGCAATAGGGTTGCCTATGTGCTGATGCTCCTGATTCAATAAAATGCATAGCAAACAAAATTTTGTGATTCAGTGAAACCAGGTTATCCTGAGTTTAACTCAAGCACAAATGTTTGCAAAAGAAAAACCCTCCCAGAAACCATAAGCCAATGTTAGTTGCCTAAACTCCTTTTAAATACCAGGATGAATATATATATATATACAGAACCTTATTTTATAATCACCAATGGTTGTTTGCTTGTTTGCCTCTGTATGGTCATGGATAATATGAGATGCCATGTTATGGATGTTTTTAGCTAATGAAATGATTCACTGAATGGTTTTGTCATGAAAAATCAAAAGAGTTATTATTAACTTAAACCTGATTAGGAAATTGGGGTCAAGAACACTGCAGGAATGACTTGTGTGCTTGAGTAACACAAGTTGACACATGGCTTGTTTAAGTCCTGAGATCTTTGTGTAATGGAGTGAATTAGTTCATTACAGTGTGTCCATTGATTCATAAATATTGCAGATGAGACCAAGGATAGATAAATATACCCAGGGAATAATACTTGAGATGATGAGAAAACTAGAGTTTTTCCCAGATTTGAAATATGAGAATTGAATAAATGATTTAACTCATATTGGTTATTTTCCTGTTTGGTATGAATGATTGTTTGACTATGATTGAATTGTATGCTTGAATGTATGTGCCATTTTTATATATGTAGTCTCTGGAAAGAAAATTAAAGTGTGCACATGCACAATGACACAGAGCATGCACACAAGTATTTGCCTGATTCCAAAGGGCCGAACTTTCTGTATATGTACTTAACTTGACTTTAACCTAATTAACTAATTATTTTTGTGAGCTTTCTCATACCAGACATGTGTCTGACCCTAGTGTGCTAATGGCATCTGGGGTGTCTCATTTAAAATGAGGCAGTTTCAAATGCTTTTTCAGGGATTGCAGCAACTAAGTAGGAGTAGGAGCAAGGCTTTGAGAAGAAGATATAGCATGCTAAACTTAGTTAGATAAGAGCCTAAATGTTGAAATCTGCATGTATTGACAATTTAAATTGCTACTTGTATTAAGTGTTGAATATTGGATGGATATTTTGTTAGGTATTTTATTAAGAGATTGACTTGTATCTGGAATCTGTGAACCAAGTTAAATATCTGTTATGTTAAAAAAAAAATTAATCAAATCTTGTAAGTGGATTTAGCAAGAACACCATGTTAAAATCGAATGATTACATTTTATAAATGTATTAGTCAATCTTGAGTCTTTGGAAAGGATTTAAGTTTTGGAAAATCTGGATAGTTGATTCTCAGAAAATTAAATGGTTTTATTTTCTACCATGGCATATGTATACAAAAGAAAATAGGTATAGGTTGAATGTTTTATATGGCTACAAGGTTCCCATAATTAAACTTGTTTCATACAAATGTCTCATGTCCTATTTTTTTTTAAAGAAAGGAATTGTAATAAGGGAATTGTAAGCCAGATCCAAATAGTTGCAGATATATATGCACACAAACATGTTTAGTGCAAATATTACCACACCTTTTCCTTTGTATTTGTGATAAGAATCTGAATTTCACTCAGATTCTAACCAAATGCATTCTTAATTCCAGACAGATTTTGTGAGAAGAAATTCAAACCTGGATAATGATAAACACTTCTATCATTTACAAAACCCAAGCAACAGACCCTTAATTTACATCAATCATGAAGCCTTCCAGGTTGTAGGAATGGGTTTCAAAAATAATTAAGCAAGAATTATTGTTTTGTATGATAGAATATAGGCAAAAATAAAGTATATATGTGCAGACATAGGTAGATAACAGGTTCCAAACTGTACAGGAGAAAAAAAAACAAAAATTGTGTTTGAACCAACCAGCATAGTACTCGAACTCGTGACCTCTCGTGTATAAGTTAGGCGCGTTTCCATTACGCCTAGATGTTGCTTGTGTTCTCTTATAACCCGCTTTCTTTTAGCCTGAGTTTGATACTATTCAGACTTTAACACAAACATCTATATTAAAAGCTTGCTTTCCACTGATTATTACTTGATCACTTCTTAGTTAGGATAAACAGATTAAAGTATATGTTTCCAGTGGATTGTTTGGTCAAAAAAAAAATCAGCAATCCAATATCCTCTTGTTTTCCAGAACTCTGATTCAAACAAGAGAGGCATATACATCCTCACATGTATGTGCTTATCTTTGTGAATGTACTGATATATTTATATTGGTTGATTATTGTGATCCTGGATATATTTGGTTTATTGGAGAAAGATATTGACCCTGAGAATTATAATTGCAATGGATGATATATCTATCTATATATATATATCCTCTTTACCTTAAAAAAAAATCCTTATGGAGTTAGAGTAGAAATAGGAGGGTCATTTCAGTTGGTATCAGAGCTATGTTATTTAACATAGTAGAAGTAAAGATCAAGTTCTTAGAAAGAAATAAAATTAAAAGGAACTATATATATATATATAACAATGTGTTCAGTGTGAAAAAAAAAACCCACTGAAACAACCAAATTACCAATCAAACTAACCAGCTATGTAAATTATTATTAGCAAACTATGGTAGGGAGACCACCAAATCAGGGAGCAGGATCTTCCCATGCACCACCAATGGTCAATCTGCAAGACTTGGTGAGAGCATTTAGGGATGGGGCAGGACAAAGGCAAGAAAATCCCTATGAAGAACTCTCAAAATTACTTAAGACATATACTCATTTAGGAGGCAAAAGCTTTGAAGGGACAGAGAGTATCATAGAAATTCAAACATGGTTGAGAACATTGGAAAGAATTTTCAATGACATGCAACTTGATGATCAAAGAAAGAGGCAAGTGGCTTCAAGACAGCTAAAAGGAGTAGCTTTAGGCTGGTGGGAAGTAATCATTGCAGGAAGGAATGAGAATGAAATCACTTGGAATCAATTCAAAGAGATGTTGGAAGCAAGGTTTGTACCAGCATCAGCAAAGACTACCTTGCTAGAAGAATTCATTAGACTTAGACAAGGAACCATGACTGTCACAGAATACACTCAAAAGTTTGAGGGGCTTTCCACATATGGAGCAATGCTTGTGGCAGATGAGGCATCTATAAATGATAGGTACATAAAAGGTCTGAACCCAGGACTTAGCAGAGCCATGTTACCCTATGCAGACAAGACTTTTGACCATGTGATAGACTTAGCTTTGAGGTTGGAGCAGCATGACAAGGAAAGGGAGAAGTTCAGAAATTTTAAGAGCAATAATATCAAGAAAGGTAAGGGGAGGTATCACCCTTATGATAAGAAGAAAGAAGAGGCTAGTAACAAAAGCACTGGAGATGTCAAAGCTAAGGAAAACAAGAAAAAAATTGTGTGCCATCAGTGTGGAAAGGAAGGGCATATCAAACCAAGATGTCCAGAATTGAAAGGAGGAGCTTTCAAATGCTATCTATGTGGGAAAGAGGGGCATATGAAGAGGAATTGTCCTGAGTATAAACAGCAAGGCAAATTGGCAAATTTGGAAGGAAAAGGCAAAGCCACAGTGGAGAGTAACACTGTAAACCATAGCCAAGTGGAAGGTACATTACTTATTTGTACCATACCCATAACAGTAGTATATGATACTGGGGCAACTCACTCTTTAATTTCTTATGAATTGGTTAAAATGCTAAAACTGAATTGCATATTGGTTGAAACCCCATTGCATATACACAGTCCATTGGGGAGTTCTAGTGTTTTAAATATGATTTGTGTGGATGTGGAATTAAACATAGGAGGAAATATTTTTATTTCCAATTTATATGTTTTGAATTACCCAAATATAGGTGTTATATTGGGGGTAGACTGGTTAAGGCAATTTAAAGCCATAATTAATTTAGACTCATCCACCATATCATTGCAAAATTCTAGAGGCCAGAGAATCACAGTTTTATGTGAGGTAGCTAAGGAAGGAAAACTATATCATTTAGTTGACTCAGAAAAAGATTTCAGTGAACTAACCATTGAAGAAATTCCCATAGTCAATGAATATTTGGATGTGTTTGGTGAGGTCAAGGGTATTCCACACCATAGACCAGTAGAATTCCAGATCAATCTAGTTCCAGGAGCAAGCCCAGTGATTAAAAAGCCAACTAGAATGGGGCCAAATGAACTAAAAGAAATAAAGAAACAGTTAGAAGAATTGGAAGAAAAGGGTTTTATAAGACCAAGTAATTCTTGCTGGGGAGCACCAGTGGTATTTGTTAAGAAGCAAGATGGCTCCTTAAGACTCTGCATAGATTATATAGAATTAAACAAAGTAACTATTAAAAATAAATACCCATTGCCAAGAATAGATGATCTTTTTGATCAATTAGCAGGGGCAAAAGTATTTTCTAGACTAGACTTAGCATCTGGTTTTCATCAAATGAAGGTGGAAGAATCAAGCATCAAGTACACTGCCTTTAACACTAGGTATGGGTTGTATGAATTTTTGGTTATGCCATTTGGCTTGACCAATGCACCATCTTACTTTGTAGATTTAATGAACAGAACCTTTAGAGATTGTTTAGACAAGTTTGTGCTTATTTTTATAGATGACATTTTGATTTATTCCAAGACAGTGGAAGAACATAAGCATCATTTGCACCTGGTTTTGTCTAGATTAAGGGAAAAAGATTTAAAGGCAAAATTTTCAAAATGTGTGTTTTGGAAAGAGGAAGTACATTTTCTTGGCCATGTTATATCTGCCAAAGGAATTTCTGTGAACCCCAATAAAGTAGTGGCTATTCAAGCATGGAAGAGGCCAAGCACTGTGAGTGAAGTGAGGTCATTTATGGGGATGGCAGGGTATTATAGGAGGTTTATAAAAGATTTTTCAAAAATTTCTACACCACTCACTAACCTAACCAGGAAGAACCAAGCTTTTGTTTGGTCAGAAAAATGTGAAAAGTCTTTTGAACAGTTGAAGGAGGCATTGGTGAATGCTCCAATTCTAAAGGTACCACATGGAAATGAAGAATTAGTGGTATACACTGATGCTAGTGGATTTGGCTTGGGTGCAGTGTTGATGCAACAAGGCCAAGTCATTGCATATGCATCCAGACAACTTAAACCCCATGAAGTAAGGTATGCCACACATGATCTCGAATTAGCAGCTGTGATATATGCTTTAAAACTTTGGAGACATTATTTGTTAGGTACTAAGTTTGAACTTTACACTGACCACAAGTCTCTAAAATATTTGTTTTCACAAAAAGATTTGAACATGAGGCAACATAGATGGGTTGAGTTCTTAGCTGCCTATGACTTTGACATACTTTATACACCAGGAAAAGCAAACAAAGTTGCAGATGCTCTAAGTAGACAGCATGCTAAATTGGCTATGATGATGATAGAAGAATTTAAAAAACTTATTTTTGCTAACTGAGTTAGAGATTGGGGAGAATGGTTGTGTGCACATTAATGAGCAGATGCATGGTGCACAAGAAGATAAAGGGAAGTTAAGCTTAATGACACTTCAACCAGATTTAATTCTGAAGGTAGGAAAAATGCAAGAACAAGATGCTCACTTATTAGAGAAGAGAATGCTCCTCTCAAGAGGGGAGGAAGTAATGAATCACCACATTGATAAAGATGGTTATATGAGATAC
Source organism: Allium fistulosum (assembly GCA_030737815.1). NCBI lineage: Eukaryota > Viridiplantae > Streptophyta > Magnoliopsida > Asparagales > Amaryllidaceae > Allium > Allium fistulosum. Next base: position 1,362,770,754 of record CM060902.1, on the reverse strand, counting down.
CAGAATAGGACGTGTGTACCAGAGGACATAGAATTGAAGAAGGAGATATTGAATGAATATCACAGAAGTAAATACTCCATACACCCAGGTAACACAAAAATGTATCAAAATTTGAAAAGAGACTTCTGGTGGAAGGGGATGAAATCTGATATAGCTAAGTACATTGCCAAATGTATGACTTGCCAACAAGTCAAGGCTGAAACTCAAAGACCATCAGGGTTGATGCAACCTCTTAGTGTACCACAGTGGAAGTGGGAAGACATATCTATGGACTTCATAGATGGACTGCCTAGATCTAAGAGAGGCAATACAAGTATATGGGTGATAGTTGATAGGCTAACCAAGGTAGCACACTTCATCCCAGTCAAGTCAGAAAGAACAGCACCAAAACTAGCTCAAATTTTTATAAAAGAAGTGGTAAAGTTACATGGCATTCCCAAAACCATTGTGAGTGATAGGGATACCATCTTCACTTCAAAATTCTGGAGAAGCTTTCAAGAAGCAATGGGAAGTGAACTATGTTTAAGTACTGCCTACCATCCTCAATCAGATGGGCAGACTGAGGTGGTAAACAAAGTTTTGGAGGACATGTTGAGGGCATGTATACTGGATTTTGGGGGCAACTGGGAAGATTATCTTCATCTAGTTGAATTTACATACAACAACAGCTACCAAAGCACCATAGGAATGGCTCCATTTGAAGCCTTATATGGTAAACCCTGTTTGTCACCTGTTTGCTGGGTAGAAGCAGGAGAAAGGTCTATTTTAGGACCTGAGTACATACAAGAAACCAAGGAGAAAATTGAGTTGGTAAGAAGAAGAATGACAGCAGCTCAAGATAGGCAAAAGAAATTTGCAGACATGAGAAGGAGGCAGGTAGAATATGAGGTGGGAAATTTTGTTTTCATCAAAATCTCACCCATGAAAAATGTGCTGAGGTTTGGAAAACAAGGCAAATTAACCCCAAGATATATTGGACCATACAAAATTCTGGAGAGAATTGGTCCCTTGGCATATAAGTTGGAATTACCAGAAAACATGCAAGGTATACATGATGTTTTTCATGTATCACAATTGAGAAGATGGGTCCATGACAAGGCAGAAATTTTTGAAACCCCAACCCAAGTGCAGATAAATCCTAATTTGATTTATGAAAAGGATCCAGTGGGAATTTTGGCAAAAGATGTGAAGAAGTTGAGGAATAAATCTCTGAAACTTGTGAAGGTACAGTGGAGTCTTGATCCTAGTGATTGCACATGGGAATTAGAAGACAAAGTTAGGATGAATTATCCTAAGCTATTTTCAGATTAAGGTAATTCTGATTTTTGATTGTTTTCTTTATTTTGGATGAATATATTTTTAGTTAGTATAGAACTAAGAATCTATTTGGTAGAGAATATACTTGTTCTCTGAATTAAGTTTAAAATTTATTTTAAGCTTAGGAAAATTGTGGGACACAATTTCTAAAAGGAGGGGTGTATGTAATGACCCAAGATTTTAGGAATTTATTCTGGAAAATATAAATAAATTTAAAATAAATTTTAAATAAATTTTGAAGGAGGAATTGATATAGCTTGATAGTGTATCAGTGTGTGTACATGTGTGCACAGGAAATGCACATGAATATAAGCTAAAACCCTGAACTCCAAGAATACATACATATTGATGTGTATGGAAATATATATATATATATGTAGATTAAATTCTTAAAAGTAGTATGCATGAGTAAATGTATATATGAATGCTACTGAATATTTTTGAGTGTACATGTGCATGTGTGTGTCAGTATAGAAGGATGTATGAATATATAGGTGGGTGTACTAATTATTTCAGTAAGACTTATATAAATATATATGTGTTAATAAAATACTAGAGTTTAAACTAGTGAAATAAAATATACAGACATATTTTAATATAAGCAGAAATAAAAAGAATGAAGATATAAAAAGGAATAATCCTCTTATAAATAAATGAAGGAAGTACATACCATTTGCATGAAAGCTAAAAATAGGAAAAAAATAAGATAAAACAGGGAAGTGCTTGGTATAGGCAGAATTAGAAAAGAGTATTTAATAAATAACAAAATCAAGTCACATTTTTAGCATGATTGTAGACAAGGGGAAAAGTATTTTCTGAAAAGCAAATTTCTGAAAAAAAATGTGTAACCACTTTTCTCTTCACCCAAATTAAGCCGGGAAGGGTAAAACTTTGGGTTTAAAATGCAGATAACATGATTTTTCTGGTGGGCAAAAATGGCCTTAGCCAATACCCAAAACCCTAAGAGAGACCCTGTATATATATACATGTATATGCAGCAGCCTCCTCTCCTCCTCAGAAAAGAATTTTGAAAAAAAAAACAACACCATAGAAATTATAAGACAAGGGAAGGAAGAGAGCTTGAGGCTAAGGGCAGAAGCTCATCAATTAATTAAGGAAACAAAGAAGAGAGATAGGTGAGAAAACTCACTCAAAAATCTAAGGCAATAAGTCCTAATGTAGGCAGCCAGTTAAAAGTATTTTTTTTCTTAAAAGAGTATTTTCATATATGAATGCTTATCTGTGAATTTAAATCTGAAAATGTTTTGATTCTCTTTGGTTGATCACTTGTTTTATTATAACAAAGTTTTATGTGTTGTTAGTATACATATCTGTTTTATACACTCAGATCTCTGATATGTTAATGTTTAGGGATATAAACAAATACCCAGAAAATAAAATGTTGAGAATAGGCAAGTAGTATTGGTTTTGGCTCAACCCAGAAAGATGTAAATAATGTTGAGCTGCAATATACTCATGTATAAGTGCTGAGGCTTGAAATAGAAAGGAATTAGGGGTGCAATAGGGTTGCCTATGTGCTGATGCTCCTGATTCAATAAAATGCATAGCAAACAAAATTTTGTGATTCAGTGAAACCAGGTTATCCTGAGTTTAACTCAAGCACAAATGTTTGCAAAAGAAAAACCCTCCCAGAAACCATAAGCCAATGTTAGTTGCCTAAACTCCTTTTAAATACCAGGATGAATATATATATATATACAGAACCTTATTTTATAATCACCAATGGTTGTTTGCTTGTTTGCCTCTGTATGGTCATGGATAATATGAGATGCCATGTTATGGATGTTTTTAGCTAATGAAATGATTCACTGAATGGTTTTGTCATGAAAAATCAAAAGAGTTATTATTAACTTAAACCTGATTAGGAAATTGGGGTCAAGAACACTGCAGGAATGACTTGTGTGCTTGAGGAACACAAGTTGACACATGGCTTGTTTAAGTCCTGAGATCTTTGTGTAATGGAGTGAATTAGTTCATTACAGTGTGTCCATTGATTCATAAATATTGCAGATGAGACCAAGGATAGATAAATATACCCAGGGAATAATACTTGAGATGATGAGAAAACTAGAGTTTTTCCCAGATTTGAAATATGAGAATTGAATAAATGATTTAACTCATATTGGTTATTTTCCTGTTTGGTATGAATGATTGTTTGACTATGATTGAATTGTATGCTTGAATGTATGTGCCATTTTTATATATGTAGTCTCTGGAAAGAAAATTAAAGTGTGCACATGCACAATGACACAGAGCATGCACACAAGTATTTGCCTGATTCCAAAGGGCCGAACTTTCTGTGTATGTACTTAACTTGACTTTAACCTAATTAACTAATTATTTTTGTGAGCTTTCTCATACCAGACATGTGTCTGACCCTAGTGTGCTAATGGCATCTGGGGTGTCTCATTTAAAATGAGGCAGTTTCAAATGCTTTTTCAGGGATTGCAGCAACTAAGTAGGAGTAGGAGCAAGGCTTTGAGAAGAAGATATAGCATGCTAAACTTAGTTAGATAAGAGCCTAAATGTTGAAATCTGCATGTATTGACAATTTAAATTGCTACTTGTATTAAGTGTTGAATATTGGATGGATATTTTGTTAGGTATTTTATTAAGAGATTGACTTGTATCTGGAATCTGTGAACCAAGTTAAATATCTGTTATGTTAAAAAAAAAATTAATCAAATCTTGTAAGTGGATTTAGCAAGAACACCATGTTAAAATCGAATGATTACATTTTATAAATGTATTAGTCAATCTTGAGTCTTTGGAAAGGATTTAAGTTTTGGAAAATCTGGATAGTTGATTCTCAGAAAATTAAATGGTTTTATTTTCTACCATGGCATATGTATACAAAAGAAAATAGGTATAGGTTGAATGTTTTATATGGCTGCAAGGTTCCCATAATTAAACTTGTTTCATACAAATGTCTCATGTCCTATTTTTTTTTAAAGAAAGGAATTGTAATAAGGGAATTGTAAGCCAGATCCAAATAGTTGCAGATATATATGCACACAAACATGTTTAGTGCAAATATTACCACACCTTTTCCTTTGTATTTGTGATAAGAATCTGAATTTCACTCAGATTCTAACCAAATGCATTCTTAATTCCAGACAGATTTTGTGAGAAGAAATTCAAACCTGGATAATGATAAACACTTCTATCATTTACAAAACCCAAGCAACAGACCCTTAATTTACATCAATCATGAAGCCTTCCAGGTTGTAGGAATGGGTTTCAAAAATAATTAAGCAAGAATTATTGTTTTGTATGATAGAATATAGGCAAAAATAAAGTATATATGTGCAGACATAGGTAGATAACAGGTTCCAAACTGTACAGGAGAAAAAAAAAACAAAAATTGTGTTTGAACCAACCAGCATAGTACTCGAACTCGTGACCTCTCGTGTATAAGTTAGGCGCGTTTCCATTACGCCTAGATGTTGCTTGTGTTCTCTTATAACCCGCTTTCTTTTAGCCTGAGTTTGATACTATTCAGACTTTAACACAAACATCTATATTAAAAGCTTGGTTTCCACTGATTATTACTTGATCACTTCTTAGTTAGGATAAACAGATTAAAGTATATGTTTCCAGTGGATTGTTTGGTCAAAAAAAAAATCAGCAATCCAATATCCTCTTGTTTTCCAGAACTCTGATTCAAACAAGAGAGGCATATACATCCTCACATGTATGTGCTTATCTTTGTGAATGTACTGATATATTTATATTGGTTGATTATTGTGATCCTGGATATATTTGGTTTATTGGAGAAAGATATTGACCCTGAGAATTATAATTGCAATGGATGATATATCTATCTATATATATATATCCTCTTTACCTTAAAAAAAATCCTTATGGAGTTAGAGTAGAAATAGGAGGGTCATTTCAAGAATAAATCTCCGCCACCAAACAGAAGTGTATTTGAAAGAAATCAGCTTTATATCTCAAAGTGTAGTGTCAGACATACAACCATACAAGTCTGTTCTGGGTTCGAACAGAACCGAAGGCACTTCCAAAGATGCCCTTGCAATCCGGGTATTCACTAATCACGTCCGGACTTCCCATCACAAGAAGAGTGATATAAATCTCTATACCAGAGCAACTCGGTGCAGAGACATTCGACAGGTTGTCCTTTCATTTTCGAAAATACACGGTCTTCAACACCGGCCTTCAAATAATGTCCATTCACGACGTATCACTATTCGGAATGGGTTATATGACACAAAGTCCTCTCCCGGCTTAACCGAATAATGAGCGTTTGTTTTAAAAACAAATTCAAGTGCCATTTCAAAGGCAAATATTAGTAGTCGGTTATTTAACTATCAACAACATTCACAACAATCAACCAATTTAAATAATTTTCCCAAATTATTAAGTTTCAAAATATCTTCGCGAGATATGTATTTTCCACACTTCATCACTTTGAAAACAAATTTAAAATCATATTTTCACTCGCGGAATAAAATTCGCGAATGTTATTTATTTTCATTTTTCCTTTACAAATTCCATTGTGAATGTAAATTTCCAAATGTTCACTTATATACGATTTTCAAATCGTTTCCCAAATATTCACTTTCAAACACCAAATCAACTTTCAAATTGATTTCCAGATTTACTTCAACACCAAATCAATTACAAATTGATTTTCAAAATTCTTTTCAAGCACCAAATCAATTACAATTTGATTTCTAAGTTTATTTCCAAATACCAAATAATTTATCTTATTAATTTCCAAAAGATTTATTTTCCAATACCAAATCAATTATCAAATTGATTTCAAACAAATTTATCGCCTTTTAAATAAATTCCTTTATTCTTTCCAAATTATTCAAAATTCCATTTTCAAAAAATTCTTCAACTTTCAAATAATACTACTTAAAATCCTTTTATTAAAATCCTTTCCCATATTTTGGAATTTATTCGATAAGATTACGAAAATCAATTTTAATACTTTAAATCCTTCTTTTAAATTCACCTAATTCTTTTAAAAAGAATTTCTTAAAATTTCCAACTTTAAATTTCAAAAATCCAATTTTATTTATTTCTGGTATCCAACGATACCAAAAATACATTCGGCTAAATTTTAGCCTTCAACAATTTCAATCACAAATATAATCATACACAGATTATAAATAAATCAACACACAACATTGAAACAAATTCAAATATTTGAGGAATCCAGTTGGATCCTCCAACCTATTTCCCTGCATCCACAGATGTTAGCACAATACCAATTCCACTTCGAGGTGGAATATCGCGGTATATGGGATTTATACAATACTATCCGCTATTATGTGGCGCAATAGGGTCTCATCTGCTATATAATGCGGGAAAATCAATCACCAATATATATATATATATTCCAATATATATATATATTCCAATATATATATATATATTGCTATATACTACTATATATATTATCACAATCAGGCAATCAATCAATAACTGCAATTCAAAAATTTTATTTGAGTGAGAAGATCTCACATTCGCTTTTATTTTGCAATCCGATTTCATTCTAGCTTGTTTTCTCGATTTATAGACCTTGTAAAACAATTTTATACAATTTATCAATATTCGAAATAATCGAATAAATTAATTTTCCTATTTGATAAGCTCAATTAACCAATGATTTTATTTATTCAAATTTTTTCTTATATATACACAAATTGAAAAATCTGCATATATTTAACCTTACTGAAAACAATTTTATGCTTTACTGTTTTAAACTATTTTTTCCCAATATATACATATGAAAAGAACAGAGCTACCTTCATCAAATTTTTTTTTCAAAATCAACATTTTTATCTTATAAAACTTACTGTAAAATCAAATAATGTTATATATTTTTTTCTGCATGTATATATATATATATATATATATTTAAAACAAAAACCTTACTGTGAAGTATATTTTTTCTTTCTGAAACTGATTTCAAACTAAATAGGTTTTATAAATTTCCAAATTTTCAAATAAATCAACAGATTTCCTTAACTAGTTTTTTCTTTTCTTTTAACTTAAGTGGATTTAAATTAAAATGTGAAAACACATTACCTACTTGACGAGAGAACTCAACATCAAGCTCCTGCTCTAAGCTCCGTTATGCAGCCTCGCATGCCTCACTTGACTGCCATCGACGTCGAAGACCACGACCCACTGTTTTAATCGAACAGCCCCAGCCTCGTGAGCTTCCAACCTGACCGCGACCCTACCATCGTGAACGCGATCTACAGACGCACCCTCCCCTCGGCAGTCACGCGCTCATCTCCTCGAGCACGAACAACTTGCGATTCGATTTCAACTGCACGCCTTAATTCCATCGCGATTCGAGAAGAATGGTGTACTCGGCATTTTTCTTTTCTTGATTTTCGATTGAGAATGGAAAGGGGAAATTTTATATATGGATGAAATTTAAATTCGTATTAGGGAAGAGAGAGATTGGGAAGAAGCAATTCGCTTTAGGCAGAAAAAATGAAAGATGCTCGCGCTCGATTCCGTTCTACCAGTTTTTTTCTTGAGGAACGAAATGATTTTGTCGCCATTTTTTTCTTTGACGGGATTTCGTTCTGCGACTAGGTCTAGAAAAGGGGACATGATCGCGTGTAGGAGAAGCTGAAAAGAAATAATACGGCTGTGATTTGATTTTTTTTGATTAGGTATATATATATTTAATTAGGTTAATATTTTCTCGGTGTTTTTATCTCGCACGGCCACACGACAACTCCGAATGTTACGGAAATTGAAATTCGATAAAAATTCAATATTATGGATCCAATGGAACTGGTTCCGTCGAATTCCGAGACTGTGCCCCGGAACGCTAATTTTAAATTCGATTTAAATGATAGAATTTCAAAACATAACAAAACAGTTTCAAATTCAATTCTGAAAGTTCCAATACCTTCAAAATTATCAATATAGATTTTCTAAGCCTTGAAAATATTTTAAATCAGCTTAAAACCAAAGATTCAAAAAAATTTACCCAGACTTAGCGATTAAATTCAATAATTAAATTGCCAAATTCACTTTGATATCTCGAATTTCAAATTAAACTAACTTCCAGATATTTAAAATCAATTAAATATCCTGATTTCCAATATCAAAAATTAAGGGTCGTTACAGCCAGGGTAGGACTTTACCGTTTTGCAGAACCGGGCTGGTGGTAACGCATAGCAGCTACTACCGCCCACCTCAGAACACACTCCCATAATCAAAATTGAGGGGTGGCCACCAAATCAATCACAAAGTAATAAATATGGTATCGAAGAAGCATGTCTGATCGGAGGAATGACCTCACTTGGCCCAGGTATAGCTCCTATTTTAGTCACATCTAAGCTGACTCACGGCAGTCAAGGTCACGTAAATACCTCATATCGAATCATTTGCCAAAACATCATACTTCATTTCTGGAATCTCCACCACGTGCATAGTTGTTAAGTGGTTTTCGGTATTGGCAGAGAGTATGACAATATTTGATCCTGGTCTCTTTAACAACCAAACGCTTATTTCACACCGGATGGTTCTTTTACATTTCAAAGTTCAATTCATAATTTATATCAAAGTATCATATTCGATTCAACCCATATTACCTACGAAATTATGTTCTCTTTCGAAATCATATTAACCAAATAGGTTAAACCCTCATTTCAAAATCATCATATTTACTTAAATGCGTCATTTAAATTTCAACTTTGGTTATAATATCATTTGATCCTATTTGCTTTTAAAATAGGGATTTAAATATAACCACTTCCACTTTACAATTTAGAATTTTGAAATAGTATAGATAGTTACAATAGTTTAAATAGTTTAGTATAGTTTGAAATAAAATTTAAATGGTTTGAAATGCTTTAAAATAATTTAAAAATTAAAATAGTTTAAATAGATTTAAAATAGTTTTAGTAGAATTAAAATAGATTAATTAGTTTAAAATAGGATAAAATAGATTAAATTGGATTAAATAGATTAAACTAAATTAAAATAGTTTAAATTGATTAAATGGTTTAAAATATTTTAAAATATTTTAAAATAGATTAACATAGTTTAATAGTTTGAAAATCTTAGTAATTAGAATTTAAAATAACATTTTAACAGTTTATATTAAAATAATAAATTTGCAATTAACATCAAATTTAACTATTTATTCCATTTCAACAAATCTGGACCATATCCAGATTTCAAATCAAAACCCAATTTCAAATCTTGAAGTATCAATTTAAGCTATTCCAATTTCAATAGATTTCAAAGTTACAATTTCAAATGTCTTCAATAACTCAATTTCGATAAATTTTGTTTGTACCTTAAATTCAACTTTAGAATTCCAATTTAAACCCTCTAAGCAATTTACTTAATACAATTCCAAAATTTCAAATTTAATCTTTTAAACAATTCAGTTTATATAAATCAAATTATATTTTCAAAATATCATTTAGCTGAATTCAAAATTTAAAGATTTAAAATCATTTAATTTAACCAATTCGGTGTCCGTATATAATTTTCTACCCTGTGGTCAAGTGATACGGATATTTATCATTTCAATCCACAAATATTTAAATTTACGGGTATATATCATTTCAACCCGCAATCCAGAATTTAAAATAAAATCCAAAAAATCGCTCGAGTCTATCATTTCAACCCATAACGATTTTCTCTAATCTATAAATCATTGGGGTATGTATCATTTCAACCCATAGGGAACTTGCAGTATTATAACAATATAAAAATATAACATCAAGTCATCTAATATCAACAATCAAACATACATCACAATCATGATTCAATCAACCAATAAATAACATCAATCAACTGATTATCATTAACAGGTATTAAATTGACAATTAAATTCAGTATTAAATTAAATGACGATTAAATGCCATAAAAGTCATATTAAACTGGAATGACAATTTAAATATACCAAATATCAATCAATCAATTTCTAATTACATCATAAATTTAATTTAACTAGCATAAGATAATTTAGTAGTTGTGAGTGGGTTAAAACACTCACCTTTGATTTCAAATTGATTTAAATCCAAAATAAGACCCAAAATTCAACAGTCTCAGAATTCGTCCAAACCAGATCCAAAATGTCCATAATTTTGATATGATCCCAACAAAACAAATTGCACCCAAATCCGAGTATGTATGAAAAAGATATTAACATTAGAAGTTATTCGAGTTAAATTAAAATAAATAAAAGAAGAATCCACGTCACCATACCCTTACTACCACGTGCACCTATCTGTTCGAAACCCTAGTCTCCAGAGAGTGAATCATGATCGAACCCTGTAGCCACCATCATGTTGATCCATTATGCCACCGCCGTGATCATCTTCACGACCATATGACGTCGCCACAGCCTCCAACCCTCTGAGCCGCACCCACGACCACAACGACGTGGATTCCGGTCATCCCTAGCTCGGCCTCCACCGTACGTCTTCATCGCCGATTTCTGGCAATCCACGACCACTTGGGGACAAACGAATAGTACTGATGGGTGCTGCTCGACGTCAGCTTCCCATCGCCACTTCCCGATCGTCGATCGAGAAACGATCCACCGTTGGATCGTCCAAAACCTAGAATGGACGGATGAGGTTCATCTTGAATTCCTGGATAAAAAGTAATCCAATTCGAGAAACAAATCACTGCAGTAGATTGCGCTCGTCGAGAGCTTCGAATCGATATAAAATATGATATAGTTTGCGGAGTTTTAATGTTTGAAATTGGTTTGGAGATTGAATTGTAGGTTTTGAAATTTGAATTGGTGTCTGCCATTGACGGGAGAGAAGTAGATAGAATTGTACGTACAGTAATGGGAAATGAGAAACAATTAGGGTTTATAACGGCCTATATATAGGCAGATCAGAATTAGAAAAGAATGGGCCAGATTAGATTGATCGAACCGACTAAACGACCCAAAAAGCCCATTCTGCCTCAGGAACGAAAATGGGTCATCCCATATATCAAAATAGATGTTTTCGATATTTTTAAACTCAATGGAACAAGTTTCAAGTCCTAATTCCATCATATGGAGAAGTTAGCTTAAAAATCAGCTAATTAAAATTTGATTTCAATTGAATTTGATTAAATTGATTTCTACACGTTTCGAGTCCGTATAATCAAATGACAAGTCTGATCGCTACGAAACTTGAAACCTTATAATACTTCACTGTTACGGATCCGATGAATCTAGTTTCATCGAAATCCAAGACAGTTGCCAAAATGGCTATTTTCACGTTAATTAAATAAATTATTATTAAATTGGTTAAATCACTTTTTAATTTCACTTTTAATAACTAACAAATTTTATCAATTTTGATTACTTAGACATTTACAATAATTTAAAACAAATTTACATATCAATCCAGTGTTAAATATTACACTAATTACAGTGTTCCATTTCAACTGTAATTAAATCCAATTAATTATAATTTAATTTCAATAAATTGATTAAATTTGATTTCAATCTTTTTGTTCAATCAATCATTCCTCTATGGGCATAGTTAACATTGATTTATACCTTATTACATTAATATTCTCCAATTTCATCTTAATTTCCATTAACGTAATATTTAATTACATTTAATTGCAATTGATTTCCGATTTAATTTAACAGACTAAATAAATAGGTAACATATAATAATTGTCACCATTAATTTTTAATCATATTTAAAAGTTTATTATTTACAAAAAACTGTTATAACAACTTACACAATACTAATTCTATGCAATTACAATTTATTACACATTATTTCATTAATTAATACAACATTTAAATTATCAATTACTCTTTTAATCCAATTATCAATTAATATACACATTATCACAATTAATTTACAATCTATAACCAATTATAACTTTTTAATCATTTCAATTAATTGGAATTACATTTAGAGTGGTTATCAATTACCTTAAATTAATACTATTACATTTCATTCCAGTTATATTCTTATTATTAAATTAAAATTTTTATTTCTTCCAACATTAAATCACAAAACCTTATTAAATTAACTATTTTTAATTATCGAAAATTACGGGTCGTTACAAATGTATTATTGTTATCATGGTTGTTATCATCAAAATCAATAACTAAGTTATTAACAATCTCCCCATTTTTGATGATGACAACCATTAATATCATGCATATTTAAAACATGATATAATTCCCCTGAGTTAGATAACTCCCCCTTAATATGTGCATATGTATATTTTATATTTTTCTCCTCCTTTGTCATCAACAAAAATGGTGAAAAGCTAAAAACTCCCTCTAATACAAATGCTTAGAATATATATATTCAAAATCAATAATCCGAATTAAACTGATATGCTTATACATAATGATATATGATGATTATATAGTAAACAATACATTATTTTATACTAAATATGATAATAAAGACTTATAAGTTAAATTTTATTTCAAACTATACAAATTCAAGTCATACATACAAGCCAATCCAACTCCAAACAAAATCAAAACAACCCAATCATTCAAACCTAATCAATCAAACCAAATAATTCGAACAATCCAAATTAAATCCTAAGAGTACATATCAAATCCAAACCTAACAACTAGACGTTTCATGGAACTTCAACCCAACTATCGGGCTCAAAGATTTGATCTGCTTTGATGACATCCCAATCTCATTATCCTTGTTAATAGTGCACTCTAGGTTATTGGTTGGTTCGTCTTTGATTAAGGAAGAAATCATCCATCGAATGGCATCTAAATGCTTTTCTTGTTCCTTGATCATCTGCATTTGACTCAACTTTAAATGCCTTTGATTTCTTAGGACAAATGAGAGAATGTCTTTGAAAGGTTGAAGAGTATGTTCAAGATTTTCACATATTTTTTGATATGCAGAAGACATTTTTGTGAAAATATGTTTTAGAATGAAAAGAGAGTATAAAATAAAATAATAAACCAGTTTTCTAAGGAAATAGGCTTAAAAAGGAGTAGAAAGTCGTTTGAAATAAATGAATGGTTGGTAGTTATTTATATTTTGAAATTTTAAAAAAATTGCTTTCTTCCTGTTATATGTCGACATAGAGGTACCACGTATGTCGACATACATACATAAATTTTCAAAACAAGAATATTTGCTATAATTTTTGTTTTTACCCTATACCATTAAATATTTATAACTTTCAGAGATTAATAAACAATATAAGATAGTAAGAAATATATTTTATTAGTTAGAACTTGAAGGATACATGTATTTCAATAATTAATAAAAGACAACACATAAACACGTCATGAATTTAGACCAAAAACACACAATACAGAGCTAGATATCATAAGTAAACAACTAGATAGGTATTAGAAGGATGCAGATGATGATGATGATAAAGAGCCACCAAGCTTGCGAATGAACTTTCCAAAGAATTTGTCCATTTTGTTGGAAAGAGAGGTGAACTTTTTACTAGAAGAATGCTTAAGCTTCTTTTGGTTTTTAAAAGGCTTCTCTTGGTTCCTTAGTATCTCCTTGTTGGAGGGGTGGGATGGTTTGTCAAATCTTTCTAAGAAAGTTTCCATTTCTTCCTCCTCTTCCTCTTCTTCTTCCACTTCCATGTCATCCCTTCTTCTTCCTCTTCTTCCTCTTTTTGTTGAATTTCTTGTTCTTCTTCCCATGCCAACCTTTGCTCCTTTTTGGGAAGAGTCTCATATGATTCAAAATATGGTGGAATATGCATAAAATAGATATTGGCTTTGTCGAAAACTTTTTCGAGGAATGGATTTTTCTCCTCTTAAATCCACACCAAAATATAAGAAAATTCTAGTAAGATACACACCATGGAAGAGTGCGTTCTCATGTCTAGATATGTTCTTTTGAACAAAGTCACCTAAAATGACTTGTGCCTAATTTATATTGTAGTGGCCATTAATAAACAAAAGAGCTTCGAAAACTTTTTGAGTAGGGTTAATATAATTATCTGTCCTCATAGTAATACTTTGTTGTAAAATGAGACTAATAAGTCCTGATTTTGGTTGAAGAATCTTGTTTTAAATTCAAAATCTTCATCGCTTCTGAAAATATCATGAAGAACTTCACGATTTTTTATATCAACTTGAAATGTGAAGATGTCAATTCCACTAGACTTACAACCAAGAATACGACCCAAAAGTTCACAATTTAAAACGATTTGAGTACCATTAACTCTACTCCAAACTTGACCTTCTTCTCCTTGATAAAATTTTCTATTTCAATTTGCATAAAATGTTTTGACCAAATCGGGGTAACAAACAAAATCATTTTGAAAAGATTTAATTAGACCATGATTTTCATTTTCAAAACAAAGATCATGTAAACCATAAGAACAAAAATATTCCAATTTAGCAAATCTTCTAGTAGAAACCTTTACGAAAGTTGTATACTCTTTAGAGGATTCAATTGCATCTTTCTCATTGAAGAGAAATCTTTTAGTTTTCTTAGAGAGCCTAATGGTTTTTGGATTTTAACTATAGGAAACCATTATTGAAAGTTTGAGGAGATAAGAGAGTGAAATGATATTTGAAATTTGAAATAAAATTAGTGAAATGATAGGATGGAGATGGAGTAAATAAGTAGAGAATCAAAGGACATATTCTCTGGTCAAAAAGACATCTTTTCAAAACATAGGAGTAAGTGCAAAGTGGGAGGAAGTTCAAATTTGGAATTTTGAATGAAATTTCAAATTTCATTTTTCTGGTGCATATGTCGACATATTGATGGGACATATGTCAATATATAACCCTTAATTTTCAAAACAAAAAATTGGATAAAATATTCTTATATACTTATATATATATATATATATATATATATATATAATTACCCCAATATTATTATTAATTTATAGATTATTCCTATCAATCAAAAGCAACTAAAAAATTAAAATTAAAATGTAAAGCGTACCGATTTTTTCCACTTTTTGTTGATCAGTATTGACTAGTCTGTTGTTGCCGTGTAACACATATTCACATTTTTAGTGTCAGGTTCATTATTGCTAGAGGAAGTGTCTGAATCATCCAAAGTTACCGTATAAGCCCTTTTTCTTTTTTTGGATGAATCATTTGCCGGTGAGATCTTTGATTTATTCGGATGTGGGCAGTCTCTCTGAAAAATGACCGGGTTCATTCACATTTTCGGCGTCATTTTGAAGAGAGTTAATTGAGGATTTTTCTAACTTGACCCTCTTGAGAAAGGTTTTTACCTAATGCAACTAATGAATGCACTATACCTTGAAAGCTACAGTACATATCAGAAATGGACTCATTTGGATTCATTTTAAATAATTTAAACTGATAAATAACATGGAAATTTTAGTCTGTTTCACTTTACTAGTGCCCTCAAGTGTAACTTGCGGTGTCCTCCAAATTTCATATGCAGACTTGTAAATAAACACTCTATTACATTCATTTTTATCTAGTGAAAAAAATAGAATATTCATGGCTTGAGAATTATTCTATGCAAGTGCCTTTTGCTAAGCAGTCCATTAAACAAAATTAGTTTGTGGTTCAATGTACTCATTTTGTAACGACCCAGAATTTTTGTCATTTGAATTTGGAATATTTAATTTGTTTTAAATGTTGAAAAGTTAATTTTATAAGTTAAATAACTTGAATTTCAAATATAGCGATTTATTTGATAATTGAATTGTTGAATTTAATATTTGGGATTGTTTAAATAATTAAATCCAGAATTTAATGTGAATAAAATAATAATTTCGAAAGTTAATTTAAATTCTATTTAAATAAGAATGAAGATAATAACCTTTTAATTTAGATTTAAAAGTGATTAATTTGATTTTTATAATAATTCATTTCATTAACATATGAAAATAGCCTTCTGGGGCACTGTCTCGGATTTCGGCAAAACTAGTTTCATTGGATCTATAATAATGAATTATTATATGGCGTCAAATTTCGTGGCGTTTGGACGTATCATTTTCTCGTGCGAGTTTGAAACGCTTATAAATTAATATCATAAATTAATTTAATATAAATTGGTTTGAAAAGCTATATTTTTTATATGATCGAATTAGGTCTCGAGACTAGTTCCATCATGTTCGGAATAAGAGTATTACATATAGAACGCCAGGCTTTACGTCTAGATAGGAGTTCGAGATTTTTGAACGTTTAAAGTTGGATATTTTCGAATATAAAAAATATATTATATATATATATTACCCATATAACAACCCATACTTCACCATACTTCCATCATGTTCTGTCCATACCCCCTTCTTTGATAAGTCGCATATTACCAGAGATATGTTCGTTTTCCTTCAATTTGAATCCCTCCCCATTCGATGGCCCAAATTCATCGACGCCTCTAGATGCTATTTCGAGGGAAAGTGTCAACTAACGAAATGTTCGTGGCATCAAGGTTGACTTGTTCAATGGTTAGATTTGACTAATTTGACCCGACGCGGCACAGTTTTCGAGATGAACAGCAAAAGCAAGATTGGTCGATTCCGGTGTTTCGATGTGATCTAAAGGAGAAGCGTAGGGAACGTGAAGGGCTATCTTCGACCGAAGTTTGGTGGCGTGTAGGCGATTGCGTCGACGACATTTTGGAGTTGAACAGAAGTCGTTATCTTGAATTTTTGTGCTAACGGCGACGAATTTGGTGATGGGACCACTCGCGTTTGAGAGCACGTGGATGGAGCTAGCGATGGAAGCGAAGGGACGGCGGTTGGATGACCATGGTGGCGGTTGCGGTGGTGAGGAAGAAAGTTGGTGCCTGGGTAATTCGTATGCGTGAATGATAATGTTTGGGGAGGAAGAGTAATTAAGGTAAGTTTATTAATTTATTTATGATGTAATTAGAGAAGTTGATTATACTTTAATTCCGTAAAATTAAAATTGTGATAACTAATTCATTTTAGGTCGGAATTGAACACGGTCAGTCGCGTTGAGATCGTATTGACATGAACTACGCTGTTGAATTAAATTGGTAATAGATTGGAGCTTATAGAAATTTAACATTAAATCGAACATCGTTCTATTTAGACGGAATCCAAAATGTATCAGCGACGACTGGAATAATGGTGAGTTAAACTCACCTTTTTTGGTTAACCATAAATGTTATATAGTTAACAAAAATTGTTGATTGGATATTTGGATAATTTACTATTTTTATCAGTTGGTTTGGATTTATTCCCGCCCTTGGAGCGGATGACCTTTTATATGTACCCGCCTAGTAGCGGATGACCCATATTATATGGTTATATTCTTCTTGTGATGTAGGGGTATAGGTTGGAGGGATCCAACAGGATTCCTCATGATTATTGATTTTATTTACATATATATGTGCTGATATATATATATATAAGATGTGATGTATGGGGACATGTTGGAAGGATCCAACGGGATTCCTCGCTATTGTTGATTTTTTTCCAATAAAATTCCTATTATATGAATTGTTTGATATGAAACCTGATTTGGAGACATTATTAGTAATAACGTTGTTTATGTTCAAAACTGATGCCTAGTAGTGATAGAAAATCAAAATTGATATTTGTTAAGCGTTGGGTAGATATTGGCCTCAAATTAGTATTTTGAAAATACTATAAATTGCCATTTGAGTTGGAACTGGTTTTTGAGATAAGAAATGATTTTAAAATCCGAATTTGGGTTTCAGAAATATTTTGTTTTAAAATATTTTATTTCTATTTTATTCAAACCTTTTTATCTATCTTTTTTCTAAGTTATTTATTTATATTTAATATTGTTTTAAAGGTTATTTATTTAATATTGTTCGAAAAAGTTATTTATTGATATTTGATATTATTTAAAGTTATTTATTTAAAATTAATATTGTTTAAGGTTATTTATCAATATGTTAATATTTTGATGATTAAATATTTTAAAAAATTAATATGGTTTGAAATTAATAATAATGATTTATTAATACCATTTTAGAAATGAACTATTATTATTTATGATAAGGTTGGAACTTAATTATTAGAGTTTTATTTATAATGTCTTTGAAATTATTAATTTTTATTTTAAGATGCTTTAAGGTTATTAAATATTTATTTATTTATAAGTTTTATTATTTATAATTATTGTTATAGAATAGTGTTTGAAGTAAATGATTTTTATTATTTATAAAAATGTTCGAGATTGATAAATAGAGTTTTACAAACAAGATTTGGGTTTTAAAAAGGAAGTTTCTTAGAATGATTTGGAGACTTAAAGGGATATTATTTACAAAATGAAAAGAGTTTATAAATGATTTTAGATATTTATAAAAGAATTTTAGAAATGAGTTATGAACTTATAAGAAGAATTGTATAAATAGTTTTATGGAATTTTAACGAGTTTATTAATGTTTTGAAATTTATAAAAGAGTTTATAATTGGAAATGGAGGTATAAGCGGTTTCTATATAGAGTTTATAAACTTTTTTAGAGATTTATAAAAATGTTTTATAAATGGTTTTTGAGATTTACAAGGGATTTATAAATAATTTTTGAAGTGTATAGAAAAGGAATCTTTCTCAGTATACTTATAGCGTTAATATAAGTATTTGGGTGTTTTCTAAGTATTGGAAATATAGGGATTTGTGGTATATCTTTGTAAATGTATTTATATGCAAGTGTTACAAAGCAATCTATTAATGAAGAGATTAATTAAAGGGCCGGTGGTTGCTTATGTGCTTAACTAATGTTGGTATTCCCTATGGAATAAAAACCTGAATTGGATGTTTGCTTATTCGATAGTTAAATAATCGACTATCGTATTTGGACCAAAAACATAACTTTGGAAATATTTAGGAGAAACATGTGAGTTATATGGCACAGTCATCCCCAATGATGTTGTACTGTGCATATAAATCTCGTTTCACTCTCCAAGAATAAATGATGAGGAAATCCATTCACTAACGATTAGGAGGTGATCTCCGCTCTTATCTTTGACTGTTTATTTCCTAAAGAACCGAGGTTGGATTTACCAGAAATTATAGAATGTTGTTTCAAAGAGACCGGAATTAGATCTTTTATCACCACTTCGATCCAACTCAAGTGTTGCGAAGTGAAGACATCTTGAAGAAGATGGAATTGAAGACGGAGCTCTCAAGCATTTCCTTCAGTCACCGAACGAACTTGTATGAATGAATGCTAGTATTGCATTGGTTGAATGGAGGACAATATTAGCATTCCAAGATGGTTTGCTAGGAGGAAATGGTAATAGCGTAGCCTTTTCAAGCCTCACACCTGGGAAATGAATAAAGAACGGACATGCGGCAGGACTAAGTGGGTCGCACCCAAGTAGGGTATGATCATCCCAAATTTAGAGCAATATTCATGTATGCTTCGGGATCCCATTGTATGGTTGTTGATTGCAACTAAGAGATGATCATATTCGGTGCTACTCGAGAAGGGTTAGTGTCGGGTCCTGAGTAGTAGAGAGGCAACGTGTTGTAGCCCCTTGTACATTTTATCTAGAGGTGTACGTATTCGGTAGGTAGACCATTACCATTTCATTGTTGAAATCTATTATCCACTACGAGCCTTCGATTTTTGATTGTAGAGCCTAGCATGCTGGAATTTAATTAATGTAACAATTTCGGTTACGATCAATAAGTATTTGTATCTTAGACATTATTATATTATCAGAGGATTTTCTATAAAAATGTTTTGGTTATCGTAAGGTAAAAACCCGTCTATGTTTATGTGCGGCGTGGTCTTACGAGATGCTTTTGATTTTAAAGGGTTTTTCTTATAACTTGAAAATCTAGTTGGGTGAGTTCTTCGCACGCTGCCTTTCCAGACCGTCTTAGGTGTTATTCTATTATAATGCTCAGGTCAGACCGAGCATATTATAGATTTAGTTTGGATGTGTTGGAGCTTTAGGAGACGAGATGGAGGCTCAGAAACGTATTCACATATATGGTTATTTTCCACTGCATTCTTTGTTGCATTTATCAGCAATTATGAAGACAGGTTGTTATAACTGTCCGAGCTGAAATAGGTTAGTATACTTTGATGTTTGTATATACATATATTGTCTGTGTAAAGATTTGTCGTATATTACAGATTATTCCTTTCGCTATAAGATTTTGTGTTATTTGTTTTCTTTCACTCTTCTTTCTTCTTCCTTCTTTCTTTTCCCTAACAATCTGGCTTTTTAGCATTCTATTGCTCGGCATGCAATACCATGGACGTATTACTGTTGAATTTTCGAAGGTCAAAAATCTCGGTTGTTACGACGTGGTATTAGAGTTAAAGGTTAAGCGAGAACCTTGGCTTTGGTGGGGATTACTCATTAGAGATAAGGTCAGTAGCACCCTAGAATGAGTTTAATTGTATATATATGAGTGTGTATTTGTTAGTGATATAAAAATGTTTTATATTAGGTTGGTTGATCTGTTGAGATGCTTATGGATTTTGGTTAATACGAGTAATTAACGTTATTGATAGGGATCTCTAAACACTTGAAAAAGTAATTCGATATGGTATTGTTTTGAAATTGGGTAAATGAAATAATTTTAACTTAATTATATTTTATATATAAAGTAATAATTTTCAGAAATTATTATGGTGTGTTTAGTTGTTAGTGAATGATAATATTTGATTATTATCATTTGTGTTTGTTATTCTAATAAAATTTGTTATTATAATGTAAACAAGATAAACAATTAAGAATTTATTTTATATAACCAAAGTGAAATTTTATAAATATGGTTTATAAATAAAATGGATTTAAAAGCTGAGAATTTAAATCCTATCGATTTTGAATTTTCAAAAGTTTTGAAGAATAATAATAGTATTATTTTGAAAATATTTTTATTAGAAATATTTTAAAAGGGTTTAAAAGAGATAGAAAGCACTGAACTCACTGTGGTCGCTGGAAAATAATTTCGATGATGACTGCAGCATCATCGACGTTCATTTTCAGGTTTCGAAGAGAGGAATTGCTACCGTTGGAGTTTTGGTTTGGTAAAAACAAGTTTTTATTCAGATCTTAAGTATGGTTTGTTACACAAAAAGAGGTATATATTATATTATGTATTATTTTAGAATTGATTTGAAATAAAACAGAGTGTTTAAATTCTGAAAATTTTAATCTAAGTATTTTGTTGAAATGATAAGAAATCAGTTTTTATAACTTATAAATTGAGGAATAATAAGTTAAAAACAAATTTTTAGGTTTGTTGAATATAAATTATTAAGAAAAACGAAATTGAAATGAAATTTAACTTAATTTAATTTAAATAAAATGAATTTTGAAAAGGAATTTAACATAAGTTGGGTGAAATGCAATAAATTTTGAAATGATATTGATTGTGATTTGGAATGAATTAATGAAATAATTTTAACTTAATTATATTTTATATATAAAGTAATAATTTTTAGAAATTATTATGGTGTGTTTAGTTGTTAGTGAATGATAATATTTGATTATTATCATTTGTGTTTGTTATACTAATAAAAGTGTGACGACCCGACTTCCATAGCCTAGAAAGTCGCATCATTTTGAAGAAAGAAAGGGATAGAAAGAGAAAAGAAGAGAAGAGAAAAGAAATAACAACAAAATCTCACACAGCGGAACGAATAAATTATATTAATAACATAAACTATTACATAGTATAAAACACTTATCAGAGTTACACAGATACACATTACATACTAGACAGTTATAAACATCTGTCTAGTTATTACAACTCAATACAATACACACACTATCATAGAGATTAACACAGCGGAATACTATATCTACGAACGCTGAAGCCTCCTGCTCCATTGCTCCTCCAGAAAACTCGTCAAAGCTAAACCTGAATCCCTTGGCTACTCGTAAAAATTTGAGTACCCAAGAGTTTATAAAACAGAAATAAACACTTGGGTCAGACATGGGTCTGGTGTGAGTAACAGGTTAAACTTGCTTAACTTCAAAACCTTTAGAAAGAAAAGGTATCACGTAAGACTCCCCACAAATAAACATGGGTAAGTTTTTACCTTACGCTAACCAAAACATTTGATAGGAAATCCAGTTATATTATAATAGGGTCTAGGGTTTTCAAATAAATATGAAATAGCTGAAATTGTTAGATTATTAAATTCCAGCATACTAGCCACAAAGTGGGTTATACAATCAAAACCGTAAGGGCACGTAGGAAGAATGGGTTTCCATACAATGGCAGGGCTACTGGGGTACCGCCCGTCACAGTACGTGGCCTAGATCACCGTACCGAGGAGTACGCCCGCTCCCCTGCAACACAAAGCCGGAAGCATCCCTTACTGGATAATTCCGAACAAGATAACCCCGTAGTTGGCGCGACCAACCACACACTAAGCCGAATAAAAAGAAAAGGGACCTCTAGACAGGGATCTATCTTGCTCTCAGTGGGTGCTACCCACGAAGCCTTGCTGCACCTCCCCTGTTTTAGCCATTCCCGGTTGATGAGGCTTGAGGTTACGATTACCTTTAATCAGAACATATCACTTAGAATGCTCATTGTCCGCCTGACGATGTGCTGAAAGCATTCAATCCATACAAGTTCGTTCCGGGTTCGAACGAAACCGAAGGCATTATCTCGTTACACTCGTTTTGGAATCACCCTCAGAGTTAACGACAATAACCCTTGCACTCTGAATCTTCATCTTCACTTGAGATTCACGACCTATCGTAAATTTGGATCGATGTGGTATTCGGGTCTCCAGACCTGGAATTCCGGTATACGGAAACCCGATCCCGGTCTCATCGAAATCCAAAACGTATCTTTTAAGGCCAAGTTGTTTTAAAGGTTAAAACAATTCAATTCATTATCTTTATACACATAGAAAGATAATTCACAATAGATAATCAACATTATCAGATAATCCATATTATCATCACAATTAAACATCCATATCACACAGCATATATCTCATCAGAGATATCAATCAATGCAAAGCATTCAGTATTATCATCCATCCATAAGTAATGATTTATATTATCTCTAATTAATTTAAAGTGAATTAAATTAATTACTTCATTCTATAAATCCTGCTTACTTAACCATTAATTAATTACAATCAATTAATTGTCTTCTAATTACCCTTTAATTGCATTCAGGTAATTTATCCTTTAATTAATTACTCAAATTAATTATTCTTAACCATTTATAGTAATTAACCTTTAATTACTTCATTAATTAATTAACTATAATTAATTAAATTAATCAACTATAATTAATTAAATTGATTCTTAATTAATTATATTAATTAATCACTTCATTTATTAATTATACTTAATTAATCAATCTTAATTACATCATTAATTATATTAATTAATGATCCTTAATTACAACTTAATTATTAATTACTTTAATTA
The DNA here is from genome assembly GCA_030737815.1 of Allium fistulosum. Taxonomy (NCBI): domain Eukaryota; kingdom Viridiplantae; phylum Streptophyta; class Magnoliopsida; order Asparagales; family Amaryllidaceae; genus Allium; species Allium fistulosum. Next base: position 1,362,747,111 of record CM060902.1, on the reverse strand, counting down.
AATTAATTACATTAAGTAATTAACTTTAAATTAAACAACATTTATTAATCAACTTGATTAATCTTCAATCAGTAATTAACTACCCTTAATTACTTTCATTTACTAAATTAATTCTCCTTAATTAATTTCTTAATTAATCCCTTGATTAATTATTCAAAGTAATTAAACTCAAATTACTTTCCTTAATACATAACCATCAATTAATTACTTCCAGTAATTATCTTATTATTTACTTCCTAAATAATCATACCTTAATAATTACATTAAGTAATTATTATCAAATCATTTCTTAATTAATTAATCTAACTAAATCAAATTAACTTAATTAATTACAATAAGTAATTAATTCTTAATTACTTCCATTAAGTAATTCATTTAAAACAAATTCTATAATTTATTATCTTAAATTAATTAACTAATTAATTATCAAAATTAATCCTATTAATTAATTATTTAATAATCCATAGTTAATGATCTCCATTAACTATTAACAACTCTTTAATTACCTTTCTTAAGTAATTAAATTGGATTAATTATTATTAATTCCAAATTGATAAATCTTAATAACAAATTAATTTATCTCTAATTATTAAATTAATTAAGTGTTATCCATAACTTAATTAATCTTTAATTACTTTATTAATTAATTTCTAAACATTAATTAATATTCTATTTTAAAATCCTTAATTATAAATTATTTACTCCTAATTAATTTATCTTAATCATAAATAAATTAGTTTAAATCTTTAATTTATTATTTATTTAATTAATCCAAATGATTAATTAATCAAACAAATTAATTATCCATTAATTTCCTCACAAATAATTAAGTCTTAAGAAAACATTTCCTTATAATGATATTTATCATTTAAAACATATTTGAAATATTTAACTTTCATATTTCCTTTAAATTCCATTTTAAATATGAGATTTAAAATGAATAAAAGTTTAACCTTAACAAACTTTAAAATCCATTTACAACCCTCAAATCATATGTTGAAGAAATGCTCATTTTATAAAAGAACTTTAGGATTTTAAATTTACTTTTTAATTTCAACCATTTAATATAAAATTTAAACAATTTAAGTTATTAAAAACAATTTCATTTAAAACTTCCTTTTTATTTCAATTCTGAAATACAGATTTACATTTGATTCCAGTTTTAAGTTTAGATTTAAACTTACTTCCAATTTAAAACTTTATTTTTAAATTTAGCTATCAAAACATTTTGAGGTTGTTCAAAATATTTTAAATTTTAAAAACTTATTTTATTTTGAACTGAGATTCAAATTAAACTTGAATCAGATTTAAATTTAAATTTAAAACATGTTTAAATATTTCTTTACAAATTAAATTTTAGTTTAAACTTTTTAAACATACAGGTTTTAAACCTGTCAACCTAACATACTCGAGACCACTAATTACTTCGAGTCGTAACCTTAAACCCTTCGAGTCTCACCCGAGCTTTCCCTCCTCTGCAAACCCAGATTTCACCAGAGAAACATACACGATCGCGTGCACGTGCACGGTCACCAGCAACGCCTCCGACCATCACCGAGTATCCCCACACATCGACGATCATCCCTACACCAGATTACGATCATCCAACCTTCGATCAACCCTCGAAATCGAAAACGAGAATTCGAGCCTAAAAATCGAAACCTGGAACATCAACAGCTCGAACACACCAAACCTGGCAACGCGTCGTTCGCCAACCTCCGACCACCTGACATCTAGCAACTCCGGCCATGCTTTCATCCACGACCAAACTTCCATCTACCAAATCCCCGTTCAACTCGATCGACCACAGATCCCGTTTCGATCATCTTCCCCTAACCCAGTAAAACTAGGTTTAAAAATTTAAATCCTAAATCATATCCTCCTTGATCCTTTAATTCAAATTCTAATAATTTTCCCTACATCTTTGATCATCCCTCTATCCTTACTGAAGATTTCAACATATCAAACCATCTAGATCAAACGAATTACCCAAAACTTCATATTTAGTTCATCACAGAACTGCTCCTTTAATACTAAGCTAAAAATTATGATTTCAATGCTAAAAATCATATTATAGTTTATGTTTTCAATTCATGTACCTGAATTTATAAATTACAAGATTTACATTTCTACTTTTATATAACATATACTGTTGTTTTGGTTACAGAGACATTCAGATCTTAAATTTGACTTAACTAAGATTTTTAAACCTTAGTATATGATAAATCAAACCATTCTTATTTATAAATTAAGTCCTAATAAAAACTAAATCAAGTGGTAAGGATTTTCAAATAGAATTCCTGAGTCTGGGCAACAAACAAAAACAGAGTTCATGTTCATACATTCATATAATTCATCCATAACAAACAGAAAATAAAAATGCACTTGTATATTCATACATCAATACATATATATGTCACAGTGATTTAACATGCAACCATATTTTATTTTAGGTTTAAAAGTTACTCACCAGACATGCAAATGAACAGAGGCAGATTTTAGCTTTTGAAAACTTGAACAGGCTTTGACTTAAACTGGAATGCCCACTTGATTTAAAAACTTGAATTGCTGTTCTTTACTTATTGGATTTAGAGCTATATGCATGCAACTACCAGATTTAAGAAATGAAGGCAAACAGCTTTTGAAGATGATGCAGTGCATCCCCTTTTGTTTTGAACATGATTCCAGATTGAAAGAAAATGGAGGCAGGCTTTGTTTTGATTTTGAGATATGCAGATAGGTTTTGATCTTTGATTTAGAAGTTGATTTTGATTACTATTTGAGACATTTGATTTGTTTCAGATTTCGATTAGAGAAAACTGAGTTTATCTTGTTTTGAAAAATAAGAATAGAAAGAATGAAATGAAGATATGCAAATGTTCATATGTAAGTAAATTTATGATTTATAAAAATAAAAGAAAATAAAAATTAGATAAGACACTTGTCATTAGAGTTTACCATTTATTTACACATGTTTAAAATGAAGCTTTAGATAATGACACTTGTCATTTAATGAATTACTATATATTTTTATTTATTTAAAAGTAAATAAAAACCTTTTTCTTAATTATTAAATATTTATCCTATATATAAATTACTTTTTAAAAGAAACAAAACTAACTATATTTATAAATAAAAGTTTATACAAATATTCTAAAATCCAAAACAATTTAAATATCTATTCTTTTGAATTTCAAAACTTAAATTAAATTCAAATCAAATTAAATCCTAAGATTCAATTTAAAAAATTAAGTTATATATATATTCATATACAACTACTTATCAATTTAAAATAACAATTCCATAGTCTTTAAAATCCATTCATATTTATAAAAATAATACATTATACTTATTATTTGGAAATAACATATTTGATACTTATTTAATTAGATTATTAAATTAAATTCAAATTTTATTATCAAAGATCATCAATATCAATTTAATTATTTAACAGATTATTAAATGATATTGTTAAAATTTCCGGGATATTACATTCCTTCCCCCTTAAAATAATTTCGTCCCCGAAATTTAAACAAAGGTAATTTAATAATCTTATTAAAGATTTTAATTTTAAAACACAAGCATATACTTTCATCCATAAGCTAACAACCATAGCAACCAATTCATCCAATCAAACAATTCTAACTATCCAGACAAAATTCTAGATAAAATACCTCGAGTTTCCCCAAGTATATATATACCAGGATACTCGCTCTACAAACAATCTAAACTACTAAGCTATAGATCTCCTACTCATCTAGATCTATAGAACTAAACAAGATATCAGACTACAGACGAGTCTGACTCAACAACCAATACCTCCAGAACTGCTGGTTTCAAAACCAGAGATAGATCAAATACGTACTCCCTCAGAGATACGTAAAATACATTGAATTCCAGTTATCCAAACTGACAATTCAACCTTGTAGATCAAAGTACTTATCCAAATTAGATCACAGAAAAGTTCCAAAATAACTCGGAGCTAACTTCCCAGACTTACCCAATCTTATAGCTCCCTTTAACCAGAGAAAAAACTTCACAACAACGAAGTCTCCAACTTCGAATTTCAAATTCCTTCGTCTTTTATCCACAAAATTCTTCAGACGATCCTGGCTTCCTACAAATCCTTCCTGATCAACTCAACCTTCGCCGATGCTTCTCGAAACAAACAGGACCAAAAACAACCCAATACAATGATCTCCTTAAGATCAACCAACAATCAAGAACAAACTCTACTCCTCAAATAACAGAAGACTAAACTTACTCCTTCAATCCAGAAAGGACAAACAGGAGCACTCGCCAAACTGCTTCTGCTGCACAACTCTGATCTGGAGCAGAAGAAAATGCTGATGAAGAACACGAGCACAGACTGAACAACACATCTCCCAGAAAATCTCAGATAACCCAAGAAAATACTCAGACTATCGCAAGTCACTTTTGCGATCAACCCATCCTAATTCCAAAGAAAACCGTTCTCTCTTTACCAATCAGAACAGTTCATACTTAACTATCCAATCCATCGAAGAAATGGATCTACTCTGCTGCTTCTGAACTTCACCTCTAGGAAAATGCTTAGCCAAAGACCTCCTTGCTGGCACACAGAACACTTCCGAGCTGCAACGCTGCCACATATGCCAAAGACTTCCTTATCCAAAGCTCTTCGAGAAACTCGGACCTCAAACCGAACAGAAACACCATGCTGAACTCAGCCACAACACCGAAGCATACACACTTCCTTAAACTTGTTCCAAAGAAAACATCTTCTGGAACATCCATAGTCACTGTGTCTCATCACACAGCTACTTCTTTTTGAGGTTGCCAAGATACCATTACTTGCTTCTGCTCAACCGACGGATCCAACTCTACTCATCCAACTTCAAAGATAAACTCCGAACCTTAACAGGTTTCCTTCAGAGATTAATGAAATCCTCACAATTGCAAAGTTCACTCGAGACGGTATTAGGTTTACAGTCTCGACAAATACACTTCCAACCTCAACACTCAGACTCCTAATCCTAGATGATAAATTATTATCATCTCAACCAATCATTACAAATACCATATACATTTAAAATGATACTTTTTATATATAGAAAATATATCTGGGTAAAATTATTTCATCTTCCCCTTTTTAAAACAATATTGTGTCCGTTGGCCTGGTCCAAGTGTTTAGAGATCCCTATCAATAACGTTAGCTACTCGTATTGACCAGAATCCATATACCACTCAACCGATCAATTAACACAATATAAAACCATTTTATATAACTAACAAATACGCGCTCTCGTATATATATACTCAAACTCAAACAGGTTGCTACAGATCCTATCTCTAATGAACAATCCTTCCGAACCTAGGTATTCACTCAACCTAGTGCTCGGATATTCACTTAACCAAACGCTTAGGCATTCGCTCAACCTATGCTCTAATACCAAATGTGACGACCCGACTTCCATAGCCTAGAAAGTCGCATCATTTTGAAGAAAGAAAGGGATAGAAAGAGAAAAGAAGAGAAGAGAAAAGAAATAACAACAAAATCTCACACAGCGGAACGAATAAATTATATTAATAACATAAACTATTACATAGTATAAAACACTTATCAGAGTTACACAGATACACATCACATACTAGACAGTTATAAACATCTGTCTAGTTATTACAACTCAATACAATACACACACTATCATAGAGATTAACACAGCGGAATACTATATCTACGAACGCTGAAGCCTCCTGCTCCATTGCTCCTCCAGAAAACTCGTCAAAGCTAAACCTGAATCCCTTGGCTACTCGTAAAAATTTGAGTACCCAAGAGTTTATAAAACAGAAATAAACACTTGGGTCAGACATGGGTCTGGTGTGAGTAACAGGTTAAACTTGCTTAACTTCAAAACCTTTAGAAAGAAAAGGTATCACGTAAGACTCCCCACAAATAAACATGGGTAAGTTTTTACCTTACGCTAACCAAAACATTTGATAGGAAATCCAGTTATATTATAATAGGGTCTAGGGTTTTCAAATAAATATGAAATAGCTGAAATTGTTAGATTATTAAATTCCAGCATACTAGCCACAAAGTGGGTTATACAATCAAAACCGTAAGGGCACGTAGGAAGAATGGGTTTCCATACAATGGCAGGGCTACTGGGGTACCGCCCGTCACAGTACGTGGCCTAGATCACCGTACCGAGGAGTACGCCCGCTCCCCTGCAACACAAAGCCGGAAGCATCCCTTACTGGATAATTCCGAACAAGATAACCCCGTAGTTGGCGCGACCAACCACACACTAAGCCGAATAAAAAGAAAAGGGACCTCTAGACAGGGATCTATCTTGCTCTCAGTGGGTGCTACCCACGAAGCCTTGCTGCACCTCCCCTGTTTTAGCCATTCCCGGTTGATGAGGCTTGAGGTTACGATTACCTTTAATCAGAACATATCACTTAGAATGCTCATTGTCCGCCTGACGATGTGCTGAAAGCATTCAATCCATACAAGTTCGTTCCGGGTTCGAACGAAACCGAAGGCATTATCTCGTTACACTCGTTTTGGAATCACCCTCAGAGTTAACGACAATAACCCTTGCACTCTGAATCTTCATCTTCACTTGAGATTCACGACCTATCGTAAATTTGGATCGATGTGGTATTCGGGTCTCCAGACCTGGAATTCCGGTATACGGAAACCCGATCCCGGTCTCATCGAAATCCAAAACGTATCTTTTAAGGCCAAGTTGTTTTAAAGGTTAAAACAATTCAATTCATTATCTTTATACACATAGAAAGATAATTCACAATAGATAATCAACATTATCAGATAATCCATATTATCATCACAATTAAACATCCATATCACACAGCATATATCTCATCAGAGATATCAATCAATGCAAAGCATTCAGTATTATCATCCATCCATAAGTAATGATTTATATTATCTCTAATTAATTTAAAGTGAATTAAATTAATTACTTCATTCTATAAATCCTGCTTACTTAACCATTAATTAATTACAATCAATTAATTATCTTCTAATTACCCTTTAATTGCATTCAGGTAATTTATCCTTTAATTAATTACTCAAATTAATTATTCTTAACCATTTATAGTAATTAACCTTTAATTACTTCATTAATTAATTAACTATAATTAATTAAATTAATCAACTATAATTAATTACATTGATTCTTAATTAATTATATTAATTAATCACTTCATTTATTAATTATACTTAATTAATCAATCTTAATTACATCATTAATTATATTAATTAATGATCCTTAATTACAACTTAATTATTAATTACTTTAATTAAATTAATTACATTAAGTAATTAACTTTAAATTAAACAACATTTATTAATCAACTTGATTAATCTTCAATCAGTAATTAACTACCCTTAATTACTTTCATTTACTAAATTAATTCTCCTTAATTAATTTCTTAATTAATCCCTTGATTAATTATTCAAAGTAATTAAACTCAAATTACTTTCCTTAATACATAACCATCAATTAATTACTTCCAGTAATTATCTTATTATTTACTTCCTAAATAATCATACCTTAATAATTACATTAAGTAATTATTTCAAATCATTTCTTAATTAATTAATCTAACTAAATCAAATTAACTTAGTTAATTACAATAAGTAATTAATTCTTAATTACTTCCATTAAGTAATTCATTTAAAACAAATTCTATAATTTATTATCTTAAATTAATTAACTAATTAATTATCAAAATTAATCCTATTAATTAATTATTTAATAATCCATAGTTAATGATCTCCATTAACTATTAACAACTCTTTAATTACCTTTCTTAAGTAATTAAATTGGATTAATTATTATTAATTCCAAATTGATAAATCTTAATAACAAATTAATTTATCTCTAATTATTAAATTAATTAAGTGTTATCCATAACTTAATTAATCTTTAATTACTTTATTAATTAATTTCTAAACATTAATTAATATTCTATTTTAAAATCCTTAATTATAAATTATTTATTCCTAATTAATTTATCTTAATCATAAATAAATTAGTTTAAATCTTTAATTTATTATTTATTTAATTAATCCAAATGATTAATTAATCAAACAAATTAATTATCCATTAATTTCCTCACAAATAATTAAGTCTTAAGAAAACATTTCCTTATAATGATATTTATCATTTAAAACATATTTGAAATATTTAACTTTCATATTTCCTTTAAATTCCATTTTAAATATGAGATTTAAAATGAATAAAAGTTTAACCTTAACAAACTTTAAAATCCATTTACAACCCTCAAATCATATGTTGAAGAAATGCTCATTTTATAAAAGAACTTAAGGATTTTAAATTTACTTTTTAATTTCAACCCTTTAATATAAAATTTAAACAATTTAAGTTATTAAAAACAATTTCATTTAAAACTTCCTTTTTATTTCAATTCTGAAATACAGATTTACATTTGATTCCAGTTTTAAGTTTAGATTTAAACTTACTTCCAATTTAAAACTTTATTTTTAAATTTAGCTATCAAAACATTTTGAGGTTGTTCAAAATATTTTAAATTTTAAAAAATTATTTTATTTTGAACTGAGATTCAAATTAAACTTGAATCAGATTTAAATTTAAATTTAAAACATGTTTAAATATTTCTTTACAAATTAAATTTTAGTTTAAACTTTTTAAACATACAGGTTTTAAACCTGTCAACCTAACATACTCGAGACCACTAATTACTTCGAGTCGTACCCTTAAACCCTTCGAGTCTCACCCGAGCTTTCCCTCCTCTGCAAACCCAGATTTCACCAGAGAAACATACACGATCGCGTGCACGTGCACGGTCACCAGCAACGCCTCCGACCATCACCGAGTATCCCCACACATCGACGATCATCCCTACACCAGATTACGATCATCCAACCTTCGATCAACCCTCGAAATCGAAAACGAGAATTCGAGCCTAAAAATCGAAACCTGGAACATCAACAGCTCGAACACACCAAACCTGGCAACGCGTCGTTCGCCAACCTCCGACCACCTGACATCTAGCAACTCCGGCCATGCTTTCATCCACGACCAAACTTCCATCTACCAAATCCCCGTTCAACTCGATCGACCACAGATCCCGTTTCGATCATCTTCCCCTAACCCAGTAAAACTAGGTTTAAAAATTTAAATCCTAAATCATATCCTCCTTGATCCTTTAATTCAAATTCTAATAATTTTCCCTACATCTTTGATCATCCCTCTATCCTTACTGAAGATTTCAACATATCAAACCATCTAGATCAAACGAATTACCCAAAACTTCATATTTAGTTCATCACAGAACTGCTCCTTTAATACTAAGCTAAAAATTATGATTTCAATGCTAAAAATCATATTATAGTTTATGTTTTCAATTCATGTACCTGAATTTATAAATTACAAGATTTACATTTCTACTTTTATATAACATATACTGTTGTTTTGGTTACAGAGACATTCAGATCTTAAATTTGACTTAACTAAGATTTTTAAACCTTAGTATATGATAAATCAAACCATTCTTATTTATAAATTAAGTCCTAATAAAAACTAAATCAAGTGGTAAGGATTTTCAAATAGAATTCCTGAGTCTGGGCAACAAACAAAAACAGAGTTCATGTTCATACATTCATATAATTCATCCATAACAAACAGAAAATAAAAATGCACTTGTATATTCATACATCAATACATATATATGTCACAGTGATTTAACATGCAACCATATTTTATTTTAGGTTTAAAAGTTACTCACCAGACATGCAAATGAACAGAGGCAGATTTTAGCTTTTGAAAACTTGAACAGGCTTTGACTTAAACTGGAATGCCCACTTGATTTAAAAACTTGAATTGCTGTTCTTTACTTATTGGATTTAGAGCTATATGCATGCAACTACCAGATTTAAGAAATGAAGGCAAACAGCTTTTGAAGATGATGCAGTGCATCCCCTTTTGTTTTGAACATGATTCCAGATTGAAAGAAAATGGAGGCAGGCTTTGTTTTGATTTTGAGATATGCAGATAGGTTTTGATCTTTGATTTAGAAGTTGATTTTGATTACTATTTGAGACATTTGATTTGTTTCAGATTTCGATTAGAGAAAACTGAGTTTATCTTGTTTTGAAAAATAAGAATAGAAAGAATGAAATGAAGATATGCAAATGTTCATATGTAAGTAAATTTATGATTTATAAAAATAAAAGAAAATAAAAATTAGATAAGACACTTGTCATTAGAGTTTACCATTTATTTACACATGTTTAAAATGAAGCTTTAGATAATGACACTTGTCATTTAATGAATTACTATATATTTTTATTTATTTAAAAGTAAATAAAAACCTTTTTCTTAATTATTAAATATTTATCCTATATATAAATTACTTTTTAAAAGAAACAAAACTAACTATATTTATAAATAAAAGTTTATACAAATATTCTAAAATCCAAAACAATTTAAATATCTATTCTTTTGAATTTCAAAACTTAAATTAAATTCAAATCAAATTAAATCCTAAGATTCAATTTAAAAAATTAAGTTATATATATATTCATATACAACTACTTATCAATTTAAAATAACAATTCCATAGTCTTTAAAATCCATTCATATTTATAAAAATAATACATTATACTTATTATTTGGAAATAACATATTTGATACTTATTTAATTAGATTATTAAATTAAATTCAAATTTTATTATCAAAGATCATCAATATCAATTTAATTATTTAACAGATTATTAAATGATATTGTTAAAATTTCCGGGATATTACATTCCTTCCCCCTTAAAATAATTTCGTCCCCGAAATTTAAACAAAGGTAATTTAATAATCTTATTAAAGATTTTAATTTTAAAACACAAGCATATACTTTCATCCATAAGCTAACAACCATAGCAACCAATTCATCCAATCAAACAATTCTAACTATCCAGACAAAATTCTAGATAAAATACCTCGAGTTTCCCCAAGTATATATATACCAGGATACTCGCTCTACAAACAATCTAAACTACTAAGCTATAGATCTCCTACTCATCTAGATCTATAGAACTAAACAAGATATCAGACTACAGACGAGTCTGACTCAACAACCAATACCTCCAGAACTGCTGGTTTCAAAACCAGAGATAGATCAAATACGTACTCCCTCAGAGATACGTAAAATACATTGAATTCCAGTTATCCAAACTGACAATTCAACCTTGTAGATCAAAGTACTTATCCAAATTAGATCACAGAAAAGTTCCAAAATAACTCGGAGCTAACTTCCCAGACTTACCCAATCTTATAGCTCCCTTTAACCAGAGAAAAAACTTCACAACAACGAAGTCTCCAACTTCGAATTTCAAATTCCTTCGTCTTTTATCCACAAAATTCTTCAGACGATCCTGGCTTCCTACAAATCCTTCCTGATCAACTCAACCTTCGCCGATGCTTCTCGAAACAAACAGGACCAAAAACAACCCAATACAATGATCTCCTTAAGATCAACCAACAATCAAGAACAAACTCTACTCCTCAAATAACAGAAGACTAAACTTACTCCTTCAATCCAGAAAGGACAAACAGGAGCACTCGCCAAACTGCTTCTGCTGCACAACTCTGATCTGGAGCAGAAGAAAATGCTGATGAAGAACACGAGCACAGACTGAACAACACATCTCCCAGAAAATCTCAGATAACCCAAGAAAATACTCAGACTATCGCAAGTCACTTTTGCGATCAACCCATCCTAATTCCAAAGAAAACCGTTCTCTCTTTACCAATCAGAACAGTTCATACTTAACTATCCAATCCATCGAAGAAATGGATCTACTCTGCTGCTTCTGAACTTCACCTCTAGGAAAATGCTTAGCCAAAGACCTCCTTGCTGGCACACAGAACACTTCCGAGCTGCAACGCTGCCACATATGCCAAAGACTTCCTTATCCAAAGCTCTTCGAGAAACTCGGACCTCAAACCGAACAGAAACACCATGCTGAACTCAGCCACAACACCGAAGCATACACACTTCCTTAAACTTGTTCCAAAGAAAACATCTTCTGGAACATCCATAGTCACTGTGTCTCATCACACAGCTACTTCTTTTTGAGGTTGCCAAGATACCATTACTTGCTTCTGCTCAACCGACGGATCCAACTCTACTCATCCAACTTCAAAGATAAACTCCGAACCTTAACAGGTTTCCTTCAGAGATTAATGAAATCCTCACAATTGCAAAGTTCACTCGAGACGGTATTAGGTTTACAGTCTCGACAAATACACTTCCAACCTCAACACTCAGACTCCTAATCCTAGATGATAAATTATTATCATCTCAACCAATCATTACAAATACCATATACATTTAAAATGATACTTTTTATATATAGAAAATATATCTGGGTAAAATTATTTCATCTTCCCCTTTTTAAAACAATATTGTGTCCGTTGGCCTGGTCCAAGTGTTTAGAGATCCCTATCAATAACGTTAGCTACTCGTATTGACCAGAATCCATATACCACTCAACCGATCAATTAACACAATATAAAACCATTTTATATAACTAACAAATACGCGCTCTCGTATATATATACTCAAACTCAAACAGGTTGCTACAGATCCTATCTCTAATGAACAATCCTTCCGAACCTAGGTATTCACTCAACCTAGTGCTCGGATATTCACTTAACCAAACGCTTAGGCATTCGCTCAACCTATGCTCTAATACCAAATGTGACGACCCGACTTCCATAGCCTAGAAAGTCGCATCATTTTGAAGAAAGAAAGGGATAGAAAGAGAAAAGAAGAGAAGAGAAAAGAAATAACAACAAAATCTCACACAGCGGAACGAATAAATTATATTAATAACATAAACTATTACATAGTATAAAACACTTATCAGAGTTACACAGATACACATCACATACTAGACAGTTATAAACATCTGTCTAGTTATTACAACTCAATACAATACACACACTATCATAGAGATTAACACAGCGGAATACTATATCTACGAACGCTGAAGCCTCCTGCTCCATTGCTCCTCCAGAAAACTCGTCAAAGCTAAACCTGAATCCCTTGGCTACTCGTAAAAATTTGAGTACCCAAGAGTTTATAAAACAGAAATAAACACTTGGGTCAGACATGGGTCTGGTGTGAGTAACAGGTTAAACTTGCTTAACTTCAAAACCTTTAGAAAGAAAAGGTATCACGTAAGACTCCCCACAAATAAACATGGGTAAGTTTTTACCTTACGCTAACCAAAACATTTGATAGGAAATCCAGTTATATTATAATAGGGTCTAGGGTTTTCAAATAAATATGAAATAGCTGAAATTGTTACATTATTAAATTCCAGCATACTAGCCACAAAGTGGGTTATACAATCAAAACCGTAAGGGCACGTAGGAAGAATGGGTTTCCATACAATGGCAGGGCTACTGGGGTACCGCCCGTCACAGTACGTGGCCTAGATCACCGTACCGAGGAGTACGCCCGCTCCCCTGCAACACAAAGCCGGAAGCATCCCTTACTGGATAATTCCGAACAAGATAACCCCGTAGTTGGCGCGACCAACCACACACTAAGCCGAATAAAAAGAAAAGGGACCTCTAGACAGGGATCTATCTTGCTCTCAGTGGGTGCTACCCACGAAGCCTTGCTGCACCTCCCCTGTTTTAGCCATTCCCGGTTGATGAGGCTTGAGGTTACGATTACCTTTAATCAGAACATATCACTTAGAATGCTCATCGTCCGCCTGACGATGTGCTGAAAGCATTCAATCCATACAAGTTCGTTCCGGGTTCGAACGAAACCGAAGGCATTATCTCGTTACACTCGTTTTGGAATCACCCTCAGAGTTAACGACAATAACCCTTGCACTCTGAATCTTCATCTTCACTTGAGATTCACGACCTATCGTAAATTTGGATCGATGTGGTATTCGGGTCTCCAGACCTGGAATTCCGGTATACGGAAACCCGATCCCGGTCTCATCGAAATCCAAAACGTATCTTTTAAGGCCAAGTTGTTTTAAAGGTTAAAACAATTCAATTCATTATCTTTATACACATAGAAAGATAATTCACAATAGATAATCAACATTATCAGATAATCCATATTATCATCACAATTAAACATCCATATCACACAGCATATATCTCATCAGAGATATCAATCAATGCAAAGCATTCAGTATTATCATCCATCCATAAGTAATGATTTATATTATCTCTAATTAATTTAAAGTGAATTAAATTAATTACTTCATTCTATAAATCCTGCTTACTTAACCATTAATTAATTACAATCAATTAATTATCTTCTAATTACCCTTTAATTGCATTCAGGTAATTTATCCTTTAATTAATTACTCAAATTAATTATTCTTAACCATTTATAGTAATTTACCTTTAATTACTTCATTAATTAATTAACTATAATTAATTAAATTAATCAACTATAATTAATTACATTGATTCTTAATTAATTATATTAATTAATCACTTCATTTATTAATTATACTTAATTAATCAATCTTAATTACATCATTAATTATATTAATTAATGATCCTTAATTACAACTTAATTATTAATTACTTTAATTAAATTAATTACATTAAGTAATTAACTTTAAATTAAACAACATTTATTAATCAACTTGATTAATCTTCAATCAGTAATTAACTACCCTTAATTACTTTCATTTACTAAATTAATTCTCCTTAATTAATTTCTTAATTAATCCCTTGATTAATTATTCAAAGTAATTAAACTCAAATTACTTTCCTTAATACATAACCATCAATTAATTACTTCCAGTAATTATCTTATTATTTACTTCCTAAATAATCATACCTTAATAATTACATTAAGTAATTATTTCAAATCATTTCTTAATTAATTAATCTAACTAAATCAAATTAACTTAGTTAATTACAATAAGTAATTAATTCTTAATTACTTCCATTAAGTAATTCATTTAAAACAAATTCTATAATTTATTATCTTAAATTAATTAACTAATTAATTATCAAAATTAATCCTATTAATTAATTATTTAATAATCCATAGTTAATGATCTCCATTAACTATTAACAACTCTTTAATTACCTTTCTTAAGTAATTAAATTGGATTAATTATTATTAATTCCAAATTGATAAATCTTAATAACAAATTAATTTATCTCTAATTATTAAATTAATTAAGTGTTATCCATAACTTAATTAATCTTTAATTACTTTATTAATTAATTTCTAAACATTAATTAATATTCTATTTTAAAATCCTTAATTATAAATTATTTATTCCTAATTAATTTATCTTAATCATAAATAAATTAGTTTAAATCTTTAATTTATTATTTATTTAATTAATCCAAATGATTAATTAATCAAACAAATTAATTATCCATTAATTTCCTCACAAATAATTAAGTCTTAAGAAAACATTTCCTTATAATGATATTTATCATTTAAAACATATTTGAAATATTTAACTTTCATATTTCCTTTAAATTCCATTTTAAATATGAGATTTAAAATGAATAAAAGTTTAACCTTAACAAACTTTAAAATCCATTTACAACCCTCAAATCATATGTTGAAGAAATGCTCATTTTATAAAAGAACTTAAGGATTTTAAATTTACTTTTTAATTTCAACCCTTTAATATAAAATTTAAACAATTTAAGTTATTAAAAACAATTTCATTTAAAACTTCCTTTTTATTTCAATTCTGAAATACAGATTTACATTTGATTCCAGTTTTAAGTTTAGATTTAAACTTACTTCCAATTTAAAACTTTATTTTTAAATTTAGCTATCAAAACATTTT
Source organism: Allium fistulosum (assembly GCA_030737815.1). Classification (NCBI taxonomy): domain Eukaryota; kingdom Viridiplantae; phylum Streptophyta; class Magnoliopsida; order Asparagales; family Amaryllidaceae; genus Allium; species Allium fistulosum. The sequence goes on along the minus strand of CM060902.1, from coordinate 1,362,731,255 downwards.
GAGGTTGTTCAAAATATTTTAAATTTTAAAAAATTATTTTATTTTGAACTGAGATTCAAATTAAACTTGAATCAGATTTAAATTTAAATTTAAAACATGTTTAAATATTTCTTTACAAATTAAATTTTAGTTTAAACTTTTTAAACATACAGGTTTTAAACCTGTCAACCTAACATACTCGAGACCACTAATTACTTCGAGTCGTACCCTTAAACCCTTCGAGTCTCACCCGAGCTTTCCCTCCTCTGCAAACCCAGATTTCACCAGAGAAACATACACGATCGCGTGCACGTGCACGGTCACCAGCAACGCCTCCGACCATCACCGAGTATCCCCACACATCGACGATCATCCCTACACCAGATTACGATCATCCAACCTTCGATCAACCCTCGAAATCGAAAACGAGAATTCGAGCCTAAAAATCGAAACCTGGAACATCAACAGCTCGAACACACCAAACCTGGCAACGCGTCGTTCGCCAACCTCCGACCACCTGACATCTAGCAACTCCGGCCATGCTTTCATCCACGACCAAACTTCCATCTACCAAATCCCCGTTCAACTCGATCGACCACAGATCTCGTTTCGATCATCTTCCCCTAACCCAGTAAAACTAGGTTTAAAAATTTAAATCCTAAATCATATCCTCCTTGATCCTTTAATTCAAATTCTAATAATTTTCCCTACATCTTTGATCATCCCTCTATCCTTACTGAAGATTTCAACATATCAAACCATCTAGATCAAACGAATTACCCAAAACTTCATATTTAGTTCATCACAGAACTGCTCCTTTAATACTAAGCTAAAAATTATGATTTCAATGCTAAAAATCATATTATAGTTTATGTTTTCAATTCATGTACCTGAATTTATAAATTACAAGATTTACATTTCTACTTTTATATAACATATACTGTTGTTTTGGTTACAGAGACATTCAGATCTTAAATTTGACTTAACTAAGATTTTTAAACCTTAGTATATGATAAATCAAACCATTCTTATTTATAAATTAAGTCCTAATAAAAACTAAATCAAGGGGTAAGGATTTTCAAATAGAATTCCTGAGTCTGGGCAACAAACAAAAACAGAGTTCATGTTCATACATTCATATAATTCATCCATAACAAACAGAAAATAAAAATGCACTTGTATATTCATACATCAATACATATATATGTCACAGTGATTTAACATGCAACCATATTTTATTTTAGGTTTAAAAGTTACTCACCAGACATGCAAATGAACAGAGGCAGATTTTAGCTTTTAAAAACTTGAACAGGCTTTGACTTAAACTGGAATGCCTCACTTGATTTAAAAACTTGAATTGCTGTTCTTTACTTATTGGATTTAGAGTTGTATGCATGCAACTACCAGATTTAAGAAATGAAGGCAAACAGCTTTTGAAGATGATGCAGTGCATCCCCTTTTGTTTTGAACATGATTCCAGATTGAAAGAAAATGGAGGCAGGCTTTGTTTTGATTTTGAGATATGCAGATAGGTTTTGATCTTTGATTTAGAAGTTGATTTTGATTACTATTTGAGACATTTGATTTGTTTCAGATTTCGATTAGAGAAAACTGAGTTTATCTTGTTTTGAAAAATAAGAATAGAAAGAATGAAATGAAGATATGCAAATGTTCATATGTAAGTAAATTTATGATTTATAAAAATAAAAGAAAATAAAAATTAGATAAGACACTTGTCATTAGAGTTTACCATTTATTTACACATGTTTAAAATGAAGCTTTAGATAATGACACTTGTCATTTAAGTAATTACTATATATTTTTATTTATTTAAAAGTAAATAAAAACCTTTTTCTTAATTATTAAATATTTATCCTATATATAAATTACTTTTTAAAAGAAACAAAACTAACTATATTTATAAATAAAAGTTTATACAAATATTCTAAAATCCAAAACAATTTAAATATCTATTCTTTTGAATTTCAAAACTTAAATTAAATTCAAATCAAATTAAATCCTAAGATTCAATTTAAAAATTAAGTTATATATATATTCATATACAACTACTTATCAATTTAAAATAACAATTCCATAGTCTTTAAAATCCATTCATATTTATAAAAATAATACATTATACTTATTATTTGGAAATAACATATTTGATACTTATTTAATTAGATTATTAAATTAAATTCAAATTTTATTATCAAAGATCATCAATATCAATTTAATTATTTAACAGATTATTAAATTGATATTGTTAAAATTTCCGGGATATTACATTCCTTCCCCCTTAAAATAATTTCGTCCCCGAAATTTAAACAAAGGTAATTTAATAATCTTATTAAAGATTTTAATTTTAAAACACAAGCATATACTTTCATCCATAAGCTAACAACCATAGCAACCAATTCATCCAATCAAACAATTCTAACTATCCAGACAAAATTCTAGATAAAATACCTCGAGTTTCCCCAAGTATATATATATACCAGGATACTCGCTCTACAAACAATCTAAACTACTAAGCTATAGATCTCCTACTCATCTAGATCTATAGAACTAAACAAGATATCAGACTACAGACGAGTCTGACTCAACAACCAATACCTCCAGAACTGCTGGTTTCAAAACCAGAGATAGATCAAATACGTACTCCCTCAGAGATACGTAAAATACATTAAATTCCAGTTATCCAAACTGACAATTCAACCTTGTAGATCAAAGTACTTATCCAAATTAGATCACAGAAAAGTTCCAAAATAACTCGGAGCTAACTTCCCAGACTTACCCAATCTTATAGCTCCCTTTAACCAGAGAAAAAACTTCACAACAATGAAGTCTCCAACTTCGAATTTCAAATTCCTTCGTCTTTTATCCACAAAATTCTTCAGACGATCCTGGCTTCCTACAAATCCTTCCTGATCAACTCAACCTTCGCCGATGCTTCTCGAAACAAACAGGACCAAAAACAACCCAATACAATGATCTCCTTAAGATCAACCAACAATCAAGAACAAACTCTACTCCTCAAATAACAGAAGACTAAACTTACTCCTTCAATCCAGAAAGGACAAACATGAGCACTCGCCAAACTGCTTCTGCTGCACAACTCTGATCTGGAGCAGAAGAAAATGCTGATGAAGAACACGAGCACAGACTGAACAACACATCTCCCAGAAAATCTCAGATAACCCAAGAAAATACTCAGACTATCGCAAGTCACTTTTGCGATCAACCCATCCTAATTCCAAAGAAAACCGTTCTCTCTTTACCAATCAGAACAGTTCATACTTAACTATCCAATCCATCGAAGAAATGGATCTACTCTGCTGCTTCTGAACTTCACCTCTAGGAAAATGCTTAGCCAAAGACCTCCTTGCTGGCACACAGAACACTTCCGAGCTGCAACGCTGCCACATATGCCAAAGACTTCCTTATCCAAAGCTCTTCGAGAAACTCGGACCTCAAACCGAACAGAAACACCATGCTGAACTCAGCCACAACACCGAAGCATACACACTTCCTTAAACTTGTTCCAAAGAAAACATCTTCTGGAACATCCATAGTCACTGTGTCTCATCACACAGCTACTTCTTTTTGAGGTTGCCAAGATACCATTACTTGCTTCTGCTCAACCGACGGATCCAACTCTACTCATCCAACTTCAAAGATAAACTCCGAACCTTAACAGGTTTCCTTCAGAGATTAATGAAATCCTCACAATTGCAAAGTTCACTCGAGACGGTATTAGGTTTACAGTCTCGACAAATACACTTCCAACCTCAACACTCAGACTCCTAATCCTAGATGATAAATTATTATCATCTCAACCAATCATTACAAATACCATATACATTTAAAATGATACTTTTTATATATAGAAAATATATCTGGGTAAAATTATTTCACCTTCCCCTTTTTAAAACAATATTGTGTCCGTTGGCCTGGTCCAAGTGTTTAGAGATCCCTATCAATAACGTTAGCTACTCGTATTGACCAGAATCCATATACCACTCAACCGATCAATTAACACAATATAAAACCATTTTATATAACTAACAAATACGCGCTCTCGTATATATATACTCAAACTCAAACGGGTTGCTACAGATCCTATCTCTAATGAACAATCCTTCCGAACCTAGGTATTCACTCAACCTAGTGCTCTGATATTCACTTAACCAAACGCTTAGGCATTCGCTCAACCTATGCTCTGATACCAAATGTGACGACCCGACTTCCATAGCCTAGAAAGTCACATCATTTTGAAGAAAGAAAGGGATAGAAAGAGAAAAGAAGAGAAGAGAAAAGAAATAACAACAAAATCTCACACAGCGGAACGAATAAATTATATTAATAACATAAACTATTACATAGTATAAAACACTTATCAGAGTTACACAGATACACATCACATACTAGACAGTTATAAACATCTGTCTAGTTATTACAACTCAATACAATACACACACTATCATAGAGATTAACACAGCGGAATACTATATCTACGAACGTTGAAGCCTCCTGCTCCATTGCTCCTCCAGAAAACTCGTCAAAGCTAAACCTGAATCCCTTGGCTACTCGTAAAAATTTGAGTACCCAAGAGTTTATAAAACAGAAATAAACACTTGGGTCAGACATGGGTCTGGTGTGAGTAACAGGTTAAACTTGCTTAACTTCAAAACCTTTAGAAAGAAAAGGTATCACGTAAGACTCCCCACAAATAAACATGGGTAAGTTTTTACCTTACGCTAACCAAAACATTTGATAGGAAATCCAGTTATATTATAATAGGGTCTAGGGTTTTCAAATAAATATGAAATAGCTGAAATTGTTACATTATTAAATTCCAGCATACTAGCCACAAAGTGCGTTATACAATCAAAACCGTAAGGGCACGTAGGAAGAATGGGTTTCCATACAATGGCAGGGCTACTGGGGTACCGCCCGTCACAGTACGTGGCCTAGATCACCGTACCGAGGAGTACGCCCGCTCCCTTGCAACACAAAGCCGGAAGCATCCCTTACTGGATAATTCCGAACAAGATAACCCCGTAGTTGGCGCGACCAACCACACACTAAGCCGAATAAAAAGAAAAGGGACCTCTAGACAGGGATCTATCTTGCTCTCAGTGGGTGCTACCCACGAAGCCTTGCTGCACCTCCCCTGTTTTAGCCATTCCCGGTTGATGAGGCTTGAGGTTACGATTACCTTTAATCAGAACATATCACTTAGAATGCTCATCGTCCGCCTGACGATGTGCTGAAAGCATTCAATCCATACAAGTTCGTTCCGGGTTCGAACGAAACCGAAGGCATTATCTCATTACTCTCGTTTTGGAATCACCCTCAGAGTTAACGACAATAACCCTTGCACTCTGAATCTTCATCTTCACTTGAGATTCACGACCTATCGTAAATTTGGATCGATGTGGTATTCGGGTCTCCAGACCTGGAATTCCAGTATACGGAAACCCGATCCCGGTCTCATCGAAATCCAAAACGTATCTTTTAAGGCCAAGTTGTTTTAAAGGTTAAAACAATTCAATTCATTATCTTTATACACATAGAAAGATAATTCACAATAGATAATCAACATTATCAGATAATCCATATTATCATCACAATTAAACATCCATATCACACAGCATATATCTCATCAGAGATATCAATCAATGCAAAGCATTCAGTATTATCATCCATCCATAAGTAATGATTTATATTATCTCTAATTAATTTAAAGTGAATTAAATTAATTACTTCATTCTATAAATCCTGCTTACTTAACCATTAATTAATTACAATCAATTAATTATCTTCTAATTACCCTTTAATTGCATTCAGGTAATTTATCCTTTAATTAATTACTCAAATTAATTATTCTTAACCATTTATAGTAATTAACCTTTAATTACTTCATTAATTAACTAACTATAATTAATTAAATTAATCAACTATAATTAATTACATTGATTCTTAATTAATTATATTAATTAATCACTTCATTTATTAATTATACTTAATTAATCAATCTTAATTACATCATTAATTATATTAATTAATGATCCTTAATTACAACTTAATTATTAATTACTTTAATTAAATTAATTACATTAAGTAATTAACTTTAAATTAAACAACATTTATTAATCAACTTGATTAATCTTCAATCAGTAATTAACTACCCTTAATTACTTTCATTTACTAAATTAATTCTCCTTAATTAATTTCTTAATTAATCCCTTGATTAATTATTCAAAGTAATTAAACTCAAATTACTTTCCTTAATACATAACCATCAATTAATTACTTCCAGTAATTATCTTATTATTTACTTCCTAAATAATCATACCTTAATAATTACATTAAGTAATTATTATCAAATCATTTCTTAATTAATTAATCTAACTAAATCAAATTAACTTAATTAATTACAATAAGTAATTAATTCTTAATTACTTCCATTAAGTAATTCATTTAAAACAAATTCTATAATTTATTATCTTAAATTAATTAACTAATTAATTATCAAAATTAATCCTATTAATTAATTATTTAATAATCCATAGTTAATGATCTCCATTAACTATTAACAACTCTTTAATTACCTTTCTTAAGTAATTAAATTGGATTAATTATTATTAATTCCAAATTGATAAATCTTAATAACAAATTAATTTATCTCTAATTATTAAATTAATTAAGTGTTATCCATAACTTAATTAATCTTTAATTACTTTATTAATTAATTTCTAAACATTAATTAATATTCTATTTTAAAATCCTTAATTATTAATTATTTATTCCTAATTAATTTATCTTAATCATAAATAAATTAGTTTAAATCTTTAATTTATTATTTATTTAATTAATCCAAATGATTAATTAATCAAACAAATTAATTATCCATTAATTTCCTCACAAATAATTAAGTCTTAAGAAAACATTTCCTTATAATGATATTTATCATTTAAAACATATTTGAAATATTTAACTTTCATATTTCCTTTAAATTCCATTTTTAATATGAGATTTAAAATGAATAAAAGTTTAACCTTAACAAACTTTAAAATCCATTTACAACCCTCAAATCATATGTTGAAGAAATGCTCATTTTATAAAAGAACTTAAGGATTTTAAATTTACTTTTTAATTTCAACCATTTAATATACAATTTAAACAATTTAAGTTATTAAAAACAATTTCATTTAAAACTTCCTTTTTATTTCAATTCTGAAATACAGATTTACATTTGATTCCAGTTTTAAGTTTAGATTTAAACTTACTTCCAATTTAAAACTTTATTTTTAAATTTAGCTATCAAAACATTTTGAGGTTGTTCAAAATATTTTAAATTTTAAAAACTTATTTTATTTTGAACTGAGATTCAAATTAAACTTGAATCAGATTTAAATTTAAATTTAAAACATGTTTAAATATTTCTTTACAAATTAAATTTTAGTTTAAACTTTTTAAACATACAGGTTTTAAACCTGTCAACCTAAATACTCGAGACCACTAATTACTTCGAGTCGTACCCTTAAACCCTTCGAGTCTCACCCGAGCTTTCCCTCCTCTGCAAACCCAAATTTCACCAGAGAAACATACACGATCGCGTGCACGTGCACGGTCACCAGCAACGCCTCCGACCATCACCGAGTATCCCCACACATCGACGATCATCCCTACACCAGATTACGATCATCCAACCTTCGATCAACCCTCGAAATCGAAAACGAGAATTCGAGCCTAAAAATCTAAACCTGGAACATCAACAGCTCGAACACACCAAACCTGGCAACGCGTCGTTCGCCAACCTCCGACCACCTGACATCTAGCAACTCCGGCCATGCTTTCATCCACGACCAAACTTCCATCTACCAAATCCCCGTTCTACTCGATCGACCACAGATCCCGTTTCGATCATCTTCCCCTAACCTAGTAAAACTAGGTTTAAAAATTTAAATCCTAAATCATATCCTCCTTGATCCTTTAATTAAAATTCTAATAATTTTCCCTACATCTTTGATCATCCCTCTATCCTTACTGAAGATTTCAACATATCAAACCATCTAGATCAAACGAATTACCCAAAACTTCATATTTAGTTCATCACAGAACTGCTCCTTTAATACTAAGCTAAAAATTATGATTTCAATGCTAAAAATCATATTATAGTTTATGTTTTCAATTCATGTACCTGAATTTATAAATTACAAGATTTACATTTCTACTTTTATATAACATATACTGTTGTTTTGGTTACAGAGACATTCAGATCTTAAATTTGACTTAACTAAGATTTTTAAACCTTAGTATATGATAAATCAAACCATTCTTATTTATAAATTAAGTCCTAATAAAAACTAAATCAAGTGGTAAGGATTTTCAAATAGAATTCCTGAGTCTGGGCAACAAACAAAAACAGAGTTCATGTTCATACATTCATATAATTCATCCATAACAAACAGAAAATAAAAATGCACTTGTATATTCATACATCAATACATATATATGTCACAGTGATTTAACATGCAACCATATTTTATTTTAGGTTTAAAAGTTACTCACCAGACATGCAAATGAACAGAGGCAGATTTTAGCTTTTGAAAACTTGAACAGGCTTTGACTTAAACTGGAATGCCTCACTTGATTTAAAAACTTGAATTGCTGTTCTTTACTTATTGGATTTAGAGCTGTATGCATGCAACTACCAGATTTAAGAAATGAAGGCAAACAGCTTTTGAAGATGATGCAGTGCATCCCCTTTTGTTTTGAACATGATTCCAGATTGAAAGAAAATGGAGGCAGGCTTTGTTTTGATTTTGAGATATGCAGATAGGTTTTGATCTTTGATTTAGAAGTTGATTTTGATTACTATTTGAGACATTTGATTTGTTTCAGATTTCGATTAGAGAAAACTGAGTTTATCTTGTTTTGAAAAATAAGAATAGAAAGAATGAAATGAAGATATGCAAATGTTCATATGTAAGTAAATTTATGATTTATAAAAATAAAAGAAAATAAAAATTAGATAAGACACTTGTCATTAGAGTTTACCATTTATTTACACATGTTTAAAATGAAGCTTTAGATAATGACACTTGTCATTTAAGTAATTACTATATATTTTTATTTATTTAAAAGTAAATAAAAACCTTTTTCTTAATTATTAAATATTTATCCTATATATAAATTACTTTTTAAAAGAAACAAAACTAACTATATTTATAAATAAAAGTTTATACAAATATTCTAAAATCCAAAACAATTTAAATATTTATTCTTTTGAATTTCAAAACTTAAATTAAATTCAAATCAAATTAAATCCTAAGATTCAATTTAAAATTTAAGTTATATATATATTCATATACAACTACTTATCAATTTAAAATAACAATTCCATAGTCTTTAAAATCCATTCATATTTATAAAAATAATACATTATACTTATTATTTGGAAATAACATATTTGATACTTATTTAATTAGATTATTAAATTAAATTCAAATTTTATTATCAAAGATCATCAATATCAATTTAATTATTTAACAGATTATTAAATTGATATTGTTAAAATTTCCGGGATATTGCAAAAAGTTGTTATTATAATGTAAACAAGATAAACAATTAAGAATTTATTTTATATAACCAAAGTGAAATTTTATAAATATGGTTTATAAATAAAATGGATTTAAAAGCTGAGAATTTAAATCCTATTGATTTTGAAAAATTGTTTTTCAAAAGTTTGGAAGAATAATAATAGTATTATTTCGAAAATATTATTATCAGAAATATTTTAAAAAGTTTTAAAAGAGATAGAAAGCACTGAACTCACTTCGGTCGTTGGAAAATAATTTCGATGATGACTGCAGCATCATCGACGTTCATTTTCAGGTTTCCAAGAGAGGAATTGCTACCATTGGAGTTTTGTTTTGGTAAAAACAAGTTTTTATTCAGATCCTAAGTATGGTTGTTACACAAAAAGAGGTATATGTTATATTATGTATTATTTCAGAATTGATTTGAAATAAAACAGAGTGTTTAAATTCTGAATATTTTAATCTAAGTATTTTGTTGAAATTATAAGAAATCAGTTTTTATAACTTATAAATTGAGGAATAATAAGTTAAAAACAAATTTTTAGGTTTGTTGAATATAAATTATTTTTAACAACCCGTATATTTGGACCATTTAAATTGACAATAATCCACACATGTCAACTTAAATAATACAAAACACGAATCATTATGGGATTATAAATACATAAATGTAAATGAGAATCAATACAACATCATAGACACAGAACAGTCACAGAATAATGCAGCGGAAAATACATCGTCATAATAGCAGTTCATGAAGCCACTACATAATATACAACAATGTCTTAACATCAAGTGACTAATACAAAAATGTCCAACAGACTAGGACATCAATACAGGAATAGAAATAGACTGATAAGATAAATGCTAAGCCTCCAGCATCTTCAACCAACCTTGATCAGCAAACTGGATAGCTTCAGACTGACCCGAGCATATACAAAAGAAACACTCGAGTCAGGACTCAAAATCTTATACAATTAAATCAAGTGCAAGGGAATAGTTCATAACTTAAAGATGGATAAAATAACATCTCTAAGGATCCGATAAACTATCTATATATACAATAGAATACGATAGATAGATAATGTCTAATCAGTAAAGTACGATATTAAAATAGTGTTAAGGCGTTACCATAATCCCCTTAACACATTTTATTCCCAAAAGCATATACAAGACCGTAGTTTCCCCAAAACCGGAAGTCACCAGAGGGCAATCCATATGCTAAAGGTACAAACCAAAACGTAGTGGTCGCGAATAGGATAATCAGTATGACAAGGTACATGAGGCGATACCAACTAGGATACTAGTAGTTGCGTGATCCAGACTGATGTTGAGCATAGCAGCTAATACCTCAACACCGCGAACAACACTACCAAATCAAGGGGTGCACCCAAATCAAATCATAAAAGTAATAGATATGGTATCGAAGAAGTGCGTTCGTTAGAGGTGGCGAACCTCAATGGCCCGGCACGGCTCCTGTTTTAGTCATGTCAGGGGTCATCCAATATCGTTCTCTTTCTTCAGTCAACGCGTTCACCAATCCATCCACTTCGTTCTGGATCAACACTTCGCGTGTAATAGTTATTAAAGTGGTTTTCGGTATCGACAGAGAGTATGTCCATACCCGATCCCGGTCTCTTTAATAACTACGTATTTATTACCCGATGGTCATTTAAGTTTAAGTTTAAACAAATCAAAGTCCGAAAATCAAGCTGCAAATTTGACTTCCAAAATTTGACATTTCACGATTCCATTTATTTCGGATATTAAAACCTCTTTCCAAAAGCAATCTTTTAGTTCATCATTTGAGTTATCAATATAATTAAGTATTCAAATTCAATTTAATAAATCTCACTTATTAAATTTTGTTAATACTCCAATTAATTCGGTTTAATGGTAAATTTTAGTTCACATCATATAATCCAAATTCTATTCATTTCAATTCGTATTTACATTCATCGATACATTAACCATAATCATAAATTTGATTAAATCAATTTTATTAAATTTAAATCATTTTAAATTTAAACTATCACTAAATTAAATCCATAAAACTTTAGTTAGTTTCGTATTCCACTTAAGTCAAAAAAAATTTTAATCTCGAACTTAATTTATGTCAAGTTTCAAATCTATTTAATTAAAACCGATTTTTAATCTAAATCTAACAACCTAATAAATTTTCAAATTATTAAATTCTAACTTCCTTGTTTTTAAATCTCATTTCAAATAAATTTGCCAATTCGTTTTATTCAATTAAATAGGTTCATTAATCCGTTTCAATTAAACTCCATTAATTTATTCCTATTAATTTATTTCGATTTAATCCATAAATTAAATCCATTAAGTTCGTTACTGAATTTCCAAACAAATTGTTAAGTCATTCCTTAATTTCTAATAGATTTCAATTTTAAAATAATTTTTGTTGACCAATCGGGTTTCTTATTTTTAATTATCTATCCTAGGCCAAGTTGTTTAATTGGGTATTTATCATTTCAACCCGATATCATTCAATATAAAACAAAGCATAGCAAAGGGAACTTGCAGTGTGATAACTGGGATGGTGTCAAAGTAAATAAACAAGTAATAGCAAACATACATAACAATTTAACAATTTATTCAAATAATCCCGAATTAATCATATTAACTCACATTTGTTATTATGCAAATTAATACAATTATTCCTAGAATCCACACTATTATTTGCTGCGGATTAAAGATTTTTACATTATGATTTTTACTTGGTGTCCGTTATCAAATTTCTACATCAATCGTACATATCAATTTTAATGTCACTATTATTTACCCTAATTAACATCATATTACAGTTCAACATGTTTAATCAGATTAAACAATACATGGCGTCAATTTTAGAAATTAACAGTTTATTTCAACCAAATTTTAACAATCAACAATTTAATATCCAAATTTAATATTAACAACAATTATCACTTGATTATCATAGCATAACAGATTGAGTCGTGAACAAAATATTCACCTTGCGTGGTTAGAGAAGATGGTGCGGCACGAAGAAAAATAGATAAAATAGACCCTAATAGGCACGACGCAAAATGAACACAAACTGCAATCAAACAAATAATTAATCAATAATTTGTTTATTGTAATATATATCGATTGAATATATATATAAACCATACCAACGACGAAGCAAGATAGATTCGTTAAGCGGGGATGGAAATACTTATGCTTCCGGATCAATAGCAGGAGCTGAAACAACATAGCAACAGACTGTATGTGAGCAACCAAAATTTCAAAGTATATACTTTTATATAATATAACAGTTTTATATATATACTTATATATATATATATATAACTAATGTGCACAGAGCATGATTTCGGCCACTGCGAGGCACAATGGTGACGGCGGAGCGGCTGGGACAGAGCGGGGCTGGAGCGGGCTAGTCGGGCTGGCGGGGCTGGACTGGGGACGGGGCAGTGGGCTGGGGCTGCATGGGGCAGTGGGTCGGAGGTGGGGTGCATGGGGCTGCTGGTGCAGGCGGGCAGTGGCTGGGCGCGGGCCGAACGCGGGGACGGCGGTGGGCTGGGTGGAGCTGGACGCGGGGACGGCGGTGGGTCGGGTGGAGCTGGACGCGGGGACTGGGCGGAGGCTGCGGGAGGTTGGAGGTGGGTTAGGGTGGCGGGCGAAGCAGGGCGGAGGTGGGGTAGGTTGCCGGGGAAGCAGGCGACGAGCTGGTGGCCGGGGCGAAGCAGGGCGGGCAGTGGGCGCAGTGGCGGAGGGGAGTGGGACGGGGTTTGGCTCGGCGCTGCTGGCGGTTGGGGACGGTGGGTGGTGGCGAAGGCGGAGGCTGGTGGTCTTGGCCTATGGCGTAGGCGAGCCGGGCAGTGGCGGAGGCGAATGGAGTTTGCAGTGGAGGGGAGTTAGGGGGAGGTTGGAGCTGAAGGAAGAAGAGAAAGAAAGGGGAGAGGTGGGTTTCTGTCTTTTGAAATTTAAAAGAAAATATATGAACGAAGAAGACAGAGGCAGAGCAACGTACCTATTCTCTTTCTTCTGAGGCAAAGTGAACTGATGCAGAGTAATAAATGAGGGAAGATATATACACATGATTCAGAGTGTGCATACATCAGTGCAATGATGATTTTTCAAAGTGGAGGCTGTTGGATTTCCAAGACAGCTGAATAGACTTCTTGAATTTTTAACGTTGGGAGGTTGGGTACCGGTTTGTGTGGCGTAACGGACCAGTTTGTACTCCGTTAACCAATTATTAACTTGCAATGCCGAACTCCGATTGACACAAACAAATATACCGCTTTGATCAGCGCGGCGAGGCGTACACTACGGTATAAAGATATTGGTGGTTTGACATTGTTTGCGAAGTGGTAAATCTTATTGAACTATTTTTTTCGAGCGACAATTTAGCTAGCAATTAAAAGCGGAATTTGACGAAACGAAATGCGCCGTCATGATCAGAATATTTTTCTTATGCAACATTGTGAAAAATATTTGAGTTCGAACGATAGAAAATTTACACATAAAATTTAAACTAATATGTAAATTCGGCGAGCGAAATTTACTTCAATATTTTTCGACAAAATTTTACGTACGCCTATGTCTATCTAGGCGCATTCCAAATGTGAAGTTTGAATGGCAACGGAAGTTGTTTGTGAATATTTGAAATTTCTATTACGGAGAATGCAGCAAAACACCGAAGAATAAGATCGACAGAGCTAAAGATGTCCGAATTTTGAAAAACGAAAAATGACGTCTTTGTTAGAAGATGATTTAGAATTTTTCTATGTAAAAATATTTAGGTTCGGAAGATAAAATTTTCCACGTTTTAAAATGAACTGATGTGCAGTAAAATGCGCACGAAATTTACTGCGGTATTTTCCGACGAAACTTTACCCATATCTACAATCATCTAGGCGCAATTTAGAAACAAAGTTTGGACGTTGATTGAAATCGTATGTAAGTTTCACATTTTATATTAAAATAACAGTTCTAAAATTTTTAAAATTGGTCAGAATTTCAGGGTCGTTACATTCTCCCCTACTCAAAACTTTTCGTCCTCGAAAAGGAACAAAGTAAAGAGTGGAAGAGCAGATAACAGAGATACAATGGATTTAGAATAGATTATTGAATATAGTAAAGAGTATAGAATGGAATTTACCTTCAACAAACAATTCTGGATTAGAATCCCGAATACTCTCCTTGGTTTCCCAAGTGCAATCACGATCATCGGGACTCCATTGGACTTTGACTAGGCTAACCGACTTCCTTCTAAGTTGCTTTGTATCCCTATCAACAATGCGAAGTGGTCTCCTCTCTATAGTCAAATCCGGCTCAATATCCACCTCATCTAACTGAGCAATAGGGATGGTCATGGATGGATCATGTACAACCTTCCGAAGATGGGAAACGTGGAATACGTTGTGCACGCCCTCAAATTTCTCCGGCAATGCAACTCTGTAGGCTAGTGTACCAATTCTCTCAGTGATAGTGAATGGTCCAACAAATCTAGGAGCGAGCTTCCCTCTACGACCAAATCGAATAACATTCTTCAAAGGTGATACCTTAAGGAATACCTTATCCCCAACCTGGAATTGTAAATCTCTTCTACGCCTATCAGCATAGCTCTTCTGCCTATCCTGTGCGGTCTTCATCTTCCTTCTGATTTCATTAACCTTCTCGGATGCTTCTATAATCATATCTGGGCCAAGAATCAATCGATCACCAGGCTCAATCCAACAAGCTGGCGATTTGCATGGCCGTCCATATAAAGCTTCGAACGGTGCCATATCGATACTTGCCTGAATATAAATGTGGTTAAAATTTAATTCAAATTTACTCATTCAAATTGAAATTTTTGATTTACCTGATAACTGTTATTATAAGTGAATTCAACCAAATGGAGATGGTCTTCCCAAGATCCACCGAAATCAATAATGCAGGCTCGGAGCAGATCCTCCAAAATCTGATTCACCCTTTCAGCTTGGCCATCTGTTTGAGGATGATAAGCTGTGCTCAGATTCAGTTTAGTGCCCAAGACGTCCTGAAATGCCTTCCAGAATTTACTAGTGAATAAAGGGTCTCTATCGCATACAATACTAGATGGAACTCCATGAAGTCTAACAATCTCTCTCATATATATCTCGGCCAAACTCAAAGCAGTACGAGTGGTCTTAACAGGAATAAAGTGAGCAGATTTGGTCAATCTATCCACAATCACCCATATACTCTCGTTACCTTTTCTGGTCCTCGGTGATCCATCAATGAAGTCCATAGAAATCTGATCCCATTTCCAACACGGAATCTCCAGGGGTTGAAGTAATCCTGCCGTCTTTTGGTGATCGGCCTTAACTTGTTGGCAAGTGGTGCATCTACTGACATATATAGAAATATCCCTCTTCATCCCACTCCACCAATATAAACGCTTCATATTTTGGTACATCTTAGTGACACCAAGATGAAATGAAAGTGATGACCGATGGTTTTCTCTAAGCACTTCTTGCCTCAATCCATCGACATTAGGAACGCAAATACGGTTGTCAATCCTCAGAACTCCATTACTATCTATCTGTGCTCCCACTTTACTGTCGGCATTTCCAACTCTACCAAGAACTAACTCCTTCATGCGATAGAGCAAGGTGTCCTCATATTGCTTAGCTTTGATGCGATCCACAAGAGATGGGGAGATAACAAGCTGAAATAGCATGCCTTCTACAAGATTACAACATGACAATGCTTTGCTACGGCTCAAAGCATCAGCAACAACATTTGCTTTCCCAGGAGTATAATTGATGTCGAGATCATATGCAGCTAAGAATTCGAGCCATCGGACTTGTCTCTGGTTCAAATCCTTCTAAGAAAAGATATATCTCAAGGACTTATGATCGGTGAATAATTCAAATTTAATTCCCAAAAGATGATGCCTCCATAGTTTCAAAGCAAATACAACTGCAAGAAGCTCTAGATCATGAGTTGCATAGTTTACTTCATGGATCTTCAACTGGCGGCCAGCATAAGCAATAACCTTTCCGTTTTGCATAAGAAGAGCGCCTAAACCTTCTCGGCAAGCATCTGTATAGTCTGTTAATTCTTCACTTCCATCAATTACCGCAAGAACTGGGGCTGAGGTTAACTTACACTTCAACTTAATAAAAGCTGATTCGCACTTCTCACTCCAAATAAACTTGACATCCTTTCGGGTTAAAGCAGTGAGTGGGGCAGAAATCCGGGCAAAGTGCTCAATAAATCTACGATAATAGCCGGCCAAGCCCAAGAAGCTACGGATATTAGTAGGAGTTTTGGGATTCTCCCAATCCTGTAGATAAATTTCAAATTAGAAAGGGATAAGAGGGATTGAATAGAAATAACGAATAGGATAGAACTTACATTGATTACGGCGATCTTAGCTGGATTGATCGAAATCCCATTTTCAGAAACTATGTGGCCCAGGAATCTCACTTTGTCTCGCCAGAAGTGGCATTTAGAGAATTTGGCCTTAAGTTGATGATTTCAGAGAGTTTCCAGAACATAAGCAAGATGTGTCTCATGCTCCTTCTTGTCTTTGGAAAAGACGAGAATATCATCAATGAAAACAAGAACAAACTTGTTAAGTACATCCCGAAAGACTTGATTCATCAAGTCGACGAAATAAGCAGGTGCGTTGGTCAAACCGAATGGCATAACCAACCATTCATAGAATCCGTTCTCGGTACGGAAGGCTGTCTTATGAATACTATCTTCTGCTACCCTGAGTTGGTGGAACCCTGGCAAGATCAAGTTAGGAGAAAACTTTAGCTCCATGGAGCTGATCGAATAAATCATTGATGCAAGGCATCGGATAGCGGTTCTTGAGAGTGCGTTTGTTCAGCTCCCTGAAATCAACACACATGCGAAGAGACCCTTCCGATTTGGTGACAAATACAACTACGGCGCCCCATTCAGAACAACTTCTCCTAATCAAACCCCTAGCAAATAGATCATCAATTTGAGTTTTAAGTTCAGCTTTTTCTTTAGGCGCCATCCTTCTGTGAGGGAGAACTACGGGAGTAGCTCCAGGAATAAGGTCAATGCGGAAATCGATTTCCCGTTTAGGAAGTAGGGAGTTGACCTCTCCAAATACATCGAGAAATTTCTGAACAATTGGGGTAGTACTAAGATCATCCGGGTGAGCATCAAGAGAGAATATGAAGCTTCCGGCATATTTCTGCGGTGATTTGCATTTAATGACAAGCGGTAGGCCCTTGTCATTGACCAGAGAAACAGAACGGGCCTTGCAAGAAATAACAGCATCGAATTTCCTTAACCAATCAGCACCTAACAAGATGTCAAATGCTGCGAAGCCAAGAACATAAAAATCCCAAGTGAATCGATATCTTCCATACAAGAGCACAACCTCTTTACAAATTCTACTGAGGTTGGCAAGTCCTCCAATAGGGTTGGAGACGCATAAGGAAGTAGTAGCAAGAGTAGATTCTAAGCTGAGCTTATTGCAAAGATCAATAGATATGAAGCTATGAGAAGCACCAGTATCGAATAATACCCTAATAGGTAAATCATGTAATGAAAAAGTACTTCGTAAGGTACCTTGGTCATCCTGAGCAGGCGGTGTAGGAGTGGTGATAGCAAATACTCCAGATGGTGTGCCACGCTTATACAGTGGGCAGTCTTTCTTGAAATGACCCGGCTGGAGGCAGACATAGCATAAATCTTTCCTAGTCGTAGAAGGTGGGGGAACAGCAGCTCCTGAAGATGGACAACTATTAGCATAATGGCCCTTCTTATCGCATTTGAAGCAAGTGATATTAGCAAGGTCGATTGGGCTTTTCTGAGCATATCCCAATCCTGTAGTCTTCTACCAACCTTTCTTTTGTTGATCAAAGTTCATCTTCCTCTCCCGGGCTGGCTAGAGGAGGGCTGAGTAGGAGTGGTCTTGGCAGTAGGTCCCCTAGGCTTCGCCTCATATCTAAGAGCATAGTCAACAAGCTCTGTGAAGGTGCAGTGAGTGTGGCCAGTAAGCAAGTCATAATACTCCGGTCTAGCTCCCAAAATGAACTTCTCGTTCTTTAGAAGGGGTGTATCAATAAATCCCGGGCCGAACTTGGAGAGTTCGTTGAATTTCCTCTCATATTCCGAAAAGGTCATACTGCCTTGCTTAAGATCCATAAAAGCTCTATAAAGTTGGGTTTTCCCAGCAGCTGGCATCCATTGTGCCGAGAAAGTATCCCTAATCAAAAGATAGACAAAATGAATAACATTCCAAAGATAGAAGAATTTAGACTACGAAATCCAAATAATTTTATACCTAAACTGGGCCCAAGTGATGGTGTTCTCCTCGATACGAGAAGTAACTGATTCCCACCAATCTTGCGCGGCATCCTGAAGTTGCCAGGCAGCAAGCTGACGCTTCTGAGCATCAGTGATCTCTAGACCAGAAAATATCTTCTCTAAGCCTTTAAGCCATTGCTGAGCCTCAATAATGTTCTCGGATCCAGAAAACTTAATACCTCCCAGCTGTGTATACTCCTTACTAAGAATGGTGAATTTGACAGGAGCTGGAGCGACAGGTGCAGTCTGAGCAGGACCATGGTCCCTTCCTCCCCTATGGTTTCCTCTGGTACCCATCCTGAAATACCAAAGAGATTGTTAAAGCCAAAGGATAGAAAATAATAGAATTTTTTTAAGGAAAGTCTAATCAACGAATCAAAGAAGTTTGAAATGAAAGGATTTGGATATTGAATCGATTCTCCTCATTCTAGGGTATTGCTACCCTATCTCTAATGAGTTTATATATAATCCCAAACTAAGGTTTTTTAGGGAAACCGAAGCTCTGATACCAACTGTAACAACCCGTATATTTGGACCATTTAAATTGACAATAATCCACACATGTCAACTTAAATAATACAAAACACGAATCATTATGGGATTATAAATACATAAATGTAAATGAGAATCAATACAACATCATAGACACAGAACAGTCACAGAATAATGCAGCGGAAAATACATCGTCATAATAGCAGTTCATGAAGCCACTACATAATATACAACAATGTCTTAACATCAAGTGACTAATACAAAAATGTCCAACAGACTAGGACATCAATACAGGAATAGAAATAGACTGATAAAGATAAATGCTAAGCCTCCAGCATCTTCAACCAACCTTGATCAGCAAACTGGATAGCTTCAGACTGACCCGAGCATATACAAAAGAAACACTCGAGTCAGGACTCAAAATCTTATACAATTAAATCAAGTGCAAGGGAATAGTTCATAACTTAAAGATGGATAAAATAACATCTCTAAGGATCCGATAAACTATCTATATATACAATAGAATACGATAGATAGATAATGTCTAATCAGTAAAGTACGATATTAAAATAGTGTTAAGGCGTTACCATAATCCCCTTAACACATTTTATTCCCAAAAGCATATACAAGACCGTAGTTTCCCCAAAACCGGAAGTCACCAGAGGGCAATCCATATGCTAAAGGTACAAACCAAAACGTAGTGGTCGCGAATAGGATAACCAGTATGACAAGGTACATGAGGCGATACCAACTAGGATACTAGTAGTTGCGTGATCCAGACTAATGTTGAGCATAGCAGCTACTACCTCAACACCGCGAACAACACTCCCAAATCAAGGGGTGCACCCAAATCAAATCACAAAAGTAATAGATATGGTATCGAAGAAGTGCGTCCGTTAGAGGTGGCGAACCTCAATGGCCCGGCGCGGCTCCTGTTTTAGTCATGTCAGGGTCATCCAATATCGTTCTCTTTCTTCAGTCAACGCGTTCACCAATCCATCCACTTCGTTCTGGATCAACACTTCGCGTGTAATAGTTATTAAAGTGGTTTTCGGTATCGACAGAGAGTATGTCCATACCCGATCCCGGTCTCTTTAATAACTACGTATTTATTACCCGATGGTCATTTAAGTTTAAGTTTAAACAAATCAAAGTCCGAAAATCAAGCTGCAAATTTGACTTCCAAAATTTGACATTTCACGATTCCATTTATTTCGGATATTAAAACCTCTTTCCAAAAGCAATCTTTTAGTTCATCATTTGAGTTATCAATATAATTAAGTATTCAAATTCAATTTAATAAATCTCACTTATTAAATTTAGTTAATACTCCAATTAATTCGGTTTAATGGTAAATTTTAGTTCACATCATATAAACCAAATTCTATTCATTTCAATTCGTATTTACATTCATCGATACATTAACCATAATCATAAATTTGATTAAATCAATTTTATTAAATTTAAATCATTTTAAATTTAAACTATCACTAAATTAAATCCATAAAACTTTAGTTAGTTTCGTATTCCACTTAAATCAAAAAAAAATTTAATCTCGAACTTAATTTATGTCAAGTTTCAAATCTATTTAATTAAAACCGATTTTTAATCTAAATCTAACAGCCTAATAAATTTTCAAATTATTAAATTCTAACTTCCTTGTTTTTAAATCTCATTTCAAATAAATTTGCCAATTCATTTTATTCAATTAAATAGGTTCATTAATCCGTTTCAATTAAACTACATTAATTTATTCCTATTAATTTATTTCGATTTAATCCATAAATTAAATCCATTAAGTTCGTTACTGAATTTCCAAACAAATTGTTAAGTCATTCCTTAATTTCAAATAGATTTCAATTTTAAAATAATTTTTGTTGACCAATCGGGTTTCTTATTTTTAATTATCTATCCTAGGCCAAGTTGTTTAATTGGGTATTTATCATTTCAACCCGATATCATTCAATATAAAACAAAGCATAGCAAAGAGAACTTGCAGTGTGATAACTGGGATGGTGTCAAAGTAAATAAACAAGCAATAGCAAACATACATAATAATTTAACAATTTATTCAAATAATCCCGAATTAATCATATTAACTCACATTTGTTATTATGCAAATTAATACAATTATTCCTAGAATCCACACTATTATTTGCTGCGGATTAAAGATTTTTACATTATGATTTTTACTTGGTGTCCGTTATCAAATTTCTACATCAATCGTACATATCAATTTTAATGTCACTATTATTTACCCTAATTAACATCATATTACAGTTCAACATGTTTAATCAGATTAAACAATACATGGCGTCAATTTTAGAAATTAACAGTTTATTTCAACCAAATTTTAACAATCAACAATTTAATATCCAAATTTAATATTAACAACAATTATCACTTGATTATCATAGCATAACAGATTGAGTCGTGAACAAAATATTCACCTTGCGTGGTTAGAGAAGATGGTGCGGCACGAAGAAAAATAGATAAAATAGACCCTAATAGGCACGACGCAAAATGAACACAAACTGCAATCAAACAAATAATTAATCAATAATTTGTTTATTGTAATATATATCGATTGAATATATATATAAACCATACCAACGACGAAGCAAGATAGATTCGTTAAGCGGGTTTGGAAATACTTATGCTTCCGGATCAATAGCAGGAGCTGAAACAACATAGCAACAGACTGTATGTGAGCAACCAAAATTTCAAAGTATATACTGTTATATAATATAACAGTTTTATATATATACTTATATATATATAATTGATGTGCACAGAGCATGATTTCGACCACGGCGAGGCACAATGGTGACGGAAGAGCGGGGCTGGAGCGGGCTGGCGGGGCTGGACTGGGGACGGGGCAGTGGGCTGGGGCTGCATGGGGCAGTGGGTCGGAGGTGGGGTGCATGGGGCTGCTGGTGCAGGCGGGCAATGGCTGGGCGCGGGCCGAACGCGGGGACGGCGGTGGGATGGGTGGAGCTGGACGCGGGGACGGCGGTGGGCCGGGTGGAGCTGGACGCGGGGACTGGGCGGAGGCTGCGGGAGGTTGGAGGTGGGGTAGGGTGGCGGGCGAAGCAGGGCGGAGGTGGGGTAGGTTGCCGGGGAAGCAGGCGGCGAGCTGGTGGCCGGGGCGAAGCAGGGCGGGCAGTGGGCGCAGTGGCAGAGGGGAGTGGGACGGGGTTGGGCTGGGCGCTGCTGGCGGTTGGGGACGGTGGGTGGTGGCAAAGGCGGAGGCCGGTGGTCTTGGCCTGTGGCGGAGGCGAGCCGGGCAGTGGCGGAGGCGAATGGAGTTTGCAGTGGAGGGGAGTTAGGGGGAGGTTGGAGCTGAAGGAAGAAGAGAAAGAAAGGGGAGAGGTGGGTTTCTGTCTTTTGAAATTTAAAAGAAAATATATGAACGAAGAAGACAGAGGCAGAGCAACGTACCTATTCTCTTTCTTCTGAGGCAAAGTGAACTGATGCAGAGTAATAAATGAGGGAAGATATATACATAGGATTCAGAGTGTGCATACGTCAGTGCAATGATGATTTTTCAAAGTGGAGGCTGTTGGATTTCCAAGACAGCTGAATAGACTTCTTGAATTTTGAATGTTGGGAGGTTGGGTACCGGTTTGTGTGGCGTAACGGACCAGTTTGTACTCCGTTAACCAATTAATAACTTGCAACGCCGAACTCCGATTGACACAAACAAATATACCGCTTTGATCAGCGCGGTGAGGCGGACACTACGGTATAAAGATATTGGTGGTTTGACATTGTTTGCGAAGTGGTAAATCTTATTGAACTATTTTTTTCGAGCGACAATTTAACTAGCAATTAAAAGCGGAATTTGACGAAACGAAATGCGCCGTCATGATCAGAATATTTTTCTTATGCAACATTGTGAAAAATATTTGAGTTCGGACGATAGAAAATTTACACATAAAATTTAAACTAATATGTAAATTCGGCGAGCGAAATTTACTTCAATATTTTTCGACGAAATTTTACGTACGCCTATGTCTATCTAGGCGCATTCCAAATGTGAAGTTTGAATGGCAACGGAAGTTGTTTGTGAATATTTGAAATTTCTATTACGGAGAATGCAGCAAAACACCGAAGAATAAGATCGACGGAGCTAAAGATGTCCGAATTTTGAAAAACGAAAAATGACGTCTTTGTCAGAAGATGATTTAGAATTTTTCTATGTAAAAATATTTAGGTTCGGAAGATAAAATTTTCCACGTTTTAAAATGAACTGATGTGCAGTAAAATGCGCACGAAATTTACTGCGGTATTTTCCGATGAAATTTTACCCATATCTACAATCATCTAGGCGCAATTTAGAAACAAAGTTTGGACGTTGATTGAAATCGTATGTAAGTTTCACATTTTATATTAAAATAACGGTTCTAAAATTTTTAAAATTGGTCGGAATTTCAGGGTCGTTACATTATTAATAAAAGCGAAATTGAAATGAAATTTAACTTAATTTAATTTAAATAAAATGAATTTTGAAAAGGAATTTAACATAAGTTGGGTGAAATGCAATAATTTTTGAAATGATATTGATTGTGATTTGGAATGAATTAATGAAATTGAATAATGAAATGAGTTAAATGAAATTGAATTTGATTTAAAATGGATATGTACTTAAATTGTGGTGAAGGTAAACATAAGAAGTGCTGAATAAATGTTTACAATAACTTAAGTAAAATTTGATGGAATGGTTCTTAAGTGATATTAGTATTGAAAGAATATACTAAGTAATAAACGAATGTGAATAAAGTAATATGAATAATGATAATAAATAAATGAATGCAAATAAAAGAATCTGAATAACGAGAAACTAATTAAAATAAATACGTAAGTTGTATGTATATTATTTTATTCGCATAACTATTTGTCTAGGTTCGAATATACGATTTCGAGACGATTTACATCGATCCGAACAAGGATTTTTAACTCGATTCTCGACGACGAACACTGGATATGGATTTTTGATTGATTCTGGAATTCTATATCATAATATATGGCTATGTAAGGAGAATGGTGATTTCTAATCAAGGATCCGGATCTGGGTCCGCACTAGAGTGGTCGTGTAGATGATGCTAGTTCAGAAGTGAGATTGTGTGATCGAGCGAGCGATCGGATTTGGTATCGTGTATGGATGGTGATATATATATATATATATATATATATATATATATATATATATATATATATATATATCTTATGGGTTTTGTCATAATTGAAAGTTCACAATTGAAAATACAAAATAACATGATTATGAATTATATGATAGGATATCATTAGTAAGTAAGATGCAGGTATATAAAAGCAAGATCTAGTTATGCCTTTGGTTTTACAAGTAAATTTTGATTGCCCGATTAAAAGCGACATGTTTATATTGTTGTTTGATTAGATGGTTTTATGATTGAGCCACTTGGCTTTTGTTTTATTTTGTTGGTTTGGGTCCGTAGTGGAGATTTGTAGTTGTTTCGATCTAGCCATGAAAAAGAGACGCAGGCAAAATTTTCCGTAACTTTAAGGCGTTAGAAAATTTTTGAAATTTTTTTATAACTAAGATTTGATGTTTATGTTATAACTTGGAATGATATTAGCTAGAATCTATGTATGAATTTAAAGACTTAAGAAAAGGTGATGGAAAAGTTTCGACAAATTGATTTTGGAAGGCAAAGGGCTTAAAAGAATTTGGTAATCTATTTCAACTAATTGGTTTTGAAAAGTTAATGGGTTTGGGTATTTCCTTACTTGCTAATTTCGATGATGAAATCCTTTTAAGGGGGGAAGAATATAACGACCTAGAATTTTAGTCATTTGAATTTGGAATATAATTGATATAAAATATTTAAAAGTTAATTTTATAAGTTAAATAACTTGAATTTCAAATATAGCGATTTATTTGATAATTAAATTGTTGAAATTAATATTTGGGATTGTTTAAATAATTAAATCATTAATTTAATGTGAATAAAAAATAATTTCAAAAGTTAATTTAAATTCTATTTAAATAAGAATGAAGATAGTAAACTTAAAGTTTAGATTTAAAAGTGATTAATTTGGTTTTTATAATAACTCGTTTTAATTAACGTGTAAAAATAGCCTTCCGGGGCACTCTCTCGGATTTTGATGAAACCAGTTTCATTGGATTTGTAATAATGTATTATTATATATAGTCGGATTTCGTGGCGTTTGGACGTATCATTTGGTCATGCGAGTTTGAGATGCTTATAAATTAATTTCATAAATTAATTTAGTATAAATTGGTTTGAAAAGGTAAATTCTTTATATGATCGAATTTGGTCTCGAGACTAGTTCCATCATGTTCTGAATAAGGGTATTACATATAGAACGCCAGGTGGCATGTCTCGGTAGGAGTTCCAGATTTTCGAACGTTTAAAGTTGGATATTTTCGAATATAAAATATTATATATATATATATATATATATATCCAATAGAACAACCCATACTTCACCATACTTCCATCACGTTCTACCCATACCCCCTTCTTTGGTAAGTCGTGTCTTACCAAAGGTATGTTCATTTTCCTTCAATTTGAATCCCTCCCCATCCGATGGCCCAAATTCATCGACGCCTCTTGAGGCTGTTTCAAGGAAAGTGTCGACTAAACAAATGTTCACGGCATCGAGCTCGAATTGTTTAATGATTGGATTTGGCTAATTCGACTCAAGGCGGTGCAGTTTTCGAGATGAACGACTAAAGCAAGATTGGCCGATTCCGGCGCTTCGGTGGACTTAGGGGCGATAGGATGTAAAGGAGAAGCGTAGGGGACGTGGAGGGCCACCTTCAGCCAAAGTTTGGTGGCGCATAGGCGATAGTGGCGGCGACATTTTGGAGTTGAACGGAAATCGTTCTCTTTGATTTTCGTGCTAGCAATGGCGAATTTGGTGATGGGACCACTCGCGTTTGGGAGCACGTGGATGGGGCCAGTGATAGAAGCGAGAAGACGGCAGCTGGATGGCCCCGGTAGCGGCGGTAAGGAAGAAGGTTGGCGCCTGGGTGGTTCGTATGTGTGAACGAGAATGTTTGGGGAGGAAGAGTAATTAAGTTAAGTTAATTAATTTATATATGATGTAATTAGAGAAGTTGATTATAATTTAATTCTGTAAATTAAAATTGTGATAACTAATTCATTTTAGGTTGGAATTGAACGTGGTCAATCGCGTCTAGATCGTATTGACGTGAACTACGTTGTGGTGGTAATAGATTGGAACTTGTAGAAATTTCATGTTAAATCGAACGTCGTTCGATTTAGATGGAATCTAAGACGTCCCAGCGATGACTTAAATAATGGTGAGTTAAACTCACCTTTTTGGTTAACCAGAAATATTATATAGTTAATAAAAATTGTTGATTGGATGTTTGGATGATTTACTGTTTTTATCAGTTGGTTTGGATTTATTCCCGCCTTTGGAGCGGATGACCTTTTATATATAACTTCCTAATAGCGGATGACCCATATTATATGATTAGATATTGTTTGTGATGCAGTGAGATAGGTTGGAGGGATCCAACAGAATTCCTCACCATTGTTGATTTTGTTTACATGTGTTGATATATATATATATGAGTTGTAATGCAAGGGGACAGGTTGGAGGGATTCAATGGGATTCCTCGCTATTGTTGATTTATTTCCAATAAAATTCCTATTATATGAATTATTGGATATGAAACCTGATTTAGGGACACTATTACATTCAAAACTGAAATCCAGTAGTGATAGAAAATCAAAATCAATATTTGTTAAGCGTTGGGTAGCTATTGGCTTCAAATTAGTATTTTAAAAATACTATAAATTGCCATTTGAGTTGGAATTGGTTTTTGAGACGCGAAATGATTTTAAAATCCGGATTTGGGCTTCAAAAATATTTTGTTTTAAAAGATTTAATTTCTATTTTATTCCAACCTTTTTATCTATCTTTTTCCAAGTTATTTATTTATATTTAATATTGTTTTAAAGGTTATTTATTTAATATTGTTTGAAAAGATTATTTATTAATATTTAGTATTATTAAAGTTATCTATTTAAAATTAATATTATTTAAGGTTATTTATCAATATTTTAATATTTTGAGGATTAATTATTTAAAAAATTAATATGGTTTGAAATTAATAATAACGATTTATCAATACTATTTTATAAATTAATTATTATTAATTATAAAAAGGTTGGAAATTAATTATTAAAGTTTTATTTATAATGTCTATGAAATTATTAATTTTTATTTTAAGATGTTTTAAGGTTAGTAAATATCTATTTATATTTATTTATAACTTTTATTATTTATAACTATCATTGTGTAATAGTGTTTGAAGTAAATGATTTTTATTATTTATAAATGTTAGAGATTTATAAATGGAGTTTTATAAACAAGATTTGGGTTTTAAAATGGACGTTTCTTAGAATGATTTGGAGACTTAAAGGGATATTATTTACAAGATGAAAAGAGTTTATAAATGATTTTAGATATTTATAAAAGAATTTTAGAAATGAGTTATGAACTTATAAGAAGAGTTTTATAATTAGTTTTATAGAATTTTAACGAGTTTATAAATATTTTGAAATTTATAAAAGAGTTTATAATTGGAAATGGAGGTTGAAAGGCGTTTCTATATAGAGTTTATAAACAGTTTCAGAGATTTATAAAAATGTTTTATAAATGGTTTTTGAGATTTACAAGGGATTTATAAATGAATTTTGAAGTGTATAAAAAAGAAATCTTTCTCAGTATACTTATAGCGTTAAGATAAGTACATGGGTGCTTTCGAAATATTGAAAATTATAGGAATTTGTGGTATATCTTTGTAAAGGTATTTATATACAAGTGTTAAAAAGCGATTTTATTAATGAAGAGATTAATTAAAGGGCCAGTGGTTGCTAATGTGCTTAACCAATATTGGTTTTCCCTATGGAATAAAACCTTGATTTGGATGTTTGTTTATTCGATAGTTAAATGATCGACTATCAAATTTGGACCTAAAACGTAACTTTGGAAATATCTAGGAGAAACACGTGAGTTATATAGCACCGTCATCTCCAATGATTTTGTATTGTGCATATAAATCTCATTTCACTCTCCAAGAACAAATGATGAGGAAATCCGTCCACCGACGATTAGGAGGAGATCTCCGCTCTTATCTTTGACTGTTTATTTCCTAAAGAACTGAGGTTGGGTTTACCGAAAAGTATCGAATGTTGTTTCGAAGAGATCGGAATCAGATCTTTTATCCAAAAACCACTTCGATCCAACTCAAGCATTGCGAAGTGAAGACATCTTGAAGAAGATGGAATTGAAGATGGAGCTCTCAAGCATTTCCTTCAGTCCCCGGACAAACTTGTATGGATGAATGCTACTATTGCATTGGTTTCTTGGAGGAAATTATTAGCACTACAAGATGGTTTGCTAGGAGGAAATGGTAAGAGCGTGGCCTCTTCGAGCCTCACACTCGGGAAATAAATAAAGCATGTACATGCGGCAGGCTAAGTGGATCACACCCAAGTAGGGTATGATCATCCCAAATCTAGAGTGATATTCTTGTATGCTTCGGGATCCCATTGTATGGTTGTTGATCACAACCAAGAGGTGATCATACTCGGTGCTACTCGAGAAGGGGGTTGTGTCGATCCTGAGTAGAAGAGGTGCAATGTGTTGTAACCTCCCGTACATTTTATGTTGAGGTGTGGGGATTCGGCGGGTAAACCCTTACCCTTTGATAGTTGGAATCCATTATCCACTACGAGCCTTCGATTTTTAATTATAGAGCCTAGTATGCTAGAATTTAATTAATATAAAAATTTCGACCATGATCAATAAGTATTTGTATCTTAGACATTACTATAATATCAGAGGATTTTCTATAAAAATGTTTCGGTTATTGTAAGGTAAAAACCCATCCGTGTTTATGTGTGGCATGGTCTTACGAGATACTTTTAATCTCAAAGGGTTTTTTATAACTTTAAAATCCAATTGGTTGTGTTTTTCTCACGTTGGCTTTCCAGACTGACTCGGGTGTTATTCTATTATAATGCTCGAGTCAGACCGAGCATATTACAGATTTAGTTCTGATGCGTTGGAGCTTCTGGAAACGAGCTGGAGGCCTAGAGACGTATTCACGTGTATGGTTATTTTCCACTGCATTCATTGATGTATCTATCAGCAATTGTAAGGATAGGTTGTTATAACTGTCCGAGCTGAAATAGGTTAGTATACTCTGATTGATGTCTGTTTATACATATACAACAGTTTGTTTGTGTAAAGATTTGTTGTATATTATAGATTATTTGTTCCGCTATGAGATTCTATGTTGTTTGATTTCTTTCTCTCTTCTTTCTTCTTCCTTCTTCCTTCTTTCTTTTTCTTTAACAATCTGGTTTTCCTGCATTAAATTACTCGGCATGCAATACAATGGACGTATTAGTGTCGATTTTCGAAGGTCGAAAATCCTGGTTGTTACAAATTTTGTGTAACATTCTAAATATCTAAACCATTAGATTGTAAATTGATCTTTATCCTACATGACCAATAAGTGTCATTACTGCCATTAAAAAGCGGGGGTTCAGTAGTAGATTGTCCTTCGACAAAAGTATTAACAAATGTACTAATAGTGTTGTTAGCCATTAAAACTTTTCAAAAATCAAATTATGAGTTTTTAAAGAACTAGTGCTTCGATACTAAATGTGGGTTGTGGAATTACGGATCTTAAGGCTAATTAAACACTAGAAGGGGTCGAATAGTGTTTCTAGTTTTTATGAATCTTTTTAAAATTCTTTCAAGTTTATTATTAACCAATACAGAATCAACAATCGCAGATGCAAACACAAACAAGTATAAATGCAGTAAAGTAAAAAGTACAGAATTAGAGAGATCTCACTAGTATTTTTATACTCGTTCAGAGTTACCCTACTTCTAGTCTCGTACAATGGCTTGTATAGATTTCTTTTTAAATGTCAATCTTTAAACAGGTAGAAGACATATCCAATTACAATCTTGATTTCGAGGCTACGAGACACACCCTCCTGATTTTTCGGGCTTAGGGTACACCCACTTGATTTGGATGGGCTACAAGTACACCCACTCGGATTTCTTGGCTATCAAGCATAGCCAATTGATTTGAACGGGCTACAATCACACTCAAGCAAATACAGCTAGAGTTTGATAGTTTTTCCAAAGATAATTTCTTGATCATTGGTTACAATGAATCATATAGTCTGTTGGATAACATTTTGATATTTGATTGAGAGAGAAATGATTGAAATCAGAGAGTAAATAGTAGAAATCAATACAATGAAGATTGAATTAATTCTAGTTGAATATGAGAAGATTTGAATATATTTTTCACTAGAAATTTTCGTAGAGTAATCAGAGAGAAGATAATAAGAAAGTAGTTGTTAAAAATTCATTTGAAAACCCCCCTATTTATATAGAGAATAAATAGACATGTCCATTCATGAAGAGTTACGATGAATAGACACTTCATTTCAAAATTTGAATTTCAAAATTGCGGCATGTATGTCAACATAGGTAGTGTAATTTGAAAACCTATTTATTTTAAAATATTTTGAAAATCTGATACTATGTAAACTAATTTGATACCTTGTAAAATAGTTTAAACATAGTTTATAAACATTTTAACCTTTGAAAAAAAATTATAAAATATTTTTAAATATATTTTGTTTTAAAGATAAAGGATTAGAAAATGAGAAATAGAGATCAAAGATTGCTACCAGAGACTTTTAAAATATTCTATGACTCTATAGAGTTTACTATAGTCTTGAGATCTTCATATCTTGATCTTTATACTCATGAGTCTTCATGTCTGTTATTTGAGTCTTTATACTGTACAATCATCGGTTCAATACCTATATATTATCTTGTAGTATGTAATATATAACTTGACAAAACATTAGTATCCATATTTTATATGAATGTATTATTATTATTAAAGTTGTTATAATCAAAATCAACAATTGAGGTATTAACATTGTGTTCTCTCTTTCTTTTCTATTCTATTTTTTTTATTTTACCCTAACTTTCAGTCTTTCCACCACTTAGGTGTTCGATACAATAATACAATGGATGCATTTAGTGTGGATGTTCGAGTGTCGAAAAGTTGGGTCGTTACATTTGGTATCAGAGCTCAAGGTTGAGTAAACACTTTGGCTTTGGTTGGGTATGGCTCATTAGAGATAGGGTAAGCGACACCATATAACGAGTCGAAATTATTATACATATGATAGCATATTTCACTACACTAGAAAAGCCATTTTGCCACGGCTCTTGGCCGTGGCTAAATAATTTTGCCACAACCCAGAGCCATGGCAAAATGGGGAGTGGAAAATATTTAGCCACGGCCCTAAGCCGTGGCTGTTTACATATTTGCCACGGCTTTGAGCCATAGCAAATATCTGTTTAGCCACGGCTTTGGGCCGTGGCTAATTTTTGTTTAGCCACAGTCCAAAACCGTGGCGAAATATAAATATACTAATATCATATTTTTTACTAGAATTTCAATTATAATCAAAGTTCCGATGACAATTTTACCATAAAATAAAAAAGATATCAATTTCGATTCCAGGATGTAATTCGACACATCTTAAAACTCTTGAAAAAAAATTGAAATATCACTGCAGAATAAAATCAAATTTATATCATAACATATTTTTCAAATATTTTAGTCAACTGAAACACTAAGCTACATTTCAAATAGTACTGCAGTACAACTAAAACACTATAGACACATTTACTACCATAACATGTTCCGCAGATCTCACAACCACATTTGTTTAAAGTAGAGTCACAAACAATAGTGTTTAATTACTAATAACACTAAATTGCAGTTAATGACATCTTGTTTTATACTTTTATCCAAGCTTGATAAGAGTTCAAATTCATCATTTGTTACTGCTGTAGTAGTCATACATTGTTACTTAGCTAGCATGTTGCATAATCTCTTCAATAGTGTCCTAAATTGCCAAATAGCCAATAGTCAATAATAAGATAATGACAGTAATATAAAAATTCAGTTCTATAAATAGATAAAGTGTTATATGAAATGTTACATTACCTTAAGTATGTATTGTTTACCCTTGACTTCTTGGTATGCAACTGAAATGTTGGTTTTTGTATAAACTTGCTTCCAGATGCTCCTTGACATTTGATATACATAATGTTTTGTTCTTAGAGCAAAATAAAAGCGAGAATGTATCATCGTATTCTAAGAAAAGGGAATTGGAACTTCAAGGAACAGCAATTGAACATGAGATAAATTGTAAAATAAGCAAAGAGCTCATTCAGTAATAAAGAGAGTACATACAAACTTTCTAGCAACTTTTTATTCAAACCATTAAAGACTCCAAGTTTAAGCTACTAATGGAACTCGAAGCTGAAAACATAGTATGTTTTTCATTGCTTGATGATTTCAAAAACAGTTATGCAAAAGAAATAGGAAGTGGGAAACCAAAAGAGAAGGCCAAGGTGTATTCAAAGTGTGAACAAATAGAAGGCAATGTTATGGAGCCAAGGGTTGAGTTTCATAATAATCATTTAAAAGATAGGAAAGAAAAAGATAGATTATTTTAGGAAATGTGTTTATCGGTTTGGGTACTAGGTTCTTATTAATGGCACCGGGAAAAAAAATAGAAGGTTAGTAATATGCGTGTGTAGTTGTCAAGTAAAAGATATTTGTTGTTTCTTAAAAAGCAAGTAAATGATAATGAGTCTAGGTGGGGTTATTTTTCTGTACTCTATAATTTGTGGATAATAGAAATCTGGTTGTACTACTTAGCCATTCTGTTTAAATCAATACTGCCTTTTTGTGTGTGTGAATATTTGGCTGCTTAATGTAGTTTACTTCCCCTTTTTGTTTGAAGTTACAATAAGTGCAAAAGGATGGTTATTAGTTTAATAAATTATTTAGAACTTGCTCGCTACAATTTATCCATTCATTAAATTAATCTGACTATAAATTTAAAATGAATGGATATGAATAGAGTACCTTGGGTATTTATTTCTCATGCAATCTTTCCCCTTACTTACTTTTCGAATGTTTTACATAGACTTTGGTAGATAACTTGCCAAAACGAATGAATAATATGGAATTTTTTATCATTGAAGCAACAAATTTTCTACTCGTTCTTTTGGTTTAAAAAAAGTGCTTATTACATTGTCATTGGCAGTCATTGGCTTTCTTGCATCATGATTAATGATACATGCTTATCATTATATGTTTATAAATCTTATGTTCATATTCCGTTGAATGTTTAATTTGAAAAGAAAAATATTTAATTTATAAAAGACTTCACTTTTCAAGATTGTAATTAATAGGTAAACCTGATGATGAGAATGAGATTTGAACTGCAAAAACTAACAACCTAGAACCTTGCACCTGTATTAATGGTTATTGGTAATTTTATTTATGGCTCGTACAAAGCTCACATAAACCTGCCCAATATCTGTCTTTGTTAAACTTACTCTTTGCAACACTAGATTTTAAGAATGTTTTGCATTTTTTTCATTGCATCAGTTTTTACGTATGTATCGATTGGAATGAAGTACATACTCAAACAATTTTAGTTCCATTACCATAGTTGGAAGGATGATCAATAAATGAAGAAACTCGGTTGGATTTGGTTTGAAAATAAGTTTGTATTGCGCGTTTCTAAGTATATTTTAAAATGCACAAAAGAAAGAGAGTATAGAAAATGGTTGATTTGGAATGATTTAAAAAAAAATTGTTTTCATTTTTTTATGACTTGGAAATACCAACTTTCTTTTCCTTGTTATCTCCTCTTTATTGGTTTTATGGTTTTATCAGATTGTTTTAATAACAATTATGATTGGTTGAACAAGGTTCACGAAACATCCGTCATATGCAATTATTTTCAGTGAAATACAAATATTAAGGTAAGATTGTAAATATTTGTTATAGATCACTTGACATTTTGCTAAAAATAATTATAGTTGTTTCTTTTAAAGTCTATTTTCAGAAAGAGATTTAAATAAAATTTACAAAGATTGTTTGACAAAACTATCCAAAAAAACAATTGCTCGTCCTTAGTTAAGGTTTCTTAAAATGTTATTCCTCGCTGGGACATTTATTCCAAGCAAACAAGGTTATGTAATATATATTTTGAAGATGTTATAGAAATAGCTTTAGATAGATGATAAATTCAGGGATTTAAGAAAAATTCATAAAGAATGTTTAGGAAAGAAAAATAGATTAGAATTAGAAAATGAAATGCTTAAAGATGAAAAAGCAACTTCAAAAGAAGAAATTTTAAATTACAAACGAGAATTTAATTTCTTTTAAAATTGGGTACTTTATATATAAAATGTTTCTTTCAAAAGTGCTATAAATATTTAAAACATTTTGCATTATGCTGGATGAGTGGGAAATTTTATTTCAGGGAAAATAAAAATATTTTTGAAAGAAACAAATATTTTTAAAATGTATAAATATGCTTAATATAGTATACTTATATAAACAAATTATTCAAGGGGTATAATGGATGGTTAATAAAATTAATGTGGTGAATATTCCTATACCGTATCAAAGAGGATATTTTAAATGTCGTAAATATATTTTATACTTATATAAACAAGAATCCATAAAAAAAATTTAAGTGTATATATAAGTGTATAAATTATAAATTATAAGTGTATAAACAAGAATCCATAATTGTATTTTATACTTATATAAGTGTATATATATAATATATAAATTTATATACATAAATGATACATATTAAAATATTATAAATAAATTAATCGAAAATTATATTTTTTACTATAAATACAAAATAAATATATGTATATTCAATTTTAATGTTCAAATTTAAATTTAGAAAATTGACATTTTCAAATTTGAAATTTTTGAATATTTACATTAAATTAATTAAGAAAATATTAATTTTTTCTAATTCTCAGACAGTAAAATAATATGTAAAACAAAAATTTATTTTAGTTCTAATTATTTCAACCAAATTAAATATATTTCTAAATTTTGAATTTTGAACATAAATAATAAATAAAGAATAAGAATAAGATGTATGTTTTTTTGTTTTAGGCCGAAAGTAAAAGGTGAATTTTTTTAAATCTGTTTGTTTACCTCAACCATTTGTTTCTTCTAATTCATGTTTAGCGGACAAAAATACATAACATAAAGGAAAACTAAATCAAGATTATTATTATTATTATTAACATCTGCAAATAATAATATTATTATTATTAAAGGAAAGAAAAAGTCATCTTTCCTTGAAAAATAAATAAGATCTAAATCAAGATTTGAAGTTTCGACCGAAACACCAAGATTCTACTCGTCCCATTTCGGTTTAAGTAGAGATCGAAACGAAATGAAGCAGAAACCACGTTCCAATAGAAATACTACCGAACATCAAGTTAAAATAAAGAATTAATTTGAGTATCAACTATATGAATGTTCAAATTTTGAAATTCTAACTTCAAAAAAACATACAAAACCACAAAATATATATAAATAGTGCAACTAAATAAAATTTTAAACGAAGTAATGAATAAATATTTATTACTATAATAAATATTTATAATTGACTAATATTGTATATTCATATCTTATATTTCAATTCAACTTGATTGGACATTTTATTTCAATAAATTTAAAAAAATGTGTAATTATATGAAAAATAAATAACAAAATCTGAAACCGAGACCGAAACCAGAATTTATAAACTAGACAGAAAATCCTAAAATTACAAAAGATCAAAACTGATATCTCGAACCTTGATCTAAATACATCAAATCTAATTACACCAAGAATTAAAATACATTCAAAGTTACATATAATACTAATTCCAAAAGAGTTAGAAATTATTTAAAATGAAATGAATATAAAAAAAATCCACCCAATTCAAAATATAGAAATAAAAAGAAAATGATGCACCAACCTGCCATTTGCCTCTGCTATGTGATTTCTTCAACATTTGCAAGTAGCAAGAGAGACAAAATTCTAAGCATATAGGCTTGTCCCATGATCTGAAGAAAAAGAATATCAGCCGGCAATTCCAATGAGTGAAAGTTTCATGTTCGCAATAGTATACCATGGTGCCTACTAGTCATGTATCAGTATTACACAAGCACTGAACTTAAGAACACCATGTAAGAACATTTAACAAAGTTTCATAATTTGTCAACAATAACTCGTGTTATGGACAAACAATTCAAGAATTTATAATTTTGCATATTTAAATGAGCAATTTATGTATAATTATGCAGTGGCATACTTTCGAAAATGACTTGGATTTGTTAAATACTTTTATGTGTCAAAATTGGACTGTTCAAACTGTTAGGATCATCTTCCCACATCTTATTTTATAACAAAAAGGAACTAGCTATTGAAGATGGTGTGGTTGCTTAGTTTACTCTGATATTAATGTTGGTCCATTTTAACACTATCATAGTTACACAAAATGTAGGAAATAACCATCTCATAATTTTGTTTAGAGAAGCCTTTTGTCTAGTAATATTGACAACAATTTAGAAATGTATAATCATGTAAGTTCAAAAGAGCATTTTATGCACAAATTTATGGTTCAATATATATTTTGAAAATGATTGCCAGTTACATGTAGATAAATGTTTACTCATATTTTTAGATTCTTAAATCAAATTACACGTCCATGAAGTTTGCAATGTCTAATTTTGTTCATGTAGATAACTCTTTTATTTATAATGCTAAACAATCCACCAATGTCTAATTTTGCAAGTTCATAAGAGCAATTTATGCATAATTTTATGGTAGCATATTTTGAGAAATAATTTGTACCTACCATCGATAGCTCTGCATGTTATAATTGGACTTTACAAACATGTAGGATTCTTATTCCAAGTCTTATACCTAGAATGGAACAAACAATTAAATCCTATCTTATTACTCACTTTATTTCTTTATAGAAACGTCAATCCATTTTTACCTTATTATAATAGCAAAATATACACTAATTAACCATTCCATGATTTCTCTACAGAAACTCTTTGTTCTTACATCACAACCCATAAATAGAGGAGCCTATAAAATTGACAACCATTAATGAAAGCATATATTCAAGAAAACAGAACTCGAAAGCATACATTCAAGAAAACATAACTTGCACAAGGAAAAGGATCAAGACTGATGGAATAATTTAAATATATCAAATTATTAGGATAACATGAGAATATTCATTTTTCTAATAATGGTTTGCTCCAAACTTAACTCTTTAACAAATAAAATGACTGAAAGCTGCACGATCAAGTTTAGATCAACTAGACCAAAATAATTTTTAAAAAAATTGCAACAAAATTCTTAGTCGAAAGAGCGTGTTAATATAAAATAACAAAAAAATTGATATGTAAATTTCAATCGCTACAAAATAACGAAAGCAAAATAGTAGGGGTTTGTCGTTATTTAGTAGACAATACTAGAAGTAGTATATTTTTTAGTAATAATCTTCTTTCTATTTAATTGAATAAATTAAAATTGAATAAATTTTTTTTGGAAATAATGAAATTAGGAACCAAAATTGAATAACTTTCAAATCTGACAGAAGTTTTGGAAATAATGAAATTAGGAACCAAAATTTTGAGGAGTGCAAGATGTTTGTTTGGTAAGCTTCGTATGCCTCAAGATGTTTGTAAGTCTCAAGCTATTGAGGCATAAACTTTAGAGGTAAAAAGCCTCAAGGCATTTTTCTCTCATTTCCTCAATACGCTACCAAGACGAGTATCAAAACGGGTTTTTCTAAAATAATGCAAATAGTGCGTGTTTACTGAGCCTTGCAAAAAAAAAGAAGCGGTGACATTTGACATGTCGGGCCTACATTTTTTGCCTATGGAGCTAACTAGTCAAAAGTGACATATATTTGTAAATAGTTGCCTATTTTGAGATGGTGGGAAATTTCACAAAAAAAGGGATGATATTCAAGAACCAAAACAAGATCGAAAATTGTAAAGTTTTAATCTTGGTTTCAAGTTCTAACGATAGATTCATTGAGCTACTAGAACAAAAGCTGTTTTGAGTCTCAAAAACACGTGGCATGTGCATCTTTCATATGCTCATTTTGTTGTTAAAACCCTCACCCAAGTTAAGATTAGTTTCACGTTTAACAGCCTGTGGTTCAAAATACTCTCACAGTTTCACAGTAGACATAGGGCTCGCGGATCGATAGGTGATCTAAACACAACATTAGTAACAATGAAAGGAAAATAAAATCCACCAAAGATGCTTTGGGTGCACATGCAAATATTATTAAGAATTTCAACTTAATTACTGCCATGCCTCTAGGTCCCTGAAACCTAAACACAAGGTGTGTATTCTAGCGGATGACTTCAGATTTAGACAAAAATTACAACAGCATAAAACTGGAAGAACCTGAAACAAAATTGAGATATTTTCACAATCCCTTTTTCCAAGCTTCAAATTTACCATGAAAATAATTTTCTCAGCGTATATATGTTTATTCAAAAAACCGTGAAATAGACCATCATTTTGCAACGACAACTAACATCCAGTTTTATCTGTTAACTATTAAACAACACTTTGAAAGGGAGAGAGAGGGGAAAAAAGTCATAGACTTCAACGGTGTTCCCTCGATACAAATTGACAACGAAAATGAATAAAATCAAACCTCGTGAAAACACGAGCAGTGGTTTACACATAAGCGTCCACCAATTTCTCAAGAGTAGGAGCAGGACCTTTAGAAAATTAGTAGTAATTGACCAGTAGTTATAAGTACATCCTTAAAACAAAATGCCATTCGGCCCGAACCTAATGTCATCGTTAATTCACCCTCCTCTATAATTGCTTAAGATTAATGACCAGTTGAATGGTTGGGAGCGAAGTAGAAATGTAAATTAGAAATTAGTAGAGCAACAGGTATGGATTTTTGGGAAGGAAGACGATGAAGTAGAAGTTGGACGATTGATTAGAAAAGAGGTGAAAGGGATAGGGCGATGAACTCGGAAAACCGGCGACTTGAAATTAGGGTTTTAAGGCAATGGAAGAGAAAATTTTAGGGATGAGAACCAAAGGGAAAGAGAAAGGCGAGGGTTATTAAGATGGAACAGTGGGGGAAGGGGGGTCAATTTAATTTTTTTATTAATATTGGAACGTTCCATAGCTGTCTCAAAATTCCTATGACCAGTGATCATGCTAGTTTATTTTACCACGGCTCAAAACCATGGTAATTTTTCCCCATTGGGGCGTGGCAAAATGGACAGTATGGTGTAGTGTTTGTTTTCCGAAAACTAAAATTTTAAAATTATTCCTTAGGAAAATCTATTTCTTAGTAACCCTTTCTTTGAAGTAACCCTATCCATTCGTATGCTAAAAAGCCTGGGATGAGATCATATGGAAATAAGGGGCAAGGAGTGAAGAAGTAGACGAAGAAGAAATCAAAGATGCTTTCTTTGATGAATTTGATTTGAAAGCTCCAGCCGAGGGCTAGACAACACGTGTAGCCAAAGCTTCGACATCTATATAATTCCTGTCGAGGCTCCCACCAAGTGTACATTCAAAGGTTTGGAAGAGAATGTCTCTCCTATCGAAGAGATTCCCTGGGAAAAATTTCATTCCTGCATCAGCCTTCTCTGAGGCCATTGTAGTTCCCACGTCTGTGTCATCTACACCTAATGCTGTTGTTGCTACTTCAAAGGGGTATAACCCTAAGGATCCAGGGTTCAGCCCGCCATACCTGCTCTCATTCTTTCTAGTCTTACACCTATTCATGGAGAGGGGAAGAGCATGGAATCTCCCAAAGAACTTATCCCAGCTTCAGAAGGTATATCTTTAACTTCACCATCATTTCGACTGCCTTCATCCTATCGAAAAGCTTCAAATGTCTTCTAAAGAAGTTGCTAACATTTATCATTCTATTTGCCTTCTTATAGGTCAACCTACAATAGTGGCTCTTCTTGCAATTCCTCAGGCTGCTATTCCCCCATTAATAGCCACCACTATTACCTTCGTCATCATTTCGACTGCCTTTCTTGTCCCAGCCTCCTCCGTCGGGTCCGATCCTGATCTCGATGCTAAGAAGGTAAATGCTTTGGAGGAGGAATTGGAGTAGTCTAGTACTATCGATGACGATGATGACTTGACAATCACTGAGGTTGTGGGGGCCAACCTTCAATGGCAGCTATGAAAACTGTTGATACTTTGAAGCTCAAAACTATGAAGGCCGAGCTAGGCTTGGAAAATTCTCCCAAGTCGTTATCCATAGCTCTAGCCAATTCTCTCATTTTTATAAAGCTACCTTCTACTCCTATTGCCGGTATTTATCAGCCACTATAAGAGGCTCGTGTCGATCCCGAAAATCCGCTATATTGGACTACAAAGGATAAGCCTTCACCCTTAGATAAGAGCACCTCGAAGAAGGGAAAATAATGGAAGCATTGTGCAAAGAATCCCACCAATGGAGGGAAGAAGGGGAGGAAGTGATCGATCCCGACCACTATTTTGAAGACTGGTCCCTTTTGTCTTTTACTTCCTGGAGTTATGTACATAGATCATTGTTATGCAGATACGGCTATCGCTGTTTTGTAATCCGAAAATGTAGTAAATAAAAGTTGTTTTTTGTTCAAACTTATCTCATATACTTTATCACATCTTTATTTCTATACCTACGCACTTATAGGCATGTATAAATATATAATTATCTACAATGAAATTACTCTTATACTATACTTGCATGTGTTTGTGATCTATGCACTGCTTTTATTTACTATAAATTTGTACATATAAATAAATTACTGCAATTAGCCAGGGTTGTTCCATTGCTTAATTCTATTTATTATCGGTCAAACATTTCCTGTTCAACTACAAATAAAATTGTATTTCATTCTGGCAACTGAAATTATATGGATTTCCTCTAATCTTTACACAAGCATCATTATTTCTCAGTATTATACCTTCATAAATTAACTATACACTGATGCCTATCTCAGGAAATTATCGTCTATGATGCCTATGTCGAGCATCTATCCATGATCTCGCCTATTTCTGGGCGTTGGTCAAAGATAAGATGTGTAGGGGCATATTATCCTACCCGCCTTTAATACGATTATATTCCAATAACCCAATCTTGGTTTAAAGAAGTTTGTCGATACATGTTTCCAAGTACCTAAACATTCGGTTTTCAAAATAGAGAACGTATGATCGTGCTACTAATCCTACAACACAAAGTTAGACTTTAAGAACACGATTCCATTTATTCAAAAAGATTACTTTGTTTCGATAAATTCATAGCAAATGTCACCTTATTACATCCAATTTGAATGACAAGAAATGCTTAAATACAAAAGGAAATCAAGTGAAATAATGGTGTAGGAGCTCGCTATTTTACGCCCGTAGAATTGGTATCCTATCGATTGTTGATAGCTTGAAATTATCATCTCCAAGCTTCTGTCCTATCCCATAGGGTTCTCCCCAATTCATCTGAAATGTCCCCATACCCTGAAATACTTATTTCAAACTAAGGTCACTTATCTCGAAGCTGGATTTCAACCCTTAGCATCAAACTACCTTGCTACTCTTTGCTGGTGAGCATCTACCCTTAGATCAGCCTCTTCTCGTCTTTCTTCTACCAAGTCAAGAGATGATAGCAACAACTCGATTTCTTAGGGTCAAAATGAATTCGTCTGTGAGAAGGGGCTTTCACTTCAACTGGAATCATGGCTTCAGTTTCGTAGGCCAATGCAAACTGAATATGTCCAGTAATGAAATCTTGGTTATCAGATAAGCCCATAATGCCAATAGTAACTCATCCACCTAGCTTCCTTTAGCTCGTTTCGATTGCTATTTTATGATGGATTTGATGATTTTGTTTACCGTCTATACCTGTCCATTTGATTGTGGATGTGCTACCATTGAAAAGCAATTCTGAATTCAATACCGAGCAAAGAAACAATAGAATTTTGCACTTTTGAATCGAGTTCCATTATCCATTATAATCTTCCATGGAACTCTAAGTCACACAAAATGTTCTTTACAACAAATGATCAGTTTCGCTACAGTGATCATGGTGAGGGGCTCCCCTTAGCTATTTTCAAAAGTAGTTTACAGCAACGATTGCATATTTCGTCCCTCTACGAGACATCGGTAGCATCCCAATCATATCAATTTCTCAAATCGGAAATAACCATGGGCTAACCATTTGCATAAGCTCTTTGGGTACGGCCCTTGGAATCTTAGTAGTTCTCTAGCACTAATCACATTTCCTTGAATATTCAGCCAGATCCCGGTAGAAAGTTAGCTAAAAGTATCTATGGAAAATAACTTATTTGCTAAAGTCTGCCTCCAGTGTGATAGGTACAGCTTCCTTCATGAACACATGCTAGGACCTTCTTAGCTTCATCCTTGTCGATACACCTTAGCAAGGAGGTAGAGAATCCTTTCCTATACATTACTCCTTGCATAATGAATCGAGGAACTTCATGCAAGATCTTCCTCTTTTCATTTTGAATTTTCAAGAGAGCCTCTTTTAATAAATAATCCTTGATCAAAGTCAACCATGACTCCTTTTCCTCAATCTCCATATTGTAATCAATATCCATTTTGTTAATATTAGGAGACTTCAAAAGTTCCACTAGCATGATTCCTAACAACCGCTCACCACCATAGATCACCAATTTGGCTAATGAAACAACATTTGTATTTTCTTCTCTGGGGATGTGTGTTTAACGGCTAACTTTCCATCGGATTAGAAAAATAG
Source organism: Allium fistulosum (assembly GCA_030737815.1). Lineage (NCBI taxonomy): Eukaryota > Viridiplantae > Streptophyta > Magnoliopsida > Asparagales > Amaryllidaceae > Allium > Allium fistulosum. The sequence goes on along the minus strand of CM060902.1, from coordinate 1,362,688,102 downwards.
TCGAAAAAATTAAATTTAAAAAAATCGCAAGCGCACGGTGTACAATTCTAGTACGTTGCGATTACGGGTCGATCCGTAGGGAATTGTATTGATTTCAAATTCTATTCAATCAAATTAACCAAGAGTTTGAAATTATTTTAAGCTAAAAATGTAGAAATGTAAAAAAAGAAAGTGGATAAAAATATGATAGTAGAAGGCAATTTAGAAGCAATGTCTTCCTCAAGCTCACATAAATCAACATATATGAAATTATGATATCTCTTTTTTGGTCATTAGTGAATTTAGTTGATATGTTTATCATAAGTATGGCCTATTTGTGCTATTAATTAGCCCAACATAAACCATAAAACTTTAACATACCCACTAAACCACTTGCTAACTCTCATGATAATTGACAATGAACTTGAAAATAAAATCTATTCTAAGCATGATCTATTTACTATTGAATAGTAATATAGACCATCAAATTTTGATTTTAAAATCCACTTCATTACCAACATCATATGTAGATGAAGAGGTAATTTGTGTTTGTGTTTATTTAAGCATAGCCTATTTGGTGTCAACAACATAGGCTATCAAATTCAAAGCTAAAACAACATAATTAAACCACATCGAATATTGTCATTAAGCACAAAAGGAGATCACAAGTTATCAAAATGTTGAATCTACATGATTAAGAGAGCTTCATTATCCCTAAATTGAAGGGGTTTAGCTTCTCATATTTGTTATCATTTCAACAAATGTAGAGTTCAACATGAAACAAAAAACTAGAGAAAAATGCAAGCTAATTAAAATAAAAAGAGAGCTAAACTACTTACAATAATTAATCTAAACTACTAACATAAAAGAACATGAAATAAAATAGCATGAATTAAAATTACATATAAGAAAATTACATAAGAAGAAAAAGGATAAGTAGCCATGAAAAAAATAGAGTTTTATTTTTATTTTTTTTAACCCTAAAACTAAACTGACTAAAGAGGAGGCCAAGAGTTTAATTACATGAAAATATGGGGTATTTATACAAGTTTGAAATCCTAATGCATATTTTTCGGGACTACCCAAAATACCCTTTAGGAAGTGTGGCCACCAAATTATCATTAGCATGAATTAAACCTCCATTAAGTGTGCATGTAACTTTAATAGCCACTAACATGTGCATTAGCTCCTAATTGTACATCATGGTAAGTGGGTTGGTGGGGTCCTCCATGATTTCATGAATTGATTTATTTTCATCTTTATTTTCCTTATAACTCTTGCGCATGCATATCTTCATGAAACAGTCTTCCATTTTGTCATCCAATTTCCTACAAATACAAATAAAATGTGCAAGTAGATATTCTCAAATTAAATTATTCACAAAAATGACCATTTTGCACCTGTATAAAGATGAATAAATGATGATTTGAAAATAAATGAAATTTTGGTTTAAACATGTTAAAATACCCTATATGCTCATTTATTTAATTAAGTTAGATTAAATATGGATGTAGAAATATGCACATTTACGTGCACATCAAATACCTCTACACTTATCTTTTTATTCGTCCTCGAATAAACTAAAACTAAGATAAATCCGTTTTTCATAGGGAGCACGATTGCATTGAGCATATGCAACAAGCTGTTAAACCTTTAGGGGTCCCAAGTAGGACAAGTGTTGTCTCGTGAGGGTTTCAGTGGATACTACCCACAAAATCCAAATGCAACGAGAAAATTCCTAAATGCAAGGTATATTTACAAAGAGATGAATGAAAGTTTTTGAAAATATTTACAAATGAAGAATTTACTTTCAAATTGACGCGAATAAGTTAAATATAAGTTCTGGTCATTGTCAAGAAATTTAAGTCCTTTTACTTGTTAAAATTTCCAACAAAAATTATGTAACGACCTGCTTTTCCATACCCTTTGAATCGATAATAAACCACACAGGTACAAATCAAATTGCACGAATAAACGGATCATTAAGGGTAGAAAGAAAATAAAGACTGAAAAGAATCTCACACGAATGGAATAACATACATTATTTCAATAATAATCTTTATAGCGTAAAATTTTAACATACAATATCAGAGTCTAACCTAGATTCAGTCTGGACAATTATAAACCTTTGTCCTTACAAATGCTAAAAACAACAAAACAAATGCAATATATGTAGCAGATAATAGAATTCATCCATACGATGATGAAGATCTCTAGCTCTTATTTGGAAACTCCAACCGTCTTCAACTAAACCTGAAACTACTCGGACCTGACCCGAGTATTAAAAATACCCGGATTAGGCTTGATAAACCAGCATGAGATACTCGAAATTTAAAATGACTATGTTATCAAAACCTATGAAAAGAAGGGTATCTCATAAGACCACGTCCACACATAAATACGGACGGGTTTTTACCTTATGATAACCAAAACACTTTTATTACCAAAATAATTTGATATTATCTTTAATGACATTCTTTTGGAAAACACTTTTCAAATAGCTTATTTAAATAAGGCATCAATATCCAGACTACGTCTAAGGTAATATATCTGAACTGGGTCAATGGAATATACCTAACAGAATATAAGATACCAAAAAGGGGTAGTTGAAATGTTTGCAAGTCATTATAGCTATTTTGGGAATACAATAAAAACCGTAAAGCTCGTATCGGAATTGGATTTTCCAACATGATAGGGAACTAGTGGAAAGATCAATCTTTATCCATGGCTTACGTCCAAGACTCAGCCGCCGTTATACAACAACACAAATGGGTAAAAGGGGATACAATCTGCGAATAACATCCAAGGACTCAGACTTCGTGCATCCCCGCCATGAGGCCCAGACGTATCTGGTACCTAGGGCTCAGAAAATCTGATAACCTAAATCGCTACTATCAAAAATGAGAGCATACTTCCGACCACATAGAATCCCATCATAACCGAGGTGTGAGGTTTGCGAGGCTACGATTACCTTTCACATATCACATATCACATCTCTGAATGCCACATTGTCATTCCACGTCACACGACTGATTTCTAGAAAAGTATAACTTCCTGAGCTCGTATGTCTCGGGAAAGGGTGTTAAGCTAAGAAAAGTTGCCTTCTCCGCCACCAACTAATATACATTTATAGAAACCACTTAAATGTGATTTAGAATACAATGTCAGAAAAACATCCATACAAGTTCGTTCTGGGACTGAACGAAACCAAAGGCACTTTCCTTGGCCATTACTTGGAGAGAAGCCCTTGCAATCCGAAAAAATCTCCACAATGAGGAGACCACTACTATAAATAACTCTATAATGGGAGCAACCCAGAGCATGTCAACAAGCAGTCCTCACGCTATGAAGATCCTCGGTCTTCAATAATCATCAACTTCAACATGTCTTCACTTTCGAACATATACATTGGTTCGAAGTGGTTTTTAGATAGGAATCACCCAAATCCGACCCTAGTTCCTTTGAAGCAAATTATCGATAAAAAAAGATGTTAAGTTCATAAGTGGATATCAATCATCAATCAATTACTTCATCTTTTATATAATATCTTTCTTAGATATATTCTTTTCAATTTATTCCATTTTCTTTTCAAGAGTATATGGAATCATTAAGCCTCATTTATCAAATTATTTGGTTTATTTAAACCCTTCTTAAATCTTGGAATAATTCCAAATCATTTTCTCTTTTACTTAGGAATACTTTTCCAAATCATTATTTTAATCTTAATCAAAGATTTCTTATATTCAAGTTATAACTTTTAAATTAGGGAAAATATTCCCAAATCATTTATTAAATCTTAATCAAAAGATTTCCTTCTTAACTTCAAATCAAATTCTTGCAAATCGAAGATTTTCATAACAGAGCACTACTGCCATCTTGGATATGGTAAGTTTCACTTCCAGGTACTAGTGGCAAGTAATCCTACATCATGAAGATCTTTGTCTTCACCGATCTTTGTCTTCAATATGTTTTATTTCGAAAATTAGTTTGAAGGGGTTTTCGGATAGGAATCGCCCAAATCTAATCCCAGTTTTTCGGATAGGAATAAACCAAATCTAATCCCCGTTCCTTTGTACCAATCATCGAATAAAATATGTTAAGTGGTTAATTAACATTCAAAGAATTTCTTTCTTTTCTTTTATTTTGGAAAAACTTAAATATGATCTTTTAGAGCATTCGAGCTTTCCTTTCGATCTATTTCATCCCTCGCCTGAAAAGAGAAAACATAGGGTAGGTAAGTTCACGGCACTGGTTGCTCCATCCCCAACCTTAGTTAAACACCTTGTTTTATCTTCCCAGATCTCATAGGCGGGACAAATGTACTAGTCGTTTCCGCATACTCAATTATTAGCTTTATTTTGGAATTAATTATAAGATTCCAAATTATCTTTTAAACTCTTAGTTTTCCTTTTAAAAACATTCATAATTGATTTTAGGAAATACCGTTACGTTTAAACTCATATTCAAAAGGTTATAGAATTCGCAGCACAAAAGTGTTGCGAAAAGTGTTGCAAATAGTGTTTTAAAAGCTATATTCTTCAAACCGACTTTTATATCATTTAGAAATCCATCTTTTCAACTTAAATCTCTTTTAAAAAAATTTAAAATATTTTTAGAATTTATTTCATATTTTTAAAACATTTAAAATATCAATTTTAAACTTTAGTCACTTTACTGCAAAAGCGCGAATTTTTTGGAAAATTATTTTGGACATATTTAAAATATACAAGATGAAATCTTGATTTTCTTTCTTTATTTCTTTAAACATATTTAAATGTTTATAAAACATTTCTAACTCATTTTAAAACTATTTTCAAAAGGTTTAAGCATTCCATATACACCATTTCATTTTCAAAAGGAAAGTGATTTCCTTTGTGCTTATCAACGTGTTTTAAACGTGACTTTTTAAAACAATTTAACAATCATATAAAACAATAAATACTTGATGATAAAAGAATATATAAGAATCCATAACAATCATAACACATCATCAAACATGTGTGTGTGTGTGTGTGTGTGTGTGTGTATATTAGATAGAGTTTCTCACCATAAACCAAAGCGATAAACTTCCTACCAACATTCTAATCAACCAACACTTCACTAACTACTTCCTACTCCATTAAACACTACCAAAGAACACCCTCTTTCTTCCAATAGCTAAGCCAAGGCTTGAGATGGAGGTTGGCCGAAGGTATAGAGAAGAAATCTGGGAGCTTTGACTTGAATTCTTAAAATTAGATCCAAAAAAATATGTTATCTTGTATCTTATTTTAGGCCCTCTAAATCTACAAATTTGGAAAAGTTATTAACTAGAAAGTCGTTGAAAATTCTTTTCTCTTGAATTTGAGAAAAACAATCAGATGAATCCAAGTAGTTTTGAGGGAGATACGATAGAATAAAGAAGAGGTATTGTCCGATTGACAAAAATGAAGCCCGAAAATGCACTTCAAAGAATTGAGTTTCAGGTATAGCAAACCTAAAAATTGAAAAATTGCTCAACATAAAAGTTGTAGACATTGGAAAAACACATAATTTGAAAAAAAATAGTTTCTTAATTTGGATCAGTTATGATCAAGTTATGATTAAAACAAAATAAGTTATTCTCTGTCTCAAAAACTGGGCTAGAGAATGCTCTAGAAAGAAGTGGATTTTTGATATAGTTAGATTCAGAATAAGACAAAGTAGTCAACATGAAAGTTATAGCCACTGGAAAAATACATAATTTGAAAAAAAGCATTTTGTAGTTTGATTGATTTTGAAGACGTTATGACCGAGAAAAGAAGAGGTAAAATATGGAAAAAAAAGATGACTTTGATTTGAAGAGAATGAAAATTGATTTCTTTTGAATATTTTTTAAATATTTTGACCTTATTTCTTTCTAATTTTTTTCTATGGCTTAGAAGCCATTAAAGAGGAGAGGAAGAAGATGAAGAAGCTTGAGAAAAGAAGAATAAGAAATGTGAATGAAAGTGAAGAAGGAGGTGGGTATTTTTAGAAAATGAAAGATGTGGTAAATTTACCAAAATAACCTCTTACCAAATTACCAAACTAACCTTACTTCAATCTAAAGCAACCTTCACTTTTTCAACACTTAACATCATCCTTTCACTTCTTACTTTATGTCTTAATCTCTTAAGAACTAAGCTAAGTAAAATAATTATTATTTTGGTTTGTGATGTGATATTGATTTGATGTTTACTTTTTCTTAATTTTGTTAATTCTTACTTACTTTTACTAATGACTTCTAGAAGTTTTCTAATTATATTTAGTAAAATTAAACATGTTTAGTTATTATAATGTGTAATATATATGTTAAAGCATGTTGACAAAGGTGCGGCAACGTTTCGACAACTTTTATTCGACAAAACTTTGATTTTCGACAAAATGTTTTACGGTCACATTTTAACGTTTTATTTAAACTATTTATTTATGTAAACAAAATTTAAAAATAAGTTTGTATTTTTCTATTTAAATATATAAACACTTATAAATAAATTAAAATAATTTATTTGACCACTGAAACTTACTTTTCTGAAATCAGCATTTTGTCACTTTTGTCGATATAGGCAAATGTTACTATTATTGTGTATACTTCTCTTTCCAAATTCTATCTAATATTGTTTGTATCATATAACCTTGCCTAATTTATATTTAAAATCACTTTAAATAGTATATTTTAAAGTGGTTAAATTCTGGGTCGTTACATATTAAGTTATCATAACAAATAGACTCTAGTTTGGCTAGTTGTTTCGGTTGATAACATAGTGCAACTGTGAAATGGATCCTTAGTTGATTTTCAAATTTTATCAAAGTGGTATTTTCATTTCTTTTGAATAACAAGTCAAATAAAATAAGTAAAAATAGTGCTTGGATTTCAATTGCTTACTCTCTCTATTTTTGAAAATTTTATTGATATTAACAATATTTACATATGCCTAACTCAGAAAACTGAGACCAGATATATTACCCATGCACTGCCTTTCTGGCTTACGTGAGGGGGATACAGAGCGTGGCGAGTGAACACACAAGTGTGTTCACCTATCGACTGTAGGCATTATTAATAAAAGAATTTTTATATACATACACCTAACTCGGATAAACTGAAGCCAAATATACTAATCATGCACTGCCTTTCGGGCTTACGTGAGAAGGGTACAGAGCATGGCGAGTGTACATACTTGCGTGTGAACACATGAATCTAGGTATTAATAAAATATATACATATATACAAAAAATATTTTTATTTTTATTAATTTTTTTTATTTTTTTTTAGAAGAGAGAATTTTACAATATCATCTTAGCACCACTTAACTTAGAATATTAAAAATGTTATATCCTTTGCTTTTAAATCCGCCACTTTATTAAACAAAGATTTCAGTTAGGATAAACTTCATAATTAACACCCATGAACCTTCCTATATACTAGTTAAACCATTGTTGCTTGTAATCAAACTTTATTTTTATTTTTATTAAGATAAATAAATTTTCAAAAATTTCAATTTAATAACCAAAAACATATGTTTATCCTGTAGTGTTTCTTTCAAAGTAAATATGTTAAAAAGAAAATTTCTTTTTGGGATTTTTTTTATTTTTTTAAGTTTTGGAAATAAAATGAAAAAAATAAACCATGAAAATCGTAAACGAAGATGAGACTCCCCCCCCCCACACTTGATTTTGACTCTGTCCCCACAATCAACCCAAGTGAAAGGAGAAAAATAAAAATAAAAATATGACCTATATTTTCATGAAAATGGAAAGATTATTATTTACATCAGAAAATATACCGTTAAAGAGTTCATGAAACGATCTTCCAAAGACCAATTAATTTGTCTCGTCAAGTATGAGAGACAAAGCTTAAGCACAAAAAAACCAAATCATAAAAGATTTTAAAATTGAATGTTGATTTTGGAAAACGAATGACGTTTTATTAAAAATCGTATGAGTTGTTTTATTTTCGATGATTTTTGGGGGAGATAGAACGCTTACTTGAAGTTCAAGTTTATTTTCACAAATTCAAATTCAAGCTCAACATTCACAAATTCTTCAAAATTACTGATTTTAAACTCAAAATGGTGATTTAAATCCATCCCTTCCGAATTCAACAACTCATCTTCGAAAAGTCCAAAGAATTTGTGTTCACAAAATTCGTCTTCCTATGTTGCATTATCAACAACTTCATTGCATATATCATGTTCAAAATCCAAAGTTGTTGTATTCAATTTTTCAAAATCGGAAAAAGGAAGATCGAATTTTAAATTTGGTTCCACATTCTCAAAAGAATTAAAATCCAACTCAATTACCACATTTTCAATAACTCCATTAAGATTATCGCTTTTAATTTCAAAAGTTGTTATTTGAAAATCGTCAATTTTGGTAAAAGGTGGACTATTATTTGACTCGTCACACGTTGGGATTTGATTTTGTTGCTCATGTTGTTTTATATATGTTCAAACAACAAATCTGTGTGATCATTGTAAATTTCGTTCAATTGCTCAACAAAATCAAATTTATTATTATTAACTTAAGAGTTTTGAATTTGAAACTATTGAGAACAAAAATTGTCCATTGACCATAGTTGAGATTATTCTCATTGCCAAAATAATTTGAAAAGTGGTTCACATTTCCATTTTGACTATGAAATTAATTTTAGAGTTTGAAGTTGTATTAGCATGAGTTATAATCGAAATAATTTGAATTTTCAAGTGAATTCAAATTTTGATTATTTTGAAAACTTTGACTTGAGTTATTGCACAAATATGAATTACACAAATCATTTATCCTTTGGTTTGGGTAGAGAGTTCAAGTAAAGGGGAAATCATTTCAATGCTATATTCAAGATTTGAGGGTTGGTCATCATTTTGAAAACTTTGTGATTCAAAATCCAAATTGTTTACACAATAGTTGTTATTAAAATATCCATAAGAATTTGATGTGAAATTATATGGATTATATTGATTTTCACAACTATCATAAAATTCCGAAGACTAAGAAAATTCTGACATTTTCAAAATGTTTTTTTCTTTTTTTTTAATAAAGGAAAAATATTTACCAAGAAAGATTTATTTTTCAAAAGGAAATTTGATTTTTTTTGGTTTTTTTTTGTTTGGATTTTCAATTTTTTTTCTTTTATATGCGTCTTTTTTTTGAAAAGGTTATTTTTTTTGGATTTTTGCTTTTCTAAAAAACTAACTCAATATTTTTTTTGGATTTTTGATTTTGGTTGAAAATTTTTAAAAGAAAGGATTTAAAAACTAAGTTAAGGAAAATGTACAATTTTTTTTGTTTTGGATTTTGAATTTTTTTTTAAATATGCATAACTAATGCAACTAAATGAATGCACGTGTTTAATTACAAATTTTCTATCCTAAGTAGCTCCTAACCCAAAATTGTATAATCACACTTTGTCTTAATCCAACAAGATAGTTCTTAGCCAAGTAACGGACAAGATTTATCGGTGCATCACGAGTCACCGTAGCAATGCAGCCAAACATTTAAGTACCTTCAGAGAAACAATCACTATAATATTTATGAATCACCGTAATATTTATAAATGGTTATTGCTCTACCGTAGCCTAGACACCAAGAAATTAAATTGTCGAAAGAAGACAGATGTCAAGATACAATTAAGCTCTAGGTGAGCTCGTGACACCCTTAAGTCAAGTGTCTAACCGTTATTATTAATTAAGTTCTAAGATGGAATGCAAAACTGAAATTAAAAGTGTATTAACAATGCAACTACGAATGAATTTTTGTTTTTGAATTTTTTTTATAAAATGCAAGCAACCAACAATGCAAAACAAATAAAAACAAAGATGAGGACACGATACCAGAGCGTGCAGAATTATTCGCAACTTATTTTTTTAGCGACGATTTTTGTTTTTTAAGCAAGCTAAGCAGAGCGATTATTTTAGCAAACAGTTCTTCTCCTTACCTGCTTTTGCAACCTGAAGACTAATAACAAGATATATATACAGTTTTTTTACAATTTTTTTTTTATTTTTTTCAAGAAAGAAACTAAGAAAAATATGATACCAAAACAATATGTTTTTTTAATGGAGGAAACTAAAAACAAATGAATCTAACCAAAATGACCTTTTTCTTTTTTTAAAAAAATAGCATGAAGTTGCACTAAAAAAATAAAAATGAAATGAAATGCTCAGCCCAACAAAAAAAGAACTGCAAGTCAACAAACCCAAACCCGCCAGTCAATTAAAAGATTGAACAAGGCCAATTCGATTAAAACCCGATAATCAACTAATTCGTTCTCTTCTGTAAAAAAAATTAATCACGAATTGAAAGAAACTTGAAACATTCTAACTATTTGGAAATAATGAATGGAAATCGCAATTGGATGTGGTCGTTTTGGGTTTTGAGGCGATGTCGATTCATGGTTCGATTTGTATCATGGTCATGGGGTTGAGGGGCGTCGAAGTCGAGGTATAAGGTTTGGGTCTTTGTGGCAAGTTGCGGTGGTTTACATAGGCAAGAGTGTTGTGCGATGATGAGGCTTTTTGAAGTACTGGCAGTGGTGGTTACTGTGGTTTGGAAGTCACAATTGTTTGAAGTTGTCCAGAGAAAGGTAGGGGGATGGAGGACTGGGGGCAGTATGATGTTTTAAAGGTGAATTACTGTTGAGGTGATGGAAGGTATGTTAGTAGTTGATGACATGATTGGTTAGTTGGTTGTGAGATAATGTTTGTAGTGGTTTGCTGTAGAGTGTTGACTGTGGGTGGGAGCACTATTGGTAGAAGGTGGTGGTCAGATGATGGTTGTTGTATGGAATTGTGTTGACAGTGTTACTCATCGGATTTCGGTGGTTTTCAGTGGTTGGAATGACAGTGTAGATTGTATGATATGATGAAGGAGGACTCTTGAGGTGGTGGGCATGGATTGTTGACTGTTGACAGCAGTAAGGTGAGTCAGAGGAATGAATGTGAAGAAGGCTGCAGTGACAATGTATATGGGACAGTTATGACTGTTGTTAGGTAATAATAGTGGAATGTTTGGAGTTTGAAGAGGTAATTATATGGGGAGGAAGTGATGTCAGGCAATGGAACCAAGGATGGTAGATTGGAGTGTTGATTGACAGGGAAAGGGCAGTGGTCTTAAATGTGTATGTTGTATGCAGGGTGGTTTGAATGGCAAGTGGATTGGTGGTGGCATAGTGGAGTTATAGGCTAATATTGATTATGGTGGAGATAATGCAGAAAAGTGGCAGTTTTGGTAGCAGCAGAAGGTGGTTTTGGTAAGGAGGGGGTAGAGCAGTGATCAAGTGATGTGTCGGAGCTGCAGTACAAATGTAATTGACTTTTTTGGTGTAATAGGGGATGTTGATGTGGGTTGAAATGTTGTATAGTAGTGTTGTATAAGGCAATTGAAGTTTGAGGTAGTTTTATTAATGTGAATGGTATGGTCAAGAGGAGTAATGCGCTGATGTTTGGCGGAGTCAGGGTGAATGGCACAGTCAAGAGGTTGCACTGATGTTTGAAGGAGGGGCGGTGAGCAGTTTGAAATAGGTGACGAGGGGTGGTGGTAAGTGGTAATGGAGTGAATGGTATTTGAAGCAGAAGTGTAGATATTTGAAATAGCAGTTTATAGAGTGTGTGGCACAAAATTGTAATGGCAGGTGATGAAGTTTGACAGAATGATGAACTAAATTGCACTGTGAATGTTGATGGGGTGGTGAAGATGACAGCAGTGAAGAGGTGATGAACTAGAAGGGTTGTTGTTGTATGTTGTAGTGACATTTTGGTTGTTTTTTGAACCTGTAGCAGTTAGGTGATGTGAGTTGATGCACAAATGTTTGTGCACACAGGCAGCGATGTACTGTGCAGTGTTGGTTTGTTTGAAGTATTCACTGATGTGCACTGGTGTGTTAGGCAGAAAGGATAAAACAGTAAGGGGGTATTTGACAGTGAAGCAATGTGATGGTAGTTGTGGGGTTGTTGAATATAGCAGAGGAGAAGTTGCACAGTTTGACAGTATGCAGGCAGGCAGTTTGTGTAACAGGGAATTGTTATGGCACAGTAGCTTGTGGATGAAATGGATGGCAGTCAACAGAGAAATTTTGGTGGATATTGATGACAACATTGAAGGCGGAATGTAAACAAAGAATGCAAGAGTGAAGGCAATTTGTAATATGTGCACAGTGCATAGAGGAGGTAAAACGGCAAATTGCAGCAATTGTAAATGTGAATGTCAAATTGTAGAACAAAAATAGCAATTGTAAATGTAAATAAAATTGAATATATATATATATAGTTTTGAAATTGTGTTTTTTTTTCTTTTTTTTATTATATAGAAATGCAAATGAAAATGAAACAAGAACAACAACAAGCACCAAATCAAATGAAAACAAAAATCACACAAACACACAACACAAATTTTTTTTAAAATCTAAATTAACACATAAAACAAACACACAATAAAATCAAACGAAAATAATTCGAAGAACAGAAATAAAATCAAATTGCAATTCCCCGACAACGATGGCAAAAACTTGTTTAATGGCTAACTTTCCATTGGATTAGAAAAATAGCTGAAAAAATTAAATTTAAATTAACCGCAAGCGCACAACGTACAATTCTAGTACATGGCGAGTATGGGTCGATTCGCAGATAATTGTATTGATTTAAAATCCTATTCAATCAAATTAACCAAGAGTTTGAAATTGTTTTAAGCTAAAAATGTAGAAAACTAACAAAAGAAAGTGGATAAAAATATGAGTATAAGGCAATTTAGAGGCAATGTTCTTCTCAAGACCACATAAATCAACATATATGAAATTATGATCACTCTTTTGGTCATTAGTGAATTTACTTGATATGATTATCATAAGTATGGCATATTTGTGCTATTAATTAGCCCAACATAAACCATCAAACATTAACATACTCACTAAACCACTTGCTAACTCTCATGATAATTGACAATAAACTTGAAAATAAAATCCATTCTAAGGATGATCTATTTACTATTGATTAGTAATATAGACCATCAAATTTTGATTTTAAAATCCACTTCATTACCAACATCATATGTAGATGAAGAGGTAATTTGTGTTTTTTTTTGTTTAAGCATAGCCTATTTTGTGTCAACAGTATAGACTATCAAATTCAAAGCTAAAACAACAAAATTAAACCACATCGAATATTGTCATTAAGCACAAAAAAGAGATCACAAGTTATCAAAATGTTGAATCTACATGATTAAGAGAGCTTCATTACCCCTAAATTGAAGGGTTTTAGCTTCTCATATTTGTTATCATTTCAACAAATGTAGAGCTCAACATGAAACAAAAAAGAAGAGGAAAATGCAAGCTAATTAAAATAAAAAGAGAGCTAAACCACTTGCAATAATTAATCTAAGCTACTAACAAAAAAGAAATGAACATGAAATAAAATAGCATGAATTAAAATTGCATATAAGAAAAATACAAAAGAAGAAAATGGCTAAGTAGCCATGAAAAAGAAAAGAGAGTTTTTTTTTCTGAGCCTAAAACTAAACTAACTAAAGAACACTTTGGTGCTTTCACTAAGAACTGAACTCAGGGATTCTGTAGCTTGAACTTTGGATTTGAAAACTTAAAGAGTTGGATCTGGAAAACAATGGCAAGGCAATCGGCAAGAAGACTGAAAGGAGTCAGCGTGAAGGGAGTCAGGAGGCTTCCTCAGGAGCGAATCAGGCCTCGGTTGATGATGGGAGCCATGTGTAACGACCCGTATTTTTACGGATCGAAACATCGTAAAACAGTTGACATTTGGTCGCATTTGTGATAAGTCGTCCTGAGTTTAAGTCCTAAGTCGTGACCGAGTTAAGGAATTCGGCGAGTTAGGTGATAAGTCGTTTAAAAGTTAAGTCGTGGTAGCTTAGGTCGTAGGGTGTTGGAGCGACCTAAAGTAGTGGACGACCTAAGGGGTAGGTCGGCGACGACCTAAGGAAGCTGGGTTAGCAGTGGGACGACCTATAGAATTTAGCAACCTAAGATTAGTAAGCGACTTAGGAATTTGGGGTGACCCAAGAAAAAGTTAAGTGTTAGGTCGGCTGGGCGAGTTAACGACCTAAGGAATTGACCGACTTAAGACATAGACGACTTAAGGAGTTAACGACCTAAGGGATTGAGCTAGTTAGGAAGTTAGGTCGTTTGAGCGACTTAAGGATTTTAGGTCGTAAGTTGTTATGTCGTGAGGCGATAGGTCGTAGGTCGAAGTTAACTCGGCAAGTGTTAAGTCGAGCATGAGTTTAGGTCATCTGTATTAAGTCGTAGACGACTTAGGTGTTAGCTGTTAAGTCATAGAGTTGCTAAATCATTAAGGCGTAACTCTGTTGAGTTGTTAGGTCGGCTACCCTGTTAACTCGGAGACCCTGTTAAGTCGTAGATCGTGGGTTTGAAGATCGGATGGTCTGTTAGGTCGTGTAGTAGCTATGTCGCGTGCTTATGCTAAGTCGTTGGGTCGGTGGATGTGATGTCGCGCAGAGGGTTGGGTCGTGAGTTCTGTAGGTCGTAGGTCGGAGGGTCTTTGTTAAGTCGGCGATGACTTAAGGGGCGGACGACCTAAAAATCTGCCTATAAATACTCGTCTATTTCTTCATTTTTGGGATCCGGATTTCGAAGCGACGAAGTGCTGCCATTTTGAGAGCTCGACTTCTACACTTCATCACTTCTTTTCCTCCACTCTAATCTAGTGATTCCTTCCATCCATATTGAAGATCAAATCGAAGATCGAAGAGCTTAGATTGAAGATCTACATTCTTCGAAGAGAGATTTCATCGTTTGAAGCGGATTGGTGATAGATCAAGTTAGATCCTTCACTGTCCAGATCTAAAGTGTGTTGCTTTTGGGTTGTTTAGGTGATTTGGTGAGTGGTGATTATCTCTCACACGGATCCAAAGGAGTATATCGGATCGTTGGCTTGATTTGGTGTTAAAATAGTGATTTCCATGCATTTTCCCAATCATATGTGTAGATTCATATAGATTCATTGTTCATGATGATTTGACATCCATTTTACCACATGTTAACCTAGGCAAGTTCATTCATCAAGATTATAGAGATACTGTTCATGTTTTCATGCTTATTAGACTTTCAACTCTTTAATTACGAAATTGCCATTATTGATATAATTGTCTACTTAGATCATATTTGAATGATTGATTGCTTGGATTAATGTTTGACTTGATTGATTGCTATGAATTAGATGATTGATGATTTGATTTAGACCGAAGATGATTCAAAAGCTAAAAGAAAGGCTCTTGAATTTGGAAAGCTGCTTGTGGCATACGTAGCGGATGATGAAGCTCTTATGCATAGATTGGATGATGATGTTGAGATGTGGCTTTGCGAGGATGTGATGAAGCGAAGCATGATATGAGATAGTCTTGGTCTAATCCAGACGGGATCATTCCAAGCAGGTTGATAACTCGGTGATATGGTTCGAGTTTGAGGATAATCGATGCTCGAGAGGCGCTTGAGCTAGTATGGAAATAGTCGTCGAGGAGGATGACTAGAAGGCTGAGATCCCATCGTTGTTGAAGGTTCTAGCATGCTCAAAGCAAGAGTACGTTGGGCAGATTCGATAGTCCCTGAAGGCTACGGATTGGTAGTCAAGTACTCTGGGCAGATTCGATAGTCCTAGTCACGGGTCACGATGACGTGCGGGAATTATGTCTAGAACCAGGGTTTCCATTAGCCCTTGACGGACGGCTGAAAGAATGTGCCGGTCATTCAATTAACAGTGATATCGAAGCAATGATAACAGTGATAGCCAGACTCATGGATGTTTGGTTGTATCGTCACTCGGTCTCAAGAGCAGTGTTTTCTGGGTGCTTATCTGATCTTGGTTTAGGCCTTGGGGGTTTGTAGTTGGAAAACATCGCCCTTGACTCGAGTGATAATTACTTTACTTTAAATTGTATGTTCTGCTATGTCTGCTTTTGCTTAGTGTGTGTCTGGGGGCTATCACTGTAGAAAGAGGTTGGAGTGGGAGGGTTGTATTCCTATTCCTTTTCCTTTATGCTCTTTTGGTATGTTGTTAGTTAATTTACTGCTCACTAAGACTGTTGTCTGACTCAAGGCTTTATGTTTTTAATTCTTATTGCCTTGGGCTGTTCGTCCATTTTGGGACGGGCAGACTAGGTAGCAGGTGACAGGTGCTGTTCTTGCTTCTTACGATGTTGATATCGAAGACGAGCTGGAGGGTTGCATATTATCTTCTTATATGTACTGGATGTTCCGCTGTTTGTATATTCTCTGAGAGTTATGTAGTGAGGCTTGATGTATTGACTATTCTGATGATTGTACTCAACTATTATGAAGTTTTATTGATGAGATTCTATTCTGTGAAGCTTCACTATATATATATATATATGTTCTATTGTATTTTGTCCATGCGCTGTGAGTAATACGATAGATTCTGTTATTTTAATTTACCCTGGCAATCGTCCATGGTCGCTTGGCACACTTTACAGCGCACTATCTCTAGGTTCAGTGTAGGGGTCATGGGCGGTCGTCACATTTGGTATCAGAGCATTGGTTAATCGATTTTACCCAACGCTCGCTGACGTAACTACGTATGAGAGACGTAATTGTATTTTGATGGATGATTACTATATATAATATAGTAGCTTTGTAGAGTTTGAGTCCTTTATGAAGTTGTTTCTCTAGGTGTGCTAATCATTCCTTTTTATAGATATTGAGAATGAGTCGAAGAGGGAGACCAGCTGCTAGGGAAGGCCGTGCTACTGAAGGGGCTGCTGATTATGCAGCTATGTTCGAAGCTATGATGACATCGATCATGAGAAGGATACCAGTTCCGGGGTGCAGCAGTAGATGTTGGGGTTCAAGTTCAAACTCCAAAACTGGTGGATTTTGCTAAGCTGTGCAAAGATTATACTGCTCTTGGGGGGAAGGTTTTCTTGGGAACAGAATCAACTATTGAGGTCCAAAGGTGGATAGATGCTTGTAGAAGGATCTTTGGTGACTTGGGAATTGAGGATGCGACTAAGAGGAAGTTAGCATTAAGGCAGCTTCAAGGGAGAGCCTCTGATTGGTGGAACTCTATTACCATCAATACTCCAAAGGAAGAGATTACTTGGGAGCAATTCCAAGCTAGATTTGAAGCTAAGTTCATTTCTACAGCTCGGAAGTCTGTTCTGTTCAAGAAGTTTGTGGAGCTCAAGCAAGGTGGAAGACCAGTTCTTGAGTATGTTTCTGAGTTTGAGGCTTTGTCCAAGTATGCCCGATCATATATTGAATCTGCTTATCAGAAGAATGAGAAGTTTGTGACAGGCTTGGACAACTATCTTGGGAGACAGCTGGTGGATCATTTGGACGATTCATTTGAGAAGCTTGTGGAGAAAGCTCTCAGGCATGAGAGTCTGTTTCCTAAGGAAGGATCTGTTGTTGCTGTGACCAGGGGAGAGTCTAAACCACAGCAGAGTGGAAACAAGAAGAGGAAGCAGCAGCAGCAGAAGGGTAAGGATGGCCAGAAGAAGCTAAATGGCGAAGTGACTTGCTACAATTGTCAGCAGAAGGGCCATTTCTCGAAAGATTGTAAGAATCCGAAGGCACCGATGAAGTGTCACAACTGTGACAAGCCGGGGCATTTTAGGAAGAATTGTCCAGAACCGCGGAAGGACAAGCAGATTGTGCAAGCTTATGCTTTGGGAGCTGTCCCATCGTCTTCAAAAGCTCCTACCGCTGAAGAGAAGGGAAAGAGTGTGGTGGTTCAAGGTACTCTTTTCCTATGTGGTGTTCCAGTTAGAGTTCTGTTTGATACTGGAGCGTCGCATTCGTTTGTTTGTAGTGAACTCGTAGGTCGGTTAGGTTTGGAACCGGATATCGTTGATAGGCCATTGGTTGTGACTAATCCAGTTGAGGGTTCGTCTTGTTTGTGTATGTTATGCCGTGGTCTGATTGTATCGAGTCATGGTTGCTCTTTTGTTTGTGATTGTTTTGTTCTGAACTTTGCGGGGTTCGGAATTATTTTGGGTATGGATTGGCTTAGGAAATATGCGGCAAAGGTTGATTGTGAGAGGTTGGAGGTGACAGTCGAGAATGTGGAGGGGCGAAAGATTGTGATACGATGTAAGCATGAAGAAGGCGTCTTCATGAGCTTCATGTATTCGCTGGTTGTTCCACGGGATGGACTGTCATCTGTGCCAATCGCTAATGGATTTGAGGATGTCTTTGACGAGGTCAAAGGGTTACCGCCGCATAGAGAGATCGAGTTTCGTATAGATCTAGTTGAAGGAGCCAGACCTATTGTGATGCCTCTTAGGCAGATGGCGCCTAGGGAACAGCAAGGGTTGAGGGTGCAAGTTGATGATCTTTTGCAGAAAGGATTCATTCGACGTAGTGTGTCCGAATGGGGTGCACCAGTTGTGTTTGTAACCAAAGCAGATGGATCACTGAGGTTGTGAGTCGATTATCGTGAGCTGAATAAGGTGACTAAGAAAAACAAGTATCCATTGCCGAGAATAGATGACTTGTTTGATCAGCTTCACGAAGTTAAGGTGTTTTCTCAGATGGATTTGGCAACAGGATTTTACCAGTTGAGAGTGGCTAAGGATAGTGTGTCGAAGACTGCTTTTAGGACACCATCCGGTTTCTTTGAGTGGCTGGTAATGCCGTTTGGATTGACTAACGGCCAGCATATTTTGTGGATCTTATGAATAGAGTGTTCAGGGATCAGTTGAACAAGTTCGTGCTTGTATTCGTGGATGATATTCTGATTTACTCCAGAACTGAGGAAGAGCACAAGACGCACTTGCATATTGTTTTGGAAATCTTGCGGAAACATTAGCTGAAGGCTAAGTTTTCGAAGTGTCACTTCTGGAAGAGTGAAGTGAGGTTCTTAGGCCATGTTATCTCTGGAAATGGAATAGCGGTTGATCCCGCTAAGATGGTAGCAATCCAGGATTGGGTTAGACCTAAGAATGCAACGGATGTGAGAAGTTTTCTTGGATTAGCAGGATATTATCGACGGTTTATCAAAGACTTCTCCAAGGTGGCTGCACCATTGACAGGATTGACGAAAAAGAACCAAGTGTTCAGATGGGATGCTAAGTGTGAGCAAGCTTTCGGAATCCTGAAAGAATGACTGACAAGTGCTCCTGTTTTGACTATTCCAAGTGGGAATGATGAGATAGTGGTTTACACCGACGCATGTGGTACTGGACTTGGAGCAGTGCTGATGTAGAGGGATAAAGTTGTTGCGTATGCAAGTCGACAACTGAAGCCGCATGAAAGGAATTACCCGACTCATGATTTGGAGTTAGCGGCGATTGTTTTTGCTATGAAGATGTGGAGACATTATCTATTGGGAGTTCGATTCGAGTTGTTTACAGATCATAAGTCGTTGAAGTATCTTTTCTCCCAAAAGGATTTGAATCTTCGGCAGCAACGGTGGCTAGAGTTTTTGGCATCATATGATTTTGGTATAACTTATACTCCGGGAAAAGGTAACGCAGTGGCAGATGCGTTAAGTCGAAGACATGCAGGATTGGGAGGCATGTTTTCAGAATGGAAGAATCTCGAGTATTTAGCTGGATTTGACTTCAGGCCTAGATGCAAATTGGAACCTAAGATGTTGGCAAACTTATCAATAAGACCGACTCTTGTGGGAAGGATTGGCGAGAATCAAAAGCAAGATGTTAAGATTGTCAAGATTATCCGTGATTTGGAATCTGGATTGGAACAAGAGAAGGATAAAGGATTCGAGGTCGATCGTGAGGGTTGGCTTCGAAAGCAAGGACGACTAGTTGTTCCCGATATAGATGAATTGAGGAGTGAAGTTCTGAAGGAAAGTCATCACTCGAAGTTGGCAATTCATCCAGGTGGAAATAAGATGTATCGGGATATGAAGAGAACCTACTACTGGGAAGGTATGAAGAAGGATGTTGGAAATTTTATTTCCAAATGCATGAACTGCCAGTTGGTAAAAGCCGAACAGAAGAAGCCAAGTGGATTGCTTCAGCCATTAGAAGTTCCCACATGGAAGTGGGAGCAAGTGTCGATGGATTTTATTGATGGACTACCTAGAACCAGAACGGGAAATGAAGGGATTTGGGTCATTGTAGATCGTTTGACTAAGAGTGCAAGATTCATTCCTGTTCGATCGACTAGGACTGCATCAAAGTTGGCTGAGTTGTACGTTAAGTGGATAGTTCGATTCCATGGTATTCCGAAGAGTATAGTGAGCGATCGAGATCCATTGTTCACTAGTGGATTTTAGAGGAGCTTCCAGGAAGTTTTGGGAACCGAGTTGTGTTTGAGTACAGCTTATCACCCTCAAACAGATGGTCAGACCGAGAGAGTCAACCGAGTTTTGGAAGATCTCCTCAGAGCTTGTGTTTTGGATTTCGGAGGATCATGGGAAGATCACCTTCATTTGGTGGAATTTTCATATAACAACAGTTACCAGTCGAGCATTGGTATGGCACCGTATGAGGCATTGTATGGAAGACCGTGTAACTCTCCGACATGTTGGTTGGAAACAGGAGAAAAGCTGTTACTTGGGCCAGAGATGATTCGACAGACTCCGGATTGCATTGAGATCATTCGGCAACGAATGAAGGCAGCCCAAGATCGTCAGAAAAGTTATGCTGATAAGCGTCGTAAGGATTTGGAATTCGACGTAGGTGATATGGTTTTTGTGAAGATTTCTCCACTGAAGAATGTTATTCGATTCGGGAAGAAAGGAAAACTGACTCCGAGATTTGTTGGACCATTCCCGATCATCGAGCGAATTGAAAAGCTCGCCTACAGATTGGAATTACCAGAGAAGATGTCGAGTGTGCACAATGTTTTTCATATATCCTATCTACGGAAGTATGTGCACGACTCGAATACAGTGGTTTCTGCTGATAGCTGTGAAGACTTCGAAGTTGATCCAGTCGATAGGAGACCTCGTAAGCCGCTTCGTGTTGTGGAAACCGACACGAAACAGCTTAGGAGGAAGGTAGTTAAGTTGCTCAAGATACAATGGAGTGATGATGATAACGACTGTACGTGGGAGGTGGAAGAGAGGATAAAGGCAGCTCATCCTGAACTCTTCAAGGTATGGCCCTAAGGTGTCGTGTCATCTCACGATATTGTAACTTGTTCTAGTTTTAGAATTCTGCATGCCAAGCTAGAATTGGATGCATAGTTGTTGATTGCTATGGATGGTAGGCATGCAGAATAGTCTTTGATTGCCTTGTTTGTTTGGAATTTCGGAGGCGAAATTCCTAAGGGGGAGAGAATGTAACGACCCGTATTTTTACGGATCGAAACATCGTAAAACAGTTGACATTTGGTCGCATTTGTGATAAGTCGTCCTGAGTTTAAGTCCTAAGTCGTGACCGAGTTAAGGAATTCGGCGAGTTAGGTGATAAGTCGTTTAAAAGTTAAGTCGTGGTAGCTTAGGTCGTAGGGTGTTGGAGCGACCTAAGGTAGTGGACGACCTAAGGGGTAGGTCGGCGACGACCTAAGGAAGCTGGGTTAGCAGTGGGACGACCTATAGAATTTGGCAACCTAAGATTAGTAAGCGACTTGGGAATTTGGGGTGACCCAAGAAAAAGTTAAGTGTTAGGTCGGCTGGGCGAGTTAACGACCTAAGGAATTGACCGACTTAAGACATAGACGACTTAAGGAGTTAACGACCTAAGGGATTGAGCTAGTTAGGAAGTTAGGTCGTTTGAGCAACTTAAGGATTTTAGGTCGTAAGTTGTTATGTCGTGAAGCGATAGGTCGTAGGTCGAAGTTAACTCGGCAAGTGTTAAGTCGAGCATGAGTTTAGGTTGTCTGTATTAAGTCGTAGACGACTTAGGTGTTAGCTGTTAAGTCGTAGAGTTGCTAAATCATTAAGGCGTAACTCTGTTGAGTTGTTAGGTCGGCTACCATGTTAAGTCGGAGACCCTGTTAAGTCGTAGATCGTGGGTTTGAAGATCGGATGGTCTGTTAGGTCGTGTAGTAGCTATGTCGCGTGCTTATGCTAAGTCGTTGGGTCGGTGGATGTTATGTCGCGCAGAGGGTTAGGTCGTGAGTTCTGTAGATCATAGGTCGGAGGGTCTTTGTTAAGTCGGCGACGACTTAAGGGGCGGACGACCTAAAAAGCTGCCTATAAATACTCGTCTATTTCTTCATTTTTGGGATCCGGATTTCAAAGCGACGAAGTGCTGCCATTTTGAGAGCTCGACTTCTACACTTCTTCACTTCTTTTCCTCCACTCTAATCTAGTGATTCCTTCCATCCATATTGAAGATCAAATCGAAGATCGAAGAGCTTAGATTGAAGATCTACATTCTTCTAAGAGAGATTTCATCGTTTGAAGCGGATTGGTGATAGATCAAGTTAGATCCTTCGCTGTCCAGATCTGAAGTGTGTTGCTTTTGGGTTGTTTAGGTGATTTGGTGAGTGGTGATTATCTCTCACACGGATCCAAAGGAGTATATCGGATCGTTGGCTTGATTTGGTGTTAAAATAGTGATTTCCATGCATTTTCCCAATCATATGTGTAGATCCATATAGATTCATTGTTCATGATGATTTGACATCCATTTTACCACATGTTAACCTATGCAAGTTCATTCATCAAGATTATAGAGATATTGTTCATGTTTTCATGCTTATTAGACTTTCAACTCTTTAATTACGAAATTGCCATTATTGATATAATTGTCTACTTAGATCATATTTGAATGATTGATTGCTTGGATTAATGTTTGACTTGATTGATTGCTATGAATTAGATGATTGATGATTTGATTTAGACCGAAGATGATTCAAAAGCTAAAAGAAAGGCTCTTGAATTTGGAAAGCTGCTTGTGGCATACGTAGCGGATGATGAAGCTCTTATGCATAGATTGGATGATGATGTTGAGATGTGGCTTTGCGAGGATGTGATGAAGCGAAGCATGATATGAGATAGTCTTGGTCTAATCCAGACGGGATCATTCCAAGCAGGTTGATAACTCGGTGATATGGTTCGAGTTTGAGGATAATGGATGCTCGAGAGGCGCTTGAGCTAGTATGGAAATAGTCGTCGAGAAGGATGACTAGAAGGCTGAGATCCCATCGTTGTTGAAGGTTCTAGTATGCTCAAAGCAAGAGTACGTTGGGCAGATTCGATAGTCCCTGAAGGCTACGGATTGGTAGTCAAGTACTCTGGGCATATTCGATAGTCCTAGGCACGGGTCACGATGACATGCGAGAGTTATGTCTAGAACCGGGGTTTCCATTAGCCCTTGACGGACGGCTGAAAGAATGTGACGGTCATTCAATTAACGGTGATATCGAAGCAATGATAACAGTGATAGCCAGAGTCATGGATGTTTGGTTGTATCGTCACTCGGTCTCAAGAGCAGTGTTTTCTGGGTGCTTATCTGATCTTGGTTTAGGCCTTGGGGGTTTGTACTTGGAAAACATCGCCCTTGACTCGAGTGATAATTACTTTACTTTAAATTGTATGTTCTGCTATGTCTGCTTTTGCTTAGTGTGTGTCTGGGGGCTATCACTGTAGAAAGAGGTTGGAGTAGGAGGGTTGTATTCCTATTCCTTTTCCTTTATGCTCTTTTTGTATGTTGTTAGTTAATTTACTGCTCACTAAGACTGTTGTCTGACTCAAGGCTTTATGTTTTTAATTCTCATTGCCTTGGGCTGTTCGTCCATTTTGGGACGGACAGACTAGGTAGCAGGTGACAGGTGCTGTTCTTGCTTCTTACGATGTTGATATCGAAGACGAGCTGGAGGGTTGCATATTATCTTCTTATATGTACTGGATGTTCCGCTGTTTGTATATTCTCTGAGAGTTATGTAGTGAGGCTTGATGTATTGACTATTCTGATGATTGTACTCAACTATTATGAAGTTTTCTTGATGAGATTCTATTCTGTGAAGCTTCACTATATATATATGTTCTATTGTATTTTGTCCATGCGCTGTGAGTAATACGATAGATTCTGTTATTTTAATTTACCCTGGCAATCGTCCATGGTCGCTTGGCACACTTTACAGCGCACTATCTCTAGGTTCAGTGTAGGGGTCATGGGCCGTCGTCACACCATGCATGAAGAACTTCTAAAAAGACAAGAGGAGATGATGTAGAATCTACTTCGACAAGCTGGACAAACTGGAATGCAGAGTCAAGGGAACGCAACCGTAGTAGATACTGGAGATAGAAGTCAGGAGCATGGAGCAACTAGAATTCAGAATAGAGCAGGACCATTAGGAGCAGCACCAGATCTAGGTGGCACTCACCCGGAGCATGCTGATCCAATCCCGGGTAGAGTACTAGGTGGAGCTATGCAACACGACATCGATAGGGGAATGGATGCTCGTTCAAGGGAACAGATTCCAGAACTCCCTCGTGAACTCGGGGGGCAGGTTGGAGGCAACAGACAAGGACTACACCTTGGCGACAACGGCAGATTGGCGGATATGGTTAGGCGAGCCATGAGAGGCGGATTGGTGAATAGAGACTTGGAGGATGTGAATAGGAGTCCTTTTGCTCCCATGATCAGGAAAGCTAGGAACCTGCCAGATTTCAAATTGCCGACACTGGAGATGTATGACGGGAAAGCAGATCCCACTGTTCACTTGACAAGGTACATGAGACATATGGAGGTGCTGGGGGCATTGGAGGAGGTCATGGCACGATGCTTCCCTTTGTATTTGACAGATATTGCAGCATTATGGTTCAGACAGCTGGAAAGTGGCTCTATTAGCACATGGACTGAGTTGATTAAAAGGTTTATGAGGCAGTTTCGGGTCCACGTTGTCAGACCCAAGAATGTGATGACTCTGACATCGATGAAACAGTGGAAGGGAGAATCGATTAGAGATTTCTTGACCAGATTCAATGCGGCAGTGGCTTCGGTGGATCGACCTGATCCGTCGATGGTTTTGATGGCAGCAGTTTTGGGAATTTCAGACAATTCGGATTTCAAGATATCATTGGAACGGGACCCACTGAGGGATCTTTGGGAGTTCTACCATGTGGCAGAAAGGTTTCTGAGACAAGAAGATGCACAGGCTGAGAGAGAAGGGAGAGGGGCTAAAGCTTATGCAGTAAGGGGCGGAGGTCCACCCAGGGAGGACCCGGTCAAAGATGATAAAGGAAAAAGGAAAATGAATGACAACGGTAGCACTTCAAAAAGACCACGGTGGGAGTCAAAGTTTTCTTCTTACACGGATCTAACTGAAACTCTGGAAAGAATTTACTTGGATACTCGAGGGCGTCTCCAGTATCGAAGGCCGGCAAGAAAGGAACCTTTTGATTACGAGCGGGCATCGGGAAGGCATTGCCTATTCCATGAGATGGATGGGCACAACACAAATGACTGCATGCATTTAAAGGATATCGTTGAGGAGCATGTAAGGAATGGTCATCTACAACAATATGTAAGGAATCGAGCTGTGGTAGTGGAACAAGAACGGCCGCCACCTGCCTCGAATGAAGATGGTGCTGGATCTAGGAAATGTCAGCTTGTTATCAACTAAATAAAGTTTTTGCGTTGAATAAGTAATAGTGCTCGAAGTAATATGGCTAGGTTGCTTACACATGTATGGGATCGAGGACGGTCCCTTGGCATGCTCTGAGACGATGACAAACCATATTGCTCGAGTCTATGAAATCCTGTTTTCTTTCTATTTTCCTACAAAATTTGGTTCTTTCTTTGGTTGGACGAACATTTGTTTAGTTTTCCCTGTTTGTTTGGACTTTCAATTTGTTAACTGGATTCTGTAACAAGTGGATTTGGATTAATATAATAAATATTATAGGTCTCGCGATTACGGTCCCGCCCGGAGAGACGGGGCAGTAATTGCGAATATAAAAGTCCTTGGCCGGAGATTCGAGGCCGGAGAATATAAAAGTCCTCGGCCGGAGAGCCGAGGCCGGTGAATATAAAAGTCCTTGGCTGGAGAGCCAAGGCCGGAAAATATAAAAGTCCTCGGTCGGAGAGCCGAGGCCGGAGAATAGAAAAGTCCTCGATCGGAGAGTCGAGGCCGGAGAACATCAAGCCCTCGACCGAAGAGTCGAGGCTAGAGAAACATAATCACAGGTTAAGCCCTTGACTGGGAAGTCGAGGCCGAGATTGGACATGGACCCGGAGTGGTTCTGGATTTGGAAATCGACCCGGAGAGGTCATGGATTCGGTAATTGGTAATTGGATATGGATGGATTAGAACTCGTGTGATATCCCGGAATTTCTGGCAATATCAATTTAATAATCTGTATTAATAATTAAATTGATTTGATAATCTTTGATAATAAGCATTTAAATTGGTTTAATAAACTTCTTTTATAAATTATTTAAATTTGACCAAATTGATATTTTCAAACAATATTAATAATGTATTGTTTTATATATAAATATGAATAGATTTTAAAGAAATAGAATTGTTATTTTCAAATTGAATGTGTACTTATATATGTATATATATAAGTTGATTTTAAATTGATTTTCTTTGATGTGAATTTGAATTTGGATTTAATTTTGATATTCAAAAGATAGATATTTGGAAATATTTGATTTTAAAAATATTTGTTTAAGCTTTTATTTATATATATGATTGGCTTTATAATATTCTCTTTAAAGTAAATTTGTATGTATGGATTTAGATAAGCATTTATAAAATTGTAAATTAATATAAAAGCTTTCATTTAACATTTAAAATTAATAAAGATTGCTTAAATTACAAGTGTAAGTTATATAAGCTTGAATTTAACAAGTGTAAACTAATTAACAAATATAATGACAAATGTCAAGTTTTAATTTTTGTTTTTCTTTTATTTGAATAAATCATTTTTAACCTATATATTCATCTACTTCTCATCTTCATTTCTTTTTCTATTCTTCAATTCAAATCTAAGAGAAGTTTCAGCCTGTAACAAAACTCAAACAAATTCTCTAACAAAATCCGTAATCAACTCCTCACAAACCAGAAATCAAATTCAATAGCCTGTAATATCATTTTCAAAATTCAAAACCATGCCTGCAAACTTTTTCTTCAACCTGAAACAAATAAAGCAAGTAAATCTGAAATCAAACGCCTGCCAACATTCTTCAACCTGAGATTTATCAAAAGGAAGCAAAATCATTTCAGCTAGCAAATTAAAACATCTCAACAGCAAAAATGATTTCAAATATCAAGTTCAAGCATATTCCAGTTTTAAAGTTTTCAAAAGAATAAAGCTATGTTCATCTTTAAATCAGGTGAGTAACATCATTTTTAAAAGCATAAGTATTGAATATCTGTTTGCATGTGGATTACTGGGAATGAGTATGCTTTGTATGTATATATATTGGTGAATCTTCTGTGTATATATGAATGCATATATGTGTGCTTGTTGTGTATCTGTTCTTGCCTGTTCTTGGTTTTAAAACTAAGAATTTGGTAAAAATTCCATTATCACTTGATCTGATCTTTATTAGGATTTAAGATTCAAACAAAAGCTATTTGTTTCAGTGTAAATTAATGTTTAAAAATTTAATTAAGTTAAATTAAACATGAATGTCTTTGGAAACTAGAAACAACAGTGCATGTTTAAGACAAGTGAAAATTTCAGTATCTTAATTTATCAAGACAGGTTTATAAACTGAAAGCTTATACAAAAACTTGATTTTTAAAAGAAAAATCATAAATTTAAGAATTGAATTGGCAGAGCAGTTCTGGTTTGATCAGATTGGGTGTTTTGGGTTGCCTCAGGTGATCTAGTTGCTTGGCGAGGTCGTGGTTCTCACTGGAGGTGGAAGGGTGATCAGGGAGTTTGGGAAAAATATCAGAGTGGTGATCAAGGCGTTGTGGTGGCGGCGGTGATTGTTTTATGCCTGTAAACCTAGTTTTGGTGATGGTCGGGAAATGATCCACCACGGCGTCTCTGGTGGATCGAGTGACACCAGTCTCTGGGAGATGATAGCTGGGGTGTTGACGAAGCTTTGGCTGGAAGCGCAGGCATTCTGGTGGTCGGAGGAGCAAGTACGAAGTGGTTTCAGGTTTTGCTTTTAGTTCCTGGTTTAGGTTAGTAAGCTCGAACTCGATTTTGAGTTTGTAGCGATGATCGGAATAGGGTTAGAGGATGATCGCCGATGTGATGAAGCCATTAAGGATGGTCGGAGGACGGTGGTTGGCTGTGCATGTGCATGGTACACAATTGGTTTCTAGTGAAGTTTGGTTTGGGAAAATTTAGGTACTCGGGTTTTTCTCGAGTTAATTTCGTGTGTGGCTCGAAGATTTGTGGGGTGTGGCTCGAAGTAATTGAGTGTGTGCTCGGGTCATTTGGTTGTGTTGCTAGGTTTTTTTAAAACCTGTCAGTTTTAAATTTAAAACTAAATTTTTAAATGTAAAGCAAGATTTAAACAGAGTTTTAAATCAAAGTTTAAGATATGGATTCAAATTTACTTTTGCATTCTGGTTTTAAAATAAATAAAGTTTATAAAATGATTTGAATTTTAATGATTTGGTTTGAAATTCTTTTATAAATTTCTTTTAAAAGATAAGTGTTCTTCAATATTTGATTAAGAAGGTTTTTAAATTGTTTTTAAATTTTGCTAAATTTAATTTGTATTTAATTTTGAATCTTAATTTGAAATGAAATTTAAAAGTAAATTTGAAAGTAATATGTTTTTCAAATGTGTTTGTGAATGGTAATTAAATCATTAATAAGAATAATGTTTTTATCTTAAAGTTAATTAAGATTTAATAATTTGTGATTCATTAAATTATTAAGGTAATTAAAATGGTTAATTAATTAATTTAATTAATTGATGATTTGGATTAATTAATTAAGTTATTATAGGTTTAAATTAATTAAATAAGGTTTAAGTTAATCAATTGAGGATTAATTAATTTATAAATAAAGATCATTAATTTGATAAGTTAAGATTTTAAATAAATGATTAGAAATTAATTAATCAAGTAATTAAAGATCAATTAAGTTACTGTTAAAACTTAAATAATTAAATAATTAGGGATTAATTAATGTATTATTAAAGATTTATTTATTTGGTAATTAATAATGATTAATGTAAGTTTAATTACTTAAGAAAAGTAATTAAAGAATTGTAAATAGTTAATGAAGATCATTAACTTGAGATTATTTAACAATTAATTAATGTGATTAATTTTAATAATTAATTAGATTAATTAATTAAAGATAATCATTTGTGAAAATGTTTAAGTGTAATTACTTAATGAAAGTAATTAAAGGAATTAATTGCTTAAGGTAATTAATTAAATAAATTTGATAAGTTTAAATTAATTAATTAAGTTTAATTAATTTAAGATAATCACTTGGTGATTTGATAAGTATAATTACTTAAATGTAATTAATGAAGTGTAACTACTTAGGGAAGTAATTAAAGGTAATTACTGGATGTGATTAATTGAAGGGTGATTTATTAATGGAAGTAATTTAAGTTTAATTACTTTTTTGTAATTAATCAAGGGTGATTAATGAATAATTAATTAACGATTAATTATTAAATGTAATTAATGTAAATAGAGTAATTAATTAAAGAAGTAATTAGAGATCATTAATTAATATAATTAATGATGTAATTAAGAGTTGATTAATTAAGATTAATTAATCAATGATAAGTGATTATGAAGTAATTAATTAATGTAATTAATTTTAGTAAGTAAAGGTTAATTACTGTAATTTGTTAAGAATAATTAATTTGTATAATTAATTAAGGATAATTACTTAATGTAATTAGAGCATAATTAATCAAGGATGATTAATTAATACTTAGAGGATGATTAATTAATCTGTAATTAATTAATGATTAAGTAAGCAAGATTTAGAATGATAAAAGTAATTAATTTAATTTATTTTAAATTAATTAGAGATGCAAGTAATTAATTTAATTCATTTTAAATTAATTATAGATGGTGTGATTATTAGATCATTGCTTATGTATGAATGGATGATATTGATTGCCTTGAATGGTTTGAGATCTCAGATATGAGATAAGTGATGTTGTGTGATATGGATGCTTTGGTTGAAGTGTGATGATAATATGAATTATCTATTTGTGACAATAATGTAGATTATATATTGTGATATTGTGAATTATCTATCTATGTGAATATAGATAATAGAAATGAATTGTTTTAAACCTTAAAACAACTTGGCCTTTAAGATACGTTTTGGATTTCGATGAGACCGGGATCGGGTTTCCAGATTTGGATATCTGAAAACCACATTGATCCAAATTAACGATAGGTCGTGAATCTCAAGTGAAGATGAAGATTCAGAGTGCAAGGGTTATTGTCGTTAACTCTGAGGGTGATTCCAAAATGGGTGTAACGAGATAATGCCTTCGGTTTCGTTCGAACCCGAAACGAACTTGTATGGATTGAATGCTTTCAGCACATCATCAGGTGGACGATAAGCATTCTAAGTGATGTGTTCTGATTAAAGGTAATCGCAGCCTCAAGCCTCATCAACCGGGAATGGCTAAAATAGGGGAGGTGCAGCAAGGTTAAGTGAGTAGCACCCAAGTAGGACGAGATTTTCCCTATCTAGAGGTTCCTTTTTATTCGGCTTAGTGGGCGGTTGCTGATCCCAACCGCGGGGTTGTCTTGTTCGGGATTATCCAGTAAGGGATGGTTCCGGCCTTGTGTTGCAGTGGGTTGGGAGTAATCCTCGGTATGGTGATCTAGGCCCCGTACTGTGATGGGCGGTACCCCAGTAGCCCTGCCATTGTATGGAATCCAATTTCCAATAAGTGCCATCAGACTTGATTGTATACCTATGTATGCTGGAATTTAATGAATGTAACAATTTCGGCTATGTGGATATTTACTTGAAAACCCTAGACACTATTGTAATATAACTGGATTTCCTATAAATGTTTTGGTTATCGTAAGGTAAAAACTTTTCCGTGTTTATGTGCGGGAAGTCTTACGAAATACCTTTTGTTTTCAAAGGTTTTTCAAAGTTAAGCAACTTTAACCTGTTACTCACACGAGACCCATGTCTGACCCGGAGTTTATTTCTGTTTTTCCTAAACTCTTGGGTACTCAAATTTTTACGAGTAGCCAAGGGATTCAGGTTAGCTTTGACGAATTACTGGAGGAGCAATGGAGCAGGAGGCTTCTACATTGTAGATATATATAGTGTTCCACTGTGTTGGTTTCTCTGAACTGTATTGAGTTGTAATAACTAGATAGGTGTTTATAACTGTCTAGTATGTGATGTATAATCTGTGTAACTCTGATAGTTGTTGTATATTATGTAATACTTATATGATTAATATAATTTATTCATTCCGCTGTTGAGATTCTGATGTTGTTTCTTCTTTCTTTTCTATCTTTTATCTTTTCTATCCCTTTCTTTCTTATTGATGATACGTCTTTCTGTGGAATGAAAGCCGGGTCATCACAGGTGGTATCAGAGCTCTTGGTTGAGTGAATACCGAGGCTCTGGAGTGGTGTTTATCTTAAGAGCGCGTATTTGTAATTTTTATATAACTATGTATATCTATTCTACCTATTTGTTGGGTTACCTGTTCGGGTTTTCCAATATGAGTTATAAAGGTAGATAGGGTAGTGGTGTGTGTAACACGACTACCAATGGTTGGAGTCTGAGTGTTGAGGTTGGAAGTGTATCTGTTAAGACTGTAGACCTAATACCATCTCGAGTGAGCTTTGCTATGATGTAAGGATTTCATTGATCTCTGAAGGAAACCTTTTAAAGGTTCGGAGTCCATCATTGAAGTATAAGTTTAATCGCGCTCGTGTGAGCGGATTTTTGAGAGTTTGGATCTGTCGGTTAGGCAGAAGCAAGTGGTGGTATCTTGGCAACTCAGGAAGTAGTAGCTGCGTGATGAGACATAGTGACTATGTATGTCTCCGAAGATGTTTTCTTTTGGAGCAAGTTTAAGGGAGTGTGTCTGCATCGATGATGAGACCGAGTTTCAACTGGATGTTGTGTTTGGTTTGAGGTCCGAGTTTCTCAAGGAGCTTTGGATTAGGAAGTCTTTGGCATCTGTGTCAGTAGTGTAGCTCAGAGTATTATGTGTACCGACAAGAAGTCTTCTGGCCAAGCAGTTTTCTAGAGGTGGAGTTCAGAAGCTGCAGAGTGGATCCATTTCTTCGATGGATTGGTTAGTCAAGCATAAGCTATTCTGATTGGTTAAGAGAGAATAGTATCTTTGGATAATGGACTGGATAGGATCGCAAAAGTGACTTGTGATAGTTTGAGTGTTCTCTTGAGTTATTAAAGATTTTCCGGGATGTGTTGTCTAGTTTGTGCTCGTGTTCATCGACGGCATTCTCATCTTCTCCAGATCAGAGTTGTGCAGCGGAAGTAGGTGGCAGATGTTCTAGAGTGGAAGCAACAGGAAGTTTCAATGTTTGGATTAGAGGGTTTCTATAGGAAATTTTTCTGGATCTGAAGGTCAGATTGGTAAGTGCATCTGTTTTGTCTTTTTGGATAGGAGAAGTAAGTTGTAGTCTACTGATGTTTGTGGAGTAGAGTTTGTGTTCTTGATTTTTGGTAGATCTCGAGAGGATCATTTTGTTGAGTTGTTTTTGATCCAGTTTGTTTCTAGAAGCATCAGCGAAGGTTGAGCTGATCGGAATGGATGTAGGCAGCCTGGGATCGTCAGAAGAGTTCTATGGATAAGAAACGGAGGAATTTGGAATTCGAAGTTGGAGACTTTGTTGTTGTTGAGATTTTTTCCAGTAAAGGGAGAAATAAGATTGGGTAAGACTAGGAAGTTAGTTGTGAGGTATATTGGATTCTTCTGAGTTTTGTAAGGATCAATGTTGGTCTACAGGATTGAATTGCCAGTTTGGATAACTGGGATTCGATGTGTTTCACGTATCTCTAAGGGAGTACGTGTTTGATCTATCTCTGGTTTTGAAACCAGCAGTTCATGAAGATTTGGTTGTTGAGTCAGACTTGTTTGTGGTCTGATATCTTGTTTAGGGTTGTAGATCTAGTTGAGTAGGAGCTCTGTAGCTTAGTAGTATAGATTGTTTGGGTTCTGTATATCGAGTATTCCAGTATTTATACCTGGGAAACTCTAGGAAGTTCTATCCAGAATTTTGTCTGGATAGTTAGATTTGATTGTTAGAATAAATTGGTTGTTATGGTTGTAAGCATATGATTGATAATATATGCTTGTTGTTTAAAAATTAAATCTTAGATAGATTATTAAATTACCTTTGCTTTTAAATTTCGGGGACGAAATTCTTTTAAGGGGGGAGGAATGTGATATCCCGGAATTTCTGGCAATATCAATTTAATAATCTGTATTAATAATTAAATTGATTTGATAATCTTTGATAATAAGCATTTAAATTGGTTTAATAAACTTCTTTTATAAATTATTTAAATTTGACCAAATTGATATTTTCAAACAATATTAATAATGTATTGTTTTATATATAAATTTGAATAGATTTTAAAGAAATAGAATTGTTATTTTCAAATTGAATGTGTACTTGTATATGTATATATATAAGTTGATTTTAAATTGATTTTCTTTGATGTGAATTTGAATTTGGATTTAATTTTGAAATTCAAAAGATAGATATTTGGAAATATTTGATTTTAAAAATATTTGTTTAAGCTTGTATTTATATATATGATTGGCTTTATAATATTCTCTTTAAAGTAAATTCGTATGTATGTATTTAGATAAGCATTTATAAAATTGTAAATTAATATAAAAGCTTTCATTTAACATTTAAAATTAATAAAGATTACTTAAATTACAAGTGTAAGTTATATAAGCTTGAATTTAACAAGTGTAAACTAATTAACAAATATAATGACAAATGTCAAGTTTTAATTTTTGTTTTTTTTTATTTGAATAAATCATTTTTAACCTATATATTCATCTACTTCTCATCTTCATTTCTTTTTCTATTCTTCAATTCAAATCTAAGAGAAGTTTCAGCCTTTAACAAAACTCAAACAAATTCTCTAACAAAATCCGTAATCAACTCCTCACAAATCAGAAATCAAATTCAATAGCCTGTAATATCATTTTCAAAATTCAAAACCAAGCCTGCAAACTTTTTCTTCAACCTGAGACAAATAAAGCAAGTAAATCTGAAATCAAATGCCTGCCAACATTCTTTAACCTGAGATTTATCAAAAGGAAGCAAAATCATTTAAGCTAGCAAATTAAAACATCTCAATAGCAAAAATGATTTCAAATATCAAGTTCAAGCATATTCCGGTTTTAAAGTTGTCAAAAGAATAAAGCTCTGTTCATCTTTAAATCAGGTGAGTAACATCATTTTTAAAAGCATAAGTATTGAATATCTGTTTGCATGTGGATTACTGGGAATGAGTATGCTTTGTATGTATATATATTGGTGAATCTTATGTGTATATATGAATGCATATATGTGTGCTTGTTGTGTATCTGTTCTTGCCAGTTCTTGGTTTTAAAACTAAGAATTTGGTAAAAATTCCATTATCACTTGATCTGATCTTTATTAGGATTTAAGATTCAAACAAAAGCTATTTGTTTCAGTATAAATTAATGTTTAAAAATTTAATTAAGTTAAATTAAACATGAATGTCTCTGGAAACTAGAAACAACAGTGCATGTTTAAGACAAGTGAAAATTTCAGTATCTTAATTTATCAAGACAGGTTTATAAACTGAAACCTTATACAAAAACTTGATTTTTAAAAGAAGAATCATAAATTTTAGAATTGAATTGGCAGAGCAGTTCTGGTTTGATTAGATTGGGTATTTTGGGTTGCCACTGGTGATCTAGTTGCTTGGCGAGGTCGTGGTTCTCACTGGAGGTGGAAGGGTGATCAGGGAGTTTGGGAAAAATATCAGAGTGGTGATCAAGGCGTTGTGGTGGCGGCGGTGATTGTTTTATGTCTGTAAACCTAGTTTTGGTGATGGTCGGGAAATGATCCACCATGGCGTCTCTGGTGGATCGAGTGACACCAGTCTCTAAGAGATGATAGCTGGGGTGTTGACGAAGCTGTGGCTGGAAGCGCAGGCATTCTGGTGGTCGGAGGAGCAAGTACGAAGTGGTTTCAGGTCTTGCTTTTAGTTCCAGGTTTGGGTTAGTAAGCTCGAACTCGATTTCGAGTTTGTAGCGATGATCGGATGATCGGAATAGGGTTAGAGGATGATCGCCGATGTGATGAAGCCATTAAGGATGGTCAGAGGACGGTGGTTGGCTGTGCATGTGCACGGTACACAATTGGTTTCTGGTGAAGTTTGGTTTGGGAAAATTTAGGTACTCGGGTTTTTCTCGAGTTAATTTCGTGTGTGGCTCGAAGATTTATGGGGTGTGGCTCGAAGTAATTGAGTGTGTGCTCGGGTCATTTGGTTGTGCTGCTAGGTTTTTTTAAAACCTGTCAACTTTAAATTTGAAACTAAATTTTTAAATGTAAAGCAAGATTTAAACAGAGTTTTAAATCAAAGTTTAAGATATGGATTCAAATTTACTTTAGCATTCTGGTTTTAAAATAAATAAAGTTTATAAAATGATTTGAATTTAAATGATTTGGTTTGAAATTCTTTTATAAATTTCTTTTAAAAGATAAGTGTTCTTCAATATTTGATCAAGAAGATTTTTAAATTGTTTTTAAATTTTGCTAAATTTAATTTGTATTTAATTTTGAATCTTAATTTGAAATGAAATTTAAAAGTAAATTTGAAAGTAAAATGTTTTTCAAATGTGTTTGTGAATGGTAATTAAATCATTAATAAGAATAATGTTTTTATCTTAAAGTTAATTAAGATTTAATAATTTGTGATTCATTAAATTATTAAGGTAATTAAAATGGTTAATTAATTAATTTAATTAATTGATGATTTGGATTAATTAATTAAGTTATTAAAGGTTTAAATTAATTAAATAAGGTTTAAGTTAATCAATTGAGGATTAATTAATTTATAAATAAAGATCATTAATTTGATAAGTTAAGATTTTAAATAAATGATTAGAAATTAATTAATCAAGTAATTAAAGATCAATTAAGTTACTGTTAAAACTTATATAATTAGGGATTAATTAATGGATTACTAAAGATTTATTTATTTTGTAATTAAAAATGATTAATGTAAGTTTAATTACTTAAGAAAAGTAATTAAAGAATTGTAAATAGTTAATGAAGATCATTAACTTGAGATTATTTAACAATTAATTAATGTGATTAATTTTAATAATTAATTAGATTAATTAATTAAAGATAATCATTTGTGAAAATGTTTAAGTGTAATTACTTAATGAATGTAATTAAAGGAATTAATTACTTAAGGTAATTAATTAAATAAATTTGATAAGTTTAAATTAATTAATTAAGTTTTATTAATTTAAGATAATCACTTGTTGATTTGATAAGTATAATTACTTAAATGTAATTAATGAAGTGTAACTACTTAGGGAAGTAATTAAAGGTAATTACTGGATGTGATTAATTGAAGGGTGATTTATTAATGGAAGTAATTTAAGTTTAATTACTTTTTGTAATTAATCAAGGGTGATTAATGAATAATTAATTAAAGATTAATTATTAAATGTAAGTAATGTAAATAGAGTAATTAATTAAAGAAGTAATTAGAGATCATTAATTAATATAATTAATGATGTAATTAAGGGTTGATTAATTAAGATTAATTAATCAATGATAAGTGATTATGAAGTAATTAATTAATGTAATTAATTTTGGTAATTAAAGGTTAATTACTGTAATTGGTTAAGAATAATTAATTTGTATAATTAATTAAGGATAATTACTTAATGTAATTAGAGCATAATTAATCAAGGGTGATTAATTAATACTTAGAGGATGATTAATTAATGGTTAAGTAAGCCAGATTTAGAATGATGAAAGTAATTAATTTAATTTATTTTAAACTAATTAGAGATGCAAGTAATTAATTTAATTCATTTTAAATTAATTATAGATGGTGTGAGTATTAGATCATTGCTTATGTATGAATGGATGATATTGATTGCCTTGAATGGTTTGAGATCTTAGATATGAGATAAGTGATGTTGTGTGATATGGATGCTTTGGTTGAAGTGTGATGATAATATGAATTATCTATTTGTGACGATAATGTAGATTATCTATTGTGATATTGTGAATTATCTATCTATGTGAATATAGATAATAGAATTGAATTGTTTTAAACCTTAAAACAACTTGGCCTTTAAGATACGTTTTGGATTTCGATGAGACCGGGATCGGGTTTCCAGATTTGGATATCTGAAAACCACATCGATCCAAATTAACGATAGGTCGTGAATCTCAAGTGAAGATGAAGATTCAGAGTGCAAGGGTTATTGTCGTTAACTCTGAGGGTGATTCCAAAATGGGTGTAACGAGATAATGCCTTCGGTTTCGTTCGAACCCAAAACGAACTTGTATGGATTGAATGCTTTTAGCACATCATCAGGTGGACGATGAGCATTCTAAGTGATGTGTTCTGATTAAAGGTAATCGCAGCCTCAAGCCTCATCAACCGGGAATGGCTAAAACAGGGGAGGTGCAGCAAGGTTAAGTGAGTAGCACCCAAGTAGGACGAGATTTTCCCTGTCTAGAGGTTCCTTTTTATTCGGCTTAGTGGGCGGTTGCTGATCCCAACCGCGGGGTTATCTTGTTCGGGATTATCCAGTAAGGGATGGTTCCGGCCTTGTGTTGCAGGGGGTTGGGAGTAATCCTCGGTACGGTAATCTAGGCCCCCTACTGTGATGGGTGGTACTCCAGTAGCTCTGCCATTGTATGGAATCCAATTTCCAATAAGTGCCATCGGACTTGATTGTATACCTATGTATGCTGGAATTTAATGAATGTAACAATTTCGGCTATGTGAATATTTACTTGAAAAGCCTAGACACTATTGTAATATAACTGGATTTCCTATCAAATGTTTTGGTTATCGTAAGGTAAAAACTTTTCCGTGTTTATGTGCGGTAAGTCTTACGAGATACCTTTTGTTTTCAAAGGTTTTTCAAAGTTAAGCAACTTTAACCTGTTACTCACACCAGACCCATGTCTGACCCGGAGTTTATTTCTATTTTTCCTAAACTCTTGGGTACTCAAATTTTTACGAGTAGCCAAGGGATTCAGGTTAGCTTTGACGAATTACTGGAGGAGCAATGGAGCAGGAGGCTTCTGCGTTGTAGATATATATAGTGTTCCACTGTGTTGGTTTCTCTGAATTGTATTGAGTTGTAATAACTAGATAGGTGTTTATAACTGTCTAGTATGTGATGTATAATCTATGTAACTCTGATAGTTGTTGTATATTATGTAATACTTATATGATTAATATAATTTATTCATTCCACTGTTGAGATTCTGATGTTGGTTCTTCTTTCTTTTCTATCTTTTCTCTTTTCTATCCCTTTCTTTCTTATTGATGATACGTCTTTCTATGGAATGAAAGCCGGGTCATCACAACTCGGTTGTCCGGTTCAGCTAGATATGGAATTGGCTAAGGATTTGGTTACTGGATTTGGAATCGGATATCAGCTCAGAGTGGTCGCGGATTCGGATAAGGATATGTTTATGGCATTTGGATAGGATGGCTTGGCAATGGATTGGATTATGAATCGGATGGTATGGCTGTGGATTGAATATGGACTTCAGATGTTAGATTCAGAGCTATTCAAAACACGCCTTCTTATCACGAAGGCATGTTTTGGGGGGCAAATGTTATCCTGCCTTTTGGTGAAAGCCCGGATATCAACAAATTGGCTAGAGAGGATGGATATCAGGTTTGGAAACAAGGCTACGATCGATATCATCAAAATTTGGCCGAGCTCCAATCAAGATAGAATCGATTGGGAATGATGAACAAGGCCAGGAAAGGCTACGCTTCGAATTTCAGGTCAATCAGAGGTTGTACGCTCGAGTTATGGATGGATTAATGTTCATGGGAAATCAGTTCGTATCGATCCAAATAGGCTAGGCTGTCTACTTCGAATCAATACTTTCATATCGATCAGTTGTGGACTCAATACTTTCGTGTCGATCAGCATGGATATGGATCGTTATCAGGTTGGATACGGATTAGGACTAGCGCGTGCGCTTGGCATTTGGTTTGGATTGGTCGGTCTTCGTATCGATGCATTTCGCATCGATCGAAGCATGGAATCGATATGAAGAACGTGGTACTGGATCGATACGAAGGCCGCGACACCAGATCGATACGAAGGGCATGGTACTGGATCGATACAAAGGCTGTGGCACCAGATCGATACGAAGGACGTGGTACTGGATCGATACAAAGGCTGGGGCACCAGATGGATATGAAGGACGTATGTAGAGGATCGATACGAAGAGGGATTGATTGATGGTTACAAAGAGGCCATCGAACCATCGATGCGAAATAGACATCTCAGATCGATACAAAGGAAATGTGTTTGAATGAGGAAGCAGTCAGCTCGGCATCAACAATGGATCTACCCTAGATTTCCAAGCCACGTCATAGGTGCAAATGGGATGGACACGAAGAAGCAGGTAGACACAGAGAGATGGAGACGAATTGATGGATACGAACACTTCAGCCTTCATATAAATTACAACTTGGAACGATCATAACTCTAAAACTACAACTCCAAATGCTATAAAATTTTCAAAGGAGTTTCCTGATGCATCCGAGAATCTCCATGATCGATCTCAGCCTGATTGGACCACTTTAGGATAGATACGAATTAGACATGCATCGATCCCAAATCGCTTTGTATTGATCTGGTGGGCCCACTTGCGCAAGAGAAGAGGTATTCCGGGTTTTGGAGCGCATATTTTCATATCTACACCTATAAATAGCGGTCCTAAGGCGGCTAAAAAAGGATCTTCTTCTTCTCTCCTAGGCAAAGCTCTGCCATTTTTGTTATCAACTTTCAAAGGCTTATAGCTGTAATTTCAGTATAAAAAAGGAATAAAAAGGATTGATTCAAAGTGGACGTAGGCCGGATTGCCGAACCACTATAAACCTTGTATTCTTTCTTGCTTTCTTCCATTTTTAATTTTACTATTTTCTTCATTTTTATTCTCTATTTTATCTGGATCTGAGATCCGTGTTGGAATATTGGGAATCTGTGTTTATACACTGGCGCTTTCACTACTTCTGGGGTTTGTGACCATTTTTTGCGCAAACAAAACCCAAATGCATATTTTTGAGGTCTACCCAAAATATCCTTGAGGTAGTGTGGCCACCAAGTTATCATTAGCATGAGTTAATCCTCCATTAAGTGTGCATGTAACTTTAATGGCCACCAACATTTGCATTAGCTCCTAATTGTATATCATGGTAAGTGGGTCGGTGGGGTCCTCCATGATTTCATGAATTGATTTATTTTCATCTTCATTTGCCTTATAACTTTTGTGCATACATATCTTCATGAAGCCCTCTTCCATTTTGTCATCCAATTTCCAACAAATACAAATAAAATTTGCAAATAAATATTCTCAAATTAAATTATGCACAAAAATGACCGTTTTGCCCCTATATAAAGATGAATAAATGATGATTTGAAAATAAATGAAATTTTGGTTTAAACATGTTAAAATACCCTATATGCTTATTTATTTAATTAAATCATATTAAATATGAAAGTAAAAATATGCACATTTTCGTGCACATCAATGTGCGTTATTGTGCAATGCCCAAGGTCATCTAGTAGCTCTATTACCTTCAATAAGTAAGGGGAAAGTCGTGCACCCTTATCCTAAAATTCCTTCTTCATCTGACAAACAACAATTTTGGGGGTCATTGTGTGTAACGACCTCGGATTTTATATAAATTTAAATTGATAATTTATTTAATTTTTTTGAAATAAAATTGTAAAATTAATTTGTAAATTGATGCGAGTTCCCCGAGTTCAAATAAATTCTATGTTAAATCATTTAAAATTTAAATATTGTATATATATGTGAATATGTATGTATGGAATTTGAATTAAATTTTAAATAAATGGGTTATGTTATAAATCAAAATAAATAAATAAATAAATAAATAGAAATATAAGACAATAAATATTAAAGTAAAATTAATAATAAATAATTAAACTAAAAATATAAGTAAAATAAATATTTGAGTTATAAATAGAGATAAATAAAAGATAAGCTATAAAATACAAAGTAAACATTGGTTAAAATTTTAACAACTAATTAAAATAGAAATACAAGAGAAAAATTATATATATATGGTAAACTATGAAAATAAATAAAAATAAATTACATACACATAAGATAAATTAACACTTAGATAAAATCTAAAGCAAAATTAAAATGGAAATTTATTATATTTTAAAGTGATATTGCAAAAGAAAAGGATAAAAGTATGTTCAATTATAAGTATATAGGCTTGAAAACAAAATATGTATGCGTACTTGCAAAGCATAAGAAGACAGAAAAATATATATATCAATAAAACAAAGAAATACATACAAATAGGATAGGCTGTAACTAGGAAAGGAAGCACATGCATTTAATGTTTGAATCTTTAGCACACCATAATGTATTTATCAGCCACCAAAGCAAAAATCTTTGCTGATTGTATAAAGCAATATTATCACCTTGTACAAACACTTTCTTCTCTTTATATATATGTACATCCATTCTTATGCCTGCTCGTTTATCAAAACATATACATTCAAATATAAGTATATGCACTTGTAAAAGAAATGAAATATATGTATTAGCTTGTATAAGAAGCCAAAGGAACAAAAAAAAATATTCAAGTTGAACAAACCAAATTGGATAAGTATGGAGGCTGAGAAAAGATGTGTACAACAATAATTAATGCAGCTCACAATATTTTTCATCAGCCACCAAAGGGAAATAGGCTAGTCAACAAGCAAAGCAAAATATCTCTGGTCAACAAGTTAACAAAATATTTTTTTGTACATCTCTTATACCAGTATTGACACAACCCTGTACACAACAATCTTTTATATGTCATCTCATGTTTTCCATTTCGATTCATTCAAACCTGAGTATTATAAAAAAACAAAGAATATAGCAATCTGAAAACTAAACTAGATCAGCAAGCTTTAACCTGGAACACAACAACATCATCAATAAAAGACTGGAAAACAAGATCAAAGCTTCAAACTCTGTTCTTCTTCCTAAATCACAGTAAGTAAACTCACTCTTAAACCAAAAATTTGTTTTGGATATCTGATGTGCATGTGATCATCTGGGTAGTTTGAATCCAACTATGT
The DNA here is from genome assembly GCA_030737815.1 of Allium fistulosum. NCBI lineage: Eukaryota > Viridiplantae > Streptophyta > Magnoliopsida > Asparagales > Amaryllidaceae > Allium > Allium fistulosum. The sequence continues at coordinate 1,362,645,964 of CM060902.1, read as the reverse complement.
TGTATGGCTATAGAAAGATGGCTGTGCATATATACATATACTCTGTGTGTATTTGGAAACAGGAAATAAAGATGACTCTGTTAATTAATGAACAGGTTTGAATTTTAGTTCAAAAACTAAATTCTATCTTCCTCAATCTCTTCTAGCTTGTAATATTAAAACAAAACATGTTTAAAATCATCATAGCTTAATTTTAAAAATATATTTTTAATATAATATGGAATGGTTTTGTTTGAAAGAAGAGATACAGTAAAAATTCAAGATTTGTCCAAATTTCGAATTGCATGAATTCCAGATTTGATTACATCACCTAAAACTATTTCGAAAATAATGATTTTTAAAACAAAAATCAGAGTTTTTAGTTTCGAATTGAGGTGGCATTTGCGAGATGAACGAGATATGGGTTTTGGGGAAAATCTGGTGATCGGCGTGATAATGTTTGGTGAAATTTGGCATGGAGGTGCTGGAATGATCAATAATCGTAGGAAAAATAGTGCGGTGGCGGTCAGACGAACGTGGTGATGGCGGCGAACGATTAAAGTTTATAACCCTAGTTTTGGTCGAGTTTGGAAATTGAGTTGCCGTGGAGTCTATGGTCGATCGAGTGTCATCGGACCTAGGGGGATAGAGGCATGGTGTCATGACGAATCTACGGACGAGGTTACGTGGCCTCTGATGGTTGGCATTGTCATAGCGAGGCATTTTTCGATGATCAATTTTAGGTTCCAGTTTGATTTGAATGCTCGAATTTGATTTACGGCAAGTTTGGAAGATCTGGATGGTCGAGTCGTCAAAGGAAGTGATCGATGATTAGTGGGTGGCCACCGTGATGGCCGGAGCGTCGCCGTGCGACTGTGCACGTGCACAGTGCACTTATGTGCCTGGGTGGTTGTGATGTTTGGGAGGAAGAGGTCGACTCGGGTTTACTCTCGAGTAAACGATGTAGTGGCTCGAGTTATATTTCGGGAAGATTGAGTGGTTAACCTGTTTTAATAAGTTTTAAAGTTTAAAGTTAAAACAAAGTTAAAAATAAAGAAACAGGAGTTTACTCGGGGATGGACCCGAGAATTTTGGTGGTTGGCTCGGGGATTATACTCGTTTGTCTCAGGTCTGTTGATTTTTATATTAAAACAGTTTTAAACTTTAAAACCGGATCAAGTTGTATTTAAAACGATTTTTGTAAAATAATTCTTTTGCAGATGACAAATGTTTATCTAAGTAGAATTGGTCAAAAGGTTTAAAAGTAAATTATTTCAAAATTTATTAAGTTAAAAGTGTTTTAAATCTATATAACTTTTAATTTTAAAAGTATATAAACATAATTTTTGTAATTAAGTGAATGATTGAAAAATGAAATGGTTTTATAATCCTTAATCTAACTTAAAGATTTTAAGTTAATAAATGTATTGATGATGGCCTATTTCCAAAGGATTTATTAAATAAGGATTAAATGATAATTAAAAAAAATAAAGATAAATGGTTTATCTTTTAGTTGATGAAATCTTAAATAATTAAAGAATTATTAATTAATTAATGAAAGTGATTAAGGAAGAATTGATTTAATGAAGGTGATTAAAGGATAATAAAAAATTAATGGTTAATTAATTACTTAAAAATGATTACTTAATTAAGTAATTTAATTAATAATTAAAGTTAATTAATCAAATAATTAAAGGACAATTACTCAAAGTAATTAATTTGTGATTTATTAATATAAGTGATTAGGATAATCACTTATTGTAATTAATTAAGGATAATTAATTTAATGATAATTAATTAAGGGTTAATTAATTAATTAATTAAGGGTAATTAATTTAAAGGATAATTAAATAATTAAAGATTAATTATTTAATGATTAAAGGATGATTTATTTATTAATTAAGGTTGATTAATAAATAATTAAAGGATAATTAATTAATGTTTTGTAATTAATTAATATTAATTAATCAGGATTACAAATTTATTCATAAGAAATTAATCTGATTTGAATTAATCAGACAATTAACAAATCTTACTTATGAATGTTTGGATTATATTGGATGGTTGAATTATTTGATATCCCTGATATGTGATGCTTTGTGATATATCCTAATTTGTGTTGTGATCTGTAATTTATTTACCTGGGATGAATGTAATTTATTATCTGTGGTATATATATATCTGTGATCTGTGACTAAAAGATAAGCGTTATAGTTTATACCGCTTACCAAATGTATTGTTGTATTTAATCTGTGATGATTGATGATGTTGCACTACTGTGTAAAACCCTTGGACCACACTTTTACACACACAAATAGGGATTTCATGTGGAAATCGGTTAAGTCACAGATGTTTTAAATTTAATGTTTTTGAAATTGAAATTTTAATGTCAATTGATTTTGGAAATGGATTTGGGTTAAATGCTAAAGCTTTCGAAAAGGAGTTTTTAAGATAAAAGTTATTTTGAATAACTTGGTAAAGTTTTTCAATTTAAATAATTTGAATTTGAATTCAAAATTTTGAATTGAATTCCATGTTTGGAAATTATGGTTTAAGAGTGTTATACAAGTTATAAATGTGTTTATATGAATTTAAACCATTTTAAATGTATTATTTTGAGAAATTGAATTTAACCCAAGTTATACTTGAAAGGCTTTAACTTGAGCAAATGTAATCAGATTTTCCTGAAATGAAAACTCTTGTTTTCCAAATGATAATAGCTTTCAAATAAAGAAGGGGTCTCCTAGTTATGATTTAAATCGCATGTGAAATATAAATTGTCTTGAAAGTTATGAATTGAGTTTTGATAATGATATGAATGGGTAATTCACTTTTGAAAAGGAATTGTTTTGAAAGCTATGAATTAAATCTTTGATTTAAAGATTTAATGAGTTAATCAAATTGAAGTGGGAATTGATTTGGAAAATCTATCTTTGTGAATCTGGGTGAACTTTGTGAATTGAATCTTTTTATTTAAAAAGATAATGGTAATTTGTTTAAACCATTTGAAAGAATAGTTTTGGATAATAAGTTGTGACTTAATTGAAATCCCAATGTCCATATGTTTTTAAATATTGCGCTCATTATTCGGGTTAGCCGGGAGAGGACTTTGTGTCATATAACCCATTCCGAATAATGATACATCGTATATGGATTGCATTTGAAGACCGATGGTGAAGACCGGATATTTTCGAAAATGAAAGGACAACTCGTCGAATGTCTCTGCATCGGCTGATCTCTGATATAGAGATTTTATCACCCTTTGTGATGGGAAGTCCGGATGTGATTAGAAATTATCCGGATTTGCAAGGGCTTCTTTAGAAGTGCCTTCGGTTCTGTTCGAACCCGGAATAGACTTGTATGGTTGTATGTCTGACATTACACTTTGAGATATAAAGCTGATTTCTTTCAAATACATTTCTGTTTGGTGGCGGAGAATTTATTCTCTTATCTTAACACCCTTCTCTGAGATGTACGAGCTCAGAGGTTATGTAGTTGAAGGTTATCAGTGATATACTCCCAATTTGGTAGTGTGGCATGCTAAGTGTTGCTTTGTGTTGATGATCATTTGTTGATCAAAGCATGGCTTTGTGAAAAAGCGTAGCTTTGTGGACGAGACCTCATCGAGCCTCACAGACCGGTAATGGTCGAAATAGGAAAGCGCGGCAAGGTTTCAGGGGTAGCTCCCCTAGTGTATGACCATTCCTTCTGGAAAAAGGTGGTATCATGGTATGGAGCCTAGATATTTACCTGTGTGGTTGCTCCAATCTCATTTTCTATGTGGTTGTTGCTTTGTGATCGAGAGCTCTCGGATAAAGGTCCCAAAGGACCGGGGGTGGCATATCTCAGGTTTAGTACCCAGGAAGGGGGTAACCGGCCTAGTGTTTATAGAGAGCCAGGTGGTTCTCGGGGCGTCCTCCAGAGGCGTTCCCATGTGGCATAGGAAGTTCCTTAGCCTGACCATTTGTTGGAAAATACAAAGAAACAATATGCGCCATGTACGGTTGTAGTTGTATAACCTGCTATGGAATGTGGCGGTAACCTGCTATTGAACATAGTAGCTATAGTAGGCATAAGTGCAAAATGCCTATGCTTGCTAAGATTAATATTATACTTTCGAAATGGTTTTCTACACTATGCACTTATAGTAATAATATCGAATTATTTTGCATAGTAAGCATGTTTGACTATCATAAGGAGAAATCTCCTCCAATTCTGCGTTGCATTGTGTGTGTGGCGAGAGGCCTTATGGTAGTTTCATTTTCCAAAATCATTGCGGGTTTTAATGTGTAAAATTCTTTTATTGTTTGTTTTAAAGATAAACTGTTTTTGTTTGCTCATACCAGTCCCATGACTGACCTGGAGTTTATTGTTCCCTTCCTAAACTCTGGGTGCCCACAATTTTCCACACGGGCAGTCTAGAGTTGGGTTTTTCAAATAGTCAGGTTTAGTAGATTACCTGGAGCTAGTTTACTTCATCGGAGTTGATGACTGCACTTTCTTATCTTAGTGCATCGTGATGGTGGTTCGAGCTGATGTTGGAGTTATTGGCCTCATTCTCTTTTAAGGATCATTTGGAGTTATCACTTCTGTTTTCCGCTGTAGCATCTTTATTTATCTCTGACATTCTTGTATCGTATTGATATCATTGTTGTATATCATTCTGGATATTGTATTCATTGGATTTGTAAATGATATCATTCATTTCTTTATTCCGCTGTGTTGTTATACTTACTGTGTTATAAGCTCCGAGGAGCTAGATTCGGCGTTTGAATCTACGGCATTCGAGTACAAGTGAAGTACGGGTGCCGATTTTCGAAGGCCGAGTCCGGGATCTTTACAGTGGTATCAGAGCTAAGGTTGAACTTTAGCTCAGGAGTATAACACATTAAGTAGCTCATTAGAGATAGGGTTAATGATGCAGGCCAAGCTATATTTTTCCAAGGCATAAGTCGTGATCGACTTAACAGAATTGAAGACATAAGTCGTGACCAACCTAACGTAGCTATAAGTCGTGACCGACTTAGCAAAGACCTTAAGTCGCCCCACCGACCTAGTATAACTCGGCAACGACTTGGTGAAGACTTGCGAGTTAACGAGTCCCTTAAGTCGCCTGAACGACCTACCGAGTTACGCAATGAGAAAGCAGAGCAAATGGGTGAAGTGCTAGGTCGCGAGCGACCTAACGAGTCAAGGGATAAGTCGTTAAAGCCTGAAGCCGTGAATTCGTATGCCGCTTTAATCCAGGCCATTGATTCTGCAAAGCCGCTTGAGATAGGTCGCTACTGGAATATAAGTCGTGAGAAGTTGTTAGGTCGGCAACGACCTAAGTGATGTATTTTCTGTTTGTTTTTTTCTGTTTGTTAAGTCGTAAGCCGCGTGTACTGGTTGAGTCGTGTGAGTAAGTCGGAGCTGTTGATAAGTCGTAAGTCGTGTACTGGGTAAGTCGTAAGTCGGAGGCTATAAGTCAGAACCGACTTAAGAGTTGATGTAATTTCTGTTATTAAGTTGAACGCCTATAAATAGGCCAAGTGTCACATTTGTAAAGGTTGTTGATTTTTGAATAAAATTCTTGTTTGTTAGCTTTGTGCTTTCAATTAAAATCGGTAGTTGAGTGTATCTCCTATCTCCACCTTCGACATTCAAGTGCGCTCGAATCTTCGATCGTTGAAGCCAATTCACGGAATCAAGTGTGCTTGATCAACGCTTGAAGAATTGTAGATCTCTCCTCACGGTATCGTGCGCGATCAACGTGTCAGAGATAGCTAGAATTCGGCATCTTCCGATCAACGAATTCGGGCATTTCAGTATTCATCAATCCACCGATTGCTACGTTCATCGATCTATCTTGTTTTGTGTAATCCGCTGCGTCAGTTTGGTATCAGAGATTGTTTTAGCCAATCATAGCTAAATCGAGTCTTGGAGCCAATTCTTTTGAAGATGTTTGAAGAGATCAAGTAGAGCCGAGCTATTTCATTCAAGGCCGAGAAGTTATTGTTCATCGTGTTCATCGCAAATTGCAACAAAGTGGAAGTCTTCGATCCATTTCATTTTGGATCTAAGTTCGAATTGTGCTTGAATTTTGAAGGTTGAAGAACTTCGGCCGAGCTAAGCAAGTGAAGGCCGTATACATCATTTTGAAAGTCAAAGCCGAGAATTGAAGAGTTTGTAAAGTTTCAAATCATGCCGCCGAGAAGAGCTAATCATCACCAAAACGTAGAAGCTTTGTATAGAAGAGAAGAAGCTGATGAGATGGAGGAAAGGATTAATGAAAACTTTAGCGAGAAGCTTAATGAAGGGATTGGACGATTAGAGAAGATGATGTTAGAGATGAATCAAAATCAGAGAAGGGTTTCGCCTGAATCTAACCATGGGAGAAGTAGAGTTTCACCACATTCCAATCGAGAGAGAAGTAATGATAATGATCATAGAAGTGTGAGCTGAGACAGTTATAGAAATGTTGATGATCGAGATCGTAATCGGAGGAATGTAGATAGAAGGGATGTTGGTGGAAGAAACGATGGTAGTAGAGATGTTGGTGGTCAGGATCGACATCGATATACATCTGATTTTGAAGAGGAGTATGACGGTGGTAGTGTTCGAGGACAAGGACGAGGTCAAGGAAGAATTTACTCTGAGTATGATCACAAGTGGGAATCAGGGATGAAAACTGAAATTCCTGAATTCAAGGGTGGTATGCAAGCTGAGGAGTTTTTGGATTGGTTGTCTAATGTGGAAGAGATTTTTGATTTCAAGGACGTTCCAGAACATCGTAGAGTGAAGTTGGTTGCTACAAGGTTGAGGGGTAGAGCTTTGGCATGGTGGCAGCAAACCAAACTTACACGTGAACGGATGGGGAAGTCAAAGGTTGAATCATGGGAAAAGATGAGGAAAATGATGAAAGCCACATTCTTACCTTATAATTATCAATCGCTTATGTATCAGAGGCTGTAAAACTTGAGGCAAGGAACGAAGTCTGTTAATGACTATGCTGATGAATTTTGTCAACTCATTACTAGAAATGATATTATGGAGACAGAGGAACAACTGACCGCTAGATTCATTGGGGGATTGAGAATGCAGATTCAGGATATGGTGAATATGTTCGATCCTAGATCTGTGGCGGAAGCACATCAGAAGGCATTGGCCTGGGAGAAACAGGGACGACGAGGAGGTGGTGTGTTTACTAATTCCAACAATCAAGTGAAGGGCGTTAGTGGAGGTTCTAGTGTTTCTAAACCTATCAATAAACCAGTGGTGAAAGAGGCTGAGAAGGCAAAGGTCAATAATGGTTTCAAGTGTTATAATTGCCAAGAAATGGGCCACAAGAGTAATGAATGTCCAAAGCCGAAGAAGAGAGCTATGATAGCGGAGGTTGAGGATAAGGATGAAGAAGCTGAATGTTCCAATTCACCACCTGATGAGGAGGAAGAAGAAGTGTCGGGAGATGAAGGTTGTAATCTGATGATGAGGAGGTCTTGTTTGACACCAAGGCAAGAGGAGGATTGTAGTTGGTTGAGGAGCAATATTTTCCAGTCGACATGTACTATTCTGGGGAAAGTTTGTAAATTCGTTATTGATGCTGGAAGTTGTGATAATATAATTTCTTCAGAAGCTGTGAGGAAGTTGGCATTGAAGACTGAGAAACATCCGAAACCATACAAGTTGGCTTGGTTAAGGAAAGGCGGGGAGGTGAAGGTTGGACGAAGGGCTTGTGTGAATTTTTCAATTGGAAAGAAATACAAGGATGAAATCTGGTGCGATGTAGTAGATATGGATGTCTGTCATTTGTTACTGGGAAGACCATGGCAGTATGATCGGGCGGTGCAACATGATGGACGTACCAACAGTTATAGCTTTATGTTTGAAGGCACGAAGATTACTCTAGTTTCGAAGAAGCGACAACAGGAAGAAAACAAACTAGAGGAAATTGAAGAGCTGAAAACTTTATTAACCTTGAAGGAGTTTGTTAAAGAAGTTGAAGAGGAGCCAAAAGTGTTTTTGTTAATTGGGCGAGAGAGCAGTGAAGTGGTTGAGATACCAGAAGAAGTTAAACCAGTACTTGAAGAATTTAGTGATGTATTTCCTGAAGCGTTACCAACGGAATTGCCACCGTTGAGGGATATACAACACCAGATAGATCTTGTTCCAGGTGCTGTGTTGCCACATAGACCACACTATCGAATGAGTCCGAAAGAACATGAAGAGTTGCGGAGGCAGGTAGAGGAATTGCTTGAACAGGGACGAATACAGGAGAGTTTGAGTCCGTGTGCTGTGCCAGCATTACTCATACCGAAGAAGGATGGTTCATGGAGAATGTGTACGGATAGCAGGGCACTGAATAAGATAACTGTTAGATACAGATTTCCGATGCCAAGGCTTGATGATCTGTTAGATCAAATCAGTGGGTCTGTGATCTTTTCTAAGATTGACTTGAAGAGCGGTTATCATTAGATTCGTATTAGACCAGGGGACGAATGGAAGACAGCATTCAAGACAAGGGAAGGATTGTATGAATGGCTGGTAATGCCGTTTGGTCTATCGAATGCACCGAGCACATTCATGAGGGTGATGAATCAAATTTTCAAGCCATACATTGGGAAATTTATGGTGGTTTACTTTGATGATATTCTGATCTACAGTGCTAGTACGGAGGAGCATGTTCAGCATTTGAGGAAAGTGCTAATTATTCTACGTGAGGAACAATTTTATGCTGCTACGAAGAAATGCGTGTTCATGACGCATAGTGTTTTATTTTTGGGGTATGTTGTATCGGAGGGAGGAATACAGGTTGACCAGAGTAAAGTCGAAGCAATTAGAGATTGGCCACAACCCAAGACGATAACGGAAGTTCGTAGTTTTCACGGGTTGGCTTCATTTTATAGAAGATTTATTCCACACTTTAGTAGTGTGATGGCGCCTGTTACAGATTGTATGAAGGGTAAACAGTTTGCATGGACGAAGGAAGCAGGGATTGCTTTTGAACAAATCAAGGAGTTGTTGAGGACATCACCAATTCTAGCATTACCTGATTTTCAATTGTTATTTGAATTATACACTGACGCATCAAAGGTTGGAATTGGAGGGGTGTTGAGTCAGAGGGGACGTCCTATTGCATATTTCGGTGAAAAGTTATCAGGAGCAAAGATGAGATATAGTACGTATGATGTGGAATTTTATGCTGTTGTGCAAGCTATTAAACACTGGAGACATTATCTATTTCAGAAAGAGTTTGTTCTTTACACTGATCATGAGGCGTTGAAGCATTTACAAGGGCAAGACAAAATTTCAGCGAGACATGCATCGTGGATTGCATATCTGCAACAGTTTACATTTGTTGTGAAACACAAATCGGGAGTGACGAATCGAGTTGCAGATGCGTTGAGCAGAAGGAATCATTTGTTGACTACAATGAAGGTCGAAGTGACAGGGTTTGATGTGCTACCAGAATTATTTGTTGAAGATCCTTACTTCATGAAGTTTGTCGATAAAGTCAAGAATGGGGAGACGGATGAGTTTGTGATGGTGGATGGTTTTCTGTTCAAAGGAAATCGATTGTGCATACCTGATTGTAGTTTGAGAATGAAGATTGTAAAGGAGCTACACGAAGAAGGCCATGTGGGTAGAGACCGTACACTACAGCTGATTTCTCAGTCTTATTTTTGGCCGTCGATGAAGCGGGAAGTTGGAAGGTTTGTGGAGAGATGTCACATTTGCCAAGTTTCCAAGGGAACAGCGACGAATGCGGGATTGTATATGTCGTTACCTGTGCCGGTTAGACCATGGGTTGATATCAGTATGGATTTTGTTTTGGGATTACCGAGAACTCAAAGGGGGAATGATTCGATATATGTTGTGGTGGACAGGTTTTCAAAGATGGCACATTTCATCGCTTGTAAGAAGACAGCTGATGCTGTCCGGGTTGCTGAGTTATTCTTCAAAGAGATATATCGTTTACATGGTTTGCCAGAATCCATTGTTTCAGATCGGGATACTAGATTTCTAAGTCATTTTTGGCTAAGTTTGTGGAAGATGGTAGGAACGAAGTTGAACTTTAGCAGCGCTTATCATCCGCAAACGGATGGACAGACCGAGGTTGTGAACAGATCATTGGGGAATTTGTTGAGATGTCTTGTGCAAGACAATCTGAAGAGCTGGGATATGAAGTTATGTCAAGCAGAGTTTGCTCATAATCATGCTGTGAACCGTAGTACGGGTTTCAGTCCGTTTCAGATTGTATATTCTAGTTTGCCAAAGGGTCCGTTAGAGTTAACGATCATACCACAACCAAAGAAGACAGTCAAACGAGCTGCTGATTTTGTTGAAGGATTGACAGAGTGTCATAGAATCGTTCAAGAACGATTGGAGGAAGCGAATGAAAAGTACAAACGAGCTGCAGATCTGAAGCGAAGGAGTGTTGAATTTAATGAAGGTGATTGGGTTTATGCAGTGTTAACAAAGGACCGTTTTCCGGTGGGATCATACAATAAATTGAAAGCACGGAAGATTGGTCCAGTAAATTTTTTGAAGAAGATCAATGAAAATGCTTATAAATTGAGGCTGCCGGAGGATGTGTATACTTCCGATGTGTTTAATGTTAAACATCTCGTACCTTATCATGGGGATGAACTTGTGGTGGAAGAGGATGGCGCAAATTCGAGGACGAATTTCTTTCAACCAGGGGAGGATGATGCAGGCCAAGCTATAATTTTCCAAGGCATCAGTCGTGATCGACTTAACAGAATTGAAGACATAAGTCGTGACCGACCTAACGTAGGTATAAGTCGTGACCGACTTAGCAAAGACCTTAAGTCGCCCCAACGACCTAGTATAACTCGGCAACGACTTGGTGAAGACTTGCGAGTTAACGAGTCCCTTAAGTCGCCTGAACGACCTACCGAGTTACGCAATGAGAAAGCAGAGCAAATGGGTGAAGTGTTAGGTCGCGAGCGACCTAACGAGTCAAGGGATAAGTCGTTAAAGCCTGAAGCCGTGAATTCGTATGCCGCTTTAATCCAGGCCATTGATTCTGCAAAGCCGCTTGAGATAGGTCGCTACTGGAATATAAGTCGTGAGAAGTTGTTAGGTCGACAATGACCTAAGTGATGTATTTTCTGTTTGTTTTTTTCTGTTTGTTAAGTCGTAAGCCGCGTGTACTGGTTGAGTCGTGTGAGTAAGTCGGAGCTGTTGATAAGTCGTAAGTCGTGTACTGGGTAAGTCGTAAGTCGGAGGCTATAAGTCGGAACCGACTTAAGAGTTGATGTAATTTCTGTTATTAAGTTGAACGCCTATAAATAGGCCAAGTGTCACATTTGTAAAGGTTGTTGATTTTTGAATAAAATTCTTGTTTGTTAGCTTTGTGCTTTCAATTAAAATCGGTAGTTGAGTGTATCTCCTATCTCCACCTTCGACATTCGAGTGCGCTCGAATCTTCGATCGTTGAAGCCAATTCGCGGAATCAAGTGCGCTTGATCAACGCTCGAAGAATTGTAGATCTCTCCTCACGGTATCGTGCGCGATCAACGTGTCAGAGATAGCTAGAATTCGACATCTTCGGATCAAAGAATTCGGGCATTTCAGTATTCATCAATCCACCGATTGCTACGTTCATCGATCTATCTTTTTTTGTGTAATCCGCTGCGTCAGTTAATTATACCCTAGAATGAGTATCTCTAAGATATCCGTCTGTATACCTCAGTAAATTCTCTTACTATCCACTGATAGTAAGTATGAGTGCAAGAAGAGGATGAGAAAGGGGACAGGGGAATACCACCACGAAATGGTCAATACCCTGTAACAACAAGGAAACAATCATTTCTCTATCAATCTCTTTTGTTCAACATCTCTTCTCAATTCTTTGATAGTTCCTGGTAAATCCAGGAAAAAGATTTGATATATATGAATATGGGACGTAAACTCCAGATAGGTCAGAATTGTTTGTTTGGATGTATTGGTTGCTTTGGTTGTTATGGTTGATAGGCATACTTTAGTTTCTAAAACTAAAGGTTTTGAAATTATATCCATATATCTATTTATTCTTTGGGTCCAGATATATTCTACGAATGGTTAGTTATTTTTTCGAACTAACCAATGCCACTGCATATTTCATAGATCTGGATAACCCGAGCATCTTGTGGGAAATTAAACAGATTCATTCTTGTATCTATTATTGATATTCTTATTTGGTAAGCCAAATGCAGAATAGATATTCAGTTGATTTGGTGAAACATTCTTCATCTATCTTTGTGTCTCCTTGGCAAATTTCGAGGACAAAATTTCTTAAGGGGGGAAGATTGTAACGACTCCGGATTTTATATAAATTTAAATTGATAATTTATTTAGTTTTTTTGAATTAAAATTGCAAAATTAATTTGTAAATTGATGCGAGTTCCCCAAGTTCAAATAAATTCTATGTTAAATCATTTAAAATTTAAATATTGTATATATATGTGAATATGTATGTATGGAATTTGAATTAAATTTTAAATAAATGGGCTATGTTAGAAATCAAAATAAATAAATAAATAAATAGAAACATAAGACAATAAATATTAAAGTAAAATTAATAATAAATATTTAAACTAAAATAGAAGTAAAATAAATATTTGAGTTATAAATAGAGATAACTAAAAGATAAGCTATAAAATACAAAGTAAACATTGGTTAAAATTTTAACAACAAATTAAAATAGAAATACAAGAGAAAAATTATATATATAAGGTAAACTATGAAAATAAATAAAAATAAATTACATACACATAAGATAAATTAACACTTAGATAAAATCTAAAGCAAAATTAAAATGGAAATTTATTATATTTTAAAGTGATATTGCAAAAGAAAAGGATAAAAGTATGTTCAATATAAGTATATAGGCTTGAAAACAAAATATGTATGCGTACTGCAAAGCATAAGAAGACAGAAAAAAAAAATTAATAAAACAAAGAAATACATACAAATAGGATAGGCTATAATTAGGAAAGGAAGCACATGCATTTAATGTTTGAATCTTTAGCAGACCATAATGTATTTATCAGCCACCAAAGCAAAAATCTCTGCTGATTGTACAAAGCAATATTATCACCTTGTACAAACACTGTCTTCTCTTTATATATATGTACATCCATTCTTATGCCTGCTCGTTTATCAAAACATATATATTCAAATATAAGTATATGCACTTGTAAAAGAAACGAAATATATGTATTAGCTTGTATAAGAAGCCAAAGGAACAAAAAAAAATATTCAAGTTGAACAAACCGAATTGGATAAGTATGGAGGCTGAGAAAAGATGTGTACAACAATAATTAATGCAACTCACAATATTTCTCATCAGCCACTAAAGGGAAATAGGCTAGTCAACAAGCAAAGCAAAATATCTCTGGTCAACAAGTTAACAAAATATTTTTTTGTACATCTCTTATACCAGTATTGACACAACCCTGTACACAACAATCTTTTATATGTCATCTCATGTTTTCCATTTCGATTCATTCAAACCTGAGTATTATAAAAAAACAAAGAATATAGCAATCTGAAAACTAAACTAGATCAGCAAGCTTCAACCTGGAACATAGCAACATCATCAATAAAAGACTGGAAAACAAGATCAAAGCTTCAAACTCTGTTCTTCTTCCTAAATCACAGTGAGTAAACTCACTCTTAAACCAAAAATTTGTTTTGGATATCTGATGTGCATGTGACCATCTAGGTAGTTTGAATCCAACTATGTTGTATGGCTATAGAAAGATCTCTGTGCATATATACATATACTATGTGTATATTTGGAAACAGGAAATAAAGACGAATCTGTTAATTAATGAACAGGTTTGAATTTTAGTTCAAAAACTAAATTCTATCTTCCTCAATCTCTTCTAGCTTGTAATATTAAAACCAAACATGTTTAAAATCATCATAGCTTAATTTTAAAAATATATTTTTAATACAATATGGAATGGTTTTGTTTGAAAGAAGAGATACATTAAAAATTCAAGATTTGTCCAAATTTCGAATTGCATGAATTCCAGATTTGATTACATCACCTAAAACTATTTCGAAAATAATGATTTTTAAAACAAAAATCAGAGTTTTTAGTTTCGAATTGAGGTGGCATTTGCGAGATGAACGAGATATGGGTTTTGGGGAAAATCTGGTGATCGGCATGATAATGTTTGGTGAAATTTGGCATGGAGGTGCTGGAATGATCAATAATCGTAGGAAAAATAGTGTGGTGGCGGTCAGACGAACGTGGTGACGGCGGCGAACGATTAAAGTTTATAACCTTAGTTTTGGCCGAGTTTGGAAATTAAGTTGTCGCGGAGTCTATGGTCGATCGAGTATCATTGGACCTAAGGGATTAGAGGCGTGGTGTCATGACGAATCTACGGATGAGGTTATGTGGCCTCTAATGGTCGGCATTGTCGTAGCGAGGCATTTTTCGATGATCTATTTTGGGTTCCAGTTTGATTTGAATGCTCAAATTCGATTTACGGCAAGTTTGGAAGATCTGGATGGTCGAGTCGTCAGAGGAGGTGATCGGCGATTAGTGGGTGGCCAGCGCGATGGCCAGAGCATCGCCGTGCGACTGTGCACGTGCACAGTGCACTTATGTGCCTGGGTGGTTGTGATGTTTGGGAGGAAGAGGTCGACTCGGGTTTAATCTCGAGTAAACGATATGGTGGCTCGAGTTATATTCCAGGAAGATTGAGTGGTTAACCTGTTTTAATAAGTTTTAAAGTTTAAAGTTAAAACAAAGTTAAAAATAAAGAAACAGGAGTTTACTCGGGGATGGACCCGAGAATTTTGGTGGTTGGCTCGGGGATTATACTCGTTTGTCTCGGGTTTGTTGATTTTTATATTAAAACAGTTTTAAACTTTAAAACCAGATCAAGTTGTATTTAAAACTATTTTTGTAAAATAGTTCTTTTGCAAATGTCAAATGTTTATCCAAGTTGAATTGGTCAAAAGGTTTAAAAGTAAATTATTTCAAAATTTATTAAGTTAAAAGTGTTTTAAATCTATATAACTTTTAATTTTAAAAGTATATAAACATAACTTTTGTAATTAAGTGAATGATTTAAAAATGAAATGGTTTTATAATCCTTAATCTAACTTAAAGATTTTAAGTTAATAAATGTATTAATGATGGCCTATTTCCAAAGGATTTATTAAATAAGGATTAAATGATAATTAAAAAAAATAAAGATAAATGGTTTATCTTTTAGTTGATGAAATCTTAAATAATTAAAGAATTATTAATTAATTAATGAAAGTGATTAAGGAAGAATTGATTTAATGAAGGTGATTAAAGGATAATAAAAAATTAAAGGTTAATTAATTACTTAAAAATGATTACTTAATTAAGTAATTTAATTAATGATTAAAGTTAATTAATCAAATAATTAAAGGACAATTACTCAAAGTAATTAATTTGTGATTTATTAATATAAGTGATTAGGATAATCACTTATTGTAATTAATTAAGGATAATTAATTTAATGATAATTAATTAAGGGTTAATTAATTAATTAATTAAGGGTAATTAATTTAAAGGATAATTAAATAATTAAAGATCAATTATTTAATGATTAAAGGATGATTTATTTATTAATTAAGGTTGATTAATAAATAATTAAAGGATAATTAATTAATGTTTTGTAATTAATTAATATTAATTAATCAAGATTAGAAATTTATTCATAAGAAATTAATCTGATTTGAATTAATCAAACAATTAATTGATCTTACTTATGAATGTTTGGATTATATTGGATGTTTGAATTGTTTGATATCCTTGATATGTGATGCTTTGTGATATATCCTAATTTGTGTTGTGATCTGTAATTTATTTATTTGGGATGAATGTAATTTATTATCTGTGGTATATATATACCAGTGATCTGTGACTAAAAGATAAGCGTTATAGTTTATACCGCTTATCAAATGTATTGTTGTATTTAATCTGTGATGATTGATAATGTTGCACTACTGTGTAAAACCCCTGGACCACACTTTTACACACACAAATAGGGATTTCACGTGGAAATCGGTTAAGTCACAGTTGATTTAAATTTAATGTTTTTGAAATTGAAATTTTAATTTCAATTGATTTTGGAAATGGATTTGGGTTAAATGCTAAAGCTTTCGAAAAGGAGTTTTTAAGATAAAAGTTATTTTGAATAACTTGGTAAAGTTTTTCAATTTAAATAATTTGAATTTGAAATTTTGAATTGTATTCCATGTTTGGAAATTATGGTTTAAGAGTGTTATACAAGTTATAAATGTGTTTATATGTATTTAAACCATTTTAAATGTATTATTTTGAGAAATTGAATTTAACCCAAGTTATACTTGAAAGGCTTTAACTTGAGCAAATGTAATCGGATTTTCCTGAAATGAAAACTCTTGTTTTCCAAATGATAATAGCTTTCAAATAAAGTAGGGGTCTCCTAGTTATGATTTAAATTGCATCTAAAATATAAATTTTCTTGAAAGTTATGAATTG
The DNA here is from genome assembly GCA_030737815.1 of Allium fistulosum. Classification (NCBI taxonomy): domain Eukaryota; kingdom Viridiplantae; phylum Streptophyta; class Magnoliopsida; order Asparagales; family Amaryllidaceae; genus Allium; species Allium fistulosum. Next base: position 1,362,629,481 of record CM060902.1, on the reverse strand, counting down.
AGTTTTGATAAAGATATGAATGGGTAATTCACTTTTGAAAAGGAATTGTTTTGAAAGCTATGAATTAAATCTTTGATTTAAAGATTTAATGAGTTAATCAAATTGAAATGGGAATTGATTTGGAAAATCTATCTTTGTGAATCTGGGTGAACTTTGTAAATTGAATCTTTTTATTTAAAAAGATAATGGTAATTTGTTTAAACCATTTGAAAGAAAAGTTTTGGGTAATAAGTTGTGACTTAATTGAAATCCCAATGTCCATATGTTTTTAAATATTGCGCTCATTATTCGATTTAGCCGGGAGAGGACTTTGTGTCATATAACCCATTCCGAATAATGATATGTCGTATATGGATTGCATTTGAAGACCGGTGGTGAAGACCGGATATTTTCGAAAACGAAAGGACAACTCGTCGAATGTCTCTGCATCGGCTGATCTCCGATATAGAGATTTTATCTCCCTTTGTGATGGGAAGTCCGGACGTGATTAGAAATTATCCGGATTTGCAAGGGCTTCTTTGGAAGTGCCTTCGGTTCTATTCGAACCCGGAATAGACTTGTATGGTTGTATGTCTGACATTACACTTTGAGATATAAAGCTGATTTCTTTCAAATACATTTCTGTTTGGTGGCGGAGAATTTATTCTCTTATCTTAACACCCTTCTCTGAGACGTACGAGCTCAGAGGTTATGTAGTTGAAGGTTATCAGTGATATACTCCCAATTTGGTAGTGTGGCATGCTAAGTGTTGCTGTGTGTTGATGATCATTTGTTGATCATTTGTTGATCAAAGCATGGCTTTGTGAAAAAGTGTAGCTTTGTGGATGAGACCTCATCGAGCCCCACAGACCGGTAATGGTCGAAACAGGAAAGTGCGGCAAGGTTCAGGGGTAGCTCCCCTAGGGTATGACCATTCCTTCTGGAAAAAGGTGGTATCATGGTATGGAGACCAGATATTTACCTGTGTGGTTGCTCCAATCTCATTTTCTGTGTGGTTGTTGCTTTGTGATCGAGAGCTCTCGGATAAAGGTCCCAAAGGACCGGTGGTGGCATATCTCAAGTTTACTACCAGGGAAGGGGGTAACCGGCCTTGTGTTGGCAAAGAGCCAGGTGGTTCTCGGGGCGTCCCTCCAGAGGCGTTCCCATGTGGCATAGGAAGTTCCTTAACCTGACCATTTGTTGGAAATCCAAAGAAACAATACACGCCATGTACGGTTTTAGCTGTATAACCTGCTATGGAATGTGGCGGTAACCTGCTATTGAACATAGTAGCTATAGTAGGCATAAGTGCGAAATGCCTATGCTGGCTAAGATTAATATTATACTTTCGAAATGGTTTTCTACACTATGCACTAATAGTAATAATATCGAATGATTTTGCATAGTAAGCATGTTTGACTATCATAAGGAGAAATCTCCTCCAATTCTGCGTTGCATTGTGTGTGTGGCGGGAGGCTTTATGGTAGTTTCATTTTCCAAAAGCATTGCGGGTTTCAATGTTTAAAATTCTTTTGTTGTTTGTTTTAAAGATAAACTGTTTTTGTTTGCTCATACCAGTCCCATGACTGACCTGGAGTTTATTGTTCCCTTCCTAAACTCTGGGTGCCCACAATTTTCCACACGAGTAGTCTAGAGTTGGGTTTTTGAGATAGTCAGGTTTAGTAGATTATCTGGAGCTAGTTCACTTCATCGGAGTTGATGACTGCACTTGCTTATCTTAGTGCATCGTGATGGTGGTTCGAGCTGATGTTGGAGTTATTGGCCTCATTCTCTTTTGAGGATCATTTGGAGTTATCACTTTTGTTTTCCGCTGTATCATCTTTATTTATCTCTGATATTCTTGTATCATATTGATATCATTGTTGTATATCATTCTGGATATTATATTCATTGGAGTTGTATATGATATCATTCATTTCTTTATTCCGCTGTGTTGTTATACATACTTTGTTATAAGCTCCGGGGAGCCAGATTCGGTGTTTGAATCTACGGCATTTGAGTACAAGTGAAGTACGGGTGTCGATTTTCGAAGGCCGAGTCCGGGATCTTTACACTGTGGATGTGCAGTCTGTACTCTCAATTCTTTAGCTATCTTGAGTCCCGCTATCAATGCTTCGTACTATGCTTCGTTATTCATCGTACGTTACTCAAGCTTCAATGCATAACAAATACTCCAACCTTTTGGGGTTATCAGAACTACCATAGCCCTAGAATTACGGTAACTCAAGATTGAATGCATTGTTCAGACTGAACGACATCACTTTGTGGCAAATATAGTCCCAAGTCCATGATAAAGTTCATGTGCTCTTGATCATGACACGCATTACAATCTTATTATAGGCGGAGTACGCATCGATAAAGGATAGTAGTTCATGTCCAGTTGTTCCATCCACATATTGGTCGATTCACCGCAAAGGGAAGCAGTCCTTCGGGCACACTTTTTTTTAGTTTGAGCAATCTATACATGTCTACCATTTCCCATTTGCCTTTTTTACCATCACTATATTTGACACCCATTTTACGTACAATGCGTTATGGATAAAGATGTTTTCCTTTAGCTTATCCATTTTTTCCTTTAATGTAGTAGACCATCCAGTTCCATGCCGCATCGTTTTTATTTCACTGGTGGAAAGGTTGGGTTCACACTGAATGCATTACACATGACTTCAAGCAGAATTCCGCACATATCAGAATGTGTCCAAACGAACATGTCCTTGTTCTGCCAAAGAAACACCACTACTTTCTTCCTCACCTTCAAGCTGAGCTGAGATCTAATTTATTAAATTTTTGAAGGGTCATCCTCATCCACTCGAACCTCAATCGTCAGCTTTACCAATTTCTCCCTTACCTCTTTCGACTCCTTCTGTAGGTCATAGCTTAGTAGTATTTGCAAGAGGACATGAGAAACGACATAAGTGGTAATTGCCATGCATCAACAGATTTGATCTAGAGAACCTTCGTTGCACCCTTCCCTTTGCCTCTTTGTCGCCCCTCTCTGAGCTTGGCAACATAAAACTCTCAAGCTGTGCCTTTTTCTCCTTGGATTTCCCCCACTTTAATTTTAGTGGGAAATTTCAACTTCAAACACTATGAAGCAAGTGCAGCCCTAAAATCAACAAGGGCTAGTTGGCTTAAGATTATGTTGTTGGCAAAGAGTCTGTCCACTACAACAAAGTTCTGCAACCATACCACCTTATCGGCACCATCTCTCAACTGCACAAACAATTTGATGAAACCAATCGAATTCTTTGTCTCTTCAGTAAATCCTTTAATGTGGGATTTACAGAGCTACAGATCTTTTTTTGTTGAGTTGTATTTTATTGAAAGTCTATTTGAAAGGGATGCTAATTGAATTTCCACAATCAACAAGAACCCTATGCACAGTTGTCAGCCCAATCACAGTCGTAACTACCATTAGGTCTAGTGTCCACACCTCGAACCCATCAACATTTTTGTTGTGGAAACTAATATAATCGCCAATCTTTCGATATTACTTATCTGGAGCTCCTTCCTTTATGGCGTAGCACATCTCCTGTGACGAACCCTTAGAGGGAAAGAGGGAAAACCCAAATTTTTAGAGTGGTTCGGCATAATTCAAGTGCCTCGTCCACATTTTCTTTTGTTTCTATATTTCACAAGTACAATCAAACAACAACTCAATTCAAATAGAAAATTGGTTGGTTTCAACTTTGATAACAACTACGCATAAAAAATTTTAGAAGTTCAAAAGTGTTATTTATGTGCTTTTAGGAGCATATTTATGATCTTAATTTCCACTCTAGAATCACTCAATCGTTAGTTGAATCGCTTAAACATGATGATCCTAGTTTTCAACATGAAGAATAAATCAAATTGCGTGTTTCCTTGAACTTTGATCGATTGGTGTCGATCCATATAGGTTGGTACTGATCGATATGGTCTACAAAACCTTATCTCTTTCTTCTAAAACGCTTATTTTCTTAAGCTATAGTACTTAAGGAGATAAATTGTCAAAGACCATTGGTCAGTTTCAAACGATGCATCACCCATGCTTGTCTATTTCTTCACCCTTGCATGAAGAGCCTTGTCGAAGTAAAGTGGAGCTAGCAACAATAATTATATTGGTCGATATTGATCCATATTGGTCAGTACCGATCGGTAAGACTTGTACTACACTTCACAAATTTCTTGAGTTCTTCAATCTCGGTATTCGTCAAGCTTTTTGATCCATTCCTTCGTCATTTCGTAGCTCTGACCCATTGAAATATCACTTGGTAAAATACTGGATAACATTGGGATTGTCCCAATCTTTATACACAAACACCAATTTAAAATGTTTAATATGGAGCATATGATGTAGATCACTCACTTTGGTAATAAGAATCATCAAGTATACTATGTTTTATGGTGTAGCGACCCAGAAATTTGAACACTTCGTATTCGAATGTCGAAATGTTTTGAAATATAATTAAGTGTTATAAGTATGATTTTATAACCTTGTTAAATACCATTTAATTAATGAATAATGGTAAGAAACTTGTTTTTGAAAATTATTTACAAAAATATGTTCTTCGAAGAAAAATCGATAATGTGATCGGAAATCGGTTTATCGAATTTTTGATCGATATAAATTGTTTAAACTCTTTTGCACTTGTCTAATGATCAAATGAACATATTAGAAACTAATTAACACACACTCCTCTTCAAAAAGCAATGGAAGGTTATAGAAGCTTCCAAGTGGATACGGGATATTATCATGAGAATGGTACAAGAGTAGTTAACTAAAGGAGAATTAATAGGAGGTGAGCCTTCCATGGCATGGTGTGAGGGAGGGGGTGAGAGAAAGGCTAAAGGGCACCATCTTGAAGCCTATATAAGGAGAGGCACGCCCTTGTATAATATTCATAAATTCATAAAGCACAAGTGATCTATTTCATGTCTTCTTCTTTTCTAATTTCCTAAAGTAAAATATTTGCAAAACTCATCCAAATCAACTGAAATTTGGAGTGAACCCTTGCAACAACATTACATTACCTTCCACCTAGTTAGATTATGAAAAAGTCGAACCATACTTCCCCCATTCTTGAAGACCGTAAGCATTGGTGGAGATTGGAGGAGGGAAATAACAAGTGAAGGCTAGAAAGGAAGAGGAAGAACGTGATGGCAAGGTGGGGTTGGACTTGGGTTGCTTGGACCTTGGTTGTTGCAGGGTTAAAGATGAGTTAACACACCACTTTGAATGGAAATTATAACATATATATGTTGTGTTTGATTTTGCTTAAGTTGTTTGAACTAATATTGTCATATGTTAAAACATTGGTTTTGATTCTTGCTTTAAAAGCAAGTGGCATATGTATGGACTTTAACGGACTTGAACAAATTTAAATGGAATCTTATAACATACGTCATAAACATGAATCAAAGAATATCGGTTATAGAGTGACTTTGGTTTAGATCGGACTCGGATTTAAAAGTGCACTTATAGCGATAGTCTCTCTATGGATGCACTTGTAAACTGCGTTATTTTTCGCGATTTCTATGGACTTTTTAGAGAGATCCTTATGGGTTTCCCATCATATTTATAAATTTTTTTGATAAAAATTTTGGATAGTAAAAAGTTGAGTAGCATCGCGAAAAGTGGCCAAAACTTCACTTGTGCAAAACTGCCCCATTTAGCCTTGATTTGTGGACATTAAAGGTTTAGAAAGATATTTAAATTTAAGTATTTTGTTCCATTCTTTTTACAAATGTTTACAAACTCATATTAGAGTATTTAAAAAGTGGTTTGAGATATTTATGAAATTTTATGAATTAGCTGTGAATTTTTTAAAAAGAGGATTTTATAATTAAAACTTGTTTTTCCAAGTTTTTATGAAAATGATAAAGTTGTTATTTTCAAGTAATATTTTGAGTAAATGTTTTAAAACATATTATAAGTATTATAAAGTATTTTAAAGTCATTTTTAAATATATGTAGCTTTAAAAAATATGTTGTCTATTCTATATCTTATGTAATAAATATCTTCTAAAAATGGTTTATTTAATATCTAGTTTTACAAATAAATTACTATACATATATCATTTTAAAAAGGGTTTTAAAAGCATAAACAAAAGGTTTAGAAAGGGGTTAGAATTGCTTAATGACCAAATGGTTAATTATTTAATTACTTGTTTGAAAAGTAATTAACTATGCTTAATGCTAAAAGCCAACAAAGTGGGGTTATCTATTTTTGAGAGTTAAGATTGATGTTTGAGTAGGGATATCAGCAAAAGAGCTCTAACCTACCGGCTTTCCTCTTGATCGAGGAATAATTAAGTAGGAAATGTCGAAGACGTGTTAACTGTATTGATTTCTTACTTGTTTATGGAAATCATTAATACTATACTTAACATTAAAGGCTAACGTGGTAGACTTATCTATTTGTGAGATTCAAGAATGATGTGTCCAGGTAAGGCTTTGATGCAACTAGTGCTCTAACTTACCTGGCTTCACACTTGGGCAATGAATATTTAAGTTGGAATGTTAGAAACGAGTTAAGTATACAAATATTGATTTTTATAAGTAATTTTTTTGGCAAGTTAGTCGATTAGTCAACTATCAAACTTGACCTAATATGAACTCTAAGATTGAATGGTTTAATATTTCAAAGGAACTAAATGGAACTTTCGTAGATCTGAGAAGTTATGGAGAATTTTAAAACAATTCATTGTGGCAATATGGGAGGAAAGGAATAGGAGGGCTTTTAGAGTGGATTTTCGACATGCTTATATTATTATTCATAGTATTCTGAAAATTTCCTTGTAGTTAATCATTGGTTTATTAGCAAATCATTTTGGTCCTTAGCTTGCTTGAAATGATCTGCGCATATCCTTTTTTTTGTCTTCTTATGTTTGTTTGTAATGGTTCTGTTTTTGTTTATCTTCTCCACTATTATGATAGCTTGTTATCATAATAGTATTCTTCTTCTTTCATAATCTATCTGGTAGGGGCTAGTTCTTCCTTTTTGGCTCTACTAAAAAAGAATTTGACCTAATATTAACTTTCAAAGTATCGAAAGGTTTTCCGATTTCATACTAATGAGAATCCTTGGGGAGGAGATTTGGTATGAAATGTATCTAGCTTTTGCTTACTTCTGAGAGAATTGAAGTTGAGTTAACCGAAAATTCAACCATTAGTTTTAAAGCATCCAGTTAGTGGGAAAAGTGTACTTATATGAGATGGCTCGAACCTGTAACTACTTCAAAACCATGTATGCAATCCATGTTAGGGAAGAAGTTGTGAAGTGAAATGTTATCGAGTTGAACCGTTTATCCTAAGGTTAAGTCCAAAGGAGAGGTCAGGATTAACATTTCAAATGATGCTATCATGTGGGAATGTTCATCTTGAGGAGTACTCCAAGAGAGAGGATATCGTCAGCATTCGTCGGAGAACTATGCGGGAATCTATATCGAGATTCGAGATCTGTTCAAGATGCTCGAATTGGTTTAGCGAATCGTGATCTGTTTAAGACGATGGAATTCATTGGTCATTCGTGTTCTGTTCGAATGATAAAGACTCATATGAAAGATGCCGAACATAGCCTCGACATCGGGAAAAATGACAGAAAACATAAGAGGGACATGGCCAGGGGGTTTAGCTAACCTCATGGGTATATCAACTCCATATTTGGAGATACTTATCGGTTGTTGCTAGCTGGAGTTGATATGATTCTGATCACATACGAAAGGTGATCTAGTTATTTTTACCTTAGAGTATATACTATCTAGAGATATATGATGTTCAGAAGGTAGTTTCTAGTCCTTATTATGAAGTTCGGATGTGACTAGACCGAAGAGATCTCCGTGGAATAATCCATATACGAACGCACCTTATTAGTATTATTATATACCTATTATTGTTGTGTCATACTCACAACAACTAATTTTGGATTTATGTTCTATGCCTTAGACATTATCTATTATACCGATATATTCACTCATCGGATGGTTGGTTTCATTTAAAGAGAATACCGCTACTGTAATCCATATGATCTCAATGGTTACTGTTACTTGTTATATATTTCTTGAGTTTCTCACATTGGTTTACTAGACTGACCCGGGTGTTAATTTCTTATAATGCTCAGGTCAACCCATGTATATTTCTAGATTTAGCCTTGGACGCTTTGGAGCTTATGGAGAAGAGAAGGATGATTATCAACTGTAGTATTCTTATTTCCGTTACATTTCTAAATTGTATATATCATCATTGTGAGGACAGGCAGTTATAACTGTCCAGTTTGATGATAGTACTTAGGTTTTGTAACTCTAAAATTTATGTGTTCATAGTAACCCTTTGTACTTTTCTTTTGATATTATATATTATTGTTCCATAGTGAGATTATGATGTTGTGTTCTCCCTTTCTTGCTATATTTATATTTCATTTTACCCTAACTTTCTGTCTTTCCAGCACTTGAATGTTTGTCATATGAATACCGTGGACGTATTTAGTCTTGAAATTTGAGGGTCGAAAAGTCGGGTTGTTACATTTGGTATCAGAGCGCAAGGTTGAGCGAACAAATTAGCTTTGGTAGCTATGCTCATTAGAGATAGGGTAAGTGACACCCTATAACGAGTCTAGTGTATTATACATATGAAACCGCATTTGTATTTTGAAAACTAGACTTTTAAAAATATTTTAGGAATGCCTCTTTCTTAGTAATCCTCTCTTGGTATCTTTCCTTTGATATAACCCCATCCTTTCGTGTCCTAAAGAAAATTTTCTTTGATTAGGTAGTAAGAACTATGAGCACTAGATATGCCAATATTAGAGATGGTCGGTATAGTACTGTCATAAATGACGAGAATCAAGCACCGAGGAATGTTGCTCTAGTTAAGGAACCGAGGGTGAATGTCGTAGAGGAGATCCAACAGGTCAGGCCTCAGATGAAGTTTTCTTTGCTTTGTCGCGATTATGAGAGACTGGAGGGTAAGAGGTTTAGTGGCACAATGACTATTATAGAAGTCTAGACTTTGATCAAATTATATGATCGGATATTCGGGATATGGAATTGGATGATGAGATGAAGCATTGGTTGGCATCGCGACATCTAACAGATGAAGCTGTGGATTGGTGGTGTTCTATTACAGTTGATGTCCAAGAGAATGACTTCTCTTGGGCTCAATTTAAAGATGAGTTTGAGATGAAGTTTGTTCTGAAAGCTAAAAAGACTTTATTGTTTAGTAATTTTCTGGTCTGATGTAGGGGGCCATGACAGTGGCGGAGTATGAGGACCAGTTCATTGCTTTGTCTCGGTTCGAGTTAAGATTAGTTGACACGCCGTTGAAGAAGAATGATTGGTTGTGGAAGGTATACGTCCCGAGTTTTAGAGAGACATGACTGATCACCTTATGCAGTCTTTTGTGAATTTGGTGAATATGGGTTTGAGGTTTGAGAGTTTGGCACCAAGGCCTATTATTTCTGCACCAGCTGGGGACAAGAAGCGCAAGTTTTGGCTGAATAGGTCTAACCTTATTTGCAACAAGTGTAGGAAGATGGGTCACTTTTCTAATAAGCGTAGGTTGAGCAGAGGAGGGTAGATGGTTAAGGCACTAAGGGAGTGATACAGTTGTCATCATCCTGGTCTTTTGTTAGAGATTGTCCCATGCTCAAGAATAAGGAGCAGCCTAGGATCTTTGCTATTTCTGCAGCTGAGAAGGGAAGTAGATTATTGAGGTTATACTATATGTTATGGCTTTCTTATTCATGTTTCTTTAACTCCAGAGCTTCTCAGAGTTTCATACCACATAACCTTGATAATTGTTTAAATCATGCTCGACCAATTTAGGAACATTGACTATTGTTTGTTGTTGATTTATGCTCAACCAGTTTATGAGTAGTTTTACCTTTCTATATCAAGGGTTAGGTAGATAGTAATTATGGGTACATTGAAATGAACACCAAGTGGATTGGGTTTAACGGTTTGACTATAAGGCGTTCGATGATAATGTTGGGTTAGAAGTTAAATTAGTAAAAGATATTTACTATAATCAAAAAGGAAATATAGAATATTTTGACAATAAATATTGGTGAAAAGATTTATATAAGAAATTTATTTTATATAAGTATGTTTTATAGAATAATATTTATAAACAAAAAGGATTTAAATAGGGAATTCAAGAACTTAAATTCCAATGTCTTTGAAAATGTTTTTCAGGATTTTGTCGAAAATAATAAATAGAATTATTTGAAAGTAAATATTTGGGAAATTGATTTAGGAAATTAAGATCATGATACTTAGTATTATTATACGAAGTATTTGATACCGCTTTGGAATGATTTTGTTGAAGTACCAAAAGTATGGTTTGGATGTACTGAACTCACTTCTGTCATTTGAAAATGATTTCGGCGAATACTACAACATCATTAGTGTTTATTTTTGGGTTTCTGAGTGGTGGATGCTACAGAGTTGTTTTGGAAAAACTGATTTTGATTTAAATCCCGAAAGTATGATTTGACATACAAAGCTATATGTAAATATTATTTCAAACTTGTGTGAAATGAAAACCAGTTTTTAGTTCTAAAGTTTTCTTGTTAAGTTATTTCATGGACACATGTAGCTTATGCATTAGGAAAGTATGGTATGTGCATCATGATATGATATGTTGTTTTATAGTTTTCATTTGTTAAAATGAAACAGGATTTTTAGCAATTTTGGACAGTTGGAAACTTCTGAATCGTTATAGAACTTGTAGTAAAGTGTTTTTGAAAATATAAAGTTGAGTTCATATAAGAATTGAATTTGAAATGGTAGTAAGCTAAAATGAGCGTTAATAAACATACTTGTTAAGAAAAACAAATTTAATTTTTTGGTATATAGTTTTAGGATGTAGTGGAGTATTATATGAACTTAAGCTATAAAATGTTTATAAACTTAAAGTTTGGTCTTATGAAATGGTTTATAAATGATTTTAGTATTGAGTGACATATTATTTGTATAAAAGAAATGTGATATAAAAAATTGGCATAGTTAAGAAACCAATATGATAAATACGTAAGTTATATGTAGATCGTCTTATTCGCATGACTGTTCTTGATTCAGTATTCGAGTACATGTTTTTGACGTAATTTACATCGGTCTGAACAAGGATTTTTCACCCGATTATTGATGACGAACACTTGATACGGGTTCGTGATATGATCCCAATGTTTTCTATCATAATATATGACTAAGCAAAGAGAACGGAGGTTTCTAATCAAAGAACCAAATAAGAGTCCGCACTAGAGAGGTTAAGTGTTCTACACTAGTTTGGAAGTAAAATTTATGTGATCGAGTAAGTGTGTAACGACCCAGAATTTTAGTCGTTTGAATTTGGAATAATTAATTGATTTTAAATATTGAAAATTAATTTTATAAGTCAAATAACTTGAATTTCAAATAATAATGGTTATTTAAATATTTGAAATTTTGTAAATAGTTAAATCTTGAATTTTAGGTGAATAAAAAATGATTTTGAAAGCTGATTTAATTTCTATTTGGATAAGTATGAAGATAGTAAACTTTTAAATTTTCATTAAAAGTGAATAAACTAATTTTAATAGTAACTCGTTTTAATTAATGTGTGTAAATAACCTTCCAGGGAATTGTCTCGGATTTCGATGAAACCAGTTTCGTTGGATCCGTAATAGTGAACTATTGCATGCCATCGAATTTCGTGGCGAACATACATATTGTGTGGTCGTACGAGTTTGAAACGCATATAAATTAATTTCATAAATTTATATAATATAATTCGATTTAAAAAGCTTTCTTCTGTATATAATCGACTTAGGCCCCAAAACTAGTTCTAGTGTGTTCGGAATAGGGGTATTACATATAGAATGCCAAGCGGCATGTCTTGATAGGAGTTCAAGATTTTCGGAAGTTTGAAGCTTGATATTTTTAATTAAAAATATATTCTATTTTATATTCACCATACACCTCCATACGCTCAACCATACTCCACATTCGAACCATACCCCCTTGGTTATTTAAACGCACCTTCTCCCTCTTCTTCTCTTTTTATTTCTCTCTGTTGAAAATTTTCGCACTTCAAAAAAATTAAATCAAGTAAAATACTAAACTAAAAATCATGAAACAAGCTTCAAAAATCTCGATTTAATGAGGACTTCGTTCTGACATGCTTTTGGGTGAGTGCATTATATTTTGGGTGGAGGCCGAGGTTGAGGAAGCGAGCTTGGGTTGACGTTTCCATTCAAATTAGGCATCAATTTGAAATTTGAAGCTTAGAATTGGATTTAGCATGGCAAATAGGATCTCGGACCGGAGTTTGGTGATGTTTGGGAACCTCTAGCAATTCGCATCACTACAGTATGCGAACGTGAGTGTGGCGAGTCGCGTTTTGGTAGGGACTTGTGGAGGTGATGATGTGGGGTCCGGGGAGAAGATGAATGTAACATCCCCCTACTTTGAGGTCCAAAACTAAAGGCTACAAATGCTGCAGTCATCCATACTTATTAATTCTTGGCGATCAAATATGGCGATATTAGATACATCGATATACAAAATCACAAGAATATGGGAGAAATTTAAACAACAAATAAAATCCACATTCCATTTCAAAACATTTCAATTTGACTACATAATCCCATTCGTAGTCCACGTTCAGATAACATATAATAACAAAATACGCCAAGAGTGACATGTAAGGATGCCCCCTTGGTTGATCAGAGTACGTACTAAGGCATAAAAATAGTTTGCTTTTACAACCAAACACATAGCGGAAATAAAATAACTTTAGATACTATCTCCTCCTGCACGTCTCCGGAAGCTTTATTCGTCTAAAGAGAAAACCCAAAAACCTTTAATTCTCAACCTACTCAAAAATCAATTGAGTCACTGAGAGCTTAAGGGGAAAACAAAATCTTCGAGTCGGACAAAAAGCCTGGTATGAATAATAATATACCATCCCAAACCATTTAAATATCTAGGGAGACCACACCGCTTAGCAGAACGGGTTTCCCCCTCACTAGTATCCTAAAACATTTAAAAAACCATATACTGTGCTTCCTGCATCCACAATGGGTAAAACATAGTATTTTAAAATATAATGATGATATGCAAAACAAGTAAATAAATTCTGGATTACCTATCCCCCATTCGATATGACTATCGGTCTCAATTATAGTTTCTAGGGTTACTATTAACCTGTTAATCTGTCCAATTAGTTAGTTTTCATGGGATTACTAAGAACTTATTGGTATCTCCAATATCATATTTATTATCCTAGTTTTCATGGGCTAACTAGGAACCTATTTGCTCACTGCCAATATCTTAATCCATATATAGTTTTCATGGGCTAACTACAAACCTACTGGCCCCTGCCAGTATCAAATCATAGTTTCCATGGGCTGACTATGAACATATTAGCCCCTGCCAATATCATATAGTTTTCATGGGCAAACGGTAAACCTATTGGCCCCTACCAATATCATTAGATTAAGAATTTAACATCTGTTAAGTTATATTCACTACTGGGTTAACCTAACTGGATATTTTGCCCTTCCCTTAGATACACTTATGGGTTACTAACAATATGAATAGTATTTCCAAAATCTTTATTTATGCCATGGTTATTACTTTTAAAATTGAGATTGGGTTGTGTTTTGGAATCATAAAAACACCTCTTTCGAAACCCTGGATAGCCTCCTTCGAAAGCAAAGACTTCTTTTCAAAACATAGTATACATACCTTTCGAAACACTTGGAAAATATCCTCTTTCGAAATCATTGGTACCTTTCGAAAGTATTAATTCATCTTTTAAAACATAAAGCTTCAAAACATACGAAAGTACCCATTTTGAAAGCATTGGGTTTACTTCTTTAAAATCAACATTTGGGCCAAATTGGTTATATACGAAAGTATCTCTTTCGAAACCAACAAAAACTAGAATTGGGAAAAACTGATGGTGTCGAAGCCATCTAGTTTGAAAGTAAAAGACTTTAAAATTAAAACTTCGAAGGTTTGAGTCGAAACCCCCTTTCAACTCTATCTCCTTCGAAACCCTAACCCCTTTCGAAAACAATTAGGAAAAAGGTCTGGTTTAAGGTAAAAACAAGTGCAACCCTTCGAAAGCATTACTAGTCAACATGGTCAAAAGGTAGAGTAGCGACTAGACTTCGACTTGGTCGAAACCAACCCCTTTCGAAAGCTTTTACTTAAAGAAAAAGAAACCCCTTCGAAATCTGTTTGTAAAATTCCTTTTGAAAGCCTAGCTTTCGACTATGTTGAAAACAATAAGTAAATCAAAGCAAGAAATTAGCTTTAGAAAACAAGCTAAGGTTTCGACTCTATAGGGTATCGACTTGGTCGAAGGCCCTTCAAAAACTAAGCAGGCATTGTTCTTTTTAAAGCTGAATCCTTGGTTTCGACTACGATGAAAGCATAGCTTTCGACACCCTACCTTCCGCTTACTTACCAACACACTTCGTATCAATTTCCATTGATACCATGTGCCTTGGTTCTGGCTTTATGGGTTTCGACACTGATGGTTTCGACTAGGATGGCGGAGGTAAAGGAGTCAAAAGGTATTCCTCTCGAAATAGGCGGAATCTCCCTTTTTTCTTCTAAAAAGCTGTTTTATATCAAAAAATGGTAATTACTTTATAACTAATCCTGCTACATGTAACTCCTTCATTTGCTACTCTAAACTTTTCAAATACTTTTCCAATAAAACTGCCGCATTTATTTAGATATAATCGAAGGATTTTAACGTTAAAGCGACATTTGCAGAAAAGCCCTTCCTTTAAAATAATTTATTTTCCCAAATAAATCAATTGGGAAAAATCCCCAAAAATCACAGAAATTCGAATTAATCATGTAATCAAACATATTAAAATTTTTGACCCAATTTCTTCCTGAAATTCACAAAATAAATATTTAACCAATTTTTTCATATTTTCCATCAAAAATTCATTGTAAAATTTCCATAACTTGGAAAATTCCGAAAATCAAAACCCATCTCCAAAATCATGTTTTACTTCACATTAAAAATTTCCATGGCATTTTAAAATCAATAAATCATGGTTTTGATCCTAAAACCGTACGGATTTCATATAATTTAATGGTTTAAATCAACCAATCCATAAATTCGAGCATATCGTCATCCAATATATCATGGGAAAAAAATAAATATTCAAATCTGAATTGACATGATTATAAAATCAAAAAGACATGGTAAGAATTATTATTCACCTTAGATTTGATAAGGAACTTGAGATTTGGTGTTGATTAATCCTTCCTAGCTTGATTCTTAGCTTTAGTTTAAAATTCCTCTTTTCCTCCTTGATAATGGCCGGCTATCTTAGGGTTGTTTGCGTTTTTGATCGTGATAAAAAAATTAAACGCGAATGGACCAAATGAGAAGTAATAGCCATGTAAAATAATAAGGTGGCTATTTTACTAATATGCCAATGTGTAACTAAATTAGCCCTTAAACCCAATTAAATCCCATTTATCTTGTTAATAAGCACGGCCCTATTATATATTTTATTAAAATCTCAATCTCCTTATCATCATTATTCTATTTAATTTGTCTAATTAAATTTATGAATAATGTTATAAAAAATTAGGGATGTTACAAGCTCCCCCCTTAAAGAATTTCGTCCTCGAAATTTAGTAAGGACTAAATATTAAACATAGCAATCATCTGTAACAACTCCTAACAATCATACTAGTCTAACTGACTAGCAACAATCTATATAAATCTAATATAGATATACCCTCAAAGCAAATCAGGATAAGTATCTCTAATCCTATCCTCTGTCTCCCAAGATCAGTCTTTCTCGTTGTCGCTCCACTGAAATTTCACCAACTTGACTGTCTTGTTTTTTAATCTTACTCATCTCTAGCTACAACCTGAATTGGTTGTCTAACAAAAGTCATATTAGACTCTACCACTAAATCATCCAACCCTGTTGGAGGAATAGCAGTCTCTGGATCATGCACATACTTTGCGGAGATGAGACACATGAAATACATTATGGACACTTGCCAAACTGCTCGGCAACTCTATTCTGTATGCGATCTTTCCAATCCTTTCTATAATCTAGAATGGAGCAACATATCTCGGGTCTAACTTCCTTGACTTTCCAAATCGTACCATACCCTTCATAGGTGATACTCTAATGAAAACTTTATCCCCAACTGAGAATTTTAGGTCTTTATGCCTCTTATCTGCATAACTCTTCTGTCTAGACTAGGCTTCCTTCATCCTTTCTCGGATTAACTCAAGCTTCTCTGACGCCTCTCTGACCAAATCCAAACCTAGGACCAATCTGTCTCCAACCTCCAACCAACATGTTGGTGATTTACATGGTCTTCCATATAAAGCTTCAAACGGAGCCATTCCTATACTAGTCTGATAACTATTATTATAGGAAAACTCAACCAAATGTAGGCGATCCTCCCAGGGTCCACCAAAGTCCAATACACAAGCACTTAGTAAATCATTGAGTACTTTATTGACTCTCTCTGTCTGCCCATTTATTTGAGGGTGATGTGCAATACTCAAATTAAGCTTGGTACCCATCACTTCCTGTAGACTCTTCCAGAATTCACTAGTAAACAAAGTATCTCTGTCACTGACTATATTACTAGGAACTCCATGCAGTCTAACTATGTTCTTCAAGAACAACTTGGCTAAAATAGGTGCCGTCCTGGTAGACTTAACTGGAAT
Organism: Allium fistulosum; assembly: GCA_030737815.1. Lineage (NCBI taxonomy): Eukaryota > Viridiplantae > Streptophyta > Magnoliopsida > Asparagales > Amaryllidaceae > Allium > Allium fistulosum. The sequence goes on along the minus strand of CM060902.1, from coordinate 1,362,612,788 downwards.
GAAATGGGCACTCTCGGTCAATCTGTCCACTATAACACTATACTTTCATTACCTCTATTTTACCTTGGTAACCCGTTTATAAAATCCATGGATATCGAAACCCATTTCCAAACTGGGATTTCTAAAGGATGAAGCAATCCGTTTGGCTTCTGATGTTTAGCTTTGACCTGTTGACAGTTTGCACATTATCTAACCTATAAGCCAACATCCCTCTTCATGCCTTCCCAATAGAAGCTCCTCTTTATTTCCTAATACATCTTGGTTCCTCCAGGATGAATTGTAAACTTGGATCGATGACATTCTCCAAGAACTTCCTTCCTTAAATCCTCCACATTCGAAACACATAATCGTCCCTTCTTTCTTAGCCATCCTTTCTGGTCAAGGCTAAAATCCTTTAAATCATCGATCTCTATTCCAACCTCAAGTCTTCTGATCCTCTCAGCAAGTATTGGATCCTCCTTCTGCTTAGAAGCGATTTTCTCAATCAATACTGGTCAGACTTCTAAACAAAAAAATATGGCAGTACTCTGGCTAGAACCAACAGATGATCTTAACTGCACTCCATAACTGGCTAAAGCTTCCAAATTTTTTCACTCCTCCAACATAGCTAACACCACATTCTGATGTTTTCTACTAAGAGCATCTGCTACCTTATTACCTTTTCCTGGTGTATACTCTATACCAAAATCATAAGCTGCCAATAACTCCATCCACCTCTGATGTCTCATATTCAACTCCTTCTGAGAGAATAAGTATCGTAAAGGCTTATGATCGGTATAAAGCTCAAACCTCTCCCATAAGAGATTATGTCTCTAGATTTTCAATGCAAAAATCACCGCTGCCAACTCCAAATCATGAGTAGGATATCTTACTTCATGCGGTCTAAGCTGGCTGGATGCGTAGGCAATGACCTTACCACTCTACATCAACACTGCTCCTAAACCAGTTCCATATGCATCAGTATATACCACCAACCTTTGGTTTCCGTTCGGAACTACTAACACAGGGGCATTAGTCAAAAAATGCTTTAACTTAAGGAATGCTTCCTCACATTTATCGGACCATACAAACTTTACCTCCTTTCTGGTTAGCTTAGTTAATGGTGCTGCAATCTGTGAGAAATCCTTAATGAATCTCTCGAAGTAGCCAGCAAGTCCAAGAAAACTTCGGATTTCAGCCATCGTCTCTGGTCTCCTCCAATTATTAACATCTTCGATCTTATCTGGATCGACTGACAATCCTTTCTCGGAAACCATGTGACTAAGAAACTTAACCTCTTTCTTCCAAAAATGACACTTGGTAAACTTTTCCTTTAGCGGATTCTTCCTCAGCGTCTCTAGTACCACTCTAAGATGAACTTCATGCTCCCTCTCATCCTTAGAGTTTACTAGAATGTCATCTATGAACACCAGAATAAACCTAACCAAGTACTCTCGGAAAACTCGATTCATTAAATCTACGAAGAAAGCAGGTTCATTCGTCAATCAAAATGGCATTACCAACCACTCATATGAACCATATCTAGTTTGAAATGCTGTCAAAGGAATACTATCCTCCGCCACTGTTTCCTGGAGATTTGGCCAGGCAACTGAGTACTCGACATCTAGGAGTACTCGACATCTTGGAGTACTCGGCATCCAGGAGTACTCGGCATCCAGGAGCGCTCGGCATCAGGCAACGTTTGACTAGAGGCATCGTTCGGCCCGAGACATCGTCCGACCAAGGGCTTTGTTCGGCCTAAGGACATTGTTCGGCTAAGGGCTTCGTTCGGCCTAAAGGCACGTTCGGCTAAGGGGCTTCGTTCGGCCAGAAGACACATTCGGCCAGATACTTCGCTCGGCCACGAGACATGTTCGGCTTCGATGGCTATTCGGCCTACTCTTCCCACACAGCAAGCGCCTCGTTCGGCAGAAGGAGAGTGGTTCGGCACCCAACTGTTCGGCCTGATTGGTTCGGCACACATGGACCAGCCTATCTGGACCGAGTTATTCAGCTACCAGGCCCGCCAGAGAAGTCCAACCCACCTTTGTCTATAAATAGAGGGGCAGGGACACAATGAAATGGACCTTTTTTGGAGAACAATGGGGAGACTCTGCCATTTTATATACTCTCCTCTTTTTAATTCAAACTTGTATTCAAGTCATTAATATATGGATTGTATCTGTATTCAACTACTTGTGAAAGAAATAAAGATCAAAACTCAAAGTGGATGTAGGCAGTTACACTGAACCACTATAAATCCGGTGTTCTTACTTTCTGCATTTAAATTAGCATATTCTTCCTTGTTTAATTTAACTTCATCACTTACATCTCTACACAATCTTTCTCAACGAGGTTAGTGACCAATTTTGGTGCTAACACTTTGGTGCTTTCATTGAGAGTTGAATTCTCAGCCTGATCGGATCTCATCGTCTACTAGTGGATTTTCATATTCGCGAGATAGATCCAGTTGTTTACTAGGAAACTTCCTATTCTACTCAGATTTGAAAGAAATCTAAAGGAAGCTGATAGCCGTATTCATATAAACCAAGTCTATGTAAGATATGGGGACTAGGCGTTGAAGTTTGCAGTTATGTTGAATAGAGGTCGACCCCCCCTCTGAAGCCAACTTAGCCGATCGCCCCAGAAAAGGAGTATGCCGACCGCTCCAGAAAAGGTGTATGCCCATCGCTCCAGAGAATTCCCCATGCCGAGCAGAATTCCCATGCCGAACAGAATTCCCATGCCGAACAGCCTTGGCCGAACAGCTTTGGCCGAACCACTCCAGGTCGATCCACTTTGGCCGAACAGCCTTGGCCGAACAGCTTTGGACGAACCACTCCACGCCGATCCATTCTACCGAACAGCCTTGGCCGAACAGCTTTGGCCGAACATACCTCTAGGCCGAACGCCATTCCAGGCCGACCATAACTCTAGGCCGAACGCCCTTCCAGGCCGACCATACCTCTAGGCCGAACGCTCTTCCAGGCCGAACGACTCGGTTGTGCCGAACAAGAATGAATGTCGAGCACCTCTGTAATGCCGAACGGTATTGTATGCCGAACGACTCGGTTGTGTCGAACGAGAAAGAATGCCGAACACCTCTGGAATTAAGTTACACCGGTCCCTTATACGACCCCTATTTTCAGAAAAAATCCCTTATACGACCTCGAACCCTAGCCGCAGCGCAGTGCCTCCGGATAGTGAATTCAAAACTCAACTTAATAAAGGAACATTTTATCCACTTCCTTGACATCCCATTATCGACCAGGGCATAGAGGATCTAGCGGCAGCTTATGAACGACATCAAGGGAACGGACAAGCAACCGCTATTCAAGTGGTACTCCCAAAGGTTGGAGAACATAGATGATATGACTCTAGCAAACGCCAAGATGACTCCAAGCAAACCAATGCTCTAAGCAATTTATTCCAAATACTAACAAGGGTATCATACTGATCGCGTTTGAGGAAAGTCGACCTCCAGATATATTTTGGCAGCTAGTTAGCTAAAGAGCCTCCTACGACTATGGATCGTTTCTTTTACAAAATGAATCATAACTGAAGTGAGGAGGAGTGGAGCAGACTAAGAAAAATAACAATGAAGGCCCGTTGGCTAAGGATGTAGATCCCAGTAGCCGAAACAAGACTTCAGAATTCAGCTCATATGCTCTTTGAAAGATTCAATTGACAACCTCTACTTGAAGACTCACGACTCGGAGTGGTACTGGAAACCAACCTCGAGAGAGTACACCAAAGTCTAAAGAAAATCAGGGGAATGTTGTATATTCCCGGATGCTCGCTGATCCTAACACGGGCGATTACAAACACCTCCGAGGTGTGATCGAAAAGATGACCTGGAAAGGAAAGCTTCAATAGTATGTACAAGTCCTGCAGAATGGCGGGCAGCGAATATCCGATGCCTATTAATAAAGGGCTATGATTATCAATTGGACGGTTGACGGCCAACATCCCTTTGAAAGGAGCCAGGGGCGGAGTCGAATAGCGAGCACACGATGCTGCTTCACATATAAATGAGATTTACCATAATCTTCTTTGAAATATTTCCATTTCCATCTCTATTTCAATTGTTCTATGAACTAGGACTAGCTTGAACTAAACTACTTTCAAAACGATGCAGGTGTCCAGGTACTCAGATTTGGTTGCCAACCAATCTACGCAGACCATGATCGGACGTGTGGAGTTACATCTGGACGAGAATAATTCTATTGCTCATCATCAACCATATGCCTTTGATTTGGGGCTATGGATTAAATACAATGTACAACATCACGATGCACGGAGAGCTGAATTCCATCCTGCAAGTGGAATTTATTCAAGTAGAGAGCGGCTGCGATACGACCAGCCACTCGCTAAGTGAAACTCGAGCTCGGGGGCAAGCCATCACATCAAGGCTAAAAATGGGTTGATACACGACGATCCTTCGCACAACTCTGTACTCCCAGAGTGCGAGACGGAGTATAAACATCTACTTAACTCCGTACTCCCAGAGTGCGAGACGGAGTATAAACATTGATCAACTCCGTACTCCCAGAGTGCGAGACGGAGTATAAACATTAATCAACTCCGTACTCCCAGAGTGCGAGATGGAGTATAAACATCTACTTAACTCCGTACTCCCAGAGTGCAAGATGGAGTATAAACATTGATCAACTCCGTACTCCCAGAGTGCGAGACGGAGTATAAACATTAATCAACTCCGTACTCCCAGAGTGCGAGATGGAGTATAAACATCTACTTAACTCCGTACTCCCAGAGTGCGAGACGGAGTATAAACATTAATCAACTCCATACTCCCAGAGTGCGAGACGGAGTATAAACATCTACTTAACTCCGTACTCCCAGAGTGCGAGACAGAGTATAAACATTGATCAACTCCGTACTCCCAGAGTGCGAGACGGAGTATAAACATTAATCAACTCCGTACTCCCAGAGTGCGAGACGGAGTATAAACATTAATCAACTCCGTACTCCCAGAGTGTGAGACGGAGTATAAACATTCGCTTAATTCTGTACTCCCAGAGTGCGAGACGGAGTATAAACATTAATCAACTCCGTATTTCCAGAGTGCGAGACGGATTATAAACACCTACTCAACTCCGTACTCCCAGAGTGCGAGACGGAGTATAAGCATACATCAACTCCATACTCATCCCCAAAACTGGGGGCAGAACCAAAGCAAAGCATGCTAGTTGAACATTTGTCTAAAAGAAGATTGCAACGAAACGATTAAAAGACGACTGTCAAGCAATCAACTGAACGGAAATATTCAGCATGAAAGACTGCGGTTTTTCAAAGCACGTCATGTTTACACAATACGTCCTTTGGGGGGCAAATGTTATCCCGCCTTTTGGCAAGGCCGTGACACCAAGAACTTGATTAGAAACCAGTGACAGTTCGTCTTGGAGATCGGTTACACAAAGGCTCACGATGGATTTTGTCCGAGTCTTGATCGAGCCACGATTAACAAGACACAACAATCAAAGCCAGGGAAGCCAATGTTCCAAGTTTCAAGACGATCCAAGTTCGTATGCTCAACTTATGATCGATTCGAACAACCGACCATCCATCCATCAACCTCCACATTTGACTTGGAGACCTAAACTGCTTGGAATGAATATGGCCCGATCATCCTGTAACGACCCGTATTTTTACGGATCGAAAAGTTCGTCAAATCTGGAGTTTTAGTGTTTTGGGCCATTTCAGCTTTTAGGCAAATTTTGCCTAAGTCCTAAGTCGTTCACGACTTAGTATAAGTCGTGAGTCGTATACGACTTAGGAGATAGGAGTGACTCAGGGGTTTGGCTAGTTAAGAGGTAAGTCTGGGTCGAATTGCCGACTCAAGGAATTCACCGAGTTAAGGGAGTATGGTTGACCGACTTAAGGTAGTGACCGACCTAGGAGATAAGTCGTGACCGACTTAAGAGGTTCAGGCGACCTAAGGAAGAGTAGTAGGCGACCTAAGTATTCTGGGGTAGAGTTAGGTCGGCAACGACCTAAGAGAATGTTGTGAGCGACCTAAGTGTTTGGGTGTTAAGTGTTAGGTCGGCAGTTCGAGTTAAGGTTTCGAGCGACCTATAGGATGTAGTTATAGTTAGGTCGGCAACGACCTAGAGGAGCTGGGATAGCAGGTTAGCGACTTAGTAGTTAAGTCGACTGGGTGGGTTAGCGATCTAAGGAGTTAACAAGTTGGCGACCTTAAGAGAGGCTATGTGTTAGGTCGTAACACTGTTAGGTCGCGTGGGTTGCTAAGTTGTTAGGTCGCAAGGTTTTATAAGTCGTTTAAGTGTTAAGTCGAATGGTGCTAAGTTGTTAAGTCGTCCAGGCGACTTAGGAGGGAGCGCGCGTGTATTAGGTCGTGTAGCTCGAATAAGTTAGGTCGCGCGCATGTTAAGTCGTAGGCTTGTCTGTTAAGTCGGAGTTGTTGGCTAAGGCTTAGGTCGGTGGGGAATCTTAGGTCGTAAGTCGGAGACGACCTATGGAGTTAGCCGAGTTACGACTTAGGCAGTTTTCAGCTATAAATAGGAGGGGTTGTTCTCACTTTTTGGGATCCGGATTTTGAAGCGACGAAGTGCTGCCATTTTGAGAGCTCGACTTCTACACTTCTTCACTTCTTTTCTCCACTCTAATCTAGTGCTTCCATCCATCTAAATCGAAGATCAAGATCGAAGATCCAAGAGCTAAAGTTGAAGATCTTCATCCATCGAAGAGAGATTTTATCGGTTGAAGTGAGATCTTGTCGGATCTAGCTTAGTTCATCGCTGTCCAGATCTGAAGTTGTTATCTTTTGGATTGTTTAGGTGATTTGGTGAGTGGTGATTATCTCTCACACGGATCCAAAGGAGTATATCGGATTGTTGGCTCGTTTTGGTGTTAAAATAGAGATTTCCATGCATTTTCTTCATCCTAAGTGTAGATCCATATAGATCCATTGTTCATGATGATGTTACATCCATTTTATCATATGCTAACCTATGCAAGTTCATTCATCAAGTTTATAGAGATATAATCCATGTTTTCATGCTTATTGGACTTTCAACTCTTTAATTACGAAAATGCCATTTTTGTTATAATTGTCTACTTAGATCATTTTGAATGCTTGATTGCTTGGATTGATGCTTGATTTGATTGATTGTTATGAACTAGATGATTGATGATTAGATCTAGACCGAAGACGATTCAAAAGCTAAGGGAAAGGCTCTTGAATTGGAAAAGCTGCTCGTGGCATATGTAGCGGGATGATGAAGCTCTTATGCATAGATTTGATGATGTGAAGTTGAGATGAAGCTTTGCAAGGATGTAATGAAGCGAGGCATCATATGATGAAGACTTGGTCTAATCCAGACGGGATCATTCCAAGCATGTTGATAACTCGGTGATATGATTCGAGTTGAAGATAATGAATGGATATGAGAATAGTCGTCGAGGAGGATGACTAGGAGGCTTGGATAGCATCGTTGTTGAAGGTTCTAGCATGCTCTAAGCAAGAGTACGTTTGGGCAGATTCGATAGTCCCAACGGCCAACTGTTGATGGTCGAGTACTCTGGGCAGATTCGATAGTCCTAGGCACGGGCTGCGACGACGTGCGGGAGTTATGTCTAGAACCGGGGTTTCCATTAGCCCTTGACGGACGGCTGAAAGAATGTGTCGGTCATTCAATTAACGGTGATATCGAAGCAATGATAACAGTGATAGCCAGAGTCATGGATGTTTGGTTGTATCGTCATTCGGACTCAAGAGCGGTATTTTCTGGGTGCTTATCTGATTTAGGCCTTGGTACTTGGAAAACATCGCCCTTGACTCGAGTGATAGTAGCTTTACTTTAAATTGTATGCTCTGCTATGTGTGCTTCTACTTAGTGTGTGTCTGGGGGCTATCACTGTAGAATGAGGTTGGAGTGGGAGGGTTGTATTCCTATTCCTTTTCCTTTATGCTCTTTTGGTATGTTGTTAGTTAATCTACTGCTCACTAAGACTGTTGTCTGACTCAAGGCTTTATGTTTTAATTCTTATTGCCTTGGGCTGTTCGTCCATTTTGGGACGGGCAGACTAGGTAGCAGGTGACAGGTGCTGTTCTCTTCTCACGATGCTGATATCGAAGACGAGCTGGAGGGTGGCATATTATCTTCTTATTATATGTACTGGATATTCCGCTGTTTGTATTCTCTGAGAGATATGTAGTGAGGCTTGATGTATTGACTATGTGGATGCTTGTATTCAACTATTATGGAGTTTTATATGATGTCATTTTGTTCTGTAAAGCTTCACTATGCATATGTTCTATTGTATTTTGTCCATGCGCTGTGAGTAATACGATAGATTCTGTTGTTTTAAATCTTACCTTGACAATCGTCCATGGTCGCCTGGCACACTTTACAGCGCTCTATCTCTAGATTCGGTGCAGGGGTCATGGGCGGTCGTCACACATCCACTCCAATCGAGTCATAGAACAAAGTTCGACAAAATAAAGATACCCCTCATGAAGCTCAGTGACGCCGGGATCCGTCTAAAGTGGACGTGATTTGATCATCTACACATCAAATCCTACCCTGAACACGAAAGGTTGTTCGAAAGCCCAACTTGAAGTAGCTATGGTAGACTGCGTACTCGCTAACCATCGCTGTCAATATATGGTCACGACTGCACCTTGGAACATATGCAACTTACTTTGTCTACTCAACAATCTATTATCCTTATTTTCTAGAAGGAGATACGGAGCAAATTGTAAGAGATTTGGCTATCTAACCCAACATGGATGTGATTCAACCATCTGTCATATACCTCCTTCCTTGACTTGATTGGAAGAGCTATAATCACCAAGTGGACGAGAATCGATCGTCCATTTTTCAAATTCCGTCCCTCATCCTGGGGGGGAAGAATCCCATTCCGTGAGCAAACGTGGTTTGATTGTTCATTCGACGACATTAGCCTCGATACAGTAGATGATTACAAATTAAAGAGTGGAAATACGACTGCTCTCAACTTAAACCTCCAAGTCCCCAGAGTGCGGACTGGAGTACTCTAAGTCCCCAGAGCACGGACTAGAGTATAAACGACTTAAACCTCCAAGTCCCCAGAGTGCGGACTGGAGTACTCTAAGTCCCCAGAGCACGGACTAGAGTATAAACGACTTAAACCTCCAAGTCCCTAGAGTGCGGACTGGAGTACTCTAAGTCCCCAGAGCGCGGACTAGAGTATAAATGACTAAAACCTCTAAGTCCCCAGAGTGCGGACTGGAGTACTCTAAGTCCCCAAAGCGCGGACTAGAGTATAAACGACTTAAACCTCCAAGTCCCCAGAGTGCGGACTGGAGTACTCTAAGTCCCCAGAGCGCGGACTAGAGTATAAACGACTTAAACCTTCAAGTCCCCAGAGTGCGGACTGGAGTACTCTAAGTCCCCAGAGCGCAGACTAGAGTATAAATGACTAAAACCTCCAATTCCCCAAAGTGCGGACTGGAGTACTCTAAGTCCCCAGAGCGCTGACTAGAGTATAAACGGCTTAAACCTCCAAGTCCTCAGAGTGCGGACTGGAGTACTCTAAGTCCCCAGAGCGCGGACTAGAGTATAAATGACTAAAACCTCCAAGTCCCTAGAGTGCGGACTGGAGTACTCTAAGTCCCCAGAGCGCGGACTAGAGTATAAATGCCTAAAACCTCCAAGTCCCCAGATTGCGGACTGGAGTACTCTAAGTCCCCAGAGCGCGGACTAGAGTATAAACGACTTAAGCCTCCAAGTCCCCAGATTGCGGACTGGAGTACTCTAAGTCCCCAGAGCGCGGACTAGAGTATAAACGACTTAAACCTCCAAGTCCCCAGAGTACGGACCGGAGTACTCTGAGTCCCCAGAGCGCGGACTAGAGTATAAATGACTTAAACCTCCAAGTCCCCAGAGCACGGACTGGAGTACTCTGAGTCCCCAGAGCGCGGACTAGAGTATAAATGACTTAAACCTCCAAGTCCCTAGAGTGCGGACTGGAGTACTCTAACTCCCCAGAGTGCGGGCTCGAATATAAGCGAATCGGATCTCCAAGTTCCCTGAATATGAACTATGACACAGATGACTTGAATTTGTCAAATCCCTGACATACGGGCTAGAAAGTATTCTAAGTGCTCGAAGCACAGAATGGAAGTTCAACGACTCCCGAAGAGTTTCCGAGTTATATGAAGATGGACTGAGAAGTCTATGTTACTCACAACTGCTTGGATTAAAGTCACAATCACAAAGAAAACTGAACAATAAGAGTCTTTTGTAAGACAGAAAAAGGAACTAAACCTTATTCAGAAATGCGTTTCTATTACAACCCCTCCAAAGTTCTGAGTCGACATTTTATTTATAAGGACTAAGGAAATAGATGAAAATAATTACATGACTTAAACTAACTCCCGTTGAACGAGGATAGTAATCACTTCTTGTGCTTCTTCAACTTCTTTCCAGACGGCTCCTCTCCAGAGCATTTACCCTTGGTACTCTTCTTTGATAGAGGGGTAGCAACTGAAGGAGTACAGGGGCCTTCCATGGGCTTGGACCCGCCAGGAAGGATGACCTTCAACGGCTTGTTCAAAGGATCGTCCAAGTCCACAACTCGGGGCTCTACTATTACCTTGACCGTCTCCTCCTTCTCTATCTCGAGCCATTCCTCCATGCTCAATTCGAATGTGTGCTCAGAGGCGCTTGTAATTTCTACTTCATAACCCCCGTCGGTAGGAGAGGAGGTTTCAGACTTGTCTTCATCAAGCGCTCCGATCACCTGAGCGTCTGGACCAGGAGCCTCCCCTACGTGAGTGGCTTCACTTGTTTTCTCCCCCACTTCCTTGGCGACAACGCTCCTCGAAGTGGGCTCGGGGTCAGAACGGCCTGCACAAAATCGTGGAAAACAAGCATTAGAATGCAAAAGTCCTGCATAAAGAATAACGACTTTCGAAATCTTAAAGAGAATCTTAAAGAGAAGGATTATCTACCAGGTTTAGGCAAACTCTCAGCCATCCGGGGGGTCTCACCCTCTGGAACGGGAGACAGAATGCGGACTAAAGTACTCTAAGTCCCTGAGTGCGGACTAGAGTATAAATGACTCAAAAACCTCTACGTCCCCAGAGTGCGGACTACAGTACTCTCAGTCCCCAGAGCATGGACTAGATTATAGACGACTTCAGAAAAATCCCTAAATCCCAGAAGCGGACCAGATTACTCTAAGTTCCCAGAGTGCGAACTAGAGTATAAACGAGTTGACGAAAATCTCTGCGTCTCGAACTTTGGACTAAAGCGTAAACCGTTCGACAAATCTCTAAGTCCCCGGAGCGTGGACCGAAGCATGAACACAAATTGGGCGCGAGTCAACCGGGGGGAGAATAACACTAAGTCACCAGAATACAGAGTGGTGTATAAACATTGATAAATAGACGAGTGGATTCCGACCATTTTCTATTCCGCAAACTTCGACCTGGAATCGACAAGAGGATTATTAACCCGCTGAGGATGGAGTTCGACCATCCAACCAGTGACCTGGCCAAATCATTACTGGGGGCAGGGGTACAAAACACTAAAAAGCTGAATACGACAGCTTATTGTAGCTCTAGCGTGGCGTTCTTTATAACTTGAGGCAGAGACTACAGGGAGGCCTCAATACAGAGCCAATCGAAACGGCATCCAAAGCTATGAGAAACCTACTATATCATACCTCAGACCAAGGGTCAATGCCGATCCGCACCAAGCACATACGAATGTGACTCGGATGTTTTTTGAAAAACTATGACCCCCAGAGTATGGAAAATAGGGTAAACCACGAATACTTGGTCAAAAATTCTCCAACACCCTCGTTCGATTCGTCAGGAGGAGTATGAAACTGGATGAGCATAACCCGACTGCATTTGTAGCCAACTTTACCCCCGAGATCTAATTACAGAGCATGAACCAAAGTGGACGTGGATGACCATCCACTGTCCAAATTACGCCCTGAAACTTACGTGGCATCGAAGTATTCCTCTTGGAATGGAAAACCATGATAAAATCCAAGATAGGCGAGACCTAGTCTCCCATCGACTAACATGATCCCACGATCCAACGGGAAAGAGAGTAAAGCTAAAGTGGGCGTGGCTGGCCTGGGGGCACGAGCGAGAAGCAAGATGAATGTGAACCGACTATTCACCAATCACCTCTATGTCTTTGGAGTGTAGGTGAAAACATAAACATAGCTAGGAAGAGACTCAACCACCCATGCAGTACATTTATCAACCCGAGACTGGGAGAAGACGCATGGTCATCCAAAAACTGGCTACGATAGCTCAGTATTAAAACTTATATATAATGCTTACAGCTACTCAAGGCAACGACCGAAAGGATGCCTAGAGATAGAATCGTTAAATAGATACCTTAGCTCATGGGCAATTGACTTTCACTCCAACCCGAAGGATGGGTAAAGAATCATGAATGCATTAAATAGAAAGTGCGTTACTCGAATGCACAAGCAAATTCAAACTCATAGCAAGATCCAGCTATACAGTTGCGTGCCACTCGAGGCTGACCCCCACTCGACATTTCCTTTAATGCGCTTTTAAGCCTGATTTTTGGCCATTTACTGATAATCTATTAGAGCATTCAGAGCCCTTCACTATTAGACTCAATAACTCATGACAAGACTCTAGGATTCGACTAGAGTAACCATCAACATTGGTCGTCCCAACCATATTTCACATTGAATGTTATGCAAAATAGTTACACCTTTACTCAAAGAATCTGGGATGGCACCTGCTAAGCTGACGGTCGACATTACAGCCAGCCATGGCGACCCTTTCCGGGTGCTGAATATTGGATCACAGCTCAGTGCAATGATGATAAAAGAATTAGTTGGATTTTTCTGAATAAATGATGATATGTTCCCTTGGACCCATTCTGACATGCATATGTGATTTCATTAAATATCGCGAGCCATGCATTGGATATCAACCTGAAGCTACAAAAGCTAGCACAATCTCTATTGATTTCATTATGAAAGCTCCACTCTTACTTTTAGGCTCACCCCATCAACGCCTATGCCTACCAGCCGTTGCAACAAGGCATACAATGACCTGAGACGTCTGAAAGACTACTTAAATAGAATATCAAACTAAGCTAATTCGATATCACTTATTTTCCACGAAGGGCTATCCAAGGATGGAAATTAGCAGACCTCACACCCAAATTCACTACCTCAGATGACTACTCGAAGAGTAGCAGAGAACCAACCATAAGATGGAAAATGTACACGGATGGAGCATCCAATGGTCAGTGTTATGGCTTGATAATGACTCCTGAGGAACGATCAATCTGCTACGTCCTAAAACTCGATTTACCTGTAACAAACAACGATGCTTAGTATGATGCCTTAACTACCAGCCTCAAACTTGCTAGAGGATTTGAAGTGAAAACTTTACATATCTTTTGTGATTCTTGATTGGTAGTATACAAATTTAAGGAAGTTGATCTTGCTAGGGGGCATTGTCTTGCTCCTTTTCTCGGCCAAGTCCAAGAGCTACTAACTGACTTCACGTATTACATCATTACACACGTACTCAGCGAACAAAATGAAAAGGTGTCATGGTTGACTCCTATCAAAGACTATCTAAAATGAGGAATTCTTACTGAACGGAGGAATGCCAAACGACGGATCCTCCTCAAAGCTTCACGCCAAATCATCTAAGAATAATTCGTGTGTCAAAAGGAGTTTATCCATCCCCATGCTTCGGCATATCGCCCATGATGATATCTTGAGCAAAATCTATGAAGAAGAATGCGGTAATAACATCAGGGGGAAAACCATGATAAAGAAGATACTCTGCTACAAGTATTACTGGCCAACCATCAACCCAGATGCGGTTGATCATGCTAGACAATGTGATGAGTGCAAGATGTTTGCAAAGAATCTGGGAACCCCACCGATGGAAATTATTCAAATGGCTAGTTCATAGCCGTTTGCCACTTGGGGGCACTGAAATCATCTTCTTGTCGATCCTAAAGGTGATGCAAAATACACCATCATAGCAGTTGATTACGTCACCAAATGGGCAGATGAAGAACTCTTAACCACGACCAAGATGAAGAAAATAATCAACTTCTTTATCTGTAACGTCATCTGTCCTTATGACCTTCCATGATCCATTATAACTACAAATGGACAGGTTGAAGCTGTGAACAAAATCATAGAGTCTGTACTGAAGAGAGGTTTGTAAAACTCCTCAAGTGGCTGATTGCAACCCTTATTTCATAGAAAATACAAACAAGGAATCGCGATTGAATTGCAATTAAACTAGATGGAGTTGGCGACGACTTATGAGCATATAAAACGCATCCGAGAGCCAATGGCAAGAACATGTACCCGAACGTGCATGTGTACGTCCGAAAAAGTTCGACTTCTTGAAATCAACAGAAATTGAATTCTCACTAAGGGTTATTAAGAGAAGACTAGATCAGATAGCCGAAGCCTATTAGCTCTGCAGAATCAGACACGGATGACCACTGATATTCTCAAGAAGGCATCTCCATTAGAATTTAGTCAAGGATTTGAAACGAGACATGGAGGATACATAGTTCAAAGCGTATTACGTGCAGTCACATAACACACTTTGGGGGGCAAGTGTTTCCTGGAGATTTGGCCAGGCAACTGAGTACTCGACATCTAGGAGTACTCGGCATCTTGGAGTACTCGGCATCCAGGAGTACTCGGCATCCAGGAGCGCTCGGCATCAGGCAACATTCGGCTAGAGGCATCGTTCGGCCCGAGACATCGTCCGACCAAGGGCTTTGTTCGGCCTAAGGACATCATTCGGCTAAGGGCTTCGTTCGGCCTAAAGGCACGTTCGGCTAAGGGGCTTCGTTCGGCCAGAAGACACATTCGGCCAGATACTTCGCTCGGCCACGAGACATGTTCGGCTTCGATGGCTATTCGGCCTACTCTTCCCACACAGCAAGCGCCTCGTTCGGCAGAAGGAGAGTGGTTCGGCACCCAACTGTTCGGCCTGATTGGTTCGGCACACATGGACCAGCCTATCTGGACCGAGTTATTCAGCTACTAGGCCCGCCAGAGAAGTCCAACCCACCTTTGTCTATAAATAGAGGGGCAGGCGCACAATGAAATGGACCTTTTTTGGAGAACAATTGGGAGACTCTGCCATTTTATATACTCTCCTCTTTTTAATTCAAACTTGTATTTAAGTCATTAATATATGGATTGTATCTGTATTCAACTACTTGTGAAAGAAATAAAGATCAAAACTCAAAGTGGATGTAGGCAGTTACGCTGAACCACTATAAATCCGGTGTTCTTACTTTCTGCATTTAAATTAGCATATTCTTCCTTGTTTAATTTAACTTCATCACTTACATCTCTACACAATCTTTCTCAACGAGGTTAGTGACCAATTTTGGTGCTAACAGTCACTATTAACTGATGGAAACCTGTGGCTAAGTCCAATTGGGAGAATACTCTGGCTCCATTCAACTGATCGAACAGATCATCTACTCTAGGCAAAGGATACTTATTCTTAATGGTCCTTTCATTCAGCTTTCGGTAGTCAATACACATCCTTATTGACCCATCCAGTTTCTTTACAAACACTACGGCCGCTCCCAAGGCGAACTGATTGGTCTTATGAAATTCTTTCTTTCTAGATCCACTAGCTGCACCTTCAATTCCTTCATCTCAGTTGGTGTCATTCTGCTAGGTGGTCTACTCACAAGTTCAGCTCCAGGCACAAGATCTATTCTAAACTAAACAGTTCTTTTAGGGGGTAATCCAGTGACTGATTCAAAGAAATCTGGAAACTCTCTAGCTACATGAATCTGACTTAACTACTCACCTTTTTCCATAGCACCAAGCAAAGCACTAACACTCCGGTCTGTATTCTCTGCTGAGAATATCACTCGGTTATGACTATCAGGGTGTCTCAGTGATATCTCTCTATCATAAAAAAATATTCTAGCATCATACCTACATAACCAATCCATTCCCAAAATGATCCTGAAATCTACGAAATCAATAACATACAATGTAACGAACCGGGCTTTTCAACCCTCAAAAATCGACACTAATATGTCCATTGTATCACATGTCGAGCAATCGAATACCGAAAGACCCGATTGTTAGGGAAAAGAAAGAAGGAAGAAGATAAGAAGAAAACAATACAAAACAGAATCTCATAGCGGAATGAATAATCTACAATATACCATAATATCTTTACACAAAAACAAAACTGTAATATATGTATATACAGACATCAATCAGAGTATACTAACCTCTTTCAGCTTGGACAGTTATAACAGCCTGTCCTCACAATTGCTGATAACACAACAATGAATACAGCAAAAAAAATAAGTATCTACGTGAATACGTCTCTAGGCCTCCAACTCATCTCTTGAAGCTCCAAGTGTCCAACCCAATCTCCAATATACTCGGTCTGATCCGAGCATTATAATAAAATAACACCCGAGTTAGTCTGGAAAACCAGCATGAGAAAACACACCCAACTGGATTTAAAGTTATATATAAAACCTTTGAAATCAAAGGTATCTCGTAAGACCACGACATACATAAACACGGACGGGTTTTTACCTTACATAACCAAAACATTTATATAGAAAATCCATTGATATTATGATAATGTCTAAGGGTGAAAATACTAATAATCAAGTAGCTGTGCTGCTCATGAGTGTACATCACAACAATGCTAGGTATATAATCGAAAATCAATAAGGCGCGTTCGCTAATTGTGTAGGATTTCCACGGAGGTGCCCTCACTACTTCGAGGAATGGTCCTCCTGCACAAGGATCAGAGCTATCCTTCCGAAGCAGCATACAACCCTAGTGATGTACCATAGGAAAAACATAGCTGGTATCGCTAAGAGCGAGTGCATCGCCCCATTCATGCATAACAACTATAAGTGACATCTAGGAGGAGCCGACTACACCCTATGGGTTTGCCAACCCTATTGGCCATGTCTTCTATCTCTCGTTTTAGTCATTCCCACATTGATGAGGCAACGTCCGGCCTTCCAACTTACGCACCATCACAAAATAAATTATGGAATCCTGCATGGATTCAAAACGGGTCTTGGAATCACACATAGATTCCCACATCTCAATTTGATCTTGGAATCACACCCAGATTCCCACACCCCAACAGGTCTCGGAATCACACATGGATCCCAACATTCCAAAATATCATGAATCTCCTCTATAGAACCGTATATGGTTTTCGAAGTGGTTGCGGGTTCGAGTCATCTCTTACGAGTACACTCCTCTGCTTCCTGGGTGCTCCACAAAACCAAACGCCGATTTCCAAAATGCTCAATACCGGTTCTTTTGGAAATAATCAGACAATATATAAGAGCGGGGATCACCCCCTAACTGTTTAAGTGGATGGATCTCCTTACCATTTTTCCTAGAAGAACGAAACGAGTTTATACGTACAGTATCACACCACCGATGGTAACTGTACCATATAATTCCCGTATTTCCTCTAGATATTTCCAGAGTTAAAATCCTTCGGTGTTAAGTAGGGAATATTTCTGTACCATCAAAATTAAGAAGGATTACTTATTTAGGCCAAGATTTGATAGTCGGTTATTGAACTATCAAATAAACAAACATCAAACCAAGATTATATTTCATAGGAAAAACTAACATTGGTTAAGCATATAAGCACTCGCTAGCCTCATTTCATAAATCCTCAGAATTAAAACCCACTTTGTAAATCACTTGTATATAAATACCTTTACAAAATATACTCGCAAATATCTATATCTCCATACTTAGAAATATCTATATACTTATCTCAATGGTACAAGTATATTCATAGAATTTAGAAAGATTTTCTTTTTATTCGATTCAAAACCCATTTATAAAACTCCTTATTATTCTCTAAAAACATTTATAAATCTCTGAAGAACCATTTATAAACCCTTATAAATTCAATCACTTTGAAGCTTCCTGTACCTTTCAAAGATCATTGATAAACCCTTTATGAATCTATAAACCGTTTATAAAACTTCTTTTACAAATCAATAACCTATCTCTAACATTCGTTTATAAATATCTAACCATTTATAAACACTTCCACCTTGCCAATAACCTTTCCTCAAGTCTTAAATCCATTTTATAAATTTCTTTATAAAATGCAAGTCTTTCAACTCTATTTATAGTTTCGGAAACATTTATAAATAAATAAAATCTTTTACTTCAAAACATTATTATATAATAATTATTATTATCAATAAACATTATAAATAAATGGAAATCATTAACTTTAAATATCTTAAAATAATAATTAATCATCCAAAAATATTGTTTAAGAAATAATAATAATAATAATAATTAATCTTTACCATTTTATAAATAATAATAATAATTTATTTTAAAACCTTATTAATAATCCTTATTATTAATTTCAAACCATAATTATTCTTAAATAATTAATCTTTCAATTTATTAACTTTTTAGAAATTCTTAAAACATATTAACTATAAACAAATAACTTTTAAACAATATTAAAATAATTAAATAACTTTTAAAATATTATTAATATGATTATATAACTTTAAAACAATTAAATAATTTTTAAAGAATATTATTATAATTAAATAACCTTAAATTAACGTTAATGTAGTTAAATAACATTAAAAACAATATTTATATAATTAATTAACTTAGAAACAATATTTATACATTTAATTGGCTAATCCTTAACAAAATATTTCCAAAACCCAATTTCGGATTTAAAAATTGTTTCTTTTTTCAAAAACCAATTTCGACTTAATCGGCAATTTATAGTATTTTTAAAATACTAATTTGAGCCCAATAGCCACCCAACACTTAACCAATATTGGTATTGATTTTGTATTACTGCTGGGTTTTATTTTCAACCATATAATAACGTTATAATCACAGTGTCCATAATCATATTTATTATTCAATAATCCATATAAAGGAAATATTATTGAAACAATATAATAATTCAATAATAGCGAGGAATCCAGTTGGATCCCTCCAACCTGTTTCGCCCTGCATCACAAATGTTGTACAATCATAAAATAGAAATCAACCGCTTCGAGGCAGGATTCGTATACAAAGGGTCATCTGCTTTTACACAGGAACATAATAGGGTCTCATCCGCTTCAATAGGCGGGAACATATCCAAACCAACTAATAAATATAATAGTTCACCCAAACAATCATTCAACAATTTTTATCAACTATATATCATACTAGTGATCCAAAAAGTTGAGATTAACTCACCGAAATTTCTGCTTTCGCCGAAGCGTTCCGGTTTTGGAACTAAAACCGTACAACGTACGATTTTAGCCCAAATTTGAATAGTCTCCAAATTTGTCTAAACCAATTCCATTGCAAATGTAACGACTCGGATTTTTCGCGTTCGAAAATCGACATCTGTACTTCACATTGTACTAAAATGCCGCAGATTCGACCGTTCAAATCTGATTCGCCGGAGCTTATAACACATTAAGTATACTATCCATATCGTCGTATCACTATTCGGAATGGGTTATATGACACAAAGGTCCTCTCCCGGCTAAACCGAATAACGAGCGCAATTAAAAATCATATGGATACTGGGGTCTCAGTTAAATCACAGCTTAAAGCTCAAAACTTTTCATTCGAATGGTAAAACAAATTACCATTTCCAATCTTTTAAACAAAAAGATTCATTTCAAAAACCTTCAATGGTTTAAAAAAATTCAACACTTTTAATCTTTTAAACAAAAAGATTCAATTCACAAAGTTAACCCCATTCACAAAGATTCATTCATAGATTTCAAAACAATTTCCATTTCAATTGGATTAACTCATTCGGTCTTTGAATTAAAGACTCATTTCATAGTTTTCAAAACATTTCAATTCTATTTCAAACTTGAAACCGTTCAACACAATTTGGAAATCCTTTCTTAAAATGAAAGCTATTATTATTTGAAAACAAGTAGTTTCCGTTTCGGAAAAATCCAGTTATATTTACACGAGTTAAAACCCTTGAATTAAATTCAAATTCCCAAATCAATACCTTTAAAATGGTTTAACCCATATATAACTTGTACAGCATCTTTAATCCCTAGTTTCAAATCATAGAATTCAATTTCAAACTTGAATTCAAATTTGAATCAAATTATTTAAATTTTCAAACTCGATTAAGTTATTCAAAATAACTTTTATCTTTGTAATTCCATTTCAAAAGCTTTACACTTTAAACCCAAATTCAAATTTCAAAATCAATTGAAATTAAAAATTTCAATTTCAAAAACATCAAATTTAAATTATGTGTGACTTAACCGATTTCCACGTGAAATCCATATTTGTGTGTGTATGGTGTAGTCCAGGGGTTTCACACCATAGTGCAACATCATCAATCATCACAGATATATCAATATCGATAAGCGGTATTGTTAGCACCAAAATTGGTCACTAACCTCGTTCAGAAAGATTGTGTAGAGATATAAGTGATGAAAGCAAATTAAACAGAGAAGACAATCCTAATTCAAGTGTAGAAAGTAAGAACACCAAATTTATAGTGGTTCGGCGTAATTGCCTACGTCCACTTTGCTCAACTTTATTGATTTCCTTTATGGTTGATTACAAATACAATTCGTGAATCAAATGCTTGAATGAAGTTGTTTGAGTAGAGAAGATGAGTCTTGAAAATGGCAGAGTCTCCCCGTATTTTCTCTCCAAAAAAGGATCCATTTCACTGTGACCCTGCCCCTCTATTTATAGGCAAATATGGGCTGGACTTCCCAAGCGGGCTTGTTAGCCGAACGTTCGAGCCCAGGTGCTGTGTGCCGAACCAGGTACGCCGAACGCTTCTGTGCCGAACGGTCCTTCCCATGCCGAACGGTCCTTCCCATGCCGAACGGTGCTCCTGGTGTATGGGAAGTGTGGGGTGATTGCAGTGAAGCCGAGCGTATCTCCCTTTGAAGCTTTTGACCAACCAATGTATGTAGTTCGAACGTTCTCGTTGCCGAGTTATCCTACCGCCGAGCTCCACTGACGCCGAGTACCGTGGGATGCCGGACACTAGTCGACGCCGAGCATAGGTTGTTGCCGAGTGCTCTCCTTGACGCCGAGTAGCTTGTTATGCCGAGCAGTCTTGACGCCGAGTACCCTGTTATGCCGAGCAGTCTTGACACCGAGTAGTCTCGATGCCGAGCGTTCTTGTATGCCGAGCAGCCTTGATGCCGAGCACCCTTGTGTGCTGAGTAGTCTCGATGCCGAGCACCATTGTATGCCGAACGCTAGCGCCGAGCATTGGTTGTCGCCGAGTGCCAGTTGACGTCGAGTTCCATTGGGATGCCGAGTGCTCCTGGATGTCAAACGCTTCGCCGAACACTCCTGGATGCCGGACACTCTCTGATGCCGGACACTCTCTGATGCCGGTCACTCTCTGATGCCGGACACTCTCTGATGCCGGTCACACTCTGATGCCGGACACTCTCTGATGCCGGACACTCTCTGATGCCGGTCACTCTCTGATGCCGATCACTCTCTGATGCCGATCACTCTCTGAGGCCGAGTTGAACTGGATGCCGAGTACTAGTTGCCTGGTCAAATCTCCAGGAAAAACTTGCCGAGTACTAGTTGCCTGGTCAAATCTCCAGGAAACACTTGCCCCCCAAAGTGTATCGCGTGGCCGAACGTGGTACGCTTTGAACCGTGCAACCTTTTCGTCACGTCTTAAACCCTAGGCTAACCTCGAACGGAGACGCCCCTTTTGTGGGATCGATGTGTGCCGGACGTGTTCCAAATGCCGAACGAGACATGCGCGTTCGAACGGTGCTTCCTTGCCGAGCGATGCTTCAGTGCCGAACCGTTATGCGCCGAACGCTATGACCTTGACCGGTTCTACCGGTCATGGCCTTTTCGACTTCTACCTCCCTCTATATAACCAGGCGCCCTTCCACCATTTTCCCTTTACGCTTTCTCTTCTGTTATTCCCAGAGATTTGCAATTCTTGCCACTCTATCAGATATAAAGTCTAGTTGATCCTTCCTCAACCTCGATCGTCGAACTAGGTATCATTCCCTCCACGATTACATTACTTCAACTTTAGGTTCACTAGTAGAAGTGGTTCGCATGTTCGGAGTCGCCGAACGGTGCATGGTAGTTAGACCTAGCTCCTCTGTGCTGATCAAGATTGGAAGAAAAAAAAAAGGGAGATGGGGTGTCGAACGGCGTAACCTTCGCCGGGCGATCTTGTCTCTGTTGTTCGTCGTAAATGGAGGGAGAGCAGGGCGGAGTTATGGTCGAGGGCGGAGCACTGCCTTAGCCAAACGAACTAATGCCGAACAGTTACATACCTGCCGAACAATATAACTGCCGAACATTATATTCGCCGAACATCAAAAATGCCGAACAATATAAATACCTAGGCCGAACAATATACGTGCCGAACATTATATTCGCCGAACATCAAAAATGCCGAACAATATAAATACCTAGGCCGAACAATATACGTGCCGAACTATACTTAGGATGAACAATACAATTGTCGCACAATAACTCAAGCCGAACAACATTCAAATGCCGAACAAACATATATATGCCGAACAATTTCAATGCCGAACACTTGACAATGACTCAACCGAACCAAGATACACACCGAACTCTTCTCGGGACGAACAATGTAACCGCCGAACGACATTTAAATGCCGAACGATATAAATTTCAAATTAGACTTAAGCCGGATACTTCATAAATTACATGTTTTCTGAATCTTGAACTGTAATCACCTCAAGGCAAGCTTTTTGAGACGGTCAGCGATGACGGTCTTCGAAGGCGATGATTCGAAGCTAATTATTATATCTTAAAAACCTTCTTATTGTCTGTACACAATTGCTTGCACTAGTTCACACACCACGTGGGGGGAAAACTCGTGTTGCTAATTCTAACGCTCAACGTTTTTCAAGTATAGCTTTCTCAAGCATTTAGCCAGGTTCATTATTTATTCGGGATGTCAGGAAAATCTAGTTCTGCCACCATATCTGATAGGCCTGGGCCGTCAGCAAAGCAAGGAGCCGCAGATGCTTCCAACCCGTCAATCTCTCCCGCTCATAATCTGGCGCCCGATGCTCTGGAGTCAACCATCTTACTGGAAAATCCGGTCGATTCTCAAGCCTCGAGGATCAATGAGGCCGCTCTGCGACGGATATGTGTCATTCACGGAATTCCCTTTACTGACGTGTTAGTTCCTTCGAGACATGACCGTCCTCATTTGCCCCTAGTCGGGTACACGACCTGCAACAAGTTCATGTGCTGGATGGGCAGCGTGCCTCCGTTTAACCTATTTCTCCGGGATGTGCTGCAGTATATAGACATCGCTCCGTCGCAGCTGCACCCGAATGGTCATGCGTTCCTATATGGGACTTACTTACTCTTCATGGCTGTCTTCTCCAGACCTCCAACCCCCGGTGATATTCGATACATTTACATGTTCAAGAGACGGAAAGATAGCCCTTCCTTCATTTTCCTCGAGCCGTATCACAAGTGCCAGATCTTGATAGGGGCCTGTAGCAAGTTCGCCCTATACAAACAGGAATGGTTCTATGTGCGATGCCCGTCTGGTTTTGCTAGGAGATGGGTTGAAGGCAGTAAGTCTCTCTGCTGAACCGTTACTCGTACTTAATGGGAGTCACGTTTTTCTTAACTCTTCATTTCCTCTTTTCAGGTATTAACCCGCGTCCGGAAGGCCGAGGATATTCTGATGCTGTCGACGCGATTAGAGCTCTTCCGGCCGAGGATCGAGATATTCGAGCTATCATTTCAAATGAATTGCTGTCGGGGTTCGGCTTGCTAGCTCCTGATCGTCGAGTCAGCCTTCCAGAAGGTGTTACAATTCCCAAACCTCCATCTGGTAAAGGGAAAAAACTTGCCGGCCCGTCGTCGCGTCGCGCTCCCGACGCGCACGAAGAAGGCGAGCGTAGAGAGGATGATGCACCCGACACTCAGGGCGAGAACGTGGGTCCTGCTTGGAATCCGGCAATCGAAGTTCAGGACATTGAGACGTCATCCTCCCCTTCGAAGGGAAAGAAAAAGCTGAGATATACGGTTCAGAAAGAGAAAGTTGGCGACACCTCAAAATCTACGCCTATCCCTCCTGAAAAAGAGGCTTCTTCGCAGCGTCTGGAGAGTTCTCTGAGGGGTCTCTCGAACCTCTCTATTCCCGAAGACATACTTAATTACGGGTTCGATGATCCTGAAGCTCTCAAATTCTCCTCGCCCGCTAGAGGCAATGTAGGAGTTCAACTCCCGGCTCACAGAGACAATACTCCGATTAGCAAAGACAAACGAACGGGTCCGTCGGGGGGAACACTTAGGACACACACGCACATGCGCATTCCATAACATACTTCAAGTCTTTTTAATTCGTGAATTCTCCTTAATTCGTTGTTATCTTCCTTCTATGCAGGTGATATGGGCCGCTCCCACGGACTTGATCGCCTTCAGGGGTCTTCAATATTTCATCACTCCGGACGGGATTCCGGTTCAGGCAGACGCCGGGACCGAGGTGATTACGAAGATAGGGACAATCGCCCTCGCGAGTCGTCTCACCGCAAGAAAGCGCACTATCAATCTTCTCAGTCCCGTGATCTTCCTCCTACTGCTGAGCCGGATAAAGAGAAGTCTTTGCAGAAGGGTTATCAGTCTGATGCTGCTCGAGAACAACATTCCAGTTCATCGAGTACGAGGCAAGTTCGAGAGCCGCGTAAAAGAACGGAATTCTCTAAGCCTCCTCCTCCTGCTCCTGCCGTGGACCCGACTGTTGCAGAAAAGATGGTCGACCTTAAGGCCAAGTTTCCGAAAATTTGTTTTGACGGTTTGAAATTCCTCCCGGCCATCCATCACATTCCTGGGCACGTGAAGCAAAGTGCCATTGCATGCAACAATGACGTCTATGTTCAACATGACGCATTCGTGCACTTGGTGGAGAAGATATCAGAAGTATCTGTTGAGCGTCAACACGAGATTGACCGTCTGACTCTGGAGGCTGACAGCGATAAGAAAATCATCAAACTCCAAGATGAAGAACTCGCCTCTTATAAGTTAAAGCTAGAAGCCGCTGAACAAGGTGCAAAAGATACTGCCGAGGCAGTTACTCGCTTAGAGGTGGCTCACAAAAAGGAGCTTGACGAAGCAGTTCAGCGCAGCGGCGCCCTTGCCCTATAAAAAGACTCTGTCCAAAAAGAAAGGGACGCGCTCGCTACTCAAGTCAAAGAGCTGAAAGAACAACTCTCCAAGGAGAAAGAAGACAAAATAGCCGCTCAGGAAGAATCACAGCGGTATTGTGATGAGATTGTGGCTACCCGGCTCCTGAAGGCAAAGCTTGACGGTGAACTTGCCGGGGTCGAGAAAATGAAGGATGAGGCCCGTGAGGAGGGCAAAAGAATGGCTGAGGAGGAGCTTGATTCTCGCCTGGAGGCGGCCGCAGAGACCGGCAGGGAAGAAGTCAAAAGTATGTTTGACCCGTTGATCGCCGAGTACGGAGCCCGCGTCCTTATGCACCGCGACCTAACATTCTTGGGCGACGGCTACCATGAATCCCTGGCTGAGGCATGGGAGACTCTGATAAAGATCAAGAAAGTCGAATCAGGCTCCGAAGAAATCGACGAGGATGCACTGGTGAAGGAGTTCCTGAGGGGGAATGAGCCATCGGATTTATCCGTAGCATTGGCTCTCTATGGCAAAGGCTCTTCCCCTTCGAAAGAGAAGAATAACGAGGCTGGCCCGTCAGAGGCCGACACTACTACTCCTCACATTGCCGCTCCTTATGCTGCTCAATCGGCTGGTCGGTCGACGCTTGATCCATTCGAGCAGCATGCCAGCTACGACCCCGAAGATCCCGGGCTCGGCGTTCATGTGCTGTCACCTATCCTGGAGGGTGAAACCCCGCGCGCCACCGACAGCCAACCTGATCCTGGTAGGAGATTCTTCTTTCTCTAGAAGTCGAAGTGATCCGTCATTTTTTAGCAGTGGTTATTCGTTCTAATGCCCACTTCTTATATTTCTCACAGGTTGTTCTAACACTGAGCTAACTCCGAGGAGCGATGACGCCAAGGAGGAAGCGGGGAAAACAAGCGACGTTGCTCACGCAGGGGTAACTCCCGGCCCAGACGCTCAAGTGATCGGGGCGCTTGACGATGACAAACTTGATACCTCGTCTCCTGCCGAAGGAAGCGACGAAGTTAAAATCACTGGCGCCTCTGAACATACTTCAGAGATGAGCATGAAGGATCGTCTTGCCGACGAGGAGAAGAGAAAGGTCAAAGTCAAAGTTGAATCTGAAGTCCTGGAACTTACTGACCCGCGGAATAGACCTTTGAAAATCATTCTCCCGGGCAGGTCCAAACCATTAGATGTTCCGTCTCCTACTCCTGACTCCGTCTCTCTAGCAAGCAAAAAGTCCAAGAAGAAACGTGAGGGAGAGGAGTCGTCGGAAACACCGAAGGCGGACAAGAAGAAGAAGTCGAAGAAATGATCGATGCACTTGTTCAACAAGTTTTTGCTTAAGTTTGTAACAGTTTCTATCTTTCATAACTTGTAGTTTGTATAGGCCCGAATTTTGTAGGAGTGATCTTGTATCCCTATTTTGGACTTATCGAATAAAATTTTAGTTTCTTCTTGTTTGAATGATTCTCTTGTCTTTATTTGGTTTGCTGACACTGTGCTCCGGGGACTTGGAGACTTGAGACTGTTCATACTCTAGTCCGCGCTCTGGGGACTTAGAGTACTCCGCTCCGCACTCTGGGGATTCGGAGATTGGAAATCGTTTATACTCTAGTTCGTGCTCTAGGGACTTAGAGTACTCCGCTCCGCACTCTGGGTATTCGGAGACTGGAAATCGTTTATACTCTAGTCCGCGCTCTGGGGACTTAGAGTACTCCGCTCCGCACTCTGGGGACTCGGAGATTGGAAGTCGTTTATACTCTAGTCCGCGCTCTGGGGACTTAGAGTACTCCGCTCCGCACTCTAGGGACTCGGAGATTGGAAGTCGTTTATACTCTAGTCCGCGCTCTGGGGACTTAGAGTACTCCGCTCCGCACTCTGGGGACTCGGAGATTGGAAGTCGTTTATACTCTAGTCCGCGCTCTGGGGACTTAGAGTACTCCGCTCCGCACTCTGGGGACTCGGAGATTGGAAGTCGTTTATACTCTAGTCCGTGCTCTGGGGACTTAGAGTACTCCGCTCCGCACTCTGGGGACTCGGAGATTGGAAGTCGTTTATACTCTAGTCCGCGCTCTGGGGACTTAGAGTACTCCGCTCCGCACTCTGGGGATTCGGAGATTGGAAATCATTTATACTCTAGTCCGCGCTCTGGGGACTTAGAGTACTCCGCTCCGCACTCTGGGGATTCGGAGATTGGAAATCGTTTATACTCTAGTCCGCGCTCTGGGGACTTAGAGTACTCCGCTCCGCACTCTGGGGATTCGGAGATTGGAAATCGTTTATACTCTAGTCCGCGCTCTGGGGACTTAGAGTACTCCGCTCCGCACTCTGGGGATTCGGAGATTGGAAATCGTTTATACTCTAGTCCGCGCTCTGGGGACTTAGAGTACTCCGCTCCGCACTCTGGGGACTCGGAGATTGGAAATCGCTTATACTAGTCTGTACGCCGCACAGAATAATGTAATTTATCATCCAAATAAGAGATACAGAAACTTCATAGAAAATGTGGCTTCAAGCCTTTATTAATGAAAATCAACTAAATTGCTCGATTACAACTTCAAAAGGAAACTAAGTCATTATTGAATGGAAACATGCAGAAAACAATAGTGCCTATAACAAGAAAGGGAAACATGCTAAATGTAATAGTGCCGCAAATGTTCACTGTTCCATGCTCGGGGGAGTGTCGCGCCATCAACGGTCGCTAGCTTGAATGTTCCTTCTCCAAGCTTCCGTTCAATGGCGTATGGACCTTCCCAGCTGGGATTCATGCGTGATGGCACTGGGAAGAGGCGTTTCAGAACGAGATCACCCACATCGAAGATTCTTGGGCGGACTCTGCCATCGTAGTAGCGCTTGACTCGATGTCTGTGCGCCGCCGCCCTTAACTCAGCTTCTTCACGCTTTTCGTCGATGCAGTCCAGTGATTCCAGCAAGAGGTTTTGGTTCGTCTTGGGGTCATAGTATGTCACTCGGTGCGATGGAACTTCAAGTTCCACGGGTATTACGGCTTCAGAGCCGTATGCCAAGGCGAACGGAGTGTGGCCGGTCGTGGACTTGTGGGTAGTTCTATATGCCCATAATGCTGTCGGGAGTTCATCTACCCACTTGCCTCCAACCTTCTCCAGACGCTTCTTTAGTATGGACTTGATTATTTTGTTAACGGCCTCGACTTGTCCGTTAGCTTTTGGGTGTGCAACGGCAGCGAACTTTTTCTCGATGCCGTACTTTAAACAGAACTCTTTGAACTCTCTACTTTCGAATTGCGTTCCGTTGTCTGTAATGATGGTGCGTGGAAGGCCAAAGCGGCATATAATGTTTCGCACAACGAAGTTAATGACTTTCTTAGAGGTGATAGTGGCCAAAGGTTCTGCCTCAGCCCATTTCGTGAAATAGTCGACTGCAACTATCGCGTATTTCGCACCACCTTTGGATAGAGGCAAAGAGCCGATTATGTCGATTCCCCAGATCGCGAATGGCCAAGGGCTGATCATTTGTGTGAGTTCCGTTGACGGAGCCCTCGGGATTTTTTGCATATCTTTGACACTTGTCGCATTTTCTTGCGTAGTCCGCGGCATCCCGGTTTACGGTAGGCCAGTAATACCCATAGCGGAGGATCTTCTTTGCTAGCGTTTGGCCCCCAGTATGGTCGCCGCATTCCCCTTCGTGGACTTCCCTCAAGACTCGCTTTGTTTCATCATGAACGATGCACCGTAACAATGGGACTGAGAATCCTTTCCGGTACATGGATCCATCCTGCATTACGTACCGTGCAACCTTTCGAAGGACCTGTCGTCTTTCGCTTCTCCTTTCTGGTAAAGCCCCGGTTGTCAGGTACAGTTTGAATGGGGTTATCCACGAGTCCTTCTCGATCTCTGTTTCCAACACAAGATCGATTTTCATCTCGTCCGCACTCGGGGCATGCAAGACTTCCACGGGATACAATCCCATTTGTTGAACATCGTTGGTACTTGCGAACTTAGCCAACAAGTCGGCTTCTTTGTTTTGTTCTCGCGGGATGTGTGAAATGTCATAACGCTCAAGATTTGATAGTAGTTCCTGGACCTGAACGAGGTACGGAGCAAGCTTTCGTCCTTTTGCTTGGTAGTCTCCTCGTACTTGGTAAACCACTAACTGCGAGTCGCAAAAGATTTCGACTGATTTGATTCTGAGTTCTTTGATAAGCTTCAAGCCAGCGATCAATGCTTCATATTCAGCTTCGTTGTTCGTAGCCGGAAAATCGAGCTTCAGGGCATAACAGATTGATCGGTTTTCCGGAGTCATAAGAACTACGCCCGCGCCGGAGCAACGGTCGTTTGATGCACCGTCAGTGTATAATTTCCATCGAATGGGGGGAATGATGTCGTGATCGTCCGGTTTGATGGGTATGGTAAATTCAGCGATGAAGTCTGCTAACGCTTGCCCTCGAATAGCTCTCCATGGTAGGTACGCGATATCGAATTGGCTCAACTCGATGTTCCATTTTAGCAATCTTCCAGAAGTTTCCGGTCGTTGAAGTACCTGCCTCAGGGGTTGATCGGTATAAACGCCGATTGAATGCGCTTGAAAGTACGGGCGCAGCTTGCGTGATGCAATCACCAAGCAATAAGCCAATTTCTCAATTTTAGGGTAATTCTTCTCTGCCCCCGTTAAACGCTTGCTAACATAATATACCGGCTTCTGGACTCGATCCTCCTCACGGACCAAAGCTGCGCTTATCGCATGAGGGGATATAGCCAAGTAAACGTACATCATCTCATGGTCAACTGGTTTAGATAGCATTGGTGGGCTCTCCAGATAACTTACCAAGTTCTGGAAAGCTTCCTCGCAGCTAGACGTCCATTCAAAATTCCTCTTTCCTTTCTTTATTATGTCGAAGAATGGGATGCACTTGTCAGTTGCCTTGGATATAAATCGACTTAGCGCAGCCACTTTTCCGTTCAAGCTCTGTACCTGCTTTATAGTCCTGGGCGCTTGTACATCTCGAATGGCTTGGATCTTTTCTGGGTTGGCTTCGATTCCCCTAGCGTTGACGATGAATCCTAAAAACTTCCCTGATGCAACGCCGAAAGAACACTTCAGCGGGTTGATCTTCATTCCATAGGACCTGAGTATGTTAAACATTTCAGCTAAGTCTTGAATGTGGTCGTTTGACTGCCATGATTTCACGAGCATGTCATCCACATAGACTTCCATGGTTTTTCCCAGCTGGTCCTTGAACATTCGATTCACCAGACGTTGGTAAGTTGCTCCAGCATTCTTTAATCCAAAGGGCATCACTACATAGCAATACAGCCCGACATTTGTAACGAAGCTGGTGTGTTCTTGGTCCGGAATATGCATTGGGATTTGGTTGTATCCCGAGTACGCATCCATGAATGACAATAATTCGTGTCCTGCTGTGGAATCGACCAACTGATCGATCCTAGGCAACGGGAAACTGTCCTTAGGGCATGCTTTGTTCAAGTCGGAATAATCTACGCAAGTCCTCCATTTCCCATTTGCCTTTTTTACTAGCACGGGGTTGGAGACCCACTCCGGGTAGAGGGCGTCGCGGACGAACCCATTTGCTTTGAGTTTGTCCACCTCCTCTCCAAGAGCGGCGGATCTCTCTGGATCCATTCCTCTCCTCTTTTGCTTGACTGGGACGTATTTCAGGTCTACGTTCAACATATGACTTGTGATGGCGGGAGAAATCCCACACATATCAGAATGTGTCCAGGCAAAAACATCAAGGTTTGCCCGGAGGAAGTCGCTAAGGTCTTCTGTCATTGCGGGGCCTAACTGTGATCCGATCTTCAGTATTCGCGAAGGGTCGTCACGGCTAACTGAAATGTCAATTGTTAATTCAGCCGGTGCCGCCTTCTCTTCCCTGGGTTTCTCATCGTCGTCTCTCGGATCTATATCTCCGTAGATCCGAGAACTATGCCCGAGCCAGGGCTCGGGCACTACTTGTCAATTATTCGTATTGGGGATGCGGACGGGATTGTCCGCAACCTTTCCTTTCTCCCTCCGGTGGGCTTCTCGGAGCTCGGCCACATAACAAGAACGACCAGCTACTTGGTCACCGTGAACAATGCCTACTCCTTTGTCAGTCGGAAACTTCAAAGTCAAGCACCACGGGGCTAGTGCCGCCCTAAATTCAGCCAGGGCCGGCCGGCCCAAGAAAACATTATACGGAGAGTCCACATCCAAAACTACAAAGGGTAGAATTCGTACCCTCCGACGTTCGCCTTGTCCCAGTTCAACTGGTAACTCGACATATCCTACTGCATCAGTCGCAGCGCCGTTAAAGCCGTGGATACGAGCTTTGGATGGTTTCAAGTCTTTTGTCTCTAGCTTCATCTGATCATAGGCCTTCTTGAAGATGATGTTGACTGAACTTCCACAATCAATCAAAATTCTTTTTACATATGCTGGTCCGATTGTTGCAGATATGACCATGGGATCGATGGTCGGAGCCTCCACCTGATCAGCGTCTCTGTTTCTGAACACAATATCGTCTGTCATCACGCGCTGCTGCTTAGCAGGGGCCCCGTCCTCTACGTTCGAACAGCACTCAAAATCTGCATGCTTCAAGGAGCTTGCATATCGTTCCATCTCTTGCCAGTTCTTATCTGCGGGATGAGGTCCGCCGATAATCGTATTTATAACCAGTCTTCCAACAGTCCGGGCAGGTTCCTCTGGATGACGTGGGGCCGGTGCACGACCTGGGTCGGACGTTCCATGTCCTCCTTCCTGTGGATCCTTTACAAATTCTTGCAACTTCTTTTGTCTGATCAATTTCTCGATAGCGTCATGCAGGTGTCTGCATTCTTCCGTGTTGTGTCCATAGGTTTCATGGAATCGGCAATATTTCCCAGTCCGTTTCTGTTCTTCAGTTGATTCTTTCGGACGTGGTTTTCTGTATTGAAAAGTATTGCATGTGGATAGGTAAATGTTCTCAAGCGGGGCGTTTAGCGGAGTGTACTCGCTGTAGCTTGGAATTCTCGACTTCCACTTTCCCGCTTCTTTCCTCTTTCCTTGACTCCTTCCTCCGGACTCTTTGGGCTGCACAGGCTTATTCTGGACGTTGACTTGGACCTTTCCTGAATTGTCTCTAGATTGCTTCACAGCAATGTTGCTCTTAATTGACTCTTGGGCAGGTCCCGGTGCCTTGTCTCGTCGTACCCACCTAGCTTCCTCTCTTCTTATGAACTGGTGCGCCTTGGAGTAGAAACGCTCTAGCGTAGTCGGAGGTTTTCCTGCCAGCCAATCTCCGAATTCAGAATCCGGATCTACACCTCTCATCACAGCCATTAGAATTGCATGGTCGTTGGGATTACTGACTTCAGTTGCCGCAACGTGGAATCTTTGTAAGTACTCCTTCAGCGACTCTCCGGGATTTTGGATTACACTTGACAGAGACATCACGTCCTTCGGGCGTGTAGTGTGTATCCTGAATTGCTCAATAAACTTCTTTGCCAACTCCTCGAAATTTGATACGGATCGCGGAGGAAGTCGGGTGAACCACATAGTAGCGATCCCAGATAGAGTAATCGGAAAGCACCTACACTTGGTGGCATCATTTGCTCTGGCTGAATCCATCATCCATTCATACCTCATTACATGTTGTCTGGGGTCAGTCTTTCCTTCGTATGCAGGAATGGTTGGCATGCCAAACTTCTTGGGGTAGGACGCTTGCAGCACAACATCCGTGAACGGAGTATGACTTCTTGACACTCCCCAATCGTCATTTGATAAGCCCTGATTTTCTTTCATCAGTTGCCTGATCATGGCTGTCAGATCGGGTGTCTGTATGGAAGCTGGGAGGTTGGAGTCAGTTCTACGTGCCTGTCCATGCTGATGCCTCCTTTCCTGGCGATCTGCCAATCGTGCGTCATGAGGTTCAACATTGTTAACATCTTGATGATCTGGAGCTCCCTCCTCCACCTGTACTCCGGTTCGGAAGTTTCCAGTTCTGGCTTGGTCGCGGTCTTCTGCTGTTCGAACAGCAGCATCTGCCCTTGCAGTTTCAGTCTTACGGCGTCTGCGCCTGGGTGGCTCATCAGAAGAAGTTGAGCTGTCAGAAGAGGAATAAGCAGCTGGATTGCCCCCAGCATTCTGTTGCTGCTGTTGAGTGAGTTGTGCCATCAGGTTGGCATTAGCCTGCATCTGTTCTCCCAGTTGTCTCCTGCTTTCCCTAAGTTCTCTCATCAAGTCGTTGAACTCCACTCTGGTGACAACTGGAGTCTGTTCTTGAGCGGCAATCCCTGCACTCGGGATTGCTGGTTGATTGCTAGGTCCTGCTTGTTGCACGCTAGCAGTCTCTCGGGCATCCGCATTAAGAGAAGCTGACCTGGTACGTGGTCTTGCCATTGTAGAGTTATTGGTATGAACTCTGAGTAGGATCAGCGGATGTTCTATCAGTAAGTCGGATCTTCTTTGGGGGATTTGCTCAATCCAGTAGCTTCAAAGCAGATCCTTGAGGTCTGAGAATTCGATTCTCGGTGAAAGCACCAAAGTGTTAGCACCAAAATTGGTCACTAACCTCGTTCAGAAAGATTGTGTAGAGATATAAGTGATGAAAGCAAATTAAACAGAGAAGACAATCCTAATTCAAGTGCAGAAAGTAAGAACACCAAATTTATAGTGGTTCGGCGTAATTGCCTACGTCCACTTTGCTCAACTTTATTGATTTCCTTTATGGTTGATTACAAATACAATTCGTGAATCAAATGCTTGAATGAAGTTGTTTGAGTAGAGAAGATGAGTCTTGAAAATGGCAGAGTCTCCCCGTATTTTCTCTCCAAAAAAGGATCCATTTCACTGTGACCCTGCCCCTCTATTTATAGGCAAATATGGGCTGGACTTCCCAAGCGGGCTTGTTAGCCGAACGTTCGAGCCCAGGTGCTGTGTGCCGAACCAGGTACGCCGAACGCTTCTGTGCCGAACGGTCCTTCCCATGCCGAACGGTCCTTCCCATGCCGAACGGTGCTCCTGGTGTATGGGAAGTGTGGGGTGATTGCAGTGAAGCCGAGCGTATCTCCCTTTGAAGCTTTTGACCAACCAATGTATGTAGTTCGAACGTTCTCGTTGCCGAGTTATCCTACCGCCGAGCTCCACTGACGCCGAGTACCGTGGGATGCCGGACACTAGTCGACGCCGAGCATAGGTTGTTGCCGAGTGCTCTCCTTGACGCCGAGTAGCTTGTTATGCCGAGCAGTCTTGACGCCGAGTACCCTGTTATGCCGAGCAGTCTTGACACCGAGTAGTCTCGATGCCGAGCGTTCTTGTATGCCGAGCAGCCTTGATGCCGAGCACCCTTGTGTGCTGAGTAGTCTCGATGCCGAGCACCATTGTATGCCGAACGCTAGCGCCGAGCATTGGTTGTCGCCGAGTGCCAGTTGACGCCGAGTTCCATTGGGATGCCGAGTGCTCCTGGATGTCAAACGCTTCGCCGAACACTCCTGGATGCCGGACACTCTCTGATGCCGGACACTCTCTGATGCCGGTCACTCTCTGATGCCGGACACTCTCTGATGCCGGTCACACTCTGATGCCGGACACTCTCTGATGCCGGACACTCTCTGATGCCGGTCACTCTCTGATGCCGATCACTCTCTGATGCCGATCACTCTCTGAGGCCGAGTTGAACTGGATGCCGAGTACTAGTTGCCTGGTCAAATCTCCAGGAAACACTTGCCGAGTACTAGTTGCCTGGTCAAATCTCCAGGAAACAGGTATAATCCACAATGCTTATCTTCATTTACAATTTCATAGATAAAATAAACTTATCGGTCACCAAGATTCACTATTACAATTCGATGTGGGTTTCGGATAACCAACTGGAATCCGACTCCCTGTCACATCGAAATTCAAGTGTCATTTAGAGGTCAAGGCTTTTCATGTTCACATAGTAATATATTACAGAAACAGAAATCATAGCTCAACACAAAGTAATTTATATCACAAAGCATCACAATCACAAATCAGGATGTATCACAAAGCATCATATATCAGGGATATCAAACAAATCAACCATTCAACGAAATCCAAACATACATAAGTGGAATTAATTATTCTTTAATTACTTTATTAAATAAATAAATTATCCCAAAACTCAATCAAATTTAGATTTAGTTCCAGATTTCCAAATTTGATTCAACTGGTCTAAGTTCTTTCTTTACAAGTCATAAATCCCGTTTAAATTCATATTCCTTTTTAACCTTTCAAATACTTTAAAAGTTTAAACAAGTTAAGAATTTATTTACTCACAAACTAATTTGATTTAACTTTGATTTTAAACTTTAATTTAAAAATCAAACTTCATTTTAAAACTTTAAGATTCAAAAGTTTATTTGAATCTAAACTCCATACTAGATTTAAACTTTGTTTAAATCTAACTCACAATTTAAATTTTATTTAAATTTGGTTTAAATTCAAATTTCCATCAGGTTACAAAAATCATGTACCCTGTTTTAATTTACCCGAGGCAAAGAAAAATGCTTCGAGTCGCCTGGCCAACATCACGAGATTTTCCCCGAGTCGCTTCCTTTCTTCTCCAAACAAAATCTCGCCTGTACACGATCGTACACTGGTGCACGTTCACCGTCCATCCCAACAACTCCGACCATCATGCCGATTGCCGATCAGTCACACTCGACCCCGTCAACTCGTTCCTCAACCCAGATCGAACGAAACTCGTTCGAATCCAAATTCGAACTTCCAGCTCGAACTCCACTAACCTGTCAACATCTCATTTCCCATCCTCCGACCATTTGAGGACCGCCACCACCGGCCATAGCCTCGACTAACTCCCCTCTACCGAACCCTAGATCATCGCGACACTCGATCGATCCTTGACGTTGAACGAGACGAGAAAACACAACCCACCAAAATTAGGTCTACAGAAAAGAAAGCCTCGTCGCCGCCACCACCGTTGACTATCGACCACTGCCCCATTTTTCCTAGCTTCCCCGTTCACTCCTCTATCCCCAGACCAAGACTCGACGTCTCCGATCAACTCGACCACCCACGGCAACCCAAAATGCCCAAATCCGACCATCTCGAACTGCTACTCAACAACTCCACTAAAAATTGTGATATTTGTTTTAAAAATCATATTTTTGTATGTAAATTCATCTCACATACCTGAATTTATAAATCATAACAATTGATTTTTGGCTAAACTTAAGTTTTCCACTGTGTTTTATAATTCCAGAGGCAATACTAAATTGTTTCAACTTATAAATATTTTTAGCACTTAGCTTAAGACCAAACAAACAATATTTGTTTACATGCCATGTTCAAACAATTGCTAGATCATTTGATGGTGGTTTGTTTACATATCTACTAGAAAGAGAATAGCCTCAGGCAACAAGCTTAACAGAGTATCAGGTGTACATACAGATGTGCAAAATATGTATATATACAAACAGATATATTCTCACAAGGAAAACATGCTCCTATATAACTTACGTTATATTTTTAAATAAAAAGTTACTCACTGGTGAAAACAAAGAAGTTTGGAAAAAAAACAAGTTGCTCACCTTGAATGCAAGAACAGAGAACTTCTATTATTTGAAGACTGCAGATTTTTTTTCCTTGATTTTCTGATTGTATTGATTTGTTGCTTTACATTGAATTATTGTTTAAGTTTTAAAGAGGATGCTTGCTTTAGAGGTTACTCAGTTTCGAATGATAAAAACTGAGATGAAGATGTTGATAGATATAAAAGAGGAGTTGTACAGGGTATACAATATTTATGTTTGTTTGTACACTTGAGAGCAGAGACTTTGGAGGCTGAACATCTTGTATTGTGGCTGAAGTGATGTTGTTATTAGTTGCCTTGGTCCTTTATGTTCCCATACTTGTGATATTTACTTTTCTTTTCGGTTGAAGATATTGTGGTATCTTCTTTTGCAAGCTTTTCTTTATATTTTTGTTTCTTCATTTTGCAAGCTACATCTATATATTCCTTTACTTAATATTGTGCAGGTGATATTGTTTCGGTTGTAGAGATAATTGTGTAGTGTACCAAAGATATATTACTTTGTTCTTACTTATTTCTTGCCTGCATATTTTATTTTACTTGCCTTTACAAGCTACATACCCTATTCTTTTTACTTATTACTTGCTTGCATACTTAATTATAGCTACAATATACAAGCCTGGCACATCTTACCTATGTTTTGAATATATTTTTATTTTGTCTTTGTCTTGTTTTATACACTTTCATTTTATTATAAAACTATATAATTTATCTTATATATTTCGATTCTATTTATAACTTAATATCTACTATTATCATTTATTATTAAACCATTTATTTTCAAATTTAAATTCAAATCAAATATATATACATACAATATTTTTAATTTAAATGATTCATCCAAAATCGAAGATCGGGGAAACTCGCATCACTTAAATCAATTTATTTCACAAATTTTATTCAAAAATTCTTTAAATTATCAAATTTTAAATTTATATAAAATTCGGGGTCGTTACAGCAAAGCTTTCGTCATCATGAGCGCAATGTAAACAGTTTCATCTCAATTGGACCTCGTATGAAGGAGTTATAAATTTTATAAGTTACTGATACATTTTAAATAATAATTAATAAACTAATATCAACTTCTATATAATTACAACCATACCCCTCACAGAGCTTCTTCCCCAAATAACACTCTTGCGCACGATCATTTTCAACCGTGCAAGCTTCACCTCGACAAGGAGCACCATACCATGGATCAACAATCCGACACCTCCATTGAACTTCCCATCGCGCTTTCCCTCCTACCATCCCCAAAAATCAATGGCCGAAGCTCCCTACCAATCATGACTTTGAACCTCCTCTCCCTTGTAGCAGGCGACGCGATCACCAATATGGCACTAGACATCACGAAATTCATCCCCGAGCTGCGCTTCATTCCCAAAAGCTCCAATATCACCTCCATTTCGACAATCATTGACCAAACCACCAAAAATTTGCAACCCTAGCTAACTACCTTCAGGAGACTATCCACGGAAGTTCATCCAAAGTTTGTCGCACCTTCAACCAAGCGTACCAAAGGAAAGATCTATTCAAAACATGAATTTTAAAATTGGTTTGATGATTTTTAAATGAGTATTTTGTGAGATATTTATTTTTTTCTTTTCCTGGTAGTGTTTAAATAGAGGAGGGGTAATGGGAGATAACAGGAAGAAGGGTGTGCGGGCTCGTACAGGTAGGTGCAGTTGATAAGAATGAACATGGCAGTGTATAATTAAATCGAAGATAATATATTATTTAAAATTCAAAATATCCATCGATATGATTTCAGATCCCAGTCGAGGTGTGCCACCAAGCATTCTAAATGTTATACCCCTATTCCGAACACTATGGAACTTGTTCCGAGATCTAATTCTATCATATGCAGAAGATAGCTTGTTGAACCCAATTACTATATTAAAATTTCAATATTAGTTTCAATGCGATTCGATCTCCCATGACCAAACGATTCATCTGATTGCCACAAAATTTTACGGCGTAATATAATTCACTATTACGGACCCAATGAAACAGGTTTTATCAAAGTCCGAGACTGCGCCCTGGAAGGCTATTTTTATATGTTAATTAAAACGAGTTATTTTAAAAATCAGGTAAATCACCTTTAAATCAAATTTAAAAGTTTTATTATCTTCATTCTTATTAAATATAAATTTAATAAGCTTTTAAATCATTTTTATCCAACTTAAAACCCAAGATTCAATTATGTAAACCATTTCCAATTTTTAAATGTAACAATTAAATTATCCAATAAATCGCTATCTGAAATTTAAGTTATTTAACCTATAAATAACTTTTCAATATTTAAAATTAATTAAATATTCTAATTTCAAATAACTAAATTTCTGGGTCGTTGCATTTTCCCCCCTTAAATGAATTTCTTCCTCGAAATTGCCAACGTATGAAAAATGCCAAAACCATTACTTTTTAAAACCAATTAGTTGAAATAACTTACGAAAATCCTTTTAGCCTTTAACCTCCAAAAATCAATTTGTTGGAACCATTTTATTATTTTTTCTAAGTTTCCAAATTCATTAATAGATTCCAAATAATATTACCCATTCAATCATTTCAAGTTATAATTCAAGATCAAAGTTTAGTTATCACAAATTTCTTCAAAATTTCTAACTCATTAAATTTTCAAAAAATTTCGCTAGCGTTTCCTTTGCGCGGCTCGATCGGAACAACCACAAATCGCCCCTACAAGCTCAAACCGGCAAAAGAAAATAATAGCCAAGTGGCTCAACCATAACATCACCAAATTCAACCAACAGTTTAAACATGTACCTTTTTGTTTCCAATTTTACTTATGAAACCAAAGGCATCAAGTTAGCTCTTGCTTTTATATACCTGCATCTTATTTAACAATGAAATCCAATCATATAGTTCATAATTATTTATTTTGTATTTTCTAATTTTCAACATTTGTTTTACTTAAGCCCGTATGATGTACATATATCATTCGTACACAATATCAAATCTGATCGCTCACTCGATCACACAATTTCACTTCTGAACTAGTATCGTTAACACGACCACTCTAGTGCGGACTCGGATCTGGTTCCTTGATTAGAAACCGTCATTCTCCTTGCATAGCCATATACTATGATAGAGAATTCCAGAATCAATCAAACATCCATGTCCTGTATTCGCCATCGAGAATCGAGTGAAAAATTTCAACTTGGATCGATATAAATTACCTCGAAATTCTGTGTTTGAATCAGGATCAAACCGTTATGCAAATAAAATAATATACATACAACCCACGTATTTATTTCAATTGATTTCTTAGCTATCCCAAATTCTCTTATACACATTCATTTCATTTACATTCAATTATTCACAATCATTATTCATATTCATTATTTACTTAGTATACTCCTTTCAATACTAATATCACTTAAACGCTATTCCATCAACTTTTCTTAAGTTTATTATAAACATCTATACAACACCACTCATGCTTATCATCACTTCATAAGTTAAGTCCTTATCCATTTCTAACCAAATTCAATTCCATTTTATCAATCAACATTCCAACCGTATTACCATTCACTAATTTATTTAATTAGTTCATTTCATTAATCCATTTCAAATCTTAATCAATTCCATTTCCAAAAATTATTGCATTTAGCCTACTTAGATCCAATTCCTTTTCAAAACTTATCTTAAGTTAAATTTCATTCCCAAGTTCAGTTCCAAATTTACTTTTCTTGAAATTCATATTCAATAATTTAAAACATTGTTCAACTTACTAATTTTCAGAATTTATAAGTTATCAAACTTATTTTCTCATATCTTCATAAAATACTCAATGAAAATTCCCCAAAGTTTAAACACCTGGTTCTCATTTATTTCAAATCATATATATGCATAATTTCCTTGGTATATCAAATCACCTTTGAATTTCA
Organism: Allium fistulosum; assembly: GCA_030737815.1. Lineage (NCBI taxonomy): Eukaryota > Viridiplantae > Streptophyta > Magnoliopsida > Asparagales > Amaryllidaceae > Allium > Allium fistulosum. The sequence goes on along the minus strand of CM060902.1, from coordinate 1,362,572,159 downwards.
AAATAAAAACCAGTTATTACCAAAATAAAACTCCAATGGTAGCAATCCTCCCTTGGAAACTCGAAAATGAACGTCGATGATGCTGCATTCATCACCGAAATTATTTTCCAGCAACCAAAGTGTGTTTAGTGCTTTCTATTCCTTTTAAAACCCCTTTTAAAAATATTTCCATTCAAAAATATTTTCCCAAATAATATCTCTATTATTTTCCAAAACTTTGAAAAATCATTTTCAAAACCATCGGGATTTAAATTCCCAAATTCCAAGCTTTTAAATCCTTTCTAATTTTATAAACCGCGTTTATAAATCATTTTTTTTATAATATACTTTGGAAATTTCATTACATTTCAATTTATAATCACTTTTATAACCCATATATTTATATAATCTTACTTTGGTAATATAAAATCATTCCTTAATTGCTTATCTTGTTTGCGTTCACTACAACAAAACAGCCTTTTTACAACAGGCAATGCCTGTTGTAATATGGATTTCGCAACGGGCATGCACCCGTTGTATTAGGCCTCGTTGTAATAGGTCGACCGTATTTTTCAACGGGCAATAAACGTTGTAAAAGGCCGTTGTAACACACCTTTTTAAAATGGTCATCGGCACTTGCAATAGACTTTATGAAAACAATTAAAGCCCGTTGTAAAACATTGAAACTTGCAACGGGTTCTGACCGTTGTAATAGCCTATAATACAAGTGGCATTGCCCGTTGTAATAGACTATAATACAACTGGCATAGCCCGTTGTAATACATGATATTGCATGTTATGGTAGAATCCACTACAACTGTTTTTACCCGTTGTTAAAAAAGATGCAAAATTTAAAAATAAAATTCTAAACACATTTTGTAACTGAAGCAAACAGGAGATAAGCATAAACAATACACTATATGAAAATCAAACATTATATTATTATTCTCTACAAAACTAATCTATCAAACAAACTAATTTGAGGTACTTAAATAGTTTTGTGGATGACCAAACGATTGTCCATACATTTATAATGCTGATCGATCATAAATGATTATACCTGAAATGAGAAAAGTTCAATGATACATCTATTGCCAAAAGTGAGCGTTATCATGTAAGCTCTGCTCCTTGGAAGAATTTGCTCCACTTTTATCTATCCTACTGTGCTCTATCAAACAGTACCATCATTTTCATATCAAAGAACAACTCATCTTCTCTTGATTTTTCAACCTGATATATAAATGAATTTTAAGAAAGAATAACAAAAAATAGTAAACAATGTAAATGCTAAAAAATCATCAAAATATACATAGAATATTATAATCAAACTTATATGAGCGTAGTAAGAAACCAATATATGAAGACAGTAAGAAATCAAATTAAGTTAAACAAGTAGCATATTAATTCATATCACATGTAGTCGACCATATCACAAATCACTATCATTTCATTATCTTCGCAAAAGATATATTATCAAATATCACTAATGATTATTAATCAGAATTACATCATCCTTGCACTAAATTAAAGAAAGAGCAAAGAATAAAAAGAATTAATCAACCAATTTGATTGTGGTTTCGTTAAACAATGATAATAGTTAATGTAAACACAATATAAAACACATATGGAGAAGAAACAAGAATATGACATTTCTAAACCAGTAGTAGTCAAAATGAAATGAACAGCACATGTGTTGAATAGTGTATGTATCAAACAAAGGAATAAAAAATTAAAAATTAAGCACAAAGGATAACCCATGCAGCAACCAAACAGTGCTCACAACATCAAGTGCGCCAGAGCATAGAATTAAAGCAGGGTATTATAAAACTGCTGTCCTAGTGGAAGCCGCAATAACAGCATAAAAAAATCGAGTCCTTCTCATTACCAGGATTATGAATGATTCGAATTAGTTTAAGCTTTGTAAAGAATTGAAATCCATTATTTTCTGAACATGAAGTGCCTTTTGATTTGAACTCTATTATGCACTATGTATTGAGAATTACAATCTTGCATTTATTTATTTTAAAAAAGTTGTTGAAGTAATAATAATCGTTTTTGTATTTTAATCATTGCTGAAAATTAGTAACTATAAGCTTTCGGAAATATACATCTTGATAAAAATGATTATATTAAATAAATTAATTTAGGACATAAGTTTCTAGGCTAGCTATAAATGCCGATCCATATTGCTATCACTACATACTAACATGTGTAAATAAAATAATTATGTGTTCTCCACACTGCTTATTATTTCTATCAGTTTTCATCGTATGATACTAAGCAACTGTAATGATTTTTTCCGTAAATATATACAGGGTATAATCAAAATAAATTTGCACTTTGAAATCCTACCTAAATCTGCAATCATTGTAATATGTTGTAAATAAAATCCAGCAAAGACAATAGCTTCCAAGAACCACTAATTTGTGTTTCAACATGTATGTAAGCTTAAATTTTCACATAAATGAAAATGATGCACGAAACTTATAGAAACTTTGAAGGACGTTGATTTTCTAACAAATAAGAAAATGATGAGAGATTGCCGGAACTGCCACTAAGCGGAAGAGAGAACTCGTAGAATTCAGATGCACTATAGCCATCAAAAGGAGAAACTATGTCAAATTCATCCTCATAAAAGCAGTTATTTCCATAATTATCGAGAGCATCGCTGTTAATAGACAAAGGGGAATTCAAGCTTTTATCAGTAGAGGATTTCTTCCCAAAATGAGCTTTGTACTCGCGAACTACATCATCTAGAAGACCGGTTATTTTGGTAAATATGCTGTAAATAATATGTTGTAACTCGCGAACTACATCATCTGCAATCATCATAACATGCTGTAAATAAAATCCATAACATTGACACAACATAAATCAATCGTAACTTCAAGCAAAGGGGAGAGAACCAAGGCAGTGGCGACCTTGGGATAAACGCAGTAGCTTTGTGGAGGCATCGGGACATCTCCTTAAGGCAACGTTTTTTGGGGCTTTTTAAGGTGACCTTCACATCGACAACAAGAATCGTAACTTTCGAGGTGGCGCTGAAAAATGAGGCTAGTTGGAGAATTCCATTCGTTTGTAGTGGGATTGAAATCGCAATTTGGGTATTGTGGTAAAGAAAGTGGAGAAAGTGGATTTTGTGGTAGGATTGAAAGCACGATTTGTGTATTGTGGTGGAGGAAGAGGAGAGATGGAAATTGATTTTGATTTGGGATATAGCAGTGGAACTTAGTTAAGGAAAGAGGGTGAAGCGGGAAATGAATTTTTTCCAGAAAAGAGGGCGGGGACGTTTGTTAACTATTAACCTTAGATTACAAACAAGGAAAGGAACAACAAACATTATTGTAAATTTTTAATTTACACTTAAAAATTTTATTTCTAGATTTCATGAAAATTTTAATTTTTTATTTGAAATTTTTTAAATATTTAAATTTTCTGAAATATTTAATATGATTATTAATTTTAATTATTAAACATCAAAACTAAATAATTAATATTATTTCTTAATTATTAAATATTATTTCCGTAAAATTAGTAATTATTAAAAACTACTTACTATTTATTAATTATTAATTGTTTTTAAATATTAATATTATTAATAATCAATTATTAAATATTAATGGTAAATTATATATTAATTATTATTATTATACTTGAAAAAACATTGTAATTGTTAATTGTTAATTATCAAAAATTAATTGTTAAATATTAATTATTACTTCTTAATTATTAATATTAATCATTACTTCTTAATTATTAATGTTAATATTATTATTTCTTAATTATTAATGGAAAGTAAAATTAAGTCTGTTGGAATACTGATTAAATCCTCCTATGACGTCTAAAATATTCAAAGATAATGATGATCGGTAAGATAATGATCGTGAAAATTAATTATTTAATCGTAATTATTAATTAGTAAAAATTAATTATTAAATGTTACTTCATATTTATTAATTATAATTTAATCTTAATTATTAACTTTAATAATTAATATGTATATATTACTAATTTTTAATTTTTAATAGTAATTATTAATCATGGATTATTAATATTTATTATTAATTATAAATTATTATATATTTAATATTAATTACTCGATATTACTTACTAATATCTAGAAAGTAAAATTAAACCTATTGGAATACTGATTATATATAATAATTAGTAATTCGTGATTGTTTATTAATAATCATTAATTATTATAAGTTATAAATGATTAATATAATATTATTATTGATTAATTATTAAATATTAATAAATGATATAATATTATTAATGATTAGTAATTAGTAATTAGTAATATAATATTATAATTAGTAGTTAGTAACATATGATTAATATAATATCATTAATGATTAATTATTAAATATTAATAAATAATAAATTTTAATTTTAAGAAAGCGTTGTAATTATTAATTATTGATCGTCTAAAATTAGCAACGGACATTTATTGCAACAGGCATTTTATGATCGTTGTAAAATTGGCATCAGTTAAAACGGCATTTTATGACCATTGTAAAATTGGCATCTATTACAACGGGCATTTTTAGCCCATTGTAAAATTGACACCTATTACAACGGGCGTTATGAGCATTGTAAAATTGGCACCTTTTACAACGGGAATTTTGTGACCATTGTAAAATTGACATCTATTACAACGGGCATTTTGTGAATGTTTTAAAATTGGCATCTATTATAACGGGCATGAAAGGAGCGTTGTAATAACATTCTAATACAACGGGCAGTCATTGCCCGTTGTAAAAAGGGTATTGTACAGGGCATCTATTACAACGGGCCTAAATGGACCGTCTTAATAGCCTTCTATTACAACGGGCAGCCAATGCCCGTTGTAAAAAAGGGCGTTGTAATAGGGTATTTTTGTTGTAATCGTTACAATAATAACAACTTTTATTAGAGTACAATAACAAACAAGAAATGACAATAATCAACATTATCACTTCCTAACAACCAAGCACACCATATAATAATAATTTTTGAAAAATTATTTCTTTATATATAAAATATAATCCATGTAAAATTATTTCATTTACCCAATTTCCAAAACAATACCATGTCGAACTGCTATGTTCAAGTGTTTAGAGATCCCTATCAATAACGTTAATTACTCGTATTGACCAGAATCCATAAGCCACTCAATAGATCAACTAACATAATATAAAACATTTTTATATCACTAACAAATACGTGCTTAGACACACACACACACACTCAAATTCATTCTAAGGTGCTACCGACCCTATCTCAAATGAGTTGCCCCACCAAAGCCAAGGTTCTCGCTTAACCTTCAGCTCTGATACCAAATGTAATGAACCGGGCTTTTCTACCCTCAAAAATCGACACTAATACATCTAATGTATCACATGCCGAGTAATCGAATGCCGGAAGACCCGATAGTTAGGGAAAAGAAAGAAGGAAGAAGATAAGAAAAAAACAATACAACACATAATCTCATAGTGGAACGAATAATCTATAATATACCATAATATCTTTACAAAAAATAAAATTGTAATATATGTATATACAGACAACAATCAGAGTATACTAACCTCTTTCAGCTTGAGCAGTTATAACAGCCTGTCCTCACAATTGTTGATACAACAACAATGAATACAGTGGAAAAAAACTATCTATGTGAATACGTCTCTAAGCCTCCAACTCGTCTCTTGAAGCACCAAGTGTCCAACCCAATCTCCAATATACTCGGTCTGACCCGAGAATTATAATAAAATAACACCCGAGTCAGTCTGGAAAACCATCGTGAGAAAACACGCCCAACTGGATTTAAAGTTATATATAAAACCTTTGAAATCAAAGGTATCTCGTAAGACCACGCCATACATAAACACGGATGGGTTTTTACCTTACGATAACCAAAAGATTAATATAGAAAATCCATTGATATTATGATAATGTCTAAGGGTGAAAATAATAATAATCAAGTAACTGTGATTCTCGTGAGTGTACATCAAAACAATACCAGGTATTTAATCGAAAATAGATAAGGCGCGTTCGCTAAATGTATAGGATTTCCACGGAGGTGCCCTCATACTTCGAGGAACGGTCCTCCTGTACAAGGATCAGAGCTATCCTTTCGAAGCAGCATACATCCCTAGTGATGTACTATAGGAAAAACATAGCTAGTCTCGCTAAGACCGAGTGCATCGCCCATGCATGCATAACAACTATAAGTGACATCTAGGAGGAGCTGCCTACACCCTATGGGTTTGCCAACCCTACTGGCCATGTCTCTTATCTCTGGTTTTAGTCATTCCCATGGATGAGGCTAAATCCGGCATTCCAGCTTACGCACCATCACCAAATAGATCATGAAATCCTACATGAATTCCAATACTTCAACAGGTTTCGGAATCACACATAGATTCCCACATCTCAATTTGATCTTGGAATGAGACCTGGATTCCCATACCCCAATGGGTCTCGGAATCACACATGGATCCCAACATTCCAAAATATCACGAATCTCCTCCATAGAACGGTATATTGTTTTCGGAGTGGTTACGGGTTTGAGTCATCTCTTACAAGTACACTCCTCCGCTTCCCGGGTGCTCTACAGAACCAAACGCCGATTTTTCGGAATGCTCAATACCGGTTTTTTTGGAAATAATCGGACAATACATAAGAGCGGGGATCATCCCCTAACCGTTTAAGTGGACAGATCTCCTTACCATTTGTCCTAGAAGAACGAGACAAGTTTATACGTACAGTATAGCACCACCGATGGTAACTGTGCCATATAATTCTCGTGTTTTCCCTAGATATTTCCAGAGTTAAAATCCCTCGATGTTAAGGTGGGAATATTTCCGTAACACCAAAATTAAGAAGGATTACATATGTAGGCCAAGATTTGATAGACGGTTATTAAACTATCAAATAAAGAAACATTCAAACCAAAATTATATTTCATAAGAAAAATCAACATTGATTAAGCATATAAGCACTCGCTAGCCTCATTTCATAAATCTTCATAATTAAAACCAACTTTGTAAATCACTTGTATATAAACACCTTTAAAAAATATACTCGCAAATCTCTATATTTCAATACTTAGAAATATCCATATACTTATCTCAACGGTATAAGTATATTCATAGAATTTAGATTTAAAATCCATTTATAAAACTCCTTATGATTCTCTAAAAACATTTATATATTATTTTATAAGTCTCCGAAGAACCATTTATAAACCCTTATAAATTCAATCACTTATAAGCTTCTTGTACCTTTCAAAGATCATTGATAAACCCTTTGTGAATCTATAAACCATTTATAAAACTTCTTTTATAGATCTATAACCTATCTCTAACATTCGTTTATAAATATCTAACAATTTATGAACACTTCCACCTTGCCAATAACCTTTCCTCAAGTCTTAAATCCATTTTATAAATTTCATTATAAAATGTAAGTCTACAAACTCTATAATAGTGTTGGAAACATTTATAAATAATTAAAATCTTTTACCTCAAAACATTATTATATAATTATTATTATCAATGAACATTATAAATAAATGGAAACCATTAACTTTAAATATCTTAAAATAATAATTAATTATCCCAAAATATTGTTTAAGAAATAATAATAATAATTAATCTTTACCATTTTATAAATAATAATAATAATTTATTTTAAAACCTTATTAATAATCCTTATTATTAATTTCAAACCATAATTATTCTTAAATAATTAATCTTTCAATTTATTAACTTTTTATAAATTCTTAAAACATATTAACTATAAAAAATAACTATTAAACAATGTTAAAATAATTAAATAACTTTTAAAATAATATTAATATGATTATATAACTTTAAAACAATTATTTAATTTTAAAGAATATTATTATAATTAAATAACCTTAAATTAACGTTAATGTAGTTAAATAACTTTAAAAACAATATTTATATAATTAATTAACTTAGAAACAATATTTATACATTTAATTGGCTAATCCTTAACAAAATATTTCTGAAACCCAATTTCGGATTTAAAAATCGTTTCTTGTTTCAAAAACCAATTCCGACTTAATCCGCAATTTATAGTATTTTTAAAATACTAATTTGAGGCCAATAGCCACCCAACACTTAACCAATATTGGTATTGATTTTGTGTTACTGCTGGGTTTTATTTTCAAACATATAATAACTTTGTAATCATAGTGTCCACGATCATATTTATTATTTAATAATCCATGTAAGGGAAATATTATTAAAACAATATAATAATTCAATAATAGCGAGGAATCCCGTTGGATCTCTCCAACATGTTTCCCCCTACATCACAAATGTTATACAATCATAAAATATAAATCAACCGCTTCGAGGCGGGATTCGTATACAAAGGGTCATCCGCTCTTACATGGGAACGTAACAGAGTCTCATCTGCTTCAATAGGGGGAATATATCCAAACCAACTAATAAATATAATAATTCATCCAAACAGTCATTCAACAATTGTTATCAACTATATATCATACTAGTGATCCAAAAAGGTGAGATTAACTAACCGAAATTTCTACTGTCGTCGAAGCGTTCCGAATTTAGCCCAAATTTACAGTCTCCAAATTTGGCCAAACCAGTTCCATTGCAAAGCTTTCATCATCACAAGCACAACGTAAAAAGTTTCATCTCGATCGGACCTCGTATGAAGGAGTTATAAATTTTATAAGTTATTGATACATTTTAAATAATAATTAATAAACTAATATCAACTTCTATATAATTACAACCATACCCCTCACAGAGCTTCTTCCCCAAATAATACTCCTGTGCACGATCATTTTCAACCATGCATGCTTCACCTCGACATTGAGCACCACACCATGGATCAACAATCCTACAACTCCATTGAACTTCCCATCGCGCTCTCCCTCCGACCTTCCCCAAAAATCAACGGCCGAAGCCCTATATCAAATCGCGACTTTGAACCCCCCCTCCCCTCATGTAGCAAGAGATGCGATCGCCAATGCGTCACCGGTCATCACAAAATTCGTCCCCGAGCTGCGCCTCATTCCCTAAAGCTCCAATCTCACCTCCATTTCGACAATCAATGACCAAACCTCCAAAAATTTGCAACCCTAGCTAACTACCTCCACGCGACGGTCCACTGACGATCATCCAAAGACTGCCACACCTTCAACCAAGCGTACCAGAGGAAAGATCTATTCGAAACATGAATTTTAAAATTGGTTTGACGATTTTTAAATGAGTATTTTGTGAGATATTTATTTTTGTCTTTTCCTGGTAGTGTTCGAATAGAGGAGGGATGGTGGGAGATATAAGGAAGAAGGGTGTGGGCTCGTACAGGTAGGTGCGGCTGATAAGAATGAATATGGCAGTGTATAGTTAAATAAAAGATAATATATTATTTAAAATTCAAAATATCCAGAGATATGATTTTGAACCCCAATCAAGGCGTGTCGCCTGGTGTTCTATATGTTATACCCCTATTCTGAACACAACGGAACTTGTTCTGAGGCCTAATTCAATCGTATGCAGAAGATAACTTTTTGAACCTAATTATTATGTTAAATTTTCAATATTAGTTTCAACGCGTTTCGATCTCCCACGACCAAACAATTCATCCGATTGGCACGAAATTTTACGGTGTAATATAATTCACTATTACGGACCTAATGAAATAGGTTTCGTTAGAGTCCGAGACTGTACCCTGGAAGGCTATTTTTATATTAAATCACCTGTAAATCCAATTTAAAAGTTTATTATCTTCATTCTTATTAAATAGAAATTTAATAAACTTTTAAATCATTTTTATCCAACTTAAAACCCAAGATTCAGATATTTAAATGATTTCCAATTTTTAAACTCAACAATTAAATTATCCAATAAATCGCTATATTTGGAATTTAAGTTATTAACCTATAAAATTAACTTTTCAATATTTAAAATTAATTAAATATTCTAACTTCAAATAACTAATTTTCTGGGTCGTTACATACAAACTGCATGCAAAATTATGACCTAACAAATCAAGTTCTAACTGGTCACATCTCAATCCTAGAGTTGCATACCCTCTTATAGGATTCACAGCCCTTAAGGAAGTAACAAGGTAGGTGGGTTCAAGGGATAATTTATCAACCAAACACTAAGATATAAATGAATGTGATGCACCGGTATCAAAAAGTACTCTAACTGAAATACTCTGAATCAAAAGCATACCTTCCATCATAGTCTTTCCCTTATCTGTTGCAGTAGGCCTAGCTGATCCAATAGCAAAGACCCTTCCTTTGTCCTTCCTAACTAGCTTTGGACACTGGTTCCTGTAATTCCCAACTTGATCATAGTTGATGCATTTCACATTCTTCTTAACCGCAGCCTTCTTCCTATTTCCTAATGGGCATTCTTTAGCAAAGTGGCTTTTCTTATCACACTTATAACAAACGACTTCAACCTTTGACCTCTTAGCTGTGCCTCCCTTCTAGGCTCCCTTCTTTTTAAAGAACTTCCTCTTCTTCCCTTGGGAATCCTGGGTTTTTGCTGACTTTTCTTTAGCTAGATCAGCAAGCAACTCCTCATGGAGAATAGCCATCTGTACCACTATATTGCAAGGATCTCGGACATGTGTCATGGTCATTCTAGCAAGCTCGGGCCTCGGTCTCCGAATGAACTTCTCATTCCTTTTGATGTCAGTATCTATAAGAGCATACCCATATATAGACAGCTCTTCAAACTTAGTAACATACTCAACTACTGACATCTCTCCTTGCACTAAATCCATGAATTTCCTCATCGGCTCGGACTTGGCAAACTCAGATACAAACTTCTGATCAAATCTCGTCTTAAAATCAGCCCAAGTTAACTGCACTTCTGGCACTCCGGCAGTAACACTATTCCACCAGTGCAGTGCGGACCCCTGTAACTGCCTAGAGGCCAACCTTCTCTTTTGTCCTTCATTCAGACCCATATCAGCAAATATACGCTCATAATCCAACAGCCAATTTTGATTCTCTATGGTACTCTCCATTCCCAAGAATGGCTTTCCACCCAAGCTAGTGTAATCTCTACTCAGCAAAGCAATATTCCCAACTGGAGCCATATGATTATCTCCTCCCATATTTCCAGCAACTCCAGCAGCAGCTCTGACTTGCATCAAACCGGCAAAGAACTGATACATTGCCCTCATATCTACTGGTGGATTTCCAGCACTCACTTCGGCTTCAGCATTTTGGTTACTAGCATTAGCCAGTCGACCTGGGTTCCTCCTGGTAGTGGGTCGACCATTTCCATTAGTTGCGGTGCTTCCTCCACCGATATTTCCTCTTCCATTTCCTGCTTCCATATCTCCTTTCTCGTAAATCTGCATACGAGCCTTAGTAAGATACAGAAGAACGGTCTAAGAAGACGGAGTATACATACTTATATATATATATATATATATATATATATATATATATATATCAAATACAAGTACATTATTATAGCGTTAACCCAAACCCCAATCATATTTCCATTATTCGCGATTCTTCGGAGAGGATTGATATTATTAGACAGAGAATGAAGGAGGCTCAGAATAGGAAGAAATCTTATGCCGATCATCGTAGGAAGCCTTTGGAATTTTCTGTTGGCGATCTTGTATTCATTCGTGTTTCCCCGATGAAGGGTGTGGTGCGTTTTTGTAGCTCCGGGAAATTGGCCCCTTGAAATATTGGACCGTTTCCTATTACGGGACGCATTGGTCCTGTTGCTTATCGTGTATCGCTACCTATCCAGTTGTCGGGAATTCATGACGTATTTCATGTATCCCATCTTCGTCGATGTCTTCGAGATTCGAATTCTATCATTGATCCTCATGTGTTGCAAGATCTTGAGATCTCACCCGACTTGTCTATGGTGCAAAATCCTATCCGTGTGCTAGCTTCGGAGGCTAAACGCCTTCAGAATAAAGAAGTCCCGCTTGTGAAAATTCAATGGTCCGCAAACCTTAAAGATTGCACTTGGGAAACCAGAGAATTCATCGAACGTTTTTATCCGGGCTTTCTCTCCTCTCTAGGTGGGGGTGAGCATTCTTATCCACCTTTTCTATTTTTAATCTTTGTTGTGATTAATTATTTGTGCTATTGACTGCTTCTAGTATGAAAATTACGGGGATGCAATTTTTATAAGGGGGGAGTCTGTAACGACCGTGATTTTGAATCACTTTCGAAATAAATATTTTAAAATTAAAATTTCGGAAAAAAATGATGATGCAAAAAACTGTTGCCAAGTCAGTTGAAACATTGTCTAGGCTGTCGCATGCAGTTTGAAAAATTGTTGGAACATTGCTTTGCTATCAAAAAGTGGAAACAATTTATAACCAAAAAATAAAGCCAAATGAGAACCCAATTTGCAAACACGGTCAATCTATTACAGGGTAAATTTTTGATCTTTTCACTTTTCATTGCTCTCATCATTTTATATTGCAGTGTGTCCTTTTGTTACTTTATACACGTTGCATTTAATGCAAGAGTAGGCTAGCACGTTTTCATAGTAAATGCATTTGTACCCTTCATCCATTTTTGGTTGGTTTTCTTTTTTTTCAAAAATAAACTCCAGTGGCCGAGTAAACGTATTAATGGCAAAGAGGATCTTGGCTTCTGACATTCTTAGTTGGTAATGGTTTGGAGGCAAAATCTAAAAGTGAGTATTACTCACATTTCTAACCTTTATTTTGTGCCAGATAATTGTTTTCTACTTCAACTTGTTCTTTTCATTGCCTGACTTTAACATACATTGGTAGCACTTAAATTGCGTGCGTTAGTTATAAAGGTGGCACAAAAATAATGTAAGCTTTGCAAGTTGTGTTTTGTTATGTGTTACACGTTTTTCGTGTTGTGAGAAAAAAAATTTTTGTCCAAGACTTCATTGTTGCCGTGCGTGTTAACTAGTATAAGTTTTGTTGTTTAAAAGGGTTGTCCCTTTGTTCATTTTGGTTGTGCCAAAAATGTGAATATATTCACAAATGTATTTTTAAATAGTGCATGTGTTAAAAATGTTTCCCGCAATTCTTTTTTTTAGGCCTTTACCTGTCCACCCGTGAAGGTAGAAATATTTCATGCGTACAAACAGTTCATGCATACAAATATGTCAAGACGTATGTCGGTATGTACATAAATGCGTTTCAATTCTTGCGTGTTATAAAAGTGTTATTATTATTATTTCTTTTGTGAAAAGTGAGTTTGCATTTTATATGTACGCATGCAATACTGAAAGTTGAGTCACTGGTTTTGTTGTTTTTTTTTGCATGCAAAGATATTTTTTCCCAGGGTACATCTTTGCTCTTGTATATTTACATTTTACTTGAGTCAAGAGAATGTACAGGTTTTGTTGTACATGTATGCTGCGTATGTATGAAGTAGTACATTCACTTGCGTATAAAGAAGTAAAGTGCAACTTTCTTTTTTATTTTTAGCGCTTGAAGTATACCTGAGATCAAAGTCCAAATTTTCATACAAGTAAGTTCAGAAAAAAAATTTGTACAGACAATGCTATATTTTGACTCACTTATAGCTTTGCGAATTGCTTTCTACCCTACGTGTTGATTAAATTTCCCAGACCATTTCTGTGTGCATGCATTTTATTGGTGCAAGAATATTTTTAAAGTATTATATAACGTGCCACATGTAGTATACTTCCCTGGGTAGCGAAATATTTGATGAAAGTATAGTGGCGCGGTCCACTATTTAATTTGTATTGAACCGGTGTTACGTTGTACAACGTACTTTGTTGCCATTATTTTTATAATGGAATTTTTACACCGATATTGTATTTTTAAAGCGTGTTGGTTTGACGACATTTTTGACGAATAAAAATTGCTGTTGTTTTTACTTCAGTAACCGTCAGTTTTAAAGTGGATTTTCAAGCGGCTATCCCGCAACATTGATTTTTGTTATCCGTTTTTACGGTGTTTTGTGAAGCGCAATTTCCTTGTTGAAATTGCTACAGATGTTGTTGTTTTAATCACGTGTTTTTAAAATCATTTTTCAATAGAATTGTTGTCAAAAATTTTATTTAGATAAAATACACAATTTTGCACTTCTAAGGAAACGATGAAGAGATTTAAACGATTTAGCAAAAGTGCAGAGTATGGAACCACGCTTTTACTAATTCGCTTAATTCCGGACTCGTTAATTGAAAATTTTGCTGAGAAGTTGCTGTTTGATGATTCTGATGATTTTGTTGGGCTTTCGAGTCACTCTGCTGGACCTTCGGGTCATCTGATGGACCTTCGGGTCAATTACCAGTACTAGACCTTCGGGTCAATTACCAGTACTAGACCTTCGGGTCAATACTCTCTGAACCGGTGAACTTAGTACCACCTAGCTGAGAGAATTCCTTGCAAAGAACAGTAAACCTAACAGGTGCAACAGGTGGAGGAGTTGGGGCAGTACCACCACCCCTACCTCTAGCATTTCCACGATTCATCCTGGAAATATCAAGAATGAATTTAGGACAAAAGTACAGAGAAGACAAAGCCAAACTAAGATAAGACACGATAAGATCACTCGGATGAATATCCTAATAACAAAATTTCTAACAAGGTAGAAACGGAAAGAAGGAAGTTTAGAAAATTTTGCTTTCAAAACAAGAAAATTTTATATCAAAATAATCTTTGAAAAATCATTTGAAAATCATTTAAAAATCATTTTAAAAATCATTTTACTTTGAAAATACGTTCACTCACAAAGAAATGATTCTGAGTTTGATTTCACTCATTCTAGGGTATTTCTACCTTATCTCTAATGAGTTTTTGCTCCATAGGCTAAGGTTTGCCTAAAACCAAAGCTCTGATACCAAAGGTAATGACCCACTATTTTGGACCATTCAAATCGACAATAATCCACACATGTCAGACTTGAATAATGCAAAATAACAGATTGTAATAAAATTTGGAGCAAATAAAATCATTCACAGAATCACAGACACAGAAAATATCAGAATACTCGCAGCGGAATTTAAAGATAACCATAGTGGTTCATGAAGCCACTAAATACTGAGTCTCAAAATAAGTACAAATTACATAGTCTAAAAACCAATACAGTTTGAATAACGATAGAAAATCCCAAATTCATTTGTCTCAATTACATAAGCTAAAATAAAAGACTGAATAGCAAAACAGATAGCAGCTTGATAAAGATGATCTCCAGTAGTCCTAGCTCCGTGAAGATGAAGTCCAACTGATACTCAGGCTTACCCGAGCGTAAAAATAAAACATAAACACTCGAGTCAGGACATACATACTTATACAATGTAAACCAACTCAAGTGAACTGTAGTAAATGTACAAGTAACTTTGAAGATGCTTGGGACCGCCCATCCTCTAAGGATCCGTTAAACTATTTACTATATAGTAATATACGCTATATACAGTAGTGTCTAATCAGTAAAGTATAATCATATAAAAAATAGCGTTAAGGGGATGAAGAACCTTAACGCGGTCGGATCTTTAAATCAAAATCATAGTGGGTTCGATATGGTAGGTGACACGGCACACAAGGCAATGCCAGGGTAGATATACCAATTACGCACATGGACTGATGGATACGCATAGTAGCCACTACCGTTCCACCTCGAACGACACTCCCAAATCAAGGGTGGCCACCAAAAATCACAAAGTAATAGAATGGTATCAAAGAAATGTGTCCGAGAAGAGGTGCTACCTCACTGGTCCGAGATCGCTCATGTTTTAGCCACCTTATGCCAATTCACGGGAGTTGGGTCCACGTATATACCTTAGGATCGTCGCCACCATCCTACTTCATTCTGGAAACTCCACCGCGTACACAGTTGTCAAAGTGGTTTTCGGTATCGACAGAGAGTATGTCCATATCCGATCTCGATCTCTTTAACAACCAAACGTTATTATAACCCGTGGTTATAAATTTAAAACAATTTATATCAAAATAATTCAAATTTAAACCATTTTAAAAACAAAGTCATTATTCTTTTAAATCCAATATTAAATTCCCAAAATTTAGCCTTTTCTGAGTTCATTTATTCACTTAAAATAATAAAACGTTAAAATTTCAGCTTTCGCAGCATTTAAAAAGTGCTGCGGTAAGTTATATTTGAAAACAATTTAATTCAGCAAAGACAACATTTATAAACTGCTATAATAGTTCAGTTTTAAACAAAATCATATTTCAGCCTACTGCAGCTCTTAACAAGTGCTACAGTAGCCCCCTTATTAGTTTCAGGTCAAATTTTAGTTCCTGCTACAACAGCACTTACCAAGTGCTATCATAGCCTTAGTTCATTTTAGTCTTTTGGTTCATTTATATAACCACAACACTTAACAAGTGCTGCATATTCCACTTAGTTCAGAATTAGTTCATTTCAGAGATGGTAGCATTTCTGAAGTGTTATGAATTGAATTTCCAGGTTTTAAGTGTAATTCCAGCCATAAATAAACTTCAATTTAAACCATTTAAACTTATAAAAATCATATTTTTTCACATTAAAAACGTTCATTTAAAACCTTTAACTTATGATTTCTAAAGAGAAGTTTTACAAAAAATAAAATCAAAAATTTACAAAGTTCACTTATAAAATTTCAAGTGTGTCAATTCCTATTTTTCTTTTAAACAATTTATTTCAACACTTAAATTTAATTCTCCATTTTTCCACCATTTTAAAACTTAATTTTCATTTTAATTTTATAAATCTTAAGTTTCCATCTTTTCTTTTTAGTCAAATTTTCAAATTTAAGTTACACTTTTAAAGTCAATATTTTTTTTCCATTTATCTACATTTATCACATAGAAAAATCATTTCTACTCTAAATAAATCATTTTAAAAACTCTATTTAAATCAATTTAATATTATTACAATTATTTAAAATATTTAAAAATATCTAAAAAAATATACAGAAAATAACCACGGGTCTGTATAATATTTTCTAGCCTAAGTCAAGCGATACGGATAATATATCATTTCAATCCGTAGTTTACAAAGAAAAATCCAGGTTTTATCATTTCAAACCCGCAATCCCAAGTAAATAAAATTAAATTTGAAAATCGTTCAGGCCTATCATTTCAGCCCATAACGATCTTCCCTTATTCTAAATTCCGTTCGGGTATGTATCATTTCAACCCATAGTTATTCTATTCTACAGGGAACTTGCAGTGTGATTTAACAGAATAGAATAACAGTAAAATAAAACAAAATATAACAGATGATATGTTATGCAATTTTAACAAGTTTAACATCATATATAAATAAATCACAGGTAATTATAACATCATTTTTATTTATTTATTTATTTTCTACACATTCAATTGCGGTCGTTTCACAATCATATAAGTATGAATATTCGTGTGAGATTTACTCACCTCCATGGAGCTGGAGATTCGATTCAAAAAGGAAATATGCTATCTATCGAAAAGCATACGGAAAGCACGATCAGTTGTTAGAGGATGCGCCAACTAGATTCAAATCTAAAGCAAAATAAATAAACAAATCTAAGAATGCACGAATAACTATTTTTCAAATGAAGCAAACAAACGAAAAAAAAACAAGTTGAATACTAAAAAGAAATAGCTCGACCACTCCACCATATTCAAGATTTTAAAGGCTCGGAGGGGTTGTAGTCTGTGACTTCAACATACTAAGGTGACAAAAGGGCAAATTTTCATTTTTTTTTCCAAAACAAAGGCTAATGGCATATAGACAAAAATTTCAAAACACGGTGACAAAAGCAACTTTTGTTCATTCTTTTTTTTTCAAAACAAAGGTCAGTGAAATATAGACTAAAATACCAAATACAAAGGCGACAAAACCATTTTTTCATTGCTCTGGTTCAAATACAAGGGGCTCGGTCTGACCAGGGGTTCAGGTGGTAGGGGTTGGAGGCGTGACTGGTCTCGCATGGTGTTGGAGGCGAGGGTTCGGTGGTGGTCTGGCATGGGGTCGGTGGTGGTAGGGGTTCGGTCTGGAGGAGTTGGAGCCGTGGGGTTTGGTCTGGAGGGGAGAGGTTGCGGTGGTGGTCTAGGCTGGGGTAGGGGCTGTGACTGGTCTCGGTGGTGAATGGCATGGGGTCGGTGGTGGTAGCATGGAGTTGGAGACGTGGGGACTAGGCCGAGCATGAGGTGGCAGGCAACATGGAACAAAGGAAAACAGGGAAGGAGATCAAACGAAACAAAAATAAAAAGAAGGCATGCTGTCCTTACCTTTAGGGAGATGCTCACGAGATTTTTGATGGAAGCAAAATAGAAAAATTGTGGTATGGAAATTTGTGAATCGTGGAATAATATATCAGTTGTTCACTTGATTAGTGGAGAAAAGGCTAGATTTATTGCTTTGAACGCCAGATTTATTGCTTTGAACGGTTAGAGAAAATTAAGGCTTTCAATTCTACTTAATTGATAGAACGTACAGAAGGCAAAAGGAATGGAATAATAACTTACACGTGGAAGATTTTATGCAAGATTTCGAATTCCCAAAGACATTGTACACGACTGAAGAAACTTGAAATGCTAACGCATAAAAATAAATAGACAAAGAATCAAGGCAAAAGAAACATAAAATGCAATGCCCAAAGTAACGTACAAATGTTATTTGTTTCTTTTTATTAAATAAATTTAAAAATGATAACGTTTCAATTAGGAAAATAACCCATCACTTTAAACCAAAATTTAATAAATGCTTTTGAGGCTGATAAATAGAGTTTATAAACGGGCTTGGATTTTATAAGATGAGTTTTATAAAATGGTTTGAAGATTTAATGGAAGATTATTTACAATGTAAAGGAGTCTTATAAATGGTTAGATATTTATAAATGAATTTTAGAAATGGGTTTATAAATTTATAAGAGGTGTTTTATAATTAGTTTTATAGAATGATAAAGAGTTTATGAATGATTTGAGAAATGATTTAGAGACATTTTAAAATGGTTTTAGGGATTCATAAAATAGTTTATAAATGGGTTTTAAATATTATAAAAGAATTCATAAATGGTTCTAGAATTTTGTAAAAAGGAAATCTTCCTTTGTTTTGGTAAATACACTTATAACTGTTGAGATAAGGATATAGTTATTTTCTAAGTATTGGAAATATATGGATTTGTGAATATATCTTTGTAAAAGTATTTTTATGCAAGTAATTTACATGTGATTTTTATTAATGAAAAGATTAATAAAAAGGAGGCTAGTGGTTACTTATGTGCTTAACCAATGTTGGTTTTCCCTTTTGAAATAAGTCCCTGATTTGGATGTGTGTTTGTTGATAGTTAAATAACTGACTATCGAATTTGGACCCAAAACGTAACTTTGGAAATATCTAGGAGAAACATGTGAGTTATATGGCATAGTCGTCTCCGATAATGTTGTACTGTGCGTATAAATCTCATTTCATTCTTCTAGGGAAAGTGATAAGGAAATCCGTCCGCTTATGGTTAGGAGGTGATTTCCGCTCTTATCTTTGTTTGTTTGTTTCCTAAAGAACCGGGGTTGAGTTTACCGAAAATTATCGAAAGTTGTTTCGAAGAAACCGGGATCGGATATGTTATCCAAAAACGAACTCAAGCGTTTCGAAGTGAAGACATCTTGGAAATAATGGAATTAGAGATGGAGCCCTCAAGTGTTTTGTTCAGTCCCAAAACGAACTTGTATGGATGAATGTTAGCATTGCATTGTTGCTTGGAGAGTAGTGTTAGCATTCCAAGTAAGAAGTGTTATATAAAAGTAAAAGTAGCCTCAAGCCTCATCAACCAGGAATGACTAAAACAGGGAAGATGCATTAGGGCTATGTGGGTCGCTTCCACGTAGGGTATGATCATCCCTATCTAGAGTCGATATTATCTCTCATTTGTATGCTTCGGGCTCATTAAACTAGGGGTGATCATATTTGGTACTATCCAGTAAAGGGTAGGCCAGTCCTATGTTGGCAGCGGTCGATAGGTTTAACCTTTGTGTTATTTAATCTGAAGATGCACCGTGACGGGCGGTACCCTAGTAGCCCAGTCATTGTATGAAATCCATTCTCCAATAAGCGCCGTAAAAGACTTAGTTGTGCCCTATTATGCTGAAACGTGAGATGCAAGCATTTCAGTTGTGTTTGTATTTTACTTGACACATAGACATTATTATAATATCAATGTATTTTCTATAGAAAATGTTTTGGTTATCGTAAGGTAAAAACTCTTCCGTGTTTCTGTGCGCCGTGGTCTTACGAGATACCTTTATTTTCAAAATATTTTTGAAACATTAAAATCCAGTTGGGTGTGTTTTTCTCACGCTGGTTTTCCAGACTGACTTGGGTGTTATTTTATGATAATTCTCGGGCAGACTGAGCATATTGTAGGTTTAGTGTGGATGCTTTCGAGCTTTAGGAGACAAGCTGGAGGCTTAGAGACGTATTCATTTACATGGTTATTTTTCGCCGCATTCATTGTTGTATTTTTAGCTATTGTGAGGACATGTTGTTATAACTGTCCGGCTAAAATAGGTTAGAATACTTTGATTGATGTCCGCATATACATATATTACAGTTTGTTTTTGTGTAAAGATTTGTCGTATATTATAGATTATTTGTTCCGCTGTGATATTCTGTGTTATTGAGTTTCTTCTTATCTTCTTCCTTCTTTCTTTTCCTTAACTGTCCGCATTTCCGTTCAATTTGAGTGGATCATGTGTGGTTGATTATCCGCTAAAACTGTTTGGAAAAGTGGGTCGTTACATCGTGGTATCAGAGCTGAAGGTTAAGCAAGAACCTTGGCTTTGGTGGGGATTACTCATTAGAGATAGAGTCAGTAGCACCCTAGAATGAGTTTGAGTATATATATGTATGAGTGCGTATTTGTTAGTGATATAAAAATGTTTTATATTATGTTGGTTGATCTGTTGAGTGGCTTATGGATTCTCGTCAATACGAGTAATTATTGATAGGAGTCTCTAAACACTTGAACAAGAGCAATTCGACATGGTATTGTTTCGGGAATTGGGTAAGTGAAATAATTTTACCTTGATTATATTTGATATATAATGGGATAATTTTTCAGAAATTATTATAGTTATATGTGGTGTGTTTGGGTGTTAGTGAATGATAACATTTGATTATTATCATTTGTTGTTTTTTGTTTGTGTTCTGATAAAATTTGTTGTTATTATAATGTAAACAAAGATAAACAATAAAGAAATGATTTTATATGAACAAGTGAAATTATATATGGGAAATTATAAATACGATTTGTAAATAAAAAGGATTAAAGCGGATAATTTTAGAATTTAAAATCCCGCTGATTTTGGAAATTGTTTTTCAAAGTTTTGAAGAAATAATAATGATATTATTTGAAAATGTTTTAACTAAAAATATTTTTAAAAGGAATTTAAAAGAGATAGAAAGCACTGAACTCACTTTGCTCGCTGGAAAATAATTTCGATGATGACTGCAGCATCATCGATGTTCATTTCGAGTTTCCAAGAGAGGAATTGCTACCATAGGAGATTTGTTTGGTAAAACAAGTTTTGGTTTAAATCCCAAATATGATTTGTTATACAAAAAGGGATATATATTATATTATGTATAGAGTTGAAATAAAACAGGGTGTTTAAAACTCTGAAAATTTTCATTTGAGTGTTTTATGAAAATATGAGAAATAAGTTTTATAACTTATAAATTTTGAGAATTAGTAAGCCAAACAAAATTTTAAACTGTTGAATATGAATGTTAATTTGAAATGAACATTAACTTAAGTTAAGATAAATATAATGAATTTTGATAAGGGAATTTGACTCAAGAAACGGTGAACTAGGTGAATTAATGAAACGAGTCAAATGAAATTGAATTTGATTTGAAATGAATTAAACGAAATGAATTAGTAAATTGAACATGAACTTAAGTTGTAAAGTAAAAATAAACATGAGAACTGTTGTATGAGATGTTTATAATAAACTAAGTAAAATTTGATGGAATGGTTCTTAAGTGACGCTAGTATTGGAAGAAATATACTAAGTAAGAATGTGAATAAAACAATGTGGTTATAATGATTATGAATAAATGAAGTAAATAAAAGAATCTGAATAATAAAAAAACAATTGAAATAAATATGTAAGTTGTACGTGTATTATTTTATTCACATAACTGTTTGATCCAGATTCGAGTACATGATTTCAAGATGATTTACATCAGTCTGATTTAGAATTTTTCACTTGATTCATGACGACGAACATTGGATATGGGTTTTTGGATTGATTATGGAATTCTGTTTTGTAGTATATGGTTATTCAAGGAGAATGATGGTTTCTAACCAAGGAACCGATTTTGGGTCCGCACTAGAGTGGTTGTGTGAACGATACTAGTTTGGAAGTGAAATTGTGTGATTGAGCAAGCGATCAGGTATGGTTTTGCGTACGGATGATATATGTACATCGTACGAGCTTTAATAAATTAAAAATTAACATGGGAAAATGTGACTTGATATGGTTATGAATTAAATTGGATGGATATTATTTGTTTGATGGTTTCTCTGGTTACATTTGTTATATTTGCTTATGATTATTGTATAGTCTATGCTATATGTTGATATCACTTTCCCTATACTTATTCTCGTTGGTTGTTGAGTAATTAGTAAGTGTGGATGGCGTACGCTTCGCATTTGGAGCTCGCTTTCTCATTATATCGATTGTATATGCTTGCTAATGCTAATAAATGGTACGCATATTGGATTACATATCATATTTTTATATTTTTCCCTATGAGATGCCTCATCCTTGAAGATGAGATGTATATTTGTGATTATATATATTGTAAATTTTTCCGATCGAACCATGCAAAGGAGACGCTGCCGAAATTTTCCGTAAATTTAAGGTATTAGAAATATTTTGAGAACTTTTGAAGAAAATTTTGGTAACTGAAATTTGATGTTTACGGTGTAACTTGGAATCATATTAGTTAGTAACTATGAATGAAATTTAAGATTTAGAAAAAGTGATAATAAAGTTTCAAAAAATTGATATTGAAAAGTTAATGGATTAGCGACATTTTTCTTACCTTTGAAATTTCGTGGAAGAAATTCCTTGTAGGAGGAGAGAATGTAACGACCCAGAATTTTAGTCCTTTGAATTTGGAATATTTAATTGATTTGAAATATTGAAAAGTTAATTTTATAAGTTAAATAACTTGAATTTCAAATAATAATGGTTATTTAAATATTTGAAATTGTCTAAATAATAAATCTTGAATTTTATGTGAATAAAAAAATGATTTCGAAAGCTGATTTAATTTCTATTTGGATAAGAATGAAGATAGTAAACTTTTAAATTTGAATTAAAAGTGAATAAACTAGTTTTAATAATAACTCGTTTTAATTAACGTGTGAATATAACCTTGCGGGGCACTATCTCAAATTTCGATGAAACCAGTTTCATTGGATCCGCAATGGTGAATTATTATGTGCCGCCGAATTTCGTGGCAATTAGACGTATCGTGTGGTCGTACGAGTTTGAAAGGCATATAAATTAATTTTAGGAATTTATATAATATAATTCAATTTAAAAAGCTATCTTCGGTATATGATCGAATTAGGCCTTGAGCTAATTTCAATGTTTTCAGAATAGGGGTATTACATATAGAACGCCTGACGGCACGTCTCGATAGAAGTTTGAGATTTTTGGACATTTGAAGCTTGATATTTTTAATTAAAATAATATATTCGATTTTATATTCACCATACTCCTCCATACTCTCAACCATACCTATCCACATTTGAGCCATACCCCCTCAGTTATTTAAACGCACCGTTTCCCTCTTCTTCTCTTTTTATTTCCCTCCGCTGAAAATTTTCCCACTTCCAAAAAATTAAATCAAGTAAAATACTAAAATAAAAATCATGAAACAAGCTTTCAAAATCTCGAGCGAAGTGAGCGGGGACAACCAACAAGGCGACCGTTAGGTTGATGAAGGCTTCATTCCGGCTTGGTTTTGGGTGGGTGCATTGTGATTGGGTGGAGGCCAAGGTTGAGGAAGCGACCTAGGGTTGAGTTTTCCATTCAAATTAGGCATCAATTTGAATTTTGATGCTTAGAATTGGATTTAGCATGACAAATAGCATTTCGGAATGGAGTTTGGTGATGTTTGGGTACCTTTGGCAATTCATGTCACTACAATACACAAACAAGAGGGTGACGGGTCGTGTTTTGGTGGAGGCTTGTGGAGGTGTTAATGTGGGATCTGAGGAGAAGAGAATGTAGAAGGAAGTTCGATGGCAAGGTCGGAACGGAGGATCACCAATCGGGGAGGGGTGCAAAGTGCACGGCCGTGCACTGAGGATGTATAGGAAATAGAAAGGATTAAGGAAGGAGAAGAAGAATTAAGGTGGAGGGTAATTAGTGCTAACAAATATAATTAGTAAATATAAATATAAATTAAGATCGTTTAATTAAAAATTGTATAAATCTCTTATAGGAGGTCCAATTAAGGTGTGAATTTTTGCATTGCACTCATGATGATGTAAGCTTCGCGATGTAACTAGTTTGGATGAAGTTGGAGACAATTAAAATTTGGGATAAAATCGGACATCATCCGATTTTAGTTCCAAATTGGAATGCCTCGGAGACAAAAGAAATTTCGGTGAGTTAAACTCACCTTTTTCGTTAACCAGTATGTTATATGGTTGATAAAAATTGTTGATCGAATGTTTGGATGTACTGTTTATCAGTTGGTTTGGTTTTATTCCCGCCCCTGGAGTGGCTGACCTTTTATATATACCCACCTATTAGCAGATGACCCATATTATATAATTATATACTATTTGTGATGTAGGGGGACAAGTTGGAGGGATCCAACAGGATTCCTCACCATTGTTGAATTGTCTTCAATAATATTCCTATTATATGGATTTTTGAAAATCAAACCGGATTTTTGACATGATTGGTTATGACATTTTTATATGTTCAAAACTTAAACCCTGTAGTGATAGAAAATCAATATCGATTATTGGTAAAACATTGGGTAGCTAGTGGCCTCATATTAGTATTTTGTAAATACTATAAATTGCCATTTGAGTTGAAGTTGGTTTTGAGACAGGAAATGATTTTAAATATGAAATTAGGTTTCATAAATATTTTGTTTTAAAAAAGATTTAATATCTATTTTACTCCAACCTTATTATCTGTATTTTTCTAAGTCATTATAAATGTTTTTTTAAAAGCTGTTTATTTATATGTAATATTTTTTTAACGTTATTTAATTATATTTAATATTGTTTCAAAGATTATTTATTTATATTCAATATCTTTTCAAAGTTATTTATTTATATTTAATATTGCTTTAAGGTTATTTATCAATATATTAATATTTTGAATAGTTAATTATTTAAATTATTAATATGGTTTGAAATTAATAATAATGATTTATTATTAATGTTTTGGAAATAAATTATTACTATTTATAATAATGGTAAAGATTAATTATTATTGTTTGTTTAATAGTCTTTTGAAATTATTAATTATTATTTTTAAGGTGTTTTGAAGTTAATAATAATTATTTATTTTATAATGTTTATTTTTAATTATTATTATTATGTAATAGTGTTTTGAAGTAAATGATTTTTTTATTATTTATAAATGTTTTCGAGGCTGATAAATAGAGTTTATAAACGGGCTTGGATTTTATGAGAGGAGTTTTATAAAATGGTTTGAAGATTTAAAAAAAGATTATTTACAAGGTAAAGGAGTTTTATAAATGGTTAGATATTCATAAACGAATTTTAGAAACATGTTTATAAATTTATAAGAGGTATTTTATAATTAGTTTTATGGACTTATAAAGAGTTTATAAACGATTTGAGAAATGATTTAGAGACATTTTTAAATGGTTTTAGGGATGCATAAAATAGTTTATAAATGGGATTAAGATATTATGAAAGAATTTATAAATGGTTCTAGAATTTTGTAAAAAGGAAATCTTTCTCTGTTTTGGTAAATATACTTATAATCGTTGAGATATGTGTATAGATATTTTCTAAGTAATTGAAATATAGGCGTTTGTGAATATGTCTTTGTAAAAGTATTTTTATGCAAGTGATTTACAAGTGATTTTTATTAATGAAAAGATTAATAAAAAGAAGGCTAATGGTTACTTATGTGCTTAACCAATGTTGGTTTTCCTTTTTGAAATAAATGCCTGATTTGGATGTGTGTTTGTGGATAGTTAAATAACTGACTATCGAATTTGGTCCTAAAATGTAACTTTAGAAATATCTAGGAGAAATGTAACATTCCCTATTTTGAGGCCCGAAGCTAAGCGCTACAGATGTTGTAGTCATTTGTAGTGTTAACTTCCGATGATAAAATATGGTAATGTTAATGGTATCCATAATATCAGAAGCACATGTATATGAAATAAAATCAACACAAATTTCAAAAACAACTTTTCTGATTACATTTCAAATCAATATTTCATATTCAATTACATAATCTCAAAACGATTCCCAGGTTTTGATGAAATATAATTATTACAAATCATGCCAAGAGCGACATATAAAGTTGCCCCCTTGGATGATCAGAGTAATAAATAGATAGATATATCAGTCAAAAATACATCACAGCGGAAATAATGCTAAATAACTCCTACATAACTAGCTTTGCCTCTTGCACTTCTTCAAAAGCTTATTCGTCCAACCTACTAAACCTAAAATGTCCTTAATCTGCATCTAATCGAATGTAATTTTCAGCACCCAAGAGTTTAAGGGGAAAACATAAACTTCGAGTCAGACATAAAGCCTGGTGTGAATAATTCAATTACATCTCGGTTTAGTGATATCTAGTGAGACCACGCCGCTTAGCGGAATGAGTTTTCCCTCACCAATATCCTTTTAAAATCGTATCTTTTGGGAATCAAAATCCTACAATTAAACTGATTATAACAATAATAACAATAACATATATGCATATAAATTAGGTAATCAATGGA
Source organism: Allium fistulosum (assembly GCA_030737815.1). Lineage (NCBI taxonomy): Eukaryota > Viridiplantae > Streptophyta > Magnoliopsida > Asparagales > Amaryllidaceae > Allium > Allium fistulosum. The sequence goes on along the minus strand of CM060902.1, from coordinate 1,362,545,233 downwards.
CTATTTGTCCAAACAATATAGTTTTATCCGACTAACTATTAACCTTTTGCTAACTTGGGCCTACCAGACATAATAAATATTATAACTTCTGATAGATACAGTACTGGACGATCTGTCCTTTACTTACTTCTCTAAAGGTTAACTAATCCAAATGGTTTTTCGGGCTCACCAATAACCTACCTCTACTTTGTATATTCCTTTCTTTGTGTAACATCAACTAAGTCTTACCTGTGACTAAGACCTACACACTGGAATTTTGGACTTATATTAGCTAGGAGCTACTAGCTAAAGTATAAGGCGTGACCCCATACCAATCCCATCCGGTCTTCTAATATCTGAATCATATACTTAGGGTTAACTACCCTATTCAAATTTCATTTCCTTAAAATCAATCTTTACAAATGATTTACCCTTGAAATCATATCTTTATAAAACAAGGAAATCATACTCTTTGCTTTACTCAAAATACTTATGCCATGATATATGCTTTACAAAACAATGTTGATGAAAACATAAATCAATCCCTTTGAAATAAGTTAAAGCCCTTTTTTAACTCAGAAAACATTAGGCTATAAAGCCAAAACAATACCTTCAAAAACATTGTTTAAAACCTTAAACAATCCTTTCGAAATCATAGAAAGCATCCCTTTCGAAATCATTGAAAGCATCACTTTCAAAATCAATGCTTAAAACCTTAGAGATCCTCTTTCGAAACCATTTAACCATGTATTTCAAAACTCTTAGAAATATTCCATTCGAAACACTCAAAGTATACCCTTCGAAAACATTGGAATCTTTCCCTTTGAAACACTTAAAACATACCTTTTGAAAGCATTGGGTTTAAGTAAGAGTTTGTGGAAACAAAGCTTTGAAACCATTTAAATGTATTCCTTTCATAATCATTGGGTTTAACATCTAATATAATCATTGGGTTAAAGTGAACAGAAGCGAAAGTACCCCTTTCGAAAGCATTGATCTTAAGTAAAAGAATTGGAGAAGAGGATAGCTTCGAAACCATCCTTTCAAAACCATTGCCTCCGAAATCTTATTAAAAGCGGCTAAAAGCCCTTTCGAAAGAATTAAGAAGGCAGCTTCAATGATAAGAAAACAAAAGCCTTCCTTTTGAACACATTGTTATAAGGCTATAAAACAACAACCTTTAACTAATTCGAAAGGTATGAATGCGACATCTAGGATGTCGAATAAGTTCAAAAGTGGCAACTCCGTCGAAAGCTCCTTTTAAAAACAAAGACAAGTGCCAACTCTTTCGAAAGCTTCTTTTTAGAACAAAGACAAGTTAATGGGTTGGAAAGCCAATAAAAGCAACTCTTTTGAAAGCATGCCTCCGACACGGTCTCTTCCGCCTTTCTCCAATACACTACGTATCAATTGCTTGATACCATGTGCATTGGTTTCGAATAGGTACGAAAGGCTCACTGGGTATGGTGACGGAAGCCAGCAATGGAATTGGCGAAGTTGTAATTCGAAACAAAACCGATTTTATGCCTTTCAAAGTAATTTGTTTTCACCAAACTTGCCTAATTGGTCAAAATATGATTGGTTGCCAACCCTTTATCAAAGTTCTTTTCTAAAAAGGCTGGCGAATTCAAAATTAACAATTGAAAACATTTTAGCAAATAAGCCTTTCTACTTAATAAAACATTTAAGTCCACTACCTTAAATAATTTAATAATCGTAGCAAAACACTTAGGAAATAACCCCAAAAATCTCAATAATTCAATTTAAATATGTTTCTAACATCTATAAATTTCAGACCCAAAAACATTATTTAATTGCCTTAAATAATTTAAACCCAAAGTTAACTATTTCCTCTCATAGAAAATTTATAATAAATCCACAATTACTTAGAAAATTATGAAACTTGAAACCCGCTTCTAAAATAATGTTCTTGACCATATATCAAAAACGCAATTCATTTGGATGCACTACAAGAAAAGATGTCTTTTATAATGCAAATAGATAACGCTTTATTTTATAGTACTATTGTTGGATTTAATTTGTTTTATTTTGACAATGGATTTGCTATGTAACACTTTAAGAAGGCGGACTTCCTAAACTATTTTCGGGGTCGCCTCTTCACGTTATTTCCCTCTTTCTTATTCCCCAAATTAATTCCTCAAATGCTTAAACAATCCCCTCCCTTATCATTGCCTCTTCCTCAGATTATCTCCATAATTCATTGTTCTCCCACAGACTGTTCCTGTTATGTCTCATGCTCGTGCTGGCTGCACCAACCACAACTCTTTTAGCGATACTATTTCATTTCTGTTTTATTACAAATTTGTCTAGATCTGGAAATTTTTTGGAAGAAATTTGAAGTTTGTGGTTTAGCATATTGGTCCTGCAGCTAATATGGGAGTAATTTTTTGGAATGCAGGAAATCGACGGTAACAAAGTTGGTAAATATGGTCTCGAGAAACTTTCAGGGAAAGATGCAAATCTCATTGACAATGCTGTAATGCGTTTTCAGCAGGTTAAACTCTTGTCGATAGTTATTTTTCTTGATTTCTGTACAGGATTCATGCTACTTTATCAGAATAGTTCTCATTTCTTAACATAACATTGCATGTATGATAAATTATACTATTGGCTGCTAACAGATATACTTATGTGATGATCAAGTTTTGTGCTAGCATGCACACACGCTTGTATGATGAATAAGGTTTTGGCATATTAAGTTTTGTGGATGATGACAGATCCTTACATAAAGTTACCTTTTCTGATGTGTATTTTAACCAAAGGGGGAAAAACTGACAGAGAGGGATGATCGTGATATCTGAAGTGTGAATATCTCGATGAAAGATGTAAAAAGGATTGAACTTTCTGGTTTTGTATCCCTACAATGTAATCCACTTTTCTTTAAGATAAAATGCTGTTAGATCCAAAAAAAATACATATTTAACTTATACCTATCTCAAACCATTATTGTTTTAGTTAGGTATATCACCATAAGTCATATAAGGGAATGACAAGGCTGTGCTCCTCATTTTTTTGAAAGGACACTATTTCATCATGAGTTCATCTGTCAAAAGGAACACAATCGTTGTCATTGATTAAGTTACACTTTTAGGTCAACAATAGGCTATTATTTTACTTGATATCAAATATAGTACAGTTCAAGTACATTACATATTGACAATTATTAACATTTCAAGCAGTAGAAAATCAACTGAACTGTCAATTTTAGTAATTGAGACATCTTGTCATGATATTTTCAAAAATCAAATTCAAACTAAATGACAAACAATCTAAAATAGCCAATGCCCAAGATAGAATTGCACATAAGATTTACCTAGCTTTGAATGTTGCTACCCAAATATTTATTTAAGCTTGATAGACCTTATGCCTACCATATGATTTATATAGCTTTCTAGCTGTCAATGGGTGGTGCTTCTCGTAAAGAACTCATGACTTTTCGTGCAAAGTTGTTAAGGCACATGCTTTAGCGTGCTTATACTAAAAAAAGCTCAAGGTGTGACCTATGGGCTTTTTTCCCGTAAAAAGGCCCAACATTCAATAAAAGCACAAAAAAAGTGTTTCTTTTTTTTTGCAAAAACAATAAAGGCCTAGACATGCATTTTTGCTGTGCTGAATTAGTGGTTTCTCTGCCAGTCTTGGCAAGAGAGAGAGGCCTTGCCATTTGTTCTCTTGCACTCAAAAACTCAGTCTTCCAAGCTAAATTATTCTGATTCACCACATGTTTGTCTACATGGATATTTTGGAACATTTCCTTTGTCGTTGATTTTCAATCGCTTCCATCATATAGCTTCATGCTAAGTCGTTCAAATATTTCAAGAAGTTGGATGCACTGAGTTGTATGATAACGCTTGTAACGATCCGTATTTTTAGCTATGTCAAATTATTAAATTTAATATAATCATTAAATAAAGGATGGTTAAAGATAAAAATTCAATGATTTTGAATGTAAGTTATTGGATATGAACTTGAATAAAATTTTGAAATAAACTAATTTCGTAGATTTAAGTAATAACAAGTATTGAAGCGGTAATGCTATGTATGGGATGTGTTTACAATCATTAGTTAGATTAAATAATAAATGTTGAATTCATTCGCTGTAAATAAAGTAATTGATTGATAACTAAAATTCATTTAAAATCTAATATTGAAATTTATTGATTTATTGGAAAATTAAACTATTTAAAATTTAATATTGGAAATTATTGGAATAATTGAATTCCGAATTTAATATGATTGAAAATGATATCGAAAGTTGATGTAAATTTTATGTAAACAACAATGAAATTGTTAACATTTAAAATTGAATTTAAAAGTGAATAACTAGAAACTGGAAATTTTATATTATGATCGAGACGTTAAAAATAGCTTTCTGGGGCACGGTCTTGGATTTCGACGAAACCAGCCCCATTGGATACGTAATAGTGTATTATTATCGGATTTCAAATTTCGTAGCGTTTGGAGTTACCATTTGGTCGTAAGGAATAGAAATGCGTTGAAATTTATATCGAAAATTCAATATAATAATTGGGTCCAAAAAGCTATCTTCTCCATACGATCGAATTAGGACTTGAAACCTTTTCCATTACGTTCGAAATAGGGGTATAACATTATAAATGCCTAGCAGCACACGTCGATAGGGGTTTGAAAATTTAAGTTATTTAAAACGAGATATTTTGAATTCAAAATTTTATATATATATATATATATATATATATATATATATGTGTGTGTGTGTGTGTTTTTGATCTTGATTAGGCTGTCAACCCCCTCCCATCAGCCATTCCTTCTTCCACTCAATCACGATATAGCCCTTCCCTTTTAAATCATGTACTCTACTTCAAACAACACGCAAATTGTAAAGAACAAAGAAAAATAAAAGAATGGAAACTTTGAAAATCAAAATCTTGAAATCCACTCAACGAAAAATGTTGAAACAACTTTTAAAATTCTCGTTTTTGGATGAGCTTCAATTTGACATTAAGATTTTGGGGTGCGATTGAGTTTTGGTATGCTCGACTGAAATGGCGCGTTCGAGTGTGAGCTAGGGTTTTGGTTTTCATGTAGTACGGTCGTCGATTGGGTAAACAGAAGATAGATTAGTGGCTGTGGGGTAGAGTAGCATTTCCGGCGAGTTTTTGGTGGAGCTCGGTGCTGTGGGGGTGTGCGCGACCTGGCCATGGCCACGGAGGGGGTCGACAATGTCGCGATGGCCATGGTGATTTCGATTTTGACGTTTTTGATATGGGGCGCTCGAGATAGAGGAGAGCGATGTGTTGGTGTTGTCAGATTTTGGTTTCAAGCTTCGGGGCTCCATGTCACTACAAATCATGCACAGTAGTTTGGGTATTGTGTGTATCGTGCACAGGCAAAATAAAATGGGAAGAAGGAGCTTATAAGGGCCGGATTTGATTTGTTTGGGTATGGGTTTTATAAAAAAAATGTGAATTTAATTATATAATAAAATCGTCAATCTTATAAATATCATAACTATTTTATACCAGGTCGGAATTGGACGAAACAAGCAGCGACGGGATCGCGGCGATGAGCACTACATTCTAAAACTGATTTGGAGATGATTGGAGCTAGTTAAAATTTTAGGTTAAATCGAACGTCATTCGATTTGATTTAAAATTAAAAAAAAATCAAGGTGAGTGTTTTATAACGCTCACAATGTACTAGAATATTTTTAGACTAGTTAAATTTGAATTTATGAAGTGATATGAATTTATTGGTCATTGTTTGATAAATTTGATTGTCATTTGAATTAACCGTTATAAATTAAAATTGACAGTTAAATTTGAAATTGAAATTTAATTGCCAGTAAATTACTAAATTTTAATAACTATGAAATTACTATGAATTATATTGTCTGTTTGTATGATTGATTGTGATGGATGCCATTTGATTGATATTTGGATGGTTGGATGTTTATTTGTTTATATATATATCCTGTTATCACCCTGTATATTATTTACAGTGTACAAAACTGTAAATTGAATTATTTCGAATAAACTAAGAAATAGGTTGAAATGATATATACCTATGACATCGTGATTTGGATTGAAATGATATATATCCATCCTTGAAATTAAATTGAAATAACTAATCACTTGGTCATAGGATAGAAAATTATATACGGACACCGGATTGGTTAAATTAAATGATTTTAAAATTTTTGATTTGAAATTTATTTAAATGATTTTGATTTAAAAGAAACAAAATCGAGTTTAATTAAATTAAATTATTTCGAACTTGAGCTCAAATTTTAGAATTAAATTTGGTAATCGAAATTGTTTAAATAATCAAAGTTGAGATTTTGAAGTTATAATCGAAATATAATTTGAATTTCGAAAATTGATTTGTTTTATAAAAGGATTTGAAACTTTATTTGGACTTTGAATATTGCTAAATAAAAGTGATAAACGATATTTCGAAAATCGAACTCGGAATTTATAAAAATCAAAATGGTTTAAAATTGAGAATTGAATGGAAATTAATTCAAATTGGAACCGAATTGAATTTATTGGAATGGAGATCGAAATTGAATTAATTTGAAATCGAAGATGAAATTGATTTGAATTGCAATCGAAATTGAATCGATTGAATGGAAATTGGAATTGATTCGGTTTGATTCTAAAATTATTTAATATAAAACTATTTAAAAGCTATGTTCTTTAAATATTCAAATTATTTTGCTATATAAACCATTTTAACACTTAAAAAACTACTTTTAACTATTTTAAACCATTTAAACCGTTTTTAACTATTTTAATTATTTAAAGTATTTTAAAACTATTTAAACTATTTTCTAAAAATTCAAACTGGTCAAAAGGGTGAAATATTTATTTTTAAATCATGGATTTAAATACGAATTGGGTGAAAATGAAGTTATAACCTAAAATTGAAATTCGAAAAAAATTTGGAATCGAAATCTTGATATTGAGGCGAAGATGATTTTGAATTGAAATAGTATATTTGAGTAAATATATTAATTTCGAAATGAATTTGATTTTGAAGAAAATATGATATTTTGATATCAAATATGAACTGTTTTCGAAATGTAAAAGTACCAACCGGTGTGTAAAACGATGTTCGGTTGTTAAAGAGACCGGGGCCGGATATGGGCATACTCTTTGTCGGTACCTAAACCACGTTAACTACTGTGTACGTGGAGAACACTCTAGAACGAAATGGTTGGATTTGGCGTCGTTTGCTGGATTTGAAGAAAGCGAATGATGATGGATAGTCTTCGGCACTTGTGCTAATTTGAAATGACTAAAACATGACGGCTTGACAGTGCAAGTAGGCTAATTACCCCGAGCGGACATCAGTTCTTCGATTTTCTTGGACTCGGTCCATATCATTACTATTGTTGTTTGTTTCGATTGGTGCACCTTGATTGGGATAGCCTCCCTTTGACTCAATATGGGATGGATGGACGCGGTGGACGGTCATGGCTATGATGCGTTACCACTAGCCCTGCGACCCGAACTGGTAGTATCCTACCTTGGGCATTGTCTCACGTGCCTTGTCATACTTTTATCCCTAAATGAGACCCATACGATTTTGATTTAGTGTTGTCGTATCACAGCGCATCCCTGACTACCGATGTTCTACTGGTGGTGTCAAATGCAAAATGTACGCCAATGCTTAAAAACACGTTAAGGGGGATCAATGTAAAGCCTTAACGCTAAGAAAAATATTTATTTTACTGATTAGACATTATATGTGTAGCGTATTCTACTACATATAAATATTTTGACGGATCCTTAAGAGATGGAAAATCCCGTAACATCTCTTGATTTATTGCATGCACGTTATACAATGGATAGGAGATGTGAAAACCTATAAGCATCTCTGACGTCGTGACACTCATATTTATATGTGATATCGATTTGACTTACATAAGAATATTTTAGTCCTGATTAGAGTGTTTTGTTCTTTTCATTACGCTCGGGTCAGTCCTGAGTTTTTCAGCTTGTCGAAGGCTGGTTCTGGATGACGAAGACGAAGATTTGGTATATTACTACTATTAGTATTCCTGCATCATGTTGTCTGCTGCATTATTTATTTGTCCTTGATGTATGTATAACTTTGATAAATGTTGTATAGAATATAATCAGATGCATTGTATAAACAGCTTCATGAACTTTTATTTGATTATTATATTTTGTCGTTCCACTGCGAGATTCTGTGTTTGTTTCTTCTTCTTTTTCCTCTTATTTACCCCATTAACAATCCTCCCTTTTGAATGGTTTGAGTTGACATGTGCGGTTTATTATCGATTCAAACTGTCCAAAAAGGTGGGTCATTACAGTTGGTATATGAGCTCTGGTTTACCGATAACCTTAGCTTTGTGGGGTTTGACTCATTAGAGATAGGGTCAGTAGTACCCTAGAATGAGTTTGGGTGTATATATATGAGCGCGTATTTGTTAGTGAATATAAAATTGTTTTATATTGTGTTGGTTGATTTGTTGAGTGGCTTATGAATTCTGGTCAATATGAGTAATTAACGTTATTGATAGGGATCTCTAAACACTTGAATAGAACAATTCGACATAATATCGTTTTGAAATGGAGTAAATGAAATAATTTTACCCTGATTATATTTTATATATAGAAGAATAATTTTCAAAAATTATTATGGTATATATATAATTTGAATAGGTTGTTAGAAATGATAATATTGATTATTATCATTTATTGTTTGATTAGTCAATATTTCTAAACTATTAGCTATTATATCATTATAAGAAAATGAAATTGTATAAATGTGATTTGTAAAATATAATTTGCAAGTAAAATGAATATAAAATTAAGAATTTGAGAAATTTAAAGTTCGGTGTTTTTGAAAATGGTTTCAAGGTTTGAAAAATTATATTGGTAATGTTTAAAAGTATATATAAATACAAATTGTTTTCAAATAAATTTTTAAAGGAATGAATTCGGTACTCCTCTCTTTTATCGCTAGAAAATAATTTCGATAATGACTGCGCAGCATCATCAACGTTCATTTTCGAGACTCAAATTGGGGGAGACTTCTGAGAAGCATTGCTTTGAAATTGTTTTGATAAATGAATTTTGGTTTAAACTCCAAAGGTATGATTTGATATATAAAAGATATAAGTGTATATATTTATTTCAAATGATTTGAAATGAGCCCGGTGTTTAAATTTTTAAGTTCTGTTAATTAATAATCTTCAAATTATTTGAATGAAATGAAATATTTGAATAACCAGAACTTATAAAATAAGAGAATTAGGAAATCTAAGCTAAATGTTTTGAGAAATCTTAGAGTTGAAGTTGTAACTCTTAAAATTGAAAGTAAAGAAAATTTTAATAAGTTAAAATAGTGAACATTCTAATTAGAGGTGGGCGCGGTCGATTAACCGCACAAATCGGTTAATTTTTGCAGTTAACCTAAACTAATATGCGGTTCGGTTAACCGATATTCGGTTAAATGATGTTGGTAGTATTGACCGAACCACAATATTTAAACCGCGGTTAACCGGTCACCTAGAACGGTTAACCGACTATTATTCGCGGTTAAACGGTTAATCGGTTAACCGGTTAATCGGTTAACCGGTAAAGTTAGAACGGTTAACCGATTGATTATTTGCAATTTTGAAATGTTTGCATAGAAAATAAATTATCCAGATATGTGCACCTTAATGTGCTAAATTAATAGTATTTCAGGTAAATGAAACTAAATAAAATAAAGTAATAAACATGAACAATACAAGTCACACACCATACATACACTTAAACCTCAGCCATCATACACTTAGCTCGGTAAAACAATGCTGCATGCAGCTAAAATAAAGTCACCATACACTTAAACCTCCTTGTGTGTACAAACCTCAGTTCATTGCAAATACAAATTATACAATAATGATCTAGAAAATAATGCAGCAATGCTGCATGCAGCTAAAATAAAGTCACCATACACTTAAACCTCAGTTCATTGCAATTACAATAATGCTGCATGCAGCTAAAAGTTATACAGAACACGGTGTAAATACAATATTGGTTTGTAGATACTAGATAATGCTGCATGGCAATAAAAAATCACAAGAACTTTCTTCTCCATCCTCGTATTCTTCGACATTTTCTGAAAATAAAATAATAAGAATTTATCAGTTTGTAGAAAAATAAAATAAAGTGCATGGCACTAGACAATGTCAGCACTTTTGTTCCTCTTTAGTAAAAATCACTATACGGCCATTCACAGAGAATAATAAATAATATTATTTATGAAAAGCTTTGCCAGGATCCTTCAAATCAGCAGCTTCAAAAGGATTATAAAAATGCACCGAGAATTTATCAGATCCCATTCACAGTCAAACTCTCAATAAGTTGCAGCTTTCAAGGTTTAACTGGATAACTTAAGGAGACAAGGCTACTCACTTTTCTCATACAAATCTGATTGTACCAAGATCTACTAACAAAAGCATTATTTTTATGGATCAGAATGGTCAGTTGATTACCATTGATAATCTTATCAGGAGGGCATCTCTTATTATTCCAATTTATCTAATTGCCCTTCCCTAACCTCATCATTTCCTAAAATTATTTGCAAAAGAATTATTACTGACAGTGTTCAGATTGAAAACAGCAGCTTCTCAGGCCCTGATGGACTTAATGCTAAATTTTACAAGCAGCATTGGGATCTTATAAAGAATGATCTACTGCTAGCTGTCATTGGCATTCAAGATTCTGGTAAATTTATGGTAACGTTTGTCACAATGCAAAATATGTGCATTAGAGGAAATATGTGCATTCAAGATTCTAACATAGATAATCAGAGTCTAATTCATTTTTAATACTTTTGATGATGATCGTTTGTATGAAAACCTGCGTATATTTGACTAGTGTTTAAGGAAAACATGAATGTGAGTATATGTTTACACTACAGTACACATGCATATGTTTGAATAGTTAGGCTGAAATTGAAATAAACTGAATAAATTGAAGTGAATATAAACACTGTGATTAAGAAGATATTAACCATGGTGAAAACATTGATGATGGAGATGGACTATCCACGTTGAAAATTGAAGATAATGGCAATTCACATTGATGACCATGCACAAATTCTACATGAAAAACAAATTAGTTAGAGAATTGTATGTAAAATCAAACAAATATCAAACTAGATTATTTTATGAACGCTAATATCACCTGAGAAAGCATCATCGTAATAGTAAACATCATCGTTTGGAACCTCAATCCGGTGGTCGACAAAAATTGGTTTGGACCTTAACCAATTTTGAGTACAAATTAATGCATCAACCATTCGTGGACTAAAAGTACTACGAAAAGGATCTATAACCCTTCCTCCGGTGCTAAAAGCGGATTCGGAAGCAACCGTGGACACCGGAATAGCAAGGAGATCTCGAGCGACTAAAGATAAAACATGATATTTGGAGCTATTTACCTTCCACCATAGTAAAACATCAAAATCATTTGGTGCATCCTCAATCGGTGCATTTAAATACTTTTCTAGTTCATTGCATTCATTGTCTCGTTGTCGAACGTGTCGTAAAAAAGTATTTCTTTTTCTAGAAAGAACATCACTAACATTCACAACACTTTCACTATCAATGGAAGTACTAGATCGTGGTTCATCACATGTTTGTGTTCCAAATGTAGAATCGCTCACGTACAAGTCAAACAACCTTAACAAAATATCTTTCACACTTTTTAATATGTCATCTGCAACTACTTCATCATACATGTCTTCAACACATAACTTCAAAAATTGAAATTTATACCTTGGATCAAGCACACACGTAACAAGTAAAAATTTGTTCATGTTACTTACACTTCCCCAATATTTGTCAAACTTTGCTTTCATATTAAATCCCATTCTTCCAACATAAGGATTCATTTTCACAATCAATGTTCGTAGTTCTTCTTGAATTCCACTTAGCTCGGCAAAACAATCATTTGAGGTAATAGATAAAGTTTTGCTAAATTTTAAAGTAATATCATAAAAATTCTTTAAGATTTTAACAAAAAGTTCGGCATTTTTCCAATCTACAGTATCCGGAGGACGAACTTCTTCATCAAAGTAAGCAACAAAAATACCATCATTTTCTTTCATATCATCAAAAACCCTTCTGTATTTCAAAGATGCTTCCAACATCAAATACGTTGAATTCCACCTAGTGGGTACATCTAAAACAAGCATAGATTTATTCTCAATTCCCAAACTTGAACACATCTCTCTAAATTTAGAAAATCGTGCCGAAGATGATCTCACAAATCTAACTGCAGTACGAATTCCAACTATAGTATTACTAATTTCTTTTAACCCATCATGAACAATTAAATTGATTATATGGGCACAACAACGTATATGAATGAATTCACCATTCAAAACACAACCAACATTATAATCTTTTAATTTGTTTTTCACATAATTGATTGCCACTTCATTTGCACTAGCATTATCAACCGTGATCGACACTACTCTTTTGAGTTCCCATTTTTTGATACATTGGACAATAACTTTTCCAATATTTTCTCCTTTGTGACTAGTAATTACACAAAAATTTATAATCCTTTTATGTAAATTCCAATTTCCATCAATAAAGTGTGCAGTTAAAACCATATAATTCATGTTTTGAATAGAAGTCTATGTATCAGTAGTTAGACAAACGCCATGCAATGATTCGGAGAACGATTTTTTAAGAGAATCTATCGACTCCCAATATAATTGAAGCACGTCTCTACAAATTGTTCTACGTGAAGGAACTTCAAAACTAGGACACAATTGCCGACAAAATTCAAGAAAACCTTCACCCTCCACAAAACTAAAAGGGAGTTCGTCAATGATTATCATTCGAGCTAATGATTTTCTACATTCCTCTTTGTTAAATGACCATGTGGTAAGAGTGCAACTATCTTCACTATCGCTGTTTTTTCCAAAAACTAAACTTTTTGTCTCTTATCACTGTCATGTGGAATTGACCTACATGATTTTACTACATGATAATTCAAATGTGTAGTGCCATTAAATCTAGAATCACATGCAAATTGTTGACCACAGTAGTTGCAAGCACATTTGTTAACTTTGGGATTAATATCTTTAGTAAAATGTTTCCATACCAGAGAAGGCTTTCTAGAAGAAGACTTGCGATTCTGGTATGGAGGTGGTTTTCCAACATTGATGTTGTCGTCCCCGGTTTCCTCATCATCCGCTTCTTCCGCATACTTATCATTAAGATCCATTGTTTCTCTAGAAGATCCACCTATTTCCACCTGTTTTACAATTGATAAAGACATAAAATTAGCGGAAACAGAAGCTATATGTAGGGGTAATAAATGAGTAAGGGATATGACTACTGTTAATGATGGTTGCTGGTTAGCTATATGTTAATGATGTTAATGATGGTTGCTGGTTAAAAGTGTGCATATTAGCTATATGTTAATGATGGTTGCTAGTTAAAAAAACATGGTTGCTGGTTCAAGACATGACTACTATTTAGAGCTGAGACATACACAAGAATTTAAGTTATTTAACAGTGTAGAACTTTATCTTCAATCTGCATCTATAATTCAGGAAGAATAACAATTCGCTACTTAAATCTGATTTTCTAATATGCAATTCTAATAGTATTTGTCAATATGAGTTGGTAAAATTCCGTACATCCTAAAAACTTGCTAGGTCCTATCATGCAGCCATTGTACCTAAACTACTAATATCTACTTCCTCAATTATTCTTCTGAAACTATAATACTGTAGCCATGTAAGATATATGTTCGGGCTTCATAAGCATAGTATGCCTAATGTAACTCAAGAAGCTTATAGCTGTTAAAATTGAAGACAAATTGAAGTAAGAAATTATGTTGGATGATCCTTCTACGAATGTGAACAATGTAACCAAAATAGCTAAACTAGGCTCACTAATCAGTTTTCCAACTATCTTAGCATCATGGAACATTTCTTCTTCTATACATACTAGTATAATGCAACACAGTTGCCTCCATCCTCTTTCTTCAACACTACGATTTTTCTCATCTCTTTTTCACTCATCTTTTTTTCGTAGTATTTACCACTACAACCCAATGATATTCTCCAAACAACAACGATTACTAACGTTAACATTTCTAATATAAGTCTCTCGGCTTCGTTTAACCAAAAAAATAAAAAATAAATACAAACAGATCAATAAATAATCTCAGAAATGAAAAGATGAAAGTGTAAATCTATGTAAAAGAAGCAACCAAATCACGATTGGAAGTCGAACGATGCAAAATAAAAATCAAACTCACATTTTTTCTCTTCCTGCTAGTATTAACCATTGCTGTCGCTGAAATGGGCGATCTACGGATCTAGTGAGCAAAGATTTGTGAGTGAATTGTTTAAATTTAGGGCGAATTGTTGTGAGTAAATGAAATTGAATACGGAGTAGTGAGTCGTGACTACTGAATAGAATAGCGGCGAAGGAAACTAAACTAGGGTTATACAAGCACGCAGTCGCACGAAAGCAATGGGTCGGGTAGCAATTGTTGGGTAGGCCCGATAATTTGAAATATATATTCGGTTAATGGTTAACCGATAAATAACCGCGGTTAACCTTTAACCGAACCGATTTTGGTCGGTTAACATCGGTCGGTTAACCTAAAGTTCGGTTAACCAATTTTTTCGGTTAAAGTGGTTCGATTAAGATCGGTTTGGTCGGTTAAGTCGGTTCGGTCGGTTAAATGCCCACCCCTAATTCTAATTAAGTAAAATGAATCAGATTAATTTGTATAATACCAAATTGCATTCTAATAACATACAATAAGACTTACCAAATGTTAAAATTTGAAAATGATGTTTTGGATATGTGATGGAACATTATACAAATAAACAAAACTTAGAAGTAATTAAAATGTATATAAAGGAAAATTGAGTTGTAACCATAAATGTTATATACTAATTAAGTATGAAATGATTAATGACTAAATGGGATAAGTAAGTGGAACTTAAAAAGTAAACAAATGAATTAAATAATATCTTTGTAAATTGGTTATAGAATTAAATATAATTTTGCAAAGAAATTGTGAAGTTGAATTTGTAACTTTTGAGATAATTATAAACTTAGATAAAGTCCAACTTTTTATATATGACTTTAATAAACTAAAATGATGATTAATAAAATGTTTCAAAAATAAATTTGTTATTAAAGGAAATTATGAAAATGAATGTAAATGAAAATAATTGGGTGTAACTAAGAATCAATGGAAAAGGAAATTGAATTTAATTAAACTGCATGGAATGTTTAAAATTAAATTAAGTAAGCAAATTCCACGGAATGATGTTTAAGAAATGATAGTATTAAAGAATATGCTATGCAAAGAAATGGATATACAAAGCCAGTGTGACGCCCCACCTCTATACTCACACTAGCCAAGGACACTACGGGGTAATGCCGTCGACTAGCACGAAGAATAAGGCCGTTGAGGAGCGACCATCTGTGTAATTGCTTTGTGCGAGTACCGATATGTCAGATAATATAACTTACATTTCATTTCAAGAGGATATCCGACACATCAAATACAAACTCAAAGCTACCACACAGTGGCTATACAGACTTCGGAAACAAATATAGAAATAAACATAACACAAATTAGTCACAAATATTCATATCACATAAAAGTGTACATCAAAGTAGTGGTCAAACTAGATCCACTACATCATAAAAGAATAGATACAAATGCTAGACAAAAGAATAAGTATACATCAAGGAGTCTCTATCTCAAATGTATACTAACAAAAACTACTATGCTAAAGTAGTTAGCCAAAAATCAGATGACGGACCCTGATAAGAAGTCATGCAGGAACACCTGAAATACCTCGGTCTGACCCGAGTATTATTTAAGAAGAAAATAATAAACAGATCAGTCTAGCTATAAATATCAGATAAAAATGAGATAGGATAAGAGATATGACAAAACATATGATAACAATAATGTCATACTGCGACAAGTATACATCAAATAACAACAAAAAATCATACAATATTTCAAATCATCTCAAAACACCAAAAAGAATCGCATTCTTTAAATTATTCACCAAAACACAAATATTGACAAAACATATCAATGCCAATCCACGAAAATTGGTGAAACACAAATTCTAGAAATCATCAACTAGAAATCCAGAAATCACAAAGGGGGGAGGCCTATCACAAACGGGAGCATGAAAACTCACCAGCACGTGCATCACAAACGGGTCGCTAACCCATGGTCGCTAACCATAGAGCCGTTCCCACGACGTAGTACAGCGAATGCCCGAGAAACCATAAACTCAAATAATCCAGAACATCGACGTAGTACAGCGTTACGCCCGATGAACCAAACTCAAATAATCAGGCACAACGATGTAGTACAGCGAAGGCCCGATGAACCTGAACACAAATAATCTAGAACATCGACGTAGTACAGCGAACGCCTGATGAACGAAACTCAAATAATACGAAACAACGACGTAGTACAACGAATGCCCGATGAGCCGAACTCCAATAAGTCGGAACAATGACGTAATACCGCGTTATGCCCGATGAACCGAACTCCATAAAACCATAGGTCGCTAGCCTATAAAAATGAGACGAAGCTCCATAAATCGGGGTACAGACCCCCACGTGGACAAAGAGACATCGCACATCGCTAGTCTAAACCATAAAATGATCATCATCGATCATCAAGAAGTGTTGATTACACTAAGCTAGTAAATAAATGAGTTTAGCTTCATGTCCCATAACCACTGGCTTAACTTAAATATTTACGAACAAATTGTAGATTTCCACTCGAAAATTGTCACAAGATTTTCAATCGAACAAGTCTAAGAATTAACCGACAAAGTAAACGCAAGCAATTCATACCACTTGTTTTACTAAGTCGTTTAATTAGATTTCTCATACGAATGAGGTAAAGGTTTGTATATACTAATAGATTGGAAAACGGATTTAGAAACGAGCTTTGTATTTAAAAGTAGTGTTGAAATCGTTTTTGTGAAAGAGTTTGAGTATTTACTACTAGTATAGAAACATTTGTATTTTAAAGTGACAAATCACAGAAATGATTGTAGAAACAATCAATCACCAAAAATTCACATACGAAGACGTGAATCAAATCCATATAAATCGATACCGGATCCATCAAAATGGATATTCCCAAAAATCCCGAAGAAGAAGTCATCAAAGTCGATAATAAATGATAACCACAAATTGGATCAACACGAATCGATTAAAATTGGAAACCCATACAAAATAGGCAAATTGGGCTGAGACAAGCAGATCAGTCGACTGAACCAGGTGGTCAGTCAGCTGACCCGATGCTTGGAAACTTTCGGTTTCATGGTCAGTCGACTGACCTTTGACAGAGGTCAGTCGACTGATACAGGGACAGGAATCTTCTGTCCCCAGGTTCAGTCGACTGAACACAGAGGTCAGTCGACTGATACAGGGACAGAATGTTTTCTACCCCTGGTTCGGTCGACTGACCCACTGGTTCAGTCGACTGAACCTGCTTCCAGAGCAGAATCAGCCTAGCCCCTAAGTTGGGCAAAATTCTACCGAAAACGATCGATCGAGCAACGGCGACTAGGGATTTATGCGAAGCGACAACCCAGCCTAATAGGCTCTTCGATACACCCCAGTAAACATGTTCAAACACCCATAAAAGGATTTTCAAAAAATTGGACAAAAAAAACCAAAAAATTGAAAAATTCACCATATCAATCCAAATCAAAAACAAATGAACATAAATAGATATTAGGAATTCATACCTAACAACAACGAAAGCTATAGTCGTAGATGTGAGTTCAAAAACTCACCTTTTAAACCCAAACAACAAATGAGAAGCAATAGAACAAAGGAAAGACCAATTCCTCTTCAATCTCAACTCAAGAAGCTCCAATCTAAGCTCATAGGAAAATATTTCCTAAGTTAGGGTTTAGGAATTTCTGAAAATTAAAGAGAGATTAAGATGGAGAAGATGAAGAGGATGCTTACCTAAGTTTCTCTTTGATTTTGGAGCTAGAGCTTGAATTCCTAATAGAAACTAGGGCTTAGGAATTTTGATTTCTTTTCTCTTCCCCCATTATCTCTTTAGCTTGAAAGTGTTAGGAAAATAATAGAATGAATGAAGAGGGAGTGGAGTGTTAGGGTATTAGATGGGTTGATGGGCTGAAACCCAAACCCAAAGCCCTAATTGAAAACATCAAAATTCTACCCAAATCAAAACATATCGATGTTTATACTCAAAAAGGTCGCAAACACCATTTTTGACTCAATGGAAGTGGTCTCGAGTCCTAATTCGACTGTTTGCAAAAAGTAGCTTTTCGGACTTAATCCAACTAACGATGCTATATTTAAATATACAACCGTAAAATATGCGGGTTGTTACAGACTCCCCTCCTTAAAGAAATTGCATCCGCGCAATAATTAAGAGGAAAATAAAGAGTAACAACCATAAAAGCATATCAACACAAAAGAAGAAATTTTGAAATGAGAAGTTCACCATAAAGAGCACAAAAGAGTAAGTCCGGATGTGTTTGCTCGATGAATTCTCTGGATTCCCAAGAGCAATCCTTAGGAATTGAGGACCATTGAACTTTCACAAGAAGAACATCTTTATTTCTGTTTGCACAAAAAATGGGCAAACACCTCCAAGTCGTATGATTTAGTTGATTTTATGTTGTTTTTAGTGATTTGGGTGATTTATGTAAATATATAAAAAGCAGGGACTAAACTGTAAAAGACACACAGATTTATAGTGGTTCGGCCAGAATGTGCCTACGTCCACTTTATATGTTATTCTCCTTTACTGTTCAGATTACAAGTACAAAGCTCTGATACAAGTATATGAATGTTGTTTGAAAGTTCTATCCGTGCTTGAGCTCTCAAACTTGTCCACCATTGTTGTACCCCTACCCCTCTATTTATAGAGTGAGACAGGGGGTAGGGGTCTTGGATGTATATAGCTGCTGGTGGGCTTGGGCTGATGTAATCTGGCATGGCAAGGTTGGTTCGGCAACGCCTTGGTTTAGAGATGGATGGAGTGGCTTTGGTTCAGTGGTGGTTTCGTTCGGTAGTGGTTTGGTTCGGTAGTGGTAGCATTCTTCTGGTTCGGTGATGAGAGGGGTGTGGAGTTGGTCCGGTTGTGAGTGGAGTTGGTCCGGTTGTGAGTGGAGTTGGTCCGGTTGTGAGAGGAGTTGGGATTGATTCGGTGGTCTCGGTCCGGTGATGAGTGGTGAGTGCGAATTGGTTCAGTGGTCTCGGTCCAATGATGAGTGGTGAGTGCGAATTGGTTCGGTGGTCTCGGTCCGGTGATGAGTGGCGAGTGCGAATTGGTTCGGTAGTGGTGAGAATTCGCCCAACAATTTCGAAGGCGTTCAACCTCCGAAGCAATGATACGAATAGAATGTTGCTCATAAGTCAAATTTGGTGAAACTTCAATTTCTTCAATAACACCGAGCTCAAGAATAGAATCGGAATCCCTAAGGTATTTCCGTAGTTGAGAGACATGGAATACGTCATGAATAGCAGAAAACTGAGCCGGTAATAAAAGGCAATAAGCCACGGAACCAATACGTTCGGTGATGGGAAAGGGACCAACATATCGAGGTGCTAACTTTCCCGATCGACTGAAACACACAACACCCATCATAGGTGAAACACAAATGAACACCAATAAAATCTGGACCTAAAACCAGCTTCTCACCGGCTTTAAGCCAACACGAAGGAGATCGGCATGGCCTTCCGTAGAGTGCCTCGAAAGGTGCCATACCAATACAAGATTGGAAGCTATTATTGGAAGAAAACTCAACACGAGTATGATCTTCCCAACTTCCACAAAAATCAAGAACACATGCACGAAAGAGATCTTCAAGAGTTTGATTCACATGCTCGGTTGATCCATCGGATTGATGACGATAAGCGGTGCTAAAATTAAGCTTTGTTCCTAAAGCTTTTGAAGACCTTACCAAAATCCACTAGTAAAATAATGGATCACGATCGCTAACAATAGAGGTAGGAACTCCATGCAATTTATCAATTTCTTTGACATAGAGTTTAGCCAAAAGAGGTACGGTCCGAAAGGGAAGGATGAGCCTCATGGCTACACAAAACAAGAGATGAATATAAATTGGATTCACGATCTCGAACCTCACAAGTGAATAAAGTTTCGAGATCATTCCATTCGGATATCATCATTGAAACAACTGCTTGTTGCTTACGACTAAGGGCATCGGCAACCAGATTGCCCTTTCCGGGAGTATAAAGAATATCAAAATCATAAGATGCAAGGAACTCGAGCCAACATTGTTGATGCAAATGGAGTTCCTTTTGAGAAAATAAATACTTCAAAGATTTATGATCAGTGTAGAGAACAAATTTCTTTCCCAAAAGATAATGTCACCACGATTTAAGAGCGAAAACAATGGCCGCGAGCACTAGATCATGAATGGCATATCTAGTCTCGACAAGCTTTAATTGTCAAGAAGCATATGTGATAACACATTCCCTTTGCAAGAGAATGACACTCAAACCAATATGACTAGTATCAATATAAACAATAAAATCTTGGTTCCCTTCGGGAATCGCAAGAATAAAAGCATCGGAAAAGAGTTCTTATCCTCTTTCCCGAAAAGCTAAGACATTCAAAATTACAATTAACTGTAGGTAATCACCTTTTTAGAAAAATTTACTTTTTACAAGTCAATTTATTGTGTTTGACTGTCTCATCATAGTGTTTAGGAGATTCCAATCGATAACGTTGATCAAGCACATCGACCAGAATTCTTAAAGCACTCAATGGGCAATACAACACAAAATCATCTTCTATATGATAAACATGTCTCTTAAAAAATTTACAAATATTCTTTGCTCGTTTAAGAACAAAATCCAATCATACTTATAAATATCTTATTAAAAAGATTTGCAAATTTTAAATTATTGTTTTCATCCATAATCAATAAATACAACGATAAACTCATCGAGATATTCATAGAATACTCGATTCATAAGATGGATGAAATAAGGTAGAAGGTTCATCAAACCGAATGACATAACGAACCACTCATAAGAATCATAACGAGTGCGGAATGCGGTAAGTGGAATGCTACCCTCCGCAACTTGTAGCTGATGAAAACCGGTGGCAAGGTTGAGCTGAAAGACCTTAGCACCATTCAATAGATTGCTTAGGTGATAATCCTAAGACAAGCTCAAATATACCAGAAAATTCACAAACTACATGAATGAGAGAAACAACATTCTCCACATCATGTAGGTTTAAAGAATAAAATGATATCACCGAATTTGGAAGTCAAAATCATTAAGAACCATAGAAATCTGCTTAACAAATTGGGGATGTTGAAGATATATAGTCCTCTCGGGACATAGGATATGGTCTTAATATTGATCAAGCCAATCCTTTCCCAAAAATCAATTTCGAAGCCTAAGTAACGCATAACATGCAAATCGGCTTGAAAAGAATAATCACATAAAATAATCTTGACATTTTCACAAAGTAAATTGAGTGTTGCAGATCCACCAACCGGATTCGCAATTCTCAGTGAAGTCATCAAGCCCATAATATTTAAAGAAAAAGAATCAACATGTTCTTTTGACATAAAAGAGTGGGATGCACCCGTATCAAAAAGAACTTGAATATGATAATCACAAAACAAATTAATGTCATCAAGGATAGAAGAAGAATTACCTTGACCAAGAGAAGTATCACTAGGGGCTTGTACAACATTCAACCTTCCCTCTTTCTTGTTTGGAAGTTTGGGGCATGAAGATAAAAGATGACCCGGACTTTTACAATAACGACAAAAAAGAGGTTTTGGGCACTCATTTGCATAGTGGTCCGTAGAACCACAATTGTAGCATCGTCCACGACTAGTGGTAGGAGTCTTTGCTACTGAAGTTTCTTGCTTCCCTTTTTTGTTGGGATTGGGGCCTTTGAACTTAATAGGCCTTTTCATGTTATTGTTGAAGTTTTGTTTGGCACGCACAACTTCAACATCACTTTCTCTACCGGCCTCTTCAAGTCGAAGAGCGATATCTACAAGCTGATCGAAAGAAACTTCTAGTTTCAGAAGTAAAGGATTTTTGAGGTTCCTATTCAACCCATAGACAAATCTCTGATTTTTCTTCAATGGGGTATTAATATATTCGACCCCATATTTAGAGAGAGATTCAAAAGATGCGACGTAGTCGGTCACAAAAGATTCACCTTGAACAAGGTCAATAAAGCGCCGAGCTAAAGTTACTTTTTCAGCTTCCAGCACAAACTTAAATTCGAACCTTTCCTGAAATTGCTCCCAAGTAAGATCCGCTTCAATAATTTCCAAAATCAACAGCTCATACCAATCTAATGCTCTTTCTTGGAGCATGCTAGAAGCCACTTGGACACGAAGTGAATCAATAAGATCCATGCGAGAAAAGATGCGATCACATGATCTAAGCCAAGCTTGGATTTCAATAACGCTTTTAGAACCCTTGAATGGCCTTCCACCCAAAGCGGTATAATCTCTGCACAAGCATGCAAACTTGGATTTAGGATGAGTAGGCACTGGAACGGGTCCGACAGCTTGGGCATTTTTCACAAGATCCAAGAGTTGTTGAGCAGACATAAATACTCCATCCTGAGGAGTAGCACTAGATTGACCGATGCTAGGACGGCCTGGTCTAACCATTTCTCTTCTCTAAGAAAGAAAGAAAGAAGAGGAAAAAGGTTATTCTCAGAATGAATATCAAACATACTTGATTGATAAAACAAGGCATCACAAAAGAAGATAGGATAAAACGGTACGAAGTCCCGAATTAAATCCTATGGCACGATTCCTAAGAAAGACTTAGGACAGTGATCCTTGCTAGATTATTCTACATTGTTCCGATGTTTGGCTCGGATACCAAGCTGTGACGTCCCACCTCTATACTCACACTAGCCAAGGACACTACGGGGTAATGCCGTCGACTAGCACGAAGAATAAAGCTGTTGAGGAGCGACCATCTGTATAATTGCTTTGTGCGAGTACCGATATGTCAGATAATATAACTTACATTTCATTTCAAGAGGAAATCCGACATATCAAATACAAAATCAAAGCTACCACACAGTGGCTATACGGACTTCGGAAAAAAATATAGAAATAAACATAACACAAATCAGTCACAGATATTCATATCACAAAGGCGGAAACAGATATGAATATTACACATAAAAGTGTACATCAAAGGAGTGGTCAAACTAGATCCACTACATAACAAAAGAATAGATACAAGTGCTAGACAAAAGAATAAGTATACATCAAGGAGTTTCTATCTCAAATGTATACTAACAAAAACTACTATGCTAAAGTAGTTAGCCAAAAATCAGATGACGGACCCTGATAAGAAGTCAAGCAAGAGCACCTAAAATACCTCGGTCTGACCCGAGTATTATTTAAGAAGAAAATAATAAACAGATCAGTCTAGCTATAAATATCAGATAAAAATGAGATAGGATAAGAGATATGACAAAAACATATGATAACAATAATGTCATACTGCGACAAGTATACATCAAATAACAACAAAAAATCATGCAATATCTCAAAACACCAAAAAAAATCGCATTCTTTAAATTATTCACCAAAACACAAATATTGACAAAACATATCAATGCCAATCCACAAAAATTGGTGAAACACAAATTCTAGAAATCATCAACTAGAAATCCAGAAATCACAAAGGGGGAGGCCTATCACAAACGGGAGCATGAAAACTCACCAGCACATGCATCACAAACGGGTCGCTAACCCATGGTCGCTAACCATAGAGCGGTGCCACGACGTAGTACAGCGAACGCCCAAGGAACCAGAAACTCAAATAATCCAAAACATCGACGTAGTTCAGAGTTATGCCCGATGAACCAAACTCAAATAATCAGGCACAACGACGTAGTATAGCGAACGCCCGATGAACCTGAACACAAATAATCCGGAACATCGACGTAGTACAACGAACGCCCGATGAACCTGAACACAAATAATCCGGAACATCAACGTAGTATAGCGAATGCCCGATGAACCAAACTCAAATAATACGGAACAACGACGTAGTACAGCGAACGACCGATGAACCGAACTCCAATAAGCCGGAACAACGACGTAATACAACGTTACGCCCGATGAACCGAACTCCATAAAACCATAGGTCGCTAGCCTATAAAAATGAGATGAAGCTCCATAAATCGAGGTACAGTCCCCCACGTGGACAAAGAGACATCGCATATCGCTAGTCTAAACCATAAAATGATCATCATCGATCATCAAGAAGTGTTGATTACACTAAGCTAGTAAATAAATGAGTTTAGCTTCATGTCCCATAACCACTAGCTTAACTTAAATATTTATGAACAAATTGTAGATTTCCACTCGAAAATTGTCACAAGATTTTCAATCGAACAAGTCTAAGAATTAACTGACAAAGTAAACGCAAGCGTTTCATACCACTTGTTTTACTAAGTCGTTTAATTAGATTTCTCATACGAATGAGGTAAAGGTTTGTATATACTAATAGATTGGAAAACGGATTTAGAAATGAGCTTTGTATTTAAAAGTAGTGTTGAAATTGTTTTTGTGAAAGAGTTTGAGTATTTACTACTAGTATAAAAACCTTTGTATTTTAAAGTGACAAATCACAGAAATGATTGTAGAAATAATCAATCACCAAAAATTCACATACGAAGACGTGAATCAAATCCATATAAATCGATACCGAATCCATCAAAATGGATATTCCCAAAAATCCCGAAGAAGAAGTCATCAAAGTCGATAATAAATGATAACCACAAATTAGATCAACACGAATCGATTAAAATTGGAAACCCAAGCAAAATTGGCAAATTGGGCAGAGACAAGCAGATCAGTCGACTGAACCAGGTGGTCAGTCGGCTGACCCAATGCCTGGAAACTTTCGGTTTCCAGGTCAGTCGACTGAACACAGAGGTCAGTCGACTGAACACAGAAGTCAGTCGACTGATACATGGACAGAATGTTTTCTGCCCCTGGTTCAGTCGACTGAACCTGCTTCCAAAGCAGAATCTGCCTAACCCCCAAGTGGGGCAAAATTCTACCGGAAACGATCGATCGAGCAACGACGACTAGGGATTTATGCCAAGCGACAACCCAGCTTAATAGGCTCTTCGATACACCCCGGTAAACATGTTCAAACACCCATAAAAGGATTTTCACAAAATTGGACATCAAAAACAAAAAATTGAAAATTCACCAAATCAATCCAAATCAAAAACAAATGAACATGAATAGATGTTAGGAATTCATACCTAACAACAACGAAAGCTATAGACGTAGATGTGAGTTCAAAAACTCACCTTTTAAACCCAAACAACAAATGAGAAGCTATAGAACAAAGGAAAGACCAATTCCTCTTCAATCTCAACTCAAGAAGCTCCAATCTAAGCTCATAGGAAAATATTTCCTAAGTTAGGGTTTAGGAATTTCTGAAAATTGAAGAGAGATTGAGATGGAGAAGATGAAGAGGATGCTTACCTAAACTTCTCTTTGATTTTGGAGCTAGAGCTTGAATTCCTAATAGAAACTAGGGCTTAGGAATTTTGATTTCTTTTCTCTTCCCCCATTTTCTCTTTAGCTTGAAAGTGTTAGGAAAAGAATAGAATGAATGAAGAGGGAGTGGTGTGTTAGGGTATTAGATGGGTTGATGGACTGAAACCCAAACCCAAAGCCCTAATTGAAAACATCAAAATTCTACCCAACTCAAAACATATCGATGTTTATACTCAAAAAGGTCGTAAACACCATTTTATAGTCAATGGAAGTGGTCTCGAGTCCTAATTCGACTGTTTGCAAAAATTAGCTTTTCGGACTTTAATCCGACTAACGATGCTATATTTAAATAATATATTTAAATATACAATTGTAAAATATGTGGATTGTTACAGCAAATAAGGGATATAAATAATGGATTATGAATAATTGATTGTAAATGAAATGAAGGTAAGTAAAAGAAATTTAATATAGATGAATTGGAAAGAAATCTATTGAAAGTTAATACGTAAGTTGTACGTATATTATTTTACTCGCATAACAATTTGATCCAGATTCGAGCACAAAATTTCGAGATCATTTATATCGATCCGAGTTAGGATTTTTCACTCGATTCTCGACGGCGAATCTGGATATGGATTTTTGATTTGATTCTGGAATTCTCTATCATAGTATATGGCTATGCAAGGAGAATAACAACTTCTGATCAAGGAACCAGATCTGAGTCCGCACCAGAGAGTCGTGTGAACGATACTAGTTCGAAAGTGAAATTGTTTGATCGAGTGAGCGATCAGATTTGATATTGCGTACGAATGATATATTTACATTGTACGGGCTTGAGTAAGGCTAATATTGGAAATTG
Organism: Allium fistulosum; assembly: GCA_030737815.1. Taxonomy (NCBI): domain Eukaryota; kingdom Viridiplantae; phylum Streptophyta; class Magnoliopsida; order Asparagales; family Amaryllidaceae; genus Allium; species Allium fistulosum. The sequence continues at coordinate 1,362,518,799 of CM060902.1, read as the reverse complement.
AAAAATGCAAAATATAAAATGATTTTAAATTAGATGATTGGATATCATTGGTAAATAAGATACATGTATTTAAAACCAAGAAAATTTTGGATTGCCCGACAAAAAGGTACATGTTTATTTTGTCATTTGATTTGATGGTTTTATGATGGAGCCACTTGGATTTTGTTTTCTTTTGTTGGTTTGGGGCCAGTAGTGGTGTTTTGTCGAAATTTTCCATAAATCTAGGTGTTAGAAAATTTTTGAAGTTTAAAATTTTTATAACTAAATTGTGATTTCCGTAAGCTGATCAGAGTGGCGTAACGGAAGCGTAGTAAAAGTTTTCTAATAATATTTTATGTTTTATAAGTTGATTATTTTAAAATATATTAAATGTTAAATTCTTTATTTAACGCCTTTTCAAGGACGAAAAGTTTTGAGTGGGGAAGATTGTAACGACCCGTATTTTTAGCTATGTCAAATTATTAAATTTAATGTAATTATTTAATAAAAGATGGTTAAAGATATAAATTTAATGATTTTGAATGTAAGTTATTGGATATGAATTCGAATAAAAATTTTAAATAAACCAATTTCGTAGATTTAAGTAATAACAGGTATTGAAGCGGTAATGCTATGTATGGGATGTGTTTACAATCAATAGTTGGATTAAATAATAAATGTTGAATTCATTCACTGTAAATAAAGTAATTGATTGATAACTAAAATTCATTTAAAAATCTAATATTGAAATTTATTGATCTATTGGAAAATTAAACTATTTAAAATTTAATATTGGAAATTATTGGAATAATTGAATTTCGAATTTAATATGATTGAAAATGATATCAAAAGTTGATGTAAATTTTATGTAAGCAACAATGGAGATTTTTAACATTTAAAATTGAATTTAAAAGTGAATAATTGAAAATTGGAAATTTTATATTATAATCGAGACGTTAAAAATAGCCTTCCAGGGCACAGTCTCGGATTTCGACGAAACTAGTTTGATTGGATCTGTAATAGTGTATTATCATTGGATTTCAAATTTCGTAGCATTTGAAGTTATCATTAGGTCGTAAGGAATAGAAACACGTCGAAATTTATATCGAAAATTCAATATAATAATTGGGTCCAAAAAGCTATCTTCTCCATACGATCGAATTAGGACTTGAAACCTTTTCCATTGCATTCGGAATAGGGGTATAATTTTATAAACGCCTAGCGGCATGCCTCGATAGGGTTTCGAAAATTGAAGTTATTTAAAACAAGAAAAATAGAAGAATGAAACCTTTGAAAATCAAAATCTCGAAATCCACTCAACGAAAAATGTTGAAACAAGTTTTAAAATTCTCATTTTTGGATGGGCTTCGATCTGATATTAAGATTTTGGGGAGCGGTTGAGTTTTGGTATGCTTGACTGAAATGGCGCGTTCGAGTGTGAGCTAGGGTTTTGGTTTTCATGTAGTACGGTGGTCGATTGGTTAAACAAAGGATAGATTAGTGGCTGTGGGGTCGAGTAGCATTTCCGGCGAGTTTTTGGTAGAGCTCGGTGCCGTGGGGGGGGGTGCGACTTAGCCATGGCCACGGAGGAGGTCGACAATGTTGCGATGGCCATGGTGAGTTCGAGTTCGACGTTTTTGATATGGCGCAGTCGAGATTGAGGAGAGCGACGTATTGGTGCTGTCGGATTTTGGTTTCAAACCGTGTCACTGCAAATCGTGCATGTTAGTTTGGGGATTGTGTGTAACATGCACATGCGAAATAAAAGGGGGAAGAAGGAGCTTATACGAGCCGGGTTTGATTTGTTTGGGTATGGGATTTATAAAAAAAATCGTGAATTTAATTATATAATAAAATTGTCAATCTTATAAATATCATAACTATTTCATACGAGGTCGGAATTGGACAAAACAAGCGGCGATGGGGTCGTGACGACGAGCACTACATTCTAGAACTGATTTGGAGATGATTGGAGCTAGTTAAAATTTTAGGTTAAATCGAACGTCGTTCAATTTAATTTAAAATTGAAAACTCAAGGTGAGTGTTTTATAACGCTCATAATGTACTAGAATATTTTTATGCTAGTTAAATTTGAATTTATGAAGTGATATGAATTTATTGGTCATTGTTTGATAAATTTGATTGTTATTTGAATTAACCATTATAAATTAAAATTGTCAGTTAAATTTGAAATTGAATTGCCAGTAAACTACCCGATTTTAATAATTATGAAACTGTTGTGAATTATATTGTATGTCTGTATGATTGATTGTAATATATCCCATTTGATTGATATTTGGATGATTAGATATTTATTTGTTTATATATATCCTGTTATCACCCTGTATATTATTTACAGTGTATAAAACTGCAAATTGAATTATTTCGAATAAATTAAGAAATATGTTGAAATGATATATACCTATGACGCCGTGATTTGGATTAAAATGATATATATCCATCCCTGAAATTAATTGAAGTAACTGATCACTTGGCCCACTACGCCATAAATGGCCTACTGCAACACAAAAAAAATGTTGGCTCAGGCCCGAAAAATGTTGCCATAGGTCTATGGCAACACTTTTAGGGTGATGCAATTTTTGCCGTTGCCTTAGACCTCAAAGGCAACATTTTGACTATCTAAGGCAACATAAGTAATATCGAGCCTTCTTTGAAACGACGTAAGGCAACATTTAGGGTGATGCGGTTAGGTCGAACAAGTGGGCACCGCCCGATTCATCCGATTTCGGAAGATCGAGCCTTCTTTGAAACGACGTAAAATGATGCACCACACATACTTCTAAACCACCAGCCTCCATCCTCTAATTGCCTCACCCACAAACTATTTCAGCTGCCAAATTCGACTTCAGGTTGCCAAATCGCCTAATCACCTAATCACAATCGCTGATTACCCATTCCGACAACCCAAACATCATCAAACTTTCACACTGCAAATTCGCAACAAAACCAAGCACCACCCTTGGCTGATAGCAAACAACATTGCTTCTCACATTGCTTCTAGGTCAGTTCATACATGTACATTAGTTCAAAGCACCAAGCTATATATCTTCAGATTTGGACCATCATTAGCCTACAAAAGAAAAACCAAACTCGTTTACTCAATGTGAAAGAACAAACTGCAGTGAAAAATTTGAAGTATATCAATGTGAAACTACAGGAAACCGGACATTTTGATAACAATACCATTCACACAAAGTATCGAACACTTTTAGTGCATTACAAAATAGCTCTTCCAGTCATTCTTTATTCTATCTTCAAGTTGCAATATGGAAGACCACTCCAATCCAAATTCAACAATAGACCTCAAAATACATAAAGCAAGATGAAATTTGAAACTTACCATTCAGATACAGAAAATGCATAAAATCCACAGTATCAAATATCACAAAATGAAAAAAAAGGTCAAAACAAACCGGAAATTAGACAGCCTGCTCTTCATTGGACTGCAGTGGTATCTCAAGCAACTCAAGAGGCACAGTCTCGACGCTCTTAGGTGTGTTCCTGGCAGCAACAGGAACAGCAAGAATCGTGTGCCCTAATTTTCACATAGAGAGGAACGAGAAAGAAGAGCTGATGGCGACGACAGCGGTGGCAAAAGGGGTTTGAACGGAAAACTTTGTTTGGCTTCGGGTTTTGGTGTCGTGACGGGGCTCTGGTTGGAGCTAGATGGTGGTGATGGGTCAGGGGGTAGCTGGAGGCGATGGGTCAGGATTTGGTGGCGATGGGTCAGGGGGTAGCTGGGGGCGATGGGTCAGGATTTGGTGGCGATGGGTCAGGGGGTAGCTGGGGGCGATGGGTCAGGATTTGGTGGCGATGGGTCAGGGGGTAGCTGGGGGCGATGCGTCAGGGGGTAGTTGGGGGTGAGGAACGAAAATATGATTTGGAAATTAGGGATTTGGAAATTGGGGGTGAGAACGAAAATGATCTGAAAAGTAAAGCGGGAAAACAAAAATTTGCAGCAAATTGTAGCGGTGATCCAGTTTAACAATCGGATTAAATGTAGACCGTTGGATCGTATTCACGCGGATTGCTAATTTTATTAATTTTTTAATCTGAATACATCTATAGCAACACTATATAAAAATTTTGCATCGTGTTACACTTTTTTAGCTAGAGCAACACATTTTTATGGCTAAGGTAACACCATAAATACAACGTTGCAGTAGGACCAAAATTTTATATCTATCGCAACATTTTAGCTGGCAACACCTTGCAAAAATGTTGCAGAAGGTCATTTATGGCGTAGTGGCCCTAGGATAGAAAATTATATACGGACACCGGATTGGTTAAATTAAATGATTTTAAAACTTTTGATTTGAAAATTATTTAAATGATTTTGATTTAAAAGAAATAAAATCGAATCTAATTAAATTAAATTATTTTCGAACTTGACCTCAAATTTTGGAATTAAATTTGGTAATCGAAATTGTTTAAATAATCAAACTTGAGATTTTGAAGTTATAATCGAAATATAATTTGAATTTTGAAAATTGATTTTTTTAAAAGGAATTGAAATTTTGTATGGACTTTTAATATTGCTAAATAAAAGTGATAAACGATATTTCAAAAATCAAACTCGGAATTTATAAAAATCAAAATGTTTTAAAATTGAGAATTGAATTGAAATTAATTCAAATTGGAACTAAATTGAATTTATTGGAATGGAGATCAAAATTGAATTAATTTGAAATCGAAGTTGAAATCGATTTGAATTGCAATCTAAATTGAATCGATTGAATGGAAATTGAAATTGGGAAGTTGGAATTGAATCGGTTTGACTCTGAACTATTTTCAAATTAATCATTTAATATAAAACTATTTAAAAGTTATGTTCTTTAAATATTCAAATTATTTTGGTTTTCCAAATTATTTTGCTATATAAACCATTTTAACACTTAAACTATTTTAAACCATTTAAACTATTTTTAACTATTTTAATTATTTAAACTATTTACACTACACCAAAAAGGTGTATTTGTAACGAATATAGTCGTTACAAATGAAATTTATAACAGATATAGTCGTGAGCGGTACAGGCGTGAAGAATGTCGTTACAAATATTTATAACGGCCTCTACCCGTTATTAGATATATCACTTACCAACGGACTTTGTCGTTAGAAATCTAAATTTTTGTAACGAAAAAGTTTGTTATTAGTTGCATCGGTTTGTAACGGGTATTTTCCGTTACTTAGTTTCCTCTTTCATGGTAGAAGAAAGGGTTGTCATTCTAAATTATCATGACATTGTCCGTTACAAATTTCATCATTAATAACGCACTTGTTCGTTACAAATTTCATCAATAGTAACGACTATGCTCGTTATAAATTTTTCATTTAGTAACGAATATGTTCGTTACAGCTACCAAACCATGTAGAGCTGCATTTTTGCTAGCATTTACACTATAGAATTGTCTATTATAATACAGTAGATATATACATATCAAAAATTATAGAATTTCGATAACAATAAACAATTACACATCCAAACATACAACTTAAATTGCACAAATATTTGACAACAAATTAAAGGAAGATTCGAAATTTCACAAGTTCATCATACATAACTTAAGAGTATGAAATCAAAATATTACAAGTTCTAATATTACAAACAACTGCAACCCCCCTGATCACCTGCCGAATAACACTGCTCTACTAAAACCACCTCCTCATTAGTTGAACAACCCAACTGTCTGACCATTCAATCCACTTCACCACGACATCAGTTCAACTGTCACCATCCTCGCCCCCAAACCCAATAGCGTGAAATCGCAACATCGCCTCTACAATCGCCTGCAATTCACGACTCAAGCAACCTTCTCGAGCTGCTCCAGTTCACTACGATTAATATCAACATTTACATGCAGCTCAAGAAGTAATTAAATAAATTGGATGAAGCAAATATAAGTGTATATATGTACCTATCGAGCTTTTGATAAAATTGCTTGGTTTCCCAGTAGTTGGCATACTCGAATTCTACTCCATCCATGCTTGCCTTTTGCTGTTGGACTTTAAAGCGAAGCTATTGAGCTCTGTTTCCTTGGTTGTTTTAGTGACAGTGAACTAAATTAGTTAGTTATTATCCTAATGCTGTTATTTATATAGAAGTATAAAGCAACAGAAATGAGTTGTTTTAGTGACAGTGAACTAAATATAAGTTCTCTCAATTTATTAAATCTAATTATATTTTGTAAAAACGAGGACCGAATACTCTTTTACTGGATCATGTAGCAAATGTAAATGACATAATAGTGTAGAGGTTCTCATGATTAATCATATTGAATTACCCAGGGATTAAGATATGAGCAATACGTTTAACATGATAATAAAAAATTATGGTACTTATTGTTAAAATCCATGAGTTTGAATAATGAAGAGTAAACGACATGCAGTATTTTATTTGTCAGATCAAATCAAAACATTTCAAATCTGCGTATATGTATAGGGAATACATTTCTTATACTTTCTATCAAAACATTTCTTATATATATAGGGAATACATTTATTTGGTGTTGTGTATATTGAAAAAGATGTTCTCAAAGAAACTGATAATGAAATCATTATTTTCGATCAACAGAATCTTGTGGAAAGCAATTTTAACAGGAATTGATTATCAATATTATTCCGTTAGGAACATTGTAGCTTTGATTATCAATTGTAACAGGAATTGAATATGCATGGAAACCAGATATATGTTAGAAGTGACGAGTTTTTGGACATACAAAGGATTCTATGAAAAAAAATCGTCAAATAGAGAACAAAACACAAAACCCCGATATGCAGACTGAAATTGGGAAATCAACCAGTGCTAATAGTATGAGCAGCAACATTGATACAAACAATTAGGAACAATGGAAAACAACAACAAAAAATCATGGGAAAACCAAACAATACGTAGTGAAAAAGAATGAAGCACAAATTCACATACCATGTGCTCAGCATAATAGATCAAAGAAGTCCATATGCAATGTCCCCATGCAAATTCACTCAAATAATAATGATGAGCCAATCATCTCTAATGATGAAAGTGTACCACAACAAAAATGACTCGATAATGATTGACATGCCCCAATGTCTCCAAATAAGCAACAGATTTATGCTCCTAGAGGAATCATAAGATGCCATGTGCCCATGGTGGTGCAAAATATAACAATGATATTATACTACCATTTCAATCCCATGTACTACAAGCAAATGAATCCCGCTTGCTCATAATTCCAACCTTTTCCCCCATGAACAGTCGTCTATATTTAACGAAAGTACCACCTCCCCATGCATGTAAACAAATCACGTCCAACTTAATATTTCGTCTTCCTAACAGGAGCCTAAACCTTCAAATCAAGATAACTCATTACCAAGAAATATCACCATATCTGAATGAGTAAATATCTCTTTTAATTCATCTCTAACTCAGCCCATATTTCATCTAAACCCTAACACCAACCCGATCACACACATCTCTCGGATCTTTATGATGATACTGTGCCTCCCTTCAATCAAAATAGTATTGAAAACAACTAGAAAAATGGAACCACCCATGATCACACCCTACCTAAACCAAAGCTATTAGATCTGGGTGAACACGCAAGGGTTAAATGGGTGAACTAAGCTTCCGCTAAAATTAACAGTTTATCGTGAGTCAAGCATGCATGAAAACATTTTGCCAGTCATCCCTTCAACATATAAATGTCAGCATTCATCTAAACTACAATCGTTTAGCATACTTTTAGTGTAAGGGAGGCATGCAAGATAAGGTAGGCCAAAAAGAAAGTAAAGATTTAAAGGGATTAGTATGAAAAGTCGTCCACCAAGAAAGGAAGAAAAGTATTATGTTTCAGTATGATTCGTTTAAAGTTAAATGAAATGAAGACTGCGTTGCTTTGATTCTTTTATCAACTGAAGAGAAGATCCCAGCCACCTGTCTTTTATTTCATTATCTTAGCCGTTCATTATTCAAGCTATTGTATTTGTGTATCTGGGCTCTTGTTATTTGGCCCATGAAAACTTGTATAAGTACAAATGCTTTGCAATGAGATTTATTATTCTGCTTTCATCAAAACAATTATATTCTCTTGTTAAACCTTAATTTGGTATCAGAGCCAATTGCTTAACAGCACGAGATCAAAGAAATATACAAGAGAAAGATTATTCCATCAGTGATTCATCATTTGGAAAATCCTTACCCATCAGATTGCGTAAATCATCATTTGGGTAAGAACAAGACTATCTTCTCAAATCTAAATGACTTGCCAAGCAATTTACTGGCTGCATTCAGATTATTATTAAAGATATCTTGGTTCAAGAAAGCAGCTAAAATCAAATTCAAGAAAGAAAAAAAAATCATCTCAGCAAATCAGAAAACAAGATCAGTGCCATGCCAAGATCCATCAGATAACTCTCATCATCTGGATCTGGCTGCATCATACCTGTTTCTCTAACTTCTTGAGGATTTTCTTCTTCAAGAACCTCATCTAAAGCCTTCTTTTCCTGTTTTCTGGTAGAGATACTTCATCATGACAGATGATCAATCAGCTACTTCTGACAATGCCCACTCTGAGCAGCAAACTGATTCTACAGCAAGGCTAATCAAATCTGTCACAAACCCTCAAAGCCAACTCATTACTGTTCGTCTTGATGAAAATAATTATCTGTTGTGGAAACTGCAGATTGAAACTGCAATCCAGGGTTATGGCCTTGAAGATTTTCTTCTTGGCACAACACCAACTCCACCAAAATTCATCACTGTCCAAGAAAATAAAATAGTTAGCAATGAAGAATACATCAAACATCACAGGCAAGATAGATTGATATGTTCCTGGTTATTATCATCTATAAACACCAATCTTTTATCACATGTTATTGGATGCAAATCTGCTTGTGAAATTTGGTCAACCATTGAAAAAGTTTTCAATAGTCAATCTGCAGCAAAAGTTATGTATCACAAGAGACAGCTACAAAACATCAGAAAGGAAAATGGATCTATGAGGGAATATCTGTATAAAATCAAAACAATCTGTGATCTGCTTGAGGCTGCAGGCCACAAAGTATCTGACTCTGAACAGATTTTAACCATTCTAAATGGTCTGAGTGATGAATATGAAGCCGTAGTGGCAGTTATCTCATCACATAAAGTCTTACCATCATTGGATGATGTTCATTCTATACTACAGGCTCATGAAGCCAGGATAGACAATAAAAGGCCTCAAGAATCTGAGTTTGCCATCAACTACACCACCAACACAAGAAGCAAGAATCAAAACATCAATAAAAGTGATAAACAATCTCAGAGAGGAGGATACTCCAACAGATCAAGGGGAAGAGGCAGGTACAACAACAACAATAGACCCAAATGTCAAATCTGTGAAAAAGTTGGGCATACAGCTGTAAAATGCTACTTCAGATACTCAAATCAGAATAGCAACAATTCAAGAAATGATAATCACAGTGCCAATGTGGCTCAAGCAGGTTCTAGCAGTCAAGCAGACAACAAAGATCACTGCTCAACTGAAAATGGTCAACCAGAACATGTGCATGAAGACTGCTGGTATCCGGACTCAGGGGCAACTAACCATATAACTAACAATCTAGAAAATCTAAATCTTGGCAACAAGGAGTATAGAGGTAAATAGTCTATCTGCATGGGCAATGGTAAGTGTATCAAAATTTCTCATGTGGGAGGTGCTTGTATTACAGGAAAAAGGCAACTGTTCTTAAATAATTTACTAAGAGTACCAAAAATTAAAAAGAATCTTATAAGTGTATCTCAATTTGCCAATGATAATAAGGTTTACTTTGAATTCTTTCCTAAATACTGTCTTGTTAGAGACATTCTAACTAAAGATGTTTTATTGCAGGGTGATGCTGAAAAGGGACTATATAGATTTAAGTCCATCAACTGTATCAACTTTGCAAAGGGGCAAAAATGTTGTAATCAGTGTGAAATAAAAAACTGCAATAGTGTATTCGATCTTTGGCATTGCAAGCTTGGTCATCCTAGTACCAAAGTTGTTAAACAAATTCTTACTCAAAATTCTATATACTGTAATGATATTTCTCTTCCATATATATGTACTCACTGTCAAATGGGTAAGAGTCACAAATTGCCATTTGGTGACTCTTTAACCAAATATTCAAAACCCCTTGAACTTATTGCTACTGATCTCTGGGGACCAGCATCAACATGTTCAGATTATGGGTATAAATACTACATATCTTTTGTAGATGCTTATACCAGATACACCTGGATATATTTCTTAAGAAATAAATCTAACACTTGCAAAGTTGTTTTAGATTTTATTACTATGGCTGAAAAACAATTCAGTTCACATGTCAAGATTATACAATCAGATGGTGGAACTGAGTACAAACCCCTTAAAGATTACTTTATCAAAAAGGGAATAATTCACAGAATTACATGTCCTTATACATCTGAGCAAAATGGGTTAGCGAAGAGAAAACATAGGCACATAGTTGAAAAAGGGCTTAGCTTACTAGCTCATGCAGGCTTACCTTTAAAATTTTGGCCTGAAGCCTTTAACACGGCAGTTTATCTTATTAATAGACTGTCAACCAAAATTTTAGAGGATATAACCCCTATTGAAAAATTACAAGGGGTAAAGCCAGACTATCACAGTCTAAAAACTTTTGGGTGCTTATGTTTTCCCTACTTGAGACCGTATAACAATAATAAGCTAAGCTTCAGATCAAGGGCATGTACATTTCTTGGGTATGCCACCAATCAAAAAGGGTACAGATGTCTAGATGATAGTGGGAAACTTTTTACTAGCAGACATGTGGTATTCAATGAAAATATATTTCCCTTTAAAAATTCTGAAGTAAAAACAACAAGCAAGGTATATAACCCTAGTGTATCAATACCTGATATACCCATATATTCTGAGAATGAGAATCAAACAAAGGTGATGAGGACTACTGAAAATCATCAAATCCACCCAGTTGTATCTGTTCAGCAAAATTCCGATTGGATTGATGATCTCAGTCCTGCCAATCAGTCACCTGCTATCTCAACAAACGAAGAAAGTCAAAAAACTCAAGATCAACACAATAACTCAAAAGACAACACTGATCACGAAGATACTGGAGGCTTACCTCATATTGATTCTCCAGTCCAATCCAGCCATCCAATGATCACTAGAGCTAAAAGTGGTATCTTCAAGCCAAAAGTGTACAGTGCCAACACTAGTCTTGATGAACCATCAAGCTATGAACAAGCTGCAAAGCATAATAACTGGAAGGCAGCAATGGATGATGAGTATAATGCTCTTATAAAAAATAAGACATGGGATCTTGTATGTCCACCAGCACATAAAAATATTGTTGGATGTAGGTGGACATACAAGATAAAAAGAAATTCTGATGGAACCATCAGTAAGTATAAGGCAAGACTTGTTGCCAAGGGTTATACTCAACAGTATGGGTTTGACTTCACTGAAACCTTTTCTCCAGTAGTCAAACCCTCTACTATACGACTTATTCTCACAGTTGCTCTTCACAAAGGTTGGAGACTAAGGCAACTGGATGTCAACAATGCCTTCTTAAATGGCATATTAGAGGAAGAGATCTATATGAAGCAGCCACCTGGCTATGAACAAAATTCTAACCTTGTGTGCAAACTAAACAAAGCTATTTATGGCGTCAAACAAGCACCAAGAGTATGGTTTGACAGACTGAAATCAACTTTAATATCAAATGGATATCAGTCTATCAAATCAGATATTTCACTGTTTATTAAAGCCAATCAGTCATCTACTATTTACATTTTAATCTATGTTGATGATCTTATAATTACAGGTAACAACCAGGATGAAATCAATCAAATTATCTACTATCTAGACAAGCAATTTTCAATCAAGGATCTTGGTGACCTCAACTATTTCCTAGAAATTGAAGTTCACAGAGCAACAAATTCTGAGATAACACTGTGTCAAAGGAAGTACATATCAGAACTACTGGCCAAAACAAAAATGGAAGATGCAAAACCCATGCCAACACCAATGATAAGTAATCAAAGCTTATCAAAGAACAGGGGGGAAGCCATAAATAATACTAAACAATACAGAAGTGTTATAGGAGCATTACAATATGCCACTATAACACGACCTGACATTGCATTCAGTGTTAACAAACTTTCTCAATTTATGCAGAATCCTCTGGATGAACACTGGAAAGCAATCAAAAGAATTCTCAGATACTTAAAGGGAACTATAAATCATGGCTTATCTATTAAGGCTTGCAAAGACCTTAATCTAACTGGGTACGCAGATGCTGACTGGGCAACAGATTCCGATGACAGAAAATCAATCACTGGATACTGTATTTTCATTGGTGGAAACTTGATATCATGGTGTTCAAAAAAGCAATCAACTATTTCAAGGTCCAGTACAGAGGCAGAGTACAGAAGTGTAGCCAGTGCAACTGCCGAAATTATGTGGTTACAGTCACTTTTGAATGAATTAAAACTAAAATCAGATATCAAGCCAACACTATGGTGCGATAATCAAAGTGCAGTGTATATGACAGCCAACCCTATTCTACACTCCAGAACAAAGCATATTGAGATAGATCTACATTTTGTTCGTGATCAAGTCTTACAGGGGAACTTACAAGTTAATCACTTACCTGCTACCTACCAGAGAGCTGATACTCTCACCAAGCCCTTATCAGTGAAGAACTTCGTGAAATTCAGGTCAGAGTTGGGTGTAACTGAGATCCAATCTTCCCTCGACCCAAAGCATAATTGCTCAGATCTTCAGGAAATCGTAGAACAGAAGAAAAGGACACATCACAGTATTCAACTTGTCCTTGAGCCAAAGCATAGGCGTTCAGACCTTCGAGAAATTACAGACCAGAAGAAGAAGAAACATCAATTGAAGTGATCAATCAGGGAATCGCGCATATTTTTTTTTCTCTCACAAACCCTAACCCTAGAAAACGGGTTAGGGTTCGAAGGGGGGAAATGAAATGAAGACTGCGTTGCTTTGATTCTTTTATCAACTGAAGAGAAGATCCCAGCCACCTGTCTTTTATTTCATTATCTTAGCCGTTCATTATTCAGGCTATTGTATTTGTGTATCTAGGCTCTTGTTATTTGGCCCATGAAAACTTGTATAAGTACAAATGCTTTGCAATGAGATTTATTATTCTGCTTTCATCAAAACAATTATATTCTCTTGTTAAACCTTAATAAAGTTCAATCTGACTCGTTTAAAATTGAACAAGAAGCTACCTGTTTGAATTAGATGATAATTCTCTGCACGGTAAACGAACCCCAGATTCCACCTGTCTAGCTCCCTTTGAAGCTCTTTCTGTAAATATGAAAATAAGCAATAAGAATTAATTAAGAAAACTAAAACGAAAATTGTACATGCAAAATAAAATAAACTGATCATTTATGATCATTTAAGAAGATGATCTCAATGGTAAGTAGATCATACCTGAGTCTGTCGTTCCCTCTCCATTGTATGTTCCATTTCTAGTTCCCACTCCTTGTTTATTAACATATATATATATATATATATATATATATATATATATATATATATATATATATATATGTATGTATGTATGTATGTATGTATATACACACACATAATATAAACATGAAGCAATATTCTAAAATTTTGTTGAGAAAATACAAAGCTTAATTAGCTTACGTCATCATCTATGCGGCCTCTTCTAACAACTAAGCACTGGAATCGCTGCTGGTTGAGCGAATGATATTAAATTAGATCAGTTAAGTGCTCATGTGCTCACGGATGAGCTGCTGAACTTGGAAGCTTTGACTAGTAACTGTTACAATTATTTGCAATAATCCTACATGCACTAAAATTAGATCGATGAATTTAGCTTTTGTTGTTGTCGGCTGCTTGAGTGCTTCCATAAATTATTGCACAGACTGAACCTGTACTGAGCTAGTTGGCAAAATAAGTCAAAGTTTGGAATTGAACAATAAGATTGACCAGGGATTGTTTGCTACTCCTTACGCAGTATGAAAACAAATCCTTCTTTCGTCAAACTTTCATTGCTCGTGAGTCATTCAAAATATCCTTTGGGTTCGAAAAATTGCATCCTTGGTACGAAACCACTTGATCAAAACAATTAGTGTCCCAGTATACCCAGTTATAATAAGTGAACGTTATCTTGTGTCCTAAGGATACAGTTTAAGGTTGTTAAATTACTTAGGTTGTATTTGAATTCCATCTTTTACCTTTTGTGTAAAGATAAAATAGCTATTTAAGTTAGTAGTTGCTAACCTATGCCCTTACAGCAAAGTTACCACTGCCTTGTAATAAAAATAAAATAAAAGAACTTGCCAACTTCTGTAGGCAAAGGATTGCAAAATTTTCAATATATAAAATTATCCAACCTCTGTGCAAGAAATTGGATAGCTAGCAGAAGAGTTCATACGTGTCTTTTACCTGTACAATGGATTTTACTTCTCATTCTTATTTCGTGGAAGAAAAAAAAAGAAAGTCAGATAATGGATATATAAGTAATTTGGACATAAAAGAGAATCAAGTCTTTTAGCAATTAATAAGTCGGCCATTTGTGCTGCTTTTTGAATAAAAGTGGTTGTTGATTCCAAAACAAATGGTCAGAATTAGCTTTTGTTCAGGGAGCGGCGACGTGAGATTTGTAAAGGAATATATAAGCTAGTTGGCAAAATATATTCAAAGCTTGATAAGATTGTTAAGTTTGCCGTTTTAGATATACCTGATTATATTGATTGTTATAGTCGGACTGCTATCTGGAGTTGGTGACCATTGGGTGCTGTTTTCTATTACAGGCTGCAGGGGTGTCTGTAAGGACAATGAAACATGCATGATTATTCTTAGGTTATAAGTGGGGAGGCAATAGCACTAGGAAACTACTGGGTCAGCCTGTTTATTGCTTTGCAATAAAAACGAGCAATAACTACCATTAACAGTGGATGTTGAAGGGAAAACCGCTTATAATCCTTTGTTCGTCATGCCTACTTGTCACCCAACGATATAGTCTAGGATTAATTTGATTTCAGTGTGTTATGGTGTTAGATTGAGCTATGTTGTTAGTTTTTGTTGGTCATCAACTATGGAGACAATAACTTTTGGTTTGCAACTAAATGCTAGTGGCAGTAGCAACCCGACAATAGAGAGTTGATGCATTATCTATCGAAAAAAACTATCATCAAACCTGCCAGCAACTTCAGTATCTCAAACCTACAACTCCAATTATTGAAAATATAAGCGCAAAGATTTTCATGCAGACATATAAGTTGTATATGCAAGTAGCTTCAACAAGGAAATCAAATCAGGAACTTCAATCATGCTTAAGCCTCAAGACACAATAAGAGAAAATAATCAGAGTAGCAGCCGGATTAAGGCAAAATTGGAAGCTTCATGCCTGGTAGCAATAGTGGTTCATGCTCTTAGAAGACAACAGATGAAGTCGAAAGCTTCTGATAATTCATAATAGTCAGGTGCAAAAGCTTTAGACTCAAACGGAAGAGAAAATGAACCATTGAAGCAACATAACAATTTGCAACGATCAGTTACTTGAGATTTGTAAAGGAAATTATAATATCAGTTACTTGAGTTTGTACAAGACTATAACAAATAGGCAATGGCTTCTTCTATACATTTCATTTCTCTTATTTTCTGGTTGGGAAAAGAATTGGTAACAAAAGAATCATTTAATCATTGAAAAATATTTAATGGATTTATTTTGTTTTATTTTAGATTGCAGTAACTACTTTTATTCTTGTGGTACATTTTATGTATTCTTAATACCACCCAAAATACCAGTGAGGTTGCTTTGACCGCTGAAGGGATTGCGTCTTTTGTCAAGAAGGTACTACAATTTTTTAACCTTTTGTTTGGATTTTGTTCCAGTTGCTCGTATCATCCGAACATGAGCTTCTTCTTATCCTTAGTAGCATCCTTTTTTGCAGTTTGTGTAAGCAGTTCTAAGTTCTAACCAAATTATTCCAGCATGAAACATACTGTCAACACTGCATTAAAACACACCCACTACCATCCCCGCAGTTCTAACCTATCTCCCTTTTTTTCTCAATGCAACGCACGTTTCTTCCTCTCTCACGACCACAACCCAAACACGTTGCCACTTCGGTTCGCGGGCTGGGCTAGGTTGGTGGTCGAGTTCGGTCGTGGGCTTGTGGATGTACGGTTCGGCTTTGGGAACGAAGTTAGCGGGGCTGAGCTGGTGTCAATGAACAGAGCTCGACTTAGTAAACAGAATCGAACACCAACTCTGAAAGCTCAGTCCCAAATCCCAATTGCCACTTACAAGTTCGTCGAAACTCGTTATATTTGGAGTTTTGCCACTATTTATTTCGTATATAATGGCTGAGTGGGCCTTCATTTTATTCCCCACCATAGTTTATTTACAATTTATTCTAAAGCCACCCTTATCATCTCTTATACTATTGTCAGAAGGAATAAACGTACCAACCAATTTATAATATACAAACTCGAAATTATATGTCACTTGACACTTGTGTGTTGAATGAAAATCGTATACAACTGTACCCTCATCTTTATATGAATAGTTTTAAAATTCCAGATTTTACCCTACTTCTCGAATCGTACAAGTGCAAGCGAAAGGCAATATGTATGGTTTGGGAAAGTAAATCAAAAGCGAACAAAAGAACAAAAGATATTGTAACAATAATTTCACAATACAGATCTTCACTGCCCCCTGACAAAGCGGCAAAGGTTGTTGCAGCTGTTCCTTATTATCCTGTAGGTTCCGTGAATATTGGATAGCATACATACGTTGCTCATCAATATTACCAATATTAACTATACCGTAGGATCTAGATTAACCCTAGAGGGGGGTGAATAGGGTTATCGCAAATTTTCTCAAATTAAACGCGGAAACAATCAGCAGATAAATAAATATGCAGTAAAGTAATCACACACAAATTTACCCAGCTTCGGCAACCCCTGCCTACTACTGTATTCCCAGATTTCTATTAGAATTAAACAGTCTCCCGCTTACAAACACTCTGACAGACTCGCAGACACTCGCTCCCGCTCACAAACACTCCTACAGACTCGCACACCCTGCTCCGCCTATAGAGTTTCGTTTACTCGCAAACTCTGCTCCCGCCTATAGAGCTTTACAAACTCGCAGCCTCCCTGCTCACTGAACTAATTCTAACTAGACAATCTGACAACACCTAAACCCTAGGTGGTGATTCACTCTGACTGGACTTTGAAAAAACAAAATACAAAATACAGTTTAAACCCAGGGCATAATTTAAATCGTCAATGTAAAATAATTTTTGCCCTCAAATAAAATTGGCCCAAACCTATATTAATTAAACCCGGCCTAAATTAAAACAAAAACTTTAAAAACCTAATTTGATAATTAGACCGGCCCACTTCCCTTTTTTTTCTTCAATAATGTCGGCCCGCTTCTTTTAATCAATTATCGGCCCCCAATCCTTTTCTTTGCTCTGGAAAACTAAATGGCGATTCGATGATTTCTCTCTTCGTTCGATCTGAAATAGGAAGTCGGCTTTTCGATCGATTGCTGGTGATTTAGCCCGATCCTCTTTATCACTTGTTCGATTGAATTTGGCTTTGCCCTAGTTCGTTTCTCTGCAAGTTTGAAGCTTTGGAATTAGGGCTTTTCCCTACTGCAATTTGGGGCTTCAGCTCTGTCGATCTTTCTGGCTTGCGATTCCCTTTGTGGATTTTGAGCTTTGTTAGAGTTTTTCGAAGCTCCGGTATTGCTTCGATCGTTGTTGGATATCTTCAAGGTTGCCTGGTTCGATCGATTTTGAAATGCTTTCTTTCGTTGCTTCGATGAGTTCGTCAGTTGTTTCAGGTTTGATTTTTATCACTGTTGCTCTTCGATTTTGTATTCGAATTCTTATGCTTTATTGTTGTTGGTGATTATTGGGTTTTCTCTGATTTTCACCACACTCGTCAATGATGATTTGGGTCTCCTTATATAGTCGTTTGATTTGGTTTACGTGATATTCACGTTGTTGAAACTTTCCTGTTTTAAGCTCCGATATATTTGGAAATTCCTTTCGATGCACGGCTTTATTTTTTTACAGTTTCTGGTCATCTCGATTTGAATTTTCTTCACGGTATTGAAACTTTCCTGATTTTCAAATCTTTGACCTTTTCAAAAATACGATTTCGGCATTGAATATTGTTATGACTTCGACACTTCCATTTGTTCATCTCTGTAGCATTGATTTATTGACTTACGTCTGCATTTTTATTCTTCGACTTCTGTAATCTTCTCTGATCATCTGATTGGACATTCACGACTGTTTATTATGCTGCATCACTTGTAGTTCTGTATATGCTTGTTTTGATGTACTTTGGTCATTTTGTTCGTTGAACTTGCTACTGTTCATGGTGATGTTGACACTTGATGCACTGTGTATGTATATTTTTTTCTTTGTCAATCTACTTGAGAATTTACTTCGGTCTGTGATGTTGAACTATTATTTGATTCTCGGACTCGGCTTCGATCACTTTGTCATTACAGTGTTTAATCTTTAGCCACTGTCTTCACTTGAGTTTGCAGTTAAGTCTGGTTGTATTGATTTATGTAGCTTGTTGTAGTAGTCTGATGACCTGATACTTGTATCTTATGTACCCTGAGTAGCTCTGGTTACTTGATCATCTTGTTCAACACTGTTTTACTTGAACATTTGCCACTGATTGTCTGCATTGCATATATTTGAGTCAGTGTTGCAACTGAACACTTGAACTTGAGCCTGTTGCCATTCTGTTTGATCTTTGGTCATATGAACATCACTGAGTGCTTGTGTATTCTTGTATTGCATTGCTTCATATTGCTCTCTGCATACTTGAACTGTCATTGTAGTCTTTTGTTGCAGTGATCATTGAACTGCTTGCAAACTGTCTTGCTTTGTTTTTCATCCATTTACTTCATATAAACTTGAGTCTGCATTTGAGTTCATCCTTATTTGTATTGTTGCAGTATCATGTTGACAGACTTGATCACTTGAGTTTGCCTGCTTGGTGGCTTTTGTTGTTGTCCAGTTTGTACTTGTACATGCATTTTCCTTGTTGCAGTTACACTTTGAATTTTGATCGAGTCTATTGGCACTTTGTGTTGAATCTGATATAGATTTGACCTTGTGCACTCGAGTTGGCGAGGCAGTGCACACGTGCATACGTGTGTACTGCAGCCACTCGTAAATACCTGTCCCTGATATGAATACTGATATGCACAGATATTACACAATCAAAGATGATGACGTTAACCCATATATCTGAGACAACGATAAAACAAATTTTATATTTTTGCAAATTCAAATTTGTTTCTGTTCAGATTACTGCTGTAGATTGTCAATTATACAGGTACACAGGAAGACAAGACAAACACTGAAGCTGGACAATGCGGATGAGTGATTGAGTGATGTAGTGAGGTTGTTACTGTAAAATCAAATTGTGATGTATTCAGAAATTGTACAGTTTTAGTGAGTCAGAATTTGTACTATTCAAAATTTGTAATAAAAAGATTGTTTGAATAAAATTTCAGTTTGAATTCAAATTCTATGTTGATAAAATTTCTGTTATTTCTGTATATGTATAATCTGTAAACACATCTAAAATACGATATATATAGTTTGTTATTATCAAACAATAAACACACATCAAACAATCTCCCCCTTTTGATGATGACAAACATATATTAAAGATTTTGAAATTCCAGTAGATGTGTTTAAACATGAGATATTTAGCTCCCCCTACATGTATGCTCCCCCTACATGAATACTCCCCCTACAACTGAGACCACTCCCTATTTAGAAGATTTAGGAAATTACAGACGAATAAAAGAACTATAGAAAATAACTAACAACATTTAACAAATTTGGTGTAGTATTCCAAAAATACTTATTTTCTTATCAAAATCTCTTCCTTCTCCCCCTTTTGTTATCATCAAAAGACTGACAAAAAATAATGAAACAGTAGGGGAAAACAAATGAAAAAAAAACAGGGAAAAACCATAATATATCATAACAAGATAACAATTTCCACATTTTAGAGAATGGATCGATGATTTGATTTTTATAATGAGAAGAGAGATGTTCTATTCTATTTTAATTTTAAAAAGATTTGACATTTAAGCACAAAAAAATAAGCACTTACTAACCACGCATAACCATAAGGACTTTTAAATGGGATTAGCAGTTACTCATTAGTTATCAAGCTCCATCCATGCATAACCATAAGGACTTTTAAATGAGAATGGAGTGATGATAACCTCTCATGATCCATCCATGCATAACCATAAGGACTTTTAAATGAGAATGGATGCATGAGGAATATTTTAAAATTTTCTTTGATTTTTTTTTAATTTAAAAAGCAATTCACTCTTCTCATTTTTCAAAACCATTATGAATGATAGAAAGATGGTAGAAATAGAAATGGTCGTGGAATAAGTTACCAAATTAATCATATTATGAAATTTCATAAACCAAACGTATTTCCACTACTGAATACCATATTCGAATCAATCTTTGAATGATATCCAAAACAGGTTTGAATTCTAGAAATTGAAGTTGAAAATAAATATCCAAGAATATTTCAACCAAAAATTGAAAAATGATTAGTCAATTTCCATAATCCCCAAATCCAAACGTAATCTGGAAAATCTGTCTTCGAGGAGGGGTTTTGTGAAAATATCAGCAAGTTGATTCTCAGTTGAAATGAATTCAATGCAAATGTTTTTTTCTAGCAATGTGATAAAAAAATGGTGTTTCACATCAATGTGTTTCGTGAGTGAATGGAGAGCAGGATTATTAGACAATGAAATTAGTGAGTGTCCTAACATGAAGCATGTCCTACTAGTACTTTTCCTGTCAACCAGTGAACCTGTATAATCAACATCAGAATAACCAACTAAATTAAAGTTTTCACACGAAAGATATCATAGTCCAAATTTGTGTGTGTGTGAAAAATATCTCAAAATTTCGTTTAGTGGTATTCAAATGTGATTCTTTAGAATTAGAGTGAAAACGTGTACACAAACACACAGAAAACATAATATGGAGTCTAGAAGCAGTTAAGAACCATTTCAACAGTATCAGATTCATCTTCAGAAATAAAACTACGGTGTTAACAAAACTCACACAAACTTTTATCAAATGAAGAGCGAGTGTGTATACCTTCCGTAGTATCACAGTTAAAATATCAAGATTATCCCAAAAACAATTTGAAGTTTTCATTAGTGAAGCAACAGTTTCAACAGTTTCTCAAAAACCTTTTATAGCATGAGCAATCATAGTTTGACCAAACATATTAAGTTTAAGAAGAAAATGGTTGATCAATTTTCAAGCACAGATTAAAATCGAATCATATAAGATCATAAATCAAGCAAGTTAGATTCTGTCATCCATCACAATTACTTCGAGTAAGATGATTGGTTAAAACTCAGAATTAACATCATCAATCATAACTGGCTGATCTAATTCAGATGCAGATTCTTACCGGTTATCTATCGTTTGAAAGAAATGCAACTACCTGTTTTACCTGTACGATAATCTTTCGTTGTTTGCCCATAGTGAATCTGTCACCTTTATACTAGGCTAAGGAACGTTGATTTGACACCCGTTGTATATCTGGAACAGCCAGAATCCAGATAACACCAATGTTGTTCCTCAGCCTGCCACCATACCTACATGGTTAAAGATGTATGTGACCTATTTATAGGTCCATGGTTGTTAGTGGCAGAATAGTTATTAATAAACAATCCCTTTGGAACCCAAACTTGTTTTGTCCTTTCATTCTTGTTCCAATACACTTGAAATTTATTCGTAGAAGTTTTAGGAATCCAAACTTGTATACATTTCGTGTTCTTGTTCCTATGACTACCATTTTCAACACGATGTCCAAATATTTCAAGTTCAGTAAAGATGCCCTTTCCTTTTGCACTATCATCAACTTGTGATTTACCAAAACCTAGCCCTTTTCGGTTGTTAGCAAACAGTTGGTTTCCTAACAGCATATTGAATGATTTTTCTCCTCTAGAAAAGTTATTCAGTGATTTTTCAAGATCTTGGACTTTGGTTTTCAGTGTTGAGTTTTCAGACACAAGTGAGGTGCATCTATTTATAAAATCCTTTTTCCTAGTCTCAATGGTCTCTTTTAGATTCAAACTTTCTTTTTCAAGATCCTCGAAGCTATTCTTCAGTTTTGATAATTCTGAATCTAAAATTTTATAGTTTTTACATTCTAGGTTTTGAATTTTTTCAAGTTCAGATTCTAATCTAAAATTTTCACAGGCAAGTTCTTTCTTATCAGATTTCATTTTTTCATTTTTAGTATCAAGAGCTTCAACAGTTTTAGTAAGATCGAGGCACAAATAAACAAGATCTTTATAAGAATAGTTTTTTACCTCATTGTATTCTTTTGAGCTTGCTTCTGAATCTGATCTTGATTCCTCTGAGCTTGCTTCTGAATCTGATCTGACCGTAAGAAACAGGTTAGCCTTCTCTGAGCTATCAGTTGAAACTTCCTCATCATCCCAATTTGCTGCGAAGGCCTTCTTCTTCTTTTTCTTTCCTTTGTTGATTTTGAGGAGTGGACAATTTTGTTTGAAGTGACCAGGTTTGTTGCAATTATAGCAGATTAATTCGTTTTCAGAGTTGTCTGAATCTTTAGATCTATTACCACTGGTCTTCTTCTTTCGTGGCTTGAATTTCGACCATCTTCTGAAATTATTGACAGCCACTGTAAGTCCTTCAATTGGATCAACTTCTTCTTCATCACTCTCTTCTTTGCTCTTTAAGGCAATCGTCTTCTTCTTTGGTTTGGAATTGATGCGTTCCTCCTTTGCTTTCAACTCAAGCTCATACGTCATCAGATTTCCGATCAAATCCTCCATGCGTAGTTTACTCAAATCTTTCGATTCTTGTATTGCCGTGACTTTTGCCTCAAAGTTCATTGGTAGGACTCATAGTATTTTCCTTATCAGCTCTACCTCAGAGAATTCCTTTCCAAGCGCTCTAGCGTTGTATACCAGTGTTGAGAAGCGTCCAAACATGTCCTTTATACTCTCGCCTTTGTCCATCACAAAATTCTCGTATTCATTGCTGAACAGGGCTAGACGAGACTCCTTGACTTGAGAAGTTCCTTCGTGTGTCACCTCCAAAGTATGCCAAATTTCCTGCGCAGTTGTACAATGAGAAATTCTATTAAATTCATTCTTATCAAGAGCACAGATTAAAGCATTCATAGCTTTAGCATTTGTAGTTTTTAATTTCTTATCATTAGCGTCCCACCTATCCTTAGGTTTAAGACTCTCAGTATCACCAACAATTATAGTGGGAGCTTTATAGCCAGTTTCAATAATATCCCAAACATCATAATCTACAAAACTAAGATAAATACCCATCCTAACCTTCCAATACGCATAATCACTCCCATTAAACATTGGTGGCCTAACAATAGATTGCCCCTCAGAAAAAACATTATTTGATAGATTCATGACTCTAGAGTTAAATTATTTTTTACCTTGCTCTGATACCACTTGTAGGATCTAGATTAACCCTAGAGGGGGGGTGAATAGGGTTATCACAAATTTTCTCAAATTAAACGCGGAAACAATCAGCAGATAAATAAATATGCAGTAAAGTAAATCACACACAAATTTACCCAGCTTCGGCAACCCCTGCCTACTACTGTATTCCCAGATTTCTATTAGAATTAAACAGTCTCCCGCTTACAAACACTCTGACAGACTCGCAGACACTCGCTCCCGCTCACAAACACTCCTACAGACTCGCACACCCTGCTCCGCCTATAGAGTTTCGTTTACTCGCAAACTCTGCTCCCGCCTATAGAGCTTTGCAAACTCGCAGCCTTCCTGCTCACTGAACTAATTCTAACAAGACAATCTGACAACACCTAAACCCTAGGTGGTGATTCACTCTGACTGGACTTTGAAAAAACAAAATACAAAATACAGTTTAAACCCAGGGCATAATTTAAATCGTCAATGTAAAATAATTTTTGCCCTCAAATAAAATTGGCCCAAACCTATATTAATTAAACCCGGCCTAAATTAAAATAAAAACTTTAAAAACCTAATTTGATAATTAGACCGGCCCACTTCCCTTTTTTTTCTTCAATAATGTCGGCCCGCTTCTTTTAATCAATTATCGGCCCCCAATCCTTTTCTTTGCTCTGGAAAAATAAATGGCGATTCGATGATTTCTCTCTTCGTTCGATCTGAAATAGGAAGTCGGCTTTTCGATCGATTGCTGGTGATTTAGGCCGATCCTCTTTATCACTTGTTCGATTGAATTTGGCTTTGCCCTAGTTCGTTTCTCTGCAAGTTTGAAGCTTTGGAATTAGGGCTTTTCCCTACTGCAATTTGGGGCTTCAGCTCTGTCGATCTTTCTGGCTTGCGATTCCCTTTGTGGATTTTGAGCTTTGTTAGAGTTTTTCGAAGCTCCGGTATTGCTTCGATCGTTGTTGGATATCTTCAAGGTTGCCTGGTTCGATCGATTTTGAAATGCTTTCTTTCGTTGCTTCGATGAGTTCGTCAGTTGCTTCAGGTTTGATTTTTATCACTGTTGCTCTTCGATTTTGTATTCGAATTCTTATGCTTTATTGTTGTTGGTGATGATTGGGTTTTCTCTGATTTTCACCACACTCGTCAATGATGATTTGGGTCTCCTTATATATTCGTTTGATTTGGTTTACGTGATATTCACGTTGTTGAAACTTTCCTGTTTTAAGCTCCGATATATTTGGAAATTCCTTTCGATGCACAGCTTTATTTTTTTACTGTTTCTGGTCATCTCGATTTGAATTTTCTTCACGGTATTGAAACTTTCCTGATTTTCAAATCTTTGACCTTTTCAAAAATACGATTTCGGCATTGAATATTGTTATGACTTCGACACTTCCATTTGTTCATCTCTGTAGCATTGATTTATTGACTTACGTCTGCATTTTTATTCTTCGACTTCTGTAATCTTCTCTGATCATCTGATTGGACATTCGCGACTGTTTATTATGCTGCATCACTTGTAGTTTTGTATATGCTTGTTTTGATGTACTTTGGTCATTTTGTTCGTTAAACTTGCTACTGTTCATGGTGATGTTGACACTTGATGCACTGTGTATGTACATTTGTTTCTTTGTCAATCTACTTGAGAATTTACTTCGGTCTGTGATGTTGAACTATTATTTGATTCTCGGACTCGGCTTCGATCACTTTGTCATTACAGTGTTTATTCTTTAGCCACTGTCTTCACTTGAGTTTGCAGTTAAGTCTGGTTGTATTGATTTATGTAGCTTGTTGTAGTAGTCTGATGACCTGATACTTGTAGCTTATGTACCCTGAGTAGCTCTGGTTACTTGATCATCTTGTTCAACACTGTTTTACTTGAACATTTGCCACTGATTGTCTGCATTGCATATATTTGAGTCAGTGTTGCAACTGAACACTTGAACTTGAGCCTGTTGCCATTCTGTTTGATCTTTAGTCATATGAACATCACTGAGTTGCTTGTGTATTCTTGTATTGCATTGCTTCATATTGCTCTCTGCATACTTGAACTGTCATTGTAGTCTTTTGTTGTAGTGATCATTGAACTGCTTGCAAACTGTCTTGCTTTGTTTTTCATCCATTTACTTCATATAAACTTGAGTCTGCATTTGAGTTCATCCTTATTTGTATTGTTGCAGTATCATGTTGACAGACTTGATCACTTGAGTTTGCCTGCTTGGTGGCTTTTGTTGTTGTCCAGTTTGTACTTGTACATGCATTTGCCTTGTTGCAGTTACACTTTGAATTTTGATCGAGTCTATTGGCACTTTGTGTTGAATCTGATATAGATTTGACCTTGTGCACTCGAGTTGGCGAGGCAGTGCACACGTGCATACGTGTGTACTGCAGCCACTCGTAAATACCTGTCCCTGATATGAATACTGATATGCACAGATATTACACAATCAAAGATGATGACGTTAACCCATATATCTGAGACAACGATAAAACAAATTTTATATTTTTGCAAATTCAAATTTGTTTCTGTTCAGATTACTGCTGTAGATTGTCAATTATACAGGTACACAGGAAGACAAGACAAACACTGAAGCTGGACAATGCGGATGAGTGATTGAGTGATGTAGTGAGGTTGTTACTGTAAAATCAAATTGTGATGTATTCAGAAATTGTACAGTTTTAGTGAGTCAGAATTTGTACTATTCAAAATTTGTAATAAAAAGATTGTTTGAATAAAATTTCAGTTTGAATTCAAATTCTGTGTTGATAAAATTTCTGTTATTTCTGTATATGTATAATCTGTAAACACATCTAAAATACGATATATATAGTTTGTTATTATCAAACACTAAACACACATCAAACAATCTCCCCCTTTTGATGATGACAAACATATATTAAAGATTTTGAAATTCCAATAGATGTGTTTAAACATGAGATATTTAGCTCCCCCTACATGTATGCTCCCCCTACATGAATACTCCCCCTACAACTGAGACCACTCCCTATTTAGAAGATTTAGGAAATTACAGACGAATAAAAGAACTATAGAAAATAACTAACAACATTTAACAAATTTGGTGTAGTATTCCAAAAATACTTATTTTCTTATCAAAATCTCTTCCTTCTCCCCCTTTTGTTATCATCAAAAGACTGACAAAAAATAATGAAACAGTAGGGGAAAACAAATGAAAAAAAAACAGGGAAAAACCATAATATATCATAACAAGATAACAATTTCCACATTTTAGAGAATGGATCGATGATTTGATTTTTATAATGAGAAGAGAGATGTTCTATTCTATTTTAATTTTAAAAAGATTTGACATTTAAGCACAAAAAAATAAGCACTTACTAACCACGCATAACCATAAGGACTTTTAAATGGGATTAGCAGTTACTCATTAGTTATCAAGCTCCATCCATGCATAACCATAAGGACTTTTAAATGAGAATGGAGTGATGATAACCTCTCATGATCCATCCATGCATAACCATAAGGACTTTTAAATGAGAATGGATGCATGAGGAATATTTTAAAATTTTCTTTGATTTTTTTTTAATTTAAAAAGCAATTCACTCTTCTCATTTTTCAAAACCATTATGAATGATAGAAAGATGGTAGAAATAGAAATGGTCGTGGAATAAGTTACCAAATTAATCATATTATGAAATTTCATAAACCAAACGTATTTCCACTACTGAATACCATATTCGAATCAATCTTTGAATGATATCCAAAACAGGTTTGAATTCTAGAAATTGAAGTTGAAAATAAATATCCAAGAATATTTCAACCAAAAATTGAAAAATGATTAGTCAATTTCCATAATCCCCAAATCCAAACGTAATCTGGAAAATCTATCTTCGAGGAGGGGTTTTGTGAAAATATCAGCAAGTTGATTCTCAGTTGAAATGAATTCAATGCAAATGTTTTTTTCTAGCAATGTGATAAAAAAATGGTGTTTCACATCAATGTGTTTCGTGAGTGAATGGAGAGCAGGATTATTAGACAATGAAATTAGTGAGTGTCCTAACATGAAGCATGTCCTACTAGTACTTTTCCTGTCAACCAGTGAACCTGTATAATCAACATCACAATAACCAACTAAATTAAAGTTTTCACACGAAAGATATCATAGTCCAAATTTGTGTGTGTGTGAAAAATATCTCAAAATTTCGTTTAGTGGTATTCAAATGTGATTCTTTAGAATTAGAGTGAAAACGTGTACACAAACACACAGAAAACATAATATGGAGTCTAGAAGCAGTTAAGAACCATTTCAACAGTATCAGATTCATCTTCAGAAATAAAACTACGGTGTTAACAAAACTCACACAAACTTTTATCAAATGAAGAGCGAGTGTGTATACCTTCCGTAGTATCACAGTTAAAATATCAAGATTATCCCAAAAACAATTTGAAGTTTTCATCAGTGAAGCAACAGTTTCAACAGTTTCTCAAAAACCTTTTATAGCATGAGCAATCATAGTTTGACCAAACATATTAAGTTTAAGAAGAAAATGGTTGATCAATTTTCAAGCACAGATTAAAATCGAATCATATAAGATCATAAATCAAGCAAGTTAGATTCTGTCATCCATCACAATTACTTCGAGTAAGATGATTGGTTAAAACTCAGAATTAACATCATCAATCATAACTGGCTGATCTAATTCAGATGCAGATTCTTACCAGTTATCTATCGTTTGAAAGAAATGCAACTACCTGTTTTACCTGTACGATAATCTTTCGTTGTTTGCCCATAGTGAATCTGTCACCTTTATACTAGGCTAAGGAACGTTGATTTGACACCCGTTGTATATCTGGAACAGCCAGAATCCAGATAACACCAATGTTGTTCCTCAGCCTGCCACCATACCTACATGGTTAAAGATGTATGTGACCTATTTATAGGTCCATGGTTGTTAGTGGCAGAATAGTTATTAATAAACAATCCCTTTGGAACCCAAACTTGTTTTGTCCTTTCATTCTTGTTCCAATACACTTGAAATTTATTCGTAGAAGTTTTAGGAATCAAAACTTGTATACATTTCATGTTCTTGTTCCTATGACTACCATTTTCAACACGATGTCCAAATATTTCACGTTCAGTAAAGATGCCCTTTCCTTTTGCACTATCATCAACTTGTGATTTACCAAAACCTAGCCCTTTTCGGTTGTTAGCAAACAGTTGGTTTCCTAACAGCATATTGAATGATTTTTCTCCTCTAGAAAAGTTATTCAGTGATTTTTCAAGATCTTGGACTTTGGTTTTCAGTGTTGAGTTTTCAGACACAAGTGAGGTGCATCTATTTATAAAATCCTTTTTCCTAGTCTCAATGGTCTCTTTTAGATTCAAACTTTCTTTTTCAAGATCCTCGAAGCTATTCTTCAGTTTTGATAATTCTGAATCTAAAATTTTACAGTTTTTACATTCTAGGTTTTGAATTTTTTCAAGTTCAGATTCTAATCTGAAATTTTCACAGGCAAGTTCTTTCCTATCAGATTTCAGTTTTTCATTTTTAGTATCAAGAGCTTCAACAGTTTTAGTAAGATCGAGGCACAAATAAACAAGATCTTTATAAGAATAGTTTTTTACCTCATTGTATTCTTTTGAGCTTGCTTCTGAATCTGATCTTGATTCCTCTGAGCTTGCTTCTGAATCTGATCTTACCGTAAGACACAGGTTAGCCTCCTCTGAGCTATCAGTTGAAACTTCCTCATCATCCCAAGTTGCTGCGAAGGCCTTCTTCTTCTTTTTCTTTCCTTTGTTGATTTTGAGGAGTGGACAATTTTGTTTGAAGTGACCAGGTTTGTTGCAATTATAGCAGATTAATTCGTTTTCAGAGTTGTCTGAATCTTTAGATCTATTACCACTGGTCTTCTTCTTTCGTGGCTTGAATTTCGACCATCTTCTGAAATTATTGACAGCCACTGTAAGTCCTTCAATTGGATCAACTTCTTCTTCATCACTCTCTTCTTTGCTCTTTAAGGCAATCGTCTTCTTCTTTGGTTCGGAATTGATGCGTTCCTCCTTTGCTTTCAACTCAAGCTCATACGTCATCAGATTTCCGATCAAATCCTCCATGCGTAGTTTACTCAAATCTTTCGATTCTTGTATTGCCGTGACTTTTGCCTCAAAGTTCATTGGTAGGACTCGTAGTATTTTCCTTATCAGCTCTACCTCAGAGAATTCCTTTCCAAGCGCTCTAGCGTTGTATACCAGTGTTGAGAAGCGTCCAAACATGTCCTTTATACTCTCGCCTTTGTCCATCACAAAATTCTCGTATTCATTGCTGAACAGGGCTAGACGAGACTCCTTGACTTGAGAAGTTCCTTTGTGTGTCACCTCCAAAGTATGCCAAATTTCCTGCGCAGTTGTACAATGAGAAATTCTATTAAATTCATTCTTATCAAGAGCACAGATTAAAGCATTCATAGCTTTAGCATTTGTAGTTTTTAATTTCTTATCATTAGCGTCCCACCTATCCTTAGGTTTAAGAATCTCAGTATCACCAACAATTATAGTGGGAGCTTTATAGCCAGTTTCAATAATATCCCAAACATCATAATCTACAGAACTAAGATAAATACCCATCCTAACCTTCCAATACGCATAATCACTCCCATTAAACATTGGTGGCCTAACAATAGATTGCCCCTCAGAAAAAGCATTATTTGATAGATTCATGACTCTAGAGTTAAATTTTTTTTACCTCGCTCTGATACCACTTGTAGGATCTAGATTAACCTTAGAGGGGGTGAATAGGGTTATCGCAAATTTTCTCAAATTAAACGCGGAAACAATCAGCAGATAAATAAATATGCAGTAAAGTAAATCACACACAAATTTACCCAGCTTCGGAAACCCCTGCCTACTGCTGCATTCCCAGATTTCTATTAGAATTAAACAGTCTCCCACTTACAAACACTCTGACAGACTCGCAGACAATCGCTCCCGCTCACAAACACTCCTACAGACTCACACACCCTGCTCCGCCTATAGAGTTTCGTTTACTCGCAAACTCTGCTCCCGCCTATAGAGCTTTGCAAACTCGCAGCCTCCCTGCTCACTGAACTAATTCTAACTAGACAATCTGAAAACACCTAAACCCTAGGTGGTGATTCACTCTGACTGGACTTTGAAAAAACAAAATACAAAATACAGTTTAAACCCAGGGCATAATTTAAATCGTCAATGTAAAATAATTTTTGCCCTCAAATAAAATTGGCCCAAACCTATATTAATTAAACCCGGCCTAAATTAAAATAAAAACTTTAAAAACCTAATTTGATAATTAGACCAGCCCACTTCCCTTTTTTTCTTCAATAATGTCGGCCCGCCTTTTAATCAATTATCGGCCCCAATCCTTTTCTTTGCTCTGGAAAAATAAATGGCGATTCGATGATTTCTCTCTTCGTTCGATCTGAAATAGGAAGTCGGCTTTTCGATCGATTGCTGGTGATTTAGCCCGATCCTCTTTATCACTTGTTAGATTGAATTTGGCTTTGCCCTAGTTCGTTTCTCTGCAAGTTTGAAGCTTTGGAATTAGGGCTTTTCCCTACTGCAATTTGGGGCTTCAGCTCTGTCGATCTTTCTGGCTTGCGATTCCCTTTGTGGATTTTGAGCTTTGTTAGAGTTTTTCGAAGCTCCGGTATTGCTTCGATCGTTGTTGGATATCTTCAAGGTTGCCTGGTTCGATCGATTTTGAAATGCTTTCTTTCGTTGCTTCGATGAGTTCGTCAGTTGCTTCAGGTTTGATTTTTATCACTGTTGCTCTTCGATTTTGTATTCGAATTCTTATGCTTTATTGTTGTTGGTGATGATTGGGTTTTCTCTGATTTTCACCACACTCGTCAATGATGATTTGGGTCTCCTTATATATTCGTTTGATTTGGTTTACGTGATATTCACGTTGTTGAAACTTTCCTGTTTTAAGCTCCGATATATTTGGAAATTCCTTTCGATGCACGGCTTTATTTTTTTACTGTTTCTGGTCATCTCGATTTGAATTTTCTTCACGGTATTGAAACTTTCCTGATTTTCAAATCTTTGACCTTTTCAAAAATACGATTTCGGCATTGAATATTGTTATGACTTCGACACTTCCATTTGTTCATCTCTGTAGCATTGATTTATTGACTTACGTCTGCATTTTTATTCTTCGACTTCTGTAATCTTCTCTGATCATCTGATTGGACATTCGCGACTGTTTATTATGCTGCATCACTTGTAGTTCTGTATATGCTTGTTTTGATGTACTTTGGTCATTTTGTTCGTTAAACTTGCTACTGTTCATGGTGATGTTGACACTTGATGCACTGTGTATGTACATTTGTTTCTTTGTCAATCTACTTGAGAATTTACTTCGGTCTGTGATGTTGAACTATTATTTGATTCTCGGACTCGGCTTCGATCACTTTGTCATTACAGTGTTTATTCTTTAGCCACTGTCTTCACTTGAGTTTGCAGTTAAGTCTGGTTGTATTGATTTATGTAGCTTGTTGTAGTAGTCTGATGACCTGATACTTGTAGCTTATGTACCCTGAGTAGCTCTGGTTACTTGATCATCTTGTTCAACACTGTTTTACTTGAACATTTGCCACTGATTGTCTGCATTGCATATATTTGAGTCAGTGTTGCAACTGAACACTTGAACTTGAGCCTGTTGCCATTCTGTTTGATCTTTGGTCATATGAACATCACTGAGTTGCTTGTGTATTCTTGTATTGCATTGCTTCATATTGCTCTCTGCATACTTGAACTGTCATTGTAGTCTTTTGTTGTAGTGATCACTGAACTGCTTGCAAACTGTCTTGCTTTGTTTTTCATCCATTTACTTCATATAAACTTGAGTCTGCATTTGAGTTCATCCTTATTTGTATTGTTGCAGTATCATGTTGACAGACTTGATCACTTGAGTTTGCCTGCTTGGTGGCTTTTGTTGTTGTCCAGTTTGTACTTGTACATGCATTTGCCTTGTTGCAGTTACACTTTGAATTTTGATCGAGTCTATTGGCACTTTGTGTTGAATCTGATATAGATTTGACCTTGTGCACTCGAGTTGGCGAGGCAGTGCACACGTGCATACGTGTGTACTGCAGCCACTCGTAAATACCTGTCCCTGATATGAATACTGATATGCACAAATATTACACAATCAAAGATGATGACGTTAACCCATATATCTGAGACAACGATAAAACAAATTTTATATTTTTGGAAATTCAAATTTGTTTCTGTTCAGATTACTGCTGTAGATTGTCAATTATACAAGTACACAGGAAGACAAGACAAACACTGAAGCTGGACAATGCGGATGAGTGATTGAGTGATGTAGTGAGGTTGTTACTGTAAAATCAAATTGTGATGTATTCAGAAATTGTACAGTTTTAGTGAGTCAGAATTTGTACTATTCAAAATTTGTAATAAAAAGATTGTTTGAATAAAATTTCAGTTTGAATTCAAATTCTGTGTTGATAAAATTTCTGTTATTTCTGTATATGTATAATCTGTAAACACATCTAAAATACGATATATATAGTTTGTTATTATCAAACACTAAACACACATCAAACATATACAATAAAAAAATTTGACTGAATAGGTGTTCAGAATTAAGAAAACAAATGGAAATTCTAATCAAAGACATCAAGAACGAAATGCAAATGAAAAATGTTACCTGATACAAAAGTGTTCATACCTGAGTAGACGGAGGTGGAAAAGAGAAACCCTAGATTCGTAGTTCGCAATCAAGATCTTCCTTCATCTTCGTCGATTTGATAGGAAAAAGGGAGAAGGCGGTGGCAGAAGCGGAGGCGGTGGCAGACGGCCGGGGCGGTGGCAGACGGTGGAGTCGGTGGCAGATGAAATCGCGTAGGAATGAAAAAGAAGTAAAACATGAGAGGGAAAAATGAAATTATCGTGAGAAATGAGATAACTGTTGTTAAAAGATAAATTTACAATCTTATCCTTCTTCTTTTCATTATTTACGAAATTACCATATTTACTAACGGTAATAACTGTTATAAATGGTTGTAACGGATATAACCGTTAGAAATTTGTAACGGTTATTACCGTTACAAATTGAAAGCGGAAAAGTGTTACAAAATGGGCTGTTTGGTGTAATAAAATCGTCAATCTTATAAATATCGTCAATCTTATAAATATCATCAATCTTATATAATAAAATCGTGAATTTAATTATATAATAAAATCGTCAATCTTATAAATATCATAACTATTTCATACGAGGTCGGAATTGGACAAAACAAGCGGCGATGGGGTCGTGACGACGAGCACTACATTCTAGAACTGATTTGGAGATGATTGGAGCTAGTTAAAATTTTAGATTAAATCGAACGTCGTTCAATTTAATTTAAAATTGAAAACTCAAGGTGAGTGTTTTATAACGCTCATAATGTACTAGAATATTTTTATGCTAGTTAAATTTGAATTTATGAAGTGATATGAATTTATTGGTCATTGTTTGATAAATTTGATTGTTATTTGAATTAACCATTATAAATTAAAATTGTCAGTTAAATTTGAAATTGAATTGCCAGTAAACTACCCGATTTTAATAACTATGAAACTGTTGTGAATTATATTGTATGTCTGTATGATTGATTGTAATATATGCCATTTGATTGATATTTGGATGATTAGATATTTATTTGTTTATATATATCCTGTTATCACCCTGTATATTATTTACAGTGTATAAAACAGCAAATTGAATTATTTCGAATAAATTAAGAAATAGGTTGAAATGATATATACCTATGACGCCGTGATTTGGATTAAAATGATATATATCCATCCCTGAAATTAAATTGAAGTAACTGATCACTTGGCCCTAGGATAGAAAATTATATACGGACACCGGATTGGTTAAATTAAATGATTTTAAAACTTTTGATTTGAAAATTATTTAAATGATTTTGATTTAAAAGAAATAAAATCGAATCTAATTAAATTAAATTATTTTCGAACTTGACCTCAAATTTTGGAATTAAATTTGGTAATCGAAATTGTTTAAATAATCAAACTTGAGATTTTGAAGTTATAATCGAAATATAATTTGAATTTTGAAAATTGATTTTTTTTAAAAGGAATTGAAATTTTGTATGGACTTTTAATATTGCTAAATAAAAGTGATAAACGATATTTCAAAAATCAAACTCGGAATTTATAAAAATCAAAATGTTTTAAAATTGAGAATTGAATTGAAATTAATTCAAATTGGAACTAAATTGAATTTATTGGAATGGAGATCAAAATTGAATTAATTTGAAATCGAAGTTGAAATCGATTTGAATTGCAATCTAAATTGAATCGATTGAATGGAAATTGGAATTGGGAAGTTGGAATTGAATCGGTTTGACTCTGAACTATTTTCAAATTAATCATTTAATATAAAACTATTTAAAAGCTATGTTCTTTAAATATTCAAATTATTTTGGTTTTCCAAATTATTTTGCTATATAAACCATTTTAACACTTAAACTATTTTTAACTATTTTAAACCATTTAAACTATTTTTAACTATTTTAATTATTTAAACTATTTAAAAACTATTTAAACTATTTTTTAAAAATTCAAACTAGTCAAAGGGTTGAAATATTTATTTTTAAATTATGGATTTAAATATGAATTGGGTTAAATGAAGTTATAACCTAAAAATGAAATTCAAAACAATTTTGGAATCGAAATCTAGATATTGAGGCGAAGATGATTTTGAATTGAAATAGTATATTTGAGTAAATATATTGATTTCGAAATGGATTTGATTTTGAAGTGAATATGATATTTTAATATCAAATATGAACTGTTTTCGAAATGTAAAAGTACCAACCGGTGTGTAAAACGATATTTGGTTGTTAAAGGGACCGAGGCCGGATATGGGCATACTCTATGTCGATACCTGAACCACTTTAACAACTGTGTACGCGGAGGTGACCCCAGAACAAATGGTTGGATTTGGCGTCATTTGCTAGATTTCAAGAAAGAGAACGATGATGGATAGACCTCCGAACTTGTGCCAATGAAATGACTAAAACGGGACGGCTTGACAGGGTCAAGTTGGCTAATTACCCCGAGCAGACATTCGTTCTTCAATTTTCTTGGACTCGGTCCATATCATTACTATTGTTGTTGGTTTCGATTGGTGCACCTTGATTGGGATAGCCTCCCTTTGACTCGATATGGGATGGATGGACGCGGTGGGCGGTCATGGCTATGATGCGTTACCACCAGCCCAACGACCCGAACTGGTAGTATCCTACCTTGGGCATTGCCTCACGTGCCTTGTCATACTTTTATCCCTAAACGTAACCCATACGATTTTGGTTTAGTGTTGTCGTATCATGGCGCATCCCTGACTACCAATGTTCTACTGGTGGTGACAAATACAAATTGTATGCCAATGCTTAAAAATGCGTTAAGGGGGGTCAATGTAAAGCCTTAACGCTAAGAAAGATATTTATTTCACTGATTAGGCATTATATATGTAGCGTATTCTACTACATATAAATATTTTGACGGATCCTTAAGATGGAAAATCCTGTAACGCCCCACTCCGAGACCCACATTAGCAAAGAGTATTTGTAACGACCCAGAATTTTTGATAATTTAAATTTGAATATTTAATTAATTTTAAATATTAATAAATGGAATTTAGAAGTCGAATGATTTATTTTTCTAATATTGGGTTTTATTTGATAATTAAATCGATAAATTAAATAGCGGAATTCCAGAGATAATTGAAAATTGAGTTTAAAATGATTGAAAATGATTTGTAAAATTTTATTTAATCATACTGGGGTTATAGAAAAGTTATAGAACTTTTAAAATTGAATTTGGAATTAATCTGTGAAAATTGGATATTTTAATATTTAATTATCGAGTGTAATAATAGTCAATTTTCGAACAGTCTCAGAATTGAACGAGACCAGTTCCATTGGATCCGTAATAGTTAGTTATTATCGGATTTCAATTTTCGTAGCAAACGGAGTTGTCGTTTGACCGTGGCAACTCGAAACGCATCGATATCGTTTTAATTTTAAATCGTCGAGTTAAAATAGTCATTTTTCAAAAGGTCTCGGATTTCGACGAAACCAGTTTCATCGGATCCGTAATGTGATATTATTGTAAGATTTCAAATTTCGTAATTTTTGGATTTACCATTTGTCCGGTGCAAATTAAAACGCCTCGAAATCAATTTAAATCGGTTTAATTTAAATTGATCGTTTATTGTCATATCTCACACATACGATCGAACTAGCTTCCGAAACCTGTTCCATTGTGTCCGGAACGTGGGGTAAACCCCAGAAACGCTAGTCACCGCGCGTAAATCGGATTCCGGAAAACCTGGATGAATAGTGTTCGGAAATTCTCTATAAATAGCACATTTTCTCAACAAATAAAAAGAAAAAAATTATTAACCCTAACCCTAAAAATGCCGGCCGCCACTTTCAAATTCGAAGGCCAGAAATCACTCGTCTTCTCCCCTAAAATTCTTCCAATCCACTCAATAATGTCACAAACTTTCAACTGCAAAGTGGTAGAGCGTCTCGAGCTCGATAGATCCGTACGGTGAAGTTGGTTCTCGCCGACCATAAGTGGAGCTGCATGCTCGCGTTCATAGCCGTGTCGCGCGCGTCGTTCGAGGTAGTGGGGCCACCGAGTGGAGCGCGGTTCCAGGTGAAGGTTCGTGGGGCCTAGGGCTACGCGTGGGAGGTAGTTGATCAATGTGATGGTGCTCGAATGGGGGTGCGAAAATTAGGGTTTAAGGGCGGCATGGGTTCGTTCGAACCTGGGAATGTCGCGCGTGAAAAAACTGATGGGGGGAGAAAGGGGGATGCGCGGCCCAGATCTCGTGATGAATGGTGAACGACCACGATTTGTTAGGTTATAAATTATTAAAAGGAATTGTAAATTAATCTTCTTTTTATTCGTACGATGTTTAAAATGCAATAACTTTTTCATATATTGTCAGAAAATTACGAAATCAGTTGCGTTGGAATCGTCTCGACGTGTACTTCGCGATGCAACTGAATTGGAGCCATTTGGAGCTAGTTTGAATTTCGGGTAAAATTAAACGCGTGTTTAATTTTATTCGAAATAAACGCTGAAACCGGAATTGAAATCAAGGTGAGATTTTTCTCACTCAAATTGAATGTGGAATTTTTACAGTTATTGATTGATGATTGACTGTTTGGATGTGATATTAGATATAGTAGGATATATATCTATATATATAGCAATATATACATATTGGCATATGTATATATTGGATTGATGATTTCCCGCCTCGTATAGCGGATGAGACCCTATTGCGCCGTTAGTAAGCGGATTTTTATAAAACCTATATACCGCGATAATTCCGTACTGGAGTGGAATTGGTATTGTGCTAACATCTGTGGATGCAGGGAAACAGGTTGGAGGGATCCAACTGGATTCCTCACCGTATTGATTATTTACAGATATTTTGATATATTCTGTTATCATATTGATATATGATATTGACTGTTGTGATGGACTAATTGGTGTTGTTGCATCATCGGATTCAGTTTTGAAATTTAAAAATAACGACTTTTACTTTAAAAGGGTTTTTAAAGTGATTTTTGAAAATATACGTTTTATGGAATTTTTGAATCGATTTATAAACGTAAAAATTTAAAGTTATAAAAGTTATAATTTTAGTGAAATATAACCGAAGTGTCGTTTTTAAAATAAAAGTCGATTTATTTGTAAAATGGTTTAAGTTGGGATTTTTGAATAACCATAAACGATTTGTGTAAAAAGATTTATTAAAATTGATATTTTTTTTAAATCAAATATTGGAATTATAAGATGAGTTTTTATAAGTGTTAAAAATGAAATATTATGGAATCCGTAAGTGAATGAATTTTATAGGTTTATAAATGGTGAAGTTATAAAATGGATGAAACTGTAGAATAAAAGATTTATAAGAGATTAACTTATAAATTGGATTTTTACCTTTAGATGGAATATTTATCGAATTATTTATAAAGGAGATTTATTAAATTGAAGTCGTTAGAAAATAGTAATAGAATTTATAAACGTTGTTTTATAAATTCGAAATCGATAGAATTTGATAAATTAAATATAGAAGATTTTTAAAGAAGATATATTCGCGATTTTGGATAGCGAATTTTTATTAAAATAAAATGTGTAGAAAATAGTGAAATGTAATTAGTGAAGTATATTCACGATTTTGGACAGTGGATATATTGTCAAGTAAAATGGATAGTTTTGGAAAAGCGATATTGTTAAATGAAGTTAATTGTTTTAAAAGATGTTTTAAACGTGTTAATTATCGAAACCATAGATTTCAACATTTATTGTTGAAATAGACGTTTTCGAGGAATAAGGAAATGATGGACTATAACACTGTTGTTATAGTAAATGATTTCCGAAAGGAAATGTTTTATATAGTATTGGGATTTATATATATCTATCTAAATTTCGAATCCCTATACTAGTGATTTTGAGTCGTCGTAACGATGTTTTACGCAACATTCGTTTTGACTCAAATAGATGTCAAATTTATGATTTCCTTAAAGAATGAATATATACTTAATATTGTTTTAAGTATATCGAATATTTTCAAATGTTGAAAATAAATGATTTGTGAATTACTTATTTTTAAATAAGTATGGAAATGCTTTTCCAATATGGAATGAACTGTTTTGAGATTTTATCTTTTAAAGGATAAATTGAAATGTGGAAATTGATTTGAAATTGTTTTCAAATGGTTAAGTGTGGAAATTTTATATCTAGTAAAGATATTTTGGAAGATGAAATAATTTGGAAAATTATTTGGAATCTGATGATGTTGCGCATCTTTATTGATAGTTAAATAACCGACTATCGATAATTACCTTTAGATAGGTATTTGTTGTGAATTGGATGAATTTGAATGCCACACTTGTTTTTAAATAAACGCTCACTATTCGGGTTAACCGGGAAAGGACCATGGGGTCGTATAACCCATTCCGAATATGTGATACGTCGTTATGAATTGCATTCGAAGACCGGTGTTGAAGACCGGATATTTTTGGAAACAGGAAGGATTACCGTCGAGTTACTCTACATCGGCTGATCTCCGGTTTAGAGGTTTTATCACCCTTAGTGACGGGAAGTCCTGACGTGATTGAAAATTATCCGGAATTGCAAGGGCTTCGTGAGAAGTGCCTTCGGTTCTGTTCGATCCCGGAACAGACTTGTATGGATTGTGTGTCTGACGTTACAATTTGAGATATAAAGCTGATTTCTTTCAAATACATTTCTGTTGGTGGCGGAGAATTTATTCTCTTAGCTTAACACCCTTCTCTGAGACGTACGAGCTCAGAGGTTATGTAGTTGAAATTTATCAGCGATATATCCCAATTTGGTAACGTGGCATACTGAGTGTTGCTGTGAAATGATCAGTGTTTGATCATTTGCGATATGATCATTTGTTTGATCTTATATCTTTGTGATCATAGGTTGATCATTTTTGTTTGACCCAAAGCAGGGCTTTTTGAGAAAGCGTAGCTTTGTGGACGAGACTTCGTCGAGCCTCACACCCCGGAAATGGTCGAAACAGGAAGGATGCGGCAAGGTTCTAGGGAGTAGCGCCCCTTAGTGTATGTCATTCCTTCTGGATAAAGGTGGTATCATGGTATGGAGCCCAGATACTTAACCTCTATGGTTACTGCATTATTATTATCTATGTGGTTTGTTGCGAATCGGGGATCCTCGGGAAGATCGGTGACGATCGGGGGATGGCATACGCGTGTCAGTAGTTACCTATTTTTGCAGAGGTAACCCGGCCTTGTGTTGGCAGAGATCCGGTTAGGTTCTCGGGTCGTCTATTCCAAGGACGTACCCATCGTGGATAGGAAGTTCCTTAGCCTGACCATTTGTTGGAAATCCAAAGAAACAATACGTGACTTGTACGGTTTTAGTTGTAGAACCTATCATTCACTTATGGTGGTCACCACTGTTTGGATGGTAGCTATAGTAGGCATAAGTGCGGAATGCCTATGCTGGCTAAGATTAATATTATACTTTCGAAATGTTTTCTACCACTATGCACTAATAATAATATCAAAAAGGATTTGATTTTGCGTAGTAAGCATCTTTGACTATCATAAGAAGAAATCTCCTCCAATTCTGCGTTTGCATTGTGTGTGTGGTGGGAGGTCTTATGGTAGTTTCATTTTCCAAAAGCATTGCGAATTGACTTTAAAATTCTCTGCTGTTTATTTTTAAAGAATAACTGTTTTACGATCTCACACCAGTCACCATGACTGACTCGGAGTTTATTGTTCCCTTCTAAACTCTGGGTGCCCACCAATTTCCACACGGGCAGCCTAGAGTTAGATTATCAGGATATTCTGGATATTCTGGAGCTTTGGAGATGAGCTGGATGACGAGACGTAGTATTTGTATCTGATAGTATTTATTCCGCTGTGTATTCTGTATGAGGACAAGTTTATATAACTGTCCATTGTTGTTTATTGACTCTGATGATATGATGTGATGTAATGTAATGACAGATATAATTCTTTTGTTTTTAAATGATATTCATTTATCTATTATATATTGTTCCGCTGCGATATGTGAGATTCTGATATTGTTCTGTTTCTGTTGCTGTTCTGTTGTTCTTCTTCTTTCTTTCTTCTCTTTTTCTTCTATCTTCTTCTTCTTCTACTTTTTCTTTTTCTTAAAACCATAACTTTTCGGGTTTCCGGCATTCGATGGCTCAGCAGTCGATAAAGTGAGTATCGATGTTGAATTTTCGAAAGTCGAAAATTTTTGGGATGTTACAGTATTACAAGGTAATACCGTCTCCTAATACGGAGAATAGAGCTGGATAGGAGTGACCATCTATATCCTTCTCTTAACTATCTACTGAATGCATCGATAAATGTAGTATATTTTTTTTCATGTGGATCGACATATCCAATAGATACTTAATACAAAACTATAATGGCTATAAGATCTAACAGAACAAAATATAACAACTCAAATGTAAAACATCACAGAACAGCAGAATGACATACATATGTCTAAATACAAATACATCTCCAGTACAAATCCAAAATGATACAACTAAATGGTATGACGACCACTACTCATACATGAGCCCAAAATAATAATACATAGATCAGAGTGTCAATAGATAAGTACAACAAAAAGCTAAATAAGATAGGCTAGCGTATATGCAGAAAGCAAAGTCCATGCGGACGCAAAAGCCAATAGGCTAAGTCCGAAGCACCTAACCTGAAACACCTTTTTATTTGATTAAACAACCTTTAAAAATCAAATACTTCTTTTAAAAATTATTAGAAGAAGTAATTGGTAATAATTAATACAATTATTGTATTTTCTCTAAATAAAACTATTTTCCATTTATTATTAACCCAAACAAATTAAATAAAGTTCCAAATTTTATATTCTTCATTTTAATTTCCAAAATTCATTGTTTATTCCAAATAAACAATTTAATTTCTCCAATTTTATTTTAATTCACAATATTAAATCATAACTACCGTTATAATTTAATATTTACAGGTAATCTCCAACACTAGGGTTGTTACAAATCTCGTAACATCTCTTGAGTTATTGCACGCACGTTATACACTTGATAGGAGATGTGAAAACCCGTAACCATCTCTGACGCCGTGACACTCGTATTTTATATGCAATATCGATTTGACTTACATAAGGATATTTTAGTCCTGACTCGAGTGTTTTGTTCTTTTTATTACGCTCGGGTTAGTCCTGAGTTTTTCAGTTTGTTGAAGGCTGGTTCTGAAGGATGAAGAAGAAGATTTGGTATATTACTACTATTAGTATTCCTGCATCATGCTGTCTGCTGCATTATTTATTTGTCCCCGATGTATTTATAACTCTGATAAATGTTGTATAGATTATAATAAGATGCATTGTATAAACAGCTTCATGAACTGTTTATTTGATTATTATATTTTGTCGTTCCGTTGCGAGATTCTGTGTTTGTGTCTTCTTCGTTTGCCTCTTATTTTCTTATTTACCCCATTAACAATCCACCCTTTTGAATGGGTTGAGTTGACATGTGTGGTTTATTGTCGATTTAAACTGTCCAAAAAGGTGGATCGTTTCGACGCTTAAGACTTCACCAATATCAGATTCAACAATTCGATTAAGACAACCAACAATTTTCGCATTAAAGATGTTCCGATAGAACATGCATTGATTTTCACAAGGATTTTGTCTTTAGAATCCATGATTTTGTCTTTAGAATCCATAGGAGGATTCTTTATTTTTTTTCCTTATGGATCATGTCAATAGTCTCGACAACATATTGTCGGTCTCACCACGAGGACGCTTTTAGGTACAATCTTTGTTAGCATCAGAACTAGTACCCATGTGAAGTGTTGGAGGAGTTTTCTCAACAGGCGATTGAAGAAATGATTCATGTACCATCGACAAGAAGAATTAGATTACCAAATGTTCAATCTGAAACTGTGTAGTGGAAGAGTATGCTCTAATGGCTCTTCTTGGGGTGCAACATACGTGTATGAAAGTTCTCTGATGGCGTCCGCGGGTGCGGCGCAGTGGAAAGTCCGCGGGTGCGGCACAGTGGAAAGAAGGCTTGAGTTCTGGTAAAAAGACCCAGATTCGATTCCTACCATGCGCTTCCCTATTCTATATAAATTTACCTGGGGGTATGGGGGCTTGGATCAACGGACGGCTTTACTATACCCTCCTCAGGAGTTTACCGGTCCGCCGCGTTCTCCTGGGTTTTCAAAAAAAAAAAAGTTCTCTGATGGCGCATATTTTGTCCCTTGAAATAAACCCTCTATTAATGCGAAGTTTTCAATGGACCTGTTTAGAACTTTAAAACATTTTTCCAAATTCTTATTAATAAAAGAAGTTAATGAATTTATGAATTTTGT
Organism: Allium fistulosum; assembly: GCA_030737815.1. NCBI lineage: Eukaryota > Viridiplantae > Streptophyta > Magnoliopsida > Asparagales > Amaryllidaceae > Allium > Allium fistulosum. The sequence continues at coordinate 1,362,475,307 of CM060902.1, read as the reverse complement.
AAACATGATATGGTTATGCTAAAAATGTAAACATATAAATATAAACATGCCCTTATGCAAATGTACCTCTGGTCTTTGATCCCAAAAGTAGTTCTTTTTGCATTTTCTCAACTGGCTCCTATTTTATTGCCAAGACTTCCCCATTTTATCTGAATTGTATGATGTCTATCGTACTTGTATTGGACTTGACCATTTGACCGTCGTCTACTAATTATTTGTTGTTGACGATCATTGTGATATTTCTCCATTATAACTTCATGCAATCTCTTTTCTCTGTTTACTGCAAGAACCATAAGACTCAACAGCACTTTGTACGAAAATAGTTTTATTTTTCAACAATCAAAAGATAGACTTATGAGCACAGTAGATTTTGATTGTATCGGTGATTTTTTGTAAGTGTATTTGGATGGTTTAGCAATGGGGAAGGGGATTTAGAGAAGTCGGGATTAGAAAAATGAGATTATACGGGAAGACAATACATTCTATTTTTTCAAAACAATTTTTTACCGTCTAGCCCCATTTTGGTCATGTTGGTGGAGCTGTACTTTTTCTTGTTACGGCATCTGACATATCGCTACATCAATGTAAGTCGCACGCACGCCCGCCCAGCATATGACTTGTTGACAACTGCATATCAGCTGTGGCCATGTAGTTTTTCTTGTAAAGAAACTTGCTTTACATGTGATAGTTATCAGCTATGGCACACGCATGTTCACTCCATTGAAAATTGATTTTTTTGGTCTAATCCTCTTCATTTTGTTTCTATGCACACAAGTGTGTCTCTAGGGTAAATAGATTATTAATATGAAGTGGATTTCAATAGAGCAGGTCTCTTTCTATGTACTAGGATATGAATTAGAAATTAACATCTGTTTTTTCTTGTACTTAATTTGCAACTTTTTTCCTTTTTAGTTTCTTTTTCCTTTTCTTTTTACAATGAAGGAACCAAACAACAATCACTCACATTTAAATCACATTTGGTTCACGTTTTCTTTATTGCTTTGATTTTCACTTAAACATGCGAGCTACCTCATAGCATGAAAATCGAAGAAATATTTTATTTTTCGTTCACATAATCATGTGGCTTGCAGGATGAACTAGCCATGCATTCTATTTGCCAAAGACCTAACACTGTGGCTAAACTTTTCAATCATGATAAATCTTTTTGTGATGTTGCCTCTGGAGGAAAGGAAAAAAATAAGCGCAATAGTAAATTAGATTCTTCAAATAATTTATGTTTGTTTTCATCCAACTTCAGAAGTCTTGGCAACATTGGCAATCAACAAGAAACTGGGTCAGAATTAGACTGAATACAAGTTACACTAGCACAAGGCAGTAAACAAGTTACAAACGGCAATCCTTATTCTCCTCAGCTTTACATCTCAGCCATTCATTTCAACCATCCAGATTAGATCAATATTGTGACACAGATTACCAACTTGGGCTGTGATTGTTTTAGGCCCATTTATGTACATATTTATTTGCTCTCTGAACTTTGTATCTTATTATTCTTTTCTGAAATACAATTACATCAATTCAAACAATTTATCAAGAATTCTAATATGGTATCAGAGCATTAAAAACAGTCTAACGACTGATTATCAGAAATTACTCAATCATCATCATTGAGCCATCCTTGAAGGCAGATCTATATCTACCAACCGGTTGCTCTCAGTTTTGTTGAGCATTTTTCATCATTTAATTTTCAGATACCTCTCTTGATCTAGCGCTAGCTGTGCATCTCTGTTCATATCAGATTCTTTCATCCATTCTCACATCTGCCTTGCCTAAAGTTTGAAGAAACCAGGCTGCAGATTGTACAACTGTGTTAAATTCATCAAGAAACCATTTCTTGATAAACAACACCCCTCATCAGAATCTTGAACATGGCTGGAGACGAAGAACATTCAGAAACCACCTCACAAGTTGCCAGAAATGACAACACTGACCAAAACCTGCCAATCATAAAGCCAAAAGGTCACTTAGCTGTTCAACTAGATGAAGATAACTATCTTCTATGGAAGTATCAAATAAGAACAGCAATAAGAGGATATGGATTAGATAAATACATCAATGGTATGTTAACTATTCCTTCTGAAACTATCCCTAATGAGAATGGTGAAGAGATACCAAATCAAGATTACTCAAATTATCTAAAGCAAGATAGTTTACTTGCTTCATGGATCATGTCATCTGTAAGTGTTGGGATCTTATCTCAAATTGTTGGATGTGAAACATCAAGAAACATATGGGAAACCATAGAGCAGATTTTCAATTCTCAAACAGCAGCCAGGATTATGCATTATAGAAAGCAGTTTCAGAACTTAAGAAAAGAAAATATGACAATGCAAGAATATCTTACCAAAGCAAAAAGTTATTGTGATAAGCTTGCCACTACTGGACACAAAGTATCAGAATCAGAACAAGTACTAACCATATTAAATGGTTTAGATGAAAACTATGAATCTGTAATTACAGTTATCTCATCAAAGAAATCTTTACCTGACCTTCAGTATGTTTACTCAACCCTCTTGGCTCAAGAAGGGAGAATTGACCAAAAGAAGACTGCAAATACAGACTACTCTGTGAATTATACAACAAACTCCAAAGGAAAGGGTCAAGATCGAACTCAATCAGGTCAAAGAAGTGGCCAAAACTTCAGGGGAAGAGGCAGAGGTCGATGGTCAGGAAATAATAGAGTAAAATGTTAAATATGTGAGAGGCCAGGCCATATTGCAGCAAAGTGTTATTTCAGATTTGATCAGAATTTTGTTGTAACTCAACAGTCCAGCAACACTCAAAGAAATCAGAACCCAAATGTTAACCTCACTCAAACTGAAGCAAGAGGTCAACCCAATCAATCAAAGAATCAAAATAACTCTGAAAACAAAAATGATGAGTTACTGTATGAAGATTGGTATCCAGATTCAGGAGCAACCAATCATGTCACAAGCAACTTGGAGAATCTCAATCTTGGAAACAAAGAATACAAAGGTACTCAATCTATTTATGTTGGTAATGGTAATTCTTTAAAAATCACACACACTGGCCAAACCAAATTTAGCAGTAAAAGAGAATTACACTTAAATAATCTTCTTAGGGTACCTCAGATTAAGAAAAACTTGATAAGTGTCTCTCAATTTGCTAAAGACAATCAAGTATATTTTGAATTTTACCCAAAAACCTGTCTAGTTAGAGACTTGTTAAATAAGGACATTCTTTTAAAGGGTAGCATGCACAATGGGCTATATAAATTCAATCTACTGCAAAATATTGTATCAAGGAAAAGTAGTGACTCAGAGCAGGAGGAAAAGTGGTGTAATCTTTCAAAAATTGATAGAAAAGTTGAGTGTAATAAAATCTTTGATACTTGGCACTGTAAACTCGGTCATCCCAGTGTGGCAATTGTTAAAAATATTTTGAAAGATAATGAAATCAAGCATGAAAATATAACTATTCCATATGTATGTGAAGCTTGTCAATTAGGAAAGAGTCACAAAATACCATTCAGTAATTCTGTAACTACATACAATAAACCTTTAGAAATGGTTGCTGTTGATCTATGGGGTCCTGCCCCAATCAACTCTGACTATGGAATGAACTACTACATTTCTTTTGTTGACTCTTTCTCAAGATACACTTGGATTCTATTTCTCAAATCCAAGTCTGAGGTCAAAAATGCAGTAATTCATTTCATAAATCAAGCTGAGAACTTAACCAACCATAAGCTAAAAATTTTGCAAACAGATGGTGGGGCAGAATTCAAAACACTCAAAGAATTCTTTTCTAAAAAGGGTATCAATCACAGAATTACCTGTCCACATACATCTGAGCAAAATGGGTTAGTAGAAAGAAAGCACAGGCACATTGTTGACACTGGTCTAACACTGCTGGCACATGCATCCATGCCCTTAAAGTTCTGGCCAGATGCATTTACAACAGCAGTATTTCTTATAAACAGAATGCCTACAAAAGTTTTAAGAAATAAAACTCCATTAGAAAAGTTATACAACACTAAACCAAATTATTCTTTTCTTAAAACTTTTGGATGTCTATGCTATCCATGTACTAGATCTTATAATAAACATAAGCTAAGTTTTAGATCTGTACCTTCTACCTTTCTTGGATATGCCACCAATCAAAAAGGGTACAAATGTCTTACAAGTGAAGGGAAGATAATAGTATCTAGACATGTTGCATTCAATGAATGCATATTTCCCTTCACTAGTACAGACATAAAGACCACTCAAAAGATTTATAGTGCCAAGAAATTTTTACCACCCATACCAATATGGGACAAAGAAAGATCTGCCAACAGCAAGGAAGATTCAAATACCAGCTCAAACCTCCAACACACCATGCCCACTGATGAGCCAGGTCAGAGAGATGGCCTGAATTCTCATAATAGTGAATCTGAAAGTCAAGGGACTGAAGATCAAAATATTGATCAAGACAATATTGCTCATCCTGTCAACACTACTCCTGCACAAGAAGGACATCCAATGATTACCAGATCAAAACATGGGATATTCAAGCCAAAAATTTATACAGCTAATATGAATTACAAGGAACCAGTCAGCTATAATGAAGCTATCAAGGACAACAAATGGAAGGATGCCATGAATGAAGAGTACAATGCACTGATTAAAAATAATACATGGAGTCTAGTTCCTCTACCAGCAAACAAAAACATTGTAGGATATCGTTGGACCTTCAGATTGAAAACATTATCAGAAAGTGGTAAGGTAAAACACAAAGCAAGACTGGTAGCCAAGGGATACTCTCAACAGTATGGTTTCGATTTTTCTGAAACCTTTTCTCCAGTAGTTAAACCAACTACTATTAGGATTATTTTAACATTAGCTTTGTATTATAAATGGGATATGAGGCAACTTGATGTAAATAATGCTTTTCTAAATGGAGAATTACAAGAGGAAGTCTATATGGAGCAACCTCCTGGATATACTCAAGATGCCAACAAAAACCTGGTATGCAAACTTCATAAAGCCATCTATGGACTCAAACAGGCTCCTAGAGTATGGTATGAGAAACTAAAAGCTACTTTAATCTCTATGGGATACCAGGTATGCAAGTCTGATAATTCTGTTTACACAAAGACAAATAAAAGGTACATTACTTATATACTTGTCTATGTAGATGACTTTATAATAACTGGTAATGACAATAATGAAATAGAATATATCATTAACATGCTGGACAAAACCTTTTCTATAAAAGACTTAGGTAAGTTACACTATTTCTTAGGCATAGAAGTCATTAATACTGATGAAGCATTAATTCTATGTCAACAAAGGTATATCTTAGAAATATTAGGTAGGGCTAATATGCATGAAGCAAAACCAATGCCTACACCTATGATTAGTAACTTACACTTGTCTAAATATCAAGGAGATCCATTTGACAATACAAAGCAATATAGAAGTATCGTAGGGGCTTTACAATATGTAACTGTTACAAGACCTGATATATCATTCGCTGTGAATAAAGTTTGTCAATTCATGCAGAAGCCCTTAGATACACATTGGAAAGCTGTAAAGAGAATCCTTAGATATCTCAAAGGAACCATCAGTCAAGGGATCAAGCTAAAAGTAAGCAAAGACTTATCTATTCAAGGGTTTGCTGATGCCGATTGGGCCTCAGATTGCGATGACCGGAGATCCACTACTGGATACTGCATCTTCCTTGGTGGAAACCCTGTTTCCTGGTGTGCCTTAAAGCAACCAACTATCTCTCGATCTAGTACAGAATCCGAGTATCGAAGTGTCGCGTCTGCCACAGCCGAAGTAATGTGGATAGAAACCCTAATTAAAGAATTGGGAATCAAGCTTCCACGCAAGTCAATTATCTGGTGTGATAACTCCAGCACGGTAGCTATGTCAGCTAACCCGGTGTTACATGCTAGGACGAAGCACATCGAGATCGATCTGTACTTCATCAGAGATCAGATAGCCAAAGGAAGACTTGAAGTCAATCATCTTCCTTCGTCTAGCCAGATCGCTGATATTCTCACGAAAGCCTTGTCTCGCAAGTACTTCGGAGAATTTAAAAGCAAACTGTGTATTGAAGACATTAATGAAGAATTGAGGGTTGAAGGAGAAGGAAACCCTAGCCGACATTGAGGGGGAGAATTAGACTGAATACAAGTTACACTAGCACAAGGCAGTAAACAAGTTACAAACGACAATCCTTATTCTCCTCAGCTTTACATCTCAGCCATTCATTTCAACCATCCAGATTAGATCAATATTGTGACACAGATTACCAACTTGGGCTGTGATTGTTTTAGGCCCATTTATGTACATATTTATTTGCTCTCTGAACTTTGTATCTTATTATTCTTTTCTGAAATACAATTACATCAATTCAAACAATTTATCAAGAATTCTAATAGTCAGAAAGCTTGATTGGACAATCTTGCTTCTTTATGGGACCAACACCACCTGAAAACAACGAGTGGGTTTGCTTTAATTTATTTTGTAGCACTATGGCTTCTCCTTCTCTCCAACCCTTTCTAATTTGTACTTCTTCTGAATTCTAGTCCTTGCAATGAATTTCTTTCTGGGACGAGCCCACGGGTGGTTGCCATTCAAAAGTCAATCTCTATCTTTATCCTCTTTCTGACTCCTTTTATTTTCTCCTCACATTGTTGTTCTTTTTAGGTACTCTGAGTTCCATAAGCACTGCATAAGTGATTGGCTAAGCAAAGGAAAAGGTTGCAGTGAGGTATGCTATAAAATTTTCATTATCAAACATGTATATCGTAATTTAATATTTTAGCCTTTTGACTTTGGAAGCTGTTATTGTCACTCTCGAAAGTATACTATTGCTAGGGCTGTAAACAGATATATGGAAACCGATGATATGAATATGCTTAGAGAGGCTCAAATTTAAATATCTGTGCGTATAGTGTTGTACGGTTGTCCCTGTTCTAAAAATATCAGCTCCAAACTGCTATCTTCATTTAACATTTACCTTTGCTTTGGGATATATAAACAAATATTTAATCGGTTGTCTTTTTGATTAAGTCGAACTGTATTTAAATTTAACAAGTTACTCTTTCTTTACTGTTAAGTTATTTACTAAATTATTAATTATTGTTGAATTTAGCAAACCAAATATAATTACTATACAACCTAGTCTGGTTCTAACCAAATATTGCTCATTAACATGTACCATTCAGAATTCAGAGTTGAGAAGTTGTCTACATGGAGTTGGTAGTAATGAGCATTATGTCATGTAACTAGATTCATTTAATATTTGAATTCAGGCCTGTTTAATTTTTGCATGGTTAAGAATTTGCATATCTATTTGAATATTGGATCAAGATGTTGATTGGATTAGAATGTTGCGTTATTACTCAATCAACAGACCTAGTTATAGTAGTATGGAGCTGCATTAATTATTTGCATCATTTTGGATTTGTTACAATCATTTTTAAGCTCTTTAAAGATATTTTTACTCTTCTGGATAACATTAAACTTTTACAGATACCTAACTTTATAGAGCATTTATGTTTTTATTCTACCTTTTTACAATTTTCTCGTATTCTACAATTTAATCGTTTTGTTGTGTTGCAGGAAATGTTCAAACTCTTTCGCTTTTGGTCATATTTCTTGCGGAAACACTTTGTTAAATCCGTTTATGAAAAATTCAAAATGTTGGCAATAAAAGATTTTTCTAGTAACAATGACTATGGTATCCAGTGTCTTTTTAGATTTTTCAGGTATGCCCATCTTAGCTTCAACTTTTTTCACATCGATTATCTTTGGTTTAAATGGGCCTATCATTTATGTGCTATATTTGTACCTACTTGGTTTATTCTTCCCAGTTCTAGCTTGAAGTAAAGGTTTAATGGAGATATATACAAAGATTTCAAGAAACTGACTATAGATTTTTATCGAAAGGGCTATCTTTACGGTGTTGAAAAATACCGGTAATGTGTTTAATTGACTCATTTCTTCTCTTCCATGATTCTTTTTGCTGCTGGATTAGATACCATATGTTACACCTACGGTGTGCTCCAGGCCAGTTTGTTTATATCATATTGTTGCATGCATATTATCTATTAATTTTGTACACCTGGTATAATAGTTATTTCATACACAAATATTGCACATGCACATACACAATCACATGCACAAACACACTTTTTTTCATAAAAAAGAAAAAAGGATATATTCCAAAAGGATATGATATGTAGTTCAATTCCTTTGGTCTGATTTACAGACATATAATTACGCCACAGCAAGTACCAAAAAAATAATAAATATATAAATAAATAACCGATTTAGAATCACAAGTAGTAACACGCACGATATTTGAACATAATAAATCAAAAAAGAATCAATCATTTATTGTGCATGAAAAAATTAAAAGTAAGGGTCTTGCTGCATGTAAGGCAGCAGGCCCGGCCCTTATACTGGGCAAACTGGGCAACTGCCCAGGGCCCTATTTTTAAGGGGGCATAATATTTTTTATAATTTCATTATCATTTTTCTTATATCAACTGAAACCGTAGCTGCAAGCCCATCTAGGAACAAAATGAAGAGCAGTAATTTGTAATTACGTTCAGAGAATCAGAAATCACTTCGTTTTACACAAAATTGCCTCGTCTTCTTTGCCTTCCTTCTTCTCAACGATTATTTTTTGTGAATTCTCTTTTATAGCTTTCTACCTGGCTTTATTAATTATAATTAGTTTTGAAAGCAAGCATCTCAGCAAAGCTCTTCAGTCTTCACCTCAGCAACACAACATCTTCTCAGGCTCTCAGCAAATCTCTCCATTCCAGCACAGCAGCATCCTCTCGGCTCTCAACTATCAATCAATTTTGATTCTTGAAAGCAAGCTTTGAACAATCACAATCAGCAACAAGACAACAAAACTGTGGTATGTGAATTGAGGTATTCTAGTTTTTTGATCAAATCAGCAATGTTTTTGTCAAATTTCAATATATTGTGGAATCAGGAACTAAAATAGGAAATTTATCTTGTAATATATCTTGATTCCAAAATTACATGATTTAGAAATAAATTTATTTACGTGAATGTTTTTAATATCATTTAAGATAATTGTATATTAATTGATTATTTGGATTAACATTGTTTTCTTATAATTAATGAATTGCAGGCTGTTCAGGCTGTTCATAGCAATTCAGTGTTACTGTTTACTATTTGCCAATTGCCATAATTGAAGCATTTGGAGAAGGAAATCAACCTACAAATTAGGTTCTATTGTTACTGAATATTAATTAGCTGATTTTATTGCTTTAATTGTTGGATTGAAATTATGAAACATCTTTCTGGAAGCCAAAAAAGGAAAAAGAAACAAAGGCAAGAAAATATTGCTCAAAGATTAAAGTTTTCACTTAATAAATTTTTTGATAAGCAATCAAAATTTTCAATTGAATCTGAGCTACAAATTAACTTAGAGGAAAATGAAAATGATGCCAATTTATTAGATCAATCTAAGCAGCAAACCGTTTATGAAGAAGTAAATGAAAATAAAAATGAAATAAATGAAGAATTTAATGATGAAAATGTAGACATAATTGAAGGAACAAGTGGTGCTAATAATCTTCATACTAATGAATTTACCTTCAATGAAAATGATGCAACTTTATCAAATCAATTTCAACAACAAATCAATTGCGAAGAATTAAAAGGAAATGAAAATGATATGGATGATGATATCAACAATCTTGAATATCAGAAAACAAGCTTTAATTTAAATATTTATGACCCTAGAGTTTGGGATAATCTTAGTAGAAATATGCATGATTTACTTGTTGAAAATGGCCCAAAACGAGAAGCTAATATCAAATATCCTTTAGACGAACACTCTAGAAAATTTTCCTCAATTCATTATACTCAAATTTTACCAAACGGTGAGAGTCGTGATAGAGAATGGTTAGTATACTCAAAAGAGTTGGATAAAGTTTTCTGCCTTTGTTGTAAGTTGTTCAAAACTAAGTTGTCTCGAAGTCAACTAGCGAGTGATGAAATTAGAGATTGGAAACATCTTAGCAAGACACTTGAACAACATGAAAATAGTATCGAACATCTTCAAAATTTAAAATCATTAAAGATGTTAAAATTTAGATTAAAGAAAAATCAAACTATTGACAAAGAATTACAAATGCAAATTAGAAATAATACTCTACATTGGAAAAATGTCATGATTAGAATTATTGCGGTCGTAAAATGTCTTGCAATAAATAACTTAGCATTTCGTGGAAGTAATGAAAAAATTGACGATGATGCTAAAGGTAACTTTTTAGGTCTAATTGATATGATTTTCGAGTTTGACCCAGTAATGCAACACCACTTTCAGCTCATTAGGAACAAACAAATTCATCATCATTATCTTAGTCATAAAATTCAAAATGAATTGATAATGATTTTAGGATTGAAAGTCAAAAATGCTATAATTAAAAAAATTAAAGAGGCAAAATATTTTTCTATTATTTTAGATTGCACTCCTGATTCAAGTCACAAAGAACAAATGACTTTAATAGTAAGATGCGTGGATATGTTAAGTAAACCAATAAAAATAGAAGAATTTTTTTTAGAGTTCATTAATGTTGTAGATACAACCGGTTTGGCCCTTTTTAATGAACTGCAAGTTGTAATGACAAAGCTTGGACTTGATATTGATGATATAAGGGGACAAGGGTATGATAATGGATCTAATATGAGTGGAAGACATCAAGGAGTACAAACAAGGTTGCTTCAAATAAATCCTAGAGCATTTTACATGCCATGCGACTCTCATTGTCTTAATTTAGTTCTTTGTAATATGGCAAATTGTTACCATAAAGCAAAATCATTTTTTGGAGCATGTCAATGCATATATACTGTTTTTTCTAACTCAACAAAACGATGGAGCATATTACTTGAGCATATAAAAGGTTTAACACTAAAGCCATTATCAAATACATGTTGGGAAAGCCATATCGAAAGTATTAAAGCAATAAAATAACAACTTCTTGAAATTAGAGAAGCTTTGTTTAAATTAGCTGAAACTACTGAAGATGCCAAGTTGAGTAGGGATGCCCAAACTTTAGCAACATGTGAACTTTCAAGCTTTGAATTTTTATTATCTCTAGTTATCTGGCACGATGTTTTGAATAAAATAAACTTAGTCAGTAAAAAGTTACAATCTAAAGATATGCGTCTTGATATTGCTGTTAAACAATTGGATGCACTTATTGTTTTTTTGAAAAGTATAGAGAAGATGGATTTAATTTAGCATTAGAAGAGGCAAAACAATTAGCTTTTGATATGGAAATTGAGCTGGTATTTCCTATGAAACATCAAAGTCGTAGGAAAAGGCAATTTGATGAAATATTAGATAACGAAAGAGAACAATTATCAGCACAAGAATCATTTAGAATTGATTACTTCCTTTGTATAGTTGATATTGCACTTTCTCAATTGAAGTCTAGATTCGAACAAATGAAATATTTTGAGTCCATATTTGGTTTCTTGTTTGATGCTAAAAAGCTAATTAATCTTAATGATCGTGAGTTATTAATGGCTTGCATGAATCTTGAAAACGCTTTAAAAAAAGATGACCATTTTGATGTTATTAGAAAAATATACATTCTGAATTACAAGTGTTGAAGGTAATGTGATCAAAGGAAGCATATGAAGTAGATAAGTCATGGACCTCCATTGAGATTTTAGAGTTTGTGAAAGAATTGGATATGTTTCCAAATGTGATGATTGCCTACAGAATATTATTGACTATTCTAGTTACTGTGGCGTCTGCTGAAAGAAGTTTTTCTAAATTAAAATTGCTAAAGTCATATTTACGCACTTCTATGTCACAAGATAGATTGAATGGACTAGCAATATTATGCATTGAGAAGGACATGTTGGAAAATATTGATCAAGATGATATAATTAATGATTTTGCTTCAAAAATGCGCTGAGAGATATTTTTAAATGAGATTTATTGTTGAGGTTTTATGTATCTTTTGTAATCAATATCTTGTAACTTGGCTACTTTTAAACAAAATTGTAGTTATTGCTTTATGAAAAAAATTAATTTATATATGCAAATATTGTATTCTCATATATGTTTTTTTATTTTAGTTATATTAAATAGTCTTACTAATTTGCAGGGGCCCAAATTATTACTTTGTCCAGGGCCCAAAATGACCTTGGACCGGCCCTGTAAGGCAGTAGTAGGCAGCAGCTACAGGGCAATAGCAGCTCCTTGAAAAAATCATTGACTTGACTTCAGTTTTCATTTCATAAGCTAGGCCTATATGCATTATAAATACTTATAAGACTAATTGACTGTAGACATGAAAACAATTGAAATATAAGTCTGTACATTTTCGATCTGCATTTTTTTAATTACATTTGTATATTTGGGCCAAATGGGTAATACTATAATTGTTGCAAAGAGTTTTAAAGCTTCATTTTTCCTATTGATTCATTTAAATTATTGAACAGGTGTAGGTGCAATGTTGTGTGTGCTTGTGCAAGTTTGGGTGTGTGCGCAATTTGGTGCATGTGTGTATGTACACTTGCATTATTAAGAAAAAGCAAACGCGGGCAGTTGTAATGCAACATGCAACAAGACATTATCTTCATCCATCAAAGAAAACTTTGATGTTTAAAAAAGTTATGTAAATCTTCATCCATCTAATAAGAGAAGGCACTACCAATAACTTGTAATTTTCATCATAGTTTTATATAATTATTTTCAAATTGTTCTAAATTTTCAGGAAGTACTACCAATGACTGAACACATGCATGAAGAAAGGCTTTGAGCAGTTCAAGTTCTTAGTGATGTATTTGGTACTTGTAGACGTTAACTTTGAACTACTGAAACACCCCCACACCCCTTAGTATATCCAAAAGAACACACTAAAAGATGTGGTGCGTTGTAGGTATAACTAAAGCTAGCGGAGACTAAGATTCACAAGACAAAATAGATGGATAATAACACAGCGGAAGTAATTAAAAACAATAAGTGATTTTAAAAATTAATACTTTATAAATACTTCAGACAAACGACATATGTTCCAAATACCAAATACAATTGTCTTATGAAAATAAAATCTCAGTCTCATCAGAAAAACCAGAGTACAAACACAAACTTTCCCTCAATACACTGCCAGTACAAAAAAATAAAATACTGGAAATAAAAAGAAGGAATACATGATAGGGTCTCTAAGTCTCCAAGAAGCTGCGGTCTATCTTCCTTGCCCCTGATTGCCTATGGGGGGAGAAAAAAGCGGAAAATAGAGGAGTGGGTCGGACTAAAAGTCTGGTGAATGATAGTAATTACTAGAATCTTTAAGCAAAGTAAAAGTAATAGACCTTACAAAAGTTCTAGTATATAAAAGGAAACAAAGAAAATAGGGAGATGGAATACGAATTAACTTAATAAATATAATTGATTAACTTTGATTGTTTGCACTTGTCTTTGATAGCTGCTTTGATTAGGCTAAATTCCTAATCCTATAATTAGACTGAAATCTTAATTCTACCCTTTGATCGGCCTGCTACTCCGTAGACTTTACTACGGACTAGAGGCTATATAACTCCCTACATAGAAATGATGTCTACGAATGACATGCAAAGTATCTACTGTGGACTAAACGTTATATATCTCCCCACACAGAAGGCAATGGTGCCTACGAAAGGCACCCATACTAAGCGCTTGGAACTCATAACGATTATTGAGCACCCGAATGGAAGTCGCACGCATAACCGCCACCATGCTCATGTTACATGTTTTTCAACCTATTGGGTCTTCTTATTACCTCAAGCTCCAGCATAAGTGTGCCCCTCATCCCACTTTAGGTTAATTTGAGATCACCATGTCCATAGAAAATAGAAAAAATGCTGTTGGTACTGGCCCGTTGTTATAAGTTGAAAACGAGAACAAGAAAATCATAAAGCAAAGTGGCGGAAATCATATTTCATATTATGTTTTAATGAATACAAGAAGAAGATTATTTAAACGAAGAAAGAAAGACGTGGGCCTAAACTAATACACATGCCCAAATACCAACAGCCGAATTAAACCCAAGTCAAACCCTATATTTGCTAATACTAAAACACAATCAAAGCATAGTAAAACAGCACCATCTCTCTCAACACTCCCCCTCAAGTCGGTATGTAAATATTTATCATACCCAACTTGTTACATAAGAATTGAATTCTTGGTCCAGGTAATACTTTTGTGAACAAGTCCGTAATTTGATCACCAGTCTTCACATTCTCAGTCACCACAATTCCTTGCTGAATCTTTTCTCTTACAAAATGGCAATCCACCTCTATGTGCTTGGTCCTCTCGTGAAACACTGGGTTCATGGATATGTGCAGTGCTGCCTGATTGTCACACTTCAAACTAGCAGGCTTACTGATGTCAAAACCCATTTCATTCATGAAATTATTTATCCACATTATTTCACACACATCATTGGCCATGGCCCTATACTCTGATTCAGCACTTGATCGAGCAACTACATTTTGTTTCTTGCTCTTCCAAGACACTAGATTACCTCCCAAAAACACACAATAACCAGATGTGGATCTCCTATCAGATCTGGAACCAGCCCAGTCAGCATCTGAATAGCATTCCATCTTCATATGATTATGATTTGAATATACTATTCCCTGACGAACTGTCCTTTTTAAATAGCCTAGAATTTGTTCCAAGTTCCTCCAGTGCTGCAATGAAGGTGATGCCATATGTTGACTTATTACACTCACTGGGTAGGATAAATCTGGTCTAGTGATAGTTAGATAGTTCAACTTCCCTACCAGTCTCCTATATCTTTCGGGGTTATCAAATAGTTTACTACTTTCCTCATTGTCACTGCCAGGTTGCATAGGAGTACTGCTAGGCTTCACCCCAAGCTTTCCAACCTCAGTTAATAAGTCCATCACATACTTCCTTTGACACAAGAAGATGCCCTTGCTACTCTTCGAGATCTCAATTCCCAGAAAATACTTAAAACACCCCAGATATTTTGTATGAAATTGTGCATGAATAAAAGCTTTTAATAACACAATTCCAGCCTCATCCCCCCTGTTATCACTATGTCATCTACATAGACAGCTAAAAGAATTACTCCTGCTCTTGACCTCTTATAAAACATTGAATGATCAAAAGAGCATTTCTTCATGCCAAAAACCTCCATTGCCTTGCTAAACTTTCCAAACCATGCCCTTGGACTCTGCTTCAATCCATATAATGTTTTCTTAAGCTTACACACCATATCATTCTCTCCCTGAGCAATGAATCCAAGAGGTTGGTGCATGTATACTTCTTCTTGCAAGTCACCATGAAGGAAAGCATTCTTTATATCCAATTGATTGAGTTTCCAAGAGTGAGTAGCTTCCAAAGAGATAAATAATCTTATAGAAGTTAGTTTAGCTACTGGGGAAAATGTTTTTGAATAATCAATCCTATATACTTGGGCAAAGCCTCTTGCTACCAACCGAGCTTTTAACCTTGCTATAGAGCCATCTAGATTTATCTTTACTGAGTATACCCACTTACAACTAATTGCCTTTTTCCCTTTGGGTAGTTGTACGAGATCCCATGTATTATTATGCTCTAAAGCATTTATCTCTTCTATCATAGCTTCATGCCACTCTGGTATATACAGTGCTTCTCCTACACTTTTAGGTACACTAACCTTGTCTAATGATTTGAGAAACAAGCATGTGGGAGGTGGTAAATGATCATAAGATATAAATGAGGAAATTGGATAAGTACATTGCCTTTTACTTTTTCTCAATGCAATAGGTAGGTCTAAAGTAGTAGGGGTGGGCATTTAACCGACCTAACCGACTTAACCGATCCAACCGACCATAACCGAACCGCATTAACCGATAAATTCGGTTAACCGAACATTCGGTTAACCGACCGACGTTAACCGATAAAAGTCGGTTCGGTTAACGGTTAACCAAATGTTATTTAACGGTTAACCGTTTAACCGAAAATAATTTTGCATGTTTACTTTAAACTTTAAACTAAAGGATGCGCTACGAACTAGGAAGCCAAGCCACCCGGCCCATCATTAATATCGCATAATGAAAAATGATAGAAACCCTAGTGTCCGCCGCTTTCAGCTTTCACAATTCATTCCTACAAACAACAAACTACGGAGCTTCAGCAGCTCAGCTTATCGATCTTGTTCCCAAATTACTTAAATCTACTAATTTCTCAAATCTATCAAATATTGATTTCTCAATCCCTGATCGTTCTTGGAAAAACCCAGATCAACACAAAGTCACAAAGCCTCTCTATCCATCAATCACCTAGTCGATCAACACAAATTCTTCAGATCGATCTACTGATCTACAAATTCAGATAAGATATGGTGAATACTAGCAGGAAAAGAAAAAACGTAAGCTTGTATTAATCATTTGATTTGATTATGTTTTTTTTAGTTTTTATATGTTTTTATATGTTTTATTTAGTTTGTATGGACTGTATAATTTGTTATACTAAACTGAAAATATGACCAAGTTGAACTTCTTTATAGTGGATATTAAGTTCAGATTAAACTGATTTTAAAATATACAAATTCAAATCAATCTATACAGAGTCTGAGAACAGAACTTATTTATAGTTGATATTAAGTTCGATTAAATTGTGTAATTGTTCTATATTTCTATACTTCAAACTAAGTTTATTAAACTGTGTAATTGTTATTTACATTTAATTAAACAGCTTGAATTTGTATTTAAAATGCTAATTGTTATCAATTTTGAAGTTAGCTTGCTGCTGAATAATTGAGATGATAAACTAACTATTAAACTAATATTGATTAGCTTGTAGTTAATTAAAGGCTGTCAGTTATACAATAATTTAGATGGTTAACTGATATTGATTATAACTGATATTGATTATATATGTTTATAATAGTTACTTGCTTGAACCTGACTGTATAACACTATAACTGATATTGAATCATTGATTATAACTGACTTCATATCTTATATTACATTTGTGCTACCATTTTAAGTTTTTAACCTGACTGTGTCACTTTATATTTTATAACCTTATTACTGATACTGATTATAACTGATTATAACCTGACTGTATAACACTACACCTACCATATTATATTGTTCAATTTTATTATATTGATTTCATTTCTTGCATACATTCCCATTTATATGAGTATGATTTAGTGATTTATAAGTAAAATATACATATATATTACATTTGTGCTATCAGTGAAGCTTTAATAGTAATAGTATTACATTTGATTAAACTGCTTTTAAAATATACAAATTCAGATCAATCTATACAGAGTCTCAGAACTTATTTGTAGTTGATATTAAGTTCGATTAAATTATGTAATTGTTCTATATTTCTATACTTGAAACTAAGTTTATTAAACTGTGTAATTGTTATTTACATTTAATTAAACAGCTTGAATTTGTATTTAAAATGATAATTGTTATCAATTTTAAAGTTAGCTTGCTGCTGAATAATTGAGATGATAAACTAACTATTAAACTTATATTGATTAGCTTGTAGTTAATTAAAAGCTGTCAGTTATACAATAATTTAGATGGTTAACTGATATTGATTATAACTGATATTGATTATATGCTTATAATAGTTACTTGCTTGAACCTGACTGTATAACACTATAACTGATATTGAATCATTGATTATAACTGATTTCATTTCTTATATTACATTTGTGCTACCATTTTAAGTTTTTAACCTGACTGTATAACCTGACTGTGTCACTTTATATTTTATAACCTTATTACCGATACTGATTATAACTGATTATAACCTGACTATATAACACTACACCTACCATATTATATTGTTCAATTTTATTATATTGATTTCATTTCTTGCATACATTCCCATTTATAATATTATATGAGTATGATTTAGTGATTTATAAGTAAAATATACATATATATTACATTTGTGCTATCACTGAAGCTTTAATAGTAATAGTATTACATTTGTGCTATCAGTGAAGCTTTAATAGTATTTCTTTTCCAAAGCCTATGATTCAGTGTTTGTGCTATCATTTCAAATTATTCACTGCTATCTGTGTACTGCTATAACATTAGTTAAACAGCAAGTCATAACTGATAGCACAAATATATGGTTGCACAAAACATGCACACAAGTTCACAACAGCAAGTCATAACTGTTTATAAACTTTAGAAAAATGAAATCAAGGTTTAATAGTATTCCTGTATCATTTTACAGTGATTGCAATTGCAACTGATACATGCATATATGAACCATATATTTCTAATCTAAAATGTATTTTTGTTTTGCATGCACTATAACAGGTACAAATAGATAGTTCTAGAGAAACAAGAGATGACAATGAGTTTGTGGACGAAGCGGATGATGAGGAAACCGACGAAGATGGCATCAATATTAGAAAACCTCCTCTACACCCGGTGCGCAAGCCTTCCTCTAGAAAGCCGTCTCCAGTATGGGAACATTTTACTAAAGACGGTAATTTCAATTTTCATAAATGTATATGCAACTATTGTGGTCAACAATTTGCATGTGATTCTAAATCAAATGGCACTACACATTTAAATTACCATATAAAACATTCATGTAAGTCCATTCCACGTGATAGTGATAAGAGACAAAAAACTTTAGCTTTTGGAACAAATAGCGATAGTGAAGGTAGTTGCAATCTTATCGCATGGTCGTTCAATAAAGAGGAATGTAGAAAAGCATTAGCTCGAATGCTAGTTATTGATGAACTCCCTTTTAGTTTTGTGGAGGGTGAAGGTTTTCTTCAATTTTGTCGGGAATTGTGTCCTAGTTTTGAAGTTCCTTCACGTAGAACAATTTGTAGGGATGTGCTTCAATTATATTGGGATTCGTTAGAATCTCTTAAAAAAATGTTCTCAAAATCATTGCATGATGTTTGTCTAACTACTGATACATGGACATCTATTCAGAATGTGAATTATATGGTTTTAACTGCACACTTTATTGACGGAGATTGGAAGTTACATAAAAGGATTATAAATTTTTGTGTGATTACTAGTCATAAAGGAGAAAATATTGGAAAAGTTATTGTCCACTGTATCAAAAAATGGGAACTCAAAAGAATAGTGTCTATCACGGTCGATAATGCTAGTGCAAATGAAGTGGCAATTAATTATGTGAAAAGCAAATTAAATGATTATAATGGTGGTTGTGTTTTGAATGGTGATTTCATGCATATTCGTTGTTGTGCTCATATAACCAATTTAATCGTCAATGATGGGCTAAAAGAAATTAGTAGTACTATAGCTGGAATTCGTACTGCAGTCAGATTTGTGAGATCATCTCCATCACGATTGAGTAAATTTAGAGAGTTATGTTTAAGTTTGGGAATTGAGAATAAATCTATGCTTATTTTAGATGTACCGACTAGGTGGAATTCAACGTATTTGATGTTGGAAGCGGCTTTAAAATACAAAAAAGTTTTTGATGATATGAGAGAAAATGATGGTATTTTTGTTGCTTACTTTGATGATGAAATTCATCCTCCGAGCTCTATGGATTGGAAAAATGCTGAATTATTTGTTAAATTCTTAAAGTATTTTTATGATATTACTTTAAAATTTAGCAAAACTTTGTCCATTACTGCAAATGTTTGTTTTGCCGAGCTTAGTGGAATTCAAGAAGAACTTAAAGGATTGGTTGATAAAATGAATCCTTATCTTGCTAAAATGGCACTTAGTATGAAAATGAAGTTTGATAAGTATTGGGGAAGCGATGGTAATATGAACAAAATTTTATTTGTTACGTGTGTGCTTGACCCAAGGTATAAATTCCAATTTTTGAAGTTATGTGTTGAAGACATGTATGAAAAAAATATTGCGGAAAACATATTAAAAGATGTGAAGAATATTTTGATAAGGTTGTTTGACTTTTATGTTAACGATTCTACTTTTGGAACACAAACGCGTGAGGAACCACAACCTAGTACGCTCGTTGCTAGTGAACGTGTTGAGGATGTTAGTGATGTTCTTTCTAGAAGAATGAATACTTTTCTAAGACAGGTTCAACAACACGATAACGAAGGCAACGAACTAGAAAAGTATTTAAATGCACCGATTGAGGGTACACCAAATAATTTTGATGTTTTACTATGGTGGAAGGTAAATAGTTCCAAATATCGTGTTTTATCTTTAGTCGCTCGGGATCTTCTTGCTATTCCGGTATCCACAGTTGCTTCCGAATCCGCTTTTAGCACCGGAGGTAGAATTATAGATCCTTTTCGTAGTACTTTGAGTGCACGGATGGTTGAGGCATTAGTTTGTACTCAGAATTGGTTAAGGTCTAAACCAATTTTTGTCGATCATCGGATTGAAGTTCCTATCGATGATGTTTCTTATTATGATGAACTCCTATCAGGTGATATTTGCATTTGTAAAATAATATAGTTCTTCATTTGTTGGATTTGAAATACAATTCTCTAATTAACTTGTTTGCCATGTAGATTTTGTACATGGATGTCAACGTGAGGCGCCATCAGATTTTATGTTCACCATGGATGGTCCATGTTCGTCATCGTTGTATTCACCTTCACCACCACGGTTAGTTTCATTTAGTAGAAATGTTCATATAGTTTAGTGTTTACACTTTCAAAACAATAATATACTTTCAAAACAATTATATACTTTCATATACAATCATATAACTTTCACTAATTGGATTGTTTGACTGTTTGATTTCAGGTGATAAGTGGATGCTATATCAACGATGACCTATAATTCAGAATTAATGATTTATTGTTATTTCAGGTATGAGAAAGAGAAATTATATAGTTTGTACATCCATAGTTTTAATTAAATAGTCATAACATAAACTATGCTTGCTGGTCATTTAATTGCACATGCTTGATGTTTCATGTTTATATTTATTAAATGATACAATATAACTGAGCAATTAACATGTTTATAGCAAGATAGAAATTGCTTGGTTATATTGTATTAAATGATGTGTAAACATAGTTTAGAACTTCAGAACATACAAATATAATTGAAGTATGCTTCAGTAATATTTTTAAGCATGTATTCTGTGTGTGGATGTAGGCCATTAAGTTCTGAAGACTGAAGAGTTCAACCTGTTTAAGTTTTACTTCAAAACATAAATAGTTCAGAGCTATGTATAATCTGTATACATGACATATTAGGATTAGTTCTAACAGGTTATACATGCTTCAGTGAATCTGTTATGGATTGGTTGCATTTGTTACCTAATGCTTCAGTTATACATTGGTTGAATATAACTGAAGCATGTATAATCTGTTAAATATAACTGTAGCATATTTACACATTAGTTCTATAAACAGATTATACATGCTTCAGTTATACATTGATTGCACTAATCTATTGCATAGTTCAAACAAATTATACATGCTTCGGTTTATAGAAAAAACATATTATATATATGTTAGTTGCTTAGTTATATTGTATATTTTGATCTTATTACTCAATTATACATATTAATTTCTTATTTATACTTTTATACATGTTTATCTTTGCAGATTTGGAGAATGGAGTTAAGTCACAGACTCGCAACTTATAATTTCTTTGAACCTGGCACTCTTCAATAACTCATAGACTATGTTATTTGGACTTTGTAGTTGTAATAAACATTATTGTATTTTTATTTTATGTTTAGACTTTCGAGGTTAAACATTACTCTGAGGTAACTCATTATGTATGTTATTTGGACTATGTTAAAACTGTTATTTGGAGTCTTGACTTTGTTATTTGGACTATGTTAACTGTTATTTGGACTCTATAGACTGCAGTAACTCATTACTGCAGCATTACTCTCATACTCTGTAAGACATTACTATTTACTGCAGTAACGATTCTACATTTGTTACCTAGGCTAATGCATTGCATTGCATATTGTTTGTGACTCAACTTGATAGCCGGTTAACCGAGCTAGTATAAAGGGTTAACCGGTCAACGGTTAACCGTTCAAATTAAACGGTTAACCGGTTAAATATAATGGTTAACCGCGGTTAAATTTAACCGGTTCGGTCGGTTGGTTCATTCCAATATTAACCGAATAGCGGTTAACCGAACCGAAACTATTATACGGTTAATCGAAAATATTAACCGAAAAAGTCGGTTAACCGACCGTGCCCACCCCTATAAAGTAGGGTCATGATCAGGTTCAGGAGCAGGACTTGATGGGATGGGACTTGGGGACAGTAACAGTAGGGATATTGTCATTCTGATTTAAGGTAGGATCATCAGAACTACTATATATCAGAAATTCCTCATCTTCATCCTGGTTTAAGGTAGGGTCTTTACTTTCTGGATATGTATTCGTTGGTAGAGACTTATAATAAGGGATGTCTTCATAAAAGTTTACATCAATAGACACAATGTACCTATTCAAGCTAGGGCAATAGCATCTATAGCCTTTTTGTAAACGTGAATAACTAACAAATACACACTTTACAGCCTTTGGATCTAGTTTAGATTTATGTGGTGTTGTGTCCCTTGCAAAACATGTACTACCAAATACTTTGGGACTCACAGGGAATAAAGATTTGTTTGGGAAAAGAATTTTAAAAGGAATATCACCATTCAATACCGAAGAAGGCATTCTATTGATAAGGAAGCATGATGTAGAAACAACATCTGCCCAGAACACTTTAGGCATATTAGATTGAAAAAGTAAAGCCGTGTTGTCTCCAACAGGTGTCTATTCTTCCTCTCTGCAACACCATTTTGGGAAGCAGTATCTACACATGAAGTTTCGTGAAGCATACCATTTTGATCCATAAAAGTCTGAAATGACTCAGACATATACTCTTTTGCATTATCACTACGGAGAGTTTTAATTGATGAATGAAACTGCATCTTTATCTTAGCACAAAAGTTACTAAATATTGAAAATAACTCAGATCTTTTTTTCATCAAGAATAACCATGTAACACGAGAGAAATCATCAACAAAAGTTACAAAATATTGAAAACCTGGTTTAGAGATTACAGATGCAGGTCCCCATATGTCAGAATGTACAAGTTCAAATGGATTAGTAGCACGTTTATTTATTCTTGGATAAGAACTAAGTTGATGGTGTTTTGCAAACTAACATGACTCACATTCTAAAAATTGTAAAGAATTAAACTGTGGACATAGCTTCTTAAAATTCTGTAATGATGGATGACCTAACTAGCAGTGTAGTTTATAAGCTTGAGATGAACTTGGACAGGCAATGACTTGTGTTGGAGTATCAAGAATATACAGTCCATTGGATTGAGAACCTTTACCAATAATCCTCTTCGACATGAGATCCTGGAATATACAGTGATTTGGATAGAAAGTAATGCAGCAATTTAAACTTTGAGTTATATTACTAACTGAAAGTAACTTAAATGCAAGACTAGGTAGATGTAACACTGTCTTTAGATGCAAATTAGGGGTAAGATCTATACTTCCAGATCCTAGTATATTTGCAGATGATCCATCAGCTAATGTGACACTACTCATGTGTGTATTTGGTTGATAGTTCAAAAAATTATTTGATGTACCTGTCACATTGTCAGTTGCCCCTGAATCGATAACCCATTTGTGCTTTCCAGATTGTGATTGTGCAGCTGTAGATATGGATTTTTTCTTTACACTGTCTTGATATGCCTTGTATTTAATGAATTCCTCAGCAGAAATATTCACTATTTTGTTTTCTGGATTTTCTAATTGAGCAACATTCATGCTTCTCTGCTTGTATTGTGATGGTTTACCAATCAAGAACCAACATCTATCTATAGTGTGCCCATCCTTTTTGCAATTTGTACATTTGTATTTAGGATTCATTGGTCGATTTGAAGATTGGTTAGCATTTTCTTTGTATCCACCTTGTTTCCATGATGCACTTGTATTTGGTGCATTTTTATGTGTCACTAGTGCACTGTTTTGTGAGTTAACTGATGTTTGTGCACTTGTGTTCTCTGATCTCATCAATCTTGTAAACACCTCATGTAAACTAGACACACTCGATCCAGATAAAATTTGAGATTTTGCAGACTCGTATTCATGTGGTAACCCTGCTAGAAAACTCATCACTGCCATCTCTTCACCCTGCTGCTGCTGTTTCTTCACATCAGAACTTAAAGGCAAAATCATATTTAATTCTTCATAAGTTTTCTTAAAATTCATAAAATAATTCATCAAACTTTGGTCATGTTTCTCAGCTCTGTAAAACGCCTTGCATACATCAAACATTTTACTCAAATTCCCTTTGCCTGAGTACAAAAACTCTAAATATTCCATCAATTCTTTCACGAAGCTACAATGATTTACAAGGCTAAGAACACTAACATCAATTGTGTTTCGGATCTGAAGAAATAATCGAGCATCATATCTAAGCCAAGTTTGATCTTCTCTCTTCTCAGAATCATCACCTGGTGGATTTCGAGATAAGTGATCATCCATTTCAATACTTCGGAGATACAATTTAATTGTATTGCTCCAATCCAAATAATTCGATTCATTGAGTTTATGGTCAGTAATCTTGGACATAATCGGGAGAACATCGACATTAGCCTTGTTTTCCGCCATTAGCCCTAATCTCAATGAATTGCGAGAAATTTGAATTTTTTTAGGGATCGTGCTCTAATACCATGTTATAAGTTGAAAACGAGAACAAGAAAATCATAAACCAAAGTGGCGGAAATCATATTTCATATTATGTTTTAATGAATACAAGAAGAAGATTATTTAAACGAAGAAAGAAAGACGTGGGCCTAAACTAATACACAGGCCCAAATACCAACAGCCGAATTAAACCCAAGTCTAAACCCTATATTTTCTAATACTAAAACACAATCAAAGCATAGTAAAACAGCACCATCTCTCTCAACACCCGTCATCCAAACAATATCTAGATGCGCCCCTTGTCCAAATCCCCATGATTTGGACTTTTACTTATTGACTAATTACTACCATTATTAGCATAAGCGTGCCACTCATCTCACTTCAGGATTATGTGAAACACGGTGTCCATAGACATAATAGGGGAATGCTATTTGGTACAGGTCCTACTTTAATTCTTGTTTATTAACTTAGATAAATTATTTAAATAAGCCTTTACTTTTGTTCTTGCTATCTGTGCTTATTAATTTATCCTATGTCTAAAAATAAGCTTCATTATGTTCTTTATCTTATTATAACCTACGTTATAATCATGCTTATTACTTAACTCAAGGTCTAAGTGTAAGAATAAGCTTCATTCATCTTATACTCTTTTTAGTTATAATTCTAAATTACAACTAGGCCAATTATCTTTAATTAGTCAAATTCTAACATTAATACCATAATTAGTCTCAATTTCAGTCTTAATTCCATTTTTATTACAGTCTTTACAATTTACATCTTATCTTCCGTTATTTCAGTATTCTTGTAATTTTATTCCATATTCACGTTTAATCTATTCTAATCCATACGCGAAGAAGAAGGAGAAATAAAAGAAAACTGAATATAGAAGAAAATCCAAAGCGTAGGAAAAAGATGTAAATAACGCATAAATAATAGTAAATAAATTAAAATATTGTAAATAAACTGTAAGTAAATGGAAAATCTATAATTAATAGAATTAAACTAAAATTAACTGAAAAAAATAGCTAAAAGAAATAGACTGAAAATAATTCTAAAAACTGTAAATAAATTACTAAAATGGTTATTCCAAAAATCGTAGTAAAAACTAAAACTATTGGAAACCATATTATTTTAAATTACTTAAAGAAATCTAAAATAATTACAATCACTCACCTGTGGTCCTAATCTCTTGCCTTTTGGTCTTCCCGGATCCACTTTAGGGTATTAAAATATTTTTATTAAATAGATTCTCTCCTTGGAAAATTATTCCTTTTAGGGTCCTTCCTAAAAAGGTAAACCCAAGCGGAGAAAATATAGAATGAGAAAAAGTGTTAGGCCTAAGGTTCTATTTATAGGTGTAGAAGTGGATCTCGGACCGTTGGATTTGAGGATTGAACAGGATGCAACAACATCATAGGCTGAATAGAAGCCATCGGATGCAAGAACTAAAGGACCGGATTGGTTAAAAGAATGCAAATGACGTATACAACGTTCGAACGAACGAAACGAACTTTCGTTCATTCAAAAGGTGAGGCGGGGGCGGTCGACCGCCCTGGTGCCTAGGTTGACCGGTTGGTCGACCTAGCCCATATTTTTTTCCTTCTTTATTTTTGTTTAATTCATAACTTGCTCATATTAGCTCGGATTCTGACTTTCAATATATGGAAATTGACCAGAAAATTACCGCGGACACAATGGTGCAACTCCCATAGCTCAATTCTAATAATTTCATAAAGTTATTTTATTATTTCATTAATTAATGAATTAATTATTATGGGTTAAATTTCGGGTTGTTACATTCTCCCCTTGTAATGACCCTAAAATAAAATAAAAAATAAAATGAAAAATATACATTTATATTAAGAAATTCTGAAATTATAAAATATATATAATGCATTAAAACAGAAAAAAAATTTGGCAATAAATAAAAATTTGCATGGGAGCTTCTGTTTGATAAAATGCAAGGGATTAAGGTGATTAAAAGAAAAATTGGAACTCAAAATAAATATAGCTCTATGTCCAAAGAATTATATAAATACATACATTAATATATATATGGAGTGTTTTCTGTTTTATTTAAAGATAGAATAAGATGAAGTTTAATAAAAAGGTTTACATGTCTTATAATTGTGCTAAAAATAATTAGCATAATATATGTGATTTTTATTTAAATATAGAAGGAGTTACTGACTTGACAAAGAGGCAGAAATATATATATATATATATATATATATATATATATACATACAGAATCAAATAAAAATTTCCATATCTTATATTTATTTCAAGAAAATAATATGTGTGAATGATTTTTACATTACAAGGTATGATAGTATGCATGATTGAATGGAGATAATAGATAGGTGGAAAATACAAAGGAGATTTTCAGATTCCTTAAACTTATAAAAAAAATAATAATAAACCAAGGGTCACATGCATATGGCATGAGTAGAAAAGAGTCATGAAAATAGTATTGAGTGTTTAAAAATGCATGATCCCCGAAATAACTAATTAAAGTAACCTAATGTGTGCATTTCCAATTTATGACCACACAGGAATATGATATGTACATGAACATCTAAGGGTATCAGGGGAATTACCCATTTTCTTAAACCCTAGAATGGATTTATAAATAACTGCACATCACCAAATCCATCATTCTCTCGGGATCAAAACAAAAATAAAATAAACTAGGAGAAACACTAGCTTGAGGCTTTGGGGGATTTGCTGTTCAAAGGATTAAGGCAGTGAAAGGAAAACATTAGGTGAGTATTTATCCTTTGTATGCAATGGCATTAAGTCCTATTGCAGGCAGCCTAAAATATTATGAGTCATTTAAATCTCTGAAATGATTTGTTATGGGTGATATGGATGTTTGTTTGTGCATTTTTTTTGTTTGGAGCATTAAATCTGTGAGTGGGCTTTTAGAGTTAAAATGTTTTGAGCATTCTTGTTCTATCTTATCATCATTAAACATGGATATAGATTAAATAGGGGAACATGGGGTTGAACCAGAAAATATACAAGCAGTTATATCTTTCTGAAATATGAATGAAAGAAAAACTAAATTGGTCACTTGGGAGTTAGTCAATGATCTGCTTACTTCAGGTGGAAGTAAGCATATGCATGGTGCAACTGCACCCTGAGGCCTTTGTGTGTTGGAATAATTTAAACAACCTGGGAGTTTCCTTCACAATGCATACATAGTGTTCATTTGACAAGGAGATGTAGACCATAAAATAAATAAGGAATGGGATGTAAAATTTGGGTTATGAATATCTAGACAGGGGGTTAAATTAATAAGGACTAATGTGACGTTCTGGTTAGTTGTTGGGTGAAAATTTGGAGTATAAAACCTGAGTTTGCTTATCTAGATTTGGAGAGAATGAATCAAGAATTGTACATATATCTATTTTAACTGTTTGTTGTGTATTGTTTAAATAAATGAATGTGTTTTTGTATCACTTTATATGAACCAAAACATGCTAAGTATAAACATCTGTTAAACTAGGAAGGCACTGCAAGATTACCAAAGATTATGAATATGTATACAAAATTGATAAATGCTCATACCAGTGAAAACTGACCCTTTTGGTTGCCTTTGCAATCATCTGGGTGTCTCATTAAAAATTGGGGCAGCTCAGTGATTTGCTTGCAGGAAATTGAAGTGGCTTGATGAGTGAAGAAGGCATTAGCTGCTAGTGTAAATAAAAGAGACTTGTTTTAAATTCGCAGTTGCATTGTAATGAAATTACTAGTCAAGTTCTATTTCTGAAATTGAAGTTACTTGTAGGAAACTTTCTAAGTATTTGGGTTGAAAATATGTACTTAAGTAAAACCTATTGTGAGTGATCATTGATGATGTTTGGTTAACTACCAATTTCTTTTATGAATGTCTGATTTGGAGAAAAATAAGGAGATAGACATATCATACACATATGATATGTGCATATATATTTGATCTCCGATTTTTATTGCTTATATTTTGTTTTAAGGAAATTAAACAGCTAAGGGGGTTGGTTTTTGAAATGAACTCTCAAAATTTTAGTAGGATATTCAAGTGAAATGAATTTGTGCATGGCAGGTAAGTGATACTGGCATGTGCATGAATTCTGGAAATTTGTATGTAATTGAGTATTTAAATTTCAAATAGAATTATGAGAGCAGTAGACCTAAAAGATATTGAACTTTGAATAATTGATTGAATACATATAAGAATGCATTTCCATAAAACTTAAACTAGGCATAAACATGCTTGGGATTAGGAGTAGGACTTTGTAGAAGTTTGTTAATGTGAGGGACATGGGTTTGCAAGTGGTAAAAGAGGGACTATGGCCGGCCTAGATGGCCATGAGTCAAACCCTTGGAGTCTGAAACCACTTCATTTCAATCAATGAAGTGTAAAGTGCTTCCGGGACAAAACAAAAGAAAACACCAAGCAGCCCTCAAATAACACCAAGTAGATCCAATAAATCACCAAGTATGTAAGCCTGCACCATATTAAACTTAAAAAAATGCTAAAAGTCCTCATCCATTCAACCTGAAATGATAAATGGAAATTAGATCCAATATCCATGTCTGCAAGCATAATTTGTAAGTAACTTCATGCAAATACTTGATAACTATCATGAGATCAAGTAAATACTATTTTAGTGTTAATAAATATATAAGTCAAATAAATATATATATAAGTGTCATAATTTGCCAAAATGTATCTCTGGCAGTAGAACAAGACTTAGAAAAGAAATAAGTGGCTATGACAATAACTTGTATGGTATTTTGATCCCTATTTGATTTAAATTACCTCTGATGAAAAAAAAATATAATAAAGAAACAATTGTATATCATCAAATATATAATTGTCTTAATTTGTTTGTGCACTGATATGATTATATTGGTAAAAACCAGGGTCTTGGGAATAATATTTGGAAATTATATAAATATTCAAATATAAAAGAAATGAGGTTTAGTGGTGAATTCCTCTTGAATGTTAAAAAAAAATCTATGTGTTATAAGAGTGAGGGTCACCACAGTTGGTATCAGAGCTATGTTTTAAATAACATAGTAAATGTTGTTGTATGCATATGAATGTTTGAATGCATTGTTTGAATTATTGGTGTTGGATGCTTTTGTTTTATGTCAATATATATATATATATATATATATATATATATATATATGTATGTACATGTGATACATGCACAGTGTGCACAGAAATAAAAATGAACCAAGTAAAGACACCAAAAATTGATAGGGGTAAATAAACTAACATAAAAATCATATTTATAGCATTATGGTAGGACCAAGGCATCACACAGGTGCAGGATCATCACGTGAGCCACCTGTGATGAGCATGGAGGATTTTGTGAGAGCTTTAAGGGATGGAATGGCACCAAGGCAAGACAATCCTCATGAGGAACTCTCCAAACTGCTTAAGACATGTACCACTTTGGGAGGAAAGGATTTTGAAGGTACTGAAGGAGCTATAGGTGTTCAAACTTGCATAAGAACTATGGAGAGGGTCTTCACAGATATGAAAATCAATGACCAAAGGAAGAGACAGATAGCTTCAAGGAAATTGAAGGGGGTTGCACTGGATTGGTGGGAAGTTGTGACAGCAGGAAGACAAGAGGATACTATCACTTGGAATAATTTCAAGGACATGCTTGAGGCCAGATTTGTCCCAGCATCTGCCAAGACCACACTGCTAGAAGACTTTATTAGATTAAGGCAAGGAAGCATGAGTGTGAATGAATACACTCAGAAGTTTGAAGCATTATCCAAGTATGGAATGGTTTAATAGGGAATGCAGAAGCAAAGAATGCAAGGTACATTCAAGGCTTGAACCCTAGTCTGTCAAGGGCAATGTTGCCATACAAGGACAAAACCTTTGATCAGGTAATTGATCTAACTCTCTCATTTGAGCAACATGACACTGCAAGGGAGAAATTCAGGAATATGAAGCTCAATAAGAAGAAGGGTGGTCAGAACAAAGTGCAACCTTATGACAAGAGAAATGCAAGTAAAGGAGTTAAGAAAGGGGAAGGAGAAATAGCACCTGAAAGCAAGAAATTCACTCATTGTTTTAATTGTGGAAAAGCTGGACATTATAGTAACCAATGCCCTGACCCTAAAATACCTAGAGGAGGCTGCTATAATTGTGGAAAGATGGGTCATCTCAAGAAGGATTGCCTAGAAACCAATAGGGGAACAGCAAGGGTAGGAGCTTTGGCAGAAAGTAACACTGGGAATGTTGGGCAACTTGAAGGTATAATTTTTATTCATACCCAACCAATATCAGTAATATATGACACTGGTGCCTCACATTCACTAATATCTCTGGAAATTACAAAGAAATTATCACTTGCATGTGTTTCTATTGATCAGCCCTTAATAGTACACAGTCCCATAGGGAGTCATTGTATGTTAAGGATGAAATGTATGGGTCTGAAATTAATTATAGGGGGTTATGAATTTAATTCAGACTTATATACCTTAAATTATCCTGGTATTGGGATTATTTTGGGGGTAGATTGGTTAATGAGAAATAAAGCAATTTTAAATTTAGAAAATCTTACTATATCTTTGGAGACAAATGAAGGCAAGAGAATTACCATCTTAAGTGAAATAGCAAAGAATACATGTTTTAATAAAATCTGGAGTATTAATGAAGTTCAAAAGGAATTAAAAATAGAGGAAATCCCAGTAGTCAATGGATATATAGATGTGTTTGGAGAAGTGAAGGGAATTCCTCAAAATAGACCAGTTGAATTTAAAATAAAATTAATGCCAGGAACAAATCCAATCATTAAGAAGCCTTATAGAATGGGTCCAAAAGAGTTGGTAGAATTAAAACATCAACTAGAAGAATTAGAAGAGAAAGGATTCATAAGATCAAGTAGTTCCAGTTGGGGTTCCCCAGTGCTTTTTGTTAAGAAGCATGATAAAACAATGAGGATGTGTGTGGATTACAGGGATTTAAATAAGGTGACCATCAAGAATAAGTACCTACTGCCTAGAATAGATGATCTATTTGACCAATTGCATGAAGCTAAAATATTTTCAAGCCTAGACTTAGCCTCTGGATTTCACCAAATGAAAGTTGCAGAGGAAAGCATTGAGTACACAGCCTTCAACACAAGGTATGGCCTTTATGAATTTCTAGTAATGCCATTTGGTTTGACCAATGCTCCCTCCTATTTTGTAGACTTGATGAATATAATTTTTAGAGACTTTTTGGATAAGTTTGTCTTGGTATTTATAGATGACATATTAATTTATTCAAAGACAAAAAATGATCATGCCATGCACCTACATTTAGTATTATCCAGACTTAGAGAACATGAATTAAAAGCCATGTATTCAAAGTGTACATTTTGGCAACATGAAGTGAAATTCTTAGGACACATAGTGTCACAGCAGGGAGTAAGTGTAGATCCAAGCAAGGTCATTGCAGTTCAAACATGGAGTAGACCCAAGACAGTGACTGAGGTGAGGTCATTCTTAGGTTTGGCAGGGTACTATAGGAGGTTCATCAAGGATTTTTCAAGAATAGCCGCACCAATGACCAAACTAACCAAGAAGAACCAACCATATGTGTGGACTGAGCAGTGTGAACAAGCTTTTGAGAGATTGAAACAAGCATTGGTGGAAGCTCCTGTCCTACAAATCCCAGAAGCAAATGAAGGAATGGTTGTATACACTGATGCTAGTGGGTCTGGGTTAGGTGCAGTGCTTATGCAACATGGCAAGGTGGTGGCATATGCATCAAGACAACTTAAACCCAATGAAACCAAATATGCAACTCATGATCTAGAATTAGCTGCAATAGTGTTTGCACTAAAACTATGGAGGCATTATTTGCTTGGGGCAAAATTTGAATTATTCACAGATCATCAAGCATTGAAATATTTATTTTCTCAAAAAGATATAAATATGAGGCTAGCAAGGTGGTTGGAGTTTCTAGCTGCATATGATTTAGATATTTTGTACACTCCTGGAAAAGCTAATAGAGTGGCAGATGCTTTGAGCAGAAATCATGTTAGATTAGCTAGTTTGATGATTGATGAATTTAAAAACCTTGCAGTGCTTGGGGAGGCAGATATATACAGCAAGGATGAAGTGAATTTTAAAGAACATGGTGATATGGTGGAGTATGGTACACTGGGAATAA
This sequence comes from Allium fistulosum, assembly GCA_030737815.1. Lineage (NCBI taxonomy): Eukaryota > Viridiplantae > Streptophyta > Magnoliopsida > Asparagales > Amaryllidaceae > Allium > Allium fistulosum. Next base: position 1,362,442,511 of record CM060902.1, on the reverse strand, counting down.
TCACAGTGAAGTCTAATCTGGTGGAGAAAATTGGTGGCATGCAAGACCAAGATAAAAATTTGAAGGAAAAGAAGGAAATGTTACTTAGCAACCTTGAGTTGGAAAATTTTAAAATAGATTCCAAGGGTTATTTGAGGAAAAATGATAAGCTATGTGTACCAGACCTTGCAGAATTGAAGGAAGAAATCATGAATGAGCATCACAAGACCAAGTACACCATACACCCTGGTGGTACTAAAATGTATCATGATTTAAAAAGAAGCTACTGGTGGCCAGGAATGAAGCAAGCAGTGGCAAGATATGTGGCAAAGTGTTTCACATGTCAACAAATTAAAGCAGACCACCAAAAGCCTTCTGGCATGTTGCAACCTTTGGAGGTACCTCAGTGGAAATGGGAAAGTATTTCCATGGATTTTGTGGATGGTTTGCCTAGAACTAAGAAAGGCAATGATAGTATTTGGGTAATTGTCGATAGACTAACAAAATCAGCTCACTTTGTCCCTGTCAGGTCAGATAGAAATGCACATAGGCTTGCACAATTATTTATTAAGGAAGTGGTGAGGCTACATGGTATACCCAAGACTATTGTAAGTGGTAGAGACACTTTGTTCACCTCAAGATTTTGGGAAAGCTTCCAAGAAGCAATGGGAACACAACTTTGTTTAAGCACTGCCTACCATCCTCAAAGTGATGGGCAAACAGAGATAGTAAATAAAATATTGGAAGATTTACTTAGAGCATGTGTGCTTGATTTTGGGGGTAATTGGGAGGATCATATTCACTTGGCAGAATTCACTTACAACAATAGCTATCAATCAACAATAGGAATGGCTCCCTTTGAAGCCTTGTATGGGAGACCCTGAATGTCTCTTGCCTGTTGGTTGGAAGCAGGAGAGGGTGTAATATTGGGGCCAGATCATGTTAAAGAAACTTCCAACATGATTGAATTAGTTAGGCATAGAATGAAGGCAGCACAATCAAGACAAAAGTCTTATGCAGATAGAAAGAGAAAGCCAATGGAGTTTGAAGTAGAAGAGCATGTTTTTCTGAAGGTATCACCAATGAAGAAGGTGTTCAGGTTTGGGAAATCTGGTAAGCTATCACCAAGATTTGTAGGACCATATGAAATTATGCAAAGAATTGGTGCTATGGCCTACAGACTTAAGTTACCTGAGGAGTTGAGTGGTGTGCATCCAGTATTTCATGTTTCTCAATTGAGAAAATGGGTGCATGATGATGGAGCAATTCTGGAGTCACATACTCAAATTCAAGTCCAAAAGAATTTGGTTTATACAAATGAACCAGTAGGGATAGTTGCCAAGGAAGAGAAAAAGTTGAGGAACAAAGTGATCAAACTGGTAAAAATTCAATGGAGCTTGGACACTAATGATTGTACATGGGAGGTTGAAGATAAAATGAGGGCTAAATACCCCAATTTGTTTACTGATGGATAGGTATGTTTAAGCAGCTTATGATGATTTTTCTAAAATATTCTTATATATTGTTTGCTTTCATAAACTGTGAATATGGGGTTATGGAGTTAAAACAGGCTATAGATTAGTGTTTTTTTTAATTATGGGGAAATAATTCCTTTAAGGGGGAGGGTATGTAATGACCCTAAAATAAAATAAAAAATAAAATGAAAAATATACATTTATATTAAGAAATTCTGAAATTATAAAATATATATAATGCATTAAAACAGAAAAAAAATTTGGCAATAAATAAAAATTTGCATGGGAGCTTCTGTTTGATAAAATGCAAGGGATTAAGGTGATTAAAAGAAAAATTGGAACTCAAAATAAATATAGCTCTATGTCCAAAGAATTATATAAATACATACATTAATATATATATGGAGTGTTTTTTGTTTTATTTAAAGATAGAATAAGATGAAGTTTAATAAAAAGGTTTACATGTCTTATAATTGTGCTAAAAATAATTAGCATAATATATGTGATTTTTATTTAAATATAGAAGGAGTTACTGACTTGACAAAGAGGCAGAAATATATATATATATATATATATATATATATATACACACATACAGAATCAAATAAAAATTTCCATATCTTATATTTATTTCAAGAAAATAATATGTGTGAATGATTTTTACATTACAAGGTATGATAGTATGCATGATTGAATGGAGATAATAGATAGGTGGAAAATACAAAGGAGATTTTCAGATTCCTTAAACTTATAAAAAAAATAATAATAAACCAAGGGTCACATGCATATGGCATGAGTAGAAAAGAGTCATGAAAATAGTATTGAGTGTTTAAAAATGCATGATCCCCGAAATAACTAATTAAAGTAACCTAATGTGTGCATTTCCAATTTATGACCACACAGGAATATGATATGTACATGAACATCTAAGGGTATCAGGGGAATTACCCATTTTCTTAAACCCTAGAATGGATTTATAAATAACTGCACATCACCAAATCCATCATTCTCTCGGGATCAAAACAAAAATAAAATAAACTAGGAGAAACACTAGCTTGAGGCTTTGGGGGATTTGTTGTTCAAAGGATTAAGGCAGTGAAAGGAAAACATTAGGTGAGTATTTATCCTTTGTATGCAATGGCATTAAGTCCTATTGCAGGCAGCCTAAAATATTATGAGTCATTTAAATCTCTGAAATGATTTGTTATGGGTGATATGGATGTTTGTTTGTGCATTTTTTTTGTTTGGAGCATTAAATCTGTGAGTGGGCTTTTAGAGTTAAAATGTTTTGAGCATTCTTGTTCTATCTTATCATCATTAAACATGGATATAGATTAAATAGGGGAACATGGGGTTGAACCATAAAATATACAAGCAGTTATATCTTTCTGAAATATGAATGAAAGAAAAACTAAATTGGTCACTTGGGAGTTAGTCAATGATCTGCTTACTTCAGGTGGAAGCAAGCATATGCATGGTGCAACTGCACCCTGAGGCCTTTGTGTGTTGGAATAATTTAAACAACCTGGGAGTTTCCTTCACAATGCATACATAGTGTTCATTTGACAAGGAGATGTAGACCATAAAATAAATAAGGAATGGGATGTAAAATTTGGGTTATGAATATCTAGACAGGGGGTTAAATTAATCAGGACTAATGTGACGTTCTGGTTAGTTGTTGGGTGAAAATTTGGAGTATAAAACATGAGTTTGCTTATCTAGATTTGGAGAGAATGAATCAAGAATTGTACATATATCTATTTTAACTGTTTGCTGTGTATTATTTAAATAAATGAATGTGTTTTTGTATTACTTTGTATGAACCAAAACATGCTAAGTATAAACATCTGTTAAACTAGGAAGGCACTGCAAGATTACCAAAGATTATGAATATGTATACAAAATTGATAAATGCTCATACCAGTGAAAACTGACCCTTTTGGTTGCCTTTGCAATCATCTGGGTGTCTCATTAAAAATTGGGGCAGCTCAGTGATTTGCTTGCAGGAAATTGAAGTGGCTTGATGAGTGAAGAAGGCATTAGCTGCTAGTGTAAATAAAAGAGACTTGTTTTAAATTCGCAGTTGCATTGTAATGAAATTACTAGTCAAGTTCTATTTCTGAAATTGAAGTTACTTGTAGGAAACTTTCTAAGTATTTGGGTTGAAAATATGTACTTAAGTAAAACCTGTTGTGAGTGATCATTGATGATGTTTGGTTAACTACCAATTTCTTTTATAAATGTCTGATTTAGAGAAAAATAAGGAGATAGACATATCATACACATATGATATGTGCATATATATTTGATCTCTGATTTTTATTGCTTATATTTTGTTTTAAGGAAATTAAACAGCTAAGGGGGTTGGTTTTTGAAATGAACTCTCAAAATTTTAGTAGGATATTCAAGTGAAATGAATTTGTGCATGGCAGGTAAGTGATACTGGCATGTGCATGAATTTTCTGGAAATTTGTATGTAATTGAGTATTTAAATTTCAAATAGAATTATGAGAGCAGTAGACCTGAAAGATATTGAACTTTGAATAATTGATTGAATACATATAAGAATGCATTTCCATAAAACTTAAACTAGGCATTAACGTGCTTGGGATTAGGAGTAGGACTTTGTAGAAGTTTGTTAATGTGAGGGACATGGGTTTGCAAGTGGTAAAAGAGGGACTATGGCCGGCCTAGATGGCCATGAGTCAAACCCTTGGAGTCTGGAACCACTTCATTTCAATCAATGAAGTGTAAAGTGCTTCCGGGACAAAACAAAAGAAAACACCAAGCAGCCCTCAAATAACACCAAGTAGATCCAATAAATCACCAAGTATGTAAGCCTGCACCATATTAAACTTAAAAAAATGCTAAAAGTCCTCATCCATTCAACCTGAAATGATAAATGGAAATTAGATCCAATATCCATGTCTACAAGCATAGTTTGTAAGTAACTTCATGCAAATACTTGATAACTATCATGAGATCAAGTAAATACTATTTTAGTGTTAATAAATATATAAGTCAAATAAATATATATATAAGTGTCATAATTTGCCAAAATGTATCTCTGGCAGTAGAACAAGACTTAGAAAAGAAATAAGTGGCTATGACAATAACTTGTATGGTATTTTGATCCCTATTTGATTTAAATTACCTCTGATGAAAAAAAATATAATAAAGAAACAATTGTATATCATCAAATATATAATTGTCTTAATTTGTTTGTGCACTGATATGATTATATTGGTAAAAACCAGGGTCTTGGGAATAATATTTGGAAATTATATAAATATTCAAATATAAAAGAAATGAGGTTTAGTGGTGAATTCCTCTTGAATGTTAAAAAAAATCTATGTGTTATAAGAGTGAGGGTCACCACACCCCTCCTTAAGGGATTTCGTCCCCGAAATCTCTAAGGATAAAAGAATGTACTAAATGTTTTCATCCAAGTTCTACAACCAACTACCCAACCATCATCCATTCATCCATTGTCCTTGAATTTTTCTAATGCAATTTATGATAATTATGCGATTAGTGTAGTGTCTATGTCCCTAACTAATGCAAAAGATTAGGCGGTCCACTGATTCAGTTGATCTCCTTTTATGCAATCATGTCCGTGCCATGTATCCAAATGAATGCAAATTCCCTAATGATAACTGATAGTTCTATATGCGTGCTTCAAACATCATCCAAATGCAACAGGCATGTGATAATCATCCATTTATAGCAATCATGCAAAATAAAATAAAATGTGCACACATCCATATGCATATGCTCTAGTGTCCTAGTTAGGCCGATCCCTAAGAGATAATAGTGCATACTGTATGTATATGCGTCCATTAGCATCCACTAGCAAACACTTGCAACCACTGGCATACATCATTCATAACATGTTCTATTAACATGTTTATATCAAATCCTATCATCCATAGGTTAAATCCTAAGTTCTACCCTCCTAAAGGATAATAAAGAAAAGAACCTATTCGGAACTAAAGATGGAAAATAGGATATTCAAAAACTTACTATCGAAGATATAAGGATAAGAAGTACGAATCTTCTCTTCAATCTCCCACGAAGCGTCTACAACATCGTCTTCCATTGCACCTTTACTAACGGAACTTCTTTATTCCTAAGTCGCTTGGTGTCTCATCCAATGATCTTCATAAGGATACGCGGAACCGATGCTTCCCTTTCTACTTCCACCTCCTCTAACTGACTAGGATCTACAACCTCCACCGAGTCATGTAAGCACTTTCGCAAGTGCGAAACATGTAAAACGCCATCCACTCCTACGAGCCTCTCCGGTAGCTTCACTCGGTATGTGTAACGACCCGCAAATTTCAACTGTTTTAATAATGTAATTAGTTGAAATTTTGTGAAATTTTAGACGATAAAATCTTGAAATAAAAATTTAATATTTGGAATACGTCTAGTTAAACATAGCAACTGGTAAATTTTCGTCCGAAAATATGAAAGTTTATTTCGCGCGTAAATTTACTTCAATTTAATCGGTTAAAAAGCGATGAAAATAAAATGTTTCCGAAACCTAAATATTTTTACATAGAAAATTTCTAAACCATCTTCTGAGCAAGATGTCAGTTTGTCATTTTTCCAAATTCGGACATCTTTGGCTCCGTCGATCTTATTTTTCAGCGTTTTTCTTGCATTTTCCGCTATTAGAAAATTCGAATTTTTATAATTCAATCATACCACTGATATCTGTATACCGTTTTGATCGTCTCGTCGTGCTGATCTCAGCGGTATATTCACTTCTGTATTTCGGAGACAGGTGTGCGGTGCAGTCTGCAGAACGCTTAGCGTATCGGTTCCGCAACCGAGTCTTTCGGATTTCTGGTGACTATTCGTTATCCAGCTTGAATCAAACAACCGTGAACTTTTAATATTCTTTAAACCAATCAGTCGTGACTTTACATTTTTTTTTCTCTTTGTCTGTTCAAAAACGAAACGGTGCTTGCTCTCTTGTTTCCTCAACACGCATGACATCCTTCCACCTCTGTCTCTTCACCAGCCTGTCTTTATTTTCCCAAAGTAACATTCAACCTTTCCTTTGCTTATATTTAAAGAAATGATATATTAAATAACCTTCTCCTTCGAAAAAAAAAGAAAAAAAAGGGAGAAGTGATATATTAGCTCTGTTGAATTGGATATACGAGTAGTATTAGTATTGTTTAGTGGTTAGCAGTTGTATGTGTCTCTCTCTCCTACTATATATATTGATTTTAACATATAAAAGTGTTGCTCCTTTATATATATTTACATATATTCTTTATATATTACTGTTAGATTTCGAAAAAAAATGATTGTATATATATGTGTACTGTTTTTGGTCTTGAATGTAAGGTTATATATATTAGTCCTAGGTATTAGTTTATATAAAGTATTGATTTAATTTATAAAATATAAAGTTTACATTTCATCTATTTGAGTTTATAACAAAGTAAATCATATTGATTTTATGATAAATATTAATTTTAAAATATAATATGTATTTAAGTTTATATAAGGTTTATATATTTAGTTTACATCAAAACTGATTTTGCACTTGTTTGCATGTTTTTTTTTCTTTTCTGAACAGCAGTTAGACTACATGTTCACGATATCATATCTCACTCATGTTTTATCGGAATGAGTTGATTTTATTTTTAAAAAAGAGTCGAAGTTACCTAGTTTATGCATGTCAAATTTTAGCAAAATCCGACATCGTTTGATTAGTGGTCGAGGATCTGGAAGTTAGACCAAGGCAGCTATTCTTTTATACTTGAAATTATTTTACACTGCTGTAAACACGACCTGAGTTCATGTTTGACGCATCGTATCTCTTCCGTCTTACGTCGGCATACAGTGATTATTTTTTTTGTTGGAAAGATTGAGTTTTCTATTTTATGTTTACGAATTTTCAGCTTCATGCGAGGTCATTTGATCCTCTGTTTCTCATTTGGAAGTTAGGCCCAGACAGCTGTTCTTTTGTACTTAGAAATTATTTTACACTGCTGCAAACTTGGCCTGAGTCTATGTTCGTGACATCGTAACTTTTCTCGTCTCTTGTCCAAAACAAGTGAATCTTTTGCAGTTTAAAATACAAGTTTTGATCTTTATTCATACCAAATTTTAGACCATTTCGATCTCGGTAGCACATAGAATTATATTGTTAAACTTTGACGCAGGACTTGTTTTTTTATTTGTTGCTATGATGAATGTTTTGATTTGATTTCGGCAATTCCTATCTAACAGCTTTGCTCGTCGATTCGTGCCAATCTAGTTTATTTCGGAAGTCGTGCTTGCAATTCGTAACTCAACTTCGTTGTCTATTCTCAATCTCTAGCCTCGAAAGGTGAGCAATCACTCACGATTAATGTTCTTATATTTATTAAATTTGATTTCAATTGAAACGACAATTGAAATATGCTGCTGTTAGTTATTTATATTGTTGTACCTATGACATCATCTGTATCTGTTCACCTGTGACACCTGACATCATTATCTGTTATTTATATTGATATATATATGCCATCATCTGTATTTGTTCACCTGTGACATCTGACACCCTTATCTGTTATTTATACTGATGATATATGCCTGTTACCGTTGTTATATTATTATCATATCTGTTATCACTCTGCAAGTTCCCTGTTAGTATAGAATCACTATGGGTTGAAATGATACATACCCGAACGGACTTTAGAATAGGAGAAAATCGTTATGGGTTGAAATGATAAACCCAAGCGATTTTCAAAATTAAATTGAATTTGGGATTTCGGGTTGAAAAGATATATACCCGAATATATTTTAAATTGCGGATTGAAATGATAAATATCCGTATCACTTGACCCTAGGATAGAAAATTATATACAGACACCATTGGTCTATATATAAATGTTTTTGAAAAACATTTCTACGGCTTTGAAAGAAATATATGGTTTTAATAAATAATGATTTTAAAGATTTATTAAAGTTGATTTAATAAAGTTGATTTAAATCAATATGAAATATGTTCAAGTATTTATGTAAAAATTATATTTTTAAATATAGAATTTATAATGTTCAGGTTGAAAGATAAATTTGAATTGATTTGGAATTCTTAATTATTTAAGAATTATACTTAAATAAGTTGATTTGAAATCTATTAAATTTGAAATTTTAAGATATGTTTTATAACTTGAATTAATTAAGAAGTGGCTTAATGAATATTTCAAACTTATATAAATTTAAATGGGATATTTTGTCTGTATAAATTTGTAAATTGAAGTTGTATTTTGATGTATTGGAGTGATTAAAGAAATATTTCAGAAACTAAATGTAATGAAATTAAATTAGGACATAAAGTAAATTATCGAATTTAGTTTTGAAATGTCGATGTTTGCACAAAAAATGGACAAACACCTCAAAGCCGTATAATTTAGTAGATCTTATGTTGTTTTTAGTGATTTTGGAGATTTATGCAAATATATGAAAAGCAGGGGCTTAATTGTAAAAAGACACGCAGATTTATAGTGGTTCAGCCAGAATGTGCCTACGTCCACTTTATATGTTATTTCTCCTCTTTTGTTGTGATTACAAGTACAAAGCTTTGATACAAGTAAAAGAAAGTTGTTTGAAAGTTCCTTCCGTGCTTGAGCTCTCCAACTTATCCCCATTGTTGTACCCCTGCCCCTCTATTTATAGAGTGAGGTTGGGAGCAGGGGTCTTGGACGTATATAGCTGCTGGTGGGCCTGGGCTGATGCAATCTGGCCTGGCACACCTTGGTTCGGCATCCCATGGTTCGGTGGTGGGAGTGCGATGGGTTGGACCGGTAATGCTTGGTCCGGTGGTTGGTTTGGTGAGGCCGGATGAAGGTTGGTCCGGTGGTTGGTTGGGTGAAGCCGGATGAAGGTTGGTCCGGTGGTTGGTTGTGTGAAGCCGGATGAAGGTTGGTCCGGTGGTTGGTTTGGTGAGGCCGGATGAAGGTTGGTCCGGTGGTTGGTTGTGTGAAGCCGGATGAAGGTTGGTCCGGTGGTTGGTTTGGATCGGTGGGGTGACGCCGAATGGGTTCGTTTGGCAGTTGATTCGGCAGCATGTGGAAAGAAGGTGATTCGGTATTGGGATGGAGTGGATATGAATGCTATTCGGTTAGGTGTTGCTAATTTGCCCAACATTTGCCCCCCAAAGTGGGGTACGTGTGTTGCATGTACTGCGCTTTGTTCCTTTTTTTTTTCTTTTTTTCTTTCTTTTTTTTTTTTTTTTTGGGTATGGCTCCAGTTGGTTCCAGGTGTTGATTCGGTCGTTCCGGCTATACCGTGCACTTCTATAAATAGAGGCTATACCTGCTTTGTTGTCCCTTACCGAATCAGAGAGAGCCGAGTGAGTTTGAGCGCCGAATCAAACAAGCACCGATCCAGACAAGGACCGAATCAAACTTCGCACCGATCCAGACAAGGACCGAATCAAACAAGCACCGATCCAGACAAAGACCGAACCAAACAAGCACCGATCCAGAAGGACCGAACCAAACAAGCACCGAACCAGGTACGTTTTCCTTCGCCGAACGAAGGCGACGAGGTTGGGTGTTGAGCGCCGAATGAGATACGTGGTGTACCACCGAATGACCTCCGAAGCTTTCAACACCGAATGAAATTTAAACTTTTAATGCCGAATGGACTTTGAATCTTGAACAACATCCTATGCTTATATATACTTGCTCGGTTATATTTCTGTATTTCTTGTTCTAACAATCATATCTTTCGCTTTCGTGCGCGCAGATAATGTCCCGAAGAGTCGAAACTCGATCAGATAAGAGGAGATCCGGGGGTGCCAATATCCGACTTCGATTGGTGGTTTCGGATCAGGCCAAGCAGCTTGCGGATCAGGCTATCCAGATTTCTCAGCATGAGGCTGCTACTGGGCGATTAAGGAGAACCATGGTAGAGGCCAGTCGGGCCGAATTGCGGAAAATGGAAGCTGCTTGCAAAGAGCGGATTGACATGGCTATTGCCACGGTGGATGAGGTTCGGAGAGCGGATCTCGAGCAGGTGGAGGAATTGTCCGAGAAACTTGAGGCTGCAGAGCTTGCTCAAGCTAAGTTGAGGGAAGAGATGGAGGTGATGCGGAGGTCCCTTCAAGCTGATTGCTCGAGATACAGACTGGAGAGAGATGCTGCCGTGGAAAGGTTGTCGGCCTCCGATGCCCGGATGAGGGAGTTTGAGGAGAACGAAGGAATGATGGATGACATGCTCCAGGACATGTATTTCCGGACTTGGAAGCAGGGTAACCTCTCTTGGATGGATGATTATCCCAGAGTCATGGCCAAGACATATCTTCGGGCTTTGGAGGAGGCTAAGGCTGATGCAGATAAAGAGGGTGGAACGGTCTTCAGTATGGATGTGGTCACTGCCCAGTTCACCAAGGAGGAGAAAGTGGCGGTAAAGGAGGGTATGCGGCTGCTCGCTGCTGAAGAGGCGGGTGTGCAGGTAGAGGATGACGACCAGGATGGTCAAGAAGCTAGTACTGGTAAGTCTTCCTTTATAGTCTTTCTGTTAACTTGGTTACTCATCACTAATGAATCCTTTTTATGACCGGACAGGCGGGCAAAAGAACAAGGACAAGACTTCGACGCGACCAGCTCCATGACTGAACCTGAAAAATTCTTTTTGTAGGCTTGGCATTGTTGTATATGTTAGTCTTAAGACAGTAGAGTAACCTCTAAGTTGTAATTCTTGCTACTTGTAATAATATTATTCTTGACGTGTAATTTTTTAGCTTAAGCTGATTCTGTCGTTTCTTGAATGTTTGTTGCTGTTTTGACATGTCGTATGAGAAATGTAGCTGTGTATATTCTCGTAATTAAATTGTGTTTGATGTCAGATTCTGGTTTTAAATCATAATCTAATGATTTGCAATGTTAGCGTGTGGTGTGAAAACAAATTAAATTACAGTCATGCATCTGCACATAAAGGAAGAAAATACCGCCTTTCATGTTCTGTTTGTAAATGGCAGTTTCGAGTATCTTGTATGACCGAGCATGGAAAGCAGTTGAATGCCCTGCCATCCGATTGTGAATCTCTGCATCCATTGGCGGGTATTTCTTACCCTGCATCCTGTACTTTATGGTTTGTTATAGAGGATAGGAGGAAAGTTTTTTAAGTAAAATTGAAATACGTGAAATAGTAAAACTTCCAGTCACGGAAGGCCTTCGATGTGCTTAAGTTCGTGGCAAACGGGTTTTGTAGTCACTTTCCCTAGCTGTGGGTCTTGGAGACATTTGTCACCCATCTTACGCCTCTGCGGGGAGTTAATTCTTTTTTACCACAGCCGCACTTAAGACACACCGGAGCCGAGATCGCGCACAGTAACTACCCGGGCCATTATGGTCCATACTCATGGGTATTATTCGACTTACTGTGGCCGGCTAGCGTGGGTGCCGATCGTCAACTGTGAACTGCCCCTGGCTGGCCACACCTTATGTTGGGGCTTATAATCGGTTCACAGTTGCCGGCGAGCCTAACGCCGTAATGAGCTGCCTCGGCTATAGTCGGCCTTCTCGGTGGCTTATAATCGGCTCATTACAGTTGGCTTTAAGGGCCGTCGCGAGCAATGAGTTAACCCGCAGCAGAGGGATGCTGGAGCAAAAGTGTCTCATTGACGAGGGCATAGATTCGCATAGTACCTGTTGTGTCTTGTCCACGTGAAGTTGCATTGTGGAGTGCTTTGAATAGAAATGCTATATGCTCAGGATTTTGTTCAACAGAAAAGGATAAAGTTAACAAGCAGCCAAGATACAAAGGAACAAGTTAAAAAAAGAGACAAGGCTTTTTTAAAGTGGTTCGGCACGAAAAAATGCCTACGTCCACTGATTCTCTTTGTTGATTCACTTCATATGGGCAATACAAGTTAAGAAAAGTATCGACGGAGGTGTTGGATGTTCCATGCCCTCTGGAACACCTCTCCGTCCACTGTTGACAAAATATAGGCTCCGTTGTGGAGATCTTTATGAATTACATATGGTCCATCCCATATTGGGTCTAGTGCTCCGGGGCGAGGGAAGATTCGCTTGAGGACAAGATCCCCTTCTCGTAAGGTACGATGCTTAACTTTGGAGTTGTATTGTGCTGCCACCTTTTGCTTGTGGGCTGCTGTTTTTAGGACTGCATCATTCCTTCTCTCCTCGACTAGATCCAAAGACATGTTGAGGAGCTCTTAGTTCTCTTCTGGGTTATAGTGGATCCTACGGTGGGAAGGCACAATGGTTTCAACTGGGAGCATAGCCTCCGATCCGTATGCCAAAGAGAAAGGAGTGTGCCCTGTTGATGTTCTGAAAGATGTGCGGTAGGCCCATAGTGCCGTAGGGAGTTCATCCACCCAAGCGCCCTTTGACTTTTCGAGCTTCTTTTTGATCAGAGTTTTCAGAATTTTGTTGACTGCTTCGACTTGTCCGTTTGCTTGGGGATATGCTACGGATGAGAAGCTTTTGTGAATTCCGTGTTCTTGGCACCAGTTGGCGAATTCCTCGCTGTCAAACTGAAGTCCATTGTCTGATATGATTTTTAGTGGGACTCCGTACCTGCACAGAACATTTTTGATTAAGAAGTTGATAACTTTCGCTGAAGATACTTTATTTAGAGGTTCTGCTTCCACCCATTTGGTGAAATAGTCGACTGCTACTATAGCATATTTGGCACCGCCTCGACCCATTGGCAGTTCACCGATTAAGTCAATTCCCCATATTGCAAAGGGCCAAGGGCTGGTCATCTGAGTAATCTCGGTTGTTGGTAGCCGAGGGATCTTAGCAAATTTTTGGCATCTGTCACACTTCTTGACGAAATCTAAGGCGTCCTTGCTTAAGGTGGGCCAGAAATATCCGTATCGGAGTATCTTTTTTGCTAACGTTTGCCCTCCGGTGTGATCTCCGCAGCTTCCTTGATGAATGTTGGATAAGATTTCCTTGGCTTCCCTTCCGGCGACACACCTTAACAATGGGTTAGAGAACCCGCGCCGATAGAGGATGTCTCCTTGTATCGTGTAGCGGGACGCTTTCCTCAAGATTTTCTTGACTTCGTTACGCCTGTCGGGTAGTGTGCCACTTTGTAGGTAGTCTCGGATGGGAGTCATCCAAGTTGCTTCTCCGGTTGCAGCTATCAGATTCACTTGCTCAAAACTTGGGATCGTTTGCTTTGAGACAGTTACTGCCCCGAAGATGGCGACGTCTCTCATACTTGCTTGCTTTGCCAATTCGTCGGCCTCTTGGTTCTCTTCCCGAGGGATGTGTTTGACTAAGTAGCGGTCCAATCGGTTGAGAAGCAACTTGGTCTTCCTTAGATATGCTATGAGTCGTTCTTCTCGAGCTTGGAATTCCCCTAGTATTTGATTAACAATAAGCTGAGAATCGCTGTGAAGGCACAAAGAATTGGCTTCGATCTCGATAGCAATTTCTAATCCGGCTATTACGGCTTCATATTCTGCATCGTTGTTGGTGGCAGCGAACTCCAACCTTATAGCATAGTGCAGTTTATTTCCCCTGGGAGTGATTATTACCACACCTGCCCCCGAGCCTTGTTCGTTAGATGCACCGTCCACAAAGAGATTCCACTTGATATCTTCTGTTATCTCCAGTTGCTCCTTATCCCCGTTGGTAGTGAATTCTGCAATGAAATCAGCCATGGCTTGCCCCTTGATGGCGGTGCGAGGGTGATAGGTGATATCATACTGACTCAGCTCAATACACCATTTAAGTAGTCGCCCGGAAGTGTCGGGACGATGGAGTACCTGCCTTAGTGGTTGATCGGTCAGAACCTTGATGGAATGGGATTGGAAGTAGTGACGTAGCTTTCGTGAAGTGATTAGTAAACAGTATGCTAACTTTTCAAGCTTAGGATATCTGACTTCTGCCCCAGTAAACCTTTTACTGACGAAGTAAACTGGTCGTTGCGTGCGGTTATCTTCCCTTACCAAGGCAGCGCTTAGAGCGTGAGATGACACAGCAAGGTATAGGTATAATTCTTCGCCTTCGCTTGGGGTCGAGAGTACCGGTGGTTTCTGGAGGTGTTCGATTAGGTTAAGGAAAGCGGTCAAGCATTCGTCCGTCCATTCGAACTTTCCTTTATCTTTCTTTAGAGCTTCGAAAAAGGGGACGCACTTGTCCGTTGCTTTGGAGATGAATCGGCTTAGGGCAGCCACTTTTCCATTTAGGCTTTGCATTTCCTTTCGGGTGGAAGGTATCTTGATGTCCCTTAATGCTCGGACTTGTTCAGGGTTTGCTTCTATCCCTCGGGCATGGACGATGAATCCTAAGAATTTTCCCGATGACACTCCGAAGGAGCACTTTAGTGGATTCAACTTCATTCCATACTGTCGAAGTACCTGGAACATTTCGCCCAGGTGGCTTACGTGATCTTTGGCTTTCCGTGATTTTACCAGCATGTCGTCTACATATACTTCCATTGTTCGTCCTATTAGCCCTGCGAACATCTTGTTGACGAGGCGCTGGTAGGTGGCTCCTGCATTTTTAAGTCCGAAGGGCATCACTTTGTAGCAGTACAAACCCCGGTCGGTGATGAAACTAGTGTGGTCTTGGTCGGGAGCATGCATGGGAATTTGGTTATATCCTGAGTATGCATCCATAAAAGACAGGAGTTCGTGTCCGGCTGTGCTGTCTACAAGTTGATCGATTCTGGGAAGCGGGAAGCAATCCTTTGGGCAGGCATCGTTTAGGTTGGAGAAGTCAATGCAGGTCCGCCACTTCCCATTAGCCTTCTTTACTAATACCGGGTTGGCGATCCACTCTGGGTAAATAGCTTCTCGTATGAAGTCATTGGCGAGTAGATTCTTTACTTCTTCATCGAGGGCTGCTGATCGCTCTGCCCCCATACTTCTCTTTTTTTGTTTTACAGGCGCCTTGGTAGGATCAATTTTTAATACGTGGCACGCTATGTTGGGGGAGATTCCGGTCATGTCAGCGTGTGACCAAGCGAATACATCCAAGTTGTGGCGGAGAAAATCAATGAGTTGTTCCTTCAATTCAGTTTTCAGCTGCGACCCAATTTTCAGTAGCCTACTTGAGTCGTGCTTGTCTACAGATATAAACTCCATAGCCTCTGCAGGCTCGGCGGTGGCCTCCTCCTCTTTGTCCCTAGGGTCTAATTCATTGAAAGGGTCGCTGGTGTATCGAAGAGGAGGGGCTTTCTTTAGTTGCTATGCTTCGAGGATTTTTGTGCAGAGGGCAATCTCTACACCTTTCCCTTTATCTCTCCTGTGATTGTTGCGAAGTTCGGTTACATAGCAGTCTCGTGCAATATCTTGGTCTCCTTCCACTTCCCCTACCCCATTGTCTGTTGGAAATTTCATTTTCAGGCACCACGGGGCTAGGACAATCTGGAAGTCTGATAGGGCTGGTCTTCCTAGGAAGGCGTTGTAGGCCGAATGGTTTTCTATCAGCACAAACGTCTGTTTCCTTACAACGGAGCGGGGATGGCTTCCAATTTCAACGAAGAGGTCCAGCTGCCCGATGGGCATTTTCGCATCTCCAGTGAAACCGTGTAGCGGTTTGCTGCAGGGAGATACATCCTTCATTGATAGCCTCATTTTGTCGAATGCGTGTTTGAACAGGATATTTACAGAGCTTCCAGTGTCTACAAGGATTCGGTAAACTTCGGCGGGACCGAGTCGGGCAGAGATAACCATGGGATCCATGTGAGGGTACTGTCTTCCTTCTAGGTCGCGTTTACTGAATGTGATGTCATCACTTTCTTTCCGCTTTGGGTGGCGCTCTTCTATAACCGTATTGACACAGTCTCTATTGTCTCTGAGCGACTTCCCATATCTTTCCATCTCTTTCCAACTTCTGTCTGCGATGTGCGGACCTCATGAGATGGTGTGGACCACTATCTTCTCTTGACTAGGGCTGCTAGCGTTGCGGTCGCCTCTGCCGGTCCCTGGTGAGGGTAGCCTTGGGTTTTCATTGGCAGGAGCTGGAGTCCTGTCTTGACTCTTTACATAGCGTTCCAGTTTCTTTCTTCTGATGTGTTCCTCAATCAGATCTCGGAGATGATGGCATTCGTTGGTATCATGTCCGTGGGATTCGTGGAAGCGGCAGAATTTTCCAGATTTCTGTGCACTATCTGATTCCTTCTTGTATGGTGGGCGTTTGTATCTAACTTCGCCTTGGGTGGCAAGGAAGATGTTTTCGACGGTCTCGTTCAAAGGGGTGTAAGAGTCGAATCTTGGCCCTGGTCGATATAGGCGTTTTTCTACTTTCTTGCCCCCAGCATTGTCTCTGGAATCATTCCTTCGAGCGTCCCTCGCCACAGCAGGGGCGTTGCCATGGGTCGTCTTACTTTGCTGTCCTGACTGCCCCTCAATGGCAGCATCCTCAAGCCTCATGTATTTCCCGGCTTCATGGAAGAAATCGGGTAAGGTAGCTGGTTTTTCTTTTGTCAATCTTCTAGCAAATTTGGTGTCCGGATGCACCCCACTGCAGAGGGCCATCAGGATAAGCTTCTCATCGGCGTCTTGAACTGCGGCTGCTGCGGCGTTGAATCTGGTTAGGTATTGCTGCAGCTTCTCTCCAGGCTTCTGTTTGACGCTGGATAAGGAATAAGCGTCCTTAGGTTGCTCCACATGAATGCGGAACTGACTGATAAATTTTTCTTTCAACATTTCCCATGAGCTGATGGATCCTTGGGGTAGATGACAGAACCAGGAGGTAGCAAGATCGGCTAAGAAGAGCGGAAAGCATTTGCACAGTACTCCCTCTGTTGCTCCACTCATGAGCATATGCTGTGTGTATCTCTGTAAGTGTACAACGGGATCGGAGGTTCCTTTGTAGGGTTCCATTGTTGGCATCTTCCATTCTCGGGGGGTGATAGCAACTTCGATATTGCGGGCGAAAGGGCTGGTTACCCTAGCGCCTATCCCTCGATCTCTTTGCTCCCGTTGGACACACTCTCTGAATAAGCGTGCCATCCTTTCATCAGAATTTGGAGCAGACAGAAATGAGTTTGGTTCTGTTCTGTGGGGTTGGTTCCGTCCAGACCACCTGTAGGGATGGTATCGTCTATCACTCCTCATATTTTCCAGCGGCTGCCTTTGATCTTCTGGGAGCATGCTTGGGTCAGCTACAGTTGGCCCTTGCCTTGATCTTCCCCTGTTGGGTTCTGATCTAAGCACTTCCTCGGGTCCAACTTCGGGCTGAACTCTAGCTCGGCCCCGTTCACTGGTGTTTCTGTGGTTAGGCAGCATGACAGGCTCAGCTGCAGTTGACCTTCGCCCGGTACCTTCCCCGTTGGGTTCGGCACCAAACGTTTCCTCAGGCCTAACTTCGGGCTGAGCTTGGTCTCGGCTCCTACCACGGCTACTCCTGCCGTTAGCTCCTTCGAAGAAGGAAGATCTTTGCTGTCTCTGAGATCCTCCAGACTGGGACTCGCCCCATGATTCAGTGTTGCGGTTGGATTCTTTAGCGTCCCTCAAGCGTGACATGAGATGGTCCACCAAGGCTTCCTGCTGGGACGTGAAGCGGTTAGTTACTTCAACAACAACTCTGTCCAAATCTGCCCTAGTAATTGCTGCAGGCTGCTCTGTGGCAGGAGTGGCTGGGTTAGCCTGTCCTTCATTTGTTGCCGTTGCTGGAGGAGGACGATTTACTTGATTCGCGGCAGCTGGATCAGGAAGGCTACTGGATGCGATGTTTTTTCCTTTGTTAACATCTTTTCTTTGTTTGGGAGGCATGTTTTCCAAGTGGCGGACGATGCTGTTAGGAAAACTCGTTAAGTAGATGAAGCTGAAGCTTCGAGTTTCTATTTCTCAGTGAAAGCACCAAAAATGTTTGCACAAAAAATGGACAAACACCTCAAAGCCGTATAATTTAGTAGATCTTATGTTGTTTTTAGTGATTTTGGAGATTTATGCAAATATATGAAAAGCAGGGGCTTAATTGTAAAAAGACACGCAGATTTATAGTGGTTCAGCCAGAATGTGCCTACGTCCACTTTATATGTTATTTCTCCTCTTTTGTTGTGATTACAAGTACAAAGCTTTGATACAAGTAAAAGAAAGTTGTTTGAAAGTTCCTTCCGTGCTTGAGCTCTCCAACTTGTCCCCATTGTTGTACCCCTGCCCCTCTATTTATAGAGTGAGGTTGGGAGCAGGGGTCTTGGACGTATATAGCTGCTGGTGGGCCTGGGCTGATGCAATCTGGCCTGGCACACCTTGGTTCGGCATCCCATGGTTCGGTGGTGGGAGTGCGATGGGTTGGACCGGTAATGCTTGGTCCGGTGGTTGGTTTGGTGAGGCCGGATGAAGGTTGGTCCGGTGGTTGGTTGGGTGAAGCCGGATGAAGGTTGGTCCGGTGGTTGGTTGTGTGAAGCCGGATGAAGGTTGGTCCGGTGGTTGGTTTGGTGAGGCCGGATGAAGGTTGGTCCGGTGGTTGGTTGTGTGAAGCCGGATGAAGGTTGGTCCGGTGGTTGGTTTGGATCGGTGGGGTGACGCCGAATGGGTTCGTTTGGCAGTTGATTCGGCAGCATGTGGAAAGAAGGTGATTCGGTATTGGGATGGAGTGGATATGAATGCTATTCGGTTAGGTGTTGCTAATTTGCCCAACAGTCGAATATTTAAACTTTGAAATATACTGAAATTGAAATGGTTTATTTATGGTTCAAATAAGCATTTGAAATCGATAATTCGAAAGGGTTTATTGAGAAACTAAATTGAATTGAAATTGATGATTTGAGATTTAATTAAATTTTAATTTTGGAATTCGAGTTTATGTGAATTGATTTGTGAATATCTAAACTGTTTAAGAGGAAAGTGCTAGGATTTCAAAGTGTTATGAATTTCAAGTTTTGATTTCCAAAGTGTTATGATTTTAAAAGACTTATGATTTCGAAAGCGACATAACTTTGGAAAGTGATATGATTTTGGAAATGGATTGATTTGAAGTAAAAGTGATATCGTATTGATATGGTTTTGAAATGGCAATGATATGTCGGTTTTGAAATATACCTATTTTGAAAATTTATTAAATGACCATCGGTGTAATAATACGTAGTTATTAAAGAGACCGGGATCGGATATGGACATACTCTCTGTCGATAACGAAACCACTTTAATAACTAATATACGCGGAGTGTTGATCCAGAATGAAGTGGATGGTTTGGTGAATGCGTTGATTGAAGAAAGAGAACGATTTTTGGATGACCCCTGACATGACTAAAACAGGAACCACGCCGGGCCATTGAGGATCGCCATCTCTAGCGGGCACACTTCTTCGATACCTTATCTATTACTTATGTGATTCGATTTGGGTGCACCCCTTGATTTGGGAGTGTTGTTTCGCAGTGTTGGGGTAGTAGCTGCTATGCCCAACATCAGTCCGGATCAGGCAACTACTAGTATCCTAGTTGGTATTGCCTCATGTACCTTATCATACTGATTATCCTATTCGTGACCACTACGATTTTGGTTTGTACCTTCAGTATATGGATTGCCCTCTGGTGACTTCCGGTTTTGGGGAAACTACGGTCTTGTATATGCTCTTGGGAATAAAAATGTGTTAAGGGTGGAATGGGCCATGACTTAACGCTATTTTGATATCATACTTTACTAATTAGACATTATCTACTTAGCGTATTCTACTGTATATATAGATAGTTTAATGGATCCTTAGAGGATGGTTATCCCAAACATCCTTTGAGTCACTTGTATTTCAGTCGTTATTTCACTTGAGTTGGATTTATTGATATAAGAATGTTAATCCTGACTCGAGTGTTTTGTGTTTTCTTTATGCTCGGGTCAGACTGAGTGATACAGTATTCGAGACTCACCTTTGGAGTTGGAGCTTCGCTGGGAGATCCAGCTATCTATCCAGCTTCCAGTTATTCAGTTGATTCCAGTGATGTATTCAGATCTTGTATTTGACTATTGTATTGAGATATCTATGTATTCGAGATCTCTGTTGTATCTTATTTAACTCTGTTATATATATAGTAGCTTCATGAACTACTATTCTTTTATTTCCGCTGCCTTATTGTTATATTACTCTGTGTTTGTGATCTGTGATTTTTTTATTTACTGTATATGTTGAGTTTTTCCAATTTAAATTAACAATCTATTGTTTTGAATTATTCAAGTCCGACATGTGTGGATTTATTGTCGATTTGAATGGTCCAAAATAGTGGGTCGTTACAAGTGGTATCAGAGCTTTGGTAGCTCTAGGCAAAACTTAGCATATAGGGTAAATGTATTTACAGAATCACCCTCATTCGAGTTTCAATCTCTTCCTTTTGACTTGATTCCTTTGAATTTTGGAACGTTCCCTGCGGTTCCAAAATTAATTCGTATCCCTCACTATTCGTTTTCTAATTCTGGAGTATCCCATAACTCCACTTCGAATGACCCTTATAATGAATCGGCAGTCTCGCCAAACTTCGAGTGATTTGTAAAGGGGTGAAACTCCTTTACAGTTGGCATTGATTTACCGGAGATTTCTGTATCCTCGGTTTACGATGCTATTTATCTCCTGCTATACCTGAATTCTATTTCTTTAGATCGAATGTCGATTTACCTCGGAATTCCACATCGATCTTACTTTTGAAGCCACGGTCGACCCGGTTATGGTTGCCCGCGATTTATATAAACTTATCAATCTTCCTACTTTGCAATTAATCATCATATCTTATTTCGAACTTATCTTCGAACCAAATTTCTCTTTGATTTAAGTCCATCAAATTTGAAACCCTATCCTTATTTTGAAAATTCATTCATGTATCGTCGAGCAAAGAAATGTATGTGTAAACTAATATATATAAACGCTTTAAATATATGCTATGTTGTTTGAGTTGTTGAGGTTGATTTGGGTTTCCGATCGATTCGTCTGATCAACGCTATCGGTAGGATTTCCAAAACACTTGAGCAGAGCAAGCTGACACAATGTTGTTTTCAAATTTGGAAAATAAAATAAAGTTTGTATGATTTTACTATATATATAAGTATGAAATTTTCTTTAACCAAACTGTAATAAATTAATTGTTGGAGTGATAATATTTGATTATCATTTATTGTTTTGTAAACAATTGACTATTGCAATATAAATAATTGAAGTTATAAACTTGGCTATAATGAAAATTTGAAATCTGAAATGTATTTAAATCAAGAATCTGAGAATTTAAATTTTTGGGTGATTTCAATTTGGTTTTTAAGTTTAAAGTGTATATTATTTAAAATATTTCAAATAGAAATCGTTTTCAAAGAATTTTAAAATGTTGAAATCAGTGCTCTTCTCATTGTCGTTGGAAAATAATTTCGGTGATGGCGGCCGCATCATCGACATTCATTTTCGAGTTTCGAAGTGGAGATACTATTCTGTAGCTTTGCTACGGTTTTGTTTTGAGAAAAAAAACATTTTGATTTGAATTTCTTCAGTATATTTTGATTTACATATATATAGGTATCTTATTTTAAAATTTAATTTGATTTGATATAAATATATTATATATATCTCTAAATTGTTTAAAGTTAATCGGAAATCTAATTCTTAAATTTTGTTAAAGGATGATTTTAATTATAAATAAAACCAAAATTTGGAATAAATATTTAAAACTTGCATAATTGAATTGGGAAAATTTTTATTTGTATATTGTTCAACTGCATTCTAATACAACTCACCTAAATCATTCAGAGTTGAATATGTAATTGGATAATATATATAATATAAATTGAATTTATAAATAAAATTTGAGTGGTTATAACAAATGTTATACACCTAAATTTTAATTATAAAATGTTAATAGAGATAAATAGAATAATAAGATAATTGGAAAATAAATTTTGTTTTGAAGGAATTAATAAATTGAAATTAGATCAACTTATGGAAATAACTTAAATTTAACCCAATTATTGAATATAAATTAATTTAAATTGAAATTTATATGGTTTAAAAATATGTAATAAGATATATTAAGTGAAATAAAATTAATAATAATTTGGAATTAAAGAATTAAATCTGTTGAAAATAAAATATGATTATAATAAAAGATTATTCAAATTTATGGTTTTAGAAATTGTAAATTGAGGATAATTGGATGATAAGATAATGAATTTAGAAATAGTTGAGATTGATTTTAGTGAAATCAAATGGATTAAATCAATTATTGAATATCAATTAATTAAAATTTGAATTTATATGGTTTAAATCAATTGTTATTTTGTATTTCAAATCTGTTTTTCTTTCAGGTTGTTTCTATTCTCCTACCTCGTTCCTTTTCGAGGATGAAAAGTTTTGAGTGGGGGAGAGTGTAACGACCCGCAAATTTCAACTGTTTTAATAACGTAATTAGTTGAAATTTTGTGAAATTTTAAACGATAAAATCTTGAAATAAAAATTTAATATTTGGAATACGTCTAGTTAAACATAGCAATTGGTAAATTTTCGTCCGAAAATATGAAAGTTTATTTCGCGCGTAAATTTACTTCAATTTAATCGGTTAAAAAGCGATGAAAATAAAATGTTTCCGAAACCTAAATATTTTTACATAGAAAATTTCTAAACCATCTTTTGAGCAAGATGTCAGTTTGTCGTTTTTCCAAATTCGGACATCTTTGGCTCCGTCGATCTTATTTTTCAGCGTTTTTCTTGCATTTTCCGCTATTAGAAAATTCGAATTTTTATAATTCAATCATACCACTGATATCTGTATACCGTTTTGATCGTCTCGTCGTGCTGATCTCAGTGGTATATTCACTTCTGTATTTCAGAGACAGGTGTGCGGTGTAGTCTGCAGAACGCTTAGCGTATCGGTTCCGCAACCGAGTCTTTTGAATTTCTTGTGACTATTCGTTATCCAGCTTGAATCAAACAACCGTGAACTTTTAATATTCTTTAAACCAATCAGTCATGACTTTACATTTTTTTTTCTCTTTGTCTGTTCAAAAATGAAACGGTGCTTGCTCTCTTGTTTCCTCAACACGCATGACATCCTTCCACCTCTGTCTCTTCACCAGCCTGTCTTTATTTTCCCAAAGTAACATTCAACCTTTCCTTTGCTTATATTTAAAGAAATGATATATTAAATAACCTTCTCCTTCGAAAAAAAAGAAAAAAAAAGGGAGAAGTGATATATAACGTTGCCAGTAGCTATGCTCCCCTTTTGAAACCCATTCCTCCAATGTGTCCCTTCCTCTTTCCTTTCAGTTTCATTTTTTCTGCTTGCTTGTATTCATTGTTTTTCCTTTTATTTGTGGAGATAAATTATTATATATGTATGAATCTATATTGTCTATTCCCCTCAGCATGATTTCCGAGTGACAACACCTTCTCTCGCTATCTCCCTCCCTCTCCATGGTCGCAGCCACAACAACCGACGACTCCAGTCATGCTCTTTCACCCGCAGGCACACCCAGCAACCCATGACTGCCTTGCCACCTTTGTATCGGCCATCATCTCCTCCCGCCTTCGCCACCCATCGCCCCTCCTTTGGCCCAATGCCCTCCACATAGCCGACCACTTAATAGCCGAAGCCGCTGTATCCGCACCCTTCCTCCACGAACCCAGCTTCTCGCCTGGCCTGCCTGTCGATCTCCTTTCCTAGCCGAGTCCCGTGCTTCTCTGTGATGTTTAAGGTATAATATATATAAGTTTATGTATATGTTATGCTTATATAAAATAGTTATATTTCCTATAGTATATAATGTTGTATAATTTATTTTATAACTACTCTAATATGAGTTTACATGTATTATGTATATATTGTTAGTTTATAGATAGTGGATATATATATACACAAAGTTAGATTTTTTTTTTACTCAAAGTCTTTATTTTCCATTCGGTCTTGCCGATAATCAAAGTGTATATTTCACATATTATATTAGTTCTGTTGAATTGGATATACGAGTAGTATTAGTATTGTTTAGTGGTTAGCAGTTGTATGTGTCTCTCTCTCCTACTATATATATTGATTTTAACATATAAAAGTGTTGCTCCTTTATATATATTTACATATATTCTTTATATGTTACTATTAGATTTCAAAAAAAAATGATTGTATATATATGTGTACTGTTTTTGGTCTTGAATGTAAGGTTATATATATTAGTCCTAGGTATTAGTTTATATAAAGTATTGATTTAATTTATAAAATATAAAGTTTACATTTTATCTATTTGAGTTTATAACAAAGTAAATCATATTGATTTTATGATAAATATTAATTTTAAAATATAATATGTATTTAAGTTTATATAAGGTTTATATATTTAGTTTACATCAAAACTGATTTTGCACTTGTTTGCATGTTTTTTTTTCTTTTCTGAACAGCAGTTAGAATTCATGTTCACGATATCATATCTCACTCATGTTTTATCGGAATGGGTTGATTTTATTTTTAAAAAAGAGTCGAAGTTACCTAGTTTATGCATGTCAAATTTTAGCAAAATCCGACATCGTTTGATTAGTGGTCGAGGATCTGGAAGTTAGACCCAGGCAGTTATTCTTTTATACTTGAAATTATTTTACACTGCTGTAAACACGACCTGAGTTCATGTTTGACGCATCGTATCTCTTCCGTCTTACGTCGGCATACAGTGATTCTTTTTTTTGTTGGAAAGATTGAGTTTTCTATTTTATGTTTACGAATTTTCAGCTTCATGCGAGGTCATTTGATCCTCTGTTTCTCATTTGGAAGTTAGACCCAGACAGCTGTTCTTTTGTACTTAGAAATTATTTTACACTGCTGCAAACTTGGCCTGAGTCTATGTTCATGACATCGTAACTTTTCTCGTCTCTTGTCCAAAACAAGTGAATCTTTTGCAGTTTAAAATACAAGTTTTGATCTTTATTCATACCAAGTTTCAGACCATTTCGATCTCGGTAGCACATAGAATTATATTGTTAAACTTTGACGCAGGACTTGTTTTTTTATTTGTTGCTATGATGAATGTTTTGATTTGATTTCGGCAATTCCTATCTAACAGCTTTGCTCGTCGATTCGTGCCAATCTAGTTTATTTTGGAAGTCGTGCTTGCAATTCGTAACTCAACTTCGTTGTCTATTCTCGATCTCTAGCCTCGAAAGGTGAGAAATCACTCACGATTAATGTTCTTATATTTATTAAATTTGATTTCAATTGAAACGACAATTGAAATATGCTGCTGTTAGTTATTTATATTGCTATACCTATGACATCATCTGTATCTGTTCACCTGTGACACTTGACATCATTATCTGTTATTTATATTGATATATATATATATGCCATCATCTGTATCTGTTCACCTGTGACATCTGACACCCTTATCTGTTATTTATACTGATGATATATGCCTGTTACCATTGTTATATTATTATCATATCTGTTATCACTCTGCAAGTTCCCTGTTAGTATAGAATCACTATGGGTTGAAATGATACATACCCGAACGGACTTTAGAATAGGAGAAAATTGTTATGGGTTGAAATGATAAACCCAAGCGATTTTCAAAATTAAATTGAATTTGGGATTTCGGGTTGAAAAGATATATACCCGAATATATTTTAAATTGCGGATTGAAATGATAAATATCCGAATCACTTGACCCTAGGATAGAAAATTATATACAGACACCATTGGTCTATATATAAATGTTTTTGAAAAACATTTCTACGGTTTTGAAAGAAATATATGATTTTAATAAATAATGATTTTAAAGATTTATTAAAGTTGATTTAATAAAGTTGATTTAAATCAATATGAAATATGTTCAAGTATTTATGTAAAAATTATATTTTTAAATATAGAATTTATAATGTTCAGGTTGAAAGATAAATTTGAATTGATTTGGAATTGTTAATTATTTAAGAATTATACTTAAATAAGTTGATTTGAAATCTATTAAATTTGAAATTTTAAGATATGTTTTATAACTTGAATTAATTAAGAAGTGGCTTAATGAATATTTCAAACTTATATAAATTTAAATGGGATATTTTGTCTATATAAATTTGTAAATTGAAGTTGTATTTTTTTGTATTGGAGGGATTAAAGAAATATTTCAGAAACTAAATGTAATGAAATTAAATTAGGATATAAAGTAAATTATCGAATTTAGGTTTGAAATGTCGAATATTTAAACTTTGAAATATAGTGAAATTGAAATGGTTTATTTATGGTTCAAATAAGCATTTGAAATCGATAATTTGAAAGGGTTTATTAAGAAACTAAATTGAATTGAAATTGATGATTTGAGATTTAATTAAATTTTAATTTTGGAATTCGAGTTTATGTGAATTGATTTGTGAATATCTAAACTGTTTAAGAGGAAAGTGCTAGGATTTCAAAGTGTTATGAATTTCAAGTTTTGATTTCCAAGGTGTTATGATTTTAAAAGACTTATGATTTCGAAAGCGACATAACTTTGGAAAGTGATATGATTTTGGAAATGGATTTATTTGAAGTAAAAGTGATATCGTATTGATATGGTTTTTAAATGGCAATGATATGTCGGTTTTGAATTATACCTATTTTGAAAATTTATTAAATGACCATCGGTGTAATAATACGTAGTTATTAAAGAGACCGTGATCGGATATAGACATACTCTCTGTCGATACCGAAACCACTTTAATAACTAATATACGCGGAGTGTTGATCCAGAATGAAGTGGATGGTTTGGTGAACGCGTTGACTGAAGAAAGAGAACGATTTTTGGATGACCCCTGACATGACTAAAACATGAGCCGCGCCGGGCCATTGAGGATCGCCATCTCTAGCGGGCACACTTCTTCGATACCTTATCTATTACTTATGTGATTCGATTTGGGTGCACCCCTTGATTTGGGAGTTTTGTTTCGCGGTGTTGGGGTAGTAGCTGCTATGCCCAACATCAGTCCGGATCAGGCAACTACTATTATCCTAGTTGGTATTGCCTCATGTACCTTCTAATACTGATTATCCTATTCGCGACCACTATGATTTTGGTTTGTACCTTTAGTATATGGATTGCCCTCTGGTGACTTCCGGTTTTGGGGAAACTACGGTCTTGTATATGCTCTTGGGAATAAAAATGTGTTAAGGGTGGAATGGGCCATGACTTAACGCTATTTTGATATCGTACTTTACTGATTAGACATTATCTACTTAGCGTATTCTACTGTATATATAGATAGTTTAATGGATCCTTAGAGGATGGTTATCCCAAACATCCCTTGAGTCACTTGTATTTCAGTCGTTATTTCACTTGAGTTGGATTTATTGATATAAAAATGTTAATCCTGACTCGAGTGTTTTGTGTTTTCTTTACGCTCGGGTCAGACTGAGTGATACAGTATTCGAGACTCACCTTTGGAGTTGGAGCTTCGTTGGGAGATCCAGCTATCTATCCAGCTTCCAGTTATTCAGTTGATTCCAGTGATGTATTCAGATCTTGTATTTGACTATTGTATTGAGATATCTATGTATTCGAGACCTCTGTTGTATCTTGTTTAACTCTGTTATATATATAGTAGCTTCATGAACTACTATTCTTTTGTTTCCGCTGCATTATTGTTATATTACTCTGTGTCTGTGATCTGTGATTTTTTTATTTACTGTATATGTTGAGTTTTGCCAATTTAAATTAACAATCTATTGTTTTGAAATATTCAAGTCCGACATGTGTGGATTTATTGTCGATTTGAATGGTCCAAAATAGTGGGTCGTTACAAGGTGCCATCTTCCCAATTATCTCTAAGATAGGAAATGGTCCTACAAATCTGGGGGCTAACTTTCCATTCGACCCAAACCTTACCACCTTTCTAAACGGGGATACTTTAATAAAAACTAAGTCTCCAACCTCAAACTCAATGTCTCTCCTCCGCTTGTCCGCATAAGATTTCTACCTATCTTGAGCTATCTTCATCCTTCGCTGAATCAAATCCACTTTCTCCGATGTCTCCCTCACCATGTCAGGCCCAAGCAACAACTTCTCCGTAGACTCCACCCAACATGAAGGTGACTTACAAGGTCTCCCATATAAAGCCTCGAATAGTGCCATTCCTATGCTTGCTTGGTAACTGTTATTATATGCGAACTCCACCAATGGAAGATGATCCTTCCAAGCTCCTCCAAAATCCAAAATGCACATCAGCAACAAGTCCTCAAGCACTCTATTTACTCTTTTCGTTTGGCCATCAGTCTGAGGGTGATAGCCCGTACTCAATCTAAGTTGTGTCCTTAAAGCCTCTTGCAAGCTTCTCCAAAACTTGCTAGTAAAAAAGGGTCTCTATCGCTCACTATGCTAGAGGGAATTCCATGAAGTCGGACTATCTCATGAACATATAGGGATGTCAAATAAGATGTCGTCCTCTTGCTCTTAACATGAATGAAGTGGGCACTTTTGGTCAAACGGTCTACGATTACCAAAATGCTAGTATTCCCCTTTCTAGAACGGGGTAAACCATCTATGAAATCCATCGAAATGTTATCCTACTTCCACTCTGGCACATCTAAGGGCTGAAGTAATCCACCGGGTTTCTGCTGCTCCGCCTTAACCCTTTGGCAAATAAGACACTTAGCTACAAACTCTGCCACATCCTTCTCCATGCCATTCGAATAAAACATCATCTACATGTCCCTATACATCTTGTCACCACCCGGATGAAAAGTCATACGGGAATGGTGTGCTTCCTCTAAAACCACTTTTGAAAAATCACTAGTGCGGGGACACAAAGCCTCCCATCTCTCCTAAGCCATCCTTTGCCATCCATGGAATAACGTTAGAGATGTCCAGAGACCTCTCCTCGGCCAATCCTATCCATAATGTCCATGTGCTCCAAATACTCTCGCTACCTCGAGCCAATCTAATCTATAAGGGTAGGCCTCGCTTCAAGTGTAGCTAACAATACAGGGGTAATGTCCGGAGGACTTAAAATCAAAAGTAGAAATAAACTCCAAGCTCTTCCACTCTACGAACAAAGGACTAAGGGTTGCTTTCTTCCTACTCAATGCATCTGCAACCACATTACACTTGCCAGGGGTATAAGCTATCTCAAAATCGTACGACGCCAAAAACTCCATCCACCGCTGTTGCCTCAAGTTCAAATCCTTCTGCGAGAATAGGTACTTCAATGGCTTGTGTTCGGTGAAAAGCTCAAACCTCTCTTCAAGCAAATAGTGCCTTCAAGACTTGAGTGCAAAAACTTTGGCAGCTAACTCCAAATCGTGGGTAAGGTAGTTCTTCTCATGCATCCTCAAATGCCTACTACCGTAACATACCACCCTTCCTTCTTGCATCAACACCGCTCCTAGACCCGTCCTACATGCATCAGTGTATACAGTAAAAGGATTAGCTCCATCGGGTAGAACTAACACGGGTGCACTAGTAAGGGCTCTACTAAGTCTCATGAAGGAATCCTCACAATCCACATCCTACATGAAAGTTTTATTCTTCTTAGTAAGGCGCGTGAGTGATGCCGAAATCTTGGCAAAGTCTATAATGAACTTCCTATAGTAGCCCGCCAATCCTAGGAAGCTCCTAACTTCGGTGACGTTCTTGGGGGTCTTCCAATCTTGCACTGCAATCACCTTAGCGTGGTCAATAGCCAAACCTTCCATTGAGACCACGTACCCCAAGAAACGTACCTCCTCTCACTAGAAGTGACACTTCGAAAACTTAGCTTTCAAATGATGAATACGAAGTGTGCGAAGAACCTCCTCTAAATGAACAGCATGCTCCTCCATATTCTTGGAAAATACCAAGATGTCATCCATGAATACCACCACAAACGTATTTAGGACCTCTCTAAAGACGCGGCTCATCAAGTCCACAAAGTAGGCTGGGGCATTGGCTAGCCCAAAAGGCATAACCAACCACTCATAAAATCTGTCTAGAGTCCTAAACGCAGTCTTACCTATGCTGTCATCTGCGACCCTAAGCTGATGGAATCCTATGGCTAAATCAAGCTGGGAGAATACCGAAGAGCCAACTAACTGGTCAAAAAGATCATCAATCTTAGGGAGTGGATATCAGTTCTTCTTTATGAGCTTATTTAATTCTCTATAATCAACGCAAAATCGAAGAGAACCATCCGCCTAAGTAGCGAAGACAACTGGGGCTCCCCACTCCGATATGCTCCTCCTTACGAAACCCTTCTCCAAAAGCTCACGGATCTGCTTGCTCAATTCCTTCCTCTCCCTAGGTGCCATGTGCCTCACAGGTAATGCTACTGGCTTAGCATTCCCAGTTAAATAAATCCTGAAGCCAATCTCTCTCTCTTAGGGGGTAGTCCCCTAACTTCCTCAAAGACGTCTGGAAAATCTCTGACGACAGGAACCAAATCTAACTCTGATGATGAAGAATCGAGGGAATAAAGGAAACTCAACATGACTGACCCTTGCGGTTCGCAAGAAACCTCGAGAGTCCTACCGCTGCATGTCTCTAGTCTAATGACTCTCCTCTCGCAGTCTAATATAGCTCCATATATGGATAGCCAATCCATCCCCAAGATCATCCCATACACTGAAAATCCCAATACATAGGCATCGCAGTCAAATTCTACGCCTAGGATATAAATTTTCAAACCCCTACAAACCATAGATAAGTGTGTCGATCCTCCTATGGGGTTTGAAACAACGATGGGGTCCTCTATTAAAGAAATGTCTAAGTGCAAACAATCCACAAGAGAACTAGAGATAAAAGAGTGTGATGCTCCAGAATCGAATAAAGTTTGTATGGGAAAATCAGAAATGGAAATCAAACCTTCAATTGTGACTTTCCTACCTCTATCCAGAATGCCGCCTGAAGGTACTGCGTCTAACGTATGAATCTGCGCAACTGGTGTACTAGCTCCATGTCCCGTCCTCTGGGAACAACTCCTACTCAAGTGATCGGGCTGCTCGCAATTAAAGCACTTTCTCTTCATCTTCTCCCTTTTGCAATCCTTGGCGATATGTCCCATAATTCAATAGCTATTGCACCTCAATCCTTTCTTAATCTGCTTTTGAGGGCCATCGCCTTTCTTCTTCTCTTTGTTGTTCCTTCACCATTTCTTCTTTGGACCTTCCCACTTAACAACTTCCTTAGACTCTCCTTCCTTAACTGCATCAGACATAAGTGTCATCTCTACCAAAGACTCATAAGTAGCTCCCATCGGTACGTGAGTCAACAACAATCCCTGAAGGGGATGATTCAATCCCTTCGCAAACTTCATATCTTTCTTGTGCGGCGTATTCACCAACTCCATTCCAAACCCGAGACAATTCATTAAATTGATTGATGTACTCCTTCACCGACAGACTCCCTTGCTTCAAATTAATGAATCGCTCCAGCTGAACACTCTCCTCTGCTTGAGTCAAAAACTTTCTATCAAATCGCTCCTGGAACCCATTCCAAGTCACCTCTCTTCCGTCTAACTCAATGACCTCGCACAAATATGAACCCTCCTCTTTCAACTGCCAAGATGCTAGCTGAACTTTCTGGTATCATCCAATCCCAATAGTCCGAATATCCTCTCCGTGTCTCTAAGCCCTTGCCTCCACAAAAGTCTCCTTACCAGAAAAAGTCTTTCCACCCAAACTCGCAAAATTCTTACAAAGCTTAGTGAAATTGACGGCGGCAGGTGGGTTGATGGGATTCCCACCCGCTGGTGCTGGGTTGGGCGCTTGCCCGTGCCCCTCTGGAGTTGTGGCCTGTAGATACCTACGAAACCAGGCTGAGACTGGAATGCCCACGGGAAGGTTTGGGGCATCCGCCATTCTACGAAAATAAAATGATAGTTTAGGAAAGTGTCGAAGGGAGATTGAACTAGGCTTTTGAGGGGAGTTTTATAAAAACTCTTTTATACTTAAAAACTACTTTTAAGAGTTCTTTTCTGAAAAATACTTTAAAGCAAGTTATATTTGAATAATACTTTAATTTTAAAATAACTTTTTAGGAATCCTGTAACCTTAAGCTCTGATACCAAGTGAAACACCCCACACTCCTTAGTATACCCAAAAGGACACACTAAAAGATGTGGTGTGTTGTAGGTATAACTAAAGCTAGCAGAGACTAAGATTCATAAGACAAAATAGATAGATAATAACACAGCGGAAGTAATTAAAAAAATAAGTGATTTAAAAAAATTAATATTTAATAAATACTTCAGACAAACCACATATGTTCCAAGTACCAAATACAATTGTCTTGTGAAAATAAAATCTCAGTCTCATCAGAAAAACCAGAGTACGAACACAAACTTTCCCTCAATACACTGCTTGTACAAAAAACAAAAAGCTAAAAACAAAAAGGAATACATGATAAGGTATCCAAGTCTCCAAGAAGCTATAGTCTATCTTCCTTGCCCCTGATTGCCTATGAGGGGAGAAAAAATGGGAAAATAGAGGAGTGGGTAGGACTAAAAGTCTAGTGAATGATAGTAATTACTAGAATCTTTAAGCAAAGTAAAAGAAATAGACCTTACAACAGTTCTAGTATATAAAAGGAAACAACGAAAATAGAGAGAAGGAATACAAATTAACTTAATAAATATAATTGATTAACTTTGATTGTTTGCACTTGTCTTTGATAGCTGCTTTGATTAAGCTGAATTTCTAATCCTATAATTTGGCTGAAATCCTAATTATACACTTTGATCGGCCTGCTACTCCATAAACCTTACTGTGGACTAGACGCTATATAACTTCCTACATAGAAATGGTGTCTACAAATGACACACAAAGTATCTACTGTGGACTAGACGTTATATAGCCCCCTACATAGAAGGCAATGGTGCCTACAAAAGGCACACATACTAAGCGCTTGGAACTCATAACGATTACTGAGCACCCGAATGGAAGTCGCACGCGTAACCGCCACCATGCTCATGTTACCTATTGTTCCACCTATTGGGTCTTCTTGTTACCTCAAGCTCCAGCATAAGCGTACCCCTCATCCCACTTCAGGCTAATGTGAGATCACCATGTCCATAGAAAATAGGAGAAATGCTATTGGTACTGGCCCGTCATCCAAACAATATCTAGTTGTGCCCCTTGCCCAAATCCCCATGATTTGGACTTCTACTTATTAACCAATTACTACCATTATTAGCATAAGCATGCCCCTCGTCTCATTTCAGGACTATGTGAAACACCGTGTCCATAGAAATAATATGGGAATGTTATTTGGTACAGGTCCTACTTTAATTCTTGCTTATTAACTTAGATAAATTATTTAAATAAGCCTTTACTTTTGTTCTTGCTATCTGTGCTTATTAATTTATCTTAAGTCTTAAAATAAACTTCATTCTATTCTTTATCTTATTATAACCTACGTTATAATCATGCTTATTACTTAACTCATGGTCTAAGTGTAAAAATAAGCTTCTTTCATCTTATACTCTTTTTAGGTATAATTCTAAGTTACAACTGGCCAATTATCTTTAATTAGTCAAATTCTAACATTAATATCATAATTAGGCTCAATTTCAGTCTTAATTCTATTTTTATTACAGCCTTTACAGTTTACATCTTATCTTCCGTTATTTCAGTATTCTTATAATTTTAATCCATATTCGCGTTTAATCTATTCTAATCCATACGCGAAGAAGAAGGAGAAATAAAAGAAAACTGAAAATAGAAGAAAATTCAAAGCGTAGGAAAAAGATGTAAATAACGCATAAATAACAGTAAATAAATTAAAATACTGTAAATAAATGGAAAAGCTACAATTAACAGAATTAAACTAAAATTAACTGAAAAAATAAATAAAAGAAATAGACTGAAAATAATTATAAAACTATAAATAAATTATTAAAATGGTTATTCCAAAAATCGTAGTAAAAACTACAACTATTGGAAACCCTATTATTTTAAATTACTTAAAGAAATCTAAAATAATTACAATCACTCACTTGTGGTCCTAAGCTCTTCCCTTTTGGTTTTCCCGAATCCACTTGAGGGTATTAAAATATTTTTATTAAAAATATTCTCTCCTTGGAAAATTATTCCTTTTAGGGTCCTTTCTAAAAAGGTGAACCCAAGCGAAGAAAATTTAGAATGAGAAAAACTGTTAGGCCTAGGGTTCTATTTATAAGTGTAGAAGTGGATCTCGGACCATTGGATTTTAGGATTGAACAGGACACAACCACATCATAAGCTGAATAGGAGCCATCGGATGCAAGAACGAAAGGATCAGATTGGTTAAAATAATGCAAATGACACAGACAACATTCGAAACGAACTTTCATTCATTCAAAAGGTGAGGCGGGTCGACCGAGCGATCGACCGCCCTGGTGCCTAAGTCGACCAGCCGGTCGACCTTGCCCATTTCTTCTTCTTCTTTATTTTTGTTTAATTCATAACTTGCTCATATTAGCTCGGATTCTAACGTTTTGTATATGGAAATTGACCAGAAGTTACTACGGACACAATGGTGCAACTCCCATGGCTCAATTCTGATGATTTCACAAAGTTATTTTATTATTTCATTAATTAATGAATTAATTATTATGGGTTAAATTTTGGGTTGTTACAACTATGTTGTCTTTTGTTATCATGAATATGTATTGAATTTGGTAACTCTTTATTGAACTTATTTTTTGTTAGTTGATACTTTATTTTGTTATCATGAATATGCGTTACATTTGCTGATTATTATATTTTTTTCATTTATACACTGTTCAAATTGTTTTCTATTTAAAGAAGTTTCCTTTTGATTGTTATTATTAAAATGTAATAGTGGGGTGCATCAATATATTGGAAAATTAAGCATAGCTCCTAAAAAGCGTTATAACTATATGACATAAGTGCTATAAAAAGGTAATGCAATGTATGAGGTTACCATCAAAGGATAGCAGCAAATAGGCGTTATTGTATCTACACATTTTATAGCGGTATATATATGTTGTAAATGGATGTAGAACATACTATAAACATGTTGATATATAACGCGAAATAGGCGCTATAGAATCATGCTTTTTTATAGGGGTTTTTTGTGTGTTATAAATGTGCAATTCTTTTTTATAATATGTCGATATACAACGCTTATCAAACCGCTACAGTTGTGTTTAATAGCGGCTATATGCCGCTATAAAAGACTGTTTTTCTTATAGTGATGTCATTTGATAGGTTTTCTAACCTAAACATATTATAAAATCTGTATGAAACCATGTAAATCATCAACTTAAAGCATATAATCATTAAATCCTATAACATGGCATATACTTGTAAAATAAATCATTTTTACCTTTAAACCGAAATCATTTATCAAAAATAGAGATGTAAACTATTTTTTCACCTTGGCTTTATGTTAAGAAGGTTGAGATTTGCCTTTAGATTGGTTTGCTTAAGCTTTCTACTTAAATCCTAGCTTTTCTTCTCCTTATATCCTCTTAATGGTGCCGGCCGAGTTCCTGTAGAGTTTTAGTTTTGTTTGTGTAAATTAAAATGAATGAGGAATGAAGAATCGAACGTTTTAGGGTATAAGAACAAAGGCTAATCCCATTTTACCCTCACCATATTCCACTACTTACTTATTTTTAATTCACTTTTACTTATACATTCACGAAGGCACGACTCCTCCTTAATTAACAAATCTCAATCCCTTAACTATCTATATTATATCATTTAATTTGTCCATTTAAATGTTCTAAATAATATTAGTCAAAATTAAGGTCATTACAAGAAACATGTGAGTTATATGGCATAGTCTTCTTCGATGATGCTGTACTATGCGTATAAATCTTGTTTCCTTCTTCTAGGACAAATGATACGGAAATCCGTCCACTAATAGTTAGGAGGTGATCTCCGCTTTTATCTTTCACCGTTTGTTTTCTAAAGAACCAGGGTTGAGTTTACCAAAAATTATTGAAAGTTGTTTCGAAGATACCAGGATCAGATATTTTATCTGAAACCACTTCGATCCAACTCAAGCGTTTTGAAGTGAAGACAACTTGGAAATAATGGAATTGAAGATGGAGCTCTCAAGCTTTTCGTTCAGTCCTAGAATGAACTTGTATGGATGAATGCTGACATTGCATTGTTACCTAGAGAGCAATGTTAGCATTCCAAGTAGGAAGTGCTATATAAAAGGTAAATCGTAGCCTCAAGCCTTATTAACCGAGAATGACTAAAATAGGGGAGATGCAGAAAGGCTAAGTGGGTCGCTCCCAAAAAGGGTATGATCATCCCTATCTAGAGTCGATATTATCTCTTATTTGTATGCTTTGGGCCCATTAAACCAGGGTTGATCATATTTGGTACTATCCAGTGAAGGGTAGGCCAATCCTGTGTTGGTAGGAGTCGATAGGTTCGACCTCGGTGTTATTTTATCTAAAGATGCACCATGACGGATGGTACCCTAGTAGCCTAGTCATTGTATGGAATCCTGCCGTACGGATTTAGTTGTGCCCAACTATGTTGAAATGTGAGATGGAAGCATTTGAGCAATATTCATATTTCACTTTGACCCCTAGACATTATTATATTAATGGATTTTCTATGGAAAATGTTTTGGTTATCGTAGGGCAAAAACCCGTCCCTGTTTATGTACGACGTGGTCTTTGAGATACCTTTATTTTCAAAAGATTTTTGAAACACTAAAATCCAGTTGGGTGTGTTTTTCTCACGTTGATTTTTCAAACTGACTCGGGTGTTATTTTACAATAATGCACGAGTTAGACAGAGCAAATTGCAGATTTAGTTTGGATGTTTTGGCGCTTCAGGAGATGAGCTGGTGGCCCAAAGACGTATTCACGTATATGGTTATTTTCCACTGCATTCATTATTATATTTTCAGCCATTGTAAGGACAGTTTGTTATAATTGCCCAGGCCGAAATAGGTTAGTATACTCTGATTGATGTCTGTATATACATATATTATAGTTTGTTTTTGGGTAAAGATTTGTTGTATATTATAGATTATTCGTTTCGCTGTGAGATTCTGTGTTGTTGAGTTTCTTCTTATCTTCTTCCTTCTTTTTTTCCCTAACTATCTGCCTTTCCGTTCAATTTGAGTGGATCATGTGTGGTTGATTGTCCGCTCAAACTATTCGAAAAAGTGGGTCGTTACAAAGTGATCAGATCAGGTATTGCATATGGATGGTCCATGTGAATCATACTGGCTTTAGTACATTTTTATGATGTGTTATGTTGGCTTCTGAAGAGTTTGGAGAATGACTCTTTGATTTGTTATAAGGTAGCATAAATAATCGTTTAAGTAATGACCTGAGGTGGTTGAGCGTAAGGTATGCTTAGTAGATTATTTCTCTTTCTTGGGTGATGAGAGAGTTTTGAATATGGGAAAACCATGAACATTGGTTGCTAATGATTATGAATGCTAATTGAGTACTTGTG
This sequence comes from Allium fistulosum, assembly GCA_030737815.1. Taxonomy (NCBI): domain Eukaryota; kingdom Viridiplantae; phylum Streptophyta; class Magnoliopsida; order Asparagales; family Amaryllidaceae; genus Allium; species Allium fistulosum. The sequence goes on along the minus strand of CM060902.1, from coordinate 1,362,404,796 downwards.
TGCTTGTTCTTTTGTTAAGGTTAGAGGTATCATGGAGCAAGGGTGCTCAAGGTTGTATGAGGTAGATAGAGGATAGTTTTAAGGAGTTTTATCCAGGGTTTCTTATAGACTAGGATTCCTTCTTATCTTAGTATCATACATCTTTTATAGTGTACTCACCGCTTAGGTGTAGTCGCTTAGTATGCATTTGGGTTTGCAGCTTAGTTTGTACATAGTTTCAACAGTATGCTATGTATATAACATATTCTTTTATCTCCTTTGACTATCGTTCTTCTTTGAATTTCAAGGATGAAATGTTCAAAGTGGGAGAAAATGTAGCGACCCATAAATTCGAACACTTCATTTCGAATATTGAAACATTTTGAAATAAAATTAAGTGTTATACATATGATTTTATAACCTTGTTAAACATCATTTAATTAATGCATAATGGTAAGAAACTTGTTTTTGAAAAATGTTTACAAAAATATATTTTTTGAAGAAAAATCGATTAATGTGACCGGAATCTGTTTATTGGTAAACAACTTTTTGGTTGATATAAGTTGTTTGAACTCTTTTACAACTGTTAAATTATCAAATGAACACATTAGAAACTAATTAACACACTCCTCTTCATAAATCAATGGAAGGTTCTAGAAGCTTCCAAGTGGATAAGGGATATTATCATAAGAATGGTGTAAGAGTATTTAACTAAAGGAGAAGTGATGTAAATGAGAAGTGATGGGAGGTGAGCCTTCCATGGCATGGTGGGGGGTGAGAGAAAGGCTAAAGAGCACCATCTTGAAGCCTATATAAGGAGAGGCACACCCTTGTATAATATTCACAAAGCAAAAGTGAGCTATTTCTTGTCTTCTTCTTCTCTAATTTCCTAAAGCTAATATTTTCAAAAATCATTTAAATCAACTCATATTTGGAGTGAAGCCTTGGGACAACATTGCAACACCTTCCACCTAGTTAGATTGTGAAAAAGTGGAGCCATACTCCCCCCACTCTTAAAGGCCATGGGCATTGCTGGAGATTAGAGGAGGGAAATAGCAAGTGAAGGCTAGAAATGAGGAGAAAGAAGGTGGTTGCAAGGTGGGGTTGGATTAAGGTTTCTTGGATCCTATTTGTTGTTGGGTTAAAGGAGAGATAACAACCCCACTTTTAATGGAAATTATAACATATATATGTTGTGTTTAATTGTGTTTAAGTTGTTTGAATTAATATTGACATATGCTAAAACATTAGTTTTGACTCTTGCTTTGGAAGCAAGTGGCATATTTATGGACTTCAACGGGTTTCAATGGACTTTTATAACATGTGGCATAATCTTGAAACAAAGAACATAGGTTATAGATGGAATTTGGTTTAGATCGGGTTCGGATTTGAAAGTGCACTTATAGCGATAGTCGCTATGAATGCACTTGTGAATTACCTTATTTTTGGCAATTTCTATGGAACTTTGTAGAGAGATCCTTAGGGGTTTCTCACTATATTTATAATGTTTTATACGTATATTTGTTGCCATAAAAAGTTTGGATAGTAAATTGTTAAGTAACATCGCGAAAATTGGCCAAAACTTCACTTGTGCAAAACTGCCCAGTTTAGCCTTGATTTTTGGACTTTAAAGGTTAGAGATGTTATTTAATTTTAAGTATTTTGTTTCATTCTTTTTACAAGTCTAACTAACTTATATTAGAGTATTCCAAAAGTGGGTTGAGATATTTATGAATTTTTAAGAATTAGTTGTGAATTTTTAAGAAAGAGGATTTTATAATAAAAACTTGTTTTTCCAAGTTTTTAAATAAATTATTAAGTTGTTATTTTCAAGTTATATTTTGACTGAATGTTTTAAAACCTATTATAAGTATTATAAAGTATTTTAAAATCATTTTTATGCATATATAGTTTTTAGAAAATATATTCACTATATTATATCTGATGTAATAAATATCTTCTAAAAATGGTTTATTTGATATCTAGTTTTACAAATAAGTTACTATATATATATATAATTTTAAAAAGAGTTTTAAAAGTATAAACAAAAGTTTAGAAAGGGTTAGAATTGCTTAATGGCCAAATGGTTAATTTTTTAATTACTTGTTTGAAAAGTAATTAACTATGCTTGACACTAAAACCGACGAAGTAGGCTTATCTATCTGTGAGAGTTAAGATTAATGTTCGAGTTAGGATATAAGCAATAGAGCTCTAACTTACTGGCTTCCCTCTTGGTCGAGGAATAGTTAAGTCGGAAAATGTTGGAAATGTGTTAATCGTGTTGATTTCTTACTTATTTATGGAAACCATTAATACTATACTTAACACTAAAAGCCGACGATTTAGACTTATTTATTTGTGAGATTCAAGAATGAAGTGTTTAGGTAAGAGTTTGATGCAATCAGTGCTCTACCTTACTTGGCTTTACTCTTGGGCAAGGAACAGTTAAGTTGGAACGTCGAAAATGAGTTAAGTATACGAATATTGACTTTTATAAGCAATTGTGTTGACTAGGTAATCGATTAGTCGACTATCGAACTTAATTTCAACTATCAAACTTAACCTAATATTAACTTAGGAAGTATCGAAAGGCTTTGCGATTTCATACCAATGAGAACCCCCAGAGGAGGAGCATTAGTATGAAACATCTCTAGCTACTGCTTACTTCTAAGAGAACCGGAGTTGAGTTAACCGAAAATTCATCGATTGGTTTTGGAGTGTCTGATAACAACTTCAAAACCATATCTGCAATCCATGTCCTGGAAGCAGTTGTGAATTGCAATGTTATAAAGTTGAACAGCCTATCCTAAAATTATGTCCAAGGGAGAGGTCAGCACTAACATTTCAAATGATGCTATCGTGTGGGATTGCCTATCCTGAGGAGTATTTTAAAAGAGAGGACATCGTTCGCTTTCGTCAGAGGACTTATATAGGAATCTATGTGGACATTCGATATTTTTTCAAGATGCTCAAATCCATGTAGTGATTCGTGATTTGTTCGAGATGATGGAATCCATTTAGGGATTCATGTTCTGTTCAAGTGACAAAGACTTGTATGAAAGATGTTGAACATAGCAACATCGGTAAAATGACTAGAAAACAGAGGAGGGACATGACTAGGGGTTTAAGCTATCTTCAAGGGTATATCAACTCCATATCTAGAGATTCTTATCGGTTGTTGCTAGCGGGAGTTGATATGACTCGGATCGCACACCGAGGGTGATCCAGTTATGCTTACCTTAGAGTATATCCTATCTAGAGATATACGATGCTCGGAAGGTAGTTTCTGATCCTTCTCATGGAGTTCGGATGTGGTTAGACCAAAGAGATCTCCATGGAAAAATCCATATAAGAATGCACCTTAATGGTATTAATTGTATACCTATTATTGTTTTGTGGTACGAACAGCTGCTATTTTTGGATTTATGTTCTACACCCTAGACCTTATCTATTGTACTGATATATTCACTCGTCCTATGGTTGGTTTCATTTGAGGGTAAAACCATTACGATAATCCATATGGTCTCAGCTGTTACTATTACTTGTTACATATTTCTTGAGTTTCTTATGCCGGTTTACTAGACTGATCCGGGTGTTATTTTCTTATAATGCTCGGGTCAGCCCGTGTATATTTTCAAATTTAGCCTTAGATGCTTTGGAGCTTATGGAAAAGAGAAGGATGATTATCTACCGTAGTATTCTTATTTTCAGTGCATTTCAAAAAATATATATATCAACATTGTGAGGACAGACAGTTATAACTGTCCAGACTGATGATAGTACTTAGGTTTGTAACTTTGAAATTCTATGTTCAGAGTAATCCTTTGTACTATTCTTTTGATATTATATATTATCGTTCCTTTGTGAGATTATAATGTTGTGTTCTCTCTTTCTTATTCAGTTTTTTATTTTACCTTAACTTTCTGTCTTTCCAGCACATGAGTCATCGGCACACGAATATCGTGGATGTATTTAGTGTTGACATTCGAGGGTTGAAAAGTTGGGTCATTACATATGGTATGTTAGATCGCACTTATACACTTGGCATATTAAGCAAACATCGAACCTTAGGTAAAGTCACTAAATAATAGTAAAGAATATTCTCGTGCATTTGCAAATACTAGAGAATTGTTTTTGGAAACAAAAAACTACTTATGAAGAACCATTCGGTCTTTAACTTCATAGGTGACAATGAACATTTTAAGTCAATCTTAAATTCATGTTCACCCTTGATTAAGGATCTTTAAGTTAGAAATATTCCAAATAAGTGGTTATTGCAGATTCAAAAGGCTATACTTGGTTCCCACTATAAAGAATACAATAACCAATTATGATAAAAATATTGCAATATAGATTGCAATGGGAACCGATAGCTAGATGAGACGTCGAAGTACATTCTTCATAATTAACACATAATAAAAGAGTTTACTAGTAATAAAGAAGTGTAATCGAAAATTAGATACAAACTAATAAAATTATAGATCCATTCACTAAGGCCCGTTCTCAGTTTAATTCGGGTAGACTAATCGAAGGTATGGACACGTGGCACCATAATTGGCACTAGCTACACGTGAGAGATTGATGGAGTTAAGGTGGTGTCCTAGGGGAAATTATGTAATTTATTACATACTTTACTCTTATATAAGAATCTTGTTTGAAATGAAATAAGCTATATAGAGATATAAATAATGAATTAAATAATAAAACATATATAAGTAGAAAATACATAGGAGAAGCATTTTATTAATTGTGTTACGGATGTATTCTTAACTATGATTATTAAATTGATATCAAAATGCTTACTCCTTAAATTTTTCCTGGTCAAGATGTATTGGGAAAAGGATATCGATTCATTGGTTGAGACTAATGTACATAATGCTCTCTATATAATGGATGATGATTTACTCATAACTGTTGGCAAGGGTTACATACTTTTGGTTGTTTGGAATAATCATAAACTGACTCGACGAGTCTTCTATGGGTTAATAAACTAATTAAAAATAGAAGATCTCATGGTAACAACGTATGGTAGTCTTTATACTTAAGAGTAATATCGATCTTAAGTTAGTAGGTTGTACTTTGACTACGGTCAAGCACAAAGCTTGGTGACCATGTCATGGCTATAGTTGGGTACACGTTGAACTATTTGAAGTGAAACACTACTGAAGAGAATATATGTCTCCTTCATTGTAGAAGGTTAGTATTACCTATAATTGATGGTCAACATAAAGTCAAAATCTATGGCCAAAGTTAATTAATTAATCGGTAACTGTTATTGGATTGAACCAAAGACTTTATAGTGGTTTACACAATTAAATACATATATTAATAATCTTAGACCAAATTCTAGGTATCTAATGGTACGGTGATGATGAAATGAATGTGTACAAAATATCATTACTAAGTGAGCTTAAAATAGATTAGAAATCAAATTTCGCATAAATGACCTATAATTGTTGAACTAACGTTTGATATTATACTTCAGCAAAGTCCAAACAAATTTCTATATTTAAATTTTTTAAACATTGATTGGGGACCAAGTTCACACCAGAGAGTCAACACAATGAAGTTGTTGTTTATCTTCGAATTCGACCAATGTAAAACTAATTTATAAAATGTTATAAATTAGTAATAAAGTTAAATAAAATGTTACATTAAACTTCTAATGAAATTTAACCGTTTATATAAAGGTTAAAAAATTATTTAAAATGACGTATAAATGTTGCGAGTTGATTTAATTAATAATCACCTTGGATAAATTGAATAAATAAATGATTTAAAGTGTTAAATCCTTTATAATCAATATTTGGAAGTCAAAACACCCCTATGTTGTATTCGACTATGCAAGGAGAAAGGAGGGGTGTAACGACCTGGAATTTTGGACACTTCATATTTAAATATCTAAATTATTTAAATATTTTAATCTTGTATTGAAATGTTATTAATATGATTTTAATAAGATTTCTTACCTCCTTTTAAATCATAAGTAATGACAGTAAACTTGTTTTGGAAAAATGTTTACAAAAATAAATACTTTGAAAAAATATCGATAAGGTGATCGAAAATCGGTTTATCGATAAACAAACTTTTACTCGTCAAAAGTTGTTCAAACTTATTTACATACAGTTATTTACTCTAGAGAATATTAATTAGGAATGAATACACCTCTTGACAAAATCCTTAAGAAGCTTCCTAAGCTTAACTAGTTATGTATGAAAGGAAATTGAGCAAATAAAGAAATACTTCAAACTTAAGCAATTTTGACATTAAGGAGAAGTGATGGGAGGTAAGGCTTCCATGGCATGCTAGGGGGTGAATGCAAGCTTATCTAACACCATTTTGATCCTATATAAGGAGGGGCATACCCTTGGGAAATAATCACAAAAATTCCTAAGCAAAACTAAGCTTTTAATGGCTTCCTTCTCCTTCTCTTCCTCTCTAACTTTCTCAAATCTTATTCAAATCAACTCCAACCACAACCAATGTTTCCCAAAAATATTAGAACATCATTAGAACATGGTTTAGCATCTAATAAGATGAATAATGATGGCGTAGAGTGGGGAACCTAACTTGGCCGTGAGAAATAAAGAGGTGGGAAGGCATGTTTTTGGTTTAGAAATACTAAAAGGTGGTTGCTTTGGTGATGAGGTGATGGTAGGAAGGGTTGCCTTTGTTCTTGTGCTTTGGTTTGGTTGTTAACTTGGATCTAAGTGAGTTGTCTCACTATCTCTTAATCATATATTGTGTGTATATATATATATATTGTGTTTGAAATATAATGTTAAAATGACATTAATTAAGTAAAGTTATAAACTTTGGACCCTTCTAGCATTCGAAAGTAAATGACAACTTTATATTATATAACCTCACTTCTACTACCCTCTTAAACATGTGGCATGGTCTTGACTTGATGTTTAAATGGTTGTTCAACTTGTGTGTTAAATTAAAGTAAGCATGAAAGTGTTTGAAACGAGAATAGCCATTATAAGTGCACTTTGGAATCCCTTATTCTTGGGAATTTTATTAAATAAACTGAAAGATATGCTTTAGGATTTCTTTCCATGGTTTTTAAGTACCATAAGAGTAGTATTTACTATAAAAATTTCAAGTCTTAAATCATTTGTTTAAGTGGTTAAAACTATTCGCAAAGATTGGGCTTTTCAATGTTGTTTTAAAAGGACTTTTATAGCATTTAAAAATGCTGTAGTAGGTCGCTTATTGTTTCTAAATTCTTTTCTTTTCTTAATGCGAGGTTTTGACTAGTTTTTCATAATTTAAATGGTTTCTAAATTCTTTTCTTTATAAAATCTTTTTATGAAAGTTCTTAGAAAATGTATTTGAGTATGAAAAAAAGAATAGAAGTTTAAATATAGTTTTAATGATTGTTTACGAATTTTGAAAGTAAAGTTCTCCAAAATGTAAAACATGTTTTAAGTCAAACTTCTAAATTAGTTATTTTCAAGTAATATTTTACATAGATATTTAAAACATATTTATAAGTATTTGTAAGGTATTATTTTATATATATATATATATATATAAATTTTGGCAAAGGTGATTGATTAGGCTTAACACTAAAAGCCGACGAGTATACATATCTGTTTATGAGATTCAAGAATGAAGTGTCTATGCAAGGCTTTGATGCAACCAGTGCTCTAAGTACCTAGCTTAACTTTGAATGAGGAATGATATAAATTGAAATGTCAGAAATGTGTTAATCTTGTAGTTTACTTACTTGTTTAAAAAGGTAATTAACTTTGCTTAACGCTAAAAGCCGACAAAGTGGGCTTATCTATTATTGAGAGTTAAAGGTTGATGTCGAGTAGGGACAGACCAATAGAGCTCTAATCTACTGGTTTCCCTCTTTAACGTGGAATAGTTAAGTCGGAAACGTCAGAAACGAGTTAAGTATACGAATATTGATTTGTATAATCAATTGTTTTATTGAGATAATCGATTAGTTGACTATCGAACTTAACTTATTATTAAACTTAGATCTTTAAAAAAATGTTTTAAAGATAATACAAGTAAGTGAAATGGTTTTGGGTTTATTGTGACAATGCGTTAATACATTCATCTTTAACTCTTTTTTATTATACTTATGAATGCAAGTAGATTTTTAAAAGAATGTTTTAAAGATAAGCATAAGAGAAATGGTTTTGGGCTTGTATTGACAATGTTTAAGAAACATTAGTCTTAAACCTTTTGAATGGATTTATGAAAGTACTTAGATACTTAAAATGGATATTTTGAAAGAAATTATAAGGAATCCTTTTGAAAAAGATAGAAAAAGCAAAGTTTTAAAGTAAGAAATCTTGTTAATGATTTGTGAATATACTTATACCATTTGAGATAAGTAAATAAATACTTTTTGAAGTATAGGAAGATTAAAGGATTATAAGTAAGAAATCTAGTTTGTGAATATACTTATACCATTTGTGATAAGTATATTAATACTTTTTGAAGTATTGAAAAGAGTACAAATGAATTGTAGGACTTCGTAAATGAAGTTTTATTAGATAAAAGAAGGTTCACTAATAAAGGTTGTTTTAATTAATAAAAGATTAACTAAATGAAAAGGTGATTAGAAGTTGCTTATGTAACTTGATCATGTTTTGTATGTTTACTCTTTTATGGAAAACATTTTGTCGTATACTTAACACTAAAAACTGATGAAATAGGCTTGTCTATCTGTGGGAATTAAGACTGATATTCGTGTAGGCATATGAGCAATAGTGCTCAAACCTACTGGCTTCACTCTTGTTCAAGGGATAGTGTGAGATGAAAATATCAAAAACGCGATAAGTATATAAGACTTGGTTTCGATATGTGATCACTCTCATTATCATTGAATGACCAAGTTCATCGATTTAGTCTTGTAGAGACTGAGGTATTTAAGTGTTTTACTTATCAAAAACAACTTCAAGGATGAGATACATGTTCTATCTCTTGGAAGTGGATTTTTTTGAGATGCTGGAATCTATGTGGAGATTCAAGATCTGTTTAACATGCTTGAACAAAAGTAGTTGTTCGTGATCTATTCAGGATGTGGGAATCCATATGTGATTCCGAGATCTATTGAGATATAGGAATCCATGTGTGGTTTCGAGATCTATTCGAGATGTGAGGATCCAATTTAGGATTCATGTTCTATTCAAGTGATGAAGACTCGTGTGAAAGATGTCGAACGTAACCTCGACATCGAAATTGGCTATACATGGAGTAGGATGCACAACCCAGGGTTTATTCTACTCGCGTCAGGGTGCTGTTATGTAACGCTCCAGGATTTTCGACTTCCGAAAATCAACATTAATACGTCCACTGTATCAACTGCCGAGTAATAGAATGCCGGAAAACCGAATTGTTATGGTTAAAAAGAAGAGGTAGAAGAAGACAAAAGGAAAGAAAGAAACAGCAGAAACAAAATCAGAATCTCACATATCGCAGCGGAACAACATATAATAGATAAATGAATAATCTTCAAATCAAAGAACTATATCAGTTTATACATTACATCATCTGAGTCAATATATAACACAATACAACACTGGACAGTTATACAAACTTGTCCTCATACAAAATACACAGCGGAATAATAATATCATATAAAAGTGCTACGTCTCGCCATCCAGCTTGCCACTTGAGCTCCACAGCATCTCCTAAATCCAGAATGACCTGATAACCTGACTCTAGGCTGCCCGTGTGGAAAATTATGGGCACCCAGAGTTTAGGAAAGGAACAATAAACTCCAGGTCAGTCATGGGACTGGTGTGAGAACTAAAACAGTTATTATCTTTAATACAACAACAAAGGAAGTAAAAGACATCCGCAATGCTTTTTGGAAAATGAAACTACCATAAGGCCTCCCGCCACACACACAATGAAAACGCAGAATTGGAGGAGATTTCTCCTTATGATAGTCAAACATGCTTACTACGCAAATTCTTTTAAATATTATTATTAGTGCATAGTGCAGAAAACATTTCGAAAGTATAAATTAATCTTAGCCAGCATAGGCATTTCACACTTATGCCTACTATAGCTACCATGTTCAATAGCAGGTTACCGCCACATTCCATGGCAGGTTATACAATTACAACCGTACAGGGCTCGTATTGTTTGATTGGATTTCCAACAAATGGTCAGGCTAAGGAACTTCCTACTGCCAATGGGTACGCCTCTGGCGGGACGTCTCGAGAACTAACTAGCTCTCTGCCAACACAAGGCCGGGTTACCTCTTACACTAGGTAACTACTACACGAATATGCCACCCCCGGTCCTTTGGGACCCTTATCCGAGGCGCCTCGACCACAAAGCAACAATCACACAGAGTAAATGAGATTGGAGCAACCACATAGGTTAAATACCAATGCTCCATACCTGATACCACCCTTTTCTAGAAGGAAATTGTTTGATGTGATTTTTTGTTTGATGATAACAAACATATATCAATTTATATATGTGTTTGCAGATTGTACTATACACATATAGGAATAAATATTCATATTGAATAATAATACTATTGCACGGAATTTACATAATTCAATCAGTATTTTTTATTCAACATAATATTTTATTTCAACACTTATACAGTACAAAGTTTTCAGCTCTCTCTATATACATACACTAGTTTCATACATTTCACATTCACATTTTTCTCACTACAATACTCAATACTCAGTTTTTCACTCTGTCTGCACATCTGCATCTATCTACATTGTCCAACTCCAGTTCTTGTCCTGTCTTCTGTGTACCTGTGTAATTAGCAACTACAGCAGTAATCTGAAAATAAACAAATTTGAATTTGCAAAAATATAAATTTGTTTTTATTGGTGCCTCAGATATATGGGTTATTGTCATCATTTTTTGTGTAATATCTGTGCACATCAGTATTCTTATCAGGGACAGGTAATTATGAGTGGCTGCAATACACATGTGTACATTTATACACGTGTGCACTGCCTCGCCAACTCGTGTGCACAGTCGAGCCAAAAGACAAGCTGGATTCAACGCAAATGCAATACCAACACCAATAGTGAAACAAGTAATGTACACATGAATGCTACAGTCTCAAGTCCAACCAGACCAAATTGAAACAGCAATTTGAAAATGCACAAGTGACTTAAGTACAACAAATCAGAGACATGTATATATATACAACTACATGATGATCAGACCAGACCACATGAATACAACAACCTCGACATCAAATTGTCAAGCCAAGTACAAAGCATGACCATAGTGGTACAAGTTCGACATAGCATGGTTCAATGCAAATACAACCAGACTCGACGAATGCAACTCACATGTACTCCAGACAGGTTATATTATATCTAAGCTCAAGTTCAATCCCAAAGCAATCCAAACAACAAAGATGCACATCAGACAGTACACAAGTGAGGAATGAAGTACAACAAGCTACATGAAGAACAACAGTGGAAAATGCTTATACATCAGAGTGAACACATGAACTACAAGCTAACATGTCAAGCTTCAGATGGTATACAAGTGATGCAGCATAATAAACAGTTAAGTAAATGAATGCACACTTGTATACATATATACAAGAAACAATACATGTGAACTCAGGACAAAGCATAACCGAAGTCATCAACATATAAAGTCAATTCTCAAAACTAATGCAAAGTCAAGTTACGAACACATGTCAAAGCCATGGAACGGCAAGTAAAAATCGAACAAGTTGAGTATGCTACAGATCAGACAACTAAAAATATCAACGTAATGCCGAAGTCAACAGAGAAATGCACGGATCTAGTTCGAACTTGTCAAAACAGTGATAACCGTGGAAAGCCAAAAAATCACAAAATCAGAAATGGTCGAAGTCAACACCGTGATGACCAAGGGCAACAAGTTCGAACCAAAAATGCCAGCAAAGCCGAAATTGAACAAGTCAAAATTCAATATTGTGGTGGCCAAGTAGATTGACCAAGAAAAGAATCATCACGTAATGAATACCGTGATTATCAAGTAATAGAAAAACGAAATATATGCATATGAAATAGTCAGAAGTCATCAGCATCATTGAAGAAAAATCAAGCGGCCAAGCAAAATCGATTGACAAATTCAAACAGTATATTCGAATGAAATTATAGGAATTGAAATCCTATATAAACCCAATCATCATCGGCTAAAAGAGTATCGAGTTCAATCAAGCCAAAACTAGCAGAGCAAAAGGAGAAAATCACATATCGGTATTGTAGACGAACTCGAGAGGAGGAGCCACGAACATTCAAATTGATCAGAGAAAGAAATTGAAGCATCAACAATAAATTCGATAGAGCGGCGCCTTCAATTTTTGCAAGCCGTAATTTTCAGAGCGAAGAGGAAAACGAACTTAATCATAGAAGCAGCCGAAACCAAGCTACGAAGAGACGTCGATCGACAGAGCAAACAACGTGGAATCATCATTCGATCGAGAAATTAAAAGTCGGCTTCTTCTATTTTATACAAAGCCCAAATTTCTCAAAGAGGAACGAGATCGAGCAGAGCCATTATTATCACAAGCAAAGAAATGGGCCGAAATAAAAAGAAGAAAAGGGGCTGGCCTTGTTAAAGAATAAAAAGAGGGAAGTGGCCGCATTCTTTTTCTTAAGTGATAATTTGGGTCGGGTTGTTTTGTTAAGGGCAAAAACTTATACTCGAGTTTTCTGTTTATTTTTGTTCTTGTTTTTTTGAAGTCTAAACTTTTCGAATCAAATCTTGGAAAATCACCACCTAGGATTTAGGTTGTGTCAGATTGTCTAGTTAGGATTAGTTCAGTAAGCAGGCTTGCAAGTTTGCAAAACTCTATAGGCGGTAGCAGGGTTTGCGAGTCTGTTAGAGTGTTTGTAAGTGAGAGACTGTTTAATTCTAATAGTAATCTAGGAAAGCAGTAGTAGGCAGGGGTTGCCGAAGCTGGGTAAATTTTGTGTGTGATTTACTTTTCAGCATATTTACTTCTCTACAGTTTGTTTAAATTAAAGAAAATTTGCTATAACCCTATTCACCCCCCCTCTAGGGTTAATCTAGATCCTACAAGTGGTATCAGAGCCCGGTATTTTTCTTTAACTTTAGAGTCATGAATCCACCAAATAATGCTTTTTCTGAGGGGCAATCTATTGCTAGGCCACCCATGTTTAATGGGAATGATTATGCTTATTGGAAAGTTAGGATGGGTATTTATCTTAGTTCTATTGATTATGATGTTTGGGACATTATTGAAACTGGCTATAAATCTCCCACTATAACTGTTGGTGATACTGAGATTCCTAAACCTAAGGATAGGTAGGACGCTAACGATAAGAAATTAAAAACTACAAATGCTAAAGCCATGAATGCTTTGATCTGTGCTCTTGATAAGAATGAATTTAATAGAATTTCTCATTGTAAAACTGCGCAGGAAATTTGGCATACCTAGGAGGTGACACATAAAGGAACTTCTCAATTCAAGGAGTCTCGTCTAGCTCTATTCAGCAATGAATATGAGAACTTTATGATGGACAAAGGCGAGAGCATAAAGGACATGTTTGGACGCTTTTCAACTTTGGTGTACAATGCTAGAGCGCTTGGGAAGGTATTCACTGAGGTAGAGCTTGTGAGGAAGGTGCTACGAGTCTTATCGATGAACTTTGAGGCAAAAGTCACAGCAATAGAAGAATCGAAAGATCTGAGTAAACTAAGCATGGAGGAGTTGATTGGCAACTTGATGACATATGAGCTTGAGCTAAAAACAAAGGAGGAACGCAACAACTCCGAATCAAAGAAGAAGACAATTGCTTTAAAGAGCAAAGAAGAGAGCGACGAAGAAGAAGAAGATCCAATTGAAGAGCTTGCAATGCTGTCAATAATCTTAGAAAATGGTCAAGATTCGGGCCACGCAAGAAGAAAACAAGTGGTAATAGGTCAAAAGATTCTGACAATTCCGATAATGAATTGACTTGTTATAACTGCAAGAAGCCTGGCCACTTCAAACAAAAATGCCCACTTCTCAAAAACAACAAAGGAAAGAAAAAGAAGAAGAAGTCCTTTGCAGTGACTTGGGATGATGAAGAAGGAGAGGAAGTTTCGAATAATAGCTCAAAGGAGGCTAATTTGTGTCTTATGGCAAAATCAGATTCAGAAGCAAGCTCAGAGGAGTCTAGTGAGGTTTGTTGGCAGGCTAAGGAGCAACAAGAATGGTTTCTAGATTCAGGTTGTTCTAGACATATGACAGGTGACAAATCAAAGTTCCTTAGCCTAGAGAATTTTAAAGGTGGAAATGTGATCATGGGAGACAATAGCAAGTGTAAGATTATTGGTAAAGGTGAAGTAGGTAACGGTACTTTTTCCTTGACTAATGTTTTATACGTCGATAATTTGCATCACAATCTCATTTCTATTAGCCAGTTATGTGACAAAGGTATGAATGTGATTTTTGATAGTGATACTTGCAAAATCATTGATAAATCTTCTAATAACATTGTTTTTATGGGCAAAAGAAAAGGAAATGTTTACACACTTTCTTTTGATAATCTAAATCTTTCTAGATGTTTGGTAGCCACTGACGAAGAGGCATCCTTATGGCATAGGAGACTTGGACATGCTAGCATGGGCCTCTTGGAAAAACTTGAAACAAAAGAATTAGTCAGAGGGTTACCACATCAGAAATTTAAAAATAATAAAGTGTGTAAAGCATGTTCTTTGGGCAAGCTTAGTCGATCATCATTTTTCCCTAAAAACATTGTTAGCACATCAAGGGTCCTTGAATTAATTCACATGGACTTATTTGGACCAAATGAAATTGCAAGCTTGAATGGAAAACGTTATTGTTATGTATTGGTTGATGATTATTCTAGATTTACATGGGTTTATTTCTTAGCCAAAAAGTCTGAATCTTTTGATTATTTTTCAAAATTTGCAAAACTTGTTCAAAATGAAAAAGGAGTTTCAATTAAAACTTTGAGAAGTGATCATGGACGCGAATTTGAAAATTTGGATTTTGAAAGCTTTTATGAAGAAAATGGTTTAAAATATGAATTTTCTGCTCCACGTACACCTCAACAAAATGGGGTGGTTGAAAGGAAAAATCGTACATTGCAAGAATTGGCTAGATCCATATTGAGTGAGTATAAACTACCTCTAACCTTTTGGGCAGAGGCAGTGAATACTTCGTGCTATGTAATGAATAGAGTAATGATTAGACCAATACTTGGCAAAACGTCTTATGAATTGTGGCATGAAAGGAAACCTAACATTTCTTATTTTCGTGTATTTGGATGTCCTTGTTTCATTCTTAACACAGGTGATCAACTTGGAAAATTCGAATCAAAGGCTGATGAGGGAATTTTCATGGGTTATTCAACAAGGAGCAAGGCTTACAGGATATACAACAAACGAACAAAAACAATTGTTGAATCAATCAATGTGAAATTCGATGAATCTGATCTGGAAAGGACAACTGAAAAGAAGGTTGACGATGGGGTAGATCATGAAGGCATTGAAGAAGGGACATCTAGTGAGAAAGCTGAAAGTAGGACTGTTGATGCTGATAGATTGAAGTACAAATCCAATCATCCTCCTGAATTGGTTATAGGTGATCCTACGGAAGGTATACGCACTCACTCTTCATTTGATAAAAATTTGTGTGCATTTTGTTGTCACAGTGGTTTTATTTCTGAGATTGAACCTGATTCTGTTGAAATGGCTCTTAATGATGAAAGTTGGGTTTTAGCAATGCAAGATGAACTTAATCAATTTGAGAGAAATAAAGTTTGGAAATTAGTTCCTAGGCCTAATGACTATCCAATTGTTGGAACTAAATGGGTGTTCAAAAATAAACTTGATGAATCAGGAAATGTAATTAGAAACAAAGCTAGGTTGGTCGCAAAAGGATATAACCAAATAGAAGGCATAGATTTTGATGAAACTTTTGCTCCAGTTGCTAGGTTAGAAGCCATTAGGATTTTGCTAAGTTTTGCATGTTATAAGGGTTTCAAACTTAAACAAATTGATGTAAAAAGTGCCTTTCTAAATGGTGATTTGAAAGAAGAAGTTTTTGTTGAACAACCCCCCGGTTTTGAAAATCATGATTTTCCAAATCATGTGTATAAACTAGAAAAAGCATTATATGGTCTTAAGCAAGCTCCTAGAGCTTGGTATGACTGCCTTTGTACATATCTTTTGGAAAATGGTTTTAAAAAGGGGAGTGCTGACACGACACTGTTTCTATTACATAAAGAAAGTGATTTTTTGATTGTTCAGATTTATGTGGATGATATCATTTATGGTGCTACTAATGAACTCTTGTGCGAGAAATTTGAACAAGTCATGCAGGCTAAATTTGAGATGAGCTTGGTTGGAGAATTGAAATTTTTCCTTGGATTTCAAATCAAGCAAAGCAGTGATGGTATTTTCATTTCACAATCCAAGTATGTGTTGGAACTGTTGAAGAAATTTGGAGTTGAGAACTCCAAACCATTGAGAACTCCTATGAGCCCATCAACAAAGTTGGACAAAGACGAGAAAGGAGTTGCTGTTGATCAGAAGAAATATCAAGGGATAATTGGTTCACTTCTCTATCTTACTGCTTCTAGACCTGATATTATGTTTTCTGTGTGTTTGTGTGCACGTTTTCAATCTAATCCTAAAGAATCTCATTTGAAAGCCACTAAACAAATTTTGAGATATCTTTCACACACACACAAATTTGGACTATGGTACCCTTCTTGTGAAAATTTTGATTTAGTTGGTTATTCTGATGCTGATTATGCTGGTTCATTAGTAGACAGGAAAAGCACTAGTGGGACATGTTTCATGCTAGGACATTCATTAGTTTCATGGTCAAGTCGAAAACAAAATTGTGTTGCATTATCCACCACTGAAGCAGAATATATTGCTTTAGGAAGTTGTTGTGCTCAAATTTTATGGATGATGCAAACTCTTTCTGATTTTGGCTTAGTTTAAGTCCTTGTGCAGTACCAGCCTTGTTAGTGCCAAAGAAGGATGGAACTTGGAGAATGTGTACAGATAGTCGAGCACTAAACAAGATTACGGTTAGTTACAGATTCCTGATGCCAAGATTGGGCGACTTGTTAGATCAGTTGAGTGGAGCTGCTATCTTTTCAAAGATTGATCTGAAGAGTGGGTATCATCAGATTCGAATTCGACCAGGGGATGAATGGAAGACAGCCTTCAAGACACGGGAGGGGTTGTATGAATGGCTGGTTATGCCATTTGGTCTTTTGAATGCACCTAGTACTTTTATGCGAGTGATGAATCAGATCTTTCGACCGTTTATTGGAAGGTTCGTGGTGGTATATTTTGATGATATATTGATATACAGTGGAAGCACAGA
Source organism: Allium fistulosum (assembly GCA_030737815.1). NCBI lineage: Eukaryota > Viridiplantae > Streptophyta > Magnoliopsida > Asparagales > Amaryllidaceae > Allium > Allium fistulosum. The sequence continues at coordinate 1,362,387,485 of CM060902.1, read as the reverse complement.
AGAGCATCTACAACATTTGTGGGAAGTGTTGATGATACTTCGTCAGGAGCAATTTTACACGGCAACAAAGAAGTGCGTGTTCATGACGCACAGTGTTTTGTTCTTGGGGTATGTATTTTCCAAGGAAGGTATCCAGGTGGATCAAAGTAAAGTTGAAGCAATCAAGGATTGGCCACAAGCCAAGACTGTAACTGAAGTGAGAAGTTACCATGGTTTAGCATCATTGTACTGAAGGTTTATTCCACATTTCAGTAGCGTGATGGCACCAGTGACAGATTGTATGAAAGGAAAGCAGTTTGTGTGGACTGAAGAGGCTGAGTCTGCTTTCCAACAGATCAAGAAACTCTTGATCACAACACCGATTCTTAGATACCCGGACTTTCAGTTGCTCTTTGAGCTAGATACGGATGCGTCTAAAGTAGGAATTGGTGGAGTGTTAAGTCAAAAGGGTCGTCCAATTGCTTATTTTAGCGAAAAACTTTCTAGAGCCAAGACAAGATACAATACCTATGACTTGGAGTTCTATGCTATTGTCCAAGCCATAAAGTATTGGAGACACTATTTGTTTCATAAAGAGTTTGTGTTGTATACTGACCATGAAGCATTGAAACATTTGCAGGGACATGATAAGATTGCAGCCAGGCATGCTTCATGGATCGCATACTTGCAACAGTTTACATTTGTTGTAAAGCATAAGTCGAGAGTTACAAATCGTGTGGCAGACGCATTGAGTAGAAGAAATCATTTGTTGACTACGATGAGAGTTGAAGTGACGGGGTTTGATGTATTTCCAGATCTGTTTGTTGAGGATCCTTACTTTTCCAAGATTGTAGATGAAGTCGAGAAAGGGAGGATGGATGAGTATGTGTTGGTAGAAGGTTTTCTATTTAAGGGAAATCGGTTATGTATACCAGAGTGCAGTTTGCGAATGAAGATTGTGAAGGAATTGCATGAAGAAGGTCATGTGGGAAGAGATCGTACCTTGCAGTTGATTTCTCAATCTTATTTTTGGCCTTCCATGAGGAAAGAAGTTGAAAGATTTGTGCAGAGATGTCACATATGTCAAGTTTCCAAAGGACAGCTACGAATGCAGGATTGTATATGCCATTGCCCGTGCCTACTAGACCATGGGTTGATGTTAGCATGGATTTCGTTTTGGGTTTTCCAAGAACTCAACGAGGGAATGATTCTATATATGTTGTGGTGGATAGATTTTCGAAGATGGCACATTTCATAGCTTGTAAGAAGACCGCCGATGCAGCCCGTGTTGCTCAATTGTTCTTTAAAGAGGTTTATCGACTACATGGGCTACCTGAGTCTATTGTTTCTGATCGGGATACTCGATTTCTAAGTCATTTTTGGTTGAGTCTGTGGAAGACGGTTGGGACTAAGCTGAATTTTAGTAGCGCCTATCATCCACAAACGGATGGGCAAACGGAAGTGGTGAACAGATCTTTGGGAAACTTGTTGAGATGTCTTGTGAAGGATAATTTGAAGAGCTGGGATGTGAAATTGTGTCAGGCAGAATTCGCACATAATCATGCCGTTAATCGAAGTACTGGATTCAGTCCATTTCACGTGGTGTATTCAGCAATTCCGAAGGGACCGTTGGATTTGTCGACAGTTTCACTTCAGAAAGGGGTTGTTAAACGAGCTTGTGATTTCGTGAATGAGTTGCAGGAGTGTCACAGGATTGTTCATGAACGATTGCTTAAATCAAATGAGAAGTATAAACAATTGGCAGATAAGACGCGAAGGAGTGTGGACTTCAAAGAGGGTGATTTTGTTTACGCAGTATTGATGAGAGATCGTTTTCCAGTTGCAACTTACAACAAGTTGAAAGCTCGAAAGATTGGTCCAGTAGAAATCTTGAAGAAGATCAATGATAATGCGTATCAGTTAAGGTTGTCGGAAAATGTTCATACTTCTAATGTTTTCAATGTCAAACACTTAATTCCGTATTATGGGGAGAAGCTTGTCAAAGAAGAGGAGAGCGTGAATTCGAGGACGAATTCTTTTCAACCAGGGGAGGATGATGCAGCGCATACCAGAATCGAGCAATCCCTAGGTCGCGAATGACCTTCCGATGATGCAGCGAGCTTCCTTGAATCGCGAAGCCCTAGGTCGCGGAGCCTAGATCGTGAACGACAGAACCCACTTGAATCGCGAAGCCCTAGGTCGCGAAGCCATAGGTCGCGGAGCCTAGATCGCGAACGACAAAACCCTCTTGAATCGCGAAGCCCTAGGTCACGAAGCCATAGGTCGCGGAGCCTAGATCGCGAACGACAAAACCCTATGTCGCGAATTCTTCCGGTAGATCGTGCGCTCCAGTTAGGTTGCTCCAGCCTATGTCGCGAGACTCCTAGGTCGCGAGCATGCTTCTTTATGTCGCTGAACTCCAGTTAGGTCGCTGCCGTGCTTCTTCCTTAGGTCGCGTACAATCTTCCTTAGGTCGCGAAGCATAGGTCGCTCAGAAATTCCTTAGATCGCGAATTCCTTAGGTCACGAGAAGCCTTATGTCGAAGCCGCTACAGAATTGATTATGTCGTTGCCGAGTTTCTTAAGTCGCTGAAGTCTTATGTCGCTGTTTCTTTTTCTTATGTCGTTTGTCGTATAATGTAAGTCGTATAATGTTGTAATTTGTTAAGTCGTGTGTGTGTTGTAATTCCTATAAATAGGGGTGTGATATCATTTGTAAAGGGGTTGAATATTTGAATAAAAATTGGTTTGTGCTTTGTGCCACCATTAAAATTGAAAGTTGAGTGTTATCTCCTTTCTCCATCTTCGGTTATTCGAGTGCGCTCGAATCAACGAACTTGAAGCCGATTCACGGAATCTCGTGCGCGAGATCAACGTCGAAGAATCGTAGATCTTCTAACGCGGTATTGTGCGCGATCAACATGTTGAAGATAGTTAGAATCCGGTATCTCGAGAGATCAACGGATTTGGGCACTTGGGTATCTTCAATCCATCGATTCATTTTGTTTCATCGATTCATTTTCCACGAATTCATCAGTTCGTGAGTTGTATGATCCTGTAGGTTGAGTCAGAATACCATGGATGTATTAGTGTCGATATTGGGGGATCAAAAAGGCAGGATGTTACAAGGGGCAAGTGCTTTGAAATACGGGAAAATAAATGTTTGATTAAAAGATTGAAAGTCATCTGTTACACATGACCCTAAATGCCTATAAATAATCTCTTTCTTACTACCCATATACCGAAGAAAACCCTAACCCTATTCTCTAGTAAAAAAACATTTGTGAAGCCAAGGATATTGAGAAAATAACTTATAACAAAAGTGTTTGACAATTAGTAAGATCACAAGGAGAAGGTAGTATCCATGATTTATATATATTTGTAATAATCTTGTGTATATCTTTTTTCCTTCCTTTCTTATCTTGTTAATTCAGCCATAATTCTTTATTCAAAATATTTGGAAATTATTTAACTACAATTTTAATAATGGATTAATGAATAAAATAATTATATTGTATAATATATATATATATATATATATATATATATATATATATATTTCAGTTTTGATGATTAAATGTTTATATTGATATTTCTTAATTTTTAGATCTGTAATATATACAAACACACATTATATTATACAAGTTTCATTGCCTTGCCAAAAAAATATACACAAGTTTCATTCATTTTGATTTTCCAAATAAGTTTCGGATCTAAAAATAAAACAAATTCATTTCTTGAAATAATGGCTTTATCATTTCATTCGATATTATACATGTTTTGGATTTAAAAATGTCAAAATAATTTTCCAATTTGATTATTTCAAAAATCCAAAACTAGCCCCTTTTAATGGCTTTACCATTTCATTATTTGTTATACATATTTAGGATCTGAAAGGTCAAAATGACTTTCCAATTTAATTGTTTGAAAAATACAAAATTTGTATTTAATAAAATAACAAATATATGTAGCCCCTTTTTAAGTCAAAGTTTTATATCATTGAATATACAAATATTTATAAATTAAAACTTATATATACATATATTTAGGTATAACTGAATCTAAATGATTTATTTTTAAACAAATACATCTATATGATAGTCAAAATATACATCTTTTATTTATATGTGTATACAAATATTTTGAATGATACCATATTAAATATACATATATGAATCTTAATTAATTAAAAGTCAAATAAAATTAAACATAAGTATATGTATGTCGGTATTATATTTTTTTTATTATTGTATATACAATTACTTCATGTATAGATAGATTTCTTTTGACAAATTAATTGACCTATGATCTTAATCTAAAAGTTCGTTAACCGTAAGTTACATTGTTAATTAAACACATTGTACAATATTACCCATAGGTTAGGTAAGCTCTTTTAATACATTTACAACATTTGTATTGTAATATGAAGTTGTAAAAATATTAAAACATGTAAGCAAATTTACAATTAAAATAAAAATCAAACTTAAATTAATTTGACAATAAAATATTGTCATTAAATAATAGTAAATAAATGAATATAATAAATATAAGTAAATAAATTGAAAATATAAACTTATTTATTAGTAAATAATAAATATGTTTTGGTATAAACTTATATTTCATATAAACAGAAAATATGATCTTGAGCAGATTAATAAAAGAATTTTTTCTTGAAATTCACCCTTTTATCCAGTTGCCAATGCACTCGATCCAACATCTTCCTAGCCTCGACCTTGAATTTCTTCTTAGCCTTCACCAAATGGGCCTAATGTTTATCTTTTACCTTCCCAGTTCTTCAGAGTGTGACTTTTTTAGCTCACGAAACTCCTGAGCATGCCCATGGACCTTCAGTCCTTGGTTCCAAAGTTGTCGATGGAGCTCGAAAATGTGGAAATTCTTGGTTACATGCATTTGCCTACCTCCTTGCAAGCCTGTACTACCTAGTTCGATGATAGTCCGAGGAAGCACCTCTAAGAACTCGGGAATTTGTCTGGCTAGAGAATTAGCAAGCATCCTGGAAAATGGGTTCTAGGATTGTATGATTGGCAATATTCATCGTATCTTGGGTCTAGTGGATCAGTTATTATTGGAGTCAAACAAGAAGCCGGTAAGGCCATAGTACTTGGGCTTAAAGAACTAAGAGTAAACTATTAAGCAACAATAGCAAAATATGGGTGGAGGTCGTGACGCATTACCTCCTACCTTCCCACCACATCTAATTAGGCATAAGAATCTTATTTGAAATAAATTATGCTTTTGGTTCTTGTTTCCTACTATATGTGTTGTTATATTTTGATACAACTAAAGATCTGAATATATTAAATATAGAAAATCCTTAGGAAAAATATTTAAATTGCTGATTTGAATTCGTTCATAACCATGAGTTTTGAATCGAACATTTAAAATACTTATCCTTAAATTGTTCCTAGTCAAGATGTATCGAGAATTGGATATCGATATATCCATTGGGACTAGTGTACATAATGTTGTCCATATGATTGGAGGTGAATCTCGTTACCATTGGGGACACTAAGGGATTATAAACTTGCGATTGTTTGGAATAATCATAAAACGACACAATGAGAATCTTCATACGTTCAAACAACTAGTTCTAAATAGAGGATCTCATGTAACGATATGCAGTAGCCTTTAGACTGGAGAGTCCAGTTGACCTTAAATATCTAAACCATATTTTGATTTGATAGAGTTAATGATGTACCTTATGGGCACTTATGAATTTTTTATTCAACTTAAATTTAGAGAATATTATTCGAAATGAAGTATGATCCTGGTTTTATTTTGATATTATACGTATTGTTATATTGGATATAAGTAACGTATTATATATGTTAAATATATAATTAGAAAATTGATACTAAAAGTATTTTATTAGTTGCAGTTGAGAAGGTGTTTGTAACCATGAGTTTTGAATCGACATTCAAACTTAATACTTAAATGTTCCTAGTCAAGATGTATCAAAAAATATATTGAAACATCCATTGAGAATGGTCGCTCTCCATACGATGGACGGTGAATTACTTATGAACGTTGGGGACACCAGGGGATTACGTACTAGTAGTTGCCTAGAACAATCATAGAATGACTCAGTGAGAGTCTCTTATAGATTAATAAAACTAAGTCAAAATAGAAGATCTCATGTAATAATGTGCAATGGTCTTCATACTTGAGGGTAATATTGAATTTAAGTAACTAGCCAATACCTTGATAAGGGTCAATCACATGACATAGTGATCATGTTACAACCATAGTTGGGTATGCATTGAACTACTTGAAGTGAAACACTAATCAAGAGAGGATTCATCTCCTTTGCTGTAGAATATTAGTATCACCATAATTTGTAGTCAAATTTAAGTCAAAATATCTAACCGGAGTAAATCAATTAATCGATAAAATGTTATCGGATTGTACCAAGGAATTTAGAGTGATCTACATATTAACTACGGGTATTAGTAGTTTTTAACCATTGACCAAAATCTGGATATCTAATTTATTAAATGATGACGAAAAGAAAATGTGCACAAATAGCGTTACAGGGTGTAGCTTAATAAAGATTACAAATTGGATTTTACCTAAATAATCTATAAATGGATGAACATGTACCCAATAGTGTACTTATGCAAAGTCCGTATATGCTTTAGTATTTAAATTGTTTAAATATTAATTGAGGACCGAGTTTGCATTATAATCGTATTATTAGCTAATTTTGGAGTTTAACAAAATTAAAATTAATTCACAAATGTTATAAATTAAAGCTATAACTAATACAAATGTTGTATTGAATTTTTATGGCATTTTAATTATTTATTTGAAGTCGTATAATTAATTAAAAATTAATAATTGTTATGTATTAATTCAATCAAATATATGGGCTAAATAATTTGTTAAATAATTTATATATATACATATGATATATTAATTACGCCCGAATATGGAATCTTAGGTAAGGGGGTCGACCAAACAACGATGCAAGAATAAGGTAGTCTTGTCCATATATTAATAAATAACTTCCATTAAGAGATATTTTTCATACTTTTTTTAAGAGGTGTAATTTATACTTTCATTAAGATGCTTGAATGTATAGGTATATGTTTATGCATGTATGTATATGTATGTATGTCGTTTTCATTAAAAGACATTGTTCATACTTCGGTTAAGAGATATTGTTCATACTTCCATAACTAATAACTCATGTTATCATTAAGGAGAATTCATGTTTTTCACTTAGTTCATATTTTTGTCATGGTAATTCCATGTTTCTGTTAATGCTTAAGCCATATTTCCATTAAGACAAGGTATACCTCCGTTTACAAGTTGATGTGTGTTTCCTAAAGCACATAATTGTATATTTGTTAGCATATTAATGTGTATTTCACTAGGACAAATAGAGCATATTTTCGTTAACAAATAACTGTATTTTTAAAAGCATTTTGGAAGCCATTTCTGTAGTATGGAACATGAATTTTATAGTGTGACTTCGGAACATAAAGTTATTAATGTATGCCGATAAGCTAAAAAAGTAATAATGTACGGAAAGAATGAAAATGGCTAAACCTTAGGGTAAGCTAAGAATGGCAAGATGTATCATTTCGGACCATAAAGCATACTTCCATTAACAAAATAAGTGTAATTTTGAAAGCATTTTTGAAGACAGTTCCATAATGTGGAACTTGAATTTTTATAGTGTGACTTTGGAACGTAAAGTTATAAAATGTATGTCGATAATTTAAAAATGTAATAGCTTATGAAAATAATGGAAATGACTAAAGATTAGAATAGCTAAGAATGATAAGGTGTATTATTTATAAGATGTGAAAGATAAATGTTTAATCTAAAAAGGTTAAGTATTTTCTTGACCCAAATGAGAAATGTTCTATTGAATGTGTTGGTTACACAAATGATAAATGAAATATAAGATATGACACCAATTTTATAAATATATCTTCTTATCAAGGAATTAATGGTAGGGTGTTGGGACATAGTGAAGTCTAATAAAGTGGGTGTATGGCTGAGTGTCAAGTATTAGTGGATTCTAATCAAATGAATACAATTGGGTAAATAACTCTTACATGAGTAAAGTGTCATAAAAAAGAATGTAACTACAAAATAAAACACATAAATCGAAAATGTGAAATGTAGTAGTTTCTAGGTCCAAGAGACACAATTGACACTTTGCAAGGATGATTTCTTAAATGTATCAAGTTGTTACATTCTATCTCTTGGAAGTGTCAGGTTGTTCCTGATCGGGTTATCTCCGAAGGTGAATGAGTGGCCTTTGATCAGTGACATTATTTGGAGTGAATTAGTGGTAGATATACCTTGTGTGGTGACCAATAATGCATAAATAAGAGTGTTGGTTAACACTAGTAAATGAAATTGTATTTGTATGAAATGGTTCATGTAACAACCCGGGAGTTTGTAATCTTTAATCATCGTCAATATGACGATCAAACAGTTTGCAAATTGTAGTTGAAAGTTTTTAGTCAGATCGAAATTATTCATATTAAATCGTCAAGTGATTATGCGGGCTTTAAAAATTTAAAATCTGGGCCCGTTCTCTTTTATTTTGTTGGGCTGTGATAAATATCAATGGAAACAACCGTTCCCCTCTATCCATTCACTTCTCTTTGAAGCCCTAAACGAATCAAACGAAAAAAATGGAGGCACGAATTCTTTCTTGTTCGTTCCTCTGTTCAAAATAAAAAGAGGGAACCGATCCCCTCTCCTTCATCTTCTATTTGATTCATAACCCTAAAGCAAAAGAAACGAGAAAAATTAAAGGCAGCCTCGTCTACCTTCGTTCGTCTCTTCCGCCAGAGTAAGGCTTTTGACTCGCGTTCGTCAACTGGAGTGCGGTCGGCTACTTCGATTCGTCGAAAAGAGATTCGTGCTTGCTCGTCGATGCTAAGGTGAGTACCCACTCACATCTAATTCTCGTCTCGAGTTGAATTAGGGTTTAAACTTCGTGATTTCGTTCGTGTTCAATTGTTTGGGTGGCTATTCATTTTACTTGCAATGATTCATGTCGTTTTGTATTGATTTCTTTTCGACTTTGGCCTTGCGGTTGTAAACTGAAACTGGTTGTCGATGAGATTTCTGTTTTCATAGGGTTCGATACCCTTATTTTCGTTCGTCTGTTGTTCGTTCGAATTTGTCATTTAGAATTATTCGACCATTGGTTTTCGTATGAATGCTAGTGTTGATCTCTAACTCGTTCCAATTCGTATATTTCGTTTACTGGGTTGTCGTGACCTTGAGTTCTGACTTGAGTTTGATTCAGTTTGATTTCTTTCTTGTCTTCGGCTTCGACTCGTAGTCGATCTTTGATTCCTCGACATGACTTTGACTTGGTTCGGTCCCTTGGCTGCAATGGTTTTGATTTTAATTTAGATAAATTAGATTCTGCTTCCATTATTTTGAAACTGCTACGGTTACAAATACTTCACCGTGACTTTGGCCTTGATCGACTTTGATTTTGGACTGCATTTGTCTTTGTTCGAATTTATTTTCAATGCTCGGCCACTCGATTTGGAACTATTGTGTTGTGCACTATGGCTCGATATTGACTCTGTTCAATTGGTCCTTTGTGTTAGTTGACTTCAACATGATTTCATATCTATAGCATACTTGACTTTTGGTTATAGCTGTTTCATTTGATATGCATGTATCTATATGTATACTTGAGTTTGTATTGCCTTCTTTTTTGACTTTGTGCATGCCTGAACCAATTGTTTCAGCAACCATGTGTATACATCTATGTATGTATATATGCGGTGTATGTTGGATGGAAACAGTTTAACTATATGCATCTCAACTTGGGTTACTGGTTTTGCTGCAATATATTGACTTGGAACTTCATTGACTGGTACAAGTGTTGTTGTTGGATCTTATGTCGTTGAGCTTAGCTTGAATTTGCCACTATCATTTTGATTCTATATGACCCTCGGTCATTTTGACTTTTGAAACTTCCTGCTTGTTTTTGGAAACTGCTGTTGTTTAAAAATATTTCGAATGCTTGTTGCACTGTCCAGTTTCATTCATTTGTTACTGGTACTTTATGCTGTATCTTTTGGAGCTCAAGTTACTCCATCAGGTTTATGGTAATAATTGTTGTCATTCGCCCCCGGTTTTATTTGATTTAGACCTTCATTTAGGGGCCACGCTTGTCAATTGGAGTTTTGGTTTTGCATACTTGTTATCTTCATTATCTCTTCATTTGAGGCAAAACCTTTGTTTGCTTCTATCACAGCATACTGCATGTTGTATTTTGGGTGCTTGGTTTTGAGATATGAAATGCTGGTGCTTATGCTTCATCTGTTGCAGACCTGTTTCATTCTCATGTGCAGTTTCTTGTTTACAGTTGCCCTTGAACACTTGTGGTGACTGCAGTTTGGTTTTATATGCCGTTTTGGTCTTTGTTGTTTTGCATTGCATTAATGCATTTGGATCTGTTTTTAAATTCATTTGAGTTGAATCCGATTTCGGGGTTTGACCTTGTGACCATTTGTGATTTTCACTGAGTTTTTGTACATATCTTGCGATAGTGGCGAGGCAGTACACGCGTGCGTGTACTGCAGCCCTATCAGATTTGACAGCTTTAAATTGATATTTCGATTTGTTGAATTGCTTCGTTGGTTAATTTCAATGTTTGGAGTTGTATTTTGATTTGGATTGCTGAATTGTTGTTTAACACTATTTAGTGTTATATTTGCCGTTATCCAATTCTCATATCGAGAGTTGGATATACGAGATTTCTGTGACTGTCGTCTATTTGATGTTGATTATTATTGCTTCTATGCACTAATAACTGAGTTTGAATTAGACTGACCCGTGTATTATTTTCTTTTGAATATAATACTCGGGTCAGACCCGAGTTATTTCAGGTAGTAGATTTCCTTCTTTGAGTTGTTGTTCGGGATTTGAAGACTTTTCACATCTTCTGAAGTTGTCGGTGTCTTTTTGTAATAGTCGTGTCATTGTATAGAAAGATATGTATTCATGTATATTAGTCGATAATGTACTTGTATATATAACTTCTAGAGTCGACAGTTGTAGTTGTATCATATGTATTATGTCAACTATGTATTAACTGACATCAGTTATATATATATGAGACTTTTGTTTTTATCTGTGTTCCGCATTTATATTATCTGTGTTATTGTTATATCTAATGTCCTAAACTATTATGAACCATCGTAGTTCGTTTTATACTAGTATTGGGTGTGTCGATGGGAGTAAATAAATAATAGATGAAAAATAAAAAGTATATACTACTTCTATCGAGATAACCAATATTAGTGTAAGGCCAATTACGGATGGTCGCTCCTATCCAGCCTTATTCTTCGTAATAATAGACAGTATTCCTTTTAATACTCTTTGTTATTATGAGCATAGAGGTGGGGCGTCACAGTTCATAATGTAATGATAATTATAACCTATACATATTTTTTCGATAACAAGATTGCTATGTAATTTAAGAAGAGCACACATTTTGGTGTCAGACTTCTAGAACCACAGTCTAAAGATCTTTTCACTTGAGCTAGTGGTCCTTGACAAGTATGTTAATAACATTTATGTGAATGTTCATAACATGGCGATAAGTATAAGTTGTACTTATAATTTAAATGGAGCTTATATGATTGTGTTCATAATATAATGTTCTTGATATTGCATGATATGATATGATTATTTTTAATGAATTAGTGAGAAGAAATGTGACGACCATCATTTCGAAAGGTTTAAATAGATAATAATCCACACATGTCCAACTCAAAACAATTCGGAACACAGATAATCAATGGAGTTAATCAAGAAAATAAGAAAAGAACAACACAAATACAGAATCTCGTAGCGGAACGACAAAATATAATAATCAAATAAACTGAAGCTGTTTATACTATACATTTGATTAAAATTTTACAACATCTATCAGAGTTATATATACAACAGAACAATGAAATAATGTAGCAGGACAACATAATGCAGGGAATAATACTAGTAATAATAATATACCAAATCTTCATCTTCGTCCTCCAGAAAATAATCTTCAATGCGTTGAAAACTTAAGGCTAACCCAAGCGTAATGAAAAGACAAAACATTCGAGTCAGGACTAAAATATCCTCATGTGATTCAAATCAATATCACATATAACAGGAGTGTAATAGCGTCGGAGATGTTTATGGGGTTTTACATCTCCTATCCAGTGTATAACATGCATGCAATAACTCAAGAGATGTTACGGGATTTTACATCTCTTAAGAATCTGTAAAAATATTTATATATAGTAGAATATGTTATATATGTAATGTCTAATTAGTGAAATAAATATATTTTTTAATGTTAAGGTTTTACATTAATCCCCCTTAAATCGTTTTTAAGCATTGTCGTACAGTTTGCATAAAATGCCACAGTAACACGTCGAGGGATAGGGATGCGCCGTGATACTAAAACACTAAACCAAACTCGTAGTGGTCTTGTATAAGGATAAGAGTATGACAAGGCACGTGAGGCAATGCCCAAGGTAGGATACTACCAGTTCGTGTCGCAGGACTGGTGGTAATGCATCGTAGCCACGATCGCCCACCGCGTCCATCCATTCCATATCGAGTCAAAGGGTGGTCATCCCAAATCAAGGTGCACTAATCGAAACCAACATAAAAGATAATAGTATGGACCGAGACCAAAACAAAATCGAAGAACGGATATCCGCTAGGGGTAGCTAGCCCACTTGACCCTGTCAAGCCGTCCTGTTTTAGTCATTTCAAATTGGCACAAGTGACGGGGTCTATTCATCATCATTCTCTTTATTCAAATCCAGCAAACGTACGCCAAATCCAACCACTTCATTCTGGAGTTTCCTCTGCGAACACCATTGTTAAAGTGGTTCCAATATTGACAGAGAGTATGCAAATAAGAGGCCCCGGTCTCTTTAACAACCAAACGTCATTTTACACACCGGTTGGTTCTTTTACATTTCGAAAACGATTCATACTTGATATCAATATATCATATCCGCTTCAAAAATATCCTTCATTTTAGAATCCTCAAATTAACTTCAAATGTCATTTTCACTTGAAAATATCGTTTCATTCAAGATTTCCATTTCGAATTTCCACTTAGGTCATAACTTCATTTTAACCACATTCGTATTTAAATCAAGGATTTAAATATAAACTATTCCAACCTTGACCAGTTTGAATCTTTTTAGAAAATAATTTGAAATTTTTTAAATAGTTTAAAAGTAGTTTGAATAGTTAAAATAGTTTGATATAAAATGGTTTGAGTATTGAAAATGGTTTATATAGTAAAATAGTTTGGAAACTCAAAATAATTTGAATATTTAAAAAGATAGATTTTTAGCAGTTTATATTAAAATAATTTATTTTGAAAATATTTCAAATCAAACTGATTCAATTCCATATCTTTCAATTCAAATCATCTTCAATATCAATTCAATTCAAATGACTCAATTTTGATTTAAATTCAAATCAATTTCAATTTCAATTCAAATTATTTTCGATTCCAGTTCAATTCGAATTAATTTCACTTTTGATTTCATTTTCGAAACGTTTCATATTAACTTCAAATTCGATTCAACGGTTTGATTCAGTGGTTTAAATTTTAATTCAATTCTTATTTTAAACCATTTCAATTTATATAAATTTCGAGTTCGATTTCAAAATACTAAACATATCCAACTCAAAAGAATCTGATACACAGATAATCAATGAGGTTAATTAAGAAAAATAGGAGAAGAAGAACACAAGTACAGAGTCTCGCAGTGGAACGACAAAATATAATAATCAAATAAACAGTTCATGTAGCTGTTTATACTATACATTTGATTAAAATTTTACTACACCTATCAGAATTATATATACAATAGAACAATGGAATAATGCAGCAGAACAACATGTTGTAGGGAATAATACTAGTATTAATAATATACCAAATCTTCATCTTCGTCCTTCAAAAAATAATCTTCAACGCGCTGAAAACTCAGAGCTGACCCGAGCGTAATGAAAAGACAAAACACTCAAGTCAGGACTAAAATATCCTTGTGTGAGTCAAATCAATATCACATATAACAGGAGTGTAATAACGTCGGAGATGTTTATGGGGTTTTACATCTCATGTCCAGTGTATAACGTGCATGCAATAACTAAAGAGATGTTATGGGATTTTCCATCTCATAAGGATCCGTCAAAATATTTATATATAGTAGAATATGCTATATATGTAATGTCTAATCAGTAAAATACATATTTTCTTAGCGTTAAGGCTTTACATTAATCCCCCTTAACTCGTTTTTAAGCATTGTCATACAGTTTGCATATAACACCCCAGTAGCACGTCGGGGGATAGGGATGCGCCATGATACGACAACACTAAACCAAACTCGTAGTGGTCTCATATAAGGAAAAGAGTATGGCAAGGCATGTGAGGCAATACCCAAGGTAGGATACTACCAGTTCCGGTCGCAGGGCTGGTGGTAATGCATCATAGCCACGATTGCCCACCGCGTCCATCCATCCCATATCGAGTCAAAGGGAGCTCATCCCAAATCAAGGTGCACCAATCGAAACCAACATCAAAGATAATAGTATGGACTGAGTCCAAAAGAAAATCGAAGAATGAATGTCCGCTAGGGATAGCTAGCCCACTTGGCCCTGTCAAGCTGTCCTGTTTTAGTCATTTCAAATTGGCACAAGTGCCGGGGTCGATCCATCATCGTTCTCTATCTTCAAATCCAGAAAACGTATGCCAAATCCCACCACTTCATTCTGGAGTCTCCTCCACATACACAGTTGTTAAAGTGGTTCCAATATTGACAGAGAGTATGCCAATAAGAGGCCCCAGTCTCTTCATCAATCAAACGTCGTTTTACACACTGGTTGGTTCTTTCACATTTCGAAAACGATTCATACTTGATATCAAAATATCATTTTTTCTTCAAAAATATCCTTCATTTCAAAATCCTCATATTAACTTCAAATGTCATTTTCACTTGAAAATATCGTTTCATTCAAGATTTGCATTTCGAATTTCAGCTTAGGTCATAACTTCATTTCAACCAATTCGTATTTAAATCAATGATTTAAATATAAACAATTCCAACCTTGACCAGTTTGAATCTTTTAAGAAATTAATTTGAAAATTTTTAAATAGTTTAAATTGTTAAAATAGTTTGATATAAAATGGTTTGAGTATTATAAATTGTTTATATAGTAAAATAGTTTGGAAAATCAAAATAATTTGAATATTTAAAAAGATAGATTTTTAACAGTTTATAAGAAAATAATTTATTTTGAAAATAGTTCAAATCAAATTGATTAATTCCAAATCTTTTAATTCAAATCATCTTCAATATCAATTCAATTCAAATCGACTAAATTTCGATTTAAATTCAAATCAATTTCAATTTCAATTTCAATTCAAATTAATTTCGATTCCAATTCAGTTCGAATTATTTTCACTTTCGATTTCAATTTCGAAACGTTTCATATTAATTTCAAATTCGATTCAATGGTTCGATTTCAGTGGTTTAAATTTCAATTCAATTCTTATTTTAAACAATTTCAATTTATATAAATTTCGAGTTCGATTTCAAAATACGGATTTAAATCACTTAAATTAATTTAAACTTCAATATTCAATTCAAGGTTCAAATCTTTCAAAATAATTCGATTCTGAGCTCAAATTTGAAATATCCATTTAAATTACTTTTACTTGGCAATATTTCAAAGTTCAAGTAAAACTTCAAATCATTTAAACAAATTAATTTCGATCATCCAAACGATTTCTCAATTATAACCTCAAAATTTCAAATTCGGTTCTTTAAACAATTCCTGTTAAAAAATTTCAATTTCAACATTTCGAGCTCGAGTTCGAAAATAATTCAATTTCCATAAATTAATTGTTTATTCCTTAAAAACGATATCACTTAAATAATTTCAAAACTAAGAATTTTAAAAACATTTAATTTAACCAATCCGGTGTCTGTATATAATTTTCTATCCTATGGCCAAGTGATAAGTTATTTCAATTTTAATTGCAAGAATGGATATATATCATTTCAATCCAAATCAAAGTGTCAAAGGGATATATCATTTCAACCTATTTCTTAATTTATTTAAAATAATTCAAAAAATAGTTTAGATGCTGTCAATAATATACAGGGTGATAATAGGAATATATAAAATAAATAAACGCCCAAATCATCCAATACATCAACAATTAGGCATCCATCACAAACTACATCCAAATCAGACAAAATATCACAACCATTAACTAGTTATCAATATATGGTGTTTAACTAGCAATTCAATTTCAATTTCAATTTCAATTTAAACTGTCAAGTTAAATTCCTATCAGTTCAATTCATATGCCAATTAAAATGTCAGTTAAATGACCATACAACAGTCAATAAAAGTAAATCACTTCATGATTTCGATTTAACTAACATAAAAAATATTTTAGTATTTCGTGAACGGTTTAAAAAAATTCAGCTTCAAATAAATTCCAATTCCACTCCATGTTGTAACCTTCATCGATACGATCGCAACACAACTCGTTTCGCTCGAATCCGATCTCGTATGAAAAAGTTACGATTAAATTAGCAATATGATAATTAAAGCATAATTAACAAAATAAATTAAAAATCAAAACAAAACCTTCTTCTTCCTTCATGCGTTCAGGCCGCACGCTCCTAGGTCGAACTCGCGTATACAATTTTTTTATTATTATTCAAACTCGATCGAACAACTATTGCTAGCCGCCTTAAGCCGCGCCTCCCTGACTGCATCACCCCAGAACCGCTGCGCCACTCCATTCGCGCGCGTACGCACACAAAAAACCCAACACAACAGTTCAAATGCGGCCCTCCATCGGCCTCCATGCAACAAAATTAGAAGATCCGACTGTCCATCTTGTAGAGGAGATCGAGCTCTCCAATTTTGCTTTTGGAATTATATGATTTCGTTGAACGGATTTGGAGAAAATGAGGAAAAAGATTGTAACAACCCACATATTTTACGATTGTATATTTAAATGTTTTATTTAAATATAGCATCGTTAAGTGGATAAAGGTCTAAAATGTTACTTTTTGTAAACAGTCGAATTGGGACTCGAGACCAGTTCCATTGAGTCCAAAATGGCATTTACAACTTTTTTGAGTATAAACATCAATATGTTTGGAGTTGATTAGAATTTTGATGTTTTCATTTGGGACTTTGGGTTTCAACCCACTAACCCAATAAGAGAACCCAACTCCTTTATCAAACACTCTAATTCAACCCCTCTTCATTCATTTCATTCCTCATTTCCTAACACTCAAGCTCAAGAGAAAAATGGAGGAAAAGAGTGGAAATTAAAATTCCTAAGCCCTAGTTCACTTAGGAAATTCAAGTTTTTGCTCTAAAATCAAAGAGAAGCTTAGGTAAGCATCATCTTCTTCTTCTCCATCTCAGTCTCTCTTCAATTCTCAGAAATTCCTAACCCTAACTTAGGAAAAACTTCACCTTTGATAATAGATTGAAGATCCTAGGGGTGTATTGAAGAGGAATTGGTCTTGTTTTGTTTTAAAGCCTCTCATTTGTTGTCTTTGAGTTTAAAGGTCAGTTTTTGAACTCACATCTATGTCTATACCTTTGATAGTTGTTAGGTATGAATTCCTAACACCTATTTCATGTTCATTTGCTTTTGAATTGAATTGGATTAGTGAATTTTCCAATTTTTGGTATTTTGAAGTCAAAATCTATGGAAATCCTTATATGGATGTTTGGACATGTTATTCGGAGTGTATTGATGTGTTTAGAGGGTTCGGTTGTCGCTTGACATCGATCTCTAGCCATCGTCGCTCATTCATTGTTTCGAATTTGATTTGGCCATCAATGGCCTTGGTAAAATATTGCCCTAAGCTTCAGCTCAGATGTTTGGTATTAAGGTCAGACGTCTGGAGCTACGGGAATAAAATTCCAGTCGTTTAGCTCAAACGTCTGAGCTTACTTCCTAGACGTCTGAGCGATCTGGAAGAAAATTCCAAAGCTTCAGCTCAGACATCTGGGAAGTCTACCAGACATTTGGAGCTGCTTATTTCAGCCAAATTGCTTATTTTGAGTGGACTTCCGTTTTAATCGATTTTTGGGTTGATCTGATTAGTTGTTATCACTTATTATCAACTTCGATGACTTCTTTTCGGGATTTTTAAGAATATCCATTTGATGGATTTGATATCGATTTTTATGGATTTAATTCACGTAGTCGAATGTTAATTTTTGGTGATCGATTGTTTTTACATTCGTTTTCTATGACTTGTCACTTTAAAATACAAAGGTTTCTATACTAGTAGTAAATATTCAAACGCTTTCACAAAGATGTTTTCAATACCATTTTTAATACAGAGCTCGTTTTTAAAAACCGTTTTCCAATCTATTAGTTTATACAAACCTATACCTCATTCATATGAGAAATCCAATTAAACGACTTAGCAAAACAAGTGGTATGAAACGCTTGCGTTTACTTCGTCGGTTAATTCTTAGACTTTTTCGATTGAAACCTTGTGACAACTTTCGAGTGGAAATCTACTGTTTCTTCGTAAATATTTAAGTTAAGCCAGTGGTTATGGGACATGAAGCTAAACTCATTTATTTACTAGCTTAGTGTAATCTACACTTTTCATTGATCAATTGTGATCGTTTTATGATTTAGACTAGCGATATGCAATGTCTCTTTGTCCACGTGGAGGACTATACCTCGTTTTATGGAGCTTTGTCTCAATATTTATAGGCTAGCGACCTATGGTTTTATGGTGTGTAGTTCATCGGGCGTACCGTTATTGTACTACGTCGTTGTTCCGAATTATTTGAGTATCAGTTTCCTTGGGCGTACCATTATTGTACTACGTCGTTGCACCGGCTCTATGGTTAACGACCATGGGAAATCGACCCGTTTGTGATACATGTGTTGGTGAGTTTTCATGCTCCTATTTGTGATAGGCCTCCCACTTTGTTTTTTCTGGATTTCTGGTTGTTGATTTCTAGAATTTGTGTTTCACCAATTATGATGATATGCATTGATAAGCTCTATCAATATTTGTGTTTTGGTGAATAATTTAAAGAATATGACATTCTTTTTAGTGTTTGAGAATATTTGAGATATTGTATGATTTTTGTTGTTATCTAATGTATATTGGTCACAGTATGGCATTATTGTTATCATACGTTTTTGTTATCTATTATCCTATCTCATTTTATCTGATATTTATAGCTAGACTGGTCTGTTTATTATTTTCTTCTTAAATAATACTCGGGTCAGACCGAGGTATTTCAGGTGCTTCTGCTTGACTTCTTATCAGGGTCCGTCGCCTGACTTTTGGCTAACTACTTTAGCTTAGTAGTTTTTGTTATTATACATTTGAGATAGACTCCTTGATGTATACATATTCTTTTGTGTAGCACTTGTACCTATTCTTTTGTGATGTAGTGGATCTTGTATAACCACTATTTTGATGTACACCTTTATGTGTTATATTCATATCTGTTTCTGCCTTTGTGATATGAATATCTGTGACTGGTTTATGTTATGTTTATTTCTATATTTGCTTCCGAAGGCCACTTAGCCACTGTGTAGTAGCTTTGAGTTTGTATTTGATTTGTCGGATTATGTCATACTATCAGACATATCGGTACTCGCACAAAGCAATTACACAGATGGTCGCTCCTCAACTGCCTTATTCTTCGTGCTAGTCGACGGCATTACCCAGTAGTGTCCTTGGCTAGTGTGAGTATAAAGGTGGGGCGTCACAAAGATTAATGAATGTCGACCATTAATCGATAAAAGGAATGACTACGTGATATTTTTATCTCTTGGGTTACGCGAATGATGATAAACATGGCCTATTGTATAAGTTTCCAAACCGATTCACACATAAATTTTCCGAACTCCAAACAAAGCGTGCCACCTGGCGTTCTATATGTTATACCCATATTCCGAACATAATGGAACTAGTCTCGGGAGCCAATCCCATCATATTTAAAAGATAGCTTTTCACAATCAATTTATTTTAATTAAAGTTCTGAAAATAAATTCTATGCGTTTCAAGCTCGTACGACCAATCGATAAGTCTGATCGCTACGAAACTTGAAATCCTATAATAATTCACTATTACGGATCCGATGAAATTGGTTTCGTCGAAATCCGAGACGGTGCACAAAAAGGCTATTTTTACATGTTAATTAAAACAAGAAATTTCCAAAATCAATTTAATCACTTTAAATTCAATTTTAAAAGTTAACAACCTTCATTCTTGTTTAAATAAAAATTTAAATCAACTTTTGAAATCATTTTCATTTACATTAAATTCATAATTCAATTATTTAGATAATTTCCAATATTAAATTTAAACAATTTAATTATCCAATAAATTAATTAATAAATCATTAAATTCTTATTTCTAACCATTTTTATTCAATAATTATATTAAATTTAATAATTTAATAATTTAAAATAGTTAAAAATATGGGTCGTTATAAAGAAACTCGTTCGTGGCATGGTCTCACTATTTTGTATGTTTTAGGGTGAATTATTACTCATACAAGGCTTTATGTCATACTTGTGTTTTTATTTTCTTTTCCCCATGAACTCATGAGTACTCATTTGAGTAGGCTAAGTTTATGGGAATAGGCATGCTACTTTTGAAGATGAATAAAGCTACGAAGATGAAGCAGAATGTTTAGTAGTTATTTACCATTTTTATTATTATCTTGTTTTAGGTAGAAAGGAGGATCGACAATTGGTTAAATGAATATGTTGGCATCTTCATATGTGTGGCTTCTTACTTTTATTTATGTTTTTGTTAGACCAGAAATTAAGCCTAACTTATATGCTCAAGTCAAGGAAATTAATTGCACTCTGGATGAGGGGATTAGCTCTTAGGCAAGTATGCAAGTGGTCATATAGTGAAGTAGTCCAATATGCAAGTAGGCAATTATCCAAGGCTTTTGTCACAAAGTCCTAAATACGATTTAGCCTTGGTGGCCATTAAAGTCCCAAATTGAGTTCTTTATTTATATCCGAGTAAAAATGAAATGAAGAATAAGTACAATTTGAAATTCGCCCTATCTTAAAAGGGCATACATGCCTACATATAGGGAAATTGCACCCTTAGATTTTTGACATGTTGATGATAGACGATTGAGAATTTACTGACATGGCCATTGTTGATTTGACATGTGGCACTGGTTGCTTATGATGATGATATAGCATGTCTAAACCAAAAGGGAGTTGTCATGTTGTTAATTGGATGTTGTTTTTAGATGTTCGATAGCAGTTCTCAATATTTGATAGCACCATCTTCAACATGCGATAGCTTTGGCACCTTCAATATTTGGTAGCTTATATGTGCTAGCTTTGGCACCTTCAATATACGATGGCTTTGGCGCCTTAAATATGCGATAGCTTTGGAGCCTTAAACATGTGATGACTTTATCATCTCAACAAGTGATAACTTTTACATTCTAGTCATGCGATAGCTTGATCATCCCAACGTATGATAGCTTTGATATTCTCAACATGTGGTAGCTTGATCATCTTAAAATGCGATAACTTTGATATTCTCGGCATGCGATAGCTTGATCATCTCAACATGCGATAGCTTTAATATTCTCGACATGCGATAAGTTGGTCAACTCACTATGCGATAGCTTTAACACTCACTATGCGATAGTTTTAATGCTCTCAACATGTTGAAGCTTTGATATTTTAACATGCGGTAGCTTTATCATCTTAAAATGCGATAGCTCTGACATCTTCAACATGCAATAGCTTTTATTATCTCATCAACATGCGATAGCTTTATCATCTTAAGATGTGACAGCTTTGGCATCTTCAACAAGCGATAGCTTTATCATCAAAACATGCGATAGCTCTGGCATCTTCAACCTATGAGGCATTATTATCTCAATCTTCGAATGCCTTAGTTCATCTTAGCCTTCGATAGCTTTTTACCTGTTCACACTTGTAAAATTGGGTCTAATATTCCCTAAAAATTTCCAAATTCTCATATTTAACTCTTCAAGGTAACTAATCTTCCTTATTATTATCTACTGCCTTTAAATTGTAATTTCACGTCTCTTTATTGGATTAATTTTTTTGGAAGTCACATGATTATTGAAAATTTTGATGAGTTTCATATTTTTATTCAGATAAGCCGATTTTGATCTCAAATTATTATGATTTTTGTTAGCCGATCTCGTGCCTGTTGGCCACCACCTATCATATTTTAGACGTACGAAAGCCATTTACTTGTGGTAGCCTTCCAGAATTTTCCACATTCAGTAGCTTTAGTTCATGATAATTGACTTCGTCAACATGCGATAGTCTCATCTGTTTTATTATGTTATAGCTTCAACTCTTTCAACATACGATAGCTTTCACTATCTCAACATGCGATATCTTTTGCTATTTCAACATGGGATAGCTTTCACTATCTCAACATGCGATAGTTGTGGCTATTCGACATAAAATAACTTTCACTCTCTCAGTATGCAACGGATTTTGCTATTTCTGCATGCGATAGTTTTCACTACCTTAATATGCAATAGCTTTTGGTATTTCAACATGCGATAGCTTTCACCATCTCAGTATGCGATAGATTTTGCTACTTCAACATCCATAGATTTTACTTTCTTAATATGTGATAGATTTTTCCTTTTTCAACATGCGATAGCTTCCAATATTTTATAGCATTTGAATTTCATCATGTATAATTACCATTACAAGTTGTGATAACTATTGAATTTCACTATCTCATTGTGTATAGTTCTTTTAAATATATGGCCTTTTGTTGTTTCATCGTTATTTGCTTACATTTTGTGTTTAAAGCTTTAATGATCCTTTAAGATTGATAATTTTATAGCTTGTACTTAATGACTCCTTTTCCTTTCTATCATTTTAAAATACATTGTTAATTAACATACTTATGCTTTATTGGTTTACGAATCATGTCGGGAAATAAGAGAAGAGCTTCAAAGAAATCACCAACTACTCCTAGGTCTAGTAAAAGATCATTTGAAGAAAAGGTTTATACTAATTGCCAATCCTTTACTACAAAGCAAGAGGAGATAGATTCCATTCTTCAACATTTCAAAATTATCGGAACTGATACTGGAGTTCCTAGCCCTCTGATAGGATTGATACATGCATGAGGGATTTTTTGCTTTCCTATCAATATTTGGCAATCATGTTATCTTCCTTTCAACAAATTGTTACTGTAGTTCCAGCTTTCCTAAGAATTGCTACTATTCAGCTTACTCCCAACTATTGCAGTTACATTAAATCTCTTCAAGCACTCTTAAAGGAACTTGAAATAAAAGTCTTAAGTCCATCAACCTTGTTTTCCCTACACACTCTACAAAAGGTCAAATACCAATAAGATAATTTTATCTCCCAACTTTGTTCGTCTGACATTTCTCGAGCCTTCTCCCTGCCAAGTATGTTATCGATCTCAAGTACGTTGCTTGTTAATTTTTTATTCATTTTCTAACGCTAAGCTTCTTATATTTTAGATCCTACCTCCAAACAAATTGATCCTACGGTGCTGGCAAAGAACAAGTTTGGGAAGGCTATGAAGTTGTAACAACTCACACCCTTTAGTATACCTAAAAAGGCACACTAAAAGATGTGGTGCGTTGTAGGTATAGCTGGAAACTTACAGAGACTAAGATTCACAAGACAAAATAAATAAAACAGCGGAAACAATTAAAACAACAACTTATTTAAAATCAAACTTCATAAATACATCATAAGACCAAATATGTCTCAAAATACCAAATATCCATGTCTAGTGAAAAACATTATCTCAGTCATAACATCAGAGTACATAAAATAACTATCCCTCTCAAAGAAAAGTACCAGTACATACAATGAAATAAAATTTGAAAAAGAAAAAGTGGAATATATGAAGAGAAACTCCGCAGCTGAACCACCAAAGGAATCCAAAACCTACTATCCCTGCTTCTACTCGCCTATGGGGGCGGAAAAGGGAAATAGAGGAGTGGGTCAGACTAAAGGTCTGGTGAATGAAAGTAATTACTAGTATTCTTATGCAAGATAAAGGTAAGACACTTTGCAACAGTTCTAGTATAAAAGGAAATAAAGGAAAAAATAAAGCCGGAATAAAATACGGTTTAACTGTTCGCTTCGCTTAGATAGTTCGATTAGATTGTTTGCACTTTTCTTAGATAACTGCTTTGATTAGGCTGAAACCCTAATCCTACTTTAATTAGGCTGAAGTCCTAATTCTACCCTTTGATCCACCTTCTTTCTCTATCATGCCTACTGCGGACTAGACCCATTGGCCCCTACGCAAAAGATGTGAACTAGACCCTATTGGTCCCTACGCAAAAGATACGGACTAGACACCGTTGGTTCCTATGCAAAAGATACGGACTAGACCATATTGGTCCCTATGCAATAGACACCTACTACTGCAGACTAGACCCTATTAGTCCCTACGCAATAGACACCTACCTAGCGTTTGGAACTCAATAACGACTTATCAGCCAACACTGAGGCCGCACGCTCGACCACCATTAGACTCGTGCTATCTGTTACTCCCTCCTGTTAACCTCTTATTTACCACTGCTCCAGCATAAGCGTGCCCTTGCCTCACCTGTGCTATTGTGAGACCACCTATGTCCGACTAAAAGGGAATGCTGTTGGTACAAGTCCTATCTAACAAAAAAAATCTAGTTGCGCCCCTTGCCCAAATCCCCTTATTTGAGCTTCTATTTATTGACCTCTTATTTACTACTACTCCAGCATAAGCGTGTCCCAAAGGAAATGCTGCCGGTATGGGACTTACTTTTATCTTTGCTTATTAACTTAGTGTAAGTTTTAAAATAATTCCCTATATCTATAAAGGACTACCCCAGTGGGCCTACAATACCGATCTTCTATATCTGTAAAGGACTACTCTGATAGGCCTACAATACAGATCTTCTATATCAGTAAAGGACTACCATGTTGGGCCTACAATACAGGTCTTCTATATCAGTAAAGGACTACCCCGTTAGGCCAACAATACCGATCTTCTATATCTTGCTTATTAACTTAATCCAAGATCTAAGTTTATTAAAATAAGCCTCTTCTGTTATTTCTGCTTTATTTGCTTATTAACTTAATTTAAGTCTTAAAATAAGCCTTTCCTGTTATTTTTACTTCATTATTGTCTCTAATTATAACCTGTGTGTTATAATTCTGCTTATTAACTTAACCCAAGGTCTAAGTATAAAAATAAGCTACTTTTGCCATTTCTTCTATTTTCTCTTTTTAGTTATAATTACATGTTATAACTATGCTTGAAAATATCTTAAATTTTCCTATTTTAGTCTAAGTCCAATTTGTTACATTTCTTCTTATTTTACATCCCATTTTTTGCAAATTCAGTGTTCTTAGATTTTTGTCCATATTAACAAATTATTCTTCTATTTATTCCATTTGCATAAAAAGGAAATTAAAAAGAAACTGACATTTACAAAAGAAATCCCAATCGTAGAATAGATATGAATAAAACGTAAATAACAGTGAATGACTGTAAATACCGTAAATAACTGTAAATAATTGGAAAAGCTATAATTAAATGTAAATAATTGCAAATAACCGAAATAGAACAGATGAAAGAAAATAGACTAAAAAACAAATCTAAAATTTACTTAAATTAAATTGTAATAAACTCGCATAAAGGTTATCCCAAAATTGTAGAAAAACTACAACTATTGGAAAACCTATTATTTTAAATTACTTAAAAATCTAAAATAATTACTTAAACCCTCACCTGTGGTCCTTAGCTTTTTTCCTTGGCCTTCCCGGATACACTTGAAGGGTATACAAAAATTTAATTAAAAAGATCTTCTCCTCGGAAAAATATTCCTTTTAGGGTCCAGCCTCAGGCAATGAACCCAGATGGAGAAAATCTGAATGAGAAAAATAGCTTGGCCTAGGGTCTTATTTATAGTGTCACTTGTGGATCTCAGACCGTTGGATTTGGAGATTAAATCTGGTGCAACCACGTCATAGGCTCGATGGGAACCGTCGGATGGAAGCACGAACGCACAGGATGTGAAAAAAATCACAAACCACGTCATTCGCTCGAACCTGGACCACTCCATGGCTAAAAAAACAAGCGGATCGACCTAAAATGGGTAGGGATCGACCCTACTACATTGGGGGTCGACCCTAGGGTCTACCTAACCCTTTGGGGGTCGACCTATGATCGACCTAACCCAAATATATTTGTTTTCCTCATTTTGTTCGTTTCTTGTTTCTAGCGTATCTTGTTTATATTAACTCGGATTTTGACAATCTATATATGAAAATTTATCAGATAATCGCCATGCACACAATGGTGCAACTCCCATGGTCTAAATCTGAAAATTTCATAGACTTATTTTATTATTTAATTAATGTGTTAATTAATTATTATAGCTTAAATTTCGGGTCGTTACATTCTCTCCTCCTTAAGGGATTTCATCCCTGAAATCTCTAAGGATGAAAGAATGAAATAAATGTTTTCATCCAAGTCCTACAACCAACTACTCAACCATCATCCATTACATCCATTGTCCTTAAGTTTTTCTAATGTGATTTATGATACATATGCAATTAGT
This sequence comes from Allium fistulosum, assembly GCA_030737815.1. NCBI lineage: Eukaryota > Viridiplantae > Streptophyta > Magnoliopsida > Asparagales > Amaryllidaceae > Allium > Allium fistulosum. The sequence continues at coordinate 1,362,360,821 of CM060902.1, read as the reverse complement.
GTAGTGTCAATGTTCCTAACTAATGCAAAAGATTAGGCGGTCCACTGATTTAGTCGACCTCCTTTATGCAATCATGTCCGTGCCATGTATACAAATGAATGCAAATTCCATAATGATAACTAATAGTTCTATATGCGTGCTACAATTATCATCCAAATGCAACAATCATATGATAATCATCCATTTACAGCAACCACGGAATATAAAATAAAATAAAAATGCAAATGCGCACACATCCATACGCTTATGCTCTAGTTTCCTAGTTAAGCCGATCCCTAAGAGATAATAGTGCCTAGTGTAAGTATATGCATCCATTAGCATCCACTAGAAACCACTTGCAACCACTAGTATCCATTATACATAACATATTCTAATAACATGTTTACATAAAATCCTACCATTCATAGGTTAAATCTTAAGTTCTACCCTCCCAAAGGATAATAAAGGAAAGAACCTATTCAAAACTAAAGATGGAAATAAGAAATTCGAAATTTACTATCAAAGAGATGAGGATGAGGTACGTATTTTCTCTAAATAAAATCAATCTTCTTGGAAGTCTCTTTAACCATGTCGGGACCAAGTAGCAATTGTAGACTCTAACCAACACGAAGGCGACTTGCACGGTCTTACATAAAGAGCTTCGAATTGTGCCATTCTAATGCTAGCTTCAAAACTATCATTATACGCGAACTCCACTAAAAAAAGATGTTCCTTCCAAGTTCCTCCAAAATCAAGAATACACGTCCTCAACCATGTGTGTCTTACTACCTTACTAATATCACCTTATTATAGTCTACACACATGAAGCAACAATCCTAGGTTCTCATTAGTGTCCTCTACACTCTATGGAATATTCTATTATTACTTCTAAAAGTAATTACTGCTATCTCTTATATAGCTTTACACTTTTTCCGTCACACCTAGGAAATGATTCCTACCTACTCCATATTTAAAAGTTTGGTTTGGTATTTCAAAAACTAAAGCTTCTAATTTTTTTAAAACATCAAATCCCAAAAAATTTGGCCTTTAAAAGTGTTATTTTAAAATTTCCATTAAATTCAAAGGTGCTTGGTTACTTAACATTTTATCTTTCTAGACTTGTATCCTTGCAGCTTTTTATAAAAATTGGAATTTTTTTAAATTTACTGTTATTATGTTTTTCGCTTCCAAAAACTTATTTACTTTTTCACCAAACCATTTCTCTTTTAAAATATCTTTAAAATGTCCTCACTTGTTTTCAAAACAACTTCTTTTAATAGATTTTCAATTTTGCAAAAACTTGAGTCCATAAGAACAATTAAAAACCCCTTAACTATATTCAAAGGCTCATTGCGGACTAGACCCATTGGCCCCTACGCAAAAGATGCGGACTAGACCTTGTTGGTCCCTACGCAAAAGATACGGAATAGACCCTATTGGTCCCTACGCAAAAGTTCCGGACTAGACCCTGTTGGTCCCTACGCAATAGACACCTACTACTGCGGACTAAACCCTGTTGGTCCCTACACAATAGACACCTACTACTGCGGACTAGACCCTGTTGGTCCCTACGCAATAGATACCTACTTAGCGCTTGGAACTCAATAGCGACTTATCATCCAGCATTAAGGCCGCACGCTCGACCACCATTAGGCTCGTGCTATCAGTTGCTCCCTCATGTTGACCTCTTATTTACCACTACACCAGCATAAGCGTGCCCTTGCCTCACCTGTGCTATTGTGAGACCACCTATGTCTGACTAAAAGGGATTGCTGTTGGTATAGGTCCTACCTAACAAACAAAATCTAGTTGCGCCCCTTTCCCAAATCCCCTGATTTGAGCTTCTATTTATTGACCTCTTATTTACCACTACTCCACATAAGCGTGTCCCAAAGGAAATGCTGCCGGTACGGGTCTTACTTTTACCTTTGCTTATTAATTTAATGTAAGTTTTAAAATAAGTCTCTATATCTATAAAGGACTACCCCGTTGGGCCTACAATACCAATCTTCTATATCTGTAAAGGACTAGCCTGTTGGGCCTACAATACAAATCTTCTATATCAATAAAGGCCTATGTTGTTGGGCCTACAATACAGATCTTCTATATCAGTAAAGGACTACCCCGTTGGGCCTACAATACCGACCTTTTATATCTTGCTTATTAACTTAATCCTAGATCTAAGTTTATTAAAATAAGCCTCTTCTGTTATTTCTACTTTATTTGCTTATTAACTTAATTTAAGTCTTAAAATAAGCCTTTCTTGTTATTTCTACTTGATTATTGTCTCTAATTATAACCTGTGTGTTATAATTCTGCTTATTAACTTAACCCAAGGTATAAGTATAAAAATAAGCTACTTTTGCCATTTCTTCTATTTTCTCTTTTTAGTTATAATTACATGTTATAACTATGCTTGCAAATATCTTAAATTTTCCTATTTCAGTCTAAGTCCAATTTGTTACAGTTCTTCTTATTTTACATCCCATTTTCTGTAAATTCAGTGTTCTTACATTTTAGTCCATATTAACAAATTATTCTTCTATTTATTCCATTCGCGTAAAAAGGAAATTAAAAGGAAACTAACATTTATTGAAGAAATCCCAATTGTTGAATAGATGTAAATAAAACGTAAATAACAGTGAATAACTATAAATATGGTAAATAACTATAAATAATTGGAAAAGTTATAATTAACAGTAAATAATTGCAAATAACTGAAATAGAATAGCTGAAAGAAAATGGACTAAAAAACAAATCTAAAATTTACTTAAAATAAACTGTAAATAAACTTGCATAAAGGTTATCCTGAAATTGTAGAAAAACTACAACTATTGGAAACCCTATTATTTTAAATTACTTATAAATCTAAAATAATTACTTAAACACCCACTCGTGGTCCTTAGCTCTTTTCTTTGGCCTTCCCGGATCCACTTGAAGGGTATAAAATATTTTAATTAAAAAGATCTTCTCCTTGGAAAAATATTCCTTTTAGGGTCCAGCCTCAGGCAATGAACCCAGATGGAGAAAATCTGAATGAGAAAAATAGCTAGGCCTAGGGTCTTATTTATAGTATCACTTGATCATTGGATTTGGAGATTAAATCTGGTGCAACCACGTCATAGGCTCGATGGGAATTGTCGGATGGAAGCACGAACGCACAGGATGTGAAGAAAATCACAAAACATGTCATTCGATCAAACCTGGACCACTCCATGGCCAAAAAAACAAGTGGGTCGACCTAAAATGGGTAGGGGTCAACCCTACTACATTGGGGGGTCGACCTAATCCGAATATATATATATATATATATATATATATATATATCCTTGTTTTGTTCGTTTTTTGTTTCTAGCGTATCTTCTTCATATTAACTCGGATTTTGACAATCTATATATGAAAATTGATCATAAAATCGCCACGGACACAATGGTGCAACTCCTGTGGTCCAATTATGAAAATTGCACTAACTTATTTTATTATTTAATTAATTCGTTAATTAATTATTATAGCTTAAATTTCGGGTTGTTACAGAAGTATTCTAGGAGTCCGCCGAGACTTCTTAAGGAGGAAAAGGTAAAAAAATATGCCTTAGTTTAGTCGTTACATCGGGTTTATATGATCCCCCTATGGTAAAGAGGACTAAATACGGCTCTTCATCACTTGTTGTCATAAAGCTTGATAGTTTCCCATTCAACATCCTAATTCAGTGCTTGTTTTTCAATAGTCCTGAACACCCGCTAGGTTATGATCGTATTCTTTAGTCTTATCTCTAATTAAAATTGTCATTTTTTCTCATGTTTCATTTGTTTCACATACATATATTAGCTTGGTCGAACTTGCTCTCTTATAAAAAAACAAGGATTCTATGAATCTTACCACTTCATTACGGATCTCTGGTAGACCACTGTTGCTTCCCTCTTTGAAAGTGGCCATCTCAACTGCGATGGGTGATGTTTTACTTGCGGACAAGTCCTAAAAACATGGAAGAGGTTTGGATCATTCATAGGTTCCTTCCAAGTCCTCTCTCATCAACAAACCTAAAGAAGACAATTTATCATTAGCACCACTCATCGCCACTTCTTTAGATGCTACAATGGCTACTACAGTTGTTGCCCCAATCTTTCAAAGTCTCAATATTGACATAATGAGTTCCCCCTTTACGGATTCCCTGGTTTGTTTGCACAAACAACCTGGGTTTGATTCCTTATCTATTCCTAGCGATAACGGGGTCTCTTGTTCTTTTGGTTTCAAAGAGTTATTAATATATATTCTTCACTCTTTTGTTGTTTCATGTTTGGAGCTTATAGAATCTTCTCATTCCTTCTTAAATGACATTCTTGTTCTTCTTTTATAGCAACTTATTTTGGTATTATTTTCTTAACATGCTAATTTACTACATCATTTGATTAAGATATTTCACAGTTCAGGTTAGTAAACATATATTCCTACTCCAGCAATCTACTTTGACCTCTTCTCAACATGCGTCATCATTACAAGAATTAATTCCAGTTTTTCCAACAATATAAAAGCTATGAAGGATGAGATTAGTAACCTTCATGCAGCTAACAAATCCTTAACCATGGAGTACTCCTTGATCTCTTCTTTGTTGGATTTAGAAAATAAGAAGAACAAAAAACTGGAAAAAAATTTAAAAACTCTTGAGAACAAACTCGCGCTGTCCAGAGAAGAAACAAAACATGCTAAACCTAAATCAACCAATTTTAGGGAAAACCAGCTAATGAAGATGGTTTACTCATGAGGTCAAATGCTTCCTTGAAAGATGCCAAGGTCAAAACTTCTTCCTTCTCACAACAAATCTTTACTTCGTGGATAGATCAATGTTCTAAGCGGCTCTATTTACGGCATACAATGACAATATTGACCGATGCTTACACTTGGCTTTTCCTTCACTCGACTTTAATGGGATTGATTATAAGAAGAAATTTAGTATAATCCATGATTGAGTTCCACAAGATTTGTCTGAATTTGTTGATGATGAGCCAATCTAACTAGAAGAGTATTTAACTTTCGATGAGCCTTTATGGGTGATGATGAAGTAGGAGATAAAGGAGGAGAAGAAACTAAACAAGATGATGACGATGACACCAACGACCACGATGATGGAGTTAATGATAACGCCAAGGATGATTTGTCAAGAAAATACAGGGATGATGACCTAGATAATCATGGTTTGGGAGAGAGATAGTGGCCATGAAATGAGTAATAATGTTGGCCCTTACTCTCTTATTATCGAGACCAGAGCTGATGATGCTTCACCACCTAATGACTCATTTAACAAACCTCAGTCAACCATCTTTAGTAATCTTGGCACATCATCTTCTCGAATTACGAAGGCTCTATCTCCAAAACCAAAATTTCCAACAACTTCATTTCAGGTAATCTAATGTCCATGTCACTTTTATTTTATTTGGATTTGTTCGTAAAATCTTAAAATTTTATTCTTATTAGTAGAAAAAATGAAAATACAAATATTACTTTGGGATTTTGTTAGATAAGAATATGAGTGAAATTTTAAGAATTAACATAGAAGGGAGAGGCTTTGAAAAGATTTAAATCGGTGTAATGACCAACGTATGATGCTTTTAAAATGTCTTAAGTGCTTAGAAGACTTTAAGAATAAACAATTTGCACCCATTCTTCAAAAGTTTCGCTTTCATCAGTCAAACTTCCATAAAGAAAATAAAGAGCTCGCTGCGCTCTTTTGGATGCTTGTTGAAGATAGAAATAAACTTAAGGATTACCTCTTCTTAGTTTATACCAGATTCCCCATAAGTGATTTTTCCTTCCTAGGGGACTCCTCCTCTAACTATTGATTCACTTCCCATAAACAAAGTCAAATATAATAAAGATAGGTTTACTTTTATATACTATAAGGGATACATCTTTTATGAACCCATGCAATCTTTATTGTATTTTGAAAATCCATGCTTTAATTAATATAACATTGACTTTTATTTGTAAATTTGTGGTTTGATTTTTATTTTTAATTTACCATTAATATGCAAGTTTCTGAGTTTATACTCGCAATTTCCTAATTTGGAATTAGGTTTCCTAGGAGATAATATGAACAATGTTCTTCTTATGGTTCGAACTAATTATGCAAACTTATTGTGTGGCAAAATTAGCCCTCCTTTCGAAGAATGGGATTATCGAAATTTTCCTCCTCTTCCTCTTAGTGTTGCAATTTCCTTTATGGGTACTTTTACTGTATCTCGTATGTCTCATCATAAAGTTCATGATGCACTTTCCCAGCATATGAATTATTCTGGAGCCACTTTTAAATTTATTTTGAATGTAGTGACATCGTTTGTAATTTTATAGAACTAAAGAAGAATCTTATTCGTATTGTTATAACTTGTCAAATATCTATCTTTATTTTTATTTCATGTTTTAAGCTAGGATAAAGATCCACCGTTATTAATTGATGATCCTAACCTCACTAATCATCTTAGTAATATGAAGTCTAAGTTATTTGAATATATAGAATCACCCTTCCTGTTCTATTCTTAGATTTTTGCAATCGATAATGCTCAAGTGAACAAATGGTATGACATATATATAGTCAAAGTCTATTATGAGAGTTTCGTATGAAGTTATTTCTCATCCTGAAAAGAAGATCTCTTTCGAGGATATGGAATTCGAGAATTGATTGAAAAACTGATTGTAGGAGCCCATTCTTTATTATTTGCCTAACAATCCAAGTATGACACAAAAATTGATCAACTTAATTAACACATGTTTGATTTAAAAGTTAATTTATTGAAATCTAGAAATGAATTTCAATCCTATGAAGGGAGACGGGACTTCCTAACACTACTTCGGTTTATTCTTCAAAGAAAGCTTCCTGTAACGACCCAAAAATTTTCATTTGAATTTAGAATATTTAATTGATTTTAAATATTGAAATGTTAATTTTATAAGTTAAATAACTCAAATTTAAAATATAGCGATTTATTGGGTAGTTAAATTATTGAATTTAATATTTGGGAATATTTAAAATAACCGAATCTTGAATTTAATATGAACGAAAATGATTTCGAAAGTTGATTTAAATTCTATTTAAATAAGAATGGTAATATAGTAAACTTTTAATTTAGATTTAAAAGTGATTAATTTTGTTTGTACAATAATTCGGTTTAATTTACATATAAAAATAGCCTTCTAAGGCGCTATCTTGGATATCGATGAAACTAGTTTCATCGAATCCATAATAGTATATTATAATACGCCGTCAAATTTTGTGACGATTGGATGTAACTTTTGGCTATGCGAGATTGGAACGCGTAAAAATTAATTTCAGAAATTTACATAAAATAATTGGGTTTGGAAAGCTATCTTTTGCATATGATCGAATTACACCTCGAGACTAGTTCCATCAAGTTCGGGATAAGGGTATAACAAATAAAACGCCGAGTGGCACCTCACGTTTGGAGTTCAAAATTTTAGGACGTTTGAAGTTGAATATTTATTTTAAAAAATTAAATAATATATATTCTTTATTCATCACGTTGCCCATACTTCCAGCACTTCTAAGCCATACCCCTTACTCCTTAAAAGTTCGAAGCTAGAGAAAAATTTGTTTGCCAAAATTTTAATTGCCCTCCTTCCTTCCAACAGCTCGTGATCGCCGAAGCCAATCAAAGCCGAATTGTGCCTCATCTTCAATTAGTAAAATGTAGAGCTTGTCAAATCATAGCAATTTAACAGTTGGATCGGCGTCTAGTGAGGCGAGACGACCGATTTTGGGCCGTGTTCGCATACTGCAGCAGCGGGATTTTCCATGGTGATGGGTCGGGGCGCGCGTGTAGCTGGTGGAAGGCGCGACGGCATGGTCATGGCGCGCGATGTGCGAACAGAGGCGATGGTAGCGCACGAATGGTAGGAGCTCAATAGTTTTTCATGTGACTGGGTTGTTCTTGCGTGCGAGTACGATTTGAGAGAGGATAGAACATATAAGGTTAAAGTTTTAATTTTTAAATTAAGTTAAGTTAGTTTTAATTATATTTAAAGTTCGTTAATCCATATTTAACTCGTACGAGGTCCAAATTGAATGCAACGAGTTGCGTTAAGTATCGATGAAGGCTACGCTAGGGAGTTGGATTGAATGGATTCAGAGCAAGTGGAAATTTTGGGTTAAAATTGAACAACTGTTCAATTTTAATTCTAAACGGAATGTTTTGGCGGCTATTAAATCAATGTGAGTTAATCTCAACTTTTTGGTTAACTAGAATATTATATTGTCAATGAAATTTATTTATTGGATGCGAGAATATTTTATAGTTGATTGTTATTGAGTGTTTGGATGAATTTCTAATTTATATTGTTGGATTGGATATATTCTTGCCTATTGGAGCAGATAAGACCCTATTACATTCCCATGTAAGAGCGGATGACCCGTTGTATACGAATCCCGCCTCGAAGCGGTTGATTTATATTTTTATTATTATATACTATATGTGATGCAGGGGACAGGTTGGAGGGATCCAACTTGATTCCTCACACTGTTGATTTTGTTTTCATATAATTTTACATATGATATGTTGGATGCTATAATTTATGACAAAGACATGATTTTTGCTCATTTAATGCTTTAGTAGCATTGGGCCTCATTTTGGTATTTTAAAATACCAAAAAATAGTGACTTGATTTAAAAAGGAATTTCAAAGTGATTTTTGAAATTTTATATGTTTAATAATTTTTCTAAAGTAAAAGTATGATCTTCAGAGATTATAAATTTATGATTTTATGAAATATTTTGAATGGAGATTTTGAACTGTGCATAAGGATTTTTAAAATCTTGGAAATAAGTCCGTGTTTTATAATAAAGGATTACAGTTTTAAGAAGAAGATAGAAATAATTATTACCCATTTTATATAAAGCGATATGTATATAGTATATACAAATATTAAGATTTAAATATAAATATGGGGATTTACAAAGGTGATAACATATAAAACAATATTCTATAAATGAAGTTAAGATTTGTAAATTCAAAATTATTTATAAAGGGATAGATTTATAAATGGTGTTTTATAAATTAAAAGGAAACTATTATTATTTAATAAATTGGTGAAATGAATCAAACGGTGGATTTATTATAAGATATGGAATGATATTTTAGAAACAGTTGATCCTATTTTGGAAATTGAAGGTGACGGTAGATTTGGGATTGTTAAACGATATTTTATAAATTGAAGAAATGTATAAAAGGAATTTATACCTATGGAAGCAAGGTTAAAAATGGTTGGAATTATATTTTGAATGAGACTTTATGAATTAGTGAGATTTATAAAGGAATGGAGTTATAAATGGGGTTCATAAATAAAGGGATTTATGAAATGAAGTTTTATAAAATAGATAGAAATTATGAATCTAGTTTATAAAATATGGAAACAATTATGTGGTAAGTTAAGTATCGATTTTTATCAAGGAAATATAATTATGTTTTAAATTTTTTTTATTTATATTAATATTGTTTTAAGGTGGTTTATCAATATTTTAATATTTTGAAAAGTTTATTATTTAAAACTATTAATATGGTTTTAAATAAATTTTTAATTATTCATTAGTAAAGTTTTGGAAATTAATTATTAGTATTTATAAAAATGTTAAAGATAAATTATTATTGTTTAATTTAGGATGTTTGGAAGTATTAATTATTATTTAAAAATGTTTTAAAGTTAATATTTATTTACTTATAATGTTTACTATTATATAATAATAGTGCTTCAAGTAAATGATTAGAATTTATAAACAGATGCAGATTATAAGAGGAATCTTATAATATGTTTTTGGAAAATGTAAAGGAAGATTGGTTAAAAGATAAAAAGGTTTTATAAAGGGTTTTAGACATTTATAAAAGAATTTAGAAGTGGGTTCATAGATTTATAAAAGGGAGTTTATAAATGGTTTTGTGGATTTATAATGGAGTTATGAATGATTTTAGAATTAAACAAAAAAGGGGAATCTTCCTTAATGTTGGTGAATATATTTATATCGTTGAGATAAGCATATGGATATTTTTCCAAGATCTTTGTAAAAGTATTTTGGTACAAATATTTTACAAAGTGATTTGACTTAATCGAAGAATTTGTTAAAAGAGGAACAGTGTTGCTTGGTGCTTAACCAATATTGTTTTTCACTATGGAATTAAATCCCTGATTGAATGATTGTATTCGATAGTGAGATAACCGATTACCGAAATTGGACCCAAACGTAATTTTGGAAATATCTTAGAGTAACACATGAGTTATATGGCACAGTCATCTCCGATGATGTTGTACTGTGCGTATAAATCTTGTTTCGTTCTCCTAGGACAATGATAAGGAAATTCGTCCACTCATGGTTAGGAGGTGATTTTTGCTCTTGTCTTTGACTGTTTATTTCCTAAAGAACCGGGGTTAAGTTTACCGGGAATTATCGAAGGTTGTTTCGAAGAGACCGGGATCGGCTATGTTATTCGAAAACCAATTCGATCCAACGAATGTGTTTCGAAATGAAAACATCTTGAAGAAGATGGAATTGAAGACGAAGCTCTCAATTGTTTCGTTCAGTCCCAAAACGAACTTGTATAGATGAATGCAGGTATTGCATTGTTGCCTAGAAGGTGGTGCTAGCATTCCAAGTAGGAAGTGCTATATAAAAGGTAAAACGTAGCCTCAAGCATCATCAACCAGGAATGACTAAAACAGGGGAGATGCAGCAAGGCTAGGTGGGTCGCTCCCATGAGGGTAAGGTCATCCCTATCTAGAGTCCCTACTATTAACTTTTGTATGCTTCGGTATAGTTGCCGATTTGAACCAAGGGTTGATCTTATTTGGTACCACCCAGTAAAGGGTAAGTTGGTCTTGAGTTGGCAGGGGTCGATTGGTTCGACCTCGGTGTTATTTACCTAGAGATGCACCGTGACGGTTAGTACCCCAGTAGCCCAGTCATTATATGGAATCCACTCTCCAACAAGCACCATACGGACATAGTTGTGCCCAACTATGCTGAAACTTGAGATGCAAGCATTTCAGCTATATTCATAATTTACTTTGATCCGTAGACATTATTATAATATATAAATGGATTTCCTATAGAAATTGTTTTGGTTATCGTAAGGCAAAAAGCCATCCGTGTTTATGAGCGGCATGGTCTTACGAGCTACTTTTGATTTTCAAATGGTTTTCTAGAACTTTAAAATCCAGTTGGGTGTGTTTTCTCATGCTAGTTTTGCAGACTGAATCGTTTGTTATTTTATTATAACGCTCGGGTCAGACCGAGTATATTTACAGATTGTTTTGGATGCATTGGAGCTCAAGAGACGAGTTGGAGGTCCTAAAGTCATATTCACGTATATATTTATTTTTCCGCTGCTATGTTATTGAAATAATTAGCAATTATGAGGGCAGGTTGTTATAACTGTCCAGGCTGATGATTGTTATTTTTGTTGTACTTTGATGGATGTAATTATATAACAATTTCTCTTTTGTAAAGATCATTGATATTATGCTATATGTTGTTCCGATGCGAATTGTGAGATTCTATGTTGTTTTACTTTCTTTTCTCTTTCTCTTCTCTTCTTCTTTCTTACCCATAATTATCCGTCTTTCTGCTCGATTTGGGTTGGACATGTGTGGTTTATTGTCAAATTGAATGGTACGGATTGACGGGTCATTATACTTCCTGGCAAAGATTATCTTCATCCCATGGCCATTTTATGCACGATAACAACCTTTTTGTTCGATTTTTGGCATCCCTTTCTTCAAAGGGTTATTCAGGGGTATTGGCCAGGTTCAGCATGTCTTTTAAGTATAAATACAATTAGAAATTAAAAGAATATCGGAATAAGAACTTTTTGACTAGTTTTCTAATCTTAGGCTTCAGATAGAAAATTTAAAACGTGAAAGGAATAAGCTCACATTAAAGGTACAAAATTTGGAAAATAACAGTAAAAAAATTTTCCATTGAATTTCTCGATTGAAAGGCGCCAAAGAGTCTTTGAACGATCAATAATCATTCAGATTGAGTCAACTGATCCCCTTAACATCATTTTTCAAAAGGAGAATTTTTTTAAGAAATACTTAATGATGATAATTCGACATATCATTGATCCTTCTTCGGCCGTAATGACGTAAGAAAAGGAAGTTAAGAATCTTAAGGAACAACTAGAGTAGATGCTGTTCTTTTCTACTAAAGATTCTGAACTGGATATTTTAGTTGATTTGATTGAGGTTATTGTTTTGACTTGAAGATCAATTTCTCATTTTAGGACTGGAAAAGGAACTTCGACTGAAGAAGGCCGTGGCCACCACTATTCAAAAATACCAACATTTCTTTTTGTATGGATGTTCATATGAACTTAAAGATATAGGAGGCCCTCCAATTTTGTAAAAGAATGCAACATCGACAAGTGAAGATTATTCTTTCGTATTAGATATTCATGGAAAAGGAAAGGAATTAGTGTATCAACATCATCCATTTCCACATCCCCAAGAACGATAAGTCTTTAAAATTTATGACATATAAGAGTTGGTTTGATAATGTTAAGAGCGAAATATATGTAAAGTTATTATGATAAGTTGTAAAAAACCATCACTGGTGTTATTGTATGGAAATAAAAACTTCATACCATTTTGCAAACTAGTTCTGTGGCATATTATTTACCTTTTGATGCCTCTCGCTTTTTAGTAACATAATTATCCAAATTTTTCCATTTTCCTTTTAACAAATCTTTTGAATACCGTCTGCCATGTTCTTTAATTGGTTATTCTTGACATGCTTTATTGACCACCTCTCCTTGACGATTGCTTTGGCCAGGCCAGAAGGTGGGACCAAAGGCTTATTTTCTCACAAATCATTGAATGAGTGCTCTAGTCGGGCATGGAAGTAGGACCAAAATCTTAATTGACCATCACTCCTTGGGTCGGTGCTTTGGCCAGGCATAGAAGTAGGACCAAAGGATTAATTGACCATCACTCTTTGGATGCGTGCTTTGGCCAAGCATTAAAATAGAAATAGAGGCTTAATTTGACCATCAATCTTTGGATGGGTACTTTGGCCAAGCAGCACCAAAGACTTAATTTGACCATCACTCTTTAGATGGTTGTCTTGGCCAGGCTCAAAAGCGGCACCAAGTGCTTAATTGATCCCTTATTCCTCATGAAGTTCTTATTTTTCAAAATTTTATTCTTGAATATCAATTCTTATGTGTTTTCATGGTAAACCATAGAACCGTTTCTAGAAAATCAGATATCTTTCTTCAGCTTCTTAGTAGGTTTTGCTTGACAAACTCCAGCAGTTCTCTTCGTCTTACAGAACATTCGATAATTCTTGCCAGTGCTATACAATTGTTAGTCTCATGTCCATTTGTCCCATGGTAGTGGCAATATTCTCCTCCTTTATGTTATTCCTTTCCTTTTGTTCTTTTCTTAGGATGCCAGTAATCCAACCACTCCTTGGTGAAGAGATATATTGAGAAGCACAAAGAGGAGTGGTTATTTTAACCTTAAGTCCTTTGAATGCACAATTTTCATGTTTGTTCTTAAGCCTTTCTGAGGAAATTGTATTTCTCCTACGTCTGCACTTGATTCCTTTTTTGAGATTTGAGGGTATTTTCTCTTTTCTCTAAGGGATTATGATTCTCCATTTTCGAGTAAACTGGTTAAAGTCATAGTTCATTTCTTCATCAAACATTGTTCCTTTGGCTTGGGTTTAGATGACCATCCTCATTTGGATGAAGGGATCATCTCTCATTACTCTAACTTTTCTATGCCTCTGAATGGGTCAATTCTTTTCTGATTCTGATTCTGATGCTAATGCGAAAATTGGCTTTTCGCCCATATGAAATGTGTTCAAGAACTATTTATTTATGTTGTACTTTTTGACTTCCCTTTTTTATGCTAAGGTTTGAAGGGCTATGTTCCTTAAGCTCAACATTAGTTCTTTACTATATCGGGGAGTAGTTTGGTGGAAGACTAGATAAATCAAATTTGACTCTGAAGGAACTTACTGCTAAATGAGCATAATGGATATTTCTTAGGGGAAATAGAATTGATCCTGAGTTCAATTCTTAGTGAAACCACCAAAACTGTTAGACCCAAAATCAGGCCAAACTTTTATGCTCAAGTCAAAGAAACCAATGATACTTAGGTAGGAAGATTAGCTCTTGGGCAAGTATTTAAGTCGTCATATAGTCCAATAGTCAATTATGTAAATAGGCAATTATGTATGTCCTTTGTCACAAAGTCTTAATTATGATTTGACCTAGGTGGCCACTAAAGTCCCGAATTGAATTCTTTATTTATGCTTGAGTAAACATGAAAATGAGAAAGCAGTACAATTCAAAATTCTCTCCTTCTTAAAAGGGGACACATGCCTATTTGTAAGGAAATTGCACCCTTGGATTTTGTCATATGGCACCCATTGAGGATGGACAATTGAGATTTTACTAACATGGCCCATTGTTGATTTGACATGTGGTATAAATTTCTTATGATGATGACATGGCATGACTAGACCAATAGGGAGTCACCATGTGGCTAGCTAGATGTTGTTTTTAGATGTTCGATAGCAGTTTCTTTACATTCGATAGCACTACCTTCAACATGCGGTAGCTTTTGTGCCTTCAATATGCGATAGCTTTAGCGCCTTCAATATGCGATTGCTTTAACATGTTCAACATGCGAAATCTTTATCATCTCAACCTGTGATAACTTTGATATTCTAGGCATGTGATAGCTTAATCATCTTAACATGTGATTGTTTTGATATCCGTAAAATGCGATAGCTTGATCATCTCAAATGTGATAGCTTTGTTATTCCTAGCATGTGATAACTTGATCATCTCAACATGTAACTTATATTCTCGATATGCAATAGCTTGGTTCACCTTAGCCTTTGATAGCTTTGTACCTATTCATTCTTGGAAAATTACGTGTAATAGTTTTATTGTATTTACCCTTACATGGGAACGTTTTCAAAAATAAAATTGTAAACACAACTTTTGGAATGAAAATTTATTTACTTGCTCTGTTTACTTAATGTTATTGAGAGAAAAACTGATCCCAGTTGGTCACTTGAAAATAATTCCGATGATGACTGCAGCATCATCGGTGTTCATTTTTGAAATGCGGGATGTTAGAACTTAGTATCAGAGCGATGTTAGGGATGCCTAAGTAAAACAGAACTAAGTAGAAATCAAGGTAGAATCTAGATAGTAGAAAAAAAATAACTTGGAAAAGGGTATATGCTATATATATATATATATATAGTGAAAGTGGATTCTTTATTAATGACGCATAAGAACCAATAGAGAATTCGCCTTCTTAAAAAACCTTGCCAATGTAGTAAGGAAAAAGAGCCTTACATTTTCCATTTTGTACAACTCATATACATTACATCACCAATACAGACCGAAAGTCATAAAACATGTACACACCTAATGCAGCCTAAAACTGAAATAACACCACTGCTCTCGTAAAGCTACCAGCCGACCCAATAACATGGACCCTAAATTCACTCTGCCTTATTATCTAGCATCATTTAGCTCAACACCCCATTTCCTCAGCAATTCTCGTTCTCCTTCAATGCTTCGATTATATGATCCATCTCTTTTAATTTGTAGTTTGACATCAATCTCTATTAATTTTAATCTTTGAGCTATGTTGCAAGATTTCCACTCGAATTTACACCGATTCCTCTCTTTCTACATGTGGTGGACTATTGTCGAAGTTTCTATAAAAGTCAAATCTTCTAAGATGGAAGAGTTGGAAATTTATCAATAATCGCACTGATTCTCTGCTGTAAAATGACATCAGTTATTGTTTAGAGTTGTAAATTTTCCATTATCGAGTCCAACATATAAGTTCTATATAAACATTTTGAAAAGAGACCTTCATGATTTTCATTATGATTATTGCATAACTTATGGTTCATAGTAAGTTGTACGCCCTAATTTGTCAGCTGATCTATAGTAAGTAGCCATTCCAAATATGCTTTATATGCTGTGCAGGAGGTTTTCTTTGCAGCAGTTTTATGCCATACTAGTTTGAGATCTTATTTTTCTATTGCACATTGCCTTACATCATTCCAAACATGAGAAAATATAAATTTACTGTTGTCTGTTTTCTGCTAGTAATCTTCTGGTATGTTTTAAAGCTATTTTGACTTGATTAATATCTATTGAAACCTCCTTTGTTTTTGGTAGTAGTTCAGGATGTAGGTTATGATTTTGCATAATATAACTCACTGAATGTTGTGCATTGTTGCATATGTACACTCTACTCTTAAATCTACTAACGATTTGTGATTAATCCACGGATCAAACTACAGTGACGTTTTCCCCCATTTACAAGCACTATATTCATCAATTTGCAAGAAGTTTCCCTGTGCCTTATTATTGTTGATAGGAATCACTCGGAAATTTAATTTTAATAAATATTTTGCTTTCATCCATCTTGACTATAAATAGTCTTTAGCAATTAAATTCCATAGTAACTTGATACTTGATGTATTATTTAAGATCTAAAAATTTCCTCAAGCCTACACCACCTTCTAATTTGGGTCTACATATTGCATCCTGTGAAATTTTATATAGTTTACCACTCCAAAAACTGTTTGCACACATTTTACCAACTTTTTGGAGGACACAAACTGGAACATGAATGATTAACAGCCAATACATGATAATGGGTGTGATTGTGCTTTGAATATGTTATGCTCTCCCCATTGTCGATAGTAAACTGTTGTCCCACCCTTTAACTTGTTGGTTATCTTGTTAATCAGAGGTACACAATGTGATGCATGTATGTAATATGATGTCAATGGGACACTTAGGTACTTTACAAGTAAATTCTTTTCCATAATGTGTAAAATATTGGATATTTGTATCCATTGGTCTGCTTCCTTAATGTTAAACACCTTTGATTTAGTTTAATTGATTTTTAGACCCATAATTTCTTCTGACTTGTTGAAAATCTCGTTCATATATATTGCATTTTAACCTGTAGTAGAAATAAATATCATAACTTCATCGGCATATAGAAGATGTGCTATGCTAGGTTATAAATTAGACATAGGCTATAATTTACCATCCATGACCCCCTCCTCCATTAATAACAATAAATATCCCATTATTATACAAAATAAATAGGGAGATGATTGGTCACCTTGCGTTAGCCCTTGTTTGACTCAATAAAACCGTGTGGTCTTCCCTCGATGTGACAACCCACCTTTTTGGACGGTTTAAATCGACAATAAACCACACATGTCTAACTCAAACCATTCAAAAGGGTGGATTATCAATGGGGTAAATAAGGAAATAAGGGAAAAGAAGGAAAACAAACCATAGAATCTCGCAGCGAAATGACAATATATAATAATCAAATAAACAGTTCATGAAGCTGTTTTACAATATACATTTGATTACACAACTTTTACAACATAATCAGAGTACAAACAACAACATACCAATAATGATGCAGTGGAAAAATACTAATAATATAATATACCAAACTCCGTCTTCGTCCCCCAAAAATAATGTCTTCAAACATTGAAATGCTCAGGCTGACTCGAGCATAATGAAAAGACATGAGTCAGAACTAAAAGATCTTATGTAAGTTAAATCAATAACACCAATGATAGGAGTGTAATAGCGTCAGAGATGTTTACAGGGTTTTAGATCTCCTATCTAGTGTAAACATGCATGCAATAACTTAAGAGATGTTACGAGATTTTCCATCTCCTAAGGATCCGTTAAACTATCTATATGTAGTAATATATGTTATATATGTAGTGTCTAATGAGTAAAGTAAATATTTTTCTTAGCATTAAGGCCTTACATTAATCCCCCTTAACACATTTTTAAGCAAGAAGTCTATGCAGGTCTTGTAACACAACCAGTAACGTCGGTAGCCAGTGAGTCTCCTAAGGACCATACTAAAACAAAATCGTAGTAGGCACGAATAAGGATAAAGAGTATGCCAAGGCATGTGAGGCGATGCCCAAGGTAGGATACTACCGTTTTGCGTTTTTTGACAGGTCGTAATCCCTGACGGCCCACTGCGTCCAACACCCCCAAAAATCAAATCAAGATGCACCGATCAAGCCAACATCAATAAAGTACTACGAAGAGGTGTGTCCGCTAATGGTAGCTAGCCTCATTGGTCAGGTATGGCTCCTGTTTTAGTCATTTCAAATTGACACCACTGTCGGGGTCATTCATCGTCGTTCTCTTTCTTCAAATCCAGCAAACGCCTCCAATTCATCCTCTACATTCTGGATATCATCCACCACATACACAGTTGTTAAAGGGATTCCAATATTGACAGAGAGTATGCCAATAAGTGGCCCTGGTATCTTTAAACACCAAACGTCATTCTTCACATTTCAAAATCGGTTCATATTTGACATCAAAATATCATATTCAATTCAAAAATCCTTCATTTCACAATCAGCATATTTACCCAACAACTTAGGTTATAACCTCATTTAACCACATTCACATTTAAATCAACGATTTAAATATAAACACCTCAATCTTGCAAAGTTTGAAATTTTAGAAAATAGTTTGAATAGTTTAAATAGTTTAAAATAGTTTAATATAAAAATGGTTTGGGTATTGAAAATAGTTTATATAGTAAAATGTTTGGAAAATCTAAATAATTTGAATATTAAAAAGATAGATTTTTAAACAATTTATATTAAAATAATTTATTTTGAAAATAATATCAAATCAAACTATTTCTTTCCACTTCAAAAATCTGGACCCATGTCCAATGTCAAATCAACAAATTCAATTTTCCAATCTTTCATTTCAGTTGACCCAATTTTAGATTTAATGTCAAATCAACTTGATTTCAATTTCAATTCAAATTAACTTCAATTTTCAAAATGTTCATTTTTAACTTTAAATTTGGTTCAACGATCCAATTCAATGATTTAAATTTCAATCCAATTATTATTTTAAACCATTTCAATTTATATCAGTTTTATGCCAAATTTCGATTTACAGATTTAAACCACTTAAATCAAATTTAGCTTCATTGTTCAATTTTAAGATCCAAATTTCTGAAATAATTCAATTTTCCGAATTAAAGTCATATCTCGATTATAACTTCACATTTCCAATTCAATTCTTTAAAACAATTTCTTTTATCCAATTTCAATTTCAACATTTCAAAGCTTGAATTAGAAATAATTAAATTCATATAAATCCACAATTTATTTCCTTTAAAACAATAACATTTAATCAAAATCCAAATTCAAGATTTTAAAACCATTTAATTTAACCAATCCATTGTCCGTATATAATTTCCTACCCTATGGTCAAGTGATCAGTTATTTCAATTCTAATTATAGGGATGGATATATATCATTTCAATCCAAATCAAAGTGTCATAGGTATATATCATTTCAACCAATTTCTTAATTTATTTGAATAATTCAAATAACAGTTTATATGCTTTCAATTAATATACAAGGTGATAACAGGGATATATATAAATAAACATCCAATCATCCAAAATGTCAACAAATGGACATCATCACAATCAACATCCAACCAGTCAGTAAATCATAACAATTAACTGGTTATCAATATCAGCTATTTAACTAGCAATTTAATTTTAATATTAATTTAAATGGACAATTTAATTCAATAAAATTATAATTAAATTTAAATGACAATTTAAATTACCAAACAGCAACCGATAAAATTCTTAACACATCATAAATTTAATCCAACTAACATAAGAAGGTTTAGTATTGCGTGGTGGGTTAAATCACTCACCTTTGATTTATAGTCGATATAAAATCCAATAAAAGCCCAAAATTTGAACAGTCTCCAAATTCAAATGAACCAAGTCCATGTTGTCTGGAATTTTGATATGATCCCAACGGAAGAAACTGCGTGTCAATCGGAGCTCGTATCAAAAAGTAACGCACGTTAGAAAATTTGAAAATTAAAATTAAAAATAATAAAGAGGCATATTCGTAATTCTCTTTGTCCCCTGCAAACCCTCGTACCTACTCAACCCTAGAATGAGCACAGCTGCCGTAATTAGCCTAAGATCGCTGCTACTCCGTTCAACTTCACCAAGATCCGATGACGCCGCCGTGACGGCCATGCAACGCCGCACCCACCCTGAGGTCACGCGACCCTCTGGCACCTCCAGGCGATGTCCGTTGCCATCGCCTATTAGTGCAATTTCTGGTGAACTCGATGATGATCTCGACAAACCAACCGCATGGATGAACTCATCTCCACGCCCTCTATGGTCCAGTGCCCTCCGATCGCTCCAAAGTCGAAGATCCACCGTTGAATTGACAACCCTAGAATAAACGACCACGAATGTTTCAACGATTCCTGGACAAACCGAAACTCAATTGTAAACATGAACTACGGGCGCAGATTACGTTCGTCGAGAGCTTCGCGATGATATATTATATGATAGGGTTTGAGGAGTTTGGATTCCGATTTGATTTGGAATTGAAAAATTAGGGTTTTGAAATGTCTGCCATTGAGAAGGAACAACTAATTGAATAGATAGATAGAAATTGTACGTATAGAAAATGAAAATAAAAGACTGTTAGGGTTTCATGAAAAAATTATTTATATAGACAAAGATGAATAAGAATGGATGGAACATATCGAATGGGTCGAAGCGATAACAATGGCCCGAAAAACCCATTTCGTTTTCGAAACAAAAATAGGTCATCCTATATATCAAAATATAGGTTTTCGATATTTTTGTATTTAATGAAACTAGTTACAAACCCTAATTCTAATGTATATAGAAGTTAGCTTTTAAAATCGAATTATATTCATTTAAATTCCATTAATTGATTTCTACGCATTTCGAGCTCGCACGATCAAACGATAAGTCTGATCGCTACGATACTTTAAATCCTATAATAATTCACTATTATGGATCGGATGAAACTGGTTTCGTCGAAATCTAAGACATTGCCCAAAAAGACTAATTTCACACGTTAATCAAATAAATTATTATTTTAAAATCAATTTAATCGCCTTTAAATTCTGAATTAAAAGTTAACAATTTTCAGCATTCTTGATTACACAGAAATTAATAATCTTTGGAAATAAAATTTTCCATGTTAAATCCAATATTAAAACATTGCACTAATTTCAGCGTTCGACTACAACTGTAATAAATCAATTCATTTTAATTTAAAATTCTGAACAAACTCTTTTATTTTGATTTAAATTCTTACATTAAATCAACTATTACCTTATGAATTAATTAACACAAGTTTCCACTTTGTTAAACTCATTTTCTACGGTTAACGTTTACCATATTAACTGCAACATTTAATTACATTAAATTTCAATGATTTCCAAATTAATTTCAAACGGATTAATTAATAAAATGATAATTAAAACAATTGTTATACATTGGTAATCCAAACACACTTCTTCATTTATTGTTTACAAACTAAAGTTAATAAATTTACGTACTAATTAAATGATTTCATATTCCATATTAAAACCAATTAAATTAAATAACGCATAATTTCACAATTAAATACAACATTGATTTATTCCTTATTTACAACCATAACCAAATTAACTTTACAATTAGTTCAATTGATTGAAATTACATTAAAATAGTTGTCAATTACATTAAATCAACATTATTAAATTACATTTTAATAATTTTTTCCCATTTATAAATCATAAATTTTAGTTCTTTACAATATTAAATTCCAAAATTCTTATTAAATTCAATCATTTTAATTATCAAAAATACGGGCTGTAACAATCTCCCCCTCTCAAAACTTTTCGTCCCCGAAAAGGAACAAGAAAGAATAAAGAGGTTTTATATAATTTTATTGAAAATAATTAATTTATAAACACGTTAAATTACATATTTAAGTTTAATATAAATTTTGAAAATAACTCAACTTTCAAAAAAAAAATCGAAGTCCTAAATTTACGAAAAATTTCAGCATGGTCTCCTTTGCGCGAATAGGTCCGGAAAAATAATAATATCAATAATTATGATATATGTTTCATATTTCAATAATAAAACATCCCATCGTTCCAAAACTATAATCCGAAAATGTACCTATTTGTCGGGCAAACAACTCTATTTATGAAATCAAAAGCAACTGCTATTGCTTCCATAAACCTTTACTTCACTTACATAATCCAAAAGAGTTAAAACTATGTAAAAGAGTAATATATTAGTTGTTGTAATCAATAGCACATTTAACATACAATATATAATAATCATATACAAACAAACAGTACAGCCATTATATGCAACCAAAGAATCCATCATACATCCATAGCAATCAAAAATTAAAGGTTGTTCAGGTTCTGAAACTTTTCATCGTACAAGGGTGATAAATAAACTACCAAGTGTACCTTACACTCAACAGCCCTAGATAATTTCTTAATGGATTATTCATACAACCTTAAATAATTTGAAGTATCATTCCCAAATATCCCATAAGCCAACAACATAGAATTTAATATTATTAAGTTTGTACGATGTACATATATCATTTGTTCACAATATCAATTTTTGATCGCTTTTTCGAATACACAAATTTCACTTTCGAACTAGTATTGTTAACCCAACTACTCTAGTTCGGACTTTGATCCAATTCCTTGATTAGAAATCTCCATTCTCCTTGCATAGCCATAAACAATGATAGAAAACTTCAATCCATATCAAAAATTCGTATCAAATGTTTGCCGTCAAGAATCGAGCGAAAAATCCTAGTTCGGACTGGTGTGAATTACAACAGATCTTGTATTCAAATCTGAACCAGAACTGTTATGCGAATAAAATGATTTACACACAATTTACATATTTTATTCTATTGGTTTCTTTAACATATCATTCAATTTCCATTTATTTTATTCCATTCATTTCTACAAGGTCATCTTTTATCATTTTTTATATTCATTACTTACATAATTTATTTCTCATTCAATATTTGAAATCATCAATGAATCCATTATCAAAGTATTACATACATTTCATTGCAATTTAATTCACATTTATTATTTATATAACTTGATTCCCCTTTAATGTTAATATTCATTAATAAAACATTTCATATTTAAGTTTCTCTATTCTTTGATTCCCATTTCATATAATTTAACTTTGATTTCCATTTAATATTAACATTCATTAATGAATCATTTCATACTTAAGTTTTCTACTTTTTAATTCATATTTATTTCTTTCTTATATAGTACCATTTAATATTAAACAAATTGTGAATCATTTCAACATTTTCTTAAGTTTATAATTATTTACTTAAATCGTATTCACTTTTTACTATTCAATTTAATTTATTAAGCATTTCAAAACATTAACTTATGTTTATAATATCCTTGTAACATCTTAATTCTTTTATTTATAAACATATGTTCATTTGAAGCATTTCCGTTATTACGCTTTTACTTGTATAATATTCTTTATAGATTCATATTAACATTTCAACTTTTTAAAACTTCTGGTAAGTTTTATATATGTTTTTAGAATATAATTGAGTGTTATACAAATTCATCTTATTCATTTTAATTAACAAAAATGTTCAATAGTTTACATCTTCTTAATTTTCATTATCCTTTAAATTTACAAGTTACAAACTTCAATTTTTATATTTTCATTAAACATCTAGCTTTTAATTTCAGATCTTAATTTTGAAGTTTTCGACCATTAAAATAGTCAAAATTCCATTTTTATCTCAATAATTGAAATCACCAATTAATAGAAAACTTAAGAACTAAATACCGGATTTCATTTCAAATCATCTTGAAATAATATATACTTATATCCTTTGTATATCAAATCATACTTAGGAAATTTGAATCAAAATTTATTTCACCATACCACTGGGTAGCAAAGCTACTATAGTGGTCTTCCTACTTTGAAACTCGAAAATGAAAGTCGATGATGTCGCGATAATCACCGAAATTATTTTCCAACAACAGAAGAGGGGAGTACAGAACTTATTTTTCTTAAAATTATTTTTGAAACATTTCTTTCAATCTTATTGAAAATATTTCTATCCGAAAATACTTCCAAATAATAATAATATTATTTTTTTTCCAAAATCTTTGAAAGCCAATTTCAAAACACCAGCATTTAAGTTCTCAAATTTCCATGTAAATTCACTTATTTATAAATCATAATTAATACCATATTTATAAAATTACATTTTCTATAATATACAATAGCCAATAATTTTAAGAACCTTGACAAACCAAAAAAATAAATGACAATAATTGAATATTATCATTTACTAACACCCAACACAACAAAATAACAAAATCAATTTAGCAAAAATTATATATATATATATATGAAAAAGGTAATACTAGGTAAAATGATTTCATTTACCTATATTTCAAAACAATATTGTGTCGATCTGCCCTATAAAGTGTTTAGAAATCCCTATCGATGCCATAGCGTCCCATGTTACGGCCAGAATTTATAAATACTCAACAGAACAAATTGACACAACAGAAAACATTTTTGTAGCACTAAGAATACGCTCTCTCATATATATATATATACACTCAGACTTATTCTAGGGTATTAGTAACCCTATCTCTAATGAGTTTAAACCCCAACAGGCTACGGTATCTCTAAACCGAAGCTCCGATACCAACTGTAACGACCCACCTTTTTGGACGGTTTAAATTGACAAGAAACCACACATGTCTAACTCAATCCATTCAAAAGGGTATATTATCAATGCGGTAAATAAGGAAATAAGGGAAAAGAAGGAAAACAAAACACAGAATCTCGCAACGGAATGACAAAATATAATAATCAAATAAACAATTAGTGAAGCTGTTTTACAATATACATTTGATTACACAACTTTTACAACATAATCAGAGTACAAACAACAACAAACCAATAATGATGCAGCGGAAAAATACTAACAATATAATATACCAAACTCTCTCTTCGTCCTCCAGAAATAATGTCTTCAAACACAGAAATGCTCAGGCTGACCCGAGCAAAATGAAAAGACAAAACACTCGAGTCAGAACTAAATGATCTTATGTAAGTTAAATCAATAACACCAATAACAGGAGTGTAATGGCGTTAGAGATGTTTACAAGGTTTTACATCTCCTATCTAGTGTAAATGTGCGTGCAATAACTTAAGAGATGTTATGAGATTTTCCATCTCCTAAGGATCCTTTAAACAATCTATATGTAGTAAGATACGCTATACATGTAGTGTTTAATCAGTAAAGTAAATAGTTTTCTTAGCGTTAAGGCTTTACATTAATCCCCCTTAACACATTTTTAAGCAGGTAGTCTATGCAGGTCCTGTAACACAACCAGTAACGTCGGTAGCCAGTGAGTCCCCTATAGGTACCATACTAAAACAAAATCGTAGTGGGTGCAAATAAGGAAAAAGAGTATGACAAGACACGTAAGGTGATGCCCAAGGTAGGATACTACCGATTTTCGTTTCTTGACTGGTGGTAACCCCTAAATGTAAAGACCCAAAAGTTGGCCTTCGAAAATCGGCACCCGTACTCCACTTGTACTCAAAATGCCGTAGATTCAAATGCCAAATCTGGTTCTCCGGAGCTTATAACAACATTAAGTAAATAACACAGCGGAATAAAAAGAATAATACATTGATATACAATATCTGATATAACAGAGCGATACAATGAATATCAATATACATCAGAGATATTATACAACAAATAGCAGCGGAAAAGAAAACGATAACACCAGCAGCGGATAATCTTCATCTTCAGAATGCCAATCTAGAAATAGCTGGAACTCTCAATAACGATGCACAAAGATAAGCAAGTGCAGTCCATATCCAAAGACTGAACTAGCTCCAGATAAATCTACAAATCTGACTATCTGAAAAACCAAACTCTAGACTGCTCGTGTAGAAAAATTTTGAGCATCCAGAGTTTAGGAAAGAAACAATAAACTCCGGATCAGTCATGGGACTGGTGTGAGCAACAAAAACAGTTTATCTTTAAAAACAAATAGCAGAGAATTTTAAACATTGAAAACCGCAATGCTTTTGGAAAATGAAACTACCATAAGACCTCCCACCACACACACAATGCAAACGCAGAATTGGAGGAGATTTCTTCTTATGATAGTCAAAGATGCTTACTACGCAAAAATCAAATCACTTTGGATATTATTATTAGTGCATAGTGTAGAAAACATTTCGAAAGTAGAATATAAATCTTAGCCAGCATAGACATTCCGAACTATGCCTACTATAGCTACCATCCAAACAGTGGTGACCACCATAAGTGAATGGCAGGTTCTACAACTAATACCGTACAGGGTTTCGTATTGGAGTTTGGATTTCCAACAAATGGTCAGGCCAAGGAACTTCCCATTGCCACATGGAAACGCCTCTGGAATGACGTCCCGAGAACCTAACCGGATCTCTGCCAACACAAGGCCGGGTTACCTCTGCAAAAATAGGTAACTACTGACACGCGTATGCCATCCCCCGATCGTAACCGATCTTCCCGAGGATCCTCGATTTCCAACAACCACATCAGAATAATAATGCAGTAACCACATAGGTTAAGTATCTGGGCTCCATACCATGATACCACCTCTATCCAGAAAGAAATGACATACACTAAGGGGCGCTACTCCCTAGAACCTTGCCGCATCTTTCCTGTTTTGACCATTCCGGGGTGTGAGGCTCGACGAAGTCTCGTCCACAAAGCTACGCTTTGTTCACAAAGCCATGCTTCGGGTCAAACAAATGATCAACCTATGATCACAAAGATATAAAATCAATAAATGATCATATCGCAAATGATCAAACACTGATCATCACACAGCAACACTCAGCATGCCACATTACCAAATTGGGATATATCGCTGATAACCTTCAACTACATAACCTCTGAGCTCGTACGTCTCAGAGAAGGGTGTTAAGCTAAGAGAATAAATTCTCCGCCACCAACAGAAATGTATTTGAAAGAAATCCGCTTTATATCTCAAAGTGTAATGTCAGACATGTATCCATACAAGTCTGTTCCGGGTTCGAACAGAACCGAAGGCACTTCTTACGAAGCCCTTGCATTTCCGGGTATTCACAATCCCGTCCGGACTTCCCATCACAAAAGGTGATAAAATCTCTATACCGGGGACCAGTCGTGTGACGACCCGCCCTTCTCAGCCCTCGAAAATCGACACAAAATACTCAACAGTATAATATGCCGACGATCGAACGCCGGAAAAGACAGATTGTAGGAAAAGAAAGAAGGTAGAAAAAGAAGAATGAACTAAACAACATCAAAACCTCACAGTCGCAGCGGAATAAAATATAATATATAGAACAGAACTTTACACAAATCAAAACTATATCTGTTTATATACAATACATCATCATCAGAGTATATCAATACAACCAACCATAGCCAGTCAAACAATCTCAACAATCACAGCAGCGGAATAATACAAGTACGAGAAATACGTCTCGGACTCCAGCTCCTCTCCTGAGCTCCATAGCAACCTATCCTGTAAATATACTCGGTCTGACCCGAGCATTATAATAAAATAACACCCGAGTCAGTCTGGAATACCAGCGCATCATAAATACATCCAAACTGATTATTAAAGTTTCAAAAATCCTTTGAAAACAAAAGCATCTCGTAAGACCACGCCACAAATAAACATGTCGGGTTTTTACCTTACGATAGCTAAAACACTTTTATATTAAAATTCCCTGATATTATAATAGTGTCTATAGAAAGTAACATAGAATCTAGCTGAAATGCTTGCATCTCACATTTCAACAATAGTTGGGCACAATCAAAACCGTACAGGCACGTAGGGAGAATGGATTTCCAACGAATGACTAGGCACTGGGGTACCACCTGTCACAGTACGTGGCCTAGATCACAGTACCGAGGAGTACGCCCGCTCCCCTGCAACACAAGACCGGAATCATCCCTTACTGGATAATTCCAAGTAAAATCACCCCACGGTTGGGATCAGCAACCGAACCACTAAGCCGAAATAAAAGGGACATCTAGACAGGGATGACCATACTCTCCAGTGGGTGCTACCCACGAAGCCTTGCTGCATAACCCCTGATTTTCAGTCATTCCCGGTTGATGAGGCTTGAGGCTAAACGATACCTTTATAGCACATATCCCTTAGAATGCCCATCGTCCACCTGACGATGTCACAAAAGCATTCGTCCATATAAGTCCGTCCCGGGTCCGAACGGAACCGAAGGCACTACCCCTACTACATCCATTTTGGAAATATCCTCAGGATTAGTAGCGACTAGCCCTTGCACTTCACTGCTCCATCTTCGACTCCGAAATCGTTTTCGCGAAACGTACAAACCGGATCGAAGTGGTTTTCGAGTCTCCAGACCTAGAATCCCGGTATACGGAAACTCGATCCCGGTCTCTTCGAAACGATCAGCGCATTGTCCAATATTGATAGTCGGTGATTTAACTATCAATTAATGTTCACAAACATCCATACACATCCATCACAAAATAAATAATATCACACATTATTTATTCTTTCTCTTTAATATCTTGAAAAGATATATTTTCACATTTCAAAACTCATTTGAAATCAATTTTCCAAACTCTTCCTTTACAAGGTAAATCCTTTACCCTTTATTCCCATCGGGAATAACCAAGTATAAAACAATTTGCATTTAAAACAGTTAAAAATACTTATACTGAAATATACTTTAAAATATGAAAATTACTTCTATTTATTTACTCAAAATATAAATTTTTAAACCTTTACATAGAAAAGATAAATTCCAAACTAGTTTAAATAATACATTTAATAAGATCTAAACTCGATTTAAATAAAGGTTTGATTTACTAAATATATAGGTAGAGTTTAAAAGATAATACTAACTTCCCAATATCTTAAACAAATAATTTTAAAAGCAAATTTACTAACTTCTCCTTTTAAATAATAATTTCTTAAAAATACTCTTTGAACAATTTAAACTTTAACTTTTAATTAAATAAAAACCTTTAAAACTTTAACTTGGTTTTCCCAGAGAAACACTATCCCGTTCAACATTCCAAAGTATCCTTTATATAAATCCAAACGATTTATTTCAAATTCAATTTATGTTTACAACATAATTTCCCAATTCCATACTTATCTATAACTGCATCCGAATTTCAAACTCAATTTCCCATTCTGGAAATTCATCTTTAACAATATAGTTTAAAACATTTTTAATAAAACATTTTGGTGAATTCTTCAATGAAAGCCAGATTCCCAATTTACTTAAATAAAATACCAATGAAGAAAACGGTATTTTAAAATATTCCATTAACACTTAAAATTTTACATTTAAATTCGGAAGCTTCATTTTAACATATTTTACTTTTCCGGATATCACTATTCATCATTAAAATAAACCGCTGTTATTTTACTCAATTTATAACTTCATAGAATTCATTTCCAGAAATCTCATATTTCACATTTAACGATTGATAAATTTTCCACAATATTTAAAATCCCAAATTTTTACCAATTCACATTTTCCATTCCAAAAACAGAATTAAATTTTAAATTCTTTTAAATTCTTATTTATCAATCTCTTTGATTACCCTTAAATCCCAATTTACTCATTTAATTAAATTCTGGATTTACCATTTATCCAACAATATCACATTCACAATTTAATGTCAGATTTATCAATCACAATACATAGACAGGCATCACTATCAATTATAAAATAATTACTACATTGCGAGGAATCCAGTTGGATCCCTCCAACCTGTTTTTCCCTGCATCCACAAATATTAGCACATCTCAATATAAATATCAATCCAGACTGATAATAACAGTTATATTCAGCCATCCACACAGATATTTAAATATTAACTATTTAAAATGCCTAGCATCCAGATGTGAGTGAGAATAACTCACTTTGAGTTTCGGCGAGCGTTCGAAATTTAAATTAAACCGGACGATGTCCGATTTAACCCAAATTTCTACTTGCCCGGAATGACTCCGGATCTGCACCATCACGTAGCCCTCGTTCTTGCGATTCCAACGCATCCAGTTTTGTCCGAATCTGAGATCGTATGAGTTCGATATGAATTTACAAAGTTTTGATAACAATTTAAAAACAATTTCTCTTTTTCTTTTATTTAAAATAATACCAAATCTCAGCCGCACATCACGCAAATGAAACTAGGCCGTATCTCTTCTTCCTTCACGCGAGACAACAGGCGTTCACGAACCCACTAAAGCTCGACTAGGGCTAAAAGTCGCGACCACTTCCTTGCGTTCAACGACGATCTAGCTCCTCCACGACGAAGCTCATCGACGACCTCATCCTCGGCCCAACCCAGGTGGAGCTCGGTCCACCCTGGACTTCGAGAAACGTGCCCGAATGCACGCCCTAAGCGGCCTCCAATCATCACTAATCGACAACGATACTCCGAATCACCCGTTGGATGTGTACTACTCGTCGAGTACTACAATTCTCTAGTTAATAATTCCTGCTAAATGTTGATGGATTAAGGAAAATCGAGGAGGAAACGAGATTGAATTTCGGCCATAGAATGACAAGGGTGGCGGCTGGTGATAAATAACTAGGGTTTAGAGATTAAATGAATATATATAATAGTTTAATATTATTTAATTAATAAAATATCTCAACCTAACAATTTTCGCTAACGAACTACAAACTACGTGTTCCGACAGGCTACCCTGGGGTTTTTCTGCGTTCCGGACACAATGGAATAGGTTTCGTAAGCTAATTTGATCGTATGCGCGAGATACGGAATTAAACGATCAATTTAAAATTAAATCGGTTAAATCGATTTCTATGCGTTTCGAGCTGCCACGGTCAAACGACAACTCCGATCGCTACGAAAATTGAAATCCGATAATAACTAACTATTACGGATCCAATGGAACTGGTTTCGTCGAATTCCGAGACGGTGCCCCGGAAGGTTATTTTAACTCGTCTATTAAATCAGGCGATTTTCAAAATTAACGAAAACGCTTAAAATTTCACTTTTAAAATTTTATTAACTTAACAATAAATCATATAAAATTTATAATCACATTTAAAATCATTCCGGCTCATTCCGGACTAAAATCTGATTAATTACAATTTAGAAATATTAAATTCATTTTTAAATTAATATAGAATCCCAAATGATAATTTATCAACTTTAAAATTCATCTAAAAGTCCAACAACATTATTTATGTCCAAATAGACTTTAAAATAAATTTTAAAACCATTTTATAGCTATTTACACCCAGATTCACCTTTTTATCCTAATCCCGAATATTTAATTATTATTTTTCCATTAATCGAATTCAACCAGAATTCCTATAAATTAAAATTATAGCTCATTTTCATTGATTGAACCCAAATCCATTCATTTCAAAATCAATTAAGAATCCACATTAACATTTAAAACGAATTAAATGTTCATAAATCCAGCAGCTAAAATCTGGGATGTTACAATCCTTCCCCCTTATAAAAATTTCGTCCCCGAAATTTGCTAAGGTAAAAATATACTTTCCAACTCATTTACTTATTCAATTTGCTTAGCTAAAGTTTATATTCACTTTCCCAAAAAGTTTCAGCTCCATTTCAAACCCATTTGCTTTATTTACTCTAAAGCGTTTATCTTAACACTCGCTTTCAAAATAATTTTACTTACTAATAAATTTTCCCAAAATCCCAAAAAATTTCTAACTCCCAAAATTTTTGGAAAATTTTGGCAGAGTCTCCTTTGCACGGAGGAGCTTCTGCGATATCGCAGGATACACAAATATATATACATCGGCTCTCAAGGCCGGAAACCAAAATATATCACAATATATAACAATATATATATCATTTTCCCAATTATATTTGCGTAGGCGTACCTTTTAGCAAAATTTTAAAAGCAAGCGGCTAATATCTCACATATACGCGCTTCAACTCTCTCGAACGCCTCCCGCACCTGTACTATACTCAACAAACTCATCAAATTTCAAAGATAAGAACATTTCATTAGCATTTCCAATATAAATGCAAGCTAAACATATCCATTTCATAACCAAACCAACACACTCCATCATTTAACAATGTTAACCATATTTTATCAACAATTCAAAAGCTTCAATCACTTTTTAAATTTCTTATTCAAATCCAAACTTCATTTTTATTTCGCTTGAATGACTTGCATTCAAGTCTAATATTCTCAATCCATATTTACATCAATTTGATTACATGCATATCACTTGCATCAACTTACTTCAATTCAATTACAAATTGATTAACAATCAAATTCTTATTCTTAAATTTGATATACTTACATTTTCTTTAATTTAACTTACATTCCCAATTTGATTTACAATCAAATTTTACTTAATACTTGAAACATTTGCATTTCTTTTATGATCCATTTCTATCCATATGCAAAATTACTTAATAATATTTCAATCCATTTTCAATTAATTCAAAATCAATTCCATTTACCATTTTAAACCAATATACTTGCATTCATATACTAATTCTTTAAATTAGATTTCAATCCATATTAACTTATTCAAAAATCAATTTCAATTGCTTGTTAAACAACTCAATTTCGAATACATGCCAATTTCATGTCATTCAAGCAAAATAATCACCACTTAAGCTTATAACCATTTAAAATTATTTCCAACTTGGATTCATATCAATTTTATCCCATTACAAGGTTCACAAACCAAATATTTTCTCTTCCCAATGCAATTGTTAAATTACATTTTCCTTACATCTTTATTTCCATTAACCAAATTCAAGTTTATATTAATTTGGTTCATTCTGGATTGTTTACAACCCATACATCCTTATTTCATCTCAATAATTAATTAAAACTCATTTCACTTGTTTTTCAGTTTTATTATCTAAAAATTTCATTCAGATTTACTTAATAAAGCTCATCCACAACCATTTTGTTTTCTCCAAGTTGCTTAAGTTCTTCCACAAAATTTCCATTATCTTCTTATATCAATTTTATTTTATTTTCATTTGATTCTCATTCAAATCAAATTTCAATTCCTTTACAACTTTAATGCTCTTTGTTTATTTATCCAATCCATGTACAAATTTATTTTATTAACAAAGAGACCATTTAAATTATTCCTCTCATTTGAATTTACTTACAATTCAAACCACCACTATTATAAGTTAATTCCATTATTCATCCTCACTTCCAACACTTATTACCAACTTAAATTCCATTCCACAACTGGATTTTTTTACATACTTTCTAAATTTTAACCCAACTATCAAATTCTATTCATTACCATACACCTTCCATTTAATTTAACTAATTCATTTCCAAACAATCATTTTGGATTTAGTTGAGTAAACATTTACTTCATTCATCATCACCTCAACTAAATTAAATTTCCATTAAACTAAATTCTTATCCCATTTTAATTCAAGGTTAACTAAATTATATATGCATTTTCAATTTAATTCCTTTCCAGAATTAATTCAAGTTCATCTAAATTTTATTTAGCCAGATGAAATTCATTCCACTTCTTTTACCACTTAAATAAGAATTGAATTACATTCAATATTGTTTATAATGTATCTGACTTTTGAATTCCACTTCAATCCAATTTATTCTTCCATAACTAAGTTCAAAACTTATTTACTATTTAAGTTCATTCACATCTTTTATATCTCACTTTACTTTATCTTTCTCCACATTTCATTTAGGACTGAGTTTGAAATCACCATACCATTCATTATTTCCATTTGTGATTATAATTCCATTTTACTTTGGTTTAAAATCAGATTGCTCATTCTCAAGTTCTTCAACTTATTTACTTGCAAGTTTATATTGCTCATTTCAAACCAATCCACATTTTTATAATCACAATGTCAAATTTTAACACTTAATAACTTAGGAATATGAATTCATTTGCACAATCATAAGCATTTACACTTCACCGTTATCTCAACTTCCATTTAATTCCAATTCATTTAGATTTAATTCAATTTCAAATTCTTAATTTTATTTAACTTATTATAAGTTAAATCCAGATATATTCCATTCACCCTCATTTATTCAAAGAAAATTTACATTCCATATATACTCAATTCTTCTTTAAATCAACTTTCCTTTATAAGTTATATAGTTGAATCATTTCAACTTTCACATTTTTATTTTAAAATAGAATTTCCAGAATTCAATTTACCCGGATTTATTTCAAAACCACTTTGAAATAAAAATCAACACATTTCTCTTTTGATATTCAAATCAAATACCAAATTCCAAAACAAACTGCTTTTACCAAACAATTTTCCTTTGAAAATTCCAAAATCACTTGTTTCCCAAACAAGTCCAAACAATGTCATAACCAACTATTTTGGTAGCAATCCATCACTTTAGAAACTCGAAAATGAATTCTAATGATGTGGCCAGCATCATCAGGATTATTTTCCAGCGACTGAAGTGAGTTCAATGCTTTCCACTTCCAAAATCCACCTCAAAACAATTTCTATTCAAAAATATTTCCCCAAAATATACTCCATTCTTACAAATGCTTTTGAAAACATTTCTAACATTTCCACAAAGTCAAACTCCCAAAACTTTGTTTAATTCCATTTGAAATCCCTTTCAAAATTTCCGGGGTCAAAATTCTAGTTTAAATCAAATTTTAATTTTTACTTTTCTTATTTAAAACATATCCAGTCAATTCCATTTGGTTATAAACCATTTTAATATTTTAACTTCTTATTTTCTTATATATATATATCATTTCAAATTTTAGATCATGTTTTAATTTCTTATTTGATTATAGAAGAAACAATCAAACAAGCATCCAATACATATAATAATTTAGAAAATTATTTCTTTATATCAAAATATAATTTTGGGTAAAATTATTTCATTTACCCCCTTTAAAAATAATACTATGTCGGTTTATCTTGTTTAAGAGTTTAGAAACCCCTATCGATACGGTTGTACTTCCCGCACCGACCAGAATTCATAAACACTCAACCGATAAGTCAACATAGTACAAAAACAATTTTATATCCACTAACAAATACGCTCTCATAGCTATTATTACACTCAACTCATTATAGAGTACTTCCGACTCTATTTAAAATGAGTAAATTTACCCACCAAAGCCTAGGTTGTCGCCAATCTAAGCTCTGATACCAAGTGTGACGACCCGCCCTTCTCAGCCCTCGAAAATCGACACAAAATACTCAACAGTATAATATGCCGACGATCGAACGCCGGAAAAGACAGATTGTAGGAAAAGAAAGAAGGTAGAAAAAGAAGAATGAACTAAACAACATCAAAACCTCACAGTCGCAGCGGAATAAAATATAATATATAGAACAGAACTTTACACAAATCAAAACTATATCTGTTTATATACAATACATCATCATCAGAGTATATCAATACAACCAACCATAGCCAGTCAAACAATCTCAACAATCACAGCAGCGGAATAATACAAGTACGAGAAATACGTCTCGGACTCCAGCTCCTCTCCTGAGCTCCATAGCAACCTATCCTGTAAATATACTCGGTCTGACCCGAGCATTATAATAAAATAACACCCGAGTCAGTCTGGAATACCAGCGCATCATAAATACATCCAAACTGATTATTAAAGTTTCAAAAATCCTTTGAAAACAAAAGCATCTCGTAAGACCACGCCACAAATAAACATGTCGGGTTTTTACCTTACGATAGCTAAATCACTTTTATATTAAAATTCCCTGATATTATAATAGTGTCTATAGAAAGTAACATAGAATCTAGCTGAAATGCTTGCATCTCACATTTCAACAATAGTTGGGCACAATCAAAACCGTACAGGCACGTAGGGAGAATGGATTTCCAACGAATGACTAGGCACTGGGGTACCACCTGTCACAGTACGTGGCCTAGATCACAGTACCGAGGAGTACGCCCGCTCCCCTGCAACACAAGACCGGAATCATCCCTTACTGGATAATTCCAAGTAAAATCACCCCACGGTTGGGATCAGCAACCGAACCACTAAGCCGAAATAAAAGGGACATCTAGACAGGGATGACCATACTCTCCAGTGGGTGCTACCCACGAAGCCTTGCTGCATAACCCCTGATTTTCAGTCATTCCCGGTTGATGAGGCTTGAGGCTAAACGATACCTTTATAGCACATATCCCTTAGAATGCCCATCGTCCACCTGACGATGTCACAAAAGCATTCGTCCATATAAGTCCGTCCCGGGTCCGAACGGAACCGAAGGCACTACCCCTACTACATCCATT
Organism: Allium fistulosum; assembly: GCA_030737815.1. Classification (NCBI taxonomy): domain Eukaryota; kingdom Viridiplantae; phylum Streptophyta; class Magnoliopsida; order Asparagales; family Amaryllidaceae; genus Allium; species Allium fistulosum. The sequence continues at coordinate 1,362,324,546 of CM060902.1, read as the reverse complement.
TTGGAAATATCCTCAGGATTAGTAGCGACTAGCCCTTGCACTTCACTGCTCCATCTTCGACTCCGAAATCGTTTTCGCGAAACGTACAAACCGGATCGAAGTGGTTTTCGAGTCTCCAGACCTAGAATCCCAGTATACGGAAACTCGATCCCGGTCTCTTCGAAACGATCAGCGCATTGTCCAATATTGATAGTCGGTGATTTAACTATCAATTAATGTTCACAAACATCCATACACATCCATCACAAAATAAATAATATCACACATTATTTATTCTTTCTCTTTAATATCTTGAAAAGATATATTTTCACATTTCAAAACTCATTTGAAATCAATTTTCCAAACTCTTCCTTTACAAGGTAAATCCTTTACCCTTTATTCCCATCGGGAATAACCAAGTATAAAACAATTTGCATTTAAAACAGTTAAAAATACTTATACTGAAATATACTTTAAAATATGAAAATTACTTCTATTTATTTACTCAAAATATAAATTTTTAAACCTTTACATAGAAAAGATAAATTCCAAACTAGTTTAAATAATACATTTAATAAGATCTAAACTCGATTTAAATAAAGGTTTGATTTACTAAATATATAGGTAGAGTTTAAAAGATAATACTAACTTCCCAATATCTTAAACAAATAATTTTAAAAGCAAATTTACTAACTTCTCCTTTTAAATAATAATTTCTTAAAAATACTCTTTGAACAATTTAAACTTTAACTTTTAATTAAATAAAAACCTTTAAAACTTTAACTTGGTTTTCCCAGAGAAACACTATCCCGTTCAACATTCCAAAGTATCCTTTATATAAATCCAAACGATTTATTTCAAATTCAATTTATGTTTACAACATAATTTCCCAATTCCATACTTATCTATAACTTCATCCGAATTTCAAACTCAATTTCCCATTCTGGAAATTCATCTTTAACAATATAGTTTAAAACATTTTTAATAAAACATTTTGGTGAATTCTTCAATGAAAGCCAGATTCCCAATTTACTTAAATAAAATACCAATGAAGAAAACGGTATTTTAAAATATTCCATTAACACTTAAAATTTTACATTTAAATTCGGAAGCTTCATTTTAACATATTTTACTTTTCCGGATATCACTATTCATCATTAAAATAAACCGCTGTTATTTTACTCAATTTATAACTTCATAGAATTCATTTCCAGAAATCTCATATTTCACATTTAACGATTGATAAATTTTCCACAATATTTAAAATCCCAAATTTTTACCAATTCACATTTTCCATTCCAAAAACAGAATTAAATTTTAAATTCTTTTAAATTCTTATTTATCAATCTCTTTGATTACCCTTAAATCCCAATTTACTCATTTAATTAAATTCTGGATTTACCATTTATCCAACAATATCACATTCACAATTTAATGTCAGATTTATCAATCACAATACATAGACAGGCATCACTATCAATTATAAAATAATTACTACATTGCGAGGAATCCAGTTGGATCCCTCCAACCTGTTTTTCCCTGCATCCACAAATATTAGCACATCTCAATATAAATATCAATCCAGACTGATAATAACAGTTATATTCAGCCATCCACACAGATATTTAAATATTAACTATTTAAAATGCCTAGCATCCAGATGTGAGTGAGAATAACTCACTTTGAGTTTCGGCGAGCGTTCGAAATTCAAATTAAACCGGACGATGTCCGATTTAACCCAAATTTCTACTTGCCCGGAATGACTCCGGATCTGCACCATCACGTAGCCCTCGTTCTTGCGATTCCAACGCATCCAGTTTTGTCCGAATCTGAGATCGTATGAGTTCGATATGAATTTACAAAGTTTTGATAACAATTTAAAAACAATTTCTCTTTTTCTTTTATTTAAAATAATACCAAATCTCAGCCGCACATCACGCAAATGAAACTAGGCCGTATCTCTTCTTCCTTCACGCGAGACAACAGGCGTTCACGAACCCACTAAAGCTCGACTAGGGCTAAAAGTCGCGACCACTTCCTTGCGTTCAACGACGATCCAGCTCCTCCACGACGAAGCTCATCGACGACCTCATCCTCGGCCCAACCCAGGTGGAGCTCGGTCCACCCTGGACTTCGAGAAACGTGCCCGAACGCACGCCCTAAGCGGCCTCCAATCATCACTAATCGACAACGATACTCCGAATCACCCGTTGGATGTGTACTACTCGTCGAGTACTACAATTCTCTAGTTAATAATTCCTGCTAAATGTTGATGGATTAAGGGAAATCGAGGAGGAAACGAGATTGAATTTCGGCCATAGAATGACAAGGGTGGCGGCTGCTGATAAATAACTAGGGTTTAGAGATTAAATGAATATATATAATAGTTTAATATTATTTAATTAATAAAATATCTCAACCTAACAATTTTCGCTAACGAACTACAAACTACGTGTTCCGACAGGCTACCCTGGGGTTTTTCCGCGTTCCGGACACAATGGAATAGGTTTCGTAAGCTAATTTGATCGTATGCGCGAGATACGGAATTAAACGATCAATTTAAAATTAAATCGGTTAAATCGATTTCTATGTGTTTCGAGCTGCCACGGTCAAACGACAACTCCGATCGCTACGAAAATTGAAATCCGATAATAACTAACTATTACGGATCCAATGGAACTAGTTTCGTCGAATTCCGAGACGGTGCCCCGGAAGGTTATTTTAACTCGTCTATTAAATCAGGCGATTTTCAAAATTAACGAAAACGCTTAAAATTTCACTTTTAAAATTTTATTAACTTAACAATAAATCATATAAAATTTATAATCACATTTAAAATCATTCCGGCTCATTCCGGACTAAAATCTGATTAATTGCAATTTAGAAATATTAAATTCATTTTTAAATTAATATAGAATCCCAAATGATAATTTATCAACTTTAAAATTCATCTAAAAGTCCAACAACATTATTTATGTCCAAATAGACTTTAAAATAAATTTTAAAACCATTTTATAGCTATTTACACCCAGATTCACCTTTTTATCCTAATCCCGAATATTTAATTATTATTTTTCCATTAATCGAATTCAACCAGAATTCCTATAAATTAAAATTATAGCTCATTTTCATTGATTGAACCCAAATCCATTCATTTCAAAATCAATTAAGAATCCACATTAACATTTAAAACGAATTAAATGTTCATAAATCCAACAGCTAAAATCTGGGATGTTACAAGTCGGTGCAGAGACATTCGACGAGTTGTCCTTTCGTTTTCGTAAATATCCGGTCTTCAACACCGGTCTTCAAATGCTATCCATATACGACGTATCATTATTCGGAATGGGTTATATGACACAAATGTCTTTTCCCGGCTAACCCGAATAACGAGCGCAATCTTTAAAAACATATGGATATTGGGATTTCAATTAAGTCACAACTTAATAATTCAAACCCTTCTTCCAAAATAGTTTAAACCAATCATCATTTCAAATCTTTAAATAAAAAGATTTATTTCACACCGTTCACCTCGTTTTCATAAAGATCTATTCATAGGTTTCAAAAAGAATTCATTCATAACTTGGAAAACCATCTTTCAATTCATACTTGAAATTCCTTTAAATTGGAATTTCATTTGTTATATATATACGAAAGCTTTTATCATTTGAAAACAAACAGTTTCATTTAAGAAAAATCCAATTTTATTTGCACGGGTTAAAGTCCTTGAATTATATTCATATTTCAAAATCAATACTTTTTAAAATAGTTTAACCCATATATAAACATCTTTAATCCCTAGTTTCAAATCATAGAATTCAATTTCAAACCTTGAATTTAAGTTTAAATCAAATTATTTAAACTTCCAAAACTTTATCAAGTTATTCAAAAATAAATTTCATCTTTGAAATTCCATTTCAAAAGCTTTTCGCATTTAAACCGAAATTTCCAATTTCCAAAATCAATTGAAATTAAATTTTCAATTTCAAAAACATCAGATTTAAATTATCTGTGACTTAACCGATTTCCACGTGAAATCCATATTCGTGTGTGTAACAGTGTAGTCCAGGGGTTTTACACACAATAGTGCAACATCAATCATCACAGATATATCGATAAGCGGTATAATCGATAACGCTTATCTTCATTCACAGATTCTTAGATAAAATAAATTTATCAGTTACAAAGATTCACTATTACAATTCGATGTGGGTTTCGGATAACCAACTGGAATCCGACTCCCTGTCGCATCGAAATTCAAGTGCCGTTTTACAGGCCAAGGGTTTCATATTCATATAACAATATATACATCACAGAAACAGAAATCACAGATCACGACATAAATCAGGACGTAACACAAAGCATCACAAATCAGAAAGGACAATCAATTCAAGGCATCTCATATAATATAATCATTCATAAGTAAAGTCAAGTATTCAATAGTTATTTATAAGTAGAATCAATTAATCGTTTAATCCTGATTAATTCAATTTATTTTCCAAGTAAATTAATTACTTATGAATTAATTATCAAATTCTGATAAATTTATTACAAATCATTTGATATAAACAAATTTATCAAGCACCTTAATTAATTAAATTATTCTTGATTTATCATCTAAATTAAATTAACTCTTTAAACCGGTTACAAAATTAATTAACTTTAAAAAAATCAAAATATCCAACATTAATTTCAATTAGTGATTAATCCTTATTAATTCAATTTTCTTAATCACTTTCATTTATTTATTAACCTTTAATAAATAATTTCTTTCTCAAATTATTTACTTTAATTAATGATTTAAACCTTTAATTACTTTCTAATTTTAAATGAATCTAAATCATTTATTCAAATATTTATTTTAATTCATATCAAAGCACTTGATTAAACTTGGCTTTGAAACTTACATTTCAAATTTGAATTTGCATTCTTAAAATTCAACCCACTTACATATTTTAGGTTGTTAAACAAATTTTAAATTTAAAACTTGACTTGTATAAAACTTAAAACTGTTTCATTTCTGAACTTAGAAAATCTCGAGTCAAACCCGAGCCAATGTTTGAAATACTCGAACATCACTTCGAGTTACCCCCTCTGCCTTATTACTTCGAGTCCACGCGATAATGTTCCCGAGACCAACCCGAGCTCTTCGCTTCTTTCCCAAATCGACTCATCCTGACACACACGTATATGCGTGCACGTGCACGTCAACGACCGTCAACTCCGGTTGCCGCCGAAACTTCGAGCAAGTCACAACCATCCCCTGCTTCGGTCGCAACCACCCAACCCTCCAGTTCAACTCGAACACGAATTCGAGTGTAATTACGAAACCTGGAACGCAACACCTCATCCAACCCAAACCTGGAAAGCAAATCACCTACCCAACCTCGACCATCATGTCGACTGCGACTGCAGCCCTGAACTCGACATTGTCCAGCCTACCACCACCCGAGACTCCACGGCACTCGATCGACCCTCCGCGTCGAACGAAACAAAAACCCCAGCACCTCGAAAACTAGGTTTAAAAATTTTAAACCATAACCGCCGCTTCCATGGTCATTAGTTGAGCATCGCAACATTTTTCCCTTGACCACCGATCACCCCCGCACTTCCAGACCACGTCTCGTCTTCCCCGATCATCGAGATTACCGGAAATTGGTCGAAAAGTCATTTCCGTTCAATCAAGAATTTCTCTTGACTCCCACTTCGAAAAATCATGATTCTTGCCTTAAAATTCAAGTTACAACATGAGAATTTAGTTTGCTTACCTGAATCTAAAATTTAAGAGGTTCGAAATTTTGATAAAAAACAAAATTTACTCAGTTCTTGATGTTCCAGAGATATTGATATACTGTTTTAACCTAAATTTATTTTTAGAACTTAGTTTAGGATCAAACAAACATTATTCATTTTAATCTTAAGTCCTAACATTGCGTAGATTTTGCAGAAATGATTTTTAAACCAAAACATGTCATTGGAAGAAAAAAAATCAAGTAGAGAGTTTATAATGTAAACAACCTGCACTTAAAATATCACCATTCACAGCACATTCATGTAGAAAGGTATAACACACTTATTCACATACACATGCATCATAATTATATGTTAAAATTGTTATTAAGTGATGTTACTCACTTGGCAAAGAAGAACAGAGGTTGTTTGTTGAACAAGCTTTTTAAAAATTTGCAAACTGAAGCTTTTCTAGGCTGAAGACATTGCCTTGTTTTGAGATGTTGTTATTTCAGATTTTTGTTTCTCAGTTTGAAAACGAACGAATGGAATGAAGTTGGTTGATATGTATAAAGAAATGAATTTACAGGTTGGAGATAATATTTTGTACAATAGCATGGGTGAAGTTGATTTAATGAAAGTGGAGGTATGGCTGATACATTTTGTTGTGTACAAAAGATATGGTGGCATATGCTTGCATTAATTGCTTTATTTTGTTTATTTCATTTTGACTTCGGCTGATATATTGTTTTGGGCTAAAGATTTCTTTGTTTTAGTCACATTGCTTTGTTACTTAGGGATATATACTTTGTTTCTTGCTTTCATACACTTGTTTCATTTCATTCATCTTTATACTTATAGTTTTATTTATTTTATATACTTTTGTTCTATTATTTTAAATGAGATTCTATAATTATTTTACTTTATATTTATTAGCTTAAGTATTTTGTATTTGCTTTTATTTTCATTTTATCTTGTAATATAAATGACATTCTATATTTTAAAATTATTCTTAAACTATTTACTTGAAACTCAAATTCAACATATACAATATTTAAATTTAAATGATTGATCAAATAAAATTGGGATTCGGGGAAACTCGAATCAATTTATCAATTGATTTTACAAATTTTTGTTCAAAAATTTATTTAATTATAAAATTTAACTCAAAAATTCAATAAATTACTAATTTAAATTAATTTAAAATCTGGGGTCGTTACAAACTTCCCCCCTTAAAAGAATTTCGTCCTCGAAATTCGCAGGCACGAAAACAAAGATAGAGATAGACAGATTCGATCTCCTATAATTCCTCAAACTCAAGATACAGATTCTGAATTCAAGTCGGAATATCTCAGAATACATACCAATTTGTCCCTCTTCGGACTTTGGTATTCAAAAGAAATTACAATAGAATTTCAAAGTTTGGTTTTAAACGATATCGTTCTATTGATTTAATTCAAATTTATCCTTCATATCATGTTAATCGATTTAACTCAATTTAAATTTTCCAATTCCAAATTCATTAAGATTTAAATCAAAAAGCTGATAAGAAGTCGATGAAGATACGAAATAAGAATCTCCTACAACGGTTCGTAGAACCATCATCACATCGAAATTCCTTCTCATAGCTGATACGAAGAAATGAAAAGAATTTGGAAAGACGAATCAAAGAAAATTGATAAGAAAGTTGTTTCCACTGTTACAGGGTATTGACCATTTATAGTCGTATTCCCTTGTCCCCTATCTCGTCTTCTTCTTGCACTCATACTCACTATCAGTGGATAGTAAGAGAATTTACTGAGACGTTCGAACGAATATCTGAGAATTACTCATTCTAGAGTTTACTTCACTCTATCTCTAATGAGCTACTTAATGTGTTATACTCCTGAGCTAAAGTTCAACCTTAGCTCTGATACCAAATGTAAAGACCCAAAAGTTGGCCTTCGAAAATCGGCACCCGTACTCCACTTGTACTCAAAATGCCGTAGATTCAAATGCCAAATCTGGTTCTCCGGAGCTTATAACAACATTAAGTAAATAACACAGCGGAATAAAAAGAATAATACATTGATATACAATATCTGATATAACAGAGCGATACAATGAATATCAATATACATCAGAGATATGATACAACAAATAGCAGCGGAAAAGAAAACGATAACACCAGCAGCGGATAATCTTCATCTTCAGAATGCCAATCCAGAAATAGCTGGAACTCTCAATAACGATGCACAAAGATAAGCAAGTGCAGTCCATATCCAAAGACTGAACTAGCTCCAGATAAATCTACAAATCTGACTATCTGAAAAACCAAACTCTAGACTGCTCGTGTAGAAAAATTTTGAGCATCCAGAGTTTAGGAAAGAAACAATAAACTCCGGATCAGTCATGGGACTGGTGTGAGCAACAAAAACAGTTTATCTTTAAAAACAAATAGCAGAGAATTTTAAACATTGAAAACCGCAATGCTTTTGGAAAATGAAACTACCATAAGACCTCCCACCACACACACAATGCAAACGCAGAATTGGAGGAGATTTCTTCTTATGATAGTCAAAGATGCTTACTACGCAAAAATCAAATCACTTTGGATATTATTATTAGTGCATAGTGTAGAAAACATTTCGAAAGTAGAATATAAATCTTAGCCAGCATAGACATTCCGAACTATGCCTACTATAGCTACCATCCAAACAGTGGTGACCACCATAAGTGAATGGCAGGTTCTACAACTAATACCGTACAGGGTTTCGTATTGGAGTTTGGATTTCCAACAAATGGTCAGGCCAAGGAACTTCCCATTGCCACATGGAAACGCCTCTGGAATGACGTCCCGAGAACCTTACCGGATCTCTGCCAACACAAGGCCGGGTTACCTCTGCAAAAATAGGTAACTACTGACACGCGTATGCCATCCCCCGATCGTAACCGATCTTCCCGAGGATCCTCGATTTCCAACAACCACATCAGAATAATAATGCAGTAACCACATAGGTTAAGTATCTGGGCTCCATACCATGATACCACCTCTATCCAGAAAGAAATGACATACACTAAGGGGCGCTACTCCCTAGAACCTTGCCGCATCTTTCCTGTTTTGACCATTCCGGGGTGTGAGGCTCGACGAAGTCTCGTCCACAAAGCTACGCTTTGTTCACAAAGCCATGCTTCGGGTCAAACAAATGATCAACCTATGATCACAAAGATATAAAATCAAATAAATGATCATATCGCAAATGATCAAACACTGATCATCACACAGCAACACTCAGCATGCCACATTACCAAATTGGGATATATCGCTGATAACCTTCAACTACATAACCTCTGAGCTCGTACGTCTCAGAGAAGGGTGTTAAGCTAAGAGAATAAATTCTCCGCCACCAACAGAAATGTATTTGAAAGAAATCCGCTTTATATCTCAAAGTGTAATGTCAGACATGTATCCATACAAGTCTGTTCCGGGTTCGAACAAAACCGAAGGCACTTCTTACGAAGCCCTTGCATTTCCGGGTATTCACAATCCCGTCCGGACTTCCCATCACAAAGGGTGATAAAATCTCTATACCGGGGACCAGTCGGTGCAGAGACATTCGACGAGTTGTCCTTTCGTTTTCGTAAATATCCGGTCTTCAACACCGGTCTTCAAATGCTATCCATATACGACGTATCATTATTCGGAATGGGTTATATGACACAAATGTCTTTTCCCGGCTAACCCGAATAACGAGCGCAATCTTTAAAAACATATGGATATTGGGATTTCAATTAAGTCACAACTTAATAATTCAAACCCTTCTTCCAAAATAGTTTAAACCAATCATCATTTCAAATCTTTAAATAAAAAGATTTATTTCACACCGTTCACCTCGTTTTCATAAAGATCTATTCATAGGTTTCAAAAAGAATTCATTCATAACTTGGAAAACCATCTTTCAATTCATACTTGAAATTCCTTTAAATTGGAATTTCATTTGTTATATATATACGAAAGCTTTTATCATTTGAAAACAAACAGTTTCATTTAAGAAAAATCCAATTTTATTTGCACGGGTTAAAGTCCTTGAATTATATTCATATTTCAAAATCAATACTTTTTAAAATAGTTTAACCCATATATAAACATCTTTAATCCCTAGTTTCAAATCATAGAATTCAATTTCAAACCTTGAATTTAAGTTTAAATCAAATTATTTAAACTTCCAAAACTTTATCAAGTTATTCAAAAATAAATTTCATCTTTGAAATTCCATTTCAAAAGCTTTTCGCATTTAAACCGAAATTTCCAATTTCCAAAATCAATTGAAATTAAATTTTCAATTTCAAAAACATCAGATTTAAATTATCTGTGACATAACCGATTTCCACGTGAAATCCATATTCGTGTGTGTAACAGTGTAGTCCAGGGGTTTTACACACAATAGTGCAACATCAATCATCACAGATATATCGATAAGCGGTATAATCGATAACGCTTATCTTCATTCACAGACTCATAGATAAAATAAATTTATCAGTTACAAAGATTCACTATTACAATTCGATGTGGGTTTCGGATAACCAACTGGAATCCGACTCCCTGTCGCATCGAAATTCAAGTGCCGTTTTACAGGCCAAGGGTTTCATATTCATATAACAATATATACATCACAGAAACAGAAATCACAGATCACGACATAAATCAGGACGTAACACAAAGCATCACAAATCAGAAAGGACAATCAATTCAAGGCATCTCATATAATATAATCATTCATAAGTCAAGTCAAGTATTCAATAGTTATTTATAAGCAGAATCAATTAATCGTTTAATCCTGATTAATTCAATTTATTTTCCAAGTAAATTAATTACTTATGAATTAATTATCAAATTCTGATAAATTTATTACAAATCATTTGATATAAACAAATTTATCAAGCACCTTAATTAATTAAATTATTCTTGATTTATCATCTAAATTAAATTAACTCTTTAAACCGGTTACAAAATTAATTAACTTTAAAAAAATCAAAATATCCAACATTAATTTCAATTAGTGATTAATCCTTATTAATTCAATTTTCTTAATCACTTTCATTTATTTATTAACCTTTAATAAATAATTTCTTTCTCAAATTATTTACTTTAATTAATGATTTAAACCTTTAATTACTTTCTAATTTTAAATGAATCTAAATCATTTATTCAAATATTTATTTTAATTCATATCAAAGCACTTGATTAAACTTGGCTTTGAAACTTACATTTCAAATTTGAATTTGCATTCTTAAAATTCAACCCACTTACATATTTTAGGTTGTTAAACAAATTTTAAATTTAAAACTTGACTTGTATAAAACTTAAAATTGTTTCATTTCTGAACTCAGAAAATCTCGAGTCAAACCCGAGCCAATGTTTGAAATACTCGAACATCACTTCGAGTTACCCCTTCTGCCTTATTACTTCGAGTCCACGCGATAATGTTCCCGAGACCAACCCGAGCTCTTCGCTTCTTTCCCAAATCGACTCATCCTGACACACACGTATATGCGTGCACGTGCACGTCAACGACTGTCAACTCCGGTTGCCGCCGAAACTTCGAGCAAGTCACAACCATCCCCTGCTTCGGTCGCAACCACCCAACCCTCCAGTTCAACTCGAACGCGAATTTGAGTGTAATTACGAAACCTGGAACGCAACACCTCATCCAACCCAAACCTGGAAAGCAAATCACCTACCCAACCTCGACCATCATGTCGACTGCGACTGCGGCCCTGAACTCGACATTGTCCAGCCTACCACCACCCGAGACTCCACGGCACTCGATCGACCCTCCGCGTCGAACGAAACAAAAACCCCAGCACCTCGAAAACTAGGTTTAAAAATTTTAAACCATAACCGCCGCTTCCATGGTCATTGGTTGACCATCGCAACATTTTTCCCTTGACCACCGATCACCCCCGCACTTCCAGACCACGTCTCGTCTTCCTCGATCATCGAGATTACCAGAAATTGGTCGAAAAGTCATTTCCGTTCAATCAAGAATTTCTCTTGACTCCCACTTCGAAAAATCATGATTCTTGCCTTAAAATTCAAGTTACAGCATGAGAATTTAGTTTGCTTACCTGAATCTAAAATTTAAGAGGTTCGAAATTTTGATAAAAAACAAAATTTACTCAGTTCTTGATGTTCCAGAGATATTGATATACTGTTTTAACCTAAATTTATTTTTAGAACTTAGTTTAGGATCAAACAAACATTATTCATTTTAATCTTAAGTCCTAACATTGCGTAGATTCTGCAGAAATGATTTTTAAACCAAAACATGTCATTGGAAGAAAAAAAATCAAGCAGAGAGTTTATAATGTAAACAACCTGCACTTAAAATATCACCATTCACAGCACATTCATATAGAAAGGTATAACACACTTATTCACATACACATGCATCATAATTATATGTTAAAATTGTTATTAAGTGATGTTACTCACTTGGCAAAGAAGAACAGAGGTTGTTTGTTGAACAAGCTTTTTAAAAATTTGCAAACTGAAGCTTTTCTAGGCTGAAGACATTGCCTTGTTTTGAGATGTTGTTATTTCAGATTTTTGTTTCTCAGTTTGAAAACGAACGAATGGAATGAAGTTGGTTGATATGTATAAAGAAATGAATTTACAGGTTGGAGATAATATTTTGTACAATAGCATGGGTGAAGTTGATTTAATGAAAGTGGAGGTATGGCTGATACATTTTGTTGTGTACAAAAGATATGGTGGCATATGCTTGCATTAATTGCTTTATTTTGTTTATTTCATTTTGACTTCGGCTGATATATTGTTTTGGGCTAAAGATTTCTTTGTTTTAGTCACATTGCTTTGTTACTTAGGGATATATACTTTGTTTCTTGCTTTCATACACTTGTTTCATTTCATTCATCTTTATACTTATAGTTTTATTTATTTTATATACTTTTGTTCTATTATTTTAAATGAGATTCTATAATTATTTTACTTTATATTTATTAGCTTAAGTATTTTGTATTTGCTTTTATTTTCATTTTATCTTGTAATATAAATGACATTCTATATTTTAAAATTATTCTTAAACTATTTACTTGAAACTCAAATTCAACATATACAATATTTAAATTTAAATGATTGATCAAATAAAATTGGGATTCGGGGAAACTCGAATCAATTTATCAATTGATTTTACAAATTTTTGTTCAAAAATTTATTTAATTATAAAATTTAACTCAAAAATTCAATAAATTACTAATTTAAATTAATTTAAAATCTGGGGTCGTTACACTAATGGCCCACCGCGTCCAACACCCCTAAAAATCATATCAAGGTGCACCGATCAAGCTAACATCAATAGAGTAATACGAAGAGGTGTGTCTGCTAGAGGTAGCTAGCCTCATTGGTCAGGTACGGCTCCTGTTTTAGTCATTTCAAATTGACACAAATGTCAGGGTCATCCATCATCATTCTCTTTCTTCAAATCCAACAAACGCCTCCAATTCAACCTCCACATTCTGGATATCATCCACCGCGTACACATGTGTTAAAGTGATTCCAATATTGATAGAGAGTATGTCAATAAGAGACCCCAGTCTCTTTAACAACCAAACGTCATTTTTCACACTGGTTGGTTCTTTTACATTTCAAAACTGGTTCATATCTGATATCAAAATATCAAATTCAATTCAAAATATCCTTCATTTCAAAATAATCATATTTACCCAAAATATGTCATTTTCACTTGAAAATATAATTTCAAATTCCAACTTAGGTTATAACCTCATTTAACCACATTCGCATTTAAATCAACGATTTAAATATAATCACCTCAACCTTGCACAGTTTGAAATTTTAGAAAATAGTTTGAATAGTTTAAATAGTTTAAAATAGTTTAATATATAAATGGTTTAGGTATTGAAAATAGTTTATAAAGTAAAATGGTTTGGAAAATCTAAATAATTTGAATATTAAAAAGATAGATTTTTAAACAGTTTATATTAAAATAATTTATTTTTAAAATAATATCAAATCAAACCATTTCTTTCCATTTCAACAATCTGGACCCATGTCCAATGTCAAATCAACAAATTCAATTTCCAATCTTTCAATTTAATTGACTCAATTTTAGATTTAATGTCAAATCAACTTGAATTCAATTTCAATTCGAATTAACTTCAATTTTCGAAACGTTTATTTTTAACTTCAAATTCGGTTCAACAATCCAATTCTATAATCTAAATTTTGATCTAATTATTATTTTAAACCATTTCAATTTATATCAGTTTCATGCCAAATTTCAATTTACCGATTTAAACCTCTTAAATTAAATTAAGCTTCATTGTTCAATTTTAAGATCCAAATTTCCAAAATAATTCAATTTTCTGAACTAAAGTCATATCTCGATTATAACTTCACATATCCAATTCAATTCTTTAAAGCAATTTCTTTTATCCAATTTCAGTTTCAAGATTTCAAAGCTTGAAATAGAAATAATTAAATTCATATAAATCCACAATTTATTTTATTGAAAACAATAACATTTAATCAAAATTCAAATTCAAGATTTGAAAACCATTTAATTTAACCAATCCGATGTCCGTATATAATTTTCTACCCTATGGCCAAGTAATCAGTTATTTCAATTTTAATTATAGGGATGGATATATATCATTTCAACCTATTTCTTAATTTATTCGAATAATTCAAATAACAGTTTATATGCTTTCAATTAATATACATGGTGATAATAGGGATATATATATAAAAAATAAACATCCAATCGTGCAAAATGTCAACAAATGGACATTCATCACAATCAACATCCAACCAGTCAGTAAATCACAACAATTAACTGTATTTAACAAGCAATTTAATTTCAATATTAATTTAAATATTCAATTTAATTTAATAAAATTCAAATTAAATTTAAATGACAATTTAAATTACCAAACAACAACCAATAAAATTCTTATCACAACATAAATTTAATCCAACTAACATAAGAAGGTTTAGTATTGCGTGAGTGGGTTAAATCACTCACCTTTGATTTATAGTCGATTTAAAATCCAATAAAGGCCCAAAATTTGAACAGTCTCCAAATTCAACCGATCCTGGTCCATGTTGTCTGGAATTTCGATTCGATCCCAACGGAAGAAACCACGTGTCAATTAGAGCTCGTATCAAAAAGTTACGCATGGTAGAACATTTGAAAATTAAAAATAATAAAGGGGCATATTCGTATATCTCTTTATCACCTGCAAACCCTCGTACCCACTCTACTCTAGAACGAGCACAGCTAGCGCTATTAGCCTCAGATCGCCGCTACTCCATTCAACTTCACCAAGATCTAATGACGCCGCCGTGACGGCCAAGCGACGCCGCCGTGACGGCCATGCAACGCCGCACCCACCCTGAGGTCGCACGACCCTCCAGCGCCTCCAGGCGATGTCTGCCGCTGTAACAACCCGAGCTTTTGTGAGAATTTAATATCGTCATTAAACGATTATTGTGATAGTTAATTGATAATTGAAGTTTTAATCGGTTGTAAATTCTTCTACAATTCATTAGGGGTTTGTGGGCTTTGAATCCTGGCCCAAGTTGCGGGGTGCTGTGATAATTTAATAAGGCAGTACTCGTTCTTTTTCCCCCATTCATTTTCGCTAACCCTAGAAAACAAACGATTAAAAGAAAAAAAAATGGTGGCTCCGTCTCTCGTTCGTCCCTCTTTCGAAGCTAGGGCTTCTTCAAAACTGAAGATGCCAACTTTTGTGACTCATTCCATCGATGACCTCGACCTTGCTGTGGCGATCGACGCTTCTATCAGCTGGCGGTTGCATCAAGTCGATCGAGTTCAACTTCGGTTGTACTTGGAGTCTGCGCTCGTTCAATCTTCTGCAGCTAGGGTATTCACAAATTTGAAGACATCGAATTCGCACTCTTCAAAAAAAAAAAAGGTGAGTAAATTACTTACTCACATCTAATTCGGGCTTGGTATAGTGCTTCGATAGTTTAATTGTGTTTCGTTGTTGATGATTTTTATCTGTCTTGGTTCAATTCGTGTTTTATTGGTTTCGTCCATCTTGACTGAGATTTTGCTCGAATTCATATGTTTTTGTGATTGTTTATCTCGGCTATTGATTGAATCTGTTTATCACTTGTTCGAAACTGTCATTTATTTAAAACGACATTGAGTTGGGGATTGAAATTCCTAGGTGATCTTCATTGCTTCCCTGACAGTTTTAAAGTTACTTTGGTTTAAAAAGAAAAAAAAATATATAGTCTTCGACACCACTATGTTGACATCGGCTTTGCTACTGCTGGTGTGTTGGCTTCGGCCATTATATGTTTGTTTTACTTGGGGCTTTCGACTTGAGTCTTCTGTATATTGAACTTTCGTTGTTTTTGACTTTGGTATACTATACATTGACCTGTGCTACTTCGGTCATTTGTTTTTGTTTAGATGCCTGTGACGATTTTCGACTTTGTCAATTCGAATATCTTGTGATTTCTTTGTACACACGGCTCTGTTCGTTTTCTTTGATCATTGTGGCTCTGATCTGATTTATTCCGAGTCATTCGATGTTGTTATGATATGTTTGGCCATTGAAGTTAATTTGTTGTGCTCGATTGCTTTGAGCTGTTCGTTTTGGGTTTGACAGTTTTATGTTCGTTCGTGACCACCACGATTTCGATTCTTGTCGGCTTTAGTTACTTGAATTGTTCGAACTTATTATGGTTGACTTCGACTTTAACATGATCACTGTCTATTGCTTATGCTTTGCTGATTTGGGTCATAGTGATTTTTATCTCCTGTAGCATTGATTTCAATAACTGCAACTTGACTGGGTTGGGCTTCTGGCTTAACTCTGATTTTTGAAATGTAAATTATTTGTGACTTTTGACTTTGCTTGAACTGGTAACAATTTTAAGGCTTGGCTCCTTTGAATTGAAACCACAGTTTCATTTTCTCTGTAGCATACTGTGGCCCCATGTAAGTGTGTAGTCTGATACATCTT
The DNA here is from genome assembly GCA_030737815.1 of Allium fistulosum. Taxonomy (NCBI): domain Eukaryota; kingdom Viridiplantae; phylum Streptophyta; class Magnoliopsida; order Asparagales; family Amaryllidaceae; genus Allium; species Allium fistulosum. The sequence continues at coordinate 1,362,307,818 of CM060902.1, read as the reverse complement.
GTAGCATTTGTACCTTTTGCTTTGTTGGTCGAATTTGGTTTGGACATGGTCATTTTAAACCTGACCTTGTTCGAATGCTTGCTGGTGTAGTGTACTTCAAGTTAGAATTTGTATATACAGGGTGCACTACATACCAGTTCATTAATGTAATTGGGATTTGCTTCTATTTGCATGTGTGGTCAGGCATGTCCTATATAAGAAGCAGTGATGTTTTCCTTGTAATCTTCATTGCTCTGTTCTCTTTTTGGTAGTCTGATACTCTTGCCTTGACTTTGGTCTGCATTTTGGTCTGTCCCACTATTGCATTCAAATTATCATACCTGCACTTTGAACTTGGATAAACTGGAACGTGATGGTTAGACTTCACTTGATCATATATGTTGCCCTCATGTTCATGAACATTAGTTCTTGCTTCACTTTGGAAATTTCAGTTTTAATACTGTATACTGCTTAGTCGTATATGCAGTTTTCTTTTTGTTGCCATACTACAGTTGGATTACCTTATCTTTGGGCTCTTGATTGTCATGTTGAATTTGAGAAATTTGGGTATTGACTGCTGTCATGGCTTGTTCGATATCACAGTTTTGATCTGAAGCGTGAACTTGTTCACCGCTTCCTTTTCGCTTGAGTTAGTTGATTTTGCCTTTGTTGGTTCGTGATTGTTTCAAATTGATTTTTGAGATTTTACAGCGAGTTGAATCCGGTCTCAAAGACCCGGGTTTGACCTTGTAAGTTTATTTATGTTGACTTCTACCGTTTTGATTGCTGTTAGTTTTCACCGTCGTGATGATTTCACGTACTGTGTGGCGAGGCAGTGCACGCGTGCGTGTGCTGCAGCCACACAGAAATTTGATGTGTTTGATCATTTTGAGATTTTTGATTTGATGATTTACACTGTTTAGTGTTATATATGCCGTTATCCAATTCTCATATCGAGAGTTGGATATACGTGATTTCTGTGACTGTCGTCTATTGACTATCTGATTATTATTGCGGCCATGCACTAATAACTGAGTTTGAATTAGACTGACCCGTGTATTATTTTCTTTTGAATGTAATACTCGGGTCAGACCCGAGTTATTTCAGGTTGTAGATTTTCTTCTTTGAGTTGCTGTTCGGGATTTGAAGACTTTTCGCATCTTCTGAAGTTGTCATTGTTCTTTTGTAGTAGTCGTGTCATTGTATAGAACGATATGTGTTCATGTATATTAGTCGATAATGTACGTGTGTATATAACTTCTAGAGTCGACAGTTGTAGTTGTATCGTATGTATTGTGTCAACTATGTATTAACTGTCATCAGTTATATATATATATGAGACTTTTGTTTTTATCTGTGTTCCGCAATTATATTATCTGTGTTATTGTTATATCTAATGTCCTAAACTATTATGAACTATCGTGGTTTGTTTTATACTGATAATTGGGTGTGTCGATGGGAGTAAATAAATAATAGATGAAAAATAAAAAGTATATACCACTCCTATCGAGATAACCAATATTAGTGTAAGGCCAACTACGGATGGTCGCTCCTATCCAGCCTTATTCTTCGTAATAATAGACAGTATTTTTTAATACTCTTTGTTATTATGAGCATAGAGGTGGGGCGTCACAGTTGGTATCAGAGCTTGGGTTTATGGACATAATATAAAACATAACTTGGATGGAACATATGTTACAACTATTGGTCGATGTTTTATTTGTGGTTGAGTCAAAACTAAAGTTTTGAAATTTTGATGAAATTTTTAAATATCGTTATTTAAAAATAAAAGTGGAATTGTGTTTTGTTGTTTGGATGAAATTGTGTTCTGATGATTTGATTGATTTTTGTTCTATTTATCAGAGTGCGCAGCGGAAACAGTGAAACTGTCTTCGCTGAGTACAACTGATAATCTTTTTGATTTAAGAATCAAAATACGAAATTGATATGAATTCCAATTGTTGTTTACATAGCTGTAACTATTTGTTTCTTTGAGAATTTTGAATCCAAATTGAGAATTCGAAGATTACAGTTATGAGATTTTGTTGAAATTTCCGCTGGCTTTCTTTTGTACTAATCATCTATTGATTAGATTTTGCTGTTTTGAATTATCTTCATTGAAGATACATCCGAATGATTTCTTTGTTCATTTTGTAGTACGTGCGAAATTTGAATTGCACGTTATTGCATTAATTTTACATTGAACCGATGCTTGGTTATGAAACGTATTTTGTTGCCGTTATTTTTATAACGGGATTTTTACACCAATGCTGAATTTTTGAGGCACGATGTTTTGTTGACAATTTTAATGAATGAAAATTCACTGATGTCACATTTTGATGTGAATTCTTTTGATGAGATATCTGATGTTTTAAAATTACTGTCGCTTTGACTTCAGTAACAGTCAAATTTTTAAAAGTGGATTCTCAAGCGGTTATTCCGCAATACTGATTTGTGACCGTTTTTACGGTATTTTGAGAAGTACAATTTCCTTATCGAAAATTGTTACTAATATTGCTGTTTTAATCACGTGATTGGAAACTCGTTTTAAAAAATGAAAATTGTTTTATAAATTTTTAACGGTTTGCGTTTTCAAAAGGATGAGAAAGCGACTTAAACGATTCAGCAAAATCGAGGATTATGACCCCTTTCTTTTACTGTTTCGCTTAACTCCGGACTTGTCCAGTTGAGAATGTGAATTGTTATTTTTGCAAAATAAATAAAATTGCTTTCGGGAATTTTAACAGTTTGCGCTTTCAAAAGAATGAGGAAGCGATTTAAACGTTTCAGCAAAATCGAGGACTATGACCCCTTTCTTTTACTGATTCGCTTAATTCCGGACTTGTCCGTTTGAGAATGTAAAGTGTATTTTTACAAAATACACAATTTTGCACTTTCAAGGAAACGATGAAGTGATTTAAACGATTTAGCAAAAGTGCGGAGTATGGAACCACACTTTTACTATTTTGGTTAATTCCGGACTCGTTAATTGAATATCTGTTGTTTTGATGATTTTGATGAATTTTACACTTTCAAGGAAACGATGAAGAGAATCAAACGATTTAGTAAAACACGTGGTATGGGACATGTGCGTTTGCTATTTCGGTTAATTCCGGACTCGCTAATTGAAATATTTTGATGCTTTCGTGTGCTTTCGAGCCACTATGAGGACCTTCGGGTCATTTGTTGGACCTTCGGGTCATTTGTTGGGCTTTCGGGCCACTCTGCGGACCTTCGGGTCAAATACCAGTACTAGACCTTCGGGTCACTCTGCGGACCTTCGGGTCAATCTGATGGGCGCCAAAATTATGTTGAGTACTTGGTAGGCTTCGGCCATTTGTTGATGCACGTGCGGCGAATTAAAAACTCGCCATCTGATGGGATCGATCCAAGCTTTTATGTTGATTTTCTAGTCTTCTTAATTGATTTCTAGATATTTGTTACTTCCAATTATCTGCAGGTAATTGGATATTTGTTGATATGAGTTCTGATTATCGTTTTTCATAATCAGATATTTGTTGTTTCTAATTATCGCTTGTGATAATTAGATATTTGTTGATATGAGTTCTGATTATCGTTTTTGATAATCAGATATTTGTTGTTTCTAATTATCGCTTGTGATAATTAGATATTTGTTGATATGAGTTCTGATTATCGTTTTTGATAATCAGATATTTGTTGTTTCTAATTATCGCTTGTGATAATTAGATATTTGTTGATATGAGTTCTGATTATCGTTTTTGATAATCAGATATTTGTTGTTTCTAATTATCGCTTGTGATAATTAGATATTTGTTGATATGAGTTCTGATTATCGTTTTTGATAATCAGATATTTGTTGTTTCTAATTATCGCTTGTGATAATTAAATATTTGTTGATTTGAGATTTAATTATCGCTTGAGATAATTAAATATTTGTTGCTTTTAATTATCGCTTGAGATAATAAAATATTTGTTGATTTGAGATTTAATTATCGCTTGAGATAATTAAATATTTGTTGCTTTTAATTATCGCTTGAGATAATAAAATATTTGTTGATTTGAGATTTAATTATCGCTTGAGATAATTAAATATTTGTTGCTTTTAATTATCGCTTGAGATAATTAAATATTTGTTGAATTTAGATTTAATTATCGTTTTAGATAATTAAATATTTGCTGATTTCGAATTTAATTATCGCTTTAGATAATTAAATATTTGTTGATTTGAGATTTAATTATCGCTTGTGATAATCAAATATTTATTGGATTTGGAAATTTGATTATCGATTGTGATAATCGAATATTTGTTGAATTTGAAATTTGATTATCGTTTTTGATAATCGAATATTTGTTGAATTTGAAATTTGATTATCGTTTTTGATAATCGAATATTTATTGAATTTGAAATTTGATTATCGTTTGTGATAATCGAATAATTGTTAAAATTGAAATTTGAGCATCGTTTTGATAATTGAATAATTGTTGATTTGTTTTCTGACTGTCGTTTGGATAACTAGATTTTATTGAATCGCCGTTTCTATCTATTTCTGTGAATAATTAGAGTTTGTTGATTATGAGATTTGTGGTTTCTAGTTAATTATTGAATAACTAGATAGTTGCAGTTGAGATTTGTGATTTGTGTTTCATAATTATCCTTGTCGATAATTATATTTTGTTGCTCTCTAATTAACGTATCGCTAATTAGATATTGTTGTTTTGTGATTTTTCTGAATTTCAATTATCTGGTTGATAATTAAATATTGCTGATGTTTGCATTTATTCAGGTTGTTGTCTTCTGATTATCTTTTGATAATTGGACTTTGTCGAGAATTTGTAAAATTGCTTTTATGGAATTGAAAGATTTCTTTGGCGTTTGTATTCCCGTCTTTTATTTTCTAGCTTAACCAGTTTAGGTTAGAAAATTTATTGTTATTGACAACCTTAATTATGAAAATTGCGGGGACGCAATTTTTATAAGGAGGGGAGTCTGTAATAACCCGAGCTTTTGTGAGAATTTAATATCGTCATTAAACGATTATTGTGATAGTTAATTGATAATTGAAGTTTTAATCGGTTGTAAATTCTTCTACAATTCATTAGGGGTTTGTGGGCTTTGAATCCTGGCCCAAGTTGCGGGGTGCTGTGATAATTTAATAAGGCAGTACTCGTTCTTTTTCCCCCATTCATTTTCGCTAACCCTAGAAAACAAACGATTAAAAGAAAAAAAAATGGTGGCTCCGTCTCTCGTTCGTCCCTCTTTCGAAGCTAGGGCTTCTTCAAAACTGAAGACGCCAACTTTTGTGACTCATTCCATCGATGACCTCGACCTTGCTGTGGCGATCGACGCTTCTATCAACTGGCGGTTGCATCAAGTCGACCGAGTTCAACTTCGGTTGTACTTGGAGTCTGCGCTCGTTCAATCTTCTGCAGCTAGGGTATTCGCAAATTTGAAGACATCGAATTCGCACTCTTCAAAAAAAAAAGGGTGAGTAAATTACTTACTCACATCTAATTCGGGCTTGGTATAGTGCTTCGATAGTTTAATTGTGTTTCGTTGTTGATGATTTTTATCTGTCTTGGTTCAATTCGTGTTTTATTGGTTTCGTCCATCTTGACTGAGATTTTGCTCGAATTCATATGTTTTTGTGATTGTTTATCTCGGCTATTGATTGAATCTGTTTATCACTTGTTCGAAACTGTCATTTATTTAAAACGACATTGAGTTGGGGATTGCAATTCCTAGGTGATCTTCATTGCTTCCCTGACAGTTTTAAAGTTACTTTGGTTTAAAAAGAAAAAAAAAATATAGTCTTCGACACCACTATGTTGACATCGGCTTTGCTACTGCTGGTGTGTTGGCTTCGGCCATTATATGTTTGTTTTACTTGGGGCTTTCGACTTGAGTCTTCTGTATATTGAACTTTCGTTGTTTTTGACTTTGGTATACTTTACATTGACCTGTGCTACTTCGGTCATTTGTTTTTGTTTAGATGCCTGTGACGATTTTCGACTTTGTCAATTCGAATATCTTGTGATTTCTTTGTACACACGGCTCTGTTCGTTTTCTTTGATCATTATGGCTCTGACCTGATTTATTCCGAGTCATTCGATGTTGTTATGATATGTTTGGCCATTGAAGTTAATTTGTTGTGCTCGATTGCTTTGAGCTGTTCGTTTTGGGTTTGACAGTTTTATGTTCGTTCGTGACCACCACGATTTCGATTCTTGTCGGCTTTAGTTACTTGAATTGTTCGAACTTATTATGGTTGACTTCGACTTTAACATGATCACTGTCTATTGCTTATGCTTTGCTGATTTGGGTCATAGTGATTTTTATCTCCTGTAGCATTGATTTCAATAACTGCAACTTGACTGGGTTGGGCTTCTGGCTTAACTCTGATTTTTGAAATGTAAATTATTTGTGACTTTTGACTTTGCTTGAACTGGTAACAATTTTAAGGCTTGGCTCCTTTGAATTGAAACCACAATTTCATTTTCTCTGTAGCATACTGTGGCCCCATGTAAGTGTGTAGTCTGATACATCTTGTAGCATTTGTACCTTTTGCTTTGTTGGTCGAATTTGGTTTGGACATGGTCATTTTAAACCTGGCCTTGTTCGAATGCTTGCTGGTGTAGTGTACTTCAAGTTAGAATTTGTATATACAGGGTGCACTGCATACCAGTTCATTAATGTAATTGGGCTTTGCTTCTATTTGCATGTGTGGTCAGGCCTGTCCTATATAAGAAGCAGTGATGTTTTCCTTGTAATCTTCATTGCTCTGTTCTCTTCTTGGTAGTCTGATACTCTTGCCTTGACTTTGGTCTGCATTTTGGTCTGTCCCACTATTGCATTCAAATTATCATACCTGCACTTTGAACTTGGATAAACTGGAACGTGATGGTTAGACTTCACTTGATCATATATGTTGCCCTCATGTTCATGAACATTAGTTCTTGCTTCACTTTGGAAATTTCAGTTTTAATACTGTATACTGCTTAGTCGTATATGCAGTTTTCTTTTTGTTGCCATACTACAGTTGGATTACCTTATCTTTGGGCTCTTGATTGTCATGTTGAATTTGAGAAATTTGGGTATTGACTGCTGTCATGGCTTGTTCGATATCACAGTTTTGATCTGAAGCGTGAACTTGTTCACCGCTTCCTTTTCGCTTGAGTTAGTTGATTTTGCCTTTGTTGGTTCGTGATTGTTTCAAATTGATTTTTGAGATTTTACAGCGAGTTGAATCCGGTCTCAAAGACCCGGGTTTGACCCTGTAAGTTTATTTATGTTGACTTCTACCGTTTTGATTGCTGTTAGTTTTCACCGTCGTGATGATTTCACGTACTGTGTGGCGAGGCAGTGCACGCGTGCGTGTGCTGCAGCCACACAGAAATTTGATGTGTTTGATCATTTTGAGATTTTTGATTTGATGATTTACACTGTTTAGTGTTATATATGCCGTTATCCAATTCTCATATCGAGAGTTGGATATACGTGATTTCTGTGACTGTCGTCTATTGACTATCTGATTATTATTGCGGCCATGCACTAATAACTGAGTTTGAATTAGACTGACCCGTGTATTATTTTCTTTTGAATGTAATACTCGGGTCAGACCCTAGTTATTTCAGGTTGTAGATTTTCTTCTTTGAGTTGCTGTTCGGGATTTGAAGACTTTTCGCATCTTCTGAAGTTGTCATTGTTCTTTTGTAGTAGTCGTGTCATTGTATAGAACGATATGTGTTCATGTATATTAGTCGATAATGTACGTGTGTATATAACTTCTAGAGTCGACAGTTGTAGTTGTATCGTATGTATTGTGTCAACTATGTATTAACTGTCATCAGTTATATATATATATGAGACTTTTGTTTTTATCTGTGTTCCGCAATTATATTATCTGTGTTATTGTTATATCTAATATCCTAAACTATTATGAACTATCGTGGTTTGTTTTATACTGATAATTGGGTGTGTCGATGGGAGTAAATAAATAATAGATGAAAAATAAAAAGTATATACCACTCCTATCGAGATAACCAATATTAGTGTAAGGCCAACTACGGATGGTCGCTCCTATCCAGCCTTATTCTTCGTAATAATAGACAGTATTTTTTAATACTCTTTGTTATTATGAGCATAGAGGTGGGGCGTCACAGCCGCCACCGCCTATTAATGCGATTTCTGTTGAACTTGATGACGATCTCGACAAACCAACCGCATGAATGAACCCGTCTCCTCGCCCTCTATGCTCCAGTGCCCTCCGATCGCTCCAAAGTCGAAGATCCACCGGTGAATCGACAACCTTAAAACGAACGGCCACGACTGTTTCACCAATTTCTGGAGAAACTAAAATTTGATTGCAAAAATGAACTACAGACGCAGGTTACATTCGTTAAGAGCTTCACGATGACATATTATATGATAGGGTTTGAGGAGTTTGGATTTCGATTTAATTTGGAATTGGGAATTAGGGTTTAGAAATGTCTGCTATTGAGAAGGAACAAATAATTGAATAGATATATAGAAATTGTATGTACAGAAAATGAAAATAAAAGACTACTAGGGTTTCAAGAAAAACCTATTTATACACACAGAGATGGATAAGAATGGACGGAACATATCGAATGGGTCGAAGCGATAACAATGGCCCGAAAAACCCGTTTCGTTTCCGAAACAAAAATAGGTCATCCAGTATATCAGAATATAGGTTTTCGATATTTTTAAATTCAATGAAACTAGTTTCAAACCATAATTCTAATGTATATAGAAGTTAGCTTTTAAAATTGAATTATATTCATTTAAATTCCATTAATTGATTTCTACACGTTTCAAGCTCGCACGATCAAACGATAAGTCCGATCCCTACGAAACTAGAAATCCTATAATAATTCACTATTACGGATCCGATGAAACTAGTTTCGTCCAAATCCGAGACAGTGTTCAAAAAGACTAATTTTACACGTTAATCAAATAAATTATTATTTTAAAATCAATTTAATCTCCTTTAAATTCTAAATTAAAAGTTAACAATGTTCATCATTCTTGATTACACAGAAATTAATAATCTTTGGAAATAAAATTTTCTATGTTAAATCCAAAATTTAAATATTGCACTAACTTTAGCGTTCCACTACAACTGTAATAAATCAATTCATTATAATTTAAAATTCCAAACAAACTCTTTTATTTTGATTTAAATTCTTACATTAAATCAACTATTAGCTTATGAATTAATTAACACAAGTTTCCACTTTGTTAAACTCATTTTCTACAGGTAATGTCTTTTACCATATTAACTGCAACATTTAATTACATTAAATTTCAATGATTTCCAAATTAATTTCAAACGGATTAATTAATAAAATGATAATTAAAACAATTGTTATACACTAGTAATCCAAACACACTTCTCCATTTATTATTAACAAACAAAAGCTAATAAATTTACGTACTAATTAATTGATTTCATATTTGATATTAAAACCAATTAAATTGAATAACACATAATTTCACAATTAAATACAACATTGATTTTATTCCTTATTTACAATTACAACCAAATTAACTTTACAATTATTTCAATTAATTGAAATTACTTTAAAATAGTTGTCAATTACATTAAATTATATTTTAATAATTTTTTTCCATTTATAAATCATAAATTTTAATTCCTCACAATGTTAAATTCCAAAAATCTTATTAAATTCAATATTTTTAATACGGGTTGTTACACTCGACCATTGTAGAGAAATTGGGTGTTGAAATACACTCATAAATAAGTTCAATAATTGATTCTGAAAATCCCATTGAAGTTAGCATATGATGTACAAATTCACGGTTCACCATATCATATGCCTTTGTTTCAAAGGAGGATTGATGTAATGCCCGCCCATTTCGACCTTTGAACGTCGACACTAATACATCCGCGGTATTCACATATCGAACACCCAAGTGTTGGAAAGACAGAACATTAGGGTAAAAGAAAAGGAAGAAAAGAAAAAGAAAAGGAAAGGGGAGAACAAAATATTAGAATCTCACAACGAAATTATAACATATAATGTCAAAAGACAATATACAATGTTAATCAAATATACATAGCATTTCAAATTTACTAATCTATGTATGGTCATCCACCTGGATGGTTATAAGAACCTACCCTTATAATTGCTACGTTATATTTATACACACACATAAAGTAATGCAGAAGAAATAAATACTATGGTAGGTGTAACGACCCGAAAATTTTAACGATTTAAATAACATAATTATCTAAATATTTCATGAAGATATATACAATAAAATTTTGCAATGAAAATATGATATTTGGAATACATCTATTTAATCATAGAAAGTGGCAAATGCTTATTGGATAAAATATGAAAGTTTGTTTGTTTGTGAAATTTCAAATTTAAATCACTTGAAAATTTGATGGAAATAAAATATTTTGAAATCTGAATATTTTTATATAATAAAATTAAAGATCATTTTCTGAGTGAGATGTCGCATTTCGTTTCACCGAATTTGGACTGCTTTAGCTCCGGTTATATTATTTTCGGCGTTTTAGCAGCATTTTCAGCAGCGAATATCGAGTTTTGATAGCTTGGTCGTATCGCTGATATCTGTGTACCAATCTGTTTGCCTCGTCGTGCCGATCTCCGCAGTATATTCATTCCTGCATTTCGGCATTCAGTACACGGTGAAATCTGCGAAACAGTTAGCTGTATCGATACCCGTTTTTGAGCCTTTTTGGTTTCCTTATGTCTTTCCATTATCCACCATGTAAACCAGACAGACATTAGCATTTATATTCCCTGAATTCGTGCCTGACTTTTGTCATTCCACCCTTCCACTTTAAACGGTTTTGGTTAGTTTCTTTCATCTTCATTTCTTTCCTCTCCCTTCTATTTTCGTTCTCCAAACTAAGAAAAATTATATTATAATATGGTGAGCATATATATATATATATATATATATATATATATATATCCTGAAGCTTTCTTATATTTTGAGATCCAACCTCATTCTTTTCTTTGGGCCTGTGAGACTTGCATCCCTACCTATGGTGAACACAACCCTCAACGCCGACCTTCCGCCTTCATCCCCGTCCCACCCAGCCTAGCAACGCACCACCGACAACTCGTTACCCCACCAAAGCGCCTCCGAGCAACGCACCACCACCAAACTCCTTGCAGCCTTCCCATGGCCGACCCTAGATCCCAAGCCCCTCCGTGTGCTAAAGCGCCGCCTCCCTTAACTTCGCAGCCATCCGCCACCTATCTCCATCACACGCTCAACCCACTCCTTGCTCCGCCAACGAACAGCGCTCAACAACCATCCCCTCCTTCGCTAAACCCTACCTTAACTTTCCCCACTCCTGACAGCCCACAGCCTATTGCCGAGACAACTCCAACCCTGCTGCCAGCTGCCGAGACCTCCACAGCCACCTGCATTTCCCTGACTAGTCGCGGTAGTTTTCCTTCCATCACCAAGCAACAGCCGCCACCTTGCTCTAGCCTTTTCTCTGAACCAAAGCTCGCAACAGCACCTTGTCATGGCAACACTTGTTTCCTTGGCCGAGTACAGCAGATTTTGTTTATACTTGTTTCCTTCAATATATATATGCTTTGTGTTTCAAAATGAGCTTATATGTATATATAAGTTTACTTATATATATATATATATTGATTTTTGAATCCAGTCGCTTAGATTTGCTTTTGTGCTTGTTGCAGCTCTTTGACGTGTCGTGTGCATATCCGTGTCTGTTGCTTCTCATTCCCATTGTTTTCTCTAGCCTAGAAAGGTGAGCGATCACTCACGATTAGCATTCTTATGTTTAGTAAATTGATTTCACATGAAACGACATTTGAAACGTATTATTGAATTTATATTAATTAGTGATTTAATTGTTAAGTAGAATATGTTAATATTTAAAATTGCTTATCTATGTTAATTGACGTATGACACCATAACCTATTGTATATATATTATATTTAAATTGTTTGTTATAATCCATGCTTGTAATTGATATGTTATTTTATATTATTATTTTATTGTTCTCACACTACAAGTTCCCTGTTAGTTAGGAAAATCCCTATGGGTTGAAATGATACATACCCGAACGATCTTATAGATTAGGGGAAAATCGTAATGGGTTGAAATGATAAACCTAAGCGATTTTATTGATTTTGAAATTTTAGGATTGCGGGTTGAAATGATATATACCCGTAATATTAAATTATTGCGGATTGAAATGATAAATATCTATATCGCTTGACGATAGGTTAGAAAACTATATACGGACACCGTCGGTCTATTTTTAAATGATTTTCAAATTTTTGAGAAAAGAAAATATATGTGTTTTAATTTTTAAATATAATATAAAGAGATTCTTTTATTTTATGATATGTGTAAAATTTAGATTTTTAAATTATATATTTTGGGAATTTTAAAAATTATAAGTTAAGTTTTGAAAAGGTAAAATTTAAGATTTTACTTATACCTTTAATTTTTGTAAAATATATAAAATAAGATTTAACTTAATAAAATTTAATATGATAAAAAATTAATAAAAAATTAATTCAACTAATATATAATATGTTTTAAATTATTTATTTAAATTTATATTAATATTTTGAAAATAGATTTTGTAATAACTTTAATAAATTAAGGTTGGAAAGATGAATTGAAATTGATTTTAAATTTTATTTTTTTAAGAATTGTATTTAAATAAAAATTTATTTGAAACTTATTAATTTTGAGATTTTAAAGATATGAATTTTATAACATGACAACTGGATATTTTTTATTATAGGAGATTAAATGAATATTTTCAAATTTAAATAAAATTGAATTTGAATATTTAATATTGATTTAAATTTGTAATTTGAGATTTTATTTAAATTTTATTAAAAATGATTAAGTGAATATTTTCAAATTTAAATAAAATTAAAGTTGAATTTTGAAATATTAATGAAATTTATCAAAATTGAGTCATTGTAAATTGTTTGAATATTTAAACTTTCGAACCTATTGAATTAGAAGTGGGTTAAATTTGTAGGTCATACCTGGATTTGAAATCGATATAAATTAAAAATGGCTTTAATGAGAATTTGAATTGAAGCTCTAACCTTTTTAATTGAAATTGTTGAACTGAGATTGATTTAAATTGAATTTTGGAACTAAAGTTGATTTGAATTGATTTGTGAAATTGGAAGAAACAATTCTAATTTGAAACTATTTTCAATATAAACTCTTTTAAAAATATAAACTATTTTAATATATATTATTTTAAATTTATAAACAATTTTAAATATTTTTTTTAATATATAAAGTATTTTAATCACTACACCAAAATAGGGAATTTGTAACGAATATAGTCGTTACAAAAGGAATTTATAACAGGTATAGTCGTGAGCGGTACTAGTGTGGGGAATGTCGTTACAATACTTCATAACGGAATTTATCCGTTACTAACTTTCTCCATTACAACGGATATTGTCATTGGTAAAATCACGATTTACAACGAATCTATTCGTTGTTATGTCATTATTTTTTAATGGATGTATTCCGTTACTAAGTTTCCCTTTTCTAATGGTAATAGGCGTTCCCACTACCATGCATTATCACGAAATGTTCCATTACAAACTTTGGCTTTATCAATGAACATACTCGTTATTAATTTCATCTTTGCCAACGAATATATTCGTGATAAATTACTAATCCATATGTGACCAAATTTCTACTATAATTCCTACTACAAATTATCTACTTCTATAATACAGAACATACATACATACATATCAAAACGTACAACAAAATTACAGAAATTAAAAGCATAAACACAACGAAACATACAACTTAAATATCAAAAATGTTTGATAATAAATTAAAGAAAAATTTGAAATTTCATAGGTTCATCATACATGACAAAAGAGCATTAGATATAAATATTACAACTTCTAACATAACTTGAGAAATAAATTCTAGACACTACAAATAGCGAACACGATACTCTGGCCAAATAACAAAGCCTCCATCAATTATATCAAATAGTTTGTAATTACCATTTTGTGGTGCTTCGTAAATAGGTGCTTCTGGATCAAACACTTTCTCCACCCATACAACTCTTTCTCCATGCACTACCTCTCTATGGTGGCACGTTTTCTGTGTTCCAAGATGGCATGTAGCAACCTCTTTCAACTCTTGTGATAGTAAGATTATAGATTGTCTCTCTATTGTGGAAGATTCAATAGCACCATTAGATTGAACACCCAATCTAGCCCTACTGTCATTGTGGCGCTCCATATTGGAAGCAACTTCATTCCTTGGTGTCACATTCCCTCCATATTGATTCATAAACTGCAACAAACTTTGTTGTATACTCATCATAGTGCAATTCATTGATTTAAATTCTTCACCTAGTCTATCTTGTGTGTTTTCAATCTTTATTTTCCATTTTCTATCTTCATTCTCCTAGAAATTAGCTATTTCCTTTGATACTTGTGTGAGCTTCACTTGCTTCATAGTCGATGTAGAGCTAATTGTGCGATAATAGCTTTTTCTTTTCTCATTCCCAAAAACTTCGGCAATGGGGTCATTCTCAAAATCTTCTAAACTTCTACTTTCATCACTGCCATTGAGACTAGCTTTTTCCTTTTGTCTTTCCTTCGCTGCTTCGATTAAAGCCTGCAAAATACCCAAAATTTTAAGTTATCGCCAAAGATGATGGCCTAGCTTGATATAAGTATTGTAGTAACATCAACAGTACTATATTGTTATCAATCTTTACATGTTCCAATTCATGTGCTATATCATATTTTCATATATGCTCATGTTTGGATTGCTATACATAAAATTATGGTCAAGTAGAGGAGTGCCAAAAAATTTGGAGGGTGGGGTAACTGACAGCTCTGATTCTCATTTCATGGTTTTATACAATGTTGGTGGTGTGGCTTTATGTAACTATCCTTCCCTGTTATCTTTTAGCAAGTTTAATGTTGCTGTCAGTTAAATTGTAAGGGTGATATTTTTTTTCAAAAATTTCAACCAGTTTTTCTTCAAATAACTTGATGTTGCTGAATATACCTTTTTTTTACATGTTATAGTTACAAAAACAAAGATAAAAACATTAACACATTGGTAATTGTAATGTATATATACTGACATTGATAATTGTAATTATCAATGAACCGATAATTTATATGTTAACAGTATCAACTGCTAGGGTATGGTCAATGTTATTCTACCCACTCTTGCATATTGTCCCTAAGAGAGTGATGCTGGCATTCTTTTAGTTGATAATTTACACTTTTCCTCTCAAAATCAAGGTTAATTTGAAAAGTACATGATAACTTATGTAGTATTTGGTTGTGCAATATGCATAATTTTCTACAAAAATAAAAATACAAAAAAGGGATTAATTAGAAAGTGCAATCAATTGGTTATGCAATAATGTAATTTTCTCTAATTTGTTAATTAATTAAGTATGACAATAGTTACCATTATATAATAATCTTTCAAATTGGAGATTTAATACAATCAACAATAAATTATTATACCAAGTTGGTATCATCAAAAATGTCGGTTTCTAACCATATATAATATCGATAGTAAATTAAAAACTTAATAGGTTGATAACAACTGTCAAATTGAAATTAATAAGGTTTACGTGTCAAATGAATTAGGAAACATATCTTAACCGATTTAATGGAGCAATATCAAATGTGTATCTTCAATATAGAAGCATTTTCAGAAAATCAAATAATTTACAATGGATCTAAATAGAAAGAAATATAATATTAAAATTGAAAAATGGGAAACCAAACCTGAAATCAATTGTTCAAGAATTTTACATGCAACAAAGAGGGAAAAATACTAAGTGCAAGTAAATATTGAAAATAAATATAATAGAATTCTACGCACAATATAAGAATTTTTGTTAATAATCTGTTGATTAAAGACACAATACAAAGAAGTATATTTTGTTTATTACTCAAAATTAATCAATGGTTTTACTTGTCTTTTCTACAATCTCGCTATAGCTTTTTTCAACTCAGAGAAGGAAATCCTCAAGCTTGTATGGAATGTATGCTTATAAAATAAAGAAATAAAAAATTAAATACTTACTTATATATACTGCTTTGATATTTGCTTATGCTTCAGCAGCTTCTGAGCAGAAAAGGAAACATCCAAAATGAGAAATGCTCACTTAATAATTGACATAAATAAGTAAGAATTTTAGTACTCTTATAAGTTTGTGACTGCATAAAAAATCAATTAATTTTTTAATACCGGCTATTGTTTTCATTGAACTCATTATTTATTTCCTAAAAAGTTATGGTTTCATTGCATATAACCAAGACATTATTTTTCCTTGCTCGCTACTCTGTTTTTAATTTTCTACTGTTAGTTGTCTATTGACTATATGACTGGGACACAATACACTGTTTACTTCTATAACCATAAGTAGATGATTTCGTGCTCGAAGGCGTTGATAGTCTAACAAGGAAAGGTATCGGCATCAAGTGGCTATGGAACAAGGTACAAAAAACATTTCTTATGGTATAACTGCTCAGTTAGACTATGCGAACCGCACATAGTATTGCATCCTTTACTAAAGCTCCATCTACTAACATAGCCAATTGGTTTAGTAAGACAACAAACTTCAACTTCATCTAAGAGACATATGATAAAACTATCATTTGTTGGGATACATATGATAGATCTAAAAACTTGGTAAGTAAATACAGGTTTAGAAAAACACATAGACCTTCCTCCAGTTTATATTTATAATTTATAAGATTCATTTTCTTTGCATAGTACGCCTCCATTTACTTGCACATCATACTTTGAATCAAAGTACTAATGTATCAAGATGTACCTGGTATGCATAAACATGAATGGCCTTTGGCAATACCATCTTTTAAAAATTAAAAACAAGCAAATAAAATTAGCTAACCATAATCATATGCCTCTTGCTAATGTAATATAATACACTTTTATAAGTAATTCAAAGTAACACAAGTTTTTATATTTTCCTAATTTTTTTAAAAACTAAATTGCTTATAAACCCTAAGGTCAACTAAATCAAGTCAAAACATGCCATTACATAATGGCACTTAAAATCTTATAATTAATCTGTGGGAGAAAGTTGGGTTTTTTATTAGTACAAACTACAGTACACTACAATATATAGTTATGGCAGTAATATATCTCTCTATGTAATGGTAGTTGACTATATAC
Organism: Allium fistulosum; assembly: GCA_030737815.1. Lineage (NCBI taxonomy): Eukaryota > Viridiplantae > Streptophyta > Magnoliopsida > Asparagales > Amaryllidaceae > Allium > Allium fistulosum. The sequence continues at coordinate 1,362,290,612 of CM060902.1, read as the reverse complement.
ATGTCTCCTTCGGTTGGTTTCTCTATAATAAGAAATTTTGGTTGTTTTCACCAAGAACTTCAGCCTACCAGTATACAACAGAAACAATAATCAAATTCATACATCTAACACGCAACATGTCTATTCAACAAACAGGTTAAATATAAACACCGTTACAATCTGCAACTGACTTTATAATAGTACTTTGTTCTTTACAGTGTCTTGCAAAACTATATTGGAACATTTAACATTACACACTACGTTCAATCACAGCTGCATCAGGTACAAGAAAAAAAAACTTCACATCAAACCTACGTACCGAGCTATGGGTACTTCTCATGCACTTTGCTACCGGAAGATATAATACACTTAATGGATTGGTTATATACTTTCAGCATTTCTACAATTCCATGAAATGATCGACATTTCTACGGTTCTATGAATTATTGATTTATTTTGTCTCAACGCAAAAATAGAAAAAAGTGACTAGCACAGATATTTTATCTCCCAAAAAATGCATACTGTGAATCTATTCCTATTTCCTGTAATGTTTAATCTATTTCTATCTTGGCTAGCTGTGATGATTTACGTTGACATGGAGGGGCTTTAATTTTATATGTTGCAAAGCTATTAGGTTAACCATTTTTTTTGTTCAAATATTCCTATTTCTAGTTATATATGCATGCTTGATTTAAAATCACATTACTATACTATTTATAATGGTTTTTTCAGTGAGCAAGCTTGACATTCATAATAGAGAGAAAGATCATAAATGATAAATCGTCACATGTCATAAGCCCAACCCTGAATAATAATGGATTGCTGCAGCAATCCATAGCTTAAAAGGATAAATGTCAAATTTACGAATCATAAACAAAAAAATATATCAAACTGGTGTTACAATTTTTTTATGTAAACCTGAAACCTAAAATATAGTTAAAGAGCCACTTATTCAGTCCAACAACCTTTCGGAATCAAATATTACAATTACATATGCAACCTGACACAAACATGATAAATATGAGTAATCAGATTGCATTTGCAAGTAAAATTGTACGGGGAGTATTTCTGCACCTACTGTATTTGGTACATTTTCAAAATGAGTTATGTAAAGACCATGATTGTTCTGTATTCAGTGTAAATGATTGGCTGTAGTCAAATATAAAATCACAGCTCACAGAAAGAATTTTCAAGACACTATCACATTTGACTCCATGGATGATATAATTTCATAAACTCATCTAAATTTGAGTTTGGAGGAATCTTATGTTCACATGCTTCAAAAGTATTTGATTGAAAAGCATTGAAAGAATTCTTATTAAAGCGATAGACAGAAAAAAATCAAAGCTAGGAGTGCAAGCCTTGTCGTGCTCAATGGTTATAGTCATCCACAGAAAGGTATTGTTTGGCATTAACATTTATGTCAGCTACATACTCAAATCGCAACCTAGGTGGCAGCATTAGGTAAAACCTATGACGATGCATGCATGAAAGAAAACCAAACCAACCAGCCTTTTGTAAAAAATGGACAGCTAATTTGAATGGTCAACAAGCCATTCAAATACAGCATGTAAACTGTTTTCCAGCTGTGCTTTATTGCATATACAGACATACTCAAGAAGACTAACATGTATTGCAGTAACAGGTAACATTATTTTTAGAGAGGTGGGTCTATTTTTAATATTTTGGACAACTCCTGCCACAACTACTAACATGTGCTGCACACCTGGCAACAAACACAATGACACATCCACCAAAAATTTCGTATTATGCCCACGACTCAAGTTTGAATCCTTATTCCTGTAACAATCCTCGGATTTTTTTTTGACAATAGTGACACCAAATATAATTCATCAAATGTTCTAAGTTTGATACATGTAATTGATTATAAATTATATTTAGGCATTGCATTCTGGAAGAAGACTTTTCTTTACATTATGTTATACATTATTTCTAGAATTAATACACTTTATATGTTGTTAAGTCAAAATAATTCATGAAGATACCAGCAATCAAAATCAATTAGCAATAAATATGTAATGGAAATAAAAAAAGAAACCTTATAGAAGCAGCTAATAAAATTGCAGGTAGGAAGTAAAGTAGTTATAGTTTCGACCTCAAGCAACATACATCGGAAATCAAACAAGAATTCAAGCACAGGGCGAATGGGTCATGAGAGAATAGAAAACGTAACATGATATATTTGACAATCCAAAAAGAAGTTTATGGAAATAAAACATCAACATTAGTAAGGTAGAATCAATTCTCTGAAGTTGGATTATAAAAGTAAATAGCAATACCTTTCCAAAAATGCTGATTCTGCCAAAGATTTTACTTGAGAAGGATTTGCCCTAGAAAATTGAAAGCGGCTCCTGAAGGCTTTTGCCCTAGAAAAATTATATAGAATTTGGGAAAGATGCGGCCGATTAAAGTGGGAAGCGTGATAAGTGTTGTGAGATGAGATCTTTAATGTTTTCCATCTTTATCCTTTTGTTTTTATTTTATTTTCATTTTTACCAAATGTTGTAACGGTTCGATAGCGTGAACAAATGAATTTTTGTCATTGGAGATTATACTGCTCTTTTTCCAACAGCTTTAAAAAATTTATAACGGAGTTTAAGTGTTATTATTTTATAACAGCATCTGAATGTTAGCAATCAAGAAATACTTCTGTTTGGAATTCCATGTTTTAGTGTAGTGATCTAAAACCTATTTTTAAATATAAACTATTTTTAATGTATAACTATTCCAATATATAAGCTACTTTCAAATATTCAAACTGTTTAAGTTGGAACTGTTATGATTTAGATTTAATGGATTTAAATGCAAATACTTTGATAGGATGGTTTAACCTATTTTGTGGTTATGATTTTTGAAATGAATATGATTTAAAGTGAACAATGATTTCGAAAAAGATATGATTTCGAAAGTGAATATGATTTCGAAAGTGATATAATTTTGAAATGAATATGATATTTTGATATGAAGTATGAACTGTTTGAAATGAAAGTGACCACGGTGTGAAATAAGCGTTGGGTTGCTAAAGAGACCTGGATCGGATATTGTCATACTCTCTGCCAATACTGAAACCCACTTTAACAACTATGCACGTGGTGGAGAATCCAAAATGAAGTAGGATGGTTGGCGAACGTTTGTTTGAGGAATGAACGCAGCCCTGACCCCCTCGGGTTAGCTTGATGTGACTAAAACAGGAACCACGCCAGGCCAAGTGAGGTCGCACCTCCGTTCGAGAATGCTTCTTCGATACCATTTTATTACTTTGTGATTTGATTCGGTGCACCTTTGATTATGGGAGTGTGTCTCTAGGTGGGCGGTAGTAGCTGCTATGCGTTACCACCAGTCCGGATCCGCAAAATGGTATATCCTACCCTGGGCATTGCCTTGCGTGCCTTGTCGCATGCCTTATCACGCCCAGTACGAGTTTGGTTTATGTACGTATGGAGTGCTCTCCGATAGCCCACCGGTTTAGTGGAGTTTACAGTACTGTATAGACTACGGAATTAATATAAAATGTGTTAAGGGGGATATAGGTAACGCCTTAATACTATTTTAATATTTTACTTTACTGTAGACATTATCTATGTAGCGTATTTTTACTGTGTATATAGATAGTTCCACGGATCCTTAAAGGATGGAATCCCAAACATCCTTTAAGTCATATTGCATTTCATTTGGACATTTCACTTGAGTTGATTTACTTGCATAAGAATGTTAATCCTGACTCGAGTGTTTTGTGTTTTGCTTTATGCTCGCGTCAGACTGAGTGTCACAATATTCGAGACTCACCTTTGGAGCTTTGCTTGGAGATCTATCTTTTATCTGTTCGGCTTTCCAATTATTTCAGTTATTTCCAGTTGTTTATGTTTAGACTTGTCTTTTACTTATGTATTGAGACTTCTTGTATTTGGGATTTCTGTTGCATTTTGCTTTAGACTCTGATGTTTATGTAGTAGCTTCATGAACTACTATTTATCTATTCCACTGCTTATTGTTGTATTACTCTGTGTCTGTGATTATGTGATTGATTTATTTACTATATATGCTAAGTTTTTGCCAAATATAAAATTAACAATCCGTTGTTTTGAGCAATTCAAGTCCGACTTGTGTGGATGATTTTCAATTTGAATGGTTCAAAATAGCGGGTTGTTACAAGTGGTATCAGAGATCTGGTTTAGGCAAAACTTAGCATATGGGGTAAAATCTCATTAGAGATAGGGTAGTAATACCCTAGAATGAGTAAAAATAACTACAGAATCATCTTCGTTCGAGCTTGAAATTTTTTGTTAGGATCCTCTTTGATTTGGATTTCTTTCGAATTTTTGGAACTTTACCTTTGTTCTAAATCCATTCTTGCCTTTTCCTGTTTATGTTCTTCTTGATACTGGAGCATCGCATAGCTTCATTCCTGTTGATCTCTGTAATAAATTTGAGCACATCTTGCAACCCTAATTGGCAACTCAATCCTTCTGTGTGACCAATCCCATCGGCGGTCCCGCTAACCTTAGTATGATTTGTAAAGGAGTTAAACTCCTTTACAACAAGAGTCGATTCACCGGAGATTCCTACGTCCTCAGTTTTGATGCTTTTATTTCTTGCAAAGCCCAAACCGTTTCTCTAGAAGACGACCAGGGAAATTCTCTTGTGATCGAATGTCGATTGCCTCGGAATTATGCAGGTAGTTTTATCTTCTCGCTTGGTTCTCAGCCTAGTGATCTTGTGTGATGCCCCACCTCTATACTCACACTAGCCAAGGACACTACGGGGTAATGCCGTTGACTAGCACGAAGAATAAGGCTGTTGAGGAGCGACCATCTGTGTAATTGCTTTGTGCGAGTACCGATATGTCAAATAGTATGACATGCATTTCGTTTCAAGAGGAAATCCGACATATCAAATACAAACTCAAAGCTACCACACAGTGGCTATTTGGGCTTCAGAAACAAATATAGAAATGAGCATAACACAAATCAGTCACAGATATTCATATCACAAAGGAGGAAACAGATATGAATATTACACATAAAAGTGTACATCAAAATAGTGGTCATACAAGATCCACTACATAACAAAAGAATAGGTAAAAGTGCTAGCAAAAGAATATGTATACATCAAGGAGTCTCTAACTCAAATGTATAAAAGCAAAAACTACTAATTTAAAGTAGTTAGCCAAAAATCAGATGATGGTCCCAGATAAGAAGTCAAGCATAAGTACCAGAAATACCTCGCCTTGACTCGAGTATTATTTAAGAAGAAAATAATAAACCGATCGGTCTAGCTATAAATATCATATAAAATGAGATAAGATAAGAGATATCACAAAAAATGTATGATAACAAAATTCCATACTGTGACAAGTATACATCAGATAACAACAAAAATCATACAATATCTTAAATATTCTCAAACACCAAAGTAAATGTCATATTCTTTAAATTATTCACCAAAACAATAATATTGACAAAACATATCAATGCCGATCGCAAAAATCGGTGAAAATACAAATTCTAGAAATCATCAACTAGAAATCCAGAAATCATAAAAACGGGAAGGCCTATCACAAACGAAAGCATGAAAACTCACCAACACATGTATCACAAATGGGTCGCTATCCCATAAACCGAACATCGACGCACCTAAAAAGATACGCCCCATGCACAATCGAACATCGATGCACCTAAAAAGATATGCCCCATGCTTAGTCGAACATCGACGCACCTTAAAAGATACGACCCATGTCTAGTCGAACATCGACGCACCTAAAAAGATACGCCCCATGTCTAGTCGAACATCGACGCACCTAAAAAGATACGCCTCATGTCTAGTCGAACATCGACGCACCTAAAAAGATACGCCCCATGTACCGACTTATCGAGCCGATTGCTCCACGAACGGTCCAAAGACCATGGGTCGCTACCCCATAAAAGTGAGTTGAAGCTCTATAAAACGGGGTACAGTCCCTCACGTGGACAAAGAAACATCGCACATCGCTAGTCTAAATCACCAAAGGATCATCATTGATCGATAAGTGTAAATTACACTAAGCTAGTAAATATATGAGTTTAGCTTCATGTTCCATAACCACTGGCTTAACTTAAATATTTACGAACAAATTGTAGATTTCCACTCGAAAATTGTCACAAGAGTTCAATCGAACAAGTCCAAGAATTAACCGACGAAGTAAACGCAAGCGTTTTATACCACTTGTTTTGCTAAGCCGTTTAATTAGATTTCTCATACGAATGAGGTAAAGGTTTGTGTATACTAATAGATTTGGAAATCGGTTTTAAAAACGAGCTTTGTATTAAAAATAACGTTGAAATCATTTTTGCGAAAGAGTTTGAGTATTTACTACTAGTATAGAAACCTTTGTATTTTTAAAAATGACAAATCACCGAAAACGATTGTAGAAACAATCGATCACCAAAAATTCACATACAATGACGTGAATTAAATCCATAAAAATAGATATCAAATCCATCAAATGAATATTTCCAAAAATCCAAAGAAAGAAGTAATCAAAGTCGATAATAAGTGATAACAACTAACCGGATCAACAAAAATCGATTAAAATTGGAAATCCACTAAAAATAGGCAAATAGGCAAAACTGAACATTTCCAGACGTCTGGTTTAGAATCCAAACGTCTGGATTTAGGTTCTGGAAATAATCCAGAAAACCCCCAGACGTCTGAAATTTCAAGGCAAACGTCTGAGACCTATCCAGACGTCTGGAATTGGTTTCTGCCATTTAGTTTTCTGCGTGCTTATATTTTTTTCCATAGATCATAACCAGACGTCTGGACTTGACATCCAGACGTCTAGTCACCTGGTCTGGGCAACAACTTGCCTAGGCCAGGATGGCCAAAACGATTCGGGAGCGATCGGATGACCAACGACGACTAGGGATTTATGCCAAGCGACAACCCAGCCTTATTGGCTCTTCGATACACCCCAAATATCACGTCCAAACATCCATAGTAGGATTTTCATAAAATTGGACCAAAACACCAAAATTTGGAAAATTCACCAAATCAATTCAAATCAAAAGCAAATGAACATGCACAAATGTTAGGAATTCATACCTAACAACAATGAAAGTTATAGACGTAGATGCGAGTTAAAGAACTCACCTTTAAACCCAAAAACAACGAATGAGAAGCTCAAAAACAAAGGAAAGATCAACTACTCTTCAACTTCAACTCTAGAAGCTTCAATCTAAGATCATAAGCAAAATTTCCTAAGTTAGTTTATAGGAAATTTCTGAAATTGGAGGGAGATTGAGTTGGAGAAGAAGAAGAGGATGCTTACCTAAGCTTCTCTTTGATTTTGGAGCTAGAATCTTGAATTTCCTAGTAATTTAGGGTTTAGGAATTTTGATTTCCCTTTCTTTCCCCCATTTTTCTTTTGAGCTAGAGTGTTAAGAAATGAAGAATGAAATGAATGAAGAGGAGTTGAGTTAGGGTATTAGGTTGGGTTAGTGAGCTGAAACCCAAACCCAAAGCCCAAAATAGAAAAATAGCAAAATTCTACTCAACCCCAAACATATCAATGTTTATACTCAAAAAAGTTGTAAACGCTATTTTGGACTCAATGGAAGTGGTCTCGAGTCCCAATTCGATTGTTTACAAAAAGTAAAATTTCGGACTTTAATCTGATTAACGATGCTATATTTAAATAAAACATTTAAATATACAATCGTAAAATATGCGGGTTGTTACAGACTCCCCTCCTTAAAGAAATTGCGTCCTCGCAATACTTAAGAAGAAAATAAAAAGTAAAAACCATACTAAGGCATAATAACAAAAAAGAAGAAATTTTGAAATGAGAAGTTCACCTTAAAAGAGCACGAGAGAGTAAGTCCGGATGTGTTCGCTCGATGAATTCTCTATATTCCCAAGAGCAATCCTTAGGATTTGAGGACCATTGAACTTTCACAAATGGAACATCTTTATTTCGAAGGCATTTAACCTCCGAAGTAAAGATACGAATATGATGTTGCTTATAAGTCAATTTAGGCGAAACCTCAATTTCTTCAATAACACCGGGCTCAAGAATAGAATCAGAATCCCTAAGGCATTTCCGTAGTTGAGAAACGTGGAACACGTCATGAATAGCAGAAAATTGAGCCGGTAATAAAAGGTGATAAGCCACGGAAGCAATGCGTTCGGTGATGGGAAACAGGCCAATATATCGAGGTGCTAAATTTTCTCGATCGACTGAAACGCACATCACCCATCATAGGTGAGACACAAATGAACACCAATCTCCCACAGAAAATTTTTAATTCCTTCTTCGAATATCAGCATAGGATTTTTTTCTCTTTGAGCTTCTTTCATCCTATGACGAATAAGGTCAATCTTTTTTGTCGAATCACGAATAAAATCAGGACCTAAAACCAGCTTCTCACCCGCTTCAAGCCAACACGAAGGAGATCGCATGGCCTTCCGTAGAGTGCCTCGAAAGGTGCCATACCAATATTAGATTGGAAGCTATTATTATAGGAAAACTCAACAAGAGAAATATGATTTTCCCAACTTCCACCAAAATCAAGAGCACATGCACGAAGAAGATCTTCAAGAGTTTGATTTACACGCTCTATTTTTCCATCGGATTGAGGACGATAAGCGGTGCTAAAAGAGAAGGATGAGCCTCAAGGCTATATAAAATAAGAGACGAACATGAATTAGATTCATGATCTCGAATCTCACAAGTGGATAAAGTCTCGAGATCATTCCATTCGGATATCATCATTAAAACAACCGCTTGTTGCTTACGACTAAGGGCATCAGCAACACGATTACCCTTTCCGGGAGTATAGAGAATATCAAGATCATAAGATGCAAGGAAATCGAGCCAACGTTGTTGACGCAAATTAAGTTCCTTTTGAGAAAATAAATACTTCAAAGATTTATGATCGGTGTAGAGAACAAATTTCTCTCCCAAAAGATAATGATGCCAAATTCTAATAGCGAAAACAATGGCCGCAAGCTCTAGATCATGAGTGGCATATTTAGTCTCGGTGTAACAACCCGTAAATTTTAACCGTTTTAATAACGTAATTAATTGAAATTTTGCGAAATTTTAAAACGATAAAATTTTGAAATAAAAATTTAATATTTGGAATACGTCTAGTTAAACATAGCAACTGGTAAATTTTCGTCCGAAAATTTGAAAGTTTATTTCGTGCGTAAATTCACTTCAATTTAATCAGTTAAAAAGCAATGAAAATAAAATGTTTCCGAAACCTAAATATTTTTATATAGAAAAATTCTAAACCATCTTCTGAGCATGATGTTAGTTTGTCGTTTATCCAAATTCGGACATCTTTGGCTCCGTCGATCTTATTTTTCAGTGTTTTTCTTGCACTTTCCGCTAATAGAAAATTCGAATTTTATAATTCAATCATACCACTGATATTTTTATACTGTTTTGATCGTCACGCCATGCTGATCTCCGCACTATATTTCATTGTGTATTTTTGACGTCTAATACGCGACGAAATCGGTATAACGATCCATCGTTAACCGGTACCGGTTCGATGCGTTATTTTTGTGACCATCCAACTATCCAACTTTCCTCCGTAAACCCAACAGCCACTACATTTAATTATTTCTAAATCCAAATTCATGACCTTTACTATTCACAAGATCCTGGATATATTCTTCCATTCGATTCTCCGGTTCACTTTCTCTCTTCCTTCTGTTACTTTATTTCCCAGTAATATTATACGTTGAATTCTTGCTTTGTCTTCCTACCATTTCTTTTCCATTTCGCACGTCTTCATTTTTGTTCTCCACCACAAATGCTCCACCCCATTTGCATATGCTTAGCCGAACCTCCCTCTAACCCGCGTCTCCTACCACCTAAACCCCCTTCGCCTTATCTCTTCCATGCCGTGACCAACCTACATCGAACACCTGTGCTTGCCCGCCTTCCCACATCATCAACCCCACAACCCAAACGCCAGATCCACTCCTCCACTCCGCTGGTACACATAGCCAAACCCGCACCTCCCATCGCCTCTCGCTGCCATGAAATCTCAACGCAAACCCACGATAGCCACCACCAACAACAGCAGCTCTGAACCCAGCCTTCCCCTTTCACCTCCTCCCGTGCTCCACAGCAACACTCCGTCTACTCCACACCCCTTAGCAACCACCTGCATCATGTGACAACCCACGCACTGACCATCTCCACCTTTACAGCCGCCACCACCGCCGAGATCCACCAGCACCGGACACCACACACGCGCCTTCTCCTCCGTGTTATCTCACGTCCACCCATTCCCATTAGCCACCGAATCATCTACCACGGCAAGCCACACCGCCCGACCCTCTTCCCTGACCTTGCCTTGTCACCGCCTGTCACCTCCGAAGCAGCCTACGTCGAAGTAGTCAACTCCCCTAAGCCAAAGCTCCATTCCCCTATTTGCCGCATCCCCAACTCGTCTCGCCATGCCACTCCACTCATGCTGTCCTCCTTCCGCACGACCAACTTCGGATCCGCAACTCTCTCCGGCGTCATCCCCACCATCAGCTCGCCCCTCCGTCTTCCTCCATTGGCAGCAACAGCCCTTGCCAAGCCTCATAGCATTTGGAAGCTGCAACACACTCTTTATATATATAGGTAATATATAGTGTTTGTTATATATATATTCATATATTTTCAAAATGGTTTATTTATGGATCTATAATCTTTTAAAATCTACATATGAATATTAGATTAAGTAAGTTATATATACTTGTCTACCATTAGTACAGATCTATTGCTTTAAAATATTACGTTAGTTTTATATATATATTATATATATGCCCTTTTTAGTGTTCATTATATTATATAAAGCAGCAGTGAATATGTACAGCAGTATATATATGTTCATATCAATAACATGCAATCGGTTGTATATATATAAAGCTTATTTTGATCTTAAGATATTATATGTATGTATTGATGTTGTGTAAATGTTTTAATATTTAAAAGTTTTGAACCTATTGAAATCAAAATGGTTTAAGTTGTAATGCAAATATGTATTTGGAATTGTTATCAAATTTTAGTGACTTATTTAGAGTTTGAATTAAGGTGAAATCGATAAACTGAGATTTGGGTTAAACGGGATTTTTGGAATTCGAGTGCATATATAAGTTATATAAGGGTAATAAAGCACAAGTTACTTTTATGCTGCTGTAGCTATATACATAGGTTTATATAAGATTTAAATGATTTTGTTTTGGTAATGTATTTTTTTATTCCATATTGATTTTAAAATCACCTATATACGTATAAATATATATAAGGCAGTATATACAATGTATAGATTTTATTTGTTACACATCTGACCTGTCGAATTATATATAAGCAAGTTGTTGGTATATACTATTTATTTTATAACTGTTCTAGTATGAATGTTTCATATACTATATATAGATATCTGTTTATACGTAATCTGCTTATATATTAGTTTATAAATAGTTGATATTGATGTACCGTATATAGTTTGAGATTTTGCATTTGGGCTGTCTTGTTATTTTTTCATATTTGTAAATAATCATGACTTTGAAAATTGATATTATTTTAATATTTGTCTTATATTGAATTATTGGAATATATATATATATATAATAATATATATACTGTATATATCTAGATAGTTCTGATTTGATTTCGTCAATTCTAATTTATCAGCTTCGTCCATCAAATTCATGCCGATCTTGTCGTTTTGGGATTTGTGACTGGATTTCGTAACTCAACTTCTTTGTTTATCCTCTAACCTCAAAAGGTGAGCAATCACTCATGATTTACATTCTTTTATTTATTAAATTTGATTTCAATTGAAACGACAATTGAAATATGCTGCTGTTAGATATTTACACTGTTATTACCTGTATCAGTTCACCTGTGACATTTGACACCAATATCTGTTATATATGCAATGATAATCCAGTTTGGTTGTTAAATGACTGATTGTTTGATGTTTACAATTGGACGTTAAAATTGTAATGTATAAAGTGATAAATATTATGCAAATAAATTTGACGTTGGATAATTAAAATTTGAATCGACACATATGTTGAATTTGATTAGTTGAATATGACCCCTTTTAATTGTTAAATTAATTGACATGTAGAATAGTGATAATTACACTTTGAACCATTGAACGTATATTTGATTAATTGTTGTAGTGTTAAAATTGAAATCGAATGACAATTGAAGAACCGTATAAATATTAGTGTAATAATCTTTAATCTACATGAAATGATAGTGTAGATTCTAGAAATAATTTTATTAATTTACACAAATAACAATGTGAATTAATACGATTATTTCGGGATTAATTGAATTGATTATTGGATTGATATTGATTGTTGTTATTGCTTGTTTATTTACTTGACACCATCCCAGTTATCACACTGCAAATTCCCTTTGCTATGTTTTGATTTTGAATTGAATTGGAATCGGGTTGAAATGATAAATACCCAAATTAAACTTTGACCTAGGATAGAGAATTAAATAAAACCCGATTGGTCAATAATTTGATTAAAAATAAAATAAAGATTTTATTTGAATAAAGAATATGGTTTTGAAATGAAGTTGAAATTTAAATTTTAATCAAAGGAAATGTTAATATTTAATAATCCGAAACAAAATGTTAACATAGTAGTTGTTGAAGGAATGTTGTTTTAAAATTAATTATTTAATAATTAAATTTGGAATTATTAATAATCAATTTTTGAAATTTGTTAATAATTAAGTTTTGAAATTATTTGATAATTAAATAAGATTGAATTATTTAATAATTAAATTGAATTGAATTCTTTATTAAGTGAAATTGAACTTCTTGAATAAGTGAAATTAAGTTTCTTTATTAATTGAGTTTTGCAATTATAACTAAGTAAATAAATAAGTGAAATTGAATTTCTTTAACAAGAATTAAAATGGGATTTACTGAATTTATGAAGAACTTGAAATTTAAAGAATTGATTTGACAAATTTAATTTAATTTAATTTGATTTTTTGATATAATGAAATTGAACTTAAGTAATTGATTTAATGAATTGGAAATTTAATAGAAATTGTTTTGAATGACAAGTTTACTTAATGAATATTGAATGAAATCGATCAATGGATTTGAATTGATTTGAATGTTAGATTAATTTAATTTTGGAATGAAACTTATATACGAACTTGAATCAATATTTGAATTGTTTTAAAATAGAAATCGAAATTGTATTATAAGATTTTGAAATGGTAATTTGAAAGTTTTGGAACGTAAATTATGGGAAATTGATTTAGAAAGACAAATGAAATGTTGGTTTTCAAATTCTAATTGAAATTGTAATTGATTTGGTTTTGAAATTTATTAAAAAACCAATCGGTGTAATAATTACGAAGGTTATTAAAGAGACCAGAATCGGTTAGGGACATACTCACTGTCTAAACCGGAAACCACTTTAATAACTATACGCGGAGTGTGATCCAGAATGAAGTGGTTGGAATGATGTACGTGATGACTGAAGAAAGAGAACGATAATGGATAGCCTTGACACTTGTGTCAAATTGGAAATGACTAAAACAGGAGCCGTGCCGGGCCAATGGAGGTCAGCTACCTCAAGCGAACACACATCTTCGAAAATTACTCATTACTTGTTGTCGATTGGTGCACCCTTGATTTTGGGAGTGTTGTTTCGCGGTGTTGCGATCGCTGCGGCGATGCGTTCTCACCAGTCCGGATCAGGCAAACGGTAGTTTCACTACCTTAGGTATTGCCTCATGTGCCTTGTCATACTTGTTCCCTATGCGCGACCACTACGATTTGTTTTGTGTTATACCTATGGAGTACTCCCTGATAGCCCACTAGTTTACGGTGGAGTTTACAGTGCTGTATAGATTATAACGCTTATATAAAATGTGTTAAGGGGGATAATGGTAACGCCTTAACACTATTTTGATACCTTATATTACTGATAGACATTATCTACCTAGCGTACATTACTACCTAGTAGATAGTTTAACGGATCCTTAAAGGATGGTTATTCCAAACATCCTTTGAGTTACTTGTATTTCAATTGCTATTTCACTTGAGTTGGATTTATTGATATAAGAATGTTAATCCTGACTCGAGTGTTTTGTGTTTCTTTATGCTCGGGTCAGACTGAGTATACCAGTATTCGAGACTCACCTTTGAAGTTGGAGCTTTGCTTGAAGATCCAGCCATCTATTCTGCTTTCAGTATTCGATGATTCCAGTGATGTATTCTGATTTGTATCTGATGTATCATATTACTCTTCCGTTGTATCTGGTTTAACTCTGATGTAACTTATATATTTATATAGTAGCTTCATGAACTACTATCTCTTTTATTTCCGCTGCATTTATTACTCTGTGTCTGTGATCTGTGATTATTTATTTACTGTATATGTTCAGTTTTGCCAAATTTAAATTAACAACGCGGTATTTTGAATCATTCAAGTTCGACATGTGTGGATGCGAATGGTCCAAAATAGCGTGTCATTACAGTTGGTATCAGAGCTTTGGTAGCTCTAGGCAAAACTTTGCATATAGGGTAAATGTATTTACAGAATCACTCTCATTCGAGTTTCAATCTCTTCCTTTTGACTCGATTCCTTTGAACTTTGGAACGTTCCCTGCAGTTCCAAATTTCATTCGTGTTCCTTACTATTCGTCTTTTTCAATTCTGGAGCATCGTATAACTCCACTTCGAATGACCCTTATAATGAATCGGCGGTCTCGCCAAACTTCGAATGATTTGTAAAGAAGTGAAACTCCTTTACAATTGACATTGATTTACCGGAGATTTCTGTATCCTCGGTTTACGATGCTATCTATCTCCTGCTATACCTGAATTCCATCTCTTGAGACCGATGGTCGATTTACCTCAGAATTCAGCATCGATCTTATTCTTGAAGTTACGGACGACCCGGTTAAGGTTGCCCGTGAATTAAATAAACTTACCCATCTCCCGATTCTGTTATTGAATCATCTTATCTTTTCTTTCGAATTTGTCTTCGAATCAGAATTCTCTTTGATTTGAGTCCATCAAATTTGAATCTCTATACTTGCTTTGAATCCATTCTTGTATCGTCGAGCGAAGAAGTGTATTTGTAAATAATTTTTTAAAATGTTTTATATTGTGTTGTTTGAGTTGTTGATGTTGATTTGGGTTTTCGATCGATTTGTCTGATCAACGCTATCGATAGGATTTCCAAAACACTTGAGCAGGGCAAACTAACACAATATCGTTTTCAAATTTGATAAATAAAATAAAAGTTTTGTATGATTATATTATATATAAATATAAGTTTTCTGAAATTAAATGGTTAATGAATTTGTTGTTTGAAATAATAATATTTGATTATCATTTATTGTTTTGTAAACAATTGACTATTACAATATTAATAAATGAATTTATAAGCTTGGTTATAATTTGATTTGGAATTTGAAATGTATTTAAAAAAATTTTTTTTGAGAATTTAAATTTCCGGTGATTTCAAACTTTGATTTGAAAGTTTTAAAGTGTATAGTATTTAAAATATTTTCGAATATAAATCGTTTTCAAAGAATTTTAAATGTTGAAACCAGTGCTCTTCTCTTTGTTGCTGGAAAATAATTTCGGTGATGGCGGCCGCATCATCGACATTCATTTTTGAGTTTCGAAGTGGAGAGACTATTATGTAGCTTTGCTATGGTTTTGTTTTGAAAAAGAAAAATATTTTAATTTGAATTTCTTTAGTATAATTTGATTTATATATATATAGGTATCTTATTTTAAAATTTTAATTTGAATTGATATAAATATATAGATATATCTCTAAATTGTTTGAAGTAAATCAGAGATTTAAATTCTTAAATTTTAGGTTAAAGATGATTTTAATTATAAACTGAAGTCAAAAATCTTGGATAAATATTTAACTTGAAATAACTAGATTGTAAAATTTTATTTATATAATACTCAATTCCATTTCAATATAACTTACCTAAATTATTCAGAAGATAAAATGTAGTTGGATAATGTACAATAATAAAATAAAAATGTCTTTATAAACAAATGTACAAACATATTATAAACACTCAAATTTTATTTGTAAAGACATTAATAGAGTTTGATAGGATAATAAATAATTGAATAATAGATGAGACAAATAAATTTGTTTTGAAAGAATTAATAAATTGAAATTTGATCAACTTATGAAAGTACCTTGAATTTAAAGCAATTAGTGAGTATAAATTAATTTAAATCGAAACTTTTATGGTTTAAATTAATTTATATGGGTTAAATATATGGGATAAGATATATTAAGTAGAATAAATTTAATAATAATTTGGTATGAAGAAGAATTAAATTTGTCGAATAAAGTGTGATTATAATAAATGACAATTCAAATTTAGGACTTTTGAAATTGTTAATTTAAGAAAATTGGAGAATATACAATAAATTGTCTTTATAAATAAAATGTGAGTACGTATAATAAATGTTATTCACTTAAATTTTAAACTATAAAATGTTTATGGAGATAAATAGAATAATAAGTTAAATAAATAATAGGTATGATTAATAGAAGAAAATTTGTATTGAAAATTAATAAATTGAATTAAATCAACTTAAGGGAGTATCTTGGATTAATTGAATTTAAATTGAATTTCATTTGAAAGAAACCTTTTGTACCTAACATTAATAAATGTGAAATCAAATCAATTTAATGAAAACCTTGAAGAAAAAAACAAATTGTTGAATATAAATTTATTTAAGTTGAAATTTATATGTTAAATAAATTGTTTTATTTTGTTTCAATCTATTTTCTTTCTAGTTGTTTCTATTCTCCTACCCCGTTCCTTTTCGGGGACGAAAAGTTTTGAGTGGGGGAGAGTGTAACAACCCGTAAATTTTAACCGTTTTAATAACGTAATTAATTGAAATTTTGCGAAATTTTAAAACGATAAAATTTTGAAATAAAAATTTAATATTTGGAATACGTCTAGTTAAACATAGCAACCGGTAAATTTTCGTCCGAAAATATGAAAGTTTATTTCGCGCGTAAATTCACTTCAATTTAATCAGTTAAAAAGCAATGAAAATAAAATGTTTCTGAAACCTAAATATTTTTACAAAGAAAAATTCTAAACCATCTTCTGAGCAAGATGTTAGTTTGTCGTTTTTCCAAATTCGGACATCTTTGGCTCCGTCGATCTTATTTTTCAATGTTTTTCTTGCACTTTCCGCTAATAGAAAATTCGAATTTTATAATTCAATCATACCACTGATATTTTTATACCGTTTTGATCGTCTCGCCATGCTGATCTCCGCACTATATTTCATTGTGTATTTTTGAAGTCTAATACGCGACGAAATCGGTATAACGATCCATCGTTAACCGGTACCGGTTCGATGCGTTATTTTTGTGACCATCCAACTATCCAACTTTCCTCCGTAAACCCAACAGCCACTACATTTAATTATTTCTGAATCCAATGTCATGACCTTTACTATTCACAAGATCCTGGATATATTCTTCCATTCGATTCTCCGGTTCACTTTCTCTCTTCCTTCTGTTACTTTATTTCCCAGTAATATTATACGTTGAATTCTTGCTTTGTCTTCCTACCATTTCTTTTCCATTTCGCACGTCTTCATTTTTGTTCTCCACCACAAATGCTCCACCCCATTTGCCTATGCTTAGCCGAGCCTCCCTCTAACCCGCGTCTCCTGCCACCTAAACCCCCTTCGCCTTATCTCTTCCATGCCGTGACCAACCTACATCGAACACCTGTGCTTGCCCGCCTTCTCACGTCATCAACCCCACAACCCGAACGCCAGATCCACTCCTCCACTCCGTTGGTACATATAGCCAAACCCGCACCTCCCATCGCCTCTTGCTGCCACGAAATCTCAACGCAAACCCACGATAGCCACCACCAACAACAGCAGCTCCGAACCCAGCCTTCCCCTTTCACCTCCTCCCGTGCTCCACAGCAACACTCCGTCTACTCCACACCCCTTAGCAACCACCTGCATCACGTGACAACCCACGCACTGACCATCTCCACCTTTACAACCGCCACCACCGCCGAGATCCACCAGCACCGGACACCACACACGCGCCTTCTCCTCCGTGTTCTCCCACGTCCACCCATGCCCATTAGCCACCGAATCACCTACCACGGCAAGCCACACCGCCCGACCCTCTTCCCTGACCTTGCCTTGTCACCGCCTTTCACCTACGAAGCAGCCTACGTCGAAGTCGTCAACTCCCCTAAGCCAAAGCTCCATTCCCCTATTGTCCGCATCCCCAACTCGTCTCGCCGTGCCACTCCACTCATGCTGTCCTCCTTCTGCGCGACCAACTCCGGATCCGCAACTCTCTCCAGCGTCGTCCCCACCATCAGCTCGCCCCTCCGTCTTCCTCCATTGGCAGCAACAGCCCTTGCCAAGCCTCCTAGCATTTGGAAGCTGCAACACACTCTTTATATATATAGGTAATATATAGTGTTTGTTATATATATATTCATATATTTTCGAAATGGTTTATTTATGGATCTATAATCTTTTAAAATCTACATACGAATATTAGATTAAGTAAGTTATATATACTTGTCTACCATTAGTACAGATCTATTGCTTTAAAATATTACGTTAGTTTTATATATATTATATATATGCCCTTTTTAGTGTTCATTATATTATATAAAGCAGTAGTGAATATGTACAGCAGTATATATATGTTCATATCAATAACATGCAATCGGTTGTATATATATAAAGCTTATTTTGATCTTAAGATATTATATGTATTTATTGATGTTGTGTAAATGTTTTAATATTTAAAAGTTTTGAAACTATTGAAATCAAAATGGTTTAAGTTGTAATGCAAATATGTATTTTGAATTGTTATCAAATTTTAGCGACTTATTTAGAGTTTGAATTGAGGTGAAATCGATAAACTGAGATTTGGGTTAAACGGGATTTTTGGAATTCGAGTGCATATATAAGTTATATAAGGGTAATAAAGCACAAGTTACTTTTATGCTGCTGTAGCTATATACATAGGTTTATATAAGATTTAAATTATTTTGTTTTGGTAATGTATTTGTTTATTCCATATTGATTTTAAAATCACCTATATACGTATAAATATATATAAGGCAGTATATACAATGTATAGATTTTATTTGTTACACATCTGACCTGTCGAATTATATATATGCAAGTTGTTGGTATATACTATTTCTTTTATAACTGTTCTAGTATGAATGTTTCATATACTATATATAGATATCTGTTTATACATAATCTGCTTATATATTAGTTTATAAATAGTTGATATTGATGTACCGTATATAGTTTGAGATTTTGCATTTGGGATGTCTTGTTATTTTTTCATATTTGTAAATAATCATGACTTTGAAAATTGATATTATTTTAATATTTGTCTTATATTGAAATATTGGAATATATATATATATATATATATATAATAATATATATACTGTATATATCTAGATAGTTCTGATTTGATTTCGTCAATTCTAATTTATCAGCTTCGTCCATCAAATTCGTGTCGATCTTGTCGTTTTGGGATTCGTGACTGGATTTCGTAACTCAACTTCTTTGTTTATCCTCTAACCTCGAAAGGTGAGCAATCACTCACGATTTACATTCTTTTATTTATTAAATTTGATTTCAATTGAAACGACAATTGAAATATGCTGCTGTTAGATATTTACACTGTTATTACCTGTATCAGTTCACCTGTGACATCTGACACCAATATCTGTTATATATGCAATGATAATCCAGTTTGGTTGTTAAATGACTGATTGTTTGATGTTTACAATTGGACGTTAAAATTGTAATGTATAAAGTGATAAATATTATGCAAATAAATTTGACGTTGGATAATTAAAATTTGAATCGACACATATGTTGAATTTGATTAGTTGAATATGACCCCTTTTAATTGTTAAATTAATTGACATGTAGAATAGTGATAATTACACTTTGAACCATTGAACGTATATTTGATTAATTGTTGTAGTGTTAAAATTGAAATCGAATGACAATTGAAGAACCGTATAAATATTAGTGTAATAATCTTTAATCTACATGAAATGATAGTGTAGATTCTAGAAATAATTTTTATTAATTTACACAAATAACAATGTGAATTAATACGATTATTTCGAGATTAATTGAATTGATTATTGGATTGATATTGATTGTTGTTATTGCTTGTTTATTTACTTGACACCGTCCCAGTTATCACACTGCAAGTTCCCTTTGCTATGTTTTGATTTTGAATTAAATTGGAATCGGGTTGAAATGATAAATACCCAAATTAAACTTTGACCTAGGATAGAGAATTAAATAAAACCCGATTGGTCAATAATTTGATTTAAAAATAAAATAAAGATTTTATTTGAATAAAGAATATGGTTTTGAAATGATGTTGAAATTTGAATTTTAATCTAAGGAAATGTTAATATTTAATAATCCGAAACAAAATGTTAACATAGTAGTTGTTGAAGGAATGTTGTTTTAAAATTAATTATTTAATAATTAAATTTGGAATTATTAATAATCAAGTTTTGAAATTTGTTAATAATTAAGTTTTGAAATTATTTGATAATTAAATAAGATTGAATTATTTAATAATTAAATTGAATTGAATTCTTTATTAAGTGAAATTGAATTGAATTCTTTATTAAGTGAAATTGAATTCTTTAATAATTATTAATAATCAAGTTTGATTCTCTTCATCGTTTCCTTGAAAGTGCAAAATTGTGTATTTTGTAAAATTACATTTCACATTCTCAAACGGACAAGTCCGGAATTAAGCGAATCAGTAAAAGAAAGGGGTCATAGTCCTCGATTTTGCTGAAACGTTTAAATCGCTTCCTCATTCTTTTGAAAGCGCAAACTATTAAAATTTCTGAAAACAATTTTAATTATTTTGTTAAAATAACAATTCGCATTCTCAACTGAACAAGTCCGGAGTTAAGCGAAACAGTAAAAGAAAGGGGTCATAATCCTCGATTTTGCTGAATCGTTTAAGTCGCTTTCTCATTCTTTTGAAAACGCAAACTGCTAAAATTTTATAAAACAATTTTCATTTCAAAACGATTTTCCAATCACGTGATTAAAGCAGCAATATTAGTAACAATTTCGATAAGGAAATTGTACTTCTCAAAATACCGTAAAAACGGTCACAAATCAGTATTGCGGAATAACCGCTTGAAAATCCACTTTTAAAATTTGACAGTTACTGAAGCCAAAGCGACAGTAATTTTAAAACGTCAAAATCACATCAAAACAATTTACATCAAAATATATTATCAGAGAATTTTCATTCATCAAAATGCCACAAAACATCGTTCTTCAAAAATTTAGCATTGGTGTAAAAATCCCGTTATAAAATAACGGCAACAAAATACGTTTCATAACCTAGCATCGGTTCAACGTAAAATAAATGCAGTAACGTGCAATTCATTTGCACGCACATTACAATATAAACAAGGAAATCATTAGAGTGTATCTTCAATGAAGACAACTCAAAACAACACAAACTAATCAATAGATGATTAGTACGAAAGAAAGCCAGCGGAAATTTCAACAAAAAATCACATAACTGTAATTTCTTCGGATTCGAAATTCTCAAAGAAACAAAATAACTACAGCTATGTAAACTACAAATGAAACTCATATCAATTTCGTATTTTGATTTTTTTTTATCAAAAAGATTGTCAGTTGTACTCAGCGAAGACAGTTTCACTGTTTCCGCTGCGCACTCTGATAAACAGAACACAATTCAATCAAATCAACAAAACACAGTTTCACTTTTTATTTTTTTATAATGATATTTAAAAACTTGCATCAAAATTTCAAAACTTTAGTTTTGACTCAAATTACAGATAAAACATCGACTAATAGTTGTAACATATGTTCCATCCAAGTTATGTTTTATATTATGTCCATAAACCCCAAGCTCTGATACCAACTGTGACGCCCCACCTCTATGCTCACAATAACAAAGAGTATTAAAAGAAATACTGTCCATTATTACGAAGAATAAGGCTGGATAGGAGCGACCATCCGTAATTGGCCTTACACTAATATTGGTTATCTCGATAGGAGTGGTATATACTTTTGTTTTTCATCCATTATTTATTTACTCCCATCGACATATCCAATTATCAGTATAAAACAAACTACGATAGTTCATATTAGTTTAGGACATTAGATATAACAATAACACAGATAATATAAATGCGGAACACAGAGTAACAAAAATCTCATATATATATAACTGATGTCAGTTAATACATAGTTGACACAATACATATGATACAACTACAACTGTCGACTCTAGAAGTTATATATACAAGTACATTATCGACTAATATACATGAATACATATCGTTCTATACAATGACACGACTACTACAAAATGACACTGACAACTTCAGAAGATGTGAAAAGTCTTCATATCCTGAACGGCAACTCAAAGAAGAAAATCTACAACCTGAAATAACTCGGGTCTGACTCGAGTATTACATTCAAAAGAAAATAATACCCAGGTCAGTCTAATTCAAACCAGTTTATTAGTGCATATAGGCAGTAATAATTTAAATATCAAATAGACGACAGTCACGAAAATCTCGTATATCCAACTTCTCGATAAGAGAATCGGATAACGGCAGATATAACACTAAGCAGTGTTAAACAACAAATTAGCAATCCAAATCAATTTAAACAATTGAAATGTCAATTTAAAAACAACAAAGCTGATTGGCTGCAGTACACGCTAACGTGTATTGCCTCGCCAATACAGTCTATGAATACTCAGAAGATCAATGAATTCAAAAGTCAACGGATCCAACTCAAATGCCATTCAAATAAAATCACAATGCGAGCACAAGGTCAAACCCGAGCGTTTCAGCCGGATTCAACTCAAGTGTGATGAGAAAAACAAATCCAATGTATATCAGATCAGTGATGCTCAAACCCAAACCAAACTACAATGAACCAAGGGACAGGACAAGTGCAGCCCCTATATGAATAATGGAAAACATAAGTGATTCAACAGTTCAGTGGACTGCAAGTATTGACCCGGTAGCCACAAGTATAAGAAATGCCCAACACAAATAAATGCAGTGAAGGGTTCATGGATGTAACATGCACCAGATCAGGTCGGAGTGAACCAGATTCAAGTGCAGACCGAAGGCAGCAACCAACAACCAAATGCAAAGGTCAAGCCATGGTTGTCATGACTCAACACAAATGCAAAGCTTCAACAAATCAAAACAGCGTCAAAGCATATGTATGCAGACCCAATGTCTCGAATGACTTAAGTGATGAAACACTGAAATAATGCCATTGTCCAGACAACAACAGAGCACACTGCACCAAGTAAGTGACAGCAAGCAACAGGGCCAGACCAAAATAATGCAAGCATGAAGTGAATGCAATTACAGGTAAACAACCCAGGGCCAAGCGACTGATATATGCAAGCAAATGAAACGCAACATAAATTAAAAGCTATGTATTGATCAACCAGCCTGCAGGATGTATGCAAACATAAGGCATGAAACCACAGTGCAACAGGTCAAGATTGTATACCAAACTGAAACAAGGAACCAGAACTAAATGTCATGCAATGGAATTATCAAATTATGCTATAGTGGGGATACAAGCACTTACCAAATCAAATTAGTCAATATGATCCAGGCATGTAACAACATGATTCAAAAGAATCTACAGTGGAATGTGTTTCCTGGGGATTTGACCAGGCAACTAGTGCTCGACATCAGAGAGTGTCCGGCATCCAGGAATGTTCGGCGAAGCAACCATCATCCATGAGTACTCGGCGTAGTACTCGGCGTCCTTAAGTTTCCGGTGTCCAGGAGTGTTCGGCATAATACTCAGCAGTGTTCGGCATCGAGACTACTCGGCGTAGTACTCGGCAGCAAGGGTACTCGGCACCAAGTAGTGTTCGGCAACAACCTATGCTCAGCGTCGACTAGTGTTCGGCATCCCATAAGTGCTCGGCATCAAGACTGCTCGGCGTACCAGAGTACTCGGCATCAAGACTGCTCGGCATGCAAGACTGCTCGGCATACCAGAGTACTCGGCATCAAGGCTGTTCGGCATACAAGAGTGCTCGGAATCAAGGCTGTTCGGCATCAAGACTGCTCGGCATGCAAGACTGCTCGGCATACCAGAGTACTCGGCATCAAGGCTGTTCGGCATACAAGAGTGCTCGGAATCAAGGCTGTTCGGCATCAAGACTGCTCGGCATGCAAGACTGCTCGGCATACCAGAGTACTCGGCATCAAGGCTGTTCGGCATACAAGGTCGCTCGGAATCAAAGCTGCTCGGCATACAAGAGTACTCGGCATCCTATGGTGTTCGGCGTAATACTCGTCATCCAGAAGACGTTAAACACAACTAACCAGCACACCGTTCGGCATAGAAGGAATGGCTCGGCGGAACTCGTTCGGCGAGCCTTGCTCGGCATACGGCGATCACTGTACTCGGGCTGGAACGTTCGGCAATCAGCCCACTTGGGAAGTCCAGCCCATCTTTGCCTATAAATAGAGGGGCAGGGTCACAGTGAAAGGGATCCTTTTTTGGAGAGCAAATACGGGGAGACTCTGCCATTTTCAAGACTCATCTTCTCTACTCAAACACCTTCATTCAAGCATTTGATTCACGAATTGTATTTGTAATCAATCAATCATAAAGGAAATCAATAAAGTTGAGCAAAGTGGACGTAGGCAATTACGCCGAACCACTATAAATTTGGTGTTCTTACTTTCTGCACTTGAATTAAGATTGTCTTCTCTGTTTAATTGCTTTCATCACTTATATCTCTACACAATCTTTCTGAACGAGGTTAGTGACCAATTTTGGTGCTAACAGAATGCAGACAATAACTCAATAAATGACAGACTTCAAAGCCCCGACCAGTGTTCATGACCAAAGCAACAATCAAAAAGGAGTATCAGTCTACACAACATCCAGCTCAACTAACAAACAGGTGAATCAACTAGCCAACGTAACGAGACTCAACAAAGGCTACAGACAAGTAGCAATGTGCAGGATGAGATACGACAATAGTTCGAAACAACTCGAAGACTCAATCAAGCATACAGAAAGGTAAAATCTCATGTCAATGCCCTGTAAAGCAATGCTACAAGATGAACAAACAGTGATATAAACAGTGAGCCATAATATCGCAATGATAACGAAATCAAAGCCTCCAGTAAAACGAGTTATTCAATGCCGAGAAACAATGTGACAAAGATCAGGTGACAAGTTCGAATTCAATGCAGTACAAAATCAAAACCATGTGTATCAAGTTGTCACAATATCAAGAAATCGAGAAATAGGATAGTGACCAATTCATATAAACGCAAACCCCAAAAATTCATCATCGGCAAAACCAATTCAAAACCAAAGACAACAAGAACAAAAATCAATTTCCAGATGAATGAAGATCGACTTCAAAATTCAAACGAACCAAGAAATCACAAGTTCAAAAACAATAAACTCTGAATTAGATGTGAGTGATGGACACTCACCTTGCTTCGAAGAATTAACCTAATCTCGCAATTGAAATCGACAGAGGCCCAAAATTCGAAGTGGGCGAACGAGACGAGCATGCCCTAATCTGCTGAGAGGATGGTCGAGTTGTAATTTCTTCGAAACCCTAATTTGGAGACGAGGAACAAACGAGAGGCATTGACGAGCAGCTACCAACTTTTGAAGCCCTAGTTTCGAACGAACGAAGAAGAATTTGGGCGCCATTTATTCTCGTTTTTGATTTTTAGGGTTCGAAAAATGAAAGAGGGGACCAGGTTCTTGAACGAATGAATGGAGGAACCAATTTGCCTCTAGATATTATTATAACATAGCCCAAAGATAGAACATGGGCCAAGGTTTAAATTTGTAAAAATCACCTATTTACTTAACCAAATTTTTATCAAAGGAATTTCAAACCGATTTAAAACTCCAAAACAAATAGCTAGGTAAAGTAATCGTCTAATGACGATAATAAACTTTTACAAAAAGGATTCCGACTCGATTAGAATCTACACAAGCAATTAACAATGATTTAATCGTTATTTATAAACTGACGCGAAAAACTGGGTTGTTACAATATATTAGCAGAATACTCGATTCACAAAATGGATGAAATAAGATGAACAATCCGAATGACATCACGAGTTACTCATAAGAATCATAACGAGTGCGGAATGCGGTAAGTAGAATGCTACCCTCCGCAACTCATAGCTGATGAAAACCGGTGGCAAGGTCGAGCTGAAAAGACCTTAGCACCTCTCAATAGATTGCTTAGGTGATAATCCTAAAACAAGCTTAAAAATATCGGAAAATTCACAAACTACTTGAATGAGAAAAATAACATTTTCCTCATCATGTGGGTTTAAAGAATAAAATGATGCCACCGAATTGGAAATCGAAACCATTAAGAAAAATTAAAAATCTGCTTAATAGATTTAGAATGTCAAAGATGGATAGTCCTCTCAGGACATAGGATATGGGCTTCATAATGATTAAGCCAATCCTTTCCCAAAAATCAATTTCGAAGCTTAAGTAACGCATAACATACAAATAGGCTCGGAAAGAATAATCACATAAAATAATCTCGACATCTTTACAAAGCAAACTGAGTGTTGCGGATCCACAAACCGGATTCGCAATTTTCAATGAAGTCATCAAGCCCATAATATTTAAAGAAAAAGAATCAACAAGTTCTTTTGATATAAAAGAGTGGGATGCACCCGTGTCAAAAAGAACTCGAATCGGATGATCACAAAACATAATAATGCCATCAAGGATAGAATGAGAAATACTTTGACCAAGAGAAGTATTACTACGGGCTTGCACAACATTCAGCTATCCCTCTCTCCTACTTCGAAGTTTGGGACATGAAGATAAAAGATGACCCAAACCTTTGCAATAGCGACAAGAAAAGGGTTTCGGACACTCATTTGCATAGTGGTCCATAGAACCACAATTGTAGCATTGTCCACGACTAGAGGTAGGAGTTTTTGCTATCGAAATTGCCCGCTTCCCTTTCTTGTTGGGATTAGGGCTTTTGAACTTAATATGCCTCTTCTTGTTGATGTTGAAGTTTTGTTTAGCAACCACAACTTCAACATCACTTTCTTTATCAGCCTCTTCTAGTCGAAGAGTGATATCTACAAGCTGATCGAAAGGAACTTCTAGTTTCAGAGGTAAAACCTTTTTGGGGTTCTTACTCAAAGCATAGATAAACCTTTGATTCTTTATAAGATCCAGAAGTTGTTGGGCAGACATGAATACGCCATCCAGAGAAGGACTACTGGATTGACCAGCGCTAGGACTGCCAGATCTAACCATCTCTTCTTCTTTAAGAAAGAAAAAAAGAAGAGGAAAAAGGTTATTCTCATAATGAATATCAAACAAACTTGATTGATAAAACAAGGCATCACAAAAGAAATTGGGATAATACGGGTCCAATGACTCCTAAGAAAGACTTAGGACAATGATCCTTTCTAGATTATTCTACATTGTTCTAAAGTTTGGCTCTGATACCAAGCTGTGACGCCCCACCTCTATACTCACACTATCCAAGGACACTACGAGGTAATGCTGTAATGCCCCACTCCGAGACCCACATTAGCAAAGAGTATTACTAAGTAACAACGTGTGCTAATGCGGAGAATAGAGCTGGATAGGAGCGACCATCTATAACCTTGTCTTAATTATCTATTGAATACGCCGGCAATTGCCACTTCTTACTCAAGTGGATCGACATCTCCAATAAATACTTAATACAAAGCCATATGTGGCTGAGGATCTATCAGAATAAAATATAACAACTCAAATGTAATACACATCACAGAACAGAAGATCATCACATACATTTACACATATACAGATACATTACAAAGTATACAAAATGATACATGTCGTGTGGTAAAGCAAACCACAATATACAGGTGAGTCAATAGAATAAAAATCAGGGTTACAAACAAAAAGGACTACACAAAAAGATAAAACAAAAAGGAGCTAGCAGAATAGTCCATGCGGAAGCAAAATAGGCTAAGTCCAAAGTACCTAACCTGAAACATCTCGGTCTGACCCGAGTATAAAATACATGGATCAGTCTAGCTAAATAAATCAGTTAGATAAACTAAATGATAATGAACATATAAGATCATAAAGTACCACAAGTATCTCCAAAAGAGAGAACCAAATCATCTAACATAAGATGATTCATAACAAGCCTCATATCATAGGCCACTCAATAAACCAAGGATATCATATCCCAAACAAGCCAAAAGGCAAATGACAAATACTAATAAAGGTAACACAAGTTTCCACAAGGTAATCGCTATATATCGTGTGGTTCAAAGAACCTACACCGAAGAGCGATACTCTAGGGAAATATAATTGTCAAAGAAACAAAAGATGCTCGAGCTCAATACTGTATAACAAGGATCCACAAACCCGAAGGCAACAAATCCAAATATCACTCGAGCGGTGACGAATGACCAACTCCAAAAGTGATACTATAGGGCAACAAACCCGAAGGCACAAACCCGAAAGTACAAACCCGAAGGCAACATACCCGAAGGCAACATACCCGAAGACAACAAACCCCGAAGGCTCAAGCCCGAAGGCAACAAACCCCGAAGGCAACAAACCGTAGTGGTGAAGGTCCGAAGGCCCAGTACTGGACACCACTAACTAGCGGAATGTGTCACAACTCTCAGAAAGGAACCCAAAAAATGTTAACGTGAGTCTCATACCACACGTTCGCACTAAACGGTTTACTAACCGTTAGTCAATTTCACACTCAAAGCAGTACAAAGTTCACCTCATCTCATCGGTAAACCAGACCCAAAGGTCAAAACGGTCAAACGAATAGATTAGGAATTAACTGAAAAGATAAACCCACGTGTTCATAGCACGCGTTTTATTTAATCATTTAATTCTCCTCCCTCTTCGCTCGAAGTGCAAAATTGGGTGTGTGTTTTAAATAGAAATTATAAATTGGAGAAACGAGCTTTTAACACAATTTGAAAAGATCATTTTATAAAAATCCGTGTACTAAATTAGAAAGGAATCATCAAAGTCAAATATGCAATAACAACTAATTGGAATCGACACGAATCGATCGAAATTGGAAAAAAGCAAAATAGGCAAATTGGGCTGAGACAAGCAGATTCAGACGTCTGAATGGTATATTTCAGACGTCTGAAACTGGGGCTCAGGCAATACTTTGCCTAGGCCAAAAATGGCCAAATCATACCGGAAGCAATCGGATGAGTGATGATAGCTAGGGATTTATGCCAAACGACTACCCAACCTTAGAGACTCACTAATACACGCCGACCAACATGCCCAAACAACCATACAAGAATTTTCATAGATTTTGACTTCAAACGCCAAAAATTGGAATATTCATTATACCAATTCAATTCAACAACAAATGGACAAGGATTATATGTTAGGAATTACTACCTAACACTATCAAAGATATAGGTGAAGATGTGAGTTCAAAAACTCACCTTTGAATTAAAAAACAAAGATAAGAAGCTCAAACTCAAGGAAAAGATAAACCACTCTTCACTTCTACTCTACAAGCTTCAATCTAAGATCAAAAACAAATATTTTCCTAATTTTATGGTTTTGGAAATTTCAGAAATCGAAGAGGAATTGAGATGGAGAAGGAGAAGAGAATGCTTACCATGGTTTTTCCAAGAGTTTGGAGCTAGACTTGAGTTTGCAAATGGAAGCTAGGGCTTGGAATTTCTAATTCTCCATTCCTCTCCCCATTATCAGCTAAGCATGAGTTTAAAGAAATGAAATGAAAATGAATGGATGAAGAGAGGGGCAGAGTTAGGTTATAGAATGTGTTGGGGTGAAACCCAAACCCAAAAGCCCAATAGAAAATAGCAAAAATCAACTTACTCCAAACATATCGAAGCTTATACTCAAAAAAGTCGCAAACAACATTTTGAACTCAATGGAAATGGTCTCGAGTCCAAATTATTGATTCTCAACTTCATTCTTGATTCAAACGTCTGAAATGTCCAAACCAGACGTCTGAATCTTGAATAATATGAGTTCTCAAACTTCATTCAGACGTTTGAAGTGAACGATTCAGACGTCTGAATCTGGAAATATACGAGTTGTCAAGAACAATATTCAGACGTCTGAATTGTCCATTTCAGACGTCTGAATTGTCCATTTCAGACGTCTGAAAATGGCAATTTTTGCCTATTTTCTTTCTGGATTGATTCGAACAATTTCAGACATCTGAATGAAACATTTCAGACGTCTGAATTCCTGGGAGACAGTTTTTCTCAATTAGACACCACAGAAACTCGATCCATAAAGACTTTTCACTATT
The DNA here is from genome assembly GCA_030737815.1 of Allium fistulosum. Taxonomy (NCBI): domain Eukaryota; kingdom Viridiplantae; phylum Streptophyta; class Magnoliopsida; order Asparagales; family Amaryllidaceae; genus Allium; species Allium fistulosum. The sequence continues at coordinate 1,362,260,177 of CM060902.1, read as the reverse complement.
CGATTGTTCTTTGATGAATAGTGACCTTTTCAGACCTTAATCCGACTAACGATGCTATATTTAAATAAAATATTTAAATATAAGAATCGTAAAATATGTGGGTTGTTACAGATCTCCCCTCCTTAACAAAATTGCATCTGCGCAATTCCTAGAGAAGAAATTTGTAACAACTACATACCTACATCACCCAAAAAGAAAAGAAAATAAGCTTGAGATAAAAAGATATCCTCACCATTGCAAAGCAAAGATAGAAAACCCAGATAGGATCGCTCGATAAACTCTCTGGTTTCCCAAGTACAGTCATTGGGATTAGCGGACCATTGAACTTTAATGAGCGGCACGTCCTTGTTTCGAAGGTGTCACACCTCCGTGGCAAGTACGCGAATAGGCTGCTGTACAATAGATAAGTCTGGTGAGATCTCAAGCCCTTGCAAATTAGGAGAGTTGATAACAGAATTCGATTCTCGAAGACACTTCCGAAGCTGAGAGACGTGAAACACGTTGTGAACTCCGGATAGATGAGCTGGAAGTGAAACTCTATAAGCCACGGGGCTAATACGTTCAGTAATAGGAAATGGTCCTACAAAGCGAGGAGCCAATTTCCCTGTCGTACTGAAGCGCATAACCCCTTTCAAAAGAGAAACATGAATAAAGATGAGCTCATCAACCGAGAACTCGAGAGGCTTCCTACGGTTGTCCGCGTAGGATTTCTGGCGGCTCTGTGCCTCTTTCATTCTCTGCCGAATAAGAACAATCTTCTCAGAAGAATCATGAACAAACTCCGGGCCAAGTATAAGCTTCTCCCCATATTCCAATCAACAAGAAGGTGATCGACATGGTCTTCCATATAAGGCTTCGAAAGGAGCCATACCGATACTGAACTGAAAACTATTGTTGTAGGAGAATTCTACAAGGGGTAGATGATCCTCCCAACTACCTCCAAAATCAAGAATACAAATACGGAGGAGATCCTCTAAGATACGATTCACCCGTTCAGTCTGTCCATCAGACTGTGGATGATAAGCTGTGCTGAAATTAAGCTTCGTTCCCAAAGCCTGCTGAAGACTCTTCCAGAAATGTCTTGTGAATAAAGGATCACGGTCACTCACAATCGAACTAGGAACACCGTGAAATCTCACGATTTCCTTGATATATAACTTAGCCAAAAGAGAAGCAGTCCTATTAGATTTAACAAGGACAAAATGAGCTGATTTGGTGAGGCGATCTACAATAATCCAAATGCTAGAATGGCCCGATCTTGTACAAGGTAGGCCATCAATGAAATCCATCGAAATCTGATCCCATTTCCACAATGGAATCTCTAGAGGCTGAAGGAGAACAGATGGGCGCTGATGTTCGGCTTTAATACGTTGACAAGTCATTCAATTACTCACATAACTCGCCACATCGCGCTTCATGCCTTCCCAATAATAAAGGCGATGCATGTCGGCATACATCTTACTACCGCCAGGATGAATAGTATGCTTAGAATGATGACAGTCATCAAGAATGTCATGCCTAAGTGCAGAATCAGAAGGCATAACAAGACGGTTCTTCTTGCGAAGACACCCATGAAGATCAATGTTGATTTCCCGCAACGCCTCATCATGGGGTTCAGTCTCATAAAGCTGAATAAGATGCACAAGATCAGGATCACGCCGCTGAGCTTTGGCAATACGATCCAATAAAGAGGGTCGAGCTTCCAAACTGAATAATACTAGTGGAGAATCAGAGGATGGAGCTCGATCACGAATATCACAAAAAGATAGAGTCTCAAGAATATCCCATTCGGTAAGCATCATAGAAACGACAGCCGAATGTCTACGACTAAGCGCATCAGCAACACGATTACCCTTACCAGGGGTATATTGGATATCAAAGTCATAGGAGGCAAGAAACTCGAGCCAACGTTGTTGCCTCATATTGAGTTCCTTCTGAGTGAACAAATACTTCAAGGATTTATGATCGGTATAGAGAATGAAGCGCTCGCCTAATAAATAGTGTCGCCAAATCTTCAAGGCAAAGACAATGGCGGCTAACTCAAGATCATGTGTGGCATAGCGAACTTCATTCGGACGCAGTTGTCTAGAAGCATAAGAAACTACCCGATCCTTTGCATAAGCACAACACCGAGACAACTACCACAAGTGTAGCGACCCAACTTTCTACCACCAGAAAGTTGCATCATCTTTAAGAAAGAAAGGGGTGAGAAATAGAAAAGATAGAGAAGAAAGAAGAAACAACATCAGAATCTCAAACAGCGGAACGAATAAATTATATATATCACATAAGAGATTACATAGTATCATATACATCAGAGTTACACAGATAATACATCACATACTAGACAGTTATAAACACCGTCTAGTTAATACAACTCGATACAACACAAATACAACACAGAGATACCAACACAGCGGAAAACTATATATCTATAACATTGAAGCCTCCTGCTCCATTGCTCCTTCACAATTCGTCAAAGCTAACCTGAATCCCTTGGCTACTCGTAAAAATTTGAGTACCCGAGAGTTTAAGAAAAACAGAAATAAACTCCGGGTCAGACATGGGTCTGGTATGAGTAACAGGTTAAAGTTTCTTAACTTTGAAAACCTTTGAAAACAAAAGGTACAATGTAAGACTTCCCACACATAAACATGGAAAAGTTTTTACCTTACGCTAACCAAACATTTGATAGGAAATCCAGTGATATTTTAATAGTGTCTAGGGTTTTCAAGTAAAATACAGAAATAGCTGGAATGCTTACATCTCACGTTCCAACATAGTTGGGCACAACTAATACGTACAGCACTTATTGGAGATAGGGTTCCATACAATGGCAGGGCTACCGGGGTACCGCCCGTCACAGTACCTGGCCTAGATCAACGTACCGAGGATTACTCCCAATCCCCTGCAACAGAAGGTCGGAACATCCCTTACTGGATAATTCCCGCACAAGACACCCCAGCAGTTGTTGCAATCAACTGCCCACACAACCGAAATAAAAAGGGACATCTAGACAGGGGAAATCTTGTCCTACTTGGGGGCTACCCACTAACCTTGCTGCACCTCCCCTGTTTTAGCCATTCCCGGTTGATGATGCTTGAGGCTACGATTACCTTTAGAGAACACATCTCTTAGAATGCCCATCGTCCACCTGACGATGTTCTGAAAGCATTCAATCCATACAAGTTCGTTCCAGGTTCGAACGAAACCGAAGGCATTATCTCGTTACACTCATTTTGGAATCACCCTTAGAGTTAACGACAATAACCCTTGCACTCTGAATCTTCATCTTCACTTGAGATTCACGACCTATCGTTAATTTGGATCGATGTGGTTTTCGGATATCCAAATCTGGAAACCCGATCCCGGTCTCATCAAAATCCAAAACGTATCTTTTAAGGCCAAGTTGTTTTAAAGTTTAAAACAATTCAATTTAATATTATCTATATACACACAGATAGATAAATCACAATATCACAATAGATAATCACATTATCATCATAAACAGATAATCCATATTATCAACTCAAACAGATAATCAATATTATCATACTTAAACAAGCATCCATATCACATAGACATTACTCATCTCATATCTGAGATCACAATCTATCAATGAAATATCATTCATTCATAAGCAATGATTTATCATTCACAACTGTAATTAATTTAAAATGAATTAAATCAATTACTTCCATCTCTAATTAATTTAAAGTAAATTAAATTAATTACTACATCTATAAATCCTACTTATACAACCATTAATTAAATAGAAATCAATTTAATTAATTATTCTCTAAATATTCATCTTGGTTAAACACCTTTGATTAATCATTCTTTAATTACAATAAGTAATTAGTCTTTTAATTAATTCCATAAATTAATTATTCTAAATCATTCATAGTAATTAACATTTAATTACTTCATTTATTAATTAAATATAATTAATTACATGTATCCTTAATTAATTACATTAATTAATCACTTCATTATTAATTATTGCTTAATTAAACAATTCCTAATTATATCATTAATTATATTAATTAATGATCTCTAATTTATATTTAAACTAAATTACTTCCTTTAAATTAATTACATTAAGTAATTTAATCTTTAATTAAACACAATTATTAATCCTCTTTGATTAATAACAAACCAGTAATTAACTATCCTTAATTTCCTATTAAATACATTAATTATCCCATAATTAATTATCTCCATTAATTAATCCCTTGATTAATTACAAAAGTAATTACCCAAATTACTTACTTAAAAATCATCTTATATTAATTACATTAAGTAATTATCATCTAATTACATCCCTAAGTAATTATGCTCCATTAATTACGCTAAGTAATTACACTTTTAGTTTATCAAATGACTATCTTAAATTAATTAGACTAAATTAATTAACTTAAATTAATCATATCATCAAAATAAATTACAATAAGTAATTAATATCTTAATTACTTTTATCGAGTAATTACATTTAACAAATTACAATAGATTATCTAAATTAATTAATCTAATTACTTATCAAAATTAATCACATTAAATAATTATCTAATCCTTAGTTAATTATCTTTATTAACTAAAAACATTTCTTAATTTACTTCTTAATTAATCTCTAATTCTAAATTATTAATTAAATAAAGAAGTCATTCTAAATTTAACCTATTCATTAAGTCATTTTACTATCTTAATTATTTCTAAGATAATCCATTTCTTTATAAATGATTTCATTAGCATTAAAGTGTAAAACATTACACTTTTGGATTTAAATTTAAATTACTTTTTGAATTTAAGATTCAAAATGATCATTCTTTTAATCATTGATCTAATTTAAAATTCAATCAAAAATCCTTAAAAATAAATGTAAATAACATTTATTACTTATATAAGAAAAAGCTTTTAAACTAACTACTTAATTTAAACATTCAGATTTAAAAACTGATTTAAAATTTCAGATTCTAATTCAAGAAAACTTGAATCTATAAATTTAACTTTGATTTAAACTTGCTTTTAACACCTTGATTTTAAATTCTTGATTTAAAATCCAAATTCATTTTAAAACCTTAGATTCAAAAATTCAATTGAATCTATACTCTAAACTTTATATTTAAATCCCAGTTTAAATCCTGTTTTTAAATTTGAACTAAATTTAAAAACCTGGAAACATACAAGTTTACTAATGCCTGAACCAAACAACTTCTCGAGTCAACCCAGATTGCTTTGAGTCATCCATCCCTTTGCTTTGAGTCATCCACTCGAATAACTCGCGTATTCCCCAAGAATACAAAACCCACCCAAAAATATCACCAAACATTAAAACGTGCACCGGTGATCCTTGTGTACGTGTACACGAACTCCAGTGGGTTTCGATCGATGTCGCGACCTCCTGCAAGTCGCCGCCAACCACCACTACTCCGTTGATCACCAGCTCTGACGAAAAATGTCACAAAAACAAAATCGAGTTTCCCACGAATGCTGAAACACAATGAACCATCTAAAATCACCCCGTACAGTCACCTCCAATCGACTGCCACCCTGCCGCCACAACCCAAGCTTCTCCACACGACCACAAAACTAACCCCCCAGGTCCAATCGATTAAAATACTATATCGACGATGATAAAGGCTCTCGAATACAACTGCAAAATACAGGGTTAAAACCCTAGATCAACTCCGATCTTCATCCATGATTAATTATAAAATCATCTAGCATTTTTCTCGAATTCAATAATCACCCAAGCACCTTTGGAAGCAACCCCATCACCCCCGATCAACTAGTTCACCCGAAAATGACGAAAACACACATTTCGTTCATCCCAGAAAATCTCACCATTCACTTAATTAAAAATTGTGATTTCTTCACCTAAATTCAACATTTACTATCACAATTCTAATCATGGATTCAATTCATGAATTTAAGGCATTTGGTTTTTTTTCCAATTTGAAAGGTACACTGTCTTTTTATAAATTTTGAGATAATTACTTAATACATATTCCTGAATCTATTTTTAAAATTTATATTACACTACCATCATCACTTTTTATTTAAAGATCAAGACCTAAATTTGAGTGTAATAGGATATTTTAATTTTTGTTTTTGTTTTGTTGTTTGGACAAAGATCATCACAGAATCCAAATATATACATACAGGCATAGATATTCATATTCACAAAGCCATCTACTCATATTTAAAGAGCAAAGAACATTCATGCAAATATACTATAACATTCCATATAAATTTATCACAGGCATCAAGCAAAACTTTGTTTTAAAACTGTTTTTAAATTTAAAAGTTACTCACCGATTTTGAAAGTATAGAACAGAGCAGCCTTTTCTTTGAAACAGGCTTTTTGAAACTACTAGTTGAAACCTATATCTTGATCTTCATATTAGTTGAGTTGCACTAAAGTGTTGTTTAAGTTGAAAATAAGCTTCAGTTGAGATAAAACTTCTGGTATGCTAAGTCTCTTTTAGTTTGAAAACTGCTATCTTGCTCCTCTTTAAATCATCTTGCTTTTTTTTAGTTGAATGATGTTTGAGTTTTGAAAAAAAAGGAAAATGCTTGCTATATATTTTTCTGGTTTGCAGTGTTGTAAACAAACAGAGATGGGAAGATATATAGAACAAAGTTTTACAGGGGATAAATGTTAGCTGGTACACTTTTCTTTTTATTTTATTTTTTTGATCAGAGATTTTTTTTATAAATGGAGGCCGAGATGATTTTTCATAACTTTCAAATGACCTAAAATGTTGCTTGCATTAAATGTTGGAGTACTTTGTGTCTCCTACTTCTTATTATGTACATAGATATTTCTTTACTTGCCTTTACAGGCTACATTCTTATCCTTTATTTTATATTTCGTATGTACTTAAGATTGTTTTCTTGCCTCACACTTCCATACTTCCTATATTTTACCTGTACACATGAATACATATTTTCTTACCTAGCATACTTTACAACCTACAAATTACCTTGTTATTTGAATGATACCTTTTTCCTTTTTACTTTACTTTGCTTTTGATTTTAGTTATTTGTTTATAGATTTTTAACTTATGGATTTACTTTTATTTCCATTACAAGTGCTTATTATTATTTCACTTTTTATTTTAAAACTTAAATTACCAATACTAAATTTACTTTATATACTTATGTTAATATTTATGAGATTTGTTTTATTTTAAATATTATTGAAAGAATTTATTTTAAATTTTCAAATCATAGCTTCTTTCAAAACATATAGATATAAATAAATTTGAAATAACTATTTCTATTTGTATTAAAACCCCATTTGAAAAGACATAATATTATTAATATTGGTTTAAAAATAACACATTATTGAATTAAAATAATTTATAAAAGAAACTATCACTTCATTACTTATTTTCATCAAGCTATACTTAAGAGAACAAAACAACCTTTTTGTTAAATTTAAATTTAAGCTAAAATCATTTAAACAAATTTTAACTTCATCTTTAGTATATTTTAAAGCTAATGGTTATTTATTTAATATTAACATTAAATCAAATCAAATTGTAATTACCAAAAATATTAAAATAAGAAAATATGCCTTTATTTATTAAATTTTAAACTAAGCTTATCTATTTACAATATATACAAATATATATATATATATACATTATAAATAGAAACAATTTATTAGCTTTTAAAAGATAAATCACCCATTTATTTATTTATTAAAGAAGATTATTAAATCAATTCAAATCTTATTAACAATTAATATCATACCAATTTAATTTTTACACAGATTTTTAAATTGATATTGCTTAAAATTTCCGGGATATCACATTCCTCCCCCCTTAAAAGAATTTCGTCCCCGAAATTTAAAACAAAGGTAATTTAATAATCTAGTTAAGGATTAAATTTTTAAAACACAAGCATATATCATCAATATATGCTAACAACCATAGCAACCAATCATCCAAACAAACAAATCTAACTATCCAGATAAAATACTGGATAAAATTTTCTCGAGTTTCCCAAGTATAAACACCGGGATACTCGCTCTACAGAATCCAAACAATCAATACTACTAAGCTAAAGAGCTACCACTCATCTGGATCTACAAAACAAGACAGGATATCAGACTACAGACAAGTCTGATTCAACAACCAAAACTCCCTGAAGTACTGGTTCTATAACCAGAGATAGATCTCACACGTACTCCCTCAGAGATACGTGAAAACAATGAATTCCAGTTATCCAAACTGACAATTCAAATCTGAAGATCAAACACTTATCCAAAATCAAATCTCCAATTCTTATCCACAAAATTCTTAAGACGATCCTAGGTCTCCTACATCCTTCCTGATCAGCTCATCCTTCGCTGATACCTCTCGGAACAAACTGAACCAAAACAATCTAACAAAATGACCTTTCCTAGATCAACCAACTCAGAACACAAACTCTATCCAAAATCAGAAGACAGATCTCACTTCTCACATCCGGAAGAGATAAAACAAATGCACTCCAATCTGGCCTTAGATCCTGAAAAATTTCATGTAGAAAACTCTCTAATCCAAACACTGCAACTTTCAAATGGTTCCACACTAGAACAGCTGCCACCATGCTTCCACTGCGCAACTCTGATATGAAACAGATGAGAATGCTGATGACGAACACAAGCACAAACTGGACAACACATCCCAGAAAAATTCTGGAACACAATAGAATACTTAGCTATCGCAAGTCACTTTTACAATCAACCCAATCTAATATCCAAAGAAAACTGTTCTCTCTTTGCTAATCAGAACAGCTTAAGCCTATCTAGCCAATCCATCAAAGAAAATGGATCCACTATGCTGCTTCTGAACTCCACCTCTATAAAACTGCTGACAGATGGCCTCCTTGCCTGTACACAGAAAAATCTAAACTGCGACGCTGCCACTGATACCAAAACTTCCTAATCCAAACTCCTTGAGAAACTCAGGCCTCAAAGCCAAACACAAACACCAAGCTAAACTCAGCCTCAACACCGATGCAAACATACTTCCTTAAACTTGCCCCAAAGAAACATCTTCGGAGATATCCATAGTCACTGCATCTCATCACACAGCTACTAATTCCTGAGGTATCAAGATACCATCACTAGCTTCTGTTCAACTATCTGAATCCAAACTCTAGCTCATCCAACTTAAACTTCAAAGATAATCCCCAAACCTTAACAGGTTTCCTTCAGCGAACGATGAAATCCTTACACCATCCAAGCTCACTCGAGACGGTATTAGGTCTACAGTCTCGGCAGATACACTTCCAACCTCAAACATTCAAACTCCACCCATTGGTAGTCGTGTTACACACACCACTACCCTATCTACGTTTATAAATTATATTGGAAAACCCGAACAGGTAACCCAACAAATAGGTAGAAATAATATATATATATATATATATCAAAATTACAAATACGCTCTCTCAAGAAAGAAATCACTCAAGAGCCTAGGTATTCACTCAACCTAGCACTCTGATACCAACAGTCACGACCCAACTTTCTACCACTAGAAAGTTGCATCATCTTTAAGAAAGAAAGGGGTGAGAAATAGAAAAGATAGAGAAGAAAGAAGAAACAACATCAGAATCTCAAACAGCGGAACGAATAAATTATATATATCACATAATAGATTACATAGTATCATATACATCAGAGTTACACAGATAATACATCACATACTAGACAGTTATAAACACCTGTCTAGTTAATACAACTCGATACAACACAAATACAACACAGAGATACCAACACAGCGGAAAACTATATATCTATAACGTTGAAGCCTCCTACTCCATTGCTCCTCCACAATTCGTCAAAGCTAACCTGAATCCCTTGGCTACTCGTAAAAATTTGAGTACCCGAGAGTTTAAGAAAAACAGAAATAAACTCCGGGCTAGACATGTGTCTGGTATGAGTAACAGGTTAAAGTTGCTTAACTTTGAAAACCTTTGAAAACAAAAGGTATCACGTAAGACTTCCCACACATAAACATGGAAAAGTTTTTACCTTACGCTAACCAAACATTTGATAGGAAATCCAGTATTATTATAATAGTGTCTAGGGTTTTCAAGTAAAATACAGAAATAGCTGGAATGCTTACATCTCACATACAACATAGTTGGGCACAACTAATACGTACGACACTTATTGGAGATTGGATTCCATACAATGGCAGGGCTACCGGGGTACCGCCCGTCACAGTACCTGTCCTAGATCAGCGTACCGAGGATTACTCCCAATCCCCTGCAACACAAGGTTGGAACATCCCTTACTGGATAATTCCCGCACAAGACACCCCATCAGTTGTTGCAATCAACTGCCCACACAACCGAAATAAAAAGGGACATCTAGACAGGGGAAATCTTGTCCTACTTGGGGGCTACCCACTAACCTTGCTGCACCTCCCCTGTTTTAGCCATTCCCGGTTGATGAGGCTTGAGGCTACGATTACCTTTAGAGAACACATCTCTTAGAATGCTCATCGTCCACCTGACGATGTTCTGAAAGCATTCAATCCATACAAGTTCGTTCCGGGTTCGAACGAAACCGAAGGCATTATCTCGTTACACTCATTTTGGAATCACCCTTAGAGTTTACGACAATAACCCTTGCACTCTGAATCTTCATCTTCACTTGAGATTCACGACCTATCGTTAATTTGGATCGATGTGGTTTTCGGATATCCAAATCTGGAAACCCGATCCCGGTCTCATCAAAATCCAAAACGTATCTTTTAAGGCCAAGTTATTTTAAAGTTTAAAACAATTCAATTTAATATTATCTATATACACACAGATAGATAAATCACAATATCACAATAGATAATCACATTATCATCATAAACAGATAATCCATATTATCAACTCAAACAGATAATCAATATTATCATACTTAAACAAGCATCCATATCACATAGACATTACTCATCTCATATCTGAGATCACAATCTATCAATGAAATATCATTCATTCATAAGCAATGATTTATCATTCACAACTGTAATTAATTTAAAATGAATTAAATTAATTACTTCCATCTCTAATTAATTTAAAGAAAATTAAATTAATTACTACATCTATAAATCCTGCTTATACAACCATTAATTAAATAGAAATCAATTTAATTAATTATTCTCTAAATATTCATCTTGGTTAAACACCTTTGATTAATCATTCTTTAATTACAATAAGTAATTAGTCTTTTAATTAATACCACAAATTAATTATTCTAAATCATTCATAGTAATTAACATTTAATTACTTCATTTATTAATTAAATATAATTAATTACATTTATCCTTAATTAATTACATTAATTAATCACTTCATTATTAATTATTGCTTAATTAAACAATTCCTAATTATATCATTAATTATATTAATTAATGATCTCTAATTTATATTTAAACTAAATTACTTCCTTTAAATTAATTACATTAAGTAATTAAATCTTTAATTAAACACAATTATTAATCCTCTTTGATTAATAACAAACCAGTAATCAACTATCCTTGATTACCTATTAAATACATTAATTATCCCATAATTAATTATCTCCATTAATTAATCCTTTGATTAATTACAAAAGTAATTACCCAAATTACTTACTTAAAAATCATCTTATATTAATTACATTAAGTAATTATCATCTAATTACATCCCTAAGTAATTATGCTCCATTAATTACACTAAGTAATTACACTTTCAATTTATCAAATGACTATCTTAAATTAATTAAACTAAATTAATTAACTTAAATTAATCATATCATCAAAATTAATTACAATAAGTAATTAATCTCTTAATTACTTTTATCAAGTAATTACATTTAACAAATTACAATAGATTATCTAAATTAATTAATCTAATTAATTATCAAAATTAATCACATTAAATAATTATCTAATCCTTAGTTAATTATCTTTATTAACTAAAAACATTTCTTAATTTACTTCTTAATTAATCTCTAATTCTAAATTATTAATTAAATAAAGAAGTCATTCTAAATTTAACCTATTCATTAAGTCATTTTATTATCTTAATTATTTCTAAGATAATCCATTTCTTTATAAATGATTTCATTAGCATTAAAGTGTAAAACATTACACTTTTGGATTTAAATTTAAATTACATTTTGAATTTAAGATTCAAAATGATCATTCTTTTAATCATTGATCTAATTTAAAATTCAATCAAAAATCCTTAAAAATAAATGTAAATAACATTTATTACTTATATAAGAAAAAGCTTTTAAACTAACTACTTAATTTAACATTCAGATTTAAAAACTGATTTAAAATTTCAGATTCGAATTCAAGAAAACTTGAATCTATAAATTTAACTTTGATTTAAACTTGCTTTTAACACCTTGATTTTAAATTCTTGATTTAAAATCCAAATTCATTTTAAAACCTTAGATTCAAAAATTCAATTGAATCTATACTCTAAACTTTATATTTAAATCCCAGTTTAAATCCTATTTTTAAATTTGAACTAAATTTAAAAACCTGGAAACAGACAAGTTTACTAATGCCTGAACCAAACAACTTCTCGAGTCAACCCAGATTGCTTCGAGTCATCCACTCGAATAACTCACGTATTTCCCGAGAAAACAAAACCCACCCAAAAATATCACCAAACATTAAAACGTGCACTAGTGATCCTTGTGTACGTGTACACGAACTCCAGTGGGTTTCGATCGATGTCGCGACCTCCTGCAAGTCGCCGCCAACCACCACTACTCCATCGATCACCAGCTCTGATGAAAAATGTCACAAAAACGAAATTGAGTTTCCCACGAATGCTGAAACACAATGAACCATCTAAAATCACCCCGTATAGTCACCTCCGATCGACTGCCACCCTGCCGCCGCAACCCAAGCTTCTCCACACGACCACAAAACTAACCCCCCAGGTCCGATCGATTAAAATACTATATCGACGATGATAAAGGCTCTCGAATACAACGGCAAAATACAGGGTTAAAACCCTAGATCAACTCCGATCTTCATCCATGATTAATTATAAAATCATCTAGCATTTTTCTCGAATTCAATAATCACCCAAGCACCTTTGGAAGCAACCCCATCACCCCCGATCAACTAGTTCACCCGAAAATGACGAAAACACACATTCCGTTCATCCCAGAAAATCTCACCATTCACTTAATTAAAAATTGTGATTTCTTCACCTAAATTCAACATTTACTATCACAATTCTTATCATGGATTCAATTCATGAATTTAAGACATTTGGTTTTTTTTCCAATTTGAAAGGTACACTGTCTTTTTATAAATTTTGAGATAATTACTTAATACATATTCCTGAATCTATTTTTAAAATTTATATTACACTACCATCATCACTTTTTATTTAAAGATCAAGACCTAAATTTGAGTGTAATATGATATTTGAATTTTTGTTTTTGTTTTGCTGTTTGGACAGAGATCATCACAGAATCCAAATATATACATACAGGCATAGATATTCATATTCACAAAGCCATCTACTCATATTTATAGAGCAAAGAACATTCATGCAAATATACTATAACGTTCCATATAAATTTATCACAGGCATCAAGCAAAACTTTGTTTTAAAACTGTTTTTAAATTTAAAATTTACTCACCGATTTTGAAAGTGAAGAACAGAGCAGCCTTTTCTTTGAAACAGGCTTTTTGAAACTGCTAGCTGAAACCTATATCTTGATCTTCATATTAGTTGAGTTGCACTAAAGTGTTGTTTAAGTTGAAAATAAGCTTCAGTTGAGATAAAACTTCTGGTATGCTAAGTCTCTTTTAGTTTGAAAACTGCTATCTTGCTCCTCTTTAAATCATCTTGCTTTTTTTAGTTGAATGATGTTTGAGTTTTGAAAAAAAAGGAAAATGCTTGCTATATATTTTTCTGGTTTGCAGTGTTGTAATCAAACAGAGATGGGAAGATATATAGAACAAAGTTTTACAGGGGATAAATGTTAGCTGGTACACTTTTTTTTATTTTATTTTTTTGATCAGAGATTTTTTTATAAATTGAGGCTGAGATGATTTTTCATAACTTTCGAATGACCTAAAATGTTGCTTGCATTAAATGTTGGAGTACTTTGTGTCTCCTACTTCTTATTATGTACATAGATATTTTTTTACTTGCCTTTACAGGCTACATACTTATCCTTTATTTTATATTTCGTATGTACTTAAGATTGTTTTCTTGCCTCACACTTCCATACTTCCTATATTTTACCTGTACACATGAATACATATTTTCTTGCCTAGCATACTTTACAGCCTACAAATTACCTAGTTATTTGAATGATACCTTTTTCCTTTTTACTTTACTTTGCTTTTGATTTTAGTTATTTGTTTATAGATTTTTAACTTATGGATTTACTTTTATTTCCAATACAAGTACTTATTATTATTTCACTTTTTATTTTAAAACTTAAATTACCAATACTAAATTTACTTTATATACTTATGTTAATATTTATGAGATTTGTTTTATTTTAAATATTATTGAAAGAATTTATTTTAAATTTTCAAATCATAGCTTCTTTCAAAACACATAGATATAAATAAATTTGAAACAACTATTTCTATTTGTATTAAAAACCCATTTGAAAAGACATAATATTATTAATATTGGTTTAAAAATAACTCATTATTGAATTAAAATAATTTATAAAAGAAACTATCACTTCATTACTTATTTTCATCAAGCTATACTTAAGAGAACAAAACAACCTATTTGTTAAATTTAAATTTAAGCTAAAATCATTTAAACAAATTTTACTTCATCTTTAGTATATTTTAAAGCTAATGGTTATTTATTTAATATTAACATTAAATCAAATCAAATTGTAATTACCAAAAATATTAAAATAAGAAAATATGCCTTTATTTATTAAATTTTAAACTAAGCTTATCTATTTACAATATATACAAATATATATATATATACACACACATTATAAATAGAAACAATTTATTAGCTTTTAAAAGATAAATCACCCAATTAAATATTTATTAAAGAAGATTATTAAATCAATTCAAATCTTATTAACAATTAATATCATATCAATTTAATTTTTACACAGATTATTAAATTGATATTGCTTAAAATTTCCGGGATATCACAACAAGCATCGGTGTAAACAACAAGATCATGATTCCCCTCGAGAACCACAAGAATAGGAGCATTAGTGAGAAGTTCCTTTAATGTCTAAAAGGAAGCTTCACACTTATCGAACCAAATATAACGAATGCCTTTCCGAGTAAGGCTGGTGAGAGGAATCACAATACGGGAAAAATCCTTAATGAACCGACGGTAATAAACCGCCAATCCAAGGAAACTACGAATCTCATGAACATTCTCAGGCCTCTTCCAATTCTGGATAGCTTCGATCTTTGAGGGATCGACCGAAATGCCGTCGGAAGATACAACATGGCCTAAGAACTTAACCTTATTCTCCCAAAAATGGAACTTGGAGAATTTGGCTTTAAGCTGATGGTGACGAAAAGTACTCAAGACAATTCTCAAGTGATTAGCATGCTCGGCTTCCGACTTAGAATAAACAAGAATGTCGTCAATGAACACAGGGACGAACTTATCGAGATATTCCCGGAATACTCGATTCATAAGATCAACAAAGAAAGCAGGAGCGTTCGTCAACCCGAACGGCATATCGAGCCACTCGAAAGAACCATATCGAGTGCGAAAAGCTGTAAGGGGTATGCTATCTTCCGCGACTCGGAGCTGATGAAAACCAATGGCAAGGTCGAGCAGAGAGAAGACCTTAGCGCCACTCAATAGATCGAACATATTATCGATTCTAGGCAATGGATACCGATTCCTGATGGTCAACTCGTTAAGCTTGCGATAGTCGATGCAGAGCCTAAGAGTTCATCAAACTTCTTCACGAAGACAACCGCGACACCCCACTATGAAAAACTGGACTGAATCAATTGCTTGGACTCAAGCTCAAAAATCTGCACCTTGAGTTCCTCATTTTCTTTTGTAGACATCCTCGTGGGAGGACGCCCAACTGGCTGCGCGGCTGGAATGAGATCAATGCGGAACTCAATCGCCCGCTTGGGGTGGCAAACCCGAAACCGGCTCAAAAACATCAGAGAAGTCATAAACAATTGGAATACGAGATATATCATCATCATCTCGTGAGTCAAGAGAATATAAAGCCATTTCGGAATTATCCACATTCCGAAGAACAAGTGATAGCTGAATAGACGAATCTGGATGTCGAAGATGTAAAATTCTTTCAGAACAAATAATCCTGGCATCGTATCTCACTAGCCAGTCCATACCCAAAATCATATCAAATCCCAAATAAGAAATAACGTGCAGATTCACACGAAAAGAAAAGCCACATAAAACAATCTCAACATCATCACAAAGCATGCTAAGGGTCGTGGATCCCCCAATAGGATTCGCAATCCTCAACGAAGTAACCATATAAGAAACATCCAAAGACAAATCATCAATGAGCTTTTTCTGTACGAAAGAATGCGAAGCACCCGTATCGAAAAGAACTCGAATATAACGATCATGAAATAAAACAGAACCTTCCAAAATAGATGGAGATATACCTCTGGGCTGAGAAGAACCTCCAGAAGCCTTAGCAACATAAAGCTTGCTAGACTTGGCATTAGGAACAGTAGGGCAGGAGGAAACATGATGACCTTCCTTCTTGCAATAACGATAGAAGAGAGGCTTAGGACAAGCTCGAATCATGTGATCAGGAGAACCACAATTGAAACACTTTCGAATGGAAGGTGTTCCAGCAGATTGAGAGTTAGAACCCGATTCAATAGGCTTTTTCTTCTTAGAAGGGAGAAATCCCTGCTTATGAAATGGAAACCTCTTCTTATTGGGGTTCTTGCGAACCTCAACATCATCACCACTATCACACTCCTTCTCCATGGCCTCGAGATGAAGTGCCGAATCAACTAACTCCTCAAAAGAAAGCTTAAGTTGGAGCATTAAGGACTTCTTAAGATATTTCTTAAGACCAGAGACAAACTTTATATTCTTCTTATAAGAAGTGCTAATGAATTCAAGACCATACTTAGATAAGGCCTCGAATGATGCAAATTATTCAAAAACGGAGGACTTCCCTTGCTTCAACTCAAGAAAGCGACGGGCCAATAAAACTTTCTCAGATTCAGGAATGGATTTTAGTTCGAATCGTTCTCGAAAATGAGTCCAAGAAAGAACAGACTCATCAAGTTAGGCTACAAGAAGCTCGTACCAATCAAGGGCACGCTCTTTCACTAAGCTAGAAATTACAAGAACTCGATCGTGGTCAGAAAGATCCATGCGAGAAAAGATACGTTCGCATGTGCAAATCCAAGCTTGGACCTCAAGAACGGACTCGGAGCCTTTGAATGGCTTTCCACCAAGATGAGAAAAATCACTGCACAGGCGTGCAAAGGCACACTTGCATGGAGGAGATGCACGAATAGGAGCTAGAGGCTGAGTGCTGCTAAATAATTCCAAGAACTGATCGGTAGACATATAAACGCCATCCGGATGCGAGCCACTGGATTGCCCAACATCTGAGCGTCGTCCTTTGCCTCTTCCAGCCATTAGCTGAAAGATAAGATAAAGATTATTTACAAGGTAGATATCATTAATTCAAATATGGAATACTACGGAATTAAATGCATTCCTAGACGTATTCCCAAAATTCTATCTACCCCAAATGCACAGAAAGAATAAAGGCACGATGATTCAAAGATTCGTAACATTCGTACAACCCTTTGATGTACCGTAATATGTGTCTCTGTTCTATATTTATCATATTTTGTTCTGAACTCAGCTCTGATACCAAGCTGTAACGCCCCACTCCGAGACCCACATTAGCAAAGAGTATTACTAAGTAACACCGTCTGCTAATGCGGAGAACAGAGCTGGATAGGAGCGACCATCTATAACCTTGTCTTAATTATCTATTGAATATGTCGAAAATTGCCACTTCTTACTCAAGTGGATCGACATCTCCAATAAATACTTAATACAAAGCCATAGGTGGCTGAGGATCTATCAGAATAAAATATAACAACTCAAATGTAATACACATCACAGAACAGTAGATCATCACATACATTTACACATATATAGATACATTACAGAGTATACAAAATGATACATGTCGTGTGGTAAAGCAAACCACAATATACAGGCGAGTCAATAGAATACATATCAGAGTTACAGACAAAATGGACTACACAAAAAGCTAGAACAAAAAGGAGATATCTGAATAGTCCATGCAGAAGCAAAATAGGCTAAGTGCAAAGTACCTAACCTGAAACATCTCGGTCTGACCCGAGTATAAAATACACGGGTCAGTCTAGCTAAACAAATCAGTTAGATAAACTAAATGATAATGAACATACAAGATCATAAAGTACCACAAGTATCTCCAAAATAGATAACCAAATCATCTAACATAAGATGAATCATAACAAGCCTCATATCATAGACAACTCAATAAACCAAGGATATCATATCCCAAACAAGCCAAAAGGCGAATGACAAATACCAATAAAGGTAACATAAGTTTCCACAAGGTAATCGCTATATATCGTGTGGTTCAAAGAACCTACACCGAAGAGCGATACTCTAGGGAAATATAATTGTCAAAGAAACAAAAGATGCTCGAGCTCAGTACTGTATAACAAGGATCCACAAACCCGAAGGCAACAAACCCAAATATCGCTCGAGCGGTGACAAATGACCAACGCCAAAAGTGATACTATAGGGCAACAAACCCGAAGGCACAAACCCGAAGGTACAAACCCGAAGGCAACATACCCGAAGGCAACAAACCCGAAGACAACAAACACCGAAGGCTAAAGCCCGAAGGCAAAAACCCCGAAGGCAAAAACCCCGAAGGCTCAAGCCCGAAGGCAACAAACCCCGAAGGCAACAAACCGTAGTGGTGAAGTTCCGAAGGCCCAGTACTGGACACCACTAACTGGCGGAATGTATCACAACTCTCAGAAAAAAACCCGAAAAATGTTAACGTGATTCCCATACCACACGTTCGCACTAAACGGTTTACTAACCGTTAGTCAATTTCACACTCAAAGTAGTACATAGTTCACCTCATCTCATCGGTAAACCAGATCCAAAGGTCAAAACGGTGAAACGAATAGATTAGGAATTAACTGAAAAGATAAACCTACGTGTTCATAGCACGCGTTTTATTTAATCATTTAATTCTCCTCCCTCTTCGCTCGAAGTGCAAAATTGGGTGTGTGTTTTAAATAGAAATTATAAATTGGAGAAACGAGCTTTTAACACAATTTGAAAAGATCATTTTATAAAAATCCGTGTACTAAATTAAAAAGGAATCATCAAAGTCAAATATGCAATAACAACTAATTGGAATCGACATGAATCGATCGAAATTAGAAAAGAAAAATAGGCAAATTGGGCTGAGACAAGCAGATTCAGATGTCTGAATGGTATATTTCAGACGTCTGAAACTGGGGCTCAGGCAATACTTTGTCTAGGCCAAAAATGGCCAAATCATATCGAAAGCAATCGAATGAGTGATGATAGCTAGGGATATACGCTAAACGACTACCCAACCTTAGAGACTCACAAATACACTCCGACCAACATGCCCAAATCCAACTGTAACGACCCGACTTCCTATGCCCAGAAAGTCGCATCATTATGAAGAAAGAAAAGGGATAGAAGAAGAAAAGAAAAGAAGAAAGAACAACAACACATTAGAAATCTCACAGCGGAACGAGAAATATATTATAACATAAGATATTACATAGTATCATATACATCAGAGTACACAACTTATACATCACAGAATAGACAGTTATAAACTTCTGTCTATTATACAACACAAGTACATCAGTACAATACAGATTAATACAAACACAGCGGAAACTTTTTATATCTACATGCTGAAGCCTCCTGCTCCTCAGCTCCTCCAGAATTCGTCAAGACTATCCTGAATCCCTCGACTACTCAATACAATATTGAGTACCCAAGAGTTTAATAAAACAGAAAATAAACACTTGGGTCAGACATGGGTCTGGTGTGAGTAAACGGTTAGATTGCTTAACTTTGAAAACCTTTGAAAACAAAAGTATCACGTAAGACTCCCCACAAATAAACATGGGTAAGTTTTTATCTTACGCTAACTAAAACATTTGATAGGAAATCTGATTGTATTATAATAGGGTCTAGGGTTTTCAAGTAAAATACAGAAATAGCTGAAATGCTTACATCTCACATTCCAACGTAGTTGGGCACAACTAATACGTACGGCACTTATTGGAGTTTGGATTCCATACAATGGCAGGGCTACTGGGGTACCGCCCGTCACAGTACGTGGCCTAGATCACCGTACCGAGGAGTACGCCCGCTCCCCTGCAACACAAAGCCGGAACCATCCCTTACTGGATAATCCCGAATAAGATAACCCCGTAGTTGGCGCGACCAACCACACACTAAGCCGAATAAAAAGAAAAGGGACCTCTAGACAGGGATCTATCTTGCTCTCAGTGGGTGCTACCCACGAAGCCTTGCTGCACCTCCCCTGTTTTAGCCATTCCCGGTTGATGAGGCTTGAGGTTACGATTACCTTAAATCAGAACATATCACTTAGAATGCTCATTGTCCGCCTGACGATGTGCTGAAAGCATTCAATCCATACAAGTTCGTTCCGGGTTCGAACGAAACCGAAGGCATTATCTCGTTACACTCATTTTGGAATCACCCTCAGAGTTAACGACAATAACCCTTGCACTCTGAATCTTCATCTTCACTTGAGATTCACGACCTATCGTTAATTTGGATCGATCTGGTATTCGGGTCTCCAGACCTGGAATACCGGTATACGGAAACCCGATCCCGGTCTCATCGAAATCCAAAACGTATCTTTTAAGGCCAAGTTGTTTAAAGGTTTAAACATTTAAACTTATTCAGGATGATATAAACAGATAGATAAATCATATTATCACAATTGATAATTCATATCAACATTCATCTCACAAAGTAGCATATATCATATATATATCAGAGATATTCAAATCATCCAATATCAACCAATCACCCAATATCAAACATCCAGTATTAATCAATTATCTAAACAGAATTGATTAACTCTAATCAAATTTAATTAACCTTTAATCAAATTAATTACTATCCTTTAATTACTTGGATTATCTTAATCCTATTTATTATCATTAATTAATTACAAATTAATTAATTAAACATCTTAATGATCTTCCTTATTTAATCTTCCTTGATTAATTTTACTTTAATTACATTCAAGTAATTATCCTTAACCATATTTAGTAATTAACATTTAATTACTATCATTAATTACAATAATTAATGAACCTTCATTAATCAATTAACTAGAATTAATTTTATTAATCCTCAATTAATTACAATTAATTAATCATACTTAATTTAATTACTTTTATTAATCAACCTTGATTAATTCATTAAATAATTCTTATTAATTAATTAACCTTTTAATTAATTAAATAATTAATTTTAATCAACCACTTCATTCATTAATCAGTCTTAATTAATCATAATCAGTAATTAACAATTTGTAATTACTTATCTTAATTAATTACTTCTTAATTATTTATATTAACCTTGATTAATTAATCTAATTAATTATTCTTTAATTACTTCATTAAGTAATTATTAATCAATTTTATTAACAAATAATCCTTAATTAATTACTTTATTAATTAATTACTTTTAAATTAATTGCACTTAGTAATTAATCTTAAATTAAACATATTAAATTAATCACATTATTAATTAACCTAAATCCTTTAATTAATTTCTCTTAATTAATTAACTTCAAATCCATTATATTAATTAATCCTTTAATTAATACCACCAAACGATTAACCCTTAATCAATTTATATTTAATTGCTTTCATAAGTAATTATCCACTAATTACCTTCATAAGCAATTTCTCTTAAATTAATTACATTGGTTAATTATCCATTAATTACCTCACTAAATAATTTCACTTAATAAAAACATAAGTGATTATCTTCCTAAAATTAATTATATAAATAAATTAATAAATAAATCATTACTTAATCTCTAATTCATTTATTAACCATCCACTAATTAATTATCCTTATTAATTATAAACTTAATTAATTTAAGATAAATTCTTTTATCTTAATTAATTACTCAATTACATCATTTAGTCTTCATTAGAAAACATTTATAAATAATTAAAGATATAAGATTTATTTGAATAAACAAATTAACATAAATTTTTAACATTTAAAATCCTTGGAATTTTGATAAATCTTGTTTAATAAATTTAACAAAACCTCATCCCTTTTAAAACTTAATTATATTTAAACATACCCTTAATAACTTATATATTTGGACTTGAAACATTTCAAAAAAAACAACTTCCAGTTTAAACAGAATAACTCGAGTAACCCCAAACAACCCGAGTAAACCCACTAAAAACACGAGCTTCCCCCGAGTCTTTTCCAACTTCATCTGCTTCGCGTTAAACCACCATTCGCATGAACACTTCACCGAGTCGCCTCCATCTTCCCCAACTCAAACGAACCAGATATCACAACGTGCACACGTGCACGTGCACAAGACCACGGCAGCGCTTCGGCGATCTGCTCCTCCTCCGGTAAGTCATCGATCGCCTCCTCTAACGATTTCATCCACCCAGACATCGTCACGAACCCACAATCAAATTCGAGCTTCCAAGATCAACTGGAAACCATCCCATCGACCAAAACTGCCACGAATCCTCCGATGCCGATCACCAGATAATCAAGAACTCCGGCCCCACACTTGATAGCCTCCACGCTACCATCCCCCAAATTCTGGTGAAGCTCGATCACCCAGAGACATCACGGTAGAGGAATTTCCGACCTCAACATAAACCCATTCGAAACCCTACTTGGCCTCCGATTGATCGCCACGACCATCGATAAATACTTTCAGTATTTTTTCTACAATTCCCAACCCACTGACCTCCTCGTCAGGGTCTTAAAAATTTAAAATGAAGTTTAAAATGTTAATAGGATTTAAAAACAAAGTTTTAAAAACAAAATTTAAAGTATGGATTCAATTTAATTTGAATCCCAGATGTGAAATAAATAAATTGTATTAAAATGTTTAAACATCTTTAAAATGTTTAAAGTATATTTTAAAAAGGTTTTGAATTTAAATAAATTGGTTTAAAAATCTTTTAAATGTTAAATGTTTCTTTAACATTTGATTTAAAAAGGGTTTTGTAAATTAGATTTAAATTTGGTTAAAGTTAAATTTGTAATTTATTTTAAATCTTTAATTTAAAATGAATTAAAAAGAAACTTTTAAAGTAAAATGTTTTAAAGTCTTTGTTAATGATAATTAAAGTAGTTAAAAGGTTAATACTTTAATTTAGAAGTAATTAAGATTTAATGATGTAGGATTCATTAAATTAATAAGGTAATTAAGAGTAATTTAATAATTAATTAATGGTTTAGTGTTAATTAATTAAATAATTAGGATTATAAATTAATTAATTAAGGTTAATTAATTTGGAATTAAGAATCATCTATTTATATAAGTATAGATTATTAATAAATGATTAGAAATTAATCAAGTGATTAAAGATTAATTAAGAAATTAATTTAGTAATTAGAGATTAATTAATTGGTAATTAAGAATTAATTAATAATGGTTGATTTAAGTTTAATTACTTAAATAAAAGAATTGTTAATAATTAATGAGAGATCATTAATTAGGGATTATTAAATAATTGATTAATATGATTAATTTTAATAATCAATTAGATTTATTAATCAAAATGAAATTGGTTAAGTAGAATTACTTAAATTTAATTAATGAAGTGTAATTACTTAGGAAGTAATTAAAGGTAATTACTGGATGTAATTAATTAAAGGAGATTTAATAATGAAAGTAATTTGAGTTAATTACTTTGAATAATTAATCAAAGGATTAATTAAAGGATAATTAATTAAGGAGTAATTAATTTATGAAGTGGAGTAATTAAGGGAAGTTAATTACTAAATGAGATTAATCAAAGGTGATTAATATATGTGACTAATTAATTATTAAATGTAATTAATTTAAATAAGATAATTAATTAAGAGAAATTAAGGATCATTAATTAATAAAATTAATGATGTAATTAAGAATTGATTAATTAAAATTAATTAATCAATAATAAGTGATTAAAGTAATTAATTAATTGTAATTAATTAAGGATTAAGATAATTAAGTATAATTAATTAATTAATGAAGTAATTAAAGATTAATTACTGAATGGTTTAAGATAATTAATTTGTGAAATTAATTAAGTATTAATTACTTAAAGTAATTAAAGGATTATTAATCAGGAATGATTAATTAAGATGGATACTTAGAGTAATGATTAATTAATTGGTTTAATTAATAATGAAGTAAGCAGGATTTATAGGATGAAGTAATTAATTTAATTCACTTTAAATTAATTAGAGATGATAAATCATTACTTAAGAATAGATGAATGATATTGAATGTATTTCATTGTTTGATATCTTTGATGAGATATGATTGATATATGATATGGATGTTTGGTTGAATTATAATGATAATGTGAATTATCTGTTTGGGATGATAATGTAGATTATCTATTGAATTATCTATCTTTGTGTATATAGATAAGAATTGAATTGTTTTAACCTTAAAACAACTTGGCCTTTAAAAGATACGTTTTGGATTTCGATGAGACCGAGATCGGGTTTCCGTATACCGGGATTCCAGGTCTGGAGACCCGAATACCACATCGATCCAAATTTACGATAGGTCGTGAATCTCAAGTGAAGATGAAGATTCAGAGTGCAAGGGTTATTGTCGTTAACTCTGAGGGTGATTCCAAAACGAGTGTAACGAGATAATGCCTTCGGTTTCGTTCGAACCCGGAACGAACTTGTATGGATTGAATGCTTTCAGCACATCGTCAGGCGGACGATGAGCATTCTAAGTGATATGTTCTGATTAAAGGTAATCGTAACCTCAAGCCTCATCAACCGGGAATGGCTAAAACAAGGGAGGTGCAGCAAGGCTTCGTGGGTAGCACCCACTGAGAGCAAGATAGATCCCTGTCTAGAGGTCCCTTTTCTTTTTATTCGGCTTAGTGTGTGGTTGGTCGCGCCAACTACGGGGTTATCTTGTTCGGAATTATCCAGTAAGGGATGGTTCCGGCTTTGTGTTGCAGGGGAGCGGGCGTACTCCTCGGTACGGTGATCTAGGCCACGTACTGTGACGGGCGGTACCCCAGTAGCCCTGCCATTGTATGGAATCCAAACTCCAATAAGTGCCGTACGTATTAGTTGTGCCCAACTATGTTGGAATGTGAGATGTAAGCATTTCAGCTATTTCTATATTTTACTTGAAAACCCTAGACCCTATTATAATAAAAATCAGATTTCCTATCAAATGTTTTGGTTAGCGTAAGGTAAAAACTTACCCATGTTTATTTGTGGGGAGTCTTACGTGATACCTTTTCTTTTAAAAGGTTTTGAAGTTAAACAAGTTTAACCTGTTACTCACACCAGACCCATGTCTGACCCAAGTGTTTATTTCTGTTTTATATAAACTCTTGGGTACTCAAATTTTTACGAGTAGCCAAGGGATTCAGGTTTAGTTTTGACGAATATTCTGGAGGAGAAATGGAGCAGGAGGCTTCGGCGTTCGTAGATATAGTATTCCGCTGTGTTGATATCTGTGATAGTGTCTTGTCTTGTATTTGAGTTGTAATGTCTAGACAGATGTTTATAACTGTCTAGTAAGTGATGTATATGCTGTGTAACTCTGTAAATTGTTGTAAACTATGTAATAGTTTATGTTATTAATATAATTTATTCGTTCCGCTGTGAGATCGTTGTTGTTGTTTCTTTCTTTCTTCTCTTCTTTTCTATTTTCTACCCCTTTCTTTCTTATTAATGATACGTCATTCTGTAGAATGAGTGGCGGGTCATTACAGTGGTATCAATTAATTATAGTTGATTAACTTAATAAATTTTAGTTAATTAATTAATGATGTAATTAAAGGTTAATTACTATAAGTGGTTAAGG
The DNA here is from genome assembly GCA_030737815.1 of Allium fistulosum. Classification (NCBI taxonomy): domain Eukaryota; kingdom Viridiplantae; phylum Streptophyta; class Magnoliopsida; order Asparagales; family Amaryllidaceae; genus Allium; species Allium fistulosum. The sequence continues at coordinate 1,362,234,031 of CM060902.1, read as the reverse complement.
ATAATTAATTTGAGTAATTAATTAAAGATAAATTACTTGGATGTAATTAAAAGATAATTAATCAAGATGATTAATTGAAAAAAAAATTAGAGGATAATTAATTAATTGATTGTAATTAATTAATGGTTAAGTAAGAAGGATTTATAAAATAAAGTAATTAATTTAATTCAATTTAAATTAATTAGAGATGATATAAATCATTACTTATGAATGGGTGTTAGTATTGAATACTTGGCATTGATTGATATCTCTGATGAGATATATGCTGTATGATATGGATGTTAGTTGAATTGTATGGATTATCTGATAATGTTGATTATCTGTTCTGAATTATCTTTCTTTGTGTATAAAGATAATGAATTGAATTTGTTTTAACCTTTAAAACAACTTGGCCTTAAAAGATACGCTTTGGATTTCGATGAGACCGGGATCGGGTTTCCGTATACCGGATTTCCAGGTCTGGAGACCCGAATACCACATCGATCCAAATTTACGATAGGTCGTGAATCAAGTGAAGATGAAGATTCAGAGTGCAAGGGTTATTGTCGTTAACTCTGAGGGTGATTCCAAAACGAGTGTAACGAGATAATGCCTTCGGTTTCGTTCGAACCCGGAACGAACTTGTATGGATTGAATGCTTTCAGCACATCGTCAGGTGGACGATGAGCATTCTAAGTAATGTGTTCTTTTCTAAGGTAATCGTGACCTCAAGCCTCACAAACCGGGAATGGCTAAAACAGGGGAGGTGCAGCAAGGTTAGTGGGTAGCACCCAAGTAGGACAAGGTTACCTCTGTCTAGATGTCCCTTTCTATTTTCGACTTAGTGGTGCGGTTGCTGATCCCAACCGTGAGGTATCTTGTGCGGGAATTATCCAGTAAGGGATGTTCCGACCTTGTGTTGCAGGGGATTGGGAGTGATCCTCGGTACGGTGATCTACGCCACGTACTGTTACGGGCGGTACCCCGGTAGCCCTGCCATTGTATGGAATCCAATTTCCAATAAGTGATAACGGACTTGATTGTATAACCCACTTTGTTGGCTAGTATGCTGGAATTTAATAATGTAACAATTTCAGCTATTTCATATTTATTTGAAAACCCTAGACCCTATTATAATACAATCGAATTTCCTATCAAATGTTTTGGTTAGCGTAAGGTAAAAACTTACCCATGTTTATTTGTCGGGAGTCTTACGTGATACCTTTTCTTTCAAAAGGTTTTTGAAGTTAAACAAGTTTAACCTGTTACTCACACCAGACCCATGTCTGACCCAAGTTGTTTATTTCTGTTTTATAAACTCTTGGGTACTCAAATTTTTACGAGTAGCCAAGGGAATTCAGGTTAGCCTTGACGAATTGTGGAGGAGCAATGGAGCAGGAGGCTTCGGCGTTGTAGATAGATAGTAGTTTCCGCTGTGTTGATCTTGTTTAGATCTTTGTTTTGTTTTGAGTTGTAATAACTAGACAGATGTTTATAACTGTCTAGCATGTGATGTGTAATCTGTGTAACTCTGATAGATGATGTATATGATACTATGTAATAGTTATGTGATATATTATATTTTATTCCGTTTCCGCTGTGAGTATTTGTGTTTGTTTTCTTTTCTCTTCTTCTCTTTTCTACTTCTCACCCCTTTCTTTCTTACTGTCGATGCGATTTTCCGGGAGTGGAAAGCCGGGTCGTCACATTTTTGTGATATCCCGGAATTTCGAGAAGTTTAAAATGTGATAATCTCCTAGTTTAAATTATTTAAAATTGGTAAATTTGTTATTTTCAAATATAAATAACCAAATAATAATAATGTGATGTTTTAATTATGGTATATATTGATTTTTAATAAGAATAATTATTTAAATTTATTTATAAATTTGAGTTTAAATAGATTTATCAATTAATAAGTATTGTTTAAATATATATATATATTGTCTTGAGTTGTTTTTAAATAATCATTTCAAACTTAATAATGTGCTTATTTAAAATATAAATGTTGAGTTGATTTTCAAATTGGATTTTAAAAGTAAAATTTGAATTTGAATTTGGATTTAAATTTGAATCCTTAAAAGATAATTATTTTAATATATTTTGATATGAAATGTATGAATAAAGTTTTTATTAAAATAAGATTTGTTTACAATATTTTCTTTAAAAGGAATTTTATTCATATAAATTTAGAAAGTATTTATTTAATAGTAAATTTAGTACAAAAGATATATTTACACTTATAAATTAATTAAATATATTGTATATGATTTTATTAGAATATGATTAGTTTCTATTTTTATTTTCTTTTAAAGGTGTCATTTATTTATAATATGGGAAGGCCTTTACTAAATAAGGTATGTATTTATTTAATTAGGAAAATTCATTTTAAAGGCTTTTAAATAATTTTAAAAACAAATAAAAATAAATAATTACAAGTGTTAAAATTTTAGACATGTTAAATACATGTGTAAGATAATTAAGGATTGTATGAGACAAGTGTCATAGTTTATTTTATTTTCTTTAATTTTAAAACAAATCCTAACAAATCTATATAAATCTACATCATCCCTCTCTTCCATTTTCTTGTTTCTATTCTCACATTTTCAGTTCAAAAACTAAAACCAAAAGAAAATGTATCAACCCCGAAATGATCTCCAGCCAAAACTAAAATCTCCTCAAAACTGAAATTCTTCTCAAACCCAAAATGAAATCATCTCAAACAAAAGAATCTACAACCTAAAATCTTTTCAAACAAATCTGCAATGTTTTTCCTGTAACCTTCTGAAATGCAAGATTAAAAACTTGTGAATCCTTTTTATCTTCAACCTGAAAACACTCCTCAAAACCTGTAATCTACCAAAAGCCTGTAATCATTTCATCTCAAGCCTGAAATCAATTATCCTAAGACCAGAAACCATATTTCAAAACAAATCTGCAATGTTCTTCAAGTCTGAATCATTTCAAGATTTGCATGCAAGAAAATCTGAGGCAGAAGCAAGTTTTCAAAAGCTTTTCAAATTTTTAAAAGAAATCAAAACGAGCTCTTCAGTTTTTAAAGGAATGAAGCAAGTTCAGTTTCAAGTTTTCAAAGTCCAAATTCCAGTTTTTCTTTCAAAGCTCTGTTCATCTGAAATAGGTGAGTAAACAATTATTTTGCAAAGGTTAAAATAGATATAAATTTGCTTTCATATGATTCTTGAATGAAGTAACTTTGCATGTTTATAGATATGGATGTATACTGTCTGTATGTATTGAACTATGTATATATGCCTCTGTTTCCAGATTGTTGTGATAACCAGATTACCAAATTCCATACCTTCTTGTTTATTCACTGTTAACACATGGATTAAAGACAAATTAGCTTAGTTTTAATATAATCTAAGTACTAAAAATATAAGCAAGTATATATGTTTTGAAATATGTTTGCTTTTGTGAAATAACAGTAGGAATCCTGTAAGACATCAAAAATCAAATCTCGAATTATACTAATTCAAGTTGATGTCTGAAATCATCTTTGAAAAACAAGATTTTTAAAACAAAACTAAAATTTTTAAAATTATATTGAGGGTGCAGTTTGTAGTTAACCAGAGTTTGGTTTTTGAGTGATTTCTGGTGACTGGGATGTTTGTGGTGATCGAGATTGTTGCTGGAGTTAGGTGAATGATCAGGGTAGTGGGCAAAAAATAATAGGAGCAGTGGTAGTTCACCGTGGTGATAGCGGTAGGTCGAACTAAAATTTTGACCTAGTTTTGGTTGAGGATGGAATCGTGATCGATGCTTCAGCTATGATGGATCGAGTGTCTCGAAGCTGTGGGGGTTTGGTGGCGTACGTGTTCGGCTAGACGTGGACCAAGCGATTAAAATTCCGGTGGTCGGAGTTTGGCGATTCGTGGAAGTTTTGGTGACTGGGTTCGTTCCAGGTGGGTGCTCGAGTGCTCGTTTTCGTTTTCAAGTTTGAATTGATGATCGGAGTTGTCGAGATGGTCGAGAGGAAGGTGGGCGACTCGATGGTGATCAGCAAGTTGGTCGGAGTCGTCGATGTTCACCGTGCACGTACACGTGTTCTCATTTGCGTATCTGGAATTTTGAATTGGGGAAGATGGAGTTCTCGTGTTCATACTCGGGAAGGACTCGTGGAAATTATTGGCTCGGGTTTGTGATAGGGTTGTACGCGAGATTTCGAGTGATAATGGTTAAAGTTTTAACAGTTAAAAATTAAACGAGCAGTTTTTAAATCACTCGGGAAGAACATCGGGGAAGAAGGCTTTTGGCTTGGGTTTGTCTTCGTGTCGCTCGCGAGAATGAGAGAAAACAGTTAACTGTTAAGTTTTTTTTTTAAAACAGTTTAAAAAAAAAAAGTAAACAAACTCTTTTATAAAAAGAAAAAAAAGAAGATGTATTTGTCTTGATTCAAATACATATGAGTTAAAACCAAAGTAAGATGTTTAAATCAGTTTTTAAATTTAAATAAAGGTAAGATTTTAAATTTAGATAATCAAGTTAAAACAAATCGTTTTGGAAATTCTTTTTCTTTGTAATAAATGTTTTGACTAGATTTAATTTGTATAATTTGTTTAACTTAAGTATATTAAGTTAAATTCTTAACTTATTTTCAAATTAAATTTGGAAATAAGGTAGTTAATAAAGAAATGTTTTATCTTAAAACTTAATTTAAGTTTAATAATAATGGAATGAATAAGAATGATGTATTAAATTAAATTAGTAGATGATTAAGGATAAGTAAATTAACAATTAAGTTTTCAAGTGTTTTATTCACTTGTAATTAAGGATTGTTAATAAATAATTAAGGATAAGTAATTTATGATTATTTATTTTAAAACTTAATTAATGATTTTAATTAAGTAAGTTAATTACTAAGATTAAATGTTTTAATGATAATATTTAATCTCAAGGATAATTAAGATTTTTAAAGAGTGAAATTAATTAAGTTAATTAAGAAATTTAAGTTTAATTAATTTAATTAATTATTGATAAGGATTAATGAAATGATTAAGGGTTAATTAAACTAGTAATTAAGAAGTACTTAATAAAGTTTTATTAAGTAATAATTAAGTTTTCTTAATTAATAATTAAGAAATTATTAATCTAAAATTAAAGTTAATTTAGGATTAATTAACTGTTATTAAGGGATTAATTAATTGTCATTAAAGATTGATTAATAGATAATTATGAATTAATTAAATTGGTAATTAAGGTTGTTAATTAATAATTAAGTTTTATTAATTAATAATGAAGAAGTAATTAATTAGTTAATTAAGTTTAATTAATTAATTATAAAAGTAATTAAGGATTGATTACTTTGTATTAAAGAATATTAATTAATAATTAAGGTTTATTAATTAATAGTTAAAGAATAATTAATCAAGGATTAATTAATTTGTTTAAAGGGTAATTAAGGATGAGTTACTTAGTTATAATTTAGGAATGAATGTGATTTATTTAAGTTAATTAATTTGTTAATTAATTAAAGATAGTCACTCGATAATTGATTAAGTATAATTACTTAATAAGATTGGTTAAGTGTAATTACTTGATATAAGTAATTGATAATTGAATTACTGTATGTAATTGGTGTAATAAATCAAAAAGGATTTATGAAGTAAATAGTAAGTAATTAAGAAGTAATTAGGAATAGTTAATTACTATTGATGATTATTTAAGATTGATAAATGAAAGTAATTAATTAATGTATGATTAATTAATGTAATTAATTAAGGAATAATGTAATTAATTATAGTTAATTAATTAAAGAAAGTAATTAATTAAGGATCATTAATTAATGTAATTAATGAGAGTAATTAAAGGTTAATTACTATAAATGATTAAGGATAATTAATTTGTGAAATTAATTAAAGGATAATTACTTTATGTAATTAATGAATAATTAATCAAGAGTGATTAATATTTAATGATTAATTAATTAAATGGATTGTAATTAATTAATGGTTGATTAAGCAAGGATAGGAATTAATTCTTAAGTAATTAATTTAATTTAAGTTGATTAAATTTATTATAATAGAGATTAATAAATGGTTGCTTATGAATGATAGTTGAGTAGAATGTTTGATTTGGTTGATATCTATTGGATGATATGCTATGATATTCTGTGATATGATATTGGATATATCTGTGATAAATGTGTGATATTTATCTATGTTAATGCTATGTGAATTCAAGTATTAAATTGAATTGAATTGTTTAAACCTTTAAACAACTTGGCCTTAAAAGATACGTTTTGGATTTCGATGAGACCGGGATCGGGTTTCCGTATACCGGGATTCCAGGTCTGGAGACCCGAATACCACATCGATCCAAATTTACGATAGTTCGTGAATCTCAAGTGAAGATGAAGATTCAGAGTGCAAGGGTTATTGTCGTTAACTCTGAGGGTGATTCCAAAACGAGTGTAACGAGATAATGCCTTCGGTTTCGTTCGAACCCGGAACGAACTTGTATGGATTGAATGCTTTCAGCACATCGTCAGGCGGACGATGAGCATTCTAAGTGATATGTTCTGTTTAAAGGTAATCGTGACCTCAAGCCTCACAAACCGGGAATGGCTAAAACAGGGGAGGTGCAGCAAGGTTAGTGGGTAGCACCCAAGTAGGACAAGATTACCTCTGTCTAGATGTCCCTTTCTATTTTCGACTTAGTGGTGCGGTTGCTGATCCCAACCGTGAGGTATCTTGTGCGGGAATTATCCAGTAAGGGATGTTCCGGCCTTGTGTTGCAGGGGATTGGGAGTGATCCTCGGTACGGTGATCTAGGCCACGTACTGTGACGGGCGGTACCCGGTAGCCCTGCCATTGTATGGAAATCCAACTTCCAATAAGTGATAACGGACTTGATTGTATACCTATGTATGCTGGAATTTAATAATGTAACAATTTCGGCTATTTCATATTTATTTGAAAACCCTAGACCCTATTATAATACAATCGAATTTCCTATCAAATGTTTTGGTTAGCGTAAGGTAAAAACTTACCCATGTTTATTTGTGGGGAGTCTTACGTGATACCTTTTCCTTCAAAAGGTTTTGAAGTTAAACAAGTTTAACCCGTTACTCACACCAGACCCATGTCTGACCCAAGTTGTTTATTTCTGTTTTATAAACTCTTGGGTACTCAAATTTTTACGAGTAGCCAAGGGAATTCAGGTTAGCCTTGACGAGTAATCTGGAGGAGCAATGGAGCAGGAGGCTTCAGCGTTGTAGATATAGATAGTATTCCGCGGTGTTGATATCTGTGATAGTGTCTTGTCTTGTATTTGAGTTGTAATGTCTAGACAGATGGTTATAACTGTCTAGTAAGTGATGTATATGCTGTGTAACTCTGTAAATTGTTGTATACTATGTAATAGTTTATGTTATTAATATAATTTATTCGTTCCGCTGTGAGATCGTTGTTGTTGTTTCTTTCTTTCTTCTCTTCTTTTCTATTTTCTACCCCTTTCTTTCTTCATAACGATGCGTCATTCTGTGGAATGAGTGGCGGGTCGTTACAGTGGTATCAGAGCGAGGTTGAGCGAATGCCTAAGCTTTTGGTTAAGTGAATATCAAAACACTAGGTTGAGTGAATACCTAGGTTCGGAAGGGTTGTTCATTAGAGATAGGATCTGTAGCAACCTGTTTGAGTGTATATATATATACGAGAGCGCGTATTTGTTAGTTATATAAAATGATTTTATATTGTGTTAATTGATCGGTTGGGTGGTATATGGATTCTGGTCAATACGAGTAGCTAACGTTATTGATAGGGATCTCTAAACACTTGGACCAGGCCAACTGACACAATATTGTTTTAAAAAGGTAGATGAAATAATTTTACCCAAATATAATTTCTATATAAAAAAGTATCATTTTAAATGTATATGGTATTTGTAATGATTGGTTGAGATGATAATAATTTATCATCTAGGATTAGGAGTCTGAGTGTTGAGGTTGGAAGTGTATCTGTCGAGACTGTAGACCTAATACCGTCTCGAGTGAACTTTGCAATTGTGAGGATTTCATCGATCTCTGAAGGAAACCTGTTAAGGTTCGGAGTTTATCTTTGTAGTTTGGATGAGTAGAGTTGGATCTGTCGGTTAGGCAGAAGCGAGTGATGATATCTTAGGAAATTGTAGCTGTGTGATGAGATACAGTGACTATGGATGTTCCCGAAGATGTTTTCTTTGGAACAAGTTTAAGGAAGTGTGTATATTTCGGCATTGTGGCTGAGTTCAACATGGTGTTTGTGTTGGTTTGGGTCCGAGTTTCTCGAAAAGCTTTGGTTAGGAAATCTTTGGCATCTGTGGCAGCAGTGCAGCTCGGAGTGTTCTGTATTGGCAGGAAGTTTTCTGGCTGAGCAGATTTTCTGGAGGTGAAGTTCAGAAGCAGCATAGTGGATCCATTTCTTCGATGGATTGGATAATTAAGTGTAAGCTGTTCTGATTGGTAAAGAGAGAACAGTTTCTTTGCATTTTGGCTGGGTTGATCGCAAAAGTGACTTGCGATAGATTGAGTATTCTCTTGAGTTATCTGAGATTTTCTGGGATGTGTTGTCCAGTTTGTGCTTGTGTTCTTCATCAGCATTTTCATTCTACTCCAGATCAGAATGGTGCAGCGGAAGTAGTTTGGCGAGTGCATCTGTTTGTCTTTTCCAGATAGGAGAAGTTAGTTCGGTCTTTTGATGTTGTGAGTAGATTTGTGTTTTGGATTATGGGTAGATTTTGAGAGGATTATTTTGTCGAGTTATTTTTGGTCTAGTTTGTTTCTAGAAGCATCGGCGAAGGTTGAGCTGATCAGAAAGGATTTGTAGGAAGCCGAGATCGTCTGAAGATTTTGTGGATAAGAGACGAAGGAATTTGAAGTTCGAAGTTGGAGACTTCGTTGTTATTTATCCAGTAAAAAGGAGCATTTAAGATTGGGTTAAACTAGAAAGCCAGCTTCGAGTATATTGGATCTTTCTGAGTTTTTGTGAGGATAAGTATTTTGGCTTGGTATAGAATTGCCAGTTTGGATTTAGTAGAGCGAGTAACCCAGTATCTGTATCTGGGAAACTCTGGATAATTTTAGGTAGTTTATCCGGATCTATGTCCGGATAGCTAGAATTGTTTGTTTGGATGAAATTGTTTGTTTGGATGAAATTGTTTGTTTGGATGAATGGTTGTTTGATTGATAGTGTATGGTTGATGAGTATGTTTGAATTGTTTTAAAATTGGTTGAAAAAAAAAAACTTTTGGATTATCTTTTGTTTTAAATTTCGAGGACGAAATTCTTTTAGGGGGGAGGAATGTGATATCCCGGAATTTCGAGAAGTTTAAATTGTGATAATCTCCTAGTTTAAATTATTTAAAATTGGTAAATTTGTTATTTTCAAATATAAATAACCAAATAATAATAATGTGATGTTTTAATTATGGTATATATTGATTTTTAATAAGAATAATTATTTAAATTTATTTATAAATTTGAGTTTAAATAGATTTATCAATTAATAAGTATTGTTTAAATATATATATATATTGTCTTGAGTTGTTTTTAAATAATCATTTCAAACTTAATAATGTGCTTATTTAAAATATAAACGTTGAGTTGATTTTCAAATTGGATTTTAAAAGTAAAATTTGAATTTGAATTTGGATTTAAATTTGAATCCTTAAAAGATAATTATTTTAATATATTTTGATATGAAATGTATGAATAAAGTTTTTATTAAAATAAGATTTGTTTACAATATTTTCTTTAAAAGGAATTTTATTCATATAAATTTAGAAAGTATTTATTTAATAGTAAATTTAGTACAAAAGATATATTTACACTTATAAATTAATTAAATATATTGTATATGATTTTATTAGAATATGATTAGTTTCTATTTTTATTTTCTTTTAAAGGTGTCATTTATTTATAATATGGGAAGGCCTTTACTAAATAAGGTATGTATTTATTTAATTAGGAAAATTCATTTTAAAGGCTTTTAAATAATTTTAAAAACAAATAAAAATAAATAATTACAAGTGTTAAAATTTTAGACATGTTAAATACATGTGTAAGATAATTAAGGATTGTATGAGACAAGTGTCATAGTTTATTTTATTTTCTTTAATTTTAAAACAAATCCTAACAAATCTATATAAATCTACATCATCCCTCTCTTCCATTTTCTTGTTTCTATTCTCACATTTTCAGTTCAAAAACTAAAACCAAAAGAAAATGTATCAACCCCGAAATGATCTCCAGCCAAAACTAAAAAATAATTTATATTAATAACATAACTGTATATATATTTGTATATACTATGACAAGTGGCTTTGATACCACTGTAACGACCCCGACTTTCTCTCCACAGAAAGTCGCATCGTTAATAAGAAAGAAAGGGATAGAAAGAGAAAAGAAGAGAAGAAAGGAAGAAACAACAACAACGATCTCACAGCGGAACGAATAAATTATATTAATAACATAAACTATTACATAGTATACAACAATTTACAGAGTTACACAGCATATACATCACTTACTAGACAGTTATAAACATCTGTCTAGACATTACAACTCAAATACAAGACAAGACACTATCACAGATATCAACACAGCGGAATACTATATCTACGAACGCCGAAGCCTCCTGCTCCATTGCTCCTCCAGAATATTCGTCAAAGCTAAACCTGAATCCCTTGGCTACTCGTAAAAATTTGAGTACCCAAGAGTTTATAAAACAGAAATAAACACTTGGGTCAGACATGGGTCTGGTGTGAGTAACAGGTTAAACTTGCTTAACTACAAAACCTTTAGAAAGAAAAGATATCACGTAAGACTCCCCACAAATAAACATGGGTAAGTTTTTACCTTACGCTAACCAAAACATTTGATAGGAAATCTGATTTTATTATAATAGGGTCTAGGGTTTTCAAGTAAAATATAGAAATAGCTGAAATGCTTACATCTCACATTCCAACATAGTTGGGCACAACTAATACGTACGGCACTTATTGGAGTTTGGATTCCATACAATGGCAGGGCTATGGGGTACCGCCCGTCACAGTACGTGGCCTAGATCACCGTACCGAGGAGTACGCCCGATCCCCTGCAACACAAAGCCGGAACCATCCCTTACTGGATAATCCCGAACAAGACAATCCCGTAGTTGGCGCGACCAACCACACACTAAGCCGAATAAAAGAAAAGGGACCTCTAGACAGGGATCTATCTTGCTCTCAGTGGGTGCTACCCACGAAACCTTGCTGCACCTCCCCTGTTTTAGCCATTCCCGGTTGATGAGGCTTGAGGTTACGATTACCTTTAATCAGAACATATCACTTAGAATGCTCATCGTCCGCCTGACGATGTGCTGAAAGCATTCAATCCATACAAGTTCGTTCCGGGTTCGAACGAAACCGAAGGCATTATCTCGTTACACTCGTTTTGGAATCACCCTCAGAGTTAACGACAATAACCCTTGCACTCTGAATCTTCATCTTCACTTGAGATTCACGACCTATCGTTAATTTGGATCGATGTGGTATTCGGGTCTCCAGACCTGGAATCCCGGTATACGGAAACCCGATCCCGGTCTCATTGAAATCCAAAACGTATCTTTTAAGGGCCAAGTTGTTTTAAGGTTAAAACAATACAATTCTTATCTATATACACAAAGATAGATAATTCAATAGATAATCTACATTATCATCCCAAACAGATAATTCACATTATCATTATAATTCAACCAAACATCCATATCATATATCAATCATATCTTATCAGAGATATCAAACAATGAAATACATTCAATCTCATTCATCCATCCTTAAGCCATGATTTATATCATCTAATTAATTTAAAGTGAATTAAACTAATTACTTCATTCTATAAATCCTGCTTACTTAATTATTAATTAAACCAACTAATTAATCATTACTCTAAATATCCATCTTAATTAATCATTCCTGATTAATTATACTTTAATTACTTTAAGTAATTAATCCCTAATTAATTTCACAAATTAATTATCTTAAACCATTTTAGTAATTAATCTTAAATTACTTCATTAATTAATTAACCATACTTAATTACATTAATCCTTAATTAATTACAATTAATTAATTACTTTAATCACTTATTATTTATTAATTAATCTTAATTAATCAATTCTTAATTACATCATTAATTTTATTAATTAATGATCCTTAATTTCTCTTAATTAATTATCTTATTTAAATTAATTACATTTAATAATTAATTAGTCACATTTATTAATCACCTTTGATTAATCTCATTTAGTAATTAACTTCCCTTAATTACTCCACTTCATAAATTAATTACTCCTTAATTAATTATCCTTTAATTAATCCTTTGATTAATTATTCAAAGTAATTAACTCAAATTACTTTCATTATTAAATCTCCTTTAATTAATTACATCCAGTAATTACCTTTAATTACTTCCTAAGTAATTACACTTCATTAATTACATTTAAGTAATTCTACTTAACCAATTTCAATTTGATTAATAGATCTAATTGATCATTAAAATTAATCATATTAATCAATTATTTAATAATCCCTAATTAATGATCTCTCATTTGTTATTAACAATTCTTTTATTTAAGTAATTAAACTTAAATCAACCATTATTAATTAATTCTTAATTACCAATTAATTTATCTCTAATTACTAAATTAATTTCTTAATCATTAATTAATACTCTAATTTATAATCCTTGATTACAATTTAATTATTTCTAATTAATAAATCTTAATCATTAATTAATTAGTTTAAACCTTTAATTACCTATTTAATTAATCCAAATGATTAATTAATTAATCAATTAAATTATCCATTAAATTTCCTTATAAATTTAAATGAACACAAATCTTTAAATTCTAATTTACTTTTAAGAATAAAACTTTGTTCTTAATAATAATCAAGTTATCATTTACAAAGTATTTTAAATCAATTTACTTTAATTTTACCTCCAAAATTTCATTTTAAATTTAAAGATTTAAAATGGAAACAAAATATCTTTAACAACGTATTAGACAACATTTCTAAAACTCTTTTATTTTACAAGTTAAAGAAATACTCATCTTATAAAATAACTTAAGGATTTTAAATCAAATTTACTTTTAAATTTTAACCATTTAATATACATTTTAAACAATTAAAATTATTAAAACAATTTAATATAAAACTTTCTTTTATTTCAAATCTGAGATACAGTTTTAAACTTTTCCAAATTAAACTTTAGATTTAAAAATTCTGTTTAAATATCTCTTTACAAATTTAGTTTAAAACTTAACCAGACAGTTTCCTTTTAAAAGCCTGGCAACATCAAAATTTACCCGAGACCATCCAAATCCACTTCGAGTCGCCTCTCCAAAACACTCGAGCCACTCACCTGAACAACTCAAGTACGAACTCGAGAATGCCTTCTTCCCCAACGCTTTAACATTCCAGAAATTTACCCAGATACACTCACGATCTCGTGCACGTGCACGATCACCAGCGCTAACTCCGACCACCCACGACTACTCCATCACATCGACGATCGTCCACCAACCCGATTACGACCATCCCCTCTTCGATCTAATCGCGAAATCGAAATCGAGACCAAAATTCAAACTGGAACAGGAACTACCCATTTCACCCAAACCTGTCAACATCTCCTCGATCTTCCACTGCTGATCACCAGAACGTTAGCGACTTCGGCGACGAGTTCATCCATGTCATAACTATCATTTCCCAGAGTTTTGTCGAACTCGATCCATCCTAGACGTAATGATGATCGATTTCTCTAGACTGGTAATAACTAGGGTTAAAATCTCTAATCCTCAATTCCTACTGCCTCCATACCTTAATTCTATTTCCAGTAATTTTCCTGGTATCCTTGATCATCTCACTACCATTCTTGAAGAAAACAACATCCCAAATTCACTGAGATCAACAAAGTTACCAAAAATTCATTTTTAACTTAAACCAGAACTGCACCTTCAATTCTAAACTAAAAATTGTGATTTTAATACTAAAAATCATGTTATAGCTTATGCATTCCATTTATAATCCTGGATTTACGAATTTCAATGTTTGGGTTTTCACTTATATATACATGCACTTGTTGTTTTTGTTTTACAGAGATACTTGGTTTAAAGTTTGACTTAACTAAAAATTTTTAAACATTCTTCTATGATAATCAACAACTTTTGTTTATAAGTTTAGTCCTAACAAGAACTAGATCAATTAGTAAGAGATTTAAAAGAAATCCTGGAGTCTGGGCAACAAAACAGAACAGGGAACAATATCATACATGCATACAATTCATCCATTGTTCTCACAACAAATTTAACTTGCACATACAAACAATACATATTTATCACAAGAATTTAACATGCAATCTTATTCATAACCTAAACTTTTAGAAATAGTAATGTTACTCACCTGATTTGTATGAACAGAGGCAGCCTCTTTAAATTTGAAAAGCTTTTTGAAAACTTGAAACAGTTTTGACTTTAAACTGGAATGCCTTGCTTTTGCTTATTTGGTTTAAAACTTGAATTGTTGGGCTTTAAATTGCTTTAAATCTACATGCATGCTTGTTTTCCAAGTTGAAGAAATGAATGCAGACAGTTTGAATTGCTTCCAGAGTTGAAAAGAAGATGTTTGCAGGCCTCAGATTGTAAATGAATGCAAGCAGGCTACAGACTTGAATAAACTACATGCATGTTTGCTCTTGATTTTCAAAGTTGATTCCAGATTGAAAAATGAAGGCAGGCTTTAAACTTGATTTTGATTACAGATGGAAGAGAATGCAAACTGGTTGTTTTGAGATGATTACAGATCTTAGATTAGAGGATTGGTTTGAGAAGTGGTACTGATTTGTTTCAGATTTGTTTAGAGGAAAGATTTTTGAGTTTCTTAGTTTTAAAAAGGGAAAAATAGAAAGAATGAAATGAAGATATGCAAATGTTTATATAAGTGAATTTATGATTTATAAATGTTAAGTGTTCTTAACATTTGAATTTAAGAAGATTTTGTAAATTTGATTTAAAAATTGGATAAAGTTAAATTTGTAATTTATTTTAAAATGAATTAAAAGAAGATTTTAAAGTAAAAATGTTTTAAAGTCTTTGTTAATAATAATTAAAGTAGTTAAAGGTTAATACTTTAATTTAGAAAGTAATTAAGGTTTAATGATATATGAGTCATTAAATTAATAAGATAATTAAAGAATAATTTAATTAATTAATGGTTTAGTGTTAATTAATTAAATAATTAGGATTTTAAGTTAATTAATTAAGGGTTAATTAATTTGGGATTAAGAATCATTTATTTAGATAAGTATAGATTTTAATAAATGATTAGAAATTTATTTATCAAGTGATTAAAGGTTTATTTAGCAATTAATTAAGTAATAGAGTTAAATTAATTGGTAATTAAGAATTTATTAAGTTGTAATTTATAAATAGTTGATTAAAGTTTAATTACTTAGGAAGCAGTTAAAGAATTGTTAATAATTAATGAAAGATCATTAATTAGGGATTATTAGATAAATAAGTAATTAATTAATTAACATGATTAAATTTGATAATCAATTAGATTAATTAGTTAATATGAAAATGGGTTAAGTATAATTACTTAATGGAAGTAATTAAGGTAATTAATTACTTAAGGTAATTAATTAAATAAATTTGATAAGTTTAAATTAATTAGTTAAATTAATTTAAGATAATGATTTGGAAATTTGATAATTACTTAAATGTAATTAGTGAAAGTATAATTACTTAGGAAAGTAATTAAAGGTAATTACTGGATGTAATTAACTGAAGATGATTTAATAATAAAAGAAATTTGAGTTAATTACTTTTGAATAATTAATCAAGGGATTAATTAAAGGATAATTAATTAAGGAGTAATTAATTTATGAAGTGGAGTAATTAAGGGAAGTTAATTACTAAATGAGATTAATCAAAGGTGATTAATAAATGTGATTAATTAATTATTAAATGTAATTAATTTAAATAAGATAATTAATTAAGAGTAATTAAGGATCATTAATTAATAAAATTAATGATGTAATTAAGAATTGATTAATTAAGATTAATTAATAAATAATAAGTAATTAAAGTAATTAATTAATTGTAATTAATTAAGGATTAAGATAATTAAGTATAATTAATTAATTAATGAAGTAATTAAAGATTAATTACTGAATGGTTTAAGATAATTAATTTGTGAAATTAATTAAGTATTAATTACTTAAAGTAATTAAAGGATTATTAATCAGGAATGATTAATTAAGATGGATACTTAGAGTAATGATTAATTAATTGGTTTAATTAATAATTAAGTAAGCAGGATTTATAGAATGAAGTAATTAGTTTAATTCACTTTAAATTAATTAGATGATATAAATCATTGCTTAAGAATGGATGAATGAGATTGAATGTATTTCATTGTTTGATATCTCTGATGAGATATGACTGATATATGATATGGATGTTTGGTTGAATTATAATGATAATGTGAATTATCTGTTTGGTATGATAATGTAGATTATCTATTGAATTATCTATCTTTGTGTATATAGATAAGAATTGAATTGTTTTAACCTTAAAACAACTTGGCCTTTAAAAGATACGTTTTGGATTTCGATGAGACCGGGATCGGGTTTCCGTATACCGGGATTCCAGGTCTGGAGACCCGAATACCACATCGATCCAAATTTACGATAGGTCGTGAATCTCAAGTGAAGATGAAGATTCAGAGTGCAAGGGTTATTGTCGTTAACTCTGAGGGTGATTCCAAAACGAGTGTAACGAGATAATGCCTTCGGTTTCGTTCGAACCCGGAACGAACTTGTATGGATTTAATGCTTTCAGCACATCGTCAGGCGGACGATGAGCATTCTAAGTGATATGTTCTGATTAAAGGTAATCGTAACCTCAAGCCTCATCAACCGGGAATGGCTAAAACAGGGGAGGTGCAGCAAGGCTTCGTGGGTAGCACCCACTGAGAGCAAGATAGATCCCTGTCTAGAGGTCCCTTTTCTTTTATTCGGCTTAGTGTGTGGTTGGTCGCGCCAACTACGGGATTATCTTGTTCGGAATTATCCAGTAAGGGATGGTTCCGGCTTTGTGTTGCAGGGGAGCGGGCGTACTCCTCGGTACGGTGATCTAGGCCACGTACTGTGACGGGCGGTACCCCAATAGCCTTGCCATTGTATGGAATCCAAACTCCAATAAGTGCCGTACGTATTAGTTGTGTCCAACTATGTTGGAATGTGAGATGTAAGCATTTCAGCTATTTCTATATTTTACTTGAAAACCCTAGACCCTATTATAATAAAATCAGATTTCCTATCAAATGTTTTGGTTAGCGTAAGGTAAAAACTTACCCATGTTTATTTGTGGGGAGTCTTACGTGATACCTTTTCTTTCTAAAGGTTTTGAAGTTAAGCAAGTTTAACCTGTTACTCACACCAGACCCATGTCTGACCCAAGTGTTTATTCCTGTTTTATAAACTCTTGGGTACTCAAATTTTTACGAGTAGCCAAGGGATTCAGGTTTAGCTTTGACGAATATTCTGGAGGAGCAATGGAGCAGGAGGCTTCGGCGTTCGTAGATATAGTATTCCGCTGTGTTGATATCTGTGATAGTGTCTTGTCTTGTATTTGAGTTGTAATGTCTAGACAGATGTTTATAACTGTCTAGTATGTGTTGTATAGTTGTGTAAACTCTGATAAGTTTTGTATACTATGTAATAGTTTATGTTATTAATATAATTTATTCGTTCCGCTGTGAGATCGTTGTTGTTGTTTCTTTCTTTCTTCTCTTCTTTTCTATTTTCTACCCCTTTCTTTCTTCATAATGATGCGACTTTCTGGGCATAGGAAGTCGGGTCGTGACATTTTAAATGGTTTTATCAGAACACTAGGTTGAGTGAATACCTAGGTTCAGAAGGATTGTTCATTAGAGACAAGATCTGTAGCAACCTGTTTGAGTCTGAGTGTATATATATTCGAGAGCGCGTATTTGTTAGTTATATAAAATGGTTTTATATTGTGTTAATTGATCGGTTGAGTGGTATATGGATTCTGGTCAATACGAGTAGCTAACGTTATTGATAGGGATCTCTAAACACTTGGACCAGGCCAACGGACACAATATTGTTTTAAAAAGGGGAAGGTGAAATAATTTTACCCAGATATATTTTCTATATATAAAAAAGTATCATTTTAAATGTATATGGTATTTGTAATGATTGGTTGAGATGATAATAATTTATCATCTAGGATTAGGAGTCTAAGTGTTGAGGTTGGAAGTGTATTTGTCGAGACTGTAAACCTAATACCGTCTCGAGTGAACTTTGCAATTGTGAGGATTTCATCGATCTCTGAAGAAAACCTGTTAAGGTTCGGAGTTCATCTTTGAAATTTGGATGGGTAGAGTTGGATCTGTCGGAGAACAGAAGCGAGTGATGGTATCTCAGGTAATAGTAGCTGTGTGATGAGACGCAGTGACTATGGATGTTCCCGAAGATGTTTTCTTTGGAACAAGTTAATGAAGTATGTCTGTTTCGGTGTTGTGGCTGAGTTCACCATGGTGATTCTGTTTGGGAATCGAGTTTCTCGAAAAGATTTGGTTAGGAAATCTTTGGCATCTGTGGCAGCAGTGCAGCTCGGAGTGTTCTGTATTGGCAGGAAGTTTTCTGGCTGAGCAGTTTTCTAAAGGTGAAGTTCAGAAGCAGCAGAGTGGATCCATTTCTTCGATGGATTGGATAATTAAGTGTAAGCTGTTCTGATTGGTAAAGAGAGGACAGTTTTTCTTTGGAAATAGGCTGGGTTGATCGCAAAAGTGACTTGCGATTGCTGAGTGTTCTCTTGGGTTATCAGATTTTTCTGGATGTCTTAAAGGAAGTCAGAAGTTTGTCCGCATTTGGAGATTGAGTTTTCTTATCGACTGGATTCCAGGAGTGATACCGGTGGTTCAACCTAGTTGAAGGATGTCTCCTAGAGAATAATTTGGTGAAGCAGCTCAGGATTCTTTGGAGAGGGATTGACCACACCTAATTTTCTGGTGAGGATTCTGTTAAGGTGTTTTTGACCAAGTAGAATGGTTCACTAAGATTTTATAGATATGGTGAACTGTGGATGATCAAGTTTGTGCTCGAGTTTCTCCGATGACATTCTCATCTGTTCCAGATCAGAGTTGTGCAGCAGAAGCAGTTTGGGAGTGTATCTGTTGTCTTTTCCGGATAGGAGAAGTAAGTTCAGTCTTCTGATGTTTGAGAAGTATAGATTGTGTTCTTGATTTTGGATAAGTGTTGATTTATCTATGGTTTTGGAATCAGCAGTTCAGGACGATTTGGTTGTTGAGTCAGACTTGTCTATAGTCTGATATCCTGTTTAGTTTTATAGATCTAGATGAGTAGGAACTCTGTAGCTTCGTAGTTTAGATTGTTTGTAGAGCGAGTATCCCGGTATATATATATATATATACTTGGGGAAACTCGAGGAAATTCTATCTAGAATTTTGTCTGGATAGTTAAAATTGTTTGTTTGGATGATTGGTTGCTATGATTGTTAGCATATGGATGATAGTATATGCTTGTGCTTTGAAAAATTAAATCTTAAGTAGATTATTAAATTACCTTTGTTTAAATTTCGGGGACGAAATTATTTTAAGGGGGAAGGAATGTGATATCCCGGAATTTTGGGCAATAATCAATTTAATAATCTGTATTTAAAATTAAATTGATTGATAATCTTTGTTAATAAATTTGGATTAATTTAATAATCTAATTAAATTAAATATTTAATTAGTGATTTATCTTTTAAAAGGTTAATAGAACGATTTCTATTTATAATGTATATATATAATTATATATATATTGTAAATAGATGAGTTGGTTTGAATTTAACAAATGAAATTATGTTTTCAAAATTCTAATATATTTTGGGTAATTTGGAAATCATGATTAAATTAATATTAAGCTTTTCAAAGTTATTTAATAAATAACTATATAGTTAAAATACATAAGATAAATGTTTTATTTGTTCAAAATATATTTTGACCTAAGTTTGTATATTAAAACAAGTTATAAAATGTTTGTTTTATTCTTTTTAAAATATTGATAAATAAATTTGATTTGTAGAATAAATATGAGAATTTAAAATACAATTAATAAATGAATCATGCATTCATTTAAATAACAAATAAGTTACAACCTCTTGTATAAATTTATTTAAAATGATTAAAAACATTTTTTTCCAAATGATTGTTATATATATTGTTTTTATTTATATAATATTTTATTTCTTTAAAAATTAGCTATACATACAAACAAGTATTTATAAATTAATTAAGTTTAAAACATTCATTACCTTTAAATAAAAATGCTAATTAATTAAAAGGACATGTGTAAATATATTAAAGCCTAATGTAACATGTGTTAGATGTTTAAACAAGGTAATTAACAAGTGTTGAAATTCAAGCCATGTGTCAAATTTTAGTTTTAATTATCTTTAATTTTTAATTTAAAGCATAAATATAGTTATATAAACTCATGCATTCTTTCTTTCCTTTCCCTTTTTCTCATTTTTCAATTCTAAAACAAAGAACTTTCAGCTGAGAGAAACGTTTCATTTTAAACCATCTCCAAATGACAAATCTGAAAAATCAAATTCTGTAATCAATCCCTATAACATTTGTTTGCATGCAAATCAATTTTCAAAAGCTTTTTCCTCAATCAGTGAAGTAAATCCCTCAAAAATGCATAGCAAACTTCATCTCTTCAAACATGCAAAATCAAAGCCCTGATCCACTTACAAAGGCCTGCATTCAATTCTTTTTCAAAAATCTGGAAAGCAAGCAAATCTGCATTCCCTTCCTCAAAAATTTGGAAGTTGGTCACTACAATTTCAATCTGTAGCCTGTGCATTTCTGCAAGAACTGATGCCAGCCTCTTTTCAAAACTAAAGCAATTTTCTTTTCAAAATCTGGAACTCATCTCTGCATTCAATTTATAAAACCAAGGCATTCAGCAGCATTCAAGTTTAAGGTTGATAAAAAAATAACAAAAGCATTTCAGCAAAAGCAAGTATAAAGACTTTTCCAAAACTGGTGCTCTGTCTGCATGTTTAAATCAAGTGAGTAACTTTTAAAAATTTAAATTTATAATTGGTTGCATGCTTGTATGACTGAATTTAAATGTGTATTGCATAAGTGAATATCTAATATTTGGTGCATGCTGTTTAAGTGCTCTGTTTCATCATTGTTTTAGGGAAGTAACACCTTTTCTAAATTGCTTAAGTATAAATGGGTACATGTGAATCTCTGAAGTAAGAATAGTTGTATATATATATATATATGAAACTTCTGTGAATATTGGATGATAGATGTGTGCATGTTTGTGAAATACCTATAACATCTCTGTATCAGTTTCAAGACCAAGTTTTTATTCAAAGAATCCATTATCTCTTTAACCAAATTCTGTTAAGTCGTAGAATTCAAATAAAATCAGTTTGTTTAAGCATAGATTAAAGCTTAAAATTTTATTTAAGCCAAACAAATGTAAATCTGCTCTGGAAAAATAACTAGAACAGTACAAGCTTAAGATTTGGTAAAATTCAAACATCCTAATTTATTAAGTCAGGTATGTAATCTGAAACCTTAATCAAAGACTTGATTTTTAAGACTAAAATCATGGTTTTTAGAAATAGAATGAAGGAGCAATTTGGGTTTGCACTGTTTTTGGACTTTTGGGGTTTTCTGGTGATCTCGAGGTTCTGGAGGGTTGAAGTTTCTTCTGGAGGAAGAGGAGCTAATGGTAAGGTCGGGAAAAATGGTTAGTGAGTAATCAAATGACTATGGCGGCGATGGTTGGTCGTAGAAATCTGTAGCCCTAGTTTTTAATAGGTTAGGTAATTTGATTTGTACGACTCCACTGTTTGATCGAGTGCATCAAGACTCAGGAGGATGGAAGCTGGCGATATGTCGAAGTCGTGATTGGAGTTTCAGCAACTCCGATGATCGGAGGCAGGAGTACGAGGGGTTTCCAGGCTTTGGTGTGGTTCGAGACTGTTGTTCCAGGTCTCGTTTGAATGCTCGATTCGATTTCGAGCTCGTATTGGTGTTTTGGATGATCGATTTTGGATATGAATGTGATCGCCGATGTGGTGGAGATGTCGGCGATGGTCGGAGGGGACTGATCGGACGGTGCACGTGCACGAGATCGTGAATGTGTCTGGGTGAAGTCTGTTTTTACAGAGGAAGGTCTCGCGTTTGGTTCGAGTTATTTCGAGGGAGACTCGGGTTTTTAGGGGATGCGACTCGAAGTATTTTGGTGGAGTCTCGAGTACATCAGTGTTGCCAGGTTTTCTAAAACCTGTCAGTTTAAATTTAAAACTGAATTTAAATTGTGAAGTAATATTTAAACAGGGATTTAAATCAAAGTTTTAATATATAGATTCAAGTTTGGTTTTAAAACATAGATTGGAAATAAAATAATTTTTATAAATTTAAATGTTTTAAATGTTAGTTATATTTAAATGGTTTGAAATTTAAAAGGAAGTTGATTTAAACTTTTTTTAAAAATTCTTTTATAAGATATAAGAAATTCTCTGACATATAAAACTTTTAATTTGGTTTTAAACTTGGTTAAAGACAAATTGGTATTCATTTTAAATCTAGAATTTAAAATGAAATTTAAAAGTAAATTTGAAATGGATGTTTTCAAATGTATTTGTGAATGATAAATTTAACCGTGAATAAGAAAATGTTTTTATCTTAAAGTTAAAATCATTAAAACTTTAGGGTAATTAAAATGGTTTAAATAATCTAATTAATTAATGATTTGGATTAATTTATTGGAAATTAAGGATTATAAATTAAAATATTAATTAATAATTAATGATTAATTAATAAAGTAATTAAAGATTAATTAAGTTATGGTTAACACTTAATTAATTAAATAATTAGAGATTAATTACAGGGTTATTAAGATTATTAATTTGAAATTAATAATGGTTAATCTAAGTTAATTACTTAAGAAAAGTAATTAAATAATTGTTAATGAAGGTCATTAACTATGGATTATTAAATAATTAATTAATGTGATTAATTTTAATAATTAATTAGATTAATTAATTTAAAGATAATCAATTATAGAATTTGTTTTAAATGAATTACTTAATGGAAGTAATTAAGAAATTAATTACTCATTTGTAATTAATTAAGATAATTTGATTAGTTTAAGTTAATTAATTAAGTTTAATTAATTTAGAATAATAAATGGATTGATTTGTTAAATAATTACTTAATGTAATTATTAAAGTATGATTATTTAAGGAAGTAAATAATAGATAATTACTGGAAGTAATTAATTAAATGGTGATGTATTAATGTAAGTAATTTGAGTTTAATTACTTGTGAATTAATCAAGGGATTAATTAAGAAATTAATTAAGGAATAATTAATTTAGTTAATAAAAGTAATTAAGGGGAGTTAATTACTAGATGAGATTAATCAAAGAGTGATTAATAAATGTTGTTTAATTAAAGGTTAATTACTTAATGTAATTAATTTAATTAAAGTAATTAATAATTAAAAATGTAATTAAGGGTCATTGTGTAACGACCCGACTTCCTATGCCCAGAAAGTCGGATCATTATGAAGAAAGAAAGGGATAGAAAGAGAAAAGAAGAGAAGAGAAAAGAAACAACGTCAGAATCTCACACAGCGGAACGAATAAATTATATTAATAACACAAACTATTACATAGTATACAACACATATCAGAGTTTACACAACTATACAACACATACTAGACAGTTATAAACATCTGTCTAGACATTACAACTCAATACACTACAGAGATACAGACACAGCGGAACTACTATATCTACGAACGCCGAAGCCTCCTGCTCCATTGCTCCTCCAGAATATTCGTCAAAGCTAAACCTGAATCCCTTGGCTACTCGTAAAAATTTGAGTACCCAAGAGTTTATAAAACAGAAATAAACACTTGGGTCAGACATGGGTCTGGTGTGAGTAACAGGTTAAACTTGCTTAACTTCAAAACCTTTAGAAAGAAAAGGTATCACGTAAGACTCCCCACAAATAAACATGGAAAAGTTTTTACCTTACGCTAACCAAAACATTTGATAGGAAATCTGATTTTATTATAATAGGGTCTAGGGTTTTCAAGTAAAATATAGAAATAGCTGAAATGCTTACATCTCACATTCCAACATAGTTGGGCACAACTAATACGTACGGCACTTATTGGAGTTTGGATTCCATACAATGGCAGGGCTACTGGGGTACCGCCCGTCACAGTACGTGGCCTAGATCACCGTACCGAGGAGTACGCCCGCTCCCCTGCAACACAAAGCCGGAACCATCCCTTACTGGATAATCCCGAACAAGACAATCCCGTAGTTGGCGCGACCAACCACACACTAAGCCGAATAAAAGAAAAGGGACCTCTAGACAGGGATCTATCTTGCTCTCAGTGGGTGCTACCCACGAAACCTTGCTGCACCTCCCCTGTTTTAGCCATTCCCGGTTGATGAGGCTTGAGGTTACGATTACCTTTAATCAGAACATATCACTTAGAATGCTCATCGTCCGCCTGACGATGTGCTGAAAGCATTCAATCCATACAAGTTCGTTCCGGGTTCGAACGAAACCGAAGGCATTATCTCGTTACACTCGTTTTGGAATCACCCTCAGAGTTAACGACAATAACCCTTGCACTCTAAATCTTCATCTTCACTTGAGATTCACGACCTATCGTTAATTTGGATCGATGTGGTATTCGGGTCTCTAGACCTGGAATTCCGGTATACGGAAACCCGATCCCGGTCTCATCGAAATCCAAAACGTATCTTTTAAGGCCAAGTTGTTTAAAGGTTTAAAAATTCAATTCTTATCTATATACACAAAGATAGATAATTCAATAGATAATCTACATTATCATCCCAAACAGATAATTCACATTATCATTATAATTCAACCAAACATCCATATCATATATCAACACATATCTCATCAAAGATATCAACAATGCAAAGTATTCAATATCATTCATTCACCCTTAAGTAATGATTTATATCATCTCTAATTAATTTAAAGTGAATTAAATTAATTACTTCATCTTATAAATTCTGCTTACTTAATTATTAATTAAACCAATTAATTAATCATTACTCTAAATATCCATCTTAATTAATCATTCCTGATTAATTATACTTTAATTACTTTAAGTAATTAACTCCTAATTAATTTCACAAATTAATTATCTTAAACCATTTCAGTAATTAATCTTAAATTACTTCATTAATTAATTACTTTAATCCTTTATTATTTATTAATTAATCTTAATTAATCAATTCTTAATTACATCCTTAATTACTCTTAATTAATTATCTTATTTAAATTAATTACATTTAATAATTAATTCTTAATTAAACCACATTTATTAATCACCTTTGATTAATCACATTTAGTAATTAACTTCCCTTAATTACTCCACTTCATAAATTAATTATTCCTTAATTAATTATCCTTTAATTAATCCTTTGATTAATTATTCAAAGTAATTAACTCAAATTACTTTCATTATTAAATCTCCTTTAATTAATTACATCCAGTAATTACCTTTAATTACTTCCTAAGTAATTACACTTCATTAATTACATTTAAGTAATTCTACTTAACCAATTTCATTTTGATTAATAAATCTAATTGATTATTAAAATTAATCATATTAATCAATTATTTAATAATCCCTAATTAATGATCTCTCATTAATTATTAACAATTCTTTTATTTAAGTAATTAAACTTAAATCAACCATTATTAATTAATTCTTAATTACCAATTAATTAATCTCTAATTACTAAATTAATTTCTTAATTAATCTTTAATCACTTGATTAATTTCTAATCATTTATTAATAATCTATACTTATATAAATAAATGATTCTTAATTCCAAATTAATTAACCTTAATTAATTAATTTATAATCCTAATTATTTAATTAATTAACACTAAACCTTTAATTAATTAAATTATTCTTTAATTACCTTATTAATTTAATGCCTCCTAAATCATTAAATCTCTAAATTAAAGTATTAATATTACAACTACTTTAATTATTAAAAAGGCTTTGAAATCTTTTACTTTTAAATCTTTCTTATATTTCATTTCCAATTAAAGATTTAAAATAAATTTCAAATTTAACTTTAACCAAATTTAAATTAAATTTACAATTCCCTTTTTAAAACCAAATGTTAAAGAACACTTAACATTCATAAAGAAATTTACAAGATTTTTAAATCCATCCTTTAAAATTCAACCCCTTTTTTAATTTACTTTAAACATCTTAAATTTGTTTAAATATTATAATACAAATTTATTCATTTCACATCTGGGATACAAATTTAAACTTGAACCCATATTTTAAACTTGATTTAAAACTTAGTTTAAATCCTGCCTTCAAATTTTTAAAACTCATTTAAATTTTAAAACACTGCCAGTCTTAAAACTGTAACCCAAAATTACCCGAGCCCACTCAATTTTTCCCCGAGTCAAAACCTGAAACCCCCGAGAAAACTTCGAGTTACACGTAAACATTCCCGAGTTCGACCCCGAGCATTCTTCTTCTTCCCCAATTTATCAAATGAACCAGATACCATCGTGCACACGTGCACGTGCACGTCGCACCAACTCCTCCGCCACCACCAGCACCACCACACGCAAACTCCACATCGTCCACTGACTCGACTCCGATCCCTGACTGGCCATCACGCGACTTCAATCAAAATCGAAGTAGTTTGCACCATCTCTGGAACAACCCCTTCATCAGTAAATCCATCGAACCCATCAACCTCGACCATCTTTCGCCATGAAACTTCGGCTACATCACCGCAATTCCTCCACGCAACTATCCCTAAAAACATTCGCAACTCGATCCATCCAATAATTCCCAGCCACTCCATTTCGAACGCAACCCAAAACCCTGAGTAAAACCCTAGTTCGCCTCCGACTAGCCGCCACGTTCATCGATAAATATGACGACCATTTTTCCTGACATCCCCGATCGCCCAGCAAGCTTCGACAAAACCCTGACCAACCCAAAGTCTGACGATCGCCAGAAATAGCTTAAAAACCAATTTCCGTTCATCTTTGAATTGCTCCATCAATACTTAACTAAAAATCGAGATTCTTCTTCCTAAATTCAACATTTTACAATACTAATCTGAATATATAATCAAATTTAGAAATTATGATGATTTATTTCTGACCATTATTCATTTCCTACTGTAATGTATTAGTCTTGAAACATCCACTGGGTATTTCTGCTTGCAATTGTTTTAACAATGATGTGAATTCTACAGTTATTATTAAAATAAAAGTCCTAAGCCTAAAATCAATTGGGTGTCGAGCAAATTAAATTTTTCCTAGGGAAGATGAGCCTGGAATATAAACAGAGCTCATATATGTATATATGTTCACAGGCATTCATAGGTAGATCACAGACATCATATATCTACACATGCATCTACATACATAAACACATACAACCATCATCTATAGAAATTTTGTCACAAACATTTAAACCACATCACAGATTTTTAAAAACTGTTTTTTTAATTTAGATGTTTACTCACCAATTTTAAGAACAGAGAAATTTTCCAGGCTTTAAATTTTGATCTGGCAATTTCTTTTGATTTAAAACTTGAGTTGCCTTTTGCTTCATCGATTTAAAACTTGCATGTTGCTTGATGTTACTGGATCTTGCATGCATGCTATTATCTTGTTTGTTGATAGGTGTTGCTTAGATCAGGTTTGAGGAAGAAAGTATCCAGGCTTAAAGAAATGCAGACTGGAGTTCCAGATTGCAGAAAGACGTTGAAGAATGGTTACAGGCTTTGCCTTTGGAAATGTTTTACAGGTTTGAAGAATTTGTTTTTTGAGAAATTTTGTTAGAGGAATGTTTGATTACAGATTTAGTTTTTGAGAATTTGTCTCAGGCTGAAGTTCTTAAGTTTTGAAAAGAAGGAGATAGGAAAAAAAAATATCAAGATAAGAACATATGTATATATAAATAAAAATGTGGTTTATTAAAAATAAAAGAAAAACTAAAATTTAAAACTTGACATTTGTCATTAGAGTTGTTAATCAATTAACACATGTTACTACTTAGCCTTAGGAAATAACACATGTCCTTTAGTTAATTAGTTTGTATTTATTTTAAATGTAAACAAAAGACTTTTCTTTATTTATAAAACACTTATTACTTATTTATATATATATAGATAACTTTTAAAGAAATAAACCAATTATATATATATAAATAAAAGCTTATACATTTATTTATAAAATTCAAAACTATTTAAAATCTTACCTCTTTTGAATTCTAAATTCGAATTCAAATTAAATTTCAAATCCAAGCTTATCTATTTACAATATATACATATATATATACATTATAAATAGAAATCATTTTATTAGTTTTTAAAGGATAAAATTCACAAATTAAATATTCATTTAATTAGATTTTTAAACCAATTCAAATATTTTTATCAAAAATTATCAAATCAATTTAATTATTTAAACAGATTATTAAATTGATATTGCCCCAAATTTCCGGGATATCACATTCCTTCCCCCTTAAAATAATTTCGTCCCCGAAATTTTAAACAAAGGTAATTTAATAATCTCTTTAAATCACAAGCATATATTATCATCCATATGCTAACAACCATAGCAACCAATTCATCCAAACAAACAATTCTAACTATCCAGCCAAAATTCTGAATAGAATTTCCTCGAGTTTCCCCAAGTATATATATACCGGGATACTCGCTCTACAGAATCCAAACAATCAATACCACTAAGCTATAGAGCTTCTACTTATCTAGATTTACAAAACTAAACAGAATATCAGACTACAGACGAGTCTGACTCAACAACCAAATCCTCCAGAACTGCTGATTCCTAAACCAGAGATAGATCAAACACGTATTCCCTCAGAGATACGTAAAATACATTGAATTCTAGTTATCCAAACTGACAATTCAACCTTGTAGATCAAAGCTTTTATCCAAATCAAAACACAGAAGAGATCCAAAACAATTCGGAGCTGACTTCCCAGACATACCCAATCTTATAGCTCCCTTTTACCAGAGAAAACTTTAACAAAAATGAAGTCTTCAACTTCGAATTCCAAATTCTTCCGTCTCTTATCCACAAAATCCTTCAGACTATCCTGGGCTTCCTACAAATCCTTCTTGATCATCTCAACCTTCGCTGATGCTTCTTGAAACAATCAGGACCTAAAATAACTCCACAAAATGATCTCCTCAAGATCAACCAAGACCAAGAACAAATTCTGCTCACAAACATCAGAAGACCGAACTAACTCCTCCTATCTGGAAAAGACAAACACAAACAGGAGCACTCGCCAAACTGCTTCCGCTGCACCATTCTGATCTGGAGTAGAATGAAAATACTGATGAAAAACACAAGCACAGACTGGACAACACATCCCAGAAAATATCGGATAACTCAAAAGAATACTCAAACTATCGCAAGTCACTTTTGCGATCAACCCAGCCAAAATGCAAAGAAACTGTTCTCTCTCCAATCAGAACAGCTTACACTTAATTATCCAATCCATCGAAGAAACGGATCCACAAGCTGCTACTAAACTCACCTAGAACACTGCTAAGCCAGAAACTTCCTGCCAATGCACAGAACACTCCAAGCTGCACTGCTGCCACAGATGCCAAAGACTTCCTATCCAAAGCTCTTCGAGAAACTCGACTTCAAACCAAACAGAATCACCATGCCGAACTCAACCACAACACCGAAGCAGACACACTTCCACAACTTGTTCTAAAGAAAACATCTTCGGGAACATCCATAGTCACTACATCTCCTCACGCAGCTACTACCCCTTGAGGTTGCCAAGCTACCATCACTTGCTTCTGCCTCAACCGACAGATCCAACTTCAAAGATAAAACTCCGAACCTTAATAGTTCCCTTCGGAGATTTATGAAATCCTTACACAACTGCAAAGTTCACTCGAGACGGTATTAGGTTTACAGTCTCGACAAATACACTTCCAACCTCAACACTCAGACTCCTAATCCTAGATGATAAATTATTATCATCTCAACCAATCATTACAAATACCATATACATTTAAAATGATACTTTTTATATATAGAAAATATATCTGGGTAAAATTATTTCATCTACCTTTTTAAAACAATATTGTGTCCGTTGGCCTGGTCAAGTGTTTAGAGATCCCTATCAATAACGTTAGCTACTCGTATTGACCAGAATCCATATACCACTCAACCGATCAATTAACACAATATAAAATCATTTTATATAACTAACAAATACGCGCTCACGTATATATATATACACTCAAACAGGTTGCTACAGATCCTATCTCTAATGAACAACCCTTCCAAACCTAGGTATTCACTCAACCTAGTGTTCTGATATTCACTTAACCAAAAGCTTAGGCATTCGCTCAACCTCGCTCTGATACCAATTGTAACGACCCGACTTCCTATGCCCAGAAAGTCGGATCATTATGAAGAAAGAAAGGGATAGAAAGAGAAAAGAAGAGAAGAGAAAAGAAACAACGTCAGAATCTCACACAGCGGAACGAATAAATTATATTAATAACACAAACTATTACATAGTATACCACACATATCAGAGTTTACACAACTATACAACACATACTAGACAGTTATAAACATCTGTCTAGACATTACAACTCAATACACTACAGAGATACAGACACAGCGGAACTACTATATCTACGAACGCCGAAGCCTCCTGCTCCATTGCTCCTCCAGAATATTCGTCAAAGCTAAACCTGAATCCCTTGGCTACTCGTAAAAATTTGAGTACCCAAGAGTTTATAAAACAAAAATAAACACTTGGGTCAGACATGGGTCTGGTGTGAGTAACAGGTTAAACTTGCTTAACTTCAAAACCTTTAGAAAGAAAAGGTATCACGTAAGTCTCCCCACAAATAAACATGGAAAAGTTTTTACCTTACGCTAACCAAAACATTTGATAGGAAATCTGATTTTATTATAATAGGGTCTAGGGTTTTCAAGTAAAATATAGAAATAGCTGAAATGCTTACATCTCACATTCCAACATAGTTGGGCACAACTAATACGTACGACACTTATTGGAGTTTGGATTCCATACAATGGCAGGGCTACTGGGGTACCGCCCGTCACAGTACGTGGCCTAGATCACCGTACCGAGGAGTACGCCTGCTCCCCTGCAACACAAAGCCGGAACCATCCCTTACTGGATAATCCCGAACAAGACAATCCCGTAGTTGGCGCGACCAACCACACACTAAGCCGAATAAAAGAAAAGGGACCTCTAGACAGGGATCTATCTTGCTCTCAGTGGGTGCTACCCACGAAACCTTGCTGCACCTCCCCTGTTTTAGCCATTCCCGGTTGATGAGGCTTGAGGTTACGATTAACTTTAATCAGAACATATCACTTAGAATGCTCATCGTCCGCCTGACGATGTGCTGAAAGCATTCAATCCATACAAGTTCGTTCCGGGTTCGAACGAAACCGAAGGCATTATCTCGTTACACTCGTTTTGGAATCACCCTCAGAGTTAACGACAATAACCCTTGCACTCTAAATCTTCATCTTCACTTGAGATTCACGACCTATCGTTAATTTGGATCGATGTGGTATTCGGGTCTCCAGACCTGGAATTCCGGTATACGGAAACCCGATCCCGGTCTCATCGAAATCCAAAACGTATCTTTTAAGGCCAAGTTGTTTAAAGGTTTAAAAATTCAATTCTTATCTATATACACAAAGATAGATAATTCAATAGATAATCTACATTATCATCCCAAACAGATAATTCACATTATCATTATAATTCAACCAAACATCCATATCATATATCAACACATATCTCATCAAAGATATCAACAATGCAAAGTATTCAATATCATTCATTCACCCTTAAGTAATGATTTATATCATCTCTAATTAATTTAAAGTGAATTAAATTAATTACTTCATCTTATAAATTCTGCTTACTTAATTATTAATTAAACCAATTAATTAATCATTACTCTAAATATCCATCTTAATTAATCATTCCTGATTAATTATACTTTAATTACTTTAAGTAATTAACTCCTAATTAATTTCACAAATTAATTATCTTAAACCATTTCAGTAATTAATCTTAAATTACTTCATTAATTAATTACTTTAATCCTTTATTATTTATTAATTAATCTTAATTAATCAATTCTTAATTACATCCTTAATTACTCTTAATTAATTATCTTATTTAAATTAATTACATTTAATAATTAATTCTTAATTAAACCACATTTATTAATCACCTTTGATTAATCACATTTAGTAATTAACTTCCCTTAATTACTCCACTTCATAAATTAATTACTCCTTAATTAATTATCCTTTAATTAATCCTTTGATTAATTATTCAAAGTAATTAACTCAAATTACTTTCATTATTAAATCTCCTTTAATTAATTACATCCAGTAATTACCTTTAATTACTTCCTAAGTAATTACACTTCATTAATTACATTTAAGTAATTCTACTTAACCAATTTCATTTTGATTAATAAATCTAATTTATTATTAAAATTAATCATATTAATCAATTATTTAATAATCCCTAATTAATGATCTCTCATTAATTATTAACAATTCTTTTATTTAAGTAATTAAACTTAAATCAACCATTATTAATTAATTCTTAATTACCAATTAATTAATCTCTAATTACTAAATTAATTTCTTAATTAATCTTTAATCACTTGATTAATTTCTAATCATTTATTAATAATCTATACTTATATAAATAAATGATTCTTAATTCCAAATTAATTAACCTTAATTAATTAATTTATAATCCTAATTATTTAATTAATTAACACTAAACCTTTAATTAATTAAATTATTCTTTAATTACCTTATTAATTTAATGCCTCCTAAATCATTAAATCTCTAAATTAAAGTATTAATATTACAACTACTTTAATTATTAAAAAGGCTTTGAAATCTTTTACTTTTAAATCTTTCTTATATTTCATTTCCAATTAAAGATTTAAAATAAATTTCAAATTTAACTTTAACCAAATTTAAATTAAATTTACAATTCCCTTTTTAAAACCAAATGTTAAAGAACACTTAACATTCATAAAGAAATTTACAAGATTTTTAAATCCATCCTTTAAAATTCAACCCCTTTTTTAATTTACTTTAAACATCTTAAATTTGTTTAAATATTATAAAACAAATTTATTCATTTCACATCTGGGATACAAATTTAAACTTGAACCCATATTTTAAACTTGATTTAAAACTTAGTTTAAATCCTGCCTTCAAATTTTTAAAACTCATTTAAATTTTAAAACACTGCCAGTCTTAAAACTGTAACCCAAAATTACCCGAGCCCACTCAATTTTTCCCCGAGTCAAAACCTGAAACCCCCGAGAAAACTTCGAGTTACACGTAAACATTCCCGAGTTCGACCCCGAGCATTCTTCTTCTTCCCCAATTTATCAAATGAACCAGATACCATCGTGCACACGTGCACGTGCACGTCGCACCAACTCCTCCGCCACCACCAGCACCACCACACGCAAACTCCACATCGTCCACTGACTCGACTCCGATCCCTGACTGGCCATCACGCGACTTCAATCAAAATCGAAGTAGTTTGCACCATCTCTGGAACAAC
Source organism: Allium fistulosum (assembly GCA_030737815.1). Classification (NCBI taxonomy): domain Eukaryota; kingdom Viridiplantae; phylum Streptophyta; class Magnoliopsida; order Asparagales; family Amaryllidaceae; genus Allium; species Allium fistulosum. The sequence goes on along the minus strand of CM060902.1, from coordinate 1,362,200,244 downwards.
CCCTTCATCAGTAAATCCATCGAACCCATCAACCTCGACCATCTTTCGCCACGAAACTTCGGCTACATCACCGCAATTCCTCCACGCAACTATCCCTAAAAACATTCGCAACTCGATCCATCCAATAATTCCCAGCCACTCCATTTCGAACGCAACCCAAAACCCTGAGTAAAACCCTAGTTCGCCTCCGACTAGCCGCCACGTTCATCGATAAATATGACGACCATTTTTCCTGACATCCCCGATCGCCCAGCAAGCTTCGACAAAACCCTGACCAACCCAAAGTCTGACGATCGCCAGAAATAGCTTAAAAACCAATTTCCGTTCATCTTTGAATTGCTCCATCAATACTTAACTAAAAATCGAGATTCTTCTTCCTAAATTCAACATTTTACAATACTAATCTGAATATATAATCAAATTTAGAAATTATGATGATTTATTTCTGACCATTATTCATTTCCTACTGTAATGTATTAGTCTTGAAACATCCACTGGGTATTTCTGCTTGCAATTGTTTTAACAATGATGTGAATTCTACAGTTATTATTAAAATAAAAGTCCTAAGCCTAAAATCAATTGGGTGTCGAGCAAATTAAATTTTTCCTAGGGAAGATGAGCCTGGAATATAAACAGAGCTCATATATGTATATATGTTCACAGGCATTCATAGGTAGATCACAGACATCATATATCTACACATGCATCTACATACATAAACACATACAACCATCATCTATAGAAATTTTGTCACAAACATTTAAACCACATCACAGATTTTTAAAAACTGTTTTTTTAATTTAGATGTTTACTCACCAATTTTAAGAACAGAGAAATTTTCCAGGCTTTAAATTTTGATCTGGCAATTTCTTTTGATTTAAAACTTGAGTTGCCTTTTGCTTCATCGATTTAAAACTTGCATGTTGCTTGATGTTACTGGATCTTGCATGCATGCCATTATCTTGTTTGTTGATAGGTGTTGCTTAGATCAGGTTTGAGGAAGAAAGTATCCAGGCTTAAAGAAATGCAGACTGGAGTTCCAGATTGCAGAAAGACGTTGAAGAATGGTTACAGGCTTTGCCTTTGGAAATGTTTTACAGGTTTGAAGAATTTGTTTTTTGAGAAATTTTGTTAGAGGAATGTTTGATTACAGATTTAGTTTTTGAGAATTTGTCTCAGGCTGAAGTTCTTAAGTTTTGAAAAGAAGGAGATAGGAAAAAAAAAAATCAAGATAAGAACATATGTATATATAAATAAAAATATGGTTTATTAAAAATAAAAGAAAAACTAAAATTTAAAACTTGACATTTGTCATTAGAGTTGTTAATCAATTAACACATGTTACTACTTAGCCTTAGGAAATAACACATGTCCTTTAGTTAATTAGTTTGTATTTATTTTAAATGTAAACAAAAGACTTTTCTTTATTTATAAAACACTTATTACTTATTTATATATATATATAGATAACTTTTAAAGAAATAAACCAATTATATATATATAAATAAAAGCTTATACATTTATTTATAAAATTCAAAACTATTTAAAATCTTACCTCTTTTGAATTCTAAATTCGAATTCAAATTAAATTTCAAATCCAAGCTTATCTATTTACAATATATACATATATATATACATTATAAATAGAAATCATTTTATTAGTTTTTAAAGGATAAAATTCATAAATTAAATATTCATTTAATTAGATTTTTAAACCAATTCAAATATTTTTATCAAAAATTATCAAATCAATTTAATTATTTAAACAGATTATTAAATTGATATTGCCCCAAATTTCCGGGATATCACACATTGATTAATATAATTAATAATGTAATTAAGGATTGATTAATTAAGATTAGTTAATCAATAATAAGTGATTAAAGTAATTAATTAATTGTAATTAATTATAGTTAATTAATTAATGATGTAATTAAAGATTAATTACTGTAATGGTTTAAGTTAATTAATTTGTGAAATTAATTAAGAATTAATTACTTAAAGTAATTAAAGGATTATTAATCAGGAATGATTAATTAAGATGGATACTTAGAGTAATGATTAATTAATTGGTTTAATTAATAATTAAGTAAGCAGGATTTATAGAATGAAGTAATTAGTTTAATTCACTTTAAATTAATTAGATGATATAAATCATTGCTTAAGGATGGATGAATGAGATTGAATGTATTTCATTATTTGATATCTCTGATGAGATATGATTGATATATGATATGGATGTTTGGTTGAATTATAATGATAATGTGAATTATCTGTTTGGGATGATAATGTAGATTATCTATTGAATTATCTATCTTTGTGTATATAGATAAGAATTGAATTGTTTTAACCTTAAAACAACTTGGCCCTTAAAAGATACGTTTTGGATTTCGATGAGACCGGGATCGGGTTTCCATATACTGGGATTCCAGGTCTGGAGACCCGAATACCACATCGATCCAAATTAACGATAGGTCGAGAATCTCAAGTGAAGATGAAGATTCAGAGTGCAAGGGTTATTGTCGTTAACTCTGAGGGTGATTCCAAAACGAGTGTAACGAGATAATGCCTTCGGTTTCGTTCGAACCCGGAACGAACTTGTATGGATTGAATGCTTTCAGCACATCGTCAGGCGGACGATGAGCATTCTAAGTGATATGTTCTGATTAAAGGTAATCGTAACCTCAAGCCTCATCAACCGGGAATGGCTAAAACAGGGGAGGTGCAGCAAGGTTTCGTGGGTAGCACCCACTGAGAGCAAGATAGATCCCTGTCTAGAGGTCCCTTTTCTTTTATTCGGCTTAGTGTGTGGTTGGTCGCGCCAACTACGGGGTTATCTTGTTCGGAATTATCCAGTAAGGGATGGTTCCGGCTTTGTGTTGCAGGAGAGCGGGCGTACTCCTCGGTACGGTGATCTAGGCCACGTACTGTGACGGGCGGTACCCCAGTAGCCCTGCCATTGTATGGAATCCAAACTCCAATAAGTGCCGTACGTATTAGTTGTGCCCAACTATGTTGGAATGTGAGATGTAAGCATTTCAGCTATTTCTATATTTTACTTGAAAACCCTAGACCCTATTATAATAAAATCAGATTTCCTATCAAATGTTTTGGTTAGCGTAAGGTAAAAACTTACCCATGTTTATTTGTGGGGAGTCTTACGTGATACTTTTTCTTTCTAAAGGTTTTGAAGTTAAGCAAGTTTAACCTGTTACTCACACCAGACCCATGTCTGACCCAAGTGTTTATTTCTGTTTTATAAACTCTTGGGTACTCAAATTTTTACGAGTAGCCAAGGGATTCAGGTTTAGCTTTGACGAATATTCTGGAGGAGCAATGGAGCAGGAGGCTTCGGCGTTCGTAGATATAGTATTCCGCTGTGTTGATATCTGTGATAGTGACTTGTCTTGTATTTGAGTTGTAATGTCTAGACAGATATTTATAACTGTCTAGTAAGTGAGGTATATGCTGTGTAACTCTGTAAATTGTTGTATACTATGTAATAGTTTATGTTATTAATATAATTTATTCGTTCCGCTGTGAGATCGTTGTTGTTGTTTCTTTCTTTCTTCTCTTCTTTTCTATTTTCTACCCCTTTCTTTCTTCATAATGATGCGACTTTCTGGGCATAGGAAGTCGGGTCGTTACACCAAACAACTATACAAGAATTTTTGTAGATTTTGACTTCAAACGCAAAAAATTGGAATATTCATTATACCAATTCAATTTAACAACAAATGGACAAGGATTATATGTTAGGAATTGCTACCTAACACTATTAAAGATATAGGTGAAGATGTGAGTTCAAAAACTCACCTTTTAATTCAAAAACAAAGATAAGAAGCTCAAACTCAAGGAAAAGATCAACCACTCTTCACTTCTACTCTACAAGCTTCAATCTAAGATAAAAAACAAATATTTTCCTAAGTTTATGGTTTAGGAAATTTCAGAAATCGAAGAGGAATTGAGATAGAGAAGGAGAAGAGAATGCTTACCAAGGTTTTTCCAAGAGTTTGGAGCTAGACTTGAGTTTGCAAATGGAAGCTAGGGCTTGGAATTTCTAATTCTCCATTCCTCTCCCCATTTTCAGCTGAGCATGAGTTTAAAGAAATGAAATGAGAATAAATGGATGAAAAGAGGGGCTGAGTTAGGTTATAGAATGAGTTGGGGTGAAACCAAAACCCAAAAGCCCAATAGAAAATAGCAAAAATCAACTTACTCCAAACATATCAAAGCTTATACTCAAAAAAGTCGCAAATAACATTTTGAACTCAATGGAAATGGTCTCGAGTCCAAATTGTTGATTCTCAACTTCATTCTTGATTCAGACGTCTGAAATGTCCAAACCAGACGTCTGAATCTGGAATAATATGAGTTCTCAAACTTCATTCAGATGTCTGAAGTAAATGATTCAGACGTCTGAATTTGGAAAAATAGGAGTTGTCAAGAACAATATTCAGACGTCTGAATTGTCCATTTCAGACGTCTGAAAATGGCAATTTTTGACTATTTTCTTTATGGATTGATTCAAACTATTTCAGACGTCTAAATGAAGCATTTCAGACGTCTGAATTCCTAGGAGACAGTTTTTCTCAATTAGACACCACAGAAACTCGATCCACAAATACTTTTCACTATTCGACTTTTCTTTGACGAATAGTGACCTTTTCGGACCTTAATCCGACTAACGATGCTATATTTAAATAAAATATTTAAATATAAGAATCGTAAAATATGCGGGTTGTTACAAATGCCATCGTCTAGAACGAAGAATAAGGCTGTTGAGGAGCGACCATCTGTGTAGTTGCTTTATGCGAGTACCGATATGTCAAATAGTATGACATGCATTTCGTTTCAAGAGGAAATCCGACATATCAAATACAAAATCAAAGCTACCACGCAGTGGCTATGTGGGCTTCGAAACCAAATATAGAAATAAGCATAACACAAATCAGTCATAGATATTCATATCACAAAGGCGGAAACACATACGAATATAACACATAAAAGTGTACATCAAAATAGTGGTCATACAAGATCCACTACATAACAAAAGAATAGGTACAAGTGCTAGCAAAAGAATATGTATACACCAAGGAGTCTCTAACTCAAATGTATAAAAGCAAAAACTACTAATCTAAAGTAGTTAGCCAAAAATCAGATGATGGTCCCAGATAAGAAGTCAAGCAGAAGCACCTGAAATACCTCGGCCTGACCCGAGTATTATTTAAGAAGAAAATAATAAATGGATCAGTCTACCTATAAATATCATATAAAATGAGATAGGATAAGAGATATCAAAAAAAACGTATGATAACAAAAATGCCATACTGTGACAAGTATACATCATATAACAACAAAAATCATACAATATCTCAAATATTCTTAAAAACCAAAAAGAATGTCATATTCTTTAAATTATTCACCAAAACACAAATATTGACAAAACATATCAATGCCAATCGCAAAAATCTGTGAAAACACAAATTCTAGAAATCATCAACTAGAAATCCAGAAATCACAAAAAGGGGAAGGCCTATCACAAACGGGAGCATGAAAACTCACCAACACGTGTATCACAAATGGGTCGCTATCCCATGAACCGAACATTGTAACGTTTCGACTTTTCGACGCTCAAAAGTCGACATTAATACGTCCACTGTATCAAATGCCGCACAATCGAATGCTGAAAACCGAACCATTAGGGTTAAAAAGAAGAGGTAGAAGAAGACAGAAGAAACAGAAACAACAACAGAATCTCACATTCGCAGCGGAAAAACATATAATAGATAAATGAATAATCTTCAAACAAAGAACTATATCGGTTTATACAATACAACAATGAGAGTCAATATACAACTCAATACAACAATGGACAGTTACATAAACTTGTCCTCATACAGAATATACAGCGGAATAAATAAACAAGTACGGGAGTACGTCTCGCCATCCAGCTCGTCTCCAAAGCTCCAGAATATCCAGAATATCCTGATAACATAACTCTAGGCTACCCGTGTGGAAAATTATGTGCACCCAGAGTTTAGAAAGGGAACAATAAACTCTGAGTCAGTCATGGTGACTGGTGTGAGATCGTAAAACAGTTATTTTCACAAAGAAAATAAAAAAATTTCGCAATGCTTTTGGAAAATGAAACTACCATAAGGCCTCCCACCACACACACAATGCAAACGCAGAATTGGAGGAGATTTCTCCTTATGATAGTCAAATATGCTTACTATGAAAAATCAGTTGATATTATTATTAATGTCTAGTGTGGAAAACATTTCGAAAGTATAATATTAATCTTAGCCAGCATAGACATTTCTCACTTATGCCTACTATAGCTACTATGTTCAATAGCAGGTTACCGCCACATTCCATAGCAGGTTATACATCTAAAACCGTACAAGGCTCGTATTGTTTCTTTGGATTTCCAACAAATGGTCAGGCAAAGGAACTTCCTTACACCGAAATGGAAACGCCTTTGGAAAGACGCCCCGAGAACCTAACCGGATCTCTGCAAAAACAAGACCGACGCTACCTCACGCTGTACAGCTGTAACTAGGTAACCAACACACTGACACTACCTCACGCTGTACAGCTGTAACTAGGTAACTAACACACAAGTATGCCATCCCCCGGTCGTACCTACCTTTATCCGAGGATCCTCAACCACAAAGAAACAACCACAAAGTATAATAAATTTGCAGCATCAACATAGGTAAAATATCTGGGCTCCATACCATGATATCACCTTTTATCCAGAAGGAAATGACATACCTTAGGGGCGCGACCCCTAAAAACCTTGCCGCAACATTCCTGTTTCGACCATTACCGGGTTGTGAGGCTCGACGAATTCTCGTCCACAAAGCTACGCTTTTTCACAAAGCCATGCTTTGATCACAAATGATCAATGAATGATCATCAGCACACAGCAACACTTATCATGCCACACTACCAAATTGGGAGTATATCACTAATAACCTTCAACTACATAACCTCTGAGCTCGTACGTCTCAGAGAAGGGTGTTAAGCTAAGAGAATAAATTCTCCGCCACCAACAGAAATATATTTGAAAGAAATCAGCTTTATATCTCAAAGTGTAATGTCAGACATACAACCATACAAGTCTGTTCCGGGTACGAACAGAACCGAAGGCACTTCCAAAGAAGCCCTTGCAATCTGGGTATTCACAATCCCGATCGAACTTCCCATCACAAAGGAAATCTATATACCGTAGCTAACGGTGCAGAGACAATCGATAGGTCATCCTATCGTTTTCACAAATACCCGTTCTTCACCATAGGTCTTCAATGCGATTCATAACGCCGTATCATTATTCGGAATGGGTTATATGACACAAAGTCCTCTCCCGGCTTAACCGAATAATGAGCACTTGTTTCAAAACAAATTCAAGTGCCATTTCAAAGGCAAATATTGATAGTCGGTTATTTAACTATCAAACAACATTCACAACAATCATCATATTTAAATAATTTTCCCAAATTATTTATTTTCAAAATATCTTCACAAGATATATATTTTCCACACTTCAACATTTGAAAACCAATTTCAAATCACATTTTCACACTTCATCACTTTGAAAACAAATTTCAAATCAATTTCCCTACACAGAATATATTTCGAAATATTTATTCATTTCTACTGGAAATCTGCCGAGTTCAAATATTTTATCTCCAAAATATTCCTTTAAAAACCAACTTTAGAACCTTTAATTTATATTTTAAAAGCTACTTCGGAAATATACTCAGCTTTTCAAGGAAAATACACTTTCATTTCAAAATGGTCCATTTAAACCAATTAAATAAATCCTTATCGATTTATTTCAAATTTACATCTCAAATCTGTAAATTTATTTCCACACTTTAAAAATAAATCAGTGTTTATTTTAAAAAAAAATTCCCTCTCCTTTATAAATTCCATTTTAATTTACATTCCTAAATATTCACTTTCAAACACCAAATCATTTTCCAAATCGATTTCCAAATTTCTTTCAACACAAAATCCATTTTCATTCAAAACACCAACCAAATTTTCATATTGATTTCTTCAAATTATTTTTTCAAATACCAAGTCAATTATCAAATTGATTTCTAGAAATTTATCACCTTTTTAAATAAACCCCTTTATTCTTTCCAAATTACTTAAATTCCATTTTCAAGAAATTCTTCAACTTTTAAACAATATTATTCAAAACACATTTATTAATATCCTTTTTTCCATATCTTTGGAAATAATTCGATAAGATTACAAAAATCAACTTTACGCTTTTAAAATCCTTCTTTTAAATTCACCCAATTCTTTCGAAAGAAATTTACTTAAAATTTCCAACTTTAATTTCAAAAATCCAATTTATTTATTTCTGGTATCCAACGATACCAAAAATACTTTCGGCTAAACTATAGCCTTCAACACATTCAATCGTCAATATAATCATTCACATATTATCAATAAATCATCACACAACATATGAAACAAATTCATACTACATATGAAACAAATTCATATAATTTTGAGGAATCCAGTTGGATCCCTCCAATCTGTTTCCCTGCATCCACAGATGTTAGCACAATACCAATTCCACTTCGAGGTGGAATATTGCGGTATATGGGATTTATAAAATATCATCCGCTATTATGTGGCGCATAGGGTCTCATCCGCTATATAATGCAGGAAATCAACAACTCCAATATATACATATTCCAATTTATATATATTGCTATATACTACTATGATATATACTATCATTCAAGCACACAATCAACACAATCAATAATTTTAAATATTACTATTTAAAATTAAACAAAACCCTTTGTTTGAGTGAGAAGATCTCACCTTTGATTTTAATTCGCAGTCCATTTTCCATTTTGACCATTCCTTCACGGTTTCAAACCCTGTATAAACAATTTTATAAAGTTGATTAATATTCGAAATAATTGAACGATTAAAATTTTCATTTATAAATTTAATTGCCAATGATTTTATTTTAAACTCAAAAATTTAAAACTTGAACTGATTCCCTTTAAATGAATTTATTTAACTAAAAGTTAAATTTAAAACTAAATTCCCTTTCAATAAAATACTTTCGAGTTACCACAATAATTACATAAGTTAACTAAACGAATTAATCACTAAATAAATTAGTAAATTGTAATTTGTTGTTTTAATTTTCCATTTTTCAAACTGCATGTAAAAATTGGCTACATGGGTTATAAAAATCTTATCTTTATGTATATAAAATCTTATTATATATTTTATCACATCAAAATTGAAACTGAAGAAAAAAAAATAAACTGTAAATTGCTTAATACCTTACTGTTAACAAAATTTCCTTAACTCGTGTATTGAGAACCCTAGCTCGAGCTTCCTACCGACATCACCACTCATGACTGAGGCCACCACCAGCGAGCCAACTCACCAGACAACTACAACCTGACTTCGCCGAACTTAGACAATGCGTGACTTTGACGAGCTCTAGCTCGAGCCCAAAACCCTAAACCACGAACAGCTTCTCTCGATCGCCTCGCCGCGATCCTCATCACCCATGAACCCTAAATCGAACTGCCTCGATTCGAGTTCCAAGCGAGCCATCATCGCGATGCCCCCTCCTCCAGATCGAGTTGCCGCACAGACAAATCCACACACGCGCGACAAATCGGAGCCCACCCACGAGAAACTTCAATCGACTTCGAACCCTTGCCGTTCGTTCGATTCACGCGAAAACGTTCGAATGAATTTCGTTCGATTTCAGAAAGAGGGGAGACTCTATTCAGTGGCGCCCACAAATTCAAAGTTGGTCGGCAATTTATTTTGTTTTTAATTCGAACTAAAGACTTTTTCTTTGCGTGAGATTTGTAAAGAAATGGGGAGACAAGAAGTGATGGTCGCATGTACAAAGTTGTCTACGGTGATAAAAAAAGCTGATGTAAAAGAAAAGTTGATGTGAAATGATATAAGATATTTAAATTAAATCGATAAATTATTATCTAGGCATTTTTATGTCGTACAATCACACAACAGCTCCAATCACCACGAAAATTGAAATCCGATAATAATACAATATTACGGATCCAATGAAACTGGTTTCGTCGAATTCCGAGACTATGCCCCGGAACGCTATTTTCAAATATCGATTTAAACGATAAATTCCAAAACTGAACAAAACAATTCCAAATTCAATCCTGAATCTTTTATTATCTTCAGTATTATCAATATAGATTTTACAAGACTTCATATTATTTTTAATCAGCTCAAAAACTGAAAATTCAAATTTTTTACCCAGTTTCAATAATTAAATCCAATAATTTAATTACCAAATTCATTCTGATATTCGAATTTCAAATTAAACCAACTTTCAGATATTTAAAATCAATTAAATGTTTTGATTTCCAATGCCAAAAATTCAAGGTCGTTACAATCTTCCCCCCTTAAAAGAATTTCTTCCCGAAATTACAAGTCAAGAAGAATGATCCAATCTCCGTTAACTATTTTCTCAAATCCAAATAGGTTTTTAACAACTTTTCAGAATAATCTTTTATTAAGACACACTAATCTTTTTCTAACTTTCCAAACTTATTCATAAGTTCAAACAACTTTATTTTACTTCACAATTCAAATTTAAATTTAAATTCAAATTGTAAATTATCCAAAAGTTCTCAAAAATTCTCTAACTCTCTAAATTTTTGAAAAATTTCGCCAGCGTCTCCTTTGCGCGGCTAGCTCGGTTCAACTACAAAAATATCCCTACGGACTCTCAAATCCCAATAGAAAACAAAATGCCAAGTGGCAAAATCAGAAACTCATCAAATTTCATACTGAAATTCAAATACATACCTTTTTGTTGAGAAATTCAAATTCATCTTCGAAATCAAAATCCAATTCCATTTTCCTTAGCCTTTACAATCCCTGTATACTTTACTTAACAACAATGTCCAATTATAACATTCCAGTTAAATTTTTCATTCACTTATTAACTTAGAATATTTCTCAATTCTAAATTTTACTTAAGAATTTTCTCCATTCTTTCTTAAGTTCAATATAAGTATTTACATACTTCTTATATTTATTTTCACTTCACTACCAAAGTCATATACTCATTTCCATTCAACTTTGCATTTTCAACTTCATTTGAATTCAATTTACAATTTCAATTCTATTTGAATTCATTTTACCTTCAAAAACCGAAATTTCAATTAGTGAAACTCGATATTCGCTTTTTCCAAAGCTTTCAACTTCAACCAAAACAATGGTTTTCATTTCTAGTTCAATTCCTACATTTCCATTACAATTTGAAAATCAATTTTCCATTAACAAAATTTTTCCAATTTTTTTCAAAATTTTTCTAACTCCCAAAATTTTCAGAAAATTTTAGCGGAGTCTCCTTTGTACGGAGGAGCTTTTGCAATTTGGCAAAAGATATAAATATATATACATCGACCCACTCGGTCGGAAAAGCAAAAACATTTCATATTTCCTAACTTTGTATTGCGTAGGCGTACCTTTATTAGCATTTTAAGCAAAGCGGCTTATTTATTAGCATTTGCGCAACCAAATGCAGCCAAACGGCTTCCAAAAACCTGCACTTACTTAATTTAAACACGTAAGTGACATATATAAGAAATTCATTTACATTTCACTTATTTTCAACAGTGAACACAAAGTTTTCATAAGCAATACATCCAAAGTTCTTTCCATTAGCAATTTATATGGTTTCGATACAAATTAAATTGCTTACAACTAATTCACATACCATTTCCATTTACTTCAAGTGATTTACAACTCATTTTCTTCATTCTATTCATTTGTAGCGAAATGAGCTCATATCTAATTCAATTGATTCCATTTCAATTCAATTTACATTTCGTATTCACAAAACCATTCGATTTGTTCAAAACCATTGTACAAAACTCGACAACAACAATGCAAATATTTATATACACTTCTTGTATTTATTTTCACTTCATTACTGAAGTTATATATTTATCACTATTCAATTTCACATTTTCAACTCATTAATCAATTAAGTTTTCATTCAAACCATTTCAAAGTTTCACTTAAATTGAGTTATTGTCCAATATTTACTTAAGCTATTTCAATTCAAAACTCAAGTTTATCATTTATTTTTTTCTTCCTCATAAACAATTTCCAATTTATTTTCTTTGATTGGTTTTCATTTATCAAATCTATTCCATTTACTAATTTAATTCAATTAGTACATTCACTTATTCATTTTAAATTTCAAATTTCCATATTCAATTCATCCTGAATTTACTTTATCAATAACAAGGAAATTTTCAATTTATTTTTACTACTTGAATTTATATGAAAATTCAAACCACTTTCAAATTTAGCTCACAACTCAACTTTAATTTAACTAATTCGACTTCCAATTCATTATTTCGTGAATTAATAAATTATCAAGTCAGTTTACTTGAATTCAATCCGTTTTATTTTATTTTTCTTTTTTCCAAGTTTGGATTTTTATTCAACTTGATCCAAATCAAATCTCATTTCATTTTTCAATTCCAATTCATTTATTTACAAATGTAGCTTCATTTGTTCATTCACAATTTCATTCCTTAAATGAATTTATTCTCAAATACTTTCTTGGAATTCTATTTCCAATTATAAATCACATTTACAATTTACATTTACAAATCCCATTCATATATGAATTTATTTCTTCATACTTCCAATTCATATTTATAAATTTCATTTGTTAAATGAATTTATCTCCAAATCTTTGGTTATACCATTATTTCTTATTCAATTTCCATATAATAATGATAATAATTCAATATTATTACCTCCTAACAACAAAGCATCCATATACTATAATAATTCATAGAAAAAAAAATCATTTTTTCTATACAAAAATATTTTTTTTTGGGCAAAATTATTTCATTTACCCTATCTAAAACAATACTGTGTCAGTTTATCTTGTTTAAGAGTTTAGAAACCCCTATCGATTACAGTTGGCCAGACTACACCGACCGGAATCTATAAACAATCAACCGATAAGACAACACAACACAACACAAAACAAATTTTTGTATTCACTAACAAATACGCGCTCATAACTATTATTACACTCACACTCATTCTAGAATACTACTGACTCTATCTCTAATGAGTAACACCCAACAGAGCCAGGGTTGTCGCTTAACCAATTGCTCTGATACCACTTGTAACGTTTCGACTTTTCGACGCTCGAAAGTCGACATTAATACGTCCACTGTATCAAATGCCGCGCAATCGAATGCCAGAAAACCGAACCATTAGGGTTAAAAAGAAGAGGTAGAAGAAGACAGAAGAAACAGAAACAACAACAGAATCTCACATTCGCAGTGGAAAAACATATAATAGATAAATGAATAATCTTTATACAAAGAACTATATCGGTTTATACAATACAACAATGAGAGTCAATATACAACTCAATACAACAATGGACAGTTATATAAACTTGTCCTTATACAGAATACACAGCGGAATAAATAAGCAAGTATGGGAGTACGTCTCGCCATCCAGCTCGTCTCCAAAGCTCCAGAATATCCAGAATATCCTGATAACATAACTCTAGGCTACCCGTGTGGAAAATTATGGGCACCCAGAGTTTAGAAAGGGAACAATAAACTCTGAGTCAGTCATGGTGACTGGTGTGAGATCGTAAAACAGTTATTTTCACAAAGAAAATAAAACAAATTCACAATGCTTTTGGAAAATGAAACTACCATAAGGCCTCCCGCCACACACACAATGCAAACGCAGAATTGGAGGAGATTTCTCCTTATGATAGTCAAATATGCTTACTATGAAAAATCAGTTGATATTATTATTAATGTCTAGTGTGGAAAACATTTCGAAAGTATAATATTAATCTTAGCCAGCATAGACATTTCGCACTTATGCCTACTATAGCTACTATGTTCAATAGCAGGTTACCGCCACATTCCATAGCAGGTTATACATCTAAAACCGTACAAGGCTCGTATTGTTTCTTTGGATTTCCAACAAATGGTCAGGCAAAGGAACTTCCTTACACCGAAATGGAAACGCCTCTGGAAAGACGCCCCGAGAACCAAACCAGATCTCTGGAAAAACAAGGCCGACGCTACCTCACGCTGTACAGCTGTAACTAGGTAACCAACACACTGACACTACCTCACACTGTACAGCTGTAACTACGTAACTAACACACAAGTATGCCATCCCCCGGTCGTACCGACCTTTATTCGAGGATCCTCAACCACAAAGCAATAACCACAAAGTATAATAAATTTGCAGCATCAACATAGGTAAAATATCTGGGCTCCATACCATGATATCACCTTTTATCCAAAAGGAAATGACATACCCTAGGGGCGCGACCCCTAAAAACATTGCCGCAACATTCCTGTTTCGACCATTACCGGGTTGTGAGGCTCGACGAAGTCTCGTCCACAAAGCTACACTTTTTCACAAAGCCATGCTTTGATCACAAATGATCAACGAATGATCATCAACACACAGCAACACTTAGCATGCCACACTACCAAATTGGGAGTATATCACTGATAACCTTCAACTACATAACCTCTGAGCTCGTACGTCTCAGAGAAGGGTGTTAAGCTAAGAGAATAAATTCTCCGCCACCAACAGAAATGTATTTGAAAGAAATCAGCTTTATATCTCAAAGTGTAATGTCAAACATACAACCATACAAGTCTGTTCCGGGTACGAACAGAACCGAAGGCACTTCCAAAGAAGCCCTTGCAATCCGGGTATTCACAATCCCGATCGAACTTCCCATCACAAAGGAAATCTCTATACCGTAGCTAACGGTGCAAAGATAATTGATAGGTCATCCTATCGTTTTCACAAATACCCGATCTTCACCACCGGTCTTCAATGCGATTCATAATGTCGTATCATTATTCGGAATGGGTTATATGACACAAAGTCCTCTCCCGGCTTAACCGAATAATGAGCGCTTGTTTCAAAACAAATTCAAGTGCCATTTCAAAGGCAAATATTGTTAGTCGGTTATTTAACTATCAAACAACATTCACAACAATCATCAGATTTAAATAATTTTCCCAAATTATTTATTTTCAAAATATCTTCACAAGATATATATTTTCCACACTTCAACATTTGAAAACCAATTTCAAATCACATTTTCACACTTCATCACTTTGAAAACAAATTTCAAATCAATTTCCCTACACGGAATATATTTCCAAATATTTATTCATTTCTACTGGAAATCTGTCGAGTTCAAATATTTTATCTCCAAAATATTCCTTTAAAAACCAACTTTAGAACCTTTAATTTATATTTTAAAAGCTACTTCGGAAATATACTCGGCTTTTCAAGGAAAACACATTTTCATTTCAAAATGGTCCATTTAAACCAATTAAATAAATCCTTATCGATTTATTTCAAATTTACATCTCCAATCTGTAAATTTATTTCCACACTTTAAAAATAAATCAGTGTTTATTTTAAAAAAAATTTCCCTCTCCTTTATAAATTCCATTTTAATTTACATTCCTAAATATTCACTTTCAAACACCAAATCATTTTCCAAATCGATTTCCTAATTTCTTTCAACACAAAATCCATTTTCATTCAAAACACCAACAAAATTTTCATATTGATTTCTTCAAATTATTTTTTCAAATACCAAGTCAATTATCAAATTGATTTCTAGAAATTTATCACCTTTTTAAATAAACCCATTTATTCTTTCCAATTTACTTAAAATTCCATTTTTAAGAAATTCTTCAACTTTTAAACAATATTATTCAAAACTCATTTATTAATATCCTTTTTTCCATATCGTTGGAAATAATTCGATAAGATTACAAAAATCAACTTTACGCTTTTAAAATCCTTCTTTTAAATTAACCCAATTCTTTCGAAAGAAATTTACTTAAAATTTCCAACTTTAATTTCAAAAATCCAATTTATTTATTTTTGGTATCCAACGATACCAAAAATACATTCGGCTAAATTATAGCCTTCAACACATTCAATCATCAATATAATCATTCACAGATTATCAATTAATCATCACACAACATATGAAACAAATTCATACAACATATGAATCAAATTCATATAATTTTGAGGAATCCAGTTGGATCCCTCCAACCTGTTTCCCTGCATCCACAGATGTTAGCACAATACCAATTCCACTTCGAGGTGGAATATCGTGGTATATGGGATTTATAAAATATCATCTGCTATTATGTGGCGCACAGGGTCTCATCCGCTATATAATGCAGGAAATCAACAACTCCAATATATACATATTCCAATTTATATATATTGTTATATACTACAAGTATATATACTATCATTCAAGCACATAATCAACACAATCAATAATTTAAAATATAACTATTTAAAATTAAACAAAACCCTTTGTTTGAGTGAGAAGATCTCACCTTTGATTTTAATTCGCAGTCCATTTTCCATTTTGACCATTCCTTCACGGTTTCAAACCTTGTATAAACAATTTTATAAAGTTGATTAATATTCGAAATAATTGAAAGATTAAAATTTTCGTTTATAAATTTAATTGCCAATGATTTTATTTTAAACTCAAAAATTTAAAACTTGAACTGATTCCCTTTAAATGAATTTATTTAACTAAAAGTTAAATTTAAAACTAAATTCCCTTTCAATAAAATACTTTCGAGTTACCACAATAATTACATAAGTTAACTAAATGAATTAATCACTAAATAAATTAGTAAATTGTAATTTGTTGTTTTTATTTTCCATTTTTCAAACTGCATGTAAAAATAGGCTACATGGGTTATAAAAATCTTATCTTTATGTATATAAACTCTTATTATATATTTTATCACATCAAAATCGAAACTGAAGAAAAAAAATAAACTGTAAATTGCTTAATACCTTACTGTTAACAAAATTTCCTTAACTCGTGTATTGAGAACCCTAGCTCGAGCTTCCTACCGACATCACCACTCACGACTGAGACCACCACCAGCGAGCCAACTCACTAGACACCTGCAACTTGACTTCACCAAACTTAGACAACGCGTGACTTCGACGAGCTCTAGCTCGAGCCCAAAACCCTAAACCACGAACAGCTCCTCTCGATCGCCTCGCCACGATCCTCATCACCCACGAACCCTAAATCGAACTGCCTCGATTCGTGCTCCAAGCGAGCCATCATCGCGATGCCCCCTCTTTCAGATCGAGTTTCCGCACAAACAAATCCACACACACGCGTCAAATCGGAGCCCACCCACGAGAAACTTCAATCGACTTCGAACCCTTGCTGTTCATTCGATTCATGCGAAAACGTTCGAAATAATTTCGTTCGATTTCAGAAAGAGGGGAGACTCAATTCAGTGGCGCCCACAAATTCGAACTGAAGGCTTTTTCTTTGCGTTAGATTTGTAAAGAAATGGGGAGACAAGAAGTGATGGTCTCGTGTACAAAGTTGTCTACGGTGATAAAAATAAAAAAGCTGATGGAAAAGAAAAGTTGATGTGAAATGATATAAGATATTTAAATTAAATCGATAAATTATTGTCTAGGCGTTTTTATCTCGTACAATCGCACGACAGCTCCAATCACCTCGAAAATTGAAATCCGATAATAATACAATATTACTGATCCAATGAAACTAGTTTCGTCGAATTCCGAGACTATGCCTCGGAACGCTATTTTCAAATATCGATTTAAACAATAAATTCCAAAACTGAACAAAACAGTTCCAAATTCAATCCTGAAGCTTTTATTATCTTCAGTATTATCGATATAGATTTTACAAGACTTCATATTATTTTTAATCAGCTCAAAAACTGAAAATTCAAATTTTTTACCCAGTTTCAATAATTAAATCCAATAATCTAATTAACAAATTCATTCTGATATTCGAATTTCAAATTAAACCAACTTTCAGATATTTAAAATCAATTAAATATTATGATTTCCAATGTCAAAAATTCAGGGTCGTTACAAACATCGACGCACCTAAAAAGATACGCCCCTTGTCTAGTCGAACATCGACGCACCTAAAAAGATACGCCTCATGTCTAGTCGAACATCGATGCACCTAAAAAGATATGCCCCATGTCTAGTCGAACATCGACGCACCTAAAAAGATACGCCCCATGTACCGACTTATCGAGCTGAATTCTCCACGAATGGTCCAAAGACCATGGGTCGCCAGCCCATAAAAGTGAGCCGAAGCTCTATAGAATGGGGTGCAGTCCCACATGTGGACAAAGAGACATCGGACATCGCTAGTCTAAATCACCAAAGGATCATCATTGATCGATAAATGTAAATTACACTAAGCTAGTAAATATATGAGTTTAGCTTCATGTCCCATAACCACTAGCTTAACATAAATATTTACGAACAAATTGTAGATTTCCACTAGAAAATTGTCATAAGAGTTCAATCGAACAAGTCTAAGAATTAACCGACAAAGTAAATGCAAGCGTTTCATACCACTTGTTTTGCTAAGCCGTTTAATTAGATTTCTCATATGAATGAGGTAAAGGTTTGTATATAATAATAGATTTGGAAATCGGTTTTAAAAATGAGCTTTGTATTAAAAATAACGTTGAAATTATTTTTGCGAAAGAGTTTGAGTATTTACTACCAGTATAGAAACCTTTGTATTTTTAAAAGTGAAAAATCATCGACAAACGATTGTAGAAACAATCGATCACCAAAAATTCACATACAACGACATGAATTAAATCCATAAAAATCGATATCAAATCCATCAAATGGATATTCCCAAAAACCCAAAGAAAGAAGTCATCAAAGTCGATAATAAGTGATAACAACTAACCGAATCAACAAAAATCGATTAAAATTGGAAATCCACTAAAAAAAATAGGCAAAACTGAACATTTCTAGACGTCTGGTTTAGAATCCAGATGTTTGGATTTAGGTTCTGGAAATAATCCAGAAAACCCTCAGACGTCTGAAATTTCAAGGCAGATGTCTGAGACCTATCCAGACGTCTGGCCTTATATATCAGACGTCTGGAATTTTTTTCTGCCATTTTGTTTTCTGCGTGCTTATATTTTTTCCAGAGATCATAACCAGACGTCTGGAACTGACCTCCAGACGTCTGGTCACCTGGTCTGGGCAACAACTTGCCTAGGCCAGGATGGCCAAAATGATTCGAGAGTGATCAGACAAACAATGATGACTAGGAATTTATGCCAAGCGACAACCAAGCCTTATAGGCTCTTCGATACACCCCAAATATCACGTCCAAACATCCATAGTAGGATTTTCATAAAATTGGACCAAAACACCAAAATTTGGAAAATTCACCAAATCAATTCAAATCAAAAGCAAACGAACATGCACAAATGTTAGGAATTCATACCTAACAACAATGAAACTTATAGACGTAGATGTGAGTTAAAGAACTCACCTTTAAACCCAAAAACAACGAATGAGAAGCTCAAAAACAAAGGAAAGATCAACTACTATTCAACTTCAACTCTAGAAACTTCAATCTAAGATCATAAGCAAATATTTCCTAAGTTAGGTTATGGGAAATTTCTGAAATTTGAGAGAGATTGAGATAGAGAAGAAGAAGAGGATGCTTACCTAAGCTTCTCTTTGATTTTGGAGCTAGAATCTTGAATTTCCTAGTAATCTACGGTTTCGGAATTTTGATTTCCCTTTCTTTCCCCCATTTTTCTTTAGAGCTAGAGTGTTAGGAAATGAGGAATGAAATGAATGAAGAGGATTTGAGTTAGGGTATTAAGTTGGGTTAGTGGGCTGAAACCCAAAGCCCAAAATAGAAAAATAGCAAAATTCTACTCAACCCCAAACATATCGATGTTTATACTCAAAAAAGTTGTAAACGCCATTTTGGACTCAATGAAAGTGGTCTCGAGTCCCAATTCGACTGTTTACAAAAAGTAACATTTCAGACTTTAATCCGATTAACGATGCTATATTTAAATAAAACATTTAAATATACAATCGTAAAATATGCGGGTTGTTACATCTTGACTCCACTCCGATAGTCAGGGATTATCTTGATGTTTTGGTGAAGTCATTTCTCTTCCTCCTAAGCGGGAAATTGAATTCTGCATCGATCTTATTCCTGGAGCTTGATCTTGCTACCGGTTTTCACCAACATCATATAGCTGTGGAGAGCATTCCCAAGACAGCTTTTCGAATAGAGAATGATTTCTTTGAATGGTTAGTCATGCCCTTTGGATTAACCAATGCTCCCGCCTTCTTCATTGATCTCATGAATCGCGTTTTCCGTAATGTTCTCGAAAATTTTGTCCTGGTTTTTGTTGATGATATTCTCGTATTTTCTACGTCTGAGAAGGAACATGAGTCACATTTGGGCTATGTACTGGAAACTTTTAGGAGTCATCGGTTGAAAGCAAAATTTTCTAAATGCCATTTCTGGAGGAATGAAGTCTGATTCCTTGGGCACATTGTTTCAGAAACTGGAGTCTCGGGTGATCCGGTTAAGGTCGCCGCGATTAATATAAGTCTATCCATCTTTCCTTTTTTGTAATTTAATTATCTTATCTTCCTTTCGAGCCTATCTTCTTAGTTAGAATTCTCTTTGATTAGGGTCCCTCTAAATTTGAATATCTATCCTTGTTCTAAAATCCATTCTTGAATCATCCTACGGGAGAACGTATTTGTAATTAATATAAAAATGTTTTATATTGTGTTGTTTGAATTATTAAGTTTGAATTTTGGGTTTCGATCGATTCGTCTAGCTAACTCTATCAATAGGAATTCCAAAACACTTGAACATAGCAAACCGACACAATATTGTTCGAAATTGATAAATGAAATAATTTTATGTATGATTATATCTCATATATAAAAGTATAATTTTCTGAAAATAGATAGTTAAATGAATTGGTTGTTAGAAATGATAGTACTAGATTTTATTTGTTGTTTTGTTAACATTCCTAAACCATTAACTATTGTTTTACATTATAAGGAGATGAGATTTTTAAAACATGGTTTATAAATCTGATTTGCAAATGAAATGAATTTGAATTAAGGATTTGAGAATTTAACTTTTGGTGCTTTTCAAAATTTAGTTTTCAATTTTAGAAAAATATATTATTTGAAAGTATTTTCGAATGGCCCGGGAACGAATTCACCGCCGTATGGCTGACCGGCGATTACTAGCGATTCCTTGTTTCCAAAGAATTTTAAAAGAAGTTAGTATGTACTCTCCTCTTATGTCGCTGGAAAATAATTTCGATGATGACTGCAGCATCATCGACATTCATTTTCGAGTCTCAAAGTGGGGATACCAATTAGTAGCTTTGGTACACTTTTGTTTTGGAAAATGGATTTGATTTGAATTTCTTGAGTATGATTTGATGTACAATATATATATATATATATATATATATATATATCTGTGTGTGTGTATTTATTTCAAAATGGTTTGAAGTAAAACCGAAAATTTAACTCTTAAGTTTTATGTTAAGTGATGGTTTTCAATTATTGAAATGAAATATTTTTTCTGAATAATTGGAGTGTCTAAAATGAAAAAAGAAATTGAAACAACTTGAAACTGTTGAACTTGGATAAAATTTATTTGTATAATACTCATTTGCATTCTAAAAAATATATAACTTACCTAAAATATTCAAAAGGTTAAAATGTTAATGTGAATATGTAATTGAAGGTTATACAAGAGAAAACTTAAGTAATAAAATGTTCAAACTAAATTTTGCTTAATATAAATGTTGTAAATAAAAGGTAAATTTGTATAGTCGTCAATTAGATTCGGAAACATTAATAAAACTTACCTAGAAAAAGTTGAATGTAATGAGAAAAGGTAATTCAATAGTATACGATATAAGATGTAAGTAATAAGATGTCCAAAAATGAAATTTATAAGGTTTTGAATTAATTGTTGTATCTGGTACTTCGTATTTCGAATCTATCTTTCCTTTCTGTTGCTTCTATTCTCTTATCTTGTTCCTTTTCAGGGACGAAAAGTTTTGAGTGGGGGAGAGTGTAACGACCCAAAAATTTTAACGATTTAAATAACGTAATTAACTAAATTTTCCATGAAGATATACAATAAAATTTTGCAATGAAAATTTGATGTTTGGAATACGCCTATTTAATCATAGCAAGTGGCAAATTTTTATTGGAATATATGAAAGTTTTTTTGTTTGTGAAATTTCAAATTTCAAATTTAAAGCAGTCGAAAATTTGATGGAAATAAAATATTTTGAAATCCGAATATTTTTATATAATAAAATTGTAGATCATTCTATGAGTGAGACGTCGTATTTTGTTTCGCCGAATTTGGACTGCTCTGGCACCGGTTTATTATTTTCGGCGTTTTAGCAGCATTTTCGGCAGTGAATTTTGAGTTTTGATAGCTTGGTCGTATCGCTGATATATGTGTACCATTCTGTTCGTCTCGCAATGCTGATCTCCGCAGTATATTCATTCGTGCATTTCGGCATCCGGTACGCGGCGAAATCTGCGAAACGGTTGGCCGTATCAGTACCCGTTTTTGAGCCTTTTTGGTTTCCTTGTGTCTTTCCACTATCCACCATGTAAACTAGAGTGCAATAAGCATTTATATTCCCTAAATTCGTGCCCGACTTTTGTCATTCCACCCTTCCACTTTATACTGTTCTGGTTAGTTTCCTTCATCTTCAATTCTTTCCTCTCCCTTCTATTTTCGTTCTCCAAACTGAGAAAAATTATATTATAATATGGTGAGTATCTATATATATCCTGAAGATTTTTTATATTTTGAGATCCTACCTCATTCTTTTCTTTAGGCCTGTGAGACTTGCATCCCTATGTGTCGTGAACACAACCCTCAACGCCGACCTTCCACCTTCATCCTCGGCCCACCCAACCTAGCAATGCACCACTGACAACTCGTCACCCCATTTGAGCACCTCTGAGCAACGCACCACCACCAAACTCCTTTGTAGCCTTCCCATGGCCAACCCCAGACCCCAAAGCCCTCCGTGTGCTGAAGTGCCGCCTCCCTCAACCTCGCAGCCATCCTCCACCTATCTCCATCACCCGCTTGACCCACTCCTTGCTCCGCCAGCGAACAGTGCTCAGAGACCATCCCCTCCTTCGCCGAACCCTACCTGAACTTTACCCGCTCCTAAAAACCCATAGCCTATCACCGAAACCGTTCCAACCCTGCTGCCAGCTGTCGAAATCTCCTCCACAGCCGCCTGCACTTCCCTCACCAGCCGCGGCAGTTTTCCTTCCATCACCAAGCAACAACCGCCACCTTGCTCTAGCCTTTCCCCTGAACCAAAGCTCGCAGTAGCACCTTGTCACAGCAGCACTTGTTTCCCTGGCCGAGTATAAAAGACTTGCTTTATACTTGTTTCCTTCAATATATATATGCTTTGTTCTTCAAAATAAGCTTATATATAAGTTTACTTATATATATATATATATATTGATTTTTGAATCCAGTCGCTTAGATTTGTTTTTGTGCTTGTCGCAGCTCTTTAAAGTGTCATGTCCGTATCCGTGTGTGTATCCGTGTCCATTGCTTCTCATTCCCATTGATTTCTCTAGCTTCGAAAGGTGAACGATCACTCACGATTAACATTCTTATGTTTAGTAAATTGATTTCACATGAAACGACATTTGAAACGTATTGTTGAATTTAAATTAATTAGTGATTTAATTATTAAGTAGGATATGTTAATATTTAAAATTGCTTGTAACGATCGCGATCTTTCGACTCTCGAAAGTCGACATTAATACGTCCACTGTATCAAATGCCGCACAATCGAATGCCGGAAAACCGAATCATTAGGGTTAAAAAGAAGAGGTAGAAGAAGACAGAAGAAAAGAAAGAACAGAAAAACAGAAACAGAAACAATATCAGAATCTCACATTCGCAGTGGAACAATATATAATAGATAATCACTAGTCTTTTAAACAAAGAAATATATCAATTTATACATACATCAATCAGAGTCAATATACAACTCAATACAACAATGGACAGTTACATAAACTTGTCCTCATACAGAATACACAGCGGAATAAATAAACAAGTACGGTAGTACGTCTCACCATCCAGCTCATCTCCAAAGCTCCAAAATATCCAGAATATCCTGATAACATAACTCTAGGCTGCCCGTGTGAAAATTATGGGAACCTAGAGTTTAGAAAGGGAACAATAAACTCCAGGTCAGTCATGGTGACTGTTGTGAGATCGTAAAACAGTTATTTTCACAAAGAAAATAAAAGGAATTCACAATGCTTTTGGAAAATGAAACTACCATAAGGCCTCCCACCACACACACAATGCAAACGCAGAATTGGAGGAGATTTCTCCTTATGATAGTCAAACATGCTTACTACGCAAAATCATTTAATACTATTATTAGTGCATAGTGTAGAAAACATTCGAAAGTATAATATTAATCTTAGCCAGCATAGCCATTTCGCACTTATGCCTACTATAGCTACTATGTTCAATAGCAGGTTACCGCCACATTCCATAGCAGGTTATACAACTAAAACCGTACAAGGTTCGTATTGTTTCTTTGGATTTCCAACAAATGGTCAGGCAAAGGAACTTCCTTACACCGAAATGAAAACGCCTCTGGAAGGACGTCCCCGAGAACCTAACCGGATCTCTGCTAACACAAGGCCGATGCTACCTCACGCTGTACAGCTGTAACTAGGTAACTAAGATACAAGTATGCCATTCCCCGGTCGTTACCGACCATTATCCGAGGATCCTCAACCACAAAGCAACAACCACAAAGTATAATAAATTTGTAGCATTAACATAGGTAAAATATCTGGGCTCCATACCATGATATCACCTTTTACCAAGAAGGAAATGACATACCCTAGGGGTGCGACCCCTAACAACCTTGCCTCAACATTCCTGTTTCGACCATTACCGGGTTGTGAGGCTCGACGAGGTCTCGTCCACAAAGCTACGCTTTTCACAAAGCCATGCTTTGATCACAAATGATCAACGAATGATCATAAACACACAGCAACACTCAGCATGCCACACTACCAAATTGGGAGTATATCACTGATAACCTTCAACTACATAACCTCTGAGCTCGTACGTCTCAGAGAAGGGTGTTAAGCTAAGAGGATAAATTCTCCGCCACCAACAGAAATGTATTTGAAAGAAATAAGCTTTATATCTCAAAGTGTAATGTCAGACATACAACCATACAAGTCTGTTCCGGGTTCGAACAGAACCGAAGGCACTTCCAAAGAACCCTTGCAATCCGGGTATTTACAATCCCGATCGGACTTCCCATCACAAGAAGAGTGATATAAATCTCTATACCGGAGCAACTCGGTGCAGAGACATTCGACGGGTTGTCCTTTCATTTTCGAAAATACCCGGTCTTCACACCGGTCTTCAAATAATGTCCATTCACGACGTATCACTATTCGGAATGGGTTATATGACACAAAGTCCTCTGCCGGCTTAACCGAATAATGAGCGTTTGTTTTAAAAACAAATTCAAGTGCCATTTCAAAGGCAAATATTGATAGTCGGTTATTTAACTATCAAACAACATTCACAACAATCAACCAATTTAAATAATTTTCCCAAATTATTAAATTTCAAATATCTTCGTAAAATATATATATTTTCTACACTTCATCACTTTGAAAACAAATTTTCAAATCACATTTTCACACTTCATCACTTTGAAAACAAATTTCAAATCAATTTCCTTATGCGGAATATATTTCCAAAGATTTATTCGTTCCCACTGGAAATCTGCCGAGTTCAAATACTTTATCTCCAAAATATTCCTTTAAAAACCAACTTTAGAACCTTTAATTTATATTTTAAAAGCTACTTTGGAAATATACTCGGCTTTATAGTGAGAATACACTTTCACTTCAAAATGGTCCATTTAAACTAATTAAATAATCCTTATTGATTCATTTCAAATTTACGTTCCAAATCCGTAAATTTATTTCCACACTTTAAAAATAAATCAGTGTTTATTTTTAAAACAAATTTCCCTTTCCTTTATAAATTCCATTTGAATTTACATTCCCCAATATTCACTTTTTATACGATTTTCAAATCGATTTCTCAAATATTCACTTTCAACTCTAAATCAACTTTCAAATTGATTTCCAAATTTATTTCAAATCCCTAATTGATTTTAGAATGGATTTCCCAGGATTTTTTTAAAACACCAAATCAATTGCAAATTTGATTTCTAGAAATTAATCACCTTTTAAAATAAATTCCTTTACCTCTTCCAAACCATTTAAAATTCCATTTTTAAATAAATCCTTCAACTATTAAACAATCTTACTAAAAATCCATTTATAAAAATCTTTTCCCATAGTTTGGAAATAATTCGATAAGATTCCAAAAATCAACTTTTTATTGTTAAATTCCTTCTTACAAGTTTATTCAACTCTTAAAAATTAATTTACTTAAAGTTTTTCACTTTAATTTTCAAAATTCAATTTTATTTATTTCTAGTATCCAACGATACCAAAAATACATTCGGCTAATTTTAGCCTCAACAAATTCAGTCACAAATATAATCATTCACAGATTATAAATAAATTATCACACGACATATGAAACAAATTCATATAACATATGAAACAAATTCATAAATTTGAGGAATCCAGTTGGATCCCTCCAACCTGTTTCCCTGCATCCACAGACGTTAGCATAATACCAATTCCACTTCGATGTGGAATATCGCGGTATATGGGATTTATAAAATATCATCCGCTATTATGCGGCGCAATAGGGTCTCATCCGCTATATAATGCGGGAAATCAACAACTCCAATATATACATATTCCAATATATATATATATTGCTATATACTACTATCATATATACTATCATTCAAGCACACAATCAACACAATCAATAATTTTAAATATAACTATTTAAAATTAAACAAACCCTTTGTTTGAGTGAGAAGATCTCACCTTTGATTTTATTTTTTTTGCAATCCCATTTCCATTCCGACTATTTCTTCATCGTAGACCTTGTATAAATAATTTATACAACTTATTAATATTCGAAATAATCGAATAATAAATTTTCTTTTTCTTTGAAACCCTTACTAAAAAAATCAATTTATATGGATTCAAAAATCAAATTTTATATAATTTTTCAAATATGTCAAACTCCCCTTTTTCTCTTTTTCCAAATATACTTATATTTAATGTTCTATATAGTTTATAACAAATATATACTATATTTTTCTTTTCAGAAAATAACCCAACCAGTAATTTAATTTACTGTTAACTTATAAATTTTTTTTAGATTAAAATATGTATGTGTACTTATTTATATATCTATATTTCCTCTTGAACATATATACAGAGATCTTAATTCGAAAAAAAGGAAGAGATCACCTCACTGCCGAGCTCGTAACTGATCAGAACCCTAGTCTCGACTCCCATCGTCGACCTCCTTCAACTCGAACGCCACGCCCACAAAACCCTAGAAGACCGCGACCAGAAGCATCGCGACTCTCCCCTATTCGCTCGCGCCTTCCTCCAGCCTCGATAATCCCACTCGCAGCTCCAAGATTCACACGCGACCCCAATCGCCTGCTCCTCACCGCTCTTCGATCGCCATACTAGCCGATTCGAGACCCTTGCGGCATCGATGCCACACTACCCTTGTGTTCGAATTTGAATCGAACAAGAATTTATTCACTCGTTATTTTTTTAATCGATTTCGAATAAAAGAGAGGGCTCGGCCATTTCTTTGAATCAATTTTTTTTTGAGTGAAGACAGTAACCATTAATTTCGAACGAGATTAAGTTGTTCGTTTTATTTATTTTATTTTGGACAAAAGGGCTTCGGCCATTTCTTTTGATTTGAAACGATAGATTTTTTCTTCTTTTTTTCTGAAGGGAAAGTGGCATGTAAAGGAAGGAATGATAGACGGCTGATAAGAAGGAAAGTAGACAGATGTGAAAGGTATGGTCAAATCAACATATATGTATATAATTTAAATTTCAAACCGTCTCAATAAAATGCAACTCAAAAACTTGATCTCCTATCGAGGCATGCCGCTAGGCGTTTATAATGTTGTACGCCTATTTTGAACGCAATGGAATAGGTTTCGACTGCAAATTCGATCGTATGGAGAAAATAGCTTTTTGGACCAGTTATAATATTAGATTTTCGATTTAATTTTAGCGTGTTTGTTTATCGTACGACCAAATGATCACTCCAAACATTACGAAAATTGAAATCCGATAATAATACACTATTACGGATCCAATGGAACTGGTTTCGTCAAATTCCGAGACTGTGCCCCGGAATGCTATTTTTAAATATCGATTTAACCGATAAAATTCAAAACTGAACAAAACAGTTTCAAATTCAATTCTGAAGCTTTCATTATCTTCAGTATTATCAATATAGATTTTCTAAGCCTTGAAAATATTTTTAATCAGCTTAAAACTGAAGATTCAAATTTTTACGCAGATTTAACGATTAATTAAATCGCCAAATTCATTCTGATATCTCGAATTTCAAATTAACCTAACTTCCAGATATTTAAAATCAATTAAATATTTTGATTTCCAATGTCAAAAATTTAGGGTTGTTACATTGCTTATCTATGTTAATTGACATATGACGCCATAACCTGTTGTATATATATTATATTTAAATTGTTTGTTATAATCCATGTGTAACAGCCCGCAAACCCGTACCCCTTGAATCGACACTATTCTCCAACATATCGACTCAAAGTGAACGGAAATACGAACCATTTGGGTTAAAAGAAGTAGAGGCAGAAGAAGAAAATAGAAAACAACATCAACAGAATCTCACATTGCAGCGGAATAAAATATAATAGATAATAACTAATCTTTACACAAAAGAAACTATATCTGTTTTATACATCTCATCATCAGAGTACATCACAATCAATAATACAATACTGGTCAGTTATGACAACTTGTCCTCACAAATCTGACTATACAACTTATGGTACACAGCGGAATACATCAAATACGCGTGATACGTCTCGCCGTCAAGCTCGTCTCCTAAGCTCCACAGCATCCTATCATGTATCTGTAATACTCGGTCTGACCCGAGCATTATAATAAAATAACACCCGAGTCAGTTTGGAAAACCAGCATGAGAAAACACACTCAATTGGATTATTAATGTTTGCCAAACCCTTTGAAACCAAAAGCATCTCGTAAGACCACGCCACAAATAAACATGTCGGGTTTTACCTTACGATAGCCAAAACACTTTTTATCAAATCCGTCTGATATTATAATAGTGTCTATATACAAATACTTATTCAAATAGCTGAAATTGTTACATGATTAAATTCCAGCATACTAGCCACAAAGTGGGTTATACAAACAAAATCCGTAAAAGGCACGTAGGGAGAATGGATTTCCAACTAATGACTAGGCACTAGGGTACCACCTGTCACAGTACCTGGTCTAGATCAGTGTACTGAGGACCACTCCCGATCCCCTGCAACACAAGGCCGGAACTACCCCTTATTGGATAATTCCGAGTAAGATCACCCTACGGTTGGGATCAGCAACCGCACCACTAAGCCGAAATAAAAGGGACATCTAGACGGGATGACCTTACCCCAATGGGTGCTACCCACATAGCCTTGCTGCATAACCCCTGATTTTCAGTCATTCCCGGTTGATGAGGCTCAAGGCTAAGAGTTACCTTTTTAGAACCGTTTCACTTAGAATGCTCATCGTCCACCTGACGATGTTCTGAAAGCATTCATCCATACAAGTCCGTCCCAGGTCCGAACAGAACTGAAGGCACTATTCCTACTACATCCATTTTGGAATCATCCTCAGGATTAGTAGCGACTAGCCCTTGCACTTCACTGCTCCAACTTCGATTCCAAACTTTTGTTTCCACACGAAACATTCAAACCGAATCGAAGTGGTTTTTGAGAAATTAATCCCGATCCCGGTCTCTTCGAAACGATCAGCGCATTGGCCAATATTGATAGTCGGTTATTTAACTATCAAATAACATTCACAAATAACCATCAGACCTTTAAATAATTTCTCCCAAATTATTTATTAACCTCAAAATATCTTCGCAAGATATATTTCCACTTTTCAACCCTTTGAAAACAGTTTCAAACCATCTTTCTCTCACGGAATAAATTCCCAAATAATTTCTATTTCCACTGAAATCACCAAGTACAATTACTTTAGATTTTAAAAATAATTTAAAAACACTTTATTATAAAATACACTTTAAACATTTAAATTAAAACTACTTTAATACTTTATTTACAGATATATACTTTAAGAATATTTAAAATAAACTACTTTATAAAATGTAAAACTACATTTTTATCCTTTTAAAAGACAATACCAGGTTACCCTTTAAATAATTACTACTAGATAAATTTGGAAAATACTTACTTTAAAACTTAAACGTTTAATAATAAATTTTCTAAAACATGCTTTTAAAACAATCCTTAAATTTTTTAACTTATACTTAAAAATTTGCTTTGAAAACGTACTTGGCTATCCTGGGAAATACACTTCTCTTACACATCTTTAAAAATAAATCACTATTTATTTTTAAACAAATTTACCCATTTCTTTAATAAATTCCCACCTTGAATTTATTCTTCCAAATATCCACTGATATATTACTTTATAAACCCAGTTTATAAATTTCATAGTCTCATCCATCTTTTAGACCTAGTTCAATTACTTTACCAAAATTTCAAATTGATTTCCAAATCAATTCCATTTTAAAATAAATTCTTTACTCACTCAAATTTATTTTAAAATCCCTAAATTTTATTAATTCCAGATTAAGCTTCTAAATTAGGATTTTAAAAACTTATTTAACTTGAATCCACAGATTTCATATTTATTTACAAATTTCTTCCTTATCTTTTCCAAACCAATTTAAATCTTGAATTTTTAAAATAAATTCTTTACTCCTTTAAATATTATAACTTGAATTTATTTATTCAAAATATCTTCTTTCCCATACTTTGGGTTATTTGTTACAATTTATAAATCAACTTTTATTCTTTCAAATCATTTTAAATTATCCAAGTTCCTTATAATTATTTATTTAAAAAGGTTCCTTTTTATTTACTCTAATAATCCAAACTTCATATATATATATATATATATATTTCAATTCTCAAAACTCCAAAAAATATATATATATAATCAAGCCAGAGTAATCAATAAATTTTAATTCCCAATATGAT
Source organism: Allium fistulosum (assembly GCA_030737815.1). Lineage (NCBI taxonomy): Eukaryota > Viridiplantae > Streptophyta > Magnoliopsida > Asparagales > Amaryllidaceae > Allium > Allium fistulosum. The sequence continues at coordinate 1,362,168,982 of CM060902.1, read as the reverse complement.
CAATATAATTCAACACAGAATATCAAATAATCATGCCATAGAATTATCGGATCAATCTAAATAATTTTGAGTAATCCAGTTGGATCCCTCCAACCTATTTCCCTGCATCCATAGACGTTAGCACAATACCAATTCCACTTCGAGGTGGAATATCGCGGTATATGGGTTTTTATAATATTATCCGCTATTATGCGGCGCATAGGGTCTCATTCGCTATATAATGCGGGAAATCAATCACTCCAATATATATATATATATATATATATACTACTATATAATATATATCACATCCAATCAATTCAACCATTCAAACAAATATTTAAATTTAACCATTTAAATTTAAATAATAATCTAGATGAGTGAGATTAACTCACCTTTGCTTTTATTTGCATTCCACTTCAATATTGCCTTGGTTTCTCGATTTTTGACCTTGTATAAATATTAGATGATTTATTAATATTCGAAAAAATCGAATGATCAATTACTATTAAATTAATTCAATTAACTAATAATTTAATTTAACTACAAATTTTCCTTTGAAAATCTTTTAGTAACTAAAATAATTAAATAGGTTGATTGAACCAATTTATCCCCTAAATCCATTATTTTAAAATAAAATAGTAAATCTAAATGTGTGTATATATTTACTTTAATATTATAATTTCTTTACTGTATACGTCTACATATATATATGTGTTTATATAAATCTTTAAACTGGAAAAGGAATAAATTTATTTTATATCTTACTATTAATTTAAAATCTTATATATATATATAAATAAGATTGTTCGATACCTTGCACCCAGGCTGCTACCACCCACGTGATAATCCCCGACCATGTGTAACGATCCCGGATTTTAAACAAGTTTAAATTGATAATTAATTTAATTTTTGAATAAAAATTGTGAAATAATTGGTAATTAATATCAAATTTTAGTTAAACTATAAAATTAATTAAGAAATACAAGACCATAAAATATTTAAGTTAGAAATATAAATAAAATTTATACAATATAAAATTATAAAATTATATAGCAAAACACATTTGATAAATGCCAACAAAACATTAAAAATAGAAATGTATTCATATGACAAAGTAATAAAACAAGACAAAAGAAATATACATTCATGTTTCAAACATATAATAAGATAAGTATGTAGGCTAAGTAAAAGACAATAACAATTAATATAAAGATTCTAGCACACAAAATAGATTTTTATCAGCCTGGTTAACAAACAAGTAAGAAGTATACATAGAAGTATTCAAACATATATAAATATCTAGTAGCTTGCCAAAGAAGACAAATGTAATTAATGTTAAGATCCCTAGTACACAACATAAATCATCTTAGCCACCAAGCAAGATCTGTAACCACCAAAGTAGAAATTTTTTTTAGCCAACGTACAAAGAAAAATATCTTCTCTTAATTGTACAAACAAAATCATATTACCCTGTACACTTCTTTTCTTATATATCATCACTTTTCTCAGTTTCGTTTATTCTAAACTGTGAAAAATCTGAGATACATATCATTCAAAATTTGACCCAAATTCAACTAAAACAAACAACAAATCAACTACCAAGCCAGAAATTATAGAAGAAGGGTTTCAATAGCAAAATTTAAAAGCCTGTTTCAATGAAAAGCTCTGTCCATTTGCAAATACATGTGAGTAACTCCACAATCTAAATGGTTTAAATATATCATTTTGTTGCCTGCTTATCTCTGAAACTTAGTTTGTTTGTGAGAAATTCAACCCAGTTTTCTTTGATATTTGAAATGCCTGTGAGCAAACTTTAAACCTTGAATATATTTACATATTGTTTGCTTGATTTTGTGCGCCTATGAAGATGACTTGAAAGTAGCTTGTAGAAATGAAAAAAATGTATGATTTGTATAAGTTTATACATAATAATGTATGTATATTTGCCTATTTTAAACTCTGTGTATGAAAATAGTCTCTGTTAATATACTGGCATCTATACAGGCATCTAAATTTATAAAATAAATTTTTTTATCTTTTCAGATAGCTGAGGATAGGCTAAAATTTGTAAACATAAAATGTTTGTAAGCATATAAACTTGATTTTTTTAAAATAAAATCCATAGATATACATGAACTGTTATTTACAAAATATGAAATATCCAGGCCTGATCAAAATTGGCAAAAATTTAATTGTTAAGAAATTATAAATTAAGTCTATAATCGTATTCAAAACTGAAATTCATGAATTTAGAGATAGGAATTATGTTTTTTCATATTAGAATTAGATAAGGAATGATGGGTTGATGGTTTTCGACTTTTCTGTTGATTTCTGATGATCTATGTCAAGGTGAAACTCGGGATTGTGATCAATGGTAGTTTTAGTGATGATGATCATCAGAAAAATATAGTTGGATTTTTCTGGTGATTGTGGGGGTCTAGGATCAACGTAGTAGGGTTTGTGGGTTATTTTTGTGGGGTTGAGGATCGGGGTGATCTCAGCGTCAATGGAGCTTCGGGCTCGATCGCGATGGTGGTGATCGTGACTTGATGATGTGAGGCTGCTATGGAAGGGAGGCCGTGGGTTCCGGTCACCTAGATCGTCGGCGATGGGTGGTTTTCCATTCGAGTTTGGGGTTCTAGTTTGGGTTGAAGCACTCGATTTCAATTCGAGGAAGAACAGATGAATCTGGATGATGGGAAGGCTTGGCGAAGTCATTATTGATGTGTGGAAGGGTTCGCAGTTGATCGGCGTCAAGCGGTTCGCCGTGCACCATGCACGATTCCATTTGCATGCCTGTCGATTTCAGGCTTTGGGAAGAAGACGTGAATTCTCGGGGAAGACTCGAAGCATTCGAGTGACAATCTAGGGATTTTTGGGAATTTACTCGGGTGTTCGTTTGTATGGGTTTGTGCAGTTTAAATATGGTTAACAGGTTTTAAATTTGAGAAGAAATATGGTTCAGGGTATTCAAAATCTTATAACCATGTTCTTTTTGAAACATGATTTGGTTTAAAGTTTATCCAAATGAAATAAGTTTCAAAATAAATGTGCTAAGTTCCAAAGTAAAGTTAAATAAGTCAAGACAAAAGTATTTACCAATTTTAATATAAATAGAAAGTCATATGGTTTGAGATTTAATTGGTTTCGATTGAAGGATTAGTCTATATTTGCTTTCAAATCAAGGGATAAAAATTAGGTAAATGATTAGAATGAGGGTAATTTAACCTTAATTAATAAAAGATCTTAAGTGTTTTGACTAATTTAATTACCTACATTTCATTTAAATGAGATTTAAATGATAAATAAGAAATTAAAGAAATTTAATTAAGAGTCAATTAATTAAAAGGATAATTTTATTACTCAAAAATTAATGATCAAAGATTGATTAACCAAGTAATTAAGGGTTAATTACTTTAAAGAATAATTAATAAATGTGGTTAATTAATTAGGGTAATTAATTTAAGAATAATTAATTAAAGGTTAATTAGTTAAAGTTATTATGAAATGATTATTAATTAAAGGGTAATTAATGATTAATTAAAGAATAATTAATTAAATGTTTGTGAGTAATTAATCATTAATTAACCCTGACTAGGAATTATCCATAGGCAAATGATTTGGTTTAGATTAATCAGATATCTTAATTGGTTTCACTTATGGATGATTGTATTCTATTGAATGCTGTGAATTGTTCGATATCCCTACTGTGTGATGCTGTGTGATATGAATTGTTTTAATTCAAGCTGTGATGAATGTAATTTATTTTATCTATGATTTATCTGTGAATCTGTGAATGAACGATAAGCGTTATAGTTTATACCGCTTATCAACTATATTTCTGTGTTGAATCTATGATGATTAAATGATGTTGCACTATTGTGTAAAACCCCTAGGCCACACCATACACACACGAATATGGATTTCACGAGGAAACCGGTTAAGTCACAGATGATTTAAATTTAATATTTTTGAAATTGAAATTTTAATTTCAATTGATTTTGGAAATGGATTTGGGTTAAATGTTAAAGCTTTTGAAAAGGAGTTTTAAGATAAAAGTTATTTTGAATAACTTGGTAAAGTTTCCAAGTTAAAAAATTTAATTTGAATTTGAATTCAAAATTTGGAATTGAATTCCATGTTTGGAAATTATGGTTAAAGATGTTATAAATGTATTTATATGAATATAAACCATTTTAAAAGTATAATTTTGAGAATTTGAATTTAACCCAATGACTTTAACTCGTATAAATGAAAACTATTTGTTTTCAAATAATAGAAGCTTTCATATAAGGAATGAATTTCCAATTTGTGTCAAAAGAATTTCAAGTTTGAAATGAAAATGGTTTTCTGAGTTATGAATAAATCTTTGTGAAAGATTGTTGAACTTTGTTTTGAAATTGGAAAGGTGTACCTTTGGTATGAAAGGTTGAAATGGAATTGTTTTGAAAGCTATCAATTAAATCTTTGTTTTAAAGATTGGACGAGTTAATCCAAATTGAAATGGAAATCGATTTGAAAATCTATGAATGGATCTTTGTGAAACTGGGTGAACTTTGTGAAATGAATCTTTTTATGTAAAAGATTAGAAATGGTAATGTGTTTAAACCATTTGAAGAAGGTTTTTGGGTAATAAGTTGTGACTTAATTGAAATTCTATATCCATATAGTTTTAAATATTGCGCTCATTATTCGGTTTAGCCGGGAGAGGACTTTGTGTCATATAACCCATTCCGAATAATGATACGACGTTATGGATAGCATTTGAAGACCGGTGGTGAAGACCGGATATTTTTGAAAACGAAAGGACAACTCGTCGAATGTCTCTGCATTGACTGGTCCCCGGTATAGAGACTCCATATGTGGTGGGAAGTCCGGACGTGATTAGGGATTATCCGGATTGCAAGGGCTTCTTTCGAAGTGCCTTCGATTCTGTTCGAACCCAGAACAGACTTGTATGGACGTATGTCTGACACTACACTTAGAGATATAAAGCTGATTTCTTTCAAATACATTTCTGTTTGGTGGCGGAGATTTATTCTCTTAGCTTAACACCCTTCTCTGAGACGTACGAGCTCAGAGGTTATGTAGTTGAAGGTTATCAGTGATATACTCTCAATTTGGTAGTGTGTAATGCTAAGTGTTTCTGTGTGTTGCTGATCATTTGTTGATCAAAGCATGGCTTTGTGAAAAAGCGTAGCTTTGTGGACGAGACCTCATCGGACCTCACAAACCGGTAATGGTCGAAACATGAAAGATGCGGCAAGGTTTCAGGGGTAGCTCCCTTAGGGTATGTCCATTCCTTCTGGAAAAAGGTGGTATCATGGTATGGAGCCCAGATATTTTATCTGTGTGGTCGCTCCAATCTCATTTACTGTGTGATTGTTGCTTTGTGATCGAGGCCTCGGATAAAAGTCGCAAACGACCGGGGGTGGCATATCTCAGGCTTACTACCTAGGAAGGGGGTAACCGGCCTTGTGTTGGCAGAGAGCAGTTGTCTCTCGAGGCGTCCCTCCAGAGGTGTTCCTACGTGGCATAGGAAGTTCCTTAGCCTGACCATTTGTTGGAAAAATCCAAAGAAACAGTACGAGCCTTGTACGGTTTTAGTTGTAGAACCTGCCATTTAAAATGGTAGCTATAGTAGGCATAGTATAATGGTACCTATGCTGGCTAAGATTGATATTATATTTTCGGAATGTTTCCTACACTATGCACTAGTAATAATATCAAAAGAGTTTTTCTTGCATAGGAAGCATGTTTGACTATCATAAGGAGAAATCTCCCCCACGTGTGCGATTGCATTGTGTGTGTGCCGGGAGGCCTTATGGTAGTTTCATTTTCCAAAAGCATTACAGATTTTAATGTTTAAAATTCTTTTGTTGTTAGTTTTAAAGATAAACTATTTTTGTTACTCACACCAGTCCCATAACTGACCTGGAGTTTATTGTTCCCTTCCTAAACTCTGGGTTCCCACAATTTTCCACACGGGCAGTCTAGAGTTGGGTTTTTCAGATAGTCAGGTTTAGTAGAAATTTGGAGCTAGTTCAGTTTTTGGAGTTCATGGACTACACTTGCTTATCTTTGTGAAACATGATGGTGGTTCGAGCTTGATGTTGGAGTTGTTGGATGCATTCTCTTTTAAGGATCATTTGGAGTTATCAGTTCTGTTGTTTCCGCTATAACATTATTATTTGTCTCTGATATTCTTGTATTATATGGATATCATTGTTGTATATCATATTCTGGATATTGTATCATTTGTGATGTATATGATATCATTCATTTCTTTCTTCCGCTGTGTTGTTATACTTAATGATAAGCTCCGGCGAGCCAGATTCGGCGTTTGAATCTGCGGCATTCGAGTACAAGTGAAGTACGGGTGCTTATTTTCGAAGGCCGAGTCGGGATCGTTTCACCATACCTCCCCGATGCACGCGACTTGCCCACTTCGACACGAACTCGGCCATCACTTCGCGATCCTAACCCCCAAGTCGACGCGCCTCGCCGAGTTTCTAGATCTCGAACTCGAGCTCGGGAATCCATCAAATTCGAATATGGCTTCAACAGGAGAGATCGAACTGCGATAATCAATCTACCCACCCTTCAGTCGCCTACGCGATTGATTAACACTGCTTTGCGATTTGATTTCGCGTTGCTGTCGCCCTTTTTTTTAAACCAAGGAAATTTCAATTTGATTGAGAGAGAGAGAAAAAGCTCGGCTGTAATGTTTTAAAAGGAGAAGAAGACGTAAGTTCTATAATAGGAGGTAGCGTGTTTAAGGTGGAAATAGGGAACAATATCTGATGTTGGCGTGTAGAAATTGTCTAGCTACAGTGACATTGATATTTGTGGAAAAAGCTCTGATGTGAAGTAAATGCAGCTGGGAATTGACCAATATAAATATATATTTTTAATTAGATTCAAATCGTCTCGAATTCGCAACTAAAAATCTCGATCTCCTACCGAGGCGTGCCGCTAGGCGTTTACAATGTTATACCCTTATTCTAAATGCAAAGAAAAAGGTTTCGAGTCCTAATTCGATCGTATGGAGAAGATAGCTTTTTGGACCCAGTTATTATATTGAATTCGATATAAATTTCAGCGCGTTTACATACAGTATGGCCACACGACCACTCCAAACGCTACGAAAATTGAAATCCAATAATAATATACTATTACGGATCCAATGGAACTAGTTTCATCGAATTCCGAGACTGTGCCCCGGAAGGCTATTTTTAAATATCGATTCAGACGATATATTTTCAAAACTGAACAAAACACTTTTAAATTCAATTTTAAAAGTTCTATCACCTTCAGTATTATCAGTATAAATTTTACAAGCCTTCAAATTATTTTTAACAGGCTTAAAACTCCAGATTCAACATTTTACCCAATTTTTAATTGTTTAATTCAATAATTAAATTATCCAATAAATATTGATATTTGAAATTCAAGCTAAAAATTCACTATTGAATATTTAAAATCAATTAAATATTCCAATTTCAAACGTCCAGAATTCTGGGTCGTCACATTCCTCCCCCCTTAAAAGAATTTCGTCCCCGAAATTTCCAGTTAAGAGGAATGGTCCGTACCCGTTAACCTTTCTCCCAAAACTAAACGGTTTTAACAAATTTTAAAAACAACCATTTTATTAAAGACACACTAATCCTCTTCTAACTTCCCAAAGCCTTCCATAGTTTCCAACTAATGTAACGCCCCACTCTGAGACCTACTGTAACAAAGAGTATTACGGGAGTAATACTGTCTGTTAAAGCGGAGAATAGAGTATATTGGAAGCGACCATTTGTAATCAAGCTATAACTATCTACTGAATACGTCGAAAGGATGGTATCTATTTTTTTTTTCAAGTGGTTCGACATATTCGGTAAATACTTATAACGAAATTACAAATGGCTAAAGATCTATCAGGACAAAGCATAATAATAAATGATAAAACATCATAGAACAGAATCACATAACAGATATAAAATCCCAGAACAATACATCGTCAATACAGATCCAAATACTATAAGTGGGTACAAAGCCACTACTCACACATGTGAGTCAAAAATATGTACATATCAAAGTCTGAATAATAACAGAGTAGCGGAATAGTGGACAAATAAAAGCGCTATCTATCAGCATAGCAGATAATGTCCAAGCGGAAGCACAGAAGCTAAGTCCAGAGACCTAACCTGAAACAACTCGGTCTGACCCGAGCGAAAACACTCGGGTCAGGCTAGCTAAACAATCAGTAATAACTGAGATATATACTAATGCGGTACATAAATAAAACAGTACTTATCCAAAGAGAAGTAGATTATGAACCACATGAATATAATGACGATCCCTAATCATCAATAAACAATAAAAATCTCCAAAGAGAAATCAACACCAAAGTGTAGAATAAATAAAATCGCCTCATATCATCGGCGTAGCCAAAGCTATAAAAAGATGCCCATAGGCAATAATCCCAAGAGTGACCAGAGTCTGTAATCAATGCCCAAGCAAAGATCGATGCTCCAAAGAGCAATGGGGATATACTAAAAAGTCAATGAAATCCAATGCTGAAAAGCAGTGTCCAGAGACACTGTGAATCCACAAGGAAATCGCACTTACATCGTATGGTTCCATAGAACCAACACTGAATGGCGGTACTCGAATGGATATAAAAATCATCAAATAATACCAATATTGCACGTGCACCGACCAGAGTCGTTGTTGCCAAGTACTGTAGAGTTGTGATCGATCACTCGCACAGATGCGGAACACGCGAGACGGCAAGATCCTTCCTAGAAGGATAAAGGCCCAGAGGCGCATGCCGAAAAATAAACTTCTCCATAGAGCATGTGTCCAGAGACGGTTGCCCAGAGGCGTGGTGACCCAGAGGTCCAGTACTGGCCGCCCAAAGGCTAATGTGTCACAAACTTCTTGGAGAGGAACCCGTAAAGTGTTAACAATGAGTCCCATACCTCACGTTCGCACTAAACGGTTTCCTAACCAATAGCAAGCTAACACTCCAAACAATAAAAAGTCCACCTCGTATCATCGGTAAACTAGACCCAAAGGTCAAAACGATCAATCGAATAGGTCGGGGATTAACTGGAAAGAAAATACACACGGTTCCATAGGCCGGAGATTTCCTAACCATTTAAGCACCATTCCACTTCGCTCGACGTGCTAAAAAGTGAGTGTGAGATTTTTATTATAGAAAATAATGGTGCGAAACGGATTTATAATTGATTTTGAAATCACTTTAAAACGGCTTTTGAAAACTCTCCTATTATGGAGTAATTAATTTAATAATTAAAAATAATATTATATAATAATTTCGAAAGCCATTTAGGAGTGAAAAATCCTTTGAAAATAATTCATAAAACCCGTGTACGAAATCTAGAGACAAATCTCAAAGAAATCAATAAAACCAGAAAATCACTGAAAATATTCCAAGTGTTGGAAAATAGTCCAAAAATGACGCGAACCCAAGTTCGGAAAATTATTCGGACCAGCAAACTGAATCCGAATGGCATGAAAATTGGTAGGCATATAGTCCAACATTCCTGCTCCAAACTGCAAAAAGAATCGAGAAATTCCTTAAATTTTAAATTATCAAAATTTTCTCAAAATTTTTCTAACTCCTTAAATTTTCGAAAAATTTCGCCAGCGTCTCCTTTGCACGGCTAGCTCGGAACAACTACAAAATGCCTCTACGGGCCCCCAGATTTCAAAAGAAAACAAAAGGCCAAGTGGCTAGACCGAAAACCCAATCAAATTTCATACAGAAATTTAAATACTTACCTTTTTCCGAGCAAATTTCAATTTATGTTCTGAAATCAAAAATCCAAATTTCCTTTTTGCTTTTTAAACACCTGTGTCCTACTTAGCAATAATATCCAATCACAGAATCCAAATCATTTTATTCACTGCTTTTACACATTTTCAATATTTGCTTTACTTAAGCCTGTACGATGCACATATATCATCCGTACGCAATACCAAATCTGATCGCTCTCTCGATCACACAATTTCACTTTTGAACTAGTATCGTCCACCCGACTTCCTAGTGCGGACTCAGATCTGGTTTCTTGATCAGAAACTGTCATCCTCCTTGCATAGCAACAAACTATGATAGAGAATATCTAGAATCAATCAAAATTCATATCCAGGGTTCGCCGTCGAAAATCGAGTGAAAAATCCTAACTCGGATCGGTATAACTACCTCGAAATTCTGTGCTCGAATCTGGATCAAATCACTATGCGAATAAAATAATATACGTACATCCTACGTATTAATTCCAATTGATTATTAGCTATATCAATTCTCTTTTTATTCACATTCATTTTGATTGTTATTCACTTATTCACACTTTTCCCTTGTCACAACTTCCATTTTTAATCTTCATTCAATTATTCACTTAGTATATTTCTCCATCCCAAAGTCACTTAGTATATTTCCAATACCAATTTACTTAAGAACTTCACCATTCATTTCTTAAGTTTAATATAAGCATTTTATATACTCTTCTATTATTACTCTACCACTTTAGTCTTTATATCACTTATTTTTAAACTGGATCTCCAATTCCATATGAATTCAATTTACTTCATTTTAGATATTGAATTCTATTTACCTTTATCTCAAATTCCAATTTGAAATCATTTGTCGTTAGTGAAAATTTTAAATAATTTCTAACTCCCAAAATTTCCGAAATTGTTTGGCAGAGTCTCCTTTGTACTGAGGAGCTTTTGCAATTTGACAAGAGATATAAATATATATACATCGACCCACACGGTTGGAAAACAAAAAAAAACAACAGTTCATATTTCCTATCTTTTTATCACGTAGGCGTACCTTTATTTAGCATTTTTAAGCAAGCGGCTTAATTTTTTATCACTTTGCACGACCCTATCTAGCCAAACAGCTACCCGAACCTGTACTTACTCAATTTAAACATGTAAGTACTAAATATATGAAATTTATTAACATTTCACTTACTTTCAATAGCTAAACACATGCATTTCATAAGCAACATACACCAAACACTTTCCATGAGCAATTTATATGATTGCAAAACTAATTCAATTGCTTTTAATCAATTCATATGCCATTTCATTCAATTTTAAGGGTTTACAATTCAATTTCTTACATTCAATTCATTTTTAATCGAAACAAGCTCATATTCAATTCAATTGATTTCAAAATCAATTTTATTTCACTTCTATCAATTCATTGAATTTATTTAATCTCGTTTCCGTCAAACGACAATTTATTTCTACGCAATTCAACTATATTCATGTGAATAAATAATTATTTAAGCTTATAACCATTTTAAATTGATTCCAACTCAATTTATATTTAATTCCTTCCATTTTAATTCATTCACAACCATTTTATTTAGCTCGACACATTCCATGCTTGTATACTACTAACCATTTCCAAATTAATTCAACCCAAGCTTTTATTTAATGGTCTTCCATTCTTACTCGAAGTCGAGCTTCTAATTATTCTTAACTTAAGTTAATTTACTTCAATTTATCCCAACTTCAAACTTAAGTTCACTTCCAGTTAATTTGATTCTCATCAAATCAAATTCCATTTAATTCAGTTAGCCCATCCATTTTAATTTTAATTCACATTCTCAATTTATCAAAATAATATCCAAGCACATATTTAACTCATTTATACTCGAATTGGATTTTATTTGCAACTCAATCATTTTCTATTATAATCCAATTCCATTTCATTTGACAACATTTCCACTTACATTTAATTCATTCCCAATCCAAGTTGAATTTTATTTATAACCCGAGTTTATTTCACAATTCAACTTCTATTTTACCAAATTGGGTTTCATTCCCAAATCTCACCAACATATTCAATTTCTAATTTATTCCAAATTAGTTTACTCACACTTCCAATTCAATATTCGATTTCTATCTTCAAAATCACTTCATTATTTTACTTGAGTTCAATCTAATTTATAATCCAAGTTTAGATTCCTATTTCACTTTCCGAAATACCAAATAAATTTTTATATTTGGCTTACTCCTTCCATTTTTAGAATTTAACTCAAGATTATTTAGCCATAGTATTTAATTCAACTCCCTTCTATTTCCTTATCAGCCATCAAAGATTATTTATTCCAATTAAATTTTTACTTTAACTTACTTCAAAAACACTAGATTTTATTTTCAGTTCAATCCAACTGATAGCTTAAGTTCATTAAATTCGACTTACTCTTCTAATTTATTTTAAATCTCAAATAAAAGTTTGTTTCTAAACTTTTGCCTCTTTAGTTCCTTGGGCCAAAATTCTACAATTTCCATTTAAATTTTAAACTTCCTTAAGTTTCCAACTTATTTAAATTCCATAAGCATTTTAAATTATCTTCCAGAGTTTAAACAACATTTCAAAATCACCTTTGAAAACAATTATATCCAAAATCCTTTGCATTTCTAAAATCCAACCCAACTTTTGCAAACAATTCCAATTTAAGAATCTCCAGGCAGCAATTTCTCTCTTGGAAGCTCGAAAATGAACATCGATGATGCTGTAGTCATCACCAAAGTTATTTTCAAATGACCGAAAGAGTTCAATGCTTTTATCTCTTTAAAACAATTTTCAAATATATTTAAATTCCAAATCTCTCTAGATTTCAAATCCAATTCAAAAAAATATTTCTCAAATAATACCGCTATTATTTTTCCAAAACCTTTGGAAACATTTTCAAACTCAAAGGAATTTAAACTTTTCCCAAAATTTCAAATCCATCCACTTCACATTCAAACATTACTCTGGAATTTTCATCGAAATTTATTTTCAAATATCCCTCTGGAATTCTATTTCAAATTATAAATCACATTTACAATTTACATTTACAAATCCCATTTGTATATGAATTTATTTCTTAGCTTTTAGTTATGATTTCAATTTCTTATTCAGATTTAACACAACAATGATAATAATTTAATATTATCATTCCTAACAATCAAGCAATTATATATATAACTATCATAGTTTTTGAAAAATTATTTCTTTTATATACAAAAATAATTTGTGTAAAATTATTTCATTTACCCTATTTTAAAACAATACTATGTCGAATTGTTCTATTCAAGTGTTTAGAAACCTCTATCGGTACAGTTGTATGGACTGTTCCGACCAAAGTTCATAAGCCACTCAATAAATCAATCAACACAATATAAAACCATTTTATACCCACTAACAAATACGCGCTCATACCTATTAATACATTCAAACTCATTCCTAGAGTACTATGGACTCTATTTCTAATGAGTAATTTCCACCAGAGCCAAGGTTATCGCCAGCCTTCGCTCTGATACCACTATAACAGCCCGCAAACTCGTACCCCTTGAATCGACACTATTCTCCAACATATCGACTCAAAGTGAACGGAAATACGAACCATTTGGGTTAAAAGAAGAAGAGGTAGAAGAAGAAAATAGAAAACAACATCAACAAAATCTCACATCGCAGCGGAATAAAATATAATAGACAATAACTAATCTTTACACAAAAGAAACTATATCTGTTTTATACATCTCATCATCAGAGTACATCACAATCAATAATACAATACCGGTCAGTTATGACAACTTGTCCTCACAAATCTGACTATACAACTTATGATACACAGCTGAATACATCAAATACGTGTGATACGTCTCGCCGTCCAGCTCGTCTCCTGAGCTCCACAGCATCCTATCCTATATCTGTAATACTCGGTCTGACCCGAGCATTATAATAAAATAACACCCGAGTCAGTCTGGAAAACCAGCGTGAGAAAACACACTCAATTGGATTATTAAAGTTTTCCAAACCCTTTGAAATCAAAAGCATCTCGTAAGACCACGCCACAAATAAACATGTCGGGTTTTTACCTTACGATCCCCAAAACACTTTTTATCAAATCCGTCTGATATTATAATAGTGTCTATATACAAATACTTATTCAAATATCTGAAATTGTTACATGATTAAATTCCAACATACTAGCCACAAAGTGGGTTATACAAACAAAATCCATAAAAGGCACGTAGGGAGAATGGATTTCCAACTAATGACTAGGCACTGGGGTACCACCTATCACAGTACCTGGTCTAGATCAATGTACCGAGGACCACGCCCGATCCCCTGCAACACAAGGTCGGAACTACCCCTTAATATATAATTCCGAGTAAGATCACCCCATGGTTGCGATCAGCAACAACACCACTAAGCCGAAATAAAAGGGACATCTAGACAGCGATGACCTCACCCTAATGGGTGCTACCCACATAGCCTTGCTGCATAACCCCCGATTTTCAGTCATTCCCGGTTGATGAGGCTCGAGGCTAAGTGTTACCTTTTTAGAACCGTTTCACTTAGAATACTCATCGTCCACCTAACGATGTTCTGAAAGCATTCATCCCTACAAGTCCGTCCCGGGTCCGAACGGAACCGAAGGCACTATTCCTACTACATCCATTTTGGAATCATCCTCAGGATTAGTAGCGACTAGCCCTTGCACTTCACTGCTCCAACTCGATTCCAAACTTTTGTTTCCACACGAAACGTTCAAACCGAATCGAAGTGGTTTTTGAGAAATTAATCCCGATCTCGGTCTCTTCGAAACGATCAGCGCATTGGCCAATATTGATAGTCAGTTATTTAACTATCAAATAACATTCACAAACAACCATCATACCTTTAAATAATTTCTCCCAAATTATTTATTAACCTCAAAATATCTTCGCAAGATATATTTCCACTTTTCAACCCTTTGAAAACAGTTTCAAACCATCTTTCTCTCACGGAATAAATTCCCAAATAATTTCTATTTCCACTGAAATCACCAAGTACAATTACTTTAGATTTTTAAAATAATTTAAAAACACTTTATTATAAAATACACTTTAAACATTTAAATTAAAACTACTTTAATACTTTATTTACAGATATATACTTTAAGAATATTTAAAATAAACTGCTTTATAAAATGTAAAACTACATTTTTATCCTTTTAAAACACAATACCAGGTTACCCTTTAAATAATTACTACTAAATAAATTTGGAAAATACTTACTTTAAAACTTAAACGTTTAATAATAAATTTTCTAAAACATGCTTTTAAAATAATCCTTAAATTTTTTAACTTATACTTAAAAATTTGCTTTGAAAACGTACTTGGCTATCCTGGGAAATACACTTCTCTTACACATCTTTAAAAATAAATCACTATTTATTTTTAAACAAATGTACCCATTTCTTTAATAAATTCCAACCTTGAATTTATTCTTCAAAATATCCACTGATATATTACTTTATAAACCCAGTTTATAAATTTCATAGTCTCATCCATCTTTTAGACCTAGTTCAATTACTTTACCAAAATTTCAAATTGATTTCCAAATCAATTCCATTTTAAAATAAATTCTTTACTCACTCAAATTTATTTTAAAATCCCTAAATTTTATTAATTCCAGATTAAGCTTCTAAATTAGGATTTTAAAACCATATTTAACTTGAATCCACAGATTTCATATTTATTTACAAATTTCTTCCTTATCTTTTCCAAACCAATTTAAATCTTGAATTTTTAAAATAAATTCTTTACTCCTTTAAATATTATCACTTGATTTATTTATTCAAAATATCTTCTTTCCCATACTTTGGGTTATTTGTTACAATTTAGAAATCAAGTTTTATTCTTCCAAATCATTTTAAATTATCCAAGTTCCTTATAATTATTTATTTAAAAAGGTTCCTTTTTATTTACTCTAAAAATCCAAACTTCATATATATATATATATTTCAATTCTCAAAATTCCAAAAAATATATATATATAATCAAGCCAGAGCAATCAATAAATTTCAATTCTCAATATGATCAATATAATTCAACACAGAATATCAAATAATCATGTCATAGAATTATCAGATCAATCTAAATAATTTTGAGGAATCCAGTTGGATCCCTCCAACCTGTTTCCCTACATCCACAGACGGTAGCACAATACCAATTCCACTTCGAGGTGGAATATCGCGGTATATGGGTTTTTATAATATCATCCGCTATTATGCGGCGCATAGATCTCATCCGCTATATAATGCGGGAAATCAATCACTCCAATATATATATATATATATATACTACTATATAATATATATCACTTCCAATCAATTCAACCATTCAACCAAATATTTAAATTTAACCATTTAAATTTAAATAATAATCCAGATGAGTGAGATTAACTCACCTTTGCTTTTATTTGCATTCCACTTCAATATTGCCTTGGTTTCTCGATTTTTGACCTTGTATAAATGTTAGATGATTTATTAATATTCGAACAAATCGAATGATCAATTACTATTAAATTAATTCAATTAACTAATAATTTAATTTAACTACAAATTTTCCTTTGAAAATATTTTAGTAACTAAAATAATTAAATAGGTTGATTGAACCAATTTATCCCCTAAATCCATTATTTTAAAATAAACTAGTAAATCTAAATGTGTGTATATATTTACTTTAATATTATACTTTCTTTACTGTATACGTCTACATACATATATATATATATATATATGTGTGTGTGTGTGTGTGTGTGTGTGTGTGTGTGTTTATATAAATCTTTAAACTAGAAAAGGAATAAATTTATTTTATATTTTACTGTTAATTTAAAATCTTATATATATATAAATAAGATTGTTCGATACCTTGCCGAAGAACCCAGCTCGAGAATGACCCACCCAGGCTGCTGCCACCCACGTGATAATCTCCGACCGTGCCTCCCCGATGCACGTGACTTGCCCTCTTCGACACAAACTCGGCCATCACTTCACGATCCTAACCCCCAAGTCGACGCGCCTCGTCGAGTTTCTAGATCTTGAACTCGAGCTCGGGAATCCATCAAATTCGAATGTGGCATCAACAGGAGAGATCGAACTACGATAATCAATCTACCCACCCTTCAGTCGCCAACGTGATTGATTAACACTGCTCTGTGATTCGATTTCGCATTGCCGTCGCCCTTTTTTTTAAAACCGAGGAAATTTCAATTTGATTGAGAGAGAGAGAGAGAGAAAAAGCTCGGCTGTAATGTTTTAAAAGGAGAAGAAGACGTAAATTCTATAACAGGAGGTAGCGTGTTTAAGGTGGAAATAGGGAACAATATCTGATGTTGGCGTGTAGAAATTGTCTAGCTACAGTGACATTGATATTTGTGGAAAAAGCTCTGATGTGAAGTAAATGCAGCTGGGAATTGACCAATATAAAATATATATTTTTAATTAGATTCAAATCAACTCGAATTCGCAACTATAAATCTCGATCTCCTATCGAGGCGTGCCGCTAGGCATTTATAATGTTATACCCCTATTCTGAATGCAAAGGAAAAGGTTTCGAGTCCTAATTCGATCGTATGGAGAGGATAGCTTTTTGGACCCAGTTATTATATTGAATTCGATATAAATTTCAACGCGTTTACACACCGTATGGTCTGTGAAGACCCAAATTATTGAAATAAGAATAATTTTAATAAAATCAGAAAAAGGATAATTTTTAAGAAAAAAAATATAGTCTGAAAATAAATATTGAGAATGAGTTAAAAATATAATGAAGGGGATAGTTGTTTTCAGTAAAATAATAATGAGAAGAAAGAAATAACTAAGTATGAGTAAGTCTTATATTCATATGTGTATATATATATATATCTTGAATATAAATAGTCAGAAAGGAATAAAATGATAAAAATAGACTTTTATAGTAATTAAAAATAAATAATAAGAAGGAAATGGTATTTCAGAGGGAAGGAATGAGGAAATATAACTGAGTGTATATATGGGTTATACATTACCAAATGTTATATTTTTATACCCAGAAAGAATAAACATAAAGTAATAAGGAAAAAAACTATGGTAATTAAATATATGAATACATTTATATATCAAGAGAAAACAAATAGCTTGAAATATTAACAAGGGGTTAATTGATAAAAGGATATACATGTATACATTACAGTTTAGCATAAAGAAAATAAATAATGCAAGAAAGTCACATGAAAATAAGGTGTGTGTATGAAACATGCAAATAGCATGCAAATCAGAAAAGAAAAGAAAAGCTAAAGCAACTGAAAATACCCGAATTGGAAATCAAAAAGGAAATGGCATTCCTAGCCATAACATCATATGTAGAATTCTCTAAATTGTGTGGGGATAAGATGGGTTTTTCACTCTACTAAAACCCTAAATAATGTTTTAAAAATAAAAGAGGGAAGCAGCAGTCTCACTGTAGTAAAAACAGAAAATATTAAGAAAAGAAAGGAGAGCAAACCAGAGCCATTGTTCAAGTTAAAGTATTCTCAGGGAAAAGAGGTAGGAAGGTGAGTGATTAATCAATCTCATGAGGCTAAGGCATTAAGACCCAAGTTAAGGGCAGCCATTTTATTTTTGTGCTTGATCAATTTGTTTTTCTCTGAATAGATGAATGCTGAGAATGGTTGGTGTTTTGATAAATCTTTGGTTGATGCTTTGATTTGTTTGTTTGATTGTTTGATAAGAAAAAATACCATGATCTCTAATATGGATCCAGTACCTTAAAACCTCAGTTTGTAAATATGTTTAGTAAGATAAATACATTTTATTATGAAGTAGGGTATTACTGGAAAATAAGCTAGGCAGTGTGAACAAAGGAGGTTCATGCTTATGTCTAGATTGTTTTAAATTTGAGATGAACAATGCAATAAATTATTTATGTGCTGATTTGTTCAGATCTAAAGCTAAAATGTTTTATGGGTTTTTCTTAAAAACCTTACCCTATGTTCACAATAGAATTGAGTATAAGAATTTTTGTATGATTCTACTGGATTTGTTTAAGTGATCATGATATTCTTGAATATAGGAGATATGCAAGTGTTAAAACAAATATTGAATA
The DNA here is from genome assembly GCA_030737815.1 of Allium fistulosum. NCBI lineage: Eukaryota > Viridiplantae > Streptophyta > Magnoliopsida > Asparagales > Amaryllidaceae > Allium > Allium fistulosum. The sequence continues at coordinate 1,362,150,061 of CM060902.1, read as the reverse complement.
AAACAACTGGAAAAAATGAAATATAGCATTATTTTCATGAATGAAAGTATGGTCAGTTCCCTGAGTGAGTCTAATTCTCTCTGATTTATGGAAAAAGAAAGAAAGAATGTAAAAGCATTTCAAGAGTTAATAAATTTTTCTGAAATAAGAAATGAGACTAGTCACTAGATTATAAAACTAATCTAGGAGAAAAGCCTTGATCTACTCATCATCAGGTGGATGATGGGTATGGGCATGACTTGTTCAAGTCCTGAAGGCCTCTTTGCAAAGGTTAACAAAATTGAGTCCTTTGCAATGAACACTTTGTGTTCAAAGGCAAGAGTTTAGACCATATAAAATATAAAATGGGATTGAAAGGTTATGCTATGGATTTTAGGAAGTTAAAATTCATAGGAGTTTTGTACATGTACAACTGAATGTATTGAATGGATGTGTAATGCCCCACCTCTATGCTCATAATAACAAAGAGTATTAAAAGAATTACTGTCCATTATTATGAATGATAAGGCTGGATAGGAGCGGCCATCCGTAGTTGGCCTTACACTAATATAGGTTACCTCGATAGGGGTGGTATATACTTTTCATTTTTCATCTTATTTATTTACTCCCATAGACATACCCAATTATCAGTATAAAACAAACTACGATGGTTCATAATAGTTTAGGATATTAGATATAATAATAACACAGATAATATAAATGCGGAACACAGATAAAAACAAAAGTCTCAAATATATATATATATAACTGATGTCAGTTACAATATAGTTGACACAATACATATGATACAACTACAACTGTCGACTCTGGAAGTTATATACACAATTACATTATCAACTAATATACATGAATACATATCATCCTATACAATGACACGACTTCTACAAAACGACGAAAACTACTTCAAAAGATATAAAAAGTCTTCATAGCCCGAACATCAACTCAAAGCAGGAAATCTACAACCTGAAATAACTCTGGTCTGGCCCGAGTATTACATTCAAAAGAAAATAATACACGGGTCAGTCTAATTCAAACTCAGTTATTAATGCACAGAAGCAATAATAATCAAATATCAAATAGACGACAGTCACAGAAATCTCATATATCCAACTTCTCGATAAGAGAATCGGATAACGGCAAATATAACACTAAACAGTTTTAACCGACAAATCAACAATCCAAATCAGAATACAACTTCAAAGTAATGAATTTAACCAATGAAACAACTCAACAATTCGAAACATCAATTTAAAACTGTCAAATATGATAGGGCTGCAGTACACGCACGTGTGTACTGCCTCGCCACTATCGCATGAGATACACAAAAGCTCAGTGAAAGTCACAAATTATCACAAGGTCAAACCCCGAAATCGGGTTCAACTCAAGTGTGATAACAACCCAAATGAAACTGGCTTATACTTGAACCAGAACATAAATCCAGACCAAACAATAAAAGAAGTACAACTGAAATGAACATAGCACATGCACCAGATGCAAGTGCACATACACATAAGTACTCAAAACAACTTCACAAACACACTGAAACCAAGAAACAACTCCAGACTACTGTCCAAAGTAAGAAAACAATGAATCAGTTCAATACATCACAGCCCAATATGCTGTGGATAGTGGAAAATACGACACCAAGCTCAATAAATTCAAGAGCAAGCAATGCTATTTCGAACATACATATATACATATCAAATGATGTACATACATATATGAATGCATACGTATATATGAAGACTAAAATGCAACTGCATGCAAACAGCCTCAAAAACATAAATGTACAAATTGCAAACATATATATATATATAGTATTGTAAACTGGACAGTACTAGCATCATAATCAAGGACTAGGCAAAATGCCAGTTCAACTCACTTGCCGAAGACAAGGTAATCGTCAAGTCAAGCTACAGTTCAATGCAAAGTACTGCAAACTGTCTCAAAGAATACTACAAGTCAATACAAGACTGTAAATTCAGGTCAGCACAACAAACCATCAGAGACCAGAAACCAAAAATTCCAAAATTTGATACTACAGAAGTGAGGCCGGAATCAAGTGAGACCAGATGCAAGTGGAACCAAACAACAAACAAATGAATCAGACAAGTAGGATATACATGGAGTAATGCAAACTCAAGTGAAAATAGTGCACGATGGAAGCCAGTTAACCTCAAATAATCAACATGAGTCAAGTGCATATGAACACAGTTTCAAATCAAGACAGTGAACTACATGATGAACTCAACAAAGCCGAACCTATCGTGAACAAATGCAAACCAAGAATCTCCGAGCATTGCAGACTACACATCAGTGGTGAACCATGAAGGTGAACAAAACTGATATACAGTGAATCCAAATACTAAATTCAAGTCAACATATAAGCATATGGAATCAATTAAATTACCACAGCATATCAGACATACTAGTTAAGTGAAGACACATGAACAAGGATGAAAAACTGGAAAGTGAAGTATCAAAGCCAGTGCTACCAAAAATTCAAATATGATCGAAGCCGAGTATCAAATGAAGTACAGTTCAATATCTAATCCAATGTCAAAGACAACCAGAAACAAGTTCGAACTATATCAAGTAATCAGGAAGTCACGAAATCAAATCAAGTCAGAACTCAAGTCGAAGCCACAAAGAATGAATCAATGGGACACCAATATATAAACTAAAAAAATCAACATCGTTCACGAATTTATCAAATTATACGAATTGACAAAATCGGAAATAATCTCAGACATCAAATCAAAACCAAATGGTCGAAGCCCAATTACTACCACAAATCAAAGTGACCGAAGTCACAAAATCACAAATACATAAAGTATGAATTAGATGTGAGTAATCTAAAATTACTCACCTTTGCAAAACGAATTGGAGCAGCCGAAGTCGAGGCCGAAGCCGAGGCCGAAGCAATCGAAGAAAACGAACGAAGTTAAGCCCTAGCTACTGAAGATTGAATTGAGCGGAGACTCCAAGTACCAACGAAGTCGAATTCGATTGAATTGAAGAAGTCAGCATCTTCGACTTTGAACACGCCCTTGTTTTTGATCGAGCAAGCGACTTTGAAAAACCCTAATTGTTGAAGGTCGGCGAACTAACAAAACAGCCATTTTTGATGCGCCCAAGCTTTTGTAGAGGAATGAAGATTGAAAGTCTCAGACTTTTCAGAGCGAACGAAGAACGATCGAAGAAGAACGAAAACGAGATGCCGCCATTTTCGTTCGATTGTTTTCGTTTTAGGGTTACTGAACGAATGAAAATGGATAAAGGGCGATCGGGTTTGTCTTGGTTAGTTATCACGGCAACCAAAATGACTTAACCATTTTTCAAAAGAAAATTCAAACTGGTTTAAAAATTCCAAACAACAATTAGCTAGGAAAAGAAATCGTCTAAAGACGATAGTTAATCAGTACGAAATACCGGGTTGTTACAGACTCCCCTCCTTAAAGAAATTGTGTCCTCGCAATCTTAAGGAATAAGTGGAAAAAAGGTAACAACCATAAGAGCATAACATCACAATTCGAAAAACTGCAAATATCCATTTATCCAACAATTAACTGGAAGCACAAACTTCATAACCAACAAACTCTAACTATCAGCAGAGATAGATAGAAAACAGCAATTCAATAAAATCAGCATACTCTAGAATCAATTAGAGACTAGATTATCCCATATTAATAAAATCAGCAATCAACCAATATCTAATTAATAAAACGATAATCAGAAATCCCAAATCAGCAAATATTTAATTATCAAAAGCGATAATTAAATCCCAAATCAGCAAATATTTAATTATCAAAAGCGATAATTAAATCTCAAATCAGCAAATATTTAATTATCAAAAGCGATAATTAAATCTCAAATCAGCAAATATTTAATTATCAAAAGCGATAATTAAATCCCAAATCAGCAAATATTTAATTATCAAAAGCGATAATTAAATCCCAAATCAGCAAATATTTAATTATCAAAAGCGATAATTAAATCCGAAATCAGCAAATATTTAATTATCAAAGCGATAATTAAATCCCAAATCAGCAAATATTTAATTATCAAAAGCGATAATTAAATCTCAAATCAGCAAATATTTAATTATCAAAAGCGATAATTAAATCTTAAATCAGCAAATATTTAATTATCAAAAGCGATAATTAAATCTCAAATCAGCAAATATTTAATTATCAAAAGCGATAATTAAATCTCAAATCAGCAAATATTTAATTATCAAAAGCGATAATTAAATCTTAAATCAGCAAATATTTAATTATCAAAAGCGATAATTAAATCTCAAATCAGCAAATATTTAATTATCAAAAGCGATAATTAAATCTCAAATCAGCAAATATTTAATTATCAAAAGCGATAATTAAATCTCAAATCAGCAAATATTTAATTATCAAAAGCGATAATTAAATCTCAAATCAGCAAATATTTAATTATCAAAAGCGATAATTAAATCCCAAATCAGCAAATATTTAATTATCAAAAGCGATAATTAAATCTCAAATCAGCAAATATTTAATTATCAAAAGCGATAATCAAATTTCAAATCAACAAATATTCGATTATCAAAAACGATAATCAAATTTCAAATCAACAAATATTCGATTATCAAAAACGATAGTCAAATTTCAAATCAACAAATATTCGATTATCAAAACGATAATCAAATTTCAAATCAGCAAATATTTAATTATCCAAAAGCGATAATTAAATCTCAAATCAGCAAATATTTAATTATCCAAAAGCGATAATTAAATCTCAAATCAGCAAATATTTAATTATCAAAAGCGATAATTAAATCTCAAATCAGCAATTATTCGATTATCAAAAGCGATAATCAGAACTCATATCAACAAATATCTAATTATCACAATCGATAATTAGAAACAACAAATATCTAATTATCAAAAACGATAATCAGAACTCACATCAACAAATATTTAAGTATCACAAGCGATAATTAGAAACAACAAATATCCGATTATCAAAAACGATCATCAGAACTCATATCAACAAATATCTATATATCACAAGCGATAATTAGAAACAACAAATATCCGATTATCAAAAACGATAATCAGAACTCATATCAACAAATATCTAATTATCACAAGCGATAATTAGAAACAACAAATATTCGATTATCAAAAATGATAATAAGAACTCATATCAACAAATATCTAATTATCACAAGCGATAATTAGAAACAACAAATATCCGATTATCAAAAATGATAATCAGAACTCATATCAACAAATATCTAATTATCCCAAGCGATAATTAGAAACAACAAATATCCGATTATCAAAAACGATAATCAGAACTCATATCAACAAATATCCAATTACTAGCAGATAATTGGAAACAACAAATATCTAGAAATCAATTAAGAAGACTAGAAAATCAACATAAAAGCTTGGATCGATCCCATCAGATGGCGAGTTTTTAATTCGCCGCACGTGCATCTCATATGGCCGAAGCCTACCAAGTACTCAGCATAATTTTTGGCGCCCATCAGATTGACCCGAAGGTCCGCAGAGTGACCCGAAGATCTAGTACTGGTATTTGACCCGAAGGTCCATCATATGACCCGAAGGTCCAACATATGACCCGAAGGTCCAACAAATTGGCTCGAAAGCACACAAATCATCAAAATCATCAAAACATCAAATATTTCAATTAACGAGTCCGGAATTAACCGAAATAGTAAACGCACATGTCCCATACCACGTGTTTTACTAAATCGTTTGATTCTCTTCATCGTTTCCTTGAAAGTGAAGAATTGTGTATTTTGTAAAAATACATTTTACATTCTCAAACGGACAAGTCCGAAATTAAGCGAATCAGTAAAAGAAAGGGGTCATAGTCCTCGATTTTGCTGAAACGTTTAAATCGCTTCCTCATTCTTTTGAAAGCGCAAACTGTTAAATTCCTGAAAACAATTTTATTTATTTTGCAAAAAAAAAAACAATTCACATTCTCAACTGGACAACTCCAGAGTTAAGCGAAACAGTAAAAGAAAGGGGTCATAATCCTCGATTTTGCTGAATCGTTTAAGTCGCTTCCTCATTCTTTTGAAAACGCAAACTGTTAAAAATTTATAAAAAAAATTTCCTTTTAAAACGATTTTCCAATCACGTGATTAAAGCAGCAAATCAGTAACAATTTCGATAAAGAAATTGTACTTCTCAGAATACCGTAAAATCGTATCTCAAAATCAGCATTGTGGAATAACCGCTTGAAAATCCACTTTTAAAATTTGACGGTTACTGAAGTCAAAGCGACAGTAATTTTTTTTAAACGTCAAAATCTCATCAAAATAATTTACATCGAAAGGTAATATCAGTTAATTTTCATTCATCAAAATGCCACAAAACACCGTGCTTCACAAATTTAGCATTGGTGTAAAAATCTCGTTATATAAATAACGGCAACCAAATACGTTTCATAACCAAGCATCGGTTCAACGTAAAATTAATGCAGTAACGTGCAATTTATATTTGCACGCACATTACAATATAAACAAAGAAATCATTCGAATGTATCTTCGATGAAGACAATTCAAAACAGCAAAATCTAATCAATAGATGATTAGTACAAAAGAAAGCCAACGGAAATTTCAACAAAAATCACATAACTATAATTTCTTCGAATCCTCAATTCGGATTCGAAATTCTCAAAGAAACAAAATAAACATAGCTATGTAAACACAGATGAAATTTATTTCAATTTCATAATTCGATTTTTAAATCAAAAAGGATTATCAGCAGTGTTCAGCGAAGACAGTTTCACTGTTTCCGCTGCGCACTCTGATAAACATAACACAAAATTATCAATCAACAAAACACAGTTTCACTTTTATTTTTAAATGAAGATATTTAAAAATTTCATCAAAATTCAAAACTTTAGTTTTGACTCAAAGCACAATAAAACATCGACAAATAGTTGTACATATGTTCCATCTAAGTTATGTTTTATATTATGTCCATAAACCCCAAGCTCTGATACCAACTGTAACGCCCCACCTCTATGCTCATAATAACAAAGAGTATTAAAAGAATTACTGTCCATTATTATGAATGATAAGGCTGGATAGGAGCGACCATCCGTAGTTGGCCTTACACTAATATAGGTTACCTCGATAGGGGTGGTATATACTTTTCATTTTTCATCTTATTTATTTACTCCCATAGACATACCCAATTATCAGTATAAAACAAACTACGATGGTTCATAATAGTTTAGGACATTAGATATAATAATAACACAGATAATATAAATGCGGAACACAGATAAAAACAAAAGTCTCATATATATATATATAACTGATGTCAGTTACAATATAGTTGACACAATACATATGATACAACTACAACTGTCGACTCTGGAAGTTATATACACAATTACATTATCAACTAATATACATGAATACATATCATCCTATACAATGACACGACTTCTACAAAACGACGAAAACTACTTCAAAAGATATAAAAAGTCTTCATAGCCCGAACATCAACTCAAAGCAGGAAATCTACAACCTGAAATAACTCTGGTCTGGCCCGAGTATTACATTCAAAAGAAAATAATACACGGGTCAGTCTAATTCAAACTCAGTTATTAATGCACAGAAGCAATAATAATCAAATATCAAATAGACGACAGTCACAGAAATCTCATATATCCAACTTCTCGATAAGAGAATCGGATAACGGCAAATATAACACTAAACAGTTTTAACCGACAAATCAACAATCCAAATCAGAATACAACTTCAAAGTAATGAATTTAACCAATGAAACAACTCAACAATTCGAAACATCAATTTAAAACTGTCAAATATGATAGGGCTGCAGTACACGCACGTGTGTACTGCCTCGCCACTATCGCATGAGATACACAAAAGCTCAGTGAAAGTCACAAATTATCACAAGGTCAAACCCCAAAATCGGGCTCAACTCAAGTGTGATAACAACCCAAATGAAACTGGCTTATACTTGAACCAGAACATAAATCCAGACCAAACAATAAAAGAAGTACAACTGAAATGAACATAGCACATGCACCAGATGCAAGTGCACATACACATAAGTACTCAAAACAACTTCACAAACACACTGAAACCAAGAAACAGCTCCAGACTACTGTCCAAAGTAAGAAAACAATGAATCAGTTCAATACATCACAGCCCAATATGCTGTGGATAGTGGAAAATACGACACCAAGCTCAATAAATTCAAGAGCAAGCAATGCTATTTCGAACATACATATATACATATCAAATGATGTACATACATATATGAATGCATACGTATATATGAAGACTAAAATGCAACTGCATGCAAACAGCCTCAAAAACATAAATGTACAAATTGCAAACATATATATATATAGTACTGTAAACTGGACAGTACTAGCATCATAATCAAGGACTAGGCAAAATGCCAGTTCAACTCACTTGCCAAAGACAAGGTCATGGTCAAGTCAAGCTACAGTTCAATGCAAAGTACTGCAAACTGTCTCAAAGAATACTACAAGTCAATACAAGACTGTAAATTCAGGTCAATACAAGACTGTAAATTCAGGTCAGCACAACAAACCATCAGAGACCAGAAACCAAAAATTCCAAAATTTGATACTACAGAAGTGAGGCCGGAATCAAGTGAGACCAGATGCAAGTGGAACCAACCAACAAACAAATGAATCAAACAAGTAGGATATACATGGAGTAATGCAAACTCAAGTGAAAATAGTCCACGATGCAAGCCAGTTAACCTCAAATAATCAACATGAGTCAAGTGCATATGAACACAGTTTCAAATCAAGACAGTGAACTACATGATGAACTCAACAAAGCTGAACCTATCGTGAACAAATGCAAACCAAGAATCTCCGAGCATTGCAGACTACACATCAGTGGTGAACCATGAAGGTGAACAAAACTGATATACAGTGAATCCAGATACTAAATTCAAGTCAACATATAAGCATATGGAATCAATTAAATTACCACAGCATATCAGACATACTAGTTAAGTGAAGACACATGAACAAGGATGAAAAACTGGAAAGTGAAGTATCAAAGCCAGTGCTACCAAAAATTCAAATATGATCGAAGCCGAGTATCAAATGAAGTACAGTTCAATATCTAAGCCAATGTCGAAGACAACCAGAAACAAGTTCGAACTATATCAAGTAACCAGGAAGTCATGAAATCAAATCAAGTCAGAACTCAAGTCGAAGCCACAAAGAATGAATCAATGGGACACCAATATATGAACTAAAAAAATCAACATCGTTCACGAATTTATCAAATTATACGAATTGAAAAAATCGGAAATCATCTCAGACATCAAATCAAAACCAAATGGTCGAAGCCCAATTACTACCACAAATCAAAGTGACCGAAGTCACAAAATCACAAATACATAAAGTATGAATTAGATGTGAGTAATCTAAAATTACTCATCTTTGCAAAACGAATTGGAGCAGCCGAAGTCGAGGCCGAAGCAATCGAAGAAAACGAACGAAGTTAAGCCCTAGCTACTGAAGATTGAATTGAGCGGAGACTCCAAGTACCAACGAAGTCGAATTCGATTGAATTGAAGAAGTCAGCATCTTCGACTTTGAACACGCCCTCGTTTTTGATCGAGCAAGCGACTTTGAAAAACCCAAATTGTTGAAGGTCGGCGAACTAACGAAACAACCATTTTTGATGCGCCTTAGCTTTTGCAGAGGAATGAAGATCGAAAGTCCCAAACTTTTCAGAGCGAACGAAGAACGATCGAAGAAGCCCTAATTCTCGATCGAAGAAGAAGAACGAAAACGAGATGCCGCCATTTTCGTTCGATTGTTTTCGTTTTAGGGTTACCGAACGAATGAAAATGGATAAAGGGGGATCGGGTTTGTCTTGGTTAGTTATCGCGGCAACCAAAAAGACTTAACCATTTTTCAAAAGAAAATTCAAACTGGTTTAAAAATTCCGAACAACAATTAGCAAGGAAAAGAAATCGTCTAAAGACGATAGTTAATCGGTACGAAATACCGGGTTGTTACAGGATGAATGCTTGGTAGATGAATTTGAATACACACATGCTCAGGTTTAACATGAAATTAAATTGTGTCAAATATATATGTTATCTGCACAGCTTTAAGAATTTATAAGTTGATTTAATATTGATTTTCACTCATACCAGAATTTTATTTCTGACCCTGTTTGTTGCTTTGTAACATTTGGGGTGTCTCATTTTTATTGAGGCAGCTCTAGATGTTGCTGCAGGAAAGGAAGCATAATAAACTTGTATGCATGGACAATTGAAGATTTACTTGCATTTAGAATGCTTAAGGAATTTGGCAGAAATGTTGTAATAATTAGGCCAGGAAAAAACTTTATTATGTTTTAAGTATTTTCTGGATTGATATGTGTTTGTTTTTCTGAGTAGAGAATATGCAAGAATTTTAGTATTATATACATGCATTTGTGGGTTTCTGTTTAAATTAACTGATCTGGATAATCTCTGGTGAAGTATGATATAGGAGATCATGCCATATAATTTGATATGTGATCATGTCTCCCTTGGCAATGTTTGATGAACTCTTAAAATGGTAAAGTAGAAATAATCATAGGAAGAAAGGAATATGGAACAATCAATGAATCTTGTAAAGATTGAGTTGAACTAAAACTGGGCTAACCAGAAATACATGAACATGACTTATAATTGATATAAGTACATATCAAACCTGAAAATGAAATTTATAATTTTAGTCTAGGCATTTAAATTACAGTAGAAGATTGCATTGCTTTGTGAAGTAGATCCATATACATTTTGGTAATACTTGTAGGTCTCACATCACTATGCTTCACACATTTTATTACCTAAATACAAGACTCAAGTCTGAATGCATTTGGTCATGATCAACCCGAGGCTATTAAAAATGACTTGCAGTCCTGTTTGTAATAGGCAAGACCATCACCACACAACTCCTTAGACACTACCACATATTGTTTAAAATACATCAGTTGTCTACTTGATAAGTTCATCTGAGAATTTTTTATTAATTTGGTCTGTAACATGGCTTTAATTATTTTGTCTTCAATCATATGCTAAGTCTTAGATTAGTATATGTGTTTGCATATGTACTCTGCCTAAATACATTGTGTTCTCTACTTGAACTTCAATCCAGTTTAACATCTGATCATTCATATGATCCTTGTATAACATATAAATCAAAATATGAATACCCTTACCTGACACAAAAATTGTTTGAATATGAATTATGAACCCCGGGCTAATCTGCAATGAATGAGTTATCTTAAACACCCTGATTTGTAGCATAGAATCAAATAGTGGCAAATTACAAAATCCCGAATCTGAATATTTGGCTTGTAAAATTCAGGGATCAAATAATCTGAGGAGTAAAACAAGAAAATAAGAAAAATGGAGTTATTTGATTTTATAATCAAGCTTGAGTTTAAAAAAAAAAGAATGAACAGAAAAGGCTATGTGACACCCTATCTCTGGAATATGAGAGATTAGGTGTGATTGAATTTCTTTGCCAATTTAAATTACTCTGGTAGACAAAGAGTCATATATATATTTTCATATATATATATGAATTAAGTTAATTTTATATACTAGTATTTTTATATTGGTAAAATAAGGAATCCTGGAAAAAATTAAATTAAGAGAAGTGGTCCATTGAAGAATGTATATATATATATATACATACATGTTAAAAAAAACTTAACAGAAAATTCTCTAAAATAATTGAATATAAGCAGTGGGTCAATTCAGTTGGTATCAGAGCTATGTTGTTAAAACATAGCATAAATATATTATCCAATTTTCTTGTAGGGATAAAATTCTAAAAAATAAAATAAATATATACAATAATGATAGAAATAAATATCCATAGTAGAAATAAATTGCAGAAAATAATTAAATTAGAAATATGACTAACTAGCTATGCAATTGAATAGTGAATCATGGTAGGAAGACCACCAAGTCATGGAGCAGGACCCTCCAATACAACACCAAGGGTTAACTTGCAAGATTTGGTGAGGGCATTTAGAGAAGAAGCAATGCACAGGGAAGAGAATCCTCATGAGGAATTAGTTGAAGACATTTTCAAATTTAGGAGGCAAGGATTTTGAAGGCACTGAGGGAGTTATGGGAGTGCAGACATGGTTGAGAACTTTGGAACGAATATTTGCAGATATGCAAATTAATGACCAAAGAAAGAGGCAGATAGCTTCAAGGAGACTCAAAGGAGCAGCATTAGATTGGTGGGAGGTGATCATCACAGGAAGACCAGAAAATGAGATAACATGGGATCAATTCAAGGAGATGCTTGAGGCAAGGTTTGTTCCAGCAACAGCTAAGGCAACATTGCTTGAGGAATTCATAAGGCTGAGGCCAGGACCAATGAGTGTGACTGAATACACTCAAAAATTTGAGAGTTTGTCCAAGTATGGAACTATGCTCATAGGAGATGAAGAATCAAAGAATTCAAGATTTATCCAAGGACTAAATGCAGGACTGAGTAGAGCAACGTTACCATACAAGGATAAAACATTTGATCAAGTCATAGACCTTACTCTTTCTTTTGAACAACATGATAATGCAAGGGAAAAATTTAGGAGCATGAGGGCTAACAATCAAAAGAAAGGGAAAAATAGAGCACATCCCTATGACAAAAAGAATGTGGATAAGAAAATGGAGGGAGCATCCACTGGGGAAGCTAAGAAGAAAGTTACTTGTTATAATTGTGGCAAAGAAGGACACATGAGTAATAGGTGTCAAGCAGCCAAGAAGGCACCATTTAGCTGCTATAACTGTGGGAAAGAAGGACATATTAAAAGAAACTGCCCAGAATTCAAAAAGGGAGCAAAGGTAGGAGCACTTGAGGGAAAGCAAAAGCAACTGCAGTGGGAAGTTCTGGATAATTGGAAGGCATACTTCTAATTAAAGATCACCCCATCTCAGTTATATATGACACTGGAGCAACACATTCACTAATATCCTAAGACATAGTGAATAAATTGACTCTCACATGCTATTAAGTTGATAATCCCTTGTTTATTCAAAGTCCCTTGGGTAGTTCTTATTTGCTAGGATTAAAATGTCTGGGGGTAGAATTAAACATAGGAGGAAATGTGTTTAAATCTGATTTGTTTGTATTGAAATACCCTGGAATAGGAATTATTTTAGGGGTAGATTGGTTTAGTAAATTCAAAGCAATTTTGAATTTGGAAAATTTTACTATTTCTTTGAAAACAAAAAATGGTAAAAATATTATAGTCATGAGTGAAATTGCTAAAATCAATTACCTTAACCAAATATGTAGCATGACTGAGAAAGAATTAACACTGGAAGACATAAAAATTATAAATGAATACCCATATGTCTTTGGTGAAGTCATAGGTGTTCCAGAAAATAGGCAAGTAGAATTTCAAATAAGGCTAATCCCAGGAGCAAGCCCAATCATCAAGAAGCCTACTAGGATGGGTCCTAAAGAATTAGTGGAATTGAAACATCAGTTGGAAGAACTGGAGCAGAAAGTCTTCATAAGGCCTAGTAGTTCAAACTGGGGTTCTCCGGTTGTATTTGTGAAGAAGCATGATGGTACTTTGAGGATGTGCATTGATTTTAGGGAATTAAACAAAGTCACCATTAAAAATAAATATCCACTTCCCAGAATTGATGATTTGTTTGATCAATTAAATGGAGCAAGAATTTTTCTCAAGGCTAGACTTAGCTTCTGGATTTCACCAAATGAAGGTTGAAGAGGAGAGTATTAAATACACAACATTCAACACAAGGTATGGGCTATATGAATATTTAGTAATGCCTTTTGGGTTGACAAATGCACCATCTTATTTTGTAGATCTAATGAATAGGACATTCAGAGATTTTCTAGGCAAATTTGTGGTTGTCTTTATTGATGACATATTGGTGTATTCAAAATCAGAAGAGGATCATTCAAAACATTTACATCTGGTTTTGTCTAGACTAAGAGCACATGATTTAAAGGCCAAATTCTCCAAATGCACATTTTGGAAGAATGAAGTAAAATTTTTGGGACACATTATATCACAACAAGGAGTTAGTGTAGACCCAACTAAGGTGATGGCAGTGCAATCTTGGAGTAGGCCAAAATCAGTGACTGAAGTAAGATCATTCTTGGGAATGGCAGGCTACTATAGAAGGTTTATAAAAGACTTTGCAAGAATAGCCATCCCATTGACCAAGCTAACTAAAAAGGAGCAACCATATGTGTGGACAGAGAAGTGTGAACAAGCTTTTTCATCACTAAAGAAGGCACTGGTGGAAGCTCCAGTCTTACAGGTTCCAGAGGGTAATGAAGGGTTAGTGGTTTACACAGATGCTAGTGGATCTGGATTAGGGGCAGTGCTTATGCAACATGGTAGAGTCATAGCATATGCATCAAGGCAACTCAAGCCAAATGAAACTAGGTATGCTACACATGACTTAGAACTAGCTGTTGTAGTATATGCATTGAAGTTATGGAGACACTACTTATTAGGTACTAAGTTTGAATTGTTTACAGATCACAAGTCACTTAAATATTTGTTTTCCCAAAAAGACTTAAACATGAGGCAACATAGGTGGGTAGAATTTCTAGCTGCCTATGATCTTGATATATTATACACCCCAGGAAAAGCTAACAAAGTGGCAGATGCATTGAGTAGGCATCAAGCAAAATTGGCAAGCTTAATGATGACTGAATTCAAGGATTTGACAATCCTTAGTGAAGTGGAAATAAAAGAAGAAATGGGAGTATCAGATAAGGCACACAGTGATATGATTGAATATGGTAAATTAAGCCTCATTTCTTTAAAGTCAATACTTGTTGATAAAATAGGACAAATGCAAAATCAAGATACAAATTTAAAGGAGAAAAAGGACATGTTATCACAAGGCATGACAGTAGAGAATTATGAAGTAGATGATAAAGGATACTTAAGGAAAAAGGGGAAGCTCTGTCTGCCAAATGTAGAGGAACTGAAGCAAGAAGTTATGGATGAGCATCACAAAACAAAATATACTATCCATCCAGGTGGTACAAAAATGTACCATGATCTCAAGAGGAATTACTGGTGGCCAGGAATGAAAGGAGCAGTGGCAAGATATGTGGCAAATTGTTTAACATGCCAACAAGTTAAGGCAGATTATCAAAGACCCTCAGGTTTACTGCAACCTTTGGAAGTGCCTACCTGGAAGTGGGAAAGCATTTCAATGGATTTTGTGGATGGTTTGCCAAGAACAAGAAGGGGCAATGATAGTATTTGGGTAGTGGTTGATAGACTCACAAAAACAGCACACTTCATTCCCATAAATTCAAACAGAAATGCCCATAAACTAGCTCAGTTATTTGTGAAAGAGATAGTGAGGTTGCATGGCATCCCCAAGACTATCATTAGTGATAGAGATACTTTGTTTACTTCAAGGTTTTGGAGTAGCTTTCAAGAAGCTATGGGGACAGAACTAAGCCTAAGCACAGCCTACCACCCACAAACAGATGGGAAAACTGAGATTGTTAATAAAGTTTTAGAAGATTTGCTTAGAGCATGCATACTTGATTTTGGAGGCAACTGGGAGGATCATATTTATTTAGCTGAATTTGCTTATAATAATAGCTACCATTCCACCATAGGAATGGCTCCATTTGAGGCTTTGTATGGAAAGCCTTGTTTATCTCTTGCATGTTGGATGGAGGCTGGTGAAAGAGTGTTGCTTGGACCAGACCATGTAAAAGAAACTTCTGCAAGAATTGAATTAGTGAGGCAAAGGATGAGAGTAGCTCAAGAGAGACAGAAAGCATATGCAGATAAAAGGAGGAGGCCAGTAGAATTTGAGGTGGGAGACTATGTGTTTCTCAAAGTTTCACCAATGAGGAAAATACTGAGATTTGGCAAAGCAGGGAAACTATCACCAAGGTATATAGGACCATATGAAATTATTCAAAGAATAGGGACTTTAGCTTATAAGTTGAAATTACCAGAGGAATTGAGCAAAATACATGAAGTATTTCATGTATCCCAATTGAGAAAATGGGTGCATGATAAGGAGGCCATTCTTGAATCTCCTACATATGTTGAAATTCAAGAAAATCTGGTTTATAAAAAGGAACCAGTGGGCATTGTGGCTAGAGAAGAAAAGAAACTGAGAAATAAAATAATTAAACTAGTTAAAATCCAATGGAGTTTGGATGGGAATGATTGCACTTGGGAGGCTGAAGATAGAATGAAGGATAAGTATCCTAATCTATTTTCTGCTTGGAGGTATGTTTAAAAAATATAATGAAACCTTAAAATTATTTATGTGTGTTTGATTGATTTGGAATGAATGAGTTTCTGAAATTTCATTCAATTGAAATTATGCTTTGTATACATTTGGATGGAAATGTATTAGAGAATAATTGTGGGACAAAATTCCTTTTAGGAGGAGAGTATGTGAAGACCCAAATTATTGAGATAAGAATAATTTTAATAAAATCAGAAAAAGGAGAAATTTTAAGAAAAAAAATATAGTCTGAAAATAAATATTGAGAATGAGTTAAAAATATAATGAAGGGGATAGTTGTTTTCAGTAAAACAATAATGAGAAGAAAGAAATAACTAAGTATGAGTAAGTCTTATATTCATATGTGTATATATATATCTTGAATATAAATAGTCAGAAAGGAATAAAATGATAAAAATAGAATTTTATAGTAATTAAAAATAAATAATAAGAAGGAAATGGTATTTCAGAGGGAAGGAATGAGGAAATATAACTGAGTGTATATATGGGTTATACATTACCAAATGTTATATTTTTATACCCAGAAAGAATAAACATAAAGTAATAAGGAAAAACACTATGGTAATTAAATATATGAATACATTTATATATCAAGAGAAAACAAATAGCTTGAAATATTAACAAGGGGTTAATTGATAAAAGGATATACATGTATA
The DNA here is from genome assembly GCA_030737815.1 of Allium fistulosum. Taxonomy (NCBI): domain Eukaryota; kingdom Viridiplantae; phylum Streptophyta; class Magnoliopsida; order Asparagales; family Amaryllidaceae; genus Allium; species Allium fistulosum. The sequence goes on along the minus strand of CM060902.1, from coordinate 1,362,133,062 downwards.
CATTACAGTTTAGCATAAAGAAAATAAATAATGCAAGAAAGTCACATGAAAATAAGGTGTGTGTATGAAACATGCAAATAGCATACAAATCAGAAAAGAAAAGCTAAAGCAACTGAAAATACCCGAATTGGAAATCAAAAAGGAAATGGCATTCCTAGCCATAACATCATATGTAGAATTCTCTAAATTGTGTGGGGATAAGATGGGTTTTTCACTCTACTAAAACCCTAAACAATGTTTTAAAAATAAAAGAGGGAAGCAGCAGTCTTATTGCAGTAAAAACAGAAAATATTAAGAAAAGAAAGGAGAGCAAACCAGAGCCATTGTTCAAGTTAAAGTATTCTCAGGGAAAAGAGGAAGGAAGGTGAGTGATTAATCAATCTCATGAGGCTAAGGCATTAAGACCCAAGTTAAGGGCAGCCATTTTATTTTTGTGCTTGATCAATTTGTTTTTCTCTGAATAGATGAATGCTGAGAATGGTTGGTGTTTTGATAAATCTTTGGTTGATGCTTTGATTTGTTTGTTTGATTGTTTGATAAGAAAAAATACCATGATCTCTAATATGGATCCAGTAACTTAAAACCTCAGTTTGTAAATATGTTTAGTAAGATAAATACATTTTATTATGAAGTAGGGTATTACTGGAAAATAAGCTAGGCAGTGTGAACAAAGGAGGTTCATGCTTATGTCTAGATTGTTTTAAATTTGAGATGAACAATGCAATAAATTATTTATGTGCTGATTTGTTCAGATCTAAAGCTAAAATGTTTTATGGGTTTTTCTTAAAAACCTTACCCTATGTTCACAATAGAATTGAGTATAAGAATTTTTGTATGATTCTACTGGATTTGTTTAAGTGATCATGATATTCTTGAATATAGGGGATATGCAAGTGTTAAAACAAATATTGAATAAAACAACTGGAAAAAATGAAATATAGCATTATTTTCATGAATGAAAGTATAGTCGGTTGAAATCCCTGAGTGAGTCTAATTCTCTCTGATTTATGGAAAAAGAAAGAAAGAATGTAAAAGCATTTCAAGAGTTAATAAATTTTTCTGAAATAAGAAATGAGACTAGTCACTAGATTATAAAACTAATCTAGGAGAAAAGCCTTGATCTACTCATCATCAGGTGGATGATGGGTATGTGCATGACTTGTTCAAGTCCTGAAGGCCTCTGTGCAAAGGTTAACAGAATTGAGTCCTTTGCAATGCACACTTTGTGTTCAAAGGCAAGAGTTTAGACCATATAAAATATAAAATAGGATTGAAAGGTTATGCTATGGATTTTAGGAAGTTAAAATTCATAGGAGTTTTGTACATGTACAACTGAATGTATTGAATGGATGAATGCTTGGTAGATGAATTTGAATACACATGCTCAGGTTTAACATGAAATTAAATAGTGTCAAATATATATGTTATCTGCACAGCTTTAAGAATTTATAAGTTGATTTAATAATGATTTTCAGTCATACCAGAATTTTATTTCTGACCTTGTTTGTTGCTTTGTAACATTTGGGGTGTCTCATTTTTATTGAGGCAACTCTAGATGTTGCTACAGGAAAGGAAGCATAAGAAACTTGTATGCATGGACAATTGAAGATTTACTTGCATTTAGAATGCTTAAGGAATTTGGCAGAAATGTCGTAATAATTAGGCCAGGCAAAAACTTTATTATGTTTTAAGTATTTTCTGGATTGATATGTGTTTGTTTTTCTGAGTAGAGAATATGTAAGAATTTTAGTATTATATACATGCATTTGTGGGTTTCTGTTTTAAATTAACTGATTTGGATAATCTCTGGTGAAGTATGATATAGGAGATCATGCCATATAATTTGATATGTGATCACTCCATAAGCAACACTAGAATAGAGTAGCCTGCACCCTTGTGTTAGCTAAACCACTTAGCTATGCATCATATTCCTGGTTTCTATCATTACCGATGGTGAAGTCATGTTCAGCATCTCAATACATGTACCATCATCACTTAAACAGAAGACAAGTACCCAAATGGATTCCTGTATCTCGAATAGATCACGAACCGCTACATGCATTTGAGAAATCCGAACAGGTTACGAATTTCCACATAGTTTCCAACATCTCAAACATACCACGAACCTCTTCCAAAGCATAGATCATGTACGTGATTTTGTAGTGGTTACGGTTTCGAGTCATCTAATATAAGTACACTCTCCCGCTTACCAAGCGCTTCAAAACCAATCGATAGATTTCCAGTAAACTCAACCACATTTCTTTCAGAAATACAAAAATAATACATAGGGTGTGATCATATCCTATTTGAATGAATTTCCTTATCATTTTTCCTAGAAGAGTAAGGTGAGTTTATGCGTAGGCTATGTGACGACCAGGATTTTCAGACCAATCAAAATCGCTGAAAAAATCGATTCGTTCTAAAACTACGAATGAAAACTACCAACTTAATACAAAATATTGATAAATATTCAACACTATTAAATGTATAGGATACAATTTTAATAATACAACTTATTAGAGTAATCATTTATTCTACAAGGTGTGCCTTAATACAAACCAAAATCAAATACTACAAATAACTATAAATCTACCGCTGTGCAACTTTAATGAAAAACAACAATAGTCATTCCTGCAAACTCAATAAACATGTCAAATGCGGAATACAATAGTAGGCAGGAAAGATACAACAACATATGTCAAAGTGCAACCAATACACCAATAAACATGAAAGGGTTATATTATTATTGGGGCTGCATCACTACCACTTGTGACTCCCTATGTACCTCTATCTAATTGGGTACCCACATAAATACATGATCAAGCCAATGTAGTTCTCCTATTCATAAATAGGACTCAAGGAGCCAATGATGCAACAATCAAATATGCAATTCCCAACTACATTGCATATAACATATATATGTATGTAGCTTCCAAATCTATCCACTTAGACTTAATCCTCATATTTAGATTTCTTAAATCTAATTAACTTTATTATTTTCAAAATATAATTCTTTCAAAAATAATCTCTTCGAACTAAATTCCCGGTTTTATTTCAAATCTTTTCTGATATATATATATATATATATATATATATATGTATGTATGTATATGTATATGTATATGTATATATATATGTGTGTGTATATGTATATCCTTTCTATCAAACTACACTTTACTTCGGTATCTTAAAACAAATCACTTTTGAAATATTTTTTTAGAATAACCAAAATACTACTGGAAAAACATATCAAAATATATTCAACCAGATCAGGAGGTTTCTTCCAATAACAAGGCAACTGGGTCCTAGCCATCCAAAAAAAAAACAGATATGTAATTATGTATATCCCTCTGTTCGTCGAGCGGACTATACCGAGGCAACAGAGCATCTGCACCTCCCTTGCCACCTTTTTAGTTATGGGTTACCCGAATCCTTGGTAACATGACAAATCATTTTACATCCAAAAGTGGTAAATCATTTTGCACTAATAATCAAAAATACTTTCAAACATAGTATTCTTTATTTTCTAAAAATCTTTTCGAAATCAATTTCAAACCACCGGGATTTATTTTCGAAATTTTCTGTAACATTCCCCCTTTTGACCGCCTCCAGTCGGTAATTAAACCAACTCGAAACGTTCAAAAAGACGAATTGTTATTTAGTTTATAAGGTTTAAACAGAATCAGCCACAGAAACACAGAATAATAACAATGAATTAAAACAAATGAGAATTTATTTCATTACTATAAATCTTTTTATATACATCAGAGTTTATACAATTTAATACTGATACAGCGGAATATAAAAAAAAATACAATTTTCTCGAAATAAATGATTCTTTACTCTCTCTCTAACTTCGCTGCACGAAAATCTTCAAGCTGTAAAATACTCGGTCTGACCCGAGTATTATATTCAAAAGAAAATAATACACAGGTTAGTCTAATTCAAACCAGTTTATTAGTGCATATAGGCAGTAATAATTTAAATAGACGACAGTCACAATAATTCTCGTCTATCCGACTCTTTAAACAAAGAAACCGGATAACGAAAATTTTAACACTAAACAGTGTTAAACAATAAATCAGCAGATTTAAGACATCAACAGAGATAAATAATGCGCGGCCTCGCCAATACAGCATAAAAGATCAATGCATCACGACGCAAAGAAATATCAATTCAAACTGTCGAGTTTGGGTGGCTGCAGTGCACACGTACGCGTGCACTGCCTCGCCAACTCATGTGCACCAACCAAAAAGCACAGAAATAAAAACAAGGTCAAACCCAAAATAGGTTCAACTCAAGGCTAATGAATAGACAAGAAATACAACATCATCCAAACAAAACATAATGACTCAGTGATACATGCAACATGATCAGATGAACATTAGTGCAGCAAGTCAAGTCAAAGCAATTTGTAAGCTTCACAGTGCAACAATACTACAATGCCTCAGCCATCAAGGCATGAACCAGACTAGACTACAAACCAATAAAGCAAATGAATCAGTGAGCTAGCAAAGACAAAGGAACTGCACAGCTTCAAATGAGACAACAAATTTCGAACTCACATATGTCCAGACCAACTACAAGGATAGTTGTGTACCTAGACAAGAATGCAAAAACTCATGGGGATGGTGCAGACTACAAGTGAATGCAAAATGGAGGCAACAGAGACCAAAGATCACAAGCAAATGCAACCAAACCTGACCAGCAACAACAATTATCAGATCAGTGTGGATGCAGACCAGGGACAAACAATGTCACAGCAAGATCAAGTGACGACATAGAGCAGTACATATATGCAATCCAAACATATATTGACTACAAAGTGAAGAAACAGTAAAAATCAAAAGAGAGTGCAACAGTGCATAACAAACCAAGCTACAACCAAAATGCAACATTGTTTCTGAATGGATCAAGCTATGGCAACAATAGACAGTGATCAGAGACCACAAACGAGTGCCATCAAGAAACAACAAGACCAGACTACAATGAAGATCAAAACAATGGACAACAAAAAGATTTCAAAAGCAAATGAGCATGCAGACATTGCCAGATTTTCAAGAAACCATGAAGTTCACGAATACAACTCAAAGTACATATGCAATAAGGTATGCAACCAGACAGTATCAACATGGATGCAAAATGCTCAAGACCAGAGTACAATAAAATGGAACTGGACATTGTAATCTCAGGAGCGCAAAGTGCTGGACAGTGCAAACACATGGATGATAATGCCACTACGACAGACAGTGCCGAAGCAAAAATGTATTGCTTCTTCAAAACAAAATACTGGACTAGATGAATGCAGGGCAGCACTTAAAACTACATGTTTAGCCAAGCTGTCACCAAATGAATCTCTATTGCAATGCAGACTGAAATATGGGAGAATGCAAACCCAAGTCAACATGAATCACTTGAAAATCAAAGACCCCAAAACTGAATGGACTGCAAATTACAAAAATGAAGGGTATAGTAACCATGAACTCAGGTATACAGTTCAAGTATGCGAGGGCAAAACCCAAAAGCATCAAAAAAAATCAGTTTAGGGAATATGCAAACCAGATAAGGAATGCACCAGAACAGGAAAATCAATTCAAAATTCAACTTAGATGAAGCAAAATATATATATACATACAAGAATGCAAATATATATATATATATGCCAGAAATCAAGATGACAATCCAAGTGGTCAGAGACTAGGCAGAAGTGATACAGTGAATGGTACAAGTGTAAATGCAAATGAGATACACTCAGGTCAAAGATCACAGACTAGAGTTCAAATAACTTCAGAAGTAAAATGAAGCATAAATATACACATGCACATGAACTAGTAAATATGCAGCCGAGAGAACAACTGCAAGTAATGTGGAACAACAATTGCAAACAGGTTCGAGAAGACTGCGGCTTCAAAACATCGCATATACATATTTATGTTTCATTGGACCTTAATATGTAGTTCAACAGTGTATAACGAAGTCGTGAAACAGCAGTCTTAGTGGTGAACCAGGAAATCAAGTGAACCAGTAAATGATACAATAGCAACATAAACAAGCAAATCATGGAACAACCATATCAATGTCAGGGCAGTGCCTAAGTTTCGAATCAAAATAAGGCCGCAGGTGACTTCAAACAATTTCGTATTCAAAATTTCAGAGAATTTAGTTAATCCAGGGTACAAGTTTAAACAATTTCAAGTGACCCAAGATCAAGGACCAGACTTATGAACATGTACAAGATCCACAAAGTGTACACAGTAAAGTCTACAGACAAAGGTGCTAACATGAACAGGTTCAGGTGATATACAAGCAGCACAAGACAATATTCAAGTGCAGACTCAAGTGATGCAACTCAGATTGAACAACTACAAGACTTCATAGTACAGACAAAATAAAGAATGGCCATACACATATATACATACAAGAATGAATGTATACATATGATCAGAGCCTCAACCAGACAAACCAAGCTCGAGGCAATACGAGTACAACGAAAACATGAAGTGAATGCAACAGAAGTTCAAGCCAGACAAACACAATGCAAAAGTAGTCTCAATATAGTAATGACAGCAGACATGAATATTCACAACAAACAACTCAGTGCAGCAAAACGATAGTGGCAACTACACAAACCTCGATTACCAGTGCACAACCAGACAACATCAATACAAATATCTAAAGTCTAGAAACAATGTGATTTAGATCAGGAGTAAAGTTCAAATTCAATGCAGACGCTAACAAGTCGAGATGAACAAATGGAAGTGTTGAAATCGTGAAAGAATACATAAGTCAAGTGATAAAAATTCAAGCTCGTATCTGCAATTTTTGAAATAGTCAAAACAAATCAAAAGAGGAAAGTTTTAAATGCCGTGTGAATCAACATCAGAAACTCCAAGCAACCGATTAAATCATAAAAGCACAAGGCACTACAAATCGAATGGAGATGAATTAGATGTGAGGGGCGAAAACCACTCACCTCCGTCAGAAGCGGTCGCGAATGAATGCGAGGGGGAAGACGAAGTCGAAGCCGTGGCCTCCCGAAGACGAGCGTTATCGAAGAATCGAACGAAACCCTAGCTGAAGACGAGCGAAGCCGAAGAAAATTGAACGAACGCCGAAGCCCCAAATCACAACGTCGCCATTTTTTTCTTCTTCGATTTAGGTTTAGGGTTTGTGAAGTGAGGGGGGCGTGGGTTTTACAGAAGATAAGGGAAACGGGTATGGGTTGTACGTGATTGAAGTATAGGCTGAGATATGGGTTAGACGTGGTATAGGGTATGGGGTATATTATTGTTTTTATTATTTCTCTTTATTCAAAATTTGTTTTGTTTACCTTCTTTACTTTGTTTTGTTTTTAAATTATCATGTTAAAATTTAGCTATGTGTATTTATTTTATTTTTGTATTAATAAAATTTAACAAAAGAATTTCAATCGATTTACAATTTCCAAATTCTAACAGAAATTAACAATTCGATATTAAATCGTTAATTGACGAAGATTTTATCGTTATAAAAATTTCAACAATAAACAGCAAATATCTGTCAACTTTAATCGTTTATTGATGATTATAATTCGGGCAAAAATCCAGGTTGTTACAGAAAATCAAATTGAATTCAATTAAGTTTTATACGCGTTTATACGCCGTATGTTCACAAAACAATTCTGATAAATACGAAAATTGAAATCCAGTAATAATTCAATATTACGGACCCAATGAAACTGGTTTCGTCAAATTCCGAGACTGTGCCTCGGAAGACTATTTTTAAATTCAATTCAAACGATAATATTTCAAAACGGAACAAATCGCTTTCAAATTTAATTCTGAAGCTTCTATTACCTTCAGTATTATCAATATGAATTTTCCAAGCTTTTAAATTAATTTTAACCGGCTCAAAATCGAAGATTCAAATTTTATTCAACTTCCAATAGATTAAATTCAAAAATTTAATCGCCAATTCATTCTGATAATTTGAAATTCAAGTCAAATCATCATTCAAATATTTAAAATTAATTAAATATTCTCAAATTAATTTGTTCAAAATTCAGGGTCGTTACAAACTCCCCTCCTTAAAAACTTTTCGTCCACGAAAAGGAAAGGTTGTTAAAATTTCATCGATATTTATACTCTAGTAAAAAATTTCTAAGCTTAAAACTTATTACAAATAAATGAATATAGGATTCATTTCATTTGTTTAATCTCACTAGTTTTGCTTATCTTCTCTTTTGTTCAATGATTTTCTAAAATCAAAACCCAAAAGTCTTTTACTAACATTTTTAATTTACAACACTCAGATTTAAACTTTAAAATTCTTCACGTTAGAGATTTACATAATATATATCTTCCAAAGCTGTGGACTTTCAAAACATTTCAAAGATCTTCTTCCTTAGTTCATTAAGTAGGAATTTTGAAATTTTAATTTCAGATCATTGATTTGCTATTTACAGTCTGAAAATACTTGCTAACTCGAAATTTAACAAGTCCATCTTCGTTCTCACAGACATTAGACATACGCTGGCCAGGCGCAGGTCTAAAAATCTCCAAGTACTAAACATACTTGCTTCAATTCCCAGTGAAAATACTTTTAAAAATTCTTTTAAAAATGGATATGGAAAGCACGTTCCCCCATGGATTACAGTTCCACCCGGCGGTTACGCTACTATCCCAGTAGAGTCGCTTGTGGCTGTAGATTTCTCATCTCTTAAATTTCGCCATGGTTGTCGCCATAGATTGCAGTACACACGGCGGTTACGCTACTATCCCAGTAGAGTCGCTCGTGTCTGTAGGCATCACGCCCCTCAAATTTCGCCTGGCATTAGATTGCAGTTTACCCGGCGGTTGCGCCACTATCCCAGTGGAATCGCTTGTAACTGTGGGCATCTCGCCCCTCAAATTACGCTAATCATCAATCAATCTAATCTCATCGCGATAATCTATCGCGAAGGATTTCCGATTCAAATAGTCACTCTGACTAAAATTCTACGTAGCTACGAATTTCAAATGGACACTCATCGAGAGTTCCAATACCTTCTCTAATAATAAATGGAAGGTACTTTTCCACATCCTCAGTTTAGAAAACATAATATCATATATGTAGTACTTTCATTTCACATTTCGTACATATAACATCTATGTAAACATACATAAGATTTCCATAACAATGTCTTTCTAAACTAACAGTTTCAAATTCACCGCATTCATATATATAAGTTCTAAAAACTTACATATTCCATATTCATAACAAAATAGAGGATTTCAAAATTTCCTCTAAGTCGATTTGGAAATTTAAGGTTATCTCAAACCTAATTCATATTCATAATTCCATTCATTATCGACTTTCACATTCGATTTGAATTACACGTTACATCGTCAATTCTCAACACAGAATTGATGTCTATCGATATATAACCTCTGAGCTCGTACGTCTCAGAGAAGGGTGTTAAGCTAAGAGAATAAATTCTCCGCCACCAACAGATATATATTTAATAGAGATCAATTGCTATGTCATCAATTCACAATGTTAGACATACAGTCCAAATCATCATCTGAAATTCAAAGCTCAACTTATATTGTCTTTGATGTCGAAGTTAAACTCAATTTTAACTTAACGATTCAATCTTTTTGAAAAATTTCAAATTGAACAAATTGTTCAAATTCTCATTTAACTTTTCAACTTCGACTTCAAAAATGAATTTCAAATCATTTATTCCTTACGGAATATATTCACAACATTTCATTTCATATTGGAAAAACATTTCCATACTTATTTAAAAATAAGTAATTCACAATTCCATTCTATTTTCAACATTTGAAAATATTCGATATACTTTAATCAAAATTAAGTATATATTTCATCTTGTAAGGAAATCATTCTCTTTCACATATTTATTTGAGTTAAAACGAATGTTACGTAAAACATCGTTACGACAACTCAAAATCACTAGTATAGGGATTCGAAATTTAGATAGATGTATAAATCCCAATACTATACAAAACATTTCCTTTCGGAAATCATTTACTATAACAATAGTGTTATAGTCCACCATTTCCTTATTTTCGAAAACGTCTATTTCAACAATGAATGTTGAAATCTATGGTTTCGATATTCAATGCCTTTGAAAACATCTTTTTAAAACAATTACTTCGTTTTAAAATATCACTTTCCCAAAACATGTCCATTTTATTCAATAATATATTCACGGTCCAAAATTGTGAATATACCATCATTTAACAAACTATAAAGATTTTACTTATCAAAATAAGTCAGTTTCGAATTTATAAACAATGTTTATAAATTCTATTCCTATTCATAAAGACTTCAATTCGTAAAAATTGCTTTATTAACCATTCCTTTATAACTCAATTTTATATCAGAATTTTAATTTACAAGTAAATTACTTATAAATTCTTTTATTTCGCAACTTCGATTCATTTTATAACTTCACAATCTTAATTCTGTAATTAACATTCACTTATGAAATCCATTAAATATTTCATTTTTAACACTTATACAATTCCAATATTATATCAATCTTTTCAAATCTTCAATATAAACCGGTTATAATAATTCAAAAATTCCAATTTAAACTATTATATAAATTTATCAGTTTTCCATTTCCAAGATAATCAACTAGTTCTTTAGTAAACCATTCATCGACTTGATTTCCAATTTAATCGCATTTGATTCATTCACATTGGATTTTACTAACATTCATTCATATTCAATTAGTTCACATTCACTAATTCATATTCAAGTCAGTTTACTTTCAATTCAAATAAAATTTGATTCTAGTTAAATTTACTTATCTTTCAATTTGAATTCAATTTCATAGCTTTCAATTTCCATTAATACAATTTCATTTATACTTAATGAATTTCCATACGATCAACTAGCAACCAATGCACATTCAACTTAACCAAATTTATTTACTTTGCTTACATTCAATTTGGTTCAACATACTTAATTTTAATTGGTTTATATTCCAATTCTGATTGAATTTTTTATACTCACCATATTCACTAATTTACTTTTACAATTAAAGTTGAATTTCCTTATATAACTCAAATTCATATTCATTCTTCACTTTATCAATTCATTTTGATATCAAATTCAACCTCATTCAACATTACTTAAGTCATGTTTCATTTTATCTTCACTTGCATTTATTTTCACTACACAACTTAAGTTCGTCTCAAATCTATTTGAAATTCTATTTTATTTAACTTTACTAAAGTCAAATTCATATCACATTTCAAAATTCAGATTTTGTTTTACTTAACAAAACTGTTTAACCATTTAAAAACTGGTTTTACTTAAATTTCTCATTTTATAAGTTAAACAACTTATTAATTTAAACTTTTCGATTCATATTATATAATCACTTATCTTTCAAGTTTAACTTTCCATCTTAATAATTTATCAAATCCAGTACGATTTATTTAACTTCCTTTAGTTAAATTTCAAATCCATTCATTTATTAATACTAATTCAATTCAATTTAACTTTTCTTAAGTTAAAAATCTTCATTTTCAAAAACAATTTTATACTTCTTTGGATTTGAAAAACATTCTCCTTTTTAAAAGTGTTTCTAGTAACTATTCATATTAAACATCATAAACTAAGCTTTGTGTAAACCAAAGCTCTGATACCACCTTGTAACATTCCCCCTTTTGACCGCCTCCAGTCGGTAATTAAACCAACTCGAAACGTTCAAAAAGACGAATTGTTATTTAGTTTATAAGGTTTAAACAGAATCAGCCACAGAAACACAGAATAATAACAATGAATTAAAACAAATGAGAATTTATTTCATTACTATAAATCTTTTTATATACATCAGAGTTTATACAATTTAATACTGATACAGCGGAATATCAAAAAAAAATACAATTTTCTCGAAATAAATGATTCTTTACTCTCTCTCTAACTTCGCTGCACGAAAATCTTCAAGCTGTAAAATACTCGGTCTGACCCGAGTATTATATTCAAAAGAAAATAATACACAGGTCAGTCTAATTCAAACCAGTTTATTAGTGCATATAGGCAGTAATAATTTAAATAGACGACAGTCACAATAATTCTCGTCTATCCGACTCTTTAAACAAAGAAACCGGATAACGAAAATTTTAACACTAAACAGTGTTAAACAATAAATCAGCAGATTTAAGACATCAACAGAGATAAATAATGCGCGGCCTCGCCAATACAGCATAAAAGATCAATGCATCACGACGCAAAGAAATATCAATTCAAACTGTCGAGTTTGGGTGGCTGCAGTGCACACGTACGCGTGCACTGCCTCGCCAACTCATGTGCACCAACCAAAAAGCACAGAAATAAAAACAAGGTCAAACCCAAAATAGGTTCAACTCAAGGCTAATGAATAGACAAGAAATACAACATCATCCAAACAAAACATAATGACTCAGTGATACATGCAACATGATCAGATGAACATTAGTGCAGCAAGTCAAGTCAAAGCAATTTGTAAGCTTCACAGTGCAACAATACTACAATGCCTCAGCCATCAAGGCATGAACCAGACTAGACTACAAACCAATAAAGCAAATGAATCAGTGAGCTAGCAAAGACAAAGGAACTGCACAGCTTCAAATGAGACAACAAATTTCGAACTCACATATGTCCAGACCAACTACAAGGATAGTTGTGTACCTAGACAAGAATGCAAAAACTCATGGGGATGGTGCAGACTACAAGTGAATGCAAAATGGAGGCAACAGAGACCAAAGATCACAAGCAAATGCAACCAAACCTGACCAGCAACAACAATTATCAGATCAGTGTGGATGCAGACCAGGGACAAACAATGTCACAGCAAGATCAAGTGACGACATAGAGCAGTACATATATGCAATCCAAACATATATTGACTACAAAGTGAAGAAACAGTAAAAATCAAAAGAGAGTGCAACAGTGCATAACAAACCAAGCTACAACCAAAATGCAACATTGTTTCTGAATGGATCAAGCTATGGCAACAATAGACAGTGATCAGAGACCACAAACGAGTGCCATCAAGAAACAACAAGACCAGACTACAATGAAGATCAAAACAATGGACAACAAAAAGATTTCAAAAGCAAATGAGCATGCAGACATTGCCAGATTTTCAAGAAACCATGAAGTTCACGAATACAACTCAAAGTACATATGCAATAAGGTATGCAACCAGACAGTATCAACATGGATGCAAAATGCTCAAGACCAGAGTACAATAAAATGGAACTGGACATTGTAATCTCAGGAGCGCAAAGTGCTGGACAGTGCAAACACATGGATGATAATGCCACTACGACAGACAGTGCCGAAGCAAAAATGTATTGCTTCTTCAAAACAAAATACTGGACTAGATGAATGCAGGGCAGCACTTAAAACTACATGTTTAGCCAAGCTGTCACCAAATGAATCTCTATTGCAATGCAGACTGAAATATGGGAGAATGCAAACCCAAGTCAACATGAATCACTTGAAAATCAAAGACCCCAAAACTGAATGGACTGCAAATTACAAAAATGAAGGGTATAGTAACCATGAACTCAGGTATACAGTTCAAGTATGCGAGGGCAAAACCCAAAAGCATCAAAAAAAATCAGTTTAGGGAATATGCAAACCAGATAAGGAATGCACCAGAACAGGAAAATCAATTCAAAATTCAACTTAGATGAAGCAAAATATATATATACATACAAGAATGCAAATATATATATATATATGCCTGAAATCAAGATGACAATCCAAGTGGTCAGAGACTAGGCAGAAGTGATACAGTGAATGGTACAAGTGTAAATGCAAATGAGATACACTCAGGTCAAAGATCGCAGACTAGAGTTCAAATAACTTCAGAAGTAAAATGAAGCATAAATATACACATGCACATGAACTAGTAAATATGCAGCCGAGAGAACAACTGCAAGTAATGTGGAACAACAATTGCAAACAGGTTCGAGAAGACTGCGGCTTCAAAACATCGCATATACATATTTATGTTTCATTGGACCTTAATATGTAGTTCAACAGTGTATAACGAAGTCGTGAAACAGCAGTCTTAGTGGTGAACCAGGAAATCAAGTGAACCAGTAAATGATACAATAGCAACATAAACAAGCAAATCATGGAACAACCATATCAATGTCAGGGCAGTGCCTAAGTTTCGAATCAAAATAAGGCCGCAGGTGACTTCAAACAATTTCGTATTCAAAATTTCAGAGAATTTAGTTAATCCAGGGTACAAGTTTAAACAATTTCAAGTGACCCAAGATCAAGGACCAGACTTATGAACATGTACAAGATCCACAAAGTGTACACAGTAAAGTCTACAGACAAAGGTGCTAACATGAACAGGTTCAGGTGATATACAAGCAGCACAAGACAATATTCAAGTGCAGACTCAAGTGATGCAACTCAGATTGAACAACTACAAGACTTCATAGTACAGACAAAATAAAGAATGGCCATACACATATATACATACAAGAATGAATGTATACATATGATCAGAGCCTCAACCAGACAAACCAAGCTCGAGGCAATACGAGTACAACGAAAACATGAAGTGAATGCAACAGAAGTTCAAGCCAGACAAACACAATGCAAAAGTAGTCTCAATATAGTAATGACAGCAGACATGAATATTCACAACAAACAACTCAGTGCAGCAAAGACGATAGTGGCAACTACACAAACCTCGATTACCAGTGAACAACCAGACAACATCAATACAAATATCTAAAGTCTAGAAACAATGTGATTTAGATCAGGAGTAAAGTTCAAATTCAATGCAGACGCTAACAAGTCGAGATGAACAAATGGAAGTGTTGAAATCGTGAAAGAATACATAAGTCAAGTGATAAAAATTCAAGCTCGTATCTGCAATTTTTGAAATAGTCAAAACAAATCAAAAGAGGAAAGTTTTAAATGCCGTGTGAATCAACATCAGAAACTCCAAGCAACCGATTAAATCATAAAAGCACAAGGCACTACAAATCGAATGGAGATGAATTAGATGTGAGGGGCGAAAACCACTCACCTCTGTCAGAAGCGGTCGCGAATGAATGCGAGGGGGAAGACGAAGTCGAAGCCGTGGCCTCCCGAAGACGAGCGTTATCGAAGAATCGAACGAAACCCTAGCTGAAGACGAGCGAAGCCGAAGAAAATTGAACGAACGTCGAAGCCCCAAATCACAACGTCGCCATTTTTTTCTTCTTCGATTTAGGTTTAGGGTTTGTGAAGTGAGGGGGGCGTGGGTTTTACAGAAGATAAGGGAAACGGGTATGGGTTGTACGTGATTGAAGTATGGGCTGAGATATGGGTTAGACGTGGTATAGGGTATGGGGTATATTATTGTTTTTATTATTTCTCTTTATTCAAAATTTGTTTTGTTTACCTTCTTTACTTTGTTTTGTTTTTAAATTATCATGTTAAAATTTAGCTATGTGTATTTATTTTATTTTTGTATTAATAAAATTTAACAAAAGAATTTCAATCGATTTACAATTTCCAAATTCTAACAGAAATTAACAATTCGATATTAAATCGTTAATTGACGAAGATTTTATCGTTATAAAAATTTCAACAATAAACAGCAAATATCTGTCAACTTAATCGTTTATTGATGATTATAATTCGGGCAAAAATCCAGGTTGTTACAGAAAATCAAATTGAATTCAATTAAGTTTTATACGCGTTTATACGCCGTATGTTCACAAAACAATTCTGATAAATACGAAAATTGAAATCCGGTAATAATTCAATATTACGGACCCAATGAAACTGGTTTCGTCAAATTCCGAGACTGTGCCTCGGAAGACTATTTTTAAATTCAATTCAAACGATAATATTTCAAAACGGAACAAATCGCTTTCAAATTTAATTCTGAAGCTTCTATTACCTGCAGTATTATCAATATGAATTTTCCAAGCTTTTAAATTAATATTAACCGGCTCAAAATCGAAGATTCAAATTTTATTCAACTTCCAATAGATTAAATTCAAAAATTTAATCGCCAATTCATTCTGATAATTTGAAATTCAAGTCAAATCATCATTCAAATATTTAAAATTAATTAAATATTCTCAAATTAATTTGTTCAAAATTCAGGGTCGTTACATTTTCTTTATTTATAAAACACGTTTTACAAATCATTTGTATATATAAATCTCTTTTATATAAAATCACATCAAAAATATTTATTTCCAAATATTTCTATTTCTTTTTAAAGAAACCATTTCTTTTAAAAGATAAACTTTTTTAAAATTATAATAAACATCTTTTATTATAACAATTACTTAATCAAACATTTTCATTGAACACTTTATAGTCAAACTGCGAAATTCTAGTCACAAGGTGTTCGTATCTACCCAACCCATGCGTATGGAAATTAATTGCTCATAAACTGGCCGAGCACAATCCAAACAACAATAATAACAAACACGTTATTAATAACAATTTACGATCAACAAATAACATAACATTTATTTAGTATTAATTAACTGGCATATAAACAAATGTCCAAAGTAATCTATTCAATTTATAATAGCAGAATGAGGATTTGCTCTGCTAATTAGATATCACAAATGAGATATAATTATTTAATTACATTTAACGTAATTAAATTCAATTGCTAACAATTTGTCAATATTTTATACTTCTTTAAAAGTGTCAAATAACTATACTAGTCTATTATATTCGTTAATATGAATCTAATTTCAAAGATCGTGGGCAAAACGGACTCCGTATGAAGAAATTAAACAGTTTTAAAGTTAAGCTATTTAATAAACAAAAAAATAACTAAATTAATAACTAAATATAAACTCTCATCCGAACCACTAAAAAGCACAGAGCCCAAACATCCATTTGCGCATCAGACTCTACCCTTCCCATACGTTCATGCAAAAGAACATATTAATATAGACTTATTTGCAAATTCATTCGCAAGCAACACTAACTCCAACTCCCCTTCTCTTCTCCATTCCTGCTCACGTCCTCTTCCCCATAAGCAACACACGCCTGCATCAAACATACCTTCTCCAAACCAATGGCACAATTCCCCATGCGTGCTCTCCCTTTCTTATGCGTACTCTCTCCTTCTTTTCTTTTCTTGCATGTGTTGTCCTTTCTCTTCCATGCGTACTTGTTCATTTGCATGGGAATAGAAGAAAATGTGTATATATATTAGTGTGTTAATATTTTTGTGTTCATCCATAGAGAAGAATAATGAAATGAAAATGTGTGTACGTTTTTTTTTGCTTAGAGTTTATACATGTATATCTTCAATGAAATAAGAAAATGGAATAATGAAAGAAAATTTTCAGACATAAGCTTGTTTTGGTAAACAATAACACAAATAGCCTAGTTTTGATTATAATTACAAACATAGGCCTGTTTTTGCCAGCTAGATGAGGGCGAATTTTCAAAATGCGCCTTTGGCGAACTTTCAAAATGCGCCAACAGGCGACTTTTGAAAGTTCGCCCAAAGGCGTATTTTGAAAATTCGCCCTCGAAAAAACCCTGCACACATATTAACCAGACAGCAGCCCCCCTCTTCACATTCACTCTCTCCCAACTCTTCCAACCAAAACCCAAAAGACACAAATTCATCAAAACCTTCCTCCACTTCCATTTCTTCAATTTTTATTCAAATTCTTTCACAAATTAGTCAATGGCAAGCACGTCAGGTATAGAACAAGAAATAGGTATGAATCTATACCCATAATTTGTTGTTTATAATTTAGGGTTTGAAGTCAATTATCTTATAATTTGTTGTTCAAGAAAAAAAATTGTGCTTGTAAAGTAAATCATTTTAACATCACCAATGATAAAGCATTGACAACACTATCATTACAAGTATTTGTACACATTTTAGTGTTAGATTTTGAACTAAGTTAGAAGTAGAGTATAAAAACCATAATAAAAAATGTTCTTAAAAGCAACTTAAGATTATTGTTATAAGCAATCTATATGAACGACAAGGATTTTACGTGCATTCATACTACTTTGTGGGTTAGGAGGTTGTCAATTTTTAGTTCGCCTGTTGGCGCATTTTGAAAGTTCGCCAAAGGCGCATTTTGAAAATTCGCCCCCGTCTAGCTGGCAAAAACAGGCCTATGTTTGTAAATATAATCAAAACTAGACTATTTGTGTTATTGTTTACTAAAACAAGCTTATGTTTGAAAATTTTCCAATAATGAATATGTTCCAGTGAATGTTAAAATGAATGTGAATGTGCTTCCCCCTGGTCCATGCGTGAGTGATTGCATATATATAATCACATTTACTTAATAGCAAAATATACAACATCGTGTGTGCAAGTACAGGGAATAGGCAAAGTGAACGTGTGTGGCATGGTAAAGGTAAGGTTATTTTATGATTATGATGTATGTGTACGACTTTTACATTTAGAAAGTTGGTTTAAAAAGTTAGATTTTGTGGTACCACATCACACAATAACAAGTTCGCGTATGAGCCACGAATGATAGAAATAAAAATATGATCACGCTCAACAATGTGAGACAATTATAGGACAACAATAAAATAGACAAGTTAACTTATTATGTTAAATTTTAAAAGTACCAACGTTTGACATAAAATACGTTAAATGAAAATTTAATTATTTTCCAAATTAAAAATTATGGAAAAATCCAATAAAATAAATTAAAAATTTGTCTTAAAAAATCAGGTTTTAATTTGAAATATATATATATTACTATAACTTGATTCAAATTTGAATATTAAAATAAATTAAATATTCAAATTTGAAGTCCTAAAAATACGGGTCGTTATAGGTTATATCATTACCGAGCGAATAACCATACCATATACTTCTTGTAATTCTTCAAGATATTTGCTAAGTTAATTTTGGTCAATTTCAACAACAATGAGAATGGTCGCATATGGAAACTAAGTCTCGTATACTTATCATGTTTCCAACCTTCTCAACTTCCTCTATCCCCCAGTCAAGAGTGAAGTCCGGTAGGTTAAAGCACTATTTCTTCTACACCCTACTCGAATCATCATTCTTAACTCCTACAGATAGAAACAAGTCTACTTTGTCAACTTTGGTGCTTAGTACATGACTACATGCTTTCCATAAACAAGTAAAAACACAAAGCACATTAATTCACAAAGCATGATTAAGTCACATAAACAACTCCTAATCCCATTTTTATTTAATTAGTCCTTTATTAATTAAACCTCTTTTATTAGTAAAACTCCCTTTTTATCTAATAAAACTTCTTCCATTAATTAAAACTTCTATATTAACTTATATTACTAATTAATTGAACTCTTAATTTATTTAAACTCCTAACTAATAAAATCCTAATTGATTAAAACTTCATTTTCATTAGTTAATACTCCTTTATTAATTAAAACTTCTATTATTAATTAATACTTCTTTGTTAATTAAAACTTATTTATTAATTAATACTCCTATATTAACTAAAATTCCTTTTTTTTTACTTGTATATATATTTAATTTCTCTTTATAAAAGATATATACTTGTATTTAATTATTTCACTATTCATTTATACTCTTTTCAGTACATCAAAAAGTATTCATATACTTATCTCAAAGGTATTAGTATATTCACAAACCACTTAACAAAATTTACTTACTTTAAACTATATTCAAAGAGGTTAAAAACAAATGTAACTTAAACGTTGTTACTATAAACCGATCCTCTCTTTTATATTTTAAATGTATATTTTCTATCTTTATCTCAAAATATTCCAGACTTGTTATTATCTTTAAAATCCTATTATTAATGATCTAAGTATATCCATAATATTTTTCCACTTTTAAATATACTTCAAGGGTTTAGAAACATGTTACTAAAACATTGTTTACTTAAAACCCAAAACACTTCACACTTAATCATTATTTTTAGAACTCTCTTTTAAAGATATAATTACATTTACAAGAGTTTAAGACAAGTGTTACTTAAATATTGTTACAACAAACCCAAAACATTTTATACTTTAAACATCATCTTCAAGACTTGCTTTTTAAAGATTTAATTATACATACAAGGGATAAAGATAAATGTTACTCAAACATTATCACAACAGACCCAAAACTATTCACTAATAATTATCCTAAGTATTCCTTATTAAAGTCCTTATATTTTTCCTAATTATAGTCCGAATATAATCCTAATCATAATCCTAATTATAGTCTTAATTATTTTCCTAATTATAATTATTAAGGGTTAAAAAACAATTTTACTTAATTATTATTTACTACAACCCAAATCCATATAATAATATTATTTGGTCAAATTCGATAGTCGACTAATCAACTATCTAGTTCTAAAGATTACTTATAGAACACGGTTTGTATACTTAACATGTTTATGACGTTCCCAACTTAACTATTCCTCGATCAAGAGGGAAACCAGTAGGTTAGAGCACTATTGCTTTTATCCATACTCGAACATAAATCTTAACTTTTACAAATAGATAAGCCTACCTCATCTGCTTTTAGTACTAAGTATAATATTAATAAATTTCCGTATACAAGTTAAACTAACAAACACACTTAACCCACTAAGCACTCTTAAAACACTTTGTAAAAACTTTTGTTATATTTTAAAAACCTTTTAAGAATTATATATACATGTATACTAATTTATTTATAAGATAAAATATATAATAATAACAACAATTTAAAAAGATATTATATTACATAAGCTTTTAATACTAATAAAATAAAATAATTAGCAAAATTTCTAAAATATACATATACTTAAAATATACTTTGAAATGCTTGTAATATGGTTTAAAACATTCATTTAAAATATCACTTCAAATATCTATGTAATAATTTATTTAAAACTTCAAAAATAACATGTATTCCATTATTTAAAAATAACCCACTTACTTTAATAATTGACAATAAATTCTTAAAAATTCTTAAAATTCCAAATTACTTTTAAAAAACTCGAAAATGTTAGAAAAGATTTGTAAAAAGATTGGAGAAGGAAACTTAAGTTTGATGTCATTTTGAAGCATTTAAAGTTAAGCAACAATTACAATGTTTTAAAAGTGCTATCTTTGAGTTTGATAATAGTTTTTGAAATTTGCAGTTTTTCAAGTTTTATCGATTTTCGAAAAGCTATCAAACTTTTTAGAGTCTAATATTTTTACAAAAACTACGTATAATAAAATAAAATAATTAGCAAAAGTTCTAAAATAGATATATACTTAAAATATACTTTGAAATACTTATAATATGGTTTAAAACATTCATTTAAAATATCACTTCAAATATCTATGTAATAATTTATTTTAAACTTCAAAAATAACATGTTTTCCGTTATTTAAAAATAACCCACTTACTTTGATAATTGACAATAAATTCTTAAAAATTCATAAAATTCCAAACCACTTTTAAAAAACTCGAATATTTTAGAAACGATTTGTAAAAAGATTGGAGAAGGAAACTTAAGTTTGATGTCATTTTGAAGCATTCAAAGTTAAGCAACAATTACAGCATTTTAAAAGTGCTATCTTTGAGTTTGATAATAGTTTTTGAAATTTGCAGTTTTTCAAGTTTTATCGATTTTCGAAAAGCTATCAAACTTTTTAGAGTCTAATATTTTTACAAAAACTACTGTACTCATAGTACAAAACAAATATGGCAAGCAACCCCTAAGGATCTCTTTAGAAAATTCAAGAGAAATTGCCAAATACAAAGCAATTTCTAAGTGCTTCTATAGCGACTAGTCGCTATAAAATCATTTCAACTCAAGTCCGGTTTAAATCAAAGTCTAACAAAACCTTATGTTCTTTGTTTCAAGGCTATGGATCAAGCCATAGAAGTTATACAAGTCCAAACAAAATCAGTTACATATGCCATTTGATTTCCAAAGCAAAAATCAAAACAATTATCACAACATATATTCAAACATATATATTATAAACATCATTTTCATTTGGATGGTGAGTAAACTCATGCTAACACAAGCACACAACCTAGCTTAAGCCACCACTAAGTTTCCATCTTCCTACCTCAACCAAATAACCACCAAACCCTTCCGACCTCACCATATACTCACAGCCTAAGGCCATTTTTGGCCTTGCATGCTCACGGCCTCGCTCCTTTTGGGGTATTGTGCTCCAAATTTCCTAGCTTCATGTTGTTATAGGGTGATGCTATGATGTCTTAAGAGTTATACTTGAGTTTGTTTGGATTTGTAGAAGGTTGTGAATTTATTTTGCTCAAGAAATTTATGAAGAGAGAAGAGGAGGAAGAAGAGTTTTAGTTCATTTTCTTTTTTTTCAAAACTCTTGCATTTGAACTTATAAATGTAATATGATATGGTTGAGAATATTTTAGCATGAAAAATCACCCTCCTTGCCACAAGTTTGGCTGGCAAAACCTCCCTTCTTTCCCTAATTTTTATACAAGCACATGCACAACATACTTAAGTATAAGTCTTCCTTAAATCACTCAATCATTTGCTCCTTAAATCACTCAAGTGTGTCTCCTTAATTAAACACTTTTACTTTCTTTAATTTTCCATTAGCTTAAGTGTTTTTAAATTGTTGTTCACATGTTACTATACAAGTGCCAAAGAGTTTGAATAATTTTTATTAAGCAAAAAGTCATTTATCGAGATAACAATTATCGGTTACATTATCGATATTTCTTCAAACTATTTATTTTTGTAAACAAAATTTAAAAATAAGTTTTCCTTCATTAGTTATTATTAAAAAGGGGGTTAACAATGCTATAAAATCACACTTATTCATATTAAATCTAATATTCAGATATTTAAATAATTCAGATTTTTAAATACGAAGTGTTCGAAATTCCAAGTCTTTACAATTGATTTTTTGCAATTTAAAAAGGCAAAAAATCTTTATTCCTGTGACGTAGAATTTTTCAAACAATTTTTCATAGTACATTGGCATATTAAATTGGTCTATAATCTAAAATAAGTTAAGGCTTGTCTTTTTTGGGAATTAAAGTCATGAAATTGTGATTTAGACCCTTTGCTAGTTTCTTCATTCAAAATATTTCTGATACACCTCCATTATTCCTTGCTGCACAAGTCCTAATGTAGTTTGTAAAATTTGGTAGAAAAGTCATATGGTCCCACGCTCTTGGAATCATCTATAGAAAATATAGCTAATTTGACCTGTTCTAGAGAAATTGTTGAAGATAAGCACTCTTTTCCACTATTATTTACTTGCATTCTAGTATGAACAGTGGGGAAAATCAAGTTTTGGTTTCTGTTAAAGAGGCATTCATAATAAGAAATTGCTTCATCATTAATTTTATCCCCATCATAGATATAATTTCCATGTGCATCAAGTAAGTCGTAAATTTTAGTTCAATGTCTGCTTATAGACGTTTTCGCTATAAAAATTGGAGTTTGTATCACCTTGTTGCAACCACAACACTTTACTCTATTGCCGAAGAAGTTCATTCTACTTTTGAATTTGTTCGCTAAATTTTAGACTTGTTTGATACATGTATTCAAAGATGTTTTCATTTTCTAGATCTTGATCACATTGATGAAAGCGTCATTGAATTCCTCGTGCAATTTGTAGATTGGATTTTCTTTTCCTCTTAGCCTATTCCATGGCTTTAGTTTATTTTAATGGCCTTTAAGTTGTGCATGAATTTGTAAGTAGCCATGCCCCAAGTTTCCGCAGTAACTCCCTCCATAATGTACTAATTGTATCCTTGCATATGACACAAATTATTTGCATAACAAAATGGCACACCATTTTGCAATTGGTTTTGTTTGCTGAATCTTATAAGAATAGGAGTGTGGTCACTCATTGTCGAAGGAATCACTATAGTAATTAATTGTGGGAACATAAACAGAAAATCATAAATCACCAGCACCTTGTCTATGTTTGTTGCAATGCCCCTTTGTCTCCATGTGTATTTACCCCCCTACATATAAGATTCAACCAAACTACACTTAATAAGGCAGTTTTTAAAATCAATAAATAGGTAAAAGGGATAGTCAAACCTTACTTTTTA
Source organism: Allium fistulosum (assembly GCA_030737815.1). Taxonomy (NCBI): domain Eukaryota; kingdom Viridiplantae; phylum Streptophyta; class Magnoliopsida; order Asparagales; family Amaryllidaceae; genus Allium; species Allium fistulosum. Next base: position 1,362,109,049 of record CM060902.1, on the reverse strand, counting down.
TCCTTTGGGTTAAGAGCATTATTAAAATCCCCCATCATAAACCACAGTAGCTTTATTGTTGAAGCATCGAGACATGGTAAATCCCATAATTTTTGTCGCTCTGTAAAAGAGTTGCTTGCATATGAAATGTATAGTTACATTGAAAGCCACCTTTATTAGTCATGAGCATAGTAATATGTTGTTCAGACGTAGTAAGTACGTCAAATGTCCATACACTGATGTTGAACAGCATTGTTAGAACCGCTCTTCTGGGATTTTAATGACAACAACAATACAATCATAGATACAAGAAATACATTATCTATTTACAGGTATATGATAGAAGAAATCACTCCACTCATCGATATCATGGTGTGATGACAATCCTGAAGAATAATAGATTATACTATTGAAGTAAGGTCATATATTTGTACCAAGGTCTTAGAATATCTTGTACAATCTCCTTGAGTTATCATAAGCACACACGAAAGCATATCTTCAAAACACTTAGCGAATTTTAGAAAAGGTAACGACCCACTTTTTTGGACAGTTTAAAATCGATAATAATCCACACATGTCAACTCAAACCATTCAAAAGGGAGGATTGTTAAGGGTAAATAAGAAATTAAGGGGAAAGAAAGGAAAAAAACAAAACACATAATCTCATAGTGGAATGAAAAAATATAATAATCAAATAAATAGTTCATGAAGCTATTTTACAAAAAACGTTTGATTACACTTTTACAACATACCAGAGTTATACATACAGCAGGAATAAATGAATAATGCAGCAGAACAACATGATGCAGTGGAATAAATATAATAAATAGAATAATATACTAAATCTTCGTCTTCGTCCTCCAGAAAATAGTCTTCAATACACTGAAATACTCAGACTGACCCGAGCGTAATGAAAAGACAAAACACTCGAGTCAGAACTAAAGGATCTTATGTAAGTTAAATCAACAATAAATAAATCTAAGTGCAATGGCTTCAGAGATGTTTACAAGGTTTTACATCTCCTATCCAGTTTCTAACGTGCGTGCAATAACTTAACAGATGTTCGGGATTTCATCTCCTAAGGATCCGTTAAACTATTTACTATGTGGTAATATACGCTATTATACTATGTTTATCAGTAAAGTAAAGTATTAAAATAGCATTAAGACATTACCCATATCCCCCTTAACACATTTTTATATATTCCCGTAGTCTGTACAGATACTGTAAGCTCCACCAAACCGGTGGTTTACTCAGTGAGCACTCCATAGGTACGGTACAAACCAAACTCGTAGTGGTTGCGATAAGGCATGTAATAAGGCACGTGAGCCAATGCCCAGGATAGGATACTACCGTTTTGCGGATTCGGACTGGTGGTAACGCATAGCAGCTACTACTGCCCACCTCTGAACACACTCCCAAAATCAATCGAGGGGTGGCCACCAAATCAATCACAAAGTAATAAATATGGTGTCGAAGAAATGTGTCTGATCGGAGGTGCGACCTCACTTGGCCCAGCGTGGCTCCTGTTTTAGTCACATCTAGCTGACTCGAGGGAGTCAGGGCTATGTTAATACCTTATATAGAACGTTTTCCAAGCCATCCTACTTTATCAGGAATCTACACCATGTGCACAGTTGTTAAAATGGTTTTCGGTATTGGAAGAGAGTATGACAATATCAAGTCTCGGTCTCTTTAACAACCAAACGCTTATTTCACACCGGATGCTTCTTTTACATTTCCAAAACCATATCAAAATATAATATTCGCTTAAAATCATATTACTTTTGAAATCATATTCACTTTCGAAATCATTATCACTTTCGAAATCATATTCACAAAATAGGTTAAACCCTCATTTCAAAATCATCATTGTCACGAACCAGATTTTCGATCCTCGAAAATCGACCTCAATACGTTCACTGTATAGCGTGCCAAGCAATCGAGTGTCGGAAATACCAGATCGTTAGAGGAAAAGAAGGAAGAGGTAGAAGAAAATAGAAATAACAACACAGAATCTCACAACCGCAGCGGAACAATATATAATAGATAATAACATGTCTTAATATAAAAAGAACTATAAGTGTTACTTATACATTACATCATCAGAGTAAAACAAATCAATAACTCAATACTGGATAGTTATAATAACTTGTCCTCACTAGTGCAATACACACAGCCTACAATACACAGCGGAATATAATCAAGTATGTGGAATACGTCTCTGTTATCCAGCTCGTCTCCTGAGCTCCATAGCATCCTAACCAGAATCTGTAATACTCGGTCTGACCTGAGCATTATAATAAAATAACACCCGAGTTAGTCTGGAAAACCAGTGTAAGAAAACACACTCAATTTGAATTATTATAGTTATCAAAATCCTTTGAAAAACAAAGGCATCTCGTAAGACTGCATCACACATAAACACGATGGGTTTTTACCTTACGATAACCAAAACACTTTATATCAAAATCGTCTGATATTATAATAGTGTCTAAACAAAGTAAATAGAAAATATCTGAAATGCTGTAACGACCCACTATTTTGGACCATTCAAATCGACAATAAATCCACACATGCCGGACTTGAATAATTCAAAACAATGGATTATAAATAAAATTTGGCAAAATTCAACATATACAGTAAATAAAATAATCACAGATCACAGACACAGAGTAATAGAAAATAATGCAGCGGAAACAAAAAATAGTAGTTCATGAAGCTACTATATATATAACAGAGTTAAACATGATACAACAGAAATCTAGAATACATAGATGTCTCAATACAATAGTTAAATACAAGATCTGAATACATCACTGGAATCAACTGAATAACTGATAGCAGAATCGATAGATAGCTGGATCTCCAAGCGAAGCTCCAACTCCAAAGGTGAGTCTCAAATACTGGTACACTCAGTCTGACCCGAGCGTAAAGAAAAACACAAAACACTCGAGTCAGGATTAACATTCTTATATCAATAAATCTAACACAAGTGAAATAACGACTGAAATATGAGTAACTCAAAGGATGTTTGGGATAACCATCCTCTAAGGATCCGTTAAACTATCTACTATGTAATAGTGTACGCTAAGTAGATAATGCCTATCAGTAATATAAAGTATCAAAATAGCGTTAAGGCGTTACCATAATCCCCCTTAACACATTTTTATAATGTCATAGTCTATACAGCACCGTAAGCCCCACCGTAAACTAGTGGTTATCAAAGGGTACCCCATAAGTATAACACAAAACAAATCGTAGTGGTCGCGGATAGGATAATCAGAATGACAAGGTACATGAGGCGATACCAAGTAGGATACTACTAGTTGCGTGATCCAGACTGATGTTGAGCATAGCCAGCAGCTACCTCAACACCGCGAACAACACTCCCAAATCAAGGGGTGCACCCAAACCGAATCGCATAAGTAATAGATATGGTATCGAAGAAGTGTGTCCGCTAGAGGTGGCGAACCTCAATGGCCCGGCGCGGCTCCTGTTTTAGTCATGTCAAGGGTCATCCAACATCGTTCTCTTTCTTCAGTCAACGCGTTCACCAAACCATCCACTTCACTCTGGATCAACACTCCGCGTATATTAGTTATTAAAGTGGTTTTCGGTATCGATAGAGAGTATGTCCATATCCGATCCCGGTCTCTTTAATAACTACGTATTAATTACACCGATGGTCATTTAGTAAACTTTCAAAATAGTTTATATTTCAAACCGAAATATCATTGCCATTTCAAAATCATATCCATACGATATCAATTTCACTTTAAATAAATCCATTTCCAAAATCATATCAATTTCCAAAGTTATATCGCTTTCGAAATCGTGGTCTTTTAAAATCAAAACACTTTGGAAATCAAAACCTTGAAATTCATAACACTTTGAAACTATAGTTTGAAATCATAACATTTTGGAATTCATAACACTTTCCTCTTAAACAGTTTAGATATTAAAATTAGTGTATATAATAAAATAGTTTATAAAATAAAAATAGTTTATATACCATAGTTATAAGTTAAAATAGTTTATAATAAAATAATATATATTGAAAATGATTTATATAAAATAGTTTATATTAAAATAATTTATAAAGTAAAATATAAATAGTTGTAGATATAGTTTAAAAATACTTTATAAAATAAAATAGCTTCCACAAATTCACAAATCAATTCAAATTAACTCGACTTCCAAATTCAAACTTAATCAAATCTCAAATCATCAATTTCAACTCAATTCAATTTCTCAATAAATCATTTCGAATTATAACGATTTCAAATACAGATTTTAAACGCAAAATAAACCATTAAATTTCAATATATTTCAAAACTTTAAATATTCCACATTTCAAAAACTAAATTTGATAATTCCATTTACATCTCAATTTAATTCATTTCATTTGGTTTCTGAGATATTTCTTTAATCATTTCAATACATCTAAATACAACTTCAATTTACAAATTTATATAAACAAAATATCCCATTTATATTTATATAAGTTTGAAATATTCATTTAAGCCACTTTTTTTTTATCAAATTCAAGTTAGAAAACATATCTTAAAATTTCAATTTTAATAGATTTCAAATTAAACTTATTTAAGTATAATTCTTAAATAATTAAAAATTCTAAATCAAATTCAAATTTTATCTTTCAACCTGAAACATTATAAACTCTATATTTGAAAATATAAATTTTACATAAATACTTAAACATATTTTATATTGATTCAAATCAACTTTATTAAATCAACTTTAATAAATCTTTAAAATCAATATTTGTTAAAACGATATATTTCTTTTCAAAACCATAGAAATCAATTTCAAAATATTTATATATATAGACCAACGGTGTCTGTATAAAATTTTATACCCTATGGTCAAGTGAAACAGATATTTATCATTTCAATCCGTAATTTAAATTATATATACGGGTATATATCTTTCAACCCGTAATCCCAATTTAATTCAATGAAAATCACTTGGGTTTATCATTTCAACCCATAACGATTTTCTCCTATTCTACAGATCGTTCGGGTATGTATCATTTCAACCCATAGTGAATTCTATACTAACAGGGAACTTGCAGAGTGATAACAGATATGATAATAATATAACAGACATATATCATCAATATAAATAACAGTTAATGGTGTCAAGTGTCACAGGTGAACAAATACAGATAATAGGATATATATAGCAATATAAATAACAGATAATGGTGTCAGATATCACAGGTGAACATATGTCATATATAACAATGTAAATAACTAACAGCGGCATATTTCAATTGTCGTTTCAATTGAAATCAAATTTAATAAATATAAGAACATTAATAGTGAGTGATTGCTCACCTTTCGAGGCTAGAGAGGATAGACAATGAAATGAGCTATGAATCCAGGCATGAATTTCCAAGCAAAGCACGATTGAACACAAATTTGATGAGCAGAGCTGATAGCTCGGAATTAACGAAATCGAATCAAACTGGATTGATGAAGATCAAAGGTATAAGTGAACTCATATATATATATATACATATATATATATATGTATGTATAGCTATTTATAAGTATATAAAAAATCATATTCTAAATTCTAACACATATTAAATTAAATATATATGCATTTTTTTAAATCATTGTTTATACTTAAAATCAATATTGTTTTACTTATACACATATCATAAACTTTAAAACACCACCACTATAACATATAGGCAATACAGACCTATATATAACATATTTACTTATACACATATTATATTATAATATAAAATCTATCGGCATTTTGAAATCAAAGCACCTATACATATATAATGTATAAAAGACACATATTTTGGCAGACGTATTTCTTTTGTAGTATACGGACAAAAATCATTATATTTTCTTATTAAAACTGTTTCAAAATACAGCAAAGCTTAAGTAAATATTCAAATTCACTTTGACAATATACATATGTACAATGCACCAACATATAACAATTATTACCACCTATATAAATATAGAAACAGTTATAAACAAATTCAAACTATATTTCCAAACTGCTATAACAAATCACTTATACATTCGATACTGTCACTTGTATATTTCTATAAAACTGATGTGAACTTATATATGCAACCAACATATTATAAAATTCATATATACTGTCATACGAAATATATATATGATTTTCTTCTTAGGATCAATATTTAAATGAACATATGCAAAACTTATCCAAATATACACATGTTACTCAAACTATATGTAGGCTGGTATTCATGACAATATATATATTTAAATTTATATATAAAACTAGCATATAAACTTTCACACTTATTATATTATTATTATTATTATTATTATTATAAATATTTACAATAAGCTTAGTTTATAATAAAATACATATGTAGACTCATAAAGATCCAATATATACTCTTATGCAAACCTATGACTGTGAACAGCAGCTTGTATATATAACTTATATAAAAAAATTTCTTACTGATATATATATAATCAACAGATTATATTTCCTATATATAAACATATATATACATACCAGATGTATATCTAAGATAACATATCATGACCAACTATATATAATCATATGTTCAAACACAAGCAGTATATGCAACACTAAAACGCTTACATAAGTATATACATATACAAATTTAGATATACCAGTATACCAATCCAAAGATAATATATATATTTATAGCTACTAAAAATTGTATACAGACTATGTATAAACAAACATAGGTGAGCTTCTTCAACAGACATATGTAGACTACTCTATAAATGCAGACAAAGGAAGAGATAGCCACATATTAAAATATACAAGTACCCATAGATAGAAATTACTTGTTATATATATAAAATTGGGAAGAAAATTCTCATATAAAGAAAAAAGATATGCACACAGCCCCAAAATGAAGAAAGGAGGTAGGCTATCGAGTGAGGATGAAGGAGGAAAGGCCAGAGTGAGGCACGCTCAAGGCTAGGGGAGGCTGAGGCTCTGTGGCTGTGGGTATCGAGTGCAGGCTGCTGCATGGATGTCGAGGTGGCTCAGCTAAGGGGTTCAGCTGCACTTGTATGTTGATAGGGCGGCGAGTGAAAATGAGGCCGGTTGATGATGGAGAGTAGACGAGGTCAGAGGGAGAAATGGAAGAGCAGGCAGACTAGGTTTTGGCAAAGTGGGAGAGGGGAAGAGTGGGGTGGATTCACGGCAAAGATGGGAGACACGCTACAGGTTGATGGAGAAATTGTTGAGGGTAGCTTTGTATATCATAATTTTTTTAAAAGAATGCAAGAACCAGAGAACAAAAGAGAAATAGAAATAAAAATAAAAGGAACTAGAAGATAAAGTGAATTGGTGGAATGGTAAAAGGCAGGGTTTGAATTCTGTGAATTTTTAATTAGTAGTGACCCATGGTTATACGGTGAAATAGAAAGAGACTAGTGGCTGTTGGTTTCTCAAATGTACAATTGAAAGTTCACAAACTCAAAAGACAAAATACAGAATTGATACGGTTATTAGTACACAGGTTCCGCCGCGTACCGGCCATCGAAACACAGAAGTGAATATATCACGGGGATTAGCATGATGAGACGATCAAAACGGTATATAAATATCAGTGGTATGATTGAATTATAAAAATTCGAATTTTCTACTAGCGGAAATTGCAGCAAAAACGCAGAAAAATAAGATCGACGGAGCTAAAGAAGACAGAATTTGGAAAAACGAAAAATGAAGTCTTAGTCAGAAGATGAATTAGAATTTTTCTATGTAAAAATATTCAGGTTTGGAAAACATTTTATTATCACCAATTTTAACTGATATAAATTGAAATAAAATTACACTAGAAAATAAACTTCCAAATTATCTGATGAAAATTTACCAGTTGCTATGATTAATTAGACGCATTCCAAATATCAAATTTTTATTTCAAAATTTTATCGTTTAAAATTTCAACTAATTACGTTATTAAATAGTTAAAATTTACGGGTCGTTACACTCTCCCCCACTCAAAACTTTTCGTCCCCGAAAAGGAAGGAGGTAGGAGAATAGAAACAACCAGAAAGAAAATAGATTGGAATACAAGTAAAACAATTAATTTAAACCATATAAATTTCAATTTAAATTAATTAATTAATATTTAACAATTTGGTTAAATCCCTTTGAGTTCACTTAAGTTAAATCAATCTATCTATTCCTAAATTCATTATCTTATTATCTAGTCATCCTCAATTAACAATTCTTAAATCATCAATTTGTATAATCAATAATTGTACTCATATTTTATTCAACGGATTTAATTCTTTTATTCCAAATTATTATTAAGTTTTGTTTGCACCAAAATTGGTCACAACACCCGATAGTCGTTGAAAGCACCAGTGCGCAATCACAATTCACAAATAACAAATATGTAGAGAAATAAAAGGGAAGAACACTCAGAAAATTCAAAAGAATAGCAGTAAACAACACAGATTTTATAGTGGTTCGGCGATCTTGCCTACGTCCACTCTGAAGCTTATAATTTTATTGATTCACTTGATAACTTCAATCTGTTACAGCATATTACAATTGATGATAGCTCTGAAATTCGAATACAACAGTGACCATAAGATGTAGAATTGAATCCGGCAGAGTCTGGACGTGTAACGACCCGTAAATTTCAGTGGTTTTATTTATTTAATTAATTGAATTTGTGTGAAATTTTAAACGATAAAATTTCGAAATTAAATTTAATATTTGGAATGCGTCTAATTAAAGATAGCAACTGGTAAATTTTCGTCCGAAAATATGAAAATTTATTTCGCGCGTAAATTTACTTCAATTTAATCAGTTAAAAATTGGTGATAATAAAATATTTTCCAAAACCTGAATATTTTTCATAGAAAATTTGTAAATCATCTTCTGAGTGAGACGTCATCTTTCGTTTCGTCAAATTTGGATGTCTATTACTCCTTTTACCTTAATTCTGGCTGAATAGCAGCATTTTCGGTACCGATTATCGACTTTTGATCGGATGATCGTACCACCAATATTTGTATACCGTTTTGATCGTCTCGTCGTGCTGATCTCAGCGGTATATTTATTTCTTTATTTTGAGGTCCGGTACGCGACGGAAATAATAAAACGGTTCGTTGTAACGGTACCAAAAATTTCTGACTTTACTCCTTCCTTCGGTTCAAATTTCTAGCGTGCTCCTACATTAAAGCCTCTGAACAATTCAACCTATTTCTATTCCTATCCTACCGTTCTCCTCAAATAAATTAAATATATTACTAAAAGTACAAGTTCAAATATATATGAGCTGGCTTTACATTTTCTTAGATCTAAAGATTCATCTTCCTCCAATTCCACCTTTCTCTTCTCTGTCATTTTTCCATCCTCTCTCCTTGTATTATATTGGTTTCCTGAACGTGCACTATATTTGTTCTAAAACCCATCCTCCCCATGCTCCATTTTCTCGTGACTAGCTCGTAATTTTTCTGCCTTCTCCCAAAATAAACCACGTTGGCCACCATTTACAACTTAGCCACACCACACTTCAACCGAGACCAGCCTCGAAACCCACATCTCCAGACATCTTCCCCATCACGTTGATTCGCGTGCAGCCGCACCTCCCCTGACTGTCGCTACCCCACGCGGCGAGCCTCCGCCACCCTCCACCGTGAAACGCCTCCACTCGCTCTCCCCACCAGCTCCTGCCGAGCCCAAGCTCGCAACACCTCGCATCATCACTTCGTTCACTTCGGCCTTCCAGCCCACCCATTGACGTCATAACCTCCGCCTCGGCCATCTCATCATCAGGCTCCAGCCTTCGACCCATGTTTCACCAAGACCCGTTCGACCCAACCTCTACCCACGGCCACAGCCACACATCCAGCTCCTCCTCACAACCGATGCCAATCACAACCCCCTTGACATCCCTTCCCTACCATCAAGGCCGAACAATCTCCTCCTTAGCCGAGACTCCAACCCCACCGAGACATTACCCATGCCCCTCCATCACCGCGCCGATCTCACCCTCCCACGTTCATGTCCCTCTGCCGCCACTTCCCGCTCCGACTTCACTGCCTCAACTCGACACCTCCACCATTGTCGAGCCTTGATCATCTCATCGGTTCAGCCGGCTGCACCTTGGCCTTGCTCCTTCCTTCGCCGATTGCGTCTCGCACTTCCCTAGTCGCTGTGATCTTCAGCCGAGTCTCGGTGTCCTTTTTATTTATACAGGTTGGTCTGTTATAAGATTTGTATATAAATATAACAAGTTTCGTTTTATATTTTCGTTATAATATAAATGTTTATAGTCCAGTTTCCTATACATTAGGTCATATGTATTATGTTATATGTATTTGCTTATTTAAATACTGTTTTTAAATCGTTATATATATATTATGCGTGAGTTTTGTATTTTTCACATTGGATTTAAACTGTAAGTTTTATATCAGGATATCTATTATGTATAATAGCTTATTCATATTATGCATAAGAGTATATATATAAAGTCTGAATATTTTATAAGTTATAGTATTTTATATTATAAATAAGGTATTAACTATGTTTTTCTAAAAATTTTGCATAGCAGTTATATGTATATAGCTTAACTAAGATTGTATGTTGTGTGTCGTAGTATGTTTGCATACATTTCTTAGTCTTTCCTGTTTTGCATTGTTGGAAAGAAAGTTTATATATATATATATCAGTGTCTAAAGTATATATATATATATATATAATATGTTTAGGTTTCTGTAACTTTTTCCAGTAAAGTATGTGTTTTAATTTTAAGTTAACAGTATAATGTATAGAGTCTGGGTTAGTTATATATCTATCCGTTTATATAAGTATTGATTTTAATACAGTATGCATATATATTGGGTTATTTCCATAGCTGAGAAGCTGTTTGATTTGGTATTGGATTTTAAATAGGATATTTTAGTTTATGTATTACAGTATTGTTTTGAAGATAGTATAAACTTGATCATGTAAATATAGTGGGAAGACTAAGGTAAAATGTTATGGAAGATAGTATATGTTGACATGTTTTGCGAGTTGTTTTATAAGCATAGTAATAGCCAGGTCACCAGCAAAATGTATGTACTTTAGTTGAACGGATGAAAGGGCAGACAAACCAAAAACCTCGTAGCAGTGATATGTAGACAAAATGTTGATAAGACAATCAGTAGGACGATGCACCCGACACACACCACATATGTGTGTATTTTGCATTTTTTGTATATATGTATACATATATAATATAGATATGTTGTTTTATTTATGTGTTTATTTAAACCAATGATTTTGAAATATATATATATATATTTAATTTAATATATGTTTAAATTAATATTGATTTGAAAATAAATATAAATATATAAATATTTTCCGTTCTACCAAACTGATTTTGTTGTTCTTGATTTTCAGTTTATCAAGCTTTGTTCTTCGAACTCATTTCCATCATGCTTTGCTTCGAATTCGTACCAATCTTGCTTCGTTTTGGAATTCGTGCTTGGTTTGTAACTAATCTCACTATCGAAACTCTCTAACCTCGAAAGGTGAGCAATCAATCACGATTAATGTTCTTATATTTATTAAATTTGATTTCGATTGAAACGTTAATTGAAATATGCTGCTGTTAATTATTCACATTGTTATATATATATGTCATTATCTGTATTTGTTCACCTATGACATCTGACACCATTATCTGTTATTTATATTGTTGATATATGCCTGTTGATGTTATTTTTATTATCATATCTGTTATCACTCTGCAAGTTCCCTGTTAGTATAGAATCACTATGGGTTGAAATGATACATACCCGAACGATCTGTAGAATAGGAGAGAATCGTTATGGGTTGAAATGATAAACCCAAGCGATTTTCATTGAATTGAATTTGGGATTGCGGGTTGAAAAGATATATACCCGTATATATAATTTAAATTGCGGATTGAAATGATAAATATCTGTATCACTTGACCATAGGATAGAAAAATTATATACAGGCACCGTTGGTCTATATATATAAACATTTTGAAAATGATTTCTATGGTTTTGAAGAGAAATATATGGTTTTGATAAATTTTAAAAGATTCATCAAAGTTGATTTAATAAAGTTGATAAATAATATGTTTAAGTATTTATTTAATATCTGTATCTTCAAATATAGAATTTATAATGATTTGAAATTGATTGAAATTATATTTATTTAAGAATTATACTTAAATAAGTTTGATTTGAAATGTATTCAATTTTAAATTTAAAGAAGTGATTTACAACTTGAAATTTGAAAAGGTGACTTAAATGGATATTTCAAACGTATAAATATTTAAATGAGATATTTTGTTTATTTAAATTGTAAAATTGAAATTGTATTCAAATGTTATGGAAATGTTAAGCTAATATTTCAAAACTAAATAATTGTAAAGTGAATCTGATATGTATATAAATTTATCGAACTTAGTTTTGAAATGTTGAATATTTAAAGCTTTGAAATATATTAAAACTGAAATGGCTTATTTTATGGTTCAGATATGTATTTGAAATTGATAATTTGAAATGGTTTATTTAGAAGCTAAATCGAGTTGAAACGGATGATTTGAGATTTGATTAAAATAAATTAAATTTTTGGAAATCGAGTTAATTTGAAATCGATTTGTGGAATTTGAGGAAACTAATTTATTTTATAACGAAATTTTAATATCTAAACTGTTTAAAAGGAAAGTGTTATGATTTCCAAAATACTGTGATTTCCAGACTATGATTTCGAAAGCATTATAACTTTGGAAAGTAATATGATTTGATAATGGATATATTTGAAATGAAATGATATCGTATTAAATTGGGTTTTTGAAATGATAATGATATTTTGCTTTTGAAGTATAAACTACTTTGAAATGACCACGGTGTTATAATAACGATTGGTTAGCAAAGAGACCGGGATCGGATATGGACATACTCTCTGTCGATACCGAAAACCACTTTGACAACCGTGTACGCGGTGGAGATTCCAGAATGAAGTAGGATGGTGGCGGCGTTCTTAAGGTATGTTACGTGGACCCAACTCCCGTGAGTTGGCATAAGGTGGCTAAAACAGGAGCGATCTCGGACTAGTGAGGTAGCACCTCTTCTCGGACGCATTTCTTCGATATTATACTCTTACTTGTGATTTGACTAGATGGCCATCCTCCGATTTGGAGTGTTGTTGGAGGTGGAACGGTAGTGGCTTCTATGCGTATCCATCAGTCCATGTGCGTAATTGGTATATCTACCCTGGCATTGCCTAGTTGTGCCGTGTCACCTACCATATCGAGCTTTACTACGATTATGATTTTAAGATCCGACCGCGTTAAGGTTCTCCATCCCCTTAACGCTATTTTCCGATATGATTATACTTTACTTATTTAGACATTATTATAATAGCGAATATTACTACATAGTAAATAGTTTAACGGACCCTTAGAGGATGGTTATCCCAAACATCCTTTAAGTTACTTGTATTTCAGTTGATATTTCACTTGAGTTGGATTTATTAATATAAGAATGTTAATCCTGACTCGAGTGTTTTGTGTTTTGCTTTACGCTCGGGTCAGACCGAGTGATACAGCATTTGAGACTCACCTTTGGAGTTGGAGCTTCGCTTGGAGATCCAGCAATCTATCGATCCTGCTTTCAGTTATTCTGTTGATTCCAGTGATGTATTCAGATCTTGTATTTGATTATTGTATTGAGACATCTATTGTATTCGAGACCTCTGTTGTATCTTGTTTAACTCTGTTATATATATATAGTAGCTTCATGAACTACTATCCTTTTGTTTCCGCTGCAGTATTGTTATATTACTCTGTGTTTGTGATCTGTAATTATTTTATTTACTATATATGTTGAGTTTCTGCCAAATTTTATTTACAACGCAATATTTTGAGCAATTCAACTCCGGCATGAGTGTCTACCTATACACTTATAATGGATGCGAATGGTTGAAAATACTGGGTCGTTACATGTGGTATCAGAGCTCTGGTTTTAGGCAAAACTCTGCATATGTAGTAAATTCAATTACAGAATCACTTTCGTTCGAGCTTGTATTCCTTCTTCTTTGACTCAGTTCCTTTGAAGTTTGGAACGTTCCCTTCGGTTCCAAAGTCCATTCGTGTCTCCCCTATTCGTGTCTTTGATTCTGGAGTATCCCATAACTCCACTTCGAATGATCTCTATAATAAATCGGCGGTCTCGCCAATCTTCGAATAATTTGTACTGGGTGAAACTCCTTTACAATCGGTATTGATTCACCGGAGATTTCTGTATCCTCGGTTTACGATGCTGCTATCTATCCTATACCCGAATTCTACCTCTGGTAATCGAAGGTCGATTTGTTTTAGAATTCTACATCGATCTTATCTATGAAGTCCCGATTGACCCAGTTAAGGTTGCACGCGATTTATACAACTTTATCCATCTTCCTGTTTGAAATGCAATCATCTAACCTCCGTTTCGAGCCTATCTATTTTAGATTAGAATTCTCTTTGATTAGAGTCCCTCTATATTTGGATCTCTATCTTTGTGTTGGAATCCAATTCTGGAATCATCGTGTGAGGGAGTGTATTTGTAATTAATATAAAATAGTTTATGTTTATAGTGTGTTGTTTGAGTTGTTGATGTTGGTTTGGATTTTCGATCGATTCGTCTGATCAACGCTATCGATAGGATTCCCAAAACACTTGAACAGAGCTAACTGACACAATATAATTTTCAAATTTGATAAATGAAATAAATTTGTATGATTATATTATAAATATATAAGGAAAATTTCCTGGAATTAAAAGTTAAATAATTTGGTTATTGAAAATGATAATATTTGATTTTCATTTTATCGTTTTGTAAGTCATTGACTATTGCAAAATGACTATTGTTTATAAACTTATTTGGAATTGAAATGAATTTAAATTGAGAATTTAAGAATTAAATTTCTGGTGATTTCAAACTTTGTTTTAAAGTCTTAAAATGTATATTATTTAAAGTATTTTCGAATAAAATGGTTTTCAAAGAATTTTAAATGTTTAAATCAGTGCTCTTCTCGTTGTCGCTAGAAAATAATTTCGATGATGACGGCCGCATCATCGACATTCATTTTCGAGTTTCGAAGAGGAGAAACCATTCTGTAGCTTTGCTACGGTTTTGTTTTGAAAAAAATAAAAATAAAATACATTCGATTTGAATTTCTTCAGTATAATTTGATGTATATATATATACAGGTATCTGATTTTAAAAATTTAATTTGATTTGATATAAATATATTATATATATCTCTAAATTGTTTGAAGTAAATCAGAGATTTAAATTCTTAAACTTTAGATTAAAGATGATTTCAATTATAAACTAAAGTCAAAATTCTTGGATAAATAGTTAACTAGGAATAACTGAATTGTAAAATCTTATTTATATAATACTCAATTACATCTTAACATAACTTACCTAAAATTTTCAGAAGTTAAAAATGTAATTGGATAATATACAATATAAAATGAATTTATAAGTAAAATTTGAGTGGTTATAATAAATGTTATATACTTAAAATTTATTATAAGATGTTAGTAGAGAGAAATAGAATAATAATTCAATTGAATAATAGATGAGACAAATAAAATTTGATTTGCAAGAATTAATAAATTGGAATTAGATCAACTTATGGAAATACCTTGAATTTAAAATCAATTATTAAATTATATGAGAAAAAATTTTATTGGAATAAACTTAATAATAATTTGGATAAAGGAATTAAATTTGTTGAATAAAATATGAGTATAATAAATGATTATACAAATTGATGGTTTAGAAAAGGTTAATTAAGGATGAATAGATAATAAGATAATGAATTTAGAAATAGATGAATTGGTTTAACTTAAGTGAACTCAGTGGATTAAATCAAATTGCTAAATATTAATTAGTTTAAATTGAAATTATATGGTTTAAATTAATAGTCTTATCTTGTCTTTTAATCTATTTTTCTTTCTGATTGTTTCCATTCTCCTACTTCCTTCCTTTTCGGGGACGAAAAGTTTTGAGTGGGGGAGAGTGTAACGACCCGTAAATTTCAGTGGTTTTATTTATTTAATTAATTGAATTTGTGTGAAATTTTAAACGATAAAATTTCGAAATTAAATTTAATATTTGGAATGCGTCTAATTAAAGATAGCAATTGGTAAATTTTCGTCCGAGAATATGAAAATTTATTTCGCGCGTAAATTTACTTCAATTTAATCAGTTAAAAATTGGTGATAATAAAATATTTTCCAAAACCTGAATATTTTTCATAGAAAATTTGTAAATCATCTTCTGAGTGAGACGTCATCTTTCGTTTCGTCAAATTTGGATGTCTATTACTCCGTTTACCTTAATTCTGGATGAATAGCAGCATTTTCGGTACCGATTATCGACTTTTGATCGGATGATCGTACCACCAATATTTGTATACCGTTTTGATCGTCCCGTCGTGCTGATCTCAGCGGTATATTTATTTCTTTATTTTGAGGTCCGGTACGCGACGGAAATAATAAAACGGTTCGTTGTAACGGTACCAAAAATTTCTGACTTTACTCCTTCCTTCGGTTCAAATTTCTAGCGTGCTCCTACATTAAAGCCTCTGAACAATTCAACCTATTTCTATTCCTATCCTACCGTTCTCCTCAAATAAATTAAATAGATTACTAAAAGTACAAGTTCAAATATATATGAGCTGGCTTTACATTTTCTCAGATCTAAAGATTCATCTTCCTCCAATTCCACCTTTCTCTTCTCTGTCATTTTTCCATCCTCTCTCCTTGTATTATATTGGTTTCCTGAACGTGCACTATATTTGTTCTAAAACCCATCCTCCCCATGCTCCATTTTCTCGTGACTAGCTCGTAATTTTTCTGCCTTCTCCCAAAATAAACCACGTTGGCCACCATTTACAACTTAGCCACACCACACTTCAACCGAGACCAGCCTCGAAACCCACATCTCCAGACATCTTCCCCATCACGTCGATTCGCGTGCAGCCGCACCTCCCCTGACTGTCGCTACCCCACGCGGCGAGCCTCGGCCACCCTCCACCGTGAAACGCCTCCACTCGCTCTCCCCACCAGCTCCTGCCGAGCCCAAGCTCGCAACACCTCGCATCATCACTTCGTTCACTTCGGCCTTCCAGCCCACCCACTGACGTCATAACCTCCGCCTCGGCCATCTCATCATCAGGCTCCAGCCTTCGACCCATGTTTCACCAAGACCCGTTCGACCCAACCTCTACCCACGGCCACAGCCACACCTCCAGCTCCTCCTCACAACCCATGCCAATCACAACCCCCTTGACATCCCTTCCCTACCATCAAGGCCGAACAATCTCCTCCTTAGCCGAGACTCCAACCCCACCGAGACATTACCCATGCCCCTCCATCACCGCGCCGATCTCACCCTCCCACGTTCATGTCCCTCTACCGCCACTTCCCGCTCCGACTTCACTGCCTCAACTCGACACCTCCACCATTGCCGAGCCTTGATCATCTCATCGGTTCAGCCGGCTGCATCTTGGCCTTGCTCCTTCCTTCGCCGATTGCGTCTCGCACTTCCCTAGTCGCTGTGATCTTCAGCCGAGTCTCGGTGTCCTTTTTATTTATACAGGTTGGTCTGTTATAAGATTTGTATATAAATATAACAAGTTTCGTTTTATATTTTCGTTATAATATAAATGTTTATAGTCCAGTTTGCTATACATTAGGTCATATGTATTATGTTATATGTATTTGCTTATTTAAATACTGTTTTTAAATCGTTATATATATTATGCGTGAGTTTTGTATTTTTCACATTGGATTTAAACTGTAAGTTTTATATCAGGATATCTATTATGTATAATAGCTTATTCATATTATGCATAAGAGTATATATATAAAGTCTGAATATTTTATAAGTTATAGTATTTTATATTATAAATAAGGTATTAACTATGTTTTTCTAAAAATTTTGCATAGCAGTTATATGTATATAGCTTAACTAAGATTGTATGTTGTGTGTCGTAGTATGTTTGCATACATTTCTTAGTCTTTCCTGTTTTGCATTGTTGGAAAGAAAGTTTATATATATATATCAGTGTCTAAAGTATATATATATATATATATATAATATGTTTAGGTTTCTGTAACTTTTTCCAGTAAAGTATGTGTTTTAATTTTAAGTTAACAGTATAATGTATAGAGTCTGGGTTAGTTATATATCTATCCGTTTATATAAGTATTGATTTTAATACAGTATGCATATATATTGGGTTATTTCCATAGCTGAGAAGCTGTTTGATTTGGTATTGGATTTTAAATAGGATATTTTAGTTTATGTATTACAGTATTGTTTTGAAGATAGTATAAACTTGATCATGTAAATATAGTGGGAAGACTAAGGTAAAATGTTATGGAAGATAGTATATGTTGACATGTTTTGCGAGTTGTTTTATAAGCATAGTAATAGCCAGGTCACCAGCAAAATGTATGTACTTTAGTTGAACGGATGAAAGGGTAGACAAACCAAAAACCTCGTAGCAGTGATATGTAGACAAAATGTTGATAAGACAATCAGTAGGACGATGCACCCGACACACACCACATATGTGTGTATTTTGCATTTTTTGTATATATGTATACATATATAATATAGATATGTTGTTTTATTTATGTGTTTATTTAAACCAATGATTTTGAAATATATATATATATTTAATTTAATATGTGTTTAAATTAATATTGATTTGAAAATAAATATAAATATATAAATATTTTCTGTTCTACCAAACTGATTTTGTTGTTCTTGATTTTCAGTTTATCAAGCTTTGTTCGTCGAACTCATTTCCATCATGCTTTGCTTCGAATTCGTACCAATCTTGCTTCGTTTTGGAATTCATGCTTGGTTTGTAACTAATCTCACTATCGAAACTCTCTAACCTCGAAAGGTGAGCAATCACTCACGATTAATGTTCTTATATTTATTAAATTTGATTTCGATTGAAACGTTAATTGAAATATGCTGCTGTTAATTATTCACATTGTTATATATATATGTCATTATCTGTATTTGTTCACCTATGACATCTGACACCATTATCTGTTATTTATATTGTTGATATATGCCTGTTGATGTTGTTATTTTTATTATCATATCTGTTATCACTCTGCAAGTTCCCTGTTAGTATAGAATCACTATGGGTTGAAATGATACATACCCGAACGATCTGTAGAATAGGAGAGAATCGTTATGGGTTGAAATGATAAACCCAAGCGATTTTCATTGAATTGAATTTGGGATTGCGGGTTGAAAAGATATATACCCGTATATATAATTTAAATTGCGGATTGAAATGATAAATATCCGTATCACTTGACCATAGGATAGAAAAATTATATACAGGCACCGTTGGTCTATATATATAAACGTTTTGAAAATGATTTCTATGGTTTTGAAGAGAAATATATGGTTTTGATAAATATTGATTTTTAAAAGATTCATCAAAGTTGATTTAATAAAGTTGATAAATAATATGTTTAAGTATTTATTTAATATCTATATCTTCAAATATAGAATTTATAATGATTTGAAATTGATTGAAATTATATTTATTTAAGAATTATACTTAAATAAGTTTGATTTGAAATGTATTGAATTTGAAATTTAAAGAAGTGATTTACAACTTGAAATTTGAAAAGGTGACTTAAATGGATATTTCAAACGTATAAATATTTAAATGAGATATTTTGTTTATTTAAATTGTAAAATTGAAATTGTATTCAAATGTTATGGAAATGTTAAGCTAATATTTCAAAACTAAATAATTGTAAAGTGAATCTGATATGTATATAAATTTATTGAACTTAGTTTTGAAATGTTGAATATTTAAAGCTTTGAAATATATTAAAACTGAAATGGCTTATTTTATATTTCAGATATGTATTTGGAATTGATAATTTGAAATGGTTTATTTAGAAGCTAAATCGAGTTGAAACGGATGATTTGAGATTTGATTAAAATAAATTAAATTTTTGGAAATCGAGTTAATTTGAAATCGATTTGTGGAATTTGAGGAAACTAATTTATTTTATAACGAAATTTTAATATCTAAACTGTTTAAAAGGAAAGTGTTATGATTTCCAAAATACTGTGATTTCCAGACTATGATTTCGAAAGCATTATAACTTTGGAAAGTAATATGATTTGAAAATGGATATATTTGAAACGAAATGATATTGTATTAAATTGGGTTTTTGAAATGATAATGATATTTTGGTTTTGAAGTATAAACTACTTTGAAATGACCTCGGTGTTATAATAACGATTGGTTGGCAAAGAGACCGGGATCAGATATGGACATACTCTCTATCGATACCGAAAACCACTTTGACAACCGTGTACGCGGTGGAGATTCCAGAATGAAGTAGGATGGTGGTGGCGTTCTTAAGGTATGTTACGTGGACCCAACTCCCATGAGTTGGCATAAGGTGGCTAAAATTGGAGCGATCTCGGACCAGTGAGGTAGCACCTCTTCTCGGACGCATTTCTTCGATATTATACTCTTACTTGTGATTTGACTAGATGGCCATCCTCCGATTTGGAGTGTTGTTGGAGGTGGAATGGTAGTGGCTTCTATGCGTATCCATCAGTCCGTGTGCGTAATTGGTATATCTACCCTGGCATTGCCTAGTTGTGTCGTGTCACCTACCATATCGAGCTTTACTACGATTATGATTTTAAGATCCGACCGCGTTAAGGTTCTCCATCCCCTTAACGCTATTTTCCGATATGATTATACTTTACTTATTTAGACATTATTATAATAGCGAATATTACTACATAGTAAATAGTTTAACGGACCCTTAGAGTATGGTTATCCCAAACATCCTTTAAGTTACTTGTATTTCAGTTGATATTTCACTTGAGTTGGATTTATTAATATAAGAATGTTAATCCTGACTCGAGTGTTTTGTGTTTTGCTTTACGCTCGGGTCAGACCGAGTGATACAGCATTTGAGACTCACCTTTGGAGTTGGAGCTTCGCTTGGAGATCCAGCAATCTATCGATCCTGCTTTCAGTTACTCTGTTGATTCCAGTGATGTATTCAGATCTTGTATTTGATTATTGTATTGAGACATCTATTGTATTCGAGACCTCTATTGTATCTTGTTTAACTCTGTTATATATATATATAGTAGCTTCATGAACTACTATCCTTTTGTTTCCGCTGCAGTATTGTTATATTACTCTGTGTTTGTGATCTGTAATTATTTTATTTACTATATATGTTGAGTTTCTGCCAAATTTTATTTACAACGCAATATTTTGAGCAATTCAACTCCGGCATGAGTGTCTACCTATACACTTATAATGGATGCGAATGGTTGAAAATACTGGGTCGTTACAGGACGTTGAATCGCAAAAAGATCCCTTTTCTGTAGGCTTCAGAGTGCTATTTATAGGCATAGGAGGCTGAGATCGCGCTCAAACTTTGGGAGACTTCTTCTGGCACGTGAGTGGGGCCACGCGACCGGTACCACCAAGTTTCGACTCGATCTGTGATCGATACAAATTGATTTCGTATCCATCAAGAATTAGTCCAATTGAGCTAAAACTTGGCAGGAACATTCTTTACCTTGTGCGCAAGCTTCTGTGAAAATTTCGTAGCATTTGGAATTGTGGTTTGGGAGATATAATCGATGCGAGTTCAAATTGCTCGATGGCTGTCTGGTTCGAATCCATTAGTTCGAATCGGTCCATGTCGAATCGATTGCGTATGTGACAATGTGGTGATGTGGCGCGCCCTTCTCGTGCCGATCCTCTTTTCTCTCCGAGTTGGCCACGTCGTATCCATGAGTTTCGCCACACTTGCATCGAGTGCCGGGTTTGAATCAATCAACTACATGCGCTTCGTATTGATTTGGAGTATGTTTGGGCGTGGAGTTGATCGATTCGAAACAGTGGTTGAAGATGGATACAAAACTAATCGATACGAAGTAGTGCTTGGGGAACTGATCGGTACGAACGAGGATATGGAGGGGGATACGAACTTGATGGATTCGAACTATACAAAACTGGGTTCGAATGGATTGAGGCGATGTTATTCTGATGGATACGAACCCGATGGATTCGAATAGTACGGCCAAGGTTCGACTCGAACCAGATCGATTCGAACAGATCGTCATCATGCTACTGATCGAGTCGAGCTAGATTGATTCGAAATCCAACCTCCCTCCATGGATAAGAACAGTGTATTTTTTCTAACTTGTATCGATCATATGTCATTCATACGAACTCCGATTAACCTGAAATTTGAAACGTTGGCTTTCATGGCTTTGATTGTCATGTCTTATTAACGGTAGCCTGATCCGAGCTCGGACAAAATTCATCGATATCCATGGTGAAACAACGTATAACCAATCTTTGAGACGAACTGTCTTTAGTTTCCAGCCAATTTTTGGGTGTCACGGCCTTGCCAAAAGGCGGGATAACATTTGCCCCCCGAAACATGCCTTTCGATAGGAAGGTGTGTTTTGTAGTTCCATAAGCTGGATGTTCATATCTTATCATCGACCTGTGAAGAACTTGATAGTCTTTCCTGACCATGAATGACGATCGTTCGCGACCGTATGCCATTTGAGGTAATATGTGACCTTTCGAGGTTGGATGCCGTCCGCGGCAAATAAAGAAAGGGGACCGTTCATGATCGGATACCGTTCGCGGCAAATAAAGAAATGGGACCGTTCGCGGTCGGATGTCGTTCTGGACGAGTTGTGACCGTTCGCAATCGGGTGTCGTTCTAGACGAATTATGTTGGATTGTGACCGTTCGTGGTCGTATGGTGCACGAGATAAAATGTTATCGTTCGCGATCGGATGTCGCACACGAGGCAGAGTGTGATCGTTCGCGATCGAATGTTATACTAGATGAAGTGTGACCGTTCGCGGTCGGGTGCCGTATGAGGCAGATTGTGATCGTTCGCGATCAGATAGTCAATGGGGCTTGGTATCACTGGAGTTAGATATCACGTTCGGGTGAATTTCTGAATCAGCGATCGTGGCGGTTCGTCGCCATACAAGGTGTTCTTGTGGACCTTTCGCGATCCAAAGCATACGCAAGTAACTTCTTATACAGAATTGCAAATATCAAATTAACGTTCACATGAATTCCATAACAGAAATGTCCAAACAAACAAAGTCTAAATGTCCAAATCAACATGAAACAAAAGCAAAGCAAGGATGTCAAAGTGTAAATTCTCACTATGAGATGGCCAATAATCATTCAGAGCATGCCTGTGGATCGTTCGCGATCTCATACATGTGTGAATGGTGTAATGGTGTTAGTGAGAAGTTTACGACTTGTTCATCGTTATTTAAATCAATTGATAACCATACGGTGCCCCGGCCCGGGGTCAACCCTAGCTGATGTAGACGGTGGTTGCTCTGGTTCCACCGTTGGAGCTCGCCTTCTCACATACTGAAGTAGCCTACCGTTCCTGATATGCCCTTCTACCTCATCCTTCAGGTGTCTATAGTCATTTGTGCTATGACCGTTAAGCTCGTGGAATAAGCAATATTTGTCTGACTTTCTCTCGTCGGTAGTCGGATCCCGTCGCATTGGTCTACGATAGGCAACTTGCTCCCGGGTGTCTTGGTAGATTCGCTCCAAACCCTCGTTCAGTTCTGAATAGGTGGTAAATCGCGGCTCCCTCCGTTGCCGCTTTGACATGTCATCATTTTCTTCAGCCTTTCGCTTCCCTTTACCAGTCTCTGCACCTTTTCCAAGTGAATTACCGCCTCTAACTGCGTAAACATTGATTTCTTCTTCTCTCTACGTACGAGCATCCTCTAATCGCAAAAACTTTTTGGCTTCAAGAAAAAACTCTCCCAGGTCCGTAGGTGGATCCTTAGTTAGTGAATTCTTGAACTCTATGCCATCGGATATTCCAGATACAGCTGCCATCATGACCATAGATGGATCTGGTCGATCCACTAATGCTGCTGCCGCATTAAATCGCGTCAGAAAACTCCTCAAAGATTCCCCGGCCTTTTGTTTTAGAGTCGCCAAACTCATCACGTTCTTGGGTCTCGAAATATGAACCCTAAATTGTCTCATGAACCTTTCTGTCAAATCTGTCCAAGTCCCAATGGAGCCACTCTCCAGTTGTCTAAACCATAGCGCTGCAATGTCCGTCAAATACAATGGAAAGCCCCAGGCCATGACTTCCTGTGATGCCCCCAGCACTTCCATGTGCCTCATATACTTCGTTAGATGGACCGCTGGATCCGTCCGCCCATCATACATTTCCACCGATGGTAGCTTGAAGCCTGGTGGATTCCTGGCCTGCCTGATCGTAGGAGTAAAGGGACTCCTATGTACATCCTCCAAATCTCTATTGACTAATCCGCCTCTCATGGACCGTCTGACCATCTCTGCCAATCTGTCATTGTCGTCAAGCTGTGATCTTTGAGTGTTACCTTCGTTATGTCCCCCTGGCTGAGCGTTCATCTCTCTATTGCCACCGGGTTGCTCGGATGTCCCTGAATCTCTTCCCGGGATTGGATCAACATGCTCTAAGTGTGTGCCCCCAAGCTTCGGCGCTGCGCCAGATGGTGAAATGACCCTATTTATTTTACCTAATTTTACTAGGATTTTTTTTATCCTTAAATTTCCTAGAGTCATTAGCCTTTCTACTGAATTATCCAGGATCCTAATTTTCTACTGATATATTTATATCAGTTCATTAATAAATATATTCACATACATGTGAAGATGTATGTGACCCTCTTGCTTGAATCAGAGTGTTGGTAAGCAAGTGTGCATCCTGATTGAAATTGAATTTCTAATCATCCAGTTCATAGCTCATTTTCCTTTGTTTGATATTTGAATCATGGGAGTGAATTCACATAATCATATATAATTTATACCAATTAATTTTGATCATTCTTATGGTGATTGTCAGTTAGTTTGACTTAGCAAAGTGATCTCAGAATATAAAGCAAGCCATCATAATTTTAGTTTAATCATTTGATATTTGATCAAAGCCAGAAAGGAAAAATGATATACACATTTATCATTTTCAACATAAGTGATTTTATCACAAATTCCTTTACTTATAACCAAGTCAGTTGAATAATTCTTTCACAATTTATATAGTTGTATTTCTCTGAATCAAATCCATTCCCTAATCCCTGAGTTACCTCAGCTTGAATCCTATTTTAAAGGTTGCTTTACTGGATTTGAAAATCCAGATTTTATGGTCATTTAACAAGAGTAGTGTTTAAGTAATATGTGTGTATATCAGGTGTATTGTGCTCTCTGGACTAAGAAAGCTACTCAAAATAAAAGTGAATTGCTCAAGTATTTGGAAATGTCTTTGTACATGCATTTGCAAAGAAAGCTTCAGATTTTTCAAAGTGCATTTTCTTCCTTTAAACTCAAAAACTCTGGTCATCTTGATCAATCCGGACCTCATTATTTTTTAAGTGGGCTAACCTTATGACTAGGTCATCAAAAAATTAGTGCCTGGCTATTGCAATGTAAATTCAAATACAAGATACTTGAAAAATCCTTTGAAATATGTACACATCTTTATACATTGCACAAAAGTATATATATTGTTTCTTTTATCAAAGCACTTCTGTATACAATCACAAAATTCTTGAAATATTACTTCTAGCTAAAACTCAGATTTTTAACCTTTAGACTCAAAGTTTTTAAATACTTCAAAATTAACTAATACAATGTATATATATTCATTACTCACATATAGGCATATAGCATCTACAGATTTCTACCATAATACTCAAATATATATATTTTCTTGCATAGATTCAAATAAGTCTTTGGTTTTTCCCAACCTTAATACATTACCAGATTTAATTAAAACAACTAAATAAAATCCAAACATTCAAAACCATTACATAACAACTAAAGTAGAACTATAAAACTTCCAAGATTACATGCAAATAATTCATTCTAAGCTCTTATTTAATTCTAATTTAACATGCTTATCCAATCATTCTCATTAGCCATAGCAGCTTCCTATTTAGAACCAGCATTCCCTAAAAGAGCATTAGAGGCTGCCCCATTTAAATGAGACACCCCAGATGCCATAAGCAAACAAGGGTCAGATACAAGATCTGGTATGAGCGATATCAAAAATTCCATGATATTAAGTAGATAAGTGAAACATAAGCATTTTGTATGGGTTGGCATAATTTCTTTAATCAGTTTGTCTGACCTGTTTATGTAACATTGTGCATATGTGATCTGCATTAAGACTAATTATATACACACTTTCAACTAGGCAAACATACATGTCAAACAGAGATACTTAGGAACTATTTTAGCTCCAGTCCAACTAACCTAGGAATAACTCAAGTTCCTACTTCATCAATTTAAGGTTGCATTTACCAAGTTAATTCCTAGCCTCATTTGCCATAAAGGAATCACGGGGACACATTGCAATAAAATAATTCACAATATTGCACAAATGTAACGACCCGACTTTTTCTCCACAGAAAGTCGTATCATCATGAAGAAAGAAAGGGATAGAAGAAGAAAGGATAGAAAAGAAGAAACAACAACACAAAAGAATCTCACAGCGGAACGAGAAATATATTATATCACATAAGATATTACATAGTATCATATACATCAGAGTACACAATTTATACATCACAGAATAGACAGTTATAAACTTCTGTCTATTATACAACACAAGTACATCTATCATACACAGCGGAAACTCTATATATCTATTCGTTGAAGCCTCCTGCTCCACAGCTCCTCCAGAATTCGTCAAGACTAACCTGAATTCCCTTGACTACTCATACAAATTTGAGTACCCAAGAGTTTAATAAAACAGAAAATAAACACTTGGGTCAGACATGGGTCTGGTGTGAGTAAACGGTTAAATTGCTTAACTTTGAAAACCTTTGAAAACAAAAGTATCACGTAAGACTCCCCACAAATAAACATGGGTAAGTTTTTACCTTACGCTAACTAAAACATTTGATAGGAAATCCAGTTATATTATAATAGGGTCTAGGGTTTTCAAATAAATATGAAATAGCTGAAATTGTTACATTATTAAATTCCAGCATACTAGCCACAAAGTGAATTATACAATCAAAACCGTAAGGGCACGTAGGAAGAATGGGTTTCCATACAATGGCAGGGCTACTAGGGTACCGCCCGTCACAGTACGGGGCCTAGATCACCGTACCGAGGAGTACGCCCGCTCCCCTGCAACACAAAGCCGGAACCATCCCTTACTGGATAATTCCGAACAAGATAACCCCGTAGTTGGCGCGACCAACCACACATTAAGCCGAATAAAAGAAAAGGGACCTCTAAACAGGGATCTATCTTGCTCTCAGTGGGTGCTACCCACGAAACCTTGCTGCACCTCCCCTGTTTTAGCCATTCCCGGTTGATGAGGCTTGAGGTTACGATTACCTTTAATCAGAACATATCACTTAGAATGCTCATCGTCCGCTTGACGATGTGCTGAAAGCATTCAATCCATACAAGTTCGTTCCGGGTTCGAACGAAACCGAAGGCATTATCTCGTTACACTCGTTTTGGAATCACCCTCAGAGTTAACGACAATAACCCTTGCACTCTGAATCTTCATCTTCACTTGAGATTCACGACCTATCGTTAATTTGGATCGATGTGGTATTCGGGTCTCCAGACCTGGAATCTCGGTATACGGAAACCCGATCCCGGTCTCATCGAAATCCAAAACGTATCTTTTAAGGGCCAAGTTGTTTTAAGGTTAAACAATTCAACTTATCTATATTCATACAGATAGATAATTCACAAATCACAATTCATATTCACATTATCAAATAAACAATTGATCTATAACCAAATAGGTAATCCATATCAACATCACAATAGTTAATCTATATTACCATCATAATGCAACCAAGCATTCATACCACACAACATCCCTTATCTCATTTCTGAGATTACATCCATTCAAGACAATCAATGTCATTCATTCTTATATAAGCAATGATTTACTTAATCACAACATAATTAATTTAAAATGAATTAAATTAATTATCTCTATCTTTAATTAATTTAAAGTGAATTAAATTAATTACTTCATCTCTTAATTAATTTAAAATTAATTAAATTAATTACTTCATTATAAATCTTACTTATATAATCATTAATTAATTACAATAAATTAATTAATATTTCTCTAATTATCCACTTAATTAATTACCTTGATTAATTATACTTTAATTACATTTAAGTAATTATCCTTAATTAATTTCACAAATTAATTATTCTTAACCAAATACAGTAATTAACCTTTTAATTACTTCATTAATTAATTAATTATAATCAATTACTTTAATCCTTAATTAATTACAATTAATCACTTATCATTTGATTAATTAATCTTAATTAATCAACTCTTAATCATATCATTAATTAACTATAAACTAATGATCCCTAATTACATTTTTAATTAATTATTTTATTTAAATTAATTAAATAATTATTCTTAATTAAACCACAATTATTAATCATCTTTGATTAACCAAATCCAGTAATTAACTTCCCTTAATTAATTACTTTTTAATTAATTACCTTAACAAATAATTAATTACTTTATTAATTAACCTTAATCCTTTAATTAAATAAATTATTTAATTAATAACACTAGGTAATTAACCTTTAATCACCTTTATTTAATTATTTATAATTATCCTCTTATTATTTAATTAAATAATTTCTCTTTACTTAATTACATCTAGTAATTATTCCTTAATTACTCAATTCAGTAATTATACTTAATTAATTTATAAGTGAGTATCTCAAATTAATCACCAATTAATTACTTAGTTAATTATTAAATTAATTATTTAAATTTAATTAAATAATTTCTTAACTATTTATAGTTAAAGATCTTAATTAAGAAAAATCATTTATCTTAATTAAATTAATTAAATTGACCAACAATTTAATTATCTCCCCATATTAATTATCTTAAATTAATCAAACTCTTAATTACTTAAGATAAATTCTTTATTATAATTGATTATTTAATGCTTAACATTAAATTTATTTAAAAATAAAACATTTGGAAATCAATTATAATTAAAACATTATAAACTTCTATTCCATTTTCAAAATCTTTAACTTTCTAAAGTTATTAAATAAATTTTAAGGCAATAACATTTTGAAAATCCACCTTCCTATTCTTCTTTTAAAACTTATTTATTTAAATTATTTTAAACTTGTTAAAACAATTTTCTAGAAACAATTTAGTTTAATAGGTAAAAATCTTGTTTACCTTTATTTTAAAAGTCAAAAATACTACAATATAAATTTCTTTTGCTTTTAAAACTTCAAAACATTTCCTGTTCAATTCTTAATACCAGCTAATCCCCAAACCCGAGTAAAACCCCTGGAGACTCGAAGAAACACTCGCGTTAACCCACTACTTCCTTGCTTCGAGTAAAACTCGAATATACTCGAATGAAAACCCGAGAACAAGCTTTCTTCCCCAAACTCGAAATTCAGATGCACGCAAACGTGCTCGTGCACGTGCACGTTTCTTCTGATCGACGACGAACTACGTTCTGGCCTCCGGCAACTCTACTTCGACCACATCTTCACGATCGATCACCCCAACATCCTCGATACGAACGAGAATCGAATTCGAGCGATGAACCCATCAGTTCGAAAAACACCATCACCGGTAAAATCACCCTCCACGGCAATCAACGCTTCGAGACACCTCGCCACCTTCGCCGAAGCTACCCTACGTCGCCTCGAACCCACAGAACCACGTGCGATCGCTTCCGGTTGCTTGTCGTCGCCATGAAAACCCATCCTCCGACATCGATTTCAAACTAACAAAAACCCTATTTAGACTTCGAATGATTATCACAATGAATTATAAAATCCACGACCATTTTTCTGATGATCAGCAACCTTCAATCCTCCTCTGGCCACAACCCCGAGTTCCCTGACCTCCGCGATCACTAGCATTAGCCCAAAATGACTTTTCCGTTCATCTCACCATTACTCAACAAACTTAAAACTAAAAATTGTGATATAGCTATTAAAATTCATGGTTTTCAACTACGAATTCAATTATATAATCAAAACTTAAAATTGAATTAATAAATTTTTGACCAAATTTACATCTTTACTGTTGTTTATAAAATTTCGAGATAAATACTTTATAAAAATTTCAGGTCTTATTTTTAGGAGTTATACTACATGTTTTTGAACATCTTTCATTCACAAACCAATGGCTAATAGTGATTAAATGATAAGAAATTTGATTTTTTTAAAAGAATTCAAGCTCTGACTAAATCAACAGAGACTATATCATAACTATACAGGCATTCAAACATTCATATACAAACATGCATTCAATTCAATTCAAGTATTTCAGATAACAGCATGATATTCATTCAAAATAACAATATGAAATCCAGGATTTAAAACTGTTTTTAAAAACAAGTTTACTCACCAGTTGTATAAGAGAACAGAGAATATATTCTGTTTCCAGGCTTGTTTTCCAGACTGCTATGTTTGATTTTGAACTTGCTTTGTAGAATTTTAAATTTGTTGTTGATTTCCTTATTTGATTGCATGTCTTCAGATTTAAATTGAAGATTTGAAGCTGTTATTAAATTTTGCCTTTGATCTCCTTTTGATTTGCAGTTGAATTTCCAGATTTACTTCTTCTTTTGCTTTGAGTTTTAGATTTCAGGTTTTCATTTTTATTTTTGATTCTAGAATTCGAATTATTTTTAGTGGAGAAAGAAGTGAAGATAGTTTTAGAGCTGAAGAAAATAAATGTCAGATCTCTTTCTATGTTTTGAAAACTTTTTTAAACTTAATTACCAAAGAGAAAATAAAAATGAAGCCACTTGTCCTCTTTAATTAGCTTACACATATGTTTACAATTTACAAATGTTTTCCAACTATCCTTATATGTTTACAAGTGTAAATTCCCTTTTATTTTGATTTATTTAAATCCTACATGTGTATTTATAAAATATCTATATGTATATAAAAATGTATTTATCCTTTTATAATTTATGCTTTAATCAAATATTTATAACATATTTATAAATGCTTGAGAAATTGAGTTTAACTCTATATATATATATTTTTACAAACCTATTTTGACTTATATTTGAATTTTAAAAATGAAAGAATCTTAAAACCAATTAACTTCTTATTTTAAATCTTATTTAAAAATTAAACTAAAATATATCTTTATAATAAATAAGAAATTATCTTTGTTATTTAAATCTCAATTATCATTTCCAAAAGTATTAAGTCAAATTACAAATTTCCAAATTACAAATTATATAAATATTAAAGTTTGAAAATACTTTATTAAATTCAAATTCAATATTCTTTTCATTCCAATATATGCAAATATATATATTCTAAATGAAAAGTACTTTTAACATTAGCTTGATAATTATCCTATTGAATTTAATACATAACTTCAAATAACAATATATATATATACATATATATTATAATTTGAAAACTTATCCTTTTATTAAACTAAAGACTCCCTATTTATAATATATATACCTATATATATACATTATAAATATAAACACTTATATTAGTTTTAGAAAGATAAAACTTCCCAATTTAAAATTGTTAGAAAAGATATAAATAAATATTTCCAATATTAAAATTTTATTAGCCTTTTAAAATAAATAAACTTGTCAATCTATAAAATAAATCAACAAATCAATTTAATTATTAATAAAGATTATTAAATTGATATTGCCAAATTTCCGGGATATCACATTCCTCCCCCCTTAAAATAATTTCGTCCCCGAAATTTAAAAGCAAAGATAATTTAATAACCCAGCAAAATTTTAGACAGCAACCATACATATCAATCATACACTATTAATCATAGCAACCATTTATTTCTAACAACCAAATCTAACTTATTCTGATACAAATTCAGAATAGGTCTTCCTAATATTATCTAGAGTTCCCAGGTATATATACTGGAATACTCATTCTATAGGATCTTAACTAACTATACTACAATAATCTAGAACTCCTTCATCTGATCCTACAAATCTGAACAAGATATCAGCTAAACTCAAAATCATCCCAACTACCAAATTCTTCTGAACTGCTGATTCCATCACTCGATGATTCATACACATATTCCTCAGAGATATGTGAAATAAAATGAATTCCAGTTATCCGAACTGGCAACTCAATCCTGGGGATCAAAATCTAATCTCCAGAGAACACAGAAAAACTCAAAATACTTCCGGAACTAGCTCTTTAGTTTTTCCACACCTTATATCTCCTTTGATCGGAGAAACTTAAGTAATATCCAAATTCAACTTCAAATTCCAAATTCCATCAATTCTTAACTGCATAACTCTCCTGACGATCCTGAGTCACTTCATCCTTCCTGATCAGCTTAGCCCTTGCTGATGCTTCTTGAAACAGACTAGACCAACATCAAACCAATTTCCGGATCCTACTCAACAAAAATGGTTCTTCAAAAATCACCGAAATCAAGAACACAACTCTACTCTACAAACATTAGAGAACTTCGAACTACCTCTCCTATCTGAAATAGTCAAAACAGTTGCACTTGACAACTTTACCTCCAAATCCCGAAAATTTCTTCACACTTAGAGATACACTTGAATTTCCTATAGAAATCCTCTACTCGAAGAAAATTACAACT
This sequence comes from Allium fistulosum, assembly GCA_030737815.1. NCBI lineage: Eukaryota > Viridiplantae > Streptophyta > Magnoliopsida > Asparagales > Amaryllidaceae > Allium > Allium fistulosum. The sequence goes on along the minus strand of CM060902.1, from coordinate 1,362,076,315 downwards.
CTCGGTTACTTCCACTCTAGAATAGCTGCTATCTTGCTTTCGCTGCACAATTCTGATCTTGAACAGATGAGAATGCCATCGGAGAAACTCGAGCACAAACTTGATCATCCACAGTTCACCATATCTATAAAATCTTAGTGAACCATTCGACTTGGTCAAAAACACCTTAACAGAATCCTCACCAGAAAATTAGGTGTGGTCAATCCCTCTCCAAAGAATCCTGAGCTGCTTCACCAAATTATTCTCTAGGAGACATCCTTCTACTAAGCTGAACTTCTGGTAACTCCACGAATCAAGTCAATACGGAATCTCAATCTCCAATAATCCCAAGAGAATACTTAAACAATCGCAAGTCACTTTTGCGATCAGCTCGGCCTAATTTCCAAAGATAACTGTTCTCTCTTCACTAATCAGAACAGCTTATATTTGACTAACCAATCCATCGAAGAAATGGATTCACTCTACTGCTTCTGAACTTCACCTTCAGAAAAACTGCTCAGCCAGAAACTTCTGCTAACACAGAACACTCCGAGTCGCATTGCTGCCACAAACCAAAGACTTCTTATCTGAAAGTCCTCGAGAAACTCGGACCTCAAAGCAAATAGAAACACCCCACTGGACTCAGCCACAACACCAAAACAGACTCACTTCTTCAAACTTGTTCCAGAAGAAACATCTTCAGAAACGTCCATAGCCACCGTGTCTCATCACACAGCTACTACTTCCTGAGGTTACCAAAATACCATCACTCTCTTCAGCTCATCCAATAGATCTACTCTATTCATCCAACTTCAAAGATAAACTCTAAACCATAACTGGTTTCCTTCAGAGATCGGTGAAATCTTTACACCACAACAAAGTTCACTCGAGACAGTATTAGGTCTACAGTCTCGTCAGATATACTTCCAACCTCAACACTCAAATTCTAACTATTGGTAGTTGTGTTACTCACACTACCACCTTATCTACCTTTATAACTTATATTGGAAAACCCGAACAGGTAACCCAACAAATAGGTAGAAATATATATATATTTAAAATGATACTTTTTATATAGAAATTATTTCTGGGTAAAATTATTTCATTTACCTCTTTAAAACAATATTGTGTCCGTTGGCCTGGTTCAAGTGTTTAGAGATCCCTATCAATAACGTTAGCTACTCGTATTGACCAGAATCCATATACCACTCAACCGATCAATTAACACAATATAAAATCATTTTTATATAACTAACAATTACGCGCTCTCAAGATAGACACCACTTCAGAGCCTAGGTATTCACTCAACCTACTGCTCTGATACCAACTGTAACGACCCGACTTTTTCTCCACAGAAAGTCGTATCATCATGAAGAAAGAAAGGGATAGAAGAAGAAAGGATAGAAAAGAAGAAACAACAACACAAAAGAATCTCACAGCGGAACGAGAAATATATTATATCACATAAGATATTACATAGTATCATATACATCAGAGTACACAATTTATACATCACAGAATAGACAGTTATAAACTTTTGTCTATTATACAACACAAGTACATCTATCATACACAGCGGAAACTCTATATATCTATTCGCTGAAGCCTCCTGCTCCACAGCTCCTCCAGAATTCGTCAAGACTAACCTGAATTCCCTTGACTACTCATACAAATTTGAGTACCCAAGAGTTTAATAAAACAGAAAATAAACACTTGGGTCAGACATGGGTCTGGTGTGAGTAAACGGTTAAATTGCTTAACTTTGAAAACCTTTGAAAACAAAAGTATCACGTAAGACTCCCCACAAATAAACATGGGTAAGTTTTTACCTTACGCTAACTAAAACATTTGATAGGAAATCCAGTTATATTATAATAGCGTCTAGGGTTTTCAAATAAATATGAAATAGCTGAAATTGTTACATTATTAAATTCCAGCATACTAGCCACAAAGTGGGTTATAAAATCAAAACCGTAAGGGCACGTAGGAAGAATGGGTTTCCATACAATGGCAGGGCTACTAGGGTACCGCCCGTCACAGTACGGGGCCTAGATCACCGTACCGAGGAGTACGCCCGCTCCCCTGCAACACAAAGCCGGAACCATCCCTTACTAGATAATTCCGAACAAGATAACCCCGTAGTTGGCGCGACCAACCACACACTAAGCCGAATAAAAGAAAAGGGACTTCTAGACAGGGATCTATCTTGCTCTCAGTGGGTGCTACCCACGAAACCTTGCTGCACCTCCCCTGTTTTAGCCATTCCCGGTTGATGAGGCTTGAGGTTACGATTACCTTTAATCAGAACATATCACTTAGAATGCTCATCGTCCGCCTGACGATGTGCTGAAAGCATTCAATCCATACAAGTTCGTTCCGGGTTCGAACGAAACCGAAGGCATTATCTCGTTACACTCGTTTTGGAATCACCCTCAGAGTTAACGACAATAACCCTTGCACTCTGAATCTTCATCTTCACTTGAGATTCACGACCTATCGTTAATTTGGATCGATGTGGTATTCGGGTCTCCAGACCTGGAATCCCGGTATACGGAAACCCGATCCCGGTCTCATCGAAATCCAAAACGTATCTTTTAAGGGCCAAGTTGTTTTAAGGTTAAACAATTCAACTTATCTATATTCATACAGATAGATAATTCACAAATCACAATTCATATTCACATTATCAAATAAACAATTGATCTATAACCAAATAGGTAATCCATATCAACATCACAATAGTTAATCTATATTACCATCATAATGCAACCAAGCATTCATACCACACAACATCCCTTATCTCATTTCTGAGATTACATCCATTCAAGACAATCAATGTCATTCATTCTTATATAAGCAATGATTTACTTAATCACAACATAATTAATTTAAAATGAATTAAATTAATTATCTCTATCTTTAATTAATTTAAAGTGAATTAAATTAATTACTTCATCTCTTAATTAATTTAAAATTAATTAAATTAATTACTTCATTATAAATCTTACTTATATAATCATTAATTAATTACAATAAATTAATTAATATTTCTCTAATTATCCACTTAATTAATTACCTTGATTAATTATACTTTAATTACATTTAAGTAATTATCCTTAATTAATTTCACAAATTAATTATTCTTAACCAAATACAGTAATTAACCTTTTAATTACTTCATTAATTAATTAATTATAATCAATTACTTTAATCCTTAATTAATTACAATTAATCACTTATCATTTGATTAATTAATCTTAATTAATCAACTCTTAATCATATCATTAATTAACTATAAACTAATGATCCCTAATTACATTTTTAATTAATTATTTTATTTAAATTAATTAAATAATTATTCTTAATTAAACCACAATTATTAATCATCTCTGATTAACCAAATCCAGTAATTAACTTCCCTTAATTACTTCCCTTAATTAATTACTTTTTAATTAATTACCTTAACAAATAATTAATTACTTTATTAATTAACCTTAATCCTTTAATTAAATAAATTATTTAATTAATAACACTAGGTAATTAACCTTTAATCACCTTTATTTAATTATTTATAATTATCCTCTAATTACTTAATTAAATAATTTCTCTTTAATTAATTACATCTAGTAATTATTCCTTAATTACTCAATTCGGTAATTATACTTAATTAATTTATAAGTGATTATCTCAAATTAATCACCAATTAATTACTTAGTTAATTATTAAATTAATTATTTAAATTTAATTAAATAATTTCTTAACTATTTATAGTTAAAGATCTTAATTAAGAAAAATCATTTATCTTAATTAAATTAATTAAATTGACCAACAATTTAATTATCTCCCCATATTAATTATCTTAAATTAATCAAACTCTTAATTACTTAAGATAAATTCTTTATTATAATTGATTATTTAATGCTTAACATTAAATTTATTTAAAAATAAAACATTTGGAAATCAATTATAATTAAAACATTATAAACTTCTATTCCATTTTCAAAATCTTTAACTTTCTAAAGTTATTAAATAAATTTTAAGGCAATAACATTTTGAAAATCCACCTTCCTATTCTTCTTTTAAAACTTATTTATTTAAATTATTTTAAACTTGTTAAAACAATTTTCTAGAAACAATTTAGTTTAATAGGTAAAAATCTTGTTTACCTTTATTTTAAAAGTCAAAAATACTACAATATAAATTTGTTTTGCTTTTAAAACTTCAAAACATTTCCTATTCAATTCTTAATACCAGCTAATCCCCAAACCCGAGTAAAACCCTGGAGACTCGAAGAAACACTCGCGTTAACCCACTACTTCCTTGCTTCGAGTAAAACTCGAATATACTCGAATGAAAACCCGAGAACAAGCTTTCTTCCCCAAACTCGAAATTCAGATGCACGCAAACGTGCTCGTGCACGTGCACGTTTCTTCTGATCGACGACGAACTACGTTCTGGCCTCCGGCAACTCTTCTTCGACCACATCTTCACGATCGATCACCCCAACATCGTCGATACGAACGAGAATCGAATTCGAGCGATGAACCCATCAGTTCGAAAAACACCATCACCGGTAAAATCACCCTCCACGGCAATCAACGCTTCGAGACACCTCGCCACCTTCGCCGAAGCTACCCTACGTCGCCTCGAACCCACAGAACCACGTGCGATCGCTTCCGGTTGCTTGTCGTCGCCGTGAAAACCCATCCTCCGACATCGATTTCAAACTAACAAAAACCCTATTTAGACTTCGAATGATTATCACAATGAATTATAAAATCCACGACCATTTTTCTGATGATCAGCAACCTTCAATCCTCCTCTGGCCACAACCCCGAGTTCCCTGACCTCCACGATCACTAGCATTAGCCCAAAATAACTTTTCCGTTCATCTCACCATTACTCAACAAACTTAAAACTAAAAATTGTGATATAGCTATTAAAATTCATGGTTTTCAACTACGAATTCAATTATATAATCAAAACTTAAAATTGAATTAATAAATTTTTGACCAAATTTACATCTTTACTGTTGTTTATAAAATTTCGAGATAAATACTTTATAAAAATTTCAGGTCTTATTTTTAGGAGTTATACTACATGTTTTTGACCATCTTTCATTCACAAACCAATGGCTAATAGTGATTAAATGATGAGAAATTTGATTTTTTTAAAAGAATTCAAGCTCTGACTAAATCAACAGAGACTATATCATAACTATACAGGCATTCAAACATTCATATACAAACATGCATTCAATTCAATTCAAGTATTTCAGATAACAGCATGATATTCATTCAAAATAACAATATGAAATCCAGGATTTAAAACTGTTTTTAAAAACAAGTTTACTCACCAGTTATATCAGAGAACAGAGAATATATTCTGTTTCCAGGCTTGTTTTCCAGACTGCTATGTTTGATTTTAAACTTGCTTTGTAGAATTTTAAATTTGCTGTTGATTTCCTTATTTGATTGCATGTCTTCAGATTTAAATTGAAGATTTGAAGCTGTTATTAAATTTTGCCTTTGATCTCCTTTTGATTTGCAGTTGAATTTCCAGATTTACTTCTTCTTTTGCTTTGAGTTTTAGATTTCAGGTTTTCATTTTTATTTTTGATTCTAGAATTCGAATTATTTTTAGTGGAGAAAGAAGTGAAGATAGTTTTAGAGCTGAAGAAAATAAATGTCAGATCTCTTTCTATGTTTTGAAAACTTTTTTAAACTTAATTACCAAAGAGAAAATAAAAATGAAGCCACTTGTCCTCTTTAATTAGCTTACACATATGTTTACAATTTACAAATGTCTTCCAACTATCCTTATATGTTTACAAGTGTAAATTCCCTTTTATTTTGATTTATTTAAATCCTACATGTGTATTTATAAAATATCTATATGTATATAAAAATGTATTTATCCTTTTATAATTTATGCTTTAATCAAATATTTATAACATATTTATAAATGCTTGAGAAATTGAGTTTAACTCTATATATATATATTTTTACAAACCTATTTTGACTTATATTTGAATTTTAAAAATGAAAGAATCTTAAAACCAATTAACTTCTTATTTTAAATCTTATTTAAAAATTAAACTAAAATATATCTTTATAATAAATAAGAAATTATCTTTGTTATTTAAATCTCAATTATCATTTCCAAAAGTATTAAGTCAAATTACAAATTTCCAAATTACAAATTATATAAATATTAAAGTTTGAAAATACTTTATTAAATTCAAATTCAATATTCTTTTCATTCCAATATATGCAAATATATATATTCTAAATGAAAAGTACTTTTAACATTAGCTTGATAATTATCCTATTGAATTTAATACATAACTTCAAATAACAATATATATATATATACATATATATTATAATTTGAAAACTTATCCTTTTATTAAATTAAAGACTCCCTATTTATAATATATATACCTATATATATACATTATAAATATAAACACTTATATTAGTTTTAGAAAGATAAAACTTCCCAATTTAAAATTGTTAGAAAAGATATAAATAAATATTTCCAATATTAAAATTTTATTAGCCTTTTAAAATAAATAAACTTGTCAATCTATAAAATAAATCAACAAATCAATTTAATTATTAATAAAGATTATTAAATTGATATTGCCAAATTTCCGGGATATCACAACAAAGATCTCAGGGCTTAAACAAACCATGTGCCAACTTGCATACTTTAAATACAACAAGCATTCCAGCAGTCTTCTTGGCTTACAGTCCTTAGTTTATTTACTAAGTGTTCATGTTTGATCCTATCATGAGATAGCTAAGTGATTGAATCACAGTGTACATGAAACATTACACAAATTTTATAAGCATAATTCAAAAATATGCTAACATTCATTTCCAGGGGAAATCATATTTTCAAATATTCTGGCTTAAAGAAAATACAAGAATATTTACAACTGTGAATAGAGACTAGGCATGTGGGTTATTATTGTTTCATAAGCAACCATGTTTGAACTAAATTCAAGATCTAGCTTAAACAAGATTTCTGGCTCATGGTTTTCTATTTGATCAAGGGTTCAACACTTTTGGATATTTCCATTGCAACCTTGAATCTTTCATTTGAGCCTCAGCACTTACACAAGTGTAATGCAACTCATATATATATTTTGATTTCTATATTTTCCATCCCATATCTAAACCAGTTACAAGTATTCTCTATTTACTTTCATGATTCATACTTTAACATTTCTGGGTGTAACCAAACAGAGCAAAATATTCAACCATCAAAGTAATCAAAAGCATTCATAAACACCCATTAAAGCATCCATTAAAACCATAGTAATAAAATCAGAAATATGTAGAAAAATTACATAAACTTGGCTGCCTCTTAACAGGACTTAATGCCATGGGTTTAGTGAGATTACTCACAGAAAAATGCTCCTCTTGCTTGATCCAGAAAAGAAACCTTTTAAAACTTTCCTTTCTGTTTGCAAATATTTTCCTTCTTTATTTTCTTAAATGTCTCGGGTAGAAAATGATCTTTCTGGTTTATACTTGGATTTATAAGAGAGGTTTTCTAGGGTTTTATCATTGTAAATTCCATTCCTACCCTGGCTAAAACTCATGCATTTTGCATTTCAGATTTGCTTATTTTTCACCCTTAATACCCCGACCATATGTGATGCTTACTTCCCTTTTTCTTTTCCAGAATATATTATATTCTTCTTAGGTCATGATAATTGTGTGACATTGTCACTTGTTTATTTTCAAAAAAAATCCTCCTTTCTATTTTCTGCCTAAAGCAATTGTTTTGCTTGCAATATGTCTCTTGCTATTTTAGTGTTACACTTTTCCTTGCTTATTTCTTTTTAATATTTTCAGTACTTATAGGAATGTACATATGCATACATATCTTATCTAGGCTTATTTAACTCCTCCTTAATTTCAGAAAGACATGCAAATATATGTACATACAGGTTTCAAATCCTTATAACATTTTTTTCTGGGTTTTAAGTAAGATCTGTTTACTGATTCAAAACAACACTTACTTTTTCTTATTTTCTGGGATAATTCATATAATTCCAGAAATCAAATATCCATATTTGGTTTAATAATTTTCATTACAAAATCATGTTTGTAATGCTTTTTTAATTCTTGTTTTAATTTCAGGAGATTTGGAGTTCTTCCTTGTGCCATATTAGTGTGCACGTGCACACATGCACACACACTTGCACACAATTAATTCCATACATTCCTATATAAATAAATTCATATATTTTCAAAAATTCAACCAAAATAAGATTCCATGAATTTCTAGGGCATTACAATCACCCCACCTTTTTAAGAATTGTGTCCTCACAATTTTCTCATTTTTACTTTAAATATTTCCAGATTTTATAAAATCTATCAAACATTGCACAAGCAAACAATTCAGTCAAAACAACCATACTTATTAAACTTTTTAGGAGTTTAGAATTTACCTTTCATTGCAAAAAGCTTAGGGTAATCCATCTTTATCTTATCCTCTAACTCCCATGTACAATCATTAGGGTCTAGGCTCCATTGAACCATTACCAATTTCAGAGTTTTGCTCCTCAACTTCTTTTCCTCTTTAGCTAAAATCTCTACTGGTTCTTTCTCATAGACTAAATCAGGATTTATTTGGATTTGAGTGGGTTTCTCTAGAATTTCCTCTTTATCATACACCCATCTCCTAAGTTGTGATACATGAAATACATTGTGCATTGCACTCATCTCTTCTGGTAGCTCCAACTTGTATGCTAATGAACCTACTCTTTCCAAAATCTTGTAAGGTCCAACATATCTTGGGGTAAGTTTTCCCTGCTTGCCAAACCTCAACACCTTCTTCATGGGTGAAACTTTGATGAAAACATAATCACCAACTTCATATTCTACCTGCTTCCTCCTTACATGTGCAAACTTCTTTTGCCTATCTTGAGCTTCTGTCATTCTTCTCCTCACAAGTTCAATTTTCTCTGTAGTCTCTTTAACATACTCAGGCCCTAAGACAGCCTTTTCTCCTGCTTCAACCCAACATATTGGTGACAAACATGGTTTGCCATACAAGGCTTCAAATGGTGCCATGCCTATGGTGCTTTGATAACTATTGTTATATGTAAATTCAGCCAAATGGAGGTGATCTTCCCAATTACCTCCAAAGTCCAATGCACATGCCCTCAACAAATCCTCCAAAACTTTATTTATTACTTCGGTTTGACCATCTGATTGGGGGTGGTATGCAGTACTCAAGCATAACTCACTCCCCATGGCTTCTTGAAAGCTCTTCCAAAATCTGGATGTAAAGATTGTGTCCCTATCACTCACTATAGTTTTAGGAATTCCATGCAACCTTACTACTTCTTTCATGAATACCTGAGCTAGTTTAGGTGCATTTCTTTCTGCCTTTACTGGTATAAAGTGTGCCACTTTAGTCAATCTATCAACTAATACCCAAATGCTTGTATTTCCTCCCTTTGATCTAGGCAGACCATCTATGAAATCCATAGATATATCTTCCCACTTCCACTGTGGTATGCTTAGAGGTTGTAATAAGCCTGAGGGTCTTTGGGTTTCTGCTTTGACTTGTTGGCAAGTCATACACTTTGCAACATGTTTGGCCACATCTGATTTCATCCCTCTCCACCAATAATCCAACTTTAGGTTCTGGTACATTTTGGTGCTGCCTGGATGTATAGAATATTTGCTCCTATGATATTCATTAAGTATCTCTTCCTTCAATCCTATATCCTTTGGAACACATATCCTACCTTTATTCCTTAAGTAACCATTCTTATCAGTGTGGTAGTTTGCTACATCTTCTCCTTTTTCTATTAGAGTTTTCTTTTCTAATAAATATGGATCTTCCTCTTGTATTTTCCCCACTTTCAAAATTAAATTTGATTGCAAAGTAATCAAACTTAATTTTCCTTTACTCCCTTCTTCAATCATCTCCATGTTTACCTTATTGTTTTCCTCAATTTCCAAATCAATAAGTAGAGATAAATTTCTAAACTCTTCTATCATTAGCATGGCTACTTTTGCATGCTGCATGCTCAAAGCATCTGCAACCTTATTAGCTTTTCCTGGAGTATAAAGTATGTCTAAATCATATGCTGCTAGAAAATCAACCCATCTATGCTGCCTCATATTTATTTTTGTGAAAAGAGATATTTCAATGCTTTATGGTCAGTGTATAAAATAAATTTAGCACCGAGCATATAATGTCTCCAGAGCTTTAATGCATATACCACTGCTGCCAACTCAAGATCATGGGTTGCATACCTTGATTCATGTGGCTTCAATCGTCTTGATGCATAGGCTATAACTTGATCTTGCTGCATCAATACAGCTCCTTGCCCAAAACCACTTGCATCACTATAAACAATCAAATCCTCCTTTCCTTCTGGTACTTTCAACACTGGTGCATTAACTAAGGCCTTTTTGATTTTACTAAAGGCTTGTTCACATTTCTTGGTCCATACAAAGGGTTGGTTCTTCCTAGTTAGGTTAGTAAGAGGTGATGACATCTTAGAAAAACCTTTTATAAATCTTCTATAATACCCTGCCATCCCCATAAATGACCTAACTTCCCCTACTGTGCTTGGCCTTTTACATGCTTGGATAGCCACAATTTTATTGGGGTTCACTGAAATGCCTTTGGCAGATATAACATGCCCAAGGAAATGCACTTCTTCTTTCCAAAATGCACACATAGAAAATTTTGCTTTTAAATCTTTTTCTCTTAATCTAGACAAAACAAGGTGTAAGTGATTTTCATGTTCCTCTACTGTTTTGGAATAAATCAAAATATCATCAATAAAAATCAATACAAACTTGTCTAAAAAATCAATAAAAATCAACCCAAATGGCATGACAAGAAACTCATATAAACTATACCTAGTATTAAAGGCTGTATACTTAACACTTGAGTTCTAAACCTTCATCTGATGGAATCCAGATGCCAAGTCTAATCTAGAAAATATTTTTGCTCCACTTAGTTGATCAAAAAGATCATCAATTCTGGGTAAAGGGTACTTGTTTTTGATAGTGACTTTGTTTAGCTCCCTGTAATCTATACACATCCTTAAAGTACCATCATGTTTCCTTACAAACACTACTGGAGCACCCCAGCATGAATTACTTGGTCTTATAAATCCTTTGCTTTCCAATTCTTCTAACTGTTTCTTCAATTCCTTCAACTCACTTGGCCCTATCCTGGTTGGTTTCTTAATAATTGGACTTGCTCCTGGTATGAGACTAATCTGAAATTCCACTGGTCTGTGGTGTGGAACACCACTAACCTCTCCAAACGCATCCAAGTATTTGTTAATTATAGGGATTTCTTCAATAGAAGGCTCACTGGAATCCTTATCTAAGTCAATCAAATGGTATAATTTTCTTTCTTTGGCTACTTCACACAAAATGGTGATTCTTTGGCCTCTAGAATTTTGTAATGATATGGTGGATGAGTCTAAATTAATTATGGCTTTGTATTGCCTTAACCAGTCTGCACCCAAATATAACACCTATATTTGGGTAATTTAAAACATATAAATTGGAAATAAAAACATTTCCTCCTATGTTTAATTCCACATCCACACAAATCATGTTTAAAACACTAGAACTTCCCAATGGGCTTTGCACTAACAAAGGGGTTTCAACCAGTATGCAATTTAATTTAAGCAATGCAACTAATTCATGGGAAATCAGAGAATGTGTTGCCCCTGTATAATACACTACTGATATAGGTAGGGTACAAATAAATAAGGTACCTTCCACTTGACCATGATTTTCTGCAATAGCTTCTACTGTGGATTTGCTTTTGCTCTCCAAACTTGCTAGCTTCCCTTGCTGTTTATACTCAGGGCAATTTCTCTTGATATGTCCCTCCTTACCACATAGGTAGCACTTGAAAGCTCCTCCCTTCAATTCTGGACACCTTGGTTTGATATGTCCTTCTTTTCCACAATGATGACACACTATTTTCCTCTTTGTATCAGTGGTCTTAGTATCATTGGTTTTCTTGCTTTCTGTCTCCTCCTTCTTTTTGTCATAGGGGTGATATCTTCCCTTATTTTTCTTATTGTTGTTGTTCTTAAAACTCCTATACTTCTCTCTCTCCTTGTCATGTTGCTCAAACTTTAAGGCCAGATCAATGACTTGATCAAAGGTTTTATCTGCATATGGCAACATAGCCCTACTAAGCCCTGGGTTTAAACCCTTAATATACCTATCATTCCTTGATGCCTCATCAGCCACAAGCATAGCTCCATACTTAGACAAGCCCTCAAACCTATGAGTATACTCAGTCACATTAAAGGTTCCCTGCCTAAGTCTGATGAATTCTTCAAGCAATAGAGTTTTGGCTGATGCTGGGACAATTCTAGCTTCCAACATCTCCTTGAATTGATTCCAAGTGATTTCATTCTCAATCCTCCCAGCTATGACTACCTCCCACTAGCTTAAAGCCACACCTTTCAGTTGTCTTGAGGCCACTTGCCTCTTCCTTTGATCATCCAATTGCATGTCATTGAAAATTCTGTCCAGTGTTCTCAACCATGCTTGAATTTCCATCACATTTTCAGTCCCTTCAAAGCTCTTGCCTCCCAAATTGGTATAAGTCTTTAATAGTTTTGAAAGTTCCTCATGTGGTTTCTCAAGTCTCTGCCCTACTCCATCCCTTAAAGCCCTCATAAAGTCTTGCATATCAAGCATTTGTGGTGCACTTGATCCTGCATTGTGATGAGATCCTCTTCCTACCATGATTGGATAACTAGAGTATGGGTAGATAGGGTTAGTTTATCATGAGTATTTTTCTTTGCCATAATTTTCTATCTGAATTATTATTTTACTCAAACCAACAATCAGTACACACATATGGTTATAGTACTTCAATCAATCAATACAATCATTCTTAGCTATGTATAGTTTTAACATAGCTCTGATACCAAATGAAATGACTTTATTTATTTTACCTAATTTTACTAGGTTTTTTTTATCCTTAAATTTCCTAGAGTCATTAGACTTTCTACTAAATTATCCAGGATCCTAATTTTCTACTGATATATTTATATCAGTTCATTAATAAATATATTCACATACATATGAAGATGTATGTGACCCTCTTGCTTGAATCAGAGTGTTGGTAAGCAAGAGTGCATCCTGATTGAAATTGAATTTCTAATCATCCAGTTCATAGCTCATTTTCCTTTGTTTGATATTTGAATCATGGGAGTGAATTCCCATAATCATATATAATTTATACCTATTAATTTTGATCAGTCTTATGGTGATTGTCTGTTAGTTTGACTTAGCAAAGTGATCTTAGAATATATAGCAAGCCATCATAATTTTAGTTTAATCATTTGATATTTGATCAAAGCCATAAAGGAAAAATGATATACATATTTATCATTTTCAACATAAGTGATTTTATCACAAATTCCTTTACTTATAATCAAGTCAGTTGAGTAATTCTTTCACAATTTATATAGTTGTATTTCTCTGAATCAAATCCATTCCCTAATCCCTGAGTTACCTCAGCTTGAATCCTATTTTAAAGGTTTCTTTACTGGATTTGAAAATCCAGATTTTATGGTCATTTAACAAGAGTAGTGTTTAAGTAATATGTGTGTATATCAGGTGTATTGTGCTCTCTGGACTAAGAAAGCTACTCAAAATAAAAGTGAATTGCTCAAGTATTTGGAAATGTCTTTGTACATGCATTTGCAAAGAAAGCTTCAGATTTTTCAAAGTTCATTTTCTTCCTTTAAACTCAAAAACTCTGGTCATCTTGATCAATCCAGACCTCATTATTTTTGAAGTGGGCTAACCTTATGACTAGGTCATCAAAACATTAGTGCCTGGCTATTGCAATGTAAATTCAGATACAAGATACTTGAAAAATCCTTTAAAATATGTACACATCTTTATACAGTGCACAAAAGTATATATATTGTTTCTTTTATCAAAGCACTTCTGTATACAATCACAAAATTCTTGAAATATTACTTCTAGCTAAAACTCAGATTTTTAACCTTCAGACTCAAAGTTTTTAAATACTTCAAAATTAACTAATACAATGTATATATATTCATTACTCACATATAGGCATATAGCATCTACAGATTTCTACCATAATACTCAAATATATATATTTTCTTGCATAGATTCAAATAAGTCTTTGGTTTTTCCCAACCTTAATACATTACCAGATTTAATTAAAACAACTAAATAAAATCCAAACATTCAAAACCATTACATGATAACTAAAGCAGAACTATAAAACTTCCAAGATTACATGCAAATAATTCATTCTAAGCTCTTATTTAATTCTAATTTAACATGCTTATCCAATCATTCTCATTAGCCATAGCAGCTTCCTATTTAGAACCAGCATTCCTTGAAAGAGCATTAGAGGCTGCCCCATTTAAATGAGACACCCCAGATGCCATAAGCAAACAAGGGTCAGATACAAGATCTGGTATGAGCAATATCAAAAATTCCATGATATTAAGTAGATAAGTGAAACATAAGCATTTTGTATGGGTTGGAATAATTTCTTTAATCAGTTTGCCTGACCTGTTTATGAAACATTGTGCATATGTGATCTGCATTAAGACTAATTATATATACACTTTCAACTAGGCAAACATACATGTCAAACAGAGATACTTAGGAACTATCTTAGCTCCAGTCCAACCAACCTAGGAATAACTCAAGTTCCTACTTCATCAATTAAAGGTTGCATTTACCATGTTAATTCCTAGCCTCATCTGCCATAAAGGAATCACGGGGACACATTGCAATAAAATAATTCACAATATTGCACAAAGATCTCAGGTCTTAAACAAACCATATGCCAACTTGCATACTTTAAATACAACAAGCATTCCAGCAGTCTTCTTGGTTTACAATCCTTAGTTTATTTACTAAGTGTTCATGTTTGATCCTATCATGAGATAGCTAGGTGATTGAATCATAGTGTACATGAAACATTACACAAAATTTATAAGCATAATTCAAAAATAAGCTAAAATTCATTTCCAAGGGAAATCATATTTTCAAATATTCTGGCTTAAAGAAAATACAAGAATATTTACAACTGTGAAAAGAGACTAGGCATGTGGGTTATTATTGTTTCATAAGAAACCATGTTTGAACTAAATTCAAGATCTAGCTTAAACAAGATTTCTGGCTCATGGTTTTCTATTTGATCAAGGGTTCAGCACTTTTGGATATTTCCATTGCAACCTTGAATCTTTCATTTGAGCCTCAGCACTTACACAAGTGTAATGCAACTCATATATATATTTTGATTTCTATATTTTCCATCCCATATCTAAACCAGTTACAAGTATTCTCTATTTACTTTCATGATTCATACTTTAACATTTCTGGGTGTAACCAAACAGAGCAAAATATTCAACCATCAAAGTAATCAAAAGCATTCATAAACACCCATTAAAGCATCCATTAAACCCATAGTAATAAAATCAGAAATATGTAGAAAAATAACATAAACTTGGCTGCCTCTTAACAGGACTTAATGCCATGGGTTTAGTGAGATTACTCACAGAAAAATGCTCCTCTTGCTTGATCCAGAAAAGAAACCTTTTAAAACTTGCCTTTCTGTTTGCAAATATTTTCCTTCTTTATTTTCTTAAATGTCTCGGGTAGAAAATGATCTTTCTGGTTTATACTTGGATTTATAAGAGAGGTTTTCTAGGGTTTTATCATTGTAAAATCCCATTCCTACCCTGGCCAAAACTCATGCATTTTGCATTTCAGATTTGCTTATTTTTCACCCTTAATACCCCGGCCATATGTGATGCTTACTTCCCCTTTTTCTTTTCCAGAATATATTATATTCTTCTTAGGTCATGATAATTGTGTGACATTGTCACTTGTTTATTTTCAGAAAAAATCCTCCTTTCTATTTTCTGCCTAAAGTAATTGTTTTGCTTGCAATATGTCTCTTGCTATTTTAGTGTTACACTTTTCCTTGCTTATTTCTTTTTAATATTTTCAGTACTTATAGGAATCTACATATGCATACATATCTTATCTAGGCTTATTTAACTCCTCCTTAATTTCAGAAAGACATGCAAATATATGTACATACAGGTTTCAAATCCTTATAACTTTTTTTCTGGGTTTTAAGTAAGATCTGTTTACTGATTCAAAACAAAACTTACTTTTTCTTATTTTCTGGGATAATTCATATAATTCCAGAAATCAAATATCCATATTTGGTTTAATAATTTTCATTACAAAATCATGTTTGTAATGCTTTTTTAATTCATGTTTTAATTTCAGGAGATTTGGAGTTATTCCTTGTGCCATATCAGTGTGCATGTGCACACATGCACACACACTTGCACACAATTAATTCCATACATTCCTATATAAATAAATTCATATATTTTCAAAAATTCAACCAAAATAAAATTCCATGAATTTCCGGGGCATTACAGATGGTCCTGCTCCTTGATTTTGCGCTCCAAGTTGTCCAATCTGTTGAAGCAAATTCTGGATCATTTCCTCCTGTCTCTTCATCATTGTGTCCATCCCATCCCTGGTAATGAAGATCGATGCTTGGTTTGCCCCCGAGGAAGCCTTTAAACTCCCTTCATGCTGACTTTTCTCTGGCCTTTGTCTTTTACTAGTTTGCCTTGTCATATCTTCTCAGATCTGAGCTCTTAAGTCTTCAAATTCAACTTCTAAATGATAGAACTCCTGAATTAGTGTTCTCAGTGAAAGCACCAAAATGTTTGCACCAAAATTGGTCACAAACACCTGATAGTCGTTGAAAGCACCAATGCGCAATCACAATTCACAGATAACAAATATGTAGAGAAATAAAAGGGAAGAACACTCAGAAAATTCAAAAGAATAGCGGGAAACGACACAGATTTTATAGTGGTTCAGCGATCTTGCCTACGTCCACTCCGAAGCTTATAATTTTATTGATTCACTTGATAACTTCAATCTATTACAGCATATTACAATTGATGATAGCTCTGAAATTCGAATACAACAGTGACCATAAGATGTAGAATTGAATCCGGCAGAGTCTGGACGTTGAATCGTAAAAAGATCCCTTTTCTGTAGGCTTCAGAGGGCTATTATAGGCATAGGAGGCTGAGATCGCACTCAAACTTTGGGAGATTTCTTCTGGCACGTGAGTGGGCCCACGCAACGGGTCCCACCAAGTTTCGACTCGATCTGTGATCGATACGAATTGATTTCGTATCCATCAAGAATTAGTCCAATCGAGATGAAACTTGGCAGGAATATTCTTTACCTTGTGCGCAAGCTTTTGTGAAAATTTCGTAGCATTTGGAATTGTGGTTTGGGAGATATGATCGATGCGAGTTCAAATTGCTCGATGGCTGTCTGGTTCGAATCCATTAGTTCGAATCGGTCCATGTCGAATCGATTGCGTATGTGACAATGCGGTGATGTGGCGCGCCCTTCTCGTGCCGATCCTCTTTTCTCTCCGAGTTGGCCGCGTCGTATCCATGAGTTTCTCCATGCTTGCATCGAGTGCCGGGTTTGAATCAATCAACTACATGCGCTTCGTATTGATTTGCAGTATGTTTGGGCGGGGAGTTGATCGATTCGAAACAGTGGTTGAAGATGGATACGAAACTAATCGATACGAAGCAGTGCTTGGGGAACTGATCGGTACGAACGAGGATATGGAGGGGGATACAAACTTGATGGATTCGAACTATATAAAACTGGGTTCGAATTGATTGAGGCGATGTTATTCTGATGGATACGAACCTAATGGATTCGAATAGTACGGCCAAGGTTCGACTCGAACCAGATCGATTCGAACAGATCGTCATCATGCTGCTGATCGAGTCGAGCTAGATTGATTCAAAATCCAACCTCCCTCCATGGATACGAACAGTGTATTTTTTCTAACTTGTATCGATCATATCTCATTCATACGAACTCCGATTAACCTAAAATTTGAAACGCTGGCTTTCATGTCTTTGCTTGTCATGTCCTATTAATTGTAGCCTGATCCGGGCTCGGGCAAAATTCATCGATATCCATGGTGAAACAACGTATAACCAATCTTTGAGACGAACTGTCTTTAGTTTCCAGCCAATTTTTGGGTGTCACGGCCTTGCCAAAAGGCGGGATAACAAGTTTATTCCACTTAATATATCTTATTACATATATTTAAACCATATAAATTAATTTAAACGATATAAATTTCAATTTAAATTAATTTATATTCAATAATTGGTTTAAATTTAAGGTATTTCCATAAGTTGATCTAATTTCAATTTGTTAATTCTTTCAGAACAAAATTTATTATATTCATCTCATTCAATTAACTTATTATTCTATCATCTTTATTAGCATTTTTTTGAAATAATTAAAAGCTAAGTGTATAACATTTATTATAAACACTCAAATTTTATTTATAAAATCATTTTATATTGTATATTATCCAATTACATTTTAACTTCTGAATAATTTAGGTAAGTTATATTGAAATGCAATTTAGTACTATACAAATAAAATTTTCAAATTCAATTATTTCAAGTTTAAATATTTATCCAAAATTTTTGACTTCAGTTTATAATTGAAAACATCTTTAAATCATAAACTTAAGAATTTAAATCTTCGATTTACTTCAACAATTTTGAGATAAATATATATAGTATATATCAGATCAAAGTTAATCTTTATATATATATATATATAATAAATCAGGTCATACCATAGAAATTCAAATCAAATTAAATTTCCGAACAAAGTGTAGCAAAGCTACTGAATGGTCTCTTCACTTCGAAACTCGAAAATGAATGTCGATGATGCAGCCGTCATCACCGAAATTATTTTCCAACGACAAAAAAGAAGAGTACTATTTTAAACATTTTAAAATTCTTTGAAAATCATTTATATTCGAAAATACTTTAAATTATACACATTTAAGACTTTAAAACCAAAGTTTGAAATCATCGGAAATTAAATTCTCAAATTTCTGATTTAGATTCATTTCTATTCCAAATCAATTTATAAACCATGTTTATAAATTCATTTAGAATAATAAATGATAATCAAATATTATCATTTCAAACAACCAATTTAATTAACTATTAAATTCCAGAAAATTTTACTTATATATATATAATATAATCATACGAATTTATTTCATTTACCAAATTTTAAAATAATATTGTGTCAGTTTGCTCTGCTCGGGTGTTTTGGAAATCCTAGCGATAGCGTTGATCAGACGAATCGATCGAAAACCCAAAACAACATCAACAACTCAAACAACACAATATACATAAAACATTTTATATTAATTACAAATACACTCCCTCGCTTGATAATACAGAATGGATTAAACAAGGATAGAGATTCAAATCAGAGGGATCCTAACCAAACGAATTAAACAAGGATAGACTTATATAAATCACGGGCAACCTTAACCGGGTTAACCGTAACTTCAATAATAAGATCGAGGTAAAATTCTAAGGCAAATCGACATTCGATCGCCAGAGATAGAATACAGGTATAACAAAAGATAACAGCATCGTAAACCGACGATACAAAATCTCCGGTGAATCAATGCATATTGTAAAGAAGTTTCACCCCTTTACAAATCATTCAGAGATTGGCACGACCGCCGATTTGCTATAGAAATCATTCGAAGTGGAGTTATGGGATACTCCAGAATCAAGAAGTCACGAATAGGGAGAGACAAGAATGGGTTCGGAACCGCAGGGAACGTTCCAAAACCCAAAAGAAGTCAAGTCGAAAAGGAATAGATTCAAGCTCGAACGAAAGTGATTCTGTAAATAAATTTACCATATATGCTAAGTTTTGCCTAGAGCCAAAGCTCTGATACCAACTATAACGACCTACTATTTTGGACCATTCAAATCGACAATAAATCCACACATGCCGGACTTGAATAATTCAAAACAATGGATTGTAAATAAAATTTGGCAAAACTAAGCATATACTGTAAATAAAATATTCGCAGATCACAGACACAGAGTAATAGAAAATAATGCAGCGGAAACAAAAAAATAGTAGTTCATGAAGCTACTATATATATAACAGAATTAAACATGATACAACAGAAATCTCGAATACATAGATGTCTCAATACAATAGTCAAATACAAGATCTGAATACATCACTGGAATCAACTGAATAACTGATAGCAGAATCGATAGATAGTTGGATCTCCAAGCGAAGCTCCAACTCCAAAGGTGAGTCTCAAATACTGGTACACTCAGTCTGACCCGAGCGTAAAGAAAAACACAAAACACTCGAGTCAGGATTAACATTCTTATATCAATAAATCTAACTCAAGTGAAATAACGACTGAAATACGAGTAACTTAAAGGAATTTTGGGATAACCATCCTCTAAGGATCCGTTAAACTATCTACTATGTAATAGTGTACGCTAAGTAGATAATGCCTATCAGTAATATAAAGTATCAAAATAGCGTTAAGGCGTTACCATAGTCCCCCTTAACACATTTTTATAATGTCATAGTCTATACAGCACCGTAAGCCCCACCGTAAACTAGTGGTTATAAGAGGGTACCCCATAGGTATAACACAAAACAAATCGTAGTGGTCACAGATAGTATAATCAGTATGACAAGGTACATGAGGCGATACCAAGTAGGATACTACTAGTTGCGTGATCCGGACTGATGTTGAGCATAGCCAGCAGCAACCTCAATGGCCCGGCGCGGCTCCTGTTTTAGTCATCTCAGGGGTCATCCAATATCGTTCTCTTTCTTCAGTCAACGCGTTCACCAAACCATCCACTTCATTCTGGATCAACACTCCACGTATATTAATTATTAAAGTGGTTTTCGGTATCGACAGAGAGTATGTCCATATCTGATCCCAGTCTCTTTAATAACTACGTATTAATTACACCGATGGTCATTTAGTAAACTTTCAAAATAGTTTATATTTCAAACCGAAATATCATTGCCATTTCAAAATCATATCCATACGATATCAATTTCACTTTAAATAAATCCATTTCCAAAATCATATCAATTTCCAAAGTTATATCGCTTTCGAAATCGTGGTCTTTTAAAATCAAAACACTTTGGAAATCAAAACCTTGAAATTCATAACACTTTGAAACTATAGTTTGAAATCATAACATTTTGGAATTCATAACACTTTCCTCTTAAACAGTTTAGATATTAAAATTAGTGTATATAATAAAATAGTTTATAAAATAAAAATAGTTTATATACCATAGTTATAAGTTAAAATAGTTTATAATAAAATAATATATATTGAAAATGATTTATATAAAATAGTTTATATTAAAATAATTTATAAAGTAAAATATAAATAGTTGTAGATATAGTTTAAAAATACTTTATAAAATAAAATAGCTTCCACAAATTCACAAATCAATTCAAATTAACTCGACTTCCAAATTCAAACTTAATCAAATCTCAAATCATCAATTTCAACTCAATTCAATTTCTCAATAAATCATTTCGAATTATAACGATTTCAAATACAGATTTTAAACGCAAAATAAACCATTAAATTTCAATATATTTCAAAACTTTAAATATTCCACATTTCAAAAACTAAATTTGATAATTCCATTTACATCTCAATTTAATTCATTTCATTTGGTTTCTGAGATATTTCTTTAATCATTTCAATACATCTAAATACAACTTCAATTTACAAATTTATATAAACAAAATATCCCATTTATATTTATATAAGTTTGAAATATTCATTTAAGCCACTTTTGTTTTATCAAATTCAAGTTAGAAAACATATCTTAAAATTTCAATTTTAATAGATTTCAAATCAAACTTATTTAAGTATAATTCTTAAATAATTAAAAATTCTAAATCAAATTTTATCTTTCAACCTGAAACATTATAAACTCTATATTTGAAAATATAAATTTTATATAAATACTTCAACATATTTTATATTGATTCAAATCAACTTTATTAAATCAACTTTAATAAATCTTTAAAATCAATATTTGTTAAAACGATATATTTCATTTCAAAACCATAGAAATCAATTTCATAATATTTATATATATAGACCAACGGCGTCTGTATAAAATTTTCTACCCTATGGTCAAGTGAAACGGATATTTATCATTTCAATCCGTAATTTAAATTATATACGGGTATATATCTTTCAACCCGTAATCCCAATTTAATTCAATGAAAATCGCTTGGGTTTATCGTTTCAGCCCATAACGATTTTCTCCTATTCTACAGATCGTTCGGGTATGTATCATTTCAACCCATAGTGAATTATATACTTACAGGGAACTTGCAGAGTGATAACAGATATGATAATAATATAACAGACATATATCATCAATATAAATAACAGATAATGGTGTCAGGTGTCATAGGTGAAAAGATACAGATAATGGCATATGTATATATAGCAATATAAATAACAGATAATGGTGTCAGATGTCACAGGTGAACAGATGGCATATATAACAATGTAAATAACTAACAGCAGCATATTTCAATTGTCGTTTCAATTGAAATCAAATTTAATAAATATAAGAACATTAATCGTGAGTGATTGCTCACCTTTCGAGGCTAGAGAGGATAGACAATGAAATGAGCTATGAATCCAGGCATGAATTTCAAAGCAAAGCACGATTGAACACAAATTTGATGAGCAGAGCTGATAGCTCGGAATTGACGAAATCGAATCAAACTGGATTGATGAAGATCAAAGGTATAAGTGAACTCATATATATATATATATGTATATGTATGTATAACTATTCATATGTATATAAAAATCATATTCTAAATTCTAACACATATTTAATTAAATATATATACATTTTTTTAAATCATTGTTTATACTTAAAATCAATATTGTTTTACTTATACACATATCATAAACTTTAAAACACCACCACTATAACATATAGGCAATACAAACCTATATATAACATATTTACTTATACACATATTATATTATAATATAAAATCTATCGGCATTTTGAAATCAAAGCACCTATATATATATAATGTATAAAAGACACATATATTTTGACAGACGTATTTCTTTTGTAGTATACGGACAAAAATCATTATATTTTCTTATTAAAACTGTTTCAAAATACAAAAAAGCTTAAGTAAATATTCAAATTCACTTTGACAATATACATACGTACAATGCCCTAACATATAACAGTTATTACCACCTATATAAATATAGAAACAGTTATAAAAAAATTCAAACTATATTTCCAAACTGATATAACAAATCACTTATACATTCAATACTATCACTAGTATATTTCTGTAAAACTAATGTGAACTTATATATGCAACCAACATATTATAAAATTCATATATACTGTCATACGAAATATATATATGATTTCTTCTTAGGATCAATATTTAAATGAATGTTAATCCTCTTTTGGTTCGCGACCTAGCGACCTATGGGGAGCACCGACCTAAGGAGGCTAATGACCTAACTATAGAGACGACTTAACGACCTAAGGAGGCTAACGACCTAACTACAGAGACGACTTAACGACCTAAGGAGGCTAACGACCTAACTACAGAGACGACTTAACAACCTAAGGGGTTAACGACCTAGTGGCTCCAGTCCTCAGCAACCTAAAGCATATGCGACCTAAGGTATGCTGCAACCCAACATCCTAACATACCTAACGACCTAAGGACTTCGCGACCCACCAACGCAGAGTACGAGCGACCTAGCTTCATTCAGCGACCTACGACCTATATTAGGTCGCGCGCAACCTACTAACTCGTTCAGAAGAAACCAAATGCACTGGAAATAAGTCAGACTACATCTCCTAGGTCGCTGCCGACCTACGACCTACCTTAGGTCGTTCACGACCTAAGACTTGGTGATTAAATTCTGCCCAGAATCTTCCCTATAAATAGGACAACAACTCCAACAGTTAAGGGAATTTTGGCCGATCTTCTGAAGGACCGTTACTCTGCTGAATTCTGACCTCATCAAACACATCAAGCCTTCCAAACATTCAAGACAGTACAACAAGCTTCGAAAGAGATCTTGCACATCGAACATGGATTCAAAGAGCTTTATCACATCGAAGTTTGAGCTACTAGTCTGAAGTGTTTAAGAATTGAAGTGTATTGTCTTTTGAAGTGCATTGTATCAATTTGTAACCAAAATCAGCAATAAAGGAATTCAAAGTGGACGTAGGCTCGATCTTAAGCCGAACAACTATAAAATCGTTGTCTTTTACTGTTTTCTGCTACTTTTCTGCTTGTTTCTTATTCCCGTATCACGGGTGGTGCTTTCACATTACTACAGCACACACCAGGGTGTTAGCGTTCAATTTTCAGCATTAACATTTTGGTGCTTTCACTGAGAACCCAACTCAGGAATATTGTCATCATTGCTTCACGAAAGTTTGTGGAAAAAGTTTCCTTGAAAACCAGAAGCTTGACAGAAATAATGGCTCCCGGAAGAAAGCGCAAATCTACCAGATCCGTCAATACTCATGATAATACTGCCACTTCTCCTTCTTTAAGTCAAGCAGCTCTAAGCATTGGAGTGACACGAGCGGAGTTAGATGCTGCTGTGTCTGGGTTATATCAGCAAATTGAAACCCAGAACACCTTAATGCTAGAAAGGTTGAATGCTATGCTCGGAGCTAACCGTCAACCAGCGAATAATGAGGATAATGTTGCTGATGTTGTTCATAACTCTGAAGGGAGGAACATTCCTCAAAGGGCAGCAGACACTGCCCAAGGGGCACCTCCCCAAGCCGGAGTGACAAGGCCGCAACTAACTCTCCACGAACATTTGTTTAAGCAGACTTCCGAGAAAATGGTTGATGATTGTCCCGCAGAGCCTCTGAATAATGGGGAATACCTCTCGGAAATGATACGACAGATCATGAAAGAGAGCATGCAAAGAAATAAAGATGAGAACGACTGGGGGTTCGCTCTAAGTAAGACTCCATTCACTGAATAAATTCTAAAAGCTGAATTTCCAAGAAAGTTTGTTCCTCCTACCATTCCAGCTTACCGAGGAATAAGCGATCCCAATCAATTTCTTTACAAGTACGATTGGCACATGACGGGTGCCAGGGCGACGGATGAAATTAAATGCTGGTACTTTCCGGTGTACTTGGAAGGGGTGGCACTACTCTGGTTTACAAAGCTACCGGCCCGATCTGTAGACCGGTTCTCTGATTTAACTCAGAAGTTTAAAGAGCAATTCAGACTGTACGCTTCAAAGGCGAAAGACATAATGTCATTGTCTAGCCTTGAACAGAATCCGGGAGAGTCTATTAAGTCCTTTTTGAATCGCTTCAATATAGCTCTAGCTGAAGTCGACAACGCGGAGCCATGGATGGTTTTGACTTATCTAATGCGGGCTATCGATAAGTCAAGTGAATTTGGGAAATGGCTGAAAATGAAGGAGCCAAATTCACTCGAGAAATTTTATAAGAAAGTTGATGAGTTCATGCGCTTGGAAAATCTTCCTGCTCCAGTGAAAGTGGTAGCGACAGGAGTAGAGAATAACATTGCTGCTTCAACTAAGAAAGATTCCGGAAGTCATAAGAGGGAGAATAATGATGGGAAGAAACAAAAGGACATAAAGAAACCTCGCTTCTTTAAACCCTCAGATTTCACCCCCTTAACCGACACTCCAGAAAATATCTTCTTCGCCACCAAAGATGCCGTGGAATATCCTAAACCAGCTGAGATAAAGCCTGGAAAGAGTACTATGCGAAACGGAAAATTTTGTCGATTTCATAACCAAACCGGCCATGATACAAATGAATGTCGTCATTTGAAGAGCTTGATTGAAGAATTGCTAAACAAAACAAACTGCAACAGTATGTTAAGAAGAACATGAATGATCCAACTTCGTCTACTCTGGGGCAGCAACCCCCTACTCACTCATCTGGCTCGGGTGAGGGCGCTACCGCACATGAATCTGAATGGCCTGTTATCAATGTGATTACAGGAGGCCCACACCCAGCAGGCAGAAGCTGGGGTGAGATGGAAAGATATGCTCGTGCTTTGAAATATACCCCAGCAGAGGAAGATGTTTTTGTTTTAGAAGACGCTGCACCCCATAAACAGCAAAGAACTTCTAATAATGACATTGTGTTTAAAGCTAGGGATTCTATGGGTATTGAAGCTCCAACCGTGGATCCCTTGGTCATTTCTGCAGTAATTGGGCCAGCTATTGTAAGACGGGTGCTTGTTGATTGCGGCGCCTCTTGCAATATACTCTTCAAGAAGACGTTTGATCAAATGAAGATTCCAATGGCTGACGTTCAGGCTTCATCACAAAAGATTGTTGGGTTTACTGGGGAACTGCAACAACCAATTGGAACTGTCGACTTGTTTGTGGAACTTGGAGATGGACAGAAAAAGGTGGTTCGCAAACAGACTTTTGTAATTGTTGATGGATTTTCTGCCTATAATGCCTTCCTGGGCCGGCCAACTCTAGCTGCATTCAGAGCCGTTCTCGCCCCGTGGTGCCTAACTATGAAATTTCCCACATATAATGGTGTTGGTGTCATCAAAGGGGACCAAAATGCTGGGCGTGAATGTTATCTTATAGAGCTTCAGGAGGCAAGAAAGAGAGAAATGGGAAAAGATGCGGCTACCTCGCTCCGCATCAAAAAGCCAACCTTGTAGCAAATACAGGATGGCCCCTGCACTGGCGAGCATAGTGGTGCAAGGAGAGAAATGGACCCCAGAAAGGCCAGTGCAGGGGAGAATAGAGTGGTGCCGATGGAAGTAACGGTACCAGTACCTGTTGATCTTAAAGACCCAAACAAAGTGCTAAATGTGGGTTCGCAACTCAGTGTGGCAGTTCAAAATATGCTGATATCATTTTTGAAAGCAAATCTGGACGTATTCGCTTGGAGTCATGCCGATATGTGTGGAATATCTCCAGAGATTGCTGTACATACTCTGAATATTGATCCAAAATTCACACCTGTGAAACAGAAAAGGAGAACCTAGGGTCCAGAAAGGTCAGCATCGCTAAAAGAAGAAGTGGATCAGCTCATGGAAAATCATTTTATCAGAGAGTCCACATAACAAAATTGGGTTTCAAATCCGGTACTGATTAAAAAAGCAAATGGAAAGTGGAGAGTGTGCATCGATTTCTCAGATTTAAACAAAGCTTGTCCCAAAGACTGCTTCCCGTTGCCAAGGATTGATCAGCTAGTAGATGGAACAGCCGGGCACGAATTGTTGTCTTTTATGGATGCTTACTCCGAGTATAACCAGATTATGATGCATGAGTCGGACCAGGAGGATACGAGCTTCGTCACAGATGTTGGTCTTTACTGCTACAAAGTCATGCCCTTCGGACTGAAGAATGCAGGGGCAACATATCAAAGGCTTGTTAATGCAATGTTCAAATCACAGCTTGGGAAAACTATGGAAGTCTATGTCGATGATATGTTGGTGAAATCAAAGAAAGCAGTTGACCATATGGATCACTTAGCAGAAATGTTCGCAATCCTCCGAAAATATGGGATGAAGCTCAACACTTTGAAATGTTCATTCGGAGTAGAGTCCGGGAAATTCTTCGGATTTATCGTAAGCTCTAGGGGCATTGAAGCTAATCCTGCTCAAATTACTACTCTAAAAGAAGTCAAAGCCCCTAGGACAAAAAAGGAACTGTAGAGTCTCAATGGGAAAGTTGCTGCTTTAAGTCGGTTCATTTCCAAAGCCACTAATAAATGCATCCCCTTCTTTGACGCTTTAAAGAAAGGAAAGAAAAATTTCGAATGGTCTCCTGAATGCCAGAAAGCTTTCGATGAACTAATCCATCACATGGAAGCATCTCCAATGCTTTCCAAGCCCAGCAATGGCGAAGACCTTTTCATATACTTGGCAGTTTCGTCTCATGCCCTGAGTGCAGTATTAGTACGGGAGGATGCGAAAGTTCAGCGCCCGGTCTACTATATCAGCAAAAGATTCACCGGGGCAGAGATGAATTATTCAAAGTTAGAAAAACTCGCCTACTGCCTACTGATTTCTTCCAGAAAGTTGAGGCCATATTTTCAAGCTCACCCTATCAAAGTTCTCACTGATCAGCCCCTAAAGCAAGTCCTCTTTCGACCTAAAACTTCGGGCCATCTTCTAAAATGGAATATCGAACTTAGCCAATATGATATCGCTTATCATCCCCGAAGAGCAATCAACGGACAAGCTTTATCAGATTTCATTGCAGAATACACAGACAAGGGAGACATTGAGGAAGAGGTTACAGTGGACTTCCCAACCAAATGGAAGTTATATGTTGATGGCTCAAGAATTATTATTGTTCCGGAGCTGGGGTTGTGCTTGAAACCCCCGAAGGGAAATCGTTATGTTACGCATTAAGATTGGAATTTCCTTCTACAAATAATGAAGCAGAATATGAAGCTCTAATTGCTGGATTAAAGATTGCAAAGGAATTGAACATCAAAGCATTGCAGATCTTCAGTGATTCTCGGCTTATTGTATGTCAGGTCAAGAAGGAGTTTCAAGCTAAAGGAGGAAATCTGCCTGCTTACTTGTCGAAGGCTTCTGAGCTTCTCGATGATTTCGATCATTATTCGATAAGCCACATACCTCGAGAGGAAAATATGAAAGCGGATTCTCTAGCAAAGTATTCAAGCTCCGGAGAAGCTCAATTATTGGGATTGGTTCCTGTGGAGGTCTTGTCAGCTCCAAACACTGATGAGATGGATATCGACTGGATCATGGATGTATCTCAAGATCAAGAGTCATGGATGACCCCAATCAAAGAATATCTACTTAATGGCTCCCTACCGGAAAATTCTAAAGAACGCCGAAAGCTGTTAAGAAAAGCATCGAGATATGTAATTCAAGACGGCCGATTATACAGGCGGGGATTCTCAATGCCATTACTCCGATGTGTAACCAAGGAAGAAGCCAAGACAATTTTAGCAGAGGTGCACGGAGGAGAATGCGGGGATCATTCAGGTGGCCAAACTCTTGCCAAGAAAGTTCTCCGGTATGGGTATTTCTGGCCAGATATTAATCGAGATGCTGCTATCAACTCCAAAAAATGTGACAAATGCCAGAGATTTGCAAAAATCCCAAGAGCACCTTCAACCGAACTAACATAGATGGTCAGTCCATGGCTGTTCGCCATTTGGGGGATAGATCTAATCGGACCTTTGCCAATTGCCAAGTCAGGAATCAAATATGCTATTGTTGCTGTTGATTATTTCACTAAATGGGCTGAAGCAGAACTTTGGCTACTATTACCTCTAAAAAGATGATAAATTTTGTGACTAAAAATATCATTTGCAGGTATGGTGTGCCGCAGAAGATAATCACAGAAAATGGTACTCAATTCGAAAGCGAAGAGTTCCAGGACTTTTGCAAACAATTCAAAATCCTAAAAAGCTTCTCAGCAGTGGCTCATCCGCAGGCAAACGGGAAAGTGGAGGCAATAAACAAAATTATCAAGTCAACCATCAAAAAGCAGCTTGAAAAAGCAAAAGGTGGATGGGTTGATAAGCTACCACTAGCACTATGGGCATACAGAACAACCCATAAAACTGCGACTGGGCACACTCCATTCTCATTAGCGTACGGATCAGAAGCAATGATTCCAGTAGAACTAGAAGTCCCTTCACACAGGAGAATTCATTTCAACCAGGCCGAAAACAAAAAATTGCAACTCGAAGCACTTTACTTCCTTGATGAAAGAAGGGAAGAAGCTAGGCTCAGGGTTGCGGCCCATCAACAAAGGATAGCAAGGCACTTCAACTCTAAAGTCCGTCAACGAAGCTTTGAAATCGGGGACTTAGTCTTGAAGAGGATCATGACAACAACTGGAGTGTTTGGACCAAACTGGGAAGGACCATATGTCATAGGGAACAAACTTCTTGATGGCACCTTCAAACTCACAACTGTCGAAGGAGATCCAATCCCGAGAGCCTGGAACAGCAACCATTTGCGTCCATATTTTACTTAAAAAAGCTCTGCTTGAAATTGTAAAATGATAATGGATGTATCAGTTGTATTGTAAACCATTGTAAAATCAGTGATAATCAATAAAAGAGCTATAAAGTGGATGTAGGCCCAATTCTTGGCCGAACCACTATAAATTCTGTGTTCTTTATTATTATAAAATGCCTATTTCATTTCGATGAGTAAATACTCTAAATGTATTGCTAAAAAGTCGATTTAATACTGCAGGACATTAAAACAAAGCTTACCCATCACAAGGCCAAGTGATCCCCGTAAATCACTCGATAAACAAATTTCAAGCCACAAAAGGTTCCAGACTTAAATCCAACATAAGATGAACTTCACGCAAAAAAGTTAATGATTCTGCTAAAGGGGTACCCTTCCAAAGAAAAGGAACCAGACACTTGTTAACTAATTACGATCGTCTGTACAAACAAACATCTGATTAGATAGCTCGCGCCTGCCCCGTGGAATCACTTAACAGCGAAGTACACTTCTTCCGATGGAGCAAACTACTCGCAAAAGAA
The DNA here is from genome assembly GCA_030737815.1 of Allium fistulosum. NCBI lineage: Eukaryota > Viridiplantae > Streptophyta > Magnoliopsida > Asparagales > Amaryllidaceae > Allium > Allium fistulosum. Next base: position 1,362,045,792 of record CM060902.1, on the reverse strand, counting down.
AGGAACATGGGCTCAGAGACGATAACAGGGGACCGCTAATGAGAAAATGACGAAGAGACGTGGGCAAGCCAGTCAACAAAAGCCCTCTTCGGAGGCACAAGACCTCTTCGGAGACGCAACTCTTCGAAGGATAAAGACCTCTACGGAGGCACAAGCCCTCTTCGGAGGCACACCAAAAAATGGAAGTTCTCTTCTCAACAAAGTGGTTTGTGGAACCAGAAGGCGTAGGATCTTTATTAACTAGTTGCGATCGTTTGTGCAAACGAAGATCCAATTAAGTAACTTGCGTCTGCCCCATGGATCCATTTAACTGTGAGAAAATAACTTCCAGACAATCAAATAAAGACCTCTTCGGAGGCACAAGACCTCTTCGGAGGCACAAGACCTCTCCGGAGGCATAAGACCTCTCCCGAGGCACCACAAGCCCTCTTCAGAGGCACAAGCCTCCACCAAAGGCACACACTGCCCTCTACGGAGGCAGAAGAACTTCCCCAAGCACACAAGACCTCTCCGGAGGCATAAGACCTCTCCGAAAGAACAAGACTTCTCCGGAAGCACAAGACTTCTCCGGAAGCACAAGACCTCTCCGGAGGCACAATGTTACTCCACAGAGTCCAAATGCTACTCCTTAGAAATGCCAAAAAGACCTCTTCGGGGGCACATTTCACCAAAGTTGAAGTGCAAAAATCTCTCTTCGGGGACCTACTTCACCAGAGTTGAAATGTCAAAACATTCTTCAGAAGCTCGCTTCACTACATAGGAGAATCTACTTTTCAATAAATAAAAGTCATCATCCTCGAAAGTTGAAGTGTTCTAAAAGAAGAGAAAAGAAGACTTCTCTGATACAAGGCATACTCTATTAAGAGCAGAATAATATTTCCTCAAAAACGGAAATATTATTCTCTAAAATAAGAGTACGAGTCTTTTCAGAATATTGCGATGAGCCGTGGTATGGGGGCACATAGCTATGTTAAAAAAAAATAACGCTCAAACATCATACCACGAGCTCACTGCAGTATCAAGTAAATAAAGAAACTTGTGCAAAAACAAGGAATAAACGCATTCACACATATTGTAACGACCCGGAATTTTCGAACCCGAAAATTCCAGATAGTTAGGAGAAAAAGAAAAGAGATAGAAGAAAGAAACAGAAAGAAGAAAGAAAAATAGAAAACACAACATCTCACATTCGCAGCGGATAAAATATAATATCAAATAATAATATCAGTTATACAAAGAAAAATGTATTTGTTAATTTACATTCAATACATCAGAGTTACAACCATTTACAAATAGACTAGACAGTTATCCACCTGTCCCAGACTACTATCAATAAGCTCTCAAATACACAGCGGAATACACTCCATACGTTCCTGCCATCCAGCTCGCCTCCTGAGCTCCAGAACGTCCTTACCTGAAAATCTGTAATACTCGGTCTGACCCGAGCATTACATCAAAGTAACACCCGGGTCAGGCTGGAAACCAGCGTGAGTAAACCATATAACATGAACTACTAAGTTATAGAACTTATTTGCAAACCAAGGTAACTCGTACCTTCCTACAAGTTCTCAAAGTCCATTACTTATAATATCCAATAACTATTACTCCGTTAAAGGCTAAGTTACTTAATTTATTCCAATTCCAGCCTATTAAATTCCACACACCCAATTATATAGAACTTAGATTTCTAATCGAAGTGGGTTCGGGTATTGCTGATACCCGATCCCGGTCTCTTCGAATTCAAATGTCATCCTTTTTAAGCCAAAATGTTTAAATTAAACAATTTAATTTAAATTTAGGATATCATATTCACAAAGCAATTCTATCATAAATAGATAACTTACACTATCACAATTCATCCAAAGCATCTCATATCATAAAGCATCACCATCACATATGAGATATATTAAATAATCCAAGGCATTCAATATTATTCAATCATCCAATAAGTCACAAATTAATTACATTGAGTAATTATCTTTTAATCACATGATTAATTAATCAATTTTTCTTAATTACTTTCATTAAGTAATTATCTTTAAGTAATTAATTACCCTTTAATCATCAATTAAGAAATTAATTAATTATTCTTTAATTACTATCATTAAGTAATTATCCTTTGAGTAATTACCTTTTTAATTACTGTCATTAATTAATTAATCTTTAATTACTTAAACTTTAATTAATTAAAAGATAAATCATTTATTTTAATTTATCACTTAATTATCATTAAAAATCTTTAATTAATAAACCTTGGTAATAAATCATCATTAACAAATAAATTAACTTAAACTTTGAAGTTAACAATTTAAAAACATTTGATTAACTTCTTAATTTCATTATTAAGTTTATTGAAAATAACTTTTAAAAATAACGGTTATATATAATTTAAAACATTTTAAAACTTAAAATAATTTGTTTTAAACTCTTAATTAATCTAACTTAAATCAAAATTTAAAAAGAAATGGGTTAAGAAATTATTTAAAACTTGACCAAGTTTTAAAATAAATAAAAACTTGTTATTACTCTTAATTCCAAGACCCGAGTCAAACGAGCGAAATCCCCGAGCCCAACCTCGAATTTCCTGAGTAAACTCCTTTTTCTTTAAAAACTATATTTTGTTATAAATTTTTAAACTGTTGAAATATGCTCAAACCCATACGAACAATTACTCGAGCATCCCACAAATCCCTTCGAGTTCGTCCCGAGTCGAAGCTGTCTTCCCCAAAGTTTCTTCAAAACCCAGATACGCGAATGTACCGTGCACATGCACGACAACTCCGCCCCTCTCTGATCAACTTTCCGGCCTTCAACAAACTATCCTCGACCCCGACAGTCAACACACCAACCCATAATCCAAAATTCGAGAGCAAATCGAAAAGTTGAAGATCAACGAAAAACTGGAACGAAGCACCACCAACGAATTCTTCTGCCGCCGTCGATTTCGACAACTGGAACCCATGGCCTTCCTTTCAGAGCTGCTCAATGCCACCATGTCGCGATCACGACCATCGCGATCGAATCCGATGAACCATAGAAGCCGAGATCACATCGACAACATACCTGACAAAAGACTACCCTCAATCCCTAGATCGCCATCGCCAGTCAACCACGGTGGTCTAGAAAATCTCAGACCATTTTTCCTACAATCACCAGACACCTAGCTACCTTCAGCAACGAGCTCGATGCTCCTCCACCTTTGATCACCGAGAAATCAACGTAAACTCCATTTCCGTTCAACTCGAAAATTCCCATTAATCCCAAACTTAAAAATCTAGATATTAACATCAAAATTCATTAATTTCCAAAACGAAACCGTTTCTATGATCAAAACTTGAAAATTTGATGATCGATTTCTGACTTAAATTGGATCATCATTGTTATTTCTCGTTTTTGAAATAAATTCTCAACATAAACACTTGAAATTATTTTTAAACATAGAATCTGGTTGATACTAACATATTTTATTTAAAGATCAAATCCTAAAAGAGATTGGGTAAGGAGAAGTTGATTTTTTTTAAAACTTGTTTTGATCTGTTAATATTAAACAGAGGTAAGTTATCTATATACAGGCATGCAAACACAATACTTTACTTTTTATATACATGCACACAATTTTCTATATACATATACACATGCATTCACCTTAAAACAATCATGCAAACATTTATACAAACATTCATCACAAATTTCTTCAAGAATTAACAACATGCACCAGTTATTAAACTGTAAAAACTTTAGTTTACTCACCTTTGAAAACAGAGAACTAGATTGTTCTCAAACCAGATTTTAAATCTGAAACTGATTTTGAATTTGCTTTAGGTTGATTTTGCTGCTAGCCCTTTAAATTTTGAAACTGAGTTGATCTTTGGAAATTTGTAAGCTTGCTTCTTGACTTGAATTTGAATTTGAGCTTAAATGTTTGTTCTTGTTTCAGATGTTGGAATCCCAGGTTGAGGATTTTGTTTCTGATTTTTTTTTCCAGGTTTTGTTTTATAAAATGAAGATAAAGAAGGAAATTGAGAAGTGAAAAGAAAATCAATCCTAGTTTCTTTCTTTAATTTATGTTATTTGAAATTAATGCATTTGCCACTTGTTAATTTTCTTTATTATTAAATCACACTTGTTACTTATGCATGCTAAATTTGTTACAAATGTTTAATGTCTTTTAAATTGCTTACACTTGTATTAATTCCATGTTTCAAATATTTACACATGCTTATTTACATTAATAAATATTTATAATATGGTATATATATATATATAAATTTTCAATTTAGATATATATACATTTCTTTTCATATTAACTTATGTGTTATATTAATATGTACATATTCAAACTATATTTATAACTTAACTACTTGCTCATATATTTAAATGTCATAAGCTTATATATTTATATTTTGGATATCTATCTTAATTTTAAATGTTCGAGTTTATATATATATATATATATATATGACTACGATATTTTCATATTCAGAAATTTTATATTTATTATAGTTTTCAAATCAATTTATACATTTCCAGATATTTTTGAATATCAGAAATTCATTTGTTCGACTAATCAAAACTAATATTACAATAATTACATCAGTTAATAACCCGATAAATAGACATTAAAATCCGGGTTGTCACATTCCTCCCCCCTTTAGAACTTTTCGTCCTCGAAAAGGAACGAAACCAGAATTTTTTTTTTAAAATATTTAAAATCAGATAAATATTGTTTAATCATTTTTAAATCACTTTAAAAATCTATATAATATTACTAAAATAGTTTATAAAAATACTTTTATAACTCGATGTTTCGATAAGTCCATCCTTGTTCTCACAGAAATTTGGTCATACGTTGATCAGGCGTATGACTGAAAATCTATAAGTACTTGGTAAACTCGTTTCCAACACCCAGTGAAAATATTTTGGAAAAATAAGTTTATTGAAAATATCGAAAACAGTTTTTTTTTTTGAAAATAGGGGAAATATCTTTGGTGAGAATGCTCTGGAAATCATCACTCCCATCCATGGTCGCAGTTAACCCGATGGTTACGTTGCCGTCCCGGCAAAATCCACAGATAACTGTAGGTCTCCGCGCTCCTCGATTACGCCATGGAACCCGCTACAGATCGCAGTTATACCCGGGCCTTACGTTGCTATCACAGCACAAACCCATATAACTGTAGGCATCAGCGCCACCGAATTTCGCTGCCAAATAATGAAACTTCTCCCACATAGGTCGCAGTCTACCGATATAAAATCAAACGTAGACAGTTGGCTCTCAGCGGCACACACGACTTTCACTATGTTACCATAGTGTCACAGTCTACCGATATAAAATCAAACGTAGACAGTTGGCTCTCAACAGCACACCTGACTTTCGCTATGGTCTGCAGTAGATCGTAGTGACTTTGAGTTAAACTGTCGTCACAGCATAACCCAAATGCCTCTGTGGGCACCAGCCCCTCGACTTTCGCTACACAAATAATCCTCAGGAACTAGTTTGTCCGGACTCCTCACAAGATCAACTTTAGAATCCCCCCTTGTGGTTCAAGGCAGTACCACCCAGTGGCACTCCTGAGAAGTTCATTTCAAGGGAGCGCCTTTTTCCCCAGAGCTATACTCAAAACATTTTATACTATATACTTATAGTATCTTCAAATCATACCCTTTATGATTTATCAAAATCTCCTTTACACAAAATCGATTACCAAAAATCGATAATTCTCAAACTAGGCTTTCCAAAATCCAAAATTGATTTCTCAAAAATCAAAAGCCTTTTCCAAAATCCATAGGTTCCCAAAACCTTTTCCAAAATCATTCTCATAAGATCCTTTATATATATAGATATAGATATATATATACTTTGAAAATCTTTGGATCATTTCAACTTTGTATAAAACCTCTTTTATACTTCAAATATTTCAAAACCCTTTTCTTTTAGCAATAGATTCAACAAGGGAAGATTTACCTTATATAACAAGGATATATAACTTTATTTTATTCTAAATCAAATATTCACATTTGATAAATCTTTTATAAAGTTATTAACCATATTTCTTTTCAAAAACCATTTTAAAGTTCTTATCCACAAATCTTCAATATCAATTTCATTCAAATCCGTACGATGTACACATATCATCCGTACACAATATCAATCTGATCGCTCAATCGTTCACACAATTTCACTTCCGAACTTGTATCGTCCACCCGACTTCCTAGTGCGGACTCAGATCTGGTTTCTTGATTAGAAACCGTCATTCTCCTTGCATAGTCACAACTATGATAGAGAATATCCAGAACTAATCAAAAATCCATATCCAGGTTCGCCGTCGAAAATCAAGCGAAAAATCCCAACTCGGATCGATAATACTATCTCGAAATTCTGTGCTCGAATCTGGATCAAATCACTATGCGAATAGAATAATATACGTATATCCTACGTATTTATCTTTATTGGTTATTAGCCAAATCAATTCTCTTTTCTATTCACATTTCCTTTAATTCCATTCACTTATTCTCAATTGCTTCCATTTCCAATTGAGTTATTACTTCAATTACAAACAGTCTGAACTATGACCTATTTAATTTAAAAATAACTTGAAAAAAATTTAAAATAGATAAGTAGTTGAAAAATAGTTATTAGTTTGTAAAATATCTGTAAAATAGTTAAGTAGATATAAAATAGTTAGATAATTGCAAAATAGATTTAAAATAGTGATTAGATGTAGGTAACTGAAAAATAGTAATTAGTTTATAAGACAGTTTCAAAATAGTTAAATAGTTCCAAAATAATTGTAAAATAAGTATGAGATAGTTTGGGGTTTAAGAAGAAAGATTATATAGTAAATAGTTTGGAAAAATATATTTGTATTTAAAACAATTTATTTTGAAAATAATCCAGAGCCAAACTGTTCAATCCTCATCAATTCAATTTAAATTTCCATCTCCATTTAAATTAACTCAATTGCAATTTAAATAACTTCAATTTCCATTGAAATTGATTTAATCCCAATTCAAGTTGAATTAACCTTAATTCCTTTCCAAATTCAAATTAAATTCCATTTGATTTTTAAACTTATACATCTTCAATCACAATTCTAATTAATTCAAAGCAAATCCCATTTGAACAAATTTCAATTTAAAACTCAATTTTAAGCTATCTCAAATTTATATAAATTCGAGTTAAATTTCTAAATGTTGATTTAATTTCTTAAATCAAATTAACTATATCTTTAAACCATTAAATTCTGAATCCAAATTCCAAATTCCATTTTAAAATTATCTTTACTTAACTTATTATAAAGTTCAAATAAGAATTCAAAAACAATTAAATTTCAGATTCTAATTTATTATCCATTTTCAATTTCCAGATCTCAAACCCATTTTGAGATCACTCATAGCTCCTATTTAAATTAATCATTTAACTACCCAAGTTAAATTTAAACTTCATCTTGAAATTTCCAATTCAAGTTGTTCAATCTAAACTTATTTAACTTCCTTAAGTTAAATTATATTTACTTAATCCGGTCAACTTTACACAATTTGAATTCCCATTCAAATTTTAAACTTCAAATTAATAATCTTTCCCCTTTTTAAGTTTAAAAACTTACTTTACTTTGGGTTTTACATCACATTCCAATTTAAAACTCAACACTAAGTGTTCATTTCAAATCATCATTGGTATTATGTATATTCCTCATATATACATTTTCTTTACACACCAAGTTATACTTTAAATTTTAAACCATTCTTGGTTTAATTCAAAAACAAATTTTTTTTTTTTTCCAAACAACTCTTATTTTAAAATAAGATCATATTCAAAAACAACCTGAAAAATATTTATTCCTTTTTCTTTTAATATTTTGAAAACAATTCCAAATGTTTTCAAACTTAGGATTCAAAACTTCACAATTTAAATCCAATTTAATTTACAAATTATAAGTCATATTCACCTAAAAGTTTACTTCCCTAAAATATTTCATTTTGCTTAGTCATTAACAACATTCATTATTAAACACAACTACCATTTATGATAATAACCAAGATTATCATATCTGGAAAACAATTCATTATTATCTTTATTCTTGATAACACTTCTACAAATCCAAGATTTTAATTTTAGTTTGCTTTATATATCAAATATAATCTTATATAAAAATCATTTGAAATCTTTATATATGAAAATAACAAATACGCTCTCATATATATATACTCTCAACTCGTTCTAGGGTACCATTGACCCTATCCTTAACGAGTAATCTCAACAGAGCCAAGGTTCTCGCTTAACCTTCAGCTCTGATACCAACTGTAACGACCCGGAATTTTCGAACCCGAAAATTCCAGATAGTTAGGAGAAAAAGAAAAGAGATAGAAGAAAGAAACAGAAAGAAGAAAGAAAAATAGAAAACACAACATCTCACATTCGCAGCGGATAAAATATAATATCAAATAATAATATCAGTTATACAAAGAAAAATGTATTTGTTAATTTACATTCAATACATCAGAGTTACAACCATTTACAAATAGACTAGACAGTTATCCACCTGTCCCAGACTACTATCAATAAGCTCTCAAATACACAGCGGAATACACTCCATACGTTCCTGCCATCCAGCTCGCCTCCTGAGCTCCAGAACGTCCTTACCTGAAAATCTGTAATACTCGGTCTGACCCGAGCATTACATCAAAGTAACACCCGGGTCAGGCTGGAAACCAGCGTGAGTAAACCATATAACATGAACTACTAAGTTATAGAACTTATTTGCAAACCAAGGTAACTCGTACCTTCCTACAAGTTCTCAAAGTCCATTACTTATAATATCCAATAACTATTACTCCGTTAAAGGCTAAGTTACTTAATTTATTCCAATTCCAGCCTATTAAATTCCACACACCCAATTATATAGAACTTAGATTTCTAATCGAAGTGGGTTCGGGTATTGCTGATACCCGATCCCGGTCTCTTCGAATTCAAATGTCATCCTTTTTAAGCCAAAAAGTTTAAATTAAACAATTTAATTTAAATTTAGGATATCATATTCACAAAGCAATTCTATCATAGATAGATAACTTACACTATCACAATTCATCCAAAGCATCTCATATCATAAAGCATCACCATCACATATGAGATATATTAAATAATCCAAGGCATTCAATATTATTCAATCATCCAATAAGTCACAAATTAATTACATTGAGTAATTATCTTTTAATCACATGATTAATTAATCAATTTTTCTTAATTACTTTCATTAAGTAATTATCTTTAAGTAATTAATTACCCTTTAATCATCAATTAAGAAATTAATTAATTATTCTTTAATTACTATCATTAAGTAATTATCCTTTGAGTAATTACCTTTTTAATTACTGTCATTAATTAATTAATCTTTAATTACTTAAACTTTAATTAATTAAAAGATAAATCATTTATTTTAATTTATCACTTAATTATCATTAAAAATCTTTAATTAATAAACCTTGGTAATAAATCATCATTAACAAATAAATTAACTTAAACTTTGAAGTTAACAATTTAAAAACATTTGATTAACTTCTTAATTTCATTATTAAGTTTATTGAAAATAACTTTTAAAAATAACGGTTATATATAATTTAAAACATTTTAAAACTTAAAATAATTTGTTTTAAACTCTTAATTAATCTAACTTAAATCAAAATTTAAAAAGAAATGGGTTAAGAAATTATTTAAAACTTGACCAAGTTTTAAAATAAATAAAAACTTGTTATTACTCTTAATTCCCAGACCCGAGTCAAACGAGCGAAATCCCCGAGCCCAACCTCGAATTTCCTGAGTAAACTCCTTTTTCTTTAAAAACTATATTTTGTTATAAATTTTTAAACTGTTGAAATATGCTCAAACCCATACGAACAATTACTCGAGCATCCCACAAATCCCTTCGAGTTCGTCCCGAGTCGAAGCTGTCTTCCCCAAAGTTTCTTCAAAACCCAGATACGCGAATGTACCGTGCACATGCACGACAACTCCGCCCCTCTCTGATCAACTTTCCGGCCTTCAACAAACTATCCTCGACCCCGACAGTCAGCACACCAACCCATAATCCAAAATTCGAGAGCAAATCGAAAAGTTGAAGATCAACGAAAAACTGGAACGAAGCACCACCAACGAATTCTTCTGCCGCCGTCGATTTCGACAACTGGAACCCATGGCCTTCCTTTCAGAGCTGCTCAATGCCACCATGTCGCGATCACGACCATCGCGATCGAATCCGATGAACCATAGAAGCCGAGATCACATCGACAACATACCTGACAAAAGACTACCCTCAATCCCTAGATCGCCATCGCCAGTCAACCACGGTGGTCTAGAAAATCTCAGACCATTTTTCCTACAATCACCAGACACCTAGCTACCTTCAGCAACGAGCTCGATGCTCCTCCACCTTTGATCACCGAGAAATCAACGTAAACTCCATTTCCGTTCAACTCGAAAATTCCCATTAATCCCAAACTTAAAAATCTAGATATTAACATCAAAATTCATTAATTTCCAAAACGAAACCGTTTCTATGATCAAAACTTGAAAATTTGATGATCGATTTCTGACTTAAATTGGATCATCATTGTTATTTCTCGTTTTTGAAATAAATTCTCAACATAAACACTTGAAATTATTTTTAAACATAGAATCTGGTTGATACTAACATATTTTATTTAAAGATCAAATCCTAAAAGAGATTGGGTAAGGAGAAGTTGATTTTTTTTAAAACTTGTTTTGATCTGTTAATATTAAACAGAGGTAAGTTATCTATATACAGGCATGCAAACACAATACTTTACTTTTTATATACATGCACACAATTTTCTATATACATATACACATGCATTCACCTTAAAACAATCATGCAAACATTTATACAAACATTCATCACAAATTTCTTCAAGAATTAACAACATGCACCAGTTATTAAACTGTAAAAACTTTAGTTTACTCACCTTTGAAAACAGAGAACTAGATTGTTCTCAAACCAGATTTTAAATCTGAAACTGATTTTGAATTTGCTTTAGGTTGATTTTGCTGCTAGCCCTTTAAATTTTGAAACTGAGTTGATCTTTGGAAATTTGTAAGCTTGCTTCTTGACTTGAATTTGAATTTGAGCTTAAATGTTTGTTCTTGTTTCAGATGTTGGAATCCCAGGTTGAGGATTTTGTTTCTGATTTTTTTTTTCCAGGTTTTGTTTTATAAAATGAAGATAAAGAAGGAAATTGAGAAGTGAAAAGAAAATCAATCCTAGTTTCTTTCTTTAATTTATGTTATTTGAAATTAATGCATTTGCCACTTGTTAATTTTCTTTATTATTAAATCACACTTGTTACTTATGCATGCTAAATTTGTTACAAATGTTTAATGTCTTTTAAATTGCTTACACTTGTATTAATTCCATGTTTCAAATATTTACACATGCTTATTTACATTAATAAATATTTATAATATGGTATATATATATAAATTTTCAATTTAGATATATATACATTTCTTTTCATATTAACTTATGTGTTATATTAATATGTACATATTCAAACTATATTTATAACTTAACTACTTGCTCATATATTTAAATGTCATAAGCTTATATATTTATATTTTGGATATCTATCTTAATTTTAAATGTTCGAGTTTATATATATATATATATGACTACGATATTTTCATATTCAGAAATTTTATATTTATTATAGTTTTCAAATCAATTTATACATTTCCAGATATTTTTGAATATCAGAAATTCATTTGTTCGACTAATCAAAACTAATATTACAATAATTACATCAGTTAATAACCCGATAAATAGACATTAAAATCCGGGTTGTCACACATATACTGACAAGAAATTGTACAAGTAAAAAGAACCATTTTATTCCATACTATAAAGTTTTTGTACATATATAGGTTTCAAGCGGAGGCCGGTATCCGCACAATCTCCGGTCAATACATGCAAAAAGCAAAAAGCAAAACAAGAAGCCTAAATTCCAGCTTATCATTCCTTCTTCCTGCCGCCCTTAGAGCTCTTTCCCGGCTTGATAACTAGTTTTGGAAGCCGTTGTGGACGGGTCGGGGAAGAAGGAGAAAGAGGAGTAGTCGGACCTTCTTCTACTTTATCTTCTCCAGCTAAAGTGTTTTTCTTCTTCTTCCTCATTGCGCGCTTCCCTTTCCTCTTTGAAGAAGATTCACTTCCCGGAGTAACCATCGCAGAAAGTTTTGTATCATCATCATAAGACTGCTCCGGTGTCTTCTCACTGTCCTCAAATTCTTCCGCCTTCTGCTCTAGCAAAGCGGGTGGATCCTCTAAGCCCTGAAGGGCTCCTATTTGCTCTTCCTGCAAACCTGGCTGGGAAGCAGGAGTGATTTGAAGGGATAGAGGAGGAACAGCTGGGAGAGGAGAGGTGTGCGCAGCATTCAGTGTTTTCGCTACAGAAGAAAAGAAGCTAAAATCAGTATTCTCCGAAAAAAGAGAAGATATTGGCTCATCGAGACTTAAGTAACAATCGAGAAATTCATCAAACTCGGTTGAAGCAAATAAGTAATCTACTTGAGCTAGATCAGACTTGGAGTTACCTGGAGAAGTCGGCTTAATCACGACAATTTCAAACTTTTCAGCTTCAGCGTTATCCTGTGACTTCTCCTCGACTTGGACAGTGAGAGGCTCAGTAGTCGCGATTTTGACTTCGGTTTCTATAGGAGGTGAAGAATAGGAACTAGAGCCAATGTTATCAGGATCGACCGAAGCCGGAGGACGAGCGGGGTCAGTTACAGTCACTTTCTCTAAACGTTCTCCCCCTGCTGCTTCGGCTCACTCCTTAGCAAACTGCTCTTTTCCTCTGGCAAAGGTGGTTCGTGTTTCATCGTCCAGATAGGTTGCCTCGAGATCCGCTTCTACATAGCCGGCGCCTCCGAACATGTCAATTATCGCTTCCCAACTTCGGCCAAAGTCACTTCATATGTCGGTCCCAGAAATGAGAGGCTTCCGCGCCCCAAGATGCTATGGATGTAAAAGTCGAACAAAGTAGAGCTGATATTGGCTTTAGTAGCCACATGAGATTCTTCGGCTGCAACTTTCCCAGCGATAGCTTCATCGCGCTCGCTTTCAGCCTTTAACAATTGAGACTGCAACCTTGTGATTTCCAAATCTTGGGAGCTGACTTTCCCCCGAAGTTGGGCGGCGTCGTTGCGGTATTTTTCAACAACATGCTGCTCCGCTTCAAGTTTGGCTTCAGCATCTCGCTGAGCAGCATGAGCATCTCCAACTTGCTTCTGGAGCATCTCTTCCTTTTGTGTATAGGAAGTGGAAGAAGTGGCAAGCTCATTCTTTAGATTCTCAACTTTGGCCTCAAGCCTCCCATAGTCATCGGTAATGCTCTTCATTTCATCAGTAAATCTTGAGAGTTGCAGGGCCTTGTTCGACCTGATATCGGGGCCTGCTAATGATTGTCTGAATATCAGCTTTCTTGAGAGTAGGAGAATCAGATGGAATTTCTACAGAGATAGGAGCATTGGTCTTTTCAGAAATTACAGACGCTGATTGATCGCTAAGTTTAACCCGTTTGCTCGGATCGTCGGTAATGTGGTCCTTCCCCTTATCATCATGGGATTTCCTCTTATGAGAATCATCGCTTCTGTGAGAAGAGTCGTGTCGATCATCCCTTCTTCTTTGCCACTCCTCATAAGTTCGTCTTTCATGAGATTTTCTGGCAGCTCTTTCTTCATCTGTTTCCCTCGGGGCAGTGAGATAGCGCCTAAAATCATAAGTGTTGCGGCTTCCATGGCGATGAAAATTATCATAATATGAACCACTACGTCCCATTGGAGAATCTGAAAGTGAAAAAAGACAAGTCATAAAAAATCTTCGAAGTGAAGAAGCTAAGTACGTATAAGTGCCAAAAATCCTAAGTGTGTGTGATGTGCAAGCTACGCGCGTCAGACTACAAACCACTCTTTGGTGTGGGAATGATGGCGACTTGTGTAACAGGCGTTGTAATTTGTTGTAAAGAGGAAGTCGCCTTGACAACAGGAGAAATAGCTTTTGAAGTGTCATCTTTGAATAGCTCTTGTGAGGTTATCATCAAATCACTCAACCCCTTAAAGATATCATCGCCATTGTGACCGGCAGAACCTTCCCTTTCAATTCCCATATCAGCCGCCTTTCCGGAATGCTAAGAAGGCTCCTCTTCTTCGATGACTGGGGAAAGTGTTAGCTTGCTTGACGACCCCGCAATGTCAATAAAAGTAGAACACTTCACCAGTGAGGTATTGGTGGTAGGATCATTCGGTGTAGGTTCTTCAGCAGGAGCTGGGGCATCTGATGTCTGTGCCGGAGAATCAGAGACTTCATGAGGCTGAGTAGAATGGGAAGAATGTAGAAGTCCGAATTGATGTAAGAACTCGTCTGTCAACAGAAATTGGATACTCCTCTCCTCAACTGGCACGGCCATGAGCCTCTCAAAAGTTGGTTTGTGACCAGGATCCCTAGAAGGAGGAGGAAGTGCTGAAAAGAAAAGAGCGAAGTTAACGCTTGACAACTCGGGCTTCGAAAAGTTCAGAAACATAAGAAACAAAGATAAATGATCTTACTTCCTACTCTCTAGATAGCGTAAAATCCCGGAGGACAACGAACGTAGAAAAACTGACTCAGAAACCCATGAATACTGTCAGGAAGACCAATGATCAGTTTGCGGTTCCTAGCACTTCTCACAAGTGTGATGGAAGGATGGTCTTTATTTTTGGCAAACGAGCACAGATAACAAACTTCGTCAATGCTCGAAAGACGATCCAGCGTCCTCCTAAATAGCACACATAGTCCCATCAGGATGGCGTAGCCATTGGGATGTAACTAAAAGGGAGAGATAGACAGTCGAAGAAGAAGCTGCTGAAGGAAATCATTAAAAGGAGGAATGGCTCCGTTCATGCACATCTGGCGATTAACGGCAACGAAACCGTGGGGTGGTATGTCAGTAGTGTCGTTTTTCTCAGGAAGTATGGCATCTGCTTCAGCAATCCCAAACTGAGTGCACAGTTGGCGGAAAGCTTTATATGATAGTGTGGTCGAGATTCTTTCTGGAGGATTAGCTAATGGAGCAGGAATAGGAACAACCTCTCCAGCTTGAACTGTTACTTCTTCTTGTTAAGAAGTCATTCTACACAATCAACTGGATGTTGAAATGTGAAGGTGCACGTTTCCTAAAAAGTGTGAAGTGTTGTGCAGAACTAATTAAAATAGAAAGCAAACATAACTGGAATTAAACTAGTTGACAATTGGTCGATTGCTAGATTTCAGGACTTGTTAATCTAAAACTCAAGTGCAGTGTTAATGCAAACAAATCAGCTTCAGTTAACTATTATATTTTTGCTTTAATACTTCACTTGAATTGGTTAGTTTATAGCATTTCATTCACACAGTTCATTTAAGTTGATTTTTCTTTATCGACTAATCTGTCATTTGATGTGGGCAGTCAATGGCAGTATATTCATCCCAGTTTTCTGCAAATATTGTGTTTAACAGGTTATTAGCATTAGAGATAATTTGTAAAGAAGTTTAAAAAGTTCAAAGTTCAAGCAATTCAAAGTTTAGGCAGTTCAGTTCAAGCAGTTCAAGTTTAAGTAGTTTAATCAAGTTCTGCCCAGATTTTACAAGTATTAGGTCGTCCAACGACCTAGCATAGGTCGGAGCTTCCTTAAGTCACACTATGCAAAGTAAAAAGTCCAGGCAGTTCAAAGTTCAAAGTGCAATCAAGTCCAAATAGTTCAAGTCCTAGGTCGCTCACGACCTAGTATAGGTCGGAAATTCCTCAGGTCGCGCTATGCGGATTAAAAGGTCCCAAGTGTTAGCTCGGCCGCGACCTAAAGCCTATGCCGCTAAAAAGTTAAGTCGCAGAGGGTTGTTCGGTTTTACTTAGGTCGTAGGAATTTTTACTTCGGCCAGGTTTCCTAGGTTGTAAGTCTTAGGTCTCGAGAATCCCAACACGACCTAATTTTTTGGTCGCTCAGATCTGTTAGGTCGCTGACTTCCTCTCCACGCAATCCATCTCGGCAAACTGAAACCCAATAACCCGTTATTAACTACACATAGAAATCCATCGTCTTCTCCATGAAATTCTCCATCCCTTCATACCACCAAATCATCCCAAGAATAATTCAAAACGTCCCTAATCCATCCTAGATCCAACACATCACCGTGCCTTCATAAACCAGTCAAACAGCGATTCAAAGTCGATCGCAAACAATCACTCGAAATGAAGCATGACACATGGAATTGGACATAGGTCGAAAAAATAGGGATTCATAAGTCAACATTGATTAATGGTGGGATGAAGATCAAATTCACTTACGGAATATGATGATGAGGATGATTAATGGCCAAGTAATTTGGAATTGCCTTCGAGAGCTCGGAAACTTGTTAATGGCAGGATGGAATGATAGAGCAGGTGAAGAAAAGAAAGAACGACCTAAGCTATTTATACACCGGGGCGGTGAAATGTGAATCGACACACACGACCTACGAACTAACTAAGTCGCTCATGACCTAACGAACTCATCAAAGAGCGAGTTAAGAAAATCGAAGCACACGACCTACGACCTAGGCGTGTACTTCGATGGGCAAATGTTAATCCTCTTTTGGTTCGCGACCTAGCGACCTATGGGGAGCACCGACCTAAGGAGGCTAACGACCTAACTACGGAGACGACTTAACGACCTAAGGAGGCTAACGACCTAACTACAGAGACGACTTAACGACCTAAGGAGGCTAACGACCTAACTACAGAGATGACTTAACAACCTAAGGGGTTAACGACCCAGTGGCTCCAGTCCTCAGCGACCTAAAGCATATGCGACCTAAGGTATGCTGCAACCCAACGTCCTAACATACCTAACGACCTAAGGACTTCGCGACCTACCAACGCAGAGTACGAGCGACCTAGCTTCATTCAGCGACCTACGACCTATATTAGGTCACGCGCAACCTACTAACTCGTTCAAAAGAAACCAAATGCACTGGAAATAAGTCAGACTACATCTCCTAGGTCGCTGCCGACCTACGACCTACCTTAGGTCGTTCACGACCTAAGACTTGGTGATTAAATTCTGCCCAGAATCTTCCCTATAAATAGGACAGCAACTCCAACAGTTAAGGGACTTTTGGCCGATCTTCTGAAGGACCGTTACTCTGCTGAATTCTGACCTCATCAAACACATCAAGCCTTCCAAACATTCAAGACACTACAACAAGCTTCGAAAGAGATCTTGCAAATCGAACATGGATTTAAAGAGCTTTATCACAACGAAGTTTGAGCTACTAGTCTGAAGTGTTTAGGAATTGAAGTGTATTGTTTTTTGAAGTGCATTGTATCAATTTGTAACCAAAATCAGCAATAAAGGAATTCAAAGTGGACGTAGGCTCGATCTTAAGCCGAACCACTATAAAATCGTTGTCTTTTACTATTTTCTGCTACTTTTCTGCTTATTTCTTATTCCCGTATCACGGGTGGTGCTTTCACATTACTACTACACACACCAGGGTGTTAGCGTTCAATTTTCAGCGTTAACAATGAACATATGCAGAACTTATCCAAATATACACATGTTACTCAAACTATATGTAGGTTGGTATTCACGACAATATATATATATTTAAATTTATATATAAAACTAGCATATAAACTTTCACACTTATTATATTATTATTATTATTATAAATATTTACAATAAGCTTAGTTTATAATAAAATACATATGTAGACTCACAAAGATCCAATATATACTCTTATGCAAA
Organism: Allium fistulosum; assembly: GCA_030737815.1. NCBI lineage: Eukaryota > Viridiplantae > Streptophyta > Magnoliopsida > Asparagales > Amaryllidaceae > Allium > Allium fistulosum. The sequence goes on along the minus strand of CM060902.1, from coordinate 1,362,027,983 downwards.
CCTATGACTGTGAACAACAACTTGTATATATAACTTATATAAATTTTTTTTACAGATATATATATATATATAATCAACAGATTGTATTTCCTATATATAAACATATATATACATACCAGATGTATATCTAAGATAACATATCATGACCAACTATATATAATCATATGTTCAAACACAAGCAGTATATGCAACACTAAAATGCTTACATAAGTATATACATATACAAATTTAGATATACCAGTATACCAATCCAAAGATAATATATATATATAAGCTACTAAAAATCGTATACAGATTATATATAAACAAACATAGGTGAGCTTCTTCAACAGACATATGCAGACTACTCTATAAATGCAGACAAAGGAAGAGATAGCCACATATTAAAATATACAAGTACCCATAGATAGAAATTACCTGTTATATATATAAAATTAGGAAGCAAATTCTCATATAAAGAAAAATGATATGCACACAGCCCCAAAATGAAGAAAGGAGGAAGGCTATCGAGTGAGGACGAAGGAGGAAATGCCGACGTGAGGCACGCTCAAGGCTAGGGGAGGCTGAGGCTCTATGGCTGTGGGTATCGAGTGCAGGCTGTTGCGTGGATGTCCAGGTGGCTCAGCTAAGGGGTTCAGCTGCACTTGTATGTTGACAGGGCGACGAGTGAAAATGAGGTCGGCTGATGATGGAGAGTAGACGAGGACAGAGGGAGAAATGGAAGAGCAGGCGGACTGGGTTTTAGCGAAGTGGGAGAGGGGAAGAGTGGGGTGGATTCACGGCAAAGATGGGAGACACGCTACAGGTTGATGGAGAAATTGTTGAGGGTAGCTTTGTATATCATAATTTTTTTAAAAGAATGCAAGAACCAAAGAACAAAAGAGAAATAGAAATGAAAATAAAAGGAACCGGAAGATAAAGTGAATTGGTGGAATGGTAAAAGGCAGGGTTTGAATTCTATGAGATTTTAATTAGTAGTGACCAATGGTAATACGGTGGAATAGAAAGAGACTAGTGGCTGTTGGTTTCTCAAACGTACAATTGAAAGTTCACAAACTCAAAAGACAAAATACAGAATTGATACGGTTATCAGTACACAGGTTCCGCCGCATACCGGTCATCGAAACACAGAAGTGAATATATCACGGGGATTAGCATGATGAGACGATCAAAACGGTATATAAATATCAGTGGTATGATTGAATTATAAAAATTCGAATTTTCTATTAGCGGAAAATGCAGCAAAAACGCAGAAAAATAAGATCGACGGAGCTAAAGAAGTCCGAATTTGGAAAAACGAAAAATGACGTCTTAGTCAGAAGATGAATTAGATTTTTTCTATGTAAAAATATTCAGGTTTGGAAAACATTTTATTATCACCAATTTTAACTGATATAAATTGAAATAAAATTACACTAGAAAATAAACTTCCAAATTATCTGATGAAAATTTACCAGTTGCTATGATTAATTAGAGGCATTCCAAATATCAAATTTTTATTTCAAAATTTTATCGTTTAAAATTTCACAAAATTTCAACTAATTACGTTATTAAACAGTTAAAATTTATGGGTCGTTACAAATGCTTGCATCTCACGTTTTAGCATAGTTGGGCACAATCAAAACCATACGGTGCTTATTGGAGAATTAATTCCATACAATGACTAGGCACTAGGGTACCACCTATCATGGTACACCTCTAGAAAAATGTACCGAGGACCTCGCTGGGATCCCCTACAACACAAGACCGGCCCTATCCCTAACCTGGATAGAACCGAATATGTTATCACCCAGGGTGTTCCCACCCTTATCGAGAGTTTTTTTGCATGCACCACCCTATCCATAATTTATAATATATCTGAGGGTATCTAGAAGGGTGATAACATACCCTAATTGGGTATGACCCACTTAGCCTTGCTGCATATCCCCTGATTTCCAGTTATTCCGGTTGATGAGGCTTGAGGCTACGATTACCTTTCAAGAACAATTTCACTTAGAATGCTCATCGTCCTCCAATGACGATGTTCTGATAGCATTCGTCCATACAAGTTGTCCTGGGTCTGGACAAACAGAATCACCGTCTTCATCATCTTCATGGTATCCATTCGTAACGCTCAAATCGGATCGAAGTGGTTTCAGATAATTAAATTCGATCTCGGTCTCTTCGAAACGATCAACGAAATTGGCCAATACTTGATAGTTGGTTATTTAACTATCAATATAACATCCATTAGCAGTCACTAGGCCCATATTTAAATTTTCGAAAATTTATTTTCGAAATATCTTTATAAGATATATATCCAAATCCCTTCCAAATTTTCAATATTTAAGATAACTCAAATACTTATATCTATATCAGGATATTTCAAACCATCTCTTATTTCAACACTTATAAAAATATTTAAAAATATATTTTCAAAACCCCTTACTTCCCAACACTTAGGAAAGTTCCATTTATTACTCTTTTCTCAAAAACCCTTCACAATTTATATTGTGATTTCCTTAACTCGTTTATAACGAATTCTATAAGTTCCGGGTTCCTTAATTAAATCTCTTAATTCAAAAGTATATACTTATCTCACCGAAATAAGTATATACACAAACCATTCCCTTAAAAAATATTTGAAAACATTTTAAAATAAATAAGGAAAGCACCATGCGGTATCAACCATGGATTCGCAGCTTAATGATTACGTCTCTATCCTAGAGAAATCCAAACTTAACTGTAGGCAATCTCTACCTCCCGATTTTGCCATGAAAGTATACCATTACCTTCCGAAAACTTATTTAATAATTAAATATACTTTTAAACAATTAAAATAATTCATACCTTTGAACAAATAATTAGGTCTTACTTGTTAATAAAATTCTAATCGATTTACAAGACTTATATAAACTTATAATCCATTTGACAATTTGAAAATATTTTAATAACTAATTTTCTGGAATATTTTTAAACACCTTTTAAATTACCTAGTTTAATAATTAAAGATCATATTTTAAAAAAAACTCATCTTCTCGATAAAAACATATTTTTCAATTCCAATATAACAAATCTAAAATTTAAAAATCTCTCTCGATTTATCACCAATCGATTTACATTCCCAATTACATAAATTCTTACCATGAATTTATATCTTCAATTTATCAACTGAAAATCATTTCACTATATTTATAAACATTGTTTATAAATCCCATAGTCTCATTTCTCGTTCATAATGTTTTCACATCACTTAAATCACTTATAAATTAATTTCTAAATTAAATTCCATTTATAAATCAACTTCTTAAATAACCCAAACCATACTCCAAAACCAACCAAATCTTGATTTTATTTCATTTCGTAATTTAGAAATCTTATTTAAGATCTAGAATAACCAATTTTATATTTACTCCCAAATTCCCTTTTTATTTTTCCAATCTATTAAAAATCTCGATTTTAAAAACCTTTTATATTTAAAGCAAGTATCATTTAAGATTTATTATTTAAAATCCTTCATATACTTTTCCCAAATCTCTATTTACAATAATAGGAAATAGTTAAGTACAAATTTAAAGTTAAAACATTTATTTTATCCAAACCAATTTCCTTTTAACTGGTTCAAAACTCTATATAAACACTTCACTTCCAAAATCTTTTTTTTAATTTCTTTTCAAATTTAAACTTTATATTTATGGTATTTTAAAATACCAAAATCTAGACCAGTATTACCATAGCATCCAATAACTTCAAATCACACTATAATCTACCATGGATTATTCAAACATATCATATATCACTGTATATGAAATTAAATTCAACATTTTTGAGGAATCCAGTTGGATCACTCCAACCTATTTTCCCTACAACCACAGATGTTAATACAACATAAAAATACCAATCCTGCTTTGAGGTGGGATATCGTGGCAATATAGGGTCATCCGCTATTATGTGGGGCACATAGGGTCCCATGTGCTAAAATATGCGGGAATATCAATCCAACTACTAATATATTTACTACTATATATATAATAACATCCAAACTGATAATAACTATCAAATTCAACCAGACATCCAATAATTAATTTTAATCAATTAAAATTAAACTAGTAATCCAAAAATGAGTGAGATTAACTCACATTGATTTTTATTGTCGCTTTCGCGTTTTGGTTCTGATTTAATCCGAACGCGTTTGAATTTATCTGAAAATTCTGCAACCTTTAAACTCAACCAAGTTGACTCCATAGCAAAGGTCTCCCTGTTACGAACCCAATGCGACTGACTGCGTTGGATTCCGATTTAAAACGAATAAGATATTCGATTTATAAGTTTCTAACGATTTTATTATAAACAATTATATAAACTATTTTTCTTCAAAAGAAAGCCCATACACACACAATATAAAACCCGGCCCAAAACCACTCCCACTCCTTTTTCTTCCCCCCTTTCCTTCTCCTGTTGCCTGTAGCTTCCCTATCATGCACGCGTGCACTGATACACCTCCAACGACCACCTACGGCCAAACCACCATCGCCAACACACTCCCGTCACCTCGCTCGACCTGCCTGGCACCTCCACACCTCGACCGAAACCCCCACCTTCATCGCGATAATCCCAGGCGACTTCACTGTAGCACTAGTCGTGCGCCTCAAAACTTGATCGCACGCCCTAAAATTCTACATGAATCTGCTCCTCGACACACTAATCCAAAATATCATCTCGATATCAACACTCGATGCTCGAATCACCATGAAACCCCAAACCTAGTTTCTAAACTTCCATGCGAACTTACTATTGACCAACAACATACCCATCCAAAACATGTTCAAACGCCAACAAAAGCAGACCATCACCTAGCTCTCGTCAAAACATGACTTTTAAAAATCGTTTGGGAATTTTTGGTTGAGTATTCAATTCGATAGTAATTTTTAAAAGTAATCTGTTTATCTCATTTTTTTTAGAATGCTCGGCTGTGTTTAAATTTAAGGGAGGGAAACGTGTTTTACACGGTAAGGTAGGTTCAAATCATAGGCTAGAGTGGCTGAGATGAAAGAATAGACATGTGAAAGAAAAGTTGACTTGACAATAAATTAATTAAATTTCAAAACGTCTCGATTTACGTAACTTAAAATTTCAAACCCCTATCGAGGTGTGCCGCTAGGCGCTCATAATGTTATACCCCTATTTCACACGCGATGGAAAAGGTTTTGAGTCCTAATTCGATCGTATGGAGAAGATAGCTTTTTGGACCCATTTATTATATTGAATTTTCGATATTAAATTCAACGCGTTTATATCCCGTACAGCCAAACAATAACTCCAAACGCCACGAAATTTGAAATCCGATAATAATATACTATTATGAATCCAATGGAACGGGTTTCGTCGAAATCCAAGATTGTGCCCCGGATCGCTATTTTCAGTTGTTAATTTAACCGAGTTATTTTTAAAATCGAACAAATCACTTTTAACTCCAATTTTATAAATTTTATTATCTTCATTCTTACTAATAGAGATTTAATAAACCTTTAAATTATTTTTATCAAGCTAAAAACTCAAAGTTTCACTATTTAACCAAATTTCCATTTATTAAACTTAATTATTAAATCGTCCAATAAATCGTTATATTTGAAATTTAAGTTAAAAATTAACTTTTAAATATTTAAAATCAATTAAATATTCCAATTTCAAATGATCAAAATTCTGGGTCGTTAGAACCATATTTACTCAAAATATGTCCTTTCACTAGAAAATATCATTTCAAATTCCAACGTAAGTTATAACATCATTTAACCATATTCGCTTTTAAATCTAGAATTTAAATATAACCAATTCAACCTTGCACCGTTTGAATTTTTGAAAATAGTTTAGATAGCTATAAATAGTTTAAGTAGTTTTAAAATAGTTTTAAATAGTTTTAAATAGTTTTAAAATAGTTTAAAATAATTTTAATAGTTAAAATAGTTTTAAAATAGTTTAAAATAGTTAAAAATAGATTTAATTGCTTAAAATAGATTTAAAATAGTTTTAATAGTTTAAAATAGTTAAAAATATATTTAAAATAGTTTTAATAGTTAAATAAGTTTTTAAAATAGTTTTAATTGTTTAAAATAGATTTAAAATATTTTTAATAGTTTAAAATAGTTAAAAATAGATTTAAAATAGTTAAAAATAGTAAAAATAGTTTAAGGATTTTAAAACAGTTAAAATGATTTAATATAAAATGGTTTAATTATTGGAAATGGTTTATATAGTAAATAGTTTTGAAATTTCAAATAATCTGAATTTTAAATAATAGATTCTTAAACAGTTTATATTAAATAATTTACTTTGAAATGGTATCAAATCAAATGTTTCTTTTATTTCAACAAATCTGGGCCATATCAAGATTTCAAATCAACAAAACTCAATTTTTATATTTCAATTCAAATTCTTATTTAAACCATTTTAATTTATATCGATTTCAAATCCATGTTGAAATACAAATTTAAACCACTTCAAATTCGATAGATTTTAAAATTTAAATATTCAACGTTTACAATAACTCAATTTGATAAATTTCATTTATATTTCAAAATTAAACTTTAAGATTTCAATTTAAATTCTTAAAATAATTCATTAAATCAATTTGAATTTCAACATTTAAAAGCTTGGATTTCAAAATAATTCGGTTCATATAAATCAAATTTTATTTCATACTATCAGTTAACTGGAATCAAAATGTAAGGATTTAAAATCATTTAATTTAACTAATTCGGTGTCCGTATATAATTTTCTACCCTATGGTTAAGTGATACGGATATATATCATTTCAACCCGTAATAATTTAAATTTACGGGTATATATCATTTCAACCCGCAATCCCGAGTTAAAACTCAAAATCCGTAAAATCGCTCGAGTCTATAATTTCTACCCATAACGATTTTTCACTAATATATAAGATCGTTTGGGTATGTATCATTTCAACCCATAGTGATTTACTAACAATAAACTAAGGGAACTTGCAGTGTGATAACGACATATGAATAAACATACATCCAATTATCCAAATATCAACAATTAAACATCCATCACAATCATCATTCAAATCAACCAATAAATCACAACAAATAAACTGGTTATCATTATCAGGCATTCAAATGGCAATTTAAAATTCAATATTAAATTAAGTGGCGATTAAATTCAATAAAAGTCAGATTTAACTAAAATGACAATTTAAATATACCAAATAGCAATTAATCAATTTCTAATCACATCGTAAATTTATTTTAACTAACATAAAATAGTTTAGTAGTCGTAAGTGGGTTAAAATACTCAACTTTGATTTTCAATCGATTTAAAATCCAATTTAAGCCGAAAAATCTAACAGTTTGTAACGACCCACTATTTTGAACTATTCAAATCGACAATCATACACACATTTCAGACTTGAATTGTTCGAAACAACAGATTGTTAATTTATATTTGGCAAAACTTAGCAACATACGGTAAATAAATAAATCAATCACAGAATCACAGACATAGAGTAAGATAACAATATGCAACAGAATAGATAAATAGTAGTTCATGAAGCTACTATAGAACATCAGAGTTTAAACAAGATACATTAGGAATCTCAAATACAAAGTAGTCTCGAATACATAAGCAGATGAACAATCTGAACATAAATAACAGAAAGCTGAATAGATAAAGACAGATCTTCAAGCAAAGCTCCAGGCTCCAAATATGAGTCTCAAATGCTGTGACACTCAGTCTGACCCAAGCATAAAGCAAGACACAAAACACTCGAGTTGGGATCAACATTCTTATATGAGTAAATCAACCCAAGTGAAATACAAAATAACTTAAAGGATGTTTGGGATTCCATCCTTTAAGGATCCGTTAAACTACCTACATACATAATATAATACACTACATAGATAATGTCTACAATAAAGTAAAATATTAAAATAGCGTTAAGGCGTTACCCATATCCTCTTTAACACATTTTATATATTCCCGTAGTCTATACAGATACTGTAAGCTCCACCAAACCGGTGGTTTACTCAGTGATCACTCCATAGGTACGGTACAAAACAAACTCGTAGAGGGCGCGATAAGGCATGTGACAAGGCACGCGAGGCGATGCTCAGGGTAGGATACTACCGTTTTGCACTCTTGGACTGGTGGTAATGCATAGCAGCTACTACCGCCCACCTGAAGACACACTCATAGAATCAAAGGTGCACCCAATCAAATCACAAAGTAATAGAATGGTATCGAAGAAGCATGCTCGATTGGAGGTGCGACCTCCCTTGGCCCGGTATAGCTCCGGTTTTAGCCACATCAAGCGGACTCGCGAGAGTCAGGGCCGCGTTAATACCTCATGTTGAATCGTCGCCAAACCATCTTACTTTGTTTCAGATTCTCCACCACGTACAACGTTTTTAAAGTGTTTTTCGGTATTGGCAGAGAGTATGACAATATTTGATCCTGGTCTCTTTAACAACCAAACGCTTATTTCACACCATGGTCATTTTATATTTAAAACAATTCATAATTCATATCGAAATATCATATTCATTTCAAAATCATATCACATTGGAAATCATATTCACTTTCAAAATCATATCACTTTAAATCAAATTTATTTCCAAAATTTTAACCACAAAATAGTTTAAACCATCATATCAAAATATTCACATTTAAACCCATTAAATCTAAATTATAATAGTTCCAACTTAAACAGTTTAAATATTGAAAATAGTTTATCTATTAGAATAGTTATTAAAAATAGTTTATATTTAAAATAGGTTATAGATTAAAATAGTTTATATATTAAAAATAATATATATATTAAAAGAGTTTATACCGAAAATAGTTTCAAATTAGAATTGTTTCTTCCAATTTCACAAATCAATTCAGTTCAACAATTTCAAATTAAAGGTCAAAGGTTCAATTCAAATTCTCATTAAAACCATTTTAATTTATATCGATTTCAAGTCCAAGTTTGAACTACAAATTTAAACCTCTTTCAATTTAATAGGTTTCAAAGTTTAAATATTCAAACAATTTATAATAACTCAATCTGATAAATTTCATTTATATTTCAAAATTCAACTTTCATTTTATTTTAAATTTGAAAATATTCACTTAATCATTTCTAATAACATTTAAATAAATCTCCAATTTACAAATTTAAATAAAATCAAAATTTAATATCTAACTTCAATTGTATTTAATTCTAAATATTCACCCAATCACTTTTATAAACATTTAAATAAAATCTCAATTTACACATTTAAATCGAATTTAAGTATTCAATTTCAATTTATTTAAATTCAATATATTCATTTAATCATCTTTAATCAAAATCCCAGTTATATAATTATAAAAATCATATCTTTAAAACTCGCAATCAATAAGTTCAAATCAATTCTTATTTAAATTCAATTCTTAAACCAATTTAAATTTCCAATCAATTTCAATTTATCTTTCCAACCTTAATTTATTAAAGTTATAAAATCTATTTTCAAAATATTAATATAAATTTTAAATAAATACTTAAAGATATTATATATATTAGTTAAATTAAATTTATTATATTAATTTTATTATTAAAGCTATTTTAAATCTTAATTATATATTTTAAAAATAATAAAGTTATAAGTAAAATTTTATAATTTACATTTCAAACTTAACTTATAATTTTAAAATTTCCAAAATCATATAATTTTAAAAATCTAAATTTTAAACATATATTAAAATAAAATCTATATATTATATTTAAAAACCAATATTTATTTAAAACCCATATAATTCCTTTTAAAACCTTGGAAATCATTTTCAAAATAGACCAACACTGTTTGTATATAGTTTCTATCCTATGGTTAATTGATACATATATTTATCATTTCAATCCGCAATTATTTAAATTTACGGTTATATATCATTTCAACTCGCAATCCTGAAATTTCGAAATAAAATCGCTTGGGTTTATCATTTCAACCCATAACAATTTTTCTCTAATCTAAAATATCGTTCGGGTATATATCATTTCAACCCATAGGGAATTTCAAAACTAACCGGGAACTTGCAGAGTGAGAACAATAAAATAATCATATATAATAGCATAACATATCAATTACAACATGGATCATAATTAACGATTTAAATATCATATATATATATATACACACAACAATGTTATGGTGTCATATATCAATCATAGGTGAACAATGTAAATAACATATCATATTCAACAATTTAATTACTAACAAATTTAAATTTAACAACCCATTCCAATCATCATTTCATGTGAATTAAATTTACTAAATATAAGAATGTTAACCTTGAGTGATTGCTCACCTTTCAAGGCTAAAGAAATAAGAAGAACAAGATGCGACGAATCCAAGCACCAATTTCCAAAGCAATGCACGACGGACTTGAATCGATGAAAACAATATATATAAATTATAAAAAAAATCTAAAATTTACTCACATATTTAAAAGAATATATATATATATATTATATTTTTATTTTAAAATCAATATTTGTAAAATCCATATATTTCTTTCAAAATTTTCAAATGAATATTTAAACATAACATAAATTTAAGTAAATACTTTTAACATATTATGTAGATACTTTAAACATAAACTGAAATTGAAATAATATATAAATACTTCATTTCAATTTGAAATAATTTAAACATAAATTGAAGGAGGTTGAAGGCTGCTGGCAAGCGGAAGCTGCTCGAGTTACAGGTGGTGCTTGCTGATCGGAGACATTGGTCAGAGGTTACACAAGCAAATATATATGCTTTGATTCACATTTTTTTCTTCAAATGAAAAGAGAAAGGACAGAAACCAAAACAAGCCATAGACTGATAGGCGAGGGAATGGGTTGCGTTGGCGGGTTAAAAGCGTGGAGTTGCTGGGTCTGCTAGTCGAGCTATGGTGGAGGCTGGCATGCTGACCTGCGGCTATGGTTGCTTGCGGCAGGAGGCAAGGTCAAAGAGTCTCGGCAAGGGGAAAGTTGCTATCACAGGTGCAAGGCAGTGAGGCTGAGGTTTGGCAGTGGGAGGCTGCTTGCGTCTTATTGAAGCGGTGGTGGAGGCAAGTATATAGTGGAAGGCGGCACAAGTGATGATCTTGGGTTAGGCTCGGTGTCGATGTGATGTGAGGTGAGAAGACGTGGCTGTGAGGCTTATGGAGGTGGGTTATGGCATGTGTATGGTCATGTGGAGTTGGAGACGGTGCTTGGAGTACGGTGAGGCGGATGTGGCGATGGGAGAGTGGAGGCTCAGTCGCTGGTCATGGGAAGGATTCTCGGCTATAGGCTTTGATGTGGGGAACTATTGTGGTAGCTTGGAGGTTGGCGTTCGGCTATGAGGCAGTCACGTGGAGATGGGTGGGGTGTTTGGCTTCGGATGAAGGCGGGGTTTGGAGGCTGTCAATATGGAGAGGCCAATCAGGCGGATGTTCGGAGATTTTCATGTGGTGGTGAGGGAAGGAAAGCATGGTCGATGGGAGGACTTGGTGAGTTGGCAGGGAAATAACAGGGGTGACTTTGGGTTTGAAAGGGAAGACGCACGGGTAAATAAAGATGAATTTGGCTTCAGGTAATATAAAACTTTATATTATTATAATTTTCTCAAGCTTAGAGAAAAATGAATAGAAAGCTCAAAAATAAATGAATAGAATGGGAAACGAGCAAGCCATATATTTTGAAACCCGGAGAATATTGAAAGTCAACATTGAATTTAAAGAATATTAATAACCAGTAGCCATTTGTTTTCAGCCGTTTGACAAATGAATGGACACAGAATATTCTAAAGACTCAAAATAGGTACTGGTACGACTAATCATTACACAGATTTCGCCGTGTACCAGAATATACTACGGAGATCAGCACGACGAGACGAATAGAATGGTACACAGATATCAGTGATATGATCATCCTATCAAAAGTCGATATTCGCTGCCAAAATGTTGCTAAACTGTCGAAAATAATATAAACGGAGCTAGAGCAGTCCAAATTTGGCGAAACGAAATATGACGTCTCACTCAGAAAAAGATTTACAATTTTATTATATAAAAATTTTTGGATTTCAAAAATATATCATTTTCATCAGATTTTCAACTGATTTAAATTTTAAAATTGAAATTCCAAAACAAAAAAAACTTTTATATTTTCCGATGAAAATCTAACACTTGCTACGTTTAAATAGACATATACCAAATATCAAATTTTCATTGCCAAAATTTAATTGATTAATTTCATAAAAATTTAATTAATTACATTATTTAAAATCGTTAAAATTCCCGGGTCGTTACACTCTTCCCCACTCAAAACTTTTCGTCCCCGAAAAGGAACGAGATAGGAGAACAGAAGCAACGGAAAAGAAAGATAGATTTGAAATATATAGTACCAGCTACAACAACTAATTCAAACCATATAAATTTCATTTTAATCATTATCATCCATTTATTATTATCATTCTAATTAACTCGCCTCAATTCATTTTCATTCATATAGAATTTATTTATTTTCTTTTATTTTATTCATTCACATAGTATTTCCTTAAATGTCAATTATCACTTAATTAATCCTTCAAAAACTTTATTTATGTTTAATATTAACATCCCATATTTATTCACCTAACATATCTTGCAACATATATTAAGTGTATAAACATTTATATAACCACTCAAATTTTTATTTATAAATTCCCTTATAAAGATTTATTTTTGGACATCTTATTACTTACATTTTATATTATATACTATTCAATTACATAATTTCATTACATTCAAAATTTTCAAGTAAGTTTATTAATGTTTCAGAGTGTAATTGAGCACTATACAAATTTACCCCTTTTTTCCGACATTTCTATTAACACAATTTAGTTTGAACATTTTAATTACCTAAGTTTTCTCTTGTATAACCTTCAATTACATATTCACATTTCATTTTAACTTTTGAATATTTTAGGTAAGCTATATATGTTTTAGAATGCAATTAAGTATTATACAAATAATTTTTATCCTAGTTCAACTGTTTCAAGTTGTTTTAGTTTCAATTCTCATTTTAGATACTTCAATTATTCAAAAATTTGTTTCATTTCAATATTGAAAATCATCACTTAACATAAACTTAAGATTAAATTTTCGGTTTCGTTTCAAACCATTTTGAAATATATATATATATATATATATATATATATATATATATATTATACATATATGTATTATACATCAAATCATACTCAAGAAATTCATATCAAATCCATATTTCGAAACAAAAGTGTACCAAAGCTACTAAGTGGTCTCTCCACTCCGAGACTCGAAAATGAATGTCGATGATGTTGTAGTCGCCATCGAAATTATTTCCTAGAGACAAAAGAAGAGTGAGACGACCCGCCCTTCTCGACTCTCGAAAATCAACACAAAATACACCACAGTATAATATGCCGATGATCGAATGCCGGAAAAGACAGATTTTTGAGGAAAAAGAAAGAAGATAGAAGAAAGAAGGAACTAAACAATAACATAATCTCACAATCACAGTGGAACAAAATATAATAAATAATAACAAATCTTTACACAAAATGAAACTATATCTGTTTTATACAATACTTCATCAGAGTATATCACAAGTAAACAACAATTACCAGCCTGGCAGTTATATCAGCCTGCCTCACAACTGCTGGCAATTTCAAACAACCATAGCAGCGGAAGAAAACAAGTACGAATAATACGTCTTGAACTCCAGCTCCTCTCCTGAGCTCCACAGCATCCTTTCCTGTAATCTATAATACTCGGTCTGACCCGAGCATTATAATGAAATAACACCCGAGTCAGTCTGGAATACCAGCGTGAGAGAAATACATCCAAACTGATTATTAAAGTTTCAAAAAAATCCTTTGAAATCAAAAGCATCTCGTAAGACCACGCAAAAAATAAACATGTCGGGTTTTTACCTTACGATAGCCAAAACACTTTTTATCAAATCCATCTGATATTATAATAGTTTATATAGAAAGTAAAATAGAATATAGCTGAAATGCTTGCATCTCACGTTTCAGCAATAGTTGGGCACAATCAAAACCATACAGGCACGTAGGGAAAATGGATTTCCAACTAATGACTAGGCACTGGAGTACTACCTGTCACAGTACCTGGTCTAGATCAGCGTCCCAAGGATCACTCCCAATCCCCTGCAACACAAGACCGGACTACCCCTTACTGGATAATCCGAGTAAGATCACCCCGCGGTTGGGATCAGCAACCGCCCACACAGCCGAAATAAAAAGGGACATCTAGACAGGGATGACCTCACCTTAATGGGCGCGACCAACTTAGCCTTGCTGCATAACCCCTGATTTTCAGTCAATCTCGGTTGATGAGGCTAGAGGCTAAGCGTTACCTTTTTAGAACATATCACTTAGAATGCTCATCGTCCACCTGACGATGTTCTGAAAGCATTCATCCATACAAGTCCATCCCAGGTTCGAACAGAACCGAAAGCACTACTCCTACTACATCCATTTTGGAATCACCCTCAGGATTAGTAGTGACTAGCCCTTGCACTTAACTGCTCCATCTTCGACTCCTAACTCATTTCCCCACGAAAAAGTACAAACCGAATCGAAGTGGTTTTCGAGAAATTAATCTCAATCCCGGTCTCTTCGAAACGATCAACGCATTGGCCAATATTGATAGTCGGTTATTTAACTATCAAAAACATTCACAAACATCCACCAAACATAGATAATTTCCCAAATTCATGTTTTCCTCAAAATATCTTCGCAAGATATATTTCCATTTTCAACCCTTTTAAAACAGTTTAAACCCACTTCCTTTTACGGAAATAAATTTCCCAAACATTTTCTATTTCCACTTAAATCACCAAGTACAAACACTTAAGATTTAAAATAATTTAAATCACTTTATCCAAAATATATTTTAAGAATATTTAAGGTAAAACTATTTTTATAAAACATAAAAACTAATTTTAAAATAAAAGTTTAGTCGAACTAAATTTTAAAATAAGAGTTACAAACTTCTACATAAGTTTCAAATAAAACTTTAACCAAACTATCTCTAAATAAATCCATTTTATAGATATAAATAAAATAATATTCTTTTAAAACAAATTTAAAACTTTCAACTTTTACTTAGAAAAAATCTGCTTTAAAACGTACTTGGCTTCTCAGGGAAATACATTTCCATTTCAGAATAAACCAAAGAATTCTCCTTATAAATCCTGCTTGATTTATCTCAATTCAAATTTACGTTTGAATCCCATAAATTTCTTCCAACACTTCAAAAATATAACTCCCTTTTATTTTTAAGCACACTTCCCATTTCCTGGAAATCACTTCCAAAATATATGCTTCAATTATTTAAAATAAGTTTCCAAATTCTTTATTCAAAATGTACTTTTTTGAAAAAAACTATAAAAGTTTATATTGGGTAACTTAAATCAAAAATTTCCTTTTAAGATAAAGTTATTATATCGAATACTTATAATAAAATTTCCTTTAGAAATCAAAATGCTAATTTATCTTTAAATTAATTAAATACCATAATTACTTAATAAATACTTTTTTTATTCCTTAAAAGTAATTAAAGATAATAATTTTCTAAAATATTCTAGAATCGCATTTAAACATTCTGGTTTATACAATGAAAGTTCTCTTTGAAACATACTTCATTTTTCTAGGAAGAATACACTTTCCATCCTTTAAAAATAAGCTCTCTATTGTTTTAAACAATTTGCACTTCTTATAATTCCCACCGGAAATCTATCTTTCAAAATTTATCCACCGATAAATATCCCATTTCATTTATAAGCCCAGTTTATACATTTCCATTCCTCATTCCCTTTTTAAAACACCATTTCAAAATCACTTCAAATTCCAAACCAATTTCCTAAATTTAATTTCCTTAAATTCATATCTCAAAAATCCTTTTTCATTTCCCTTTTACATCCCCATTTCATTTTATTGATATTTTAAAATACAAAATTATATTATCCAACCATAACACAGCATAAAAAAAATTCCAAATCAATCTATCACAGGATATTAGTGAATTATATCACAGATTATGAATATAATTTCTATATTGTGAGGAATCCAGTTGGATCCCTGCAACCTGTTTCCCTGCATCCACAGATGTTAGCACAACAAATAATAACGATCCAATCTGATAATAATTATCACATTCAACCAATCCAACCATTCAATCAATTATTTAAATACCCACTATTTAAATAAACTAGCATTCCAGATGTGAGTGAGATTAACTCACCTTGAATTTATCAAGCGTTCCAATTTTTAAATTAAATCAAACAGCATTTGATTTAACCTAAATTTTATTTCTCAAAACAATCCCAGATCTGCACCACAGTGGGCTGCTTATCGCTGCGATTCCGGCGCCACCAAATTCGTCGGAATCTGATCACGGATGCAAAAGATAAGGTGTTTTAAACTTTTGAATATAATTTAAAACTATAATTCTTTTTTTACCATCGACCGTCCATCACTAGGCTCGAAATCAAGGCCGTCGAAAACATCTTCTTCCCACGCGTACCAGGTCGATGCCGAACCCAATGCCGCCTCAAAACCCTACCCATCGCTCCACCCTCGACCATCTATACACCGATCAGGCTCCACTACATCGAAGGCCACGTCGCCACGCACCCATAGCCAGGACGCGACGAAGCTCGGCCTCTTAGTTGCTCTAGAAAACGCGCTCGAACGCCTGTACTTCATGGCGATAATTCGAACGATCCACAACGTTAGACAACATCTCAGCCGTTGGATCTGTAGTACTCGACGAGTACTACGATTCTCTAGTTGATAATTCTTTCAGAAAATTGATGGATAAGAAGGAAATCGAGAGAGATCGAAGTTGCTTTTCGGCCATAGAGAATATAAGCGGCGGTTGAGAAGAAAACTAGGGTTTGGCTACCGTGCACGCATATATATATATATATATATATATATACATGTTTAATAATATTTTTTTTATTAATATTCTCAAATTTTAATCAGCTTATACAAACAAACTCCAAATCAAACGTGCCGCCAGGCATTTATAAGGTTCTACCCGCATTCCGAACACAATGGAACGTGTTTCAGAGCCCAATTCAATCATATGTGGAAGATAGCTTTTTTTGAATCGATTAAAATATTAAATTATCGATTTAAATTCCAACGCGTTTCTCACCCGTACGAACAAACACCAACTCCAAATGCTACGAAATTTGAAATCCGATAATAATCAACTATTACAGATCCAATGGAACTGGTTTCGTCAAATTCCGAGACTGTGCCCCGGAAGGCTATTTTAACTCGTCGATAAAATTGATCGATTTCCGAAATTGTTGAAATCATTTAAATTTTCATTTTTAAAATTTCACTAACTTAATTATAAATCATATAAAATTTATATTCACATTAGATATCACTCTGATTCACTTTAAATCAAAATCTGATTATTTGCATTATTATAATATTAAATTCCATTATTAAATTAATATAAAAATTCCAAATTTAACTTATCGACTTTTGATTCCATCCAAAAGTCCAATATTAAAATTCAAATCAAACTAAACTTGAAATAAACCTTAGAAACCATTTTCATAACCATTTACATCCAGATTCACAAATTATCCCAATTCCAAATATTTAATTATTATTATTCAAATCCAATTGAATTGTCATATTTGAAATTTTAACTTATTTTATTGTTTTAACCAAAATATTTTTATTCCAAAATCAAATTATGATTCACATTCAACATTTAAATTGAATTACATATTCAAAATCTAACGACCAAAATTCCGGGTCGTTACATTCCTCCCTCCTTATAAAAATTTCATCCCCGAAATTTGTTAAGGTAGGAAAATGCTTCCAAACTCATTTATTTAAAAACTTACATTCACTTCACCAAAACTCTTAGCTCAATTCCAAAACATTTGCTTATTTATAACTTAAAAGCTTGTTTTCAACACCATTTTAAAAAACAACTTTCCAAGTTAACAAAAAATTTCAAAATTCCCAAAAAATTTCTAACTCCCAAAATTTTTGAAAATTTTTGACAGCGTCTCCTTTGTACGGAGAGCCTTTTACAATATCACAAATATATATATACATCGACCCACACGATCGGAAAACAAAATATTTCACAATATATTATCATTACTTAACTTTATTGCGTAGGTGTACCTTCTGATTAGCATTTTAAAAGCAAGCGGCTAATTTATATTGCATTTACGCGCTCCAACTCTATCGATTGCCTCACGTACCTGTACTTACTCAAACACGCCATAAGTTTTCAATAATATAAGATTTTTAACATCCTTCCATATATTAATCTTAGCCAAACACCTCAATTACATAGTTCAAACAAATAAATTTCATAATTCAACATGTTAACCATATATTATAAGCAATCCCAAGATTCCAATCACCATTTTAATTTCCTAACAAATCCAAACTTCATTTTATTTCACTTGAATGATTTACATTCAAGTTTTCTACATACAATTTATATTTATACCAATTAATCCCATATCCACTACAATTTGGTTTATAAGCCTTACTTACATAAATTTCATCGAGGGAATTAGGGAAAAGGACAAACTTTGACAAAAAATTAGTCTAAAGGACACCAAGTTTTATTTTTTGGCTAAAGGACGAACTTTGGAAAAAATTAGGTTGAAGGACAATGCTAGTTCTAACTAGCATTATATTCAGTTTTTATACTATACAAAATGCTAAATAGACTAGCATTATATTCAGTTTTTACACTATACAAAATGCTAGTTCTAACTAGCATTGTCCTTCAGCCTAATTTTTTTCAAAGTTTGTCCTTCAGCCCAAAGATGAAACTTGATGTCCTTCAGCCTTAATTTTTTTCAAAGTTTATCCTTATGCTTATTTTCCACAATTTCATCCTTTCCAATTCCAAATTGACTAATTTGCATCATATTCATAATTCACTTTCATTTATATACAAATCCACTTAATTATATTTCACTTATTCCAATTGATTCAAAAACCACTTTATTTGCTTCTTCAAATCAATTCACTTCTGTTTACAACAAAACGAAAAATTTCAATGCAAATTTGATGTTATTCAAGAAAATAAAAATTATTTAAGTTTATAACAATTTTAAATTAATTCCAGCTCAAACGATATTAAAATTTTATCCATTCGGAATTATTCGCAACCCAAACATTCTTACTTCATCACAATTATTGAATTAAATCCTTATTCTTACATTTCTATTTCATTATCCGTACAGGTTCATTCAAAACCATTTCTTAAGCTCAACAACACCCCTTACACAATTTTCTTAAGTTATCTCAACTCCATTACATTCCATTTTCTTTCATTATTTTTATTTCAATTTTAATTTGATTCTTATCCCATCAAATTCCAATCCGTTGCAAATTTTAAATCAATTAGTTTACTTGCAATTCATTTAATTTTTATTCACCTTCTCAATTCATTTCTGAATTTATTTATTAATAACATGATCATTCCACTTATTCTAAACCAGAACTGGGTTTTATTCTGCTTTTCAAATTTTTACCAGCTATCAAAATTTAATCCGTTCCAATACAAATCCATTTAATTTAGCTTACACTAATTTCATCCTCAAACCATTCTTTTGGACTTAGTCGAGTGAGCATTTACTACATTCAATATCCTTTCAACTAAATTAAATTTCCTTTCAGTTTTAATCCTTTACCGATTTAGTTCAAGTTCAACTAAATTTTATTTAGCCAACTCAAATTAATACCATTTCCTTTACTAATTTAAATAAGAATTTAAATTTCATTCAATATTATTCATAACACAACTGAATTTTGATTTCAGTTCAATTCAACCCAAATTCAACTAAATTTTACTTCTCAATATATAAGCTTCAACACTTATTTATTAACCTAAGTCCATCCACATTTCATATTTCACTATGCCTTATATCACTTTACATTTCATTTAGTATTTAAATTTGGATTTTCCATAAAATACCAACCATTTTACTTTGGTTTCACAATTCCATTTCCTATTCATAAGTTCAACAACTTGTTTATTTAAAAGCTTATATTACTCATATGAGTCATTTTCATCTTATAATCACAATTCCAGATTACATATATAACACTTAATAACTTAAGGGTATAAAACTTCATTACACCATTATAACCCATAATTATAATCATTTTACATTTCAACTTTATACCCAATTTAATCCAATTCCAATTTAAATTTAATTTAACTTATCTTGAGTTAAATTAGAATATATCTTATTCACTTCCATTTACTCAAGTTAAATTTTAATTCCATGATTAAAATTTCCAATTTCCTTTCTTATTTAAATCAACTTCACTTTAAAAGTTCAATAGTTGATTCATTTTAACTTTCACATTATTTAAATAAAATTTCCAGAATTCAATTGCCCGGTTTTATTTCAAAACTATTTTGAAATCATAAATAATACATACCCACTTGGTATCAAATCATATCTTCAGATTCCAAACTCTTGATTTTACCAAAACAATTTCCCCTTGAAATTTCTAAAACAACTCGTATACCTGACAAGTCCAAACAAATATCATAACCAATCACCACGGAAGCAATCCATCACTTTAGAAACTCGAAAATGAATTCTGATGATGTGGCCATCATCATCAGGATTATTTCTCAGCGACTGAAGTGAGTTCAGTGCTTCCTTACTTCCACAAATTCATTTCAAAACAATTTCCATTCAAAAATATTTCCCAAAATAATACTCCATCATTGCCTTCAAACACTTTGGAAAACATTTCAAACATTTCCAAGATTTTAAATTTCCAAACCTTTTTGTTTAAATTCATTTAAAACACCTTTCAAAATTTCCAGGATTTAAATTCTGGTTTAAATCAAATTTTAGTTATACTTCTTTGGATAAGTCATTTATAGGATTTTATTTGGTTATAAATCATTTCAAATTTTAGATTCTTATTTGATTATAATATTAACAACCAAACATCCCAATATATATAATAATTTCAGAAAATTATTTCTTTCATATCAAAATATAATTTTGGGTAAAATTATTTCATTTACCCTCTTTTAAAACAATACTATGTTGGTTTATCTTGTTTAAGAGTTTAGAAACCCCTATCGATTACGGTTGTACTTCCTGTACCGACCAGAATTCATAAACACCCAATCGATAAGTCAACACAGTATAAAAACAATTTTTATATTCACTAACAAATACACTCTCATATCTATTATTACTCTCAAACTCATTCCAGAGTACTTCTAACTTTATTTCTAATGAGTAATTTCACCCACCAAAGCCTAGGTTGTCGCCAACCTAAGCTCTGATACCAACTGAGACGACCCGCCCTTCTCGACTATCGAAAATCGACACAAAATACACCACAGTATAATATGCCGACGATCGAGTGCCGGAAAAGAAAGTTTTTTGAGGAAAAAAAAGAAGATAAAAGAAAGAAGGAACTAAACAATAACAGAATCTCACAATCGCAGCGGAACAAAATATAATAAATAATAACGGATCTTTACACAAAATGAAACTATATCTGTTTTATACAATACATCATCAGAGTATATCACAAGTAAACAACAATTACCAGCCTAGCAATTATATCAGCCTGCCTCACAACTGCTGGCAATTTCAAACAACCATAGCAGCAGAAAAAAAACAAGTACGAATAATACGTCTCGAACTCCAGCTCCTCTCCTGAGCTCCACAGCATCCTATCCTGTAATCTATAATACTCGGTCTGACCCGAGCATTATAATGAAATAACACCCGAGTCAGCCTGGAATACCAACATGAGAGAAATACATCCAAACTAATTATTAAAGTTTCAAAAAAATCCTTTGAAATCAAAAGCATCTCGTAAGACCACGCCATAAATAAACATGTCGGGTTTTTACCTTACGATAGCCAAAACACTTTTTATCAAATCTGTCTGATATTATAATAGTGTCTATAGAAAGTAAAATATAATCTAGCTGAAATGCTTACATCTCACGTTCCAGCAATAGTTGGGCACAATCAAAATCGTACAGGCGCATAGAGAAAATGGATTTCCAACTAATGACTAGGCACTGGGGTACCACCTGTCACAGTACTTGGTCTAGATTAGCGTATCGAGGATCACTCCCAATCCCCTACAACACAAGACCGGACTACCCCTTACTGGATAAACCGAGTAAGATCACCCCACGATTGGGATCAGCAACCGCCCACACAGCCGAAATAAAAAGGGACATCTAGACAGGGATGACCTCATCCTAATGGGCGTGACCCACTTAGCCTTGCTGCATAACCCCTGATTTTCAGTCATTCCCGGTTGATGAGGTTTGAGGATAAGCGTTACCTTTTTAGAACATATCACTTAGAATGCTCATCGTCCACCTAACAATGTTCTGAAAGCATTCATCCATACAAGTCTGTCCCGGGTTCGAACGGAACCGAAAGCACTACTCCTACTACATCCATTTTGGAATCACCCTTAGGATTAGTAGCGACTAGCCCTTGCACTTCACTGCTAACTCGTTTCCCCACGAAAATGTACAAACCAAATCGAAGTGGTTTTCGAGAAATTAATCCCGATCTCGGTCTCTTTGAAACGATCAGCACATTGGCCAATATTAATAGTCGGTTATTTAACTATCAAAAACATCCACAAACATCCACCAAACATAGATAATTTCCTAAATTCATGTTTTCCTCAAAATATCTTCGCAAGATATATTTCCATTTTCAACCCTTTGAAAATAGTTTAAACCCACTTCCTTTTACAGAAATAAATTTGCCAAACATTTTCTATTTCCACTGAAATCACCAAGTACAAACACTTAAGATTTAAAATAATTTAAATCACTTTATCCAAAATATATTTTAATAATATTTAAGGTAAAAATATTTTTATAAAACATAAAAAATAATTTTGAAATAAAAGTTAAGTTGAACTAAATTTTAAAATAAGAGTTACAAACTTCTACATAAGTTTCAAATAAAACTTTAACCAAACTATCTCTAAATAAATCCATTTTATAGATATAGATAAAAATAATATTCTTTTAAAACAAATTTAAAACTTTCAACTTTTACCTAAAAAAATCTGCTTTAAAACGTACTTGGCTTCTCAGGGAAATACATTTCCATTTCAGAATAAACCAAAGAATTCTCCTTATAAATCCTGCTTGATTTATCTCAATTCAAATTTACGTTTGAATCCCGTAAATTTCTTTCAACACTTTAAAAATATAACTACCTTTTATTTTTAAGCACACTTCCCGTTTCCTGGAAATCACTTCCAAAATATGTGCGTCAATTATTTTAAATAAGTTTCCAAATTCTTTATTCAAAATGTAATTTTTTGAAAAAAAACTATAAAAGTTTATATTGGGTAACTTAAATCAAAAATTTCCTTTTAATATAAAGTTATTATATCGAATACTTATAATAAAATTTCCTTTAGAAATCAAAATGCTAATTTATCTTTAAATTAATTAAATACCATAATTACTTAATAAATACTTTTTTTTATTCCTTGAAAATAATTAAAGATAATAATTTTCTAAAATATCTACAAACGCATTTAAACATTCTGGTTTATACAATGAAAGTTCTCTTTGAAACAAACTTCATATTTCCAGGAAGAATACACTTTCCATCCTTTAAAAATAATCTCTCTATTGTTTTAAACAACTTTCACTTCTTATAGAAATTCCCACCGGAAATCTATCTTTCAAAATTTATCCACCGATAAATATCCCATTTCATTTATAAGCCCAGTTTATACATTTCCATTCCTCATTCCCTTTTTAAAACACCATTTCAAAAACACTTCAAATTCCAAACCAATTTCCTGAATTTAATTTCTTTAAATTCATATCTCAAAAATCCTTTTTCATTTCCTTTTACATCCCCATTTCATTTTATTGATATTTTAAAATACCAAATTATATTATCCAACCATAACACAGCATAACAAAATTCCAAATCAATCTATCACAGGATATTAGTGAATTATATCATAGATTATTAATATAATTTCTATATTGTGAGGAATCCAGTTGGATCCCTCCAACCTGTTTCCCTGCATCCACAGATGTTAGCACAACAAATAATAACGATCCAATCTGATAATAATTATCACATTCAACCAATCCAACCATTCAATCAATTATTTAAATACCCACTATTTAAATAAACTAGCATTCCAGATGTGAGTGAGATTAACTCACCTTGAATTTATCGAGCGTTCCAATTTTTAAATTAAACCAAACAACGTTCGATTTAACCAAAATTTTATTTGCTCAAAACAATCCCAGATCTGCACCACAGCGGGCTGCTCGTCGCTGCGATTCCGGCACCACCAAATTCGTCGGAATCTGATCATGGATGCAAAAGATAAGGTGTTTTAAACTTTTGAATATAATTTAAAACTATAATTATTTTTTTTACCATCGGCCGTCCATCACTAGGCTCGTAATCAAGGCCGTCGAAAACATCTTCTTCCCAAGCGTACTAGGTCGATGCCGAACCCAATGCCGCCTCAAAACCCTACCCATCGCTCCACCCTCGACCATCTATACGCCGATCAGGCTCCACTACATCGAAGGGCACGTCGCCACACACCCATAGCCAGGACGCGGCGAAGCTCGACCTCCTAGTTGCTCTAGAAAACGTGCTCGAACGCCTGTACTTCATGGCGATAATTCGAACGATCCACAACGTTAGACAACATCTCAGTCGTTGGATCTGTAGTACTCGACGAGTACTACGATTTTCTAGTTCATAATTCTTTCAGAAAATTGATGGATAAGAAGGAAATCGAGAGAGATCGAAGTTGCTTTTCGGCCATAGAGAATATAAGCGGCGGTTGAGAAGGAAACTAGGGTTTGGCTACCGTGCGCGAATATATATATATATACACGTTTAATAATATATTTTTATTAATATTCTCAAATTTTAACCAGCTTATACAAACGAACTCCAAATCAAACGTGCTGCCAGGCGTTTATAAGGTTCTACCCGCATTCTGAACACAATGGAACGTGTTTCAGAGCCCAAATCAATCATATGTGGAAGATAGCTTTTTTGAATCGATTTAAAATATTAAATTATCGATTTAAATTCCAACGCGTTTCTCACTCGTACGAACAAACACCAACTCCAAACGCTACGAAATTTGAAATCCAATAATAATCAACTATTACGGATCCAATGGATTGGTTTCGTCGAATTCCGAGACTGTGCCTCGGAAGGATATTTTAACTCGTCGATAAAATCAAGCGATTTCCCAAATTGTTGAAATCATTTAAATTTTCATTTTTAAAATTTCACTAACTTAATTATAAATCATATAAAATTTATATTCACATTAGAAATCATTCTGATTCACTTTAAATCAAAATATGATTATTCGCATTATTATAATATTAAATTCCATTATTAAATTAATATAAAAATTCCAAATTTAACTTATCGACTTTTGATTCCATCCAAAATTCCAATATTAAAATTCAAATTAAACTAAACTTAAAATAAACCTTAGAAACCATTTTCGTAACCATTTACATCCAGATTCACAAATTATCCCAATGCCAAATATTTAATTATCATTATTCAAATCCAATTGAATTGTCATATTTGAAATTTTAACTTATTTTATTGTTTTAACCAAAATCTTTTTATTCCAAAATCAAATAATGATTCACATTCAACATTTAAATTGAATTAAATGTTCAAAATCTAACGACCAAAATTCTAGGTCGTTACAACGAGAGTACTGACTTACTTCTTTAAAAATTCTTTAGAAACAATTTCCATTCGAAAATACTTTCAAATAATACAACTTATAAACTTTGAAAACCAAATTTTGAAAAGCACCGGAAATTTAATTCTCAATTCTTAAATTAAATTAATTTCATTTGCAAATCAAATTTATAAACCACGTTTATAAAATTTCATCTTCTTATAACATAGAACAATAATTAATGGTTTAGGAATGTTGACCAAACAATAGATAATAATCTAGTATTATCATTTCTAACAACCAATTCATTTAACTATCTAATTTCAGAAAATTATTCTTTTATATATAAAATATAATCATACTTAAAATCATTTCATTTACCAATTTCGAAAACAATATTGTGTTAGTTTTCTTTGTTCAAGTGTTTTAGAATTCCTATCGATAACGTTGGCCATACGAATCGATTGAAACCCCAAATTCAAAATTAACGACTCAAACAACACAATATAAAATATTTTTATACCAATTACAAAATACACGCTCTCACAGGGTAATCTAAGAATGGATTCTAGAAAAAGGATAGAGATACAAATTTAGAGGGACCCTTATCAAAGAAAATTTCTAACTAAGAAGACATGCTCGAAAAGGAAAATAAGATAATTAAATTACAAAAGAGGAAGGATGGATAGACTTATACTAATCGCGGCACCTTTACCGAGTCAACCGAGACTTAGAAAAACGAGAATATCGTCAATGAAAACCAGGTCAAACTGGTTGGGAATATCATGGAAAACGCGATTCATGAGATCGACGAAGAAGGCAGGAGCATTGGTTAATCCAAAGGGCATGACTAACCATTCATAAAAACCACTCTCCGTTCGGAAAGCTGTCATGAAAATGCTCTCCTCGGCTACACGAAGTTGGTGAAAACAGATGGCAAGATAGAACTGCAGGAACGAGATCGATGCGGAATTAAATTCCCGCTTGGGAGAAAGAGATGTGACTTCACCAAAACATCAGGATAATCCCTGACTATCGAGGTGGAGTCGAGATCACTAGGTTGAGAATCAAGCGAAAAGATTAAACTGCCTGCAAAAACCCTAAGGCAATCGACATTCGATCACAAGAGAATTACCTTGGTCGTCTATTAGAAAAACGGTTTGGGTTTTGCAAGATATAACAGCATCAAACCAAGGACATAAAAATCTCCGGTGAATCGACGCCTATTGTAAAGGAGTTTCACCCCTTTACAAATCATACAAAGGTTGGCGGGACCGCCAATGGGATTAGTCATATAAAAGGATGAAGTTGCCAATTGAGGTTGAAGCTATGGGATGCTCCAGTATCAAAAGAACACGAATAGGAAAGACAAGAAAGGATTTCAGAACAATGGGAAAGTTCCAAAAATTCAAAAGAAATCCAAATCAAGGAGGATCCTAACGAAGAAATTCAAGCTCGAAAGAATATGATTTTGTAATTAATTTTACTCATTCTAAGATATTACTACACTATCTCTAATGAGTTTTTACTCCATATACTAAGTTTTTCCTAAACCAGAGCTCTGATACCAACTGTAATGACCCGCTATTTCGAACTATTCAAATCAACAATCATATACACATGTTAGACTTGAATTGCTCAAAACAATATATTGTTAATTTATATTTGGCAAAACTTAGCAATATATGGTAAATAAATCAATCACAGAATCACGGACATATAGTAAGATAACAATAACCAGCGGAATAGATAAATAGTAGTTCATGAAGCTACTACAGAACATCAGAGTTTAAACAAGATACAACAGGAATCTCAAATACAAAGTAGTCTCGAATACATAAGCAGATGAAAAATCTGAACATAAATAACTGGAAATAACTGAAAGCTGAATAGATAAAGACAGATCTTCAAGCAAAGCCCCAAGATCCAAAAGTGAGTCTCAAATGTTCTGACACTCAATCCGACCCGAGCATAAAGAAAAACACAAAACACTCGAGTCAGGATCAACATTCTTATCAGTAAATCAACCCAAGTGAAATGTCAGGTGAAATACAAAATAAATTAAATCATGTTTGGGATTCCATCCTTTAAGGATCCGTTAAACTATCCACATACATAATACAATATGCTACATAGATAATTTCTACAGTAAAGTAAAGTATTAAAATAGCGTTAAGGCGTTACCCATATCCCCCTTAACACATTTTATATATTCCCGTAGTCTATACAGATATTGTAATCTCCACCAAACCGGTGGTTTACTCAGTGAGCACTCCATAGGTACGGTACAAAACAAACTCGTAGATGGCGCGATAAGGCATGTGACAAGGCACGCGAGGCAATGCCCAGGGTAGGAAACTACTATTTTGCACTCCCGGACTGGTGGTAACACATAGTAGCTACTACCGCCCACCTCGAGACACACTTCCAAAATCAAAGGTGCACCCAATCAAATAACAAAGTAATAGAATGGTATCGAAGAAGCATGCTCCATCGGAGGTGAGAACTCACTTGGCTCGGTATAGCTCCTGTTTTAGCCACATCAAGCTGACTCGTGGGAGTCAAGGCCGCGTTAATATCTCATATAGAATCATCGCCAAACCATCCTACTTCATTCTGGATTCACCACCACGTACACAGTTGTTAAAGTGGTTTCTGTTATTGGCAGAGAGTATGACAATATCCAATCCCGGTATCTTTAGCAACCAAACGCTTATTTCACACCGTGGTCATTTAATATTTCAAACAACTCAGAATTCATATCGAAATATCATATTCATTTCAAAATCATATCACATTCAAAATCCTGTTCACTTTCAAAATCATATCACTTTAAATCAGATTTATTTCCAAAATTATAACCACAAAATAGTTTAAACCATAATATCAAAATATTCACATTTAAATCCTTAAATCTAAATTATAACATTTCCAACTTAAACAGGTTAAATATTGAAAGTAGTTTATATATTAGAATAGTTCTTAAAAATAGTTTATATTTAAAATAGGTTATAGATTAAAATATCTTATATATTAAAAGAGTTTATACCGAAAATAGTTTCAAATTAGAATTGTTTCTTCCAATTTCACAAATCAATTCAAATCAACATTAGGTCCAAAATTCAATTTAAATAAATCTCGGTTCAAGAATTTCAAATTAAAGGTTAAAGGTTCAATTAAAATTCTCATTAAAACCATTTTAATTTATATTGATTTCAAGTCCTGGTTTGCACTACAAATTTAAACCTCTTTCAGTTCAATAGGTTACAAAGTTTAAATATTGAAACAATTTATAATAACTCAATCTGATAAATTTCATTTATATTTCAAAATTCAACTTTCATTTTATTTTAAATTTAAAAATATTCACTTAATCATTTCTAATAACATTTAAATAAATCTCTAATTTACAAATTTAAATAAAATCAAAATTTAATAACTAACTTCAATTGTATTTAATTCTAAAATATTCACCTAATCACTTTTATAGACAATTAAATAAAATCTCAATTTACACATTTAAATCAAATTTAAATATTCAATTTCAATTTATTTAAATTAGAAATATTCATTTAATCATCTTTAATCAAAAATCCAGTTATCAGATTATAAAAATCATATCTTTAAAATCTCGCAATCAATAAGTTCAAATCAATTCTTATTTAAATTCAATTCTTAAACCAATTTAAATTTCAAATCAATTTCAATTTATCTTTCCAACCTTAATTTATTAAAGTTATAAAAATCTATTTTCAAAATATTAATATAAATTTTAAATAAATACTTAAACATATTATATAAATATATATATATTAGTTAAATTAAATTTATTATATTAAATTTTATTATTGAAGCAATTTTAAATCTTAATTATATATTTTAAGAATAATAAAGTTATAAGTAAAATTTTATAATTTCATTTTAAAACTTAAATTATAATTTTAAAATTTTCAAAATCATATAATTTTAAAAATCTAAATTTTAAACGTATATTAAAATAAAATCTATATATTATATTTAAAAACCAATATTTATTTAAAACCCATATAATTCCTTCTAAAACCTTGGAAATCATTTTCAAAATAGACCAATGGTGTCCGTATATAGTTTTCTATCCTATGCTCAAGTGATACAGATATTTATCATTTCAATCCGCAATTATTTAAATTTACAGGTATATATCATTTCAACCCACAATCCTAAAATTTGAAAATAAAAATCGCTTGGGTTTATCATTTCAACCCATAATGATTTTCCGCTAATCTAAAATATCATTCGGGTATATATCATTTCAACTCATAGGGAATTTCTAAACTAACCAGGAACTTGCAAAGTGAGAACTATAAAATAATCATATACAATAGCATAACATATCAATTACAACATGGATCATAATTAACAATTTAAATATCATATATATTTATACACACAACAATGTTATGGTGTCATATATCAATCATAGGTGAACAATGTAAATAACATATCATATTCAATAATTTAATTACAATCAAATTTAAATTTAACAACCCATTTCTATCGTCACTTCATGTGAATTAAATTTACTAAATATAAGAATGTTAACTATGAGTGATTGCTCAACTTTCGAGGCTAGAGAAATAACAAGAATAAGATGCAACGAATCCAAGCACCAATTTCCAAAGCAAAGCACGAAGGACTTGAATCAATGAAAACAATATATATAAATTTAAAAAAAAAACTAAAATTTACTTACATAAAATAAAAAATATATATTATATTTAAAAAAAATCAATATTTGTAAAATCTATGTATTTCTTTTAAAATTTTCAAATGAATATTTAAACATAACATAAATTTAAGTAAATACGTTTAACATATTATATCAATACTTTAAACATAAACTAAAATTGAAATAATATATAAATACTTTAAACAATCAATTTGAAATATTTTAAACATAAATTGAAGGACGTTGAAGGCTGCTAGCAAGGGGAAGCTGCTCGAGTTACAAGTGGTGCTTTCTGATCGGAGATAGTTGTTGGAGGTTACACAAGCAAATATATATGCTTTGATTCACATTTTTTTTCTTCAAATGAGAAGAGTAAGGACAGAAACCAAAACAAGGCACAGACTAGAAGGAGAGGGAATGGGCTGCGTTGGTGAGCTAAAGGCGTGGAGTTGTTGGGTCTGCTAGTTGAGCTATGGTGGAGGCTAGCGTGCTGACGTGCGGCTATGGTTGCTTACGGCAGGGGGTAAGGTCAGAGAGTCTCGGCAAGGGGAAAGTGGTTGTCACAGTTGCAAGGCGGTGAGGCTGAGGTTTGGTAGTGAGTTGCTGCTTACGTCTTATTAAAGCGGCGGTGGAGGCGAGTACACGGTCTAAGGCGGCATAGGTGATTGTCTTGGGTTAGGCTCGGCGTCAGTGTGATGGAAGGGGAGAAGACGTGGCTGTGAGGCTAATGGAGGTGGGCTATGGCATATGTACGGTCATGTGGAGTTGGAGAAAGAGCTTGGAGTACGGTGAGGCGGATGTTGGCGATGGGAGAGTGGAGGCGCAGTCGCTGGTTATAGGAAGGATTTGCTCGGCTATAGGCTTTGATGTGGGTGTAATGACCTGCATTTTTGGATAGTTTAAATTGACGATAAACCACACACGTCAGACTCAAACCATTCAAAAGGGTAGATTGTTATGGGGTAGATAAGAAAAAGCAGAGAAAGAAAGAAACAAACACAGAATCCCACAGCGGAATGACAAAATATAATGATCAAATAAGCAGTTCATGAAGCTGTTTTACAAATAACATTTGATTACACTTTTACAGTACAGAATCAGAGTTACATACAACAGAGATAAATAACAATGCAGCGGAATAACATGATGCAGTGGTATGGATATAATAAATAGTAATAGTACTAAATCTTCATCTTCGTCCTCCAGAAAGGCAGTCTTCGATATACTGAAAAGCTCAGACTGACCCGAGCGAATTGAAAAGACCAAACACTCAAGTCAGAACTAAAAAATCTTATTTAAGTTAAATCAACAATAAATAAATACGAGTGTAATGGCGTCTGAGATGTTTACGGGTTTTGACATCTCCTATCCAGTGTCTAACGTGAGTGCAATAACATAAGAGATGTTCGGGATTTCCATCTCCTAAGGATCCGTTAAACTATCTACATACATAATACAATACACTATTATAATAGTGTCTACAGTAAAGTAAAGTATTAAAATAGCGTTAAGGCGTTACCCATATCCACCTTAACACATTTTATATATTCCCATATTCTATACAGTACCGTAAGCTCCTCCGTGAGGTTTACCCAAAGGGCACTCCATGGGTATGGTACAAAACAAACTCGTAGAAGGCACGATAAGGCATGTGAACACGACACTCGAGGCAATGCCAGGGTAGGACTCTACCGTTTTGTAGAACCGGGCTGGTGGTAACACATTGCAACTACTACCAATTACCTCGGAACACACTCCCATAATCAAAATCAAGGGTGGCCACCAAATCAATCACAATGTCATAATATGGTATCGAAGAAGCATGTCCGATAGGAGGAATGACCTCACTTGGCCCAGGTATAGCTCATGTTTTAGTCACATCTTAGCTGACTCACGGGTGTCAGGGTCACGTAAATACCTCATACAGAATCGTTCGCCAAACCATCCTACTTCATTTCTAGAATCTCCACCACGTACATAATTGTTAAAGTGGTTTTCGGTATTGGCAGAGAGTATGACAATATCTGATCCCGGTCCCTTTAACAACCAACTGCTTATTACACAACGGACGGTTCTTTTACATTTCCAAAACCATTTCATATTGATATCAAAATATCATATTCAATTCAAACCATATCACTTTCGAAATCATAATTCCAAAATAGGTTAAACCCTCATTTCAAAATCATCATATTTACTCAAAATATGTTATTTAAATCCCAACTTAGGTTATTACATCATTTAATCATATTTTCTTTTAAATCAAGGATTTAAATATAACTACTTCCACTTTACAATTTAGAATTTAGAAAATAGTATAGATAGTTACAAGTAGTTTAAATAGTTTAGTATAGTTTGAAAATATAATTCAAATGGTTTGAAATACTTTAAAATAATTTAAAAAGTGGATTAAAATAGTTTAAATTGATTTAAAATCAATTAAATAAATTTAAAATAGATTTAAATAGAATTAAAATAGATTAAATAAATTTAAAATGGGTTAATTAGTTTAAAATAGGATAAATTAGATTACTTGGATTAAATAGATTAAAATAAATTAAAATATTTTAAATTGATAAAATGGTTTAAAATAATTTAAAATAGATTCGCTTAGTTCAATAGTTTGAAAATCTTATTAATTAGAATTTAAAATAACCTTTTCAACAGTTTATATTAAAATAATAAATTTGAAATTAACATCAAATTTAACTATTTCTTCCATATCAACAAATCTGGACCATATCCAGATTTCAAATAAAACCATAATTTCAAATCTTGAAGTATCAATTTAAGCTATTCCAATTTCAATAGATTTCAAAGTTACAATTTCAAATGTCTTCAATAACTCAATTTCGATAAATTTCGTTTATACTTCAAATTCAACTTTAGAATTCCAATTTAAACCCCTTAAGCAATTGACCTAACACAATTCCAAAATTTCAAATTTAATCTTTTAAACAATTCATTTAAACAATTCAGTTTATATAAATCAAATTCTATTTCAAAATATTATTTAGCTGAATTCAAAATTTAATGATTTAAAATCATTTAATTTAACCAATCCGATGTCCGT
This sequence comes from Allium fistulosum, assembly GCA_030737815.1. Classification (NCBI taxonomy): domain Eukaryota; kingdom Viridiplantae; phylum Streptophyta; class Magnoliopsida; order Asparagales; family Amaryllidaceae; genus Allium; species Allium fistulosum. Next base: position 1,361,994,427 of record CM060902.1, on the reverse strand, counting down.
ATATAATTTTCTACCCTATGGTCTAGTGATACAGATATTTATTCCGCAAATATTTTAAATTTTATGGGTATATATTATTTCAATCAGCAATCCCAAAATTTATTTCAATGAAAATTGCTTGGGTTTACCATTTCAACCCATAACGATTTTCCCCTATTCTATACTAGTATAAATCACACGTACGTGCATCTAATAGCTTTGATGGTCACAACATTTTTATTTTAAAAAGTTATGTTGGTGGTGTCGGTTGCAAATTTATAGTGAAATTATGTTTAAGGGTGCTTGGGAAAGGCATGGTGGTGGAGGTTGTAAATCAACGGTAATATTCCGTTGGTGGATTGGGGCATTTTTGGAATTTCAAAAAGACACGGTTGAAATTCAATTCATCGAATTCTCATTATTAATAGTAGAGATGATCGTTCGGGTATGTATCATTTCAACCCATAGGAAACTTGCAGTGTTATAACAATATAAAAGATAACATCCAATTATCCAATATCAGAAATCAAATATCCATCACAACCATCATCCAAATCAACCAATAAACATCAATAGATAACTGATTATCATAACAGGTATTAAATTGACAATTACATTCACTATTAAATTAAACGATGATTAAATACAATAAAAGTAAAATTTAACTAGACTGACAATTTCAATATACCAAACATCAACCAATCAATTCCAAAACTGAAATGACCCTCTCTTTTTATACCTTAATTTGTAAGGAATTTTTTTTAACATAGATATATATATATATATTTATTTATTAGCATATATATATATATTTCTTAAGCCTAGAGTCATTTTTCCTTTCATCGAATAAACAATTTATCCAGGATCAAAATTTCTACCAATATAAATATATCAGTGTATTCATAAAGATATGCACATACATATGATGATGTATATGTCCCACTTGTTTAAATCAGAGTATATATATATATATTTTTAAATTTTGTAAACAAGAGCAAGTTCTGTTTGATTTGAATTTGAATTAATCTACTCATAATTAAATTCCCATATTCTTTGATATTTGCAGTATATAAATAGGTCCTGTGCAAATTTATTTATACTGGATTTAGTCATGCTAACCATGATTTTTCTGTTAATTTTTATCCTGGCAGATAATCTCAGAAAACTTGAGATTATCATATATTTTTTTTAGCATAGTTCAAATGTTTGATATGCGGCTAAGTACCAGAAAATGATATTTACATTTATCATTTTCAATTTATGTGTCTCCTAATTTGATAGTTCAAGCCAGTTCAAAATGCACATCTGTTTATAGAATTTTAAAGAGGGTTATAGGTTAAACATTTGCAAAAGAAAACTAAAGATTTTGAAGTACCTTTTTCTATCGAAATATAATCAAACATGTTCAACCAGAACTCCATTCTTTTGAAGCTAGTTAATTTATGTGATTGTGCCAGCCCGACTTTGATCATGGAACAATGATATGCCATTTATTTGCATAGCATCTGAAGCTTTTTTTTCTTTGCTTTGTATTTACTCTTCTCAAAACAACCCAGAAATAGACTTCAATCTTTTTACAAAAAATTTCAGTGAAAGGCAATTAAATACTTAATAGAATTTCTCTAGTTTAAACCCATGTTTCTCCCCAAACTCAATACTTAATCCTTTTCAAAGACTCAAGATTGACTAATACATTTATAAAATATAACCATCCTATTTATCATAGTATTCTTGCCCAGATTTTCATACAAAATCATAGGTTAACTTCTTCAACTTTTCAGATAATATCCAAATTTATAAACTCCAGTTACAAATCAATTCCTTAGCAAAATACTTAGCAAAACATCCATCCATCATTCAGTACTTAATACAAGTGATAATTTAAAAATATCAATACATGCAGATTTCATCTTTTAAGCTCTTATCTAACTAATTTTAGCATGCTATAATCTTCTTCTCAAAGCCTTGCTCCTACTCCTACTTAGTTGCTGCAATTCCTGAAAAAGCATTTGAAGCTGCCCCATATTAAATGAGACACCCCATATGCCATTAGCACACTAGGGTCAGACACATGTCTGGTATAAGAAAATCCACTAAAACAATTGGTAAATCAAGTTAAAGTTGAAACATATGTAAATCAGTATATCCTGCCTTTAGAAAACAAGTAAGTCATAGTGTGCATGTTCTGTGTCAGTGTGCATGTGCACACTTAAATATTTCTTTCCAGAAACCTTATAAAGATATGGAACAGGCATACATTCATACAAATCAGCCATAAATCAGATAAGCATCCATACAAAAATAGGGAAATCACCAAAATGAATTAAATCATTTATTCCATACTCAGATTTCATCCAGGAAAACTCTAGTTCCTCCTTATATCAAATTTTCTTACATTGATATATTTATCTATCTTGGTCTCATCTGCAATCATATGAATCAATGGACACATTGTAATGGACTAATTCACTCCATTACACAAAGATCTCAGGACTTAAACAAGCCATGTGTCAACTTGTATTGCTCAAGAACACAAGTCATTCCTGCAATGATCTTGACCCCATTTCCTAATTAGTTTTAAGTTGATAATAACTTTCTTGATTTTTCATGACTAAACCATTCAGTGAATCATTTCACTAAAACAAACATCCATGTCATGGCATTTAATATCTTTCATAACCAAACAAAGACAAGCAGGCAATTAAACATAGGTGTCTAATAAATAAGATTCTGCATCTATATATATATATACTTGCATTTTTTAAAAGGGGTATAGGCAACTAACAATGGCTTATGGCTTTTGAGAGAGTTTTTCATCTTGCAAACATCTGTGCTTAAGTTAAACTCAGAATGACCAAGTTTCACTGAATCACAAATTTATTTGCTATGTATATGGCTATTTATATTTTTTTCATTGAATTAGGAGCATCAGCACATAGGCAACCCTATTGCACCCCTAATTCCTTTTTGTCTTAAGCCTCAGCACTTATACACAAGTATATTGCAGCTCAACATGTTTATATTCTCTGGGTTATGCCAGAACCAATACTACTTGCCTATATTCATCATTTGATTCTCTGGGTATTCACTTATTATTATTTTTTCTAATATTAACATATCAGAGAGATCTGGGTTTATAAAAAAACATATTTACTAATAATACTAAGAACTTTCACATAATAGATCAAGCAGAACAACCAAACTAAAGATCAAAGCATTTTCATCTTAGAAATCAAAGAAAGATAACCACATATAAAAATACATTTTAAGAAAGATCAACTTATAAACTGGCTGCCTTCATTAGGACTTAGTGCCTTAGATTTTTGAGTGAGTTTTCTCACCTAGCTCTCCTTCACTTCTTAGTTGATTGATAAGCTTCTGCCTTTACCCCCAAACCCTTTCTTCACTTGTCTTATATATATATGATATATATTTTTTTTTTCCAAAAGCTATCCGGGAAGAAGAAAAGGCCCCTCTTATCACTGCTTATTTATGCAGGGTTCTTCTAGGGTTTAAGGTGCTAGCTAAAGTCATTTTTGCCCACCAGAAATCATGCCATTTGCATTTAGTTTAAACCCAAAATCCTACCCTCCCTGGCTCGAGTTTGTGGAGAGAAAAGAGGTTTTATCATTTTGGTTATTTTCAGAAATTTGCTTTTCCAGAAAATGCTTTTTCTCTTATCTAATATCATGCTAAAGGTGTGACTTGATTTCCATTATTTTATCATATATATATATATATATATATATATATGTATGTCAAGGGTTCTTCCTAATTCTGCCTATAAAAAACATATCACTAGTTTATCTTACTTTTCTATTTTTAGCTTTCACTTAAATAGCATGTGCTTCCCTTATTTATTTATTTATAAAAGAATTGCTCCTTTTATATCTTCATTCTTGCTTTCTGCTTATAGTTAAAATACATTTGTGTATTTTTATTTTACTGATTTGAACACTTGTGTTTGATTAGCATACATATATGTATATACATGTCTTACAGAAATAATTAATACATATATATGTCTATACATTATTTTTACTGAACACACATGCACATATACACTCAAATACAACCAGTAGCATCCATATATATATATACATATAGCTTTTAAGGATTGAATCTATTTATCTGTATATATATATATATTCCATACACATCAACATATGTTCATTCATATCATCCAGGAATTAAGCTTCTATTCATGTGTATTTTCTGTGCACACATGTACACATATAGCTACACCATATCAAGCCATATCAATTCCTTTTCAAAATTAGTTTAAAAATTATTTTAAACTTATAAAAATAAATTCCTAAAATCTTGGGTCATTACATATAGCCCAACTTTTAAAAATTGTGTCCCACAATTTTTCCTAAGCTTAAATCAAATTTAAACTTAATTCAGAGAACAAATACATTCTCAACCAAATAGATTTTTAGTTCTATCACAATAACTAAAAATACATGCATCCAAAAGGAAAACAAATTAAAAATCAGAATTACCTTTAATCTGAAAATAGCTTAGGATAGTTCATCCTAACCTTGTCTTCTAATTCCCATGTGCAAGCACTAGGATCAAGACTCCATTGTACCTTCACAAGTTTCAGTGATTTATTCCTCAACTTCTTCACATCCTTTGCCAAAATTCCCACTGGATCCTTTTCTTAAATCAAATTAGGATTTATTTGCACTATGTTGGGGTCTCAAGAATTTCTACCTTGTCATGAACCCACCTTCTCAATTGTGATACATGAAAAACATTATGCATTGCTTTCATTTCCTCTGGTAGTTCCAATTTGTATGCTAAAGAGCCTATCCTTTCCAGAATTTTATAGGGTCCAACATACCTTGGTGTGAGTTTTCCTTGCTTGCCAAATCTCAAGACCTTTTTCATAGGTGAAATCTTTATGAAAACAAAGTCTCCTACTTCATATTCCACCTGCTTCCTTTTCATGTCTGAAAATTTCTTTTGCCTGTCTTGAGCTGCTGCAATTCTCCTCCTTACCAGCTCAACTTTCTCTTTAGTTTCTTGTATATACTCAGGCCCTAAAATAGCTCTTTCTTCTGTTTCTACCCAACATACAGGTGATAAACATGGATTGCCATATAAGGCTTCAAATGGAGCCATGCCTATGGTGCTTTGATAGCTATTATTGTATGTAAACTCAGCTAAATGGAGATAATCTTCCCAGTTACCTCCAAAATCCAGTGCACATGCCCTTAACAAGTCCTCTAAAACTTTGTTCACCACCTCAGTCTGCCCATCTGATTGTGGATGGTAGGTAGTGATTAAGCATAATTCACTTCCCATGGCTTCTTGAAAACTTTTCCAGAACCTTGATGTGAAGATGGTATCCCTATCACTCACAATAGTTTTGGGAATTCCATGTAACCTTACCACCTCCTTCATAAATATTTGAGCTAATTTTGGTGCATTCCTTTCTGATTTGACTGGAATGAAATGTGCCACTTTAGTTAGCCTATCTACTATCACCCATATACTTGTGTTTCCTCTTTTAGATCTAGGTAGTCCATCTATGAAATCCATAGATATATCTTCCCATTTCCACTGTGGTATGCGAAGAGGTTGTAACAACCCTGATGGCTTTTGTGTTTCTGCGATGACTTGTTGGCAAGTCATACATCTTGCAATATATTTGGCTACATCTGACTTTATTCCCTTCCACCAAAAATTTCTTTTTAAATTTTGATACATCTTTGTACTGCCTAGGTGTATGGAGTACTTACTCCTATGATATTCATTCAATATTTCCTCCTTCAACTCCATGTTTTATGGAACACATATTCTATCCTGGTTTCTTAAATAACCATTTTTATCAATATGGTAATTTGTCACTTCTTCCCCTTTTGATATGAGAATTTTCTTCTCCAATAAGTTTGTGTCTTGTTCTTGCATTTTCCCTACCTTCAAAATTAAATCTGATTGCAGAGACATTAAACTCAATTTTCCTTTACTCTTATCACCTTCAACTGGTACCATTTGTACCTTACTACTTGCTTCAATTTCCAAGTCAGTGAGTATAGACAAATCTTTAAATTCTTCCATCATCAACATAGCTATCTTAGCATGTTGTCTACTCAAGGCATCTGTAACTTTGTTTGCTTTACCTGGTGTATAGAGTATGTCTAGATCATAGGCAGCTAAAAACTCCACCCATCTATGTTGCCTCATGTTTAAATCTTTTTGTGAGAAGAGATATTTCAATGCCTTATGATCTGTGTACAAATTAAATTTGGCACCTAACAAATAATGTCTCCAAAGTTTCAATGCATACACCACTACTGCTAGCTCAAGGTCATGGGTTGCATATCTAGTTTCATGTGGTTTTAATTATCTGGATGGATAGGCTATCACTTGGTCTTGCTGCATCAACACTGCCCCTAGGCCAGAGCCACTTGCATCAGTATACATAATTAATCCCTCATTTCCTTCAGGTACTCTCAACACTAGTGCATTAACTAAGGCTTCCTTTATCTTGATAAAAGCTTGTTCACATTTTTCAGTCCACACAAAGGCCTGATTCTTTCTAGTTAAATTGGTAAGTGGTGATGATATTTTTGAAAAATCTTTTATAAATCTCCTATAATATCCTGCCATCCCCATAAATGATCTTACTTCACTCACTGTGCTAGGCCTCTTCCATGCTTGAATAGCTATTACTTTATTGGGGTTCACAGAAATTCCTTTGGCAGAAATGACATGGCCAAGGAAATGTACTTCCTCTTTCCAAAATGCACATTTTGAAAAATTTTCCTTTAAATCTTTTTCCCTCAATCTAGACAAAACCAGATGCAAATGACTTTTATGTTCTTCCACTATTTTGGAATAAATTAAAATGCCATCAATAAAAATCAGCACAAATTTGTCTAAATAATCTTTAAAGGTTCTATTCATTAAATCTACAAAGCATGAGGGGGCATTTGTCAACCCAAATGGCATAACCATATACTCATATAGACCATATCTAGTATTAAATGCAGTGTACTTAACACTTGAGTCTTCAACCTTCATCTGATGAAACCCTGATGCTAAGTCTAATCTAGAAAATATCTTAGCTTCACTGAGTTGATCAAAGAGATCATCTATCCTAGGCAATGGGTATTTATTTTTGATGGTGACCTTATTTAGTTCTTTGTAATCTATACACATCCTCAAAGTACCATCCTATTTCCTTACAAACACTACTGGAGCACCCCAGCATGAGTTACTTGGCCTTATAAACCCTTTACTTTCTAATTCCTCTAATTGATTTTTCAATTCTTTTAACTCACTTGGCCCCATTCTGGTAGGCTTCTTAATTATTGGGCTTGCTCCTGGTATGAGATTGATTTGAAACTCTACTGGTCTATGTTGTGGAACACCCTTAACCTCCCCAAACACATCGAAGTATTCATTGACTATGGGAATTTCTTCAATAGTAAGTTCACTGAAATCTTTTTCCAAGTCAATTAAATGATACAATTTCCTTCCCTTAGCTACTTTACACAAAATTGTGATTCTCTGGCCTCTAAAGTTTTGCAATGATATGGTGGATGAATCTAAGTTAATTATGGCTTTAAATTGCCTTAACCAGTCTACCCCCAATATAACACCTATATTTGGGTAGTTTAAAACATATAAATTGGAAATAAAAGTATCTCCTCCTATGTTTAATTCCACAACCACACAAATCATATTTAAAACACTAGAACTCCCAGTGGACTTTGTATAAGCAATGGAGTTTCAACCAATATGCAATTCAATTTTAGCATTTTAACTGGTTCATAAGAAATCAAAGAGTGAGTTGCCCCAGTATCATATACTGCTGCTATGGGTATGGTACAAATAAATAGTGTACCTTACACTTGATTGTGATTTTCAGCATTAATCTCCACTGTGGATTTGCCTTTGCCTTCCAAATTTGCCAATTTTCCTTGCTGTTAATACTCAGGACAGTTTCTCTTTATATGCCCCTCTTTCCCGCATAGATAGCACTTGAAAGCTCCTCCTTTTAATTCTGGACATTTTGGTTTGATGTGTCCTTCCTTACCACAGTGGTGACACAATTTTCTTCTTGGTTTCCATAGATTTGGTATCTCCAGTGCCTTTGTTACTGGCCTCTTCTTTCTTCTTATCATAAGGGTGATATCTCCCCTTACCCTTCTTAGTGTTATTATTCCTAAAATTTCTGAACTTCTCCCTCTCCTTGTCATGCTGCTCCAATTTCAAAGCCAAGTCTATTACTTGATCAAAAGTCCTGTCAGCATAAGGTAACATGGCTCTGCTAATTCCTGGGTTCAAACCTTTAATGTACCTATCATTTTTGGATGCTTCATCTGCCACTAGCACTGCTCCATATTTGGATAACCCCTCAAACTTTTGAGTGTATTCAGTGACATTCAGAGTTCCTTGCATGAGTCTAATAAATTCTTCGAGTAAAGTGGTCTTAGCTGATGCTGGTACAAATCTTGCCTCCAACATCTCCTTGAATTGATTCCAAGTGATTTCATTCTCATTTCTCCCTGTAATGATTACTTCCCACCAGCTTAAAGCTACTCCTTTCAACTGTCTAGAAGCCACTTGCCTCTTCCTTTGATCATCAAGCTGCATGTCATTGAAAATCCTATCCAATGTTCTCAACCATGCTTGAATTTCCATCACATTCTCAGTCCCTTCAAAACTCTTACCTCCCAAGTTTGTATAAGCCTTTAATAGTTTTGAAAGTTCCTCATGTGGATTGTCAGGCCTATGCCCAATTCCATCCCTTAAAACCCTTACAAACTCTTGCATATCAAGCATTTGTGGTGCACTTGTTCCTGCATGATGTGATCCCCTTCCTACCATGGGTTGCTAACCAAGTTATGGGAAAATGGTATTAGTATACTGTGAGTATTTTCTATAGTTAATATTTTCCTATATAATTTATTTCATCCAAAACAAACAGACATAATATATTTCTATAGTACTCAACAATCAATGCAACCATTTGCTCTGATACCAAATGAAATGACCCTCTCTTTTTATACCTTAATTTGTAAGGAATTTTTTTTAACATAGATATATATATATATATATATATATATTTATTAGCATATATATATATTTCTTAAGCCTAGAGTCATTTTTCCTTTCATCAAATAAACAATTTTTCCAGGATCAAAATTTCTACCAATATAAATATATCGGTGTATTCATAAAGATATGCACATACATATGATGATGTATATGTCCCTCTTGTTTAAATCAGAGTATATATATATTTAAATTTTGTAAACAAGAGCAAGTTCTGTTTGATTTGAATTTGAATTAATCTACTCATAATTAAATTCCCATATTCTTTGATATTTGCAGTATATAAATAGGTCCTGTGCAAATTTATTTATACTGGATTTGGTCATGCTAACCATGATTTTTCTGTTAATTTTTATCCTAGCAGATAATCTCAGAAAACTTGAGATTATCATATTTTTATTTTTAGCATAGTTCAAATGTTTGATATGTGGCTAAGTACCAGAAAATGATATTTACATTTATCATTTTCAATTTATGTGTCTCCTGATTTGATAGTTCAAGACAGTTCAAAATGCACATCTGTTTATAGAATTTTAAAGAGGGTTATAGGTTAAATATTTGCAAAAGAAAACTAAAGATTTTGAAGTGCCTTTTTCTATCAAAATATAATCAAACATGTTCAACCAGAACTCCATTCTTTTGAAGCTGGTTAATTTATGTGATTGTGCCAGCCAGACTTTGATCATGGAACAATGATATGCTATTTATTTGCATAGCATATGAAGCTTTTTTTTCTTTGCTTTGTATTTACTCTTCTCAAAACAACCCAGAAATAGACTTGAATCTTTTTACAAAATATTTCAGTGAAAGGCAATTAAATACTTAAAAGAATTTCTCTAGTTTAAACCCATGTTTCTCCCCAAACTCAATACTTAATCCTTTTCAAAGACTCAAGATTGACTAATACATTTATAAAATATAACCATCCTATTTATCATAGTATTCTTGCTTAGATTTTCATACAAAATCATAGGTTAACTTCTTCAACTTTTCAGATAATATCCAAATTTATAAACTCCAGTTACAAATCAATTCCTTAGCAAAATACTTAGCAAAACATCCATCCATCATTTAGTACTTAATACAAGTGATAATTTAAAAAATATCAATACATGCAGATTTCATCTTTTAAGCTCTTATCTAACTAATTTTAGCATGCTATAATCTTCTTCTCAAAGCCTTGCTCCTACTCCTACTTAGTTGCTGCAATTCCTGAAAAAGCATTTGAAGCTGCCCCATATTAAATGAGACACCCCACATGCCATTAGCACACTAGGGTCAGACACATGTCTGGTATAAGAAAATCCACTAAAACAATTGGTAAATCAAGTTAAAGTTGAAACATATGTAAATCAGTAGATCCTGCCTTTAGAAAACAAGTAAGTCATAGTGTGCATGTTCTGTGTTAGTGTGCATGTGCACACTTAAATCTTTCTTTCCAGAAACCTTATAAAGATATGGAACATGCATACATTCATACAAATCAGCCATAAATCAGATAAGCATCCATACAAAAATAGGGAAATCACCAAAATGAATTAAATCATTTATTCCATACTCAGATTTCATCCAGGAAAACTCTAGTTCCTCCTTATATCAAATTTTCTTACATTGATATATTTATCTATCTTGGTCTTATCTGCTGTAACGATCCGTAAATTTCGACCATTTAAATATGTTGATTTAAATTGATTTTTGTAATTTAATGTAAAAAAGAAATGAAAATCTTATAATGTATATTGGAGCGAATGTTGGAAATTAAGTGTTGCATTGGTAAATATAATAAATTCTTGACAAATTGGAATGAAATCCAATTGAAGGAATAGTAGAAACCATTATAATTTGTTAATTTAATTAATTGATTTATGCAATAAAACATTTTAACGGTAATTGTTCGTAAATTTAGGCAATAAGGTAGTACGTTATTTGGAAATAGAATTAATGGTAGAATAACAACTATTATAAATTACCAAATTAATTGGTCAATGAATATATTTGGAATTAAAGTTCATATAAATATTAAGTAATTATGATGTTATTTTTGATAATAAGCGTTACTAATTATTAATATAGTAACGGAAGAGTAAATGAAATGCAAGCGTAGAAACTTAAGCTAAGGATTAACAATTGAAATGAAATGTATTTTAAATGGAGTACTATAAATTGTCATACTAAGCTAAGAATTGAATATAAGGAAACAAAGGAAAATAGTAAATCAATGAATTTATATAGATTGTAAAGTTATAATGATAAATAGTAATTGGATGTCTTGTACGAAGTTATAATATTGTGTGAATTTTTAATAAAGAATAACTAGAATGGGATTCAAATTTGTATATTAATGGAAAGTTGAATAAAATTCTAATGAATGATAATAATGAAAAACGTACAATCAATGTAGGTAAGTTATTACAATGTTGTTGTAATTAATAAACGTTTCTTTAATGGTGATTAGTAACATAACGGAAGTGTGAATGTAAAGTAATTTATGAATATATATTTGGCGATTAAATCAAATCAATCTATAGAATTAAATTTTAAATTAATTGGAAGGAAATATGTAATAATTGCATTTATTTGTAAGTGGATGAAATTTATTTCTATATAAATTGAATATTAGAATAAGATGATAATTGTTAATGTAATAAGAGTAGGCCAATAATAATTCTTCCCATAAATTGATAATCGACTCAATAATGTAATACTATCCATAATAAGGCAATTAGATTGATGATAGAATGGAAAGTCTATTAAATGGAAATATTGAAAATAAAATTTGTAATTTCTAAATTTTGGAAATTTGAAGAAAGGGTAGTAATTATTGTAATAATTAAATGGGAGTCAACTAGAACTTAATAAACCTTAATGTATATTAATGAAATTGTGGCAATAGTTCAAAACTTTAATCATTTACCCATTCATTTATGCATTGAATTAGGTCTCAATCAAATAGCAACATTGGGCTGGTTATTAATAGCTTTTAAGTGAAATTAAAACGTTAATGATAACAAGTATTTTAAGAATTAACCATCTATTTAGTATATTAAATTATAACTGATAACCAATTGCAATAAATAAAAATAATTATTACATTTACGTTAATTGAAGTAATATTTGAAATTTATGTAAATTCCATTTATAATATAACTATTTGTTGATATAGCATTTGTAAATCAAGATATATTAATATGTAAATTTTAGTAATTGGGGTTATTTCAAATAGATGAAATTTAATATTTAGATATTATGTAAATATAAATTTAGATGGAATTTAGAGATACTTACGTAATAAAGTATGAATCCAATGGTAGTCTCATCTATTGGATACTAATAGATTAAGAAATTGAATGAAAATCAAATAAAAAGAAATTTTTGCAAATTTAATTTATAATTTGCGAATATAATGAAAATTGAAATTTAACGCTGAAATGAATAAAATTGTTAACTCTAAATTTACATATGGATTTGGTTTAAATTAATGTGAAGTATTAAGAAAGTAAAAGTGATAAAGATTGTCAATTTCAGAATTTAAATAGGAAACTTGATTTAATTAATTTATTTTAAATTTATTTAATTAATATAAAAATAGCCATTTTGGCCACTGACTCGGATTTCGACGAAACTAGTTTCATCGGATCCATAACGGTGAATCATAATAATGTTTCAAGTTTCGTAGCAATCGGACTTGTCGTTTGATCGTACGGACTCGAAACGCCTTGAAATTTATGCAATTGAAATCAATTTGAAAATATTGATTTTTGCATAACTTCTTCATACGACACAATTTGAACCTGAAACCTTTTCCATTGCGTTTAAAATATTTTAAAACATCTATTTTGATATATGGGTTGACCCAATTTCGTTTCGGAGTCGAAACGGGCTTTTGGGCCATTCATCGTTCAGCGCGTTTATAGATCGGGTCCATTTATCCTATTTCGACTTTGCCTATATATATCCGGTTATAAACCCTAGCAGCCTCCATTCCTCATTTCTATACGTACTATTTCATTTTCTCTTCCTCATTTCCAATGGGTGCAAACCCTAATCTTCCCAATCCAATTTCAATTTTAAAAAAAAGAGAAATTTTTTTTTGCGGATCTGCAGCAACTTCGGGTCGCGCTTCGAGTTTCAGAGGCAAAAACGCTGCATCTACTTCGAGTCAGGAAGAAAGCTACTCGGGTCTTTGGGTCGTTTTCGCAAAAACTCCAAGCAAGTACCGAGATTCTTAGGCGCCGGACCAAGTTAAACCCGAAGTCGACTCAGCACCAGAATTTTTTCCAATCTTCAAATTTTCATAACTTTTCCATACGGACTCGGATTCATGCGCGGTTTGTTTTGTTGGGATCGTATTGAAATTCCGAACCTGATGACACTGGTTTGGACGAATTCTGAGACGGTCAAATTTTTGTGTTTAAATTAAATTTAAATTCAATTTAAATTCAAAAGGTGAGTGTTTTAACCCACTCACAACTTCTAAGATTTCTTATGTTTGTTAAATTAATTTTTGATGTGATTTAAAATTTATCTATGATTGTTTGGGCATATATTTAATCATCATCTCAGTTAGATAGCATTTATTTAAATTAAATTGTTATTTAATTTTATTATTGCATATAATTTGACAGTTAAATTTATTTATTATTGCATATAAACTGCCAGTTAAACAGTTATCAATTTTTATTGAATATAAACTATTCGTTGATGCCTGTTATATTTTATATGCTTTATATTGATGTTTTGTTTAAATTGGATGATGATTGTAATAAATGGTTGTTTATTGATATTTGGATGAATGGATGCTATATTTTATATTGTATAAACTGCAAGTTATTATGCATTTTCATTCCATTCGGGATTGCGGTTAGAAATGATATATAACCGTAAACTTTTATTTTTAAAATTACGGATTGAAATGATAAATATCTGTATCACTTGACCATAGGATAGAAAATTATATACAGGCACCGTGGTCTATATATAAAATATTTTAAAGTGATTTTCTATGGGTTTTGGAAAATAAGGGTTTATATATATACTAATTTTGATATTATATAAATATTAATTTATATATGGTTAAATTCTAAAATTTAAGCTATGTATAACTTGATGATGTTTTAAGTTTGATTTACGAATATTTCAAGTTTGAGCTTTATTTAAGTGATCTTGAATTTATTAAATAAATATTTCTAAACTAAATAATTGTAAATTGAATTAAGGTATATATAAGATTATAGGATTTGGTTGGGAATTTTGGAATATTTAAAGTCTTGAAATATATCAAAGTTGAAATGTTTTATTGAAATTAAGGTATTATTGTTTTCAAAGTATTGGTTTTCGAAATTGTTATAACTTTAAAAGTAATATGGTTTGAAAAATGAATTTATTTGAAATAGAATTTATTTAAGAATTATCTGTGAATATATGGATTTGAAACCTATTGAAGTTGAAAATTTAGAAATATGACTTCAAATTGTGGTTTGGGTTTAAGATGATTTAAAAGAATATTTCAAGTTATCTAAATTTAAGAAAGATTAGTGATTGGAAATTTGGTTTTATTTAAATGATATATTATTGAACTGGGTTTTGAAATGGAAATAATACATTGACAATTTGGGTTTGAAATAGTAATAATATTTTGGTTTAAAGTATATACTATTTTGAAGTAAAGGATATGTTTTGAAAGGGCAATGATTGTGTTTTTAAAAGTATATATATTTTAAATGACCACGGTGTTATAATAACGATTGGTTGTTAAGAGACCGGGATCGGATATGGACATACTCTCTGTCGATACCGAAAACCACTTTGACAACTGTGTACGCGGTGGAGTTCCCAGAATGAAGTAGGATGGTGGCGACGATCCTAAGGTATATACGTGGACCCAACTCCCGTGAGTTGGCATAAGGTGGCTAAAACAGGAGCGATCTCGGACCAGTGAGGTAGCACCTCTTATCGGACGCACTTCTTCGATTCCATTCTATTACTTTTTGATTTTTGGTGGCCACCCTTCGATTTGGGAGTGTTGTTCGAGGTGGACGGTAGTGGATGCTATTCGCTCCATCAGTCCGTGTGCGTAATTGGTATATCTACCCAGGCATTGCCTTGTGTGCCGTGTCACCTACCATATCGAACCCACTACGATTTTGGTTTAAAGATCCTCACCATCCCCTTAACGCTATTTTCTATATGATTATACTTTACTGATTAGACACTACTATATATAGCGAATATTACTACATAGTAGATAGTTTAACGGATCCTTAAGAGATGTGAATCCCGAACATTTCTTAAGTTACTGCACTCACGTTAGACACTGGATAGGAGATGTCAAACCCCGTAAACATCTCTGACGCCGTTTACACTCATATTTATTTCATTGATTTAACTTACATAAGATCTTTTAGTTCTGACTCGAGTGTTTTGTCTTTTCAATTCACTCGGGTCAGCCTGAGCATTTCAGGATTTGAAGGCCCTATTTCTGAAGGACGAAGATGAAGATTTTATTATTACTATTTGTTATATATTCTACTACACCAATGTATTCCGCTGCATTTATTATCATTCTCTGGTATGTGTAACTCTGATATGTATTGTATAAGTATAATCAAATGTTTTGTAAAACAACTTCATGAACTGTTATTTGATTATTACATTTTATCATTCCGCTGCAAGATTCTATTTTGTTTATTTTATTTCTCCACTTTTGCTTATTTACCCCATAACAATCCGCCCTTCTGTATGGTTTAAGTTGGCACGTGTGTCTGCTTAAGCGTACAAAAATGTGGGATGTTACATCTGCAATCATATGAATCAATGGACCCATTGTAATGGACTAATTCACTCCATTACACAAAGATCTCAGGTATTAAACAAGCCATGTGTCAACTTGTATTGCTCAAGAACACAAGTCATTCCTGCAATGCTCTTGACCCCATTTCCTAATTAGTTTTAAGTTGATAATAAATCTTTTGATTTTTCATGACTAAACCATTCAGTGAATCATTTCACTAAAACAAACATCCATGACATGGCATTTCATATCTTTCATAACCAAACAAAGACAAGCAGGCAATTAAACATAGGTGTCTAATAAATAAGATTCTGCATCTATATATATACTTGCATTTTTTAAAAGGGGTTTAGGCAACTAACATTGGCTTATGGCTTTTGAGAGAGTTTTTCATCTTGCAAACATCTGTGCTTAAGTTAAACTCAGAATGACCAAGTTTCACTGAATCATAAATTTATTTGCTATGTATATGGCTATTTATAATTTTTTCATTGAGTTAGGAGCATCAGCACATAGGCAACCCTATTGCACCCCTAATTCCTTTTTTCCTTAAGCCTCAGCACCTATACACAAGTATATTGCAGCTCAACATGTTTATATTCTCTGGGTTATGCCAGAACCAACACTACTTGCCTATATTCATCATTTGATTCTTTGGGTATTCACTTATTATTATTTTTTCTAATATTTTTATATTAGAGAGATCTGGGTTTATAAAAAAACATATTTACTAATAATACTTAGAACTTTCACATAATAGATCAAGCAGAACAACCAAACTAAAGATCAAAGCATTTTCATCTTAGAAATCAAAGAAAGATAACCACATATAAAAATACATTTTAAGAAAGATCAACTTATAAACTGGCTGCCTTCATTAGGACTTAGTGCCTTAGATTTTTGAGTGAGTTTTCTCACCTAGCTCTCCTTCACTTCTTAGTTGATTGATAAGCTTCTGCCTTTACCCCCAAACCCTTTTCTTCACTTGTCTTATATATATATGATATATTTTTTTTTCCAAAAGCTATCCGGGAAGAAGAGAAGGCCCCTCTTATCACTGCTTATTTATGCAGGGTTCTTCTAGGGTTTAAGGTGCTAGCTAAAGTCATTTTTGCCCACCAGAAATCATGCCATTTGCATTTGGTTTAAACCCAAAATCCTA
This sequence comes from Allium fistulosum, assembly GCA_030737815.1. Lineage (NCBI taxonomy): Eukaryota > Viridiplantae > Streptophyta > Magnoliopsida > Asparagales > Amaryllidaceae > Allium > Allium fistulosum. The sequence goes on along the minus strand of CM060902.1, from coordinate 1,361,977,421 downwards.
CCCTCCCTGGCTCAAGTTTGTGGAGAGAAAAGAGGTTTTATAATTTTGGTTATTTTCAGAAATTTGCTTTTCCAGAAAATGCCTTTCCTCTTATCTAATATCATGCTAAAGGTGTGACTTGATTTCCATTATTTTATCATATATATATGTCAAGGGTTCTTCCTAATTCTGCCTATACAAAACATATCACTAGTTTATCTTACTTTTCTATTTTTAGCTTTCACTTAAATAGCATGTGCTTCCCTTATTTATTTATTTATAAAAGGATTGTGTTTGCACAAAAAAATGGACAAACACCTCAAAGTCGTATGATTTAGTAGGTCTTATGTTGTTCTTAGTGATTTGGGTGATTTATGCAAATATATGAAAAGCAGGGGCTAAACTGTAAAAAGACACGCAGATTTATAGTGGTTCAGCCAGAATGTGCCTACGTCCACTTCATATGTTATTTCTCTTCTCTTGTTTAGATTACAAGTACAAAGCTTTGATACAAGTAAAAGAAAGTTGTTTGAAAGTTCTCTCCGTGCTTGAGCTCTCAAAACTTGTCCCCCATTGTTGTACCCCTACCCCTCTATTTATAGAGTGAGGCTGGGGGTAGGGGTCTTGGATGTATATAACTGCTGGTGGGCCTGGGCTGGCGCGATTGGCCTGGCATTGTTGGTCCGGAAGGAGCTTGGTTCGGAACGTCTCGGTCCGGTGGCAGCTGGTCCGGTAGGAGCATTGTCCGGTAGGGTGAAGCTGAATTGGTTCGGTAGGATCGTGGTCCGGTAGGAGCATTGTCCGGTGGGGTGAAGCTGAGTTGGTTCAGTAGGATCATGGTCCGGTAGGATGGCGCCGGGTTGGTCCGGTAGGGTCATGGTCCGGTAGTGTGGAGCTGGGCTGATCCGGTAGGAGCACGGTCCGGTGGTGGTAGGAGACCGAATGGAGCTTAGGCGAGCGCGAATGAATCAAGCTTCTTGGCCTTGCGATCTTCTGGGTGAGAACACGCCCAACATTTGCCCCCCAAAGTGGGGCATATGCTGTGCTTTGTTTTTTTTTTTTAAACAACAACGTTAGCTTGGATGCTCTCGCCGAATCAGCCGATCCGGTCGTCTATGCTCGCCTATAAATAAGGGCCTAGGGCTTTCGTACCTTTTACCGAATGAGACAGCTTCAAATAACCGAATCAGATTTTATCCTATTGCCGAATCGCTTTGGCCTGCCGAATCAGGTACTTATCTTCCCTTCGCTGAATGAAACTCGTATGTCCTACGTACCGAATGAACTTTATTTGTGAATGCCGAATGGGCTTTTGAGAATGAGAATGCCGAATGGGCTTTTGAGAATGAGAATGCCGAATGGGCCTTTGAGAATGAGAATGCCGAATGGACTTGATACACTTGATTTTTTTTTCACTTTTCATATCACGAGCGAAATTCCGGGCTACATGTACTTGCTTGTTTTTATCCTCTGTTTTAACAACATGTTTTTTCGACATTGCAGATAATGTCTCGCAAAGCAGAAACTCGATCGGATAAAAAGAAGTCCCAGGGCGAAGGAGAATCTTCCGTAGTGCCCCCTGCTCAGCCAGGACCGGAACGTCACGGAATTGCCCCGAGATCACTGGTGGACGGGAACGGCCCTCAGGAGCTTCTGAACTCCCCGCCCGATTGCTTTCCCAGCTCCCTCAAGGAGGAGCAGCTTGATGCCATCTCCCGTTCTTTTGGAATTGATAGGGCGCGCATGCTGTTGCCAGGGAGAGAGGTTATGCCATATGACCCTCCCGAAGGGTACTTTGCCTACAGCAGATACCACTGTATGTGTGGTGCCATCCCGCCTCTTAATGCTTGGGTACTCAGTTTTCTTACATATCTAAAGGTGGCCCCATTCCAGCTTCAACCCAACTCTTATACTATACTGGTAAGCCTCTTCGTCATCTTTTAGAGGAAGCATGGGCGTGCTCCTTCCAACCGGGAGATCCGGTACTTATATAATCTGAGGGGCTATAAGAAGGGGTCCCCATACATCAGCTTGGAGTCATCTGTAACCTTCAAGCCGGTCTTGGATCTGTATTCTAAGTACAGCATGTTAAAGAAGGAGTGGTTCTTCGTCAGGGACGATTCTGTTTCTATTCGGCGTTTCACCTCTGGATGTAAGTCGATGCTTTAATTATAATTTTCGTCCTGGTTGCGATGCTTCTTCTCATACGTTTTCATTTTTTGCTAGCGACAAGTGGCTTTGCGGTTGTGGAGACTGATCGCCTGGTTCGGATGGCGGGAGAGATAGAAGCTATCCCCGTGAGAGATAGATCGGCTGCTTACCTGATTAGAAATGCGACTCTTCTAGAGTATAATTTGATCCTTCCACAGCAGTCAGTAGTCAAGCAGAGGGAAACGGCGGAGGAGAGGGCGGCTGCTCAAGCTAAGGGAGGTGTCACAGTAGAGAGTGGCAAGAGGAAACCTTTCTCAAAATCTCCAATGGTCGGAGGTAAGAAGCTTAAGAAGTCGGATGGTCCTTCCCCCAGCACTTGTCCACTTACTCCGGGGAAGGAAGATGTGGAGGAGGAGAGAGGTGAGGGTGGAGATGACCAGGAAGGTGGTGATGGTGGCGATGGCATCGGGGCCTTGCTTCCTGGGCAAGCAGGCGAGATTCAGGAGTGGACGGATGATGCATTCAACCAAGCTTTCGAGGGGCTGGACGGAGAAACGGCTTTGGTAGAGAAATTCGGGAAGGCTGACAAGGCCGGGACCGGTGCAAGCGAGTCTTCTCAGACTATTCCAGCCAAGGTGGCTCCGACGACTCAAGGTGAACTTTTGACTCCTGCAGGCTCCATTTATGATAGGGACTTAGGAATATTTTATGATCCGCTCCCGTCCTGGAATGAAATCCGGGACTCATTGCAGTATCCTACTCCTTCCCAGGGTTTGTATAACTAATGTGTTTCCTTTCTTCTTTTAACTTTTAATTTACCGCGTTTCTCGAATTATGGATCAATGTAAGCTTGTGACACTTGTTCTTCATATCAGGGGCAGGTAAAATGGCCAAGGCCTCTGATCTTCGGCACAGGCTTGAACAATACAAGCTCTCCAAAGCTTCCGCCAAGCCAAAGACTCCGACCCACCGTTCCGGGGATGTAGTCGGCTACCGTCCTCTTCTCGGGGTTATTGAAGAGGGTATTCAGAAGAGAAAAAGGAGTCATCCCTTATCCGAACCTTCACTCAGTCCTCAGCCCCCAGTTCAGCCTTTTCATGATATCACGGAGGAGGATACTGAGTTCGCACTCTCTCCGCACCCGTCTGAAAATCCTACTGTTACGCAGATTGACCGTCCTGGTTTGGCTCGTAATCCATTTGCGGGTCATCCTGATCTGGATCTAGGTTCCCATGATATTACCTTCGACGAAGTTACCGGTGAGCACCTTCTTCCCCGTAATCCCATGGTACGGGTGCTTGATGAGGCTAAGTCCTTAGATCTCGATTTACTTACCACTCGAATAGTTACCATGGGAGATGAGGCTAAGGCTAATATTGATCGGGTGGCGGAGGAGACTAGGAAGCTGATAGGGCATCATGCCCGGCTGGTTAAGGCTGGAGAGGAGATTGGGAGTGCCAACATCCGACTACGATTGATGGTTTCGGACCAGGCCAAACAGCTTGCTGATCAGGCCATTCAGATTTCTCAGCATGAGGCTGCCTCCAGGCGGTTGAGGAAGACTATGGAGGAGGCTAGTAAGGCAGAATTGCGGAAGATGGAGGCTGCTTTCAAGGAGCAGATAAATATGGCCATCTCTACAGTGGACGAGGTTCGGAGGGCGGATCTTGAGCAGGTAGAGGAGCTGTCGGGGAAGCTTGAAGCCGCAGAGCTTGCTCAGGTCAGGCTAAAGGAGGAGATGGAGGTGATGAGGAGGTCCCTTCAGGCTGACTGCTCGTGATACCGACTGGAAAGGGATGTTACCATTGCAAGGCTATCGGTTTCTGAGGCTCGTATGAGAGAGTTCGAGGAAAATGAGGGGATGATGGACGATATGCTGCAGGACATGTACTTTCGCACCTGGAAGCAGGGCAGCTTATCTTGGATGGACGACTACCCCCGGGTTATGGCTAGGATTTACCTCAGGGCTCTAGAGGAGGCCTAGGCTGAGGCGGATAAGGTGGGTGGAGCGGCCTTTAGGATGGATGTGTTCACCGCTCAGTTTACTAAGGAGGAGAAGACAGCGGTGAAAGAGGGGATGAGGTTGTTCGCGGTTGAGGAGGCAGGCGTGGAAGTAGGGGATGATGACCAAGACGATCAAGGGGAAGTTGCTGGTAACCTCTACTTCACTAGTTTGTTCTTTTGTTAACTCTGTTTCTTATCACTAATGATTTCTTTTTATGACCGGACAGGTGGGCAACAGGCCAAGGACAAGACTCCAACGCAGCCGGCTCCCTGATTAGACCTGGAGAATTCTTTTTGTGTACTTGACATGGCTGTATATGTTAGTCTTAAAACAGTAGAGTAACGTTTAGGTTGTAATTCTTGCTACTTGTAATAAATAGCTCTATTCTTGATGTGCAATTCTTTAATTTAAGTTGATTTTTTCGTCTTTTGAATGTTTTTTCTATTTTGGCATGTTGCATAAGAAATATAGCCATGCATATTCTTGTAATTAAATTGCGTTTGATGTCAGGTTCTTGCTTAAAACATAATTTAATGACTTGCAGTGTTAGCGTGAGGTGTGAACAAATTATAGGCATATATGAAAGAAGGAAATACCGTCCTTTATATTTTGCTTGTAGATGGCAGCTTTGAATATCCTGTGTGACTGAGTAAGGGATGCGGTCCAGTATCTTGCTGTGAGTATCCGCTTCTATTAGTGTGTGTCTCCTGTTTTGTGTCCTGCACTTCAGGGTTTGTTACAGAGGATAGGAGAAAAAGTTTCTTAAGTAAAATTGAAATATGCGAAATAGTAAAACTTCCAATCACGGAAGGCCTTCGATGTGCTTAAGTTCATGGCAAACGGGCTTTGTAGTCACTTTCCCTAGCTGTGGGTCTTGGAGACATTTGTCACCCATCTTACGCCTCCGCGGGGAGTTAATTCTTTTTTACCACAGCCGCACTTAAGACACATCAGAGCCGAGATCGCGCACAGTAACTACCCGGGCCATTATGGCCCTAATCGTGGGTATTATTCGATTTACTGTGGCCGGCTAGCGTGGGTGCCGATCGTCAACTGTGAACTGCCCCTGGCTGGCCACACCTTATGTTGGGGCTTATAGTCGGTCCACAGTTGCCGGCGAGCCGAACGCCGTAATGAGCTGCCTCGGCTATAGTCGGCCTTCTCGGTGGCTTATAATCGGCTCATTACAGTTGGCTTTAAGGGCCGTCGCGAGCAATGAGTTAACCCACAGCAGAGGGATGCCGGATCAAAAGTGTCTCATTGGCGAGGGCATAGATTCGCATAGTACCTGTCAGGTCTTGTCCAGGTGAAGTTGAGCTGTGGAGTGCGTTGAGTGGAAACACTATACGCATAGGATTTTGTTCAAAAGAAAAGGATAAAGTTAACAAGCAGCCAAGATATAAAGGAACAAGTTAAAAGAGAGACAAGGTTTTTTAAAGTGGTTCGGCACGAAAAGGCCTACGTCCACTGATTCTCTTTGTTAATTCACTTCATATGGGCAGTACAAGTTAAGAAAAGTATCGACGGAGGTGTTGGATGTTCCATGCCCTCTGGAACACCTCTCCATCCACTGTTGACAAAATATAAGCTCCATTGTGGAGATCTTTATGAATTACATATAGTCCATCCCAGATTGGATCTAGTGCTCCGGGGTGGGGGAAGATTCGCTTGAGGACAAGGTCCCCTTCTTATAAGGTACGATGCTTGACTTTGGAGTTGTATTGTGCTGCCACTTTTTGTTTGTGGGCTGCTGCTTTAAGGACTGCATCATTTCTTCTCTCCTCCACTAGATCCAAAGACATGTGAAGGAGTTCTTCGTTCTCTTCTGGGTTATAGTGGATCCTACGGTGGGAAGGCACAATGGTTTTAACTGGGAGCATAGCCTCCGATCTGTATGCCAAAGAGAAAGGAGTATGCCCCGTTGAAGTTCTGAAAGATGTGCGATAGGCCCATAGTGCCGTAGGGAGTTCATCCACCCAAGTGCCCTTTGACTTTTCGAGTTTCTTTTTTATTAGAGTTTTCAGAATTTTGTTGACGACTTCGACTTGTCCGTTTGCCTGGGGATACGCTACGGATGAGAAGCTTTTGTGAATTCCGTGCTCTTGGCACCAGTTGGCGAATTCCTCGCTGTCAAATTGAAGTCCATTGTCTGATATGATTTTGAATGGGACTCCGTACCTGCACAGAACATTTTTGATCAAAAAGTTAATAACTTTTGCTGAAGATACTTTATTCAGAGGTTCTGCTTCCACCCATTTGGTGAAATAGTCGACTGCCACTATAGCATATTTGGCCCCGCCTCGGCCCATTGGCAGTTCGCTGATTATGTCAATTCCCCATACTGCAAAGGGCCAAGGGCTGGTCATTTGAGTAACCTCAGTCGTTAGTAGCCGCGGAATCTTAGCGAACTTCTGACACCTGTCACACTTTTTGACGAAATCCAAGGCGTCCTTACTTAAGGTGGGCCAGAAATATCCATATCGGAGTATCTTTTTTGCTAATGTTTGTCCTCCGGTGTGGTCTCCGCAGCTTCCTTGATGGATGTTGGATAAGATTTCCTTGGCTTCTCTCCCAGCGACACACCTTAATAACGGGTTAGAGAATCCGCGCCGATAGAGGATGTCTTCTTGAATTGTGTAGCGGGAAGCTTTTCTTAAGATTTTCTTGACTTCGTTACGTCCGTTGGGCAGTGTGCCGCTTTGTAGGTAGTCTCGGATGGGAGTCATCCAAGTTGCTTCTTCGATTGCAGCTATCAGATTCACTTGCTCAAAACTTGGGGCCACTTTCTTTGAGATGGTTACTGCCCCGAAGTTGGCGATGTCTCTCATACTTGCTTGTTTTGCCAATTCGTCGGCCTCTTGGTTCTCTTCCCTAGGGATGTGTTTGACTAAGTAGTGGTCCAATCGGCTGAGAAGTAACTTGGTCTTCTTTAAATATGCTATGAGTCGTTCTTCTCGAGCTTGGAATTCTCCTAGTATTTGATTAACGATAAGTTGAGAATCGCTGTGAAGACACAAAGAATTGGCTCTGATTTCTATGGCAAGTTCTAGTCCGGCTATCACTGCTTCATATTCTGCATCGTTGTTGGTGGCAGCGAACTCCAACCTTACAGCATAGTGCAGTTTGTTTCCCCTGGGAGTGATTATTACCACACCTGCCCCCGAGCCTTGTTCGTTCGATGCACCATCCACAAAGAGATTCCACTTGATATCTTCTGCTATTTCCAATTGCTCCTTATCTTCGTTGGTAGTGAATTCTGCAATGAAATCAGCTATGGCTTGTCCCTTGATGGCGGTGCGAGGGTGATAGGTGATATCATACTGACTTAGTTCAATGCACCATTTAAGTAGTCGCCCGGAAGTGTCGGGACGATGGAGTACCTGCCTCAGTGGTTGATCGGTCAGAACTTTGATGGAATGGGACTGGAAGTAGTGACGCAGTTTCCGTGATGTGATTAGTAAACAGTATGCCAGCTTCTCAAGTTTAGGATATCTGACTTCTGCCCCCGTAAACCTCTTACTGACGAAGTAAACTGGCCGCTGCATGCGGTTGTCTTCTCTTACCAAGGCGGCGCTCAGGGCGTGAGGTGACACAGCAAGGTATAGGCATAATTCTTCTCCCTCGCTTGGAGTCGAGAGTACCGGTGGTTTCTGGAGGTGTTCGATTAAGTTAAGGAAAGTGGTTAAGCATTCGTCAGTCCATTCGAACTTTCCTTTGTCTTTCTTTAAAGCTTCGAAAAAGGGGACGCATTTGTCCGTTGCCTTGGAGATGAATCGGCTTAGGGCGGCCACTTTTCCATTCAGACTTTGCATTTCCTTTCGAGTGGAAGGTATCTTGATATCCTTTAGGGCTCGGACTTGTTCAGGGTTTGCTTCAATCCCTCTGGCATGGACGATGAATCCTAAGAACTTTCCTGATGACACTCCGAAGGAGCATTTTAGAGGATTCAACTTCATTCCATACTGGCGAAGTACTTGAAACATCTCGCCTAGGTGGCTTACGTGATCGTCGGCTTTCCTTGACTTCACCAGCATGTCATCCACGTATACTTCCATAGTTCGCCCTATTAGCCCTGCAAACATCTTGTTGACGAGGCGTTGGTAGGTGGCCCCTGCATTTTTAAGTCCGAAAGGCATTACCTTATAGCAGTACAAACCCCGGTCGGTGATAAAACCAGTGTGGTCTTGGTCGGGAGCATGCATAGGAATTTGGTTATATCCTGAGTATGCATCCATAAAAGATAACAGCTCGTATCCGGCTGTGCTGTCTACAAGCTGGTCGATTTGGGGAAGTGGGAAGCAATCCTTTGGGCAGGCGTCGTTTAGGTTGGAAAAGTCAATGCATGTTCGCCACTTCCCATTGGCCTTCTTTACCAGCACTGGGTTAGCGATCCATTCCGGGTAGATGGCTTCTCGTATGAAGTCATTGGTGAGCAGATTCTTTACCTCTTCATCGAGGGTTGCTGATCGCTCTACTCCCATACTTCTCTTTCTTTGTTTTACGGGAGCCTTGGTAGGATCAATGTTTAGTGCATGGCACGCTACGTCGGGGGAGATTCCGGTCATGTCCGCGTGTGACCATGCGAATACATCCAGGTTGTGGCGGAGAAAATCGATGAGCTGTTCCTTCAACTCTGCCTTTAGTTGGGATCCAATTTTCAATAGTCTACTCGAGTCGTGCTTGTCTACAGATACAAACTCCATAGCCTCTGCAGGCTCGGCGGTGGCCTCCTCCTCTTTGTCCCTAGGGTCTAATTCATTGAAAGGGTCGCTGGTATATCGAAGAGGAGGGGCTTTCTTTACTTGCTATGCTTCTAGACTTTTTGTGCAGAGGGCAACCTCTACACCCTTCCCTTTATCCTTCCTGTGGTTGTTGCGAAGTTCAGTCACATAGCAGTCTCGAGCCACGTCCTGGTCTCCTTCTACTTCCCCTACTCCATTGTCCGTTGGAAATTTCATCTTCAGGCACCATGGGGCTAGGATAATTTGGAAGTCAGACAAGGCTGGCCTTCCTAAGAAGGCGTTGTAGGCCGAATGGTTTTCTATTAGCACAAACGTCTGTTTCCGTAGAACGGAGCGGGGATGGCTTCCAATCTCAACAAAGAGGTCCAGTTGCCCGAGAGGCATCTTCGCATCTCCAGTGAAACCGTGTAGTGGTTTATCGCAGGGAGATACATCCTTCATTGATAGCTTCATTTTGTCGAATGCGTGTTTGAACAGGATGTTTACCGAGCTTCCAGTGTCTACTAGGATTCGGTAAACCTCGGCGGGGCCGAGCCGGGCAGAGATAACCATGGGATCCATGTGAGGGTATTGCCTTCCCTCTAGGTCACGTTTACCGAATGTGATGTCATCACTTTCTTTCCGCTTCGGGTGGCGCTCTTCTATAACCGAATTGACACAGTCTTTATTGTCTCTAAGCGACTTTCCATATCTTTCCATTTCTTTCCAGCTTCTGTCAGCGATGTGCGGTCCTCCCGAGATGGTATGGACCACTATCTTCTCTTGACTAGAGCTGCTAGTGTTGCGGTTTCCTCTGCCGATCTCCGGTGAGGGTAGCCTTGGGTTCTCATTGGCAGGAGCTGGAGTCCTGTCCTGACCTTTTACATAGCGTTCCAGTTTCTTCCTTCTGATGTGTTCCTCAATCAAGTCCCGGAGATGATGGCATTCATTGGTGTCATTCCCATGAGATTCGTGGAAGCGGCAGAACTTTCCAAACTTCTGCGCGTTATCTGATTCCTTCTTGTATGGTGGGCGTTTGTATCTAACTTCGCCTTGGGTGGCAAGGAAGATATTTTTGACGGTCTCATTCAAAGGAGTGTAAGTGTCAAATCTCGGTCCAGGCCGATATAGGCGTTTTTCTCCCTTCTTGCCCCCAGTATTGTTCCTGGAATCATTTCTTCGAACGTCCCTTGCTACAGCAGGGGCGTTGCTGTGAGTTGCCTTATTCTGCTGTCCTGACTGCCCCTCAACGGCAGCATCCTCAAGCCTCATATATTTCCCGGCTTCGTGGAAGAAATCGGGTAAAGTAGATGGTTTTTCTTTCGTCAATCTTCTAGCAAATTTGGTGTCTGGATGCACACCACTACAGAGGGCCATTAGGATAAGCTTCTCATCGGCGTCTTGGACCGCGGCTGCTGCGGCATTGAATCGGGTTAGGTATTGTTGCAGTTTCTCTCCAGGTTTCTATTTGACGCTGGATAAGGAATAAGCGTCCTTAGGTTGTTCCACATGGATACAGAACTGACTGATAAACTTTTCTTTCAACATTTCCCACGAGCTGATGGATCCCTGGGGTAGATGACAGAACCAGGAGGTAGCGAGATCTGCTAAGAAGAGCGGAAAGCATTTGCATAGTACTCCTTCTGTTGCTCCACTCATGAGCATATGTTGTGTGTACCTCTGTAAGTGTACAACGGGGTCGGAGGTTCCTTTGTAAGGTTCCATTGTTGGCATCTTCCATTCTCGGGGAGTGATAGCGATTTCGATATTGCGGGCGAAAGGACTGGTTACCTTAGCGCCTATCCCTCGATCTCTTTGCTCCCGTTGGACACACTCTCTGAATAAGCGTGCCATCCTTTCATCAGAATTTGGAGCAGATAGAAAGGAGTTTGGTTCTGTTCCGTGGGATTGATTCCGTCCAGATGACCTATAGGGATGGTATCGTCTATCATTCCTCATATTTTCCAGCGGCTGCCTTTGATCTTCTGGGAGCATGCTAGGGTCAGCTACAGTTGGCCCTTGCCTTGATCTTCCCCTGCTAGGTTCTGATCTAAGCACTTCCTCGGGTCCAACTTCGGGCTGGACTCTAGCTCGGCCCCATTCACCGGCGTTTCCGTGGTTAGGCAGTATGATAGGCTCAGCTACAGTTGACCTTCGCCCGGTACCTCCCCCGTTGGGTTCGGTACCAAACGTTTCCTCAGGCCTAACTTCGGGCTGTGCTTGGTCTCGGCTCCTACCATGGCTACTTCTGCCGTTAGCTCCTTCGAAGAAGGAAGATCTTTGTTGTCTCTGAGATCCTCCAGACTGGGACTTGCCCCATGATTCAGTGTTGCGGTTGGACTCTTCAGCATCCCTTAAGCGTGACATGAGATGGTCCACCAAGGCTTCCTGCTGGGATGTGAAGCGGTTAGTTACTTCAACCACAACCCTATCTAAATCTGCCCTAGTAATTGCTACGGGCTGTTCTGTGGCAGGAGTGGTCGGATTAGCCTGTCCTTCATTTGGTACTGCTGCTGGAAGAGGACGATTTACTTAATTCGTGACAGCTGGATCTGGAAGACTGCTGGATGCGATGTTTTTTCCTTTGCTAACATCTTTTCTCGGTTTGGGAGGCATGTTTTCCAAGTGGCGAACGATGCTGTTAGGAAAACTGTTAAGTGGATGAAGCTGAAGCTTCGAGCTTCTAGCCCTTCTCAGTGAAAGCACCAAAAATGTTTGCACAAAAAAATGGACAAACACCTCAAAGTCGTATGATTTAGTAGGTCTTATGTTGTTCTTAGTGATTTGGGTGATTTATGCAAATATATGAAAAGCAGGGGCTAAACTGTAAAAAGACACGCAGATTTATAGTGGTTCAGCCAGAATGTGCCTACGTCCACTTCATATGTTATTTCTCTTCTCTTGTTTAGATTACAAGTACAAAGCTTCGATACAAGTAAAAGAAAGTTGGTTGAAAGTTCTCTCCGTGCTTGAGCTCTCAAAACTTGTCCCCCATTGTTGTACCCCTGTCCCTCTATTTATAGAGTGAGGCTGGGGGTAGGGGTCTTGGATGTATATAACTGCTGGTGGGCCTGGGCTGGCGCGATCTGGTCTGGTATTGTTGGTCCAGAAGGAGCTTGGTTCGGAACGTCTCGGTCCGGTGGCAGCTGGTCCGGTAGGAGCATTGTCCGGTAGGGTGAAGCTGAATTGGTTCGGTAGGATCGTGGTCCGGTAGGAGCATTGTCCGGTGGGGTGAAGCTGAGTTGGTTCGGTAGGATCATGGTCCGGTAGGATGGCGCCGGGTTGGTCCGGTAGGGTCATGGTCCGGTAGTGTGGAGCTGGACTGATCCGGTAGGAGCACGGTCTGGTGGTGGTAGGAGACCGAATGGAGCTTAGGCGAGCGCGAATGAATCAGGCTTCTTGGCCTTGCGATCTTCTGGGTGAGAACACGCCCAACAGATTGCTCCTTTTATATCTTCATTCTTGCTTTCTGCTTATAGTTAAAATACATTTGTGTATTTTTATTTTACTGATTTGAACACTTGTGTTTGATTAGCATACATATATGTATATATATGTCTTACAGAAATAATTAATACATATATATGTCTATACATTATTTTTACTGAACACATATGCACATATACACTCAAATACAACCAGTAGCATCCATATATATATACATATATATATATATATATATATATATATATATATATTTCCATACACATCAACATATGTTCATTCATATCATCCAGGAATTAAGCTTATGGTCATGTGTATTTCCTGTGCACACATGTACACATATAGCTACACCATATCAAGCCATATCAATTCCTTTTCAAAATTAGTTTAAAAATTATTTTAAACTTATAAAAATAAATTCCTAAAATCTTGGGTCATTACAAAAACACACCAAAAATTTAATTTAACTAACATAAGATAATTTAGTAATTGTGAGTGGGTTAAAACACTCACCTTTTGATTTCAAATTAATTTGAAATCCAAATAAAGGCCCAAAGTTCTACAGTCTCAGAATTTGTCCAAACTAGTTCCATAATGTCTGGAATTTCGATACGATCCCAGTAGAGAAAACCGCGCGTGAATTCGAGCTAGTATGCAAAAGTTATGTATATTAGAACGTTAAACGATTAAAATCTAAAATAAATAAAATAGATAAAACGTCGCCTACATCCATCCACTCAAAAGCGGCCACATCATCACCTTGCTATCTTCCGCCCATACGAGCAGAAACCCTACCCTACAGAACATCGTTTTCGAACACATCAGCCCATGCTCGATTGCACGCGTCTCTGATTAAATTCGATCGCCACCCAGACGTCGCCTCCGGCCTCCCCCACACCTACACAACCACCTGCGAGCATACCCCATCATCGATCGACCCCAAAACGCCACAGCCTCCTCATGAAACCCATGCCCTAATCAAATTTTCTGGCCACATCCAACCGTCCAATCGCCAAACGAGCCATGCCGATGCAATCCCCTCGCCACTCTCCACAGCCCCATATCCACAAATCGATGATCCGTCAAAGTTGATCACGACACAACGAATGGCCGAGAATTAATCACCCAATTCTGGCTAAACTATGGTCCAAATCGAAAAAAAATTATACCAATAGAATGTGCTCATCGAAAGCTTCGAAACGGTATATAATAGGATAGGGTTTTGAGAAGTTTGATTTTCGATTTGAATTTGAAATTGGATTTTGGGTTTGTACTGCTAGGGTTTGGGAAACAAGACTATTTATATTAATAAAGTTCGATATGAAAATAAACACATATCGAATTTGATCGAAACGACAATATCGACCCGAAAAGCCCGTTCTGCCTCCGAAACGAAAATGGTTCAATCCATATATCAAAATAAATGTTTTCGATAGTTTTAAACTCAATGGAATAGGTTTCAAGTCCTAATTCCATCGTATAAAGAAGTTAGCTTTAAAATCAGCTTATTTCAAATTGATTTCAATTAAATTGATTTCTACGCGTTTCAAGTCCGTACGATCAAACGACAAGTCTGATCGCTACGAAACTTGAAATCCTATAATAATTCAACGTTACGAATCCGATGAAACTAGTTTCATCGAAATCCGAGGCAGCGGCCAAAATGGCTATTTTCACATTAATTAAATAAATTAATATTAAATTGATTGAATCACTTTTTAAATTCAAATTTAATAACTAACAATTTTTATCAATTTTGAATATTTAGACATTTACAATAATTTAAAACAAATTTACATATCAATTCAGTGTTAAATATTACATTAATTACAGTGTTCCATATCAACTGTGATTAAATCTAGTTAATTATATTTTAATTCCAATAAATTGATTTAATTTGATTTAAATTTTTTTTCAGTCAATCATTTCTCTATAAACATAGTTAATATTGGTTTAGATTTTATTGCATTAATATTCTACAACTATCACATTAATTTCCATTAACGAAATATTTAATTATATTTTATTGCAATTGATTTCCAGTTCAATTTAACAACTAAATAAATAGGTAACATATAATAATTGTCACCATTAACTTTTAGTCACATCTAGAAGTTTATTATTTACAAAAAATTGTTATAACAACTTACATAATACTAATTCTATCCAATTACAATTTATTACACATTATATCATTAATTAATACTACAACAACCCTGATATTGGTGATTACCGATGATATTAAATTATAACGATAATTATAATTTAATATTGAGAATAAAATGAAATAGAGAAGTTAAAATATGTTAAAGATTGTTTATTTCCAATAAATAATGAGTTTGAAGTTAAATCTTGAGTTAAAAATTTATTGTATGGAGTTTTGGTTAAAAAATTGAAAATATTGGAATTCTTGGTAATTTGAATTAATAAATTAATATAGTAATGCATTTCAACATTTAATTGTTGAAATAAATATAAATTGATGAAAACAAAGTTTTAAAAACTTTAATTTGAGAATTTGGAGTCAAAATAACCAATTATTGAGTATAATTGGGTGAATGCAGTAATATTGGTAATTATTGCCAATATTAACCTTTTATTGAATTTAAAAAGGAGAAATATGAAGTGAACTTGTATTTTATTAAAATAAAAGATGAAATATTGGTTGAAAATAATATTTTGATGATTTAATAAAGTTAGAATGAGTTATTGCAACTAATTTGACAAGAGAATAATTTTTATTAAGCTTGTCGTATTAAAAATAGTGTTTTAACACTAAAATAGTGTAAATTGTAAAATATTGTCAAAAATAGGGTTTTATTTGTAAAAATAACTTTTTATTGTTGAAATAAATTTTATTTTGTTATAATAGCAATTTTGTTTCAATACAATTGGATGTTTACATTTTTATGTGGCACTTAAATGTTGAAAATGTGAATATAGTGTTAAAATAAGAGAAAACATGTACATAGTTTTACTTTTCTCTAAGTATTTTTGTTTCTTTGGCTTTTTGGGCTAGAATGGGATCCAATAGCCTAACCTAGAAGCTTTTGGTTTGTGAAGAATATGTGTGTACATAGTTTCATTGCTCTATCTTCTCAAAACAAACCAGACAATAAACAAAAAAAAGAAAATAATGGTCATCCTCTTGTAAATTCAATTTCCACTCAATTTTGTTGCTAATTAAGGAAGAAATTCACCAAAATAAGAATAGAGAAAGGTAATAAAATCCAATACTAAAGAATTTCATCACAAATCTTAGATTTAGGTATAGGATTGTCTGTAGCCTTTTGTTTTTGTTCTGCATGCTTCTTTTCTAGCTTTTACAGGGTCTTGAAGTTTCTCTTCTTCACCAAAGTTCGCATCTTGCTATCGAATTCTTGCCAAATTGCTAAGGTGAGTAAAATCCTCACAATTTCTAGCTGAACTAAGTAATATTGCTAAGAAATCTGCTCTGTAAAAGCTTCTGTATATGTTCATACTCTCTGTTGTTGCTTTTTCCTGTTTCTTGTTTCTGGTTGCCACTTTGAGTGGCCATATCTCTTTGATTTTCAGTCAAATTGCTGCCGGATCTTTTCCAGATTGTAGTTTAGTTGTCAAACTCTTTGCATGTCAATTTTCGCTGCAAAACTTGATCATTTGCTATGCTAATTGGCTGTTGGAATTTGAGTCGAAGGAGGAAAATTACCCAGGAATATGTCCATAACCTGGGTCGACCTGGAGGTCGACCCAGCAACCACCAGGTCGACCTGGCTAAAAGGCTGGGTCGACCCCCTAGTTGGCCCAGTAAGTGAAGTTGTGGTCGTTTGTTCCTGTTCCTTTTGTAGCTTGTTTCGTAGCATTGCCTTTGAATTGCTGTGGTTTTGTCCTTGTTTTGATGCAAATTTTGAGATGATTTTGATGATGCTTATGGGCTATGATATCCATCAATGGATTAGCCAAGTTTTGGAGGAATTTGGAATTTAAAATTTTGGTTTAAATTCGAATATCGATTTGGAGTGAATTCTTCGTTTTTCTTCGATTTCAAGCGCTATTTCTTCCAAATAAATTTTGAGAAAATTTCTAAATAACTTGGCATTTGAAATCATTATGATGTAATATTTTCAAATTATTATTAAATTATTTCGAAGTATTTAAAAAATATTTATTTCCTATAATAGGGAGAAATTTCAATAAAATGTCTCAAATATGATTTCAAAAAATTATTTATAATTCCCGTTTTCTCAAGTAAAATATTTTATATATAATGTATATTATTTTACACTTTTCGGACATACGAGAAAGAGAATTAAACAATTTAGTAAAACACGTGGTATGGGACACGTGAGTTTATTTTACCGGTTAACTACGGACTTGTATCGATCGAAACCTTTCGAGTATATTAGTTTGAGATGATTTATGGGATTTTCCATATTATGGCGTATTTTGAGAATTTTAATTCCTATATTTAGGAATCTTCCGAGATGGCCAATATTTGGTGAACTTTATGGTTCGAGTTCTCCTATTTAGGAGTATAATCGATGAGAACCATCATGATGTATTTTATTGGCCGATGAAACGAGGCTAGTTTTAAGATGGAGAATTCCTTTTTGGGAAGTATGGTTGATATAAAAACCATCATGATGTATTATACTTGTCGATGAGATGAGATAAGTACGATGCTTTTTACTACAAGCTAATGAGATGAGGCGAGATATGATTTTTCTGAGGATTTTGATTTAATGATGTTTTCTATTGTGGCATCGACTAACAGTTTGTAAACCGCTAAGTGCGAACGTGTGGTATAGGATGCACGTTAACACTTTTTGGGTTTCTATCTGAGCGTTTGTGACGCATTCACGATGATTACTAGTACTATAGACCTTCAGGTCATCACGATGTTCTACAACTTCGGTCATCATGATGTTCTACGACTTCGGTAGTCACGATGTTCTACGACTTCGGTCGTCACGATGTATTATGACTTCGGTCGTCACGATGTATTATGACTACGGTCTTCTGAGATGGGTACCTATAGTATATATATAGTACTAGTCTGAGTTTGGCACGTGCAACATTGCTTCGGCATGCAATCGGCGATTTGGCCAATCCTAGGATTTTTATAGTATTGATTTGCTTCAATTTCACCATTTTGAGATGATGATTTTATTGTAGCCTTGAGTTAGAGATAGGCTTATATATAAGCATTTCATGGTGATTTCGATAATGAGGTATTGAACTCGTATTAGAGTTCCATGATATTTTATTTTAAGGATTTTGATGTTTCTTATATGGCTCATGAGTTGCTAAATTCACTTATTTTGAATTCCATTGAACATGAACCATTTATGGCATGTTAAACTTTTATGAATTAACTATGGGTTCTATGAAGCTTCCACCCTTAGATGTATAAATAGACATTACTTATACTATTCCTTTAGAATTAAAGTAATACTTCCCTTATGCATTCGTATCACTTTATCTTATGCTAATATCAAGTTCTAGTTAGCCTGACCCGTGTATTCATTACTTGGGTCAAACCGAGTTGCAGGTTTGGATAGTGGACCCCTTTTGCTAGCTATGTCTTTTGGATTTCTCCTTCGCCTTTGGATAGACGGCTTTGCTTTGTGTTGTAGTCTTCTTGTTGGGAACTCGTGATGTATATATTCTTTTATGGGGATGTATGTATATATTGTGGTTGAATACCACTTGTGACAAGTTGTATTACATTTGATGTATGTGTATGTATATTGTTTCCTGGAGATTGGGCCAGGCAACTTAGTACTCGGCATACCCACAGTTCGGCCCAACTGGATCGTTCGGCATCTCTTTGCAACCGTCATTCAGGAACGCTCGGCATCCAGGAGCGCTCGGCCAAGGCATCGTTTGGCCAAAGGCATCGTTCGGCCAAAGACTTCGTTCGGCCAAAGGCATCGTTTGGCCGAAGACTTCGTTCGGCCAAAGGCATCGTTCGACCAAAGATATCGTTCGGCCAGAGACATCGTTCGGCCGAAGACCTCGTTCGGCATACCAAGGACGTTCGGTAGTCAAAGATGGTTCGGCATTCTCCCCAGCACGACCGGTTTCAATTATTACTCGGCATACTCTTCCCATACAACAAACGCATCGTTCGGCATGAAGAGGATGGTTCGGCATTCGCCCGTTCAGCCTGTTCGGTTCGGCATACAGAGACCACTCCATTTGGGCCAAGGTGTTCGGCTGCCAGGCCCGCCAGGGAAGTCCAACCCATCTTTGTCTATAAATAGAGAGGCAAGGGCATAGTGAAATGGACCTTCTTTGGGGAACACCAGGGAGACTCTGCCGCTTTCAAGACTCATCCTCTTTACTTAGCAATTGTATTCAAGGAGTTGGCAAACAGATTGTATCTGTAATCAATTATATAGTAAAGAAATAAAGATTAACCTCAAAGTGGACGTAGGCAGGTACGCCGAACCACTATAAATCTGGTGTTCTCGTCTTTGCATTCAATTTAGCATATTGTTCCTCGTTTAAATTTGCTTTCATCATTTATCTCTCTACACAATCTTTCTCAATGAGGTTAGTGACCAATTTTGGTGCTAACACTTTGGTGCTTTCACTGAGAGTTGAATTCCCAAACCTCAAGGATCTGCTTTGAAGCTACTGGATTGAATAAATCCCCCAAAGAAGATCCGATTCATTCGTAGGACGTCCGTTGATTCTACTCAGAGTTCATACCAATAACTCTACAATGGCAAGACCACGTACCAGATCAACCTCTCATAATGCGGATGCCTACGAGACTGCTAGCGTACAACAAGCAGGGCCTAGCAATCAACAAGCAATGCTAGGTGCAGGGACTACCGCCCAGGACTAAATGCCGGTTGTCACCAGAATAGAGTTCAACGACTTGATGAGAGAACTCAGGGAAAGCAGGAGACAACTCGGAGAGCAGATGCAAGCTAACGCCAACCTCATGGCACAACTCACTCAACAATAGAATCCGAATGCTGGGGGCATTCTCGCTCCTTATTCTTCATCCGACAGCTCAACTTCGTCCGATGAACCTCCCAGGCGTAGACGCCGTAAGACTGAAACTACGCAGGCAGGCGCTGCTGTCCGAACAACTGGAGACCGTGACCAAGCAGGAGCTGGAAACTTAGGAGCTGGAGTGCAGGTGGAGGCTGGAGGCCTGGATCGTCAAGATACTAGTGATGTCGAACCTCAAAATGCACATTTGGCAGATTGCCAGCAGAGGAGGCATCAGCCTGATCAATTACATAGAACAGACTCCAACCTTCCACCTTCCATACAAATGCCAGACCTGATAGCCATGATCAGACAATTGATAAAAGAGAATCAAGGCTTATCAAACGATGATTGGGGAGTGTCAAGAAGTCATACTCCGTTCATAGACATTGTTCTACAGGCAGCGTACCCTAAGAAGTTCAGTATGCCAACTATCCCGGCATATGAAGGAAAGACTGATCCCAAACAGCATGTCATGAGGTACGAATGGATGATGGATTCAGCTAGAGCAAATGATGCAACCAAGTGTAAATGCTTTCCAATAACTCTATCTGGGATCGCTACTATGTGGTTCACTCGACTTCCTCCGCGGTCCGTATCTAGTTTCGAGGAGTTGGCGAAGAAGTTTATAGAATAGTTCAGGATACACACTACTCGTCCAAAGGACGTGATGTCTCTATCAAGTGTAATCCAGGCTCCTGGGGAGTCATTGAAGGAGTATTTACAGAGATTCCATGTTGCGGCAACTGAAGTTAGCAATCCCAATTATCATGCAATTCTTATGGCTGTGATGCGAGGCGTGGATCCGGATTCAGAGTTTGGAGACTGGCTGGCAGGAAAACCTCCGAATACGCTAGAGCGTTTTTACTCAAAGGCACATCAGTTCATAAGAAGAGAGGAAGCCATGTGGGTAAGGCGAGATAAGGCACCGGGGCCTGTCCACGAGTCCGTGAAAAGCAACATTGCTGTGAAGCAGTCCGGAGACAACTCGGGAAAAGTTCAAGTCAATGTCCAGAACAAGCCCGGGCAACCTAAGGAATCCGGAGGAAGAAATCAAGGGAAGAAGAGAGAAGCGGGGAAGTGGAAGCCGAGAATTCCAACCTACAACGAGTATACCCCACTGAATGCGTCTCTTGAGAACATTTACCTATCAACCTGCAATACCTTTCAGTACAGAAAGTCACGTCCAAAGGAGTCAACTGATGAACAAAAGCGGACTAGGAAATACTGCCGCTTCCATGAGACTTATGGGCACAATACTGAAGAGTGCAGACACCTACACGACGCTATAGAGAAGTTGATTAGGCAGAAAAAGTTACAGGAGTTTGTGAAAAATCCGCAAGAAGGTGGACAAGGAACATCCAATCCTGATCGTGCGCCAGCTCCACGTCATCCTGACGAGCCTGCTCAGACCGTGGGTAGACTAGTCATAAACACGATCATCGGCGAACCTCATCCCACGGATAAGAACTGGCAAGAGATGGAGCGGTATGCTAGTTCCCTGAAGCACGCCGACTTCGAGTGTTGTTCCAACGTGGAGGACGGGACCCCTGCTAAGCAGCTGCGCATGATGACGGAGGATATAGTATTCAGGAGCAGAGATGCCGACCAAGTGGAGGCTCCTACCATCGATCCGATGGTCATATCTGCGACATCGGGCCGACTTATGTAAAGAGAATTTTGATTGATTGTGGAAGTTCTGTCAATATCATCTTCAAGAAGGCTTATGATCAGATGAAGATGGAGACGAAGGATTCGAAGCCATCTAAGGCACGTATACATAGCTTTAATGGCGCAGCAACCGATGCAGTAGGATATGTTGAGTTGCCAGTTGAACTGGGACAAGGTGAGCGAAGGAGGGTGTGAATCCTATCTTTCGTAGTTTTGGATGTAGATTCTCCATACAATGTGTTTTTGGGCCGACCGGCCCTGGCGGAGTTCAGGGCAGCATTAGCCCCGTGGTGTTTGACTTTAAAATTTCCGACAGACAAAGGAGTAGGTGTTGTTCATGGTGACCAAGCGACCGGTCGTGCATGTTATGTGGCTGAGCTCCGAGAGGCCCATCGGAGGGAGAAAGTAAAGGTTGCGGACAATCCCATCTGCATCCATAATACTGACAATTGACAAGTAATGCCCGAGCCCTGGCTCGGGCATAATTCTTGGATCTTCAGAGACATAGATCCAAGAGACGACGATGAGAAACCCAGGGAAGAAAAGGCAGCGCCGGCTGAATTGACAATTGACATTTCAGTCAGCCGAGACGTTCCATCGCGAGTACTGAAGATCGGATCACAACTCAGCCCCGCAATGACTGAAGATCTCAGTGATTTCCTCCGAGCGAATCTTTATGTTTTTGCTTGGACACATTCTGACATGTGTGGGATTTCTCCCGCTATTACGAGTCATATGTTGAACATAGACCCGAAGTACGTCCCGGTTAAACAAAAGAGGAGAGGGATGGACCTGGAGAGGTCTGCTGCTCTCAAAGAGGAGGTGGACAAACTCAAAGCCAATGGGTTCGTCTGCGATGCCCTCTACCCTGAATGGGTATCAAACCCCGTGCTGGTGAAAAAGGCGAACGGGAAATGGAGAACTTGCGTAGATTATTCCGATTTGAACAAAGCATTCCCCAAGGACAGTTTTCCATTGCCTCGGATTGATCAGTTGGTCGACTCCACTGCAGGACACGAGTTGTTGTCATTCATGGATGCGTACTCGGGATACAATCAAATCTCGATGCATATTCCGGACCAAGAACACACCAGTTTCGTCACAGACGTTGGGCTATATTGCTATGTAGTAATGCCTTTCGGATTGAAAAACGCGGGAGCGACCTATCAACGTTTGGTGAACCGAATGTTCAAAGACCAAATTGGTAGGACGATGGAAGTCTATGTGGATGACATGCTCGTGAAGTCACGACAGTCAAATGACCATATTCGAGACTTATCAGAGATGTTCGATATACTCAAATATTATGGGATGAAGATCAACCCTCTGAAGTGTTCCTTCGGCGTTGCGTCGGGGAAGTTTTTGGGATTCATTGTTAATGTCAGGGGAATTGAAGCGAACCCAGAAAAGATTCAAGCTACTCGAGATGTGCAAGTGCCCAGAACTATAAAACAGGTGCAAAGCTTGAATGGAAAGGTGGCTGCATTGAGCCGGTTTATATCCAGAGCCACAGATAAGTGCATTCCCTTTTTCAATATAATAAAGAAAGGGAAGAGTAATTTTCGAATGGACATCCAACTGTGAGGAAGCATTCCGAGATCTGGTGAGGCATCTGGAGAGTCCTCCAGTGCTTTCGAAACCAATAGACCACGAGATGTTGTACGTATACTTGGCCGTGTCCCCGCATGCTATAAGTGTGGCTTTAGTCCGCGAGGAGGACCGGGTCTAAAAGCCGGTGTATTATGTTAGCAAATGTTTAGCGGGGGCAGAAAGAAATTACCCTAAAATTGAGAAATTGGCCTATTGCTTGGTGATTGCATCACGTAAGCTGCATCCATACTTTCAAGCACACTCAGTCAGTGTTTATACCGATCAGCCCTTACGGCAGGTACTCCAACGACCAGAACTTTCTGGAAGGATGTTAAAATGGAATATCGAGTTGAGTCAGTTCGATATTACCTACCTGCCACGAAGAGCCATACAAGGGCAAGCATTAGCAGATTTCATCGCTGAGTTTACTATATCTGACGAACCGGATGGTCACAGTGTCATTCCCCCCATTGAATGGAAATTATACACCGATGGGGCATCAAACGACCGCTGCTCCGGAGCTAGGGTAGTTCTCGTGACTCCAAAAAATTGATCGATTTGTTATGCTCTGAAGCTCAATTTCCCGGCTATGAATGATGAAGCAGAATATGAAGCATTGATTGCTGGTTTGAAGCTTATTGGAGAACTCGGGGTAAGGTCAGTCGAAATATTTTGTGACTCACAGTTGGTGGTCTACCAAGTGCGAAGAGATTACCAAGCAAGGGGACAGAAGCTTGCTCCGTACCTTGTTTTGGTTCAGGAACTATTGTCGAACCTCGAACATTATGACATTTCGCATGTCCCGCGTGAACAGAACAAAGAAGACGAGTCATTGGCTAAATTCGCAAGTACTGGCGATGCGCAACAAATGGGATTGGTTACCGTTAAAACCTTGCATGCTCCAAGCATAGATGTGATGAAAGTTGATTTTGTGTTGGAAACAGGAATCGAGAGGGAGTCATGGATAACCCCATTCAAACTATACCTGACGATTGGGACTTTTCCAGAAAAAAGGAGCGAAAGACGACAGGTCATTCGAAAAGCCGCATGATATGTGATGCAGGATGGAGTAATGTATCGGAAGGGGTTCTCCGTCCCCTTATTACGATGCATTGGCCATGATGAGACAAAGCGGGTCTTGAAGGAGGTTCATGAGGGAGAATGTGGCGACCATACTGTGGGGCAAACGCTAGCGAAAAAGATCCTCAGTTACGGATACTATTGGCCAACTGTGAATCGGGATGCTGCAGATTATGCAAGAAAATGTGACAAGTGTCAAAGATATGCAAAAATCCCGAGAGCTCCACCAATAGAACTCACACAAAAGGTTAGTCCCTGGCCATTTGCAATCTGGGGAATCGACATAATCGGCTCTTTGCCTATATCCAAAGGTGGTGCAAAATATGCGATAGTTGTAGTCGACTATTTCACAAAATGGGCCGAGGCAGAACCTTTAGCCACAATCGCCTCTAAGAAGGTCATTAATTTCGTTGTACGAAACATTATATGCTGCTTTGGTCTCCCTCGAACCATCATTAAGGACAACGGAACGCAGTTTGAAAGCAGAGAGTTTAAAGATTTCTGTTTAAAGTATGGTGTTGAGAAGAAGTTCGCCGCCGTTGCGCATCCGAAAGCTAATGGACAAGTCGAGGCCGTAAACAAAATAATCAAGTCCATACTGAAGAAGCATTTGGAAAAAGTCGGAGGCAAGTGGGTAGATGAACTCCCAACAGCATTATTGGTCTATAGAACTACCCACAAGTCCGCGACTGGCCACACTCGATTCGCATTGGCATACGGCTCGGAAGCCGTTATACCCGTGGAGCTTGAAGTTCCATCGCATCGAGTAACACATTATGATCCTAGGACGAATCAGGATCTCTTGTTAGAATCACTGGACTGCATCGACAAAAAACGTGAAGAGGCTGAACTAAGGGCGGCAGCACATAGGCACCGAGTCAAGCGATATTACGACGACAAAGTAAGCCCAAGGATCTTTAATGTGGGTGATATCGTTTTGAAACGAGTTTTCCCAGTACCATCACGTATGAATCCCAACTGTGAAGGTCCATATGCCGTTGAACGGAAGCTTGGAGAGGGAACTTTCATGCTAGCGACCGTTGATGGTGTGACGCTCCCCTGAGCATGGAACAGTGAACATTTGCAACGTTATTACCTTTAGCATGTTTCTTTCCTGTTTTAGGTACAATTGTTTGCTGTATGTTTTTATTCCGCTGATTCTTAGTTTCCTTTTTAGTGTGTAATTGGACAATTTAGTTTGTTTCATTAATAAAGGCTTGAAGCCGTCTATTTCACGAATTATTAATGTTTCTGTACCTTATAATCTGGTGATGAACCGCTGGAGTTACATTATTCTGTATGATGTACGGACTCGCATAAACGACTTCAATCTCCAAGTCCCCTGAGTGCGGACCGGAGTACTCTAAGTCCCCGGAGTGCGGACTAGAGTATAGACGATTTGAATCTCCGAGACCCCTAAATGCGGACCAGAGTACTCTAACTCCCCGGAGCGCGGACTAGAGTATAAACGACTTCAATCTCCGAGTCCCCTAAGTGCGGACCAGAGTACTCTAAGTCCCCGGAGCACGGACTAGAGGATAAATGAGTTGAATCTCCGAGTCCCCTGAGTGCAGACTAGAGTACTCTAAGTCCCCGGAGCGCGGACTAGAGTATAAACGACTTGAATCTCCGAGTCCCCTAAGTGCGGACCGGAGTACTCTAAGTCCCTGGAGCTCGGACTAGAGTATAAACAACTTCAATCTCCGAGTTCCCTGAGTGTGGACCGGAGTACTCTAAGTCCCCGGAGAGCGGACTAGAGTATAAACGACTTCGATCTCCGAGTTCCCTGAGTGCGGACCGGAGTACTCTAACTCCCCGGAGTGCGGACTAGAGTATAGACGATTTGAATCTCCGAGACCCCTGAGTGCGGACCGGAGTACTCTAACTCCCCGGAGCACGGACTAGAGTATAAACGACTTCGATCTCCGAGTTCCCTGAGTGCGGATCAGAGTACTCTAAGTCCCCGGAGTGCGGACTAGAGCATAGACGATTCAAATCTCCTAGTCCCCCGAATGCGGACCGAATTACTCTAAATCCACGGAGCGCGAGTTTAGAAAAAATTCTAAGTACCCAAGAATGTGAAACGAGAAATATGCCGCTCCAAAGAATGTTCGAACAATGTAAGAATGGATTGGGAAATTATGCAACTCATAAGAACTTGAGTTTCGACAATAGTTATACCAAAAGCTAAAAAAGCAAATGAATCGTTCAAGTGACATAGAAACTAAACTTTATTTAATAATCCAAAATGGGGTTACACAACTATTCCTCCAAAACTTGGAGTCAAAAATCTATCTACACAAACTACGGAAACGAAAAAATAAAACTAGTTACAAGACCTAAGAAAAATCTCGTTGAACGAGAATAGTGGCTATTTCTTCGGCTTCTTCTTCTTGTCTTCCTTTGCTATCTCAGATGACTCCTCTCCCTCACGCTTCCTCTTGGATTTTTTGCTTGCCAAAGAAGCGGAGTCAGGAGTGGGAGAAGGAACATCCAGCGGTTTGGATTTGTCGGGGAGAATGATTTTCAGAGGCCTATTCAGCGGGTCGGTAAGTTCCAGTATTTGAGGCTCGACCTTGATCTCGACCTTCTTTTTCTTCTCTTCTGCGAGTCATTCTTTCATGCTCATCTTCGAAGTATGTTCTGAGGCGCCAGTGATTTCAATTTCATCACTCCCTTCAACGGGAGATGAAGTGTCAAACTTATCATCATCTAGCGCCCCGATCACTTGAGCGTCAAGGCCGGGAGTTACTCCCATGTGAGCGACATCGCTTGTTTTCCCCGCCTCCTCTTTGGCGTCATCGCTCCTCGAAGTTGGTTCAGGATCAGAGCGGCCTGCATAAAAACATAAAGAGCAAACATTAGAACCAATAACCGATCGCAGAAAGCGACGGATCTTTGAACTTCTAGAGGAAGAGTTTTATACCAGTCTCTTGCGTGCGTGGAGTTTCACCCTCCAGAATAGGAGACAGCACGTGAATGCCAAGACCGGGGTCTTCCGGATCATAGCCAGCATGCTGCTCAAACGGGTCAAGTGCTGGTCGATCGGTCGGTTGAGTAGGAGGAGGGGCTGCAGCCTCAGTTCAAAACGGACCGGCTTCGTCATCTTTCTTTTGTGACGGGGAAGAGTCTTTACCAAAGAGAGCCATAGCTGAAGACAAATCCGATGGCTCATTCCCCTTGAGAAACTCTCTCACTAAAGCCTCCTCGTCAACCGCCTCAGTGCCCGACTCAACCTTCCTGAACTTTATTAAAGTCTCCCAGGCCTCAACTAGAGATTCAAGATAGCCCTCGCCTAGGAATGTCAAGTCGCAGTGCATAAGGATGCGGGCGCTGTATTCAACAATCAGCGGGTCAAACATACACTTGACCTCTTCTCTATCGGCTTCTGCAGCTGCTTCAAGACGGGAGTCGATCTCCTAGGAAGCTAGTCTCTTGCCCTCCTCACGGGCTTCGCTCTTCATCATCTCAACCTTAGACAGCTCATCATCGAGCTTTGCTTTCAGGAGACGTGTATCAATGATCTCGTTACAGTACCGTTGAGACTCTTCTTGAGCCGCTATATTTTCTTCCCTCTCCTTAGAGAGAAGCTCCTTCAGCTCTTTGACGTGCAGGGCGAGTGTATCCCTTTCTTTTTGAATAGAATCTTTCTCTAGAGCTAGGGCCCCGCTGCGTTGAACTGCGACATCAATTTCTTTCTTATGGGCCGTCTCTAGATGAGCGACGGCCTCAGCAGTCTCCTTAGCATTCTGTTCTGCGGCTTCAAGCTTGGATTTAAACGAAGCGAGCTCTTCGTCTTGATTCTTGATGATTTCCTTGTCAAAGATAGCTTCAAGCTTCAAACGGTCAATTTCCTGTTGTCGCTCAACAGATACTTCCGAGACTTTTTCGACCAAGTGTACAAACGCATCATGTTGAACATAGACGTCATTGTTGCAGGCGATGGCACTCTGCTTGACGTGCCCTGTGATGTGCTGAATAGCTGGAAGGAACTTTAGGCCGTTAAAGCAGATTTTTGGAAATTTAGCCTTAAGATCGACCATCTTCTCTGCTATCGTTGGGTCAGCCGCAGTAACAGGGGGAGGAGGCTTTGAAAGTTCTGTTCTTTTCCAATGTTCCCGAGATTGCCGTGTGCTGGATGAACCGGAATGTTGATCTCGGGAAACATCAGGTTGAGACCCCTTTTGCGGAAGTTTTTCTCTGTCTGGCTCAGTTTGAGGAGGGGTATCGCGAGAGTATGAAGACTGGGAATATGTTTTCTTTCGATAAGACAACTCACGGGGATGGTTGTCTTGATCCTCGTAATTGTCTTTGTCCCTACGTCTACCGGAGCCTGAATCCTATCCCGGATGGTGAAATACAGAAGAACCGTGGAGGCGATCGAACCCGTGGGAGCACCCCATGTCACCTGCATAGAATAAAAATAACAGCGAGTTAGGAAAAATCGGGGTAATGGAAAAAATTGAAGTGTATGGTGAAGTGCGTGTGTGTCCTAGTGTTCCCCCCGACGGACCAGTTCCTTTATCTTTACTGATTAGAGTGTTGTCTCCCTAGACTAGGGCTTGAACTCCCGTGTCGCCTCTAGCGGGCGAACGAAACTTAAGGGCTTCTGGATCGTCGAAATCGTAATTGAGTAGATCGTCGGGAATGGTGAGGTTTGATAGACACTTTAAAGAACTTTCCATGTGCTGTGAAGAAGCCTCTTTCTCTAGCGGGATGAGCGTAACTTTGGAAGTTCCTCCAACCTTCTCCTTCCGTATCTTATAAGTCAATTTCTTTTTCCCCTTCGAAGGGGAAGATGACGTTTCAATATCATGCACTTCGACCAGCGGATCCTGAGTAGGACCCACATTCTCGCCTTGTGTTTCAGGAGCTTCACTCTCTTTGATTTTCCTCCCTTCCTGTACATCAGGGGTATGGCGTGATGACGATTCAACTAGTTTTTTCCCTTTACCGGATGCGGGCTTGGGAATGGAGAAGCCCTCAGGAAGACTAATCCAGCGACCTCCTGCTAACAGTCTGAATCTCGATAATGACTCATTTTAAATGAGTGTTCAGATGTCCCGTTCCTCGGCAGGAAGAACTCTAATGGCTTCGACGGTCTCAGAATATCCTCGGCCCTCAGGACGTGGTTGATACCTGAAAAGATGAAATA
This sequence comes from Allium fistulosum, assembly GCA_030737815.1. Lineage (NCBI taxonomy): Eukaryota > Viridiplantae > Streptophyta > Magnoliopsida > Asparagales > Amaryllidaceae > Allium > Allium fistulosum. The sequence goes on along the minus strand of CM060902.1, from coordinate 1,361,948,638 downwards.
AGAAGTTAGAAAAAGCATAGCTCCGATAGAGCGCGAATATCGACTCAAGGAAAAGACTTACTGCCTTCAACCCATCTCCTCGCGAAACCAGGAGGGCAACGCACATAGAACCATTCCTGTTTGTACAGGGCAAATTTGCTACATGCTCGGGTCAAAATTTGGCATTTGTGGTATGGCTCGAGGAACACAAAGGAGGGGCTATCTTTCCGCTTCTTGATCATATAAATATATCTGATGTCGCTGGAAGTTGGAGGCCTAGAGAAGACGGCCATGAAAAGGAGGTAGGTCCCGTATATTAACGCGTGGCCGTTTAGATGCAGCTGCGACGGGGTGATATCTATGTATTGCAACACGTCCCAAAGAAACAAATTGAATGGAGGCACGCTGCCCATCCAACACATAAACTTATTACAGGCAGTATATCCAACCGGGGGTAGATGTGGGCGATCATGCCTCGATGGAACCAACACACCGGCGTAAGGGATTCCGTTGATAGAACATATTCGCCGAAGCGCGACTTCGTTAACCTTCGAAGCCTGTGAATCGATCGGATCATCCAAGAGAATCGATGCCTCCAGGGCATCAGGAGCTAAATTATGAGCGGGGGAAGTCGACGGATTTGAAGTGTCCGCGACTTCTTGTTTTGAAGATGGCCCGGGCCTATCTGAGATAGTGGCGGAGCTAGATTTTTTAGACATCTCCAATAAATAGTGAATCTGGCTAAGCACCTATGAAAACTATACTTGAAAAATGTTCAATGTTAGAATTAACAACACGAATATTCCCCCTACGTGGTGTGTGAACTAGTGCAAGCAATCGTGTATAAGCGTTGAAAATTTGAAGGTCACAAGGTTACTGATATAAAGCTGAGCTTCAAATCATCGCCTTCGAAGACCGTCATCGCTGACCGTCTCCAAAAGCCTGCCTTATGGTGATTACAGTTTCAGATTCAGAAATGTTAAAAGAAGCTATCCGATTATGTTAATCTAAGTTCAGATTTATGTCTACTGAAGCTAAGGAGTTAATAGTCCGGATCAGTTTGATATGCTAGTATGCTAGAGTCCTTGTCCTTGTTTTGTTGTGTGATTAGGCAAGGCAATTGTCTGTTTGGCATTTATGATTGTTCGGCCTTGATATGGTTCGACATTTGTGATGATCGGCCTAAGTATGGTTCGACATTTATGTTCGATCGGCCTAAGTCTGGTTCGGCATTCACGTTGTTCGGCCTAAGTATGTTTCGGCATTTATCATTGTTTGGCCTAATTATGTTTCGGCATTTATCATTGTTCGGCCTTGATATGGTTCGGCATTTGTGATTGTTCGGCCAAGCTACCGTTTGGCCTATAACTTGTTCGGCCAAATTCTCATTCGGCCTGACTATCGTTCGAACTAGTTAGTGCTTGGCAAAGCATCGTTCGGCCAAGGTCCCACTCGGCCAAGATAACGTTCGGCATCCCCACTAATTCATGCCTCCACCCTAGCCTTCCATTCCACTGTTCGGCCTATGGTAAGACACACCGAACCAGAGTTATTCCGAGCCTTAACGTTCGGCACTCCACCCTTGGCTACAGTTCCACTCCTTTCCTCCTCCATCCACACCGAACAACAAGAACAGTTCGCTCGGCGAGTCATCCCAGATTATGCCATTCGGCATCCTAATCGCCTCCAACACTTCCTCTATTCTTTCTTTTCTTCCGGTCTCGTTCGGCACGAAGAAGTTAAGCCGAACTACCACACATCACCCAACAACTCCTACGTGCGATCATCCCTGGTCATTTCTCCTCGCCTCACATCATTCAGCCCTAAAGATGTCCTAATCAAAGTTTGATTCCTCCATCCACATAACCCTCTCGGCTACGGTTTTGATGCACAAACCTAAGTCTTTTATTGAAACTGTTTAATCATGGAAGGGATTTAGATAGAAGGGATAATACCTAGTCGGTAGATCGAAACTTGGGAAGGATTGATTAGGCTTTAAGTATCCAATTAATAGGTGAGAATTGCAAGTTTTTGGAGAATGACAGAAATAAAAGTGGAAAAGAGTGGAAGAGGAAGGACGCCTGGTTTTATAGGGAAGAAGAAGAAGTTGAAGAGGCCATAACCAGTAAGGCCGGTCAAGAAGGTATCGTTCGACACGCACAGAACGTTCGGCTTCGACTGTGTCGTTCGGCATTTATACTACGTTCGGCACACACCTCCATAACCGGCATTCACAAGAAAGCAACCCCCAAGAGTGATAAACTAAGGTTCGAAGCGAAGCATGGAGGATACGCAATTCAAAGCGTATCACGCTCGGTCACGTAATACACTTTGGGGGGCATGTGTTTCCTGGAGATTGGGCCAGGCAACTTAGTACTCGGCATACCCACAGTTCGGCCCAACTGGATCGTTCGGCATCTCTTTGCAACCGTCATTCAGGAACGCTCGGCATCCAGGAGCGCTCGGCCAAAGGCATCGTTTGGCCAAAGGCATCGTTCGGCCGAAGACTTCGTTCGGCCGAAGGCATCGTTCGGCCGAAGACCTCATTCGGCCAAAGGCATCGTTTGGCCGAAGACTTCGTTCGGCCAAAGGCATCGTTCGACCAAAGATATCGTTCGGCCAGAGACATCGTTCGGCCGAAGACCTCGTTCGGCAGTCAAAGATGGTTCGACATTCTCCCCAGCACGACCGGTTTCGATTGTTACTCGGCCTACTCTTCCCACACAACAAACGCATCGTTCGGCATGAAGAGGATGGTTCGGCATTCGCCCGTTCGGCCTGTTTGGTTTGGCATACAGAGACCACTCCATTTGGGCCAAGATGTTCGGCTGTTAGGCCCGCCAGGGAAGTCCAACCCATCTTTGTCTATAAATAGAGAGGCAGGGGCACAGTGAAATGGACCTACTTTGGGGAACACTGGGGAGACTCTGCCGCTTTCAAGACTCACCTCTTTACTTAGAAATTGTATTCAAGGAGTTGGCAAACGGATTGTATCTGTAATCAATTATCTAGTAAAGCAATAAAGATTAACCTCAAAGTGGACGTAGGCAGTTACGCCGAACCACTATAAATCTGGTGTTCTCATCTTTGCATTCAATTTCGCATATTGTTCCTCATTTAAATTTGCTTTCATCATTTATCTCTCTACACAATCTTTCTCAACGAGGTTAGTGACCAATTTTGGTGCTAACATATATTATCCGTGTTGTTGTTCTATGACTTGTGATTGATGTTGTTATTGTGTTTTGTTTCTGAATCGATCCTGTAGCCACCGTAGTAGTGTATAAGATAGGAATTGAGTATGTCAAATACTTAAGCCAAAACAGAAAGAAAATGAAACGGAAAAAAATGAGTACCAAATCGACAGACTTGGCTCTTATTTAATGTAAGACTATGATGGTCGCCCTTAGCCAGCCCTATTCTCCGCATTAGCAGACAGAATTACTTAGTAATTCTCTTTGTTAATGTGGGTCTCGGGGTGGGGCGTCATAGCTTGTTATCAGAGCAAGATTCAGAACAAAATGTAATAAACATAGAATGGTATATACGATCATCATACATCAAGTATAATACACTTGTAAACATCATCCACAATCATATTCAATCCCAACCTTGTCCTTAACCGTTTGAGTCCTTTGTGGGTAGATTGAAAGGAATATGTCTAGGAATGTTAATTTTAATTCTATAGTATTCCTTATTTAAGTTGAATTGCTAATATCTACCCCTGTGAATAATCCTATCTTATCATTACTTTCAGCAATGGCTGGAAGAGGAAGAGGTTGCACTTCGATGGCGGGACCGTCCAGTGGTTCTCGTCCTGAAGGAGTTTATATGCCGACCGATCAGATTCTTGAGCTGCTTAGGAGCACTTAGCCTCCAGCTCCAGCTCGTTCTTCCCCTCCACTCAAATCTGTATTTGGGCGCATGAGTAGCGATTATACTCATCTTGGAGGCAAACCATTCAAAGGCATGAAGTCGGTCTTAGAGGTCCAGGCATGGCTCCATACATGCGAGCGCATATTTAGTCGCATGGAGATTTCTAGCCACCATCGCGTTCTTGTCGCATCTAGTATGTTGCAAGAACGTGCATTGGATTGGTATGAATTGCTCATTGCGGAGATTGATGAGTCTACCTTAGAGTGGGAGCATTTCAGGGAGAGATTCGAACTTAAGTTTGTCCTAGAATCCGAGAAGGCTATCTTGGCTCGACGTTTCCTTGATCTTAAGCAAGGGAAGTCGGCAATTTCAGAGTATGTAGCTTCGTTCAAGGTTCTGTCCAAATATGGTCTTGAACATATTAGCACTCCTTACAAGAAGACTCTTAAGTTCGTTTTTGGACTTAAGGAATATTTAAAGAAATCCCTTATGCTCCAACTTAAATTGTCTTTTGAGGAACTTGTTGATGTGGACCTTCACCTTGAAGTGGCCGAGAAGGAGAAAGACAGTGATGGTGAGGCAGAGGTTCGAAGAAATTCGAACAAGAAGAGGTTTCCTTTCCGTAAATCCAAGTTATTCCAACCTAGTAAGAAGAAGAAGCAGAGTGGTTCTACTTCTCATTCTCATGCTACGCCTCCTTCAGCCAAGGTTGTAGCATGTTATAATTGTGGTTCTCGCGATCATCTTGTGAGGGAATGTCCTAATCCTAAGAGGTGCTTATATTGTAAGAAGGAAGGGCATCTGATTTCTACTTGTCCTAAGAGGGACGGAGGTCCTAGCTCGAGGAATCTCAATGTTGTGAAGGCTCCTGGTAGTGCCTCTCAGTCTCAAGGTATATCTCCTACTATTTTAGAAGGTTCCATTCTTTTCCATGATCGATTTATTAAAGTTTTATTCGATACGGGTGCGTCGAATTCATTCATATCGAAGGAACTCATTGATGCTTTGCTATTGGATGTTTCTTACTTGATTACTTCTTTGAGGATTGCGAATCCTATCGGGGGGCTCAACCCTTAGTATGCTTTGTGATGATGTTGAGATTCTTATTTGTGGCTTTTCTTTCCATGCAAATCTGCACGTAATTCCTTGTCTTGGATTCGATATGATATTGGTTATGGACTGGCTAGTACGATACGATGCCAGGATTCTATGTTTAGAGAGAGTCTTATATCTTCGACATCCTGACTCTCCTGCTCAGCTGTCTCTTATTCTTCGGGATATTGAGCGTGATTCCGAAGCTTCTCTGTTCTCTCTTGAATCTCGAGACGATGATGATGATGTGTCTCGAATTTCTGTTGTTTGTGACTTTCCAGATTTATTAGAGCCTGTTTCGGGATTACCACCCAAGCGGGCAATTGAGTTCCGCATCGACCTTACCCAGGCGCGCAGCCAGATAGTCGTCCTCCCATGAGGATGTCTACTAAAGAGAATGAGGAAATCAAGAAGCAACTCCTTGAGCTTGAAGCCAAGCATTTCATTCGATCTAGTTCGTCACCGTGGGGAGCCACGGTGGTATTCGTGAGGAAGTCCGATGGGACTCTTAGGTTATGCGTGAATTATCACAAGTTTAATGAGTTAACCGTCAAGAATCGTTATCCCCTGCCTAGGATTGATGATATGTTTGATCAGTTGAGTGGCGCTAAGGTTTTCTCGTAGCTTGACCTCGCCATCGGTTTTCATCAGCTCCGAGTTACGGAAGACAACATTCCATTTATAGCATTCTGCACTCGATATGGATCATATGAGTGGCTCTTCATGCCGTTCGGTTTGACAAATGCTTCTGCTTACTTCGTCGACCTTATGAATCGAGTATTCCGGGAATATCTCGATAAGTTTGTTCTTGTTTTCGTCGACGACATTCTTGTGTATTCTAAGTCCAAAGCTGATCATGCTCGACATCTTAGAATTGTTTTGAGTACTCCGTGTCAGCATTAACTCAAAGCAAAGCTTTCTTAGTGTCATTTTTGGGAAAAACAAGTTAAGTTCTTAGGTCATGTTGTTTCTTTCGAAGGCATTTCGGTCGATCCGTCTAGGATCGAAGCCATCCAAAATTGGAAGAGGCCTGAGAATGTTCATGAGATTCATAGCTTTCTAGGTTTGGCGAGTTATTACCATCGTTTCATCAAAGACTTTTCCCGTATTATGCTACCCTTGACTAGCCATACGAGGAAAGGCGTTCGCTTCTTATGGTATGATAAGTGTGAGGCTTCCTTTCAGAGATTAAAGGAGCTTCTCACTGATTCTCCTGTTCTTGTGGTTCCCGAAGGGGATCAGGATCTTATAGTCTATACCGATGCCAGTCACAACGGCCTCGGTGTTGTTCTTATGCAAAAGTATAGGGTAGTTACATACGCCTCAAGGCAATTACGTCTGAATGAGGTTCGGTACGCTACCCACGATTTAGAGCTTGCCGCCATAGTCTTTGCTTTGAAGTTATGACATCATTATCGGTTGGGTGAACATTTTACTCTCTTCACCGATCACAAATCTCTCAAATATTTTTTCACCCAGAAGGAGCTCAACATGCGACAACAACATTGGCTCGAGTTTCAAGCTTCTTATGATATTGATATTCAGTACACCCCTGGCAAAGGGAATCGAGTAGCTGATGCTTTGAGCTAAAAGCATTCAGCTATTATTTCCATAATGATTGCAGAATGGAAAGTTCTTGAGACTCTTTCCATATGTGATATTCAGGATCGTGCTTCCACTTCCGGTTCTCCTATTTTATTATATAGCATGGAAGCTCGTCCTACTCTCCTTGATCGGATTGCCGAGAAGTAATGGTAAGATTCCAAGATATCTGCTCTTATTCAGAAGTGTAAGTCTAAATCCCAAGATGATATCGAGATGAGGGATTTCAACATCGATATTCATGGGTGTCTTCGAAAGAAGAACTATCTTGTCATGCCTTCTATTCCAGAACTTAGGCGGGACACTCTATATGAGTGTCACTGTTCTAAGTACACCATTCATCTAGGAAGCGGCAAGATGTATGCTGATATGCATCGTCTCTAGTACTGGGAAGGCATGAAGCATGATGTTGCAAGTTATGTAAGCAATTACATGACTTGTCAGCTTATTAAGGCCGAGCATCAACGGCCCAGTGGTCTCCTTCAGCCTTTAGAGGTTCTATTGTGGAAATGGGACCAGGTTTCTATCGATTTCATCGATGGCTTACCTCATTCGAGGTCAAGCCATAGCAATATTTGGGTTGTTGTGGACCGTCTCACCAAGTCTGCACATTTCATTCCTATTAAGTCTAATAGAATGACATCTCTCTTATCGAAGATGTATATTAAGGAGATCGTGCGATTGCACTTGGTTCCTTCATCTATTGTGTGTGATCGTGATCCTCTTTTCACGAGTCACTTCTGGCAGAGTCTCCAACAAGCTTTGGGCACAAAGCTTAATCTTAGCACAACCTATCACCCATAGTCTGATGGACGGACTGAATAGGTGAATCATATCTTAGAAGACCTGCTTCGTGTTTGTATCTTAGATTTTGGAGGTAGCTGGGAGGATCATCTTCCTCTAGTTGAGTTTGCTGATAATAATAGCTACCAATCTTCTATCGGCATGGCTCCTTTTGAAGCCTTATATGGAAGGCCGTTGTAATGCCCCAGAAATTCATGGAATCTTATTTTGGTTGAATTTTTGAAAATATATGAATTTATTTATATAGGAATTTATGGAATTAATTGTGTGCAAGTGTGTGTGCATGTGTGCACGTGCACACTGACATGGCACAAGGAAGAACTCCAAATTTCCTGAAATTAAAACAAGAATTAAAAAGCATTACAAACATGATTTTGTAATGAAAATAATTCAACCAAATATGGATATTTGATTTCTGGAATTGTATGAAATGTTTTAGAAAATAAGAAAAGTAGGTTTTGTTTTGAATTCATTAAACAGATTTTATTTAAAACCCAGGAAAAAAAATTATATGTTACAAGGATTTGAAGACCTATATGCACATATAGGTGCATATCTTTCTGAAATTAAGGAGGAATTAAATAAGCCTAGATAAGATATGTATACAAATATACATTTCTGTAAGTACTGAAAATATTAAAAAGAAATAAGCAAGGGAAAGTGTAACACTAAAATAGCAAAAGACAAATTACAAGCAAAACAATTGCTTTAGGCAGAAAATAGTAAGGAGGATTTTTAGAAAAGAAACAAGTGACAATGTCACACAATTATCATGACTTGATAAGGATATGATATACTCTGGAAAAGTAAAAAGGGGAGGTAAGTATCACATATGGCCGGGGTATTAAGGGTGAAAATAAACAAATCTGAAATGCAAAATGCATGAGTCTTGGCCAGGGTAGGAATGGGATTTTACAATGATAAAACCCTAGAAAAAAAACCTCTCTTATAAATCCAAGTATAAACCAGAAAAATCATTGGCTACCCAAGACATTTAAGAAAACAAAGAAGTAAAATATTTGCAAGCAGAAAAGCAAGTTTTAAAAGGTTTCTTTTCTGGATTAAGCAAGAGAAGCATTTTTCTGTGAGTAATCTCACTAAACCCATGGCATTAAGTCCTGTTATGAGGCAGCCAAGTTTATGTTATTCTTCTACCTATTTTTGATTTTATTACTATGGTTTTAATGGATACTTTAATGGGTGTTTTTGAATGCTTTTGATTGCTTTGTTGGTTGAGTATTTTGCTCTGTTTAGTTACACCCAGAAATGTTAAAGTATGAATCGTGAAAATAAATAGAGAATACTTGTAACTGGCTTAGATATGGCATGACAAATATAGGAAGCAAAATATATATATGAGTTTCATTACACTTGTGTAAGTGCTGAGGCTCAAATGAAAGATTCAAGGTTGCAATGGAAATATCCAAAAGTGCTGAACCCTTGATCAAATAGAAAACCATGAGCCAGAAATCTTGTTTAAGCTAGATCTTGAATTTAGTTCAAACACGGTTGCTTATGAAACAATAATAACCCACATGCCTAGTCTTTATTCACAGTTGTAAATATTCTTGTATTTTCTTTAAGCCAAAATATTTGAAAATATGATTTCCACTGGACATGAATGTTAGCTTGTTCTTGAATTATGCTTGTAAGCTCTATGTAATGTTTCATGTACACTGTGATTCAATCACCTAGCTATCTCATGATAGGATCAAACATTAACACTTAGTAAATAAACCAAGGATTGTAAGCCAAGAAGACTGCTGGAATGCTTGTTGTATTTAAAGTATGCAAGTTGGCACATGGTTTGTTTAAGCCCTGAGATCTTTGTGCAATATTGTGAATTATTTTATTGCAATGTGTCCCCGTGATTCCTTTATGGTAGATGAGGCTAGGAATTAATTTGGTAAATGCAACCTTAAATTGATGAAGTAGGAACTTGAGTTATTCCTAGGTTGGTTGGACTGGAGCTATGATAGTTCCTGAGTATCTCTGTTTGAAATGTATGTTTGCATAGTTGAATGTGTGTACATAATTAGTCTTAATACTGATCATATATGCACAATATAGCATAAAACAAGTCAGGCAAATTGGTCAAAGAAGCTATGCCAACCTATACAAAATGTTTATGTCTCACTTATTTACTTAATATCATGGAAACTTTGATATTGCTCATACCAAATCTTGTATCTGACCCTTGTTTGCTTATGGCATCTGGGGTGTCTCATTTAAAATGGGGCAGCCTCTAATGCTCTTACAGGGAATGCTGGTTCTAAATAGGAAGATGCTATGGCTAATGAATGATTGGATAAGCATGCTAAATTAGAATCAAATAAGAGCTTAGAATGAACTACTTGCATGTAATCTTGGAAGTTTTTATAGATCTGCTTTAGTAGTTATGTAATGATCTTAAATGTTTGGATTTTATTTAGTTGTTTCCAATTAAATCTGGTAATGTATTAAAGTTGGAAAGGAAAAATCAAAGACTTGGTTGAATCTATACAAGAAAATATATTTGAGTATTATGGCAGAAATCTGTAGATGACAAATGCTTATATTTGAGAAATGGATATGTGTGTATATATATATATATATATTTTGGATTAGTCAATCTTGATTCACTTAAAAGCTTTAAGTTTTGAGGTTAAAATCTGAGTTTGGTTAAGAATATTCCTTAAAGAATTTTGTGTCTATATGCTGAAGTATTTTGATAAAAGAAATTATATATCTTTGTGCATTGTATAAAAATGTGTATATGTTCTAAGAGATTCTTCAAGTATCTTGTATCTGAATTCACATTGCAATAGCCATGCACAAATGTTTAGATGGTCTAGTCATAAGGTTAACCCACTTCAAAAATAGTGAGGTCTGGGTTGATCAAGATGACCAGAGTTTTTGGGTCTAAAGAACGAAAAAGCAATTGTAAAATCTGAAGCTTTCTTTGCAAATGCATGTATAAAGACAAGACAAACTATTTAAACCATTAACTTGTATTGTTGAGTAGCATTCTTAGTTCAGATAGCCCAACACATCTGATATACACACAAACCACATAGACACCACCCATGCTTGATGACCATAAATTCTGGATTTCCTAAATCCAGTAAAGCAACCCTTAAGTTAGTACAAAACTGAGGTAACTCATGGAGTAGGGAATGGTTTGGATTCAGGGAAACACAACAATATAATTGTGAAAGCATCACTAAATTGTTTGGGCCTTAAATATATAAGAAGTTGGGAACTAGGTCATTGATGTTGAAAATGATAAATGTGTATATCATTTTCTTTCTGGTTTTGATCAAATACCAAATAATTAAACTAAAAATTATGGTGGCTTGATATATAATCTAAGATCACTTTTCTATGCCAAACTGACAGGCAATCACCATAGGAATGGTCAAAATTACTAAGTATGAATTATATATGATTATGGGAATTCACCCCCATAACTTAAATATCTAACAAAGGCAAATGAGCTATGTACTGGTTGACTAGAAATTCAAATTCAATCAGGATGCATTCTTGCTTACCAACACTCTGATCTAAGCCAGAGGGTCACATACATCTTCACATGTATGTGAATATATTTATTAATGAACTGATATAAATATATTAGTAGAAAAATTTAGGATCCTGGATAGTTTAATAGAAAGGCTAAATGACTCTAGGAAATTTATTAATGTAAAAAAAAAATTAGGTGAAATAAATTGGGTCATTTCATTTGGTATCAGAGCTATGTTAAAACTGTACATAGCTAAGAAAGATTGTACTGATTGATTGAAGTATTATAACCATATGTATGAACTGGTTGTTTGTTTGAGTAAAATAATAATACTGATAGAAAGTTATAGCAAAAGAAAAATACTCATGATAAACTAACCCTATCTACCCATACTCTAGTTATCCAATCATGATAGGAAGAGGATCTCATCACAATGTAGGATCAAGTGCACCACAAATGCTTGATATGCAAGACTTTATGAGGGCTTTGAGGGATGGAGTAGGGCAGAGACTTGAGAACCCACATGAGGAACTTTCAAAACTATTAAAGACTTATACCAATTTAGGAGGCTAGAGTTTTGAAGGGACTGAAAATGTGATGGAAATTCAAGCACGGTTGAGAACACTGGACAGAATTTTCAATGACATGCAATTGGATGATCAAAGGAAGAGGCTGGCCTCAAGACAACTGAAAGGTGTGGCTTTAAGCTGGTGGGAGGTAGTCATAGCTGGGAGGATTGAAAATGAAATCACTTGGAATCAATTCAAGGAGATGTTGGAAGCTAGATTTGTTCCAGCATCAGCCAAAACTCTATTGCTTGAAGAATTTATCAGACTTAGGCAGGGAACCTTTAATGTGACTGAGTATACTCATAGGTTTGAGGGCTTGTCTAAGTATGGAGCTATGCTTGTGGCTGATGAGGCATCAAAGAATGATAGGTATATTAAGGGTTTAAACCCAGGGCTTAGTAGGGCTATGTTGCCATATGCAGATAAAACTTTTGATCAAGTCATTAATCTGGCCTTAAAGTTTGAGCAACATGACAAGGAGAGAGAGAAGTATAGGAGTTTTAAGAACAACAACAATAAGAAAAATAAGGGAAGATATCACCCCTATGACAAAAAGAAGGAGGAGACAGAAAGCAAGAAAACCAATGATACTAAGACCACTGATACAAAGAGGAAAATAGTGTGTCATCATTGTGGAAAAGAAGGACATATCAAACCAAGGTGCCCATAATTGAAGGGAGGAGCTTTCAAGTGCTACCTATGTGGTAAGGAAGGACATATCAAGAGAAATTGCCCTGAGTATAAACAGCAAGGGAAGCTAGCAAGTTTGGAGAGCAAAAGCAAATCCACAGTAGAAGCCATTGCAGAAAACCATGGTCAGGTGGAAGGTACCTTATTTATTTGTACCCTACCTATATCAGTAGTGTATGACACAGGGGCAACACATTCTCTGATTTCCCATGAATTAGTTGCATTGCTTAAATTAAATTGCATACTGGTTGAAACCCCTTTGTTAGTGCAAAGCCCATTGGGAAGTTCTAGTGTTTTAAACATGATTTGTGTGGATGTGGAATTAAACATAGGAGGAAATGTTTTTATTTCCAATTTATATGTTTTAAATTACCTAAATATAGATGTTATATTGGGTGTAGACTGGTTAAGGCAATACAAAGCCATAATTAATTTAGACTCATCCACCATATCATTACAAAATTCTAGAGGCCAAAGAATCACCATTTTATGTGAAGAAGCCAAAGAAAGGAAATTATATCATTTGATTGACTTAGATAAGGATTCTAGTGAGCCTTCTATTGAAGAGATCCCCATAATTAGAAAATACTTGGATGTGTTTGGAGAAGTTAAGGGTGTTCCACACCACAGACCAGTGGAATTTCAGATTAGTCTCATACCAGGAGCAAGTCCAATTATTAAGAAACCCACTAGGATGGGGCCAAGTGAGTTGAAGGAATTGAAGAAACAGTTAGAAGAATTGGAAAGCAAAGGATTTATAAGACCAAGTAACTCATGATTGGGTGCTCCAGTAGTGTTTGTAAGGAAACATGATGGTACTTTAAGGATGTGTATAGATTACAGGGAGCTAAACAAAGTCACTATCAAAAACAAGTACCCCTTACCTAGAATTGATGATCTTTTTGATCTACTTAGTGGAGCAAAAATATTTTCTAGATTAGACTTGGCATATGGATTCCATCAGATGAAGGTTGAGAACTCAGGTGTTAAGTATACAACCTTTAATACTAGGTATGGTTTATATGAGTTTCTTGTCATGCCATTTTGGTTGACAAATGCCCCATCATACTTTGTAGACTTGATGAATAGGACATTCAGGGATTATTTAGACAAGTTTGTATTGATTTTTATTGATGATATTTTGATTTATTCCAAAACAGTAGAGGAACATGAAAATCATTTACACCTTGTTTTGTCTAGATTAAGAGAAAAAGATTTAAAGGCAAAATTTTCTAAGTGTGCATTTTGGAAAGAAGAAGTGCATTTCCTTGGGCATGTTATATCTGCCAAAGGCATTTCAGTAAACCCTAATAAAATTGTGGCCATCCAAGCATGGAAAAGGCCAAGCACAGTAGGAGAAGTTAGGTCATTTATGGGAATGGCAGGGTATTATAGAAGATTTATAAAAGATTTTTCTAAGATGTCATCACCTCTTACCAACCTAACTAGAAAGAACCAACCCTTTATATGGATTGAGAAATGTGAACGAGCCTTTAGTAGAATCAAGGAGGCCTTAGTCAATGCACCAGTGTTGAGAGTACCAGAAGGAAATGTGGATTTGATTGTTTATACTGATGCAAGTGGTTCTGGGCTAGGAGCTGTATTGATGCAGCAAGATCAAGTTATAGCCTATGCATCAAGACAATTGAACCCACATGAATCAAAGTATGCAACCCATGATCTTGAGTTGGCAGCAGTAGTGTATGCACTAAATCTCTGGAGACATTATCTCCTAGGTGCTAAGTTTATTTTATACACTGACCATAAGGCATTGAAATATCTCTTTTCACAAAAATATTTGAATATGAGGCAGCATAGATAGGTTGAGTTTTTAGCAGCATATGATTTAGACATACTTTATACACCAGGAAAAGCTAATAAGGTTGCAGATGCTTTGAGCAGGAAGCATGCTAAAGTAGCCATGTTAATGATAGAAGAATTTAGAAATTTGTCTCTACTTACTGATTTGGAAATTAAGGAAAATAATAAGGTAAACATGGAGATGATTGAAGAAGGGAGTAAAGGAAATTTAAGTTTGATAACTCTGCAATCAGATTTAATTTTGAAAGTGGGGAAAATGCAAGAGGAAGATCCAGATTTATTAGAAAAGAAAACTCTAATAGAAAAAGGAGAAGAAGTAATAAACTATCACATTGATAAGAATGGTTACTTAAGGAATAAAGGTAGGATATGTGTTCCAAAGGATATAGGATTGAAGGAAGAGATACTTAATGAATATCATAGGAGCAAATATTCTATACATCCAGGCAGCACCAAGATGTACCAAAACTTGAAGAGGGATTATTGGTGGAGAGGGATGAAAACTGATGTGGCCAAACATGTTGCAAAGTGTATGACTTGCCAACAAGTCAAGGTAGAAACCCAAAGACCCTCAGGCCTATTACAACCTCTAAGCATACCACAGTGGAAGTGGGAAGATATATCTATGGATTTCATAGATGGTCTGCCTATATCAAAGATAGGAAATACAAGCATTTGGGTAATAGTTGATAGATTGACTAAAGTAGCACACTTTATACCAGTGAAGGCAGAAAGAAATGCACCTAAACTAGCTCAAGTATTCATGAAAGAAGTAGTAAGGTTGCATGGAATTCCTAAAACTATAGTGAGTGATAGGGACACAATATTTGCATCCAGATTTTGGAAGAGCTTTCAAGAAGCCACGGGGAGTGAGTTATGCTTGAGTACTGCATACCACCCCCAATCAGATGGTCAAACTGAAGTAATAAATAAAGTTTTGGAGGATTTGTTAAGGGCATGTGCATTGGACTTTGGAGGTAATTGGGAAGATCACCTCCATTTGGCCGAATTTACATATAACAATAGTTATCAAAGCACCATAGGCATGGCACCATTTGAAGCTTTGTATGGCAAACCATGTTTGTCACCAATATGTTGGGTTGAAGCAGGAGAATAGGCTGTCTTAGGGCCTGAGTATGTTAAAGAAACTACAGAGAAAATTGAACTTGTGAGGAGAAGAATGGCAGCAGCTCAAGATAGGCAAAAGAAGTTTGCAGATGTAAGGAGGAAGCAGGTAGAATATGAAGTTGGTGATTATGTTTTCATCAAAGTTTCACCTATGAAGAAGGTGTTAAGATTTGGAAAGCAGGGAAAACTTACCCCAAGGTATGTTGGACCTTACAAGATTTTGGAAAGAGTGGGCTTATTAGCATACAAGTTGGAGCTACCAGAAGAGATGAGTGCAATGCACAATGTATTTCATGTATCACAACTTAGGAGATGGGTGCATGATAAAGAGGAAATTCTAGAGAAACCCACTCAAGTTCAAATAAATCCTGATTTGGTCTATGAGAAAGAACCAGTGGGGATTTTAGCTAAAGAGGAAAAGAAGTTGAGGAGCAAAACTCTGAAATTGGTAAAGGTTCAATGGAGCCTAGACCCTAATGATTGTACATTGGAGTTAGAGGATAAGATAAAGATGGATTACCCTAAGCTTTTCACAGTGGAAGGTAAAATCTAAATTCCTAAAAAAAGTTTAATATGTATGGTTGTTTTGACTGAATTGTTTGCTTATGCAATGTTTGATAGATTTTATAAAAATCTGGAAATGTTTAAAGTCAAAATGTGAAAATTGTGAGGACACAATTCCTAAAAAAAGGTGGGGTGGTTGTAATGCCCCAGAAATTCATGGAATCTTATTTTGGTTGAATTTTTGAAAATATATGAATTTATTTATATAGGAATGTATGGAATTAATTGTGTGCAAGTGTGTGTGCATGTGTGCACGTGCACACTGACATGGCACAAGGAAGAACTCCAAATTTCCTAAAATTAAAAAAAGAATTAAAAAGCATTACAAACATGATTTTGTAATGAAAATAATTCAACCAAATATGGATATTTGATTTCTGGAATTGTATGAATTATTTTAGAAAATAAGAAAAGGAGGTTTTGTTTTAAATTCAGTAAACAGATTTTATTTAAAACCCAGGAAAAAAAAATATATGTTACAAGGATTTGAAAACCTGTATGCACATATAGGTGCATATCTTTCTGAAGTTAAGTAGGAATTAAATAAGCCTAGATAAGATATGTATACAAATATACATTTCTGTAAGTACTGAAAATATTAAAAAGAAATAAGCAAGGGAAAGTGTAACACTAAAATAGCAAAAGACAAATTACAAGCAAAACAATTGCTTTAGGCAGAAAATAGAAAGAAGGATTTTTAGAAAATAACCAAGTGACAATGTCACACAATTATCATGACTTGATAAGGATATGATATACTCTGGAAAAGTAAAAAGGGGAGGTAAGTATCACATATGGCCGGGGTATTAAGGGTGAAAATAAACAAATCTAAAATGCAAAATGCTTGAGTCTTGGCCAGGGTAGGAATGGGATTTTACAATGATAAAACCCTAGGAAAAAAAACCTCTCTTATAAATCCAAGTATAAACTAGAAAAATCATTGGCTACCCAAGACATTTAAAAAAACAAAGAAGTAAAATATTTGCAAGCAGAAAAGCAAGTTTTAAAAGGTTTCTTTTCTGGATTAAGCAAGAGAAGCATTTTTCTGTGAGTAATCTCACTAAACCCATGGCATTATGTCCTGTTATGAGGCAGCCAAGTTTATGTTATTCTTCTACCTATTTTTTGATTTTATTACTATGGTTTTAATGGATACTTTAATGGGTGTTTCTGAATGCTTTTGATTGCTTTGATGGTTGAGTATTTTGCTCTGTTTGTTTAACAACCCTGTATTTTACAATTATTTTTAAATTGATATTTCTAGATTTAAAAGCTTTATTTATGAAAAAGAATAAATTTTGTTATTTTAAATATAAACTTTGATTTTGATATGGATTAGAATTTCAAATATGACTGAATAGAATAATTTTCCAAAAGGTGAATTTTGGTTAAAATAATCAAGCTTTGACTTTTAAATTTAAATTTTAAATATTTGAAATTATAAATTTTATCTTTTATTATGAAAATAGATTTAATAACATGAATACTGCTTTTCGTTTCGTTGAAAACGGAGTTAAAATGTAAAAGTTATGTACATTTCAATTTTGAGTATAAACTGTTTATTTAACAATTTTGTCTATTTTTTAATTGTATAAATTACTTTTTTTTTGTTATATTTTATTTTAATATGTGTCAATATGTTAATTTATGTATATTTTCATCTCTAAATATTTTCAAAAATAATAATAGAATTTTTCCAAAATTTACTATGATGATTTCCTATTTTAAAGGCTGTTTCCTTATTTTCTGCTATTTTCTTCATTAAAAATTATATGTAAATTAAATTTTAAATATTTATTTTGTGAATATATTTTTATTTTATGTTTTTATTTATGTTTAGAAATATATTACAAGCTCATATGAATTTTTCTAAAATTTATTCTATTCAATTTCAAATTTTCTAGACTAGTTTACTAATTTTAGCTATTTTCTTAATTTAACTTTATATGATTGATAAATATTTATATAAACTATTATATTTTGATAAAATTTCGAAATTTTATCTGGGATTTTTTTTTCCAGAAATATAAAGTTATAAAAATAAAATAAAGTAATATGAAAGGCCCTAAACCTTCTATCTTCCTATGGGCTTTTATAGTCCACCTTTTTTACGTTTTAACCTAACTTATCATCAATTAGACATTACTATTCCTCATTCTTTTTGTTTCAGCCGACTTCCCCATATCTTTCACGAATTTCAAAGCTTATTAACCCTAAAAAAAAGAAGTCATGGCCTCCATCTTGAAAAAAATTAGGTAAATCCCTCTCTTCTTTATACCTTTTCTTACTTTTTCTATGCAATTTTGCCTTGCCTTCTCCCTAGATTAAGATCGGCCTCTCCCCATATTCCACGTACACCACCTCCTTCCATCTCTTCTAGACCAGTACCACCATCTACCCCACCATATCTGACCATGGTCGAACCCCCTTGATGGCCAAACCCCTCAAACTACAACCTAGATGCCTAGATCCATGCTTATTTCACCTCTACATGCTCATCCACTTCAACCACCACGCAAACCACCACCATAGCCGCCACCACTCCCCTGACCTGACCTCGACACACCCCTCTTCACCTCTGTCCAGTCATGACACACCACAGGCCGAGCCCAATCCCCATGGCCGAGCAGTTGTTTTGACCAAAAACCACCTAGTTGCCTTCAAAACCACATCACCTCCTCATGTACAAACTCCACCTTGTCTTGCCTTGAACCCGAGCTATGTTAGCCCAAACCTGACCCAAAACTTGACCACATCTGAACCACATCAGACCCCAAAACCATACCAAAGAATAGAGAAGGAAAAGCAAAAGACTGCGTAGTCGTATCTCCTTTTATTTCAATGTTATTGCATTTTATAGTCGTATTGAATTTTGCTGTTTTGATTGTTTGTTTTGGGTTGTACACAAGAGTTGTAGATTGGATTCGCTCTTCACTCAAGTCCGTAGTCTTGTCATCGTGCTTTTGTTTCCATTGTGTCATTGGTTTTGATATCTCCAGCACAAACAGGTGAGTAAATCTCACCAGACTAATATGTACTTATATAGTGATAAACTGACATCACTTGAATCTGTAAATGCATATCATCCTGTTATAACTGCTATATTATAATCATATGATGTTCACCCATGTCTATTTATCTGTTATACCATATGTTACTGTTTATTATGTTATTCTGTTTAATTATATCAGTTTGTCACACTGCAAGTTCCCTGTAGATTAGTAATCACTATGGGTTGAAATGATACATACCCGAACGGACTTTAGAATAGGGAAAGATCATTATGGGCTTAAATGATAAGCATGAGCGACTTTTTATTTATTTTATTTAACTTGGGATTGCGGGTTTGAAATGATAAAACCCGGTTTTTCTTTGTAAATTGCGGATTGAAATGATAGACATCCGTATCACTTGACCTAGGCTAGAAAATTATATACAGACCCGTGGTTTATATACTTTTCGAAAATTTATAAAATATTTTAAAAATATAAATATTATGATATTTTGATTTAAATTTAAGTAAAAATGATTTTTTGAAATATTAGTGATTTTCTATAAATTAAATAATGAATTAAGTACATGGTAAAGGAGAATTTGAACTATAAGTAAATTTTGGAATTTATGTTTTGTTTTAAAAAGGAGATTTTATGAAGTAAGAAAAATATAATATTTTGATTTAAAAATGTAATTTAAATGATTTTATAAAATTATAATGATTTTTGAATAAGTTAAAATGTTAAATAAAATGAATGTTTAAGTAAAATTTGAAATATAGCTTAAAATTGGAAATTTTGAATTTTTGTTAAAAGTGAAGTTTTATTTAAGTAAAATAAAGGGAAATAAGCTATATTTTGGGAATTTAAACTTATTGGTTAAGTTAAGAATTTAATTAAAGAAATGGAAATTTAATAATTGAATTTAAATAAGTAAATTGTTATTTAATTTGATTTTGTATGGAAATTTGACTTTATAAAATCATAAGAATAAATGGTATTTAAATGATTGTTTTTAATTGTGAAATTATATGATTTTATAAGTTAAAATGATTTATATTAAAAGTTAATTGTTTGTGAAATTGTAATTTAACTCTGAATTTGATTTGACTGTATTTTTGAAATGTAATTGTTTAAATGAACTAAAGGGGTTAATTTGAACTAAAAGCTATTATAGTACTTTGTAAGTGCTATAGTTGATAAAGATAACTAAAGTTTAGTCGAAAATAAAAGAAATCTATTACCGCACTTAAGCGCTGTCTTTTGTTAAATAACTGTTTTAAACTATAACTTTACGTAGCATTTTATAAGTGCTATGGAAACTATATTTTGTTGTTTTAATATATTTTAATGAAAATTAATCTTTGGAAAATGATACAACTTTGGAAATTTTATGTTAAATTTATAAAGATAATGAAGAGACATTTAAATGGTTTTAAATGGAAGAATTTGATTTTTAATGTGAGTTTAAAATGATATTTAAATTCAATAAAATGAATAGATTAAATGGTATTTTAAATGAATTAAAATGAATGATGTTTTGAATAATATTTTGATACTTTGAAATGGATTTGAAATGATATTTGATTTCTGATTTATCTAATTTATTTGATAAATGAATATTTGAACTATATATTATTTGAGTTTATTTAAATGATATTGGATTTATGAAATGTGGGATATTTAAGCTTTGAAATATACTAAAGATTGAATATTGTATTTTATGGATTAAATCTATATTTGAAATTGATAAGATTTGAAATGGTTGATGATAAACTGAAATTAAATTGAAACTTTGGAAATTGAATACTTGATTTGAGAATATAATAATTACATTTTTAAATGGTTTAAATGAATTATTTTGATTGAAATTTAAATACTTGATTTGATTTGAAAGGGTGACTTGAAATGATAATAAATGAACGATATCTTTAAATTTAAAAAGTATTTAAAGTTGAATATTTAGATTTGAACTCAAATGATATTTGGTATATTAAAATGATTTGAAATGAAGTTTTGGAAAGATATGATATTTTGATATATTGAAATGATTTGAAATGAAGTTTTGAAATGATATGATATTTTAAATATATTGAAATGGTTTGGAATTGATTTAATCTTTATTTTGATAAAGATTTGGATTTGAAATGATATTCTATTTTGAAATATAATATGTTTTTAAATTATAACCATGGGTTATAATAATGATTGGTTGTTAAAGAGACCGGGATTGGATATGGACATACTCTCTGTCGATACCGAAAACCA
This sequence comes from Allium fistulosum, assembly GCA_030737815.1. Lineage (NCBI taxonomy): Eukaryota > Viridiplantae > Streptophyta > Magnoliopsida > Asparagales > Amaryllidaceae > Allium > Allium fistulosum. The sequence continues at coordinate 1,361,927,750 of CM060902.1, read as the reverse complement.
CTTTGACAACTGTGTATGCGGTGGAGTTTCCAGAATGAAGTAGGATGGTGGCGACGATCCTAAGGTATATACGTGGACCCAACTCCCGTGAGTTGGCATAAGGTGACTAAAACAGGAGCGATCTTGGGCCAGTGAGGTAGCACCTCGTATCGGACACACTTCTTCGATATCATTCTATTACTTTGTGATTTTTGGTGGCCACCCTTGATTTGGGAGTGTTGTTCGAGGTGGAACGGTAGTGGCTGCTATGCGTATCCATCAGTCCGTGTGCGTAATTGGTATATCTACCCTGGCATTGCCTTGTGTGCCGTGTCACCTACCATATCGAACCCACTACGATTATGATTTTAAGATCCGACCGCGTTAAGGTTCTCCATCCCCTTAACGCTATTTTCTATATGATTATACTTTACTGATTAGACACTACTGTATATAGTGTATATTACTACATAGTAAATAGTTTAATGGATCCTTAAAGAATGGGCGATCCCAAGCATTCTTTAAGTTACTTGTACCTTTATTATAGTTCACTTGAGTTGGTTTACATTATATAAGTATATATTGTCCTGACTCGAGTGTTTTGTGTTTTGCTTTATGGTCGGGTCAGCCTGAGTTATTCACAGATTTGGATTTCCACACTCTTGGAGATTTGAATCGCTGGTGATTATCTGCTTGTCTTGTCCTATCTATTTCAGTTCCGTTGTTCTACTCAGCTTGTACTTGGTTATTGTATTTATACTTCTGTTGTACTCTATTTCTTCTGTTATATCTTATGTAACTCTGTTATATTTATATAGTAGCTTCATGAACTACTACTTCTTTTACTTCCGCTGCATTATTTTACTCTGCGTCTGTGATCTGTGATTATATTTATCTACTGTATATTCTGAGATTTGCCAAATTTTATTTACAACGCGGTATTTTGAGCAATTCAATTCCGGCATGAGTGTCTACCTATACACTTATAATGGATGCGAATTGTTGAAAATTTCGGGCCGTTACAGTTTGGTTACACCCAGAAATGTTAAAGTATGAACCATGAAAGTAAATAGAGAATACTTGTAACTGGCTTAGATATGGCATGACAAATATAGGAATCAATATATATATATGAGTTGCATTACACTTGTGTAAGTGCTGAGGCTCAAATGAAAGATTCAAGGTTGCAATGGAAATATCCAAAAGTGCTGAACCCTTGATCAAATATAAAACCATGAGCCAGAAATCTTGTTTAAGCTAGATCTTGAATTTAGTTCAAACATGGTTGCTTATGAAACAATAATAACCCACATGCCTAGTCTTTATTCACAGTTGTAAATATTCTTGTATTTTCTTTAAGCCAAAATATTTGAAAATATGATTTCCACTGGACATGAATGTTAGCTTGTTCTTGAATTATTCTTGTAAGCTCTATGTAATGTTTCATGTACACTGTGATTCAATCACCTAGTTATCTCATGATAGGATCAAACATTAATACTTAGTAAATAAACCAAGGATTGTAAGCCAAGAAGACTGTTGGAATGCTTGTTGTATTTAAAGTATGCAAGTGGGCACATGGTTTGTTTAAGCCCTGAGATCTTTGTGCAATATTGTGAATTATTTTATTGCAATGTGTCCCCGTGATTCCTTTATGGCAGATGAGGCTAGGAATTAATTTGGTTAATGCAACCTTAAATTGATGAAGTAGGAACTTGAGTTATTCCTAGGTTGGTTGGACTGGAGCTATGATAGTTCCTGAGTATCTCTGTTTGAAATGTATGTTTGCATAGTTGAATGTGTGTACATAATTAGTCTTAATACTGATCATATATGCACAATATATCATAAAACAAGTCAGACAAATTGGTCAAAGAAGCTATGCCAACCTATACAAAATGTTTATGTCTCACTTATTTACTTAATATCATGGAAACTTTGATATTGCTCATACCAAATCTTGTATCTGACCCTTGTTTGCTTATGGCATCTGGGGTGTCTCATTTAAAATGGGGCAGCCTCTAATGCTCTTACAGGGAATGCTGGTTCTGAATAGGAAGATGCTATGGCTAATGAATGATTGGATAAGCATGCTAAATTAGAATCAAATAAGAGCTTAGAATGAACTACTTGCATGTAATCTTGGAAGTTTTTATAGATCTTCTTTAGTAGTTATGTAATGATCTTAAATGTTTGGATTTTATTTAGTTGTTTCCAATTGAATCTGGTAATGTATTAAAGTTGGAAAGGAAAAATCAAAGACTTGGTTGAATCTATACAAGAAAATATATTTGAGTATTATGGCAGAAATCTGTAGATGACAAATGCTTATATTTGAGAAATGGATATATATATATATATATATATATATTTTGGATTAGTCAATCTTGAGTCACTTAAAAGCTTTAAGTTTTGAGGTTAAAATCTGAGTTTGGTTAAGAATATTCCTTAAAGAATTTTGTGTCTATATGCTGAAGTATTTTGATAAAAGAAATTATATATCTTTGTGCATTGTATAAAAATGTGTATATGTTCTAAGAGATTCTTCAAGTATCTTGTATCTGAATTCACATTGCAATAGCCAGGCACAAATGTTTAGATGGTCTAGTTATAAGGTTAACCCACTTCAAAAATAGTGAGGTCTGGGTTGATCAAGATGACCAGAGTTTTTGGGTCTAAAGAAAGAAAAAGCAATTGTAAAATCTAAAGCTTTCTTTGCAAATGCATGTATAAAGACAAGACCAACTATTTAAACCATTAACTAGTATTGTTGAGTAGCATTCTTAGTTCAGATAGCCCAACACATCTGATATACACACAAACCACATAGACACCACCCATGCTTGATGACCATAAATTCTGGATTTCCTAAATCTAGTAAAGCAACCCTTAAGTTAGTACAAAACTGAGGTAACTCAGGGAGTAGGGAATGGTTTGGATTCAGGGAAATACAACAATATAATTATGAAAGCATCACTAAACTGTTTGGGCCTTAAATATATAAGAAGTTGGGAACTAGGTCATTGATGTTGAAAATGATAAATGTGTATATCATTTTCTTTCTGGTTTTGATCAAATACCAAATAATTAAACTAAAAATTATGGTGGCTTGCTATATAATCTAAGATCACTTTGCTATGCCAAACTGATAGGCAATCACCATAGGAATGGTCAAAATTACTAAGTATGAATTATATATGATTATGGGAATTCACCCCCATAACTTAAATATCTAACAAAGGCAAATGAGCTATGTACTGGTTGACTAGAAATTCAAATTCAATCAGGATGCATTCTTGCTTACCAACACTCTGATCTAAGCCAGAGGGTCACATACATCTTCACATGTATGTGAATATATTTATTAATGAACTGATATAAATATATTAGTAGAAAAATTTAGGATCCTGGATAGTTTAATAGAAAGGCTAAATGACTCTAGGAAATTTATTGTTGGACAAATTCTCATCACCAAACTATGGCCACTACCAACCCATCCTTTTTTTCCTCAAAGCTCCCCGCCGAACCAGGTCTCCACCGAATGAAGCTCCCCACCGAACCAGGTCTCCACCGAATGAAGCTCCTCACCAAACCAGGTCTCCACCGAATGAAGCTCCTCACCAAACCAGGTCTCCACCGAATGAAGCTCCCCACCGAACCAGGTCTCCACCGAATGAAGCTCCTCACCAAACCAGGTATCCACCGAATGAAGCTCCTCACCAAACCAGGTCTCCACCGAATGAAGCTCCCCACCGAACCAGGTCTCCACCGAATGAAGCTCCCCACCGAACCAGGTCTCCACCGAATGAAGCTCTCCACCGAATCAACTCAGCTCCACATTACCGGACAGTGCTCCTACTGGACCAGCTGCCACCGGACCGAGACGTTCCGAACCAAGCTCCTTCCGGACCAACAATACCAGGCCAGATCGCGTCAGCCCAGGCCCACCAGCAGTTATATACATCCCAGACCCCTACCCCCAGCCTCACTCTATAAATAGAGGGGCAGGGGTACAACAATGGAGGACAAGTTTGAGAGCTCAAACATGGAGAGAACTTTCAAACAACTTTCTTTTACTTGTATCAAAGCTTTGTACTTGTAATCAAAACAAGAGAAGAGAAATAACATATAAAGTGGACGTAGGCACATTCTAGCTGAACCACTATAAATCTGCGTGTCTTTTTACAATTTAGCCCCTGCTTTTTATATATTTGCATAAATCACTCAAATCACTAAGAATAACATAAGATCTACTAAATCATACAACTTTGAGGTGTTTGTCCATTTTTTGTGCAAACATTTTTGGTGCTTTCACTGAGAACGGTAGGAGCTCGAAGCTTCAGCTTCATCCACTTAACGAGTTTTCCTAACAACATCGTCCGCCACTTGGAAAACATGCCTCCCAAACAGAGAAAAGATGTTAACAAAGGAAAAAACATCGCATCCAGCAGTCTTCCAGATCCAACTGTCACGAATCAAGTAAATCGTCCTCCTCCAGCAACAACAACAAATGAAGGACAGGCTAACCCAACCACTCCTACTACAGAACGGCCTACAGCAATTACTAGGGCAGATTTGGACAGAGTTGTGGTTGAAGTAACTAACCGCTTCACGTCCCAGCAGGAAGCCTTGGTGGACCATCTCATGTCACGCTTAAGGGACGCTGAAGAATCCAACCGCAACACTGAATCATGGGGCGAGTCCCAGTCTGGAGAATCTCAGAGACAACAAAGATCTTCCTTCTTCGAAGGAGCTAACGGCAGGAATAGCCATGGTAGGAGCCGAGACCGAGCACAGCCCGAAGTTAGGCCTGAGGAAACGTTTGGTACCGAACCCAACGGGGGAGGTACCGGACGGAGGTCAACTGTAGCTGAGCCTGTCATACTACCTAACCACGGAAACGCCAATGAACGGGGCCGAGCTAGAGTCCAGCCCGAAGTTGGACCCGAGGAAGTGCTTAGACCAGAACCCGGCAGGGGAAGATCAAGGCAAGGGCCAACTGTAGCTGACCCTAGCATGCTCCTAGAAGATCAAAGGCAGCCATTGGAAAATATGAGGAATGATAGACGATACCATCCCTACAGGTCATCTGGACGGAATCAATCCCATAGGACAGAACCAAACTCATTTCTATCTGCTTCAAATTCTGATGAAAGGATGGCACGCTTATTCAGAGAGTGTGTGCAACGGGAGCAAAGAGATCGAGGGATAGGCGCTAGGGTAACCAGCCCTTTCGCCCGCAATATCGAAATTGCTATCACCCCCCGAGAATGGAACCCTACAAAGGGACCTCCGACCCCGTTGTACACTTACAGAGGTACACACAACATATGCTCATGAGTGGGGCGACAGAGGGAGTACTGTGCAAATGCTTTCCGCTCTTCTTAGCAGATCTTGCTACCTCCTGGTTCTGTCATCTACCCCAGGGATCCATCAGCTCGTGGGAAATGTTGAAGGAAAAATTTATCAGTCAGTTCCGCATTCATGTGGAGCAACCTAAGGACGCTTATTCCTTATCCAGCGTCAAACAGAAACCTGGAGAGAAGCTGCAGCAATACCTAACCAGATTCAACGCCGCGGCAGCCGCAGTCCAAGATGTCGATGAGAAGCTTATCCTAATGGCCCTCTGTAGTGGTGTGCATCCGGACACTAAATTTGCTAGAAGGTTGACAAAAGAAAAACCAACTACTTTACCCGATTTCTTTCATGAAGCCGGGAAATACATGAGGCTTGAGGATGCTGCCATTGAGGGGCAGTCAGGACAGCAAAATAAGACAACCCATGGCAACGCCCCTGCTGTGGCAAGGGACGTTCGAAGAAATGATTCCAGAGACAATGCTGGGGGCAAGAAGGGAGAAAAGCGCCTATATCGGCCAGGACCAAGATTCGACACTTACACTCCTTTGAACGAGACCGTCGAAAATATCTTCCTTGCCACCCAAGGCAAAGTTAGATACAAACGCCCACCATACAAGAAGGAATCAGATAACGCACAGAAGTCTGGAAAGTTCTGCCGCTTCCACGAATCTCACGGGCATGATACCAACGAATGCCATCATCTCCGAGATCTGATTGAGGAACATATCAAAAGGAAGAAACTGGAACATTATGTAAAAGGTTAGGACAGGACCCCAGCTCCTGCCAATGAAAACCCAAGGCTACCCTCACCGGGAGCCGACAGAGGAAACCGCAACGCTAGCAGCTCCAGCCAAGAAAAGATAGTGGTCCATACCATCTCAGGAGGACCGCACATCGCAGACAGAAGCTGGAAAGAGATGGAGAGATATGGAAAGTCGCTTAGAGACAATAAAGACTGTGTCAATTCGGTTATAGAAGAGCGCCACCCGAAGCGGAAAGAAAGTAATGACATCACATTCGGTAAGCGTGACCTAGAAGGAAGGCAGTACCCTCACATGGATCCCATGGTCATCTCTGCCCGACTTGGTCCTGCCGAAGTTTACCGAATCCTGGTAGACACTGGAAGCTCAGTAAACATCCTGTTCAAACACGCATTCGACAAAATGAAGCTATCAATGAAGGATGTATCTCCCTGCGATAAACCACTACACGGTTTCACTGGGGATGCTAAGATGCCCCTCGGGCAACTGGACCTCTTTGTTGAGATTGGAAGCCATCCCCGCTCCATTGTACGGAAGCAAACGTTCGTGCTAATAGAAAACCATTCGGCCTACAACGCCTTCTTAGGAAGACCAGCCTTGTCTGACTTCCAAATTGTCCTAGCCCCATGGTGCCTAAAGATGAAATTTCCAACAGACAATGGGGTAGGGGAAGTGAAAGGAGACCAGGACGTTGCTCGAGACTGCTATGTGACTGAACTTCGCAACAACCACAGGAAGGATAAAGGGAAGGGTGTAGAGATTGCCCTCTGCACAAAAAGTCTAGAAGCATAGCAACTAAAGAAAGCCCCTCCTCTTCGATATACCAGCGACCCTTTCAATGAATTAGACCCTAGGGACAAAGAGGAGGAGGCAACCGCCGAGCCTGCAGAGGCTATGGAGTTTATATCTGTAGACAAGCACGACTCAAGTAGACTATTGAAAATTGGGTCCCAATTAAAAGCTGGATTGAAGGAACAACTCATCGATTTTCTCCGCCACAACTTGGATGTATTCGCTTGGTCACACGCTGACATGACCGGAATCTCCCCCGACATAGCATGCCACGTATTAAACATTGATCCTACCAAGGCGCCTGTAAAACAAAGAAAGAGAAGTATGGGGGCAGAGCGATCAGCAGCCCTCGATGAAGAAGTAAAGAATCTACTCGCCAATGACTTCATATGAGAAGCTATATACCCGGAATGGATCGCCAACCTGGTGCTGGTAAAATAAGCTAATGGGAAGTGGCGAACCTGCATTGACTTTTCCAACCTAAACGACGCCTGCCCAAAGGATTGCTTCCCACTTCCCAGAATCGACCAACTTGTAGACAGCACAGCCGGGCACGAGCTCCTGTCTTTTATGGACGCATACTCAGGATATAACCAAATTCCTATGCATGCTCCCAACCAAGACCACACTAGTTTCATCACCGATCGTGGTTTATACTGCTATAAGGTAATGCCTTTCGGACTTAAAAATGCAGGAGCCACCTACCAGCGCCTCGTCAACAAGATGTTTACAGGGCTAATAGGACAAACTATGGAAGTATATGTAGATGACATGCTGGTAAAGTCAAGGAAAGCCAAAGATCACGTAAGCCACTTAGGCGAGATGTTCCAGGTACTTCGACAGTATGGAATGAAGTTGAATCCACTAAAGTGCTCCTTCGGAGTGTCGTCAGGGAAGTTCTTAGGATTCATCGTCCATGCCAGAGGGATTGAAGCGAACCCTGAACAAGTCCGAGCGCTAAGGGATATCAAGATACCTTCCACTCGGAAGGAAATGCAAAGTTTGAATGGAAAAGTGGCTGCCCTAAGCCGATTCATCTCCAAGGGGACGGACAAGTGCGTCCCCTTTTTCGAAGCCCTAAAGAAAGACAAGGGAAAGTTCGAATGGAGTGACGAATGCTTAACCGCTTTCCTTAACCTAATCGAACACCTCCAGAAACCACCGGTACTCTCGATTCCAAGCGAAGGCGAAGAATTATACCTATACCTCGCTGTGTCATCTCACGCCCTAAGCGCAGCCTTGGTAAGGGAAGACAACCGCACGCACCGGCCAGTTTACTTCGTCAGCAAAAGGTTTACTGGGGCAGAAGTCACATATCCTAAACTTGAGAAGCTAGCATACTATTTACTAATCACATCACGAAAGCTACGTCACTACTTCCAGTCTCATTCCATCAAAGTTCTGACTGATCAATCACTGAGGCAGGTACTCCATCGTCCTGACACTTCTGGGAGACTACTTAAATGGTGCATTGAGCTAAGTCAGTATGATATCACCTATCACCCTCGCACCGCCATCAAGGGACAAGCCATGGCTGATTTCATTGCAGAATTCACTACCAATGAAGATAAGGAGAAATTGGAAATAGCAGAAGATATCAAGTGGAATCTCTTTGTGGATGGTGCATCAAACGAACAGGACTCGGGGGCAGGCGTGGTAATAATCACTCCCAGGGGAAACAAACTGCACTATGCTATAAGGTTGGAGTTCGCTGCCACCAACAATGATGCAGAATATGAAGCAGTGATAGCTGGACTAGAAATTGCCATAGAAATCGGAGCCAATTCTTTGTGTCTTCATAGCGATTCTCAACTTATTGTTAATCAAATACTAGGAGAATTCCAAGCTCGAGAAGAACGACTCATAGCATATCTAAAGAAGACCAAGTTACTTCTCAGCCGATTGGACCACTACTTAGTCAAACACATCCCTCGGGAAGAGAACCGAGAGGCCGACGAATTGGCAAAGCAAGCAAGTGTGAGAGACATCACCATCTTCGGGGCAGTAACCATCTCAAAGCAACTGGCCCCAAGTTTTGAGCAAGTGAATCTGATAGCTGCAACCGAAGAAGCAACTTGGATGACTCCCATCCGAGACTACCTACAAAGTGGCACACTACCCAACAGGCGTAACGAAGTCAAGAAAATCTTGAGGAAAGCATCCCGCTACACAATACAAGAAGACATCCTCTATCGGCGCGGATTCTCTAACCCGTTATTGAGGTGTGTCGCTGGGAGGGAAGCCAAGGAAGTCTTATCCAACATCCATCAGGGGAGCTGCGGAGATCACACCGGAGGGCAAACATTAGCAAAAAAGATACTCCGATACGGATATTTCTGGCCCACCTTAAGCAAGGATGCCATAGATTTCGTCAAAAAGTGTGACAGATGCCAAAAATTTGCTAAGATTCCACGGCTACCAACAACTGAGATTACTCAAATGACCAGCCCTTGGCCCTTCGCAATATGGGGAATTGACTTAATCGGCGAGCTACCGATGGGCCGAGGCGGGGCCATATATGCTATAGTGGCAGTTGATTATTTCACCAAATGGGTGGAAGTGGAACTCCTGAATAAAGTATCTTCAGCAAAAGTTATTAACTTCTTGATCAAAAATGTTCTATGCAGGTACGGAGTCCCACTAAAAATCATATCATACAATGGACTTCAGTTTGACAACGAGGAATTTGCCAACTGGTGCCGAGAGCACGGAATCCATAAAAGCTTCTCATCCGTAGCATATCCCCAGGCAAACGGACAAGTCGAAGCAGTCAACAAAATTTTGAAAAATCTGATAAAAAAGAAGCTCGAAAAGTCAAAGGGTGCTTGGGTGGATGAACTCCCTACGGCACTGTGGGCCTACCGCACATCTTTCAGAACATCAACGGGGCACACTCCTTTCTCTTTGGCATACGGATCGGAGGCTATGCTCCCAGTTGAAACCATTGTGCCTTCCCACCGTAGGATCCACTATAACCCAGAAGAGAATGAAGAACTCCTCCACATGTCTTTGGATCTAGTTGAGGAGAGAAGAAATGATGCAGTCCTTAAAACAGCAGTCCACAAGCAGAAAGTGGCAGCACAATACAACTCCAAAGTCAAGCATCGTACCTTACAAGAAGGGGTTCTTGTCCTCAAGCGAATCTTCCCTCGCCCCGGAGCACTAGACCCAATCTGGGATGGACCATATGTAATTCATAAAGATCTCCACAATGGAGCTTATATTTTGTCAACAGTGGACGGAGAGGTGTTCCAGAGGGCATGGAACATCCAGCACCTCCGTCGATACTTTTCTTAACTTGTACTGCCCATATGAAGTGAATTAACAAAGAGAACCAGTGGACGTAGGCCTTTTCATGCCGAACCACTTTAAAAAACCTTGTCTCTTTTTTAACTTGTTCCTTTATATCTTGGCTACTTGTTAACTTTATCCTTTTCTGTTGAACAAAATCCTATGCGTATAGCATTTCCACTCAAAGCACTCCATGGCGCAACTTCACTTGGGCAAAACCTAACAGGTACTATGCGAATCTATGCCCTCGCCAATGAGACACTTTTGCTCCAGCATCCCTCTGTTGCGGGTTAACTCATTGCTCACGACGGCCCTTAAAGCCAACTGTAATGAGCCGATTATAAGCCACCGAGAAGGCCGACTATAGCCGAGGCAGCTCATTACGGTGTTAGGCTCGCCGGCAACTGTGAACCGACTATAAGCCCCAACATAAGGTGTGGCCAGCCAGGGGCAGTTCACAGTTGACGATCGGCACCCACGCTAGCCGGCCACAGTAAATCGAATAATACCCACGATTACGGGCCATAATGGCCCGGGTAGTTACTGTGCGCGATCTCGGCTCCGATGTGTCTTAAGCGCGGCTGTGGTAAAAAAAGAATTAACTCCCTGCGGAGGCGTAAGATGGGTGACAAATGTCTCCAAGACCCACAGCTAGGGAAAGTGACTACAAAACCTGTTTGCCACGAACTTAAGCACATCGAAGGCCTTCCGTGATTGGAAGTTTTACTTTTTCATATATTTCAATTTTACTTAAGAAACTTCACTCCTATCCTCTATAACAATCCCTAAAGTACAGGATACAGAGTAGGAGATACTCGCTAGTGGGTGTAGGGACTCACAATTGGATGGCAGGGCATTCAACCGCGTTCCTTGCTCGGTCATACGAGATATTCCAGACTACCATCTACAATTAAAACATGAAAGGCGGTATTTTCTTCTTTTGTGTACAAATACATGACTATAATTTTTTCACACCACACGCTAATGTTGCAAGTCATGAAATTATGTTTTAAAACCAGAACCTGACATCAAACACAATTCAATTACAAGAATATACATAGCTATATTTCTCATACGACATGTCAAAATAGCAACAAACATTCAAAAGATGACAAAATCAGCTTAAGTCAAAGAATTACACATCAAGAATAGAGCTATTTATTACAAGTAGCAAAATAATACAACCTAAAAGCTACTTTACTGTTTTAAGACTAACATCTACAACCCTGTCAAGTCCACAAAAGGAGTTTTTCCAGGTATAATCAAGGGGCCGGCTGCATTGGAGTTTTTTCCTTGTCCTGTTGCCCACCTGTCCAGACAGAGAAGGGATTCATTAGTGAGAAGCAACCAAGTTAATGGGGAAACTAAAAAAGGAAGACTTACCAGCACCTGCTTCTTGGCCATCCTGGTCGTCATCCTCTACTTGCACACCTGCCTCCTCAGCAGCAAGCAACCGCATACCCTCCTTCACCGCCACCTTCTCCTCCTTGGTAAATTGGGCAGTGACCACATCCATGCTGAAGGCCACGCCACCATCTTTATCCGCATCGGCCTTGGCCTCCTCCAGAGCCCGAAGATAGATCTTAGCCATGACCCTAGGATAATCATCCATCCAGGATAGGTTGCCCTGCTTCCAGGTTCGGAAGTACATGTCCTGAAGCATTTCGTCCATCATCCCCTCATTCTCCTCAAACTCCCTCATCCGGGCCTCGGAAGCCGACAACCTTTCAACGGCATCATCTCTCTCCGATCGGTATCTCGAGCAGTCAACCAGAAGGGATTCCCGCATTGCCTCCATCTCCTCCCTCAACTTGGCTTGAGCAAGCTCTGCAGCCTCAAGTTTCCCGGACAACTCCTCTACCTGCTCAAGATCCACTTTCCGAACCTCGTCCACTGTGGCAATAGCCATGTCGATCCGATCTTTGCAAGTAGCTTCCATTTTCCGCAGTTCGGCCCGGCTGGCCTCTTCCATGGTTTTCTTTAGTCGTCCAGAAGCAGCCTCATGCTGAGAAATCTGAATGGCCTGATCAGCGAGCTGTTTGGCCTGATCCGAAACCACCAATCGTAGTCGGATGTTGGCACTCCCAATCTCCTCTCCAGCCTTAACCAGCCGGGCATGATGCCCCATCAGCTTCCTAGTCTCCTCCGACACCCGATCAAAATTAGCCTTGGCCTCGTCTCCCATGGTAATTATCCGAGTAGTAAGTAAATCGAGATCTAAGGACTTAGCCTCGTCAAGCACCCGTACCATGGGATTGCGAGGAAGAAGGTGCTCACCGGTAACCTCATCAAAAGTAATATCATGGGAACTTGGATCCAGGTCAGGATGACCCGCAAATGGATTCCGAACCAAGTCAGGACGATCAATCCGAGTGACGGTAGGATTTTCAGACAGGTGCGGAGAGAGTGCGAACTCAGTAGCCTCCTTTGTGATATCATGAAGGGGCTGAATTGGGGGCTGGGGACCGAGTGAAGGTTCGGATAAGGGATGACTCCTCTTTCTCTTCTGAATACCCTCTTCAATAACCCCGAGAAGAGGACGGTAGCCGACTACATCCCCGGAACGGTGGGCCGAAGGCTTCGGCTTGGCGGAAACTTTGGAGAGTTTGTACTGTTCAAGCCTGTGCCGAAGATCTAAGGCCTTGGCCGTTTTACCTGCTCCTGATATGAAGAACAAATGTCACAAGCTTACATTGATCCATAATTCGAGAAAACACGGTAAATTAAAAGTTAAAAGAAGAAGGAAAACGCATCTGTGATTGTACAAACCCTGGGGAGGGGTAGGATACTGCAATAAGTCCTGGATTTCATTCCAGGACGGGAGCGGGTCATAAAATATTCCTAGGTCCTTATCATAAATGGAGTCCGCAGGAGTCAAAAGTTCACCTTGAGTCGTCGGAACCACCTTGGCTGGAATAGTCTGAGGAGGCTCGCTTGCACCAGTCCCAGCCTTGTCAGCTTTCCCGGATTTCTCTATCGAAGCCGGTTCCCCGTCCAGCCCCTCAAACGCTTGGTGGAATGCATCATCCGTCCACTCCTGAATCTCGCCTGCTTTCCCAGGAAGCAAGGCCACGATGCCATCACCACCGTCGCCACCTTCCCGAACGTCTCCACCCTCACCTCTCTCCTCCTCCACATCTTCCTTTCCCGGAGTAAGCGGGCAATTGCTGGGGGAGGGACCATCCGACTTCTTAAGTTTCTTACCCCCGACAGCTGGAGGTTTCGTGAAAGGTTTCCTCTTGCCGCTCTCTACCATGACACCTCCCTTAGCTTGAGCAGCCGCCCTCTCCTCCGCCGTTTCCCTCAGCTTGACTACTGACTGCTGTGGAAGGATCAAGTTATACTCCAAGAGGGCCGCATTTCTGATCAGGTAGGCAGCTGATCTATCTCTCCCGGGGATAGCTTCTATCTCAGCCGTCGTCTGAACCAGACGATCAGTCTCCACAACTGCAAAGCCACCTGTCGCTAGCAAAAATGAAAATGTATGAGAAGAAGCATCGCAACCAGAATGGAAATTATAAATAAAGCGTCGACTTACATCCAGAGGTGAAACGCCGAATAGAAACAGAGTCGTCCCTGACGAAGAACCACTCCTTCTTGAACATGCTGAACTTAGAATACAGATCCAAGACCGGCTTGAAGGTTACAGCTGACTCCAAGCTGATATATGGGGACCCCTTCTTATAGGCCCTCAGATTATATAAGTACCGGATCTCCCGGTTGGAAGGAGCACGCCCATACTTCCTCTGGAAGATGACAAAGAGGCTCACCAGTATAGCATAGGAGTTGGGTTGAAGCTGGAATGGGGCCACCTTTAGATATGTAAGGAAGCTGGCTACCCAAGCATTAAGAGGCGGAATGGCACCACACATGCAGTGATATCTGTTGTAGGCAAAGTACCCTTCGGGAGGGTCATATGGCATAACTTCTCTCCCTGGCAACAGCATGCGCGCTCTATCGATTCCAAAAGAGCGGGATATGACATCAAGCTGCTCTTCCTTAAGGGAGCTGGGAAAGCAATCGGGCGGGGAGTTCAGAAGCTCCTGAGGGCCGTACCCGTCTACTAGTGATCTCGGGGTAGATCCGTGACGTTCCGGTCCTGGCTGAGCAGGGGGCACTGTGGAAGATTCTCCTTCGCCCTGAGACCTCCTTTTATCTGATCGAGTTTCTGCTTTTCGAGACATTTATCTGCAACACAAAAGCACGTTGTTAAAACAAAGGATGTAGAAGTATAGAACAAACACGTAAAGTTTTCAAGTTCATCCGGTACTAAGTTCATTCGGCACTCATAGAGAACACAGGTTCATTCGGTGCTTATATACTAAAGCTCGTTCGGTAGTACGACATAAAGGTTCATTCGGCGGCAAAAAGATCTCACCTGGTAAGAATAACACTTTGATTCGGCGAAGGCAACACTTCGGTTCGGCAAAGACAACACTTTGGTTCGGCAAAGGCAACACTTCGGTTCGGCGAAGACGACACCTCGGTTCGGCTAAACACTTGGTTCGGCAAATAACAAGGGAATGGTTCGGTTGATATAAAAAAAAAGCAACGGCATAGGCCCCATACTTATAGGCGAGCACGAAGTGACCGGACAGGACGGCTCAGCGCTTAGGACCGAATGGGACTGTCCAATTAACAAAGCATGACATACGCTTGCGTATGCCCCACTTTGGGGGGCAAGTGTTGGACAAATTCTCATCACCAAACTATGGCCACTACCAACCCATCCTTTTTTTCCTCAAAGCTCCCCGCCGAACCAGGTCTCCACCGAATGAAGCTCCCCACCGAACCAGGTCTCCACCGAATGAAGCTCCTCACCAAACCAGGTCTCCACCGAATGAAGCTCCTCACCAAACCAGGTCTCCACCGAATGAAGCTCCTCACCAAACCAGGTCTCCACCGAATGAAGCTCCTCACCAACCAGGTCTCCACCGAATGAAGCTCCTCACCAAACCAGGTCTCCACCGAATGAAGCTCCTCACCAAACCAGGTCTCCACCGAATGAAGCTCCCTACCGAACCAGGTCTCCACCGAATGAAGCTCCCCACCGAACCAGGTCTCCACCGAATGAAGCTCTCCACCGAATCAACTCAGCTCCACATTACCAGACAGTGCTCCTACTGGACCAGCTGCCACCGGACCGAGACGTTCCGAACCAAGCTCCTTCCGGACCAACAATACCAGGCCAGATCGCGTCAGCCCAGGCCCACCAGCAGTTATATACATCCAAGACCCCTACCCCCAGCCTCACTCTATAAATAGAGGGGCAGGGGTACAACAATGGAGGACAAGTTTGAGAGCTCAAACACGGAGAGAACTTTCAAACAACTTTCTTTTACTTGTATCAAAGCTTTGTACTTGTAATCAAAACAAGAGAAGAGAAATAACATATAAAGTGGACGTAGGCACATTCTGGCTGAACCACTATAAATCTGCGTGTCTTTTTACAGTTTAGCCCCTGCTTTTCATATATTTGCATAAATCACTCAAATCACTAAGAATAACATAAGATCTACTAAATCATACAGCTTTGAGGTGTTTGTCCATTTTTTGTGCAAACATTTATTAATGTAAAAAAAAATTAGGTGAAATAAATAGGGTCATTTCAGCCGTGTCGTTCTCCATCTTGTTGGCTTGAGTCGGGGGAAAAGCTCATTCTAGGCCCCGAGTCTATTCGTGAATCATTTGAGAAGATCCATCTTATCCGTGAGTGAATGAAAGAGGCTCAGAGTTGACAGAATCCTATGCGGACAACCATAGGAGGACACTTGAATTCTCAGTGAGCGATCTTGTTTATATCTGAGCTTCACCTCTAAAGGGAGTGATACGCTTCAGCCAGACAAGGAAATTGGCACCATGCTAAATTAGGTCATTTCCTATCACATAACATATCGGTCCTGTTTCATATCGTGTAGCACTTCCTGATCAGTTTTATGGAGTTCATGACGTATTCCACGTTTCTCAGTTGAGGAAGTGTCTACGAGATTCAGATTTTGTGCTTGATTCTCGTTCTTTTGAGAAGTTGGAGTTCTCTCCTGATCTATTTTTTTTGCAGCACCCTATAAGAGTTCTTGCTTCGGAGACTAGGCATCTTCGAAACAAGAGTGTTCTGCTCGTGAAGATTCAATGGTCCGATAATCCCAATGACTGCACGTGGGAAACCATAGAATTTATCGAGCGATCGTATCCTGGATTCTTATCTTCTCACGATGAAGGTAAGAATTTTCCATCTTAATCTATTTATATTTCCTTTGTTTGATGAAATAAAGTGTGTTGAATATAGATTTCCTCTAGAAATTGCGAGGACACAATTTTTATAAGGGGGGGTCTGTAACAACCCTAGTATTGGTGATTACCAATGATATTAAATTATAATGATAGTTATAATTTAATATTGAGAATAAAATGAAATAGAGAAGTTAAAATATGTTAAAGATTGTTTATTTCCAATAAAAAATGAGTTTGAAGTTAAATCTTGAGTTAAAAATTTATTGTATGGAGTTTTGGTTAAAAAATTGAAAATATTGGAATTCTTGGTAATTTGAATTAATAAATTAATCTAGTAGTGCATTTCAACATTTAATTATTGAAATAAATATAAATTGGTGAAAATAAAGTTTTAAAATCTTTATTTTGAGAATTTGGAGTGAAAATAACCAATTATTGAGTTTAATTGGGTAAATATAGTAATATTGGTAATTATTGCCAATATTAACCTTTTAATGAATTTAAAAAAGGAGAAATATGAAGTAAACTTGTATTTTATTAAAATAAAAGATGAGATATTGGTTGAAAATAACATTTTGATGATTTAATAAAGTTACAATGATTTATTGCAACTTATTTGACAAGAGAATAATTTTTATTAAGCTTGTCATGTTAAAATTAGTGTTTTTACACTAAAATAGTGTAAATTGTAAAATATTGTCAAAAATAGGGTTTTATTTGTAAAAATAACCTTTTATTGTTGAAATAAATTTTATTTTATTATAATAACAATTTTGTTTCAATACAATTGGATGTATACATTTTTATGTGGCACTTAAATGTTGAAAATGCGAATATGGTGTTAAAATAAGAGAAAACATGTACATAGTTTTATTTTTCTCTAAGTATTTTTTATTCTTGGGATTTTTGGGTTAGAATGGGATCCAATAGCCTAACCTAGAAGCTTTTGGTTTGTGAAGAATATGTCTGTAAGTAGTTTCATTGCTCCATCTTCTCAAAACAATCCAGACAGTAAACAAAAGAAAGAAAATAATGGCTATCCTCTTGTAAATTCAATTTCCACTAAATTTTGCTGCTAATTCAAGAAGAAATTCACCAAAATAAAAATAGAGGAAGTTAATCAAATCCAATACTAAATAATTTCATCACAAATCTTAGATCTAGGTATAGGATTGTCTGTAACTTTTTGTTTTCGTTCTGCATGCTTCTTTTCTAGCTTTTACTTGGCCTTAAAGTTTCTCTTTTTCACCAAAGTTCGCATCTTGCTATCGAATTCTTGCCAAATTGCTAAGGTGAGTAAAATACTCACAATTGCTAGTTGAACTAAGTGCTATTGCTAAGAAATCTGCTCTATAAAAGCTTACGTATATGTTCATACTCTATGTTGTTGCTTTTTCTTGTTTCTTGTTTATGATTGCCACTTTGAGTGGCCATATCTCTTTGATTTTCAGTCGAATTGCTGCTGGATCTTTTCCAGATTGTAGTGTAGTTGTCAAACTCTTTGTATGTCAATTTTCACTACAAAACATGATCATTTTCTATGCTAATTGGCTGTTGGAAGTAGAGTTCAAAACAGGAAAATTACCCAGGAATATGTTTGAAGCCTGGGTCGACTTGGAGGTCGAGCCAGCAACCACCAGATCAACCTGGCGGTCGACCGGGTGGTCAACCTGGCTACAAGGCAGGGTCGACCTCCTAGTTGGCCCAGTACGTGAAGTTGTGGTCGTTTGTTCATGTTCCTTTTGCAGCCTGTTTCGTAGCATTGCCTTTGAATTGCTATGGTTTTGTCACTTGTTTTGATGCAAATTTTGAGATGATTTTGATGATGCTTATGGGTTATGATATCCATCATTGGATTAGCCAAGTTTTGGAGGAATTTGGAATTTTAAAATTTGGTTTAAATTCGAATATCGATTTGGAGTGAATTCTTCGTTTTTCTTTGATTTCAAGCACTATTTCTTCCAAATAAATTTTGAGAAAATTTCTAAATAACTTGGCTTTTGAAATCATTATGATGAAATATTTTCAAATTATTATTAAATTATTTCAAAGTATTTTAAGAATATTTATTTCCTATAATTGGGAGAACTTTCAATAAAATGTCTCAAAAATGATTTCAGAAAATTATTTATACTTCCCATTTTCTCAAGTAAAATATTTTATATATAATATCTATTATTTTACACTTTTTGGACATATGAGAAAGAGAATTAAACGATTTAGTAAAACACGTGGTATGGGACATGTGAGTTTATTTTATCGGTTAACTCTAGACATGTATCGATTGAAACCTCTCGAGTATATTGATTTGAGATTATTTATGGGATTTGCCATATTATGGCATATTTTGATAATTTTAACTCCTATATTTAGGAATCTTCCAAGATGGCCAATGTTTGGCGAACTTTATGGTTCGAGATCTCCTATTTACGAGTATAATCGATGAGAACCATCATGTTGTATTTTATTGGCGGATGAAATGAGGCAAGTTTTAAGATGGAGATTTCCTTTTTGGGAAGTACAGTTGATATAAAAACCATCATGATGTCTTATACTTGTCGATGAGATGAGACAAGTACGATGCTTTTTACTACATGCCAATGAGATGAGGCGAGATATGATTTTTCTGAGGATTTCGATTTAATGATGTTTTCTAGTGTGGCATCGACTAACAGTTAGTAAACTGCTAAGTGCGAACGTGTGGTATGAGACGCATGTTAACACTTTTCGGGTTCCTATCTGAGAGTTTGTGATGCATTCATGATGTTTACCAGTACTATAGACCTTCGGGTCATCACGATGTTCTACGACTTCGGTCGTCACGATGTTCTATGACTTCGGTCGTACGATGTTCTACGACTTCGGTAGTCACGATGTATTATGACTACGGTCGTCTAAGATGGGTACCTATAATATATATATATATATATATATATATATATATGTGTGTGTATATATATAGTACTGGTTTGAGTTTGGCACGTGCAGCATTGCTTCGGCATGCAATCGAGGATTTGGCCAATCCCGGGATTTTTATAGTTTCGATTTACTTCAATTTCACCATTTTGAGAAGCTGATATTATTGTAGCCCTGAGTTAGGGATAGGCTTATATATATTTATATATATATATATGCATTTTCATGGTGATTTCGATAATGAGGTATTGAACTCATATTAGAGTTCCATGATATTTGATTTTGAGGATTTTGATGATTCTTCTATGGCTCATGAGTTGCTAGATTCACTTATTTTGAATTCCGTTGAACATGAACCATTTATGACACGTTAAACTTTTGTGAATTAACTATGGGTTCTATGAAGCTTCCACCCTTGGATGTATAAATAGACATTACTTATACTATTCCTTTAGAATTAAAGGAATACTTCCCCTATGCATTCGTATCACTTTATCTTATGCTAATATCAAGTTCTAGTTAGCCTGACCCTGTGTATTCATTACTCTGGTCAGATCGAGTTGTAGGTTAGGATGTTGGACCCCTTTTGCTAGCTATGTCTTTTGGATTTCTCCTTCACCTTTGGATAGATGGCTTTGTTTTGTGTTGTAGTCTTTTTATTGGGAACTTGTGATGTATATATTCTTTTATGGGGATGTATGTATATATTGTGGTTGAATACCACTTGTGACGGGTTGTATTACATTTGATGTATGTGTATGTATATTATCTATGTTCTTGTTTTGTGACTTGTGATTGATGTTGTTATTGTGTTTTGTTTCTGAATTGATCCTGTAGCCACCATAGTAGTGTATTAGATAGTAATTGAGTATGTCGAATACTTAAGCCAAAACAGAAAGAAAAAGAAATGGAAAAAAATGAGTACCAAATCGACATACTTAGCTCTTATTTAATGCAAGACTATGATGGTCGCCCTTAGCCAGCCATATTCTCTGCATTAGCAGACAGAATTACCAAGTAATTCTCTTTTTTAATGTGGGTGTCGGGGTGGGGCGTTACAAATACAACATTTAAATTATCAATGACTCTTTTAATCCAATTATCAATTAATACACACATTATTACAATTAATTTACAATCTATAACCAATTATAACTTTTTAATCATTTCAACTAATTGGAGTTACATATAAAGCAGTTATCAATTACCTTAAATTAATACTATTACATTTCATTCCAATTATATTCTTATTACTAAATCTTAAATTTTTAATTTTCTCAACATCAAACTCCAAAACTTATTTAATTTAATAAATTTAATTATCGAAAATTTACGGGTCGTTATACTCTCCCCCACTCAAAACTTTTCGTCCTCGAAAAGGAAAAGAAGGAAAAGGAGGAATTAAGTAATCAATATATCTTATTCAAAATATTAAATTTCTAAACAATTAATTTACATAATTAAATAATTTAAATAAAATATATCAATTCATAAACAATTAAATCCTTTTATATTCAAGTTCAATAAGAGTTGGAAAACATTTCACAAAATTCATGGAAAATTTTGGCAGACTCTCCTTTGTACGGAGAGGTCTGGGAGAAATAATAATATCAATAACAACAATATATATCATATTTCAAAGTAATATATCCCAAACCAGGGGAAAACTATATAATATCGCTATAAAACCATAATCCGAAAACGTACCTATTTGTCGGGCAAACAACGCTTATTTATGAAACCAAAAGCAGTACTATTGCTTCCGTAACCTGTATTTCACTTATATAATCCAAAGAAGTTAATAATTATATAAAAGAGAAACATTTAAGTAGTTTCAACCAATAACAACAAAACAATCACAAAATAACAACAATCACTTGCAACCAAAACCATTACATGCAAATTCAAGAAATCAACCATCCATCCATGGCAACCAAACAAATAGTTTGTTCGGGTTTAGAATCTTTAATCGTATAAAACAATAAATAAACTACTAAGTAGACTATACACTCAACAGTCTTAGATAAAAATCAATAGATTATTTACACATTTTTATACAGTTAGAAGTATCCTTTCCCAATCATCCATAAGCCAATACAAACAAAAATTTCAAATATCAGTTAAGTTTATTCTTATAAATCTCATTTCATATTATTTACTGTTTTTCAGTTTCATTCATTCATACAATGTTTATTTAATTAATTTACATTCATCACTTACAAAATTCATTTCCCATTCGTTTATACAATGCCATTTTTCTCTTCTCATTACTTTGCATTCATTGCTTACATAAGTTATTTCCATTTCAATTATTAGATTATCCATTATTATGAAAGTCTCTTTACAATTTAATTCACCATTAATAGATTATTTCCTTTTCACATCCATTCTTCCATATATAGTATTATTGAATATTAAATTCATTTATAAATCATTTTAATGTTTTCTGAAGTTATAATCATTCAATTAATATAGTACTCACTTTAATTATAAATGACTTCAACATTAACTTAAGTTTATAATTATTTACTTACAATATTCATCTTTCTATTACATTTAATTTTGTAGCACTACAAATTACTAACTTAAGTTTATAGCATTTTATGACATCAAAATTCTTATTTATTGAGATAATTCTATTGAACTCTTTCATTACCTTAAGTTTACTTGTATAATATTCTATCACATATTTCTATTTAACATTACAACTTTTTGCATTTTGGTAAGTTATATATATCTCTTTTAGAATGTAATGGAATGTTACACAAGTTCATCTTATTTATTTTGATTAACAAATGTTCAATAATTAATCTTCTAAATTTTCATTATTCTTTAATTTTACAAGTTTCCAATTTCTTATATATACCATTAATCACTTAGCATCTAATTACTTATATTTTTCTTCATTTTAGAAACTTCCAATTATTAAAATAACTAAGATTTCATTCATTACAATAATTGAAAACTACTAATTATCAGAAATATTTAAGAATTAACTCCGGGTTCATTTTAGTCACTTAGAAACTAATATATATATTTATCCTTTATAGATCAATTCATATTTAGAAATTCAAAATTAAGGTTATTCATCAAAACAGTGGTGTAGTTAAACTACTACAACAATCTTTCCACCTTGAAACTCGAAAATGAACGTTGATGATGTGTGCACTCATCACCGAAATTATTTTCCAGCGACAGAGAGGGGAGTACAGAAATTATTTCTTATTAAACATTCCTTTCAAATCATATTGAAATATTTATATCGAAAAATACTTCAAAATCATAATAATATTATATTCCAAAATATTTTGAAAGAAAATTTCAAAATCTCGAAACTTAAGTTCTCAAATTCCAATTCATATTCACTTTATTTACAATCCCATTTTGCAACCAATATTTATAAATTTTACATCCTATCAAACAACATATAACATCCAACTATATCATTTATTAAAGTTATCCATTTATACAAAAAATATAATACTAAGCAAAATTATTTCATTTACCCATATTTCAAAACAATATTGTGTCGGTCTGCCTTACTAAGTGTTTAGAAATCCCTAACGATTCCACAGCGTCCCATGTACCAACCAGAATTTATAAATACTAATCAGAAAAAATTAACATAATACAAAACCTTTTATAACACTAACAAATACGCTCTCTCATATATATACACTCAACGACTCATTCTAGGGTATTACTACCTTATTCTATATGAGTCAGACCCCATAGAGCTAAGGTTATCATTAAACCAAAGCACCGATACCAAATGTAATGGTCCACATTTTTGGACGGTTTAAATCAACGATAAACCACACACATCAGACTCAAACCATTCAAAAGGGCAGATTGTTATAGGGTAAATAAGAAAAAGCAGAGAAAGAAAGAAACAAACACAGAATATCACAGCGGAATGACAAAATATAATAATCAAATAAATAGTTCGTGAAGCTGGTTTACAAATAATATTTGATTACGCTTTTACAATACAGAATCATAGTTATATACAATAGAAATAAATAACAATGCAGCATAATAACATGATGTAGTGGTATGGATATAATAAATAGTAATAGTACTAAATCTTCGTCTTCGTCCTCCAAAAAATAGTCTTTGATACACTGAAATGCTCATACTGACCCGAGCGAATTGAAAAGACAAAACACTCGAGTCAGAACTAAAAAATCTTATGTAAGTTAAATCAACAGTAAATAAGATGTCTACGGGTTTTGACATCTCCTATCCAGTGTCTGATGTGAGTGCAATAACTTAAGAGATGTTCAGGATTTCCATCTCCTAATGATCTGCTAAACTATCTACATACATAGTATAATACGCTATTATAATAGTGTCTACAGTAAAGTAAAGTATTAAAATAGCGTTAAGGCATTACCCATATCCCCCTTAACACATTTTATATATTCCCATAGTCTATACAGTACCGTAAGCTACTTCGTGAGGTTTACCCAGAGGGCACTCCATAGGTATGGTACAAAACAAACTCGTAGAAGGCGTGATAGGGAATGTGAACACGGCACTCGAGGCAATGCCAGGGTAGGAATCTACCGTTTTCTAGAACCGGGCTGGTGGTAACGCATAGCAGCTACTACCGCCCACCTCGTAACATACTCCCATAATCAAAATCGAGGGTGGCCACCAAATCAATCACAAATTCTTAATATGGTATCAAAAAAGCATGTCTGATATAAGGAATGACCTCACTTGGCCCAGGTATAGCTCTTGTTTTAGTCACATCTAAGCTGACTCACGGGAGTCAGGGTCACGTAAATACCTCATATAGAATCGTTTGCCAAACCATCCTACTTCATTTCTAGAATCTCCACCACGTACACAGTAGTTAAAGTGGTTTTCAGTATTGGCAAAGAGTATGACAATATTCAATCCTGGTCTCTTTAACAACCAACCACTTATTACTCACCGGATGGTTCTTTTACATTTCCAAAACCATTTCATATTGATATCAAAATATCATATTCAATTCAAACCATATCACTTCTGAAATCATAATTTCAAAATAGGTTAAACCCTCATTTCAAAATCATCATATTTACTCAAAATATGTTATATAAATCCCAACTTAGGTTATTACATCATTTAATCATATTTTCTTTTAAATCAAGGATTTAAATATAACCCCTTCCACTTTACAATTTAGAATTTTTTTAAAAAAGTACAGATAGTTACAAATAGTTTAGTATAGTTTGAAAATATAATTCAAATGGTTTGAAATACTTTAAAATAATTTAAAAATGGATTAAAATAGATTAAATAATTTTAAAATAGATTTAAAATAGATTAAATAAATTTAGAATGGATTAAAATGGATTAATTAGTTTAAAATAGGATAAATTAGATTAACTTGGATTAAATAGATTAAAATTGATTAAAATAAATTAAAATAGTTTAAATTGCTCAAATGGTTTAAAATATTTTAAAATATGTTAGCTTACTTTAATAGTTTGAAAATCTTACTAATTAGAATTTAAAATAACCTTTTCAACAGTTTATATTAAAATAATAAATTTCAAATTAACATCAAATTTAACTATTTCTTCCATATCAACAAATCTCGACCATATCCAGATTTCAAATCAAAACCTAATTTCAAATCTTGAAGTATCAATTTAAGCTATTCCAATTTCAATAGATTTGAAAGTTACAATTTCAAACGTCTTCAATAACTCAATTTCGATAAATTTCGTTTATACTTCAAATTCAACTTTAGAATTCCAATTTAAACCCCCTAAGCAATTTACTTAACACAATTCCAAAATTTCAAATTAAATCTTTTAAACAATTCATTTAAATAATTCAGTTTGTATAAATCAAATTTTATTTCAAAATATCATTTAGATGAATTCAAAATTTGAAGATTTAAAATCATTTAAATTAGCCAATCCGATGTTCGTATATAATTTTCTAACATATGGCTAAGTGATACAGATATTTATCATTTCAATCCTTAAATATTTTAAATTTTACGGGTATATATTGTTTCAACCCACAATCCCAAAATTTATTTCAATGAAAATTGCTTGGGTTTATCATTTCAACCCATAACGATTTTCCCCTATTCTATTTGATCGTTCGGTATGTATCATTTCAACCCATTGGAAACTTGCAGTGTTATAACAATATAAAAGATAACATCCAATCATCCAATATCAGCAATCAAACATCCATCACAATCATCATCCAAATCAACCAATAAACATCAATAGATAACTGATTATCATAACAGGTATTAAATTGAAAATTAAATTCAATATTAAATTAAATGATGATTAAATGCAATAGAAGTTAAATTTAATTAGAATGACAATTTAAATACACCAAACGTCAACCAATAAATTCCAAAACACACCATAAATTTAATTTAACTAACATAAGATAATTTAGTAATTGTGAGTGTGTTAAAACACTGACCTTTTGATTTCAAATTAATATGAAATCCAAATAAAGACCCAAAATTCAAAAATCTCAGAATTCATCCATATCAGTTCTATAATGTTCGGAATTTCGATACGATCCCATCGGAGAAAACCGCGTGTGAATCTGATCTTGTATGCAAAAGTTATGTATATTGGAACGTTAAACGATTATAATCTAAAATAGATAAAACGTCACCTATATCCATCCACTCAGAAGCGGCCACGTCATCACCTTGCTATCTTTCCCCCAGACGAACAGAAACCCTACCCTGTAGAACATCGCGTTTGAACACATCAGGCTGCCTCTTACGCTCGATTGCACACGCCTTTGATCAACTTCAATCGCCACCTAGACGTCGCCTCCGGCGTCCCTCACACCTACGCAACCACCTGCGAGCATACCCCATCGCCGATCGACCCTAAAACGCCACAGCCGCTGCATGAAACCCATGCCTAATCGAATTTTCTGGCCACATCCAACCGTCCAATAACCAAACGAACAATCCCGATGCAATCCCCTCGCTACTCTCCACAGCCCCATATCCACAAATCGATGATCCGTCGAAGTTGATCACAACACAACGAACGGCCGAGAATTAATCACCCAATTCTGGCCGAATTATGGTCCAAATCAAATAAAAAAATCATAGCAATAGAATGCGCTCGTCGAGAGCTTCGAAATGGTATATAATATGATAGGTTTTTGAGAAGTTTGATTTTCGATTTGAATTTGAAATTGGATTTTGGGTTTGTACTTGGGATTTGTTTCTGCCATTAGAAGGAGGAGATAGTCGGATAGAATTGTACATGCAGAATAAGAAAAATGACTGCTAGGGTTTGGGAAACAAGACTATTTATAATAATAAAGCTCGATAAGAAAATAAACACATATCGAATTTGATAGAAACGACAATATCGACCTGAAAAGCCCGTTCTGCCTTCGAAACGAAAATTGGTCAATCCATATATCAAAAAAGATGATTTCGATGGCTTTAAACTCAATGAAATAGGTTTCAAGTCCTAATTCCATCGTATGAAGAAGTTAGCATTAAAATCAGCTTATTTCAAATTGATTTCTACGCATTTCGAGTCCATACGATCAAACGAAAAGTCCGATCCCTACGAAACTTGAAATCCTATAATAATTCACCATTACGGATTCGATGAAATTGGTTTCGTCGAAATCCGAGAGAGTGGCCAAAATGGCTATTTGCACATTAATTAAATAAATTAATATATAATTGATTAAATCACTTTTTAAATTAAAATTTAACAACTAACAATTTTTATCAATTTTGATTATTTAGACATTTACCATAATTTAAAACAAATTTACATATCAATTTAGTGTTAAACTGTAACAACCCGCATATTTATCGATTTTATATTTAAATATTTTATTTAAATATTTTATCGTTAATCAGATTTTGGTCCGAAAAGCTACTTTTTGCATACGATCAAATTAGGACTCGAGACCACCCCCATTGAGTTCGAAATGACGTTTGCGATCTTTTTGAGTGTAAATTTCGATATGTTTGGAGATAGTGGAATTTTTGCCACTTTTTGCTTAGGGCTTTGGTTTGGGCTGAACCATCACTAACTCAGCCCAACCCCCTCCTTCTCTTCATATTTCATTTCCAGTTGCTTAAACTTGGAAGCTTCACCAAAAATGGAGGAGGGAAAGGGAAATTAAAACTCTAAGCTCAAATTCAAATTGCAATCCAACATCTAACTCCAAATTCAAAGTGAAGACATTGATTCAAGCTTGTGGTTGATTCTTGCTTTGCTCTCAAGCTCCATCTTCATAGAATTCCGTGAAAAGGTGAGATTTTTAATCTCACATCTTGCCTATAACTGTCATTGGACTGTTGGGAATGATTCCCTATCACTTGTGCGCATGCATTTGCATTTGGTTTGGATTGAATTGGTGAAAAACCCAATTTTTAGTGTTTTGGCAAAATTCTGGGCTTAGGTCGTTCGGCATTGGAGAAGACAGGTCTGCAAATCTTCGTTCTGGGCTTAGGTCGTTCAGTAGATAGGTCGCTCCACTACTAGGTCGTTAGGCAATGGCTCATTCCACATTTAGGTCGCGAGACATTAGGTCGTTTGACCCCATCTCTTTTAGGTCGCTTGACCATTGAAGCATCTAGTGAACTTTTAGGTCGTTCGCTTTAGGTCGCGAGTCTTTAGGTCGCAAGACCCCAGTACCTTTAGGTCATTAGACCTTATTTCTTTAGGTCATTTGACCTTATTACAGTTAGGTCGTATGCCTAGCTCTTCCCTTAGGTCGCTCGACCTGTTATGTTTTAGGTCACTGGCCCCTAGGTCGCTCACCTAGTTAGGTCATTCGTTCCATTTTAGGTCGTTGAATACTTAGGTCGTTTCACCTATTCCACTTTAAGTCTTCAACCACTAGGTCGTATGACTTCTTACCTCGCTCGACCACTAGGTCGTAGCACGTTAGGTCGCTCGCCTAATTTAGGTCGTTTGCACTATTTGGTCGTAGGTCGCATGATCTCAGTCTTGTTAGGTCGCTTGACCTCATTCTCGTTAAGTCGCATGACTCCAGTTTGGTAAGGTTGTATGACCTTAATTTAGTTAGGTTGCATGACCCCGATACTACTAGGTCGCTCGGCCTCTACCTTCGTTAGGTCGTTCGCCACTTGGGTCGTATCCCTTAGGACGCGAACTCCTCATGTCGCTCGGCCCGTTCTACTCTTAGGTCGTTCTGCCTGTTTCCAATTTAGGTCGCTCGATCCTTTCTCTTGCTCGACCTTGTTAGGTCGCACCCCTGTTTCTTTGCTCGACCGAGTTAGGTCGTTCAACCTCTAAGTCGCAACCCACTAGGTCGTTTGACCTGTTCTCTTTTAGGTCGCTTGACCTTACTTCCTTTAGGTCGCTGGACCTTATTCTCTCTAGGTCGCTTGACCTTATTTTCTTTAGGTCGTTGGACCTTACTTCATTTAGGTCGTTTGATCTATCTTACTTTAAGTCGCTACCTCTTTAGGTCGTAGCACTTTAGCTCGGCCATGATTAGGTCGCGTGGGTACTTCAACTTTGACGGTTTTAGAACTGATTTCCTTGGGTTTTATTCACGTCTTCGAATGTGAATTTTAGTGAATTGATTTGTTTCTATGATCAGTTTTGTGACTTGTCACTTTAAAAATATAAAGGTTTCAATACTAGTAGTAAATATCAAAACTCTTTCATCAAAACGATTTCAACACTATTTTATTACAAAACTCCTTTTCTTAAACTGTTTTCCAATCTATTAGTATATACAAGCCTTTACTTCACTCGGATGAGAAATCTAATTAAACGGCTTAGCAAAACAGGTGGTATGAAACACTTGCGTTTACTTCGTCGGTTGATTCTTGGACTTGTTCGACTGAACCTTTTGTGACAATTTTCTAGTGAAGATCTACAGTTTGTTCGTAAATATTTAAGTTAAGCAAGTGGTTATGGGACATGAAGCTAAACTCATATATTTACTAGCTTAGTGTGATTGACACTTCTTGATGATCGATGATGATCATTTTATGGTTTAGACTAGCATTGTGCGATGTCTCTTTGTCCACATGGAGGACTGTTCTCCGTTTTATTGAGCTTCGTCTCACTTCTCGCATGGGTCGTACCTATTTATGTATGATGATGTTTACTTCTCGCATGGGTCGTACCTATTTAGGTATGACGATGTTTACTTCTCGCATGGGTCGTACCTATTTAGGTACGTCGATGTATATTGACTTCGTGGAGCATTCGGCTCAATAAGTCGGGGCATGGGGTGTATCTATTTAGGTGCGTCAGTGTTCGTCTATGCATGGGTCGTATCTTTCTAGGTGCGTCGATGCTCGACTTTACATGGGGTGTATCTTTTTAGGTACATCGATGTTAGACATTACATGGGGCATATCTTTCTAGGTGTGTCGATGTTTATCTACGTATGGGGCGTATCTTTCTAGGTGCGTCAATGCTAGGACAAGGGTCGTATCTTTCTAGGTGCGTCGATGTTCGACCTTGCATGGGGTGCATCTTTCTAGGTGTATCGATGCTAGACTTCACATGGGATGTATCTTTCTAGGTGCATCGGTGTTTAGTTTATGGGATTGGCCATCCTCTTTTATGTGATTTCTGGAATTTGTGCTTCACCAATTTTCGTGATTTTCATTGATATGTTTTATCAATTTTTGTGCATTGGTGAATTCGTGTGTCATTACCTTTTGTGGTTTTGGATCTTTGAGAAGATTCTTGTGATATTGATTGATCTCTTGTTGATTATCATTTTCATACTTAGAATTGTATGCCATTATGGCTATTATATGTTTACGCCATATCTCTTATTCTATATCATGTCATCTGATATTTATAGCTAGACCGATCCGTTTATTATTTTCTTATGAAATAATACTCGGGTCAGACCGAGATGTTATAGGTGCTTCTGCTTGACTTCTCTCCAAGGATCTATTACTCTGACCTTTGGCTAACTACTTAGATTAGTAGTTTTGTTGTATACATTTGAGATATAGACTCTATGATGTGTACTTACTCTTTTGTTAACTTGTGGCTATCCTTTTGTATTATCGTGGATCTTTCAGACCACTTCTCTGATGTACACTTATAAGTGTTATATTCATATCTATTTCCGCCTTTGTGATATGAATTGTCTGTGACTGATTTGTGTTATGTTTATTTCTATATTTGTTTCCGAAGATTATATATAGCCACTGTGTGATAGCTTTGAGTTTGTATCGGTATGTCGGATTTCCTCCTTAAATGATATGTATTCTATACTATCTGACATATTGGTGCTCGCACAAAGAAGTTACATGGATGGTCGCTCCTCAACAGCCTTATTCTCCGTGCTAATTGACAGCACTACACCGTAGTGTTCTTGGTTAGCGTGGGTATAGAGGTGGGGCGTCACAGCTTGGTATCAGAACCAAACTTCGGAACAATGTAGAATAACTTAACAAGGATCATCGTCCTAAGTCTTTCTTAGGAGTTGTGTCTTAGGATAATTCGAGTCTTCGTACCGATTCATCATATTTTCTTTTATGATTCCTTGTTTTATCTATCAAGATTGCTTGATATTTCATTCTGAGAATAACATTTTTCTTCTTCCTCCTTTCTTAAAGAAGAAGAGATG
This sequence comes from Allium fistulosum, assembly GCA_030737815.1. Classification (NCBI taxonomy): domain Eukaryota; kingdom Viridiplantae; phylum Streptophyta; class Magnoliopsida; order Asparagales; family Amaryllidaceae; genus Allium; species Allium fistulosum. The sequence goes on along the minus strand of CM060902.1, from coordinate 1,361,896,821 downwards.
GTTAGACATGGCCGTCCCAGCGCCGGTCAATCTAGTGCTACTCCTCAGGAGGGAGTATTTATGTCTGCCCAGCAGCTTCTAGATCTTGTTAAGAATGCTCAAGCTATCAGATCCATTCCAGAGCCTACTCATCCTAGATCCGGTTTTTCACGTTTGTGTAGAGATTATACCGATTTGGGTGGAAGGCCATTTTGGGGATCCGAGAGTGTCATTGAAATTCAAGCTTGGCTTAGATCATGCGACCGCATCTTTTCTCGCATGAATCTTGTTGATCTCCACCAAGTCCAAGTGGCCTTTAGCATGCTCCAAGAAAGAGCATTGGATTGGTATGAGCTTCTTATTTCTGAAATCGTTGAAGCGGATCTCACTTGGGAGCAATTCCGGGAAAGATTCGAATTGAAATTTGTGCCGGAGGCTGAAAAAGTAACTCTGGCCCGGCGTTTTATCGACCTTGTTCAAGGTGAATCTTCTGTGACGGACTACGTCGCATCTTTCGAATCTCTTTCTAAATACGGGGTTGAATACATTAATACCCCATTGAAGAAAAATCAGAGATTTGTTTATGGATTGAACAAGAATCTCAAGAAGCCATTACTTCTGAAATTGGAAGTTTCTTTCGATCAGCTCATTGATATCGCTCTTCGTCTTGAAGAGGCTGATAATGAAAGTAATGTTGAAGTTGTGGGTGCCAAACAGAACTTCAACAATAACATGAAGAGGCCTATTAAGTTTAAAGGTCCCAATCCCGACAAGAAAGGGAAACAAGAAACTTCTGTAGCAAAGACTCCTACCTCTAGTTGTGGACAATGCTACAATTGTGGTTCCACGGACCACTATGCCAAGGAGTGTCCGCAACCCCTCTATTGTCGCTATTGCAAAAGTTCAAGTCATCATATATCTACGTGTCCCGTACTTCAAGCAAGAAGGAGGGAAAGCTAAAGGTTGCGCAAGCCTCTACTAGCACTTCTTTTGGCCAAGGTATTTTCTATCCTTGACAATATTTATTTTGTGATTATCTTATTCGAGTTCTTTTTGGTATGGGTTTCATCTCATTAATTTTATATCAAAAGAACTTGTGATTCTTTTTTTTAAAACATTTCTGAGCCTGATGACTTCTTGAGAATTGCGAATCCGGATTGGTGGATCCGCAACACTCAATTTGCTTTTTATTTTTATGTTGAAATTATTTTTATGTGATTTTCTTTCCGAGCCGATTTTTACTTATGCTTCGGAATTGACTTTTGTAAGGGTTGGCTTAATCATTATGAAGCCATATCCTTTGTCCCGTGTGGGCTATTCATCTTCGACACTTTTAATCTGTTAAGCAGATTTCTGTTTTCCCTTGTGATTTTGTTTCCAATTTGATGGCATCATTTTATTCTTTAAGCTCACATGATGAGGAAAGAGTTATTTCTCTCATTCATGTAATTTGAGAATTTTCCGGTATTTTTGAGTTTGTCTTAGGATTATCACATAAGCAATCTTCGGAAAGGTGATAAGGTCTTTTTAGCTCGACCTTGCCACCGATTTTTCATTTGCTACGAGTTGTGGGAGTTAGCATTCCCTTTACCGCATTCCGCACTCGTTATGAATCTTATGAATGACTTATTATGTCATTTTGTTTGTCCAGCTTATTTCATCCATTTTATGAATCGAGTATTCTACAATTCGATGACTCCATTCTTGTATATATTGATTTTGGATGAAAATAGCAATTTAAAACTTTGCAAATCTTTTTCATAAGATTTATTTGTAAGTAAAATTTGATTTTCGCTCTTAAACGAGCAAAGAATATTCTTAAAGGTTTTTAAGAAATATGTTTAACATATAGAAAACAATTTTGTGATTGTATTGCCCATTGAGTGCTTTAAGAATTCTGGTCGATGCGCTTGATCAACGTTATCGATAAGACTCTCCTAAATGCTTTGATGAGACAATTTGACACAATAAATTGACTTGTAAAAATGTAAACTTTTCTAGAAAGATTATTACATAAAGATAAATGTAATTTTGAAAGTTTTAGCTTTTCGGGAAAGAAGAAATTCTTTCTTTTCGATACTCTTATTCTTAAGATTCCCGAAGGGAACCAAGACTTTATCTTTGGTACCAATGCTAATCGTATTGGTTGGGATGCCGTTCTCTTGCGAAAGAGAACGTGCCATCTCTTGTGCTTCTAAATCATTAATGCCTATTGAGACTAGATATGCCACTCATTTATTTTTGGCATCATTATCTTTGGGTGACAAATTTGTTGTTGACCCTGATCCTAAATCTTTAGAATATTTACTTTCTCATAAGGAACTTAATATTGGATCGAGTTCCTTGCATCTAATGATCTTGATATTCTTGGTATATTCCCAAGAAGGGGAATTGTGTTGCCAATGCACTTAGTCGTAAGCAACAAGTGGTTATTTCTTTGATGATGTCCAAATGGGATGATCATCTTTCCAACATCGGACGTTTCAATATACTTCGTTTTATTGAGTTTCATCTTATTCCCTTTATGGACTAGCATTCGATGTTCTTCTATGGTTATCGGTTCATCGGATGTACCGATTATTGTACTACATCGATGTCCCGGTTTTTCGGTTCACTTGAACGTACCGTTTTTGTACTACGTCGGTGTTCCAAATTATTCGAGATTCTCATTTCTCGGGCGTACCATGTTGTGCTACGCCGTTGCTCCGGCTCAATTTACTGTTGTTCTAGACGTTTTCCACGTCTTTTAACTATGGAAATGCTTTTATGGTTGTTACTTTTTATTTCCACCTTATTTATTGCGAGGATGCAATTTCTTTAAGGAGGGGAGTCTGTAACAACCTGCTTATTTATCGATTTTATATTTAAATATTTTATTTAAATATTTTATCGTTAATCGGATTTTGGTTCGAAAAGCTACTTTTTGCATACAGTCAAATTAGGACTCGAGACCACCCCCATTGAGTTCGAAATGACGTTTGCGATCTTTTTGAGTGTAAACTTCGATATGTTTGGAGATAGTGGAATTTTTGCCACTTTTTGCTTAGGGCTTTGGTTTGGGCTGAACCATCACTAACTCAGCCCAACCCCCTCCTTCTCTTCATATTTCATTTCCAGTTGCTTAAACTTGGAAGCTTCACCAAAAATGGAGGAGGGAAAGGGAAATTAAAACACCAAGCTCAAATTCAAATTGCAATCCAACATCTAACTCCAAATTCAAAGTGAAGACATTGATTCAAGCTTGTGGTTGATTCTTGCTTTGCTCTCAAGCTCCATCTTTATAGAATTCCGTGAAAAGGTGAGATTTTTAATCTCACATCTTGCCTATAACTGTCATTGGACTGTTAGGAATGATTCCCTATCGCTTGTGCGCATGCATTTGCATTTGGTTTCGATTGAATTGGTGAAAAACCCAATTTTTAATGTTTTGGCAAAATTCTGGGCTTAGGTCGTTCGGCATTGGAGAAGACAGGTCTGCAAATCTTCGTTCTGGGCTTAGGTCGTTCGCATGGCTTAGGTCATTCAGCAGATAGGTCGCTCCACTACTAGGTCGTTAGGCAATGGCTCGTTCCTCATTTAGGTCGCGAGACATTAGGTCGTTTGACCCCATCTCTTTTAGGTCGCTTGACCATTGAAGCATCTAGTGAACGTTTAGGTCGTTCGCTTTAGGTCGCGAGTCTTTAGGTCGCAAGACCCCAGTATCTTTAGGTCGTTAGACCTTATTTCTTTAGGTCGTTTGACCTTATTACAGTTAGGTCGTATGCCTAGCTCTTCCCTTAGGTCGCTCGACCTGTTATGTTTTAGGTCGCTGGCCCCTAGGTCGCTCACCTAGTTAGGTCATTCGTTCCATTTTAGGTCGTTGAATACTTAGGTCGTTTGACCTATTCCACTTTAAGTCTTCAATCACTAGGTCGTATGACTTCTTACCTCGCTTGACCACAAGGTCGTAGCACGTTAGGTCGCTCGCCTAATTTAGGTCGTTTGCACCATTTGGTCGTAGGTCGCATGATCTCAGTCTTGTTAGGTTGCTTGACCTCATTTTCGTTAAGTCGCATGACTCCAGTTTGGTAAGGTCGTATGACCTTAATTTAGTTAGGTCGCATGACCCCGATACTACTAGGTCGCTCGGCCTCTACCTTCGTTAGGTCGTTCGCCACTTGGGTCGTATCCCTTAGGTCGCGAACTCCTCATGTCGCTCGGCCCTTTCTACTCTTAGGTCGTTCGGCCTGTTTCCAATTTAGGTCGCTCGATCCTTTCTCTTGCTCGACCTTGTTAGGTCGCACCCCTATTTCTTAGCTCGACCGAGTTAGGTCGTTCACCCTCTAAGTCGCAACCCACTTGGTCGTTTGACCTATTCTCTTTTAGGTCGCTTGACTTTACTTCCTTTAGGTCGCTGGACCTTATTCTCTCTAGGTCGCTTGACCTTATTTTCTTTAGGTCGTTGGACCTTACTTCATTTAGGTCGTTTGACCTATCTTACTTTAAGTCGCTACCTCTTTAGGTCGTAGCACTTTAGCTCGGCCATGATTAGGTCGCATGGGTACTTCAACTTTGACGGTTTTAGAACTGATTTCCTTTGGTTTTATTCACGTCTTCGAATGTGAATTTTAGTGAATTGATTTGTTTCTACGATCAGTTTTGTGACTTGTCACTTTAAAAATATAAAGGTTTCAATACTAGTAGTAAATATCAAAACTCTTTCATCAAAACGATTTCAACACTATTTTATTACAAAACTCCTTTTCTTAAACCGTTTTCCAATCTATTAGTATATACAAGCCTTTACTTCACTCGGATGAGAAATCTAATTAAACGGCTTAGCAAAACAGGTGGAATGAAACGCTTGCGTTTACTTCGTCGGTTAATTCTTGGACTTGTTCGACTGAACCTTTTGTGACAATTTTCTAGTGAAGATCTACAGTTTGTTCGTAAAATATTTAAGTTAAGCAAGTGGTTATGGGACATGAAGCTAAACTCATATATTTACTAGCTTAGTGTGATTGACACTTCTTGATGATCGATGATGATCATTTTATGGTTTAGACTAGCATTGTGCGATGTCTCTTTGTCCACATGGAGGACTGTTCTCCGTTTTATTGAGCTTCGTCTCACTTCTCGCATGGGTCGTACCTATTTATGTATGACGATGTTTACTTCTCACATGGGTCGTACCTATTTAGGTATGACGATGTTTACTTCTCGCATGGGTTGTACCTATTTAGGTACGTCGATGTATATTGACTTCGTGGAGCATTCGGCTCAATAAGTCGGGGCATGGGGCGTATCTATTTAGGTGCGTCGGTGTTCGTCTATGCATGGGTCGTATCTTTCTAGGTGCGTCGATGCTCGACTTTACATGGGGTGTATCTTTTTAGGTACATCGATGTTAGACATTACATGGGGCATATCTTTCTAGGTGTGTCGATGTTTATTTACGCATGGGGCGTATCTTTCTAGGTGCGTCAATGCTAGGACATGGGTCGCATCTTTCTAGGTGCGTCGATGTTCGACCTTGCATGGGGTGCATCTTTCTAGGTGTATCGATGCTAGACTTCACATGGGATGTATCTTTCTAGGTGCATCGGTGTTTAGTTTATGGGATTGGTCATCCTCTTTTATGTGATTTCTGGAATTTGTGCTTCACTAATTTTCGTGATTTTCATTGATATGTTTTATCAATTTTTGTGCATTGGTGAATTCGTGTGTCATTACCTTTTGTGGTTTTGGATCTTTGAGAAGATTCTTGTGATATTGATTGATCTCTTGTTGATTATCATTTTTATACTTAGAGTTGTATGCCATTATGGCTATTATATGTTTACGCCATATCTCTTATTCTATATCATGTCATCTGATATTTATAGCTAGACTGATCCGTTTATTATTTTCTTATGAAATAATACTCGGGTCAGACCGAGATGTTACAGGTGCTTCTGCTTGACTTCTCTCCAGGGATCTATTACTCTGACCTTTGGCTAACTACTTAGATTAGTAGTTTTGTTGTATACATTTGAGATATAGACTCTATGATGTGTACTTACTCTTTTGTTAACTTGTGGCTATCCTTTTGTATTATCGTGGATCTTTCAGACCACTTCTCTGATGTACACTTATAAGTGTTATATTCATATCTATTTCCGCCTTTGTGATATGAATTGTCTGTGACTGATTTGTGTTATGTTTATTTCTATATTTGTTTCCGAAGATTATATATAGCCACTGTGTGATAGCTTTTAGTTTGTATCGGTATGTCGGATTTCCTACTTAAATGATATGTATTCTATACTATCTGACATATTGGTGCTCGCACAAAGAAGTTACATGGATGGTCGCTCCTCAACAGCCTTATTCTCCGTGCTAATTGACAGCACTACACCGTAGTGTTCTTGGTTAGCGTGGGTATAGAGGTGGGGCATCACATAAATATTATATTAATTACAGTGTTCCATTTCAACTGTGATTAAATCTAGTTAATTATATTTTAATTCCAATAAATTGATTTAATTTGATTTCAATAAAAAAAATTCAATCAATCATTACTTTATAAACATAGTTTACAGTGGTTTAGGTTTTATTGCATTAATATTCTACAATTATCACCTTAATTTCCATTAACGTAATATTTAATTACATTTAATTGTAATTGATTTCCAATTCAATTTTAGCAGATTAAATAAATAGGTAATATATAACAATTGTCACCATTAACTTTTAGTCGCATTTATAAGTTTATTATTTACAAACAAATGTTATAACAACTTACACAATACTAATTCTACCCCATTACAACTTATTACACATTATTTCATTAATTAATACAACACTTAAATTATCAATTACTCTTTTAATCCAATTATCAATTAATACACACATTATTACAATTAATTTTAAATTTATAACCAATTATAACTTTTTAATCATTTCAATTAATTGGAGTTACATTTAAAGCAGTTATCAATTACCTTAAATTAATACTATTACATTTCATTCCAGTTATATTCATATTATTAAATCTTAAAATTTTAATTTTCACAACATCAAACTCCAAAACTTATTTAATTTAATAAATTTTATTATCGAAAATTTATGGGTCGTTACAGTGGGGAACTGCTATGGTAGCTCGGAGGTTGGCCTTTGGCTATGAGGTAGTCACGTTTAGATGGGCGGGGTGTTTGGCTCTGGATGAAGGCGGGGTTTGGAGGCTATCGGTGTGGAGAGGCTGATCAAGCGGATGGTCGGAGGTTTTCATGTGGCGGAGAGGGAAGGAAAGCAGGGTCGAGGGGAGGACTTGGTGACTTGGTAGGGAAATAACATGGGTGATGTGACGACCCGGAATTTTTAGATATTTGAAATTGGAATATTTAATTGATTTTAAATATTTAAAAGGTTAATTTTAACTTAAATTTCAAATATCTCTATTTATTGGATAATTAAATATTGAATTTAATAATTGGAGATTAGGTAAAATATTGAATCTGAGGTTTTTAAGCCTGTTAAAAAAAATTTAAAGGCTTGGAAAATTTACATTGATAATACTGAAGGTGATAGAACTTTTAAAATTGAATTTAAAGGTGTTTTGTTCAATTTTGAAAATATATTGTTTAAATTGAATATAAAAATAGCCTTCCAAGGCACAGTCTCGGAATTCGACGAAACTAGTTCCATTGGATCCGTAATAGTGTATTATTATCGGATTTCAATTTTCGTAGCGTTTTGAGTTGTCGTGTGGTCGTACGGTATATAAACGCGCTGAAATTTATATCGAAAATTTAATATAATAACTGGGTTCAAAAAGCTATCTTCCTCATACGATTGAATTAGGACTCGAAACCTTTTCCATTGCGTTCGGAATAGGGGTATAACATTATAAACGCCTGGCGGCATGCCTCGATAGGAGTTTGAAATTTTAATTTGCATTTGAATTTGAATTTAATTGAATATATTTATACTAGTCAACTACAGTTGAAATTATATCTACATCAGTACTTTTGCCTTCCCCATCACAACTTTTTCCTATCACTGTAGCCGTCCCTGTAACATCCTATCGTGTCTCCATCCTTGTTTTAAAATCTCACGCAAGGGAAAAAATAATAATAAATGGCCGAACAAACAAGATCTTTGAATCGAATTTCAAAACGGATTCTCGTTCCAACTTTTCAATTGTCAAACGAAAACCACTTTCGTTTGTAATCTGAGAGCAGCGAGTTCTTCTCGATCGTGTGCTGGTGAACCTCGATTTCTCGACCAAGTCAAGATCGATCGAGAGTTGTGTACGGCCGATATCTCGCGAGGGATGCTCATCGTCGAGCGCAGATGAGGCTGTGTCGATCGCGTTGAGGGTCGCAGAAGCAAGGATCGGCGCCATTGCGTGTCAGAGGAGGTGCGGCAGACAAGTCGTTGGGGGGATTCGTTTCCCAAGCGATGCAATGCGATTTCGGCTAGGGTTGGTTTCGCGATGGTGGTCAGGTGTGGAGTTAGGGCTTGGATATCCGATCGACATAGGGTGGGTTTTCTGGTAAACCCTTTTCTCAAGCTGAGTTTAACTTAATCAAAGTATATTTATACATTAGATTTTGTTTATATAAAAGTTGGATTTTTAATATATATATATATAGGCTATTTTTTGCATATGCAGTTTCAAAAGGAAAAGAAAAGAAAATATATATAAGATTTATGAAGGCAGTAGTTTTAAATGTTTTGAATTGGAAAGTTATATAAAATTTAGATTTTTGGAAATTATACAGATTATTTTATATAACGCATGTGGTTTTAAAAGGAAAATTAATTTAAAAATCAAATTATTAGTTAAAACCAAAGTATTAGGGAAATTAATTTGTTAAATGGTAATAAATTGTGTGGTTAATTCAAATGTTGATAAATCGTGAATTGTTTATACAAGGTCTGAAAATGTGAAGGAAACAAGCCGGTTTGGTATGGATTGCAAAAATCAAAGGTGAGTTAATCTCACTCATCTGGGTTTAATTTAAATTTAAATAGTTAAATTTAAATATTTGGTTGAATGATAGGATTGATTGGGTGTGGTATATTATATAGTAGTTTATATGTATGTATATATATATATATATATTGGAGTGATTGATTTTCCGCATTATATAGCGGATGAGACCCTATGCGCCGCATAATAGCGGATGGTATTTTATAAACCCATATACCGTGATATTCCACCATGAAGTGGAATTGGTATTGTGCTAACGTCTGTGGATGCAGGGAAACAGGTTGGAGGGATCCAACTGGATTCCTCAAAATATTTAGTTTTATTTAAATATTCTGTGATATGATTATTTGATATCCTATGATGAATTATATTGATAATTGGAGTATTAGGTGTTATGGTTTAATTAAATTTAATTGGGTATAATGAGTTACAAAAATATATAAATTGGATCTTTGGGAAAGGAAATAAAAGAAGAGAATTTGTAAGTGAAATAATTAGAGAGAATTTGAATAAATTTAAGAATGAATTGGAAAGAATAAAAGTGATTTTTAAATTCTAGTAAATAAATTCCGAGTATGGAAAGGATATTTTGAATAAAAGGGGAAATAATAAATTTTAAACTTAAGTGATATTATTTAAAGGAATAAAGAATTTATTCTAAAATTCAAGGTTTAAATTTATTTGAAAGGATAAAGAAGGAATTTAGGAAATCTGAAATTGGTATTTTCAGTTAAAAAGATTTTTATCATAATGAAGAAATAAAATCTGAAGTTAACGGATTTGAATAAATCGAGTAAGTAAAGGAGTTTATTTCAAAAAATGGAGTAATTTGAAAGTCAATTTGAAATTTGATTTAAGCGTATAAAAGTGGGGTTTTAAAAGGAAGTTGAGACATAAAATTTATAAACTGGGTTTATAAAGGTGAATATATCTGTGGATATTTGGAAGAATAAATTCACGGTGGGAATTTATTAAAGGAATGGGTAAATTAGTTTTAAAAATAAATAGTGATTTATTTTTAAAGATGTGAGAGAGAAGTGTAATTCCCTGAATAGCCAATGTAACGACCCGTATTTTTACGGATCGAATGTTTGTAACGGTTGCTATTAGGTCATTAGTGTTGATAAGTCGTCCAGAGTAAGGTCGTGTAGTAGCTTAGGTCGTACAGAAGTTTGGGACGACTTAAGAGATTGGAGCGACCTATAGGAAGTTAGCGACCTAAGAAGTTGACCGACCTAAGAAGGTTACCGAACTTGGGGTTAGCGGCATAGGAGTAGCGACCTAGTAGACAGTGTGAGTTAACGACCTAAGAAAGTTAGGTCGTGGACGAGTTAAGTTAAGTCGTTGAGTCGCTATGCCGTGTTAGTTAGGTTGTAGACGACCTATGTTAGTATGCTGCGTGTAGTTAGGTCGTTAGACGACCTAAAGGTGTTAAGTCATATCCCAGTTAAGCCGTTAGGTCGCGTAAGGACTTAAGTCGTTGGATCGTGAGTGTTAGGTCGGCATTGTTGTTAGGTCGCGTGTGTGTTAGGTCGTGACTTCTGTTAAGTCGTTGAGTCGTAAGTCATTAAGTCGTCCAAATGACTTAGGTAGAAATGCGGCAGTATGATGAGTCGCTAAGTCGCGAAGGTATTGATTCGTTAAGTCGTACCTCAGTTAGGTCGCGACTTATGATAAGTTGTTAGGTCGCGCATATGTGATAAGTCGCGCAAGTGTTAGGTCGGGGGGATCTGCTAGGTCGTAGGTCCTGAGGATTTTTAGGTCGTAGGTCGGGAGAGTTAAGTCATGGACGACTTAAGGGGGCGAACGACTTATGGTTCAGCCTATAAATACACGTCCTTGCCTCACTTTTTGGGATCCGGATTTTGAAGCGAAGAAGTGCTGCCATTTTGAGAGCTCGAGTTCTACACTTCTTCACTTCTTTTCTCCACTTTAATTTTTTGCTTCCTTCCATCCAAATCAAAGATCAAATTGAAGATCCAAGAGCTTAGATTGAAGATCTACATCCATCGAAGAGAGATTTCATCGTTTGAAGTGGAATTTTGGAGAATCGAGCTAGATCCTTCGCTGTCCAGATCTGAAGTGTGTTGCTTTTGAGGTGTTTAGGTGATTTGGTGAGTGGTGGTTATCTCTCACACGGATCCAAAGGAGTATATCGGATTAGTGGCTTGATTTTGTGTTAAAATAGTGATTTCCATGCATTTTCTTAAACTTAAGTATAGATCTATTGTTCATGATGATTTGACATCCATTTTACTACATGTTAACCTATGCAAGTTCATTCATCAAGTTGTAGAGATATTACTCATGATTCATGCTTGTTAGATTTACTCTCTATTTACAAGATTGCCATTATTGTTATAATTGTTTACTAGATCATGTTTGAATGCTTGATTACTTGGATTAATGATTGACTTGATTGATTGTTATAAATTAGTTGATTGATGATTTGATTTGGACAAGTTGGTTGAAGATGATTCAAAAGCTAAGGGAAAGGCTCTTGAATAAGAAAAGCTGCTCGTGGCATATGACGCGGATGATAAAGCTCATATGGATAGATTTGATGATGATGTTGAGATGAGGCTTTGCTATGATGAGATGAAGCGAGGCATGATGAGAGATAGCCTTGGTTTAATCCAGATGGGATCATTCCAAGCATGTTGTTAACTCGGTGAAATGGTTCGAGGTTGAGGATAATGGTTGGCTCGAGAGGGGCTTGAGCTAGTATGAGAATAGTCGTCGAGGAGGATGACTAGAAGGCTGAGATTTCATCGTTGTTGAAGGTTCTAGCAGGCTCAAAGCAAGAGTACGCTGGGCAGATTCGATAGTCCCAAAAGACTACAGTTGGTGGTCGAGTACTCTGGGCAGATTCGATAGTCCTAGGCACGGGCTGCGACAACGTGCGGAGTTCTGTCTAGAACCGGGGTTACCATTAGCCCTTGACGGACGGCTGAAAGAATGTGCTGGTCATTCAATTAACGGTGGTGATAACAGTGATAGCCAGAGTCATGGATGTTTGGTTGTATCATCATTCGGTTTCAAGAGCAATATTTTCTGGGTGCTTACCTGATCTTGGTTTAGGCCTTGGGGGTTTGTACTTGGAAGACCTTGACTCGAGTGATAATTGCTTTACTTTAAATGTTTGCTATGCTATGTTTACTTCTTCTTAGTGTGTCTGGGGGCTATCACTGTAGAAAGAGGTGGAGTGGGAGGGTTGGGTTCCTATTCCTTTTACCTTTATGCTCTTTTGGTATGTTGTTAGTTAATTTACCGCTCACTAAGACTGTTGTCTGACTCAAGGTTTTATGTTCAACTCTTATTACCTTGGGCTGTTCATCCATTTTGGGATGAGCAGACTAGGTAGCAGGTGACAGGTGATGTTCTTAGTTTCCAACGATGCTGATGACGAAGACGAGCTGGAGGCTTGCATATTATTTTTTACCATATGTACTGGATGTTCCGCTGCTTGTATAATTCTCTGAGTGATATGTAGTGAGGCTTGATGTATTGACTATTCAGATGTTTGTATTCAACTATTATGAAGCTTAATTGATGAGATTCTATTTTGTGAAGCTTCACTATATATATTCTCTATTGTATTTTATCCATGCGCTGTGAGTAATACGATAGATTCTGCTGCTTTAATTTACCCCCGACGATCATCCATGGCTGCCTGGCACACTTTACAGCGCACTATTTCCTTGATTTGTGCAAGGGTCATGGGCGGTCGTCACATTTGGTATCAGAGCATTGGTTAATCGATTTTACCCAATGCTCGCTGACGTAACTACGTATGAGAGACGTAATTGTATTTTGATGGATGATTACTATATATAATATAGTAGCTTAGAAAGATTTGAGTCCTTTATACAATTGTTTCTCAAGGTGTGCTGATCATTTCTTTTATAGATATTAAGAATGAGTCGAAGAGGGAGACCAGCTGCTAGGGAAGGCCGTGCTACTGAGGGGGCTGCTGATTATGCTGCTATGTTCGAGGCTATGATGACTTCGATCATGAGAAGGATGCCAGCTCCAGGGCCATCAGTAGATGTTGGAGTTCAAGTTCAAACTCCAAGACCGGTGGATTTTGCTAAGCTGTGTAAAGACTATACTGCTCTTGGAGGAAAGGTTTTCTTAGGAACAGAGTCAACCATTGAAGTCCAGAGATGGATAGATGCTTGTAGAAGGATCTTTGGTGATTTGGGAATCGAGGATGCAACTAAAAGGAAGCTCGCATCAAGACAGCTTCAAGGGAGAGCTTCTGACTGGTGGAACTCTATCACCATTAATACTCCGGAGGAAGAAATTACTTGGGTGCAATTCCAAGCCAGATTTGAAGCTAAGTTCATTTCTACAGCTCAGAAATCTATTCTATTTAAGAAGTTTGTAGAGCTCAAGCAAGATGGAAGACCAGTTCTTGAGTATGTTTCTGAGTTTGAAGCCTTGTCGAAGTATGCCCGGTCGTATATTGAATCTTCATATCAGAAGAACGAGAAGTTTGTGACAGGCTTAGACATATATCTTGGGAGGCAGTTGGTGGATCATCTGGACGATCCATTTGAGAAGCTTGTGGAGAAAGCTCTCAGGCATGAAAATCTGTTTCCTAAAGAAGGATCTGTTGTTGCTATGACCAAGGAAGAGTCTAAACCACAGCAGGGTGGAAACAAGAAGAGGAAGCAGCAGCAGCAAAAGGGTAAGGATGGCCAGAAGAAGCCGAAGGGCGGAGTGACCTGCTACAATTGTCAGCAGAAGGGCCATTTCTCCAGAGATTGCAAGAATACAAAGGTGCCGGTGAAGTGCCACAACTGTGACAAGCCGGGGCATATTAAGAAGAATTGTCCAGAACCGCGGAAGGACAAGCAGATTGTGCAATCTTATGCTTTGGGGGCTGTTCCATCATCTTCAAAAGCCCCTACCGCTGAAGAGAAAGGAAAGAGTGTGGTGGTTCAAGGTACTCTTTCCATATGTGGTGTTCCAGTTAGAGTGTTATTCAATACTGGGGCGTCGCATTCTTTTGTTTGTAATGAACTTGTAGGCCGGTTGGGTTTAGAACCGGATATTGTTGATAGGCCATTGGTTGTGACTAATCCAGTTGGGGGTTTGTCTTGTCTGTGTATGCTATGCCGTGGTTTGGTTGTATCGAGTCATGATTGCTCTTTTGTTTGTGATTGTTTTGTTCTGAACTTTGCGGGGTTCAGAATTATATTGGGTATGGACTGGCTTAGGAAGTATGCGTCAAAGGTTGATTGTGAAAGATCGGAGGTGACAGTCGAGAATGTGGAAGGGTGAAAGGTTGTGATACGATGTAAGCATGAGGAAGGCGTCTTCATGAGCTTCATGTATTCGCTGGTTGTTCCACGGGATGGACTGTCATCAGTGCCAATCGCTAATGGATTTGAGGATGTCTTTGATGAGGTCAAAGGGTTACCGCCGCATAGGGAGATCGAGTTTCGTATCGATCTAGTTGAAGGAGCCAGACCGGTTGTGATGCCTCTTAGGCGGATGGAGCCTAGGGAACAGCAGGAGTTGAAGGTGCAGGTTGATGATCTTTTACAGAAAGGATTCATTCGACGTAGTGTGTTCGAATGGGGTGCACCAGTTGTGTTTGCAACCAAAGCAGATGGATCATTGAGGTTGTGTGTGGATTATCATGAGCTGAATAAACTGACTAAGAAGAACAAGTATCCATTGCCAAGAATAGATGACTTGTTCGATCAACTTCATGAAGCTAAGGTGTTTTCTCAGATGGATTTGGCAACGAGATTTCACCAGTTAAGAGTGGCTAAGGATAGTGTGCCGAAGACTGCTTTCAGGACACTATCCGGTTTCTTTGAGTGGCTGGTAATGCCGTTTGGATTGACCAATGCACCAGCATATTTTGTGGATCTTATGAATAGAGTGTTCAGAGATCAGTTGAACAAGTTCGTACTAGTGTTCGTGGATGATATTTTGATTTATTCCAGAACTGAAGAAGAGCACATGACGCACTTGCGTATTGTTTTGGAAATCTTACGGAAACATCAGCTGAAGACTAAGTTTTCGAAGTGTCACTTCTGGAAGAGTGAAGTGAGGTTCTTAGGCCATATTATCTCTGGAAATGGAATAGCGGTTGATTCCGCTAAGGTGGCAGCAATCCAGGATTGGGTTAGACCTAAGAATACATCTGATGTGAGAAGTTTTTTGGATTAGCAGGATATTATCGCCGATTTATCAAAGACTTTTCCAAGATAGCTGCACCATTAACAGGATTGACGAAAAAGAACCAAGTATTCAGATGGGATGCTAGGTGTGAGAAAGCTTTCAGAATCCTGAAAGAGCAATTGACAAGTGCTCCTGTTTTAACTATTCCAAGTGGAAAAGATGAGATGGTGGTCTACACCGACACATGTGGTACTGGACTTGGAGCAGTGCTGATGCAGAAGGGTAAAGTTGTTGCGTATGCAAGTCGACAACTAAAGCCGCATGAAAGGAATTATCCGACTCATGATTTGGAGTTAGCGGCGATTGTTTTTGCTTTGAAGATGTGGAGACATTACCTATTGGAAGTTCGATTCGAGTTGTTTACAGATCATAAGTCGTTGAAGTATCTTTTCTCCCAAAAGGATTTGAATCTTAGGCAGCAACGATGGCTAGAGTTTTTGGCATCATATGATTTTGGTATAGCCTATACTCCGGGAAAGGGTAACGCAGTGGCAGATGCATTAAGTCGAAGACATGTAGGATTGGGAGCCATGTTTTCAGAATGGAAGAGTCTCGAGTATTTAGCTGGATTTGACTTCAGGCCCAGATGTGAATTGGAACCTGAGATGTTGGCAAACTTATCGATAAGACCGACTCTTGTGGAAAGAATTGGCGAGAGCCAAAAGCGAGACGATAAGCTTGTCAAGATTATCCGTGATTTGGAATCTGGATTGGACCCAGAAAAGGATAAAGGATTCGAGGTCGATCGAGAGGGTTGGCTTTGGAAGCAAAGACGACTAGTTGTTCCCGATATAGATGAATTGAGAAATGAAGTTCTGAAGGAAAGTCATCACTCGAAGCTGACAATTCATCCAGGTGGAAATAAGATGTATCAGGATATGAAGAGAACCTATTACTGGGAAGGTATGAAGAAGGATGTTGGAAATTTTATTTCCAAGTGCATGAACTGCCAGTTGGTAAAAGCTGAGCAAAAGAAACCCAGTGGATTTCTTCAGCCATTAGAAGTTCCTACATGGAAGTGGGAGCAAATATCGATGGATTTTATTGATGGGCTACCTAGAACAAGAACGGGAAATGAAGGGATTTGGGTCATCGTAGATCGTCTAACTAAGAGTGCAAGATTCATTCCTGTTTGATCGACCTAGACTGCATCAAAGTTGGCTGAGCTGTATGTTAAGTGGATAGTTCGATTCCATGGTATTCCGAAAGGAATAGTGAGCGATCGAGACCCATTGTTCACTAGTGCATTTTGGAAGAGCTTCCAGGAAGTTTTGGGAACTGAACTGTGTTTGAGTACAGCTTATCACCCCCAAACAGATGGTCAGACCGAGAGAGTCAATCGAGTTTTGGAAGATCTCCTTAGAGCTTGTGTTTTAGATTTCGGAGGATCATAGGAAGATCACCTTCATTTGGTAGAATTTTCGTATAATAACAGTTACCAGTCAAGCATTGGTATGGCGCCGTATGAAGCATTGTATGGAAGACCATGTAACTCTCCGACATGTTGGTTGGAAACGGGAGAAAAGTTGATACTTGGGCCAGAAATGATTCGACAGACTTCGGATTGCATAGAAATCATTCGGCAACGAATGAAGGCAGCCCAAGACCGACAGAAAAGTTATGCCGATAAGCATCGTAAGGATTTAGAATTCGATGTAGGTGATATGGTTTTTGTGAAGATTTCTCCACTGAAGAATGTTATTCGATTCGGGAAGAAAGGAAAATTGACTCCGAGATTTGTTGGACCATTCCCGATCATCGAGCGAATTGGAAAGCTCGCCTATAAATTGGAGTTACCAGAAAAGATGGTGGGTGTGCACAATGTTTTTCACATATCATATCTACGGAAGTATGTGCACGACTCGAATACTGTGGTTTCTGCTGATAGCTGTGAAGATTTTGAGGTTGATCAAGTTGATAAGAGACCCCGTAAGCCGCTTCGTGTTGTGGAAACTGACACGAAACAGCTTAGGAGGAAGGTAGTTAGGTTGCTCAAGATACAATGGAGTGATGATGTTAACGACTGTACATGGGAGGTGGAAGAGAGGATGAAGGCAGCTCATCCTGAACTCTTCGAGGTATGGCCATAAGGTGTCGTGTCATCTCACGACATTGTAACTTGTTCTAGTTTTAGAATTCTGCATGTTAGGCTAGTAATTGGACGCATGGTTTGTTGATTGCTATGGATGGTAGGCATGTAGAATAGTTTTTGATTGCTCTTGTCTGTTGGGAATTTCGAGGGCGAAATTCCTAAGGGGGAGAGAATGTAACGACCCGTATTTTTACAGATCGAATGTTTGTAACTGTTGCTAATAGGTCGTTAGTGTTGATAAGTCGTCCAGAGTAAGGTCGTGTAGTAGCTTAGGTCGTACAGAAGTTTGGGACGACTTAAGAGATTGGAGCGACCTATAGGAAGTTAGCGACCTAAGAAGTTGACCAACCTAAGAAGGTTACCAACCTAGGGGTTAGCGGCATAGGAGTAGCGACCTAGTAGACTGTGTGAGTTAACGACCTAAGAAAGTTAGGTCGTGGACGAGTTAAGTTAAGTCGTTGAGTTGCTATGCCGTGTTAGTTAGGTTGTAGACGACCTATGTTAGTATGCTGCGTGTAGTTAGGTCGTTAGACGACCTAAAGGTGTTAAGTCGTATCCCAGTTAAGCCGTTAGGTCGCGTAAGGACTTAAGTCGTTGGATCGTGAGTGTTAGCTCGGCATTGTTGTTAGGTCGCGTGTGTGTTAGGTCGTGACTTCTGTTAAGTCGTTGAGTCGTAAGTCATTAAGTCGTCCAAATGACTTAGGTAGAAATGCGGCAGTATGATGAGTCGCTAAGTCGCGAAGGTATTGAGTCGTTAAGTCGTATCTCAGTTAGGTCGCGACTTATGATAAGTCATTAGGTCGCGCATATGTGTTAAGTCGCGCAAGTGTTAGGTCGGGGGGATCTGCTAGGTCGTAGGTCCTGAGGATTTTTAGGTCGTAGGTCGGGAGAGTTAAGTCGTGGACGACTTAAGGGGGCGAACGACTTATGGTTCAGCCTATAAATACGCGTCCTTGCCTCACTTTTTGGGATCCGGATTTTGAAGCGACGAAGTGCTGCCATTTTGAGAGCTCGAGTTCTACACTTCTTCACTTCTTTTCTCCACTTTAATTTTGTGCTTCCTTCCATCCAAATCAAAGATCAAATCGAAGATCCAAGAGCTTAGATTGAAGATCTACATCCATCGAAGAGAGATTTCATCGTTTGAAGCGGAATTTTGGAGAATCGAGCTAGATCCTTCGCTGTCCAGATCTGAAGTGTGTTGCTTTTGAGGTGTTTAGGTGATTTGGTGAGTGGTGGTTATCTCTCACACGGATCCAAAGGAGTATATCGGATTAGTGGCTTGATTTTGTGTTAAAATAGTGATTTCCATGCATTTTCTTAAACTTAAGTATAGATCTATTGTTCATGATGATTTGACATCCATTTTACTACATGTTAACCTATGCAAGTTCATTCATCAAGTTGTAGAGATATTACTCATGATTCATGCTTGTTAGATTTACTCTCTATTTACAAGATTGCCATTATTGTTATAATTGTTTACTAGATCATGTTTGAATGCTTGAATACTTGGATTAATGATTGACTTGATTGATTGTTATAAATTAGTTGATTGATGATTTGATTTGGACAAGTTGGTTGAAGATGATTCAAAAGCTAAGGGAAAGGCTCTTGAATAAGAAAAGCTGCTCGTGGCATATGACGCGGATGATAAAGCTCATATGGATAGATTTGATGATGATGTTGAGATGAGGCTTTGCTATGATGAGATGAAGCGAGGCATGATGAGAGATAGCCTTGGTTTAATCCAGACGGGATCATTCCAAGCATGTTGTTAACTCGGTGAAATGGTTCGAGGTTGAGGATAATGGTTGGCTCGAGAGGGGCTTGAGCTAGTATGAGAATAGTCGTTGAGGAGGATGACTAGAAGGCTGAGATTTCATCGTTGTTGAAGGTTCTAGCAGGCTCAAAGCAAGAGTACACTGGGCAGATTCGATAGTCCCAAAAGACTATAGTTGGTGGTCGAGTACTCTGGGAAGATTCGATAGTCCTAGGCACGGGCTGCGACGACGTGCGGAGTTCTGTCTAGAACCGGGGTTACCATTAGCCCTTGACGGACGGCTGAAAGAATGTGCCGGTCATTCAATTAACGGTGGTATCGAAGCAATGATAACAGTGATAGCCAGAGTCATGGATGTTTGGTTGTATCGTCATTCGGTTTCAAGAGCAATATTTTCTGGGTGCTTATCTGATCTTGGTTTAGGCCTTGGGGGTTTGTACTTGGAAGACATTGACCTTGACTCGAGTGATAATTGATTTACTTTAAATGTTTGCTATGCTATGTTTACTTCTGCTTAGTGTGTCTGGGGGCTATCACTGTAGAAAGAGGTGGAGTGGGAGGGTTGGGTTCCTATTCCTTTTACCTTTATGCTCTTTTGGTATGTTGTTAGTTAATTTACCGCTCACTAAGACTGTTGTCTGACTCAAGGTTTTATGTTCAACTCTTATTACCTTGGGCTGTTCATCCATTTTGGGATGAGCAGACTAGGTAGCAGGTGACAGGTGATGTTCTTAGTTTCCAACGATGCTGATGACGAAGACGAGCTGGAGGCTTGCATATTATTTTTTACCATATGTACTGGATGTTCCGCTGCTTGTATAATTCTCTGAGTGATATGTAGTGAGGCTTGATGTATTGACTATTCAGATGTTTGTATTCAACTATTATGAAGCTTAATTGATGAGATTCTATTTTGTGAAGCTTCACTATATATATATTCTCTATTGTATTTTATCCATGCGCTGTGAGTAATACGATAGATTCTGCTGCTTTAATTTACCCCCGACGATCATCCATGGCTGCCTGGCACACTTTACAGCGCACTATTTCCTTGATTTGTGCAAGGGTCATGGGCGGTCGTCACAGCCAAGAACGTTTTCAAAGAATTTTTCTAAGTATAAGCTAAAAGTTTAAGGTTGTTTTAAAATATGTTTTAGAAAATTTTTTATTCTTAAATGTTTAAATTTTAAAGCAAGTATTTTTCAAATTTATTTTAGTAGTAATTATTTAAAGATGACTTGGTATTATGTTTTAAAAGATAAAAATCTAGTTTTATATTTTATTAAGTAGCTTTATTTTAAATATTCTTAAAGATATATATCTTTGAATAAAGTATTAATGTAGTTTTAATTTAAATGTTTTGTTTAAAGTATATTTTATAATATAGTATTTTAAATTATTTTAGAAATCTAAAGTGATTGTACTTGGTGATTTCAGTGGAGATAGAAAAATATTTGGGGATTTTACTCCGTGAGAGAAAGGTGGTTTTTGAAACCGTTTTCAAGAGGGTTGAAAATGGAAATATATCTTGCGAAGATATTTGTGAGGTAAATAAATAATTTGGAAAATTATTTATTATTTGATGGATGTTTGTGAATGTTATTTGAAAGTTAAATCACCGACTATCAATATTGGCCAATGCGCTGATCGTTTCGAAGAGACCGGGATCGGGATTTATTTCTCGAAAACCACTTCGATCCGGTCTGTACGTTTTTGTGTGGAAAACGAGTTTGGAGTCGAAGATGGAGCAGTGAAGTGCAAGGGCTAATCGCTACTAATCCTGAGGATGATTCCAAAATGGATGTAGTAGGAATAGTGCCTTCGGTTCCGTTCGAACCCGGAACGGACTTGTATGGATGAATGCTTTTGGAACATCGTTAGGTGGATGGTGGGCATTCTAAGGGATGTGTTCTAAAAAGGTAACGCTTAGCCTCGAGCCTCATCAACCGGGAATGACTGGAAATCAGGGGTTATGCAGCAAGGTTATGTGGTTAGCGCCCATTAGGATGAGGTCATCCCTGTCTAGATGTCCCTTTTTATTTCGGCTTAGTGTGCGGTTGCTGATCCCAACCGTGGGGTGATCTTACTCGGGCTATCCAATAAGGGGTAGTCCAGTCTTGTGTTGCAGGGGATTTAGGGTGGATCCTCGGTACATTGCTATAGACTAGGTACTGTGACAGGTGGTACCCCAGTGCCTAGTCATTAGTTGGAAATCCATTTTCCCTACACGCATGTACGGTTTTGATTGTGCCCAACTATTGCTGAAACGTGAGATACAAGCATTTCAGCTAGATTCTATTTTACTTTCTATAGACACTATTATAATATCAGACGAATTTGATAAAAGTGTTTGCCTATCGTAAGGTAAAAACCCGACATGTTTATTTGTGGCGTGGTCTTACGAGATGCTTTTGATTTCAAAGGGTTTGGAAAACTTTAATAATCCAATTGAGTGTGTTTTCTCACGTTGGTTTTCCAGACTGACTCGGGTGTTATTTTATTATAATGCTCGGGTCAGACCGAGTATTACAGATACATGATAGGATGCTGTGGAGCTCAGGAGACAAGCTGGATGGCGAGACGTATCACACGTATTTGATGTATATTCCGCTGTGTTGTATATTCTGTGTATTCTGCTTGTGGGACAAGTTGATATAACTGTCCAGTATTTGATTCTGATGGTATTGTACTCTGATGATGTAATGTATAAATAGATAAAAATTCTTGTTTTAAAGATTAGTGATTTATCTATTATATTTTATTCCGCTGCGATGTAAGATTCTGATGTTGTTTCTTTTCTTCTTCTACCTCCTTCTTCTTTTAACCCTAATGGTTCGTATTTCCGTTCACTTTGAGTCGATATGTTGGACAATAGTGTCGATTCAAGGGGTACGGGTTTGCGGGTCGTCACAGGTGACTTCGAGTTTGAAAGGGAAGACGCATAGGTAAATGAAGATGAATTTGGCTTCAGGTAATATAAAACTTTATATTATTATAATTTTCTCAAGCTCAAAGATATATGAATAGAAAGTTCAGAAATAAACGAATAGAATGGGAAACGAACAAGCCTTATATTTTGAAACCAGGAGAATATTGAAAGTCAGCATTGAATTCAGAGAATATTAATAAACAGTGGCCATTTGTTTTCACCGTTTGACAAATGAATGGACATAGAATATTCTAGAGACTCAAAATGGGTACTGGTATGGCTAATCGTTACGCGAATTTCGCCGCGTACCGGATGCCAAAACACATAAATGAATATACTATGGAGATCAGCACGACGAGACGAATAGAATAGTACACAGATATCAGCGATACGATCATCCTATGAAAAGTCGATATTCGCTGCTAAAATGCTGCTAAACCGTCGAAAATAATATAAACGGAGCTAGAGCAGTCCAAATTTGGTGAAACGAAATATGACATCACACTCAGAAAATGATTTACAGTTTTATTATATAAAAATATTTAGATTTCGAAAATATTTTATTCCCATCAGATTTTCAAATGAATCAAATTATAAAATTGAAATTACACAACAAAACAAACTTTTATATTTTTCGATGAAAATCTGACACTTGCTAAGTAGACGTATACCAAATATCAACTTTTCATTGCCAAAATTTAATTGTTTAATTTCATAAAAATTTAGTAAATTACGTTATTTAAAATCGTTAAAATTTCCGGGTTGTTACACTATCTTAGAATGTAGCCAAACCCATTCCATAATGTCCGGAATTTCGATACGATCGCAACGGAAAAAACTGCGCGTGAATCCGAGCTCGTATGCAAAAGTTATGGACATTAGAACATTTGAAATTCATTAATTGAAAATTTAATTAACAAATAAATAAAAGACACGTCATCACCTTCTCGTGTACGAAACCCTAGTTATCACGATTACTGCTCGAACCAAATTCGACTACAGCCGCCATTGAATGCTCACCTGCCGCCGCTGCCTGACACGCCGGAAGCAAGATCCAACGCGCCAGTCACTTCCACATCTTCGGCCGACCATAGCAGCCCCACGCGGCCCTCCACGTCGCCCCCAAAAGCTCCACTGCCGCATGCAAAGGTCACAATTTTCTGGCCAACTCGTTCGACTATGAGACAAACCAACCAAATGGATACAAGCTTCTTGACGTCCTCTATCCACTGGTTCTCGCCAATCGCTCCCAGGACGAAGATCCACCGTCCAATCCAAAACCTAATATGAACGGCCGGGAATAAATCGCCAATTTCTGGCCAAACCATGCACCAAATCGAAAAACGAATTGCTGTAGTAGATTACGATTGTCAAGAGCTTTCCAATAATATATATAATATGACATAGTTTTGAGGAGTTTGATTTTCGATTTGAATTTGAAATTGAATTAGGGTTTTGGATCTGTAGCCATTGAAGAAGGAAGAAGTAGTAGATAATTGAATAGACAAATACTTACGGAAATAAGAAAAAAGAAACAACTAGGGTTTATAAAAGCCTATATATAGGCAGAGCTAAAATTGAAAAGGATGGACCAGATCGATTTGGATTGAAATGATAACAACGACCCAAAAAGCCCATTTCGTTTCCGAAACGAAAATGGGTCATCCAATATATCGAAATATAGGTTTTCAATATTTTAAAACTCAATGGAAATAGTTTCAAACCCTAATTCCATTGTATACAGAAGTTATCTTTCAAAATAAGATTTTATTCAATTAAATTCTATAAATTGATTTCTATGCGTTTCGAGCCCGCACGATCCAACGACAAGTCTGATCGCTATGAAACTTAAAATCCTACAATAATTTACTGTTACGGGTCCGATGAAACTGGTTTCGTCGAAATTGAATTAATTGCTTCTAGATTTCAAATTTAATAATTAACAATTTCAACATCCTAGATTACATAGAAATAAATAATCCTTTAAAACAAATTTTCCATGTCAAATTCAATATTTACATATTGCACTAATTACAGTGTTCAATTATAATTGTAATAAATTCATTAATTTTAATTTAAAATTCCAACAAATTCATTTATTTTGATTTCGCTCTTATTGTCTAATCAGTTATTACCTTATAAATATAACTAACATAAGTTTACATCTTATTACATTCGTATTTTACACTTATCATCTTTTCCACATTAACTGTAATATTTAATCACCTTAATTCTATTGATTGGAATTTCATTAAAATAGTCGTCAATTACAATAAATTAACATTATTAAATTACATTTTGATTGTTTTCTCATTAACAAATCATAAATTTTTAATTTCTTCCAATATTAAATCCCAAAATATTATTTAATTTAATATTTTAATTATATCGAACATTACGAGTCGTTACAATTTCCCCCACTCAAAACTTTTCGTCCTCGAAAAGGGAAAAGGAAGAATTAAGGAGTTAATATATTTTATTCAAAGTATTCAATTTATAAACAAATTAATTTACATAATTAAATATTTTATATAACATATACCAATTTATAACAATTAAATCTTCATATTCAAGTTAAATAAAAGTTTGAAAATAATTTCACTTTCACAATAAAATTTCTAAGTCTAAAATTCACGGAAAATTTCGGCACAGTCTCCTTTGTACGGAGAGGTCCGGAAAATAATAATATCAATAATTACAATATATATCCATTTCAAAAATAAATATCCCAAACCATGGGAAAATAATATAATATCGCTATAAAATTGTAATCCGAAAACGTACCTATTTGTCGGGCAAACAACGCTTTATTTATGAAACCAAAAGCAGTAGCTATTGCTTCCACAAACCTATATTTCACTTATATAATCCAAAACAGTGAGAATTATGCAAAAGAGAAATATATTTTGTTGTTTCAATTAATAACAAAAGCAAATCAACATAAAACATCTGCAAACAAATAATACAACCATCACGTGCAATCAAAGTATCCATCATACATTCATAGCAACCAAACTAAGGGTTTGTTCAAGTTCAGAAACTTTTAATCGTATAGAGTGATAAATAAACTATCAAGTGTACCCTACGCTCAACGGCCTTATATAATTACTTAATAGATTATTTATTCATCCGTATACAGTTAGAAATATCCTTTTCCAAACATCCCATAAGCCAAAACAACCAAGAATTTATTATTATTAGTTTCCTTTCACATCATTTACTGTTCATTTATTTTCATTCATTCATATGATGATTATTTTATTAATTTAACTTCATTACTTACAAAATTCATTTCCCATTCATTCATACAGAATCATCTTTATTTATTTACATTCATTGTTTATATAGTTTGATTTCAAGTTAATGAATCATTCAACTTAAGTCTCTTAACTTTTAAATTTACATTCATTCTTTCTGTGTAGTATCATTAAATATTAAACCTATTTCTGGATCAATTCAACATTGTCTAAAGTTATAATCATTTACTTAATATAGTATTCACTTTTAACTATTCCATTTAATTATTAGTATTCCCAACCATTTACTTATGGTTATACATTTCCTTTAACATCTTAATTTTCTTTTTATTTATACACATATGTCCCTTTTTAAAGAATTTTAGTTATTAAGCCTTTTATTTGTATAATATTCTATCACATATTCAGATTTAACATTTCAACTTCATAAATATTGTAGGTAAGTTTTATATGTTTTTAGAATAATTGAATGTTATACAAATTTATCTTATTCCACTTAGTTAACAAAATGTTCAATATTTCATATCTTCTGATTTACAAGTTACAAATTTCTAATTTATTGTATATTTCATTAATCACTTAGCATCTAATTTCTTATTTTCCATTTTAGAAGTTTCCAACTATTTAAATGGTTAAGATTTCATTCATTACAATAATTGAAAACTACTAATTATCAGAAAGTTTTAAGAACTAAATTCCAGGTTTCCTTTCAAATCAATAATATATATACATTCATATATTTTATATATGTCAAATCTTACATGGAAAATAAAATTAAAATTTGTTTATCAAAACAAATGTGTAGTAAAGCTACTACAGTGGTCTTCCCGCTTTGAAACTCGAAAATGAATGTCGATGATGCATGCACTCATCACCGAAATTATTTTCCAGCGATAGAAGAAGGGTGTTTCCTGGGGATTTGACCAGGCAACTAGTGCTCGGCATCAGAGAGTGTCCGGCATCCAGGAATGTTCGGCGAAGCAACCATCATCCATGAGTACTCGGCGTAGTACTCGGCGTCCTTAAGTTTCCGGTGTCCAGGAGTGTTCGGCATAATACTCAGTAGTGTTCGGCATCGAGACTACTCGGCGTAGTACTCGGCAGCAAGGGTACTCGGCACCAAGTAGTGTTCGGCAACAACCTATGCTCAGCGTCGACTAGTGTTCGGCATCCCATAAGTGCTCGGCATCAAGACTGCTCGGCATGCAAGACTGCTCGGCATACCAGAGTACTCGGCATCAAGGCTGTTCGGCATACAAGAGTGCTCGGAATCAAGGCTGTTCGGCATCAAGACTGCTCGGCATGCAAGACTGCTCGGCATACCAGAGTACTCGGCATCAAGGCTGTTCGGCATACAAGGTCGCTCGGAATCAAAGCTGCTCGGCATACAAGAGTACTCGGCATCCTATGGTGTTCGGCGTAATACTCGTCATCCAGAAGACGTTCAACACAACTAACCAGCACACCGTTCGGCATAGAAGGAATGGCTCGGCGGAACTCGTTCGGCGAGCCTTGCTCGGCATACGGCGACCACTGTACTCGGGCTGGAACGTTCGGCAATCAGCCCACTTGGGAAGTCCAGCCCATCTTTGCCTATAAATAGAGGGGCAGGGTCACAGTGAAAGGGATCCTTTTTTGGAGAGCAAATACGGGGAGACTCTGCCATTTTCAAGACTCATCTTCTCTACTCAAACACCTTCATTCAAGCATTTGATTCACGAATTGTATTTGTAATCAATCAATCATAAAGGAAATCAATAAAGTTGAGCAAAGTGGACGTAGGCAATTACGCCGAACCACTATAAATTTGGTGTTCTTACTTTCTGCACTTGAATTAAGATTGTCTTCTCTGTTTAATTGCTTTCATCACTTATATCTCTACACAATCTTTCTGAACGAGGTTAGTGACCAATTTTGGTGCTAACACTTTGGTGCTTTCACTGAGAATCGAATTCTCAGACCTCAAGGGTCTGCTTTGAAGCTACTGGATTGAACAAATCCCCCAAAGAAGATCCGACTTACTGATAGGACATCCGTTGATTCTACTCAGAGTTCATACCAATAACTCTACAATGGCAAGACCACGTACCAGGTCAGCTTCCCTTAATGCGGATGCCCGAGAGACTGCTAGCATGCAACAAGCAGGACCTAGCAATCAACCAGCAATCCCGAGTGTAGGGATTGCCGCTCAAGAACAGACTCCAGTTGTCACCAGAGTGGAGTTCAACGACTTGATGAGAGAACTTAGGGAAAGCAGGAGACAACTGGGAGAACAGATGCAAGCTAATGCCAACCTGATGGCACAACTCACTCAACAGCAGCAACAGAATGCTGGGGGCAATCAAGCTGCTTATTCCTCTTCTGATAGCTCAACTTCTTCTGATGAGCCACCCAGGCGCAGACGCCGTAAGACTGAAACCGCAAGGGCAGATGCTGCTGTTCGAACAACAGGAGACCGCGACCAAGCCAGAACTGGAAACTTCCGAACTGGAGTACAGGTGGAGGAGGGAGCTCCAGATCATCAAGATGTTAACAATGTTGAGCCTCATGACGCACGATTGGCAGATCGCCAGGAAAGGAGGCATCAGCATGGACAGGCACGTAGAACTGACTCCAACCTCCCAGCTTCCATACAGACACCCGATCTGACAGCCATGATCAGGCAACTGATGAAAGAAAATCAGGGCTTGTCAAATGACGATTGGGGAGTGTCAAGAAGTCATACGCCGTTCACGGATGTTGTGCTGCAAGCGTCCTACCCCAAGAAGTTTAGCATGCCAACCATTCCTGCATACGAAGGAAAGACTGACCCCAGACAACATGTAATGAGGTATGAATGGATGATGGATTCAGCCAGAGCAAATGATGCCACCAAATGTAGGTGCTTTCCGATTACTCTATCTGGGATCGCTACTATGTGGTTCACCCGACTTCCTCCGCGATCCGTATCAAATTTCGAGGAGTTGGCAAAGAAGTTTATTGAGCAGTTCAGGATACACACTACACGCCCGAAGGACGTGATGTCTCTGTCGAGTGTAATCCAAAATCCCGGAGAGTCGCTGAAGGAGTACTTACAAAGATTCCACGTTGCGGCAACTGAAGTCAGTAATCCCAACGACCACGCAATTCTAATGGATGTGATGAGAGGTGTACATCCGGATTCTGAATTCGGGGATTGGCTGGCAGGAAAACCTCCGACTACGCTAGAGCGTTTCTACTCCAAGGCGCACCAGTTCATAAGAAGAGAGGAAGCTAGGTGGGTACGACGAGACAAGGCACCGGGACCCGCCCAAGAGTCAATTAAGAGCAACATTGCTGTGAAGCAATCTGGAGACAATTCAGGAAAGGTCCAAGTCAACGTCCAGAATAAGCCTGTGCAGCCCAAAGAGTCCGGAGGAAGGAGTCAAGGAAAGAGGAAAGAAGCGGGAAAGTGGAAGTCGAGAATTCCAAGCTACAACGAGTACACTCCGCTAAACGCCCCACTTGAGAACATTTACCTATCCACATGCAATACTTTTCAGTACAGAAAACCACGTCCGAAAGAATCGACTGAAGAACAGAAACGGACTGGGAAATATTGCCGCTTCCATGAAACCTATGGACACAACACGGAAGAATGCAGACACCTACATGACGCTATCGAGAAATTGATCAGACAAAAGAAGTTGCAAGAATTTGTGAAGGATCCGCAGGAAGGAGGACAGGGAACGTCCGACCCAGGTCGTGCACCAGCTCCACGTCATCCAGAGGAACCTGCCCGAACTGTTGGGAGACTGGTTATAAATACAATTATCGGCGGACCTCATCCCGCAGATAAGAACTGGCAAGAGATGGAGCGATATGCGAGCTCCTTGAAGCATGCGGATTTCGAGTGCTGTTCAAACGTAGAGGACGGGGCCCCTGCTAAGCAGCAGCGCGTGATGACAGACGATATTGTGTTCAGAAACAGAGACGCTGATCAGATAGAGGCTCCGACCATCGATCCCATGGTCATATCTGCAACAATCGGACCAGCGTATGTAAAAAGAATCTTGATTGATTGTGGAAGTTCAGTCAACATCATCTTCAAGAAGGCATATGATCAGATGAAGCTAGAGACAAAAGACTTGAAACCATCCAAAGCTCGTATCCACGGTTTTAACGGCGCTGCGACTGATGCAGTGGGATATGTCGAGTTACCAGTTGAACTGGGACAAGGCGAGCGTCGGAGGGTACGAATTCTACCCTTTGTAGTTTTGGATGTGGACTCTCCATACAATGTTTTCTTGGGTCGGCCGGCCCTGGCTGAATTTAGGGCGGCACTAGCCCCGTGGTGCTTGACTTTGAAGTTCCCAACTGACAAAGGAGTAGGCATTGTTCACGGAGACCAAGCAGCTGGTCGTTCTTGTTATGTGGCCGAGCTCCGTGAAGCTCACCGGAGGGAAAAAGGAAAGGGTACGGACAATCCTGTCCGCATCCTCAACGCGAATAATTGACAAGTAGTGCCCGAGCCCTGGCTCGGGCATAATTCTCGGATCTACGGAGATATAGATCCGAGAGACGACGATGAGAAACCCAGGGAAGAGAAGGCGGCACCGGCTGAATTAACAATCGACATTTCAGTTAGCCGTGACGACCCTTCGCGAATACTGAAAATCGGATCACAGTTAAGCCCCGCAATGACAGAAGACCTTAGCGACTTCCTCCGAGCAAACCTCGATGTTTTCGCCTGGACGCATTCTGATATGTGTGGGATTTCTCCCGCCATCACAAGTCATATGTTGAACATAGACCCGAAATACGTCCCAGTCAAGCAAAAGAGGAGAGGAATGGATCCAGAGAGATCCGCCACTCTTGGAGAGGAGGTGGACAAACTCAAAGCAAATGGGTTCGTCCGCGACGCCCTCTACCCAGAGTGGGTCTCCAACCCTGTGCTAGTAAAAAAGGCAAATGGGAAATGGAGGACTTGCGTAGATTATTCCGACTTGAACAAAGCATGCCCTAAGGACAGTTTCCCGTTGCCTAGGATCGATCAGTTGGTCGATTCCACAGCAGGACACGAATTATTGTCATTCATGGATGCGTACTCAGGATACAACCAAATCCCAATGCATATTCCGGACCAAGAACACACCAGCTTCGTTACAAATGTCGGGCTGTATTGCTATGTAGTGATGCCCTTTGGATTAAAGAACGCTGGAGCAACTTACCAACGTCTGGTGAATCGAATGTTCAAGGACCAGCTGGGCAAAACCATGGAAGTCTATGTGGATGACATGCTCGTGAAGTCACGGCAGTCAAACGACCACATCCAAGACTTAGCTGAAATGTTTAACATACTCAGGTCCTATGGAATGAAGATCAACCCGCTGAAGTGTTCTTTCGGCGTTGCATCAGGGAAGTTTTTAGGATTCATCGTCAACGCTAGGGGAATCGAAGCCAACCCAGAAAAGATCCAAGCCATTCGAGACGTACAAGCACCCAGGACTATAAAGCAGGTACAGAGCTTGAACGGGAAAGTGGCTGCGCTAAGTCGGTTTATATCCAAGGCAACTGACAAGTGCATCCCATTCTTCGACATAATAAAGAAAGGAAAGAGGAATTTTGAATGGACGTCTAGCTGCGAGGAAGCTTTCCAGAACCTGGTAAGGCATCTGGAGAGCCCACCGATGCTATCTAAACCAGTTGACCAAGAGATGCTGTACGTTTACTTGGCTATATCCCCTCATGCGATAAGCGCAGCTTTGGTCCGTGAGGAGGATCGAGTCCAGAAGCCGGTATATTATGTTAGCAAGCGTTTAACGGGGGCAGAGAAGAATTACCCTAAAATTGAGAAATTGGCTTATTGCTTGGTGATTGCATCACGCAAGCTACGCCCATACTTTCAAGCGCATTCAATCGGCGTTTATACCGATCAACCCCTGAGGCAGGTACTTCAGCGACCAGAAACTTCTGGAAGATTGCTAAAATGGAACATCGAGTTGAGCCAATTCGATATCGCGTACTTACCACGGAGAGCTATCCGAGGGCAAGCGTTAGTAGACTTCATCGCTGAATTTACCATGCCCGTCAAACCGGACGATCACGACATCATTCCCCCCATACGATGGAAGTTATACACTGACGGTGCATCAAATGACCGTTGCTCCGGCGCGGGCGTAGTTCTTATAACTCCGGAAAACCGATCAATCTGTTATGCCCTGAAGCTCGATTTTCCGGCTACAAACAACGAAGCTGAGTATGAAGCATTGATCGCTGGCTTGAAGCTTATCAAAGAACTCGGAATCAAATCAATCGAAATCTTTTGTGACTCGCAGTTAGTGGTATACCAAGTGCGAGGAGACTACCAAGCAAAAGGACGAAAGCTTGCTCCGTACCTCGTTCAGGTCCAGGAACTACTATCAAATCTTGAGCGTTATGACATTTCGCACATCCCTCGAGAACAAAACAAAGAAGCCGACTTGTTGGCTAAGTTCGCAAGTACCGACGATGTCCAGCAAATGGGATTGTATCCCGTGGAAGTCTTGCATGCCCCGAGTACGGGCGAGATGAAAATCGATCTTGTGTTGGAAACAGAGATCGAGAAGGACTCGTGGATAACCCCATTCAAACTGTACCTGACAACTGGGGCTTTACCAGAAAGAAGAAGCGAAAGACGACAGGTCCTTCGAAAGGCTGCGCGGTACGTAATGCAGGATGGATCCATGTACCGGAAAGGATTCTCAATCCCATTACTACGATGCATCGCTCATGATGAAAAAAGCGAGTCTTGAGGGAAGTCCATGAAGGGGAATGCGGCGACCATACTGGGGGGCAAACGCTAGCAAAGAAGATCCTCCGCTATGGGTATTACTGGCCTACCGTAAACCGGGATGCCGCGGACTACGCAAGAAAATGCGACAAGTGTCAAAGATATGCAAAAATCCCGAGGGCTCCGTCAACGGAACTCACACAAATGATCAGCCCTTGGCCATTCGCGATCTGGGGAATCGACATAATCGGCTCTTTGCCTCTATCCAAAGGTGGTGCGAAATACGCGATAGTTGCGGTCGACTATTTCACGAAATGGGCCGAGGCAGAACCTTTGGCCACTATCACCTCTAAGAAAGTCATTAATTTCGTTGTACGAAACATCATATGCCGCTTTGGTCTTCCACGCACCATCATTACAGATAACGGAACGCAATTCGAAAGTAGAGAGTTCAAAGAATTCTGTCTAAAGTACGGCATCGAGAAAAAGTTCGCTGCCGTTGCACACCCAAAAGCTAACGGACAAGTCGAGGCCGTTAACAAGGTAATCAAGTCCATACTAAAGAAGCGTCTGGAGAAGGTTGGAGGCAAGTGGGTAGATGAACTCCCGACGGCATTATGGGCATATAGGACTACCCACAAGTCCGCGACCGGCCACACTCCGTTCGCCTTGGCATACGGTTCTGAAGCCGTGATACCCGTGGAACTTGAAGTTCCATCGCACCGAGTGACATACTATGACCCCAAGACGAACCAAAACCTCTTGCTGGAATCACTGGACTGCATCGACGAAAAGCGCGAAGAAGCTGAGTTAAGGGCGGCGGCGCACAGACATCGAGTCAAGCGCTACTACGATGGCAGAGTCCGCCCAAGAATCTTTGATGTGGGTGATCTCGTTCTGAAGCGAGTCTTCCCAGTACCATCACGCATGAATCCCAGCTGGGAAGGTCCATATGCCATTGAACGGAAGCTTGGAGAAGGAACATTCAAGCTAGCGACCGTTGATGGCACGACACTCCCCCGAGCATGGAACAGTGAACATTTGCGGCACTATTACATTTAGCATGTTTCCCTTTCTTGTTATAGGCATTATTGTTTTCCGCATGTTTCCATTCAATAATGACTTAGTTTCCTTTTGGAGTTGTAATCGAACAATTTAGTTGATTTTCATTAATAAAGGCTTGAAGCCACATTTTCTATGAAGTTTCTGTATCTCTTAATCGAATGATAAATTACATTATTCTGTGCGGCGTACAGACTCATACAAACGATTTCCAATCTCCGAATCCCCAGAGTGCGGAGCGGAGTACTCTAAGTCCCCAGAGCGCGGACTAGAGTATAAACGATTTCCAATCTCCGAATCCCCAGAGTGCGGAGCGGAGTACTCTAAGTCCCCAAAGCGCGGACTAGAGTATAAACGATTTACAATCTCCGAATCCCCAGAGTGCGGAGCGGAGTACTCTAAGTCCCCAGAGCGCGGACTAGAGTATAAACGATTTCCAATCTCCGAATCCCCAGAGTGCGGAGCGGAGTACTCTAAGTCCCCAGAGCGCGGACTAGAGTATAAACGATTTCCAATCTCCGAATCCCCAGAGTGCGGAGCGGAGTACTCTAAGTCCCCAGAGCGCGGACTAGAGTATAAACGATTTACAATCTCCGAATCCCCAGAGTGCGGAGCGGAGTACTCTAAGTCCCCAGAGCGCGGACTAGAGTATAAACGATTTCCAATCTCCGAATCCCCAGAGTGCGGAGCGGAGTATTCTAAGTCCCCAGAGCGCGGACTAGAGTATAAACGATTTACAATCTCCGAATCCCCAGAGTGCGGAGCGGAGTACTCTAAGTCCCCAGAGCGCGGACTAGAGTATAAACGATTTACAATCTCCGAATCCCCAGAGTGCGGAGCGGAGTACTCTAAGTCCCCAGAGCGCGGACTAGAGTATAAACGATTTCCAATCTCCGAGTCCCCGGAATACGGAGCGGAGTACTCTAAGCCCCCAGAGCGCGGACTAGAGTATGAACAGTCTTAAGTCTCCAAGTCCCCGGAGCACAGTGTCAGCAAACCAAATAAAGACAAGAGAATCATCCAAACAAGAAGAAACTGAAATTTTATTCGATAAGTCCAAAATAGGGATACAAGATCACTCCTACAAAATTCGGGTCTGTACAAACTACAAGTTATGAAAGGTAGAAACTATTACAAACTTAAGCAAAAAACTTGTTGAACAAGTGCATCGATCATTTCTTCGACTTCTTCTTCTTGTCCGCCTTCGGTGTCTCCGACGACTCCTCTCCCTCACGTTTCTTCTTGGACTTTTTGCTTGCTAGAGAGACGGAGTCAGGAGTAGGAGACGGAACATCTAATGGTTTGGACCTGCCCGGGAGAATGATTTTCAAAGGTCTATTCCGCGGGTCAGTAAGTTCCAGGACTTCGGATTCAACCTTGACTTTGACCTTTCTCTTCTCCTCGTCGGCGAGACGATCCTTCATGCTCATCTCTGAAGTATGCTCAGAGGTGCCAGTAATTTTAACTTCGTCGCTTCCTTCGGCCGGAGACGAGGTGTCAAGTTTGTCATCATCGAGCGCCCCGATCACTTGAGCGTCTGGGCCGGGAGTCACCTCTGCGTGAGCAGCGTCGCTTGTTTTCCCAGCTTCCTCCTTGGCGTCGTCGCTCCTCGGAGTTGGCTCAGTGTCAGAACAACCTGTGAGAAATATAAGAAGTGGGCATTAGAACAAATAACCACTGTTGAAAAATGACGGGATCGCTTCGATTTCTAGAGAAAGAAGAATATCCTACCAGGATCAGGTTGACTGTCGGTGGCGCGCGGGGTTCCACCCTCCAGGATAGGTGACAGCACATGAACGCCAAGCCCGAGATCTTCGAGATCATAACTGGCGTGTTGCTCGAATGGATCAAGCGTCGACCGACCGCCCGATTGAGCAGCATAAGGAGCGGCAATGTGAGGAGTAGTAGTGTCGGCCTCTGACGGGCCAGCCTCGTTGTTCTTCTCTTTCGAAGGGGAAGAGCCTTTGCCATAGAGAGCCAATGCTACGGATAAATCCGATGGCTCATTCCCCCTCAGGAACTCCTTCACCAGTGCATCCTCGTCGATTTCTTCGGAGCCTGATTCGACTTTCTTGATCTTTATCAGAGTTTCCCATGCCTCGGCCAGGGATTCATGGTAGCCGTCGCCCAAGAATGTTAGGTCGCGGTGCATAAGGACGCGGGCTCCGTACTCGGAAATCAACGGGTCAAACATACTTTTGACCTCTTCCCTGCCAGCCTCTGCGGCCGCCTCAAGGCGAGAATCAAGCTCCTCCTCAGCCATTCTTTTACCCTCCTCACGGGCTTCATCCTTCATTCTCTCGACCCCGGCAAGTTCACCGTCGAGCTTTGCCTTGAGGAGCCGGGTAGCAACAATCTCATCGCAATACCGCTGTGATTCTTCCTGAGCGGCTATTTTGTCTTCTTTCTCCTTGGAGAGTTGTTCTTTCAGCTCTTTGACTTGAATAGCGAGCACGTCCCTTTCTTTTTGAACAGAGTCTTTTTCTAGGGCAAGGGCGCCGCTGCGCTGAACTGCTTCATCAAGCTCCTTTTTGTGAGCCACCTCTAAGCGAGTAACTGCCTCGGCAGTATCTTTTGCGCCTTGTTCAGCGGCTTCTAGCTTTAACTTATAAGAGGCGAGCTCTTCGTCTTGGAGTTTGATGATTTTCTTATCGCTGTCAGCCTCCAGAGTCAGACGGTCAATCTCGTGTTGACGCTCAACAGATACTTCTGATATCTTCTCCACCAAGTGCACGAATGCGTCATGTTGAACATAGACGTCATTGTTGCATGCAATGGCACTTTGCTTCACGTGCCCAGGAATGTGATGGATGGCCGGGAGGAATTTCAAACCGTCAAAACAAATCTTCGGAAACTTGGCCTTAAGGTCGACCATCTTTTCCGCAACGGTTGGGTCCACGGCAGGAGCAGGAGGAGGAGGCTTAGAGAATTCCGTTCTTTTACGCGGCTCCCGAACTTGCCTCGTACTCGATGAACTGGAATGTTGTTCTCGAGCAGCATCGGACTGATAGCCCTTCTGCAGAGACTTCTCTTTATCCGGCTCAGTTGTAGGAGGAAGATCACGGGACTGAGAAGATTGATAGTGCGCTTTCTTGCGATGAGACGATTCGCGCGGACGATTGTCCCTATCCTCATAATCACCTCGGTCCCGGCGTCTGCCCGAACCGGAATCCCGTCCGGAGTGATGAAATATTGAAGACCCTTGAAGGCGATCAAGTCCGTGGGAGCGGCCCATATCACCTGCAAAGAAGGAAGATAACAACGAATTAAGGAGAATTAACGAATTAAAAAGACTTGAAGTATGCTATGGAATGCGCGTGTGCGTGTGTGTCCTAAGTGTTCCCCCCGACGGACCCGTTCGTTTGTCTTTGCTAATCGGGGTATTATCTCTGTGAGCCGGGAGTTGAACTCCTACATTGCCTCTAGCGGGCGACGAGAATTTGAGAGCTTCAGGATCATCGAACCCATAATTAAGTATGTCTTCGGGGATAGAGAGGTTCGAGAGACCCCTTAGAGAACTCTCCAGACGCTGTGAAGAAGCCTCTTTTTCAGGAGGGATAGGCGTAGGTTTTGAGGTGTCGCCGACTTTCTCTTTCTGAACCGTATATTTCAGCTTTTTCTTTCCCTTCGAAGGGGAGGATGACGTCTCAATATCCTGAACTTCGATTGCCGGATTCCAAGCAGGACCCACGTTCTCGCCCTGAGTGTCGGGTGCATCACCCTCTCTACGCTCGCCTTCTTCGTGCGCGACGGGAGCGCGACGTGACGACGGGCCGGCAAGTTTTTTCCCTCGACCGGATGGAGGTTTGGGAATTGTAACGCCTTCTGGAAGGCTGACCCGACGATCAGGAGCTAGCAAGCCGAACCCCGACAGCGATTCATTTGAAATGATGGCTCGAATATCTCGGTCCTCGGTCGGGAGAGCTCTAATCGCGTCAACAGCATCAGAATATCCTCGGCCTTCCGGACGCGGGTTAATACCTGAAAAGATGAGATGAAGAGTTAGGAAAAAACATGACTCCCATTAAGTACAAGTAACGGTTCAGCAGAGAGACTTACTGCCTTCAACCCATCTCCTAGCGAAACCAGACGGGCATCGCACATAGAACCATTCCTGTTTGTACAGGGCGAACTTGCTGCAGGCCCCCGTCAAGATCTGGCACTTGTGATACGGCTCGAGGAAGATGAAGGAGGGGCTATCTTTCCGTCTCTTGAACATGTAAATGTATCGAATATCACCGGGGGTTGGAGGTCTGGAGAAGACAGCCATGAAGAGTAAATAAGTCCCATATAGGAACGCATGACCATTCGGGTGCAGCTGCGACGGAGCGATATCTATATACTGCAGCACATCCCGGAGAAATAGGTTAAACGGAGGCACGCTGCCCATCCAGCACATGAACTTGTTGCAGGCCGTGTACCCGACCGGGGGCAAGTGAGGACGGTCGTGTCTCGAAGGAACTAACACGTCGGTAAAGGGAATTCCGTGAATGGAACATATCCGTCGCAGAGCGGCCTCGTTGATCCTCGAGGCTTGAGAATCGACTGGATTGTCCAATAAGATGGTTGACTCTAGAGCATCGGGCGCCAGATTATGAGCGGGAGAGATTGACGGATTGGAAGCATCTGCGGCTCCTTGCTTTGCTGACGGCCCAGGCCTGTCAGATACGGTGGCAGAACTAGATTTTCCTGACATCCCGAATAAATAATGAACCTGGCTAAATGCTTGAGAAAGCTATACTTGAAAAACGTTGAGCGTTAGAATCAGCATCACGAATTTTCCCCCCACGTGGTGTGTGAACTAGTGCAAGCAATTGTGTAAAGACAACAATAAAGATATAATAATTAGCTGCGGATCATCGCTTTCGAAGACCGTCATCGCTGACCGTCTCAAAGGCCCGCCTTGAGGTGATTACAGTTTCAGGTTCAAAAGACATATGATTCCTAGAGTGACCGGCCTAAGTGTAGTTTAATAGTTATACTGATCGGCATTTTAGTAATGTTCATCGTCCTAAGTAAAGTGTTCGGCAATTGTATTGTTCGGCATATAAGGTGTTCGGCGATTATATTGTTCGGCATGAAAGGTGTTCGGCAATTGTATTGTTCGGCATATAACGTGTTCGGCAATTATATTGTTCGGCATGAAAGGTGTTCGGCAATTGTATTGTTCGGCATATAACGTGTTCGGCAATTATATTGTTCGGCATGAAAGGTGTTCGGCAATTATATTGTTCGGCATGTCAAATGTTCGGCAATTGCATTGTTCGGCATGTGAAATGTTCGGCGTTTGGGCATTGATTGGTTTTGTTTCGTTCGGCTCAATTATAGTTCGACTTGTTAGTGAGCGTTCGGCCTGGCCTTGCCCGGCTGAGGTACCGTTCGGCAACTGACCGTTACACCGACCGGCACATGACCACATGCGCCGGAGCAGCGAACGGCGCCGTTACCCTCTCCAACACCTCTCATTCTTTTTCTCCCTTTCGACCTCGATCCAACACGAGGAGACTAAGGCAATAAGCGGACATACTCCTAACCCCTCCACGCTATGTCGTTCGGCAATACAAACAAGCTATATAAAAACCCTCTACACGACTTCGTTCGAACATCTCGTTTGAGTTTACGATGAAAAATACCTAAGTGTGCAGATCGAAGATTGAGATGGAGTAGTTAAGTCTCAAATTCGGACGATTGAACGGAATTGTGAGAACGGAGGAAATAAGAAGTAAAAGGAGAAAAGGAAGAGAAGGGATTGGTTTTATAGAGGGAAATGGAGGAAGTCGAAGGGGCTATTCCCGGTAGAACCGGTCAATACCGGAGTACTCGGCGTTAGGGTGGAATGACGTTCGGCACGCTGGGAACGTTCGGCTCAGAACGTGTCGTTCGGCATCCCAAGCTTGTTCGTCTCGCACCTCCCTTTGCTAGCATTCTCGAGAGGGTACCTCCTAGGTAGATTGTACCAGATTCAAAGCGCATCACGTTCGGCCACGCAATACACTTTGGGGGGCAAGTGTTTCCTGGGGATTTGACCAGGCAACTAGTGCTCGGCATCAGAGAGTGTCCGGCATCCAGGAATGTTCGGCGAAGCAACCATCATCCATGAGTACTCGGCGTAGTACTCGGCGTCCTTAAGTTTCCGGTGTCCAGGAGTGTTCGGCATAATACTCAGCAGTGTTCGGCATCGAGACTACTCGGCGTAGTACTCGGCAGCAAGGGTACTCGGCACCAAGTAGTGTTCGGCAACAACCTATGCTCAGCGTCGACTAGTGTTCGGCATCCCATAAGTGCTCGGCATCAAGACTGCTCGGCATGCAAGACTGCTCGGCATACCAGAGTACTCGGCATCAAGGCTGTTCGGCATACAAGAGTGCTCGGAATCAAGGCTGTTCGGCATCAAGACTGCTCGGCATGCAAGACTGCTCGGCATACCAGAGTACTCGGCATCAAGGCTGTTCGGCATACAAGGTCGCTCGGAATCAAAGCTGCTCGGCATACAAGAGTACTCGGCATCCTATGGTGTTCGGCGTAATACTCGTCATCCAGAAGACGTTCAACACAACTAACCAGCACACCGTTCGGCATAGAAGGAATGGCTCGGCGGAACTCGTTCGGCGAGCCTTGCTCGGCATACGGCGACCACTGTACTCGGGCTGGAACGTTCGGCAATCAGCCCACTTGGGAAGTCCAGCCCATCTTTGCCTATAAATAGAGGGGCAGGGTCACAGTGAAAGGGATCCTTTTTTGGAGAGCAAATACGGGGAGACTCTGCCATTTTCAAGACTCATCTTCTCTACTCAAACACCTTCATTCAAGCATTTGATTCACGAATTGTATTTGTAATCAATCAATCATAAAGGAAATCAATAAAGTTGAGCAAAGTGGACGTAGGCAATTACGCCGAACCACTATAAATTTGGTGTTCTTACTTTCTGCACTTGAATTAAGATTGTCTTCTCTGTTTAATTGCTTTCATCACTTATATCTCTACACAATCTTTCTGAACGAGGTTAGTGACCAATTTTGGTGCTAACAAAGGGAGTACAGAACTTATTTCCTTTTAAAATTCCCTTAAAACATTCTTTCAAATCACATTAAAAATATTTATATCTAAAAATACTTCCAAATAATACAAATATTATATTCCAAAATCTTTTGATAACAAATTTCAAAATCCCGGAACTTAAGTTCTCAAATTTCCAATTTATATTTACTTTATTTGTAAACCCTATTTTACAACCGATATTTATAAAATTTCACTTCCTAACAACAAACATATCACAAACAACTATATCATTTATAAAATTTTATTTTATATACAAAAAATAATATTAGGAAAATAATTTCATTTACTTATATTTCGAAAACAATATTGTGTCGGTCTGCCCTATCAAGTGTTTAGAAATCCATATCGCTGCCATGGCGTCTTATGTACCGATCAGAATTTATAAATACTCAACATAACAAATTAACACAATATAAAAACATTTTATAACACTAACGAATACGCTCTGACATACACACACACACACACACTCAGACTCATTCTAGGGTATTTCTACCCTATATCTAATGAGTCAGACCCCAAAAAGCTATGGTTATCTCTAAACCAAAGCTCTGATACCAAATGTAACGACCCACCTTGTAACGACCCGATATTTTGGACCATTCGCATCCATTATAAGTGTATAGGTAGACACTCATGCCGGAGTTGAATTGCTCAAA
The DNA here is from genome assembly GCA_030737815.1 of Allium fistulosum. Taxonomy (NCBI): domain Eukaryota; kingdom Viridiplantae; phylum Streptophyta; class Magnoliopsida; order Asparagales; family Amaryllidaceae; genus Allium; species Allium fistulosum. The sequence continues at coordinate 1,361,856,113 of CM060902.1, read as the reverse complement.
ATACCGCGTTGTTAATTTAAATTTGGCAAAACTGAACATATACAGTAAATAAGTAATCACAGAACACAGACACAGAGTAATAATTTGCAGCGGAAATAAAAGAGATAGTAGTTCATGAAGCTACTATATAAATATATAAGTTACATCAGAGTTTACAACAGAAGAGTAATACGATACATCAGAGTTAAACCAGATACAAATCAGAATACATCACTGGAATCATCGAATACTGAAAGCAGAATAGATGGCTGGATCTTCAAGCAAATCTCCAACTCCAAAGGTGAGTCTCGAATACTGGATCACTCAGTTTGACCCGAGCGTAAAGCAAAAACACAAGACACTCGAGTCAGGATTAACATTCCTATATTAATAAATCCAACTCAAGTGAAATAGCAATTGAAATACAAGTAACTCAAAGGATGTTTGGAATAACCATCCTTTAAGGATCCGTTAAACTATCTACTAGGTAGTAATATACGCTAAGTAGATAATGTCTATCAGTAATATAAAATATCAAAATAGTGTTAAGTCATGGCCCATTCCACCCTTAACACATTTTTATTCCCAAAAGCATATACAAGACCGTAGTTTCCCCAAAACCGGAAGTCACCAGAGGGCAATCCATATACTAAAGGTACAAAACAGATTCGTAGTGGTCACGAATAGGGAATACAAGTATGACAAGGCACATGAGGCAATACCCAAGGTAGTGACACTACCGTTTGCCTGATCCGGACTGGTGAGAAGCAACGCCGCAGCGAAAGCAACAACGTGAAACAACACTCCCAAAATCAAGGGTGCACCAATCGACAACAAGTAATGAGTAGTTCGAAGAAGTGTGTTCACTTAAGGTAGCTAATCCTCCATTGGCCCGGCACGACTCCTGTTTTAGTCATTTCCAATTTGACACAAGTGTCAAGGCTATCCATTATCGTTCTCTTTCTTCAGTCATCACGAACATCATTCCAACCACTTCATTCTGGATCATCACTCCGCGTATAGTTATTAAAGTGGTTTTCGGTTTAGACAGAGAGTATGTCCATAACCGATTCCGGTCTCTTTAATAACTTTCGTAATTATTACACCGATTGGTCGTTTAATATATTTCAAAACCAAATCAATTTCAATTCGTAAATCAACATTTCACTTGTCTTTCAAAAACCAATTTCCATACTTTACGTTTCAAAACTTCCAAATCATAATTTCAAAATCTTATAATTCAATTTAAATTTCTATTTAAAACAATTCAAATATTGATCCAAGTTCGTATATAAGTTTCATTTCGAAATCATTTAAATTAACTTAATTTTAACATTCAAATCAATTTGAATTCACTTATCGATTTCATTTAATATTCGTTAAGTAAATTTATCATTCAAACAATTTCTATTTAACTTCCAATTCATTAAATCAATTATTTAAGTTCAACTTCCTTATATCAAAACTTACAAATTGAATTAAATTAAATTCATCAAATCAAATTCTTTAAATTTCAAGTCTTACATTAATTTCAATCACATTTTATTTCTTGTTAAAGAAATTCAATTTCACTTATTTACTTACTTAAATAATTTTCCAAAACTTAATTAAATAAGAAACTCAATTTCAATTATTTACGAAGTAAAATTCACTTATTCAAAAGTTCAATTTTTCTTATTAAAGAATCCAATTCAATTTAATCATTAAATAATTCAATCTTATTTAATTATTAAATAATTCAAAACTTAATTATTAAATAATTTCAAAGTTTAATAATTTCAAACTTAATTATAATTTCAAACTTAATTATTAAATCATTTCAAGGTTTAATAATTTCAAACTTAATTATAATTTCAAACTTAATTATTAAATCATTTCAAACTTAATTCAATCATTTCTCAAATTAAACAACATTCTTTCATCAATTACATCGTTAATATTTTATTCCAGATTATTAAATATTAACATTTTCCTTTCATTAAAAATTCAAATTTCATCTTTATTTCAAAACCATATTATTTATTCAAATAAAATCTTCGTTTTATTTTTAAATCAAATTATCGACCAATTGGGTTTTATTTAATTTTCTATCCTAGGTCAAAGTTCAATTTGGGTATTTATCATTTCAACCCGATTCCAATTCAATTCAAAATCAAAACGTAGCAAAGGGAACTTGCAGTGTGATAACTGGGATGGTGTCAAAGTAAATAAACAAGCAATAACAGCAATCAATATCAATCCAATAATCAATTCAAATAATCCCGAAATAACCGTATTAATTCGCATTGTTATTTGTACGAATTAATATAATTATCTCTAGAATCTACACTATCATTTCATGTAGATTAAAGATTATTACACTAATATTTATACGGTTCTTCAATTGTCATTCGATTTAAATTTTAACACTACAACAATTAATCAAATATACGTTTAACGGTTCAAAGTGTAATTATCACTATTCTACATGTCAATTAAATTAACAAATAAAAGGGGTCATATTCAACTAATCAAATTCAACATATATGTCAATTCAAATTTTTAATTATCCTACGTCAAATTTTCTTGCATAATATTTATCACTTTATACATTACAATTTTAACGTCCAGTTGTAAACATCAAACAATCAGTCATTTAACAATCAAACTGGATTATCATTGCATATATAAAAGATATTGGTGTCAGGTGTCACAGGTGAACTGATACAGGTAATAACAGTGTAAATATCTAATAGCAGCATATTTCAATTGTCGTTTCAATTGAAATCAAATTTAATAAATAATAGAACGTTACTCGTGAGTGATTGCTCACCTTTCGAGGCTAGAGAGAAAAGACGATGAATTGAGTTATGGATCCGAGCACGAATTCCAAATCAAAGCTTGATGGATATGGACTTGACGGACAAGCTGATAATAAGGGATCGATGAAACAATTGGAATCAGTTTGATATAAAGTAAAACAAAAATGTAAATTATATCGTTATATATTTTCTCAATTCAATATAAGGTTAAAACGCAATAAAATAAATATATGTACTACTTTAAAAATCAGTATTTCTATAATATATATATATAACACCAAGTTTTCAACCCATATATTTAAAAATCCAATATTTATATATATGCTATACCTCAAAACAATACTGCAATATGCGAATATAAGAACTAAGTATAACTGATCACAAAATAAAACTGTAGAGTAGTATAAAGTACTGCCACGGGTAATATCTTTTTTTTACATATATAATACTATAAACAAACCTTGTAATAATAAAACTGTAACAACCAAACTGTTAACAGCGAACATGAAAATATACCACTGTGAACACGTAAGTGAAATATTTATAAATGCGTTATATACATATACCTACAGGCATACACTATAACATGTATATAGCACTTTAACCCAGATATATAAAACACGAAATATATATAACATATATTGCAATATATATACACGTACCCAAACTAAGGCTGTAAGTAAGAAAAAGTACGAAGTCTGACGTTTTGTTAATATATATATATATATATAAACTAAACTTAACAGAAATTTAAAACCTCATGTATATACTTATATAGGTTCATATCTAGTACAAAATAGGTCATGCCCCTCACGTGGAAAAAAATATATATATATATGACTGTTGTACCAAAGCAAACATATAAAGGTAAACTTAGTATATATATTCAAACCTAAACTTCAAATATAAATAAATACAACCCTCACGAAATGATATATATAGACTTCTTTACCGTATTGTTTATAACCAAGATAGTTCACATATATTATAACTATCAGATCAATTATAACAATGAATATACAAACTGAAATGTGATAATACGCAAGTTAAATATGTATATATATATATATAGACTTATGCACTAAATAAACTAATATATATATAACATATAAATTATAAGCATATAAGAATGGTTACCACAAAGGTATACGGTGCGGTCGAAGGCTGCCAGGGTGTGTACGGCTTGACTGCATGGGTAGTGGGAGGCTAGGAGCTGATGGCAGTGGAGGAACCGAGCATGGGGTGGCTGGAGGTCGTCTGGGTATGAGAGAGAGCGAAGAGGGAAGCACGAGCCGCTATGGTGGGCTATGGCAAAGGTTGATGGGTTTCACTCGAGCAAACAAGAGGAATGGTGGGCTGAAGGTGGAGGGGAAACGGGACACGCGTGGGATGAAGATGTGGAACACGGGCAGATGGCTGCAAAACGAAAGTGAAGGAAGGGAGGTGGTGAGGGATGAATGGTGGCAGATTTGGGATGAGAAGGAAGGTCAGAGGCCGAAGCTTCCGATGGTGGTTGGTGACTCGGGTTTGGATGAGTTTTGGGCTGCTGCGTTTGATGGAGGAAGAGGCATGGTGAAGTAGGGGAAGAGGTTAAAGGAATAGGAGAAGGCAAGTTTCAGAAAGAAAGAAATAAAAGCTCAAATAAAATAAAATATATAATCTCGTGACCCAAAATGGAAGGCAACCCAAAAATGCATTTAACTCTGAGAATAGCAAAGGTCCAAAGCTGAAATGATGGGATATTAAAAGCAAGTGAATGAGTATGTCAATGGTGGATAAATTGAAGGACAAAAGGAATCCAAAAGACACGAAGTAGTTACCGATATAAAATCGTTATTCGCTGATTCTACTGCATGTCTTACTTCAAAATACAGAATTGAGTATACGACAAGGATCGGCACGACGAGACGATCAAAACAGTATATTGATATCAGCGGTATGATTGAATTACAAAATTCGAATTTTCTAATAGCGGAAAATGCAAGAAAAACGTTGGAAAATAAGATCGACGGAGCCAAAGATGTCCGAATTTGGAAAAACGACAAACTGACATCTTGCTCAGAAGATGGTTTAGAATTTTTCTATGTAAAAATATTTAGGTTTCAAAAACATTTTATTTTCATCGCTTTATAACTGGTTAAATTGAAGTAAATTTACGCGCGAAATAAACTTTCATATTTTCGGACGAAAATTTACCAGTTGCTATGTTTAACTAGACATATTCCAAATATCAAATTTATATTTCAAAATTTTATCATTTAAAATTTCACAAAAATTCAGCTAATTACGTTATTAAAACAGTTGAAATTTACGGGTCGTTACACTCTCCCCCACTCAAAACTTTTCGTCCCCGAAAAGGAACGAGGTAGGAGAATAGAAACAGCCAGAAAGAAAAACAGAATTGAAATACAAAATAACAATTAATTTAAACCATATAAATTCAAATTTAAATTAATTGATATTCAATAATTGATTTAATCTATTTGATTTCACTAAAATCAATCTCAACTATTTCTAAATTCATTATCTTATTATCCAATTATCTTCAATTTACAATTTATAACACCATAAATTTGAATAGTCTTTTATTATAATCATATTTTTTTCAGCAATTTAAATTCCTCTTTATTCCATATTATTGTTAAATTTATTCTACTTAATATATCTAATCACATATATTTAACCCATATAAATTAATTTAAACCATAAAGGTTTCGATTTAAATTAATTTATATCTATTAATTTCTTTTAAATTCAAGGTATTTTCATATGTTGATCAAATTTCAATTTATTAATTCTTTCAAAACAAATTTATTATCATTATTAACTGAGTTTACTTATTATCTTATCTAACTCTATTAACATCTTTATAATCAAAATTTAGTGTATAACATTTATTATAAACACTCAAATTTTATTTATAAATTCAAATTATCTTTTATATTATCCAATTACATATTCAACTTCTGAATGATTTAGGTAAGTTGTATTAGAATGTAGTTGAACAATATACAAATAAAATTTTCCCAATTCAATTATTCAAGTTTAAATATTTATTCCAAATTTTGGTTTTATTTATAATTAAAATCATCCTTTAACAAAATTTAAGAATTAGATTTCCGATTAACTATAGAAAATTTGATATAATATATTTATATCAAATTAAATTAAATTTTAAAATAAGATACCTATATATATGTAAATCAAAATATACTGAAGAAATTTAAATCAAAATATTTTTCAAAACAAAACCGTAGCAAAGCTACAGAATAGTACCTTCACTTCGAAACTCGAAAATGAACGTCGATGATGCGGCCGCCATCACCGAAATTATTTTCCAGCGACAAAGAGAAGAGTACTGATTTCAACATTTTAAAATTCTTTGAAAACGATTTATATTCGAAAATATTTTAAATACTATACACATTAAAACTTCAAATCAAAGTTTGAAATCACCGGAAATTAAATTCTTAAATTTTTATTTAAATTCCTTTCAAATCCCAAATCAATTTATAACCAAGTTTCATAAATTCATTTATTTATATTATGCAATAATCAATGGTTTACAAAACAATAAATGAAAGTCAAATATTATTATTTCTGACAACAAATTCATTAACAATTTAATTTCAGAAAAATTTATACTTGTATATATAATATAATCATTCAAAAATTTAATTTGTTTACCAAATTTGAAAATGATATTGTGTCGGTTTGCTCTGTTAAAGAGTTTTGGAAATCCTATCGATAGCGTTGATCAGACGAATCGATCGAAAATCCAAATCAACATCAACAACTCAAACAACACGATATATTTTTAAAACATTTTCAATATAATTTTACAAATACAATTCCTCGCTCGACGATACAAGAATAGATTTCAAAACATGTATAGAGATTCAAATTTGATGGAAATCAAATCAAAGAGAATTTTGATTCGAAAATAAGTTTGAAACAGAAGATAAGATAATTCAATTACCACAATCGGGAGATGGATGAATTTATTTAATTCACGAGCAACCTTAACCGGGTCGTCCGTAACTTCAAGAGTAAGATCGATTGCTGAATTCCGAGGTAAATCAACACTCGATCTCAAGAGATGGAATTCAGGTATAGCAGGGAATAGATAGCATCGTAAACCGAGGATACAGAAATCTCCAGTAAATCGATGCCTATTATAAAGGAGTTTTGCTCCTTTACGAATCGTTCGAAGATTGGCGAGACCGCCGGTCTATTATAGATATCATTCAAAATGGAGTTATGGGGTGCTCCAGAATTGAAAGAAGACGAATAGTGAAGGACACGAATGAATTTCGGAACCGAGGGGAATGTTCCAAAATTCAAAGGAATTGAATCAAAGGAAGAGATTGAAACTCGAATGAGAGTGATTCCGTAAATACATTTACCCTATATGTTAAGTTTTGCCTAGAGCTACCAAAGCTCTGGTACCAACTGTAACGACCCGATATTTTAGACCATTCGCATCCATACAGAACACAGACACAGAGTAATAATTTGCAGTGGAAATAAAAGAGATAGTAGTTCATGAAGCTACTATATAAATATATAAGTTACATCAGAGTTTACAACAGAAGAGTAATACGATACATCAGAGTTAAACCAGATACAAATCAGAATACATCACTGGAATCATCGAATACTGAAAGCAGAATAGATGGCTGGATCTTCAAGCAAAACTCCAACTCCAAAGGTAAGTCTCGAATACTGGATCACTCAGTCTGACCCGAGCGTAAAGCAAAAACACAAGACACTCGAGTCAGGATTAACATTCTTATATTAATAAATCCAACTCAAGTGAAATAGCAATTGAAATACAAGTAACTCAAAGGATGTTTGGAATAACCATCCTTTAAGGATCCGTTAAACTATCTACTAGGTAGTAATATACGCTAAGTAGATAATGTCTATCAGTAATATAAAATATCAAAATAGTGTTAAGTCATGGCCCATTCCACCCTTAACACATTTTTATTCCCAAAAGCATATACAAGACCGTAGTTTCTCCAAAACCGGAAGTCACCAGAGGGCAATCCATATACTAAAGGTACAAAATAGATTCGTATGGTCGCGAATAGGGAATACAAGTATGACAAGGCACATGAGGCAATACCCAAGGTAGTGACACTACCGTTTGCCTGATCCGGACTGGTGAGAACGCAACGCCGCAGCGCCCGCAACACCGTGAAATAACACTCCCAAAATCAAGGGTGCACCAATCGACAACAAGTAATGAGTAGTTCGAAGAAGTGTGTTCACTTGAGGTAGCTAATCCTCCATTGGCGCGGCACGGCTCCTGTTTTAGTCATTTCAATTTGACACAAGTGTCAAGGCTATCCATTATCGTTCTCTTTCTTCAGTCATCACGAACATCATTCCAACCACTTCATTCTGGATCATCACTCCGCGTATAGTTATAAAAGTGGTTTTCGGTTTAGACAGAGAGTATGTCCATAACCGATTCCGGTCTCTTTAATAACTTTCGTAATTATTACACCGATTGGTCGTTTAATATATTTCAAAACCAAATCAATTTCAATTTCAATTTTAATTCGTAAATCAACATTTCACTTGTCTTTCAAAAACCAATTTCCATACTTTACGTTTCAAAACTTCCAAATCATAATTTCAAAATCTTATAATTCAATTTAAATTTCTATTTAAAACAATTCAAATATTGATCCAAGTTTGTATATAATTTTCATTTCGAAATCATTTAAATTAACTTAATTTTAACATTCAAATCAATTTGAATTCACTTATCGATTTCATTTAATATTCGTTAAGTAAATTTATCATTCAAACAATTTCTATTTAACTTACAATTCATTAAATCAATTATTTAAGTTCAACTTCCTTATATCAAAACTTACAAATTGAATTAAATTAAATTCATCAAATCAAATTCTTTAAATTTCAAGTCTTACATTAATTTCAATCACATTTTATTTCTTGTTAAAGAAATTCAATTTCACTTATTTACTTACTTAAATAATTTTCCAAAACTTAATTAAATAAGAAACTCAATTTCAATAATTTACGAAGTAAAATTCACTTATTCAAAAGTTCAATTTTTTCTTATTAAAGAATCCAATTCAATTTAATCATTAAATAATTCAATCTTATTTAATTATTAAATAATTAAAAAATTAATTATTATATAATTTCAAAGTTTAATAATTTCAAACTTAATTATAATTTCAAACTTAATTATTAAATCATTTCAAGGTTTAATAATTTCAAACTTAATTATAATTTCAATCTTAATTATTAAATCATTTCAAACTTTATTCAATCATTTCTCAAATTAAACAACATTCTTTCATCAATTACATCGTTAATATTTTGTTCCAGATTATTAAATATTAACATTTTCCTTTCATTATAAATTCAAATTTCATCTTTATTTCAAAACCATATTATTTATTCAAATAAAATCTTCGTTTTATTTTTAAATCAAATTATCGACCAATTGGGTTTTATTTAATTTTCTATCCTAGGTCAAAGTTCAATTTGGGTATTTATCATTTCAACCCGATTCCAATTCAATTCAAAATCAAAACGTAGCAAAGGGAACTTGCAGTGTGATAACTGGGATGGTGTCAAAGTAAATAAACAAGCAATAACAGCAATCAATATCAATCCAATAATCAATTCAAATAATCCCGAAATAACCGTATTAATTCGCATTGTTATTTGTACGAATTAATATAATTATCTCTAGAATCTACACTATCATTTCATGTAGATTAAAGATTATTACACTAATATTTATACGGTTCTTCAATTGTCATTCGATTTAAATTTTAACACTACAACAATTAATCAAATATACGTTCAACGGTTCAAAGTGTAATTATCACTATTCTACATGTCAATTAAATTAACAAATAAAAGGGGTCATATTCAACTAATCAAATTCAACATATATGTCAATTCAAATTTTTAATTATCCTACGTCAAATTTTCTTGCATAATATTTATCACTTTATACATTACAATTTTAACGTCCAATTGTAAACATCAAACAATCAGTCAATTAACAATCAAACTGGATTATCATTGCATATATAACAGATATTGGTGTCAGGTGTCACAGGTGAACTGATACAGGTAATAACAGTGTAAATATCTAACAGCAGCATATTTCAATTGTCGTTTCAATTGAAATCAAATTTAATAAATAATAGAACGTTAATCGTGAGTGATTGCTCACCTTTCGAGGCTAGAGAGAAAAGACGATGAATTGAGTTATGGATCCGAGCACGAATTCTAAATCAAAGCTTGATGGATATGGACTTGACGGACAAGCTGATAATAAGGGATCGATGAAACAATTGGAATCAGTTTGATATAAAGTAAAACAAAAATGTAAATTATATCGTTATATATTTTCTCAATTCAATATAAGGTTAAAACGCAATAAAATAAATATATGTACTACTTTAAAAATCACTATTTCTATAATATATATATATATATATAACACCAAGTTTCCAACCCATATATTTAAAAATTCAATATTTATTGTAACGACCCACTATTTTGGACCATTCAAATCGACAATAATCCACACATGTTAGACTTGAATAATGCAAAATAACAGATTATAATAAAATTTGGAGCAAATAAAATCATTCACAGAATCACAGACACAGAAATATCAGAATAACTCGCAGCGGAATTTAAAAATACCATAGTGGTTCATGAAGCCACTAAATACATAGTCTAAAATCAAATACAAAATACATAGTCTGAAACCCAATACAGTTCTGAAACAAGTACAATAGAAATCCCAAATACACAAGTCTCTTAAAACAAAAGCTGAAATAAGACAACTGAAACTGAAATGGAAAGATAACTAGATAAGCAGAATCTCCAGTGACTTCGAGCTCCAGAAAAGTGAAGTCCAAAGCTGTGAATACTCAGGCTGACCCGAGCGTAAAATAAAACATAACACTCGAGTCAGGATATACATACTTATACAATGTAAACCAACTCAAATGAACTGTAGTGAAGGTACAAGTAACTTAGAAGATGCTTGGGACCGCCCATCCTCTAAGGATCCGTTAAACTATCTACTATATAGTAATATTCGCTATTATAATAGTGTCTAAATAAGTAAAGTATAATCATATCGGAAAATAGCGTTAAGGGGATGGAGAACCTTAACGCGGTCGGATCTTAAAATCATAATCGTAGTAAAGCTCGATATGGTAGGTGACACGGCACAACTAGGCAATGCCAGGGTAGATATACCAATTACGCATCCGGACTAGTGGTGACGCATAGCAGCCACTACCGCCCACCTCGAACAACACTCCCAAATCAAGGGTGGCCACCAAATCAATCACAAGTAATAGAATGGTATCGAAGAAGTGTGTCCGATAAGAGGTGCTACCTCATTGGTCCGTCAATCGCTCCTGTTTTAGCCACCTTATGCCAACTCACGGGAGTTGGGTCCACGTAACATACCTCAAGAACGTCGCCACCATCCTACTTTATTCTGGAATCTCCACCGCGTACACGGTTGTCAAAGTGGTTTTCGGTATCGACAGAGAGTATGTCCATATCCGATCCCGGTCTCTTTGCCAACCAATCGTTATTATAACCCGTGGTTATAGATTTAAACAATTTATCAAATATACTTTGAATTAAAACATTTTAAAACAAAGACATTATTCCTTAAAACAAATATTAAGTTATTAAATTTCAAAAATCTAACCTTTTCGGAGTTCACTTATTCACTTAAAACAATAACGTTAAGTTATATTTGAAAACAATTTTTATTCAACAAACCAACATTTATAAACTGCTATAACAATTCAGTTTTAAACAAAATCAGATTTTCAGCCTACTGCAGTCCTTAACAAGTGCTACAGTAACCCTTTATTAGTTTAGGTTCAATTTTTAGTTTCTGCTACAACAGCACTTACCAGGTACTATCATAGCCTTAGTTCATTTTAGTCTTTTGGTTCATTTATACAATCCACAACACTTAACAAGTGCTACAGATTCTACCTAGTTAAAAACTTATAAAATCATACATTAAAACGTTCATTTAAATCCTTTAACTAATTTTATTTCAAAAGAAATTTTTTCAAGTTAAAACCAAAACTTTCCAATTTGCCTATTACATTCATTTCAACATTTAAACTTAATTTCATTTTTCCACCAATTTAAAACTAATTTCATTTCAATTAAATTAACTTAAGTTTCGATCTTTCCTTTTTATCAAAATTTCAAATTTTAGTTTTGTTTCTAAAAATCAATATTCCTCCATTTATTTATATTTATCACATAGAAAAATCATTTCTATTTTAAATAAATCATTTAAAAATTCGGTTTAAATCAAATTAAATATTATTACAATTCTTAAATGATTTAAAAATATTCAGAAAATACATAAAAATAACCACGGGTCTGTATAATATTTTCTAGCCTAATTCAAGTGATACAGATACTATATCATTTCAATCCGTAATTTACAAAGAAAAATCCGGGTTTTATCATTTCAAACCCGCAATCCCAAGTAAATAAAATTTAATTGAAAATCGCTCAGGCCTATCATTTCAGCCCATAACGACCTTCCCTTATTCTAAAGTCCGTTCGGGTATGTATCATTTCAACCCATAGTGATTCTATTCTACAGGGAACTTGCAGTGTGATTTAACAGAATAGAATAACAGTAAAATAAGAACAGATATAACAGATGATACGATATGCAGTTTTAACAATTAACATCAACTATAAATAAATCACAGGTAATTATAACATCATTTATTTATTTATTTATTTCTACACATTCAGTTGCGGTCGTTTCACAATTATATAAGTATGGATATTCGTGTGAGGTTTACTCACCTCTACGGAGCTGGAGATCCGAAGAAAAGAGAAATACGATGTAAATCGAAAGCACGCGGATAGCACGATCAGTCGTTAGCGGATGCGCCAACTGGATTCAAACCAAAAGCACAATAAGATAAATAGACAAATCAAAGCATGCAAGAATAACCATTTCCAATGAAGCCATCAAACGAAAAGGAACAAGTAGAAAAATAGAAGGAATTGGTTCGTTCAGGTGACGTGGTGGACTGGGGTAAGCTACCTGAGTGGAGGCGTGGCTGGTGTACGGAGGCGGTCTCGTATGGGGTTGGCAGCAAGAGTTGGCAGGCAAATAAACAGGGGACAACAGCAAAACAAAGGCAAACCAAAAAGAAGAAAAAGGAATTGAAGGGAAGGAGATGTGGCCATACCTTGGTCACGAAATCTAAAGTGAAAGCTGAAGTAGAGAATACAAATTTTTTCTCTGGAAACTTTTGTTTGCTTGTGAAAAATAAAAAGGCAGCTGTTCACAATTTGTAAAGAGGAGGCAAACGAAAAGTTTTGGAACGGCAAAGAAATTAAAGCAATAATTAAAGTTGAACGGTAGCAAAATTTTAGGCAATCAATTATATTCAATAGGGGGAAACGTTTGGAAAATGAAAAATATAACGAACACTAAGATTTGGAACGGTAAAGGAATGGAATAAAATTTCCAGTAAAATGATAAGGCACGAATTTTTATTCTCCAAAGTAAAGTACGGTTGAAGCAACCATTGCTAACGCAAGAAATCAAATGGACAGACGAAAGCAGCGGACGTAAAGTGTAACGCCCAAAGTAACGTATAACCGTTATTTGTTTCAAAAAATATACCGTTTCTTTAAATAAATAACGTATCTCATAAACCAAAATTTAAATAGCTATTACCAAAATAAATAAAATTTGATTTTTAAATATAAGATAAAACAGATGTTAATATACGGAATGAACTGTAGAGTTTTAAATTTCTTGTTTCACACTAATTTTTACACTTTAATTTAAATCAATATTTCAAAATGTTTTATTTTTAATTAAAATTTCGTTTAAAATATCGGGCTGTTACACTCTCCCCCACTCAAAGCTTTTCGTCCTCGAAAAGGAACGAAGAAGGAAAACAAAGAAAGATAAGACAGAATAGTAAAGTACCTGAAATAAACAATTCCGGATTCGAAGCACGAATGCTCTCCTCCGTCTCCCAGGTGCAATCCCGTTCATCAGTGCTCCACTGCACTTTGACCAGGTTGACAGATTTTCTTCTTAGCTGCTTCGTACCTCGATCGACGATACGAAGTGGCTTCCTCTCAACAGTCAGATTTGGCTCAATATCCAAACTATCAAGAGCAGAAGGCTGAATAATAAGAGATGGATCATGCAGATAGCGACGAAGATGAGATACATGAAAGACATTGTGTATTCCAGAAAATTTCTCGGGTAAATCCAGACGATAAGCAAGAGAGCCAATTCTTTCAAAAATGCGGAAAGGACCAACAAATCTAGGAGAAAGCTTTCCTCTACGACCGAAACGAATAACATTCCTTAAGGGAGAGACCTTAAGGAAAACCAAATCACCAACAGCAAACTCTAAACTCCGTCTTCGACGATCAGCGTACTTCTTCTGTCTGTCTTGAGCAATCCTCATCTTCCTTTTAATCTCTTCAACTCTCTCTGAAGCTTCCAAAACCATCTCAGGACCAAGAACCAATCGATTACCGGATTCAATCCAACAAGAAGGAGATCTACAAGGTCGTCCGTAAAGAGCAGAAAATGGAGAAGTCTCAATACTGGCCTGATAACTATTGTTATAAGTGAATTCAACAAGATGGAGATGATCTTCCCAAGATCCTCCATAATCCAGCACACAGGCACGAAGAAGATCTTCTAAAATCTGATTCACCCTTTCCGTTTGACCGTCGGTCTGTGGATGGTAAGCAGTGCTCAGATTTAGATGAGTACCCAACGAATCCTGAAAGGCCTTCCAAAACCTACTAGTAAAGATAGGATCACGATCACAAACGATACTGAGAGGAACACCATGGAGACGAACAATCTCCCTCATGTAAATCTCAAACAAACTAGAAGCTGAACGGGTAGAATTGACCGGAATGAAATGAGCTGATTTGGTCAATCTATCCACAATAACCCAGATACTCTCGTTACCCTTCCTAGTCCTCGGTAAACCATCAATGAAATCCATAGAAACTTGTTCCCACTTCCAATTGGGAATCTCCAGAGGCTGCAATAACCCAGGAGTCTTCTGATGATCCGCCTTGACTTGCTGACAAGTCGCACACCTATTGACGAAAATGGAAATATCCCGCTTCATACCTTTCCACCAATATAACTTCTTCATATCCTGATACATCTTGGTTACGCCTGGATGAATAGAAAGTCTGGACTGATGATTCTCCCGAAGTAACTCCTGTCTCAATCCATCAACATTCGGGACACAAATCCTATTATTGATCCTTAATACACCCTTATCGTCAATCTGAGCTCCATTACCATCAAGACTACTACTTCCAACTCTGCTTCGAACACTCTCCTTAATCAATCTAAGCATTTGATCCTCATCCTGTCTAGCCATAATACGATCCACAAGAGGTGAAGAAACAACGATCTGACACAACAAAGCTTTCTTCCTACTCAAAGCATCCGCCACAACATTAGCCTTTCCCGGTGTATAGTTGATGTCGAGGTCATAAGAAGCAAGGAACTCTAACCACCTAACTTGTCTCTGATTCAAATCCTTCTGAGAGAAAATATACTTCAAAGACTGATGATCTGTGAAAAGCTCGAACTTGGTACCCAACAGATGATGTCTCCAAAGCTTCAAAGCGAAAACAACAGCAAGCAACTCTAGATCATGGGCAGCATAATTTACTTCATGAGTCTTCAACTGTCTACTAGCATAAGCAATCACTCTACCATCCTGCATCAGAACAGCTCCCAAACCTTCTCGACAAGCATCAGTGTATACCGTTAATCCCTCATCTCCATTTGGAACGGTAAGAACAGGTGCGGAGGTAAGCTTGTCTTTTAACTCATTGAAGGCGGCCTTACACTCGTTACTCCAAATAAACTTAGCATTCTTCCGAGTTAAAGCAGTGAGAGGTGCAGCAATCCGAGCGAAATTCTCAATGAATCTCCGGTAATAACCGGCGAGGCCCAGAAAACTACGGATATCAGTAGGAGTCTTAGGAGTTTCCCAATCCTGTACAGAATAGGGAAAAGAAGGATAAAAGAAAAGATAGAGTAAATTGAAATGAAACAAAGAAAGAGAAAGAAAGGAGAACTTACATTGATCGCAGCGATCTTGACTGGATCGACTGAAACTCCATTACTAGAAACAATATGCCCGAGAAATCGGACTTCATCCTTCCAGAAATGGCATTTGGAAAATTTAGCTTTTAACTGATGATTTCGAAGAGTCTCAAGAACAGATTTCAAATGTGACTCATGTTCTTCTTCAGACTTAGAGAATATGAGGATATCATCCACGAAGACAAGAACAAATTTATTTAGCACATCACGGAAAACACGATTCATCAAGTCAACAAAGAAGGCAGGGGCATTAGTCAAACCAAAAGGCATGACTAACCATTCGAAGAATCCATTTTCAGTACGGAAAGCAGTCTTAGGAACACTTTCCTCAGCCACTCTGAGTTGGTGAAAACCTGTGGCGAGATCAAGCTGAGAGAAAACAGTAGCACCATAAAGCTGATCGAACATGTCATTGATGCGAGGCATTGGATATCTATTTTTCATAGTGAGTTTGTTCAACTCCCTATAATCAACACACATCCGAAGAGAACCATCGGACTTGGTGACGAAGACCACTGCAGCTCCCCATTCAGAAAAACTAGGTCTGATCAGACCCTTGGAAGATAGGTCTTCAATTTGTTTCCTTAACTCAACCTTCTCGCGGGGTGCCATTCTTCTAGGAGGAAGAACTATAGGTCGAGCTCCAGGAATGAGATCAATGCGGAAATCAATTTCCCGCTTGGGAGGTAAAGCAGTAACTTCACCAAATACATCCGGGTAGTGATTAACTACACGGGTCGACTGAAGATCATCAATAGAAGCATCTAGAGAAAAGATAAAGCTACCAGCATAATCGTGAGGCATACGGCCCTGAATAAGCAAAGAATTTCCTCGATCATCCTTAAGAGAAACAATTCGGGATTTACACGAGATACGGGCATCGTGTCTATCAAGCCAATCACTTCCAAGCAACAGATCAAAAGCATCGAAACCTAGGACATAGAAATCTCCAGAAAATTTATGACTAGAATAGAAGAGTCTCACTTGCTTACAAATCTTATCTAGATTTGCGGGACCACCAATAGGATTTGAAACACATAGAGGAACAGAAACATACTCAGGAGAAAGGAGAGTTTCAAACTTATTACACAAAACATCAGAAATAAAGCTATGCGAAGCCCCAGTATCAAATAAAACACGAACAGGATGATGAAATAAAGTAAAGGTGCCCTGAAGAGTACCTTGATCATCGCTAGGAGCAGGAGCAGGTGCAGGAGCATGTGATGAAGCAGATGTGACAGCAAATACGCCAGATGGCCTTCCTTTCTGATATAAAGGACAGTCCTTCTTAAAATGACCCGGCTGAAGACAAACATGACAAAGATCGTTCCTGGTAACCTGGGGTGGAGGAACAGCAGCAACAGACGGATTAGGGCAACTATTGGCATAGTGTCCCTTCTGGTCACATTTGAAGCAAGTAATAGAGGAAAGATCAATAGGGTGCCTCTGGGAAGGAGCCGATGCTGAAGATCCTAAGCCCGGATGTTTGAGCCAATTCTTCTTTTGCTGGTGGAAGTTGGGCTTTCTCTTCTTGGAATTAGCATAGGAGGACTGAGATACATGAGCACTGGAAGCAGCAGGACCCTTGGAAGTAGGGTTCTCATAGCGAATAGCCATATCCATGAGCTCAGTAAAAGTGCCATGAACATGCGAAATAAGACGGTCGTAGAACTCTGGGCGAGCTCCAGCAATGAACTTCTCGTTCTTCTTTAGCTGAGTGTCGATAAGACCAGGACCAAATTTTGAAAGTTCATTGAACTTCCGTTCATATTCTGAGAAGGACATGGTACCCTGCTTGAGGTCCATGAATTCACGGTAAAGCTGAGATTTTCCGGCTTCGGGCATCCATTTTGCCACAAAAGCCTCCCTGGAAGGAAGATACAGAAACAGAACTTTAGATAAATTAAAAAGAAAGGAAATGGGAAAAATTCAAGTTAACACAAAGGATACCTGAACTGCTCCCACGAAAGATCACCTTCGTTAGTGCGAGTCGTAACAGACTCCCACCAATCTAGGGCTGACTCTTGCAGCTGCCATGCTGCTAACTTACGCTTCTGGGCATCAGTGATCTCTAAACATGTAAAGATTCTTTCCAAACTTCTTAGCCATTGCTGGGCTTCGATGATACTTTCTGAACCGGTGAACTTAGTGCCACCGAGCTGAGAGAATTCCTTGCAAAGGACTGTAAACTTAACGGGTGCAACAGGTGGAGGAACTGGGGCAATACCACGACCCCTACCTCTAGCATTTCCACGATTCATCCTGGAAATATCAAGAATAAATTTAGGACAAGGTACAGAGAAGACAAAGATAAATTAAGGTAAAATACGATAAGGTCACTTGGGTGAATATCCTAATAACAAAATTCCTAACAAGGTAGCTACGGAAAGAAGGAAGTTTAGAAAATTTCTTCTTAAAACAAGAAACCTTTATATCAAAATAATCTTTGAAAAATCATTTGAAAAATCATTTTATACTTTGAAAAATACGTTCACTCACAAGGAAATGATTCTGAGTTTGATTTCACTCATTCTAGGGTATTTCTACCCTATCTCTAATGAGTTTTTGCTCCATAGGCTAAGGTTTGCCTAAACCTCGCTCTGATACCAAATGTAACGACCCACTATTTTGGACCATTCAAATCGACAATAATCCACACATGTCAGACTTGAATAATGCAAAATAACAGATTGTAATAAAATTTGGAGCAAATAAAATCATTCACAGAATCACAGACACAGAAATATCAGAATAACTCGCAGCGGAATTTAAAAATACCATAGTGGTTCATGAAGCCACTAAATACATAGTCTAAAATCAAATACAAAATACATAGTCTGAAACCCAATACAGTTCTGAAACAAGTACAATAGAAATCCCAAATACACAAGTCTCTTAAAACAAAAGCTGAAATAAGACAACTGAAACTGAAATGGAAAGATAACTAGATAAGCAGAATCTCCAGTGACTTCGAGCTCCAGAAAAGTGAAGTCCAAAGCTGTGAATACTCAGGCTGACCCGAGCGTAAAATAAAACATAACACTCGAGTCAGGATATACATACTTATACAATGTAAACCAACTCAAATGAACTGTAGTGAAGGTACAAGTAACTTAGAAGATGCTTGGGACCGCCCATCCTCTAAGGATCCGTTAAACTATCTACTATATAGTAATATTCGTTATTATAATAGTGTCTAAATAAGTAAAGTATAATCATATCGGAAAATAGCGTTAAGGGGATGGAGAACCTTAACGCGGTCGGATCTTAAAATCATAATCGTAGTAAAGCTCGATATGGTAGGTGACACGGCACAACTAGGCAATGCCAGGGTAGATATACCAATTACGCATCCGGACTAGTGGTGACGCATAGCAGCCACTACCGCCCACCTCGAACAACACTCCCAAATCAAGGGTGGCCACCAAATCAATCACAAGTAATAGAATGGTATCGAAGAAGTGTGTCCGATAAGAGGTGCTACCTCATTGGTCCGTCAATCGCTCCTGTTTTAGCCACCTTATGCCAACTCACGGGAGTTGGGTCCACGTAACATACCTCAAGAACGTCGCCACCATCCTACTTCATTCTGGAATCTCCACCGCGTACACGGTTGTCAAAGTGGTTTTCGGTATCGACAGAGAGTATGTCCATATCCGATCCCGGTCTCTTTGTCAACCAATCGTTATTATAACCCGTGGTTATAGATTTAAACAATTTATCAAATATACTTTGAATTAAAACATTTTAAAACAAAGACATTATTCCTTAAAACAAATATTAAGTTATTAAATTTCAAAAATCTAACCTTTTCGGAGTTCACTTATTCACTTAAAACAATAACGTTAAGTTATATTTGAAAACAATTTTTATTCAACAAACCAACATTTATAAACTGCTATAACAATTCAGTTTTAAACAAAATCAGATTTTCAGCCTACTGCAGTCCTTAACAAGTGCTACAGTAACCCTTTATTAGTTCAGGTTCAATTTTTAGTTTCTGCTACAACAGCACTTACCAAGTACTATCATAGCCTTAGTTCATTTTAGTCTTTTGGTTCATTTATACAATCCACAACACTTAACAAGTGCTACAGATTCTACCTAGTTAAAAACTTATAAAATCATACATTAAAACGTTCATTTAAATCCTTTAACTAATTTTATTTCAAAAGAAATTTTTTCAAGTAAAAACCAAAACTTTCCAATTTGCCTATTACATTCATTTCAACATTTAAACTTAAATTTCATTTTTCCACCAATTTAAAACTAATTTCATTTCAATTAAATTAACTTAAGTTTCGATCTTTCCTTTTTATCAAAATTTCAAATTTTAGTTTTGTTTCTAAAAATCAATATTCCTCCATTTATTTATATTTATCACATAGAAAAATCATTTCTATTTTAAATAAATCATTTAAAATTTCGGTTTAAATCAAATTAAATATTATTACAATTCTTAAATGATTTAAAAATATTCAGAAAATACATAAAAATAACCACGGATCTGTATAATATTTTCTAGCCTAATTCAAGTGATACGGATACTATATCATTTCAATCCGTAATTTACAAAGAAAAATCCGGGTTTTATCATTTCAAACCCGCAATCCCAAGTAAATAAAATTTAATTGAAAATCGCTCAGGCCTATCATTTCAGCCCATAACGACCTTCCCTTATTCTAAAGTCCGTTCGGGTATGTATCATTTCAACCCATAGTGATTCTATTCTACAGGGAACTTGCAGTGTGATTTAACAGAATAGAATAACAGTAAAATAAGAACAGATATAACAGATGATACGATATGCAGTTTTAACAATTAACATCAACTATAAATAAATCACAGGTAATTATAACATCATTTATTTATTTATTTATTTCTACACATTCAGTTGCGGTCGTTTCACAATTATATAAGTATGGATATTCGTGTGAGGTTTACTCACCTCTACGGAGCTGGAGATCCGAAGAAAAGAGAAATACGATGTAAATCGAAAGCACGCGGATAGCACGATCAGTCGTTAGCGGATGCGCCAACTGGATTCAAACCAAAAGCACAATAAGATAAATAGACAAATCAAAGCATGCACGTATAACCATTTCCAATGAAGCCATCAAACGAAAAGGAACAAGTAGAAAAATAGAAGGAATTGGTTCGTTCAGGTGACGTGGTGGACTGGGGTAAGCTACCTGAGTGGAGGCGTGGCTGGTGTATGGAGGCGGTCTCGTATGGGGTTGGCAGGAAGAGTTGGCAGGCAAAGAAACAGGGGACAACAGCAAAACAAAGGCAAACCAAAAAGAAGAAAAAGGAATTGAAGGGAAGGAGATGTGGCCATACCTTGGTCACGAAATCTAAAGTGAAAGCTGAAGTAGAGAATACAAATTTTTTCTCTGGAAACTTTTGTTTGCTTGTGAAAAATAAAAAGGCAGCTGTTCACAATTTGTAAAGAGGAGGCAAACGAAAAGTTTTGGAACGGCAAAGAAATTAAAGCAATAATTAAAGTTGAACGGTAGCAAAATTTTAGGCAATCAATTATATTCAATAGGGGGAAACGTTTGGAAAATGAAAAATATAACGAACACTAAGATTTGGAACGGTAAAGGAATGGAATAAAATTTCCAGTAAAATGATAAGGCACGAATTTTTATTCTCCAAAGTAAAGTACGGTTGAAGCAACCATTGCTAACGCAAGAAATCAAATGGACAGACGAAAGCAGCGGACGTAAAGTGTAACGCCCAAAGTAACGTATAACCGTTATTTGTTTCAAAAAATATACCGTTTCTTTAAATAAATAACGTATCTCATAAACCAAAATTTAAATAGCTATTACCAAAATAAATAAAATTTGATTTTTAAATATAAGATAAAACAGATGTTAATATACGGAATGAACTGTAGAGTTTTAAATTTCTTGTTTCACACTAATTTTTACACTTTAATTTAAATCAATATTTCAAAATGTTTTATTTTTAATTAAAATTTCGTTTAAAATATCGGGCTGTTACATTTATATATATATGTTATACCTCAAAACAATACTGCAATATGCGAATATAAGAACTACGTATAACTGATCACAAAATAAAACTGTAGAGTAGTATAAAGTACTGCCACGGGTAATATCTTTTTTTTTACATATATAATACTATAAACAAACCTTGTAATAATAAAACTGTAACAACCAAACTGTTAACATCGAACATGAAAATATACCACTGTGAACACGTAAGCGAAATATTTATAAATGCGTTATATACATATACCTACAGGCATACACTATAACATGTATATAGCACTTTAACCCAGATATATAAAACACGAAATATATATAACATATATTGCAATATATATACACATACCCAAACTAAGGCTGTAAGTAAGAAAAAGTACGAAGTCTGACGTTTTGTTAATATATATATATATAAACTAAACTTAACAGAAATTTAAAACCTCATGTATATACTTATATAGGTTCATATCTAGTACAAAATAGGTCATGCCCCTCACGTGAAAAATATATATATATATGACTATTCTACCAAAGCAAACATATAAAGGTAAACTTAGTATATATATTCAAACCTAAACTTCAAATATAAATAAATACAACCCTCACGAAATGATATATATAGACTTCTTTACCGTATTGTTTATAACCAAGATAGTTCACATATATTATAACTATCAGATCAATTATAACAATGAATATACAAACTGAAATGTGAAAATACGCAACTTAAATATGTATATATATATATAGACTTATGCACTAAATAAACTAATATATATATATAACATATAAATTATAAGCATATAAGAATGGTTACCACAAAGGTATACGGTGCGGTCGAAGGCTGCCGGGGGTGTACGGCTTGACTGCATGGGTAGTGGGAGGCTAGGAGCTGATGGCAGCGGAGGAACCAAGCATGGGGTGGCTGGAGGCTGTTTGGGTGTGAGAGAGAGAGCGAAGAGGGAAGGACGAGCCGCTATGGTGGGCTATGGCAAAGGTTGATGGGTTTCACTCGAGCAAACAAGAGGAACGGTGGGCTGAAGGTGGAGGGGAAACGGGAAACGCGTGGGATGAAGATGTGGAACACGGGCAGATGGCTGCAAAACGAAAGTGGAGTGAGGGAGGTGGTGAGGGATGAATGGTGGCAGATTTGGGATGAGAAGGAAGGTCAGAGGCCGAAGCTTCCGATGGTGGTTGGTGACTCGGGTTTGGATGAGTTTTGGGCTGCTGCGTTTGATGGAGGAAGAGGCATGGTGAAGGAGGGGAAGAGGTTAAAGGAATAGGAGAAGGCAAGTTTCAGAAAGAAAGAAATAAAAGCTCAAATAAAATAAAATATATAATCTCGTGACCCAAAATGGAAGGCAACCCAAAAATGCATTTAACTCTGAGAATAGCAAAGGTCCAAAGCTGAAATGATGGGAATATTAAAAGCAAGTGAATGAGTATGTCAACGGTGGATAAATTGAAGGACAAAAGGAATCCAAAAGACATGAAGTGGTTACCGATATAAAATCGTTTTTCGCTGATTCAGCTGCGTGTCTTACTTCAAAATACAGAATTGAGTATACGACAGGGATCAGCACGACGAGACGATCAAAACGGTATATTGATATCAGCGGTATGATTGAATTACAAAATTCGAATTTTCTAATAGTGGAAAATGCAAGAAAACGCTGGAAAATAAGATCGATGGAGCCAAAGATGTCCGAATTTGGAAAAACGACAAACTGACATCTTGCTCAGAAGATGGTTTAGAATTTTCTATGTAAAAATATTTAGGTTTCGGAAACATTTTATTTTCATCGCTTTATAACTGGTTAAATTGAAGTAAATTTACGCACGAAATAAACTTTCATATTTTCAGACGAAAATTTACCAGTTGCTATGTTTAACTAGACATATTCCAAATATCAAATTTATATTTCAAAATTTTATCATTTAAAATTTCACAAAATTTCAACTAATTACGTTATTAAAACAGTTGAAATTTACGGGTCGTTACACACCTTTTTGGACAGTTTAAAATCGACAACAATCCACACATGTCAACTCAAACCATTTAAAAGGGAGTATTGTTATGGGGTAAATAAGAAAATAAGGGAAAAGAAAGGAAAAAAAACACATAATCTCACAGCGGAATGACAAAATATAATAACCAAATAAATAGTTCATGAAGCTGTTTTACAAATAACGTTTGATCACACTTTTACAACATATCAGAGTTATACATGCAACAGAAACAAATAAAAAATGCAGTGGAACAACATGATGCAGTGGAATAAATATAATAAATAGAATAATATACTAAATCTTCGTCTTCATCCTCCAGAAAATACTCTTCAATACACTGAAAAGCTTAGACTGACCCGAGCATAATGAAAAGACAAAACACTCGAGTCGTAAATAAAAGATCTTATGTAAGCTAAATCAACAATAAATAAATATTAGTGCGACGGCTCCAGAGATGTTTATGGAGTTATACATCTTCTATCCAGTGTCTAATGTGCGTGCAATAACTTAAGAGATGTTCGGGATTCCATCTCCTAAGGATCTATTAAACTATTTACTATGTAGTAATATATGCTATTATACTATGTCTATCAGTAAAGTAAAGTATTAAAATAGCGTTAAGGCATTACCCATATCCCCTTTAATGCATTTTTATATATTCCTATAGTCTATACAGATACTGTAAGCTCCACCAAATGGTGGTTTGCTCAGTGAGCACTCCATAGGTATGGTATAAACCAAACTCGCAGTGGGCACGATAAGGCATGTGACAAGGCACGCGAGGCAATGCCCAGGGTAGGATACCACTGTTTTGCGGATCCGGACTGGTGGTAACGCATAGCAGCTACTACCGCCCACCTCGGAACACACTCCCAAAATCAATTAAGGGGTGGCCACCAAGTCAATCACAAAGTAATAAATATGGCATCAAAGAAATATGTCCGATCGGAGGTGCGACCTCACTTGGCCCGGCGTGGCTCTTGTTTTAGTCACATCAAGCTAACTCGAGGGAGTCAGGGCTACATTAATACCTCATACAGAATCGTTCGCCAAACCATCCTACTTTATTCTAGAATCTCCACCACGTGCACAGTTGTTAAAGTGGTTTTCGGTATTGGCAAAGAGTATGACAATATCTGATCCCGGTCTTTTTAACAACCAAACGCTTATTTCACATCGGATGGTTCTTTTATATTTGTAACAACCCAAAATTTAACCCATAATAATTAATTCGTTAATTAATTAAATAATAAAATAACTTTGTGAAATTATCAAAATTTGGCCACGGGAGTTGCACCATTGTGTTTGTAATTTTCTGGTCAATTTCCATATAAAGAACGTCAGAATCCGAGCTAATATGAACAAGTTACAAAATAAACAAGAATCAAAGGATATATATATATGTGTGTGTGTGTGTGTGTGTGGAGGTCGACCAACCCCTTGCCTAAGTCGACCGGCCGGTTGACCTAGCTAGAAGGGCGATCGACTCCTAGGTCGACCCGCCTCTTGTTCTGAACGAAGAATTAATTCTTTGTGGTAGGTGCGATTTTAACAGCTCATTTGCATTCTTTTGCTCCATCTGGTCCTTCCGTGCTTCCATCCGATGGCTCTTATCAGCCTATGACGTGGTTGCATCATATTCAATCTCCAAATCCAACGGTCTTAGACCCACTTCTACCCATATAAATAAGACCCTAGGCCAAGTACTTTTTCTCATTTTAGATTTTATCCAATTGGGTTCACCTTATCAGGAAGGACCCTAAACAAAATAATTTTACAAGGAGAAAATCATTTTAAATTAAAATATTTAACAACTCCAAGTGGATCCGGGAAGACCAAAGGAAGAGCTAAGGACCACAGGTGAGTGATTGTAATTATTTTAGATTTTTAAGCAATTTAAAATAATAGAGTTTCCAATAGTTGTAGTTTTACTACGATTTTGGAATAACCTTTTTAGCAGTTATTTACAGTTTTAGATTTATTTTCAGTCTAGTTCTTTTTAGCTATTTTTTCAGTTAATTCTAGTTTATTACTGTTAATTATAGATTTTCCATTTTATTTACAGTTTATTTACAGTATTTAAGTTTATTTACTGTTATTTATGCTTTATTTACATCTTTTTCTACGCTTTGGATTTTCTTCTATAATTGTATGTTTTCTTCCACTTCTCCTTTTTCTTCGCGAATGGATTAGAATAGATTAAACGAGAATATGGATTAAATTATAAGAATATTGAAATTATGGAAAATAAGATGTAAACTATGAAGATTATAATTAAAATGGAATTGGACTGAAATTAAGCCTAATTATTGGACTTGGATTGAATTAAAAAGATTGGCCTAGTTATAACTTATAATTATAACTAAAAAGAGTAAATGATGAAAGAAGCTTATTTTTACACTTAGACCTTGGGTTAAGTAATACGCATGATTATAACGTAGGTTATAATGAGAAACAGAATAGAATGAGGCTTATTTAGAGACTTAGAATAAATTAATAAGCAAAGATAGCAAGAATAATAGTAAAGGCTTATTTATATAATTTATCTAAGTTAATAAGCAAAGACAAGAGTAGGACCAGTACCGACCGCATTCCCTATTAGACAAAATGGTGGTCTCACATTAGCCTGAAGTGAGATGAGCACGCTTATGCTGGTCGTTGTAAATAAATGGTCAATAAATAGAAGTTCAAATCACGGGGGATTTGGACAAGGGTGTTAGTCCTTGAGATGATGGTTTTGATGACAACAACCTTAGAATAGATTATAAAATATAAATACTAACATTACATGTTTAGATATATATGTATTTGCAGGATCTAACCATGCAGGTATCAAGAATGAAGACTGTACAGTATAGAGATTCAAGATACAGAGATAGAAGACTCATGAGTATCAAGATTATCAAGAGTTCAAGGTTAAGTCTGTTTTATTAGGAATATTTGTTAAAACTCGTAGAAAAGCACTGGCATCTTAATATCCAATTTATTCGTGGAATGGAATCCACTTCGAGCCCGTTAAAGGGATGGAACCCTAAGTAGGATGGAACCTACGAAAATCTAGTGGGACATTGTTTTGTATCCACTAATTTTAATTCAAATGATTTTACAAAATTATCTTGTTTTCAAAATGATTTCAAAAACCTTCCTTTTAAAAGATTCAAAACTCTCTATCCCGATTTTAAATAATTTTAGCCTCAAAACATCTTTAATTTCAAAGTCAAAATACTCCTATTTTTTAAATGTCTTTTCAAATAATATATTTAACTTTTAATATTTATTCTTAGATTTAAATATAAAATTATAATTAAATTATGTATTTATTGTTCTTTATATTTACTTATGAATCAACTATATTCAAGTATATTTATAAAGTTTTAAATAGTTTTTATATAAGATAAAATATTGTTTTTATAGAAATTCAAATTATCATTTTTGGCTGAGGGATGTCGACATGCCCCTAGGTAGTACGTCGACATAGTGATAGTTGAAGTTCAAATTCAAATTTCAAAAGAAGTGTCTATTCGCCATAACTCTTCATGAATGGTCATGGCTGTTGGTTTTCTATAAATAGGGGTCAGTTTCAACGAATTTTCAATCATATTTTTCTGATTTTCACTTCTCTTCGTCTTCCACATTTCTTATTTACAAAATCATACCATTACTCTGCCGAAATCAACATCGAATCATACTCGATTACTTCTAGTTTGATTCTACATCACTATCTCTATAAGGTTCTCAGTGCTATTCAGAGTTATAGGTTTCTTTGTAATATATTAGCGAGAAAAGGTGTGATTGTAGCCTTGTAAATCAATCAAGCGAGAAAAGGTGTGATTGTAGCCCTGGAAATCAATTGGGTGAACTTGTTGCCCGGTAAATCAAGTATCCCTACCCAGAGGATTGGTATTCTAGAGGGTGTACCTCGTAGCCTTGAAATCGAGGGTTGTAATTGTTGAATTGCTTTTGAAAGGAAATCCGTATTTAGTTGTGCGGGACTGGATGTAGGGTAACTCCGAACCAGTATAAAATCCGATGTGTTCTTTCCTTAACTGTTTTTACTTTATATTTGCATCTGTGTTTGATTATGTGTTCATATCTGTGTCTAATTAGTATATACATTGTTAATAAAGTTAGATAAACTCAAAAAGATTAACAAATTTCTTAAAACACTATTCACCCCCCCTCTAGTGCTAATTCTAGCCTTAAGATCCTTAATCTGCATTTCTCACATTTGGTATCAGAGCTTTGTTTTCAAAAGTTTCATTATCTGAATTTTGAAAAATTTCAAAATGGCTACTAGCACTAGTACTGCTATTACCACCAACACTAATTCATTTGTAGAAGGTCAGTCTACTGCCAGACCACCACTTTTTAATGGCAGTAACTGTGCATATTGGGCATGTAGGATGAGAATATATTTACAATCTGTAGGATTAGATACTTGGAATATCACACAAACTGAATATTCTGAACCCACAACTAATTTTGCATAGTGGACCACTGAGCAAAAGATTGTTGCACAAAATTACTCTAAGGCAATGAATATTCTATTTTGTTCACTTGAAAGAAATGAATTTAATAGAGTGTCAGTTTGTAAGTCTGCATATGAAATCTAGAAAACTTTGCAAGTAACTCACGAAGGAACAAGCAAAGTTAAACAGACCAAAATTTCCATGCTCACAAATCAGTTTCAGTTATTTAAAATGAATACTAATGAGTCTATTTCAGATATGTATAGTCGATTTCAAGATATTGTGCATTCTTTAATATCTTTGGGAAAGGAATTTTCGGAAGAAGATCAAGTCAGAAATTTTTTGAATTCTCTCACTCCAGAATGGGATCAAAAGACACTTGCAATTGAAGAGGCAAATGACATCAGTACTTTAAAGATAGAAGAATTGATTGGAAATCTAATGTCGTTTGAAGTTCAAATGATCGGGAGAAGAGAAAGCAAAGCATCTGAAAAGAAATCAATGGAATTCAATGCATTGACCGATGGATCAGACTCAAACAGTGACAATGATGAAGAGATAGCATTTATGACCAGAAATTTTAGGAAATTTCTGAAGTACAGAAAATTGAATAGTTCCAAGAGAAACAACTTTAAGAATTCCGATAATCAAACTACAGTACCAAACTTTATCAAATGCTTCAATTGTGATGAAACAGGTCATATAAAAAAGAACTGTCCGTATCCAGAAAGGCAGAATCCTCCTATGAACAATGAACCAGCAAAGAAACGGAAGCATGCATTTACTGCTACTCTAGATGACTCAGACTCGTCCTTAAGTGATGATGATCAAAAGACGGATAATTCGAATTTGTGTTTCACTGCAGTTCACGACTCCGACGAGTTCAAAGAAACGGACTCAGAAAAAGGTACACGTTTATAATATAATTGGTTGAAATTGCTTGCATAGAATTAGTTGCTTGATTGTTTGATTGATTGATTTTAAATTGATATGCTGTTTGAATTTTAAAATTTATTTTCTATTTTTACTATTATTTTATTATTTTATTATTATTATTTTTATTATTTTTGACACATTCTGAAATATATTATAAGTAAAATAATATTTCAGAAATATAGACATTAATAATAATATTTATATATATGTATATTATATATCTTAGGAAAATCATATCATGAAAATTCACAGGCACATGTTGACATGGCCCCTACCACGATGTCGACATGCCTACCTGAATTTGAATTTCAAATTTTAAATTCAAGAGTTTGAATTTCCCTCCACCTTTTCACTTCATTTATTTCTCTGAAAAGATACCTTTTGACCAGAGAATATGTCCTTTGAAAGTCTATTTATCCACTATCTTTTATCATATCTTTTCACTTTCATTTTCAAATTCAAACTCTCTCTTCATATCTTCAAGCACTCTACTCTCTACTCTAATGGCTTCTTCAAGCAACCCCTCAACCATGAGAATTTCCAGAAAAATCAAAGAGCAATTATTCAATGATCTGGAGGCAATTAAAGCATACATCAATTATGTTAATTATGCCAAAGTCCATCCTGGAAAATTTGCTATTTTTCAAGATTTTTCTTCTTATGAAATTGATTCCCTTTTTGCAAACAATGGTGTTTTAAGTCTTATTGATTCTTCTCAAAACGATTTTGTTTGCTATCCTAATCTTGTCAAAATCTTTTATGCTAATCTAAACCGTGCTTTTTATAATGGAAATGAGAATGAGATTTGGAGTAGTGTCAAAGGGACTCAAATTGTTTTGAATTGTGATCTCTTGGGTACCATTCTTAATTGCAAAAACACGGGAATGGATCTTTCTAGTTTTAAAATCGATGAACATGATCGTGAGACATTTCATCATATTTTTGAAGGAGATGAAAACTTTGAATTTAAAATCCGAAACTTTCGTCCTAAAGCAAGGATTGTTAATCTTCTTTTGCAACATACTTTGACCCCAAGATCGGGAAACTTTAACAATCCTACCTCAAAAGTGTGCAAAGCACTTTTTGGTATTTTTGGAAATTATGACATCAATTGGTCGCATGTTATTTTGGATGAACTTCGTCCTAAAAATTTTGAAATGGGAGAAAACACTTTATATCATGGAATTTACCTTACTCGGATTTTTAACTATTTTGGAGTGGATTTCAAAGGTGAAGAATTTGTCTCTAGAAAAGTTTTTAATATCTCAAACATTTCTCTCATGAAAATCCCATATGTTTTTCAACCTTATGAGACTCTTACCGAAAAGGAAGAGCGCTTGGCTCATGAAGAAATGGAAGAGGAAGAAGAAGAAGAAAGGGATGAAATGGAAATAGAAGAAGAAGAAGAAGAAGGTGAAACATCCTTAGAAAGTATTGAATACCCTTCCAATCCATCCAACAAAACCCTTCTCAAAAACCAAAAGATAATTGTGGAGAATCAACGGATTTTAAAACGATCCGTTAGAAAGAAGTTGGATAACATGTCTTCGAAGATGAATAAGTTCTTTTCAAAAGTCAGCAAGAAACTTGGACTATCTTCATCATCTTCAACTTCTAACTAGTTTTATCTTTTAGTATCTTATTGTATTTTTCTTAGTTTGTTTCGAATGTTCGTGTAGTTCCTTATGTTTAATCATTGTATTATCCAATTATGCAATGAAATTGAATTTCCTTCCTGTCATCTAGCTTATTTTATATCTAGAATAAATGTTAGTATATTATAGAAATATATATACACATCATTATTCACAAAATAAAATTATCATCAATTTTCACTAAAGTATGTCGACATACCCCTCTTGACCATGTCGACATGTACTGGTCAGAAGTGACTATTGATTTTGAATTTGAAATTGAATAACTACCAAATGTCTATTCATTTCAAATGAATTTCTACACCTATATATACCTTTGTCTTCCAGAAATCTTCACTGAAATTTATTTCGCATTAACTATATCCTTCATTTCTTTCTCTAATTCAATTATGGCCAATCCTGTTCATAATCTATCTGAAAATCTTGAAGAAACACTCAATTCATTCAAGAATATTCTCGCTATCATCCTCCGTAATCAGCGTCACTTAGAATTAAGTAAAATGCAGATGATCAAGGAATAAGAGAGACACTTCGATGCAATTCGTTGGATGATCTCCTCCCTGCACAAAGACGATAATGAAGCACATCCTCCTATTTCTCTATCTGTTGATAATGAAAATTGGGATGCTATCAAACAAGACCCTATCTTTGGAGAAGAAGGATGGGTTGATGTTCCTCGTAATGTTTAATTTTCTTTCTTTGATTGAATTGTTTGAATTAATTTGTTTGTTTTGGTTTGGATTAATACTTTGTGTGGATTGATTTCATTGGGTTTGAAGTTTGATGTGTGAAACATGTATATATATACATTAAAATGAATATAGTCTTTAGTTAAGTTATTATGCTCATAAGTATCATTATTTCTTAATCTATATATTATATATTCCGTTGTATAGTTTATCAATGCAGGTACTAAAGTCCAAGAGTAAGGGGGAGTAAATTTTTGTTGATGACAAAGGGGGAGAATTATAAAATAGGGTAGTTAGGCATAGATTAAGGGGGAGTTGTTAGTTTTAGGGGGAGTTATTAGGATAGAAGTGATATTTTATAAACAAAGGTTGTCATCATCAAAAAGGGGGAGATTGTTAGTCCTTGAGATGATGGTTTTGATGACAACAACCTTAGAATAGATTATAAAATATAAATACTAACATTACAAGTTTAGATATATATGTATTTGCAGGATCTAACCATGCAGGTATCAAGAATGAAGACTGTACAGTATAGAGATCAAGATACAGAGATAGAAGACTCATGAGTATCAAGATTATCAAGAGTTCAAGGTTAAGTCTGTTTTATTAGGAATATTTGTTAAAACTCGTAGAAAAGCACTGGCATCTTAATATCCAATTTATTCGTGGAATGGAATCCACTTCGAACCCGTTAAAGGGATGGAACCCTAAGTAGGATGGAACCTACGAAAATCTAGTGGGACATTGTTTTGTATCCACTAATTTTAATTCAAATGATTTTACAAAATTATCTTGTTTTCAAAATGATTTCAAAAACCTTCCTTTTAAAATATTCAAAACTCTCTATCCTGATTTTAAATAATTTTAGCCTCAAAACATCTTTAATTTCAAAGTCAAAATACTCCTGTTTTTTAAATGTCTTTTCAAATAATATATTTTACTTTTAATATTTATTCTTAGATTTAAATATAAAATTATAATTAAATTATGTATTTATTGTTCTTTATATTTATTTATGAAATTCAATTATATTCAAGTATATTTATAACGTTTTAAATAGTTTTTATATAAGATAAAATATTGTTTTTATAGAAATTCAAATTATCATTTTTGGCTGAGGGATGTCGACATGCCCCTAGGTAGTATGTCGACATAGTGACATTTGAAGTTCAAATTCAAATTTCAAAAGAAGTGTCTATTCGCCATAACTCTTCATGAATGGTCATGGATGTTGGTTTTCTATGAATACGGGTCAGTTTCAACGAATTTTCAATCATATTTTTCTGATTTTCACTTCTCTTCATCTTCCACATTTCTTATTTACAAAATCATACCATTACTCTGCCGAAATCAACATCGAATCATACTCGATTACTTCTAGTTTGATTCTACATCACTATCTCTACAAGGTTCTCAGTGCTATTCAGATTTATAGGTTTCTTTGTAATATATTAGCGAGAAAAGGTGTGATTGTAGCCTTGTAAATCAATCAAGCGAGAAAAGGTGTGATTGTAGCTTGTAAATCAATTGGGTGAACTTGTTGCCCGGTAAATCAAGTATCCCTACCCAGAGGATTGGTATTCTGGAGGGTGTACCTCGTAGCCTTGAAATCGAG
This sequence comes from Allium fistulosum, assembly GCA_030737815.1. Classification (NCBI taxonomy): domain Eukaryota; kingdom Viridiplantae; phylum Streptophyta; class Magnoliopsida; order Asparagales; family Amaryllidaceae; genus Allium; species Allium fistulosum. The sequence goes on along the minus strand of CM060902.1, from coordinate 1,361,822,741 downwards.
GGTTGTAATTGTTGAATTGCTTTTGAAAGGAAATCCGTACTTAGTTGTGCGGGACTGGATGTAGGGTAACTCCGAATGTGTCGACCGCCCATGACCCCTGCACCGAATCTAGAGATAGTGCGCTGTAAAGTGTGCCAGGCGACCATGGACGATTGTCAGGGTAGATCAAAATAACAGGATCTATCGTATTACTCACAGCGCATGGACAAAATACAATAGAACATATGTATAGTGAAGCTTTATAGAATAAGATGCCATCATATAAAACTCCATAATAGCTGAATACAAGCATCCAAATAGTCAATACATCAAGCCTCACTACATAACACTCAGAGATTATACAAACAGCGGAACATCCAGTACATATAAGAAGATAATATGCAACCCTCTAGCTCGTCTTCGATATCAGCATCTTGAGAAGAGAACAGCACCTGTCACCTGCTACCTAGTCTGCCCGTCCCAAAATGGACGAACAGCCCAAGGCAATAAGAGTTAAAACATAAAGCCTTGAGTCAGACAACAGTCTTAGTGAGCAGTAAATTAACTAACAACATACCAAAAGAGCATAAAGGAAAAGGAATAGGAATACAACCCTCCCACTCCAACCTCATTCTACAGTGATAGCCCCTAGACACACACTAAGCAGAAGCAAACATAGCAGAGCATACAATTTAAAGTAAAGTAATTATCACTCGAGTCAAGGGTGATGTTTTCCAAGCACAAACCCCCAAGCCTAAACCAAGATCAGATAAGCACCTGGGAAACATTGCTCTTGAGACCGAATGACGATACAACCAAACATCCATGACTCTGGCTATCACTGTTATCATTGCTTCGATATCACCGTTAATTGAATGACCGGCACATTCTTTCAGCCGTCTGTCAAGGGCTAATGGAAACCCCGGTTCTAGACATAACTACCGCACGTCGTCGCAGCCCGTGCCTAGGACTATCGAATCTGCCCAGAGTACTCGACCATCAACAGTTGGCCGTTGGGACTATCGAATCTGCCCAAACGTACTCTTGCTTAGAGCATGCTAGAACCTTCAACAACGATGCTATCCAATCCTCCTAGTCATCCTCCTTGATGGCTATTTCCATACTAGCTCAAGCGCCTCTCAAGCATCCATTACTCTTAACTCGAATCATATCACCGAGTTACCAACGTGCTTGGAATGATCCCGTCTGGATTAAACCAAGACTATCTCATATCATACTTTGCTTCATCACATCCTCGCAAAGTCTCATCTCAACATCATCATCTATGCATAAGAGCTTCATCATCCCGCTACATATGCCACGAGCAGCTTTCCCAATTCAAGAGCCTTTCCCTTAGCTTTTGAATCGTCTTCGGTCTAAATCAAATCATAAATCATCTGATTCATAGAAATCAACCAAGTCAAACATTAATCCAACAATCAAGCATTCAAATAAGATCTAAATAGACAATTATCACAATAATGGCAATTTCGTAAATAAAGTGTTGAAAGTCTAACAAGCATGAAATCATGAGAATTATCTCTACAATCTTGATGAATGAACTTGCATAGGTTATCACTTAATAAAAATGGTTGTCAAGTCATCATGAACAATGGATCTATATGGATCTACACTTAGGATGAAGAAAATGCATGGAAATCACTACTTTAACACCAAATCGAGCCAACAATCCGATATACTCCTTTGGATCCGTGTGAGAGATAATCACCACTCACCAAATCACCTAATCAACCTCAAATCAACACGCTTCAGATGTGGACAGCGAAGGATCAAGCTTGATCTATCACGAATCCGCTTCAAACGAAGAAATCTCACTTCAAAGGATGAAGATCTTCAATCCAAGCTCTTGAATCTTCAATCTTGATCTTCGATTTGGATGAAAGGAAGCACTAGATTAGAGTGGAGAAAAGAAGTGAAGAAGTGTAGAAGTCGAGCTCTCAAAATGGCAGCACTTCGTCGCTTCAAAATCCGGATCCCAAAAATGAAGCCAACCCCCTTCTATTTATAGCAGAAATTTCCCTAGGTCGCTCGGAGTTAGGTCGTATACGACCTATAGAGCCACGACCTACGACCTATAAACCCCACCGACCTAAAACCTCTTCGACCTAACAACCTAAGTCCAAGCGCATTTACGACCTACCAGGCCAACCTATCCATGAGTTAAGACTTAGCAGCGCTTGCGACTTAACAACCTCTTAGGTCGCTCACGACCTACCACCTTAAGTCTTCACGCGACCTAAAACACCACTCTCGCGACCTAACACTTAGACGCGACTTCTTAGCGACCTAACAATGCTACGGCATAACTTCTCAGCGACCTAACACATAAGTGTTTTCTCGCGACCTAACAACTAATAGCCTAGCGACCTAACTACACCCAAGACATACGACCTAACTACTCCTACCTTAGGTCACTGCCGACCTATCCTTCTTAGCTAGGATATGACCTATATTCACTAACTCTCTAGCAATGGCTATCTCTTAGGTCGCTAACAATTAGGTCGTTGACTACTAGTTTCCTTAGGTCGCTTTCCCATAGGTCGCCTAATCCTATAGGTCGCTCCAGCCAACCTAGCACTTAACCAATTCACCTTCTTAGGTCATCTAGACGACCTAACTATGCTAACTCGGAACCACTAGGTCGTTAACTACTGGGTTGTTAACTCGCTACTCCTATAGGTCGCTCCAAACTGTCCACGACCTAAACCACCATACAACTTATCTTCTGAACGACCTAATACTTAGGTACGACTCAAGACAGTGCGACCTACCACTTAACCTGGCTACGACCTAACTTTGCTAACCCAACTACTAGGTCGCTGCCTCCTATCTCTTAGGTCGTTAACCACCTTAGGTCGCTCCAACACCCTACGACCTAAGCTACCAAGACATAACGACTTACGACCTGAAGCCCTTAAGTCGGTCACGACTTAAGACTTAACCAACTTCTACCAAAAAAAATCTGAAACAACTTAAAAATGCTGAAAATTCCAGATTTTGACAAACTTTTCGATCCGTAGAAATACGGGTCGTTACATTCTCTCCCCCTTAGGAATTTCGTCCCCGAAATTCCAAGCAACAAAGCAATCAAAGACTATTCTGTACGCCTACCATCCATAGCAATCAACAAACCATGCATCTAATTCTAGCTTAGCGTACATAATTCTAAAATTATAACAAGTTACAATTTCGTTAGATGACACGACACCTTAGGGCCATACCTTGAAGAGTTCAGGATGAGCTGCTTTCATCCTCTCTTCCACCTCCCACGTACAGTCGTTATCATCATCACTCCATTATATCTTGAGCAACTTAACTACCTTCCTCCTTAGCTGTTTCGTGTTGGTTTCAACAACACGAAGCGGCTTACGAGGTCTTCTATCGACTGGACCAACTTCGAAATCTTCATAGCTATCGACAGAAACCACTGTATTCGAGTCGTGCACATACTTCCGTAGATACGATACATGAAAAACATTGTGCACACTCGACATCTTCTCTGGTAATTCCAATCTATAAGCGAGCTTTCCAATTCGCTCGATAATCGGAAATGGTCCAACAAATCTCGGAGTCAATTTTCCTTTCTTCCCGAATCGGATAACATTCTTCAGAGGAGAAATCTTCACAAAAACCAAATCTCCAACGTCGAATTCTAAATCCTTACGACGCTTATCGGCATAACTTTTCTGACGGTCTTGGGCTGCCTTCATCCGTTGCCGAATGATCTCTATACAATCTGAAGTCTGTCGAATCATTTCTGGCCCAAGTATCAGCTTTTCCCCAGTTTCTATCCAACACGTCGGAGAGTTACACGGTCTTCCATACAATGCCTCATACGGTGCCATACCAATGCTTGACTGGTAACTGTTGTTGTATGAAAACTCCACCAAATGAAGGTGATCTTCCCATGATCCTCCAAAGTCCAAAACACATGCTCTAAGAAGATCTTCCAAAACTCGGTTGACTCTCTCGGTCTGGCCATCTGTTTGGGGGTGATAAGCTGTACTCAAACACAACTCGGTTCCCAAAACTTCCTGGAAGCTCTTCCAAAATCCACTAGTGAACAATGGATCTCGATCGCTCACTATGCTCTTCGGAATACCATGGAATCGAACTATCCACTTAACATACAACTGAGCCAACTTTGATGCAGTCCTAGTCGATCGAACAGGAATGAATCTTGCACTCTTAGTCAAACGATCTACAATGACCCAAATCCCTTCGTTTCCCGTTCTTGTTCTAGGTAATCCATCAATAAAGTCCATCGATATTTGCTCCCACTTCCATGTAGGAACTTCTAATGGCTGAAGTAATCCACTTGGCTTCTTCTGTTCAGCCTTTACCAACTGGCAGTTCATACACTTGGAAATAAAATTTCCAACATCCTTCTTCATACCTTCCTAGTAGTAGGTTCTCTTCATATCCCGATACATCTTATTTCCACCTGGATGAATTGTCAGCTTCGAGTGATGACTTTCCTTCAGAACTTCACTCCTCAATTCATCTATATCGGGAACAACTAGTCGTCCTTGCTTTCGAAGCCAACCTTCTCGATCGACCTCGAATCCTTTATCCTTCTCTGGATCCAATCCAGATTCCAAATCACGGATAATCTTGACAATCTTATCATCTCGCTTTTGACTCTCGCCAATTCTTTCCACAAGAGTCGGTCTTATTGATAAGTTTGCCAACATCTCAAGTTCCAATTCGCATCTGGGCCTGAAGTCAAATCCAGCTAAATACTCGAGATTCTTCCATTCTGAAAACATGGCTCCCAATCCTGCATGTCTTCGACTTAACGCATCTGCCACTGCGTTACCTTTTCCCGGAGTATAAGCTATACCAAAATCATATGATGCCAAAAACTCTAGCCAACGTTGCTGCCGAAGATTCAATTCCTTTTGGGAGAAAAGATACTTCAACGACTTATGATCTGTAAACAACTCGAATCAAACTCCCAATAGATAATGTCTCCACATCTTCAGAGCAAAAACAATCGCCGCCAACTCCAAATCATGAGTCGGATAATTCCTTTCATGCGGCTTCAGTTGTCGACTTGCATACGCAACAACTTTATCTCTCTACATCAGCACTGCTCCAAGTCCAGTACCACATGCGTCGGTGTAAACCACCATCTCATCATTCCCACTAGGAATAGTCAAAACAGGAGCACTCGTCAATCTCTCTTTCAGGATTCCGAAAGCTTGCTCACACTTAGCATCCCAACTGAACACCTGGTTCTTTTTCGTCAATCCTGTTAACGGTGCAGCTACCTTGGAGAAGTCTTTGATAAACCGTCGATAATATCCTGCTAATCCAAGAAAACTTCTCACATCAGATGCATTCTTAGGTCTAACCCAATCCTGGATTACTGTCACCTTAGCGGGATCAACCGCTATTCCACTTCCAGAAATCACATGGCCTAAGAACCTCACTTCACTCTTCCAGAAGTGACACTTCGAAAACTTAGCCTTCAGCTGATGTTTCCGCAAGATTTCCAAAACAATACGCAAGTGTGTCTTGTGCTCTTTCCCAGTTCTGGAATAAATCAGAATATCATCCACGAACACAAGTACAAACTTGTCCAACTGATCTCTGAACACTCTATTTATAAGATCCACAAAATATGCTGGCGCGTTAGTCAATCCAAACGGCATTACCAGCCACTCAAAGAAACCGGATGGTGTTCGAAAAGCAGTCTTCGGCACACTATCCTTAGCCACTCTCAACTGGTGAAATCCTGTTGCTAAATCCATCTGAGAAAACACCTTGGCTTCGTGAAGCTGATCAAACAAGTCATCTATTCTCGGCAATGGATACTTGTTCTTCTTAGTCACCTTATTCAGCTCACGATAATCGACGCACAATCTCAACGACCCATCTGCCTTGGTTGCAAACACAACTGGTGCACCCCACTCGGACACACTACGCCGAATGAATCCTTTCTGCAAAAGATCATCAACTTGCACCCTCAACTCCTGCTGTTCCCTAGGCGCCATCCGCCTAAGAGGCATCACAACAGGTCTGGCTCCTTCAACTAGATCTATACGAAACTCGATCTCTCTATGCGGCGGTAACCCTTTGACTTCGTCAAAGACATCCTCGAATCCATTAGCGATCGGCACTGATGACAGTCCATCCCGTGAAACAACTAGCGAATACATGAAGCTCATGAAGACGCCTTCTTCATGCTTACATCGTATCACAATCTCTCGCCCCTCCACATTCTCGACTGTCACTTCCAACCTCTCGCAATCAACCTTTGCCGCATACTTCCTAAGCCAGTCCATACCCAAAATAATTCCGAACCCTGCAAAGTTCAGAACAAAGCAATCACAAACAAAAGAGCAACCATGACTCGATACAACTAGACCACGGCATAACATACACAAACAAGACGAACCCCCAACTGGATTAGTCACAACCAATGGCCTATCAACAATATTCGGTTCCAAACCTAACCGGCCTACGAGTTCAATACAAACAAATGAATGCGACGCTCCAGTATCAAACAGAACTCTAACTGGAACACCACATAGGAAAAGAGTACCTTGAACCACCACACTCTTTCCTTTCTCTTCAGCGGTAGGAGCTTTCGAAGACGACGGAACAGCTCCTAAAGCATAAGCTTGCACAATCTGCTTGTCCCTCCTCGGTTCTGGACAATTCTTCCTGAAATGCCCTGGCTTGTCACAGTTGTGACACTTCATCGGTGCCTTCGGATTCTTACGATCCTTCGAGAAATGGCCCTTCTGCTGACAATTGTAGCAAGTCACCTCGCCTTTTGGCTTCTTCTGGCCATCCTTACCCTTCTGCTGCTGCTGCTTCCTCTTCTTGTTTCCACCCTGCTGGAGTTTAGACTCTTCCCTGGTCACAGCAACAACAGATCCTTCCTTAGGAAATAGACTCTCATGCCTGAGAGCTTTCTCCACAAGCTTCTCAAACGAATCGTCCAAATGATCCACCAACTGTCTCCCAAGATAACTGTCCAAGCCTGTCACAAACTTCTCATTCTTCTGGTATGCAGACTCAATATATGACCGGGCATACTTGGACAAAGCTTCAAACTCAGAAACATACTCAAGGACTGATCTTCCACCTTGCTTGAGCTCCACAAACTTCTTGAACAGAACAAACTTCTGAGCTGTAGAAATGAACTTAGCTTCAAATCTAGCTTGGAATTGCTCCCAAGTAATCTCTTCCTCCGTAGTATTGATGGTAATAGAGTTCCACCAATCAGAGGCTCTCCCTTGAAGCTGCCTTGATGCCAACTTCCTCTTAGTTGCATCATCGATTCCCAAATCACCAAAGATCCTTCTACAAGCATCTATCCACCTCTGGACCTCAATAGTTGATTCTGTTCCCAAGAAAACCTTTCCTCCAAGAGCAGTATAGTCCTTACACAGCTTAGCAAAATCCACCGGCTTTGGAGTTTGGACTTGAACTCCAACATCAACTGACGGCCCTGGAGCTGGCATCCTTCTCATGATCGAAGTCATCATAGCATCGAACACAACTGCATAATCAGCAGCCCCCTCAGTAGCACGGCCTTCCCTAGCAGCTGGTCTCCCCCTTCGACTCATTCTCAATATCTATAAAAAGGAATGATTAGAACATCTAGAGAAACAACTGCATAAAGGACTCAAACTCTACTAAGCTACTATATTATATATAGTAATCATCCATCAAAATACAATTACGTCTCTCATACGTAGTTACGTCAGCGAGCGTTGGATAAAATCGATTAACCAATGCTCTGATACCAAATGTGACGACCGCCCATGACTCCTCCACCGAATCTAGAGATAGTGCGTTGTAAAGTGTGCCAGGCGACCATGGACGATTGTCAGGGTAGATCAAAATAACAGGATCTATCGTATTACTCACAGCGCATGGACAAAATACAATAGAACATATGTATAGTGAAGCTTTATAGAATAAGATGCCATCATATAAAACTCCATAATAGCTGAATACAAGCATCCAAATAGTCAATACATCAAGCCTCACTACATAACACTCAGAGATTATACAAACAGCGGAACATCCAGTACATATAAGAAGACAATATGCAACCCTCTAGCTCGTCTTCGATATCAGCATCGTGAGAAGAGAACAGCACCTGTCACCTGCTACCTAGTCTGCCCGTCCCAAAATGGACGAACAGCCCAAGGCAATAAGAGTTAAAACATAAAGCCTTGAGTCAGACAACAGTCTTAGTGAGCAGTAAATTAACTAACAACATACCAAAAGAGCATAAAGGAAAAGGAATAGGAATACAACCCTCCCACTCCAACCTCATTCTACAGTGATAGCCCCCAGACACACACTAAGCAGAAGCAAACATAGCAGAGCATACAATTTAAAGTAAAGTAATTATCACTCGAGTCAAGGGCGATGTTTTCCAAGCACAAACCCCCAAGGCCTAAACCAAGATCAGATAAGCACCTGGGAAACATTGCCCTTGAGACCGAATGACGATACAACCAAACATCCATGACTCTGGCTATCACTGTTATCATTGCTTCGATATCACCGTTAATTGAATGACCGGCACATTCTTTCAGCCGTCCGTCAAGGGCTAATGGAAACCCCGGTTCTAGACATAACTCCCGCACGTCGTCGCAGCCCGTGCCTAGGACTATCGAATCTGCCCAGAGTACTCGACCATCAACAGTTGGCCGTTGGGACTATCGAATCTGCCCAAACGTACTCTTGCTTAGAGCATGCTAGAACCTTTAACAACGATGCTATCCAAGCCTCCTAGTCATCCTCCTTGACGACTATTTCCATACTAGCTCAAGCGCCTCTCAAGCATCCATTACTCTTAACTCGAATCATATCACCGAGTTACCAACGTGCTTGGAATGATCCCGTCTGGATTAAACCAAGACTATCTCATATCATACTTTGCTTCATCACATCCTCGCAAAGTCTCATCTCAACATCATCATCTATGCATAAGAGCTTCATCATCCCGCTACATATGCCACGAGCAGCTTTCCCAATTCAAGAGCCTTTCCCTTAGCTTTTGAATCGTCTTCGGTCTAAATCAAATCATAAATCATCTGATTCATAGCAATCAACCAAGTCAAACATTAATCCAACAATCAAGCATTCAAATAAGATCTAAATAGACAATTATCACAATAATGGCAATTTCGTAAATAAAGTGTTGAAACTCTAACAAGCATGAAATCATGAGAATTATCTCTACAATCTTGATGAATGAACTTGCATAGGTTATCACTTAGTAAAAATGGTTGTCAAGTCATCATGAACAATGGATCTATATGGATCTACACTTAGGATGAAGAAAATGCATGGAAATCACTACTTTAACACCAAATCGAGCCAACAATCCGATATACTCCTTTGGATCCGTGTGAGAGATAATCACCACTCACCAAATCACCTAATCAACCTCAAATCAACACGCTTCAGATCTGGACAGCGAAGGATCAAGCTTGATCTATCACGAATCCGCTTCAAACGAAGAAATCTCACTTCAAAGGATGAAGATCTTCAATCCAAGCTCTTGAATCTTCAATCTTGATCTTCGATTTGGATGAAAGGAAGCACTAGATTAGAGTAGAGAAAAGAAGTGAAGAAGTATAGAAGTCGAGCTCTCATAATGGCAGCACTTCGTCGCTTCAAAATCCGGATCCCAAAAATGAAGCCAACCCCTTTCTATTTATAGCAGAAATTTCCCTAGGTCGCTCGGAGTTAGGTCGTATACGACCTATAGAGCCACGACCTACGACCTATAAACCCCACCGACCTAAAACCTCTTCGACCTAACAACCTAAGTCCAAGCGCATTTACGACCTACCAGGCCAACCTATCCACGAGTTAAGACTTAGCAGCGCTTGCGACTTAACAACCTCTTAGGTCGCTCACGACCTACCACCTTAAGTCTTCACGCGACCTAAAACACCACTCTCGCGACCTAACACTTAGACGCGACTTCTTAGCGACCTAACAATGCTACGGCATAACTTCTCAGCGACCTAACACATAAGTGTTTTCTCGCGACCTAACAACTAATAGCCTAGCGACCTAACTACACCCAAGACATACGACCTAACTACTCCTACCTTAGGTCGCTGCCGACCTATCCTTCTTAGCTAGGATACGACCTATACTCACTAACTCGCTAGCAATGGCTATCTCTTAGGTCGCTAACAATTAGGTCGTTGACTACTAGTTTCCTTAGGTCGCTTTCCCATAGGTCGCCTAATCCTATAGGTCGCTCCAGCCAACCTAGCACTTAACCAATTCACCTTCTTAGGTCATCTAGACGACCTAACTATGCTAACTCGGAACCACTAGGTCGTTAACTACTGGGTTGTTAACTCGCTACTCCTATAGGTCGCTCCAAACTGTCCACGACCTAAACCACCATACAACTTATCTTCTGAACGACCTAATACTTAGGTACGACTCAAGACAGTGCGACCTACCACTTAACCTGGCTACGACCTAACTTTGCTAACCCAACTACTAGGTCGCTGCCTCCTATCTCTTAGGTCGTTAACCACCTTAGGTCGCTCCAACACCCTACGACCTAAGCTACCAAGACATAACGACTTACGACCTGAAGCCCTTAAGTCGGTCACGACTTAAGACTTAACCAACTTCTACCAAAAAAAATCTGAAACAACTTAAAAATGCTAAAAATTCCAGATTTTGACAAACTTTTCAATCCGTAGAAATACGGGTCGTTACACCGAACTAGTATAAAATCTGGTGTGTTCTTTCCTTTACTGCTTTTACTTTATATTTGCATCTGTGTTTGATTCTGTGTTCATATCTGTGTCTAATTAGTATATACATTGTTAATAAAGTTAGATAAACTCAAAAAGATTAACAAATTTCTTAAAACACTATTCACCCCCCCTCTAGTGTTAATTCTAGCCTTAAGATCCTTAATCTGCATTTCTCACAAAGGGGCGCAACTAGATATTGTTTGGATGACGGGCCAGTACCAACAGCATTTCCCCTATTTTCTATGGACACATGGTGGTCTCACATTAGCCAGAAGTGAGATGAGGGGCACGCTTATGCTGGAGTTGAGGTAATAAGAAGACCCAATAGGTGAAACAATAGGTAACATGAACATGGTGGCGGTTACGCTTGCGACTTCCATTCGGTGCTCAGTAATCGTTATGATTTCCAAGCGCTTAGTATGTGTCTTTCATAGACACCAATGTCTACTTTATAGGGTGATTTAGCGTCTAGTCCACAGTAGATTATATGGAGTAGCAGGCCGATCAAAGGGTAGAATTAGGATTTCGGCTTAATTAAAATAGGATTGGGAATTCAGCCTAATCAAAGCCGCTATCTAAGACAAGTGCAAATAATCAAAGTTATTCAATCGTATTAATTTAGCAATTGTTAAATCGTATTTTTTTTAGCTCTATCTTTCTTTCTATTTCCTTTTATAACTAGAACTGTTGAAAAGTCTATTATCTTTACTTTGCTTAAATATGCTAGTAATTACTATCATTCACCAGACTTATAGTCTGACCCACTCCTCTATTTTCCCATTTCCCTCCCATAGGCAATCAAGGGCAAGGGTGGTAGGCTGTAGATTCTTGGAGACTCCTTTGGCAAAGATTCTAGCATGTATTCCTTTTCTTCATTTCCAGTTTTTAGTTCTTTTGTTGTACTGGCACTATTTGAGGGATGTTTTGTACTCTGATTTTATTGAGACTATGGTTTTTAATTTCGCAAGACATGTATGGGTATTTTGACATATGATGTATTTGGTATTTTGTGACTTATTTGGTTTTTAAAGTAATTATGAATTTTTGTTCTAAATAAGTTATTATTTTAATTGTTTCCACTAGTTTTATCTATTTTTATCTTGTGCATCTTAGTCTCTGCTAGCTTTAGTTATACCTACAACGCACCACACCTTTTATCGTATCCTTTTGGGTATACTAAGGGGTGTGGAGGTGTTTCAACATTTCAAAAACCATATCAAAATATCATATTCATTTAAAATCATATTACTTTCAAAATCAAATTCACATTCGAAATCATTATCACTTTCGAAATCAAATTCACAAAATAGGTTAAACCCTCATTTCAAAATCATCATATTTACTCATAATATGTCATTTCACTAGAAAATACCATTTGAAATTCCAACGTAACTTATAACATCATTTAACCAATTCACTTTTAAATCATGGATTTAAATATAACCAATTAAACCTTGCACCGTTTGAATTTTTGAAAATAGTTTAGATAGTCATAAATAATTTAAATAGTTTTAAAATAGTTTAAAGTAGTTTTAAATAGTTTAAAATAGTTTAAAATAATTTTAATAGTTAAAATAGTTTTAAAATAGTTTAAAATAGTTAAAAATAGATTTAATTGTTTAAAATAGATTTAAAATAGTTTTAATAGTTTAAAATAGTTAAGAATAGATTTAAAATAGTTTTAATAGTTAAATTAGTTTTTAAAATAGTTTTAATTGTTTAAAATAGATTTAAAATTGTTTTAATAGTTTAAAATAGTTTAAAATAGATTTAAATTGTTTTAATAGTTAAATTAGTTCTTAATAGTTAAAATAGTTTAAGGATTTTAAAACATTTAAAATAGTTTAATATAAAATGGTTTAATTATTGGAAATGGTTTATATAGTAAATAGTTTTGAAATTTTAAATAATCTAAAATTTAAATAATAGATTCTTAAATAGTTTATATTAAATAATTTATTTTGAAATAGTATCAAATCAACTGTTTCTTTCATTTCAACAAATCTGGACCATATCAAGATTTCAAATCAACAAAACTCAATTTTTATCTTTCAGTTCAAATTCTCATTTAAACCATTTCAATTTATATCGATTTCAACTCCATGTTGAAATACAAATTTAAACCACTTCAAATTCGATAGATTTCAAAATTTAAATATTCAACGTTTACAATAACTCAATTTGATAAATTTCATTTATATTTCAAAATTCAACTTTAAGATTTCAATTTAAATTCTTAAAACAATTCATTAAACCAATTTCAATTTCAACATTTAAAAACTTGGATTTGAAAATAATTCAGTTCATATAAATCGAATTTTATTTCATACTATCATTTAACTAGAATCAAAATTTAAGGATTTAAAATCATTTAATTTAACCAATCTAGTGTCCGTATATAATTTTCTACCCTATGGTCAAGTGATATGGATATATATCATTTCAACCCGCAATAATTTAAATTTACGGGTATATATCATTTCAACCTGCAGTCCCGTGTTAAAATTCAATATCCATAAAATCGCTCGAGTCTATCATTTCAAGCCATAACGATTTTTTCCTAATCTATAAGATCGTTCGGGTATGTTTCATTTCAACCCATAGTGATTTACTAAAAATAAACTAAGGAAACTTGCAGCGTGACAACAACATATGAATAAACATACATCCAATCATCCAAATATCAACAATTAAACATCCATCACAAAAATCATTCAAATCCACCAATAAATCACAGCAAATAAACTGGTTATCATTTATCAGGCATTCAACTGGCAATTTAAAATTCAATATTAAATTAAATGGCGATTAAATTCAATAAAAGTCGGATTTAACTAAAATGACAATTTAAATATACCAAACAGCAATCAATCAATTTCTAATCACATCATAAATTTAATTTAACTAACATAAAATAGATTAGTAGTTGTGGGTGGGTTAAAACACTCACATTTGATTTTCAATCGATTCAAAATCCAATTTTAGCCCAAAAATCCAACAGTATCAGAATGTAGCTAAACTAGATCCATAATATCCAGAATTTCGATACGATCGCAATGGAGAAAACCGCGCGTGAATCCGAACTCGTATGAAAAAATTCTGGACATTAGAACATTTGAAATTCATTAATTTAATAATTAATTAACAAATAAATAAAAGACACGTCATCACCTTCTCGTGTACGAAACCCTAGTTATCATGATTACTGCTCGAACCAAATCCGACTACAGCCACCGTTGAACGCTCACCTGCCGCCGCCGCCTGACATGCCTGAAGCAAGATCCAACACCACCTGTCACTTCCACTTCTCCAGCCGACCACAGCAGCCCCACGCGGCCCTCCACGTTACCCCCAAAAGCTCTGTCGCCGCATGCAAAGGTCACAATTTTCTAGCTAACTCGTTCGACTATAAGACTAACCAACCACATGGATGTGAGCTGCTTGACGTCCTTCACCCACTGGTTCTCGCTGATCGCTCCCAGGACGAAGATCCACCGTCCACTCAAAAAACCTAATATGAACGGCTGGTAATAAATCACCAATTTTTGGCTCAACGATACACCAAATTGAAAAATGAATTGCTGCAGTAGATTACGCTCGTCAAGAGCTTTCCAATAATATATAATATGACATAGTTTTGAGGAGTTCGATTTTCGATTTGAAGTTGAAATTGAATTGGGGTTTTGGATTTGTAGCCATTGAAGAAGGAAGAAGTAGTAGATAATTGAATAGACAAATACGTACAGAAATAAGAAATGAGAAACAACTAGGGTTTATAACAGCCTATATATAGGTAGAGCTGAAATAGAAAAGGATGGACCAGATCGATTTGGATTGAAACGATAACAACGACCCGAAAAGCCCGTTTCGTTTCCAAAAAGAAAATGGATCATCCAATATATCGAAATATAGGTTTTCAATATTTTAAAACTCAATGGAACTAGTTTCAAACCCTAATTACATTGTATACAGAAGTTAGCTTTCAAAATCAGATTATATTCAATTAAATTTATAAATTGATTTCTATGCGTTACGAGCCCGCACGATCCAACGACAAGTCCGATCGCTACGAAACTTGAAATCCTATAATAATTTACTGTTACAGATCCGATGAAACTAGTTTTGTCGAAATCCTAAGCAGTGGCTAAAATGGCTAATTTTCACGTTAATTAAATAAATTATTATCAAATTGATTTAATTTTTAAATTCAAATTTAATAATTAACTATTTCAACATCCTAGATTACATAGAAATAAATAATCCTTTAAACCAAATTTTCCATGTCAAATTCAATATTTACATATTGCATTAATTATATTGTTCAATTATAACTATAATAAATTCACTAATTTTAATTTAAAATTCCAACAAATTCATTTATTTTGATTTCGCCCTTATTGTCTAATCAGTTATTACCTTATGAATATAACTAACATAAGTTTACATCTTATTACATTCATATTTTACTCTTATCATCTTTTACGACATTAACTGTAATATTTAATTACCTTAATTCTATTGATTGGAATTTCATTAAAATAGTCAATGATCACATTATATCAACATTATTAAATTACATTTTGATTGTTTTCTCATTAACAAATCATAAACTTTTAATTTCTTCCAATATTAGAGCCCAAAATCTTATTTAATTTACTATTTTAATTATCGAAAATTATGGGTCGTTACAGAAAACAAACTTGTATTTTAAATACAATATTGTCTCAGACGTTTGGGACATAATGCCAGACGTCTGACAGAAATTTCGGATTAAAACCCTGAAATGTCTCAAACATCTGACAATATATGCCAGATGTCTAACACTATTTTAACTGTCATATTTTGAACAATCACTTTTCTTTATTTTAAAACGTTCATGTCTTCTCCCATAGTTGCAACTCCTGATCAAAAGAAAGTTATTCAAGAGGACATATTCTTTGAAATACAACTCTTTGTTACCTAAAATATATTAAAAGATTGAGATTACACTTACTTACAACTACTATCACTCTCTATTTTCTATAAGTACTTAAACTCTCTTGTGCTATTTCTGATTTCATAGTCTCAATCAATTACAACCAAAATATGTATTTTTGGTAAACTTACTTTCTACAAATCCAAAAACTTACACTCACAAATACTCAATGGAGATTATAGGAAGAATTGTACTAGCAGTCAATACTTGTGTTATATAGAACGCAAGCTTGTCAAAGAAACACTTTTGTATATGCCTATTCCTCCGGACGAAGCGAGGATTCTTAGTTAGTAAAATACCAAAGGGGAGCTTTAGGACATGACATAGGACGGGAGGTCCGAACACGTATAAAAACTCCGGTGTGCTCATTTTTATTCTTTACTTTTATACTCTGTTATATACATTTGTTTATATTACTATACACATTACACACACATGCCTTATACACAAGCCATATTGTATATGATCCACTAGACTTTCATTTGGTATCAGAGCAAGGTTATTTCAATTTACTGTAACATGTGATTGATTTTTTTTAATATTGCAAGTACATTTCAAGAAGGTCAATCAACTGCTCGTCTTCCATTATTTACCGGGTCTAATTATACTTACTGGTCAACACGTATGCGAATTTTTATGGAAGTTAATGGTATAGAAATTTTGCAAACTACTCAAATTAGGTATGAAGCATCTACCAATGACATAAACACTTGGACCGATGCACAAAAGAACACGACAACTAAGAATGCCAAAGGCATGAATGTATTATTTTATTAACTTAATAAAAATAAATTTCCACGAGTCGTGCTTATGACAACCTGGAATTTTGGATATTTGAAATGAGAATATTTAATTATTTTAAATATTCAAAAGCGAATTTTATCTTGAATTTTCAAATATCACTATTTATTAGATAATTAAATATTGAATTTAATAATTAAAATTTGGTGAAATGTTGAATCTAGAGTTTTAAGCATGTTAAAAATAATTTGAAGGCTTGGAAAATTTACATTGACAATACTGAAGGTGATAGAACTTTTAAATTTGAATTTAAATGTGTTTTGTTCAGTTTTAAAAATATATTGGTTAAATTGATATTTAAAAATAGCCTTCCAAGGCACAGTCTCGGAATTCGACGAAACTAGTTCCATTGGATCCGTAATATTGTATTATTATCGGATTTCAATTTTCGTAGCATTCGGAGTTGTCGTGTGATCGTACGATAGGTAAACGCGCTGAAATTAATATCGAATTTAATTTAAATAGTTGGTTCAAAAAGCTATCTTCTCCATACGATCGAGTTAGGACTCGAAACCTTTTCCATTGCGTTCGAAATAGGGGTATAACATTATAAACGCCTGGCGGCACATCTCGTTAGGAGGTATAAAATTTAAGCTACAAAATCGAGACAATTTGAATTTGAATTTAAATTGATATATATTTATACCCTAAGTCAATACAGCAGTAATTCTCTTTTTTCAGCCTGTTTTCTTTCTCTATCACAACTTTCTGTCTCCTCTGCATTTTTTTCAGCGGACCAAAAATAAAATAAAATAAAATAAATGGTCGAGCGTATTAAGGAAGACATCGATCCTGTCTTCAATATTAATCACACCCCTTTCCACAGATCGAACTACCCCATTCCTTTCTTTCTAATTCAAGTATTCAGATTCGAAGAAAAAAATTTAAACTTTAATGGCCGATACTCTTCCCTTCATCTCAAATTTTCAAATCAAATCAGTCGAATGAAAAAAAAAGGGTAACGTTGCTCAGTTCGAAAACCCAATCAAAATCAAATCCTCCCGTTCGTCATTTTTCAAATCGACTTCGATTTTTTTTAGCCGAACTTAATAAAAGGGAAAGGAGAGCCATAGTCGAATCAATTTAATCAGAAGCCTGGGCGCGAGTTCTTCATTGATGAACGCAAGAGACGAGGAGATAGGCGACTCGAAGACTAGTCTCGACGACCATGTGAAGGCGTGATGGCTCGCTTGGAGCTCGAATCGAGACTGTCTTGGGATTCGATCATGAGTCGTGGAATAAAGATAGGGTTTTGGTGGCTGTCGCATCAGGGTTCAGACACGACGTGAAGTTGTCTTTGGGGGTCGTGGGATTTCTTGGTGTTCGAGCATCGGTAGACGTCATAGAGGAGGCTGCTGGCGATTGGGGTCAACTGGGTTGCTCGATAGTAGTAAGGCTTTTAAACTGTTGTTTAAATTTAATCTATATACATATATCTAGAACAAGGAAAATATATATACTTATACAGTGATATGTATATATATACAGATTTTTCAAATTTATATATAAATGAACAGTAGGGTAAAAGACTGTTTTGGATATTAACAGAAACGATTTATTACAGTAAGTTTTAAATTTTGACGGATCTCAAAATAGTCTAGTTTCGAAATAGAATCAGCTGTGTATATATAAAGGACAGTAAAATAAATTCTTACCCTGCTATTCACTAAAAGGAAAAATATGTACATGATTGTTAAACTCTCAATTTGATTTTAAAATGCTAAATAAGATAATTTGTTAAATTATTAGTTTAAAATTTTTAAATTAAATTATAAGTTAAAATAACTAAGTAAATGTTAATCGATTTTTGGACTAATTCAAGTATTAATAAATCGTATGATGTTTATACAAGGTCCAAAATTTATGGAGAAATAGTCAAAATGGAAATGGATCGCAAACAGCAAAAATAAAAGGTGAGTAAATCTCACTCATCTTGGTTATTTAAATTTAAATGGTTAAATTTAAATATTTGGTTGAATGGTTGAACTGATTGGTTGTGATATTATATATATAGTAGTATATACATATATATTGGAGTGATTGATTTCCCGCATTATATAGCGGATGAGACCCTATGCGCCGCATAATAGCGGATGATATTATATGAACCCATATACCGCGATATTCCACCTCGAAGTGGAATTTGTATTGTGCTAACGTCTGTGGATGCAGGGAAACAGGTTGGAGGGATCCAACTGGATTCCTCAAAATTATTTAGATTGTTTAATATTTTGTGATATGAATATTGGATATTCTGTGGTGAATTATATTGATAATTGGAATATTGAATGTTATGGTTTGCTTGAATATTCGGTACCC
The DNA here is from genome assembly GCA_030737815.1 of Allium fistulosum. Classification (NCBI taxonomy): domain Eukaryota; kingdom Viridiplantae; phylum Streptophyta; class Magnoliopsida; order Asparagales; family Amaryllidaceae; genus Allium; species Allium fistulosum. The sequence goes on along the minus strand of CM060902.1, from coordinate 1,361,803,877 downwards.
TAAATTACCAATATATATAGAATTGGATTTAGAAAGGAAAATAAAGGAATGGATTTCCAAGTAAACTAATTATAAAGAATTTGAATAAATTTAAGAACAAATTTGGAAAAGAATAAAAGTGGTTTCAAAATTCTAATAAATATCGAAAAGGGGGATTTTGAATAAGTAGAGAAATAATGAATATTAAGCTTAAGCAATATTATTTAAAAAGAATAAAGAATTTATTTTAATTCAAGGTTTAAATTTAATTAAAAGGAAAAGAAAAGGGATTTGGGAAATCTGAAATTGGTATTCTCAGTTTAAAGGGATTTTTTTAAATCATAATAAAGAAATGAAATTTAAAGTTAAAGGATTTTGAAATAAATGGAGTAAGCAAAGAAATTTATTAAAAGTGAAGTAAATTGGAAATCAATTTTGGGAATTGATTTAAGTGTTCAAAACGGGATTTTTAAAAGAGAAGTGAGACATTGGATTTATAAACTGGGTTTATAAAAGTGAAGAAATATATCAGTGGATATTTGGAAGAATAAATTCACGGTAGGAATTTATTAAAGGAATGGGTAAATTTTTTTAAAAATAAAAAGCGATTTATTTTTTTAAAAGATGTGAAAGAGAAGCGTATTTCCCTGGATAGCCAAATACGTTTTCAAAGCAAATGTTTAAATATAAGTTAAAAGTTTTAATGTTGTTTTAAAAAAAAGCATGTTTTAGAAATTTATTATTTCTAAATGTTTAAATTCTAAAGAAAGTATTTTTCAAATCTATTATAGTTGTAAATATTAAAAGTAACTTGGTATTTGTTTTAAAGGATAAAAATTTAGTTTTATATTTTATTAAGTAGCTTTATTTTTGAATATTCTTAAAGTACATATATATTCTTTGAATAAAGTATTAAAGTAGTTTTAATTTAAATGTTTTGTTTAAAGTATATTTTGTAGTATAGTGTTTTAAATTATTTTAAAAATCTAAAGTGTTTTTACTTGGTGAATTCAGTGGAAATAGAAAATATTTGGGAAATTTATTCCGTGAGAGGAAGATGGTTTGAAACTGTTTTCAAAGAATTGAAAATGGAAATATATCTTGCGAAGATATTTTGAGGATAATAAATTATTTGGAAATTATTTATTATTTGATGGATGTTTGTGAATGTTAATTGATAGTTAAATAATCGACAATCAATATTGGCCAATGCGCTGATCGTTTAGAAGAGACCAGGATCGAGATTAATTTCTCGAAAACCACTTCGATCCGGTTTGTACGTTTCGTGGGAAAACGAGTTTGAATCAAAGATGGAGCAGTGAAGGGCAAGGGCTAATCGCTACTAATCCTGAGGATGATTCCAAAATGGATGTAGTAGGAATAGTGCCTTCGGTTCCATTCGAACCCAGGACGGACTTGTATGGATGAATGCTTTCGGAACATCGTCAGGTGGACGATGGACATTCCAAGGGATATGTTCTATAAAGGTAACGCTTAGCCTCGAGCCACATCAACCGAGAATGACTGAAAATCAGGGGTTATGCAGCAAGGCTATGTGGGTAGCGCCCATTAGGGTGAGATCATCCCTAACTAGATGTCCCTTTTTATTTCGGCCGTGTGGCGGTTGGTCGCGCCAACATCGACTCAAGGTGAACGGAAATACGAACCATTTGGGTTAAATAAGAAAGAGGTAGAAGAAGAGAAAACAACACAACATCGGAATCTCACATCGCAGCGGAATAAAATATAATAGATAATAAATGATCTTTACACAAAGAAATTACATCTATTTATACCTTACATCATCAGAGTACAGAATCAAAGTATAATACAATCAACATCACGATTCCGGACAGTTATAATAACTTGTCCCACACAGAATACACAACATACACCACACAGCGAAATATACATCATATACGTCCGATACGTCTCGCCATCCAGCTCGTCTCCTGAGCTCCACAGCATCTTATCATGTAATCTATAATACTCGGTCTGACCCGAGCATTATAATAAAATAATACCCGAGTCAGTCTGGAAAACCAACGTGAGAAAACACACTCAATTGGATTATTAAAGTTTTCCAAACCCTTTGAAATCAAAAGCATCTCGTAAGACCACGCCACAAATAAACATGTCGGGTTTTTACCTTACGATAGCCAAAACACTTTTATCAATTCCGTGTGATATTATAATAGTGTCTATAGAAAGTAAAATAGAATCTAGCTGAAATGCTTGCATCTTACGTTTCAGCAATAGTTGGGCACAATCAAGACCGTACAGGCGCTTATTGGAGATTGGATTCCATATAATGACTAGGCACTGGGGTACCACCTGTCACAGTACCTGGTCTAGATCAGTGTACCGAGGACCACGCCCGATCCCCTGCAACACAAGACCGGAACAACCTAAGGGTAATTCCAAGTAAGATCACCCCACGGTCGGAAAAACAAATACAGTTCATATTTCCTATTTTTATTGCGTAGGCGTACCTCTATTTAGCATTTTTAAGCAAAGCGATTATTTATTTAGCATTTTGCGCAATCAAAACCAGCCAAACGGCTTCCCTGCACCTGTACTTACTCAATTTAAACACGTAAGCACTATATATATGCAATTTGTTAACATTTCACTTACTTTTAATAGCTAAACACATGCATTTCATAAGCAATATACACAAAACAGTTTTCATAAGCAATTTATAAGGTCTCAATATTAATTCAATTGCTTTTACTTGATTTTTATATCATCCTATCCAACTCGAAATGATTTCAACTCATTTTCTTACATTTAATTCATTTGTAATCCAAACAAACTTGTATTTATTGTAATTGATTCAAAAATCAATTTTAATTACTTCTATCAATTCGTAGAATTTTATTGAATCTCGTTTACGACAATCGAAAATCAATTTCTATGCAATTTCGTCAATATTCATTCAAACAAACAATTTCTTTAGTTTGTAACTATTTTAAAATTGATTCCACTCAATTTATATTTAATTCCATTCCATTCTAATTTATTTACAAACCATATATTTGCATTTTAATTCATATTCACATTGGTTTCATACAAACCATTTTATTTAACTCACAATTAAATTTTTATTTAACCAATTTAAATCTCATTAACATGTTCAATCAACTAATTTATTCAAAATTGGTTCACTCCCACTTTCAATTCAATATTTGATTTTTATCTACAAAAATCACTTCATTATCTTACTTGAATTCAATTCTATTTTTGCAATTCAAGTTTGGATTTCTATTCAACTTCCAAAAATACAAAACAATTTTATTCTGGACTTATTTATTCCACTTTTAAATTTTATAAGTCACAACTTATTTACATCCATACTTTCATCCATTTACAATCAATCCCATTCACATTTTACTTTTTAACTCGGAATTATATATTTTATTTAGCCCAATATATATTTTTATTATTCCATAAACATTTTAAATAAGATTCCAGAGTTTAAACAATTTCCCAAAATTTCAAAATCACGTTTGAAATTAATCATATCCAAACTTCTTTGGTATATCCAATTATCCCTTTGAATTTTAAAACCAAACCCAGTTTTGCAAACAATTCCAATTTAAAACAATTTGGTAGCAATTTCTCTCTTGCAAACTCGAAAATGAACATCGATGATGCTGCAGTCATCACCGAAGTTATTTTCTAGCGACCGAAAGAGAATTAAATGCTTTTATCTCTTTAAAACCAAATGTAATGACCCGGAATTTTCGATAGCGAAAACTCCAGATAGTTAGGGAAAGAAGAAAGAGATAGAAGAAGAAGAAATAGAAACACAACACATATTCTCACATTTGCAGCGGATAAAAATATAATATCAAATAATAACAGTTTACAAAAGAATACTATATCGGTCAATTACATTTTATTTCATTAGAGTTACTCTCATACACAAACACTGGACATATAAAAATCACATGTCTCAGATAAACAGAAATAATATCACAGCGGTAACACTCCATACGTTCCTGCCATCCAGCTCGCCTACTGAGCTCCAGAACGTCCTTACCTGAAAATTTGTAATACTCGGTCCGACCCGAGCATTACATCAAAGTAACACCCGGGTCAGGCTGGAAACCAGCGTGAGTAAACCCATCTAATATGGAATACAATAGCATAAAACTTACATAAAACCCGGGGTAACTCGTGTCAATTTACAAATTCACAATTTGTTAGAGACATCACTTTTTTCACACATCAATTTCTAAGTACCATAACTTAGATTAATTGGTCCAATTCACTTAAATCATTCCATTTCAGCCTATTGATATCACATATCAATTTATAAAGAATCGAAGTGGTTCCAGATATCGCTGATATCTAATCCTGGTCTCTTCGAATCAAATGTCATCTTTGAAGCTAAGTTGTTTAAGTTTAAACAATTTAATTTAACTTCAGAATGTCATATTCCCACAGCAATTCCATCACAGATCGATAACTTACATTATCACAGTTCAACCAAAGCATTTCATATCATAATTTATTAGACTAGAGATATTAATCAATCCAATCATTCAATACAATTTAATCATCCATAAGCAAGATTAATTAGTCCATTTCTAATTAATTTAATTAACACAAAGTAAATTAATTACTTTTATAAATCCTGCTTAATTAACATTAATTAAACCATTTAATTAATTATTGAAATAAATTAAATATTTTTTTCATCATTTAATCATTCGCATTAATTAATTAACCTTTAATTACTTACATCAATTTAACTAACCCTTTAATTAATTTCATTAATTAATTAATCCTTTAATTACTTACATTAAGTAATTATTCTATAATCATTTGATTAATTAACCTTAATCCATTCCTTAATCATTAATTAATTAACCTTAATTATTAATTAATCAACCTTTAATTAATCACATAAATAAATTAACCACCTTGATTAATTACCCTTTAATTAATCATATTAAATAAATTAATCACATTAATTAATAAATCTTTAAGTAATTCAAATAATTAATCCTTTTAATTACATTGGGTAATGATTCTTTTAAATTACTTTTATTAAGTAATTATCTTTAATTACTTAAATTAATTACCCCATAATTTACTAATTAATTAATCTCTAATTATTAATTAATCAATTAACTTTAAATTATTTACATTAATTAATTAATCACTTGGATTTATTTTAAATTTTAGAAACCTGCTGTATTTCAAATAACCCGAGCCAAACATAAATTATGCCGAGACCAACCTCGAGCCACTCACGAACTTACTTTCATACGTCCTTCCTTGAGACAGATATGAGAAAACTCGAGTTCGAACTCGAGACAACCTGTAACGACCCGCTATTTTGGACCATTCAAATCGACAATAAATCCACACATGTCTGACTTGAATAATTCAAAATATCAGATTGTTAATTTAAATTTGGCAAAACTCAGCATATGCAGTAAATAAATCAATCACAGAATCACAGACACAGAGTAATACAATAACACGCAGCGGAATAGATAAAATAGTAGTTCATGAAGCTACTATATAAACATCAGAGTTAGAAATAAAATACAACAGAATATCTCGAATATAACGAAGTCTTCAGTACGAATAGATGACTTCTCTGAACAAATCAACTAGAAGAGCTGAAAGCTGAGGCGATAGATGGATCTCCAAAGGAAGCTCCAAACTCCAAGGGTGAGTCTCAAATGCTGTTTCACTCAGTCTGACCCGAGCGTAAAGCAAAACACAAAACACTCGAGTCAGGATTAACTTTCTTATATAAATAAATCCAACTCAAGTGAAATATCAACTGAAATACAAGTAACTTAAAGGATGTTTGGGATAACCATCCTCTAAGGATCTTCAGAACTATCTACAAGGTGGAAATATACATTATAACACCGTGGTCATTTCAATTTAATTTATACTTCAAAACCCAAAATATCATTTCATTTCAAATATATCTATTTTCCAAAATAGTATATATATATAGGTTAAATAATTTTAAAGTAAAGTATTTATAATTTCCTCAAGTTTCACAAATCGGTTCAAATTAACTCAAATTCCAAATTCAAATTTATTCAAAGCTCAATTTTCCCATTTTAATTCAATTCAGTTTCTAAATAACAAATTCAATTCAAATTGATTTCAAATACAGATCTGAATCACAAAATAAATCATTTAAATTCCAATATATTTCAAAGCTTTAATATTCAACAATTTCAAAGTTAAATTTAACAGTTTCATATAGCTCTTGATTTAACTTCATTTATTATTTAATCAGGGAATATTCACTTAATAAATTCAATATCATTTAACTAGCCTTAAATTACATTTTTACTAAATATTTCCTTAAACTTTATTTAAACAAGAAATATTCATTAGATTACTTATAAATCAAACTCAAGTTATAAATCATATCTGACATCTCAATTTCAATAAGTTTCAAATCGGTTTAATTAAATAAAATTCTTTATTGAATACAATTTCAACTGAATTCAAATTATCTTTCTAACCTTAAATTATTCAAATTATTACCAAAATCTAATTTGAAATATATTTTAAATACTCAACATATTATATGTATTTAAATCAATCATTCCCGTTTATATATAATAATTTAAGGCTCAACATTTATTAAAACCATATATTTCCTTTCAAAACCATAGAATTCGTTTTTAAAATATTTATATATATGGACCAACGGTGTCTGTATATATATTTATCATATGGTTAAGTGATACGGATATTTATCATTTCAATCTGAAATTTAAATATATATACGGGTAGATATCATTTCGACCCGTAATCCCAATTTCAATACAAATGAAAATCGCTTGGGTTTATCATTTCAACCCATAACGAAATTCTCCTATTCTAAAGTCCGTTCGGGTATGTATCATTTCAACCCATAGTGAATTCTATACTAACAGGGAACTTGCAGAGTGATAACAGATAATATAAAATAAAACAACAGGCATATATCATCAATATAAATAACAGATACTGGTGTCAGATGTCATAGGTGGACATATACAGATAATAGCATATATAACAATTTAAATAACTACAACAAGATATTTCAATTGTCGTTTCAATTGAAATCAAATTTAATAAATAAAAGAACGTTAATCGTGAGTGATTGCTCACCTTTCGAGGCTAGAGAGGATAGACAATGAATTTGTGTTATGAAATGCTAGCACGCCTTCCAAAGCAGAGCTAGCTTGGCTTGAATTTGACCGACAAAGCTGATAGATAGGGAATTGATAAGAACAAATCAAATCAGAATTGATGAAGGTAGATGGTATAAGCGAATATATATATATATAACTATATATATATAATCATATTCTAAATTCAAACACATTAAAAATTAAATATAAATGTATTTCAAATCCATTACCTCAAATTAACACACATATATTAAATTCAACATATATACATAATATATTTAAAATCAATACTTATATATTATGAACTCAATTTATAAGTATATCTATAAACAACCCGTACATCATCATCTTATGTGTACCCAGGTAGTAAGTTATATATATAACTACATAAATGTTAATACTTTTCAACATACATATACAAACTAACTCATTTATACTTTTATGTTTTAAACAAATTTATCTGCAGACAATAAGTGCAACCTAAATTATAAACAAGTAACACTTTGAAATATTCAAAACTGAAACTTTTATAACTCATATACAAACTGTGACACATAAACTAAATTATGTATATTGAAATATGTACAACTTCTATACTTTGTACGGTAAACCTATATATAACTAACATTCAAAACAATACAACATGTAGTTATAAAACTTACATATTGTCTTTGAAAAATCAAACTATATATTGCTATAAATATATAATAGTATAACATATATATATATAGCACTTCCTTTAAAATACAATGTTTTGTAAACATATAATTTCTTTTATACTGTTCGTACTATAAGTATGTATATAATGAATCATAAGGATATATATATTTATATACTAATATATAAACTAATGTTTATGAACATATATACAACCTGAAAAATATAACTAACAAATAAGTACTTATGCAGACAAAATATATATATGCAGACTCTTAACTATACCTTCCTTTAACAAAATATAATATATATTTAAACTTACCAAACTCTACATATAAACAATGCATAAGCTAATATATATACAAATAAACAGATCCTATGTAAACTATATGTAATACCAAATATGTATAAATCATACGGTATACACATATGTCATTTATGTTTATAAACCAATGTGTATATATATAGTACAACATACAGGTTTGAGATGGAATAAAAATATATGGCTAACATATATATAGGTAACAAAATCTCGTACGCAGAAATATATATAAAACTCCAATTTAAAGACAAATATACATATGTGTATAATAAAGGAAAAATAGTACCTACATATTAAATAACAGGAAGGTTGAAGTGGAGCTGGAAGCTGAATGAAGGCAAGAGAAGGGATCAGGTTGGGTTCGGTGAAGTCTAAGGTGCTCGGGTTGACAAGGAAAGGTGATGGCTTCGGCCTAGGTGGGCTGAGCGGGCGGGGAAGCAGAGGCACGGAGTGGAGTGGCGGCTTGGGGTTCGACAAACTGGGCTGTCAGGGAAGGCGCTCGGTGAGGCTGCTGTGGATGGAGGGTGAGGGTAGAGGCGCAATACGTGGCGGATGTGTTGCACGTGGAGGGCGGAATATGAATGATTTTGGTGGAATGGCAACGAGCTTGAGAGGGGGAGGCAGAAATTTGAGAAAGAAAAATGGAAAAGAGGAAGGAGAGTGAGGGGAAGAAGAGCAGACTTTAATATAAAACGAAATGAAGGGAAAGAGTAAAAATAAAGAAGGTTATAAAAAAGGATGGAAAGAAACGTAAAGAAATATAAATGAATGAATAAATGCAAAAGGGTGTACCACTTCTATACGTTAAATATTCGAGATGGCAAACATAAGAGCGGAAATTTGGGCATAGGGAACTGCTGAATTCTAGCAAATAAGGAATGTTATGATAAATGCTAGTTGCTGTCAATTGCCGTTTGAAATTTGAATGGACACCACTATTAAAGTATAAAAGTGGTATCGATACGGTTATCGGTTTCGCGAATTCCGCTGTGTACCGCACTTCAAAGCACTAAATCGAATATACTGCGGAGATCAGCGCGACAAGACGAATAGAATAATACACAGATATCAGCGATACGATCATCCTATCAAAAGTCGATAATCGGTACCAGAAATGCTGCTATTTTGCCAGAATTAAGATAAACGGAGCAGTAGATGTCCAAATTTGGAAAACGAATTTCGCAGTCTAATTCAGAATGATCTGAATAAATTTCCTCCTGTTGACATATTTTGGTTTCGGAAAACTTTTAAATTCACTGTTATTAACCGGTTTGATTTGAAATGAAATTTCACAGGAAAATAAACTTCAATATTATCAGGTGAAAATTTACCAGTTGCTATATTAAAATAGACGTATTCCAAAAAAATAAATTTTTAATTTCAAATTTTATTGTTTAAAATTTCATAAATTTCCAGTTAAATATACTTTTAAAACCATTAAATTTTACGGGTCGTTACACAACCCACCATCTTTCCCGAAGAATCAAACTTCACCAGACATTAACGTTCACGCGTGCACGTGCACGTCGTTATGGTTAACTTCGACACCTCGCCCAGGCTTTCAGCAAATCGACGTCCAACTCCTCGAATCACCCGTCCTTCCAGATCGATGTAATCGATGCCACATCAAAATCGAGCTCATCGGTTCAAAAACTGGAAACAACCCAAACGAGAAAACCCCTCGCCGATGACGAACCCCGCCACTAGAACTCATGCCGCCTCGCCTAGAGTAGCATCACAACCCCTAGCAAAGATCCCCCTCCTCGCGATCACCTCAGGCCTTCCCACGGCGACGCGACAACCCAATTTCCAACCTCGACCCATAACTATCTTAAAACCTATTTCAACGCTGATCAACTTCCACGGCAATCTATAAATTTAACCACTATTTTTCCTGTGATCTCCTTCCTTCCAGCAATCTTCGACATCAAGCACAACCTACATCTCGTCAATGTTTGTCAGATATTGATGAAAATCCAAAATACGATCAACTCGCGAATTCCCATTAATTATAAGCTTAAAATTCATGAAATGGTTATCTAAATTCATGATTTCGTAATACAAATCTATTTGTAAAGCCAAACCATAAAATCAAGATCATTGATTTTTGACTTGAATTAGATTATCACTGTAAATTCCTGATTTTGAATTAATTATTCAATAAATCCACCTGAATTTATTTTTAAAATTGATGTTACATAGTTACAATCATTTTTCATTCACAAATCATAGCCTAAAAAAGATTTAAGGGAGGAGATGTTGATTTTTAAACAGGTTTGAAACCTGTATATTTAGAATAGAGACCTATATATACTTTTAAATAGACATGAACAGACTGTTTTCACACATATATATACATTAACCATATTAATCCAGCCATGCAAACATTCATTCATACCTATAACTTCAATGATTATCACATATTCAGGTTATTAAACAATTTAAAGGTTTTAAATCAAAGTTTACTCACCGTTAAAAGATGAACAAAGCATCCATATAGGTACACAGATATGCATAGCAGTATTAACATACATATATACATATAAAATCATCTCTGAACAAACATGCAAAGCATACTACTCAACAAAATTTCAAGTATTATCACATGCAACTGGTTATGAAACAACTTAGGCTTTATAGAAAAGTTTACTCACTATTAATCTTTACATAACTATGCTATAAGTAAGATTAGATTTGGAAAAGTTTACTCACCTTTTTATCAAGATGAAGAACATAGACTTAAAACTGAGAGGCTCTGATTTTTGAAAATTGGAATCACTGATCTTTGAAAACTTGATTGTGTTGCTTAGTTGAGTTGATCCTGCTTAAATCTAAGATGAGATTATTTTGCTAGCTGAGATGATCCAAGCTTTGATTTTTTTTTTCTGGTTTTGAAAATGTTTAGAGGCTCTTTTTTTTAGTTTGTAATGGCAGTTTGTTTGCCTTCTACTTTAGTTTGTTCGAATGAAAGAAATGAAGACAAGATAGAGGTACATATAGGAGGAGTGTGCTGCAGCTCTTTTGTACACAGCAAGCTTCCCCTTTATTTTTTACTTTATTTTCTTTTGGTCAGCAAACTTGACCTGATATGATTTTTGCTTTGACTTGATACAACATTTTTGTATGCTTGAAATGAATGTGCATTAAATGCATGTTCCCCTTTGTGTTTACATGCTTATCCATTCTTGTGTACATCTATATTTCATATGTGTACAAGTATTCTTTTTTTTCTGGTTTCGCCTTATCCACCTATGTATTTACATACATAACTTTCATAGCCATTTATATACACAATATAAGCCTCTTATGTTTACATGTACATTCACTTATATATTAACTTATGTGTTATATATATAAATATATATATATATATATATTTGGAAAGGTATCATATCCATATATGTTGTTATTATACATACATATATATATATATGCTAATACTTGCCATCATCTATGTTTACACTTATTTATTTTTACATTCAAACTTTCCCATATTTTACTTCATATGGGTATATACGAATATATATGCATTTACATATTTATATACTAACAATCATAAAGTTGTATATATTCGTCTATATATATATATATTTATGGGTATTTTACCTTAATTTAAATGATGGAGTTTATATATATATATATTCTATAATATTTATCAATCTATCCATACCCAGCTGTTTTACAAATCCCAAATATATAAAAAAATTAAATGACTATATAGATTCAGGAATTTTTATCATCAGAAATTTTATTTATTTGATCAATTAATATTTCGATAATTAAAATCAGTTAATCCCCCAATTAACAAATGTTAAAAATCCCGGTCGTCATATTCCTCCCCCCTTTAGAACTTTTCGTCCTCGAAAGGGAACAAAGCGAGAATTTAATTTACTGTATATTTTAGTTGAATTATTCTTTAAACATTAATAACTCCTTTTATTTTAAAATTTTAAAACACTTTGAAATCTACATAATATTACCAAATTTTTTTTATAAAGAATACCTTTCATAACTCGATGTCTCAACAAGTCCATCCTCGTTCTCACAGAAATTCAGTCATATGTTGATCAGGTGTAGGACTGAAGATCTATAAGTACTTGGTAAACCCGTTTTCAGCACAATTACATATGATATATGGCGCACTTTACAAGTAACTCAAGAAGGCACAACAAAAGTCAAGCAAACAAAAAATCTCTATTTTGAAAAACCAATTCTCATCTTTTAAAATGAAAGCAAATGAATTTATTATTGACATGTATGCTTGATTCCAAATTATACAACACGATCTCGTGGCACTTGGGGTCAAATTCACTGATTTTGATCTAGTTACATGAGTCCTAAATTCTTTGACTATCGAATGGAAAAGAAAAGTTTTAGCTATCAAAGAAGCTAATGATCTTTCTCAACTCAAAGTCGAAGAATTAATAGAAAATTTGATGTCGTACGAAGCTAATTTGCAAAAAGGATCAAAATCAAGAAAAGAAGAATATAACTTTTCAAGCAATTAACGACGGTTTCAATTTGGAGGAGGAAGAAATTGTGTTTATCACAAAGAACTACAACAAATTTAAGAAATTCAAGAAGATAACAAAATTTTAGAATGGTGGCAATTCAAATTCATCAAATCAAACGTCAATAAAATGTTCTGGAAACGACAAGTTCGGCCATACGAAGAAAGATCGTACACAAGTCAATAAGGTCAAAAAGAAAAGAAAATTCGAGAAATTCGAGAGAAAGCAAAGAGCCTTTCAAGTAACTTGGGATGAATCTGATTCATCCTCTTCTTCTGATAGCAATAGTGAAAGCGACACTGAACAAGCGAATGTTTGTTTTATGGCTAGCACTGATAAGGTACGTCTTGAACTAACATATGATGAAATTTTGGAAATTAGTATAGAATTAGATGATAAGTATAGAGAATCTAAGAAACTAAATAAGGAACATGTAGGAAAATTGAATAGAGCGGAGCTAGAAATTGGGTTATTAAAAGATGAGAAAATAATTTTAGAAGAGGAATTAGAAATAGTACAAAAGGAATGTAAAAGATTATTTTCAAAATAATTCTTTATTAAATGATTTAGAAAATAAAAAATTAGTAATAATAATCTTGATAAAGAAAAGCACAAACTAAAAACAAGTTTAGATTCTACCTATGTTGAAATCTCTGATCTTAAGACTAAGTTAGAACAAATTACCAATAACATATCAAGTTTAATAAAGGAAAATAAAAACCAATTTGATCAATATATCAAGACCATCAGAAAATCGAAATGGATTAGGATTTAAAGCTAAGAAAAAGCATAGGAACTATAGTACACTTTATACTAAGTTCAAGAAGCCTATAGCGAAAAATTAAGATTAATACTTCTAACACAAATATTGTTAAAATATGGATTCCTAAATCAAATAACAAGTTGACTAGGCAAAAACACATAGATGAATACTTAAGAAATATTGTTTGCAATAATAATTATGTTTTTAAAGGTCCCAGACCCTCTTGGGTATGGTTACCTTCGCCCACTAACACATAGGACCTTAACGGAGGAAGTGGATACCAATTAAAATCTTATTATTTTGTAGGTACCTAAAAACAAAATTAAAAACAAGGAGAAATGGATGCTCGATAGCAGATGCTCCAAGCATATGACAGAAAATACACACATGTTATTAAATATAACATACATGGATGGCGGTACCGTGACATTTGGAGATAATTCAAAAGGATTTGTCATCGGCATTGGAGATGTCATTAACGTTGGTATATCTACTTCTCCCCTTATTACCAATGTTTTATTGGTAGAAAATTTAAAACATAACTTATTATGTATATGTCAATTTTGTGATAAAGAATTTAGAATTGATTTCGAAAAAGATAAATGTAGTATATTCAATCAAAATTAAACTTTAATATTTAAAGGATTAGGAAATAAAAATATTTATGCTTTAAATATGAATGTTAAAAACAATAGTGATTTATGTTTAACCACAAATGTGAATAACCCATGGCTATAAGTGTATAAATAAATTAGCAAAAAATGATTTAGTAAGAGGAATACCCACAATAAATTATGAAGTTAAAAATTTATGTGATGCATGTCAACATGGAAAATTAAAGAAAAGTTCCTTTAAATCCAAAAAGAAAATTTATACAAAACAACCACTCGAACTACTCCATCTAGGTTTATATGGCCCAACTCAAGTATTATCAATAAATCATAACAAATATGTTTTTGTGATTGTCGTTGATTTTTCAAGGTACACTTGGACACTGTTTTAGGAACATAAAAGTGACACATTTAAAATGTTTAAAGTTTTTGCTAAAAGAATAAATAATTTAATGAAATATAAGATTAAAAGTATAATAAGTGATCATTGTGGAGAATTTGAAAATGAAATTTTTGCAATAAAATGGGGATTAGTCATAATTTTTCATTTTCACGAACCACACGACATGATGGTGTAGTAGAAAGAAAAAATTGAACATTATAAGAATGTGTACGGACATTGCTAAGTAGTAGTGGTGTACCAAAGAATTTTTGAGCTGAAGCTGTTGCTACTGCATGTTATGTATTAAATCGTGTAACACTTAGACCAATGACTAAGAATGCATGCTATGAAATATTTTTCGATTAGAAACCTAAAGTATTATATTTATGTGTTTTTGGTTCTAAATGTTTTGTCTTGAATACTAAAGATAATCATGGAAAATTTGACCCAAAAGCTGATGAAGGAATTTTTGTTGGTTATTCAGATCGGAGTAAAGCTTACAGAATTTTAATAAACAAACCGACACTATAGAAGAATGTCTTTATGTTTCTTTTGACGAAGATTTTAAAAGTAAGAAAAATGATGACGATGAAGAAGTTTTCGACAATAATAGTAATTATAGTAATAATACTATTATAACTAAAAATAATGATATCATAAGTAATGATAACAATAATGATAATCTTTTAAGATTTCCACCTCGAATCTTAAAGGATCATCCGATTAATAATATAATTAGTAACTTAAAAACAAGAATTTCAACTAGAAATCAACTAAATCAAAAGAGTCATGTAGCTTTCATATCAAACTTAGAACCTTAAAATTATAAAGAAGCATCAAAAGGTGATTTTGGGATTATAGCAATGCAAGAGGAACTTGATTAATTTGAACAAAATGATGTATGGGAATCGTACTAGGACCAAATGATCAATCCATAATAGGAACAAAATGGGTTTTTTAAAATAAAGCAAAATAAAATGAAAACATAGTTTGTAATCAACCAAGATTAGTTGCTCAAGGATATAACCAAGAAGAAGGAACAGATTTTGAAGAAACATTTTCCCATGTAGCACGTCTTGAGGCTATAAGAACGTTACTAGCTTTTGCATGTCATCAAAATTTCAAATTATTTCAAATGGATGTTAAAAGTGCATTTTTAAATTGTTTATAAAAAAGTTTATGTTGAATAACCACCCATGTTTGTTCAAAAAAATATCCGGATCATGTTTTCAAACTTAAAAAGGCATTATACGGAATAGAACAAGCACCACATGCTAGGTATGAGAGACTAAAAATACATTTCATAAATACCATTTTTCAAATGGGTAAAATTGATACAACATTATTTATAAAAAGTGAAAGTGATGTTATACTAATTGTACAAATATATGTTGACGATAACATATTTGGATAAACTAACGAGAAACTATGTAATGATTTTTCTACTATAACGAAAAACGAATTCGAAATGTCTCATATAGGACAATTAAATTTCTTCTGAGGTTTACAAATAAAACAATCGGAAATCGAGATTTTTATAAATTAAGAATAATATTGTAGAGATTTGTTAAAATGGTTTGAAATGATAATACATCTAGTAAACCAACTCCAATGGGCACTAGTTTGCATTTGGATAAAGATGAAAATGGAAAAGATTTTGATTAAAAATTATACTGAAGCATGATAGGATATCTACTATACTTAATGGTTAGTAGACCAGTTATAATGATGAGTGTATGTTTGTGTGCATGATTTAAGCACAACCTAAAGAATCACATCATCGAGCAGCTAAAAGAATTTTGTGATATTTAACCAGCACCAAAGATTAATGGCTTTTTTACCCGAAAGGCGGCTCCTTCGAACTCGTATCATATAGTTGTGAGAAATGCGGATTACGGATCTTAAGGCTAGAATTAACACTAGAGGGGGGTGAATAGTGTTTTAAGGAATTACTAATTCTTTTTGAGTTTATATTAATTTGAACAAAAATGTATGCAATATTCAGACACGGATATGATCACAGAATCAAACACTAATACAGATATAAAGTAAAATCAATAAAGGAAAGAACACATCGGATTTTATACTGGTTCGGAGTTACCCTACATCCTATCCTGCAACACAAGTACGGATTTCCTTTCAAAATCAATTATTACAATTACACCCTCGATTTCAAGTCCACGAGGTACACCGCTCCAGATTCACAATCCTCTGGGTAGAGATACTTGATTTTATGGGCAACAAGTTCACCCGATTGATTTTCTAGGCTACAATCACACCTTTTCTCGCTCGATTGAATACAAAGAAGTCTATAACTCTGAATAGCACTGGGATCTTGTTGAGATAGTGATAGTAAATCAAACCAGAGATGATCTAGTTAGATTCAATGGTGATTTCGGTAGAGTAATTGTAAAAATGTATATAAAGAAATGTGGAAGAAGAAGAGGAGTGAAATCAGAGAAAATATGATTGTAAATTCGTTTAAAACAGCCCCTATTTATAGTAGAACAATAGTCATGTCCATTCATGAAAGGATATGACGAATAGACACTTCCTTTGAAATTCAAACTTTTGAAATAAACTGTCACCTTGTCGACAAGGGGTCCTTGGGGTTGTCGACAGGCCTAAGTTATTTTTGGTAATTTGTTTTTCTTTGAAAATAACTTCTATCTTGTATTAAAACTATTTTAAACTTTATAAATATACTTAACTATAGTTAAAATACATAAATAAGTATAGAGAATAATATTTTGGTATATATAAAATTTTACTAAAATTTTATATTTAAATCTAAGTATAAATATTAAAGTTTAAATATATTATAATTAAAAGATAGTTTAAAACCAAGGATAATTTGATATTGAAATTAAAGATTATTTTGAGGCTAAAAGTATTTTAAAACTAGGATAGATGTTTTTGATTTAAAAAGGAAGATTTTGAAATCATTTTGAAAACAAGATATAATTTTGTAAAACATTTGAATAAAAGTTAGTGGATACAAAACAATGTTCCGCTAGATTTTTCGTAGGTTCCATCCTACTTAGGGTTCCATCCCTTTAACGGGCTCGAAGTGGATTCCATTCCACGAATAAAATGGATTTTAAGATGTCAGTGCTTTTCTAGGAGTTTTAAAAAAATTCCTAACTAAATTACTTATCTTGAAATCTTGAACTCTTGATAATCTTGATACTCATGAGTCTTGAATCTTGATATCTTTGATCTTGAGTTCATCAGTTCTTGAATCTCTATACTGTACAGTCTTCATTCTTTGGTACCTGTATATATATCCTGCATATACATATATATCTAAACAATAATGTTAGTATTTATATTTTATAATCTTATTCTAAGGTTGTTATCATCAAAACCAACTTCGCAGGGACTAACAATAGTGATGTGGAATTCGGTGGTTGCAAAACGAAGAGAAAATGTACAATTGGCACATGTCATTTTATTGGTCAATCTCTAGTTTCGTGGTTTAGTGAAAAGCAAATTGTGTTTTCCTCTCGATGTGTGAAGGTGAGTATATCTCTGCTGCCTTAGCGTGTGCCCAAGTAATTTGTATGCAACAAATACTTTAAGATTTCAGAAAAATTATAACTAAATCTCCTATATATTGTGATAATACGGGTGCTATATATTTATCTAAAAATACAGTTAACCATTCTCGAACTAAACATATTGATATTCGTTATCATTTTCTGAGAGAAAATGTTGAAAAAGTTATTATCACTCTAGAATTTGTTAACATAGAAAATCAAATTGAGCATAAAAACTCGAAATCATCAAAGGAGAAATAATCTCTTTACAATAACAATATGAATATGATTATATATAGAATTAAATTAATAAAATGCATATGTATTTCTTTGATAATAATTATAAATATCATTTATTATGTTTGCAAAATTCATATATGAAATACAAATTCAAAATATATACTTATAATTCAAAAATGCAGAATTTAAAAGCCCGCGGACGTCTAAGGAAAAATGCCAGATGTTTGGCAAAATACTCAGGTTGAAAATCTGAAAACTCCCAAACGTTTGGGAAATACCCATAGACGTCTGAGAGAATTTTCGGCTACCATTTTGAACAGCCATATATACTTTCTACCTCATAATTTTTTTACCCAACTCATTGCAATTTTTTACCCAAATCAAAAACCTTAGCTTCCTCATACATTCTAATTTTTCACTCATGGCACCCAAATCTAAAAACCTAGTTAATAAGAGATCTAAGAAAGACCATTTTTCCTTTTCTCAACCAACTCCAGTCATAGATTCTCACATCCAACAATGGCTTCACAATAGCCCAAGCGCTATGAAGAGATTTGAGGATCTGAAAATTAGGAATTTTCATACTGGCCCTTTCTATCAGTTATCTAAATTTGAAGAATACCGACTATTAGAACTAACCCTGGTAGCTGGCATTCGACCCTTAATCAATTTCGATGAAAATGAGGTAATTACCTATTAACTTTCTGTTTTCCTCTTCCATGCAAATTTATGTAGCAAAAATATTTGGAAACGTGGGAATGAAGACAGATGGTTATGGACAAGTGTTTGTGGTAAAGTTTTAAAGATAAGTGTAAACATGATGGGGAGAATACTTGGTTGTTCTTCTAATGGTACTACATTACAAGAAATAGTTGATTATCGAAACTTACCACGTAACCAAGTCACATATGAACTATGGGAAAATAGAATGCCGGAATGGAACTAAGCTAATCTTCGACCATGAGCCAGATTGTTAAACAGAATGCTAATCAACACTGTGCTAACTCGTTTAGGAAGCCATGAACAAATATATGAAGACGATCATAAGGAATTGTATGCAATTTTTTGTGGAATTCGTGTAAATTGGGCACAGTTTATCCATGATGAAATAAAATACTATTGGAATCATTATTGCCAAACTATCGTATATGCTCCTTACATTATGAAGATACTAAATGCACTGAAAATACCAACTTACATATCTCACTTTGAGCCTGTGAAAGAAAGTGGAATAAGATTTTTAAGTTAATGCATCTTCATGCAACACCACCTACTCGCATTTCTCTTTGCCCAATGGATTGCTCAATAATAACAACTACACCCAATACCTCCACAACAAACTCTATTTCCTCCTCCAAAATCATTTGCTTCTTCTCACCATGATATAGGATATCACTCTGAATCGGAGATTTACGAAGCCCTTATTGAAACTGATCAAAATGAGTCCGCACGAGACTTAACACATCGAAATCACAGGATGATCACGATGAATCAAAAATCATTGGAAAAGAAAATAATTGGTTTGAAGAGGTTTTTTTCAACACGCATGACCAAGCTTGAGCAAACTATGGAAAAAGTTGTATCCACTTTGGGCAAGGTTATGAGAGAAGTATATGGTAGATCTTCTTCTAGATCATCTTTATCTCCTTCTCCTACCCCCTCTGTCACATAATACTATTCCTAAGCCTTATGAATCATCTCATAGTGCTGAAGCTTCTGCTTATGATAGAGGCACAAATATTCTACAAGAGCAACCGGAGGAAGAAGGAATCTTGGTCTGATCCACCATCAACTAAACACATGCAGTATGCCTCTTTTCAGGGTCTATACATTCATGAAGATGCTGAGTATAGCACTTCAACACATCAAATGCCAAGGGACTATCAAACTGATCCATCAGCCTACTGGGAGTACTATGAAAATTATGGCAGACTCTCTTTCAATAACCACGGGTATCAGTAATTTCTTTTTATTCTCAGTGATTTTGTATTTGTCTTGTAGCATTATGATTTTGTTGACTAGTATTGTGTATTGTTTGTTTATGACTATGATAGTCTTAAAGCTAGTGCTATGCGGTTGTACTATGTATTGTTTATAACTGTTTCTATGATTTATTCATAATCTATGGTATTTTCTTTTAGTATTATGTGATCTCTTTCTACAAATTACACATTTACATTATTCTTTTTGATAATGACAAAAGGGGAGAGAATGTTAGAATATTTGTGTGCACATAGATAGGGGGAGATAACATATTCAAGGCAATTTTATTTTTTAAATATCATTATAAAAGATTATATAGTTTTCATCATAAAAAATGGGGAGGATGTTAGGAACCCTCTTCTGGGATTTCAATGACAACAACTATACAATCATATATACAAGAAATACTTTATCTATTTATAGGTATATATAGAAGAATTCACTCTGCTCATCGATATCATGGCGAGAAGACAATCATGAAGAATAATATATCATATTATTGAAGTAAGGCCATATATTTGTACCATGGTCATAGAATATCTTATACAATCTCCTTGAGTTATCATAAGCACACATGAAAGCATATCATCAAAACACTTAGTGAATTTTAGAAAACAAACTCAGATTTTATAAACAATATTGTCTCAAATGTCTGGGACATAATGCCAGATGTCTAACAAAAATTTCAGATTAGAACCCGTAAATGTCTCAAACATCTGACAATATATTCCAGATGTCTAACGCTGTTTTAACTGTCATATTTTGAACAGTCACTTCTCTTCATTTTAAAACATTCGCATCTTCTCCCATAGTTGCAACTCCTAATCAAAAGAAAGTTCTACGATAAGACATATTCTTTGAAATACAATTCTTTGTTACCTATAAATATATCAAATGACTAAGATTGAACTTACTTGTAACTACTATCACACTCTATTTTCTATAAGTACTTAAACTCTCTTGTGTTATTATTAATTTCACATTCTCAATCAACTACAACCAAAATCTGTATTTTTGGTAAACTTACTTCCTCCAAATCCAAGAACTTACACTCACAAACACACAAGGGAGATTATAAGAAGAATTGAACTAGCAGTCAATATTCATGTTGTATAGAACACAAGCTTGTCAAAGAAACACTTCTGTATAAGCCAATTCCTTCGGATGAAGCAAGAATTATTGGTTAGTAAAATACCGAAGAGGAGCTTCGGGATTGGACATAGAACGGGAGGTCCGAACCAGTATAAAAACTCTGGTGCGCTTAGTATACTGCCTTTACTAACAACTTCTTTGTTATCTAAAACACTATAATTTAAATAACTAGGATTCAAGTTATCGATACTATATGTACTTAATTTATTCTCAACAAAGCTTGGCACAATAAGCTTGTGAGATGTTAGAAGTATGGATGCTTGATTAATTTTAGCATCAGCATTCATACTTCTAATGTTCAAGTCATAGCATTCATTTACCTGCTGTAGCGCTTCTTGTAGCTCTTTTAGGATGCACGATAGTAGAAATTTTGGGTTTCTTCGTTATCTCACATTTTTGTTTGTAGGAAAAGTTTGTCGAAAGCATGGGGGAGACATTCTTTTCACACTGTGATTGACTTACAATTTTCTAAATTTGAGTTGCAATTTGATTTATGAAATTCTAATTTCTAGTTGTTATAGTTTCTAGTGAAGGATCACTGCACTCTGAATCAGTTTTTGCATCTTCAATTAAAAAAAATTCTTGTGTCTTCGATGTTTGGAACTTTATAGGATGTTCTAACACATTCTTCCCTTTTGCACATGAATCTTTTCTAGTTTGAGAATCATTTGATGCAAGTTGCATTTTATCTGAGGGTTCATCATCTTCGATAGTCTCCAATATAGAGAAAGCATTTTGAGTTTCAATAGCACTTTGGGAAATGGAAACAGAGTTGTGTTGGTAGCCAGTTTCATCCATATTAGAATGTTCATTATTTGTATTATTACTAGCTTTAATTTTTTGTGAGCCCAAGTGTATAAGAGGAGAGGCGGCCTCCTTATGGGACATTGATGAATTTGTGTTTACAGTAGTACCTTCTGCTATACTTTGTCTCTTTGGTTGCCAAGCTTTTGTAATCGACATATTACATGATACATCATTATGACTTAAGACTTGGCATGTAGAACACGGTTTGAACTTTTGCCTATACTCTATCTGTATCAATTACACTCCTCCTGTATATAGTTCGATTTCCATTTCCGTAGGATAAGGAAAGTTTGCATCCACTTCAATTTATACTCATTCATAGTTAAGTCCAATCTCTTTTACATTCGTTGTATCCATTCTTATAGGGTATCCAAGTACACTAGCAATTCTGCTTATACCTTCATTATTCCAATATTCATGTTTTAGATCATTGAATCGTACCCATATTAGAATAGTGGACAAGAGTTCCTTTGTAGTCATCATACTCGATTTCCATTTTTAACAATCAGGATCCTTGAACTAATAGTATATGGTCTGATTTGATATTCTTAGCGCAATCTTCCAAGTTGTAAAATTTAATAAATATGAATCCATTCCTCTCATAATACATGTCATAATCTCCAGTAGATTGCCAAATTTTATCAATGAATCCCTTAATTATATACCGGTCTTCTACTTAGGAGATATACTACCAGAGTATTCTTCCACTTATCCTCAGATTTAGTTATAACTGACTTTAGTAGTTATCCCATAGTTCTCTCCCCTTTCCGATTTGGTGTATAAAATTTGAGTTCTGTAACTTCTTCCTCTTTGTTAATTGAAAAATTTTCATCTCCGCATATGATATAGACCATGCTTGCTATTTCTTCCTCTCAACTAAAACTAGGCCACGACTTGAGTTATCTCCTTAGAAAATCCGGCTTCTTCCATAGTCGGAAATGAGTCGGGATCAGGGGGCTTTAGTGGAATTTCATCATCAGTAACCATTCTCGCTAACCCTTATTCCTACATTATATATATATAATGCACTTGTATTTTTACAGAGATATACTAGTGCATATATTTATCCTCTACTATTGCATTCACTGTCTTTACTTCTTTTACTTATGAAAGTTTTCTTACATAAAAAGTAAGAATGGAAACTAAAAGAGGACGATTAACTTTGGGAGGTGCTAGGGTAAATTCTAACAGGGTAGCTATGAGTATGCACACTAATGGCCAAGAAGGGGAGGTAGTGCCTAATGCTAATTTGAGACCAGCCCTATCAGTTGGAGCAATGTATATGAATTCTCTCTTTTTCTAGTATATATTGGAGATGATGAGGCAATGACTAGAAGTAGTTATTGATCCGCGACCAGTGGTTAAGGGAGATTTCTCTATGATGAACCAGGATTACAAAAATTATGAAGGAAATGTGTTTACCAGGAAGAAACCAGCATTGGAAGGGTTAAATTAGCCGAAGTTGCATGAGTTTATCTTTGTAGATATGGTCTACGATTATGTGCAGAAAATAGGTTGTCTTCTCGTCGGCTTTAGGAAGATGCTTTAGACTGGTAGGAGGCGTTGATTGGTAGATCTTAGAGGAGGAGATTACATAGGACCAGTTTAAGGAGCGATTTGAGGCTTGGTTTATTCATGAATCATAGAAGATTGCTTTATGTCGAGAATTCTTGGAGTTGAAGTAAGGGTAGATAAATTTGATAGAGTATATCTAGCGTTTTAATGTTTTGTTGAAGTATGATCATACTTTCATTAAGATATATTGGCTATATCTTATACTAGTTATATTTTTGTTACGATATCTTAGCCATATTTTTGTTACGAGATATTGGTCATATACTTGTTCAGATAAATTAGCCATGCTTTCATTATGTTATATATTAGTCTTATTTTTGATGAGATAAATTAAGCATACTAATTGTTAAGCTATATGGGCCATATTTTCATTAAGATATATTGGCCCTATCTTTGTTAAGAGGTATTGGCAATATTTTCGATAAGATACACACACAGATATATATACACACACATACATACATACATACATACATATATATATATATATATGTTTGATATCTTCTATACCGATCCACAAATTTAACATATTAATTATTAATTAATTTTGAATATATGTTTAATTAATAAGCGATAAAAAGAAATTTTGAGAAATGATATATTTTTGGGGGTTTTGATGTGTTTAGAAATATCAAATAACTATATTTTAATATATAACATGACATTGTTTCATTGACGTTCAAAAAATGGGTTGTTCGGACTTTTATGACTGCTTTGGCCCAACATAATACTTCTCACCTATAAATATAAAGCTACAGAGACCTTGTTGTCATCTCTATTATCATTTTTCAGCACTAATCTTGAAATCCTCTCTAATCTCCTTCTAATGGAGATTATCTCTAATTATCTTCACTAATTACAAAATAAAAAAAATCACAAATCACAAATCAACTCGAAGTTTTCTGCATGATATGTCGTGTGACAACATGAACATAGTTATGAAGTTCATTTTTTGAAATTTGATTGTATCTGGTCAAAATATTCGATAGAAGTTATTTAATTATAAAAAATTAGAGTGCCACCATCGTGTCAATTTTGATTTGATGGTTAAATGACGACAATCGATGATCAGGAAATAACATTACATAAAGGAAAATGAGTTAAGTGCATCTATAATGGCTGATTGGCCGGAAATACTCGCCAAAGCTGGGCAAACCTATAACATCCCCAATCTTTGTTTAACATTATTCATAAAATTTAATTAGATAAATTAAATAGAATGATGTGATATGATGTAATATGATAAGGAGAATGAGATTTGTTAACTATTTAGGTCACGTCTTAAGTAATTAATTAATAAAAATGATTTAAAGATATAATAGAATAAAATTAATGAGAGGGGCAAAATGGGAATAACTCCTTATTTCATTCCTAAACCCTTCCTCCCTCATTCATTCTCATTTCATTTTCTAAATCAAAACAAAACATAAAGAAGGTCGTCCATAACCTAGAGGAAGAAAAGAGAAAAGCTAAGGAATTTAAAAGAAAAGGCTAAGGGAAATTAACCTACATCAAATTTTAATCTCTCTTATCCAATCTAAGGTGAATAAAGCTAATCATCTCATTAATTTATGCTTGATTTCGAATCTATGATTGATTTCTGAAATTGTTATGATAATATGTCATGTTATGGTTAATAATATCATTATTTGATTGAATGATTATTTATTGGAATTTTATGGAATTATTCTAATGGGTTTCGAAGAAAAAAACCTACTTTTTGATCTTCTATTGACTTGAAATTTGAATATGTTGTGTATAACATTATTTTGAAGATGAGTTTTTAATTTCATAATTTTCTAAGTTCATATGAATAATTTATTAATTTTTTAAGAGAAAAGGTGTTTATTTCGGGTTTTAATTATTAAAAATAAAAATTAATGTTTTGGTCTTGAAATTTTCGTACAGAAAAGAAGGAAATTCAAATTTTTGGTGATTTTTGGAGAATTTTCCCTAATGGTTTTGATTTTCTATGAATTTATTATTCTAGAAAAGTGTTAAATTAATATAAATTAAATATCTTAAATTATAAGGGTTTGCAAAGTTATTAACAAGGTAGAATGTGATCCATTGGAAAATTTTGAAAAGAATATGAAAAGAAATTTTGTTATCTAATAAAAATTTGACAAGAGTCAAGAGTTGGTGGAAAGTATTATCTTTGAAAGAAAATAAATTATTTTTCAAACTATTTACAAAAATACCATTACATATTTTAGAGGTATGACACCTCATATTTGTAGACTCTTTATCTCGTATTTTAGAGGGACGACACCTCATATTTGAAGATGCTTTATCTCATATTTTAGAGGCATGACACCTCATATCTAGAGACTTTTTATCTCATATTTCAGAGGCACAACACATCATATCTAGAGACTCTTTATCTCATATTTTAGTTGCACGACACCTCACATTTTAGAGACTCTTTATCTCATATTTTATAGGCTCGACACCTCATATTTTAGAGGCTCTTTACCTCACATTGATTATTTATTTAGAGGTTCTTTACCTCATATTGCTTATGTATTTTAGAGGCTTAATAGCCCTATTTTGATCACAAAAGTTTTAACAGTTATGTAAGGATGTGACCATCGATTGAACATATTTTGACGAATGATGTTATATGTTCTTGTTATCATATGATCAGTTAAATTTACATGTCTAATCATTTATCATACTCACATCCGCTTTACCAACATTGCATCCTAGGATTTAGGAACAGAATTACCAGTTAGGTTGTTCCAATGGTGAGTATGGTCAGAATAAACTTCTGAGTGAGTAGAATTGCATCTAAAAGATCAAATGATCAATTGTGTTAGGATGCCTTAAACTGATCAAAAAGATATGACTCATGAACATAACAACAAGATAGGTTGATTAGTTACCTGTGAAAAATAGGAGGTTCATAGTAATCTTAGAAAATTATGACATATGAGACAGATAGTCCATATGTTTCCGGATAAGGTTGTTTAGTTACCTATGAAAACTAATCGATTTATAGTAACTCTAGGAAAACTATGATTTTGGATAAGGTTGATTAGTTATCTGCGAAAACTATAATATAGGGACACATAGTCCTTTGGCTCGGACAGACAGTCTAGTTTTACTCCTCGCCATATTTAATGATTTTAGAATATCTGGTTAAAAGTTTTGGCCCAAGTTAGCCCGATAGGTTACCGGTTGACCTGTGAAACCATTTGGTTCATAGTAACCCTAGGAAAACTATGATTTGAGATAGACAGTCTATTTTTGGGAAGGGTAAACCTTGGGTGTGCATAACTCTAGGATGATGGACTAGTCAGACTTACCGATGTTGCATGCATGCATATGATCAGTTTATGTTTGTTCTAACCATTGTGGTTGCAGGTGCATGATTTATGACCGACATATTTGGATAAAATACTGGTGAGGGGAAAACCTGTTCCGCTCAGCTGCGTGGTCTCACTAGATATTTATTTGGTTTGGGATAGTATATTGTTAATCACATTAAACTTTTTGTCTGATCCGAAGTTTTTGTTTTTCCCCCTAAACTCTTGGATACTCATTTGAGTAAGTCGGGAGTAGGGATTTTTAGGTTAGACGAATAAGCTTACGGAGACGTGTAGGAGGCAAGCTGATGCAGCCCAGAATGGTGAAGAGATAGGTCGCGAGCGACCTATCCAATTCTTGAGTCGTTCACAACCTAACGAGCCCAAAAGTAAAGAGTTCCAACCTAGTGAAGGCCGCTTGCAAATACAAATGAACGTAATCTTAGGTCGCGAGCGACCTAACGAGAAGGAGGATGGGATGCAACAGATACTTAGTGCATTGTTCAGTAAGTCGCAGCATTTTAGGTCGCGAACGACCTATATGGAACGACCTAACGAGGTACCAAGGCTATGCAGTAGAAACGAGCCGTTAGGTCGCTATGACCAAACTTCAACGACCTACGACCTAGTTAGGTCGCGTGAAGAAAGAGTGTCCTTAGGTCGCGAGGCCTTAGGTCACTCGAGAGTAGGTCGCCAACGACCTAACGAGTCACAACCTCATGAATTACGACCTAATTCTAACTACAAGCTGCGACCTAAACAGTCACGACCTAAAAGACTACGACCTATGCTAGGTCGTTTACCAATACCGCTTCATGTTAGGTCGCTCAAACCTAAGTCGCTCAGATCCTTAGGTCTCTCATCCTATAGGTCGCATAAGACCTTCCTGAAGCTGATTATCCTCATGTCGCTGAAGCTCATGCCGCATGGAGTTTTGATCTTAGGTCGTCATGTTGTATTTCCTTAGGTCGTTTGTATGTTGTATTTGTTATGTTGTCATAAGTCTTGAGTTGTAAATATGATAAGTCGTGTGATGTTGTAATGTTAGGTCGCGTCTGTTTTGAGTCGTAAGTCGCTGTGTGTGATAGGTCGGTGCCGACCTAAGTGTTGTAATATTTTGAGTCGTGCTGAGTTGTAACCCCCATAAATAGCAGGGTAGTGTCATTTGTAATAGTTTCAGTTGATTTGAATAAAACTTTTGTTTGTTAGCTTTGTGCTTTCATTAAATTGGTAGTTGAGTGTAATCTCATATCTCCTCTTTCGGCATTCGAGTGCGCTCGGATCAACGATCGTAGAAGCCAATTCACGGTATCAAGTGCGCTTGATCAACGTCTGAAGAATTGCAGATCTTCTTTCACGGTATCGTGCGCCATCAACGTGACGAAGATAGCTAGAATTCGGTATCTTCGGATCAACGAATTTGGGCCATTCAGTATTCTTCATTCCATCGATTGCTACTTTCACAGAATCATCATTTTGTTATTCCGCTGCTGCATCATTTGGTATCAGAGCTAGACTTAGCCAATCATAGCTAAGCCGAGTCTTGGAGCCAATTCTATTGAAGAGTTTGAAGTTTATAGCCGAGAGCTAGAAGTGAAGCCGTGCATCATTTTGAAATTAAAATTGAAGAATCAATCATGCCGCCGAGGAGAGCTAATCGCCATCAGAATGTTGAAGCGTTGTATCGAAGAGAAGAAGCCGAGCAAATGGAACAATGCATCAATGAAAAGTTTGATGAAGGCATTGGGAAGTTAGAGAAACTGATGAATAATATGAATCAAGGACAAAGGAGGAGGTCGCCAATCTCGAACCATGGAGGAAACAGAGTTTCGCCATCGGTTGCGGAAGCGAGAAGGGTGTCGCCACAACCCTATCGAGGAAGAAGGGAATCGTCAGTTTCAGTGAGAAGAGAACATCATGAGTATAGAGATGAAGAGAGAAGAACTCCACGTGAGTTTGAACATGAACCATACCATGATGATGACAGACAAAGTAGAAGAGATATGCGAGATCATAGAGATGTGGGTGGTCGAGATCGTTATCGAAGTACATCTGTTTTTGATGAAGATGGTGGTAGATGTAGTGCTCATTCTCGAGATCGAGACCAAGGACGAAATGCATATCGGGATGTGGAAGATGATCGACGATGGGAATCGGGAATGAAAACTGAAATTCCAGAATTCAAGGGTGGAATGGAAGCGGAGGAATTTTTGGATTGGGTTTCAAATGTTGAAGAAATTTTTGACTTCAAGGAAGTTCTTGAGAATCGAAAAGTGAAGTTGGTTGCTATGAGATTAAGAGGAAGAGCTATGGCATGGTGGCAACAAACAAAACTTACGCGGGAAAGGATGGGAAAGTCAAAGATCGTCACATGGGATAAGATGAGAAAGATGATGAAAGCAACTTTCTTGCCGCACAATTATCAGTCCCTTATGTATCAACGATTGCAGAATCTAAGGCAAGGGACGAGGACAGTGAATGAATATGCGGATGAATTTTATCAATTGATTGCGAGGAATGACATTATGGAAACAGAGGAACAGCTAACAGCTAGATATGTGGGAGGATTGCAAACGCAGATCCAAGATATGGTGAACATGTTTGATCCCAGATCTGTCGCCGAAGCACATCAGAAAGCAGTTGCTTGGGAGAAACAAGGGTGGAGAGGTGGTGGTATGTTTATTAATTCCAACAACCAGAGCAAGGATGCTAGTAGCAGTGCGAATGATTCTAAGCTTGCCAGTAAGCCGATTGTGAATGAAGTTAACAAAGCAAAGGTCAATAGTAACCTCAAATGTTTTAATTGTCAAGAGTGGGGCCATAAGAGCAATGAATGCGTAAAGCCCAAGAAGCGAGCAATGATTGCGGGAATTGAGAAAGAAGATTCAGAGGTAGAGTGTGTCAATTCATTACCAGCGGAAGAAGAAGAATTATTGTCTGGAGATGAGGGTTGTAGTTTGTTGATGAGAAGATCGTGTTTGACCCCAAAGCAAGAGGATGACTCAAGTTGGTTGAGGAGTAACATTTTCCAGTCAACATGCACAATCTTGGGAAAGGTTTGTAAATTTATCATCGATGCAGGAAGCTGTGATAATATCATTTCTTCAGAAGCTGTAAAGAAGTTGTCATTGAAAACAGAAAAGCATCCACACCCCTACAAATTAGCTTGGTTGAGGAAAGGAGGGGAAGTGAAGGTTAATCGAAGAGCATGTGTTAATTTTTCCATTGGGAAGAAATACAAAGACGAAATTTGGTGTGATGTGGTTGACATGGATGTATGCCATCTGTTGTTGGGAAGACCATGGCAATACGACAGAGCTGTGCAACATGATGGACGAGCAAATAGCTACAGTTTTATGTTCGAGGATACACAAATCATGTTGGTTCCTAAAAAGCGTCAACAGAGTGAAAACAAATTGGAGGAGATTGAGGAGCTAAAGACTTTTTTGTCTTTAAAGGAATTTGTTGATGAGGAGGATGAAGTCGGTTGTTGTCAATCACCAAAGTTTGATAAAGATGAAAATGGTGAATTTCAACCAACGAAATCTACTGAACATGAGGTTGAAATTTCACAAGCAGTAAAATTGGATAAGGATGAGGAAAATAAGTCAGGAAAAGAAGAGGGTAATTTGTTGATAAAGGAGGTGGATTCGATTAGTCTATTATCTACAGAAAAGTTTATTAAAGAAGTGGAGGATAGAGCGGAAGAGTTTGTGTTGAACGGAAATGAAACTAGTAGAAATTTTGAGACTCCTGAGGAAGTTAACTCAATGGTGAATGAACATGAAGTTGTAGTTCCTGCAGAGTTGACCAAGGAATTAGTGGCACAGGAGAACATACATCATGTTAATCAAATGCCAAGTGCTATTGTTCCATATATGCCATGTAACCATATGTGTCCAACAGAGCAGGTAGAATTGAGAAGATTGATTGTTGGGTTTTTGTTCAAGGGAAGGCAATTGTATACTCCTGATCGCAGTTGGCAAATAAAAGCTATCAAAGATGAGCGTGTAGAAAAACACGTGGACAGTGACCAGACCATGCAGATAGTTACAATGTTTTGTTTTGGTGAAAGGCTTGTTCGGAAGAGTCAAAGTTATCAAATTTCAAAAGAGATCGCGACGAAGTCAGGATTATGTATGTCATTACCCATACATACTAGATCATGGGTGAGCGTAAATATGGGCTCTGTACTGGATTTGATGAAGACACAAAGTGACAACCAATCTATCTACTTGATGGTTGAACGGTTTCTCGTTGGTACGTACAATAAACTAGATACCGGAGGAATGAGTCGTCCTATGGCTAATATTGACAATATCAGACACTTGGTTCCATTTCACGAGGATCGGAGTATCAAAGACGAAGAACTGTTAAATTCGAGGACGAATTTCTTTCAACAGGGGGAGGATGATGCAGCCCAGAATGGTGAAGTGATAGGTCGTGAGCGACCTATCAAATTCTTGAGTCGTTCACAACCTAACGAGCCACAAAGTAAAGAGTTCCGACCTAGTGAAGGCCGCTTGCAAATACAAATGAACGTAATCTTAGGTCGCGAGCGACCTAACGAGAAGGAGGATGGGATGCCATAGATACTTAGTGCATTGTTCAGTAAGTCGCAGCATTTTAGGTCGCGAATGACCTATATGGAACGACCTAACGAGGTACCAAGGCTATGCAGTAGAAACGAGCTGTTAGGTCGCTATGACCATACTTCAACGACCTACGACCTAGTTAGGTCGCGTGAAGAAAGAGTGTCCTTAGGTCGTGAGGCCTTAGGCCGCTCGAGAGTAGGTCGCCAACGACCTAACGAGTCACAACCTCATGAATTACGACCTAATTCTAACTGCAAGCTGCGACCTAAACAGTCACGACCTAAAAGACTACGACCTATGCTAGGTCGTTTACCAATACCGCTTCATGTTAGGTCGCTCAAACCTAAGTCGCTCAGATCCTTAGGTCGATCATCCTATAGGTCGCATAAGACCTTCCTGAAGCTGATTATCCTCATGTCGCTGAAGCTCATGCCGCGTGGAGTTGTGATCTTAGGTCATCATGTTGTATTTCCTTAGGTCGTTTGTATGTTGTATTTGTTATGTTGTCATAAGTCTTGAGTTGTAAATATGATAAGTCATGTGATGTTATAATGTTAGGTCGCGTCTGTTTTGAGTCGTAAGTCGCTGTGTGTGATAGGTCGGTGCCGACCTAAGTGTTGTAATATTTTGAGTCGTGTTGAGTTGTAACCCCTATAAATAGCGGGGTAGTGTCATTTGTAATAGTTTCAGTTGATTTGAATAAAACTTTTGTTTGTTAGCTTTGTACTTTCATTAAATTGGTAGTTGAGTGTAATCTCCTATCTCCTCTTTCGGCATTCGAGTGCGCTCGGATCAACGATCGTAGAAGCCAATTCACGGTATCAAGTGCACTTGATCAACGTCTGAAGAATTGCAGATCTTCTTTCACGGTATCGTGCGTGATCA
This sequence comes from Allium fistulosum, assembly GCA_030737815.1. Lineage (NCBI taxonomy): Eukaryota > Viridiplantae > Streptophyta > Magnoliopsida > Asparagales > Amaryllidaceae > Allium > Allium fistulosum. The sequence continues at coordinate 1,361,771,399 of CM060902.1, read as the reverse complement.
ACGTGACGAAGATAGCTAGAATTCGGTATCTTCGGATCAACGAATTTGGGCCATTCAGTATTCTTCATTCCATCGATTGCTACTTTCACAGAATCATCATTTTGTTATTCCGCTGCTGCATCACAAGCCAGCTAATATTGGAAGTTTATTTCTACTGTCTTGTTTAAAGCTTATGTTTTTTTATGAATGGATGTAATGACAGGGTTTATAACTGTCAAGTAGTTAGACTCTGATCACCTAAGGGCATGTCTACATATGTTGCTCTTGGAATATAATAGTAATTATTATTATATTTTCTGAACGTGGAATCGTTGGGATTATCTAATGGGATGTAATGAACATGAAAGTTATTAATGAAATGAGTTTTGAAAATTTTCATATTCATATGCTCTTGATGTTATAGATATAATTTACTGATCTCATTTTATCATTAAAAATTAATACTATGGATGACTGCAGCATCAATACAGCTTAATTTCGTGCCTTAAAATAGAGGATGGTACAAAACCCCTAGGCGGTAGATGTGATAGGTAGCGGTGACGTGGTGGCGGGGAGGGATTGGTTGGCGACTGTGCCAAGAGCATGATGGTGAGGTTGGATCGGTTGTTGGTGGCAGTAGGTGACGGCGGTAGCACTGCAAAAGGTGGCGGTTGTGGGTTCAGAAGTGCATGTGAGGTTTGAGGGTGAAGTAAAATTTTCAACTGGGATATCTTTTGCATACGAACTTTGATTTATGTATTGTTTTTCCGTTGTACTCGCTTTGAAATTATGGGCAATTTAATAGTTAGTTGGCTAAGTTTTGGTGCTATTTGCAAAAGTGTGATGCTATGATTTATTTGACTTTAGTTAATTGAGTTTAAAAATAATAAATGCATGTCTATCGATGGAAATTTTATATTTATTGATATATGATATATTATATTGATGATTGCTTGGTTATTGTGATGTTTTGATGTATTGTGCTGTGATTGGATTGTCTGTGGTTGATTGTTGTATTACTGGATGTTTAATGATAATTATTTTCGATTAGGACTGTAAAAATATTTATTAAATAGTGATATTGCATAATATTAGGAGAAATTAATAAATAAAGGGAAATAAGATTACATATAGATTTTAAGTGATGTTTGTAACCAATAGCAGTTTAATGTACTAAGATGAAATTAATGTGAGAAATTTGGTAAGGTTATAATTTATGAGTTTCTGGAGAATTCATAAATAATAATGAATTTAAAATTGATATTTTCAATTTATTATATTTTATAAAATAAAGTAAAATTTAATAGATAATCATATAGTTTTTTGTAAAAATTATACCGCCTTGAGTAAATGACAATATAATTAGTTTTACGACGTTTATAGGTGAAAACATTATTATTATTGTTCAGCTAATAAAATAAAAGATATTTATGGAATAATAATACTAGTAGGTAAAATATATTTTTAAAAGTGTTTTGACTAAATTTTTACTTTTTGTAGATAAATCACAACAAAAGGAGTTTTTAGTTTAAAATGGAATATTGTAGTTTTTGAAGTGGGTAGTGATAAATTGGTCTTGGAAAATATTGAAGTGGTTTTAATGTATATTATTATTTTGAAGTAAAATAATAACATCATTGTTTTGAAAAGTAATTTGATGCAAATTACCATTTTGAGTATATCACGATGTTTTAACGTAGAAATAGAAGAGTAATAAATGACTTTTGAAGTATATTATCATTCTGAAAAATTATTATTATTTTGAGATGGAATACATAAAAGTGCTTTTATAATAAATGTAATAAAATGATTTTATACTTAAGAGAAAATAATGGTCATAAATTTAATATTTTAAATGGTTATAATATATGTGATTGAATATTGATCTGAATTATCACATATATTTGTTTTATGACGATGGATTCGTATTAGGATGTGCACGCTATGTTTTACCATTGTTAGAACTAGGCAATGAGTAGTTAATTGAAGTTTTGGTTGACTAGATGATCTGACGTTTGTGTTACTAATGTTGATTGGTTAATACACATTTAATGGTTGATGTTTGTGTTACTAATGTTGATTTGTTACTACACATTAGATGATAAAGATATTGTGTTTACTAATACAAAGTAATTAGTACAAACTTGTTTGAATTATACTTGCATTGATGATGCATTACTAATAGTTAACGACCAGTATATATGTGATTATATTTATTTTGATTAGTTTATTTGATGTTTGAGGTTAATGCTTGTTAATGTTTAATGGCTATGTTGCTTTTATTGTTGTTACCCAATATATATGATGATTGATTGTGAAAGCTTAGTAGCGGTTATTTTTTATGCTTACATTGGTTGCATGGATGTTATGGTTGTTATGGGCTAACGAGTATTTGGATGCAGGGAAACAATATGAAACATAACTACATGTGCTTGATCCCCAAAAAAGGTGCATAGGTAGTCTTTCCTAATGCAATAGCTACCGAGCCTACAGTCAGATTATATAGGGTTAGACGTAATCCAAACATAGTTGATCATATTTTCCTTTTATTATATGCATGTACTTGAAGAGTTATAGGTAGAAGTAAAGGAGGAGCAAAAGCTTGGATATAGGTCGTACCTGAGGATATTGTTTTGGTACATTTCTTCCACAACATGGATAGGATCTCTTTTTATTTAATGATTATTGTTATATTAGAAAGAGTACATGTGATCTGATGTATTAGATCTTGTACATGTATACTTTTTTACTATGAGGTTTTCTCTTTTTGCTCTTATTGATTCTAGATTTTAAATTATAAAAACCCACGATAGAATGTTTGGGATTAGTGTGCAAGCATATTTTGACGGCGATTGTCACTAATTTCTGATTTTAAAAATAATGGTCATCGCATCTTCCTTAAGAGATATTGTCCATACTTTTGTTAAGAAATATCGCTCATACTTGCACTAACAAATTACTCTTGTTTTCATTAAGGTAATATGTGATTTCATTAACACTTGGTTCATGTTTTCGTTAAGGAATTCTATGTTTACATCAACCAGTAAAGCCATGTGTTACTTGGCACTTTGAACCGGTTATATCCAAACTGATTGGACAAGTTAGATTCGACTGTCATCAAGACCAGTAAGTCTAGAGCGATGATTGTAGGGTCCAAAATCAAGTACAGATGGTAATATAAAGCCATGATCAAACAGAATCAAGAGATATGCTATACAGAACATTCTAAGTATGGAATATAATTTAATATAGAAAAGGGATCGACTATAATTCCTTTCAACCATAAGGATTAACCTACTTCATCCAAACAAGTGCAACTCAATGGAAAACAGTCAATATTTCAAGATCCATAAGTCCAATACATATGAAACTTTGGAATCAAGATGTGGGGACCCTAGGGAGTCTACCCTAGGGATCGCACCTCAAAAGAACTAAGCAAGGGGGTCGGTCCTCTTCCCTCCATAGGGATCGACTAGAATCAGGCAACAAAACATTCTTTACATTAACGATCGAGCAATAACTCAACATTTACAATTCCACTTGGAATGAAACTTAGAGGCTAGGAATAATACAGCATGGAGAAGCTCCTGTATGGATTGCACTCCCAAATTCCTCCAAAATAGGGATCGGCTCTAATCCCTATTTCTTGGAATTCAGGCCATTTGGTCCCTCATGTGGGTCCATATGGCTTTGGAGATCCTTCTTCCGAATTTTCAGGGAGATATTTCGCCATCTTCCTCTATAAATACAGAATTGATTGTTCAATTCCAGGATTTTTATGCTGCTGGTTGCTTTGTACTCTATTGTAACTAAGGATATTCATCCGGTCCCTATTGTACTCAATTTACAAAGTAATTTATAATGATATCTCTTCAAAGTGGGTGAGGCAAACAATGCTGAAACACTATATATTGTTGTGTCTTTGTTATTTGTTTAATTCTTATTTCTTTATTACCATATTCTCTTCGTTTACATCTACCTTCCTTTATTTCTCTACAAAATCTCTATAGGGTGTTTGTGCCAATTTTTGGTGCAAACATTTTGGTGCTTTCACTGAGAAGTTAAGATTCTCTACTCTATTTGGATCCCTTTTCTGCTACAGGATTGCAAAAATCCCCGGAAGAGATCCAAAATTATCTTCAAGTAGTTTATCCATTCTATTCAGATTTGCAAAAGTATAAGGAAAAATATCAACAATGGTTAGGAACACCAGGTCTACCTCCCAAAACGCGGAAGGAAATGAGAACGCTGGCATCCAGCAAGGAGGCCAGAGAAATCTACCAGTAGATGTTCATGCTACCAATCCAGTTGATGTCCTGAATCCGGGTGATTCCATCACAGGAGCTAATTTACAAAATCTAATGAGAGAGCTAGTGGATAGCCACCGATAGTTGAACCAGCAGATTTAAGCTAATATCGATTTAATGAATCAACTCATAGATCAACAACGTGGGAAATCTAGGAGAGAGCCAACCCCTTATTCTGCATCTGAGAGCTCTATTTTATCAGATGATTATCACAGATGCAGATGTCGCAGAACTAATGCATATCACGCATAAGCTTCTGGACATCAATAAAAAACCCTACCTCGGTTGCTAGGACCGAACAGGCTCGATCACTATATAAAGATCAGTGCCGATCCCTCTTCTAGAGGAGGAAATATTCCTTCTCCTGGTAGAGCACAAGCTAGACTCGCCGCAGTTGATTTGGATGCTGAGGTTCAGGTGGATGCATACTGGTTACCTCCCCGGAATGATGATGAAGTGAACACACATGATATACATAAAGAGGGTGTTAAGCCAAGAAGCCGTGGAACTGCCCATAGACATCGACTAAACCATTCCCATGAGGTGTATCACGACTACCACTTGGCTCATAATATCCAAGCGTCGGACTTGTCGGCTATGGTTAGACAGCTAGAAAGGGAGAACCAAGGCTTGACCAATAATGATTGGGGGATCTCGAGAAGCCATGCCATGTTCACTGATAATATCTTACATGTGGAGTGTCCAAGAAGGTTCAGGATGTCGTCGATGCCTGCTTACGAGGGAAAAACTGACCCCGGGCAGCACATCATGAGATATGAATGTCTGATGGATTCCATACGAGCTGATGAAGCAACAAAATGCAGATGTTTTCCTATTACTTTCTCCGGCATAGCAACGATGTGGTTTACGAGATTACCCCCCCTCCCCCGGTTAATCTCCAGATTTGATATTTAGCAACAAAATTTATGGAGCAATTTCGTATGCATGTAACTCGCCCCAAAGATGTATTGTCCCTATCGAGCATGATCTAGGCTCCAGGAGAATTGCTGAAAGACTATTTGGAGAGGTTTCATATGATTGTCACAGAAGTCAGTAATCCGAATGACCATTCAATATTGATGGCGGTAACAAGAGGGATTGACCTAGAATCTGGCTTTGGCGATTGGTTAGCTAGCAAACCACTTGCAATGTGGGAGCATTTCTATGCAAAAGCAGCTCAATATTTCAAGAAAGAGGTAGCTAGATGCTCTAGGGAGAAGAATATTATGGTATCTTGTGGAGAAGGAGTGTATAGTAAATTACAGTGGACTAGTCTGCAGATAGTTCTGGAAAAGTTCAAGTAAATATCCGAAATAAACCAAATCAGTATAAGAAAGGCAATGATAGGAACCATGAATGAAAGAGGGATTCTGGAGGGGGGGAAAGCTAAGGATTCTAATGTATGATACCTACACACCACTGAATACATCTCTAGAGAACCTCTACTTGTTTACATGCAATACCATGCAGTATAGGAAGCCACCTCCAAAAGAATTTAAAAAAAATGCAAAAGCAGACTGGAAAATACTGCCGAATCCATAAATGCTATGGTCACAACACGAATGAATGTAGGCATCTCCAAGATTTTATCAAGAAACTGATTCGGGAAAGAAAACTACAGCAGTTTGTTAAAGCCCCGCAGGATGGAGGACAATAGGCATCCGACCCCAGCTAAGGACAAGCACCGCACAGGGCTAAGAAGCCTGCATGGACTGGTGGAAGATTAGTGATCAATACTATAGTTGGAGGACCACATCCAGCCGATAAGAGCTAGCACAAGATGGAGCATTATGCTAGCGCACTAAAGCACATGAAATTTGAATGTTGATCTAGTACAGAAGACGGGGCTCCGGCAAAGCACCAGCGTACAATGGAAGACGATATTGTATTCAGAAGCAGAGATGCAGACAAGTTGGAGGCACCAACGATCGACCCAACAGTCATTTCGGCTATGATCGGCCTCGCCTTAGTGTGGTGGATCTTGGTTGATTGTAGAAGTTCTGTAAATATAATTTTCAAAAAGGCTTACGATCAAATGAGGATGGAAGCCAAGGACTTGAAACCGTCTAAAGTATGCATTCATAGCTTTAACGGTGCTTTGACCGAAGCTGTCGGTTATGTCGAATTGTCCATGGAGTTGGGACAAGGTGACCGCAGGAGAGTAAGGATGTTGCCATTTGTTGTCCTGGATGTTTACTCTTCATACAATGCTCTTCTAGACCGACCAGCCCTAGCTGAATTCCGGGCAGCTCTTACCCCATGGTGTTTGATTTGAAGTTCCCAACTGATAACAGTGTTGGACTTGTGTATGGTGATCAGGCGACCGGACGTGCCTGCTATGGGGCTGATTTGAGGGACGCTCTACAGAAGGAGAAAGGTAAGGGTGTGGATAAGTCTCTCCGCATCCAAACCACCGAAGATTGACAACCAACGCCCGGGCCTTGTCTCGTGCGCCATTGTCGGTTCTTTAAAGGCATAAATCAAAGGGATGATGAGGAGGAGCCCAAAGAGACTAAGGTTGCACCGGATGAGCTGACGATTGACATCACGGTCAGCCATGATGACCCATCACGGGTCCTAAAGATCAGATCATAGCTCAGCCCCACATCGATGAAAGAACCTATTAGTTTTCTCCGAGCGAATCTTGACGCGTTCGCTTGGACTCACTCCGACATGTGCGGATCTCGCCTGCCATTTCAAACCACGCATTAAATATCGATCCGAGGCATGTCCCGGTGAAACAAAATAGGCGTGGCATGGATTCAGAGAGATTTGCCGCCCTTAAAGAGGAGGTGGATAGGCTCAAAAGCAATGTGTTTATTCGTGATGCCCTCTACCCTAAATGGGTATCTAATCCTATACTTGTGAGAAAGGCAAATAGGAAGTGGCAGACATGCACTGACTACTCGGACTTAAACAAGGCATATCCAAAAGATAGTTTTCCCCTTTCAAGGATCGACCAGCTGGTGTACTCGACTGTAGGACATGAATTGCTATCTTTCATGGATGCATAATCCGGATATAATAAAATCCTGATGCACATTCCCAACCAGGAGCACACCATTTTCATTACCGACATTGGATTGTATTGCTATGTCGTAATGCCATTTGGATTGAAGAATGCTGGAGCAGCCTATCAATACCTAGTCTACCGAATGTTTAAAGATCGGATTGGAAAGACGATGGAGGTATGTGTGGATGATATGCTTATAAAGTCATGACAATCATGCGACCACATTAGAGACTTAGTAGAGATGTTTGACATCCTCTAATATTACAAAATGAAGATCAACCCTCCTAAATGACCTTTTGGTGTTGCATCAGGAAAGTTCTTGGGTTCCATCGTCAGTGCTTGTGGTATCAAAGCTAATCCCTAGAAGGTTCAAGCAATTTGCAACATTCAGGCGCCAAAGACCATCAAACAAGTATAGAGCCTAAATGGGAAGGTTACTGCCCTAAGTTGATTTATTTCCAGAGCCATCGATAAATGCATTCCTTTCTTCGATTTGATTAGGAGAGGGAAAACAAACTTTGCATGGACGCAGGATTATGAAGACGCATTCCGAGCTTTGTCAAAGCTAGTGGATCACGAAGACTTATATATCTACTTGGCTGTGTCGGTACATGCTATAAGTGTCGTACTGCTTCGCGAGGAGAATTGGATCCAGAGACCGGTCTATTATGTTAGTAAGCGATTAAAAGGAAGTATTCGAAGATAGAGAAATTGTTGTATTGCTTGTTGGTTGCTTTACGAAAGCTCCACTCCTATTTTCAGGCTCATCCTATCAACGTTACCACCGATTAGCCGTTACGATAGGTCCTATAGCGACCTGAGACGTTTGGAAGGTTACTCAAGTGGAACATCAAGCTAAGCCAATTTAACATCACTTATCTTCCTTGGAGAGCCATCCAGGGACAGGCACTGGCGGACTTTGTAGTAGAATTCACTGCAGAAGAAGATCTACTAGAGAGCGGTGGAGCCCCTACCATTTGGTGGAAAATGTATATGGATGGAGCATCTAATGATCAATGTTCTACAGCCGAAATCGTGCAAGTAACTCCAGAAGATCGATCAACTTGCTGTTCTTTGAAGCTTTACCTCCTTGCAATGAACAATGAAGCTAAGTATGAAGCTCTAATTGTTAGACTCAAACTTGCCACAAAACTGGGGATAAAATCTCTTGAAATCTTTTGTGATTCCCATTTGGTGGTATACCAAGTCAAGGGAGATTACTAGGCTAAAGGACAATAAGTCGCTCCGTACCTTATCCAAGTTCAAGAGCTATTGACTGACTTTGAGTACTATGACATCATGCACATCCCCTGAGATCAAAACAAAGAGGCCGACTCATTGGCATAGTTTGCTAGCACCGGGGATGCACAACAATGGGCTTGGTACCAGTCGAAGTACCAGACTCTTTGAGTATAAACCAGATAGAAATCAACTAGGTACTAGAGATGGAGCCTGAGAAGGAGTCGTGGATGACTCTAATTAAAGACTATTTGCTACAGGGAATCCTTTCCAAATGGAAGAATGATAGGTGACAAGTCCTCCGCAAAGCTTCTCGGTATATTATTCGAGAACGGGTCATGTATATAAAGGGTTTTTACGTTCCCCTACTTTGGTGTATCACTCGTAATGAAATAAAATGAGTCCTCAAGAAAGTTCGTGAAGGAGAATGTGGTGATCACACTAGAGGTCAAACCCTAACAAAGAAAATACTCTGTTATGGGTATTATTGGCTAACTGTCAATTGAGATGTTGCCGATTACGCTAAGCGATGCGACAAGTGCCAGATGTATGCAAAAGTTCCAAGAGAACCACCGACGAAAATCACACAAATGGTCAGCCCATGGCCATTTGCTCATAGATATTATCGGTTCCTTATCGATCTCAAAAGGTGGTGCGTAGTACGTCATCATAGCAGTTGATTACTTCACCAAATGGGCTGAAGCAAAATCTTTAGCCACGATCACGACAAAGAAAGCAATCAACTTCATTGTCCGGAAGATCATCTGTCTTTTTGGTCTTCCACGAACCATTGTAACTGATAATAGGACTAAATTTGACAACACTAAATTCAAAGACTTCTACCATCGGCATCTTATTGAAAAGAGATTTGCGATAGTTGCTCACCCTCAAGCAAATGGATAAGTCGAAGTTGTGAACAAAATCATAAACTCCATTCTGAAGAAGAATTTGGAAAATGTTAGAGGCAAGTGGGTGGATGAACTCCCATTGGCATTATGGGCTTACAGAACCATCCATAAGTCCGCGACTAGCCATACACATTCACCCGTACTTACTGCTTTGAAGCTGTTATTTTTGTTGAACTCGAAGTCCCTTCTCAATGAGTGACTTACTACGAGCCTAGAACAAATAGAGATATCCTCTGAGAATCTCTAAACTTTATAGATGAGAAGAGAAAAGTAGCTGATTTGATGGCAGCTACACATCGACACCGAGTCTCCCGATACTACAATACTAAAGTCCAACCTTTGAAATCGGCGATCTCATCGTGAAACGAGTTTTTCTTGCTCTGTCACACACAAATCCTACTTGGGAAGGACCATTTGTCATTGAACAGAGGCTTGGAGAGGGAACTTTCAAGCTAGCAAATGTTGATGGTATCACGCTCTCAATGGCATGAAATAAGGAGCATTTACGATGCTATTTCACTTAGTTTATTCTATTTCATTTAGATGTATTAAATTTTCAAATTTGCTTTAGCATTTGATTTTCTAGATATGTAATAGGACAAATTATGTCCTTTCTTTCCATTTGGCATATAAAGTTTGAAATTTTGTTCATATTTGTGATTGCTGTGGCATTACATATTAGTTATGATTCCCGACTAACTAATATTGATATGTCCGATCAGGTTCCCAGAGTTTAGAGCTAGCCGATTACATAAGTTCAAGACTGAACTAAACAAAATGAATGTAGTCTGACCGATCATTCGATGATTCTTGCTCATAACCTGGTGGGCGGAGTACCTAACAAGAAATGGATGTGACTTTACCATCCGATAACCAAATTAATCCCACCAAGCGATAGGACAGATATGAATCAAAAGCGATTGTGATACGACCGATCGCTCGCAAAGTTAAACCCCAGATTCAGGGGTAATTCAATCAAATAAGAAAAATATGGTCCGATTATTTTTCAAAATAACTCTAAGTCCCCAGAGTGTAGACTGGAGTATAACAAGAACTGGATGCGCTCCGATCACCCGCTAACTAACTCTTATCCCCAGAGTGCGCATATGAGTATAAGCAAATGGATGAGTGCGGTTCGACCACTCATTATTCCACAAACTCCAACCTGAAACCAATAGGAGGAGTATAAACTTGTTAAGGATGAAGATTGACCATCCATTATCTAACTCCACTAACCCAAGACTGGGGCCAGGAGTATAATCACTCAAACAACTAAATCCGACAGCGTAACGCTAGCGCTCAAGCCTAGTGTCTGGTACAAGTTGAGGCCACAACCACATGGAGGCCTTGAGTAAAAGTTGACGGACGATTATCTGAATTAATGAGCAACGAATTACAAGTACAATGAATGGAAAAATAATAGCTTAGCTACTTAAGCAAATTCGCATAAGAGTTCAACAGAAAATAAAGAATTGTTATTTACGCACTGAACTTGGAAATCGCAGTACAAGTTTATCCAAAAGCAGGGGCCATACCTGCACAATCACGGCCAACGAAATAGAAAAAACAGCTATACAAACTATGCCGAAGTGACGGCTACTTCTCTTTCCCTTTCTCTCTTTTGGATTTCTTGGGAGTGGAACCATACGAGCCTTCGCCTGCACTTCTCTTTGATCCTTTACCAACCTTGGCAAGAGAGCTTTCAGAAGTTGGATGTAGTTCTTCAGGAATTGACCTACCAGGTGGAATGACTTGAAGTGGGACGAGATTTGGATCATCGACGTTCACATCAGCGGGTTCGGCTTTAACATTTTTCTTTAATAACTCCTCTCTCTCGATGCGCTCCTTCAACCTGAGCTCATTAGTGTGTTCGGAGGCACCAGTGATCACAACTTCATCTGGCAATGGCTGATTGTCGGCTTTTTCGTCATCAAGTGCTCTAATAACTTGAGCATCGGGCCCTGGGATGTTGGTAGCCACCTTAATTTCAATAAATGTCGGTTGTTGTTCCATGGCAGCACTGCTTCCTAGAGTTTGACTGGGACCCAAAAGACCTGGAGGTTCGTGGGAACAAGAAAATAAGCCCATAACTATTGGGCATGAGGAATGAAACCTCCCGAATAATGAAGAGTAAAGTAGGATACCTGTGTCCGGCTGACTTTCAGTTGTCGCTAGTGTAACGACCCAGAATTTCCGTCACTTGAAATTCGAATATTTAATTGACTTTAAATATTAATAAGTAAGATTTGAGAGTCGAATTTATTTAATTTCTATATAGTGCTTTAATTAGGCGATTAAATTATTAATTTAATACTTGAAATAGGGTAAATAATTGAAATCTGAATTAAATGTGATTAAAAATGATTTATAAAGTTATATTAAATCATATTGGAGTTAGAATGATGTTTGTAAACTTTTAAAATTGAATTAAAAGTTAAATTGTAAGAATTGAATATTTTAATATTTAATTGACGAGTGAAAATAGTCATTTTTCAAATAGTCTCGGATTTCAACGAAACTAGTTTTATCGGATCCATAATATTGAATTATTGTAAGATTTCAAATTTTGTGTCAATCAGATTTTCGGTTTGTCCGGGGCAAGCCAAAACGCATCGAAATCGGTTTAAATCGATTTGATTTAAATTTGATCGTTTATTTCCGTAACTCGCACATATTATCGAATTAGCTCCCGAAACACGTTTCATTGTGTTCAGAACGTGGGGTAAACCTTAGAAACACCAGCTGGCACGTTTGATTTGGAGTTCGAAAATTTTCAAGTGAATAGTGATTTGCAAATTTTCTATAAAAGGACCTTATCTCTTTGATTTTTGCAAAACCCTAAACAAACTAGGTTAGGCCGCCATTTAATTTTCTATGGCTAGAAACGCGCAACGTTATTACCTCTCATTCTTCCAATCCATCGATCTAAACGAAAGTCCTCCAACTAGAAAAGTGTTAAGCATCACGAGCTCCAGAGGATCAACGGCTATGATCGAAAAATACGAAGCGAATCGGCCGCAATCCTTGTTCAAAGTCGCGCGTTCAATCACGAATCTCGAGAAGCAGGGCAGGTCGAGTTCGACCGGGTTCTCGGCGTGGGTAGCTCTCGTGACGAGCTTCGAAACGGCATCACCTAATCATCTTCTCGACGTCGTTGGTGGTTGCGATATCAAACCCTAGTGGCGGCTGGTAAGGGTTTCGTTGCGTGCGTTATCTCCTGGAAATGAACGTGAGGAAGAAGCTTGTAACGGCCCTGATCTCATCATCAATATTCGAACAGCCCAGATCTGGAGAGGTTGATAAAATAAAAGAAATTGTAAATTATTTATATTATAATTCGTATAATCTTTAAAATGTCGTATCTTTGTCATACGAGGTCGAAAAATTACGAAACGACTTGCGTTGGAAATGTATTGTCGAGCAATACGCAATGGAACAGGTTTGGAGTCGATTGGAGTCAGTGAAAATTTTGGGTAAAATTAAACGTCTGTTTAATTTTATTCGAAATAAAACACAGCAACCGTTATAGAAAGCAAGGTGAGAACTCCTCACTCAATCAAATATTTTATTTCGATTTAAATTTTAAATAGTTGAGATTTAAAATTGTTGATAGTGTTGGTTGTGATGATTGGATGATAAATTGTTATCTATTGTGTTAAATAGACCCTATACGCCGTATATTAAGCGGATGTTATTTATTAAAAACATATACCGTGATAATTCTACTGTGAAGTGGAATTGGTATTATATATGTATATAGCAATATATATATATTGGAATATGTATATATTGGAGTTGTTGATTTCTCGCATTGTATAGCGGATGAGACCCTATTGCGCCGCATAATAGCGGATAATATTTATAAATCCCATATACCGCGATAATTTCACTATGAAGTGAAATTGGTATTGTGCTAACATCTGTGGATGCAGGGAAACAGGTTGGAGGCATCCAACTGGATTCCTCAAACATTTGAATTTATTTCAGTGTTGTGTGTTGATTATTTATAATCGCCGTGTGATTATATTGTGATTGAAATTGTTGACGGCTATAATTTAGCCAAATATATTTTTGGTATCGATGGATACCAGAAATAATTAAAATTGGATTTTCGGAAATATAAGTTGAAAATTTATCGAATTTTTTTTTTTTTTTTGATAATTGGATAAATTAAAAAGGAGTTTAAAAGATAAAGTCTTATTTTTGAACTGTATTGAATTTAATTTCAAATTTTGGAAAAAAGGGCTAAATAAATGGATTTCGGAAATATCGATTATAAATTGAAGAATTTATTTGAAATTGGATTTTTAAATAGATTTGAAGAGATAAAGAAATTTATTTTTAAAAAGGAAATAACTTTGGAAATTTATTTGATTTGAATTAATCGGATAATTTAATTAATCCTACTTTAGGATGTTTGGATTATATTGGATGTTGAATTGTTTGACATATTTGATGTGTGATGCTTTGTGATATATTCTGATTTGTGTGTGATTTGTGATCTATTTATCTGTGATATATATCCGTGATCTGTGAATGAAGATAAGCATTATAGTTTATACCGCTTATCAATTATATTGTTATATTTGATCTGTGATGATTGAATGCTGTTGCACTATTGTGTTGAATCCTTGGACTACACAATACACACACAAATGTGGATTTCACGTGGAAATCGGTTAAGTCACAGATTTTTATCAATTTTTGGAAAATTGAGTTTTGAATCCAAAATGGTTTTGGAAATTGGAATTTAAAGATTTTGAAAGTGAGTTTCGGAAATAAAAGTTATTTTAAATAACTTAATAGAATTGGAATTTAAATCATTTGATTTAAATTTGAATTCAATATTTTGAATTGAATTCAATAAATTGGGTATTTTGGTTTAAAAGATTTTATAAGTATAAAAGGTGTTTATATGGGTTTTTAACCGTTTAAAAATATGGTTTTGGAAATTTAAATGTATATTCAAGTTTTATACTTGAATGGATTTAACTTGTGTAAAATGTAACCAGTTTTCCCAAAACGAAAACTATCTGTTTTCAAATAATACTAATGGCTTCCATAAAGTGAAAAGATTTCCAATTTGTATTGAAACATTTCAAATTGAAATGAAATCGTAATTAGTTTGGAAAAACTACGAATTAACCTTTGTGAAAATGATTAAGCTTTATTTTGGAATAAAAGAGTATTTCAAAAGGTGTATCTTTTATATTATAAAAGACTTGAATTGTGAATAGTTTTGAAAGCTATAAATTAAATCATAAAATTTAAGATTTAATAGGTTAATTCAATAAAATGGAAATTGTTTTGGAATCCATGAATGGATCTTTGTGAATTGAATCTTTTTGTTTAAAAGATTAAAAGTGTGGAAATTGTTTAAACCATTGAAGGTTTTTGAAATGAATCTTTTTCTTTAAAAGATTGGAAATGGTAATTTGTTTAAACAATTTAAAGGAAAGGATTTGGGTAATAAGTTGTGACTTAATGGAAATCCCTATATCCATATGTTTTGAAATATTGTGCTCACTATTCGGGTTAGCTGGGAAAAGACCTATGTGTCCTATAACCCATTCCGAATTAGTGATACAACGATATGGATCGTATTGAAGACCGGTGGTGAAGACCGGATATTTGTGAAAACGATAGGATGACCTATCGATTGTCTCTGCACCGTTAGCTACGGTATAGAGATTTCCTTTGTGATGGGAAGTTTTATCGGGATTGTGAATACCCGGATTGCAAGGGCTTCTTTGGAAGTGCCTTCGGTTCTGTTCGAACCCGGAACAGACTTGTATGGTTACATGTCTGACATTACATTTTGAGATATAAAGCTGATTTCTTTCAAATACATTTCTGTTGGTGGCGGAGAATTTATTCTCTTAGCTTAACACCCTTCTCTGAGACGTACGAGCTCAAAGGTTATGTAGTTGAAATTTATTAGCAATATATTCCTAATTTGGTAATGTGGCATGCTGAGTGTTGCTGTGTGATGATCATTTATTGATCATTTGTGATCAAAGCGTGGCTTTGTGAAAAAGCGTAGCTTTGTGGACGAAACTTCGTCAGGGCCTCACAACCCGAAAATGGTCGAAACAGGAATGTGCGGCAAGGTTATGAGGGTCACGCCCTTTAGGGTATGTCATTTCCTTCTGGAAAAGGGTAGTATCATGGTATGGAGAACAGATACTTACTCATGTGGACACACCTTATTTATTATGTGTGATGTTGGTTACCGAGCGCTCGGATAAAGGTCCTAAAAGACCGGGGAATGGCATATTCGTGTAGTAGTTACCTAGTTACAAAGTTAACCCGACCTTGTGTTGGCAGAGAGCAGGTTGTCTCTCGGGACGTCCCGCCAGAGGCGATCCCATTGGCAGTAGAAAGTTCCTTATCCTGACCATTTGTTGGCAAATCCAATTTCCAATACGAACCTTGTACGGTTTTAGTTGTAGAACCTGCCATTTACTTATGGTGGCGCCCCACTGTTTAGATGGTAGCTATAGTAGGCATAGTTCGGAATGTCTATGCTGGCTAAGATTTATATTATACTTTCGAAATGTTTTTCTGCACTATGCACTAATAATAATAATCCAATGATTTGTGTAGTAAGCATGTTTGACTATCATAAGAAGAAATCTCCTCCAAGTCTGCGTTTGCATTGTGTGTGTGGCGGGAGGTCTTATGGTAGTTTCATTTTCCAAAAGCATTGCGAATATTTCCACTTCTATTGTTGTTGTTGTGGTTTTTAAAGATAAACTGTTTTAGTTCTCACACCAGTCACCATGACTGACCTGGAGTTTATTGTTTCCTTCCTAAACTCTGGGTGCCCACCAATTTCCACACGGGCAGTCTAGAGTCAGGTTATCAGGTCATTCTAGATTCGGGAGTTGCTGTGGAGTTCATTGGCGAGCTGGATGGCGAGACGTATCACTTGTATATGATGTTATTTATTCCGTTGTGTATTCTGTATATGGACAAGTTTGTATAACTGTCCAGTTGTGTTGTATATTGTTGTTGGAAACTCTGATGATGATGTAATGTATAAAAATGATATAGTTCTTTGGTTTAAAGATTATTCATTTATCTATTATATGTTGTTCCGCTGCGAATGTGAGATTCTGATATTGTTCCTGTTTCTGTTGTTTCTTCTTTCTTTTTCTTCTGTCTTCTTCTACCTCTTCTTTTTCTCCATAACAATTCGGTTTTCCAGCATTCGATTGCTCGGCAGTTGATACAGTGAATGTATCAATGTCGATTTTCGAGCGACGAAAAATCGCATTCGTTACATTTGGTATCAGAGCGTATGGTTAAGCGATAACTTTGGCTCTGTTGGGTGTTACTCATTAGAGATAGAGTCAGTACTCTAGAATGAGTGTGAGTGTAATAATAGATACGAGTGCGTATTTGTTAGTGAATATAAAATTGTTTTATATTGTGATGATTGGTTTATTGAGTGGTATATGGACTGTGGTCGGTATAGTCTGTACAACTCTATCGATAGGGATCTCTAAACACTTGTATAGAACAATTCAGCACGATATTGTTTTAAAATTGGGTAAATGAAATAATTTTACCTCGATTATATTTTGCATATAAAGAAATAGTTTTTTCAGAATTATTGAAGTGTATATAATTGATTGTTTGGTTGTTGAAAATGCATATATATATATATATATATTAATGAAAGTTGTTTGAATGATCTAAATAAAAACAACAATTGTAAAACAACGAAGTATATAAGCAAATGAATTATAAGTATGGAATTATAATTAATGTGACTTGCAGTTGTGAAATAATCTTGTATAAGTAAAGTAAAATAGTGAAATTATATGAGAAATGTGATTTATAAATAAAAGGAAATTTTGAAGGAATTTAAGCACTGGATTCACTACTGTTTCTGGGAAATAATAAGGGTGATGACTGAAGCATCATCAGTATCATTTTCAAGTTTCTGTGTGATGAATTTGCTACCATAATGAATTGAAATTTTAAGTTTTGTTGTGATAAACAAATTTGAAATTAAAAATCCAAATTGGAATTAATGAATATAAGTGAAATGAGTTTTGAACTTATGATAAGATAATAAATTTAGCTTTGGTAAAGTTAAATAAATTAAATCAGATTGAATTGGATTTATAAGTGGAAACTTAAGTTAAGTTAAACAAATGATGTTTGAAATGGAATATAACTTAAGTGATGTTAAATGAAATTGATTTTAGTATCAAAATGAAATGAAGTGAATTGAATGAATGTGAACTTGAGTTATGTAATGAGATTCAACTTTATTTGTAAAATGAATTAGCAATTGAAATGAATAAATGAATTGAATGTTAATCAATCGAATGTGAATAAATTGATATGGAATAATGAATCTAAGTGTTAATTCATTAAAAGCTAATGTAATTGGAATTTGAATAAATTGAATGGAAGTCAATTTAATATTAAACCCATTGGAATAAAAAATGTTGAACCAAATTGAATGTAAGTAAAGTAAATTGAATAAATTTGGTTGTGTTGGTTGTGTTGGTTGTGCATTGATTGTTATATGATTGTTGGTTGATTGTATATAGTATAATTCATTAAATGTTAATGAAATTGAATTGATGAAATTGAAGGCTATAGTAATTGAATTTGAATTGAAAGTGAACCAACTTGAATTTAAATTAGTGAATGTAAACTAATAAAAAAAATGAATGAATGAATGTCATTGCATATAAATTGGTTGTAAACAATTACAAGTGATGTTGAAATTTTACAAGTGCTTATAAAACTAGTTTAGTATGCATTTCTTTTAATATGCATATATTGTAGTTGTTTAAAAGAGTAAATTGTTAATAAATTTGTATATATGTTACTTACATGTTTAAATTGAGTAAGTACAGGTGCCGTGGCTGCCGTCGATTGGATTTGGTTGCGCTAAAATGCTAAATAAATAACTGCTTTACTTAAAAATGCTAAAAAGGTACGCCTACGCAATAAAAATAGGAAATATGAACTGTTTTTCTGCTTTTCCGACCGGTTGAGTCGATGTATATATATTTATGTCTATTGTGAGCCTACTACGATCGAACCGTGTAAAGGAGACGTTGGCGAATTTTTCTGAAAATTTAAGGCGTTAGAAAGATTTTGAAAATTTTGGAAAATTTTTGTTAATGAAAAGTCAATTTCCAAATTAAAATGAAAACATAGGAATTGAACTAGAAATTGAGAACCATTGTTTTGGTTGAAGTTAAAGGTTTTGAAAAAAGAGTAAATATAAAATTTTCACCAAGTAGATTTTTGGAAAGTTATTGGATTTGGGCATTTTTCTTACTTTGCAATTTCGAGGATGAAATTCTTTTAAGGGGCGAAGTTTGTAACGACCCAGAATTTCCGTCATTTGAAATTCGAATATTTAATTGACTTTAAATATTAATAAGTAAGATTTGAGAGTCGAATTTATTTAATTCGATATAATGCTTTAATTGGGCGATTAAATTATTAATTTAATACTTGAAATAGGGTAAATAATTGAAATCTGAATTTAATGTGATTAAAAATGATTTATAAAGTTATTTTAAATCATATTGGAGTTAGAATGATGTTAGTAAACTTTTAAAATTGAATTAAAAGTTAAATTGTAAGAATTGAATATTTTAATATTTAATTGACGAGTGAAAATAGTCATTTTCAAATAGTCTCGGATTTCGTCGAAACCAATTTCATCGGATCCGTAATATTGAATTATTGTAAGATTTCAAATTTCGTGTCAATCAGATTTACGGTTTGTCCGGGGCAAGCCAAAACGCATCGAAATCGGTTTAAATCGATTTGATTTAAATTTGATTGTTTATTTCCGTAACTCGCACATATGATCGAATTAACTCCCGAAACACGTTCCATTGTGTTCGGAACGCGGGGTAAACCTTAGAAACGCCAACCGGCACGTTTGATTTGGAGTTCGAAAATTTTCAAGTGAATAGTGATTTGCAAATTTTCTATAAAAGGACCTTATCTCTTAGATTTTTGCAAAACCCTAAACAAACTAGGTCAGGCCGCCATTTAATTTTCTATGGCTAGAAATGCGCAATGTTCTTCCATCTCGTTCTTCCAATACATCGATCTAAACGAAAATCCTCGAACTAGAAAAGTGTTAAGCATCACGAGCTCCAGAGGATCAACGGCTATGATCGAAAAATACGAAGCGAATCGACGGCAATCCTTGTTCAAAGTCGCGCGTTCAATCACGAATCTCGAGAAGCAGGGCAGGCCGAGTTCGACCGGGTTCTCGGTGTGGGTAGCTCTCGTGACGAGCTTCGAAACGGCATCACCTGATCATCTTCTCGACGTCGTTGGTGGTTGCGATATCAAACCCTAGTGGCGGCTGGAATGGGTTTCCTTGCGTGCGTTATCTCCTGGAAATTAACATGAGAAAGAAGCTTGTAACGGTCCTGATCTCATCATCAATATTCGAACGGCCCAGATCTGGAGAGGTTGATAAAATAAAAGAAATTGTAAATTATTTATATTATAACTCGTATAATCTTTAAAATGACGTATCTTTGTCATACGAGGTCGAAAAATTACGAAACGACTTGCGATGGAATTGTATTGTCGAGCACTACGCAATGGAACAGGTTTGGAGTCGATTGGAGTCAGTGAAAATTTTGGGTAAAATTAAACGTCTGTTTAATTTTATTCGAAATAAAACGCTGCAACCGTTATAGAAAGCAAGGTGAGAACTCCTCACTCAATCAAATATTTTATTTCGATTTAAATTTTAAATAGTTGAGATTTAAAATTGTTGATAGTGTTGATTGTGATGATTGGATGATAAATTGTTATCTATTGTGTTAAATAGACCCTATACGTCGTATATTAAGCGGATGTTATTTATTAAAAACATATACCGCGATAATTCTACTGTGAAGTAGAATTGGTATTATATATGTATATAGCAATATATATATATTGAAGTTGTTGATTTCCCACATTGTATAGCGGATGAGACCCTATTGCGCCGCATAATAGCGGATAATATTTATAAATCCCATATACCGCGATACTTTCACTGTGAAGTGAAATTGGTATTGTGCTAACATCTGTGGATGCAGGGAAACAGGTTGGAGGGATCCAACTGGATTCCTCAAACATTTGAATTTATTTCAGTGTTGTGTGTTGATTCATTTATAATCGCCGTGTGATTATATTGTGATTGAAATTGTTGACGGCTATAATTTAGCCAAATATATTTTTGGTATCGATGGATACTAGAAATAAGTAAAATTGGATGTTCGGAAATATAAGTTGAAAATTTATCGAAAATTTTATTTTTTTGATAATTGGATAAATTAAAAAGGAGTTTAAAAGATAAAGTCTTATTTTTGAACTATATTGAATTTAATTTCAAATTTTGGAAAAAGGCCTAAATAAATGGATTTCAGAAATATCGATTATAAATTGAAGAATTTATTTGAAATTGGATTTTTAAATAGATTTGAAGAGATAATGAAATTTATTTTTAAAAAGGAAATAACTCTAGAAATTTATTTGATTTGAATTAATCGGATAATTTAATTAATCCTACTTTTGGATGTTTGGTTAATATTGGATGTTGAATTGTTTGACATCTTTGATGTGTGATGCTTTGTGATATATTCTGATTTGTGTGTGATTTGTGATCTATTTATCTGTGATATATATCTGTGATCCGTGAATGAAGATAAGCGTTATAGTTTATACCGCTTATCAATTATATTGTTATATTTGATCTGTGATGATTGAATGTTGTTGCACTATTGTGTTGAACCCTTGGACTACACAATACACACACAAATGTGGATTTCACGTGGAAATCGGTTAAGTCATAGATTTTTATCAATTTTTGGAAAATTGAGTTTTGAATCCAAAATGGTTTTGGAAATTGGAATTTAAAGCTTTTGAAAGTGAGTTTCAGAAATAAAAGTTATTTTAAATAACTTAATAGAATTGGAATTTAAATCATTTGATTTAAATTTGAATTCAATATTTTGAATTGAATTCAATAAATTGGGAATTTTGGTTTAAAAGATTTTGTAAGTATAAAAGGTGTTTATATGGGTTTTTAACCATTTAAAAATATGGTTTTGGAAATTTAAATGTATATTCAAGTTTTATACTTGAATGGATTTAACTTGTGTAAAATGTAACCAGTTTTCCCAAAACGAAAACTATCTGTTTTCAAATAATACTAATGGCTTCCATAAAGTGAAAAGATTTCCAATTTGTATTGAAACATTTCAAATTGAAATGAAATCGTAATTAGTTTGGAAAAACTATGAATTAACCTTTGTGAAAATGATTAAGCTTTATTTTAGAATAAAAGAGTATTTCAAAAGGTGTATCTTTTATATTATAAAAGACTTGAATTGTGAATAGTTTTGAAAGCTATAAATTAAATCTTAAAATTTAAGATTTAATGGGTTAATTCAATAAAATGGAAATTGTTTTGGAATCCATGAATGGATCTTTGTGAATTGAATCTTTTTGTTTAAAAGATTAAAAGTGTGGAAATTGTTTAAACCATTGAAGGTTTTTGAAATGAATCTTTTTGTTTAAAAGATTGGAAATGGTAATTTGTTTAAACTATTTAAAGGAAAGGATTTGGGTAATAAGTTGTGACTTAATGGAAATCCCTATATCCATATGTTTTGAAATATTGTGCTCACTATTCGGGTTAGCCGGGAAAAGACCTATGTGTCATATAACCCATTCCGAATTAGTGATACGGCAATATGGATCGTATTGAAGACCGGTGGTGAAGACCGGGTATTTGTGAAAACGATAGGATGACCTATCGATTGTCTCTGCACCGTTAACTACGGTATAGAGATTTCCTTTGTGATGGGAAGTTTTATCGGGATTGTGAATACCCGGATTGGAAGGGCTTCTTTGGAAGTGCCTTCGGTTATGTTCGAACCCGGAACAGACTTGTATGGTTACATGTCTGACATTACATTTTGAGATTTAAAGCTGATTTCTTTCAAATACATTTCTGTTAGTGGCGGAGAATTTATTCTCTTAGCTTAACACCCTTCTCTGAGACGTACGAGCTCAGAGGTTATGTAGTTGAAATTTATCAGCGATATATTCCCAATTTGGTAATGTAGCTTGCTGAGTGTTGCTGTGTGATGATCATTTATTGATCATTTGTGATCAAAGCGGGGCTTTGTGAAAAAGCGTAGCTTTGTGGACGAAACTTCGTCAGGGCCTCACAACCCGGAAATGGTCGAAATAGGAATATGCGGCAAGGTTATGAGGGTCGCTCCCTTTAGGGTATGTCATTTCCTTCTGGAAAAGAGTAGTATCATGGTATGGAGCCCAGATACTTACTCATGTGGACACACCTTATTTATTATGTGTGATGTTGGTTACCGAGTGCTCGGATAAACGTCCCAAAGGACTGGGGAATGGCATATTCGTGTAGTAGTTACCTAGTTATAGAGGTAACCCGGCCTTGTGTTGGCAGAGAGCAAGTTGTCTCTCAGGACGTCCCGCCAGAGGTGATCCAATTGGCAGTAGGAAGTTCCATAGCCTTACCATTTGTTGGCAAATCCAATTTCCAATACGAACCTTGTATGGTTTTAGTTGTAGAACCTGCCATTTACTTATGGTGGCGCCCCACTGTTTAGATGGTAGCTATAGTAGGCATAGTTCGGAATGTCTATGCTGGCTAAGATTTATATTATACTTTCGAAATGTTTTTCTGCACTATGCACTAATAATAATAATCCAATGATTTGCGTAGTAAGCATGTTTTACTATCATAAGAAGAAATCTCCTCCAATTCTGCGTTTGCATTGTGTGTGTGGCGGGAGGTCTTATGGTAGTTTCATTTTCCAAAAGCATTGTGAATATTTCCACTTCTATTGTTGTTGTTGTTGTGGTTTTTAAAGATAAACTGTTTTAGTTCTCACACCAGTCACCATGACTGACCTGGAGTTTATTGTTTCCTTCCTAAACTCTGGGTTCCCACCAATTTCCACACGGGCAGTCTAGAGTCAGGTTATTAGGTCATTCTGGATTCGGGAGTTGCTGTGGAGTTCATTGGCGAGCTGGATGGTGAGACGTATCACTTGTATATGATATTATTTATTCAGCTGTGTATTCTGTATATGGACAAGTTTGTATAACTGTTCAGTTGTGTTGTATATTGTTGTTGTAAACTCTGATGATGATGTAATGTATAAAAATGATATAGTTCTTTGATTTAAAGATTATTCATTTATCTATTATATGTTGTTCCGCTGCGAATGTGAGATTCTGATATTGTTCCTGTTTCTGTTTTTTCTTCTTTATTTTTCTTCTGTCTTCTTCTACCTCTTCTTTTTCTCCATAACAATTCGGTTTTTCGGCATTCGATTGCTCGACAGTTGATACAGTGAATGTATTAATGTCGATTTTCGAGCGACGAAAAATCGCGTTCGTTACAGCTAGAGTGCTTCCTTCTTGAACAAGAGTCGACATCTTTGATTGATAATTGGGTCTGTTTGGATCATAGGTCAAATCCTATCCTGGGATAGTGAAACTGATGCTTCGGTTGTTTGAAGTGAAGGGGGGCCTTTGGGATCAGATACGAAGCTTTAGTGATGTTTTTCGCGTTGCCAGAGGGTGCTAAAATGTCAAAGTATTAGAGCCTCGCAGCAGCAAGATCTAAAGGTTCATTCCTATGGAGGATTCCCTTTACCAGTTTCTCCTTATCCAAATCGGCTTTGCCAAGGCTTTTCTTTTTTATTTCAACGATATATTCCCAAGCCTCGATGAGAAATTCAAGGTAACCCTCTCCAAGAAAACTCAAGTCATGATGGATTAGGACTTTAGCATTATATTCAACAATAAAAGGTAATCTCATTCCGAACAGCCTCTTTAGCATCCTCTAACTAGGCCTTAATCTATTCTCTAACTTCATTACGGCCAGCTTCCTTTTCCTTTTCCTCGAGGACTTCAATTTGAGCGAGTTGCTCGTCAAGTTTCAATTCACAGGCTTCAATGGCCTCTTCATAATATCTTTGAGACTCGTCCCGAGCTTCGAGTTTTTCTTCCTTTTCTTTCTTAATGAGTTCTTCGAGTTCCTCAACGTGGTGGGCTAGAGTGTTTTTCTCTTTTTGTAGCGTGTCCTTCTCCAGAGTAAGTACACCGCTGCGGCTGAGGGCATCGTCCAGCTCCTTTTTGTTAGCCATTTCCAGATGACTAACGACCTCAAATGTTTCTTTGGTACTATTCTCTACCATGGCTAGCTTTGCTGTCAACTCTATGATCTCATCATCTTGGTGTTTAATTATGTCTTTATCATGGATCGCCTCCAACTTTAGGCGATCTATATCATGCTGCCTCTTTATAGATACCTCTGAGTATTTTCAGTTAAATGCTGGAATGCTTTATGCTATGCAAAAATATCATTGACGCATGCATGTGAACTCGCTTTAGCACTCACTAGAATTGTATGGATGGAAGGAAGAAACTTTTGCCCATCAAAGTAGATTTTTGGAAAATTGACCTTAGGTTCGACCAATCTTTCAACCGTAGAGACCTCAGAAACTGTGGTGGTCGAAACTAGATCAGAAGTAGCAATTTGACATTTGCTTGACCTACGATCGTGAGGTTGTCGAGAACCAGATGAGCCTGAGTAATGCTTAGGCGGCATAGCAATTTGGGAAGCATGGGAAGAGGTCAAGTGGACGCTATGTACAGGAAGGTTGGGCTGAACTTCCCGATGAGATGATTGATATTGGGGCTTTTGTTTAGAGGATGAAGACTCCCTTGAACGATGACTTCATTCTCGACTGTCGTCTCTTTCTCGACGCATGCCCGAGTCTGGACCACAGCTGGATTCATACTATGTTGACATAGCACCTGCAAATCAAACAAGAGCATATATGTGACCATTAAATAAAAGATAGAAGAAAATCGTGCAGTGCAGTGCATGTGATTATGAGTGTCCTAGTATCCTCCCGGCGGACCTGTTACTGTAGCCTTTCTTATAGGAGTGTTTTCCCCTTTGCTAGTGGGTGGAATGTCATCACCAGTCCTGGTAGGAGAATTAAGCCCTTGGACACTAATGTTGGGAAAGTCATAGGTCATGATATTGTCAAGGATCGGGAGACTCGAGAATCCTTCCATCAGACTTTCTAAAGGCCGAGAGGAAGACTCTTCTTCAATAGAGGCGAACTCGGGCACTTTTGTGGTGTTTCTCCTAGGGAGTTTGTAAGCGAGCTTTTTTCCTTTTCTTGTTGGCACATGAGATTGCATGCTTTTTGATGGTTTGACCATAGGCACAATGCCTGGACCTGCATCAGCATCGCCAGGCTTGTTGGCTTCATCGCCTCCAATTTCACCCTCTTTGGCATCATGAACACTTTGACTGGGGGCACGATAGGGCGATTAGTGTCGCCTTCTTGTTCCGCAACATACCTTGGAGGTGCGACACTTCCTGGAAGTCCGATGTTGCGACCTTCTTCCAACAGCCCAAAAAGAGATAACCACTCATCGGATAAAAGGGATCTGATGTCCCTGTCCTAAACTGGGGTGGCGCGGATTGCAGAAACTGCCCTTGAAAGACTATCGCCTTTAGGTCATGGAACATATAAATTTTCTAAGTATTTGTTTGTTTAGGATACGGCTTGGGCTAAAGAATTTGAGAACAAAGTGAAGGCAACACTTACATCCTTCGACCATCGCCTCGCGAAGCCAGGCGGACAACGAATGTTGAACCATTCATGTTTAAAGATGCTAAGCTTGTTCTAAGCACTAGTCAAAACTTGATAATTGGGCGAAGGCTCAAGAAAAGTATAAGAAAGGCTTCTCGTCCTCCTTTAGAAATGTAGATAAACCTGATGTCTTCAGGAGATGGTGGGCAGAACAGAACATCCATAAATAGCAAGAAAGTGCCACGAAGTAAAGCACAGCTATTCGGATGCAGCGGAGTAGGATCTATTCCTAGATAGTTTAGCATCTCTCGGATAAAAGACTTAAAAGGCAGCACACATCCGGCCCAGCACATAAATTTATTGCAAGCCATACCACTTCGGGGGAGGCGGGATGAGCCCTGTCATTCCATGAAGGGATTAGAACATCTCCAAACGGAATCCTATATGCATAGTGTACGGAGAGCAGCCTCACCAATTTTGGAGGCTTGGGAACCCATCAAGTTATCCAGAAATACAGCACCCTTTATAGTGTCAGGAGCAAGGTTTATCTCTTCCACTGAAAGGACGGGAACATCAGAGAAAAGATCAACCAATGGGCCAGAAATCTCTAGTTGCTCAGTTTGATGCTCATGAGAAAGTTTACCGGATATAGTCATAGAACTTGACTCAGAACCTGGATTACTGTGCTGTGATGGTTGTCCACAAGTCATTGTGGCTAAACGTCCTGAACGTTTGGAGCCCATATCAACTAAACTCAGTAGATAATCAAGATTAGACAAATTAACCTCTCCCTCCATGCTAAGCGTAAACTAGTGTATATAGTGTGGTGCAGTGTTGTACAATGCAGAGATAACCAATTCCAAATTAAAAGTAAGAGTAAATGACGAGAGTTTGGATTCCGACAAGAGTGACTATCATCACTAACTGTCTTAACTGGCATTTAGACTGATTGGTTATGTAAGCTTTGTAATCAACCATCGACATATCGAATTGTGAAGTTCATTATTGTTTTCCATATATTAAGTTTTAATTCATGTTCGAACCTGTTCGACGATGGATTTTCTATCGAGTTAGAAAACCGTCGAAAGAATTTAGAAATTAAAATATAACCGCAAGCACACGGCGTACACTTTGTAGTACATGGCGAATATGGGTCGATCCGCAGGGAATTTTGAGATATTAAAAATCTATTCAATCAAATTAGACCAAAGTGAGATGAAAGTTGTTAACTACAAAAGGAAGCTAAAGCTAGAATTAAAATGTGATTTAAAAACTATTGAACTAGAGAACAATTTAGAGGCAAATCCACTCTCATATTTTTGTAAATCAACAAATAAACAATTTGTGATCTCTATCTTTGATATTAAGTGAAATATTGTTGTATTTATCATAAGTATGGTTCGTTTATATTATTAATTAACATAACTCAAACCATCAAACTATAATACAACAAATAAACCACTTATAATTCTCATGAAAATGAAGCCAAAGCAAAAGCTATTTTAAGTATGATCTATTTACTATTGTAATTAGTAATATAGATCATCAAATTTCATTTTTACTTTAATTTCACTATCAAAAATGGATTAGCAAATGATGATGAAAATTGTGTTTATGTTGAATAAGAATAGCTCATTTGCATAAACAATATAAGCTATCAAACCCACTTGTATAAACATGCATCAAAACTCACTTCATGAAGCATAAACCAAATGAGATCATAAATCATAAAATGTTGAAATTACATAATATTTGAGAGCTTCATTACCCCTAAATTGAAGGGGTTTAGCTACTCATTTGTGGCATTGAAGCAACACAAGTAACTTTCAACATTAAAAAGAGAAGAAAATAGAGAATAAGCAAAGAAGAGAATGTAATTAAACTACTTACAACAAAAGAAATTAAGCTACACTACTTGCATGAATGTAAAACTATTCTTCTAACAAAGAAAAGAAAAGAACATAAATAAAAGCATTAACATAAAAACAAAGAAAAGCATGTAGAAAAAGAAGAAGAAAGAGGCTTGGAAGCCATTTTTATTTCATAGAACATTGAGCTTACAATTTGATCTCTTAATTTCCTAAGTAAAATGAAGAGTAGAAGATAGTTTCATGTACATAAGAGGGCTATATATACATGCATAAAACCCTATTCTATTTTTAAGGGGCTTCCTAAAATGCCCTTTAGGAAGTGTGGCCACCAAGTAACCATTAGCTACTAATTAATCCATCATTTGTTGTGCATGAAGCTTTAACCTCCACTTAGTTGTCAATTAGCTCATAATTGTACATTTAGGTAAGTGGGTGGGGTCCTCCATGATCTTGAACTTGAATTATTTCCTCTTCATTCCTTTGTATTTCATTTGTGCATGCATGTATCTTCATATAAGCCTCTTCCATATGCATCCAAATTCCTATAAAAATTATCAAAAAATATTCAAGTAAAAATTCTTAAATTGACACAAGCACAAAAATGACCATTTTGCCCCCGAATGAAGATGAAAATATGATGGTTTGAAAATAATTGAATTTTGGTTTTAAACATGTTAAAATGCCCAAATATAATGTTTATTTAAATAAAAAGAGATAAAATATGGATGTAAATATATGCACATTTACGTGCACATCAAATACCCCCACACTTATCTTTTTATTCGTCCTCGAATAAAGGAAAACTAAGATAAATCCATTTTCATTGGGAGCACGATTGCATTGAGCGTATGCAACAAGATGTTAAACCTTTGGGTGTCCCCAGTAGGACGAGTGTTGTCTCGTGAGGATTTTCAATGGATACTACCCACAAAATCCAGTGCAAAGTGAAAATATTTACAAAGTGCAAGATTTATTTACAATGGGATGAATGCAAGTTTTCGAAAATATTTACAAATGAAGGATTCACTTTCAATTCGACACTCATAAGTTAAATACAGTTTTTGGTCATTGCCTTGAAAATTAAAGTCATTTACTCGTCAAAACTTCCAACAAAAATCAAGTTATCATAGCAAATAGACAATAGTTTAACTCGTTGTTTCGGTTGATAACAAAGTGTAACTATGAAATAAATCCTCAGTTGATTATCAAAGTTTGTCAAAGTGGTATTCTCATTTATTTTCAATAACAAGTTAAATCAAACAAGTTAAAATGGTTCTTGGATTTCAATTGCTTACTCTCTCTTATTTGAAAATTTTATTGATATAACAATATTTACATATGCCTAACTCAGGTAAACTGAGGCCAGATATATTACCCGTGCACTGCCTTACGGACTGATGTGAGGGGAATACAGAGCGTGGCAAGTGAACACACAAGTGTGAACACTTATCAACTATAGGCATTATTAAAAAGAATTTTTATATATACACACCTTCTTAGATAAACTGAGGCCAGATTTACTGATCATGCACTGCCTTTCGGGCTTACGTGAGAAGGGTACAGAACATGGCGAGTGAACACACGAGTGTGAACACATGACTCTAGGTGTTAAAAAAATATATATACATATATACAAATGTTTTTTTTTTGTTTTTTTAGAAAGAGAGAGTTTTGCAAAATCATCTTAGCATCATTTAACTTAGAAGATAAAAATGTTATATCCTTTACATTAAATTTTACCACTTTTTTAAACAAAGATTTTCAATTTGAACATCCTTCATAATTAACGCACATGAACCTTCCTATATACCAGTTAAAACATTTTTATTTGTCGATTTGAAACTTCAACTTGGCCACAAGTCTGAGGATGATACGGAGTGGATAACTTGTGGGTTATCGAGTATTTTTTTATTAAAGCTTCAAAAGAACGGTTGCAAAAATAGGTCCCGTTATCACTGATTATTGTGCGAGGTGTGCCGAACCTCGAGAAGATGTTTTCTTTGAGAAATTTCACAACAATTTTATGGTCGTTGGTTTTGCAAGGAACGGCTTCAACCCATTTGAAACGTAATTGACAGCGATAAGGATATACAAGTTTCCAAAAGAATTGGGAAAAGGTCCCATAAAATCTATACCCCAAACATCAAAGATTTCGATCGTTAGAATGGGGTTTTGAGGCATCATATCTCGTCGAGAAATTATTCCAAGCATTTGACATCGATCGTAAGTTTTGCAAAATTGAAACGAGTCTTTGAAAAGAGAAGTCCAATAGAAACCACATTGAAGCACTTTTTCTGCAGTTTTTCGAGAACCGAAATGTCCACCACACGCTTGATCGTGGCAAAATGAAAGAACACTCCTAATCTCATTATCCAGAATGCAACGTCGGATGATTTGGTCGGGACAATATTTGAACAAGTATGGATCGTCCCAATAGAAATACTTCACTTGGGACATGAATTTGCATTTTTCCTGTTTGGACCACGATGAGGGAGTTTTTTTAGTGACTAAGTAGTTCACTATATTAGCGTACCATGGGTCGATAGAAATTGAAAGGAGTTGTGCATCAGGGAAGTTTTCATTGATTGGCAAGAAGATGGTGCGTTCGGAAGACGAGACAAGTGATCGGCTATGACGTTATCGGATCCTTTTTGTCTTTAATTGTAAGGTCAAATTCATGAAGTAAAAGGATCCAACGAATCAAGCGGGATTTGGCATCCTTTTAGCGAAGAGATATCGAAGCGCAGAGTGGTCCGTGTACACAGTAATGTGTGACCCTATCAAGTATTGTCGGAATTTTTCAAGAGCAAAAATGACAGCTAGAAGCTCTTTTCCGGTTGTTGTGTAGTTGAGTTGAGCGTCGTTCAAAGTCATACCCGCGTAGTAAATCACGTGAAGGAACTTGTTGATGCGTTGTCCTAAGACAGCACCGACGGCAAAGTTCGAAGCATCATACATTATTTCGAAAGGAAGATCCCAATTGGTCGCACAAATGATTGGAGCAGAAATGAGTTTGTTCTTAAGACGTTCAAAAGAAGAGATACAATCAGAGTTAAAATTGAATGGAACGTCTTTTCCAAGAAGAGTCATCAAAAGACGAGCAATTTTGCTAAAGTCTTTCACAAAGTGTCGGTAAAAGCCAGCGTGTCCAAGAAATGGTCGAATGTCCTTAACAGTTTTGGGAATGGGTAGATTTGCAATGACATCGATTTTCGCTTTATCTACCTCAATGGCTTTATTTGAGATGATATGTCCATGGACTATGCCTTGTTTGACCATAAAGTAGCATTTTTCCCAATTCAAAGTCAAATGTTTTTCTTTATATCTATTTAGAACCAATTCGAGATGATGTAAACATTAGCAAAAAGAATCGCCAAAGATTGAGAAATCATCCATAAAAACTTCTAGAAAGCGTTCAATCATGTCGGAAAAGATTCCAACCATGCATCGTTGGAAGGTCGCAGGAGCGTTACAAAGTCCGAATGGCATACATCGATAAGCAAAGGTACCGAATGGACACGTGAAAGTTGTTTTCTCTTGATCTTCGAGAGCGATGGGAATTTGGTTATAGCCGGAATAACCATCAAGGAAGCAGTAAAATTCATGGCCGGCTAAACGTTCGAGCATTTGGTCGATAAAAGGAAGGGGGAAGTGATCTTTTCGTGTTGCGGCATTTAGTTTTCGATAGTCAATGCAAACACGCCAACCCGTTTGAGTACGAGTTGGAATAAGTTCGTTTGAATCGTTCTTGACAATGGTTAGCCCAGACTTTTTCGGTACAACGTAAATTGGGCTAACCCATGAACTATCGGAGATTGGGTAAATGATTCCGTTGTCAAGAAGTTTAAGAATTTCATCACGCACCGCATCTTTCATATTTGGATTAAGCCTTCATTGCACGTCACGAACAGGCTTGGCATCGTCGATTAAATGAATGTGATGTTGGACGAGAGCGGGACTACTTCCCTTTATATCGGAGATCAACCATCCAATCGCTTCCTTGTTTTTTGAAAGAATAGAGAGAAGAAAAGCTTCTTGATCAAGAGAGAGAGTTGCGGAAATTATGACGGGCAACGTTTCGTTATCACCTAAGTATGCCCACTTAAGGTGATCAGGAAGTGGTTTGAGGTCCAACTTTGGGAGTTTTTCAATCAATGAGTTTGATTGAGATTCGGACTCAACTTGAAGAGATTCAAAGGGAAGAGTGTATTCAATCTCATTGGGAATCACTCGGCCTCGTGTTCATCATTAAAATCAAGTGTTTCGTTTTCAAAGTTTTCGTGAATGGCACTAACTTCCAACGTTTGGTCACGAGTTTCGTTCGATTGGCTTTCAAGATTGAAAATGTTGAGATCCAAAGTCATGTTTCCAAAAGAGATTTTCATCGATCCGTTACGACAATTGATTAAGGCATTTGAGGTGGCTAAAAATGGTCGGCCTAGATTCAATGGAATTTGACTTGCGGTATTTGTCACGGGTTGTGTTTCGAGAACAATAAAATCAACGGGGAATATGAATTACCCTACTTGAATGAGCACATCTTCGATTTATCCCACGGGCTTCTTAATGGAATGATCGGCAAATTAAAGCGTGACTTTTGTGGGTTTGAGCTCACCTAAGCCTAATTGTTCATACACGGAATATGGAATCAAGTTGACACTCGTCCCTAAGTCTATCAAACATTTGTTAATCGTCTTGTCACCAATTGTACACGAAATCGTAGGGTAGCCAGGATCTTTGTATTTTACGGACATGGATTGGGACAAGACTTCACTCAGACTTGCGGCTAAGAAGACTTTTTTGGGCACTTGAGTGTGTCGCTTTTGGGTACACAAGTCCTTAAGGAATTTCACGTAAGTTGGGACTTGTTGAACGATGTCAAGAAGCGGAATGTTAACTTTGACTTGTTTAAAAATTTCCAACATCTTTTCCATTTGGTCCGAGTGTTTCTTTGGTCGAAGACGATGTGGAAATGGGACACGATACCCGGTAGGTGGGTCTATTCGAGTAGAAGAAGAAGAGTTTTGACTGGCATTCGATTCAACGTTTGGCTCCACGTTCTGTTCGGATTCATTCATTGTTTTAGAAGTATCAAGAGAAGTTTCCGGTAAATCATTTGGATTAACGACTTGATTATCGATTTGTTTCCAGGAACGAAGAGTTGTGATAGCATTCAATTGGGTGATGATGCTATCTTGAACAACATGGGCTTGATTTGAATTTGCGTTTTGATTTTTGGGATTTGGAAGGAGTTGGCTTGGGAATGTTCCTCGTTCACGTTCGCTCACAGACGTGGCTAATTGACTCATTTGTATTACGAGTTTTGCAATTGATTGGTTTGTGTTTTGCATATATGAAGTCAATAAATTTAGCAAATTGTTGTTTGATTGAAGGCTTTGAGTAGTTGCTTTAGCCAACGTTTCAAGAGTTTTCTCAAGTGAAGTTAAACGTTTATCGTCTTGGGGAGAATGAGCAGAATTTGGTTGAAAGTTTGATTGTTGCGGTTGATTATGGGACGGGCTCGCAAAGTTTGGTTGAAAATTGTTGGGTTGAAAGGAAGGATTCGAAGCATTATTCGGATATGCTTGCAAATTGTGACGAATCTTATTCGTGTTGGGATTGTTTTGGTTCCACGTAAAATTTGGATAGTTTCTCAAACCAGGGTTGTACGTTGGAGAAAACAGGTCATTTTTGGCTTTGTTGAAAGCATTGATTTGTTCGACAGAATTGGGACACTGGTCAGCTATATGATTAGGATCATTACATTTATAACACATCGGTTGGGAAGCTTGGTTCATTTGATTCGATGAGAAAACGTTATCGAATTTTTTAATCATTGCGTCGATCTTAGCTTCCAAAGCCACAGAAGATCCTATCGAGTGTGCACTCGATCGTGAGTAGATTGATTTTTCGTTCGAACGTTCCCATTGGTATGATTTTTCAGCGAGGTTTTCAAGAAATTGCTAAGCATCGTTGTGATGTTGGGCAAGAATGTTGCCACGGCATATTGATTCGAGCATGGTACGTGAGCTATTTTCGAGTCCATCGTATAAAATTTGGCAAATCGTCCATTTTTTGAAATTATGGTGTGGACATTTTATCAAAAGCTCTTTGAATCTTTCAAAATATTTTCCAAATGGTTCTCCCTTGAATTGATGAAAGTTTACAATTTCGTTTCGGATTCTACTCGTTTTTTCCAAAGGGTACAACTTTTTTAAGAAAGCTTTTACGAATTCTACCCACGTTTTAATAGAGTTCGATGGTAAGCTGTACAACCATTTTTCAGCGTAATCCGTAAGAGCGAATGGGATTAATCGAAGTTTGATTCCGTCATCAGAAAGTTGTTGGAGTTTAATGGTTGCACAAACTTGTTCGAAATTAGTCAAGAAGATGTATGGATCATCGTGTTCGAAATTGCCAAATTTTGGAAGAGTAGCAATATGGTTTGAGTGAATTTCAAAATGGTTACCCGTAGGGGCGGGTAACGTGATGCAAGATGGAATAGAAACACTATCGGGAAAGATTCTATCCATAAGAGTTCGAGGGGCGTTTTCGTTTGCCATTTCGGGAGGATCGTTTGTTCGAGTTAAATGGTTTGTAGAAGGGTCGCGAGTCCAACGATTTGTTGTTGTGTCACGAGTCCAAGTACTCATGCACAAGTGAAAGTCGAGAAGAGAAAGAAGTTAGAATCGAGTTTAGTGAATGAAAGAAGATTTGAAAATCGAAGTGAAATTTTTTTTAGAGGAAGAAAAATATTTACCAAATGAAATATATTTTCAAAAGAGAAGTTTGATTTTTGTTTTGTTTTTGGTTTTTCCAATTTTTGTATTTAGTTTTTGTAAATTTTTTTTTGTTTTTTGAATTTTCAAATTTTGTTTTTTGTTTTTAGAAAGGTTTTAATTTTTTTTTGTGGAATTAAAAACTAAGTTAAGAAAAATTTACAATTTTTTTTTTGGATTTTTGATTTTTTTATATATGCATGAACTAATGCAACAAAATGAATGCAAAGGACTTAATTACAGTTTTCTGTCCTTAGTAGCTCCTAACCCAAAATTATATAATCACACTTTGTCTTAAATCAACAAAAATATTTCTCATATAGGTAACATGCAGGGGTTATCGGTGCACCACGAATCACCGTAGCAATGCAGCTGAAGGTTTAAGTACCTTCAGAGGAACAACCAGTATTATATTTACGTATCACCGTAATTTTTATAACTGGTTATTACTCTGCCGTAGCCTAGACACCAAGAAATAAAATTGTTCAAAGAAAACAATTGTGAAGATACAATTAAGCCCTAGATGAGCTCGCGACACCCTTAAGTCGAATGTCTAACCTTTATTATTAGTCAAATTCTACGATGAAATGCGTTTGTGGGCTAAGGAAAGGGTGATGAAATCCCTCACCTTATGTGAATTGGGGTATTGCCCTTAGAAAAGAAAATAAGATGAGATGGATGCAAAACAAAAATTAAACGTGAATTTACAATGAAACTAAAATGAAGTTTGTTTTTGTTTTTGGATTTTGAAATTTTGTTTGTATATATAAATGCAAATGCAAGCAACCAACAATGCACTAGAGATGAAAGCACAATACCAGAGCGTGCAGATTATTAGCAATTATTTTATTTTTTTAAGCGGCAATTTTTTTAGCAAGGCAAAACAGTTTATTTGGGCAAGCACTTCTTCATTTTGAATTTCTTCTTTGGCAACTTGAAATGAAAAATAAGATATATTCAAAAAAAGTTATTATTATTATTATTTAGTATGTTTATCAAAGATGAAACACAAAATAAGTGAAAAACAAAACAATTGAAAATAAAATAAATGAAAACTAAAACAAATGAAAACAAATGGAAAATGAACATTAAACAAAGTTGAACTTGTTTTTTTTTTTTTTGGATTTTAAAATTTTTTTTGGAGAGGAAACTTAAATTTGAAGTTTTACTTAAAAAAATAATAATTTTGGTGTTGTTGTGAAAATAGAACGAAAACAAAATCTAAACGAATTTACACTAAGACAAACAAAAGGCAATAAAAAACCAAGGCAAACAAAATCTCTTTTTTTAAGCTAAAACCCCGGCCCAAACCCTATATTAATTAACAGATTCTCGAAATAAACACCATACAAATCAAAACAAAAGTTCTAACGTTCTCAAAACAAATACAACAACCCCGATAGAACACTCAAAAGAAAAAAAACTAAAAGATTCTTAAAAACAATTTCCACTTTCAACCACTCCAGTATTTATTCGAATTCGTTCCGATTTGAGTTGTTGGTTCGGGTTGGGGAAATAGAGGAATCGGGCCAATTGAGGCGATTTCAAGTCAATTTGAGGCAATGGAACCATAGTCGATTTCAGGTCAATTTGAGGCAATGGAACTAGAGGCGAATTGGGGATTGGCTGTTTGGGAGGAGGCAATTCGATGTTGGTTGCGGTTTGATGGCGTGGCTGCGTGATGCTGTTGTTCGTGAAGGAAATTTGTTGTTTAGGTGGTCGCGACTGCAGTTGAGGGCGGAGGTGGTGAGTAGTGGATGTTGTTTGTCGTTTGGAGCAGGAGATTGCAGAGGTGAGTTTTTTTCTTTCTTTTCTGGTGGATGGTTTATTTTGATGAATGGTGGTATGGAAGAGGGATGAATTGGTTTGGTTAACTGCTGTTTGAAGTGTTGTAAGTTCGGGGGAAGTGATATGGTTTTTGAAGTAGATAAGGGGATAAGGTAGAAATCTGATCGCCAGGTGGTTTGGGAAGGAAATGTATGCGGAGAGGAAGCGTTCGATGAAGGTTGCGTTGTGTGTTCTGGTCGATTTCTGGTGAAGGAATGATGTTGGGGAGGAGCAGTTGAAGTTTGTAGCTATGTATGTGGTGTGGCCGATGTTTGTTGTAGTGGACTATGTGAGGTGGAACAGGATGAAGATGTAGTTGACAGGGGGGACAACAGGGTAGAAGTGAGTGTTTAGGCCAGTGATGTTTTGAAGTGGTAATGTGGTGGTTTCTGATAGTCACGGTCATGAACTTTGTTGCAGTTTGTTGTTCAGGGAGGATATGGTGGTATGTTTGTGTTGAGTTGCACAGTGGTTGGGGAAAAGGTCAATGTGATGACAGGGGATGAGACTTGTAGTAGAGGTGGTAATGATTGTATGTCAGAGGAATATTGATGGATGGTGAATGTTGAAGCTGATGTAGAAGCAGTTTTGATGGCAGAACAGGGTGAAAATTGTTGTTTGGCAGTGCTGTTGTTATTGTAGAAGAGTTGCAATTTTGAAGAAAGGGGGTAGGCTGCAGTTGTATTGAATGATAGAACACAAAAGTTTGGAAGTTTGGAATGCACAAGTGCACAGTTGCACAGTGTAGTAGAGGATGTTGGTCACTGTTGTCAGGTGAATGGTGAAAGAATTGTATGTGAGTGGGAAGGTGATAGACAATAGTTAGATGAATGAGTGGAGATGTTTTTTTTGTTTGTATGTGAGTGGGAGAGTGGATTTGTTTGTGGTTGGTAGGGGGAGGCTGTTTTGAATATAATGGACTGTTAAAGTTTGTGGTTGGTTGGTAGGAGTGTTGAACAATGGGTTTGTGAAGTTTATAGTGGATGAACAGTGAGCAGTTTTGTCAAAGGAAGTGTGCAAATGGTAAGATTGTTGAGGTGCACGGAAGTAGGCGAGGAAGTTGATTGTTTCTGGAGGGCGAGAGGTAGTGATTCTGCTGTCGTATGGGATGTGCAGTGGAGTGTCGGGGGAATGTAGTAGCTAAAGGCAGTGGGTGTTGGCAATGGAACCAAATTTGGCTATTGTATGACTGTTGTTATGTGAAAGCAGTGATGATAGTTTAGAGACAAAGGACAGAAATCTGGACAGAGTTGTAAAGAAAGAAACCGAATTGTAAATGATGAACAAAGATATTGTTGTTTGATGAACCATAGAAATGTAAATGTAAAGCAAATTTGTAAAAAGGAAACAAAATTGTAGATGAAAATGTAACAACCAGTTTGTATGGAATGCAATGTTTAATTTGTTTTTTTCAAATGAAATAGTGAAGCAACGCAAATTGAAATGATGAATCAATGCACAAAACAAATGAAAACAGAAAACAACTTGAAACTAGTGAACCACCAAAATGATTACACACAAATGCAAAGTGCTAACTGTGCTAAATTTTTAAATTTTTTTGTTTTTTTATGCAAACAACACACAAAATCAAACACACAAAAATCAAACAAAAATAATTCGAAGAATAGAAAATTAAAATCAAAGCAAATTCCCCGGCAACGGTGCCAAAAACTTGTTCGACAATGGATTTTCTATCGAGTTAGAAAACCGTTGAGCGAATTTAGAAATTAAAATAAAACCGCAAGCGCACGACATACACTTTGTAGTACGTGGCGAATACGAGTCGATCCGCAGGGAATTGTGAGTGATTAAAAATCTATTCAATCAAATTAGACCAAAGTGAGATGAAAGTTTTTAACTACAAAAAGAAGCTAAAGCTAGAATTAAAATGTGATTTAAAAACTATTGAACTAGAGAACAATTTAGAGGCAAATCCACTCTCATATTTTTGTAAATCAACAAACAAACAATTTGTGATCTCTAGCTATGATATTAAGTGAAATATTGTTGTATTTATCATAAGTATGGTTTGTTTATATTATTAATTAACATAACTTATTGGGTGTGTTTCGACCGGCTCCTTCCCTACCACCGAATCAGCTCTCTCCGGAGCTACCACCGGTCCAATTCCACATATTACCGAACCAGCCCACACTCCACCTACTACCGGTCCAAACAACATACCACATACTACCGAACCAACCCACACTCCACCTACTACCGGTCCAAATAACATACCACCTCCTACCGAACCAACCCACACTCCACCTACTACCGGTCCAAACAACATACCACAT
Organism: Allium fistulosum; assembly: GCA_030737815.1. Taxonomy (NCBI): domain Eukaryota; kingdom Viridiplantae; phylum Streptophyta; class Magnoliopsida; order Asparagales; family Amaryllidaceae; genus Allium; species Allium fistulosum. The sequence continues at coordinate 1,361,732,515 of CM060902.1, read as the reverse complement.
ACTACAGAACCAACCCACACTCCACCTACTACCGGTCCAAACAACATACCACCTCCTACCAAACCAAAGCACCACCGGATCACTCACCACCGGGCCAAATTCCACCGGACCAAGACGTACCGAACCAACGCTGCCAGGCCAGATCGCATCAGCCCAGGCCCATCAGCAGCTATATACATCCAAGACCCCTGCTCCCAGCCTCACTCTATAAATAGAGGGGCAGGGGTACAACAATAAGGGACAAGTTTGGAGAGCTCAAGCACGGAGAGAACTTTCAAACAACTTTAATATACTTGTATCAAAGCTTTGTACTTGTAATCTGAACAAGAAAGGAGAAATAATATATAAAGTGGACGTAGGCACATTCTGGCTGAACCACTATAAATCTGCGTGTCTTTTACAGTTTAGTCCCTGCTTTTCATATATTTGCATAAATCACCCAAATCACAAAGAACAACATAAAATCAATTAAATCATACGACATGGAGGTGTTTGTCCATTTTTTGTGCAAACATTTTTGGTGCTTTCGTTGAGAGGCAAGAAGCTCGAAGCTTCAGCTTCTCCCACTTAACCTTCTTCCTAACAGTGTCGTTCATTGCTTGGAAAACATGCCTCCCAAGCAGAAGAAAGATGTTAACAAAGGAAAAGACATCGCAACCAGCAGTCTTCCAGATCTAGTGGTCACAGATCAAGTAAATCGTCCCCTTCCAGCAGCAGTACCAAATGAAGGTCAGGCGAATCCAACAACCCCTGCCTCAGAACAACCGACAGCAATTACTAGGGCAGATCTAGACAGGGTTGTGGCTGAAGTGACTAACCGCTTCACATCCCAGCAGGAAGCCTTGGTGGACCATCTCATGTCACGCTTAAGGGAAGCTGAAGAGTCCAACCGCAACACTGAATCATGGGGTGAGTCCCAGTCCGGAGGATCTCGGAGACAGCAAAGATCTTCCTTCTTCGAAGGAGCTAACGACAGAAGCGGCCATGGTAGGAGCCGAGACCGAGCACAGCCCGAAGTTAGGCCTGAGGAAACGCTTGGAACCGAACCCAACGGGGGAGGTACCGGGCGGAGGTCAACTGTAGCTGAGCCGGTCGTACTGCCTAACCACGGAAACACCAATGAACGGGGCCGAGCTAGAGTCCAGCCCGAAGTTGGACCCGAGGAAGTGCTTAGATCAGAACCCAGCAGGGGAAGATCAAGGCAAGGGCCAACTGTAGCTAACCCTAACATGCTCCCAGAAGACCAAAGGCAGCCACTGGAAAAAATGAGGGATGATGGGAGATACCATCCCTACAGGTCATCTAGACGGAATCAATCCCACAGAACCGAACCGGACTCGTTTCTATCTGCTCCAAATTCTGATGAAAGGATGGCATGCTTGTTCAGAGAATGCGTCCAACGAGATCAAAGAGATCGAGGGATAGGCGCTAGGGTAACCAGCCCTTTTGCCCGGAATATCGAAATTTCTATCACCCCCCGAGAATGGAAAATGCCAACAATGGAACCTTACAAAGGAACCTCTGACCCCGTTGTACACTTGCAGAGATACACACAGCATATGCTCATTAGCGGGGCAACAGAGGGAGTACTGTGCAAATGCTTTCCACTATTCTTAGCAGATCTAGCTACCTCCTGGTTCTGCCATCTACCCCAAGAATCCATCAGCTCGTGGGAGATGTTGAAAGAAAAATTTATCAGCCAGTTCCGCATTCATGTGGAACAATCCAAGGACGCTTACTCCTTATCCAATATCAAACAGAAACCTGGAGAGAAGCTGCAGCAATATTTAACCCGATTCAATGCCGCAGCGGCCGCAGTCCAAGATGCCGATGAGAAGCTTGTCTTAATGGCCCTCTGTAGTGGTGTGCATCCGGATACTAAATTTGCTAGAAGACTAACAAAAGAAAAACCAGCTACTTTACCCGATTTCTTCCATGAAGCAGGGAAATATATGAGGCTTGAAGACGCTGCCGCTGAGGGGCAGTCAGGGCAACAAAATAAGGCAACTCACAGCAACGCGCCAGTTGTAGCAAAGGACGTTCGAAGAAATGATCTAGAGACAATGCTAGGGGCAAGAAGGGAGAAAAGCGCCTATATCGGCTAGGACTGAGATTCGACACTTACACTCCTTTGAACGAAACCGTCGAAAACATCTTCCTTGCCACCCAAGACGAAGTTAGATACAAACGCCCACCGTACAAGAAGGAATCCGATAACGCATAGAAGTCTGGAAAGTTCTGCCGCTTCCACGAATCTCATGGGCATGATACCAATGAGTGCCATCATCTCCGGGACTTGATTGAAGAACACATCAGAAGGAAGAAACTGGAACGCTATGTAAAAGGTCAGGACAGGACTCCAGCTCCTGCCAATGAGAACCCAATGCTACCCTCACCACGGATAGGTAGAGGAAATCGCAACACTAATGGCTCCAGTCAAGAGAAGATAGTGGTCCATACCATCTCGGGAGGATCGCACATCGCCGACAGAAGCTGGGCAGAGATGGAAAGATATGGAAAGTCGCTTAGAAACAATGAAGACTATGTTAATTCTGTTATAGAAGAACGCCACCCGAAGCAGAAAGAGAGTGATGACATCACATTCAGTAGGCGTGACCTAGAGGGAAGGCAGTACCCTCACATGGATCCCATGGTTATCTCTGCCCGGCTCGGTCCAGCCAAAGTTTTTCGAATTCTAGTAGACACTGGAAGCTCAGTAAATATCTTATTCAAGCATGCATTCGACAAAATGAAACTATCAATAAAGGACGTTTCTCCCTGCAATAAACCACTACACGGTTTCACTGGAGATGTGAAGATGCCCCTTAGGCAACTGGACCTCTTTGTTGAAATTGGAAGTCATCCCCGCTCCGTTGTGTGGAAACAAACATTTGTGCTGATAGAAAACCACTCGGCCTACAATGCCTTCTTAGGAAGGCTAGCCTTGTCCGACTTCCAAATCATCCTGGCCCCATGGTGCCTAAAGATGAAATTTCCAACGGACAATGGAATAGGGGAAGTAGAGGGAGACCAGGACGTTGCTCGAGACTGCTATGTAACTGAACTTCGCAACAACCACAGGAAGGATAAAGGGAAGAGTGTAGAGGTTGTCCTCTGCACAAAAAGTTTGGAAGCATAGCAACTAAAGAAAGCCCCTCCTCTTCGATATACCAGCGACCCTTTCAATGAATTAGACCCCAGGGACAAAGAGGAGGAGGCCACCGCCGAGCCTGTAGAGGCTATGGAGTTTGTATCTGTAGACAAGCATGACTCGAGTAGACTATTGAAAATCGAGTCCCAACTAAAAGCAGAGTTGAAGGAGCAACTCATTGACTTTCTCCGCCACAACTCGGATGTATTCTCATGGTCACATGCTGACATGACCGGAATCTCCCCTGACATAGCATGCCACGTACTAAACATTGATCCTACCAAGGCGCCCGTAAAACAAAGAAAGAGAAGTATGGGGGCAGAACGATCAGCAGCCCTCGATGAATAAGTAAAGAATCTACTTGCCAATGACTTCATACGAGAAGCCATCTACCCAGAGTGGATCGCCAACCCGGTACTGGTAAAGAAGGCTAATGGGAAGTGGCGAACATGCATTGACTTCTCCAACTTAAATGATGCCCGCCCGAAGGATTGCTTCCCACTTCCCCGAATCGATCAACTTGTAGACAGCACAGCTGGGCACGAACTCTTATCCTTTATGGACGCATACTCAGGATATAACCAAATTCCTATGCATGCTCCCGATCAAGACCACACTAGTTTCATCACTGACCGGGGTTTGTACTGCTATAAGGTAACGCCTTCCGGACTTAAAAACACGGGAACTACCTACCAGCGCCTCGTCAACAAGATGTTTGCAGGGCTAATAGGACAAACTATGGAAGTGTATGTGGATGGCATTCTGGTAAAGTCAAGGAAAGCCGACGATCACGTAAGCCACCTGGGCGAGATGTTTCAAGTACTTCGCCAGTATGGAATGAAACTAAATCCTCTAAAATGCTCCTTCGGAGTATCATCAGGAAAGTTCTTGGGATTCATCGTCCATGCCAAAGGGATTGAAGCAAACCCTGAATAAGTTCGAGCTCTAAAAGATATCAAAATACCTTCCACTCGAAAGGAAATGCAAAGCCTAAATGGGAAAGTGGCCGCCCTAAGCAGATTCATCTCCAGAGCAACGGACAAATGCGTCCTCTTCTTTGAAGCTCTAAAGAAAGACGAAGGAAAGTTCGAATGGACTGACGAATGCTTAACCGCTTTCCTTAACTTAATCGAATACCTCCAGAAACCGCCGGTACTCTCGACTCCAAGCGAAGGCGAAGAGTTATACCTATACCTTACTGTGTCATCTCACGCCCTAAGCGCTGCTTTGGTAAGAGAAGACAACCGCACGCAGCGGCCAGTATACTTTGTAAGTAAGAGGTTTATGGGGGCAGAAGTTAGATATCCTAAACTTGAGAAGCTAGCATACTGTTTACTAATCACATTACGAAAACTGCATCACTACTTCCAGTCCCATTCCATCAAAGTTCTGACTGATCAACCACTGAGGCAGGTACTCCATCGTCCCGACACTTCTGGGCGACTACTTAAATGGTGCATTGAACTAAGTCGGTATGATATCACCTATCACCCTCGCACCGCCATCAAGGGACAAGCCATGGCCGATTTCATTGCAGAATTCACTACAAACGAAGGTAAGGAGCAATCGGAAATAGCAGAAGACATCAAGTGGAATCTCTTTGTGGATGGTGCGTCAAACGAACAAGGTTCGGGGGTAGGTGTAGTAATAATCACTCCCAGGGGAAATAAGCTGCACTATGCTATAAGGTTGGAGTTCGCTGCCACCAACAACGATGCAGAGTATGAAGCAGTGATAGTTGGATTAGAACTTGCCTTAGAAATCGGAGCCAATTCTGTGTGTCTTCATAGCGATTCTCAACTTATTGTTAATCAAATACTAGGAGAATTCCAGGCTCGAGAAGAACGACTCATAGCATACTTAAAGAAGACCAAGTTACTTCTCAGTCAATTGGACCACTACTTAGTCAAACACATCCCTCGGGAAGAGAACCAAGAGGCCGACGAATTGGCGAAGCAAGCAAGCGTGAGAGACGGCGCTATTTCCGGAGCAGTAGCCATCTCAAAGCAACTGACCCCAAGTTTTGAGCAAGTGAATCTGATAGCTGCAACCGAAAAAGCAACTTGGATGACCCCCATCCGAGACTACTTACAAAGTGGCACACTACCCAACGGGCGTAACGAAGTCAAGAAAATCTTGAGGAAAGCTTCCCGCTACACAATACAAGAGGACACCCTCTATCGGCGCGGATTCTCTAACCCCTTATTAAGGTGGGTCGCTGGAAGGGAAGCCAAGGAAATCTTATCCAACATTCATCAAGGAAGCTGTGGAGATCACACCGGAGGGCAAACTTTAGCAAAAAAGATACTCCGATATGGATATTTCTGGCCCACCTTAAGTAAGGACGCCTTAGATTTCGTCAGAAAATGTGACAGATGCCAGAAGTTTGCTAAGATTCCGCGGCTACCAACGACTGAGATTACTCAAATGACCAGCCCTTGGCCCTTTGCGGTATGGGGAATTGACTTAATCGGCGAACTGCCAATGGGCCGAGGCGGGGCCAAATATGCTATAGTGGCAGTCGACTATTTCACCAAATGGATGGATGCAGAACCCCTGGATAAAGTACCTTCAGCAAAAGTTATTAACTTCTTGATCAAAAATGTTCTATGCAGGTATAGAGTCCCATTAAAAATTATATCAGACAATGGACTTCAGTTTGACAGCGAGGAGTTCGCCAACTGGTGCCAAGAGCACGGAATTCACAAAAGCTTCTCATCCGTAGCTTATCCCAAGGCAAATGGACAATTCGAAGCCGTCAACAAAATCCTGAAAACTCTGATCAAAAAGAAACTCGAAAAGTCAAAGGGCGCTTGGGTGGATGAACTCCCTACGGCACTGTGGGCCTATCGCACATCTTTCAGAACATCGACGGGGCATACTCCTTTCTCTTTGGCATACGGATCGGAAGCTATGCTCCCAGTTGAAACCATCGTGCCTTCCCACCGTAGGATCCACTATAACCCAGAAGAGAAAGAAGAACTCTTTCACATGTCTTTGGATCTAATTGAGGAGAGAAGAAATGATGTAGCCCTCAAAGCAGCAGCCCACAAGCAAAAAGTGGCAGCACAATACAACTCCAAAGTCAAGCATCGTACCTTACAAGAAGGGGATCTTGTCCTCAAGCGAATCTTCCCTCGCCCCGGAGCACTAGATCCAATCTGGGATGGACCATATGTAATTCATAAAGATCTCCACAATGGAGCTTATATTTTGTCTACAGTGGACGGAGAGGTGTTCCAGAGGGCATGGAACATCCAACACCTCCGTCGATACTTTTCTTAACTTGTACTGCCCATATGACGTAAATTAACAAAGAGAATTAGTGGAAGTAGGCATTTTCGTGCCGAACCACTTTAAAAAATCTTGTCTCTTTTTTAACTTGTTCCTTTATATCTTGGCTGCTTGTTAACTTTATCCTTTTCTGTTGAACAAAATCCTGTGCATATAGCATTTCCATTCAAGGCACTCCGCAGCGCAACTCCACCTGGACAAGACCTAACAGGTACTATGCGAATCTATGCCCTCGCCAATGAGACACTTTTGCTCCGGCATCCCTCTGCTGTGGGTTAACTCATTGCTCGCGACGACCCTTAAAGCCAACTGTAATGAGACGATTATAAGCCACCGAGAAGGCCGACTATAGCCGAGGCAGCTCATTACGGCGTTCGGCTCGCCGGCAACTATGAATCGACTATAAGCCCCAACATAAGGTGTGGCCAGCCAGGGGTAGTTCACGGTTGACGATCGGCACCCACGCTAGCCGGCCACAGTAAATCGAATAATACCCATGATTACGAGCCATAATGGCCCGGGTAGTTACTGTGCGCGATCTCGGCTCCGATGTGTCTTAAGTACGGCTGTGGTAAAAAAGATTAACTCCCCGCGGAGGCGTAAGATGGGTGACAAATGTCTCCAAGACTCACAGCTAGGGAAAGTGACTACAAAGCCCGTTTGCCCCGAACTTAAGCACATCGAAGGCCTTCCGTGATGGGAAGTTTTACTATTTCAGATATTTCAATTTTATTTAAGAAACTTTTCTCCTATCCTCTGTAACAATCCCTGAAGTACATGACACAGAACAAGAGACATTCGCTAATGGAAGTAGGTACTCGCAACGAGACACTGGACTGCATTCCATACTCGGTCACACAAGACATTCAAAGCTGCCATCTACAAGCAAAATATAAAGGGCGGTATTTCCTTCTTTCATGTGTAAATACGTGACTATAATTTATTCACACATCACGCTAACATCGCAAGTCATGAAATTATGTTTTAAACAAGAACTTGACGTCAAACACAATTTAATTACAAGAATATACATAGCTATATTTCTCATACAATTTGTCAAAATAGCAAAAACATTCAAAAGACGACAGAATCAGCTTAAGTTAAAAAAATTACACGTCAAGAATAGTGTTGTTTATTACAAGTAGCATAATTACAAACTAAGAGTTACGTTACTGTTTCGAGACTAACATATACAACAATGTCAAGTCCACAAAAAGATATCCAGGTCCAATCAAGGAACCGGCTGCGTCGGAGTTTTATCCTTGTCATGTTGCCACCTGTCCGGTCAAAGAAAGAATTAATTAGTGATAAGCAACCAAGTTAACGGAAAGACTAGAAAGGAAGACTTACCAGCATATGCTCCTTGATCATCTTGATCATCATCCTCTACTTGCACACCTGCCTCCTCAGCTGCAAGCAACCGCATGCCCTCCTTCACCACCACCTTCTCCTCCTTGGTAAACTGGGCAGTAACCACATCCATCCTGAAGGCCACACCACCCTCCTTATCCGCCTCAGCCTTGGCCTCCTCTAGAGCCCTGAGATAGATCCTAGCCATAACCCAGGGGTAATCATCCATCCAGGACAAGTTACCCTGCCTCCAAGTATGGAAGTACATATCCTGGAGCATCCCATCCATCATCCCCTTGTTCTCCTCAAACTCCCTCATTCGGACCTCAGAAGCCCGCAGCTTTGCAACAACAGCATCCCTTTCCGATCGATACCGTAAACGGTTAGCCTGAAGGGACCTCCTCATCGCCTCCATCTCCTCCTTCGACTTGGCCTGAGCAAGCTCCGCGGCCTCAAGTCTCCCTGATAGTTCCTCTACCCGCTCAAGGTCCGCTTGCCGAACCTCATCCACCGTGGCAATGGCCATGTCAATCCGCTCCTTACAGACGGCCTCCATCTTCTGCAACTCCGCCCTACTGGCCTCTTCAATAGTCTTCCTCAATTGTCTGGATGCAGCCTCATGCTGGGAGATTTGGATGGCTTGGTCGGCGAGTTGTTTAGCCTGGTCGGAAACCATCAACCGTAGCCGAATGTTGGCGCTTCCTATCTCTTCCCCAGCCTTGACCAGTCGGGCGTGGTGCCCCATCAATTTCTTGGTCTCCTCAGCAACCCGGTCAATATTTGCCTTAGCCTCATCCCCAAGAGTTACGACCCGGGTAGTAAGCAGATCAAGGTCCAGGTACTTAGCTTCGTCAAGCACCCGTACCATAGGATTACGAGGGAGGAGATGCTCACCAGTAACCTCATCGAAGGAGATGTCATGAGATGCCGGGTCCAGGTCCGGATGACCCGCAAACGGATTGCATACTAAGCCAGGATGATCTATCGGGATGACAGTTGGATTCTAAGATGGATGGGGGGAAGGCATAAACTCGGTATCCTCCTCCGTAATGTCGTGAATGGGTTGATGTGGGGCCGGGGGGCCAGGAAGAGATTCAGACGAAGATCGACTCCTCTTCCTCTTCTGTATATCTTCTTCAATAACTCCAAGAAGAGGACGATAGCCGACCACGTCTCCAGGGCGGTTAGTAGGAGGCTCTGGCTTGGCGGAAGCTTTGAGGAGTTTGTATTGTTCAAGCCTGTGCCGAAGATCTAAGGTCTTGGCCGTTTTGCTCACTCCTGGAGTAAAAATCAAGTGTCACCAGCATGCATTGAGCCATCATTCGAGAATTAAAAAGAATAGAGAGAACTTCACCTTGAACCGCAGAGGTTGCCTTAGTAGAAGCACTCCTGGAAGATAAATCGACGTCGGTCCCAACTTTATCAGCTTTCTTGGACTTCTCTGTTTCCTCCAAACCTTCGAAGGCTTGGCGGAAAGCGTCATCCGTCCACTCTTGCATCTCGCCTACCTGCCCAGAAGACAAAGCCCCAGTGCCATCGCCGCCGCCATCACCTCCTCCTTTCCTTCCGCTCTCACCTCCTTCATCTCCGCCTTTCCCCTCATCCACATCTCCCTCCTCCGGAATGTCTGGACATGTACTGGGAGAGGGACCGTCAGACTTCTTGAGTTTCTTTCCCCCAGCGGCGGGAGGTATCGAAAAGGGTCTCCTTTTGCTACTCTTCGACGCAGCCCCTCCTTTAGCTTGGGCAGCCCTCTCTTCCGCCGTATCCCTCTGCTTGACCACAGACTGATGTGGTAAGATCAGGTTGTGCCCCAGAAGTGTAGCGTTCCTGATCAAGTAAGCAGCTGACCTATCTCTTCCTGAAATAGCTTCTATTTCCGTTGCCATCTGAACCAGGCGATCATTCTCCACGACCGCAAAACCACCTGTCGCTAGCAAGAAATAAAAACACATAAGAAGAAGCATTGCAACCAGAGCGGAAATTGTAAATAAGCCTTGACTTACATCCGGAGGTGAAGCGACGTATAGAAACAGAGTCGTCCCCGACAAAAAACCATTCCTTTTTAAACATGCTGTACTTCGAGTACAAGTCCAGGACTGGCTTGAGGGATACGACCGATTCCAAGCTGATGTATGGAGATTCCTTCTTATAACCCCTCAAGTTGTACAAATACCGGATCTCCCGGTTGGAAGGAGGACGCCCGTATCTCCTCTGGAAGATGAAAAAAAGGCTCACCAGAATGGCATAGGAGTTACGCTGAAGCTGAAGTGGAGCCACCTTCAGGTATGTGACGAAGCTGACTATCCAGGCATTGAGAGGCGGGATGGCACCACACATACAGTGATACCTGCTGTAAGCAAAGTAGCCTTCAGGGGGGTCATACGGCATCACTCCTTCCCCCGACAATAACATGCGTGCTCTGTCAATCCTAAAGAAGCAAGAGATAACGTCAAGTTGCTCCTCTTTAAGTGAGCTAGGGAAACAATCAGGAGGTGAGTTCAGAAGCTCTTGAGGACCATATCCATCTACCAATGATCTCGGGGTGGGCCTATAACGTCCCGATCCTGACTGGACTGGGGGCACGGCAGAAGGCTCTTCTCTGTCCTGGGATCTCTTCTTTTCGGAACGAGTTTCGACTTTATGAGACATTTATCTGCAACGCAAAAAAGTACATCGTTAGAACAGGAGAAGTAAGCGAGCAGGTACATACAAATAGGGGTTTCGCCCGAAGAACATTAGGTAGTTCAAGGCCAAAGTGTCGTTCGGCACTTATACTCCCCGTTCTCGTTCGGTGATTCGAGCACGCGTTCCATCCGGCAATTCAAGAATGCAAGTGAGGCTCGGTGCTCAAATCCCCAAGTTTCATTCGGCAGTTCAAATATAAAGGTTCATTCGGTGCTCGGAATCCCCGGGTCCATCCGGTAGTTTAAAGGTATGACTTCATTCGGTATTCGAATCCCCAAAACCATTCGGTAGTCCAGAATGAAAACACATTCGGCAGAAAAGGATCTCACCTGGTTCGGCAAAAGTAAGATTCTGGTTCGGCTAACACGTTTGATTCGGCGGAGATGAGAGTTTGATTCGGCAAAGACAGGGGTTTGGTTCGGCTGATAAGAAAAAAACGGAAGCGTTAGGCCCCTACTTATAAGCAAATATCAATGACCGGACCAGTTGATTCGGCACTAGAGACCGGATGATAGCATGAATGGCTTAAAACAAAGCACGCCATATGCAGGCATATGCCCTACTTTGGGGGGCAAATGTTGGGTGTGTTTCGACCGGCTCCTTCCCTACCACCGAATCAGCTCTCTCCGGAGCTACCACCGGTCCAATTCCACATACTACCGAACCAGCCCACACTCCACCTACTACCGGTCCAAACAACATACCACATGCTACCGAACCAACCCACACTCCACCTACTACCGGTCCAAACAACATACCACCTCCAACCGAACCAACCCACACTCCACCTACTACCGGTCCAAACAACATACCACATACTACCGAACCAACCCACACTCCACCTACTACCGGTCCAAACAACATACCACCTCCTACCAAACCAAAGCACCACCGGATCACTCACCACCGGGCCAAACTCCACCGGACCAAAACGTACCGAACCAACGCTGCCAGGCCAGATCGCATCGGCCCAGGCCCACCAGCAGCTCTATACATCCAAGACACCTGCCCCCAGCCTCACTCTATAAATAGAGGGGCAGGGGTACACTAATAAGGGACAAGTTTGGAGAGCTCAAGCACAGAGAGAACTTTCAAATAACTTTCATATACTTGTATCAAAGCTTTGTACTTGTAATCTGAACAAGAAAGGAGAAATAATATATAAAGTGGACGTAGGCACATTCTGGCTGAACCATATAAATCAGCGTGTCTTTTACAATTTAGTCCCTGCTTTTCATATATTTGCATAAATCACCCAAACCACAAAGAACAACATAAAATCAATTAAATCATACGACTTGGAGGTGTTTGTCCATTTTTTGTGCAAACATAACTCAAACCATCAAACTATAATACAACAAATAAACCACTCATAATTCTCATGAAAATGAAGCCAAAGCAATAGCTATTTTAAGTATGATCTATTTACTATTGTAACTAGTAATATAGATCATCAAATTTCATTTTTACTTTAATTTCACAATCAAAAATGGATTAGCAAATGATGATGCAAATTGTGTTTATGTTGAAAAAGAATAGCTCATTTGCATAAACAATATAAGCTATCAAACTCACTTGTATAAACTTGCATCAAAACTCACTTCATGAAGCATAAACCAAATGAGATCATAAATCATAAAATGTTGAAATTACATAATATTTGAGAGCTTCATTACCCCTAAATTGAAGGGGTTTAGCTACTCATTTGTGGCATTGAAGCAACACAAGTAACTTTCAAAATTAAAAAGATAAGAAAATAGAGAATAAGCAAAGAAGAGAATGTAATTAAACTACTTATAACAAAAGAAATTAAGCTATACTACTTGCATGAATGTAAAACTATTCTACTAGCAAAGAAAAGAAAAGAACATAAATAAAAGTAGTAACATAAAAACAAAGAAAAGCATGTAGAAAAAGGAGAAGAAAGAGGCTTGGAAGCCATTTTTATTTCATAGAACAATGAGCTTACAATTTGATCTCTTAATTTCCTAAGTAAAATGAAAGAGTAGAAGATAGATTCATGTACATAAGAGGGCTATATATACATGCATAAAACCCTAATTCTATTTTTAGGGGGCTTCCAAAAATGCCCTTTAGGAAGTGTGGCCATCAAGTAACCATTAGCCACTAATTAATCCATCATTTGTTGTGCATGAAGCTTTAACCTCCACTTAGTTGTCCATTAGCTCATAATTGTACATTTAGGTAAGTGGGTGGGGTCCTCCATGATCTTGAACTTGAATTATTTCCTCTTCATTCCTTTGTATTTCATTTGCGCATGCATGTATCTTCATATAAGCCTCTTCCATATGCATCCAAATTCCTATAAAAATTATCAAAAAATATCCAAGTAAAAATTCTTAAATTGACACAAGCAAAAAAATGACCATTTTGCCCTGAATGAAGATGAAAATATGATGGTTTAAAAATAATTGAATTTTGGTTTTAAACATGTTAAAATGCCCAAATATGATGTTTATTTAAATAAAAAGAGATAAAATATGGATGTAAATATATGCACATTTACGTGCACATCAGAACTCCATCAGTTTAATTATTCAATCAAATTCAAAGTTGGATAAGCAAGTCCTGTTGTTTATTGCCGTCATATGTTCAAGTTCGTTAAGATGGGATTGGTTCTGATTATTCATGCAAGTGAATATATGTAACGACCCGACTTTTTCTCCACAGAAAAAGTCGTATCATCATGAAGAAAGAAAGGGATAGAAGAAGAAAAGAAGAGAAGAAAGAACAACAACACATCAGAAATCTCACAGCGGAACGAGAAATATATTATATCACATAAGATATTACATAGTATCATATACATCAGAGTACACAATTTATACATCACAGAATAGACAGTTATAAACTTCTGTCTATTATACAACACAAGTACATCTATCATACACAGCGGAAACTCTATATATCTATTCGCTGAAGCCTCCTGCTCCACAGCTCCTCCAGAATTCGTCAAGACTAACCTGAATTCCCTTGACTACTCATACAAATTTGAGTACCCAAGAGTTTAATAAAACAGAAAATAAACACTTGGGTCAGACATGGGTCTGGTGTGAGTAAACGGTTAAATTGCTTAACTTTGAAAACTTTTGAAAACAAAAGTATCACATAAGACTCCCCACAAATAAACATGGGTAAGTTTTTACCTTACGCTAACTAAAACGTTTGATAGGAAATCTGATTGTATTATAATAGGGTCTAGGGTTTTCAAGTAAAATACAGAAATAGCTGAAATGATTACATCTCACATTCCAACATAGTTGGGCACAACTAATACGTACGGCACTTATTGGAGTTTGGATTCCATACAATGGCAGGGCTACTGGGGTACCGCCCGTCACAGTACGTGGCCTAGATCACCGTACCGAGGAGTACGCCCGCTCCCCTGCAACACAAAGCCGGAACCATCCCTTACTGGATAATCCCGAACAAGATAACCCCGTAGTTGGCGCGACCAACCACACACTAAGCCGAATGAAAAGAAAAGGGACCTCTAGACAGGGATCTATCTTGCTCTCAGTGGGTGCTACCCACGAAGCCTTGCTGCACCTCCCCTGTTTTAGCCATTCCCCGTTGATGAGGCTTGAGGTTACGATTACCTTTAATCAGAACATATCACTTAGAATGCTCATCGTCCGCCTGACGATGTGCTGAAAGCATTCAATCCATACAAGTTCGTTCCGGGTTCGAACGAAACCGAAGCAATTATCTCGTTACACTCGTTTTGGAATCACCCTCAGAGTTAACGACAATAACCCTTGCACTCTGAATCTTCATCTTCACTTGAGATTCACGACCTATCGTTAATTTGGATCGATGTGGTATTCGGGTCTCCAGACCTGGAATACCGGTATACGGAAACCCGATCCCGGTCTCATCGAAATCCAAAACGTATCTTTTAAGGGCCAAGTTGTTTTAAGGTTAAAACAATTCAATTCTTATCTATATACACAAAGATAGATAATTCAATAGATAATCTACATTATCATCCCAAACAGATAATTCACATTATCATTATAATTCAACCAAACATCCATATCATATATCAATCATATCTCATCAGAGATATCAAACAATGAAATAAATTCAATCTCATTTCTGAGATTACATCCATTCAAGACAATCAATGTCATCCATTCTTATATAAGCAATGATTAACTTAATCACAACATAATTAATTTAAAGTGAATTAAATTAATTACTTCATCTCTTAATTAATTTAAAATAAATTAAATTAATTACTTCATTTTAAATCTTACTTATATAATCATTAATTAATTACAAATAAATTAATTAATCATTCTCTAATTATCCACTTTAATTAATCACCTTGATTAATTATATTTTAATTACATTTAAGTAATTATCTTTAATTAATTTCACAAATTAATTATCCTTAATTAAATACAGTAATTAACCTTTAATTACTTCATAAATTAATTAATTAATTATAATCAATTACTTTAATTCTTAATTAATTACAATTAATCACTTATCATTTGATTAATTAATCTTAATTAATCAATTCTTAATTATATCATTAATTAATTATAAACTAATGATCCCTAATTACATCTTTAATTATTTTATTTAAATTAATTAAATAATTATTCTTAATTAAACCACAATTATTAATCATCTTTGATTAACCAAATCCAGTAATTAACTTCCCTTAATTACTTCCCTTAATTAATTACTTTTTAATTAATTACCTTAACAAATAATTAATTACTTTATTAATTAACCTTAATCCTTTAATTAAATAAATTATTTAATTAATAACACTAGGTAATTAACCTTTAATCACCTTTATTTAATTATTTATAATTATCCTCTAATTACTTAATTAAATAATTTCTCTTTACTTAATTACATCTAGTAATTATTCCTTAATTACTCAATTCAGTAATTATACTTAATTAATTTATAAGTGATTATCTCAAATTAATCACCAATTAATTACTTAGTTAATTATTAAATTAATTATTTAAATTTAATTAAATAATTTCTTAACTATTTATACTTAAAGATCTTAATTAAGAAAAATCATTTATCTTAATTAAATTAATTAAATTGACCAACAATTTAATTATCTCCCCATATTAATTATCTTAAATTAATCAAACTCTTAATTACTTAAGATAAATTCTTTATTATAATTGATTATTTAATGCTAAACATTAAATTTATTTAAAAATAAAACATTTGGAAATCAATTATAATTAAAAAATTATAAACTTCTATTCCATTTTCAAAATCTTTATCTTTCTAAAGTTATTAAATAAATTTTAAGGCAATAACATTTTGAAAATCCACCTTCCTATTCTTCTTTTAAAACTTATTTATTTAAATTATTTTAAACTTGTTAAACTTATAATCTTGAAAGCAATTTGGTTTTATAGGAAAAACTTGTTTACCTTTGTTTTAAAGCTTAGAAACATTTCCTGTATTAATTTCTTAAAATCTGCTTTCACCAAAAACCCGGGTAAAAGCTTAGAAAACTCGAAGTAACTCTCGAGTATCCCCACTACGCTATCTGCTCCGAGTAAAACACGAAAATCCCCGAAGAAAACCTGTGGCATCCACTTTCTTCTCCACCCAGAATTTCCAGATGCACGCTAACGTAGCCGTGCACGTGCACGACTACACCGGACGTCGACGAACTCCACCTTGGCCTCTGATGAGTCGTCTTCCACCACGAGACCACTATCGACCAACCCATCTTCCTCGATTCGTGTGAGAAACGAAAACGAGCATTTAACCCATCAGCTCCAAAACGCATATCACCAGAAACGTTCGTCTCCGATGATCCCAGCCTCGAGAAACTCTTCCACTTTCACCGTAGCGCTACCTCATCTTCCTGCATCTCCAGAACGTCAAGCGATCAACTCCGGTTTCATTTCGAAATCGCGAAACCCATTTGAACATCCACGTTAAACACAGACCAATAAACCCTACTCCATCAAATTCCGATCACCACGATAATCTATCAATCCCTGTACTATTTTTCCCAGGAACTCCATCATACCATCTTCCTTCAAAACCAACCACGACTTCCAGTTCGTCGTTGATCGATAGAATTCGATCAAAATACCAAAATCAAGCAACTCGAGAAAGCCCCCAAAATTTCCAAACTAAAAATCGAGTTATACCTATTAAAATTCATGATTTTCTAAATCGAATCTAATCATGCAATCAAAACTTTAAATTGAATTAATCAATTTTTGACCAAATTTATATTTTACTGTTGTTTATAAAATTTCAAGTCAAATATTTTATAAAAGTTTCACAACTTATTTTCAATAATGATATCATAAGATTTTAAACATCTTTTATTCAGAAATCAAGGGCTAACAGTGATTAAATGATGAAATAATGGTTTGATTAAGAGATCATGTCTACTATCACTAAACAGAGGCTAAACTATATCTATACAGGAAATCAAATCCTCATATACAAAGCATGCATACATTTAATTCCAGCATTTCAGATAACAGGATATTTTCATTCAAAATCATCTAACTGAAATCCAATTTAAACTGTTTTTAAAATATGTTTACTCACTATTTTATAAGCAGAGAACATAGAGTTTGTCATATCTTCACAGGAATTCATCACTTAAACACATACATGCATTTATTTAAATCCAAGCATTTCAGGCTAGCAACCATGATTTATATTCATATATTAAAGTGAAATCAAGATGTAAAAACTGTTTTTAAAATTTATGTTTACTCACTATATCAAAGAGCAGAGAACAGAAAACAGAAGACAGGGTTGTTTCCAGGCTTTTTAAATTATCATCTGCATGTTGAAGACAATCTATTGCTGTTGGTTTTCAGTTTGCATGTTGATTTACTCCTATTTGCCTTGACTGATTTGTATTTGAGAATTCCAGATTTCATTTCCAGATTTACATCTTCTTTGAATTTGGTTTCCAGGTTTCTATTTTGATTTCAGGTTTCATTCTTCTTTGAATTTTTAGACTCGAATTATTTAGTTGAGAAAGAAGAAGATAGTTTTAGAGCTGAAGAGAAATGAATTTTAGCTGAAAAGTAAAATCAGATCTTCTTTCCTATATTATTTATTTATGACTTTAATTTCAAAAAGATAAATTAAGCCACTTGTCCCTTTTAGTTAACTTACACATATGCCTCCAAGTCTCCATAAGTTTACAAGTGTTTTATCTTGTCTTTAATTAATTTACAAGTATTAATTCCTTTTTATTTTGATTTATTTAAATCCTACATGTATATTTAAAAATATCTATATGTATAAAAATGTATTTATCCTTTTATAATAAGCTTTAAGATTTCTATATAAATATACAAGTGTGAAAAACTATTATTTATAATAACTTATGCTTTAATCAAATATATATATATATATAACATATTTATAAATGCTTAAGAAATTGAGCTTAACTATATATATATTTTTTACAAACCATTTTGAATTTTAAAAAGGAAAGAATCTAAAAAAAACAAAAAAACAATTGAACTTCTTAATTTAAACCTTAACCAAAATAAAACTTAAAATATATGTTTATAATAAATAAGAAATTATTCTTGTTATTTAAATCTTAAAATATCATTTTCAAAAGTATTAAACCAAATTACAAATTATATATATATTAAAGTTTGAAAACATCTTATTAAATTCAAATTCAATATTCTTTCCATTCCAATATATACAAATATATATATTCTAAATGGAAAATACTTTTAACATTAGCTTTATAATTATCATATTTAATTTTAATACATAACTTCAAATAACAATATATATATACATATATATTATAATTTGATAACTTATCCTTTTATTAAATTAAAGACTCCCTATTTATAATATATATACCTATATATATACATTATAAATATAAACACTTATATTAGTTTTAGTAAGATAAATCTTCCTAATTAAAATTTTAGAAAAGATATTCCCAAATTAAAATGTTATTAGTTTTCAAAAGAAATAAATTTGCCAATTTAAAATATTATTAACCTTTTAAAATGAATAAACTTGTCAATTTATAAAATAAATCAACAAATCAATTTAATTATTAATAAAGATTATTAAATTGATATTGCCAAATTTCCGGGATATCACATTCCTCCCCCCTTAAAATAATTTCGTCCCCGAAATTTAAAAGCAAAGATAATTTAATAACCCAGCAAAATTTTATTTTAAACAGCAACCATAGATATCAACCATATTCTAACAACCATAGCAACAATTTAATCAAACAAATTTAACTATCCAGTCAAAATCTGGATAGAATTTCCTCGAGTTTCCCCAAGTATATATATATATATATATATATATATATATATATATATATATATACCGGGATACTCGTTCTACAGGATCTTAACTAACTATCTACAATAATCTAGAACTCCTTCCCTTCTAGATCACAATCTGAACAAGATATCAGACTAAACTCAAAACCATCCCAACTACCAAATCCTTCTGAACTGCTGATTTCATCCCTCGATGAATCATACACATATTCCTCAGAGATACGTGAAATACAATGAATTCCAGTTGTCCGAACTGGCAACTCAATCCTATAGATCGAAGAACTATTCCTCACGAGACAGAGAAAAATCTCATAATACTTCCGGAGCTAACTCTTCGGTCTTACTAAATCTTATATCTCCTTTGATCGGAGAAAACTTAAACAATATCCAAATTTCAACTTCAAATTCCAAATTTCATCAATTCTTAACTGCATAACTCTCCTGATAATCCTGAGTCACTTCATTCTTCCTGATCAGCTTAACTCTTGCTGATGCCTCTTGAAACAAACCAGACCAATATCAAACAAATTTCTGGATTCTACTCAACAAAATGGTTCTTCCAAAAATACACCGAAATACAGAACATAACTCTACTCCACAATCATTAGAGCACTTCGAACTACTTCTCCTGGAATAGCCAAACAGTTGTACTTGACAATCTTATCTCCAAATTTTGAAAATTCCTTCACACTTAGAGATACACTTGAATTTCCTATAGAAATCCTCTACTCCAAGAAAATTACAACTCTCGGTTGCTTCCACTCTAGAACAATTGCTATCTTGCTTCTGCTACACAACTCTGATCTTGAATAGATGAGAATGCCATCGGAGAAACTCGAGCACAAACTTGATCATCCAAAGTTCATCAGACCATAAAATCTTAGCGACTCCATTCCATTTGGTCAGAAACATCTCGCAGAAACTTCTCCAGAAAAACTCGGTGTGATCAATCCCTCTCCAAAGAATTCTGAGCTGCTTCACCAAATTCTTCTCTCGGAGACATCCTTCTACTAAGTTGAACTTCCGGTAACTTCAAGAATCAAGTCGATACGGAATCTCAATCTTCAATAACCCAAAAAGAATACTCAAACAATCGCAAGTCACTTTTGCGATCAGCCCAGCTTAATTTCCAAAGATAACTGTTCTCTCTTCACTAATCAGAACAGCTTACACTTATCTATCCAATTCATCGAAGAAATGGATTCACTCAGTTGCTTCTAGACTCCATCTCTAGAAAAACTGCTCAGACAGAAACTTCCTGCCAACACAGAACACTCCAAGCCGCACTGCTGCCACAGACGCCAAAGACTTCTTATCCGAAACTCCTCGAGAAACTCGGACCTCAAAGCAAACAGAAACACCCCACTGGACTCAGCCACAACACTGAAGCAGACACTCTTCCTTAAACTTACTTCAGAAGAAACATCTTCAGAAACGTCCATAGTCACTGCGTCTCACTATACAGCTACTACTTCTTGAAGTTACCAAAATACTATAACTCGCTTCAGCTCATCCAATAGATCTACTCTATTCATCCAACTTCAAAGATAAACTCCGAACCTTAACAGTTCCTTCGGAGATTGATGAAATCTTTACACCATAACAAAGTTCACTCGAGACAGTATTAGATCTACAGTCTCGACAGATACACTTCCAATCTCAACACTCAAACTCTAACCATTGGTAATTGTGTTACACACACTACTACCCTATCTACCTTTATAACTTATATTGGAAAACCTGAACAGGTAATCCAACAAATAGGTAGAAATATATATATATATATATTTAAAATGATACTTTTTATATAGAAATTATTTCTGGGTAAAATTATTTCATCTACCTCCTTAAAACAATATTGTGTCCGTTGGCCTGGTTCAAGTGTTTAGAGATCCCTATCAATAACGTTAGCTACTCGTATTGACCAGAATCCATATACCACTCAACCGATCAATTAACACAATATAAAACCATTTTTATATAATTAACAATTACGCGCTCTCAAGATAGACACCACTTCAGAGCCTAGGTATTCACTCAACCTACAGCTCTGATACCAAATGTAACGACCTAGGCTTTTCAACCTTCAGCAACGGTTCACGACCGGTAGGCTTTTCAACCATCCCAGCCCCGCTGTGGCTCACAGTGATACCTCGGGTTTGCTTTTACGGCCACCCTCTCGAGTCGCAACCAACCCCAAAAGGCCTTATACTACCCCCGGGGACATGTAGGGGTAAGAGTCTCCCATTCGCCACCTAACGCAAAGCGAGAACCCCCTATGACGCTGTAATGTAGCAAACCCGATCCCGGTCTCATCGAAATCCAAAACGTATCTTTTAAGGGCCAAGTTGTTTTAAGGTTAAAACAATTCAATTCTTATCTATATACACAAAGATAGATAATTCAATAGATAATCTACATTATCATCCCAAACAGATAATTCACATTATCATTATAATTCAACCAAACATCCATATCATATATCAATCATATCTCATCAGAGATATCAAACAATGAAATACATTCAATCTCATTTCTGAGATTACATCCATTCAAGACAATCAATGTCATCCATTCTTATATAAGCAATGATTTACTTAATCACAACATAATTAATTTAAAGTGAATTAAATTAATTACTTCATCTCTTAATTAATTTAAAATAAATTAAATTAATTACTTCATTTTAAATCTTACTTATATAATCATTAATTAATTACAAATAAATTAATTAATCATTCTCTAATTATCCACTTTAATTAATCACCTTGATTAATTATATTTTAATTACATTTAAGTAATTATCTTTAATTAATTTCACAAATTAATTATCCTTAATTAAATACAGTAATTAACCTTTAATTACTTCATAAATTAATTAATTAATTATAATCAATTACTTTAATTCTTAATTAATTACAATTAATCACTTATCATTTGATTAATTAATCTTAATTAATCAATTCTTAATTATATCATTAATTAATTATAAACTAATGATCCCTAATTACATCTTTAATTATTTTATTTAAATTAATTAAATAATTATTCTTAATTATACCACAATTATTAATCATCTTTGATTAACCAAATCCAGTAATTAACTTCCCTTAATTACTTCCCTTAATTAATTACTTTTTAATTAATTACCTTAACAAATAATTAATTACTTTATTAATTAACCTTAATCCTTTAATTAAATAAATTATTTAATTGATAACACTAGGTAATTAACCTTTAATCACCTTTATTTAATTATTTATAATTATCCTCTAATTACTTAATTAAATAATTTCTCTTTACTTAATTACATCTAGTAATTATTCCTTAGTTACTCAATTCAGTAATTATACTTAATTAATTTATAAGTGATTATCTCAAATTAATCACCAATTAATTACTTAGTTAATTATTAAATTAATTATTTAAATTTAATTAAATAATTTCTTAACTATTTATACTTAAAGATCTTAATTAAGAAAAATCATTTATCTTAATTAAATTAATTAAATTGACCAACAATTTAATTATCTCCCCATATTAATTATCTTAAATTAATCAAACTCTTAATTACTTAAGATAAATTCTTTATTATAATTGATTATTTAATGCTAAACATTAAATTTATTTAAAAATAAAACATTTGGAAATCAATTATAATTAAAACATTATAAACTTCTATTCCATTTTCAAAATCTTTATCTTTCTAAAGTTATTAAATAAATTTTAAGGCAATAACATTTTGAAAATCCACCTTCCTATTCTTCTTTTAAAACTTATTTATTTAAATTATTTTAAACTTGTTAAACTTATAATCTTGAAAGCAATTTGGTTTTATAGGAAAAACTTGTTTACCTTTGTTTTAAAGCTTAGAAACATTTCCTGTATTAATTTCTTAAAATCTGCTTTCACCAAAAACCCGGGTAAAAGCTTAGAAAACTCGAAGTAACTCTCGAGTATCCCCACTACGCTATCTGCTCCGAGTAAAACACGAAAATCCCCGAAGAAAACCCGTGGCATCCACTTTCTTCTCCACCCAGAATTTCCAGATGCACGCTAACGTAGCCGTGCACGTGCACGACTACACCGGACGTCGACGAACTCCACCTTGGCCTCTGATGAGTCGTCTTCCACCACGAGACCACTATCGACCAACCCATCTTCCTCGATTCGTGTGAGAAACGAAAACGAGCATTTAACCCATCAGCTCCAAAACGCATATCACCAGAAACGTTCGTCTCCGATGATCCCAGCCTCGAGAAACTCTTCCACTTTCACCGTAGCGCTACCTCATCTTCCTGCATCTCCAGAACGTCAAGCGATCAACTCCGGTTTCATTTCGAAATCGCGAAACCCATTTGAACATCCACGTTAAACACAGACCAATAAACCCTACTCCATTAAATTCCGATCACCACGATCATCTATCAATCCCTGTACTATTTTTCCCAGGAACTCCATCATACCATCTTCCTTCAAAACCAACCACGACTTCCAGTTCGTCGTTGATCGATAGAATTCGATCAAAATACCAAAATCAAGCAACTCGAGAAAGCCCCCAAAATTTCCAAACTAAAAATCGAGTTATACCTATTAAAATTCATGATTTTCTAAATCGAATCTAATCATGCAATCAAAACTTTAAATTGAATTAATCAATTTTTGACCAAATTTATATTTTACTGCTGTTTATAAAATTTCAAGTCAAATATTTTATAAAAGTTTCACAACTTATTTTCAATAATGATATCATAAGATTTTAAACATCTTTTATTCAGAAATCAAGGGCTAACAGTGATTAAATGATGAAATAATGGTTTGATTAAGAGATCATGTCTACTATCACTAAACAGAGGCTAAACTATATCTATACAGGAAATCAAATCCTCATATACAAAGCATGCATACATTTAATTCCAGCATTTCAGATAACAGGATATTTTCATTCAAAATCATCTAACTGAAATCCAATTTAAACTGTTTTTAAAGTATGTTTACTCACTATTTTATAAGCAGAGAACATAGAGTTTGTCATATCTTCACAAGCATTCATCACTTAAACACATACATGCATTTATTTAAATCCAAGCATTTCAGGCTAGCAACCATGATTTATATTCATATATTAAAGTGAAATCAAGATGTAAAAACTGTTTTTAAAATTTATGTTTACTCACTATATCAAAGAGCAGAGAACAGAAAACAGAAGACAGGGTTGTTTCCAGGCTTTTTAAATTATCATCTGCATGTTGAAGACAATCTGTTGCTGTTGGTTTTCAGTTTGCATGTTGATTTACTCCTATTTGCCTTGACTGATTTGTATTTGAGAATTCCAGATTTCATTTCCAGATTTACATCTTCTTTGAATTTGGTTTCCAGGTTTCTATTTTGATTTCAGGTTTCATTCTTCTTTGAATTTTTAGACTCGAATTATTTAGTTGAGAAAGAAGAAGATAGTTTTAGAGCTGAAGAGAAATGAATTTTAGCTGAAAAGTAAAATCAGATCTTCTTTCCTATATTATTTATTTATGACTTTAATTTCAAAAAGATAAATTAAGCCACGTGTCCCTTTTAGTTAACTTACACATATGCCTCCAAGTCTCCATAAGTTTACAAGTGTTTTATCTTGTCTTTAATTAATTTACAAGTATTAATTCCTTTTTATTTTGATTTATTTAAATCCTACATGTATATTTAAAAATATCTATATGTATAAAAATGTATTTATCCTTTTATAATAAGCTTTAAGATTTCTATATAAATATACAAGTGTGAAAAACTATTATTTATAATAACTTATGCTTTAATCAAATATATATATATATAACATATTTATAAATGCTTAAGAAATTGAGCTTAACTATATATATATTTTTACAAACCATTTTGAATTTTAAAAAGGAAAGAATCTAAAAAAAAAAACAATTGAACTTCTTAATTTAAACCTTAACCAAAATAAAACTTAAAATATATGTTTATAATAAATAAGAAATTATTCTTGTTATTTAAATCTTAAAATATCATTTTCAAAAGTATTAAACCAAATTACAAATTATATATATATTAAAGTTTGAAAACATCTTATTAAATTCAAATTCAATATTCTTTCCATTCCAATATATACAAATATATATATTCTAAATGGAAAATACTTTTAACATTAGCTTTATAATTATCATATTTAATTTTAATACATAACTTCAAATAACAATATATATATACATATATATTATAATTTGATAACTTATCCTTTTATTAAATTAAAGACTCCCTATTTATAATATATATACCTATATATATACATTATAAATATAAACACTTATATTAGTTTTAGTAAGATAAATCTTCCTAATTAAAATTTTAGAAAAGATATTCCCAAATTAAAATGTTATTAGTTTTCAAAAGAAATAAATTTGCCAATTTAAAATATTATTAACCTTTTAAAATGAATAAACTTGTCAATTTATAAAATAAATCAACAAATCAATTTAATTATTAATAAAGATTATTAAATTGATATTGCCAAATTTCCGGGATATCACAATATATATATTGGTTTGCTCAAGTGTTCAAGTTCAATTCAAAGGCTTAGAATTGGCTAAGTTCCAATAACTAACCCTTTTATCTTAATACAATCGATCCATCTCGAAAAGCTTATAATAGGTTCCTCCTTTCTCTTACACCATCATCTCTATGCTCAAACCAATGTAACCGATCCCTTTGCCGAGCACTCTATCACTGGTCCCTCCTCAAACTCTAATAACTGATCCCTTTACTTAGCCGCTTTCACACTTCTCCTAAAGAAAACAACCGATCCCTCTAAATCCATAAATGACCAACCCCTCTTTACTCCACAAACAACAGATCCCTCTCTACATTGGTATATGACTGATTCCTTCCTACGTCTAACCATGACCGATCCCTCTCATAGCCACCTCACCGATCCATATACTTAACCTTTTTCATCTTCAACCTTCTACACCGGTCCCTCTAAACTCAATGTAGTACTGATTCCTCCATTTAACAAATTTCCATGCATCTCCTCACTCCTTGCCTTCTCCTCTTCCTTATCTAATTCAACCTATGGCAAGGCCGAACCCATCGTCTCGTCACGAATCAAAATCGTATGCAAATCAAAAAATAACTATATGTATTTGAATGTGGATTGTTGCACGCGAGATGGGCTAGGTGAAGTTCTTGAATTCAAGGGGTTGGTGGATTGAGTGATGGAGATAATGATAGTTTCAAAGGGAGGAAGAGGGGTTTGGCTCTACGGAAGGAGGAGAGGGTTCGGTCTTTAAGGAAATGAAAGCAAGAAAGAAATAAGCTAAAGTGAGGGATGGAGAGGAAAGTGTTAGTTTATATACGAGACTAAAGGGATCGACTTGCCTTAGCATCTCTACGAAGCCAAAAAGACTAAATCCCATACGTATGAAGGGATCATGTATGATCCCTTGACTTGGAGATCCAATCCGATCCCTATATATAAAAAAGAAAAAGAAAGAAGAGGAATAAAAGAGAAAAGAGGGATTAGGTAAAGGAGAATTCCGATCCATATTATAGAAAATAAAATAAAAGAAGAGAAGGAGGGATTGGCTAGAGGAATGTCGATCCCTATAAACAAAAGAGAGAGAGAGAGAGAAAGAAAGAAGGATCGGGTACGAACCCTATGTACATGCAAACATGTACCTAAAAACTATATAAAGTAAATAAATATAACATGCAATGGAATTGCATCTAATTCAACGAAAATTGGTGATGACCCATGAGCGTGCAAATGCATCCGGGAGCAAACAACAAGAACATGTAGCTGAACGTGCACATGTATATTCTGAAAGTTCAATTTTTGAAATCAATTGAAATTGAATTCAAACCTAAAGTTTACAAGGTCGAGGCTGAATCAGATTGCCAAAGCTCCCCATAGAACTGGACATACATAGCACCTGACAAAGTATAATCCTAAATTTATACTATTGGAAATCGGCCAAGCGTCATAACAACCAAAGAGAGATACAACACTTTAGGAAAATAATCCAATAAAGGGACAGAGACGATTCAAAAAACTGGATGGAGTTCTTTCCGGCGACTCTAACTTTCTTTCGTTTCAAAGCACGTCATGTTCATTACAAGACGTACTTTGGAGGGCAAGTGTTATCTGGCATTTTGACCCGGCTATATCCAAACTGATTGGACAAGTTAGATTTGACTATCATCAAAGCCAATAAGTCCACAGTGATGATTATGGGGTCTAGAAGTCAAGTACAGATAGTAATATGAAGTCGTGTTCAAACGAAATCAAGAGATATGCTATAAAGAATGTTCTAAGTATAGAATATAATTTAATACAGAAAAGGGACCAGCGTTTATTCCTCTCAGCCATAGGGATCGGCCTACTTCATCCAAACAAGTGCTACTCAATTGAAAATAGTCTATATCTCGAGATCCATATGTCTAATACATATAAAACTTTAGGAGCAAGATATAGGGACCCTAGGGAGTCTACACTAGGGATCGCACCTCAAACGAACTAAGCAAGAGGGATCGGTCCTCTTCCCTCCATAGGGATCGGCTAGAATCAGGTAACAACACACTTTGTAGCAATGATCGAGTAATAACTCAACGTCTACTAATTTAATTGGTATGAAATTTGGAACCTAGGCATAATACAACATGGAGAAGCTCCTATAGGGATTGCACCCTCAAATTCCTCCAAAATAGGGATCGGCCCCGATCCCTATTTCTTAGGATTTAGGCCATGCGATCGCTCCTGTGGGTCCATATGGTTTTGGAGATCCTTCTGCCGAATTTTCAGGGAGATATTTCGCTGTCTTCCTCTATAAATACATGCTTGATTGTTCATTTTTAGGATTTTTACACTGCCAGTTGCTTTGTACTCTATTGTAACTAAGGATCTTCATCCGATCCCTATTGTACTCAGTTTACAAAGTAAATAATAAAGCTATCTCTTCAAAGTGGATGTAGGCAAACAATGCTGAACCACTATAAATTGTTGTGTCTTTGCTATTTGTTTAATTCTTATTGCTTTATTGCCATATTCTCTTCGTTTACATCTACTATTCTTCATTTATTTCTCTATAAAATCTCTATTGGGTATTTTTGCCACTTTTTGATGCAAACACCATGTTTTTATTAAGAAAAAGTATACCTCCATTAACAAGTTGATATGTGTTTCCAAATACACACAATCGTATTTTCATTAGCATATTGAGCCACGTTTTCACTAATACCATAGAGCATACTTCCATTAACAAAATAAGTGTATTTTTGGAACATTTTGAAAGTCATTTTCCACAGTGTGGAACTTGAATTATTACAGCGTGACCATGAAATGTAAAGCTATAAAAATTATGTTAATAAGTTAAAAATGTAATAACTTATAAAACGAATGGGAATGGTTAAAGTTTATGATAAGCTAAGAGTGATAAGATGAATCATTTCAAAGACGTGAAAGATAAAATGTTTTCTTCGAAAACTTAATCATTTGTTTGACCTAAGTGTGGAAATGTCTATTGAATATGCATGTTATAGAAATGCTATATGAAATAAAGATTTGAACCCAATTTGAAAAGTACACTCAGTCATGAACGAATTAAAATGGCAGGGTGCCGAGCCTTAATGAAGTCTAATGATAATTATACTCTACTACTGCCCAATAATTTTCACTCAAATTTGATTTATATCAATTAATTGCAACTAGTGTAAAAACAACATCTGGCCTAGTATCGAGCGTTGCATACATGACGGATCCAATTGTTGAAGCATAAGAAATCCCACTCATTTGTTGCCTTTCCTCATTTATTGACGGTGCGTCTTTTTAGAAAGAAAATTTTCATGTCACAATGGAACATTTCCACACTTAGGATTTTTCATACTTAAACATCTTAGTATGATACTTATGTACATTGATTGGTACAATTCCAATAACCTTCTAGATCTATCTCAATAGACCAATAAAGGATGTCTCTCCCAAATCCTTCATTGAAAAATTATTGGATAACCAAACTTTCATTGATTTTAACATTGGTACACTGTTGCAAATTAGTGGTAAATCATCAACATGTATAACTAAGAACGTAATAACATCATCTTGTTCTTTCATATATACGCACGTTTCCTTCAGGTTTTGATTGAAACCAAACTATTTGATTACCTTATCAAAATATTTATTCCAACTTCTAGATGCTTGCTCAAGACCGTAAATTGATTTTTTATCATCGTTCCCACTAGCCTCAAAACACTCTAGCTATGACATATAAATAGTCTCTTCTAAAGAACCATCTAGAAATGTTTTTTTATCTGCCATTTTTTGTAGTCATGACAAGAAGCTATTACAAGTAGAATCCGAATTGATTTAAACATGGAGATAGGATAAAATGTTAAGTCATAATCAACACCTTGAATTTGGCAGAAACCTTTCACCCCCAACCTTGCTATATAGGTCTCGACTTTCCCATCTACACTGATCTTTTTCATAAAGATCAATTTATAACAATTGGATTTCACCGTTTTGGTATATTTTTCAAAGTTCAAACTTCGTTCTTGTTCATGGAGTCCATTTGGTATTTCATTGCATCAAGACACAAGGCAGGGTCTTTGCTCTCCAAGGATTGTCGATATGTGAGGGAATCATCATCATGGATGACACAATCCTCGTTTTTGCCATCAACGAGAAACTCATAAAATCCCTCTGGTGTACTAAGTTCGCTATTAGACATTCTAAGAGGTTGCGTATCTTTTACAAGTGTTGAAGTTCTATCTAAATATTCAGTTTTCATGGAAGTTTCATGAATCTCATTCAATTCTATCTTACTGCCATAAATTTTCCAAGATAGAAATCCC
The DNA here is from genome assembly GCA_030737815.1 of Allium fistulosum. Taxonomy (NCBI): domain Eukaryota; kingdom Viridiplantae; phylum Streptophyta; class Magnoliopsida; order Asparagales; family Amaryllidaceae; genus Allium; species Allium fistulosum. The sequence continues at coordinate 1,361,702,845 of CM060902.1, read as the reverse complement.
TTTTCCAAAAATATGGCATGTCTCGAAACAAACACCTTTTATTCCTCGATATGATAGAATATATATCCATTATAATTTCTAGGATACCCTGTAAACTTACATAAAGTAGATCTCGCCTCAAGTTTACTAGGGTTTACTCTCTTAATGTAAATTAAACAACCCTTAACATAATTAAGGTGTGGTTTCTTACCGTTCATAACTTGCATAGAGTCTTGGGCATAGATTTAGGCAGTGCAGAATTCAATATACATGTCGTGGTTTCATGTGCATTTCCCCAAAAGGAAAGAGGCAACTCGGTATCACTCATGAAACATGTCTAACAGAGTTCAATTTCTCCTTCCCGAAACACCATTCTGTGAAGATTACATGAAGGAGTGACTTGAGAAATAATTCCAATCTCTTTTAGATATTCTTAGAGCTCATATCCAATGTACTCATCGCCTTAATTAGATCAAAATATTTTAATTTTCTCACAAGTCTGGTTTTCAACTTCGTTCTTATATTTTATGAATTTATCATAAATTTCTAATTTGTGTTTCATGAGATACACATATCCATATCAAGATAAATCAACAATAAATGTAACAAAGTAAGAGGATCCACCTTTGGTAGTTGTAGACATAAGACGCATACATCTATATGTACTAGTCCTAACAGTTTAGTAACTCTTTTGTTGCTCCCACTGAATGAGTGCTTGACCTTTTTACCTCTAAGATACAATGTACAAAATGATTAAGAATATAATGATGGTAGAAACCCTTCGTTTCTTAAATCATTCCGTCGTTTCTTAACTCATTCCATTGTTTCTTACTTATTTGGCCTAGTCTACAATGTTGAAGATAGCTGTCGTTTATTTTAGGTGCATTATTATTTTCAATAGCAAATACATGATCATAAATAAGAGTATAAATGACATTATTCAATGTACCAAAGCAAATAGTTATATTTCCATAACAAATATTCATAATATTGTCATTACAAATAAAACTATATTTGTTCTCCGTCAAAAGGGAAACAAAAATTATTCCATTAACAAAGTTCGGCACATAATAACAATTATACAAAATCCAATATTGTCCACTCAAAATCTTCACATGGTAATGTCCCACTTGATTGATGGTTATAGAAGCTCCATTTGCAACTTGGAATTCCATAGTTCCTCTTGCTATGGGTCTTATGCTGTAAGTCCCTATAATGAATTCCAGATATGAGTTTCAGATCCGATATCTAAAACCCAACTTGAAGCATTTATAGATAAACAATTTTTATAAGTAAAATACCTTTAGGAGTGGAATCAGATTCCTTCCCCCGAGCGTCTTTAGATAATCCAAATAGTTCCTCTTCCAATATCCCTTCTTAAAGCAAAAGTGGCATTCACCCTTCTCCTCTTTGGCTTTAGCTTTACCCTTATCACACTTCGACCTACGCATTCTCTTCTTTGAACTATTTAAGGAGGATGCACATGTGGCCTCAAGCCTCATACTCGGTTCTTTCTTGAATATACTCTTGGCATCCCTAAACATATTAAGGAGATCCATGATAATTCTTTTCAATGAATACATATTAAAATGCAATATGAACCGAATCAAACCGTGAAGTCAACGATCTAAGAGTTAAGTCGGTCTACAGCTCGGTATCAAGAGTTGTTCCTAACTCCACCAATTTCACTATGTACCTAAGCGTATTGAGTACACGATCATAGATGGTAGTACCTTTGCTCTTCTTCGTATAAAAAAATTCCATGAGATCTCATACCTTACTGTACAAGACTGCTCACCGTACGAATTTAGTAGGTGTTGAAACACGGATCAAACATCCATATTCTCATCTCGTCTTTCGAGCTTGATGCCCATGGTTGACAGTACCGGCATAAAGCAAGTTCACAATCTATCGACCATGACTCACAGGATGCTTTTGGTTTTGGTATGCCATTTTCAGGTTTAGCCTTAGGCGTATTGTTAATCACATACATGAGTTTCTCATAGTTGAGTGCATTTTTATGATCCTTGACTAGTTTTTATAGTTTGCATCGGCTAGTTTGATTTTCTCTAGAAATTATTGGAACTAGCCTAGTCTACAGTGGGTAAATTGAGTGAATTTTAGAAAAAGTTCCCCTATTTGGATCATAGTGGACCTATGAACTCTAACGGGTTTTACTAAATGAATCTTCTTATTAAAATTAAATCAAATTTTATTTAACTTCTAGATTTAATTAATTAATGTGATTTAATTTAATTTAAAATTTATATTGTTTTGAATATGTCAATATATGCTCAAGTGTATATGATTTGCATATGCAACATAATTAATGTATATGTATATAAATGTTGAGATTTACATCTACAATGTATATATTCTCCTTTTATATATATTAGTTGTCTCAAAACATTATATAAAATATGTATATATTTTTAAATAATTCGATATTTATTTATATGTAAAAATCAAAATTTAAAATATCTAATTAGGATTTTACCAAGTTAGTAAAATTCAAATTTAAAATTTAACATTTAGGATATCTAATTAAGACTTGGTAAAATACTTTAAAATTCAAATCCAGATCTTTACACTGTCAATTAATATTTTTTAAATTAATTTAAATAAATATATTTATACAATAATATTTTTATAATTGATAATAATACTTCATTTAATATTTTATTTTATCATTTTGTAATTTCTAAATACATAAAACTATTTAAAATTGCATACATAAATTATATTTATGTATTTTATAAAATATATATTCAAAACATATATACGAATATATATTTTATTCTCGAGCAAACAAATAAAAAATATCTTTATAAAATCTGAAAGACATTTTATTATTATCTTATATCTTAAATGTATATGCTTATATAATAATACTAAAGGAAACTTGGTTTGATCAAAATTATATATACTATTTAATAATATCATTGGGAAAAAAATAAATTTTTAAGTGAATGCAATTTAATGTATATAATTTAATTTATGAACATGTATATATATATTAATGAATTTGATTTTTAAATTAATAAGTAAGGATTTAAATTGTTAGAATTTAATTTAATTGTTTAAAAATTATAAATAAATATTATATAATAGGTATGATCAAAATGAATTTGATTGCAAAGTTTTTTAAAATATATGAATGAAACAAATTGCGTTATGTAAATTAATTACTTAAAATAGTCAAGATACAATTGGTAATAGGTGAGACAAACAATGCATATATAACATTATTCCAGAGATTATCTACAATATAATTGTAAAAGTGAGATTATACCTGAAGAGATTGCCCTTGAGTACACCTTGTTTGATGAGATCTCCTAAATCTAAAAGAACCAATGACCAGACTTACAACAATCTAAGGTAACACTTGATTTGTTTTATATTGATGTATCTATACCTCAAGAAAGTGCGGCTACAGAGATATGGCACTAGAGGAGTGTGGCCATGGTGTGGGAGGGTGCAAGAAGTAAAACAAATGTGGCTTCGGCTCAGTATGAATATAGAAGGAGGAGGAGATAATTTCTCCTCTTTTTTCTCTTTCTCCTTTTATTAGGTTTTATCTAAATTCAAACAAAAAACCCCTACCCCATCAATCTATGTTCGACCATAAATAGATTATATGGGTAATTAAAAACTCAGAACCCATTCAGTAGTTAATACCATTTAAATCACATTTTAATCCACATCGATAACGTATATCGATACATACATTTATAACTTTTATATACACACTCAATTAATTACTAATGTCACCCCAGAAGTTACCCAACACATCGAAAAAATTCATAAATATTAATTACTTTAATTAACTTCAAAAGATTCCATACCAATTAAATCATAAGGTATTTCAGAGAAATCAACAACGCAATTGTGCGACTCGAAGTTGTAAATTCAGTCAACAATTAATACCGAACAATTTGAATATTAATGTTCACAAATCACCTTAGCTAGTGATATGAAAGTTTTGCCGAATTTATCACTTGTAAATCTTTAACGTTGAAATCCAATTTTATAATTTAAACAGTACCTTTTAATAATGATTATTTATACCAATGCTCTTTGTCAAGACTATATCACTTTAGGTTTTATGGAATTTGATTTTGGTAAAATTTCCAATATCATCCACATTCAACTCGGTAAGTCCATAAACAAAATCAATAATTCAATAATAACACTTATTATTAACCGTACTACCCTGACCAAAGATTTTCACTTTGAGTTGATTACAGTTGACCGTGATACTTGTAACATCCCCAATTTTAAGGAACAAAAGTAGATACTATTGATGCTACAGTCATCCATAGCTTTATTTTCTAATGGAAAAATGAGATCGGTTATTGTATAATAACATCAAGAGCAAAAGAATTCACAAATTATTTTCATTAATTCATTAATTTGCGAATTCATTACATTTCACTTGCATCACATAATCCCACGATTATGTCGTTTAGATAAAATATAATAATAATGAATATAGTTCCAAGAGCGACATATAAAGATGCCCACTTGGATGATTAGAGTCTCAACTACTTAAACAGTTACAGTACCCGTCGTTACATACATTCAACAATAAACAAAAGCAGTTAAATTGCATAGCGGAAATAAACTCTTAAATAAATAGTACCTTGCCTCCTGCACATCTCTGGAAGCTTATTCGTCTAACCTAAAAATCCAACTCTCAACCTATCCAATTTCAATTGAGTAACCAAGAGTTTAGGGAGAAATCAAAAACTTTAGGTGAGAAAAAAGCCTAGTATGAATAATATTATACCATTTCAAACCAAGTATGGTAATTAGTTAGATTGTGCCGTTGAAGCACGAAAAGGGTTTCCCCTCAATAATAACTTTATAATCTATATATCAATCATAACATTTGTAACCAAAATGATTGGAACATAATCATAATATCAATATCATATCATCATAAATGGATCAAAATGAATAGTCCATCATGCACTTGGGTCATAGGGTTCAACATTCTAATAATTATCGAATCCCATAAAAATAGTTATGGCATAGTGTAACGACCCAGAATTTTGAACAAATTAAATTGAGAATATTTAATTAATTTTAAATATTTGAACGATGATTTAATTTGAATCCCCGATATATCGCTGAATTTGGCGATTAAATTATAAAATTTAATCTATTGTAAGTTGAATTTAAATTTGAATCTTCAATTTTAAGTTGAAGAAAAATATTTCGAATGCTTTTAAAATTCGTATTGATAATTCTGAAGGTAATCGAACTTTCAGAATTGAATTTTAAACTGTTTTGCTCAGTTTTGAATTTAATTGTTTGAACCGATATTTAAAAATAGTCATTTTTCAAACAGTCTCGGAATTGGACGAAACCAGTTCCATTGGGTCCGTAATATTGAATTATTGTCGGATTTCCAATTTCGTAATTTTCGGAGTTAATACGTGATCATACGATATGCAAACGTATTGAAATAAAATGAAATTCAATTTAAAATTTAAATTTAAAATTTGGAAACTGGACAACGCCAGCACGTTTCTCTCCCTTAACTCACGCCTAGTATCACGCAGTGAATCACGTAAAGAAATCGTGGAGGCCATACTCCATTCGATTTTAAAATCTCATTCCCCCTTTACTTCTTCAGCTTAACGAAAGAAAAACATAAATGGCCGAAGATAAAAATACCCAAATCCAATTCCACGTTCATTCTCTCCTCTCTCCCTCTTCTACATTCGAATTCAAAAATTTAATGGCGGCCATCCTTCTTTTCTTCAAATTCCCTCCGGGCTGTTCGATTTCGAGAGGGGTTGCGAGCATCGCAGGCCTAGAGCATCGCGTGATCGACTTCGATTTGGGGGCGGCGGCGGCAACGAAATGGCTTAGGGTTGTTCGCGATTGTTCACGCGAGGCAGGGAATCACGATAGAGGCGGGGGATCTGGTGGCGATTGCTGGGTGTACGGCAGGCATCGGCGATTCGACGAGTTCATTATCACGAGGTGTTAGGCTCGCTGGCAAGGCAGCATCGCAGATGGGTGTTGGCATCGATATGGGATCGCGATGGTTCGTTTGTGGCAGTCGAAGTCTGTCGCACAGGTCGCGAGTCATGAGCAATGCTGGGAGTTGGTCTTCGTCGTCGGTCACGACTGTGGTAGAGGTCGTGAGGGAGGATTGGAGCGAGTTTTGGCAGCTTGGGTTCGAGATGGAGTTCGTCGAGGAGGCATGAACTTCACGGTGGCATCCTGTTGGAGGAAGCAGGGAAGCTTCGATCTGTTCGAACTCGCGATTTGTTAAGGCAGTGCATGATCGTTTTCGTACTATGTAGCAGCGTAGTCGCGAGTTGCTATAGGAGTTCCTATAAGGTAAAATAATTCTATTTTTATTTCAATATATGAATATAAGTCAAAAAGGAAATATAATAAATGTAAAACAGTAGCTTTATAAACAGTGAGATAGATACATATATATATATAGTAAAACCAGGAAAAAAAAATATAAACAATAAAGTTAGAAATAAAAATTTCTGTTTTCTATTGAAATATAGACTGAAGTGGAATTTTCTTTTTACAGTTAGAAAAATAGAAATCTACCAGTTTATTTTAATAAGGTAATTAGTAATTAATGTGGTTAGTGTGTTAAACTAAACTGATTTAATTTATTTATGTTGCAAAATGATTTTAAAAGGGGAAGTATCGGTTTGAATAAAATAGTTAGTTAATTTTATTTATCAAATAGGAGGATATAAGGATTTAAGTTAAATCAAACAAATTTATTTATATGGAAATTGACTAAAGTTAATTAAATTTATCAAATGAGAATTTAGATGTTCGATTTATTTCGAATTTTAATAAATTGTATAATGTTATACAAGGTATAAATCAAGACAATGGGATCGAGATTGGAAATGGATTGCAAAATAAAAACTAAGGTGAGATTTTCTCACTCGAAGGAAAATATTTATTTGTAGTTATTGATTGTGTTGATTGCTATTGATTGTGATATTAGATATGGTAGGATATATATCTATATATAGCAATATATACATATTGGCATATGTATATATTGGATTGATTGATTTCCCGCCTCGTATAGCGGATGAGACCCTATTGCGCCGTTAGTAAGCGGATTTTTATAAAACCCATATACCGCGATAATTCCGTACTGGAGCGGAATTGGTATTGTGCTGACGTCTTTGGATGTAGGGAAACAGGTTGGAGGGATCCAACTGGACCCCTCACATTGATTGAATTTATTTCTACCGTGATGTGATAATCTGTGAATGATTATTGATGTTATTGAATTGATGTCTGGAAATTGTTGAAAGCTAAAATTTAGCTGAATGGATGTTTGATATCATTGGATTCCAAAAATAAACGAAATTGAATTTTTGGTAATTCAAGCAGAAAATTTTAAGTGAATTGATTTTTTGAAATTGAATAAAATTTGAAGAAAAGAATTTAAAGGTATAAAAGTTGATTTTTATAGTATTATCGAATTTATTCCAGAATAAAGTGAAAATGTTAATTAAATGGATTTCGTAAAATAGTGATTAAAATTTGAAGAATTTAATTTAAGAATTTGGATTTTTTAAATAGATTGAAAGAAACGATTGAAATGTATTTCCTTAAAAAGGAATTTATTAAAAGAAGATAAGTTGGAAATCCAACTAGAAATTTAATCGGTAAATTGAAATAAATTGGGAAATCAATGTAAAATGATTTCAATTTGAAGAATCCATTTTAAAACAGAATATTGAATCATTTGAGAAAAAAATGAGGAATTCACTTAGTAGTGATAAATAAATTTTAAATCAATATCAAAATTTATTTGGGATTGAAGTTTTTATAAATAGAATTGGAATTTATAAAAGTTGTTTATAAATCCGAAATCACTTATTTTGATAAGTAAAAATATAGAAGTTGATAAAAAGAAGATTTATAAGTCGAGGTTGTTATTAAAATAGAAATAGAATTTATAACCGTGTTTATAAATTCGAAATCGATTGGATTTGATAAATTAAATATAGAAGATTTTTAAAGAAGATATATTCGCGATTTTGGATAGCGAATTTTTATTGAGATAAAAATGTGTAGAAATGATTGAAATTGGGATAAGTGAAGTATATTCACGATTTTGGACAGTGAATATATTATTAAATAAAAATGGATTTATTTTTGAAGAAGTGATATTAAAAATGAAGTTAAACATTTTAAAGATGTTTTAAAATGTATTATGAATCGAAAGCATAGATTTCAACATTTTATTGTTGAAATAGACGTTTTCGAAAAAATAAGGAAAATATGGACTATAACACTGTTGTTATAGTAAATGATTTTCGAAAGAAAATGTTTTATATAGTATTGGGATTTATATATACCTATCTTAATTCCGAATCCCTATACTATTGATTTCGAGTCGTCGTAACGATGTTTTACGCAACATTCGTTTTGACTCAAATAGATGTTAAAAGAATGTTTTCCTTAAAGAATGAATATATACTTAATTTGATTTAAGTATATTGAAAATTTTCAAGTGTTGAAAATAAATAGATTTGGGAAACACTTATTTTTAAAATAAGTATGGAATTGCTTTTCTAATATGAAATGAAACGTTTTGAGAATTTATCTTCTTTAAGATAAATTGAAATTGAATATTGGAATCGATTTGAAAATCGTATATCAGTAGATATTTTTGAAATATAAATTCACTATGGAATTTATAAAAGGAAATGGAAACTGTTTAGAAAAATAAATATTGATTTATTTTTGAAGTGTGGAAATTTTATATCTAGTAAAGATATTCTTGAAAATGAAATAATTTGGAAAATTATTTGGAATCTGATGATGTTGCGCATCTTTATTGATAGTTAAATAACCGACTATCAATAATTACCTTTAGATAGGTATTTGTTGTGAATTGGATGAATTTGAATGCCACACTTATTTTTGAATAATCGCTCACTATTCGGGTTAGCCGGGAAAGGACCATGGGGTCGTATAACCCATTCCGAATATGTGATACGTCGTTATGAATTGCATTCGAAGACCGGTGTTGAAGACCGGATATTTTTGAAAACGGAAGGATTACCGTCGAGTTACTCTACATCGGCTGATCTCCGATTTAGAGGTTTTTATCACCCTTAGTGACGGGAAGTCCGGACGTGATTAGAAAATTATCCGGATATGCAAGGGCTTCGTGAGAAGTGCCTTCGGTTCTGTTCGATCCCGGAACAGACTTGTATGGATTGTGTGTCTGACGTTACAATTTGAGATATAAAGCTGATTTCTTTCAAATACATTTCTGTTGGTGGCGGAGAATTTATTCTCTTAGCTTAACACCCTTCTCTGAGACGTACGAGCTCAGAGGTTATGTAGTTGAAATTTATCAGCGATATATCCCAATTTGGTAACGTGGCATACTGAGTGTTGCTGTGAAATGATCAGTGTTTGATCATTTGTGATATGATCATTTGTTTGATCTTATATCTTTGTGATCATAGGTTGATCATTTTTGTTTGACCCGAAGCAGGGCTTTGTAGAAAGCGTAGCTTTGTGGACGAGACTTCGTCGAGCCTCACACCCCGGAAATGGTCGAAACAGGAAGGATGCGGCAAGGTTCTAGGGAGTAGCGCCCCTTAGTGTATGTCATTTCTTCTGGATAGAGGTGGTATCATGGTATTGAGCCCAGATACTTAACCTATGTGGTTGCTGCATTATTATCTATGTGGTTTGTTGGAAATCGGGGATCCTCGGGAAGATCGGTTACGATCGGGGGATGGCATACGCGTGTCAGTAGTTACCTATTTTTGCAGAGGTAACCCGGCCTTGTGTTGGCAGAGATCCGGTTAGGTTCTCGGGTCGTCTATTCCAGGGACGTACCCATCGTGGATAGGAAGTTCCTTAGCCTGACCATTTGTTGGAAATCCAAAGAAACAATACGATCTTGTACGGTTTTAGTTGTAGAACCTATCATTCACTTATGGTGGTCACCACTGTTTGGATGGTAGCTATAGTAGGCATAAGTGCGGAATGCCTATGCTGGCTAAGATTAATATTATACTTTCGAAATGATTTCTACACTATGCACTAATAATAATATCAAAAAGAATTTGATTTTTTTTTTGCGTAGTAAGCATCTTTGACTATCATAAGAAGAAATCTCCTCCAATTCTGCGTTTGCATTGTGTGTGTGGTGGGAGGTCTTATGGTAGTTTCATTTTCCAAAAGCATTGCGAATTTGTTTTATTTTCTTTGTGAAAAATAACTGTTTTACGATCTCACACCAGTCACCATGACTGACTCGGAGTTTATTGTTCCCTTCTAAACTCTGGGTGCCCACCAATTTCCACACGGGCAGCCTAGAGTTATGTTATCAGGATATTCTGGATATTCTGGAGCTTGGAGATAAGCTGGATGACGAGACGTAGTATTTGTATCTGATATTATTTATTCCGCTGTGTATTCTGTATGAGGACAAGTTATATAACTGTCCATTTTTGTATTGAGTTGTATATTGACTCTGTTGATGTATGTATAAACTGATATAGTTCTTTGTTTTAAAAGACTAGTGTTTATCTATTATATATTGTTCCGCTGCGAAGTGTAAGATTCTGATATTGTTTCTGTTTTTGATGTTGTTCTGTTGTTCTTCTTTTCTTTTCTTTTTCTTCTATCTTTTCTTCTATTTCTTTTTCTTAAAACCCTCACTATTGGAGTTTCCGGCACTCGATTTCTCGGCAGTCGATAAAGTGAGTATCGATGTCGAATTTTCGAAAGTCGAAAATTCCGGTATGTGACACATAGTTTTCTCAGGGTTACTATAAACTTATCTTAGTTTTCAAAGGTTAATTAATAACCTATTGGGATGACTCAAGCCAAAAATATAAATTGTTAATCCAGAAACTCTTGTCCAACAAGAGTAGATATCCTCGGCTTTTATCCATTAAGAGAAAAACAATGGTATGCGGCTATTACGAGTTCCTTTCTATGCTTTACTCCAAAAAATTTAGCCTCAATATCAGTAAAGCCCTACGTATTGGAATCACGGACCCAACCAACCGATAGCTTAATGGTTGGAGGATAGGGCACGACCCTACCCTAGTCTCCACACAAATCTGGTTTTAAGATATCCATAAGTCATGAGTCGTGTCTTTTGATCAGTTCGGGGCATTCTAACACAATGTGATCTTCCTGATCTCCTAGGTGCAATTCTACTCATACACAAATTAAAGTATGACTATACCCACAATTGGAACGACGGTAACTAGTTATTAGTTCCCAAATCCCCAAGGTCTTGAATGTTGGTTGATAACATAAAACATATAATTGAGCATGTAAACATTTTAGCATATGCAATAATAACCGATCAAGGTACAAATTTGAACAAATGATACATAATCATCTATCACAAATATATGTTCAAATGATTGCCATTTTATACACAGAAATTCCGTACACTTAAGTAATAATTCACTTCACAAAACCTTTTTAAAAATGAATATAAACATCTTTTCTTCTTTTGAAAACCATGTCAAAATTCTCAACAAAAACTACATCTTTATTTAAGTAAAGCATAGCCCAAACATGGAGTTCAAAACTAATGAGTCATAAAATATGCTATCGGGCTTTCAAATAACATGTTGTCGCATGTCAAAAATGTAGCTATCAAGTTTTAAAACTTTGACTATCATATTCCAAAAATATATGATATCTCACTTTTAAAAGCTTCATGTTACCACATGTTAAATCCATAGGCTATCGCGTATTGAAAAATATAACTATCACATGTCAACCAAAACATTGCCATCGCATGTTGATAACCCAAAGCTATCGGATGTTGGAAACATACAGCTACCACAAGTTGATAAAAAGTAACCATTGCTAGTTGATAAAAATGATAGCCATCGCAAGTTGATAAAAATAGTAGCTATCACAAGTTGATAAAAATGACAGCTATCGGAAGTTGATAAAAATAGTAGCTATCACAAGTTGATGAAAATGATAACTACTGCAAGTTGATAAAATAGTGGTTATCGCAAGTAGATAAAAATGTTAGCAATCACAAGTTGATAAAAATATCAACTATCACAAGTTGGTAAAACAATAGCTATCACAAGTTGCGAAAATACACTGTTATCGCAGGTTGATATAACATAGCTATCTCATATTGAGAAAATGTAGCTATCGCATATTGATAAATAGGAGCCATCACAAGTTGATTAATTACATTTCTATAAATATTTGCAAAACCGATTTATTTTCCCTAAAGTAATAACTTTTTACAAAACAGAATTCTATATCAAAATTTCGTTTGTTAACTGAAATCTTTTCAGAAATTTTTAGCAAAATAAAAATAAAAATAATCTTCTTTCTCAAAATTAAAATTTTCTATTAATTATCCTTTTGCAATTATAACCCTCCTCACAATCAATTTATAATAAATTGTAATTACTTGGAAAAATTCTCCAAAAATTCCCAAAAATATGAATTTACCTCCTTTTCAATAATTATTTCCCATATTTCAATAACTAAAATCCAAAATTATTTATTTTCTTACTTATAAGATTTATAGTAAATTCATAATAAATTGAAAATTATGAAATTAAAATTCATCGCCAAAATATCATTCCAAATTCATATCAAAAATTCAAAGCATTTGAAGATTAAAAATATGGTTTTTACACCAAAATTCCTTACGGAAATTACATATAAATATTCAGTGATAATCATAACACATCTAAACGATTATCTAAACCATATGCATGACAAAGATCAACAAACCATTTCAGGTCCCATCACAAATTCAAAATTAAACAGTCATACAATAAAGAGGTGAAAATATTATTCAACTTAGTTTTTTTAAAAAACTCAACGTAGAGCCCTGATGAAATCAATGGGATGAGATGAGCTCCTCCCTAGCCTGGTCCGATCATAGACAGAAGGGTTTTTAGCTAGCCCAGCACAGAGATTTGATGGCCCCAACAATGTTTCACGGTTTTATGGGGACCCAACTCCGTGCCTTGAAATGGGAGTAGGGCAGACGAGAATCGAACCTACGACCTGCTTACTAGGAAGCGAGTATCTTACCACTGCGCCACTACTTACGGACAGTTATTCAACTTAGTTTGATTTGATATGAAGATAGTTGCATTTGTTTCTTCCATTTAGTTTCCTTAAATTTCTTCTTCTTTCTTGAGAATATTTAATAGAATTTTATGATTCCTTTGCTTTCCTTAATTTATGATGCTATGGCTGAAATATAATGAGAGGAAGAGAGTCAGGGGAAATAAATAATGTGTGTTATCTTTACTTTCCACTTCTCTCCTTTTTAATTAAGGCCCTTTTTATTTCTTTCCTTAGAACCCACTCTCCACTTAAAGTTTGAAATTGAATTATACGTGTATTTGGTACTTATTGACACTATCTACATAATCATATTCTCCCACATTATTCATTTAATTCTTAAAATGAATTATTCAAAATAAATGCATCAAAAATTAGGAGAGTTATAGGTTCCCCTCCTTAAAGAATTTCATCCTCAAAATTCCAATTAGGAAATAACAAGCATATCAATCATGCAAACATGTGTCATAAACATATAAAATGAATAATACTAGCATAACTACTAATCAATACTATATACAACAATATAGAACATACAATCAAAATAACTCAAGATAAGCCTCTCTAATCCTATCCTTAGTCTCCCAAGTACAGTCTTTCTCATAGTCGCTCCACTAGACTTTCACTAACTATACTATCTTATTCATCAGCTCCTTTGTATCATTATCCACTATGCGAATAGGTCACCTAATGATACTCATATCAGGCCCCACTACTAAATCTTCCAAAATTGTTGGCTCGATGGTAGTCTTTGGATCATGCATGTAATTCCTTAAATGAGATACGTGAAAAAACTATGGATTCCTCTCAATGTATTTGGTAACCCGATATGATATGTGAGCCTCCCAGTTCTCTCAATAATAAGAAATGGACCAACATATTTGGGTTCCAACTTTCCAGTCTTCCCAAACAGATAACACCCTTCATCAGTGATACTTTCACGAAAACATAATTTCCAACCGAGAATCCCAAGTCTTTATGCCTTCCATATGTGTAACTTTTCTATCTTGGTTGAGCTTCCTTCATCCTTTCATTGATTAACTCAATCTTTCCAGTCATTTCTTTCACTAAATCCAAACTAAGTATCGGTCTATCACTGCCTCCAACCAACATGCAAGCGATGTGCACGACTGTAACGACCCTGAATTTGGTCGCTTTGACTAGGCAATTATATATATTTTATATAGTCAATAAATATATTTTTATTAATAAATATTTTAATTAATTCATAATGAGGGAAAAATTGTTTTCAAAATTTGTTAACCAAATTAAATAGTTTGTAGAAAAATGGAAAATGTGACCGAAGAACGTTTTCCGAAATTTCGACCTTTCGACACCGGAAAGTTGTCGGGAATGTTGTTCGTCTTTGTGCACCATATGTACACATATATAGTAGATAATTAACTAAATAATAATACACTTAGGAATAGATTATCTTATGTTAATTATAATTAACAGGTGATGTGACAATTCATATGTTTAAAAATAATAAACATTATATATAAATATATAATATTAAGTGTTGTCATATCTTAATATTTTCATAATTAGACATCATTAATCATCATGAGCTTAAGGATTTGATTAGACAACGAGGAGGGATGTGATAAGAGAGAGGGGTAGGAAGGTGATGTGATTTTTCAAAAACTGTAACGACCCGTATTGTAACAACCTGAAATTTTCAACCATTGCATCCATACATGTCGGATTTGAATTGCTCAAAATTTCAGATTGTTAATTTAAATTTGGAAAAACTCAGCATATACAGTAAATAAATAATCATAGAATCACAGACACAGAGTAATATAACAATATGCAGCGGAAACAAATGAATAGTAGTTCATTAAGCTACTATATATATAACAGAGTTAAATAAGTTACAACAGATCTCGAATACATAGTCAAATACAAGAATCAGAATACATCATTAGAATCAACTGAATATCTAAAAGATGGATAGATAGCTGGATCTCCAAGCGAAGCTCCAACTCCAAAGGTGAGTCTCGAATACTGGTACACTCAGTCGAACCCGAGCGTAAAGAATACACAAAACACTCGAGTCAGGATTAACATTCTTATATCAATAAATCCAACTCAAGTGAAATAACAACTGAAATACAAGTAACTCAAAGGATGTTTGGGATAACCATCCTCTAAGGATCCATTAAACTATATACTATGTAGTAGTGTATGCTAAGTAGATAATGCCTATCAGTAATATAAAGTATCAAAATAGCGTTAAGGCGTTACCATTATCCCCCTTAACACATTTTATATAAGCATCATAGTCTATACAGCACCGTAAACCCCACCGTAAACTAGTGGGCTATCAGGGAGTACTCCATAGGTATAACACACAAAAAATCATAGTGGTCGCTCATAGGGATACAAGTATGACAAGGAACATGAGGCAATACCCAAGGTAGTGAAACTACCGTTTGCCTGATCCGGACTAGTGAGAACGCATCGTCGCAACGATCGCAACAACACGAAAAAACACTCCCAATTCAAGGGTGCGCACCAATCAAAAACAAGTAATGAGTAGTTTACGAAGAAGTGTGTTCGCTAGAGGTAGCTAACCTCACTGGCCCGACACAGCTCCTGTTTAAGTCATTTCCAATTTGACACAAGCGTCAAGGTTATCCATTATCATTCTCTTTCTTCAAATCCAGCAACGTCATCATTCCAACCACTTCATTCTGGATCACACTCCGCGTATAATAGTTATTAAAGTGGTTTTCGGTTTAGACAGAGAGTATGTTCCTAACCGATCCCGGACGCTTCAATAACTAAGTAATTATTACACCGATAGGTCATTTAATAAACTTTCAAAATAGTTTATATTTCAACCAAAATATCATTGCCATTTCAAAACCATATCCATACGATATCACTTTCACTTCAAATAAATCCATTTCCAAAATCATATCACTTTCCAAAGTTATATCGCTTTCGAAATCATAAGTCTTTAAAAATCAAAACACTTTGGAAATCAAAACCTTGAAATTCATAACACTTTGAAACTATAGCTTGAAATCATAACATTCGGGATCCATAACACTTTCCTCTTAAACAGTTTAGATATTAAAATTAGTGTATAAAATAAAATAGTTTATAAAATAAAAATAGTTTATATAAAATAGTTATAATAAAATAATATATACTGAAAATGATTTATATAAAATAGTTTATGTTAAAATAATTTATAATGTAAAATATAAATAGTTGTATAAAATAGCTTCCACAAATTCACAAATTGATTCCATTTAACTCGACTTCCAAATTCAACTTAATTCAATCTCAATTCATAAATTTCAACTCAATTCAATTTCTCAATAAATAATTTCGAATTATAATGATTTCAAATACAGATTTGAAACACAAAATAAACCATTAAATTTCAATATATTTCAAAGCTTTAAATATTCCACATTTCAAAAACTAAATTTGATAATTCCATTTATATCTCAATTTAATTTCATTTCATTTAGTTTTTGAGATATTTTTTTAATCATTTCAATACATCTAAATACAACTTCAATTTACAAATT
The DNA here is from genome assembly GCA_030737815.1 of Allium fistulosum. Lineage (NCBI taxonomy): Eukaryota > Viridiplantae > Streptophyta > Magnoliopsida > Asparagales > Amaryllidaceae > Allium > Allium fistulosum. The sequence continues at coordinate 1,361,686,199 of CM060902.1, read as the reverse complement.
TATATAAACAAAATATCCCATTTAAATTTATATAAGTTTGAAATATTCATTTAAGCCACTTTTTAATCAAATTCAAGTTAGAAAACATATCTTAAAATTTCAAATTTAATAGATTTCAAATCAAACTTATTTAAGTATAATTCTTAAATAATTAAAAATTCAAAATCAAATTCAAATTTTATCTTTCAACCTGAAACATTATAAACTCTATATTTGAAAATATAAATTTTACATAAATACTTAAACATATTTTATATTGATTCAAATCAACTTTATTAAATCAACTTTAATAAATCTTTAAAATCAATATTTATTAAAACCATATATTTCTTTTCAAAACCATAGAAATCAATTTCAAAATATTTATATATATATAGACCAACGGTGTCTGTATAAAATTTTCTACCCTATGGTCAAGTGATATGGATATTTATCATTTCAATCCGTAATTTAAATTATATACGGGTATATATCTTTTCAACCCGTAATCCCAAATTTAATTCAATGAAAATCGCTTGGGTTTATCATTTCAACCCATAACGATTTTCTCCTATTCTACATATCGTTCGGGTATGTATCATTTCAACCCATAGTGAATTCTATACTAATAGGGAACTTGCAGAGTGATAACAGATATGATAATAATATAACAGACATATATCATCAATATAAATAACAGATAATGGTGTCAGGTGTCATAGGTGAACGATACAGATAATGGCATATATATAGCAATATAAATAACGGATAATGGTGTCAGATGTCACAGGTGAACAGATACAGATGATGGCATATATATAGCACTATAAATAACTAGCAACATCTTATTTCAATTGTCGTTTCAATTGAAATCAAATTTAATAAATAAAAGATCGTTAATCGTGAGTGATTGCTCACCTTTCGAGGCTAGAGAGAACATGAGATGATACAGATATGCACACTGATACAGACGCTGAATTTGAAGTATGAATCCAAGAAAAACAAAAATCGGCACGAATTCAACGGACAAGCTGATAAATAGGAATTCATGAGAAAAATCAAATTGGCTTGATATAGACTGAACAAAACATATACATTATATATTACTCTAAAATCAATATAAAATTTGAAACACAAATTTAATATAAATCTGTATATAATTTAAAATCAATAAATAACTTTTAAAACAAATCTCTATATATACACAATATACACATATATAAACTTGTGTACCTTTCTTTTATATTTTAGACTTAGCTTAAACATACATACATATTATATTCTTGAATCAAAGCATATATATACTTAAATTATCACAACAGTTACATATACTAACAGATAGTATAATTTATATAAACTAATACTCATTTACAAACATACATACATATATATATATATATATATATATATATATACAAACTGACCACATATAAAGCTTACATAATATTAACAAAATATATCTAACATGTTAAAACTGTTAAAATCATATATGCGACTAAAATCAGATAATATAAATCTATAAAAACCTATGCACTTTCATATCTAACAAGACCCAAAATATTATATAAATTAGTAATATATATAAAAGATAACACTATATATATAATATTATATAAATTAGTAATATATATATAAGATAACACTATATATATAAACTACTATTTTTTTAAAACTTATAACACATATACAGACTGTTATTTGAAATCACCTAAAAAAATTTGACTCAGTAAACAACTAAGGTATAAAGTAACGTATATGCTATCATATAATATAATCAGCCTACATATACAGAAAAAAAATAACTAAGGTAAACTATTATATACTTATATACTCATAACATCTTAAAATCAATAACTAATTTATTATAATATATAAAACTTAAACAGTAACAGAAAGTACTATATAGAGTAACAAATATATACAGCACAGTAAACATTTATACTTTTAAGCACACACGCATATATCTAAAACTTACATCATTTCAATACATATATAATACATGTTACAGACAACTCAACAGAATCCTAGTTATATAAACTAATATATATATATATAGAACTCATACATATACTTCTGTTATGACTTTAAGATCCAAAACAATTACAAAGTACAACTCAACATATATTATACAAACTCATACCCAGACATATTAAAGAAATAATATACATTACTAAATAAACAAATATATAACAGCAGATTATATAACTAACATACACTTTACTGTCATCCCAAATATATATACTAAAAAAACTATTCCATGTATTATAATAAAACTGAGCTTGATAAGATTTATAATATTTATAAAACACATACAAGTAGATATGTATAAACATAAACTGTTAATAAAATAAAAGAATATATATAGATATATCCTGTAACTAGAAAAATACCAAACTTTGCAAAGACACTCAGTGCTAACAAAAATAAGAGCAATATATATCATACATATGAATTTGTATATATAAAGCACATACATATAAAACTAAACTCAAAAGCTTAAATAGAAAACTTATGTAATAGTATATATTTACAGAAAAATAAATAGACTTATGTAACTATATATTAGAACATATATACAGTAACTGAAAATTTTGTATCTAATTAACATATTATAATAGTAAACAAAACACAAAAAATTGAACAATACTACTCTAATATATTATAATATATATTATAAGCTTACAATATATACCTACGCAAAGAGGAAGTGTAGAATATTGGTGAAGGGGGTGGCGGAAGGGATCACGGCTGGCCGAAATGATGGAGGCCGAAGGGTTGTTGCGATCAAGGCGAGGGGAGGAGGAGTCGAAGTGGGTACAGCGGTGGTTGTCGAGGTGGTTCGGTGGAAGTGACGTTCAGGGTCGGCTGTTTTAGTTTGCCTGGGTTCATGGCGGAGGAGTTTAGTTCTAGGGAGAGGTTTGCCGAGCTGGGTGCGCGAGCTGCTCGCGGCGGCTGGAGGAAGGGAGGAGGAAAAGTGCGGAGGCGTTGCACGTCTGTAGGGTGGGTTGTGTGCTTGCGTTGCTGTGGTTGAGTGGCGGATGGAGGGGTTTGCTCGTAGATGGGCTGGAATGCTTGAGGAGGGTGGAGCGATGTATGTGATGCTAACTGATGCGTGAAGGGATGGGTTACGGTCATGAAGAAGGGCAAGCAGGCATTATATAAGCAAGCTATATTATATACATATATTTTAAAGGAGGAGGTGATAGGCCATTTGTAACGACCACGACTTTCTCTCCATAGAAAGTCGCATCGTTAATAAGAAAGAAAGGGGTAGAAAATAGAAAAGAAGAGAAGAAAGAAAGAAACAACAACAACGATCTGAAGTAGATAAGAATGCTGATGAAGAACACGAGCACAACTGGACAACACATCCCAGAAATATGGTTCAACGGATCCATAAAGAAAACTCAGATACTCCATCAAAACTTGAGCTGCTTCACCAAACTCTATCTCTAGGAACTATCCTTCTTATCGACTGGATTCCAGGATTAAATTAATTACTATATTTGATTTCAATAGCTTTGCAACTGCAGTTTCTAAGCAAAGAAACAACTTCAAACTCTGTTTTGAAAGCTTGAACATCTCAGCATTTCAAAGTAATTTCAAATAGCAAGTTTCCATCTTTACAACTTAAAACACCATCAACATTTAAAGGGCAAGCTAGATGATACAGGAAGTTCGAGCCAAGCATTTTCCCAGTTTTTAAGTGTTCAAAGTTTCAAAAGCCTTTCAAGTGCAAACTCTGTTCTTCATTTCATGTCTGGTGAGTAACATTTAACTTAAAAGGTTTAAGTATTTGAGTAAACAAAAGCTTTTAAAAACTAAAATCTTGAATTGTTTAAATGTTTGGGTTAATCTGTGAGTAACTTTGTTTAAAACTTGAAGTTTGAATCTGCTTATCTGTGGGTAAACCATTTAAAATTTAAAGTTAAATATATATATATATATCTTTATATCTGATGTCTGTGAAGTATGAAACTGAGGATGCTTGTTATACATATATATCCATGATTTTTCTCTGTGCTAAAAACATTTGAATGTGTGTATGCCTGTATATAATCGAACCATCTCTGTTTTTCTTGATTCAGAACCTTGAGACCTGATTTAAAACCCAAAAATCAAAATTTCTTTGCTCACTTTTAGGCTGGAAGATCTAAACCATATGTTTGTTTGGTTTTAAAATAAAGAAATATATTTTCCTAGCAAAATAAAATTTACATAGGCTAGGAAAAATAGTGGGTCGGCGTGTAGATGGCCATGGTGACAGCGGTAGGCATTTCCCACTCGTAAACCTAGTTTTAGTTTGCCATAGATTTTTGCTTCGTTCGTGATCCTCGCTCGATCGAGTGTCGTGATGCTTTGGGGAATGGAAGGTGTAGCAAGGCTTCGTGGGTAGCACCCACTTGAGAGCGAGATAGATCCCTGTCTAGAGGTCCCTTTTCTTTTTATTCGGCTTAGTGTGTGGTTGGTCGCGCCAACTACGGGATTGTCTTGTTCGGGATTATCCAGTAAGGGATGGTTCCGGCTTTGTGTTGCAGGGGAGCGGGCGTACTCCTCGGTACGGTGATCTAGGCCACGTACTGTGACGGGCGGTACCCCAGTAGCCCTGCCATTGTATGGAATCCAAACTCCAATAAGTGCCGTACGTATTAGTTGTGCCCAACTATGTTGGAATGTGAGATGTAAGCATTTCAGCTATTTCTGTATTTTACTTGAAAACCGTAGACCCTATTATAATATAACTGGATTTCCTATCAAATGTTTTAGTTAGCGTAAGGTAAAAACTTACCCATGTTTATTTGTGGGGAGTCTTACGTGATACTTTTGTTTTCAAAGGTTTTCAAAGTTAAGCAATTTAACCGTTTACTCACACCAGACCCATGTCTGACCCAAGTGTTTATTTTCTGTTTTATTAAACTCTTGGGTACTCAAATTTGTATGAGTAGCCAAGGGATTCAGGTTTAGCTTTGACGATTTGTGGAGGAGCAATGGAGCAGGAGGCTTCAGCGATATAGTTATATATTGGTTTCGCTGTGTTAGTGTTATCTGTGTTTCCGCTGTGTTGTGTCTCTGTGTTGTATTGAGATGTATCGAGTTGTATTAACTAGACAGATGTTTATAACTGTCAAGTATGTGATGTATATTCTGTGTAACTCTGATTGATATTGTATACTATGTATTCTCTTATGTGATATATTATATTTATTCGTTCCGCTGTTGAGATTCTGATGTTGTTTCTTCTTTCTTCTTTATCTTTTCTATTTCTCACCCCTTTCTTTCTTAAGAATGATGCAACTTTCCGGTAGTAGGAAGTTGGGTCGTTTCAGTTGCTTGAAATAATTTGATAATTTAATTAATTAATGGTTTAGTGTTAATTAATTAAATAATTAGAATTATAAGTAAATTAATTAAGGGTTAATCAATTTGGGATTAAGAATCATTTATTTAGATAAGTATAGACTTTTAATAAATGATTAGAAGTTTATTTATCAAGTGGTTAAAGATTAATTAAGTAATTAATTTAGTAATTAGAAATAAGTTAAATGGTAATTAAGAATTTATTTATTTGTAATTAATAATGTTGATTTAAGTTTAATTACTTAAATAAGAATTGTTAATAATAAATGAGGGATCATTAATTAGGAATTATTAAATAATTTATTTATGTGATTAATCTTGATAATCAATTAGATTAATTGACTAATGATAATCAATTATAAATTGATTAAGTATAATTTATTTAATGGAAGTAATTAAAGGAATTAATTACTTAAGGTAATTAATTAAATAAATTTGATGAGTTAAATTAATTAATTTAATTAATTTAAAATAATCATTTGGTGATTTGAATAAGTATAATTACTTAAATGTAATTAGTGAAGTGTAATTAATTAGGAAAGTAATTAAAGGTAATTACTGGATGTAATTAACTAAAGATGATTTAATAATAAAAGTAATTTTAGTTTAATTACTTTTGTATAATTAATCAAGGGATTAATTAAAGGATAATTAATTTTGGAGAAATTAATTTATGGAAGAGTAATTAAGGGTAGTTAATTACTAAATGTTATTAATCAAAGGTGATTAATAAATGTGACTAATTAATTATTAATTTAAATAAGATAATTAATTAAGAATAATTAAGGATCATTAATTAATATAATTAATGATGTAATTAAGAATTGGTTAATTAAAATTAATTAATCAATAATAAAGGATTAAAGTAATTAATTAATTGTAATTAATTAATTGTAATTAATTAAGGATTAATGTAATTAAGTATAGTTAATTAATTAATGAAGTGATTAAAGATTAATTACTGAATGGTTTAAGATAATTAATTTGTGAAATTAATTAAGTATTAATTACTTAGTAATTAAAGGGTAATTAATCAGGAATGATTAATTAAGATGGATACTTAGAGTAATGATTAATTAATTGGTTTAATTAATAATTAAGCAAGCAGGATTTATAGAATGAAGTAATTAGTTTAATTCACTTTAAATTAATTAGATGATATAAATCATTGCTTAAGGATGGATGAATGAGATTGAATGCTTTCAGCACATCGTCAGGCGGACGATGAGCATTCTAAGTGATATGTTCTGATTAAAGGTAATCGTAACCTCAAGCCTCATCAACCGGGAATGGCTAAAACAGGGGAGTTGCAGCAAGGTTTCGTGGGTAGCACCCACTGAGAGCAAGATAGATCCCTGTCTAGAGGTCCCTTTTCTTTTATTCGGCTTAGTGTGTGGTTGGTCGCGCCAACTACGAGATTATCTTGTTAGGGATTATCCAGTAAGGGATGGTTCCGGCTTTGTGTTGCAGGGGAGCGGGCGTACTCCTCGGTACGGTGATCTAGGCCACGTACTGTGACGGGCGGTACCCCAGTAGCCCTGCCATTGTATGGAATCCAAACTCCAATAAGTGCCGTACGTATTAGTTGTGCCCAACTATGTTGGAATGTGAGATGTAAGCATTTCAGCTATTTCTGTATTTTACTTGAAAACCCTAGACCCTATTATAATATAACTGGATTTCCTATCAAATGTTTTACTTAGCGTAAGGTAAAAACTTACCCATGTTTATTTGTGGGGAGTCTTACGTGATACTTTTGTTTTCAAAGGTTTTCAAAGTTAAGCAATTTAACCGTTTACTCACACCAGACCCATGTCTGACCCAAGTGTTTATTTTCTGTTTTATTAAACTCTTGGGTACTCAAATTTGTATGAGTAGTCAAGGGAATTCAGGTTAGTCTTGACGAATTCTGGAGGAGCTGTGGAGCAGGAGGCTTCAGCGAATAGATATATAGAGTTTCCGCTGTGTATGATAGATGTACTTGTGTTGTATAATAGACAGAAGTTTATAACTGTCTATTCTGTGATGTATTGTGTACTCTGATGTATATGATACTATGTAATATCTTATGTGATAATATATTTCTCGTTCCGCTGTGAGATTTCTGATGTGTTGTTGTTCTCTCTTCTTTTCTTTTCTTCTTCTATCCCTTTCTTTCTTCATAACGATGCGTCTTTCTGGGCAAAGAAAGCCGGGTTGTTACACCATTATTCTATAGGTGGCGAAGAAAAGGAACGAGTTGTGAGGAAAGAAGATGTGAACAGGTGTCAAGAAATTTTGAATAGTATAATATATTATTTTCTTAGTTTAGCACAGAAATGAAACACAAAGGGGCAAGGTAAGAGAATGGACAGAGGACAATGTAAATGAACACTTTATTTAATTTTTTTGAACCGTGGGAATGACAACAGCTGTGAACAAGAATTTAAGGAAATAAATAGCTGGCTATTGGTTGTCTCGAGAACACCAAAGGACACAGGGAAAACAAACGGCTCAATGGATACCGATATGGACGACCGTTTCGCGGATTTCGCCACGCATCGGAACCTTCAACACCGAAATGAATATACCGTAGAGATCAGCACAACGAAACGATCAAAATGGTGTACGAATATCGGTGGTACGATTGAATTCTAAAAATTCGAATTTTCTACTAGCGGAAAATGCAGCAAAAACGTAGAGAAATAAGATCGACGAAGCTAAAGAAGTCCGTATTTGGAAAAAACGAAAAATGGCGTCTCAGTCAGAAGATGATTTAGAATTTTTCTATGTAAAAATATTCAGGTTAAGAAAACATTTTATTATCATCAATTTTAACTGATATAAATTGGAATAAAATTACACTAGAAAATAAACTTCCAAATTATCTGATGAAAATTTACCAGTTGCTATGATTAATTAGACGCATTCCAAATATCAAATTTTCATTTCAAATTTTTATCGTTTAAAATTTCACAAAATTTCAACTAACTACGTTATTAAAACAGTTAAAATTTACGGGTCGTTACACTCTCCCCCACTCAAAACTTTTCATCCCCGAAAAGGAAGGAGGTAAGAGAATAGAAACAACCAGAAAGAAAATAGATTGGAATACAAGTAAAACAATTAATTTAAACCATATAAATTTCAATTTAAATTAATTAATATTTAACAATTTGGTTAAATACCTTTGAGTTCACTTAAGTTAAATCAATCTATCTATTTCTAAATTCATTATCTTATTATCTAGTCATCCTCAATTAACAATTTCTAGATCATTAATTTGTATAATCATTTATTGTACTCATTTTTTATTCAACAAATTTAATTATTTTATTCCAAATTATTATGTTTATTCCACTTAATATATCTTATTACATATATTTAAACCATATAAATTAATTTAAACCATTTAAATTTCAATTTAAATTAATTTATATTCAATAATTGGTTTAAATTTAAGGTATTTCCATAAGTTGATCTAATTTCAATTTGTTAATTCTTTCAGAACAAAATTTATTATATTCATCTCATTCAATTAACTTATTATTCTATCATCTTTATTAGCATTTTTTTATAATTAAAATCTAAGTGTATAACATTTATTATAAACACTCAAATTTTATTTATAAAATCATTTTATATTGTATATTATCCAATTACATTTTAACTTCTGAATAATTTAGGTAAGTTATATTGAAATGCAATTTAGTACTATACAAATAAAATTTTCAAATTCAATTATTTCAAGTTTAAATATTTATCCAAATTTTTTGACTTCAGTTTATAATTGAAATCATCTTTAATCATAAACTTAAGAATTTAAATCTCTGATTTACTTCAAACAATTTTGAGATAACTATATATAGTATATATCAGATCAAAATTAAATCTTTATATATATAATAAATCAGGTCATACCACAGAAATTCAAATCAAATTAAATTTCCAAACAAAGTGTAGCAAAGCTACTGAATGGTCTCTTCACTTCGAAACTCGAAAATGAATGTCAGTGATGCGGCCGCCATCCCCGAAACTATTTTCCAGCGACCTAAGAGAAGAGTACTGATTTAACATTAAAATTCTTTGAAAATCATTTATATTCGAAAATACTTTATATAATATACATTTAAAATTTTAAAACCAGAGTTTGGAATCATCGGAAATTAAATTCTCAAATTCCTGATTTATATTTATTTAAATTCTAAATCAATTTATACCATGTTTATAAATTCATTTAGAACAATTAATGATAATAAAATATTATCATTTCAAATAACCAATTAATTAACCTCTTTTTTTTATTCTAGAAAATTTTACTTATATATTTATAATATAATCATACAAAATTATTTCATTTACCAAATTTAAAATCAATATTGTGTCAGTTTGCTCTGTTCAAGTGTTTTGGAAATCCTATCGATAGCGTTGATCAGACGAATCGATCGAAAATCCAAACCAACATCAACAACTCAAACAACACACTATAAACATAAAATATTTTATATTAATTAAGAATACACTCCCTCACTCGGATATCCACGAATGGATTTCAAAACAAAGATAGAGATTCATATTAGAGAAACTCTAACTAAAAGGATTCAACTAAAAAGTAGACTCGATAGGGAGATAAGATAATTGAGTTTTCAAACCGAAGATGGACAAACTTATATAAATCGCGGGTAACCTTAACCGGGTCAATCGTGATTCCAAGAATAAATCCGATGTAGAATTCTTCGACAAATCGACATTCGATCGCCAGAGATAGAATTCGGGTATAGCAAAAGATAACAGCATCGTAAACCGACGATACAAAATCTCCGGTGAATCAATGCTTATTGTAAAGGAGTTTCACCCCTTTACAAATCATTCAGAGATTGGCGAGACCGCCGATTTATTATAGATATCATTCGAAGTGGAGTTATGGGATACTCCAGAATCAAAAGACACGAATAGGGGAGACACGAATGGACTTTGGAACCAAAGGGAACGTTCCAAAATTCAAAGAAAACCGAGTCAAAGAGGAAGGGATTCAAGCACGAACAAAAGTGATTCCGTAATTAAAATTACCCTATATGTTGAGTTTTGCCTAAAACCAAAGTTCTGATACCAACTGTAACAACTTGAAATTTTCAACCATTCGCATCCATACATGTCGGATTTGAATTGCTCAAAATATCATATTGTTAATTTAAATTTGGCAAAACTCAGCATATACAGTAAATAAATAATCACAGAATCACAGACACAGAGTAATATAACAATATGTAGCGGAAACAAATGAATAGTAGTTCATGAAGCTACTATATATAATAGAGTTAAATAAGTTACAACAGATCTCGAATACAATAGTCAAATACAAGAATCAGAATACATCATTAGAATCAACTGAATATCTGAAAGCTGGATAGATAGCTGGATCTCCAAGCGAATCTCCAACTCCAAAGGTGAGTCTCGAATACTGGTACACTCAGTCTGACCTGAGCGTAAAGAAAACACAAAACACTCGAGTCAGGATTAACATTCTTATATCAATAAATCCAACTCAAGTGAAATAACGAATGAAATACAAATAACTCTAAGGATGTTTGGGATAACCATCCTCTAAGGATCCATTAAACTATCTACTATGTAGTAGTGTACGCTAAGTAGATAATGCCTATCAGTAATATAAAGTACCAAAATAGCATTAAGGCGTTACCATTATCCCCCTTAACACATTTTATATAAGCATCATAGTCTATACAGTACTGTAAACTCCACCGTAAACTAGTGGGCTATCAGGGATTACTCCATAGGTATAACAAAAAAAAATCGTAGTGGTCGCGCATAGGGATACAAGTATGACAAGGCACATGAGGCAATACCCAAGGTAGTGAAACTACCGTTTGCCTGATCCGGACTGGTGAGAACACATCGCCGCAACGATTGCAACACCGCGAAACAACACTCCCAATTCAAGGGTGCGCACCAATCAAAAACAAGTAATGAGTAGTTTACGAAGAAGTGTGTCCGCTAGAGGTAGCTAACCTTACTAGCCCAGCACGGCTCTTGTTTAAGTCATTTCGAATTTGACACAAGCGTCAAGGCTATCCATTATCGTTCTCTTTCTTCAAATCCAGCAACGTCATCATTCCAACCACTTCATTCTGGATCACACTCCGCGTATAATAGTTATTAAAGTTGTAACGACCCGATATTTTCAACCATTCGCATCCATTATAAGTGTATAGGCAGACACTCATGCCGGAATTGAATTGCTCAAAATACCGCGTTGTAAATAAAATTTGGCAAATCTCAGAATATATAGTAAATAAATATAATCACAGATCACAGACACAGAGTAAAATAATGCAGCGGAAGTAAAAGAAATAGTAGTTCATGAAGCTACTATGTAAATATATCAGAGTAAAATAAGATACAACAGAAGAAATAAAGTACAACAGAAGTCTCAATATGATAACCAAGTACAAGCTGAATAGAACAACAGAACTGAAATAGATAAAACTAGATAAGCAGAAAATCTCCAGCGATTCCAATCTCTAGAAAGTGGAATCCAAATCTGTGAATACTCAGGCTGACCCGAGCGTAAAGCAAAACACAAAACACTCGAGTCAGGACTATATCTATACTATACTATTATTAGTGAGTTGAATTTCAAGCTTACACAGGCCTCCTTGAAATTTGGCAACTGAACGGTCACATTTATACTTTTTTTTATCTTCCTTCAAACTCTAGATACTAATATTCATTTCTTTCACCAGCATCCCCTAGCACCTTCAAATCCGAACCTGTTTCATGCTTCTCCTACCAGCTCTTCGATTCCTCCATCATCCGTCGAGTACAAACAAAATGAGTAGGGTTTTTCACGCCTGCTCTCTGATTCATCGTTATTCCATCACGTCAAAATTTATTCCATCCTCTAAAAATTGAACTACAGGCGATTCTTCCGTGCGATTTCTCCCCTACCAGCTCTCCGCTTCATCCTTTTCCCCTTATCTACCAATTAAAAACTAGGGTTTTTTTGCGTGCTCTCCGCTTCATCGGCGTTCCGTCGGCTAAAAATTGAAGGGCTATGGTTTCCAAGCGATTGTTCTGCCCGGCTTCTTCCACCACGATTATCAACATAGGATGGTAATTTCAGTTTTACTTTTCGCCCTGCTTTTTGGATGCGTTCTGTCTATTTCATCATTGCTGATATTGATGGGATTTAGGCGCGTTTTAATACTTAGTTTTATTGGATTAGTCTGTTTTCCCCCTCTTTAAGCTTTTCTGCATAGGCTAGCTAGAAAACTGCATAACATGCCTGCCAAAATTGTGTTCGATCCTCATGTACTACAGAATGATTTGAATTAGAAATTTTAATCTTAGATACTTGGGTATCTGGGTGGTTTAAATGTGATTATGGTTCTGAAGACTCATGTTATATGCGGAGATTTAATCTACAGACTTTATATGTACGTGGATAGGGATTAAGCATGAGTATGGATTGCCTGTGGAACTAAATGACAAATGCATTGCCGCTGTAATGGTGACATTGGGCTGCAATTCTGGAATAGTTGACTATGCACTGGAATTTGCAAAACATTCATATATATTATTATTCAGTCAATACTGCTTATCGGATGTGCTGTTGGATTGCGCTTATTACAAAAACGCATATGTTGGAGCATGGAGATAAAATAAAGTGATGCACCTAACATGGTTACTGAAACAAATTGCATAGTCTGCTACTGAATTGAATGAGCAGAACCATTCCAACTGAGGCAGTTTATATGTTGGGTTGTTCCTACACTGCTAGCTTTGCATACTAGGATAGAATTTAGATTTGATAGGCATATTGAAGTGAGTTGTGCATGAAGGAATGAAGGCATGGAGGCCGTAAGAATGAGGCAAGTTGGAACTGTGACGGTGCACGGTGAGAACATGCATTGACGTTGAATAAAGCATGTGCAGGTGCTAAAACCGCACAAGAGGCTAGCTGTGAGAAGGGTGAGCAGCTACATCTTCCGCGTGGCCAAGAGTGAGTGCAGGCATGGAGAAGAACAATAGGCTGACTGGATATCGATTCGGGCCAGTACGAATATGGTTGAATGAGATGACATCTGTTGTCGAGCAGCTTAAGGTGGGTGTTGTACATGAACTGCAGGTTGAGATTGGGTGTTCCGAAATGGAGTGATAGGCTGAGTTTTTTAAGTAGTACATCTATTTTTCTTGATGGAGCATAATTGTTATGGTCGTTGCCTCGGTAAAGGACATAGGTTGTTGTTGGTGCAGTGATATGTATGCTCGGACATATATGATTTTATGATATGTGTCATGTTGAAGTACATGATTGTGAAAATGGTATATAATATTGTTTAATTGAAATTCATGTGTTTGTCAATGTATTGGATCATATACATGCCTTAACCTTGGGGTACAAAATATTTCTATGCAGATTCATTTTCAAATCTGTATACTAAAAAGAATTGCAATAGTTAGATAAACTTAAATTTTGTTTTCCTAACCGAATAAACTTGAAAACTAGCATTTCACCCCCAAATTCAAATCAAATTCCATTCAGAATTATTCTTAAATATTTTGATAGTTGTTATGCTAGATTGTAAAATATTATTTTGGAGATTTGCAAATTGGTTTACTTACATATATGTTACTGCGTGAAAAGCTAAAATATTCATACCTACCATATTTCCAGTCAAACACACACGCGTCCTAACCATGTGAACATCGCATTTTTGTTAAAACTACAATGTTGCTTTGCTTTGTGATATGAGCACTATCGGGGAATAAGTTTCTTCACTAAATCTATGAGTTTTGATGCAGGTAAACATAGGAAATGGGTTGTTTATTCAAAATTTAGTAAACAAAAATATTCAGAGGTGTGCCACTGATGATGAAAATCAATAACCAAAGCCATCGATGTAGATCGAAAAGGAATTAGTTAGAGAATCAATCATTTCTTCGCAATTCAGATGTGTTAGGTGAGTATCTATTTATTTACTAATTTTCATTTCTTCTCTTTCCATAAATCATTATTTTTAACGTCAAATCCAGCTGTACCTATCAATAGTTCCCCTTCATTTCGACATATGAGTTAATATTATGTCAGTGATTCAGGTTGATTTTTCGATAAATAATATCCCTCTTTTTTATTTAACTAAATAAAGAAAATGAAGCATACATAAGGTAGTTTGATTGAAAGAGATGCAATGAAGGTGCGTCTATTTCTATTGATGTTTTTTTACTGAAGGTTCAAAATTGTGAATAGAAATTTTCTGTTTTATTGAACTAATTTTGTCCTCCTATTTCCCTTTAAGATTAAGAAAGATTTGTCTTTCCACTTTTACATCATAACTCTCATGCTTTAACTGTAAAAATGAATTTAAATACACATCACTACTATTAGTTTGTATATTGAATTTTGAACCTACTCATGCTGATTTTTTTCTACCCGGAGCATTACCTTTTAATAGTTGAAAAAATCATTTTGTTTCAAAATTATTCATATTACTATCATCTGTATGCTGGTGAAAAACGTAAAGCATATTTTGGCATCTCATTTTATGTTTCAAAATTTCAAATTATTCTCCATCCCCAAATCAGAGTTGCGCATCTGCTTTTTGTTGATGATGAACTTCTTTAGACTGTCCGCTAAAATATGTAATTTAGAGATATTTTCCACATCAATATGTTTATTGTCAATGATAAAGTAAATAAATATTTACTGCTATCATCGCTAATTCTAACTGTGTTTTTCTTTAAGGCATACCTTCGTTTCCAAGGGGCAGCATACGATGCACTAACATATGCTGGAGATAACTGCACCGCGTTCGTACTTAACATGTGTTGCTACTGATTTTTATTGATTCATCAATTAGTTATCCCATACACTGCTATTTTTTGCTAAATTAACAGTGATTTAACCACAAAATTTTGGGTATCGTTGCATTTCTAAGAACATACCATTGTCACTCATCTTTTAGGAGGTGTTCGTGTAAACATTGTTTCAAATTAACATGGAATTTTGTCCCTTACTTTTATTCCCGACTCCTCAAATTCACATGTGCATTCTTGAAATGTTAATTTCCAAATGATACGAGTCAAATATCATAATGGATTATGATGGTGTTTTCTCGAATTGTCTTATATTCATAGTCCATTTATTCGTTTCTTAAGTTATTAATATATTTATCAGATTAAACCATTAATAGTACTGTTTACTGGCTGCTTTTGAATCTCTTCCTACTAATCTCTTTGGGGTGTTATTACTACAATTTATTTTTAGTTTACCGTGTCAATTTCAGTTTGTGGTTTATAATCTGGCAATAATACATTTTTTTATCCTTATTGTAAGCATGGGTAAAGTTGTTATAACTTAGAAAAATATTATGCCAGACAATTTTGATATATGTATTATTTGTGCACACATAAAAAATTATCATGTTTTTTTGTTTACCTTAGATTCATCTACACAATGTTCTATTCATTTTTAAAATGTCTTAAATGCACATGTTATCATTCATCATTCAGCATGATAAGTTGTTTTTATATACTATATTAACTCAGCCATGATGATGAGAGTGAAGTGCAACAAATTCAGTTAGATTACTTCTATACTGGAAAGATATTAACTATAATAAAAATGGTGTAGGTATATGTACCAATTGTGTGCCATTTTAGCATCTACCGGCTCATGTTTGACCTACTGTCCAAAGGTATGTATATCAATATTTTTGAAACTCATCCAATATCTTATTCATTTCTAACGGTATAGTAATGAGGACACCTCTATTTCCTATTGATTCGCTTTGTTTTTTTTATTTTCTACTCCTTTTTATAGCCTTTATCAAAATACAAGAAAAAATTTGATGGAGACCATTCATTTTTTGTAAAATTAAACTAGATCCTACATGCCTAGCTATCTAGGGATTAAGCTCATCAGTAAAATAAACATATTTGAAATCCCTTGCTAGACAATACACAACTATGTAGAGAAGCTTTGTTATTCAACTTGATATACTGAGTTTAAATGTGTTAGCAGTCCTTAACGTGTGTCTATAGATAAGTGATTATGGATAAGTAAGTCACTATAAGTAAATTGTCTCACTAATTCATCTAAATGAAATTAATTGGTGTATTAATTCTAAGGTGCATATTTGTATATGTAAATAGATACATATAGACTAAGGTGAATTAAAAGTTCGTATGTAAATGGCTTGCAGCATATATTATGCTCCAATTTTGATCTTTAAAACACAAACTTATATCTCTGATTTTAAGTATGGGTACACCATTTCTTATTAAAAAAAGTGTTAAGTGATAACCTATACATGAAAACTATCAGTCTAAATTTCCAATACTTTAATTTAGAGATTCCAGCAATAGAAAGCTCCTTCTCCAAGTGCTTTAAAAAACAAGTAATACATCAAAAATAACTGGGGAAGGAATGCTATTCTTTTAATTTTATTTGATCAATTTATCTATAAAACTAAAAAATTTCACTTGGGTTTGTCAGCCAATATTCTTTTCTAGAAATTTTTATCTTTTTAGTTCATATGATTTTCCTATTTTTATGTTTTAAAGTTCACATGTCCATTTCATTCCTTTAGTTTTTTTTGCTCAGGCAATATATTTATATAGGAAATGATCCATGTACCTTATTTGTTATTTTATCACGTAAATAAAAGTAATACATTTTTACAAAGTAGTTAAAGATAGTGTTGCTGTCAAGCGAACATTTATATTATTTTATAGCTCATACTTCTATCAATCTATATTCTAGATCTGGAATCAAATCATTGTTGAAGGTACATAATGGGTGAGTGTTGTGTTATATAAATGTATTGAGATGTAGTGGAGTTCTTTCAATTATTAATCGAGTTATATAATACATAACTTAATAGAGGTACGGAAAAAGATTCAAATTTTAGTTACTGCTTGAGTGGACTCCAACTTTTATCTGTTGCACAAGAATGGAATAAATTCTACAACACTGAATCTTTGTTTGTTATTAAACATAAATTCAGAATTTGTTTTTAGCTTATTAAGATCTTTGTAGTAGTTAATTCTTAATTCATTTGCTGCTTTAGAAAAGCGTGTGCATGATGAATGCAAGTACATTTTCAGCTAAGCTAACAACACCGTCCTCTATTTCATGCTATGTTGGTCATTACAGTATGTTCTTAGGTAAAGTATTTGCAAAACTTTACTCATTAATTATACATCTTACCATCCAAATTTAAAAAATCAAGGATTGCTTTTTTTGAAATCCTACTGTGTATGAAGTTAAACTATTTTCAAATCCAAATTACAATTATGTTTTTTCTGTAATTAAAAAAATGCACTTGAGATGAAGTTCATGATTAACTTGACGGCTGTTGGATCTACATATTCAAGAAATCGTGTATGGGTTAAGGGTCTAATTTAGGATGTACTGTGTATGAAATATTTAAATTGTATACATCGTTCAATATTTTTGTGACCACCTTTGTGACTGATTGCTTTGTTTAAGCTTTCCTTACCTATGCTGTAAATTCATCACTCTTGGTTTGTAGCTTCTTTAGATTGAATTCTATTAGAACATGCTATACAAATTATATATGCATGATTGAAATGTCATCGAGTTTAAATCATTTTTTTATACACATTTGTAGAACATTATTTTATACGTGTTGAACCATTAATGTCATGTTGCCCTGCTCTATATTGTGCCAGTTAAAAATATTTTAATCATGCTTTATTACTGTGTTTGCAGTGTTCTTTGAAGCAGCACCGCCTGGAGTAGCGCCTCTTGAGGTAGCAGGTCGGTTTTCTTTCCTTTACATATCATTCATGCCAATATACTTTTCATATTTCCTCGATGAAAACTTTACCACTCACTTTTTACCTTTAGAAAACTATTTATTTCTCTACCTCCTCCTACTGTTTGATTGGTTACATGTAACGTTATTGCTTTACAACTACAGCTTTAGCACTCACCTATAAATTAGAGACTCACTTAATCCCCTTTTTTTAATCATATCTGCATGTATAACATTTACTTTCATATCATTAACAAACGTGCTAACAAGAAGAGAAAAAAATTAATTAAATGGGTTATTTTATGAGATAATTTTGACTCTTTCATTTTTGCAAATACTTTAGACATTATATGCGTCTAATAGTAATTATATTAGAAGTTATGCTTTACTCTTATTTATTTTTACCTTTTTGGTTGTTATGATAAAAATTTGAAGCTTTCAGAAGTTATGGATTGATTTTTTTAGCTTTACAAATTACTTTACCCTTTTGCCAATATACTTTTCGTATAGTGCGTGTAAAAGCTGTATCAATTACATTTTTATGTGCTTAGTTTTTATTATCTGCTACAACAATGGTATTAAGTATTTCATCTATATACTATATTCCATGTTTGATTAAATTGCACCCTCAATTTATATTTATTAGCATACACTGTCTACTTGGAATAACAACAACCTAAAAATACAAGTTACTACATTCCCTACGTTAACTTCATTTTGTACCAATCATTGTTCCGAAAAATGGGCATAGGATACGTATTTTCATATGATTCTTCGAGTATATTTTGTTTCCCACTATCTGTATACTTTTCTCTCTGGAGTTACCTCAAACATGACGTTCCAGAAGGCATTTAACTTTGTTTTCTGCTCTTGCTTTCAACCCAGCCATTATTACCACAAAGGTATACACTAAATTCTTTCACCACTTATTTTGGAACTGTATTGGGGGTAAACCTATTTATATACAAATATGTTCAGCACGCCTATATTAACTGAAGTATATAACCATGACATTAAAATTATTCACGGACAGTTTTGTTTCTTTTTCAGATTGCTGTTGTTGTTTTGGGCAAACATTACCCAGCTGTATGGAATAAAGTTAACAGTTATTGCTTCAGATGATTTTACGCAGCTGCATCATAATGATTTATATTATCATTTCAGAACATTTGGTATTTCAATAATCAAACAAACCTATGTAACAGTTTTTTGTACGCGTATTATGTTATTATTGCTTTAGGTTTTATGTTTCATTTCCTGCGTTGTTGCTTGAGGTTTTCTATTTCTTTCCCTGCTGTTTTGGATGTTTTGAAATTTGTGATATTCAAATTTATTATACATTAACTTAACTCTGGCTGTCAAATGCTATGTCTTCCAACTGGTTCCTATCAACTGTCTATTTACAATCCATTTGGTTTTTCGGCTGTCTCATACATATTTATACCATATACTAATGATATTGTTATAATGCAAATTGATTCAGCAGCTGTATTTCATTTTTTTGTTTTACTATGAACAAACAGTTGATTTTTTTATCCTGCTGTCGTCCGCTTCTCCTAACAAAGAAATTCATCGTTTTATGTTATAAGGAAATAATGCTGAGAATTAATATGTGCATGTGGTGCACAGGGCTCCAAATTGTATGAAATTGCTGACAATTTAAAAAATTATTCTATAAATTATATTTCTATCTTTTTATGAAACAATGTGGCCACTGTTTGTACTATACTCTCAAAGGACATCTTAAAGCTATATGATACAAATTCAATCACAATACTTCTCCAACCATTGGCTCATGGCATAGTCACGTCTTAGACTACTTTCATATTTTTTGTTTTTTTATATCATATTATGTAATGTTCCTCATTTTGGACAAAATATTATAGATGCGTAGAACTCTAAATTGTTGAATCCTATGGCTCACTGATACCAAGATTAATCTAAAGTGGATCGTCCAATCCATATGCGTATTCTATTGTCAAAAAATATTCCCTGTTTCTTTCTATTCACAATTTCAACCGAACAATGCTCTTTTTTGTATATACAGGGGTTATGTAGCTTTATTGAGAAGAGGTGAATAAGGTGAATAATCAGTAATGTGAATACTTTTCTTTTATACAGTGAATGTTGTATGAATTTGTACTGAACATACAAAAGAAAGAAAGTTACACCCAAAATTGTATCTACAATAATAATCAGATGTAATAACAATGATTTAAATATGTGCATCTTTTTTGGCCAAACCATGTGCGAAGCACGGGTTCACACTAGTATACTTATATAATGTAAACCAACTCAAGTGAACTGTAATAAAGGTACAAGTAACTTAAAGAATGCTTGGGATCACCCATTCTTTAAGGATCCGTTAAACTATTTACTATGTAGTAATAAACGCTATATACAGTAGTGTCTAATTAGTAAAGTATAATCATATAGAAAATAGCGTTAAGGGGATGGTGAACCTTAACGCGGTCGGATCTTTAAACCAAAATCGTAGTGGGCTCGATATGGCAGGTGACACGACACACAAGGCAATGCCAGGGTAGATATACCAATTACGCACACGGACTGATGGAAACGCATAGCAGCCACTACCGCTCTACCTCGAACAACACTCCCAAATCAAGGGTGCGCACCAAATCAATCACAAGTAATAGAATGGAATCGAAGAAGTATGTCCGATAAGAGGTGCTACCTCACTAGTCCGAGATCGCTCCTGTTTTAGCCACCTTATGCCAACTCACGGGAGTTGGGTCCATGTATATATACCTTAGGATCGTCGTCACCATCCTACTTCATTCTGGAAACTCCACCGCGTACACAGTTGTCAAAGTGGTTTTCGGTATCGACAGAGAGTATGTCCATATCCGATCCCGGTCTCTTTAACAACCAATCGTTATTATAACCCGTGGTTATAATTTAAAAAAAAGTTTATACTTCAAAATAGAATATCATTTCAAATCCAAATCTTTATCAAAATAAAGATTAAATCAATTCCAAACCATTTCAATATATTTAAAAGATCATATCATTTCAAAACTTCATTTCAAATCATTTCAATATATCAAAATATCATATCTTTCCAAAACTTCATTTCAAATCATTTTTATATGCCAAAATGTCATATCCTTCCAAAACTTCATTTCAAATCATTTTTATATACCAAAATATCATTTGAGTTCAAATCTAAATATTCAACTTTAAATACTTTTTAAATTTAAAGATCTCATTCATTTATTATCATTTCAAGTCACCTTTTAAATAGTTTATATTTCAATCAAAATAATTCATTTAAACCATTTAAAAGTGTAAGTATTATATTTCAATCAAGTATTCAATTTCCAAAGTTTCAATTCAATCATTTATTTCAATTAAATTTCCAAAGACCATTTAAAATCTTATAAATTTCAAATATAGATTTAATCCACAAAATAACTATTCAAATTATAAAATAAATTCCAAAGCTTTATTATCCTATATTTCATAAGTCCAGTATCTTTTAAATAGATTCAAATTACAAGTAAACCAAATATTTTTCATACTAATATAAACTTCAATTATTTATTACAAGATTTAATATCACTTCAAATTCATTTCAAAATATCAAAATATCATTTCAAAACATCATCTATTTAAATTAAATTTAAATACCATTTAATCACATTTCAAAATAGTTGTATTTCCCAAATCAACTATTCCATTTAAATCATATAAAGTCAATTCATTATATTTAATAATTAAATATTTAATTTCCAAATTTAATCTTTTTCAAAGATCATTTATTCATTTGAATTTATTAAACAAAGAAAATTCAACTTTCGCAGCACTTAGAAAATGCTACGAAATGTTATGTTTTAAAATAGTTCATTGACAAAAGACAACACTTAAGTGCTGTAATTGGTTTCTTTTAATTTCAAGAAAACTTTAGTTAAATTAAACAACTATAGCACTTACAAAGTGCTATAATAACCTTTAGTTCAAATTAGCCTTTTAGTTCATTTAAAACTACTACAGCATTTTAAAAATGCTGTAATATCTTTTACATTTCAAGAATGCTGTCAAATCAAATTCAGAGTTTTATTTACAATTTCACACATAATTAACTTTTAATATAAATCATTTTAACTTATAAAATCATATATTTTCACATTTTAAAAACAATCATTTAAATACGTTTATTTCTATGATTTTATAAAGTCAAATTTCCATACAAAGATCAAATTAAATAACAATTAAAATTTTCATTTCTTTAATTAAATTCTTAACTTAACAACTAAGTTTAAATTTCAAAAAATATAACTTATTTCCATTTATTTTACTTAATTAAAATTTCACTTTTAAACAAATTTCACAAAATTCAATTTAAGTTATATTTCCAAATTCAGCTTAAATATCCATTTATTTCATATTTTAAGTTATGCAAAATCATTAACACTTTATAAAATTATTATTACTTAATAAAAATCATTAAATTCATCTTTTAAATCAAGATTGTCATATTTTCTTACTTTACATAAATTCCATTTATAAACAAAATCATAAATTCCAAAATTAGCTTATATTTCAAATTCTACTTCACCATTTACTAAATTCACTTGTTTAATTTGTAGAAAATCACTAATATTTTATAATAATCATTTTAATAAAATTTAAATCAAAATATCATAATATTAACATTTTTAAAATATTTTAAAATTTTCAGAAAATATATAAACCACGGGTCTGTATAAAATTTTCTAGCCTAGGTGAAGTGACACGGATATGTATCATTTCAATCCGTAGTTTACAAAGAAAAACCGGGTTCTATCATTTCAAACCCGCAGTCCCAAGTTAAATAAAATAAATAAAAAGTCGCTCAGGCTTATCATTTCAGCCCATAACGATCTTTCCCTATTCTAAAGTCTGTTCGGGTATGTATCATTTCAACCCATAGTAAACCTAATCTACAGGGAACTTGCAGTGTGATAAACTGATAAAAATGAACAGAATAACATCATATAACAGTAATGGATGATAGAACATATGTAATAACAGGGGTAAACATTATATGATCATATTATAACAGTTATAACAGGATGATAAAATTTTACAGATTCAAATGGTGTCAGTTTACTAGTTATATAAGCACACATTGTCTGGTGAGAATTACTCACTTGTTCGAGCTGGAGATGACAACCACAAACACACGACAAAGATTTCCATAGGCACGAAAGCACGACAATGATTTGAGTTTGGAAGAGCCAAAGCTATACCCCTTGAAAACATTACACAAAACAAATATGAATTACAAACCAAAATATTACAAACAATGCTAGGAATAACTACACAATTCAAAGCTAGAGCTTTTGCACTTGCATTCAACCACTTATACTTCAGCTATGGCCCAGAAAGGCACTGTAATGGGATAGTTTTGGATCAGGTTTGGATCAGGTTCAGGTCATATAGAGGTCGGCCATAGCAATATAAAGAGGAGATGAAGGATATGTGCTTGAATTTCAAAACAAGGCAACACAACTACAAGCAACAACATAGATTTCAAGGCCTAAATGGGTTCGGCCAAGGGACTATTGGGCATGGCCTGATCTGGAAGGATCAACTATAGGTGCTACAAAGGTCCAAGGCTCAGGTTGTGGCTGGTGGTGGTGGTGTTCGGCCTGCCAAAGTGGAGGAGAAAGGTGGTGGAACAAGTTAGGCTAGGCTACGAACATTTAGGTGGAGTCTTGTTCATTTTTAGGTGGGTCTTCTTCATAAAGGGGCACGGCCATGGCTTGGGGCTGGGCTGGAGGAGGTGTTGCCCAGATTTGGTGGTGGTGGAGGAGGCCAAGGTGGATGAGGAAGGAGGAGCTGAGCATAGAAGGTGAGAAAACAAGTGCAAAATCATAAGAAAACAAGTAGAAATTACAATGAAAAGAAGAATTTTTTTACAAAGCTTTACTTCAGGTTAATGGCCGAATTTTTTAGTGATTGAGAAGTTTTATTTATGTGAAAATGAAGCGAGGAAGTGGCTGAAAGAATGATAGGGAACGGCCAAAAAGAATTGAATGCAAGAAGGTTAGGAAAATGAAGAGACGGGAAAACAAAGGGACAAAAGCAACTAAAAAGTCACAAACCTTTTCAAATTTATTTTATATATATTTGTAATTTATAAATACATATAAAAAGTGAGAAATAAAGATAACAACTCAGAAATAAAAATAAATATATTAAATAAGTAATTAAATTTTGAATAAATAGAATTTAAATTAAGAAAATGGCTTAAAAATGCAAACTAAGCTTTAAAAGTTAGAAATAACTTCAGTACACTTTGGGAAAATATATTTTAATTTAAATACATGTAGAATTAATAAAAATAAATTAAAAAGCAGCAAATAAAAGTGAATGCATAAAATAAATAAACAAATTTTAATTATATATAATTAAATTAAGAAAATAGCAAAGAAAAATGGAAACTAGGTTTCATAAATTGAAATAAATTCAAGTAAACTTTAGAAAAATTATACTATCACTTTAAATTTATTAAAAGATAAAAAGATACATAAAATAAAATATTAACACATATAAAAATAAAATATGACAAAGAAAATATAATTTATACAATTTAAAATAACAAAATTGTAGAATAAAACAAATTGCACTCAATATTGAAATATACATAACTTTCACAATTTAACTCCGTTTTCAACGAAACGAAAAGCAGTATTCATGTTATTAAATCTATTTTCATAATAAAAGATAAAATTTAAGATTTTATATAATTTAAATTTGAAGTTTTAAAAGTCAAAGTTTGACCAGTTTGAACAGAAATTCACTTTTCAGTGAAATATCCAATTTATACTAGTTTGAAACTATAATTCACTTAATAATCAACACTTATATTTTTAAAATGAAATGTTTGAAATATAACGAGTTTAAAATAATTTAAAAATAAAAGAAAGTCAATTTTAAATAATATAAAAAATCTAGGGTTGTTATAAAAGTGGTTTTCGGTTTAGACAGAGAGTATGTCCCTAACCGATCCCGAACTCTTCAATAACTACGTAATTATTACATCGATTGATCATTTAATAAACTTTCAAAATAGTTTATATTTTAACCAAAATATCATTGCAATTTCAAAACCATGTTCATACGATATCATTTTCACTTCAAATAAATCCATTTCCAAAATCATATCACTTTCCAAAGTTATATCGCTTTCGAAATCGTAAGTCTTTAAAAATCAAAACACTTTGGAAATCAAAACCTTGAAATTCATAACACTTTGAAACTATAGCTTGAAATCATAACATTTGGGATCCATAACACTTTCTTCTTAAACAGTTTAGATATTAAAATTAGTGTATAAAATAAAATAGTTTATAAAATAAAAATAGTTTATATAAAATAGTTATAAGTTAAAATAGTTAAAATAAAATAATATATATTTAAAATGATTTATATAAAATAGTTTATGTTAAAATAATTTATAAAGTAAAATATAAATAGTTGTAGATATAGTTTAAAAATAATTTATAAAATTGTAATGACCCAAGATTTTAGGAATCTATTCTGAAAAATATAAACAAATTCAAAATGATTTTTGAATTAAAATCTTGAAAGGGAATTGATATAGCTTGATAGTGTATCAGTATGTGTGTACATGTGTGCACAGGAAATGCACATGAACTAAAGCTAAAATCCCTGAACTCTAAGAATAAATACATATTGATATATATGGGAATATATATATATATAGGTTAAATCCTTAAAAGACTGTATGCATAATTAAATATACATATATGGATGCTACTGAATATTTTTGAGTGTACATGTGCATGTGTGTGTCAATACAGAATGATGTATAAATATATATATATATATATATATATATATATATATATAGGTGTACTAATTATTTCAGTAAGACTTATATAAATATATATGTGTTAATAAAATACTAGAGTTCAAATTAGTAAGATAAAATATACAAACATATTTTAGTATATAGGAAGAAAGAAAGAAAAACTGAAGATATAAAAAGGAGTATTCCTCTTGTAAATAAATACAGGAAGTACATGCCATTTACATGAAAGCTAAAAATAGGAAAAAAAAAAGATAAAACAGAGAAATGCTTGGTATAGGCAGAATTAGGAAGAGTATTTGATAAATAATAAAATCAAGTCACATTTTTAGCATGATTGTAGACAAAGGAAAAAGTATTTTCTGAAAAGCAAAATTCTGAAATTAACCAAAAAAGGATGTAACCACTTTTCTCTTCACCTAAATTAAGCCGGGAAGGGTAGAATTTTGGGTTCAAATAAAATACAGATAACATGATTTTTCTGGTGGGCAAAAATGGCTTTAGCCAATACCCAAAACCCTAAGGAAGACCCTGTATATATACATGTATATGCAGCAGCCTCCTCTCCTTCTCAGAAAGAACTTTGAAAAAAAAAAAGAAACAACACCATTGAAATCATAAGACAAGGGAAGGAAGAGAGCTTGAGACTAAAGGCAGAAGTTCATCAATTAATTAAGGAAGCAAAGAAGAGAGCTAGGTGAGAAAACTCACTCAAAAATCTAAGGCAATAAGTCCTAATGTAGGCAGCCAGTTATAAGTAATTTTTCTTAAAAGAGTATTTTCATATATGAATGCTTATCTGTGATTTTAAATCTGAAAATGTTTTGATTCTCTTTGGTTGTTCTACTTGTTTATTTATAAGAAAGCTTTATGTGTAGTTAGTATACATATATGTTTTATGAACCCAGATCTCTGATATGTAGATGCTTAGGAACATAAAATAAATGTTGAATATAGGCAAGTAGTATTGGTTTTGGCTTAACTCAGAGAAATGAAAACAAATTGAGCTGCAATATACTCATGTATAAGTGCTGAGGCTTGAGACAAAGAGGAATTAGGGGTGCAATAGGGTTGCCTATGCGCTGATGCTCCTAATTTAATAAAAAGGCATAAAGATATATACACATAGCAAACAAAAATTTTGTGATTCAGTGAAACCAGATCATTCTGAGTTTAACTCAAGCACAAATGTTTGCAAAAAGGAAAAACTCTCTCAGAAGCCATAAGCTAATGTTAGTTGCCTATACCCCTTTTAAAAATGCCAGAATATATATATATATATATATATATATATATATATATACAGAACCTTATTTAATTAGTCACCAATGGTTGTTTGCTTGTTTGTCTCTGTATGGTTATGAATAATATGAGATGCCATGATATGGATGTTTTTAGTTAGTAAAATGGATCACTGAATGGTTTAGTCATGAAAAATCAAAAGAGTATTATTAACTTAAACCTGATTAGGAAATTGGGGTCAAGAACACTGCAGGAATGACTTGTTTTCTTGAGTAATACAAGTTGACACATGGCTTGTTTAAGTCCTGAGATCTTTGTGTAATGGAGTGAATTAGTTCATTACAGTGTGTCCATTGATTCATAAATATTGCAGATGAGACCAGGATAGATAAATATACCAAGGGAATAATATTTGAGATGATGAGAAAACTAGAGTTTTTCCCAGAATTAAAATATGAGGATTGAATAAATGATTTAACTCATATTGGTTATTTTCCTGTTTGGTATGAATGATTGTTTGACTATGACTGAATTGTATGCTTGAATGTATGTGCCATATTTATATATGTAGTCTCTAGAAAGAAAAATTATAGTGTGCACAGGCACAATGACACAGAGCATGCACACAAGTATGATCTGATTCCAAAGGGCAGAACTTCATGTATATGTATTTAATTTGATTTTAACCTAATTAACTAATTGCTTTTGTGAATTTTCTCATACCAGACATGTGTCTGACCCTAGTGTGCTAATGGCATCTGGGGTGTCTCATTCAAAATGAGGCAGTTTCAAATGCTTTTTCAGGGATTGCAGCAACTAAGTAGGAGTAGGAGCAAGGCTTTGAGAAGAAGATTATAGCATGCTAAACTTAGTTAGATAAGAGCCTAAATGATAAAATCCGCATGTATTAATGATTTAAATTGTTACTTGTATTAAGTGTTGGATATGGGATGGATATTTTGTTAAGTATTTTATTAAGAGATTGACTTGTATCTGGAATTTATGAATCTAGTTAATATCTGATATTAAAAGAAGTTAATCAAAATATTGTAAGTGGATTTAGTAAGAACACCATGTTTAAATTAAATGATTATATTTTATAAATGTATTAGTCAATCTTGAGTCTTTAGAAAGGATTTTAGTTTTTGGAAAATCTGGATAGTTGATTCTCAGAAAAATTAAATGGTTTTATCTTTCTACCATGGCATATGTATACAAAAGATAATAGGCATAGGTTGAATGTTTTTATATGACTGCAAGGTTCCCATAATTTAACTTGTTTCATACAAATGTTTCATGTCTTGTTTTTAAATAAAGAAAGGATCTATAATAAGGGAGTTCAAAGCCAGATCCAAATAGTTGCAGTTATATACGCACATAAACATGTTTTGTGCAAATATTAACACACCTTTTTCCTATGTATTTGTAATAGGAATCTGAATTTCACTTAGATTTTAACCAAATGCATTTTAAATTCCAAACAGATTTTATAAGAAGAAAATCAAACATGGACATATAACACTAAACTATGTGTGGATTGATTAAATTCAATCAACCCAATATCCTCTTGTTTTTCCAGAACTCTGATTCAAACAAGAGAGGCATATGCATCCTCACATGTATGTGCTTATCTTTGTGAATGTACTGATATATTTATATTGGTTAATTGTTTTGATCCTGGATATATTTTGTTTATTGGAAAAAGAAAATGACCCTGGGAAATGTATTTGTAATGAATGATCAATCTATATATCATCTCTGATAGTTCAAAGGAAGTTTAAATCAAATTTAAAAGTGTAAATGAATGTAGGTGGACATCCAGACACATATAAATTGAAGGTGCATATGCATGTACATAGAAATCGAATTTAGACGTCAGTCTAAATAATTTAGACTTCTGAGATTAAACTTAGACGTCAGTCATAATAATTTAGACGTCTGAGGTTAAATGTAGACGTCTGTCACAAAAAAATTAGATGTCTAAATTCAGTTCAAAATGTCTTTTTCTCTCTGTTTCAATTTTAGATCTCTGAGCCGTCTGTCATAATTAGTTAGACGTCTGAGATTAAGTTTAGACGCCTGTCATAAGAATTTAGACGTCTGAACTGCTGATTTTTCCTAATTTGCCTATTTAAAAAGAAACAAGTGGCTATGTCAATAGCTTGTATGGCATTTTGATTTCTATTTGATTAAAATTCCCTTTGATGGAAAAAAATCCTTATGAAATTTAGGGTAGAAATAGGAGGGTCATTTCATTTGGTATCAGAGCTATGTTATTCAACATAGTAGAAGTAAAGATCAAGTTCTTAGATAGAAATAAAAATTTAAAGGAACTAAATATATATATCAATGTTTTCAGTGTGAAAAAAAAAACCCACTGAAATAATAAAATTACCAATCAAACTAACCAGCTATGTAAATTATTATTAGCAAACTATGGTAGGGAGACCACCAAATCAGGGAGTAGGATCTTCCCATGCACCACCAATGGTCAATCTGCAAGACTTGGTGAGAGCATTTAGGGATGGGGCAGGACAAAGGCAAGAAAATCCCTATGAAGAACTCTCAAAATTACTTAAGACATATACTCATTTAGGAGGAAAAAGCTTTGAAGGGACAGAGAGTATCATGGAAATTCAAACATGGTTGAGAACATTGGAAAGAATTTTCAATGACATGCAACTTGATGATCAAAGAAAGAGGCAAGTGGCTTCAAGACAGCTAAAAGGAGTAGCTTTAGGCTGGTGGGAAGTAATCATTGCAGGAAGGAATGAGAATGAAATCACTTGGAATCAATTCAAAGAGATGTTGGAAGCAAGGTTTGTACCAGCATCAGCAAAGACTACCTTGCTAGAAGAATTTATTAGACTTAGACAAGGAACCATGACTGTCTCAGAATACACTCAAAGGTTTGAGGGGCTTTCCACATATGGAGCAATGCTTGTGGCAGATGAGGCATCCAAAAATGATAGGTACATAAAAGGGTTGAACCCAGGACTTAGCAGAGCCATGTTACCCTATGCAGACAAGACTTTTGACCATGTGATAGACTTAGCTTTGAGGTTGGAGCAGCATGACAAGGAAAGGGAGAAGTTCAGAAATTTTAAGAACAATAACACCAAGAAAGATAAGGGGAGGTATCACCCTTATGATAAGAAGAAGGAAGAGGCCAGTAACAAAAGCACTGGAGATGTCAAAGCTAAGGAAACTAAGAAGAAAATTGTGTGCCATCAGTGTGGAAAAGAAGGACACATCAAACCAAGATGTCCAGAATTGAAGGGAGGAGCCTTCAAGTGCTATCTATGTGGGAAAGAGGGGCATATGAAGAGGAATTGTCCTGAGTACAAACAGCAAGGAAAATTGGCAAATTTGGAAGGAAAAGGCAAAGCCACAGTGGAGTGTAACACTGAAAACCATAGCCAAGTGGAAGGTACATTACTTATTTGTACCATACCCATAGCAGTAGTATATGATACTGGGGCAACTCACTCTTTAATTTCTTATGAACTAGTTAAAATGCTAAAACTGAATTGCATATTGGTTGAAACCCCATTGCATATACAAAGTCCACTGGGGAGTTCCAGTGTTTTAAATATGATTTGTGTGGATGTGGAATTAAACATAGGAGGAAATATTTTTATTTCCAATTTATATGTTTTGAATTACCCAAATATAGGTGTTATATTGGGGGTAGACTGGTTAAGGCAATTTAAAGCCATAATTAATTTAGACTCATCCACCATATCATTGCAAAATTCTAGAGGTCAGAGAATCACAGTTTTATGTGAAGTAGCTAAGGAAGGAAAACTATATCATTTAGTTGACTCAGAAAAAGATTTTAGTGAACTAACCATTGAAGAAATTCCCATAGTCAATGAATATTTGGATGTGTTTGGAGAGGTCAAAGGTGTTCCACACCATAGACCAGTAGAGTTCCAGATCAATCTAGTTCCAGGAGCAAGCCCAGTGATTAAAAATCCAACTAGAATGGGGCCAAATGAACTAAAGGAATTAAAGAAACAGTTAGAAGAATTAGAAGAAAAGGGTTTTATAAGACCCAGTAATTCTTGCTAGGGAGCACCAGTGGTATTTGTTAAGAAACAAGATGGAACTTTGAGACTCTGCATAGATTATAGGGAATTAAACAAGGTAACCATTAAAAATAAATACCCATTGCCAAGAATAGATGATCTTTTTGATCAATTAGCAGGGGCAAAAGTATTTTCTAGACTAGATTTAGCATCTGGTTTTCATCAAATGAAGGTGGAAGAATCAAGCATCAAGTACACTGCCTTTAACACTAGGTATGGGTTGTATGAATTTTAAGTTATGCCATTTGGCTTGACCAATGCACCATCATACTTTGTAGATCTAATGAACAGAACCTTTAGAGATTATTTAGACAAGTTTGTGCTTATTTTTATAGATGACATTTTGATTTATTCCAAAACAGTGGAAGAACATAAGCATCATTTGCACCTAGTTTTGTCTAGGTTAAGGGAAAAAGATTTAAAAGCAAAATTTTCAAAATGTGTATTTTGGAAAGAGGAAGTACATTTCCTTGGCCATGTTATATCTGCTCAAGGAATTTCAGTGAACCCCAATAAAGTAGTGGCTATCCAAGCATGGAAGAGACCAAGCACTGTGAGTGAAGTAAGGTCATTTATGGGGATGGCAGGGTATTATAGGAGGTTTATAAAAGATTTTTCAAAAATTTCTACACCACTCACTAACCTAACCAGGAAGAACCAAGCTTTTGTTTGGTCAGAAAAATGTGAGAAGTCTTTTGAACAGTTGAAGGAGGCATTGGTGAATGCTCCAATTTTAAAGGTACCTCATGGAAATGAAGAATTAGTGGTATACACTGATGCTAGTGGATTTGGCTTGGGTGCAGTGCTGATGCAACAAGGCCAAGTCATTGCATATGCATCCATACAACTTAAACCCGAAGTAAGGTATGCCACACATGATCTCGAATTAGCAGCTGTGATCTATGCTTTAAAACTTTGGAGACATTATTTGTTAGGCACAAAGTTTGAACTTTACACTGACCATAAGTCTCTAAAATATTTATTTTCACAAAAAGATTTGAACATGAGGCAACATAGATGGGTGGAGTTCTTAGCTGCCTATGACTTTGACATACTCTATACACCAGGCAAAGCAAACAAAGTTGCAGATGCTCTAAGCAGACAACATGCTAAATTGGCCATGATGATGATATGAGAATTTAAAGACTTGTCTTTGCTAACTGAGTTAGAAATTGGGGAGAATGGTTGTGTGCACATTGATGAGCAGATGCATGGTGCACAAGAAGATAAAGGGAAGTTAAGCTTAATGACACTTCAACCAGATTTAATTCTGAAGGTAGGAAAAATGCAAGAACAGGATGCCAACTTATTAGAGAAGAAAATGCTCCTCTCAAGAGGGGAGGAAGTGATGAATCACCATATTGATAAAAATGGTTATATGAGATACCAGAATAGGATGTGTGTACCAGAGGACACAGAATTGAAGAAAGAGATATTGAATGAATATCATAGAAGTAAATACTCCATACACCCATGCAACACAAAAATGTACCAAAATTTGAAAAGAGACTTCTGGTGGAAGGGGATGAAATCTGATGTAGCTAAATACATTGCCAAATGTATGACTTGCCAACAAGTCAAGGCTGAAACCCAAAGGCCATCAGGGTTGATGCAGCCTCTTAGTGTACCACAGTGGAAGTGGGAAGACGTATCTATGGACTTCATAGATGGACTGCCTAGATCTAAGAGAGGTAATACAAGTATATGGGTGATAGTTGATAGGCTAACCAAGGTAGCACACTTCATCCCAGTCAAGTCAGAAAGAACAGCACCAAAATTAGCTCAAATTTTTATAAAGGAAGTGGTAAAGTTACATGGCATTCCCAAAACCATTGTGAGTGATAGGGATACCATCTTCACTTCAAAATTCTGGAGAAGCTTTCAAGAAGCAATGGGAAGTGAACTATGTTTAAGTACTGCCTACCGTCCTCAATCAGATGGGCAGACTGAGGTAGTAAACAAAGTTTTAGAGGACATGTTGAGGGCATGTATACTGGATTTTGGGGGCAACTGGGAAGATTATCTTCATCTAGTTGAATTTACATACAACAACAGCTACCAAAGCACCATAGGAATGGCTCCATTTGAAGCCTTATATGGAAAACCTTGTTTGTCACCTGTTTGTTGGGTAGAAGCAGGAGAAAGGTCTATTTTAGGACCTGAGTACATACAAGAAACTAAGGAAAAAATTGAGTTGATAAGAAGAAGAATGGCAGCAGCTCAAGATAGGCAAAAGAAATATGCAGACATGAGAAGGAGGCAGGTAGAATATGAAGTGGGAAATTTTGTTTTCATCAAAATCTCACCTATGAAAAATGTGCTGAGGTTTGGAAAACAAGGCAAGTTAACCCCGAGATATATTGGACCATACAAAATTCTGGAAAGAATTGGTCCCTTGGCATATAAGTTGGAATTACCAGAAAACATGCAAGGTATACATGATGTTTTTCATGTATCACAACTGAGAAGGTGGGTCCATGACAAGGCAGAAATTCTTGAGACCCCAACCCAAGTGCAGATAAATTCTAATTTGATTTATGAAAAGGATCCAGTGGGGATTTTGGCAAAAGATGTGAAGAAGTTGAGAAATAAATCTCTGAAACTTGTGAAGGTACAGTGGAGTCTTGATCCTAGTGATTGCACATGGGAATTAGAAGACAAAGTTAGGATGAATTATCCTAAGCTATTTTCAGATTAAAGGTAATTCTGATTTTTTTGATTGTTTTTTTTAGATGCATATGTTTTTAGTTATTATAGAACTAAAAATCTATTTGGTTGAGAATGTACTTGTTCTCTGAATTAAGTTTAAAATTTATTTTAAGCTTAGGAAAATTGTGGGACACAATTCCTAAAAGGAGGGGTGTATGTAATGACCCAAGATTTTAGGAATCTATTCTGAAAAATATAAATAAATTCAAAATGATTTTTGAATTAAAATCTTGAAAGGGAATTGATATAGCTTGATAGTGTATCAGTATGTGTGTACATGTGTGCACAGGAAATGCACATGAACTAAAGCTAAAATCCCTGAACTCTAAGAATAAATACATATTGATATATATGGGAATATATATATATAGGTTAAATCCTTAAAAGACTGTATGCATAATTAAATATACATATATGGATGCTACTGAATATTTTTGAGTGTACATGTGCATGTGTGTGTCAATACAGAATGATGTATAAATATATATATATAGGTGTACTAATTATTTCAGTAAGACTTATATAAATATATATGTGTTAATAAAATACTAGAGTTCAAATTAGTAAGATAAAATATACAGACATATTTTAGTATATAGGAAGAAAGAAAGAAAAACTGAAGATATAAAAAGGAGTATTCCTCTTGTAAATAAATACAGGAAGTACATGCCATTTACATGAAAGCTAAAAATAGAAAAAAAAAGATAAAACAGAGAAATGCTTGGTATAGGCAGAATTAGGAAGATTATTTGATAAATAATAAAATCAAGTCACATTTTTAGCATGATTGTAGACAAAGGAAAAAGTATTTTCTGAAAAGCAAAATTCTGAAATTAACCAAAAAAGGATGTAACCACTTTTCTCTTCACCTAAATTAAGCCGGGAAGGGTAGAATTTTGGGTTCAAATAAAATACAGATAACATGATTTTTCTGGTGGGCAAAAATGGCTTTAGCCAATACCCAAAACCCTAAGGAAGACCCTGTATATATACATGTATATGCAGCAGCCTCCTCTCCTTCTCAGAAAGAACTTTGAAAAAAAACAACACCATAGAAATCATAAGACAAGGGAAGGAAGAGAGCTTGAGACTAAAGGCAGAAGTTCATCAATTAATTAAGGAAGCAAAGAAGAGAGCTAGGTGAGAAAACTCACTCAAAAATCTAAGGCAATAAGTCCTTATGTAGGCAGCCAGTTATAAGTAATTTTTCTTAAAAGAGTATTTTCATATATGAATGCTTATTTGTGATTTTAAATCTGAAAATGTTTTGATTCTCTTTGGTTGTTCTACTTGTTTATTTATAAGAAAGCTTTATGTGTAGTTAGTATACATATATGTTTTATGAACCTAGATCTCTGATATGTAGATGCTTAGGAACATAAAATAAATGTTGAATATAGGCAAGTAGTATTGGTTTTGGCTTAACTCAGAGAAATGAAAACAAATTGAGCTGCAATATACTCATGTATAAGTGCTGAGGCTTGAGACAAAGAGGAATTAGGGGTGCAATAGGGTTGCCTATGCGCTGATGCTCCTAATTTAATAAAAAGGCATAAAGATATATACACATAGCAAACAAAAATTTTGTGATTCAGTGAAACCAGATCATTCTGAGTTTAACTCAAGCACAAATGTTTGCAAAAAGGAAAAACTCTCTCAGAAGCCATAAGCTAATGTTAGTTGCCTATACCCCTTTTAAAAATGCCAGAATATATATATATATATATATATATATATATATATACAGAACCTTATTTAATTAGTCACCAATGGTTGTTTGCTTGTTTGTCTCTGTATGGTTATGAATAATATGAGATGCCATGATATGGATGTTTTTAGTTAGTAAAATGGATCACTGAATGGTTTAGTCATGAAAAATCAAAAGAGTATTATTAACTTAAACCTGATTAGGAAATTGGGGTCAAGAACACTGCAGGAATGACTTGTTTTCTTGAGTAATACAAGTTGACACATGGCTTGTTTAAGTCCTGAGATCTTTGTGTAATGGAGTGAATTAGTTCATTACAGTGTGTCCATTGATTCATAAATATTGCAGATGAGACCAGGATAGATAAATATACCAAGGGAATAATATTTGAGATGATGAGAAAACTAGAGTTTTTCCCAGAATTAAAATATGAGGATTGAATAAATGATTTAACTCATATTGGTTATTTTCCTATTTGGTATGAATGAATGTTTGACTATGACTGAATTGTATGCTTGAATGTATGTGCCATATTTATATATGTAGTCTCTGGAAAGAAAAATTAAAGTGTGCACAGGCACAACGACACAGAGCATGCACACAAGTATGATCTGATTCCAAAGGGCAGAACTTCATGTATATGTATTTAATTTGATTTTAACCTAATTAACTAATTGCTTTTGTGAATTTTCTCATACCAGACATGTGTCTGACCCTAGTGTGCTAATGGCATCTGGGGTGTCTCATTTAAAATGAGGCAGTTTCAAATGCTTTTTCAGGGATTGCAGCAACTAAGTAGGAGTAGGAGCAAGGCTTTGAGAAGAAGATTATAGCATGCTAAACTTAGTTAGATAAGAGCCTAAATGATAAAATCCGCATGTATTAATGATTTAAATTGTTACTTGTATTAAGTGTTGGATATGGGATGGATATTTTGTTAAGTATTTTATTAAGAGATTGACTTGTATCTGGCATTTATGAATCTAGTTAATATCTGATATTAAAAGAAGTTAATCAAAATATTGTAAGTGGATTTAGTAAGAACACCATGTTTAAATTAAATGATTATATTTTATAAATGTATTAGTCAATCTTGAGTCTTTAGAAAGGATTTTAGTTTTTGGAAAATCTGGATAGTTGATTCTCAGAAAAATTAAATGGTTTTATCTTTCTACCATGGCATATGTATACAAAAGATAATAGGCATAGGTTGAATGTTTTTATATGACTGCAAGGTTCCCATAATTTAACTTGTTTCATACAAATGTTTCATGTCTTGTTTTTAAATAAAGAAAGGATCTGTAATAAGGGAGTTCAAAGCCAGATCCAAATAGTTGCAGTTATATACGCACATAAACATGTTTTGTGCAAATATTAACACACCTTTTTCCTATGTATTTGTAATAGGAATCTGAATTTCACTCAGATTTTAACCAAATGCATTTTAAATTCCAAACAGATTTTATAAGAAGAAAATCAAACATGGACATATAACACTAAACTATGTGTGGATTGATTAAATTCAATCAACCCAATATCCTCTTGTTTTTCCAGAACTCTGATTCAAACAAGAGAGGCATATGCATCCTCACATGTATGTGCTTATCTTTGTGAATGTACTGATATATTTATATTGGTTAATTGTTTTGATCCTGGATATATTTTGTTTATTGGAAAAAGAAAATGACCCTGGGAAATGTATTTGTAATGAATGATCAATCTATATATCATCTCTGATAGTTCAAAGGAAGTTTAAATCAAATTTAAAAGTGTAAATGAATGTAGGTGGACATCCAGACACATATAAATTGAAGGTGCATATGCATGTACATAGAAATCGAATTTAGACGTCAGTCTAAATAATTTAGACGTCTGAGATTAAACTTAGACGTCGGTCATAATAATTTAGACGTCTGAGGTTAAATGTAGACGTCTGTCACAAAAAAATTAGTTGTCTGAATTCAGTTCAAAATGTCTTTTTCTCTCTGTTTCAATTTTAGATCTCTGAGCCGTCTGTCATAATTAGTTAGACGTCTAAGATTAAGTTTAGACGCCTGTCATAAGAATTTAGACGTCTGAACTGCTGATTTTGCCTAATTTGCCTATTTAAAAAGAAACAAGTGGCTATGTCAATAGCTTGTATGGCATTTTGATTTCTATTTGATTAAAATTCCCTTTGATGGAAAAAAAAATCCTTATGAAATTTAGGGTAGAAATAGGAGGGTCATTTAAAAAATAGCTTCCACAAATTCACAAATTGATTCAATTTAACTCGACTTCCAAATTCAACTTAATTCAATCTCAATTCATAAATTTCAACTCAATTCAATTTCTTAATAAATAATTTCGAATTATAACGATTTCAAATACAGATTTGAAACACAAAATAAACCATTAAATTTCAATATATTTCAAAGCTTTAAATATTCCACATTTCAAAAACTAAATTTGATAATTCCATTTATATCTCAATTTAATTTCATTTCATTTAGTTTCTGAGATATTTCTTTAATCATTTCAATACATCTAAATACAACTTCAATTTATAAATTTATATAAACAAAATATCCCATTTAAATTTATATAAGTTTGAAATATTCATTTAAGCCACTTTTTAATCAAATTCAAGTTAGAAAACATATCTTAAAATTTCAAATTTAATATATTTCAAATCAAACTTATTTAAGTATAATTCTTAAATAATTAAAAATTCCAAATCAAATTCAAATTTTATCTTTCAACCTGAAACATTATAAACTCTATATTTGAAAATATAAATTTTACATAAATACTTAAACATATTTTATATTGATTCAAATCAACTTTATTAAATCAACTTTAATAAATCTTTAAATCAATATTTATTAAAACCATATATTTCTTTTCAAAACCATAGAAATCAATTTCAAAATATTTATATATATAGACCAACGGTGTCTGTATAAAATTTTCTACCCTATGGTCAAGTGATACGGATATTTATCATTTCAATCGTAATTTAAATTATATACGGGTATTGTGATATCCCGGAAATTTGGCAATATCAATTTAATAATCTTTATAAATAATTAAATTGATTTGTTGATTTTATTTTATAAAATTTACAAGTTTATTCATTTTAAAAGGTTAATAATATTTTAATTGGCAAGTTTATTTCTTTTGAAAAACAAATATCATTCTAATTAGGGAATATCTTTTCTAACAATTTTTAATTGAGAAGATTTATCTTTCTAAAACTTATATAAATATTTTATATTTATAATGTATATATATATTGGTATATATATATTATGAATAGGGAATCTTTTAATTTAATAAAACTATGTTTTCAAATTATAATATATATGTATATATATATTGTTGTTTGAAGTTATGTATTAAAATTCAATAGGATAATTATCAAGCTAATGTTAAAAATATTTTCCATTTAGAATATATATATTTGTATATATTGGAATGGAAAGAGTATTGGATTTGAATTTAATTAAGATGTTTTCAAACTTTAATATTTATATAATTTGTAATTTGACTTAATACTTTTGAAAATGATATTTGAGATTTAAATAACAAGTATAATTTCTTATTTATTATAAATATATATGTAAGCTTAAGTTTAAATAAGATTTAAATAAGAAGTTCATTTGTTTTAATATTCTTTCATTTTAAATTTAAAAACATAAGATAAATTGATTTGTAAATATATATATAGTTAAAATAAGTTTCTCAAGCATATATAAATATGTTATAAATATTTGATTAAAGTATAAGTTACTTAAATAATAGTTTTCACATTTGTATATTTATATAGGAATGTAAAAGCTTAATTATAAAAAGACAAATATATCATTTTATACACATAAATATTTCTTAAATACACATATATGACTTAAGTAAATTAATTAAAAACAAGATTAACACTTGTTAGCTTATTAAGGTGGTTTAGTGACATTTGTAAGAAAATAAGTATAGGTGTAAGTTAGATAATTAACTAAAGGGGACAAGTGGCTTAATTTATCTTTTTGAAAATTTAAGTCATAAATAAATAATATATGAAAGAAGATCTGATTTTACTTTTTAGCTAAAATTCATTTTTCTTCACTCTTCAACTAAAAATAAATTCGAATCTGGAAATCAAAGAAGAATGAAAACCTGGAAACTAAAACTCAAAGCAAAAGAAGAAGTAAATCTGGAAATAAAAATCTGGAAATTCAACTGCAAATCAAAAGGAGATCAAAGGCAAAATTTAATAACAGCTTCAAATCTTCAATTTCAATCTGAAGACATGCAATCAAATAAAGAAATCAACAGCAAGTTTAAATTCAACAAAGCAAAAAGAAATCAAATTCAAAAATCTGGAAAAGCCTGGAAACAACATATGTTCTCTGTTTTTCGAATTCAGGTGAGTAAACATTTTTAAAAACAGTTTTATAAATCTGTGGTTAAAAGTTGATGCATGTGATAGATTGTGCTGTGATGATATATATATGTTTATATGTATATTGTTTATGAATGCATGTTGGAATTGTGAAATGTCTGAGGATATAAGTGCCTGTATAAATTCATCTTCTTAGTTTTATTTACAGGATTTGTTTTTCTTAAGAAAATTCAAATCTCCAAACAGAATCAATATTAGATTTTGATGTTTAAATGAAAGTGGTGTGTTAAAGTATGATAATGGTTATAAAAATAGTTCTAGGATTTTATAATATGAAATTACTTCAAATTTTGAAGAAATACAGTGGAAATCAGAATTTATCGAAAAATCAACCAATCTAATTTCTGGTATAAATTGCATGAATGAATTCGTGATTGTAAATCACGATTTTTAATATACATTAAGTGATTTTTAGTTCGATAATTACTGAGAATTTCTGGGATGATCGGGATTTGGAAATTTGCCAAAT
The DNA here is from genome assembly GCA_030737815.1 of Allium fistulosum. Lineage (NCBI taxonomy): Eukaryota > Viridiplantae > Streptophyta > Magnoliopsida > Asparagales > Amaryllidaceae > Allium > Allium fistulosum. The sequence goes on along the minus strand of CM060902.1, from coordinate 1,361,645,586 downwards.
TCCAGTGATGGACATGATCGAGCTGGTTGATGTTTGTTCTGAAGGAAGATGGTAGCTCGGCGATCAAGGGAAAAATGGTCGCTAGATTTTTCATGTGACGTGGAGGCCGGAAATAGGTGAAGTAGGGTTTTGGTTCCTGTTTTTGTCGAGGAGAATGTCGAGCTTTGTTCGACGACGGTGACGCATCGGGCCGGGTCGCGATGGGGGAAAACGAAGCATGGTTTCGTGATGAAGGTCTGGATGTGGCGGCGAAGCTCCTCGTGGTCGTAGGCGGCGGCGCGAGAGGAATTTGATGATTCGGTTGGTTCCAGAGAAGAGCTCGATTTGCTCGATTTTGTTTGTCGGCAAAATTGTCGAAGCTGGGTGGTCAGGGGTGTTGGACTGGTCGCCGACGATGTGCTAGAGGGAGCGATGTTGGTCGGAAGTCACTCTGATGAACGTGCACGTGCACGTGTGCACGTTTGGGGTGTCTGTTTCGATTTCGTTGGGGAAGACGAAGGCGACTCGGGGAAGTCTCGTGAAGTCTGCTAGTCGACTCGAAGTTGTGGAGTACGAGAGTTTTTCTCGCAAGTGACTCGGGGTTTTAGTTATGTTTGCTCGGGTTGTTCTGGGTTTTTAAAACTGAGAGTTTAATTTACAAATGTTTTCGAGTTTAAAAGCAAAGTAAAAACAAGTTTTCAAGTTAAAGTTATATTCAAATAAATTATAAAGAAATGTTTTAAAATAGATTTCAAGTTTTATTTTGAATGAATAAATTTATAGGATATAATAATTAAGATTTCAAAGATAAATATCTGTTTAATTTATTAAACATGTTTTAACAGGGTTTTTAAAGATTTTAAATATATCAAAATTTAATGTTTAAATTGTTTGTTTCTTAAGTAAAATTTTTATTTCAAATATATAATTGGTTTCTAAATTGGTTTTAATAAAGTTAATAATTGGAATAAGTAATTAAAATAAATAAAGAGTTTATTCTTAATTAGTTAAGTTAAGATTAATTAAGAATAGTAAATTAATAAAATAAATTAAAGTTTAATTACTATTTGTAATTAAGAATAATTACTTAATAAAGTAATTAGTGGATGGTAAATGAATTAATTAAATATTAAGTGATGTTTTATTGATTAATTAATTAATGTAATTAAATTTAGGTTAATTAATAAGGCTAATTGATTAAGATAATCATTTATGATTAATTAAGTATAATTACTTAGTAAAGTAATTAATGGATAATTACTGAATGTAATTAAGAAAGAGAAATTACTTATGGAAGTAATTAAATGGAATTGATTAAGAGTTAATCCCTTGATGTTATTAATTAGAGGATTAATTAATATAATTGATTTGAAATTAATTAATTAAAAAGTAATTAATTAATTAAAGGATTAAGGTTAATAAAAAAATGTGATTAATTACTAGTTAAGGTAATTAATTAAAAGAGAGTAATTAATTAAGGGAGTAATTAAAGATCATTAATTTATGTAATAAATGATGTAATTAAGGATTGATTAATTAAGATTAATTAATCAATAATAAGTGATTAAAGAGTAATTAATTAATATAATTAATTAAGGAGTTAATTAATTAAGGTAGGTAATTAAATAATAGTTAATTACTGTTTATGATTAATTAAGGTTAATTAATGAATGTAGTTAATTAAAGATAAATTAACTAGAAGGTAATTAATTAATGAAGTAATTAGAGGATCATTAATTAATATAAGTAATGAAATTAATCAAGGTTGATTAATGAAAGTAATTAATTATAGATAATTAATTAATGGAAGTAAATGAAGGATCATTAATTATTGTAATTTAATGATGGTAATTAAAGGTTAATTACTGTATATGGTTAAAGGATAATTACTTAAATGTAATTAAAGTGTAATTAATCAAGGAAGATTAATTAAGGAAGATCATTAAGAGATGGTTAATTAATTAATGATTAATTAAGCAAGGATAGGAATTAATTCTTAAGTAATTAATTTAATTTAAGTTGATTAAATTGATTATAATAGAGATTAATAAATGGTTGCTTATGAATGATGGTTGAGTAGAATGTCTGATTTGGTTGATATCTATTGGATGATATGCTATGATATTCTGTGAAATGATATTGGATATATCTGTGATAAATGTGTGATATTTATCTATGTTAATATTGTGTGAATTCAAGTATTGAATTGAATTGTTTAAACCTTTAAACAACTTGGCCTTAAAAGATACGTTTTGGATTTCGATGAGACCGGGATCGGGTTTCCGTATACCGGATTTCCAGGTCTGGAGACCCGAATACCACATCGATCCAAATTAACGATAGGTCGTGAATCTCAAGTGAAGATGAAGTTTCAGAGTGCAAGGGTTATTGTCGTTAACTCTGAGGTCGATTCCAAAACGAGTGTAACGAAATAATGCCTTCGGTTTCGTTCGAACCCGGAACGAACTTGTATGGATTGAATGCTTTCAGAACATCGTCAGGTGGACGATGAGCATTCTAAGTGATATGTTCTGATTAAAGGTAATCGTAACCTCAAGCCTCATCAACCGGGAATGGCTAAAACAGGGGAGGTGCAGCAAGGCTTCATGGGTAGCACCCACTGAGAGCAAGATAGATCCCTGTCTAGAGGTCCCTTTTCTTTTATTCGGCTTAGTGTGTGGTTGGTCGCGCCAACTACGGGATTGTCTTGTTCGGAATTATCCAGTAAGGGATGGTTCCGGCTTTGTGTTGCAGGGGAGCGGGCGTACTCCTCGGTACGGTGATCTAGGCCACGTACTGTGACGGGCGGTACCCCAGTAGCCCTGCCATTGTATGGAAACCCATTCTTCCTACGTGCCCTTACGGTTTTGATTGTATAACCCACTTTGTGGCTAGTATGCTGGAATTTAATAATGTAACAATTTCAGCTATTTCATATTTATTTGAAAACCCTAGACCCTATTATAATACAATCAGATTTCTTATCAAACGTTTTAGTTAGCGTAAGGTAAAAACTTACTCATGTTTATTTGTGTGGAGTCTTACGTGATACTTTTGTTTTCAAAAGTTTTCAAATTTAAGCAATCTAATCGTTTACTCACACCAGACCCATGTCTGACCCAAGTGTTTATTTTCTGTTTTATTAAACTCTTGGGTACTCAAATTTTTACGAGTAGCCAAGGGATTCAGGTTTAGCTTTGACGAATATTCTGGAGGAGCAATGGAGCAGGAGGCTTCGGCGTTCGTAGATATAGTATTCCGCTGTGTTGATATCTGTGATAGTGTCTTGTCTTGTATTTGAGTTGTAATGTCTAGACAGATGTTTATAACTGTCTAGTAAGTGATGTATATGCTGTGTAACTCTGTAAATTGTAGTATACTATGTAATAGTTTATGCTATTAATATAATTTATTCGTTCCGCTGTGAGATCGTTGTTGTTGTTTCTTTCTTTCTTCTTTTCTTTTCTATTTTCTACCCTTTCTTTCTTCATAATGATGCGACTTTCTAGGCATAGAAAGTCGGGTCGTTACATATGGTATCAGAGCGAGGTTGAGCGAATACCTAAGCTTTTGGTTAAGTGAATATCAGAACACTAGGTTGAGTGAATACCTAGGTTCGGAAGGATTGTTCATTAGAGATAGGATCTGTAGCAACCTGTTTGAGTCCGAGTGTATATATATATATATACGAGAGCGCGTATTTGTTAGTTATATAAAATGGCTTTATATTGTGTAAATTGATCGGTTGAGTGGTATATGGATTCTGGTCAATACGAGTAGCTAACGTTATTGATAGGAATCTCTAAACACTTGGACCAGGCCAACGAACACAATATTGTTTTAAAAAGGTAGATGAAATAATTTTACCCAGAAATAATTTCTATATAAAAAGTATCGTTTTAAATATATATATATTTCTACCTATTTGTTGGGTTACCTGTTCGGGTTTTCCAATATAAGTTATAAAGGTAGATAAGGTGGTAGTGTGAGTAACACGACTACCAATAGTTAGAATTTGAGTGTTGAGGTTGGAAGTATATTTGTCGAGATTGTAAACCTAATACCGTCTCGAGTGAACTTTGAAATTGTAAAGATTTCACAATCTCTGAAGAAAAACCTGTTATGGTTCGGAGTTTATCTTAGGAGTTGGATGAGTAGAGTTGGATCTGTCAGTGAGGCAGAAGCGAGTGATGGTATCTTGATACTTCTGGAAGAAGTAGCTGCATGATGAGACACAGTGACTATGGATGTTTTCGAAGATATTTTCTTTGGGACAAGTTTAAGGAGTATGTATACTTCGGTGTTGTGGTTGAGTTCAACATGGTGTTTGTGTTGGTTTGGGTCCGAGTTTCTCGAAGAGCTTTGGTTAGGAAATCTTTGGCATCGGTGGCAGCAGTACAGCTCGGAGTATTCTGTGCATTGGCAGGAAGTTCTTCCGGCTTAGCAGTTTTCTAGAGGTGAAGTTCAGAAGCAACAGAGTGGATCCATTTCTTCGATAGATAGGATAGATAAGTATAAGCTGTTCTGATTAGTAAAGAGAGAACAGTTTTCTTTGCAGTTAGGCTGGGTTGATCGCAAAAAGTGACTTGCGATTGTTTGAGTGTTCTCTTGAGTTATCTGAGATTTTCTGAGATGTGTTGTCCAGTTTGTGCTTGTGTTCTTCATAAGCATTCTTATCTACTCCAGATCAGAGTGGTGTAGCGGAAGCAGTTAGGCGAGTGCTCCTGTTTGTCTTTTCCAGATAGGAGAAGTTAGTTCAGTCTACTGATGGTAGTAGAGTTGTGTTTTGGATTGGGTAGATCTTGAGAGGATCATTGGTTGAGTTATTTTTGGTCCTGTTTGTTTCTAGAAGCATCGGCGAAGGTTGAGTTGATCAGGAAGGATTTGTAGGTAGCCCGAGATCGTCTGAAGATTTTGTGGATAAGAGACGAAGGAATTTGAAATTCGAAGTTGGAGACTTCGTTGTTGTTGAAGTTTTTCTCTGGTTAAAGGGAGCTATAAGATTTGGTAAGTCTGGGAAGTTAGCTCCGAGTTATTTTGGATCTCTTCTGTGATCTAATTTGGATAAGTACTTTGATCTACTAGATTGAATTGTCAGTTTGGATAACTGGAAGTCAATGTATTTTACGTATCTCTGAGGGAGTACGTGTTTGATCTATCTCTGGTTTTGGAACCAGCAGTTCTGGAAGATTTAGTTGTTGAGTCAGACTCGTCTGTAGTCTGATATCTTGTTTAGTTCTATAGATCTAGATGAGTAAGAACTCTATAGCTTAGTATTGTTGATTGTTGGATTTTGTAGAGTGAGTATCCCGGTATATTTATACTTGGGGAAACTCGAGGAAATTCTATCCAGAATTTGTCTGGATAATTAAATTTGTTTGATTAAATTGTTTGCTATGGTTGTTAGAATATGATTGATATGTATGGTTGCTGTTTAAAATTAAAAAAATTGTTGGGTTATTAAATTATCTTTGCTTTTAAATTTCGGGGACGAAATTATTTTAAGGGGGGAGGAATGTGATATCCCGGAAATTTGGCAATATCAATTTAATAATCTTTATAAATAATTAAATTGATTTGTTGATTTTATTTTATAAAATTTACAAGTTTATTCATTTTAAAAGGTTAATAATATTTTAATTGGCAAGTTTATTTCTTTTGAAAAACAAATATCATTCTAATTAGGGAATATCTTTTCTAACAATTTTTAATTGAGAAGATTTATCTTTCTAAAACTTATATAAATATTTTATATTTATAATGTATATATATATTGGTATATATATATTATGAATAGGGAATCTTTTAATTTAATAAAACTATGTTTTCAAATTATAATATATATGTATATATATATTGTTATTTGAAGTTATGTATTAAAATTCAATAGGATAATTATCAAGCTAATGTAAAAAATATTTTCCATTTAGAATATATATATTTGTATATATTGGAATGGAAAGAGTATTGGATTTGAATTTAATTAAGATGTTTTCAAACTTTAATATTTATATAATTTGTAATTTGACTTAATACTTTTGAAAATGATATTTGAGATTTAAATAACAAGTATAATTTCTTATTTATTATAAATATATATGTAAGCTTAAGTTTAAATAAGATTTAAATAAGAAGTTCATTTGTTTTAATATTCTTTCATTTTAAATTTAAAAACATAAGATAAATTGATTTGTAAATATATATATAGTTAAAATAAGTTTCTCAAGCATATATAAATATGTTATAAATATTTGATTAAAGTATAAGTTACTTAAATAATAGTTTTCACATTTGTATATTTATATAGGAATGTAAAAGCTTAATTATAAAAAGACAAATATATCATTTTATACACATAAATATTTCTTAAATACACATATATGACTTAAGTAAATTAATTAATAACAAGATTAACACTTGTTAGCTTATTAAGGTGGTTTAGTGACATTTGTAAGAAAATAAGTATAGGTGTAAGTTAGATAATTAACTAAAGGGGACAAGTGGCTTAATTTATCTTTTTGAAAATTTAAGTCATAAATAAATAATATATGAAAGAAGATCTGATTTTACTTTTCAGCTAAAATTCATTTTTCTTCACTCTTCAACTAAAAATAAATTCGAATCTGGAAATCAAAGAAGAATGAAAACCTGGAAACTAAAACTCAAAGCAAAAGAAGAAGTAAATCTGGAAATAAAAATCTGGAAATTCAACTGCAAATCAAAAGGAGATCAAAGGCAAAATTTAATAACAGCTTCAAATCTTCAATTTCAATCTGAAGACATGCAATCAAATAAAGAAATCAACAGCAAGTTTAAATTCAACAAAGCAAAAAGAAATCAAATTCAAAAATCTGGAAAAGCCTGGAAACAACATATGTTCTCTGTTTTTCGAATTCAGGTGAGTAAACATTTTTAAAAACAGTTTTATAAATCTGTGGTTAAAAGTTGATGCATGTGATAGATTGTGCTGTGATGATATATATATGTTTATATGTATATTGTTTATGAATGCATGTTGGAATTGTGAAATGTCTGAGGATATAAGTGCCTGTATAAATTCATCTTCTCAGTTTTATTTACAGGATTTGTTTTTCTTAAGAAAATTCAAATCTCCAAACAGAATCAATATTAGATTTTGATGTTTAAATGAAAGTGGTGTGTTAAAGTATGATAATGGTTATAAAAATAGTTCTAGGATTTTATAATCTGAAATTACTTCAAATTTTGAAGAAATACAGTGGAAATCAGAATTTGTCGAAAAATCAACCAATCTAATTTCTGGTATAAATTGCATGAATGAATTCGTGATTGTAAATCACGATTTTTAATATACATCAAGTGATTTTTAGTTCGATAATCACTGAGAATTTCTGGGATGATCGGGATTTGGAAATTTGCCAAATTCCGGTGATGGACATGATCGAGCTGGTTGATGTTTGTTCTGAAGGAAGATGGTAGCTCGGCGATCAAGGGAAAAATGGTCGCTAGATTTTTCATGTGACGTGGAGGCCGGAAATAGGTGAAGTAGGGTTTTGGTTCCTGTTTTTGTCGAGGAGAATGTCGAGCTTTGTTCGACGACGGTGACGCATCGGGCCGGGTCGCGATGGGGGAAAACGAAGCATGGTTTCGTGATGAAGGTTTGGATGTGGCGGCGAAGCTCCTCGTGGTCGTAGGCGGCGGCGCGAGAGGAATTTGATGATTCGGTTGGTTCCAGAGAAGAGCTCGATTTGCTCGATTTTGTTTGTCGGCAAAATTGTCGAAGCTGGGTGGTCAGGGGTGTTGGACTGGTCGTCGACGATGTGCTAGAGGGAGCGATGTTGGTCGGAAGTCACTCTGATGAACGTGCACGTGCACGTGTGCACGTTTGGGGTGTCTGTTTCGATTTCGTTGGGGAAGACGAAGGCGACTCGGGGAAGTCTCGTGAAGTCTGCTAGTCGACTCGAAGTTGTGGAGTACGAGAGTTTTTCTCGCAAGTGACTCGGGGTTTTAGTGATGTTTGCTCGGGTTGTTCTGGGTTTTTAAAACTGAGAGTTTAATTTACAAATGTTTTCGAGTTTAAAAGCAAAGTAAAAACAAGTTTTCAAGTTAAAGTTATATTGAAATAAATTATAAAGAAATGTTTTAAAATAGATTTCAAGTTTTATTTTTAATGAATAAATTTATAGGATATAATAATTAAGATTTCAAAGATAAATATCTGTTTAATTTATTAAACATGTTTTAACAGGGTTTTTAAAGATTTTAAATATATAAAAATTTAATGTTTAAATTGTTTGTTTCTTAAGTAAAATTTTTATTTCAAATATATAATTGGTTTCTAAATTGGTTTTAATAAAGTTAATAATTGGAATAAGTAATTAAAATAAATAAAGAGTTTATTCTTAATTAGTTAAGTTAAGATTAATTAAGAATAGTAAATTAATAAAATAAATTAAAGTTTAATTAGTATTTGTAATTAAGAATAATTACTTAATAAAGTAATTAGTGGATGGTAAATGAATTAATTAAAGATTAAGTGATGTTTTATTGATTAATTAATTAATGTAATTAAATTTAGGTTAATTAATAAGGATAATTGATTAAGATAATCATTTATGATTAATTAAGTATAATTACTTAGTAAAGTAATTAATGGATAATTACTGAATGTAATTAAGAAAGAGAAATTACTTATGGAAGTAATTAAATGGAATTGATTAAGAGTTAATCCCTTGATGTTATTAATTAGAGGATTAATTAATATAATTGATTTGAAATTAATTAATTAAAAAGTAATTAATTAATTAAAAAGTAATTAATTAATTAAAGGATTAAGGTTAATAAAAAAATGTGATTAATTACTAGTTAAGGTAATTAATTAAAAGAGAGTAATTAATTAAGGGAGTAATTAAAGATCATTAATTTATGTAATAAATGATGTAATTAAGGATTGATTAATTAAGATTAATTAATCAATAATAAGTGATTAAAGAGTAATTAATTAATATAATTAATTAAGGAGTTAATTAATTAAGGTAGGTAATTAAATAATAGTTAATTACTGTTTATGATTAATTAAGGTTAATTAATGAATGTAGTTAATTAAAGATAAATTAACTAGAAGGTAATTAATTAATGAAGTAATTAGAGGATCATTAATTAATATAAGTAATGAAATTAATCAAGGTTGATTAATGAAAGTAATTAATTATAGATAATTAATTAATGGAAGTAAATGAAGGATCATTAATTATTGTAATTTAATGATGGTAATTAAAGGTTAATTACTGTATATGGTTAAAGGATAATTACTTAAATGTAATTAAAGTGTAATTAATCAAGGAAGATTAATTAAGGAAGATCATTAAGAGATGGTTAATTAATTAATGATTAATTAAGCAAGGATAGGAATTAATTCTTAAGTAATTAATTTAATTTAAGTTGATTAAATTGATTATAATAGAGATTAATAAATGGTTGCTTATGAATGATGGTTGAGTAGAATGTCTGATTTGGTTGATATCTATTGGATGATATGCTATGATATTCTGTGAAATGATATTGGATATATCTGTGATAAATGTGTGATATTTATCTATGTTAATACTGTGTGAATTCAAGTATTGAATTGAATTGTTTAAACCTTTAAACAACTTGGCCTTAAAAGATACGTTTTGGATTTCGATGAGACCGGGATCGGGTTTCCGTATACCGGATTTCCAGGTCTGGAGACCCGAATACCACATCGATCCAAATTAACGATAGGTCGTGAATCTCAAGTGAAGATGAAGTTTCAGAGTGCAAGGGTTATTGTCGTTAACTCTAAGGGTGATTCCAAAACGAGTGTAACGAAATAATGCCTTCGGTTTCGTTCGAACCCGGAACGAACTTGTATGGATTGAATGCTTTCAGAACATCGTCAGGTGGACAATGAGCATTCTAAGTGATATGTTCTGATTAAAGGTAATCGTAACCTCAAGCCTCATCAACCGGGAATGGCTAAAACAGGGGAGGTGCAGCAAGGCTTCGTGGGTAGCACCCACTGAGAGCAAGATAGATCCCTGTCTAGAGGTCCCTTTTCTTTTATTCGGCTTAGTGTGTGGTTGGTCGCGCCAACTACGGGATTGTCTTGTTCGGAATTATCCAGTAAGGGATGGTTCCGGCTTTGTGTTGCAGGGGAGCGGGCGTACTCCTCGGTACGGTGATCTAGGCCACGTACTGTGACGGGCGGTACCCCAGTAGCCCTGCCATTGTATGGAAACCCATTCTTCCTACGTGCCCTTACGGTTTTGATTGTATAACCCACTTTGTGGCTAGTATGCTGGAATTTAATAATGTAACAATTTCAGCTATTTCATATTTATTTGAAAACCCTAGACCCTATTATAATACAATCAGATTTCTTATCAAACGTTTTAGTTAGCGTAAGGTAAAAACTTACTCATGTTTATTTGTGAGGAGTCTTACGTGATACTTTTGTTTTCAAAAGTTTTCAAAGTTAAGCAATCTAATCGTTTACTCACACCAGACCCATGTCTGACCCAAGTGTTTATTTTCTGTTTTATTAAACTCTTGGGTACTCAAATTTTTACGAGTAGCCAAGGGATTCAGGTTTAGCTTTGACGAATATTCTGGAGGAGCAATGGAGCAGGAGGCTTCGGCGTTCGTAGATATAGTATTCCACTGTGTTGATATCTGTGATAGTGTCTTGTCTTGTATTTGAGTTGTAATGTCTAGACAGATGTTTATAACTGTCTAGTAAGTGATGTATATGCTGTGTAACTCTGTAAATTGTAGTATACTATGTAATAGTTTATGCTATTAATATAATTTATTCGTTCCGCTGTGAGATCGTTGTTGTTGTTTCTTTCTTTCTTCTTTTCTTTTCTATTTTCTACCCTTTCTTTCTTCATAATGATGCGACTTTCTGGGCATAGAAAGTCGGGTCGTTACAGGTATATATCTTTTCAACCCGTAATCCCAAATTTAATTCAATGAAAATCGCTTGGGTTTATCATTTCAACACATAACGATTTTCTCCTATTCTATAGACCATTCGGGTATGTATCATTTCAACCCATAGTGAATTCTATAATAATAGGGAACTTGCAGAGTGATAACAGATATGATAATAATATAACAGACATATATCATCAATATAAATAACAGATAATGGTGTCAGGTGTCACAGGTGAACAGATACAGATAATGGCATATATATAGCAATATAAATAATGGATAATGGTGGCAGATGTGTACAGGTGAACAGATACAGATGATAGCATATATATAGCAATGTAAATAACTAGCAGTAGCATATTTCAATTGTCGTTTCAATTGAAATCAAATATAATAAATAAATAACGTTAATCGTGAGTGATTGCTCACCTTTCGAGGCTAGAGAAAACATGAGATGATACAGATACGCACACTGATACAGACGCTGAATTTGAAGTATGAATCTAAGCAAAACAAAAATCGGCACGAATTCAACGGACAAGCTAATAAATAGGAATTGATGAGAAAAATCAAATTGGCTTGATATAGATTGAACAAAACATATACATTATATATTACTCTAAAATCAATATAAAATTTGAAACACAAATTTAATATAAATCTGTATATAATTTAAAATCAATAAATAACTTTTAAAACAAATCTCTCTCTATATATACACTATATACACATATATAAACTCGTGTACCTTTCTTTTATATTTTAGACTTAGCTTAAACATACATACATATTATATTCTTGAATCAATGCATATATATACTTAAATTATCACAACAGTTACACATACTAACAGATAGTATAATTTATATAAACTAATACTCATCTACAAACACATATATATATATATACAAACTGACCACATATAAAGCTTACATAATATTAACAAAATATATCTACCATGTTAAAACTGTTAAAATCATATATGCGACTAAAATTAGATAATATAAATCTATAAAAACCTATGCACTTTCATATCTAACAAGACCCAAAATATTATATAAATTAGTAATATATATATATATAAAGATAACACTATATATATAAACTACTATTTTTTTTAACTTATAACACATATACAGACTGTTATTTGAAATCACCTAAAAAATTTTGACTCGGTAAACAACTAACGTATAAAGTAACGTATATGCTATCATATAATATAACCAGCCTACATATACAGAAAAAAAACAACTAAGGTAAACTATTATATACTTATATACTCATAATGTCAAGACCCAAAAGTCGACCTTCGAAAATCGGCACTCGTACTTCCCTTGTACTCAAAATGCCATAGATTCAAATGCCGAATCTGGTTCTCAGGAGCTTATAACACAGTTAAGTAAATAACACAGCGGAATAAAAGAATAATACTCAATATACATCAGAGATATGATACACAAACAGCAGCGGAAAAGAAAACGATAACATCAGCAGCGGAATAGAATGTCTCCAATAGAATGCTCCAAGATAAGCAACGTCAGTCCCTGAACTCCAAGAACTGAACTAGCTCCAGATAATCTACTAAACCTGAATATCTGAAAAACCCAACTCTAGACTGCCCGTGTGGAAAATGGTGGGCACCCAGAGTTTAGGAAGGGAACAATAAACTCCGGATCAGTCATGGGACTGGTGTGAGCAACAAAAACAGTTTATCTTTAAAAACAAATAGCAGAGATTTTTAAAGTAAATTCGCAATGCTTTGGGAAAATGAAACTACCATAAGACCTCCCACCACACACACAATGCAAACGCAGACTTGGAGGAGATTTCTTCTTATGTTAGTCAAAGATGCTTGCTACGCAAAATCAAATCATTTTTGATATTATTACTAGTGCATAGTGGAAAAGATTTCGAAAGTAGAATATAAATCTTAGCCAGCATAGGTACCATTATATTATGCCTGCTATAGCTGCCTCCTGAGGAGACAGGTTATACAATTTGCAATCGTAAAGGCTCGTATTGTTTCTTTGGATTTCCAACAAATGGTCAGGCTAAGGAACTTCCTTTTCCACGATGGGTACGTCCCTGGAATAGACGACCCGAGAACCTAACCGGATCTCTAACAACACAAGGCCGGGTTACCTCTGCAAAAATAGGTAACTACTGACACGCGTATGCCATCCCCCGATCGTCACCGATCTTCCCGAGGATCCCCGATTCGCAACAACCACAAAGTAATAAACTTGCAGCAACCACAGAGATTAAGTATCTGGGCTCCATACCATGATACCACCTTTATCCAGAAGGAATGACATACACTAAGGGGCGCTACTCCCTAGAACCTTGCTGCATCCTTCCTGTTTTGACCATTTCCGGGGTGTGAGGCTCGACGAAGTCTCGTCCACAAAGCCACGCTTTGTCACAAAGCCATGCTTCGGGTCAAACAAATGATCAACCTATGATCACAAAGATATAAGATCAAACAAATGATCATATCACAAATGATCAAACACTGATCATCACACAGCAACACTCAGCATGCCACATTACCAAATTGGATATATCGCTGATAAATTTCAACTACATAACCTCTGAGCTCGTACGTCTCAGAGAAGGGTGTTAAGCTAAGAGAATAAATTCTCCGCCACCAAACAGAAATGTATTTGAAAGAAATCGGCTTTATATCTCAAAGTGTAATGTCAGACATGTATCCATACAAGTCTGTTCCGGGTTCGAACAGAACCGAAGGCACTTCTCACGAAGCCCTTGCAATTCCGGATAACTCTCAATCACGTTCGGACTTCCCGTCACAAAAGAGTGATATAAATCTCTATACCGGCGCGACTCAGTGCAGAGACATTCGACAGGTTGTCCTTTCATTTTCGAAAAATATCCGGTCTTCAACACCGGTCTTCAAATGCTATCCATATACGACGTATCACTATTCGGAATGAGTTATACGACCCAAAAGTCCTTTCCCGGCTAACCCGAATAGTGAGCGTAATATTTAAAAACATATGGATATTGGGATTTCAATTAAGTCACAACTTAAACCCAAACTTTCTTTTCAAATGGTTTATCAAATTACCATTTTAATCTTTTTTAAACAAAAAGATTTATTTATAGATTTTTCCAAATGAATTCCCATTTCAATTTGATTAACTCGTTAAATCTTTAAAACAAAGATTCAACTTATAGCTTTCAAAACAATTTCATTTCGAATGGTTTAAACAAAATCATCATTTTAAATCTGTTAAAGATAACAGATTCAATTCATAGTTTTCAAAAAGAATTCATTTATAACTTGGAAAACCATTTTTTTCAATTCGTACTTGAAATTCCTTTAAATTGGAATTTCATTTCTTATCTAAAAGCTTTTATCATTTGAAAACAACAGTTTTCAATTTGGAAATCCGATTAATTCATACGAGTTGAAATCCTTGGTTTAAATTCAAATTCCCAAATTAATACTTTAAAATGGTTTAAATTCATATGAACACATTTTTAACCGTAATTTCAAATCATAGGATTCAATTTCAAACTTGAATTCAAATTTAAATCAAATTATTTAAATTTTCAAAACTCGGTTAAGTTATTCAAAATAACTTTTATCCTTGAAATTCCATTTCAAAATCTTTTCACTTTAAACCTAAATTTCCAATTTCAAAATCAATTGAAATTAAAATTTCAATTTCAAAAACATCAAATTTAAATTATCTGTGACTTAACCAATTTCCTCGTGGAATCCATATTTGTGTGTGTAAAAGTGTAGTCCAGGGGTTTTACACACAATAGTGCAGCATCAATCATTACAGATATATCGATAAGCGGTATAATCGATAACGCTTATCTTTATTCACAGATTCATAGATAAAATAAATTTATCGGTCACAAAGATTCACAATTATAATTCGATGTGGGTTTCGGATAACCAACTGAAATCCGACTCCCTGTCGCATCGAAATTCAAATGTCGTTCTATGGGTCAAGGGTTTCATATTCACATAACAATATATACATCAGAGATAAGTAAATTACAGATCACAACATAAATCGGGGTATATCACAAAGCATCACATATCAGGGATATCAAACAATTCATATCATTCAACAGAATCCACACATTTATAAGTAAGATCAATGAATTTATCTGATTAATTTAAATCAGATTTATTTCTTATGAATAAATTATTAATCCTGGTTAATTAATATTAATAATTTACAAATCATTTTGATTTATTATTCCTTAATCATTTAATTCATCAATTTTAATTATTTAATTACTTTAAATTAAGTAATCATCTTCACGTAATTAATTACCTTTAATTACTTATATTAATAAGTCTTAATTAATAAATCAACCTTTAATAAATCACATAAATAAATTAATTCTTGATTAATTGTCCTTGAATTAATTACCTTAATTTATCAATTAACCTTAATCATGTAATTAACTTAATCTTAATCATTAATTGAGAAATTGATAAATTATTCTTTAATTACGGTCATTAATTAACAAATACATATAATATCCAACACAATTTATCTTAAAAAAAACATTAAACTTTTAATGATTTAACTTTGAAACTCGATTAATATCTTGTTCAATAATCTCACGTTGGAGAATATAGCTTACAATCTTTTTGAACCCTTATTTAGTTTAAACCAACTTTTAAAACTTGACTCATTTCAAATACCCGAGACAAACACTTGCCTGATCCGAGCTTTACTTCGAGTCAGAGCTCAAAAATCCCGAGCCAAATTTCATTCTTCCCCAGCCTTTCCCTCTTCTTCTTTCATAACTAATTTTTTTTCTTAAACTGCTATTTACCAACCCAGTTCTTCGAGCCATTACCCCAATTACTCGAGTACAACTTCGAGCTTCCCCAAAACATCTGAAATCCTCGAAACCCATTTCTTCCCCAACCATTTCACTAACACAAACTATTATACGTGCACGTGCACAGCTCAGGCGTGCCTCTCCAGTCGGTCTCCCATCATCGATCACGTTGACGATCATCCACCAACCAACTTCCGGTCACCAGAACGCTGATGTTTCCTCGACATCGAATTTGAGTTCAAAGTCGAATCTGGAAACAAACAAAGAAACAAAAACAGCCAGAACTCTCAACCTGGAAATGCCGCCATCCTCGCCACCCCGACAACCAGCAACCCTCAAACTCCGGTCATCTATCCGCCACTACTCCACTTGCCATTACCCAAAACCACAGGACACTCGATCGAACAATGGTGGCAAACGAAACCAAAAATAAGCACGCGACAAAACTAGGTCACCAGACTTAGACCCCTCGCCGCCGCTTCCACAGCCAACTGCACCACCTTCCCCCATTTTTCCCTTGACCACCGATCACCCCCGCACCTCCAGATCACGTCTCGTCTTCCCCGATCAACCCGATCGCCCACGGTGACTAAAAATGCCCAAAACAGTCGAACACGAACTGCACCTCGCTCCCTCTACTAAAAATTACGATTCTTATTTTAAAAATCAAGTTTTAGCATATAGATTCCATTCGTATACCTGAACTTAAAATGAAGAGATTCGAAAATTTGCTCATCTTAAGTTTATTCTGATAATTTGGGTTTCCAGAGACAATTTAAGGTTGTTTTAACTTAAATGAAATTTTAAATTAAAGCTTAAGGTAAAACAATCAAGTTTGTTTAGACATCAAAGTCTATAGAGGATTTAGAGGAAGAAATTTGAATTTCTAAATCAAATTAAAGCCTGTGGACTAATAGAGACATATATATCTGTTTATACAGATATGTACAGACATATGCACATAGTTTATATACATGCAAAACACATACATCTATCATTTGCCTAGGCATTCATCATCACAGATATTAGAATCAAGAGAATGGTTTCGAAAATGAAGTTTGCTCACCTTCATTTATTTCCAGAAAATGAACAGAGAACAGAGTTGCTCCTCTTCTTTGCTTTTAAATCTGTTGAAGCTTTGGTTTTTGTTGAACTTTGATTTCTTTAACTGAAGTTTTTTTTTTGTTTATATTCAAGATGATACACTTTAGTTTTTCTCAGTTTGAAATGGAACGAAAATGAAAATAAGTGAGGAGAGCTGATATACAATTGAGTTTACAAGTGATCAGTGATATTTTTCTTTTTATTGTTTGACTAGCCTGTTTTCTTGGTGGCTGATATGATATCAGTGAGTACAAATGTTTATGCTTGCCTACATTTTTTTTTAGCTCGGCTGTACTCGTATGGGGCTGAAGATAATATTTGTGTGTACTTGAGAAGATAGGGTATTAAATGCAATGTCCTATATGTTTCCCTGCATATCTTATTTATTTTCCAGAATTTCAAGTGTTTACTTATGTCTATATATTATAACTATGCTTCTATTCTAACTTATCTTCTTATGTTTAAGTGGAATGTTTCTAAAACAAAACTACATGTTTATCTGGTTTTCTTTATATTTCCCTATATAAAATTTTGGTCATATTTCATATTTGAATGTAAGTTGTTTCTTTGTACTCACTTTAAAATGTAAATAAGTTTCTATTTTGTTCTATATACATCCATTTGAATTCAAATTTTATTCCAAATCCAATGTGTATATATATATATGTTTCTTCTTTTGACTTTATAAACATATTATAAAAGTTGTTTTAGTTAGGTCATAAATTTTATCTTTTGACTTATGTAATTATACTTATGCTTTAACCATACTATTCTATTTGTATGTATTTTGTAAGCCAAAGATATTTATTTTTTTATCTTTCTTATTATTATCATATACACATTATTTTGAAAGAAAATACTATTAACAAGAATTTATTTTGTATAACGATATTTTGCTTTAAAGTTTTAACTATCAACATTTTGTAAATCATTTATTTATTAAATATGACTTAAATTTTCAAATTCAATATATATACAAATTTTCAAATCTATAACTTAAATATATATTTTTGATTCGAATATCGGGGAAACTCGCTTCACTTTATCAAATTAAATTTTACAATTTTTATTCAAAAATTCAATAAATTATCGATTTAAATTTATATAAAATTCGGGGTCGTTACACATAACATCTTAAAATCAATAACTAATTTATTATAATATATAAAACTTAAACAGTAACAGAAAGTACTATATAGAGTAACAAATATATACAACACAGTAAACATTTATACTTTTAAGCACACATGCATATATCTAAAACTTACATCATTTCAATACATATATAATACATGTTACAGACAACTCAACAGAATCTTAGTCATATAAACTAATATATATATATATACAACTCATACATATTCTTCTGTTATGACTTTAAGATCCAAAACAATTACAAAGTACAACTCAACATATACTATACAAATTCATACCCAGACATATTAAAGAAATAATATACATTACTAAATAAACTAATATATAATAGCAGATTATATAACTAACATACACTAAACTGTCATATCATATATATATATATACTAAAAAAACTATTCCATATATTATAATAAAATTGAGCTTGATAAGATGTATAATATTTATAAAACACATACAAGTAGATATGTATAAACATAAACTGTTAATAAAATAAAAGAGTACATATAGATATATCCTGTAACTAGAAAAATACCAGACTTTGCAAAGACACTCAGTGCTAATAAAAATAAGAGCAATATATATCATACATATGAATCTATATATATAAAGCACATACGTATAAAACTAAACTCAAAAGCTTAAATAGAAAACTTATGTAACAGTATATATTTATAGAAAAATAAATAGACTTATGTAACTATATATATTAGAACATATACAGCAACTGAAAATTTTGTATCTAATTAACATATTATAACCAGGCCCGGCCTTTATACTGGGCAAACTGGGCAACTGCCCAGGGCCCTATTTTTAGGGGGGCCCAATATTTTTTATAATTTCATTATCATTTTGCTTATATCAACTGAAACCCTAGCTGCAAGCCCATCTAGGAACAAAGCGAAGAGCAGTAATTAGTAATTACATTCAGAGAATCAGAAATCACTTCGTTTTACACGAAATTGCCTCGTCTTCTCTGCCTTCCTTCTTCTCAACGATTATTTTTTGTGAATTCTCTTTTATAGCTTTCTACTTGGCTTTATTAATTATAATTAGTTTTGAAAGCAAGCATCTCAGTAAAGCTCTTCAGTCTTCACCTCAGCAACACAACATCTTCTCAGGCTCTCAGCAAATCTCTCCATTCCAGCACAGCAGCATCCTCTCGGCTCTCAACTATCAATCAATTTTGGTTCTTGAAAGCAAGCTTTGAACAATCACAATCAGCAACAAGACAACAAAACCGTGGTATGTGAATTGAGGTATTCTAGTTTTTTGATCAAATCAGCAATGTTTTTGTCAAATTTCAATATATTGTGGAATCATGAACTAAAATAGGAAATTTATCTTGTAATATATCTTGATTCCAAAATTACATGATTTAGAAATAAATTTATTTACGTGAATGTTTTTAATATCATTTAAGATAATTGTATATTAATTGATTATTTGGATTAACATTGTTTTCTTATAATTAATGAATTGCAGGCTGTTCAGGCTGTTCATACCAATTCAGTGTTACTGTTTACTATTTGCCAATTGCCATAATTGAAGTATTTGGAGAAGGAAATCAACCTACAAATCAGGTTCTATTGTTACTGAATATTAATTAGCTGATTTTATTGCTTTAATTGTTGGATTGAAATTATGAAACATCCTTCTGGAAGCCAAAAAAGGAAAAAGAAACAAAGGCAACAAAATATTGCTCAAAGTTTAAAGTTTTCACTTAATAAATTTTTTGATAAGCAATCAAAATTTTCAATTGAATCCGAGCTACAAATTAACTTAGAGGAAAATGAAAATGATGCCAATTTATTAGATCAATCTAAGCGGCAAACCGTTTATGAAGAAGTAAGTGAAAATAAAAATGAAATAAATGAAGAATTTAATGATGAAAATGTAGACGTAATTGAAGAAACAAGTGGTGCTAATAATATTCATACTAATGAATTTACCGTCAATGAAAATGATGCAACTTTATCAAATCAATTTCATTAACAAATCAATTGCGAAGAATTAAAAGGAAATGAAAATGATATGGATGATGATATCAACAATCTTGAATATCAGAAAACAAGCTTTAATTTAAATATTTACGACCCTAGAGTTTGGGATAATCTTAGTGGAAATATGCGTGATTTACTTGTTGAAAATGGCCCAAAACGAGAAGCTAATATCAAATATCCTTTAGACGAACACTCTAGAAAATTTTCCTCAATTCATTATACTCAAATTTTACCAAACGGTGAGAGTCGTGATAGAGAATGGTTAGTATACTCAAAAGAGTTGGATAAAGTTTTCTGCTTTTGTTGTAATTTGTTCAAAACTAAGTTGTCTCGAAGTCAACTAGCGAGTGATGGAATTAGAGATTGGAAACATCTTAGCAAGACAATTGAACAACATGAAAATAGTATCGAACATCTTCAAAATTTAAAATCATTAAAGATGTTAAAATTTAGATTAAAGAAAAATCAAACTATTTTTCTAAATATTTTTCTATTATTTTAGATTACACTCCTAATTCAAGTCACAAAGAACAAATGACTTTAATAGTAAGATGCGTGGATATGTTAAGTACACCAATAAAAATTGAAGAATTTTTTTTAGAGTTCATTAATGTTGTAGATACAACCGGTTTGGCCCTTTTTAATGAACTGCAAGTTGTAATGACAAAGCTTGGACTTGATATTGATGATATAAGGGGACAAGGGTATGATAATGGATCTAATATGAGCGAAAGACATCAAGGAGTACAAACAATGTAACGACCCGTAAATTTCAACTGTTTTAATAACGTAATTAGTTGAAATTTTGTGAAATTTTAAACGATAAAATTTTGAAATAAAAATTTAATATTTGGAGTACGTCCAGTTAAATATAGCAACTGGTAAATTTTCGTCCGAAAATATGGAAATTTATTTCGCGCGTAAATTCACTTCAATTTAATCAGTTAAAAAGCGATGAAAATAAAATGTTTCCGAACCTAAATATTTTTATATAGAAAAAATTCTAAACCATCTTCTGAGCAAGACGTCAGTTTGTCGTTTTTCCAAATTTGGACTTCTATTGCTCTGTTCATCTTATTTCTGACAAATTAGCAGCATTTCGGTACCGATATCGACTTTTGAACGGATGATCGTACCACTAACATCTGTATACCGTTTTGACCGTCTCATCGTGCTGATCTCTGTGGTATATTCAATTCCGTGTTCCGAAGTCTGGTAAGCAGCGGAAGCCGCGTAAACGGTAACCATATCGGTAACCGGTTGTGCCATTTTGTTTCTTCCGTCTATTCATTTACCCAACCTCTGACTTTTACTATCCTCGACCTTTCCTTTTCTACCGGTTCACTGTTTCTTTTATTTATTTCTTTATTTATATATATATTTTTTAACTGTTCATTTTTCGTTCACCTTACTTTTGTGTAGAAAAAGAGAAATGTAAAGTTATAACCTGCTACTTCTTCGGCTTGTTCCTCTTGCCTCTCTATCTTCCAAGTCATCCTTCCACCTCCCCTCTCTCCCTCAATCTCCTCCTCCTCTACTCACGTCACCTACCCATTGCCGCCCATTCCCTGATCTGCTTCCACTCACTCCATCACCACACAGGCAAGCTTCCGCTCGACCTGACTCCCTCACAGCTTCCCAAACCTTTATTCACCTACAACCGAACATCCTCTCCATCCTACCTTATGACAGCCTTCACTCCATTGTTCATGCCAGCTACCCCACACCTCAACGCCGAACCACCAACGACCATGCACCCATCCCTTCGGCCAAGCGCCGAGATCTCTAGACCACCACTCACGCACGCCTACCCACCTCCCAGCGTGCCGCACTTCCTCTGCTTTCGCCCTCCCTACACAGCCTCAACAGAGACTGCAGCTCCACCGACACTCGCCACTAAGCCCTCTTCGTTCCCCTCGTTCACAAGCCACCGAACCGAGCATCTCCTTCCTTCACTTCGTGAGTGCTTGTTGTTTTGTTTTATACTTTTTCTATTAACAATATTTTCCCTATACTCTACAGTTTACAGTTTATTATTTGATATGTTTAATATATATAACAATGTCAGTCTATGTATAATAACTTCTGAAGCTTTCTATGGGTTATAAAGTACATAAATTGGTTTATATATATATTTTGTTAAATGTAAGTATTTGGTTTTCTGAATATGTTTATGCGGAGCTATTTTAGGCTGACGGCATATATGCATATGGTTATGTAGTGTTAGCTGTTAGCCCATATGTATAAGAATTTATATTAGTATATATATACACCTGAGTTGGTTTTGAATATACTTATATAATCAGCAGTTTATATGGATAAAGTAAGTTTCTAATAGTTAATTTATAATATACGCTGCAGACTTCACGGGTGTGTATCCATATATTTACTTATGTTTAAAGAGTTTCAAGTTTGAATGTTGCAGTAAAAGTATGGTACTTTTAAAAAAAAAAATTGTTGAGATGAACATACATTATATATATATATAAAGGGGTAGGTTCGCATATCCATATTGTTAGACCTTAGCAGCTCTTCTCTATCAATATGCATGTTAATATATTGAGATATGTTGATTCATATATCAGTTTTAATGACCGTGATTGTTGAAATATATATAGTGCAGTTATAAGTATATATATATAATAGTTTCATATATTTGAAGCGTTTGAGTTTTATGTATAAGTTTATAAGTATAGGTATATGGTTATCTAATTATATCAACTCGGATCCGTTGTTTAAAGCATATATTATGTTTTATGATATAGTACGTGTAGTATAATATAAGTATAAGTATTTTATATCATGTTGCTGTATATAATATATAAGAAGTTATATAAAAGAAGTATATACTATTTAGTAACTAAGTATATGGGTTAAAATGGTTGTTGCTGTCATAAGTTCTCTGTTCATTTAGTATATTTGTTATTTATATGACCTGTTAGACTATATTAGCTATATACTAAGCTTTTGAGTTTATGTACATATTATAGTGACACGTTTATGTATATATATTTATATTTCTTTAATATATCTTGTTGGTGTAGATAAGTATAGATGTGATCTGATGGGTTTATATTATATATGAGTTTTAGGTTGGTTATGTATTCGTAAAATATATACTGTATCTACTATATGTTGACAATATAAATTTAATGTGTTTAAATATATATATATATATATATAAGTTATGTTATGATTTTGAAATATACATTTAATCACAATATATATGTTTAAATTAATATTGATTTAAAAATGTATATGTATTTTTAAATTGAATATCGGGTTTAAGGAAAAATAGTATAATATATATTTCGTTTCGGTAATATCAAACTGATTTTGGTTCTTGATTTCCAATTTATCAGCTCTGTCCGACAAACTTGTTTCCATCGTGTTTTGCTTCAAATATCGTGCTTGGATTCGTAACTCTTCCCATTCTCGTTCATCTCTAGCCTCGGAAGGTAAGCACTCACTCACGATTAACGTTCTTTTATTTATTAAATTTGATTTCAATTGAAACGACAATTGAAATATACTGTTGTTAGTTAATTACACTATTATATATGCTATTGTCTGTATCAGTTCACCTGTGACATCTGACACCATTATCTGTTAATTAGTTATGCGATAATAATACAGTTTGGCTGAAATTGATTGATTGTTGATGTTTATATTGGACGTTAAATTGTTAATGTTAAAATGATAAATAGTATGAAATTGAACTTGATATAGAATAATTAAATGTTAAATTTGATTTACTGACATTTGTATAATATGACCCCTTTAACTGTTGAATTTATTGACACGTAGGATTTGTTTAATTACATTTTGAACCACTGAATGTATGTTGTTAAACTGATGATGTATGAAATTGTAATTGAATGACAAGTGAAAACCGTAATGTAATAATCTTTAATCTGCATGAAATGATAGTGTAGATTCTAGAAATAATTATATTAATTCGTACAAACAACAATGCGAATTAATACGGTTATTTCAGGATTATTGAATTGATTATTGGATTGTTATTGATTGTTGTTATTGCTTGTTTATTTACTTTGACACCATCCCAGTTATCACACTGCAAGTTCCCTTTGTTATGCTATGATTTTGAATTGAATTGGAATCGGGTTGAAATGATAAATACCCAAATTGAACAATGACCTAGGATAGAGAATTAAATAAAACCCGATTGGTCAATAATTTGATTTAAAATAAAATGAAGATTTTATTTGAATAAATAAATATGGTTTTGAAATGAAGTTGAATTTTGAATTTTTAATAAAAGGAAAATGTTAATATTTAATAAATTTGAAACAAAATATTAACAATGTAATTGATGAAAGAACGATGCTTAATTTGAGAAATGATTGAATTAAGTTGAAATGATTTAATAATTAAGTTTGAAATTATAATTGAGTTTGAAATTATTAAACTTTGAAATTATTTAATAATTAAGTTTTGAATTATTTAATAATTAAATAAGATTGAATTATTTAATGATTTAATTGATTTGGATTCTTTAATAAGAGAAATTGAATTTTTGAATAAGTGAATTTTACTTCGTAATAACTAAAATTGAGTTTCTTTATTAATTAAGTTTTGGAAAATTATTTAAGTAAGTAAATAAGTGAAATTGAATTTCTTTAAACAAGAAATGAAAATGTGATTTATTGGAATTAATGTAAGGCTTGAAATGTTAAAGAATTTGATTTGACGAATTTAATTTAATTAAATTTGTAAGTTTTTGATATAATGGAGTTGAATTTAAATAATGAATTTAATGAATTGGAAATTTAATAGAATTGTTTTGAATGGCAAATTTACTTAATGAATATTGAATGAAATCAATAAATGAATGTAAATTGATTTGAATGTTAAAACTAAATTGATTCTAATGATTTCAAAATGAAACTTTTGTACGAACTTGAATCAATATTTGAATTGGTTTAAATAAAGATTGAAATTGAATTATAAGATTTTGAAATGGTAATTATGAAGTTTTGAAACGTAAATATTGGAAATTGATTTAGAAAGACAAACGAAATGTTGATTTATAAATTCTAAATGGAATTGAAATTGATTTGGTTTTGAAATATATAAACGACCAATCGGTGTAATAATTACGAAAGTTATTAAAGAGACCGGGATCGGTAATGGATATACTCTCTATCTGAACCAAAACCACTTTAATAACTATACGCGGAGTGATGATCCAGAATGAAGTGGTTGGAATGATGTACGTGTTGACTGAAGAAAGAGAACGATAATGGATAGCCTTGACACTTGTGTCAAATTGGAAATGACTAAAACATGAGCTGTGCCGGGCCAATGGAGGATTAGCTACCTCAAGTGGACACACTTCTTCGAACTACTTATACTTGTTGTCGATTGGTGCACCCTTGATTTTGGGAGTGTTGTTCCACGGTGTTGCGGGCGCTGCGGCGTTGCGTTCTCACTAGTCCGGATCAGGCGAACGGTAGTATCACTACCTTGGGTATTGCCTCATGTGCCTTGTCATACTTGTATTCCATTTATGCGCGACCACTACGATTTTGATTTGTACCTTTAGTATATGGATTGCCCTCTGGTGACTTCCGGTTTTGGGGAAACTACGGTCTTGTATATGCTTTTGGGAATAAAAATGTGTTAAGGGTGGAATGGGCCATGACTTAACGCTATTTTGATATCTTATTATTACTGATAGACATTATCTACTTATCGTACATTACTACCTAGTAGATAGTTTAACGGATCCTTAAAGGATGGTTATTCCAAACATCCTTTGAGTTACTTGTATTTCAATTGCTATTTCACTTGAGTTGGATTTATTAATATAAGAATGTTAATCCTGACTCGAGTGTCTTGTGTTTTTGCTTTACGATCGGGTCAGACTGAGTGTACCAGTATTCGAGACTCACCTTTGAAGTTGGAGCTTTGCTTGAAGATCCAGCCATCTATTCTGCTTTTAGTATTCGATGATTCCAGTGATGTATTCTGATTTGTATCTGATGTATCGTATTACTCTTCTGTTGTAAACTCTGATGTATTTTATATATTCATATAGTAGCTTCATGAACTACTATCTCTTTTATTTCCGCTGCAACTTATTACTCTGTGTCTGTGATCTGTGATTATTTTATTTACTGTATATGTTCAGTTTTGCCAAATTTAAATTAACAACGCGGTATTTTGAGCAATTCAACTCCGGCATGAGTGTCTACCTATACACTTATAATGGACGCGAATGGTCCAAAATTCTAGGACGTTACAGTTGGTATCAGAGCTTTGGTAGCTCTAGGCAAAACTCAACATATAGGGTAAATGTATTTACAGAATCACTCTCATTCGAGTTTCAATCTCTTCCTTCTGATTCAGTTTCATTCGTGTCCCTCACTATTCGTCTCCTTTCAATTCTGGAGCATCACATAACTCCACTTCGAATGACCCTTATAGTGAATCGGCTGTCTCGCCAAACTTCGAATGATTTGTAAAGGGGTGAAACTCCTTTATAATAGGCATCGATTTACCGGAGATTTCTGTATCCTCGGTTTACGATGCTATTTATCTCCTGCTATACCTGAATTCTATTTCTTGAGATCGAATGTTGATTTACCATGGAATTCTGCATCGATCTTATTCTTGAAGTTACGGACGACCCAGCTAAGGTTGTCCGTGAATTAAATAAACTCATCCATCTCCCGATTGTGGTAATTGAATTATCTTATCTTCTGTTTCAAACTTATTTTCGAATCAAAATTTTCTTTGATTTGAGTCAACAAAAATTTGAATCCCTATCCTTATTTTGAAAACCCATTCCTGTATCATCGAGCAAAGAAATGTATTTCTAAATTTATATTAAAAATGTTGTTTTCAAATTTGATAAACAAAATAGTTTTGAATGATTATATTATATATAAATATAAGTTTTCTGAAATTAAATTGTTAATGAATTTGTTGTCTGAAATAATAATATTTGATTTTCATTTATTGTTTTGTAAACCATTGACTATTGCATAATATAAATAAATGAATTTATAAACTTGGTTATAAATTGATTGGAATTGGAAATGAATTTAATTTAGAAATTTGAGAATTTATTAGTTTCCGGTGATTTCGAATTTTGGTTTTAAAATTTTACAGTATATATTATTGAAGGTATTTTCGAATAGAAATCGTTTTCAATGAATTTTTTTAAAAATGTTGAAATCAGTGCTCTTCTCTTTGTCGCTGGAAAATAATTTCGGTGATGGCGGCCACATCATCGACATTCATTTTCGAGTTTCGAAGTGGAGATACTATTCTGTAGCATTGCTACGGTTTGTTTTGAAAAATATTTTGATTTGAACTTCTTCAGTATAATTTGATTTATATATATATAAGTATCTTATTTTAAAATTAAATTTGATTTGATATAAATATATAGATATATTTCTAAATTGTTTGAAGAAAATCGGAGATTTAAATTCTTAAATTTTAGGTTAAAGATGATTTCAATTATAAACTGAAGTCAAATTCTTGGATAAATATTTAACTTGAAATAATTGGATTTGAAAATATTATTTGTATAGTATTAAATTGCATTTCAATATAACTTACCTAAATTATTCAGAAGTTGAATATGTAATTGGATAATATATAAGATAAATTGAATTTATAAATAAAATTTGAGTGTTTATGATAAATGTTATAAACTAATTTTGACTATAAAGATGTTAATAGAGTTAGATAGGATAATAAGTAAAACTCAGTTAATAATGAAAGGAATTTGTTTTGAAAGAATTAATAAATTGAAATTTGATCAACTTAAGAAAATACCTTGAATTTGAAAGAAATTAGTAAATATAAATTAATTTAAATCGAAGCTTTTATGGTTTAAATTAATTTATATGGGTTAAATATATGTGGTTAGATATATTAAGTAGAATAAATTTAACAATAATTTGGAATAAAGAAGAATTTAAATTGTTGAAAATAAATATGATTATAATTAAAGACTATTCTTTATGGTTTTAGAAATTGTAAATTTAAGATAACTGGATAATAAGATAATGAATTTAGAAATAGTTGAGATTGATTTTAGTGAAATCAAATTAATTAAATCAATTATTGAATATCTACTAATTTAAATTTGAATTTATATGGTTTAAATTAATTGATATTTTGTATTTCAAATCTGTTTTCTTTCTGGTTGTTACTATTCTCCTACCTCGTTCCTTTTCGGGGACGAAAAGTTTTGAGTGGGGGAGAGTGTAACGACCCGTAAATTTCAACTGTTTTAATAACGTAATTAGTTGAAATTTTGTGAAATTTTAAACGATAAAATTTTGAAATAAAAATTTAATATTTATAGTACGTCCAGTTAAATATAGCAACTGGTAAATTTTCGTCCGAAAATATGGAAATTTATTTCGCGCGTAAATTCACTTCAATTTAATCAGTTAAAAAGCGATGAAAATAAAATGTTTCCGAACCTAAATATTTTTATATAGAAAAATTCTAAACCATCTTGTAACATTCCCCTTTCTGACCGCCTCCAGTCGGTAATTAAACCAACTCGATACGTTCAAAAAGACAAATTGTTATTTAGTTTATAAGGTTTAAACAGAATCAGCCACAGAAACACAGATAATAACAATGAATTTAAACAAATGAATCTTGATTTCATTACTATAAATATTTTAGAATACATCAGAGTTTTATACAATTTAATACCGATACAGCGGAATATCTTAAAATACAATTTTCTTCTGAAAACAAAAGTGATTCTTTATTCTCTCTCTCTAACTTCGCTGCTCGAAAATCTTCAAGCTGTAAAATACTCGGTCTGACCCGAGTATTATATTCAAAAGAAAATAATACACAGGTCAGTCTAATTCAAACCAGTTTATTAGTGCATATAGGCAGTAATAATTTAAGTAGACGACAGTCACAATAATTCTCATCTATCCGACTCTTTTAACAAAGAAATCGGATAACGAAAATATATAACACTAAACAGTGTTAAACAATAAATCAGCAGATTTAAGACATCAACAGAGATAAATAATGCACAGCCTCGCCAATACAGCATAAAAGATCAATGCATCACGACGCAAAGAAATATCAATTCAAAACTGTCGATTTTTGGGTGGCTGCAGTGCACGCACGCGTGCACTGCCTCGCCACTACCGTATGTCGAAACTGCAAAGGTCAAACCCAAAAATCGGGTTCAACTCAAGTGTAAGAAAAACAAATGCAGCAGTGGATAAGGTTACTCAGTGTAAATGGTATGCAAACTGTCTCAATTGGTCAAGACAACTGTAATGAATGACCAAACTCGATGAAACCCCACTGCAGATGCAACATGGCCCACCTAAATGCCCACCCAATAAACTACATGATATACAAGAGTGCAGTGACTACATTAATGAGTATATGCAGAGTCAAGGCCACAATGAAATCACAAACCAAAGGAGTGATACAAACAAAGGTAAAATATGTATGCACTGTAAACTGGATAGTGCAACCTATCTTACTCACGACCAAAGGCCGTAGTACATCTCAACTCGACTGCAGGTGAGTTGGTGAAACAACAAAGCCCAAAAGAAACTGGACTCGTAAACAAAACCCAAGTCAATGTTAGTTTCAAAATCTCGATTTCAATTTAAGCTAATACCAGACAGTACAAATCCACCAATATATTCAAATATAGGCAGAAACAGTGATCAAATATCAAGTATGAGCAGTGCCCATTACACTTCAGTTTCATTATTTTATTATGAAAACCATTTTCTTAAAAGAACAGAAATTAAAGATAGAATTACACAAGCATCCACTTACACCCAGGCTAAAATTTAAACGTTTATTTCACTGCTACAGACTTTCAATATTCTAAAATATATCCTTTGCTTCCCACATTAATATTTACCCTTTTTTTTTACCTTTAAACTTCACACTCAATTCTCTCATATCAATGAGTTCAAGTATATACATGTCTGTTTGAAATGAAGCAGTGGCAATAAAATAAATCAAGTATCAAGTATGAGCAGTGCCCGTCAATGAGTTCGAAAACTGTAAAATGATACTGAAGTCAAGTGATAAAATTCTTGTTTAAAAAGTCAAGTGCCGACGTCCAGATGTAACAGACTACAACACAGTGATGCAACTCAGGTTGAACAACTACAAGACTTCATAGTGCAGACATGTATGTCAACACCCTTCAAGAGTAACTGGTACAACATACTACAGCAATATTATAAATGGTGAAGATCAAACTGCAGTGGCTACAGAATAACTACAGGAAATGAAATGCAAACATGTTCAGATGAACCCACATCACAAATGAGTGCAGACAGGTAGCGGTGTGCAGGATGAAGCACTGCAAAAATGCAAGTGTCCAGACAACAACAGAAAACAGTGAATGCTACTACAATGATGAACAGAGGTGACAGCACAAGACCGACAAAAACTTACAAAATCAAACGGTAAGCATAAATCAAACAAATCAAGGCTACTGCAGGGCGAACATCGAATACCCGAAGTCTTGCAGGCGACAGAATGATAAACTGCAGTTTCAATTTAAAGAGGGCCGAGCAGTGAATTTGTTTAGAAATCAATGTCAACTGTTCAAAGAAATTGATTTAAGTCAAAACCGTGATGAACAAGGAATAAATTGAGATAGATTACAAACCCAAACATCTATACAAAATCATACAGTCTAGATAAATAGGTCGACAGTTCAACAATTTTATACGAACGAAAAAAATCACAATTTAAACAAGCCAAAACCAAACAGTGGTGACCACGAAAAACAAGCAGCAAAAATCATCTCTAGCATCTGAACAAAATCGTATGGCCGAAGCCCAAAAGAACGAAGTCAACCAGTTACTCAAGCAACAAAACCCCAAATTGGAACAACTAGGAGATCAGGGTCTCGAATTTAGATGTGAGTAGATAGTACTACTCACCTTAGATCGGAGAGGCAGCCGCGATCGAAGAACGAAAGTTGGAGCAGATCGAAGCACGTAGGACCAGCCGCGAGTGAAGAGGAAGATGGAGACGAAGCCCTTAAATTCCTAAAGGATCGATCGAGATCGCCGAATGCCCTAGATATTTCTCGTCGCCATTTTTTTCTTTTTTCGATTTAGGTTTTAGGTTTACGAATGAAAAGGGATGGGGATGTCGTGGTTTATACAAAGGGAATATCGTGGGGGGTTATGGGCTGAAGTATGGGCTGGTGATATAGGGTATGGTATTATTATTATTATTATTTTCTTTATCTTTTATTTTTGTTTTTATTTTTATTTACTTTGTTTTGTTTTCATTAATTACTAATAACTTATGCTATTGAATTTTGTAGATAAAATTTATTCAGTTTTTCCCAATCATTACCTATATTCTTTTAATTTGCATCTCATATCATATCAATTTCAAAAATGTGGAGTTTTTAATTTTAAATTAAATAAGATAATTTTGATTTCTTTAGATCCAAAAGCAGATTTTCTTTACATTCATTTATAAACCCCGATTCAAATTATTATTAAATTTTCAGTAGATTAAATCCTAAAATTTAATCGCAAAATTTATTCTGGAAAATTGAAATTCGAATCAATTCATCATTCAAATATTTAAAATTCATTAAATATTTTCAATTTAAATTGTTCAAAATTCAGGGTCGTTACAAACTCCCCTCCTTAAAAACTTTTCGTCCACGAAAAGGAAAGGTTGTCAAAATTTCATTAATATTTATACTCTACTATTTTTTTTCAAGCTCGATACTTATTTAAAAATAAATAAATATAGAGTTCATTCCATTTATTTAATCTCACTAGTTTTGTTTATCTTCTCTTTTATTCAATGATTTCTACAATCATTGATCTCTAAAATCAAAACGCAAAAGTCTTTTATCAACATTTTCGATTTACAACTCAGATTCAAACTTAAAATTCTTCACGTTAGAGATTTATATAATATATATCTCTTCCAAAGCTGTGGACTTTCAAAACATTACAAAGATCCTCTTCCTTAGTTTATTAGGTAGGAATTTTGAAATTTTAATTTCAAATCATTGATTTGCTATTTACAGTCTGAAAATACTTGCTAACTCGAAATTTAACAAGTCCATCTTCGTTCTCACAGACATTAGGCATACGCTGGCCAGGCGCAGGTCTAAAAATCTCCAAGTACTAAATATACTTGCTTCAATTCCCAATGAAAATACTGTTAAAAATTCTTTTAAAAATGGATATGGAAAGCACGTTCCCCCATGGATTACAGTTCCTCCCGGCGGTTACGCTACTATCCCAGTAGAGTCGCTTGTGGCTGTAGATTTCACATCTCTTAAATTTCGCCATGGTTGTCGCCATAGATTGCAGTACACACGGCGGTTACACTACTATCCCAGTAGAATCGCTCGTGTCTGTAGGCATCACGCCCCTCAAATTTCGCCTGGCATTAGATTGCAGTTTACCCGGCGGTTACGCCACTATCCCAGTGGAATCGCTTGTAATTGTGGGCATCTCGCCCCTCAAATTACGCTAATCATCAATCAATCTAATCTCATCGCGATGATCTATCGCGAAGGATTTCCGATTCAAATAGTCACTCTGACTAAATGTAAATTCTACGTAGCTACGAATTTCAAATGGACACTCTTCACGAGTTCCAATACCTTCTCTAATAATAAATGGAAGGTACTTTTCCACATCCTCAGTTTAGAAAACATAATATCATATATGTAGTACTTTCATTTCACATTTCGTACATATAACATCTATGTAAACATACATAAGATTTCCATAACAATGTCTTTCTAAACTAATGGTTTCAAATTTACCGTATTCATATATATATATAAGTTCTAAAAACTTACATATCCCATATTCATAACAAAATAGAGGATTTCAAAATTTTCCTCTAAGTCGATTTGGAAATTTAAGGTTATCTCAAACCTAATTCCTCTTCATAATTCCATTTATTATCGACTTTCACATTCAATTTGGATTTCACGCTTACATCGTCAATTCTCAACACAAAATTGATGTCTATCGATATATAACCTCTGAGCTCGTACGTCTCAGAGAAGGGTGTTAAGCTAAGAGAATAAATTCTCCGCCACCAACAGATATATATTTAATAGAGATCAATTACTATGTCATCAATTCACAATGTTAGACATACAATCCAAATCATCATCTGAAGTTCAAAGCTCAACTTATATTGTCTTTGATGTCGAAGTTAAACTCAATTTTAACTCAACGATTCAATCTTTTTGAAAAATTTCAAATTGAACAAATTGTTCAAATTCTCATTTAACTTTTCAACTTCGACTTCAAAAATGAATTTCAAATCATTTATCCCTTACGGAATATATTCACAACATTTCATTTTTGGAAAAACATTTCCATACTTATTTAAAAATAAGTAATTCACAAATCCAATTTATTTTCAACATTTGAAAATATTCGATATACTTAAATCAAAATTAAGTATATATTTCATTCTTTAAGGAAATCATTCTCTTTCACAAATTTATTTGAGTTAAAACGAATGTTACGTAAAACATCGTTACGACAACTCAAAATCACTAGTATAGGGATTCGAAATTTAGATAGATGTATAAATCCCAATACTATACAAAACATTTCCTTTCGGAAATCATTTACTATAACAATAATGTTATAGTCCACCATTTCCTTTTATTCGAAAACGTCTATTTCAACAATGAATGTTGAAATCTATGGTTTCGATATTCAATGCCCTTTAAAAACATCTTTTAAAACAATTAACTTCGTTTTAAAATATCACTTTCCCAAAACATGTCCATTTTATTCAATAATATATTCACTGTCCAAAATTGTGAATATACTACTTTTAACAAACTATAAAGATTTTACTTATCAAAATAAGTCAGTTTCGGATTTATAAACAACGTTTATAAATTCTATTCCTATTCATAAAGACTTCAATTCATAAAAATTTACTTCATTAATCATTCCTTTATAACTCAATTTTATATCAGAATTTTAATTTACAAGTAAATTACTTATAAATTCTTTTATTTCGCAACTTCGATTCATTTTATAACTTCACAATCTTAATTCTGTAATTTCCATTCACTTATGAAATCCATTAAATATTTCATTTTTAACACTTATACAATTCAAATATTTTATTAACACTTTTCAAATCTTCAATTTAAGCCGTTTATAATAATTCAAAATTTTCAATTTATACTATTATATAAATTCATCAGTTTTCCATTTCCAAGATAATCTACTAGTTCTTTAATAAATCATTCATCGACGTTTTCAATTTAATCGCATTTGATTCATTCACATTGGATTTTACTAACATTCATTCATATCCAATTAGTTCACATTCACTAATTTATATTCAAGTTAGTTTGCTTCAATTCAAATCAAATTTGGTTCTATTTAGATTTACTTATCTTTCCATTTGAATTCAATTTACATAGCTTCCAATTTCCATTAATACAATTTCATTAACACTTAATGAATTCTATACAATCAACTAGCAACCAATGCACATTCAACTTAACCAAATTTATTTACTTTGCTTACATTCAATTTGGTTCAACATACTTAATTTCAATTGGTTTATAGTCTAATTCAGATTGAATTCTTATACTCACCATATTCACAAATTCACTTTTACAATTAAAGTTGAATTTCCTTTATATAACTCAAATTCATATTCATTCTTCACTTTATCAATTCATTTTGATATCAAATTCAATTTGATTCACTATTACTTAAGCCATGTTTCATTTTATCTCTACTTGCATTTATTTTCACCATAAAACTTAAGTTCGTCTCAAATTTATTTGAAATTCTATTTTATTTAACTTTACTAAAGTCAAATTCATATCACATTTCAAAATGCAGAGTTTGTTTACTTAACAAAACTATTTAACCATTTAAAAACTAGTTTTACTTAAACTTTCTCATTTTATAAGTTAAACAACTTATTAATTTAAACTTTCCAATTCATATTATATAATCACTTATCTTTCATGTTTAAATTGCCATCTCAATAATTTATCAAATCAAGTACGATTTATTTAACTTCCTTTAGTTAAATTTCAAATCATATATTTATTGATACTAATTCAATTCAATTTAACTTTTCTTTTAGTTAAATTTCAAATCCATATATTTATTAATGCCAACTCACTTCAATTTAACTTTTCTTAAGTTAAAAATCTTTATTTCATATTCAATATTCACTTTACTTATATAAGATCTATTCCAAATTCATTCATCTTATATTTTCTAAAACAATTTTATACTTCTTTGGATTTGAAAAACATTCTCCTTTTTTAAAGTGTTTCTAGTAACTATTCATATTAAACATCATAAACTAAGCTTTGTGTAAACCAAAGCTCTGATACCACCTTGTAACATTCCCCCTTCTGACCGCCTCCAGTCGGTAATTAAACGAACTCAAAACGTTCAAAAAGACGAATTGTTATTTAGTTTATAAGGTTTAAACAGAATCAGCCACAGAAACACAGATAATAACAATGAATTTAAACAAATGAATCTTGATTTCATTACTATAAATCTTTTAGAATACATCAGAGTTTTATACAATTTAATACCAATACAGCGGAATATCTTAAAATACAATTTTCTTCTGAAAACAAAAGTGATTCTTTATTCTCTCTCTCTAACTTCGCTGCTCGAAAATCTTCAAGCTGTAAAATACTCGGTCTGACCCGAGTATTATATTCAAAAGAAAATAATACACAGGTCAGTCTAATTCAAACCAGTTTATTAGTGCATATAGGCAGTAATAATTTAAGTAGACGACAGTCACAATAATTCCCGTCTATCCGACTCTTTTAACAAAGAAATCGGATAACGAAAATATATAACACTAAATAGTGTTAAACAATAAATCAGCAGATTTAAGACATCAACAGAGATAAATAATGCACAGCCTCGCCAATACAGCATAAAAGATCAATGCATCACGACGCAAAGAAATATCAATTCAAAACTGTCGATTTTTGGGTGGCTGCAGTGCACGCACGCGTGCACTGCCTCGCCACTACCGTATGTCGAAACTGCAAAGGTCAAACCCAAAAATCGGGTTCAACTCAAGTGTAAGAAAAACAAATGCAGCAGTGGATAAGGTTACTCAGTGTAAATGGTATGCAAACTGTCTCAATTGGTCAAGACAACTGTAATGAATGACCAAACTCGATGAAACCCCACTGCAGATGCAACATGGCCCACCTAAATGCCCACCCAATAAACTACATGATATAAAAGAGTGCAGTGACTACATTAATGAGTATATGCAGAGTCAAGGCCACAATGAAATCACAAACCAAAGGAGTGATACAAACAAAGGTAAAATATGTATGCACTGTAAACTGGATAGTGCAACCTATCTTACTCACGACCAAAGGCCGTAGTACATCTCAACTCGACTGCAGGTGAGTTGGTGAAACAACAAAGCCCAAAAGAAACTGGACTCGTAAACAAAACCCAAGTCAATGTTAGTTTCAAAATCTCGATTTCAATTTAAGCTAATACCAGACAGTACAAATCCACCAATATATTCAAATATAGGCAGAAACAGTGATCAAATATCAAGTATGAGCAGTGCCCATTACACTTCAGTTTCATTATTTTATTATGAAAACCATTTTCTTAAAAGAACAGAAATTAAAGATAGAATTACACAAGCATCCACTTACACCCAGGCTAAAATTTAAACGTTTATTTCACTGCTACAGACTTTCAATATTCTAAAATATATCCTTTGCTTCCCACATTAATATTTACCCTTTTTTTTTACCTTTAAACTTCACACTCAATTCTCTCATATCAATGAGTTCAAGTATATACATGTCTGTTTGAAATGAAGCAGTGGCAATAAAATAAATCAAGTATCAAGTATGAGCAGTGCCCGTCAATGAGTTCGAAAACTGTAAAATGATACTGAAGTCAAGTGATAAAATTCTTGTTTAAAAAGTCAAGTGCCGACGTCCAGATGTAACAGACTACAACACAGTGATGCAACTCAGGTTGAACAACTACAAGACTTCATAGTGCAGACATGTATGTCAACACCCTTCAAGAGTAACTGGTACAACATACTACAGCAATATTATAAATGGTGAAGATCAAACTGCAGTGGCTACAGAATAACTACAGGAAATGAAATGCAAACATGTTCAGATGAACTGTAACGTATCGGGTTTTGCCCGCTCGAAAATCAACATCCGTACTTCACATTGTACTAGAATGCTGCAGATTCGATCGTTCAAATCCGATTCGCCGGAGCTATAACACAATTAAGTAAATAACACAGCGGAAGAAAAGAATAATACATTGATATATAATATCTGATACAACAGAGTGATACAATGAATATCAATATACATCAGAGATATGATACAAGAAATAGCAGCGGAAAAGAAAATGATAACATCAGCAGCAGATAGAATATCTCCAATAGAATGCTCCAAGATAAGCAACGTCAGTCCATGAACTCCAAGAACTGAACTAGGTCCAGATAATCTACTAAACCTGAATATCTGAAAAACCCAACTCTAGACTGCTCGTGTGGAAAATTATGAGCACCCAGAGTTTAGGAAGGAAACAATAAACTCCGGATCAGTCATGGGACTGGTGTGAGCAACAAAAACAGTTTATCTTTAAAACAAACAACAACAGAATTTTAAAGTCAATTCGCAATGCTTTTGGAAAATGAAACTACCAT
Source organism: Allium fistulosum (assembly GCA_030737815.1). Lineage (NCBI taxonomy): Eukaryota > Viridiplantae > Streptophyta > Magnoliopsida > Asparagales > Amaryllidaceae > Allium > Allium fistulosum. The sequence continues at coordinate 1,361,607,835 of CM060902.1, read as the reverse complement.
AAGACCTCCCGCCACACACACAATGCAAACGCAGAATTGGAGGAGATTTCTTCTTATGTGTAACGACCCGATATTTTCAACCATTCGCATCCATTATAAGTGTATAGGTAGACACTCATGCCGGAGTTGAATTGCTCAAAATACCGCGTTGTAATTAAAATTTGGCAAATCTCAGAATATACAGTAAATAAATATAATCACAGATCACAGACACAGAGTAAAATAATGCAGCGGAAGTAAAAGAAATAGTAGTTCATGAAGCTACTATATAAATATATCAGAGTACATAAGATACAATAGAAGAAATAGAGTACAACGGAAGTATAAATAAGATAACCAAGTACAAGCTGAACAGAGCAACATAACTGAAGTCGATAGAACAAGACTAGCAGATAATCTCCAGCGATTCAAATCTCCAGAAGGTGGAAATCCAAATCTGTGAATACTCAGGCTGACCCGAGTGTAAAGCAAAACACAAACACTCGAGTCAGGACAATATATACTTATATAATATAAACCAACTCAAGTGAACTGTAATAAGGTACAAGTAACTTAAAGAATGCTTGGGACCGCCCATTCTTTAAGGATCCGTTAAACTATCTACTATGTAGTAATATTCGCTATTATAATAATGTCTAATCAGTAAAGTATAATCATATAGAAAATAGCGTTAAGGGGATGGAGAACCTTAACGCGGTCGGATCTTAAAATCATAATCGTAGTAGAGCTCGATATGGTAGGTGACACGGCACAACTAGGCAATGGCAGGGTAGATATACCGATTACGCATCCGGACTAGTGGTGACGCATAGCAGCCACTACCGCCCACCTCGAACAACACTCCCAATCAAGGGTGGCCACCAAATCAATCACAAGTAATAGAATGGTATCGAAGAAGTGTGTCCGATAAGAGGTGCTACCTCCTTGGTCCGTCAATCGCTCCTGTTTTAGCCACCTTATGCCAACTCACGGGAGTTGGGTCCACGTAACATACCTTAAGAACGTCGCCACCATCCTACTTCATTCTGGAATCTCCACCGCGTACACGGTTGTCAAAGTGGATTTCGGTATCGACAGAGAGTATGTCCATATCCGATCCCGGTCTCTTTGCCAACCAATCGTTATTATAACCCGTGGTTATAACTTTTAAAAACAATACTTTACTTCAAAATAAGATATCATTTCAAAATCATGTCTTTATCAAAATAAAGATTTATCATTTCCAAATCATTTCAATATTCTAAAATATCGTATCCTTTCAAACTTCTTTTCAAATCATTTTAATACATCAAAATATTATATCTTTTCAAACTTTATTTCAAATCATTTTTATATATCAAAATATCATACCTTTGATAGTTATACTTCGAAACCAAAATCATTTTATTTCAAAACTATGTTCATTTCAAAACAACATCATTTCCATTTCAAACATATATTCACCTTTCAAATAGTCTATACTTTCAAAGTTATAACTCTTTTGAAACAAAACATTTGAAATCATTATACTTTGAAAATCACAGCATTTCGAAATCATATATTTAAAATCATCTTTTAATTCTATACATTTACAAACTTATTAAATTCAAACCATCAAATTTCAATTCAATTACAGTTTACCAACAAACCGTTTCAAATCTTATCAATTCCCAATATAGATTAAATCCACAAAATACAATATTCAATCTTTAGTATATTTCAAAACTTTAAATCTCCCACATTTCATAAATCCAATATCATTTAAATAAACTCAATTAATATATACTTCAAATATTCATTTATCAAATAAATTAAATAAGTCAGAAATCAAGTATCATTTCAAACTCATTTCACAATATCAAAATATTATTCAAAACACCATTCATTTTTATTCATTTCAATACCATTTAAATCCATTCATTTTATTAAATTTAAATACCATTTTAAACTCACATTAGAAATCAAATTCTTCCACTTAAATATCTCTTCATTATCTTTAGAAATTTAACATTTAATTTCCCAAAATTATATCATTTTCCAGAGATTATTTTTCATTAAAATTAATTTAAAACAACAAAATATAGTTTCCGTAGCACTTATAAAATGCTACGTAAAGTTATAGTTTAAAACAGTTAATTAACAAAAGACAGCGTTAAATGCTGTAATAGATTTCTTTTAAGTTTCAATTAACTTACATGTTAAGTTTAACCACTATAGCACTTACAAAGTGCTATAATAGCCTTTATTTCAAATTAACCTTTTAGTTCATTTAAAACACTACAACATTTACAAAATGCTGTAATATCCTTTACATTACATTTCAAAAATGCTGTTAAATCATATTCAGAGTTTTATTTACAATTCCACAAATAATTAACTTTTAATATAAATCATTTTAACTTATAAAATCATATATTTCACATTTAACACAATCATTTAAATACCATTATTTCTATGATTTTATAAAGTCAAATTTCCATACAAAAATCAAATTTAATAACAATTAAATTTTCATTTCTTTAATTAAATTATTAACCTAACAACTAAGTTTAAATTTCCAAAAATATAGCTTATTTCCATTTATTTTACTTAATTAAAATTTCACTTTTAAACAAATTTCACAAAATTCAATTTAAGTTATATTTCCAAATTCAGCTTAAATGTTCATTTATTCCATATTTTAATTTATACAAAATCATTAACACCTTTAAAACATTATTATTACTTAATAAAAATCATTAAATTCATCTTTAAATCAAATTTGTCATATTTTCTTACTTTACAAAAATTCCATTTATAAACAAAATCATAAATTTCCAAAATTAACTTATATTTCAAATTCTACTTCACCATTTACTTAATTCACTTATTTAATTTGTAGAAAATCACAAATACTTTATAGAAATCATTTTAATGAAATTTAAATCAAAATACCATAATATTTACATTAAAAAAAAGTATTTTAAAAATTTTAGAAAAATATATAAAACACGGGTCTGTATATAATTTTCTAGCCTAGGTCAAGTGATACGGATATGTATCATTTCAATCCGCAGTTTACAAAGAAAAACCGGGTTTTATCATTTCAAACCCGCAATCCCAAGTAATATAAATAAATAAATAAAAACCGTTCAGGCCTATCATTTCAGCCCATAACGATTTTTCCTTATTCTAAAGTCCGTTCGGGTATTTATCATTTCAACCCATAGTGATTCTAATCTACAGGGAACTTGTAGTGTGATAAACTGATATAAATAAACAGAATATCATGAGATAACAGTAATAGATGATATAACATATGTAATAACAGGGGTAAACATTATATGATCATAATATAACAGTTACAATAGGATGATATAATTTTACAGATTCAAATGGTGTCAGTTTACTAGTTATATAAGTACACATTGTCTGGTGAGAATTACTCACTTGTTCAAGCTGGAGATGACAACCACAAACGCACAACAAAGATTTCCAGAGGCACGAGAGCACGATAATTATTTGAGTGTGGGAGATCCAAAGCTAATTGCCTTGTCACATTCAAACCAAACAATTACAAACAACATAAGATTTCAACCCAAAAATTCAATAAACAATGCTAGAAATGTATGCATAAACAAAGTCAAAGTGTTTGCACTTGCTTCCTACCACCTATGCTTCAGCTCCAGATCTGAAATGGCACGGCTAAAGGCATGGTTTGGATCAGGTATGGTCTGGAAAAGGTGCGGCTACAAGGTGATGAAGGTGAGTGGAAGTTACAAGGTGTTGAAGGCAATGGAATACCGAAGGGTTTCAAGGCAAAGTGTGGCTTTTGTTGCACCATAGGGTTCGGCCCCTTGCTGATGTGGCTTGGCCATGGTATGTGGTGGTCAGGTGGTGGCTGGAGTGTGGGCCAGAGGTGGTGGAAGGTCAGGTCAGAGGTGGTGGTGGTGGAGGTAGTGGTGGCAAAAGGTGGTAGAAGGAGGAGATGTCAATTCTAGGTCATAAGTGATAGTTTGTGATGGTTTTTGGTGGATTTTGTGTAGATCTTGGAGTTGGATTGGTTAGGCCTGAGGAGGAGGGTTGCTAGGATGGGTGATGGTCAGAGGAAGGGGGTCGTGGTGGTCGGCCAAAGCCTGGAGGAGGAGGAACCAAACTATGAAGGTAGAGAGCATATGCAGTTTCAATAGAAAAAACATAGAAAACAAGGAAGAAAGAAGGAATTTTTACCCAAAATTTTGAAGCCATGGCCGTGATTTTTTTGGAGGAGAAAGAGAAGTGTTTGCATGAAAAAAATGAAAAGAAGTCCGCTGAAAAGAATAGGGTATGCATGGCCAAAAACATTGAAGAGAGGAGTTGAGAAAGTGAAAGGTCGGGAGGTGAAAAGCCATAGGAATTTCAATAGTTTAAAACTTTTCATATTTCCTCTAATTTCTTTTTAAGTTTTATATAACTGAAATATATATATAAACTCAGATAAAATATGAAAATTTAGTAAATAAACAAAAATAAATAAATTAATTATTAATTATATAAAATTTAATTAAGTAAAACAGCAAAAATTGCAACTAGTCTTGAAAATATGAAAAATAAATGCAATGAACTTTGGAAAAAGTTTATGGACTTGTAAAACATTTATAAACAAAGATAATAACATAAAATAAAAATGCATTCACAAAATGAATAAATAAATTTTAATTAAATATAATTTAATTGAAGAAAATAGCAGAAAAATAGAAACTAGCCTTTAAAAATAGAAAATAAATTCAATACGCTTTGGAAAAATTATAAAATCACTTTAAATTATTTAAAAGTCAAAATTATACATAAAATAAAATACTAACACATATTAGAACAAAATATGACAAATAAAATATAATTTAAAATAGACAATATTGCTAAATACATCAGTTTACACACAATATTGAAATATACATAACTTTCACAATTTAACTCCGTTTCCAACGAAACGAAAAGCTGTATCCATGGAATTAAATCTATTTTCATAATAAAAGATAAAATTTAAGAATTTGAAATATTTAAATTTAAAGTTCAAAAGTCAAAGTTTGACCAGTTTCAATAGAAATTCACTTTTCAGTGAAATATCCAATTTATACTAGTTTGAACTATAAATCACTTAATAGTCAACATTTATATTTAAAATGAAATGTTTGAAATAGAACAAGGTTAAAATAATTTAAAATAAAATAAAGTCAAAATTTAAAATATAGGCCAAAATCTTGGGTTGTTACACTCTCCCCCACTCAAAACTTTTCGTCCCCGAAAAGGAATGAAGTACGGGAAAACACAGGAAAGATAAAATTGAAATGAGATTAAGACAAGATGACAAAAGATTGAAATTATACCTGATAACTGTGGTTATAGGTAAGTTTAACAAGGTGGAGATGGTCTTCCCAAGATTCTCCAGAATCAGGAACACAAGTACGAAAAGATCCTCTAGAATCTGATTCACTCTTTCCGCTTGACCGACAGTCTGTGGGTGGAAAGCAGTGCTCAGATTTAAAATGAGTACCAAAGATTATAAAGATTATAGAAAGATTTCTAAGCAAAAAGATTATAGATAGATGCCTATACCAGTCTGTAGCAAGATAAGGAAAAATAAGGACAACTAACAGACAGTTTGAAAAACAAAATTAGGTAATAAGTTTGAAAAACAAAATAAGATAATAGGTTTGAAATTTCCATGGTTTCAGCTTAACTGATAATTAATTTTACACAAGTTAAATAAATCTTATCCATCTCTAATTTCATTATCTTATCATCAAATTTTCTTAAACAAACAATCTCTAAAATCATGATTTGATTAAAATTAAGTGTATAACATTCAATAAATTTAATTCTTCTTTATTCCTAATTATAATTAAATTTATCCCTCTCAAATATTTTATCACATATGTTAAATATGCTTACACTTATTATAACTGTTTTAATTTATTCCTAATTCCCTTAACATCATTTGTATTGTAAATTATTCAATTAACCTTTTAGTCTATTTACCTGTGTTAATCTTTTTATAACTAAAATTTAAGTGTATAATATTTATTATAACCACTCAAATTTTATTTATAAAAATCTTTTTATATTGTATATTATCCAATTACATTGTTAACTTCTAAAAATTAAGGTAAGTTATATTGGAATGCAATTGAGAATTATACAAATAAAACTTTCTAAAATTAATATACACTATAAACATACTAATTCAATCATTTCAAGCTTGAATCATCTATTCAAAAATTTTGATTTTCTTTTTATACTTGAAGTTATTATTTAAGATAGAATTTAAGAATAAAATCTCTGATTCCTTTCAAACCATTTAGAGATAGATAAATGTATGTACATAATTTGTCAAATCAAATTTAAATCATATATCTATATATTTTATAAATCAATCATATTTTAGAAATTTATATCAATCAAGTTTCCCAAAACAAAGCTGTAGCAAGACTACATAATGGTTTCTTCACTTCGAAACTCGAAAATGAACGTCGAGATGCTGCAGTCATCACCGAAATTATTTTCCAGCGACAAAGAGAAGAGCACTTAATTTTTAAACTTTAAAATCCTTTAGAGACAAAAAAAATTTTTTATTCAAAAATACTTTAAATAATATCCTTTTTAAAAATTTTAAACACAAGGTTTGAAATCCATCGGAAATTAAACTCTTTAAATTTCTTGTTTTAAATTCATTTCAGTTCCCAAATATATTTATAAACAACTATTTATAAATTCCTTTGTAGAACAATAAATGATAAATTAAGTATTATCATTTTAAATAATCAATTTAAACCAATTTATTAAGTTCCATAAATTTACTTATATATTAAAATTTATTTAATTAACCAAATTTTAAAATAATATTGTATCGGTTTGTTCTGTCAAAGTGTTTTAGAAATCCTATCGATAGTGTTGATCAAACGAATCGATCGGAAACCCAAATCGACATCAACAACTCAAACAACACAATATATAATAAAATATAGATTTAAAAGTACAATTCAAAATGTTGGAGATAGTTTAGAAACAAAGACAAGATGATTAATTAACAAAATATGAAGATGGATAAGCTTAGATAAATCGCGGGCAACCTTAACCGGGTCAACCGTGACTTAATGAATAAGAGCAAATGTGGATTTTCCCGGGGTAAATCTACATCCGATCTCAAGAGATAGAGTTTGGAATAACAAAAGATATTAGCATCTAAACCAAGGATAAATATAAATCTCTGGTGAATCGATGCAAATTTGTAAAGGAGTTTTCCCCCTTTTACAAGTCATTAGAATATTGGCGAGACCACCAATTCACTATAAAGCTCATTCGAAGCGGAGTTATGGGATACTCCAGAATCAAAAGAAGATGAATAGTGAGGGACAAGAATGAATTTTGGAACCGTAGGGAACGTTCCAAAAATTAAAAGGAAATTCGAATCAAGAGGAAAAGATTCAAACTCGAACGAAAGTGATTCTGTAAATAAATCTACTATATATGCTGAGTTTTGCCTCAAAGCCAAAGCTCTGATACCAACTGTAACGACCCGATATTTTCAACCATTCGCATCCATTATAAGTGTATAGGTAGACACTCATGCCGGAGTTGAATTGCTCAAAATACCGCGTTGTAATTAAAATTTGGCAAATCTCAGAATATACAGTAAATAAATATAATCACAGATCACAAACACAGAGTAAAATAATGCAGCGGAAGTAAAAGAAATAGTAGTTCATGAAGCTACTATATAAATATATCAGAGTACATAAGATACAATAGAAGAAATAGAGTACAACGGAAGTATAAATAAGATAACCAAGTACAAGCTGAACAGAGCAACATAACTGAAGTCGATAGAACAAGACTAGCAGATAATCTCCAGCGATTCAAATCTCCAGAAGGTGGAAATCCAAATCTGTGAATACTCAGGCTGACCCGAGTGTAAAGCAAAACACAAACACTCGAGTCAGGACAATATATACTTATATAATATAAACCAACTCAAGTGAACTGTAATAAGGTACAAGTAACTTAAAGAATGCTTGGGACCGCCCATTCTTTAAGGATCCGTTAAACTATCTACTATGTAGTAATATTCGCTATTATAATAATGTCTAATCAGTAAAGTATAATCATATAGAAAATAGCGTTAAGGGGATGGAGAACCTTAACGCGGTCGGATCTTAAAATCATAATCGTAGTAGAGCTCGATATGGTAGGTGACACGGCACAACTAGGCAATGCCAGGGTAGATATACCGATTACGCATCCGGACTAGTGGTGACGCATAGCAGCCACTACCGCCCACCTCGAACAACACTCCCAATCAAGGGTGGCCACCAAATCAATCACAAGTAATAGAATGGTATCGAAGAAGTGTGTCCGATAAGAGGTGCTACCTCCTTGGTCCGTCAATCGCTCCTGTTTTAGCCACCTTATGCCAAATCACGGGAGTTGGGTCCACGTAACATACCTTAAGAACGTCGCCACCATCCTACTTCATTCTGGAATCTCCACCGCGTACACGGTTGTCAAAGTGGTTTTCGGTATCGACAGAGAGTATGTCCATATCCGATCCCGGTCTCTTTGCCAACCAATCGTTATTATAACCCGTGGTTATAACTTTTAAAAACAATACTTTACTTCAAAATAAGATATCATTTCAAAATCATGTCTTTATCAAAATAAAGATTTATCATTTCCAAATCATTTCAATATTCTAAAATATCGTATCCTTTCAAACTTCTTTTCAAATCATTTTAATACATCAAAATATTATATCTTTTCAAACTTTATTTCAAATCATTTTTATATATCAAAATATCATACCTTTGATAGTTATACTTCGAAACCAAAATCATTTTATTTCAAAACTATGTTCATTTCAAAACAACATCATTTCCATTTCAAACATATATTCACCTTTCAAATAGTCTATACTTTCAAAGTTATAACTCTTTTGAAACAAAACATTTGAAATCATTATACTTTGAAAATCACAGCATTTCGAAATCATATATTTAAAATCATCTTTTAATTCTATACATTTACAAACTTATTAAATTCAAACCATCAAATTTCAATTCAATTACAGTTTACCAACAAACCGTTTCAAATCTTATCAATTCCCAATATAGATTAAATCCACAAAATACAATATTCAATCTTTAGTATATTTCAAAACTTTAAATCTCCCACATTTCATAAATCCAATATCATTTAAATAAACTCAATTAATATATACTTCAAATATTCATTTATCAAATAAATTAAATAAGTCAGAAATCAAGTATCATTTCAAACTCATTTCACAATATCAAAATATTATTCAAAACACCATTCATTTTTATTCATTTCAATACCATTTAAATCCATTCATTTTATTAAATTTAAATACCATTTTAAACTCACATTAGAAATCAAATTCTTCCACTTAAATATCTCTTCATTATCTTTAGAAATTTAACATTTAATTTCCCAAAATTATATCATTTTCCAGAGATTATTTTTCATTAAAATTAATTTAAAACAACAAAATATAGTTTCCATAGCACTTATAAAATGCTACGTAAAGTTATAGTTTAAAACAGTTAATTAACAAAATACAGCGTTAAATGCTGTAATAGATTTCTTTTAAGTTTCAATTAACTTACATGTTAAGTTTAACCACTATAGCACTTACAAAGTGCTATAATAGCCTTTATTTCAAATTAACCTTTTAGTTCATTTAAAACACTACAACATTTACAAAATGCTGTAATATCCTTTACATTACATTTCAAAAATGCTGTTAAATCATATTCAGAGTTTTATTTACAATTCCACAAATAATTAACTTTTAATATAAATCATTTTAACTTATAAAATCATATATTTCACATTTAACACAATCATTTAAATACCATTATTTCTATGATTTTATAAAGTCAAATTTCCATACAAAAATCAAATTTAATAACAATTAAATTTTCATTTCTTTAATTAAATTATTAACCTAACAACTAAGTTTAAATTTCCAAAAATATAGCTTATTTCCATTTATTTTACTTAATTAAAATTTCACTTTTAAACAAATTTCACAAAATTCAATTTAAGTTATATTTCCAAATTCAGCTTAAATGTTCATTTATTCCATATTTTAATTTATACAAAATCATTAACACCTTTAAAACATTATTATTACTTAATAAAAATCATTAAATTCATCTTTAAATCAAATTTGTCATATTTTCTTACTTTACAAAAATTCCATTTATAAACAAAATCATAAATTTCCAAAATTAACTTATATTTCAAATTCTACTTCACCATTTACTTAATTCACTTATTTAATTTGTAGAAAATCACAAATACTTTATAGAAATCATTTTAATGAAATTTAAATCAAAATACCATAATATTTACATTAAAAAAAGTATTTTAAAAATTTTAGAAAAATATATAAACCACGGGTCTGTATATAATTTTCTAGCCTAGGTCAAGTGATACGGATATGTATCATTTCAATCCGCAGTTTACAAAGAAAAACCGGGTTTTATCATTTCAAACCCGCAATCCCAAGTAATATAAATAAATAAATAAAAACCGTTCAGGCCTATCATTTCAGCCCGTAACGATTTTTCCTTATTCTAAAGTCCGTTCGGGTATTTATCATTTCAACCCATAGTGATTCTAATCTACAGGGAACTTGCAGTGTGATAAACTGATATAAATAAACAGAATATCATGAGATAACAGTAATAGATGATATAACATATGTAATAACAGGGGTAAACATTATATGATCATAATATAACAGTTACAATAGGATGATATAATTTTACAGATTCAAATGGTGTCAGTTTACTAGTTATATAAGTACACATTGTCTGGTGAGAATTACTCACTTGTTCAAGCTGGAGATGACAACCACAAACGCACAACAAAGATTTCCAGAGGCACGAGAGCACGATAATTATTTGAGTGTGGGAGATCCAAAGCTAATTGCCTTGTCACATTCAAACCAAACAATTACAAACAACATAAGATTTCAACCCAAAAATTCAATAAACAATGCTAGAAATGTATGCATAAACAAAGTCAAAGTGTTTGCACTTGCTTCCTACCACCTATGCTTCAGCTCCAGATCTGAAATGGCACGGCTAAAGGCATGGTTTGGATCAGGTATGGTCTGGAAAAGGTGCGGCTACAAGGTGATGAAGGTGAGTGGAAGTTACAAGGTGTTGAAGGCAATGGAATACAAAAGGGTTTCAAGGCAAAGTGTGGCTTTTGTTGCACCATAGGGTTCGGCCCCTTGCTGATGTGGCTTGGCCATGGTATGTCGTGGTCAGGTGGTGGCTGGAGTGTGGGCCAGAGGTGGTGGAAGGTCAGGTCAGAGGTGGTGGTGGTGGAGGTAGTGGTGGCAAAAGGTGGTAGAAGGAGGAGATGTCAATTCTAGGTCATAAGTGATAGTTTGTGATGGTTTTTGGTGGATTTTGTGTAGATCTTGGACTTGGATTGGTTAGGCCTGAGGAGGAGGGTTGCTAGGATGGGTGATGGTCAGAGGAAGGGGGTCGTGGTGGTCGGCCAAAGCCTGGAGGAGGAGGAACCAAACTATGAAGGTAGAGAGCATATGCAGTTTCAATAGAAAAAACATAGAAAACAAGGAAGAAAGAAGGAATTTTTACCCAAAATTTTGAAGCCATGGCCGTGATTTTTTTGGAGGAGAAAGAGAAGTGTTTGCATGAAAAAAATGAAAAGAAGTCCGCTGAAAAGAATAGGGTATGCATGGCCAAAAACATTGAAGAGAGGAGTTGAGAAAGTGAAAGGTCGGGAGGTGAAAAGCCATAGGAATTTCAATAGTTTAAAACTTTTCATATTTCCTTTAATTTCTTTTTAAGTTTTATATAACTGAAATATATATATAAACTCAGATAAAATACGAAAATTTAGTAAATAAACAAAAATAAATAAATTAATTATTAATTATATAAAATTTAATTAAGTAAAACAGCAAAAATTGCAACTAGTCTTGAAAATATGAAAAATAAATGCAATGAACTTTGGAAAAAGTTTATGGACTTGTAAAACATTTATAAACAAAGATAATAACATAAAATAAAAATGCATTCACAAAATGAATAAATAAATTTTAATTAAATATAATTTAATTGAAGAAAATAGCAGAAAAATAGAAACTAGCCTTTAAAAATAGAAAATAAATTCAATACGCTTTGGAAAAATTATAAAATCACTTTAAATTATTTAAAAGTCAAAATTATACATAAAATAAAATACTAACACATATTAGAACAAAATATGACAAATAAAATATAATTTAAAATAGACAATATTGCTAAATACATCAGTTTACACACAATATTGAAATATACATAACTTTCACAATTTAACTCCGTTTCCAACGAAACGAAAAGCTGTATCCATGGAATTAAATCTATTTTCATAATAAAAGATAAAATTTAAGAATTTGAAATATTTAAATTTAAAGTTCAAAAGTCAAAGTTTGACCAGTTTCAATAGAAATTCACTTTTCAGTGAAATATCCAATTTATACTAGTTTGAACTATAAATCACTTAATAGTCAACATTTATATTTAAAATGAAATGTTTGAAATAGAACAAGGTTAAAATAATTTAAAATAAAATAAAGTCAAAATTTAAAATATAGGCCAAAATCTTGGGTTGTTACATTATGATAGTCAAACATGCTTACTACGCAAATCATTGGATATTATCATTAGTGCATAGTGTAGAAAAACATTTCGAAAGTATAATATTAATCTTAGCCAACATACGACCAGTATCGTATGCCTACTATAGCTACCATCTAAACAGTGGTGACCACCGTACGTAAATGGCAGGTTCTACAACTAAAACCGTACAAGTTCCGTATTGGAGAAATGGATTTCCAACAAATGGTCAGGCTAAGGAACTTCCTTCCGCCGCATGGGATCGCCTCTGGCGGGACGTCCCGAGAGACAAACTGCTCTCTGCCAAACAAGGCCGGGTTACCCCTGTAACAGGTAACTCACGAATATGTCATCACCCGGTCCTTTGGGACCTTTATCCGAGGCCTCGGTAACCAACATCACACATCATAAAGAAAGTGTATCCACATGAGTAAGTATCAGGGCTCCATACCATAATACCACCCCTTTCCAGAAGGAAATGACATACCCTAAAGGGCGCGACCCTCATAACCTTGCCGCAACATTCCTGTTTCGACCATTTCCGGGTTGTGAGGCCCTGACGAAGTCTCGTCCACAAAGCTACGCTTTTTCAAAAAGCCACGCTTTGGGTCAACAGATGATCAACCTATGATCACAAAGATAAATGATCAAACAAATGATCATATCACAAATGATCAAACACTGATCATCACACAGCAACACTCAGCATGCCACATTACCAAATTGGGATATATCGCTGATAACTTCAACTACATAACCTCTGAGCTCGTACGTCTCAGAGAAGGGTGTTAAGCTAAGAGAATAAATTCTCCGCCACCAAACAGAAATGTATTTAAAAGAAATCGGCTTTATATCTCAAAGTGTAATGTCAGACATGTATCCATATAAGTCTGTTCCGGGTTCGAACAGAACCGAAGGCACTTCTTACGAAGCCCTTGCAAATCCGGATAATTTTCAAAACACGTCCAGACTTCCCATCACAAAAAGAGTGATATAAATCTCTATACCGGGAGCTACCCAGTGCAGAGACATTCGACAGGTTGTCCTTTCATTTTCGAAAAATATCCGGTCTTCAACACCGGTCTTCAAATGCTATCCATATACGACGTATCACTATTCGGAATGAGTTATACGACCCAAAGGTCCTTTCCCGGCTAACCCGAGTAGTGAGCGAAATATTTTAAAGATATATGGATATTGGGATTTCAATTAAGTCACAATTTAAACCCAAACTTTCTTTTCAAATGGTTTAACAAATTACCATTTTAATCTTTTTAAACAAAAAGATTCAATTCACAAAGTTCACTTAATTTCACAAAGATTCATTCACAGATTTTCCAAATCAATTTCCCTTTCAATTTGATTAATTCGTTAAATCTTTAAATCAAAGATTTAACAAATAGCTTTCAAAACAATTTCATTTCGAATGGTTTAACAAAACATCATTTTAAATCTGTTAAAAATAAACAGATTTGATTCATAGCTTTCAAAACAATTCATAACCTGGAAAATCCATTTTTCAATTTACTTGAAATTCCTTTAATTTAAACTGGAATTTCTTTTCTTATCTAAAAGCTTTTATCATTTGAAAACAACAGTTTTCAATTTGGAAATCTGATTCATTCATACGAGTTGAAATCCTTGGTTTAAATTCAAATTCCCAAATTAATACTTTACAATGGTTTAATTCATACAAACACATTTATATCATCTTTTATCCCTAGTTTCCAAATCATAGATTTAATTTCAAACTTGAATTCAAATTTAAATCTAATTATTTAAATTTTCAAAACTCGTTTAAGTTATTCAAAATAACTTTTATCTTTGAAATTCCATTTCAAAAGCTTTTTACTTTAACCCCAAATTTCTAATTTCAAAATCAATTGAAATTAAAATTTCAATTTCAAAAATATCAAATTTAAATTATCTGTGACTTAACCGATTTCCACGTGAAATCCATATTTGTGTGTGTATAGTGTAGTCCAGGGTTTCACACACAATAGTGCAACATCAATCATCACAGATATATCGATAAGCGGTATAACCCATAACGCTTATCTTCATTCATAGATTCATAGATAAAATAAATTTATCAGTCACAAAGATTCATCATTACAATTCGATGTGGGTTTCGGATAACCAACTGGAATCCGACTCCCTGTCGCATCGAAATTCAAGTGTCGTTTACGGGTCAAGGGTTTTCATATTCATATAACAGTATATTCATCATAGATATAACAGCTCTATACAAAGCAATTTAGATCACAAAGCATCATATCAAAAAGCATTACATCACAAAGCATTCGATAATAATCAATCATCTACAATTAAGATGAATTAATTGTGTAATTATAACTAATTAATCACATTAATAAATTAACCCTTTAATTAAATTCATTAAGTAATTATCTTTAGTTAATTAAGGCCCCCATTAATTTAAAGATAAACCATAAATCTTAATTAATTACTTAATTAACAAATAAATTCTTATTTAATTCAAATGCTTGAAATTAATTTGTTATTAACAAACAAAATCACTTGAGTAATCAACCTTTAATTATTTTAAACCTTTTATTTCATTTCAAATTTGAATTCAGAAATAAACTTGAACAAATTCAATTAACTCAGATTATTATATTGAATAATTAATTCCACAATTAAGTAATTTTACTTAATAGTTCCATAATTAATTATAAATCAATCAATTTTTATTATTTAAATTTATCTCATAAATTAATTATTCAAATAAAATCTTGGTTAATGACCTCATTAACTATTTAAATTTCTCTAATCACCTTTTTAAAGAAATTTACTTATATTAATCAGTATTGGTTATAATTTGATTAACCATCAAGACTCATTCTCTAATGAAATTATAAATCGTTAGTTCTTCATTACTTCAAGTACGGTTCATTTATATTTATAATTTAATTATTATTCACAATATGTTTTGAAAACATTGATTTCAAGTTTCCTTTTAAATTTCAGTTTTAAACTTATTTAATTTCAAAAACTTGAAATCAGCTTTAAAATGAAATCCAGGTTTAAACTTTTTAATTTTTTCTACTTGTTTAAATTCCCATTTACAAATTCAATTCTATTTTTAAATTCCAACTCTCCATACCTTTAATTGTTTTTGGATTATTGAAACAAATTGAATTTGAAACTTTATTCATTTCCAAACTAGATTTCAATTCAAACTTAAACTTACGTTTACATTTTAATTTGAACTCAGTTTAAAAACCTTAGTTTAAAATTTAAATTCAATTTCCGGGTTCAAACAGAAAAGACAGGCTTGAAGGCCTGCTACACGTTTCCGACCTGAGATCTCCACCATTTTTCTTCGAGTAACCTGCTCGAATTACCCGAGTACGACGCGAAATTTTCACTCGTTCTTCCCAGGCAAAGCAACTCAGATACATGATGACATGTGTGCACGTGCACATCGCCTCCGATCAACTTCAGGCGGCTCCATATCGTCGAACAAGTCGATAACCACCTCCTGACCCTTTCCCAACCACCAGCACGTCGTCACTCACTCGAGATCAAAATCGAGCTCGCCAAACCCACCTGGAACACTTGAACCCATCGCGACCCCATCCTGTCAACGTTTCGTTCTGCGACCCCCCGACCACTGGCCAGCCTACAACTCTGGCCATCGACGCGTCAACTCGACCCCTACCCTCACCCAGAACCCCGAGACACTCGGTGCTTTCACGAGACAGTGGTGCACAAATTTCTTATGTGGAAAAAACTAGGTTTACAAAGTAAAATCCCACGCCTCCGTTGTCGCCGTGATTTCTGCCACCTCCGACCATTGTTCCCAGCATCCCCGTAGCCTCCTCCATCTCCACAACCAATCTCGATATCCACGAACCCATCGCTTGCCAGAAATCGATCAAAACTCGATTTTTAAACAAAAATCAACTGCTCTTAAATCACGCGACTAAAAATCATTATTTTAGTTTTAAAAATCATAGATCGGTCTAGGGATTCAATTCGTGTTCTTGAATCAATGTTTCGTGATACTGGAAATTTTCAGAAACAACGTTCTTTACTATAAAAGACTTGAGCTTTCATCCTATATGCATTTCTTCGTTATGCCACTATTTTTAGATGACAACTCAAATTAAAACATACATATTTGTTTTTAGAAGCAAGGCTTAACATTGATCAGAGAGGAAGAAGTGGAATTTTCTTGGTGATCTGATACTCTGGAACTAAGCAGAGAGATGAACAAACATAGATACTCAGAGCCAATGCAACATATTTTCAAGTAGGAAAAACTAATTGCTACTCACAGCATAAATAAACAACAAAATAGGTTATGTTAGGTAGGAGTTTACTCACAAACAAAAATAAACGAATTCAGAGTTGAAGGTTGCTCACCTTATTTCCCAGGAAAACAGAACAGAGAAAAAATGTTGGAACAGGCAACTCGAAAACTGGAAACTTGAAACTTGCATTTATTTTTGTTGTTGATTCCAGAAAGCTTTGAAATGCTTGAACTTGAAAACTGAAATGTTTGACTTCAAATTGATTTCCAGGTTTGTATACTTGTTTAAGACTTTGCCTTGTTTTAAAACTTGTAGAAACTGAATTTGCAAAGCTTTTGAAATGAAATAAAATGAGGCAAGTTGGCAAATATACAAATATGTTTACTGCTCTGGTACACGAATAATTCAGAGATCTTTATCTCTTTGGGGCTGAAAAGAGATGTCTCGTGTACTATAGGTGATGGCATTTAATGCCTTGTTTCATATCAAGCTTACACAAACCATTTCTTTATTCCTTTAGGTACAAAACTTACATATGATTGTCTACATACTTAGGCTTTGTCTCGGCTGTACAAAGATATATATCTTGTACTTGTTGGCTTTTCCATTTTTGTTTATTGATATGAAGAATTTTAGTTCGGCTGATATGTTGTATTGGTTTTATCTTGCTTAATGTACAAGAGATATTTGCTGTCTTGTTCCTTTGCTTTATGGTTGAGCATGTATTTCTTCTTTTGTCTACAAACTTGAGTGTATTTTATTTGTTCTATTTTTGTTTAGTGTCTTCATTCATTTATACTTTGATTTATTTCTATTTTACACAACCCTGGTTTGCTTTCACACTTGATTTTATTTCTTGTTTATTTGTTTTCTCTAGTTTTCTTACTACTTTGAAATGTAAATAAATTTCTATTCTAAATTGTTGTTAGATTTTAACAAATATTCTACTTCTATTTTAATTAAAACTTACCTTATATTAATTTCAATTCCTAGTTCAAATATTGATTATCATTATTTACTTAATATTTATTGTCTTATATTTATTTTATAAACTCAAACCATCTTTAACCATCAATTCAAATATATATTAAATTTGCTCGTATATACCTAAATATATATATATATATACTCACATATACACTATTTACAATATTTTAATCTCAAATGATTTATACAGAATATACTTGGATATCGGGGAAACTCGCTCCATTTAATCAATTTAATTTCACAATTTTTATTCAAAAATTTATTTAATCATAAATTTAACTCAAAATTTCATTTAATTATTAATTTAAATAAATTTAAATTTCGGGGTCGTTACAAACTTCTCCCCTTAAAAGAATTTCGTCCTCGAAATTCGCAGGCACGAAAACAACAAAGAGATAGACAGATTCAATCTCCTATAATTTCTCAAACTTGCGATATGAATTCCAAACTCTAGTCGGAATATCTCAGAATACATACCAATTTGTCCCTCTTCGGACTTTGGTATTCAAAAGAAATTACAATAGAATTTCAAAATTTGGTTTCAAACGATATCGTTTTAATTGATTCAATTCAATTTACCCTCATATTCTATTAGTCAATTTAATTCAATTTAAAATTCCAATTTCAAATTCATTAAGGTTTAAATCCAAAAAGCTGATAAGAAACCGATGAAATATGAAGTAACGACCTTCTACAACTTCGTCTTGTAGCTGGTATGAAGCAGTCAAAAGAATCTGGAAAGACGAATCAAAGAAGATTGATAGGAAAGTTTGTTTCCACTGTTGCAGGGTATTAACCATTCATAGTCGTATTTCCCTGTCCTCTATCTCATCCTCTTCTTGCACTCATACTTACTACCGGTGGATAGTAAGAGAATTTACTGAGGCATTCGGACGGATATCTGAAGAATACTCATTCTAGAGTTTACTTCACTCTATCTCTAATGAGCTACTTAATGTGTTATACTCCTGAGCTAAAGTTCAACCTTAGCTCTGATACCACATGTAATGTATCGGGTTTTGCCCGCTCGAAAATCAACATCCGTACTTCACATTGTACTAGAATGCCGCAGATTCGATCGTTCAAATCCGATTCGCCGGAGCTATAACACAATTAAGTAAATAACACAGCGGAAGAAAAGAATAATACATTGATATATAATATTTGATACAACAGAGTGATACAATGAATATCAATATACATCAGAGATATGATACAAGAAATAGCAGCGGAAAAGAAAATGATAACATCAGCAGCAGATAGAATATCTCCAATAGAATGCTCCAAGATAAGCAACGTCAGTCCATGAACTCCAAGAACTGAACTAGGTCCAGATAATCTACTAAACCTGAATATCTGAAAAACCCAACTCTAGACTGCTCGTGTGGAAAATTATGAGCACCCAGAGTTTAGGAAGGAAACAATAAACTCCGGATCAGCTATGGGACTGGTGTGAGCAACAAAAACAGTTTATCTTTAAAACAAACAACAACAGAATTTTAAAGTCAATTCGCAATGCTTTTGGAAAATGAAACTACCATAAGACCTCCCGCCACACACACAATGCAAACGCAGAATTGGAGGAGATTTCTTCTTATGATAGTCAAACATGCTTACTACGCAAATCATTGGATATTATCATTAGTGCATAGTGTAGAAAAACATTTCGAAAGTATAATATTAATCTTAGCCAACATACGACCAGTATCGTATGCCTACTATAGCTACCATCTAAACAGTGGTGACCACCGTACGTAAATGGCAGGTTCTACAACTAAAACCGTACAAGTTCCGTATTGGAGAAATGGATTTCCAACAAATGGTCAGGCTAAGGAACTTCCTTCCGCCGCATGGGATCGCCTCTGGCGGGACGTCCCGAGAGACAAACTGCTCTCTGCCAAACAAGGCCGGTTTACCCCTGTAACAGGTAACTCACGAATATGTCATCACCCGGTCCTTTGGGACCTTTATCCGAGGCCTCGGTAACCAACATCACACATCATAAAGAAAGTGTATCCACATGAGTAAGTATCAGGGCTCCATACCATAATACCACCCCTTTCCAGAAGGAAATGACATACCCTAAAGGGCGCGACCCTCATAACCTTGCCGCAACATTCCTGTTTCGACCATTTCCGGGTTGTGAGGCCCTGACGAAGTCTCGTCCACAAAGCTACGCTTTTTCAAAAAGCCACGCTTTGGGTCAATAGATGATCAACCTATGATCACAAAGATAAATGATCAAACAAATGATCATATCACAAATGATCAAACACTGATCATCACACAGCAACACTCAGCATGCCACATTACCAAATTGGGATATATCGCTGATAACTTCAACTACATAACCTCTGAGCTCGTACGTCTCAGAGAAGGGTGTTAAGCTAAGAGAATAAATTCTCCGCCACCAAACAGAAATGTATTTAAAAGAAATCGGCTTTATATCTCAAAGTGTAATGTCAGACATGTATCCATATAAGTCTGTTCCGGGTTCGAACAGAACCGAAGGCACTTCTCACGAAGCCCTTGCAAATCCGGATAATTTTCAAAACACGTCCAGACTTCCCATCACAAAAAGAGTGATATAAATCTCTATACCGGGAGCTACCCAGTGCAGAGACATTCGACAGGTTGTCCTTTCATTTTCGAAAAATATCCGGTCTTCAACACCGGTCTTCAAATGCTATCCATATACGACGTATCACTATTCGGAATGAGTTATACGACCCAAAGGTCCTTTCCCGGCTAACCCGAGTAGTGAGCGAAATATTTTAAAGATATATGGATATTGGGATTTCAATTAAGTCACAATTTAAACCCAAACTTTCTTTTCAAATGGTTTAACAAATTACCATTTTAATCTTTTTAAACAAAAAGATTCAATTCACAAAGTTCACTTAATTTCACAAAGATTCATTCACAGATTTTCCAAATCAATTTCCCTTTCAATTTGATTAATTCGTTAAATCTTTAAATCAAAGATTTAACAAATAGCTTTCAAAACAATTTCATTTCGAATGGTTTAACAAAACATCATTTTAAATCTGTTAAAAATAAACAGATTTGATTCATAGCTTTCAAAACAATTCATAACTTGGAAAATCCATTTTTCAATTTACTTGAAATTCCTTTAATTTAAACTGGAATTTCTTTTCTTATCTAAAAGCTTTTATCATTTGAAAACAACAGTTTTCAATTTGGAAATCTGATTCATTCATACGAGTTGAAATCCTTGGTTTAAATTCAAATTCCCAAATTAATACTTTACAATGGTTTAATTCATACAAACACATTTATATCATCTTTTATCCCTAGTTTCCAAATCATAGATTTAATTTCAAACTTGAATTCAAATTTAAATCTAATTATTTAAATTTTCAAAACTCGTTTAAGTTATTCAAAATAACTTTTATCTTTGAAATTCCATTTCAAAAGCTTTTTACTTTAACCCCAAATTTCTAATTTCAAAATCAATTGAAATTAAAATTTCAATTTCAAAAATATCAAATTTAAATTATCTGTGACTTAACCGATTTCCACGTGAAATCCATATTTGTGTGTGTATAGTGTAGTCCAGGGTTTCACACACAATAGTGCAACATCAATCATCACAGATATATCGATAAGCGGTATAACCCATAACGCTTATCTTCATTCATAGATTCATAGATAAAATAAATTTATCAGTCACAAAGATTCATCATTACAATTCGATGTGGGTTTCGGATAACCAACTGGAATCCGACTCCCTGTCGCATCGAAATTCAAGTGTCGTTTACGGGTCAAGGGTTTTCATATTCATATAACAGTATATTCATCATAGATATAACAGCTCAATACAAAACAATTTAGATCACAAAGCATCATATCACAAAGCATTACATCACAAAGCATTCGATAATAATCAATCATCTACAATTAAGATGAATTAATTGTGTAATTATAACTAATTAATCACATTAATAAATTAACCCTTTAATTAAATTCATTAAGTAATTATCTTTAGTTAATTAAGGCCCTCATTAATTTAAAGATAAACCATAAATCTTAATTAATTACTTAATTAACAAATAAATTCTTATTTAATTCAAATGCTTGAAATTAATTTGTTATTAACAAACAAAATCACTTGAGTAATCAACCTTTAATTATTTTAAACCTTTTATTTCATTTCAAATTTGAATTCAGAAATAAACTTGAACAAATTCAATTAACTCAGATTATTATATTGAATAATTAATTCCACAATTAAGTAATTTTACTTAATAGTTCCATAATTAATTATAAATCAATCAATTTTTATTATTTAAATTTATCTCATAAATTAATTATTCAAATAAAATCTTGGTTAATGACCTCATTAACTATTTAAATTTCTCTAATCACCTTTTTAAAGAAATTTACTTATATTAATCAGTATTGGTTATAATTTGATTAACCATCAAGACTCATTCTCTAATGAAATTATAAATCGTTAGTTCTTCATTACTTCAAGTACGGTTCATTTATATTTATAATTTAATTATTATTCACAATATGTTTTGAAAACATTGATTTCAAGTTTCCTTTTAAATTTCAGTTTTAAACTTATTTAATTTCAAAAACTTGAAATCAGCTTTAAAATGAAATCCAGGTTTAAACTTTTTAATTTTTTCTACTTGTTTAAATTCCCATTTACAAATTCAATTCTATTTTTAAATTCAAACTCTCCATACCTTTAATTGTTTTTGGATTATTGAAACAAATTGAATTTGAAACTTTATTCATTTCCAAACTAGATTTCAATTCAAACTTAAACTTACGTTTACATTTTAATTTGAACTCAGTTTAAAAACCTTAGTTTAAAATTTAAATTCAATTTCCGGGTTCAAACAGAAAAGACAGGCTTGAAGGCCTGCTACACGTTTCCGACCTGAGATCTCCACCATTTTTCTTCGAGTAACCTGCTCGAATTACCCGAGTACGACGCGAAATTTTCACTCGTTCTTCCCAGGCAAAGCAACTCAGATACATGATGACATGTGTGCACGTGCACATCGCCTCCGATCAACTTCAGGCGGCTCCATATCGTCGAACAAGTCGATAACCACCTCCTGACCCTTTCCCAACCACCAGCACGTCGTCACTCACTCGAGATCAAAATCGAGCTCGCCAAACCCACCTGGAACACTTGAACCCATCGCGACCCCATCCTGTCAACGTTTCGTTCTGCGACCCCCCGACCACTGGCCAGCCTACAACTCTGGCCATCGACGCGTCAACTCGACCCCTACCCTCACCCAGAACCCCGAGACACTCGGTGCTTTCACGAGACAGTGGTGCACAAATTTCTTATGTGGAAAAAACTAGGTTTACAAAGTAAAATCCCACGCCTCCGTTGTCGCCGTGATTTCTGCCACCTCCGACCATTGTTCCCAGCATCCCCGTAGCCTCCTCCATCTCCACAACCAATCTCGATATCCACGAACCCATCGCTTGCCAGAAATCGATCAAAACTCGATTTTTAAACAAAAATCAACTGCTCTTAAATCACGCGACTAAAAATCATCATTTTAGTTTTAAAAATCATAGATCGGTCTAGGGATTCAATTCGTGTTCTTGAATCAATGTTTCGTGATACTGGAAATTTTCAGAAACAACGTTCTTTACTGTAAAAGACTTGAGCTTTCATCCTATATGCATTTCTTCGTTATGCCACTATTTTTAGATGACAACTCAAATTAAAACATACATATTTGTTTTTAGAAGCAAGGCTTAACATTGATCAGAGAGGAAGAAGTGGAATTTTCTTGGTGATCTGATACTCTGGAACTAAGCAGAGAGATGAACAAACATAGATACTCAGAGCCAATGCAACATATTTTCAAGTAGGAAAAACTAATTGCTACTCACAGCATAAATAAACAACAAAATAGGTTATGTTAGGTAGGAGTTTACTCACAAACAAAAATAAACGAATTCAGAGTTGAAGGTTGCTCACCTTATTTCCCAGGAAAACAGAACAGAGAAAAAATGTTGGAACAGGCAACTCGAAAACTGGAAACTTGAAACTTGCATTTATTTTTGTTGTTGATTCCAGAAAGCTTTGAAATGCTTGAACTTGAAAACTGAAATGTTTGACTTCAAATTGATTTCCAGGTTTGTATACTTGTTTAAGACTTTGCCTTGTTTCAAAACTTGTAGAAACTGAATTTGCAAAGCTTTTGAAATGAAATAAAATGAGGCAAGTTGGCAAATATACAAATATGTTTACTGCTCTGGTACACGAATAATTCAGAGATCTTTATCTCTTTGGGGCTGAAAAGAGATGTCTCGTGTACTATAGGTGATGGCATTTAATGCCTTGTTTCATATCAAGCTTACACAAACCATTTCTTTATTCCTTTAGGTACAAAACTTACATATGATTGTCTACATACTTAGGCTTTGTCTCGGCTGTACAAAGATATATATCTTGTACTTGTTGGCTTTTCCATTTTTGTTTATTGATATGAAGAATTTTAGTTCGGCTGATATGTTGTATTGGTTTTATCTTGCTTAATGTACAAGAGATATTTGCTGTCTTGTTCCTTTGCTTTATGGTTGAGCATGTATTTCTTCTTTTGTCTACAAACTTGAGTGTATTTTATTTGTTCTATTTTTGTTTAGTGTCTTCATTCATTTATACTTTGATTTATTTCTATTTTACACAACCCTGGTTTGCTTTCACACTTGATTTTATTTCTTGTTTATTTGTTTTCTCTAGTTTTCTTACTACTTTGAAATGTAAATAAATTTCTATTCTAAATTGTTGTTAGATTTTAACAAATATTCTACTTCTATTTTAATTAAAACTTACCTTATATTAATTTCAATTCCTAGTTCAAATATTGATTATCATTATTTACTTAATATTTATTGTCTTATATTTATTTTATAAACTCAAACCATCTTTAACCATCAATTCAAATATATATTAAATTTGCTCGTATATACCTAAATATATATATATATATACTCACATATACACTATTTACAATATTTTAATCTCAAATGATTTATACAGAATATACTTGGATATCGGGGAAACTCGCTCCATTTAATCAATTTAATTTCACAATTTTTAATCAAAAATTTATTTAATCATAAATTTAACTCAAAATTTCATTTAATTATTAATTTAAATAAATTTAAATTTCGGGGTCGTTACATGAACCCACATCACAAATGAGTGCAGACAGGTAGCGGTGTGCAGGATGAAGCACTGCAAAAATGCAAGTGTCCAGACAACAACAGAAAACAGTGCATGCTACTACAATGATGAACAGAGGTGACAGCACAAGACCGACAAAAACTTACAAAATCAAACGGTAAGCATAAATCAAACAAATCAAGGCTACTGCAGGGCAAACATCGAATACCCGAAGTCTTGTAGGCGACAGAATGATAAACTGCAGTTTCAATTTAAAGAGGGCCGAGCAGTGAATTTGTTTAGAAATCAATGTCAACTGTTCAAAGAAATTGATTTAAGTCAAAACCGTGATGAACAAGGAATAAATTGAGATAGATTACAAACCCAAACATCTATACAAAATCATACAGTCTAGATAAATAGGTCGACAGTTCAACAATTTTATACGAACGAAAAAAATCACAATTTAAACAAGCCAAAACCAAACAGTGGTGACCACGAAAAACAAGCAGCAAAAATCATCTCTAGCATCTGAACAAAATCGTATGGCTGAAGCCCAAAAGAACGAAGTCAACCAGTTACTCAAGCAACAAAACCCCAAATTGGAACAACTAGGAGATCAGGGTCTCGAATTTAGATGTGAGTAGATAGTACTACTCACCTTAGATCGGAGAGGCAGCCGCGATCGAAGAACGAAAGTTGGAGCAGATCGATGCACGTAGGACCAGCCGCGAGTGAAGAGGAAGATGGAGACGAAGCCCTTAAATTCCTAAAGGATCGATCGAGATCGCCGAATGCCCTAGATCTTTCTCGTCGCCATTTTTTTTCTTTTTTCGATTTAGGTTTTAGGTTTACGAATGAAAAGGGATGGGGATGTCATGGTTTATACAGAGGGAATATCGTGGGGGGTTATGGGCTGAAGTATGGGCTGGTGATATAGGGTATGGTATTATTATTATTATTATTATTTTCTTTATCTTTTATTTTTGTTTTTATTTTTATTTACTTTGTTTTGTTTTCATTAATTACTAATAACTTATGCTATTGAATTTTGTAGATAAAATTTATTCAATTTTTCCCAATCATTACCTATATTCTTTTAATTTGCATCTCATATCATATCAATTTCAAAAATGTGGAGTTTTTAATTTTAAATTAAATAAGATAATTTTGATTTCTTTAGATCCAAAAGCAGATTTTCTTTACATTCATTTATAAACCCCGATTCAAATTATTATTAAATTTTCAGTAGATTAAATCCTAAAATTTAATCGCAAAATTTATTCTGGAAAATTGAAATTCGAATCAATTCATCATTCAAATATTTAAAATTCATTAAATATTTTCAATTTAAATTGTTCAAAATTCAGGGTCGTTACAATCTTCTGAGCAAGACGTCAGTTTGTCGTTTTTCCAAATTTGGATTTCTATTGCTCTGTTCATCTTATTTCTAACAAATTAGCAGCATTTCGGTACCGATATCGACTTTTGAACGGATGATCGTACCACTAACATCTGTATACCGTTTTAACCGTCTCATCGTGCTGATCTCTGTGGTATATTCAATTCCGTGTTCCGAAGTCTGGTAAGCAGCGGAAGCCGCGTAAACGGTAACCATATCGGTAACCGGTTGTGCCATTTTGTTTCTTCCGTCTATTCATTTACCCAACCTCTGACTTTTACTATCCCCGACCTTTCCTTTTCTACCGGTTCACTGTTTCTTTTATTTATTTCTTTATTTATATTTTTTTTTACTGTTCATTTTTCGTTCACCTTACTTTTGTGTAGAAAAAGAGAAATGTAAAGTTATAACCTGCTACTTCTTCGGCTTGTTCCTCTTGCCTCTCTCTCTTCCAAGTCATCCTTCCACCTCCCCTCTCTCCCTCAATCTCCTCCTCCTCTACTCACGTCACCTACCCATTGCCGCCCATTCCCTGATCTGCTTCCACTCACTCCATCACCACACAGGCAAGCTTCCGCTCGACCTGACTCCCTCACGGCTTCCCAAACCTTTATTCACCTACAACCGAACATCCTCTCCACCCTACCTTATGACAGCCTTCACTCCATTGTTCACGCCAGCTACCCCACACCTCAACGCCGAACCACCAACGACCATGCACCCATCCCTTCGGCCAAGCGCCAAGATCTCTAGACCACCACTCACGCACGCCTACCCACCTCCCAGCGTGCCGCACTTCCTCCGCTTTCGCCCTCCCTACACAGCCTCTACAGAGACTGCAGCTCCACCGAGACTCGCCACCAAGCCCTCTTCGTTCCCCTCGTTCACAAGCCACCGAACCGAGCATCTCCTTCCTTCACTTCGTGAGTGCTTGTTGTTTTGTTTTATACTTTTTCTATTAACAATATTTTCCCTATACTCTACAGTTTACAGTTTATTATTTGATATGTTTAATATATATAACAATGTCAGTCTATGTATAATAACTTCTGAAGCTTTCTATGGGTTATAAAGTACATAAATTGGTTTATATATATATTTTGTTAAATGTAAGTATTTGGTTTTCTGAATATGTTTATGCGGAGCTATTTTAGGCTGACGGCATATATGCATATGGTTATGTAGTGTTAGCTGTTAGCCCATATGTATAAGAATTTATATTAGTATATATATACACCTGAGTTGGTTTTGAATATACTTATATAATCAGCAGTTTATATGGATAAAGTAAGTTTCTAATAGTTAATTTATAATATACGCTGCAGACTTCACGGGTGTGTATCCATATATTTACTTATGTTTAAAGAGTTTCAAGTTTGAATGTTGCAGTAAAAGTATGGTACTTTTAA
Organism: Allium fistulosum; assembly: GCA_030737815.1. NCBI lineage: Eukaryota > Viridiplantae > Streptophyta > Magnoliopsida > Asparagales > Amaryllidaceae > Allium > Allium fistulosum. Next base: position 1,361,579,930 of record CM060902.1, on the reverse strand, counting down.
AAAAAAAAATTTGTTGAGATGAACATACATTATATATATATAAAGGGGTAGGTTCGCATATCCATATTGTTAGACCTTAGCAGCTCTTCTCTATCAATATGCATGTTAATATATTGAGATATGTTGATTCATATATCAGTTTTAATGACCGTGATTGTTGAAATATATATAGTGCAGTTATAAGTATATATATATATATATAATAGTTTCATATATTTGAAACGTTTGAGTTTTATGTATAAGTTTATAAGTATAGGTATATGGTTATCTAATTATATCAACTCGGATCCGTTGTTTAAAGCATATATTATGTTGTATGATATAGTACGTGTAGTATAATATAAGTATAAGTATTTTATATCATGTTGCTGTATATAATATATAAGAAGTTATATAAAAGAAGTATATACTATTTAGTAACTAAGTATATGGGTTAAAATGGTTGTTGCTGTCATAAGTTCTCTGTTCATTTAGTATATTTGTTATTTATATGACCTGTTAGACTATATTAGCTATATACTAAGCTTTTGAGTTTATGTACATATTATAGTGACACGTTTATGTATATATATTTATATTTCTTTAATATATCTTGTTGGTGTAGATAAGTATAGATGTGATCTGATGGGTTTATATTATATATGAGTTTTAGGTTGGTTATGTATTCGTAAAATATATACTGTATCTACTATATGTTGACAATATAAATTTAATGTGTTTAAATATATATATATATATATAAGTTTTGTTATGATTTTGAAATATACATTTAATCACAATATATATGTTTAAATTAATATTGATTTAAAAATGTATATGTATTTTTAAATTGAATATCAGGTTTAAGGAAAAATAGTATAATATATATTTCGTTTCGGTAATATCAAACTGATTTTGGTTCTTGATTTCCAATTTATCAGCTCTGTCCGACAAACTTGTTTCCATCGTGTTTTGCTTCAAATATCGTGCTTGGATTCGTAACTCTTCCCATTCTCGTTCATCTCTAGCCTCGGAAGGTGAGCACTCACTCACGATTAACGTTCTTTTATTTATTAAATTTGATTTCAATTGAAACGACAATTGAAATATACTGCTGTTAGTTAATTACACTGTGATATATGCTATTGTCTGTATCAGTTCACCTGTGACATCTGACACCATTATCTGTTAATTAGTTATGCGATAATAATACAGTTTGGCTGAAATTGATTGATTGTTGATGTTTATATTGGACGTTAAATTGTTAATGTTAAAATGATAAATAGTATGAAATTGAACTTGATATAGAATAATTAAATGTTAAATTTGATTTACTGACATTTGTATAATATGACCCCTTTAACTGTTGAATTTATTGACACGTAGGATTTGTTTAATTACATTTTGAACCACTGAATGTATGTTGTTAAACTGATGATGTATGAAATTGTAATTGAATGACAAGTGAAAACCGTAATGTAATAATCTTTAATCTGCATGAAATGATAGTGTAGATTCTAGAAATAATTATATTAATTCGTACAAACAACAATGCGAATTAATACGGTTATTTCAGGATTATTTGAATTGATTATTGGATTGTTATTGATTATTGTTATTGCTTGTTTATTTACTTTGACACCATCCCAGTTATCACACTGCAAGTTCCCTTTGTTATGCTATGTTTTGAATTGAATTGGAATCGGGTTGAAATGATAAATACCCAAATTGAACTATGACCTAGGATAGAGAATTAAATAAAACCCGATTGGTCAATAATTTGATTTAAAATAAAATGAAGATTTTATTTGAATAAATAAATATGGTTTTGAAATGAAGTTGAATTTTGAATTTTTAATAAAAGGAAAATGTTAATATTTAATAAATCTGAAACAAAATATTAACAATGTAATTGATGAAAGAACGATGCTTAATTTGAGAAATGATTGAATTAAGTTGAAATGATTTAATAATTAAGTTTGAAATTATAATTGAGTTTGAAATTATTAAACTTTGAAATTATTTAATAATTAAGTTTTGAATTATTTAATAATTAAATAAGATTGAATTATTTAATGATTTAATTGATTTGGATTCTTTAATAAGAGAAATTGAATTTTTGAAAAAGTGAATTTTACTTCGTAATAACTAAAATTGAGTTTCTTTATTAATTAAGTTTTGGAAAATTATTTAAGTAAGTAAATAAGTGAAATTGAATTTCTTTAAACAAGAAATGAAAATGTGATTTATTGAAATTAATGTAAGGCTTGAAATGTTAAAGAATTTGATTTGACGAATTTAATTTAATTAAATTTGTAAGTTTTTGATATAATGGAGTTGAATTTAAATAATGAATTTAATGAATTGGAAATTTAATAGAATTGTTTTGAATGGCAAATTTACTTAATGAATATTGAATGAAATCGATAAATGAATGTAAATTGATTTGAATGTTAAAACTAAATTGATTCTAATGATTTCAAAATGAAACTTTTGTACGAACTTGAATCAATATTTGAATTGTTTTAAATAAAGATTGAAATTGAATTATAAGATTTTGAAATGGTAATTATGAAGTTTTGAAACGTAAATATTGGAAATTGATTTAGAAAGACAAACGAAATGTTGATTTATAAATTCTAATTGGAATTGAAATTGATTTGGGTTTGAAATATATAAACGACCAATCGGTGTAATAATTACGAAAGTTATTAAAGAGACCGGGATCGGTAATGGATATACTCTCTATCTGAACCGAAACCACTTTAATAACTATACGCGGAGTGATGATCCAGAATGAAGTGGTTGGAATGATGTATGTGTTGACTGAAGAAAGAGAACGATAATGGATAGCCTTGACACTTGTGTTAAATTGGAAATGACTAAAACAGGAGCTGTGCCGGGCCAATGGAGGATTAGCTACCTCAAGTGGACACACTTCTTCGAACTACTTATACTTGTTGTCGATTGGTGCACCCTTGATTTTGGGAGTGTTGTTTCACGGTGTTGCGGGCGCTGCGGCGTTGCGTTCTCACCAGTCCGGATCAGGCGAACGGTAGTATCACTACCTTGGGTATTGCCTCATGTGCCTTGTCATACTTGTATTCCATTTATGCGCGACCACTACGATTTTGATTTGTACCTTTAGTATATGGATTGCCCTCTGGTGACTTCCGGTTTTGGGGAAACTACGGTCTTGTATATGCTTTTGGGAATAAAAATGTGTTAAGGGTGGAATGGGCCATGACTTAACGCTATTTTGATATCTTATTATTACTGATAGACATTATCTACTTATCGTACATTACTACCTAGTAGATAGTTTAACGGATCCTTAAAGGATGGTTATTCCAAACATCCTTTGAGTTACTTGTATTTCAATTGCTATTTCACTTGAGTTGGATTTATTAATATAAGAATGTTAATCCTGACTCGAGTGTCTTGTGTTTTTGCTTTACGCTCGGGTCAGACTGAGTGTACCAGTATTCGAGACTCACCTTTGAAGTTGGAGCTTTGCTTGAAGATCCAGCCATCTATTCTGCTTTCAGTATTCGATGATTCCAGTGATGTATTCTGATTTGTATCTGATGTATCGTATTATTCTTCTGTTGTAAACTCTGATTTATTTTATATATTCATATAATAGATTCATGAACTACTATCTCTTTTATTTCCGCTGCAACTTATTACTCTGTGTCTGTGATCTGTGATTATTTTATTTACTGTATATGTTCAGTTTTGCCAAATTTAAATTAACAACGCGGTATTTTGAGCAATTCAACTCCGGCATGAGTGTCTACCTATACACTTATAATGGACGTGAATGGTCCAAAATTCCGGGACGTTACAAACAAGGTTGCTTCAAATAAATCCTAGAGCATTTTACATGCCATGCGGCTCTCATTGTCTTAATTTAGTTCTTTGTAATATGGCAAATTGTTACCATAAAGTAAAATCATTTTTTGGAGCATGTCAATGCATATATACTGTTTTTTCTAACTCAACAAAATGATGGAGCATATTACTTGAGCATATAAAAGGTTTAACACTAAAATCATTATCAAATACACGTTGGGAAAGCCATATCGAAAGTATTAAAGCAATAAAATCACAACTTCTTGAAATTAGAGAAGCTTTGTTTAAATTAGCTGAAACTACTGAAGATGCCAAGTTGAGTAGGGATGCCCAAACTTTAGCAACATGTGAACTTTCAAGCTTTGAATTTTTATTATCTCTACTTATCTGGCACGATGTTTTGAATAAAATAAACTTAGTCAGTAAAAAGTTACAATCTGAAGATATGCGTCTTGATATTGCTGTTAAACAATTGGATGCACTTATTGTTTTTTTTTTGAAAAGTATAGAGAAGATGGATTTAATTTAGCATTAGAAGAGGCAAAACAATTAGCTTTTGATATGGAAATTGAGCCGGTATTACCTATGAAACGTCAAAGTCGTAGAAAAAGGCAATTTGATGAAATATTAGATAATGAAAGAGAACAATTATCAGCACAAGAATCATTTAGAATTGATTACTTCCTTTGTATAGTTGATATTGCACTTTCTCAATTGAAGTCTAGATTCAAACAAATGAAATATTTTGAGTCCATATTTGGTTTCTTGTTTGATGCTAAAAAGCTAATTAATCTTAATGATCGTGAGTTATTAATGGCTTGCATGAATCTTGAAAACGCTTTAAAAAAAGATGACCATTTTGATGTTATTGGAAAAAATTTACATTCTGAATTACAAGTGTTGCAGGTAATGTTATCAAAGGAAGCATATGAAGTAGATAAGTCGTGGACCTCCATTAAGATTTTAGAGTTTGTGAAAGAATTGGATATGTTTCCAAATGTGATGATTGCCTATAGAATATTATTGACTATTCCAGTTACTGTGGCGTCTGCTGAAAGAAGTGTTTCTAAATTAAAATTGCTAAAGTCATATTTACGCACTTCTATGTCACAAGATGGATTGAATGGACTAGCAATATTATGCATTGAGATGGACATGTTGGAAAATATTGATCAAGATGATATAATTAATGATTTTGCTTCAAAAAATGCACTGAGAGATATTTTTAAATGAGATTTATTGTTGAGGTTTTGTGTATCTTTTGTAATCAATATCTTGTAACTTGGCTACTTTTAAACAAAATTGTAGTCATTGCTTTATGAAAAAAATTAATTTATATATGCAAATATTGTATTCTCATATATGTTTTTTTATTTTAGTTATATTAAATATTCTTACTAATTTGCAGGGGCCCAAATTTTTACTTTGTCCAGGGCCCAAAATGACCTTGGACCGGCCCTGATTATAACAGTAAACAAAACACAAAACATTGAACAATACTACTCTAATATATTATAATATATATTATAAGCTTACAATATATACCTACGAAAAGAGGAAGTGTAGAAGATTGGTGAAGGCGGTGGCGGAAGGGATCACGGCTGGCCGAAATGATGGAGGCCGAAGGGTTGCTGCGATCAAGGCGAGGGGAGGAGGAGTGGAAGTGGGTACGGCGGTGGTTGTCGAGGTGGTTCGGTGGAAGTGACGTTCAGGGTCAGCTGTTTCTGTTTGCCTGGGTTCATGGCGGAGGAGTTTAGTGCTAGGGAGAGGTTTGCCAAGCAGGGTGCGCGAGCTGCTCGCGGCGGCTGGAGGAAGGGAGGAGGAAAAGTGCGGAGGCATTGCACGTCTGTAGGGTGGGTTGTGTGCTTGCGTTGCTGTGGTTGAGTGGCGGATGGAGGGGTTTGCTCGTAGATGGGCTGGAATGCTTGAGGAGGGTGGAGCGATGTATGTGATGCTAACTGATGCGTGAAGGGATGGGTTACGGTCATTAAGAAGGGCAAGCAGCCATTATATAAGCAAGCTATATTATATACATATATTTAAAGGAGGAGGTGATAGGCCATTATTCTATAGGTGGCGAAGAAAAGGAACGAGTTGTGAGGAAAGAAGATGTGAACAGGTGCCAAGAAATTTTGAATAGTATAATATATTATTTTCTTAGTTTAGCACAGAAATGAAAAACAAAGGGGCAAGGTAAGATAATGGACAGAGGACAATGTAAATGAACACTTTATTTAATTTTTTTGAACCGTGGGAATGACAATAGCTGTGAACAAGAATTCAAGGAAATAAACAGCTGGCTATTGGTTGTCTTGAGAACACCAAAGGACACAAGGAAAACCTTCAACATCGAAATGAATATACCATAGAGATCAGCACAACGAAACGATCAAAATGGTATACGGATATCAGTGGTACGATTGAATTATAAAAATTTGAATTTTCTACTAGCGGAAAATGCAGCAAAAATGCAGAGAAATAAGATCGACGAAGCTAAAGAAGTCCGAATTTGGAAAAACAAAAAATGGCGTCTCAGTCAGAAGATGATTTAGAATTTTTTTATGTAAAAATATTCAGGTTAGGAAAACATTTTATTATCATCAATTTTAACTCATATAAATTGGAATAAAATTACACTAGAAAATAAACTTCCAAATTATCTAATGAAAATTTACCAGTTGCTATGATTAATTAGACGCATTCCAAATATCAAATTTTTATTTCAAATTTTTATCGTTTAAAATTTCACAAAATTTCAACTAATTACGTTATTAAAACAGTTAAAATTTACGGGTCGTTACACGTATTTTTCTGATAATCAAAATATTAATTAAATAAGATTTTTGGATTTAATATTGTATGAAATTTAAAACTTATGATTTGTTAATAAGAAAAACTATTAGAATGAAATTTAATAATGTTAATTTAATGTAATCAATGACTGTTTGAATGTAATCTCAAGTAATTGAAATAATTGCAAAGTTAAATTGGTTAAAAATTGTAAATAAGGGAATAAATTAAATGTTATATTAAATGGTGAGAGAGTATGTACTTAATTGAAATTGAATATAATCAGTGTTGTGTAAGTAGTTATAACATTTATTTATAGATAATAAACTTAGAAATGTGATTAAATTAAATAAAAGGTAAAAATTGTTAGTTATCACATATTCATTTAATTTGTTGAAATTAAATTGGAAATCAATTGCAATTAATCTACTTAAATATTGTTGTTAACATTAATTAAGATGATAATTGTAGAATACTAATGTAATAAGATATAAACCAAAGTTAATTATACCCGTAGGATGATAGTTGAGTGAATAATAAGATAAATCAAAATAAAAGAATTTATTTGAAATTAAAATATAATTAATTGGATTTTTATTACGGTTAAAATTGAACGCAATAAGTTGTGCAATACTTAATATTGAATTGACATAGAAATTTGTTTTAAAAGATTATAAAATCCTAGGAAATCCAAAAATGATGAAAATTGTTAACTATTAAATTTGAAGTTAAAAATGATTTAATTAATTTAATAATAATTTATTTAATTAACGTGAAAATAGCCATTTTAGCAACTGTCTCGGATTTCGATGAAACTAGTTTCATCGGATCTGTAACGGTGAATTATTGTAGGATTTCAAGTTTCATAGCGATCAGACTTGCCGTTTGATCGAGCGAGCTCGAAACGTGTAGAAATCAATTTAATGGATTCAATTTAAATAAGCTGATTTTAAAAGCTAACTTCTGTATACAATGGAATTTGGGTTTGAAACCTGTCCCATTGAGTTTAAAAATATTGAAAACATCTATTTTGATATATGGGATGACCTACTTTCGTTTCAGAAACGGAACGGGCTTTTCAGGTCGTTATTGTCGTTTCGAACCAATTCGATATGTTAATCATTCTTATCGGGCCTTGTCTATATAAATAGATTTCCTAACCCTAGCAGAATTTCTATTTCTTATTACTGTACGTACTGAAATTTCTGTCTATTCCTTTCTTTTAATGGCAGAAACCAAATTCCAATAACAAACCCTAGTTTTCAAATCAAAAATCAATTTCAAATTTCAAACTCTCAAAACCCTAGCATATTATATATCGTTGGAAAGCTCTCTACGAGCGTAATCTAGATCTGTTGTTCGTTTTTAAAATCAAGTTTTGGTTTGTCCGGGATTGGCCAAAACATTCTCGACCGTTCATTGTGGTGGTTGATCATCGGCGATAGATCATCGATTCGAGGGTACTATCGCGTGGAGATGGATGAGGGGAGTTCTTTTTTGCTGGTCGTTTGTAGTCGTGATGGCTAGATCGATGTGAAGAATTGGATTACGGTTTTAAATTTTAAGCGGCGGCGCTATCAAATGCTCATCGACGATCGTGATTCGAAAGGGGTCGAGGGTAGTGGGAGCTGCGCGACTTGTGCCGTGTTGTTCGAAGGTGATGGTGGCGCGGCCGCGATCAGTTGGAGGCGTTCAACCTAGGGTTTCTCATGGCGGCTCATGTTCAGGACAGTGTTGCATGCGAATTTCTGTGCATAGCAAGGGCTATGTGTGAGAGGAAGTTGGTAATTATTTACTTTATTGCCCTTAATTCTTTTTTATATAATTTAAAATTTAATCGTTCTAACATATATAAGTTTTGCATACGAGCTCGGATTCACGTGCGGTTTTCTCCATTGCGATTGTATCGGAATTTCAGACATTATGGAACTTGTTTTTACGAATTATGAGACTATTATATTTTGGGCCATTATTTGGATTTTAAATCGTCGATAAATCTAAGATGAGTGTTTTAATCTACTCACAACTACTAAATTGTCTTATGTTAGTTAAATTAAATTTTTGATGTGATTAGAAGTTGATTGTTTGCTGTTTGGTATATTAAATTTGTCATTCTAGTTAAATCCGAATTTTATTAAAGCTAATTGCCATTTAATTTAATATTGAATTTAAATTGCCAGTAAAATGCCTGTTAATAATGACCAGTTAATTGTTGTTATGTATTGGTTGGTTTGACTAATGATTGTAATGAATGTTTAATTGTTGATATTGGATGACTGAATGTTATGTTATTTTATATATATTGATATCATACTACCAGTTCCCTTAGTTATCGATAGGAAAATCACTATGGGTTGAAATGATACATACCCGAACGATCTATAGATTAGGGAAATATTGTTATGGTTTGAAATGATAAACTTGAGCGATTTTATAGATTTTGAATGTTAACTCGAGATTGCGGGTTGAAATGATATATATCCGTAAATTTAAAATTTATTATGGATTGAAATGATATAAATCCATATCACTTGACCATAGGGTAGAAAATTATATACAGACACCGGATTGGTTAAATTAAATGATTCTAAATCCTAAATTTTGAATCCAGTTAAATGATATTTTGAAATAAAATTTGATTTATATAAACATAATTATTTTCGAAAATCCAAGCTTTAAATGTTGAAATTGAAACTGGTTCAAATGAATTGTTTAAAAGGATTTAAATTGAAATTTCAAAGCTGAATTTTTGAAATATAAATGAAATTTATCCAAATTGAGTTATTAAAAATGTTTGAATATTTGAACTTTGATATCTACTAAATTTGAAGTAGTTTAAATTTATAGTTCAAACATGGATTTGAAATCGACATAGATTTAAATGGTTTATTGAGAATCTGAATTGAAAGATAAAAATTGAGTTTGTTAATTTGAAATCTGGAAACGGTCCAGGTTTGTTGAAATGGAAGAAATGGTTTAATTTGATATTACTTTCAAATTAATTATTTTAATATAAACTATTTAAAATATATTATTATAAATTCAAATTTATTTAGATTTTCCAACCATTCTATTTTAAACTATTTAAACTATTTTAATCCATTTTAAACTATTTTAAACTAATTTAAACTATTTTAATCTATTTTAAACTATTTAAACTATTTTAATCTAATTTAGTCTATTTTAAACTATTTAAACTATTTTAATCTAATTTAATATATTTTAAACTATTTTAATCTAATTTAATCTATTTTAAACTATTTTAAGTATTTTTAACTACTTTAACTATTTTAAAACTATTTAATTTTTTTATAACTATCTAAACTATTTTCTAAATTTCAACCGTGCAAGGTTGAATTGGTTATATTTAAATCCTTAATTTAAAAGTGAATATGATTAAATGATGTTATAACTTACATTGCAATTTGAAATGATATTTTCTCGTGAAATGACATATTTTGAGTAAATATGATGATTTTGAAATGAAAGTTTAACCTATTTGTGAATATGATTTCCAAAGTGATTTGATTTCAAAAGTGAATATGATTTCTAAAGTGAAATGGTTTGAATTGAATATGATATTTTGATATCAATTATGAATTGGTTTTGGAAATGTAAAAGAACCATCTGGTGTGAAATAAGCGTTTTGTTGTCAATGTGACCGGAGCGGATATTGTCATACTCTCTGCCAATACAAAAAACCACTTTAACAACCGTTGAAACACACAACACCCTTTAGTATGCTCAAAAAGGGCACCAAAGGATGTGGTGCGTTATAGGTTTAGCTAAAGCATCACAAAGACTAAGATTCACAAGACAAATAAGTGAAAGCAGCGGAAAACATTTAAATAATAACTTATCATTCAGAATTAAACTTCATCTCAAAATAAGTCATAATAACATAACATGTCCCTAAAACTCAAAATCCCTCATGTCTCATGAAAATAAATCTCAGTCTCACATAATCAGAGTACAAAAATAACAATAATAATCCCTCTCACAAGTGCCAATATATCATAAGCCAAATGAAAAAGATAAAAAGCAAAAGAATACATATGAAATGAGAAAACTCCGAAAATGAATCTCCAAGCAACCTGAATCAACTATCCTCAACTCTGCTGGACTATTGGGGAAAAAGGAAAGATGTAGGAGTGGGTCAAACAATAAGTCTGGTGAGTGAAAGTAATTACTAGCATTTTTAAGAAAGCTAAAGATAATAGACTAAGCAATAGTTCTAGCATGAAAGGAAGATATAGAAAAGATAAACCTTGCATAAAATACTATTTCTGATTTTGTTTGACTGTTTGCTTTGATTTTTTGCACTTGTCTTAAACTGCTATGATTATGCTGAAATACTAATCCTATCTCAACTACTAACTTGATTTGGATGAAATCCTAATCCTACCCAATGATCGGCCTTTCCTATCTCTGTTGTGCCACTGTGAACCAATCCTGTTGGTCCCACAGCAATAGACACCTCTTATCACTTAGGATGCAGAAGCGAATTATTTACCCTAATCGATGCCGCACGCTCGGTCACCACCGGTACACACTAACTGTCGCCACCTATTTGACCCTTTAATTACCCTAATCAGCATAAGCGTGCCCAGCCAGCCTCACCCACGTGTGACACCATCAGTCCTTGACCTGAAAGGGAATGCTGTCGGTACTGGTCCTAACAAACAAATCTTCTAACTTTGCGCCCCTTGCCCAAATCCTCAAATTTGAGCCTCTATCCGATGGCCACTTATTTACCCTAATCAGCATAAGCGTGCCCAACCTCACCCACGTGTGAGACATCAGTCCTAGACCTGAAAGGTAATGCTGCCGGTATGGGCCACTATTGCTATATTTGCTTATTAACTTAATCCAAGATCTAAGTTTTAAAATAAGCCCCTTCTGTTATTTCTTTCTTTCTAATTATAACCTATGTGTTATAATGGTTCTTGCAATTGTTACTCTTCTATTTTCTCTTTTTAGTTATAACCACTTATTATAATCATGCTTGTAAATATCTCAAATCTACCGATTTCAGTCCACCTCCATTTTATTTCATTTTTTCTCATTTTACATCTGATTTCTGTAAATTTAGTGTTTTTCTATTTTAATCCATATTTGCGAATTCTTCTCTTTCTTAATATTTTATTCGCGTCAAAAAGGAAAAAAATGAAACTAACATTTACAGGCGAAATTCCAACTTAAAATACTGTATATAACTGAAATAACTGAATAAAGTAGCTGATAAAAATAGACTGAAAAGAAATTCTGAAATGTACTTAAAAACCGACTGTATATAAACTTACATAAAACCTATCTCAAAATTGTAGAAAAACTACAAATATTGAGAACCATATTATTTTAAATTTCTTACAAATCTAAAATAATTACAAAACACTCACCTGTGGTCCTTAGCTCTAATCCTAGGCCTTCCTGGATCCACTTCTAGGGTGTAAAATATTTTTATTAAAAAGATTTCCTCCGTAGAAAAATTTCCTATTTAGGGTTCAGCCTTAGGCAATGAACCCAATTGGGAGAAATCTGATTGTGAGAAAATAGCTAGGCCTAGGGTTCTAGTTATAGTGTGGCTTAGGGATCTCAGACCGTCAGATTTTAGGATTGAATCTGGTGCAACTACGACATAGGCTCGCTGTGAATTGTTGGATTCAAAAAACAACGCTTTAGATCGCACGAAAATCAACTTTGGTTCCATCGGCTTGCTCCTGGACGTTTTTACGTCCAAGATGGAAATGCGGGTCGACCTGGGGGTTTTGCTAGTCGACCTATAGGTTGACCCAACCCTGGAAAAGGTCGACCGTAGGGTCTTTTTTTCGTTTAAATATATAAATTTTATTCTGATATCTTGTTTCTCTCGTAACTTCTTCATACTAGCTTGGATTTCTACAAGTTATATATGGAAATTGATCAGAAAATTACCACGGACCCAATGGTGCAACTCTCGTGGCTCAATTCTGATAATTTCCCAACCCTATTTTATTATTCAATTAATTTATTAATTAATTATAATTACTTTAATTTTTCGAGTTGTTACATTCTCCACTCCTTAATGGATTTCACCCCCGAAATCTCCAAGGAAAGAAGAATGAAATAAATATTTTCATCCAAATGCAACAACCACACATTCAGCCAGCATCCATTACATCCATTGTCCTTAGGCTTTTTAATGAAATTTATGATATATGCAATAGTGTAGTGTCAATGTCCCTAACTAATGCAAAAGATTATGCGGTCTACTGATTCAGTCGACCTCCTTTTTATGCGCTCATGTTAGTGCCATGTATCCAAATGAATGCAAATTCCCTAATGACAACTGATAGTTCTATATGCATTCTACAATCATCACCCAAATGCAACAATCATATGATAATCACCCATTCATAGCAACCATGAAATAAAAATGCAAGTGCACACACATCCATATGCATATGCTTTAGTGACCTAATTAGGCCGATCTCTAAGAGATAATAGTGCCTAGTGTGTGTATATGTGTCCATTAGCATCCACTAGCAAACACTTGCAACCACTTGCATCCAACATACATAAAATGTTCTAGTAACATGTTTACATTCAGTCCTGCCATCCATAGGTTAAATCCTAAGATCTACCCTCCCAAAGGATACTAAAGGAAAGAACTTATTCAAAACTAAAGATGGAAATAGGAAATTAAAGACGTACCATCGAAGAGATGCGGATAAGAGATACATATTTTCTCCTCAGCCTCCCACGTAGTGTCCTCAATACTATCTCCCCATTGCACCTTAACCAAAGGGACTTCCTTATTCCTAAGCTTCTTGATATCGTGTCCCGACGAACCGATGCTTCTCTCTCCACTTCAACTTCCTCAAGTTGGCTAGGTTCCACTACCTCTGTTGAATCATATAAGCACTTTCTCAAGTGCGAAACATAAAAAACATCATGCACTCCCACGAGCCTCTCCGATAGCTTTATCTGATACGCCATCTTCCTTACCCTTTCCACAATGGGTAACAGTCCTATGAATCTGGGACCAAATTTCCCACTTGATCCAAACCTCACTACCTTTCTTAGCAGAGACACCTTAATGAAAATCAAATCTCCTACCTCAAACTATATATCCCTTATCCGCTTATCTGCATAGGATTTTTGTCTATCTTGGGCCCTCTTCATTCTTCTTCTAATCAAATCAATCTTTTCTGAAGTCTCTCTAACCATGTCTGGACCAAGTTGCAATCTTTCTGTAGACTCCAACCAACATGAAGGCGACTTGCAAGCTCTTCCATAAAGGGCTTCAAAAGGAGCCATCCCAATGCTAGCCTGAAAACTATTGTTATATGCGAATTCCACTAAATGAAGGTGCTCCTCCAAATTTCCTCCAAAACCAAGAATGCACATCCTCAACAAATCTACAAGAACTCTATTAACTCTCTTTGTTTGGTCATCTGTTTGAGGGTGATAGGCAGTACTCAATCTAAGCTGTGTCCCTAAAGCCTCTTGCAAGCTCCTCCAAAACTCGCTAGTAAAGATAGGGTCTTTGTCGCTCACTATGCCAGAGGGAACTCCATGAAGTCGAATTATCTCACGAACGTATATAGATGCCAAATAAGGTGTTGTCCTCTTAATCTTGATCGAAATGAAGTGGGCGCTCTTAGTCAAACGATCTACAATCACCCAAATAATAGTATTCCATTCCTAGATCGGGGTAAACCATCCATGAAGTCCATCGTAACACTATCCCACTTCCATTCGGGTACATACAATGGTTGAAGCAATCCGCCAAGCCTCTACTGCTCCGCCTTAACCCTGTGGCACACAAGACACTTAACCACTAACTCTGCTACATCCTTCTTCATGCCACTCCAATAAAACACTCTCTTTATGTCCCTATACATCTTATCACCACCTAGATGAATATCCATCCGAGAATGGTGTGCTTCTGCTAGAACTGCACTCATCAAATCACCAGTGCGGGGGACACAAAGTCTTCCATCTCTCCTTAGCCACCCTTTACTATCGGTGGAATAGTGTTGGAGATGTCTAGAGACCTCTCCTCTGCTAATCCTATCTACAATATCCACATGCTCTGAATCCTCTCGCTGCCTTGAGCCAATCTGATCTATGAGGGTAGGCTTAACCTCAAGTGCTGCTAATAATCCATGAGTAATGTCCGTAGAGGGCTTAAAATCAAAGGTGGAAATAAACTCTAGGCTTTTCCACTCCACGAACATTGAGCTAAGGGTTGTTCTCTTTCTACTTAACGCATCTGCAACCACGTTCCCCTTGCCAGGGGTGTAAGCTATCTCAAAGTCATATGATGCCAGAAACTCCATCCAATGCTGCTGCCTCAAGTTTAAATCCTTCTATGAGAACGGGTACTTTAATGATTTATAGTCAGTGAAAAGCTCGAACCTCTCTCCTAGCAAGTAATGTCTCTAAGACTTGAGCGCGAAAAAAATAGCAGCCAGCTCCAAATCATGGGTGGGTAGTTCTTCTCATGAGTTCTCAACTGTCTACTCCCATAGCATACTACCCTTCCCTCCTACATCAATACTGCCCCAAGGCCAGACCCACATGCATTAGTGTATCTTGTAAAAGGCTTAGCTCTGTCGGGTAAAACTAACACTGGTGCACTAGTAAGGGCCCTCTTTAGCATCGTGAAGGATTCCTCACAATCCACGTCCCACACGAATGCCGCATTCATCTTAGTGAGGTGAGTCAGCAGTGCTGAAATCTTTGTAAAATCTTTGATAAACTTCCTATAATAACCAACTAAACCTAGGAAGCTTCTAACTTCGATAGTGTTCTTGGGGGTCTTCCAATCCTATATCGCTACTACCTTAGCGTGATCCACAGCTAGACCCTCTCTTGAGAATACATGCCCCAATAAATGCACCTCCTCACTCCAATAGTGACACTTCAAGAATTTTGCTTTAACTAATGAACACGAAGTGTACGAAGAACCTCCTCAAGATGAATAGCATGCTCTTCCAAACTCTGGTAAAACACCAGAATGTCGTCCACAAACACTACAACGAACTTATTTAGGACATCTCGAAAAACACGGCTCATCAGATCTACAAAATAGGCTGGGGCATTGGTTAGCCCAAACGGCATAACCAACCACTCAAAGAATCCATCGGGTGTCCTAAATGTTGTCTTATCGATGCTATCGTCAACGACCCTAAGTTGATGAAATCCAGTGGCTAAGTCAAGCTGATAAAATACTAAAGAGCCAACCAACTGATCGAAAAGATCGTCTATCCTAGGAAGTGGGTAACGGTTCTTCTTCGTGAGCTTATTCAACTCTCTATAGTCTAGACAAAATCGAAGGGATCCATCTGCCTTTGTAGCAAAGACGATTGGAGCCTCCCACTCGGATATGCTCCGTCTGATGAAGCCTTTCTCTAATAGCTCACTAATCTGCTTACTTAATTCCTTCCTCTCACTAAGAGCCATATGTCTCATGGGGAATGCCACCGGCTTAGCATTTTCATTCAGATAGATCCTAAAGTCGATCTCTCTCTTAGGGGGTAGCCCCTTAACCTCCTTAAAAATGTCTGGTAAATCTCTAACAACTGGAATTGTTTCTAACTCTCCTAGTGATGGATCAAGGGAATAAAGGAAGCTCAACATGACTGACCCCTGCAGGTCGTAAGAAAGCTTGAGAGTCCGTCTGCTACATGTCCCTAGCCTGACGACTCTCCTCTCGCAGTCCAATATCGCACCATAAGTGGATAACTAATCCACCTCCAAAATCATCCTATATCCCGAAAATCCCAGTACATAGGCGTCACAAGTAAACTCTACGCCTAGTATAAAAATTTTCAAACCCCTACAAATCATGGATAAATGTGCTGATCCTTCATGGAGTTTGGAACAACTATAGGGTCAACAACTAGAGAAATATCTAAGTGCAAACAATCAACCAAGGAACTTGAAATAAAAGAATGTGATGCTCCAAAGTCAAAAAGAGTCCGAATAGGAAAATCTTAAATAGTGGTCAAGCCTTCTACAGAGACTTTCCTACCTCGGTCCGGTCCACTACTAAAAGGTGATGCATCCAAAGCCTATACTTGCGCCGTAGGTATGCCTGCTCTCTGCCTTGTCACTTGAGGACAAACTCTACTAAGGTGTCTAGGCTGCCCATAGCTGTAACACCTCCCCCTCATCATGTCCTTCTTACAGTCCTTTGAGTAATGCCCAACCAATCCACAATTATGACATTTCTCGCCCTCCTTGATCTATCCCTTTTGAGGTCCTCCACCTTTCTTCTTGTCCTTATCCCTCTTATTCTTCCACCACTGCTTCTTAGAGTTTTCAGATTTAAGAACCTCTTATTCCTTAGCAACATCTGATATGAGAGTCATTTCCACAAGTGACTCATACGTCGCTCCCATAGGTACATGTGTCAATGCCAACCCTTGGAGGGGCTGGTTCAAACCCTTAGCAAACTTGGTGGCCTTCTTATGCGATGTATTAACAAGCTCCATCCCGAACCTCGATAACTCATTAAACTGGTTTATATACTCTTTCACCAAAAGGCTCCCCTGCTTTAGACTAATGAACTTCTCCAACTGCATGCTTTCCTCGGCTTGCGATAAGAACTTTCTCTCAAACCTTTTCCAAAATCCAACCCAACCAATGTCTCTACAATCTCCCACCAGTAATAAGCCTCCCCCTTCAGTTAGAAAGATGCAAGATGAACTCTCTATTGGTCCTCCAATCCTAATTGCACAAATATCCGCTTCAAATTCCTCAACCAAATTCGTTCCTCTATGAAATCCTATGTGCCAGAAAACATCTAGCCTCCTAGATTAGCAAAGTCC
The DNA here is from genome assembly GCA_030737815.1 of Allium fistulosum. Taxonomy (NCBI): domain Eukaryota; kingdom Viridiplantae; phylum Streptophyta; class Magnoliopsida; order Asparagales; family Amaryllidaceae; genus Allium; species Allium fistulosum. The sequence continues at coordinate 1,361,562,486 of CM060902.1, read as the reverse complement.
TTGCATAGCTTAGAAAAATTGGCTGCTGCAGGTGGATTAACGAGACCTCCTCCCGCCGGAGCTGCATTGGGCGCTTGCCCTTGCACCTCTGGTGTCATTGCCTGGAGGTATCTACGGAACCAGCCAGGGACTTGGAAACCCTCTGGAATATTTGGGGCATCCGCCATTTTATGCAAAGAAAAAAATTTAGGCTTGAAAGAATCGAAAGAAGGTTGAACTGGACTTTGAGGGGATTTTTATAAAAACTCTCTTATACTTGAAAACTGTTTCTATAATAAGATTTTCATCCTGAAAAATACTTTTAGTTTGAAGATATGTTACCTTTGAAAAATACTTTACTTTTAAAACAAGTTTTTCGGAATCCTGTAACCTTAGGCTCTGATACAGAACGAAACACCCCACACCCCTTAGTATCTCCAAAAAGGGCACACCAAAGAATGTGGTGCGTTATAGGTATAGCTAAAGCATCACAGAGACTAAGATTCACAAGACAAATAAGTAAAAGCAGCAGAAAACATTTAAATAATAACTTATCATTCAAAATTAAACTTCATCTCAAAATAAGTCATTAAAACATAACATGTCTCAAAAACTCAAAATCTCTTATGTCTTATGAAAATACATCTCAGTCTCACATAATCAGAGTACAAAAATAACAATAATAATCCCTCTCATAAGTGCCAATCCATCATAAGCCAAATGAAAAGGATAAAAAGCAGAAGAATACATCTGAAATGAGAAAACTCCAAAAATGAATCTCCAAGCAACCTGAATCAACTATCCTCAACTATGTTGGCCTATTGGGGAAAAAGGAAAGATAGAGGAGTGGGTCAAACAATAAGTTTGGAGAGTGAAAGTAATTGCTAGCATTTCTAAGCAAGATAAAGTTAATAGACTAAGCAATAGTTCTAGCATGAAAGGAAGATACAGAAAAGATAAAACTTGCATAAAATACTGTTTCTGATTCTGTTTGACTGTTTGCTTTGATTGTTTGTACTTGTCTTAAACTGTTGTGATTAGGCTGAAACCCTAATCCTATCTCCACTGCTAACTTGATTCGGCTGAAATCCTAATACTACCCATTGATCGGCCTTTCCTATCTCTGTTGTGCCACTATGAAGCAATCATGTTGGTCCCACAGCAAAAGACACCTTTAGCGCTTAGGACGCAGTAGCGAATTATTTACCGTAATCGATGCCGCACGCTCGGTCATCGCCGGTACACACTAACTGTTGCCCCCTATTTGATCCTTTATTTAGCCTAATTAGCATAAGCATGCCCAGCCTCACCCATGTGTGAGACCATCAGTCCTCGACCTAAAAGGGAATGCTGCCTGTACAGGTCCTAACAAATAAATCTTCTAACTTTGCGCCACTTGCCCAAATCCCCAAATTTGAGCCTCTATCTATTGGCCACTTGTTTACTCTAATCGGCATATGCGTGCCCAACCTCACCCATGTGTAAGACCATCGGTCCTAGACCTGAAAGGAAATGTTGCCGGTACGGGCCACTGCTGTTATATTTGCTTATTAACTTAATCCAAGATCTAAGTTTTAAAATAAGCCCCTTCTGTTATTTCTTTCTTTCTAATTATAACCTACGTGTTATAATGGTCCTTGCAACTGTTACTCTTCAATTTTCTCTTTTTAGTTATAACCACTTGTTATAATCATGCTTGTAAATATCTCAAATTTTTCTATTTAAGTCCATCTCCATTTTATTTCAGTTTTTTCATTTTACATCTGATTTCTGTAAATTTAGTGTTTTTCTATTTTAATCCATACTTGTGAATTCTCCTCTTTTTTAATATTTTATTCGTGTCAAAAAAGAAAAAAAGGAACTACCATTTACAGGCTAAATTCCAACTTAAAACAGATGTAAATAACTGCAAATAACTGAATAAAATAGCTAAATAAAAATATATTGAAAAAGAACTTCTGAAATTTACTTAAAAACCGACTATAAATAAACTTACGTAAAAACTGTCTCAAAATTGTAGATAAACTACAACTATTGAGAACCTTATTATTTTAAATTGCTTACAAATATAAAATAATTACAAAACACTCACATGTGGTCTTTAGCTCTAATCCTAGGCCTTCTTGGATCCACTTCTAGTATGTAAAATATTTTTATTAAAAAAGATTTCCTCCCTAGAAAAATTTTCTATTTAGGGTTCAGCCTCAGGCATGAACCCAATTGGGAGAAAATCTGATTTTGAGAAAATAGCTAGGCCTAGAGTTCTATTTATAGTGTGGCTTAGGGATCTCAGACTGTCGGATTTTAGGATTGAATCTGGCGCAACTATGTCACAGGCTCGCTGCGAATCGTTGGATCCAGAAAACAACGCTTCAGATCGCACGAAAATCAACTTTGGTTCCATTGGCCCGCTCCTGGACGTTTTTACGTCTAGGAGGGAAATGTAGTTCGACCTGGGGGTTTTGTGGGTCAACCTATAGGTCGACCCGACCCTGGCAAGGGTCGACCCGTTGGGTCTTTTTTTCGTTTAAATATACTTTATTCAGATATCTTGTTTCTCTTGTAACTTCTTCATACTAGCTTGGATTTCTACAAGTTATATATGTAAATTGATCAGAAAATTACCACGGACCCAATGGTTCAACTCCCATGGCTCAATTCTGACAATTTCCCAACCCTGTTTTATTATTCAATTAATTTGTTAATTAATTATTATTACTCTAATTTTTTGGGTTGTTACAATCGTGTACGTGGTGCAGTTTCCAGAATGAAGTAGGATAGTTTAGTGAACGATTATGTATGAGGTATTATCGTAGCCCTGACTCCCTCGAGTTAGCCCAATGTGGCTAAAACAGGAGCTAAACCGGGCCAAGTGAGGTCACTCCTTCTATCGGGCACATTTCTTTGATACCATATTATAACTTTGTGATTGATTTGTTAGCCACCCTTCGATTTTGATTATGGGAGTGTGTTCCGAGGTGGGCGGTACAAGCTGCTATGTGTTACCACCAGTCCGGGAGTGCAAACGGTAGAATCCTACCCTGGCATTGCCTCGCGTGCCTTGTCACATGCCTTATCGCACCCATTACGAGTTTGTTATGTACCGTACCGATGGAGTGCTCCCTGAGTAAACCACCGGTTTGGTGGAGCTTACAATATCTGTATAGACTACGGGAATATATAAAAATGTGTTAAGGGTGGTATGGGTAACGACTTAATGCTATTTTAATATTTTACTTTACTATAGACATATTATAATAGCGTATTGTACTATGTATGTAGATAGTTTAACGGATCCTTAGGAGATGGAAATCCCGAACATCTCTTAAGTTATTGCACCTACGTTAGACACTGATAGGAGATGTAAAACCCTGTAAACATCTCTGAAGCCGTTACACTCATATTTATTTACTGTTGATTTAACTTACATAAGATCTTTTAGTTCTGACTCGAGTGTTTTGTCTTTCCATTACGCTCGGTTTAGCCTAAGCTTTTCAATGTATTGAAGACCTTATTTCTGGAGGATGAAGACGAAGATTTAGTACTATTATTATTTATTATATTTATCCCACTGCATCATGTTGTTCCACTGTAGTATTTATTTATTCCTGTTATATGTGCTCTGATCTTTATTGTAAAATTTTAATCAAATGTTATTTGTAAAATAGCTTCATGAACTGTTTATTTGATTATTATATTTTATCATTCCGTTGTGAGATTCTGTGTTTGGTTTTCTTTCTCTTCTTTTTCTTATTTACCCCATAACAATCCTCCCTATTGAATGGTTTGAGTTTGACATGTGTAGTTTATTGTCGATTTAAATCGTCTAAAAAGGTGGGTCGTTATAAAAACCATGACATATTATGTTAAATCATTAAAGGGTAATTTAGTAAATTTCGCCAAATCTTTTGCCTATAAATATACATCCACACACACATTCTCATTTGCTTTCTCCTCTTCACTTTCTAAAACTTCCTCTCCAAAATATCCATGGCTTCCATTGTTTGTAAATGTTAGAAAAAATCACTCTTTTCCACTCAAACTCTTCTCTTTAGCTCACTAAAACCATTCTACACTTCCTCTTCCAAAATCAAGATCCCTTCCACCAAAAACACATCAGGCCGAGCCTAAATATGACCATGGCCGAGCCTAATCTAGGTGTTTAGGCATCCAAAAGCTTCACGTTTGTAAGTTAGGACCAAATGCTAGCATATAACAAAGTTCTAGTTGAAGTTGCTTTGAGGTTTGTAAAGCTTTCGAGGAGTAAACTTCTAACTTTTGGAAAAAAAATTAAATTTATTTTGATGCTATATATGTTGTTAAATATTGTAGGTTGATGAGTTGAATTACCGTGTGAATTGGATAATATGTGACTGTAAGTTGGTTGTTTGAATTTGATAAGTGATTTGGTTAAATACGTGATATATTTGAATATGTATATTTTTATATGGATATGGTTGTAGACATGTTATATTGGTTATGATATGTTGGTAGTATTGGTTGTAAAACATAATCCAAGTTAGTAATGAGATGGTTGTGAACTAGTGTTGAAATGGTCGCAATGCGATTTGAGATCCGATGGAGAGAAATAGGTTTTCTTTGGTTTGATTTTGGAAATGTTTTCCAAGCTACAACTTGTTAAAAGTTTCAAAACCTATCACGTATGTTTTTTTTAAAAACATATGGCTTCATTTGAGTCAAGTGTAAGTTTCACCTAGAAATCAATTCTAGCGAACTGCGCTTATAGCGATAGTCGCTATGGATGCAGTTCGGAAAATTTTACGATTAAAAGTTTTATGTGTTTTCTTTTGGATTGTTTTTGAAAACTCATTTTGAACAAATTTAGTAAGTCAAAACTTTAGTTATAACTATTTAATAATTTATTTATTTATTTTAAATTAATTTGGGGAATTATTAATTAATTAATTAAGTAATTAGGTTAAATAATTAGAGTTGAAGAAATTATTAATTAAGTAAATTATTTTTAATTAAGTAAGTTTTAAATAATGATTAACTAAAATAAAAAGAAAACTAATTTTTATTTAATCAAGTTATTTATTTTAATTAATTTTTAATTAGAGTTAATTATTTAATTAATTGTTATTTAATTAAAGGTTAATTATCCACTTAATAAGGGTTTAATTTCTTAAATAAATGTTAATTAAATATAGTATAATTAGGGTTTAATTATAAATAAAATTTGGATTATTAATGATTTAATTTTTATTTAATTAAGATTAATTAAAGTTTGATTGAGTTTAAACTTATGATTTAGTTAAAGTTTATTTGTTTTTAAGGTTTCTTTAAAAACCCTATCGGTTATTTATCTTTAACCAATTTTCTTGTTTAAGTGAATTGTTTTAAAACCAAGGATTTCTTATCCATGCTATAAAGTAGCCAAATGAATTAAAGTAGTTGTAATAAAACGATGATGCGTTTTATTGAAAGTAAGTCAACTTGCACTGATCACAGATACCGCACTTCGGGAATGTGATAAATACAAGGGGTTAATTTTGATAAGCGGGTCATGATAATCTAAGCATATGGAACATATGTTCATATGTAAATCCTCACACCCTGATAGTGGGATAGTCCACTATAAATAACTTGACCCTTTAAAATTATCGAAGGTTGGTTTGGAGAGACTGGGATCAGATCTTAGTTGTTATCCGAAAACCACTTCGAACCAACCTAAACGTTTGAATTGGAAATAGTAAAGGCAAAGTCCAAGATAAAGACTTTGAAGTGCAAGGGCTATTTTCTACTAACCCTGAAGGTGATTCCAAAACAGGTGTAGTGGAAATAGTATCATCGGTCCGTTCATCTACTGAACGACTTATATGGATAAATGCTGACATTGTGTCAACATCTGAAAGGAGATGTAGCATTATAAGTAGCAGTGCTCTAGAAAAGGTAAATGTAGCCTTAGGCATCATTAACTGACAATGACCAAAAAAGGGTATGCAGCTAGGCTATGTGGGTCGCTCCCATAACGGTATGTGATGGGTTGGCATAGTGTGTTCAGATCGGCATAGAATATTTGGAAGGATGGATCGACATCAGCTTGGTGGTGTGACTCATGGAGGGATCGGTAGGGCATGACTTGATAAGGTTGGATCGGTAGAGCACTCGCATGGAAGATGGGTCGGTATTACCTTGACCGGGTTGAGGTTAGAACTAAAACGTGATGAGAACTAAAGATTTACAAGTCCAAACGCTATGATATTTGGAGCAACATCAATATAGACTATAAGAAAGCCACCATAGGGATCGCTAGCCCAAACTCAACCCATGGAGGGGTCGATACCGACCTCTATCCATTGAGAGTTAGGCCTACCCCTCCCTATGGTGGGCCCATATGGTTGAAGGGCTCCAGATGCCGAAGTTTCAGTCAGATTGGAGGCTTCCTTCATCTATAAATACAAGCACATGGGGCCATTTTGAGGGACCTTACTTTTTGGCTCGCATGTGAAACTCTACCATTATTATAACCAATTTCCTTTTGTTCTTTTCTGATCTCTTGCTATTTCTTACCGATTGCAATTGTAATCAAGTGAATTACGAAGCAATAAAGAAAGTATTCAAAGTGGACGTAGGCAATCAGTGCCGAACCACTATAAATTCTGTTGTTTTTGCTTTCGGTTGCATTTTTCTTGATATTCAGTGTGATTCCTCTGTTTCCATTTTATTTCTTCAATTATTTCACTACTTAAACCTATCCTTGGGTGTTTGTAACCAATTTGGTTGCAAACATTTTGATGCTTTCACTGAGAATGCTGATTCTCAGGATATTAGGATCACCATTGTTGTTACTGGAAAGAAATCCCCTAAAGGAGATCCAGATTCAACTTTAGAAGCACACAGATACTATTCAGATTTTCCAAGAGCTTAGGAAAGTAATCTAGGATGGTAAGGTGCACTAGATCTACTTCCTACAATGTCTATGTCAACGAAAATGCCAGTATCCAACAAGGGGGCCCAAGCAACCAACCTGCTAATGCGAATGTTATCCAAAAACCACTTCGAACCAACATAAGCGTTCGAATTGGAAATAGTAAAGGCAAGGTCCAAGATAAAGAGTTTGACGTGCAAGGGCTATTTTCTACTAACTGTGAGGGTGATTCCAAAATGGGTGTAGTGGAAATAGTACCTCCGGTTCGTTCATCTCCTAAACGACTTGTATGGATGATATTGTGTCAACTTCTGGAAGGCGATGTAGCATTCTAAGTAGCAGTGCTCTAGAAAAGGTAAACGTAGCATTATGCCTCATCAACCGGAAATGACCAAAACAAGGTATGCAGCAGGGCTATGTGGGTCGTCCCATAAGGGTATGTCACCACTGTATCTAGAATCGATATTTGACCCTTTTTTTGTATGCTCCGGTACGGTCGCTGATCCCAACCATGGTGGTGATGTATTTGGTACTACTAGTTAAGTGGTAGGCCAGTTCTGTGTAGCAGGGGTACAAGATGTTCTTGTTAAACCCCAAATGTATTTTATCTAAAGGTGCATCTTCGGAAGGTAGTTCCTTACCTAGTCAATTATGGAATCCATTATGCAATAAGTGCTGTACAAAATTAGTTGTGCCCCAATATGTTGAAATGTGAGATGCAATCATTTTAGTTATGTTCTATCTTACTTGAAAACCCTAGACATTATTATAATATCATTGAATTTCAATACAAAGTGTTTTGGTTATCGTAATGCAAAAACCCGTTTGTGCTTATGTGTGGTGTGATCTTATGAGATACCTTTGATTTTCAAATTATTTTATAAAAGTAAGAATTAAGTTGTTTGAGTTTACTCACATCAGACCCATGTCTGACCCGGAGTTTTATTTTTATTTTCCTAATGCTCTTGGGTACTCAAATTTTTATGAGTAGCCAAGTGATCCAGGTTTCTCACTGTAGCATGATGGAGGAGCTGGAGCAGGTGGCTTCATGGATAGTTATTAATATTATCAAGTATTCTGCTATGTATGTATGTATGTATGTATGTATGACCTATGTCTTTTGTGGACAAGCAGTTGTAATTATCCTAGTCTAGAACTTGTATCATTGAACTCTAATGTAATATTTTGGCGTGACTATGTAGTATACTACATTATTTATTATATGTTGTTCCACGCATGGTAAGATTCTGTGTTTGATTAGTCTTTCTATTATCTTTCTTAGTTCTTCGACCCATAACGATTCGTCTTTTGAATGCAAGAAAGGTGGTTCATTACAGTTGGTATCAGAGCTTAGGTTAAGTGAAACACCTAGGCTTTTGGGTTGAGTCAATCATGAGAGAGCGTATTTGTAAATTTTTATTCATATACCCTTATAGGTATATCAGCTTGGTAGGTTTTATTAGTAACTTTCTTTCAAGCCTTATCTCGTTCAAATTCTAAGAACTTTTTTACTATATCCAGGTAGTAAGAAATGAGTAACAAAGGTAGACGAGATAGAGGAGTAGGTAGCACTACTACTACAAATGGTCGAACCCCAAATCCTGGAGGAGTTTGGATTACCGATGAGGCCGCACCAGAGCAGCCGAGAGTGAATTTTGCAACCTTATGCAAGGATTACAGTAATCTTGGAGGGAAACCATTTAAGGATACTGAGTATATCATGGAAGTGCAAGCTTGGTTGCGGTCTTGTGAGAAGATTTTTGAAGGTCTTGGTTTATCCGACGAACAGAAGAGATTTTTAGCAGCATGGGAACTATAAGAGGGAGCAGCAGCTTGGTGGGACTCCCTTACTACAATTATTCCAGAAGTCGAGTTTTCTTGGGCTCAATTTAAAGATGTTTTTGAGGACCAATTCTTACCAGCAGCAGGAAGGATGAGGATGTATCGCAACTTCATGGATTTAAAGGAGGGGGATCTATCTGTAGCAAAGTATGAGATGAAGTTCAACGAGTTGTCTTGTTGTAGACCAGAATTGATAACACACCATTAAAAAAGAATAAGATGTTTGTTTTGAGTATGATGGAATAATATCATGAGGAAATGGCAGCTCATTTCAAAGGTACTTTTGTGGATTTAGTTGACATGGCACTGAGGTATGAGACCTTAGAAAAAAAGAAGCCCACTCTAGTAGTACCTAGTGGAAATAGTTTTAACAAGAGGAAGTTCAATCCGAATTGGAAGAATTAGGGAAAGGGAAAGCCTGGAGGTGGAGCCCAAAGAAGTCATTTTAAGGATTTTGTTTGCTACAAATGTTAGTAGAAGGGCCACATCGCAAAGTTTTGCAAAAATTCTGAAATGCAACAGCAACAATAACAACAAAGTGGACTACCTCCCCGATGGTCCAGAAGACTCTTTGTTTTAATTACAATCAGCCCGGGCATATGGTAAAAGAGTTCCACTCATGAAGAAAGTGCAACAGCCCAAGGTGTATGTTATAGTGGATGAGCCATCGACTTCAGCAGACGTGAAAGGGAAAGGCGTCCTTAAAGGTACCTTACTTATTAATGGTATTTATGTTCGAGCATTGTTTGATACTGGTGCCTCTAATAGCTTTATTTCCTTGGAATTGGTAGGAAAATTTCATCTTATTCCTAGTATTGTAGAAAACCCTATGTGTGTGTCTAACCCCATAGATGGTGTAACCCATTTCAATATGATTTGTAATAATGTGCCAATTTCCTACCTTTCTCATCACTTCTCTTGCGACCCATATGTCTTGGACTTTAAAGGATTTGACATTATTCTTAGTATGAATTGGTTATCAAAATATAAGGCTGTATTAAAATGTAATAAGAGAACTGTATCCTTAGTGACTGGTATATGAAGGAAAGCTAAGGTATCATATAAGGAACCCGGTATTCATATGTGTAGTTTCTTGTATGCCTGTGAAGCAGCCCAGGAGATTTTAGGGTCTATTGAAGTTGTTAAGAAATTTCCCAATGTATTTGAAGAAGTTAAAAGTTTTCCCCCGCACCATGAGATTGAGTTCCGTATTGATTTGGTCCCTGGTGCAAGGCCTGTAGTTCAACCTAAGTGGAGGATGGCCCCGAGGGAGAGAGGAGTTGGTATATCAAAACCAGGATTTGCTGAGAAGAGGATTGATTAGACCCAGTCATTCGAGTTGGGGATCAGCGCTAGTTTATGTAGCTAAGTCTGATGGATCTTTAAGATTGTGTGTGGACTATAGGGAGTTGAATAAGTTGACCATTTGGAACAAGTACCCCTTACCCCGTATCGATGACCTTTTTGATCAACTTTATGGAGCTACGGTATTTTCCCAAATGGATCTAGCTATCGGATTTCATCGATTAAGGGTTGCTGAAGATAATATACCCTTAACTGCTTTTAGGGGCCCTGATTGTTTCTTTGAGTGGTTGGTTATGCCGTTCGGGCTAACCAATGCACCTGCTTATTTTGTAGATATCATGAACTGTGTTTTCCAAGATGTTCTTAATAAGTTTGTGTTAGGTTTCATCGACGACATCCTTATCTACTCCAAATCCGAGGAGGAGCATAAATATCATTTGGAAGTGGTGTTGGAAACATTGAGGAGATATGTCCTGAAGGCTAAATTTTCTAAGTTCCATTTTTGAAAATCAGAAGTAAGATTCTAAGGACATATTATGATGGGAGAAGGTATTTCAGTGGATCAACTGAAGGTGGAGGATGTTCAAGAACGGAGGCAACCGCGAACTCCTACCGAGGTTCACAGTTTCTAAGGATTGGCTGGATATTATAGGAGGTTTATTCAAGATTATTTCAAGATTTCATCCCATTTGCCTAAGCTAACTAAGAAGGAGGAGAAGTTTGTATGGACTCCGAAGTGTGAAGAAGCATTTTTGGAATTAAAGAAGAGACTTACCAGTTCACCAATTTTGGCTGTTCCATATGGTAATAGTGGGTTCATAGTTTACACATATGCTTATGGAGTGGGACTAGGTGCTGTGTTGATGCAGCATGGTAGAGTGATAGCATATGCTAGCTGGCAGTTGAAGCCTCATGAGAAGAACTATGCTACGCATGACTTGGAGTTGTTGGCTGTTGTCTTTGCATTGAAAATGTGGAGGCACTACTTGTTGGGTAAAAAATTCGAGCTCTTCACGGATCATAAATCCCTGAAGTATCTACTCACATGGAAGGATATGAACCTGAGGCAACAAAGGTAGTTGGAATTCTTGGCGGCTTATGACTTGGATATTCTATATACGCCAGGGAAGGCTAATATAGCGACAGACGCCTTAAGCAGGAATGCAGTTTTGTCTCTTTTGGAAGTTACCCTGACTCTTCAGCTAAGTATAATGGAGAACCAAAGAAAGGATAGTGCTATGGAGAAGTTAATTCGAGGAGTCAAAGATAGTCGATGTACATATTTTGAGATGGATAACTAAGGTGTTTTAAGAATCAAGTGAAGATTGTGGGTTCCGGATATAGATAGACAGAGACATGAAGTATTGTTGGAATGTCACAAATCTAAATTGAGTATTCACCCTAGAGTCCATAATGTTAGTCCATGAGTTGATGGTTTTGATGACAACAACCTTAGAATAAGATTATAAAATATAAATACTAACATTATAGTTTAGATATATATGTATATGCGGGATTTAACCATGCAGGTACCAAGAATGAAGACCGTACAATATAGAGATTCAAGATATTAAGATTGAAGACTCATGAGTATCAAGAATATCAAGATTATCAAGAGTTCAAGATTTCAAGATAAGTGTCGAGTCTAGAATTTTGTTAAAACTTCACAATAGCACTGAAATCTTCACTCCATTTTTCTTTTGGGATGGAACCCGTTTCTACCTTTTTAGTGGCTTACAAACCCACGACAAGTAGCTTACAAACCTACGACAAGTGGCTTACAAACCCACGAACATCCTAGTTTTGTACAAGTTCTCAAGTCCTGACATGATGAGATATTCTGCAGGAAGAAGCTTGCAAAACTACTTCAAAATGATTTTCAAAACTACCTCAGAATGATTTTCAAAATTGTTTTTCAAAATGTTTTAGCCTTAAAAATTATCTTTTTAAATGATTTTCAAAAAGATGTTTTAGCCTTAAATATTCTAGTTTTTAAACTTCGGTTATTTTAAACTATCTTTTAATTATAATATATTTATACTTTGATTTAAATATAAAATTATAGTAAAATATTATATATATATATATATATATATTATTCTTTATATTCATCTATGTATTTTATCTATAATCAAGTATATTTACAAAGTTTAAAATAGTTTTAATATAAGATAAAGTTTGTTTTCGAAGAAAATCAAAGCATCAAAAATTGCTTTGGGATGTCGACATGCCTATGGTGACCATGTCGACATGGTGACAGTTGAGTTCAAAATGTAAATTTCAAAAGAAGTGTCTATTCGCCATAATTCTTCATGAATGGACATGACTGTTGTTCTTCTATAAATAGGGGTTAGTTTCAACGAATTTTTAATCAGTTTTTCTGGTTTTTTTCACTCCTCTTCTTCTTCCACATTTTCTTAATCAAAATCTTATCATTACTCTGTCGAAATCAACATTGAATCGAACTAGATTATCTCTGGTTTGATTCTCTATCACTATCTCAATAAGATCTAAGTGCTATTCAGAGTTATAGGCTTCTTTGTAATCCATCTAGCGAGAAAAGGTGTGAATGTAGCCTTGGAAATCAATCAAGCGAGAAAAGGTGTGATTATAGCCTTGGAAATCAATTGGGTGAACTTGTTGCCCCCGAAATCAAGTATCTCTACCCAGAGGATTGTTATTCTGGAGGGTGTACCTCGTAGCCTTGAAACCGAGGGTTGTAATTGTTGAATTGCTTTTGAAAGGAAATCTGTACTTGATTGTGCGGGACTGGATGTAGGGTAACCCCGAACCAGTATAAAATCCGGTGTGTTCTTTCCTTTACTGCATTTACTTTATTTCTACATCTGTGTTTGTTTCTTTGATTATACTTGTGTCTGAATATTGCATACATTTGTGTTCAAATTAACATAAACTCAAAAAGATTTAGTACTTTCTTAAAAACACTATTCACCCCCCCTCTAGTGTTATTCCTAGCCTTAAGATCCGTAATCCGCATTCCTCACATTTGGTATCAGAGCAAGGTTTTCAAAAGTTTCATAATCTGATTTTTGAAGAAAAAAATTTAAATGGCTATGTTTAAGAAATTTGTTAATGCATGTTTATAAATATTCAGATCATCATTGTCTCTTGAGTCTGCATATAATCAATATTCAAATATATGTTGTCTACTAAGATTGTTTGATGTGCAGGAATCATGCTTTATGGGAGTTGATGAATCAATCCCGAACAAACAAACTGTTCAGATCAAAAAGAACAAATGGATACTCGATAGTGGATGTTCTAGGCACATGACTGGGAATCCAGATATGCTGAATGATATAATATACAAAGACGGAGGACTAGTTAACTTTGGAGACAATTCAAAAGGTTATGTGATCGGCATCGGCAAAGTCGGTAACTCTGAAACTCCTATTATTACTAATGTTTTGCTAGTTAAGAATCTAAAACACAATCTGCTAAGTATAAGTCAACTATGCGATAAAGGGTATAAAATTAAATTTGAAAAAGATAAGTGTCACATTGAAGATAAAAATTCAACCATAATATTTGAGAGAATTAGGAAAAAGAATATTTATATTCTTAGTATGAAAATTTCAAATGATAACTTGTGTCTTTTGGCAAATGCAAGTGACCCTTGGATTTGGCATAAGAGATTTGGGCATTTGAATTTCAAACTCCTATCTATACTGTCAAAACATGATCTAGTAAGAGGTCTCCCTAAATGAATTTTAAAGTAGATAGTCTATGTGATGCATGCCAACTAGGAAAACTTAGAAAAAGTTCCTTTAAATTGAAAGATATGATTTCAACTTCAAAACCTCTTGAATTACTTCATCTTGATTTATTTGGTCCATCTCAAATTCAGTCAATAAATCACAGTAAATATGTTTTTGTAATTGTAGATGATTATTTTAGATTTACATGGACAATATTTTTGAAACATAAAAGTGATACTTTTGAATGTTTTAAAAAAATTTCAAAAAGGGTTCAAAATCAATTTTTCTCACAAAATTATAACCATCCGTAGTGATTACGGTGGTGAATTCGAAAATGAAAAGTTTGAAGAATTCTATAATAAAAAGGGAATAATTCACAATTTTTCATTTCCAAGAACTCCACAACAAAACGGAGTAGTAGAACGTAAAAATAGGACGATTCAAGAGTGTGCGAGAACTATGCTTTCTGATAGTAATTTACCAAAGTATTTTTGGGTAGAAGCAGTTGCTACCGCCTGTTACATTTTAAATAGAATTTTAATTAGACCTTTAACTGATAAGACATCTTATGAACTTATTTACTCAAAGAAACCTAACGTATCTTATTTATGAATCTTTGGAAGGAAAATGTTTTATTTTAAATACAAAAGATAACTTAGATAAATTTGATCCTAAATCCGACAAAGGTATCTTTATCGGATACTCTAATAGAAGTAAAGCATACAGAGTATTTAATTTAAGAACTAATACCATCGAAGAAACAATGCATGTTTCATTTGATGAAAATTTCAAAATTTTTGAAGAAATAAATGATGATGAGGATTTAATCATTCAAAACTAAGAATCAACTGAAACTAATAATGAATTAAATCATTCTAATAAAACGATTAAACTTTTAAAAGATCACCCTATAGAAAATATACTTGGAGATATGCAATCTGTTGTTAAAACTAGAAACCAACTAAGTCAAATGAGTAATGTAGCTTTTATATCAACTATTGAACCAAAAAATCCAGAAGAAGCATCAACTGATGATTCATGGATTTTGGCTATGCAAGAAGAATTAAATCAATTCACTAGAAATGATGTTTGGGAACTTGTTCCTAGACCTGAAAATAAAACAATAATTGGAACTAAATGGTTTTGTAAAAATAAAATGAATGAACAAGGAGAGGTTGTTAGAAATAAAGCCCGGTTAGTCGCTCAAGTTTATTGTCAAGAAGAAGGAATAGATTTTGATGAAACCTTTGCCCCCGTAGCAAGATTAGAAGCTATTAGGATTCTACTTGCTTTCGCAAATCATAATAATTTCAAATTATTTCAAATGGATGTTAAAAGTGCATTTTTAAATGGTTTTGTAAAAGAAGAAGTATTTGTTAAAGAACCACCACTTTTTGAAAATGATAAATTTCCAAATCATGCTTACAAACTTAAGAAAGCTCTATATGGTCTAAAGTAAGCTCCTAGAGCCTGGTATGATAGACTAAGATCTTACTTGTTACAATCTAATTTTGAAATAGGTAAAGTAGATAATACTCTTTTTATTAAAAGAAATAAAAATGATATTCAACTAGTACAAGTCTACGTAGATGATATCATATTTGGATCAACTAATTTTGAAATGAATAAAGAATTCTCTGAAATAATGACAAAAGAGTTTGAGATGAGTCATATGGGTGAATTAAACTTCTTTTTAGGATTACAAATAAAACAATTAGATAATGGTATCTTTATTAGTCAAAAAAATATGCTAAAGACCTAGTTAGTAAATTTGGTTTGACTACTGCGAGTGGAAAACCCACTCCCATGGCAACCAATGAGTACCTTAGTAAAGAAGATCTCTCGAAAGATGTAGATCAAAAATTATATAGAGGAATGATTGGATCACTACTCTATATCACTGCGAGTAGACCTGATATCATGCATAGTGTCTGTCTCTTTGCAAGGTATCAATCTCAACCTAAAGAAACTCACTTAAAAGCTGTAAAACGTATTATAAGATATGTTAAACGCACCTTTGATTATGGATTATTTTATCCTAAAAATGATTCGTTTGACTTAAAACTGTGATGCTGATTATGCTGGTTGTAAATTAGACCGAAAAAGTACAAGTGGAACTTGTCACTTTTTAGGGCATTCTCCGATTTCCTGGTTTAGTAAAAAGCAAAACATAGTTTCTTTATCAACAACTGAAGCAGAGTATATTTCTGCTGCTTTGGCTTGTTCTCAAGTAATATATATGCAACAAACTTTAAAAGATTTTGGTTTAAATATCTCAAAATCACCGATTTATTGTGATAATACTAGTGCAATAAATTTATCCAAAAATACTACTCAACATGCTCGAACTAAACATATTGATATCAGACACCATTTTCTTAGAGATAATATAAGTAGAGAAGTAATTACTCTCGACTATATCAATTCTGAAAATAAAATTGCTGATACCTTAACAAAACCCTTAAATGAATCTACATTTACTAAATTAAGAAGAGAATTAGGTATTTGTTCATTAACTGAAATATAAAATATAAATAACAAGTATAATTAATTCAAAATAAATTAAATAGGCAAAATTTCAAGGACCATGTCGACATCCCCCCTAGACCCATGTCGACATATAACGTTTTTATTTTTAAATTTCTTTTCCCACCAAAATTTAAATAAGTGGTTATAAATTTCTCTTATTTCGAAATTTTTTCTTCATTCTCTCTGTTTTCTCTCTGTCCTATCTTCTGAGTTCAATTTATCAATGGCCTCCTCTTCCAAATCAAACTTTAAATCATCCTTTTTGTTTCCATCGCCTACTTCTGGTCCGTGTCAACAATCAACGCTCGCTCGTGTAACGAAAATAAAGGATTCTCTGAAAGATACCCTTCGGTTAATGACTGAAATCCAAGTGATGCAACTTCGAATGGCCAAAGAACAAGAGAGGCAAGGCAAAATCCTTAGGAATTTGCAAAAATTTCTAATGGATAATCATGCCAACCCAATCTTGATTGACGAGGACACATCAGAAGATCATATTCAATAGGCCAGTGAAGAAGAAGAAGAAGTCCCCATGGAAGAAGTGCACGTGGAAGACAATGACAAAGTCGTTTGCGTTGGCGAAGTGTGCTTTGACAAAGTTGGAAATCTTGTCGAACAACGTGGAAATTTCTGTTTCCATTATCCAAATTGTTCGGTTCATAGATCTCCTATGTTCAAAAACACACATTAGTTTCTTTTCTTCCTTTTCTATTTGTTGTTTGTTTTGTTTCAATCTCTACGAAAAATGTAAATATAAACAAATATATAATAAATAATGTGTGTTCTTATATATATGTTCTATTAAAAGTATTATTATATAGATTCTTAGTTAGGAGAGTTTGTAATTTAGGACTAAGTTTTAGGTTTATAAGTAAGTATATATTGAAGATAACACTATCATCATAAGAAGATATTAGACTAAGAGTTATATAGTTTAGGAGTTAGTTTGTTTTTGTTGATGACAAAGGGGGAGAAATATAAAATAGGAGAGTTAGGCATAGATTAAGGGGGAGTTATTAGATTTAGCGGGAGTCAATAGGATAGAAGTAATATTTTATAAACAAAGGTTGTCATCATCAAAAAGGGGGAGATTGTTAGTCCATGAGTTGATGGTTTTGATGACAACAACCTTAGAATAAGATTATAAAATATATATACTAACATTATAGTTTAGATATATATGTATATGCAGGATTTAACCATGCAGGTACCAAAAATGAAGATTGTACAGTATAGAGATTCAAGATATCAGGATTGAAGACTGATGAGTATCAAGAATATCAAGATTATCAAGAGTTCAAGATTTCAAGATAAGTGTCGAGTCTAGAATTTTGTTAAAACTTCACAATAGCACTGAAATCTTCACTCCATTTTTCTTTTGGGATGGAACCCATTTCTACCTTTTTAGTGGCTTACAAACCCACGACAAGTAGCTTACAAACCTACAAAAAGTGGCTTACAAACCCACGAACATCCTGGTTTTGTACAAGTTCTCGAGTCCTGACATGATGAGATATTCTACAGGAAGAAGCTTGCAAAACTACTTCAAAATTATTTTCAAAACTACCTCAGAATGATTTTCAAAATTGTTTTTCAAAATGTTTTAGCCTTAAAAATTATCTTTTTAAATGATTTTCAAAAGGATGTTTTAGCCTTAAATATTCTTGTTCTTAAACTTCGGTTATTTTAAACTATCTTTTAATTATAATATATTTATACTTTGATTTAAATATAAAATTATAGTAAAATATTATATATATATATATATATATATATATATTATTCTTTATATTCATCTATGTATTTTATCTATAATCAAGTATATTTACAAAGTTTAAAATAGTTTTAATATAAGATAAAGGTTATTTTCAAAGAAAATCAAAACATCAAAAATTGCTTTGGGATGTCGACATGCCTATGGTAGCCATGTCGACATGGTGACAGTTGAGTTCAAAATTTAAATTACAATTATAAGTGTCTATTCGCCATAACTCTTCACAAATGGACATGATTGTTGTTCTTCTATAAATAGGGGTTAGTTTCAACGAATTTTTAATCGGTTTTTCTGGTTTTTTTCACTCCTCTTCTTCTTCCACATTTTCTTAATCAAAATCCTATCATTACTATGCCGAAATCAACATTGAATCGAACTAGATTATCTCTGGTTTGATTCTCTATCACTATCTCAACAAGATCTAAGTGCTATTCAGAGTTATAGGCTTCTTTGTAATCCATCTAGCGAGAAAAGGTGTGATTGTAGCCTTGGAAATCAAACAAACGAGAAAAGGTGTGATTGTAGCCTTGGAAATCAATTGGGTGAACTTGTTGCCTTGGAAATCAAGTATCTCTACCCAGAGGATTGTTATTCTGGAGGGTGTACCTCGTAGCCTTGAAACCGTGGGTTGTAATTGTTGAATTGCTTTTGAAAGGAAATCCGTACTTGATTGTGCGGGACTAGATGTAGGGTAACTCCGAACCAGTATAAAATCCGGTGTGTTCTTTCCTTTACTGCATTTACTTTATTTCTGCATCTGTGTTTGTTTCTGTAATTATACATGTGTCTGAATGTTGCATACATTTGTGTTCAAATTAACATAAACTCAAAAAGATTTAGTAATGTCTTAAAAACACTATTCACCCCCTCTAGTGTTATTCCTAGCCTTAAGATCCGTAATCCGCATTCCTCACATTTGGTATCGGAGCAAGGTTTTCAAAAGTTTCATAATCTGATTTTTGAAAAAGTTTTTTTAAAAATGGCTATGTTTAAGAAATTTGTTAATGCATGTTTAGAAATATTCAGATCATCATTGTCTCTTTAGTTTGCATATAATAAATATTCAAATACATGTTGTCTACTAAGATTGTTTGATGTGCAGGAATCATGCTTTATGGGAGTTGATGAATCAATCCCGAACAAACAAACTGTTCAGATCAAAAAGAACAAATGGATACTCGATAGTGGATGTTCTAGGCACATGACTGGGAATCCAGATATGTTGAATGATATAATATACAAAGACGGAGGACTAGTTAACTTTGGAGACAATTCAAAAGGTTATGTGATCGACATCGACAAAGTCGGTAACTCTGAAACTCCTATTATTACTAATGTTTTGCTAGTTAAGAATCTGAAACACAATCTGCTAAGTATAAGTCAACTATGCGATAAAGGATATAAAATTAAATTTGAAAAAGATAAGTGTCACATTGAAGATAATAATTCAACCATAATATTTGAGGGAATTAGGAAAAAGAATATATATATTCTTAGTATGAAAATTTCAAATGATAACTTGTGTCTTTTGGCAAATGCAAGTGACCCTTGGATTTGGCATAAGAGATTTGGGCATTTGAATTTCAAACTCCTATCTAGACTGTCAAAACATGATCTAGTAAGAGGTCTCCCTAAAATGAATTTTAAAGTAGATAGTCTATGTGATGCATGCCAACTAGGAAAACTTAGAAAAAGTTCCTTTAAATTGAAAGATATGATTTCAACTTCAAAACCTCTTGAATTACTTCATCTTTTTATATGGTCCATCTCAAATTCAGTCAATAAATCACAGTAAATATGTTTTTGTAATTGTAGATGATTATTCTAGATTTACATGGACAATATTTTTGAAACATAAAAGTGATACTTTTGAATGTTTTAAAAAAATTTCAAAAAGGGTTCAAAATCAATTTTCATAAAAAATTATAACCATCCGTAGTGATCACGGTGGTGAATTCGAAAATGAAAAGTTTGAAGAATTCTGTAATAAAAAGGGAATAATTCACAATTTTTCATTTCCAAGAACTCCACAACAAAACGGAGTAGTAGAACGTAAAAATAGGACGATTCAAGAGTGTGCGAGAACTATGCTTTCTGATAGTAATTTACCAAAGTATTTTTGGGCAGAAGCAGTTGCTACCGCCTGTTACATTTTAAATAGAATTTTAATTAGACCTTTAACTGATAAGACATCTTATGAACTTATTTACTCAAAGAAACCTAAGGTATCTTATTTTAGAATCTTTGGAAGGAAAATGTTTTATTTTAAATACAAATGATAACTTAGATAAATTTGATCCTAAATCCGACAAAGGTATCTTTATCGGATACTCTAATAGAAGTAAAGCATACAGAGTATTTAATTTAAGAATTAATACCATCGAAGAAACAATGCATGTTTCATTTGATAAAAATTTCAAAAATTTTGAAGAAATAAATGATGAAGAGGATTTAATCATTCAAAACCAAGAACCAACAGAAACTAATAATGAATTAAATCATTCTAATAAAAGGATTAAACTTTTAAAAGATCATCCTATAGAAAATATACTTGGAGATATGCAATCTGTTGTTAAAACTAGAAACCAACTAAGTCAAATGAGTAATGTAGCTTTTATATCAACTATTGAACCAAAAAATCCAGAAGAAGCATCAACTGATGATTCATGGATTTTGGCTATGCAAGAAGAATTAAATCAATTCACTAGAAATGATGTTTGGGAACTTGTTCCTAGACCTAAAAATAAAACAATAATTGGAAATCAATGGGTTTGTAAAAATAAAATGAATGAACAAGGAGAGGTTGTTAGAAATAAAGATCGGTTAGTTGCTCAAGGTTATTGTAAAGAAGAAGGAATAGATTTTGATGAAACCTTTGCCCCCGTAGCAAGATTAGAAGCTATTAGGATTCTACTTGCTTTCGCAAATCATAATAATTTCAAATTATTTCAAATGGATGTTAAAAGTGCATTTTTAAATGGTTTTGTAAAAGAAGAAGTATTTGTTAAAGAACCACCACTTTTTGAAAATGATAAATTTCCAAATCATGCTTACAAACTTAAGAAAGCTCTATATGGTCTAAAGTAAGCTCCTAGAGTCTGGTATGATAGACTAAGATCTTACTTGTTACAATCTAATTTTGAAATAGGTAAAGTAGATAATACTCTTTTTATTAAAAGAAATAAAAATGATATTCAACTAGTACAAGTCTACGTAGATGATATCATATTTGGATCAACTAATTTTGAAATGAATAAAGAATTCTCTGAAATAATGACAAAAGAGTTTGAGATGAGTCATATGGGTGAATTAAACTTCTTTTTAGGATTACAAATAAAATAATTAGATGATGGTATCTTTATTAGTCAAAAAAAATATGCTAAAGACCTAGTTAGTAAATTTGGTTTGACTACTGCGAGTGGAAAACCCACTCCCATGGCAACCAATGAGTACCTTAGTAAAGAAGATCTCTCGAAAGATGTAGATCAAAAATTATATAGAGGAATGATTGGATCACTACTCTATATCACTGCGAGTAGACCTGATATCATGCATAGTGTCTGTCTCTGTGCAAGGTATCAATCTCAACCTAAAGAAACTCACTTAAAAGCTGTAAAACGTATTATAAGATATGTTAAACACACCTTTGATTATGGCTTATTTTATCCTAAAAATGATTCGTTTGACTTAAAACTGTGATGCTGATTATGCTGGTTGTAAATCAGACTGAAAAAGTACAAGTGGAACTTGTCACTTTTTAGGGCATTCTCTGATTTCCTGGTTTAGTAAAAAGCAAAACACAGTTTCTTTATCAACAACTGAAGCAGAGTATATTTCTGCTGCTTTGACTTATTCTCAAGTAATATATATGCAACAAACTTTGAAAGATTTTAGTTTAAATATCTCAAAATCACCGATTTATTGTGATAATACTAGTGCAATAAATTTATCCGAAAATACTACTCAACATGCTCGAACTAAACATATTGATATCTGACACCATTTTCTCAGAGATAATATAAGTAGAGAAGTAATTACTCTCGACTATATCAATTCTGAAAATAAAATTGCTGATATCTTAACAAAACCCTTAAATGAATCTACATTTACTAAATTAAGAAGAGAATTAGGTATTTGTTCATTAAGTGAAATATAAAATATAAATAACAAGTATAATTAATTCAAAATAAATTAAATAGGACAAATTTCAAGGACCATGTCGACATCCGCCCTAGACCCATGTCAACATATAACGTTTTTATTTTTAAATTTCTTTTCCCACCAAAATTTAAATAAGTGGTTATAAATTTCTCTTATTTCGAAATTTTTTCTTCATTCTCTCTGTTTTCTCTCTGTCCTATCTTCTGAGTTCAATTTATCAATGGCCTCCTCTTCCAAATCAAACTTTAATTCATCCTTTTTGTTTCCATCGCATACTTCTGGTCCGTGTCAACAATCAACGCTCGCTCGTGTAACGAAAATAGAGGATTCTCTGAAAGATACCCTTCGGTTAATGACTGAAATCCAAGTGATGCAACTTCGAATGGCCAATGAATAAGAGAGGCAAAGCAAAATCCTTAGGAATTTGCAAAAATTTCTAATGGATAATCATGCCAACCCAATCTTGATTGACGAGGACACATCAGAAGATCATGTTCAAGAGGCCAGTGAAGAAGAAGAAGAAGTAGTCCCCATGGAAGAAGCGCACGTGGAAGACAATGACAAAGTCGTTTGCGTTGGTGAAGTGTGCTTTGACAAAGATGGAAATCTTGTCGAACAATGTGGAAATTTCTGTTTCCATTATCCAAATCGTTTGGTTCATAGATCTCCTATGTTCAAAAACACACATTAGTTTCTTTTCTTCCTTTTCTATTTGTTGTTTGTTTTGTTTCGATCTCTACGAAAAATGTAAATATAAACAAATATATAATAAATAATGTGTGTTCTTATATATATGTTCTATTAAAAGTATTATTATATAGATTCTTAGTTAGGAGAGTTTGTAATTTAGGACTAAGTTTTAGGTTTATAAGTAAGTATTGATGATAACACTATCATCATAAGAAGATATTAGACTAAGAGTTATATAGTTTAGGAGTTAGTTTGTTTTTGTTGATGACAAAGGGGGAGAAATATAAAATAGGAGAGTTAGGCGTAGATTAAGGGGGAGTTATTAGATTTAGGGGGAGTCAATATGATAGAAGTAATATTTTATAAACAAAGGTTGTCATAAGGGGGGAAAATTGTTAGTCCATGAGTTGATGGTTTTGATGACAACAACCTTAGAATAAGATTATAAAATATAAATACTAACATTATAGTTTAGATATATATGTATATGCAAGATTTAACCATGCAGGTACCAAGAATGAAGATTGTACAGTATAGAGATTCAAGATATCAAGATTGAAGACTGATGAGTATCAAGAATATCAAGATTATCAAGAGTTCAAGATTTCAAGATAAGTGTCGAGTCTAGAATTTTGTTAAAACTTCACAATAGCACTGAAATCTTCACTCCATTTTTCTTTTGGGATGGAACCCATTTCTACCTTTTTAGTGGCTTAGAAACCCACGACAAGTAGCTTACAAACCTACGAAAAGTGGCTTACAAACCCACGAACATCCTGGTATTGTACAAGTTCTCGAGTCCTAACATAATGAGATATTCTACAGGAAGAAGCTTGCAAAACTACTTCAAAATTATTTTCAAAACTACCTCAGAATGATTTTCAAAATTGTTTTTCAAAATGTTTTAGCCGTAAAAATTATCTTTTTAAATGATTTTCAAAAAGATGTTTTAGCCTTAAATATTCTTGTTCTTAAACTTCGGTTATTTTAAACTATCTTTTAATTATAATATATTTATACTTTGATTTAAATATAAAATTATAGTAAAATATTATATATATATATATATATATATTATTCTTTATATTCATCTATGTATTTTATCTATAATCAAGTATATTTACAAAGTTTAAAATAGTTTTAATATAAGATAAAGGTTATTTTCAAAGAAAATCAAAACATCAAAAATTGCTTTGGGATGTCGACATGCCTATGGTAGCCATGTCGACATGGTGACAGTTGAGTTCAAAATTTAAATTACAATTATAAGTGTCTATTCGCCATAACTCTTCACAAATGAACATGATTGTTGTTCTTCTATAAATAGGGGTTAGTTTCAACGAATTTTTAATCGGCTTTTCTGGTTTTTTTCACTCCTCTTCTTCTTCCACATTTTCTTAATCAAAATCCTATCATTACTCCGCCGAAATCAACATTGAATCGAACTAGATTATCTCTGGTTTGATTCTCTATAACTATCTCAACAAGATCTAAATGCTATTCAGAGTTATAGGCTTCTTTGTAATCCATCTAGCGAGAAAAGGTGTGATTGTAGCCTTGGAAATCAATCAAGTAAGAAAAGGTGTGATTATAGCCTTGGAAATCAATTGGGTGAACTTGTTGCCCTAGAAATCAAGTATCTCTACCCAGAGGATTGTTATTCTAGAGGGTGTACCTCGTAGCCTTGAAACCGAGGGTTGTAATTGTTGAATTGCTTTTGAAAGGAAATCCGTACTTGATTGTGCGGGACTGGATGTAGGGTAACCCCAAACCAGTATAAAATCTGGTGTGTTCTTTCCTTTACAGCATTTACTTTATTTCTGCATTTGTGTTTGTTTCTGTAATTATACATGTGTCTGAATATTGCATACATTTGTGTTCAAATTAACATAAACTCAAAAAGATTTAGTAATTTCTTAAAAACACTATTCCCCCCCTCTAGTGTTATTCCTAGCCTTAAGATCCGTAATCCGCATTCCTCACATTTGGTATCGGAGCAAGGTTTTCAAAAGTTTCATAATCTGATTTTTGAAATTTTTTTTTAAAATGGCTATGTTTAAGAAATTTGTTAATGCATGTTTAGAAATATTTAGATCATCATTGTCTCTTGAGTCTTCATATAATCAATATTCAAATACATGTTGTCTACTAAGATTGTTTGATGTGCAGGAATCATGCTTTATGGGAGTTGATGAATCAATCCCGAACAAACAAACTATTCAGATCAAAAAGAACAAATGGATACTTGATAGTGGATGTTCTAGGCACATGACTGGGAATCCATATATGTTGAATGATATAATATACAAAGACGGAGGACTAGTTAACTTTGGAGACAATTCAAAAGGTTATGTGATCGGCATCGGCAAAGTCGGTAACTCTAAAACTCCTATTATTACTAATGTTTTGCTAGTTAAGAATCTGAAACACAATCTGCTAAGTATAAGTCAACTATGCGATAAAGGATATAAAATTAAATTTGAAAAAGATAAGTGTCACATTGAAGATAATAATTCAACCATAATATTTGAGGGAATTAGGAAAAAGAATATATATATTCTTAGTATGAAAATTTCAAATGATAACTTGTGTCTTTTGGCAAATGCAAGTGACCCTTGGATTTGGCATAAGAGATTTGGGCATTTGAATTTCAAACTCCTATCTAGACTGTCAAAACATGATCTAGTAAGAGGTCTCCCTAAAATGAATTTTAAAGTAGATAGTCTATGTGATGCATGCCAACTAGGAAAACTTAGAAAAAGTTCCTTTAAATTGAAAGATATGATTTCAACTTCAAAACCTCTTGAATTATTTCATCTTGATTTATTTGGTCCATCTCAAATTCAATCAATAAATCAGAGTAAATATGTTTTTGTAATTGTAGATGATTATTCTAGATTTACATGGACAAAATTTTTGAAACATAAAAGTGATACTTTTGAATGTTTTAAGAAAATTTCAAAAAGGGTACAAAATCAATTTTCTCAAAAAATTATAACCATCCGTAGTGATCACGGTGGTGAATTTGAAAATGAAAAGTTTGAAGAATTCTGTAATAAAAAGGGAATAATTCACAATTTTTCATTTCCAAGAACTCCACAACAAAACGGAGTAGTAGAACGTAAAAATAGGACAATTCAAGAGTGTGCGAGAACTATGCTTTCTGATAGTAATTTACCAAAGTATTTTTGGGCAGAAGCAGTTGCTACCGCCTGTTACATTTTAAATAGAATTTTAATTAGACCTTTAACTGATAAGACATCTTATGAACTTATTTACTCAAAGAAACCTAAGGTATCTTATTTTAGAATCTTTGGGAGTAAAATGTTTTATTTTAAATACAAAAGATAACTTAGATAAATTTGATCCAAAATCCGACAAAGGTATCTTTATCGGATACTCTAATAGAAGTAAAGCATACAGAGTATTTAATTTAAGAACTAATACCATCGAAGAAACAAGGCATGTTTCATTTGATGAAAATTTCAAAATTTTTGAAGAAATAAATGATGAAGAGGATTTAATCATTCAAAACCAAGAATCAACTGAAACTAATAATGAATTAAATCATTCTAATAAAAGGATTAAACTTTTAAAAGATCACCCTATAGAAAATATACTTGGAGATATGCAATCTGTTGTTAAAACTAGAAACCAACTAAGTCAAATGAGTAATGTAGCTTTTATATCAACTATTGAACCAAAAAATCCAGAAGAAGCATCAACTGATGATTCATGGATTTTGGCGATGCAAGAAGAATTAAATCAATTCACTAGAAATGATGTTTGGGAACTTGTTCCTAGACCTGAAAATAAAACAATAATTGGAACTAAATAGGTTTGTAAAAATAAAATGAATGAACAAGGAGAGGTTGTTAGAAATAAAGCCCGGTTAGTCGCTCAAGGTTATTGTCAAGAAGAAGGAATAGATTTTGATGAAACCTTTGCCCCCGTAGCAAGATTAGAAGTTATTAGGATTCTACTTGCTTTCGCAAATCATAATAATTTCAAATTATTTCAAATGGATGTTAAAAGTGCATTTTTAAATGGTTTTGTAAAAGAAGAAGTATTTGTTAAACAACCACCAATTTTTGAAAATGATAAATTTCCAAATCACGTTTACAAACTTAAGAAAGCTCTATATGGTCAAAAGCAAGCTCCTAGAGCCTGGTATGATAGACTAAGATCTTACTTGTTACAATCTAATTTTGAAATAGGCAAATTAGATAATACTCTTTTTATTAAAAGAAATAAAATGATTTTCAACTAGTACAAGTCTACGTAGATGATATCATTTTTGGATCAACTAATTTTGAAATTAATAAAGAATTCTCTGAAATAATGACAAAAGAGTTTGAGATGAGTCATATGGGTGAATTAAACTTCTTTTTAGGATTACAAATAAAACAATTAGATAATGGTATCTTTATTAGTCAAGAAAAATATGCTAAAGACCTAGTTAGTAAATTTGGTTTGACTACTGCGAGTGGAAAACCCACTCCCATGGCAACCAATGAGTACCTTAGTAAAGAAGATCTCTCGAAAGATGTAGATCAAAAATTATATAGAGGAATGATTGGATCACTACTCTATATCACTGCGAGTAGACCTGATATCATGCATAGTGTCTGTCTTTGTGCAAGGTATCAATCTCAACCTAAAGAAACTCACTTAAAAGCTGTAAAACGTATTATAAGATATGTTAAACACACCTTTGATTATGGCTTATTTTATCCTAAAAATGATTCGTTTGACTTAATATCTTACTATGATGCTGATTATGCTGGTTGTAAATCAGACCGAAAAAGTACAAGTGGAACTTGTCACTTTTTAGGGCATTCTCTGATTTCCTGGTTTAGTAAAAAGCAAAACACAGTTTCTTTATCAACAACTGAAGCAGAGTATATTTCTGCTATTTTGGCTTGTTCTCAAGTAATATATATGCAACAAACTTTAAAAGATTTTGGTTTAAATATCTCAAAATCACCGATTTATTATGATAATACTAGTGCAATAAATTTATCCAAAAATACTACTCAACATGCTCAAACTAAACATATTGATATCAGACACCATTTTCTCAGAGATAATATAAGTAGAGAGGTAATTACTCTCGACTATTTCAATTCTGAAAATAAAATTGCTGATATCTTAACAAAACCTTTAAATGAATCTACATTTACTAAATTAAGAAGAGAATTAGGTATTTGTTCATTAACCGAAATATAAAATATAAATAACAAGTATAATTAATTCAAAATAAATTAAATAGGCAAAATTTCAAGGACCATGTCGACATCCCTCCTAGACCCATGTCGACATATAACGTTTTTATTTTTAAATTTCTTTTCCCATCAAAATTTAAATAAGTGGTTATAAATTTCTCTTATTTCGAAATTTTTTCTTCATTCTCTCTGTTTTCTCTCTGTCCTATCTTCTGAGTTCAATTTATCAATGGCCTCCTCTTCCAAATCAAACTTTAAATCATCTTTTTTGTTTCCGTCGCCTACTTCTGGTCCGTGTCAACTATCAACGCTCGCTCGTGTAACGAAAATAGAGGATTCTCTGAAAGATACCCTTCTGTTAATGACTGAAATCCAAGTGATGCAACTTCGAATGGCCAAAGAACAAGAGAGGCAAGGCAAAATCCTTAGGAATTTGCAAAAATTTCTACTGGATAATCATGCCAACCCAATCTTGATTGATGAGGACACATCAGAAGATCATGTTCAAGAGGCCAGTGAAGAAGAAGAAGAAGAAGAAGTAGTCCCCATGGAAGAAGCGCACGTGGAAGACAATGAAAAAGTCGTTTGCGTTGGTGAAGTGTGCTTTGACAAAGATGGAAATCTTGTCGAACAACGTGGAAATTTCTGTTTCCATTATCCAAATTGTTTGGTTCATAGATCTCCTATGTTCAAAAACACACATTAGTTTCTTTTCTTCCTTTTCTATTTGTTGTTTGTTTTGTTTCGATCTCTACGAAAAATGTAAATATAAACAAATATATAATAAATAATGTGTGTTCTTATATATATGTCCTATTAAAAGTATTATTATATAGATTCTTAGTTATGAGAGTTTGTAATTTAGGACTAAGTTATAGGTTTATAAATAAGTATTGATGATAAAACTATCATCTAAAGAAGATATTAGACTAAGAGTTATATAGTTTAGGAGTTAGTTTGTTTTTGTTGATGACAAAGGGTGAGAAATATAAAATAGGAGAGTTAGGCATAGATTAAGGGGGAGTTATTAGATTTAGGGGGAGTCAATAGGATAGAAGTAATATTTTATAAACTAAGGTTGTCATCATCAAAAAGGGGGAGATTGTTAGTCCATTAGTTGATGGTTTTGATGACAACAACCTTAGAATAAGATTATAAAATATAAATACTAACATTATAGTTTAGATATATATGTATATGCAGGATTTAACCATGCAGGTACCAAGAATGAAGACTGTACAGTATAGAGATTCAAGATATCAAGATTGAAGACTCATGAGTATCAAGAATATCAAGAGTTCAAGATTTCAAGATAAGTGTCGAGTGTAGAATTTTGTTAAAACTTCACAATAGCACTGAAATCTTCACTCCATTTTTCTTTTGGGATGGAACCCATTTCTACGTTTTTAGTGGCTTACAAACCCACGACAAGTAGCTTACAAACTTACGACAAGTGGCTTACAAACCCACGAACATCCTGGTTTTGTACAAGTTCTTGAGTCCTGACATGATAAGATATTCTACAGGAAGAAGCTTGCAAAACTACTTCAAAATTATTTTCAAAACTACCTCAGAATGATTTTCAAAATTGTTTTTCAAAATGTTTTAGCCTTAAAAAATATCTTTTTAAATGATTTTCAAAAAGATGTTTTAGCCTTAAATATTCTTGTTCTTAAACTTCGGTTATTTTAAACTATCTTTAAATTATAATATATTTATACTTTGATTTAAATATAAAATTATAGTAAAATATTATATATATATTATTCTTTATATTCATCTATGTATTTTATCTATAATCAAGTATATTTACAAAGTTTAAAATAGTTTTAATATAAGATGAAGGTTATTTTCAAAGAAAATCAAAACATCAAAAATTGCTTTGGGATGTCGACATGCCTATGGTGACCATGTCGACATGGTGATAGTTGAGTTCAAAATTTAAATTTCAAAATAAGTGTCTATTCGCCATAACTCTTCACGAATGGACATGACTGTTGTTCTTCTATAAATAGGGGTTAGTTTCAATGAATTTTTAATCAGTTTTTCTAGGTTTTTTCACTCTTCTTCTTCCACATTTTCTTAATCAAAATCCTATCATTACTCTGCCGAAATCAACATTGAATCGAACTAGATTATCTCTGGTTTGATTCTCTATCACTATCTCAACAAGATCTAAGTGCTATTCAGAGTTATAGGCTTCTTTGTAATCCATCTAGCGAGTAAAGGTGTGATTGTAGCCTTGGAAATCAATTGGGTGAACTTGTTGCCCCGGAAATCAAGTATCTCTACCCAGAGGATTGTTATTCTGGAGGGTGTACCTCGTAGCCTTGAAACCGAGGGTTGTAATTGTTGAATTGCTTTTGAAAGGAAATCCGTACTTGATTGTGCGGGACTGGATGTAGGGTAACCCTGAACCAGTATAAAATCCGGTGTGTTCTTTCCTTTACTGCATTTACTTTATTTCTGCATCTGTGTTTGTTTCTGTGATTATACCCATGTCTGAATATTGCATACATTTGTGTTCAAATTAACATAAACTCGAAAAGATTTAGTAATTTCTTAAAAACACTATTCACCCCCCCTCTAGTGTTATTCCTAGCCTTAAGATCCGTAATCTGCATTCCTCACACATAAGATATATAAGGACATGAGGAGAGTCTTTTAGTGGCCAGGAATGAAGAAGGATATCTCCACCTTTGTGAGAAGATATGCGAGTTGCTAACAAATTAAGGGAGATCATCAGAAAACGGTCGGATTACTTTAACCTTTGGAGATCCCTAAGTGGAAATGGGAGATGATATCAATGTATTTCATAGATGGTTTACCCATAACCAAGAAAGGAAACGAAGGAGTATGGGTCATTGTGGACCGGTTAACAAAGAGTGCACATTTTATCCCGGTCAAGCCAACTAGAACGCAGCTTCATTGGCAGAAATTTATATGAGGGAAATAGTTCGTCTACATAGAGTATCAATAAGCATAGTATGATCGAGATCCTATCTTCATAAGCCAATTCTAGGGAGCTCTGAAAATAGCTTTGGGAATGAAGTTAAGTCTAAGTACTGCCTACCATCCTCAAACCGATGGCCGGACTGAAAGAGTTAATCGCATTTTGGAAGATATGTTGAGAGCCTGTATTCTTGACTTCGGAGGATCATGAGAGGATCATATTCACTTGGTTGATTTCTCTTATAACAATAGCTATCAAGCTAGCATTAGAATGGCGCCTTAGGAAGTTCTGTACGGGAGACCTTGCAAATCGCCTGTGTGTTGGGTAGAATCTAGAGATTGTTTAGTGCTTGGTCCAGATATGATTCGAGAGGCGACGGAAAAAGTTGAAATGGTCGGAAGAAGGATAAAGGAAGCTCAGGATTGCCAAAAGTGTTATGCTAACAAGAGAAGGAAGGATTTGGAATTCAAAGTCGACAATGCTGTGTATATGAAGAAAACTCCCATCAAAGGAGTCGTTCGATTTGGAAAAGATGGAAAGCTAGCACCAAGATGCATTGGGCCATTCAAGATCATGGAAAGGATTGGACCACTCGCTTGCAGAGTTGAGTTACCCGAAAAGTTTTCAGGAGTTCACAATGTGTTCCATGTGTCCCATTTGAGGAAAAGCATCCATGATCCATCTTTAGTGGTGGAAACGTCAGTTCAAGATGACTTGGAAATAGAACTGAACCTGACGATAGTTAGGCATCCAGTCAATATTGTGGATCAAGATGAGAATAAATTGCGCAACAAAGTGATGCGACTGGTTAAGATTCAGTGGAGCGATGATCCTAGGGATTGCACTTGGGAAATTGTGGATCACGTAAAGGAAGTTTATCATGGATGGATGTAAGGATACTTGTTATGTACGTGTCATGATGTATTGTTGTTTTGGATGCTTTTATATCTTTTGTATGAATTTTATGGTATGAATATATGATCCTTTTGTGTTAACTCATGGTAGTAATTTCGAGGATGAAATTCTTTTAAGGGGGTAGAATGTAACGACCCTGAATTTGGTCACTTTAACTAGGAAGTTGTATATTTTTTATATAGTCAATAAATAGATTTTTATTAGTAAATAAACTCATTTTAATTAATTAATAATGAGGGAAAAATCTTTTTCAAAATTTGTTTACCAAATTAAATAGTTCGTAGAAAAATATAAAATGTGACCGAAGAACGTTTTTCGAAATTTCGATCTTTCGTCACCGGAAAGTTATCGGGAATGTTGTTCATCTTTGTGCACCATATGTACACACATATATATATATATATATATAATTAACTAAATAATAATACACTTAGGAATAGATTATCTTATGTTAATTATAATTAACAGGTGATGTGGAAATTCATAACTTTAAAAATAATAAACATTATATATAAATATATATCATAAAGTGTTGTCGTATCTTAATATTTTCATAATTAGACATCATTACTCAGCATGAGCTTAAGGATTTGACTAGAGAAGGAGGAGGGATGTAACAAGATAGAGGGGTAGGAAGGTGATATGATTTTTCAAAAATCATGACATATTATATTAAATCATTAAAGGGTAATTTAGTAAATTTCGCCAAATCTTTTTGCCTATAAATATTCATCCACATACACATTCTCAGTTGCTTTCTCCTCTTCACTTTCTAAAACTTCCTCTCCAAAATATCCATGGCTTTCATAGTTTGTAAAAGTTAGAAAAAATCACTCTTTTCCACTCAAACTCTTCTCTTTAGCTCACTAAAACTATTCTACATCCATCTCTACACTTCCTCTTCCAAAATGAAGTTCCCTTCCACAAAAAACACATTAGGCCGAGCCCAAATATAATCACAGTTGATAAACAGATAGTCTGATTGAAAGAAATAGGTTGTCTTTGGTTTGATTTTGGAAATGTTTTCCGAGTTACAACTTGTTGAAAGTTTCAAAACCTTTCACGTAAGTTTTTTCAAAAAAAGTATGGTGTCGTCTGAGTCAAGTGTAAGTTTCGCCTAGAAATCAATTCTAGCGAACTGCACTTATAGCGATAGTCACTATGGATGTAGTTTGGAAAATTCATGATTTCAAGTTTTAAGTGTTTTATTTTGGATTGTTTTTGAAAACTCATTTTGAATAAATTTAGTAAGTCAAAACTTTAGTTTTAATTATTTGTTATCTGGTACCCTGGCCGGGCTACATTGGGCTGATCACGCAAGGCATAATCGACCGTTGATGAAAGGAATAACCGTGAGGCAACGGTCATAGGACCCATATATAGAGTCCGGATAGTTATACGAAGCCCGGATCGAGCATAGTGATAAACAAATAGTGCCAGATGTCAAAGAGATGGATGTTAGCTTGGATAAAATAGGGGTCGATATGGTCATTTGCTAATATGGATGAAGCACTTGGAGGTCGTGAAGTGACCCACTTTTCTTCACCTATATTTTTATGATTTTTAGTTGAGTTTTTTTTAAACAAGGGATCACTTCTTTTCTTGCCTCTTTCATTTCTTTTAATTAATTTCCCAAGATCCATAATTTACTAATATAAAAATATCAGTATTTAAATCAAGTCATATCATTTATATATGCGAAGATATATAAATGTTTCTTTGCCTATCAGAGTGTTAAAGTTGCAAAGAAATTTAATCACACGATATTTTCCATAATTGAGAGGTTTTGTGTCACATAGCTATTTCTACACTTTAATCTTTTTATTGACTCAAGATTGACTAATACATGATTCAAGTGTTACCACCTTAAAATAACTCAAGATTGACTAATACATTTTCAGGTATTATCATCTTGGAATGACTCGAGATTGACTAATACATTTTTCAAGTATTAGCATCTATTATTCTCTTCTTCATTTTCCAGATTATTCTATAAACTAGATTGATTAATTTGTGGATTTATAACCCATGTATTTGATCTTTGGGATTCAGGAATTCATACATGTTGTTTTAGAATGATAAACATATTAAAACTTGATTTGATCTACGGATCACTGGTTAGTCTAGCCCAGATTCAGGATTCGAACATAAATATGCATAAAACATGAACAAACATGCACAAGCAATTCAGGTCAAGCAAAATGCACATATCCAGGTTCATAAAGCATGTAATGATCATGTGAGTAATAGAGTTGTAAACTAATTTAAAGGTCATACAGATTTTGATATTTAGATTGGAAATAGTGTTGAATATGATTTTAGAAAGATCTTTGCATATTTTTGGCTAAAAGCATATAAAGTGTGGTGATCTAGATTTTTAAACACTTAACAAAATTACTCTGCATTCTTGTTTGAGTCTATATTGTCTATCCCTATTTATGGCTTGCTACTTCAGTTTCATATTGAAGTCAGTTCCAGATTTTACCAATTCCAATTCCTAAATCCTTATATACTTATGATTTTCAGGTTTTATGGTATCATAATCCTACTCTTGTTCTAGACATATTATAGGATTTAGTTGCATTTCAAATTAGCTTACACTATGGTCTTTTTTGCTTCAGGAATCTGAAGACTATGACTTCAAGCTTTTGCATGTATTTGTATCAATTACAAGACATGTACAAGCCTTACTGGTTAGCCAAGACCATGTTCAACCCATCTACTTAATACTTTGGCATATATTTATTCAAAGACAACTTTAACTTTATAACTGAAATAATACAAACATGCCAAGGAGAATATATCCACATATCAGATTATATGGCATGTTCTCCTTCATTATAATCCACTGGATTATTTCCAGAGTCTGCTACTTAAATCAACAACTCACAAGCACATATAATACTTAAGTTCTTTTTTACATGTTCTTTTCAAGAAAACAAAGAAAGAATCAATCCTGGAAATACACAATACATAAGAGCGTTTTCCTAGATTATTTATTACAATTAAACTTCTACTTCTCTAAAGTATTTTAAAACCAGCAAGTACTTCAAACATCCATACAAGCAAGCTACTCAAGCATCTTTCCATGCAGCAACACTTTGAACTGCCTCAATGAAAATGAGACACCCCAAAGATTGCAAAGGCAACAAATAGGGTCAGAAAATATATTCTGGTGTGAGTGAAATCATAGATTATAAATAACTTGTAATTACTAAATACTGTGCAGAGATTCATATGTTTGATGCTTATTTAAATTCATACTTAAATCTGAGTATATATATATACATATATAAGCTCTTACTAACATACATGCACATAAGCATTCATTCATCAACACAATTCAGTTATATGTACATATACTCCTATGGATTAACTCCCTTAATTCTATGGCTCAATTTCTCAATCCCCATTTATCATTTATTTGGTCTTAACTCTTGCCATTGAACACCATGTGTGCATTGCAAAGGGGCTCAATTCTATTAACCCTTTACACAGAGGCCTACAGGACTTAAACAAGTCATGCACATACCCATCATCCACCTAATGATGAATAGATCGAGGCACTACTCCTAGATTAGCTTTATAATCTAGAGACCATTCTCATTTTTCTTTCAGGAGAATTTTATTAATTCTTGAAATGCTTTATATTCTTTTCTTCCTTTTATAAATCAAAGATTATTAAACTCACTCAGGGATTTCAGCTAGACATACAAAGCATTCATGCAAAACACCACATCCCATTTTAAGGTCATTTTTATTCAATCATATTTTCTAAAACTTGCATATATTTATTTTTCAGAAATACTCCCATTTCTTACATAAATCTGGTGAAGTCATATAAAACATTACATTTATTTTACTGTGAACATAGGGTAAGGTTTTTGAGGGAAACCCATAAAAACATATTAACTTGTGATTTGAACAAATTAGCACACACATATATAATATTGCATTGTTCATATCATTTTTAAAATGAACTAGACATAAGCATGAATCCCCTTATTCACACTGCCTACTTCATTCTTCATTAATACCCTATTTCTCAATAAAAATATTTAACTCATCTCCATATAAAAACTGGATTATAAGTTACAGAATCCATTTCTGTGATCAGGGTGTTTGTCTTTTCAAAGCATTAATCAAAACATCAACCAAAGACTCAGCCAAAACACCAACCATAATCAACATTTATTTATTCAGAGAATAAAATTAAACAAAAACATGATATGGTTTTATAAAAGTAATATGGCTGCCCTTAACTTGGTTTTTAATGCCTTAAATCTCATAAGATGATTAATCACTCACCTTCCTTCTTCTTTCCCCGAGAATGCTCTAACTTAAAAACAGTGTAAGTTTGTTCTTCTTTTTATTTTCTAAAATATCTTTCTGTTTTCAAAAATAAACTGCTGCTTATCCTTTGATTTTTAAAACATTTAGCTAGGGTTTTAGTGGAGTGAAAAACCCATTTTATTCCCACACAAATAAGAGAATTCTGTATATGTGTTTATGGCTAAATATGCCATTTTCTTTTTGATTCCATTTCGGGTATTACAGTTGCTTTTCTTCCTTTTTCTGTGTACATGCCATTTGCATGTTTCACATACACACTATTTTCATGTGACTTATCTACATTATTTATTTTCTGAAGACAAATTTTTAATGTTCACATATATATATATATATATATATATATATATATATATATCTTTTTATCAATTAATTCCTTGCTAATGTTTCAAACCATTTGGTTTCTCTTGATTTTAAAATGTATTTATACACATATAATACTAAACTGGTTTCATATATTTTAATCATCATAAGAGTTTATTTTATCACTCTATACTCCTCTGGTTACTTATATACAATATATATATGAGATATGTGAATATAAAACTCATTCATACTTAGTTATTTTCTTCTCATTATTATTTACTGAAAACAACTATCCTCTTCCTTGTTTATTTCACTCATTCTTGATATTTATTTTCAAACTATTTTATTCTTTGAATATTTTCCATTAACTGATTTTTATAAAGTTATTTTCATCTCAATAATTTGGGTCTACACATACTCTCCTCCTAAAAGGAATCGTGTCCCACAATTATTTTTCTCATACATTTCCATCCAAATGTATACAAAGCATAATTTCATTTTAGAAATTTCAGAAACTCATGCATTCAAAACCAATAAACATACATAAGTAATGTTTAAGTTTATCATAATTTTAGGCATACCTTTAAGCAGAAAATAGATTAGGATATTTATCGTTCATTCTATCTTCAGTCTCCCATGTACAATCATTCTCATCTAAACTCCACTGGATTTTAACCAATTTAATTATTTTATTTCTCAATTTCTTTTCTTCTCTAGCCACAATACCCACTGGTTCCTTCTTATAAACCAGATTTTCTTGAATTTCAACTTGTGTAGGAGATTCCAAAATGGTCTCCTTATCATGCACCCATTTTCTTAATTGAGATACATGAAATACATCATGTATATTACTCAATTCCTCTGGCAAATTCAACTTATATGCCAAAGTTCCTACTCTTTGAATAATTTCATATGGCCCTATATATCTTGGTGACAATTTTCCTGCCTTGCCAAACCTCAATATTTTTCTCATTGGTGAAACTTTGAGAAATACATAATTTCCCACTTTAAATTCCATTAGCCTTCTCCCTTTATCTTCATAGGCTTTTTGTCTCTCTTGTGCTGCTCTCGTTCTCTGCCTTACAAGTTCAATCCTTGCAGAGATCTCTTTCACATGTTCTGGTCCAAGCAACACTCTTTCACCTGCCTACATCCAGCATGCAGGAGATACACAAGGCTTCCCATACAAAGCCTCAAATGGAGCCATACCTATAGTGGACTAATAGCTATTGTTATAAGCAAATTCAGCTAAATAGAGATGATCTTCCCAATTGCCTCCAAAATCAAGTATACATGCTCTAAGCAAATCCTCTAAAATCTTGTTAACAATCTCAGTTTGCCCATCTGTTTGTGGGTGGTAAGTTGTACTCAAGCTTAATTCTGTCCCCATAACCTCTTGAAAGCTACCCTAGAACCTTGAGGTAAACAAGGTATCTCTATCACTAATGATAGTCTTGGGGATTCCATGTAATCTCACTATCTCCTTCACAAATAATTGAGCTAATTTGTGAGCATTTCTATTTGAATTCACTGGAATGAAGTGAGCTGTTTTTGTGAGTCTATCAACCACAACCCAAATACTATCATTGCCTCTTCTTGTTCTTGGCAAACCATCCACAAAATCCATTGAAATGCTTTCCAATTTCCAGGTAGGCACTTCCAGAGGTTGTAGTAGGCCTGAAGGTCTTTGATAATCTGCCTTGACTTGTTGACATGTTAAACACTTTGCCACATATCTTGCCACTGCCCCTTTCATTCCTGGCCACCAATAGTTTCTTTTAAGATCATGGTACATTTTTGTACCACTTGGATGTATAGTGTACTTTTTCTTGTGATGCTCATCCATAACCTCTTGCTTCAGTTCTTCTACATTGGGTATGCAGAGTTTCGCTTTCTTTCTTAAGTAGCCTCTATCATCAACTTCATAATTTTCCACTGACATGCCTTGTGATATCATGTCCTTCTTTTCTTTTAAATTAGTGTCTTGATTCTGCATATTTCCTATTTTATCAACCAGGGTTGATCTCAAGGAGATGAGACTTAATTTTCCATATTCAATCATGTCACTATGTACATTGTCTGATGCACCAATTTCTTCCTTCATTTCTACTTCACTAAGGATTGTTAAATCCTTGAATTCAGTCATCATTAGGCTTGCCAATCTTGCTTGATGTCTACTCAAAGCATCTGCTACCTTGTTAGCTTTTCCAGGAGTATATAATATATCAAGATCATAGGCAGCTAAAAACTCTACCCACCTATGTTCTCTCATATTCAAGTCTTTTTGAGAAAACAAATACTTAAGTGATTTATGGTCTGTAAACAATTCAAATTTAGTACCTACCAAGTAGTTTCTCCATAGCTTTAATGCATAAACAATGGCAGCAAGCTCTAAATCATGAGTGGCATATCTGGTTTCATTTGGCTTGAGTTGCCTTGATGCATATGCTATGACTCTTCCATGTTGCATGAGTACTGCCCCTAACCCAGACCCACTAGCATTAGTATAAACCACTAATCCTTCATTACCCTCTGGAACTTGCAAGACTGGAGCTTCCATCAATGCCTTCTTCAATGATTCAAAAGCTTGTTCACATTTTTTGTCCACACATATGGTTGCTCTTTTCTGGTTAGCTTGGTTAGTGGAATGGCTATCCTTGCAAAGTCTTTTATAAACCTTCTATAGTAGCCTGCCATTCCTAAAAATGACCTCACCTCAGTCACTGATTTGGGTCTACTCCATGATTGCACTGCCATGACTTTGTTTGGGTCTACACAAATCCCTTGTTGAGATATAATGTGTCCCAAAAATTTGACTTCATTCTACCAAAATATACACTTAGTAAATTTTTCCTTTAAATCATGTGCTCTTAATCTTGACAAAACCAGATGCAAGTGCTTTGCATGCTCCTCTTCTGATTTTGAATACACCAATATATCATCAATGAAAACAACTGCAAATTTATCTAGAAAATCTCTAAATGTCCTATTCATTAAATCTACAAAATAGGATGGTGCATTTGTTAATCCAAAAGGCATTACTAAAAATTCATATAGCCCATACCTTGTGTTGAATGCAGTGTATTTAATACTCTCCTCCTCAACCTTCATTTGATGGAATCCAGAGGCTAAGTCTAGCCTTGAAAAGATTCTTGCTCCATTTAATTGATCAAATAAATCATCAATTCTAGGGAGTGGATATTTATTCTTGATGGTAATTTTGTTTAATTCCCTGTAATCAATACACATCCTCATTGTACCATCATGTTTCTTTACAAATACTACTGGAGAACCCCAGTTTGAACTACTAGGCCTTATGAAGCCTTTCTGCTCCAATTCTTCCTATTGTTGTTTCAATTCCACTAATTCTTTAGGACCCATTCTGGTAGGCTTCTTGATGATAGGACTTGCTCCTGGGATTAATCTTATCTGAAATTCAACTTGCCTATTTTCTAGAACTCCTATAACCTCTCCAAAGACATCTGGGTATTCATTTATTACTTTTATGTCTTCCAGAATTAATTCTTTTTCAGTCATGCTCCACATTTGATTAAGGCAATTTGTTTTGGCTATTTCACTCATGACTATAATATTTTTACCATTTTCTGTTTTGAAAGAAATAGTAAAATTTTCCAAGTTCAAAATTGCTTTGAATTTACTCAACCAATCTACTCGTAGAATAATTCCTATTCCAGGATATTTTAACACAAACAAATCAGATTTAAACATATTTCCTCCTATGTTTAATTCTACTCCCAAACATTTAATACCTAGCATGCAATAACTACCTAGGGGACTCTGTATAAACAAAGGTTTATCAACTAAATTGCATGTGAGAGCCAATTTATTCACTATGTCTTGTGATATTAAGGAATGTGTAGCCCCAGTGTCATATATAACTGAGATTGGATAATCTTTAATTAGGAGTATACCTTCCAATTGTCCAGAATTTCCCACTGCATTTGCTTTTGCTTTGCCTTCCAATGCTCCTACCTTTGCTCCTTTCTTGAACTCTGGGCAATTCTTTTTGATATGACCTTCTTTCTCACAATTATAGCAACTGAATGGGGTTTTCTTAGCTGCTTGACACCTATTACCCATGTGTCCTTCCTTGTCACAGTTGTAGCAAATAATTTTCTTCTTAACTTCCCCACTGGTTGCTCCTTCAACCTTTTTGTCTAAATTCTTCTTGTTATAAGGATGTGCTCTATTTTTCCATTTCTTGTTGTTGTTATTAGCTCTTATGTTCCTGAATTTCTCCCTTGCATTATCATGTTGTTCAAAAGAAAGAGTGAGATCTATGACTTGATCAAATGTCTGGTCTTTGTATGGTAGCATTGCTCTACTTAAACCAGCATTAAGTCCTTGAATAAATCTTGAATTCTTTGATTCCTCATTCCCTATGAGCATGGTTCCATACTTAGACAAGCTCTCAAACTTTTGAGTGTATTCAGTCACACTCATTGATCCTTGCCTCAATCTTATGAACTCCTCAAGCAATGTTCCCTTAGCTGTTGCTGGGACAAATCTAGCCTCAAGCATATCCTTGAACTGATCCCATGTTATCTCATTTTCTGGTCTTCCTGTGATGATTACCTCCCACCAATCCAGTGCTGCTCCTTTGAGCCTTCTGGATGCTATTTGCCTCTTCCTTTGGTCATTGATTTGCATGTCTGCAAATATCCTTTACAAAGTTCTTAGCCATATTTGCACACCCATGACTCCTTCAGTGCCTTCAAAATCCTTGCCTCCTAAATTTGAGAATGTTTTCAGTAGCTTAGATAGCTCCTCATGAGGTTTTCTTCCCTCTGCACTGCTCCTTCCCTAAATTCCCTCACCAAATCTTGCAAATTGACCAATGGTGTTGCATTAGAGGGTCCTGCTCTAGAGTTTGGTGGTCTTCCTGCTATGATTCTCTATACAATTTACATAGCTAGTTAGTCTTGTTTTTTGATTTAATTGTTTCAGTAATTTATTCCTACTGAAAATATTTTTATGTGGTTTTTTCCTTAGGATTTTATCCATATAAGAAAATTAGATTTTATTTTTATTTTTTTTGCTATGTTTTTGGTAACATAGCTCTGATACCAACTGAAGTGACCCACTTTTCTTCACCTATATTTTTATGATTTTTAGTTGAGTTTTTTTTAAACAAGGGATCACTTCTTTTCTTGCCTCTTTCATTTCTTTTAATTAATTTCCCAAGATCTAGAATTTACTAATATAAAAATATCAGTATTTAAATCAAGTCATATCATTTATATATGTGAAGATATATAAATGTTTCTTTGCCTATCAGAGTGTTAAAGTAGCAAAGAAATTTAATCACACGATATTTTCCATAATTGAGAGTTTTTGTGTCACATAGTTATTTCTACACTTTAATCTTTTTATTGACTCAAGATTGACTAATACATGATTCAAGTGTTACCACCTTAAAATGACTCAAGATTGACTAATACATTTTCAGGTATTATCATCTTGGAATGACTCAAGATTGACTAATACATTTTTCAAGTATTAGCATCTATTATTCTCTTCTTCATTTTCCAGATTATTCTATAAACTAGATTGATTAATTTGTGGATTTATAACCCATGTATTTGATCTTTGGGATTCAGGAATTCATACATGTTGTTTTAGAATAATAAACATATTAAAACTTGATTTGATCTATGGATCACTGGTTAGTCTAGCCCAGATTCAGGAATCAAACATAAACATGCACAAAACATGCACAAACATGCACAAGCAATTCAGGTCAAGCAAAATGCACATATCCAGGTTCATAAAGCATGTAATGATCATGTGAGTAATAGAGTTGTAAACTAATTTAAAGGTCATACAGATTCTGATATTTAGATTGGAAATAGTGTTGAATATGATTTTAGAAAGATCTTTGCATATTTCTAGCTAAAAGCATATAAAGTGTGGTGATCTGGATTTTTAAACACTTAACAAAATTACTCTACATTCTTGTTTGAGTCTATATTGTCTATCCCTATTTCAGGCTTGCAACTTCAGTTTCATATTGAAGTCAGTTCCAGATTTTACCAATTCCAATTCCTAAATCCTTATATACTTATGATTTTCAGGTTTTATGGTATCATAATCCTACTTTTGTTCTAGACATATTATAGGATTTAGTTGCATTTCAAATTAGCTTACACTATGGTCTTGTTTGCTTCAGGAATCTGAAGACTATGATTTCAAGCTTTTGCATGTACTTGTATCAACTACAAGACATGTACAAGCCTTACTGGTTAGCCAAGACCATGTTCAACCCATCTACTTAATACTTTGGCATATATTTATTCAAAGACAACTTTAACTTTATAACTGAAATAATACAAACATGCCAAAGAGAATATATGCACATATCAGATTATATGGCATGTTCTCCTTCATTATAATCCACTGGATTATTTCCAGAGTCTGCTACTTAAATCAACAACTCACAAGCACATATAATACTTAAGTTCTT
Source organism: Allium fistulosum (assembly GCA_030737815.1). Taxonomy (NCBI): domain Eukaryota; kingdom Viridiplantae; phylum Streptophyta; class Magnoliopsida; order Asparagales; family Amaryllidaceae; genus Allium; species Allium fistulosum. Next base: position 1,361,519,362 of record CM060902.1, on the reverse strand, counting down.
TTTCACATGTTCTTTTCAAGAAAACAAAGCAAGTATCAGTCCTGGAAATACACAAGACATAAGAGAGTTTCCTAGATTATTTATTACAATTAAACTTCTACTTCTCTAAAATATTTTAAAACCAGCAAGTACTTGAAACATCCATACAAGCAAGCTACTCAAGCATCTTTCCCTGCAGCAACACTTTGAACTGCCTCAATGAAAATGAGACACCCCAAAGATTGCAAAGGCAACAAATAGGGTCAAAAAATATATTCTGGTGTGAGTGAAATCATAGATTATAAATAACTTGTAATTACTAAATACTATGTAGAGATTCATATGTTTGATGCTTATTTAAATTCATACTAAAATCTGAGTGTATATATATATACATATATAAGCTCTTACTAACATACATGCACACAAGCATTCATTCATCAACACAATTCAATTATATGTACATATACTCCTATGGATTAACTCCCTTAATTCCATGGCTCAATTTCTCAATCCCCATTTATCATTTATTTGGTCTTAACTCTTGCCATTGAACACCATGTGTGCATTGCAAAGGGGCTCAATTCTGTTTACCCTTTACACAGAGGCCTATAGGACTTAAACAAGTCATGCACATACCCATCATCCACCTAATAATGAATTGATCAAGGCACTACTCCTAGATTAGCTTTATAATCTAGAGACCATTTTCATTTTTCTTTCAGGAGAATTTTGTTAATTCTTGAAATGCTTTATATTCTTTTCTTCCTTTCATAAACCAAAGAGTATTAAACTCACTCAGGGATTTCAGCCAGACATACAAAGCATTCATGCAAAACACCACATCCCATTTTAAGGTTATTTTTATTCAATCATATTTTCTAAAACTTGCATATATTTATTTCCAGAAATATTCCCATTTCTTACATAAATCTAGTGAAGTCATATAAAACATTACATTTATTTTACTGTGAACATAGGGTAAGGTTTTTGAGGGAAACCCATAAAAACATATTAACTTGTGATTTGAACAAATTAGCACACACATATATAATATTGCATTGTTCATATCATTTTTAAAATGAACTAGACATAAGCATGAATCCCCTTATTCACACTGCCTACTTCATTCTTCATTAATACCCTATTTCTCAGTAAAAATATTTAACTCATCTCCATATAAAAACTGGATTATAAGTTACAGAATCCATTTCTGTGATCAGGGTGTTTGTCTTTTCAAAGCATTAATCAAAACAATCAAAACAGATCAAAACATCAACCAAAGACTCAGCCAAAACACCAACCATAATCAACATTTATTTATTCAGAGAATAAAATTAAACAAAAACATGATATGGTTTTATAAAAGTAATATGGCTGCCCTTAACTTGGGTCTTAATGCCTTAAATCTCATAAGATGATTAATCACTCACCTTCCTTCTTCTTTCCCCGAGAATGCTCTAACTTGAAAACAGTGTAAGTTTGCTCTTCTTTTTATTTTCTAAAATATCTTTCTGTTTTCAAAAATAAACTACTGCTTATCCTTTTATTTTTAAAACATTTAGCTAGGGTTTTAGTGGAGTGAAAAACCTATTTTATCCCCACACAAATAAGAGAATTCTGTATATGTGTTTATGGCTAAATATGCCATTTTCTTTTTGATTTCATTTTGGGTATTACAGTTGCTTTTCTTCCTTTTTCTGTGTACATGCCATTTGCATGTTTCACATACACACCATTTTCATGTGACTTATCCACATTATTTATTTTCTTAAGACAAATTTGTAATGTTCACACACACACACACACACACACACATATATATATATATATATATCTTTTTATCAATTAATTCCTTGCTAATGTTTCAAACCATTTGTTTTCTCTTGATTTTAAAATGTATTTATACACATATAATACTAAACTGGTTTCATATATTTTAATCATCATAAGAGTTTATTTTATCACTCTATACTCCTCTGGTCACTTATATACAATATATATATATGAGATATGTGAATATAAAACTCATTCATACTTAGTTATTTTCTTCTCATTATTATTTACTAAAAACAACTATCCTCTTCCTTATTTATTTCACTCATTCTTGATATTTATTTTCAAACTATTTTATTCTTTGAATATTTTCCATTAACTGATTTTTATAAAATTATTTTCATCGCAATAATTTGGGTCTTCACAGGTCGGCATAGCTGTAAAAAGGGTTAAGGATTGGAACAACATCGAGGGGTCGGCATAGCATGTTTGGATCAGCATAACATGTTTGGATCGGCATAATGTGATGGGTCGGCATAATGTGTTCAGTTCGGCATAGAATATTTGGAAGGATGGATCGGCAACAACCTGGGGGTGTGACTCATGGACGGATCGGTAGGGCTTGACTTGAGAAGGTTGATTGGCAGAGCGCTCGCATGGAATAGTGATCGGTGTTACCATGACCAGGTTGAGGTTTGAACTAAAATGCGATGAGAACTAAAGATCTACAAGTCCAAACGCTATAATATTTGGAGCAACATCAATATAGACTATAAGAAATCCACCATAAGGATCGCTAGCCCCAACTCAACCCATGGAGGGGTCGGTACCGACCCCTATCCATTGAGATTTGGGCCTAGCCCTCCCTATGGTGGACCCATATGGTTGAGGGGGTCCAGATGCCGAAGTTTCGGTTAGATTGGAGGCTGCCTTCATCTATAAATACAGGCACAAGGGGCCATTTTGAGGGACCTTTCTTTTTGGCTCGCAAGTGAAACTCTACCATTATTGTAACCAATTTCCTTTGTTTTTTCTAATCTCTTGCTATTTCTTACTGATTGCAACTATAATCAAGTGAATTATGAAGCAGTAAAGAGAGTATTCAAAGTGGACATAGGTAATCTGCACCGAACCACTATAAAATTTTTTGTTTTTGCTTTCTGTTGCATGTTTCTTGATATTCAGTGTGATTCCTCTGTTCCCATTTAATTTCTTCATTTATTTCACTACTTAAAAATATCCTTGGGTGTTTGTGACCAATTTGGTTGTAAACATTTTGGTGCTTTCATTAAGAACGTTGATTCTTAGGCTATTAGGATCACCTTTCTTGCTACTGGATTGAAGAAATCCCCCGAAGGAAATCCAGATTAAACTTTAGAAGCACACAGATACTATTCAGATTTCCCAAGATCTAAGCAAATTAATCCAGGATGGTAAGGCGCACTAGATCTACTTCCCACAATGTCGATGCCAACGAAACTGCGAGTGTCCAACAAGGGGGCCCAACCAACCAACCTACTAATGTGAATGTGGAGCCTGCTGTAGTTCAAAACCCCACTGATTCCATTACCTGAGTTGAATTTAATGAATTGATGAGGGAGTTAATGGAAAGTCGTAGGCAGCTAAACGAGGAAATTTAGGCTAATTCCAACCAGATGAACCAGATTGCTCAACAGTAGCGTCAACACGCCGGAGGAGGTCTCGCTTCGTACTCGGCATCCGATAGTTCGACTTCTTCGGAAAAACATCACAGGCGAAGGCGCCGCAGAGTCGAAGCAGCATGGGCAGGGACATCGTAGCAGCAGTTAGCAGACCACCGCGGCATGCCAAGCTGGGTCGGTGTCGATCCCTCCCTAGGGGTCGGTACCGATCCCTCAACCAAGGAGACGGCTCCTCAACTGCAACATGAGGGTCGTACTCGACTTGGATCCGAGAACATGAACATTGGAACATGCTTGGATGCTGACCAACTACCTCTCCAAAATGATAATGAAGTGAATGCTCGGGATACACATCTAGAGGATGATCGGCCAAGGAGGCGTGAAATGCCCCGGAGACACCGGCCAGAACATTCACATGGGATGGAGCACGACAACCACTTGGAACCATCTATCCAAACACCGAATTTATCTGCAATGGTCAAACAGTTGATGAGGGAGAACCAGGGCTTAACAAATGATGCCTAGGGAGTCTCTAGGAGTCACACCCCATTTACTGATAGTATTTTACAAGTGAAGTATCCTAGTAGGTTCAACATGCCTACGATGCATGCTTATGAAGGGAAGACTGACCCCAGGCAGCATATCATGAGGTATGAATGGTTGATGGACTCGGCAAGAGCGAATGATGCTACCAAATACAGATGCTTCCTTATAACCCTAACTGGGATCGCTACAGTGTGGTTTACAAGACTCCCCCCACGATCAATCTCGAGATTTGATGAGCTGTCAACGAGATTTGTGGAGCAGTTCAGGATTCACGCTACTCGCCCCAAAGATGTGACGTAATTGTCCAGTGTCATCCAGGCTCTGAGGGAATCGCTAAAGGACTAATTGCAAAGATTTAATGCTGCTGCCACTGAAGTTAGTAACCCCAATGACCATGCGATACTTATGGCCGTGACAAGAGTTGTTGACCTCGAATCCGAGTTTGGTGATTGGTTAGCTGGAAAACCGCCGGCCATGCTGGAGCACTTCTACTCAAAGGCGGCCCAGTTCATGAGAAAGGAAGAGGCCAGATAGATTTTCTAGAAAATTCAACACTATGAAGCCAAAGGGAGAAGCGGTACAGAGAGACATCGTAATAAAGCAATCTGGCGAGAGTTCTGGGAAGGTTCGGGTTAATGTTCAAAACAAGCCGAGTCAACAGAAAAGGAGTGGAGAAGAGAATCATGACCGGAAAAGGGAGCTCGGAAAGTGGAAGTCCAAGTTTCCTTTATATGACCACTATACACCTTTGAATGCATCCCTGGAGAACATCTATCTATCCACTTGTAATACTTTCCAATATAGGAAGCCACGTCTAAAAGAATCGACTGAGCAACAAAAGAAAACCAAGAAGTACGTCGGTTTCATGAATGTTACGAGCACAATATTGACAAGTGTAGGCATCTCCATGATGCCATTGAGATATTGATTTGGCAAGAAAAAGTTGCAGTAGTTTGTCAAGAATCTGCAGGATGGCGGACAGGGAACGTCTGATCCCAATCGAGGGCAAGCTCCGCGCCGGGATGAGGAGCCCGCATAGACTAGTGGGAGGTTGGTAATAAACGATAGTTGGTGGACCACACCCTGCGAACAGGATTTAGCAGGAAAAGGAGTGCTATGCTAATTCAATGAGACATGTGGACTTTGAATGTTGTTCGAATACGAAGGATGGAACTCCAGCCAAGCAATAGTGGACCATGACGGATGATATAGTATTCAGAAGCAGAGATGTCGATAGAGTAGAGGCCCCTACTATTGAACCGATGTTTATCTCCGCCATGATTGGCCCTGCTCTGGTAAGAAGAATTTTGAGTGATTGTGGAAGCTCTGTGAACATTATCTTTAAGATGGCATATGATCAAATGAGGATGGAGGCTAAGGACTTGAGACCATCTAAAGCTCATATACACGGTTTTAATGGTGTGGCTACCGAGGCAGTAGGTTATGTAGAATTACCGGTCAAATTGGGGAAGGTGAACGTAGGAGGGTACGAATCCTACCGTTCATTGTTTTGGATGTTGATTCACCGTAAAATGTTTTTCTATGGCATTCGGCCTTGGCTGAATTTCGGGCAGCTCTTGCCCCATGGTGTTTGACATTGAAACTTTTGACTGATAACGAAGTAGGTGTTGTGCATGGTGATCAGGCGACTGGGCGTGCATGTTATGTGGCTGAGTTAAGAGAGGCTCAGTGGAAAGAGAAGGTAAAGGGTGTGGACAAGTCTGTCCACATCCAAGTCACTAAAGATTGACAAATAGCGCCTAAGCCTTGGCTTGGGCACCACAGTCGGTTCTATAGAGATATAGATTTTAGGGACGATGAGGAGGAGACCAAGGTTGGGCCGGCTGAGCTGATGTTTGATATCATAGTCAGCCATAACGACCCGTTGTGGGTGCTGAAGATTGGATCGCAACTCAGCCCATCGATGATGAGAGAACTTACTGATTTCCTCAGGGTGAATCTGGATGTATTCGCTTGGACTCATTCTGACATGTGAGTGATCTTGCCTGCCATTGCGAGCCATGCATTAAATGTTGATCCAAAGCATGTTCTGGTGAAATAGAACATACGAGGCATGGATCCGAAGAGATCTGTGGCTCTTAAAGAGGAGGTGGATAAATTGAAAGCCAACGGGTTTATTCGCGATGCCCTCTATTCCGAATGGATATCTAACCCCATGCTGGTGAAGAAGGCATATAGGAAATGGACGACGTGTATTAACTATTCAGATCCGAACAAGGCATGCCCTAACGATAGTTTTCCCTTGCCTAGAATTGATCAGCTAGTTGATTCAACTCTAGAGCACGAATTGTTATCATTTATGGATGCGTACTCGGGGTACAACCAAATCCCGATGCACGTCCCAGATCAGGATCACACCAGTTTTGTCCCGGACGTTAGGTTATACTGTTATGTAGTAATGTCGTTTGGATTAAAGAACACATGAGCGACCTATCAATGTTTGGTTAACCGAATGTTTAAAGATCGGATCGGGAGGACGATGGAGGTCTATATGGATGATATGCTTGTGACGTCGCGGCAATCAAACGACCACATTCGAGACTTAGCAAAGATGTTCGATATCCTTCGATTTTACAACATGAAAATCAACCCTCTGAAGTGCTCATTTGGTGTTTTGTCAGGGAAGTTTCTAGGCTTTATTGTTAATGCGCGAGGAATTGAAGTGAATCCAAAGAAGATTCAAGCCATTCCGGATATTCAAGCACCCAGAACTATTAAGTAGGTGCAGAGCCTGAACGGGAAGGTTGCTGCTTTGAGTCGGTTCATCTCCAGGGGGCCCATAAATGCATTATTTTCTTCTATTTGATAAGGAAGGGGAAGAGGAAAATCGAATGGACGCAAGATTGTGAAGGCGCATTCTGAGTTTTGGTGAGTTATTTGGCGAGACCCCCTGTTTTGTCAAAGCCGGTAGATCATGGGGAGTTGTACATTTACTTAGTTGTATCGCCATATGCCATAAGTGACGCTTAGATTCGTGAGGAGAACTGGATCCAGAGACTGGTGTACTACATCAGTAAACGTTTAACAGGGGCAGAAAGAAACTACCCGAAGATAGAGAAATTGGTGTATTGCTTGGTGATGGCGTCACGTAAACTTCGCCCATACTTCCAAGCACATCCAATCAACGTCTACACTGATCAGCCTTTACGACGGGTCCTAGAATGACCCGAGACGTTTGGAAGGCTGCTTAAGTGGAACATCAAGCTCACTCAGTTCGACATTACATATCTTCCTCAAAGAGCTATCCAGGGACAAGCATTGGCAGACTTCATAGCAGAGTTTACCATACAGGACGAGCCCCTAGAGAGTGTTGTAATCCCTACTGCACGATGGAAGCTATATACCGATGGAGCATCCAATGACCAGTGTTTCGGATCGGGCATCGTTCTTGTAACCCATGAGAACTGGTCAATTAGCTATGCTTTGAAGCTTGATTTCCCTGCTATGAACAACGAAGCCGAGTATGAGGCGTTAATTGCTGGACTTAACTTGCTAGAGAGCTTGGGATGAAGTCTATCGAAATCTTTTGCGACTCGCAGCTGGCTTGACCCATATCTTACCTGAGTTCAGGAGTTTTTGGCAGATATCGAATACTATGACATTTCACATATCCCGCGTGAGCAGAACGGAGAAGCCGACTCGTTGGCAAAGTTTGCGAGCACTGGTGATGCAAAATGGATGGGCTTGGTTCCAGTCGAGGCACTACATACCCCAAGTATAAATGTGATGGAAGTAGATCAAGTATCGAAAATGGAGCCCAAAAGGGAATCATGGATGACTCCATTTAAAGAATACATGTTGCATGGAATCTTGCCTGAGAAGAGGAATGAAAAGCAGCAAGTCCTTCGTAAAGCTTCACGGTATATCATGTAAGAAGGAACATGTATAAAAAGGGGTTTTCTATTCCCTTACTTCGATGTATCTCTCATGATGAGATAAAGCGTGTCTTGAAAGAAGTCCATGAGGGAGAATGTGGCGATCACACTGGGGGCAAATGCTAGCAAAAAAGATACTCTGTTATGGGTATTATTGGCTGACTGTGAACCTGGACGCCGCCAATTAAGTGAGACGATGTGACAAATGCTAGATATATGCAAAAGTCCCAAGAGCACCGTCGACGGAGATCACGCAATTGGTTAGTCCATGGCCATTCGCTGTATGGGGAATCAATATCATCAGCTCTTTGCCAATTTCCAAAGGCGGCACAAAATATGCAATTGTTGTTGTTGACTACTTCACCAGATGGGCCGAAGCGGAGCCATTAGCTATGATCACAACTAAGAAGGTCATCAACTTTGTTGTTTATGACCTTCTTAGTTGTGATCTTAGCTAATGGCTCCGCTTCGGCCCATCTGGTGAGGTCATCAACTTTGTTGTTCATTTTTCCAAACTTTTCACAAAGAAAGTTCAGCCATGGCTTCCATCTCCCAACATCCTCCTTCAAATCATCTCTCCAACCTTCCCAGCCACCCAACTCCTCCACCCAGTCCCCCTCAGCCTCCCAGCTCCTCCGCCCAACCTTCCCAGCCATCTAGCCCCTCCGTTTCAGCAAACCCATCACTTTTCCCTAGGTCTTCAAACCCACCACAATTGGTCCCCGCTCTCATAACCAAGGGTCATCCTCCTACACTACCCGCAGGTGCCCGATCGTACGCCCAGGTGGCGGCTTCCACCCCTCATCCCCCTATACTCTGTAATCCACCAGCCATCAAGCGCCATAGATTCCTTCCCATATTCAAATCGACCCATACAACCCTTGAATTTCTGAAGTCCAAACGTCATTGTCTCCGTTGTGCAGGAAGTGGCCACGTAGCAAAAATGTGTAGGGATGCAAAGATTTGCTTCTTTTGTGGATTCTATGGTCATGCACAATCGTTTTGTCCCAAGAAAAAAAATCATTACAACGCTTCGTTATCTTCGCGAGATATGCCAGCTCCCCAGAACGATCACTTCGCGCAGACTAAGAGGGTCCCATTTTCTGATCCTATTGGCAAACAAACTAATATATCTCGAACCCATATCCACACTCAACCACCCTCCCATACCTCTCCCACAATATCTTCCTCTTCTCTTTGTTTCCTAATGGACGATCCTTCCAAATATTTCACTGCCACCATAATCGATGGTTTCTGGACCATCGAAACACTCTCCATCACACTAACAGTTCTTCTCCAAATCCAAGAATGGCCAATATGGATTCTTTCTGATAAACGTTTCCTAGTCTACTACCCCTCTGTGATTGCCCGTGATCAAGCTCTGAGACTCAGATCAATTACCAAAACAAATAGCTCTGGAACGGTTCTCATTGAACCCTTGTCAGACTTTGTATCGCCGATCGCACCAAACCTAGAGCCCCCAACTTGGGCTAGAGTGCAGGGCTTCCCCGAGCTACTACGAAACAACCTAGAAGCGGTGAGTGCTGCCTTGAATTCCATTGGTAGGTCTGTAACTATGGATGAATGTGATTGGGCCCACTTTGATAACCGATACCTTTACCTGCAAATACAATTCTTTAAAGGCATAGTTACTCCACGCACCTTTGTAACGTGACTTAACAATGCTGATTATCTGCTCACCATTGAGCGTTGGAACCATGAGCACCCCAGTAGAAGACCGGAGACTCTAATCCTTGGCACCGACTTTGAGAGAGACTGGAGATGTTTCAACGAACCTTTCAACATCCCATCCGACCAGTCTGACTCGGAGGCGCTCTTTGACGCCATTAATTTTGAGGCCGACATGTCCCCGCCCAATCTACTTTCTAACCCCCAGCATATCACTCCAGATGACTCATTGGAGGTGATGGGCCCATTCAATGGAAGCGATTGGCCTAATATTGAGCCTCGTTGGGACCCACTGACTGATCTAGACCTCTCTGTCCCGATTCATCTACAGATCCCCCAGTTGCAAGTCGAGACACCTCCCTCGCCTATATCCTCTCTACCAGCCCAGATTTCCACTCCAGATCACAACAAGTAGCTTCGCCACCCCAGCCCTGGTTCGTCGGAGCAATAGATTAAACCAGGAAGAGGCCTTGCCAGGAAGCTCCAGTAGTTTTCTTAAACCTGGTGTTTTTTCTTCAGCTAACTCCAAAATAAATAAGAAAATGGGTCGTTGCATGGGCATAAACCTATCGGATGATAAATACATGGCCATGAAATTACTAGAAACCGAACGTATGTCCTTCTCCCAATGAAAATAGTTTCATGGAATGTTCGGGGTTTGGGGGACCCTTCCAAATGTCATGCAATTAATCTTATTATGCCCCGCAAAAAATAGACATCCTTCTTATTCAAGAATCCAAACTTTCAGATCCGTCCCCATCCCTCCTTAGACGGTTAGGTGGCTCCCATTTGTCTGGTTGGGCCCATATTGATGCCATTGGCTCAAGAGGTGGTATAATCACTGCTTGGAATGAATCCAACTGGTCCATCTGTCAAACTATTCCTCACCCTGCTGTTTTACACATTATCCTACGACACCTTCACTCGGACATATTATACCTCTTCTCTAATGTTTATGGTCCCAGAATTCTCATGAGAGAGCGACTTTATGGTCGAATTTCTTGGAAACTGCCTCTCCTTTTAATGGTCCCTGGGTTATTGGAGGTGACTTCAATACAAACAGATCTCCCTCCGATAGAAACTCAGGTAACAATTCGCAAGATTTCATCACTTTTAATGATTTTATTAATTCATGCGCTCTCATCGACCCACCCATCAGTAACCGCCTCTTCACATGGTCCAACCGCAGATCCATTCCATCTCTAGCAAAATTAGATCGCTTCCTATTCAACTCCGCTTGGGATGACCTTCACCGACTCACGCTTATTAATGGCCTTGCCACGACCCTATCTGACCACTGTCCTCTCCTCCTCGATTCTGGATCTACACTGAATCCTCATCGTCAATTCAGATTCGAGCGCCTTTGGCTTCTAGATCCTTATTTCGATGCCTTCGTCAAGCTAACATGGACCCAACCCTCCCGTCTTCAATCAGCCACTGCTCGTGTTGTTTCCAAACTTCATTCACTTACAAAGCTCATCAGACCCTGGGCAAAATCCATTTGGGGTTCGATCCGCTCTCATATCGCGGAGACCCAAGATGGCATTTTACATCTCAACATACTAGAAGAATCCCGCCCCTTGTCTGGCCCTTAATCTAGCCGCCTAAAAGAGTTGGAGTTAGAATTAGACAGACTTATCAAACAAGAAGAGATTGGTTGGAAGCAACGTTCCAAAGCCAAATGGATTGATGAGAGGGACAAGAGCACTGCTTACTTTCAACGCATTGCCAATGGTCGCCGTAGATCCAATTTCATTTCGGAAATCCTACATAATGACACCATATTCACTGCCCAAACTGACATCCTTCGTCTTTTCACCGATTATTACCGCAACCTCCTTGGTCGAACCGCTCCCCAGCTCCCCCTTATTGATTGGAATCTCCTTTACCCCAACCCTTCCCTAATCCCAGTTGATCACCCCTTCACCGAAGAAGAAATTTGGACGGCCTTAAACGCCATGGCCGATGATAAAACCCCTGGCCCGGATGGCTTTGGCCCCATTTTCTTCAAACATTTTTGGGTAACTATCAAATCCGACATTATTGATATGTGTGCAGAATTTCAATCTAATCCAATAGTGATTGGAAAATTAAACTATGCCAACATCATCCTCATCCCCAAATCACTCGGTTCCACCTTTCGCCCAATCAGTCTCCTAAACACAACCTTCAAAATCATTACTAAACTCCTTGCTAATCGACTCCAAAAGACCATCGGTTCTCTGATTGGGGTGAAACAATCGGCGTTCATCCAGGGCCGAAACATCTTAGACTGTGTTGCAGCCACCCAGGAAGTTATCTCTTTCTGTCATCACTCTTCCACACCAGGTGCCCTCCTCAAACTAGACTTCTCCAAAGCTTTCATCTCTGTTAACTGGTACTTTCTCCTCGATCTTATGAAGCACAGAGGTCTCTCAGATACTTTGTGTAACTGGATCAAATGTATCCTAGATACTAGCTTTTCATCTATCTCTATCAATGGCTCTTTAGGGGGCCATATAAAATCAGCCAGAGGCCTTAGACAAGGCGACCCTCTATCGCCACTTCTTTTTGTTCTCATCTCTGATGTCTTCAACCATATGGTCAAACTCGCAATCTCCAATAACCTCCTTGCTGGCATCAAACTCCCCAACTCAGAACTGTCAATCTCCAACCTTCAATTCGCTGATGACACCATTCTGTTGACCTCCCCAAAACCAGATCACCTCCACTGTCTCAAAGTTCTTTTATACATCTTCAAACTCATCTCTGGCCTATCCATCAACTTTCACAAAAGTTCCATCCTTATGCTTGGTGACGCCCAACACCTAGGCCACTTTTCTGCCTCTCTGCTTAACTGCAAACTTGACTAATTCCCCATCTCCTATCTTAGTGTCCCCCTCCACCCCACCAAACTTGCTCGACAAGACTGGCTCCCACTAATCTCCAAGATCGAATCTCGGCTATCATCGTGGAAAGCCAATTCCTTATCTGTTGCAGGCTGCCGAGTCCTTGTCAAATCAGTCATATCAGCCATCCCCTCGTTCTGGATGTCGTTTAATGTACTGCCGGAATGGGTTATAAAAAAAATTGATACTAGTAGGCATTCTTTTCTCTGGAATGGCAATAAAGGGAAATGTTTAATCAATTGGAAATCAGTCTGCCTACAAAAGGAACATGGTGGTTTAGGATTAGTTAACCTCCGCTCTTTCAACATTGCTCTCTTATCCAAATGGCTTTGGCGTATCATCACTCCGGGCCACTTCATCTGGAAAGATTGGATCCTTCAGCTTCACTACCAATCCAACCCTCATCTCGTCCTCCACTCATCTCCTCGCCTTTCACCCTCTCCCTTTTGGGCAGGTGTTTTGAAATCCATTCCCCGTGTCAAATCCCTATTCCATGTCACCATAGGCAATGGTTGCAATTGCCTTTTCTGGCTTGACATCTGGCATGATCAATCCCCTCTCACCCGCTCTCTCGCTAATTTACTTCCCCATATCTCCCACCACTTCAAAACTATTGCTGACCTGACCTCCCTTGGCCCAGCAGCATATGCCCCCAGCTCTCTTTGACCTTAACACGTTGAATGACCATATCTCAGCCTCTAATTTGCTCCTTTCCACCCAACTCAATAACACATCAGACCACCATTTATGGGCGCTAGCCCCAGAGAAAGGCTTTTTGGTTGCCTCATGTTATTCATTCCTCAACCACCCTGGTAGGTCATTCTCTTTCGCAAGACTTTGGAAATGCAGACTCTATCCTCGCATATTTTTTTTCCAATGGTGCCTCATCCATGCTCGTATTAACACTAAAGACAGACTCAGACGCTGGAACTCTCAACTTGACCCTCTTTGTGTCTTATGCTCTTCACATGAAGAATCCATTGCTCATTTTTTTTGACTGTGACTTCTCCTATCGCATTTTTGCCTCGACCAGTGCCAGCCTCATTGGATACATCCCAGTCGTACACTCGTTCTTTGACTACTGGCAATATAACAAGCAAGATAAAAATCTCGATACCTATCTTGCTATTTATAGTTGGTGCATCTGGAAAGAAAGGAATGCCTATGTTTTCAATAAACCCAAAAGCAGTATTGATAGAATTTGTAACAAAATCTCCTATCTATTTTCTATATGGACAGACTCAGCGCATAAGCGTCCCTTCACTTGGTGTCTTCCTCACAACAACAACGCTTCTATAGACTGACAGTTTGCGAGTTCAGAAGATATCTAACAGTACTCTCACTTTAGCTGGGTAGAATGCTATTTTTATTTTACTACTATCGTTGTATATACAGCTATCTGTGTTTGTTCATTTTGGGATTTACTTAATCTACGAATACTACTTTCTACAACTTTTGGCTATCAACCAGGCTTGTTGGTCGCCTCCTATTATCTATAATATATATTATCTGATCGGCTAGGTAGCTATGCGCTACACACCCAATCCTCTCCAAAAAAAACTTTGTTTTTCTAAACATTGTGTGTCATTTTGGTCTTCCGCGAACTATCATGAGGGATAATCGGACTTAATTTTATAGTGTAGAGTTTAAGGATTTTTGCCGGAGATATCACATTGAAAAGAGATTTGTGGCGGTCGCTCAGCCTTAGGCAAATGGACAAGTTGAAGCTGTAAACAAGATTATAAAATCTATCCTAAAAAAGCATTTGGAAAAGGCTAAAGGCAAGTAGGCGGATGAACTTCCTACGGTGCTCTGGGCCTACAAGACCACTCATAAGTCTGCGACTAGCCACACTCCATTCGCTCTTGCTTACGAAGTCGAAGCAGTCATTCCTATAGAACTCGAAGTCCCTTCCCATCAGGTGACTTACAATGATCCTAGAACAAACCAAAATCTCTTATTGGGGTCATTGGACTTTATCGATGAGAAGCATGAGAAGGTTGATTTGAGAGCAGCTGCACATCGACACCGAATTGCCCGGTACTATAATACTAAAGTCCGATCGAGAACCTTTGAAGTTGGCGACCTTGTCTTGAAACAAATTTTTTCGGTCCCGTCATACATGAACCTGATATGGGCAGGGTCATACGTCATTGAATAAAGGCTTGGAGAAGGAAATTTCAAGCTAGCGACTGTTGATGGTGTGACGCTTCCAAGAGCGCGGAATAGCGAGCATTTACAACACTATTTCACCTAGACTATTTCTTTCACATTTCAGTAGCATTTGCTTTTGATATTTGCTATGATATTTGACTTTTTTAATGTGTAATAAGACAAGTTATTCTGTTCCTATTCTTATGATGAATAAAATCTTGATGTTTCCTTTGCATAAGATATTGTTATTGCATGTTATGCTAAGTATGTGTTAGAACTAATTTATATCGGCATCTGCGATGTGTGAACAAATTCGCAGAATTGGAAGTCGACCAGTCACATCGATCTTCGATAAGATCGAACGAAGGGGGCTTTGTATGTTTTCTCGGCTGGCGATCACCATAAATGAATCAAAAGGCAAAGCTTGCAATGAGGAACAAAGGTCGTCGATGGTAGGAGAACGACAAAAATCACTAAGTCCCTGATGCGGACTAGAGTACTCTAAGTCCCTGACGCGGACTAGAGTATAAACGATTTAACAAAAATCTCTAAGTCCCTAATGCAGACTAGAGTACTAAGTCCCTGACGCAGACTAGAGTATAAACGATTTAATAAAAATCTCTAAGTCCCTGATGCGGACTAGAGTACTCTAAGTCCCTGACGCAGACTAGAGTATAAACGATTTAACAAAAATCTCTAAGTCCCTGATGCGGACTAGAGTACTCTAAGTCACTGATGCAGACTAGAGTATAAATGATCTAACAAAAATCTCTAAGTCCCTGATGCGGACTAGAGTATTCTAAGTCCCTAACGTGGACTAGAGTATAAACGATTTAACAAAAATATCAAAGTCCCTGATGCGAACTAGAGTACTCTAAGTCCCTGATGCGGACTAGAGTACTCTAAGTCCCCGACGTGGACTAGTATAAACGATTTAACAAAAATCTCTAAGTCCTTAATGCGGACTAGAGTACTCTAAGTCCCTGGCGCGGACTAGAGTATAAACGATTTGACAAAAATCTCTAAGTCGCTGACACGGACTAGAGTATAAACGATTTGACAAAAATCTCTAAATCCCTGACTGCAGATTAGAGTACTCTAAGTCCTTGACGCGGACTAGAGTATAAACCATTTTGGCAGAAGTATGACTGCCCATGGCGAAAAATCTTAAGTCCTTGACTATAGACTAAAAAGTTCTAAGTCCCAAGACCACAGGCTAGCTCGAAAACCCAATGGGTGGACAAACGAGCTTTCAATCATTCGTTATCGCATGAATTCCGATCTCAAATCAAGTGAAGAGGTTCAGACTATTAGCGGCAAGATACAACCATTAGGTACAGATCCAGCTTGTCATTGCTCACGACTTAAGGTGGCGCCTATGGAGAGGCTTCGAGCTCGGGATAGTGAATTATTAACAAGACTTGTGAAAATTATTACAAGTACATGGAATAGGAGGAAATTACTCTACTGTTAAAGTAATAATTCACATGATGAATAATCAAAGAAAACAAAATTTTTATTCACAATCTCAAAAATTCCTTACAAATTATTCGAAAGTTCGGGATCCGCGCCCGTGCATCTGCTACTAAAAAAAGAGAGAAACAAACACATGTCTAACTTATCCAGACTATGTACACTGACATAAGACGCTAACTATTTCTTCGATTTCTTCTCCTTCTTTGGTTTTTCAGGAGTTGAATCAGTCGAGCATCTCTTTCGAAATCGTTTGCCGTCCTTAGTGGAGGCACTTGAGGAAGAAGGAAGAACCTCAATAGGAGTTGTCCTGCCAGGTAGGATGAATTGCAGAGGCCTAAGGAGAGGATCTTCAACCGCCACCACATCAGGTTCACCCTTCACTTCGCATTTCGACTTTTCCACCTCTTCAATCTGTTTCTTTCATACTGAATTTAGTGGAATGCTCTGAAGCACCAAAGGATAGGATCTTCAACCACCACCACATCAGGTTCACCCTTCACTTTGAGTTTCGACTTTTCCACCTCTTCAATCTGTTCTTTCATACTGAATTTAGTAGAATGCTCCGAAGCACCCATGACCACAACGTTATCAAGCTCTTCAGCAAAAGATGGGTCTTGGGCTTGTCCTCATCGAGTTCCCCAATTACTTGAGCGTCGGGGCCTGGAGTATCTGTTGCAGCCGGAGCCTTGGCCATTTTTCCTTAGTGCTCAATGGCAACATCGCTCCTGGGAGTTAATTCAGAACCGGGATAACCTGCAAAAATTCATCAAAACGCAAGCATTAGTCTATAGCCATTATGTGTTGGAAATAGCAACTTTTTTAATTCGGAGGAGTTTAATACAGTACCAGCATCTGGTTTGCTCCCGATGGTCATCGAGGTGCTCCCTTCAATGATGGGAGACAGCATGTACGGGCCAAGTCTAGGCCTACCTGGGTCATAACCGACGTGTTGCTCCGTAGGTCGAGAAGGTAACATTCGAGCCAGCTGAATAGGAGGAGGACTCTGGGGTTCTGTCCCGGAAGACCTTACGATATCCTCTTTTTACTTGGTCGGTGCAGGAGCTTTGCAGAATTGAAGTTTCGTGGCAGCAAAATCAGACGGCTCGTTCTCTCGGAGCACTTCCTGCACAAGTGCCTCTTCATTAAGCTCCACCACTCCCAACTCTTCTTTTTTTATTTTTGTGAGGATCTCCCAAGCTTCGACGAGCGATTCGAGATAGCCTTCACCTAGAAAACTCAAGTCGCAGTGAAGGAGAACTTTTGCATTGTATTCGGCAATAAGTGAATCAAACAAGTTCTTGATCTCTTCTTTGCCGAACTCAGTCGCTGCCTCAACTCGAGAGTTGGCTTTTGTGAGCACCTCTTTCCTGCCCTCTTCATGGGCTGCTTCTTTCAAGACTTCGATTTGGGTGAGTTGTTCATCGAGTTTTGTCTTTAAGTTCCTTGTTTCGACAATCTCTTCGCAGTATTTCTACGACTCTTCTTGTGCCTCAATTTTTTCTTCTCTCTCTTTGAACAGTAATTTTTATAGCTCCTCAACGTGGCGGGCTAAGACATCTTTCTCGTTTTGTAAGGAGTCATTCTCTAAAGCCAAGATGCCACTACGTTGAAGTGCAGCATCCGGTTCCCTCTTATGCGAAGTCTCCAGGTGACTTACTGCCTTAGCCATTTCCTTCACATTTTTCTTTGCTTCGGCAAGTTGAGCCTTACATTCGAGTAGCTTAGCGTCTTGATGTTTGATAATATCTTTATCATGAATGGCCTCAAATTTAGGCGATTAATTTCATGTTGGCGCTCGATGGAAAATTCGAAGACATTTTCAGCTAAATGAATGAACGCTTCATGTTGGACGTACACGTCATTCATGCATGCTAATGAGCGCTCTTTGGCACTTCCAGGAACGTTGTGTATGGAGGGAAGACACTTGAGCCCATCAAAGCAGATTTTCAGAAAAGTAACTTTGAGTTCTGCTAATTTCTCCGCTGTGGTAAGGTCTTGGGCAGGAACCGGTGGGATCTGTTCAGACGTAACTATTGGATGTTTATGACGCCTCATGAGATTTCCTTGTACTTGACGATCCAGAGTGTTGATCATGGGGAGCAGCAGCTTAGGAACACCGATATGCGATTTATCTCCACTATGAGCAGGAGGGTTTGATAGATCGCCTTAGAGTGGAGCATGTGTTTGAGATTTCCTTCTGGACGAGGAAGAAGATTCTCGAGAATAATAGTCTTTATCTCGTCCTTCATCTCTGTCTCGACGTCTTCCAGATTCGGAATCTCGACCTGAGCGGTTGTAAGTGGAAGAGCCACAGAGACGAACAAAAGCATGAGAGTGAGACATTTGTAGGATCGTTTTCAACCTAGAGAGGGGGTGAATAGGGTAATACTAATAACAATAAAAATTAATGCGGAAATATATATAATAATTGCAGCACAGATAATAGTAGAATAATAAAAGAAGAAATAGAACAACACAGATTTACCCAGCTTCGGCAAAACCCTGCCTACGTGCTGCTCCCAAGGTTTCTACTAGAAATTAAGTAGTCAGACGCTTACACACGTAAACTTGCGACACCCGCTAACGACTAACCTAACTCTACACTCAAAACCCTGCCACAACTCAGCCACTGAGTTGTGAATTCTCAAACTACACCACCGTAGTTCGTCCCTAGTCACATGACTACAATTGACACAAATTTAAAAAAACAAAGTAAAAAAACAGTATAAACAAAACCCTATTATAAATCTAAGCTCAAAGTAAAATATAATAGAGGCCGGCCCATTAAAAATATAAAGACGTCTTCCTTTCTTTGTATATGCGGCCGTTCCTTTTGCTCTGTAATGTCTGCTTCGTTCTTCTTTCAAAAACTAAGGCTTTGTGAAATTTGAAGCGCCGACTCAAAAATTGATCGATTGAGTGTTGAATTCACTTCGGCTTGGCTTTATCAATTGATCCTGGCTTCGATTAATATGCGGCGACTTCAAGTTGCATCGATCTTGAATGCTATGATTTGGTACGTGATTTTCTTGTTCGATTTTAAATTTGCTCGACTTCGATTCGAGTTACAGATTTGTTTGTGATTTAGTTGGTTGCTTTCTTATTTCGCTTGAACTCGAATGCCTTATTTTGCCGATGATGATTTTGGGTTATATAGGGAACGAATCCTTTAGTTTTCGTTTGTATTTTCGATTTGAATTCTTCAACTAATTTTGTTTGGTCGTTCGATTTTGCTTGAATACTTGTGATTGTACTAACTTGTTCAAGTCATACTTGGTTGGATTTGGTTTCGTTCTTTTCTGGCATTTGAATTTGTTTCTCGTTCATTTCTTCTATGACTTTGGCACTTTGAATTTTTGAGAGTATTGACTTGGTTAATTTGTGAGATAAAAATTGACTTCATCATTTACCTCTGACTCGTTCGAACTCTTTTTTGCTATGTTGGTTTGTAATTATTTTAATTTGGGACATCATTATGTTGCAGTCTTTTTTGTTGTATATCTTCATGCTTGTTGTTGCCTTAGTCTTGTTGCAAATTTGAATGCCTGCACTTGGTTGCACTGTCCACTTGCATTGACTTGCATTGCTTTGTACTTGGAATGGTGATACACTTGATTGAACATATGCTTGGTTAGAGTCTGTAACTGAACTGTACTGCATGTATATATGTATACATGTGTGTAGCTGCTTTGTTTTGTTCACTGCCTGGTCTGCATTGATGTATGTTGATCTACACACTCATGTTATACATTGCTAGTTCACGTGAGTCTTGCTTTGAGTTGAACTGTTTTGTTTCATTCAATTTGATGTTATATGAGATCCCTGAGTTGAAGTCTAGTCTGGTTGCCTTTGTTGCTCCTGATCAATTCATTGTTCAGTCAGTATGCATGTTGTTGTGGTCTTGTAGTCTCTGGTATCAATGTTGCATCACTAGTTCATTTTGTTTGGTGAACTTGATGCCTGAACTTGTAGAATGCTTGCATATCCATATACTCTGGTATGGTGGTCCTTTTGGTTGAGGCTGAGTTCTTTGCTTGGTCTGTTCTTTGAACTTATATATGTGTATACTCATATATGTATACATGTGTATGTACTGACTATTCCTCTTTGATCATTTCATTGAACTTCTACAGATACTATGCTTGATCATGTCATGCTCACTTATATGTGTGTCACCATGTATATACATACATACATATATGTATGTATATATGTGTACAATTGTTGTGCCTATGCACTTGGTTGGCTTGATGTCTCCACTGCTCATTGTTGTATTTGGTTGATTTTCCTTTTGCATTTGAGTCTGTTTCCATTTGCATTCATGTTGCTTTGCACTGCATATGTTGTTTTGATTTTGGAGACCGGTCTGGTTTTGGTTAATACTTCATGTGTACTACCTTTTGTACATGTTTTCAGACTTCGAGTCCATCCTTTTTTAGTTTTGTATTACTCCTGAGTTGAATCCACCATTTGGTTGGGTTTAACCTTGTGCTCACCTGTCCCTGTAGTTCTAACACGCAAGTGTATATCGGTGTGCACTGCCTTATGGCATGTACAGCGATACACTGTGCATGTCACAAGCTGTTCGTGTAAGATGAATTCAAAATAAATGACGAACAACCCAAATAAGTGAGGCAAATAACATTTTCAATACACACACTATTATTTTACATTGCAAAATATTTCCTTTTCAATTTTACTGCGTCAATGTTTATTGTAGGTAATTCAGATGCTGGATACAGGCTGGAAAAAAAGTTGGAGATAAAATACGAGTGTGAGTGAATATATGTAGTGAGGTCAAAATTGTAAATTGAAATTTGTGATGAAATCAAAATTGTAATGTAATTGAAAAATGTATATATGTAGTGAGAGCTCAAATTTGTACTATTTGAATTTGTAATAAAATATTTGTTTGAATAAAATATTTGTTTGAATATGAATTCTATGTTATTTATTTTATCCAATAAATATTTATTTAATTATGTGAAAAATAAAATAGTATAATATAAAATATATTTAAATGAATATATATATGTTTATTATCATCAAATAAAAATCATAGGCTATTGTATTCTACAATCTCCCCCTTTTGATGATAACAAACATATATTAAGATTTTGACTCTACTAAATGTATTTGACCTTGATGAATTCCATTTGCTCCCACTATTTGTATGCTCCCCCTACATCAAAGCTCCCCCTTCACATATGCATGAAAATAAATAAAAAATATGCAAATGAACCTATATAGGAATATGCAAATAAAAAATATGACTTGACTTATTTGCCAAAATCTTAACTTCTCTCTCCCCCTTTTGTTATCAGCAAAAGAGTAATAGTGTTAGAAATATAGAGATAAAGTGATAGACATTAATATAACTTTAATACCCAATCGAGTATAAATACTAAATTTCAATAGAAAATAAAACAAAAATCATAAATACTCTATTAGGCGCATATTCCACTTTAGAGTGATAAGGGTGATGTCGGCATATAAAACCATATGGTTGTGTCTATTTGTGTTATATTTATATCAAGAATTTGAATATTTACTAACCATGCATAACCGTTAGGACTTTTAAATGAGATTAGTAGTATTTCCATTTTTTATAAAAAAAATGAATTTCAAGCATCTTCTAACCACGCATAACTGTGAGGACTTTTAAATGAGCATGAAAGCACATAAACAAATATTCTAAGTAATTCACCCATGCATAACTGTGAGGACTTTTAAATGACAGCAAATACTTTGGATTTTTTATTACTAAAAAAATAAAATAAAATAAAAACGAATAATTTCCTGTTTAAAATACCACATTTTGACATACTTTATTGGATTTTGATGAATGATGGTCGTTAGAAATATGATAGAAATAGAGATGGTCATGGAATTTTTACCAATAAAAGTTGTTACAAATTTTTTTTAAATTTTTAAAGGAATTTATTACATATACTGTCTTAAGTCAATATGTGATTAATATGGACACTCATCACTTTTTCAATTACTATTTATCTTTTCGATAATCAATAGGGAGTCAGACTAGTTAATGTAGTCATTTAAGGTCAATTCCAAAAACAAATATAAAATCAAATTTCTAAAATGTCTAATTTGAAACGAAGTTAAAAAAATATCTGAAAGGAACTTTAAAAAAATCTGCTAATTGAAAATCAGTTGAAATGAAAAGTATGCAGATATTTACTTTAAAAATGATGCAACTAATGAATGTCTCAACATAAAGCACATTCCACTAGTACTTTTTCTATCAACTAGACTACCACTGTAATCTGTATCTGACTTCCCCTTTGACTCAAAGTTACCATTAGATAGATATCATAGACCATACAGTGAAGTTTGCAACAAATACCTTATAATCATTTTACAGCTTTTAAAATGTGATTCCTTAAGGATTTGATTGAAAATGTGCACATAAACAACCACATAACATAATGTCAGGTCAAATATATCCACATGTATCTAGAATAATCATCAACCAATAAAACACCATCATTAGTCCAAACAAGTCTATATGAACTAGTTCAAAGACTCTAGAGGTGCTTATAGTGTTCTCGGCATAAAAATATAATTGGCCAACAATTTTGCATAAATCAGAATCAAAATAAACATTCATTTCTTTATCACATAACTGGCTGATTTAAATCAGATTATGGTGCAGATTTTCATACATATAATATATCGTTCAAGATAAATATACCGTTACCTATTTTACCTTTACCGATAATTTTTTATTGTTTCCCATTGTGATTCTGTCACCATTGTACTAGGCTAAGGAACTTTTGATTTGTCGCATGTCGTATGTCTGGAACAGCTAGAATCCAGGTAACACCGTTGTTGTTCCTTAGCCTGCCACCAAACCTACACGAGAAAAGATTTTTGTGACCTGTTTGTTTTTATAGGTGCATGGTTGTTAGTGACAAAGGATTTTGAAAAATAAGTTTGTGTAGACCCAAGGCAATTTATATTTGTTCCTTTTGGTACCCATATTTGTTTGACTTTAAGGGATTTTATATTTGTGCCTTTTGTAACCCAAATTGGTACGGTTTTCACGTGTTTGGGTCTATACTAGCAATGATTGTGATTGTGTCCAATTTTTCAACAAATCATGCACATGGAATTGACTTGATTATTTTTGCTTCTAAGACGTTCAGTTTGAGTATATCCAAGTCATTGTCTAATAGGATTAACAGTTTGTTTCCCTAATAACATATTTAGCGATCTTTCTCCTTTGGAGAATTCCCGTAAAGATGTAGACAATTGTTGGACTTATGTTTTGAGAGATTCATTTTCATTCAATAACAAAGTGCACTTTTTGATAGAATTTTCTCTCCTAGTATTTTCACTTTCTTTCAAAAACAGAATTTCATTTTCAAGCGATTTAATTTTAATTTTTGATTTTTTTATTTCTTCTTCAAATGATGGACACTTATCACACTTAGGACTCTTGTTTCGATAGTTTTTTACCAATTGATCAAGCTGTTTATTTAGTTCTATTAAACTATCTCTTTTTGATTCAAATTTATCATACTTCTCCCTTAGTCGTTCAAAACAGCCATTTACTTTGTGAAAATATATAAGTAATTCTGAGTGAGTAAGTTTTGATACCTCGCTTGGCTCATCATCATCGCTGTCACTTATTTCTCCTCGAAGACACATATTTCCTTTTTCACTTTCACTGCTAGTGCTTTTATTATCATCATCACTTTTATTCCAAGTGGCTGCAAAACTTCTCCTTTTCGATTTCTTTCCTTGGCCGAGTCTATTCTGAGGAAAATTGGGCTTGATATGACCAGGTTTATTGCACTTGTGACAAATGATCTCTTGCTCTTCTGAGTTGTCTAGTACTTTGACTATTCTGCTTTTCAATTTTTGATTTAGAGCTGCTTTTCCATACTTGTGATTCCACCTTTTGAATTTCTTTATTATCAGCGCCAGTTCTGCTGCACCATCATCATCATCTTCACTTTCAGTTGTTCATTTGAGAGCTATTGATTTCTTTCGAGTATCACCTACTTCAGTTCTTCCTTGAATTTCATTTCTTGCTCATAAGTGGTGAGATTTCCAATGAGTTCTTCAACTTTGATTTGTTTCAGATCTTTTGATTCTTGAATGGTAGTAACTTTCGCTTCAAAATTTCATGGAAGGACTATGAGGATTTTTCGGACTATTTCCAACTCTATGTATGATCTTCCAAGAGATTTTGATTAATATACGAGATTAGAAAGTCATCCATACATTTCTTTGACACTTTCATCCTTTTTCATTGTGAAGTTTTCGTATTCGCTACTGAGCATGGCAAGGCAAGACTCTTTGACTTGGGAGGTTCCTTCGTGAGTCACTTCAAGTGTGTACTAAATTTCCTACACAGTTAGACAATGTGAGACATGATTAAATTCAATTTGATCCAATGAACAAATAATAGAATTCATAGCTTTAGCAGTAGCATTCTGTAGTTTATTTTCAAGATCTGTCTATTGATCCATTGGCTTTTCAATTTCTTGATTATCTACCACTATAGTTGGTGTCCAATATCCCGTCTCAACAATATTCTATGCATCTATGGTATTCAGAAAAAAATTCATTCTATTTTTCCTGTAAGCATATTCACCGTTGAACATGGGTGGTCTAACTATGGACTGGCCCTCATCAAAAGCATTATTAAAAGAAGCCATTTAAAAAATCAAATTTTCAAAACAAAAATCAAAATTTTAAAACAAAAAATGGTTTTTGTTCCTAGCTCTGATACCACTTGTAGGATCATTTTCACCATAGAGGGGGGGGTGAATAGGATGATACTAATAATAATAAAATTAATTCGAAAATATATATAATAATTGCAGCATGGATAATAGCAGAATAATAAAAGAAGAAATAGAACAACATAGATTTACCCAGCTTTTTCAAAACCCTGCCTAAATGCTGCCCCAAGGTTTCCACTTGAAATTAAGTAGTCAGATGCTTACACACGTAAACTTGCAACATTCGCTAACAAATAACCTAACTCTACGCTCAAAACCCTGCCATAACTCAGCCACTGAGTTGCAAATTCTTGAACTTCACCACCGTAGTTCGTCCCTAGTCACACGACTAGAATTGACACAAATTTTAAAAAAAATAAAACAAAATTAAGAAAACACTATAAACAAAACCCTATTATAAATCTAACTCAAAGTAAAACATAATAGAGGTCGGCCCAATAAAAATATAAAGACGTCGTCCTTTTTTTGTATATGTGGCCGTTCCTTTTGCTCTGTAATGTCTGCTTCGTTCTTCTTTCAAAAACTAAGGCTTTGTGAAATTTGAAGCACCGATTCAAAAATTGATCGATTGAGTGTTGAATTCACTTCGGCTTGGCTCTATCAATTGACCTGGCTTCGATTAATATGCGGCGGCTTTAAGTTGCATCAAGCTTGAATGCTATGATTTGGTATGTGATTTTCTTGTTCGATTTTGAATTTGCTCGACTTCGATTCGAGTTATAAATTTGTTTGTGATTTAGTTGCTTGCTTTCTTATTTCGCTTAAACTTGAATGCCTTATTTTGCCGATGATGATTTTGGGTTATATAGGGAACGAATCCCTTAATTTTCGTTCGTATTTTCGATTTGAATTCTTCAACTAATTTTGTTTGGCCGTTCGATTTTTCTTGAATACTTGTGATTGTACTGACTTGTTCATGTCATACTTGGTTGGATTTGATTCCATTCTTTTCTGGCATTTGAATTTGTTTCTCGTTCATTTCTTCTATAACTTTGGCACTTTGAATTCTTTTTTGCTATGTTGGTTTGTACTTATGTTAATTTACGACATCATTATGTTGCAGTCTTTTTTGTTGTATATCTTCATGCTTGTTGTTGCCTTAGTCTTGTTGCAAACCTGAATGCCTGCACTTGGTTGCACTGTCCACTTGCATTGATTTGCACTGCTTTGTACTTCGGATGGTGATACACTTGATTGAACATATGCTTGGTTAGAGTCTGTAACTGAACTATACTGCATGTATATATGTATACATGTGTGTAGCTGCTTTGTTTTGTTCACTGCCTGGTCTGCATTGATGTATGTTGATCTACACACTCATGTTATACATTGCTAGTTCACATGAGTCTTGCTTCGAGTTGAACTATTTTGTTTCATTCAGTTTGATGTTATATGAGATCCCTGAGTTGAAGTCTAGTCTGGTTGCCTTTGTTGCTCCTGATCAATTCATTGTTGAGTTAGTATGCATGTTGTTGTGGTCTTGTAGTCTCTGGTATCAATGTTGCATCACTGGTTCATTTTGTTTGGTGAACTTGATGCCTGAACTTGTAGAATGCTTGCATATCCATATACTCTGGTCTGGTGGTCCTTTTGGTTGAGGCTAAGTTCTTTGCTTGGTCTGTTCTTTGAACTTATATATGTGTATACTCATATATTTATACATGTGTATGTACTGACTATTCCTCTTTGATCATATCATTGAACTTCTACAGATACTATGCTTGATCATGTCATGCTCACTTATATGTGTGTCACCATGTATATACATACATACATATATGTATGTATATATGTGTACAATTGTTGTGCCTATGCACTTGGTTGGCTTGATGTCTCCACTTCTCATTGTTGTATTTGGTTGATTTTCCTTTTTCATTTGAGTCTGTTTCCATTTTCATTCAATATTAGAGATAATAATATATTCCCCCGTGTCGTGTGTGAACTAGTGCAGTGCAATATGAAATAAACGTAAGTGTTTGAAACTGAATAAGCAAAAGTAAAATGTCGAAGCTTGAAAGCTTCATCCAGAGAGACCATCAACACTAACCGTCTCAATGGACGTGAAGGTTGATCAGCAACCAAAGCTTTAGGATCGGATGTTGATGTTCTAAGTAATGAAGTTTAATGTTCAAGTTTGTTTAGCCGATTATATGCTTCGTTCATGTTAAATAGACCGGGAATTTATTCGTTCAAACTTAAGTCTATTGGTCCAATTATGCAAGTCTTATGTCTAGGCAATGAAATATGTAGTAAAGCGTCTGAGTGACTTAGGTTAAATTGGTTTTTACCATAAACGTCGATCCCTATGCCATATTGTCGATCCCTTTTTTCCCCAACTTCAGTACTGATCCCTACGCTTTAGCGGCCAACACCGATCCCTATCCTTAGATATTGTCGATTCCTATGCTAGAAAAGTTACACCGATCCATAAACCTAACCATGCCGATCCTTCATACAAAGTGAACTCCTCGCCGAACCCTCACTTATCTTATCCCATCTCTAATCACTCTGATACAGATCACTGTCACACTAACCCCTTTCCGGTCCTAAGGCCTCGATTTTCCTTCATCCCTTCGAAAATGCCAACCGATCCAATCCCTCCTTCTTCTCCCTCCTTCTTCTCTCTCCTTCTTCTTCCTCCTTCTCCTACTCCTTCGCCTTCTCCTCCTCTCCCACATGGCATAACCAGCCCCACTAGGCAATACACCTAACAGACACTCAAACACGTCCAAGCTCGAGATTCACAACCCAACCACATAAATAAGGAAGAGATTATACCTATTTGATTTGAATTACAGGGCCGAACCTTGGATTAGGAACGAGTCAATGGTAATGGAGGTCGGAGATGTGGTCTCGCACTTGAGTTTGGGTTTAAAAGTGAGGCTTGTCCTCTTTCAGAGCGTTCGGCTAAGTGATGAACGAGAAAATAAAAAAGTGCTTAAGTGCTGGGAATATAAAGTGAAAAGGGAAAAAAAGAAGATGCAAGCTTTTATATGAGAGAGAAAAGGGGAAGAGGAACCGGTTACACCCAAGTGACTCGGTCATAATATTAAAAAGGGATCGACCTTAAGGTATGCTGATCCCTGTCCATACAGATCCACTGAGGGATCGGCATACCAAATGCCGACCCCTCTTACATATAAAAAAATAAATAATAATATAAATGTATATTAATAAAAGAATAAAAAATATATGTAATGAAAGAAAAAGGGAGATGTGCATGAATGATGGATGCAAATGAAATAGAAAGGGGAACAGAAGGTAATGGCAGATATTTGAAAACTGAATGATAACCCATATCGTGAAGATCAAACTGTAAACGAAAACATACAAAATAAAACAACTTGGCAAAGACCAACGAACTTCCGAACACATCCTGGAGCCAATAATATAAACGTGTATGTGAGGGTGCTCTGAGAAATCGCAGTCATGCCTGAAATAGTCAAGTTCGAGGACAAATCAGATGAAAGAAAATCTATGGACCCTACATGATTAAGTTTGTGTACGCTAATGGAATATAACAGTAGTTTTGCATTGTTGAAGGTTGATAAGGGGATAGAGATCAGCCAAAAAGTTGGAGGGACTTCCTATCGGCGACTCAGACTTTTCCAATTCAAAGCACATCATGTTACTCACAAGATGTACTTTTGAGAGTAAGTATTATCCGGTACCCTGGCCCGGCTACATTGGGCTAATCAAGCAAGGCAGATTTGACCGTTGATGAAAGGAATGACCATGAGGCAACGATCACAGGACCCAGATATAGAGTCCGGATAGTTATACGAAGCTCGGGTTGAGCATAGTTGATAAACAGATAGTGCCAGATGTCAAAGAGATGGATGTTAGCTGGGATAAATAGGGGTTGGTATGGTCGTTAGCTAATATGGATGAAGCACTTGGTGGTCGGCATAGTTGTGAGAAGGGTTAAGGATTGACATAACATGTTGGGGTCGCCATAACATGTTTGGATCGGCATAACATGTTTGGATCGGCATAGTGTGTTCAGGTCGGCATAGAATATTTGGAAGGATGGAACGGTATCAGCATGGTGGTGTGACTCATGGAGGGATCAGCAGGGCATGACTTGAGAAGGTTGGATCGGCAGAGCACTTGCATGGAACAAGGAGCGGTATTACCTTGACCAGGTTGAGGTTGGAACTAAAACGTGATGAGAACTAAAGATCTACAAGTCCAAACGCTATGATATTTGGAGAAACGTCAATATAGACTATAAAAAAGTCACCATAGGGATCGCTTGCCCAAACTCAACCCATGGAGGGGTCGATACCGACCCTTATCCATTGAGAGTTGGGCCTAGACCTTCCTATGGTGGGCCCATATGGTGGAGGGGGTCCAGATGCCGAAGTTTCAGTCAGATTGGAGGTTACCTTCATCTATAAATACAAGAACAAGGGGCCATTTTGAGGGACCTTTCTTTTTGGCTCGCAAGTGAAACTCTGCCATTATTGTAACCAATTTCCTTCTGTTCTTTTCTGATTTCTTTCTATTTCTTAATGATTGTAACTGTAATCAAGTGAATTACGAAGCAATAAAGAGAGTAGGCAATCAGCGTCGAACCACTATAAATTCTGTTGTTTTTGTTTTCTGTTGCATTTTTCTTGATATTCAATGTGATTCCTCTGTTTCCATTAAATTTCTTCAATTATTTCACTACTTAAACATATCTTTGGGTGTTTGTGACCAATTTAGTTGCAAACATTTTGATGCTTTCAATGAGAATGCTGATTCTCAGAATATTAGGATCACCACTGTTGCTACTGGATTGAAGAAATCTTCCGAAGGAGATCCTGATTCAACTTCAGAAGCACACATATACTATTCAGATTTCCTAAGATCTAAGCAAAGTAATCTAGGATAGTAAGGCGCACTAGATCTACTTCCCACAATGTTGATGTCAGCGAAACTGCCAGTATCCAACAAGGGTGCCCAAGCAACCAACCTGCTAATGTGAATGTTATCAGAAAACCACTTCGAACCAACGTAAACGTTCGAATTTGAAATAGTAAAGGCAAGGTCCAAGATAAAGACTTTTTGTATGCTATGGCGTTGATCCCAAACGTGGTGGTGATGTATTCGGTACTACTTGTCAAGTGGTAGGTCGGTTCTATGTAGCAGGGGTCAAGATGTTCTTGTTAGACCCCACGTGTATTTTATCTAGAGGTACATCTTTGGAAGGTAATTCCTTACCTGGATATGTATGGAATCAATTGTCCAATAAGTGCTGTATGAAATTAGTTGTGCCCAAATATGTTGAAATGTGAGATGCAAGCATTTTTGCTATGTTCTATCTTACTTGATAACCCTAGACATTATTATAATATCATTGAATTTCAATACAAAGTGTTTTGGTTATCGTAAGGTAAAAACCCGTCTATGTTTATGTGCGACGTGGTCTTACGAGATACCTTTGATTTTCAAATTATTTTATAAAAATAAGAATTAAGTTGCTTGAGTTTACTCACACCAGACCCATGTCTGACCCGGAGTTTTCTTTTTCTTTTCCTAAAACTTTTGGGTACTCAAATTTTTATGAGTAGCCAAGTGATCCAGGTTTCTCACGATAGCATGATGGAGGAGCTAGAGTAGGTGGCTTCATGGATAGTTATTAATATTATTAAGTATTCTGCTGTGTATGTATGTATGACCTATGTCTTTTATGGACAAGCAGTTGTAATTGTCCTAGTCATGAACTTGTATCATTGAACTCTAATGTAATATTTTTGCTTGACAATGTAATATACTACATTATTTATTATACGTTGTTCCATGTGTGGTAAGATTCTGTGTTTGATTAGTCTTTCTCTTATCTTCCTTAGTTCTTCGACCAATAATGATTCGTCTTTCGAATGCAAGAAAGGCAGTTCGTTACAACGACCTTCCATAAAGTGCTTCGAAAGATGTCACTCATATACTAGCCTGATAATATTTATTATAAGAAAACTCGACTAAGTGCAAATGGTCTTCCCATGACCATCCAAAGTCTAGTACATAAGCCCTTAACAAATCTTCAAGTACCTTATTAACCCTTTTTTCTTACCCACCGATCTACGGATGGTAAGCTGTACCCATCTTCAACTTGGTTCCCAATACATCTTATAATATTTTCAAGAACTCACTAGTAAACAAAGGATTTCTATCAGTTACAATGCTACTGGGTATTCCATGAAATCTTGCAACATTCTTAATGAATAATTTCGACAAACTAGGTATAGTCCTAATCGACTTAACATGGATAAAGTGTGCACTCTTGGTCATTCTAGTGATTACGACCAAAGTACTTTCATTTCCCTATTGACCTTGGCAACCTATCAATAAACTCCATAAACATAAAATCTCATTTCCACAGCAGCACTTCTAAAGGTTGAACTAGTCCACTAGGCTTTTGATGCTCAACTTTTACTTGTTGGCAATTCATATATCGATCCATAAGCCTACATCTCTCTTTATTCCTTTGCTGAAGAAATTCCTTTTCATATCTTAGTACATCTATGTATCTCCGATGAATAGTAAACTTCAGTCGATGACATTCTCTAAGAACTTCATTTCTCATATTATGCCTATTGGGAATACACAACCGCCTCTTCTTTCTACTCTATCCTCTTAGGTCAAGCGTAATGTCTTTCAACTCATTAATCTCACTTCTCACTTTTAATCTTTATCTGATCAGCTAATATTAGATCATCTTTTTGCCTTGTTGCAATTCTTCCTATTAATAACGATCAAACTTCTAAATAAGAGATCATTGCGGTACTCTAACATAAACTGGCCTTCGACCCAATTCTAACTCCACGAGAAGCCGATGGGTCTAAATTATTCCATTCAGATAACATCACCAATACCACATTCCGTTGTTTTCTACTAAGTGCATTAGCAACTTTACTTTCTTTCCCTGACATATACTCAATCCAAAGTCATACGCTGCCAAAAACTCCAACCATCTTCGTGGTCTCATATTGAACGAATTTTGAGACAATAAATACTTTAAGGACTTATGGTCCATAAATAACTCAAACCATTCTCCCAAAATATAGTGTCTCCACACCTTCAATGAAAGAATCACTGCTGCCAACTCCAAACCCTCGGTACATAATTTAACTTCGTGTGGTCGAAGTTGTCGGGTAGCAAAGGCAATGACTCTACCTCCCTACATTAATATAGCTCCTAACCTAGTTCCACATGCATTAGTATACACCACTAAATTTTTATTCCCATCTGGAAAACCTAACACAGGCACATTAGTCAACAAATTCTTTGGCTTCTAAAATGCTTCTTCACATTTATTAGTCCAAACAAAATTTACACCATTCCTTGTTATCTTAGTCATCAATGCTGCTATACGACATAAAGTTTTAATAAATCTCTGATAGTAGCTAGCCAACTCCAACGAACCTCTAATCTCAATAAAGGTCTCGGGTATTTTCTAAATGTTTATAGCTTTGATCTTTGATGGATCCACAGACAATCCATTCCCTGAAACTACATGTCCAAGAAACTTCACTTCTGTTTCCTAGAAATGACATTTTGAAAACTTCGCCTTTAATGGATATTGTCGCAATGTATCTAGCACTATTCTAAGATGAACTTCATGCTCTTGTTCATTCTTAGAATATTTCAAAATGTTGTCAATAAATACCAGCATGAATATATCCAAATTCTTTTGGAAGATTCGATTCATCAAGTTTAGAAAGAATGTAAATGTATTGGTCAATCGGAAGGACATTACTAACCACTCATACGAGAAACGTTGTCAATGATATACTTTACTCTACCGCTTTATATTGATGAAAACCCGTTGCTAAGTCTAAATGTAAGAACACCTTAGCTTCACTCAATTGATCGAACAAATCATCAATTCTAGGCAAAGGGCACCGATTCTTTATCGTCTTCTAATTAAGCATTCTATAATCAATACACAACTTTAATGACCCATCTAGTTTTTTACGAACACCATTGTAGCTCCCCAAGATACTTGGTCTAATAAAATTCTTCCCTACCAAATCCATTCGCTGATTCTACTAGTTGGTCTACTAATGGGTTCAGCTCTAGGTGCGAGGTATATTCAAAACTCTATGGCACATTACAGTGGTAGCCCCGTAACAGGATCAAGAATATTAGCATGTTGTCTTACTATGAAAATCCGATTAATTTTATCCTCTATGCCTCTCATTTCTCCCAACAATGCACATACATCGAAACTCGATTCTGCTAATGAGTATAATTCGATCATGGCAGTCGGAGTATCTTAAGAATATTATTCTATCTCAAAAGAATATCCTAATGTCATAACGAGTTAACCCATCCTTAACCAAAATTATCCCATAACCCACAAAATCAAACACACACAAATTATAGGCAAACATACGACCTAATAAATCAAACTCTACATGTTCACATCTCATTTCAAGGAGTTGCAAAGTTTTCTATTAGATTCGCAACCGTTAGAAAAGTAATAAGGTATTTCGGTTCAATTTTTAACTTATCTACTAAACATCTAGAGATAAAAGAATGTGATCCTCCTGTATCGAACAACACTTGACATGAATGCTATGGATTATAAGTGTGCCTCCTAACATAGCCTTTCCTTTCTCCTCTACAGTTAGTCTAGAAGCCGTAGGTTCCAAATTGAGAACCAATCCTCTTCTAGCTTTTACCAGTTCCTGACACTCACTCTTGAAATGTCCCTCCTACTACAATTACAACACTTCACTTCATTCTTGTATGCAGTCTTCTTGCTATCTTCGGAGCAACACTGATTGATAAAGTGCTTTTTCTTGTCGCACTTGTAACAAACTATTTCATACTTCCCTTTTTTGGAAGTTCCACTCTTTTGAGCTTCCTTCTTGCCTTGGAAATTCCACATACTTATTCTTCCCAATAGATGGAAGAAAAATCCTCGTTTCTCAGAGCCATCTCCACCAAGACATTAAACGGATCTCTAAGATGTGGCATCGTTGTGTTAGCAATTTCCGGCTTAAGTATGTGAATGAACTTCGCATTATTCTTAAGCAGAGTATTAAAATAGCTTCTCCATGCCTTGACCCTTCATCAAACTTCGAAACATACTCCAACACAGTCATCTCACCCTATTCCAACTCCAAAAACCTTCTAAACAAAGTTGACTTAGCTACTTCAGATAAGAACATCTCTTTGAACCTCTCTCTAAAGTCATCCCTGGTAAGCTACTCCTTCGAAACTCCAATGGTAAGACTATTCCACCAATATAAAGCAGTTCCTTGCAACTTCCTTGAAGCTAATCACCTCTTCTTATCATCATTCAGCCCTAGATCAGCAAAGATCCTCTCACAGTAAAGAAGATGATCCTCTTCCTCGATGGCATTCTCCATCCCTAAGAATGGTTTTCATTCCCAAGCTAGCATAATCCTAACTTAATGAGACATAGTTATTATGAGAGGTCACTTTTGGTGCAGCAACTCTGCATTACCAATGTTACCTCTGGTCAGTCCAACCATTGCTCCAGCTTGCATTATATTAACGAAAAACTGATACATAGTCCCCATATCCACTAGTGCGGCTCCAACACCCATATTAGCATTAGCATTGGTAGTTACTTGGTTAGCATTCTCGGCATTAGCCCGAACAATTCCATTTGTTATGGTGCTTCCTCCTCCTAAGTGTAATCTTCTCCTTATAGTATCCATTTCACGTAATCTGCATACAAGTCTTCATAAGATAAAGAAGAATGATGTAAGACGTAAGGGGAATATATAAAGATATACATACTTATATATAGCAAATGCCAAGTATACTAATATAACATTGTAGCATTCCCCAACTTATTCTTTTTATTTTATTTAGGTTACGTTCTTTCAAAATTTTATTGAGATTTATGCAAACCTATGATCTGATAAATAGTTGTAACATCCCTCATTTTCAGCCCTGAAATAGATTATATTGATGTTGTGGTCATCCTTAGCATTTTTCCCAATGACAAAATGAGATAAGTTATTCTATAATAATATCTAGAGAACAAGAATTTACAAATTTAACAAAACATTTTCATTACTTCACTAGTTTGCAAATTCGTCACATTCCAATTACATCACATGACTCCATGGTTACAACATTCAGATAAAATATAATAATTACAAATATTGTTCTGAGACCGACATATGTAGAAGCTCTCTTGGATGATTATAATCTTAACTACTTAGATGGTTACGTTACCCATTGTTCATACATTCAACAACAAACAAAAGCAGTTAAACTACATAGCAGAAATAAAATCTTAAATAGTAGCTTGCTTTTTACACATCTCCAAAAGCTTATGAGTCTAACCTAAAAACCATACTATCGGCTAGCCTAATTTCAATTGAGTACCCGAGAGTTTAGGGGGAAATCAAAAATTCAAGTGGGACAAAAACTCTTGTGTGAATAATTTTACACCATCTCGAACAAAATTAGGTAACTAGTGAGACCACGACATTGAAGCACTTTACGGGTTTCCCCTCACTAATACATTTGTAATCTATATGTCAATCACAACATATCCGCAACCAAAATAATTAGAATATAATCATAACATCAATATCATATATTGCATAAATGCATCAAAATGATTAGTCCATCATTCACTAAGGTCAAAGGGTTACACATTCCTACAGTTACCTTGTCCCTAAAAAATAGTCCATGGCATAGTTTTCGAAGGCTATCTAAAAACCTTCGGACTGACTCAGGACAAAAATATAACCAGATAACCAAAAATCTCTTGTCCAACAAGAGTAAATAACCTCGGCTTTTGTCCAACAGAAGAAAAACAATGGTGGGCGTTTCTGCTACGAGTTCCATTCTATGTGTTACACCAAAAAAATTGGCGTCAATATCGGCAAAGTCAAATGCACTGGAATTGCGAACTCGACTAACTGGAGGCTTAATGGTTGGAGGATAGGGCACGATCCTACTCCAACCTCCATCCAAAGTCTGGTTTTAAAATATCCACGAGTCATGTCTTTTGATTAATTTAGTGTAACTTAACGCAATGTGATCTTTCCGATCTCCCGGATGTAATTCTATTCATATAGGAGTTTAAGTTGACCATACCTACTATTGGAACAACCCTAACATGTCATCAGTTACCAAATCCGTAAGGACATAAAGGTCGGGTGATAACATAAAACATATAAGTGAGCATGTAAAAATTTTATCATATGCAATAACAACTAATCAAGATACAAAATTGAACATGTAACACGCAGTCATCCATCACAAATATATGTTCACACGATAGCCATTTTATACACAAAAATTACTTCTACCTAAGTAATAATTTCCCTTACGAAACTCTTTTAAAAAGGGGCATGAATATCTTTTCTTCTGTTGAAAACCTTGTCGAAATTCTCAGTAAAAACTACATTTTTGTTTAAGTAAAAAATAGACCGAGCATATGGCTAAAAACTAATGTGTCTTAAAATGATCTATCGTACTTTCAAAATCACATGACATCGCTTGTCAAAGATGTAGCTATCGATTTTCAAAACATAGGCTATCATAGGCCAAAAACATGTTCTATCGCGCTTTTAAAACTCCATGCCAGAACATGTTAAAACCATAGGCTATTGCATATTGACAAATAAAACTATAACATGTCAACCAAAACAAAGTCATTGCATATTGGTAACCCATAGCTATCTCAAGTAGAAAACATATAGTTATCACAAGTAGATAAAAATGATAGCTATCGCAAGTTGAAAAAATAGTAGTTATCACAAGTTGATATAAATGTCATCTATCATAAATTGATAAAAACGTTAGCTATTGCAAGTTGATAAAATAATGGCTATCGCAAGTTGACAAAATACACTGATATCTATCTTATGTTGAGAAAACATAGTTATCGCTTATTGATAACTACGGGCATTGTAAGTTGATTAAAGTCATTTCTGTAAATATCTACAAAACTGATTTATTTCCACTAAAAGTAGAAACTTTTTACCAAATCAATTTATTTGTCAAAATTTCAATGGTTAATAAAAATCTTTCAGAAATTTGCAGCAAAACAAAGTGAAAAATTATCTTCTTTCTCAAAATTTGAATTACTATGAATTATGCCTTTAATTATCTTTTTCCAGTTACCACCCTCTTCACAAAAAAATTTACATTAAATTGTAATTGCTTGAGAAAAATCTCCAAAAATATGAATTTACCTCCATTTCAACATATACAAATCAGGGACAAAAATGTTACTTTCTATATTCTAAATAATTAAAATCCAACATTATTCATTTTCTTAATTAGAAAATTCATAGTAAATTCATAATAATTCCAAAAATTAAAAAATTAAAAATCCAACTCCAATATATTTCACCAAATATCATTTCAAAAGTCAAACCATTTGGAGATCGAAAAAGGATTTTAAACCAAAATCCCTTAGGGGAATTACATAAAAATATTCAATAATAAGCATAAAACATACAAATGATTATCTAAACCACACGCACAATAAACATCAAAAAATCATTTCGGGTTTCATCACAAATCCAAAATTAAACTATCATACAATAAAGGTTGAAATATTATTCAGCTTTATTTAATCTGATGTGAAGATAATGACCTCTATTTCTTTCTTTTAGCTTCCTTCCCTTTTATTCTTCTTTAGAGAATATTTAATGGAATTTTTTGGTTTCTTTACTTTTCCTAATTATGATAATATGGTAGAAATATAATGAGAGGGAAGGAGAGAGTAAGGGGATATAAATCATGTTTGTCACCTTTACTTCCTTATTTCTCTCTTATATAATTATGACCCTTTTTCTTTAATTAATTATAAACCAATTCATCATTTAAAGTTTAAAATTCAAATTATATGTCTATATGGAAATTATCAACACTATCTATATACTCATATTCTCTTATATATTTATTTATTCTTTCTTAGTTAAATATTTAAAATAATGTGCAACAAAAATTAGGGTTGTTACAATGCTAACCTTATACAATTAAGGAGAGTGTAGCGACCCGGAAATTCAAACACTTCATCTTCAAATACTTATAGATTTTGAGATATGTTTAAGTGTTGTAAATATGATTTTATAACCTTGTTTAACATCATTTAATTAATAAATAATGATAAGAACTTGATTTTGAAAAGTTTTTAAAAAATATTCTTGGATGGAAAATCAATAATGTGACCGAAAATCAGTTTATTGATAAACAGTTTTCGATCGATATAAGTTTTTCGAACTCTTTTACACTTGACTAATGGTCAAACGAACACATTAGTAACTAATTAATACACTATCCTCTTCATAAATCATGGAACATTCTAGAATGTTCTAACGGATAAGAGATATTATTATGAGAAGGGTATAATTGTAAATAGCATAAAGGAAAAGTGACATAAAGTTATCATGTGAGATGGATGCTCCTTTATGACCTTCCATGGAAGGTAGGTGGTGAAAGTAACCCTTTGCACAAGCCTATATAAGAGAAGGCATACCCTTAGTGTCATTCACAAATATTCACAAAGCTTAGAGTTCAAAAACAATGTCTTCTTTTTCTTCATCGCTAAGTTCCTAAAGCAAATTATTTGCAAACCACCTCCAAATCACTCCAAACTTTGCCACAAGGCTTAGTAATATATTATAGAACCTTCTACCAAGTCAAAAGTGGAAGAAACAAAGGAAAACTCCCCAAATTCCCCTAGGCAGTGAGCATATAGTGAGGGGGGAGGAGCAAAAGCAAGGCAAAAAGCAAGAAGCAAGGAAGGAAAGGTGGTTGCTAGCTTAGGTTGGACTTTGGTTAGCTTGGATCTTGGTTATTGTTGAATTAAAGGTGAGTTAACACCTCACTTTTGATGAAAATTATAACATATATACGTTGTGTTTGATTGTGTTAATGTTGTTTGAATTGCTGTTAACTTATGTTGAAAACATTGATTTTGATTCTTGTTTTGAAAAACAAGTGGCACACACGATCCGTATATGGATTTTAATGGACTAGAATGGACTTATATGACATATGACTAGACCTTGAACAAAGCACATAGGTTGTAGTTGAACATAGGTTGAGATATGACTTGGGTTTAGAAATGTACTTATATAGTGATAGTCATTATAGAAGTAGTTCGAAATTGTCTTGTTTTTGAAAATTGTTATGGAACTTTTAGAGAGATCCATAGGGGTTTCTTGCCATATTTACATTGTTATATATACATGTTTGTGGCTATTAAAAGATTTGATAGTAAAAAGTTAAGTAAAATCTCGAAAATGGCTAAAACATCACTAGTGCAAAACTGCTCCGTTTAACCTTGATTTTTGAACTTTAATTATCTCAAAAAGGACTTTAAGTTTGCGTGATTTATTTCATTCTTTTTTAAAGTATTTCCTAACTATTTTTATAGTAGTTTAAAAGTAGTTTAGGATTTATATGAATTTTTAAGAATTAGTTATGAATTTTTAAAAAGAGGAATTTTATAATAAAACATGTTCTTTTTCCAAATTTTGTTGATTTTTCAAACTTGTTATTTTCAAGTGATATTTTAAAGGGGTGTTTTAAAATATATTATAAGTATTTTGGAGTATAATATCTTAGAAAATATCTTATATAAATATCTTGGAAAATATCTTATATAAATATCTTGTTTTAGATTATGAACAAAAGGTTTAGAAAGGGGTTTGCAATTGCTTAATGGCCAAATAGATACTAGTTTAAATTACTTATATGATAAGTAATCGATTATGCTTAACACTTATAAGTTGACGAAGTAATCTTGTCTACTTGTGAGAGTTAAGATTGATGTAGAGTAGGGACGGAGCAATAGAACTTTAACCTACCGGGCTTCCATCTTAACTGAGGAATATGTAAGTGAAAAATGTCGGAAATGTGTTAATCGAGTTGATTCCTTATTGTCTATGGAAATTGTTACAACTATACTTAGCACTAAAAGCCGACGAGGTAGACTTATCTATTTATGAGATTCAAGATTGAAGTGTCTAGGCAAAGCTTGGAGCAACCACTGTCTAAACTTACCTGGCTTCGCTCTTGGGCAAGGAATAGTTAAGTTGGAATGTCGGAAACGAGTTAAGCGCACGATTCGTGATTTGTGTAAGCAATTGTTTTGATAATATATTCGATCAGTCGATTATCGGACTTGACCTAATATTAACTTAGGTAGTTATCGAAATGCTTTGTGATTTTATACCAATAAGAACCCCCCGAGAGGAGTATCGGTAGGAAACATCTCTAGCTTTTACGTACTTCTGAGAGAACTGGAATTTAGTTAACCGAAAATTCATCGATTGGTTTTGGAGAGTCTGGTAAGTGGGAAAATGTACTTATATAAGATGACTCGAACCCAAAACCACTTCAAAACCATATACGCGGTCTATGTTCTGGAAGCAGTTATGAAGTGGAATGTTATGAAGTTGAACCATCTATTCTAAGGTTAGGTCCAAGGGAAAGGTCTGTGTTAACATTTTGAACAATGCTTTCGTGAGAGGTTGTCTGTCTTGTGGAGTATTCCAAGAGAGAGGACAGCGTTAGCATTCGTCCAAGGACTTATGCGGGGAACCTATATGGAGGTTCGAGATCTGTTCAAGATGGTCGAATCCATGTAGTGATTCGTGATCTGTTCGAGATGAAGGAATCCAGTTGGGGACTCATATGTTGATCGAGTGATGAAAACTCGTGTGAAAAATGTCGAATGTAGCCTCGACATACACTCGACATCAAAAATGACTAAAACGAGAGTAAGGTGCATAATCTCGGGTTTATCTTACCCATGATGGTATATCAACTCCAGATCTAGAGTATGCTTATCGATATGTTGCGCACGGGATTTGTTGATACTTGGTGCCACGCAGTTCATCATTGGGCCAGCTATGTTTGCCTTAAAGTATATCCCATTTAAAGTTATAAGATGCTCGGAAGGAAGTTTCTTATCCTTGTCATGGAGTTCAGATTCGGCTAGATACGAGGAGAGCTCCACGAAAATCCTTACACCTATGCAAACGTGCCTTAGCGATATTGATTGTATACCTATTATTGCTGTGGCGTCCACACAGCAACTATTTGATATGATTTATGTGCTGCACTCTAGACATTATCTATCATATCACTATATATTAAACCTATTGATGGTTGGTTTCTTTGAGGGAAATGCCG
Source organism: Allium fistulosum (assembly GCA_030737815.1). Classification (NCBI taxonomy): domain Eukaryota; kingdom Viridiplantae; phylum Streptophyta; class Magnoliopsida; order Asparagales; family Amaryllidaceae; genus Allium; species Allium fistulosum. The sequence goes on along the minus strand of CM060902.1, from coordinate 1,361,478,383 downwards.
TTACGGGAATCTGTACAGTCTCAGTGGTTACTGTTACTTGTCACCCATATTTCTTGTGTTTCTCACGCTGGTTTACCAGACTGATCCGGGTGTTATTTTCTTAATGCTCGGGTCAGCCCCGTGTATGTTCCAGATTTAGCTATGGACACTTTGGAGCTAATGGAGAAGAGCTAGATGATTAGTTTCCATGGTATTCTTATTTCTGCTGCATTTCTGTATTAAATATATCAGCATTATGAATGATAGTACCTAGGTTTTAGTAACTCTGAAATTTCTGTATTTAGAGCAATCCTTTATATCGTTCCTTTGATATTATATATTATCATTCCATTGTGAGATTCTGATATTGTGTTCTTTTTTTTTCTATTCGTTTTCTTTTATTTTACCCTAACTTTCTGTCTTTTTGGCACTTAGGTGCTCGGCACACGAATATCGTGGATGTATTAGTGTCGACATACAAGGATCGAAAAGTTGGGCTATTACATTTGGTATTAGAGCCCAAGGTTGAGCGAACATCTTGCCTTTGGGTTGGTTATGGATCATTAAATATAGGGTAAGCGACACCCTAGAATGAGTCGAGTGTATTATACATATGAGAGCGTATTTGTATTTTGAAGACTATACTTTTAAAATATTCTTTAGGAATATCTCTTTCTTCGTAGTTCTCTTTTGGAATTATTTCTTTGAAATAGCTCTATCTGTAACGACCCGACTTTCCAGACCCGGAAAATCGAACCATTTGTGTTAAAGAAGAAGAGGTAGAAGAAGAAGAAACAGAAAATCAACAACAGAATCTCACATCGCAGCGGAATAAAATATAATATATACAAAACAGATCTTTACTCAAACAGAAAAATATATCTGTTTATACAATATATTTACAGAATACATCATCAGAGTTCATCACATCAATGGCATACATCCAAATACACAGCGGAACAATAAACAAATACGGAAGTACGTATCGCCATCCAGCTCGTCTCCTGAGCTCCACAGCTACAATCTGAACCTGTTTATCTCGGTCTGACCCGAGCATCATATAAAACAATACCCGAGTCAGTCTGGAAAACCAGCGTGAGAAAATCACACTCAATTTATTATTAAAGTTTCAAAAATCCTTTTGAAAATAAAAGCATCTCGTAAGACCACGCCACAAATAAACATGTCGGGTTTTTACCTTACAATAGCTAAAACACTTTATATCAAAATCCTCTGATATTATAATAGTGTCTATAGAAAGTAAAATAGAATCTAGCTGAAATGCTTGCATCTCACATTTCAACAATAGTTGGGCACAATCAAAACCGTACAGGCACGTAGGGAGAATGGATTTCCAACGAATGACTAGGCACTGGGGTACCACCTGTCACAGTACGTGGCCTAGATCACAGTACCGAGGAGTACGCCCGCTCCCCTGCAACACAAAGCCGGAATCATCCCTTACTGGATAATTCCAAATAAAATCACCCCACGGTTGGGATCAGCAACCGCAACACTAAGCCGAATTATAAAAAGGGACATCTAGACAGGGATGACTTTACTCTCAAGTGGGGGCTACCCACGAAGCCTTGCTGCATAACCCCTGATTTTCAGTCATTCCCGGTTGATGAGGTTCGAGGCTAAACGATACCTTTATAGCACATATCCCTTAGAATGCCCATCGTCCACCTGACGATGTCACGAAAGCATTCGTCCATACAAGTCCGTCCCGGGTCCGAACGGAACCGAAGGCACTATTCCTACTACATCCATTTTGGAAATATCCTCAGGATTAGTAGCGACTAGCCCTTGCACTTCACTGCTCCATCTTCGACTTCGAACACGTTACACGAAACGTACAAACCGGATCGAAGTGGTATTCGAGTCTCCAGACCTAGAATCCCGGTATACGGAAACTCGATCCCGGTCTCTTCGAAACGATCAGCGCATTTGGCCAATATTGATAGTCGGTTATTTAACTATCAATTAACATCCACAAGCATCCATCACACAATAAATAATTTCCCACATTATTTATTTGCCCAAATATCTTTCCAAGATATATTTCTATTTTCAAACTCCTTTTGAAAACAATTTCAAACAGTTTCCGCTTACGGAATACATTTTCCCAAATATTTATTTCCACTGAATCACCAAGTACAAAATACTTTTAAATTTTAAATAATTTAAAAACACTTTATTTTATATATATTATAACATTGAAATCAAACTAGCTTAATACTTTATTAAAAATATATACTTTAAAATAAACCACTTTATAATGATAAACTAAATTTCTTCTTTTAAAACATAATAGCAAATCACTTTTATATACTTACTACAATAATAGATTTTTGAAAATACTTACTTAGGAAATTAACATTTAAAAATAATCAATTTTCTAAAACATGCTTTTAAAAACACAAATTAGAACTTTTAACTTATATTAAAAATTGCTTTGAAAACGTACTTGGCTATCCAGAGAAATACACTTCTCATTCCCATCTTTTAAAAATAAATCAACATTTATTTTTAAACCAAACCATATCCTTTCATAAATTCCCACCTTGAATTTATATTCTCAAATATCCACTGATATTTTATTTCACCTTATAAACCCAGTTTATATCTCCAAAATCTCATTTCTCTTTTAAAAATCCAAGTTTTTAAACACTTAAATCAATTTCCAATTGATTTCCATTTTACTTTACTTTGAAGTAAATTTCCCTATTTACTTCAATTATTTCAAATACATTAACTTTCATCTTTTATTTCCTTATTATGAGTTAAAACCCTTTTTAACTAAAATACCAATTTCGGATTTCCAAACTTCTTCAATTAATATTTTAATTAAATTAAATCTTTAAATTTCAATAAAATCAATTCTTTTATATTTTTAAATAATATCACTTTAGTTAAAGATTTATTTCTTCACTATTAAATTCAAAATCCTCTTTTCCCATATTTGTTCGAATTAAGAAATTTCTTTATTTCTTTACAATTCCCTATTTAATTTATTCGAATTCACTAGAATTATTTAACTTTAAATTTTACTCTTTTATTTCTTTCAAAATTTCTATTCAATTTCTTTGATAACTCATTATACTGGGAAATTCAATCCAACCAGATTATCCAATATAAATCATCACGATATCAACAATCATATCACAGAATATTTAAACAAAATTAAATATTTTGAGGAATCCAGTTGGATCCCTCCAACCTGTTTCCCTGCATCCACAGATGTTAGCACAATATAAAATACCAATTCCACTTCAAGGTGGAATATCGCGGTATATGGGATTTATATAAAATCATCCGCTATTATGCGGCGCATAGGGTCTCATCCGCTATATAATGCGGGAATATCAACAACTCAAATATATACATATGCCAATATGTATATATTGCTATATACTACTATATATAATATAGCACATCCAAATCAATTCAACCATTCAATCAATTATTTAAATTTAACCATTTAAATTTAAATTTAACTGAGTGAGATTAACTCACTTTTTCCCCTTTTTTCTGCAATTCAATCCCAAACCAGTAGTTTTCTCCACGATTTAAGACCTTGTAAAATCATTAAAAAAAATATTAACGTTTGAATTAATCCCACTATTTATTTGTTTAATTTTAAACTATCAATTTGGTTTAAACTATTAATTAATTTAAATAATCTATTCCTATAATAATAACATTTATTGCTGATTTATTAAATAAATAAACCTCTCCTTCATAAACTTAACTAGCTATTTAAAACTAAATCCCTTTAATGCATCATTTTAAAATAACTAGTCCCTTTAAAATGTGTATTTATTATTTTTATATATTTCTGGACTTTATTTATATATTTATAAAATATTCCATATGGGTTTTAAAAATTGATTTTTTTTTTCATATATGTATATTTTAAAAGCAAAAGCTTGGTTCTAAAATAACCCCTCTTTTTTTCTTAGTCTTTAAAACTCATACAGTTATAAAATTAATCTATATAGCTTCAGCAATGAATTTTACATATTGTCTAACATTTTAAAATTCATATACATATATTTTATTTTTTTTCAAAACCCCATTCGTATAATTATAAAATTTAACAGAACAAAAGGAATTACCTATATTCAAATTAAAATAAAACTCTTCTTTACTGTAAACAGCAATAAACTTAAATTTATATTACTGTAACCAAACCCTTTTTTTCCATGATCGATTTTAAATTAAAACAGAGAAATCGAATCGAGTACCTTCGTTCCCACCAAGTCTCGACCTCGGCCACACATCATTGCGACCCTCTTCCCTACGCCAAACCCTAGATCGCACCCTCTCTATTGCACGCGACCACTGCCCTTTGACCAATGCGAGCTTCCACGCGAACCCACTGCCTCACGACATTGCCTAAGCGTTGAGCGCTGCCGCACCTGATTCTGGTATCGGAGCAACTCGCCTCCTCTTGCGTGCACTCCCCTCCGAGATCCAGACATCGCGACACAAGCCTGATCGCCTCCAGATTTTAGACGAATGAAATCGTTGTTTTTTTTTTTCGAGGAAACGTATTGATTTGGGTTGAAGATTTGTTCGGCCATTCTATTTCGAACGAGGCTCTCCCCTTTTAAAAGTCGAACGAGATAAATCTCGTTTCCTCTTTCTGCCATTTTCTTATCTGATCAGCGCACGCGATTTTAAAAAAAAAACCAGAGGCAATTCGTACAAGGTAGGTCGGCTATGGAGAAATAGAGCAGGATATTATTTTCCATTAGCTTCTGAAGGAAGCCATAGTTTTATATATTTTTTTCTTTCGTTCGACAACGATTTGAAAGAAAGGAAGGAAGCGTATAGAAGTTATCAAACTACAGTGCTTCTGATATGGGAAGAAAAGGTTTTAAATTTTTGAATGCGTTTGACCGGTCAAATATGTTTATTTATAAATTCTCTATAAAATTTCCAACACGTTTATATAACGTATGCTCACACAACAACCCTAAACATTACGAAAATTGAAATCCGGTAATAATACAATATTACGGATCCAATGGAACTGGTTTCGTCGAATTCCGAGACTGTGCCCCGGAAGGCTATTTTTAAATTCAATTCAAACGATATATTTTCAAAAATGAACAAAATACTTTGAAATCAAATTTTGAAATTTCTATTATCTTCAGTATTATTAATATGAATTTTACGAGCTTTCAAAATATTTTTAATTAGCTTAGAATACCAGATTTACTATTTTATCCAACTTCAAATAAATTTAATTTAATAATTAAATTACTCAATAAACAGCGATATTTGAAATTTTAGTTTATTATTAACCTCTGAATATTTAAAATCAATTAAATATTCCAATTTCAAATATACAAAAATTCCGGGTCGTCACATTCCTCCCCCCTTAAAAGAATTTCGTCCCCGAAATTACTAGTTAGGAAGAATGCTTCAATCCCCGTTACTATTTCCCAAATTCAAACAGTTTTAACAATATCCAAATAATCTTTTATTAATGATACACTAATCATCTTTTAACTTCCCAAACTTATTCATAAGTTCAACCCATACCACCTACTTATCAATTCAAATTTAAATTTGAATTCAATTTTAACTTATCAAAATTTCTCAAAATTTTTTTCTAACTCCCTAAATTTCCGAAAAATTTCGCCAGCGTCTCCTTTGCGCGGCTAGCTCGGTACTACTACAAAATGGCTCTACGGCCTCCCAATCTCAAAACGAAAACAAAAAGCCAAGTGGATGGATCCAAAACCCAATCAAATTTCATATAGAAATTCAAATACATACCTTTTGTCGGGCCATTAAATTTATCTTCTAAAATCAAAATCCCAATTTATCCATTGCTTTTATACACCTATATATCCTACTAAGCAAAAATGTTCAATCACAATTTCAATTATAGTCTATATTTCAATTTCCATTTTGTTATATAAATTTATTCTTCAACTTAGGTTATAAGTTTCCAATTTCTATTCAATAATGAGACTAACTCATTATTGTCATTTTCTAACAACCAAGCATCCAAATATATATAACTATAATAAATTTCAAAATTTTTTTTTCTTTCATACACAAAATAATTTGGGCAAAATTATTTCATTCACCCTATTTAAAACAATATTGTGTCGAACTGTTCTATTCAAGTGTTTAGAAACCCCTTCGATACAGTTGTCCAGACTGTGCCGACGAAGGTTCATATGCCACTCAATAAATCAACCAACACAATATAAAATCATTTTATATTCACTAACAAATACGCGCTCATATCTATTAGTACTCTCAAAATTCCCACCAGAGCCAAGGTTATCGCTAGCCTAAGCTCTGATACCACTGTAACGACCCGACTTTCCAGACCCGGAAAATTGAACCATTTGTGTTAAAGAAGAAGAGGTAGAAGAAGAAGAAACAGAAAATCAACAACAGAATCTCACATCGCAGCGGAATAAAATATAATATATACAAAACAGATCTTTACTCAAACAGAAAAATATATCTGTTTATACAATATATTTACAGAATACATCATCAGAGTTCATCACATCAATGGCATACATCCAAATACACAGCGGAATAATAAACAAATACGGAAGTACGTATCGCCATCCAGCTCGTCTCCTGAGCTCCACAGCTACAATCTGAACCTGTTTATCTCGGTCTGACCCGAGCATCATATAAAACAATACCCGAGTCAGTCTGGAAAACCAGCGTGAGAAAATCACACTCAATTTATTATTAAAGTTTCAAAAATCCTTTTGAAAATAAAAGCATCTCGTAAGACCACGCCACAAATAAACATGTCGGGTTTTTACCTTACGATAGCTAAAACACTTTATATCAAAATCCTCTGATATTATAATAGTGTCTACAGAAAGTAAAATAGAATCTAGCTGAAATGCTTGCATCTCACATTTCAACAATAGTTGGGCACAATCAAAACCGTACAGGCACGTAGGGAGAATGGATTTCCAACGAATGACTAGGCACTGGGGTACCACCTGTCACAGTACGTGGCCTAGATCACAGTACCGAGGAGTACGCCCGCTCCCCTGCAACACAAAGCCGGAATCATCCCTTACTGGATAATTCCAAATAAAATCACCCCACGGTTGGGATCAGCAACCGCAACACTAAGCCGAATTATAAAAAGGGACATCTAGACAGGGATGACTTTACTCTCAAGTGGGGGCTACCCACGAAGCCTTGCTGCATAACCCCTGATTTTCAGTCATTCCCGGTTGATGAGGTTCGAGGCTAAACGATACCTTTATAGCACATATCCCTTAGAATGCCCATCGTCCACCTGACGATGTCACGAAAGCATTCGTCCATACAAGTCCGTCCCGGGTCCGAATGGAACCGAAGGCACTATTCCTACTACATCCATTTTGGAAATATCCTCAGGATTAGTAGCGACTAGCCCTTGCACTTCACTGCTCCATCTTCGACTTCGAACACGTTACACGAAACGTACAAACCGGATCGAAGTGGTATTCGAGTCTCCAAACCTAGAATCCCGGTATACGGAAACTCGATCCCGGTCTCTTCGAAACGATCAGCGCATTTGGCCAATATTGATAGTCGGTTATTTAACTATCAATTAACATCCACAAGCATCCATCACACAATAAATAATTTCCCACATTATTTATTTGCCCAAATATCTTTCCAAGATATATTTCTATTTTCAAACTCCTTTTGAAAACAATTTCAAACAGTTTCCGCTTACGGAATACATTTTCCCAAATATTTATTTCCACTGAATCACCAAGTACAAAATACTTTTAAATTTTAAATAATTTAAAAACACTTTATTTTATATATATTATAACATTGAAATCAAACTAGCTTAATACTTTATTAAAAATATATACTTTAAAATAAACCACTTTATAATGATAAACTAAATTTCTTCTTTTAAAACATAATAGCAAATCACTTTTATATACTTACTACAATAATAGATTTTTGAAAATACTTACTTAGGAAATTAACATTTAAAAATAATCAATTTTCTAAAACATGCTTTTAAAAACACAAATTAGAACTTTTAACTTATATTAAAAATTGCTTTGAAAACGTACTTGGCTATCCAGAGAAATACACTTCTCATTCCCATCTTTTAAAAATAAATCAACATTTATTTTTAAACCAAACCATATCCTTTCATAAATTCCCACCTTGAATTTATATTCTCAAATATCCACTGATATTTTATTTCACCTTATAAACCCAGTTTATATCTCCAAAATCTCATTTCTCTTTTAAAAATCCAAGTTTTTAAACACTTAAATCAATTTCCAATTGATTTCCATTTTACTTTACTTTGAAGTAAATTTCTCTATTTACTTCAATTATTTCAAATACATTAACTTTCATCTTTTATTTCCTTATTATGAGTTAAAACCCTTTTTAACTAAAATACCAATTTCGGATTTCCAAACTTCTTCAATTAATATTTTAATTAAATTAAATCTTTAAATTTCAATAAAATAAATTCTTTTATATTTTTAAATAATATCACTTTAGTTAAAGATTTATTTCTTCACTATTAAATTCAAAATCCTCTTTTCCCATATTTGTTCGAATTAAGAAATTTCTTTATTTCTTTACAGTTCCCTATTTAATTTATTCGAATTCACTAGAATTATTTAACTTTAAATTTTACTCTTTTATTTCTTTCAAAATTTCTATTCAATTTCTTTGATAACTCATTATACTGGGAAATTCAATCCAACCAGATTATCCAATATAAATCATCACGATATCAATAATCATATCACAGAATATTTAAACAAAATTAAATATTTTGAGGAATCCAGTTGGATCCCTCCAACCTGTTTCCCTGCATCCACAGATGTTAGCACAATATAAAATACCAATTCCACTTCAAGGTGGAATATCGCGGTATATGGGATTTATATAAAATCATCCGCTATTATGCGGCGCATAGGGTCTCATCCGCTATATAATGCGGGAATATCAACAACTCAAATATATACATATGCCAATATGTATATATTGCTATATACTACTATATATAATATAGCACATCCAAATCAATTCAACCATTCAATCAATTATTTAAATTTAACCATTTAAATTAAATTTAACTGAGTGAGATTAACTCACTTTTTCCCCTTTTTTCTGCAATTCAATCCCAAACCAGTAGTTTTCTCCACGATTTAAGACCTTGTAAAATCATTAAAAAAATTATTAACGTTTGAATTAATCCCACTATTTATTTGTTTAATTTTAAACTATCAATTTGGTTTAAACTATTAATTAATTTAAATAATCTATTCCTATAATAATAACATTTATTGCTGATTTATTAAATAAATAAACCTCTCCTTCATAAACTTAACTAGCTATTTAAAACTAAATCCCTTTAATGCATCATTTTAAAATAACTAGTCCCTTTAAAATGTGTATTTATTATTTTTATATATTTCTGGACTTTATTTATATATTTATAAAATATTCCATATGGGTTTTAAAAATTGATTTTTTTTTTCATATATGTATATTTTAAAAGCAAAAGCTTGGTTCTAAAATAACCCCTCTTTTTTTCTTAGTCTTTAAAACTCATACAGTTATAAAATTAATCTATATAGCTTCAGCAATGAATTTTACATATTGTCTAACATTTTAAAATTCATATACATATATTTTATTTTTTTTCAAAACCTCATTCGTATAATTATAAAATTTAACAGAACAAAAGGAATTACCTATATTCAAATTAAAATAAAACTCTTCTTTACTGTAAACAGCAATAAACTTAAATTTATATTACTGTAACCAAACCCTTTTTTTCCATGATCGATTTTAAATTAAAACAGAGAAATCGAATCGAGTACCTTCGTTCCCACCAAGTCTCGACCTCGGCCACACATCATTGCGACCCTCTTCCCTACGCCAAACCCTAGATCGCACCCTCTCTATTGCACGCGACCACTGCCCTTTGACCAACGCGAGCTTCCACGCGAACCCACTGCCTCACGACATTGCCTAAGCGTTGAGCGCTGCCGCACCTGATTCTGGTATCGGAGCAACTCGCCTCCTCTTGCGTGCACTCCCCTCCGAGATCCAGACATCGCGACACAAGCCTGATCGCCTCCAGATTTCAGACGAACGAAATCGTTGTTTTGTTTTTTTTTTTCGAGGAAACGTATTGATTTGGGTTGAAGATTTGTTCGGCCATTCTATTTCGAACGAGGCTCTCCCCTTTTAAAAGTCGAACGAGATAAATCTCGTTTCCTCTTTCTGCCATTTTCTTATCTGATCAGCGCACGCGATTTTTAAAAAAAAAACAGAGGCAATTCGTACAAGGTAGGTCGGCTATGGAGAAATAGAGCAGGATATTATTTTCCATTAGCTTCTGAAGGAAGCCATAGTTTTATATATTTTTTTCTTTCGTTCAACAACGATTTGAAAGAAAGGAAGGAAGCGTATAGAAGTTATCAAACTACAGTGCTTCTGATATGGGAAGAAAAGGTTTTAAATTTTTGAATGCGTTTGACCGGTCAAATATGTTTATTTATAAATTCTCTATAAAATTTCCAACACGTTTATATAACGTATGCTCACACAACAACCCTAAACACTACGAAAATTGAAATCCGGTAATAATACAATATTACGGATCCAATGGAACTGGTTTCGTCGAATTCCGAGACTGTGCCCCGGAAGGCTATTTTTAAATTCAATTCAAACGATATATTTTCAAAAATGAACAAAATACTTTGAAATCAAATTTTGAAATTTCTATTATCTTCAGTATTATTAATATGAATTTTACGAGCTTTCAAAATATTTTTAATTAGCTTAGAATACCAGATTTACTATTTTATCCAACTTCAAATAAATTTAATTTAATAATTAAATTACTCAATAAACAGCGATATTTGAAATTTTAGTTTATTATTAACCTCTGAATATTTAAAATCAATTAAATATTCCAATTTCAAATATACAAAAATTCCGGGTCGTCACACTATCCATTCATATCCAAAGAAGTTTTTTCTTTTATTAGGTAGTAAGCACTATGAGTACTAGAGCTATCAATGCTCGAGGAGATAGAGGTGGTCGAGGTAATACCATCATAAATGGCAGTAATCGAGCACCAAGGAATGTTGCTCCAGAAGAGGAACCGAGGATGAATGTCATAGAGGAGGTCGTGCAGCGCAGACCTCAGATAAGTTTTCCTTCGTTTTGCCGTGATTATGAGAGGATGGGAGGTAAGAGGTTTGGTGGTACGGAGATGATCATAGAAGTCCAAACATGGATCAAGTTGTGTGATCGGATATTTGGAGATATGAAGTTAGATTACGCGATGAAGTGTCAGTTGGCATCACGACATCTGATGGATCGGATATGGATTGGTGGAGTTCTTTCACTACTGATGTCCAAGAGAATGACTTTTCTTGGGCCCAATTTAAAGAGGGTTTTGAGATGAATATTGTTTCAGAAGCATGAGAGACTTTGTTAGTTAGGAGCTTCTTGGATTTGAAGCAAGGGGCTATGACTATGGCGGAGTATGAGAACCGATTCATTACATTGTCTCGGTTTGGGTAATTCGGAATGATTGATATGCTGCTGAAGAAGAATGAGATGTTCATTGCGGGTATGCGTCCTAAGTTCCAATGGGATATGACTAATCACTTCATGAGATATTTTGTTGGTTTGGTAAACATGGATTTGAGGTTTGAGATCTTTACTCCGAATCTGTCTATTTCTACCCCAACTGGGAACAATACGCGTAAGTTTCAATCACCAAAGAATAGGTGCACCCTCGTTTGCTACAAGTGTGGGAGAAAGGGTCACTTTTCTAATAGGTGTAGGTCAGGTACAGAAGGGAAGATGATTGAAGCACCGATCGAGAAGTTTCCAAAGCTTGAGGGCCGGTTTGCACCGAAAGGTTGTTACGGTTGCCATCAGCCTGTCCATTTTGTTAGAGATTGTCCTACGCTCAAAAAAGGGGGGCAGCCGAGGGTTTTTTCTATTTCCGTAGTTGAGAAGGGGAAGCAGATTCTTGAGGGTATACTTTCTTCTTATAGTTTACATATTTGAGTTTGGTTTGATATTAGTACTTCTCTTAGTTTAATATCCCATAACCTTGATTGCTTAGTCATGCTCGACATGTTAGGAACATTAAGTATTATTTGTGATTGATTTGTGTTCAACCACTTTGTGAGCATTTTTACCTTTCTACATCATGGGTTGGGTAGATAGAAATTGTGGGTGCATTAAACGAACACTTGTGAATTCAGTTTCACCGTTTGACTATGAGACGTTTAGTGAAATGTGGGTTAGAAGTTAAAATTTAGTAAAAGATGTTTATTATGATCTAAAGGAAAGGTAGAATATTTTGAAGGAAAATATTTGTTAAAAGATTTATACAAGAAAGTAATTGTATGTAAGTATGGTTTATGAAATGTGGTTTATAAACGAAAAGGATTTAAATGGAAAATTTGAGAACTTAAATCCCGGTGTCTTTGAAAAGGTTTTTCAAGATTTAGGCAAAAATAATAATAGTATTATTTGAAAGTAAATATAAATAAGTTGGTTTATGAGATTAAGGTCAGAATACTTAGTAGTAACATACGAAGTATCTACTACCACTTTGAAATGATCTTGGTTGAGTACCAAAAGTATGGTTTGGATGTAGTAAAGTCATTTTGGTCGCTTGAAAATAATTTCGGCGATGACTACAGCCTCATCAGTGTTGATTTTTGGGTTTCTAAGTGTGGGATGCTACAAAGTTCTTTTGGTAAAACAAATTTTGATTTAATCCCAAAGTATGATTTGATATACAAAAGCTATATGTATATATTATTTCAAAATGATTTGAAATGTAAACCGGTGTTTAGTTTTAAAGTTCACTTGTTAAGTTATTTCATGGATACATGTAGCTTATGCATTAGAAGAGTATGGATGTGCATCATAATATGATATGTTGTTTGGTAGTTTTCATTTGTTAGAAAAAAAATGAAATGGAATTTTCAACGATTTTGGATAGTCGAGAACTTCCGGATTGTTATAGAACTTGTAATTAAGTGTTTTGTGAAAATATAAAAGTTTATTTTGTATAACACTTGAATTGAGAAGATAGCAAGTTAAAACAAGTTTTAAATTTGTTAATCATACTTGTTGCAAATTTGATGTTTGTATATACTCTTAGGATGTAATGGAGTATTATACGAGTATGAACTAAAGTTATAAAATGATTATAAACTTGAAGTTATGTTTTTACGAAATGATTCATAAATAATTTTAGTATTAGAGAGATGTACTATTTGGACAAATGAATGTCATTAAAAAGGAATTAATGCATTTAAGAAATCAATAGGATAAATATGTAAGTTGTACGTAGATCGTTTTGTTCGCATGACTGTTCTTGATCCAATAATCGAGTACATGTTTTCGAGGTGGATTACACCTATCCGAATAAGGATTTTTCACTCGATTCTTGACGGCGAACACTTGATATGGGTCCGTGGTATGATCTCGATGTTTTCTATCATAATATGTGGCTATGCAAGAAGAATGAAGGTTTCTAATCAAGGAACCAAATCAAGGTCCGCACTAGAGGGGTCAGGGGATCTATAACAGTTGGGAAGAGAAATCTATGTGATCGAGCAAGTGATCGGATCAGATATTGCATACGGATGGTACATGTGCATCGTACGGGCTTAGTACATTTGTATTATATGTTATGTTAGCTTATGAAGAGTTTGGGAAAGGACTCTTCGATTTGTTGTGAGGTTGTATGAATAACCGTCTAAGCAAGAACCTAAGGCTGTTGAGCATAAGGTATGCTTAGTAGGTTATTTATCGTCCTTGGGCGATGGGAGAGTTGTGAACCTGAGCAAACCATGGGCATTGATTGCTAGTAATTATGAATGTTATTTGAGTGTTTGTGTGCTTATTCTTTTGTTAAGGTTAGAAGCGCCATGGAGCAAGGCTTCTCGGGGTGGTAAAAGAAACAAAGAGGTAGTTTGAAGGAAATAAATCAAGTGTTGCTTATTGGCAAGGGTTTCCTTCTTATCTTAGTATTGTATATCTTTTGTAGTGTACTCACCACTTGAGTGGAATCGCTTAGTATGCCTTCAGCTGTAGTTAATTTGTATATAGTTTCATCAATGCTATATATATCTTGTTCTTCTATCTTTTTTTATTATCGTTCTTGTTTGAATTTCGAGGACGAAATGTTTTAAGTGGGGGAGAATGTAGCGACCCGGAAATTCGAACACTTCGTCATCGAATATTGATACATTTTGAGATATGATTAAGTGTTATAAATATGATTTTATAACATTATTTAACATCATTTAATTAATAAATAATGATAATAAACTTGATTTTTAAAAGTGTTTACAAAAATATATTCTTCGATGGAAAATCGATAATGTGACCGAAAATCCGTTTATCGATAAACAGTTTTTCGATCGATATAAGTTGTTCGAACTCTTTTGCACTTGACTAATGGTAAAGTGAACACATTAGCAACTAATTAACACACTCTCCTCTTCATAAAGCATGTAACATTCTATAATGTTCTAATGGATAAGAGATATTATTATGAGAAGGGTATAATGTTAAATAGCATAAAGGAGAAGTGACATAAAGTTATCATGTGAGATGGATGCTACTTTGTGACCTTCCATGGAACGTAGGAGGTGAAAGTAACCCTTTGCACAAGCCTATGTAAGAGAAGGCATACCCTTAGTATCATCCACAAATATTTACAAAGCTTAGAGTTCAAAAACAATCTCTTCTTCTTCTTCATCTCTAAATTCCTAAAGCAAATTATTTGCAAACCATCTCCAAATCACTCCAAACTTTGCCACAAGGCTTAGTAATATATTATAGAACCTTCTACCATGTCAAAAGTGGAAGAAGCAAATCCAAACTCCCCAAATCCCCCTAGGCAGTGATCATATAGTGGGGGAGGAGCAAAAGCAAGGCAAAAAGCAAGAAGCAAGGAAGGAAATGTGGTTGGTAGCTTAGGTTGGACTTTGGTTAGCTTGGATCTTGGTTATTGTTGGATTAAAGGTGAGTTAACACCTCACTTTGGATGAAAATTATAACACATATATGTTGTGTTTGATTGTGTTAATGTTGTTTGAATTGCTATTAACTTATGTTGAAAACATTGATTTTGATTCTTGTTTTGAAAAAAAAGTGGCACATAGGATCTGTATATGGATTTTAATGGACTAGAATGGACTTATATGACATATGACTAGACCTTGAACAAAGCACATAGGTTGTAGTTGAACATAGGTTGAGATATGACTTGGATTTAGAAATGTACTTATAGCGATAGTCGCTATAGAAGCAGTTCGAAATTGTCTTGTTTTTGAAAATTGTTATGGAACTTTGTAGAGAGATCCAAAGGGATTTCTCGCCATATTTGCATTGTTATATATGTATGTTTGTTGTTATTAAAAGATTGAATAGTAAAAAGTTAAGTAACATCAAAAACGGCTAAAACATCACTAGTGCAAAACTGCCCCGTTTAACATTAATTTTTGAACTTTAATTATTTCAAAAAGGACTTTAAGTTCGAGCGATTTATTTCATTCTTTTTTAAAGTATTTCCTAACTATTTTTAGAGTATTGTAAAAGTAGTTTGGGATTTATATGAATTTTTAAGAATTAGTTATGAAGTTTTAAAGAGAGGAATTTTAGGATAAGACATGTTCTTTTTCCAAATTTTGTTGATTTTTCAAACTTGTTATTTTCAAGTGATATTTTAAATGAGTGTTTTAAAATATATTATAATTATTTTGTATTATAAATATCTTGGAAAATATCTTATATAAATGTATTAGAAAATATCTTATATAAATATCATGTTTTAAATTATGAACAAAATGTTTAGAAAGGGGTTAGTAATTGCTTAATGGCTAAATAGATACTTCTTTAAATTACTTATTTGAAAAGTAATCGATTATGATTAACACTAATAAGGCGACAAAGTAATTTTTCTATTTGTGAGAGTTAAGATTGATGTCGAGTGGGGACGGAGCAATAGAGCTCTAACCTACCAGGCTTCTCTCTTAACCGAGGAATAGGTAAGTGGAAAATGTCGGAAACATGTTAATTGAGTTGATTCCTTACTGGTTATTGAAATCATTTTTACTATACTTAACACTAAAAGCCGACGAGGTAGACTTATCTATTTGTGAGATTCACGACTGAAGTGTTTAGGCAAGGCTTGGAGCAACCAGTGCCCAAACTTACCTGGCTGCGCCCTTGGGCAAGAAATGGTTAAGATGGAATGTTGGAAACGAGTTAAGCGTATGAATCATGATTTGTATAAGAAATTGTTTTGATAAGATAATTGATTAGTCGATTATTGAACTTGACCTAATATTAACTAAGGAAGTTGTCGAAATGCTTTACGATTTTATACCAATAAGATCCCCCTGGGTGGAGTATTAGTACGAAATGTCTCTAACTGTCGCATAATTTTGAGAGAACCGGAATTGAGTTAACCGAAAATTCATCGATTGGTTTTGGAGAGTCCGATAAGTGGGAAGAATGTACTTATGGGAGATGATTCGAACCCAAAACCACTTCAAAACCATATACGCAACCTATGTTCTGGAAGCAGTTATGAAGTGGAATGTTATGAAGTTGAACTGTCTATCCTAAGGTTAAGTCCAAGGGAAAGTTCAGGGTTAACATTTCGAACGATGCTTTTATGAGGGACTGTCTATCTTGAGGAGTATTCCAAGAGAGAGGACAACGTTAGCCTTCCTAAAGTTAAGTCCAAGGGAAAGGTCAGGGTTAACATTTCAAACGATGCTTTCGTAAGGGACCGTCTATCTTGAGAAGTATTCCAAGAGAGAGGACATCGTTAGCATTCGTCCGAGGACTTATGTGGGGAACCTATGTGGAGGTCCGAGACTTGTTTAGGATAGTCGAATCCATGTAGTGATTCCTGATCTGTTCGAGATGAAGGAATCCATATGGGGATACGTATGTTGATCGAGTGATGAAGACTCATGTGAAAGATGTCGAACTTAGCCTCGACATCGAAAATGACTAAAAGCAGAGTAAGGTGCATAATCTCGGGTTTACCTAACCCATGAGGGTATATCAATTCCAGATCTAGAGTATGCTTATTGATATGTTGCCTGCAAGAGTTATTAATACTTGGTGCCACACAGTTCATCGTTGGGCCATTTATGTATTCCTTAGAGCATATTCCATCTAGTGTTGTACGATGCTCGGAAGGAAGTTTCTGATCATTGTCATGGAGTTCAGATTCGGCTAGATCCGAGGAGAACTCTACGGAAATCCTTACACCTTTGTGAACATGCCTTAGCGGTATTGATTGTATGCCTATTATTTCTGTGGCGTTCACACAGTAGCTATTTGATTTTATTTATGTGCTGCACTCTAGACATTATCTATCATATCACTCTATATTAAACCTATTGAATGGTTGGTTTCTTTGAGGGAAAAGCTGTTACGAGAATCAGTACGGTCTTAGTAGTTACTGTTACTTGTCAACCATATTAATTTTGTTTCTCATGCTGGTTTACAAGACCGATCCGGGTGTTATTTTCTTAATGCTCGGATCAGCCCCGTGTATGTTCCAGATTTAGGTATGGATGCTTTGGAGCTAATGGAGAAGAGATGGATGATTAGTTTCCGTAGTATTCTTATTCCCTCTACATTTCTGTATTGAATATACCAGCATTGTGAGGACAGGCAGTTATAACTGTCCAGGTTGATGATAGTACCGAGGTTTTAGTAACTCTGATATTTTTGTATTCATAGTAACCCTTTATATTATTCCTTTGATATTATATATTATCGTTCCGTTGTGAGATTTTGATATTGTGTTCTTCTTTTCTTGTTCTATTTTCTTTTATTTTACCCTAACTTTCTATCTTTTCGGCACTAAGGTGCTCGGCACCATGAATACCGAGATGTATTAGTGTCGACATTCGAGGGTCGAAAAGTTGGGCCATTACAAAGAGAAATTCTCTATTGAATAGCGTTTCACATTTAATGCTTCAACTTGGACCCAACTATAGTCACTCGTTGGTTGTGATGCCATGATTTAACTACATAAAAGTGGAGTATCCATATTTAAGCTCAATGGTATTTTCAAGTTGAAAGAATTGTGTAATATTATCACTTCAAGATTTCTTGTTTGACATAGTTGTTATTAACAATGGGAAACTCTTAAGTGAGTCATTCCATAACTATCCAATATCTATCAGTAGTAACTTCTTGGCTCCTCCAACAGCCATGAGTAATACACTGCCCAAATGAACGATTTTGTGATATCCTTTCTCGAAATACTTCTGGTCTGAACAAATGTATCGATATCCTTTCTCGAAACATTTTAGTCGAGAATATTTAAAATATTATGTTATTCTATGTTGTGATAATTTTTTCATGATTACAAATAATTGTAACTATTATCACATAACATATTATTTAAGGATTTTTTGTTTATATACTTTAAATTAATTAGTTAATTAATTATATCCCCATATGACAAAGTATTTAAAAAAAATTAAATGCCATAATTACGAACAAGATTAATTGCCAATTAGATATGTGTAACAAATTACATAAATTCCTCTAGGGCACACCCCTAACTCTCTCAATCTCCCACTTGCACATGGTGTCAATTATAGAACTTTAATCTAATCCCTTCGGTTTGTTTTTTCAAACCTGATCGTGCTAGTCCCATAATGAACGAATATGGTATATTATCTTAAATTTTTATTTTGTTAATAAATACCCCTCCATCATTGATAATCTTACTTTATCATGTGGAACATTCGGAGTATGTGTCTTAAATATTTATGAGACTTAGGTTCTTTCACGATCTATATGTCGTCATTGTTTTTCATAAAATAATGTCATATGATTCACAACATTTGAAATCACTCCTAGCTCTATAATAAATTTGTCTATATACATGCATACATCATTTGTTGTAGTGCTATTCATGGCGATGTACTTAGCTTTTTGGTTGAATCTGCCACAACATTTCGTTTGGAACATTCCAACTTATAAGAATGAAAATGAATTTTGGATTGACAAACTATTCTCAATATCACTTATGAAGTTTGACTCTTAATATTCCTTTATATGGAGTTCATTGTTTCTATAAACAATTCTTGAGTA
The DNA here is from genome assembly GCA_030737815.1 of Allium fistulosum. Taxonomy (NCBI): domain Eukaryota; kingdom Viridiplantae; phylum Streptophyta; class Magnoliopsida; order Asparagales; family Amaryllidaceae; genus Allium; species Allium fistulosum. Next base: position 1,361,459,231 of record CM060902.1, on the reverse strand, counting down.
TATCACAAATACTCGAGAATACTCATAACTACCATTTAGCAATCATAATTAGGATTTGGTATTCGCTAAATGTACTAAGTCATAACTGAAATGTGATATATTAGACTACATAGCATATGTGAACACTCGTATTGCTAATGCATAAGGAATCCATCTCATATGCTCCATAATAAACATTTTAATATGGTGTTTAGGATAAACCCGATATCCTTTTCTATTGATTATAAAAGTATAATTTTCAAATCCTATATTAATGATTAAATGACCAAACCAAATTGATATTCACATGGATAAATCAGTAGTATGTTGTTTACTTATAATTTAGAAATATTTTAGTACTGTTAACATTCTTTCTTATCGACACGCGCTCCTTCGGCATTTGATTAAAAATAAAACGATTTGATTTCTCTACCAAAATACTTGCTTAGTTCTGATGCTTGCTGAACAATGATGTCATATCGGTTCTTGGATTGTATCTCATAACTCACAAACTCAGTGATCACTCCTACTAACATCAAGATACTTTGGTTGTTATGTCAAACGGTCCAGTCTAAATAATTATTTAGAATTTGTACTTTAACATATATGTACAAAAATTCAAAATCATATCAGACTATAAATTTTTGAGTAAAATCCAAATTAACTTTAGCATGTTGAATGACGAATCTGTTACGTTAATTTCAATAATTGAAATTTACAATGTTATCATCATCAATCTTTCATACTTCATTCCAACCATGTTGGTCTTCTTTTTGAAGATACAATTGCGTCTAATGGATCATATCCCTTCGAGTACAAATATCAAAATCATATTTCGATAAAGTACTTGGAATCCATTTTAGATTTGTACAACGTGCCATATGGCAGAATCAATACATTTAATTGCTTTTTGACAACTACGGAAATTCTTTTCTCGACATTAATATGAAACTCATAGTTTCTCTTTGGAGTGCGAGTGTTCTTATTAGACATTTTAATGAATCGTGTCTATTTTGGCTTAGTTAATTTTATTCCATCTAATGTAATTGGTTTTCTCATTGGATCGTATTTTAAATCCATTTTACTACTAATAATTTCTAAATAAATTCCTTCGTCTTGAATTTAGCATTTCTTAAAACAACAAGTGTTCTCAGTTTGACAGAATAGACATTCAGAAACATTTGACAAACTGCCTTTATATATTCGACCAACTTAATATTGAGTTTATGATACTTATGTTTGTAACATAAATTAGTCAACCAATGTGGGTTGGTCCCAAATTCCTTTAGGGTGGTTCACACAAGATACTGTACGAGCAAGTATTAGATGCAGCCTCTACCAACCTGATAACTCCTAGACCTAGGATGTGTAGGGCTTTCTTATCAACTTTTATCTTGTATGGACTCGTAAACTATGCTTTAGATGAAATTAAATTTAACCTTATGTGCTTACTCTTAAGTACATGTCCTTATAGAAAGGAGTTGACTCAACGTGACTCATCATCAATTGAACTTTGTTGGACAAAGTTTGATTACTTCTTATCGATACAATATTATGTATCATAGAGAGGAGTTACTTTTTAGATGGAATATTATTCATCTTTAGGTACATTGGGAATTCTTTTCCAATACACTCACCTATTTGATCAAAGCAAATTCTTTTATTTCCTATGCACGTTACTTTTACTTTTGTTTTATATTCTATGAATTTATGATAAACACACTACTTGTGCATCAAATACACATGTTTATGTTTGTGATAATTCATCGGCCAACTTAAAAAAGTCAATCCATTTTTGTCTTGTTAGACCATGGACTGCATATTAATATATATATATCGAGCTCATTATCTTTTTGTTGCTCCCACCGAATCGAAGCTTTGCCCTTAATCATTTGAGCTACGATTCATTAGTGCTATATGACTCATAATAATATGATTATTGAATTATTTTTCAAAGATAAAGCTAAGTCTCCGAAATTACCGTAAAAAATTCAAGCACTTTTGTATTCTAATGCTTCACTTTTGTTTTGAAAATAAATACCATTGTTATAAATGTATCGACCCAGAATTTTAAACATTTGATTTTGGAATATTTAATTTATTTTAAATATTGAATTAATTTTATAAGATAAATAGACTTAAATTTCAAATATACTGGTTATTTGAATATTTGGGATTGTTTATATAATTGAATCTTGAATTTAATATGAATAAATATGATTTCGAAAATTGATTTAAATTTTATTTAAATAAGAATGAAGATAGTAAACTTCTAATTTAGATTTAAAAGTCATTAATTTATTTTTTATAAAAATTTTATTTTAATTAACGAGTGAAAACACCCTTCCATGGCACTGTCTTAGATTTAGACGAAACCAGTTCCATTGGATCCGTAATAGTGTCTTATTGTATGTTAACGAATTTTGTGATGATCAGACGTATTGTTTGGTCGTGCGAGCTCAAAACGCATATAAATTAATTATAAAAATTTATATAATTTAATTGGGTTTGAAAAGCTATCTTCTGTATATGATTGAATTGGATCTTGAGACTAGTTCCATTGTGTTTAAAATAGGGGTATTACATATAGAACGCCAGGCGACACGTCTCGCTCAGAGTTCAAGAGTTTCGGACGTTTAGAACTTGATATTTTTAATATACATATATATGTATGTATATATGTATGTATGTATATATGTATGTATATATATATGTATGTATATATATATATAAGTATATATGTGTGTATATATATTAACCATGCTTATGCCCATACTCCTACACTGTTCATCAACACACTCTACACTATTCAAACCCACGTTCAGCCCATACCTCCCCTTACTCAAACCCATACCCCGTCGCTTATAAAACCGCTTCCTCCCCTTTTATATTTTTTTGTTTTGGAAAATTTAAAATCCACCAAATCGAATGGCTCACAATCATTGTAACCCATCTAAGCATTTTCAGGCGAGGTCACCAGCTAACGAAATATCTGCGTCAATGAGTTGTACGAGATGGACTGTGGAGATGGGGTTTGGAGCGGCGGATCAATGACTAGGGTGCTCCGTTCATGGCAGCTAAATGGAGGTAGTGGCGACAATCTATGGCATTAGAGGGAGCGGCGCTAGTGGCAGTCGATCGGGCTCGGTCAAGGCATGCTTCAGCGTAAGGGAGGCAAAGGCCGATTGTAACGAATAGGATTTTCGATCCTCGAAAAATCGACACTAATACATCCATTATATCACATGCCAAACATTCAAGTGTCGGAAATACCGATTTGCTAGGGTGAAAGAAGAAGGTATAAGATAGAAGAAAACTAAATAACACAGGATCTTACAACGCAGCGAATAATATATAATACAACAATGATCTTTACATAAAGGAAACATCTTTATTCATATATATAACATCAGAGTACACTAGACTTATCCTAAATTTGGACAGTTATGGAAACCTGTCCTTTCATTGACAAACATATAGACTTTATAATACAGTAGAAGGAAAATATACGTGAATACATCTTGACCATCCAACTCCTCTCCAACTCCAAAGTATCCAGCTAAACCTGGAAAAACATGCTCGGTCTGACCCGAGCATTACACGGAATAACGCTCGGGTCAGTCTGGTAAATCAGCGTGAGTAATACTCGATAATAAGTAACAACCAAACCGATTTCTACATTTGAAATTTTTTCAAACAAAGGGTATCTCGTAAGACAACACAGCACATAAAAACGGACAGGTTTTTACCTTACGATAATCAAAAAAATTTATTTCAAAATCTAGTGATATTATCATAGTGTCTAGGTTTGAAGTAAATAGATGAAATAGTTGAAATGCTTGCATCTCATATTACAACTTACTAGGCTCTACAATCGAAAACGTAAGGCACTTATTGGAGAATGGATTCCAACTAATGACTGGGCTACTGGGGTACCGCCCGCCACAGTATACCTGTAGAAAAATGTACCGAGGTCGTACCTAACGACCCCGCCAACACAGGACCAGCCTACCCCTTGTTGGATAGTATCAAATATATCATCATCCCGATTTCTTTGCAACCTTTAGTCGAGCGCTCCCACATACATGAATTCATTGATGATTGTGTATATATCTAGAAGGGTCATGATATACCCTAATGGATGCGACCCACATAACCCTACTGCATATCCCCTGTTTTAGTCATTCCCGGTTGATGAGGCTTGAGGCTACGTTTTACCTTTTTGAATAGCAATCCATCTTGGAATGCTAACACTGCCCTCCAGGCATTAATGCAATGCCCGCATTCATCTATACAAGTTCGTTCTAGATCTGAACGAAACCGAATGCACTAACTCTACTACATCCATTTTGGAATCACCCTCAGGATTAGTAGCAGTAGCCCTTGCAATTCAAAGAGCAACGTCTTCAATCATCATCAAGATGTCTTCCACTCGAACGTACATGTTGGTTCGAAGTGGTTTTCGGATATATAAATTCGATCCTAGTCTCTCCATACCAACAACCAATAATTTCTGGTTTACTAATTCTCGGTTCTTTTGGAAGTAAGTAACCGACTTTCAAATCTCCTTTCCCAAACATTTATCAACATTCATATACGTATCTCCTTTATATAAGTATATTAACAAAACATTTATAAGATTTCCCAATTCCAAACTTCTTAAATGGATTTAACTACATTATTTAAAATAGATAAGAGGATAACTCGAAGCACTATTTCTTCGGTGTTAATGTGGAACGGATGTTCCATACCACCATTTTTGAAAAGTTCAACCTCGAGAAACCCAAACCGTGAATCCCAATTGTAATTATCTTCAATAAATCCTTTTATAAATTTCCCTTACCAATGAAATTCATTTTTCTTTAACCCAAACCCTTTTACAAAACATTTATCAACTTCCATACTCATTTATGAGACTCTTTATAAATATTCAAATCCGGTTATATAAACTTCTTTATAAACTTTCAAACCTTGTATACGTCCAAACCCATTTATAAAATCTTTTTATAAACATTCAAAACTATTTCTAAAACTCCTTTTATGAATACCCCAAAATTATTCATAAACTTCTTTATATAATATTCAAAACAATTATCAAATCATTCTTTAAATATCTTGTTCAAAATATAATAACCTTAAAGACCATTTTAAAAGAAAATGAAATATTAACTTTCCAAAACCAAACGGAGGCTTAATTACTATAATGGATCGTTAAATTTGGGTTTACTTATCCAAGTTATATCATGGGTATTGCCTAACATCAGATATGTAAGGGATTCACGCATAACATACAATCAATCATAAGTAGATGTCCAAGTTACAAATATAGATACATCCATTATCGGGTGTAATTTTTTTACATATAGAAGTATACTTCATATACTTAAGTTATCATGACCTGCTTATTGAAATTAACTTCCTTGTGTCCATCACATTACCGATATTCGGCATTTGTGCTAAACACAAGTCACTTACTTCCCATAAAACGTGTCAACATTTTATAGTCACTACTTTAATTCATTTGGCTACTTAATGGTCCAGACGAGAGATCCTTTGATTTAAAATCAATTATTCTTAAAAAGAAAATTGATTTAAAATATAATCGATTGGCTTTAAAACAACCTTTGAAAAGATTGAAATATATTTAGTTGGCTTAACCCTAATTATATCTTAATTAATCATAATTAAATCAAGATTAAATCATAATTAAACTTTAATTAACTTAATGAACTTAATTAAGTCGTAATTAACTTCTTGATGTATCTTATTTAAGGTTTAAACAATTCATTATTAGTTAAACCCAAATTAATTAAAAACTAATTCAATAATCACTTAATTAATAATAATAATTAATTAACTGATTAACTTAATTAAATAATAATTAACCATTTAGTTACATCTTATATTCATTAATCACCAATTAAAACCTTATTAATCACTAATTAGTCATTAACCTTCTTTAAGTGTTACTTAACCCTAATCACTTACTTAATTACTAATTAAGTGCTAATTACCTTTAATTATTTTATTAATTAAATAAAAATTAATTTAACTAAACTTAATCTCTTTTTATCTTACTAATTAAGTTTGGAAAACTTTTGCAAAACAATTCCAAAATGAATCACTTAAAGATGGAAATTGTGAATTTTTGTCGAACTACATCCATAGCGACTATCGCTATGAGCGCAGTTCACTCTATCTTATTTTAAGTGAAATATTTCACTTAAATTCTTGCTCCTGCATGTTTTGAAATAATATTTAGAAAGTTTTTGAAATCTTAAACCAAGATAAAATGTAAAACCATTTTCAAACTTTGAAACTAGAAATCATGATTTTGATTTCAAATCGGATCTCACGTCCGTCACAACACACAAAGTTGTTATCTTTGTTTCAAATCAACATACTTGATTTTTAAATCACAACTATACATCCATACTACCATACTCTTAACATCATAATGAAACACACATATAAATATAAGGTTATATGCTTACAAACTCGACAACATCACATTCAAATCTCAAATTCAATACCAAATATAACATCCATCAAATCATCAACGACTAACATAATAACCATTCAATTTTATCATCATATAATCACCACAATAACACATCATAATAAAGCCAAAAACGTTTCAAAAAAAAGTAGTTTTACTCACCAAAATTCTTTGAAACCTGCACCAAAAATCACCCCAAAAATATGTCATCTTCCACTTGATTTTTCGACATATTACTCTCAGACTTTGGAAAAATGATCAAAAGGAAAGTTTTAGAAAATTATTTCGTCTATAATTTTAAATAAAGAATCACTCAAATCGGATTTTGTTTGAGGTAGATATGGTTAAAAGAAGAAGAGCAATTTTCGGACCTGAATTTAGGAGTTTAAAAGTACACTACAAAGAAATGAACTTTTGACAAATCTAAGCTTGAAATTAGAAAAAGTGGTTAAATAGAAAGTTGTAGCTACTAAAATTTTGTACGATTTCAAAAAATAAAATCTTAATTTGGGGTAAAATAGAGGAAGTTATGGCTGAATAAATTGGAGGAAAAATGAAGAAGAAAGAGTTTAAAATCAAGTTTGCATCTTTAAAATAATTTAAATCTTTTGATTTAAAAAAAATTAAACTATTATAAGAATCCATGAAACATGAAGAAAGCTTTATGGAAATGGAAATGGAGAAGTAAATGAAAATATGGTGAAATGGTTGTTTATTTATAGACAAAAGAAAGTAGGAAAATTACCAAACTAACCTTAGATTAAAATATCCTAACATGTCATTATTTTGACAAGTCACGTCACTACCTTCCTCCCACACATATGTCACATCACCCCCTCTATAGTTACATCCACTATGCCATCATGGAAAATGATGATAAGGCTAAGATATGACAAGAGATAATGGGTATGTACTTTGTATATATATAAGTGTATATGTATATATATGTTATTTTTCTAAAACCATGACTTGTCACATCACTTCCTAACCATATTTAACATGAGATAAAACATAATTATGTATCTTATTATATGGTTAATTATCTACTATATATGTATATATATTGTGCATAAAGGCAAACAACGTTCCCGACAATTTTCCGATGTCGAAAAGTTGAAATTCCGAAAAACATTCTTTAGTCACATTTTCTATTTTTCTACGAACTATCTATTTTAGTAATTAAACAAATATTAAAATTATTTTACCATCATTATTGAATAATTATAATAAGTTTATTTTTAAATAAAATCTCATTTATTTATATTTAAACTTAACTTGAATTCCCGAAGAAATATGTAAAACCGATGATATCAACGGTCGATGTCGTAAATACATTTTATTTTCAAAAAATAAAATAAATTGTTTTATTTCATAATCTTGTTTGAATACATATATTAGTGTGAATCTAGAGCCATGCACGATCCTTATTGTTTAAAAGCAGTTTTGTTGATAAAACGATTTCTAGCTGTTTTATCGATATTTCACGTAGAACGATATTTACGAATTATCAATATTTTATCTCGGTACTTTGTCCGCAAATATTTTTCCAACCAAAATAACAATTATTATTTACCACTTAAAACATGACTATTTCTTACTTTTAAACTCATATCTAAATATTTTGAAAATAAATAAAATTTATCCAAGTGATAAATTTGCGGGTTGTTACATTCTTCCCCCTTTAAATGAATTTCATCCCCGAAATTATACCGCAACCCTATTCCCAGAAATACTTAAAACTATTCATCAATCTGTGTGATGTAAATAGATCACTCCTTTGTAAAAATTTGGTTCGTTCACTCACTTGAACACTTAAATTTCCTTCCGAACTAGTGTCGCTCACTCGACTTCCTAGTACGGACTTTGATAAGTCTTTTTAATTAGAAACCTCTATTCTTCTTGCCTAGCCATAAACTATGATAGAAAACCTTTGGTTCCACATAAGGACTCTTTGTAGGATCTAGATTAACCCTAGAGGGGGGGGGGTGAATAGGGTTATAGCAAATTTTCTCTAATTAAAACACGAAAACAAACTGCGGAGAAGTAAATATGCTGAAAAGTAAATCACACACAAAATTTACCCAGCTTCGGCAACCCCTGCCTACTGCTGCATTCCCAGATTTCTATTAGAATTAAACAGTCTCCCGCTTACAAACACTCTAACAGACTCGCAAACCCTGCTACCGCCTATAGAGTTTTGCAAACTCGCAAACCCTGCTTACTGAACTAATCCTAACTAGACAATCTGACACAACCTAAAACCTAGGTGGTGATTTACCCAGATTTGATTCGAAGAGTACAAACTTTAAAACAAAAAAAACAACAAGAGCAAAAATAAAATAGAAAACCTGAAACCAATTTTTGCCCTTAATCAAAATAACCCTTGCCCAAAAATAAAACTAAAATAAAAACTAAAGCCCTAATTAAATTATTAAGGCCGACCCCTTTTTTTTCTTTAGCCCGTTTCTTTCTTGAGATAATGGAGGCTCTCGTTCTACTGAAATTTGGGCTTCTGATTTTTTACGATGCCGATTGTGGTTGTTGCTCTGTCGATTAATTTGCTCCTCTACTGATCAGTTGCTTGCCTCGAGATGATTGATTTATTCGTTCGTTGCTGTTAAAGCTCGGCTTCGGTATGTGATTTCTGCTCTGTGCTTTCTTTGATTTGATTGCTTGAACTCGATTGTTCTTCTGCGCTCACTATCGATGATGATTTTTGAGGATATTTATATAGGGTAGAAACCCTAGTACTTATCGTCTGATTTGATTTGCTTAGCCTCCATGTCGTTGAATCTTTCCATTATTTTGTTGCGATATTTTGGATATTTGCTTCGTACCCACGGCTTTGATTTTGAAACGTTCGATCCTTTCTTGATCGATACGGCAGAAACTTTCCTATTTTATTGTAACTTCTGATTTTTGACTTTTTCAATTTGTTAACTTATAAAAAATACGGCTTTGATTTTGATAGCTCTGGCTTTGACTTGACTTGATCATTGTCTTTGGCCTTGACTTTGTTTAACATTTGTACAGTTTCACTGGTACATTTGCTTTGTGTGCTTCGTCCCTTCCCTGTTGCACCTGCAACCTGATGTTGAACTTGATATTGTTCATTGTTTCATTGTTGTAGTCTTTGTGCTGCTCTTTGTCAATCTTGATTCACTGCTAACAGGTACATATATTCATGTATCACTGTGCTGTGCATTGTACTTGTTTGCATCTGTTTATGATATCAGCTCTGTTTAGCTGCATATTTGTGCATATTGAACCTTGGTCTTTGTTTCATGCATTGTTGTTGGGTTGCTTTGGGATTGAACTTGATTTGGTTTGTGACTTTGGCATTTGTACAGTTTCACTATAGAGTTGCTTCACCTGTGCATGTCATATTGTCACTGCATATGTGCTTGTAGTTGTGTTGTTGTTACCAGACTTGAGTTGTACCCTTTTTCATGTCTTCTGGCCACTGTGTACTTCACTGTTGCACTTCCAGATCTGGTCTTTTGTGGCCTGTTGCACTGTGAAGCATTCGAGTCTGTTTTGATCATTGCTCCATGTAGACTTGATATTGTAGCCAGACTAATGTAGTCTCTGATATTTCTATAATCTGATTACTATCTCAGCCTGGTTTGGTTGTACTTGATGCAGTCTTCATTAGCTCGTGTGTCTGGTCATGTGTTCTTTGATTTATACATTGAGTTGTACATTGCACTGTCTTTGTCTTTGTGTATGGCCATTCTTTGGTCTCTGACCATGTCTTTTGGCTCGACTTGAGCATTGTCAGATTGCATATGCAGCTGAGTCTATGTTGTGCATGATTTCTTTTGTTGACTGCGCACACGAGTTGGCAAGGCAGTGCACACGTGTATAAATGTACACGTGTGTACTGCAGCCACTCATGATTACCTGTCCCTGATAAGAATACTGATATGCACAGATATTACACAATCAAAAATGATGACAATAACCCATATATTTGAGACACCAATAAAAACAAATTTATATTTTTGCAAATTCAAATTTGTTTATTTTCATATTACTGCTGTAGTTGCTAATTATATAGGTACACAGGAGACAGGACAAGAACTGGAGCTGGACAATGCAGATAGATGCAGATGTGCAGACAGAGTGAAAAACTAAGTGTTGAGTGTTGTAGTGAGAAAAAAGAATGTGAATGTGAAATGTATGAAACCGGTGTATGTATATAAAGAGAGCTGAAAACTTTGTACTGTATAAGTGTTGAAATAAAATAATGTGTTGAATAAAAATACTGATTGAATTATATAAATTCTGTGCAATAGTATTATTATTCAATATGAATATTTATTCCTATATGTGTATAGTACAATCTGCAAACACATATATAAATTGATATATGTTTGTTATCATCAAACAAAAAATCACATCAAACAATCTCCCCCTTTTGATGATGACAAACATATATATTAAAGATTTTGAAATTCTAATAAATGTGTTTGAGCATGAAATATTTAGCTCCCCCTATATGAATGCTCCCCCTACAACTGAGACCACTCCCTATTTAGAAGATTTAGAAAATTATAGAAGAGTAAAAGAACTAAAGAAAATTAACTAACAACATTTAACAAATTTGTTGAAGTATTCCAAAAACATTTACTTTCTTATCAAAATCTTGTTCTTCTCCCCCTTTTGTTATCATCAAAAGACTGACAACACGAATGGAACAGTAGTGGAAAAAGATTTTTTTTTAAGTAAAAAAAAATGCAAAACAAAGAAAAAATCATAATATATCATAACGAGTTAACAAGTTCCACATTGTAGATAATGGATTGATGATTCGGTTTTTATATAATGAGAAGAGAGATATGTTAAAAATAATTTGACATTTAAGCACAAAAAATAAGCACTTACTAACCACGCATAACCATAAGGACTTTTAAATGGGATTAGCAGTTACTTATTAGTCTAAGCATCCTAAGTGAGACCAGAAAAATACTTAGCTACCATACTCCATTCATGCATAACCATAAGGACTTTTAAATGAGAATGGAATGATTGTAAAATAATTCACTCACATGCTCCATCCATGCATAACCATAAGGACTTTTAAATGAGAATAGATGCATGAGATATTTTTTTTTAAATTTTAAAAGAAATCACTCTTCTCATTTTACAAAACCATTATGAATGATAGAAAGATGGTAGAAATAGAAATGATCGTGGAATAAGTTACCAAGTTAATTATATTATGAAATATATTTTTCTTAATTTTGAAAAGAAATAAAACAAAAAATATTTCCACTACTGAATACCATATTCGAATCAATCTTTAAATAATATCCAAAATTGGTTTGAATCCTAGAAATTGAAGTTGAAAATAAATATCCAAGAATATTTCAACCAAAAAATGGAAAATGATTAGTCAATTTCTATAATCCCCAAATCCAAACGTAATCTGGAAAATCTGTCTTCGGGGAGGGGTTTTGTGAAAATATCAGCAAGTTGAATCTCAGTTGAAATATGTTCAATGCAAATGTCTTCCTTAGCAATGTGATCTCTAAGAAAGTGGTGTCTCACATCAATGTGTTTTGTGCGTGAATGATGAACAGGATTATTTGACAAGTCTATTGCACTTTTACTATCACATTTTAATGGAACTTGTTTATAAATTAAGCCAAAATCAGAAAGAGTTTGCATCATCCATAAAATTTGAGCACAGCAACGTCCTAAAGCAATATATTCTGCTTCAGTGGTGGATAATGCAACACAATTTTGTTTTCGACTTGACCATGAAACTAATGAATGTCCTAGCATGAAACATGTCCCACTAGTGCTTTTCCTGTCTACTAATTAACCAGCATAATCAGCATCAGAATAACCAACTAAATCAAAATTTTCACAAGAAGGGTACCATAGTCCAAATTTTTGTGTGTGTGAAAGATATCTCAAAATTCGTTTAGTGGCTTTCAAATGAGATTCTTTAGGATTAGATTGAAAACGTGCACACAAACACACAGAAAACATAATATCAGGTCTAGAAGTAGTAAGATAGAGAAGTGAATCAATTATCCCTCGATATTTCTTCTGATCAACAGCAACTCCTTTCTTGTCTTTGTCCAACATTGTTGATAGGCTCATAGGAGTTCTCAATGGTTTGGAGTTCTCAACTCCAAATTTCTTCAATAGTTCCAACACATACCTGGATTGTGCAATGAAAATACCATCACTGCTTTGCTTGATTTGAAATCCAAGGAAAAATTTCAATTCTCCAACCAAGCTCATCTCGAATTTAGCCTACATGACTTGTTCAAATTTCTCGCACAAGAGTTCATTAGTAGCACCATAAATGATATCATCCAAATAAATCTGAACAATCAAAAAATCGCTTCCTTTATGTAATAGAAACAGTGTCGTGTCAGCACTCCCCTTTTTAAAGCCATTTTCCAAAAGATATGTACACAGACAGTCATACCAAGCTCTAGGAGCTTGCTTAAGACCATATAATGCTTTTTCTAGTTTATACACATGATTTGGAAAATCATGATTTTCAAAACTGGGGGGTTGTTTAACAAAAACTTCTTCTTTCAAATCACCATTTAGAAAGGCACTTTTTACATCCATTTGTTTAAGTTTGAAACCCTTATAACATGCAAAACTTAGAAAAATCCTAATGGCTTCTAACCTAGCAACTGGAGCAAATTTTTCATCAAAATCTATGCCTTCTATTTGGTTATATCCTTTTGCGACCAACCTTGCTTTGTTTCTAATTACATTTCCTGATTCATCAAGTTTGTTTTTGAACACCCATTTAGTTCCAACAATTGGATAGTCATTAGGCCTAGGAACTAATTTCCAAACTTTATTTCTCTTAAATTGATTAAGTTCATCTTGCATTGCTAAAACCCAACTTTCATCATTAAGAGCCATTTCAACAGAATCAGGTTCAATCTCAGAAATAAAACCACTGTGACAACAAAACGCACACAAATTTTTATCAAATGAAGAGCGAGTGCGTATACCTTCCGTAGGATTACCTATAACCAATTCAGGAGGATGATTGGATTTGAACTTCAATCTATCAACATCAACAGTCCTACTTTCAGCTTTCTCACTAGATGTCCCTTCTTCAATGCCTTCATGATCTACCCCATCGTCAACCGCCTTTTCAGTCATCCTTTCCAGGTTAGATTCATCGAATTTCATATTGATTGATTCAACAATTGTTTTTGTTCGTTTGTTGTATATTCTGTAAGCCTTGCTCCTTGTTGAATAGCCCATGAAAATTCCCTCATCAGCCTTTGATTCGAATTTTCCAAGTTGATCACCCATGTTAAGAATGAAACAAGGACATCCAAATACACGAAAATAAGAAATGTTAGGTTTCCTTTCATGCCACAATTCATAAGACGTTTTGCCAAGTATTGGTCTAATCATTACTCTATTCATTACATAGCACGAAGTATTCACTGCCTCTGCCCAAAAGGTTAGTGGTAGTTTATACTCACTCAACATGGATCTAGCCAATTCTTGCAATGTACGATTTTTCCTTTCAACCACCCCATTTTGTTGAGGTGTTCGTGGAGCAGAAAATTCATGTTTTAAACCATTTTCTTCACAAAAGCTTTCAAAATCCAAATTTTCAAATTCGCCTCCATGATCACTTCTCAAAGTTTTAATTGAAACTCCTTTTTCATTTTGAACAAGTTTTGCAAATTTTGAAAAATAATCAAAAGATTCAGACTTTTTGGCTAAGAAATAAACCCATGTAAATCTAGAATAATCATCAACCAATACATAACAATAACGTTTTCCATTCAAGCTTGCAATTTCATTTGGTCCAAATAAGTCCATGTGAATTAATTCAAGGACCCTTGATGTGCTAACAATGTTTTTAGGGCGAAATGATGATCGACTAAGCTTGCCCAAGGAACATGCTTTACACACTTTATTATTTTTAAATTTCTGATGTGGTAACCCTTTGACTAATTCTTTCGTTTCAAGGTTTTTTAAGAGGCCCATGCTAGCATTTCCAAGTCTCCTATGCCATAAAGATGCCTCTTCGTCAGTGGCTACCAAACATCTAGAAAGATTTAGATTATCAAATGAAAGCGTGTAAACATTTCCTTTTCTTTTGCCCATAAAAACAATGTTATTAGAAGATTTATCAATGATTTTGCAAGCATCACTATCAAAAACCACATTCATACCTTTGTCACATAGTTGGCTAATAGAAATGAGATTGTGATGCAAATTATCGACGTATAAAACATTAGTCAAGGAAAAAGTGCTGTTACCTACTTCACCTTTACCAATAATCTTACACTTGCTATTGTCTCCCATGATCACATTTCCACCTTTAAAATTCTCTAGGTTAAGGAACTTTGATTTGTCACCTGTCATATGTCTAGAACAACCTGAATCTAGAAACCATTCTTGTTGCTCCTTAGCCCGCCAACAAACCTACATAGAGAGAGAGGAAGATGACTTAGAGAAACTCTTAGGTCCAATGATATTAGTGACTGAAGCATTGTGAATAAACAATCCCTTTGGAACCCAAACTTGTTTTGTCCTTTCCCCAATAGACATGAAATTTGTTTGTAGTATTCTTAGGAACCCAAACTTGTATAAATTTTGTGTTCTTGTTCCTATGGCTATAATTTTCAGCACGATGTCTAATTATTCCACATCTCGCAAAGACACTCTTACATTTTGCATTATCATCAACTTGTGTTTTCCCAAAGCCTAGTCCTTTTCTGTTGTTAGCAAAAAATTGATTTCCCAATAACATGTTGAATGATTTTTCTCCTCTTGAAAAGTTATCCAGAGTTTTCTCAAGATTTTGGACTTTGGTTTTTAGTGTTGTGTTTTCAGTCACAAGTGAGGTGCATCTATTTATAAAATCCTTTTTCCTAGTGTCAATGGTTTCCTTAAGACTCAAGTTTTATTTTTCAAGATTCTCAAAGCTATTCTTAAGTTTTGATAATTCTGAATCTAAAATTTTACATTTTTTACAGTCTAGGTTTTGAATATTTTCAAGTTCAGTTTCTAACCTAGTATTTTCATGGACAAGTTCTCTCCTATCAGATTTCAGTTTTTCAATTTTAGATTCAAGAGTATCAATTGTTTTAGTAAGATCATAACACATCAAAACAAGTTTTTTATAAGAATAGTCACTTACCTCACTAGATTCCTCTGAGCTTGCTTCTGAATCTGATTTTGCCATAAGACACAAATTAGCCTCCTCTGAACTATTATTCGAAGCTTCCTCTCCTTCTTCATCATCCCAAGTGGCTGCAAAGGCCTTCTTCTTCTTTTTCTTTCCTTTGTTGTTTTTGAGAAGTGGGTATTTTTGTTTGAAGTGTCCAGACTTCTTGCAGTTATAAAAAGTCAATTCATTATCGGAATTGTCATAATCTTTTGACCTATTACCATTTGTTTTCTTCTTGCATGGCCCGAATCTTGACCATTTTCTAAGATTATTGACAGCCATTGCAAGCTCTTCAATTGGATCTTTTTCTTCTTCATCGCTCTCTTCTTTGCTCTTCAAGGCAATCGTCTTCTTTTTTGATTCGGAGTTGTTGCGTTCCTCCTTTGTTTTTAGCTCAAGCTCATATGTCATCAAGTTGCCGATCAACTCCTCCATGCTTAGTTTACTCAGATCTTTCGATTCTTGTACTGCCGTGACTTTTGCCTCAAAGCTCATCAGTAAGACTCGTAGCACCTTCCTCACAAGCTCTACCTCTGTGAATACCTTCCCAAGCGCTCTAGCATTGTACACCAAAGTTGAAAAGCGTCCAAACATGTCCTTTATGCTCTCGCCTTTGTCCATCACAAAGTTCTCGTATTCATTGCTGAATAGGGCTAGACGAGACTCCTTGACTTGAGAAGTTCCTTCATGTGTCACCTCTAAGGTATGCGAAATTTCCTGCGCAGTTTTACAATGAGAAATTCTATTAAATTCATTCTTATCAAGAGCACAAATCAAAGCATTCACGGCTTTAGCATTTGTAGTTTTTAATTTCTTATCGTTAGCGTCCCACCTATCCTTAGGTTTAGGAATCTCAGTATCACCAACAGTTATAGTGGGAGATTTATAGCTACTTTCAATAATGTCCCAAACATCATAATCAACAGAACTAAGATAAATACCCATCCTAACTTTCCAATAAGCATAATCATTCCCATTAAACATGGGTGGCCTAGCAATAGATTGCCCCTCAGAAAAAGCATTATTTGGTGGATTCATGACTCTAGAGTTAAAGAAAAATACCGGGCTCTGATACCACTTGTAGGATCTAGATTAACCCTAGAGGGGGGTGAATAGGGTTATAGCAAATTTTCTCTAATTAAAACACGAAAACAAACTGCAGAGAAGTAAATATGCTGAAAAGTAAATCACACACAAAATTTACCCAGCTTCGGCAACCCCTGCCTACTGCTGCATTCCCAGATTTCTATTAGAATTAAACAGTCTCCCGCTTACAAACACTCTAACAGACTCGCAAACCCTGCTACCGCCTATAGAGTTTTGCAAACTCGCAAACCCTGCTTACTGAACTAATCCTAACTAGACAATCTGACACAACCTAAAACCTAGGTGGTGATTTACCCAGATTTGATTCGAAGAGTACAAACTTTAAAACTAAAAAAAACAACAAGAGCAAAAATAAAATAGAAAACTTGAAACCAATTTTTGCCCTTAATCAAAATAACCCTTGCCCAAAAATAAAACTAAAGTAAAAACTAAAGCCCTGATTAAATTATTAAGGCCGGCCCCTTTTTTTTCTTTAGCCCGTTTCTTTCTTGAGATAATGGCGGCTCTCGTTCTTCTGAAATTTGGGCTTTTGATTTTTGACGATGCCGATTGTGGTTGTCGCTCTATCGATTAATTTGCTCCTCTACTGATCAGTTGCTTGCCTCGAGATGATTGATTTATTCGTTCGTTGCTGTTAAAGCTCGGCTTCGGTATGTGATTTCTGCTCTGTGCTTTCTTTGATTTGATTGCTTGTACTCAATTGTTCTTCTGCGCTCACTATCGATGATGATTTTTGGGGATATTTATATAAGGTAGAAACCCTAGTACTTATCGTCTGATTTGATTTACTTGGCCTCCACGTCGTTGAATCTTTCCATTATTTTGTTGCGATATTTTGGATATTTGCTTCGTACCCACGGCTTTGATTTTGAAACGTTCGATCCTTTCTTGATCGATACGGCAGAAACTTTCCTATTTTATTGTAACTTCTGATTTTTGAGTTTTTCAATTTGTTAACTTATAAAAAATACGGCTTTGATTTTGATAGCTCTGGCTTTGACTTGACTTGATCATTGTCTTTGGCCTTGACTTTGTTTAACATTTGTACAGTTTCACTGGTACATTTGCTTTGTGTGCTTCGTCCCTTCCCTGTTGCACCTGCAACCTGATGTTGAACTTGATATTGTTCACTGTTTCATTGTTGTAGTCTTTGTGCTGCTCTTTGTCAATCTTGATTCACTACTAACAGGTACATATATTCATGTATCACTGTGTTGTGCATTGTACTTGTTTGCATCTGTTTATGATATCAGCTCTGTTTAGCTGCATATTTGTGCATATTGAGCCTTGGTCTGTGTTGCATGCATTGCTGTTGGGTTGCTTTGGGATTGAACTTGATTTGGTTTGTGACTTTGGCATTTGTACAGTTTCACTATAGAGTTGCTTCACCTGTGCATGTCATATTGTCACTGCATATGTGCTTGTAGTTGTGTTGTTGTTACCAGACTTGAGTTGTACCCTTTTTCATGTCTTCTGGCCACTGTGTACTTCACTGTTGCACTTCCAGATCTGGTCTTTTGTGGCATGTTGCACTGTGAAGCATTCGAGTCTGTTTTGATCATTGCTCCATGTAGACTTGATATTGTAGCCAGACTAATGTAGTCTCTGATATTTCTATAATCTGATTACTATCTCAGCCCGGTCTGGTTGTACTTGATGCAGTCTTCATTAGCTCGTGTGTCTGGTCATGTGTTCTTTGATTTATACATTGAGTTGTACATTGCACTGTCTTTGTCTTTGTGTATGGCCATTCTTTGGTCTCTGACCATGTCTTTTGGCTCGACTTGAGCATTGTCAGATTGCATATGCAGCTGAGTCTATGTTGTGCATGATTTCTTTTATTGACTGCGCACACGAGTTGGCGAGGCAGTGCACACGTGTATAAATGTACACGTGTGTACTGCAGCCACTCATGATTACCTGTCCCTGATAAGAATACTGATATGCATAGATATTACACAATCAAAAATGATGACAATAACCCATATATCTGAGACACCAATAAAAACAAATTTATATTTTTGCAAATTCAAATTTGTTTATTTTCAGATTACTGCTGTAGTTGCTAATTATACAGGTACACAGGAGACAGGACAAGAACTGGAGCTGGACAATGCAGATAGATGTAGATGTGCAGACAGAGTGAAAGACTAAGTGTTGAGTGTTGTAGTGAGAAAAAAGAATGTGAATGTGAAATGTATGAAACCGGTGTATGTATATAAAGAGAGTTGAAAACTTTGTATTGTATAAGTGTTGAAATAAAATAATGTGTTGAATAAAAATACTGATTGAATTATATAAATTCTGTGCAATAGTATTATTATTCAATATGAATATTTTTTCCTATATGTGTATAGTACAATCTACAAACACATATATAAATTGATATATGTTTGTTATCGTCAAACAAAAAATCACATCAAACACTCTCATCAACGCTCGCTGTCAAAAATTAGGCGATAAATCTCTATTTGGATGGCGTGAAACACCTCGATTCATGTACTCAAATGTTGGATCGAGAACTATATGAAAAGGAGAAATGATCTACGTACAACCTACATACTAATTCTATTGGTTCCTACTTCCCAAGATTATAATGACCCTTTTAAAGAATCACCATTTTACTTAAGAACATTACTTTAGTTTATTAACATTATATAACTCAAATTCATTTTAGTATGATATACTCTTCTATATCCAAAAGAGTATATACAATTTCAAACCTTAAATTGGTTTTACTTAACATAGGATGTTCAACAAATTTAAAAATTTATTTATTAAACCACTCTTAATCAAGATATCTTTTTATTTTGAAAACTCTATTCTTTTAAGGGACTCGAGAACACAATATCCAGGTTTAATTTCAAAAAACCTTTTGAAATGATACTTTATATTTAACCCTTTTGAAAACATAATATATAGCCCGAGTAACTCTAAAATGATATCAAGGATTTGAGCGCTACCAAATAGTATTATATATCTCTTTTACTAAGTAGGGAAATACTCAAGAGAAGTGTTTACCATTCGAACACATCTCTTACCCATTTTAGTTATTTCCAAGACACTTGAACTGGTTAATCATAAAAATATTTCTTTCTTTACAAATTCCCTTTTGAAACAATACTATTTATAGGTGTTTGTCCATTTTTTGTTTGCAAGTGGTGTGTGATCTTTGGCCAAACCATCCTACAACCGAATCAATGCATCTTCGAGCGATGCTGAACCAAACTTCATCGAGCCACTGCCGAATCAGGGGCCTGCTACCGAACCATCTAGAACAACCTGCCGAACCATCCCCTATCACCGAGTCACCGAACCAACTCCACTGCCGAACCATCCCCTATCACCGAGTCAACGAACCAACTCCACTGCCGAACCATCCCCTATCACCGAGTCACCGAACCAACTCCACTGCCGAACCATCCCCTATCACCGAGTCACCGAACCAACTCCACTGCCGAACCATCCCCTATCACTGAGCCACCGAACCAACTCCACTGCCGAACCATCCCCTATCACCGAGTCACCGAACCAGAATGCTCCCGAACCAAGACGTACCAGGCCAGATCACATCAGCCCAGGCCCATCAGCAACTATACACATCCTAGACCCCTACCCCCAGCCTCACTCTATAAATAGAGTGGCAGGGGTACAACAATGGGGGACAAGTTGGAGAGCTCAAGCACGGATAGGACTTTCAAACGACTTTCTTTTACTTGTATCAAAGCTTTGTACTTGTAATCAAAACAAGAGAAGAGAAATAACATATAAAGTGGACGTAGGCACATTCTGGTTGAACCACTATAAATCTGCGTGTCTTTTACAGTTTAGCCCCTGCTTTTCATATATTTGCATAAATCTCCAAAATCACTAAGAACAACATAAGATCTACTAAATCATACAACTTTGAGGTGTTTGTCCATTTTTTGTGCAAACATTTTTGGTGCTTTCACTGAGAGCTAGAAGCTCGAAGCTTCAGCTTCATCCACTTAACAGTTTTCCTAACAGCATCGTTCGCCACTTGGAAAACATGCCTCCCAAACAGAGAAAAGATGTTAACAAAGGAAAAAACATCGCATCCAGCAGTCTTCCAGATCCAGCTGTCACGAATCAAGTAAATCGTCCTCCTCCATCAGCAATAACAAATGAAGGACAGGCTAATCCTACCACTCCTGCCACAGAACAGCCCGTAGCAATTACTAGGGCAGATTTAGACAGGATTGTGGTTGAAGTAACTAACCGCTTCACGTCCCAGCAGGAAGCCTTGGTGGACCATCTCATGTCACGCTTAAGGGATGCTGAAGAGTCTAATCGCAACACCGAATCATGGGGCGAGTCCCAGTCTGGAGGATCTCAGAGACAACAAAGATCTTCCTTCTTCGAAGGAGCTAACGACAGAAGTGACCATGGTAGGAGCCGAGATCGAGCACAGCCCGAAGTTAGGCCTGAGGAAGCACTTGGAACCGAACCCAACAGGGGAGGTACCGGGCAAAGGTCAACTGTAGCTGAGCCTGTCATACTGCCTAACCATGAAAACGCCAGTGAACGGGGCCGAGCTAGAGTCCAGCCCGAAGTTGGACCCAAGGAAGTGCTTAGATCAGAGCCCGGCGGGGGAAGATCAAGGCAAGGGCCAACTGTAGCTGACCCTAGCATGCTCCCGGAAGATCAAAGGCAGCCACTGGAAAATATGAGGGATGATAGACGATACCATCCCTATAGGTCATCTGGTCGGAATCAATCCCGCAGAACAGAACCAAACTCATTTCTATCTGCTCCAAATTCTGATGAAAGGATGGCGCGCTTATTCAGAGAGTGTGTCCAACGGGAGCAAAGAGATAGAGGGATAGGCGCTAGGGTAACCAGCCCTTTCGCCCGCAATATCGAAATCGCTATCACTCCCCGAGAATGGAAGATGCCAACAATGGAACCTTACAAAGGAACCTCCGACCCCGTTGTACACTTACAGAGGTACACACAACATATGCTCATGAGTGGAGCAACAGAGGGAGTACTGTGCAAATGCTTTTCGCTCTTCTTAGCAGATCTCGCTACCTCCTGGTTCTGTCATCTACCCCAGGGATCCATCAGCTCGTGGGAAATGTTGAAAGAAAAGTTTATCAGTCAGTTCTGTATCCATGTGGAACAACCTAAGGACGCTTATTCCTTATCCAGCGTCAAACAGAAACCTGGAGAGAAACTGCAACAATACCTAACCCGATTCAATGCCGCAGCAGCCGCGGTCCAAGACGCCGATGAGAAGCTTATCCTAATGGACCTCTGTAGTGGTGTGCATCCGGACACCAAATTTGCTAGGAGATTGACGAAAGAAAAACCAGCTACTTTACCCGATTTCTTCCACGAAGCCGGGAAATATATGAGGCTTGAGGATGCTGCCGTTGAGGGGCAGTCAGGGCAGCAGAATAAGGCAACTCACAGCAATGCCCCTGCTGTAGCAAGGGACGTTCGAAGAAATGATTCCAGGGACAATACTAGGGGCAAGAAGGGAGAAAAACGCCTATATCGGCCTGGACCGAGATTTGACACTTACACTCCTTTGAATGAGACCGTCGAAAATATCTTCCTTGCCACCCAAGGCGAAGTTAGATACAAACGCCCACCATACAAGAAGGAACCAGATAACGCGCAGAAGTCTGGAAAGTTCTGCCGCTTCCACGAATCTCATGGGCATGACACCAATGAATGCCATCATCTCCGGGACTTGATTGAGGAACACATCAGAAGGAAGAAACTGGAACGCTATGTAAAAGGTCAGGACAGGACTCCAGCTCCTGCCAATGAGAACCCAAGGCTACCCTTACCGGAGATCGGCAGAGGAAACCGCAACACTAGCAGCTCTAGTCAAGAGAAGATAGTGGTCCATACCATCTCGGGAGGACCGCACATCGCTGACAGAAGCTGGAAAGAAATGGAATGATATGGAAAGTCGCTTAGAGATAATAAAGACTGTGTCAATTCAGTTATAGAAGAGCGCCACCCGAAGCGGAAAGAAAGTGATGACATCACATTCGGTAAGCGTGACCTAGAAGGAAGGCAATACCCTCACATGGATCCCATGGTTATCTCTGCCCGGCTCGGCCCCGCCGAGGTTTACCGAATCCTAGTAGACACTGGAAGCTCAGTAAACATCCTGTTCAAACATGCATTCGACAAAATGAAGCTATCAATAAAGGATGTATCTCCCTGCGATAAACCACTATACGGTTTCACTGGGGATGCAAAGATGCCCATCGGGCAACTGGACCTCTTTGTTGAGATTGGAAGCCATCCCCGCTCCATTGTACGGAAGCAGACGTTCGTGCTAATAGAAAGCCATTCGGCCTACAACGCCTTCTTAGGAAGACCAGCCTTGTCTGACTTCCAAATTGTCCTAGCCCCATGGTGCCTAAAGATGAAGTTTCCAACGGACAATGGAATAGGGGAAGTAGAAGGAGACCAGGACGTTGCTCGAGACTGCTATGTGACTGAACTTCGCAACAACCACAGGAAGGATAAAGGGAAGGGTGTAGAGATTGCCCTCTGCACGAAAAGTCTAGAAGCATAGCAACTAAAGAAAGCCCCTCCTCTTCGATATACCAGCGACCCTTTCAATGAATTAGACCCTAGGGACAAAGAGGAGGAGGCCACCGCCGAGCCTGCAGAGGCTATGGAGTTTATGTCTGTAGACAAGCACGACTCAAGTAGACTATTGAAAATTGGGTCCCAACTAAAAGTCGAATTGAAGGAACAACTCATCGATTTTCTCCGCCACAACTTGGATGTATTCGCATGGTCACACGCTGACATGACCGGAATCTCCCCCGACATAGCATGCCACGTATTAAACATTGATCCTACCAAGGCGCCCGTAAAACAAAGAAAGAGAAGTATGGGGGCAGAACGATCAGAAGCCCTCGATGAAGAAGTAAAGAATCTACTCGCCAATGACTTCATACGAGAAGCTATCTACCCAGAATGGATCTCCAACCCGGTGCTGGTAAAGAAGGCTAATGGGAAGTGGCGAACCTGCATTGACTTTTCCAACCTAAATGACGCATGCCCAAAGGATTGCTTCCCACTTCCCCGAATCGACCAACTTGTAGACAGCACAGCCGGGCACGAACTCCTATCTTTTATGGACGCATACTCAGGATATAACCAAATTCCTATGCATGCTCCCGACCAAGACCACACTAGTTTCATCACCGACCGGGGTTTATACTGCTATAAGGTAATGCCTTTCGAACTTAAAAATGCAGGAGCCACCTACCAGCGCCTCGTCAACAAGATGTTTGCAGGGCTAATAGGACAAACTATGGAAGTATATGTGGATGACATGCTGGTAAAGTCAAGGAAAGCCAAAGATCACGTAAGCCACCTAGAAGAGATGTTCCAGGTACTTCGACAGTATGGAATGAAGTTGAATCCACTAAAGTTCTCCTTCGGACTGTCTTCAGGAAAGTTCTTAGGATCCATCGTCCATGCCAGAGGGATTGAAGCAAACCCTGAACAAGTCCGAGCGCTAAGGGATATCAAGATACCTTCCACTCGGAAAGAAATGCAAAGTTTGAATGGAAAAGTGGCCGCCCTAAGCCGATTCATCTCCAAGGCAACGGACAAGTGCATTCCCTTTTTCGAAGCTCTAAAGAAAGACAAAGGAAAGTTCGAATGGACTGACGAATGCTTAACCGCTTTCCTTAACTTAATCGAACACCTCCAGAAACCACCGGTACTCTCAACTCCAAGCAAAGGCGAAGAATTATACCTATACCTCGCTGTGTCATCTCACGCCTTAAGCGCTGCCTTGGTAAGGGAAGACAACCGCACGCAGCGGCCAGTTTACTTCGTCAGCAAGAGGTTTACCGGGGCAGAAGTCAGATATCCTAAACTTGAGAAGCTAGCATACTGCTTACTAATCACATCACGGAAACTGCGTCACTACTTCCAGTCCCATTCCATCAAAGTTCTGACCGATCAGCCACTAAGGCAGGTACTCCATCGTCCCGACACTTCTGGGCGACTACTTAAATGGTGCATTGAACTAAGTCAGTATGATATCACCTATCACCCTCGCACCGCCATCAAGGGACAAGCCATGGCTGATTTCATTGCAGAATTCACTACCAACGAAGATAAGGAGAAATTGGAAATAGCAAAAACATTCAAAGGACGACAAAATCAGCTTAAGTTAAAGAATTGCACATCAAGAATAGAGCTATTTATTACAAGTAGCAAGAATTACAACCTAAAAGTTACTCTACTGTTTTAAGACTAACATATACAGCCATGTCAAGTACACAAAAAGAATTCTCCAGGTCTAATCAGGGAGCCGGCTGCGTTGGAGTCTTGTCCTTGTCCTGTTGCCCACCTGTCCAGTCATAAAAAGAAATCATTAGTGATAAGCAACAGAGTTAACAAGAGAAGAAACTAGTGAAGTAGAGGTTACCAGCAACTTCCCCTTGATCGTCTTGGTCGTCATCCCCTACTTCCACGCCTGCCTCCTCAACCGCGAACAACCTCATCCCCTCTTTCACCGCTGTCTTCTCCTCCTTGGTAAACTGAGCGGTGACCACATCCATCCTAAAGGCCACTCCACCCTCCTTATCTGCCTCAGCCTTGGCCTCCTCTAGAGCCCTGAGGTAAATCCTAGCCATAACCCGGGGGTAGTCGTCCATCCAAGATAAGCTGCCCTGCTTCCAAGTGCGAAAGTACATGTCCTGCAGCATATCGTCCATCATCCCCTCATTTTCCTCGAACTCCCTCATACGAGCCTCAGAAACCGATAGCCTTGCAACGGCAGCATCCCTTTCCAGTCGGTATCGCGAGTAGTCAGCCTGAAGGGACCTCCTCATCACCTCCATCTCCTCCTTAGCCTGACCTGAGCAAGCTCTGCGGCTTCAAGCTTCCCCGACAGCTCCTCTACCTGCTCAAGATCCGCCCTCCGAACCTCGTCCACTGTCGAGATGGCCATATTTATCTGCTCCTTGCAAGCAGCCTCCATCTTCCGTAATTCCGCCTTACTAGCCTCCTCCATAGTCTTCCTCAACCGCCCGGAGGCAGCCTCATGCTGAGAAATCTGAGTGGCCTGATCAGCAAGCTGTTTGGCCTGGTCCGAAACCATCAATCGTAGTCGGATGTTGGCACTCCCAATCTCCTCTCCAGCCTTAACCAGCCGGGCATGATGCCCCATCAGCTATTTAGTCTCCTCCGCCACCCGATCAATATTAGCCTTGGCCTCATCTCCCATGGTAACTATCCGAGTGGTAAGTAAATCGAGATCTAAGGACTTAGCCTCATCAAGCACCCGTACCATGGGATTACGGGGAAGAAGGTGCTCACCGGTAACTTCGTCGAAGGTAATATCATGGGAACCTGGATCCAGATCAGGATGACCCGCAAATGGATTACGAGCCAAACCAGGACGATCAATCTGCATAACGGTAGGATTCTCAGACGGGTGCGGAGAGAGTGCGAACTCAGTATCCTCCTCCATGATATCATGAAGAGGCTGAACTAGGGGCTGAGGACTGAGTGAAGGTTCGGATAAGGGATGACTCCTTTTTCTCTTCTGAATACCCTCTTCAATAACCCCGAGAAGAGGACGGTAGCCGACTACATCCCCGGAACGGTGGGTCGGAGTCTTTGGCTTGGCGAAAGCTTTGGAGAGCTTGTATTGTTCAAGCCTGTGCCGAAGATCAGAGACCTTGGCCGTTTTACCTGCCCCTGATATGAAGAACAAGTGTCACAAGCTTACATTGATCCATAATTCGAGAAACGCGGTAAATTAAAAGTTAAAAGAAGAAAGGAAACACATTAGTTATACAAACCCTGGGGAGGAGTAGGATACTGCAATGAGTCCTGGATTTCATTCCAGGACGGGAGCGGATCATAAAATATTCCTAAGTCCCTATCATAAATGGAGCCTGCAGGAGTCAAAAGTTCACCTTGAGTCGTCGGAGCCACCTTGGCTGGAATAGTCTGAGAAGACTCACTTGCACCAGTCCCGGCCTTGTCAGCCTTCCCGAATTTCTCTACCAAAGCCGTTTCTCCATCCAGCCCCTCGAAAGCTCGGTTGAATGCATCATCCGTCCAGTCCTGAATCACGCCTGCTTGCCCAGGAAGCAAGGCCCCGATGCCATCGCCACCATCACCACCTTCACGGTCATCTCCACCCTCACCTCTCTCCTCCTCTACATCTTCCTTCCCCGGAGTAAGTGGACAAGCGCTGGGGGAAGGACCATCCGACTTCTTAAGCTTCTTACCTCCGACCATTGGAGATTTTGAGAAAGGTTTCCTCTTGCCACTCTCTACTGTGACACCTCCCTTAGCTTGAGCAGCCGCCCTCTCCTCCGCCGTTTCCCTCTGCTTGACTACTGACTGCTGTGGAAGGATCAAATTATACTCCAGAAGAGTCGCATTTCTGATCAAGTAAGCAGCCGATCTATCTCTCCCGGGGATAGCTTCTATCTCAGCCGCCATCTGAACCAAGCGATCAGTCTCCACAACCGCAAAGCCACCTGTCGCTAGCAAAAATTGAAAACATATGAGAAGAAGCATCGCAACCAGAATGGAAATTATAAATAAAGCATCGACTTACATCCAGAGGTGAAACGCCGAATAGAAACAGAGTCATCCCTGACGAAGAACCACTCCTTCTTGAACATGCTGTACTTAGAATACAGATCCAAGACCGGCTTGAAGGTTACAGCTGACTCCAAGCTGATGTATGGGGACCCCTTCTTATAGCCCCTCAGATTATATAAATACCGGATCTCCCGGTTGGAAGGAGCACGCCCATGCTTCCTCTGAAAGATGACAAAGAGGCTCACCAATATAGTATAAGAGTTGGGTTGAAGCTGGAATGGGGCCACCTTTAGATATGTAAGAAAGCTGAGTACCCAAGCATTAAGAGGCGGGATAGTACCACACATGCAGTGGTATCTACTGTAGGCAAAGTACCCTTCGGGAGGGTCATATGGCATGACTTCTCTCCCTGGCAACAGCATTCGCGCCCTATCAATTCCGAAAGAACGGGAGATGACATCAGCTGCTCTTCCTTAAGGGAGCTGGGAAAGCAATCGGGTGGGGAGTTCAGAAGCTCCTGAGGGCCGTACCCGTCCACTAGTGATCTCGGGGTAGATCCGTGACGTTCCGGTCCTGGCTGAGTAGGCGGCACTGCGGAAGATTCTCCTTCGCCCTGGGACTTCTTTTTATCTGATCGAGTTTCTAATTTTCTAGACATTTATCTGCAAACACAAAGGAGTGCGTCGTTAGAATAAAGGAAGTAAAGGAGAAAGTGTGTGCAGTCTGGAGTTTCGCTCATAATTCAAGTCATAGAAGTACATTCGGCACCCAGAGTAAAAGTTTATTCGGCACCCAGAGTAAAAGTTCATTCGGTAGTACAGAGTAAAAGTTCATTCGATAGTACAGTATAAAAGTTCATTCGGTAGTACAGTATAAAAGTTCATTCGGTAGTACAGTGTAAAAGTTCATCCGGCAGTAAAAAGGTCACACCTGGTTCGGCTAACACAACTGATTCGGCAAAGGGTAGGAATTTTAATTCGGCAATCAGTCGGTTCGGCTATCTCAGACGGTAAGGAAACAACGGTGGCGTAGCTCCCATATTTATAGGCAAGGGAGAGGCCACCGAACCAATCCATCCGGCACGCAGGACCGAACAAGGACGACCAGGCTTAAACAAAGCATGCCCTGTGCATACACACGCCCTACTTTGGGGGGCAAGTGTTGTGTGATCTTTGGCCAAACCATCCTACAACCGAATCAATGCATCTCCGAGCGATGCCGAACCAAACTTCACCGAGCCACTGCCGAATCAGGGGCCTACCGAACCATCTAGAACAACCTGCCGAACCATCCCCTATCACCGAGTCACCGAACCAACTCCACTGCCGAACCATCCCCTATCACTGAGGCACCGAACCAACTCCACTGCCGAACCATCCCCTATCACCGAGGCACCGAACCAACTCCACTGCCGAACCATCCCCTATCACCGAGCCACCGAACCAACTCCACTGCCGAACCATCCCCTATCACCGAGTCACCGAACCAGAATGCTCCCGAATAAGGACGTACCAGGCCAGATCACATCAGCCCAGGCCCATCAGCAACTATACACATCCTAGATCCCTACCCCCAGCCTCACTCTATAAATAGAGGGGCAGGGGTACAACAATGGGGGACAAGTTGGAGAGCTCAAGCACGGATAGGACTTTCAAACGACTTTCTTTTATTTGTATCAAAGCTTTGTACTTGTAATCAAAACAAGAGAAGAGAAATAACATATAAAGTGGACGTAGGCACATTCTGGCTGAACCACAATAAATCTGCGTGTCTTTTTACAGTTTAGCCCCTGCTTTTCATATATTTGCATAAATCTCCAAAATCACTAAGAACAACATAAGATCTACTAAATCATACAACTTTGAGGTGTTTGTCCATTTTTTGTGCAAACAATAGGTAAATAGTTCTTTAATAAAATCACCCACTAGTTTCGGATCCATTCGGATTAGAACTCGTTTCGATTGTACAATGACAAAGAGGATAATTTACTAAGTGCACTATCATATCTGCCTAAGCAAACATTCGATTTTCACTTAGAAGATTATTCCGATTATCACAAAACAAATCAAAACTCCTTCCTGAACTGTCCAAAGAAAACTTTACTTTCAAATCCATTTTAAAATATTTATATCTTAAAATCTCTTTAAGTACCATTACCACAACTTTTCCAAAATCATTTAAATCTTTATCAAAGCCATCGGGATTTAATATTCTCACAATCCATTTCATTTTTATAAGATCATCTAAAGATTTTCTTTTAACTAAATACATTATATTATAAACCCAATTTTAACCCTACATCTCATTGATAACTATATAGACTTTTGGAAATCATTCCTTTATATATAAAATATATCCCAGGTAAAATAATTTCATTTACCAATTTTTAAACAATATTATGTCAATTGGACTTGTTCAAGTGTTTAGGAAATTCCTATCGATAACGTTGGCCGAACGCATCGACCAGAATTCTTAAGCCACTCAACAGATAAAAAAACATAATATAAAACATTTTTACTCATTAACAAATATGCACTCATATTTATAACACACTCAGGCTCATTCTAGGGTCTCACTTACCCTATCTCAGATGAGTATACCCCCACCAGGGCCAAGGTTCTCGCTTAACCTTTACCTCCGATACCAAATGTAACGAATCAATTTTTCGAGGGTCGAAAATCTGGTTCGTTACACCGATGGCCCATGGCGGCGACAAAGGCTGAATGAATGGAAATCGAAGATTGGGTTCGTTGGAGCAAACGGCAGTAGGAGGGGGTGCAAGGCCGGTGGCGATAGGAAGCGTAGGGTCAGGGCGAGCTAGGGGCGGCGTGCGAAGGGCTCTGGTGCAGTGTGGGCGATGGTGGGGCTAGGTGAAGTCGCGGTTTGACGAAGACTGGAAATAGGTGGCATTTGTTTTAAAGGAGTAGGATTAAGTTATAATTAAGGGTAATTAGTATGTATAGTTTATAGCTAGTGATTAATTGATAATATTTAAAATCGATAATTTATAAGCCGTATAACTTTCTCATATTAGGTCCAAATTGAACGCGGTCAGTCACGTTAGGATCGTATTGACAAAATCTATGTTATGAAGTTGGATTGGAATAATTTGGAGCTTGTAGGAATTTTTGTTAAAATTGAACGACCGTTCGATTTTAATTCAAACTTGGATCCCTTAGGCGATTACTTGAATTTCAGTGAGTTAATTCACCTCTCTAGCCCACCTATATTTTTATATAAGTGTGGATAATTTATTTTTGATTAGTTGTTGACTGTTTGAATGATTTACTATTTTATTTGCTGGTTTCAATATATTCCCACTCTATAGCGGATGAGACCCTATTAAATTCAGATGTAAGAGCGGATGACCCTTTGTATATGATCCTGCCTCAAAGCGATTAATTTATATTTTATGATTATATACTGTATGTAATGCAAGGGGACAGGTTGGAGGAATCCAACATGATTCCTCAGCATTATTGATTTTAATTTCAATAATATTCCTCTCATATGAACAATTGGATATTAAACCTGCTTGTTAGCTCTTTTGATTATGACATTGTTATATGTTTGAAACTTAAACCCTGTAGTGATATGAAATCAATAATCAATACTGGTTAAGCGTTTGGTAGTTATTGGTCTCAAATTAGTACACTAAAAACATTATTAAATTTGCATTTGAGTTTGAAATAGGTTTTGAGACAGAAATTGATTTCGAATCTGAAATTGGGTTTTGAAAATATTTTCTTTTTAAAGGATTTAATTTCTATTTCACTCCAACCTTATTATGTATCTTTTCTAGTCATTTGGAAATGTTTTAAGTTTATATATTATTTTTTTTAAATATTAAAGTTTAACATTATTTTAAAATTTATTTATTTATAATTAATATTGTTTTAAAATGTATTTATTCATATCTGATATTGTTTTAGAAACTATTTATTTATATTTAATGTTGTTTTACTTATTTATCAATATTTCAATATTTCGAAAAGTTAATTATTTAAATAATTAATATGGCTTGAAATAAATAAAGTTTTTTTAAAAAAAATTTGGAAATAAATTATTATTATTTATGATAATGTTAAAGATTAATTATTATCGTTATTTAATGTTCGTTTCTTTAGAAGATTAGGTGGTTATCATTTTAGAAAATGGGTTTTTTACCTTCCGTTGGCTCTTCTGGGGGATTAATGATAGGTTGGCGAGATAGTTATTTTAAATTTCTTCAGTGTATTGTGAAGCATCATTCTCTTCATGTTATTCTTATTAATCTTTCTGATAACTCTTTATGAAATATTTCTAATGTTTACGGGCCTAATTCTAAAATTAATAGGAGAATTTTATGGAATGAATGCCTAGAATTTAGATCCCTTGCCTCGGGTTCTTGGATTATGGGGGGTGATTTTAATGTTATGCGTTTCATAGGTGAGCGTTTTCCTAGGGAAGGGGATTACTCTGCTATGGAGGAATTCGATCAATTTATTTTTAACTCAAATTTGATTGAAATTCCTCTCTCTAATAGAGAATTTACTTGGAGTAACGCTCGAGAGTGTTAGCATTCTAAGTGGGAAATGCTATATAAAAGATAAAACATTGCCTCAAGCCTCATCAACCAAGAATGACTAAAACATGGGAGATGCAGTAAGCTAATGGTTCACTCCAAATTATGGTATGATCATCCATATCTAGAGTCGATATTATCTCTCATTTATATGCTTTGGGGCCCATTAACAGAGAGGTGATCATATTCGATGCTATTAGTCAAGTGGTAGGTCGGTTCTATGTTGGTAGGAGATCCCGGCGAGGTCCTCGATGTTATTTTATCTAGAGATGCATCGTGATGGGCGGTACCCCAGTGGCCTAGTCATTGTATGGAACCCAGTCTCCAGTAAGCGCCATACGGACTTAGTTGTGCCCAACTATGCTGAATGTGAGATGCAAGCATTTCAAATATATTCATATTTTACTTTGACCCGTAGACATTATTATATTATCAATGGATTTTCTATAGAAAATGTTTTGGTTATCCTATGGTAAAAACCCGTCTGTGTTTATGTGCAGCGTGGTCTTACGAGATACCTTTATTTTCAAAAGAGTTTTGAAACAAAAAAATTCAACTGGGTTTGTTTTCTCATGCTGGTTTACCAGACAGACTCAGATGTTATGTTATAATAATGCTCAGGTCATACTGAGCATATTTATAGTTTTAGTTTGGATGCTTGGAGCTTCAGGAGACGAGCCGGAGGCCCAGAGACGTATTTGCGTATATGGTTATTTTATGGTGCATTCATTGCTGTATTTATCGGCAATTGTGAGAATTGATTGTTATAACTATTCGTGCTGAAATAGGTTAGTATAATCTGATTGATGTATGTATGTTACATTTCATCTTTGTGTAAAGATTTATTGTATATTATCGTTTATTCGTTCTATGTGTTCTTTAGTTTTCTTCTTATCTTCTTCCTCTTTCTTTCCCTAACAATCGGGTTTTTCGGCATTTCGATTGCTTGGTATGCAATACAGTGGACGTATCAGTGTCGATTTTCGAGGGTCGAAAATCCCGGCGGTTACACTTGGTATCAGGGCTGAAGGTTAAGCGAGAAACTTGGCTTTGGTGAGGTACTCATTATAGATAGGATTAGTAGCACCCTAGAATGAGTTTGAGTGTGTGTATGTATGTATATGTATGTATGTGTGTGTGTGTATATATGACCGCGTACTTGTTAATGATAAAATAAAGTTTTATATTATGTTGATCGATCTATTGGGTGGCTTATGGATTCTGGTCAATACGAGTAATTAACATTATTGATAGGGGTCTCTAAACACTTGAACAGAGAAATTCAACATAATATTGTTTTGAAATTGGATAAATGAAATAATTTCACCTTGAATATATTTTATATATAAAGGAATAATTTTTCACAAATTATTGTAGTATATATGATGTGTCTAGTTGTTAGTGAATGATAATATTTGATTATTATCATTTGTTTTTTATTGTTTGTGTTCTAATAAAGGTTGATATTTATTATAATGTAAACAAAGATAAACAATTAATAAATGGTTTTGTATAACCATAGTGAAATTGTATATATTAGGAAAATTGATAAATATGATTGTAAATAAAAAGGATTTAAAAGCTGAGAATTTGAGCATTTAAGTCCCGTTGATTTTTTAAATTGTTTTTTAAGGTTTTGGAAGAGTAAAAATAATATTATTTCGAAAATATTTGGATGGAAATATTTTAAAATGGGATTTAAAAGAAATAAAAGCACTGAACTCTCTTCGGTCGTTGGAAAATAAATTCGATGATGGCTGCAGCATTATTGGCGTTCATTTACGTGTTTCCAAGAGAGGAATTGCTACCATTGGAGTTTTGTTTTGGTAAAACTAGTTTTGGTTTTAAAATTCAAATGTATGATTCAAAATACAAAGAAATTATTTATAGTATTGTTTCACAATAATTTAAAATAAGAACCGGGTGTTTAAACTCTGAAAATTTTCATTCAGGTGTTTTATGAAAATATGAGAAAATAAGTTTTACAACTTATAAATTTTGAGAATTAGTAAGTTAGAACAAATTTTTAAATTTGTTGAATATAAATGTCAACAAAAGTAAATTTGAAATTGAACCATGAAGTGAAATTCAACTTAAGTTAAGTTAAATGAAATGATTTTTAATTGATTGTGATTTGAAATGAATTAATGAAATCAACTAAATAAATAAATTAGTGAATTCAATATAGTTTACAATGTTGTTTGATAGAATTGAATATTGGAATTGAACAATGAAATGAGCTAAATGAAATTGGAATTGATTTGAATTGAATATGAACTTAAGTTGTATAGTGATAATAACATTAGAACTGTTGTATAAAATGTTTATAAACTTAATTAATGGTTTTATGGAATGATTCCTAAGTGATATTAGTGTTAAAGGAAATATACTAAACAAATTGAATGTGAATAAATGAATGTAAATAAAAGAATCTAAATAATGAGAAACCAATTGAAATAAATATGTAAGTTGTTCGTATATTATTTTATTCGCATAACTGTTTGATCCAGATTCAAATATACAAATTCGAGATAATTTACATCGGTATGAGTTAGAATTTTCACTTGATTCTCAATGGCGAACACTGGATATGGATTTTTGATTAATTCTGGAGTTCTCTATCATAGTATATGGAAATGCAAGGAGAATGACGGTTTTAAATCAAGGAA
The DNA here is from genome assembly GCA_030737815.1 of Allium fistulosum. Lineage (NCBI taxonomy): Eukaryota > Viridiplantae > Streptophyta > Magnoliopsida > Asparagales > Amaryllidaceae > Allium > Allium fistulosum. The sequence goes on along the minus strand of CM060902.1, from coordinate 1,361,424,648 downwards.
CCAGATCTGAGTCCGCACTAGAGCGGTCGTGTGAATGATACAAGTTCGAAAGTGAAATTGTGTGATCGAGCGAGCAATCAGATCTGATATTGCATACAGTTGATATACGTATATCGTACGAGCTTTAATAAATTAAATGTAGACATTGGAAAATGCAAATCAATATGGTTATGAATTAATTGAATGGGTATTATTTGATTAATGGTTTACCTTGTTACATTGGTTATATTTGCATATAGTTATTGTATTAGTACATGTTATATATTGATATTACTTTCCCTATAAATGTTCTAATTGGTTTTTGAGTGATTAGTAGGTACAGATGGTGTATGCTTCGCATTTGGAGCTCGGTTTCGCAAATGGTTGTATATGCTTGCTAATGCTAATAAAAGGTACACATCTCGGATTACATACCGTAATTTTATTTTTTTCCCTATTGGATGCCTCATCCTTGAAGATGAGATGTATATTTGAGATTATATATATTGTAAATTTTTCTGATCGAACCGCGCAAAGGAGACGTTGGCGAAATTTTCCATAAATATAAGGCACTAGAAAAATTATGAAAAAATTTTGAAGAAATTTTTGGTAACTAAAATTTGATGTGTATGTCATAACCTAGAGTGGTATTAGTTAGTAACTATGAATGAATTAAAGATTTTAAAAATGTGATAACTATGAGTGAAAATAGCCTTCCAGGGCACTGTTTGGGATTTGGACGAACTTCGTTCCATTGGATCCGTAACAGTGTATTATTGTATGTTAATGAATTTCGTGATTATCGGACATATCCTTTGGTCGTGCAAGCTCGAAACGCGTATAAATTAATTATAGAAATTTATATAATATTACTGGGTTTGAAAAGCTATCTTTTGTATATGATCGAATTGGGTCTCGAGACTAGTTCCATTGTGTGTGAAATAGGGGTGTTACATATAGAATGCCAGGCGTCACAACTCATTTGAAGTTTAAGATTTTCGGACGTTTAAAGCTTGATATTTTAAATTAATATATATTTATTTATTTATTTATTTACCATGCTTAAGCCCATACTCCTACACTGTTCATCACCACACTTTTCACTCTTCAAACCCACGTTCAGCCCATACCTCCCCTCACTCGAACCCATACCCCATCGCTTATAAAACCACTTCTTCCCCTTTTATATTTTTTAGTTTCGGAAAATTTAAAATCTACCAAATCGAACGGCTCACAATCATCGTAACCCTTCCAAGCATTTTCAGGCAAGGTCACCAACTAACGAAATATCGATGTTAGTGAGTTGAACGGGATGGAAGGTGGAGATGGGGTTTTGGGCGGCGGATCAACGGCTAGGGCGCTCCGTTCGTGGCAGCTAAATGGAGGCGATAGCGGTGATCTACAACGTTCGGGGGCGGCGTTAGTGGAAATCGATTAGGCTGGATTAGGGCGTGCTTCGGCGTGACTACGACAGATGTCGATGGCATATGGCTGTGAAAAATGCTAGATGAACGAAAATCAAAAATTGGTTTCGTAGGAGCAAACGGCGGTAGGAGGCAGTGTAAGACCGGTGGCGATAGGAAGCATGGGGTCGGGGCGAGCTATAGGTGGAGTGTGGTGGGCTCCGGTGCAGCGCTGGCGACGGTGGGGCTAGGTGAAGTCATGGTTTGACGAAGTCTGGAAGTGGGCGGCATTTGTTTTAAAGGAGAAGGATTAAGTTATAATTAAGAGTAACTAGTACACATAGTTTGTAATTAGTGATTAATTAATAATATTTAAAATCGATAATTTATAAATTGTATGACTTTCTTGTATTAGGTCCAAATTGAATGCAGTCGGTCGCATTAGGATCGTATTGACGAAATCTATGTTATGAAGTTGGATTGGAATAATTTGGAGCTTGTAAGAATTTGTGTTAAAATTGGACGACTGTTCAATTTTAATTCAAACTAGAACGCTTAGGCTTTTAATGGAATTTCGATGAGTTAACTCACCTCTCTGTCCCACCTATATTTTTATATAAGTGTGTACAATTTTATTTTTGATTAGTTGTTGACTGTTTGGATGATTTACTATTTTATTTATTGGTTTGAAGATATTCCCACCTTGGAGCGGATGAGACCCTATAACGTTCCCGTGTAAGAGCCGATGACCTTTCATATACGATCCCGCCTCGAAGCGGTAGATTTATATTTTATGATTATATATTATATGTAATGTAGAGGGATGGGTTGGAGGGATCCAACATGATTCCTTGCCATTTTTTATTCTAATTTCAGTAATATTTCTGGCATAAGAAATATTGGATATTAAATCTGATTGTTGGCTCTATTGATTATGTTATTGTTATATGTTCGAAACTTAAACCTTGTAGTGATAGGAAATCAATAATCGATATTAGTTAAGCGTTTGGTAGCTATTGGTCTCAAATTAGTATACTAAAAATATGATATAATATCCATTTGACTTGGAAATGGGTTTTGAGACATGAGTTGATTTTGAATCTTAAATTGGGTTTCAAAAATATTTTGTTTTTAAAGGATTTAATTTCTATTTTACTCCAACTCTATTATGTGTCTTTTCTAGACATTTAGAAATGTTTTAAAGATTATTTATTAACATCTTTTAAAAAAACATTATTTATTTATATTTATTATTATTTTATAATTTATTTATTTATATTTAATATTATTTTAATAAAAATTTATTTATATCTAATATTGTTTTAAAAACTATTTATTTATATTTAATGTTGTTTTAAAGTTATTTATCAATATTTTGAAAAGTTAATTATTTAAATAATTAATATGGCTTGAAATAAATAAAGATTTCTTTAAAAATGTCATTATGATAAATTATTACTATTTATGATAGTGATAAAGTTTAATTATTATTGTTATTTTATAATGTTTTGAAATTATTAATTATTATTTTTAAGATGTTTTGAAGTTAATAATAATTATTTATTTATAATGTTTATTGTCAATAATTATTATTATATAATAGCGTTTTTGAAGTAACTGATTAATATTTATTTATAAATGCTTTCGATATCTATAAATAGAGTTTTATATATACTGACTTGAGTTTTATAAGAGGAGTTTTATAAAATGGTTCGAAGACTTAGAGGAAGAGTAGTTAAAGGGTAAAAAGAGTTTATAAATGGTTTCAGATATTTATAAAAGAATTTTAGAAATGGGTTTATAGAATTATAAGAAGAATTTTATAAATAGTTCCATGGATTATATATGGTTTATAAATGACTTGAGAAATAATTTATAAATAGTTTATAATGATCTAAGAGAGTTATAAAGGAATTTATAGATGATTTGAGAATTGTACAAAAAGGAAATTTGAATGTTTGTTTTCCCTATGGAATTAAATCTCTGATTTGAATGTGTTTTTGTTGATAGTTAAATAATCGACTATCAAATTTGGACCCAAAACGTAACTTTGGAAATATCTAGGAGAAACACGTGAGTTATATGGCATAGTCAGCTCCGATAATGATGTATTGTGCGTATAATCTCTTTTCATCCTCCTAGGACAAATTATAAGCAAATCCATCCACTAACAGCTAGAAGATGATCTCCACTCTTATCTTTGACCGTCTATTCCTAAAGAATTGGGGTTGAGTTTATCGAAAAATATCGAAAGTTGTTTTGAAGCGACCGGGATCAGATATGTTATCCGAAAACCACTCGATCAACCTCAAGCGTTTCGAAATGAAGACATCTTGAAGATGATGAAATTGAAGACTCAGCTCAAGCATTTCGTTCAGTCCCACAACAAACTTGTATTAATGAATGCTGGCATTGCATTGTTGCCGGGAGGGCAGTGTTAGCATTCCAAGTGGGAAATGCTATATAAAAGGTAAAATGTAGCCTCAAGTCTCATCAACCAGGAATGACTAAAAAAGGGGAGATGCAGCAGGGCTAAGTGGGTTGCTCCCAAGTAGGGTATCATCATCCCTATCTAGAGTCGATATTATATCTCATTTGCATGCTTTGGGGCCTATTAACGGAGGGGTTATCATATTCGGTACTACTAGTCAAGTGGTAGGCGGGTTCTGTGTTGGCAGGGGATCCCAGTGAGGTCCTCAGTGTTATTTTATCTAGAGATGCACCATGACGGGCAGTACCCTAGTAGCTCAGTCATTACATGGAATCCATTCTCTAATAAGCGCCGTACGGACTTATTTGTGCCCAACTATGCTGAAACGTGAAATGCAAGCATTTCAGCTATATTCATATTTTACTTTGACCCCTAGACATTATTATAATATCAATGGATTTTCTATAAAAAATGTTTGGGTTAACGTAAGGTAAAAACTCGCTGTAACAACCCGCATATTTTACGATTGTATATTTAAATATTTTATTTAAATATAGCATCGTTAATTGGATTAAAAGTCCAAAAAGCTACTTTTTGTAAACAGTCGAATTGGGACTCGAGACCACTTCCATTGAGTCCAAAATGGCGTTTACAACTTTTTTGAGTATAAACATCGATATGTTTGGAGTGAGTAGAATTTTGACATTTTCACTTAAGGCTTGGGTTTGGGTTTGGGTTTGGGTTTCAGCCCACTAACCCAAGTCATCTTATATCCTAACTCCATCCCCTCTCCTCTTCATTCATTCTATTATTTTCCTAACACATCAAGCTTTATCAAAAATGGGGGAAGAGATTGGAAACTAAAATCCTAAGCCCTAGATTCATTTGCAAACTCAAGTTCTTGCTCCAAAATCAAAGAGAAGCTTAGGTAAGCATCCTCTTCATCTTCTCCATCTCATTTCCTCTTCAATTTCAGAAATATCCTAAACTCTAACTTAGGAAATGTTTTTCTTTTGAGCTTAGATTGAAGCTACTTGGGTTAAAATTGAAGAGTGATAGTTCTTGCCTTGCTCTATAGCTTCTCTCTTGTGTTTTTGGGTTTAAAGGTGAGTTTTTGAACTCACATCTACGTCTATAGCTTTCATTGGTGTTAGGTATGAATTCCTAACATCTATTCATGTTCATTTGTTTTTGATTTGGATTGGTTTGGTGAATTTTCCAATTTTTAGTTTTTGAAGTCCAATTTTGTGAAAAATCCTTTTATGGGTGTTTGAACATGTTTACCGGGGTGTATCGAAGAGCCTATTAGGCTGGGTTGTCGCTTGGCATAAATCCCGAGTCGTCGTTGCTCGATCGATCGGTTCCGGAAGAATTTTGCCCCACTTGGGGGCTAGGCTGAGAGTTCTGCAAAATGCAATTCAGTCGACTGAACCAGTGGGTCAGTCGACTGAACCAGGGGGTAGAAAGTTCTCTACCTCTGTATAAGTCAACTGACCCACTGAGTCAGTCGACTGAGCCTGGAAACCTATCATTTCCATGTCTGTATCAGTCGACTGACTTACTGGGTCAGTCGACTGAACCTGGAAACCTTGTGTTTCTAGGTTTCTGTCAGTCGACTGACCCTGTAGTCCAGTCGACTGATTCAGGGAAAGGTTTATTTTGCCTATTTTAGGCAAATTTGTGTGGATTTCCAATTTTTGATCGATTCTCCTTTCTCCGATTAGTTTTATTACTTTAGTTGACTTTGATAATTTCTTTTTCGGTATTTTTGGCAACATCGATTTTGATGGATTCAGTATCGATTTCTTTGGATTTGATTCTCGTCTTCGTATGTGAATTTTTGGTGATTGATTGTTTCTACAATCATTTCTGTGACTTGTCACTTTAAATTACAAAGGTTTCTATACTAGTAGTAAATATTCAAACTCTTTTACAAAAATGATTTCAACTCTATTTTTAATACAAAGCTCGTTTATAAAACTATTTTCCAATCTATTAGTATATACAAACCTTTACCTCATTCGTATGAGAAATCTAATTAAACGGCTTAGTAAAACAAGTGGTATGAAACGCTAGCGTTTACTTCATCAGTTAATTTTTGAACTTGTTCGATTGAAAATCTTGTGACAATCTTTGAGTGGAAATCTATAATTTATTCGTAAATATTTAAGTTAAGCCAGCGGTTGTGAGACATGAAGCTAAACTCATTTATTTACTAGCTTGGTGTAATCGACACATCTTATTGATCAATGGTGATCATTTTATGATTTAGACTAGCGATGTGCGATGTCTCTTTGTCCGCGTGGGGGACTATACCCCGTTATGTTGAGCTTCGTCTCATTTCTTTTATGGGCTAGTGATCCATGTTCTTATTGGAGTTTTGGTTCATTGGACGTACCGTTATTGTACTGCGTCGTTGTTCCAAATTATTGGAGTTTTGGTTCATCGGACGTACCGTTATTGTACTGCGTCGTTGTTCCGAATTATTTGAGTTTTGGTTCATCGGACGTTCCGTTATTGTACTACATCGTTGTTCCGAATTATTTGAGTTTCGGTTCATCGGACGTACCGTTATTGTACTGCGTCGTTGCACCGGCTCATTTTATGGATTAGCGTTCCATTTCCATTTCTGGATTTCTAGTTGATGATTTCTAGAATTTATGTTTCACCAATTTTCGTGGATTGTATTGATAAGCTCTATCAATATTTGTATTTGGTGAATAATTTAAAGAATATGTGATTCTTTTTGGTGTTTTGAGATGACTTGAAATATTGTATGATTTTTGTTGTTATTTGATGTATACTTGTCGCAGTATGACATTATTGTTATCATACGTTTTTATCATATCTCTTATCCTGTCTCATTTTATCTGATATTTATAGCTAGACTGATCCGTTTATTATTTTCTTCTTAAATAATACTCGGGTCAGATCGAGGTATTTCAGGTGCTCCTGCTTCACTTCTTATCAGGGTCCTTCACCTGATATTTGGCTAACTACTTTGGCTTAGTAGTTTTTGTTAGTATAAATTTGAGATATAGACTCCTTGATGTATACTTATTCTTTTGTCTTGTACTTGTATCTATTCTTTTGTGATGTAGTGGACCTTGTTTGACCACTACTTTGATGTACACTTTTATGTGTTATATTCATATCTGATTCCGCCTTTGTGATATGAATATCAGTGACTGATTTGTGTTATGTTTATTTCTATATTTGTTTCTGAAGGCCTCACAGCCACTGTGTGGTAGCTTTGAGTTTGTATTTGATATGTCGGAGTTCTTCTTGAAATGAAATGTAAGTTATATTATCTGACATATTGGTACTCGCACAAAGCAATTACACAGATGGTCGCTCCTCAACTGCCTTATTCTTCGTGCTAGTCGACGGCATTACCCCGTAGTGTCCTTGGCTAGTGTGAGCATAGAGATGGGGCGTCACAACTTGGTATCAGAGCCAAACTTCGGAACAATGTAGAATAATCTAGCAAGGATCATTGTCCTAAGTCTTTCTTAGGAATTGTGCCATAGGATTTAATTCGAGTCTTCGTTCTATCCTATTTTCTTTTGTGATGCCTTGTTTTACCAATCAAGTTGTTTGATATTCATTCTGAGAATAACCTTTTTCCTCTTCTTTCATTCTTTCTTAGAGAAGAGAAATGGTTAGACCAGGCCGTCCCAGCGCCGGTCAATCTAGTGCTACTCCTCAGGACGGAGTATTTATGACTGCTCAACAACTCTTGGATCTTATGAACAATGCCCAAGCTGCCGGACCCGTTCCAGCGCTTACTCACCCTAAATTCGGGTTTGCACGCTTGTGCAGAGATTATACCGCTTTGGGTGGGAGGCCATTCAAGGGCTCCGAAAGCGTTATAGAAATCCAAGCCTGGCTTAGATCATGCGATCGCATCTTTTCCTGCATGGATCTTATTGATTCACTTCGTGTCCAAGTGGCTTCTAGCATGCTCCAAGAAAGAGCATTAGACCGGTACGAGCTTTTGATCTCTGAAACTATTGAAGTGGATCTTACTTGGGAGCAATTTCGGGAAAGGTTCGAATTGAAGTTTGTGCCGGAAGCTGAAAAGGTAAATTTAGCTCGGCGCTTTATTGACCTTGTTCAAGGTGAATCTTCTGTGACCGACTACGTCGCATCTTTTGAATCTATCTCTAAATATGGGGTCGAATATATTAATACCCATTGAAGAAAAATCAGAGATTCGTCTATGGGTTGAATAAGAACCTCAAAAAGCCTTTACTTTTGAAACTGGAAGTTTCTTTCGATCAGCTTGTAGATATCGCTCTTCGACTAGAAAAGGCCGATACAGAAAGTGATGTTGAAGTTGTGCGTGCCAAACAGAACTTCAACAATAACATGAAAAGGCCTAATAAGTTCAAAGGCCCCAATCCCAACAAAAAAGAGAAGCAAGAAACTTCGGTAGCAAAGACTCCAACCACTAGTCGTGGACGATGCTAAATTTGTGTTTTTACGGACCACTATGCAAATGTGTGCCCAAAACCCCTATTTCTGTCGTTATTGCAAAAGTCCGGGTCATCTTTTATCTTCATGCCCCAGACTTCCAAACAAGAAAGAGGGAAGGTTGAATGTTGTGCAAGCCCCTAGTGATACTTCTCATGGTCAAGGTATTTCTCCTTCTATCCTAGGTGGCATTATTTTATTTCGTGATCTTCCTATTTGATTTCTTTTGATACGGGTGCGTCCCACTCTTTTATATCAAAAGAACTTGTTGATTCTTTTTCTATAAATATTATGGGCTTGATGACTTCATTGAGAATTGCGAATCCGATTGGTGGATCCACAAAATTCATTTTACTTTGTGAACATGTCGAGATTATTTTATGTGATTATTCTTTTCAAGCTGATTTGCATGTTATGCGTTACTTAGGCTTCGAAATTGATTTTTTGGGAAAGGATTGGCTTAATCATTATGAAGCCCACATCCTATGTCCTGAGCGGACTATTTATCTTCAACATTCTAAATCTGTTAAGCAGATTTCTATTGTTTTCAAAGATTTTGATTTCCAAATTTGGTGGCAACATTTTTATTCTTTAAACCCACTTGATGAGGAAAGTGTTATTTCTCTCATTCAAGTAGTTTGTGAATTTTCCGAAATATATTTGAGCTTGTCTTAGGATTATCATCTAAGAAATCTATTGAGTGGTGTTAAGGTCTTTTCTGCTCGACCTTGCCACCGGTATTCATCAGTTACGAGTTGCGGACGGTAGCATTCCACTTACCGCATTCTGCACTCGTTATGATTCTTGTGAGTGGTTCGTTATGTCATTCGGTTTGACGAACCTTCTACCTTATTTCATCCATCTTATGAATCGAGTATTCTATGGATATCTCGATGAGTCCAACCTTGTATTTATTGATTATGGATGAAAACAACAATTTAAAATTTGCAGATCTTTTTAATAAGATATTTATAAGTAGGATTGGAATTTTGTTCTTAAAACGAGCAGAGAATATTTGTAAATTTTATAAGAGGCATGTTTATCATATAGAAGATGATTTTGTGTTATTTTTCCCATTGAGTGCTTTAAGAATTCTGGTCAGTGCGCTTGATCAACGTTATCGATAGGAATCTCCTAAACGCTATGATGAGACAGTCAGACACAATAAATTGACTTGCAATAAGTAAATTTTTCTAAAAAGATGATTACACAAAGTTAATTATAATTTTGAAAGTCTTAGCTTTTCGGGAAAAAGGATCGATTAAAGGAACTCTTTTCCGATGTTTTTATTCTTGTGATTCCTGAGTGGAACCAAGACTTTATTGTTTGTACCAATACTAGTCGTATTGGTTTGGGTGTCATTCTTTTACAAAGGGAACGTGGTATCACATATGCTTCTTGACAATTAAAGCTTGTCGAGACTAGATATGCCACTCATGATCTAGAGCTCGCGACTATTGTTTTCGCTCTTAGTATTTGGCATCGTTATCTTTTGGGAGACAAATTGTTCTCTACACCGATCATAAATTTTTGAAGTATTTATTTTCTCGAAAGAAACTTAATTTGCGTCAACAACGTTAGCTCGAGTTCCTTGCATCTTATGATCTTGATATTCTTTGTGCTCTGAAAAAAGGGGTAATCGAGTTGCCGATGCCCTTGGTTGTAAGCAACAAGCAGTTGTTTCTTTGATGATATCAGAATGGAATGATCTCGAGACTTTATCCACTTGTGAGATTCGAGATCGTGAATCCAATTCATGTTCATCTCTTGTTTTGTGTAGCCTTGAGGCTCATCCTTCTCTTTTGGACCGTACCTCTTTTGGCTAGACTCTATGTCAAATTAAATTGCATGGAGTTCCTACTTCTATTGTTAGCAATCGTGATCCATTGTTTTACTAGTGGATTTTGGTAAGGTCTTCAAAAGCTTTGGGAACAAAGCTTAATTTTAGCACCGCTTATCATCCTCAGTTCGATGGACAACCGAGCGTGCGAATCAAACTCTTGGAGACCTCTTTCGTGCATGTGTTCTTTATTTTTATGGAAGTTAGGAAAATCATATTTCTCTTGTTGAGTTTTCTTCCTATAAAAGCGTCCAATCTAGTATTGGTATGGCACTTTTGAGGCATTCTATGGAAGGCCGTGCCGATTTCCTTCGTGTTGGCTTGAAGCCGGTGAGAAGCTGGTTTTAGGTCCAGATTTTATTTGTGTTCATTTGTGTTTCACCAAAGAGGGGTGTTGTGCGTTTCAGTCGATCGGGAAAGTTAGCACCTCGATATGTTGGTCCATTTCCCATCATCGAACATATTTGTTCCGTGGCTTACCTCCTTTTTATTACCGGCTCAATTTTCTGCTATTCAAGACGTTTTCCACGTCTCTCAACTACGGAAATACCTTAGGGATTCCGATACTATTCTTGAGCCCGATGTATTTGAAGAAATTGAAGTTTCACCAGATTTGACTTATGAGCAACATTCTATTCGAATCATTACTTTGAAGGTTAAACGCCTTCGAAATAAAGATATTATTCTTGTGAATGTTCAATGGTCCTCAAATCCTAAGGATTTCTCTTGGGAATCTTGAGAATTCATCGAGCAAACACATCCGGACTTACTCTTTTGTGCTCTTTAGTGTAAACTTCTTTTTTCAAATTTTCTTTTGTGTTGATATGCTTTTATGGTTGTTACTCTCTATTCTCCTCTTAATTATTGCGAGGATGCAATTTCTTTAAGGAGGGCAGTCTGTAACAACCCGCAAATTTTACGATTGTATATTTAAATATTTTATTTAAATATAGCATCCTTAATTGGATTAAAAGTCTGAAAAGCTACTTTCTGTAAACAGTCGAATTGGGACTCGAGACCACTTCCATTGAGTCCAAAATGGCGTTTACAACTTTTTTGAGTATAAACATCGATATGTTTGGAGTGAGTAGAATTTTGACATTTTCACTTAGGGCTTTGGGTTTGGGTTTGGGTTTCAGCCCACTAACCCAACTCATCATATATCCTAACTCCACCCCCTCTCCTCTTCATTCATTCTATTATTTTCCTAACACTTCAAGCTTTAGCAAAAATGGGGGAAGAGATTGGAAACTAAAATCCTAAGCCCTAGATTCATTTGCAAACTCAAGTTCTTGCTCCAAAATCAAAGAGAAGCTTAGGTAAGCATCCTCTTCATCTTCTCCATCTCATTTCCTCTTCAATTTCAGAAGTTTCCTAAACCCTAACTTAGGAAATGTTTTTCTTTTGAGCTTAGATTGAAACTACTTGGGTTAAAATTGAAGAGTGATTGTTCTAGCCTTGCTTATAGCTTCTCTCTTGTGTTTTTGGGTTTAAAGGTGAGTTTTTGAACTCACATCTACGTCGATAGCTTTCATTGGTGTTAGGTATGAATTCCTAACATCTATTCATGTTCATTTGTTTTTTATTTGGATTGATTTGGTGAATTTTCCAATTTTTGGTTTTTGAAGACCAATTTTGTGAAAAATCCTTTTATGGGTGTTTAAACATGTTTACCGGGGTGTATCGAAGAGCCTATTAGGCTGGGTTGTCGCTTGGCGTAAATCCCGAGTCACCGTTGCTCGATCGATCGGTTTCGGAAGAATTTTTCCCCACTTGGGGGCTAAGCTGAGAGTTCTGCAAATGTAGTTCAGTCGACTGAACCAGGGGGCAGAACATTCTTTGCCCCTGTATCAGTCGACTGACCCACTGAGTCAGTCGACTGAGCCTGGAAACCTAGCATTTCCAGGTCTATATCAGTCGACTGAAACTGGAAACCGAGTGTTTCCAGGTCTCTGTCAGTCGACTGACCCTATAGTCCAGTCGACTGATTCTGGGAAAGGTTTATTTTGCCTATTTTAGGCAAATTTGTGTGGATTTCCAATTTTTGATCGATTCTCCTTTCTCTGATTAGTTGTTATCACTTTAGTTGACTTTGATAATTTCTTTTTCGGAATTTTTGGCAACATCCATTTTGATGGATTCGGTATCGATTTCTTTGGATTTGATTCACGTCTTCGTATGTGAATTTTTGGTGATTGATTGTTTCTACAATCATTTCTGTGACTTGTCACTTTAAATTACAAAGGTTTCTATACTAGTAGTAAATATTCAAACTCTTTTACAAAAATGATTTCAACTCTATTTTTAATACAAAGCTCGTTTATAAAACCATTTTCCAATCTATTAGTATATACAAACCTTTACCACATTCGTATGAGAAATCTAATTAAGCGGCTTAGTAAAACAAGTGGTATGAAACGCTTGCGTTTACTTCATCGGTTAATTTTTGGACTTGTTCGATTGAAAATCTTGTGACAATCTTTGAGTGGAAATCTACAATTTGTTCGTAAATATTTAAGTTAAGCCAGTGGTTATGGGACATGAAGCTAAACTCATTTATTTACTAGCTTAGTGTAATCGACGCTTCTTATTGATCAATGGTGATCATTTTATGATTTAGACTAGCGATGTGCGATGTCTCTTTGTCCGCGTAGGGGACTATACCCCGTTATGTTGAGCTTCGTCTCATTTCTTTTATCGTCTAGCGACCCATGTTCTTATTGGAGTTTTGGTTCATCGGACGTACCGTTATTGTACTGCATCGTTGTTCCAATTATTGGAGTTTTGGTTCATCGGACGTACCGTTATTGTACTGCGTCGTTGTTCCGAATTATTTGAGTTTCGGTTCATCGGACGTACCGTTATTGTACTGCGTCGTTGCACCGGCTCATTTTATGGATTAGCGTTCCATTTCCATTTCTGGATTTCTAGTTGATGATTTCTAGAATTTATGTTTCACCAATTTTTGTGGATTGTATTGATAAGCTCTATCAATATTTGTATTTGGTGAATAATTTAAAGAATATGTGATTCTTTTTGGTGTTTTGAGATGACTTGAAATATTGTATGATTTTTGTTGTTATTTGATGTATACTTGTCGCAGTATGACATTATTGTTATCATACGTTTTTATCATATCTCTTATCATTTCTCATTTTATCTGATATTTATAGCTAGACTGATCCGTTTATTATTTTCTTCTTAAATAATACTTGGGTCAGACCGAGGTATTTCAGGTGCTCCTGCTTCACTTCTTATCAGGGTCCTTCACCTGATATTTGGCTAACTACTTTGGCTTAGTAGTTTTTGTTAGTATAAATTTGAGATATAGACTCCTTGATGTATACTTATTCTTTTGTCTTGTACTTGTATCTATTCTTTTGTGATGTAGTGGACCTTGTTTGACCACTACTTTGATGTACACTTTTATGTGTTATATTCATATCTGATTCCGCCTTTGTGATATGAATATCAGTGACTGATTTGTGTTATGTTTATTTCTATATTTGTTTCTGAAGGCCTCATAGCCACTGTGTGGTAGCTTTGAGTTTGTATTTGATATGTCGGATTTCTCCTTGAAATGAAATGTAAGTTATATTATCTGACATATCGGTACTCGCACAAAGCAATTACACAGATGGTCGCTCCTCAACTGCCTTATTCTTCGTGCTAGTCGACGCCATTACCCCGTAGTGTCCTTGGCTAGTGTGAGCATAGAGATGGGGCGTCACAACTTGGTATCAGAGCCAAACTTCGGAACAATGTAGAATAATCTAGCAAGGATCATTGTCCTAAGTCTTTTTTAGGAATTGTGCCATAGGATTTAATTCGAGTCTTCGTTCTATCCTATTTTCTTTTGTGATGCCTTGTTTTACCAATCAAGTTGTTTGATATTCATTCTGAGAATAACCTTTTTCCTCTTCTTTCTTTCTTTCTTAGAGAAGAGAAATGGTTAGACCAGGCCGTCCCAGCGCCGGTCAATCTAGTGCTACTCCTCAGGACGGAGTATTTATGACTGCTCAACAACTCTTGGATCTTATGAACAATGCCCAAGCTGCCGGACCCGTTCCAGCGCCTACTCACCCTAAATCCGGGTTTGCACGCTTGTGCAGAGATTATACCGCTTTGGGTGGGAGGCCATTCAAGGGCTCCAAAAGCGTTATAGAAATCCAAGCCTGGCTTAGATCATGCGATCGCATCTTTTCCTGCATGGATCTTATTGATTCACTTCGTGTCCAAGTGGCTTCTAGCATGCTCCAAGAAAGAGCATTAGACCGGTACGAGCTTTTGATCTATGAAACTATTGCAGTGGATCTTACTTGGGAGCAATTCCGAGAAAGGTTCGAATTAAAGTTTGTGCCGGAAGCTGAAAAGGTAAATTTAGCTCGGCGCTTTATTGACCTTGTTCAAGGTGAATCTTCTTTGACCGACTACGTCGCATCTTTTGAATCTATCTCTAAATATGGGGTCGAATATATTAATACCCCATTGAAGAAAAATCAGAGATTCATCTATGGGTTGAATAAGAACCTCAAAAAGCCTTTACTTCTGAAACTGGAAGTTTCTTTCGATCAGCTTGTAGATATCGCTCTTCGACTTGAAAAGGCCGATACAGAAAGTGATGTTGAAGTTGTGCGTGCCAAACAGAACTTCAACAATAACATGAAAAGGCCTAATAAGTTCAAAGGCCCCAATCCCAACAAAAAAGAGAAGCAAGAAACTTCGGTAGCAAAGACTACAATCACTAGTCGTGGACGATGCTAAATTTGTGTTTTTACGGACCACTATGCAAATGTGTGCCCAAAACCCCTTTTCTGTCGTTATTGCAAAAGTCCGGGTCATCTTTTATCTTCATGCCCCAGACTTCCAAACAAGAAAGAGGGAAGGTTGAATGTTGTACAAGCCCCTAGTGATACTTCTCATGGTCAAGGTATTTCTCCTTCTAGCCTAGGTGGCATTATTTTATTTCGTGATCTTCCTATTTGATTTCTTTTGATACGGGTACGTCCCACTCTTTTATATCAAAAGAACTTGTTGATTCTTTTTCTTTAAATATTATGGGCTTGATGACTTCATTGAGAATTGCGAATCCGATTGGTGGATCCACAAAATTCATTTTACTTTGTGAACATGTTGAGATTATTTTATGTGATTATTCTTTTCGAGCTGATTTGCATGTTATGCGTTACTTAGGCTTCGAAATTGATTTTTTGGGAAAGGATTAGCTTGATCATTATGAAGCCCACATCCTATGTCCTGAGCGGACTATTTATCTTCGACATTCTCAATTTGTTAAGAAAATTTCTATTGTTTTCAAAGATTTTGATTTCCAAATTTGGTGGCAACATTTTTATTCTTTAAACCCACTTGATGTGGAAAGTGTTATTTCTCTCATTCAAGTAGTTTGTGAATTTTCCGAAATATATTTGAGCTTGTCTTAGGATTATCATCTAAGCAATCTATTGAGTGGTGCTAAGGTCTTTTCTGCTCGACCTTGCCACCGGTATTCATCAGTTACGAGTTGCGGACGGTAGCATTCCACTTCCCGCATTCTGCACTCGTTATGATTCTTGTGAGTGGTTCGTTATGTCATTCGGTTTGACGAACCTTCTACCTTATTTCATCCATCTTATGAATCGAGTATTCTACGAATATCTCGATGAGTCCAACGTTGTATTTATTGATTATGGATGAAAACAACAATTTAAAATTTGCAGATCTTTTTAATAAGATATTTATAAGTAGGATTGGAATTTTGTTCTTAAAACGAGCAGAGAATATTTGTAAATTTTATAAGAGGCATGTTTATCATATAGAAAATGATTTTGTGTTATTTTTCACATTGAGTGCTTTAAGAATTCTGGTCGGTGCGCTTGATCAACGTTATCGATAGGAATCTCCTAAACGCTATGATGAGACAGTCAGACACAATAAATTGACTAGCAATAAGTAAATTTTTCTAAAAAGATGATTACACAAAGTTAATTATAATTTTGAAAGTCTTAGCTTTTCGGGAAAGATGATAGATTAAAGGAACTCTTTTCCGATGTTTTTGTTCTTGTGATTCCTGAAGGGAACCAAGACTTTATTGTTTGTACCAATACTAGTCGTATTGGTTTGGGTGTCATTCTCTTACAAAGGGAACGTGTTATCACATATGCTTCTTGACAATTAAAGCTTGTCGAGACTAGATATGCCACTCATGATCTAGAGCTCGCGACTATTGTTTTTGCTCTTAGTATTTGGCATCGTTATCTTTTGGGAGAGAAATTGTTCTCTACACCGATCATAAATTTTTGAAGTATTTATTTTCTCGAAAGAAACTTAATTTGCGTCAACAACGTTGGCTCGAGTTCCTTGCATCTTATGATCTTGATATTCTTTGTGCTCTGAAAAAAGGGGTTATCGAGTGGCCGATGCCCTTGGTTGTAAGCAACAAGCAGTTGTTTCTTTGATGATATCCGAATGGAATGATCTCGAGACTTTATCCACTTGTGAGATTCGAGATCGTGAATCCAATTCATGTTCATCTCTTGTTTTGTGTAGCCTTGAGGCTCATCCTTCTCTTTTGGACCGTACCTCTTTTGGCTAGACTCTATGTCAAATTAAATTGCATGGAGTTCCTACTTCTATTGTTAGCAATCGTGATCCATTGTTTTACTAGTGGATTTTGATAAGGTCTTCAAAAGCTTTGGGAACAAAGCTTAATTTTAGCACCGCTTATCATCCTCAGTCCGATGGACAACCGAGCGTGCGAATCAAACTCTTGGAGACCTCTTTCGTGCATGTGTTCTTGATTTTGGTGGAAGTTAGGAAAATCATATTTCTCTTGTTGAGTTTTCTTCCTATAAAAGCGTCCAATCTAGTATTGGTATGGCACTTTTGAGGCATTCTATGGAAGGCCGTGCCGATTTCCTTCGTGTTGGCTTGAAGCCGGTGAGAAGCTGGTTTTAGGTCCAGATTTTATTTGTGTTCATTTGTGTTTCACCTATGAGGGGTGTTGTGCGTTTCAGTCGATCGGGAAAGTTAGCACCTCGATATGTTGGTCCATTTCCCATCATCGAACGTATTTGTTCCGTGGCTTACCTCCTTTTTATTACCGGTTCAATTTTCTGCTATTCATGACGTTTTCCACGTCTCTCAACTACGGAAATACCTTAGGGATTCCGATTCTATTCTTGAGCCCGGTGTATTTGAAGAAATTGAAGTTTCACCAGATTTGACTTATGAGCAACATTCTATTCGAATCATTACTACGAAGGTTAAACGCCTTCGAAATAAAGATATTATTCTTGTGAATGTTCAATGGTCCTCAAATCCTAAGGATTTCTCTTGGGAATCTAGAGAATTCATCGAGAAAACACATCCGGACTTACTCTTTTGTGCTCTTTAGGGTAAACTTCTTTTTTCAAATTTTCTTTTGTGTTGATATGCTTTTATGGTTGTTACTCTCTATTCTCCTCTTAATTATTGCGAGGATGCAATTTCTTTAAGGAGGGCAGTCTGTAACAACCCGCATATTTTACGATTGTATATTTAAATATTTTATTTAAATATAGCATCGTTAATTGGATTAAAAGTCTGAAAAGCTACTTTTTGTAAACAGTCGAATTGGGACTCGAGACCACTTCCATTGAGTCCAAAATGGCGTTTACAACTTTTTTGAGTATAAACATCGATATGTTTGGAGTGAGTAGAATTTTGACATTTTCACTTAGGGCTTTGGGTTTGGGTTTGGGTTTCAGCCCACTAACCCAACTCATCTAATATCCTAACTCCACCCCCTCTCCTCTTCATTCATTCTATTATTTTCCTAACATGTAACGACCCGTATTTTTAACACTTTAAAAATACGAATTAAAATGAAAATTTTGGATAAAAATCCGAAGGAAATAAAATTTTGTATTGTTAAATGTGAATTACAAGTTAAAATACAAAACTGAATTCTAAAATAACTTATTTGTAAATTAAATATGGATGTTAACTTGTAGTGAATGTAAATAATGAATTGAATTTGATTGTAAACCAAATTGGTTATGATTGTAAACAAAGAATAAATAAAATGGTAGATTTAATAATGGAAGTTTATGTTATTGAAACTAATATAAATAAATGTAACTTAATATTACAGTTGATTGAAAGCAGATAATAACTGAAACTGTAATTCGATAAAGATGTTAACTTGTAATTGAACGTAAGTAAAGATTTAAATTTGAATGTAACAAGTAATTGAATTGAATTGAATTTGATTGTAAACAACGAAATAAATAACATGTTACATTTAATATTGAAGTTATAATATGGAAATCAATGTAAATGAATGTAATTTAATATTACTGTGAATTTAAATAAGATGATAGCTGAAGAAAATGAAAGTAAATGAATTATAAACTATTGATAATAATGTATAAGTAAATGGTTGATTCAATAATGAAAGTGTAAATCGAAATAAAAGAATTCATTTGGAATTAAATAACTTGAATTTGAATTACAATATAATTGAACGCTGAATCTAATATAATCTTTTATATTGGATTTATAATGGAAAACTGCATTGTAAAAGATTGTTAATTACTGTGAAATTAAAAATGGGATTTGTGAACAATTGAAATTTGATTTAAAAGTTAATAATTTAAAATTGGGAATTTTATATTGAAATTAAACAGTCGAATAATTTATTTTTCGAATATTGGATTTAATTAGACAATTAAATCGATAATTTAATAAGTTAAATTTTAGAAATAATTGAAAATCGAGTTGAATATGATTGAAAATTATTTGTAAAATTTTATTTTATCATATTGGAGTTATAGTAATATTATAGAACTTTTAAAATTGAATTTAAAGTTAATTTGTGAAAATTGAATATTTTTAATATTTAATTATCGACTGAAAAATATCCATTTTTCGAACAGTCTCAGAATTGAACGAAACTAGTTCCATTGGATCCGTAATAGTTTGTTATTATCGGATTTCAATTTTCGTAGCAATCAGAGTTATCGTTTGACCGTGGCAGCTCGAAACGCATCGAATAGTTTTTAATATTAATTCGGCGAGAGAAAATAGTCATTTTTCAAAAAATCTTGGATTTCGACGAAACTAGTTTCATCGGATCCGTAATGTCATATTATTGTAGGGTTTCAAATTTCATGTCAATCGGATTTACCGTTTGTCCGGGGCGAGCCCAAACGCACAGAAATTTGATTAACCGATTTAATTTTAAATCGATCGTTTATTGCCGTAACTCGCACAGATGATCGAATTAGCTTCCGAAACCTAATCCATTATGTTCGGAACGCGGGATAAACCGTAGAAACGCCGGTTACCATGCGAGATTTGAAGTTCGGATTTGGGAGTGAATAGTGTTTTTCGGTAAATTTCTATAAAAGGAACCCTTTATCATTTCATTTGAAAACATCAGCCCTAGGGTTTCATAGCCGCCACTTTCAAATTCAATGGTCAGAAAATTTCGAAACTTCTTCCTCATTTTCCTCTCAATCCATCAACAATTAGCAAAAGTCGTCAACTACAAAGTTGTAGAGGACGATGAGAGCTTCAAATCCATACGGAGATGATCGAAAACGGAGCAACGAATCAACGGAAAATCGAGCTCGAAGTCGCTGCGTTTTTCACGCAAATCGAGGTGATGGGGGGAGCCGAGTTCAACCACCTCCTGGCTGTGGGTAGCTCTTGCGTAGGCGCTTCTAACGTGGGTCTCCGATCAACTTCTCGTCGAGTGATGGTGGAGAAATCGTCGATCAAAGGTTGGAAGGAATGGGTTGAGATTGTACGTGCTTTTCACATTTTGGAGAAGATGGAAGGAAGGGCTAAGATCTGCAGTGGAGAAAATTGAGGGCTGAGATTGAAAGTAGGGTTTGAAAAAAAATATGTGTATATATTTATATATATATTTAAATTCGCAAATGTTTAAAATGCATAACTTTTTCATACGAGGTACGATTGGAACGAAACTTTTTGCGTTGCGATCGTAATGACGAGAGCTTTGAAATAAAACTGGTTTGGATGGATTTGGAGACGGTGGAAATTTGGGCTAAGTTGGGCGTCGTCCAGTTTTAGTTCCAAACCGGAATGCCTCGGCGACAACGGAAAATCAAGGTGAGTGTTTATACGCTCACAATTGACTAAAATAATTCATGGTAGTTAAATATGATATTATGAAGTGATATGAATTTTATCTGTTGTTGTTGATAAATTTAATTGTCATATAGATTGTCATTTGAATTCACCGTTGAAAATTAAATTGACAGTCAAATTGAAATTAAAATTGAATTGTGATTAAATTACCTGATATTGATAACTATGAAATTACCGTGAATTGTATTGTCTATTGGATGATGTATTTCGATGGATGCTATTGGTTGATATTTAAATGTTTGGATGTTTATTTGCTTATATATATCCTGTTATGCATACATATGACACTGTGATTTGGTTTAAGTGATATATATTCATCCCTGACATTTAATTGAAATAAATAATCACTTGGCCACAGGATAGAAAATTACATACGGACACCAGGTTGGTTAAATTAAATGATTTTAAAAGTTGTTTTGAAATTATTTAAATGAATTGATTTTAAGAATAAAATTCAATTTATGGAAATCGAATTATTTTGAATTGAAGCTCGATATGTTGGAATTTAAACTTGGTAAATGAAATTGTTTAATTATTTGAAGTTTAGATTTAAGTAAAAATTTTGAAATACGGCGTAAATTTTTGAAAGTTGATTTGTTTTAAAAGTTTGGACTTTTAATCGAACTCTGAATATTTCTAAGAAAATTTATATGAAATGATATTTCAAGTTTGAGTTTGGAATTGAAAATTGATTTGAAATTGAGATTTAATTAATTTGGAATTTAATTGAATTCAAAGAAATTTGTGAATTGGACTAAATTGAAACTATAGAATTAAATTTGAAGATAAAATTGATTTGAATCGGATTTGAACTGAAATTGATTTGGAATATAATACTTAAATGAATTCTTGAAATCCGAATATTAATCTAAGTTTATTGAATTGGAATTTTTCCAGAAATTAAGTAAACTACTTAATACGGATGTTTAATTTGAAGAATATTCTAATTCGAATACGAAATGGTTTTAAAGTGAATCTTATATTCTTATATAAATATATGAACTGTTTTGAAATGTGAAATATCTAAAGTTTCGAAATATATTGGAAGTGAAATTTTTTATTTTGTGGTTCAAATATGTATTTGAAATTGATAATTTGAAATGGTTTATTGAGAAGCTGAATCGAGTTGAAATTGATGATTTGAGATTTGATTAAATTTTAAATTTTGGAATTCGAGTTTATGTGAATCGTTTTGTGGAAATTGAGGCGAAAAATGATTTTGAAATCGAAATGAGATATTGAGGCGAAAAATGATTTTGAAATCGAAATGAGATATTGAGGCGAAAAATGCTTTTGAAATCGAAATGAGATATTGAGGCGAAAAATGATTTTGAAATGGAATCTTACATCTTGAATAAGATATGATGATATTTGAAATGGATTTGATTTTGAAGCGAATATGATATTTTGATATCAATTATGAATCGAGTTGAAATGTGAAAGAGCCATCGGTGTAATAATACGTAGTTATTAAAGAGACCGGGATCAGATATGGACATACTCTCTGTCGATACCGAAAACCACTTTAATAACTAGTATACGCGGAGTGTTGATACAGAACGAAGTGGATGGTTTGATGAACGCGTTGACTGAAGAAAGAGAAGGATTTTGGATGACCCCTGACATGACTAAAACAGGAGCCGCGCCGGGCCATTGAGGTTCGCCACCTCTAGCGGACACACTTCTTCGTTACCATGTCTATTGCTTTTGTGATTCGATTTGGGTGCACCCCTCGATTTTGTGAGTGTTATTTCGCGGTGTTGGGGTAGTAGCTGCTATGCCCAACATCAGTCCGGATCACGCAACTACTAGTATCCTAGTTGGTATCGCCTCATGTACCTTGTCATACTGATTATCCTATTCGCGACCACTACATTTTGGTTTGTACCTTGAGTATATGGATTGCCCTCTGGTGACTTCCGATTTTGGGGAAACTACGGTCTTGTATATGCTCTTGGGAATAAAAATGTGTTAAGGGTGGAATGGGCCATGGCTTAACGCTAGTTTGATACTTTACTTTATGATAGACATTATTGTATATAGCGTATTCTATTATATAGTAGATAGTTTAACGGATCCTTAGGAGATGGAAATCCCGAACATCTCTTAAGTTAATGCACGCACGTTAAATACTGGATAGGAGGTGTCTAAAACCCGTAAACATCTCCGACGCCGTCACACTCATATTTACTTATTCGATTTAACTTACATGAGATATTTTAGTCCTGACTCGAGTGTTTTGTCTTTTCATTACGCTCGGGTCAGCCTGAGCATTCAGATAAGGTTGAAGATCTATTCTGGAGGACGAAGACGGAGTTTGGTATTGCATCATTTGTATTCTACTACTGTATTATTTTTCCGCTGCATTGTTGTATTATCTCTGATATGTATGTAACTCTGATTTATGATGTATAATAATAATCAAATTTATTTATTTAACAGCTTCATGAACTGTTATTTTATTATTATATCTTGTTCCTTCCGCTGCGAGATTCTGTGTCTATTTCTGTTCTTTCCTTCCTTTTCTTATTTAACCCCAATAATTATCTGTATTTTGGATTGTTTGAGTCGGCATGGGTGTCTGCTTTGTCGACTTGAATGGTCAAAAATGCGGGTCGTTACAGTTGGTATCAGAGCTTTGGTTTAGCGATAAACCTTGGCTCTAGTGGGGAATAACTCATTGAAATAGAGGTAAACTATATGAATGAGTTGTGTGTATATGAGAGAGCGTATTTGTAATTTTGATATAAAAATGATTTTATACTGTGTTAATTTGTTCCGTTGAGTATTTATGAATTCTGGTTGGTACTTGGGACGCCAAGGCATCGATAGGAATTTCTAAACACTCGAATAGGACAGATTGACATAATATTGTTTTGGATTATATTCTATATATAAAAGACTTATCTTGAAAATTTATAAATTTTGATTGTATTGGTTGTTAGGAGATGATAATATTAGATTATCATCGTTTATTGTTGATTAGTCAATATTTCTAACTATTGACTATTGGATGATTTTAAGAAATGAAACTTGTAAATATGATTGACAATGAATATAAATGGTAAATAAAATGAAATAAAAATGAATTTAAATTAAGATGGAAAATTTAAATTCCGGTGTTTTGAAAATTTATTAACAAAAATTTGAAATGTATAATATAAGTATTATATGATAGTATATTCGATTAGAAATTGTTTTCAAAGGATTTCAAATGAAGTAAGTGTTATACTCCCCTCTTGACACTAGAGAATGATTTCGATGATGAGTGCACGCATCATCGACGTTTATTTTCGAGAGTCCAAGTGGGGGAGATCACTTAATAGTTTTTCTAAACCCTGTTTTGATTAAAATTGAATTTTATTTTGTATTCTCTATAATATGATTTGATATATAAATTATATAAGTATATATTATTTCAAAACTTGATTTGAAATGAAACCGGGATTGGAATTCTTGAGTTCTTTAATAATTAATGATTTTTCTTTTAATGGTTGAAATGAATTAATACTTGAATCATTACGGAACTTCTGAATTGCGAAATGAGAAATGAACCTAAGAGCTAAGTGAAATATCAATTGAAGTAGAAATCCTTAGAATTAGGAAATTATGAATTTAAAATAAAATTGAAACTGTAAAACTCACATAGTATTAAATTTCATTCTATAGCATAGATATAACTTACCAAAATATTTAAGAAGTTATATGAATTGTTAATTGGATAATATACAAGTATAGGTTTGAATAATGAAATATGCATTTAATTAATGGTTTGCAAATATAAATAAAATTGTTAGTAAATAACTGGAATTTAAATTAACATTTAAAGGTGATTCACAATTATGTTAATATAAAATGGAAATACTATATGTGAATGTAAATGTGAAATTAAATTATAGTGAAATTTAAGTAATGACTTAAGAATTAATTGATTGAAAATTCAACTTTGAATGAAAAGAGGTTGTATGTTGTTTAACTACATTCTATTTGCATAACTATAACTTACCAAATACTTAAAAAGTTTAAAATGCTAATAAGGATAAGTAGAGGAATAATATACCAGTGTGAGAGTGAATAATAAAATGTGAAGATCTATTGATAGTTGTAAATATAAAAGAAATTTAAGCTGTAAAATGAATGATATATACAAGTGAATGAATAAAATTTAAAATTAATGACATATAAAATTTGTAAATGGAAACTAATTAAAGTTGAATATAACTAAATGTCAATAAACTTGGAAGTGTATGAAATAAAAAAAATTGACTTGGAAATGTATAATTGATTTAGTGTAGATTCTGGATGGATGGTAATGTTTGATATGCATTGGTTGTTTGATGGATGGTAATTGATTTAGTAGAATTCATTAGTGTTAATGGAATTGAATAAACGGAATAAAATTTTAAAATAATTAAATTCAAATTTGAAGCAAAGTGAAATTAAGTATAATTGAATCCAATTTAAATTGAAGCAAATTGACTTGAATTTAAAATGTAAATGAAACAAACTTGAATAAATCGAAAACAAATTGAATGTAAACGTATTTCATGGATAAATAAGAAAATAAATGACTTTGTGTTTATGATTGTTTCTTTAGAAAATTTAAAGTTTGATGGTTTGTACTTTGAAACAATAAAAAAAAATTTGGAAAAAAAATCCAAAATTGTCCAATATATGCTGAAACGAAAACAACCTTAACTTTTAAATGGCTAGACGAAATTCAACGATATTAGGCTTTTCGGAAAGCTTAGAAACTGTAGCACGACTTTTGTTTAGACTGTCTTGAGAAATTCCTTCATTTACTTAGTTAAAAATTTGAATCTTCTCGCTGGCCTGTGTAAAAGGGAAGCAAAATCAGTAGCATATACTATTAGTATTTTCACCACAACTTTTTACTGGTGTATCGGATATTGATGATCTTGCACTTTCTGGAAAGCTTAGAAGTTAAGCTAAAACTTTTGTTTTAAGCATTTGGTGTTTTGCTGTCGTTTAGAAGGTCAAAAACGTGACCAAACGTCGCTGACCTGCGCAATTCATTGCCAGGCTGAGGCGTATCTATTTAGTAAAACGGTCGTAACTTTTGAACGGAAGGTCCGAATTCAATGATTTTGGACATTCCGGAAAGCCTGAAACGAATGCAACAACTTTTGTTTAGATTCCATTGTCAAATTTTATAGTTTAGGTGACCAAAAACTGAGATTCGTTTGCTGTCCTGGAATTGGAATTTCAGTTTTGAAGCTAAACATGTTATATGTGTGTTGTTTATGATAAGTATATCGATCTATCTTTATATGCGTGGTTCTAACTTGGTTATTGAGCATTTTAGTAGGTAGCAAAGGGGTTGCGCTTCGCTTGTGGAGCTCACTTCTGCGCTTAATGCAAAATGTAAGGTAAAATGCTAATAAACGCTAAATAAAAGGTATGTTCTCGGATTACAGTTCATGTTGTGGTATATTATTGTGTTCCCCATGTTTTGGGATGCCTCATTCTTGTAATGAGATGTATATCATGCAATTATTACTACTGTGAAATTTTTCGGTCCTAGCCGCGCAAATGAGGTGCTGCCGAAATTTTTCAAAAATCCAGGAGTTAGAAAATTTTGTGAAAAAAAAATCCTATAACTAAATTTTGCAAATAAGTAGAATATTTTGAATGAATTATATCTGACCTCTGGACAAACTGTCTCTCCTTCTCCTCACACATCAATGGCCCCTGGGTCGTTGGAGGAGATTTCAACACCACCAAATCCCCAACAGAAAGGAACTCTGGCAACCTTTCCCAAGACTCCGAAGCCTTTAATCAGTTCATCAACTAGTGCTCCCTAATTGACCCACCCATTAATAATCGCCTTTACACCTGGTCAAACCGCAGATCTGACCCATCCCTCGCAAAACTAGACCGCTTCCTTTTCAACCCAGCCTGGGAGGACTTATTTCCCCTCTCCATCGTCTCGGGCCTAGCCACTGTTATCTCCGACCATTGCCCACTCCTCCTAGACACGGGTTCCCTAGCTTGCCACAACAGACCCTTCAGGTTCGAACGTCTCTGGCTCCTCGAGCCATCTTTCGACAACTTCATCAGAGAAATCTGGTCTCAGCCCTCCCCCATACAATCGGCTACAGCCAGGGTAGTCTCCAAGCTCCGCTCTCTCCGAAAAATCATCAAACCCTGGGCCAAATCAGTTTGGGGCTCCATTCGTTTGCGCATCTCAGCCATCCAAGATGAGATTCTTGACCTTAATATCCTGGAAGAAACCTCCCCGCTCCCTGATCCGGACCGCTCTCGTCTGAGAGAGTTGGAAGCGGACCTTGACAGGCTGCTACTGCAAGAAGAAATTGGCTGGAAGCAACGGTCCAAAGCGAAATGGATCGAAGACGGAGATAAGAACACTGCCTACTTCCACCGTCTTGCCAACGGCAGACGTAGATCCAACCACATCCCCGAAATCACTCACGACAACATCACTACCACTGATCAATCGGCCATCCTCAAACTCTTCACCGACCATTACCGATCCATTCTTGGCCTTCACCCCCCTCCTCTCCCCCCAATCGATTGGGATCTGATCTACCCGGTTAACCCCCTCATCCCCATTGACCAGCCCTTCACTGAAGAAGAAATTTGGGCAGCGCTTAAAAGCATGTCGGACGATAAGGCTCCTGGCCCAGATGGTTTCGGGCCTCTCTTCTTCAAACACTACTGGGAAATCGTCAAGTACGACATCATCGAAATGTGCTCTGAATTCCATACCAATCCAAATTCTGTGGACCGCATCAACTACGCAAATATCATTCTTCTCCCAAAATCCCCAGGCGCCACCTCCCTCTCGTCCTTTCGCCCCATTAGCCTCCTGAACACAACCTTTAAGATCATAACCAAGGTCCTAGCCAACCGCCTCCAGAGCGTCATAGCCCCCCTTATTGGAATCGAGCAATCTGCATTCATCTCGGGCCGTAACATCTTGGACTGCGTAGCAATGACCCAGGAGATCATTTCCTTTTGCCACTTGACCTCAACACCAGGAATGCTACTCAAACTAGATTACTCAAAAGCGTTCGACTCTGTTAACTGGCAATTCTTAGGGGAGCTAATGGCACACAGAGGCTTCCCCACAAAATGGTGTAACTGGATATCCTCTATACTCAACTCAAGCATGTCCTCGATAGCCATCAATGGGATCTCGGGGGGCCTAATCAAATCGGCCCGCGGACTGCGACAAGGTGACCCACTTTCTCCCCTGCTCTTCGTTCTGGTGGCCGATGTGTTCAATCGCATGATCAAATTAGCAATTTCGAACAACATCTTTCAGGGTATCAACCTCCCCAACTCTAACCTAACCATATCCAACCTCCAATTCGCGGACGACACCATCCTATTCGCATCACCCACGATCAACCACATCCACTGCCTCAAAGTAGCACTATATTCATTCGAACTCATATCAGGCTTGTCCATTAACTTTAGCAAAAGTTCCATCATCATGCTCGGTAAAGCTGATAACCTCGGGCCAACCTGTTCCAGCCTGCTCAACTGTAAGATTACACACTTCCCCATCTCCTACCTCGGTGTCCCTATCCGTCCAACCAAATTGCATAGATCCGATTGGTCCCCCCTCATCGCCAAGATAGAAAAAAGACTCCACTCATGGAAAGCCCATTCCTTGTCCTCAGCAGGGCGCCTAGTCCTCGTTAAATCCGTTCTATCATCGATCCCCACTTACTGGATGTCACTATACAAACTCCCTTCCTGGATAATCAAAAAAATCGATTCAATCAGAAGTTCCTTTCTGTGGAACGGTAGCAACATAAAGAGGCTCGTAAACTGGCAAACTGCCTGCCTTCCCCTGAGAAACGGTGGCCTTGGAATCACTAATCTAATTGACTTCAACTTATCGCTCCTCGCCAAATGGCTCTGGCGATTCCTAACCCCTGGCCCCACCCTCTGGAAATCATGGATCACCACCCTACACTATCACTCTAACCCTCACCTTGTCCTCCACGCCCCCAACGGCATAAAACCATCCCCCTTCTGGTCTGGAGTAGTTTCGACCCTACCACGCGTCAAAAGGCTATTCCACGTCAACCCGGGAAACGGGGCTAATTGTCTCTTCTGGTTAGACACTTGGCACAATCAACTTCCACTCTCCTCCATCCTCCCCAACCTCTTCGCTCACACAACTAATATCTTCTCCTCCATCTCCGACATTTCCACTTCGGGCCCAGCCCAGCTTCTCCCGGCTTCATACTTTGACCTCTCTACCTTCAACGAGATTCACCTCGCCTCCTCAATTCTCCGCAACACCCATCTCAACTCCCGACCAGATTCCTTCACCTGGGCACCCAACCCCTCATCCGGCTTCTCCGTTGCCTCCTGCTACGCCCACCTAAACAACCCTGGACGACTATTCACCTTCCCCAGACTCTGGAAGTGCAGGATTCAGCCCCGCTTTGCTTTCCTGCAGTGGTGCCTCATCCATGGGCGAATTAACACAAGAGACAGACTCCTCCGCCATAACATTGTAGTAGACCCCAGCTGCGTCCTATGTTCCACCTCAACAGAAAGTTTGCAACATCTCTTCTTCGAGTGTGATTTTGCTGTCAGGGTCTGGGCGGCGACAACTGCTCACATCCTCGGACATATCCCGACGTTCACCTCATTTTTCGACCACTGGCAGAACAACCCCCCCAACTACCACATAGATCTCACGGTTGCTATTTTCAGTTGGTGGATCTGGGCCGAGCGCAATGCACGTGTATTCTGCAAGCCCATATCCAGCCTTGAAGAAACCTGTAGACGTATTACTCACCATTTCTCATCTATATCAGGTCGTAGCTTCTCCGCTCCGTTCAGGCTGAGACTTCCTCACCCCAGCTCCCCACAGGCGGAATCCTCGGGCAGCACATCAGCAGTTCCTCCTGACAGGCATCGTGGGCACCACTAAACCGCGACTTAGCTCCGGCCTCTTCATCACTGTGTTTTTTTCCACTACAAGTATTTTGTTTATATAACTCTGTCTGCTTCTCAATACTTTTTGGCCAGTGATCAGGCTTGTTGATCGCAATATTTACTAATTTATATAATATCTAATCGGCTGTGTAGTGCCACGCTACACAACCGTGTTGCTCAAAAAAAAAATGATGGTTTCCCCTTCTCCGTTCCTTTTCGAGGACGAAAAGTTTTAAGTGGGGGAGAATGTAACGACCCGTATTTTTAACACTTTAAAAATACGAATTAAAATGAAAATTTTGGATAAAAATCCGAAGGAAATAAAATTTTGTATTGTTAAATGTGAATTACAAGTTAAAATACAAAACTGAATTCTGAAATAACTTATTTGTAAATTAAATATGGATGTTAACTTGTAGTGAATGTAAATAATGAATTGAATTTGATTGTAAACCAAATTGGTTATGATTGTAAACAAAGAATAAATAAAATGGTAGATTTAATAATGGAAGTTTATGTTATTGAAACTAATATAAATAAATGTAACTTAATATTACAGTTGATTGAAAGCAGATAATAACTGAAACTGTAATTCGATAAAGATGTTAACTTGTAATTGAACGTAAGTAAAGATTTAAATTTGAATGTAACAAGTAATTGAATTGAATTGAATTTGATTGTAAACAACGAAATAAATAAAATGTTACATTTAATATTGAAGTTATAATATGTAAATCAATGTAAATGAATGTAATTTAATATTACTGTGAATTTAAATAAGATGATAGCTGAAGAAAATGAAAGTAAATGAATTATAAACTATTGATAATAATGTATAAGTAAATGGTTGATTCAATAATGAAAGTGTAAATCGAAATAAAAGAATTCATTTGGAATTAAATAACTTGAATTTGAATTACAATATAATTGAACGCTGAATCTAATATAATCTTTTATATTGGATTTATAATGGAAAACTGCATTGTAAAAGATTGTTAATTACTGTGAAATTAAAAATGGGATTTGTGAACAATTGAAATTTGATTTAAAAGTTAATAATTTAAAATTGGGAATTTTATATTGAAATTAAACAGTCGAATAATTTATTTTTTGAATATTGGATTTAATTAGACAATTAAATCGATAATTTAAAAAGTTAAATTTCAGAAATAATTGAAAATCGAGTTGAATATGATTGAAAATGATTTGTAAAATTTTATCTTATCATATTGGAGTTATAGTATTGTTATAGAACTTTTAAAATTGAATTTAAAGTTAATTTGTGAAAATTGAATATTTTTAATATTTAATTATCGACTGAAAAATAGCCATTTTTTGAACAGTCTCAGAATTGAACGAAACTAGTTCCATTGGATCCGTAATAATTTTTTATTATCGGATTTCAATTTTCGTAGCAATCGGAGTTATCGTTTGACCGTGGCAGCTCGAAACGCATCGAATTGTTTTTAATATTAATTCAGCGAGAGAAAATAGTCATTTTTCAAAGAATCTCGGATTTCGACGAAACTAGTTTCATTGGATCTGTAATGTCATATTATTGTAGGATTTCAAATTTCGTGTCAATCGAATTTACCGTTTGTCCGGGGCGAGCCCAAATGCACAGAAATTTGATTAACCGATTTAATTTTAAATCGATCGTTTATTGCCGTAACTCGCACAGATGATCGAATTAGCTTCCGAAACCTGTTCCATTGTGTTCGTAACGCGAGATAAACCGTAGAATCACTGGTCACCACGCGAGATTTGAAGTTCGGATTTTGGAGTGAATAGTGTTTTTCGGTAAATTTCTATAAAAGGAACCCTTTATCATTTCATTTGAAAACATCAACCCTAGGGTTTCATAGCCGCCACTTTCAAATTCAATGGCCAGAAAATTTCGAAACTTCTTCCTCATTTTCCTCTCAATCCATCAACAATTAGCAAAAGTCGTCAACTACAAAGTTGTAGAGGACGATGAGAGCTTCAAATCCATACGGAGATGATCGAAAACGGAGCAACGAATCAACGGGAAATCGAGCTCGAAGTCGCTGCGTTTTTCACGCAAATCGAGGTGATAGGGGGAGCCGAGTTCAACCACCTCCTGGCCGTGGGTAGCTCTTGCGTAGGCGCTTCTAACGTGAGTCTCCGATGAACTTCTCGTCGAGTGATGGTGGAGAAATCGTCGGTCAAAGGTTGGAAGGAATGGGTTGAGATTGTACGTGCTTTTCACATTTTGGAGAAGATGGAAGGAAGGGCTAAGATCTGCAGTAGAGAAAATGGAGGGCTGAGATTGAAAGTAGGGTTTGAAAAAAATATGTGTATATATTTATATATATATTTAAATTCGCAAATGTTTAAAATGCATAACTTTTTCATACGAGGTCCGATTGGAACGAAACTTTTTGCGTTGCGATCATAATGACGAGAGCTTTGAAATGAAATTGGTTTGGATGGTTTTGGAGACGGTGGAAATTTGGGCTAAGTTGGGCGTCGTCCAGTTTTAGTTCCAAACTGAAATGCCTCGGTGACAACGGAAAATCAAGGTGAGTGTTTATACGCTCACAATTGACTAAAATAATTTATGGTAGTTAAATATGATATTATGAAGTGATATGAATTTTATTTGTCGTTGTTGATAAATTTAATTGTCATATAGATTGTCATTTGAATTCACCGTTGAAAATTAAATTGACAGTGAAATTGAAATTAAAATTGAATTGCGATTAAATTACCTGATATTAATAACTATGAAATTGCCGTGAAGTGTATTGTCTATTGGATGATGTATTTCGATGGATGCTATTGGTTGATATTTAAATGTTTGGATGTTTATTTGCTTATATATATCCTGTTATGCATACATATGACACTGTGATTTGGTTTAAGTGATATATATTCATCCCTGACATTTAATTGAAATAAATAATCACTTGGCCATAGGATAGAAAATTACATACGGACACCGGGTTGGTTAAATTAAATGATTTTAAAAGTTGTTTTGAAATTATTGAAGTGAATTGATTTTTAGAATAAAATCCAATTTATGGAAATCGAATTATTTTGAACAGAAGCTCGAGATGTTGGAATTTAAACTTGGTAAATGAAATTGTTTAATTATTTGAAGTTTAGATTTTAAGTAAAAATTTTGAAATACGGCGTAAATTTTCGAAAGTTGATTTGTTTAAAAAGTTTGGACTTTTAATCAAACTCTGAATATTTCTAAGAAAATTTATATGAAATGATATTTCAAGTTTGAGTTTGGAATTGAAAATTGATTTGAAATTGAGATTTAATTAATTTGGAATTTAATTGAAATTCAAAGAAATTTGTGAATTGGACTAAATTGAAACTATTGAATTAAATTTGAAGATAAAATTGATTTGAATCGGATTTGAACTGAAATTGATTTGGAATATAATACTTAAATGAATTCTTGAAATCCGAATATTAATCTAAGTTTATTGAATTGGAATTGTTCCAGAAATTAAGTAAACTACTTAATACGGATGTTTAATTTGAAGAATATTCTAATTCGAATACGAAATGGTTTTAAAGCAAATCTTATATTCTTATATAAATATATGAACTGTTTTGAAATGTGAAATATCTAAAGTTTCGAAATATATTGGAAGTGAAATTGTTTATTTTGTGGTTCAAATATGTATTTCAAATTGATAATTTGAAATGGTTTATTGAGAAGCTGAATCGAGTTGAAATTGATGATTTGAGATTTGATTAAATTTTAAATTTTGGAATTCGAGTTTATGTGAATCGTTTTGTGGAAATTGAGGCGAAAAATGATTTGGAAATCGAAATGAGATATTGAGGCGAAAAATGATTTTGAAATCGAAATGAGATATTGAGGCGAAAAATGCTTTTGAAATCGAAATGAGATATTGAGGCGAAAAATGATTTTGAAACGGAATCTTACATCTTGAATAAGATATGATGATATTTGAAATGGATTTGATTCTGAAGAGAATATGATATTTTGATATCAATTATAAATCGATTTGAAATGTAAAAGAGCCATCGGTGTAATAATACGTAGTTATTAAAGAGACCGGGATCGGATACGGACATACTCTCTGTCGATACCGAAAACCACTTTAATAACTAGTATACGCGGAGTGTTGATCCAGAACGAAGTGGATGGTTTGATGAACACGTTGACTGAAGAAAGAGAACGATTTTGGATGACCCATGACATGACTAAAACAGGAGCCGCGCCAGGCCATTGAGGTTCGCCACCTCTAGCGGACACACTTCTTCGTTACCATGTCTATTGCTTTTGTGATTCGATTTGGGTGCACCCCTCGATTTTGGGAGTGTTGTTTCGCGGTGTTGGGGTATTAGCTGCTATGCCCAACCTCAGTCCGGATCACGCAACTACTAGTATCCTTGTTGGTATCGCCTCATGTACCGTGTCATACTAATTATCCTATTCGCGACCACTACGTTTTGGTTTGTACCTTGAGTATATGGATTGCCCTCTGGTGACTTTCGGTTTTGGGGAAACTACGGTCTTGTATATGCTCTTGGGAATATAAATGTGTTAAGGGTGGAATGGGCCATGGCTTAACGCTAGTTTGATACTTTACTTTATGATAGACATTATTGTATATAGCGTATTCTATTATATAGTAGATAGTTTAACGGATCCTTAGGAGATGGAAATCCCGAACATCTCTTAAGTTAATGCACGCACGTTAAATACTGGATAGGAGGTGTCTAAAACCTGTAAACATCTCCGACACCGTCACACTCATATTTACTTATTCGATTTAACTTACATGAGATATTTTAGTCCTGACTCGAGTGTTTTGTCTTTTCATTACGCTCGGGTCAGCCTAGGCATTCAGATAAGGTTGAAGATCTATTCTGGAGGACGAAGACGGAGTTTGGTATTGCATCATTTGTATTCTACTACTGTATTATTTTTCCGCTGCATTGTTGTATTATCTCTGATATGTATGTAACCCTGATTTATGATGTATAATAATAATCAAATTTATTTATTTAACAGCTTCATGAACTGTTATTTTATTATTATATCTTGTTCCTTCCGCTGCGAGATTCTGTGTCTATTTCTGTTCTTTCCTTCCTTTTCTTATTTAACCCCAATAACTATCTGTATTTTGGATTGTTTGAGTCGGCATAGGTGTCTGCTTTGTCGACTTGAATGGTCAAAAATGCGAGTCGTTACATAACACTTCAAGCTTTAGAAAAAATGGGGGAAGAGATTGGAAACTAAAATCCTAAGCCTTAGATTCATTTGCAAACTCAAGTTCTTGCTCCAAAATCAAAGAGAAGCTTAGGTAAGCATCCTCTTCATCTTCTCCACCTCATTTCCTCTTCAATTTCAGAAATTTCCTAAACCCTAACTTAGGAAATGTTTTTCTTTTGAGCTTAGATTGAAACTACTTGGGTTAAAATTGAAGAGTGATTGTTCTTGCCTTGCTTATAGCTTCTCTCTTGTGTTTTTGGGTTTAAAGGTGAGTTTTTGAACTCACATCTACGTCGATAGCTTTCATTGGTGTTAGGTATGAATTCCTAACATCTATTCATGTTCATTTGTTTTTGATTTGGATTGATTTGGTGAATTTTCCAATTTTTGGGTTTTGAAGACCAATTTTGTGAAAAATCCTTTTATGGGTGTTTGAACATGTTTACCGGGGTGTATCGAAGAGCCTATTAGGCTGGATTGTCGCTTGGTGTAAATCCCGAGTCGCCATTGCTCGATCGATCGGTTTCGGAAGAATTTTTCCCCACTTGGGGGCTAAGTTGAGAGTTCTGCAAAATGTAGTTCAGTCGACTGAACCAGTGGGTCAGTCGACTGAACCAGGGGGTAGAACGTTCTTTGCCCCTGTATCTGTCGACTGACCCACTGAGTCAGTCGACTAAGCCTGGAAACCTAGCGTTTCCAGGTCTGTATCAGTCGACTGACTTACTGGGTCAGTCGATTGAACCTGGAAACCGAGTGTTTCCAGGTCTCTATTATTCGACTGAAACTGGAAATTGAGTGTTTCCAGGTCTCTGTCAGTCGACTGACCCTATAGTCCAGTCGACTGATTCTGGGAAAGGTTTATTTTGCCTATTTTAGGCAAATTTGTGTGGATTTCCAATTTTTGATCGATTCTCCTTTCTCTGATTAGTTGTTATCACTTTAGTTGACTTTGATAATTTCTTTTTCGGAATTTTTGGCAACATCCATTTTGATGGATTCGGTATCGATTTCTTTGGATTTGATTCACGTCTTCGTATGTGAATTTTTGGTGATTGATTGTTTCTACAATCATTTCTGTGACTTGTCACTTTAAATTACAAAGGTTTCTATACTAGTAGTAAATATTCAAACTCTTTTACAAAAATGATTTCAACTCTATTTTTAATACAAAGCTCGTTTATAAAACCATTTTCCAATCTATTAGTATATACAAACCTTTACCACATTCGTATGAGAAATCTAATTAAGCGGCTTAGTAAAACAAGTGGTATGAAACGCTTGCGTTTACTTCATCGGTTAATTTTTGGACTTGTTCGATTGAAAATCTTGTGACAATCTTTGAGTGGAAATCTACAATTTGTTCGTAAATATTTAAGTTAAGCCAGTGGTTATGGGACATGAAGCTAAACTCATTTATTCACTAGCTTAGTGTAATCGACACTTCTTATTGATCAATAGTGATCATTTTATGATTTAGACTAGCGATGTGCGATGTCTCTTTGTCCGCGTAGGGGACTATACCCCGTTATGTTGAGCTTCATCTCATTTCTTTTATGGTCTAGCGACCCATGTTCTTATTGGAGTTTTGGTTCATCGGACGTACCGTTATTGTACTGCATCGTTGTTCTAATTATTGGAGTTTTGGTTCATCGGACGTACCGTTATTGTACTACGTCGTTGTTCCGAATTATTTGAGTTTCGGTTCATCGAACGTACCGTTATTGTACTACGTCGTTGTTTCGAATTATTTGAGTTTCAGTTCATCGGATGTACCGTTATTGTGCTGCGTCGTTGCACCGGCTCATTTTATGGATTAGCGTTCCATTTGCATTTCTAGATTTCTAGTTGATGATTTCTAGAATTTATGTTTCACCAATTTTCGTGGATTGCATTGATAAGCTCTATCAATATTTGTGTTTGGTGAATAATTTATAGAATATGTGATTCTTTTTGGTGTTTTGAGATGATTTGAGATATTGTATGATTTTTGTTGTTATTTGATGTATACTTTTCGCAGTATGACATTATTGTTATCATACATTTTTATCATATCTTTTATCCTGTCTCATTTTATCTGATATTTATAGCTAGACTGATCCGTTTATTATTTTCTTCTTAAATAATACTCGGGTCAGACTGAGGTATTTCAGGTGCTTCTGCTTGACTTCTTATCAGGGTCCTTCACCTGATTTTTGGCTAACTACTTTAGCTTAGTAGTTTTTGTTAGTATACATTTGAGATATAGACTCCTTGATGTATACTTATTCTTTTGTCTTGTACTTGTATCTATTCTTTTGTGATGTAGTGGACCTTGTTTGACCACTACTTTGATGTACACTTTTATGTGTTATATTCATATATGATTCCGCCTTTGTGATATGAATATCTGTGACTGATTTGTGTTATGTTTATTTCTATATTTTTTTTGAAGGCCTCATAGCCACTATGTGGTAGCTTTGAGTTTGTATTTGATATGTCGGATTTCCTCTTGAAATGAAATGTAAGTTATATTATCTGATATATCGGTACTCGCACAAAGCAATTACACCGATGGTCGTTCCTCAACAGCCTTATTCTTCGTGCTAGTCGATGGCATTACCCCGTAGTGTCCTTGACTAGTGTGAGAATAGAGGTGGGGCGTCACACTTGTCGTGTTTATGTGCGGTGTGGTCTTATGAGATAATTTTATTTTCAAAAGAGCCTTAAAACATAAAAATTCAACTGGGTGTGTTTTCTCACGCCGATTTACCAGGGAGACTCGGGTGTTATTTTATAATAATGCTCGGGTCAGACCGAGCACTTTTACAGTTTTAGTTTGGTTGCTTGGAGCTTCAGAAGACGAGATGGAGGCCCAGAGACGTATTTGCGTATATGGTAATTTTTCGTGGCATTCGTTGTTGTATTTATCAGCAAAAGTGAGGACAGGTTTTTATAGTTGTTCAGGCTGAAATAGGTTAGTATACTCTAATTAATGTATGTATATTACATTTCTTCTTTATGTAAATATTTATTGTATATTATAAATTATTCGTTCAGTTGTGAGATCCTGTGTTGTTTAGTTTTCTTCTTATCTTCTTCCTCTTTTTTGCCTTAATAATTGAGTTTTCCGGCATTTCGATTTCTCGGCACGCAATATAGTGGACGTATTAGTGTCGATTTTTGAGGGTCGAAATCCCGCGTATTACAATAAATTTATTTTTTAATGAATATTCATAATATTCATTTTAAAATAAATCTATATCGGTTTTCAGTCAATACTAAAAACAGTTATTATTTCATATGTAATACTTGGTGTATTTACGAAGACAGTCTTTCTTAAATTGGTGCGGCCACTAATAATTGTCATATGGTATGCTCCCGCTATTACGACCACTAGTATAACAATGTACTAAATATGAGACTCATTCAACCACTTATTATGGTATTTTATTTCATCCACTGTAACCAGCTTACAATCTAGAATTTTAGATCAAATATCATTAATTTAAAGAAATAATTCTCATAGAATACAATTTTCTGTACATGAAAATGCATTTGGAATAGAAATCACATTACTTATTTCATATTAAGTATCTACTTGTATTTTATGTAATTCATGTTTTTGATATCATTTCATGAAGCAGAGGTGAGCACTCAGTCTTTTCATCCCAACTATGCCTATCTTACATCTACTCTTGGCCATCATCTTTCCTTTCCAAATGGTTAAACCAATCAAAAGGAAACCTTATTGCAAGACAGCATCGAGCTCTTTATAAATGTGCATTTAGTCATCCTTAACATAAAGGACATTGCATAAGTTACACTTCACATAAATTAATCAAAATGTCATTTCAATTATCGAATTCCTAAGTCTATCTTGTAGTTCTTGGTCTAGTACTACATCTAACAAAACAAGATCCTTATTGCAATCAATCATATTGGATTCATGATCTTGTATTGTGGTTCATTTTCTCATTTCGAATGAACCAATTTCATCTAGATTTCTATATTATGAACATGGCTACTCATTATACAAGTTTTGTGTACGATCGAATATGGAAAAAATATCCACATTTTAGTATTGCTTTAGAGCTCAAAAATCATAGAAGCAAATACACAATCTTGGGCAAATAAACAAATAAGTTGCCAAGTTATGAAAGTATTTAGTAGTCATATAATTAGGCAGTTTCATGGGTCTAGAAGTGACAACATGCCAAAAAATTTATTGCTAATTATATTTCTTTTTCAATCCTAGTTCTGTTCATTTTTATCTAATTGATAAATGATTTTATCAATTTCATTAGTTGCACAAACTTATTTTAGTAGATTGTTTTAATGTGTATAACATATGTTCTTACAATATTATAATGGTTAAATGTATTCACTTCATTCTTCTAATAAGCCTCCCACTACATTTTTGTTCTCCTCAAATCCCTAATTGAAATATAAAAATCTTTCGATTCCTCTTATTAGTGTTTGGACTCGCTCGCCTTAGGATTCTGACTATGAGTTTTCTCAACAAATCATAGGCCCACTAGTGATAGATAACTCTTTATTGGTTGTATCACATACAACTCCTAACCGTGGTCTTTGTTCTAAAATCGACCTCGACCTTGAGTTTAATCAACAAATCGAGTGAGATTATTCACTCGTACCTCCCATTTCATGATAGCGTTAGTATAATGCATGTACTTTGAGTTTGCATAATAAATACATGCAATTATTTGACCATGTCTAATCAGTATATTGATAGTGCTACACATAACATCCCTAGCTTGAGTTTGCTCAA
The DNA here is from genome assembly GCA_030737815.1 of Allium fistulosum. Classification (NCBI taxonomy): domain Eukaryota; kingdom Viridiplantae; phylum Streptophyta; class Magnoliopsida; order Asparagales; family Amaryllidaceae; genus Allium; species Allium fistulosum. Next base: position 1,361,385,423 of record CM060902.1, on the reverse strand, counting down.
CAGTTTTATATATTACAAATTCATAATATTATATATATACATTGAGTGATGTCGATTGAAGGAATAATATGTTTCTTATGAAACACCATCGTGATTCAAGTGTCGAACACATATGAAATCATGATATATGTACCATACATACGTACTTACTCCAAAAATCTATTTTGGGTTAATTTCTCTTCCACTTGCATTATTTTATACATATACAGTTATACAAGCTTAATTTGTTTATAACTGTTATAATTTAATTAACCTATATAATGTATATATCTATCTTATTAATTAAATAATATTTAATTAATTTTGATTCTTATTAATTAAATCAATTTTTTTAATTTTATTAGTTAAATCATATTTAATTGATTTAACTTATTTAAAATTTTTGAAATTTATATTATTTATATTATTCATCTTAAACTATTTAAGATAAATAATTAACTATAACATTTTTAGTATATTTATACATACATATAAATATATGTGTACCTATTAATTCATTAACTTCTAACTAATTTTGTTTAATAAGTTTATTTATTTAGTTAAATACTTAAATTAATTCAAAATTTTAACACATTCATCTTAAATAAATATATAACCATAACAATAATAATTACATATGTATATCAATATATATTAAAGTTTAATTAATTAACTTTTTAATTAATTATTTTATTTATTTAAATAATTATGTTATTTCTTTAATTAATCAAATTAATTAAGTATATACTAAAATTTCACAATTATTTTTTATTTTTGATAACATTTCTAAAAATTTGAAATTTATTTTATAACCTTTATAAAATTTCATTTTATATTTCAAATTTAACATTTTAATTTGAAATATTTTTTAAAAACCTTCAAATCTAATTTGAAAATTAGCCCAATGCCCCAATAGCGCTGGGAATTACATTTAGGCCAACCTTTTGGATTTATTCTACTCATTGGGCTAAGTTGGTAGCCAAGAAGGGGAGAATACTTAATTATTTAACCTTATGCCTAGACACTAATTTTCCAAATACCTATTGGATAAGTATGTATATATCATTTGACTTTGATGTCATTGTTGGAACTGGCCCGATCTATAGTTGGAAGATTGGGTGAATTTCAAAAAGAAATTGCCTATTTGGATAATAGTGGTCATGTAAGTCTAATGGGTTATACTAGATCCAATCTAGTTATTTAAGTAAAATCAAATTTTATTTGATTTCTAGATTAAATTAATTAATGCGATTTAATTAAATTTAATATTTATATAGTTTTGAGTATATCAATATATACTCATGTGTAGATGATGTACATATGCAACATAGCAATGTGCACTTAGTTAATGTATACGTATATAGATGTTGAGATTTACATCTATAACGTATACAATGTCATTTAGATATGTATTAGTTATCTCAAACATTATATAAAATACATACATACATACATATTTATATTATTTCTATATTTATATAAAAATAAAATTTAAAATATCTAGTTAGAATTTGACCAAGTCAATAAAATTCAAATTCAAAATTTAACATCTAAAATATCCAACTAAGATTTGGTAAAATATTTTAAAATTCAAATCTAGAACTTTAAAATATCTTTTAATTAATATATTTATAAAACTATAATTTTATAGTCAAATTTTTTTCAATATATAAAATTATTTAAAATTGCATAAAAAAATTAATACGCGAATTTTGTTATAAAATAAAATTTTAATATATATATATGGCTAGAAAATTAACTTTTTATAAAATCCAAAACTCACTTTATTAGCACTTTATATATTAAATATAAACACATAGATATATATATATTTATTTATTTATATTAATAAAAGAAACGAGGTTTAACTAATATATATATTAGTAATATCATTTGGTAAAAATTAATTTTTTATAGTCAAATATAATTTAGTATATATAATTTAATTTATAAAAATATCCTAATACATACATACATATGTAGGTAAGTACGTATATACATAGAATTTCATCTTGTACGGCTCAAACAGAAACACAAATACCAATTTTGATGGATATGCAATAGAAAGTTTAAAACTTCTTAGTTGCTCGAAGCAATTTACGTCAAAGATAGGAAGTAAAAAAATTCATAGGGATTCCACCTAAGTTAGAGGGAGCAATAAGGGGTTGCTATCAAGGTTCTACTTTCTCTGATTTAAGGCTAGCATAGGTAGGAGCTTATATGGCATCAGCAATAGGCGGTATTTGTGAATTTGATTTTACAATTAACAAATAATGATTTAAAACTGTTAAAATTCAATTGCAATGTTTTTAAATTATAAAATATATATTATATAATAGGTATGACCAAATTAATTTGATTATAAATTTTCTTAAAAACTATGAATGAAAACAAATTGTTTCATTTAAATCAATTACTTAACGTGGTCAATAAACAATTGATAATAAAGGTAAGACAAACAATGCATACATAAAATTATTCTAAGGGGTTAGCTACTATATAATTGTAAAAGTCAGGTTATACCTGAAGAGATTGCCCTTGAATACACCGTATTTGATGAGATCTCCCCGATTCTAAAAGAAACGATCACTAGATCTTGCAACCGTTTAGAGTACCGCATGTATTTGTTTTAAATTGATGTATTTGTACCCTAAGGAAGCACGCCTATGGAGGTACGTAACTAGGGGAGTGTGGAAATAATGTGGGAGGAAGTAAGAAGTGAAACAAATGTGGTTTTCGTTTGGTATAAATAAAGGAGGATGGGACAAATTCTCATCATTTTTCTCTTGCTCCTTTCACTGGGTTTCCAAGTAAAAATCTGAATTTAAACTAAAATCCCATCCCCTATCAACCCATGTCTGGACATACAATGGACTATATGGGTCATTAAAAACTCAAGACTCGTTTAGTAATTAATATCATTAAATCTTATTTAAATGCCCATCGATATTGTATATCGATACATACATATATAGCTTTTATATACACACCAATTAATAACTAAAGGTGTGACACCCCACCTCTATACTTACACTAACCAAGGACACTACTGGGTAATACCATCAATTAGTATGAAGAATAAGGCTGTTGAGAAGCGACCATCTGTGTAATTGCTTTGGGCGAGTATCGATATGTCAGATAGTATGTCATGCATTTCATTTCAAGAGGAAATCTGACATATCAAATACAAACTCAAAGCTACTACACAGTGGCTATGTGGCCTTCAGAAACAAATATAAAATAAACATAACATAAATCAGTCATAGATATTCATATCACAAAGGCGGAAACAGATATGAATATAACACATAGAAGTGTACATCAAAGTAGGGGTCATACAAGATCCACTACATCACAAAAGAATAGATACAAGTGCTAGACAAAAGAATATGTATACATCAAGGAGTCTCATACCAATAATGTAACGCCCGGCCCCTGTACCTATGCCAACCAAGAGCAACACTAAGTATTACTGTCAAAAAGCATGGAGAATGGGACTCGATAGGGCTAAATGCCATTCCCTTGAACTAACACTGGCACGAGAAATTTTATGACTTCTTTTTTTAACTTACCATTAATGCTCAGTCTCAGTTCAAAGCAATGGTACAAGATAAAAAAAATTTCCAGGTTACATGGTACTATGGACTATGTATTGTGGACATTACTATTATGATATGTATTATGTATTCTGCTGTTATTGTGCTGAGCTATATGTTCTATTATACTCGAATGTATAAAAACAAAAAAACTACTAAGCTAAAGTAGTTAGCCAAAAGTCAGAAGCTAGTCCCTACTAAAAAAGTCAAGTGGAAGCACCTGAAACACCTCGGTCTGACCCGAGTATTATTTAAGAAGAAAAAATAATAAACGGATCAGTCTAGCTATAAATATCAGATAAGATGAGATAGGTTAAGAGATATGCCAAATACATATGATAACAACAAAGATCATACAATATCTCAAATTTTCTCATACACCAAAAAGAATATCATATTCTTTAGCTTATTCACCAAACCTCAAATATTGATAGAGCTTATCAATGAAAATCGCAAAAATTGGTGAACACAAATTCCAGAAATCAATACCTAGAAACCCAGAAGAAAAAACACAACGGGGGAGGCCTATCACAAACGGAAGCATGAAAACTCACCAACACATGTATCATAAACGGAACGCTATTCCATGGTCGCTAACCATCAAATTTGAGCCGAAGCTCCACAAATGGCCCAAAGACCATGGGTCGCTACCCCACCAAATTTTGAGCCGAAACTCCATAAACGGGGTTTACCCCACGTAGACAAAGAGACATCGCACATCGCTAGTCTAAATCACAAAATGATCATCATTGATCGATAAGTGTAAATTACACTAAGCTAGTAAATAAATGAGTTTAGCTTCATGTCCCATAACCACTAGCCTAACTTAAATATTTACGAATAGATTGTAGATTTCCACACGAAAATTGTCACAAGAGTTCAATCAAACAAGTCCAAGAATTAACCAACAAAGTAAACGCAAGCGTTTCATACCACTTGTTTTGCTAAGTCGTTTAATTAGATTTCTCATACGAATGAGGTAAAGGTTTGTATATACTAATAGATTGGAAAACGGATTTAAAAATGAGCTTTGTATTTAAAAGTAGTGTTAAAATCATTTTTGTGAAAGAGTTTGAGTATTTACTACTAGTATAGAAACCTTTGTATTTTAAAGTGACCAATCATAGAAACGATTGTAAAAAAACAATCTATCACCAAAAATTCACATTCGACGACGTGAATCAAAACTATAGAAATCGATATCAAATCCATCAACTGGATATTCCCAAAAATCTAGAAAAGAAGTCATCAAAGTCGATAATAAATGACAACAACCAACCGGATCAACAAAAATCGATAAAAAATGGAAATTCGCATAAAAACAGGCAAAGTGCCAGATTTTAACAGCGCCAGACGTCTGATTGTTCTACCTGGACGTCTGAGCTAAAGGTCTAGAATTTTTCCAGACCACTCAGATGTCTGAGCTTAAGATCTGGAATGTTTGTTCCTTTGCCTCAAACGTCTAATCGTCTTATCAAACGTCTGAGCTGAAGCTCAGGGCAAATTTTGCCTAGGCCATTAATGACCAAATCGGTTTAGAAGCAATCATATGAGCGACGATGGCTAGCGGTTTATGCCAAGCGACAACCCAGCCCTATAGACTCATCAATACACTCCACACAACATGTCTAAAAATCCATAGTAGGATTTTCATAGGTTTTGACTTCAAAATACCAAAATTTGGAAAATTCACCAAATCAATTCAAATCAAAAAGCAAATGAACATGATATAGATGTTAGGAATTCATACCTAACAACTATCAAAGGTATAGACATAGATCTGAGTTCCAAAACTCACCTTTAAACCGAAATATAGAAATGAGAAGCTCTAAAACAAGCTAAGATTGATTTCTCTTCAACAACACCTCTAGAATCATCAATCTATTATCAAATGAAATGAATTTCCTAAGTTAGGTTATAGGAATTTCTGAAAATTGAAGAGAGATTGAGATGGAGAAGATGAAGAGGATGCTTACCTAAGCTTCTCTTTGATTTTAGAACTTGAATTTGAATTTCCTAAGAATCTAGGGCTTAGGAATTTTAATTTCCCTTCTTTTCCTTCATTTTTCTCTTTAGCTTGAGCGCTAGGAAATGAGGAGTAGAATGAATGAAGAGTAGAGGAGTTAGGGTATTTTGTAGAGGAGTTGGGTTCTCTTATTGGGTTAGTGGGCTAACCTAAGCCCAAACAAAATACCAAAATACTAATAAACTCCAAACATATCCATGTTTATACTCAAAAAAGCTGTAAACATCGTTTTGAACTCAATGGAAGTGGTCTCAAGTCCGGATTCGACCGTTCACAAAAAGTAACATTTCGGACTTTAAAATTCAACAAACGATGTTATATTTAAACAAAACATTTAAATATATAATCGTAAAATATGCGGGTTGTTACAGACTCCCCTCCTTAAAGAAATTGCATCCTCGCAATACTTAAGAAGAAAATAAAGAGTAACAACCACTCTATGGCATAACAACACAAAAGAAAATTTTGAAGCAAGAAGTTCACCTTAAGGAGCACGAGAGACTAAGTCTGGATGTGTTTACTCGATGAATTCTCTGGATTCCCAAGAACAATCCTTAGGATTTGTGGACCATTCAACTTTCACAAGCGGAACATCTTTATTACGAAGGCGTTTAACCTCCGTAGCAATGACACGAATAGGATGTTTCTCATAAGTCAAATTAGGTGAAACTTCAATTTCTTCAATAACACCGGGCTCAAGAATAGAATCGGAATCTCTAAGGCATTTCCGTAGTTGAGAAACGTGGAATACATCATGAATAGCAGAAAATTGAGCCGATGATAAAAGGCGATAAGCCACGGAACCAATGCGTTTGGTGATGGGAAATGGGCCAATATATCGAGGTGCTAACTTTCCCGATTGAGTGAAACGCACAACACCATTCATAGGTGAAACACGAATGAATACCAAATCTCCCACAGAAAATTCCAAATTTCTTCTTCGGTTATCGACATAGGATTTTTGTCTACTTTGAGCTTCTTTCATCCTATGACGAATAAGATCAATCTTTTCTGTCACATCACAAATAAAATCTGGACCTAAACCAGCTTCTCACCGGCTTCAAGCCAACACGAAGGCGATCGGCATGGCCTTCTGTAAAGTGCCTCGAAAGGTGCCATACCAATACTAGATTGGAAGCTATTATTATAAGAAAACTCAACAAGAGAAATATGATCTTCCCAACTTCCACCAAAATCAAGAACACATGCACGAAGAAGATCTTCAAGAGTTTGATTCACACACTATGTTTGTCCATCGGACTGAGGATGATAAGTGGTGCTAAAATTAAGTTTCATTCCCAAAGCTTTTTGAAGACCCTTCCAAAATCCACTAATAAATAATGGATCACGATCGCTAACAATAGAAGTAGGAACTCCATGCAATTTAACAATTTCTTTAACATAGAGTTTGGCCAAAAGAGGTATGGTCCGGTTGGACCGAACGGGAATAAAATGGGCGGATTTTGTAAGTCTATCTACAATCACCCATAGACTGTCATGACCCGAACGAGAATGGGGAAGGCCGTCGATAAAGTCCATGGAGACTCGATCCCACATCCAAACTGGAATGTCCAAAGGTTGCAATAACCCACTGGGCCTTTGATGCTCGGCCTTTATGAGTTGGCAAGTCATGCAACGCTTAATGAAGTTCGCAATATCAGATTTCATTCCATCACAATAATAAAGTCGTTTCAAGTCTGCGTACATTTCCCTACTTCCGGGATGAATGGTAATTTAGAACAATGAGAATCTTCTAAAATGTTTTTACGAAGATCACTAATATTTGGCACAAAAAGTCTACCAAATTTTCGAATGCCACCACGAGCATCGATTTCTAATTCTTTCAGACCATCAATAATATTTTTATCCCTACAACTTTGGCTAAGAAGAGCTAATTCAGGATCTTACTTTTGAGCTTCAAGGACGCGGTCTAAAAGAGATGGATGAGCCTCAAGGTTACACAAAACAAGAGATGAACAAGAATTGGATTCACGATCTTGAATCTCACAAGTGGACAAAGTCTCGAGATTATTCCATTTGGATATCATCATGGAAACAACCGCTTGTTGCTTACGACTAAGGGCATCGGCAACACGATTTCCCTTTCCGGGAGTATAGAGAATATCAAGATCATAAGATGCAAGGAATTCGAGCCAACGTTATTGACGCAAATTAAGTTCCTTTTGAGAAAATAAATACTTCAAAGATTTATGATCGATGTAGAGAACAAATTTCTCTCCCAAAAGATAATGTCGCCAAATTCTAAGGGTGAAAACAATGGCCGCGAGCTCTAAATCATCAGTGGAATATCTAATCTCAGCAGGCTTTAATTTCCTAGAAGCATAAGCGATAACACGTTCCCTTTGCATGAGAACGGCTCCCAAACCAACACGACTAGCATCGGCATAAAAAATTAAGTCTTGGTTCCCTTCGGGAATCACAAGAATAGAAGCATCGGAAAGGAGTTCTTTTAATTTTTGAAAAGCAGCTTCACATTTGTCTGACCAAATGTACATAACTCCCTTCTTTGTAAAACTAGTAAGAGGTATGGAAATTTTAGAAAAGTCTTTTATGAACCGACGGTAATAGCCCGCCAATCCAAGAAAGCTATGAATTTTGGTCACACTCTCCGGTCTCTTCCAATTTTGAATCGCCTCAATCTTTGAAGGATCCACGAAAATTCCGAATTCGGAAATAATATGTCTTAAAATTTCACATGGGATTGCCAAAAGTGGCACTTAGAAAATTTTGCTTTCAATTAATTGCTCCTAAAGTTTCTAACACAATCCGAAGATGTTTTTCATGCTCTTCCTCGGTTTTAGAATAAACAAGAATATCATCTATAAAGATGAGAACAAATCGATCGAGGAAGTCTTTGAAAACTCGATTCATAAGGTCAACGAAATAAGCTGGAGCATTCGTTAAACCAAATGGCATAACAAGCCATTCATAAGATCCATAACGAATACGGAACGACGTCAAAGGAATACTATCCTCTGCAATTCGAAGCTGATGAAAACCGGTTGCTAAGTCTAACTGTGAAAAGACTCTAGCACCGCTAAGTTGATCGAATAGATCATCAATCCGAGGTAAGGGATATTTATTCTTGATGGTGAGATCATTAAGCTTGTGTTAGTCAACGCAAAGCCTAAGTGTACCATCGGATTTCTTCACAAAGATAGCTGAAGCTCCCCAAGGAGAGGAACTAGAATGAATAAACTGTTTTGCTTCCAATTCGGATAATTGTTTACGCATCTCCTCATTTTCCTTATTGGACATGCGATAAGGAGGACGAGTGATAAGTAGAGTTCTAGGGATTACATTAATTCTGAACTCAATTGCTCGCTTAGATGATAATCCTAAAATGGGCTCAAAGATGTTGGGAAATTCACAAACAACGTGAATAAGGGAAATGATATCTTCCTCATCATCATTATCATCATCATGTGGATTTAGAGAATACAAGGATGCTACCGAATTGGAATTTGAATCTTTAAGAACAATAGAAATCTGCTTAACAAATTGATGATGTCGAAGATAAATAGTCCTCTCGGGACATAGGATATAGGCTTCGTAATGATTAAGCCAATTCATTCCCAAAATCATTCCGAAACCTAAGTAACGGATAACGTGCAAATCGGCACGGAAAGCATAATCACATAGAATAATTTCAACATCCTTACAAAATAAACTGAGTGTTGCGGATCCACCAACCGGATTTGCAATTCTCATTGAAGTCATCAAGCCAATAACATTTAAAGACAATGTATCAACAAGTTCTTTTGTTATGAAAGAGTGAGATGCACCCGTATCAAAAAGAACTCGAATAGGATGATCACGAAACATAACAATGCCATCAAGGACAGAATGAGAAATACCTTGACCAAGAGAAGTGTTACTATGGGCTTGCACAACATTCAGCTTTCCCTCCTTCTTGCTTTGAAGTTTGGGACATGAAGATTTAGGATGACCCGAACTTTTACAATAGCGGCAAGTAAGTGGCTTCAGACACTTATTTGCATAGTGGTCCTTAGAACCACAATTGTAGCACTCTCCATGACTAGAGGTAGGAGTCTTTGCTACCGAAGTTGCTTGCTTCCCTTTCTTGTTAGGATTAGGGCCTTTGAACTTACTATCAGGTTGCCTCTTCTTGTTGTTGTAGTTCTGTTTGGCACCGACAACTTCAACATCACTTTCTTTATCGGCCTCTTCAAGTCGAAGAGCGATATCTACAAGCTGATCGAAAGAAACTTCTAGTTTCAGAAGTAAAGGCTTTTTGAGGTTCTTATTCAACCCATAGATAAACCTCTGATTTTTCTTCAATCGGGTATTAATATACTCAACCCCATATTTGGGCAGGGATTCAAAAGATGCGACATAGTCGGTCACAGAAGATTCACCTTGAACAAGATCAATAAAGCGTCGAGCTAAAGCTACTTTTTCAGCTTCCGGCAAAAACATTAACTCGAACCATTCCTGGAATTGCTCCCAAGTAAGATCCACTTCAATAATTTCCGAAATTAAAAGCTCATACCAATCTAATGCTCTCTCCTGTAGCATGGTAGAATCCACTTGGACTCGATATAGATCCACAAGATTCATGCGAGAAAAGATGCGATCGCATGTTCTAAGCCAAGTTTGGACTTTTATAATGCTTTCGGAACCATTGAATGGCCTTCCACGCAAATTAGTATAATCACTACACAAGCGTGCAAACCCAGATTTAGGATGAGTAGGTTTAGGAATGGGTCCGGAAGCTTGGGCATTCTTTACAAGATCCAAAAGCTGTTGAGTAGACATGTATATGCCATCATGAGAAGTAGAACTAGATTGATCGGCGCTGGGACAGCCAGGTCTAACCATTTCTCTTCTTTAAGAAAGAAAGAAAGAAGAGAAAAAATGTTATTCTCAGAATGAATATCAAACAAACTTGATTGATAAAACAAGGCATCATAAAATAAAATAGGATAGAATGGGTCCAAAGACTCGGATTAAATCCTAAGGCACGACTCCTAAGAGAGACTTAGGACAATGATCCTTGCTAGATTATTGTACATTGTTCCGAAGTTTGGCTCTGATACCAAGCTGTGACGCCCCACCTCTATTCTCACACTAACCAAGGACACTATTGGGTAATGCCGTCAATTAGTACGAAGAATAAAGCTATTGAGGAGCGACCATCTGTGTATTTGCTTTGGGTGAGTACCGATATGTCAGATAGTATGTCAAGCATTTCATTTCAAGAGGAAATCTGACATATCAAATACAAATTCAAAGCTACTACACAGTGGCTATGTGGCCTTCGGAAACAAATATAAAATAAGCATAACATAAATCAGTCACAAATATTCATATCACAAAGGCGGAAACAGATATGAATATAACACATAGAAGTGTACTGACATATATGACAAGCAACATAGAAGTGTACTGACATATATGTGCCATTTTCGAAAACCGATCAACCACCACATAAATGGAATCATTACCATGTTGTGTTTTCGGCAACCCCAACACAAAGTCCATACTCACATCAACCCAAGGTTTAGTTGGTACAGGTAACGGCATATATAAACCAGCATTAGTCGCAGTTCCTTTCGAAACCTGACATATATGACATCGCTCTACAAACCTCTCCACCTCTTTCCTCATCGATGGCCAAAAGTAAGACTGTGAAATCAACTGTAATGTACGGTCTCTCCCGACATGTCCTTCTTCATGTAGCTCTTTTACAATCTTCATTCTCAAACTACAATCAGGTATGCACAATTGATTTCCTTTGAACAGAAAACCATCTACCATCATAAACTCATCCGTCTCTCCCTCCTTGACTTTATCAACAAACTTTGCAAAGTAAGGATCACTGACAAATAATTCGGGTAACATATCAAACCCCGTCACTTCAATTTTCATTGTAGTCAACACATGATTCCTTCTGCTTAATGCATCCGCAACACGATTCGTCACTCCAGATTTGTGTTTCACAACAAATGTAAACTGTTGCAGATATGCAATCCATGATGCAAGTCTCGCGGAAATCTTGTCTTGCCCTTGTAAAGCTTTAACGCCTCATGATCAGTGTAAAGAACAAACTCTTTCTGAAATAGATAGTGTCTCCAGTGTTTTATAGCTTGTACAACAACATAGAATTCCACATCATATGTACTGTATCTCATCTTTGCTCCTGACAACTTCTCACTGAAATATGCAATTGGACGTCCCTTCTGACTCAGTACTCCTCCAATCCCAACCTTCGATGCATCAGTATGTAATTCAAATAATAACTGAAAATCTGGCAACACTAGGATTGGTGCAGACGTCAACAACTCCTTGATCTTCCCAAAAGCATTCCCTGCTTCCTCTATCCATGAAAACTGTTTACCGTTCATGCAATCTGTAACAGGCGCCATTACACTACTAAAGTGTGGAATAAACCTCCGATAGAATGAAGCCAACCCGTGAAAACTCCGAACCTCCGTTATCGTCTTGGGTTGCGGCCAATCTCTGATCGCCTCAACTTTACTCTGGTCTACCTGTATACCGTCCTTCGAAACAACATACCCCAGAAATAACACACTATGCATCATGAACACGCATTTCTTCGTAGCAGCATAGAATTGTTCCTCACAGAGAATAATTAGTACTTCCCTCAAATGTTGAACATGCTCTTCCGTGCTCCTGCTATATATCAGAATATCATCAAAGTACACCACCACAAATTTCCCGATAAATGGTCTAAAAATTTGATTCATTACTCGCATAAATGTACTTGGTGCATTTGATAAGCCAAATGGCATTACCAACCATTCGTATAGACCCTCCCTGGTTTTAAAAGTAGTTTTCCACTCATCGCCTGGTCTGATACGAATTTGATGGTATCCGCTCTTCAAATCAATCTTTGAAAAGATAGTAGCTCCGCTCAATTGATCTAGCAAGTCATCCAACCTCGGCATAGGAAATCTGTATCTCACAGTGATCTTATTCAAGGCTCTGCTATCTGTGCACATCCTCCATGTTCCATCCTTTTTGGGTACCAATAAGGCTGGTACAGCACAAGGACTTAAACTCTCCTGCACACGCCCCTGTTCAAGCAATTCCTCTACCTGCCTCCGCAACTCTTCATGTTCCTTCGGACTCATTCGATAATGTGGTCTATGTGGTAATATTGCTCCCGGAACCAGATCAATTTGATGTTGAATGTCTCTTAGTGGCGGTAACTCCTTTGGTAACTCCTCTGGAAAGACATCTTCAAATTCTTTCAATACCGGTTTCACTTCTTCTGGAATTTCAACCACTTCTTGACTCTCTCGCCCAATCAACAAGTACACTTCAGGCTCTTCCTCAACCTCCTTAACAAACTCCTTCAAAGATAATAAAGTTTTCAGCTCTTCAATCTCTTCCGACTTATTTCTCCTTGTTGTCTCTTCTTTGGAACTAAGATAATCTTCGTACCTTCAAACATAAAACTGTAGCTATTGGTCCGACCGTCATGCTGTACTGCTCGATCATACTGCCATGGTCTTCCCAAAAGTAAGTGGCAAACATCCATCTCTACTACATCACACCAGATTTCGTCTTTGTACTTCTTCCCAATAGAGAATGGAACATGAACTCGTCTATCCACTTTCACCTCTCCTCCTTTTCTCAGCCATGCTAACTTGTATGGATTCAGATGCTTTTCTGTCTTCAACTTCAACTTTGTTACAGCCTCGGTTGAAATGATATTGTCACAGCTTCCTGCGTCAATCACAAATTTACACACCTTTCCCGGTATAGTGCATGTCGACTGAAAGATATCACTCCTCAACCAACTAGCTTCTTCCTGCTTCGATGTTAAACACGATCTCCTCAGCATTAGATTACAACCTTCATCTCCTGACGCAATATCCTGTTCATCCTCCTCAACTAGACTAGAATAATCTCCATCAACATCCTCAACTTCTACAACCATGGTTTTCTTCTTTTGCTTTGGACATTCATTGCTTTTATGACCCAATTCCTAGCAATTGTAACATTTGAAACTATTGTTAACCCTCGCCTTCTCAGCCTCCTTCACCACTGGTTTACTGATAGTTTTAGAAACATTAGAACTCCCACTAACACCCTTCACTTGATTGTTGGAATTAGTAAACACACCACCTCCTCGTCTTCCTTGCCTCTCCCAAGCCAACGCTTTCTGATGTGCCTCTGCCACAGATCTTGGATCGAACATATTAACCATATCCTGAATCTGCATTCTCAATCCCCCAATGAATCTAGATGTCAGCTGCTCTTCCGTTTCCATAATACCATTTCTAGCAATAAGCTGATAAAACTCATCCGCGTAATCATTAACAGTCTTTGTGCCCTGCCTCAAATTCTGCAAACGTTGATACATCAAAGGTTGATAATTGTAAGGTAAGAACGTTGCTTTCATCAATTTCTTCATCTTCTCCCAAGATTCAACTTTCGACTTCCCCATTCGTTCACGTGTAAGTTTGGTTTGCTGCCACCATGCCAAAGCTCTACCCCTCAGCCTTATAGCAACCAACTTTACTTTACGATTCTCTGGAACTTCCTTGAAATCAAAAATTTCCTCCACATTAGACAACCAATCTAAGAACTCCTCAGCTTGCATACCACCCTTAAACTCTGGTATTTCAGTCTTCATCCCAGACTCCCACTTATGATCATACTCCGATGGATTTCTTCCTTGGCCTCGCCCATGAACACTACCTCCATCAAACTCTTCTTCAAAATCAGATGTATATCGACATTGATCCTGACCACCAACATCTCTTCTACCATCACGTCTACCACCAGCATCCCTTCTACCAGCATTCCTCCGATTACGATCTCGATCATCAGCATTTCTATAACTGTCTCGACTTGCACTTCTATGATCGTTATCGACACTTCTCTCTCGGTTGGATTGTGGTGAAACTCTACTTCTTCCATGATTAGATTCTGGTGAAACCCTTCTCTGAGTCTGATTCATTTCCAACATCATCTTCTCCAAACGACCAATTCCTTCATTGAGCTTTTCACTAAAGTTCTCATTAATTCTCTGCTCCATCTCATCAGCTTCTTCTCTTCTATACAAAGCTTCTACGTTTTTGTGACGATTAGCTCTTCTCGGCGACATGATTTGAGACTTTACAAACTCTTCAATTCTCGGCTTTGACTTTCAAATGATGTACACGGCCTTCCTTGCTTCCCTTAGCTCGGCCGAAGTTCTAACTTGCCCACTTCAAAATTTCAAACACCTTTCGAACTTAGATCCAAAATGAAATGGATCAAAAACTCCCCCTTTGTTGCAATTTGCGATGAACACGATGAATAACAACTTCAAACTTCAAATTCTCGGCTCCAAGACTCGATTTAGCTATGATTGGCTAAAACAAGCTCTGATACCAAACTGACGCAGCGGATTACACAAAACACGATAGATCGATGAACGTAGCAATCGGTGGATTGATGAATACTGAAATGCCCGAATTCGTTGATCTGAAGATGCCGAATTCTAGCTATCTCTGACACGTTGATCGCGCACGATACCGTGAAGAGAGATCTACAATTCTTCGAGCGTTGATCAAGCGCATTTGATTCCGCGAATTGGCTTCAACGATCGAAGATTCGAGCGCACTCGAATGTCGAAGGTGGAGATAGGAGATACACTCGACTACCAATTGGATGAAAGCACAAAGCTAACAAAAACAAGAGTTTTATTTCAAATCAACTTAACTTTTACAAATGACCAAACATGCCTATTTATAGGCTACAAATCAACACGCCAAAACAGAACGAAATTTTAACAACACTTAGGTCGTGAACGACCTACGACCTAAAAATGGTGCGACCTATAAACCAGGCGACTTACGACCTAAAAACATTACAACATAAGAAGATACAACACATCATGTTACAACACATAGTCACAACGACTTAACAAAACAGCATATACAACACATCACGAATTTACAACACTTAGGTCGTACACGACTTATAACCTGCGACCTAAAACATGCGACTTAATCTTCTCCGCGCCTTAAAGAATCAACGGTCTATAATAAAGCGGCATAAGGATCTACGGCTTCAAGCTTCAGCGAACTGTAGTAGTTGGCGACCTAACTTAAGTCATAGGTCATACGCGACTTATCTTAGGTCGTGAGATCCTTTCTTCAGCATACTCGTTAGGTCGCAGACGACCTAAATCTTCTTCCTTAGGTCGTAACCCGCTTGAGTTAAGTCGTGAACGACTTAGGCCTTCTTCGTTAGGTCGTGGGCGACCTATAGCTTCTTTGTTAAGTCGCTCGAGCGCCTTTCCCTTGAACTTGTTAACTCGCAGTTCTTCACTAGGTCGTTGGTGCGACCTAAAGGCTTCGTTAGGTCGTTCGCGACCTAACACTTTACCAATTTGTGCTTCAACAACCCGTAACGACTTAGAGGATTCGTTAGGTCATATGTTTTCACCAAGTCATTGCCGAGTTACACTAGGTCGTTGGGGCGACTTAAGGTCCTTGCTAAGTCGGTCACGACTTATGGCCACGTTAGGTCGGTCACGACTTATGTCTTCAATTCTACTAAGTCGGTCACGACTTAAGCCTTGGAAAATTATAGCTTGGCCTGCATCAATTAGGCTCCCACTGAACTCTGTATCTCACAAAAACCCTATAAGAGATGCAGGAATTTTTTTAATTCCTTCGATGGATGTTAATATTCATTTATTATGCCACTACATCCTTGAGGGTGCTCAAGGAATTAAAGTCTACGTAAATGGTAAATAACTCTTTACTAATTATATCTCATATACAATTTCTAACCATACTTTTATTTGCTCTTAATCATTTTTATGACATTGAGGATGCTCAACAAATCATAAAGTACATAGATACTTTAGATCTATGAAATTAAGATAGCCTAAGGGTAATTATGTAACCCTTGAGGGTGCTCAACAAAGTTACATGACATTTTTATCTATCCAAAGATAATATGAACAATAATAAATATTTTATGGCTTGAGAGTGCCCAACAACCATAGTTATGTATAATGCTCGACTTATATTGTAAATTATGGAGAGCAACTTTATTTTAAATTGATAAATTAAATAATATTAACTGAGTATTATCAACATATTGAGGGAGATGAGTTAAATCTCATGACATCATATGTCTCCACATAATAGATATCCTCCCTTAACTCTGTATGAGTTTTAATTCATTTACACCTCTTTTTTTCTTTATACATACATACATACATACATACATATATATATTAATGTGCTATATCATTTATAATTCATTTATATGTGTGTGTATACATATATGTTTCTTTTATTAATTAAACCTTACAATTAATTTAAATATAATATTTATATTTATAAAATTTAAAATAGTTCAAAATTTGCATTTCATATCTCTTTATTAATTTTATTAAATTTAAAACAATTTTAAATTTAATTTATAATGTTTAAATATGCTTATTTAAATCAAACTAAGGCGCAAAACGATTTTGAGCCTTCCACTAGGGCATACCCTTGAAATAGACCACTTTGATGAACCAGGTACAAGCTAAGAGATAGGAGATTTTTCCGTTCATAATTAGAGTAACATCCTCCTTAGTTAAACATCTTTTCCTTGGATGAATATCTAATTAGATTTTTCAAGTAACTGACCTAAGTGTTGGTTAATTATTCATGTGAACACAATGCAGGCTCTGATACTATTATTGGACCAGGAGCATTGATAGCAGGATAAAAGAAGAAATTTCAAAAATAAACCATTTCATTAATTTGCACTCGATCTTATTTTGTGTTTACATGCATACTATGACGACCCACCATTCTGACACCTGAGAACGACACTTAATACATCCATGGTATTCGTGTGCCATTGCCCAAGTATTTGAAAGACGAGTTGTCATGGGGTAAAATATAAGAACGAAACAATAATCTCACAATGGAATGGTTGAATATAACATAAAAATAAAACAGTACATAAGGTTACTTCCCAATATGGAGTTTCAGAGTTACAACAAAAGTAACTCTATCAGTCTAAGTAGTTATAACAACCTGCCTTTAAATATAATACATAAAACCAACATCTCATAATAGCGGAAATAAATAGCTAGATAGATAAGGAGCCTCCTGCTTGTCCACCATCTTCAAAAGAGCCCAAAGAAACCAGTCATTTCCGGACTACTCAAATATAAATGAGTACCCAAGAGTTTAGGGAAAACAAACAATTCGGGTCAGACAGTAAGTCTAGTATGAGTAAACTCCAAATAAAAAAAATAGAACACATAAAATAACCGGTGAGACCATGTCGCAAAAACGCAGAATGGTTTTCCCCTCACAAGGACAACATCCAAGCATAAAAGAATGGACACAAATAATTAAACATCGCGAAGAGCTCAAGACGCTTCCCGATGTAATTAAGAAAGAATCAATCCATAGATTTGAATCAAAAATAAGGAAAAGGAATTTTTCCAACAATGACTAAGAGGGTGCGTCTCCCTTATCGAAAGTATACCTCTAGACAATATACTTGAGAACTACGATGGCTTTCGGAAACCTCCAAGTCGGACCCTGCCAACCTTACCGAGTATCCGGGTATTTCACATCTATGTTCGCATACAACCGAAACAAATCTAGAATAGATGTGACAATACCCTAATGGGAGCAACCCCACATAGTTTTGCCCCCACTCGCTCTTTATTTAGTCATTTTCGATAAAGGATATCAATACTCTAAATGAGCAACAAATAGTCTTAGATTAACGGAAAAAAAAAACAAAAGGAAGAAGGGTATCGAAATCGATAGTCAAGATATCAACTATCGGGGATAACAAAACGATCGCATATGGAAATTAAATCTTATAGTCTTTCAATGCTTGGAAAATATCCATATACTTATCTCATCGGTATAAGTATATTCACAAAACATTTGGGAGGATTTCATATTTCAAAAGCATACTTAAACGGGTCAAAAACAATTGTCTACAAGGAAGGCGAATGTTTTCCATACCATCATAATTATAAAGATCATTTATGGAAATCAAATCTCCTACACTTGTCGCATTTCAGATATTCTCGACTTACTCTATCCCTTGCCCAAAAACAAAGCCAGGTAAGTTAGGGAACTGGTTGCTCCTAGCCTTCCTAGACACTTAGGTTCTAGATCTCATAGATAGAGGATCAATCTACTCATCGGCTTTTAGTGTCTAATCTCCTTTAAAATACTTTAAACCAAGATTTAAAACTTCTATTCAAATCATAACTTAAACCCATCATCTTTAAAGGAGAATACGACCAATAGGGGTGAAGCTCCCTCTTAATAAAATGAGATACCTAAAAGGGGTGTTATTTCCTTTTAACCAAAAAGTCACTAAATGTCAATCTTAAGTTAAAAGGTCGTGTAAGTTCCCTTTAACTAAATGTTAAGGTTATTGCTCATAAACAGGCCGAGCACAAATCAAACAACCAAACAAGAAAAATAACAAGAATAATAACAAGAATAATAACAAACCCATTATTATTAACAATTTACAATCAGTAGTTAACACAACATTCATTAAAATGTGAATGAGTCAAAGGAAAGAGATTAAAATTACACTCACTATAAAATAATTAAATTATACTCATATAATAAGTTATACCCACTAAACTATGAAAACAAGGAATATACTCACATACTATTTGCTTTGCTGGAGACTTGGAATACTTCGCCTTTGATAATGAAATTTAGTTCTTTTCTTTAGTTTGTGAAGAATTAAAATGAGATATGGACTTGGCTATTTATAGGTGAAGAGAAGGGTACTTTAGTAATTTCCTATAGCCTAACCTGATTCGACCAGATTTTGTTCCAATAGAAACCAGCTTTATGGCCTAATTTGATTCGACGACATTTTGGTCCAATAAAAAACATCCTTATGGCTTAATTTGATTCGACCACATTTTGGTCCAATAGGAATCCTCCTTATCAACTATGGCCTAACTTGATTCGACCAGATTTTAGTCCAATGGCAACCATCCGCATGCCCTAACCTGATTCGACCAGGTTTTGGTCCAATGGCAACCATCCGTGTGGAATATAATAATCATTATGCTATTTTGTATTATTTGGCAAGTAATTATACTATTTTGTTTTATTAGGCAAGGTTAATATTTCTTTCTTGTTTTATTAGGCAATTAATTATACTATTCTCCTTTATTAGGCAAGGTTTATAATTCTTTCTTGTTTTACTAGGCAAGTAATTATACTATTCTGTTTTATTAGGCAAGGTTAATAATTCTTTCTTGTTTTACTAGGCAAGTAATTATATATTCTGTTTTATTAGGCAAGGTTAATAATTGTTTCTTGTTTTACTAAGCAAATTCTTTCCTTAAGTAACCATTCTCATTTGGTTTATTAGGGGAACTTATTCTTAAATAAATCAGTACCCCTAACCACCTTATAACTCGAACCGTCTTTAAACTAACATTTTACATCAGTTTTAAAAATCCATTGGAGACGTTTTATCCAAAATTTTATTTTTGATATAAAATCCATTATTTAATCATTTAAAAACTTATTAACTATTCAAGTTCAAAGTGATTAAATTATGGGTTGTTACACATAATTTATTGGCATCAAATCATATTTAGTGATCATTAATAAAAGAGTTTGTTGTTTTAATTTAAATTTAATTAAGTTGAAATAAAACTTTCCATATATACATTTTGAATATTACGATTTAAATTTATTAAGCATAATGAATGTTATTATTTAGTTTAATTCAATTTTAATTTTATGTTCAATTTATTAAATGTTCGCATTCATAATGCAAACATTATTAATATAATAAACAAATGTTCTAGACTGATCTAGGGCATACAAATATATAGATGTCAAAGTGTAAATAACTACCGGGAACCATGGTTACGTTTAAGGGAATGATGTCAAAGGATGATAGTTTTAATATAACTGATATATACATGCGTGCGCGCGCGCATACACACACACTCACACACACACAGATATATATATATATATATATATATATATATATATATATATATATATATATATTTGTACAACTATATAAAACAGTTTTGCTCATCCAGCAAATATATATATATATAATTGAATATCGTTTATATATTAATATGTGTGTGTAAGTTCGACTTAAAAAATGCTTTTTTTTATTTTTTATCATGTAATATATTTTATAAATTCCAAATATATATCTTATGTGTATGTGTGTCTGTATATATATATATATATATATGCATATATATAATATGTTTTGATATAATTGTTTTGTTTAAAACTTAAAATTTAAATACTTGGACTAATTCAAGCATTTATCAAAACATAAATTGTTAACAAATTTCTTTAACCTCGAAGTATGCTAAGAAGGTGAGATCTGGATAGGAATAGGCTTGATCAACCTTGTGTCAATTTGCAACAAGTATTCATGTTCAAGGGAGAATTCATAAGCATGTCATGAGAATAAGGCATAATAGCCATATGCAAGTCATAAGTCGTGTTGTAAGTCAAGAGTCTTTGTTTGTTCGAAATATGCTATGCAAATGTTCAAAATTCAATTCCTTATGTGTACAAAGTTCGAATATTACAATTGGCAAAAATCCCCAAATCAATTTGGGGTTACAACTTTAAAAATATAAGAAAAGTGGAGAGAATAATTTGCCTCTTCCAAGTTGCTCTTGGGTCTATATTTATAGGGGTGGAAGTAGGTAGCATGACCATCTCATGACCTTCGGCATCCTTGTCTTTCGGCTTCATCATACGATATCCCCATATTCAGTATGGATCTTCGGCATCCTTGTCTTACGGCTCTATCATACGGCATCCCCGTATTCACTACGGATCATCGGCATCCTTTATCAAACTGGCAATCGATGGATGCCCCTTGTTAACCACTGATAGTCGTCAACCTCTAGTATGACATTAACATACGACATCTTTTCCTATTAACCCATGACACCTGCCTTTGTCTTGGTGATGTGCAACATCCATGCTGTATAGGTGATATACGATATCATTTATGTTCATTGATAATCTTCAAAATCCTTGCTGCATTGATGGCTTATGACATCATAGAACCCAGGAAGCTACGGTATTCTTCTTTATTTTGATGGAGTTCGACATCCTCAGGTGGTTTTGCATTCTTCCTCTACTATATTAAGTTGTAGAGCTTTGATATCATTTAGTTCATCATAATTTGATATCTTCTGAGTTGTATAAATCTAATATCTCTTGGGATTCAATATCCTCCCTTTGTTAAGCATTCAATACTCCAATTCTAATGTTGTTCGATATCATTTCAGGCTTGCCATCTATTCGATATCCCTTGCCGTATGCTTCACTTTCGATATCACTATTGGTAGTAACATTTGCCCCTAGTATGGAACAAATGTTGACTTTTCAAGTGAGCACTCTAATATCAGTATTTATAACCTCGACGGCCTTTTTTGCCACCCATTGGTATTCCTTCTAGATCTTGTTCATTCATTCAAAATGAAATCAACGGCCATCGTTGTTTCTTCCTTCTCCTATAAATAAATGTTCTCTTCCTTATTCCTTCTTCTTACCTGCAATCAAACTCAAAACAAAGATTTTTATTTCTCGATTTGTTAATCAAACTTCGATTTCTTCCACCATTCGAGATCATTCTCAAGGTTCGATTCCTATTTTTAATTGGTTTAATCGATAGTATAAGGAATTCTGGAATTAAAAATAGGGTTTAATCTGAGCGTTTTTTATTTCTAATCAATATTAGGGTTTACTAATTAGGTTTTGATCGATAATCTTAGGATTGTAAGTTAACTCCTATATAAATCATGCTTCTGGTAGAATTGGCAAGTAGTTAATTGATTGATTAAAGCTTATCGATGGCAATTTGATAATCTGGGGCTTTCCTGTTAAATTAAGAATTTGGTTGCTCATTAGAAACCCGAAACCCACTTCAAAATTCAATAACCACTTAATTTTAAAGTTATTGCCTTTTGAAACCTAACATTAAACTTGATGTTCGATATCCAAAAGGTTTCGCCCTTTAGCTATCGTTTAATCCACTAGTTAGAAACTCAGAACTGATTCAGGAACTCGACAACTGAATTAAAATACAAAGCCTTTATAGTGTCGGCAATTAGTTAAAAACACAATATCCATTTAGAAGTTTGACATCTGTTTTAAAGGGTTGTCGCTTGGGTTACAGATCCAACATCCTCATATTCATTCACTATGCTTTGCAAACCCGACAACTACTTACAATTTTGATCTATTTGCTGTAAATTCAATATCTTTCTTAAGTTTTATACAACATAATTAAGCCTTCCGTTTAAGGTTATTGATTCAATACCAGATTATTGATTCAGCCTTCCATTTAAGATGCATTTGATATGATATTTAAATTAGGCCTTATTGACTAGTTATAATCTCAACATCTCATCAGAGATTAATAAATTTTCAACTGGTTATAAATTTCCCAAGTACTTTACAAATTCGCCATCTCATTATATACCCGACATTTATAAATGGGCTACTTAATAGATTATTAACTTGTTGCAAATGTTATAACTAATTTTGGATTTCGATATTTTATCATTAATACTTGAATAACTTTTAATTAATTAACTATTCTTTGGCTAGGCATTTAATTGTCTATTCCATAGATTTTTCGTCTAACCAACGCCACAAAGTTCATGGAAGTTTTTTCCGAGAGGATGAAAGTAGGTTAAGTGAATACTGAAATTTAAACAGAAAATAAGCTTCGAAAGGTAAAAGAGACATGAGATTTATAGTGGTTCAGGATCGAGATCCCTATGTCCACTTTAAAGATTCTACCGAGAACTTTTATTCCTTAACTTGTTATACAAATACATTTGATATTAAGTCCACTATTAATGATCCTCTAATTGAAACTTTTCTAAAAGGAGTAAAGAACGCTGAATGGTTGTTCAATGTTAGAAATTCGTTAGTCATTCCCTTTCGAGTAGCACGTGACCCTCTATTTATAGCAGATTTAAGGTTCTCCCATTAGTGTAGGGCTTCAATTGGAATTGATAACTTGGTCTGCTATGATCGGCTTTGATTCAAACACTTATCCTCACCTGGTTGAAAGAATTTTGACACGGATAGCCGGCGTGGTGTCATTATATATATATCTTTTATTATTCCTTTCACCTATCTTGACCGTTGTTCTTGGTTTGGGCTATTTGAGCCGTTGATTGATGATATGTGTTGAGATGCATTTGGCCTCGGTAGTTTCTGCTCTCGACAAAGCCCCTTGCTCTATTCAGAGAAAGGTCTTGGTCTTTGTCGCCTTATGTCACATCTTCGGCTTATACACTCATGGGTATTGGGTTTAGTACTTGAGCTCACAATGGAAGCTAAATGATGGGTCTTAGAACTACAAGCCAACGGCCGCTCTTTTCGTAACTTATACTTTGTGGAAATTATGGTATAACACATGCCCCCCCCAAGTTCACCTTATATGGTTGATATGAAGTGGACTTTGGAAAGGATAAAGTTATGTCACGTTTCACACTTGGCTTGTTTGTTCTGTTCCCATGATAAAGTCGATCCTAAGCTTTTAGGCAAAGTAACATTCTAAGAGCTATCCGAATTGTTGCTTTATGAGATGACTTTGTGATGATCTGACCATGTTAAAATCCAAATTTATCTGAAGAGTTTCGAAAAAATTTGAAAATCTAACCACATCTAGAGGGTTTTGAAAATAATGTCTGGGGGGAAAAATACTCCAATGCTATGTTCCAGCCATCTGGACTTGGTCTTACATAGGTACCAGGTTTTGGAAAGCTACTAGTGGTGGTTATAATGCCTATATTTTGCACAGGTTGGCGTGACTCACTATACAGCACCTATAATGACCCAGAATTTTGGACATTTGAATTTGAAATATTTGATTAATTTTATACATTGAAATATTAGTTTTATAAGTCAAATAACTTAAATTTCAAGTATAAGGGTTATTTTAATATTGGAAGACTGATTTAAACATTGAAATTATTTAAATGATTGAATCTTGAATTTAATAAATGGACTTCAAAAGCTTATTTAAATTTAATTTATATAATAATTGGTTAGCATAAAATTTAATTTAGAACTAAAACTGATTAAAATTGTTTTAATAATAATTCGTTTATTTAACGAGTGAAATTTGCATTCTAGGGCACTATCTCGGATTTTGACGAAACCAATGCCATTGAATCCAAAATAATGAATTATTATATGCCTATGAGTTTCATGACGATCGGACCTATTGTGTGATAGTGCGAGCTCGAAACACATAGAAATTAACCACAGGAATTTAATGTAATACAATTTTATTTTGAAAGCTAACTTTTGTATATGATGGAATTAGGCTTTGATATTAGTTCATTATGTTCGGAATACGTGTATTCAGTATAGAACACCAGGCGGCACGCCTCATTTAGAGTTTGAGAGTTTGGAGCATGAATAGTGATTGAAATTTTTTCTATAAAAGGACTTCACTTCTCTCGTTTGCTTCAAAACCCTAGCCGTCATGATCCAACGGTGGAGATTTAGCCCGATGATTGGAGCTGTTCCAAGCGAAGTGCCCAACATGAAAGTTGTGCATGGTGGCCAAGGGCACTCATCGGTAGTGGCGGATCATCGTGGATCGACCCACGGCGGCATGGATCTCGAGATGAATGTGGTGACAGGAGCTCACGTTTTCAAGCTAAATCTTGAGATAGAGGGCATCGAGGATGGCAGCCCCGGTAAGGACAGAAGCGGCTAGGCTTGGGGAGTCGACAGCGTGGACGTGGCGGCGTGCGATCAACCATGGCGGCGACGTTTGGTTCAAAAAGTTGATAACGGCCTGGGTTGTTAAACGATAGAGAAGATAATTTAGTTAATTTCCTTAATTAATTAATGTTAATTACCATTTAATTTTTACTAGGTTTCTAACGATCGTATCTTGCTCATACGAGATCCGATCAAGGTGCAATTTTCGCCGTTGTGTTCGTATCGAGATTATCTACGTAATCGAGTTGGACTCATCAAATTCGAAGCTTATAGAACTTCGATCAAAAATCAAAGGTTGCTCTATTTTATTCGGAACAAGAACACTTCGGCGATAACTGGAATTTCGGTGAGTTAACTCACCTCTCTGAGCCCACTTATACTTTATATAAGTGCGAATATTTTTATTGATGCATGTTTGTTGCTTGTTTGGATGATTTACTATTTTATTAGCTGGTTTGAATTTATTCCCACCCTTAGAGCAGATGACCTCTTATATATACCCGCCTAGTAGCGGATGACCAATATTATACGATTATATACTGCAGGGGGACATGTTGGAGGGATCCAACGGGATTCCTCACACTGTTGATTTTACTTTTCATATATATTATGGTATATGATTTTTTGGATGCCATATTTGATGACACGGACATGATTTTACTTATTTAGTGCTATAGTAGCTCTAGTCCTTATTTTTAATATTTTGAAATACTATAAAATAATGATTTTGAATTGAAATGATTTTTAAGGTGATACTTGAAATAATACAGGTTTTAATAATTATTTATAGATTATCAAATGAAGGAGTTTACTAAAATGAAATAAAAACATGATTTTTGGAATACTAATTTAACTATTTGTGAAAGTATTTTAAATATAGGTTTTCGAACTGTATTGTAAAGGTTTTAAAACTTAACATACAAGTCCATCTTTTATTATAAAGGAAATGTAGTTTTAAAGAAGATAGAAATAGTTTGTGTTAGCACCAAAATTGGTTACTAACATCCTTGAATAGAATTTTGTAGAGAGATTAATGAAGAAAGTAAATTAAATCAGAGAAGTAACACAATTGAATGCAAAAAGAATAACAAAAACAAGAACACCAGATTTATAGTGGTTCAGCATAATTGCCTACGTCCACTTTGAATATAATCTTTATTACTTTTCCAATCACTTGAGTACATATACAATCCGTAAAAAACAACTTGAGTACAAATTTTAACAGAAAAGAAGTGAGCACAGAAAATGGCAGAGTATCCCTAGAGTTCTCAAAAAAAAGGTCCCCTCAATTGGACTCCTGCCCCTCTATTTATAGACGAAGATAGGCTGGTTCATGTGTCCAGGCCCATGACCGAGATAGCTTGGCCCATAGTTGCTAGGTTAAGGTGACCGACCCAGGCAGGCCGATCCACTACCACCGATCCACCTGTTGCCGATCTAGGGGTTGTCTCGTAGCTGACTCGAAGTAGGCTCTTCAAGGAACTCGGAGTAGCTAGTGGCACGTCTCAATGCAAAACACTGCCGACCACATCACCTTGCTGTAAATCTAAGAATATGGTAACTCTCCTGATGTGCACCGACCCAGGTATGCCGAACCACCTAGGCCGACCCAACATGACCGACCCACTAGGGCTGATCCACTAAGAGCCGAGAAACCTGAAAGAATTCTTCTGAGGCTGATCCCACTCACACTGAACTACCTAGGCCGACCTAGAACTGCCGACCCACGCTCGCCGACCCTCGTATGTCGATCAAATACACAACCGACCCATATCCATTTAAGTATCTCGACCAATCCATTGCCCAATACTGAACCACTATAAACCATGCACCGACCTGCACCTGGCTTTGATACTGGAATCACTCCCAAGAATGCCGAACCACAAACATACCGAGCCACCTCAAACATGCTGAACCATCAATATACTAAACCAATCGGGTTACAACAAACCCTTATACTTCCATATCTATCTTGGCTTGGGTCCCATCTAGGCTCAACCATAACCTCTGCAACTGTCACTTTGTAGTCGGGCCAAGTAGCCGGGTAACATTTGCCCCCCCCCCCCCCAAGTATGTCTTGTTGCGTACATGACGTGCTTTGAATCGAAGAAAATTAGAATCTCAAGAAACAAATCCATCACATTTCCTAAATAGTCATTATCCTTTAATTTTATCCTCCCAAAGTGTCGTATCCTTCTTTCGTCGTCATGACGCTTGGTCGATTCCCAATAGTATTAATTCAGGATTGTAGATCATCAGTGGCCATCTGTGTCCAGTTCTATAGGGATAGTAAGCTTCGGCTATCTGATCCAGTCTTTTCTTAATAACCCTAAGTGAAACTTCAATTTC
The DNA here is from genome assembly GCA_030737815.1 of Allium fistulosum. Classification (NCBI taxonomy): domain Eukaryota; kingdom Viridiplantae; phylum Streptophyta; class Magnoliopsida; order Asparagales; family Amaryllidaceae; genus Allium; species Allium fistulosum. The sequence continues at coordinate 1,361,357,698 of CM060902.1, read as the reverse complement.
TATCGATTTCAAGAAGTCGAATTTTTTCGAATATACACGTGCATGTTCGGGTACACGTTCTTGCATTGGCTCTCGTATGCATTTTATATGCTCATAAGTCGTCACTAATTCCATCTAGTTTAATTGCAATTCGATTGCAGTTCCTTGTTTATATTTTGTGAAATAAGGGTTGTAATCAGCCACTTGATGAGAGGGGACTTCAAGTTCTACGTGGATGACGACCTCGGAGCCGTAAGCAAGGGTGAAGGGAGTACGACCAGTCACAGACTCATGGGTAGTTCTATAAGCCCATAATGCTATTGGGAGTTCATCCACATATTTACCTCTTGCCTTTTCCAAGCCTCTCTTCAGAATAGACTTTATAATTTTGTTCACAGCTTCAACCAGTCCATTTGCTTGAGGGCGAGCAAATATCATAAATCTCTTTTCAATATGATGCTGACGGTAGAAGTCATTTAAATTTAGCGCTGTCGAATTGGGATTCATTACCAGTTATAATGGATCATGGAAGGTCATAAGGACAGATGACGTTACGGATAATGAAGTTGATTATTTTCTTCATCTTGGTCGTGGTTAAAAGTTCTTCATCTGCCCATTTGGTGAAGTAATCAACTGCTACGATGGTGTATTTCGCACCACCTTTAGCATCGGTAAGAAGACGATGATGTCAATGCCCCCAAGTAGAAAACGGCTATGGACTAGCCATTTGAGTCATTCCATCGGCAGGGTTCTTGGATTTTTTGCAAACATCTTGCACTTGTCACATTATCTAGCATGATCAACCGCATCTTGATTATAGTTGGCCGGTAATACCCATGGCAGAGTATTTTCTTTGTCAGGGTTTTCCCTCTGATGTAATCGCAGCTTTATTCTTCATAGACTTCGCTCAAGACTCATTTGATATCATTGTAGGTGATACACCGAAGCATGGGAATGGATAAACTCCTTTCTACACATGACTTCTTCTTGGATGATTTGGCGTGAGCTTTAAGGAGGATCTATCATTTTCCATTCCTCCATTCAGTATAAATTCCTCATTGTAGATAGTCATTGATAGGAGTCAACCATGACACCTTTTCTGGCTCTATCTCCAAGATCTAGCCGATCTCCATCCGTTAATGCTTGGAATATTAAGTATTTCAACCGAAACAATGTATGTCTGTTGCACGTCCCTGAAACTGGCCAGCTTGGCCAGTGACTTGACTCTTTTCATTTCGTTCATTGAGAATGTGTGTAATGATGTAATACGTGAAGTCGGCTAGTAGCTCTTCGACCGGGTCGAGATAAGGAGCAAGACAATGCCCCTGGAAAGATTAATTTCCCTAACTTTACATACTACCAATCAGGAATAACAAAAGATATGTAAAGTTTCCACTCCAAGTTCTCTAGCAAGTTTGAGGCTGGCGGTCAAGGCTTCATACTAAGCATCGTTGTTTTTTACAAGGAAATCGAGTTTCAGGACGTAGCAGATCGATCATTCCTCAGGAGTCATTAACACAACTTCTATGCCATAACACTGATCATTGGATGCTCCATCCGTGTACATTTTCCATCTGTTGGTTGGTTCTCCACTACTCTTCGAGTAGTCATCTGATGTAGTGAATTCAGATATGAGGTCTGCTAATTTCCGTCCTCAGATAGCTCTTCGAGGGAAATAAGTGATGTCGAATAGGCTTAGTTCAATATTCTATTTAAGTAGTCTTTCAAACGTCTCAGGTCGTTGTATGACCTGTCATAATGGCTGTTAGGCATAGACGTTGATGGGGTGAGCCTAAAACTAAGAGCGGAGCTTTCATGATGAAATCAATATACATTATGCTAGCTTTTGTAGCTTCGCGTCGATATTCAATGCATGGCTTGCGATAGTCGGTGAAATCACACACGCATGTCAGAATGGGTCCAAGGGAACATATCATCATTTATTCAGAGAAATCCAACTAACTCTTTTATCATCATTGCACTGAGCTGTGATCCGATCTTCAGCACCCGTGAAGGGTCGCCATGACTGACTGTAATGTCAATTGTCAGCTTAGTGGGTGCAATCTCGGATTCTTTGAGCTCAGATGTAACTATTTTGTGTAACATTCAATGTGAAATATGTTTGGGATGGTCAATGTTGATGGTTACTATGGTCGAATCCTAGAGTCTTGTCATGAGCTATTAAGTCTGATAGTGAAGGGCTCTAAATGCTCTAATCGATTATTTGCAAATGGCTAAAGATCAGGCTTAGAAGCACGTTGAAGAAAATGTCGAGTAGGGGCAGCCTCGAGTTGCGTGAAGCTGCATAGCTAGATCTTGCTTTGAGTTTAAATTTCTTATATATTCGAGTAACGTGCTTTCCATTCAACGCATTCATGATCCTTTACCCGTCCTTCGGGTTGGAGTGATAGTCAGTTGCCCACGAGCTTAGGCATCAATTTAATGATTCTATCTCTAGGCATTATTTCGGTCGTAGCCTTGAGTAGTTGTAAACACTATATATAAATTTCAATATTGAGCTATCGCAGCTAGTCTTTGGATGATCATGCTTCTGCTCCCAGTCTCGGGTTGATAAATGTACTACGTGGATGGTTGAGTCTCGTCCTAGCTATGTTTATATTCCCACCTAAACTCCAAAGACATAGAGTTGATTGGTGAATAGTCGGTTCACATACACCCTGCTTCTCACTCATGTCCCCAAGTCTGGGGCATATAACGATAAGTAGGAAGGCAAGCCATTCCCACTTTAGCGTTACTCTCTTTCCCGTTGAATCATGGGATCAGGTCAGTTGATGGGAGGCTGAGTCTCGTCCTCTCTATGTTTATATTCCCACCTAAACTCCAAAGACATAGAGTTGATCGGTGAATAGTTGGTTCACATTCATCCTTCTTTTCACTCGTGCACCAAAGTCTAGGGCATATACCGAAAAGTAGGAAGGCCATCCATGACCACTTTAGATTTACTCTCTTTCCCGTTGAATCGCGGAATCAGGTCAGTTGATGGGAGGCTGGGTCTCGCCTATCCTAGATTGTATTGTGGTTTTTCATTCCAAGGGGAATACTTCGATGCCTCGTCAGTTTTTGGGCGTAAGTTGGGTACTGGACGGTCAGCCACGTCCACTTTGGTTCATGTTCTGTAATCAGATCTCGGGGTAAAGTTGGCTCAAGTGCAGTCGGGTCATGCTCATCCAGTTTCATACTCCTCCTGACGGATCGAAGGAGGGTGCTAGAGAATTAATGACCAAGTCTTCGTGGTTTACTCTCCTTTCCACACTCTGGTGGTCATAGTTTTTCAAAGGACATTCGGGTCACATTCGTATGTGCTTGGTGTGGATCGATATTGACCCTCGATTTGAGGTATGATATAGTCGGTCACCCGTAGCTTTGGATGCTGTTTCGATTGGTTCTGTATTGAGGCCTCCTTGTAGTCATTGCCTTAAGTAGTAAAGAATGCCAAGCTAGAGTTGTAATGAGCTGTCGTATTCATCTTTTAGTGATTTGTACTTGTGCTCCCAGCATTGATTTGGCCAGGCCACAAGTCGGATGGTCGAACTCCATCCTTAGCGAGTTAATACTCCTCCTGTCGATTTCAGGCCGAATTTTGCAGAATAGAGAACGGTCGGAATCCACTCATCTATTTATCGATGTTTATACGCCACTCTGCATTCTGGTAACTTAGAGTTATTCTTCCCCCGGTTGACTCGCGCCTAATCTGTGTTCATGCTTTGGTCCGCGCTCCAGGGACTTAGAGATTTGTCGAACGGTTTAAGCACTAGTCCACAGTTTAGGACGTAGAGATTTTCATCAAGTCGTTTATACTCTAGTTCACCCTCCGAGGACTCAGAGTGCTCTAGTCTGGTTCAGGGACTTAGAGATTTTTGTCAATTCATTTATACTCTAGTCCGTGCTCTGGGGACTCGGAGTACTCTAGTCCGCTTCAGGGACTTAGAGATTTTTCTCAAGTCGTTTATACTCTAGTCCGTGCTCTGGGGACTCAGAGTACTCTAGTCCGCTTCAGGGACTTAGAGATTTTTCTCAATTCATTTATACTCTAGTCCGCGCTCTGGGGACTTAGAGTACTCTAGTCCGCTTCAGGGACTTAGAGATTTTCGTTAAGTCATTTATACTCTAGTCCGCGCTCTGGGCACTCAGAGTACTCTAGTCTGCTTCTGGGACTTAGAGATTTTTCTTAAGTCGTTTATACTCTAGTCCGCGCTCTGGGCACTCAGAGTACTCTAGTTCACGCTCTGAGGACTCGGAGTGCTCTAGTCTGCTTCAGGGACTTAGAGATTTTTGTCAATTCATTTTTACTCTAGTCCACGCTCTAGGGACCAGAGTACTCTAGTCCGCTTCAGGGACTAAGAGGTTTTCTCAAGTCATTTATACTCTAGTCCGCGCTCTAGGAACTCAAAGTACACTAGTTCGCTTCAGGGACTTAGAGATTTTCGTCAAGTCATTTCTACTCTAGTCCGCGCTCTGGGGACTCAAAGTACTCTAGTCTGCTTCAAGGACTTAGATATTTTTCTCAAGTCGTTTATACTCTAGTCCACACTCTCGGGACTCAGAGTACTCTAGTCCTCTTCAGGGACTTAGAGATTTCGTCAGGTCATTTATACTCTAGTCCGTACTTTGTGGACTCAGAGTACTCTAGTCCGCTTTAGGGACTTAGAGATTTTTCTTAAGTCGCTTATACTCTAGTCCGCGCTCTGGGGACTCAGAGTACTCTAGTCCGCTTCAGGGACTTAGAGATTTTTGTCAAGTCATTTATACTCTAGTCCGCGCTTTGCGGACTCAGAGTACTCTAGTCTGCTTCAGGGATTTAGAGATTTTTCTCAAATCATTTATACTCTACTCCATGCTCTGGGGACTCAGAATACTCTTGTCTGCTTCAGGGACTTAGAGATTGTTTGCACAAAAAATGGACAAACACCTCAAAGTTGTATGATTTAGTAGATCTTATGTTATTCTTAGTGATTTGGGTGATTTATGCAAATATATGAAAAGCAGGGGCTAAACTGTAAAAAGACACGCAGATTTATAGTGGTTCAGCCAGAATGTGCCTACGTCCACTTTATATGTTATTTCTCTTCTCTTGTTTTGATTACAAGTACAAAGCTTTGATACAAGTAAAAGAAAGTTGTTTGAAAGTTCTCTCCGTGCTTGAGCTCTCAAACTTGTCCCCCATTGTTGTACCCCTGCCTCTCTATTTATAGAGTGAGGTTGGGGGCAGGGGTCTTGGATGTATACAGCTGCTGGTGGGCCTGGGCTGAAGTGATCTGGCCTGGCAGTCTGGTTCGGTATTCTCTTGGTTCGGTGAAGTATGGAGTTGGTCTGGTTGGGCTTCATCCGGTGAAGTGTGGAGTGGTGAGGTTGGACCGGTGGCAGTTGCCGGATGAAGGTCTACCGAATGGACACGAGGGAGGGCTGCCGAATGGGTTATGCCGAATGGACTCGGGGGAGAGCTGCCGAATGGGTCATGCCGAATGGACTCGGGGGAGAGCTGCCGAATGAATCACGTCTCTGGGTCTCGAGGTCTTCCGGGTAAGAATTCACCCAACATTTGCCCCCCAAAGTAGGGCATATGTCTAATATATGTCGTGCTTTGTCTTCCTTCGTTCGGTCTTGGTTGCGCCGAGCCAGTTGGTCCGGTCGATGTGCTTCGCTTATAAATAAGGGCGCCACTCTACTATTGTTTCTTCACTTTTCGAGATAGCCGAACCACTTGACTCCCATTTTTTCCGAACTAGACCCTTATCATTGCCGAATCAGGTGAGATTTTATTCTGCCGAATGAGATCTTATTCTCGTATTGCCGGACGAGAACGGGAGACACCGAATGAACCCATACTTGAACCACCGAATGGACCTTGAGAGTTCGAGAATTTCCATTGTCTTTACCGAATGACGATGGGAGTTTGAGCACTTTGAACTTTCTTTGCTTACACTCGAGACACCGAATGAACCCATACTTGAACCACCGAATGAAAATGATACTGAATATGTTTTTACCGAATGAAGTCATATACTTGTTTATATCCTCTGTTCTAAATGTGTTTTTTCGGTATTGTAGATAATGTCTCGCAAAGTAGAAACTCGATCAGACAAGAAGCGATCCGTGGGTGAAGGAGAGTCATCGGCTGTGCCCCCAGCTCAATCAGGATCGGAGCGTCATGGGCCCGCCCCGAGGTCATTAGTGGATGGATATGGTCCCCAGGAGTTGCTGGATTCCCCGCCTGACTGCTTTCCTAGCCTTCTCAAAGAGGAGCAACTCGATGTTATATCTCGTTCTTTTGGGATTGATAGAGCCCTCATGCTGCTGCCGGGTCCAGGAGTCATGCCATACAGTCCTCCCGAAGGATACTTCGCTTATAGCAGGTACCATTGCATGTGTGGTGCTATCCCGCCTCTCAATGCTTGGATAGTTAGCTTCCTCACGTACCTGAAGGTGGCCCCATTTCAGCTTCAGCCCAACTCTTACGCCATACTGGTGAGCCTTTTCGTTATTTTTCGGAGGAAGTATGGTCGCGCTCCCTCCAACCGGGAGATCCGGTACTTGTACAACTTAAGGGGCTACAAGAAGGGGTCCCCATATATTAACTTGGAATCTGCTGTGACCTTCAAGCCGGTCCTGGACCTTTATTCCAAATTCAGCATGTTCAAGAAAGAATGGTTCTTTGTTAGGGACGACTCCGTCTCTATCCGGCGCTTTACCTCTGGATGTAAGTTGATGCTTTTACTTATAATTTCTATCCTGATTGTGATGCTTCTTCTCATACTTTCTCATTTTTGCTAGCGACAGGTGGCTTTCCTGTTGTGGAAACTGACCGCCTGGTTCAGACGGCGGCGGAGATAGAAGGCATTCTTGGGAAATACAGATCATCTGCTTACTTGATTAGAAATGCGATCCTTCTAGAATACAACTTGATCCTTCCGCAGCAGTCTGTAGTTAAGTTGAGGGAAACGGCGGAAGAGAGGGCGGCTGCTCAGGCCAAGGGAGGCGTTGCGGCAGAGGGTGGAAAGAGAAAACCATTCACGAAACCTCCAGCCGTTGGAGGTAAGAAACTTAAGAGGTCAGACGGTCCTTCTCCCAGCAATTGTCCACTTACTCAGGGGGAGATAGACGCGGAGGAGGAAAGAGGTGAGGCGGAGGGCGGGAGTGACGTTGAGCGTCTTGGTGACGAGGGTGGCGATGGACAGGGTGGTGATGGTTCCAGGGCTTTGTCTTCTGGGCAAGTAGGCGAGATGCAAGAGTGGACGGACGATGCTCTCCGTCAGGCTTTTGAGGAGTTGGGTGATGATCCGGCTTTGGTAGAGAAGACCGGGGAGGCGGACAAAACCGGGACTGGTGCAAGTGAGTCTTCTCCGACTATTCCGGCCAAGGTGGCTCTGACAACTCAAGGTGAACTCTTGACCCCTGCATGCTTCACTAATGATAGGGACTTAGGAATATTTTATGACCCGCTCCCGTCCTGGAATGAAATCCGGGACTTATTGCAGTATCCCACTCCTCCCCAGGGTTTGTACAACCACAGCTGTGTTTCTTTTCCTTTTCTAATCTTGCAATTTACCGCGTTCCTTGAATCATATTGTAATGTAAGATTATGACACTTGTTCTTTATATCAGGAGCAGGCAAGACGCCCAAAGCTTCATACCTTCGACACAGGCTCGAGCAATATAAACTTTCCAAAATTTCTGCTAAGCCGAAGCCCTCAGCCCAACGCTCCGGGGATGTAGTCGGGTACCGTTCTCTTCTTGGGGTCATCGAAGAGGGTATTCAGCAGAGGAAGAGGAGTCATCCTTTATCCGAAACTTCGCTCGGTTCTCAGCCTCCGGCTCAGCCTATTCATGATATTACTGAGGAGGGCAGCGAGTTTGTATCTTCTCCACACCCATCCGGAAACCCTTCTGTTGTTCATATCGACCGTCCCGATCTGGCCCGTAATCCATTTGCCGGTCATCCTGATCTGGATCCGGGTTCTCAGGATATTAATTTTGACGAAGTTACTGGTGAACACCTTCTCCCCCGTAACCCCATGGTACGAGTACTTGACGAAGCCAAGTCCTTAGACCTCGATCTACTCACCACTCGTATAGTCACTATGGGAGACGAGGCCAAGGCCAACATTGATCGGGTGGCGGAGGAGGCCAAGAAGCTGATGGGGCATCACGCTCGGCTGGTTAAGGCCGGAGAGGAGATAGGGAGCGCCAATATCCGACTTCGATTGGTGGTCTCGGATCAGGCCAAGCAGCTTGCGGATCAGGCTATCCAGATTTCTCAGCATGAGGCTGCCACTGGGCGATTAAGGAGAACCATGGAAGAGGCTAGTCGGGCCGAATTGCGGAAAATGGAAGCTGCTTGCAAAGAGCGGATTGATATGGCTATTACCACGGTGGATGAGGTTCGAAGAGCGGATCTCGAGCAGGTGGAGGAATTGTCCGAGAAGCTTGAGGCTGCCGAGCTTGCTCAAGCTAAGTTGAGGGAAGAGATGGCGGTGATGCGGAGGTCCCTTCAAGCTGATTGCTCGAGATACAGACTGGAGAGAGATGCTGCCGTGGAAAGGTTGTCGGCCTCCGATGCCCGGATGAGGGAGTTTGAGGAGAACGAAGGAATGATGGATGACATGCTCCAGGACATGTATTTCCGGACTTGGAAGCAGGGTAACCTCTCTTGGATGGATGATTATCCCAGAGTCATGGCCAAGATATATCTTCGGGCTTTGGAGGAGGCTAAGGCTGATGCAGATAAAGAGGGTGGAACGGTCTTCAGTATGGATGTGGTCACGGCCCAGTTCACCAAGGAGGAGAAAGTGGCGGTAAAGGAGGGTATGCGGCTGCTTGCTGCTGAAGAGGCGGGTGTGCAGGTAGAAGATGACGACCAGGATGGTCAAGAAGCTAGTACTGGTAAGTCTTCCTTTCTAGTCTTTCTGTTAACTTGGTTACTCATCACTAATGAACCCTTTTTATGACCGGACAGGCGGGCAAAAGAACAAGGTCAAGACTTCGACGCAACCAGCTCCATGACTGAACCTGAAAAATTCTTTTTGTAGGCTTGGCATTGTTGTATCTGTTAGTCTTAAGACAGTAGGGTAACTTCCAAGTTGTAATTCTTGCTACTTGTAATAACATTATTCTTGACGTGTAATTTTTTAGCTCAAGTTGATTTTGTCATTTCTTGAATATTTGTTGCTATTTCGACATATCGTATGAGAAATGTAGCTATGTGTATTCTTGTAATTAAATTGTGTTTGATGTCAGATTCTGGTTTTAAATCATAATCTCATGACTTGCAATGTTAGCGTGTGGTGTGGAAAAATCAAATTATAGTCATGCATTTGTACATAAAGGAAGAAAATACCGCCTTTCATGTTCTGTTTGTAAATGGCAGTTTCGAATATCTTATATGACCAAGCATGGAGAGCAGCTGACTGCCCCGCCATCTGATTGTGAATCTCTGCATCCATTGGCGGGTACCTCTTACCCTGCATCCTGTACTTTATGGTTTGTTATAGAGGATAGGAGGAAAGTTTTTTAAGTAAAATTGAAATATGTGAAATAGTAAAACTTCCAGTCACGGAAGGCCTTCGATGTGCTTAAGTTCGTGGCAAACGGGTTTTGTAGTCACTTTCCCTAGCTGTGGGTCTTGGAGACATTTGTCACCCATCTTACGCCTCCGCGGGGAGTTAATTCTTTTTTACCACAGCCGCACTTAAGACACACCGGAGCCGAGATCGCGCACAGTAACTACCCGGGCCATTATGGCCCGTACTCATGGGTATTATTCGACTTACTGTGGCCGGCTAGCGTGGGTGCCGATCGTCAACTGTGAACTGCCCCTGGCTGGCCACACCTTATGTTGGGGCTTATAATCGGTTCACAGTCGCCGGCGAGCCTAACGCCGTAATGAGCTGCCTCGGCTATAGTCGGCCTTCTCGGTGGCTTATAATCGGCTCATTACAGTTGGCTTTAAGGGCCGTCGCGAGCAATGAGTTAACCCGCAGCAGAGGGATGCTGGAGCAAAAGTGTCTCATTGGCGAGGGCATAGATTCGCATAGTACCTGTTGGGGCTTGTCCACGTGGAGTTGCATTGTGGAGTGCTTTGAATAGAAATGCTATATGCTCAGGATTTTGTTCAACAGAAAAGGATAAAGTTAACAAGCAGCCAAGATACAAAGGAACAAGTTAAAAAGAGACAAGGCTTTTTTTAAAGTGGTTCGGCACGAAAAAATGCCTACGTCCACTGATTCTCTTCGTTAATTCACTTCATATGGGCAATACAAGTTAAGAAAAGTATCGACGGAGGTGTTGGATGTTCCATGCCCTCTGGAACACCTCCCCGTCCACTGTTGACAAAATATAGGCTCCGTTGTGGAGATCTTTATGAATTACATATGGTCCATCCCAGATTGGGTCTAGTGCTCCGGGGCGAGGGAAGATTCGCTTGAGGACAAGATCCCCTTCTCGTAAGGCACGATGCTTGACTTTGGAGTTGTATTGTGCTGCCACCTTTTGCTTGTGGGCTGCTGTTTTTAGGACTGCATCATTCCTTCTCTCCTCGACTAGATCCAAAGACATGTTGAGGAGCTCTTCGTTTTCTTCTGGGTTATAGTGGATCCTACGGTGGGAAGGCACAATGGTTTCAACTGGGAGCATAGCCTCCGATCCGTATGCCAAAGAGAAAGGAGTGTGCCCTGTTGATGTTCTGAAAGATGTGCGGTAGGCCCATAGTGCCGTAGGGAGTTCATCCACCCAAGCGCCCTTTGACTTTTCGAGCTTCTTTTTGATCAGAGTTTTCAGAATTTTGTTGACTGCTTCGACTTGTCCGTTTGCTTGGGGATATGCTACGGATGAGAAGCTTTTGCGAATTCCGTGTTCTTGGCACCAGTTGGCGAATTCCTCGCTGTCAAACTGAAGTCCATTGTCTGATATGATTTTTAGTGGGACTCCGTACCTGCACAGAACATTTTTGATTAAGAAGTTGATAACTTTCGCTGAAGATACTTTATTTAGAGGTTCTGCTTCCACCCATTTGGTGAAATAGTCGACTGCTACTATAGCATATTTGGCGCCGCCTCGACCCATTGGCAGTTCACCGATTAAGTCAATTCCCCATGCTGCAAAGGGCCAAGGGCTGGTCATCTGGGTAATCTCGGTTGTTGGTAGCCGAGGGACCTTAGCAAACTTTTGGCATCTGTCACACTTCTTGACGAAATCTAAGGCATCCTTGCTTAAGGTGGGCCAGAAATATCCGTATCGGAGTATCTTTTTTGCTAATGTTTGCCCTCCGGTGTGATCTCCGCAGCTTCCTTGATGAATGTTGGATAAGATTTCCTTGGCTTCCCTTCCGGCGACACACCTTAATAATGGGTTAGAGAACCCACGCCGATAGAGGATGTCTCCTTGTATTGTGTAGCGGGATGCTTTCCTCAAGATTTTCTTGACTTCGTTACGCCCGTCGGGTAGTGTGCCATTTTGTAGGTAGTCTCGGATGGGAGTTATCCAAGTTGCTTCTTCGGTTGCAGCTATCAGATTCACTTGTTCAAAACTCGGGATCATTTGCTTTGAGACAGTTACTGCCCCGAAGATGGCGACGTCTCTCATACTTGCTTGCTTTGCCAATTCGTCGGCCTCTTGGTTCTCTTCCCGAGGGATGTGTTTGACTAAGTAGTGGTCCAATCGGCTGAGAAGTAACTTGGTCTTCTTTAGATATGCTATGAGTCGTTCTTCTCGAGCTTGGAATTCCCCTAGTATTTGATTAACAATAAGCTGAGAATCGCTGTGAAGACACAAAGAATTGGCTCCGATCTCGATAGCAATTTCTAATCCGGCTATTACTGCTTCGTATTCTGCATCGTTGTTGGTGGCAGTGAACTCCAACCTTATAGCATAGTGCAGTTTATTTCCCCTGGGAGTGATGATTACCACACCTGCCCCCGAGCCTTGTTCGTTAGATGCACCGTCCACAAAGAGATTCCACTTGATATCTTCTGTTATTTCCAGTTGCTCCTTATCCTCGTTGGTAGTGAATTCTGCAATGAAATCAGCCATGGCTTGTCCCTTGATGGCGGTGCGAGGGTGATAGGTGATATCATATTGACTCAGCTCAATACACCATTTAAGTAGTCGCCCGGAAGTGTCGGGACGATGGAGTACCTGCCTCAGTGGTTGATTGGTTAGAACCTTGATGGAATGGGATTGGAAGTAATGGCGTAGCTTTCGTGAAGTGATTAGTAAACAGTATGCTAACTTTTCGAGCTTAGGATATCTGACTTCTGCCCCAGTAAACCTTTTACTGACGAAGTAAACTGGTCGTTGCGTATGGTTATCTTCTCTTACCAAGGCAGCGCTTAGAGCGTGAGATGACACAGCAAGGTATAGGTATAATTCTTCGCCTTCGCTTGGGGTCGAGAGTACTGGTGGTTTCTGGAGGTGTTCGATTAGGTTAAGGAAAGCGGTCAAGCATTCGTCCGTCCATTCGAACTTTCCTTTATCTTTCTTTAGAGCTTCGAAAAAGGGGACGCACTTGTCCGTTGCTTTGGAGATGAATCGGCTTAGGGCAGCCACTTTTCCATTTAGGCTTTGCATTTCCTTTCGGGTGGAAGGTATCTTGATGTCTCTTAATGCTCGGACTTGTTCAGGGTTTGCTTCTATCCCTCGGGCATGGACGATGAATCCTAAGAATTTTCCTGATGACACTCCGAAGGAGCACTTTAGTGGATTCAACTTCATTCCATACTGTCGAAGTACCTGGAACATCTCGCCCAGGTGGTTTACGTGATCTTTGGCTTTCCGTGATTTTACCAGCATGTCGTCTACATATACTTCCATTGTTTGTCCTATTAGCCCTGCGAACATCTTGTTGACGAGGCGCTGGTAGGTGGCTCCTGCGTTTTTAAGTCCGAAGGGCATCACTTTGTAGCAGTACAAACCCCGGTCGGTGATGAAACTAGTGTGATCTTGGTCGGGAGCATGCATAGGAATTTGGTTATATCCTGAGTATGCATCCATAAAAGACAGGAGTTCGTGCCCGGCTGTGCTGTCTACAAGTTGGTCGATTCTGGGAAGCGGGAAGCAATCCTTTGGGCAGGCGTCATTTAGGTTGGAGAAGTCAATGCAGGTCCGCCACTTCCCATTAGCCTTCTTTACTAGTACCGGGTTGGCGATCCATTCTGGGTAAATAGCTTCTCGTATGAAGTCATTGGCGAGTAGATTCTTTACTTCTTCATCGAGGGCTGCTGATCGCTCTGCCCCCATACTTCTCTTCTTTTGTTTTACGGGTGCCTTGGTAGGATCAATTTTTAATACGTGGCACGCTATGTTGGGGGAGATTCCGGTCATGTCAGCGTGTGACCAAGCGAATACATCTAAGTTGTGGCGGAGAAAATCAACGAGTTGTTCCTTCAATTCGGTTTTCAATTGCGACCCAATTTTCAGTAGCCTACTTGAGTCGTGCTTGTCTACAGATATAAACTCCATAGCCTCTGCAGGCTCGGCGGTGGCCTCCTCCTCTTTGTCCCTCGGGTCTAATTCATTGAAAGGGTCGCTGGTGTATCGAAGAGGAGGGGCTTTCTTTAGTTGCTATGCTTCAAGGCTTTTTGTGCAGAGAGCAATCTCTACACCTTTCCCTTTATCTCTCCTGTGGTTGTTGCGAAGTTCGGTTACATAGCAGTCTCGTGCAATATCTTGGTCTCCTTCCACTTCCCCTACCCCACTGTCTGTTGGAAATTTCATTTTTAGGCACCACGGGGCTAGGACAATCTGGAAGTCAGATAGGGCTGGTCTTCCTAGGAAGGCGTTGTAGGCCGAATGGTTTTCTATCAGCACAAACGTCTGTTTCCTTACAACGGAGCGGGGATGGCTTCCGATTTCAACGAAGAGGTCCAGCTGCCCGATGGGCATTTTCGCATCTCCAGTGAAACCGTGTAGCGGTTTATCGCAGGGAGATACGTCCTTCATTGACAACCTCATTTTGTCGAATGCGTGTTTGAACAGGATATTTACAGAGCTTCCAGTGTCTACCAGGATTCGGTAAACTTCGGCGGGACCGAGTCGGGCAGAGATAACCATGGGATCCATGTGAGGGTACTGTCTTCCTTCTAGGTCGCGTTTACTGAATGAGATGTCATCACTTTCTTTCCGCTTTGGGTGGCGCTCTTCTATAACCGTATTGACACAGTCTCTATTGTCTCTGAGCGACTTCCCATATCTTTCCATCTCTTTCCAACTTCTGTCTGCGATGTGTGGACCTCCTGAGATGGTATGGACCACTATCTTCTCTTGACTAGAGCTGCTAGCGTTGCGGTCGCCTCTGCCGGTCCCTGGTGAGGGTAGCCTCGGGTTTTCATTGGCAGGATCTGGAGTCCTGCCTTGACTTTTTACATAGCGTTCCAGTTTCTTTCTTCTGATGTGTTCCTCAATCAGATCTCGGAGATGGTGGCATTCGTTGGTATCATGTCCGTGGGATTCGTGGAAGCGGCAGAATTTTCCAGATTTCTGTGCGCTATCTGATTCCTTCTTGTATGGTGGGCGTTTGTATCTAACTTCGCCTTGGGTGGCAAGGAAGATGTTTTCGACGGTCTCGTTCAAAGGGGTGTAAGAGTCGAATCTTGGTCCTGGCCGATATAGGCGTTTCTCTACTTTCTTGCCCCCAGCATTGTCTCTGGAATCATTTCTTCGAACGTCCCTTGCCACAGCAGGGGCATTGCCATGGGTCGTCTTACTTTGCTGTCCTGACTGCCCCTCAATGGCAGCATCCTCAAGCCTCATGTATTTCCCGGCTTCATGGAAGAAATCGGGTAAAGTAGCTGGTTTTTCTTTTGTCAATCTCCTAGCAAATTTGGTGTCCGGATGCACCCCACTGCAGAGGGCCATTAGGATAAGCTTCTCATCGGCATCTTGAACTGCGGCTGCTGCGGCGTTGAATCTGGTTAGGTATTGTTGCAGCTTTTCTCCAGGTTTCTGTTTGACGCTGGATAAGGAATAAGCGTCCTTAGGTTGCTCCACATGAATGCGGAACTGACTGATGAATTTTTCTTTCAACATTTCCCATGAGCTGATGGATCCTTGGGGTAGATGACAGAACCAGGAGGTAGCAAGATCTGCTAAGAAGAGCGGGAAGCATTTGCACAGCACTCCCTCTGTTGCTCCACTCATGAGCATATGCTGCGTGTACCTCTGTAAGTGTACAACGGGATCGGAGGTTCCTTTGTAGGGTTCCATTGTTGGCATCTTCCATTCTCGGGGGGTGATAGCAATTTCGATATTGCGGGCGAAAGGGCTGGTTACCCTAGCGCCTATCCCTCGATCTCTTTGCTCCCGTTGGACACACTCTCTGAATAAGCGTGCCATCCTTTCATCAGAATTTGGAGCGGACAGAAATGAGTTTGGTTCCGTTCTGTGGGGTTGACTCCGACCAGACAACCTGTAGGGATGGTATCGTCTATCATTCCTCATATTTTCCAGTGGCTGCCTTTGATCTTCTGGGAGCATGCTTGGGTCAGCTACAGTTGGCCCTTGCCTTGATCTTCCCCTGTTGGGTTCTGATCTAAGCACTTCCTCGGGTCCAACTTCGGGCTGAACTCTAGCTCGGCCCCGTTCATTGGTGTTCCTGTGGTTAGGCAGCATGACCGGCTCAGCTGCAGTTGACCTCCGCCCGGTACCTTCCGCGTTGGGTTCGGCACCAAACGCTTCCTCAGGCCTAACTTCGGGCTGAGCTCGGTCTCGGCTCCTACCATGGCTACCCCTGCCGTTAGCTCCTTCGAAGAAGGAAGATCTTTGCTGTCTCTGAGATCCTCCAGATTGGGACTCGCCCCATGATTCAGTGTTGCGGTTGGATTCTTCAGCGTCCCTCAAGCGTGACATGAGATGGTCTACCAAGGCTTCCTGCTGGGACGTGAAGCGGTTAGTTACTTCAACAACAACTCTGTCCAAATCTGCCCTAGTAATTGCTGCAGGCTGTTCTGTGGCAGGAGTGGCTGGGTTAGCCTGTCCTTCATTTGTTGCCGTTGCTGGAGGAGGACGGTTCACTTGATTTGTGGCAGCTGGATCAGGAAGGCTGCTGGATGCGATGTTTTTTCCTTTGTTAACATCTTTTCTCTGTTTGGGAGGCATGTTTTCCAAGCGGCGGACGATGGTGTTAGGAAAACTTGTTAAGCGGATGAAGCTGAAGCTTCGAGCTTCTAGTTCTCAGTGAAAGCACCAAAAATGTTTGCACAAAAAATGGACAAACACCTCAAAGTTGTATGATTTAGTAGATCTTATGTTATTCTTAGTGATTTGGGTGATTTATGCAAATATATGAAAAGCAGGGGCTAAACTGTAAAAAGACACGCAGATTTATAGTGGTTCAGCCAGAATGTGCCTACGTCCACTTTATATGTTATTTCTCTTCTCTTGTTTTGATTACAAGTACAAAGCTTTGATACAAGTAAAAGAAAGTTGTTTGAAAGTTCTCTCCGTGCTTGAGCTCTCAAACTTGTCCCCCATTGTTGTACCCCTGCCTCTCTATTTATAGAGTGAGGTTGGGGGCAGGGGTCTTGGATGTATACAGCTGCTGGTGGGCCTGGGCTGAAGTGATCTGGCCTGGCAGTCTGGTTCGGTATTCTCTTGGTTCGGTGAAGTATGGAGTTGGTCTGGTTGGGCTTCATCCGGTGAAGTGTGGAGTGGTGAGGTTGGACCGGTGGCAGTTGCCGGATGAAGGTCTACCGAATGGACACGAGGGAGGGCTGCCGAATGGGTTATGCCGAATGGACTCGGGGGAGAGCTGCCGAATGGGTCATGCCGAATGGACTCGGGGGAGAGCTGCCGAATGAATCACGTCTCTGGGTCTCGAGGTCTTCCGGGTAAGAATTCACCCAACAGAGATTTTTGTTAAGTCATTTATACTCCAGTCCGCGCTCTAGGGACTCGGAGTGCTCTATTTCACTTCAGGGACTTAGAGATTTTTCACAAGTCATTTATACTCTAGTCCACACTATGAGGACTCAGAGTACTCTTGTCCACTTCAGGGACTTAAAGATTTTTGTCAATTCATTTATACTCTAGTCCGCGCTCTGGGGACTCGGAGTACTCTCATCCGCTTCAAGGACTTAGAGATTTATCTCAAGTCATTTATACTCTAGTCCGCGCTCTAGGGACTCGGTGTACACTAGTCCGCTTCAGGGACTTAGAGATTTTTCTCAAGTCGTTTATACTCTAGTCCACACTCTGGGGACTCAGAGTACTCTAGTCCGCTTCAGGGACTTAGAGAATTTTGTTGAGAGCAATCGTATTTCCACCCGTTTGATTTGTATTCCATTTACCGTATCGAGGCTAATGTTGTCGAATGAACGGTCGAACCGCGTTTGCTCATGGAATAGGACTCTGCCCCCAGCATCTAGGACGAAACTTGAAAAATGGACGGTCGATTCTCGTCCTCTTGGTAATTAAAGCTCTTCCAATCAGGTCAAGGAAGTAGGTATATGATAGATGGTTGGATCACATCCATGCTGGGGTTGGATAATCAAGTCTCGCATAATTCGCTTCGTATCTCTTTCTAGAAAACGAGGATAATGGATTATTGAGTAGACAAATTAAGTTGCATATGTTTCAAGATGCAGTCGTGTCCATGTATTGAGAGCGATGGTTGACGAGTAGGCAGTCCATCACAGCTACTTCAAGTTAGGCTTTTGAACTACCTTTTGTGTTCAGGGTAGGATTTGATGTGTAGATGATCTAATCACGTCCACTCTAGATAGATCTCGGCGTCACTGAGCTTCAGGAGAGGCATTTATATTTTGTACAACTTTGTTTTATGACTTGATTTGAGTGGATGATCGGGCCATATTCATTCCAATCCTTTCTTAGGTATCAAAGTCAAATGTGGAGGTCGATGAATGGATGGTCGGTCATGTTCGCTTTGTATTGGGCTCTGACCGGGATGAGCTTTTCAATCTCTGGTCCTTGGCCCCAAATCAATGGCATATGGTTAATGATGAGCGATCCAATCATGCTCGTCTTGATGAAATTCCACAGGTTCGATCAAGGTCTACGTGGATTGGTTGGCGGCCAACTCTGAGTACTTGGTCACCTGCATCATGTATTGGTGGACTCTCTCGAGGTTGGTTTTCAGTACCACTCTGAGTCACGAGTCTCCAAGTAGAGACTATCGATTGAATCTTTCAAAGAGCATATGGGTCGAATTTTGAGATCTTGTTTTGTCTACAGGAATCAAAGTCCTTAGCCAACGGGCCTGCATTGTTATTTTTCCTAGCCTTCTCCACTCCTCCTCACTTTGGTTCTGATTCGTTTTGTAACAGAAACGATCCATGGTCGTAGGAGGCTCTCCAGCTAACTAGTTGCCAAAATATATCTGGAGGTCGACTCCCCTCAAACGCGATCAGTATGATATCAATGTTAGCATTTGGAACAAATTACTTGGAGTCAAACTTTGGTTTGCTTGGAGTCACTAAATTTGAAGTGTTGGGTCAGTGAAGAATGGTGCTTGGAGTCATCTTGGCGTTTTCCTAGAGTCATGCCATATATGTTCTCCAACCTTTGGAACTATCGTTTGAGTAGCGGTTGCTTGTCCATTCTCTTGTTCTCAAATGGAATAGGGTTTCATGGAAAATATGCATGCACAAGTGAATACAAAGGAATGAAGATGAAAATAATTCATTTCATGGATCATGGAGGACCCGACCTACCCACCTACCTTAATGTACAAATTAAAGCTAATGCACATGCTAATGGCCATTAAAGCTTCATGCACATTTAAGTAGTGGATTATCTTATGCTAATGATTATTTGGCCACCACACTTCCTCAAGGGCAGTTTGGGTAGTTCCCAAAAAATAGATTAGGGTTTTAAAACATGTATAAATACCCCTTATGTTTCATGCAACCCTCCTCTTTTCTCTTAGGCTCTCGTGCTCTTAGTTAGTTTTAGCTTAGATTAAAAATTAAAGAAAGCTCTCTTTCTCTTTTCATCGCTACTTAGCCATTTTTATCTTATGTAATTTTCCTTTTTTATGCAATGTTAATTATTTTTTCCTTTTAATTACATGTTCATTTCCTTTCATGCTAGTAGTGTAGTTTCATTTATTCATGCAAGTATAATAGTTTTATTTCTTTTTAGTTAGCTCTTTTTTTACTTTCCTCTCTTTTTACTTTTTTTTGTTTCATGTTGCATGCTACAATTGTTGATATGATAACAAAAATGAAAGGCTAAACCCCTTCAATTTATGGGTAAAGAAGCTCTCTAATCATGTAGCTTCGACATTTTAATAATTATTTTTCTCTTTTTGTGCTTAATGACAATGCTTGAAGTGGTTTAACTTGTTGTTTTTGCTTTGAATTTGATAGCCTATATTGTTGACACCAAATAGGCTATGCTTAAACAATCACTAAACACAAATTACCTCTTCATCTACATATGATTATGGTAATGAAGTGAATGTTGAAATCAAAATTTAATGATATATATTTCTAATTAATAGTTAATAAGCCATGCTTAAAATAGATTTCATTTTCAACTTGTTGTCATTTTTCATGAGAATTAGTAAGTGGTTTATGGGGTGTGTTATAGTTTGATGGCTTATGTTGGCTAATTAATAGCACAAATATGTCATACTTATGATAAACACATCAATTAAACTAACTAATAACCAAAAAAGAGATCATAATTTCATATTTTGTTGAACTATGTGATCTAGAGAGTGGATTTATCTCTAAATTGTCATTTTATTCTCATAGTTTTCATTCACTTTTGTAGTTAGTTTTTGCAATTTTTAGTAGTTAACAACATTCTCAAATCTTTGGTTAATTTGATTGAATAGGAATTTAAAATTTAACATTTCCCTGCGGATCGACCCGTACTCGCCACGTACTAACAATTGTACGCCATGCGCTTGCGGTTATTTTTATTATAAATTCGCACGGCGGATTTCTAACCGATAGAATTCCCGTCGACGAACAAGTTATTGGCGCCGTTGTCGGGGAATTGCTTTGATTTTATTTTCTATTCTTTGAACTATTTTTCGTTTGTTTTTATTTTGTGTGTTTTTATTTTATGTGTGTTTGCATTTAACAAAATTGTGTTTATGTGATTTTTGTTTGTCGTGTGTTTGTGTGCTTGTTTCTTGTTTTCTAGTTGTACTTGCATTATATATATATAAGAGCATCCACAATTTTAAAACCAAAAAAAAGAAATTCATTCCATTGTGCATTTGCAATTTTCATTTTTACAATTTCTTTTTCTATTTACAATTTTGCATTCTTTGTTTCATTCTTCACTGTTTCTTTGCATTTCTCTCCTCCTACCCTCTGTGCCTCTATTTCTTTGCATTTCTTCACTGTTTCTTCACTATTTTATATATAGAATTTCATCATTTCTTCACTATTTCTTTGCATTTCAGTTGCTTACATTGATTTTCATTCTCATTCTCATTTCAATTTTTTTCTTAAGAGACAAGTTCACTTGCCAATAATTCACATTCTTATAGCCAACTCTTTGATCCTCCTCACAAACATTTCCATAAAAAGAAATAACTCCCACTTCATCACATACTTTTCTACACATCCACACTGTTCTCGCCTTCAGACTTTCAACATCAATTCCCCTGCCTTACCTCTGTCATTACAACCCAACTCTCACACTTCACAAACCTCAATCTGGTTTTGGCAAGCAATTGATCATCATCTTGTTTTGGCAAAACTTCTGCAGCCTACACTTCTAACTGACATCACATATCCACTCGCCTGCAACTACCATTCCTTCACGACAACAGTCACTACTTACCACAACATAAAAATCTGCCTACCATCTTCATTGTGCACATACTATTGCACCACTAATCCTCTCAACTCACATACACTCCATACATCTTCTATTCCCTTCACATCTGACCACACACTTGCATAATACTGCTACCATATCACTGCTCCACACCCACCAATACTGTCATATTCATTAACCAACTACATTTTCCATCAACATTACATACCTACTTCCCACTACAATTCCGATCAACACTCTGCCAACTATGCTCTATCAACATTACATAATCAACAATATTCCTCCTTTATAACTGCCGCAACTGCCTGCCATCTGACTCCTGCAACCCCTCTAGCTTCTCTTCCATCCTCTCTGAAATTTGTAGTTAAACCATCATTCAAACCACGGCCTTGCCAAAAAAAAGAGGAAGAACTATGCACATACTGTCATCCCCACAGCAGCCTCAAACTCCTCCACGCCTTCCCATTCCATCACGATACAATCACTCGACTACTTCCCATCGCCGGAACCATTGACGACCATCAATCACCACCATAAACCCACATCTACAAACCATCGCCACTTCCCAGATGTCGACGCCCTCTCTCCAACAAAGACTGCTAAAAAAATCAATTGCTTGAAACTCCACTCGAACTCCATCACAAACCTCCTATCGCCACGACCAACAATCTAACCACAGCCGCAACCAACGTCCTGAAATCGCCTCTTGACCATACGAGACAAATGAGACCAATTGAAATTTGATTTTAACTCCATTCTTTTTTTATTTCATCGCCGTTGCTCGATTTCAACCTTTTAAAAATAAAAAAAATGAGAACGAAGGGAATTTGGAGATAAACGGTTTTCATTTGTGTAGTTTGGGCCGTTTTCTTTTAGGCTTGAGTAAAAAAAAATTTAGTTTGTTGTGTTTTAATTGTTTGCCTTTAGTTTGTTTTTTTAAGAAAGAAAAAAATTTGCAAGCAAGTTCTTTTTACATTTTTTGTAGTTTAATTTGTTTTTAGTTTGTTTTGGTTTCTTCTTTTGATTTATAAAAACAGAAAACAAAAAAAAGGGATTTGTTTTGTTTTATTTTTTTGTTTTCTGTCTTTGAAATAAAAATTCATTTGCCTTTTGTTCAAAAAAAGTTTTCACTTGCTTTTGAACAATATATATTTGTTTGTCAACGTATTTTCAGGTTGCCAAAGCAGATTAGTAGAAGAACCGCCTGCTAAAAATAGCTCGCTTGCTTGCTTAAAAAAATTGCTGCATTGAAATAATTGCACAATAATTCTGCACACTCTAGTCTTGTGCTTTCTTCTCTTGTTTTTCCTTGCATAGTTGATTGCTTGCATTTGCGTTTGTATATAAAAAAATATTTCAAAAATCCAAAAAAATATCAAAAAAAAACAAATTTCATTCATAGTTGCATTGTTAATACACGTTTAATTTCAGTTTTGCATTTTATCTTAGATTTTGATTAATAATAACGGTTAGACATCGATAACACTTAATTATATATTGACCATTTGTCCTTTTTCGATAATTTAATTTCTCGGTGTCTAGGATACGGCAGAGTAATAACTATTTATAAATATTACGGTGATTCATAAATATTATAGTGGTTATTCCCTTGAAGGTACTTAAACCTTCGGCTACATTGCTATGGTGATTCGTGGTGCACCGATAAATCTTTTCTATTACCTGGCTGAGAACTATCTTGTTGAATAAAGACATAGTGTGATTATACAATTTTATGTCGGGAGCTACTAAGGATAAATAATTTGTAATTAAACCCTTGCATTCATTTAGTTGCATTAGTTCATGCATATTTAAGAGAGAGAAAAAATTCGAAATCCAAAAAAAAATTGTAAATATTTCTTAACGTCGTTTTTAAATCCTTTCTTTGAATATTTTTTAATAAAAAACAAAAATCCAAAAAGAAATTTTACTTAGGTTTTTTTAGAAAAACAGAAATCCAAAAAAAATATAAAACCTTTTCATAAAAATTGAAAATCCAAAAACAATACAAAAATCAAACTTCCTTTTTTTTGAAAAATAAATTATCCTTTGCGAATACCTATCCTTTATAAAAATCAAAAAAAAAATTGAAAATGCCTCAATTTCCTAATCCGTCAGAATTTTATGATAGTTGTGAAAATTAATATAATTCATATAATTTCACACCAAATTCTTATGGACATTTCAACAATAACTATTGTTTAAACAATTCGACTTTCGAACAACAAAATTTTCAAAACAATAACCAACTCCCAAATCTTGAAAATAGAATTTCATCTTCACTTGAACTCGTTACACTATAAAATCAAAGGATGAATGATTTATGCAATAACTCAAGTCAAAGTTTTCAAAATAATCAAAATTTGAATTCACTTCCAAATTCTAATGATTTTAATTATAACCCATGCCAATTCAACTTCAAACTCGAAAATGAATTTCAAAATCACAATAGAAATGTGAATCACTTTTCAAATGATTTTGGCAATAGGAATAGTTTCAATTTTGGTGCAATTAACAATTTTTGTTCTCAACAAATTCAAATTGAAAATTCAGAAACTAAAAATCATGAAAATGAATTAGTTGAGCAAATGGAAAAAGATTACGAGGATTTGTTGCGTGAAACCTACAAAAAAATTCATGAGAAACAAAATCAAATGCCAACGTGTAAAGAATCTAATGATAATCCACCGTTTATAGAAATTGAAAATTTTTTATCTCAACAAGTTCAAAGCGAAAATTTTCAAGTCAATGATTACAAATTTGATTTTGTTGAACAAATGAACAAAATTTATAATGATCACATGAATTTGTTGACTAAATATACAAAAAATTACATGAACAACAAAATCAAATCCCAACATGTGACGAGTCAAGTGATAATCCACCTTTTACCCAAATCAACGATTTTCAGACAACAACTTTTAAAACTGAAAATGATGATCTTAATGAAGTTGTTGAAAACACGGTAATTGAGTTGGATTTCAATTCTTTTGAGGGTGAGAAACTCGATTTAAATTTTGATCTTCCTTTTTCCGATTTTCAAAATTTAAATACAACAACTTTGGATTTTGAAAATGATATATGCAATGAAGTAGTTGATAATCCAACAAAGGAAGATGAATTTAACGAACACAATTTTTTGGAATTTTCGAAAACGAGTTGTTAAATTCTGATGGGGAAGATTTAAATCACCATTTTTGATTTTGAAATCAATAATTATGAAGAATTTTTCAATGACAAGTTTGAATTTCAATTTGGTGAAAATAAACTTGAACTTCAACTAATTGTTCTATCAACCCCGAAAATCATCGAAAATATAACAACTCATGCAATTTTTAATAAAACGACATTCGTTTTTCCAAATAACCATTCAACTTCGAAATCTTTTATGGTTTGGTGTTCCGAGCTTAAGCTGTGCCTTGCATACTTGACGAGACAAATGAATTGGTCTTTGGAAGACCGGTTCATTTACTCTTTAACAGCATATTTTCTGATTGTCTTGTAAATAATCATCTTTTCATTTTCATTTAAATAAAGGTCATGTTTTTATTATTATTTTTCTCCTTCCACTTGGGTTGACTGTGGGGACACAGTCAAAATCAAGTGTAGGGGGAGTCTCATCTTCATTTTTTTAATTTTCATGGTTTATTTTTGCATTTTTCTTTCTAAGACTCAAAAAAATTTAAAAACAGAAAAACAAATCCAAAAACAAATTTTCTTTTAGCATTTTGATTTATTTTTAAAGAAACACTATCGGATAAATATATGGTTTTTGTTATTAAATTAAAATTTTTGAAAATTTATTTGTCTCAACAAAAATAAAAATGAAGTTCGATTACAAGTAACGATGGTTTAACTAGTATATAGGAAGATACATGGGTGATAATTATAAAATATATCCTAATTGAAAATCTTTGTTTAAAGGAGTGGTTGATTTAAAGTAGAGGTGATAATATTTTAAATCTTTTAAGTTAAGAGGTACTAAGCTGATATTGTAAAACTCTCTCTTTCCAAAAAAAATTGAAAAAAAAGACAAAAAATAAGAGAAAAGAAAAATCTTGTTATATATATGTATATATTTATTAACACCTACGGTCGATAGGTGTACACACTTGTGTGTACACTCGCCATGCTATGTACCCTTCTCACGTAAGCCCGAAAGGCAGTGCATGATCGGTATATCTGGCCTCAGTTTATCTGAGCTAGGTGTATGTATACAAAACAAATTCTTTTATTAATAATGCCTACAGTCGATAGGTGTTCACACTCGTGTGTTCACTCGCCACGCTCTGTATTCCCCTCACATAAGCCCGCAAGGCAGTGCATGGGTGGTATATCTGACCTCAGTTTACTAGAGTTAGGCATATGTAAATATTGTTAATATCAATAAAAATTTTCAAAAATAAAAGAGAGTAAGCAACTGAAATCCAAGCACTAATTTTACTTATTTGATTTAACTTGTTATTGAAAAGAAATGAAAATACCACTTTGAAAAACTTTGATAATCAACTAAGGATTCATTTCATAGTTACTCTGTGTTATCGACCGAAACAACTAAACTATAGTCTGTTTGTTATGATAACTTGATTTTTGTTGGAAATTTTGACAAGTAAATGACTTAAATTTTCAAGATAATGACCAGAACTTATATTTAACTTATTCATGTCGATTTAAAAGTAAATCCTCCATTTGTAAATATTTTCAAAATCTTGCATTCATCTCTTTGTAAATAAATCTTGCATTTTTTAAATATTTTCATATTGCATTTGGATTTTGTGGGTAGTATCCGCTGAAAACTCTCACGAGACAACAATCGTCCTACTAGGGACACCTAAAGGTTTAACGGCTTATTGCATATGCTCAATGCAATCGTGCTCCCTACGAAAATAGATTTATCTTAGATTTTAGTTTATTCGAGAACGAATAAAAAGATAAGTGTGGGGGTATTTGGTGTGCACGTAAATGTGCATATTTTTACTTCCATATTTTATCGAATTTAATTAAATAAATGATCATATAGGGTGTTTAAACATGTTTAAACCAAAATTCAAATTATTTTCAAATCATCAAATATTCATCTTCATATAGAGACAAAATGGTCATTTTGTGCATATAATAATTTACGAAAATTTATGTAACGACCCGATATTTTGTACCATTCGCATCCGCACATGTCGGACCTGAATAATTCAAAATACCGTGTTGTTAATTTAAATTTGGCAAAACTGAACATATACAGTAAATAAATAATCAAAGATCACAGACACAGAGTAATAGTTGCAGCGGAAATAAAAGATAGTAGTTCATGAAGCTACCAAATACATACCAGAGTTAAATAAGTTACAGCAGAAGTTTCGAATACAATAGTCAAATACAAGAATCAGAATACAATCACTGGAATCAACTGGATATCTGAAAGCTGGATAGATAGCTGGATCTCCAAGCGAAGCTCCAACTCCAAAGGTGAGTCTCGAATACTAATGCACTCAGTCTGACCCGAGCGTAAAGCAAAAACACAAGACACTCGAGTCAGGATTAACATTCTTATATCAATAAATCCAACTCAAGTGAAATAGCAATTGAAATACAAGTAACTCAAAGGATGTTTGGAATAACCATCCTTTAAGGATCTGTTAAACTATCTACTATGTAATAGTGTACGATAAGTAGATAATGTCTATCAGTAATATAAGGTATCAAAATAGTGTTAAAGCGTTACTATTATCCCCCTTAACACATTTTTATAAGCGTTATAGTCTATACAGCACCGTAAACTCCACCGTAAACTAGTGGGATATCAGGGAGTACTCCATAGGTATAACACAAAACAAATCGTAGTGGTCGCGTATAAAGGGATACAAGTATGACAAGGCACATGAGGCAATACCCAAGGTAGTGAAACTACCGTTTGCCTGATCCGGACTGGTGAGAACGCATCGCCGCAGCGATCGCAACACCGCGAAACAACACTCCCAAAATCAAGGGTGCACCAATCGACAACAAGTAATGAGTAGTTTTCGAAGAAGTGTGTTCGCTTGAGGTAGCTGACCTCCATTGTCCCGGCACGGCTCCTGTTTTAGTCATTTCCAATTTGACACAAGTGTCAAGGCTATCCATTATCGTTCTCTTTCTTCAGTCATCACGTACATCATTCCAACCACTTCATTCTGGATCACCACTCCGCGTATAGTTATTAAAGTGGTTTTCGGTTTAGACAGAGAGTATGTCCATAACCGATTCCGGTCTCTTTAATAACTTTCGTAATTATTACACCGATTGGTCGTTTAATATATTTCAAAACCAAACCAAATTTAATTTCAAATAGAATTTGTAAATCAACATTTCGTTTGTCTTTCTAAACCAATTTCCAAATTTTACGTTTCAAAACTTCCACATTCATAATTTCAAGATCTTACAATTCAATTTCAATTTTTATTTAAAACACTTCAAATATTGATTCAAGTTCGTATATCAGTTTCATTCCGAAATCATTTAAATTAACTTAATTTAACATTCAAATCAATTTAAATTCATTTATCGATTTCATTTAATATTCGTTAAGTAAATTTTTCATTCAAAACAATTTCTATTAAATTTCCAATTCATTAAATCCATTATTTAAATTCAACTTCCTTATTCCAAAACTTACAATTTGAATTAAATTAAATTCATCAAATCAAATTCTTTAAATTTCAAGTCTTGCATTAATTTCAATAAATCACATTTTATTTCTTGATAAAGAAATTCAATTTCACTTATTTACTTACTTAAATGATTTTCCAAACTTAATTAATAAAGAAACTCAATTTCAATTATTTACGAAGTAAAATTCACTTATTCAAAAATTCAATTTAATTTAATCACTAAATAATTCAATCTTATTTAATTATTAAATAATTCAAAACTTAATTAATAAATAATTTCAAAGTTTAATTATTAAATAATTTCAAAGTTTAATAATTTCAAACTTAATTTCAATTTCAAACTTAATTATTAAATCATTTCAAACTTAATTCAATCATTTCTCAAATTAAACATCGTTCTTTCATCAATTACATTGTTAATATTCTATTTTCAGGTTATTAAATATTAACACTTTCCTTTCAATAAAGATTCAAATTTTCGACTTCATTTCAAAACCATATTATTTATTCAAATAAAATCTTCGTTTTATTTTTAAATCAAATTATTGACCAATCGGTTTTATTTAATTCTCTATCCTAGGTCAAGGTTTAATTTGGGTATTTATCATTTCAACCCGATTCCAATTCAATTCAAAATCAAAGCATAGTAAAGGGAACTTGCAGTGTCATAACTGGGATGGTGTCAAAGTAAATAAACAAGCAATAACAACAACCAATATCAATCCAATAATCAATTCAATAATCCCGAAATAATCGTATTAATTCACATTGTTATTTGTGCAATTTAATATAATTATTTCTAGAATCTACACTATCATTTCATGTAGATTAAAGATTATTACACAAATATTTATACGGTTTTTCACTTGATATCCACTATTCAATTTCATACTATATCAATTTATACAACATACATTCAATGGTTCAAGGTGTAGTTATCACTATTCTACATGTCAATTAATTTAACAATTAAAAGGGGTCATATTCAACTAATCAAATTCAACATATGTCGATTCAAATTTTTAATTATCCTATGTCAAATTTATTTGCATAATATTTATCACTTTATACATTACAATTTTAACGTCCAATTGTAAACATCAACCAATCAATCATTTAACAACCAAACTGGATTATCATTGCATATATAACAGATAATGGTGTCAGATGTCACAGGTGAACTGATACAGGTAATAACAGTGTAAATATCTAACAGCAGCATATTTCAATTGTCTTTTCAATTGAAATCAAATTTAATAAATAAAAGAACGTTAATCGTGAGTGTGCTCACCTTTCGAGGCTAGAGAATACAGAAGGTGACATGGATACGCACACTGATATAGATACTGAAATTGAATTTCGAATCCAAGCAAAGCAAAATCGACACAAATTCAACGATCAAAGCTGATTGGCATGAATTGATGAAAATGGATCAGACCAGAACTGGAACGATGAAGACAAACGGTATAAGCGAACTTATAAAACCATATATAACTATATAAAAAAAGAACATATTCTAAATTCAAACACCTTTTAAAACTATATATATATATATATATATATATATTTCAAAAATCATTGGTTTAAATAAACACATAAAACTAGATATATTCACATAACAAAATTTGAAATAAACACACTCATATTATAAAAGTATATACAGACTAACACACATGCATAAAATGATATATTATACTAACTAAATTTATATAATGTTGGAACATATACTAACTTTTCCATTGTCAAAATAGAAACATGTAAAATACACATGTACTATGCAGAAGTAAAAGTAGGACAGCTAGTACCACTTCCAACAAACCTCGACTTATGAAAATTACATACATGCATACGAAACAAATGGGCCGCTGAAACTTTTTTATTTTCATTTTTATTTTATTTTTTATTTTTATTATGCAAACATATATAAATATAAACAAATCTTTAAAATTTTATAACTTTTATACTTATGTGAACAAAACTACCATTTGAAATCTAGCAGTTCAAATATATGTGCCAATATATACAAACCGTTCATATTGATCATTACAACTGCATATATATATGAACATATATAACTAATTTCATATAGCCTAATATATACCATAAAATCACATATATATTCAATCGTATATTGACTGTTTATACCAATATATATTAAACTATTGATAAAAATATATGCATCGCTGAATAACATATATAACAATACTAGTTTCATAATATAATATATATATATATATACTAAACAAGGCTAGGAGTTACTACTAAAAAAAGAATCCATATACAAACAGCGAAAATATATCTATACATCAACAGCTAACAATATAAATACAAACACAAACCTTTATTTAAGTCAGGCAAAAGGATGCGGCAGATCTAGATGAGAGCCAAGTGCGGGTTAAAGAGGTGGAACAGGGTGCATGCTTGAGTAGGTGGGTATGGTTTGAGATGTACGGAGGTTGATGTGGTGGCCGAAGGAGCTGTGGGATGTGGGCGGAGGTTTTGGACGGTGGTCGGTTGCTGGTCGTGGGTCAGGGAGGTGGAGCGGATCGATGGAGGTATGGGAAAACAAGGAGGCCTGGGTTCGGTGACGGTCTCGGGAAGTGGAAGAATGAACGGCGGTGGCAAGGAGGGGCGAGCAAGGGGAGGCTAAGGGCTGGAATGGATAAAGTTGGTGGGTTGTAGGATCTGACACTGGTGATAAGAGGAGAGGGGAAACTGCTTGCGTGATGAGGTGGGAAGGAAAGTTGCATGCGCGAGTTGATGTAGGTGATGAACAGATTCAAGGCAAATATAACTAGGCTAATATATTTTTATATATATAGAATGAAATTGCAGAGGAGCAAGGCGAACATGGAAGTAAAGAGGCTTGAGTGAGGAAGAAGAATGAGCTGGCTTATCTCATAACATTTAGTTAAAAAAAGTGAGTTGGAGGAAAAACGTGGGTTTTGGTGAGCTGAGTGGGAGAGAAGATGAATTATGTGTTTCCCATTTTTTTTCACACAGCAAAGGAAATGAACTGAACGGACTACATAAAATCAACTAACCAACGTAATAAATAAAATAGGGAATAGCAATAGTCTAGAGTTAAATTCTAGGTAATAATATTATGGTTGATGACTCTTGGTTTAAACGGGTGGGAAATGAAAGAGACTTTGGAAACCAAAAGTTAGAATTCGATACCGGTACGATCACCGTCTCCGTGGATTCCGCTGCGTACCAGATTTCAAAACATAGAATTGAATATACCGAAGAGATCAGCACGACGAGACGATCAAAACGATATACAAATATCATTGGTATGATTGAATTATAAAAATTCAAATTTTCTAATAGCGGAAAATGCAAGAAAAACACTGAAAAATAAGATCGACGGAGCCAAAGATGTCCGAATTTGGAAAAACGACAAACTAACATCTTGCTCAGAAGATGCTTTAGAATTTTTCTATGTAGAAATATTTAGGTTTCGGAAACATTTTATTTTCATCGCTTTTTAACTAATTAAATTGAAGTAAATTTACGCGCGAAATAAACTTTCATATTTTCGGACGAAAATTTGCCAGTTGCTATATTTAAATAGACGCATTACAAATATCAAATTTATTTTTCAAAATTTTATCGTTTAAAATTTCGCAAAATTTCAATTAATTACGTTTATTAAAATGGTTAAAATTTACGGGTCGTTACACTCTCCCCCACTCAAAACTTTTCATCCTCGAAAAGGAACGAGGTAGGAGAATAGAAACAACCAGAAAGAAAATAGATTTGAAATACAAAATAACAATTAATTTAAACCGTATAAATTCAAATTTAAATTAATTGATATTCAATAATTGATTTAATCCATTTAATTTCACTAAAATCAATCTCAACTATTTCTAAATTCATTATCTTATTATCCAATTATCTTCAATTTACAATTTCTAAAACCATAAATTTGAATAGTCTTTTATTATAATCATATTTTTTTCAGCAATTTAAATTCTTTATTCCAAATTATTTTTAAATTTATTCTACTTAATATATCTAATCACATATATTTAACCCATATAAATTAATTTAAACCACAAAAGTTTCGATTTAAATTAATTTATATTTACTAATTGCTTTTAAATTCAAGGTATTTTTATAAGTTGATCAAATTCAATTTATTAATTCTTTCAGAACAAAATTTATTATATTCATCTCATTCAATTAATTATTCTATCATCTTTATTAGCATTTTTTTTAATTAAAATCTAGTGTATAACATTTATTATAAACACTCAAATTTTATTTATAAAATTATTTTATAATGTATATTATCCAATTACATTTTAACTTATGAATAATTTAGGTAAGTTATATTGAAATGCAATTTAGTACTGTACAAATAAAATTTCAAATTCAATTATTTCAAGTTAAAATACTTATTCAAAATTTAGTTTTATTTATAATTGAAAACATCCTTTAACATAATTTTAAGAATTAAATTTCCGTTTAATTTCAAACCCTTTAGAGATAATTATGTATATACTATATATATTAAATCAAATTAAATTTAAAATAATATACCCATATAAATCAAGTCATACTTAAGAAATTCAAATTTAAAATATATTTTTTTTCTCAAACAAAACCGTAGCAAAGCTACTAAATGGTTTCTCCACTTCGAAACTCGAAAATGAATGTCGATGATGTGGCCGCCATCACCGAAATTATTTTCCAGCGACAAAGAGAAGAGCACTGATTTCAACATTTTAAAAATTCTTTGAAAACGATTTCTATTCGAAAATACTTTCAATAATATATACTTTAAAATTTTAAAAACCAAAGTTCGAAATCACCGAAAACTAATAAATTCTCAAATTTCTGAATTAAATTCATTTCAAATTCCAATCAATTTATAACCAAGTTTATAGATTCATTTATTTATATCATGGAATAGTCAATGGTTTACAAAACAATAAATGAAAATCAAATATTATCATTTCAAACAACAAATTCATTAACAATTTAATTTCAGAAAACTTATATTTATATATAATATAATCATACAAAACTTTTATTTTATTTATCAAATTTGAAAACGATATTGTGTCAGTTTGCTCTGCTCAAGTGTTTTGGAAATCCTATCGATAGCGTTGATCAGATGAATCGATCGAAAACCCAAATCAACATCAACAACTCAAACAACACAATATAAAAAACATTTTAAAATTAATTTTCAAATACACTACCTCACTTAACGATACAATAATGGATTTCAAAGCAAGGATAGAGATTCAAATTTTTGATAGACTCAAATCAAAGAGAATTTCGATTCGAAGATAGGTTTGAAACAAAGACGAGATAATTAAATAACAAAATAAGGCGATGGATAAGTTTATATAAATCGCGGGCAACCTAAACCGGGTCGATCGTGACTTCAAAAATAAGATCGGTGTAGAATTCCGAAGTAAATCGACATTCGATCTCAAGAAACAGAATTCAGGTATAGCAGGAGATAGATAGCATCATAAACCGAGGATACAGAAATCTCCGGTAAATCAATGCCAATTGTAAAGGAGTTTCACCCCTTTACAAATCAGTTTGAGATTGGCGGGACCGCCAACTCATTAAAAAGATCCTTCAAGGTGGAGTTATGGGATACTCCAGAATTAGAAGACGAATAGTGAGGGACACGAATGAATTTCGGAACCGAGGGTAACGTTCCAAAATTCAAAGGAATTGAGTCAAAGGAAGAGATTGAAACTCGAATGAGAGTGATTCTGTAAATACATTTACCCTATATGCTAAGTTTTGCCTAGAGCTACCAAAGCTCTGATACCAACTGTAACGACCCGATATTTTGGACCATTCGCATCCGCACATGTCGGACTTGAATAATTCAAAATACCGCGTTGTTAATTTAAATTTGGCAAAACTGAACATATACAGTAAATAAATAATCAAAGATCACAGACACAGAGTAATAGTTGCAGCGGAAATAAAAGATAGTAGTTCATGAAGCTACCATATACATACCAGAGTTAAATAAGTTACAACAGAAGTTTCGAATACAATAGTCAAATACAAGAATCAGAATACAATCACTGGAATCAACTGGATATCTGAAAGCTGGATAGATAGCTGGATCTCCAAGCGAAGCTCCAACTCCAAAGGTGAGTCTCGAATACTGGTGCACTCAGTCTGACCCGAGCGTAAAGCAAAAACACAAGACACTCGAGTCAGGATTAACATTCTTATATCAATAAATCCAACTCAAGTGAAATAGCAATTGAAATACAAGTAACTCAAAGGATGTTTGGAATAACCATCCTTTAAGGATCCGTTAAACTATCTACTATGTAATAGTGTACGATAAGTAGATAATGTCTATCAGTAATATAAGGTATCAAAATAGTGTTAAGGCGTTACCATTATCCCCCTTAACACATTTTTATAAGCGTTATAGTCTATACAGCACTGTAAACTCCACCGTAAACTAGTGGGATATCAGGGAGTACTCCATAGGTATAACACAAAACAAATCGTAGTGGTCGCGTATAAAGGGATACAAGTATGGCAAGGCACATGAGGCAATACCCAAGGTAGTGAAACTACCGTTTTCCTGATCCGGACTGGTGAGAACGCATCGCCGCAGCGATCGCAACACCGCGAAACAACACTCCCAAAATCAAGGGTGCACCAATCGACAACAAGTAATGAGTAGTTTTCGAAGAAGTGTGTTAGCTTGAGGTAGCTGACCTCCATTGGCCCGGCACGGCTCCTGTTTTAGTCATTTCCAATTTGACACAAGTGTCAAGGCTATCCATTATCGTTCTCTTTCTTCAGTCATCACGTACATCATTCCAACCACTTCATTCTGGATCACCACTCCGCGTATAGTTATTAAAGTGGTTTTCGGTTTAGACAGAGAGTATGTCCATAACCGATTCCGGTCTCTTTAATAACTTTCGTAATTATTACACCGATTGGTCGTTTAATATATTTCAAAACCAAACCAAATTCAATTTCAAATAGAATTTGTAAATCAACATTTCGTTTGTCTTTCTAAACCAATTTCCAAAATTTACGTTTCAAAACTTCCACATTCATAATTTCAAGATCTTACAATTCAATTTCAATTTTTATTTAAAACACTTCAAATATTGATTCAAGTTCGTATATCAGTTTCATTCCAAAATCATTTAAATTAACTTAATTTAACACTCAAATCAATTTAAATTCATTTAATATTCGTTAAGTAAATTTGTCATTCAAAACAATTTCTATTAAATTTCCAATTCATTAAATCCATTATTTAAATTCAACTTCCTTATTTCAAAACTTACAATTTGAATTAAATTGAATTCATCAAATCAAATTCTTTAAATTTCAAGTCTTGCATTAATTTCAATAAATCACATTTTATTTCTTGATAAAGAAATTCAATTTCACTTATTTACTTACTTAAATGATTTTCCAAACTTAATTAATAAAGAAACTCAATTTCAATTATTTACGAAGTAAAATTCACTTATTCAAAAATTCAATTTAATTTAATCACTAAATAATTCAATCTTATTTAATTATTAAATAATTCAAAACTTAATTATTAAATAATTTCAAAGTTTAATTATTAAATAACTTCAAAGTTTAATAATTTCAAACTTAATTTCAATTTCAAACTTAATTATTAAATCATTTCAAACTTAATTCAATCATTTCTCAAATTAAACATCGTTCTTTCATCAATTACATTGTTAATATTCTGTTTTCAGGTTATTAAATATTAACACTTTCCTTTCAATAAAGATTCAAATTTTCGACTTCATTTCCAAACCATATTATTTATTCAAATAAAATCTTCGTTTTATTTTTAAATCAAAATATTGACCAATCGGTTTTATTTAATTCTCTATCCTAGGTCAAGGTTTAATTTGGGTATTTATCATTTCAACCCGATTCCAATTCAATTCAAAATCAAAGCATAGTAAAGGGAACTTGCAGTGTCATAACTGGGATGGTGTCAAAGTAAATAAACAAGCAATAACAACAACCAATATCAATCCAATAATCAATTCAATAATCCCAAAATAATCGTATTAATTCACATTGTTATTTGTGCAATTTAATATAATTATTTCTAGAATCTACACTATCATTTCATGTAGATAAAAAATTATTACACAAATATTTATACGGTTTTTCACTTGATATCCACTATTCAATTTCATACTATATCAATTTATACAACATACATTCAATGGTTCAAGGTGTAGTTATCACTATTCTACATGTCAATTAATTTAACAATTAAAAGGGGTCATATTCAACTAATCAAATTCAACATATGTCGATTCAAATTTTTAATTATCCTATGTCAAATTTATTTGCATAATATTTATCACTTTATACATTACAATTTTAACGTCCAATTGTAAATATCAAACAATCAATCATTTAACAACCAAACTGGATTATCATTGCATATATAACAGATAATGGTGTCAGATGTCACAGGTGAACTTATACAGGTAATAACAGTGTAAATATCTAACAGCAGCATATTTCAATTGTCTTTTCAATTGAAATCAAATTTAATAAATAAAAGAACGTTAATCGTGAGTGAATGCTCACCTTTCGAGGCTAGAGAATACAGAAGGTGACATGGATACGCACACTGATACAGATACTGAAATTGAATTTCGAATCCAAGCAAAGCAAAATCGACACGAATTCAACGATCAAAGCTGATTGGCATGAATTGATGAAAACGGATCAGACCAGAACTGGAACGATGAAGACAAACGGTATAAGCGAACTTATAAAACCATATATAACTATATAAAAAAAGAACATATTCTAAATTCAAACACCTTTTAAAACTATATATATATATATTTCAAAAATCATTGGTTTAAATAAACACATAAAACTAGATATATTCACATAACAAAATTTGAAATAAACACACTCATATTATAAAAGTATATACAGACTAACACACATGCATAAAATGATATATTATACTAACTAAATTTATATAATGTTGGAACATATACTAACTTTTCCATTGTCAAAATAGAAACATGTAAAATACACATGTACTATGCAGAAGTAAAAGTAGGACAGCTAGTACCACTTCCAACAAACCTCGACTTATGAAAATTACATACATGCATACGAAACAAATGGGCCACTGAAACTTTTTTATTTTCATTTTTATTTTATTTTTTATTTTTATTGTGCAAACGTATATAAATATAAATAAATCTTTAAAATTTTATAACTTTTATACTTATGTGAACAAAACTACCATTTGAAATCTAGCAGTTCAAATATATGTGCCAATATATACAAACCGTTCATATTGATCATTACAACTGCATATATATATGAACATATATAACTAATTTCATATAGCCTAATATATACCATAAAATCACATATATATTCAATCGTATATTGACTGTTTATACCAATATATATTAAACTATTGATAAAAATATATGCATCGCTGAATAACATATATAACAATACTAGTTTCATAATATAATATATATATACTAAACAAGGCTAGGAGTTACTACTAAAAAAAAGAATCTATATACAAACAGCGAAAATATATCTATACATCAACAGCTAACAATATAAATACAAACACAAACCTTTATTTAAGTCAGGCAAAAGGATGCGGCAGATCTAGATGAGAGTCGAGCACGGGTTAAAGAGGTGGAACAGGGTGCGTGCTTGAGCAGGTGGGTATGGTTTGAGATGTACGGAGGTTGATGTGGTGGCCGAAGGAGCTGTGGGATGTGGGCGGAGGTTTTGGACAGTGGTCGGTTGCTGGTTGTGGGTCAGGGAGGCGGAGCGGATCGATGGAGGTATGGGAAAACAAGGAGGCCTGGGTTCGGTGACGGTCTCGGGAAGTGGAAGAATGAACGGCGGTGGCAAGGAGGGGCGAGCAAGGGGAGGCTAAGGGCTGGAATGGATAAAGTTTGTTGGTTGTAGGATCCGACACTGGTGATAAGAGGAGAGGGGAAACTGCTTGCGTGATGAGGTGGGAAGGAAAGTTGCATGCGCGAGTTGATGTAGGTGATGAACAGATTCAAGGCAAATATAACTAGGCTAATATATTTTTTTATATATAGAATGAAATTGCAGAGGAGCAAGGTGAACATGGAAGTAAAGAGGCTTGAGTGAGGAAGAAGAATGAGCTGGCTTATCTCATAACATTTAGTTAAAAAAAGTGAGTTGGAGGAAAAACGTGGGTTTTGGTGAGCTGAGTGGGAGAGAAGATGAATTATGTGTTTCCCATTTTTTTTCACACAGCAAAGGAAATGAACTGAACGGACTACATAAAATCAACTAACCAACGTAATAAATAAAATAGGGAATAGCAATAGTCTAGAGTTAAATTCTAGGTAATAATATTATGGTTGATGACTCTTGGTTTAAACGGGTGGGAAATGAAAGAGACTCTGGAAAACAAAAGTTAGAATTCGATACCGGTATGATCACCGTCTCCGTGGATTCCGCTGCGTACCGGATTTCAAAACACAGAATTGAATATACCGAAGAGATCAGCACGACGAGACGATCAAAACGATATACAAATATCATTGGTATGATTGAATTATAAAAATTCGAATTTTCTAATAGCGGAAAATGCAAGAAAAACGCTGAAAAATAAGATCGACGGAGCCAAAGATGTCCGAATTTGGAAAAACGACAAACTAACATGTTGCTCAGAAGATGCTTTAGAATTTTTCTATGTAAAAATATTTAGGTTTCGGAAACATTTTATTTCCATCGCTTTTTAACTGATTAAATTGAAGTAAATTTACGCGCGAAATAAACTTTCATATTTTCGGACGAAAATTTGCCAGTTGCTATGTTTAACTAGACGCATTACAAATATCAAATTTATATTTCAAAATTTTATCGTTTAAAATTTCGCAAAATTTCAATTAATTACGTTTATTAAAACGGTTAAAATTTACTTGGAAATTTCAATATTATTTTGCAGGAATTTGGCTTCATTTGGAAGAGGGTTTCATGGAAAATATGCATGCACAACTGAATACAAAGGAATGAAGATGGAAATAATTCATTTCATGGATCATGGAGGACCCTACCTACCTTATGTACAAATTAGGGTTAATGCACATGCTAATGGCCATTAAAGCTTCATGCACATTTAAGTGGTGGATTATCTTATGCTAATGATTACTTGGCCACCACACTTCCTCAAGGGTAGTTTGGGTAGTTCCCAAAAAATGGATTAGGTTTCAGAACATGTATAAATACCCCTTATGTTTCATGTAACCCTCCTATCTTCTCTTTCGCTCTCTTGCTCTTAGTTAGTTTTAGCTTAGATTAAAAATAAAAGAAAGCTCTCTTTCTCTTTTCATCGCTACTTAGCTATTTTTATCTTATGTAATTTTCCTTTTTTTATGAAATGTTAATTATTGTTTCCTTTCAATTACATGTTCATTTCCTTTCATGCTAGTAGTGTAGTTTCATTTATTAATGCAAGTAGAATATTTTTATTTCTTTTTAGTTAGCTCTTCTTTTACTTTTCTCTCTTTTTCCTTTTCTTTTTATTTCATATTGCATGCTACAATTGTTGATATGGTAATAAAAATGAGAGGCTAAAACCCCTTCAATTTAGGGGTAATGAAGCTCTATAATCATGTAGCTTCAACATTTTGATAATTATTGCTCTCTTTTTGTGCTTAATGACAATGCTTGAAGTGGTTTAACTTATTGTTTTTGCTTTGAATTTGATAGCCTATATTGTTGACACCAAATAGGCTATGCTTAAACAATCACTAAACACAAATTACCTCTTCATCTACATATGGTTATGGTAATGAAGTGAATGTTGAAATCAAAAATTGATGGTCTATATTTCTAATTAATAGTTAATAAGCCATGCTTAAAATAGATTTCATTTTCAACTTATTGTCATTTTTCATGAGAATTAGTAAATGGTTTAAGGAGTGTATTATAGTTTGATGGCTTATGTTGGCTAATTAATAACACAAATATGCCATATTTATGATAAACACATCAGTTAAACTAACTAATGAGCAAAAAAGAGAGATCATAGTTTCATATTTTGTTGAACTATGTGATCTAGAGAGTGGATTTATCTCTAAATTGTCATTTTATTCTCATAGTTTTCATTCACTTTTGTAGTTAGTTTTTGCAATTTTTAGTAGTTAACAACATTCTCAAATCTTTGGTTAATTTGATTGAATAGAAATTTAAAATTTAACAATTCCTTGCGGATCGACCCGTACTCGCCACGTACTAATAATTGTACGCCATGTGCTTGTGGTTATTTTTATAATAAATTCGCTCGGTAGATTTCTAACCGATAGAATTCCCATCGACGAACAAGTTTTTGGCGCCATTGCCGGGGAAATTCTTTGATTTTATTTTCTATTCTTCGAATTGTTTTTCGTCTGTTTTTTGTGTGTTTTTATTTTGTGTGTGTTTGCATTTTAAAAAAAAATTGTGCTTGTGTGATTTTTGTTTGCCGTGTGTTTCTGTGCTTGTTTCTTGTTTTCTAGTTGTACTGGCATTTTATATATATATGGAAAAAAAAGCATCCACAATTTTAAAACCAAAAAAAATTCCATTCCATTGTGCATTTGCAATTTTCATTTTTACAATTTCTTTTTCTATTTACAATTTTGCATTCTCTGTTTCATTCTTCACTGTTCTTTTGCATTTCTATCCTCCTCCCCTCTGTGCTTCTCTTTCTTTGCATTTCTTCACTGTTTTATATATAGAATTTCTTCATTTCTTCACCGTTTCTTTGCATTTCTTCACTATTTCTTTGCATTTCAATTGCTTACTCTGATTCTCATTCTCATTTCAAATTTTTTTCTTTAAGAGACGTTCACTTGCCAATAATTCACCTTCTCATAGCCAACTTTCTGATCCTCCTCACAAACATTTCCATAAAAAAATAACTCTCACTTCATCACATACTTTTCTACACATCCACACTGTTCTCGCCTTTAGAATTTCAACATCAATTCCCCTGCCTTGCCTCTGCCATTACAACCCAACTCTCACACTTCACAAACCTCAATCTTGTTTTGGCAAGCAATCAATCATCATCTTGTTTGAGCAAAACTTCTGCAGCCTACACTTCTAACTAACATCACATATCCACTCGCTTGAAGCTACCATTCCTTCACGATAATAGTCACTACTTACCACATCACAAAAATCTTTCTACCATCTTCATTGTGCACATATTGTTGCACCAATAACCCTCTGAACTCACATACACTCCATACATCTTCTATTCCCTTCACATCTGACCACATACTTGCATAACACTGCTACCATATCACAGCTCCACACCCACCAATACTGTCACATTCATTAACCATCTGCTTTTGCCATCAACATTACATACCTTCTTCCCACTGCAATTTCGATCAACACTCTGCCAACTATGCTCGATCAACATTACATAATCAACAATACTCCTCCTTTATAACTGCCGCAACTGCCTACCATCTGACTCCTACAACCCCTCTAGAATCTCTTCCATCCTCTCTGAAATTTGCAGTTAAACCATCATTCAAACCATGGCCTTGCCAAAAAAAAGAGGAAGAACTGTGCACATACCGTCATCCCCACAGCAGCCGCAAACTCCTCCACGCCTTCCCATTCAATCACGATACAATCACTCGACTACTTCCCAATGCCGGAACCATTGACGACCATCAATCACCACCGTCAACGCATAGCTATAAACCATCGCCACTTCCCGGACATCATCGCCCTCTCTCCAACAAAGATTGCTAAATAAATCAATTGCCTGAAACTCCACTCGAATTCCATCACAAACCTCCTATCGCCGCGACCAAGAATCCAACCACAGCCGCAACCAACGTCGACCTGAAATCGCCTCTTGCTCATACGAGACAAATAAGACCAATTGAAATTTGATTTTGACTCCATTTTTTTTATTTCATTGCCGACGCTCGATTTCAACCTTTTAAAAAAAATTGAGAATGAAGTAAATTTGGGGATAAACGGTTTTCATTTGTGTAGTTTGGGCCGTTTTCTTTTGGGCTTGAGTAAAAAAAAATTAGTTTGTTGTGTTTTAATTGTTTGCATTTAGTTTCTTTTTTTTAAAGAAAGAAAAAAATTTGCAAGCTAGTTCTTTTAAAAAAATTAGTTTAATTTGTTTTTAGTTTGTTTTGGTTTCTTCTTTTGATTTAAAAAAAAGGGATTTGTTTTGTTTTATTTTGTTTTTTTTCTATCTTTGAAATAAAAATTCATTTGTCTTTTGTTCAAAAAAAAGGTTCACTTGCTTTTGAACAATATATATATATATATATATATGTCGATGCTTGAATTCACTCCCCAAGTAAAAACTCGGTAGACGGGGTTATGGTGAAGAGAAAAGTGCCAAGAAGGAACCCAGACTTGCCAATTGGAGTTCCGAGGTCTTGAGGTGCCCCCATAGAGTTGAAACTTTCTGGAATTCTCTAAGGAAGGATAGAGATATATAGATTCGATCAAATGGATTTTCAAGACATGAATCTTTCCTAAAATACAAAAGCAAGCTTATATTTTTATAAAAATGAGATATTAAACTAATTATTTAATAAACAAGTCAATCTCCTTTTCTGTAGGAAATTTTCCATGGCTTAGGAAGATCCTTAACACTTGTCTGTTCCATGTCCCTTCGCATGATGGTAAACATAATAGTTCTTTCCTTTTAGATCTTCTATTATGGAAGGGAGACAAACTAAAATTAGGTGGAGTAAGGATATGGTCTTGCTTGACCTTCTTCTGAGGTTGAAGAGCATAGACAATTGGGAGGATCCTTGGAAAGATGAACCTTTATTCATTATTATTACAATACTCAAGTTCTTGACTTTGTTTGTTGTGGCCTTAGCCATCCTTTGGGGTTGAATAGATTGTTGGAGAGACTCCGAAAGGTATTACGAGAGCTATTTGACCTGGAGATCTTAAAGTCCATAGACGGGTTCGTACCTCTGGTTTCGTCCTTTCTTTTTTTTCCTAAGGTGAAGGCAACAAGAGGCTCATCATTGTCTTCTTCAATGCAAAAGTTGAGGGGTGACTTTGGAGCTTGACTGGGCTTGAGTACATTCTCATATAATCCCATTTTATTGAACGCATGCTTGAAGTTTATGTTGACGGTAGCCCTAGTGTCGACCATTATCTTTGCCACCTTTGAGAATTCAATCTAGGCCATAATCACAAGTGGGTCATTGTGGGGGTGGAAAACATCTCGCTTATCAAAATTGTCAAATGTGATTATCGACCCCACCTTTTGTTTTTTCTCTAATATTTTCATCTCATATATCGAGATGTCTTCTGCTTTAGTTTCATTGATATACCTTTTCCAATTACCACTGCTTGCTCCAGCAATATGGGGTCCTTCTAGGATAATGCCTATAAAGTTCCTAGGGGCTGGTAGAGATCTCAATGCCACTGCTTGAGGTTGTGAGCTTTTGTTCCCTGTGAGGGTAATGGATCCTTAAGCATTGTCATTCTTTAAGAATTCATCTGACTTCCCTTCTTTGACCAACTTGTTTATGAAGGTCTTCAGAAATCTGCATTCTTCTATATTGTGGCCATTTTACTAATGGTAACCGTAATATTTTCCACCTCGGTTCACTTCAGGTTCTCTTCTTTTAGGTAGGTAAGGGATCCGATCCGGAGTCATAGCATACACTTGAGCATAAGAGTTAGTTTGGGGATGGACCTCCAAAACCAGGAGCTATTTCTCGAATCTCTTAGCTGGAATAAATTTCTTATTATCACTTCCCCATTCTTAATTCTCTAGAACAACCCTTTTGATTCTTCAATCCGAGTTTCTCCATGAGCTTGAGAAAAGAACTCGTTCAAGGACTTATATTCTTGTCTCAACAAATCATCCCAGAATGGGGTATTCCTCCATAGCGTCGAACTGATGGAAACTAGCTTGTTCCCATCAGTCATCCCCTGGCATCGAGCAGCAACATCATTAAATTTCTTACAATAAACTTTTAGGGACTCTCATCGCCCTTGCCTAAAGTGAGCATGCAAACTTTGTCTCGTTCTAGTGTCCTTTGAAGCAAAGAACTATGTTTAGAATTCTGTGGTTAACTGCTCCTGGGAACTAATAGAATTTTGCAGGTAACTGTGGAACCATTGCAAAGTAGGCCCACTAAAGGTTGTAGGCAGAAACCTGCATTTTACTTCTTCTAAAGCTTGAATGGCTTGCATCTGTATTTCATATAGGGCGAGGTGATCTTTGGGGTCAAAGGATCCATCATAGGAAAGCTTAGGGACTCTAAATCCTGGAGGCATAGGGGGCTCTCATAGTTTCTTCAGAGAAAGGTTGAACCTTTAAGAGCTTCATCTCAAAAACGAGATTGGATGGGTCTTCTTGTAACCTTTGTACTTGTTTCGATAATTTCATCAGTAGGGTTTCCATCCTCCGGTCAATGGAATGTTTCAGCTTCAATAAATTTAGCTTCAGACCTGTATGGTTGCCTTCCTCCGAAACTTATCCTTTCCGAGCTCAAAGTTACGGATCTCTCAGAAGGTCCAGCACTAGTTACTTTTATGGTTTCAGTTTTCTTTGTTGCTTCCTTGGCCGTCATAGGCTCAGTTTCCAAGTCTTCGTTAGTCATTGGCATCTTTCCAGGATTTTGTCCAATACTGAGAGGATTCTCGTCCTCCTAAAGTACTATCGAGAATTTTCTTTTTAATTTAACAAAAGTTTTCTGGACTTCAGTTTGGTAATTGTCCAATCATTGGGTCATGTCAGAGACAAACTTTAGCGTCATCTGGCGAAACTCACTTTTGGAAAGGACGGGGTTGGTAATTTATTCAGCAGTAGTCTGATTTTCCTGATTCCCATCATTCATGGGTAGTTCTTTAACATCCTCATCTTGAGCAGGGTAACGAGGAGTTTTTTGAGGGGAAATCTTTAATTTTATGTTGAAGGGTTGAAATTTTCCAGACTAAAGAGGGATGGAGGTTCAGACCCTTCTTCTAGTGCCAAAAACGTTAGATAGATTTTTCGTCTAACTACCACCCAAAGTTCTCAGAAGTTCGTTCCGAGAGGATGAAAGTAGGTTAAGTAAATACTAAAACTTAAACAGGAAATAAGCACCGAAAGTTAAAAGAAATATGAGATTTGTAGTGGTTTAGGACCAAGATCCCTTCGTCCACTTTAAAGATTGCCGAGAGCTATTATTTCTCAACTTGTTATACAGATACATTTGATACTAAGTCCACCATTAATGATCCTCTAACCGAAGCTTTTCTAAAAGGAGTAAAGAACACTGAATGATTGTTGAATGTCAGAAATTAGTTAGCCAACCCCTTTTCAGTA
This sequence comes from Allium fistulosum, assembly GCA_030737815.1. Classification (NCBI taxonomy): domain Eukaryota; kingdom Viridiplantae; phylum Streptophyta; class Magnoliopsida; order Asparagales; family Amaryllidaceae; genus Allium; species Allium fistulosum. Next base: position 1,361,312,953 of record CM060902.1, on the reverse strand, counting down.
GCACGTGGCCCTCTATTTATAGAAGATTTAAGGTTCTCCCATTAGTGCAGGGGCTTCAACTCAGATTGATGACTTGACCTGCTATGGGCAGCTCTGATTCAAACACTTGTCATCACCTTGTTGAAAGCATTTTGACATAGAAAGCTGACGTGGCATTCTTATATATATCTTCTATGACTCCTTTCACTTATCTTAACAGTTGATCTCGGTATGGGCTATCTGAGCCATTGACTGATGAGATGTGTTGAGATGCATTTGCCTTGGTAGCAACTGCTCTCGGCAAAGCTCCTTCCCTTATTCGGACAATGGTCTTGGTCTTTGTTGTTGCCTTATTTCACGTTCTCGGCTTATACGCTCTTGGGTATTCGGTTTAGTACCCGAGCTCACGATGGAAACTAAATGATGGGTCTCGGAACTACAAGCCAAGGGACGCCCTTTTCGTAATTTATACTTTGTGGAAATTATGGTGTAACATTGTCTATTTTTCATTTATGTGCATTCCAAATTTTGTAAAATAAGTATTCCCTGATTTTCTGCAATATCACTTGGCAGACAAATGGGTATCAAAATGCAAAGCAAGAGTTCAAAACCTTCTCCTTCTACAAAAAAGGAAACCATAGGCTTAACCAATCTTTCATTGCTTTTAGGAGGAGGTAGACACAAACCTTCAGTAGTTGGATTTACAGATATTGTGGCCATAGTTGTCGGTCCCTCTGGCAGGATAGACGATCCTCCAAAGGGATACTTTGCTTTTACTCCTATCCACATCTGGCATTTTGGGTTCTTGCCTTTCCCGGACTTTCTTCTATAATTCCTGGAGCATCTAAACATTGCTCCAATCCAGCTAACCCCTAATTCATACACTTACTTAAGTTGCCTAGAAGTCCTTGCTGGAGAGGCGAAACCTTCTTCTCTACACACTAAGACCCTCCACGTCCTGGTGAATCCTGTAAGGATAAATTAACAGTTGGATTGCCCTATGTACCATCTTCTTTCTTTCCCAAAAAGCATAATCACTTATCCAATTAACAAGACAAAGGATTAGGATAATCAATTTATCTATGTCAGATTCTACTCCCCTAAGATCAGCGGGACTTTCATTATATTCAGTAGCTTTCTATTTTCTGTAACATATGTTATATCTGTCACTTTCTTATGATGATGTTTTCTTTTAGACCCGCTTCCAAAAAACTCGGCCCTTCCGTCGCTGATACCATTAAGTCCCTGACTTAAATGTCCAAGAGAATGGGTGACAGACTTAAACTCTTGATGGAAGTGAATCTCCATAAAAATTCCATAATTTTAGACAATCATAAAATACTTGGAGAGCCCCCGGTGATAAATAGAAATGCCCAAGGGAAACGATCATTGGTTGCCAGCAATTAGAAAATTTTCTCTATGTCCTCTCCCATTCAATTTGAACCTTCTGGTAAGTTTCTATTACAACTTAAGTGGAATTTCTTCCATTTTCATCTTATAAACTTCCCTTATTTGATTTAGACTTGTATGCACTTGTTGTCACTTCTAAGCAAAAGGAGGCCAAAGATCACGCTCCTGCCTTAGCTAAGGCCACTAAACCTGCTCCTTTCAGGAACCTATTGCTAATTCAGTTGACAAACTAAAAAGGAAAGCAAGTACTGGCGCTCTAGTTGACACTCCAACTCTTCCCTTGAGTAAAAAAGCTTAAGCTCAGGGATGATCAAACTTCTATTGTCATTGCCGAGGAGTCAAACGTAGATGCTAATTTGGTGGCTCAAAACCCTAATGTAATAAATTTAGACTCTTCAGGATGAACGAATCAAAAGCAAACCGAGGAGGCTCATACTCCTCATTCTTTTCTTAACATCTCCTTCACTAGTTCTTCGCAGGTATCCGTCGCCTGTATAAGGAACTTGGTTTGACTCCCCTTCCTAATGACTCTCACCCTTCAGAGGCCCAATCTCAAACTTCTACTATGGGCTTTGATGATCTCATCAGTTTGGCTGCCCAATCTCCAACTTTGACATCTCTTATGTCACTGCTACCATCAACCTTCTCCAAAGATCATCTTTACATCATTTATCGGCTGCTCTTACTGGTATGATTTCTCTTTGCTTGATTAATATAAACTTTTAACTTTGCATGTTTTGACTTAGCTTATATCTATCATATGTTTCAAGCGGCTAAGCATATGTTCTTCCTTCGACGGGCCTCTCAAGCGCCTTCTACTTAAATTACCGAACTCAAAGAGCAAGTCTCTTTACTTGCCATGGAAAACTATAATGCTATTCTTGAGATGGGAAAACTTTCCTCCTCCCGATGAGGAGAAGAAAATCCAACTGATACTAGAAAAGGAGGTGAAAACTCTAAGAACAGATCTTGAATAAGCCAACAAGGAGAATGCCGAAATAGCCTGTAAATGAAATCCTTGAAGAATGAGGTGGAAGTTAATGAACCCACCCTGGTTTATGCTAATAACATTTTAAAATACGCTGAGAAGAAAGTTTCCTCCTTTCTCGACCAGGCTCTCGCTACAATCACCGAAAAGTGCTATGGAGATGCTCTTTTTGTAGCATATGGCGATAATATTAGCAAATGTCTAGACTTGGATTTCCCTTCTCTTCCAAATCTAAAAGACAAGTTTAAAAGAAAACTCGACCTTATATTGGGAAGAGCTCATGGATCGATCCAAGAGGAATTCCCTAAACAAAAAGCTATCGATCCTAAGAAGTTATTATCTTTTGATGACCTTTCGCTTGAAGGAGATATATATACCGACGGAGGAGAAGATGATGATAATGAGGATATTGATGATACAATAATGCTGATGATACTGACGATGATTTTCCTGATCCTCAGGATACTTAGCGGGAGAATGTTTCCCCAAAAGAAGCAACTCCCCTAGTCAACAACTGAAGGAGAAGGATCAAGTCACAGCTCCATATATTCTAGTCGCATAGGTATGTAATTCTTTATTTAAATGCTTAAAGTTATCCACCGGCCTCTAGTTGATAATTTAATTACTTTAGTTAAGGAACAGATCTAAATATTAAATATGAGACTCTATATGAAAAAGGCGAAAAGGAGGTGCATCGATTGAATAGGGAACTTGAAAGGATAATCGAGGAGCATAACGAATTATCAAACAAGTATAGGTGCCTTGGCCTTCAAGCTAAATGATTAAGGAACTTTAAAGAAAAACGTGTTGCTCGACTCTTTAAAGGATTTCATTTTCATAGAGAAAAGGTTTTGAAGGAAAATGAAGAGTTAACTACATTCTTTTGGATGCTCATCAAAGATAGAGATGCCTTAGTGTAATTCATCTACAAAGTTTATTCTAGATGTCTTTTTGCTGATTTTTCTATCTTGGGGGACAAGGGTGGTGGTTTACTTAGATGTCTTCATAATATATTTAAACGAGCATCGGTCCGATCCTCATCCTTGGACATGTTGGAATCTTACCAGAGTAGTGCCATTACCCTTATCCCAAATACTCTTCCTTCCGAGAAAGTTAAATTTAACAAGGAGAGATTTATTTTCGAATTTTACAAAGGGTTAATATTTTATGAACCCAAGTGATTTCTTTTTTAATGTGTAATCCAAATAGCTTTATGAATTTCAGTGTTTTCATTTCTTATTATCATATTTTAAATTTAGCTTATTTTCTCAAATATTATACAGATTAAGGAGTTATCAAGTAGTCTTGTTTCCATGGAACCACCAAGTAAATTTATCAAACTAAAGAGGGATTTTAAAGAGAAATCATTAATTCTCAAAACTTCACGACTAGCGAAATATAATTTTCTTAGAGATGTCCAAGTAGTTTACACATGGCTTCCATACTTCCGCTTAGACTTCTTAGGGGACGAAAAGGATAATTTGCTTAGCGAGATACGAATCAACCATGCCAAATTGTTATGTGATAAGATAAGCTTTTTTGTCGAAGGATGGGACTGTCATCAATTGCCTCCTATTAATACCCTCAATGTTTTAATGTTCCTTTTGACTCTATGTAACGACCCAGAATTTCAGTCATTTGAATTTGGAATATTTAATTGATTTTAAATATTAAAAAGTTAATTTTATAAGTAAATAACCTGAATTTTAAATATAGTGATTTATTGGGTAATTAAATTGTTGAATTTTATTTGGAATTGTTTAAATAATTAAATCCTGAATTTAATATGAATAAAAATGAGTTTGAAAGTTGAATTAAAATTCTATTTAAATAAAAAACGAAGATAGTAAACTTTTAATTTAGATTTAAAAGTGATTATTTGGTTTTCATAATAATTCGTTTTAATTAACGTATAAAATAGCCATTTGGGGCATTGTCTCGGAATTGGAAGAAACCAGTTCCATTGGATCCGTAATAGTAAATTATAGTATACCGTCAAATTTCGTGGCGATTAGGCGTATTGTTTGGTCGTGCGAGTTCGAAATGCGTAGAAATTAATTAAAGGAATTTAAATTAATATAATTAGGTTTGAAAAGCTATCTTCTGTATATGATCAAATAGACCTCGAAACTAGTTTCAGTGTGTTTGGAATAGGGGCATTACATATATAACGCCAGGCGGCACGCTTCGTTTGGAGTTCGACAATTTAACGAATGAATAGTACTTTAAAAAATTTCTACATAAAGACGCTAGCTTTCTCCATTTGCAAACCCAGATTTCTAAACCAGAGCCGCCATTAACCAAACCATAGCATCCAACGGCCTAGATTGCACACGTCGATCAGGGATGATTTAGGCAAAACGTTCTACACGAAAGAGGAGCGGCGTGAAGTGGCGGTGGTTTTGGACAAATTTTCGACGAAGACATCGAAATACAATGAAGCACAAGGGTCGATGGAAGCACTGTGGAGGGGGCGATCTCCTATGGCATCGCGGTCAAGTTTATATTTTTCTTCGGCCTGGGTTCGAGCATACAAGTAGCATGAACGAGAGGGAGGGAGTAACTATGGTGATTTAAAAATTTTAAAACTTAATTAGTTATGTTAATTATAATTTAAATAATTCCAACGTTATTAATTCATTTTTAATTCATACGAGGTCCAAATTGAACGCGATAAGTTGCGTCGCAATCGTAACGATGAATACTACACTAAGGAGTTGGATTGGATGGATTTGGAGATCATAGGAATTTGGGTTGAAATTGAACGCTTGTTCAATTTTAATTTAAACAGGGGCATTTTGACAAAACTAAAATCAAGGTGAGTTAAACTCACCTTTTTGGTTAACCAGAAATATATTTTAGTCGATAAAAATTATTGATTGGATGTGTGGATATTTTATTGTTGATTGTTATTGAATATTTGGATGATTTACTATTTAATTAGTTGTTTTGGATATATTCCCGCCCCTGGAGCGGATGAGAGCGTGTTATGTTCCCGTGTAAGAACGGATGACCCTTTGTACACGATCCCGGTTTGAAGCGGTTGATTTATATTATTTGGTTACATACTGTATTTGATTCAAGGGGACAGGTTAGTGGGATCCAACAGGATTACTCACACTGTTGATTTTATTTTTCATGTAATTTGATATATGATATGGTGGATGCTATATATGATGACATGGATAAGATTTTGCTTATTTAGTGGTTTAGTAGCATTGGGCCTCATTTTTGGTATTTTAAAATATTATAAACTAATGATTTGATTTAAAAGAGATTTCAAAGTGATTTTGGAAAGTATATATGTTTTAATAATTTTTCTTGATTTATTTAAAGAAGAAATTTATTTTAAATAAGAAGTATGATTTTAAGGGATTTTAAATTTATAGTTTTATAAAATATATTAAATAGAGATTTTGAATCATAATTAAGGATTTTTAAAATCTTAAAAATAAGTCTACGTTTTATAACAAAGGGATATGGTTTTTAAAAGAAAATAGGAATATTTTGGTATAAATATTTATTAACCATTTTATATAAAGGGATATATATACATATATATATATACATACATTAAGATTTATTTATAAATGTGGAAATTATAGATGTGATAATGTATCAATATGGCATTTTACGAACAAAGTGAAGATTTATAAAATCATATTTTATTAATAAAAATATAGATTTATAAACGGTATTTATAAGTGAAAGGAAACCATTATCATTGGATAAATTGGAAAATAAATCACAATTGTGGATTTATGATAATATGTGGAATGTTGTTTTAGGAAAAATAGTTGATTCTATTTTGGAAAATTTAAAAGTGAGGATAGATTGGAGATGTTAAAAGATATGTTAAAAAATAGAAGAGATTTATAAATATAGTTTTATAAATACGGAAATGTTTGTGTTGAAATTTTAAGTATGGACTATTATCAAGGAAATATATATTTATGATCTAAAAGTTGTTTATTTATATTAATATTGTTTTGAAGTTGTTTTCAATATTTTAATATTTTGAAAAGTAAATTATTTAAATTATTAATATGGTTTGAAATTAAATATAATTATTTATCAATAAAGTTAGGAAATTTATTATTATTATTTATTATAATGTTGAAGGTAAAGTATTATTGTTTTATTAAGAATATTTTTGAAATTACTAATTATTATTATTTTTAAGATGTTTTGAAGTTAATTATTATTTATTTAAAATGTTTATTATTATATAATAGTGTTTTAAAGTAAATGATTAGAATTTTATATATAAATGTTTTCGAGGTTTATAAATAGGATTTTATAAACAGATGTGGGTTTTATAAGAGGAACCTTATAACATGGTTTGGAAAACTTAAAGGAAGTTTATCTACAAGATAAAAGAGTTTTATAAATGGTTTTAGATATTTGTAAAAGAATTTTAGGAATGGGTTTCTAGATTTGTAAATGGAGTTTTATAAATGGTTTTATGGACGTATAATGGAGTTTATATATGATTTTAGAATTGTATAAAAAGGAAATCTTCCCCAATTTTTGGTGAATATACTTACACCGTTGAGATAAGTATATGGATACCTTTCCAAGTATTGAGAAATAAGGATTTGTGTGTGTGTGTGTATATATATATATATCTTTGTACAAAGGATTTTGATTCAAGTATTTACCAAGTGGGTTTAATTAATGAAAGATTAATTAAAAGCAGGTTAGTGATTGTTTGTGTGTTGGTTTTCCCTATGGAATCTAAATCCCTGATTTGAATGTTTGCTTATTCAATGGTTAAATAATCGACTATCGAATTTGGACCTAAAACGTAACTTTGGAAATATCTAGGAGAAACACATGAGTTATATGGCACAGTCATCTCCAATGATGTTGTATTGTGCGTATAAATCTCGTTTCGTTCTCCTAGGACAATGATAAGGAAATTTGTCCACTAACGGTTAGGAGGTGATCTCCGCTCTTATCTTTGACTGTTTATTTCCTAAAGAACTGGGGTTGAGTTTACTGGAAATTATCGAATGTTGTTTCAAAGAGACTGGGATCGGATATGTTGTCCGAAAACCACTTCGGTCCAACAAATGTGTTCCGAAGTAAAGACATCTTGAAGATGGTTTGATTGAAAACGGAGTTCTCAGGCATTTTGTTTAGTCCCAGAACAAACTTGTATGGATGAATGATGGCATTGCATTGTTGCCTGGAGGGCAATGTTAGCATTTCAAGTGGGAAGTTCTATATAAAAGGTAAAACGTAACCTCAAGCTCATCAACCGGTGACTAAAACAGAGGAGATGCAGCAAGGCTAAGTGGGTCGCTCCGAAGTAGGGTATGATCATCCCTATCTAGAGTCGATATCATCTCTCATTTGTATGATTCGGGGCCCATTAATGGAGGGGTGATCATATTCGGTACTACTTGTCAAGTGGTAGGCTGATCCTATGTTGGCAAGGGATCCCGGTGAGGTCCTCGGTGTTATTTTATCTAGAGATGCATCGTGACGGGCGGTACACTAGTAGGCCAGTCATTGTATGGAATCCATTTTCCAATAAACGCCGTACAAACTTAATTGTGCCCAACTATGCTGAAATGTGAGATGCAAGCATTTCAGCTATATTCATATTTTACTTTGGCCCCTAGATATTATTATAATATCAATGAATTTTCTATAGAAAATGTTTTGGTTATCCTAAGGTAAAAACCCGATTGTGTTTATGTGTGGTGTGGTCTTACGAGATACCTTTATTTTGAAAGGGTTTAATAACTTTAAAAATCCAACTAGATGTGTTTTCTCATGCTGGTTTACCGAACAGACTCGGGTGTTATTTTATTATAATGCTCGGGTCAGACCGAGCATATTTACATATTGCTTTGGATGCATTGGAGCTTAGGAGATGGGTTGTAGGTCTTGAAGTCGTATTCATGTATATGTTCTTATTCCACTGCTTTGTTATCTAAATCATCAGCATTTATGAGGACAGGTTGTTATACTGTCTAAGTTGATGATTGTGATTTTTTGTTGTACTCTGATTGATATATGTAATAACAGTTTCTCTTTTGTAAAGATCATCGATACTATATTATATATTGTTCCGCTGCGATTGTGAGATTCCATGTTTTTTTAGTTTACTTCTTTTCCTCCTTCTTTCTTCTTATTTTGACCCTAACAATCCGCCTTTATGTTCATTTTGAGTGGATCATGTGTGGTTGGTTGTCCGCTTAAACTGTACGGTAAAGTGGGTCGTTACACTCTACCATCTCTTTGTCCATAGGATCACTTAAAAAGGCTCAAATTGCCATTTTAAAACTTTGAGAATAAATGTATAAAACTTATATTATTTATGTAATTTTAAATTTGTTCTCTCTTGTAATAATTTTTTTGTTAATAAAGAAAGCACTTCCTTCGTATTGATTTCCTTTTCTTGTTTATTTGTTTTATTAGGAAAAATAATTAACTCTCGCATCTTACGGTCTGGAAATTCTTGTTTGGTTAGACACCGTTAAAACTGTGTTCAGGTTGGAATTTGAGACGACGCTCATTTCCCAATATGCCTCAACTTTATCATTTTTGGATAATCCGGATGTGCAGAAATGGCACGATATGTACTACCAATTGAGGTCCACATTTAATAGTTTAAAGGAGATGACCTCTGACTTAGAGAATCAGATTAAAGAAAAGGACAAAGGAATTAAAGAATTGAAAAAAAATGGATGTTATTATCCAGTCTGGACCTTCAGTCCAATGAACGAAAACCGACGTAGAGATTGCCCGACTACATCAAAGGATAATGGATCTTGAAGTAGACTTGTTAAAAAGCAAATTTACTTCCAATCCTTAGAACTTATTGCAAGTAGAGGTGATTCCAGTATTCCTACTCCTACTCCTTTGATTGGCAAAGAATTATTTTTTCACTTTGTCGAACCCTCCCTCACGTTTAGATAATGACGACATCGCCAGCTGGAGTCAAAGAGTTAAATATGAGTGCGTTCAATTTTTGAACAAACAATGGGATGACAAAGTTTATTCATATCTCAATAATTATTAGAGCCGGGTGGAAAAACTTGAGTGTGAAAAATATGCTCTTGAACAGGAGGTTATGAAATTAAGAGGCGAGATTCAAACTCTAAAGAGAGCAATAAGGCACTCGGTCATGCATTGGAAATTCAAGTTGATTCAATTGATGATGTAGATAATATTCGAAAGAAAGAAAAGAAGCTTAAGTAACTTTTACATATTGCAATTCATCACATCATTAACCCTTCTTTGGTCATTGAAACTTTTTTTTTTGGCAAAGCCAGCCTGTTTTTATAGTGGACAGTCCACAATTTATTAAACCCAAACCAATTACAAAGATAAAATGCTACAAAGCAAGAATAGTTACAACATTACAACTGACAATTAAAACAGCGACACATCACTGCAAAATTTTGAAAAAAAGGGCGGAAATCTGAGTGGAAGATTGTAAGAATCTGCGCGAATTCCTTTCCTCCCAAATCGCCGCTACAGTAAGCTTGAGAAATCGGAGAAGACGAGTGGAAGAAACACTTTTCCTTCTGGTTTGTTGAAAGATACGCACCCATTCGATGCTGTAATTTCTGAACGGAGGCCGGTCATGTATATGATGAAGAACACGTTTCCAAAGTTGGTAGGAAAATAGGCAATTGAAAAACAAGTGACCAACATTTTCAGAAGCACGATTACAAAGAATGCACACTAAGTGATTGATAACTTGCCTTTTGACAAGATTATCCTGAGTATGAAGAGCATTCATTAGGCATTTCCAGAGAAGGAGGTTGTGCTTAGGTATCGAACCGGTCTTCCATATACGAGCATGCCAAGGAAAAGGTGAAGTGTGATACTGTTGAATTATAGCTTTGTAAACCAATGAAGTACTGTGATGCTTGTCATTCCATTTAAGCCCAGATTGATCCTCCATCTTAAATGAAGTAGCAATAGAGGACCAGAGGTTGTTCAACGTGGGAGAACACACTTGAGGCAAAAGGAGCTCCTCATTAACAATAAAGGCATTAGCATAAGCATTTTGCGGAATACCAGAGTTAATAATGAGACTATATTCAATCGATTGGGCAAGAATCATACCTGGAGCACACCAGGGGGAATACCAAAAGGAATTGTTAGTGCTGCATTTCACCATAGGCAGGTAATGACTTCTATTCTTCATAAGGCTTTTCCATAGGAAGCTAGCTTCTTTATTGATATCCATAGTCCAGTAGTTGCCACCTTTTAGGTTGTACTGTCTATTCCATACTTCCCACAACCCCATAGAATTACCAAGTAATCTGTTGACATGTTGTGAAGCAGTGGCAATGTTCCAAATTTTAAGATTAATGATACCTAAGCCCCCCTTATCAAAAGGGAAAATAATCTTCTTATATGCAATTGGTATGAGTTTAGTGGAGTAGATATTACCATGCCACAGGAAATGATTAAAGGCCCTATTTAACATGTCTATAAGTTTAGTAGGGATGATGAAAAGCCTAAAATAGTAAGCACACATAGAAGTAGCAATGCTTTTAAGGATCACAAGCCTGCCAGCTTGTGAGAGATTATTAGCATTATAATTATTTAGTCTAGTAGTTATTTTTTCAAATAAAGGAAGGCATTGCGCTTTAGTAATTCTGGACTTACACATAGGGGCACCAAGGTACATGGCATTCTGATCCATGACCTGCAGACCAGAAATCATAAGAATGTTCTGGTAATTGTTATCTGTAACTCCAGCAATTTTTATATGAGATTTAGTTTTATTTATGTGGAGACCAGTCATCTGATTGAATTTTTGAAGAATGAAGAACACCCTGTTGATGGATTTACTATTAGGTTTAGTAAAGAGCAAGAGATCATCAGCAAACATTAAAGTGGAGATTTGATGTTTTTGACATTTAGGATGAAAGTCAATATTTTTATTTTTGCATTCTAAACTAAACAGATTAGTAAGAACTTCCATAACAATTATGAAAAGAGAAGATGAGATAGGGTCCCCTTGCCTTATACCCTTTTGAGTTTTGAAATAGCCAAAAGATTTGCCATTAAGAGATAGAGACACATGAACAGTAGAAATACACATGTAAATCCATGCTAAAAAAGGAAGGGGAAAGTTCATCTTGGACATGATAGCAATGATAGAATCCCATCTAACAGAGTCGTAGGCTTTATGAATATCAAGTTTCAGGAAGCATCTAGGAGATATTTTTTCTATTGTAACCCTTTATAAGTTCTTTAGAAAGTAAAATATTATCAGTGATAGATCTCCCAGGTATGAAGCCATTCTGATTAGGAGATATAACATTAGCAAGGCAAATTCTCATACGAGCTGAAATAATTTTAGCAATACATTTATATATGACCTTACAACAAGCAATGGGCCTGAATTCAGAAACAGATTGGGGAAGATTAACTTTAGGGATAAGGGCAAGTTTAGTATGATTAATACCATTTAGTAAGGTGTTGGATTTGAAAAAATGTTGAATAGCTTTACAAAAATCATGATTCACAATATGCCGGCATTTTTGGAAAAACATAGCAGAGAATCCATCAGGGCCAGGAGAGCTAGAGGGTTTCATTTTTAAGATAGTTGCATGAATTTCTTTAGGAGTAATAAGTTTAATTAAAAAACTAGCTTGCTCATGAGTGATAGAATTTAAGGGCAAATCATTAAGGACATGAAGATTATCACTTGAATCAGAGTGATCAAAAAGATGTTTATAATAATTAAGAAAGGAGTTCTTTATACTAGAATGGGTGTTTACTTCAAAACCATGCATATCCTTAATAGAGTGGATTAAGGCAGAAGACCTTTTAAGTTTCAAGGAATTATGAAATGTTTTAGTATTTCTATCTCCCTCTATATCCCATTTTTGCTTATTTTTTTCATGGAGCATAAGGAGCTCAGATTTGATGGCAACTTTCAAGATTTTGGTAAGCACATGAACTTTATCAGAAAGCATTAAATTACTGGGATCAGACTGCATCAGTAAATGAATATCATTAAGTTCAGAGCTTAATTTTGCAGACTTAAGGTTACCCGAACCAAACTTATTTAATTCCCAAACTTTAATAACAGCTTTACAGTCTTTAAGTTTAGATTGCAGGATATACATTGGATTGCCAAATTTGGGAGAAGCCCAAACATGATCAATCATTGGAAAAAAATCTGGATCCGAAATCCAGCAATTGAAGAATTGAAATGAAGAAGGACCTTTATTATTTCTAACTCCCCAATCCAAAATGATAGGACTATGATCAGAAAGGGAAGGAGTAGGGAAAAAAGAAATAAGAGAAGGCCAAGCATTGAAAGCAGAAGAATTAAAGTAAGAACGATCTAATTTGCAAAAGGTTCTAATACCAGATCTGCTACAGTTATTCCATGTATAAAAAACACCTGATTTAGGGACTTCATGAAGCTGAGAAAGGAGGATGGCATTATTAAGAGGAGCAACATCACCCAAGGACAGAGGCAACCCCCCATCTTTTCATCAGAGCTTTGCATGCAATTAAAATCACCTAAGCAAATCCAAGGACTGGTAGATTGCAGAGAAGGAAGTAAGTCAAGAAAGAACTGCCTATTAGCTTTCGAGTTATCTGCATATACAAAGGAAGTGTTAAATTTGAAATTAGAAGGTAAATGTTCAATATTGCAGTGGATGAATTGTCTGTGTATTTTAGCAGCATTAATCGAGTAAGCTTTGGAGTCCCATAAAACCAAAAGACGACCAAAAGGGGCTGCAATATGATTGTGAATAAATTCCCACCCAGGAGCAATGCGTTTAGCAAAAATAATAGTTTCCTCTTCAGAATATTTGGTTTCACTGATGCATATAATCCCCAGTTTGTTGCCTTTAATGAGTTGTCTAATTTCATATATTTTGGCTTCATCATGCCCACCACGAATATTCCAAAAACCTATATTATCTATCATCACTAATTTTTTTTTTTTTTGGCAGATTGCCTTGTAATTCTTTGTTGCCCCTGTTTCTTTGTAGAGGCTTTCTTTTTACCGTTTTTGGATTTCTTTGGATTGAGCTTGGCCAAAATCTGCTCGTGATTGTATTCATAGCCTTCATTTAGATCATCTTCAGGGCCAAAATCAGATTCTGAAGATGTACCAGAGTCAGATATAGCATTGTTATCCTTTGTTGGAGTAAACAGTGGGATTTCATGAGGAGGTTTTAAATTACCATAAGGACTGATTGTAGGGCTATTATTCATAGTTGTAGTGTCAACTGCAGTATTATTTGTAAACTCATTATTAGAAGAGCTAACATGAACTGTTGCTTCCTTTTCAATGTGTGTACTATGATTTGTATTCTGCTGCTGGTTGTGATAACATGTTTCAGATTGGACATGATGCTTCTGTGTACTAATGAAATCAATAGGTTTGCCTTTACACTGCTGTTGAACAATATTACTTGTTACAACTTGCAAGTTTCCAATTGTTCCCATATTCTCTTCTATATATTCTCCTTCTTCAACATCAGATAGAATGGCAAAGGCATTATTTGTTTCCAATGGTTCATGTGATACACCATGTAACTGTTTATCTTTATCAGCCTCACATGACTTTGAATTTTTGTCCTTACTTAATTCTATCTCTGAAATCATTTTACCTTTATTTGGTTCCACCACTTTTTGTTTCACTTGAGAAGCTTTGGGTTTCCATTTTTGTTGCTTATTCTTCATATTATCCACTACATATTTCCTGGGGACAGTAGTCCTTCTTTTATCTGTGGGAGCAGATGGCATTACCACATTTCCTTTTTCGGTGCTAACTTGCTCTTCAACACTATTTTTTCCCAAATCACAGTTTTTCGTAGAGTGTCCAAAAACTTTACAAGACGTACAAATCAGAGGCCTCCAGGAATACTCAATGTAAACTTTTTGACATGTCTCCTCACCATCTCCTATCAGCAAAAATTCAGGTAGCTCTTTGTCAGGCGTTATCTCAACTAAACATTTAGCATATTCCAATCTCTCACGCTTTTCCGTAGCTTCGTTGAAGCAAACTAATTTCCCCAGATGACATGCAATCCAATTAATGCCAACTAGAGTCCAAGCTATGTGGGGTATATTGTAAAGATGTATCCATATTGGAACAGATCTCACTAGAGATTGAATCGAGCCAAACGCTGGCTTCCAAGTTGTGATAACAAACATTTGACCACGAATAAACGTAGGGTCAGCACGAAGGACATATTGCTTGTCCTCATCACAGCTAAACTTGAAGAAGAAATTAGCTCCATCAGATTTTATGTCATAGGATCCTTTGAGTTTCCAAGATTTTTTAAAATGAGTTACTACTGCCATGTAATTTACTGGAACACCAAGAAAAAATCCCACTAGATACCCTTCCCAATAGCTCTTACCTTCTGACACCAGAATGTCAGGGGGAGTAAGCGGAGATCCTTGATAATCAAGATTGAACTCCTTCGGAATGTAGGAACCAGCGTTCCTCGGTTTAGATGTAAACAGAGATGACCATGATGGCAGCGAGGCTGAAGAATGTTGATGTGGAGGACAAGGAGGAGGCAATTTTGGGGAGAGAGAAGCTGGTAGCGAAGGGTCCGGAGGAACAGGAGGGAGAGGAGGCGTCGGGATAAGAGCAGGAGGGGTAATGACAGTCAAAGAAGGGGGTGGAAGAGGAAGGTAGGGAGAAGAAGAAGAAGAAGGAATAGAGATGGCCGATATAGCCGTTACTTTGGAAAATCGTTATGAATTTTTGGGTAGATTTCCATTTTGGCTACTTGTAATTCTTATATGTAATATGTAAAACAAACAAATTTGTACCTTGAATGATCTTTTCATTCTTCTTTCTACATTTATGGAATTGTCTAAGACATACAATGTGTTTTCCTGAGGTTTAATTCTGATGCAATACGATATGTAGCCTTTAATTCAGTATTAGTTGGCCTTCTTAATACAAACCCTTCCATTAAAACATAAAATATGTTTTGATCAAGAGATTAGTAACTTAGTTAATCAAAAATTCAAAAGAACAATTCCTTTATTTAACAGGAAATTAGTAATTTGTCTAATAACAAAGATTCTTGTTATTAGAAAAGTCGAACTTCACTCTGAGAGGACTTAAGTTAGCAATTTGAGGAACGAATGTTATAATAACTTCATCCTTTAGATTTATCACTTGGAGCTTTGGAGTTCGACGCTTGAAGATTTAGTCTCGATAAAGTATATATCGAGAAATCCATATGATAATCATCTATATTGAAGATCAGAAATCCTTGCCATAATGTTATTTGGATAGAAAACCAGAAATCTATCTGGTAATAATTTTATTAAGAGACTAGAAAGTCGTATGGCAGTAACTTTGAAGCAGAAACCCAAGAAGCCATCAAGCAAAGACATCTCTTTGAATAGAAGACCCAAAAATTATCTGGTAAGAGGACTAGAAATCCGATTTTTAATGGAGATTCCCGTCATTTAATCATTAAAATTTTCAATTCTACGCGATGGGTAGCTTTTGATCCTTCTCTTGGAAGTTCCGTTAACTTTTCCTTTGTGCCAAACTAAATGTGTTTGATTATTCTTCTTCTAGAAGATTGTTTTTGCATTTGAATGATCTTCCTCCAAAAGACGGCCCCTTACTACCCTTTAGATGGTGATTTAGGCTTTGATTGGTTTCTTTTATTACCATCTTTAGGTAATGATCTAGACTTTGATCGAATACCTTATCGCCGTATTAAGTGATGATTTAGGTTTTGGTAGGTGCATTTGGTTAGATATCTTGAGAAGAACCAAAGTCATATCCGTCCCCCCACTAGGAGGTGCTTCGGTCAGGTCTTATAGGCGGGACCGAAGGCTGGTTCGGTGATTTGGTCATGCCATCTCAGGCGGAACCAAAGGCTTATTCCATCCTCCCTCTAGAAGGTGCTTCAAAAAGCCCTTATAGGTGGGGCTGAAGGCCGGTAGATGCTCTAGACATGCCATCTTAGGCGGTACCAAAGGCTTACTCTGTCCTCCCTCTAGGAGGCACTTCGACCAAGCCACAAAGGCAGGACCGAAGGCTTGTAGTGCTCTAGCCAGGCCTTATAGGCAAGACCGAAGGCTTACTCTGATCTCCTTCTATGAGGTGCTTTGACCAGGCCATCTTGGCGGGATAAAAGCCCTTTTCCTTTGTTTTATAAGTCCTTCTTAGGAAACATTTCTCTTTATTGAGTACTCCATCCTTGTAGATACATTGGTTAAATCTCTTTAACAAACTCTTGAAGCTCTCCTTTAGCCAAGAAATTCATGACCATTCTCTTTAAGATAAAACAATGATTGATATCATGTCCATTTGTTCTATGATATTGGCAATAGGCTTTTCCAAGATTCCGTTCATTTCTTGGTTGTCTCTTCTTAGAAGGCCTATAGTTTACCTCTCTTTAGTTAGGAAGTAGATATTCTTGTAGGAAGTGATAAGAGAATGAATTTTAGAATTTCTAGGGCATGGTGCTTTTTGTTTCCATTTAACTCTCTTGTGGCATTGGACTAGTCGACCATCCCTAAAATTCCTCTTTTGAATTTTGACTGGAATGGGAGAATGATCAATTATTCCTTTCCACTTTTGGGAAAATTTACCGACATCTCTTATCATTTCCTATTCGAAGATAGTTCCTTTGGATTGGAATTGAATGGCCCTCCTCATTTTTAAGAAGAAGCTATCTTCCTTTGCGCTCTCTTTTCCCAAGGAAAAAATTGGTGTAGGTCCTATATGGAATGGGTTTATACTCCATTTCCATTTGTCCTAATTATAAAGAGCTACTAGCTTCTTTTCTTCCTTAATTTGCAAGGCCAATAATCTTAACACTTGTTCTTCATGAAACCGAGGGTAACGAGTGACTTGATAACTTGGTTTGGCCAAACAAGGCTTAGAAGATCCTTAATCGGAAATAGTCATCGTATTGTCCAAAAAAGGTAATGAAAGGTTTGGAGAGTTCCTTTATGGAATATGCAGGTTGGGGTATATCATCTATACCCTATGTATGCAGGTCAAGGATGGTTCTTTATAGAGTTACGTAGGGAATTGGAGGTTCGAGCCCTCCTTCTAGCATCAAAATGTTAACAAATTTTTTTGTTAACCTTGAAGTATGCTAAGAAGATGAGATCTGGCTAGGAATAGGCTTGATCAACCTTATGTCAATTTGCAAAAATTATTCATGTTCAAGAGAGAATTCATAAGCATGTCATGAGAATAAGGCATAAGAGTCATATGTAAGTCATTTGTCATGTCATAAGTCAAGAGTATTTGTTTATTCGAAATATGCTATGCAAATGTTCAACAATCAATTCCTTATGTGTTCAAATTTCGAATATTACAATCGAAAATAATCCCCAAATCAATTTAGGGTTAAAACTTTAAAAATATAAGAAAAGTTGTAACATCCCCTGCTTGGAGGCCCAAAACAAACGGCTAAAGATGTTGCAGTCATCCATAGTTATTAATCCTTGGCGGCCAAAAATGGTAATGTTAGATACATTGATATAACAGTAACACATGAATATGGAAAATTTTAAAATCAACAAACAACTTTTCACATTCCATTTCAAAGCATTTCAAATTCATTACATAATCCCAAAGCGAAAATCACGTTCAGAGAAAATATACTATTACAACATACGCCAAGAGCGACATATGAATATGCCCCTTTGGATGATCAGAGTACATATATATATATATATAGGCAATTAAAAAACTTTTCCTTTACAACAACAACACAGCGGAATCAGAATAAAAGAGAACTCTAGATAGCTATCATGCCTCCTGCACATCTCCAAAAGCTTATTCGTCTAAAGAGGTACCTGAAAACCTCAACTCTCAAACTACTCAAAATCAATTGAGTGCTCGAGAGTTTAAGGGGAAAACATAAACTTCGAGTCAGACATTAAGCCTGGTATAAACAATAATCTACCATCTCAAACCATTTAGATATCTAGCGAGACCACACCGCTTAGCGGAACGGGTTTTCCCTCACTGGTATCCTAAAACCTTTTATAAAACCATATACAGTGTTCCTATAACCACAATGGTTAAAACAATTCAAAATAATATGATGATATGCAAACAAATTGTTTAATTCTGGATTACGCATCCCCATTCATTCTGACTATCTAACATACTTATAGTTTCTAGGGTAAATATTAACCTATTAGTTTCCATGGGCTTACTAGTAACATGTTTAATGTATAGGGACTCCCTGTTCGTTTTAATAGTTTTAATAGGATAACTAAGAACCTATTGGATCCTGCCAATATCTTTATTATTTCATGGGTTATCCCTGAATCTATTGGTAACTCCAATATCTATCCTCTTATCTTAGTTTTCATAGGTTGACTAGGAACCTATTGACTGTTGTCAATATCTTAATCCGGATATAGTTTTCATGGGTTCACTACAAACCTATTGGCCCCTACCAATATCAAATCATAGTTTTCATGGGTTTACTATGAACCTGTCTCCCTGACATCTTTGTTTATACATAGTTTTCATGGGCTTACTATGAACCTATTGGCCCCTGCCAATATCTTTAATTAATTTAATTTATATTCACTACTGGGTCAACCTAGCTGGTTATTCTATCATTCCCCAAATTATTTTTATAGGTTCAATACCATGTGAATAATTATATGAAGAAGTAGTCATAACAACATAATAATACTAACGCCTGTAGTTTAATATCCTTGAAATCACTTTATATAAACTTGGTTAATCCCTTTAACCTATTAGTTAAGGAAAACTTCTTTAAAAACTCCATTTCAAAACTCTTTTTTTATGCCGTGGTTTTTTCCTTTAAAGTGAGATTGGGTTATTTGTTTTGAAACCTTAAAACATCACTTTCGAAACCCCTAGATAACCTCCTTCGAAAGCATAGGAAACTTCTTTTCAAAACACTAATTATATACCTTTCGGCAGTACTAAAGTATTACTTAAAAATCATTAGAAACATAGCTTTGAAACCAATGAAAGCAACTCTTTCGAATCCATTGGGTTTTGCTTTAAAAACATCGTTTGGTTCAGAGTGACTATATACGAAAGTATTTCTTTAGAAACCTTTAATATAAAAAATTGGGGAAGATTTGATGGCGTCGAAACCATCCATTCGAAAGCTTCAAAACCTTTAAGTAAAACTTTGAAGGTCAACCTCGAAACCCTTTTTCGAAGCCATCGCCTTCGAAACCCATGAACCCTTTTGAAAGCATTTAGGAAGTGGCTTAGTATAAGTTTAAAACAAAAACTACCCTTCGAAAGCATTGATGACTTCAACACACTCGAAAGGTATAAAAACGATAGTAGAGTTTCGACTAGGTCGGCACCACTACTTCCGAAAGCATTGTTTTATAACTAAATGATCTCATTCGAAAGCTTATACCTTAAAACATAAGATAGAAACCCTTTTGAAAGCTATTTAGAAAAACCCCTTTCAAAAGCGTACGTGTCGACTCCTTCGAAAGCTTTTACTAAAACTGGGCAGGCGCTTTATCATTTGAAAGTAGAACTATGGTTTCGACACCATCGGAAGCAATACCTTTGACACCCTGGCTTCCGCCTTTCCTCCAATCCACTTCATACCATCTAAGTGATACCTTGTGTATTGGTTTTGACTAGGTAGGTTTCGGCAAGGTTGGTTTCGGCTGAGTCGGGGCGAAAGCATTGGGTCGAAAGTCACTTCCAAAAGAGGCGGAACCAATTTTTTATTGAAAAGGCTGAACTAACGCTAAATTTAGTAATTGTTTTATAACTAACCTGCCTATTTGTAAATGCCTGATTGGTTGCCTTAATCTTTTCAAAATCTTTGCAAAATATCTGCCGCTTATTATCAGATTCAAATCAATGAAAATTTAACAATTAAGCCTTTCCATTATGCAAAACAGTAATGCAAATTAGTCCTTCCTGCTAAAACAATTTAATTTCCATAGTAAATCAAATAGGAGAAATCCCCAAAAATTATAAAAATTCACTTTCATCATGTTTTCTAACATACTAAAATTTCATACCCAAATTCCTCCTGGAATAATCGAAATAAACTTTTTTACCCAGTTTCATCATATTTTCCTTTGAAAATTCATATTAAATTTTCCATAGCTTGGAAAATTACAAAAATTGAAACACATCTCCAAAATCATATTTTACATAACATATAATTTTTCCACAGCATTCAAAAATCAATTTCAATCGGTTTTAGGTTTTACCCTAAAACCACATAAATCCACGTTTAAACAATTTTGTTTAAATCAAACAAATTATAATCCAAGCATATCATCATCCAAATCAGCATAAAAATGAATTTAATCTTAAATCCAAAAACATATAATCATAGAACAAAGTAGAGATGGTATAAATTATTATTCATCTTGAATTTGATAAGGAATTTGAGATTTATTGAAGGTTAATTCCCCTAGCTTTAATCCTTAGCTTTGATTTAATTTTCCCCCCTTTTCTTCCTTGATAATAGCCGTCTCCTCTATTTTACTTTGCGTTTAGGGTTTTTTCTTTTAAGAATGAACGTGAAAAATGAGAAAATGAAACGTAATAGGTATATAGCCGTGAATCATAAGGTGGGGCTGTTTACTAATATGCCCACGTTTTTAATTAATAACATATAAGCCATTTTAAGCCCATTTAATTGATTAAGCATAGCCCAATAATTGTTTTATTCAAATCTCAATCTCCTTATCACTCTAATTCTTTACATTATTCTATTTAATTTATCTAATTAAATGTCCTGAATAATGTCATCAAAAATAGGGGTGTTACAAGCTCCGCTCCTTAAAGAATTTCATCCTCGAAATTCAGTAAGGACTAAATACTAAACATAGCAATCATCGGTAACGACTCCTAACAACCATCTAGTCTATCTGACTAGCAACTATCTATATAAATCTAATATAGACATACCTTCAAAGCAGATCAGGATAAGTATCTCGAATCATGTCTTCTGTCTCCCAAGTACAGTCCTTCTTGTTGTCGCTCCACTAAACTTTCACCAACTTGACTGTCTTGTTCCTCAATCTTTTCTCATCTCTCTCTACAACCCAAACTCATAGTCTAACAAAAGTCAAATTAGGCTCTACTATCAAATCTTCCAAC
This sequence comes from Allium fistulosum, assembly GCA_030737815.1. Classification (NCBI taxonomy): domain Eukaryota; kingdom Viridiplantae; phylum Streptophyta; class Magnoliopsida; order Asparagales; family Amaryllidaceae; genus Allium; species Allium fistulosum. Next base: position 1,361,291,483 of record CM060902.1, on the reverse strand, counting down.
CCTATTGGAGGAATAGTAGTCTCTGGATCATGTACATACTTGCAAAGGTGAGACACATGAAATACATTATGGACACCTACCATACTACTCGGCAACTCAACTCTGTATGCAAGCTTTCAAATCCTCTTTGTAATCTGGAATGGACCAACATATCTTAGTGCTAGTTTCCCTGACTTTCCAAATTGTACCACATCCTTCATCAGTGATACCTTGATGAAAACCTTATCTCCAACTGAGAATTCAAAGTCTTTATACCACTTATCAGCGTAACTCTTCTGTCTAGACTGAGCTTCCTTCATCCTTCCTCGGATCAACTCAATCTTCTCTGACGCCTCTCTAACTAAATATGGACCTAAGACTAATCTATCTCCAGTCTCCAACCAACATGCGGGTGATTTGCATGGCCTTCCATACAAAGATTCAAAAGGCGCCATTCCTATACTAGTATGTTAACTATTATTATAGGAAAACTCAACCAAATATAGGTGGTCTTCCCAAGATCCACCAAGTCAAATACACAAGCTCTCAATAAATCCTCCAGTACCTTATTGACTCTCTATGTCTACCCATCTGTCTAAGGGTGATATGCAGTACTCATATTGAGCTTGGAACCTAATACTTTCTGTAGACTCTTCCAGAATTAGCTAGTGAACAAAGCATATCTATCACTGACTATACTACTAGGAATCCCATGTAATCTAACTGTGTTTTTCATGAACAACTTAACTAAAACAAGTGCCGTCTTGGTTGACTTTACTGGAATGAAATGGGCACTCTTGGTCAACCTGTCCACTATAACCCATATACTTTCATTTCTCCTATTTGACCTTGGCAACCGTCTATAAAATCCATGGATATCGAATCCCATTTCCAAACTGGAATCTCTAAAGGTTGAAGCAATCCACTCAGCTTCTTATGTTCGGCTTTCACTTGTTGATAGTTTGCACACTGCCTAACCCACAAGCCAACATCCCTCTTCATACCTTCCCAATAGAAGCTCCTCTTCATATCTTGATATATCTTGGTCCCTCCAGGATGAATCGTAAACTTGGACCGATGACATTCTCCAATCACTTCTTTCCTCAAGTCCACAACATTCGGAACACGCAACCATCCCTTCTTTCTCAACCATCCCTTCTTGTCAAGATTGAAATCTTTCAGATCATCGATCTCGGCTCCAACCTCAAGCCTTCTAATCTTCTCGGCTAATACTGGATCCTCTTTCTACTTAGAAGCAATCCTCTCGATAAACACTGGACAAACTTCTAAATAGGACAACATTGCAGCACTCTGACTAGAACTAGCAGTTGATCTTAACTGCACACTACAAGTAGTCAAAGCTTCTAAATCCTTCCATTATACCAATATAGCTAACACCACATTCTGATGTCTTCCACTAAAAGCATCCGCTAGTTTATTACCTTTCCCTGGAGTATACTCTATACCAAAATCATAAGCTTTCAAAAACTCCAGCCACCTCTGCTGTCTCATATTCAACTCCTTTTGAGAGAATAAATACCTTAAAGACTTATGATCTATGTATAGCTCAAATCTCTCCCCTAAGAGATAATGCCTCCAAATATTCAACGCGAAGATCACCGCAGCCAACTCCAAATCATGAGTAGGATATCTCACCTTATGTGGTATAAGCTGTCGTGAAGCGTAGGCAATCACTTTACCCTTTAGCATCAACACAGCTCCCAATCCAGTTCCACATGCATAGGTATACACCACCAACCCTTGGTTTCTGTCTAGAACTAACTACTAACACAGGTGCATTGGTCATCAAATGCTTTAACTTTAGGAATGCTTCCTCGCATTTTCGGACTAGACAAACTTCACCTCCTTCATAGTTAGCTTAGTCAAAGGCGCTGCTATCCGCGAGAAATCCTTGATGAATCTCCAGTAATAGCCAGTAAGTCCAAGAAAACTTCTAATCTCAATCGCTGTCTCTGGTCTCTTCTAATTATTAATAGCTTCGATCATATATGGATCAATTAACAACCCTTTCTCTAAAACCACGTGACCAAGAAACTTAATCTCTTTCTTCCAACAATGACACTTGGAAAACTTTGCTTTTAGCTGATGCTGCCTCAGCATCTCAAGCACTACTCTAAAGTGATCTTCATGCTCTCTTTCATTCTTAGAGTATACTAAAATGTTATCTATAAACACCAACACGAAGCTCTCTAAGTACTCCAGGAAAACTCAGTTCATCAGATCCACAAAGAAAGCAGGTGCATTCGTTAACCCGAATGGCATTACAAACAACTCATACGAACCATACCTAGTCTGAAACGCTGTCAAAGAAATACTGTTTCTACCATCCTTAACTGATGGAAACCTGTTGCCAAATCAAACTGAGAAAACACACTAGCTCCATGCAACTGATCAAACAAATCTAGTATTATTGGCAAAGGATACTTATTCTTAATCGTCCTTCCGTTCAACTTACGGTAGTTGATACACATCCTCAATAACCCTTCTGGTTTCTTCACGAACACCGCGGCTGCTCCCCAAGGCGAACTACTTGGTCTAATAAAATTCCTTCCTTCTAGATCCACTAGATGCACCTTCAATTCCTTCATCTCGGTCGGTGTCATACTACTAGGTGGTCTACTCATAGGGTCAGCTCCTAGCACAAGATCTATTTGAAACTTAACAGCTCGTTTCGGTGGTAGTCCCGTAACCGGCTCAAAGACATAAGCAAACTCTCTTGCTACTCGAGCCAGACTTAACTCTTCTCCCACTTCCATAGCACTTAACAAAGCACATCTACTCCGGTCAGAATTCTCCACTGAGAATATAATTCGGTTATGACTATCAGAGTGTCTCAATGATATCTCCCTATCCTGGCAAAATATTCTAGCCTCATACCTACCCAACCAATCCATACCCAATATGATCCTGAAATCTATGAAATCAAAAACATACAAGCTGCATGCAAACTTATGATCTAACAAATCAAGTTCTAACTGGTCACATCTCATCCCTAGAGTTGCATAGCCTCCTATTAGATTTGCATCCCTTAAGGAAGTAACAAGGTAGGTGGTTTCTAAGCATAATCTATCAACCAACCACTGAGATATAAATGAATGTGATGCATCGGTATCAAAAAGTACCCTAACTGGTATACACTGAATCAAAAGTGTACCTTCCACAATAGTCTTCCCTTTAGCCGCTGCAGTAGGCCTAGCTAATCCAATAGCAAAAACCTTTCCCTTATCTGCCTTGACTGGCTCTGGACACTGATTCTTGTAATGCCCAACTTGATCACAATTGAAGCACTTTACATTCTACTTATTTGCAACCTTCTTCCCTTTACTTGACTGGCACTCATTCGCATAATGACCCTTCTTATCGCACTTGAAACAAACTAAGTCTCCCTTCTGGGCTTCCTTCTTCTTAAAGAACTTTCTTTTCTTTCCTTGAGAACCCTGGATCTCAACTGGCTTCTCTCTAGCACAAATAGCAAGCATCTCCTCATGGCGGATTGCCATCTCCACAACTAAATTACTAGGATCATGGAGGTGTGGCAGGGTTGCCCTAGCAATCTCGGGCCTTAGTCCCCTAATAAACTTCTCATATCTCTTGATGACGGTGTTTATAGTATTATATCCATAATGGGACAACTCATCAAACTTAGCAGCATACTCCACAACCGACATCTCTCCCTGCTCAGGACCTAAAAACTTCCTTAACAGCGCTGATTTAACACCCTTGGACATAAAACTTTGTTCAGATCTCCTTTGAAAATTTGCCCAAGTTAATTCCTGCTCCGAAACTCCGACAGCAACACTGTTCCACCAATGAAGTGCTGACCCTTGCAACTGCCTAAAGGCCAACCTTCTCTTCTGCTCAACATCTAAATCCAAATCAACAAATATTCTCTCACAATGCAACAGCCAATTCTCTACCTCAATGGCATTCTCCGTCCCCATAAATGGATTCTCACCAAGACTGGTGTAGTCTATACTCAGCTTAGCATAGTAATTCCCAACTGGAGCCATAGGATTAGCTCCTCCAACATTTCCAGCAACTCCAGCAGCAACTCCTGCTTGCATCATATTAGCAATGAACAAGTACATCATCCCCATATCCACTGATGGATTTCCAGTACCCACATTGGCATCAGCATTTTGATCGGCATTAGTCTATCGTCCCGGGTTCCCCCTGGTGGGTCGAGCATTTCCATTGGTTGTGGTGCTTCCTCCACCGAGATTTCCTCTTCTGTTTCCTGCCCTCGATATCTTCTTTCTCATAAATATGCATACGAGCCTTAGTAAGAGACAGAAGAACGGTCTAAGAGAGCGAGGAATACGGGAATACGTACTTATATATATATATATATATATATATATATCAAATACAAATACGTTACTATAGCGTTAACCCAAAACCCAATCTTATTTTCTGATTCATTAGATTATGTTTGAAAAACTTTTAGGTTTAAATGTCTTTTAAGTTCATAAACCTATGCTCTAATACCAATTTGTAACATCCCCTACTTGGAGGCCCTAAACTAACGGCTACGGATGCTGCAGTCATCCATAGTTATTAATCCTCGGCGACCAAATACGGTAATGTTAGATACATTGATATAATAGAAACACATAGATATGGAAAAATTTAAAATCAACAAACAACTTTTCACATTCCATTTTAAAGCATTTCAAATTCATTACATAATCCCAATACCAAAATCACGTTCAGAGAAAATATACTTATTATAACATATGCCAAGAGCGACATATGAAGATGCCTCCATGGATGTTCAATGTGTGTGTGTGTATAACCAATTAAACAACTTTGCCTTTACAGTAACAACACAACGAAATCAAAATAAAAGTGAACTCTAGACAGCTATCATACCTCCTGCATGTCTTGGGAAGCTTATTCGTCTAAAGCAGTACTTGAAAACCTCAACTCTCAAACTACTCAAAATCAATTGAGTACCCGAGAGTTTAAGGGGAAAATATAAATTTCGAGTTAGACATAAAGCCTGGTATGAATATAATCAACCATCTCAAACCATTTAGATATCTAGCGAGACCACGCCACATAGCGGAATGGGTTTTCCCCTCACTAGTATCCTAAAAACTTTTATCAAACCATATACTGTGCTCCTGCAACCACAATGGTTAATATCCTTAATACCTCTAAAATGGCTCAACCTAGCCAGGTATTCTCAAGTGGGTCAACCTAGCCGGTTATTCTGCCCTTAAAACCCCCAAAATGCAGTTATGGGTTAATTATGAAGTGAATATGGTTACAGAATCATACATGATAATTGATCAAAACATAACAAATATAAACATCCATGATTTAATTCCTTGTAATCATTTTCTACTAAAACATGCTTAATACCCTTAAACCACTATCATTGGCAAGGAAAACTTCCTTCAAGATTTCAAATTTTAAAAGTCATTTCAAAACTCTTTTACATTGTCATGGGTTTACCTTTAAAAATGAGATTGGGTTTTCTTATTTGAAAGCTAAGACTCTCGAATAGATCCTTTGGATCATTGTGACATCATGAGTTACCCTCCGTCACTCTCCCTTTCGAAAGCATTACTTAAAATTATAAACCTTCTCTTTCGAAACCATTAAAAACAATCTTTCGAAAGCATTGGAAACCTTCTTTTTGAAACACTGAAAATCACACCTTTCAAAGGCATTTAGTTCAAGTAAGAATTTATAGAAGCATAGCTTCAAAACCATTTGAAAGTATCTTTTTCGAAATCATTGGTTTTAACATTAAATATAACTACAAGGTAAAAGAGAACAAAAGCGAAAGTATCCCTTTCGAAAGCATTGATCTTAAGTAAAAGAATTGGGGAAGAGGATGGCTTCGAAACCAACCTTTTGAAACCATTACCTCCAAAACTTTTATTAAAAGTGGCTAAAACAACCCTTTCGAAAGAATTGAGGAAGTGGCTTTAAAGTTTAAAAGGATGAAAGCTTCCCTTTCGAATAGTACAAAGAAAAGCGACCTATAACTGATTCGAAAGGTATGAATGCGGTAGCTAGGTGTCGAATAGGTTTGAAAGCGGCAACTATTTCGGAAGCTTCTTTTAAAACAAAGGCAAGTTGATTGATTCGAAGACTAATAAAAGTGGCTTCAACCCCTTCGAAAGCACTTTTAAAATCAAAGGAAAGTAATGGATTCAAAAGCTTATAAGAATGGCTTCAACCTCCGAAAGCATCTTTTAGAATCAAAGGCAAGTAATGGATTCGAAAGCTTATAAGAATTGCTTCAACCCCTTCGAAAGAATCTTTTAAAATCAAAGGCGATTAATGGATTCGAAAGCTTATAAGAATGGCTTCAACCCCTTCGAAAGCATGCCTTCGACGTAGTCCCTTCCACTTTTCTCTAATACACTACGTATTAGTTACTTGATACCATGTGCATTGGTTTCGAATGGGTGCAAAAGGTCATTAGCGGAAGTATGGTGACGGAAGCAAGCAAATGGAATTGGTGAAGTAGTAATTTGAAACAAAACTGATTTTTATGCCTGTCAAAGTAATTCCTTTTTAACTAACTTGCCTAATTTGTCAAAATATGATTGGTCGATAATTCTTTATAAAAACTCTTTTCTAAGGCCTGCCGAATTCAACAATTATCAAATGAAATCATTTTAACAAATAAGCCCTTCCCCTTTACAAAACATTTAAAACATTTAAGTCCTCTAACTTAAAATTTTAATAACCATAGTAAAACACTTAGGAAAAATCCCCAAAAATCACAATTATTCACTTTTAATATGTTTTCTAATATAAATAAATTTTAGACTCGAAAACAATACTTGATTGCCTTAAATAATTTAAACCCAAAATTATTTATTTCTTCCATTCGGAATTCATAATAAATTATCCATAGCTTGGAATATTTTGAGAATTTAAACCCATCTCCAAAATATTGTTTTACATAACATATTCAAACATCAGGGCATTTGGAAATCAATTTGCATGATTTTAACCTTAAAATCGAATCATATTATCCCATAGAAATCCTTGTTTAAATTATAACATGGCATATAAATCAAAGCATATCATCATTCATCCATCCAAACGGTTTTAAACCTTATACCCAAATTAAAACGTTCAAGAAGACTTATATGAGATGATTTAGATCATTATTCACCTTGGTTTAATAAGGTACTTGAGATTTGTTCTTTACTTTAATCTTCCTAGCTTGAATCTTAGCCTCTAATTGATATTTGAGCTCCTCTTCTCCTAGGGTTATGGTCGACCTTGTTTTCTTTTGTCTATGTTTATTTTTTTGTGAGAATGTAATGAGAATGAAAAAGGTTGTAAGGATTTTAGGGGTTATGGGGTTCGGTTGTTCCCATATTACCCTTGCCCTATTCTCTTAAGTATTTAACATATAAATCATTCTTATAAATCCATTTGTTAAGGCACGACCCTAGTTAGATCTCAATTCCCTTATCATTCTAGTCTCTACATTATTCTATTTAATTTATCTAATTAAATCTTCTGAATAATGCTATATAAAATTAGGGGGGTTACAGTCTCTCCTCCTTAAAGAATTTCGTCCCTGAAATTCAGCAAGGACTAAATACTAAGCATAGCAATCATCTGTAACGTCTCCTAACTACCAAACTAGCTTACCTGACTAGGAAACAGTATATATAAAGTAAATATAGAACATACCCTTAAAGCAGATCAGGATAAGTATCTCTAATCTTGTCTTCTATCTTCCAAGTATAGTCCTTCTCGTTGTCACTCCACTGAACTTTCACCAACATGACTGTCTTGTTTCTTAACCTCTTCTCATATCTTGCTACAACCCGAACTAGTTGCCTAACAAAGGTTAGATCTGATTCTACTATTAAGTCTTCCAATGCAGTTGAAGGAATAGTAGTCTCTGGATCATGTACATACTTACGAAGATGAGACACACAAAACACATTATGGACACCTGCCAAACTGCCCGGTAACTCTACTCTGTATGCGAGCTTTCCAATCCTCTCTATAATTGGGAATGGTCCAACATATCTTGGTACCAGTTTCCCTGACTTCCCGAATCATACCACACCCTTCATCGGTGATACCTTACTAAAATCCCAATCTCCAACTGAGAACTCTAGATCCTTACGCCTCTTATCTGCGTAACTCTTTTGTCTAGATTAAGCTTCCTTCATCCTTTATCAAATCAACTCAATCTTTTATGTTGCCTCTCTTACCAAATCTGGACCTAAGACTAATATGTCTTCAGTTTCCAACCAACATGTCGGTGACTTGCATGGCCTTCCATACAAAGATACGAAAGGCGACATTCTTATGCTAGTCTGATAACTGTTATTATAGAAAAACTCAACTAAGTGTAGGTGATCTTCCCTTGATCCACCAAATCTAGCACACAAGCTCTTAGCAAATCCTCAAGTACCTTGTTGACTCTCTCTGTTTGTCCATCTATCTGAGGGTGATAAGCAGTACTCATCTTGAGCTTGGTACCTAACACATCCAGTAGACTCTTCTAGAACTCACTAGTAAACAAAGTATCTCTATCACTTACTATACTACTAGGAATCTCATGTAGTCTAACTATGTTCTTCATAAACAACTTAGCTTAAACAGGTGTCGTCCCGCTTGACTTAATTGGAATGAAATGGGCACTGTTAGTCAACCTATCCACTATGACCCATATACTTTCATTTCCTTGATTCCACCTTGGCAACCCATCTATAAATTCCTTGGATATCGAATCCCATTTCCAAACTAGTATCTCCAAAGGTTGAAGCAACCCACTCGGCTTCTGATGTTCGGGCTTTTCTTGTTGACAGTTCACACACTGCTTTACCTACAAGCCAACATCCTTCTTCATACCTTCCCAGTAGAAAATCCTTTTCAGGGCTTGATACATCTTGGATCCCCCAAGATGAATCGTAAATTTTGATCGATGACATTCCCTATGAACTTCTCTCCTTAAGTCCCCAACATTCGGAACACACAACCATCCCTTCTTTCTCAACCATCCCCTCTGGTCAAGACTAAAATCTTATAGATCATCAATCTCCAATCCAACCTCAAACCTTTTAATCTTCTCGTATGGATCCTCTTTCTGCTTAGAATCTATCCTATCGATCAGAGCTGGTCGAACTTCCAAGCAGGATAACATGACAGTGCCCCGACTAGAACTAGCAGTCGGTCTTAACTGCACACTACAAGTAATAAAAGCCTTTAGGTCCTTCCATTCTGTTAACATAGCTAACACCACATTCTGATGTTTTCTGCTAAGAGCATCCACTGCTTAATTTCCTTTTCCAGGTGTATATTTTATACCAAAATCATAAGCTGCTAAAAACTCCAGCCACCTCTGCTGCCTCATATTCAACTCCTTCTGAGAGAATAAGTACCTCAAGGACTAATGATCTGTGTATAACTCAAATCTCTCCCTTAAGTGATAATGTCTCTATACTTTCAATACGTAGATCACCGCTGCTAACTCTAGATCATGATAGGATATCTCACTTCAAGTGGTTTAAGCTATCGTGAAGCGTAGGCAATAACTTTACCTTTCTGCATCAACATAGCCCCTAATCGGTTCCACATGCATCAGTATAAACTACTAATCCTTAATTATCATTTGGAACTACTAACATAGATGCATTGGTCAACAAGTGCTTTAAATTAAGGAATGCTTCTTCACATTTGTCAGACCAAATAAAACTTTACGTCCTTCCTGGTTAGCTTAGTCAAAGGAGATGCTATCCGCGAGAAATCCTTAATAAACCTCAGGTAGTAACCAAGAAGCCCAAGAAAACTTCTGATCTCGGTCACCGTCTCTAGTCTCTTCCAGTTGTTAACAGCCTCGATCTTATCTGGATCAACTGACAAACCCTTCTCTGAAACCATGTGACCAAGAAACTTAACTTCTTTCTTTGAGAAATGACACTTTGAAAACTTTGCTTTTAGTTAATGCTGCCTCAGCATCTCAAGCACTACTATAAGATGAACTACATGCTCTCTTTCATCCTTAGAGTATATTAAAATGTCATCTATACGTACCACTATGAACCTATCCAGGTGCTTTAAGAAAACTCGGTTCATCAAATCCACGAAGAAAGCTGGTGCATTTGTTAACCCGAATGGCATCACTAACCACTCGTACAAACCATACCTACCGTGAAACGCCATCAACGGAATATTGTCCTCTACCACTCTTAGCTGATGGAAACCTATGGCCAAATCCAATTGGGAAAATACTCTGGCTTCACTACACTGATCAAATAAACCATCGATTCTCGGTAAATGATACCTATTCTTGATCGTTTTCTCTTTCAATTTACTATAGTCAATACACATCCTTAATGACCCATCTGGTTTCTTCACGAACACCTTGGCCGCTCCTTAAGGTGAACTGCTTGTTCTAATAAAAAATTTTCCTTCTAAATTCACTAGCTGCCCCTTCAATTCCTTCATCTCGGTAGGCATCATCCTACTTGGTGGTCTACTTACAGGTTCTGCTCCTGGCACAAGATCTTTTCGAAACTCAATGGCTCGCTTCGGTGGTAGTCCTGTGACTGGCTCAAAAACATCTGCAAACTCTCTTGCTACCAAAACTTGATTCAACTCTTCTTCTACTTCCATTGCATTCAGCGAAGCCCAAACACATGAGTCTGACTTCTCCACCGAGTATATGATTTGGTTATGACTATTGGGGTGTCTTAGCAATATTTTCCTATCTTGGCAAAATATCCTAGCATCATATTTATCTAACCAATCCATACCCAAAATGATCCCGAAGCCTACGAAATCAAAAACATACAAACTGCATGCAAACTTATGACCTAACAATTCAAGTTCTAACTAGTCACATCTCATCCACATAGTTGCATACCCTCCTATCGAATTCGCAAGCCTTAAGGAAGTAACAAGGTATAAGGGTTCTAAACATAACTTATCTACCAAACATCGAGGTATAAATGAATGCAATGAACCGATATCAAATAGTACCATAACTGGAATACTACGAATGAAAAGCGTACCTCCCATCACATTATGTCCCTTCTCAGCAGCTGTTGGTCTAGAAGATGATGGTTCCAAGGAAAAAACCTTTCCCTTGTCCACTCTGACTGGTTTTGGACATTGATTCTTATAATGTCCAATATGGTCACAGTCGAAGCACTTCACTCCTTTCTTATCTGCAACTTTTTTCCCTTTTCCAGATTGACATTCATGAGCATAATGTCCTTTCTTGTTGCACTTGTTGCAAACTACATCGGCCTTCCCTTTCTTGGCAACTCCTCTTTTCTGAGCTCCTTTCTTCTTTAAGAAATTCCTCTTCTTGCCCTGAGAATCATGGGTTTCAACCTGCGCTTCTCTTTCCTAGAAGTAGAAAGCATCTCTTCATTCCTGATTTCCATCTCCACTACAACTGTACTTGGATCATGAAGGTTTTGCATAGTCGCCATGGCAATCTCGGGTCATAACCCTTGAATAAACTTCTCGTTCCTTTTAATAACGGTGTCAATGGTAGCATATCTGTATCTGGACAACTCATCAAACTTTTTAGCATACTCAATCACTGACATCTCATCTTGCACTAAGTCCATGAACTTTCTCAGCAATACTGACTTGGCAACTTCAGACAAGAACCTCCCTTCGAATCTTCTTTAAAACTCTTCCTCGGGAACTCCCATGGTAACACCATTCCACCAATTAAGTGTTGCTCCCTGCAACTGTCTCGAAGAAATTCTTCTGTTATGCTCATCATCTAATCCCAAGTCGGCAAAAAACATTTCACAGTGCAATAACCAATTTTCTACTTCAATAGCATCCTTTGTTCCCAAAAACGGCTTCTCGCCAAGACTGGTAGAATCCCTGCTCAGCTTGGCATAGTTATTGCTAACTGGAGCCACAGGATTAGCTCCTCCAACATTCACAACATTACCCACAGCTATGCCTGCAGCTGCTCCGCCTTGCATTAGATTGACGAAGAATTGGTAAATCACCCCCATATCTTCTAGCAGGGTTCTAGCACCTATATTGGCATTTGCATTTGGATTAGCATTTGCCAGTTAACCCGAATTCCTTCTAGTATTGGGTCGAGTATTTCTATTAGTTGTGGTGCTACCTCCACCAAGATTTCCTCTTTTGTTTCATGCCTTCATATCTTCCTTTCTCTTAAATCTGCATACGAGTCTTAGTAAGATATAGAAGAATGGTCTAAGAGAGAGGGGGATACGTACTTATAGAAATATATATAACAAATGCAAGTACGTTACTGTGGCGTTAGCCCCAAACTCTGGTCTCATTCTCTGCTTCATTGGGTTATGTTTTGAAAATCTTTTAGGTTCAAATTTTGTTTTAAATTTTCATAAACCTATGCTATGATACCAACTTGTAACATCCCCCATTTAGAGGCCCAAAACTAAATGCTACGGATGCTGCAGTCATCCATAGTTATTAATGATCGGTGACCAAACGCGGTAATGTTAGATACATTGATATACCAGAAACACATGAATATGAAAAACTTTTAAACTCAATTTAAAATAAATTTCTCATTTCATTTCATATTCATTACATAATCCCATACGTAACCCACGTTCATAGAAATTACAATTTATTACAAAATACGCCAAGAGCGACATATGAAGATGCCCTCTTGGTTGATCAGAGTCTAAATATAGGCACTATACAACATTGACATTTCATCCAATAACATAGCGGAATCAAACAGAAAGAACTCCTAATAGTAAGCTTGCATCTTGCACGTCTCTGGAAGCTTATTTGCCTAAAGGAGAACCTGAAAACCTTAACTCTCAAGCTACTCAAAATCAATTGAGCAGCCGAGAGTTTAAGGGGAACATAAACTTGGAGTCAGTCAAACAGTCTTGTGTGAATAATAACCTACCATCTCGAACCATATAGATATCTAGTGAGACCATACCGCTTAGCGGAACGGGTTTTCCCTTCACTGGTATTTTAACCCAATTTATATAACCATATACTGTGCACCTACATCCACAATGGTTAATATATAAAATAATAAAATGTATCATGATGATATGCAAACAAGCAATATGCGCTGGATTTCCATCCCCATTTACCTGACTATTTGTCTCAAGTTATAGTTTATAGGGTCACTACTAACATATTAGTTTTCATGGGTTTGCTAATAAACTGTTTTAAGCTTACGAACTATCTGTCCGGTTTCATAGTTTTCATGGGATCACTAAGAACCTATTGGTATCTACCAACAACATTATATAACCATACTTTTCATGGGCTTACTATGAACACCAGTACGTTAGGCATGTCCGTTGGACGTGTGCAAAGAAAATTATGAGCAAATTCATTTTATTCTAAAATCATGGTCATATGTGCATAGATAATATTTGATATAAAAAACTATGCGAGCTAACTTCTTTTTGTATGCATAGAAAATATAGAGGTCTTGTGAATTTATGGTTGAGGTTGAAAGTGTGAGAGACAAAAAATTAGTTGAGAGGATAGTTTTGTGCTACATAAGCCTGAGAAGGATGAGGATTTTCTTATATTTATAATATTTAATTTAATTCTTTGAAAAATATTTATTTAAAAAACTTCAAAATAGAGTATTTCTATTATATATAAGTATGAACGCACCTCCGTTGGACTTGTACAAATACAATAGTTGATTCAATTTCTAAAATGAACATTAAACTTGTGCACGTGTTCCTAAAATTAACTAATACATATGAGTACTGAAGAAGGATCAATAAAAACAATGAATCACTTTTTATCCTCATTTAACATGAGAAAATACACAAAAAAATTGAAATTTGTTAATTCTTTTAGCATATTTGTACTTACTTTCAAACTTTGGGCGTACCCTTGAGTATCTATCTCACAACCTTTAACCATTCCAAAGTTCATCATTTATCTTTGCTACTCTACCCATGCTAAGTAAGAGAAGACATAACTATTGTGACAAAGCCTCTCTTCGCGAATACACGCTTCTGATTCCCTCCTTGGTCTAGCTTCCTAAGCTATCAGTTAAATTCGTTAATGTATTCATTCATATGGATATCTCATCAAACCATTAAGATGGACAACCACACCGTAATAAATATGAGTATAGCATTCAAGAATTTAGCAATATATCATATCTCTCATAGCCTTCCAGATCCAACTCTAATCCAATAATCATGCACATATCATACTTTTAAAATGAAAAAAAAACATAAAACCCACAAAAATCCAATTGGAGCATCTTTTACTTCCGTCCCATTGTCTTCTCCCTGATGTAAATTTCTTGTGGGTTTTCATTGTACACCATCTGTACAATTTCCTAGAGGTAGAAGGTAGAAGAAAATGTTACTTCTTGCTCTATTGCTTATGTAGGATGCAATTGTAACTATTCCTCGGATGTTAAGAGTAATGAGTTGAAAGCCACTAACAAAACGCTGGAAGGCTGAAGGTCCCATATTTATGGAAAAGGAGACCACCTGGACCATGCATATCCATTATGGTGTATATTTTATGTTATCAACCTGTTGGATTAAAGCATATTCCTTTACTTGTGATGGTAAGTAAGAATCTGGTCATGAGTATTATCATCTACAACTAAAAATGCAGATTGTTGATTGATATTAATAAACATATTGGGTTATGTTAGCATGTGTATACAATAAACAATTAATCATCTATTTTAGTAGTTTTCTTTATAATATTAGTTATGTATGTTATTTTTCTTACATTTGCAGGTAAATTACAGAGTTATGTCTGTTGCTTTTCTTACATTTCTAGGTAAACCATAGATTTTTTCATGTTATTTTACTTACATTTGCAAGAATACTATAGTATATAGCATGTCAAAATATTAGTCTCAAGTGTAATTTCTCAATTAATTATATTGATCGTGCTATAAGACATTTTCACATTCTTCTTCTATAATTGAATTAACCGACAATCAAAACTTTAAGTTAACAATATATTAAAAAATTAGGAACGTGCCTGAATTTATTAAGTGTATATAACAATAGTTACTATTTTATATTAGGTTGCAAAAATTTGTCAGGATGTTAAATAAGAAAAGGTTGGTCCTTTGGTAGATAAAATTAGAATATGTCTATAGTCAAAAGAGAAAAAAGTTTAGCAACAATCAATTCTGTAACAGTAAGTTTTGAAATTTATGACAATATTTATCAAGAAAATAAAGGAAAGGATTTGACCGAAAAAAAGAAACAATGGAGCCATGACGTGGGTAAAGCTAAAAATATGCATATGAAGTAATGGACTGGGTAAAACCATGGCACAATAAATCCAACTTTTTCTTCGTCTAATAAAACGTGCAAACTTTTTTACCATATTTTAAACTCGATCTTTTGGATGCACCAACACATTCTATCAAATTAGGTGGTTGGCCTATAGGCAATGACCGGTAACAATAGAAATTAGAAATATTTACTGTATAATCATGCATGTAAGAAAAAAAATTAAATCCTTTTTCTTCATTTTAACCGCATGATCATTTATCAATATCATGAATGTCATGAATGTGAAGAGTGTATAGTTTTCTCCCAATGTGCTTGATCAAACAATAATGAGAAATAAAATTAACTGATGTTCAAATTTACTCTTACTATAACCAAAGGATTCAAACTAACATGGAAACATTCTCAATTAGACACTTCTGTTAGAACATCCTTATATGTCATTATCTTCATACTAATATATTTGTCAACTACATTTCTATTGTGCCAATCAAAATATGAATTAATAATTAATAAATAAGTCACTTTGAGCTTTCCAAATCTTTTAGATATAGTTGACACTGGCACTATCGACACAAAGAACTACACAATGATAAACACCTAACATGAGAGTTAACCCTTTCACAAACATACAATTATTATTCGTTTACTAATCAAAACAATAATACTTTTTCGTTGCAAAATTCAAATTATCGGTGTAGATGCGAACAAAAGTTGATGTATATAGTGGGTTTTGGCAGTAAGTAGGGTTGTGTCTACTGTGGGGTTTTGGGCTCGGCTAGATGACTGGGACCGGTCTAGTTCAGGCGGAGGAGCAGTGGCGGACGGGCCGAGGGTTGGTGTTTGGGTGGGGAATAGGCAGGTGCAGGTCTCGGTAGTGGCAGGAAGCGGGTTTGGTCATATCTATGGTGAGGTTTTACTGTGCTAGGAGAGGTAGCGGCTGTAGCAAGCGAGAGGGGGCTAAGCAGCTTCTAGATCGTGGCCGAGGAGGTTGGTGGCTTCTGGTTTGGAGGTAGGTCTGGTTGCTGGATCTAGCAGTGAAGGCTGGAGACTTGGTAGGGTGGATGCCGTGGGTAGGTTGGGCGGAGGCTGGACGGAGGTGGAAGGGGAAGAGGCTGATGGGTAGAGGCGGGGTGGAAAAGAAATGGAAGGTGGTTCTAGGGAGAAGAGAGGGAGGCTAGAGGCACAAATGATTGAAACATCGAAATTACATAATCATGAAGTACTTTAAACAAAATACTATACAAAATCAAAACAATACCTTATTTTTAAGCAATTGATAGAGAAACTAAGAAAAGAAGTAGGGCAGCCTCAGATAATTCTCAAGTAAATATGTCATGTCTATGAAGAACTATTCCACATATAACTAGTTGGACTTTTGCTGAAGGTGAAGTAAAATTATAAAAAGTATGGTCGAAGAATTGGGAGAAAATGTCTGGTGGAGTTAGTGTGGGAGAACGTGGCAAGTTAAAATGACAAAATAACCTTCTTACATAAGAGAAATGAAAAGGGTCATTTCAGACTTTTCAAAAACTTCAAATGGAGCTATTCTCATTATATATAGATATTGGATTCTCCAATAACATCTCTCATGTCATAGATTTCATGGGCTGACTATGAACCTATTGATCTCTATCAATAACTTGTTCCGAACATAATTTTCATGGGATCACTAAGAACGTATTGGCCCTACCAATAACAATTTCCATACATATATTTCATAGGCTTACTAAGAACCTATCTAAACCAATAATCTTTGATCAACTTTGGGCATCCTATATTCTGGTTCACCGGACCTCCTAGATACAATTCTACTCACATAAGAGTCAATTCAATACTTGGTCAACTTAGCCGGTTATTCTGCCCTTAACATCCCAAAATGCAGTTATGGGTTAATTATGAAGTGAATATGATTAAAGAAGCATACATGATAACTGATCAAAACATAACAATATAAATATCCATGATTTAATTCCTTGTAATTATTTTCTACTAAAACATGGTTAATACCCTTAACCCACTATCCTTGGCAAGGAAAACTTCCTCTAAGATTTCAAATTTTAAATGCCATTTCAAAACACTTTAACATTGCCATGGGTTTACCTTTAAAAATAAGATTGGGTTTTAGTATTTAAAAGCTAAGCCTTTCGACTAAGTCCTTCGAATCATTGTGACATCATGAGTTACCCTCCATCACTCTCCCTTCGAAAGCATTACTTAAAATCTTAGACCTTCTCTTTCGAAACCATTAAAAACATACCTTTCGAAAGCATTGGAAACCTTCTTTTTGAAACACTAAAAACATACCTTTCAAAGGCATTTAGTTCAAGTAAGAATTTATGGAAGCATAGCTTCGAAACCATTTGAAAGTATCTCTTTCGAAATCATTGGTTTAACATTAAATATAACTATTGGGTCAAACAGAACAAAAGTGAAAGTATCCCTCTCCAAAGCATTGATCTCAAGTAAAATAATTGGGGAAGAGGATAGCTTCGAAACCAAACTTTCGAAACCATTGCCTCCAAAACTCTTATTAAAAGTGGCTAAAACAACCCATTCGAAAGCATTGAGGAAGCGGCTTTGAAGTTTAAAAGGACGAAAGCTTCCCTTTCGAATACTACAAAGAAAAGCGACTCATTCGAAAGGTATGAATGTGGTAGCTAGGTATCGAATAGGATCGAAAGCGGCAACAATTTTGAAAGCTTTTTTTTTTTAAAAAGGCAAGTTCATTGATTTGAAGGCTAGTAAAAGTGGCTTCAACCCCTTCGAAAGAATATTTTAAAATCAAAGGCAAGTAATGGATTCGAAAGCTTTAAAGAATGGCTTCAACCAGTTCGAAAGCATGCCTTTGAAACAGTCCCTTCCTCCTTTCTCCAATACACTACGTATCAATTACTTGATACCATGTGCATTGGTTTCGAATGGGTGCGAAAGGTCATTAGCGAAAGTATGGTGATGGAAGCAAGCAAATGGAATTGGCGAAGTTGTAATTCGAAAAAAAAACTGATTTTTATGCCTTTCAAAGTAATTCCTTTTTACCTAACTTGCCTAATTTGTCAAAATATGATTAGTCGCCAATTCTTTATAAAATCTCTTTTCTGAAGGCTGTCGAATTCAACAATTATCAAATGAAATCATTTTAACAAATAAGCCCTTCCCCTTAACAAAACGTTTAAAACATTTAAGTCCTCTAACTTAAATAATTTAATAACCATAGTAAAACACTTAGGAAAAATCCTCAAAAATCACAATTATTCACTTTTACTATGTTTTCTAGTATATATCTAAATTTTAGACCCGAAAACAGTACTTGATTGACTTAAATAATTTAAACCCAAAATTATCTATTTCTTCCATTCAAAATTCATAATAAATTATCCATAGCTTGGAATATTATAAGAATTTAAATCCATCTCCAAAATAACGTTTTACATAACATATTCAAACATCATGGCATTCGAAAATTTATTTGCACGATTTTAACCTTAAAATCGAATTATATTATCCCACAAAAATCCTTGTTTAAACTATAACATGGCATATAAATCAAAGCATATCATCATTCATCCATCCAAACGTTTTAAACCTTAAACCTGAATTAAAACATTCAAGAAGACTTATATGAGATGGTTTAGATCATTATTCACCTTGTTTGGATACGGAACTTGAGATTTGTTTATGTTTTTGTTTTTGTAAGAATGTAATGAGAATGAAAAATGTTGTAAGAGTTTTAGGGGTTATGGGGTTCGGCTATTCCTATATTACCTTTGCCCTATTCTCTTAAGTATTAAACTTATAAATCATTCTTATACATCAATTTAGTTAAGGCATAACCCTAATTAGATCTCAATTCCCTTATCACTCTAGTCTTTACATTATTCTATTTAATTTATCTATTAAATCTTCTGAATAATGCTATTTAAAATTAGGGGTGTTGCACTATTAATAATGATTATTTACACTAGTTCCCTTCGTCCACACTATACCCATTTAGGATATATGGAATTTTTTTATGGTCAAAATTCCAATATTATCCACATTTAACCCACTTAATCCAAAAACAAAGTCCTTGGTTCGATTATAACTTTTATTAT
Organism: Allium fistulosum; assembly: GCA_030737815.1. Lineage (NCBI taxonomy): Eukaryota > Viridiplantae > Streptophyta > Magnoliopsida > Asparagales > Amaryllidaceae > Allium > Allium fistulosum. Next base: position 1,361,272,162 of record CM060902.1, on the reverse strand, counting down.
TAAACGAACTACTCTGCCCAAAGATTTTGACTTTGAGTTAACTACAGTTGACCGTCATACTAACCTGATACAACTAAGGAGTCGAATTCTATATTGAATAGTGCTTCACTTCCAACGGTTCAACTCAGACCCATGGAGTTTTTCGATGGTCATCATGCCATAATTTAACTATAATCAAAGTGAAGCATCCACATTGAAGTTCAATAGTATCCTCAAGTAGACAGAACTGTATAACATCATCACTTTGAGATTTCCCATTTGACCTAGTTGCTATTAACCAACAGGAACTCTCGGATGATTAATTTCATGGTTATCCAATAACTACGAGTACGTAGCCCCTTGGTACCCTAAGCAGGCGTAAGTAATGCACTGTCCAACATTTGGAGAGTGTTGTGTACTCCAGTCTCAATAGATATATTGATGTCCTTTCTCGAAATACCTTGACCATGAATATTTAAAACAAATATTATTTGGGTTGTGATTAATTACTCATGAGTGCAACTGTTTGCAATTTCAATCTTATAATATTTTATTAAGGACTTTCTTATAAATATACTTTAATTTTTACAATATAAAAAGCATATATAAAAAATCAAACACCTTTTATTTCAAACGAGATTTACTATAGAGTTGGATAGTTTAAAATAAATTACATAATTGCCCATAGGGCATACCTCCAACTCTCTCAACAACCTCCATGCTTCCACTAATTCTACAATGGAGCTAGGATTTTTTTTCCTGTGTAATTAGAATAAGGGAGAGCAAGGCTATTTATAAACAACTTGATTTCAAATATCTAATACCTTTCTCTCAAGATCTAAGGACCAAGTCCCTTTCCCCCTTTAGCCCGTAGCATAGCCGGCCATACCTTTATTAGTTTGTGGACTTCGAGCCTAAACAATAAATCAAACATATTAATTATTTAATTAATTACTTAAGGCCAAATATTTAATTAAATAGGTATACAACAATTATAAATTTTTTAGTTAATTTTAAGGCATCAAGTAAATAATTAAAATGCCAAAAAGTTCAATGCAACATTTCTGTTAATTTTATTATTAATTTATAACATTTATAAATTAATTTCAATTGGTTAAACTCAAAAATTAGCTAACAACGATGTTGTGTTGATTCTTTGGTGTTAACTCGATCCTTAGTCAATATTTAAAAAAATTAAATAGTGAAGCTTGTACGGACTTTGCTGAAGCACAGTATCAAGCACAAGTTCATCCTCTTATAGATCATTTAGGGGAAATCCAATTTCTAATCATTTTTAAGCTACACCTTGTAATGATATTTTATGCACATTTTTTTTTCGTTATCACAATTTCATTAAGATATCTTAACTTCGATCAATGGTCTAAAACTGTAGTAATAACTGTAGTTAATTGCATATACAACTTTAAAGTTCTTAGTTCAATCCGATAACATTTATTGATTAACCTGTTTACTATGTCCAAAAATTTTGACTTTAAGTTGATTACCAATTGCAGTGATATTAAACCTTTTACAACATAGGAGATGGATCTCCTCTTGAGTATTGTCTCACATCAAGTAGTTCAAAGTATACCTAACTATGGCCATAACATGATCACAATGTCATGTGATCGACCATAATCAAAGTATAATCTAATTACTTAAGATCCATTGTACCCTCAAATCTAAAGACTAACGCACGTTGTTATATGAGATCTTTTATTTTGACTCGGTTGTATTAACCTATGGAAGACTATCGTCGAGCCATTTTGTGATTGTTTCAAATAACCACAAGTATGTAATACCTTGGTGTCCTTAATAGTCATGAGTAATTCACCATTCATCATATGGAGAACATTACATACACTAGTTTCAATGGACATATCGATATCCTTTTCTTGATACATCTTGACTGGGAACATTTAAGGAGTAATGTCACATCCAAAATTTGGCCTAACAACAAAGCTTAATAATAAGGTTGAATGTTAATTTTGTAGAAGTTCCACTTGGACAAATATGCAAATTCAAAATAAAAAAGTCCTTTGTCACAATATGTCAATTATGATTTGACCTAAATGGCCATTAAAGTTCTAATTCGAGCTTTTAATTATGCTTTAATTACAATGAAAAATGAAGAAGAAGAAGAAGATAATATAGAAATTCACCCATTTTAAGTGGGTTACTGCCTAAATATAGGAAAATTACAGTGTTGGATTCTAGACACGTGGTGAATACATCCTTGGACGGTTGAGATTTTCTTAGTCGGTTGGTGATGTGGCACGCTATCGAGATGACATGTGGCATGAGTTCCTTTTTCCTTCTTTCCATGCTGATGTGGCAAAGCTAGACTAATAGGAAACTAACATGTGGATGATCAAAGTAGTTCTAATGGATTTGAAGGCATTTTTCTAGATGTTCGATAGAACTTTTTAGACATGTATAGCACTTTAGTATTGTAACATCCTGGTATTTTGGACCATTCGCATCCGCACATGTCGAACTTGAATTGCTCAAAATATCATATTGTTAATTTATATTTAGAAAAACTCAACATATACAGTAAATAAATAAATCACAGAATCACAGACACAGAGTATTATAACAATAAGCAGTGGAAACAAAAGAATAGTAGTTCATGAAGATGTGTTTATTAAAGGCTTAAACAACTTAAGTAGACAAAGTTTTTGCAAATTTAATTTATCAAACATCATTAATACTTTCACACTAGTAATGTGAAGTCGGTCATCTATACATAAAAGAGTGACACGACTGGCTTTCATGCAAGCTATATCTAATGTCTTTACAACGTTTTATTCATTGGTTCACATTTTCTCGAAGGTGGACCACAAATTTTTTTCTGCTGTAATCTTGTATTGAGATTTTCCTTTTTTAGGACAAATTACATATCCCTATAATATATTTATATTCGATTAAATGAAAAATGCTAAGCTTATCAACATATAATCTAACACCAGACCTATACGGGTATATTGGCAAATTGCATATACCCCGAAATATATTAATGTTCAGTAAAATGAGAAATGCTAACCATACCACTTGATAACCTAACACCAAACCTATATGGCTTCGCTAATGCTCCTAACATATTACTTAAGCATCAATGATGCCTTTGTATGATTTTAAATTCAAAATATTTAGAAATTTTTTTGCCAGTATTCAGACAAATGAGTTATTAGTCATGCTTGGAATGAGCAGTTAAGCTGGGAAGAAATTACTATCTACAAGTTAAATTTTGTTTTAATCACTTAGTTGACCATCTTTTTCACACACTAATTCTCAATTTAAACATATCTTCACTTATATAGTATATGAAAAAGTGATTGATTGCTTACGCTAAAGAAATTGGTTTGAGTATAGGATGTTTTGTTGTTAACTTCACCAAGTGAAATTGATCTGCATTTACATATAATGATCTAATTTTCAAGACCAATTTACAGAATCATTATCCAAAATTTTCTTTCTTGATTTCATTTTTAATAGTAAGAACGAGATTAACTTAAGATGTAAAAATTTACTAGGTATTTTCTGTAGCAATGCACTAACTAGGTATCCCTTCAGCATAATGATTATCTTAAGTAATGAGTTCAATCAAAAATAAGGAAGACACTCATCTATTTGAAAATAACCACTTAATACTTTTTTAACCAATCAAACTGAATACTTCTAATAAGCGGAATTTTTAGAAAATTTAACACATTCAGTAAGTGTCGATCAAAAAACAAACATACATTATTCATACAAGAATGAAAGCATAATTCAACTAATTTTACCTGTTCTATGTTGTGCCTTGAGGAAAGAAGAAACCTTTTCCCCAAACCCTTGAATAGACACTGAAGGCCCAACGCAGGCATGCCACAACTCATTATAAAGGAAATCTTCTGATTTATGTTATTTGTTCTGATCGCCATAGCCATTGCTTGGAGTAATTTGGTGTTTTCTCATTGTAAAATCTCCAATCTGCAAACAATAATCTGTAGTTTGCACTATTACCTCTTATTTCTTTATGAATTCTTCATATAAAATAAATATAAAAAATATGTTCAAATGGTCTTGTAAATAGCATGCAAAGTTAGATCGTGTCGGTGAATTCTCTGCTCAAGTCTGTCATGCGTCCCTCTGTACAAATCTGAGCAACAACCAAAATCTTATAAGCCAAAAAAAATTGCTAATGTAGGGTTCGGTGAGGGTGTTACCAAAGGATTGAAGCGGGTTGAAGTAAAGTAAGAAAATAGAGAAATCAGGATGAAGATGAGAAAGATGGAGCGAATAGAGAGGAATACTTTGCGCATTAAAAATTGTTAGATCAGATGAAGATGACTTTTCCTGGGTTTTAATTGTTTTTGGAAGAAAGAGAAGGGAACTATAGAAGATAGGAGTGTGGAAATAATATCGAAAGAACGTGGCCTCAAAAATAAATTGGTAGCCCACCTTAAAATTTTCGCTATATAGCGTTTGCATTTTTTTCCCAAGGATTATTACAAGATTAAAATAGCATGGTGCCTTCAAACGCTAACCTCAAATGCAATTAATTAGTACTTTTGTTGTAGTGGTATATAACCAATTTGGCCCAAATGTTGATTTTAAAGAAGTAAACCCAATGCTTTCGAAAGGGGTACTTTCGTATGTTTTGAAGCTTTATGTTTTAAAAGACGACTTAATACTTTCGAAAGGTACCAATGGTTTCGAAAGAGGATATTTTACCAAGTGTTTTGAAAGGTATGTGTACCATGTTTTGAAAAGAAGTCTTTTCTTTCGAAGGAGGCTATCCAGGGTTTCGAAAGAGGCATTTTTATGATTTCAAAACACAACCCAATCTCAATTTTAAAAGTAATAACCATGGCATAAATAAAGATTTTTGAAATATTATTCATATTTTTAGTAACCCATAACTGTATCTTGGGGAAAGGACAGAATAACCAGTTAGATTGACCCAGTAGTGAATATAACTTAACAGACATTAACTTCTTAATCTGATAATATTGGCAGGGGCCAATAGGTTTACGGTAAGCCCTTGAAAACTATATGATATTGGTAGGACCAAGAGGTTCATAGTCAGCCCATGAAAACTATGATTTGATACTGGCAAGGGCCAGTAGGTTTGTAGTTAGCCCATGAAAACTATATCCGGATTAAGATATTGGCAGTCAGCCAATAGATTCCTAGTTAGCCCATGAAAACTAGGATAAGAAATATGATAGTGGAGATACCAATAGGTTCTTAGTAATCCCATGAAAACTAAGTAATTGGAAAGATTAATAGGTTAATAGTAACCCTAGAAACTATAATTAAGACAGATAGTCAGAATGAATGGGGGATGGATAATCCAAAATTGATTTACTTGTTTTGCATATCATCATTATATTTTGAAATACTATGTTTTACCCATTGTGGATGCAGGAAGCATAGTATATGGTTTTGTAAATGTTTTGGGATATTAGTGAGAGGGAAACCCGTGCCAAGCGGTGTGGTCTACTAGATATCTAAATGGTTTGGGATGGTAGATTATTATTCATACCAGGCGTTTTGTCTTACTCAAAGTTTTTGTTTTCCCCTTAAACTCTCGGGTACTCAATTGATTTTTTAGTAGGTTGAGAGTTAAAGGTTTTCAGGTTTTCTCTTTAGACGAATGAAGCTTTCGAAGGCGTGCAGGAGGCAGATAGTATCAAAAGGTATTTTATTTCTGTTGTGTGTTTGGTGGTAAAAGAAAACTGTTTTTATGCCTTAGTATGTACTCTGATCAACCAAGGGGGCATCCCCACATGTCGCTCTTGGCGTATTTTGTTATTATATGTTTTTTGAATGTGGTCTGTGAATAGGATTATGTAATCAAATTGAAATGTTTTGAAATGGAATATGGATTTTATTTGCTGTTCAAATTTATACCATATTCTTGTGTTTCTATTTATCAATGTATCTAATATCGCCATATTTGGTCGTCCAGAATTAATAACTATGGATGGGTGCAGCATCTATAGCCATTAGTTTTGGGCCTTCAAGTAAGGGGATGTTACAAGTTGGTATCTGTCACATCCCGAAATTTTCGACTTTCGAAAATTCAACATCGATACTCACTTTATCGACTGCCGAACAATCGAGTGCCGGAAACTCCAATAGTGAGGGTTTTAAGAAAAAGAAATAGAAGAAAAGATAGAAGAAAAAGAGAAGAAGGAAGAAGAGAAGAATAACAGAACAACAACAGAGAACAGAAACAGAACAATATCAGAATCTTACACATCGCAGCGGAACAGCATATAATAGATAAATGAATAATCTTTAAAACAAAGAACTATATCATTTTATATATACATCAATCATCAGAGTCAATATACAACAATGGACAGTTATATAACTTGTCCTCATACAGAGTATACAGCGGAATAAATACTATCAGATACAAATACTACGTCTCGCCATCCAGCTTATCTCCGAAGCTCCAGAATATCCAGAATATCCTGATAACATAACTCTAGGCTGCCCGTGTGGAAATTTGTGGGCACCCAGAGTTTAGAAGGGAAACAATAAACTCCGAGTCAGTCATGGTGACTGGTGTGAGATCGTAAAACAGTTATTTATCTTTAAAATAAATAGCAGAGAATTTTAAAGTCAATTCGCAATGCTTTTGGAAAATGAAACTACCATAAGACCTCCCACCACACACACAATGCAAACGCAGACTTGGAGGAGATTTCTTCTTATGATAGTCAAAGATGCTTACTACGCAAAATCAAATTCTTTTTGATATTATTATTAGTGCATAGTGTAGAAATCATTTCGAAAGTATAATATTAATCTTAGCCAACATACGACCAGTATCGTATGCCTACTATAGCTACCATCTAAACAGTGGTGATCACCGTACGTAAATGGCAGGTTCTACAACTAATACCGTACAAAGTTCGTTTTGGAGTTTGGATTTCCAACAAATGGTCAGGCTAAGGAACTTCCTATCCACGATGGGTACGTCCCTGGAATAGACGACCCGAGAACCTAACCGGATCTCTGCCAACACAAGGCCGGGTTACCTCTGCAAAAATAGGTAACTACTGACACGCGTATGCCATCCCCCGATCGTCACCGATCTTCCCGAGGATCCCCGATTTCCAACAAACCACATAGATAATAATAATGCAGTAACCACAGAGGTTAAGTATCTGGGCTCCATACCATGATACCACCTTTATCCAGAAGGAATGACATACACTAAGGGGCGCTACTCCCTAGAACCTTGCTGCATTCGTCCTGTTTCGACCATTTCCGGGGTGTGAGGCTCGACGAAGTCTCGTCCACAAAGCTACGCTTTCTCAAAAAGCCCTGCTTCGGGTCAAACAAAATGATCAACCTATGATCACAAAGATATAAGATCAAACAAATGATCATATCACAAATGATCAAACACTGATCATTTCACAGCAACACTCAGTATGCCACGTTACCAAATTGGGATATATCGCTGATAAATTTCAACTACATAACCTCTGAGCTCGTACGTCTCAGAGAAGGGTGTTAAGCTAAGAGAATAAATTCTCCGCCACCAACAGAAATGTATTTGAAAGAAATCAGCTTTATATCTCAAATTGTAACGTCAGACACACAATCCATACAAGTCTGTTCCGGGATCGAACAGAACCGAAGGCACTTCTTACGAAGCCCTTGCACATCCGGATAATTTTCAATCACGTTAGGACTTCCCGTCACTAAGGGTGATAAAACCTCTAAATCGAAGATCAGTCGATGTAGAGTAACTCGACGGTAATCCTTTCGTTTTCAAAAACATCCGGTCTTCAACACCGGTCTTCAAATGCGATTCATAACGACGCATCACATATTCGGAATGGGTTATACGACCCCATGGTCCTTTCCCGGTTAACCCGAATAGTGAGCGATTTTTCAAAAATAAGTGTGACATTCAAATTCATCCAATTCACAACAAATAACATTCAAGGTAATTATTGATAGTCGGTTATTTAACTATCAATAAAGATGCGCAACATCATCAGATTCCAAAGAATTTCCAAATTATTTCATCTTCAAAAATATCTTTACTAGATATAAAATTTCCACACTTTAAAAATAAATCAACGTTTATTTTTAAAACAAATTCCCATTCCATTTATAAATTCCATAGTGAATTTATATCTTCAAAATATCTACTGATATACGATTTTCAAATCGTTTTCAATATTCATTTTCATTTTATCTTTAAGAAGATAAAATCTCAAAACGTTTCATTTCATTTTGGAAATGCATTTCCCTACTTATTTAATAAGTATTTCACAAATCCTTTATTTTCAACACTTAGAAAATATTCGATATACTTAAATCAAATTAAGTATATATTTCATTCTTTAAGGAAATCTTTTTTTATAACAACATCAATTTGAGTCAAAACGAATGTTGCGTAAAACATCGTTACGACGACTCGAAATCACTAGTATAGGGATTCGGAATTTAGGTAGATATATAAATCCCAATACTATATAAAACATTTCCTTTCGGAAATCATTTACTATAACAACAGTGTTATAGTCCATCATCTCCTTATTTTCTCGAAAACGTCTATTTCAACAATAAATGTTGAAATCTATGATTTCGATATTTAACACGTTTTAAAACATCTTTTAAAACAATTACTTCATTTTATAATATCGTTTCTCCAGAACATATCCATTTTCCTTAAGAGTATATTCACTGTCCAAAATCGTGAATATAATTCACTTAACTAAATTTCAGCCATCTCTACACGTTTTATTTCAATAAAGATTCGCTATCCAAAATCGCGAATATATCTTCTTTAAAAATCTTCTATATTTAATTTATCAAACTCCATCGATTTTGAATTTATAAAACAACGTTTATAAATCCTATTTCTATATTTTTTTAACAACTTTGATTTATCAATCTTCTTTATTAACGATCCGATCAATATTCCATTTAAAAGCAGAAATCCAATTTATAAGTAAATTTTTTTATAATCATTCATTCTACAACTTCATTCTTTATAAATCTATAAATTTCATATCTTTACAATTTATAATTCTATACATTTCATATCTTCACATTTTATAATTATAAATTTCATATCTTCACATTTTATAATTATAAATTTCATATCTCTTATAAAACATATTTTAAAATTCCAATAACTTTAATTGATAAATATCAATTTGATACATCTTTTTATATACATTGGTTTAAGAATTTAAAAATCTCAACTTAAACCATTTCATAAATTTCTTAACTCTTTATTTCAAAAGAAATTACTTCTTTGTTAAAATTCACAAAATCTCAACTTTTATAACTTAAAAGTTTTAACGTTTATCTTTTTAAAGTCAATCAATTCAACAATTTAAATAAATGTATATTTTCAAAGATCACTTTTAAAATTTCACTTTTAAAATCAACATCGTTATTTTTAAATTTCAAAATTTGAATCCGATGATGCAACGCATCAATTAGCCAATCACAACAGTCAATATCATATCTCAACATATGACAACATAATATATATCAACATCTGTAAATAAATAAATACAGTTGAGGAATCCAGTTGGATCCCTCCAACCTGTTTCCCTGCATCCAAAGATGTTAGCACAATACCAATTCCGCTCCAGTACGGAATTATCGCGGTATATAGGTTTTTATAAATCCGCTTACTAACGGCGCAATAGGGTCTCATCCGCTATACGAGGCGGGAAATCAATCAATCCAATATATACATATGCCAATATGTATATATTCCTATATATAGATATATCCTAAAATATCTAATATCAACAATCCAAACAGACAATCAAACAATAACTGAAAATTCCACTTTCATTTTTGAGTGAGAAAAATCTCACCTTCGCTTTTATTTAGCGATCCCATTTCCAATCCAATTTGTTTCCTTGACTTTATTCGACCTTGTATAACAATTTAGACAATTTGTTAATTATTCGAATAAATCGAACCCTTAATTACCATTTAACAATCCAATTAAATTTTGAACTAATTTTCTTTTATTATTATAAATTTGCTCGTTCAATATATCTCTGTAAAATAAAAATCTGATTTTACAATTTCTTTTCAACCGATACATCTATTTACAAACAGAGATCCAACTGTATATAATTTTTGAATTGAAATTTAAAATAGAAAATGTACCTCACAGACAAACGCAGATTTCACCACTTAGACGAACTCGTCTCCGGCCTCGACTTCGACATCGAGAAATCCTAACTGCCACGACCCCACTGCCCAGCGATGATACGCTGCCCCTCCTCGACTCCGACAAACCCCCCAAATCGACATCGCCTGCACGCGAACTCGAGTCGCGAATCAGACTCGATCGAGTCTCCCCAAATTCGTCGCCCCCTAATAACCTCGTGCCCGCGTCCACAGGAACGCCGCCGCCGTCATCGCCTGGGTCGCTGCCGTTCGCTCGCCCACGAAGTCGTGAGTGATTCGCGATGCCCCACGTCCTTCAACCTCGCGCGCGCCGTTTCGGCTGAGTCGTGCCTCCACCTAGAGTCGCGCGCGCATCGATTTCCTCATGCAATCGACTTCCAGTCGCTCGCGATTTACTTGAATAAATTTGAAAAACGAGGTGCCATTATTTAATTTATGAAGAGGGATGAACTTGAATTCGTGAATGAGTTTGAAGGGGGAGAGAAATTGACGCGATTTGTTAAGTTAGTTGGTCGGCCATTTTTTTTTCTTCTGAACAAAATTCGTGAATTGAATCGAAGAGGGAGATGGTTATTTAAAATTGAAGACGCATGTTCTCCACGATTCCTCCCCGTGATGCTCGGCATGTTTTAGGCGTAAACAACGGGCATGTTTTAAGGAACGAATGGTAATTGATGTGACCAATTTAAAATTTAAATTTAAATCAAATTCGTTTAAATTTCAATGCGTTTATCTATCGTATGCACACATAACGACTCTGAAAAATACGAAATTGGAAATCCGGTAATAATTAAATATTACGGACCTAATGGAACTGGTTTCGTCGAATTCCGAGACTGTGTGAAAATTGACTATTTTTAAATATCGATTCGAACAATTAAATTCAATACTACACAGAACAGTTTCAAATTCAATCCTGACAGTTCGATTAGCTTCGGTATTATCAATACGAATTTTAAAAGCTTTCGAAATAATTTTCTTCAACTTAAAATTGAAGATATAAATTTTTATTCAACTCTCAATATATTAAATTTTATACTTTTAATCGTCAAATTCAAATGTATATCGGGGATTCAAATTAAATCATCGTTCAAATATTTAAAATCAATTAAATATTTTCAATTTAATTTGGTCAAAATTCTGGGTCGTTACAGACTTCCCCCCTTAAAAGAATTTCGTCCTCGAAATTACAAGTTAGAGAAAAGTGGTCCTTAACTCGTCTACTATTTTTCACAATCCAATAGTTTTATCAATTTTTTCAAAACAAATCTTCTACTAAAGATTCGTTATCATTTCTACTAACTTTCCAACAACATTTTCATAATTCTCAAACATCATTGTTTTCCTTAACAATTCAAATTTAAATTCAAATTCAAATTTAAACTTTCAAAATTTTCTCAAAAATTTTCTAACACTCGAAATTTTTGAAAAATTTCGCCAGCGTCTCCTTTGCGCGGCTAATACGGTACGACTACAAAACGTCCCTACGGACTCTCAGATTTCAAAAAGAAAAAGAAAAAGCCAAGCGGCTAGACAAGAAATCATCAAAAACTCATATTATAATTCAAATACGTACCTTTTGTCGAGCAATTCAAATTATTTGTGAAATCAAATTCAATTCCCTTTATACCTGTATATCTACTAGCCATAATAACTAGTTATAACATCCAACTATTTTGCAAATTTTATTACAAAATTTTCAATTCATACTTCTTGTACATTTTTACTTCACTTTATTTTTTCACAAATCAAGTTCAATTCCCATTTTGTTTATTTTCAAATTCAAAATGAATTTTAACTTTCAATTTCATTTTCTGGCACTTGCAATCGCAATTTATTCATTCACTCACTAATTCATTCATTTTTCAATTTGAATTTCATTCTAATCAAATTTCAATATTCTATAAGTTATCAACTTATTAATATTTCGTAAGTATTTGAAATAGGATTCCAGAGTCGTTTCCACTTTTTCAAAACCATTTGAAAACAATTCAAATTCCATTTGAATTTCCAAACAAAAACCCAAATTTCAAACAACTTTCCATTTAAAACAATTTGGCAGCAATTTCTCTTTTGGAAACCCAAAAATGAACATCAGTGATGCTGCAGTCATTACCGAAGTTATTTTCCAGCGACCGAAAAGAGTTTAGAGCTTTTATCTCTCCAAAATACTTTTCAAAACCTTCGAAATTCATTTCCAAGCCAAAAAGAATTTAAACATTTCAAATCTCCAAAATTTTCAAATTCTTTTCAAACATTTCCAAAAACTTCTCTGGAATCTCGTTTTAAATTACAATTCACATTTATAATTTACATTCTTTAGTTTCATTTGTATACGAATTTTATTTCTTAAATCTTGGAGTTATAATTTCCAGTTCGTATTCAATTTCAAATTTAATGATAACCTTTCAACATTATCACTTTCCTAACATCCATGCAACCATATACTATAGTACTTCATAGAAAACCATTTCTTTTCTATATAAAAATAGTTTTGGGTAAAATTATTTCATTCACCCTATTTTAAAACAATACTATGTCGTCTTGCCTCGTTTAAGTGTTTAGAAATCCCTATCGATAATATGGCGTCCCACATACCGACCAAAATTCACAAACATCTTAACGGATAAGCAAACACAATATAAAACATTTTTATATATTCACTAACAAATACGCGCTCGTATCTATTATTACACTCAACTCATTCTAGAGTACTGCTGACTCTATCTCTAATGAGTAACACCCAACCGAGCAGGGTTGTCGCTTAACCATACGCTCCGATACCACTTGTCACATCCCGAAATTTTCGACTTTCGAAAATTCAACATCGATACTCACTTTATCGACTGCCGAACAATCGAGTGCCGGAAACTCCAATAGTGAGGGTTTTAAGAAAAAGAAATAGAAGAAAAGATAGAAGAAAAAGAGAAGAAGGAAGAAGAGAAGAATAACAGAACAACAACAGAGAACAGAAACAGAACAATATCAGAATCTTACACATCGCAGTGGAACAGCATATAATAGATAAATGAATAATCTTTAAAACAAAGAACTATATCATTTTATATATACATCAATCATCAGAGTCAATATACAACAATGGACAGTTATATAACTTGTCCTCATACAGAGTATACAGCGGAATAAATACTATCAGATACAAATACTACGTCTCGCCATCCAGCTTATCTCCGAAGCTCCAGAATATCCAGAATATCCTGATAACATAACTCTAGGCTGCCCGTGTGGAAATTTGTGGGCACCCAGAGTTTAGAAGGGAAACAATAAACTCCGAGTCAGTCATGGTGACTGGTGTGAGATCGTAAAACAGTTATTTATCTTTAAAATAAATAGCAGAGAATTTTAAAGTCAATTCGCAATGCTTTTGGAAAATGAAACTACCATAAGACCTCCCACCACACACACAATGCAAACGCAGACTTGGAGGAGATTTCTTCTTATGATAGTCAAAGATGCTTACTACGCAAAATCAAATTCTTTTTGATATTATTATTAGTGCATAGTGTAGAAATCATTTCGAAAGTATAATATTAATCTTAGCCAACATACGACCAGTATCGTATGCCTACTATAGCTACCATCTAAACAGTGGTGACCACCGTACGTAAATGGCAGGTTCTACAACTAATACCGTACAAAGTTCGTTTTGGAGTTTGGATTTCCAACAAATGGTCAGGCTAAGGAACTTCCTATCCACGATGGGTACGTCCCTGGAATAGACGACCCGAGAACCTAACCGGATCTCTGCCAACACAAGGCCGGGTTACCTCTGCAAAAATAGGTAACTACTGACACGCGTATGCCATCCCCCGATCGTCACCGATCTTCCCGAGGATCCCCGATTTCCAACAAACCACATAGATAATAATAATGCAGTAACCACAGAGGTTAAGTATCTGGGCTCCATACCATGATACCACCTTTATCCAGAAGGAATGACATACACTAAGGGGCGCTACTCCCTAGAACCTTGCTGCATTCGTCCTGTTTCGACCATTTCCGGGGTGTGAGGCTCGACGAAGTCTCGTCCACAAAGCTACGCTTTCTCAAAAAGCCCTGCTTCGGGTCAAACAAAATGATCAACCTATGATCACAAAGATATAAGATCAAACAAATGATCATATCACAAATGATCAAACACTGATCATTTCACAGCAACACTCAGTATGCCACGTTACCAAATTGGGATATATCGCTGATAAATTTCAACTACATAACCTCTGAGCTCGTACGTCTCAGAGAAGGGTGTTAAGCTAAGAGAATAAATTCTCCGCCACCAACAGAAATGTATTTGAAAGAAATCAGCTTTATATCTCAAATTGTAACGTCAGACACACAATCCATACAAGTCTGTTCCGGGATCGAACAGAACCGAAGGCACTTCTTACGAAGCCCTTGCACATCCGGATAATTTTCAATCACGTCAGGACTTCCCGTCACTAAGGGTGATAAAACCTCTAAATCGAAGATCAGTCGATGTAGAGTAACTCGACGGTAATCCTTTCGTTTTCAAAAACATCCGGTCTTCAACACCGGTCTTCAAATGCGATTCATAACGACGCATCACATATTCGGAATGGGTTATACGACCCCATGGTCCTTTCCCGGTTAACCCGAATAGTGAGCGATTTTTCAAAAATAAGTGTGACATTCAAATTCATCCAATTCACAACAAATAACATTCAAGGTAATTATTGATAGTCGGTTATTTAACTATCAATAAAGATGCGCAACATCATCAGATTCCAAAGAATTTCCAAATTATTTCATCTTCAAAAATATCTTTACTAGATATAAAATTTCCACACTTTAAAAATAAATCAACGTTTATTTTTAAAACAAATTCCCATTCCATTTATAAATTCCATAGTGAATTTATATCTTCAAAATATCTACTGATATACGATTTTCAAATCGTTTTCAATATTCATTTTCATTTTATCTTTAAGAAGATAAAATCTCAAAACGTTTCATTTCATTTTGGAAATGCATTTCCCTACTTATTTAATAAGTATTTCACAAATCCTTTATTTTCAACACTTAGAAAATATTCGATATACTTAAATCAAATTAAGTATATATTTCATTCTTTAAGGAAATCTATTTTCTATAACAACATCAATTTGAGTCAAAACGAATGTTGCGTAAAACATCGTTACGACGACTCGAAATCACTAGTATAGGGATTCGGAATTTAGGTAGATATATAAATCCCAATACTATATAAAACATTTCCTTTCGGAAATCATTTACTATAACAACAGTGTTATAGTCCATCATCTCCTTATTTTCTCGAAAACGTCTATTTCAACAATAAATGTTGAAATCTATGATTTCGATATTTAACACGTTTTAAAACATCTTTTAAAACAATTACTTCATTTTATAATATCGTTTCTCCAGAACATATCCATTTTCCTTAAGAGTATATTCACTGTCCAAAATCGTGAATATAATTCACTTAACTAAATTTCAGCCATCTCTACACGTTTTATTTCAATAAAGATTCGCTATCCAAAATCGCGAATATATCTTCTTTAAAAATCTTCTATATTTAATTTATCAAACTCCATCGATTTTGAATTTATAAAACAACGTTTATAAATCCTATTTCTATATTTTTTTAACAACTTTGATTTATCAATCTTCTTTATTAACGATCCGATCAATATTCCATTTAAAAGCAGAAATCCAATTTATAAGTAAATTTTTTTATAATCATTCATTCTACAACTTCATTCTTTATAAATCTATAAATTTCATATCTTTACAATTTATAATTCTATACATTTCATATCTTCACATTTTATAATTATAAATTTCATATCTTCACATTTTATAATTATAAATTTCATATCTCTTATAAAACATATTTTAAAATTCCAATAACTTTAATTGATAAATATCAATTTGATACATCTTTTTATATACATTGGTTTAAGAATTTAAAAATCTCAACTTAAACCATTTCATAAATTTCTTAACTCTTTATTTCAAAAGAAATTACTTCTTTGTTAAAATTCACAAAATCTCAACTTTTATAACTTAAAAGTTTTAACGTTTATCTTTTTAAAGTCAATCAATTCAACAATTTAAATAAATGTATATTTTCAAAGATCACTTTTAAAATTTCACTTTTAAAATCAACATCGTTATTTTTAAATTTCAAAATTTGAATCCGATGATGCAACGCATCAATTAGCCAATCACAACAGTCAATATCATATCTCAACATATGACAACATAATATATATCAACATCTGTAAATAAATAAATACAGTTGAGGAATCCAGTTGGATCCCTCCAACCTGTTTCCCTGCATCCAAAGATGTTAGCACAATACCAATTCCGCTCCAGTACGGAATTATCGCGGTATATAGGTTTTTATAAATCCGCTTACTAACGGCGCAATAGGGTCTCATCCGCTATACGAGGTGGGAAATCAATCAATCCAATATATACATATGCCAATATGTATATATTGCTATATATAGATATATCCTAAAATATCTAATATCAACAATCCAAACAGACAATCAAACAATAACTGAAAATTCCACTTTCATTTTTGAGTGAGAAAAATCTCACCTTCGCTTTTATTTAGCGATCCCATTTCCAATCCAATTTGTTTCCTTGACTTTATTCGACCTTGTATAACAATTTAGACAATTTGTTAATTATTCGAATAAATCGAACCCTTAATTACCATTTAACAATCCAATTAAATTTTGAACTAATTTTCTTTTATTATTATAAATTTGCTCGTTCAATATATCTCTGTAAAATAAAAATCTGATTTTACAATTTCTTTTCAACCGATACATCTATTTACAAACAGAGATCCAACTGTATATAATTTTTGAATTGAAATTTAAAATAGAAAATGTACCTCACAGACAAACGCAGATTTCACCACTTAGACGAACTCGTCTCCGGCCTCGACTTCGACATCGAGAAATCCTAACTGCCACGACCCCACTGCCCAGCGATGATACGCTGCCCCTCCTCGACTCCGACAAACCCCCCAAATCGACATCGCCTGCACGCGAACTCGAGTCGCGAATCAGACTCGATCGAGTCTCCCCAAATTCGTCGCCCCCTAATAACCTCGTGCCCGCGTCCACAGGAACGCCGCCGCCGTCATCGCCTGGGTCGCTGCCGTTCGCTCGCCCACGAAGTCGTGAGTGATTCGCGATGCCCCACGTCCTTCAACCTCGCGCGCGCCGTTTCGGCTGAGTCGTGCCTCCACCTAGAGTCGCGCGCGCATCGATTTCCTCATGCAATCGACTTCCAGTCGCTCGCGATTTACTTGAATAAATTTGAAAAACGAGGCGCCATTATTTAATTTATGAAGAGGGATGAACTTGAATTCGTGAATGAGTTTGAAGGGGGAGAGAAATGGACGCGATTTGTTAAGTTAGTTGGTCGGCCATTTTTTTTTCTTCTGAACAAAATTCGTGAATTGAATCGAAGAGGGAGATGGTTATTTAAAATTGAAGACGCATGTTCTCCACGATTCCTCCCCGTGATGCTCGGCATGTTTTAGGCGTAAACAACGGGCATGTTTTAAGGAACGAATGGTAATTGATGTGACCAATTTAAAATTTAAATTTAAATCAAATTCGTTTAAATTTCAATGCGTTTATCTATCGTATGCACACATAACGACTCTGAAAAATACGAAATTGGAAATCCGGTAATAATTAAATATTACGGACCTAATGGAACTGGTTTCGTCGAATTCCGAGACTGTGTGAAAATTGACTATTTTTAAATATCGATTCGAACAATTAAATTCAATACTGCACAGAACAGTTTCAAATTCAATCCTGACAGTTCGATTAGCTTCGGTATTATCAATACGAATTTTAAAAGCTTTCGAAATAATTTTCTTCAACTTAAAATTGAAGATATAAATTTTTATTCAACTCTCAATATATTAAATTTTATACTTTTAATCGTCAAATTCAAATGTATATCGGGGATTCAAATTAAATCATCGTTCAAATATTTAAAATCAATTAAATATTTTCAATTTAATTTGGTCAAAATTCTGGGTCGTTACAGTATCAAAGTATGGTTTATGAAACTTTAAAAGAAACTTAAAAGATTTTCCAAACATAATCCAATGAATCAGATAATAAGATTGGGGTTTGGGTTAACACTATAATAATGTACTTGTATTTGATATATATATATATAAGTATGTATACTCCGTCTTCTTAGACCGTTCTTCTGTATCTTACTAAGGCTCGTATGCAGATTTACGAGAAAGGAGATATGGAAGCAGGAAATGGAAGAGGAAATATCAGTGGAGGAAGCACCGCAACTAATGGAAATGGTCGACCCACTACCAGGAGGAACCCAGGTCGACCGGCTAATGCTAGTAACCAAAATGCTGAAGCCGAAGTGAGTGCTGGAAATCCACCAGTAGATATGAGGGCAATGTATCAGTTCTTTGCCGGTTTGATGCAAGTCAGAGCTGCTGCTGGAGTTGCTGGAAATGTGGGAGGAGATAATCCTATGGCTCCAGTTGGGAATATTGCTTTGCTGAGTAGAGATTACACTAGCTTGGGTGGAAAGCCATTCTTGGGAATGGAGAGTACCATAGAGAATCAAAATTGGCTGTTGGATTATGAGCGTATATTTGCTGATATGGGTCTGAATGAAGGACAAAAGAGAAGGTTGGCCTCTAGGCAGTTACAGGAGTCCGCACTGCACTGGTGGAATAGTGTTACTGCCGGAGTGCCAGAAGTGCAGTTAACTTGGGCTGATTTTAAGACGAGATTTGATCAGAAGTTTGTATCTGAGTTTGCCAAGTCCGAGCCGATGAGGAAATTCATGGATTTAGTGCAAGGAGAGATGTCAGTAGTTGAGTATGTTACTAAGTTTGAAGAGCTGTCTATATATGGGTATGCTCTTATAGATACTGACATCAAAAGGAATGAGAAGTTCATTCGGAGACCGAGGCCCGAGCTTGCTAGAATGACCATGACACATGTCCGAGATCCTTGCAATATAGTGGTACAGATGGCTATTCGCCATGAGGAGTTGCTTGCTGATCTAGCTAAAGAAAAGTCAGCAAAAACCCAGGATTCCCAAGGGAAGAAGAGGAAGTTCTTTAAAAAGAAGGGAGCCTAGAAGGGAGGCACAGCTAAGAGGTCAAAGGTTGAAGTCGTTTGTTATAAGTGTGATAAGAAAAGCCACTTTGCTAACGAATGCCCATTAGGAAATAGGAAGAAGGCTGCGGTTAAGAAGAATGTGAAATGCATCAACTGTGATCAAGTTGGGAATTACAGGAACCAGTGTCCAAAGCTAGTTAGGAAGGACAAAGGAAGGGTCTTTGCTATTGGATCAGCTAGGCCTACTGCAGTAGATAAGGGAAAGACTATGATGGAAGGTATGCTTTTGATTCAGAGTATTTCAGTTAGAGTACTTTTTGATACCGGTGCATCACATTCATTTATATCTTAGTGTTTGGTTGATAAATTATCCCTTGAACCCACCTACCTTGTTACTTCCTTAAGGGCTGTGAATCCTATAAGAGGGTATGCAACTCTAGGATTGAGATGTGATCAGTTAGAACTTGATTTGTTAGGTCATAATTTTGCATGCAGTTTGTATGTAACGACCCAGAAAATTAGTTATTTGAAGTTAGAATATTTAATTAATTTTAAATATTGAAAAGTTAATTTTATAGGTTAATAACTTAAATTCCAAATATAGCGATTTATTGGATAATTTAATTGTTGAGTTTAAAAATTGGAAATCATTTAAATATCTGAATCTTGGGTTTTAAGTTGGATAAAAATGATTTAAAAGTTTATTAAATTTCTATTTAATAAGAATGAAGATAATAAACTTTTAAATTGGATTTACAGGTGATTTAATATAAAAATAGCCTTCCAGGGCACAGTCTCGGACTATAACGAAACCTATTTCATTAGGTCCGTAATAGTGAATTATATTACACCGTAAAATTTCGTGCCAATCGGATGAATTGTTTGGTCGTGGGAGATCGAAACGCGTTGAAACTAATATTGAAAATTTAACATAATAATTAGGTTCAAAAAGTTATCTTCTGCATACGATTGAATTAGGCCTCAGAACAAGTTCCGTTGTGTTCAGAATAGGGGTATAACATATAGAACACCAGGCGACACGCCTTGATTGGGGTTCAAAATCATATCTCTAGATATTTTGAATTTTAAATAATATATTATCTTTTATTTAACTATACACTGCCATATTCATTCTTATCAGCTGCACCTACCTATACGAGCCCACACCCTTCTTCCTTATATCTCCCACCATCCCTCCTCTATTCAAACACTACCAGGAAAAGACAAAAATAAATATCTCACAAAATACTCATTTAAAAATCGTCAAACCAATTTTAAAATTCATGTTTCGAATAGATCTTTCCTCTGGTACGCTTGGTTGAAGGTGTGGCAGTCTTTGGATGATCGTCAGTGGACCGTCGCGTGGAGGTAGTTAGCTAGGGTTGCAAATTTTTGGAGGTTTGGTCATTGATTGTCGAAATGGAGGTGAGATTGGAGCTTTAGGGAATAAGGCGCAGCTCGGGGACGAATTTTGTGATGACCGGTTACGCATTGGCGATCGCATCGCTTGCTACATGAGGGGAGGGGGGGTTCAAAGTCGCGATTTGATATAGAGCTTCGGCCGTTGATTTTTGGGGAAGGTCGGAGGGAGAGCGCGATGGGAAGTTCAATGGAGTTGTAGGATTGTTGATCCATGGTGTGGTGCTCAATGTCGAGGTGAAGCATGCATGGTTGAAAATGATCGTGCACAGGAGTATTATTTGGGGAAGAAGCTCTGTGAGGGGTATGGTTGTAATTATATAGAAGTTGATATTAGTTTATTAATTATTATTTAAAATGTATCAATAACTTATAAAATTTATAACTCCTTCATACGAGGTCCGATCGAGATGAAACTTTTTACGTTGTGCTTGTGATGATGAAAGCTTTGCAATGGAACTGGTTTGGCCAAATTTGGAGACTATGTAAATTTGGGCTAAATTCGGAACGCTTCGACGACAGTAGAAATTTCGGTTAGTTAATCTCACCTTTTTGGATCACTAGTATGATATATAGTTGATAACAATTGTTGAATGACTGTTTGGATGAATTATTATATTTATTAGTTGGTTTGGATATACCCCCTATTGAAGCAGATGAGACTCTGTTACGTTCCCATGTAAGAGCGGATGACCCTTTGTATACGAATCCCGCCTCGAAGCGGTTGATTTATATTTTATGATTGTATAACATTTGTGATGCAGGGGGAAACATGTTGGAGAGATCCAACGGGATTCCTCGCTATTATTGAATTATTATATTGTTTTAATAATATTTCCCTTACATGGATTATTAAATAATAAATATGATCGTGGACACTATGATTACAAAGTTATTATATGTTTGAAAATAAAACCCAGCAGTAACACAAAATCAATACCAATATTGGTTAAGTGTTGGGTGGCTATTGGCCTCAAATTAGTATTTTAAAAATACTATAAATTGCGGATTAAGTCGGAATTGGTTTTTGAAACAAGAAACGATTTTTAAATCCGAAATTGGGTTTCGGAAATATTTTGTTAAGGATTAGCCAATTAAATGTATAAATATTATTTCTAAGTTAATTAATTATATAAATATTGTTTTTAAAGTTATTTAACTACATTAACGTTAATTTAAGGTTATTTAATTATAATAATATTCTTTAAAAATTAAATAATTGTTTTAAAGTTATATAATCATATTAATATTATTTTAAAAGTTATTTGATTATTTTAACATTGTTTAATAGTTATTTTTTTATAGTTAATATGTTTTAAGAATTTATAAAAAGTTAATAAATTGAAAGATTAATTATTTAAGAATAATTATGGTTTGAAATTAATAATAAGGATTATTAATAAGGTTTTAAAATAAATTATTATTATTATTTATAAAATGGTAAAGATTAATTATTATTATTATTTCTTAAACAATATTTTGGGATAATTAATTATTATTTTAAGATATTTAAAGTTAATGGTTTCCATTTATTTATAATGTTCATTGATAATAATAATTATATAATAATGTTTTGAGGTAAAAGATTTTAATTATTTATACATGTTTCCAACACTATTATAGAGTTTGTAGACTTACATTTTATAACGAAATTTATAAAATGGATTTAAGACTTGAGGAAAGGTTATTGGCAAGGTGGAAGTGTTCATAAATTGTTAGATATTTATAAACGAATGTTAGAGATAGGTTATAGATCTATAAAAGAAGTTTTATAAATGGTTTATAGATTCACAAAGGGTTTATCAATGATCTTTGAAAGGTACAAGAAGCTTATAAGTGATTGAATTTATAAGGGTTTATAAATGGTTCTTCGGAGACTTATAAAATAATATATAAATGTTTTTAGAGAATCATAAGGAGTTTTATAAATGGATTTTAAATCTAAATTCTATGAATATACTTATACCGTTGAGATAAGTATATGGATATTTCTAAGTATTGAAATATAGAGATTTGCGAGTATATTTTTTAAAGGTGTTTATATACAAGTGATTTACAAAGTTGGTTTTAATTATGAAGATTTATGAAATGAGGCTAGCGAGTGCTTATATGCTTAATCAATGTTGATTTTTCTTATGAAATATAATTTTGGTTTGAATGTTTCTTTATTTGATAGTTTAATAACCGTCTATCAAATCTTGGCCTACATATGTAATCCTTCTTAATTTTGGTGTTACGGAAATATTCCCACCTTAACATCGAGGGATTTTAACTCTGGAAATATCTAGGGAAAACACGAGAATTATATGGCACAGTTACCATCGGTGGTGCTATACTGTACGTATAAACTTGTCTCGTTCTTCTAGGACAAATGGTAAGGAGATCTGTCCACTTAAACGGTTAGGGGATGATCCCCGCTCTTATGTATTGTCCGATTATTTCCAAAAAAAACCGGTATTGAGCATTCCGAAAAATCGGCGTTTGGTTCTGTAGAGCACCCGGGAAGCGGAGGAGTGTACTTGTAAGAGATGACTCAAACCATAACCACTCCGAAAACAATATACCGTTCTGTGGAGGAGATTCGTGATATTTTGGAATGTTGGGATCCATGTGTGATTCCGAGACCCATTGGGGTATGGGAATCCAGGTCTCATTCCAAGATCAAATTGAGATGTGGGAATCTATGTGTGATTCCAAAACCTGTTGAAGTATTGGAATTCATGTAGGATTCCATGATCTATTTGGTGATGGTGCGTAAGCTGGAATGCCGGATTTAGCCTCATCCATGGGAATGACTAAAACCAGAGATAGGAGATATGGCCAGTAGGGTTGGCAAACCCATAGGGTGTAGGCAGCTCCTCCTAGATGTCACTTATAGTTGTTATGCATGCATGGGCGATGCACTCGGTCTTAGCGAGACTAGCTATGTTTTTCCTATAGTACATCACTAGGGATGTATGCTGCTTCGAAAGGATAGCTCTGATCCTTGTGCAGGAGGACCGTTCCTCGAAGTATGAGGGCACCTCCGTGGAAATCCTATACATTTAGCGAACGCGCCTTATCTATTTTCGATTAAATACCTGGTATTGTTTTGATGTACACTCACGAGAATCACAGTTACTTGATTATTATTATTTTCACCCTTAGACATTATCATAATATCAATGGATTTTCTATATTAATCTTTTGGTTATCGTAAGGTAAAAACCCACCCGTGTTTATGTATGGCGTGGTCTTACGAGATACCTTTGATTTCAAAGGTTTTATATATAACTTTAAATCCAGTTGGGCGTGTTTTCTCACGATGGTTTTCCAGACTGACTCAGGTGTTATTTTATTATAATTCTCGGGTCAGACCGAGTATATTGGAGATTGGGTTGGACACTTGGTGCTTCAAGAGACGAGTTGGAGGCTTAGAGACGTATTCACATAGATAGTTTTTTTCCACTGTATTCATTGTTGTTGTATCAACAATTGTGAGGACAGGCTGTTATAACTGCTCAAGCTGAAAGAGGTTAGTATACTCTGATTGTTGTCTGTATATACATATATTACAATTTTATTTTTTGTAAAGATATTATGGTATATTATAGATTATTCGTTCCGCTATGAGATTATGTGTTGTATTGTTTTTTTCTTATCTTCTTCCTTCTTTCTTTTCCCTAACTATTGGGTCTTCCGGCATTCGATTACTCGGCATGTGATACATTAGATGTATTAGTGTCGATTTTTGAGGGTAGAAAAGCCCGGTTCGTTACATTTGGTATCAGAGCTGAAGGTTAAGCGAGAACCTTGGCTTTGGTGGGGCAACTCATTTGAGATAGGGTCGGTAGCACCTTAGAATGAATTTGAGTGTGTGTGTGTGTGTCTAAGCACGTATTTGTTAGTGATATAAAAATGTTTTATATTATGTTAGTTGATCTATTGAGTGGCTTATGGATTCTGGTCAATACGAGTAATTAACGTTATTGATAGGGATCTCTAAACACTTGAACATAGCAGTTCGACATGGTATTGTTTTGGAAATTGGGTAAATGAAATAATTTTACATGGATTATATTTTATATATAAAGAAATAATTTTTCAAAAATTATTATTATATGGTGTGCTTGGTTGTTAGGAAGTGATAATGTTGATTATTGTCATTTCTTGTTTGTTATTGTACTCTAATAAAAGTTGTTATTATTGTAACGACTGCAACAAAAATACCCTATTACAACGCCCTTTTTTACAACGGGCATTGGCTGCCCGTTGTAATAGAAGGCTATTAAGACGGTCCATTTAGGCCCGTTGTAATAGATGCCCTGTACAATACCCTTTTTACAACGGGCAATGACTGCCCGTTGTATTAGAATGTTATTACAACGCTCCTTTCATGCCCGTTATAATAGATGCCAATTTTAAAACGTTCACAAAATGTCCGTTGTAATAGATGTCAATTTTACAATGGTCACAAAATTCCCGTTGTAAAAGGTGCCAATTTTACAATGCTCATAACGCCCGTTGTAATAGGTGCCAATTTTACAATGGGCTAAAAATGCCCGTTGTAATAGATGCCAATTTTACAATGGTCATAAAATGCCGTTTTAACTGATGCCAATTTCACAACGATCATAAAATGCCTGTTGCAATAAATGTCCGTTGCTAATTTTCGACGATCAATAATTAATAATTACAACGCTTTCTTAAAATTAAAATTTATTATTTATTAATATTTAATAATTAATCATTAATGATATTATATTAATCATATGTTACTAACTACTAATTATAATATTATATTACTAATTACTAATTACTAATCATTAATAATATTATATCATTTATTAATATTTAATAATTAATCAATAATAATATTATATTAATCATTTATAACTTATAATAATTAATGATTATTAATAAACAATCACGAATTACTAATTATTATATATAATCAGTATTCCAATAGGTTTAATTTTACTTTCCAGATATTAGTAAGTAATATCGAGTAATTAATATTAAATATATAATAATTTATAATTAATAATAAATATTAATAATCCATGATTAATAATTACTATTAAAAATTAAAAATTAGTAATATATACATATTAATTATTAAAGTTAATAATTAAGATTAAATTATAATTAATAAATATGAAGTAACATTTAATAATTAATTTTTACTAATTAATAATTACGATTAAATAATTAATTTTCACGATCATTATCTTACCGATCATCATTATCTTTGAATATTTTAGACGTCATAGGAGGATTTAATCAGTATTCCAACAGACTTAATTTTACTTTCCATTAATAATTAAGAAATAATAATATTAACATTAATAATTAAGAAGTAATGATTAATATTAATAATTAAGAAGTAATAATTAATATTTAACAATTAATTTTTGATAATTAACAATTAACAATTACAATGTTTTTTCAAGTATAATAATAATAATAATTAATATATAATTTACCGTTAATATTTAATAATTGATTATTAATAATATTAATATTTAAAAACAATTAATAATTAATAAATAGTAAGTAGTTTTTAATAATTACTAATTTTACGGAAATAATATTGAATAATTAAGAAATAATATTAATTATTTAGTTTTGATGTTTAATAATTAAAATTAATAATCATATTAAATATTTCAGAAAATTTAAATATTTAAAAAATTTCAAATAAAAAATTAAAATTTTCATGAAATCTAGAAATAAAATTTTTAAGTGTAAATTAAAAATTTACAATAATGTTTGTTGTTCCTTTCCTTGTTTGTAATCTAAGGTTAATAGTTAACAAACGTCCCCGCCCTCTTTTCTGGAAAAAATTCATTTCCCGCTTCACCCTCTTTCCTTAACTAAGTTCCACTGCTATATCCCAAATCAAAATCAATTTCCATCTCTCCTCTTCCTCCACCACAATACACAAATCGTGCTTTCAATCCTACCACAAAATCCTCTTTCTCCACTTTCTTTACCACAATACCCAAATTGTGATTTCAATCCCACTACAAACGAATGGAATTCTCCAACTAGCCTCGTTTTTCAGTGCCACCTCGAAAGTTATGATTCTTGTTGTCGATGTGAAGGTCACCTTAAAAAGCCCCAAAAAACGTTGCCTTAAGGAGATGTCCCGATGCCTCCACAAAGCTACTGCGTTTATCCCAAGGTCGCCACTGCCTTGGTTCTCTCCCCTTTGCTTGAAGTTACGATTGATTTATGTTGTGTCAATGTTATGGATTTTATTTACAGCATGTTATGATGATTGCAGATGATGTAGTTCGCGAGTTACAACATATTATTTACAGCATATTTACCAAAATAACCGGTCTTCTAGATGATGTAGTTCGCGAGTACAAAGCTCATTTTGGGAAGAAATCCTCTACTGATAAGAGCTTGAATTCCCCTTTGTCTATTAACAGCGATGCTCTCGATAATTATGGAAATAACTGCTTTTATGAGGATGAATTTGACATAGTTTCTCCTTTTGATGGCTATAGTGCATATGAATTCTACGAGTTCTCTCTTCCGCTTAGTGGCAGTTCCGGCAATCTCTCATCATTTTCTTATTTGTTAGAAAATCAATGTCCTTCAAAGTTTCTATAAGTTTCGTGCATCATTTTCATTTATGTGAAAATTTAAGCTTACATACATGTTGAAACACAAATTAGTGGTTCTTGGAAGCTATTGTCTTTGCTGGATTTTATTTACAACATATTACAATGATTGCAAATTTAGGTAGGATTTCAAAGTGCAAATTTATTTTGATTATACTCTGTATATATTTACAGAAAAAATCATTACAGTTGCTTAGTATCATACGATGAAAACTGATAGAAATAATAAGCAGTGTGGAGAACACATAATTATTTTATTTACACATGTTAGTATGTAGTGATAGCAATATGGATCGGCATTTATAGCTAGCCTAGAAACTTATGTCCTAAATTAATTTATTTAATATAATCATTTTTATCAAGATGTATATTTCCGAAAGCTTATAGTTACTAATTTTCAGCAATGATTAAAATACAAAAACGATTATTATTACTTCAACAACTTTTTTAAAATAAATAAATGCAAGATTGTAATTCTCAATACATAGTGCATAATAGAGTTCAAATCAAAAGGCACTTCATGTTCAGAAAATAATGGATTTCAATTCTTTACAAAGCTTAAACTAATTCGAATCATTCATAATCCTGGTAATGAGAAGGACTCGATTTTTTTATGCTGTTATTGCGGCTTCCACTAGGACAGCAGTTTTATAATACCCTGCTTTAATTCTATGCTCTGGCGCACTTGATGTTGTGAGCACTGTTTGGTTGCTGCATGGGTTATCCTTTGTGCTTAATTTTTAATTTTTTATTCCTTTGTTTGATACATACACTATTCAACACATGTGCTGTTCATTTCATTTTGACTACTACTGGTTTAGAAATGTCATATTCTTGTTTCTTCTCCATATGTGTTTTATATTGTGTTTACATTAACTATTATCATTGTTTAACGAAACCACAATCAAATTGGTTGATTAATTCTTTTTATTCTTTGCTCTTTCTTTAATTTAGTGCAAGGATGATGTAATTCTGAGTAATAATCATTAGTGATATTTGATAATATATCTTTTGCGAAGATAATGAAATGATAGTGATTTGTGATATGGTCGACTACATGTGATATGAATTAATATGCTACTTGTTTAACTTAATTTGATTTCTTACTGTCTTCATATATTGGTTTCTTACTACGCTCATATAAGTTTGATTATAATATTCTATGTATATTTTGATGATTTTTTAGCATTTACATTGTTTACTATTTTTTGTTATTCTTTCTTAAAATTCATTTATATATCAGGTTGAAAAATCAAGAGAAGATGAGTTGTTCTTTGATATGAAAATGATGGTACTGTTTGATAGAGCACAGTAGGATAGATAAAAGTGGAGCAAATTCTTCCAAGGAGCAGAGCTTACATGATAACGCTCACTTTTGGCAATAGATGTATCATTGAACTTTTCTCATTTCAGGTATAATCATTTATGATCGATCAGCATTATAAATGTATGGACAATCGTTTGGTCATCCACAAAACTATTTAAGTACCTCAAATTAGTTTGTTTGATAGATTAGTTTTGTAGAGAATAATAATATAATGTTTGATTTTCATATAGTGTATTGTTTATGCTTATCTCCTGTTTGCTTCAGTTACAAAATGTGTTTAGAATTTTATTTTTAAATTTTGCATCTTTTTTAACAACGGGTAAAAACAGTTGTAGTGGATTCTACCATAACATGCAATATCATGTATTACAACGGGCTATGCCAGTTGTATTATAGTCTATTACAACGGGCAATGCCACTTGTATTATAGGCTATTACAACGGTCAGAACCCGTTGCAAGTTTCAATGTTTTACAACGGGCTTTAATTGTTTTCATAAAGTCTATTGCAAGTGCCGATGACCATTTTAAAAAGGTGTGTTACAACGGCCTTTTACAACGTTTATTGCCCGTTGAAAAATACGGTCGACCTATTACAACGAGGCCTAATACAACGGGTGCATGCCCGTTGCGAAATCCATATTACAACAGGCATTGCCTGTTATAAAAAGGCTGTTTTGTTGTAGTGAACGCAAACAAGATAAGCAATTAAGGAGGAATGATTTTATATTACCAAAGTAAGATTATATAAATATATGGGTTATAAAAGTGATTATAAATTGAAATGTAATGAAATTTCCAAAGTATATTATAAAAAAAATGATTTATAAACGCGGTTTATAAAATTAGAAAGGATTTAAAAGCTTGGAATTTGGGAATTTAAATCCCGATGGTTTTGAAAATGATTTTTCAAAGTTTTGGAAAATAATAGAGATATTATTTGGGAAAATATTTTTGAATGGAAATATTTTTAAAAGGGGTTTTAAAAGGAATAGAAAGCACTAAACACACTTTGGTCGCTGGAAAATAATTTCGGTGATGAATGCAGCATCATCGACGTTCATTTTCGAGTTTCCAAAGGAGGATTGCTACCATTGGAGTTTTATTTTGGTAATAACTGGTTTTTATTTTGAAATTCAAAGGTGATTTGATATACCAAGGAAATTATGCATATATATGATTTGAAATATATGAGAACCAGGTGTTTAAACTTTGGGGAATTTTCATTGAGTATTTTATGAAGATATGAGAAAATAAGTTTGATAACTTATAAATTCTGAAAATTAGTAAGTTGAACAATGTTTTAAATTATTGAATATGAATTTCAAGAAAAGTAAATTTGGAACTGAACTTGGGAATGAAATTTAACTTAAGATAAGTTTTGAAAAGGAATTGGATCTAAGTAGGCTAAATGCAATAATTTTTGGAAATGGAATTGATTAAGATTTGAAATGGATTAATGAAATGAACTAATTAAATAAATTAGTGAATGGTAATACGGTTGGAATGTTGATTGATAAAATGGAATTGAATTTGGTTAGAAATGGATAAGGACTTAACTTATGAAGTGATGATAAACATGAGTGGTGTTGTATAGATGTTTATAATAAACTTAAGAAAAGTTGATGGAATAGCATTTAAGTGATATTAGTATTGAAAGGAGTATACTAAGTAAATAATGAATATGAATAATGATTGTGAATAATTGAATGTAAATGAAATGAATGTGTATAAGAGAATTTGGGATAGCTAAGAAATCAATTGAAATAAATACGTGGGTTGTATGTATATTATTTTATTTGCATAACGGTTTGATCCTGATTCAAACACAGAATTTCGAGGTAATTTATATCAATCCAAGTTGAAATTTTTCACTCGATTCTCGATGGCGAATACAGGACATGGATGTTTGATTGATTCTGGAATTCTCTATCATAGTATATGGCTATGCAAGGAGAATGACGGTTTCTAATCAAGGAACCAGATCCGAGTCCGCACTAGAGTGGTCGTGTTAACGATACTAGTTCAGAAGTGAAATTGTGTGATCGAGTGAGCGATCAGATTTGATATTGTGTACGAATGATATATGTACATCATACGGGCTTAAGTAAAACAAATGTTGAAAATTAGAAAATACAAAATAAAATAATTATGAACTATATGATTGGATTTCATTGTTAAATAAGATGCAGGTATATAAAAGCAAGAGCTAACTTGATGCCTTTGGTTTCATAAGTAAAATTGGAAACAAAAAGGTACATGTTTAAACTGTTGGTTGAATTTGGTGATGTTATGGTTGAGCCACTTGGCTTTTATTTTCTTTTGCCGGTTTGAGCTTGTAGGGGCGATTTGTGGTTGTTCCGATCGAGCCGCGCAAAGGAAACGCTAGCGAAATTTTTTGAAAATTTAATGAGTTAGAAATTTTGAAGAAATTTGTGATAACTAAACTTTGATCTTGAATTATAACTTGAAATGATTGAATGGGTAATATTATTTGGAATCTATTAATGAATTTGGAAACTTAGAAAAAATAATAAAATGGTTCCAACAAATTGATTTTTGGAGGTTAAAGGCTAAAAGGATTTTCGTAAGTTATTTCAACTAATTGGTTTTAAAAAGTAATGGTTTTGGCATTTTTCATACGTTGGCAATTTCGAGGAAGAAATTCATTTAAGGGGGGAAAATGCAACGACCCAGAAATTTAGTTATTTGAAATTAGAATATTTAATTAATTTTAAATATTGAAAAGTTATTTATAGGTTAAATAACTTAAATTTCAGATAGCGATTTATTGGATAATTTAATTGTTACATTTAAAAATTGGAAATGGTTTACATAATTGAATCTTTGGTTTTAAGTTGGATAAAAATGATTTAAAAGCTTATTAAATTTATATTTAATAAGAATGAATATAATAAAACGTTTAAATTGGATTTAAAGGTGATTTACCTGATTTTTAAAATAACTCGTTTTAATTAACATATAAAAATAGCCTTCCAGGGCGCAGTCTCGGACTTTGATGAAACCTGTTTCATTGGGTCCGTAATAGTGAATTATATTACGCCGTAAAATTTTGTGGCAATCAGATGAATCGTTTGGTCATGGGAGATCGAATCGCATTGAAACTAATATTGAAATTTTAATATAGTAATTGGGTTCAACAAGCTATCTTCTGCATATGATAGAATTAGATCTCAGAACAAGTTCCATAGTGTTCGGAATAGGGGTATAACATTTAGAATGCTTGGTGGCACACCTCGACTGGGATCTGAAATCATATCGATGGATATTTTGAATTTTAAATAATATATTATCTTCGATTTAATTATACACTGCCATGTTCATTCTTATCAACTGCACCTACCTGTACGAGCCCGCACACCCTTCTTCCTATTATCTCCCATTACCCCTCCTCTATTTAAACACTACCAGGAAAAGAAAAAAATAAATATCTCACAAAATACTCATTTAAAAATCATCAAACCAATTTTAAAATTCATGTTTTGAATAGATCTTTCCTTTGGTACGCTTGGTTGAAGGTGCGACAAACTTTGGATGAACTTCCGTGGATAGTCTCCTGAAGGTAGTTAGCTAGGGTTGCAAATTTTTTGTGGTTTGGTCAATGATTGTCGAAATGGAGGTGATATTGGAGCTTTTGGGAATGAAGCGCAGCTCGGGGATGAATTTCGTGATGTCTAGTGCCATATTGGTGATCGCGTCGCCTGCTACAAGGGAGAGGAGGTTCAAAGTCATGATTGGTAGGGAGCTTCGGCCATTGATTTTTGGGGATGGTAGGAGGGAAAGCGCGATGGGAAGTTCAATGGAGGTGTCGGATTGTTGATCCATGGTATGGTGCTCCTTGTCGAGGTGAAGCTTGCACGGTTGAAAATGATCGTGCGCAAGAGTGTTATTTGGGGAAGAAGCTCTGTGAGGGGTATGGTTGTAATTATATAGAAGTTGATATTAGTTTATTAATTATTATTTAAAATGTATCAGTAACTTATAAAATTTATAACTCCTTCATACGAGGTCCAATTGAGATGAAACTGTTTACATTGCGCTCATGATGACGAAAGCTTTGCTGTAACGACCCCAAATTTTATATAAATTTAAAATTTGATAATTTAAAGAATTTTTGAATAAAATTTGTGAAATAAATCGATTTAAGTGATGCGAGTTTCCCCGATCTTCGAATAAATTTTGGATGAATCATTTAAATTAAAAATATTGTATGTATATATATTTGATTTGAATTTAAATTTGAAAATAAATGGTTTAATAATAAATGATAATAGCAGATATTAAGTTATAAATAGAATCGAAATATATAAGATAAATTATATAGTTTTATAATAAAATGAAAGTGTATAAAACAAGACAAAGACAAAATAAAAATATATTCAAAACATAGGTAAGATGTGCCAGGCTTGTATATTGTAGCTATAATTAAGTATGCAAGCAAGTAATAAGTAAAAAGAATAGGGTATGTAGCTTGTAAAGGCAAGTAAAATAAAATATGCAGGCAAGAAATAAGTAAGAACAAAGTAATATATCTTTGGTACACTACACAATTATCTCTACAGCCGAAACAATATCACCTGCACAATATTAAGTAAAGGAATATATAGATGTAGCTTGCAAAATGAAGAAACAAAAATATAAAGAAAAGCTTGCAAAAGAAGATACCACAATATCTTCAGCCGAAAAGAAAAGTAAATATCACAAGTATGGGAACATAAAGGACCAAGGCAACTAATAACAACATCACTTCAGCCACAATACAAGATGTTCAGCCTCCAAAGTCTCTGCTCTCAAGTGTACAAACAAACATAAATATTGTATACCCTGTACAACTCCTCTTTTATATCTATCAACATCTTCATCTCAGTTTTTATCATTCGAAACTGAGTAACCTCTAAAGCAAGCATCCTCTTTAAAACTTAAACAATAATTCAATGTAAAGCAACAAATCAATACAATCAGAAAATCAAGGAAAAAAAATCTGCAGTCTTCAAATAATAGAAGTTCTCTGTTCTTCCATTCAAGGTGAGCAACTTGTTTTTTTTCCAAACTTCTTTGTTTTCACCAGTGAGTAACTTTTTATTTAAAAATATAACTTAAGTTATATAGGAGCATGTTTTCCTTGTGAGAATATATCTGTTTGTATATATACATATTTTGCACATCTGTATGTACACCTGATACTCTGTTAAGCTTGTTGCCTGAGGCTATTCTCTTTCTAGTAGATATGTAAACAAACCACCATCAAATGATCTAGCAATTGTTTGAACATGGCATGTAAACAAATATTGTTTGTTTGGTCTTAAGCTAAGTGCTAAAAATATTTATAAGTTGAAACAATTTAGTATTGCCTCTGGAATTATAAAACACAGTGGAAAACTTAAGTTTAGCCAAAAATCAATTGTTATGATTTATAAATTCAGGTATGTGAGATGAATTTACATACAAAAATATGATTTTTAAAACAAATATCACAATTTTTAGTGGAGTTGTTGAGTAGCAGTTCGAGATGGTCGGATTTGGGCATTTTGGGTTGCCGTGGGTGGTCGAGTTGATCGAAGACGTCGAGTCTTGGTCTGGGGATAGAGGAGTGAACGGGGAAGCTAGGAAAAATGGGGCAGTGGTCGATAGTCAACGGTGGTGGCGGCGACGAGGCTTTCTTTTCTGTAGACCTAATTTTAGTGGGCTGTGTTTTCTCGTCTCGTTCAATGTCAAGGATCGATCGAGTGTCGCGATGATCTGGGGTTCGGTAGAGGGGAGTTAGTCGAGGCTATGGCCGGTGGTGGCGGTCCTCAAATGGTCGGAGGATGGGAAATGAGATGTTGACAGGTTAGTGGAGTTCGAGCTGGAAGTTCGAATTTGGATTCGAACGAGTTTCGTTCGATCTAGGTTGAGGAACGAGTTGACGGGGTCGAGTGTGACTGATCGGCAATCGGCATGATGGTCGGAGTTGTTGGGATGGACGGTGAACGTGCACCAGTGTACGATCGTGTACAGGCGAGATTTTGTTTGGAGAAGAAAGGAAGCGACTCGGGGAAAATCTCGTGATGTTGGCCAGGCGACTCGAAGCATTTTTCTTTGCCTCGGGTAAATTAAAACAGGGTACAGGATTTTTGTAACCTGATGGAAATTTGAATTTAAACCAAATTTAAATAAAATTTAAATTGTGAGTTAGATTTAAACAAAGTTTAAATCTAGTATGGAGTTTAGATTCAAATAAACTTTTGAATCTTAAAGTTTTAAAAT
Organism: Allium fistulosum; assembly: GCA_030737815.1. Lineage (NCBI taxonomy): Eukaryota > Viridiplantae > Streptophyta > Magnoliopsida > Asparagales > Amaryllidaceae > Allium > Allium fistulosum. Next base: position 1,361,237,230 of record CM060902.1, on the reverse strand, counting down.
GAAGTTTGATTTTTAAATTAAAGTTTAAAATCAAAGTTAAATCAAATTAGTTTGTGAGTAAATAAATTCTTAACTTGTTTAAACTTTTAAAGTATTTGAAAGGTTAAAAAGGAATGTGAATTTAAACGGGATTTTTGACTTGTAAAGAAAGAACTTAGACCAGTTGAATCAAATTTGGAAATCTGGAACTAAATCTAAATTTGATTGAGTTTTGGGATAATTTATTTATTTAATAAAGTAATTAAAGAATAATTAATTCCACTTATGTATGTTTGGATTTCGTTGAATGGTTGATTTGTTTGATATCCCTGATATATGATGCTTTGTGATACATCCTGATTTGTGATTGTGATGCTTTGTGATATAAATTACTTTGTGTTGAGCTATGATTTCTGTTTCTGTAATATATTACTATGTGAACATGAAAAGCCTTGACCTCTAAATGACACTTGAATTTCGATGTGACAAGGAGTCGGATTCCAGTTGGTTATCCGAAACCCACATCGAATTGTAATAGTGAATCTTGGTGACCGATACGTTTATTTTATCTATGAAATTGTAAATGAAGATAAGCGTTGTGGATTATACCGCTTATCGATATTGATATATCTGTGATGATTGATGATGTTGCACTATGGTGTGAAACCCCTGGACTACACCATACACACACAAATATGGATTTCACGTGGAAATCGGTTAAGTCACACATAATTTAAATTTGATGTTTTTGAAATTGAAATTTTTAATTTCAATTGATTTTGAAATTTGAATTTGGGTTTAAAGTGTAAAGCTTTTGAAATGGAAGTACAAAGATAAAAGTTATTTTGAATAACTTAATCGAGTTTGAAAATTTAAATAATTTGATTCAAATTTGAATTCAAGTTTGAAATTGAATTCTATGATTTGAAACTAGGGATTAAAGATGATGTACAAGTTATATATGGGTTAAACCATTTTAAAGGTATTGATTTGGGAATTTGAATTTAATTCAAGGGTTTTAACTCGTGTAAATATAACTGGATTTTTCCGAAACGGAAACTACTTGTTTTCAAATAATAATAGCTTTCATTTTAAGAAAGGATTTCCAAATTGTGTTGAACGGTTTCAAGTTTGAAATAGAATTGAAATGTTTTGAAAACTATGAAATGAGTCTTTAATTCAAAGACCGAACGAGTTAATCCAATTGAAATGGAAATTGTTTTGAAATCTATGAATGAATCTTTGTGAATGGGGTTAACTTTGTGAATTGAATCTTTTTGTTTAAAAGATTAAAAGTGTGGAATTTGTTTAAACCATTGAAGGTTTTTGAAATGAATCTTTTTGTTTAAAAGATTGGAAATGGTAATTTGTTTTACCATTCGAATGAAAAGTTTTGAGCTTTAAGCTGTGATTTAACTGAGACCCCAGTATCCATATGATTTTTAATTGCGCTCGTTATTCGGTTTAGCCGGGAGAGGACCTTTGTGTCATATAACCCATTCCGAATAGTGATACGACGATATGGATAGTATACTTAATGTGTTATAAGCTCCGGCGAATCAGATTTGAACGGTCGAATCTGCGGCATTTTAGTACAATGTGAAGTACAGATGTCGATTTTCGAACGCGAAAAATCCGAGTCGTTACATTTGCAATGGAATTGGTTTAGACAAATTTGGAGACTATTCAAATTTGGGCTAAAATCGTACGTTGTACGGTTTTAGTTCCAAAACCGGAACGCTTCGGCGAAAGCAGAAATTTCGGTTAGTTAATCTCAACTTTTTGGATCACTAGTATGATATATAGTTGATAAAAATTGTTGAATGATTGTTTGGGTGAACTATTATATTTATTAGTTGGTTTGGATATGTTCCCGCCTATTGAAGCGGATGAGACCCTATTATGTTCCTGTGTAAAAGCAGATGACCCTTTGTATACGAATCCTGCCTCGAAGCGGTTGATTTCTATTTTATGATTGTACAACATTTGTGATGCAGGGCGAAACAGGTTGGAGGGATCCAACTGGATTCCTCGCTATTATTGAATTATTATATTGTTTCAATAATATTTCCTTTATATGGATTATTGAATAATAAATATGATTATGGACACTGTGATTATAACGTTATTATATGGTTGAAAATAAAACCCAGCAGTAATACAAAATCAATACCAATATTGGTTAAGTGTTGGGTGGCTATTGGGCTCAAATTAGTATTTTAAAAATACTATAAATTGCCGATTAAGTCGAAATTGGTTTTTGAAAAAAGAAACAATTTTTAAATCCGAAATTGGGTTTTGGAAATATTTTGTTAAGGATTAGCCAATTAAATGTATAAATATTGTTTCTAAGTTAATTAATTATATAAATATTGTTTTTAATGTTATTTAACTACATTAACGTTAATTTAAGGTTATTTAATTATAATAATATTCTTTAAAAATTATTTAATTGTTTTAAAGTTATATAATCATATTAATAATATTTTAAAAGTTATTTAATTATTTTAATATTGTTTAAAAGTTATTTGTTTATAGTTAATATGTTTTAAGAATTTCTAAAAAGTTAATAAATTGAAAGATTAATTATTTAAGAATAATTATGGTTTGAAATTAATAATAAGGATTATTAATAGATTTTAAAATAAATTATTATTATTATTTATAAAATGGTAAAGATTAATTATTATTATTATTATTATTTCTTAAACAATATTTTTGGATGATTAATTATTATTTTAAGATATTTAAAGTTAATGATTTCCATTTATTTATAATGTTTATTGATAATAATAATTATTATATAATAATGTTTTGAAGTAAAAGATTTTATTTATTTATAAATGTTTCCGAAACTATAAATAGAGTTGAAAGACTTGCATTTTATAAAGAAATTTATAAAATGGATTTAAGACTTGAGGAAAGGTTATTGGCAAGGTGGAAGTGTTTATAAATGGTTAGATATTTATAAACGAATGTTAGAGATAGGTTATTGATTTGTAAAAGAAGTTTTATAAACGGTTTATAGATTCATAAAGGGTTTATCAATGATCTTTGAAAGGTACAGGAAGCTTCAAAGTGATTGAATTTATAAGGGTTTATAAATGGTTCTTCAGAGATTTATAAATGTTTTTAGAGAATAATAAGGAGTTTTATAAATGGGTTTTGAATCGAATAAAAAGAAAATCTTTCTAAATTCTATGAATATACTTGTACCATTGAGATAAGTATATAGATATTTCTAAGTATGGAGATATAGATATTTGCGAGTATATTTTGTAAAGGTATTTATATACAAGTGATTTACAAAGTGGGTTTTAATTCTGAGGATTTATGAAATGAGGCTAGCGAGTGCTTATATGCTTAACCAATGTTAGTTTTTCCTATGAAATATAATCTTGGTTTGATGTTTGTTTATTTGATAGTTCAATAACCGACTATCAAATCTTGGCCTAAATAAGTAATCCTTCTTAATTTTGATGGTACAGAAATATTCCCTACTTAACACCGAAGGATTTTAACTCTGGAAATATCTAGAGGAAATACGGGAATTATATGGTACAGTTACCATCGGTGGTGTGATACTGTACGTATAAACTCGTTTCGTTCTTCTAGGAAAAATGGTAAGGAGATCCATCCACTTAAACAGTTAGGGGGTGATCCCCGCTCTTATATATTGTCTGATTATTTCCAAAAGAACCGGTATTGAGCATTTTGGAAATCGGCGTTTGGTTTTGTGGAGCACCCAGGAAGCAGAGGAGTGTACTCGTAAGAGATGACTCGAACCCGCAACCACTTCGAAAACCATATACGGTTCTATAGAGGAGATTCATGATATTTTGGAATGTTGGGATCCATGTGTGATTCCGAGACCTGTTGGGGTGTGGGAATCTGGGTGTGATTCCAAGATCAAATTGAGATGTGGGAATCTATGTGTGATTCCAAGACCCGTTTGGAATCCATGCAGGATTCCATAATTTATTTTGTGATGGTGCGTAAGTTGGAAGGCCGGACGTTGCCTCATCAATGTGGGAATGACTAAAACGAGAGATAGAAGACATGGCCAATAGGGTTGGCAAACCCATAGGGTGTAGTCGGCTCCTCCTAGATGTCACTTATAGTTGTTATGCATGAATGGGGCGATGCACTCGCTCTTAGCGATACCAGCTATGTTTTTCCTATGGTACATCACTAGGGTTGTATGCTGCTTCGAAAGGATAGCTCTGATCCTTGTGCAGGAGGACCATTCCTCGAAGTAGTGAGGGCACCTCCGTGGAAATCCTACACAATTAGCGAACGCGCCTTATTGATTTTCGATTATATACCTAGCATTGTTGTGATGTACACTCACGAGCAGCACAGCTACTTGATTATTAGTATTTTCACCCTTAGACATTATCATAATATCAATGGATTTTCTATATAAATGTTTTGGTTATGTAAGGTAAAAACCCGTCCGTGTTTATGTATGTCGTGGTCTTACGAGATACCTTTGATTTCAAAGGTTTTATATATAACTTTAAATCCAGTTGGGTGTGTTTTCTCATGCTGGTTTTCCAGACTAACTCGGGTGTTATTTTATTATAATGCTCGGATCAGACCGAGTATATTGGAGATTGGGTTGGACACTTGGAGCTTCAAGAGACGAGTTGGAGGCCTAGAGACGTATTCACGTAGATAGTTATTTTTTTTGCTATATTCATTGTTGTGTTATCAGCAATTGTGAGGACAGGCTGTTATAACTGTCCAAGCTGAAAGAGGTTAGTATACTCTGATTGATGTCTGTATATACATATATTACAGTTTTGTTTTTGTGTAAAGATATTATGGTATATTGTAGATTATTCATTCCGCTATGAGATTCTGTTTTGTATTGTTTTCTTCTTATCTTCTTCCTTCTTTCTTTTCCCTAACAATCGGGTCTTCCGGTATTCGATTGCTCGACATGTGATACAATGGACATATTAGTGTCGATTTTTGAGGGTCGAAAAGCCCGGTTCGTTACATTGTATGTTATTGATTTCGTAGATTTCAGGATCATTTTGGGAATGGATTGGTTATGTAGGTATGATGCTAGAATATTTTTTTTATGATAGAGAGATATCACTGAGACACCCTGATAGTCATAACCGAGTGATATTCTCAGCAGAGAATACAGACCGGAGTGTTAGTGCTTTGCTTGGTGCTATGGAAAAAGGTGAGTAGTTAAGTCAGATTCATGTAGCTAGAGAGTTTCCAGATTTCTTTGAGTCAGTCACTGGATTACCCCCTAAAAGAACTGTTTAGTTTAGAATAGATCTTGTGCCCGGAGCTGAACTTGTGAGTAGACCACCTAGCAGAATGACACCAACTGAGATGAAGGAATTGAAGGTGCAGCTAGTGGATCTAGAAAGAAAGAATTTCATAAGACCAATCAGTTCGCCTTGGGAGCGGCCGTAGTGTTTGTAAAGAAACTGGATGGGTCAATAAGGATGTGTATTGACTACCGAAAGCTGAATGAAAGGACCATTAAGAATAAGTATCCTTTGCCTAGAATAGATGATCTGTTCGATCAGTTGAATGGAGCCAGAGTATTCTCCCAATTGGACTTAACCACAGGTTTCCATCAGTTAATAGTGGCTGTTAGCACCAAAATTGGTCACTAACCTTGTTGAGAAAGATTGTGTAGAGATGCAAGTGATGAAGTTAAATTAAACAAGGAAGAATATGCTAATTTAAATGCAGAAAGTAAGAACACTGGATTTATAGTGGTTCAGCGTAACTGCCTACATCCACTTTGAGTTTTGATCTTTATTTCTTTCACAAGTAGTTGAATACAGATACAATCCATATATTAATGACTTAAATACAAGTTTGAATTAAAAAGAGGAGAGTATATAAAATGGCAGAGTCTCCCAATTGTTCTCCAAAAAAGGTCCATTTCATTGTGCCCCTGCCCCTCTATTTATAGACAAAGGTGGGTTGGACTTCTCTGGCGGGCCTGGTAGCTGAATAACTCGGTCCAGATAGGCTGGTCCATGTGTGCCGAACCAATCAGGCCGAACAGTTGGGTGCCGAACCACTCTCCGTCTGCCGAACGAGGCGCTTGCTGTGTGGGAAGAGTAGGCCGAATAGCCATCGAAGCCGAACTTGTCTCGTGGCCGAGCGAAGTATCTGGCCGAATGTGTCTTCTGGCCGAACGAAGCCCCTTAGCCGAACGTGCCTTTAGGCCGAACGAAGCCCTTAGCCGAACGATGTCCTTAGGCCGAACAAAGCCCTTGGTCGGACGATGTCTCGGGCCGAACGATGCCTCTAGCCGAATGTTGCCTGATGCCGAGCGCTCCTGGATGCCGAGTACTCCTGGATGCCGAGTACTCCAAGATGCCGAGTACTCCTAGATGTCGAGTACTCAGTTGCCTGGCCAAATCTCCAGGAAACACTTGCCCCCCAAAGTGTGTTATGTGACTGCACGTAATACGCTTTGAACTATGTATCCTCCATGTCTCGTTTCAAATCCTTGACTAAATTCTAATGGAGATGCCTTCTTGAGAATATCAGTGGTCATCCGTGTCTGATTCTGCAGAGCTAATAGGCTTCGGCTATCTGATCTAGTCTTCTCTTAATAACCCTTAGTGAGAATTCAATTTCTGTTGATTTCAAGAAGTCGAACTTTTTCGGACGTACACATGCACGTTCGGGTACATGTTCTTGCCATTGGCTCTCGGATGCATTTTATATGCTCATAAGTCGTCGCCAACTCCATCTAGTTTAATTGCAATTCAATCGCGATTCCTTGTTTGTATTTTCTATGAAATAAGGGTTGCAATCAGCCACTTGAGGAGTTTTCCAAACCTCTCTTCAGTACAGACTCTATGATTTTGTTCACAGCTTCAACCTGTCCATTTGTAGTTATAATGGATCATGGAAGGTCATAAGGACAGATGACGTTACAGATAAAGAAGTTGATTATTTTCTTCATCTTGGTCGTGGTTAAGAGTTCTTCATCTGCCCATTTGGTGACGTAATCAACTGCTATGATGGTGTATTTTGCATCACCTTTAGGATCGACAAGAAGATGATTTCAGTGCCCCCAAGTGGCAAACGGCTATGAACTAGCCATTTGAATAATTTCCATCGGTGGGGTTCCCAGATTCTTTGCAAACATCTTGCACTCATCACATTGTCTAGCATGATCAACCGCATCTGGGTTGATGGTTGGCCAGTAATACTTGTAGCAGAGTATCTTCTTTATCATGGTTTTCCCCCTGATGTTATTACCGCATTCTTCTTCATAGATTTTTCTCAAGATATCATCATGGGCGATATGCCGAAGCATGGGGATGGATAAACTCCTTTTGACACACGAATTATTCTTAGATGATTTGGCGTGAAGCTTTGAGGAGGATCCGTCGTTTGGCATTCCTCCGTTCAGTAAGAATTCCTCATTTTAGATAGTCTTTGATAGGAGTCAACCATGACACCTTTTCATTTTGTTCGCTGAGTACGTGTGTAATGATGTAATACGTGAAGTCAGTTAGTAGCTCTTGGACTTGGCCGAGAAAAGGAGCAAGACAATGCCCCCTAGCAAGATCAACTTCCTTAAATTTGTATACTACCAATCAAGAATCACAAAAGATATGTAAAGTTTTCACTTCAAATCCTCTAGCAAGTTTGAGGCTGGTAGTTAAGGCTTCATACTAAGCATCGTTGTTTGTTACAGGTAAATCGAGTTTTAGGACGTAGCAGATTGATCGTTCCTCAGGAGTCATTATCAAGCCATAACACTGACCATTGGATGCTCCATCCGTGTACATTTTCCATCTTATGGTTGGTTCTCTGCTACTCTTCGAGTAGTCATCTGAGGTAGTGAATTTGGGTGTGAGGTCTGCTAATTTCCATCCTTGGATAGCCCTTCGTGGAAAATAAGTGATATCGAATTAGCTTAGTTTGATATTCTATTTAAGTAGTCTTTCAGACGTCTCAGGTCATTGTATGCCTTGTCGCAACGGCTGGTAGGCATAGACGTTGATGGGGTGAGCCTAAAAGTAAGAGTGGAGCTTTCATAATGAAATCAATAGAGATTGTGCTAGCTTTTGTAGCTTCAGGTTGATATCCAATGCATGGCTCGCGATATTTAATGAAATCACATATGCATGTCAGAATGGGTCCAAGGGAACATATCATCATTTATTCAGAAAAATCCAACTAATTCTTTTATCATCATTGCACTGAGCTGTGATCCAATATTCAGCACCCGGAAAGGGTCGCCATGGCTGGCTGTAATGTCGACCGTCAGCTTAGCAGGTGCCATCCCAGATTCTTTGAGTAAAGGTGTAACTATTTTGCATAACATTCAATGTGAAATATGGTTAGGACGACCAATGTTGATGGTTACTCTAGTCGAATCCTAGAGTCTTGTCATGAGTTATTGAGTCTAATAGTGAAGGGCTCTGAATGCTCTAATAGATTATCAGTAAATGGCCAAAAATCAGGCTTAAAAGCGCATTAAAGGAAATGTTGAGTGGGGGTCAGCCTCGAGTGGCACGCAACTGTATAGCTGGATCTTGCTATGAGTTTGAATTTGCTTGTGCATTCGAGTAACGCACTTTCTATTTAATGCATTCATGATTCTTTACCCATCCTTCGGGTTGGAGTGAAAGTCAATTGCCCATGAGCTAAGGTATCTATTTAACGATTCTATCTCTAGGCATCCTTTCGGTCGTTGCCTTGAGTAGCTGTAAGCATTATATATAAGTTTTAATACTGAGCTATCGTAGCCAGTTTTTGGATGACCATGCGTCTTCTCCCAGTCTCGGGTTGATAAATGTACTGCATGGGCGGTTGAGTCTCTTCCTAGCTATGTTTATGTTTTCACCTACACTCCAAAGACATAGAGGTGATTGGTGAATAGTCGGTTCACATTCATCTTGCTTCTCGCTCGTGCCCCCAGGCCAGCCACGCCCACTTTAGCTTTACTCTCTTTCCCGTTGGATCGTGGGATCATATTAGTCGATGGGAGACTAGGTCTCGCCTATCTTGGATTTTATCATGGTTTTCCATTCCAAGAGGAATACTTCGATGCCACGTAAGTTTCAGGGCGTAATTTGGACAGTGGATGGTCATCCACGTCCACTTTGGTTCATGCTCTGTAATTAGATCTCGGGGGTAAAGTTGGCTACAAATGCAGTCGGGTTATGCTCATCCAGTTTCATACTCCTCCTGACGAATCGAACGAGGGTGCTGGAGAATTTTTGACCAAGTATTCGTGGTTTACCCTATTTTCCATACTCTGGGGGTCATAGTTTTTCAAAAAACATCCGAGTCACATTCGTATGTGCTTGGTGCGGATCGGCATTGACCCTTGGTCTGAGGTATGATATAGTAGGTTTCTCGTAGCTTTGGATGCCGTTTCGATTGGCTCTGTATTGAGGCCTCCCTGTAGTCGCTGCCTCAAGTTATAAAGAACGCCACGCTAGAGCTACAATAAGCTGTCGTATTCAGCTTTTTAGTGTTTTGTACCCCTGCCCCCAGTAATGATTTGGCCAGGTCACTGGTTGGATGGTCGAACTCCATCCTCAGCGGGTTAATAATCCTCTTGTCGATTCCAGGTCGAAGTTTGCGGAATAGAAAATGGTCGGAATCCACTCGTCTATTTATCGATGTTTATACACCACTCTGTATTCTGGTGACTTAGTGTTATTCTCCCCCCGGTTGACTCGCGCCCAATTTGTGTTCATGCTTCGGTCCACGCTCCGGGGACTTAGAGATTTGTCGAACGGTTTACGCTTTAGTCCAAAGTTCGAGACGCAGAGATTTTCATCAACTCGTTTATACTCTAGTTCGCACTCTGGGAACTTAGAGTAATCTGGTCCGCTTTTGGGATTTAGGGATTTTTCTGAAGTCGTCTATAATCTAGTCCATGCTCTGGGGACTGAGAGTACTGTAGTCCGCACTCTGGGGACGTAGAGGTTTTTGAGTCATTTATACTCTAGTCCGCACTCAGGGACTTAGAGTACTTTAGTCCGCATTCTGTCTCCCGTTCCAGAGGGTGAGACCCCCCGGATGGCTGAGAGTTTGCCTAAACCTGGTAGATAATCCTTCTCTTTAAGATTCTCTTTAAGATTTCGAAAGTCGTTATTCTTTATGCAGGACTTTTGCATTCTAATGCTTGTTTTCCACGATTTTGTGCAGGCCATTCTGACCCCGAGCCCACTTCGAGGAGCGTTGTCGCCAAGGAAATGGGGGAGAAAACAAGTGAAGCCACTCACGCAGGGGAGGCTCCTGGTCCAGACGCTCAGGTGATCGGAGCGCTTGATGAAGACAAGTCTGAAACCTCCTCTCCTACCGACGGGGGTTATGAAGTAGAAATTACAAGCGCCTCTGAGCACACATTCGAATTGAGCATGGAGGAATGGCTCGAGATAGAGAAGGAGGAGACGGTCAAGGTAATAGTAGAGCCCCGAGTTGTGGACTTGGACGATCCTTTGAACAAGCCGTTGAAGGTCATCCTTCCTGGCGGGTCCAAGCCCATGGAAGGCCCCCGTACTCCTTCAGTTGCTACCCCTCTATCAAAGAAGAGTACCAAGGGTAAATGCTCTGGAGAGGAGCCGTCTGGAAAGAAGTTGAAGAAGCACAAGAAGTGATTACTATCCTCGTTCAACGGGAGTTAGTTTAAGTCATGTAATTATTTTCATCTATTTCCTTAGTCCTTATAAATAAAATGTCGACTCAGAACTTTGGAGGGGTTGTAATAGAAACGCATTTCTGAATAAGGTTTAGTTCCTTTTTCTGTCTTACAAAAGACTCTTATTGTTCAGTTTTCTTTGTGATTGTGACTTTAATCCAAGCAGTTGTGAGTAACATAGACTTCTCAGTCCATCTTCATATAACTCGGAAACTCTTCGGGAGTCGTTGAACTTCCATTCTGTGCTTCGAGCACTTAGAATACTTTCTAGCCCGTATGTCAGGGATTTGACAAATTCAAGTCATCTGTGTCATAGTTAATATTCAGGGAACTTGGAGATCCGATTCGCTTATATTCGAGCCCGCACTCTGGGGAGTTAGAGTACTCCAGTCCGCACTCTGGGGACTTTGAGGTTTAAGTCATTTATACTCTAGTCCGCGCTCTGGGGACTCAGAGTACTCCGGTCCGTGCTCTGGGGACTTGGAGGTTTAAGTCATTTATACTCTAGTCCGCGCTCTGGGGACTCAGAGTACTCCGGTCCGTACTCTGGGGACTTGGAGGTTTAAGTCGTTTATACTCTAGTCCGCGCTCTGGGGACTTAGAGTACTCCAGTCCGCAATCTGGGGACTTGGAGGCTTAAGTCGTTTATACTCTAGTCCGCGCTCTGGGGACTTAGAGTACTCCAGTTCGCAATCTGGGGACTTGGAGGTTTTAGTCATTTATACTCTAGTCCGCGCTCTGGGGACTTAGAGTACTCCAGTCCGCACTCTAGGGACTTGGAGGTTTTAGTCATTTATACTCTAGTCCGCGCTCTGGGGACTTAGAGTACTCCAGTCCGCACTCTGAGGACTTGGAGGTTTAAGCCGTTTATACTCTAGTCAGCGCTCTGGGGACTTAGAGTACTCCAGTCCGCACTTTGGGGAATTGGAGGTTTTAGTCATTTATACTCTAGTCTGCGCTCTGGGGACTTAGAGTACTCCAGTCCGCACTCTGGGGACTTGAAGGTTTAAGTCGTTTATACTCTAGTCCGCGCTCTGGGGACTTAGAGTACCCCAGTCCGCACTCTGGGGACTTGGAGGTTTTAGTCATTTATACTCTAGTCCGCGCTCTGGGGACTTAGAGTACTCCAGTCCGCACTCTGGGGACTTGGAGGTTTTAGTCATTTATACTCTAGTCTGCGCTCTGGGGACTTAGAGTACTCCAGTCCGCACTCTGGGGACTTGGAGGTTTAAGTCGTTTATACTCTAGTCCACGCTTTGGGGACTTAGAGTACTCCAGTCCGCACTCTGGGGACTTAGAGGTTTTAGTCATTTATACTCTAGTCCGCGCTCTGGGGACTTAGAGTACTCCAGTCCGCACTCTAGGGACTTGGAGGTTTAAGTCGTTTATACTCTAGTCCGTGCTCTGGGGACTTAGAGTACTCCAGTCCGCACTCTGGGGACTTGGAGGTTTAAGTCGTTTATACTCTAGTCCGCGCTCTAGGGACTTAGAGTACTCCAGTCCGCACTCTGGGGACTTGGAGGTTTAAGTTAAGAGCAGTCGTATTTCCACTCTTTAATTTGTAATCATCTACTGTATCGAGGCTAATGTCGTCGAATGAACAATCGAACCACGTTTGCTCACGGAATGAGATTCTTCCCCCCAGGATGAGGGACGGAATTTGAAAAATGGACGATCGATTCTCGTCCACTTGGTGATTATAGCTCTTCCAATCAAGTCAAGGAAGGAGGTATATGACAGATGGTTGAATCACATCCATGTTGGGTTATATAGCCAAATCTCTTACAATTTGCTCCGTATCTCCTTCTAGAAAATAAGGATAATAGATTGTTGAGTAGACAAAGTAAGTTGCATATGTTCCAAGGTGCAGTCGTGTCCATATATTGACAGCGATGGTTAGCGAGTACGCAGTCTACCATAGCTACTTCAAGTTGGGCTTTCGAACAACCTTTCGTGTTCAGGGTAGGATTTGATGTGTAGATGATCAAATCACGTCCACTTTAGACGGATCCCGGCGTCACTGAGCTTCATGAGGGGTATCTGTATTTTGTCGAACTTTGTTCTATGACTCGATTGGAGTGGATGATCGGGCCATATTCATTCCAAGCAGTTTAGGTCTCCAAGTCAAATGTGGAGGTTGATGGATGGATGGTCGGTTGTTCGAATCGATCATAAGTTGAGCATACGAACTTGGATCGTCTTGAAACTTGGAACATTGGCTTCCCTGGCTTTGATTGTTGTGTCTTGTTAATCGTGGCTCGATCAAGACTCGGACAAAATCCATCGTGAGCCTTTGTGTAACCGATCTCCAAGACGAACTGTCACTGGTTTCTAATCAAGTTCTTGGTGTCACGGCCTTGCCAAAAGGCGGGATAACATTTGCCCCCCAAAGGACGTATTGTGTAAACATGACGTGCTTTGAAAAACCGCAGTCTTTCATGCTGAATATTTCCGTTCAGTTGATTGCTTGACAGTCGTCTTTTAATCGTTTCGTTGCAATCTTCTTTTAGACAAATGTTCAACTAGCATGCTTTGCTTTGGTTCTGCCCCCAGTTTTGGGGATGAGTATGGAGTTGATGTATGCTTATACTCCGTCTCGCACTCTGGGAGTACGGAGTTGAGTAGGTGTTTATACTCCGTCTCGCACTCTGGAAATACGGAGTTGATTAATGTTTATACTCCGTCTCGTACTCTGGGAGTACAGAGTTAAGCGAATGTTTATACTCCGTCTCACACTCTGGGAGTACGGAGTTGATTAATGTTTATACTCCGTCTCGCACTCTGGGAGTACGAAGTTGATTAATGTTTATACTCCGTCTCGCACTCTGGGAGTACGGAGTTGATCAATGTTTATACTCTGTCTCGCACTCTGGGAGTACGGAGTTAAGTAGATGTTTATACTCCGTCTCGCACTCTGGGAGTATGGAGTTGATTAATGTTTATACTCCGTCTCGCACTCTGGGAGTACGGAGTTAAGTAGATGTTTATACTCCATCTCGCACTCTGGGAGTACGGAGTTGATTAATGTTTATACTCCGTCTCGCACTCTGGGGGTACGGAGTTGATCAATGTTTATACTCCATCTCGCACTCTGGGAGTACGGAGTTAAGTAGATGTTTATACTCCATCTCGCACTCTGGGAGTACGGAGTTGATTAATGTTTATACTCCGTCTCGCACTCTGGGAGTACGGAGTTGATCAATGTTTATACTCCGTCTCGCACTCTGGGAGTACGGAGTTAAGTAGATGTTTATACTCCGTCTCGCACTCTGGGAGTACGGTGTTGTGCGAAGGATCGTCGTGTATCAACCCATTTTTAGCCTTGATGTGATGGCTTGCCCCCGAGCTCGAGTTTCACTTAGCGAGTGGCTGGTCGTATCGCAGCCGCTCTCTACTTGAATAAATTCCACTTGTAGGATGGAATTCAGCTCTCCGTGCATCGTGATGTTGTACATTGTATTTAATCCATAGCCCCAAATCAAAGGCATATGGTTGATGATGAGCAATAGAATTATTCTCGTCCAGATGTAACTCCACACGTCCGATCATGGTCTGCGTAGATTGGTTGGCAACCAAATCTGAGTACCTGGACACCTGCATCGTTTTGAAAGTAGTTTAGTTCAAGCTAGTCCTAGTTCATAGAACAATTGAAATAGAGATGGAAATGGAAATAATTCAAAGAAGATTATGGTAAATCTCATTTATATGTGAAGCAGCATCGTGTGCTCGCTATTCGACTCCGCCCCTGGCTCCTTTCAAAGGGATGTTGGCCGTCAACCGTCCAATTGATAATCATAGCCCTTTATTAATAGGCATCGGATATTCGCTGCCCGCCATTCTGCAGGACTTGTACATACTATTGAAGCCTTCCTTTCCAGGTCATCTTTTCGATCACACCTCGGAGGTGTTTGTAATCGCCTGTGTTAGGATCAGCGAGCATCCGGGAATATACAACATTCCCCTGATTTTCTTTAGACTTTGGTGTACTCTCTCGAGGTTGGTTTCCAGTACCACTCCGAGTCGTGAGTCTTCAAGTAGAGGTTGTCAATTGAATCTTTCAAAGAGCATATGAGCTGAATTCTGAAGTCTTGTTTCGGCTACTGGGATCTACATCCTTAGCCAACGGGCCTTCATTGTTATTTTTCTTAGTCTGCTCCACTCCTCCTCACTTCAGTTCTGATTCATTTTGTAAAAGAAACGATCCATAGTCGTAGGAGGCTCTTTAGCTAACTAGCTGCCAAAATATATCTGGAGGTCGACTTTCCTCAAACGCGATCAGTATGATACCCTTGTTAGTATTTGGAATAAATTGCTTAGAGCATTGGTTTGCTTGGAGTCATCTTGGCGTTTGCTAGAGTCATATCATCTATGTTCTCCAACCTTTGGGAGTACCACTTGAATAGCGGTTGCTTGTCCGTTCCCTTGATGTCGTTCATAAGCTGCCGCTAGATCCTCTATGCCCTGGTCGATAATGGGATGTCAAGGAAGTGGATAAAATGTTCCTTTATTAAGTTGAGTTTTGAATTCACTATCCGGAGGCACTGCGCTGCGGCTAGGGTTCGGGGTCGTATAAGGGATTTTTTTTGAAAATAGGGGTCATATAAGGGATCGGTGTAACTTAATTCCAGAGGTGTTCGGCATTCTTTCTCATTCGACACAACCGAGTCGTTCGGCATACAATACCGTTCGGCATTACAGAGGTGCTCGACATTCATTCTTGTTCGGCACAACCGAGTCTTTCGGCCTGGAAGAGCGTTCGGCCTAGAGGTATGGTCGGCCTGGAAGGGCGTTCGGCCTAGAGTTATGGTCGGCCTGGAATGGCGTTCGGCCTAGAGGTATGTTCGGCCAAAGCTGTTCGGCCAAGGCTGTTCGGTAGAATGGATCGGCGTGGAGTGGTTCGACCAAAGCTGTTCGGCCAAGGCTGTTCGGCCAAAGTGGATCGGCCTGGAGTGGTTCGGCCAAAGCTGTTCGGCCAAGGCTGTTCGGCATGGGAATTCTGTTCGGCATGGGAATTCTGCTCGGCATGGGGAATTCTCTGGAGCGATGGGCATACACCTTTTCTGGAGCGGTCGGCATACTCCTTTTCTGGGGCGATCGGCTAAGTTGGCTTCAGAGGGGGGGTCGACCTCTATTCAACATAACTGCAAACTTCAACGCCTAGTCCCCATATCTTACATAGACTATATATATATATATAACAGAGTTAAAACAAGATACAACGGGAGTCTCGAATAGCTAGAAGTCTCAATACACTAGTCAAATACCAGATCAGAATATAACACAAGAGTCAACTGAATAACTGTAAGCTAAATAGATAGACGGATCTCCAAGCGAAGCTCCAACTCCAAAGGTGAGTCTCAAATGTCGTGGCACTCAGTCTGACCCAAGCGTAAAGAAAAACACAAAACACTCGAGTCAGGATTAACATTCTTATATCAATAAATCAAACTTCGAGTGAAATATCAACTGAAATACAAGTAACTCAAAGGATGTTTGGGATAACCATCCTCTAAGGATCCGTGGAACTATCCACTATGCAGTAATATACGCTATTAACAACTAAACATTATTATAACACCGTGGTCATTTCAAAATATCATACTTCAAAACCAAAATATCATATCCATTTCAAAAACATATCAATACGATATCATTTCTCACTAAAAAAATATTCATTTCAAAAATCATAGCACTTCAAAGTTATAACACTTTCGAAATTATAAAGCTTAGAATTTATAACACTTTGGAAATCATAACACTTGATAACATAAAACTTTGAATTTCATAACTTTGAAATCATAACTTCCCACTTGAACAGTTTAGATATTAATAATAGTATATATCATAAAATAGAGTCTATTATAATAGTTATAAGTTAAAATAGTTTATATTAAAATAATTAGTATATTAAATAGTTCATATTAAAATAATTTTTATTCAAAATGATTTATATTAAAATAGTTTATACTAAAATAATTTATAAAGTAAAATATAAAATAGTTTTCCTCAAATTTCACAAATCGACTCAAATCAACTCAAATTCCAAAATTCAAATTTAATTCAATCTCAATTCATCAATTTCAATTCAGTTCAGTTTCTCAATAAACCATTTCAAATTATATCGATTTAAAATACAGATTTGAACCACAAAATAAACTATTTAAATTCCAATATATATCAAAGCTATAAATATTCAACATTTCAAAACTAAATTTGATAATTTCATATATATTTTATTTTAACTTCATTATTATTTAGTTTGAAATATACACTTGATAAACCCAATATCATTTAAATAAAACTCCAAATTACAAATAAACTAAATATTTTCTTCAATTTATTTAACTTCAAATTTCCATTTAATCACCTTACGTCAAATCAAGTTATAGAATCATATCTTTAAATCTCAAATTTCAATAGGTTTCAAATCGATTTTTCTTAAATAAAATCCTTAACAATAAAATTTCAAATCAATATATGTTTCTCTTTCCAACCCTTAATTATAAATATCATTATAAAAAACCACTTTTAAAATATAATTTTTAAATAAATACTTAAACATATTATATTTTAATTAAATCAAAGTTTATTAAATTAAAGCTTATTATTAAACCTATTTTTTTATTATTAAAAATAATATATATAAATATATTTTAAAGATAGTACAATTATAAGTAAATTCTTAAAATTTATAATTTCAAAACTAACTTAAAGTTTTAAAATTTGCAAACATATAATTTTAAAAATCAAGAATTTAAATATATATATAAAATAATATTTATATATATAATATTTAAAAATCAATATTTATATAAAACCATATATATATATATATCTTTTTAAACTTTGAAATCATTTCAAATATATATAGACCAACGGTGTTTGTATATAATTTTCTATCCTATGGTCAAGTGATACGGATATTTATCATTTCAATCCGTAATTTAAATTATATACGGGTGTATATCATTTCAACCCACAATCCCAAATTCAATTAAATGAAAATCGCTTGGGTTTATCATTTCAACCCATAACGATTTTCTCCTATTCTAAAGATCGTTCGGGTATGTATCATTTCAACCCATAGGGAATTCTATACTAACAGGGAACTTGCAGAGTGAGAACATATATGATAATAACATAATAATCAGCAACATGCATATATCATCAGTGATAAAATAAATAACAGATCATGGTGTCAGATGTCATAGGTGAACAGACACAGATAATAGCATATATAGCAACTTAAATAACTAACAACAACATATTTCAATTGTCGTTTCAATCGAAATCAATTTTGATAATTATAAGAACATTAATCGTGAGTGATTGCTCACCTTTCCAGGTTAGAGAAGAACGAGAATGAGATGAGTTACGAATCCAAGCACGAATTTCAAAGCAGAGGAGGATTGGCACGAATTCGACAACAAAGCTGATAAATAAGGAATCGATGGAAACAAATCAAATTTAGCTTAACATAAACTGGAACAAAATAAATATTATATCCATATATATCCTTCCCTAAATTTTATATAAAATAAAACTCATATTTTAAAATAATATATATATTTCTAAAGAAAAATCAAAATATCAATATTTATTATAAAATCAATATAAACAATTTATTATAATATATATATAACTTAAATAGTACTTGAGAAATTTAAAATCAATGTATAACATATGCATAGTAATACAAACAACTACAACAAATATAAACTAACATATAATAAACTATAACACATATCTTAAACTATATATAACATAGAATAACTAAACTTATATAAACTTAATATATGTACTCATATATAAAACTACAACCTTTATATAGAACCAGCGAAAATATATATTTATATATATATATACAAACAAATAAGTGAAAATATATATACCTTTATATCCAGACAACAAAATATGTATATGACTAAAACAACAAACAGATTGTATATAACCCATACGTCACCCATGCCTATATACTATATATAAATCAAAACTTGGCAAACCTTATACATTTATAAACAGATAAAAATGGAATCAAAATCTTCATATATCATACTTTAAAATGTTGAAGTCAATGCATATACCATATGAAATATATATTATAAGTGTACACTACCTGAAACCATTCGTTAAAACCAATATGTTATATGTATAATTTATGTTAGAATAAAATTGGTTAAAATATGAATTAAAACTAAGCTTTTAACGTGTGTGTGTATATATATACAAAGAGAGCATATAAATCAATACAGTTAAAACTAAGCTATTCAATGAAATGCGATTTGTAGCTAAGCTATCCAATACAGGCATGAGGACTTACAACATACATAACTAGTTTATAAAATACTTTTATATACGTATAAAATCAACAGCTCAAAAATGTATAAACTAATATATATAAAAACTTAACTAATATATATATATATATATATATCTTATGCTATGAACCACTACAGACTTATGAAATACAGTAACCAAAATAATACTTATATGTATATTAGAACCCAGAGTAAGATGGAAAACTTCATAAATTATTATATGTGTAGACTTAGATTTCTATATATATAAGCTAATATATATAATCATACGTTTAAACAAGACTACAACATATAAATACACATAGATATAAGAACCATATTTCAAACTGTATATATAGATACACGAACGATCAGACTCAAGTATACTTGCCTGGAAACCTTATATAAAATATATGCGTCTTATATAAAATATATAAGAACAATTGTATATATGTATCTTTTTATATATATTCAAACTTAAGAGACTTTTCTTACCTTTTATAAAATATAGAGGAGAGGATGGGTTTTGGATGGCGGAGGCAGAGAGGGGAGGCTGTTCGTGGAAGGTGGCCAAAGCGATGGAGGAAGGTGGCTTGCAGGGAGGGTAGGCTTCGGGAATGAGGGTTGGCCGATGGTGGGGAGGGGAAGAAGACGAGCAGTGATTTCTTTCGAAAGAAGGAGGAAAGCCGAAATCATAAGGAGGGAGAAGAAGAATTTGTGGAGAATGAAGGAAGAGGTGATGAACAGGCAAAACTATTAGATTTCCTTTTTTTTCGAAAACACAGAACAAAAAAGAGAGCAGCGAAACCAGAGAAATATGCAAGAACGAACCATAAAATTTTATTAAATATCTAAGTCAAATGAACAGTCAAAATATTTATTTTTGAGAATACAAATAGTTATGACAGTTCGATTCCTAATGGAAGATAGCTGAATACACAATTGAACCCAAAAGGTTGAAAGTGGATACCGGTACGGTTACCGTTTTCGCGGAATCCGCTGCGTACCGGACTTCAAAACACAGAATTGAATATACCGCAGAGATAAGCACGACGAGACGATCAAAATGGTATACAGATATTAGTGGTACGATCATCCTTTCAAAAGTCGATAATCAATACCGAAATTGCTACTAAATTGTCAGAAATAAGATAAACGAAGCAATAGTAGTCCAAATTTGGAGAAACGAAATATGTCATCTCACTCAGAAGATGATTTACAAATTTATGGTGTAAAATATTCAGGTTTGGAAAACATTTTATTATCATCAATTATTAACTGAAATAAATTTAAATAGAATTACACAAGAAAATAAACTTCCATATTATCAGATGAAAATTTACCATTTGCTATGTTTAATTAGACGTATTCCAAATATTAGATTTTTATTTCCAAATCCAAATATTTAAACTTTCACAAAAATTCAATTAGATATATTATTAAAACTAATAAAATTTTACGGGTCATTACACTCTCCCCCACACAAAACTTTTCGTCCCCGAAAAGGAACGAGGTAGGAGAATAGAAACAACCAGAAGAAAATAGATTGAAAAACAAAATAGAACAATTAATTCAATCCATATAAATTTCAATTTAAACAAATTAATATTCAATAATTTATTTTAATCCATTTTACTAAATCAATAAATAGTCATTCAATTCAAATTTGTTAGTTCAACTGTCAATTCAAATCATATAAATTTCATATAGTTTTAAAATTGATTTCCATTCTATTATTTCAAGTTTAAATATTTATTCAAAAAATTTGGCTTCATTTATAATTGAAATCACCCTTTAAACATAAAATTTAAGAATTAAATTTCCGATTAACTTCAAACAATTTAGAGATAAATATATATATTCTATATATCAAATCAAATCTAAAATCATATACCTATATATTATAAATCAAATCATACTTAAGAAATTCAAATCGAATTTATTTTCCAAAACAAAATTGTAGCTAAGCTATTAATGGTCTCTCCACTCTGAAACTCGAAAATGAATGTCGATGATGCTGTAGTCATCATCGAAATTATTTTCCAGTGAAAAAATAGGAGAGTACTAATTTAAACTTTAAAAATTCTTTTGGAAACAAATTTCTATTCGAAAATACTTTACATAATATACCCTTTAAAAATTTAGAACCAAAGTTTGGAATCATCGGAAATTTAATTCTCAAATTCTTGATTTATATTCATTTAAATTCCAAACCAATTTATAAACCATGCCGTACATAAATAGACAATATTTAAAACATTTTGAAATATTAAGAAAAGAGAAAAAAATGACCAAAATATCCTTTATATAATACTTTATCAAAATACTTTTATAACTCGATGTCTTAACAAGTTTATCCTCGCTCTTGCAGAATCTGGTCGTACGTTGATCAGGTGCAAGACTAGAATTCTCCAAGTACTTAGTAGACCTGTTTCAACACCAAGTGAAGAAAAATACTTAAATATAGGTATGAGAAGTACCGCTCAAAAATCCAATGTCAAATGATGATAATACGATAGTAGTGGCCTGCTGCTAATCCAGAATTTACGCAATGGGCATAAAACTTTCCAGAAGATCCTTCCACCTTCCGAATTCCAAAAAAATATCGTAGCCATTTCGTAAACAAGGGACCATCGACCCCTGCTGCAGTGGTATGCTGCTGCTTCAATGATTTATGCAATGGATGCACTTCCTTCCCAGAAGATCCATAAACAACATATCCCTGGATCGAAAATGCCTCCATTGGGTAAACTAAAGAACCATCTACCCTGAAAATAAATCAAGGAACTCATGAGTTTAAGTCCGGACAACCATATTAGTTCAAATACATTTCTGAATTCACCCAAGTCCATTAGGGTTTATCGGTCGAATCCATTCCAGGATTCCCCAAGTCCATCTGGGTCGAAGCATATCATATTATACTTTTTCGCGGAGAGTACTTCCACATACCTCTTACTTCAAAATATAACATACCATATATAGTACCCTTTCAAAATCATAGCTTTAAATATCACACTTATATAAATTCCATTATATATAAGATTTCATTTTAGATAGTGTACTTTCCAAAATCAATAATCTCGAATATATCAAATTACTTATATAAATTCCATTATATATAAGATTTATCTCTTCATATCGAATACCTTCCAAAATCAACAGTTTCAAAATCACTTGTACTTACATAAAGTCCATCTTATACAAGAATAAAAAAATTTCCAAAATCAATTTCGCTGTATGAATAGCCATATGGGATTCAAAATTAGAGGAATCCTAATCGAAGAGAACTCAAATCAAAAAAAAAGACTTGGTAAGAAGATATGATAATTAAATTACAAAAGATGAAGATGGATAGCCTTATATTAATCGCGGGTGACCTTAACCGGGTCAACCGTTACTTCAAGAATAAGATCGATGCAGAATTTCTGAGGCAAATCGGTATTCGATCGCAAGAGATAGAATTCGGGCATAGCAAAAGATAGCAGCATCTAAACCGAGGATATAGAAATCTCCGGTGAATCAATGCCTGTTGTAAAGGAGTTTCACACCTTTACAAATCATTCCAAGATTGGCGGGACCGCCGATTCATTATAGAGATCAACAGGAGTGGAGTTATGGGATACTCCAAAATCAAACGAACATGAATAGGAAGACAAAGATGGATTCCAGAACAAAAGAGGAGTTCCGAAATTCAAAGAAGATCCGAATCAAAGAGGAAGAGATTCAAGCTCGAACGCAAGTAATTCTGTAACTAAATTTACTCTATATACAAAGTTTTGCCTAAAACCAGGGCTCTGATACCAACTGTAACATCCTGGTATTTTGGACCATTCGCATCCGCACATGTCGGACTTGAATTGTTCAAAATATCATATTGTTAATTTATATTAGCCAAAACTCATCATATACAGTAAATAAATAAATCATAGAATCACAGACACATAGTATTATAACAATAAGTAGCGGAAACAAAAGAATAGTAGTTCATGAAGCTACTATATATATATAACAGAGTTAAAACAAGATACAACAGGAGTTTCGAATAGCTAGAAGTCTCAATACACTAGTCAAATACCAGATCAGAATATAACACAGGAGTCAACTGAATAACTACAAGCTGAATAGATAGATGGATCTCCAAGCAAAGCTCCAACTCCAAAGGTGAGTCTCAAATGCCGTGGCACTCAGTCTGACCCAAGCGTAAAGCAAAACAAAAAACACTCGAGTCAGGATTAACATTCTTATATCGATAAATCCAACTTCGAGTGAAATATCAACTGAAATACAAGTAACTCAAAGGATGTTTGGGATAACCATCCTCTAAGGATCCGTGGAACTATCCACTATGCAGTAATATAGGCTATTAACAACTAAACATTATTATAACACTGTGGTCATTTTAAAAAATATCATACTTCAAAACCAAAGTATCATATCCATTTCAAAAACATATCAATACGATATCATTTCTCACTAAAAAAAATATTCATTTCAAAAATCATAGCACTGCAAAGTTATAACACTTTCGAAATTATAAAGCTTAGAATTTATAACACTTTGGAAATCATAACACTTGATAACATAAAACTTTGAATTTCATAACTTTGAAATCATAACTTCCCACTTGAATAGTTTAGATATTAATAATAGTATATATCATAAAATAGTTTATAAAATAAAATAGTTTCTATTATAATAGTTATAAGTTAAAATATTTTATATTAAAATATTAGTATATTAAATAGTTCATATTAAAATAGATTTTATTCAAAATTATTTATATTTAAATAGTTTATATTAAAATAATTTATAAAGTAAAATATAAAATAGTTTTCCTCAAATTTCACAAATCGACTCAAATCAACTCAAATTCCAAAATTCAAAATTAATTCAATCTCAATTCATCAATTTCAATTCAATTCAGTTTCTCAATAAACCATTTCAAATTATATCGATTTCAAATACAGATTTGAACCACAAAATAAACTATTTCAATTCCAATATATTTCAAAGCCTTAAATATTCAACATTTCAAAACTAAATTTGATAATTTCATATATATTTTATTTTAACTTCATTATTATTTAGTTTGAAATATACACTTGATAAACCCAATATCATTTAAATAAAACCCCAAATTACAAATAACTAAATATTTTCTTTAATTTATTTAAACTTGAAATTTTCATTTAATCACCTTACGTCAAATCAAGTTATAGAATCATATCTTTAAATCTCAAATTTCAATAGGTTTCAAATCAATTTTTCTTAAATAAAATCCTTAACAAAAAAATTTCAAATCAATATCTATTTCTCTTTCCAACCCTTATTTATAAATATCATTATAAAAAAACCAATTTTTAAATATAATTTTTAAATATATAATTAAACATATTATATTTTTATTAAATCAAACTTTATTAAATTAAAGCTTATTATTAAACCTATTTTTTTATTATTAAAACTAATATATATAAATATATTTTAAAGATAGTAAAATTATAAGTAAATTCTTAAAATTTATAATTTCAAAACTAACTTAAAATTTTAAAATTTGCAAACATATAATTTTAAAAATCAAGAATTTAAATATATATAAAATAATATTTATATATATAATATTTAAAAATCAATATTTATATTAAACCATATATATATATATATATCTTTTTAAACTTTGAAATCATTTCAAATATATATAGACCAACGGTGTTTGTATATAATTTTCTATCCTATGGTCAAGTGATACGGATATTTATCATTTCAATCCGTAATTTAAATTATATACGGTTGTATATCATTTCAACCCACAATCCCAAATTCAATTATATGAAAATCGCTTGGGTTTATCATTTCAACCGATAACGATTTTCTCCTATTCTAAAGATCGTTCAGGTATGTATCATTTCAACCCATAGGGAATTCTATACTAACAGGGAACTTGCAGAGTGAGAACATATATGATAATAACATAATAATCAGCAACATGCATATATCATCAGTGATAAAATAAATAACAGATCATGGTGTCAGATGTCACAGGTGAACAAATACAGATAATAGCATATATAGCAACTTAAATAACTAACAACGGCATATTTCAATTGTTGTTTCAATCGAAATCAAATTTGATAATTATAAGAACATTAATCGTGAGTGATTTCTCACCTTTCGAGGTTAGAGAAGAACGAGAACGAGATGAGTTATGAATCCAAGCATGAATTTCAAAGCAGAGCAGGATTGGCACGAATTCGACAACAAAGCTGATAAATAAGGAATCGATGGAAACAAGTCAAATTTGGCTTAACATAAACTGGAACAAAATAAATATTATATCAATATATATCCTTCCCTAAATTTTATATAAAATAAAACTCATATTTTAAAATAATATATATATTTCTAAAGAAAAATCCAAATATCAATACTTATTATAAAATCAATATAAACAATTTATTATAATATATATAACTTAAACAGTACTTGAGAAATTTAAAATCAATGTATAACATATGCATAGTAATACAAACAACTACAACAGATATAAACTAACATATAATAAACTATAACACATGTCTTAAACTATATATAACATAGAATAACTAAACTTATATAAACTTAATATATGTACTCATATATAAAACTGCAACCTTTATGTAGAACCAGCGAATATATATATATATATATACAAACAAATAAGTGAAAATATATATACCTTTATATCCAGACAACAGAATATGTATATGACTTAAAAAACAAACAGATTGTATATAACCCATACGTCACCCATGCCTATATACTATATAAATCAAAACTTGGCAAACCTTATAGATTTATAAACAGATAAAAATGGAATCAAAATCTTCATATATCATACTTTAAAATGCTGAAGTCAATGCATATACCATATGAAGTATATATTATAAGTGTACACTACCTGAAACCATTCCTTAAAACCAATATGTTATATGTATAATTTATGTTACAATAAAATCGGTTAAAATATGACTTAAAACTAAGATTTTAACGTGTGTGTGTATATATATATATATACAAAGAGAGCATATAAATCAATACATTTATAACTAAGCTATTCAATGAAATGCGAATTGTAGCTAAGCTATCCAATACAGGCATGAGGACTTACAACATACAGAACTAGTTTATAAAATACTTTTATATACGTATAAAATCAACAGATCAAAAATGTATAAACTAATATATATAAAAACTTAACTAATATATATATCTTATGCTATGAACCACTGCAGACTTATGAAATACAGTAACCAAAATAATACTTATATGTATATTAGAACCCAGAGTAAGATGGAAAACTTCATAAATTATTATATGTGTAGACTTAGATTTCTATATATATAAGCTAATATATATATAATCATACGTTTAAACAAGACTACAACATATAAATACACATAGATATAAGAACCATGTTTCAAACTGTATATATAAATACACGAACGATCAGACTCAAGTATACTTGCCAGGAAACCTTATATAAAATATATGCATATTATATAAAATATATAAGAACAACCATATATATGTATCTTTTTATATATATTCAAACTTAAGAGACTTTGCTTACCTTTTATAAAATATAGAGGATAGGATGGGTTTTGGATGGCGGAGGCAGAGAGGGGAGGTTATTCGTGGAAGGTGGCCAAAGCGATGGAGGAAGGTGGCTTGCGGGGGGGGGAGGAGGCAGGCTTCGGGAATGAGGGTTGGCCGATGGTGGGGAGGGGAAGAAGACGAGCAGTGATTTCTTGCGAAAGAAGCGGTAAGGCCGAAATCATAAGGAGGGAGGAGAAGAATTTGTGGAGAATGAAGGAAGAGGTGACGAACAGGCAAAACTATTTGATTTCCTTTTTTTTCAAAAGCATAGAATAAAAAAGAGAGTAGCGAAACCAGAGAAATATGCAAGAACGAACCATAAAATTTTATTAAATATCTAAGGCAAATGAACAGTCAAAATATTTATTTCTGAGAATACAATAGTTATGACAGTTCGATTCCTAATGGAAGACAACTAAATAGACAATTGAAAACAAAAGGTTGAAAGTGGATACCTGTACGGTTACCATTTTTGCGGATTCCGCTGCGTACCGGACTTCAAAACATAGAATTGAATATACCGCAGAGATAAGCATGACGAGATGATCTAAATGGTATATAGATATTAGTGGTACGATCATCCTATCAAAAGTCAATAATCGATACTGAAAATGCTGCTAAATTGTCAGAAATAAGATAAACGAAGCAATAGCAGTCCAAATTTGAAGAAATGAAATATGTCGTCTCACTCAGAAGATGATTTACAAATTTATGGTGTAAAATATTCAGGTTTGGAAACCATTTTAGTTTCATCAATTATTAACTGATATAAATTTAAATAGAATTACACAAGAAAATAAACTTCCGTGTTATCAGATGAAAATTTACCATTTGTTATGTTTAATTAGACGTATTCCAAATATTAAATTTTTATTTCCAAATTCAAATATTTAAAATTTCACAAAAATTCAATTAGATATATTATTAAAACTAATAAAATTTTACGGGTCGTTACAAGTATTAGACAAGCAACAGCACTTCAGCTTTAGACATGCGATAACTCTTTAACTTGGACATGCGACAGCTCTCCATTTGCGATATCTTTCCCATCTTAGACGTGCGATAGCTCTCCCATCTTGGACGTGCGATAGCTCTCTAGTTTAGACATGCAATAACTTTCCAATCTTAAACATGCGATAGCTCTCAAATTTTAGATATATGATAGCTTTTTGACCCTAGACACGTAATAGCTTCTTAAACATGTGATAGATCCTCTATTCAAGACATGTAATAGCCCCTCAATTCTAGACGCGTGATAACCCTCTTTGATGATAGATCATTTATTCTAGACATGTGATAGCTCTTTAATGTTAGACATACGATAGCTCTTTAATCTTAGACATGTGATGTTCATCAACTTAGACATGTGATGGCCATCTTTAGTCATGCGATAGCTCTCTTTAGTTATGTGATAGCTCTTTTAGCTTGGTCATGTGATAGCTTTATAATCTTGGACATATTTTAGCCTTCCAATCTTAGACATGCGATAGCTTTCTAATCTTAGACATTTGATAGCCACCTCTTAGACATATGATAGCTTTCCAACCCTAGACATGTGATAGCACTTTGTTAATTGACATCCATGCTAGTCCCTTTAGAGATTAAAAATATTTAGTGTAATATTTGTCGCCCCGAAAAAGTAACGTTCTTTGTACTTAGTTTAAAGAAAAATTCTTTTCTTTCTTCACTTTCTCTAATTTTTTATATATATTTGTCATATTCATATTTATTTTACATTTCCCGCATTAGTATGTTTTTTTCATAGACTCCTCGTATTCCTTAGGTTTACTATTCGATCTATTTGATCGCATTGCATTTTGATCGACGGTCTTTATTTTGTCCCCAAATCTCCTTACAAATACTCATCTTCTTCCCAAATCAATCTCTCATCGCCATTTTCAAAGGTGACAAATTTTTCTTTCTGATCCCACAAATTCTCAGTATGTTCAGTGTACATCGCTTTAGTCTTTTAATACTGGTTATTATCATTTTTTTATTTCATGAATCTATGTTAATCCATTCGATTTCCATAATTTCCTACGTCATTATTTTATTTCTTATGATGGTGAAAGAATTTTATTTTATTTTCTTAGGTAAAATTTATTTTGATCTCACCAATTATTTTGAATCAAATTGTTAATGGATTTTTGGATCCAGTAACCCTAAACCCATTAACTTTTTTTGGATATGTGCTAGCTATGTTTTTTAGACATGAGATAGTTATCTTTAGACTTGTGATAACTGCCTTTCCAAACATAGGATAACTACTTTTATTTATATATGCGATAGATGTCTAAAACATGCAATGGCTATTTTATTCTAAGCTTGCGATAACTATCTTATTTTAAAATTGCAATGGCTATCTTCGTGCGATAGCTGTGTTATTTAGGACTTGTGATAGCTATCTTAGACATGCGATAGTTTTTTTATTCTAGATTTGCGATGGCAATCTTAGATATGTGATAGCTATCTTAGATATGTGATAGCTATCTTGTTTTAGACTTGTGATTGCCATCACAAATATGCAACAATTTTTTTTATATACTTGCGTTAGCTTATCTTAGATATGCGATAGCTTATCTTAGATATGCGATAGCTTATCTTAGATATGTGAAGGCTATCTTGTTTTAGACTTGCAATAACTATCTTAAACATGTGAAAGCTATTTTCACCTTAGACATGCGATAACTATCTTTAAACATGTGATAACTATCTT
Organism: Allium fistulosum; assembly: GCA_030737815.1. Lineage (NCBI taxonomy): Eukaryota > Viridiplantae > Streptophyta > Magnoliopsida > Asparagales > Amaryllidaceae > Allium > Allium fistulosum. The sequence goes on along the minus strand of CM060902.1, from coordinate 1,361,207,940 downwards.
TTGGTAGATGACAAATTTCTTTAAAGATAGAATTAATATAGTTATTTTCTAAAGATGAAATATTTCTAATGTGTATAAAATACTATTTACATCCAATATAAAAATACATATAATAGAAACGTAAAACATATTTTATTTCAAACAAGATTCTCCATAAGAGTTAAGTTATATAATCAAATTACATTATTGTCCTTAAGGCATATCCTTAACTCTATCAAGAAGCAATAGAGGGTAGGGAGCCAACTGAAGTAATAGACAGAGTCTGCTGCTAAAAAGATGTCGTATCTGTCTGATACACTATAGACTGACAAACATGCATGGTGGCAAGTATAATATGATAATATTAAGTTTTAATATTTATGCATAAAGTGATCCACTATTATGATGGCCAGAGTTAGTCAATGTGATAAGTTCGCTGACTCAACGTGCACCAAATCAATTAGTTACGACACTTGACTAGGGGCACATGACAACGTAGAGATATGAATAAGAAATGCAATGTTACATGCTAATGATATGATGCAGTTATAGTTATATAAACATACAATGTACTAACCATTACAGACAAGACATTTGTTCTTGATCAAAACTATATCTGAATCAGGTTTTGTTTACAGGACTTAATAACTTGCTAAAGTTCACTAAGAATTTGCACTACAAAACTTTACTACATCCCATGATACAACACCATGACCGAATCAAAGTGGTATGGCAGTGTTTGAGAGTTTGGAAAATTCACTTAATAAGAAGAATTTTGATATGCAGATTATATTTAACATCACATGACTATATAGAATTGTACCATACATTTGATATTTATCAAAGCCATCCTACACATTTTGTTAGATATTGAGCCCCAAATTTTGTTCAAAAATGGCCAAAAAGACTTTGATTTTGAAAAAACCACTACAATTCCTACTACTTAAACAACACGACAGTCCTATTCAACCCTTTATACATTATTTGATCAAACAAAATCGAAATTCCCCAGAATTCCATAGTGGATGAACCTTATGTGTTTGTTCGGGTCCTGACTGATTCAAGGAAGTGATAAATGATTCTAAGTGTGGATTCAAAGATGGATATGTCATAAAAATGATTAACTAGTGATTTCTTGAAGTACTGTAAGGATTGGGTGAGTGTAAGAGAAAATATGAGTGCACAGGGAGCAACCTGGTGAACAATTGTGCAAGTAGTTGGAAAATGGAAAAAGTGGAAAGTACCTAAGTCCCTCATATTTATAGTAATTAGAATTATGTTCGGTACTAGATAGAGACATACCAGATGGAATATCACCAAAAATAATTATGTCGAACAGAATGGCACCGGAAAAATAGTTTTTCTATGAATTTTTATGTTTCAAGTTTCAAATGATGCTTCTACTTTTGAATACTAGGATCTTAGATTTTTAATGTTCCTAAGGAAGTTCCTTTCTAAGAAAATGCACTATTTCATGACAAACTAATAGTTAATTTTTACTGAATAAGATATGACTAAAGAGTAACCGTTTGAGGCTCAAGGAAACTCTGACTTAAAGGAAGTGATGCTTCTCGGAAGGAACAAAGCACACTTTGTATTCATGAAAGTATGCTTAGGTAAGGGTTGTTTGTGTTTTTACCCATAGCACGTCGACACGGGGAAACAAATAGATGATCAAAAAGCCTGTGACAAGTCTACTACCGGATGAACAAGGGGGTAAGAAAAATAAACGAAAAGGTCAAGAGTTAGCTAAAGAGATGAGAAGAAAAGAGAGATTGTCACTAACTATTGAATAATGTCTGGTACTGGTCAGAAATCACTATCCGTTATTGGTCAGAAATCATTGTCCGATATTGAACATTATACCACTGAACAATGAAAATGGTTCGATAGTGAAGTCGGTGCAACACTTCCCCAATGTTCCACTGATTTCAAAGGAAAAAACAACATTTCAGGGATGAACAAAGTACCAAAACATTAGAACAGTTAGGTAGTGGTCAGAAAATACCGGACAAGGAAATCAGTTTAGTGGTATGCATACCAAACTGATTACTACCGAACTAATTTGTACCTTCCAGAATGGTTCACATATGAAAAACTCATGTTTTTCAGAAAATACCAACTAGATTTCATCATCGCTTGATACCTATAAATTGCCCAAGCATAGGGCTGGCAATTAGATCTGAGAACCGCAAAACCGAACCGAATCAACCTGAGAAGAAATGAACCCGATAGGTCTCGAAACGGGTCTAGATGATGAGAAATACCATAAAGGCATGATTAAACCCAACTTGAACGGAACATAGACCCGACCAAAAAACATCGAAATATAAGCATTTTTAGTGTTATCACCCAACCGGACCAGAACCAACCCGAAATGAACCTCGAGTCGGGTCTAGGTTTTAAAATGTATAGTTTGGACCAGACAAAATACGATCCATTTAGAACCAAGACCCGTTGGGTCGGGTCCGAGTTTGTAACAACCCGGAGTTTTATAACAATTAATTATCGTTGTTAAACGATTAATGTTGATAGCTAATGGCCATTTGGAGTTTTTAATTGGGTTAAAAATTCTTTTGATAATTCGTTGAATATTGTGTGGGCTTTGAGATGTAATCTGGTCCATATTTTCAATTGTTGTTTTTGCCTTGATAACTATCAAAGGCAAACCCGACCCTTGATTCATTTTTCGTTCGAAAACCCTAAACAAACAAAAAAAAAGAATGTCTGCGTTGATTTGTTCCTCTTTTGCTCTGAAAATGGCGGCCTCGATTATCTTCTTTCGTTCGCTCTGAAATTAGGGCTTTTGAGAAATTCGATGAAGCCGACTGGTAGTTGGTTGATTGCAATCGCTATTTCTCTATCTTGCTTCGGCAATCGACTCTTCTTTAATTCGAACACGGCTCCTCGATTTGACCGAGTTCGACTTGAATTTCTCGATCGAATGAAGGTGAGTGATCCTCACATCTAGTTCATTCTTAATGCTATGCTTCAGCTGTTCGATTTTATTTCGATGTTGATGTGTTTTTCCGACTTTGTTAATTTGGTATGCTTTGTTGGTCTCGGCTTCGATTTTGCTATTCGATTTTTGTGACTTGTTCATCGCATCTACATACGTGACTTTGACATTGACTTTGTTAATGATGATTTACGACCTGTTCATATGCGTATATATTTTCGTTGCTTGTTAATCACGGTGTTGATTCATTTCGTGATGGCCACGGCTTGACTATATTTGATGATAATTTCTGTTTGACTTCGATTATGCTTTGTGCTCGACTCTGGCCAGTTATGTTCATCCCTGTAGCATTGATTTCAAACACTGCTGCTTTGATAATTTCTGTAGCATACTTGACTTACCGTTCATGACTTCGGCAATGTTCATAGTTGATTTTAAATTTGACTTTTTATTGGCTTTGAGAATTGACTTCGGTTATGTGATATTCATTCCTATATACTTGACAGTTTTGTATTGCTTGATGAACTTTTGTTCTTTGATTTATTTGTTGCCAGGTTACAGTTGTATTGCTCCCATTCACTGCTGCACTGCTTCATTGATACTGTTGACTTGAGTCTGGTTCCATTTGCTTGATGTCTACATGCTATTGTTCTCGAGTCATGTACATTTGGGTTTGCATTGGTATTTAGTTGAAGCTCATTTGGTACATCCTTTATTGTTACTGCCTTTGTTGGTTTGTGGATGCATGTATTGTTTGGGTCTGCTGTGTCCACTTCTACAATCTGCATTCATGTTGATCTTGAAGTCTGATCTTCATGTAGTTTGACTTTGAGTTGTGTGGTCTGGACTTGATTCACTTTATTGTGTTGATTTTGTGTAGCTGCTCATTCGAGCTTGCTCTGGACACTGTACACATGTGTGTTCAAGTTTGCATTTTGATGTTCATTTGATGTTGGACTTCATGTAGCTATGTACTCCATTGTCCATGTTTTAGTGAGTTGCATATCAGGGCTGTTGCACTATTGCTTGTTTCATTATATGGTAGCTTGGTTCACTGATGCATTCATTTGTACATCACTTGTTTGCCTCTTTTATTGCCTTTCCTTCGAGGCATGTTATCATGAGCACTTGATTTAAAAGTTATACTGCTCTGGCTTCTAGTTGCTTTGAGCATTTGGGTCTGTTTAATTGCAGTCTATATTTCTGATAGTGGACTTGCACTTGAACCTATGGCCAGTTGCACTATAAGTTTCATTTAGTTTGTAGTTGTATATACATATTGGTTTGGTTTCAGGGTGGTCCACTATAACACTGTTGTAATCTTTTCTTGACATTTTGGAACTTGAACTGTTACATCCATGGGGTGACTGCAGTTTCATTTTGTATGCAGTCTTGCCCTTGTTGGTTTGCATTGCATTGATGCAGTTGGATTTTCTTTTCTAATCGCACTTGACTTGAATCTGGTATTTCGGGTTTGACCTTATGCTCGTGTTGTGAACTTTCATTGAGCTTGTGTGTATTTCATCACTGTAGTGGCGAGGCAGTGCACGCGTGCGTGTACTACAGCCCTATCAGTATTGATGTTTCAAGTGGTATTTCAATTGCTTGAATTGTTTTGTGTGTCCAATTCAATATTTTGATATTGTATTCTGATTTGGTTTGATTTGATCATTTTGTGGTTTTCTAATTATCTATGGATAATTAGATTCTGAGTTTCTAATTATTAATAAATAATTGGATTTTGTTGTTAATTGCTGTTTAGGCAATTCTGTGGTTTTCATATTATCTTCATTGATAATCCTTTCTTTTATCCTTGTTGATGATTTGAATTTGCTGATTTGTTGTTTAACACTATTTAGTGTTATATCTATTGTTATCCGTTTTCCTTGTTAAAGGAGTGGATAGACGAGATTTCTGTGACTGTTGTCTATTTGGTTATTTAATTATTATTACTTCTATGCATTGATAACTGAGTTTGAATTAGACTGACTCGTGTATTATTTTCTTTTGAATTTAATACTCGGGTCTGACCGAGTTATTACAGGTTGTAGATATCTTGCTTTGGGTTGCTGCTTGAGCTATGAAGTATCTTCATATCTTTTGGAGTAGTCGTCGTCATTTTGTAGTAGTCAGTGTATCTGATCTAGGTTGATATGTATTCATGTATATTATTCGATAATGTACTTGTATATATAACTTCCAGAGTCGACAGTTGTAGTTGCATCATATGTATTGTGTCAAATATATTGTAACTGACATCAGTTATATATATATATATATGAGACTTTTATTATCTGTGTTCCGCATTTAGCTTATTTGTGTTATTATTATATATATTGTCCTAAACTATTATAAACCATCGTAGTTCGTTTTATACTGGAATTGGGTATGTCGATGGGAGTAAATAAATAAGAGATGAAAAATAAAAATATATACCACTCCTATCGAGGTAACCAATACTAGTGTAAGTCCCAACTACGGATGGCCGCTCCTATCCGGCCTTATTCTTCGTAATAACGGACAGTATTTCTTTTAATACTCTTTGTTATTGTGAGCATAGAGGTGGGGCGTCATAGAGTTCGTCGGATCGGGTTTAATTGCCACCACTACTCAAGCATAAATAGTAATGGCGATCGGTTTTTTTGCTCCTAGAGACTACCAAACAGAATAAACTGAACATAATTCTTAAAATCATATTTTTCATTTTTTTTTGAAAATAGATCATTGTATATGTATTTTTTTCATTATACTTGAGATCTATAAGAGAATTGAATGATAAATCACAGTGAATGTAGGCAGTCTCTTAGCCAAACCACTATTAAAACCATGTGTTCTTCTATTTTTTGCATGTTTATTCTTACTGTTTATCTGGGATTTATTTAAAACTTCCTACAAATTCGTATATAATATATAGCTATAGAATACATCTAGTAGTTCTATAAAAATTCAGTGGGGTATTTGAATTTTTTGTATGCAAACAACTTGCTTTCATTCTTACAAGTTTAGGTTGATTCGCCAAGAGTTAACTTAAGATTCAAGATTCAAAGGCATTCACTTATATGCTAGTGTAATGGGTATCTCCCTAAGCTCTATGATTCTACCATAAAATAAACTAGATTAATCTTTGCCATGGTATTATTGAAATGTCAACATACTAGAATTTCCAAATAAGGTTCCTATTCCTTTATATAATGATGAAGTGGTCACAAATATGTTTTCATAATGGGTTAAAATTCACTGGACTAATATTTGTCAAATGCTAATCAACTCAAAGGCAAATTAATCAATTTAAATCTACTAAAGACTCAAAAAGCTAAATGAACCTGAATGAATGTTGATAGAACAATAGACATTGTACCATCTTGATCACAAGTTCGAGTCCTGAAATTAACTTCTCCACTTATGCTGTTAAGCTTATGAGCCATCTTGATCTTTCCCATAGCCTGCTTATAAGCGAGAGACTCATGCACTAAGTAACACCTTTTACAATTATTGTCTTTTGATGGAAAGGTATTGGACGTTGACTAAGTTAGAGTGGTTACAACTAAAACATCGTGGAAAAATATAAATAACTTATATTCATATATAGGGATTATTTAAATATTTGAATTGTGAATTAAATATTCAAAAAATGGATTTACTACCCTATCTAACTCCTTTTAATTAATAAATAATAATGGCAAACTCATTTTGTAAACTTATTTACAATAATAAACAATTCGGATAAATGTTTGGTTGAAATATTTGTGACATACTGTTTGGTTTGTGTAAGTGTCGTTATAGCGACTATCAATATACCGTCACTTATAAAATATCATCTCCTTAAACCTTTGAATGTGTTGAACTTATGGTTGTATTTTTACAAAATAAATGTTTGGTTGTGTTTTTGCACTTTGAAAGTTGTTTAAACTATATTTTCAAGTATTTTTTAGAAGTGTGAAATAAAAGATAAGTGTTGTTCAAAATTTAAAAAAGGAGTTATAAATTTGGTTAATTATCTTTTGGGATAATTAATGTTATTTTAAATTTATAAAAAGATTATAAATTTGATTAATCATCTTCCAGGATAATTATTGTTGTTTAAAATTTATAAAAGTATTATAAATTTGATTAACTATCTTTTGGATAATTATTGTTGTTTTAAATTTATAAAAAGATCATTAATTTGATTATCTATTGGGATAATCAATGGGGTTTTGTAACGACCCACTATTTTGGACCATTCAAATCGACAATAATCCACGCATGTCTGACTTGAATAATTCAAAATAACAGATTGTAATAAAATTTGGAGCAAATAAAATCAAATACAGAATCACAGACACAGAATATCAGGATAACTCGCAGCGGAATATAAAAACCATAGTAGTTCATGAAGCTACTATAACAAACTCTCAAAACAAAATACATAATATCTGTTTGAAAACATATACAATAGAAATCTCAAATACATAGAAGTTTATAATACCAGAGCTGAAATAGAACAACTGAAACTGGAATGGATAGATAACTAGATAAGCAGAATCTCCAACGATTCCTAGCTCCAGAAAGAGATCCAAATCTAAGCTGTAAATACTCAGGCTGACCCGAGCGTAAAGCAAAATACAAAACACTCGAGTCAGGACAATATATACTTATATAATGTAAACCAACTCAAGTGAACTGTAGCAGTAATGCATAATAACTTAAAGGATGCTTGGGATCGCCCATCCTCTAAGGATCAGTTAAACCATAAATTAAATACATCCCGTGGTTAAAATTTCAAAATTGGTATTTTATATTTCGAAATCAAATATCATTTCAAAATTCAATATCATTCAAAAATCCAGTTCAAAATATCAAAATATCATATTTCAAAATAGTTTATATTACGAAACAAATTACTTCATTTTAAATCATAAAATGAAGTTATTATATTAAATAATTAAATTATTAAATTTCCAAAATTTTAATCTTTCAAAGTTCATTCGTTCACTTAAATTAATTAAAACAATGAAAATTCAACTTTCGCAACATTTAGAAAATGCTATGGAAAGTCACATTTAAAACAGTTCAATTTAACAAAAGACAGCATTTAAAATGCTGTAATAGGGTTTCATTAGTTTCAAATAAACTTAGTTAAATTCAACCATTATAACATTTACAAAAATGCCATAATAGCCTTAAATTAAATTCAGCCATTTGGTTCATTATTATCAACTACAACATTTACAAATGTTGTATTATCATTTACATTAGAATTAATAGCATTTTAGAGATGCAGTTAATTAACTTCAAATATTCAGTATAATTTCACAATCAATTATATTTTTATATAAATCATTTTTAACTTATAAAATCATATATAATCATTCAAATACCCTTATATTCATGATTTTATAAAGTTAAACCTCCATTCAAAAATCAAAATTTAATAATAATTCACTTATTAAATTCCAGTTTTAAATTATAAATTCATTAAATTAAATTAACTTAACACTTAATTTTAAAATTTCAAATATAACTTAATTCCATTTTTATTTACTTAACTTAAAATTCACTCTTAAGCCAAATTCACAAATTTCCAATTTTAGTTATATTTCAAAATTTCAACTTAAATATTCATTCATTTCACATTTTAACTTTATTCAAAATCATTAATATAATATAAAAATCATTTAAATTCACTTTAATCCAAATTATCATGAAGTTATCACATTTCATATTTAATTTAAATTCCAATTATCACCCAATTAAAATTTCCCAAAATAACTTACATTTCAAATTTTCTAGTTTTACCAATAATTTATTTCACTTATAAATTTTCAAAAAAATCAATAATGCTTACATAAATCATTTTTTTATTTAGTTTAAATCAAATATTATAATATTTACATTTCAAAAATATTTTTAAGATTTTTATAAAAACATATTTTAACAACGGGTCTGTATTTCATTTCTAGTCTAGGTAAAGTGATACGGGTAATATATCATTTCAACCCGTAATTTACAAAGAAAACCCGGGTTTGATCATTTCAAACCCGCAATCCCAAGGAAATGAAAAAAAAATTGAAAATCATTCAGGCCTATCATTTCAGCCCATAATGATTTTCTCCTATTCTAAAGTCCGTTCGGGTATGTATCATTTCAACCCATAGTGATTCTAATCTAAAGGGAACTTGCAGTGTGATAAACTGATAAAAATAATAGAACAACATAATATAACAGTAACATATAATATAATAGGTGTTTAAGCATGGGTGAACATCATAAAATCATAACATAGCAAGTGTAACATGATAATGCATTTTACAGATTCAAAAGGGGTCAATTCACTAGTTATATATGTACATATTGTCTGGTGAGAATAACTCACTTGTTAAAAGCTGGAGATAGCCACAAAAGCACACAATACTGACACTACGAAGGAATGACAACACGGGAATGACTTGAGAGTGGAGAGCGAGATCCAAGTCATAGATCTTGTGTTACAACCCAAAAACAAAACCAAAATAATAGTTAAAAATCAATACGATTGAATTTGGATAACTTTGAAACAAAAAGCAGTTTGAATACGAAACTTTTTACCTTGCTTTCTCTACTTGTTTGCATGGCCTAGGGGATCAATTAGGTCAGGTTTGTACTTGGTTTGGATCAGGTATGGGTCTGGAAAAGGTAAGACTACAAGGTAGAACATGATGGAGGAAGTTACAGCACAGGGATGTGAAGGGGTTTAGGCTAAAACATGGTTTTTGGCAACCAAAAGGGCTCGGTCATGGGGTTATATGCTTGGCCAGTCAAGCTCAGGTCTGGACAGAGGTTGGAGTGGTGTGGGGAGGTCTGGAAAAGGTGGTGGTGGCAGCCTATGGTGGTGGTGGTGGTGTAAAATGAAGGGAAGGTTGCATACATGGCTCGGGTAGGCGATAATTGTAGAGTTTTCAATGTTTTTGTGGAGTTTTGCTCAAGGAGAGGCCATGGCACTTTCATGTCAGTGGAGAATGATGGTTTGGCCGTGGATTTAGTGGGGAGGAAGGGATGGTGGTCGATGGTGGTGATGGTGAGGCTATGGGCCGAGCAAAGCATGAAGATTTCAAGGCAATTTACAAAGGAAAATCAATAAAAGAAGGTGAAAAAGAATAGAAAAGAGGAAGACATTACAATTCTTTTTCTTCAGATCTGAAAACATATGTGAATGAGGAATGAGAAAGTGATGTTTTCACGTGAATTGCAAAATGAGATATGCAGCTGAAAGAATGAGGAGTTAAGGCCAATTGAATGAAAAGTAATGTTGAAATGTGAAAAGGTGGGAATTCAAAAGGCCTTAGGAAATAAAAAGCCACAAACCTTTCAAATCACTTTTATTTCTTTTTAATAAGTTTAAATAACTGAAAATAATTAAAAATTCAGTTTCAATTCGAAAATGTAACAAATATACAAAATATAAATAAATAAATATTAATTATATATGATTAAAATAAGAAAATAGTACAAAATGAAAACTAGTCTAGAAAATTTGAAAATAAATAAAATAAACTTAGGAAAAATTGTATGGACTTGGAAAAATATTTATAAATAAAGATAAGAACATAAAATAAAAATGCATTCAAAAAAATAAATAAATAAATTTTAATTAAATAAAATTTAAATGGAGAATATAGTAGAAAAATAGAAACTAGTCTTTAATAAATGCAATAAATTTTGGAAAAGTTTTATTATCACTTCAAAAATATTAAAAGACAAAAATATACATAAAATAACATATTAACACATTTTAAAATAAAATATGACAAAGAAAATATGATTTATAAAATTTAAAATAGGCAAAATTGCAAAATAAAACAAATTATACTCAAAATTGAAATGTACATAACTTTTACAATTTAATTCCGTTTTCAACGAAACAAAAAGCAGTATTCATGTTATTAAGTTTATTTTCATAATAAAAGATAAAATTTAAGATTTTAAACAATTTAAATTTGAAGTTTTAAAAGTCAAAGTTTGACCAGAAATCCCCTTTTCAGGAAATGTTCAATTTATACCAGTTTGAAATTAAAAGTTACATAATAATCAACATTTATATTTAAAAATGAAATGTTTGAAATAAAACAAGTTTAAAATAGTTTTCAAAATATAATAAAGTCAAATAAAATATATACAAAAATCTAGGGCTGTTACAGGTTTTAAATTTATAAAAAGATTATAAATTTGATAAATTTTCTTTCGGAATAATTAATGTGGCTTTACATTTATAAAAGAGTCATATCAATTATTTTCCGGAATGATTAACATTGTTTTGAATTTATAAAAGTATTTTAAACGATTTATTATCTTCCAAAATAATAAATGATGTTTTAAAGTTATAAATGATAGTTTATAAATGAGAAAATCTTTAAAGAAGAATGATTTAAATTAAAGCTAAGTGTAAATTGATTTTGGGTTTACAATAAACAATGTTTTAATGATATTTGTTTTAACCCTTCTTTTTAATACATTTTGTAGTATAATTAGCTCTTTAAAAGAATATTTTTAAAGAGTGCTTTTATCAGCATTTTACAAATATTAGTGATGTGAAAATCAAGCACAAGCGTGAGTAAAATGTATATGAGATTTAATTTCCATATACGAACATTTTTGTTATCCTCGATAGTTGATTTATTGATTATCGATTTATGTACCCTTCTTTATGGTTCATCAACCTAAGATGATTTATTGCTTGTTTGGTGCATTATTATCCTTTGTCGGAAATGACTAAAACAAAAAAGCGAGTGGAGGCCAAGCTTTGTGGGGTTACTCCCATTAGGGTATTATCACATTTACTCTAGATTGGTTTCGATGGTATGCACATGGAGATGTGAAATACTCGGATTCTCAATAAGGTTGGCGGGATTCAGCTTGGAGGTTTTCGAGAGAGTCACAAAGTATATGACCCTCTCAAATATATTTTCTAAAGGAATACTTTCGGTAAGGGGGTGCACCCTCCTATTCATTGTTGGAAAAATTCCTTTATCTTATTTGATTCAAATCTTTGAGTCATTTTCTTAATTGCACCGAGAAGTGTCTGGAGCTCTTCTCGATGTTTAATTATTTGTGTACATTCGTTAAAGTTTGATTTTGTTCCGACTTGTTTCCATTATTTCATCTATGGATGTTGTTCTTGAGAGGTAAAACTCATTCCATGTTTAGCAGCATGGTCTCACAGAATTATTATATGTTCATGGAGTAGAGATGGATGTTCACCTACCGTAGTATTTTTATTTTCCGTTGTATTATTATGTATACCCATCAGCAATTGTAAGGTCAGAAAGTTATAACTGTCCAGGCTGATGAGGTTTGTTTTTAACTCTAATATTCTATGTATCTTAAAGTGGCAACTTTTGTTGTCTTTGTTATATTATATGTTATCGTTCCACTGTAAGATTCTATTTTCGCCTATTCTTTTTCTTTTATTTACCATAAAAATCTGTCTTTCCGACACTTGAATACTCGAAATTTGAATATCATGGATGTATTAAGTGCCGACTTTCGAGGGTCGAAAGAGTGGATCATACAGAATGGTATCGGTGCTGAAGGTTAGGCGAGAACCTTGGCTTTTGATGGGGTAAACTTATTTGAGATAGGGTAAGTGACACCCTAGAATGAGTTGAGAGTATTATATATACGAGAGCATATTTATCATTGCTATAAAAACGTATCGTGTTAATTTATCTGTTATGTTTGAATTTTGAATTCTGTTCAAGATGTGGAACGCCACGGTGTCGATAGGGATTTCAAAACACTTGAACAAGGCAAATGGACATGATATTGATTTTTGAAAATTTGGTAAATGAAATATTTTACTCGAGATTATATATTTTATATATAAAGGACTAATTTTCAAATTTATATATTTATTTATGGTTTGTTTGTTTGTTAATGATAATATTTCTTTATTATCATTATTGTTTACTTTGTCATGCTTGGATAGTTTAGGAGCACTGACTACTATTGTTTGTTGACTATTAATTTATGCTCGACTAGTTTATGGGCATTTATTGTTTTGATAATGATGAGTACATTAAAACGAATCCCTTGTGAATTTAGTTTGACAATCTAACTATAAGGTGTTCAGAGAAAAGGTTAAGTTAAAAGTCATCTTTTAATAAAATTGTTTAATTTAATCTAAATGGGTAGATAAACATTTAGAGGATAAATATTTGTGAAAAGTTTATTGTAATATCGGAAAATTATTATAATATAAGATGATTTTAAAGGTACATTTTATATGAGTATGGTATATAAAATGATTTATATGATTTATAAAAGTTGTTTTATAAGTAAAATGAGTTTTTGAGAAAAACCTCAGTATTGCTTGAATTGATTTCAAAAAGGTTTTGGGATAAGTAATGGTAGTATTCCTTGGAAGTATTTATAAGCATAAATATTTCAAACAGAATTTTTAAGAAAGATGAATTCTCTTTGTATAGTTCTGGGGGAAACATCTCGAATATTTTTGTGGTAATCTAAATAATCTTCTAAGTAACGATCGAATGGTTGCATAGGCGAATGTTGTAGTGCACTTAGTAAATTATTCTCTATATCATTGTGCGATCGAAATGAGTTCGAATCTGAACAAACTTAAAGTGACTTTTAGAGAATAAATTGTTAAAGTTATTTTATATATAGAAATATATGTAGTATGATTTTCAAAAGGATTTCGAAATAAAAAACCGAGTATTTAGTTCTTAAGTTTCCTTAAAATAAATTGATTTAAAATAAATGGTATTTTTATGGAAAAAATGTCTTGACAAATGAAATTTGTAACTCTTGGATAAAAAAAGATAATTTAACTCAAGTTTTAAATGGGTTAAATTGGATAGGAAGGTTTTAATGAGCGTTATTTTATTAAAACCACAGTTTTTGTTTAAACATCTAAGTCTCATAAACTATTCGATGTTATTGGGCTAACCTGTAAACATCTTTCCTTAGAACACTCTAAGGTAAAGAGGTCGAAAGGTTGACTCTATTTTAAAGACCAATTTTGTTTGGGCCTTCATTTGGATTTTGAAAAGTATAATGAAAAATTGATATTTGTATATATATACTCTTAGGATGTAGAAGAGTATTATACAAGTAAATAAGAATGGTTTTTAATTTAATGTTTTATAAAGATGCGTCTTTATAAAATGTTTATGAACTTAAGTGAAAATTTATGGAGCAATTCATAAATAATCTTAGTATTGAATGAAATACTATAAATGAAAATTAAAGTGATTTAGAAAGAGATTAGTATAGTTAATAAACAAAAAAGATTAAATACGTAAGTTATGAGGAGATTATTTTATTCACACGGATTTTGATATAGGATTCAAATACATAACTTCGAGCTGATTCACACCAGTCCGAAAAAGTATTTCTCACTTGATTTTTGACAGCGAACACTTGATTCAAATTGGTAACAAGCCCATTTTCGAAGCTAAAATATTAAATTAATTTTATTGAAATAGAAATGTTTGGATTCGATTTTGATAATTATTATTTTTGGAATTAAATTATTATCAATTCTATTTAATAAAGGATTTTGTTATTGTAAAATTGAATTAGTTAATAAATTTCATTTTTCATAATATAATAAAAATTCAAATAAAATGTGTTAATAAATAAGAAATATTTTTTAAGTGTAAATAATTATATATAATCGAAATAGATGAAATGAAGTTTTAATTGATATTTAGTTAAATCAAATAATTGTCAAAGATGAATAAGTTTATTTATATCAGTTCAATGAATAATTAAATAGAGTGAACTAATATTGAATTTAATATGTGGTTATCGAATTATATTTTGCAGAATGAAGTGTAAAGTTGTTTAAATTAAAATGGAAATATAATTATGCGCAAATTCAAAGAAATAAAAAGAAAATAAAAAGGGGAAATAGAAAAATAAATAAAGGAATTTGAATTAAAGCCCACAAACATCACACCCTTGCTTCTCATTACCAACTTAAGCCTCAATATTTTCTGGTTCACTATCCCAAACCCGACTCTTTCTCATATGCCTTAAATTCCTAATTCAATTCATCATCCACGTTTAAAAAGAAAAAAATCACATGCGGTCTTTAGATGTCGATGCGGCGGTCGACTTCGGGGGGGGAGCGAATTGTAAGGGCACGTCAAGGAAGGTCGTGCATGCGGTAGGACTTCGATGGTGATCTGGTGGGTATGCGCATTCTTTGGTTGGGAGAGCTTGACGTTGGTAACAGCTGGAAGGGAGGGCGATCTAGGATCTGCGAGTATGGCGATTGGAGGAGCCACGTGGTCGAAGGCATCAAGTGCGATCAACATTGGGCTTAGGCATGCGTTTGGATGGAGGTGACAAGCTTAACTGGCGGTTGTAGGTCATGGATAACCAGCGATGTTCGGGGATGAGGCAGATGGTGAGCGATGGTCTTTGGTGGCAATGAAAGAGATGGTTGCGAAACTAAGAGCGAAGCTAGAACAAATTGATTCTAACATCTGCTAATTCTATGAGTTAATCTATTTAACTCACACATCTATATTTAAAAATGATTATATCCCTTTTTCATACCTTGCTTGATTATTTTCGATAATATTTGGTAGTGAATTATTGAAATGCTTGAAGTAAAATTACTTGCCGTAGATTCAATTGGTTTGATGGATGAATTTGTTGAATTGTGTGTTTAAATATAGAATCCAATTTGTCGACCATTGAAAGTTGCAAGTAATCACAAATTCTTTAATTGTATAATGTTCTAATTGATGGATGATAGTACATTCATTGTTGTGTGACCAGAGTCGTCGAAAAGAAACTCGGGTCGTTAAATAATTCTGTATTAGGGAATTATATTTTATAAAGCGATGTTGGCTCTAGAAGTTGTATTTTTGATGGATTTCTTGTTTGAATTATTTAAATGTTTCTAGAAGATTTTCAATACAAGATTTTTTCTATTTTGATCCTTGATGGAATTTAGTTAATAGAAAATAGTTGAATTATATTATATTATTAACTTATTCCTTAATTCAAAAATTTTATTCAAAGCTTTTTAAGATGAGTAATAATTATTCATAAAATCATTTAAAATTTATTATTATAAGTATATTAAAATTTTGGAAATGTTTTAGAAGCAAAAGATAAAATATAGTATTATTTTAAAAAAAATTTAAGAAAGTAATAATTTTAATTTCAAGTGATTTTGTTATAAAAGAGATTTAAATGATTTTGAACGAGTTCAAAAGCTTTTGTAAATAAGCAAATTTTCTTTAAAATGAGTTTATGAATTTATAAGTAGAGTTTTAATTATTTTATTTAGAAAATCCTTTGGTTTATAAAACAATTTCTATTCTAAAATTCTTTTTAAAATAAACTTTTAAATTATTATTTCCAAAGGTAAAAAAATTAAATTTTAAACTCTTTCCTTATATTTTGAATTGGAATTTTAATGAGATTTCTATCAGAATTTCGTGCTTTTCTATGAAACAAAGACTTTTTAATAAACAATTTGTAACAATCCCCTACTTGGAGGCCCAAAATTAACGGCTACGGATGATGCATTCATCCATAGTTATTAATCCTCGGCGACGAAATACGGCAATGTTAGATTCATTGATACATAGAAACACGTTAATATGGAAAAAAATTAAATTTCAAGCAAAATCACATTTCATATCAAAGTATTTCCAATTCATTACATAATCCCATATTCGCAAATCACGTTCAGAGAAAATATATTTATTACAACGTACGCCAAGAGCGACATATGAAGATGCTCCCTTGGACGATCAGAGTATATATAGGCAATATAACAACTTTGCCATTATAAAGAACACAGCAGAATCAATTAAAAGAAAACTCTATATAGATATCATGCCTCTTGCACGTCTTCCGAAGCTTTATTCGTCAAATGAGGTACCTGAAAATCTCAACTCTCAGACTACTCAAAATCAATTGAGTACCCGAGAGTTTAAGGAGAAAACATAACTTCAAGTCAGACAAGTCTGGTATGAATAATAATCTACCATCTCAAATCATTTAGATATCTAGTGAGACCACTCCGCTTAGCGGAATGGGTTTTCCCCTCACTAGTATCTTAAAACCTTTATAAAACCATATACTGTGCTCCTGCATCCACAGTGGTTAAAACATAATCATTTCAAAATATTATGATGATATGCAAACATTTTAAAACAAGTTGGATTTCCCATCCTCTGTTTAAATTTACTAACTGTCATATTTTATAGTTTCTAGGGTCACTATTAACCTATTAGTTTTCATGGGCTTACTAATAACCTTTATATAATGTATGGACTCCCCATCCAATTTCATAGTTTTTATGGGAGCTCTGTGAACCTATTGGCCCCATGCCAATTAACTTAATTAATTCATGGGTTCCCCTGAACCTATTACTAACTACAATATCTTCTCTCTTATCCTAGTTTTTATGGGTTGACTAGGAACCTAGTGAAAACCGTCAATAACTTAATCCGGATATAGTTTTCATGGGTGCACTACAAACCAATTGGCTTCTGCCAACCACTCTTTATAACATAGTTTTCATGGGATCACTATGATTCTATTGGTAACCCCAATAACTTCATAGTCATAGTTTTCATGGGTGCACTATAAACCTGTCTCCCTGACAACTTCCATTTTAAGGCGTCCTATATTCTGGTCTTCCTGACCTCATGGATGCAATTCTATTCATCCAAGAGTTCACTTAATTTATATCCACTACTGGGTCAACCTAGCTAGTTATTCCGCCCTTCCCCAAAATACAGTTATGAGATTCAAAATAATGTGAATATATTTATATTTGAAGAAGCAATCATAATAACATAACCATACCACTCCTGTGGGTTTAATATAAAACATGGTTAATCCATTTAACATATCATTTTATCAAGGAAAGCTTCATCAAAACCATTAGAAAACTACTTTAATTTAGCCATGAGTTTATTCTTTTAAAAATAGAGTTTGGGTTATAAAACCTTTCGAAATCTTTGAAACCTTGCTTTCGACTTCATAAGAAGAACTCATTCGAAAGCATTAAAATCTATATTCAAAACATTAGGCTCCTGCCTTTATAATACTTTAAAACTTTACTTTCGAAACCTTTTGATTATATTAAAGTATTAACATTTAACTTTAGAAACATAGCTTCGAAACCAGTTGAAAGTACCCCTTTCGACACTATTGGAAGTAACCCTTCCGAAATCATTGAAAGTCCTCCTTTTGAAACCATTGGGTTTATACTTAAAATATTATTTGGGTCAAAGTGAATATAGACAAAAGCAACTTGACCATCCTTTTTCATGCATAAAAATATTAGGGAAACATGATGGCGTCGGTACCATCCTTTCAAAAGCATAAAACATCTGGGTAAAATATTGGAAGATCGGCGTCGAAACCCCTTTCAAAACCATTACCTTCGAACCCCCTTTCGAAAGCTACAGGAAGTGGCTTAAACTTATAAAACAAAGTACCTTTCGACAGAATTGATATCTTCAATACCATCGAAAGGCTAAAGAACAGCAGTAGAGCTTCGACTAGGTCGGAACCCCTTCTTTCAAAAGCATTTCATAAGTAAAGGAACTCATTCGAAAGCAAACTTATGTTAATGGCAACCCTTTCTAAACCTTTTCAAACTTTTTTTTTCGAAACCTTATACTTCGACACCTTCGAAGGCTTAAACAAGACAAAGGCAGGCACTTTTCTTTTTTAAAACAAACCAAGGTTTCAACTCCTTCGGAAGCCATGCTTCGACACCTTACCATTCGTCATTCTCTAATCCACTACGTACCATCTTTGCGATACCTTGTGTATTAGTTTCGGCATTGTAGATTTCGACTAGGTTGAAGAAGAAAGCTTCTGTGTCGAAAGGTACTTCCCAAAGTAGGCGGAACCAACTTTTCTAAATAAACCTGGATTAATTCTTCTTAAAGTAAACTTTTCTCTAACTAACCTGCCACGTGTCAACACTAGATTGGTTGCCTTAACATTTTCAAATTTTTTACTAAAATAATTGCTGCTAATTTTGATCTAAACCATGGTTAAGTTAATAAAATAAGCCCTTTAAGTCAAACAAACTTTGCAAAGAAGTCCCTCTTCTAAAATAATTTAATTTGCATAGCAAATCACTTTGGAAAAATCCCCAAAATTCCATAAATTCACTTTAATCATGTTATCTAACATATCAAAATTCCAGACCTAAATTCTTTAGATATTTTCCAAAACATATTTATAAGCCCAAATAACCATATTTCCCTTTGAAAATTCATAACAATCTTTCCATAGCTTGGAAAATTATCAAAATTGAAACCCAACTCCAAAATCATGTTTTACATAACATAAAATTTTTCCATGGCATTTGAACATCATTAAAAGCCGGTTTTACCCTAAAACCGTGTAGAATTTCCTTTAAACAATCTTGTTTAAATTCACAAATCAAAATTTAAGCATATCATTATCCAATTCATCATAAAAATGAATTTACACTTAAATATGAAAATATATGATTCAAAACAAAATAGAGATGGAATTATTATTCACCTTGATTAAGATAAGGAGATTGGAGATTGATTGAGATTGATTTCTTCAAGCTTGAATCCTAAGCTTCTCTTCTCTTCTTTCTTCCTAATGGTCGGCCTTGATATTTGCTTTCTTACGTTTAGTTTGCTTATAACAAAATGAACGTGTATAGCTAAGGGAAAATAGTATAAGGGTGAAAACATGGGCGGCAATTTACCCTAATGCCCCTAGATTTATTTCGTTAACACTTAACCATTTATAAGCTCATTCATTTTAAATAAGCACGGCCACTAATATTCATTTACCAATCTCAATCCCCTTATTACTCTACATTATTCTATTTAATTTATTCTAATTAAATCTCCTGAATAATGTTATAAAAAATTAGGAGTGTTACAGGCTCCCCTCCTTAAAGAATTTCATCCTCGAAATTCAGTAAGGACTAAATACTAAACATAGCAATCTTCTGTAACGACTCCTAACAACCATACTAGTCTACCTGGCTAGGAATTATCTATATAAATCTAATATAGACATATCCTCAAAGTAGATTAGGATAAGTATCTCGAATCATATCCTCTGTCTCTCAAGTACAGTCCTTCTCGTATCGCTCCACTGAACTTTCACCAACTTAACTTTCTTGTTCCTCGATCTTTTCTCATCTCTCGCAACAACCCGAACTGTTTGTCTAAAAAAAGTCAAATTAGGCTCTACGACTAGATCTTCCAACCCTGTCGGAGGAATAGTAGCCTTTGGATCACGCACATACTTACGAAGATGAGACACATGAAATACATTATGGACACCTGCCATACTGCTTAGCAACTCTACTCTATATGCGAGCTTTCCAATCCTTTCTATAATCTGGAATGGACCAACATATCTCGGTGCCAGTTTCCCTGACTTCTCGAATCGTATCACGCCCTTTATCGGTGATACTTTATTGAAAACCACGTCTCCAACTAAGAACTCTAGGTCTTTACGCCTCTTATCTGCG
This sequence comes from Allium fistulosum, assembly GCA_030737815.1. Classification (NCBI taxonomy): domain Eukaryota; kingdom Viridiplantae; phylum Streptophyta; class Magnoliopsida; order Asparagales; family Amaryllidaceae; genus Allium; species Allium fistulosum. Next base: position 1,361,187,505 of record CM060902.1, on the reverse strand, counting down.
TAACTCTTCTGTCTGGATTGAGCTTCCTTCATCCTTTCTTGGATCAACTCAATCTTCTCTGACGCCTCCCTAACCAAATCTGGACCTAAGACCAATCTGTCTCCGGTCTCCAACCAACATACGGGTAATTTGCATGGCCTTCCATACAAAGCTTCAAAAGGCGCCATTCCTATACTAGTCTGATAACTATTATTATAGGAAAACTCAACCAAATGTAGGTGATCCTCCCAAGATCCACCAAAGTCCAACACACAAGCTCCCAACAAATCTTCGAGTGCCTTGTTGACTCTCTCTGTCCGCCCATCCGTCTGTGGGTTATACGCAGTACTCATCTTGAGCTTAGTGTCTAACACATCCTGCAGACTCTTCTAGAATTCGCTAGTGAATAAAGCATCTCTGTCGCTGACTATGCTACTAGGAACTCCATGAAGTCTAACTATGTTCTTCATGAATTACTTCTCCAAAACAGGTGTCGTCCTGGTCGACTTTACTGGAATGAAATGGGCACTCTTGGTCAACCTGTCCACAATAACCCATATACTCTCATTTCTTCTACTTGACCTTGGCAACCCATCCATAAAATCCATGGATATCAAATCCTATTTCCAAACTGGAATCTCTAAAGGTTGAAGTAGCCCACTCGGCTTTTGATGTTCGGCTTTCACTTGTTGACAGATTACACACTGCCTAACCCACAAGCTAACATCCCTCTTCATGCCTTCCCAGTAGAAGTTCCTCTTCATATCTTGATACATCTTGGTCCCTCCAGGATGAATCATAAACTTGGATCGATGACATTCCCCAAGAACTTCTTTCCTCAAGTTTTCAACATCTGGAACACATAATCGCCCCTTCTTTCTCAACCATCCTCTCTGGTCAAGACAAAAATCTTTTAAATCATCGACCTCAGTCCCAATCTCAAGCCTTCTAATCCTCTCGGCTAATAATGGATCCTCCTTCTGCTTAGCAGCAATTCTCTCGATCAACACTAGTCGAACTTCTAAAAAGGACAACATGGCAGTACTCTGACTAGAAGTCGATCTTAACCGCTCTCCATAACTGGCCAAAGCTTCTAGATCCTTCCATTCAGCCAACATAGCCAACACCACATACTGATGTCTTCTGCTAAGAGTATTTGCTACTTTATTATCTTTCCCTAGTGTATACTCTATACCAAAATCATAAGCAGCCAAAAAATCTAGCCACCTCTGCTGTCTCATATTCAACTCCTTATAAGAGAATAAATATCTTAAAGACTTATGATCGGTATACAACTCGAATCTCTCCCTTAAGGGATAATGCTTCCAAATCTTCAAGGCAAAAATCACTGCAGCCAACTCTAAATCATGAGTAGGATATCTCACTTCATGCGGTCTAAGCTGCCTAAATGCATAGGCAATAACTTTGCCCCTCTGCATCAACACTGCTCCCAATCCAGTCCCACATGCATCAGTGTATACTACCAACCCTTGGTTTCCGTCTGGAACTGCTAACACTGGAGCATTGGTCAACAAATGCTTTAACTTAAGGAATGCTTCCTTACATTTTTAAGACCAAACAAACTTCACCGCCTACCTGGTAAGCTTAGTCAAAGGCGCTGTTATCCGTGAGAAATCCGTAATAAATCTCTGGTAGTAGCCAGCAAGTCCAAGAAAACTCCTGATCTTGGTCACCGTCTTTGGTCTCTTCCAGTTGTTCACAGCTTCAATCTTATCTGGATCGACTGACAATCCTTTCTCTGAAACCACAAGACCCAGAAACTTAACCTCTTTCTTCCAAAAATGACACTTGGAAAACTTCGCCTTTAGCTGATTCTGCCTCAGCATCTCTAGCACTACTCTAAGATGATCTTCATGCTCTCTTTCATCCTTAGAGTATACCAAAATGTCATCTATAAACACCAACACGAATCTATCCAAATACTCTCGAAAGACTCGGTTCATCAAATCCACAAAGAAAGTGGGTGCATTTGTCAACCCGAATGGCATTACTAACCACTCATACAAACAATATCTAGTTCGAAACGCTGTCAAAGGAATGATGTACTCCACCACTCTGAACTGATGGAACCCTGTAGCCAAATCCAACTGGGAAAATACTCTGGCTCCACTCAACTGATCAAACGGATCATCAATTCTTGGCAAAGGATACTTACTCTTTATCATCCTCTCCTTCAACTTACGATAGTCGATACACATCCTTAATGGCCCATTTAGTTTCTTCACGAATACTGCGGCCCTCCCCAAGGAGAACTACTTGGTCTAATAAAATCCCTTCCTTCTAGATCCACTAGTTGTACCTTCAGTTCCTTCATCTCTGTCGGTGTCATTCTGTTAGGTAATCTACTTACAGGTTCAGCTCCCGGCACAAGATCTATCCAAAACTCAACAGCTCGTTTCAATGGTAGTCCTGTGACTGGCTCAAAGACATCTGCAAACTCTTTTGCTACTTGAACCTGACTTATATCTTCTTCCACTTCCATTGCACTTAATAAAGCACAACTACTTCGGTCAGAATTCTCTACTAAGAATATAATTCGATTATGACTACCATAGTGTATTAGTGATATCTCCCCATCCTGGCAGAATATCCTGGCTTCATACCTTCTCAACCAATCCATACCCAAAATGATTCTGAAATCTACGAAATCTTAAACATACAAACCGCATGCAAACTTATCACCTAACAAATCAAGTTCTAACTAGTCACATCACATTCCCAGAGTTACATACCCTCCTATTGGATTTGCAACCCTTAAGGAAGTAATAAGGTATGTGGGTTCTAAGCATAATCTATCAACCAAATACTGCGATACAAATGAATGTGATGCACCAGTATCAAATAGTATCCTAACTGGTATACTCTGAATCAAAAACGTACCTTCCATCACAGTATTTCCTTTATCAGCTGCAGTAGGCTTAACTGATGATCCAACGGTAAAGACCTTATCCTTGTCCGCCCTGACTGGCTCTGGACACCGGTTCTTATAATGCCCCCACTAGATCACAGTTGAAGCACTTCACATTCTTCTTATCCGCAGCCTTCTTCCCCTTGCATTTTCGGCACTCATGAGCATAATGACCCTTCTTGTCACATTTGAAGCACACCAAATCAGCCTTTGCCTTCTTGGCAGCAACCCATTTCTAGGCTCCTTTCTTCTTGATGAACTTCCTCTTCTTTCCCTGAGAAACCTGGGATTCAACTGACTTCTCACTAGCACAACCAACCAGCATCTCTTCATGGCGAATGGCCATCTCCACCACTACATTACAATGATCACGGATATGGGTCATGGTCATTCTAGTAAGCTCCGGTCTCAATCCTCGAATGAACCTCTCATTCCTTTTGATGTCAGTGTCTATAATGGCATATCCATATCGAGACAGCTCTTCAAACTTGGCAGCATACTCGATTACTGACATATTACCCTGGATTAAATCCATAAACTTCCTCATCAATGCTGACTTAGCAGCCTCAGATAAAAACTTTTGCTCGAACCTCATTCTAAAATCAACCCATGTCAGTTCTTGCTCCGGAACTCCGGCGGTCACACTATTCCACCAGTGAAGCGCTGCCCCTTGCAACTGCCTAGAGGCCAGCCTCCTCTTTTGTCCATCATCTAATCCTAGATCATTAAAGATCCTCTCACAGTGCAATAGACAATTCTCAACTTCAACAGCATCATCCGTTCCAACAAACGGCTTTCCACCCAAACTGGTGTAATCTCTACTCAACTTAGCATAGTTATTCCCAACTGGAGCCATAGGATTAGCTCCTCCAACATTACCAGCAACTCCAACTTGCAAAATATTGACCGACAACTGATACACCATCCATGCATCTACTGGCGGATTTCCAGCACCTGCATTTAGGGTTGTTATGCTAATGGTTACCGTTGCCATTTTGTAAATACCGTTACCGTACCGTTTTTACTGGTAAACTAAAATTCCTTACCGTTACCGTTACCGATTGACTGGTATACCGATGACTGGTATACCGATAAACTGGTAACTGTTACACTGGTAATGGTAAATTACCGTTTGTCTAGATAAATAATAAGTTGATATATTTTTACACTGAATGATGCTTCATTATATATCTCATTGGGTCACTTAATAAAGGACATAGAAAAAAAGTGTATTTATCATCATTTGAGTTGAATTACTGAAATAAATTGAACTATTTTCTTGCTTCAAAATGCCCGTAATACAACATCTTACATGAATATTGATTGATTATGAATGGACTAGTAAATTACCGTTACCGTTGGTTTTGAAAAAATATTACCGATGTTTTACTATAGAAACTGGTAAATTTACCATTACCATACCGATTATACTGGTATACCAACTTTACTTTAAAATGGTAACCGATTGACTGGTAATGGTATGGTAATGGTAAATTTACCGTTACCATAACAGCCCTACCTACATTGGCTTCAGCATTTGAATTAGCATTAGCCTGTTGACCTTGGTTCCTCCTGGTATTAGGTCGAGCATTTCCATTGGTTGTGGTGCTTCCTCCACCTAGATTTCCTCTTCCGTTTCCTGCTTCCATATCTTCTTTTTCGTAAATTTGCATACGAGTCTTAGTAAAATATAGAAGAACGGTCTAAGAGAGAGGGGAACACGTACTTATACATATATATATATATATATATATATCAAATACAAGTACATTACTATTGCGCTAACCCAACCCCGATCATATTTTCAAATTTATTGGATTATGTTTGAAAATCTCTTAGGTTTAACTTTCTTTTAAAGTTTCATAAACCTGGCTCTGATACAAACTTGTAACATCCCCATACTTGGAGGCCCAAAACTAACGGCTATGGATGTTACAGTCATCCATAGTTATTAATCCTCGACGACCAAATACGGCGGAGTTAGATTCATTAATACATACAAACAGATGAATATGGAAAAAAATTAAACTTCAAGCAAAATCACATTTCATATCAAAGTATTTCCAATTCATTACATAATCCCATATTCGCAAATCACGTTCAGATAAAACATATTTATTACAACATACGCCAAGAGCGACATATGAAGATGCCTTCTTGGATAATCAGAGTATATATAGGCAATATAACAACTTTGCCATTACAAACAACACAATGGAATCAAATAAAAGAAAACTCTATATAGCTATCATGCCTCCTTCACATCTTCGGAAGCTTTATTTGTCTAATGAGGTACCTGAAAACCTCAACTCTCAGACTACTCAAAATCAATTGAGTACCCGAGATTTTAAGGTGAAAACATAAACTTCGAGTCAAACATAAGTCTGGTATGAATAATAATCTACCATCTCAAATCATTTAAATATCTAGCGAAACCACGCCACTTAGCGGAATGAGTTTTCCCATCACTAGTATCTTAAAACCTTTATAAAACCATATACTGTGCTCCTGCATCCATAATGGTTAAAACATAATCATTTCTAAATATTATGATGATATGCAAACATTTTAAAACATGTTGGATTTCCCATCCTCTGTTTAAATTGACTAACTGTCATATTTTATAGTGTCTAGGGTCACTATTAACCTATTAGTTTTCATGGGCTTACTAATAACTTTATATAATGTATGGACTCCTTGTCCTATTTCTTAGTTTTCATGGGTGCACTGTGAACCTATTGGCCTCCTGCCAATTAACTTAATTAATTCATGGGTTCCCCGGAACCTATTACTAACTCCAATATCTTCTCTCTTATCCTAGTTTTCATGGGTTGACTAGGAACCTAGTGACAACTGTTAATAACTTAATCAGAATATAGTTTTCATGGGTGCACTACAAACCAATTGGCCTCTGCCAACCACTCTTTATAACATAGTTTGCATGGAATCACTATGAACCTATTGGTAACCCTAATAACTTCCTAGTCATAGTTTTCATGGGTGCACTATGAACCTGTCTCCCTGACAACTTCCATTTTAAGGCATCCTATATTCTGGTCTTCCTGACCCCATGGATGCAATTCTATTCATTCAGGAGTTCACTTAATTTATATCCATTACTGGGTCAACCTAGCTGGTTATTCCGCCCTTCCCCAAAATACAGTTATGGAATTCAAAACAATATGAATATATTTATATTTGAAGAAGCAATCATATTAACATATCCATACCACTCCCGTGGTTTAATATAAAACATGGTTAATCCCTTTAGCCTATAATTTTATCAAGGAAAGTTTCTTCTCAAAACCATTACAAAAACTTTTTTAATTTAGCCATAGGTTTATTCTTTTAAAAATAGAGTTTGGGTTATAAAACCTTTCAAAATCTTCGAAACCTTTCTTTCGACTTCATAGGATGACCTCCTTCGAAAGCATTAAAAAATTTCTTCAAAACATTAGGCTCTTGCCTTTATAATACTTTAAAACTTTCCCTTCGAAACCTTTTGATTATATTAAAGTATTAACATTTAACTTTAGAAACATAGCTTCGAAACCAGTTGAAAGTACCCCTTTCGACACTATCGGAAGTAACCCTTCCGAAATCATTGAAAGTCCCCGTATCGAAACCAATGAGTTTATACTTAAAATATTATTTGGGTCAAAGTGAATATAGGCGAAAGCAACTCTTTCAAAATTGTCCTTTTATATACATAAAAATATTGGGGAAACATGATGGCGTCGGCACCATCCTTTCGAAAGCATAAAACATCTGGGTAAAATATTAGAAGGTCAACATCGAATCCCCTTTCGAAACCATTACCTTAGAAACCCAAACCCCTTTCGAAAGCTACAAAAAGTGGCTTAAACTTATAAAACAAAGTACATTTCGACAGCATTGATATCTTCAATACCATCGAAAGGCTAAACTACAACAGCAAAGCTTCGACTAGGTCGGAACCCCTCCTTTTAAAAGTATTCATAAGTAAAGGAACTCAATTGAAAGCAAACTTATGTTAATGGCAACCCTTTCAAAACCTTTTAAAACTTTTTTTTTTAAACCCTATACTTCGACTCCTTCGAAGGCTTAAACAAGAAAAAGGCGGGCACTTTTCTTTTTTTAAAACAAAACAAGATTTCGACTCCTTTGGAAGCCATGCTTTCGACACCTTACCTTTCGCCTTCCTCCAATCCACTACGTACCATCTTTGTAATACCTTGTGTATTGGTTTCGGCATTGTAGGTTTCGACTGGGTTAAAGGCGAAAGCTTCTGTGTCGAAAGGTACTTCCCAAAGTAGACGGAACCAACTTTTCTGAGTAAACCTGGTTTAATTCTTCTTAAAGTAAACTTTTCTCTAACTAACCTGTCATGTGTCAACACCAGATTGGTTGCCTCAACTTTTTCAAATTCTTTACTAAAATAACTGCCGCTAATTTCAGATCTAAACCATGGTTAAGTTAATCAAATAAGCCCTTAAGTAAAACAAACTTTGCAAAGAAGTTCGTCTTTTAAAGTAATTTAATTTGCATAGCAAATCACTTTGGAAAAATCCCTAAAAATTCCATAAATTCACTTTAATCATGTTATCTAATATATCAAAATTCCATACCAAAATTCTTAATGTATTTTCCAAAATAAATTTATAAACCCAAATAACCATATTTCCCTTTGAAAATTCATAACAATCTTTCCATAGCTTGGAAAATTATCAAAAATGAAACCCAACTCCAAAATCATGTTTTACATAACCTTAAAATTTTCCATGGCATTTAAACATCATTAAAAGCCAGTTTTACCCTAAAACTGTGTAGAATATCCTTTAAACAATTTTGTTTAAATTCACAATTTAAAATTTAAGCATGTCATCATCCAATTCATCATAAAAACGAATTTACTCTTAAATCCAAAAAATATGATTCAAAACAAAATAGAGATGTGATTATTATTCACCTTGATTAAGATAAGGAGATTGGAGATTGATTGACATTGATTTTTTCTAGTTTGAATCCTAAGCTTTACTTGAATTTCTCTTCTCTTCTTTCTTCCTAATGGTCGGCTTTGATATTTGCTTTCTTATGTTTAGGTTGCTTATAACAAAATGAACGTGTATGGCTAAGGGAAAATAGTGTAAGTGTAACGACCCAGAATTTTTGATAATTAAAATTCGAATATTTAATTGATTTTTAATATTAATAAATGAATTTAATAAGTCGAATAATTTATTTAAAGGATATTGGATTTAATTTGGTCAATTAAATCGATAATTTAAATAGTGAAATTCCAGAGATAATTGAAAATCGAGTTTAATATGATTGAAAATGATCTGTAAAATTTTATTTAATCATACTGGAGTTATAGAAAGGTTATAGAACTTTTAAAATTGAATTTGGAGTTAATCTGTGAAAATTGAATATTTTAATATTTAATTATCGACTGAAAAATAGCCAATTTTCGAACAGTCTCGGATTTTGACGAAACCAGTTTCATCGGATCCGTAATGTGATATTATTATAAGATTTCAAATTTCGTAATTTTTGGATTTACCATTTGTCCGGTACAAATTAAAACGCCTCGAAATTGATTTAAATCGGTTTAATTTAAATTGATCGTTTATCGCCATATCTCACACATACGATCGAATTAGCTTCCGAAACCTATTCCATTGCGTTCGGAACGCGGGATAAACCTTAGAAACGATAGTGACCGTGCGTAAATCGGAGTTCGGAAAAATCACGAATGAATAGTGTTTTTCGTCAAAATTCTATAAAAGGAACCCTTCATCGTTCACAATTTGAAAACCCTAACCCTAATCAGTAGCCGCATCCATCCAAACGAACGGCCAGAAAACAACATCTTTTCTCCCTCAAATTCTTGCAATCCGCGCACCGATTCGAGAAATGTTCAACTGAAGAATGGTAGAGGGCGACGAGTTCTATAATATCAATGGTCATGATCGTTTAACTCGAAGGGAGTCAACAGCAAATCGCGAGCAAAGAGGCGCCGTTCATCCTCGTTTTGCGTGCAGGGGGAGCCACCGCGTGCGTGCGCGTTCTGGGCGGTGGTGTTGGGGGTTGAGGCGGTTCGAATGAAGGTTGGTTGATGAAGTTTCGTCGACGAAGGTGGTCGCGGCAGTTTGAAATCGCGAACGGTAATGGGTTAAGTCGCGATGTTTTCGCCTGGGAGAAGAAGAGCGTGTGCGTTACGATCTGAAGGAAGAAATCCAACGGCTGCGATGGATTTTAGGTTAAATTAAATAAAAGAAAATGTAAATTTAATTGTTTTATAATTCGTGTATCTTTAAAACGATATATCTCTTTCATGCGAGATCGGAAAATGACGAAACCAGAAGCGTTGGAATCGCAGCGACGCGCTCTACGCTGCAGCGCAGATCTGGGCGTGTTTGGAATCAGTGAAATTTTTGAGTAAAATTAAACGGCCGTTTAATTTTATTCGAAATAAACGCTGAAATCAGAATTAAAATCAAGGTGAGATCTTCTCACTCAAATGAAAGTGGATTTTCTTTTACAGTTATTGATTGATTGATTGACTGCTTGGATGTGATATTAGATATAGTAGGATATATATATCTATATATAGCAATATATACATATTGGCATATGTATATATTGGATTGATTGATTTCCCGCCTCGTATAGCGGATGAGACCCTATTGCGCCGTTAGTAAGCGGATAATATTTATTAAACCCATATACCGCGATAATTCCGTACTGGAGCGGAATTGGTATTGTGCTAACATCTGTGGATGCAGGGAAACAGGTTGGAGGGATCCAACTGGATTCCTCACCAGTATTTATTTATTTAAAGATATTGATGAATATTCTGTTATCATATGTTGATATATGATGTTTGATGTTGTGATTGACTAATTGGTGCTGTTGCATCATCGGATTCAAGTTTTAAAAATAACGACTTTTAATTTAAAAGGATTTTAAAGTGATTGTTGAAAGTAGACGTTTTATTGAAATTTTTGAAGTGACTTATTTCAAATAAATAAACGTCTAGAATTTTAAAGTAATAAAAGTTAAGATCTTTGTGAAATATAACCGAAAAGTGATTTTTGGAATAAACAGTTGATTGATTTATAAAATGGTTTAAATTGAGATTTTTTAAAGTATTATAAACGGTTTACTTAAAAGGTTTATAAAGTTGACATTTTATAAATTAAGATATTGGAATTATAAAACAAGTTTTTATAAGTGTTAAAAATGAAGTGATAATAAAAATCATATGTGAGCGAGATTTATAGATTTATAAATTGTGAAGTATAAATTGTGTAGAAGTTGTAGAATAGAAGATTTATAAGGAATTTGCTTATAAATTAGATTTTTGCACTTAGATGAGATTTGAACAGAAATTGCTAACTGAAATGATTTTATAAGTTGAAATTGTTATGAAGTATAAATGTGATTTATAAACGTTGTTTATAAATCCGAAATCACTTATTTTGATAAGTAATTTTAGAAGTTAATAAAAGGAGAATTTTATAAATCGAAGTTGTTAGAAAATATAAAGATGAATTTATAAACGTTGTTTTATAAATTCGAAATCAATCAAATTTGATGAATTGAATATAGAAGGTTATTAAGGGAATTTTATCCACGATTTTGGATAGTGGATAATTCTTGAAATATAAATGTGTAGAAAAGATTGAAATGTGGTTAGTGAAGTATATTCACGATTTTGGACAGTGAATATATTATTAAGTGAAATGGATATGGTTTTGGGAAAGCGATATTATAAAATGAAGTTAATTGTTTTAAAAGATGTTTTAAAACGTGTTAAGTATCGAATACATAGATTTCAACATTCATTGTTGAAATAGATGTTTTCGAGAAATAAGGAAATGGTGGACTATAACACTGTTGTTATAGTAAATGATTTCCGAAAGGAAATGTTTTATGTAGTATTGGGATTTATATATCTATCTAAAATCCGAATCCCTATACTAGTGATTTTGAGTCGTCGTAACGATGTTTTACGTAACATTCGTTTTGACTCAAATAAAGGTGTTAAAAGAATGTTTTTCCTTAAAGAATGAATATATACTTAATATTGATTTAAGTATATCGAATATTTTCAAGTGTTGAAAATAAATGATTGTGAAATACTTATTATTTAATAAGTATGGAAATGCTTTTCCAATATGAAATGAACTGTTTTGAGATTTTATCTTTTAAAGATAAATTGAAATGTGGAAGTTGATTTGAAATTGTTTTCAAATGGTTAAGTGTGGAAATAATATATCTAGTAAAGATATTTTTGGAAATTAAATAATTTGGAAAATTATTTGGAATCTGATGATGTTGCGCATCTTTATTGATAGTTAAATAACCGACTATCAATAATTACCCTGAATGGTATTTGTTGTGAATTGGATAAATTTGAATGCCACACTTATTTTTAAATAATCGCTCACTATTCGGGTTAGCCGGGAAAGGACCATGGGGTCGTATAACCCATTCCGAATATGTGATACGTCGTTATGAATTGCATTCGAAGACCGGTGTTGAAGACCGGATATTTTTGAAAACGGAAGGACCGTCGAGTTACTCTACATCGGCTGATCTCCGATTTAGAGGTTTTTATCACCCTTAGTGATGGGAAGTCCGGACGTGATTAGAAATTTATCCGGATATGCAAGGGCTTCGTGAGAAGTGCCTTCGGTTCTGTTCGATCCCGGAACAGACTTGTATGGATTGTGTGTCTGACGTTACAATTTGAGATATAAAGCTGATTTCTTTCAAATACATATCTGTTGGTGGCGGAGAATTTATTCTCTTAGCTTAACACCCTTCTCTGAGACGTACGAGCTCAGAGGTTATGTAGTTGAAATTTATCAGCGATATACTCCCAATTTGGTAACGTGGCATACTGAGTGTTGCTGTGAAATGATCAGTGTTTGATCATTTGCGATATGATCATTTGTTTGATCTTATATCTTTGTGATCATAGGTTGATCATTTTTGTTTGACCTGAAGCAGGGCTTTGTAGAAAGCGTAGCTTTGTGGACGAGACTTCATCGAGCCTCACACCCCGGAAATGGTCGAAACAGGAAGGATGCAGCAAGGTTCTAGGGAGTAGCGCCCCTTAGTGTATGTCATTCCTTCTGGATAGAGGTGGTATCATGGTATGGAGCCCAGATATTTAACCTATGTGGTTGCTGCATTATTATCTATGTGGTTTGTTGGAAATCGGGGATCCTCGGGAAGATCGGTTACGATCGGGGGATGACATACGCGTGTCAGTAGTTACCTATTTTTGCAGAGGTAACCCGGCCTTGTGTTGGCAGAGATCCGGTTAGGTTCTCGGGTCGTCTATTCCAGGGACGTACCCATCGTGGATAGGAAGTTCCTTAGCCTGACCATTTGTTGGAAATCCAAAGAAACAATACGACACTTGTACGGTTTTAGTTGTAGAACCTGCCATTCACTTATGGTGGTCACCACTGTTTGGATGGTAGCTATAGTAGGCATAGTTCGGAATGTCTATGCTGGCTAAGATTTATATTATACTTTCGAACTGTTTTCTACACTATGCACTAATAATAATATCAAAAAGAATTTGATTTTTTGCGTAGTAAGCATCTTTGACTATCATAAGAAGAAATCTCCTCCAAGTCTGCGTTTGCATTGTGTGTGTGGCGGGAGGTCTTATGGTAGTTTCATTTTCCAAAAGCATTGCGAATTTGTTTTATTTTCTTTGTGAAAAATAACTGTTTTACGATCTCACACCAGTCACCATGACTGACTCGGAGTTTATTGTTTCCCTTCTAAACTCTGGGTGCCCACCAATTTCCACACGGGCAGTCTAGAGTTAGGTTATCAGGATATTCTGGATATTCTGGAGCTTTGGAAGCAAGCTGGATGACGAGACGTAGTATTTGTATCTGATAGTATTTATTCCGCTGTGTATTCTGTATGAGGACAAGTTATATAACTGTCCATTGTTGTATATTGACTCTGATGATTGATGTATGTATAAACTGATATAGTTCTTTGTTTTAAAAGACTAGTGATTATCTATTATATGTTATTCCGCTGCGATATGTGAGATTCTGATATTGCTTATGTTTCTGATCGTGTTATCTGTTGTTTCTTCTTCCTCTTTTCTTTTTTCTCTTCTTTTTCTTTTCCTTCTATTTCCTTCTTCTTCTACTTTTTCTTTTTCTTAAAACCCTCACTATTGGAGTTTCCGGCACTCGATTGCTCGACGGTCGATAAAGGGAGTATCGATGTCGAATTTTCGAAAGTCGAAAATTCCCGTACGTGACAGCGTGGTATCAGAGCATATGGTTAAGCGACAACCCTGCTCTGTTGGGTGTTACTCATTAGAGATAGAGTCAGTAGTACTCTAGAATGAGTTGAGTGTAATAATAGATATGAGCGCGTATTTGTTAGTGAATATAAAATTGTTTTATATTGTGATGATTGGTTTGTTGAGTGGTATATGGATTCTGGTCGGTATTGTCCGTACAACTCTATCGATAGGGATCTCTAAACACTTGTATAGAACAATTCGGCACAATATTGTTTTAAATAGGGTAAATGAGATAAATTTGCCCGAAACTATTTTTGTATAGAAAATAAATGTTTTTCTATAAAGTACTATAGTATATGGTTGCATGGATATTAGGAAGTAATAATAGTAAATTATTATCATTGAAATTGAATAAGAAATTGAAATCATAACTCCAAAGTTAAGAAATAAATTCACATGCAAATGAAATTTGAGAATATAAATTATAAATGTGAATTGTAATTTAAAACGGAGTTCCAGAAAAGTATTTGGAAATGTTTTAAAAAGAATTTGAAAATTTTGAGGATTGGAAAGTTTAAATCATTTTTGGAGTTGAAAATGAATTTCAAAGGTTTTGAAAAGTATTTTGAGAGATGAAAGCTCTAAACTCTTTTCGGTCGCTGGAAAATAATTCCGATGATGATCGCGACATCACCGGTGTTCATTTTCGGGTTTCCAAAAGAGGAATTGCTGCCAAATTGTTTTAAATGGAAGTTGTTTGGAAAAATTGGGTTTTGGAAATTCAAAGGATAATTTGAATTTTTTTCAAAAAATGATTTTTGAAATGTTGGTAAGACTCTGGAATACTATTTAAAATATCTATGGAATATTATTAAGTTGATAACTTATACAAATTGGATTTTGATAGAATGAATTTAACTTAAAGGACGTGGTTAAATTAATGTAAGTACAAGTGAATCAATTTAATGAAAGTAAATTGAATGTTGAAAAATTCATTTCAAATTTGTAAAGTAAAGTATTGAAATAAAATTAGTAACGGAAACTAATTGTAGAAATGACAAATTAATATGGTTTGAGATGAATTAAAATTCATATGGAATTTGAAATCCAGTTTAATATGAGTGGTTATAAACCATAATAGTGAATTGAAAATAAATATAATGTGTATATGGAATATTTACATTGAACTTAAGAAATGAAGTGTGAAATTCTTAAGTAAAATTTGATGATTGAACAAAAGAATAAAACTGGAGTTAAAACTGAATATTGAAAACGAATTTGAATTGTGTGAAATAAAATGAAGTTTTGAGATTAGTTTGAAGTGAACTAAAGATAATTGATAAAATTCAATATTTAGAAGTTAAATAGAATCCAAATAAGGTTGGAATTGTGAATTAAATTCAAATGATTGAAATGTGAAATTGAACGAAACTGAATGATGTAACTTCGATAGTGAATTTAAAAATGATATAAAAAGTAAGTATCGAAATTTTGTAATAGAATTTGCAAAATGGTTTGAATATATGTAACTAGATATTATGGCTAGTAGGATATACAGGTGTAAATGAATTGGGATTTTGATTTCGAAGATAATTTGAATTGCTCGAAAAAGGTATGTATTTAAATTTCAATATGAAATTTGATGGTTTCTTGTCTAGCCGCTTGGCTTTTTCTTTTCTTTTTGAAATCTGAGAGTCCGTAGGGACGTTTTGTAGTCGTACCGTGTTAGCCGCGCAAAGGAGACGCTGGCGAAATTTTTCGAAAATTTCGAGTGTTAGAAAATTTTTGAGAAAATTTTGAAAGTTTAAAATTTGAATTTAAACTCGAATTTGAATTTTGAAGTAAACAATGTTGTTGAAACTTATAATTGAAGTTGGAAAACGAGTTGAATGATAACGAATCTTTAATAGAAAGATTTGTTTTGATAAATTGATAAAACTATTAGATTGTGAAAAATAGTAGACGAGTTAAGGACCATTTTCCTTACTTGGTAATTTCGAGGACGAAATTCTTTTAAGGGGGGAAGTTTGTAACGACCCAGAATTTTTGATAATTAAAATTCGAATATTTAATTGATTTTTAATATTAATAAATGAATTTAATAAGTCGAATAATTTATTTAAAGGATATTGGATTTAATTTGGTCAATTAAATCGATAATTTAAATAGTGAAATTCAAGAGATAATTGAAAATCGAGTTTAATATGATTGAAAATGATTTGTAAAATTTTATTTAATCATACTGGAGTTATAGAAAGGTTATAGAACTTTTAAAATTGAATTTGGAGTTAATCTGTGAAAATTGAATATTTTAATATTTAATTATCGACTGAAAAATAGCTAATTTTCGAACAGTCTCGGATTTCGACGAAACCAGTTTCATCGGATCCGTAATGTGATATTATTATAAGATTTCAAATTTCGTAATTTTTGGATTTACCATTTGTCCGGTACAAATTAAAACGCCTCGAAATTGATTTAAATCGGTTTAATTTAAATTGATCGTTTATCGCCATATCTCACACATACGATCGAATTAGCTTCCGAAACCTGTTCCATTGCGTTCAGAACGCGGGATAAACCTTAGAAACGATAGTGACCGCGCGTAAATCGGAGTTCGGAAAAATCACGAATGAATAGTGTTTTTCGTCAAAATTCTATAAAAGGAACCCTTCATCGTTCTCAATTTGAAGACCCTAACCCTAATCAGTAGCCGCCTCCATCCAAACGAACGGCCAGAAAACAACATCTTTTCTCCCTCAAATTCTTGCAATCCGCGCACCGATTCGAGAAATGTTCAACTGAAGAATGGTAGAGGGCGACGAGTTCTATAATATCAATGGTCATGATCGTTTAACTCGAAGGGAGTCAACAGCAAATCGCGAGCAAAGAGGCGCCGTTCATCCTCGTTTTGCGTGCAGGGGGAGCCACCGCGTGCGTGCGCGTTCTGGGCGGTGGTGTTGGGGGTTGAGGCGGTTCGAATGAAGGTTGGTTGATGAAGTTTCGTCGACGAAGGTGGTCGCGGCAGTTTGAAATCGCGAACGGTAATGGGTTAAGTCGCGATGTTTTCGCCTGGGAGAAGAAGAGCGTGTGCGTTACGATCTGAAGGAAGAAATCCAACGGCTGCGATGGATTTTAGGTTAAATTAAATAAAAGAAAATGTAAATTTAATTGTTTTATAATTCGTGTATCTTTAAAATGATGTATCTCTTTCATGCGAGATCGGAAAATGACGAAACCAGAAGCGTTGGAATCGCAGCGACGCGCTCTACGCTGCAGCGCAGATCTGGGCGTGTTTGGAATCTGTGAAATTTTTGAGTAAAATTAAACGGCCGTTTAATTTTATTCGAAATAAACGCTGAAATCAGAATTAAAATCAAGGTGAGATCTTCTCACTCAAATGAAAGTGGATTTTCTTTTACAGTTATTGATTGATTGATTGACTGCTTGGATGTGATATTAGATATAGTAGGATATATATATCTATATATAGCAATATATACATATTGGCATATGTATATATTGGATTGATTGATTTCCCGCCTCGTATAGCGGATGAGACCCTATTGCGCCGTTAGTAAGCGGATAATATTTATTAAACCCATATACCGCGATAATTCCGTACTGGAGCGGAATTGGTATTGTGCTAACATCTGTGGATGCAGGGAAACAGGTTGGAGGGATCCAACTGGATTCCTCACCAGTATTTATTTATTTACAGATATTGATGAATATTCTGTTATCATATGTTGATATATGATGTTTGATGTTGTGATTGACTAATTGGTGCTGTTGCATCATCGGATTCAAGTTTTAAAAATAACGACTTTTAATTTAAAAGGATTTTAAAGTGATTGTTGAAAGTAGACGTTTTATTGAAATTTTCGAAGTGACTTATTTCAAATAAATAAACGTCTAGAATTTTAAAGTAATAAAAGTTAAGATCTTTGTGAAATATAACCGAAAAGTGATTTTTGGAATAAACAGTTGATTGATTTATAAAATGGTTTAAATTGAGATTTTTTAAAGTATTATAAACGGTTTACTTAAAAGGTTTATAAAGTTGACATTTTATAAATTAAGATATTGGAATTACGTACAAAACAAGTTTTTATAAGTGTTAAAAATGAAGTGATAATAAAAATCATATGTGAGCGAGATTTATAGATTTTTAAATTGTGAAGTATAAATTGTATAGAAGTTGTAGAATAGAAGATTTATAAGGAATTTGCTTATAAATTAGATTTTTGCACTTAGATGAGATTTGAACAGAAATTGCTAACTGAAATGATTTTATAAGTTGAAATTGTTATGAAGTATAAATGTGATTTATAAACGTTGTTTATAAATCCAAAATCACTTATTTTGATAAGTAATTTTAGAAGTTAATAAAAGGAGAATTTTATAAATCGAAGTTGTTAGAAAATATAAAGATGAATTTATAAACGTTGTTTTATAAATTCGAAATCAATCAAATTTGATGAATTGAATATAGAAGGTTATTAAGGGAATTTTATCCACGATTTTGGATAGTGGATAATTCTTGAAATATATATGTGTAGAAAAGATTGAAATGTGGTTAGTGAAGTATATTCACGATTTTGGACAGTGAATATATTATTAAGTGAAATGGATATGGTTTTGGGAAAGCGATATTATAAAATGAAGTTAATTGTTTTAAAAGATGTTTTAAAACATGTTAAGTATCGAATACATAGATTTCAACATTCATTGTTGAAATAGACGTTTTCGAGAAATAAGGAAATGGTGGACTATAACACTGTTGTTATAGTAAGTGATTTCCGAAAGGAAATGTTTTATGTAGTATTGGGATTTATATATCTATCTAAAATCCGAATCCCTATACTAGTGATTTTGAGTCGTCGTAACGATGTTTTACGTAACATTCGTTTTGACTCAAATAAAGGTGTTAAAAGAATGTTTTTCCTTAAAGAATGAATATATACTTAATATTGATTTAAGTATATCGAATATTTTCAAGTGTTGAAAATAAATGATTGTGAAATACTTATTATTTAATAAGTATGGAAATGCTTTTCCAATATGAAATGAACTGTTTTGAGATTTTATCTTTTAAAGATAAATTGAAATGTGGAAGTTGATTTGAAATTGTTTTCAAATGTTTAAGTGTGGAAATAATATATCTAGTAAAGATATTTTTGGAAATTAAATAATTTGGAAAATTATTTGGAATCTGATGATGTTGCGCATCTTTATTGATAGTTAAATAACCGACTATCAATAATTACCCTGAATGGTATTTGTTGTGAATTGGATAAATTTGAATGCCACACTTATTTTTAAATAATCGCTCACTATTCGGGTTAGCCGGGAAAGGACCATGGGGTCGTATAACCCATTCCGAATATGTGATACGTCGTTATGAATTGCATTCGAAGACCGGTGTTGAAGACCAGATATTTTTGAAAACGGAAGGATTACCGTCGAGTTACTCTACATCGGCTGATCTCCGATTTAGAGGTTTTTATCACCCTTAGTGACGGGAAGTCCGGACGTGATTAGAAATTTATCCGGATATGCAAGGGCTTCGTGAGAAGTGCCTTCGGTTCTGTTCGATCCCGAAACAGACTTGTATGGATTGTGTGTCTGACGTTACAATTTGAGATATAAAGCTGATTTCTTTCAAATACATATCTGTTGGTGGCGGAGAATTTATTCTCTTAGCTTAACACCCTTCTCTGAGACGTACGAGCTCAGAGGTTATGTAGTTGAAATTTATCAGCGATATACTCCCAATTTGGTAACGTGGCATACTGAGTGTTGCTGTGAAATGATCAGTGTTTGATCATTTGCGATATGATCATTTGTTTGATCTTATATCTTTGTGATCATAGGTTGATCATTTTTGCTTGACCCGAAGCAGGGCTTTGTAGAAAGCGTAGCTTTGTGGACGAGACTTCATCGAGCCTCACACCCCGGAAATGGTCAAAACAGGAAGGATGCAGCAAGGTTCTAGGGAGTAGCGCCCCTTAGTGTATGTCATTCCTTCTGGATAGAGGTGGTATCATGGTATGGAGCCCAGATATTTAACCTATGTGGTTGCTGCATTATTATCTATGTGGTTTGTTGGAAATCGGGGATCCTCGGGAAGATCGGTTACGATCGGGGGATGACATACGCGTGTCAGTAGTTACCTATTTTTGCAGAGGTAACCCGGCCTTGTGTTGGCAGAGATCCGGTTAGGTTCTCGGGTCGTCTATTCCAGGGACGTACCCATCGTGGATAGGAAGTTCCTTAGCCTGACCATTTGTTGGAAATCCAAAGAAACAATACGACACTTGTACAGTTTTAGTTGTAGAACCTGCCATTCACTTATGGTGGTCACCACTGTTTGGATGGTAGCTATAGTAGGCATAGTTCGGAATGTCTATGCTGGCTAAGATTTATATTATACTTTCGAACTGTTTTCTACACTATGCACTAATAATAATATCAAAAAGAATTTGATTTTTTGCGTTGTAAGCATCTTTGACTATCATAAGAAGAAATCTCCTCCAAGTCTGCGTTTGCATTGTGTGTGTGGCGGGAGGTCTTATGGTAGTTTCATTTTCCAAAAGCATTGCGAATTTGTTTTATTTTCTTTGTGAAAAATAACTGTTTTACGATCTCACACCAGTCACTATGACTGACTCGGAGTTTATTGTTTCCCTTCTAAACTCTGGGTGCCCACCAATTTCCACACGGGCAGTCTAGAGTTAGGTTATCAGGATATTTTGGATATTCTGGAGCTTTGGAAGCAAGCTGGATGACGAGACGTAGTATTTGTATCTGATAGTATTTATTCCGCTGTGTATTCTGTATGAGGACAAGTTATATAACTGTCCATTGTTGTATATTGACTCTGATGATTGATGTATGTATAAACTGATATAGTTCTTTGTTTTAAAAGACTAGTGATTATCTATTATATGTTATTCCGCTGCGATATGTGAGATTCTGATATTGCTTCTGTTTCTGATCGTGTTATCTGTTGTTTCTTCTTCCTCTTTTCTTTTTTCTCTTCTTTTTCTTTTCCTTCTATTTCCTTCTTCTTCTACTTTTTCTTTTTCTTAAAACCCTCACTATTGGAGTTTCCGGCACTCGATTGCTCGACAGTCGATAAAGGGAGTATCGATGTCGAATTTTCGAAAGTCGAAAATTCCCGTACGTGACAGTAAGGGTGAAAACATGGGTGGCAATTTACCCTAATGCCCCTAGGTTTATTTAGTTAACGCTTAACCATTTATAAGCTCATTCATTTTAAATAAGCACGACCTCTAATATTCGTTTACCAATCTCAATGCCCTTATCACTCTACATTATTTTATTTAATTATTCTAATTAAATCTCTTGAATAATGTTATCAAAAATTAGGAGTGTTACACAATTGAATTATCGGATTGGTATGGGACATTATGTACAATTCTTTTGCTTATTATTATAATTTGTTAAATATTGTTTGAGTGGAATTTACTAGCTTTTAGTAAATACTTGAATTTACTATCTTATATGGAACAGTTGGTTAAATTCTTGTGATTACTTAAGTGACAGTAATTAGCACTTAGAGTTGTATTATCTTAGGGTGTTCGGATTTCAGGCCGATAGATCCCCGAGAGACGATGACTTATTTTTCATCGATCTGAGAGTCGTTATCATTTTTTTGATTTAGGTAGGCAGACCTATTTGCAAAGTCATACCTTCTTTAGAAAGAGACAATCACACTTAGTTACTTTTACTAGTGGTTAACACTTCAGCCAGATTGACTTTGTCCTTAAAAAAGAGATGACAAACGAGCTTGTATAGATTGCAAAGTCATACCTGGAGAATGTGTCGTCTCACAACATCAGCTTTTGATATCAGAGTTTCGTCTTCGAATACATGTTCGACAGGAAAGAGGAGCCAAGATTAGTTAGACGAAATGGTGGAAGCTCAAAGGAGATGCCTCACGGGCGTTTAAGGATAGAATGATGGGAGAAGGGGTATGGAATATGGAAGGAGAAGCAAATCACATGTGGGATGAGATGGAAACGCGCATTCGGAAAGTGGCTACTTAGGTGTTTGGGATAACGAAAGTAAATAAACACAAACCTAAAGATTTATGATGGTGGAACAGTGATGTGCAAAAGGCTATCAAAGAAAAGAAGGAATGTTATAAGTGCTTACATCATCACAGGAGTGAGGACAACATGCAAAAATACAAAGGGGTAAAGAAGAACGCAAAGAGAGCAGTGAGTGAAACAAGGGGACGGGCGTATGAAGACCTATATCATAAGCTAAGTATGAAGGAGGGTGAAAAAAATGTCTATGGGATAGCTAAGCTCCGCAAGAGGAAGACAAGAGGCTTCAACCAAGTTAAATGCATCAAAGATGAAAATAATAGACTTTTGGTGAACGACGATGAGATAAAAATAAATGGAGAGATTACTTCGACAAGCTGTTTAATGAAGAAGGTGATAGCACTACGATCGAGATAGATGACTCTTTTGATGACACCAGTAGACATTTTGTTCGGAGAATTCAAGAATCCGAGGTGAAGGAGGCGCTAAAACGGATGAAAGCAAGCAAGGCATTGGGCCCTGATAACTTCCCCATTTAGGTGTGGAGATGCCTTGGAGATGCAGGGATAGCTTGGCTAACTAAGTGGTTCAATAATATTTTCAAATCAAACAAGATGTCAGATGAGTAGAGGAGAAGCATATTAGTTTTAATTTTTAAGAATAAAGGAGATATTCAAAGTTGCACAAACTACAGAGGAATTAAGCTTATAAGTCATATAATGAAGCTTTGGGAGAGAGTCATCGAACATCGATTAAGAAGAATGACAAGTGTTTCAAAAAGCCAATTAGGTTTCATGCCTGGAAGGTCAACCATAGAGGCGATTTTCTTGATAAAACAACTTATGAAGAGGTTTAGGGAGCAAAAGAAGGATCTACACATGGTATTTATCGATTTGGAGAAAGCTTATGACAAAGTACCACGAAAGGTGATGTAGTGGGCTATGGAAACGAAGAGAGTCCCAACAAAGTACATTACCATTATCAAGGATATGTACGATGATGTTGTGACTAGTGTCAGAGCATGCGATGGTGAAACTAGTGACTTTCCCATTAACATAGGATTACATCAAGGGTCAGCTTTGAGCCCCTACATTTTTGTCCAAGTGATGGATGAGGTTACGAAGAGTATACAAGGCGAGATTCCTTGGTGTATGTTATTTGCTGATGACGTTGTGCTAATTGATGAAAGTAGAATTGGGGTTGATAGACAAATGGAGCTTTGGAGACAGACTTTAGAATCAAAGGGATTTAGGCTTAGCAGAACTAAAAATGAGTATATGAAGTGCGAGTTCAGCGGTGTCAGGTCAGAGGATGGAGATGTCACTCTGGCTGGACAAATAGTTCCCAAGAAGGAATCCGTTCAATATTTAGGATCAATGTTGCAGTATAATGGTGAAATTGATGAAGATGTTAGTTTTAGAATTCGAGCGGGATGGGTGAAATGGCGACAAGCGTCTGGCATTCTCTATGACAGGAAAGTCCCATAGAAGCTTAAAGGAAAGTTCTACAGAATGGCAATCAGGCCTGCGATATTGTATGGTGTAAAATATTGGTCTACTAAAAGCAACGCGTCTAGAAGATAAGCGTAGCAGAGATGCGTATGCTGCGATGGAGCTTCGGTCATACAAGAAGAGACCGAATTAGAAATGATGATATACGTGATAAACTTGGAGTAGCACCAATTAAGGAGAAGCTAATTTAACATCGCTTAAGATAGTTTGGACATCTTCAACGGAGGCCGCCCGCGCGCTGGAATTATAGGCCGCGTCGAATGTTCAAAGAGAGGTAGAGGTCAACCAAGGTTGACATGGGAGGAAGAAGTAAAAAGGGACTTGAATGATTGGAGTATATCCGAAGAGCTGGTACTGAACAAAAGCACGTGGAAGTTAGCGATCCACGTACCGGAACCGTGAGCTGTGAGTTTTATAAGTTTTAGATTATAGAACTAGGAAACAGGAGCCTAAGACGTAGCGTCTGGTTTTTGACCAATATTACCATTAGTACCATTATCGCTATTAGTATTATTATTATCATTTATATATATATACATATATATTTTCTCTTTATTTTTATTTTACTTAGTTATTATTATTATTAATTTACTTATTTGACTTTATTTTATTATTGTTATTGTTATTACTTGACTTTTAAATTGACTTTTTCATTTTGTTTTGGGTTCCATCTCTAGCCGATCCCAACTTGTTTGGGAATAATGACTTAGTTTTTGTTTTTGTTGGGTAGGCAGTCCTATTTCTTTTAGTTAGGTTTGTTATAGTATGATACGCTATCCTTTCTTTCATGGGCAGGTGTCATATGCAGGCCTATCGGTTTACTTCACAATTGGACAATATTTACCTATTTAATAGGTAAATTCACATAGTTTTGTCATAAACACGACTACCTATTTCTTTTCGTTAGGAGTCGGGGTTTTTACCTGGTAGTCTATTTCTTTTCGTTAGACTATTGCACTATGTGGTAGGGTTTATTTATTATAGTTAGGCCCCGTGTTGCACTATATCACACTGATAGTTGACTACCATTATTATTTCCTAAATGATGATCATTTCTTTTGAGATTTTGGGATAGATATTTATGCCCTATTGGGCTTTGGAGAATTTTGAATTGGTATCATCATATTTTTATGACATTCCATTTGAGACTTGATATGGATTTATGAAATGGTGATTTGATTGATATGCCTCATTTTTATCATTTGTTCTGGCATACTTTTATTATGGCTTATTTATTCTAAGTCATATGGTTACGATATCAGTATCATCTCACCTTTATATTAGATATAATCTAACCCATTTATTTTTATAATACTCGGGTTAGGCCGAGACTTTATAGGTATACAGATTTGTTGACCTCTAGATTTTGTTCTAGCATTGAAGTAGACTATTTTGACCGGTTCAGATTACTTCATCCTTGCATTTATTGACATTTAGGAGTGTATGTCATATATATTATCTAGTAGTCGTTGTGTACACTACTAGAAAATACTTTAATTTCCTACGCAAAGTTTCCGACGTCTTTTCTACGCCAAAAGGCGGGACGTAGGCAAGGCGTAGGAAATAGGTAGAAAGAGGTAAAGGCGTAAGAAAGACGTAAGGAAGTTTCCTACGCCTTTACTACGTCAACTTCAATACGTAGTAAAAAAATTAAGGCGTAGGAAAGGTGTAGAAAATCTCCTACACCAAAAGTATACCGTAGAAAAGACATAGATAATCTCCTACGCCATTTCCACGCCTTTGTTAATTTTCTACAATTATAGATCGGTGTATGAAAGGCATAGGAAATTCCCACGCCGTCCCTCACCTATAGTAGGACAAAAATAGGTTTTTTATTTTTACTTTAATCACCGTATGTTTCCCAACCTTTCTTCGTATTCTCCTAACCCCGGTTTTTAACTCAAGAACGAAAAAAACCTAATTCTACTATCGTTTTTTGTCTCTGAAATTTCAGGTAAATTACCTTCCCCTTCTTTTATTTGTTGATTAGATTAAAGTTATAATAATTTCTCCTTTCCTCTCTTATTTTGCTGTTTTTCTTCTTTTTTCCCTAATAATTTAGGGTTTGAATAGATTTCAGACATCAGTTTTTCAATTGCATTCCTGAATTCGACTCTTAATGAGATTTATGTCTGTACAAAACCTGAATTCGACTCAATTGGTTGTTTTCATTTTGCATTCCTTGCTTCTTATTAGAAATCAAATTAATACATGTTGGTTACCGCAATGATATATCTTATGTATCCATATATGAATATAGTCTACTTCCAATTTTATATGTGAACGAGGAATATTAGGCAGCAGCGATGTATACTTCTCATAGAAGATACAAATAGAGTTGCAGTTTTGAAAATAGTTATATAAGCTTGCTGCGAAAAGAAGAGGGCAGTTTTGTGAATTAACTTTTTCAAAAAAAAAATTATAATTTCATTTTATTTTTTTTGGCTCTGAGAAAGATGGGAAATATTCGTGTGCTGACAGGTCCTCCAGTTGAAAATATTCCTGGAAGATCAGCGTTTAGATATTGGCTCTGGCAAGACCTTTAATTGTTGTCTTGGTATAATTGTTATTGTTAAGTCTGTAAATAATCAATGTGATCTGCATTCTATTTTGAGTCTTTGACCACAAGAATTTTTGGACCATTTATATTCTACATTTCTACTCCACAGCATAATTTTCCAGTTAAGAGCATGAATATTCAGCTCATCACTTGAGTTGTTTGAATTTAGAGTAGCAAGTGGTTCTTGTCGGAATGCTTGAATATTGAAGAACATTAAGCTGATTTTTCCTAGATCGAGCAGTTATTTACATTGTAACTGTAACTAGTCTGTTCATTAACATTTTCTCCATAAAATAGACACAAGGTTTCTGCTTCAACGGTTGTATGCCCACTTTGCTTTCTCCCTTTATATTTTCAGATCAGATTATCAAAATTATAATTTGACACAAATAAAGCAAAATTCGGGTATTGAAAGCACATTTTAAAATATCCTTTTACATTAACTATAATCCAAACACAATTAATTAACCAAACAAGGGTAGCTTTGCCCGTTTTAATCTAAATTAATTATTTTTCCAGTGTCAACTAGGGATGCGTTGATATTTCGCTTTCTACAATACTCCGTAGACATCAACATCCATTAACCAAATGGTAAGACCTTGAATTTGATACCCGAGAAATATTAAAAAAAGTAATATATTACCATTGACAGCAATTTTTATACTAGGCACAGAAGAATTTAAGAAATGCAGTACCTATCACACAATAAGGTTATAAAGAAAGCCGAAAACTATTCAATTTTTCATGGCAATACGTTGTATGAGTATGAAAATTGGAAGTTCAAGATTATGAATGCATATTCTAATTATTGCAATAAAATTAAATATAATTTAATTTATTTCTAATTATACAGTAAAAGATGGATTATATGAAAGTTCGAACTTGGATGTATGAGCCTGGATGGAAAAGAGGATCAATATCATTGCATTTTAGAAACGGCGTGGAAGCATTTCTAAAAGTGGCGTCTTGTAATAAAACAAAGATGAAAGAAATTCGATGTCCGTGTAAGAAATGTCATTGCATGAAACTTCAAGATTATGAAACTATAACTTTTCATTTGCATAATTAAGGTTTTATGCCAAATTATTACATGTGGAGATATCACGGTGAATCGGGGACAAAGCATGATTCGACAGTCGTAGTTGAAGATGCAACCAAAACCATCGATGCTAATTTTGATGACTATAGCATGGGAGATAGAATGTCAGAAATGGTCCATGATGCTGTTGGTCCAAGTATGTGGACTGATGAACCTGATGCAGAAGAACTTGACTCGGAAGCTAAAAAGTTTTTTGATTTGTTAGAAGCATCGAAACGATAGCTTTATAAAGGTTGTACAATGACACACTTGTCGGCTACATCTAGATTTCATAGCCTAGAAGAACTTGGGTTGTTTGATCATTTACAACAAACAGTTGCCACCCAACATGCCACTGCCAATTCAAAACTGTGCACTGTGCTTGTGCACAGCCCTATCTCCCCTGCCTTAACTCATACACATCCATCCTCTGCCTCATCATACACATTACTACCTCCTCTTTATTCTAAACATCTCTGCTCTACAAAACTTCATATACATACATCTTCATATACATACATCTCTTGCCACAAACATCTCTTGCCT
The DNA here is from genome assembly GCA_030737815.1 of Allium fistulosum. NCBI lineage: Eukaryota > Viridiplantae > Streptophyta > Magnoliopsida > Asparagales > Amaryllidaceae > Allium > Allium fistulosum. Next base: position 1,361,160,548 of record CM060902.1, on the reverse strand, counting down.
GCAAATCTAACCACCGCCTCCCTACTGCATTTAGCCAATTCGGCATGACCACACAATGACTATTGATTTTGATCCGATGAAAGTGCGAAAGTTTACATGATTTTGGTCATGCCCGATAACCAATTCGGCATGACCACACAATGACTATTGATTTCGTTTGTGAACCAAAAGCTATAACCCTTGCAATAATGGTGGATTTCATATGATGATGCACCAGTCAACCTTCCATTGGAGATATCTGAAAATGTTACAATCACAAGTTAAATGCTTTATCTGGTTTGTATGAAGTATATTCTTCATTTACATTTTTTTATTGGTGGACATATGTTTGTATTGTTTATTTTGTTTGCAAGAAATATTAAACAATCAATCTGATCTATTTCTAAGTAACAAAAACTGAAGTTCAAACATGGAAGAATGAACTTTGAGATGATTATGGATTGCTTGGTAGTTAAATGGTACTTATCTTCTGTTGATTTGAACCTTTGCTTTTAGGCATCTCTTGCCTCAAACAAAAACTCGCACTTGCCTTATTCTTCATGAAGTCTTTTTACACTTGGTAGGTTTGCTACCTTCTATACTGATCTTAGAATACATCAATATATCATTGATAAGTACCACTACAAAAACTGATCAAGATATTCCAAAAAAATACCATATTAATTAAAGCAATGACTATGCCAAAGGGATTGAGAAAACTGGATGACACTACCAAACGTGAAAGGTGGTTTTGGGTACATCTTCTTTAATTTTCACCTGATAAAGATCTTGAAAAACATTTGATTCCCTATACTGTACGCACATTATTTTAGCTTCATCTTTTTTGGCACAAACAACACAAAGTTTCCAAAAGACTAACGCTTAATATTATAGATGTGGCCTATTCTCTGTTAGTTACAGTACTTGATGTTTCAACTTTCAACTCTTCATTCCGATAGGAGCCAACTTGTATCTGACTTCAAAATTGGAGTGGCTCTTGGCATTGGTTGTATACAGAATTCTAACTCTCTATCAGTAGTACACAAAAAAAAAGCAAATTCTTAGGTACATCGAACAAACTTTATTTCGTTTTTGATGTTTTATTTCTTTTAAATTGCAAATCATGGACAGAACACAAGATACCTAAGGTAATCGAACAATCAATGTTTAATTTGGATACATGTGGAGGAAAACTGTTAAGCATAGGTTGGAATGTTTTTAATTTATTTTAACAATGGGTGTTCTTTTTTAAAATAAAAAAGCACCTTTCTCATGTTGCTTATTTTTTTTCTAGTTCAAATTTCTGCATCATTTTCTCAAGGTCCAACTCTGAGCAGGGTAAAGTGACTATTGTTTTAGAACGAATAAATCAATCAAAATTTATTTGGAAAATTACAAATACAAGCACAATATCAAGCTAGAATCGAAGAATTGAAAAGTCAATGCACATTAATTTCATATGAAGTCGAGGAAGAAGTATTCGACAAGCTTACCAGTGCTATAGCTAAAAGAAAGGACCATAGGCCATATTATGGCAATATCCTTGGAGTAAGTATTTAAACTTTCAACAAAACATTATTTTAATTAGTTTAAAATGTAGAAATTGATGCAATATTTGATAAAATGCAGAAATACAAAGACGCCACTTATAGCATCAATAAGGGAGAATCACAGACTAGAGCCAAACTAGAGGAAAAGGTGGAGCGTCAAGAAGGGGAGATTCAAATGTTGAAGATGCAGTATGAACAACTCACCGAGATGCTTCGACAACGATTTGATGGAGAGCCGAATGATCATCGTGAGGGATGAGGGTATTGAAATCTTTCTTAATGGTATTTGTATGATGTCATGTATCATAAACATATTATCGTATTATTTTAACATATAGGAACTTGATTAATATTGTTTGACTTTGTAATATGAATGAGATATTTGTTTTTTGAATTAAAGATGAATGGTTTGACGTTAATCTTTTTGTTGGAATGTGTATATATATAAAATAAGTTGATTTTAGTTTCTATTTAATGTGGTGAAATGAAATTCAATAGTAATATATCAAATTTGCTTCAGAAAAGACGTAGGGAAGGCGTAGGTAAATAGAATATTGATGCAGCAAAATGTCGTGTGCATGGCGTAGGAAAAACATTAAAAACACAGGCGTAGGTAAACCGTGGATAAATGAATGACGTAGGGAAAGCGTAGGAAAACTGGACGTAGGGAAGACGTAGGTAAACGAATGACGTAGGAAAGACGCGAGTAGCTAAAAAAGTAAAAATGTCGTAACAAAACCGTAGGAACAAAATGGCGTGGGAAAGGCGTAGAAAAATTATGGCGTAGGAAAGAACTCCACGGACGGCGTAGGTAAGACGTAGGTATTTTATTACCTACGCAGATTTTACCCACGACAGAATTGGCGTAGGGGCTACGTAGTTGCTGTATTTACCTACGCCCCGCTTACGCCATATTGGCGTAGGTAAACCGCAGTTTTCTTGTAGTGTACCTGATATAGTATTTTAGATGTGATGTATATATTATGTAGGTCCGGTACTGATATTTTGTAGACTTGCATTTTAATATATATATATATATATATATATATATATATATTATGTATATTATTCCGTTGTGATTTGTCACTCTGATTCTGATCTATCTATATTATATAATGTTCTGAATATTTTAAATCGATGTGTTTATTACTTTGTATTAATACTATACACGTCAAAAACATTTCAATTAGGATCCTCAAAAGGTAATAAACACATGTCAGTGTTAGTATAAAGATGTATTCACATTTGATTGCCCTTAACCAGCCGTATTCTTCGTGTTATTAGACGACGTTACTTGTAATGTTCTATAATAATATGCGTATGGCGGTGGGGTCATTACAGTTTGGTATCAGAGCTAAGGTTCAGAACATTATAGAATATAATCAACAACGATACGGAGTTAAGACTAAACCTAGTGAGACTTGAGCCCCGTGCCTTGGGTGTGCAGGGTAGAATTAGAATTTATATTCCTATTAGGATATAAATATAAATGATTATTAGAAATAATCACCGGGGAGTAGTTGTAAAATTTTTGAATTTCCATATAAATTATTATTATAAAAATGACTCTAACGTTGGAACTCACATCCGTAAAGAGTGAGATTTAATGGATAGTATAAATGAAATCTTAAATGATTTAGAATTGAATATTGTTATGTCCTGATTCATTAGTGATCAGAGTTGCGCAGCGGAAGGTGATGGACTACTTTCCGCTGAGCACATTAATTAGTATATAAATTTGATTTGTTGATGATGATTGGTTGCATTGAAATTATAAGTAATTGTTTAAAATTAGTATTGAGTAGGAATCAAAACTTGAGAGTTTGAAACCTACTCGATATTAAAAATAAGACATTGTGGTGTCTTCATTGGAATAGCTACCGTAAGGGATATTGGAAGTTTGTTTCTTTTATAAAAAAGTTTAAATAACTAATAGTTATGAAATATGGCACGATAAATAATATGTATCAAATTAAATTTGGAATTGAAAAATATACTTAATAAATAAAATAGGATATAATAAAATTGTAATGGTTGCTTACTATTGTGAATAATTGAATTTGGTGTGATGTATTGTTTTGAATGCAAATGGTTGTTACTGGATGTGTATAAATATGTAACATCATAAGTTAATATTTTTATTAAGCAAGCAAATGATTTGAGAAACTATGAATATATTTTTCTAAAGGATTGAAAAATATTAATGGTTTATTCCATGTTAATTGATCCTTTGAGTGGTTTATGAATTATAGTCGATACGAGTAGCTAACATATCGATAGGGATTTCTAAACGCTTAAATGAGGCAGAATCGGCACAATGTTTTAAAATGTCATAAGAAATAATTTCATTGGAGTTTTATATTTTTATAAAGTAAGATGTTGTTTTAGAAAATGAAAATAAAGTTCTCTAAATTTAAATATTTTGAACAATGTATGCAACCATGAGATTAGTGTGAAGTTGAGATAATGGCGAGGCGGTGTTGACATGAAATTCTAGATAGTCAACATTGCAGCCAACTCACAAAATGAATCACTAAAAGCTTGTGGCACGACAACGTTGTACATTTTAAAACTAAGTTAAAATTTGAGTTTTGTATGTAAATATGTGTTTGATTAAATTTGAACCAAAAGAAATTCTTTAAAAAAAACGTTGACATTATTCCAAAGAAATAGAATTCATTGGAAAATAGTATATGTATTATTTATAGAATAAAAGATGAATATATAAAAGAAAAATTAAGTATTCCCAACTTTATAAGTTTACTTTACTTATGAAATTCACTTTTTGCGACTCTTGGTTTTCCGAATGGAAGAATTATAAAACAAGATAAGAGTCACATGTCCATGTTTTTTATGTTGTTATACAAAAAGTCCCTACAGAAATAAATTTGTAAATTTGGTCCCTATTTTTCAAAAATAAAAAAACGCAAAGCGTCTTGCACTTTTCTAATTTTGAAATATTTTTCGAAATTTTCGAAATTTTCTAAAATTTGAAAATTTTGAAAAACGCAAGTTAAAGTGCAAGCTAATTTGCGCTTTCTAATTTTGAAAAGCGTAAGGTAACTTGCGCTTTCTAATTTTGAAATTTTTTTGAAAATTTTAAAAATTTTGAAATTTTTGAAAAGCGCAAGGTAACTTGCGTTTTCTATAAGGAAAACGCAAGCTGGTTTGCGCTTTCTGCTTTTGAAAATTTTGAAATTTTAAAAAGCGCAAGCTAACTTGCGTTTTCTGAAGAAAAAAAAACAGGGACTAAATTTACATACTTATTTCTACAGGGACTTTTCTTGTAACACCATCGAAAATAGGGACCTTTCGTGCAAAGCCCCATTAAAAAAAAGGTAGTTCTATATGGGTAAGAAAATCTAGTGGGAATGTTAAGTGATCCTTGTAAAAAAAATATTGAGCAACATTACTGTTGGATATTAGAGGCATCTCTCACATGTATTTTGATCCTATTTGTCTAATACATAACATATTTGATTGCATCACAGTTCGAGCTGTGTCAGTTTGGGCCAGATTGGATAATAATACTAATTAACGCATATGTTTGTTGTGGTTTTTTTTTTTGTGTTTTCCATGTTGGGTCTTTTGGATTCAATCAAGTCTTTATAGTATTTGTGTTGCACATACCCTGTTAGAGACCTATCATATCTGGGTTTGGTTTTAGTTGTAGTTGAGTCTTGTCGATTTATTATGGTTTGGCTGTGAAGGTCTCAACTAAAATTGTCTACCCTAAGTATGGTATTGTAAGTAGTTTTACTAATCAAGGAAGCAATTGTATTTTGTTATCTGAACCTATTTTCTGGAATGAGCTTCCTCCACCAATTTACAAATGATAGCAAGATGTATATAAGATGTTTAGATTTTTCCAGATTCTTGCATAGAAATGACAAGCAGCTTACATATCTGTGGCTTCATGACATTTGGCAATCAAAATGACTGAAATTATAAAGGACCTAGTTAATATCAAAATAGAGTACTAGCATCATTAAAAGGAAACATTTCAATATATTTTTCCTTTCTTTGAAAAAGTAAATATACTGCATGTCCATATAAACATCACGTCTAGCTTCCATGAAGAACCATGAAGAATTAGTTAATGATTCAAAATTGAATGAATAAAAACAGTGTAACTCAAAATTCGAATCTTCCCTTTTTGAAATTTTTCCCATTTTATTAGAAAATAATTTTTATTATACATCACAAATTAATATAATATGACTACTATAATTTCTGTTATTGCCATTTTTGGCAATTTTATTTTTTATCCGCTGTTTATTTTGTATTATTTTATGGTTATAAATTCAAAAAAAGTGCAGTAAGAGCAAAAATTTGTTCCTGTAGCATTTTTGCGTCTTGCATCTCTAGATGGGCGTTATTTGTGCAAAACTGTAAATGTTTTTATTATGTCTATTTTTGATTCTGTTATGACTAATTATTTTTAATGTCTTATTTGCTATTTTTGTGCAATTATTTCTCCAAATAGTTCAAGATTTTAAACCTATAACTATGCTATAGCAATTAATAATAATCTAATTCAGTAACCAACAGCATTTTGAATCGTATAGAGGTTAGGATTTACTATAATAAATCCATATTTTGCTGTTTTGTCTTTGTATTATAGGAATATTTTCTCTATGATTTATCTTATTATTGAGTTTACATATAAAAAGAGAGTTTGAATATTGTAATCTTTGTTCACAAAAAGGAACCAGAGCCCGTTTTCAACTACTTATTAAAAGGGGATTTTGAGTAGAGATTTTGTTTAAATGATAATAAGTAAAAGTATCTTGATGCAATCTGATTTGTAAGTCATATTTAGTTAATTGATGTTTGATTAATATAGTTCTAAGTAATGAATGTGTATCAGATTGAGTAATTGGACAGTGGCATATAAAAGAATTGTGAATAATAAATAGCTGCATTTTGCTTGTTAGTTGTTTGAAATGACAGCTATTTTAACCATTTAATTATTTAGACAAAATTAGGATTGGAAATCCATCATAAGTTCCAAGCAATACATAGTTGCTTCTTCAGTTTTAACTATTAAATCACTTAGGCTACCTTGTTGTAAGAAGATCCCAAACACCCAAGCTCAAATAAGCTGCTTATAAATATGTTTTACTACTGGAGTTGTACCTGCATGCTTATGGCATTAGAGAATGTTGATTTAGGAAAAAAAGGGTAATGCTGCCTAAAAAGGCAGCTAGCAGGCTGCTTCGGAGCAGCAGTGCCTGCTGCCAAGCTGCTACATAGAAAAAAATTAAATTTATGCACACATTTTTAGTATTGCATGATATCTGAATTCTCACTAGGAAAATTTATTACTATAGCTTCAGTTCATTGCTCAATATATTTGTTATGTTATGGTGAAACTTAACTCGTATCTAATTTTATAAATTTTGTCCCTGAAGCTTTGTCATGAGTGCCCGAGTTGGAAATATATGTTAGATATACATATTAAAGTTATGTATTGCTTATTACATCTTCTATATGTGGCTAATATACAGCTAATGTTTATATTGAGATAAGAATAGGTGTTCAAGACGCAAATTTGGTCGCTCGCTTATGCATGCTTAATAAACAAGTAAATTGATTTAAAACGCTAGATAAAAGGTACCATTTCGGATTAAATACATAAATAATAAAAATATTGTTATTTATTATGATTTTCGATCATGTGGTCGATGTATATATTGTTTATATTATATTTATGAAATTGCAAAATGCACTCCATACAGAGGAGACTATGCCGAAATTTTCTAAAATTCTAACACTTGGAAAAAATTTCAATAAATTTTTCGTATGCAAAGAAATAGAAGTTAAAAATAAGCCCATTTAAATGTATAACATACGATAAGTGATTCCATTGTTAATCACTAAGAGGATTGTATGAATTTCAACTTGATTGTAGATTTTGAATTTAGTTAATATTAGAGTTTAGTGCGATGTATCCCTATAAGAAATTGCGAGGACGCAATTTTTATAAGGGAGAAGGTCTGTAATAACCCTGTTTTCGAAGCTGTAATATTAAATTAATTTAATTAAAATAGAAATGTTTGAATTCGATTTTGATAATTATTATTTTTGGAATCAAATTATTATTCAATTCTATTTAATAAATGATTTGGTTATAGTAAAATTAAATTAGTTAATAAATTTCATTTTAGATAATATAATAAAAATTCAAATAAAATTTGTTAATAAATAAGAGATATTTCAAAAGTGTAAATAATTACATATAATCGAAATAGATGAAATGAAGTTTTAATTGATATTTAGTTAAATCAAATAATTGTCGAAGATGAATAAGTTTATTTATATCAGTTCAATGAATAATTAAATAGTGTGAACTAATATTGAATTTAATATGTGGTTATCGAATTATATATCGTTGAATGAAGTGTGAATTTGTTTAAATTAAAATGGAAATATAATTACGCACAAATAAAAAGAAATAAAACGAAAATAAAATGGGGAAATGGAAAAATAAATAAAGGAATTTGAATTAAAGCCCACAAACATCTCACCCTTGCTTCTCATTACCAACTTAAGCCTCATTATTTTATGGTTCACCACCTAAACCCGACTCCTTCTCATATGCCCTAAATTCTCAATTTAATTCATCATCCACATTTAAAAACAAAAAATAAATTGTGTGCGAGCTTTAGACATCGACGCGGCTGTCGACTTCGCGGGGGAGCGAACTAGAAGGGCACGTCAAGGGAGGTCGTGCACGCGGTAGGAATTCGACGGCGATTTAGCGGGTGCACGCATTCTTGGGTTGGAAGAGCTTGATGTCGCAGCAACTGGAAGGGAGGGCAACCAGGGATCTGCGAGCATGGCGATTGGACGAGCCATGTGGTCGAAGGCCATCAGGAGTGGTCAATGTTGGGCCTAGGCGCGGGTTTGGATGGAAGTGGCAAGCTTGACTGGGGGCTGTAGGTAATGGATAGCCAGCGATGTTCGAGGATGAGGCAGATGGTGAGCGATATTCTTTGATGGCATTGAAGGAGATAGTTGCGGAACTAAGAGCGAAGCTAGAACAAATTGATTCTAACGTCGAGTTAATCTACACATCTATATTTAAAAATGATTATCTCCCTTTGAGGGAATTAGGCACAAGGACAAACTTTTAAAAAAAATTAGGCTGAAGGACACAAAGTTTCATTTTTGGGCTGAAGGACAAACTTTAAAAGAAAATTAGGCTGAAGGAAAATGCTAAATATAGTTAGCATTTTGTACAGTGCAAACATTGTACAAAATGCTAATTATAACTAGCATTATATCCAGTTTTACATTGTACAAAATGCTAGTTGTATTAGCATTGTTGTAACGACCCGAAGATTTCGAACCCGAAATTTTCAGGTAGTTAGAAGAAAAAGAAAGAGATAGAAGAAAGAAACAGAAGAAGAAGAAGAAACATCAACATCTCACATTCGCAGCGGATAAAATATAATAATAAATGATAACAGTTTTACAAAACAATATTATATCTGTCGATTACATTTTAATACATCAGAGTTACATATTTATACAAACACTGGATATACATAATTATCAAGCCTCAGATATACAATAATATAACACAGTAGAAACACTCCATACGTTCCTGCCATCCAGCTCGTCTCCTGAACTCCCAAACGTCCTTACCTGAAAATCTGTAATACTCGGTCTGACCCGAGCATTACATCAAAGTAACACCCGGGTCAGGCTGGAAACCAGCGTGAGTAAACCCATATATCTTGAAATACTAAGCTATATAACTTAAGTGAATTACCAGAGTAACTCGTACTTTTCTACGAGTTCTAATCTTATTTAAGTCAATTCATTTATCTCAAATCAATATCCAAGAATCGTTATCAGTTTTAAATATCCATGATACATAGCTTATTTCATCTCAGCCTGTTTACTTCCAAATTCACATTTATAAAGAATCGAAGTGGTTTCGGGTATTTACTGATACCCGGCTCCGGTCTCTTCGAATTCAATGTTATATCTAAATCAAGTTATTTAAGTGAAATACAATTCAACATTAACTAGGATGTCACTTATACACAACAATTTATCATTGATAAATAACTACATTATCATTGTCCACCTATATCATATCACAAACATTGCATATCAGACATATCATCCAATTCAAAGCATTTACATCATTCAATCATTCATAAGCAAGATTTATCGCTTCCAAAATTAATTTAATTCATCCCTAATTAAATTAATTACTAATCTTTAATCACTTAGGTTACCTTTACTTAACAATTATTAATTACAACCCGATTAATTAATCTTCCTTTAATTTTATCTTAATTAATCCCCTTTGATTAATTATCCTTTAATTATATTAAGTAATTAACTCTTAATTACCCCATAGATAAAATAGCCTTAACCATTCATATTGACTTTTAATTAATTTCCTTAATTAATTAATTAATTAATTAATTTATCACATTAATTAATGCTTCTCTAATTACTTAATTAAAGTAATTACTTAAGAATTAATCACTTGTCCCTCCTAATAAATCATTAATTAACTACAAATCATTTAATTAATAAATCGTTCCTTGATTACCTTACAAATCAATTGATTAATCTTTAATTACTTAAATAATTACCCCTAAATTATTTATTAATTAATCGTTAATCACTTTCATTAAGTAATTATCTATCAATCATTAATTAACCCTTAATAAATTCTTAAATTAATCACCCTCAAATTAATTACTAAATTAATTAATCACATAATTAATTATCCTTTAATTAATCATCCTTTAACCCCTTTCATTAACCAACTTTTAATTATTAATTTAATCACAATATTAAGTTTATTTAAAAATAAACTTTTCAACATTCCAACTTAATTATATATTCTTTACATAAAAGAATTTAGTAAGAAATCGTTTAACTTTTAAAACTTGTTTAATTTAACATTTTAAAACTGCAATAGTATTAAACCCGAGATAACTTCGAGTAAAAACCCAAAATACCCGAGCCTTACTTCGAGTTGCCCAAATTTCCCTTTGCTTCGAGTCGAACTAACCTTTTCTCGAGCTTGAACCCGAGTACTCCTCATCTTCCCCAGATTCACCACAAACCCAGATATGCCGAGATACGCGTGCACGTGCACATCACGTTGGAGCATCTCCGATCAACGTTGACGCCTCCCATCGATCACCGATGACACTCTCGATCGTCCCGATCCCCAGAACCACGATCGAACCCCTACTTCGAAAACAAACATGAAGAGCACGAGCAGGAACGAAACTCGATCGCCAAAATCGCCTCGCACCTTCTAATTCCGACCACCAGAGGCCTCGTCCTCATGCCCAAACCTTCGCCACACATCCACCACCTTAATCCCCCTACACCGGTCCAACTCGATGTGATGATGAAGTCGCAATCGCCACGACTTCGACCCCAACTACAACATGCCCTTAAACCCTATAATGCCTTCGCCGCACTACTACGGCGATCTAAAAAATCGAGCTTCTATTTTCTCATGATCTCTGACCAACGAACTACCTCCAACATCAACCCCGACTACCACCGATCTTCGATCGCCGAGAAATCACCCAAAACCCGGTTTCTGTTCATCTTGCAATTCCTCACAAATTACTAACCCTAAAATCAAGAATCTACCACCAAAAATCATAGTTTTCAAAAACGAATTTGATTATGTAAGAGAAACAAAAAAATTAGATAATCGATTTTTATGGTATGGTTTGTTTCTTACTGTAAAATTCATTTTTCCAGAGAAATACTTAATAAATTTACTTGAATTTATTTTTAAAAATAAGATTTCATCAATACAAACAAATCTTCTTTAGACATCTTAACCTATACTTGCTTAGATGAAGAGAATTGGATTTTTGAATGCTATTTGGGTCTATTGAACAAAAACAGAGGTCAGAGCTTATATACACAGACATGCACACAATAATTTCATATTTTTATACTTGCAAACATATTAATCCATCCATGCAAAACATTCCTATAACATTATTTCAATTACTTATCACATGCCTCAGATGATTTAGTTTATAAGGTTCAAGTTTACTCACAGTTTGAAAAAGGCAGAGACTTGAAAACTGAAGCTTTCAAAACTGGGACTTTGAATTGCTTTGATTTCTTTTGGAACTGAAAGCTTTGTAAAATGAACTGGAATACTTAGTTGATTCAGATTGAAGCTTGTTTGCTGACCCTTTTGTTACAGGCTTTTACTTGAGAAGATTTAAATTTAAACAGAGATGAATTTTGGCTTACAGATTTCTGAAAATGGTTTACAGGGTTTTGAATTTTGGTTTAAGGAATGTTCTGATTTTCTTGTGGATTGAAAAATGGTTTACAGATTTTAGTTCGATCTGTTTTTGAGAATATTTACAGATTTAGGTTTCTTTGAAAGTGAGAAGATGAGAGAAAGAAAAAAATAATGGAGAGGAGATGTGAGTTTTATATAATGTAAATGGTGATTTATTAAAGTTTATAAAGAAAATAAAAATAAAAGATGACACTTGTCATCTACCATACTTAATTACCTTACACATGATATTAAGAAGATTTATAAGTTAACACATGTAATTTATATTTTTTTTATTATTTATTTTTAAAGGATTTAAAAGCTTTTATATCTAATTTCCTAATTAATAAATACATATCTTAATTTATAAAATCCTATAAAAGAAAATAATATAAAGCAAACTATATTCTAGATAAAATCATATATAAAATATATTTTCAAATCCAAAATATATTTAAGATATATATCTATCTTTTGAATTTCTAATTCAAATTCAATTTAATTCAAAATCCAATTTAAAATTAACTCATATAAATATATTTACTTAAACAACCGCAAATTCACTTTGTTTGAAAATAATAATAATATTTTTATTTAAAATCTTCTTATATCCATATATATATATATACAACACAATTACAAATATAAATATTTATTTGATCAGATTCATTTGTTCAACCTATAATTCAGTATTTCTATTAATTTACCCAATTATTATATTAATTACAGATGTCCAGAAATCCGGGTTATCACATTCCTCCCCCCTTTAAATCTTTTCGTCCTCGAAAAGGAACGAAGCCAAAATTTATTATTTACTTATTATCAGATAAATTTCTTGTTGAACAATTTAAACTATAAACTCCCTTTATATTAATTTTTTTTTTAAATATTTTAAAATCTATATAATATTATAAAAATAGTTTTTTTTTTATAAAAATACTTTTATAACTCGATGTTTCAACAAGTCAATCCTTGTTCTCACAGAAATTCGGTCATACGTTGATCAGACGTAGGACTGAAAATCTATAAGTGCCTGGCAGACCCGTTTTCAACATCCAGTGAAAATACTTTGAAATTTTTATTGAAAATATCAAAAACATTTTTGAAATCGAGGAAATATCTTTGGTGAGAATGCTCTGGAAATCATCACCCCCATCCATGGTCACAATTACATCACGGGTTACGTTGCCATCGCAGCAAAAGTCCATGTAACTGATGACAGCATGGAACCCACAACAGATCGCAGTTACATTCCAGGGTTACGTTGCCGTCGCAGCAAAAGTCCATGTAACTGTTGGCTCTCAGCGGCACACACGATTTCGCTGTCAAAATGAAACTTCTCCCACATAGGTCGCAGTCTACCGATATAAAATCAAACGCAGACTGTTGGCTCTCAGCGGCACAAACGACTTTCGCTATGTTACCATAGTGTCACAGTCTACCGATATAAAATCAAACGTAGACAGTTGGCTCTCAGCGGCACACATGACTTTCGCTATGGTCTGCAGTAGATCGCAGTGACATCGAGTTAAACTGTCGTCACAGCATAACCCAAATGCCTCTGTGGGCACCAGCCCCTCGACTTTCGCTACAAAAATAATCCTCAGGAACTAGTTTATTCCGGACTCCTCACAGGATCAACTTTAGAAACCCCCCTTGGGCTCAAGGCAGTACCACCCAATGGTACTCCTGAGAAGTTCATTTCAAGGGAGCGCCTTTTTCCCCAGAGCTATACTCAAAACATTTTATACTATATACTTATAGTATCTTCAAATCATACCCTTTATGATTTATCAAAATCTCCTTTACACAAAATCGATTACCAAAATCGATAATTCTCAAACTAGGCTTTCCAAAATCCAAAATTGATTTTCCCAAAAATCAAAAGCCTTTTCCAAATTCATAGGTTTCCAAAATCTTTTTCAAAATCATTCTCATAAGATCCTTTATATATATATAGATATAGATATATATAACTTTGAAAATCTTTGGATCACCTCAACTTGTATAAAACCTCTTTTATACTTCAAATACTTCCAAAATCCCTTTTTATTCTGGCTAGATTCAATAAGGGAAGTTTATCATATTACAAAATATAACTTTATTTATTGCCAAATCAAATATTCAAATTTGATAAATCTTTCATAAAGTTATTAACTATATCACTTTTCATTTCAAAAACTATTTTACAGTTTTTATCCACAAATTTTTAATATCAATTTCATTCAAACTCGTACGATGTACACATATCATCCGTACGCTTATATCAATCTGATCGCTCAATCGATCACACAATTTCACTTCCGAACTAGTATCGTCCACCCGACTTCCTAGTGCGGACTCAGATCTGGTTTCTTGACCAGAATCCGTCATTCTCCTTGCATAGTCACAACTATGATAGAGAATATCCAGAACCAATCAAAAATCCATATCCAGGTTCGCCGTCGAAAATCGAGCGAAAAATCCCAACTCGGATCGATAATACTATCTCGAAATTCTGTGTTCGAATCTGGATCAAATCACTATGCGAATAGAATAATATACGTATATCCTTCGTATTTATCTTTATTGATTATTAGCTAAATCAATTTCCCTTTCTATCCACATTTCCTTTAATTCTATTCTCTTATTCTCAATTGCTTCCATTTACCATTGAGTTATTACTTCAATTACAAACAGTTTGAACTCTGACCTATTTAAATTTAAAAATAGCTTGAAAAAAATTTAAAATAGATAAGTAGTTGAAAAATAGTTATTAGTTTGTAAAATAGTTGTAAAATAGTTAAGTATTATAAAATAGTTAGGTAATTGCAAAATAGTTTTCAAAATAGTGATTAGATATAAGTAACTGAAAAATAGTAATTAGTTTATAAGACGGTTTCAAAATAGTTAAATAATTCTAAAATAATTGTAAAATAAGTATAAGATAGTTTGGGGTTTAAGAAGAAAGATTATATAGTAAATAGTTTGGAAAAATATATTTGTATTAAAACAATTTATTTTGAAAATAATCCAGAGCCAGACTGTTCAATTCTCATCAATTCAATTTAAATTTCCATCTCCATTTAAATTAACTCAATTGTAATTTAAATAACTTCAATTTCCATTGAAATTGATTTAATCCCAATTCAGGTTGAATTAACCTTAATTCCTTTCCAAATTCAAATCAAATTCCATTTGATTTTTTTTTAAACTTATACATCTTCAATCACAATTCTAATTAATTCAAACCAAATCCCATTTGAACAAATTTCAATTCAAAACTTAATTTTAAGCTATCTCAAATTTATATAAATTCGAGTTAAATTTCTAAATGTTGATTTAATTTCTTAAATCAAATTAACTTATATCTTTAAACCATTAAATTCTGAATCCAAATTCCAAATTCCATTTTAAAATTATCTTTACTTAACTTATTATAAAGTTCAAATAAGAATTCAAAAACAATTAAATTTCAGATTCTAATTTATTATCCATTTTCCATTTCCAGATCTCAAACCCATTTTGAGATCACTCATAGCTCCTATTTAAATTAATCATTTAACTACCCAAGTTAATATTTAAATTTCATCTTGAAATTTCCAATTCAAGTTGTTCAATCTAAACTTATTTAACTTCCTTAAGTTAAATTATATTTACTTAATCCGGTCAACTTTACACAATTTGAATTCCCATTCAAATTTTAAACTTCAGATTAATAATCTTTCCCCTTTTAAGTTTAAAAACTTACTTTACTTTGGGTTTTACATCACATTCCAATTTAAAACTCAACACTAAGTGTTCATTTCAAATCATCATTGGTATTATATATGTTCCTCATATATACATTTTCTTTACACACCAAGTTATACTTTAAATTTTAATCCATTCTTGGTTTAATTCAAAAACAAATTTTTTTTTTTTTTTTTTAAATTTTCCAAACAACTCTTATTTTAAAATAAGATCATATTCAAAAACAACCTGAAAAATATTTATTCCTTTTCTTTTAATATTTTGAAAACAATTTCAAATGTTTTCAAACTTAGGATTCAAAACTTCACAATTTAAATCCAATTTAATTTACAAATTATAAGTCATATTCACCTAAAAGTTTACTTCCCTAAAATATTTTATTTTGCTTAGTCATTAACAACATTCATTATTAAACACAACTACCATTTATGATAATAATCAAGATTATCATATCTGGAAAACAATTCATTATTATCTTTATTCTTGATAACACTTCTACAAATCCAAGATTTTAATTTTAGTTTGAATTCTATTTCAAACTTATCTTCATTTAATTTCAATTTCGTTGTATTTCTATTACCACTTAATTCTTATTATCTTATTTAATTCCAATGATTCAACACCAATTTCTTTAATATATTAAAAGAAATATTGCTTTATATATCAAATATAATCTTATATAAAAATCATTTGAAATCTTTATATATATGAAAATAACAAATACGCTCTCATATATATATACACTCAACTCGTTCTAGGGTACCATTGACCCTATCCTTAACGAGTAATCTCAACAGAGCCAAGGTTCTCGCTTAACCTTCGCTCTGATACCAACTGTAACGACCCGAAGATTTCGAACCCGAAATTTTCAGGTAGTTAGAAGAAAAAGAAAGAGATAGAAGAAAGAAACAGAAGAAGAAGAAGAAACATCAACATCTCACATTCGCAGCGGATAAAATATAATAATAAATGATAACAGTTTTACAAAACAATATTATATCTGTCGATTACATTTTAATACATCAGAGTTACATATTTATACAAACACTGGATATACATAATTATCAAGCCTCAGATATACAATAATATAACACAGTAGAAACACTCCATACATTCCTGCCATCCAGCTCGTCTCCTGAACTCCCAAACGTCCTTACCTGAAAATCTGTAATACTCGGTCTGACCCGAGCATTACATCAAAGTAACACCCGGGTCAGGCTGGAAACCAGCGTGAGTAAACCCATATATCTTGAAATACTAAGCTATATAACTTAAGTGAATTACCAGAGTAACTCGTACTTTTCTACGAGTTCTAATCTTATTTAAGTCAATTCATTTATCTCAAATCAATATCCAAGAATCGTTATCAGTTTTAAATATCCATGATACATAGCTTATTTCATCTCAGCCTGTTTACTTCCAAATTCACATTTATAAAGAATCGAAGTGGTTTCGGGTATTTACTGATACCCGGCTCCGGTCTCTTCGAATTCAATGTTATATCTAAATCAAGTTATTTAAGTGAAATACAATTCAACATTAACTAGGATGTCACTTATACACAACAATTTATCATTGATAAATAACTACATTATCATTGTCCACCTATATCATATCACAAACATTGCATATCAGACATATCATCCAATTCAAAGCATTTACATCATTCAATCATTCATAAGCAAGATTTATCGCTTCCAAAATTAATTTAATTCATCCCTAATTAAATTAATTACTAATCTTTAATCACTTAGGTTACCTTTACTTAACAATTATTAATTACAACCCGATTAATTAATCTTCCTTTAATTTTATCTTAATTAATCCCCTTTGATTAATTATCCTTTAATTATATTAAGTAATTAACTCTTAATTACCCTATAGATAAAATAGCCTTAACCATTCATATTGACTTTTAATTAATTTCCTTAATTAATTAATTAATTAATTAATTTATCACATTAATTAATGCTTCTCTAATTACTTAATTAAAGTAATTACTTAAGAATTAATCACTTGTCCCTCCTAATAAATCATTAATTAACTACAAATCATTTAATTAATAAATCGTTCCTTGATTACCTTACAAATCAATTGATTAATCTTTAATTACTTAAATAATTACCCCTAAATTATTTATTAATTAATCGTTAATCACTTTCATTAAGTAATTATCTATCAATCATTAATTAACCCTTAATAAATTCTTAAATTAATCACCCTCAAATTAATTACTAAATTAATTAATCACATAATTAATTATCCTTTAATTAATCATCCTTTAACCCCTTTCATTAACCAACTTTTAATTATTAATTTAATCACAATATTAAGTTTATTTAAAAATAAACTTTTCAACATTCCAACTTAATTATATATTCTTTACATAAAAGAATTTAGTAAGAAATCGTTTAACTTTTAAAACTTGTTTAATTTAACATTTTAAAACTGCAATAGTATTAAACCCGAGATAACTTCGAGTAAAAACCCAAAATACCCGAGCCTTACTTCGAGTTGCCCAAATTTCCCTTTGCTTCGAGTCGAACTAACCTTTTCTCGAGCTTGAACCCGAGTACTCCTCATCTTCCCCAGATTCACCACAAACCCAGATATGCCGAGATACGCGTGCACGTGCACATCACGTTGGAGCATCTCCGATCAACGTTGACGCCTCCCATCGATCACCGATGACACTCTCGATCGTCCCGATCCCCAGAACCACGATCGAACCCCTACTTCGAAAACAAACATGAAGAGCACGAGCAGGAACGAAACTCGATCGCCAAAATCGCCTCGCACCTTCTAATTCCGACCACCAGAGGCCTCGTCCTCATGCCCAAACCTTCGCCACACATCCACCACCTTAATCCCCCTACACCGGTCCAACTCGATGTGATGATGAAGTCGCAATCGCCACGACTTCGACCCCAACTACAACATGCCCTTAAACCCTATAATGCCTTCGCCGCACTACTACGGCGATCTAAAAAATCGAGCTTCTATTTTCTCATGATCTCTGACCAACGAACTACCTCCAACATCAACCCCGACTACCACCGATCTTCGATCGCCGAGAAATCACCCAAAACCCGGTTTCTGTTCATCTTGCAATTCCTCACAAATTACTAACCCTAAAATCAAGAATCTACCACCAAAAATCATAGTTTTCAAAAACGAATTTGATTATGTAAGAGAAACAAAAAAATTAGATAATCGATTTTTATGGTATGGTTTGTTTCTTACTGTAAAATTCATTTTTCCAGAGAAATACTTAATAAATTTACTTGAATTTATTTTTAAAAATAAGATTTCATCAATACAAACAAATCTTCTTTAGACATCATAACCTATACTTGCTTAGATGAAGAGAATTGGATTTTTGAATGCTATTTGGGTCTATTGAACAAAAACAGAGGTCAGAGCTTATATACACAGACATGCACACAATAATTTCATATTTTTATACTTGCAAACATATTAATCCATCCATGCAAAACATTCCTATAACATTATTTCAATTACTTATCACATGCCTCAGATGATTTAGTTTATAAGGTTCAAGTTTACTCACAGTTTGAAAAAGGCAGAGACTTGAAAACTGAAGCTTTCAAAACTGGGACTTTGAATTGCTTTGATTTCTTTTGGAACTGAAAGCTTTGTAAAATGAACTGGAATACTTAGTTGATTCAGATTGAAGCTTGTTTGCTGACCCTTTTGTTACAGGCTTTTACTTGAGAAGATTTAAATTTAAACAGAGATGAATTTTGGCTTACAGATTTCTGAAAATGGTTTACAGGGTTTTGAATTTTGGTTTGAGGAATGTTCTGATTTTCTTGTGGATTGAAAAATGGTTTACAGATTTTAGTTCGATCTGTTTTTGAGAATATTTACAGATTTAGGTTTCTTTGAAAGTGAGAAGATGAGAGAAAGAAAAAAATAATGGAGAGGAGATGTGAGTTTTATATAATGTAAATGGTGATTTATTAAAGTTTATAAAGAAAATAAAAATAAAAGATGACACTTGTCATCTACCATACTTAATTACCTTACACATGATATTAAGAAGATTTATAAGTTAACACATGTAATTTATATTTTTTTTATTATTTATTTTTAAAGGATTTAAAAGCTTTTATATCTAATTTCCTAATTAATAAATACATATCTTAATTTATAAAATCCTATAAAAGAAAATAATATAAAGCAAACTATATTCTAGATAAAATCATATATAAAATATATTTTCAAATCCAAAATATATTTAAGATATATATCTATCTTTTGAATTTCTAATTCAAATTCAATTTAATTCAAAATCCAATTTAAAATTAACTCATATAAATATATTTACTTAAACAACCGCAAATTCACTTTGTTTGAAAATAATAATAATATTTTTATTTAAAATCTTCTTATATCCATATATATATATATATATATATACAACACAATTACAAATATAAATATTTATTTGATCAGATTCATTTGTTCAACCTATAATTCAGTATTTCTATTAATTTACCCAATTATTATATTAATTACAGATGTCCAGAAATCCGGGTTATCACAATTGTCCTTCAACCTAATTATCTTTCAAAGTTTGTCCTTCAGCCTAAAAATAAAATTTATTGTCCTTCAGCCAAAAATTTTATGAAAATTTGTCCTTGTGCCTATTTTCCACTATCCCTTTTTCATACCTTGCTTGATTATGAATTTCAATAATATTTGGTAGTGAATTATTGAGATGCTTGAAGTCAAATTGCTTTCTATAGATTCAATTGGTTTGATGGATGAATTTGTTGAATTGTGTGTTTAAATGTAGAATTTAATTTGTCGATCGTTGAAAGCTGCAAGTAATCACAAACCCCTTGATCATATAATGTTTTGATTGATGGATGATAGTACATTCATTGTTGTGTGATCGGAGTTGTCGGAAAGCAACTCGGGTCGTTAAATCATTCTGTATTATGGAATTATATTTTATAGAGCGATGTTGGCTCTAGAAGTTGTATTTTTGATGGATTTCTTGTTTGAATTGTTTAAATGGTTTTAAAAGATTTTCAATATAAGATTTTATCTATTTTGATCCGTGTTGGAATTTAACTAATAAAAAATAGTTAAATTATATTATTAACTTATTTCTTAATTAAAAGAATTTATTCAACGATTTTTAAGATGAGTAATAATTAATCATAAAATCTTTTAAAATGACTCCAATGAGAGCAGTATGGGTAGTAAAGGAGTTCTGAGATGTATTTGAACCAGTTTCGAGGTTGCCGCCCCTGAGAGCAATGGAGTTTCGACTAGATTTACTACCGAGGACCGAACCGTTTAGTGGACCCCTAAGTAGAATGACTCCAATGGAGAAGGAGGAGTTGAGGAAGCAATTGGTAGATTTAGAAGGGAAGAGCTTCATAAGGCCAAGCAATTCGCTTTGGGGAGCAGTAGTATTGTTTATGAAGAAGTCTGATGGGTCATTGAGACTATGTATAGACTATCGGAAGCTGAATGAAAGGACAGTGAAGAATAGGTATCCTTTGTCGAGAATTGATGATCTGTTTAATTAGTTGAGTCGACCTAAGGTGTTTTCGTAGATTGACTTGGCTACAGGATTCCATTGGCTGAGAGCTGCAGAGGAAAGCATTCATTTGACTGCGTTTAGAACAAGGTACGGTTCACATGAGTGGTTGGTTATGCCATTTGGCTGACCAATGTGTTAGTCCTTGAGATGATGGTTTTGATGACAACAACCTTAGAATAAGATTATAAAATATAAATACTAACATTATAGTTTAGATATATATGTATATGCAGGATTTAACCATGCTGGTACAAAGAATAAAGACTGTACAGTATAGAGATTCAAGATATCAAGATTGAAGGCTCATGAGTATCAAGATTATCAAGAGTTCAAGATTTCAAGATAAGTATTGAGTCTAGAATTATGTTAAAACTTCACAATAGCACTGAAATCTTCACTCCATTTTTCTTTTGGGATGGAACCCATTTCTACCTTTTTAGTGGCTTACAAACCCACGACAAGTGGCTTACAAACCCACGAACATCCTGGTTTTGTACAAGTTCTCGAGTCCTGACATGATGAGATATTCTGCAAGAAGAAGCTTGCAAAACTACTTCAAAATGATTTTCAAAATTGTTTTTCAAAAAGTTTTAACCTTAAAAATTATCTTTTCAAATGATTTTCAAAAGGATGTTTTAGCCTTAAATATTCTTGTTTTTAAACTTCGGTTGTTTTAAACTATCTTTTAATTATAATATATTTATACTTAGATTTAAATATAAAATTATAGTAAAATTTTATATATATTATTCTCTATATTTATCTATGTATTTTATCTATAGTCAAGTATATTTATAAAGTTTAAAATAGTTTTAATATAAGATAAATGTTATTTTCAAAGAAAAACAAAACATCAAAATTTCCTTTGGGATGTCGACATGCCCTAGTACCCCATGTCGACATAGTGTCAGTTAGATTCAAAAATTTGAATTTCAAAAGAAGTGTCTATTCGCCATAACCTTTCACGAATGGACATGACTGTTGTTCTTCTATAAATAGGGGTTAGTTTCAACGAATTTTATATTAGATTTTCTGGTTTTTCACTTCTCTTCTTCTTCCACATTTTCTTATTCAAAATCCTATCATTACTCTGCCGAAATCAACATTGAATCTAACTAGATCATCTCTGGTTTGATTCTCTATCACTATCTCAACAAGATCCAAGTGTTATTCAGAGTTATAGGCTTCTTTGTAATCTATCTAGCGAGAAAAGGTGTGATTGTAGCCTTGGAAATCAATCAAGCGAGAAAAGGTGTGATTGTAGCCTTGGAAATCAATTGGGTGAACTTGTTGCCCCGGAAATCAAGTATCTCTACCCAGAGGATTGTGATTCTAGAGGGTGTACCTCGTAGCCTTGAAACCGAGAGTTGTAATTGTTGAATTGCTTTTGAAAGGAAATCTGTACTTAGTTGTGCGGGACTGGATGTAGGGTAACCCCGAACCAATATAAAATCGGGTGTGTTCTTTCCTTTACAGCATTTACTTTATTTTTGCATCTCTGTTTGTTTCTGTGATTATATCTGTGTCTGAATATTGCATGCATTTGTGTTCAAATTAACATAAACTCAAAAGGATTTAGTAATTTCTTAAAAACACTATTCACCCCCCCCCCCTCTAGTGTTATTCCTAGCCTTAAGATCCATAATCCGCATTCCTCACATTTGGTATCAGAGCAAGGTTTTCAAAAGTTTCATAATCTGATTTTTGAAAAAGTTTTTTTTTTAAAATGGCTATGTTTAAGAAATTTGTTAATGCATGTTTAGAAATATTCAGATCATCATTGTCTCTTCAGTCTGCATATAATCAATATTCAAATACAAGTTGTCTACTAAGATTGTTTGATGTGTAGGAATCATGCTTTATGGAAGTTGAGGAATCAATCCAGAACAAACAAACTGTGGGGATCAAAAAGAACAAATGGATACTAGATAGTGGATGTTCTAGACACATGACGGGGAATTCAGATATGCTGAATGATATAATATACAAAGACGAAGGACTGGTTAACTTTGGAGACAATTCAAAAGGTTATGTGATCGGCATCGGCAAAGTCGGTAACTCTGAAACTTCTATTATTACTAATGTTTTGCTAGTTAAGAATCTGAAACACAATCTATTAAGTATAAGTCAACTATGCGATAAAGGATATAAAATTAAATTTGAAAAAGATAAGTGTCGCATTGAAGATAATAATTCAACCATAATATTTGAGGGAATTAGGAAAAAGAATATTTATATTCTTAGTATGAAAATTTCAAATGATAACTTGTGTCTTTTGGCAAATGCAAGTGACCCTTGGATTTGGCATAAGAGATTTGGGCATTTGAATTTCAAACTCTTATCTAGACTGTCAAAACATGATCTAGTAAGAGGCCTCCCTAAAATGAATTTTAAAGTAGATAGTCTATCTGATGCGTGTCAACTAGGAAAACTTAGAAAGAATTCCTTTAAATTAAAAGATATGATTTCAACTTCAAAACCTCTTGAATTACTTCAGCTTGATTTATTTGGTCCATCTCAAATTCTGTCATTAAATCACAGTAAATATGTTTTGTAATTGTAGATGATTATTCTAGATTTACATGGACAATATTTTTGAAATATAAAAGTGATACTTTCGAATATTTTAAGAATTTTTCAAAAAGGGTTCAAAATCAATTTTCTCAAAAAATTATAACCATCCGTAGTGATCACGGTGGTGAATTTGAAAATGAAAAGTTTGAAGAATTCTGCAATAAAAAGGGAATAATTCACAATTTTTCATTTCCAAGAACTCCACAACAAAACGGAGCAGTAGAACGTAAAAATAGGACGATTCAAGAGTGTGCAAGAACTATGCTTTCTGATAGTAATTTACCAAAGTACTTTTGGAGAGAAGCAGTTGCTACCGCCTGTTATATTTTAAATAGAATTTTAATTAGACCTTTAACTGATAAGACATCTTATGAACTTATTTTCTCAAAGAAACCTAAGGTATCTTATTTTAGAATTTTTGGAAGTAAATGTTTTATTTTAAATACAAAAGATAACTTAGATAAATTTGATCCTAAATCCGACAAAGGTATCTTTATCGGATACTCTAATAGAAGTAAAGCATACAAAATATTTAATTTAAGAACTGACACCATTGAAGAAACAATGCATGTTTCATTCGATGAAAAATTCAAAAATTTTGAAGAAATAAATGATGAAGAGGATTTAATCACTCAAAACCAAGAGTCAACTCAAACT
Organism: Allium fistulosum; assembly: GCA_030737815.1. NCBI lineage: Eukaryota > Viridiplantae > Streptophyta > Magnoliopsida > Asparagales > Amaryllidaceae > Allium > Allium fistulosum. The sequence continues at coordinate 1,361,136,172 of CM060902.1, read as the reverse complement.
AATAATGAATTAAATCATCCTAATAAAAGGATTAAACTTTTAAAAGATCACCCTATAGAAAATATACTTGGAGATATGCAATCTATTGTTAAAACTAGAAACCAACTAAGTCAAATGAGTAATGTAGCTTTTATATCAACTATTGAACCTAAAAATCCAAAAGAAGCATCAACTGATGATTCATGGATTTTGGCTATGCAAGAAGAATTAAATCAATTTACTAGAAATGATGTTTGGGAACTTGTTCCTAGACCTGAAAATAAAAAAATAATTGGAACTAAATGGGTTTATAAAAATAAAATGAATGAACAAGGAGAGGTTGTTAGAAATAAAGCTCGGTTAGTCGCTCAAGGTTATTGTCAAGAAGAAGGAATAGATTTTGATGAAATCTTTGCCCCCGTAGCAAGATTCGAAGCCATTAGGATTCTACTTGCTTTCGCAAATCATAATAATTTCAAATCATTTCAAATGGATGTTAAAAGTACATTTTTAAATGGTTTTGTAAAAGAAGAAGTATTTGTTAAACAACCACCACTTTTTGAAAATGATAAATTTCCAAATCATGTTTACAAACTTAAGAAAGCTCTATATGGTCTAAAGCAAGCTCCTAGAGCTTGGTATGATAAACTAAGATCTTACTTGTTACAATCAAATTTTGAAATAGGTAAAGTAGATAATACTCTTTTTATTAAAAGAAATAAAAATGATATTCAACTAGTACAAGTCTACGTAGATGATATCATTTTTGGATCAACTAATTTTGAAATGAATAAAGAATTTTCTGAAATAATGACAAAAGAGTTTGAGATGAGTCATATGGGTGAATTAAACTTCTTTTCAGGATTACAATTAAAACAATTAGATAATGGTATCTTTATTAGTCAAGAAAAATATGCTAAAGACCTAGTTAGTAAATTTGGTTTGACTACTGCCAGTGGAAAACCCACTCCCATAGCAACCAATGAGTACCTTAGTAAAGAAGATCTCTCGAAAGATGTAGATCAAAAATTATATAGAGGAATGATTGGATCACTACTTTATATCACTGCGAGTAAACCTGATATCATGCATAGTGTCTGTCTCTGTGCAAGGTATCAATCCCAACCTAAAGAAACTCACTTAAAAGCTGTAAAACGTATTATAAGATATGTTAAACACACCTTTGATTATGGCTTATTTTATCCTAAAAATGATTCGTTTGATATAATATCTTACTGTGATGCTGATTATGCTGGTTGTAAAACAGACCGAAAAAGTTCAAGTGGAACTTGTCACTTTTTAGGGCATTCTCTGATTTCCTGGTTTAGCAAAAAGCAAAACACGGTTTCTCTATCAACAACTGAAGCAGAGTATATTTCTGCTGCTTTGGCTTGTTCTCAAGTAATATATATGCAACAAACTTTAAAAGATTTTGGTTTAAATATCTCAAAATCACCAATTTATTGTGATAATACTAGTGCAATAAATTTATCCAAAAATACTACTCAACGTGCTCGAACTAAACATATTGATATCAGACACTATTTTCTCAGAGATAATATAAGTAGAGAAGTAATTACTCTTGACTATATCAATTCTGAAAAACAAATTGCTGATATCTTAACAAAACCCTTAAATGAATCTACATTTACTAAATTAAGAAGAGAATTAGGTATTTGTTCATTAACTGAAATATAAATAACAAGTATAATTAAAAATTAACTCAAAATAAATTAAATAGGCAAAAATTCAAGAACCATGTCGACATCCCCTAGACCCATGTCGACATATAACGTTTTTTAATTTTAAATTTTTTTCCCACCAAAATTCAAATAAGTGGTTATAAATTTCTCCTATTTCGAAATTTTCTTCATTCTCTCTGTTCACTTTCTGTTCTATCTTCTGAAATCAATTTATCAATGGCCTCCTCTTCCAAATCAAACATAAAATCAACTTTTTCGTTCCCATCGCCTACTTCTGGTCCGTTTCAACAATCAACGCTCGCTCGTATGACGCAAATGGAGGATTCTCTGAAGGATACCATTCAGTTAATGACTGAAATCCAAGTGATGCAACTTTGAATGGCCAAAGAACAAGAGAGGCAAGGCAAAATCCTTAGGAATTTGCAAAAATTTCTTATGGATAATCATGCTAACCCAATCTTGATTGACGAGGACTCTTCAGGAGATCATGAACAAGAGGAAAGTGAAGAAGAAGAAGAAGAAGAACCAATGGAAGAAGTGCATGCAGAAGACAACGACAAAGTCGTTTGCGTTGGCGAAGTGTGCTTTGACAAAGATGGAAATCTTGTCAAACAACGTGGAAATTTCTGTTTCCACTATCCAAATTGTTCTGTTCATAGATCTCCTATGTTCAAAGACACACATTAGTTTTTTCTCTTTCTTTTCTATTTGTTGTTTGTTTTTTTTTACGTTCTCTACGAAAATGTAAATATAAACAAATATATAATTAATAAATAATGTGTGTTCTTATGTATGTTCTATTAAAGGTAATTATTATATAAATTCTTAGTTAGGAGAGTTTGTAATATAGGACTAAGTTTTAGGTTTACAAGTAAGTATTGATGATAACACTATCATCATATAGGATATTAGACTAAGAATTATATAGTTTGGAGTTAGTTTGTTTTTGTTGATGACAAAGGGGGAGAAATATAAAATAGGGTAGTTAGGCATAGATTAAGGGGGAGTTATTAGATTTAGGGGGAGTTATTAGGATAGAAGTAATATTTTATAAACAAAGGTTGTCATCATCAAAAAGGGGGAGATTGTTAGTCCTTGAGATGATGGTTTTGATGACAACAACCTTAGAATAAGATTATAAAATATAAATACTAACATTATAGTTTAGATATATATGTATATGGAGGATTTAACCATGCAAGTACAAAGAATAAAGACTGTACAGTATAGAGATTCAAGATATCAAGATTGAAGACTCATGAGTATCAAGATTATCAAGAGTTCAGGATTTCAAGCTAAGTATTGATCCTAGAATTATGTTAAAACTTCACAATAGCACTGAAATCTTCACTCCATTTTTCTTTTGGGATGGAACCCATTTCTACCTTTTTAGTGGCTTACAAACCCACGACAAGTGGCTTACAAGCCCACGACAAGTGGCTTACAAACCCATGAACATCCTGGTTTTGTACAAGTTCTCGAGTCCTGACATGATGAGATATTCTGCAGGAAGAAGCTTGCAAAACTACTTCAAAATGATTTTCAAAACTACTTCAGAATGATTTTCAAAATTGTTTTTCAAAATTTTTTAGCCTTAAAAATTATCTTTTCAAATGATTTTCAAAAAGATGTTTTAGCCTTAAATATTCTTGTTTTTAAACTTCGGTTGTTTTAAACTATCTTTTAATTATAATATATTTATACTTAGATTTAAATATAAAATTATAGTAAAATTTTATATATATTATTCTCTATATTTATCTATGTATTTTATCTATAGTCAAGTATATTTATAAAGTTTAAAATAGTTTTAATATAAGATAAATGTTATTTTCAAAGAAAAACAAAACATCAAAATTTCCTTTGGGATGTCGACATGCCCTAGTACCCCATGTCGACATAGTGTCAGTTAGATTCAAAAATTTGAATTTCAAAAGAAGTGTCTATTCGCCATAACCTTTCACGAATGGACATGACTGTTGTTCTTTTATAAATAGGGGTTAGTTTCAATGAATTTTATATCAGATTTTCTGGTTTTTCACTTCTCTTCTTCTTCCACATTTTCTTATTCAAAATCCTATCATTACTCTGCCGAAATCAACATTGAATCTAACTAGATCATCTCTGGTTTGATTCTCTATCACTATCTCAACAAGATCCAAGTGTTATTCAGAGTTATAGGCTTCTTTGTAATCTATCTAGCGAGAAAAGGTGTGATTATAGCCTTGGAAATCAATCAAGCGAGAAAAGGTGTGATTGTAGCCTTGGAAATCAATTGGGTGAACTTGTTGCCCCGGAAATCAAGTATCTCTACCCAGAGGATTGTGATTTTGGAGGGTGTACCTCGTAGCCTTGAAACCGAGGGTTGTAATTGTTGAATTGCTTTTGAAAGGAAATCTGTACTTAGTTGTGCGGGACTGGATGTAGGGTAACCCCGAACTAGTATAAAATCCGGTGTGTTCTTTCCTTTACTGCATTTACTTTATTTCTGCATCTCTGTTTGTTTCTGTGATTATATCTATGTCTGAATATTGCATGCATTTGTGTTCAAATTAACATAAACTCAAAAGGATTTAGTAATTTCTTAAAAACACTATTCACCCCCCCCCTCTAGTGTTATTCCTAGCCTTAAGATCCGTAAACCGCATTCCTCACACAATGCACTTGCATTCTTTGTAGACTTGATGAACATGATCTTCCGAGATAAGCTGGATAGATATGCGTTAGTGTTCATAGATAACATCTTAACGTACACTAAGGATGAGGAGAAACATGCAGTTCACCTGAGGCTTGTGTTGTAGACGTTTAAACAACGTAAGTTGAAGGTGAAATTTTCTAAGTGTCATTTTTGGAAGAGGGAAGTGAAGTTCCTACGCTATGTGATTTCAAAAGGAGGGTTAGCCATAGATCCTTCAAAGGTGGATGCAGTAAATGGGTAAAAGAGAACTGAGACTATAACCGAGGTGTGAAGTTTCTTTAGATTGGCTGGCTACTACAGAAGATTCATCAAAGACTTCTTCCGTATAGCTTCGCTGATGATGAAGGTGACTAGGAAGGATGAGCAGCTTGTTTGGGTGCAGGAATGTGAGAATGAATTCCAGGAGTTGAAGTGTAGATTGACGAATGCACCTGTATTGGTAATACCTGAAAGGAATGATGGTATGACTGTGTACATTGATATGTCAGATTTAGGGTTAGACGCAGTATTGATGTAGAAGGGTAGAGTAATTGCTTATGTATCTAGGCAATTGGGACTCCATGAATTTCAGTATCCAACGCATGATTTGGAGTTGGCGGCAGTTGTCTTCGCGTTGAAGATTTGGAGACACTATCTCTTGGGAAAGAGGTTTGAGTTGTATACCGACCACAAGTCCTTGAGATATTTGTTCTCTCAGAAGGAGCTGAACATGAGGCAGTAGAGGTGGTTAGAATTTCTAGCATCATGTGATTTTGGGATAGAGTATAACTTAGGAAAGGAAACAAGGTAGCTGATGCCTTAAGCCGGAAATAGTAAAGTTGTGTTTTGGCTATGATAAAGGAATGGACTTTGTTATAAATATTGTCTGCGTGTAATGTACAGTTTCGGTCTAATGTAGGTTCGAATAGTTCATCCAGAATGTTATCATCCTTAGAAGTTAGTCCTGCACTGGTGGAAAGTATAGGTGAACTATAGAAGGAAACAAATTATGCGCAGACATAGTAAGGAATTTGGACTCAAGAGTCGGAGCAGTAGAGCTGAAGGGGTTCAGTGTTGATAGAAAAGGCAGACTGTAAAAGAAGGGTAGGTTGTATGTTCCAAGTGTAGATGGACTGCCGAAGGAGGTATTGGACGAATGTCATCGTTCAAAATTTACAATACATCTAGAGGTACGAAGATGTATCGAAATATGAAGAGGAGTTTCTTCTGGGAGAGAATGAAGAAAGATGTGGGAGAATGTGTGAGAAGATGTCCTACATGCCAGAAGGTAAAGGCAGAACATCAGAAGCCAAGTAGGCCTCTGCAACCTTTAAAGGTTCCAATATGAAAATGGGATTCAGGGTCCATGGACTTCGTAGATGGGTTGCCGAGGACAAGGATTGGGGATGAAGGCATATGAGTCATAGTTGACAGACAAACTAACTGTGCCTGTTTCATTCTAGTGAAGGCTAAGAGGACTGCATCAAAGTTAAAAGAGATATATGTGAATGTAACGACCCGTAATTTCGCAACTTCGAAAATAAGAAATTTTATTAGTTTTAAATTTAAAAAGGTTTAGAACTCAAGTAAATATGTTGTAAATAAGAATAAGTAAGGAGAAATTATTTATCTCATGATTAATAATGGAAAATAAAGAATTTGGATTTTTATCACAAATCAACAAAAGTTAAGTTTTGCTAAAAATGAATAAATGCTTAAATAAATAGTTTTAAATATTTATTTGAAAAGTCAAACTATATCGAAATCACTTAATAAAGATAATATAAGTATAATATAGGTTTGAAAAATATATTTATAGTCGTTTTACAAAAATATTCTAAGTTTGTCACATTTTCCAATGCAACGCCGTAATTCAATAAATTGATATTAAACCTAATGATATGGATTTTAACCTAAATAGACTTGTTTTAATTAATTTAACATGATCAAAAATTTATTTTGAAGTTTGGTTTACATAAATAAATAGTTTAATAAAAACGTCAAAAAATGACCGTAAAATGTTTTGTCAAAAAAATTAACGTTTCATCCGATATAAGTTGTGTAAACGTTTTTGCAACTTGAATAGTATCATGTAAACATATTAACAAAGTTTAAACATCTCTCTTATATTAAGGAAAGATTAATTAAGCAAATGGATTAACTAATTAAAGCTAAGCACAAAAAGACAAAAAGAGTTTACTTTTGCAAAATCTAACCAAATCTCTTTATTTAAATTTCATTTTTACACAAAGTACTCAACATATCCATCACCATAAATGCATAAGTCCCTTCATGCATGGAAAAGGAGCAAATGTTTAAATTAACATTTTAAAGTGTAAGAAAAAGAGAAGAAATCATGTCATAAGTACACTAATCAAATCCAAGTAACATATCTCATTTATGAGCCATCTCTTCCACCATAAATGCATGTACTTAAGGGTTAAATCAAAAATTTTAAAATGAATATAAAATACAAAAGTAGAGAAGGTTAAAATGATCATTAGCCAAGGAAGCTTCATGTATAAATAGAGGCCATAACCCCTTCATTTTCTCACCATAAAATCATTCTCCATCCTTTTCATTTCCTCCTTATTCCTCCATTTCCTTAAGCTCTTCTTCTTCATTCCTTTCCTATACCATTACCAAAATCTCACTCCACCTTGCCGAGCCCCTACATCCACGGCCAAGCACCCTACCCACCCTTCACGTCCCTACCTCCTCCCTAGGCCACACACCCACCTACCCGAGCTCTACCCCCTCCCACACTCACGTACCCCCACTTAAACACCCACACCCTTCATCTCCAAGTCTGCACCCTCCCACACACCCAAGGCTGAACTTCCACACTCCTCCATTATATATATATATATAAAGTAAAAAAAGGAAAGAACGAAAGAGAGGAACACATGTTAGTTCGTTAGACGTAAGCATGCTAGTTCGCATAAAGATTGACGGAGTGGAAATGAAGGTGATAAATTCTCACCTCTTTTTAAATCATGTTTTGTTATGTTATAATAATCGTGGTTATCCCGTTTATATGTTATGTTAATTATCACCATTTGATAATATAGACATTTGGCCGAAATGAATGTTTGAATTTGTTGGTGGAATAGTTAAGTTATGATAATATACTCACTTATTAATAATCACTATGCTATGAGAATAGATGTTATTTTATTGATGAATATTGAAAGTGATTACACTCATTTGTGGTTAAGTAATCCCTTTGTTAAAAATGACCAATTTTATTAATATGGTATGTGTTGGAATTATTAAGCCTCCTTTTGAATAGTGGCATTAAATTTGAAATTGAAAATGAAATTCAAATTCAAATTGAAGTATAATTGAATTTGAAATCAAAATCAAAATCGGATTTGAAATTGAATTTGAAATTGTAAGTGAAATTGATTTTGAAATCAAAATTGAGATGAATAGTGAAATTGAAATTGAAATCGATTTGAAAAAAAATTGAAATTGAGATTAAGGTTGAAATTTAAATTAGAATCAAAATTAGATTTGAAATCTAAGTTTTAATTAAGTTTAATTTGAAGTTAGAATTGAAATTGAATATAAATTAGTTTTAAAATTTTAATATTAAAATATTGGGAATATAATAATATTATAATATGAGAATAGTGAAAATATATTTTAAATACTTTAATAAGTGAAAATATTGATTTAAAATATTTATAATGTTTCTATAAGTAATTAAGTTCAATTTGGAGAACATATTTCAAGTTTTGAAAATCAAGTTAAAACTATGCGCGTCGCGCAACGGTAATTCGCGATTTCACGCCGGAAAGTTTAAATGAATGTACAGAATGAAATATAGCTCGGATTTCTTCGAAACAAGAAATGTCTGGACTATTATATCCATAGTTTTTAAGTAAAGAAAGAAAATCAAGATTTCATCTTGTATATTTTGAGATATGTCCAAAACAAATTTTCAAAAAAATTGCGCTTTTGTAGTAAAGTGACCAAAGTTAGAAATTAATATTTTCAATATTTTAAAATATGGAAAAACCGCTAAAAATATTTTAAAATGTTTTAAAAGTGCTCTAAGTCGAAAAGATGGAATTTTAAATGATAGAAAAGTCAATTTGGTCAATACAGCTTTAAAACACCAATTGCAACGCTTTTGCAACAGTTTTCTATAACTTTGAAAATATGATTCTAAACTTGGCGATTCTTTCCCGAATCATTTAGAAATGTTTTTAAATGAATAATAAAGGAATAAAAGATTTAATCAATAATTGAGTATGCGGAAACGACTAGTATATTTGTCCCGCCTGTGAGAGCTAAACGAAAGAACAAGGTATGTAACCAAGGTTAGAAATGGAGCAACCAGTGCCCTGAACTTACCTGGCCTTTGCTTTATCTTTTAGATGAGGGGTGGAACAGATCAAAGGGAAAGCCCGGATGCTATAAAAAGATCATATTAAGTTTCTCATAATAAAAGAGAATTTATATCTTCTAGAAATTAAGCAAGTTAAATATAGAAGATTTTGATTTATAAATTACAACTTGGATTACATAGAAATGATCTTGTTATACTTGGTATTAAAGTCCGAAGAGGGAACTCGTCCTATTCGTGGAATTTAAAAGGTGATTTCACTGTTATTCTGCCCATAGCACTTGTTGAATACGGAAATTGATATTGAGGAAAATTTGAATGATTTCCATGATCCTATTACTCAATAATGTTTTCTAATATTGATTTTTGGGTTTACGGTAAACGATGTCTTAAATAACATTGTTTTTAACCCGCTTAAAAGTTGAAGAAATTTGGAGCGAATGTTAAGCAAGAAAATTGGAAATATTTTCCTAAGAGAAAGTGAATTAACTTAGAATTACTCTAAGATTAAAAATGGATTTTTGTAACTAACCAAGAGGATTAAATAGAAAAAAGGCTTAATAAATCTTGTGTACTCATATTCAATGTTTATCGATAATTGGATTTCGAAGGAATCGGGGTCGGATTTGGGTGATTACTATCCAAAAACCACTTCGAACCAATCTAGGTATTCAAAGTAAAAGACCAAAAGTTGAAGATATTGAGACGAATAGTGATAAAGGACTACTTGTTGATTTGATTAAGGATAACTCCCAAAATACTTATAGAAGCGGTGGTCTCTTTGTTACGAAAAATCTTAGAAACACAAGGACTATTCGCTACCAATCTTATGATGTGGTAGAAGAGTGCCTTCGATTTTTCCTATTCCTGGACAACTTGTATGGACGGGTGTCTGACCTTGCATTCTAAATCACAATGAGTGGTCTCTATATAATGTATATCAGTCGGTGGTAGAGAAGACACCTTCTCTTAGCTTAACACCCTTTCCCGAGACATTCGAGCTCAGGAAGTTATACGTTTGTAGAAATCAGTCATGTGACTATGGAATGGCAATGTGGCATTCAAAGTGGAAAGAGATATGCTATGTGTAAAGGTAATCGTTACCTCAAGCCTCATCAACCGGGAATTGACCGAAACAGGGTTAAATGCGGTAAGGCTAAGTGGTTCGCAACCATTAGAGTATGATCATCCCTTTCTAGATATATTCCTACCCACTATGACATTCGGGTTTAAATTAATGTGGATGTATGCTAGAGCGCGCTCGGATAAATGTTGGTAATGACCGGGGGATGATATATTCGGTACTATCTAAGTGTAGAGGTAGGCCGGTCTTGTGTTGGCAAGGGAGCAGATGTTCTATGGTCCTCGGGACATCCATCTAGAGGTGTACCCATCGGAAGGTAGACCCTTCATCGGGTCATTTGTATGGAAATCCATTCTCCAATAAGAACTTATAGATTTGTTTGTAGAACCCACGTTTATGATTAGTATGCTGGAATTTAGTAATGGTAACAATTTCGGCTAAGATTAATAAGTTTATGTGCAAATGTTTTCAAAGCAATGTCATTTGAAATAATATCAAATGTTTTTATATATAAAATGATTTAGTCATCATAAGGTAAAAACTCGTCTGTGTTTATGTGTGGACGTGGTCTTATGAGATACTCTTTCTTTTAAAAGAATTTTATTCCAAAGGCTGATATATGACACTGTCATTTATTATTGAGTTTTTCTCACGCTGGTTTATCAAGCCTGATCCGGGTATTTTCAATACTCGGGTCAGATCCGAGTTGTTTCAAGTTTAGTTGATGACTGTTGGAGTTTCCAAAGGAGAGCTGGAGATATTCACCTACGTATGAACGTATTCTATTATCCGCTGCTATTCTGCATTTGATTGATGATTGTCAGCAATTGTAAGGACAGAGGTTTATAGTTGTCCAAGCTGAATTTAGGTTAGACTGTGATATATATATATATATGTATGTATGTATGTATGTATTTTAAAAGTTTTCCGCTGTAAAGATATTTGTTCAATATTATATGTTATTCCATTAGAGTGAGATTCTGTTATATTCTTCTATTTTCTTTATTTTACCCTTAATGATCCGACTTTCTGTTCACTTTGGGTTAGATTGTGTGGTTTATTGTCGAATCAAAGGGTATGGATTTTCAGGCTGTCACAGTGAAGGTAATAGTGGGACTGCATGGGGTGCCTAGCTCTATTATTAGTGATTGGGATTCATTGTTCACTAGTGTGTTTTGGCAAAGTTTGCAAAAGGTACTAGGTACATAACTATATACGAGTACTGCATATCATCCATGGACAGATGGATGGACTGAGAGGATCAACAGAGTCCTGGAAGACTTGCTGAGAGCATGCATTTTTGTCTTCAGTGGATTTTGGGAAGATTGCATGCATTTGGTAGAGTTCACATATAACAACTATTAACAGAGCAGTATTACGATGGATCCATTTGAGGCGTTGTATGGAAGGCCATGTAAGTAACCTGCAAGTTGGATGGAGGTGGGGGAAAGGTTAATATTAGGACTAGATATGGTTAGGGATACTACTGAGAAGGTGGAACTGATCCGAGCTAGAATGAGAGCAACGAAGTCAAGGTGGAAGAGTTATGCCGACATAAGAAGAAAAGAACTAGAGTTTGTACTAGGCGATCAAGTTTTTATGAAAGTTACTCTGATGAGGGGTGTAATGCGCTTTGGGAAAGCTGGGAAGTAAGCACCCAGATATGTAGGACCATTTCTGTTCCTAGATAGGATTGAAAAGGAGGCATATAAGGTGGATCTGCCTAGTGCTTTTGCAGGATTCATAATGTGTTTCATGTATCATGTTTGCGGAAATGCATTAGAGATCCGGACGTGGTAGTGAACCAGAGCACGGTAGAAGACTTGGTCATAAAGCCAAATATGAAAAATGTGCGTAGACCAGTTCGGATAGTGGATCGAGATGGGAAGCAGCTTCGGAACAAGGTAGTGAAGCTAGTGTGTGTCTAGTGGAGTGTAGATCAGAAGGACTGCTTGTGTGAAATAGAGGATAAGGTTAAGAAGACCTATCCTGAGTTATTTGTTTTAGATTAGCGCATGAGCTATGTATTGTTGTAGACCATATATACATATATATGGATGTTATGGATTTTATCGTACTAGTACGCTTTATATGCATGGGTTGAGAATTCATGGGTATTCTTAGGGTAAGCATGAAATAGATGACAAATCTCTACTGAACCTTAATTGAATTTCGAGGGCAAAGTTCCTTTAAGGAGGGAAGACTCGAACGACCCTAAATTTAAAATTAATCAATTAAATTGATTAAATGGTCAGGGTGGCCCAAATAAGAGAAGCAAGGGGAAATAAATAAATGGAAAAAGGGAATGAGGGCCCTAGCCCAAATTATTATGGGACAATAAACATCACTTCGTTTTACTCATTCATTTCATCCCATTTAAAATAAAGTAAAAGGCTAAGAAAGAAATTTAATGGTGGCGGCTTAGAGAAGGATGATAGAGATAAGGTAAGGAAAATGCAAGATAAATGGAATTAAGAAGACTAAATTTAGACATCTTAAAGATTTAGATGTGTAATACTTAACCTTTCTACATTGATCTCTAATATATAGTTTCGGTTCAGATTTATATGTTTTAAAGTATGAAGAGATCATACGGGTTTCTATTAATGAATATAAAATAGGTTAATCAATGTTTCGGGGAAAATACGTAAACATGAGATGTTTAGACATGTTTTCCCAAGTTTAATAATTTTGAAACACCATGAAAGTTTTATACGATGTTCTAATCATGATTTAAGAGATGGGTTTTTAGTTTGAGAGAAGTCTTAAGCTTATTTGATTTTTTGATGATGTGAATTAGAAAATAAGTAAAGGAATTACCCTTAAAAGTCCAAACAAAGATTTAGTGTGTTAGAACAAGGGTTCACAAATTTTATAGGAGTTTTGTAACGGCTTGGCATTTCGAACCATTCAAATCGACAATCATCCACTCATGTCAGACTTGAATTGCTCAAAACAACAAATTGTTAATTTATATTTGGAAAAACTCGTCATATACAATAAATAAATCAATCACAGAATCACAAACACTGAGTAATATAACAATAAGCAGCGGAATAGATAAATAGTAGTTCATGAAGCTACTACATAAGCAAATAACAAGTCTGAATATAAACGGCTGGAGATAACTGGAATAACTGAAAGCAGAATAGATATAAGACAGATCTACAAGCAAAGATCCAAAGGTGAGTCTCAAATGTTGTGACACTCAGTCTGACTCAAGCATAAAGCAAAACACAAAACACTCGGGTCGGGATTAACATTCTTATACTAGTAAATCAACTTAAGTGAAATGTCCAAGTGAAATACAATATAACTTAAAGGATGTTTGGGATTTCCATCCTTTAAGGACCCATGGAACTATGTACTATGTAGTAATATACGCTATTATAATATGTCTATCAGTAAAGTAAATTATTAAAATAGCATTAAGGCATTACCCATATCCCCCTTAACAAATTTTATATATTCCCGTAGTCTATACAATACTATAAGCTCCACCAAACCGGTGGTTTACCCAGAGGGCACTCCATAGGTACGGTTCAAAACAAACTCATAGAAGGCACGATAAGGCATGTGACAAGACACGCGAGGCAATGCCCAGGGTAGGATACTACCGTTTTGTGGATTCGGACTAGTGGTAACGCATAGCAGCTACTACTACCCACCTCGAGACACACTCCCAAATCAAAGGTGCACCCAATCAAATCACAAAGTAATAGAATGGTATCGAAGAAGCATGCTCGATCGGAGGTGCGACCTCACTTGGCCCGGCGTGGCTGCTGTTTTAGTCACATCAAGCTGACTCGCAGGAGTCAGGGCTGCGTTAATACCTCACATAGAATCGTTGCCAAACCATCCTACTTCATTCTGGAATCTCCACCACGTACATAGTTGTTAAAGTGGTTTCCGGTATTGGTAGAGAGTATGACAATATCTGATCCCGATCTCTTTAACAAACAAACACATATTTCACACCGTGGTCATTTTATATTTCAAATAGTTCATACTTCATATCGAAATATCATATATGTTTCAAAGTCATATCACTCTCGAAATCATATTACTTTCAAAATCATATCACTTTAAAAATCATTATTCACTTTAAATCATTACCACAAAATAGTTTAAACCATCATATCAAAATACTCGCATTTAAATCCATTAAATCTAAATCATAACTGTTCCAACTTAAACAGTTTAAATATAGAAAATAATTTATATATATTAAAATAGTTATCAGTTAAAAATAGTTTATATTTTAAAATAGGTTATAGATTAAAATAGTTTATATATTAAAATAGTTTATATAATAAAATAGTTTATATATTAAAAATAGTTTATATCAAAAATAGTTTGAACTAAGAATTGTTCTTCCAATTTCACAAATCAATTCAAATCAACTTCAGTTCCAAAATTCAATTTAAATCAATCACAATTTGACAGTTTCAATTAAAAAGGTCAAAAGTTTATTACAAATTCTCATTAACCATTTTCAATTTATATTGATTTCAAATCTAGGTTGGAACTATCACTTCAAATTCAATAAGTTTCAAAGTTTAAATATTCAAACATCCACAATATAAATTTCATTTATATTTTAACATTCACTTTAATTTTATTCCAATTTGAAAATATTCCCTTAATCATTTTTATAACATTTAAATAAAATTTCAAATTTCAAATTTGAATAAAATCAATAATCAAATATCTAACTTCAATTTTATTTTATTCTAAAATATTCATCCAGTCACTCTTTATAAGCATTTAAATAAAATCTCAATTACAAATTTCAATCAAAATCGAATATTCAATTTTATTAAAATTTGAAAATATTCATTTAATCACCTTTAATTAAATCAAGTTATAAAATCGTATCTTTAAAATCTCAAATTCAATAAGTTTCAAATCAATTTTATTTAAATATAATTCTTAAACAAATACAATTTCAACTCAATTTCAATTTATCTTCCAAACCTTAATTTATTAAAGTTATTACAAAATTTATTTTTAAAATATAATTTTAAATAAATACTTAAACATAATATATATATATATATATATATATATTAAATTTTATTAAATTAAATCTTATTATTAAATATATTTTATATTAAATCCCATTTTATATATAATTAAAATAATAAAATTACAAGTAAAAATCTTAAAATTTATAATTTCAAAACTAACTTATAAATTTAAAGTTTTCAAATATATAGTTTTAAAATCTAAATTTTACATATATATATATATATGAAATTAAAATCTACATATCATGTTTTTTTTAAATCAATATTTATTAAAACTCATATATTTCCTTTCAAAACCTTGGAAACCATTTTTCAAAAATAGACCAACGGTGTCCGTATATAATTTTCTATCCTATGGTCAAGTGATACGGATATTTATCATTTCAATCCGAAATTATTTAAATTTACGAGTATATATCATTTCAACCCACAATCCCAAAATTTCACAATCAATGAAAATCGCTTGGGTTTATCATTTCAACCCATAACGATTTTCCACTAATCTATAAGATCGTTCGGGTATGTATCATTTCAACCCATAGGGATTTCTAAACTAACAGGAAACTTGCAGAGTGATAACAAATATGATAATAATATAACGTATCAACCACAGGCATATATCAACAGACAACAGGCATATATCAACAGTAACAAATTTAAATATAATATATATATAACAGGTTATGGTGTCATATGTCATAGGTAAACAATTGCTGATAATGACACATCATATTTAACAATTAAATAACTTAACAGTTCAAATTTAACAACATATTTCAATCATCATTTCATGTGAATTGAATTTACTAAATATAAGTATGTTAATCGTGAGTGATTGCTTATCTTTTGAGGCTAGAGAAACAACGAGAATGGGAAGCACGAACACGTATACACACGAATAAGCTAGAGTTGCGGAAATAAACTCTGGACAGCAATGGAAACAAGCAAAGCAAGGTGGACGAACTTGGATTTGATGAAAATACAATATATATATATTATATTTTAAAATCAATATTCAATTTGAAAACGCATATTTAAAATAAAATCTATATATATATATATACTTTAAAAATCAATATATGATTTTAAACACATATAAAAATAAAGTCTACATATATTCTACTTCAAAATCATTATTTCTTAAAACACATATTTTCTCAAAAATCAAAATATATATATCATATTTAAAAAATCAATATTTAATTTGAAACACCTTAAAATCATACATCATTATATATATCATATTTAAATTAATACTAAAATCAGTATATATACTACATGAAAATATATTATATGTATACTAATGAAATCAATACTTAAAACCAGTATCTTATATGTACACTAATACTAAAAGAAATATATATACACTTCAAATTATTAACATAAACATAACATATATTATTACAAAAGCTTATTTAGGTGAATGGAGCATGGGCTGTGTGGCGAAGCACAGGCTACAGGGAGCGATGGAGTGGTGGCTGCTAAGGCGTATGGCTGTTAGATGGGGTGCAGGCTGTGCGTGAGCTGTTAGGGTAGGATGCGACTGACAGGGGAGGATTTGCGTCTCGGTGTCTTTGGGTTTGGTCAGTGGAGAAGGGACTGGATGCGGATGGAAGGCGCAGTGGTTGCGTGGTGGTGATGTGGGGTGTGTCTGGGTTTGTGTGCGCTGGCCAAGGGAGTGTGGGCATGGTGGAAGGGAAGAGGAAGATGGTGTTCGGCTGTTGGGTTTTGACAAGGAGATGTGTGTGTTCAGGCAGACTGTGCTTAGGTTGGAGTGGCGAGCAGTGGTGCGGGCAGCTACTGGAGGGGTGATGGCGATGGGATGGGTTGTGGCAGTTTGCCTTGGGAGAGGGAGAGGTCGGAGAGGGGATCGGAGGAGTGTTTGGTGACGGCAGTGGGTAGGTGAGAAGTCGGCAGGTTATGGAAGGGCTGGATAGGAAAGTTCGGGTGGTAGGCGGAGGATCTGGCGAGGGTTGTTGTCGGTGCTGTTGTGAGGATTCACAGGCAATTATATATGCCGCATGTATTATAACTTATATTATTCATTTTTTTTCTCTCATGGCCGAACTAAGAAGGGGATGGGTTTGGAGGAGCAGGGTCGTGGGCTAGGTGGTGTTGTGTTGTGGCGAGGCTGCACGTGTGCGGAGAGATGGCGGGGGAAAATTGTGGGGTGGTGAGTTTGGCTTCTCGATCAATGGAGGTGATGGGGACTGTTC
This sequence comes from Allium fistulosum, assembly GCA_030737815.1. Classification (NCBI taxonomy): domain Eukaryota; kingdom Viridiplantae; phylum Streptophyta; class Magnoliopsida; order Asparagales; family Amaryllidaceae; genus Allium; species Allium fistulosum. Next base: position 1,361,119,129 of record CM060902.1, on the reverse strand, counting down.
GTAGAAGAGTTCGACGTTGGTTGCGTGCACGGCTAAGGGAAGGTGGAGGAAATAGGTTGCGTGGCAAAGGGAACCAAGCTTCTCTGATATAAATATATTTTACTTATATTATTTTTCTTTTTCTTTTTAAAGCAAACAAAATGGACAATGAAAAAAAGAGAGATGAAGGAAGGGAGAGAGAAAGGCATGAGGAACCAGAAAATAAATATCAACAGGGATAGCAAAAGTCAAGTACGGTTTGAATTCACCAAATTATTACAAGCTAGTGCCCATTTGTTTCTCACGGTGCATAATTGAATGGACATAGGGAAATCTAAAAGCCTCGAATGCGGAACTGATACGACAAATCAATTGGCAGTTTTCGCCGTGTATCGGACACCGAAACAGACAAATGAATATACGGTGGAGATCAGCACGACGAGACAAACAGAATGGTACATAGATATAAACGATATGATCATCCTATCAAAAGTCGATATTTCGCTGCCAAACTACTGCAAATTTGCCGAAAATAAGATAAACGGAGCTAGAGAAGTCCAAATTTGACGAACTGAAATATGTCGTCTCACTCAAAAAATGGTTTACATTTTTATTATATAAAAATATTCAGGTTTCGAAAATATTTTATTTCAATCAAATTAATTGATTTTAAATTGAAATTGAAAATTACACAACAGAACTAACTTTCATAATTTCAGATGAAAATCTGATATTTGCTACATTCAAATAGACGTATCTCAAATATCAAATTTTCATTGCTAAATTTTATTATTTAATATCATAAAAATTTTGGTAAATCACATTATTAAAAATTATTAAAATTCTTGGGTCGTTACACTCTCCCCCCACTCAAAACTTTTCTTCCTCGAAAAGGAAAGAGATAGGAGAATAAAAGCAACGGAAAGGAAAGATGGATTCGAATTACAAAGTATCAGATATAGCAATTAATTCAAAACCATATAAATTCTATTTTTGGACATATTACTCACATTTATATTGTATACTATTCAATTACATGTTCTCATTACATTCAAACTTTTTTTTCTTTTTCAGGTAAGTTATATATGTTTTTTTAATGTAATTGAGTATTATACAAAGAAATTTTATCCTAGTTCAACTGTTTCAAGTTGTTCAAATTCCATTTCTCATTTTATTCAAAAAAAATCTTCTTCATTTCAATAACTGAAACCATTACTTTAACATAGAATTTAAGAGTTAACTTTCCGGTTTCACTTCAAACCATTTTGAAATAAATATATACATATATATATTTTATACATCAAATCATACTCAAGAAATTCAAACCAAATCTGTCTTCCAACACAAAAGTGTAGCAAAGCTACTAAGTGGCCTCTCCACTCTGAGACTCGAAAATGAATGTCGATGATGCTGCAGTCATCACCGAAATTATTTTCCAGCGACAAAAGAGGAGAGTACTGACTTATTCCTTTTAAAATTCTTTGGAAACAAATTCCATTCGAAAATACTTTCAAATAATATATATTTTTCAAAACTTTGAAAACCAAATTTTGAAAGACACCAGAAATTAAATTCTCAAATCCTTAATTTAAATTCATTTCATTTTCAAATCAAATTTACAAACCATGTTTATTAAATTCATACAACAATAGTTAATGGTTTAGAAATGTTAACAAAACAATAAATGATAATCTAGTATTATCATGTCTAACCACCTATTTATCTAATTTCAGAAAATTATACTTTTATATATAAAATATAATCATACATAGAAATTATTTCATTTACCAATTTCGAAAACAATATTGTGTCAGTTTTCTCTGTTCAAGTGTTTTGGAATTCCTATCGATAGCGTTGGCCAGACGAATCCATCAAAACCCAAATCAAACTTAACAATTTAAACAACACAATATAAAACATTCATATCTCAATTAAAAATATGTTCTCTCACAGGATGATTCAAGAATGGATTTTAGAACAAGGATAGGATTTAGATATTGAGGAACCCTAATCAAAAATAATTCTAACTATGGAGATATACTCAAAAGGAAGATAAGATAATTAAATTATAAAAAATTAAAGATGGATAGACTTATATAAATCAAGGCGACCTTAATCGGGTCAACCGAGACTTAGAAAAGACAAGAATATCATCAACAAAACCAGGACGAACTAGTTGAGAACTTCACGAAAAACGTGATTCATGAGGTCAACGAAGAAGGTAGGAGCATTGGTTAATCCAAAGGGCATGACTAACCATTCATAGAACCATTCATTCGGGAGGAAGGACAACAGGTCTAGCTCTATAAATAAGATCGATGCGGAATTCAATTTCCTGCTTAGGAGGTGAGAAGTGACTTCACCAAGACATCAGGATAATCCCTGACTATGGTGGGGTCGAGAACACAAGGTTGAGGATCAAGCGGAAAAATGAAACTGCCTGCAAAATCCTGAGGCAATCGACATTTGATCACAAGAGAATTACCCGGGTTGTCAACTAGAGAAACGGTTCGGGTTTTACAAGAGATAACAGCATCAAAACCGAGGACATATAGATCTTCGGTGAATCGATGCCTGTTGTAAAAGAGTTTCACCCCTTTACAAATCATACTAAAGTTGGCGGAACCGCCGATGGAATTAATCACACATAAGGATGAAGTTGCCAATTGAGGTTGCAAGATGGGCTCAAGTTTATTACAAAGATCAACAGAATTGGAGCTATGGGATGCTCCAGTATCAGGAAGAACACGACTAGGAAAAGATAAGAATGGATTTTAGAACAAAGGAAAAGTTCCAAGATTCAAAAGAAATCAGAATCAAAGAGGATCCTAACAAATGAATTTCAAGCTCGAACAAAGATGATTCTATAATTGATCATTCTAGGGTATCCCTACCCTATCTCAAACGAGTTTTTACTCCATATGCTAAGTTTTTCCTAAACCAGAGCTCTGATACCAATTGTAACAGCCTAGCATTTTGAACCGTTCAAATCGACAATCATCCACTCATGTTAGACTTGAATTGCTTAAAAGAACAGATTTTTAATTTATATTTGGAAAAACTCAGCATATACATTAAATAAATCAATCACGGAATCACAAACACAGAGTAATATAACAATAAGCAGCGGAATAGATAAATAGTAGTTCATAAAGCTACTATATAAACATCAAAGTCTAAAACAAATACAATGGATATCTCAATTACAATGGAATCTCTAATACATAAGCAAATAACAAGTATGAATATAAACAACAGGAGATAACTGGAATAGCTGAAATTTGAATAGATATAAGACAGATCTTCAAGCAAAGCTCCAAGCTCCAAAGGCGAGTCTCAAATGTTATGACACTCAGTTTGACTCGAGCATAAAGCAAAACACAAAACACTCGAGTTAGGATTAACATTCTTATACTAGTAAATCAACTCAAATGAAATGTCTAAGTGAAATACAATATAACTTAAAGGATGTTTGGGATTTCCATCCTTTAAGGATCCGTGGAACTATCTACTATGCAGTAATATACACTGTGATAATATGTCTATCAGTAAAGTAAAGTATTAAACACTACAAGAAAAATACCTTTTTATAGCGTTTAAAAAACGCTGTAAAAGGATACGATGGCATTTTTATAAACGCTGTATATCAACAAGTTGTAATATGTCAGGGATCTATAATAGCAACCTCGGAATCGCTATAAAAAACATGCTATAATTGACGTTACTTATAGCGTTTCTGAATTGCTATTAAATGGATGGTTCATGACATACAAGTACCTTTCTATAGCAATTGTAAACGCTGTAGATATATCATTACCTGATTATTATAGCAATTATAAATGCTATAGAAATATCATTGCCTGATTATTATAGCAACTATAAATGCTTAAAAAACGCTATAGAATGTTTACTTTAGTCTTTCATAGCATTATTTACTTGCTATGAAAACTGTTTAATCGTTGCAGAATATTTTTATTGCACTAGCATAATGCTATAATATGTATAGCCATGACAATTTTTATTCCTAGCATTAATATAAAAAGGATGTAATATACGGTATCTCACACAGTATTAACAATTAAGCATAAAAAAATATATGAATAAAAGCATTTCGTGCACAATATTAATCATATAAATATTAGTAACAATTCATACAATCGTAGCTAACCAAAACAATACATAATAAAAGTAACAATCCATACAACCATAGCTAACCAAAACAATACATAGTAAAAGTAAAGATGTAAGAACATCGACACAAAATACATTTGAAGGAGAATGAGTGCGGCAACATATTTTTTCATGCCTTCCAGAGCATCATACACCACCTGTCAAAAAGCACATACGTCTATTAGTCATAAAAAGTAAACATAAATTATCATGAATACCGAAATATGGAAAAAAATATGTGCGGCAAACAAAGAAAATACTCAAAATTAACAGCTAAATCATTCTATGCACCGATTCTATGTACTGGTAATTATTTAATTTATTATTGAATGAAAATCTTGTTAACGTAAACAGTAAAGTACAAATTAGAGTTGTTTAATAGTTTATTATATTACTAAATACGCATTTGACAACTACCCCTGCCTCGGATGATGAAGGAGACAGCGAATTCGTTGCTGCAGGCTTTGGTTTCAGAATTCGTCGCTGCAGGATAATAATGTTGCTGGGTAATGAAAATTCTAGTTATATGCATAAGGCTACAATGTTGCTGGATTAGAACCTTTGCCTATGGGATGAAGGAAACTTTCAGCGTTCAAAATACAGACTAAGGTATTTCGTTTTGAGTTCATCCTCTACCTGATGATTTATAAATTCCATAAAAATCAATAATTTGTGCAACTAATTTGACTCTGTCTAGATTATGTTTTGTACCTAGAGTTGCAATTATCATTGAACTTTTAGGGATGCGATTCCTACTTTGCTTAATACCCAGCACCCACATATACTAAAACAATTGTCAATTGCCACTCCTCCTAGTTGCAACTGTCATCATCATCAGTTCATCCATCTTCATCAACACTCAACCACGACCATAGTCAATTTCCACCATCTCCATTTTAGTAATATTGCCTGCAACCCCTAAATTTTCTCCCTGCCTAGCTGCAACTGTCACTGCCTTGCGAACTATCTTGCAACCTCCTGCTTACTGTAACAGTTCAACAGCACAGACAAGTTCCACCAAACTGTCATCCAAAAGCTCCCCTCTACCAAATCTTCCACCTCCTTGCGTATTCTTACTTGCCTGCAACACCTTTGGTACCATACATAAACATCACACTGCCCTATCTTCCCACTTCCCCATCTGCCATCAATCTGTTTCCACCAAACTTCCTCTGCCTTGCCAAACCCACCAATATCAGTGGACTGTGCCTTCCCCTGAACAGTGATACAACACCCATCTAAACCACTTTCTGCATCTACATCAACTTCTACAACCGTGCTTCCACCTCTCTTAACAGATCATCCATACATTCCCCTGCACAGCGCAATTGCACGCATACACACTTCATTACAATCTGATCACCAACACTTCCAACATACCCACAATTCAAGCAACAACTCCACATCTACATACATACTCAGTCCCTACTCCATACTCTATACATGCATACAACTACTACTGCCAACGCTACAGTTTCAACTGCCACTTGATCACTTCGATTCCCTGACCAATACATACTGTGTATTCTTAATTTCCCTTTTAACTAGGTTTTCAAGGAAAAGAAGGAAATGGTTAGAGCATCATGTAGAGATAGTTTTATCTGTGGAGCTTGTGGTCAGGTTTGTGATAAAACACTAAGCATTTTTTCTCTCAAAAGTATCCAGTAAAATGCTTTATATCAACAACAGACTACAAAGTCCCAATATGTTATATATTACAAGCATACCGCGATTTTTATTATTTATTTATTAATTTAATTTGTTTTTATGTGTGTGTAAAATGTAAATAAATATCACTGGGCAAAATCTTTTCAAGAACAGTAAAAATATAAACAGTGTCCTGATTTGAAATAGTTTTAGACACTGATAGAACGTAATGATAGAACGTTCATATTCATTAAACACAAAACTAAAAGAAATGTGTGTGAGTGCATCGTGTATATGGCCAATACTAGACAAGCAAAATCGAATCCAGTAACTACACTAACGCAAATTTGAATTATACTTACTAGAAGTTGATTCCATTATAACATTAGCAGCAGGCCAAGCTATCGTAGTACCAAAAGCATCTTCAATGACTTCTAAATCGGATGTTGTTCTCCATAGACGGGCCTTTGGAATTTTTACAAGATCTACCCAAACTTTAATTGCATTTCTTCCCAAAGGAACACAATGAACCATTGCAGTTGGATCGGCCGAAGACACGCGTCCTAATGCAACTATTTCTCTCTTTCCCGACCAATCGATCAGCTTGCATTTATCATTTGCCATATAATTTGAACTCTATCAACACATTAACTAACTAGTTAATAAATATTACGGTAAATAAATTGGCAATTCTTACCAAATCATCAGCTACTCGAGCCATTCCTTTACGGCTACATGTGTGTGGTATCTGATTTTCTCTAATAGCTTTGAATTTATGACTCAATTCCTAAGAATAAAAAATATATTATTTATGCTCGTTCACTAATTCAAACTTCACAACTTTCAACAATACTAAAATACCTTAAACTCTGGCGTTGTTTTGGACTTGACAAACTTCTTCCACTCATTCATACTTAGGTTATCGGGTTTCAACCGAATTCTTTTTTCTTCGTTCTTTGCGTCTGCTATTTTGCGAACTAATCTAGCTTTTGAACCTCTAAAAATGCACCCCATTTGCTGAAATATGGACGATTTTTGCCATTCCTCGTCCAATTTAAATCTAGCCTGCAATATCAGCATTAGCTAAGAAGAAAACTTTTATAAACCAACACTAATACCAATTAATTAACAGTTGTTTACATTCTGTTTTATAGTCAAATGGTAGCAAAACTAAAAATAAATGACATGGATCATACTACTGAATCATACTGTTTTATAGTCTTAATGCACAAAATCATTCTGGGCAAAATCATACTACTGAAGAATGGCATGGTATCTGATCCTCTAAATAAATGACATGGTATCTGATTCTCTCTAAAAATGACATGGATCATTCTGTTTTATAGTCATAATGCACAAAATCATACTACTGAAGAATGGCATTTGCTAGTTACAAACGAAACAAATGCATATAATTCAAAGATGGCAGGTTCTAAATACAAATCAAACAAAAATAATGGATCAATCAGAGATAATGTTTAACTATGGGGCTTTTTAACTCAACACTGAAAGCTAAGTATTGAAGAGGGTAGCATGCAAAGAATTGTTCAAGTTAAAAGGCAGGGACTGTTCAAGTTTAATTGACAATGTTTTAAATTCCTAAAGGCCAATATTAATAAATTAATTTGTAGTGGAATTTGTAATAGTCTGTAATTTGAAATTTGTAATAGTCTGCAATCTTTGAATTTGTAATTACAGACTATTACAAACTTTATAAAACGTTTTAAATAAAATAAAGACAAGTGTTAAACCAGGTTTTAATTTTCTTGCCACTTCCAAAAACCTGGAGATAAAAAAAATTTCTAACATCTGCCTGAAATCAAACAAATCATCAAGCAATTTCAGATCAGTTTTGAAAACCTTAAATCATCTCAGCAATTCACTGATTCATGTAATAACAAGATCGAGTTTTCCAGTTAAAAACTAATCGGGCTTCAACAATTCAAGTTTTCAAAGTTTCCCAGTAAAAAAATGTTTGCATGTCTGTTAATATGTATGGGTTGATTATGCATGTCTGTATATTGATATAAATGTCTCTGTTCTTAATGCAACAGCCTTAATAAATTACAAAAATTAAAATCCCTTCACCTGATCACTTATAACATATGATGTTCAGAGGAAACTTGTCTGCATTGATGCATTGATGTTCAAATTGCAGACTATTACAAAAATGTTTAAAAACTTACCCATACCCGAAACCACATCTCAAACATTCTTGATGTCATCTAGTGGAATAATGCATCACTCATGTCTATAAATGCACCCAATCTTTTTCCATCGCAAATTATCTGCAAATTATGTATAGGCTCCCTTGAATTCACTATCTGCAAATTTGATTTATAGTAGGCTATTGAAAATAGAGAAGAGTTGCCTACTTTGCTTGGTATTCATGTGTAGACAAATTTGATTCTCATCAAGTTATAAAAACATCCTACTATCCTATATCCAATAGGATCATAGGCAGATCCTATATCTATTTAACTTCAAATAAAATGAGCAATTTCTACTCCTTTTTTAAGAGGTAAATGTTTGATTAAATTCAACAACTAACGGGCTGATTTCAAATTGTTATTATAATTGTGATACATTATTTAGTACCCCTGCATTAATGGCCATGGAGTCGCTTTCTGTCTCCTACTATAATTTTTTTTGAAGTCCTCCGGTACATTCATTTGTTCAAGTAATTAACTTAGTGTATTAATTACAAAACAAATGTATCACCAAACCTATAATGGTTTTTTTTAACCAAAAGATTATAGTCTTATCATCGCCTTAGCTAATATAATTTTATTTAATAATTTATCCTATTTCTAAGCATTTTGTTTTTTCTCAGTTTGTTTGTTTTCTCCACCATTTTTTTCTTTTATGGTTTTTTATTAGCAACATCATTCCCATCTCCTTCAATAAACAAATCGGTCTTGAAAATAATAATAAGATAGAGACAGTAGAGGTTTGAAGTGAACAAACAGTAGGAGTCTGAGGTTTGAAGTGAACAAACAGTAAGTGAACAAACCTATAATGGCAAGAGTAGTTTTAATACTAAACAAACAGTAATTAAATAGCATTGATAGTTAGTGGCATCCTAATTTTCCAATTGTTACTAACACTTAGCATTAGGAAATATTTGCAGCAGAGGAATTCATATTGTAGAAATATTTACTTAATTTTCCAATTGGCACTAACACTTAACATTTGCAGCAGAGGAATTCATATTGTAGAAATATTTACATTCTTAAAAATTTTATAACACTTAGCATTAATTGACTAATGAAAAGAAAACTCATAACACTTAGATTTAATTGACTAAATGACTCTGACCTGCAAAAACAAATATTGTTAAAAGAATTAACAAATATTGTAAACAAAGAGAATTCCCAAATAAGAAAATCCATCAGCTCTATTGAATTCTTGTCAAAAAAAGCAACAGCATTGACAGAGAGAGGCAAAAGTAATAAGAAATAATTATACCGCAACCTGTATATAAACAATGACATAAAAATATACCTAATCCTCGCGCTTGACGAATTGAACTTCGGACCAAATCGCGCTTCAACGATGAAGAATTGAGTTTGAGGAATTGGGAATTGCGTCTGGACCAAATCGCTTTAACTTCGGACCAACTTCGGATCGACTGAGTTTGAGGATTCAACGATGAAGAATTGAGCGGCAGAAGAGGACCGATGTTAAATATAATTGCAGAAGAGGAATTGAGCTTGAAGAATAGCTTGACCGATGTTAAAAAGAGTGTGAAGAGGGTGAAGATGAGAATCCTAAGGGGGAGAAAACGAAAATGAAAATGAAATTTTGGCGGCCAAAAAAAATTAGAGGGAAACGAGAGAGTGGAACGCAAATTCACCGTGAACAGCATTAATATAATTGCATACATTTTAATATAATTGCACTTGAAGTTGTTATCTTTTTGAGTTGAATAAAGAATAGCCACTTAACTATAGCAAATCAAGTTTTCGTGCAATCCACGCTTGCTATTGATATAATATTTTCTTGTAGTGAAAATAGCGTTAAGGCGTTACCCATATCCCCCTTAACACATTTTATATATTCCCGTAGTTTTTACAGTACCGTAAGCTCCACCAAACCAGTGGTTTACCCAGAGGGCACTCCATAGGTACGGTACAAAACAAACTCGTAAAAGGCGTGATAAGGCATGTGACAAGGCACGCGTGGCAATGCCCAGGGTAGGATACTACCGTTTTGCGGATCCGAACTAGTGGTAACGCATAGCAGCTACTATCGCCCACCTCGAGACACACTCACAAATCAAAGGTGCACCCAATCAAATCACAAAGTAATAGAATGGTATCGAAGAAGCATGCTCGAGCGGAGGTGCGACCTCACTTGGCCCGACGTGGCTCTTGTTTAAGTCACATAAAGCTTACTCGCAGGAGTCAGGGCTGCGTTAATACCTCACATAGAATCGTCGCCAAACCATCCTACTTCGTTCTGGAATCTCCACCACGTACATAGTTGTTAAAGTGGTTTTCGGTATTGGCAGAGAGTATGACAATATCTGATCCCGGTCTCTTTAACAACCAAACGCTTATTTTACACCGTGGTCATTTTATATTTCAAACAGTTCATTCTTCATATAGAAATATCATATACGTTTCAAAGTCATATCACTTTCGAAATCATATTACTTTCAAAATCATATCACTTTAAAAATCATTATTCACTTTAAATCATTACCACAAAATAGTTTAAACAATCATATCAAAATACCCGCATTTAAATCCATTAAATCTAAATCATAATTATTCCAACTTAAACAGTTTAAATATAGAAAATAGTTTATATATATTAAAATAGTTATAAGTTAAAAATAGTTTATATATTAAAATAGTTTATATAATAAAATAGTTTATAGGCATTTCTGGAATGCTATAGTTGCTGTAGTTGAACTTATACCCAAAAAAAGGCTATAGGCATTTCTGGAATAGCCGTCAACGGATAGTTTCATACCCAAAAAAAGGCTATCCGAACCTCAATCGGGTCTCTGAAGTTTTTTGGCCTTCGTTTTTCCGTCACATGAATTTTTACGTTAAAAAGGAAACACCGTGGCTGGTCTTCGATTTACCATCCCTGGAGAGTGGTGCACCATGGTACTGGTCCATTTCAAACCCTGCACCCATTTCTAAAAGTCGCACGGCTCTGTTTCGGCTTTTTGAACGAATGTTGCACCTTGCACCGCAGATGTTGCTCCGTGTGGATATCGATTCTTCGAACGACCATAACTGTTGCTCTCGGTTAGAGTTACGGGTGCCATAACCAGTCAAAACGAAGGTCTTAGTGAGTTCTACGGCTTTGACGGCTGTAAGCCGTCAACGGATAGTTTCATACCCAAAAAAAGGCTATCCAAACCTCAATCGGGTCTCTGAAGTTTTTTGGCCTTCGTTTTTCCGTCACATTAATTTTTACGTTAAAAAGGGAACACCGTGGCTGGTCTTCGATTTACCATCCCTGGAGAGTGGTGCACCATGGTACTGGTCCATTTCAAATCCCTGCACCCATTTCTAAAAGTCGCACGGCGCTGTTTCGTCTTTTTGGACGAATGTTGCACCTTGCACCGCAGATGTTGCACCCTGTGGATATCGATTCTTCGGACGGCCATAACTGTTGCCTCGTTTAGAGTTACGGGTGCCATAACCAGTCAAAACGAAGGTCTCAGTGAGTTCTACGGCTTTGACGGCTGTAAGCCGTCAACGGATAGTTTCATACCCAAAAAAAGGCTATCTGAACCTCAATTGGGTCTCTGAAGTTTTTTGGCCTTCGTTTTTCCGTCACATGAATTTTTACGTTAAAAAGGAAACACCATGGCTGGTCTTCGATTTACCATCCCTGGAGAGTGGTGCACCATGGTACTGGTCCATTTCAAATCCCTGCACCCATTTCTAAAAGTCGCACGGCCCTGTTTCGGCTTTTTGGACGAATGTTGCACCTTGCACCGCAGATGTTGCACCGTGTGGATATCGATTCTTCGGACGGCCATAACTGTTGCCTCGTTTAGAGTTACGGGTGCCATAACCAGTCAAAATGAAGGTCTCAGTGAGTTCTACGGCTTTGACGGCTGTAAGCCGTCAACGGATAGTTTCATACCCAAAAAAAGGCTATCCGAACCTAAATCGGGTCTCTGAAGTTTTTTGGCCTTTGTTTTTCCGTCACATGAATTTTTACGTTAAAAAGGAAACACCGTGGCTGGTCTTCGATTTACCATCCCTGGAGAGTGGTGCACCATGGTACTGGTCTATTTCAAATCCCTGCACCCATTTCTAAAAGTCGCACGGCGCTGTTTCGTCTTTTTGGACGAATGTTGCACCTTGCACCGCAGATGTTGCACCCTGTGGATATCGATTCTTCGGACGGCCATAACTGTTGCCACGTTTAGAGTTACGGGTGCCATAACCAGTCAAAACGAAGGTCTCAGTGAGTTCTACGGCTTTGACGGCTGTAAGCGGTCAACGGATAGCTTCATACCCAAAAAAGGCTATCCGAACCTCAGTCGGGTCTTTGAAGTTTTTTGGCCTTCGTTTTTTCGTCACATGAATTTTTACGTTAAAAGGGGAACACCGTGGCTGGTCTTCGATTTAGCATCCCTGGAGAGTGGTGCACCATGGTACTGGTCCATTTCAAATCCCTGCACCCATTTCTAAAAGTCGCACGGCGCTGTTTCGTCTTTTTGGACGAATGTTGCACCTTGCACCGCAGATGTTGCACTTTATGGATATCGATTCTTCGGACGGCCATAACTGAAGCCTCGTTTAGAGTTTATAGGCCATAACTGAAGGCCAAAAAACTTCAGAATCGGGTCTCTGAAGTTTATAGGCATTTCTGGAATGCTGTAGTTGTTGTAGTTGCTGTAGCTGCTGTAGTTGTGTAAAAAGGAGCTATTACAGCATTTCTGGAATGTTGTAGTTGCTGTAGTTGAACTTATAGGCTAATATTGAACTCAGGCCTATTATAGCATTCTCTGGAAATGCTATAATGGTCTGCAGTCTATGTTGAAATCAAATTTAACTCTTGTTTTGAAATCTGAACTACCGCAGCACTTCTGAAATGCTGTCTTTTCTGTTTTGAACTATAATTCAACTAAAACTGAGTTTTAATAGCAGTTTTAAGTGCTGTCTTTGCTGAATTAAAAATGTTTTCAAATATAACTTATAGCAGTTGTTTTTAAATGCTGTGAAATGCTGAAATTTTAATAATTAGGGTTTTTGACTTAGTAAACGAACTCAGAATGTTTTGAAACTTTGGAAATTGAATACTTGATTTGAAAATATAATAATTACACTTTTAAAAGGTTTAAATGAATTATTTTGATTGGAATATAAACTATTTAAAGGTGATTTGAAATGATAGTAAATGAACGATATCTTTGAATTTAAAAGGTATTTAAAGTTGAATATTTGGATTTGAACTGATAGGATATTTTATTTTATTAAATGATTGGAAATGAAGTTTTGTAAGGATATGATATTTTATTATATTAAAATGATTTGAAATGAAGTTTTGAAATGATATGAAAATTTAAATATATGGAAATGGTTTGGAATTGATTTAATCTTTATTTTGATAAAGATATGGTTTGAAATGATATTTTATTTTGAAGTAAAGTATTGTTTTTTAAAAGTTATAACCACGGGTTATTATAACGATTAGTTGGCAAAGAGACCGGGATCGGATATGGACATACTCTCTGTTGATACCGAAAACCACTTTGACAACCGTGTACGCGGGGGAGATTCCAGAATGAAGTAGGATGGTGGCGACGTTCTTAAGGTATGTTACGTGGACCCAACTCCCGTGAGTTGGCATAAGGTGGCTAAAACAGGAGCGATCTCGGACCAGTGAGGTAGCACCTCTTCTCGGACACATTTCTTCGATATTATACTCTTACTTGTGATTGATTAGATGGCCATCCTCCGATTTGGGAGTGTTGTTCGAGGTGGACGGTAGTGGCTGCTATGCGCTCCATCAGTCCGTGTGCGTAATTGGTATATCTACCCTGGCATTGCCTAGTTGTGCCGTGTCACCTACCATATCGAGCTTTACTACGATTATGATTTTAAGATCCGACCGCGTTAAGGTTCTCCATCCCCTTAACGCTATTTTCTATATGATTATACTTTACTGATTATACACTACTGTATATAGCGTATATTACTGTATAGTAAATAGTTTAACGGACCCTTAGAGGATGGGCGGTCCCAAGCATCTTCTAAGTTACTTGTACCCTTATTACAGTTCGTTTGAGTTGGTTTACATTATATAAGTATATATTGTCCTGACTCGAGTGTTTTGTGTTTTTCTTTACACTCGGGTCAGCCTGAGTTATTCACAGATTTGGATTTCCACTCTCTTGGAGATTTGAATCGCTGGAGATTATCTGCTTGTCATGTCCTATCTATTTCAATTCCGTTGTTCTACTCAGCTTGTACTTGGTTATTATATTGAGACTTTTGTTGTATTCTATTTCTTCTGTTATATCTTATGTAACTCTGATATATTTATATAGTAGCTCCATGAACTACTATTTCTTTTACTTCCGCTGCATTATTTTACTCTGTGTCTGTGATCTGTGATTATATTTATTTACTGTATATTATGAGATTTGCCAAATTTTATTTACAACGCGGTATTTTGAGCAACTCAATTCCGGCATGAGTGTCTATCTATACACTTATAATGGATGCGAATGGTTGAAAATATCGGGTCGTTACAAAAATTTAAATCAAAATCGAATATTCAATTTTATTTAAATTTGAAAATATTCATTTAATCAACTTTAATTGAATCAAGTTATAAAATTATATCTTTAAAATCTCAAATTCAATAAGTTCCAAATCAATTTTATTAAATATAATTCTTAAACAAATACAATTTCAAATCAATTTCAATTTACCTTACCAACCTTAATTTATTAAAGTTATTACAAAATCTATTTTTAAAATATAATTTTAAATAAATACTTAAACATAGAATATATATTAATTAAATTAAATTTTATTAAATTAAATCTTATTATTAAATATATTTTATATTAAATCTTATTTTATATACAATTAAAATAATAAAATTACGAGTAAAAATCTTAAAATTTATAATTTCAAAACTAACTTATAAATTTAAAGTTTTCAAATATATAATTTTAAAATCTAAATTTCATATATATATATATATAATTTACATATCATATATTTTTTTTAAAATAAATATTTATTAAAACCTATATATTTCCTTTTAAAACCTCGGAAATCATTTTTCAAAAATAGACCAACGGTCTCCGTGTATAATTTTCTATCTTATGGTCAAGTGATATGGATATTTATCATTTCAATCCGCAATTATTTAAATTTACAGGTATATATCATTTCAACCCGCAATCCCAAAATTTCACAATCAATGAAAATCGCTTGGGTTTAACATTTCAACCCATAATGATTTTTCCTTTATCTATAAGATCGTTCAGTTATGTATCATTTCAATCTATAGGGATTTCTAAACTAACAAGGAACTTGCAGAGTGAGAACAAATATGATAATAATATAACATATCAACAACAGGCATATATCAACAGTAACAAATTTAAATATAATATATATAACAGGTTATGATGTCATATGTCATAGGTAAACAATTGCTGATAATGACACATCATATTTAACCATTAAATAACTTAACAATTCAAATTTAACAACATATTTCAATCGTCATTTCATGTGAATTGAATTTACTAAATATAAGAATGTTAATCGTAAGTGATTTCTCACCTTTCGAGGCTAGAGAAACAACGAGAATGGGAAGCACGGACACGGACACGGATACGCACGAATAAGCTAGAGTTGCGGAAATAAGCTCCGGATAGCAACGGAAACAAGCAAAGCAAGGTGGACGAACTTGGATTTGATGAAAATACTATATATATATATATAATTTAAAACCAATATTCAATTTGAAAACGCATATTTAAAATAAAATCTATATATATATACTTTAAAAATCAATATCGAATTTTAAACACATATAAAAAAAGTCTATACATATTCTACTTCAAACTCATTATTTCTTAAAACACATATTTTCTCAAAAATCAAAGTATATATCATATTTAAAAAATCAATATTTAATTTGAAACACCTTAAAATCAAACATCATTATATATATCATATTTAAATTAATACTAAAATCAGTATATATATACTACATGAAATATATATTATATGTATACTAATGAAATCAATACTTAAAACCAGTATCTTATATGTATACTAATACTACAAGAAATATATATACACACTTCAAATTATTAACATAAACATAACATATATTATTACAAAAGCTTGCTCGGGTGAATGGAGCATGGGTTGTGTGGCGAAGCACAGGTTACAGGGAGCGATGGAGTGGTGGCTGCCAAGGCGTATGGCTGTCAGATGGGGTGCAGGCTGTGCGTGAGCTGTTCGGGTAGGCTGCGACTGACAGGGAGGGATTTGCGTCTCGGTGTCTTCGAGTTTGGTCAGTGGAGAGGGGACTGGATTCGGATGAAAGGCGCTGTGGTTGCGTGGTGGTGATGTAGGGTGCGTCCGGGTTTGTGTGCGCTTGCGGCCAAGGGAGTGTGGGCATGATGGAAGGGAATAGGAAGATGGTGTTCGGCTATTGGGTTTTGGCGAGGAGATGTGCATGTTCAAGCAGACTGTGCTCAGGTTGGAGTGGTGAGCAGTGGTGCGGGCGGCTACTGGAGGGGTGATGGCGATGGGATGGGTTGTAGCAGTTCGGCATGGGAGAGGGAGAGGCCGAAGAGGAGATCGAAGGAGTGTTTGGTGATGGCAGTGGGTAGGTGAGAAGTCGGCAGGCCATGGAAGGGCTGGAGAGGCGAGTTCGGGTGGTAGGCGGAGGATCTAGCGAAGGTTATTGTCGGTGCTGTTTTGAGGATTCACAGGCAATTATATATGCCGCATGTATTATAATTTATATTATTCCTTTTTTTCTCTCATGGCTGAACAAAGGAGAGGATGGGTTTTGAGGAGCAGGGCAGTGGGCTGGGTGGTGTTGTGTTGTGTTGTGGCGGGGATGCACGTGTGAGGAGAGATGGCGGAGAAAAACTGTGGGGTGGTGAGTTTGGCTTCTCGGTCAATGGAGGTGATGTGGGCTATTCATGAAAGAGCTCGGCGTTGGTTGGGTGCACGGCTAAGGGAAGGTGGAGGAAACAGGTTGCGTGGCAAAGGGAATCAAGCTTATCTAATATAAATATATTTTACTTATATTGTTTTTTTTCTTTTTAAAGCAAACAAAATGGACAATGGAAAAAAGAGAGATGAACGAAGGGAGAGATCAAGGCATGAGGAACCATAAAATAAATATCAACGGGGATAGAAAAAGTCAAGTACGGTTTGAATTCACCAAATTATTAAAAACTAGTGCCCATTTGTTTCTCACGATGAATAACTGAATGGACATAGGGTCTAAAAGCCTCGAATGCGGAACTGATACGACAAATCAATTTGCAGTTTTCATCGTGCATTGGACGCCGAAACAGATAAATGAATATACTACGGAGATCAGCACGACGAGATGAATAGAATGGTACACAGATATGAATGATACGATCATCCTATCAAAAGTTGATATTTCGCTGCCAAACAGCTGTAGATTTGTCGAAAATAAGATAAACGGAGCTAGAGAAGTTCAAATATGACGAAACGAAATATGACATCTCACTCAGAAAACGATTTACATTTTTATTATATAAAAATATTCAGGTTTCGAAAATATTTTATTTCCATCAAATTAACTGATTTTAAATTGAAATTGAAAATTACACAACAGAACTAACTTTCATAATTTCAGATGAAAATCTAATATTTGCTACGTTTAAATAGACGTATCTCAAATATCAAATTTTCATTGCTAAATTTTATTATTTAATTTCATGAAAAATTTAGTAAATCACGTTATTAAAAATTATTAAAATTCTCAGGTCGTTACAAGTTTATTAGAATTTTCTATAAGGAAAATAAACCTGAATGGCTAAGTACTACGCTAAGGCAAGTGCAGAACCGTGGGGTGAACAAAAATAAATTTATATGTCAAATATGATAATAAGAGTCGGGAAATAAGGAAACCAGATCCAAATCATTAAGAAAGAGAAAGGACTCTGCAATAATAGAAAGTAAAATAGGGACGAATCAGGGAGCGACGTGTGTAAAGATGTTGTTAGAGTTTTTTTGAATGGTGTTAGGGCGACGGCTCTATATTATAAATATAAACTGTGTAAAATATGAAGAGTCGGGCTGCGCCAAAACTAGGAAGAGTATACTTAATAATAAAATTCGGAAGCACTCAACGTTGGGGCAGGGTGGTACTGCACTAATAAAATTAGTAAACAAAACCTAATAAAAGACAACTAGGTTGGACTCGGGGAAAGGCCGGGCCAGTATGGGGAAGGGATCATGTGCTAGAAATAAGGTTGGAATGGCTATTGATGCCAAATAGGGATGCTCACTAGAACACACACTTTGAGAAAGTGAGGATATACATTCAACTTTTAGGGACTGTGGGACAGCTCCATAACAAAGGTTTAAAGTGAATGCACACCTTGGGAAGGTGAGGAGAGGTTTTCACGAATGCACACCTGGGAAAGGTGAGGCATTCACCTGCACGGCGCACAATATAAAATCACTAAAGGAAAATGAGTAGGAACTACGTGGAGGTAGTGTTAAATAATTAAAGAAAAGGTAAGAAGACCTGCATAGAACGCAATAACCAGCAGCTAAAGAAAAATAGTAAGACCTACATAGGGCGTAATAATAATCAGCTAAAGTAGAATAAATAAGACTTGAGTGGGGCGCCCTATTGAAGAGTTAAAGGATGAATAAGAAGATGCGCTAGGCATAGTATTACAGTAGATTAAATGATAATCTAAGGTGGAAAACAGGTGGGGACTTTGCAGGGAGCGCGGTTGTAAAATAATGAATTAGAAGGATGAACTAAATTTGGAAATTGAGTGGGCACTTTGCCGAGGTTGTGGAAGAAAATGGGGACTACTTAGGGAAGCATAAGGTGTAGATGCAGATGAGAACCAATTGCATCAGTATTTTGAATGTTCCACTCTTGATGATTGAATAGTAAGGGGGAAATCAACTTATACAGTACAGTTTGATCTCACTATATGATTGTTTTGGAGTACATATTATTCACATCAGACTTTATGTTTTATCCGTGATTTTATTATTGTTTCCTTATAAAATCACGGGTACTCATTTGAGTAGGTTGAGTTTATACGATTAGACACGTTTGAAATAAAGGTTGTAGTAGTATATTGAAGACGGAGCAGGAGGCTTGGTAGCTAATAAAGATTTTTGTTTTCCGCTGTATTAAGGAGTACGGATCGCGTTATCATATGTTGACCCAACTCGCTCTATGTTATTTTTCTATTATGTTTGACCAATGCGTGGGCACGTCTTTGAGTTTAATTATGACCAACGTATGTGTAAAGAAGTTAAAGATATCTTTTAACGTAATGAAAATATGTAGCTGCACTATTTACTTTGTCTGTATTAATAAACTGAGCCCACTTTCATCGTTGGAAGATAATTCTGATGATGACTAGAGCATCATCGGCGTTCATCGTCGAGGGTTGAGTGGGGGATGTTACATGTATATTAACATGTCTCAAGAATTGTAGAATTTACTTTTTCGAATTTCCAAATGTCTTTTCAACAGCCATATACAAACTTAAGTGTTAAAATTTGAAGATTTCATTATCATATTTTGGAATACAACATTACTAGGCTTGTAACTTGAATCTACAAGATAAATGTTGGGTGGAGGATGAAGAAAGCTTGAATCTTCTTGATTAACATGTCAACAGACTACTATCATGAGCAATAACTTATGAACAAGCAATTACCAAACAAAAGGTCAAATAAAAAATAGCGACGACAAGAATATTCTGTATAGAGTATCTTTCTCGGCCTGTAAACGTCATCACTCATTCTTACCAAACTTTTCATGAATGTGTGTTACTTTCGTAATGATATTTATAAAGAAAGAATAATAACGAACCAAATATTTTTTGTGACGCCCCACCTTTATACCCACGCTAGCCAAGAACACTACGGAGTAATGTCGTCAACTAGCGCGGAGAATAAGGCTGTTGAGGAGCGACCATCCGTGTAACTTCTTTGTGCGAGCACCGATATGTCAGATAGAATAGAATGCATATCATCTAAGGAGGAAATCCGACATACCGATACAAACTCAAAGCTATCACACAATGGCTATATATAATCTTCGGAAACAAACATAGAAATAATCATAACATAAACCAGTCACAGACATCCATATCACAAAGGCAGAAGAAGATATGAATATATATAACACATGAAAGTGTACATCAGAGTAGTGGTCAGAAAGGTCCACGATAATACAAAAAGAATAGCAACATGTGCTATACAAAAGAATACATCAATGAGTCAATATCTCAAATGTGTACAACAAAAACTACTAATCTAAGTAGTTAGCCAAAAGTCGGAGTAATAGATCCCGGAAGAGGAGTCAAGCAGAAGCGCCTGTAACATCTCGGTCTGACCCGAGTATTATTTATAAGAAAATAATAAACGAATCAGTCTAGCTTTAAATATCAGATGATATGGTATAAAGTAAAAGACATGGCATGAACATGTAATAACCATAATGGCATACTACTATAAGTATGTAATTGAAAATCAACAAGAGATTAATCAATATTACAAGAATCTTCTCAAAGATAAAATAGGGTATCATACCCTAAACTTGTATTCATAACAAGTCAATAACACATAGATTCACCAATGCACAAAAATTGATAAAACTTATCAATGGAAATCACGAAAATTGGTGAAGCACAAAATTCCAGAAATCATCACAAGAAATCCAGAAATCACAAGAAGGGGGGAGGCCTATCATAAGACGGGAGTATGAAAACTCACCAACACGTGTAACACAAGATGAGACGCTATCTCATGGTAGCTAACCATTAATTTTGAGCCGAAGCTCCACAAGAATGGCCCGAAGACCGTGGGGCGCTACCCCACATGTGTGATGGTGAAACATCACACAAACGGGGTTTAGTCTCCCTCGTAGACAAAGAGACATCGCACAATTGCTAGTCTAAATCAAATCACAAAAATGATCGTCATGATCATCAAGAAGTGTCAATCACACCAAGCTAGTAAATATATGAGTTTAGCTTCATGTCCCATAACCACTAGCTTAACTTAAATATTTATGAACAAACTGTAAATCTTCACGCAAAAATTGTCACAAGAGTTTCAATCGAACAAGTCCAAAATTTAACCGACGAAGTAAACGCAAGCGTTTCATACCACTTGTTTTGCTAAGCCGTTTAATTATATTTTCTCACACGAATGAGGTAAAGGTTTGTATATACTAATAGATTAGAAAACGGTTTTATAAACGAACTTTGTATTTAAAATAGAGTTGAAATCATCTTTGTAAAAGAGTTTGAATATTTACTACTAGTATAGAAACCTTTATATTTTTAAAGTGACAAATCACCGAAATGATTGTAAAAACAATCAATCACCAAATCTACGTTCGAATTCGTGAGTCAAATCCAAAGAAATCGATACCAATTCCATTAAAATGGTCAATTCTCAAAACTCCCGAAAAAGAAGTCATCAAAGAAGAAAATAAATGATAACGACAAATCGGATAATCCTCGAATCGATGGAAATTGAAATCCCGAGATAAATAGGCAAAAACAGGTAAAACAGAGCAGGTTACATACCCCAGACGTCTGAGGTAAATACTCAGACGTCTGCAGGAAGTTTCGGGAACTTCCTGAAACAGACCCCAGACGTCTGAGCTTACCTGCAGACGTCTGGTGTCGAGCTGAAATTGTTTTTCAGCCAATTGGGAGAGCAATCTCCCACTCTTTTCACCCGGTCGAATGATGGAATTTGGGGCTTTTGTCAATCGATAATTCGGCCCTATAGGCTCTCCGATTCACAACCAAAAACATATTCACAATTCAAAGCAAGGAGTTTCAAAGTTTTGACTTCAAAACATCAAATTTTGAAATGTTCGCCGAATCAATTCAAACCAAAAGCAATTGAACATGAAATAGTGTTAGAAATTCATACCCAACATCAAAGATGGTTATATTCATAGATGTGAGATAAAAATCTCACCTTTGAACCCAAAAACAATGAATGAGAAGCTCGAAGACAAGGGAATATCAACCACACTTCAATCTCAACACAAGAAGCTTGAATCTAAGCTTAAAAAGGAAACACTTCCCAAATTAGGTTTAGGAATTTTCTGAAATCAAAGAGAGAATTAGTTGGAGAAGAAGATGGAGATGCATACCTTAGCTTCTCTTTGGATTTGGAGCAAGAATTTGGATTTGCAAATGAAAACTAGGGCTTCGGAATTTCCTAGTTCTTTTTCTCTTCCACCATTTTTATCTAGAGCTTGAAAGTGTTAGGAAAAATGAAGTGAATGAAGATAAGTGGGAGTGGGGCTAAGGGCTTGAGTTAGGATATAGGGTTGAAACCAAAACCAAAGCCCAAAGTGAAAAAGTAGCAAAATTCCACAAACTCCAAACATATCAATGTTTATACTCAAAAAGATCGCAAACGTCGTTTTGAACTCAATGGAGGTGGTCGCGAGTCCCAATTCGACCGTATGCAAAAAGTAGCTTTTCGGACTAACATCCGACTAACGATAAAATATTTAAATAAAATATTTAAATATAAAATTGATAAATAAGCGGGTTGTTACAGACTCCCCTCCTTAAAGAAATTGCGTCCTCGCAATACATAAGGCGGAAATAAAAAGTAACAACCATAAAAGCATATTAACCCAAAAGAAATTTGAAATAAGAAGTTTACCTCAAAGAGCATGAGTAAGTAGGTCCGGATGTGTACGCTCGATGAATTCTCTAGATTCCCAAGAGCAATCCTTAGGATTTGAGGACCATTGAACTTTAACAAGCGGAACATCTTTATTTCGAAGTCGTTTAACCTCCGAAGCAATAATTCGAATAGGATGCTGCTCATAAGTTAAATTAGGCGAAACTTCTATCTCTTCCACAACACCGGGCTCAAGAATAGAATCGGAATCCCGAAGGCACTTCCGTAATTGGAACGTGAAATACGCCATGCATGGCAGAAAACTGAGCCGGTAATGAAAGGCGATAAGCCATGGAACCGATACGTTCAGTGATAGGAAATGGACCAATATATCGAGGTGCTAACTTTCCCGATTGACTGAAACGTACAACACCGTTCATAGGTGAAACACGAATAAATACAAGATCTCCAACAGAAAATTCTAATTTCCTTCTTCGATTATCGGCATAGGACTTTTGTCTACTCTGGGCTTCTTTCATCCTATGTCGAATAAGTTCAATCTTTTCTGTGGAATCACGAATAAAATCTGGACCTAAAACCAGCTTCTCACCGGCCTCGAGCCAACAAGAAGGAGATCGGCATGGCCTTCCATAGAGTGCCTCGAAAGGTGCCATACCAATACTAGATTGGAAGCTGTTATTGTAGGAAAATTCAACAAGTGAAATATGATCTTCCCAACTTCCACCGAAATCAAGCACACAAGAATGAAGAAGATCTTCAAGAGTTTGATTCACACGCTCAATTTGTCCATCGGACTGGGGGTGATAAGCGGTGCTAAAATTAAGCTTCGTTGCCAAAGCTTTTTGAAGACTCTTCCAGAATCCACTAGTAAACAATGGATCACGATCACTAACAATGGAAGTAGGAACTCCATGCAACTTAACAATTTCTTTGATAAAGAGTTTGGCCAGAAGAGGAACAGTTCGGTTCGACCGAACGGGAATAAAATGGGCGGATTTAGTAAGTCTATCAACGATCACCCATAAGCTATCATGACCCGAACGAGAACGGGGAAGGCCATCAATAAAATCCATGGAAATTTGATCCCACTTCCAAACTGGAATTTCCAATGGTTGCAACAACCCACCGGGCCTTTGATGTTCAGCCTTGAAAAGTTGGCAAGTCATGCAACGCTTAACAAAGTTAGCAATATCAGATTTCATTCCCTCCCAGTAATAAAGTCGCTTCATATCTGCGTACATTTTACTGCTACCGGGATGAATGGAATATTTGGAACGATGAGAATCTTCTAGAATATCCTTTCGAAGATCACTAACATTTGGTACAATAAGTCTACCAAATTTTCGAATGCCGCCACGAGAATTAATATCAAAGTCTTTCAAACCTTCGATATCAACTTTATCCTTAATATTTTGGCCAAGAAGAGCCAATTCAGGATCTAGCCCTTGAGCTTCAAGAATGCGGTCTAAAAGAGAAGGATGAGCCTCAAGGCTACATAAAACAAGAGATGAGCATAAATCGGAAACACGGTCTCGAATTTCACAAGTGGATAAAACCTCGAGATCATTCCATTCAGATATCATCATGGAAACAACCGCTTGTTGCTTTCGACTAAGTGCGTCAGCAACTCGATTTCCCTTTCCAGGAGTATAAAGAATATCAAGATCATAAGAAGCAAGGAATTCGAGCAAACGATGTTGACGTAAATTAAGTTCCTTTTGAGAGAATAAATATTTCAAAGATTTATGATCAGTATAGAGAATGAATTTCTCTCCCAAAAGATAATGTCGCCAAATTCGCAGGGCGATAACGATAGCCGCGAGTTCTAAATCATGTGTGGCATATCTAGTCTCAGCCGGCTTCAATTGCCTAGAAGCATAAGCAATAACACGTTCTTTTTGCATAAGAACGGCACCCAAACCAACGCGACTAGCATCGGTATAAACAACAAAATCTTGATTCCCTTCGGGAATAACAAGAATAGGAGCATTAGAAAGGAGTTCTTTTAATTTCTGAAAGGAAGTTTCACATTTGTCCGACCAAATGTATTTAACACCTTTCTTTGTTAAGCCAGTAAGAGGCACGGCAATTTTAGAAAAGTCCTTGATAAAACGACGGTAATAACCCGCCAATCCGAGAAAGCTACGGATTTCTGTTACACTTTCCGGTCTCTTCCAATCTTGAATCGCTTCAATCTTTGAAGGATCCACTGATATTCCGGATTCGGAAATAATATGACCGAGAAACTTCACACTGGATTGCCAAAAGTGGCATTTAGAAAATTTTGCTTTTAATTGATTGCTCCTAAGAGTTTCCAATACAATCCGAAGATGCTTTTCATGTTCCTCCTCGGTTTTAGAATACACAAGGATATCATCAATAAAGATGAGTACAAATCGATCGAGGAAACCTTTAAAAACTCGATTCATGAGGTCAAAGAAATAGGCCGGAGCATTCGTTAAACCAAATGGCATAACTAGCCATTCATAAGATCCATATCGAGTACGGAACAAAGTCAAAGGAATACTATCCTCTGCAATGCGAAGCTGATGAAAACCGGTAGCCAAGTCCAATTGTGAAAAGACTCTAGCACCACTAAGCTGATCAAATAGATCATCAATCCGAGGTAAAGGATATTTATTCTTAATAGTAAGATCATTAAGCTTGCGGTAGTCGACGCAAAGCCTAAGTGTACCATTGGATTTCTTTACGAAAATTGCTGAAGCTCCCCAAGGCGAGGAACTAGAGCGAATTAATTGCTTCGTCTCCAATTCGGATAATTGCTTGCGCATCTCTTCATTCTCCTTATTGGACATGCGATAAGGAGGACGAGTAATAGGTTGAGCTCCAGGTATAAGATTAATTTTGAACTCAATTGCTCGCTTAGGTGGTAATCCTAAAACGGGCTCAAAGATGTTGGAAAATTCACGAACTATGCGAATAAGAGAAATGACATCTTCCTCATCATCATTATCATTATCACGAGGATTTAAAGAATATAAAGATGCAACCAAAGCGGAATCCGAATCTTTAAGAACAATAGAAATCTGATTAACAGATTGCGGATGACGGAGATAAATAGTCCACTTAGGACATAGGATATGAGCTTCATAACGGCTAAGCCAATCCATACCCAAAATCATTCCAAAGCCTAAATAACGCATGACGTGAAAATCGGCTAGGAAAGGAAAATCACACAAAATAATCTCCACATCTTTACAAAGCAAACTAAGGGTTGCGGATCCACCAACCGGATTCGCAATTCTTAAAGAAGTCATTAAAGCAACAACACTTAAGGAAAAAGTATCGACAAGTTCCTTTGATATAAAAGAATGGGATAAACCCGTGTCAAAGTGAACTCTAATAGGCTGATCACGAAATATAATAATGCCATCAAGGACGGAATGAGACATACCTTGACCGCGAGATGTGCTGTCAGGGGCTTGAGCCACATTAAGCTTTTCCTCCTTATTGCCTTGACGTCTGGGGCATAAATGTATATAATGATCCGGGCTCTTACAATAGCGACAAGAACGTGGCTTTGAACACTTGTTCGCAAAATGGTCCTTAGAACCACAGTTATAGCATTGCCCGCTACTAGGGGTAGAAGTATTTGCTGCCGGAGGTGCAGGTTTACCCTTTTTGTTGGGATAAGGACCTTTGAATTTGTTTGGCCTCTTCTTGTTGTTGAAGTTTGGTTTGGAAGCCACCACTTCAACATCACTGTCCTTATCAGCCTCTTCAAGACGAAGAGCGATATCAATGAGTTGATCGAAAGAAACTTCTAATTTTAGAAGCAATGGCTTCTTGATATTCTTGTTTAAGCCATAGACAAACCTTTGATTCTTCTTCAATGGGGTGTTGATGTATTCAACCCCATATTTAGACAGTGACTCGAAGGATGCAACATAATCTGTCACGGAAGATTCACCTTGAACAAGGTCTATGAAACGTCGAGCCAATGTCACTTTCTCTGCTTCTGGTATGAATTTTAATTTGAAGCGTTCCCGGAATTGCTCCCATGTGAGATCAGCTTCATTAATTTCAGAAATGAGAAGTTCGTACCAATCCAGTGCTCTTTCTTGGAGCATACTGGAAGCCACCTGAACACGGTGAAGATCGATAAGGTTCATGCGAGAAAAGATTCTATCGCATGTTCTTAACCAAGCCTAGACTTCAATAATAGTTTCGGAACCTTTGAACGGTTTCCCACCTAAGTTGGTATAATCGTTGCACAAACGTGCAAATCCAGACTTAGGGTGAGTAGGTTCCTGATTAGGACCAGCTGCTTGAGCATTCTTTACTAAATCAAGAAGCTACTGAGCAGTCATGAAAACTCCATCCTGGGGGAGTAACAGTAGATGGTCCAGCTCTGGGATGACCTGGTCTAGACATTCTCTTCTTTTAGGAAGAGAAAAGAAGAAAAGTTATTCTCCAAATAATTATCAAGCAAATCTTGATAGATAAAACAAGGATTCATAAAAGGAAATAGGATGAATCGGTACGAAGACTCGAATTAAATCCTAAGGCACGACCCCTAAGTTGGACTTAGGACGATGATCCTTGTTAAGTTATTCTACATTGTTCCGAAGTTTGGCTCTGATACCAAACTGTGATGCCTCACCTCTATACCCACGCTAGCCAAGAACACTACGGAGTAATGTCGTCAACTAGCATGGAGAATAAGGCTGTTGAGGAGCGACCATCCGTGTAACTTCTTTGTGCGAGCACCGATATGTCAGATAGAATAGAATGCATATCATTTAAGGAGGAAATCCGACATACCGATACAAACTCAAAGCTATCACACAATGGCTATATATAATCTTCGGAAACAAACATAGAAATAATCATAACATAAATCAGTCACAGACATCCATATCACAAAGGCGGAAGAAGATATGAATATATATATATAACACATGAAAGTGTACATCAGAGTAGTGGTCAGAAAGGTCCACGATAATACAAAAAGAATAGCAACATGTGCTATACAAAAGAATACATCAATGAGTCAATATCTCAAATGTGTACAACAAAAACTACTAATCTAAGTAGTTAGCCAAAAGTCGGAGAAATAGATCCCGGAAGAGGAGTCAAGCAGAAGCACCTGTAACATCTCGGTCTGACCCGAGTATTATTTATAAGAAAATAATAAATGGATCAGTCTAGCTATAAATATCAGATGATATGGTATAAAGTAAAAGACATGGCATGAACATGTAATAACCATAATGGCATACTACTATAAGTATGTAATTGAAAATCAACAAGAGATTAATCAATATCACAAGAATCTTCTCAAAGATAAAATAGGGTATCATACCCTAAACTTGTATTCATAACAAGTCAATAACACATAGATTCACCAATGCACAAAAATTGATAAAACTTATCAATGGAAATCACGAAAATTGGTGAAGCACAAAATTCCAGAAATCATCACAAGAAATCCAGAAATCACAAGAAGGGGGGGAGGCCTATCACAAGACGGGAGTATGAAAACTCACCAACACGTGTAACACAAGATGAGACGCTATCTCATGGTAGCTAACCATTAATTTTGAGCCGAAGCTCCACAAGAATGGCCCGAAGACCGTGGGGCGCTACCCCACATATGTGATGGTGAAACAACACACAAACGGGGTTTAGTCTCCCTCGTAGACAAAGAGACATCGCACAATTGCTAGTCTAAATCAAATCACAAAAATGATCGTCATGATCATCAAGAAGTGTCAATCACACCAAGCTAGTAAATATATGAGTTTAGCTTCATGTCCCATAACCACTAGCTTAACTTAAATATTTACGAACAAACTGTAGATCTTCACTCAAAAATTGTCATAAGAGTTTCAATCGAACAAGTCCAAAAATTAACCGAGGAAGTAAACGCAAGCGTTTCATACCACTTGTTTTGCTAAGCCATTTAATTATATTTTCTCACACGAATGAGGTAAAGGTTTGTATATACTAATAGATTAGAAAACGGTTTTATAAACGAACTTTGTATTTAAAATAGAGTTGAAATCATCTTTGTAAAAGAGTTTGAATATTTACTACTAGTATAGAAACCTTTATATTTTTAAAGTGACAAATCACCGAAATGATTGTAAAAACAATCAATCACCAAATCTACGTTCGATTCGTGAGTCAAATCCAAAGAAATCGATACCAATTCCATTAAAATGGTCAATTCTCAAAACTCCCGAAAAAGAAGTCATCAAAGAAGAAAATAAATGATAACGACAAATCGGATAATCCTCGAATCGATGGAAATTGAAATCCCAAGATAAATAGGCAAAAACAAGTAAAATAGAGCAGGTCACATACCCCAGATGTCTGAGGTAAATACTCAAACGTCTGCAGGAAGTTTCGGGAACTTCCTGAAACAGACCCCAGACGTCTAAGCTTACCTGCAGACGTCTGGTGTCGAGCTGAAATTGTTTTTTAGCCAAGTGGGAGAGCAAACTCCCACTCTTTTCACCCGGTCGAGCGATGGAATTCGGGGCTTTTGTCAATCGATAATTCGGCCCTATAGGCTCTTCGATTCACAACCAAAAACATGTTCACAATTCAAAGCAAGGAGTTTCAAAGTTTTGACTTCAAAACATCAAAATTTGAAATGTTCGCCGAATCAATTCAAACCAAAAGCAATTGAACATGAAATAGTGTTAGGAATTCATACCCAACATCAAAGATGGTTATAGTCATAGATGTGAGATAAAAATCTCACCTTTAAACCCAAAAACAATGAATGAGAAGCTCGAAGACAAGGGAATATCAACCACACTTCAATCTCAACACAAGAAGCTTGAATCTAAGCTTAAAAAGGAAACACTTCCCAAATTAGGTTTAGGAATTTTCTGAAATCAAAGAGAGAATGAGTTGGAGAAGAAGATGGAGATGCATACCTTAGCTTCTCTTTGGATTTGGAGCAAGAATTTGGATTTGCAAATGAAAACTAGGGCTGAGGAATTTCCTAGTTCTTTTTCTCTTCCACCATTTTTATCTAGAGCTTGAAAGTGTTAGGAAAAATGAAGTGAATGAAGATAAGTGGGAGTGGGGCTAAGGGCTTGAGTTAGGATATAGGGCTGAAACCAAAACCAAAGCCCAAAGTGAAAAAGTAGCAAAATTCCACAAACTCCAAACATATCAATGTTTATACTCAAAAAGATCGCAAACGTTGTTTTGAACTCAATGGAGGTGGTCGCGAGTCCCAATTCGACCGTATGCAAAAAGTAGCTTTTCGGACTAACATCCGACTAACGATAAAATATTTAAATAAAATATTTAAATATAAAATTGATAAATATGCGGGTTGTTACATTTTTATTGGAAATAAAAATAACAAATCACATTAATAAAAAAATAACGAATGTCTTTTTATTTGAATAACATTGAAATCTATCAATTCAAGAACATGCAAGACCATAACTAAGACATTATATAACATCTTACCAACAAACACTATTGTAAGCCTAGCTGAAATTTTAGGCTATCATTCTATGTAATATCCAAGGCTAACCATATAACAATCCGAAATTTCAAGCACTTCATATTGAAATATCAGAAATATTTAAATTTTTGTATCTAGGATTTAATGTGATTAAATATGGTTTTATAGCCTTGTTAAACACTTTTTAATTAACAACAAATGTTAGAAAACTTTTTTTAGAAATGTGTACAAAATATGTACTTTGAAGAAATACGGAAAATGTGACCAGAAAACGTTTTGTTAACAACTTTTTGTTTAATACAAGTTGCATGAATATTTATACACTAGTATGTTAACTTATGAACACCGTCGCAAGTAATTAAATCATGCATCATCCTAAGAGGTAATTAATTTAGCTAAGTGCTTCTAGAAGAAGTACATAAAGGACCCTTGATTAAAGGAGGAAATGGTGGAGCAAATCAAGTAAATGATGTGTAAGGGTATGGCTTGTCATGTGGAGTCCTATTTCTTCATGGCTATGGAAGGGGTTTTGTGATCTTTTACCACTTCATTCTCAAGGCTATAAATAAGTGAGCAAAGGAAAGGAAAGGAAAGGATGGTGGTGGTGATGGTCGTGAGCAAAGGAGAGAGATGGTGGTCTTGGACGTGAGCAAGGTGAGGCAGAGGGAATGGACGTGAGCAATGGAAGGAAGGAGAAGGTCTTGGCCGTGAGTTAGGAGCATATGGAAGTGGTAGTAAGGTTGGTCTTGGGTGATTGTTTGAATGTTGGTAGGAAGATGGAAATGTTTGGTTTAAATAAAAGTGAGTTAGTCACTCCTTGAATGAAGTTAATAACTTGATAATTTCTTGTTAAATAACTTGTTAATTTGCTTGTTAAAAACTATGATAATAGACCCTAACTAAGTAAAGTTATATACCCTTGTTACGTGCTTTGAATAACATATTTATTGTGTGGTTGTTGTGCTTTGAAAGGCCATGATTTATATATGGTTGAATGATGTTGAATATGTAATTGTCTGTATGGCGATAGTCGCTATAAACGCACTTTGAATCCCCTAACTTTAACTCGTGTAATTTAGTGATTTCTAAACATATATTGACATAACTTGCTTTGATTATTATCGACACTTCTATAAGTGTTTTGGAAAGCAAAGAATATGTTTGAAAAGTTGTGAAATTAATTGAATAAAGCTAAGAAAGTTTAAGCAAAAAGTCGCTATATTGACACTTCTAAATTCCTTGTTTTTGGAAATAACGTTTGATTTTGTAGAAACTTCCTTATGGATTTCTTTACCATTTTAACAAGTAAAATATTATTTTTATTGTAAAAAATTTGAAGCTTAAATCATTTGATAGCTAGTTGAATAAAGTGGCAGAAGTTATAGCGAAATAGTCATTATACGAACACTTCTGAAAAATACCTTGTTTTTGAAAATTTCTATAAAATAATTAAAAGATATTCTTCAGTATTATTCTTCATGATTTTCAAGTACCCAAAGTATACTAACTACTGTAAAAAGAATGGATCAAAAATCATTAATGTAAGCATCGAAAACTAGATGCAAAGTTGTAGCAAAACATGTTAAAACATGCAACAAACTTTTGACAGCATTTCTAGAAATG
This sequence comes from Allium fistulosum, assembly GCA_030737815.1. Taxonomy (NCBI): domain Eukaryota; kingdom Viridiplantae; phylum Streptophyta; class Magnoliopsida; order Asparagales; family Amaryllidaceae; genus Allium; species Allium fistulosum. The sequence continues at coordinate 1,361,087,365 of CM060902.1, read as the reverse complement.
CTATCTTTTCTGTTTGAAACTAAAAATTGTGAAAATGATATTTAAATTAAGTATTTTTCTCTAATCATTTTAGCGTTGTTTTCTAACTTATATTATAGTGTTTTAAAATTGGTTTCATGTTTAAACACAGTTTTAACAATTAATTATGAATTTTTGAAGTAAGTGACTGTTAAAATAAAACATGTTTATTTTAGTTTTTCCAATTATTTTCAAATTGGTTATGTTTACATACTATTCTATATAAATAATTATAATACATTTTTAAGTAGCTTAAAAGTGTTTTAATATATTAATAAGCATTTTAAAGGTATTCATATATATATATATATATATATATATATATGTATGTATATATATAAAAGCTTTTAAAAAGGTAACTCACTAGGCTTAACACTAAAGTCGACGAGTAGACTTATCTATTTCTAAGATTCAAGAATGAAGTGTCTAGGCAATGATTTGACACAACCAGTGCTCTAACTTACCTGACTTCACTCTTGGACGAGGAATAGTTAAGTTGAAATATCGGAAATGAGTTAAATATACAAACATTGATTTGTATAAGCAACTGTTTTAATTAGATAGTCGACTATCGAACTTAACCAAATATTATAAATTAGATCTTTAAAAAGAATGTTTTAAAGATGATGTAAGTATTGAAATGGTTTTGGGTTGTAGTAAACAATGTTTTAGTAACATTTAATTTTAACCCTTATTATTAATTATACTTAGAAATATATTTAGATATTTACTAATGAATACTTAGTTGATAACTATACGTAAATAGTTTTGGGTTTGTTGTGAAAAACGGTTAAGTAACAATTATCTTTAACCCTTAAAAGTAATTAAATCTTTAAAAAGCAAATTTTAAAGAAAATGGTTAAGTGTGAAACGATTTTGGGTTGTAGTAAATAATGTTTTAGTAACATTTGTTTTTAACCCTTATTGCTAATTATACTTAGAAATGTAATTAGATATTTAATCACGGATACTTTAAGGTTAAGTATAAATGAATGTTTTGTGTTGTTGTGACAATGTTTTAAACAACATGTCTTAAACCCTTAAGTATAAATTAATCTTTTAAAAGCAAGTTTAAAGAGAAATATTTTTAATGTATAAAATGGATTTGGGTTTGTTAGGACAATGTTTGAGTAACACTTGTCTTAAGCCCTTATAAATGTAAGTAAACTTTAAAAGAGAGTTTTAAAGATAATGATTAAATGTGAAGTATTTTGGGTTTGTAGTAAACAATGTTTTAGTAACACTTATATTCAAACCCTTAAATTATATTTTAAAGTGGAAAATATATTATAAATATAATTAGATCTTTAATAATGGAATTTTAAAGATAATAACTAGTATTGAAATCTTCTATAAAAGGAGAAATAAAAAGTTATATGTTTAACTTATAAAAAAGACGGGGTTTATAGTAACAATGTTTTAGTAACGTTTGTTTTTAATCTTTTTTATTATATTTTAAGTAAGGAAAACTTTGTTAAGTGATTTGTAAATATACTTGTACCATTAGAGATAAGTATATAAATACTTTTTGAAGTATTGGAGAGTATAAGTGAATAGTGAAATACTAGAATACAAATATATATCTTCTATAAAGAGAAATTAAATATATACAAGTATATAAATAAAGTTTCAATTAATAAAGGAGTATTAATTTATAAATGAAGTTTTAATTAATGAAAGAAGTTTTATTAGATAAAAGAAGTTTTACTAATAAAAGAGATTTTACTTAACAAAGGATAAATTGATTAAAAAGGGATTAAAATTTGTTCAGGTGACTTAATCGTGCTTTATATGAACTGATAATGCTTGTATGTTTACTTATCATCGAGAGTATACAGAACTTAGTTCCCTTATGCGATTATTCACATTATTGTTGAATATGACTAAATTCATCGACCTCAAGGCCAGGATCGGTAAGTGTTCTACTTATCAAAAACCACTTCAAGATGGAGATATGTGTTATATCTCTACGAAGTGGATATGTTCGAGACGCTGGAACTCATGTGTGATTTCGAGATATGTTCGAGATGTTGGAATCCCGAGTGATGAAGACTTGTGTGTAAGATGTCCAACGTAGCCTCGACATCGGAAAATGACTAAACACGGAGTAGGCTGCACAATTCAGGAGTTTTGCTAACTTAGAGGGGTACATCAACTTCATTATCTAGGGTATGCTTATAGGTATTGCGTGCGGGGGGTTATTGGTACTTGGTTCCACGTGGTTCATGTTTGCATGTTCGGGCTTGGACCAGTTGTGTTTTTATTATGGTATATTTTATCTAGAGATATACGATGCTCGGAAAGTATCTTCTAATCATTGTCATAGGAGATCCGCTTCAGTTTTTAAGCTGAAGGCGTTTCCATGGAAAATCCATCTATACGAACGCACTTTAACGGTTTTAGATGTACTCTAATATGCTGGAATGTGAGATGCAAGTCTTCCAGCTATATTATATATTCATATTATATACCCTAGACATTATTATAATATCATTAGATTTCCTTATGAAATGGTTTGGTTGTCGTAAGGTAAAAACTCATCCGTATTTATTACGGTGTGGTCTTACGAGATACCTTTATTTTGAATGTTTTAAAACATGAAATAATTCAAATGACTTGATTTTCTTATGCTGGTTTATCAGACTGATCCGGATGTTATTTTCTTATAATGCTCGGATCAGCCCCATATATATTTTCAGATTTCGTTGATGTTCACTGAAGCACTTGGAGAGGAGCTGGATGATTGCCTGCCGTAGTATTTTTATTTTCGCTGCATTGTTTTGTTTATTTTTATAGCAATTATAAGGACGGACTTTTATAACTGTCAAGGCTGATGGGCTAGTTTGCTCTTATTATTATATCCATAAAGTTATCTTTTGTAAACATCATTTTGAGATATCATATATTATCGTTTCGCATTTGAGATTCTAATGTTTTTGTTCTCCTTTTCTTTTTCGTTTTTTTTTTCTTTTTTTTTCTTTTACCCTAACATTTTGTCTTTCCGACACTTGAGTGTTCGGCGCATAAATACTGTAGATGTATTAGTGTCGACATTCGAAGGTTGAAAAGGTGAACGTTGCATATCAAGTACATGGTCTTTCATAATTCATGTATTTTTATAAATGAAGTGGAAGTTAAAGTCATACTTATTTAGATAGTGCATGAAAAACGGTTAAAACTCATACGTATTTAGATAGTGCATGACAAAACGTTTAAAACAATTATTCTTCGTTCAAAATGGATAGTGACACCGTTATTCATGTATTCAAAATATCTTCCGTCTACGTTCAAACCACATAAGCAGTACATGTGAGTACGAGTTACTGATCGAATAAAATCTTTATTATTTCAATAAAAGGAAGCTTCAAAATCATCGCCATACTCATCATCTTCAAAACATTTTTACTGACCACGTTCTGAATCATCCAGATGGTGTTCGCTTCCATGATCAAGATTGGACCATTTACGTATTTTGACATGTTGTTAAAAGGTTAAACTAGAAGATGTTTGATGATAAAGAGATTTGAAGAAATGCTGCTTAAAATTTGGAAATAAATTTCAAAGTTACAAAAATAAAAACCAACTTAAACTTTATCTCAGACAACTTTATGTTGGTTGCAAACTCTTCAATTTCAACTTGTGGAATGTTTCATGTTCAACGCAACCATATACCTTCGGTTTGGAGTCCGCTACCTTACGTTGATAGCATCGTCAATGGTGAGTATAGCGTCAAAAAAAAGTGCTCTCTGTGTGCATTCGCATGTCTTTCTTCTCTCTTTCCTATTGTTAGATGCATCGGAAGCATCCAAAGCATCGAAAATGGGAATTGAACAAGAGGTTGTTATGGCTTGTTCACTCTAGGCAAGTGAAATCAATTGTTGGTGGTTGACGCATCGCACGTGTCCGACACATCAAATCCCAAACGGTAGATTCCCCCTTAACCCTTGTATATTTTTACCACCCTCAATCCTTAATTACAATCTCCTTCTTTCTCTTCTTCCTACGGATCATTATCATCCTCCTCTTCTACATATCAATGTAGGATATTGATTCTGGCTATGAAGATTTGACGGACTTGATTGCAATAAATAAATTTTAAATGGAAGAAAACACAGAAATACACCAAATCACACTTTAACTTACATAATGTATTTATTATTATAAATAGTTCTAATTTTATTACTATATTAGTTAATCATGTTTTATACTTGTATTAAAAAAGTAATTACCATTAGCAATCATTATTATAATACAAATCTCATATCAATATCGCTTTCGTTATCATTTCGCATTACAAAAACGAAAAAACGCATTTCCTTTTTGCCGAACCGAGTTCATGAGGTTCTTTCTTTGGCATTTGATTCTGTCAATGTAAGAAGCCATAAAGAAGTACATCCCCAACCATGTATTCACTCTTATTTTGCTTCACTTATTCATCTTTTTCATTTACATAACTACGTATACATATACATATACAAAATATGAAATTATGAAAGAGGACAAACTTTGAAAAAAAATTAGGTTGATGGACGCCAAGTTTCATTTTTAGACTGAACGACAAATGTTAGTTATAATTAGCATTATATTCAACTTTTACGCTATACAAAATGCTAGTTATATCTAGCATTATTTTCAGTTTTACACTGTACAAAATGCTAGTTATAACTAGAATTGTCCTTCAGTCTAAAAAACAAACTTGTTTTTCTTCGACCTAAATTTTTTTCTAAGTTTGTTATTGTGCCTATTTTTCTATATACAAGAATACATGTATTCCTTTTATTATTGTTCCAAAAGTTCAATGAGTGGTGACAATTAAGTAAACAAACAATAAAGTTATGGTTTTATATCTAAAACTACACTATTTTTTAGAGAATGACCTTATGGAATGTCATTAATCAAAATGAAGAGTTATCGTTATTGAGCTTTCCATTTCGATAAAAAAAAAGGATAAATGGTTCGATGTGAATTCATCTCTAAGTTACGAAAACATAGGAAGGTGCTTTAGAGAACTTGAAATTTAACAACTCTCTATCATCAATTTTGAACTTCATTCATACACAACATCCCTTACAAATAATATAAAAAGTAATCATTTTTTAATATAAAAGGAAAAAAACTGCAATCGTATAAAACAAAATTTATGTCATCGTCTATCCAATTTAATCGCATCCATACACTGTTAATTAAATGCTACAAGTTTTATTGTACAATGTAAAAATGAATATAGATACGATAAACTGGAAAGATTACAACAAAAGACTGAACAATGATTGGAGATTTGTCCATTGTCCAAAGTAGTTGATACATCTTTTCTCTGTGTGTGTACATAGCTAATAAATCTACAAAGAACATAATACATGCAGAAAATAAAGTAGTTAATGTCAAAACATAAAAACAATGATAAGTTTCTATACCTGAAAGATCCAGATTCCAGAATCATACAATTCACACTTATAATAATATCAAAACTAGAATCAATATCGTTTTAAATTGCATAATGCTTTAGCCTTTCCAAATGTATGATATACATTATTATGCTAGCTATATGCTCCCTTTTGAAATAAAATATAGCTAATAATTCTACACCAATGTATAAACTTAGAGCTGTAATCTAACTGCATCCTATCTGTCTTCTAAATATCATTCTATTTGACTCATTAATTGGTAGGTCTATATAATTCATGTGAAATTTCAAAACTTTCCCACCACAAACTCTTGATTCTCAAGTACTCTTACCAGCCACCCTTCACTTAAAAGCTAGAATCCTTTAAAGCTTTATGACTAAAATGCCCCTAGTCAATTATACAGCGCTTAATCATAATGTAGAAAAATTAAGGGTACATTAGGACATTCTAAGTGCACTTTATTTTAGCTTATGACCTGAGCTGTTAGAATCTAAAACAGAACAATCGGATTTTTTTTCAAAACTGTACTTTAAATTGTGTATATATAGGTTAAACCAACTAAATATACTCATCAACTCAACCCTTAAATTTCATATATCATAATGGCCAAAGAAGAAGACCTCAAGGTAAAAAAACAAATAAATTAATAAAGCGAAATCAGTATGTGCTTAATTTCTATGTATTACTTGTGTATATTCATTTGTCCAACTGTGAGCTGAACATACACAATGCAGAGGAAATGAACACAGACTCGTGTATTATTGTTTTTCCACTTATCCATGGCAATGCACATTATATTTCCAATTAAAACTTGTATTCCATTTTACAGAGAGTTGATCTGAAAGTCACAGTCAACTGTTGCGATGGTTGCAGGAAAAAAGTACTGAAGGCTGTTAGCATTAAAGGTAAATTAGACATATTGCAAAAATACACCAATAATTTGGTTGCATTGTGCAGTCAAAATTATGTAACATTATATATGATTAACTTTTGGCTACATAACTTAATATTTTACCACTTACAGTTACTCATTCATAACAAGACTTAACTTTTTAGATAGGTTAGTTAACTTACAAATGATGCCATGCAAATTTCAGGTGTACTGAAAACAGAGATTCATCCAACTCTACCTAAAATTACAGTCTCTGGGAACGTAGAAGCGAAAACTCTCATAAAGAAGCTATCAAAGATTGGAAAATCAGCAGAATTGTGGCCAATAGAATCCAGAGCCGAAAACTTTGAAAAGAATATGAAATTTGAAAGCATTAACAAGAACACAGAGAACAAAAGAAATGAGAAAGTGAATGCTGGAAAAAACAATGAAGGGAATATCTCAACCTCGTATCATTCTGGCCACAATGAAGAACACGGCACGAAAGGAAATAAAAGTATGAACGACTCATCTAACTTTCAGACAGTGTTCACAACTATGCCTCAAGTGAACAAACCAGCAAATAGCGATGTGATACAGCCTCATATACAGGGTTACTATCCAATGCAGTGTTATCCTATAGTACCGGTACAAAATTGCATTCATGGTCACTGCCACTGCCAGTTGCCTGTGTATAGCCAACCACAACAAGCTAGTGGATTTACAGATTATTTTGACGATGATAACACTGTAGGGTGCACTGTTATGTAATGCAAACTTCGATGCAAAGTCCATGTTATATTGCCTTGACTTGATTAATTTATGACTGAATTGTAGTAAGTTAATAGACTTCCTTTTCGCTGTCATTTTGAATAGAATTTGATTCGATGACCAGAGAATATTATGTCTATCAGTGCTCGTATGGTTGATAGACCTACTATTTTAGCCTTAAGTTTAAATACAATGCAGGCTGAGTCTATGTCAAGTAAGAACTTAGCTACAGACAGCATGAGAAAATTAGGTGGCTTTAATATATTCCTGCAGAAATCTATATGTTTTTTATTACAGTGAAGAAAAATAATCCGAGGAACCTGGAATTATGAGTAAAGGCCAACTGTGTCACGGCATTGAAGATGGCTTGACAGACACCGCTATAATTATTTCTTCAAATGGTGCTGCTGTATGTTCTTCACTTGAACAAACATTCACTAAGTTGAAAACTCCAATCCAGCATTTAAGTTTGCCACTAAATCAGAATGATGGAATATTCATCTGCTTTTCAGCAAAACTAACATGAAACAACAATTTATTGATAATGTTGGAAAGGGATGAGATAAACGTAAAGGATAGAAAAAGTATACATTGAGTATGGAATACAAGAATTTATCTGGAATAACAACTAGTTATGATGCGAGATCAAATTAAATACAAAACGCTGTATGCTAGCAAAACTTTTAAATGCAAGCTATATATGTAGGAAATGAGTAACACAAGGTTTAAATCAAAACAATGATAAATCCAAGTACGTAATCAACCACATACCTATTTGTTGATAGCTTCGCTGCAGATTTTAAGAGTTCCATGACAATATATATATATATATATATGTATGTGTGTGTGTGTATATATATATATATATATATATATATATATATATATATATAGCTTAAGAAAGAATGACATTACACTAGTTACTGTCATTACCAAGGCCTAAAAATATTTAGGTAATGCTAATCTTGCCTATATACTTTGGACAATTTGAAGTGCGGTTCCAAACCGAATCTATGTACTTGTGAAATCTTCTTTCTTCGAAATAAGTCCTAGTGTAGTTTTGCCATAATAGCTTCAATTGTAATATTTTATTCTTTTATCTTCTTTATAAATCAATGACCTTCATCAATTCACCATTTTTCAGCAAACTTTTGTAATGGACTTGAGCATACTTGAGTTTGGAGAGCATTCAAATTTCATCATTTCCAAACCATTCATTGACCCTTCTTCAATGAGACAAGGAAATATTGTCGAATATGTTGCTACATTTGGCATTGATCGTTTAGAAAGGAAAAAAATAGTGTCAAATATCTAGCTGCTTCTATTCCACCGACAATACAGATATCAGGTTTAAGTCTTTGAAATTTACTGTTTAAATAGATATAGTGCTACATCAATCAGCAAGTTCTTATAAAGTCCATCTAACATTACATTGTAAGTGTCCATATCTAGCATAACATCGGCATTGATCAGCTTATCATAAATTAAGTTAGCATCTTTGACTTTTTTCTAGAACATGTGAACCGTTGATTGTATCAAACGCTTATCGATTATTAGTCATCTATTTTAAACATCGTTTTTGACCCCATCAATCTTTCCATACTTAAAAATACATCGTTTGATATTATTGGTTACTGCATTCATTAACACACGCACCTTGTCATGTAAAATCATATCGTTGTAGAAAGAAAGCGTAGAAGAATGAAGCGAAGGCTTTCCAATTGAATGATTCGTGTTGATAGTAAGTCAAAACATTTGATCAAAGGAAGCGGGTTGAAATGAAGCAATTTACCGAACTGTTGGTGTGCATCTTTAATTTGAAATTTGTCTGATTTGCAACGGTCACTAACTTCATTCTCCAACTGAAAACGGCTGCTAGCAGTTTGAACGTTGCTCTTCTTCCGCTTGTTATATCGGCAAGAATTTTCGTGAGGACTAGGAACGTGGTTTAAGATTAGGGTGTGTTGTTTTAAGGACTGTTCAGCGAAACTGTGTTTTTGACTGGTACAATTGAATTGAGATGTAAATTTAATAATTTATCATTGGAAGAAAAAAAAAATCATACCACCACATATATCCAAAAGAATCCAAGTCATTAGTTCTAATGTTGAACTCGTCGCTCTTGTGGATCTTCTAAGCGCTTTTATGAATCTCCTTTTTTTTTAAGCAAAAATGAAACAACTAAGATCTAGATATTTTTCTACGAGATATATGATATATTATTGATAAATAGCATTACTAAAACAAGACATACCCATTTCACAGCAGTTCTCATAAATCAGAAAAAAGAATAACAAAATAAAGAACAACGCAATTTTTTCAATGGTTCAACAAATCTAGGAGGTTTGTTCATTTTTAATCTTCTATTGTTGAGATTTTATTACACTTTTTATTTTTGATAGTAAGAGTGTTACTTATTCAAGCAGATCATTCATTTTTACGTTATAGGAGTTCGAATTTATGACCCATAGAACCTAAATTTAGAACGTTAATTGTTCTTGACGGGTACACTAATTTTTAAATTTGCTATGTTGGGGTTGTGGTCAAATTTGGTGAAGAAATTGGGTTTTGGATGAGTTTTGACATGAAGGGAATGATCCCTTCTTTGGTGACATGTCTCTTTCTTTATATAGGCGTTGAAGTTCTTTTAGGTCTTGATTCGTTCTATATATCCTAAAAAATTCCTCAAAGAAATATCAATAGAAAGCATAAAGACGGGATGAAGAATAGGTAAAAGATTGATTCGATCTGTATGAATCGGTACCGATCCACCCTATCGATCTGGGTTGATACATCCCTATGGATGGAGGTTGACCCATCAGAACAGACTAACAAGGAAAAGGATGATCGATCTATAACTATTTCATTTTAAGTCGGATTCTCCCGAAAATTGAACCAATCATATTGTATCATTTTATAAAACACTATAACACTCTTCATTACTTCATTCACTGATCATCTAGGTACTTGTCCATATTGGTATATTTATCGACCGAGGTTGATCGATAAGAACAAACTAGAAAGAAAAAGGATGATCAATCCATAACTTCTTCATTTCAAGTCGGATTCGCACACAGTTTGAACCGTTCATATTGAATCGTCATATAAAACATTTCGACATACTTTGTTACCTTATCATATGAATATTGTGGGTCTTGTCCAAGGTGAGCCCAACTGGGGAAAATTGATGATCCAACATCAAAATGTGATATCTGGTCACAATAACTCGGATCTGGATGCAATTTCGACTGACGTTCATCACTTTTCATTGTAGACTTTTTACAACTACTTTGAGTCAATTCTGAGGCTGTGGAAAATTTACCGATAACACTTAACCCTCAAAGCATGCTTTTGTGGATACAAAGCGTGTTTTGGTCAAGAACATACATATCGGCAAATTATCAATAGTATTCTCCCATCATTTTATTAAATTGGTTGTGGTAAATTATCCAGTTCACTCGGATTCACCTACAAATAAAAGATCACTCCAGACTCATTGAGGTCAAGGACTTGTATCTTTGCCCAAATATCAGTCTTAACTCATCATCTCGCGTTCCCTTAGGTTCATATATAATTAATAAATCATATATCTTGCTATCATGTAGCATAAATTATATGTCACTGGGTAGGATTATGGTTTCACCCTCAACTAGAGCTAATCCAACCAAATCAGTTGGTAACTCTCAACATCCGATTACAAACATGTCCAACCAAATCAAAGCATTACCAATAAGTTATCGTATATCATGTATCAATGTGTCATGTTAGCATATATTGTCCTTGGTTGAAACAATACTTATAAATTATTTAGCATCTCTTAACATCACTTTAACAACCCGCAATATAAATGAGTGACAAAAGACAAATTTTGAGCCGATTTATCTTTTTTAGAAATTTTGATAATTCCATCGTGTTCAAAATATTCGAGAAATGGGTTTTGATATATAGTATGTTAGAGTATGGATTCAATGGCCGAATCAGGTAGTTTTGGGCCCATAACTGATTTAGATTTAAAAAACTCGAATATCACTACAAATATGCATTGTTATTAACCCTAGCTACCATGAGAACAGTTCCACCTCTCTAAACCTGAAATCTCACTTAAGTGCATTTTAATGGTGAACAATTTCCCCTAAATAAACATTGTTCCAGAAATTTACGGTATCCAAACCTCATCGAATTGTATATCAAATTGATCGTCTTGATGAGGCAAAGAGACAGAAATAAATTATTTCCTTGTTGGATGCATTAATTGGTCGGGAATTGTTGAATAAATCTACGCAATCGATTTTTGGATTTCGTAAATGGCGATGAGGCAACGATCAAGATATAAATGTATAATCGTCTAGATGTCAGTGAGGGGAGCGCATCCATGGTGTCAAATCAAAGAGATGAAAGCCACAATGGCCAAAATAATTCACCTAGGGTTTGGGGATTTAGGTGGCTGAGGCTTAGATCTCAACGGTGATGATGTTTTAAGCAATGAAGATGGTTCTTGGCCATGCGGCAGGACCGATGGCAACGTCGGGTAGAACGGCTTGGTGGTGGCACAGTTGGGATTAGAAGGTGATGTTCGATTAGGCTATGGGAGGAAGAATGTACTATAGCACTGTTTAATTATATCAATTGTCAAATTACTAAAAATGCAGTTATCTTATAACTGCGATAACTTTTGCATACGACCTCTAATTCACGCATAGTTTATTTCATTGGGTTCATGGTGAGATTTCAAACATTTTGGAATATGATTTCCTGGTTTTGAGGAATATATATGAAAATGCCTTAGTGGGACTCAATGGTCGATGTTTACATTTTTAAAATATTAAATGGATATTCGTTGATATAATTATACCCATTAAGATATGACTATATTTTCTACCATTGTTATTAAATTGTTACATTGTTGGAGGATGAATATTTTATTATAATTAATTATAGATTTGGAGAAAATAGTTATTAGTTGGGATTAAGTGTAAACTTGTGACTAGAGATTAAATAAGATTATTTAACAAATTTGGGGTCAATATATGTGAATAATAATAGTTCATAAAATTGTACATAAATTAATGTGTATATATTAGTAAGATTATTATTTATAAGAAAACCATTTTCAAGAAAAAATCATCCCAGACTCCTATAAGAAAACCCAACTGCCTATCAAACAAGGGGAACTGGGAATAATTGATCTAGCAGCATGGAATAGAGCAGCAAACTCGGTGCATTTAAACTCTATAATCAGCCAAAACAAGTCCTTGTGGAAGAAATAGTGTATTAAACATTATCAAGGAAGCAATGATTTATGGACCACTCAGAAAAAGTAAAATGTTAGTTGGATTTGGAGAAGCATCTTATAATCTAGAGACAATCTTAAGCACATCATTTATACATCTATAGGTCAGAATTCAAATGCTTCTTTCTGGAACTCTCCTTGGAGTGCCTCAGGGCTTGTTCTCACTGTGCAGCTAAATTACCTCGAGATGGTTCAAACTGGAATTACAGTTCATGCAGAAGTCAAAGATTATATCGTTCAAGTCGTGGTGGAGGTGGACCTCCCTAATTTAAGCAATAAAAGAACACGAGCATTGTGGAGCAAAGTACAAAGTGGAAAACTAATTTTTAGTGAACATGATGCTATGCTGTAGGGATGCCCTCCTGCTTCCCACTCGATCAGACTTATTTACAAACGTCTCACCCTTCAACGGTATGGTAGCCATGACCCATGGTATAATAGAGTATGGGACAAGTCAGGCACATGAAATCAGAATATGTTTATGCGGAGGATTCTCAAGAATGCAATTTTAACCCTGGATAAACTATGTCACTCTGGATATATAAATAGCTCAACCTACCCTATGTGTCTATAAGAAAATGGAACTAATACTATAGCGACCCAACTTTTCGACCCTCGAACGTTGATACTAAATACATTCATGGTATGGCTCCTCTTCATAAGCTCCAAAGCGTCCATATCTAAATTTGGAAATATTTACAGAGCTGACCCGAGCTTTATAAGAAAAAACACCCAGATCAGCCTGGTAAACCAACGTGAAAAACTCAAGGAATATATGTGAAGTGACAAATAACAGTAACCATTGAGACCATACGGATCCCATAACGATTTTCCCCTCAAAGAAACCAACCATACAGTTCCCTCATTCTCACTTACTAAAACAAGAACATTACACCTATTAGCAACATGCACAGAAGCATCTTTATCCACATCATCTATAATTTCCACATGCACTATATCGTGATTATCACGCACAGTTACCATATTGTCCACAAAGCCAGTCACGTGTTTCACATTATCGTTCCATGAACAGCCGAAGGTTTTTAACTTCCCTCCTACCTCATAATATAAATTATTTACTGCACAAGTGTCTACCAATTTATCTTCAAGACCAGAATTTGCCCCTGATCCGATGGTAAGCCCACTATCCTAATGCCTTGTCCATGTTAGATTGTCAGGAACTTCAGCACACTCATTGGCCACGACTAATTCGAAAACACCACTGTCCATCTCCTGCCTTGTCCATGTATAGTACGGAGAAGTCTCTGTTTTTCGGCATGGATTATTATTATTATTATGGTTCAAACAGTAAAGTATTCTTCACGATTTAGTAGTACGTTTATGATTTGTGATATGTATGATGTATAACTACTTATAGTGGAAATTGTCTCTAAACTGACAAACATCTCAACGAACTATAAGTGTAACTAACATAATTTTGACAAAAAAAAAAAAGACAGTAAATACCGTATGCAGTAAATTCATAATGATCAAAAGTCCTATCTGTAGTCAGAAAATATAAGTCAGTTACTTAGGACCAGCTTTCAAATAAATATGATAATCGTAACCTTATCATATTTCATCCTTTTGGCGTGTATGTGTATATATACATATACATACATACATACATACATACATATGTGTATGTATATATGTATATTCATGTATGTATATGTATGTGTGTGTATATGTATGTGTGTATATATATGTATATGTAGATGTGTTACAGGTGGAAGGAGCAATTTTGGAGGATGGAAAAAAGCAAAGCATTTAGGATCTTTCTACACATTCAGGTATCTATGAGTTGGATCATGTGCTCAGTGCTCTTGCAAGATTGAAACCCAACAGAATTTGCTTATAAACTAGGACCTCTAAGTTAAATCAATGATTTGTCTAGTCTTCTAGATCAAGTAATAAGTACATTTTGGCGCTTCTCCAAACTGCCGAATGTATGGAGACCCTCGTTTATTGATAAACATATGGTTTTCTACTTGCTAGAGTAGATGATTAAAACTCCTATGTCTTATGCAGTTCTCCTTAATTTGCAAGTTTTGGACAAAATGCTGCCTTTGAAACTCGTGTATGTTGGATACATGGATTTTCTTCTTTTAAACCTTTGTCAAAAGCAGAGAAATGGGTGCACACTGATATTCCTCCATATTCCTAATATGTGAATATAATATAGAACTCCAATATTTATGCCAGTAATAAAATTAAGTAGATTGTGTCATCTGAAACTTCTATTTTTGAGAGCTAAAATGAATGCTCGACTTTTACAGAGTTTCATAAATCTAAGCATACCTTTACATATTAGGAACAAAGCTTATTAATATGAGGATCAAGCAAATCAAAGATTAAACCATAATCAAACTTCATCAAAGAGATATCAAGAAGGGAAATCAAAGTGTGGAATACAGAATATATTTTCAGTCAGTCAAATATGAAAAGACCTTTAATCAAAGCATTGCCCGTTACTGACCAGTGAATTACATTTGACTGACCAATGAGTTACAAAAATGAGTCTGTAATATCCCATTATCTGAAACCAGTGAGTCAAATTTCATTAGCTAATGTAGATTTAATAAAACAAAATATGCTCCTAACTCACTAGTTTGTAATATGTACTCAAGTGCACAGCTAATGTAATTTGTGGGCTGCCTTTCAGTGCATAGCTTATCTTCTTATTGTGCAATAGGACGATAGTTTTAGCTTCAAAAACATCAAAAAAGTAGGATATATAAAGTAGCACTTAGAGAAAAGACCAGTAAATAGTGTGCCTACTCTCAGTACTCCACTGTTAAATAACGGAGATAAAATCTCGCCTCTGATCCACAGGAAGCAGCAGCCGATGTACCTAACCTATTCAAATTCGGGCAAGGGGTAGGAGTAGCAGAATCGACATGAATCTGCAATAGCAAAATCCATAGGAAGCAGCAGCCAGTGCATTAAGATAGTTTAAACTTCCACAAAATCGACATACCTAACCTATTCAAACGCACTAATTAGCAGTAGCAAAACCGAGTACCATACCTAGACCATGAATCTGTATTAGCTAACAAAAACCCAAAATATGACGTATGTTATGGTCCAGGTGATCTGATTGCTTAGTCATGGTGGAGAGAATAAATGTAATGGTGATAAGAATGCAGAAGCAAGAAGGTAGAAACACAGCAGTAAGGGAAGAAGACAAAGTGACAGATTTGGTGAATGTGAAGAACAAGAAAAATAAAAGACTTACAAGAAGCAGGGGAAAAGATGATCAGAGAAAGGGTTGTTTAAAAGATTAGGAGAGGAAGCAGATGATCAGAATTGAGATATAGGATAAGAATTTGAATGTATCAGAAAGAATAATAGTAGAGGAAAAGAAAGAACATTGTATGAACAGATAATGAATAAAATGGAATTGTTATTTCTTTTTTCATATCCTTCTGTACAATTGCCTAATTCTATTTATAATGCAAATTTACAACGGCTATATTGTGCCAGCTCATACTTCCTTGACCTATTCAACATCTTAATTAAATTACAAGAAGAATTTTCTGATAATATGATATACATCTCCTGTGCACGTGCACACTGCCTGCACACATAGTGATACACCTAGTTCCCTTCATTCTTCCTTAGCAACACCTCCAGTTTTTACTTTATCCATGTTCGCCTCATAGACTGACATCACTTCAGACGACATGGTGGCTGGATCCAGCTGAACTTCCTCAGAATCTGATAGGTGAATTGATCTGTTGCTGCATATGAGTGTAAGAAGCCCATGATTATTACATTTCCCTTCCCCTTCAAGTATAGACCTTGTCCCAAGGTCTAGAGTGGGGAATCTTTGGATCATAGGCCAGTAGTCTTCCCAGGTTGCTTCTTCTTCATTTCTATCCTTCCATTTTACCAAGATTTGTACCACAGCCTTTCCTCCTCGGGGTATCATTCTTCGATCCAATATTTTTTTTGGTTCCTGAACTTCCTCTACTTCATAACTAGGCAGATCTTCCTGTATCACAATATGACTACCTACTTTCTTTTTCAATTGTGAAACATGGAATACAGGATGTATCTTGATGTGGTCTGGTAGGTTAAGTTTGTATGCCACTGCTCCTACAGTTTTCTCGACTTGGTAAGGGCCATAGTACCTAGGAGATAATTTATGAGTTCTTTGATTTCCGGCTGTAATTTGTTTATAGGGTTGCAACTTTAAATATACCCAATCCCCAACCTGAAATTCTCTTTCCGTTCTTCGTAGATCGGCATATTTTTTCATTCTTTCCGGTGATATCTTCAAGCTATCTTTTAAGAATTCCAATGTGATATCCCTACTGAACAAAATCTCTTCCACTTGTTCAACTTTAGCTGTGTTGGGGACATAAGACAACAAGGTGGGTGGATCCAGCCCATACACTGCTTTGTATGGAGTAGTATTTGTTGACGACTTCCACGTTGTATTATACCAATATTCTGCTAAGGCTAACCAGTCAGTCCACTCATGTGGCTTGTGTGAAACAAAACACCTTAAATATCCTTCTAATATTTTGTTGATAATCTCAGTTTGCCCATCACTCTGTGGGTGGTAGGCAGAGCTCATTTTTAGGCTGCAACCTTGTAATTTGAAGAGCTCTTGCCAGAAAATACTAGTAAACATGGCATCCCTATCGCTTACAATTGATTTTGGCATGCCTTGTAGCTTAAATACTCCATTGAAGAATACTCTTGCAATGTCTTTGGCAGTGTATGGATGACTGAGGGGAAAAAAGTGGGCATATTTGCTCAATTTGTCAACTACTACAAATATAACAGTGTGCTTATGGCTTTTTGGGAGGCATGTGATAAAATCCATAGATAAATCTTGCCAAATATTTTCTGGTATAGGCAATGGGTTTAATAGGCCTGGCATTAATACATTTTCATTCTTGGACCTCTGACATGTATCACATGATTTGACAAAACTCTCTACAGTTCTTTTGAGATGTTTCCAGTAAAATACTTGTTTGATTTTTTTAATAGTTCCTTTAATACCAGTATGACCACCCAGTGGGGTCGAATGATGCTCTCCTATAAGTATGTTCAGCAGTGCTTCTAAGTGATGGTCTATAAGCAACTTTCCCTTATAAAAAATGAGCCCTCCTACCAGTTTGTATTTTCCTTCATGCATTTCTTTATTGTGTATTTTTGTAAGCTGCTGTTGATACCAAGCTGAGGCCAGTAAAGTCTCTTTCAGTGTTTGTGACCAAGGTGCCTGAACCAAGGATATTGACTGTACCATTAATTCCTTGCCTTTGAGTTCTTCTTTCCTTGATAAAGCATCAGCTATAATATTTTCTTTGCCACTTTTGTACTCAACCTTGTAATCGAAGCCATGTAATTTGGCAAGCCACTTGTTCTGGACTCCGGTGTGTAATTTCTGCGTGAGTAAATATTTCAAACTTTGATGGTCAGTCTTGATGATAAATTGTCTTCCCAAAAGATATTGTGACCACTTTTTAGTTGCAATGATGATGGCCATTAATTCTTTCTCATAGGTAGAAAGTGCTAAGTTTTTTCCTTGTAATGCTTTGCTAAGGTATGCTAGTGGTTTTCCTTCCTGTAACAAGACAACACCTATACCTTGACCACTAGCGTCACACTCAAGGGTGAATGGTTTAGAAAAATCAGGCATGACCAATATAGGAGGATTAACTAAGCATTGCTTCAGTTGTTCAAAAGCATGCCTTGCTTCTTCAGTCCATTTGAAGGAGTTTTTCTTAGTCATGTTGGTCAGTGGCCTTGCAATCAAACCATAATGCCTGATGAATTTTCTATAATATCCAGTTAGACCCAAAAACCCTCTCAATGCTTTTAAATCTTTTGGTAGGGGCCAATCTATAACTGCCTGTACCTTCCTGGAATCGACTGCCACACCCTGTTGTGAGATAATGTGACCCAAATATTCTATAGTGTCTTTTGCAAAGATGCATTTGGATAGTTTGATCTCAAATTGATTGTCCTTTAGTACCTGAAATGTCAACTTCAAATGCTCTACATGCTCAGACATAGTCTGGCTATATATTAGTATGTCATCAAAAAATACTAACACAAATTTCCTTAGATATGGTCTGAAAATATCATTCATAAGAGATTGAAAGGTTGATGGAGCATTTACTAAACCAAAAGGCATGACTAGAAATTCATAATGCCCATCATGTGTTTTAAAAGCTGTTTTATGGATGTCATGATCACACATTCTAATTTGATGATAGCTAGATTTTAAATCAAGTTTGGAAAAATACTTAGAACCATGCAACTCATCAAATAAATCATCAATCAAAGGTATAGGAAACTTATCTTTAATGGTAAGGAGGTTGAGACTTCTATAGTCAATGCAGAGTCGCCAAGTGCCATCTTTCTTTCTGACCATCACCACTGGAGAGGAATAGGAGCTGCTGATGTGTCTGATGATGCCAGTATCAAGCATGTCTTTGATAATTTTCTCCAGTTCATTTTTAATGTGGTGAGAGTGTCTGTACGGTCTCAAACAGACTGGTTTGGCATCAGGCACGAGTGGGATATGATGATCATGCCTTCTATGTGGAGGGAGGAAGGGTTCACTGCTAGTCACCTCAAGAAATTTTTGCAGAATACCTTTGATCTCATTGGGAATATTTACATCAGCAAGATTTATATTGGAATGGTTGGTTGTTGAAGAACATATCATCATAGTAAGTTGACTCTGTGAACAGGCCTTATTCAGTGACTTTTTGTTTACTAATTTTACTTCTTGCTGTTGTATGCCTTGCCATACATACGATTTTTTGTTATAGACAAACTTGACTTGTAACTTTTCTAAATTTAAAGTGATTTCCCCCAAATTTTTCATCCATTGAGCACCTAGAATTACTTGGCAGCCTTCTAAGGAAAGTGTCAGCAGATCTACTGGCATCCTGCAACCCTGACACTTCAAGATAACATCATGACATATTCCAGACCCTTGAAGCTTTTCCCCATTAGCGACTACCACTTCATAAGTTTTGGACTCATCAATCTGTAACCTTAGTTTTCTTGCGAGTTGTTCATTTATGAAACTATGGGTTGATCCTGAGTCTATGAGAACCTGAACTGGCTTTCCTTTGATGCTGCCTTGCACTTTAATTGTAGTGAGTGCTGGTATTCCACACATTGCTTGTAGTGTTATAGTATGAGTTTCTTCTGTTGCCACTTCGTCAGAGATTCCCTCATCTTCATCCCCAGTTTGAGCATCTTCTTCCTCTAAATTATCAAAAGTCATAACCCCTTCTAACACATGGACCTGTGGACTTTTGCATGTGTGACCCTTGTGCCACTTCTCCTTGCAACCATAGCAGATATTTTGCCTTCTCATCTCAATCAATTGGTTAGGAGTCAAACCTTTACGTTTTGCCATATTTTCAATATAGATGGAATCCCACTCCTTGAGATTTGGATTATTGCTTTGTTGTCTTGGATAGGGAGTTGTCTGGTTAGATTGGATTTTGGGCAACATACGAGCAGTTTTTCCTCCCTTCTTGGATTGAGACCATACACTTTCAAACATTTTAGCCAAAAAAACTGCCTCTCTAAAGTCCACTGGTCTAGAGGTCATAACATCATACCTTA
This sequence comes from Allium fistulosum, assembly GCA_030737815.1. Taxonomy (NCBI): domain Eukaryota; kingdom Viridiplantae; phylum Streptophyta; class Magnoliopsida; order Asparagales; family Amaryllidaceae; genus Allium; species Allium fistulosum. The sequence goes on along the minus strand of CM060902.1, from coordinate 1,361,067,402 downwards.
TTTCTTCCTTGAGACCTCCTATGAATCTATCCAGTAAGAATTTGGGTGGTAGCGTTTCAATGGTGGTTTGCAATCCCTCAAATTTGGAAAGATAAGTACAAAATGTAGTTTGTTGTTTGAGTTTAGCTAGTGATTCATATGGCCTCTCCATGTCCTCTGAATTGAATCTAATAAGGATTTCTTCTCTAAAGATGGTCCAAGTCTCATGATTAGCTACATTTCTAGTATACCAATTATACCATTTTAAGGCATCTTTCTTGAGATAAAAAGATGAAATTTCAACCCAGAAATGCTCTTCGGTTTGATGAAATCTGAAGAATTGCTCAACTTGACCAAGCCAATCATGAACCATGTCATCACCAGAATATGTGGGGAAGTCAAGCTTAAGATTGGGAAATGGCGAGTTCTTATTCCAAGAAATAGTTTCTTGATGGGGCTGATGGTTGTTTGGAGGCTGGGAAAGATTGATGTGGTTTGCAGCGCTTGAAGGTGGGATATTAGTATTGATTCTAGTGGTTGGATGGGGCTGTGTTAGGACAGAAGAGGAGAAGGTCATTTGATGGGGATTTGATGCCAGAACCCCATGTATAGGTGCAGATGCATTCGAGGTAAGAGGATTGGTTGCCGATTGCATTTTGAGTTGTTGTACATCCAATGCTAACGCAGTTAAGACATTGTGAATTCCTTCAAACTTCGTGCACTGTTCCTTGGTGGATTGTTCCAAGCTATGAGCAACATTTTCCAATTTTCTTAATGAGTAAGAATTTCGGTTATTGATTTCCTCTTGTCTTTTCCATGCCTCGTCTGGTTCTTGATGTCTAGATTCAATGCTAGAATTATTGTGAAGGCTACAGTCGGGCTGGTTGTCGGAGGTTTCCCTAGCCCGAGGCTCTGATACCACTTTGTTATGGTCCAGGTGATCTGATTGCTTAGTCATGGTGGAGAGAATAAATGTAATGGTGATAAGAATGCAGAAGCAAGAAGGTAGAAACACAGCAGTAAGGGAAGAAGACAAAGTGACATATTTGGTGAATGTGAAGAACAAGAAAAATAAAAGACTTACAAGAAGCAGGGGAAAAGATGATCAGAGAAAGGGTTGTTTAAAAGATTAGGAGAGGAAGCAGATGATCAGAATTGAGATATAGGATAAGAATTTGAATGTATCAGAAAGAATAATAGTAGAGGAAAAGAAAGAACATTGTATGAACAGATAATGAATAAAATGGAATTGTTATTTCTTTTTTCATATCCTTCTGTACAATTGCCTAATTCTATTTATAATGCAAATTTACAACGGCTATATTGTGCCAGCTCATACTTCCTTGACCTATTCAACATCTTAATTAAATTACAAGAAGAATTTTCTGATAATATGATATACATCTCCTATGCACGGGCACACTGCCTGCACACATAGTGATGCACCTAGTTCCCTTCATTCTTCCTTAACAACACCTCCAATTTTTACTTTATCTGTAATGACCCGTATTTTTACGGATCGAAACATCGTAAAACAGTTGTCATTTGGTCGCATTGTTGATAAGTCATCCATAGTCTAAGTCCTAGGTCGTATAGTAGTTAGGTCGGAGTAGACGACCTAAGAAGGTGGAGCGACCTAAGGAAGTTGGCGACCTAAGGAAGTTGGCGACCTAAGGATTTTGGGGATAGGTCGTATAGGAGTTGGGTCGTATGGTGGCTTAGGTCGTGGGGTAGGAAAGTCGGTTGGAGCGACCTATAGGATGTTGGCGACCTAAGGTTTGAGCGACTTAAGGAAAGGCAGCGACCTAAGAGAGTTAGCGAGCTAACGACCTAGTAGTTAGCGACCTATAGGGGTTAGAGTGAACGACCTAAGAGTTGGCGACCTAAGAGTTAGCGACCTATAGGAGTTAGCGACCTAAGGGTTAGTAACCTACAGTAGTTAGCGACCTAAGAGCTAACGGTATAAGAGTTAGCGAGTTAGCGTAGTTAGGTCGTGAGCGACCTAAGATGTTAGGTCGTATCCTAGCTAAGATAGTTAGGTCGCGTGTGTGTTAGGTCGCAGGTGTGTTAGGTCGTAGAAGCGATCTGTGTTAGGTCGCTAGGCTGCATCTTTGTTAGGTCGTAGGTCGCGAGGAAGCGCATGTGTGTTAGGTCGTAGGTCGCATGGATGCGCAGATCTGCGTTAGGCCGTAAGTCGTGGAGTTTTGTTAGGTCGCATGGATGCGCATAGGCTTGGGTCTGTTAGGTCGAAGTTTTAGGTCGTAGGGTTTCTTAGGTCGTGGACGACCTAATTCCGAGCGAACGACCTAAGTTTTTCCAGCCTATAAATACACGTCCATTTCTTCATTTTTGGGATTCGGATTTCGAAGCGATGAAGTGCTGCCATTTTGAGAGCTCGACTTCTACACTTCTTCACTTCTTTTCTCCACTCTAATCTTGTGATTCCTTGCATCCAAATCGAAGATCAAATCGAAGATCCAAGAGCTTAGATTGAAGATCTTCATCCATCGAAGAGAGATTTCATCGTTTGAAGCGGATTTGTGATAGATCGAGTTAGATCCTTCGCTGTCCAGATCTGAAGTGTGTTGCTTTTGAGGTGTTTAGGTGATTTGGTGAGTGGTGATTATCTCTCACACGGATCCAAAGGAGTATATCAGATCGTTGGTTTGATTTGGTGTTAAAGTAGTGATTTTCATGCATTTTTGTAAACTTAAGTATAGATCCATTGTTCATGATGATTTGACATCCATTTTACTACATATTAACCTATGCAAGTTCATTCATCAAGATTATAAAGATATTGCTCATGTTTTCATGATTGTCCGACTTTAGACTCTTTATTTACGAAATTGTCATTATTGTTATAATTGTTCATTAGATCATATTTGAATGCTTGATTACTTGGATTAATGTTTGACTTGATTGATTGCTATGAATTAGTTGATTGATGATTTGATTTAGACAAGATGGTCGAAGATGATTCAAAAGCTAAGGGAAAGGCTCTTGAATTGGAAAAGCTGCTCGTGGCATATGTAGCGGATGATGAAGCTCATATGGATAGATTTGATGATGATGATGTTGAGATGAGGCTTTGTTAGGATGTGATGAAGCGAGGCATGATATGAGATAGCCTTGGTCTAATCCAGGCGGGATCATTCCAAGCATGTTGATAACTCGGTGAAATGGTTCGAGTTTGAGGATAATGGTTTGCTCGAGAGGCGCTTGAGCTAGTATGGAAATAGTCGTCGAGGAGGATGACTAGAAGGCTGAGATCTCATCGTTGTTGAAGGTTCTAGTATGCTCAAAGCAAGAGTACGTTGGGCAGATTCGATAGTCCCTGAAGGCTACTGATTGGTAGTCGAGTACTCTGGGCAGATTCGATAGTCCTAGGCACGGGTTTTGACGACGTGCGGAGTTATGTCTAGAACCGGGGTTTCCATTAGCCCTTGACGGACGGATGAAAGAATGAGCCGGTCATTCAATTAACGATGATATCGAAGCAACGATAACAGTGATAGCCAGAGTCATGGATGTTTGGTTGTATCGTCATTCGGTCTCAAGAGCGGTATTTTCTGGGTGCTTATCTGATCTTGGTTTAGGCCTTGGGGGTTTGTGCTTGGAAAACATCGCCCTTGACTCGAGTGATAATTGCTTTACTTTAATTGTATGCTTTGCTATGTTTGCTTTACTTAGTGTGTGTTTGGGGGCTATCACTGTAGAAAGAGGTGGAGTGGGAGGGTTGTATTCCTATTCCTTTTCCTTTATGCTCTTTTGGTATGTTGTTAGTTAATTTACCGCTCACTAAGACTGTTGTCTGACTCAAGGCTTTATGTTTTTAACTCTTATTGCCTTGGGCTGTTCGTCCATTTTGGGACGGGCAGACTAGGTAGCAGGTGACAGGTGCTGTTCTTGCTTTCCACGATGCTGATGACGAAGACGAGCTGGAGGATTGCATATTATCTTCTTACTATATGTACTGGATGTTCCGCTGCTTGTATATTCTCTGAGTGTTATGTAGTGAGGCCGGATGTATTGACTATTCAGATGTTTGTATTCAACTATTATGAAGTTTTATTGATGAGATTCTATTCTGTGAAGCTTCACTATATATATATTCTATTGTATTTTGTCCATGTGCTGTGAGTAATACGATAGATTCTGCTGTTTTAATTTACCCTGGCAATCGTCCATGGCTTCCTGGCACACTTTACAGCGCACTATCTCCAGGTTCGGTGCAGGGGTCATGGGCGGTCGTCACATTTGGTATCAGAGCTTTGGTTAATCGATTTTACCCAACGCTCGCTGACGTAACTACGTATGAGAGACGTAATTGTATTTTGATGGATGATTACTATATATAATATAGTAGCTTAGAAAGATTTGAGTCCTTTATGCAGTTGTTTCTCAAGGTATGTTAATCATTCCTTTTTATAGATATTGAGAATGAGTCGAAGAGGGAGACCAGCTGCTAGGGAAGGCCGTGCTACTGAGGGGGCTGCTGATTATGTTGCTATGTTCGAAGCTATGATGACTTCGATCATGAGAAGGATGCCAGCTCCGAGGCCATCAGTTGATGTTGGAGTTCAAGTCCAAACTCCAAAACCAGTGGATTTTGCTAAGCTGTGTAAAGATTATACTGCTCTTGGAGGAAAGGTTTTCTTAGGAACAGAATCAACCATTGAAGTCCAGAGGTGGATAGATGCTTGTAGAAGGATCTTTAGTGATTTGGGAATTGAGGATGCGACTAAGAGGAAGTTAGCATCAAGACAGCTTCAAGGGAGAGCTTCTGATTGGTGGAATTCTATCACCATTGATACTCCGGAGGAAGAAATTACTTGGGAGCAATTCCAAGTCAGATTTGAAGCTAAGTTCATTTCTACAGCTCAGAAGTCTGTTCTGTTCAAGAAGTTTGTGGAGCTCAAGCAAAATGGAAGACTAGTTCTTGAGTATGTTTCTGAGTTTGAAGCTTTGTCCAAGTATGCTCGGTCGTATATTGAATCTGCATATCAGAAGAATGAGAAGTTTGTAACGGGCTTGGACAGTTATCTTGGGAGGCAGTTGGTGGATCATTTGGACGATCCATTTGAGAAGCTTGTGGAGAAAGCTCTCAGGCACGAGAATCTGTTTCCTAAAGAGGGATCTGTTGTTGCTGTGACCAAGGAAGGTTTAAACCACAACAGGGTGGAAACAAGAAGAGGAAGCAGCAGCAGCATAAGGGAAAGGATGGCCAGAAGAAGCCGAAGGGCGAAGTGACCTGCTACAATTGTCAGCAGAAGGGCCATTTCTCCAGGGATTGCAAGAATCCGAAGGTGCCGGTGAAGTGCCACAACTGTGACAAGCTGGGGCATGTTAAGAGGAATTGTCCAGAACCGAGGAGGGACAAGAAAATTGTGCAAGCTTATGCTTTGGAGGCTGTTCCATCATCTTCGAAAGCTCCTACCGTTGAAGAGAAAGGAAAGAGTGTGGTGGTTCAAGGTACTCTTTCCATATGTGGTGTTCCAGTTAGAGTTCTATTTGATACTGGGACGTCGCATTTTTTTGTTTGTAGTGAACTTGTAGGCCGGTTGGGTTTAGAGTCGGATATCGTTGATAGGCCATTGGTTGTGACTAATCCAGTTGGGGGTTCGTCTTGTTTGTGTATGTTATGCCGTGGTCTGATTGTATTGAGTCATGATTGCTCTTTTGTTTGTGATTGTTTTGTTCTGAACTTTGCGGGGTTCGGAATTATTTTGGGTATGGACTGGCTTAGGAAGTATAAGGCAAAGGTTGATTGTGATAGGTTGGAAGTGACAGTCGAGAATGTGGAGGGGCGAAAGATTGTGATACGATGTAAGCATGAAGAAGGCGTCTTCATGAGCTTCATGTATTCGCTGGTTGTTCCACGGGATGGACTGTCATCTATGCCAATCGCTAATGGATTTGAGGATGTCTTTGACGAGGTCAAAGGGTTACCGCCGCATAGAGAGATCGAGTTTCGTATAGATCTAGTTGAAGGAGCCAGACCTGTTATGATGCCTCTTAGGCGGATGGCGCCTAGGGAGCAGCAAGAGTTGAGGGTGCAGGTTGATGACCTTTTACAGAAAGGATTCATTCGGCATAGTGTGTCCGAATGGGGTGCACCAGTTGTGTTCGCAACCAAAGCTGATGGATCGTTGAGGTTGTGCATGGATTATCATGAGCTGAATAAGGTGACTAAGAAGAACAAGTATCCATTGCTGAGAATCGATGACTTGTTTGATCAGCTTCACGAAGCTAAGGTGTTTTCTCAGATGGATTTGGCAACGGGATTTCACCAGTTAAGAGTGGCTAAGGATAGTGTGCCGAAGACTGCTTTTCGGACACCATTCGGTTTCTTTGAGTGGCTGGTAATGCCGTTTGGATTGACTAATGCGCCAGCATATTTTGTGGATCTTATGAATAGAGTGTTCAGAGATCAGTTGAGCAAGTTCGTGCTGGTGTTCGTGGATGATATTTTGATTTATTCCAGAACTGAAGAAGAGCACAAGACGCACTTGCGTATTGTTTTGGAAATCTTATGGAAACATCAGCTGAAGGCTAAGTTTTCGAAGTGTCACTTCTGGAAGAATGAAGTGAGGTTCTTTGGCCATATTATTTCTGGAAATGGAATAGCGGTTGATTCCGCTAAGGTGGCAACAATCCAGGATTGGGTTAGACCTAAGAATGCATCGGATGTGAGAAGTTTTCTTGGATTAGCAGGATATTATCGTCGATTTATCAAAGACTTTTCCAAGGTGGCTGCACCATTGACAGGATTGACGAAAAAGAACCAAGTGTTCAGATGGGATGATAAGTGTGAGCAAGCTTTCGGAATCCTGAAGGAGCGATTGACAAGTGCTCCTGTTTTGACTATTCCAAGTGGGAATGATGAGATGGTGGTTTACACCGACGCATGTGGTTCAGGACTTGGAGCAGTGCTGATGCAGAGGGATAAAGTTGTTGCGTATGCATGTCGACAACTGAAGCCGCATGAAAGGAATTATCCGACTCATGATTTGGAGTTGGCGGCAATTGTTTTTGCTCTGAAGATGTGGAGACATTATCTATTGGGAGTTCGATTTGAGTTGTTTACAGATCATAAATCGTTGAAGTATCTTTTCTCCCAAAAGGATTTGAATCTTCGGCAGCAACGATGGCTAGAGTTTTTAGCATCTTATGATTTTGGTATAGCCTATACTCCGGGAAAGGGTAACGCAGTGGCAGATGCGTTAAGTCGGAGACATGTAGGATTGGGAGCCATGTTTTCAGAATGGAAGAATCTCGAGTATTTAGCTGGATTTGACTTCAGGCCTAGATGTGAATTGGAACCTGAGATGTTGGCAAACTTATCGATAAGACCGACTCTTGTGGAAAGAATTGGCGAGAGCCAAAAGCGAGACGATAAGGTTGTCAAGATTATCCGTGATTTGGAATCTGGATTGGACCCAGAAAAGGATAAAGGATTCGAGGTCGATCGAGAGGGTTGGCTTCGGAAGCAAGGACGACTAGTTGTTCCCGATATCGATGAATTGAGGAATGAAGTTCTGAGGGAAAGTCATCACTCGAAGTTGACAATTCATCCAGGTGGAAATAAGATGTATCGGGATATGAAGAGAACCTATTACTGGGAAGGTATGAAGAAGGATGTTGGAATTTTTATTTCCAAATGTATGAACTGCCAGTTGGTAAAAGCCGAACAGAAGAAGCCAAGTGGATTGCTTCAGCCATTAGAAGTTCCTACATGGAAGTGGGAGCAAATATCGATGGATTTTATTGATGGGCTACCTAGAACAAGAACGGGAAATGAAGGGATTTGGGTCATCGTAGATCGTCTGACTAAGAGTGCAAGATTCATTCCTGTTCGATCGACTAGGACTACATCAAAGTTGGCTGAGTTGTATGTTAAGTGGATAGTTCGATTCCATGGTATTCCGAAGAGTGTGGTGAGCGATCGAGATCCATTGTTCACTAGTGGATTTTGGAAGAGCTTCCAGGAAGTTTTGGGAACCAAGTTGTGTTTCAGTACAGTTTATCACCCTCAAACAGATGGTCAGACCGAGAGAGTCAACCGAGTTTTGGAAGATCTCCTCAGAGCATGTGTTTTTTATTTCGGAGGATCATGGGAAGATCACCTTCATTTGGTGGAATTTTCGTATAATAACAGTTACCAGTCCAGCATTGGTATGGCACCGTATGAGGCATTGTATGGAAGACTATGTAACTCTCCGACATGTTGGTTAGAAACAGGAGAAAAGTTGATACTTGGGCCAGAAATGATTCGACAGACTTCAGATTGTATAGAGATCATTCGGCGACGAATGAAGGCAGCCCAAGACCGTCAGAAAAGTTATGCTGATAAGCGTCGAAAGGATTTGGAGTTCGACGTAGGTGATATGGTTTTTGTGAAGATTTCTCCACTGAAGAATGTTATTCGATTCGGGAAGAAAGGAAAATTGACTCCGTGATTTGTTGGACCATTCCCAATTGTCGAGCGCATTGGAAAGCTCGCCTATAGATTGGAGTTACCAGAGAAGATGTCGGGTGTGCACAATGTTTTTCACGTATCGTATCTACAGAAGTATGTGCACGACTCGAATACAGTGGTTTCTGCTGATAGCTGTGAAGGTTTCGAAGTTGATCAGGTCGATAAGTGACCTCGTAAGCCGCTTCGTGTTGTGGAAACCGACACGAAACAGCTTAGGAGGAAGGTAGTTAGGTTGCTCAAGATACAATGGAATGATGATGATAACGACTGTACATGGGAGGTGGAAGAGAGGATGAAAGCAGCTCATCCTGAACTCTTCAAGGTATGGCCCTAAGGTGTCGTGTCATCTAACGACATTGTAACTTGTTCTAGTTTTAGAATTCTGCATGCTAAGCTAGAATTGGATGCATGGTTTGTTGATTGCTACGGATGGTAGGCATGCAGAATAGTCTTTGATTGCTCTATTTGTTTGGAATTTCGGGGGCAAAATTCCTAAGGGGGAGAGAATGTAACGATACGTATTTTTACGGATCGAAACATCGTAAAACAGTTGTCATTTAGTCGCAATGTTGATAAGTCATCCATAGTCTAAGTCCTAGGTCGTATAGTAGTTAGGTCGGAGTAGACGACCTAAGAAGGTGGAGCGACCTAAGGAAGTTGGCGACCTAAGGAAGTTGGCGACCTAAGGATTTTGGGGATAGGTCGTATAGGAGTTGGGTCGTATGGTGGCTTAGGTCGTGGGGTAGGTTAGGTCGGTTGGAGCGACCTATAGGATGTTGGCGACCTAAGGTTTGAGCGACTTAAGGAAAGGCAGCGACCTAAGAGAGTTAGCGAGCTAACGACCTAGTAGTTAGCGACCTATAGGGATTAGAGTGAATGACCTAAGAGTTGGCGACCTAAGAGTTAGCGACCTAAGGGTTAGTAACCTACAGTAGTTAGCGATCTAGTGGTTAGCAACCTAAGAGCTAACGGTATAAGAGTTAGCGAGTTAGCGTAGTTAGGTCGTGAGCGACCTAAGGTGTTAGGTCGTATCCTAGCTAAGATAGTTAGGTCGCGTGTGTGTTAGGTCGCAGGTGTGTTAGGTCGTAGAAGCGATCTGTGTTAGGTCGCTAGGCTGCATCTTTGTTAGGTCGTAGGTCGCGAGGAAGCGCATGTGTGTTAGGTCGTAGGTCGCATGGATGCGCAGATCTGCGTTAGGTCGTAAGTCGTGGAGTTTTGTTAGGTCGCATGGATGCGCATAGGCTTGGGTCTGTTAGGTCGAAGTTTTAGGTCGTAGGGTTTCTTAGGTCGTGGACGACCTAATTCCGAGCGAACGACCTAAGTTTTTCCAGCCTATAAATACACGTCCATTTCTTCATTTTTGGGATCCGGATTTCGAAGCGACGAAGTGCTGCCATTTTGAGAGCTCGACTTCTACACTTCTTCACTTCTTTTCTCCACTCTAATCTTGTGATTCCTTCCATCCAAATCGAAGATCAAATCGAAGATCCAAGAGCTTAGATTGAAGATCTTCATCCATCGAAGAGAGATTTCATCGTTTGAAGCGGATTTGTGATAGATCGAGTTAGATCCTTCGTTGTCCAGATCTGAAGTGTGTTGCTTTTGAGGTGTTTAGGTGATTTGGTGAGTGGTGATTATCTCTCACACGGATCCAAAGGAGTATATCGAATCGTTGGTTTGATTTGGTGTTAAAGTAGTGATTTTCATGCATTTTTGTAAACTTAAGTATAGATCCATTGTTCATGATGATTTGACATCCATTTTACTACATATTAACCTATGCAAGTTCATTCATCAAGGTTATAAAGATATTGCTCATGTTTTCATGATTGTTAGACTTTAGACTCTTTATTTACGAAATTGCCATTATTGTTATAATTGTTCATTAGATCATATTTGAATGCTTGATTACTTGGATTAATGTTTGACTTGATTGATTGCTATGAATTAGTTGATTGATGATTTGATTTAGACAAGATGGTCGAAGATGATTCAAAAGCTAAGGGAAAGGCTCTTGAATTGGAAAAGCTGCTCGTGGCATATGTAGCGGATGATGAAGCTCATATGGATAGATTTGATGATGATGATGTTGAGATGAGGCTTTGCTAGGATGTGATGAAGTGAGGCATGATATGAGATAGCCTTGGTCTAATCCAGACGGGATCATTCCAAGCATGTTGATAACTCGGTGAAATGGTTCGAGTTTGAGGATAATGGTTTGCTCGAGAGGCGCTTGAGCTAGTATGGAAATAGTCGTCGAGGAGGATGACTAGAAGGCTGAGATCTCATCGTTGTTGAAGGTTCTAGCATGCTCAAAGCAAGAGTACGTTGGGCAGATTCGATAGTCCCTGAAGGCTACTGATTGGTAGTCGAGTACTCTGGGCAGATTCGATAGTCCTAGGCACGGGTTTTGACGACGTGCGGAGTTATGTCTAGAACCGGGGTTTCCATTAGCCCTTGACGGACGGATGAAAGAATGAGCCGGTCATTCAATTAACGATGATATCGAAGCAACGATAACAGTGATAGCCAGAGTCATGGATGTTTGGTTGTATCGTCATTCGGTCTCAAGAGCGGTATTTTCTGGGTGCTTATCTGATCTTGGTTTAGGCCTTGGGGGTTTGTGCTTGGAAAACATCGCCCTTGACTCGAGTGATAATTGCTTTACTTTAATTGTATGCTTTGCTATGTTTGCTTTACTTAGTGTGTGTCTGGGGGCTATCACTGTAGAAAGAGGTGGAGTGGAAGGGTTGTATTCCTATTCCTTTTCCTTTATGCTCTTTTGGTATGTTGTTAGTTAATTTACCGCTCACTAAGACTGTTGTCTGACTCAAGGCTTTATGTTTTTAACTCTTATTACCTTGGGCTGTTCGTCCATTTTGGGATGGGCAGACTAGGTAGCAGGTGACAGGTGCTGTTCTTGCTTTCCACGATGCTGATGACGAAGACGAGCTGGAGGATTGCATATTATCTTCTTACTATATGTACTGGATGTTCCGCTGTTTGTATATTCTCTGAGTGTTATGTAGTGAGGCTGGATGTATTGACTATTCAGATGTTTGTATTCAACTATTATGAAGTTTTATTGATGAGATTCTATTCTGTGAAGCTTCACTATATATATATTCTATTGTATTTTGTCCATGTGCTGTGAGTAATACGATAGATTCTGCTGTTTTAATTTACCCTGGCAATCGTCCATGGCTTCCTGGCACACTTTACAGCGCACTATCTCCAGGTTCGGTGCAGGGGTCATGGGCGGTCGTCACACTATCCATGTTCGCCGCATAGACTGACATCACTTCAGACGACATGGTGGCTGGTTCCAGCTGAACTTCCTCAGAATCTGATAGGTGAATTGATCTGCTGCTACATATGAGTGTAAGAAGATCATGATTATTACAACGTACCTAACCTATTCGAGATTTCAATCCAAGCCTCGTATGTTTCCATGAACATGAAATAGAAACAGAGGAAAGGTGGATGAACCGGTGTCTTCTCCTTAACTGTTCTGGCATCTATCGGACTTCCAGTTCGAAGGAGACGAACGAAGGTCAGGCAAGGGGAAGGAGTAAAATGATCGTAGAAAAGCGGCTGATTTGGGATTTGAGATTTAGGAATTTAGAATCGATGAAGGTTGAGAAGCAACGATGAAGGTGGACGATTTGGTATCTGGGGATCAATTTGGAATCTAGGGTTCTAAGAAAAGTTGAAGGGGTGGACGGCGGGCTTTAAAATCATGGCGTCCAGTCTTTTTTTCACAGTTAAGATGGATGGTTGATATTGGTTGTAAAAATGGAAATTAGGTTAAAGTGTTTCTCTTAGATAATAAGCTTAAGGAACACTTCTGAATAACTGGTTTTAAGGACAATTTAAAGAAAAAAAGATATATTCATTTATTTTTTAAAATTATATAGAAAAATAATAAATTCATTTATTATTATTTCTGTATAACTGAAGATGATAACTTCATTTATCTTTTTTCTATAAATTGTCCTTAAAACTAATTTTTCAGAAGTGCTGTTCTTAAAAACATATTACCTTGCACAAAGAAGCCCTTTTAGTGAAAATCCCCGGTTGTAAAAAGATAGGAAGGTTTATATTTAAATTAATGTTTAGAAATTAATAATTAATAATAATTAGTTTGAGATATGTATTCATAATTTAATCCGACATGTTTGAATTTATAATTATCAATTACTAATTATTAAATATTCTAGTCTTTTAAACAAGTATATATTTATATGCATAAAAATTTATTCATTTTTATTTTTATAAATTATCAAACGTGATTTATTAATTATTATAAATTATTATCCAAAATTCAAAATCACAATTTCATTAGTTATTACAGTATTTAAAGCAATAATAAATATATTTAAGATAATTAACGTTAATTCGTTTCTCAAAGATTTTTGTAACCTATGATTAAAAAAAATTATTATACTAAATTAATATCTACAACTTCTAGGGAAAAGTTGCAAAAAATAATGATTTTACAAAGTTTTTATGAAAAATAATTTTTAATGTAGAAAACATTATTATAAGACTTGTTTTTGAATTTTAGAAAAATTTCAAAAGTTTATTTTTAAATTTTATGAATATTCTTAAATTTATTTTAGGAAATGTTAAAGATTACTTATTAATTATTTAACATTAATTATTAATTATTACTTCTTATTTATTACTTATTAATTATGAAAAAATATTAATTATTAACTATTTAATATTAATTATTCAATAGTAATTACTTAATATTAATTTTTAATTATATCCATTAATTATTAAGTACAATTAATAAATATTAACTATAATTTACTAATTATTAATGATTAATTATAATAAATTATTAAATATAAAAAATAATTATTGATTATAGATAATAATTAGTAATTATAAATTATTTATTAATAATCATTGGTTATAAATTATAAATAATTACCTATTTAAGTTTTCATTTATAAATTATTGGTTATAAACTACCATTTATAAATTATTTAAGTAAGTGTTAAATATTTTTTATTAATTATAAATTACTAATTATTATTATATTTTAAGTAATACTAAACGTATTAAAAAAATTAACATAAAGCTACAAGTAAAATTACATTTGAAAAGTTGCAGTTAATTAATAAGTTTTATTTGCTATAGTGATGATGGATTTTTCGCAGAGGTACTTCTAGTAAACTGAAGCGGATCACTATGACAAGGACCAGAAACTACATTCCGAGTGTCGTATATCTCTAGATAAAATATACCATAAGGTAAACACAACTGGTCTATCGCTAAAACATAGTATGAACTGCATAAAACCAAGTACCAACAACTCCCCCTAGCATCATCTATAAGCATCTCCAGATAATGGAGTTGATATACACTCAAAGGTTAGCTAAATCCGAGATTGTGTGTCCCACTCCGTGCTTAGCCATTCTCAATGTCGATGTTACGTTCGGCATCTCTCTTATGAGTCTTCATCACTCGAACAGAACACGAATCCCCAAATGAATTCCATCATCTCGAATAGATTACAAATCACTACATGGATTCGAGCATCTTGAACAGATCTCAAATCTCCACATAGATTCCTACATAAGTCTTCTGACGAATGCTAACGCTGTCCTCTCTCTTGGAATACTCCTCAAGATAGACAGTCTCATACGATATGATCGCTTTGAAATGTAGTGCTGACCTCTCCCTTGGATTTAACCTTAGGATAGACAGTTCAACTCTATAACATTTCAATTCACAATCGCTCCCAAAACATAGAATTCGTATACTAGTTTTGAAGTGGTCGATAAGTAATACACTTACCGATCCCTTCTCTTCAAAACCAATTCGATGAATTTTCGGCTAACTCAATTCTAGTTCTTTTAGAAGTAAGCGAAAGCTGGAGACATTTCGTATCAATGCTCCTCCCCCGGGGTTCTCATTTGTAAGAAATCGTGAATCCTTATGATAATTCTTGAGTCATATTTGGTCAAGTCCGATAGTCGACTAAGCAACTATCTAGTCAAAAACAATTGTTTATACAAATCAATATTCTTATACTTAATTTGAATCTAACATTCCAACTTAACTGTACCTCGTCCAAGAGCGAAGCCAGATAAGTTAGAGCATTAGTTGCATATCAAATCCTTGCCTTAGACACTTCATTCTTGAATCTCACAAATAGATAAGTCTACCTCGTCGGCTTTTACTATTAAGTATAGTATCAGTGAATTCCACAAACAAGTAAGAAATCAACACGATTAACACATTTTTCGGCATTCCCAACTTAACTATTCCTTGGTCAAGAGAGAAGCCGACAGGTTAAAGCTCTATTTCTCATATCCCTACTTGAACATCAATCTTAACTCTCACAAATAGATAAGCCTACTTTGTCGGCTTTTAGTGTTAAGCATAGTTAACTACTTTTCAAATAAGTAATTAAACAATTAACCATTAGGTCATTAAGCAATTCTTAACCCTTTTGAACCTTTGGTTTTACTTTTAAAACCCTTTAGAGATAATAAACATACGTGTAGTAATTTTATTTACAAAACTAGATATTTAATAAAACACTTTAAAAGATAATACCATATAAGATTTTTATACTTTAATAAAATAATCCACTAATCTTCTAAAAATATATATGTACTTCAAAATGCTTTTAAAGTACTTTAAAATAATTATAATAGGTTTTAAAACATTTATCCAAAATATTACTTGAAATTAACAAGTTTATAAAATCCTTTAAAACTTGAAAAAATAGGTTTTCATTACAAAAACCTCTTCTTCTAAAATTCAAAACTAATTCTTAAATTTTCATAAATATCTTAAACCACTTTTGAAATACTCTAATATGAGTGAGCTAATACTTGTAAAAAGAATGATCAAAATACTTAAGTTAAAGTCCTTTTCAAACATTTGAAGTTCAAATATCAAGGCTAAACAGGGCAGTTTTGCACAAGTGAAGTTTTGGCCACTTTTCTAAATGTTACTTATCTTTTACTGTCGAAACTTTTTATGGACGTAAGCATACATATAAAACATAATAAATAAGGCAAGAACTACTAAGGATCTCTCTACAAA
The DNA here is from genome assembly GCA_030737815.1 of Allium fistulosum. NCBI lineage: Eukaryota > Viridiplantae > Streptophyta > Magnoliopsida > Asparagales > Amaryllidaceae > Allium > Allium fistulosum. Next base: position 1,361,051,870 of record CM060902.1, on the reverse strand, counting down.
GTTCCTTAGAAATCGCCAAAAACAAGGCAATTCCAAAGTGCATCCATAACGACTATGACTATAAGTGCACTTTCAAATTCAAGTTCAATCTGACCCAAAGTTCAACTACAACCTATGTGCTTTGTTTCAAATCCTTGCTATAGGTTATACAAGTCAATTCAAGTCAGTTCGAATCCATTCATATGAATTACATATGCTATTTTCATTCAAAGCAAGAATCAAAACCGATATTTCAACTTATGTCAATATTAATTCAAACAACTTAAATACATTCAAACAAACACATATATGGGTTATATTTCCATTTAAAGTGGTGAGTTAACTCACCTTAACCCAAAAACCAAGCAAGTCCAAGCCGCCAAGCCCAACTTCTTCCTTGCAACCACCTTCTTTCTTCTCGTTCTTTCACTTTCACTTGATTTTAGGCACTCCAAGCACCACTTTTGCTCACAGTCTTTGGCTAGAGGGAGAGTGGCTTCAATTCTTCAAGATCTAACTATCTAGGAGTTGTTGTAATGTTTTTCCAAGGTTTCACTCCAAATTTGATTTGATTTGGATGAGTTTTGAATTTATTTTCTTTAGAACATAAGAGAGAAGAAAACATGGAAGAAAGCTTGGTTTTGCTTTGTGAATTTTTGATTATTTAACAAGGGTATGACACTCCTTATATAGGATTCAAATGGTGTTGCCTAAGCTTGATCTTGCCCTACCTACCATGCCATGGAAGGCTCACCACTCCACATGCCCATCACCTCCCTTTTACAACACTTCCTTTAGCAAATTCCTTTAATACCCCTTACATTTTAATATTATCCATTAGGAATATTCTAGAATGTTCTATTTACTTTATGAAGAGAAGCGTTAATTAATTGTTAGTATGTTCATTCGATTATTAGACAAATTCACAATAGTTCGAACAACTTATATCGATCAAAAAGTTGTTTACCAATAAACTGATTTTCGGTCACGTTATCGATTTTTCTTGAAATGGTATGTTTTTGTTAAACAATTTTCAAAAACAAGTTTCTTATCATTATTCATTAATTAAATTATGTTTAACAAGGTTATAAAACCATATTTATAACATTTAACTATATTTCAAAATATTTTAATATTTGAAGACAAATTGTTCGAGTTTCTGGGTCGTTATATTCTTCCCCACTTAGAACATTTCGTCCTCTAATTTAAAAAAGGATGATAGTCAAAGGAGATAGAAGAACAAGATACGTACATTGAATACTGCTGAAACTGTACACAAACTAAACTGCAAACCAAAATGCATACTAAGCGACTCCACCTCAAGCGATAAGTAAACTACAAAAGATATACGATACTAAGATAAGAATGAAACCTTGTCTATAGGCAACACTGGATAGAACTCCCTCAAACCTTCCTTGGTTTTCCCTGTACAATCCCGAGCATCCTCGCTCCACGTCATTTTTAACCTTAACAAAGGAACAAGCACACAAATACTCAAATAGCATTCACAATCACTAGCAACCGATGCTCATAGTTTGCTCATGTTCAATACTCCTCCATAGCCTAAGGATGATAAATAATATACTAAGCATACCTTACGCTCTGCCTTAGGTTATTACTTCGACGATTATTCATGCTACCTCATAACAAATCGAAGATTCACTCTCCCAAACTCTTCATAAGTCAACACAACACATCATACAAATGTACTAAAATCCGTACGATGCATATGGAACATCCGTACGCAATATCCAATCTGATCACTTGCTCGATCACATAGATTTCACTTCCAAACTAGTATATATCACTTGACCTCTTTAGCGTAGACTCCAATTTGGTTCCTTGATTAGAAATTCCATTCTCCTTGCATAGCCACATACTATGATAGAAAACATCGGGATCGTATCATGAACCCGTATCAAGTGTTTGCCATTAAGAATCGAGCACAAAATCCTTGTTTGGACCAATGTAAACCATCTCGAAAACATGTACTCGAATGGATCAAGAATATTCATGTGAATAAAATGATACGTATAGCTTACGTATTTATCCTATCGGTTTCTTAACAACACCAATTTCTTTAACTTACATTCCTTCATTTAAATAGTATGCTGTCAATACTAAAATAATTTATGAATCATTTCATTAAAAATCATTATTTAAATTCATAAAACCTATTTATAACTTAAGTTCATAATTGTATAAAATCCACTACATCCTAAGAGTACATACAAAATATCAGATTCATCTTACTTAATAGCGATGATCAACAATTTGAACTTGTTTTAGCTTACTACCTTTTTCCAATTCAAGTGTTATATAAACTCAACTTTATATTTTCAAAAACACTGAACTATAAATTCTATAATGATTCGGAAGTTTCCGACTATCAAAAATTGTCAAAAATTCCGTTTCATTTTCAAAATTGAAAAACTACCAACAACATCATATCATAACACACATATCATACTTTCCTAATGCATAGGCTACATGTGTCCATGAACTAACTTAACAGGAAAACTTTAGAATTAAACACTGGTTTTCATTAAAAACAATATATATATATATAATTTGTATATCAAATCATGCTTTCGGGTTTTAAATAAAAATCTAGCTTACCAAAGCAACTTTATAGCATCTCCCACTCTGAAACCCGAAAATAAACGCCAATGATGCTGCAGCCATTATTGAAATTATTTTCAAGTGACAAAATTGAGTTCAGTACAACCAAACCATACTTTTGGTATTTTACCAAAATTATTTCAAAGTGGTATCAGGTATTTCTCATAATAATACTAAGTATCATGATCTAAACCAATTCCTAAATATTTAGTTTCAAATAATTCAATTATTATTTTTGCCAAAACCTTGAAAATAATTTTCAAAGACATTGGAATTTAAGTTCTCGATTTCCCTTTTTAAATCTTTTTTGTTTATAAATCATATTTTATAAACCATACTTATATAAAATAACTTTCTTATATAAATCCTTTCACCAAAATTTATTTCCAAAATATTATATATTTCCTTTTTGATTGTAGTAAATATCTTTTTACTAAATTTAATTTCTAACCCAACATTATCATCAAACGCTTTATTGTCAAACCGTGAAACCCAATTCACAAGGTGTTCGTTTAAGTGTACCCACAATTACTGACTACCCAACCCATGATGTAAAATGGTAAAACTGCTCATAAATTAGTTGAGCACAAATCACAACAAATAATAAACAATGTTTCTAAACTGATCGAGCATGATTTGAACAATCATCAAAGTTACGAGGTATGGAACTATGAGAAGCACTAGCATCAAACAAACACAAATAGGAAATCCATATCATAGTATACCCGCAAGAATATGCTTTCCTTTCTCAGTTGCAGAAATAGCAAAGCCCCTAGGTTGCTCCTCTTCTTGAGCATGGGACAATCTCTAACCAAATGGCCAATCCGATGACAACTATAACACTCCCTCGGTGCCTTAACCATCTACCCAACCTACACTTACTAGAAAAGTGAACCATCTTCCTACACTTGTTGCAAATAAGGTTAGACCTATTCGGCCGAAACTTGCACTTCTTATCCCTAGTTGTTGCAAAAACAATAGGCCTTAGTGCCAAACTCTCAAACCTCAAACCCATATTCACCAAATTCACAAAAAGACCTCATAAGGTGATTAGTAATGTCTCTCTGAAACTCAGGACACATACCTTCCACAAACATCTCATTATTCTTCAATGGCGTGTTAACTAATCCTAACCCGAACCAAGACAAAGCAATGAACTGGTTCTCATACTCCGCCACTGTCATGGCCCCCTACTTCAAATCCAAAAAGCTCCTAAATAACAAAGTCATTCCAGTTTCTAGAACAAACTTCATCTCAAACTCATCTTTAAATTGGGCCTAAGAGAAGTCGTTCTCTTGGTCATCGGCTATAATAGAACCCCACCAATCCATGGATGCATATGTCAAATGTCAAGATGCCAACCTACGCTTTATTGCACCATTTAGCTTCATATCTCTAAATATCATATCACACAATTTAATCCAAGTCTAGACTTCTATAATCATATCCATACCACCAAACCTCTTACCTCACAGTCTCTCATAATCACAACAAAGCGAAGCAAAACTCATCCGAGACCAAACTTGAACGGCCTCCTCCATGACATTCACTCTTGGTTCCTCAACTAGGAAAATATTCCTTGGTTCTCAATTCATGCCATTCATGATAGTACTATAACGACCACCTCTAGCATTGGCTGCACTAGTACTCATAGTTCTCACTACCTAATCACAGCAAAACTTCGGCAAAGGTCGCAGGATACATTATATTTAAAAACCTTATATTTCCCGTCGTGATGACGTTCATGTGGAAGCGTATTATGGTGGTGTTGATGTTGTCAATCAGTTCACCCTTCTCTTTCTTGTCTTTGAGGGCTTGGGCAATGAGCTATTCGACCCTCTTCTCAAGCTATTTTAAAGTCTTTTCTACATAGAGAACTTTCTACATATAAGTCTTGGAAAGTGTAAGAGCCTTGTCCTTCTCTTTTTTTACATTCTACCTTGAGTTGCAAGTCGATGATCTTGGCATCTGCTGTGGCACGGCTCAAGTTGTAGAATTGATCTTAGATTTGAGTGTCGTTTTTCCCTATCTAGATCGTTGGAGAAGACATGGGCCATTTGAACATGCTCGTTGAATAGCTTTATTCTTACCTCAAGTGCCTATATCTTAGTCTTGTCTTTTCTTGGTCTCTTCAACTGCCCTGGCTTTGGCATGTTGTTTTTTTCAAGCCTTCTCCAGCTAATCAAAGTGGTTTTTCTCAATTTTCTCATCCTTGTCACTTTCCTCTCTATCATTGCCATATTAAGGTGGTTCTTCTTGTTTAAATCACCCAAATCCTTAGAAAGTGTCTACCATATGTTGTGTTGCTCAACTAACTTCTGGTAAAGAGACAATCCTGTATCGAGTTCTTTAGAGGAAGTTTTTCCACGTTATACATGAATTGAATCTCAATCAAACTATACCAAGATAAATGGACTCTCAGTTTAATAAAATTCTAATGGACGGGATTTGTACGCAGACATAAAAGTGGTGGCAGTAGTAAGTTGTTCTTTATTAAGCCTCTTTGATGGAGCAATAGAAGAAGATAATTGGGTAGCATTGGATTTTTGGACAAGAGTTATCGGTTGTGATGTTGGAGAAGCAAAAAGGATAGGAACTTTAGAAGTTGGAGTAGGGGAAAGGGTAAGCCTTTTAGGAGAAATGGGTATGTCGGAGTATGAGTCCATGAATCGAGGGAGTAAGGAGCATTTGCAACACAAAGAATCCGACCCTCTTCCAGACGTAGAGCGATCTCGAGAGCCCGAATCATCGCTTGAGTGGCACCTCCTTTCTTCATCCACCTAGCTATCTCGCTCTTTCCTTCTAGCCCTCTTACTCTCTAATTCGCGATGAGAGTCACATCTGGCATGTGAGCTAGATGAGCGGTATGGTTGGTAGTTATCTGTTTTCTTAGCCAAGTGTCCAAGGTGGCGAGAATGATCCATTGAACCTATAAAGAAGAATCATTGAATTAGAACTTGGGAATCAGATAAGCGTACGTGCATGGTAAATGTGCTCATGATCCTAAGTGGAGTATGAAGCATTGGTGTACCCTATTGAACGTACAGACCATGCTCGGTCGAGGTCTCTAATGGAATATCATCTCCTTAAGGAAGTAGAGGCACATCATCGGGAGTCTGGTCAATGTTTCGAGCGTGAAAAGCGATGAGTTGTCAATATCAAAGTCCTCGGTGTTAAGATCCTCCAGTTTCACTAATGAGTCATAGATTTTATCAAGTGTTAAGATTGGAGCAGACTCTCTTACTAGGCTATGATGTAGCTAGGAAGTTGATCTAGAGGATGTTATCTTAATTCGTTTCATCCTAGGGGAAAAAGCCAAAGTTCCCTTGTCTCCGGCTATTTCCCCAATTGGTTCGTCTTTTCTTTAATCTTCCATCTCCATCTTCGTTATCACCCGCCTCTTCCTCATCCTCATATTACTCATATTCTTCATTTTCTTCATCCTCTTCCATGCTTGTGCTAGGGCTATCAGCCACCACATTTAGAGCATCATCGTGGGCTAGAGTCGAATGTTTTATCTCAAATTGCGAAGCAGCTTAAGCAGCATTTGGTGTAGGTCGCACGTAATTTACTCTTCGATCACTGTGTAGTAGCCAAATGTGGCGAAGTCAAAAATCAGTAAGAAGATTTACCCTCTTCTCTCATTCATTGGGAAATCTCTCAAGCAACTGAGTGTTTGAGCTAAGGAGGAATTATTAACCATTTGAGGAATAAATGTAAAAAGAATAAGAGATGATTAGTAACTTAAGTGAAGTAAGCTCAAGAGGAGCACGGTGTAGGAAATTGGAACTTACATCCTACCAGCCACCTTCTAGCAAAGCCATTAGCGCATCTGATGAAGAAGTATACATCATTGAAATAGCTTAGTTTATTATAGAGGCAAATGATGATTCCACAACCATGGAATAACTCAAGGAAGCTAAGAGGTGGAAAATCGGACCTCTTCTTGAAGTTATACAATACTAGATCTCCTCAAAGGCTAGATCCCTACCTAAATGTTAGACAAAGATCATATATTGTTGTAGGAAAGCGCGGCATAACTATTCATGTGTAGTTGAACTAGAGCGAGCTTCATGAGCTATAACATTCTTCAGAGGAAGTGGTTGAAATGAGGGACGACTTCAGACTATCACATATAGCGGTTACAAGCAATGCAATCATCTGGTGGATTATGTGCTCTTTGGAAAGGTAATGGAAGTAGAGTCTATTCTTGGGGGAATGCCATGGTGCTTATAGATTCTTCAGAGGTCTGTGGCCATTAACCTCAATGCTAGGAATCCGGGGGGTTTCGTGGATCATGACGCCAACCAAGTTAACATCGAGAGCGAAGTTGTCTCATATGGCTACATAAGAAGGAATTTGTAGTGGTTTTGTAAGATGGAAATGAGGTCGCTGAGCTCTAGGCAGAGTAAAGGTAGAAACCGAGGCAGAGTTAGAGGCTACTACCAGAGAAGTAGAAGTGGAAGCAACTGCGGCTGTAGTAGAAAGACATTCAAAACGTATACAAGGATCCATTTCAGGCTGTAATTTTGAGAATGAGCATGGTCAAATAATTTTAATTTCTACCTTTACATTGAACAAACTTCGTGTGTATCCGATGTATAGGACCTAGACCTAATGGATATCAATGTGTGTTGACTAGTCGGATTATGTACATTGATCGAGGCAGTGTTTTGTATTAATTCATGTAGTGTGTGTAATGTGCCCTTGGCATAATGTATGGAAGCATTCTATGTAGGTAGCCCGCTCATACTGGCAAACAAGCTCCGACATGCGATGGAATAGTGTTAGACGTTACACATTTATATAAGATTCATGTTAACAAAACCGAACGATATCCAAGATGGTATAAAGCTTTCCTTACAGGAAGCAGATGTTTAATACTCGAAATTGAGTGTCAATGGGATAAATCTCCTATGACATATCGACTGTCGAAGTAGCTTAGTGTCGAAGTGCATTGGATGAGGCAATTTAGCAAAGCAACTGATCGCAAGTAAGAACATTAATCTATAGCCATTGTCAACCCAAGGAGATCCTCTCCCTTCCTTCAACATCTCCACCCCATGTGTGCCTTGAGATTCATAGAGGTTTATTTGTTTTGGTGGCAGCGATAACTGAAGACGACTTGATTTATAGCATGGATCGTAGACTGCAATGATGTGCTGATGCATGAAATTGCAGTGCCATTCGAGGCAGGGTGGTGGTGAGCCATCAAAAGATGGTCTAGGTCTGGAAATGACATTAGGGATTAAAGTTGAGATTATTTACACCTAATATTCGAGCTTGTGTACAAGATGATCAGTGCTTATTTCTTAGGGATCAATGGTGATTATTTGCTTTATTTGAAGCAGTTATGTTGGAAAGCTAAGTGCTTGCAATCAATGTCATAGGGAAGAAGGTTGCAAAGGCTTAAAAGAGAAAAGGCTTAGTAATGGGGAACCGATACTTCATAAAATTACTAAATTTATATGACATATTGCAACTTGATTGATAACGATCGATATTGATCGATGTCGATCCATATGAATATTCATATAAAAAGGAGAAAAAAATGGAAAGGAAAATAAGAATTTACCTGGCCAACGAATGGAATAGCTTTTAGAAATTCTCAATGACGGTCGAAGACTTTAGATAGAAGATTATGCATTTATATCTATTGAAAATATGAATTAATAATCATTTGGAGCGATGTGATGATATTCTCAAAGAGGACGTAACGTTTCACGAAAATAGTGTGGATGATGGAAGCATTTTTTTATATCTTGATTCAGTCGCTTATCTCGATCCAAAAACATATTTTTGGGGGAAAGTGTTATCTGATATTTGAAGCAAGCGACATTTCAATGGATCTGGGCTACAAAATGATGAAGTAATGGGTCAAGAAGCTTGAGGATATCAAGATTAAAGAACTTAAGAATTTTTGTGCAGTATAGAATAAGTCTTATTGGTCGGTATTGATAAGTCTAATTATTTTGTGGGCTCCACTTTACTTCTATATGGCTCTACATGCAAGGTTAAAGAAATAGAGAAGTATAGGTGATGTGACATCATTCGGAATCGACTGATGGTCTTTGATAATTTTCCTCCTAGAGTACTAAAGTTTGATGACTGAAGTGTTTTAGAAGAAAGAGACAATATTTGATCAACCATATGGATCAATAACAATCCATACAAATCGGTACCAATCAATCAAAGTTCAGGGAAACATGCAATTTTAACTTGTTTTTCATATTGGGAACTCGGATCTACATGTTTGAGTAATTCAATTGATGATTCGGCGATTATGGTGTGGAAATTCGTTTATAAATAAGCACATAACAACACTTTAAAATGGACTTTTGGACTTTTGACTTTATTTTGCATGGAGCTGCTGTCAAGTTCAAAACTAACCAATTTGAGATCTAAAATTGAGTTGTAATTTGATTGAACTTGCAAAATCTATAACAAATAAAAGAAAAGGTAGACGTAGGCACTTGATATAGGCTGAACCACTCTAAAATCTATGTGTTCTCTCTTTCTCTTTCCATTTCTTAACTTTTAAATTCAGTTTTAATCGATTAGGAACGTTTGCTCGTTTTGCGTGTAAACACCCAACATCCCTATATACCAAGTATAAAAGATTTTTCTTCCAAATCCTTCATCGAGAATTAAACAAATATAATTTTACTGATTTTACTACGGGTATATCGTTAACAATCAGCTGTATGAAGTTTGATTTCTCTGTCAAAGTGTTTGCTCAACCTCTAGGTGTCTTTTGGACATTATTATTGTATCAACTCTTGGATCATATTGGAAACTCCACAAGCCCTGCTATTGCTTCTACTGACTCCAAGATATATTGGCTACTCTGCCTAAACTCAAAGTCAATTTATATGATAATTTGCGAGTAGGATCCGAATGGACTTATGCATGTTGACTGGTGAAATTACTCCACTAATTTCAAAATTTTAAATCGATGAAATCATTTCCTATCAACGCTGCCTTATACAATTCTAGCTGCATTGAACTTCTTCTCGAAGACACACTTCCAACAGAAGGATCTTATCCTTTAGGTACAGTTACTAAAATCATATTTTGTTAATGTACTTAGAATCCATTTCATATTTAAAAAATTGTGCCATGTGGTGTTGTCTATACTCTCCATGGCCTATCGATAACCGAGGAGATTGTTACTATTAACAATTCATTTTGTCAATATTGATAAGAAACTCATAGTTTCTCTTCAATACGTGAGAACCCTTAACAGAAATTCTAATGTAACGTGTTTGCTTTGGTCTTAAATAAATTTACTTTTTCTTTGCAATCAATTTTTATGTTAGAATCTTGGATCATATCCAAGTCCGTCGCACTACCACTGATTTTTCCAAAGAGAAATTCCTTCGGCAAAAAGGTTGCATTTTTTGAAACAATGTTTTTTTTCTTAATGCGATGGAATAGGCATCTAAACATTTTATGAACTACTAACACACTCACTTAAAATAGATCTAGTTTTGAGTTTATGAAATTTACGTCCATAATGTAAATTGGGCAACATATATCTTAAGCTATTTAAGATTGGGATTCCTTCTCAATTCATACCTGATATGAATTCGTAATCTCTCCTTGAAATCAAATTTTAACACATTGTCTTATTCTTAAGTACATATATTGTAAAAGCCTAAATTTCCGTACCCTTTGGGTCGATAATAAACCGCACATGTCCACCAAAATTGAACAAAAAGATGGATCTTTAGAGGTAAGAAAGAAAAATAGACAGAACCGAATCTCACTCGATTGGAATAACATATATTATTGAACAATAGTCTTTATAGTGGAAAATTTAAAAATGCATATATCATAGTCTAACCTAAATTTAGCCTGAACAGTTATAATACATGTCCTAACAAATGTTGAAAAACAACAAATAAAGTGCAGCGGAAATAGAATACGTTCATACATGATGAAGATCTCCAGCTTTCCTTCGAAAACTCCCAACGTCTTCGGCTAATCCTAAAACTACTCGAATCTGACCCGAGTATAAAATACCCGGATCAGTCTGGCAAACCAGCATGAGAAACTTAATTCATACATGACAGTGTCATAGATCATAGATTGGTGATAAAAACCTTTCTAAAAAGAAAGAGTATCTCATAAGACCACGCCGCACATAAACACGGACGGATTTCTACCTTATGATAACTAAAACATTTGTATCAAGACATTTGATATTATTTTTAATGACATTCTTTGAAAAAATTTATAAGTAAACTTATTAATCTTAACCGAAATTATTACATTGATTAAATTCCAGCATACTAGCCACAAAGTGGGTTCTATAAACAAATTAGCAAGCACTTATTGGAAAATGGATTTCCATACAAATGATTAGGTGAAGGGACTACCTTTCGGCGGTACATCTCTAAAGGAATGTACTGAGGCCCAACTGATGGTCCTCTACCAACACATGGCCGACCTACCTCTTCCTAAATAATACCGAATATGTCATCAACCCAGTCGTTACCAACCTATCCGAGCGCGCTCTAGCATACACCACATTACTTTAAACCCGAACGTCATAGCAGTAGAAATATATCTAAAAGGGGATGATCATACCCTAATGGTTGTGAACCACATAGCCTTGCCACATCTACCCTATTTTGGTCATTTCCGAGTGTGAGGCCTAAGGTAGCGATTACCTTTCATAGAACATCAACCTTTCACTTTGAATGCCACATTGCCATTTCAAAATCCACAACTGTTTTGTACAAACGTTTAACTCCTGTGCTCATATGTCTCAAGAAAGGGTGTTAAGCTAAGAGAAGTTGCCTTCTCCGCCACTAAGCAGAAGATACGGTCATAGAGATCAATTAATGTGATTTTAAAATGCAATGTCAGACATTCATCCATACAAGTTCGTTCCGGGACTGAACGAAACCGAAGGCACTCCTCCTACCGCATCCTGTTTTGGGAATCACCCCTAGGATCAATAGCGATTAGTCCTTGCAAATTTGAAGATTTTCATAACAGAGCACTACTGCCAATATATATGATATGGTAAATTTTCCTAAGGGTCAAGTGGTAAGTAGCCCTACATCATGAATAACTTTGTCTTCAATAATCTTATCTTCAACATGTTTTACTTCGAAACGTAAATTGGTTCAAAGTGGTTTTCGGATAGGAATTACCCAGATCTGACGCCGGCCTCTTCAAAATATAATCATCGATAAAAATGTGAACATGTGTATATAGGATTTGTTAAGCCTCTTTTCATTTTAACTTTTTACCGATAAATCAAAATCCTTTTAACTTTGGAAATCTTCACGTCATTTACTTTCTAATGAAATAAAATTCTGTTTTTCGAACTCATGTCTTAACTGGGTCAAAAACAATATTATTTAAACGATCGTTTACTGTAAACCCAAAACAAGTTATATTAAGTAAAAGATTAGACAAATTTTACCTAGATTAATTTCCGTATTCAAATTGTATTATTTATGGAATAATGGTGGAAAATCACCTCTTAAGTTTACCCGGATAGTACAAACTTTACTCCCCATAACATAATATAGAGTATGACTAGAACATTCTCGATATTACTAAAAATCCTGTTTAATTATTTTTATTTTGGAAAAACTTAAATATGACCTTTTCGTTTAGAGCATCCGGGCTTTCCCTTCGATTTGTTCCACCCCTCGCCTAGAAAGAGAATAACAAAGGCCAGGTAAGTTCAGGGCACTGGTTGCTCCATTTCTAAGCTTAGTTACACACCTTGTTTTATCTTTCAAGATCTCACAGGCGGGACAAATGTACTAGTCATTTCCGCATACTAAGTTTATTATTACATTCCACGCTTTTAAGGAAATATTCCAATTATTGTTTAAGTGTTATAAACAATTCCGCTTAACCATTCATTTAAACTTTTATTAAAACTTCCAAATTAGCTTTAAAATACTAAATTATTTTTTTAATGACATTTATAAAAGATTTATGAAAGAATTGCTAAGTTTAAATCTTCATTTCTAAAGTTATTAAAACAACTGTAGAAAAATGCTGTGAAAAGTGCTTTTACAAGCTTATTTGATTAAAACAACTTTTCTATCATTTGGAAATCCGTATTTATAACTCAAACCTTTTCTAAAACATTTAAACATATTTATCAAATTTATTTCATATTTTTAACCATAAAACAAAATATTTGTTTTAAAAAAATTTACACTTTGGTCACTTAACTACAAAAGCGTGATTTTCCTGAAAACTTGATTTGGACATAACTTAAAATCTACAAGGTGAAATCTTGGTTTTTCTTTTCCATTTTAAAACTATAGTTATAAGGATCCAGAAAATTATTATTTCAAAGATTTCCGAGCTATATTCCACTTCGTATGCTCATTTGAATTCTTCGGCACGAAATCGTGAACTACCATTATGCGACGCACCTAGTTTTGACTTGTTTTTCAATATTTGTCGTAACGCTTCCAAATAAGTTTTTATTTGCTTATAAGCTATTTAAAATCAATATCATTTTGATTATTTAATATCTAATTTCCACTTATTTCAAAATATCTCATATTATAATATTAAAATTGTCGCCTTTTAAACTTTTTAAACCATATACTATTTAATTTTGAAACTTTAAACCTTCAAAATTCATTATCTTTAATATCTCAAATATCAACTTCCATTTTCAAAATAATTTCAACTATTTATTTTTAACTTTTGAATTTCCAAATAAATTCTATCTTTTTTCAAATTGAATTTCTTTCCCATAATTGATTTTGAAAAGAGGCTTACTATCCCAAATATACCATATAAATGGTCTTATTTAACAAAGAAAATGGTTAATCATTTCAAATAAGTAAACATAACCAATTTAGCTAGGATGCCAATAAGTTTATCATCAACAATTCATCCATTCAACCAACTCATCCATATAACATCCAATCATTCATATTAACAACTAAACGGTGTTAATTACCATAATATCATAAGGGTATAAACATGATCATCATAGCATAACAATAAATATGATTTTAAAAGAGCTGAAAGTTCACTCACTTTCATTTCCCTTTGCAAATCCTTTTCTACAACTAGCGTGCTTCTTTACCTTTATAAAATCAACACGACTTATCTCGAACTATTTTTAAAATGGTAAAACGGATGGACTAATGTTTGATAGATGGTGTGTATGGCTTGTATAAGGAGGGTATGACTTTGCAAATGGAGTGTATGGGGGTGGTGTGTGTGGTGTGGGCTCGAACGTGGGTAGGCGGTGGTGTGCGTGGGTTTTGGAGGCGGGTAAGGATGGGTGTGTGGGTTTAGGAGGCAGGGGAAGGTGGGTGTGTGGGTTTGGGCATGTATGAGTGGGTAAGGCTCGGGTTTGGCTCGGGTATGAGGAGTTTGAGGCGGTGCGTGGGTTTTGGAAGGGTGGATGCGTGTGTTATGGAAGGGGTAGGGCTCGAGTATGGGTAGTTTTGGCCGTGGGTGGTGGGTTTGGAGGCGTGTGAAGGTGGTGGGGTGTAGGAGCTATGGAAGAGGATGAGAAAGTGAAGAAGGTAGAGAAGGAAACATTGTGAAAATGAAGAGGATGAATGTGCTATTTATAAGTGAAGCTAAACTATCAAATTACCAAATTAACCTTTGCTATTTTTTGACTTTTCAACCCTTATTTTATTCTCCTTTAATGCATGAAGAGATGGTCATTAATGAGATAGGACACTTAGATTTGAAATGGTACTTAAGTGTAATGATTATGTTATTTTCCATTAAATTAACAAAATATACAAAATGGAAATGCTCCTTTTCTATGTATGGATTTGACATGTACATTTATGTGGAATGGATGCTTAAGTACTTTTGTTAATGATTTGGTTTAGTAAATGAGTTATTAATATAAACATGTCAAATCTAAATCTTTTATATTTTATTTTATAAACTTTCCAAAAATAAGTTTTTGTCTTATATGCTAAATGTTTACAAGTTTATAATTGTGTAAATGTGTTAATGTGTATTTATATAGGTTTTAAAAGAAACCATGATGTGATAACCTTTAAACAACCTTTGTTCAGTAATCAGTCGTCAATCCAAAATTAGATTACTGGTCATATTTATAGTGTTTTATTTAAACTATCTATCCATGTAATCAAAATTTGAAAATAAGTTTCCTATAAATTTTAAATAATCAAAACAAGTTTATTTTAGTTATAAAACCATATTAAATAATATTAAAATCTAATTGTAAAAATACGATGTTGATTTGTCAACGTGCAATAAAATTTGTCAATTTTTATTAACAAGTACTTATGTTTATAAAATCATTATAAATCAAATTTATATTATTATCATATCATTATATAATTATTAAAAAGAGTTATTTACTATTTGCAATAATTATTCAAATGTGTATTAATTTTACCAAAAACCGGCATTTGTCACTTTTCGACGAAAATCCAAACTTTTTGATTTCGTAATCAAATTTTTTAAAAATAAGTTTACCATTCTTAATTATTGCACAAAACATAATTATTAAGTTTGAAAATTCTATATTTGAATATTTAAAATAAATTAAATATCTCATTTTCAAATTGGTAAAGTTACGAGTCATTACATACACTTATAAAAAGAAGTAACTCAACTTCATTAACTGCCAATCTTACTTTGTGCAACAGAGTCAATTACTCCTTTTTGATACATAATTATGTTGCATAGAGAGGAGTGACCATGAATGAAAACTATTCGTTTTTAGGTACTAGTGGAACTCATATCCAAGATACTCACCAATTTGATCAAGTCGAAATGTTTTATTTCTTTTGCATGTTATATTTTCTACTTCCGTTTTATATTCTATGAACTTATCATAGCCATCGAACTTGTGAACCAAATATACATTTTTATATCTGAGTAATTCATCAATGAATTTAACGAATTAAGCAGATCCAGTGTTATCATTAGACCTTGGACTGTAGATATCTATACCTATCAATCCAAAGAGTTTGATAACTCTTTTGTTGTTCCCATCGAATGGGTGATCCGCACTTATTCATTTGAGATACAATTCATAAACACCACATGAATCATAATCATATGTTTGAAGAATTATTTCTCAAGTATACAGCTTAGTTTATATTTCCAAAACTAATCCTTAAATATCTTAGATGCTTTTGTATTTTCTATAGCTAACGCATCACTATTTTTGTGAAAAACATTCCATTACCGAAATGCCAAAACTAGATTTATTGTACAATAAATATTCATAGTATTCATATCAAAACAAGATTGTATCTAAATTTGATCATAACTGAAAATATTTATTTTTCATAAATAACATTCGACACATAAAACTAATTTTCAAACTTGATGTGTGTAATACCACAAAATTTTCAATAATACTTAAATACTATAATAATTAATAAATTTGAAAATAAATTGGAGGGTATTATGGTAAATTTCCATTAGAAGGGCATTAAGGATAGTCAAATTATTTGATGGGAGTTGCATCATTGCATAATCATTTTTCTAATCAAAAAGAAGTATTCATTTGTCCAAATCGAGATTCGTATGAGAGAGATATCGGATTTTTAATGAAGCTTGGCTGAAATTGTGTGTGGGCAGTAGGCTAGATTAGGTTGAGTCCTATAATTCAAATTCAGATTAAAGGAATGATTTAGTTTTCCTCCAAAGACCTTTTTTAAAAGTACGTAACTCATTTTCAGTTTCTTTCTCAGTTTTGAAATTGATCATTCCTCATCCTCCTTCATTCATCTCAAAACAACTTTGTCAATTCTTAACGAAATCCGATAAGACAAAGTGCTTAAAATCATGGTGAGATTCTCTATCGTCTGAAGTAAGAATTGAAGGCTATTATGAAGTTTGAGATTTCTGGAAATTCTAGACAGTGTAGGAAATTGGGTTCTTTAGCTTGGAATCGATGAGTGAATCTTCTTCAATCGTGCTATAGTGCTTTGATATTGGTATAAGATGGTTTGAGGCTAACCAAGGTTATAACTATGAAGTATACTGCCCTAAACGATGAAATTTGAAACTAAGAAATAAAAAAGAACATATTTTGTTTAGGAAATTTACCAAAAACCTGATTTGACACTAATCTGAATTAAAACCCAAAGAAATCCCAAAAATGATATGTGTGTGTGTGTGTGTCTGTATGTATGTATGTATATGTGAAGAACCTTAGAAACTTAGATTTAATATGTATATTTGATATAGAGTCATCAAAAACAAAGAAAAAAAGGAAAGAAACGAAATATGGAATCTAAAAATATAAAAACAAGATGTAAACTCGTATCTAGACTGTACGCCGATGCACCAGTGGGTGTATACCAGTCCATCGGTGGACAACGTAGATTTAGATTTTCAGGCACTCTCTTTCCTTAATCGAACTATTGTGCTTTGACCTTTAGCATGACATTCTTCTATGACCTTTGGCGACTTCTTTGACTTGTATAGCTGTTGTTTGGATGTGTAGCTTGGCAATGATGATGAGATATGAATGTAGTGTATGTAGTTTTTGAATGATGGAGGAATGCCTAAATCATGTAATGCATGTGGCGGGCCTTGATTCATGGTATTGGCATGCGGTCTTCTGTAAAGCAACGAGACCGGTCCAGGAATTTGATGTAGTCAAAAGTCGTCCTGTAGCACACGTGACAAGACTAGGCATGAGTCCAGTTCGTATTACTATTCTTTTTTGCAAGTGGAGAGACCGGAGAGTAGCGATAGACGTGTAATCCTTTATCGCAGGTGGTGAGACCAGATTACGTATCGGGGATTATTTATCGTAGATGTTCGGGACCATATCTTTTCTTAGATGGTGTAACATCATTCTGTTACACACTAGGCGTGACAAAAAGGTGTTATACATTAGAATTAAATTATGTTATATCACTGCCATAGTAATATACATCGATTATAGTAGTATACATCGATTAGACTGGCTTCACTTACGCAGACGTATGTCTGACCCACTCCTATATTTTAATTTATCTATATGGTTTAAGGTGATGGAGTCTAGTGTCGAGATGTACCAAGAGACGTGGACTTAATACATATTGTAAATATTGTATATAATTGTTGTAAATAGTGTGTACAGTAAAGGCATGATGTGACAGTGTGTGGATTTGATTTGATTTGGGTTGTACAAACATATGTAATAACATTATGTAATTAGATATATTTATGTGATATGATATTTTGTGAGACCATTTGATGCAAATTTCAAAGTTATTACTTAATATAGTTTTTGTTTTATGCTCTCTCTGTATTTGAATATGCATCATCATAATGACTCACCGTTTTGGGACTTCGTTGTGTAGTTATGAAGTTATGAAAAGGCAGGTTGTTACAATGTGTCCACTTGAAAATGTCATATGGTATGCTCCCACTATTTTTGTTGTTACTTGAACAACGTTTGGAATACAAAGCTCAATTCAAACACTCACTGTAGGCTATTTATTTCTTTTACTATAACTAATTTATAATCAAGAGTTTTTGATCTAATATCTCGATCTCAAGAATTGGATCTTATAGAGAACAAATTTTCTATAAGAAAAATACATTTGGAATCAAAATCATATTTCTTGTTCCATATTAAATGCATACCAATTTTTTAAATTTAATGTCTCTTCATGATGCATAAGTGACCATTCACCCTCTTTATCCCCACTATGTCAACATTATTACCATTATCAAACTTTCACTTTCTTTCAAAAAGGTCAAACCAAAAGCTATTTACTTCAAGAGTGCATCAAATTTCTTTACAAAAATGCATTCAGTCATCCTTAACATTTTAAGGGTATCAAATATGTTGCAGTTAATTTAACAGACCAAATTGACATTTTAGTAATTGACCCCTAGGTTCATCGTGTTGTTCCTGGCTCGGTGTTGTTTCTACACAACAGGATCATTATTGTAATCAATCATACTGAACAAATGATCTTGCACTATGGTTTTCTATCTTATTTAGAATGAAACATTTTCATCTAAATTCATATAATACAAATGCGACCATTCAATATGGATCATGTACCCATATACTGTGTCGTTTTAGAGTTCAAGACTCATAGAAGGCGATGCATAGTAGTGGGCAAATTAAGACTTCAATGACCAAGGTACGAATGTTTTTAATGGTTATATCATTTTTGTAATTGGATGGATCTTAAAGCGACAACATGCAGAAATATTTGTTGGTAAGTATATTTTACATTTCTTTGTTAATCTTTATTTCATTTATTTAGTATATTATAACGGATAAACAATTTTATCAATTATATTAATGATGTAAATTTAATTTTAGTTGATTATTCTAATATCACATATATTTTTATACATATTAGATGGTTTATTATATTTATCTAATAAGGCTCCCAAGGAATTCTATATCTCTCAAAAATTCTAAAAGGGGTACGAGGATTTCATAAACTCTTTTAATAGGTGTTAGGATCCGTTGATCATGTTACTACAACGTTGAGGGTGCTTAATAGATTGTAGTCCTCATAAATGATAATTTACCCATTACTAATTATATCTCATATATAACTCTTAACTTCCATTTGGTATGCTCTTGATCATCTTTATGACCATGAGGGCGCTCAACAAATCATAAAGTACATTAGATACCCTAAGCCCATCATTTCAAGTTATCATATGGAGAGTTATCGTAACCCTTAAGGGTGCTCAACAAAGTCACATAACATTCTTACTTAATTCAGGGATATATAAACATCACCTTAGATATTCTATGGCTTGAAGGTGCTTAACAACCATGAGTATGTAAGATACTCTATTTATGTTATAAATTTCAGAGAGCATTATTATTTTAAATTTTTAATTTAAAATAAATTTTACAGAGCATTATCGATTATTTAAGGGAGATGAGTATAACTGATGACATCATATCTCTTTATATATACTAATGTATACTCATTTTAAGTCTCATGGATTTTATTTTGTTTAACCCCCTCTTTACTTTATACATATAATATATATTTATTTATTTATTTATTATAACATTTATAATTAATTAACTTATATATATATGTGTGTGTATATGTATGTATGTATGTATTCTTTTCTTAATTAAACTTTTTTTTGACAAGCCAAGCCGGCTTTATAGTAGGCCATGCCGCTTATTATAAAATATGAAACATGTGTTCTGCACATGTACAGAATAGCTAAGGCTGGATTTGTAGTGGCCAGACTACTAATCAAATGAAATACATGCGTGAGGCAAAAACACCTCAATAACTAAGAAGAAAAAACAACACGGGAGCAAGGTAGAAGCACCTTGTCTACTAAATGACAAAGACAAATAGTGACCGGCATCAATACTACTGACAATAACAGCCACATGCCCTGTGACATGCCTAAACCCAACAAAAAGGACCGCTACGTTAGGCACAAAGCGCACAGAATCACTCGAATAAAAATATTTCCTACCCCAGCCATCGTCCTGTAGCAGTAACTTATTTTGTTGACCATCTTCCCCCGTAGTGGACAAAATCAAGCCTTCCCCTTCTATACGGTAAACCAAAGAATGCTCTACCCCCTCTTCTCCAACATGGATGTGGAAAGTATCGAATAACAGCACATATCTCATCTCAGAATCCACATGAACCTAACAAGTCTCACTACTCTGCCAAACAATGGAATGTTTGATAGGAGGGGCAACCGCAGGAGCAACAATCATAGAAGGCATAGAAATACACTCCATGGCATTACCAGACTTACCAATATCTGGGGCATAGGACCAACGTCCACCGAATTAGAGGGCCGAGGCTTCGGCGCCCACATCTTTAGAGGCGGCCGAGGCAATGGAATCTTCGAAGGGAAAGAGTGAGGCAGAACTGACCCACAATCCTCTATGATGTGACCAAAAGTCTGGCATGTCGTGCATATATTCGGTTTCCAACTATATCAAACCCGAACCTCTACATCATGACCCTCAGCAATCTAAATCTTAAGATTAGACAATAGCGGCTTTTCTGGAGTAATATCTATCAAGGCCTTAGCGTAAACAAGTATCTTCCTAGCAATTGTATTAGCATCAAAGCACTTAACCTTACCAACCAAGCTGGCCAACCAATCAAGCCCAATCATGGGTTACAAAATGGATGGTATTTGAGAGAAGTGTGCTCAGACAGGGATAAACAAAAACAGCTCTCCAGCCCTGTCAACCAAGGGGTTCCAAGATGTAATGATTAAAGGCTTACCTCCAATGAGGATGGTTCAGACTCAAGAACACGTTGTCTCTCATCAGGTCCTATAAATTATAGAAATACATCGAGTTATCAAAATGCATACAAAGACCACCTCTTAATTTCCAAACTTGACTACAACGCTCTTCAACAAGATCATACGATGGTAGAGAATCAAGGAAAAACCCTACAAAATATTCCGACCAATAGTCATTTCCCACTTACAACACCTCAATAGGGGGCATCATCAACCCACCGTCTTCAATAATATCATAGGATCCAGGGGTATAAACCTTCACATTTCTCGAAAGAGTAGTAAATAACGAAGACCACTTGTTAGTCTGGGGGGCAATGCTTGCACTAAACCTATTAGAGGCGCCCGCCTATTAATGTAAGTAATACAATTTGCAGGTAAAGTTTTGGAGTTGTCAATAGCACAAGCATCTGTTGTGCCATCATTCCTATCTGCATTACCAGTATCAATGGTTGTGTCGACAACATAAGCTCCACATTCAATGATTACATTGCCGCCAACCATATTATTACCAACGTCCATATAAACAGTTTCACATCCCAACGAATTCATCTCCACCCCAAAAACTAGCACATTCGTATCCACCCACTGGCCAGAGCCAAGACTTGTTGCCTCCACTAAGAGGTTGCAAATAGGGTTCGAGCACTTCTAAAAGGAAATCGCCTCAACACAAGAAATAGGCTTCGAATAAGCCACAGCTAGAGAGTTAGACAAAGCTGCAAATTAATTATCGGCCAGCGATGGAGCAGTGAACCTGGAGCTAGAGAGAGAAGCTCGCCTGGATTGAGGCAAACCTAGAGGAGGGATTCATAACTTTTGTATTTATGAATAAGTGAATTGATTAATTAAGCATTTTATTTAATAATAAATATAACTTTTATTTTTATGTAAATTTTTAAAAAAAAATTTACTTATTTATTACCTTGATAATATAATTTTAAAGCGATTTAAAATTATGTTCATAACCCATATAAATTTCAATTTTAATTTTAAACAATTTAAAATTAATTAATTTATAATCTTTATAAATTTAAACTTGAATTTAAACTAATTTTATATTCATATTTATAACCCTTTATAAAAGATTTATTATATTCAGATATGCTTATTTGAATCAACCTTAAGCCCCAAAATACATTTGAGCCTTCCACAAAAGTCATACCCACAAAAAGGAATCACTTTGATTAGCTAGGTCAAGCCCAGAAGCGGGGAGGTTTTCCATTTATAAAAAAGTTCCTTAATTAAGTATAATTCTCCTTAATTAAACACATTTTTCGTAGACCCCCATCTCACTGGGTTTTTTTAAAGAGACTGCACTATGTGTTGGTTAGTTATTCACATAAACACAACATGGGATATGATGTCGTTGTTGGATCAAGTGCATTGGTAGCAGGGGTAAAAGTGTGAATTTCAAAAAAGAAATCCTTCTATTAATTTGCACAAGTTCGTATTTTGTGTTTATGTGAATAAAAAATTTATACTAAATCATATTTAATATTTATTAATAAAAGAGTTTTGGTTATATTTTCAATTATTTACTTGTATTTAAGACATTCATTTATTTTTACTATTTAGTGATAGCATTTTATTATCAATTTAATTTAAGTTTGATTTATTAATTTAATTACATGTTTTAATATTTTAACAAGTTCGTATTTACAATAAAAATATTATAACTATATTAAAAGAGTTTATTTAACCCATGAGGTAGTATGGAACATGTGTGTAATTAACCATTGTGACTTATTGTTAACGAACATTATAGACTAAGGTCGTATGCCAATGATGTTGTCAAAAGAAATATGATTATGCATTAAAGTAATTACATTTACAATAACACAAAATATATATAATATAAACATATATATATATATGCAATTTAATGCATCCTTAAATTAATTAATTAAGATTCATATATGTATATGTGTATTTAATTTGGTATTATTCAAAATATATGTATAAATAAAAGATGTATATTTTAACTTTCATATAGATGTATTTGTTTAAAAATAAATCATTTAGATTCAATTATGCCTAATATATATATATATGTGTGTGTGTGTGTGTGTGTTTTAATTCATAAATGTTTGTAGGTTAAATGATATAAAACTTTGAATTAAAAAGGAGTTTTATATATCTGTCATTGTTTTAAATACAAGTTTTAGATTTTTCAAACAACCAAATTAAAAATGCAGTTCGACTTTTCAGATCCAAAACAAGTATAATAATGATGAAATGGTAAAGTCATTAAAAGGGGATTACATATATTTGTGATTATTTTAAATACAAGTTTTGGATTTCAAACAATCAAATTGAAAAATCATTTTGACCTTTTCATATCCAAAACAAGTATAATAATGAATGAAACATGTATATATACATACACATTTATATATATTTTAGATCAAAAAATTACGAAATCATATATATATATATATCATACAATATAGTTATTTTATTCATTATTCCATTATTAAAATTTTGGTTAAACAATTTCAAAATAGTTTTTTAATTATGGAAGAATTAACAATATGAGAAAGAGAGAAAAAAGGTATATGCATGATTATTACAACTATACTTAAATAATAAGTATTACCTCCTTCTTGTGATTGCCGATTTTTGAACAATTTGGGTATTGGTTATTTCCTCAATCTCTTTTGCTTCGCCAATGTTTTTTAAACTTTTTGATGGAGGCTAGGGTTACGATTTTCTCTGGTATAGGTTAGAGAAGGAGAACTATTTATACGCATTTATGGCCATGTATAGCAGACTACACTGTTCGAGTCGAACGGAGCGCTAGGCGTTAAAATTTTCTCAGGAGTCCAAGTAGAGCCTGGACAAAAATAAATGGCCATTGCATAATTTAATACAAATAAATTTTGTATTAATTAGCAATAAGAACAATAACTACATATAATGAGAAACTCAATTTGTGTTGATTAAACTATCACTATTTATTGTTGTAAAATGAGTAGGGTATGTGTGTGAATACACATACACATAATTAAAGTTTACCATCTATAAATTAAAACAAAATACAATTATAATTTGCAACAGTAATAAAATTTATACATAATGAAATTTATGCCATACTATAACTAAATATTTGTGTACTTGATAATTATGACTTCATAAAAAAGCACAATAATTGTGAACAATCTATTTTTTTATTTATAGTAGTTTACTCAAGGTTATATTACAAAAATATTTAAAATAGAATTTAAAATAAATGGAAATGAAAGTAAATGGACCAACCATTAAACCAAAATTCACAGAAGTGAAAGTTAATGAGTAATTATTATTGTACGTTTATTTTTTAAATTAGAAAACTAATTAAGTAAGATTTATGAAACATGAACGTTTATTTTGAATTATAAAAATAATATTTATTGAATGACTTTCTATGTATTTTGATATGAAATATATAAAGTGTAAATAAATTCTAAAATTATATTAAAAATGAAGAGCTTCAATAAATAAACAAAATAGTTAAGTATTCTTAGTGTTATTTTATTTAGTTCGGTCAAAGTAAATTTTTTTTACAGAAATGTATATATTCATAGCGCCTTAAGAAAATTTAACATTCAGATGGCACCTCGAACAAAGGACTATACAAAATGCCAAAAAAAGGCAGAGCACCAAATTTGCAAAATAGCGCATAAACAACGCCCAATGGAGCCTTTGATAGCATAGATAGCAGATGAGTTTCCATCTTCCAATCAACCATTGAACTTCCCATATTTCAGAACTCTTGCCCTCTCCTTACTCCTTGCATGGTCGACCACTACATAGGATGTTTGGACTAACAAACAACGACCATAAATGATTTAATACTTTAAATCATTAACATAATTAATTTATCCAAAAAAATTATTAATTAAATCAGTGTATAATATTTATACGTCGTTTTAAATAATCTTTTATCCTTTAAATACAAAATTAAATGCCACTAAATTTAATACAACATATTTTTAATTTATTATTAATCTATAACATTTATAAATTAATAATTTAAAAATAACTAACAACTCGGTTATGTTGACTCTTTGATGTGAGCTTCATCCTCAGTCAATATTTAAACAATTGAAATATTGAAGCTTGTATGGACTTTGCTGAAGTATAGTATTGATTACAAGTTCAACGCTTATAGACCATTAAGCCGAGATCCAATTTCTAGTCTATCTTAAGCTTATCTAGTAACGATATCTGTACACATATTCTTTTCATCATCACTGTATCACTTAGATATCTAGGTCTAAGGTCAAAAACTCTACTAATAAATGTATTTAATTGCGTATACCACTTATTGTCCTTCATTATGTTCGATAACAATTATCGATTAACCATTTACTCTGGCCAGAGTTTGACTTTAAGCTGACTAACAATTATAGTTATATTAACCTTCTACAACAATGGAACGTGAATCCTCTCTTGAGTAGTGTTTCACTTATTCTAGTTAAACTTGTATGCAATTATAGTCATGACATGGTCTCCATGCGATATGCTTGACCATAGTCAAAGTACATTATACCTACTTAAGATCGACGGTACTCTCAAGTTCGTAGTGTTTGTTGTTACCATGAGATCTTCTATTTTGACTTAGTTTTATTAATCCATAAAAGACTCTCGTCAATTCATTTTATGATTGTTCCAAACAACCACAAATATGTAACCCTTAGGTGTCCCAAACGGTCATGAGTAATTCACCATCCATCGTACGAAGAGCGTTACGTACACTAGTCTCAATGGATGTATTGATATCCTTTCCTCGATACATTTTGACTAGGAACATTTAAGAAGTAAGCATTTAGATATCGATTTAATACTCATGGTTACGAACACATTTGTAACTGCAATCGATTTAATACTCATGATTACGAACACATTCGTAACTGCAATCGATAAAATACTTCTCCTAAGTATTTTCTACTTATGCATGTTCAATGTATTTGATTCATTGTTTATATCTTTATATAAAAACACATATAAAAGAAAATAAAACCAAAAGCCTACTTTATTTAGAACAAGAATCTTATATAAGAGTAAAGTTACGTGATAAGTTAAATTATCACCCTTAGGGTACTTTCTTAATTCTATCAAGATGAAGAACGCAATAAGGGACATAGTGCCTTAGTTCAAAGAGCAACTCAAAGGCCTTACCCACAAGTTGGATAGCCTGGTGGTGTGAAAAGAAGGCTTGGTGCTGAAGGCTGGTGAGTTGAGGGAGGAGACATCTCGCCTTGAAGCACATCTAGCTTTAGTGGTTTTCAAGAACTTGACCTTATCTGATGAGACTGGTTGGATTAAGCTTAATAAGCAACCGGTAGACTTCTGGTTGAAGGGACTTAACACTATGGAAAAGGAGTGTAAGGAGATAGGGCAACAACATGATTATGTAGGGGAGTCTTTAGAGGATGCCTATTTCAACATGTACACTCAAGGTACTATCACGACCTCCATTCAAAAAGGCTTAATCAGGGAGGCAAGAATGACTACTAGGAGCGAAAGAAAGCTATTTTCATGCCAGGATTGTGATGCTTCTCACTTTTTAGAGGAAGAGATGATGGGTGTCTGAAAGGTATATGTTATCCTAGAGAAAGTAAAAGAGGAGGAGCATCAAAAGAAAGCAAGGGTCTCGTCAGCAATTTTTGAAATTCCTCACATGCTTTCTTTTGATCGGCTTATGCCCCCCCCCCCAATTGTTTGTGTTTCTTAGCATACTCCTTCTTCCACTTAGTACCATGTAGTTTTAACCCTTAAGAAGGCAGATCATTACCTCAAGCCTCTGATGAACCCAATGTCCCTAAGCCGGGTATGAATACCAATTTATCCTCATATAATACTATCCTAACTCCTTCATTTATAGAGAGGTATAATACATACTTTCCTATTCATCTTTCTATAGGTGGAATTACTAAGGTGGATCTGAGTGTCATAGTCGCTCCTCCCAGCAAAGGTTCTTTATGCCTGAGCTTTGACGTGTCTTTTCAAGTCTCAGAATAATTGGAGCAAATCGAAGCTCTTTAGGCAAACATCGAGATGGAGAACCATAAGTATATTGGCTTAGCCAATGTTAAGGGTTACTTTTAATCCCTAAGATTTAGGTTAAAGAAGGTCCATCCTCTAATTATCACCAAAGTAAAGATCGATAAAGCGAAGGAGCTGGGCTTGATTCCCAAAAAGATTTCACAGTAAAGCTCTCCCATACACATGGTTCCATTCCCATTGCGCCAAAGGAACCAAAGACACCAAAGGACTCAAAGATTACTGCTCATGACCATAATTCTTGGTCCTAGAAACACTTTAGATAATAAGGGTCTCCTTGCTTTTTATTTACCTCATTACTTTTGATATGTAAAGGTATACGACCAAAACATCTTTGATTTATCTTGGCTAATTTGGAATATCTTATAGACGTTGCCGAATGATGTTAGAAATCCTATTTTCATTCTGATGTTATTTATATGTGATGCATGTTTTATATTTCGCATGACATTGAACTATATGCTTTCTTTTATTTCCTGATCTTCATTATGTTATATGTCTAAAAAATATTTTGTACATATATATATATATCATATTATTATGTAAATATATTTCACATACCTATTCATGGTTAACAATAGTTGTAGGTTTGAATAAATATGCTTTGTGATCCACTTAACTCGCACACTTTCATTCAGCTCTTAGTACACTAGTTGAATGCCCATTTACTCATGAATTCAATGACATAAATACTTATTATAATTTTTCATCCTTCACCATTGACGTAGAAAAGGGGCTCAAGGAAGTTCGACTTGGCGGATCATGGCCAAAATACTTCCTTTGTGTGGTAAGTCAAGGCGGTTCGTCACTCCATCACTGTGAGACCACATCCTTAGGTTTTTCTAGGAAATCTGTTTCGACGTCTACATGGACACATCTCCTTTAAGAAATTATAGGGAAATTCTCCATTATCCTTGATAATGCACCTTCTTTAAGAACTTTATGGATATTCGACTCTCCATCTCAAAATCATTCGCTTTAATAAATCTTAGGGGATCATTTCACAGTTGGATATGAGAACATCTCTTTAGAGTTTCCTAGGGGGATTCGTTTCATAATCAAAGTGAAAATATTTCCCTTGAGGTTTGATTTCAATGTTAACATTAGGAGGATCGATCAACTCACATACTTCTATTACAAAGTGTTTGGACTTCTGAATCGAGTGAGTTCTTATGCACTATCAATATGGAAGCACTCATTGCATCTACTCTAAGTGGATTTCACGGTGTTTGATGAAGGACTACCTTTTTCAATAATGTTCATCTAATCATAGGAAAATCGATCCATCGTCAAATGTGGGTTCAATCCCGGTTGAGTTTTGTTAGGGTATAGAATATTGGGTGCATCAGATGTTGGATCCCACTAGTGGTGACTTGTGTCGAACTCACATTATCCAAGTTATTGACAAACTTTATCGATATAAGTTGGGCATTATATTTTATATTAATTTAAGACCATTGGTACTTTCCATTTGTCATGGCTTCACATAATCAATTCCTAATATTTAATGAAGTCATAGATTCTCGGTACCTATGAGTTGCAATAAACATAGTAATTATAATCGGTGTAGGAAATCAAAACATAAGGCAATCAGTTCCAAAAAGGCACACTAATTATTCACTACAGTAGAACAATCTTTATTGCATGATAATACATTTTACATAAAGAAACATTTAAATAAAGACAGTCTAACACGACTTAAGAAAAGTAATGATGAAGATTATGCACATTCCATGCTTTCTTGAATATTGCTCCGTCTTTAGTGCTCAGAATATAATCTTCGTTCTTTAAGTCTTTATTAATGAATAATCCTTTTCTAAACTAGGTCAATTTCACTAACATGGGAAAAATTCTATTTCAAGACCAAATCTCCTTCCTTAAGATGACGACTCTTAACCTTCTCATTATATTGCTTTACCACCTTCTGCCAATGAGCGGTATCTTCCAAGGCGACTTTAGCTCACTTTTCCTCAATTAGGTCAAGGGACATGTTTAGGGGCTCCTCATTCTCTTTAGAGTCATAATGGAAGCGTCGACATGACAAGAATGAAATTTTGACATGAACCATAGCCTACGAGCTATGGGCCAAGGAGAATGGGATAAGTCCTATTGCGGTCTTGTATGTGGTGTAGTATCCATAGCACGGGTAGGAGCTCGTAGACCCATCCTCCTTTGTCCTTTTTAATCACTTCTCGATAAGTGTCTTGATGATTTTTTACTACATCGAACCATTCATTGCCTTGTGGATATGCCAAGGCAGAGAAACGCATATTAATTATGTATTGATTGCAAAACTCAGCAAACTCTTCATCATCTTACTGTAACCTATTGTCGATATGATTTGTCGTGGGACTCCATATGCAAAAATGATGTTATGTACTAAAAAGTTAATTATCTTGGTATAG
This sequence comes from Allium fistulosum, assembly GCA_030737815.1. NCBI lineage: Eukaryota > Viridiplantae > Streptophyta > Magnoliopsida > Asparagales > Amaryllidaceae > Allium > Allium fistulosum. The sequence continues at coordinate 1,361,022,600 of CM060902.1, read as the reverse complement.
GATACCTTGGTAAGCAGGTTCGGCCTCTACCAATTCAGTAATGTAAGCAACCGCCACTGTTGTGTGCTTTGCTCGATCCTTGCTATAGGCAGTTCCCTGATCAGAACGATCCTCCACACATCAAATGGCTAAGGACTAAACATATGCATTAGCTTGGTGGGTGGTGATCTTGGGATCTTCATGAACCTTTAGCACTTATTGGACTTCCTTGCATATTGTATTGCATCGTTATTAAGATATGGAAAAAATACTCATATGTTAAAATCTTCTAAACTAGATTTTACCCTTAGTGTGGTTTCTATAACTACCTTGGTGTATGTTGTCTAATATACTCTCGATCTCATTTCCAGCTACACATATTACCAGGCATTAGAGAATACCCTTCTACAAAAAATTCCCTCTTGTATAACATATCATGGTGCCATCCATAATAGTTTCCTTACCTAGTTTGCTTGTGAGTAGAGTTTCATTAGTCAAATATCAATAATGGGAGTCTTCCGATTCACCTTGCTATATATTATTGCCACAATGTTGACATTGTCGAAGTTGGGAGTAGGTAAGTTTTTCGCTAGAATTGATCCAAGGCACCTTGAATGAAAAATATACAATATGCTATTTTTCTTCTAGTTTTGGGTACATTGACTCAAACCTAGTGAATTGTTTGCTGAAGTAATATACGAGCTTTTGCACACTAGGTTCCTCACACACCAATGTCACTCTCAAAGCATGAGCGGCCACGGCAAGGTATCGGTATAAATCTTCTCCTTCCATAGGTGTGGATAGGACTGGTGGTTTCTGCAAATGCTCCATAAGTTGTAGGAAGTGGTTTGGCATTCATCAGTCCACTTAAACTGTCCATTCTCCTTTTTGACAATATTGAAATATGGAACACGCTCATTTGTTGCCTTCAAGATGAATCAACTCCAGGTTACAGCTTTTCCACTTAGACTTTGCATCTCTTTTCAGGTTTTTAGGATCTTTATATCTTTCAAAGCCTAGATTTTCTCTAGGTTAGCTTTTATTCCTCTACCATGTATAATGATACCAAGGAATTTCCCTAATGCAACCAAAAAAGAACATTTCAATAGGTTAACTTAGTTCTATTCTTTTTAAAGCACTTGGAAGATCTCATCCAAATGGTCTATATGATCCCTTGCATGAGCATGTCATCTACATAAACCTCCATAGTTCTTCAAATTTTCCTAGTAACCATCTTGTTAACCAGCCATTGGTGGATGGTCTCAGCATTCTTTAAACCGGTTGACATCACCTTATAGTCATATAATTCTAGATCAATAATGAAGCTAGTATGCTCTTGGTCAAGGATATGCATCACTGTTTAGTCATATCCAAAATATGCATCCATGACTGAGAGTAATTCATGTCCAACTATTCCATCCACCAACTGGTCAATTCTCAAAAGTGAAAAATAGTCCTTAGGACATGCATCATTCAAGTTTGAGAAATCAATGTAAGTTCTTTATTTTCCATTTGACTTTTTGAACAAGACAGGGTTAACTATCCATTTTGAGTACAGAGATTCCCTTTTGAAATCATTCGATAACAGAGTTTTGACTTCCTCGTTAAGAGTTGCAAATCGGTTTGAGCCCATGTTCTTCTTTTTCTGCTTAACTAAGGTCACTCTTAGATCAATGTTTAATGCATAACATGTTATATCAAGAGAGATCCCAAACATATTGGCATGAGACCATGCAAACACATCTTATTATCCCTTATAAATTCCATGAGCTTTGCTTTTGTATTACGATCAAGGTTAGACCCAATTTTCATCATCTTAGTAAAATCCTCCATGTCAATATTTACAAACTCCATAGTCTCTATTGGCCTAGTTGTGGTCTCCTCTTGTTTACCTCTCTGACCTAATTCAATTGGAGGATCACTCGTCAACCCTAGTGAGGGCCCTTTCTGTAATTGTTATGCATCTGAATTCATAATGTAGAGGCCTTTTCTACATTCTTCCACCTTTACAAGCAATAACTCTTACGAGGTTCAGCCACGTAACATTCATGTGCCGCATCCTGGTCCCCTTTGATGATTTTGACCTTGTTAGAGGTTGAGAACTTCATCTTCAAACATCATTGGGCTGGAACTGGTATAGAGTTGGAGAGGGTCAATTCCCTAAGTAAACGTTGTATGCCAAGAAGTCACCCACGAGTATAAAGGTTTTCTTTTTGATTGTTGATATTAATCGGTCCCCTAGCATAACGAACAAAATGGGTCTCCCCAACAGCCTCATTCATTCACCTCTAAAACCATAAAATGGCTTGTTGAATGAATTGACATCCTTTATTGATTACCTCATTCTGTCGAATGTACTCTTAAACAAAATATTAATGTAGCTTTCACTATCCTCGAGCACCCGATGGACCTCTACCAACTTGAGCATGGCTTAGATTACCATCAGATTGGTGTGAAGGTGTTGCTTTACATGTAGATCCTTTTCAATGAACGTAATTGATGTATCATTGTGGGTAGGAGTCTTCAATTCTCATTCCTCAACCACTGCATAAACAAACTCTTCACCATGCTTGAGTGATTTAGCATACCTTTCCATTTTTTTCCCAACTTTTATCGGCCACATGTGATCCTCAAGTGTACAGGATACAATCCTTTCATTTCCCCTAGCTGCACCAGTACCCTCTCAGTTGTCACCACACAATGATTGCCTTGGTAGTTGATGCACAGGAATCGAGGTATCATTAGGGTCTTTGACGTACCTTTGCAGCTTCTCCTTTCTTATGTATTACTCTATGATGTCACTCAAATGGTGTCATTCATTAATGTTATGTCCATAAGACTCGTGAAAGCGATAATACTTCCTCAAGTTCAAATCCTTCTTGGTTGTTTTCTTAGGAGGCGGCCTTTTGTATTTCAAGTTCGCTTGTTTAGGCAGATCGATTTTTGATGGTATCATTCAGATCCATATAAGCATCAAACCTAGGACTGGGCCTTTATTTTTTTGTTCTTCTTTCTTATTGCCAGAGTTGCTTTGATTATTAGCTTTCTTCTTTCTAACAAAATCATAGCTAGCTCCATTCGTTGTTGCATTCACACTAGAAAACTCTCTAACTCGTGTTGATCCATTAAGCTACCTTTTCGATGCAACATCCTCCAATCTCGTATATTTAGTTATCTCATAGTTGAACGCCTAAATGATGGTTGGCTTTTCCTTGGTCAACTTACCAAATTTTCATCCATATTTTGTATGTCGGTGACAATAGCATTAAAACAAGTAAAAAATAGCCTTAAGGACTCATCACTCCTTTGCTTGACATTAGACAATGTGTGGGTGTCCTTTGGTCATTCTACATGAACATGAAATCGACTGTTGAACTTCTCATGCAACATCGGCCATGAGCTGATTGGTCCTAGTGGTAACCAACAGAACCACATAGCTGAGAGATCGGATAGAAATAACGGAAAGAATTTGCATAAGATTCCTTACATAGTTCCACTCATCAACATGTGCTGGGTGTACAACTGCAAATGGACTATAGGATCTGTCAACCCATTGTAAGGTTCAATGGTAGGCATTATAAAATGCTTAAGATTGCTATCAATTTCTATATCATATGTAAATGAGCTTCTTATCCTAGCTCCAGTGTCTCTTCGTGCTCGTAACCTCTGAATATTTTCCTTAATTACTTGACTGGTCATGTCTTCAGGTTTAAGGGACTATCCTCCTTTGGGTTAAGTAGAGTGCCGGCTAGTGTGGTTATCAAGCTTTTCTCTTCATGGGGAGTGTTCCCGTCGTTCATGCCAATGATTTCTAGAGGGTCATTCATGAGCATGACACTTGCTCCTAGAGCACTCCTTATGAGCTCTACGCCCTTCATTAGCAAGCTTATCAGCTTTAGTATGGGACTCATGGCAAGAACGACTAAATTTAACCATAGTTGGGCCCGATTTGTAGCAGTGAAAATCCATATAGTATCGAATAGTTCCTCAAGCCTAGCTTCGGGATAAACTTTTGCACATATTGATTGCCTCTTGTACTCTCTCCATCTCATCATTTTATCATTGTGCTTATAATTTCTACTAGAATACGATCTCCTCCTTCAATCCCATCCCTGACAACAAGATCTTTCTCGTTCTTCAGTGTTGTGACCAGTGTTTAGCTAGTGTCCAAGGCATGTCAGAAGTTGGTCCACCATAGTCTGTTATTGGGTAGCAAAATGGTCATTTTGTTTGGCGATGACTCTGACCAAGTCATCTGTAGTAACCATTTTAGATAATGAAGGTGTTCTCCCCAACTATTCACCATGGATCTTTATTGGTAAATTTGATGTGTTCCCCATCTTTGGTGGTAGCTCCAACTCTGTTCTTAGATTTTGGAGGAAATTTACAAGGTTTCCTGTGTCGAATCCACGGTGAAGCACCAAAAATGGGCAAATATCCCATTGAATTTATATAGAACTGCAGATACATTATGTATTCTATAGTTATGGATTACAAACAGTTTGTATGAAGTTGTAGACAAATCACAGGTAAACAGCATGAAAAAAAATGCAGGGAACACAAGAACACAAGGTTTTTATAGTTGTTCAGTTAAGAGACTATCTACATCCATTTTGATTCATTATTCATTTCCTTATAGATCTCAAGTACAATGTAGATATAAAAAGTACTATGATTTATTTATCAAAAGAAATGAAAATAACAACTTTAAGAATTCTGTTTGTTATATATTGTTTGGAGTCTTTTGGAGTAGAGAAATTGTCATCATTATTGTTCATGCTTGACGTATTTATAAGTATCAAGCAAAGATGAAATACAGTCCATATTTTCTGAAAAAATAGGAGCTTTCCATATATGATACATTGTGACTGGTACAAATTGGTTCAACAGAAACCGGTTTAGTATGCGAACTACCGAAATGATTTCCTTGTCCGTTATTTTTTAATCGATACCGAACCGTGAAAACGGTTTGATACTCTATTACTCCCTGAAATGTTGCTTCTTTCCTTTAAACTCAGAAGAATATAGGAGAAATTTTGCACTAACTTCAACTACCGAACCATTTTCATGATTCGGTACTACTCCATTCGGTACTGAAGAATGGTTTCTTACTACTATCAGATTTCTATTCGTTATCGAACATAATTCAATGCTTAGTGGAAAAATTTTCTCTCGTCTCTTTAGCTAACCATTGACCTTCTTGTTTCTTCTTCTTACCTGCTTGATCGTCCGGTGGTAGATTTCTAATAGGTCTTTTATCATCTAAGTGTCTTTCGATGTTTCTCTATATATGACGTGTTGTGGGTAAAAACACCAATTACACAATTCCTTATAAAATTTTCATGTAAGAGACCACTTTCTAGTCATAATCCATCTTTCATAAACATGAAGACTATCTCTAATAACTTTCCCAGAGCCCCTTTATTTCATTTTTTATTAGAAAGTAAGCATTATCTTTGGAGTAAATCTCAAATTCCCCTACTGCAGACCAGGTTCTCTCTTTATATGCCTTAAAATACAAATAGTAAGGTTTTGCTCCAATGGCACGTTCCAAAATAGTACTATCAAATGATTTCATACTTTCATGAATAACCTTCTTAACAACAACATTTTCTTGGTTATTGATGGTAATTGGATGGGTACACTTTAAATTAAAACCATTATTATCTAAACTACAATAAATAATCTCTTTACAAGAACTGAATTTTTGTTTCATTTTTGATTGAAAACACGATGCTCATTATCGATAAATTGCAACATCAAAACTTGCATTACTATATTTATTCGTCCTTGAGCCAAAATGATCCCACCCTTTCATAGTTGCCTCTATGGTATGATTGTGCATTGTTGAATTATTCTCTTATTTCGATCAATATCAATTAGTCAATTGTCATCCATTAGGGTTTCGTGATCTATCTTAATACATAGACAATTATCTCTACCTTTTTTATTTAAGCCCTCGACATTAATGATTTGCTTACATTGTTACCAGGATCCAGAGGACTACCTCAAATCATGTAAATTCTCATTCTTATATATACTTTATTTAGCTATGGATTCCTAATTTTAATTTAGATAGGAAAAAAGTTTGCAAACGTCATGTATTTATTGGAAAATGGTACTTTATAAACGACAAACAGCACCATTATATACTTCCATAATATGCCTCATTAAAACCTTACAACCCCCCTAACCTTGATAGGTGTCTTGCAAGGAAAAAGAGTACATATTAGTTTAGCATATTAACTTACAATGTAGTGTTTTAAATACAAAAATGGGGCTCTGATGGGTCCAGCGTATCAAATAGATGAGAGAGTTAAAATAGAGGGATCACTCAAAACCATTTATATGAATAACCGGACCCAAAAAGAAAAAAACTACAATTCTACAACAAAGAAATTAAAACAAGGCATTAAATAAACTACATAAAACCATCCAAGCACAGCTACCAGTCTCCAACACTTTACCAGTTCAATGCATTTGTTCTTCATTTCAACTCTTCGAACTAGGGAAACAAAGCATTTCATATCTGAGAAGAACTTATGAACATCTGCTTCAAAAATTAGGCTAAGCTTGTTGATTCTTCTAATAACTTCAATCTATAACAAGTCACCTAGACCGAATCACAATTTTGAAAGAGATGTTGATTTAGTAGGAAAAAACTTATTGACAGAACTACTGCTTTATGGGATTTGGTTCAAATTTGATGCCAAATTCTACAAAGATAAGTTATTTACCTCCGATATATATTGCTATGATGTTCAAGTTCGAGAATAAATCTATGCAATCCTAAAGTAAAAATACTGATTCGATTTCTTTAGGCATTTGAATCCCTTTAAAAATTCGTGTGTTTCTTTCAAACTATATGTGCCACATAAGAGTAGTAACTGCAACACTAATCAATTGTTTGTAGATGTGTAAGCCTTGATTGATGTTAGCTAGTTGATCAAACATTTAGGTAATATTATCGTAGTTGAATGATGTGATGTTTAGTTTGTTTCAGATGTTTTCCTAACATGTCTTAATATATGAACATCTGAAAATAAGTTATCTGTATTTTCCTGCTGTATGTAGCATAATTGGCATACCTGATCTATATTATTGTTCCACCCAAAGATTTTGTCTTTGGTATTAAGCTTGTCTAGTCTTTCCAGTAAATCACATACTGGCATTTTTGGAGCACATTTGTTGTCGTATATCATTTCACACCAATTAAATTCGATTTACTTCTTACTTGATTCCAGGCATATGCAAAGTCAAATTTTCCATTGCTATTTGGCAAGCAAAACCAAAAATCTTTTCTCTCCTAGAGATTAATTTTGTTTTTTTTAATTGCTTGGCTCATAGGTAGGTAAGCAAGCTAAGTTTCCACTCCATTCATTATCAGTGAGGAGGTAGAGGACTTTCTTGTTGGGGCCACCAACCACTTAAAAGCATTATTATCCCAAATTATCTATTAATAAGGTACCATTAATTCATGGATCATACCATATATTTGTGTCTTCTCCATTAGCTATTTTTTTATCAATGAAACCCTTGCACCATTGTCTAGCTTTTAATAAAGTTTTCCAAGTATGAGATGCACTGTTATTTGTTTGTATAGTCCAAAAATTCCTATGATTGTGGTATTTATTATACATCCACTGAGTCCACAGACTGTCACCTTGAATGAATTTCCACACCAGTTCAATTTCTACTGCCTTAGCTACATCATCAAGTCTTCTAATACCAAGCCTGTCTTCAAGCTTGGTTTTGCACACATCATTTCACCACATCATGTGTATTTTAGATTTCCAAATAAAATTAATGCATATGGAATTGATTTTATGTATTATACGTGCTGGTAGGTGAATGAGTTGGATCCAAATACTGACCATTGGGTAAATGACTGCTTTAATTAGCTCGATTCTACCACTAATATTTAGTTCTTTATTGTTCCAGTAAATGAATTTCTTATTGATTTTGTCGATAAGTGGGTCAAAATCTCTTTCCTTTAATTTATTATGAGATAAAGGAATTCCAAGGTGTAACGACCCCAAATTTTATATACATTTAAATTAATAATTTATTGTATTTTTGAATAAATGTAGTAAAATAAATTGATTAAAGTGATACGAGTTTCCCCAGATTCAAATATATTCTGTATAAATCATTTAAATTTAAAATATTATGTATATATGTATATATGTGAATATATATATTTGGGTATATATGAGTAAAATTGAATATATATATGTATATATTTGATTTGAATTTTAATCTTAAATAAATGAGTTAGAAATAAATGGTTTAATAATAAATGATAATAATAAATATTAAAATTGATGGTTAACAATGATTTCAAATTTATAAAAAAAATACAATATGATAAATATTAAAGTAAAATAATAATCATGAATTAAGCTAGAAATAGAAAGCAATAATAAAAGATAAATATCAAGTAAATACATTTGCTAAACTTTAACCACTAATTAAAAATAGAAATCATCTATATTACAAGATAATAAGAAATAAATAAAATATAATATATAACAATATAAAGTAAATATATATCTTAATCTCATCAATACAAAATAATATAAATGGTATAAATTACAAAATAATAAATATTAGAATTGGTGATTTATGTTAGAAATAAAAATAAATATAAGATAAATTTTAATAAAAATAGGAAGTAGAACATTTGCTAAATTCCAACAACATAATAACTATGGGGATTCATTTTTGTTTCAAAGCAATAAGACAAAATACAAGATAAGAAAAGAAACAAAAATACAAAGGATAAAATATATTCAAGTATGTAACAATATAAAGCAAAACAAATAAATCATATTCATGTACAAGTTGAAAAGTAAACATTTAAACCTGGAAGTAAACAAAGAACAAAAAAATAAATGGTTATGAACAAAACATATAAAAGATAGAAATAAACTTGCAAAAGCAAATATATATGCAAGTGTAAACAAACAATATAAGTATAGAAAGCTTGCAAGAGAAGACACTCAGAAATTTCTTCATCTTGGTACATGGTAATTTAATGCAAGCCAGAGTTTTATCACCTCAGCCCCCAAACGAAAATATCCCTGCCAAACCATTGTACAAACAAGGAAAAAAATATGCACCCTGTACAAAATGTACACCCTGTAAACCTCTTCTTTATATCAAGCCTTTTTATTTTATTTCGTCCATCTTAAACTTAAACAAATGCAAGAACAAGTTTCAGCTTCAACTGGAAAATCAAACAACTGAAAAACAAAGATAATCTCCAATCTTAAAACTTGGAATGATCAACTCAGCAAACCTGGAATCAAGGCAGGCTCTGTTTTCAAGCATTCCAGAAAGATCAACATCAAGTTTTCAAACTTTAGATCAAAAACAAATGCAAGCTTCCACATTCAAATCATATTCCAGGATTTAAAAATAATAATAATAGAAGTTTCAAAACCTGATCCTCTGTTCTTTGTTCTCTTCCCTTACTCACAGGTGAGCAAACTTTAAATTTTAAACCCAGATCTTTTGAATCTTATGCCTATGATGATAGTGTTGATGGATGTATCTGCTGGTTCATATGTATATCCTGTATATATGTATGTTTTTGATCTGTGCATGTCTAATATCAGGCATATTGCCTCTGCTTGGAAAACAGGTTTTTAAAACCTGTTTGAAAATATAAATCCTTCTCCTCTGAATTTTTGTTAAACTTTAGAATATAAACAAAAGTTGTTGTTAGATTATGAACTAAGTTTATAAAATTTATTTAAGAAGAAACAACTTATTATTGTCTCTGGAAAATTTTGCTTACAGGCAAACAAGAAATATGGTGATAAATTAAATTGTTATAAAGTACTCATTTAAGTTCATAATCTAAATCTTCAATGGAAAATAAGATTTTTAAAGTAAGAATGGTAATCTTTTGTTTTATATTTTACGAGCAGTTCGTATTTGAACAAGATTTGTATTTTTTCCATTTTCTGACAATCGAACCAATTTTAAATGTTGGAATTTTGTTGGAAGCAAATATGAACATCGATGATTTCGAGAAAAATACGAGATGATTTTATCTTTCATCGTGGTTGGTGATCGAAGTCGATCTAGGGTTTAAGCCCTGTATGTTGTTTGTTGAAGTCGCGAGGCATTTTCATCGTCGACATGATGTTTTGGGCGATCGCGATGGGGGGAGGTGGATCGTCGAAGTATGGCGAGGCTTCGGCCAGGTTCGCGTCGTTTCTGGGGTCGTGGTTGACGAATGTGAGGCATTTACAGGTGATGGTTTTCTTGTCGAGTTCGTTCCAGGATTTGGAACGAAGTGTTCGTTTTCGATTTGCGTTTGTATTCTTCGATCTGGGTTCGATATCGTGTTCGCATGGGGTTGTGTGACCGGAGTGGATAGTCGCGACGATCTGAATTGGCCGTAGGCGGTGGGACATATGCACGGGGTTGGGTGTGTGCACTGGGGGAAGTTTTGTTTGGAGAATACGTTGGGAAACTCGAAGGCAAACTCGCGTGTGTTTCGGGGGCAACTCGAAGATGTTGGAGTTGGGTTGGTCTCGGGGATGTTCTCGTGTGGACTCGAAGTAGCGATGCAGGAGGGGTAACTCGAGATTGGTTCGAGTAAATTGAAGGTGTGGCTCGGGTAAACCTGTTTTCCAGGATTAAACAGAGACTAGTTTCTGCTTTGAAAATTTAAAACTAAATTTAAATTATAAATCCAGGTTTAAACTGAGTTTAGAATTTAAAGTTAAATATCAATTCAAGCTTAGGTTGGAACTTAATTTATAAATAAATAAAGTTTTAAATTTGAACTGTTTTCAAATAAAAGTGTTTAAGAAATTAAAAGTGTATTTTCAAGTTTTAAATTTAAATGGACTTTGAGATTGTAAATGAGGAATTTAAACAAAGTATGGATTTAAATCTAACTCTGGATTTAAGATTTTGAATAGAATAAAGTTTTATAAATTCAAATGTTTAAATAAATTTGAGTGTAAAGTTATACATTAAAAATGTGAATACAAAGCGAATTTGATTTAAGTTCTTTTAGATACGTTGATGAAGGTCATTAACTAAGATTTTTGGATAGTTAATCAATATGATTAATTTTAACAATAAATTTAGATTGATTGATTTAATAATAATCAATGGTGGAATTATTAAATATAATTACTTAATGACAGTAATTAAAGCATTAATTATTCAGAGTAATTAATTGAGTTAATTTGATTAGTTCAAGTCAAATTTCTTAAGTTAATCTAGAGTAATCACTTGATAATTTGAAAAGTATAATTACTTAGAGAAGTAATTAATAGATCACTACGGAATGTAATAACTTGAATGATGATTAGGAATCAAGGATAATTTTTTGTTAATAATTAATGAATGCGATTAATTAAGACTTATTAAATAATTAAAAGTTAATTGATTCATTAATTAAGATTGATTAGTTAATAAGTAAAAGTTAACTAATGAAGGATGAAAGGGAAATTATTTCAAATAAATTGTAATTAACTTATGATAATTAACCCGGGTTAATAATTGATACATCGGATAAAATTTAATTAGTTGATTAATAAAATTTACTGGTGAATGTTGGATTTGACTGAATGATTGAATTGTTGATATTCCCTGATCTGTGATGCTTTGTGATATATTCTGAGTTGTGTGTAATTTATTTATCTGGGATGATCGGTAATTTATTTATCTGTGATATATATATCTGTGATCTGTGAATAAAAGATAAGCGTTATATCGCTTATCAAATATATCGTTGTATTTGAATCTGTGATGATGCGATGATTCATGATGTTGCACTACTGTGTGAAACCCCTGGACTACACCTTTACACACACAAATATGGATTTCACGTGGAAATCGGTTAAGTCACAGATAATTTAAATTTTATGTTTTTGAAATTGAAATTTTAATTTCAATTGATTTTGAAATTGGAAATTTGGGTTTAAAGTGAAAAGCTTTTGAAATAGAATTTCAAAGATAAGTCTTATTTTCGAATAACTTGATTAAGTTTTGGAATTTAAATAATTTGACTTAAATTTGAATTCAATATTTGGAATTGAATTCCATGATTGGAATTTTGATTAAAGATATTATAAATGTGTTTTATATGAATTTAAACCACTTTTAAAATATTGGTTTGAGAATTTGAATCTAACCCAAGAACCTTAACTCGTATAAATGAATCAGATTTTCAAAATGAAACTGTTTATTTTAAAAGAATAAAAGCTTTCAGATAAGAAATGAAATTCCAGTTTAATTAAAGGAATTTCAAGATTAAATAGAAAAATGGGTTTCCAAGTTATGAAATGGAATTGTTTTTGAAAGCGATGAATTAAATCTGTTTATTTTTAACAGATTTAAAATGATGATTTTTTTAACCAATTGAAATGGAATTGTTTTGAAAGCTAACGATTAAATCTTTGTTTTAAAGATTTAATGGGTTAATCCAATTGAAATGGAAATTAATTTGGAAAATCTATGAATGAATCTTTTGTTTAAAAGATTAAAGTGTGGAAATTGTTTAAACCGTAAAGGTTGAATCTTTTTGTTTAAAGATTAAAAATGGTAATTTATTAAACCATTTGAAAAGAAAGTTTGGGTTTAAGTTGTGACTTAACTGAAATCCCAATATCCGTATATTTTAAAATATTACGCTCATTATTCGGTTTAGCCGGGAGAGGACCTTTGTGTCACATAACTCATTCCGAATAATGATACGTCGTATATGGATGACATTTGAAGACCGGTGTTGAAGACCGGGTATTTGCCAGAACGATAGGATGACCTATCGATTGTCTCTGCACTGAGTCGCGCCGGTATAGAGATCTCCTAAGTGATGGGAAATCCGATCGGGATTGTAAATACCCGGATTTGCAAGGGCTTCTTCGGAAGTGCCTTCGGTTCTGTTCGAACCCGAAACAGACTTGTATGGTTACATGTCTGACATTACACTTTGAGATATAAAACCGATTTCTTTCAAATACATTTTTGTTGGTGGCGGAGAATTTATTCTCTTAGCTTAACACCCTTCTCTGAGACGTACGAGCTCAGAGTTTATGTAGTTGAAGGTTATCAGCAATATACTCCCAATTTGGTAATGTGACATGCTGAGTGTTGCTGTGTGATCATTGTTTGATCATTTGTGATATGATCATTCGATTGATCATTTATCTTTGTGATCATTACTTTGATCATCTGTTGACCCAAAGCATGGCTTTGTGCCAAAGCGTAGCTTTGTGCACGAGACCTCTTCGGACCTCACAACCCGGAAATGGTCGAAACAGGAATATGCGGCAAGGTTATGAGGGTGCGCCCTTTAGGGTATGTCATTTCCTTCTGGAAAAGGGTGGTATCAGGTATGGAGCCCTGGTATTTAACCTATGTGGATACTCCGATCTCATTTATTGTGATTGTGTGTTTATCGAGGCGCCTCGGATAAAGGTCCCAAAGGACCGGGGGGTGGCATATTCGTGAGTTACCTGGTACAGGGGTAACCCGGCCTTGTGTTGGTAGAGAGCAGTTTGTCTCTCGGGACGTCCAGCCAGAGGCGATCCCATTCGGCAGTAGGAAAGGAAGTTCCTTAGCCTGACCATTTGTTGGAAATCCATTTCCCAATACGGAACTTGTACGGTTTTAGTTGTAGAACCTGCCATTTACTTATGGTGGTCACCACTGTTTAGATGGTAGCTATAGTAGGCATACGATACTGGTCGTATGTTGGCTAAGATTAATATTATACTTTTGAAATGTTTTCTTCACTATGCACTAGTAATAATATTCAATGATTTGTTTTGCGTAGTAAGCATCTTTGACTATCATAAGGAGAAATCTCCTCCGATTCTGCGTTTGCATTGTGTGTGTGTGCGGGAGGCCTTATGGTAGTTTCATTTTCCAAAAGCATTGCGGTTTTCAATGTTTAAAACTCTTTTGGTGATTGTTTAAAGATAAACTGTTTTTGTTGCTCACACCAATCCCACGACTGACTCGGAGTTTATTGTTCATTTCCTAAACTCTGGGTGCTCACAAATTTCCACACGAGCAGTCTAGAGTTGGGGTTTTCAGATATTCAGATTGAGTAGATTATCTGGAGCTAGTCAGTCCTTGGACGACTGACCTTGTTTCCGCTAGCTATGGATTGGAGCATTCTATTGGAGATATTCTATCCACTACTGGTGTTGTCTTTTCTTTCCGCTGCTATTTCTTGTATCTCTGATATTGTTGTATCATATTGATATCATGGTTGTATATCATACTGGATATTGTATTCATTGGATTGTATATGATATCATCTATTTTTATTCCGTTGTGTTTTTATATTTAATGGTGTTATAAGTTCGGAGAACCAGATTCGGCGTTTGAATCTACGGCATTTTGAGTACAAGTGAAGTACGGGTGCCGATTTTCGAAGGTCGACTTTTGGGTCTTCACACAAGGTATATAATCGGTAAGTTACCAATGTCGACCTTAATAGTTTATGCAATTATGTGCTTATTTCTTGCTCCTTTACTAAAGAAAATATTGGATTTATTCTTATTCATGACCAGTCTAGTTGTGGCTTGCATTACATTCATAATTGCTTTGAGAGTTTTTGTATTGTCTACAGTAGCTTTTGACATTATTAAAATATCATCGGCGTATAAGAGATAAGTTACAATAGGATCCACTTGATAAGTTGGCAATAAGTTACCCTTAAGTAATTCTAAATCAAGCATAATGGTATAGAATTCCATGGCTATTGAGAATAAGCAAGGGGATAAAGGTCCCCATGATTTAATCCCTTACTAATTTCAAAAAAATGAAAAGGGGATCCATAAACTAAAACGGAAAATGAAGGGATAGAAATGCACTCATAGATGAGACTAGCAAATTGGTAGGGAAAACCCATACAAATCAGCATATGATGAACAAATTCCCTACTTATCTTATCATAAGCTCAGACCCAGCCCGGAATGTTTAGAGGCCCTAGGCAAAATCTCTTCCAGTCCACAAAAACGTAAAATAAATCCAAAGTACATGATAACAAAATCACAGATTGATTTAATATGAGAACGCAAGATTTGAACCTGGGCTTTCAATAAAGTTGTTACCTACTGTTACCACTAAGATATGTACCGTTTCATTTGCAATTTGTACACTATAGTTTATAAATAAAACTTCAAAAATATTTTGAGGCCCTCAAAATATTTAGGGCCCTAGGCCACCGCCTAGGTGGCCTAGCCTTAGGGCCGGGCCTACATAAGCTTTATGTAAATCAATTTTCAAGCATAAATTGTTTGAATTTTTCCTGTTAAATGCTTTGACCATTTCGTAAGCCATCAAAGAATTTTAGTAATTATCCTTCCTGGAATAAATGCATTCTAGTCTACTGATATTAAATCATTCATATAGTCTCTCATTCTATTGCGTATAAGGTTAGCCAGAATCCTATGAATGACATTACATAACGATATAAGCCCATAATTAGTGATATTCTCTCTAGATCTGGCTTTCTGGAATCAGACAGATAAAAGAATGGTTTATTTCTCTAATAATTTAACCTGAAGTTTGAATTCCAACCATATCTCCCATAAACCCATTTTAATTTGCTCCTAGTGAATTGTGAATTTTTTTGCATTCATGCCATCAGGTCCTGGTGAGCTATTATCATCAATCTGAAAACGGACTGCTTTGATTTCTTCCAATAAAATAGACTATTCAAATTTTCTCTTGTCAGATAAACTTATTCTTTACAAGTAATGCCTAAAAATTGATGCTTTACATGAGATGGATTGAATAAATCTAAGAAGTAAGCAATAGCTTCTTAAGCAGTTTTCTTTGATGTTGAAATTAAATTACCATTTTAATCTAGTGTACTTCCCCCTTCTGTTTATTTTAGGGATAGACATTTTGTTGTGAAATTTTTTGGTTATTTTGTCCCCATGAGTCAACTATTTCAATTTCATTTTTTGGTTGTTCTCTGATGGTAGTTTTCTCATAAGATTTGAAAGGTGGTATGTTTGCTGTGCATATAGTACTGTAATATTTTAATCCATTGGCTGGTGTACAAGTTGATCGTATAATGCATTGTCCTCTTCTCTTAATTTATCATAAAGAGCTTGACTGTTACCTCTGGTTTTTTCCCTTGATTTCAGAGCTAGTTTTGTTGCTTGCAGTTTACTGAGAAAAATGAATAGAGGGTTGCCTTGAACATTTACGCTTAAAGCATGTTGGACTATACTTCTGTAATCATCATACACGCCCCATGAATTTTTATACTTGAAAGGTATTCTGGTATTAACAAAATTGTTAGGTGTAAACTTGACTGATATTGAAGTATTATCACTTAGGGAGTGATTGCCAAAGCTAATTCCAAATTCAGTGATTTTATCAAATCACTGATTATTAACCAAGACTTTGTCAATTTTGCTATGAATAGAGAATTAGTTCCACCCTTTAAGTGAAAAAATTGCCTATAAATTCTGGTTTAGTGAGATTTGCAGTGTTAACATGATTTATAAAATCAGTATCACCCTTAAGTTATAAATTCCTTGATTAATTCTATCATGACTTGATAAAATTGCATTGAAATCTCCTAACACTATCTAAAGAAGACTAAATTTTTTTGCTTGATTTGTGATGTATTGCCATAATTCAGTTCTTTGGTCAGCAGTGTTAAAAGCATATATAGTAGAACATATCAAATTTAAACCACCTACATTATGAAGTATACAGGAAATGAATTAGTCATTAGAGTGTGTAACAATATTAGACCATTGAGTACAATCCCAAGTAATTAATATTATACTTTTATGGTCATTCTTTGCATTATGAGAAAACCTTCATTTACTGTCCAATTTTCGAAGTTAATTTATTTTCTAACAATCCCATAAAAGAATATCTATCACTGTTGATTAATTGTAATATGTCCATTTGTTTAGAAGGGGCATTCATTCCCTTATGTTCCATACAAGAAACTTAATTTATAATGAAGAGTTTGGGTTACTACTTTTTTCAGGGGAAGTGGTAGCCTCTGCCACCTTAGGTTACTTTTCTTTATGGTTTTTTGCTTTTTAATCAAGTGACTAAATTATTCCAGATAGGGTTATCAATCACTTCTGAAGGTAAAGAAGTTTTGAACTCAAATAGAAATTCCTTAGATCTAACTTTCCTGGTGGATTTTGATCTAGTGGCATACTTGTTGTTGGGGAATTGATTAGAACTGATAACATTGTGATCCTCTATTGACATGTCTTCAATTGTTTCTGCTGTAGCATCTACATTTACGTCAACTTGTGTATTGTCCATGTTATCTTGCATGTTTGAGTTAGTTTCCATTTGGACATCATTCGTAGAAGTTTGAGTTGTACTAACTAAAACTTGCTTGTTTAATTTTGGAATGTGAACTATCAATTTAGAAGTAATATTTCCCTAAATATCTTTATTTGCTTGCTGAACAGAAGCATTTATATGAGATTTTTTCTCATGTGTCTTTTGTCCATTCCTCGTTTCAACCTGAGCATGACTTTGCATATCAACCTCTAATGCATTCTCTTGAGAATTATATAGATTATTCTCTAGGCCAATATCTATTTCCAAATCATTACCTTTACCATTATTCTCTTGCTTTGGAACCTAAATTTTAGTAAATGGACAAACATTTTCAAAATGTCTAAAGCTATGACAATTTAAGCACCTGTGGGGTTTCCGCTCATATTCAACGTCCTGCACAATCAACTGATCAAATTTGTTAAGTATAAAAACTTGTTTAGGATAGTTAAAAGAGCTTGACACTTCGACCAAAATCCTACCATATGGTATTTTTATTATACCTTCAGTAAATTTTTTCAATTTTATAGGGTTAACTATTATTGATGTGATACGACTTATGCCTTCTTCTAACCAATAGTCTAGCGGAAGACTCGATAGACGAATCCAAATTGGAATTGTGTATGACAGTTCTTTACTTAATTGCATTTCCAGTGACCACTGTTTAATTATCATGAGTTTTCTACTATTGAAGTAAGGACCCCCTTCTAACACTTTTTCGCAGCCTTCTATCTTTTCGAATTTGATGAAATAAAATCCATTTTCTTTTAAGTAAATAGTAAATTCACCCGATGGTTTCCAAACCCTGTGAATATAGGCCTTGAAAAAAGGATAATGAGGTTTAGGGCATACAATATAGATTTCAGCCGCATTCTCCTATTGTTTTCGTGCATCTTAAACTATTTCATTAGTTATTTTAGCACACTCGAAGAGTTGGCTTCACAAGGATGATAGAATTTTAGAGTAGAAATAGGATTTTGGTTACCCGCAATTACATCCTTCCACATTCGGCTAGCATTTGCGATATTTGACCACACGTTAAGGTTAGGATTATTCGCTTTGTTTGGCTGTGATGACTCTTGTGGGTTCTGATAATTGCGATTATGGATGCACCTTGAATTCCATTCATTTGAATTAGGGTTAGGCTCGGAAGGGACATGGTGTTAGGTAATTGTTATTAAATATGCATAACATGAACCCTAAGATCTTGAATTACATGACTGTCACGTTAGTAATGAAACTTAATCAATTAAACATACCTTTAGACATCTTGATGAAAAGGGCAATCTGGTTTTATAACTAGAACTGTTGTAGTTGTTTCTGAAACTACTTCAATTGAGAAGGAAATTGGTTTCTCTGTCTTTGCTACAAGCTTAAGTTATGTGTTTTAATTCATTATCTTTTAGTGACCTTTTGTGATGGATAATGTTCAGTGCTTATAGGTAAAGAGAGGACCGACTTTTTCTTACTTAATCTTGATCGTCCATCAAGATCAAATTAAGGGAAATTAATACTCTAAATTGTAACCGTTTTATTAATTAGCATACTAATAGGAAAAATGATTTCCTAATGACTATATAATGGGAAAGGAAACATTTTAATTTTCCTTACATATTCCTATTAATTACCATATAATGGAAAAGGAATATATTCCTATTAATGACCACATAATGGGAAAGGAAATGTTTAATTTTCCTTACAGTCTCTCACTTGGTCAATAGGAAGATTCATTAGTGTTTTCGTACGAAGATCATAAGACGCGCATGACATGCTAAACACTTCTTTAGTCAGTTATCATAAGTGTCTTGGCTAATCTTGTGGTCAATGGGAGCCATGGCGTGTACACATTATTTTGCAACATGCTTACTTCCATGTACTACGACATTGGCAGCTTTGATAACTAGATTGTAAATGAAATTAACTTAATGGTCAACTAATGTCTTGAAGTAAAGACTGTTTCTATTATCATTCATCTAAACATAAATGTGTATACATTAGAAAATAGAAATATCAGATGTTAAAAAATATTAAGAGCTCAATAATTGTCATGCGTAAGTACAAAATTAAATGACATAAAATAATAATAATTAAGAACTATCTGAAAGACCCATGCTTTCAACATGTCTTTGAAAAGTCTTTGGAGGGAGTCCTTTCGTGAATATCACTACACCAAATTGATGATTTTGCAGCATTTTATATCTATAAGGTTCTAACACTTATAAATGTTAGAAGCAGCCAACAATGAAAAAGTGTTAGGATACCCAAAAAGTGGCGTTAAAAATAAATATTCTTATTTATAATCTTTCCACCACGTTAATTATAATGTGACAACAGGAAAAAGCATGACGATAGTCGGCAAAATATGTAAATATTTCATTATCAAATGGGTTTTTTAGTAATTTCATATGTGTTTTCATTCTCACGCTTCCCCTTCTCATTTCCAGATCAGGGCCGCGAATTTCATTGCCCATCCTAGAGTTTCAATCTCATAGCGATCACATCTCTCATCACAATAATCTCGACCAACGACGCTCTACATTCACGTCTTTCTTCTCCAGGCGATGCTAAACATCGGGTCTCTTCATGTGGCACTTATCGCGTTCTTCTTCTCGAGGCGGCCCACGAAATCGCCTCCTTCAAATTTTAGGCAAAGCAACGGTTTGGGCCACGAAAAGTTTAAGGCACCATCTTCAACAACTCGCACAGCAAAATGAAAAAAAATCACGATCTAAATTCTTAAATCACTCCGGAGCAAATCTCGACTCCAAGTCTGAAGTCTCCAGTCAGCGACAATCAACAGCGACGGCGAGGAAAATTGATGACGGCGGCGAGAACAATCGATGATGATGGCGAATCAATCGACGGCGTCTCGACTGCGACGACAACAGGCAACACCACGCTTCGCTCCAACTTCCTCCAGCATAGCTAGGGCACAGTTAGGCATCTTCCAACTTTCTTCCATTTTCATTTGTTTTATTACTTGTGCTTATGTAATCGTGTTGGCTGCGTATACTGCTTCTGCTTTTCCTGAAAAGTGAAATTGCAAAAGGTACTTAGTTTAATATTTATCAATTATCTTGTCCTTTGTCTCTGTTTGGAAATTGAAAATTTTGTTTACTATATAGATGTGTTAATTTCTGTTTAGCATATATATGCGTTTAGAAAAATAGAAATGGATTAATTTTAAGTTCTATTTCCAATTTTAATCCCTATATTATAATTTTAAGTAAGTTAATTGTATATTCAGGATTAATTTGTATGATAAATATTAAATCAAAATTGGTATATTTAATTTGTCATTTGAAATAATTGTACAACAAGAATTGATTTGGTAATAGTTAATAGATTTTTGTAATGGTTAATTAATGTAGAATTTATTGACAAATAACTAATTTTGTTTTCGTAGTAAATTATAGTTAATGTTTTTTTAGTAGAATCGATTAGTTAAAAAGAATTTTTGCTTCAAATTAAGGTGAGAAATATTTTAGATAAACCACAACTGATAGATTAGATATTCATAATTTTTAATGTTTGTTATGTCAGTACTTATTAATATAGAATATTATTGGACGTTTTATAGTGTTTAGAAATCGCAAACGAGAATCTGGACATGTTAAAAGGTTTATACTTGTTCCATTATGTCACAAGAAAAATTGAATGGTTTAGCACTTTTATCGATTGAACATGATATGGTCAATGAACTTAAATTTGAAAATATTATTAGTAATTTTGCAAGTCATAAGGCTAGAAAATTGTTCATTAGCAAATAATATCAAAATTTGTTGTATAACTTGAATTATTGTTACAAATATAAAAAGGAAATTAAGATGGTACCAATAAGGTATAAAAGGAAAATTGTTCTTTAGCAATTAATATCGAAATTTGTGCTGATACTAAAATTTAGTATGATATCGGTACAAAGATGTGATGATAAATCCGGTAGCTAATTACTTGCTAGGCACGAAGGTGTTTTGATACTTCAGTAGTTATTATAAACAAATGATATGAAACTTTTATAACAGATGCTTAGATAAAGCGTGCCTGATTTTCATAGCAGTAAGTGCATGGCACAAACTATATTGTCATAAACGTTTAGTGTTTGCAAACTGATAATGCCTTTACAAATTGCAAAATAACCACTTTTATGTGGATTCGTGTAAAATAATAAAAAGTCGGTCTGTTTTCCTGTAGTTATGCCTTTTATAGCATTGTCATATTACATTGATCATACGTTCTATTTTTTCTTTTACAAAATTTGTTCAAATATCATGCACAGATTATGGTGTTGTTGGGACTTTTATGTAAACCTTGAGAAGTCACTTGAACTTTATCAGAAACTTTCTTGTGGGTCTTCAAATAGCTAGACCGAATCCACTAACTAATGATCTGTAACTTGACTTCTTAAGATTCTTATTCTGGTTAAGCTTTATCAGAACAATATATTTATCAGAATCTTGAGAACAACATATCTGTGACTAAATTGAGCTTTAAGGTGGCAGTATATATTTATTAGAATCTTTATCTGAACCACATGTTTGATTTCAACCTAGTTTAAACTCTGTTTTTAAACTAAGTGTAAGCTCGGTAAAAATAGAGTTTAAAGAACTCGGCGGTGACTCATTTTTTACCTTTTTATACCTTATATCAAATCAAAGTGTTTTTACCATGTCTTGAACAAATACCAAAATCTACAAAAAAATATGTGAAGCTACCTTCAACAGCAAAGTTCCCTTACATAATTAATTTGAATTATATCTTATTCTTAATTCATTTCGGGCACATTCACCATTTATTTATTGAATGTAGGCTTATTGTTGTAAATGCTATGAGGAAGGCTGCTAACAGTGATGTTGCTTCAAAGGTAATTAGATCTTGATATTCATGTATTGTGTATTAAACATGTATTAATAGAACTTTCTCTATGCATCGTTTTTCCCATTACTTGATTTTGTATTGTGTATTAAACATGTATTAATCGATGATGGATTGTCACGGGGTTGATAATATCTAATTTCCCTTCGATTGCTTCAGTTATTTAGATTTGGATGATTCGCGACAATCACATTTCTACTTAAATATGCTCCTTACTCTCTTGTTTAATGTTATATAATTGAGAATGTCATGAAATGGCCTCCTCAAGGTTAGCAGTTTTGTGCATAGTAGTGCTAGAATCTTTTATATTTGATTTATTTTCACTAATGCGAGGATGTCATAAAATTTCACTAATGCTGCCTCAGTTTTAAAACTGAGGCCGATGGCCTCAGTTTAAACCTGAGGCCATGCTGCCTTAGTTAAAACTGAGGCAGCATGGCCTCAGGTTTAAACTGAGGCAGCATTAGTGAAATTTTATGAAACTGAGGCAGCATGGCCTCAGTTTAAAACTGAGCCGATGGCCTAAGTTTAAACCTAAGGCCATGCTGCCTCAATTTAAACCTAGATTGCCTCAATTTAAACTAAGGCCATGCTACCTCAGTTTAAAACTGAGGCCGATAGTTAAAACTGAGGTTGATGGCCTCGGTTAAAACTGCAGATTGCCTCAATTTAAACTGAGGCCATGCTGCCTCAGTTTAAAACTGAGGCCGACGGCCTCAGTTTAAACTGAGGCAGCATGACCTTAGTTTTATACCGAGGCCATGTTGCCTCGGTTTAAAACTAAGTCCATGCCGGCCTCAGTTTTAAACTGGCTGCTGAGCTTCAGTTTAAAACTGAGGCTCGGTTGCCTCAACTTTAAACTGAGGCTAGTATTCTATTTGCTTGTTTTATTTAATGTCTTTTCATTGTTAAATCATGTGTTATCACCTTGATTACTATTTGTTATTCTTTTTATTATAAATTTCAATTTAATATGATATTAAATGCATGTAGGCACTTATAGAAGAAGCAAAAGAAATCGGATGGTAGTTCTAGTGGTAATGGTGAAGTAGAAGATCTTGAAAATGATCCAATTGCGGAAGTTTTTGGTTTCGATAGAAAGAAAAATTATTGTAGAACTATGTCTTATCTTTTGTTATTACAATTTGATATTAGTGTGGAATTGACAAACTATGTATTTGTAAACTTAACTATGTATTGAACTACTTTTTTGTTAATTGATGCTCTATTTTATTACCATGATTATGAATATTGTTTATTGATATTGATTGGTTTATAATTAATTTGTTAAATTAAGATAATATTTCATATTTAATATAATCTATATTATATCTTTAAATATTCACATTATCGGTAAGCAATTATTTGCAACACTTAACTAGTGTTGGGAGATATTTTTCCCAATGCTTATAAGCGTTAGGGAAAAACATCTTCCAACATGTATAAGCATTGGGGAAAAATGTTCTTCCAACACTTATAAGCGTTGGGGAAAAATATTTCCTAATGCTTATAAGCGTTGGCAGATATTTTTCGCTAAAGCTTATAAGCGTTGGAAGATATTTTTCCCCAACGCTTATAAGAGTTACAAATAAATGCCCACACCCTATAACGATATATATAAGTGTTACTGAAATTCTTGGCAATGCTTATACTCGTTGGAAATTCTCTGTTTTGGTATAGTGTATGTTTGCCACTTGTAAGTCTGTGTTTATCGATTCAACAACAATTTTCTGTAGTTTAACATCTTGCTTCAGTAATAGGTATTTTAGTTCCATGTGTTTTGAACCCATGGTTATCCTACCATGCTTGGAAAAAAAGTTGCAGCTTCATTGTCGTAGTAGATAATTAGTGGCTTAGAGATAAAACCTAAAGCGCCAAACTGTAAGACAAATTACGTAGCCATGTTCCTAAATTGAAGCCCCACCACGTATTCAGCCATCATGGTGGATCCAAAAAGCAACTCAGATTTCTGGTTTCTCCATGATATTGCACCTTCACATAATAGATACACATAGCCAAGAGTGCAAACCCTGGTGTTAGGACATCCAGCAAGGTCTGAATCTGAATAACCAGTCACTTGTGGTGACTTGATTTTCTATATGTGAGCATGCAATTCCTTATTCCCTTTAGGTATCTCAGTACTTTATTTGCAGCTTTCCAATGAGCGATTCCTGAATTACTTTGAAATCTTCCCAGAATACCACAACATGATTGATATCAGGCTTGGTATACCTGTGAATACATCAAACTCCCCACAAGAGATGTATAAGGATATTTGGTCATTTCTTCTTATTCCAAAGGAGTCTTTGGGCACTGCTCAAGAACAAGTTTATCTCCTTTATGCAATGGGACAGGACTAGAGGAACAATTCGACATGCCAAATCTCTCAAGGACTTTGTCAATATATGCCTTTTGAGACAATCTCATAAGTCATTGTGATCTATCATTGAATATTTCTATTCTTATCACATAGGAAGCCTTACCCATATCTCTCATTTCAATATTCGTTGAGAGATAATCCTTAGTTTCACATAATAAACCAAGGTCGTTGCTAGTTAATAATATGTCATCAACATACAGAACCAAAAATATGAACTTGCCCCCACTGTAATTGAGATATATACAAGGGTCAACTATGTTTTCTATGAAATCGAAAGCAGTGATGATTTCATGAAACTTTAGATACCATTGTTTGGAAGCTTGTTTTAGTCCATAAATTGATTTCTTAAGTTTGCAGACCATGTCTTCCTATCCTTCAATTATGAAGCCTTCTGGTTGATGCATGTAGACTTGTTCTTCTAAATCTTCATTTAGAAAGGTGGTTTTCGCATCCATTTGATGTAACTCGAGATCATAATGAGCTACTAATGTCATACTAATTCTAAAAGAATCTTTCCTGGAAATAGGAGCAAAGGTTTCATTATAGTCGGTGCCTTCTTTCTGATTGAAACCTTTGAAAACAAGTATGGCTTTATATCGTTCAATTTTACCATTACAGTCACGTTTGGTTTTGAAGACCCACTTACAACCAACTTCTTTGTGCCCTGGAGGCAGTTGAACGACTTCCCATACTTGATTATTATTCATAGATTTCAATTCATCTTTAATGGCATCAATCCATTTAGTAGAATTTACGTCCTTAATGACTTGTGAATAAGAAATCGGGTCCTTAGTCCCTTTAGATTCTATTAGGTAAAGCAAATAATCATCAGGAATAGCTGATCTCCTATGTCTATGAGATCTTCTTAAGGCTGGTTCCTATGGTGCTTTATTAACATTCTGATTAGTGACAATCTTATTATAGAGTTATTGATCATTTATCGGGTTCTCCTCATTGTGAATGGGTTCAATAATGGGATGATTCCCAATATCTTTTGGAATGGAGAGTAAGGGGATGGGTACCCTTATTTCATGAATGACCACTTCTTGTTGTTTTGTACTCCCACTGATTTCACAATTCTCATAGAAACTGGCGTTACCGGGTTTAACAATTTCATATTATGGTTAGGACAATAAAACCTATATCCTTTGGATTTTTCCGGGTAACCAATAAAGTAACCACTGACTATATTGAAATCCAATTTCTTTTTATGTAGATTGTATAGTCTAGCTTCAACTGGACAACCCCAAATTTGGAGATGTCTTAAAACTAGGTTTCCATCCTTTCCAAAGTTCAAAAGGAGCCTTTGAAACGGCCTTACTTGGAACCCTATTTAAGATATAAATATATGAATGTAATGCATCCATTCATAAGGATATATGTAAATTGGAATGACTCATCACAGATCTAACTATTTCCATATATGTACGATTTCGCCTTTCAGTTATACCGTTCTGCCATGGAGATTCACGCGTTGTGTATTGGGCAACAATTCCAAGTTTTCGGAGAAGTCTAGCAAAGTTCAGGATGTTGTCATGTTTCATCATACCTTCCATAGAATTCACCACCCCTATCCGACCTAATGATTTTCGCTTTTCTTTTTTGTTGCCTTTCGACTTCAGTAATGAATACTTGTACAGCATCCACAGACTGAGATTTGTCATGTAATAGATAAAGATAGCAATAACTGAGTAATCTTCGATAAAAATGATGAAATATTTCTCTCCTCCAAAAGTTGGAACATCAAAGGTCCACAAATGTCTGTATGTATTATTTCAAGAAGCTGGGTATTTCTTGTGGCTCCTTTCGTTGTGTTTGTTTTTGTTGTTTTTCCTTTAATACAATCAACACATGTTGTAATGTTAGTAAAGTCTAAGTCCAGGTAGACCCTATCTTTTACTAACTGCTTGACCCTTTACTGAATATATGACCCGGCTTTTTATGCCACAAGAATCATTTTTGGATGACTTATCTTTTATTTTCTTATTATGCAAGGTGAGATGAATTTCAACATCTTAATGTTTGAGACTAAGTTAATAAATTCCATCAATTAAAATTCTAGAACCAATAAAGATAGAATTTTAAAACAAACTGAAATTTCCATTTCCCACTTGAAATGAATATCCAAACTTATCAAGTATGCTTACAGAAATCAAATTACGGGAAATAGACAGAACATAAAGAGTTTGACATGAGTCTAACTGATAACCGATATCTAAAAAAAGACGAAAAGTTCCAATAGCTTCAAATGGAGCTTTATCTTGATTTCCCATGAAAATAAAATTCTCACTTGGGTTTATGGTTTGGATCTGAATGAATCCCTACATAGAATTCAAACATGAATGTTAGCAGCGGTATCAAGCCACCAAGCAAAAGAAGGTACACTAGTGTGATTTGATTCGAAATGACTTACGAAACCCATGGGGTTACCTTTCTTTTCAAACCATGCTTTACGTTTAGCACGATCTATCTGATAATAGCTAGATTTCTTGTAGAACTTGCTAGCGTCTTCCTTCTTTTTCATTCTTGGATGATTGATTAGCCTCGTCAAATTTAGGTGGTGCTCTTTTATAGGTTTATTTATTCTTTTTTCCAGTTAGTTTTCCAGCTCCTTGAGTGAAATGAGCAACTTTAATGCCTTATGATCCTTATCTAGACTCCTCTTGGACTAGTTTGTTAGTCAATTTATTCAGACTCCATTTTTCTGTAATAGTGTTGTAATGAATTTTGAATGGTTCATACTGGGAAGGTAAGCTAGTCAGGAGGAATTAGACAAGAAAAGCATCATCCATAACCAATCTCAAGTTCTTGAGTTTGGCGGCAAGGTTAATCATTTCAATGACATGAGCACTCATTAAGTGAGAACCATCAAACTTCATGGTTTCAAGATGTGCCGGAATAGCAAGGGATTTGTCTACAATCTTGAATCAATCCTCAATGGCTTGCAAAATATCCTTTGCACTCTCAGTTTTGGGTAGGGAGGTTTTGATGTTGGTATCAATTACCATTCACATAAACATCATGCTTAGTCTATTAGATCAATCCCAATCATTATGGAGTTTGTCCTTCTCAGGGGTACTTTTGTCAATAACTGGAGTTGGCTTTTCTGTAAGGAGAGCCATGTCCAATTCAAGTACTCCCAAGGAAAATTCAACTTTCTCTCTCCATTTCGAGTAGTTGGTTCCATTGAGTTTCAAGATAGATGTAGCATATGAATTAAGGGTTGAGGGTATGTTTACTGCAAATAGAGATAAGGAGATTAAGGCTTAAAATAACACATGCAATAATTTGGAATATAAACAACATAATTTAGGCTCTCCCGTGGGTAGTCACCAAAAATTATGTACATGATACCATCTTAGATCATTACATTAAAATATCATAATTAACAAATTAGTTGAACAATTTTTGTTGATTATTACTCAAAATGCTATCCGTCCGTGGACGAAAATTTAATCATGCATTTGACTAATATATATTATTCACATAAGATGGTGTTTATTAAAGGGGCATTTCACCAGAAGGACAAACTTTGCAGTCCAATTAGTTTCTAGGACACACATTCAAAGAAATTACTTTCAATGCCAAAATCGATAGAATAATTACTTTCAAGGACAACGTCAGTAGTCCAATTACTTTCAAGGACATAATTTCATAGATTTTTAGGCCCTAGAAACTAATTATTTTACGTTTTGTCCTTGAAAGTAATTATTTCAGTTGTGTATCCTAGAAACTAATTTCACTTGCTAAAGAGGCCCTTGTGGCTAATTTCCACTTTATTAAATTGGCCCAGTTCAATGTGTAATATGGTAAACCCAACTTTTTTTATCAATAATAATCATGAGACCTTGAACAGTAATAAAATTTGAATAGTAAGACTCATAGTAAAATGAACAGCAATAATTATCAAAGAAGGATAAGAAGAAATCTCGATCTAACAGTTGTGCTAAAGAAAAATAATTGCGGAATTTAAATAAATATACATCCAGGCCATAATAGTTGGATCCAGATTTTCTCCAGAACAAAGTCAGTAATAGATCTATACATGTTGATTTGTTTTAATTTATATATAAATCCTACTAATGGACAATCATGAATTCTAAACCTTTTGCTCTGATACCACATGTTAGATATTTTTATACATAACATGAACCCTCGGATCTTGAATTACATGACTATCACGTTTGTAATGAAACTTAATCAATTAAGCATACCTCTAGACAATCTGATTCTATAACTGGAACATCGCAGTTGTTTTTGAAACTGCTTCAATGGAGA
The DNA here is from genome assembly GCA_030737815.1 of Allium fistulosum. Taxonomy (NCBI): domain Eukaryota; kingdom Viridiplantae; phylum Streptophyta; class Magnoliopsida; order Asparagales; family Amaryllidaceae; genus Allium; species Allium fistulosum. The sequence goes on along the minus strand of CM060902.1, from coordinate 1,360,993,778 downwards.
AAGAAATTGGTTTCTCTCTGTTTGCCTATAAGCTTAAGTTATGCTTTTATTTCAATATCTTTCAGTGACCTTTTGTGATGGACAAAGATTATTACTTATAGGTAGAGAGAGGTCCGACTTTCCAGATTCTTACTTAATCTTGATCGTCCATCAAGATCAAATCAAGAGAAATTAATACTCTAAATTGTAACTATTTTATTGGTTAGCATATTAATAGGAGAATTGATTTCCTAATGACCGTATAATGGGAAAGGAACCATTTTAATTTTCCTTAAATATTTCTATTAATTACCATATAATAGGAAAGAAAAATGTTCATATTAATGACCACATAATGGGAAAGGAAATATTTAATTTTCCTTACAGTTTTGACTATTGGAAGGGAGACCCTAGGCTGTCTACGCCATTTTCTAAGCTGCATGGTAGTAAAACGATCTACCACTTTCAGGTGAAGGTTGCATCAGAAGAATGTCTTCAGTGGGAGGCAGATCGGGAGGTGGATCCGGGGTCGGAGGAAGGTGGCAGTTGGGAGAAAGATGGGAGGACATGGCTAGGGTTTTCTAGATGACCTTTAATTTTATTGGCAAATGTCACGTGACACTAAAAAAAGGATAATTTTGTCATTTCGGCCTATAGATAAGGAAAAAATAATTTTTTTTAACCATTTCAAATACTATAGCAATTTATTGTGTTTCTTCAAATTATGTTTCGATAATCATTTTGTTTCTACGGCTTTTTCTTTATTATGACTAGTATAAATCGCATGTATACCTAAATATATTTATCTACTTCTACTATTAATAATGAGAATTGCATGAATATGATTCAACCTTGTATTTTTGAATTTTCCAAAATACCCTTAACATCTTTATAGAATATACATACTACTAATATCTTGAGTTGGTGCTTTCCTTTTAACATGTTTAAACTATATTTCCTATTAACATAATATGTACACATCACCTAGATGATGTCTTTCTATCAAGATGTTTTAGTTTACACGTGCTTTATCATATAGGGGTTCACATATATGAGCGTATCTCTACCAACTTTATTAGTTGTTATTAGAACAACTTACTTTTTCACATCCTAGCTTATATACAACAACAGTTAATATACTTTTAACGATGTGGGACTAATTAAAACAATTAGTTTTAAAGTACAATTACTTTAATGTGTTCAATGTTGTTGCATCCATTATCCATTTAAATTACAATTACCTTATAAAGATCATTGCCTTTATATTAAATGAACAAGGTGTGGAGGGAGTTATACAGGATGAGGATGATGTAATTTTTGGGCGTGGAGCGTTGATTCACTACACCAAAAAGGCGAATTAGGCAGTGCTTAGGGCCGTATCTAATGCCATTAGGCACGGCCGTAAGCTGTTTCAAAAGAAAGCGTGTTTTTTAGTTAGATACGGCCATGAGCCGTATCTAATTGGAGAATTAGATACGGCCCATGGTCGTATCTACTTCGTATACTAAGCACATGAATTAGATACGGCTTTTGACCGTATCTAATTGATGTAATAGATACAACAATAAGCCGTATCTATGGAGGACACTCATTATTTTTGCTGGAAATTATGTGCTATGGAGGTAAAAGTTGCACAGATGAGCTCTGGGAAGTTATGTTCATTGCACAACATTCTAGTTTTGTTTGCAAAACTGACTCAGAAATGTAATGTATTTACCATTTCTATAAAACCACCAAATTTCAATTTCAAGTCAATGGATAAGCCAGTTTTCCCAAAACAAAAAAAAAAGCATAAAAAAGAAATAAGACAGTCAAAATAAAGTACTCTGCGCATACCTCATGGTTTAACAAACGAGAAACAGAAACTACAGAACAGTGCATATAATCAAAAAACAATACCGTAAAAAGGAATGGCATGTTAAAGATAAATAATTTTTGGATGGCATATAATCAAAAACCAGATAAATAATTTTTGGATGAGCTCACATACCTGCTAAAGATATCGAATCATAATCTTCGGATGGCACACATACCCACCCACAACAACATCAACAAAGGTCTCTGCAAATTGATGATTTATTTTGTTGGTTCTCTCATCTGGTAGCAGTATATTGTCCAAAACCAATTTTTTATGTGTGGATGGTACAGATTTTCCATGGATTTTGGACGATGTAGAATCTCGACATACAGTACCTATTGCAATAAAATTTATTGTCTAGATCTATCCAACAAAATAACTGCATCGAAAACAAGTAAGAATAAAAAGCAACTAATAAATACTTGTTGCTATTATGTCTAGATCAGAGTCGAGGATTTCACATTTTTGATTGTTCACCACATTGGTCGTATCCTGGGATTGAGAAACAACGAGTTTAGAAGCATTGAGTTGTGTGTTGCGTTCTCCTTGTTCTATGTTTCCCACCATGTTGATTAGAAGCTCCATTTGCCCAGACAAATTTCCTACTGTACTCTTCAAACTTCCCACCGTACCCTCCAAACTTCCCATCCTCATTTTCAACTCAGCATTGTCTACACAAACATGTTTCAATCGTTTATGTGCAATAGCAGAAGCCTTAATATTAGTCTTTGGTATGACGGTCCCAACACCGCGGCTCCTACCCCTTGTATCCTTTCCCATCACTTGTGATACGATATCTTCACCCACTGTCAATTTTTCTTCATCACTATCGGTGATCTTTTCCTTCAATTTCGCAATTTGATCCTGAGATTGCATAATACTTATATATGAATAATGAAAATATATGTATGTATACATGTTTTGAAAACTTAAGTTCCAAAACTGTTGTTGGCCATTTGAGGTGATTGGTATAAAATATACCTAGCTGCCAGGAAATTAGTTTACAGGCACACGGTCAATTGCCCACCTAGTCTGCTAGCCCTTCCATACATATATACCTGAAATTGAACTTGTTTCTAATAATTGAAACAGGCGGTTGGTCAAAAGGTTGATCTTAGTCCAAATCTGAAATTGCTTTAACATATTCGGTGCCAGATTTCATTTTGTTGCATTGAAGATTTATATCTTGAATAAGACCCACTAAATCTGAAATTATTTGTGGTTTCGTTGCACATAATTTTGGGTAAATCCCAAATATGCAATAAAATAAATGCTAAAACGTATGAGACTTCATAAGCTAAGGAAAGCCAAAATCTCGTTTCTTTTAAATAATCCATGTTCTACAGTCAAAGGAAGAGAAAACTTTGATGCCTTTTCTTCGTTGAATGATGTCATATATCTTGGTTCGTTGCAATTTGTACACGAAACTCTATTCGCATCATCTTTCCAGTATAATATGCAATCATTGATCCATGCATCATAAGTTTTGTAATTCATCCCAACTTGCTTAATTAACTTCTTCACGCCGGAGTACTTTGTCGGCAGCGTGTTACCTTCGGGGAGTAACTCCTTTATTAGTTCGAGGAGTGCAGTCACACCATTATTTGAAAAGACGTATTGGGTCTTCAAGCTATTCAGTTTCACAATGGCATACAGCTTCGTCAACCCTTTTGAACATGAAGGATACAGTGGCTCTTTTGCGCTACCAAAAAGTGATTTATACTTCTTACTTTCATTGGCCTGCCAATTGCCATCAACTGTAGACGGCTCTCCAACATTAGCATCATTGACTAGATCTTCCATCATAATATGTTCAGACTCGTTGGTACTTGTGGCATGACTAACTGGTTGTTGTTTTTCCTTCTCTGCCCTTTTTTCCCCAAGAAAATACCATACAGTATATGATTGGATAAAACCACATCTAAGCAAATGAAAATGAATGTCATCTAATTTGATCATCTTCATATTTTTGCACCGAGTGCAAGGGCATAAATACACTCCTTTCTTACCACCATTTTCATCAACAAAACTAATAAACTTCTTCACCCGTCTATATAGTATGTAGATCTTTGATCAGATTCATTTATCCACTTTTTGTCTATACTGAAAGACATATTGCCCTCCTATATCATATATATTAGAACATTAGACGTAAATATAATATATTTGCGATGTAATCAACTTATAAGAAGCTGGTATGTAGGTCCTGCCGCAGCATATAAGAGTACTATGAAATGGTATATGACCTACTCTAGACTAGCATCCTAGTCTCTCTCCGCCCCTACTCGGGACCACATCTATAGGTCGTGCACCTCATTGGTATAGTGGATTCCGTGCACCAACGGTAGCCCTAAGTCGGACATACCAAAACTATATATAAACACTTTAAACTGCATATCAATAAATATGTATATAATATTCCATGCATCTCCTAGTAGACCTTAGTCGGACATACTAGAACTATATTTATACATATAAACATGTATAAATCACATACTATATGTAATATACAGACATGTAAACATGTAAGCAATATCATCTTTACAAAATATCATAAATTAAATCATTAGTTTCACATTACATATATATATATATATATATGAGAGTCACGTTACATTTTTATCCATGTCCTTAAAATTATTACAAATAAAACTGCAAATCTACATTTAAAGTATATTTTCTTTTGTACACACAAAACTGTTGTGATTTGTACACAGACATGTGCACATATTACCTTTTTGCTACATACAAATTTGTGAAAAAGGCATCTTTCTTACAAATATATTCATATCCAGGTAGGTACGTTGACTTTATGTAGCAATAAATTTTCTAAATTTCAAATGAAAGAATTGGTAGTGGAAGAAATAATAATAGTCCTTCTAAACCTGAGCAATTACGCAAACACCAATGCTTATGTGCTAGTTTGTAGATACATAATTGCATAGATCTTAAATAAGTGTAGACCAAAAAAAACACATGAATAGAGCTAGGTGATGTAGAGAAAATCAATTCTCAAAAGCAACAACTAATGCGTTAGCTTAAATTTATTTAAACAACGGGGTCTTGAATAAAGGTTAGTATCAAATACAATTGTACCAAACTATTATTTCCTGATTACTCTCATTGGTTCTCAATGCAATTTTTCTTTGTCTTCGTAACATCCTTGATCAATTAAGGCATCTCAAAGAACGTTCACAACTATGCTCTATTACGCACAAATGTTCATCGTATAAAAATGGAAAGTAATAACAACAGGATTGCAACATAGTTATTGCTAATATCACTGCAGCCTCTAACTTTCCGTTATTGTCTAGTATTGCATGACCGCAAAACTACTCAACAAAAGGGAAAAGCTTTTGAATACAAAAGTTGGCATTTGGCTAATGGATATGAAGATCAGGTACTACCAGTTTTATTATAAATGTATGAGGCATTGAAATTCAGAAATTCATAATCAAACTAAGAAGGATAAAACATATCTAAAAATCCAGAACAAGTTAAGAGCAAAGGATGCAAACACTTTATCAGCTTTGGAATCAGAATATAATGATAAGCTATTGGCTGCAGACAACAATCCAGATAATGTACTACTATATGAAGATTAATTACATGCAGGCAATGCTCTTAAAAAGACAATGCATGGAAAATATGTAGAAGCAGTTCAAAAGTCTAAGATTTCATGGCTTATATAGGGAGACTCAAGCTCAAAAAATCTCTATGCTAAAATGTCAATGAGGAAGTATAAAAATAATATCAAGCTTTGTATAATGACAAATGTGAGCTGGTCTATAATGCATAACAGATACAATCCCAGGCTATCACCCACTACAATCACCTATTTAATGGAGAACAACAAAAAAATCAAACTTTTGAAGGCATACAATGTAGAACAGTAGTTAATGAACTGGGCAATCATTAGTTACTACAACCAATTTCAGATAAAGAAGTACATCAGGCAATCTTTTCAGTTAAAGATGAAAAATCACCATGGCCTGGTGGTCTCTCTTCTTAATTAATCGTACAATCAAAAATTTGTATACAGCACCTCACTTCTTTCTAAAACAAATTAAAGCCATTTTGGGACTAAATGCTTTAATTTCGACAGCACTTCACTTCTTTCTCTTCTACGCATAACTTTGCATCTAAGGGGTAATGACAATCAAATACTTGTTCTTAAAGAGTGTATTTAATTTCAACTAGGATTTAATACAGTAGTAACCACTCTTTATCTCAATAAGTGGAATTCCTAGTCTGGAACATAAGGGGATTAAACTACCCAGCAAAACAGTTTAACTTGTTGCAAATATTAAGTACTAAACGATATTCTTTGATTGGTCTTAATGAGAATAAGCCATCTACAGAAAATATACAAAACCTAGTTGCCAAATTAGACAAGAAATGGAAGCACACTCATAACGACAACATAGATTAGAAAGGTAAAATCCTTATTCCATGGAATTCCACTATCTGGTCTATTATCATATTGCATTCTGACAGACAATACATTTTTTGTATTCTACATAATGCCGTAGGGCTTAGCATAATATGTGCTATGATTTAAGATTAAAATTTAGTAGAATAGAGAGGGATTACGGCAGCACATCAGTTAAACAAATTAATTTACCCTGGATTTTAATTACTGATTTAAAATATTTAGTCCAGTCAAAACAGAAATGGCATTCAGAATTCAATAAGAGATATTGATTTCATGAACTGCATCACAAATTCTAATCTATTTGAACATGAATTCGTAGGCAATTAGTTCACTTAAAGAGGCGGAAATAATTTCTGTATCCATAGCAAGATTGATAGAGTATTCGTGAACAATCTTTGGGAGAACAAATGTCATGAATTTGGAATTCATTTTGGGGAACACTCCTTAAGCAATCATACCCCTATTCTTGTTAAATTCAATACCCGATCCCCTTGTAATGCCAGAGTTCCCTTCAGGTTCAACAATTCTTGGTGTACGAATGCAAATTACAAAAATGTAGTGGGACAAGCATTAAATATCAACGTACAAGGCAATTCTTTATTCATTCTTATTAATAAACTAAAGGAAGTTAAGCATGCTCGGAAAGCATGGCAGAAGGCTATAGAAAACTATCAACAAATTAGCGGAAAAATCAGTTAAGAAGCAAATGGTTCATAATCCTTTTGACACTGAAATAGCAACGCGATATGGGCAAAAAACAGAACATCTTACAAATATTATAAGCAAATTAGCGGTGGGAAACACCCAAAGAATGAAACTCAACTAGCTAACTCAGGGAGATAAAACATCAAAATTCTTTCACAACAAGATGACACTTCCTAAAACAAGTAATAGGATTAAATACACAAAAATTCTTCACAGAACAACTAGGATTAAATAAATAAATGTTCAAATACGTGAAAATCAACTTACAAAGAAAACCTCAATCGTCAGCTACTCAGCTCCGAACTCGAGAAAATTAGGGATTTGGAGATTTTGGATGTTAACAGACGTGAATTTAGGGGAAAGAGAACGACATTTATGTTTCGGAGGGAGAACGAAACAAAACGAGGGAAGGAATGAATTTGGGGGTGCTTTGCAGGGTGTATGATTTTGCAGCCAAAATAGGCACGAATTTGATACGGCTCAAAGCCGTATCAAATTTGATACGGCTTTGAGCCGTATCAAATAAGGCGGATAGGTGTGTGTGGCTAAAACAGCTTTGTGGTGTAGTGATTGTATAACTTTCATTGAGCGAAGTGCAAAACATATTTACTTATGACATGCTGACATGCGAATGATGTATATTATGCATGCAAAACAAAATGCCTATTAAGTTTATGAATGCTAAAAAGTAAACATGTATTATACAAGTTGTACAAAATGTATATTATGTTGGTGAATGCTAAAAAATGCATGCAAAAGCTACAAAAGTAAATATATGTTATTCATGACATGCGAAAGAGGTATGCATGCCTAAATGCATGCAAAAGATATTATGCAGAGACGTGATGATATATAGGCGAACGCTCTAGTATATATTTTAAACACATGACGGTGTATATTTTACTTTGGAGGATATATTCTTCAGTTTGGTACCCCCTTTCTCTTGTTCAGAGGCTTCAGAGCGGTTTCTCTTTTCAGCAGATCCACTTCAGAGCAGATGCTTTTTCACCTCTCATGATTCAGTTGGTTGGAGCTTCCTCATTAGTTTGGGACGTCATCCAGTAGTTTTTGTTTTTCCTCTAGTTTTTAGGTACTTCTAACACCTTAATATCGGACGGTGGCCATGCCGGAGCTCGATATCGGGGTGTGATGGGTGGTGGCTTTGCCGGAACTCATCTTAGGAGTACCTGAGATTTGATATATATGTATTTGGTTTTTTGTTACCTGCCAAGCATGTTGGTGGTACCTTATATTCGTGATATATATATATATATATATATATATATATATATATATATATATATATATATTCGCATGTGTGCTCTCTTCTATTCGTAGAGGATCACACATTTTTCTAAAAAAAAAACATGATGGTCTATATTTTAAAGCAGGACGACCAAATAAATATTTTAATGTTCAACAACTTATATTTTACGCGCAGTGACTGAGTAAATTTTTAACACATGACGGTCTATATTTTAACGCACGACGACCAAGTAAATATTTTAACGCACAACAACTTATATTTTACGTGCGGTGACAGAGTAAATTTTTAACGCATGGCGGTTTATATTTCAACGCGCGACGACAGAGTAAAATTTTAACGCGCGAACATAAGTAAAATTTTAATGTGTTAAAAAATGTGAACTTTTAAGACGCATTAGCCTACGGTTTTAAAAAGTGGGAGATGGTTATTTTATAACAATTGAAATATTCTCACTCTATTTTAGAAGTAAACTTTACTTAAACAAAAAGGTGATTTTGTTAAATATTTTGATAAGATTCAAATGAAAAGAAAAACGTATTAACCCGTTTTTGAAAAAAGCTATGACTTTGGAAAAGTAATTTATGCATAAATTGGCTATTTTATTGGTCATATATTTAATTGATTATTGATATGTTGTATGTTCATTTTATATATTGATTAGTTATTATTGCATATATTGAATTGTTGACATGCTCTCTTATATATTATACAATATCACATAATATTGTAACCTTAGGGATTGATGAACAAATGATTAGTTATGGTTGTTTTAATATTGAGTGTGGTCAGACTTACTCCTAATTGAGTAGAATTACAACCAGGAGATCGTAAAGATCAAAATTATGTTAGGATGTACGAATTGATCAAAAGATGACTCGTTGACAATTCGAAAACTAGATTAAGATTTAAAAATTAAGGGCAGAGACGGGATATGGTTGTGCCCTATCCTCCAATTGCTTAGTCCACGGTTGGTCAGGTCCGCGATTCCATTGCATAGGACCTAGCCGAAGAACATGCAAAAGTGAGGTTACACGAAGACACCATTACTCTTTGCTAATTGCATAACAATAATTTCATGAAGTTTTTATATCCATAATACTTCCTATTTCCAATTGCTAATAACATTTCATTCAGTGAATGTGATATATCTAATTAATTATGAATTTGGGTACATATTCAGTAAGGATGTATCTGTAAACAAAACTTTGTACATGCTTTGAAAAATGCTACAAAATGCATTATTTAATTAATACATGCATATTATGATTAGATTCAGGTCCATCTGGACGTGCTTATATAATCGTGTTTATTTAACAAAATTTAATGACGGACGTTCATAACACTTTTATTTCAAACGGTCTTGTTAGTAGTGTCGAACGCAAATCGATAATGACATTTTGTTCATAGATGGTCGGATAGGAGGCGATAGTGGAGGCACGAAACCGATAGTGAGATTTCATTAATGGATGACCATGATAAAATAGGATCCAGTGCATTTTTGGTATTTCAAGAGAAAAATGTAGAAATGAGGTTGATTGAAATTTCATTATTAATTAATATTAATATAATAATAGCAGAGATATCGATATAAATAGAGATCCGTAATAAAACTAAATGGATTCCCATTGTTACACGGTGCTATGAACCGTACATAGGTTGCGAGGAGTAAGGTAGAAATGTTCAATCAAAGTCCGGCCTACTGGGTTTAGTTTTCTTACGATCATTGGGTCGAAGTTGGCCCACAAAATTAAAAAAAACCAATAGGAGCAAGCAATAAAAGGCTACGTCCATCACTTTGGTCGATGCAGAAGAAAATCAAACCATAAAAGAACAAACCGCCTGCCATGTACCTACGAACTTATTTTCTCATCTTCTCCCTGTTTTTCATTTATAGTCAAATCAAACTGCTAAACCCTATTTCTGAATCTAGACCCCTCTTTCTATTTTTGCATCTTTGGGTGGCTTTAAATGATCAAATATCAAATCATTCACCTACCAACCTACAAGTATCACTGCAGATATTACGTCAAATAAACAAAACACAGATAAACTAGAAATATATGTCTTAATTTTGTTCAATCCAAATTGGATCGAAAAGAACAACAGCTATGCACGATTCATTAGCTTAAAAATACAAGAATACTAATCAACCACTATATTAGAGTAATATACTTAACACCACATCGTAAATAATTTACTAACTTCATGATAACACTCCTTTTTTATTCTTTACATCATTTAAAACAGAATGATGTAAAGAATAAAAAAGGAGTGTCATCATGAATGCTGTAGAGGATACAAGTTCAAATCAGAATATGTCAACATAATTGATGGTGTTTCAGAGATGAAGTGGAATCTGAACAGAGACAGTGAAGAATCTTTTGGCAAAAATAAATCCAAAAAAGGCATGTCCCAAGCAATACGTTTCCTTGCATGTACAGAAGCGCATTGTAGTATCCGTTGTATTCATGGGGTCAAAGTCTTTAGGTTTTTGAAACACTGAAAAGTCTATAGTCTGGAACATCCACCATGTGTTCTCTTAAAACACGCTGTTTTCAAATCTATATTATTGATTACAACGTCGGAGTATAAAAAAATAATAATAATGAAATGAAGATAGAGAGTAATGGGATAAAGACATGCAAAAGATCAGCAAGTAAGGTGGAGCAATCAACCAAAATTTTGTTTAAGCAATTAGTCAAATTTGATTGTTCGAGATGGATCACAGTCGTCTTCTTCTTTTTTTAGAAACAAGATTGCAATTGATGCTCAGTATGGAGAGCTTAACTGTACATTTACAGCTCAACTGCTCAAACATCATTTTGATCTATATATATGTACGTTACCTTCCAATTTAAGTACGGTAATTTCGTAATATTACGGTGGGGGCAATCCAAAACTTTACAGTATGGAAATGCTGAAAAAACAGCAAAATAATGTTGAGCGCTAATTTTATGAATTAATATGCTCCAAACGTACACAACAGTATAAGCGTGTAAGTTTTTTTTGTTTTTTTTTAAAAAGAAAAAAAAAGAACCAATGTTAATAACTAATTAGATTATGAAATTTTCTACTGCAACCTTACTACGCAATCCATTTTTTATTATGCAAAGTTTTTATGCGGACATTGACATATTTAAATGGAATAGCTTTTATCCAAAGACGGTAGTCATCTTTGGTATTTGAATTATAATTTGGTAATCCATTAAGTTTAGCATATATTTAATCCAGATTATGATTATCATCTACAAAAAATATGATATCGTTTTAAAAATAATTATTGACGGGAAGAGATTTTTTTATTAGTTTGAAATATCAAGTTTATTACGTTATTTACATTCAAATGCAATTTGCATAGATTATATATATATATATATATATATATATATATATATATATATATATATATTCTCCTTTAGGATTAATATATATATCCTGTGCCCACAAATATATTTCTAGGTTAAAAACGAATACCATTGGTTAACAGATAACATCTGTGTAGACCACATAACCACATGGAAAGCAAATAATTATAGCTACTGACAGCATTAACATGCAACAATGCAAGGTAACAAAAATTTATATATCGACGCAAAATAATCAATTCATATTTGATCATTATTAAGACATTTTAATGTTTTTTTTCTTCACAACTTTTATTATAATTTTCGACAAAAATATTAGCAAAATCAAAAAATACACCAAGTCATTTCTGATACTACGTTAAATTAATATCACCATCGAGAGCGCAAAATCTACAACTACTTTATCCTTATCCTCAATTGTTTTTGTCTTATTTAATGATATGATCAAATTTAAACATTTCTTACGAAGAAGCTAAGGATTTTTTAATCATGAAATCAAAAATATCAGTTAAGCAATTTTTTTAAAAATAAAGTTTATTTTATTTAACTATAACTCAATTTAGAAATAAAGATTTCTTGCTCTGCGTAAACAATTTTAAATTTTAAAGAGACAGCACGACCAAGAAACAAATAAACACAATTTTGTTAAAAATATATGTGCATGTCTAACAGTTTAATGTTTTAATGTATTTCCCAGTGTATGTTAAAAGATCAGTGACTATAAATAGAGCCATAATGATACTTAACTCTACTTATGTTAAATACTATACAGAAGTCATCTTAATTTACCAAGATCCTTTTCTAATTCATCAGAACTAAACTATATACAGAAGGAGATAAAACAACACAACAAATAAATTAAATAAAAAAACCCAAAACGAAATTCAAAACTTTACATGTCATCATCGCAAACCACCACCCACGTTAATCCATTTAACCATCACCAAATAACACGTGCAACCCAACATTTTTGCTAACGAAACATATCGGGCAAGAATCGGTCGCCGGTTCGCACTCCAAACACAGGCACAAATGCCGACACGGTACAATCACCACCGACGCGTCTCTCTCGTTGCACCTCTTGCACAGTCCCGACTTCCGACCTACCTCGTCGCTGTCTCCTTCGTAACAGCAGGACACCAAATCCTCCGCCTGACCGTTCGTCACGTGGCATTCGCCTGATTTCTGCTTCATTGCTTCGTTCACGAGCCTCGCTTTTAGGTTGGCGATTGCAATTTCGCTTTTCTTAACGACGTTGAACAGATACTCGTTCTCCGAACTTATTTTGTGCAGAGTCAATTCGAGCTCCGCTTGCCTGGCTTTTAAATTCAGGATTTCGTAGTCCTTCTCTGCGATTTGTTTTCCTGCATGAGATTCGAAGATTTGAAGGAGCTTTCTGTAATTTTTCTTCTGGATTTGTTCTAACCCCAATCTCAGATTATCGTTCTGAAATAGAAATTAAACGAATAAATTCAAATTTGAATACGAAGCAACGTTTTAGTTTCAAAAAAAGAAGACTAAAATGCTTACATGTAAGCGAATGAGAGCATCGATTTCTGAGTTTTGATTCAGAACACTCGATCGATCAAACTGATTCTGATTCATCAAAACATCCCTGTTTCGCTTTCTAGAATCCGACACATTTGATGCCAAATCAAACTGATGATGCATGCCTGTAAGAAAATGCAAGTAAGGTTACCATAATATTACTCAAAACGATGATTTATGAAGTGAAGAGAGGAATAATAATAACCTGGATTGTTAGATTCTGCTTTGGTTACATATCGTGCTTGCACAGCCATGGCGGAAACAAAGAGAGAAAAACTGAAAAAGTAGCGTGTGAGTGAAAATAAGAGAAAAAGCCAAATATATAACGAGGGTGAATGGTACGAAAGGAGTGGATGTGAGTACTGAAAACTGCAAATAATAAATTATTATTATAACATAAAGATAAAGTATACGTATGAAAAGGGGGCAGGCAGAAAATTAAAAAATGGGAAAAAAATGGTCAAAAGAGGAGAAAGAGGAAGGGAATACAGACGAGAAAAGACGGGGAAGATTTAGAATGAAGACATAACAACAACTGCTCGGAGTAATCACGCTCTTTCATCTTTTCTTTTCTTTCTTCTTTTTTCAAAAAAAAAAATTAATATTTTTCAGTCTGACTCAACCACATTTGCTCACGCGCCCAACGCTCTGTTGCTTCTTTACTTTTTCGTTCACTGTTACCAACACAATAAATAATTAATTAACTGGTTGTTTGTATCGTGTTTGTTTAAAAAGGTTAGCTGAGTGGAGATTATATCTATATTAACATAGAGTTCTAACATAAGATTTGATTAGCTTTGTATTAGTTTAATTAAGTATGGAAATGCGAAAGAGGTGTGATAACATAATTAATTCAGAGTGCCATGAGTAAGGTTTGGTGTGGATCTGTTTGACGTATAATATTAATAACAGTTGAGAGACTTGCATAATGCATGAGTTGTGTTTTGCTAAAAATAAAGCCTTTTGTTTTATTTATTTATTTTATATTAATGGAATATTTGCGTGGAGATTGGCGTGATTAGTTGGATCCATTGGTCTTTGTGGACTAGAAAAATGAGTGCATCCATGACTTTACTGGATTTGATCATTTCTTTAATACCAATTATATAATTTAAGAGTAGAGAATAAGATGGTAAGCACAAATGATGCAGTTATCGTGGAAGTGGGATGCATGGTCTTACACTTACCCATGTACGATTAACGTAAATTATTCAAGGCGGCAATTACAAGGTTAATTGTATACGTTAACATGTCACATGTTTATGAATATATAAAGTTTCAAAAATGGTCAAATAGTAACATTATTATGTAACTGTTCGACACGTAAGTTCAGTGTGATGATAAAAATGGGGATAAAATATTATTCCAAAAATAGTATGATTTTTTCCTAATTTTTCAGAATTTACTTACTTTAGGTAGTAAAGATGAAGAATGTGAAAAGATGGAGAGAGAGAGAGAGAGTAGTGTTGGTGGAGTGGGGGAGAAACGTGAGGAGTATGCGCAGTCCTGCTGCCTGCTACCGCAGTAGCTGCTTTGCATTGCAAACAGTAAAAAGTAATCATACAAATGAAACAACAATCTGTTGAACTACGATACTGTTTCCTGGAGATTTGACCAGGCAACTGAGTGCTCGGCATTGGCCACTACTCGGCATGATAGACTGTTCGGCATTCAGGAGGACTCGGCGAAGTGCGCGGCATCCAGTGGGACTCGGCATCCATAGCGTTCGGCATCCGTAGTGCTCGGCGTCAGTTAGTGTTCGGCGACAACCAATGCTCGGCGCTAGTGTCCGGCATCCAGGAGTGTTCGGCGAGGCACTTGACATCCAGGAGTGCTCGGCGTAGTACACAGCAGCGTTCGGCATACGAGAGCACTCGACATCAAAAGCACTCGGCATAGAGACTACTCGGCATAGTACTCGGCAACAAGGGTACTCGGCGCCAAGTAGTGTTCGGTATCAAGGTTGTTCGGCATCAAGACTGCTCGGCATGCAAGACTGCTCGGCATACCAGAGTACTCGGCATCAAGACTGCTCGGCATACTAGACTGTTCGGCATACCAGAGTACTCGGCATCAAGGCTGCTCGGCATACAAGAGTACTCGGCATCCTATGGTGTTCGGCGTAACACTCGTCATCCAGGAGACGTTCAACACAACTAACCAGCACACCGTTCGGCATAGAAGGAATGGTTCGGCGGAACTCGTTCGGCGAACCTTGCTCGGCATACGGCGACCACAGTACTCGGGCTGGAACGTTCGGCAATCAGCCCACTTGGGAAGTCCAGCCCATCTTTGCCTATAAATAGAGGGGCAGGGTCACAGTGAAATGGATCCTTTTTTGGGGAGAAAAGACGGGGAGACTCCGCCATTTTCAAGACTCATCTTATCTACTCAAACACCTTCATCCAAGCATTTGATTCACGAATTGTATTTGTAATCAATCAATAATAAAGGAAATCAATAAAGTTGAGCAAAGTGGACGTAGGCAATTACGCCGAACCACTATAAATTTGGTCTTCTTACTTTCTGCACTTGAATTAAGATTGTCTTCTCTGTTTAATTGCTTTCATCACTTATATCTCTACACAATCTTTCTGAACGAGGTTAGTGACCAATTTTGGTGCTAACACTTTGGTGCTTTCACCGAGAATTGAATTCTCAGACCTCAAGGATCTGCTTTGAAGCTACTGGATTGAACAAATCCCCCAAAGAAGATCCGATTTACTGATAGGACATCCGTTGATTCTACTCAGAGTTCATACCAATAACTCTGCAATGGCAAGACCACGTACCAGGTCAGCTTCCCTTAATGCGGATGTCCGAGAGACTGCTAGCGTGCAACAGGCAGGAACTAGCAATCAACCAGCAATCCCGAGTGCAGGGATTGCCGCTCAAGAACAGACTCCCGTTGTCACCAGAGTGGAGTTCAACGACTTGATGAGAGAACTTAGGGAAAGCAGGAGACAACTGGGAGAACAGATGCAAGCTAATGCCAACCTGATGGCACAACTCACTCAGCAGCAGCAACAGAATGCTGGGGGCAATCAAGCTGCTTATTCCTCTTCTGATAGCTCAACTTCTTCTGATGAGCCACCCAGGCGCAGACGCCGTAAGACTGAAACCACAAGGGCAGATGCTGCTGTTCGAACAACAGGAGACCGCGACCAAGCCAGAACTGGAAACTTCCGAACTGGAGTACAGGTGGAGGAGGGAGCTCCAGATCATCAAGATGTTAGCAATGTTGAGCCTCAAGACGCACGATTGGCAGATCGCCAGGGAAGGAGGCATCAGCATGGACAGGCACGTAGAACTGACTCCAACCTCCCAGCTTCCATACAGACACCCGATCTGACAGCCATGATCAGGCAACTGATGAAAGAAAATCAGGGCTTGTCAAATGACGATTGGGGAGTGTCAAGAAGTCATACTCCGTTCACGGATGTTGTGCTGCAAGCGTCCTACCCCAAAAAGTTTAGCATGCCAACCATTCCTGCATACGAAGGAAAGACTGACCCCAGACAACATGTAATGAGGTACGAATGGATGATGGATTCAGCCAGAGCGAATGATGCCACCAAATGTAGGTGCTTTCCGATTACTCTATCTGGGATCGCTACTATGTGGTTCACCCGACTCCCTCCGCGATCCGTATCAAATTTCGAGGAGTTGGCAAAGAAGTTTATTGAGCAGTTCAGGATACACACTACACGCCCGAAGGACGTGATGTCTCTGTCGAGTGTAATCCAAAATCCCGGAGAGTCGCTGAAGGAGTACTTACAAAGATTCCACGTTGCGGCAACTGAAGTCAGTAATCCCAACGACCACGCAATTCTAATGGCTGTGATGAGAGGTGTAGATCCGGATTCTGAATTCGGGGATTGGCTGGCAGGAAAGCCTCCAACTACGCTAGAGCGTTTCTACTCCAAGGCGCACCAGTTCATAAGAAGAGAGGAAGCTAGGTGGGTACGACGAGACAAGGCACCGGGACCCGCCCAAGAGTCAATTAAGAGCAACATAGCTGTGAAGCAATCTGGAGACAATTCAGGAAAGGTCCAAGTCAACGTCCAGAATAAGCCTGTGCAGCCCAAAGAGTCCGGAGGAAGGAGTCAAGGAAAGAGGAAAGAAGCGGGCAAGTGGAAGTCGAGAATTCCGAGCTACAACGAGTACACTCCGCTAAACGCCCCACTTGAGAACATTTACCTATCCACATGCAATACTTTTCAGTATAGAAAACCACGTCCGAAAGAATCGACTGAAGAACAGAAACGGACTGGGAAGTATTGCCGCTTCCATGAGACCTATGGACACAACACGGAAGAATGCAGACACCTACATGACGCTATCGAGAAATTGATCAGACAAAAGAAGTTGCAAGAATTTGTGAAGGATCCGCAGGAAGGAGGACAGGGAACGTCCGACCCAGGTCGTGCACCAGCTCCACGTCATCCAGAGGAACCTGCCCGAACTGTTGGGAGACTGGTTATAAATACAATTATCGGCGGACCTCATCCCGCAGATAAGAACTGGCAAGAGATGGAGCGATATGCGAGCTCCTTGAAGCATGCGGATTTCGAGTGCTGTTCAAACGTAGAGGACGGGGCCCCTGCTAAGCAGCAGCGCGTGATGACAGACGATATTGTGTTCAGAAACAGAGACGCTGATCAGATAGAGGCTCCGACCATCGATCCCATGGTCATATCTGCAACAATCGGACCAGCGTATGTAAAAAGAATCTTGATTGATTGTGGAAGTTCAGTCAACATCATCTTCAAGAAGGCATATGATCAGATGAAGCTAGAGACAAAAGACTTGAAACCATCCAAAGCTCGTATCCACGGTTTTAACGGCGCTGCGACTGATGCAGTGGGATATGTCGAGTTACCAGTTGAACTGGGACAAGGCGAGCGTCGGAGGGTACGAATTCTACCCTTTGTAGTTTTGGATGTGGACTCTCCATACAATGTTTTCTTGGGTCGGCCGGCCCTGGCTGAATTTAGGGCGGCACTAGCCCCGTGGTGCTTGACTTTGAAGTTCCCAACTGACAAAGGAGTAGGCATTGTTCACGGAGACCAAGCAGCTGGTCGTTCTTGTTATGTGGCCGAGCTCCGTGAAGCTCACCGGAGGGAAAAAGGAAAGGGTACGGACAATCCTGTCCGCATCCTCAACGCGAATAATTGACAAGTAGTGCCCGAGCCCTGGCTCGGGCATAATTCTCGGATCTACGGAGATATAGATCCGAGAGACGACGATGAGAAACCCAGGGAAGAGAAGGCGGCACCGGCTGAATTAACAATCGACATTTCAGTTAGCCGTGACGACCCTTCGCGAATACTGAAAATCGGATCACAGTTAAGCCCCGCAATGACAGAAGACCTTAGCGACTTCCTCCGAGCAAACCTCGATGTTTTCGCCTGGACGCATTCTGATATGTGTGGGATTTCTCCCGCCATCACAAGTCATATGTTGAACATAGACCCGAAATACGTCCCAGTCAAGCAAAAGAGGAGAGGAATGGATCCAGAGAGATCCGCCGCTCTTGGAGAGGAGGTGGACAAACTCAAAGCAAATGGGTTCGTCCGCGACGCCCTCTACCCAGAGTGGGTCTCCAACCCTGTGCTAGTAAAAAAGGCAAATGGGAAATGGAGGACTTGCGTAGACTATTCCGACTTGAACAAAGCATGCCCTAAGGACAGTTTCCCGTTGCCTAGGATCGATCAGTTGGTCGATTCCACAGCAGGACACGAATTATTGTCATTCATGGATGCGTACTCAGGATACAACCAAATCCCAATGCATATTCCGGACCAAGAACACACCAGTTTCGTTACAAATGTCGGGCTGTATTGCTATGTAGTGATGCCCTTTGGATTAAAGAACGCTGGAGCAACTTACCAACGTCTGGTGAATCGAATGTTCAAGGACCAACTGGGCAAAACCATGGAAGTCTATGTGGATGACATGCTCGTGAAGTCACGGCAGTCAAACGACCACATCCAAGACTTAGCTGAAATGTTTAACATACTCAGGTCCTATGGAATGAAGATCAACCCGCTGAAGTGTTCTTTCGGCGTTGCATCAGGGAAGTTTTTAGGATTCATCGTCAACGCTAGGGGAATCGAAGCCAACCCAGAAAAGATCCAAGCCATTCGAGACGTACAAGCACCCAGGACTATAAAGCAGGTACAGAGCCTGAACGGGAAAGTGGCTGCGCTAAGTCGGTTTATATCCAAGGCAACTGACAAGTGCATCCCATTCTTCGACATAATAAAGAAAGGAAAGAGGAATTTTGAATGGACGTCTAGCTGCGAGGAAGCTTTCCAGAACCTGGTAAGGCATCTAGAGAGCCCACCGATGCTATCTAAACCCGTTGACCATGAGATGCTGTACGTTTACTTGGCTATATCCCCTCATGCGATAAGCGCAGCTCTGGTCCGTGAGGAGGATCGAGTCCAGAAGCCGGTATATTATGTTAGCAAGCGTTTAACGGGGGCGGAGAAGAATTACCCTAAAATTGAGAAATTGGCTTATTGCTTGGTGATTGCATCACGCAAGCTACGCCCATACTTTCAAGCGCATTCAATCGGCGTTTATACCGATCAACCCCTGAGGCAGGTGCTTCAGCGACCAGAAACTTCTGGAAGATTGCTAAAATGGAACATCGAGTTGAGCCAATTCGATATTGCGTACTTACCACGGAAAGCTATCCGAGGGCAAGCGTTAGCAGACTTCATCGCTGAATTTACCATGCCCATCAAACCGGACGATCACGACATCATTCCCCCCATACGATGGAAGTTATACACTGACGGTGCATCAAATGACCGTTGCTCCGGCGCGGGCGTAGTTCTCATAACTCCGGAAAACCGATCAATCTGTTATGCCCTGAAGCTCGATTTTCCAGCTACGAACAACGAAGCTGAATATGAAGCATTGATCGCTGGCCTGAAGCTTATCAAAGAACTCGGAATCAAATCGATCGAAATCTTTTGTGACTCGCAGTTAGTGGTATACCAAGTGCGAGGAGACTACCAAGCGAAAGGACGAAAGCTTGCTCCGTACCTCGTTCAGGTCCAGGAACTACTATCAAATCTTGAGCGTTATGACATTTCGCACATCCCGCGAGAACAAAACAAAGAAGCCGACTTGTTGGCTAAGTTCGCAAGTACCGACGACGTTCAGCAGATGGGATTGTATCCCGTGGAAGTCTTGCATGCCCCGAGTACGGGCGAAATGAAAATCGATCTTGTGTTGGAAACAGAGATCGAGAGGGACTCGTGGATAACCCCATTCAAACTGTACCTGACAACTGGGGCTTTACCAGAAAGAAGAAGCGAAAGACGACAGGTCCTTCGAAAGGCTGCGCGGTACGTAATGCAGGACGGATCCATGTACCGGAAAGGATTCTCAATCCCATTACTACGATGCATCGCTCATGATGAAACAAAGCGAGTCTTGAGGGAAGTCCACGAAGGGGAATGCGGCGACCATACTGGGGGGCAAACGCTAGCAAAGAAGATCCTCCGCTATGGGTATTACTGGCCTACCGTAAACCGGGACGCCGCGGACTACGCAAGAAAATGCGACAAGTGTCAGAGATATGCAAAAATCCCGAGGGCTCCGTCAACGGAACTCACACAAATGATCAGCCCTTGGCCATTCGCGATCTGGGGAATCGACATAATCGGCTCTTTGCCTCTATCCAAAGGTGGTGCGAAATACGCAATAGTAGCGGTCGACTATTTCACGAAATGGGCTGAGGCAGAACCTTTGGCCACTATCACCTCTAAGAAAGTCATTAATTTCGTTGTACGAAACATCATATGCCGCTTTGGTCTTCCACGCACCATCATTACAGATAACGGAACGCAATTCGAAAGTAGAGAGTTCAAAGAGTTCTGTCTAAAGTACGGCATCGAGAAAAAGTTCGCTGCCGTTGCACACCCAAAAGCTAACGGACAAGTCGAGGCCGTTAACAAGATAATCAATTCCATACTAAAGAAGCGTCTGGAGAAGGTTGGAGGCAAGTGGGTAGATGAACTCCCGACGGCATTATGGGCATATAGGACTACCCACAAGTCCGCGACCGGCCACACTCCGTTCGCCTTGGCATACGGTTCTGAAGCCGTGATACCCGTGGAACTTGAAGTTCCATCGCACCGAGTGGCATACTATGACCCCAAGACGAACCAAAACCTCTTGCTGGAATCACTGGACTGCGTCGACGAAAAGCGCGAAGAAGCTGAGTTAAGGGCGGCGGCGCACAGACATCGAGTCAAGCGCTACTACGATGGCAGAGTCCGCCCAAGGATCTTTGATGTGGGTGATCTCGTTCTGAAACGAGTCTTCCCAGTACCATCACGCATGAATCCCAGCTGGGAAGGTCCATATGCCATTGAACGGAAGCTTGGAGAAGGAACATTCAAGCTAGCGACCGTTGATGGCACGACACTCCCCCGAGCATGGAACAGTGAACATTTGCGGCACTATTACATTTAGCATGTTTCCCTTTCTTGTTATAGGCATTATTGTTTTCCGCATGTTTCCATTCAATAATGACTTAGTTTCCTTTTGAAGTTGTAATCGAACAATTTAGTTGATTTTCATTAATAAAGGCTTGAAGCCACATTTTCTATGAAGTTTCTGTATCTCTTAATCGAATGATAGATTACATTATTCTGTGCGGCGTACAGACTCATATAAACGATTTACAATCTCCGAATCCCCAGAGTGCGGAGCGGAGTACTCTAAGTCCCCAGAGCGCGGACTAGAGTATAAACGATTTCCAATCTCCGAATCCCCAGAGTGCGGAGCGGAGTACTCTAAGTCCCCAGGGCGCGGACTAGAGTATAAACGATTTCCAATCTCCGAATCCCCAGAATGCGGAGCGGAGTACTCTAAGTCCCCAGAGCGCGGACTAGAGTATAAACGATTTCCAATCTCCGAATCCCCAGAGTGCGGAGCGGAGTACTCTAAGTCCCCAGAGCGCGGACTAGAGTATAAACGATTTACAATCTCCGAATCCCCAGAGTGCGGAGTGGAGTACTCTAAGTCCCCAGAGCGCGGACTAGAGTATAAACGATTTCCAATCTCCGAATCCCCAGAGTGCGGAGCGGAGTACTCCAAGTCCCCAGAGCGCGGACTAGAGTATAAACGATTTCCAATCTCCGAATCCCCAGAGTGCGGAGCGGAGTACTCCAAGTCCCCAGAGCGCGGACTAGAGTATAAACGATTTCCAATCTCCGAATCCCCAGAGTGCGGAGCGGAGTACTCTAAGTCCCCAGAGCGCGGACTAGAGTATAAACGATTTCCAATCTCCGAATCCCCAGAGTGCGGAGCGGAGTACTCTAAGTCCCCGGAGCGCGGACTAGAGTATAAACGATTTACAATCTCCGAATCCCCAGAGTGCGGAGCGGAGTACTCTAAGTCCCCAGAGCGCGGACTAGAGTATAAACGATTCCCAATCTCCGAATCCCCAGAGTGCGGAGCGGAGTACTCTAAGTCCCCAGAGCGCGGACTAGAGTATAAACGATTTCCAATCTCCGGATCCCCAGAGTGCGGAGCGGAGTACTCTAAGTCCCCAGAGCGCGGACTAGAGTATAAACGATTTACAATCTCCGAATCCCCAGAGTGCGGAGCGGAGTACTCTAAGTCCCCAGAGCGCGGACTAGAGTATAAACGATTTCCAATCTCCGAGTCCCGGAAGTGCGGAGCGGAGTACTCTAAGCCCCCAGAGCACGGACTAGAGTATGAACAGTCTTAAGTCTCCGAGTCCCCGGAGCACAGTGTCAGCAAACCAAATAAAGACAAGAGAATCATTCAAACAAGAAGAAACTGAAATTTTATTCGATAAGTCCAAAATAGGGATACAAGATCACTCCTACAAAATTCGGGTCTGTACAAACTACAAGTTATGAAAGGTAGAAACTATTACAAACTTAAGCAAAAACTTGTTGAACAAGTGCATCGATCATTTCTTCGACTTCTTCTTCTTGTCCGCCTTCGGTGTTTCCGACGACTCCTCTCCCTCACGTTTCTTCTTGGACTTTTTGCTTGCTAGAGAGACGGAGTCAGGAGTAGGAGACGGAACATCTAATGGTTTGGACCTGCCCGGGAGAATGATTTTCAAAGGTCTATTCCGTGGGTCAGTAAGTTCCAGGACTTCGGATTCAACCTTGACTTTGACCTTTCTCTTCTCCTCATCAGCGAGACGATCCTTCATACTCATCTCTGAAGTATGCTCAGAGGCGCCAGTAATTTTAACTTCGTCGCTTCCTTCGGCCGGAGACGAGGTGTCAAGTTTGTCATCGTCGAGCGCCCCGATCACTTGAGCGTCTGGGCCGGGAGTTACCTCTGCGTGAGCAGCGTCGCTTGTTTTCCCCGCTTCCTCCTTGGCGTCATCGCTCCTCGGAGTTGGCTCAGTCTCAGAACAACCTGTGAGAAATATAAGAAGTAGGCATTAGAACAAATAACCACTGTTGAGAAATGACGGGATCACTTCGATTTCTAGAGAAAGAAGAATATCCTACCAGGATCAGGTTGACTGTCGGTGGCGCGCGGGGTTTCACCCTCCAGGATAGGTGACAGCACATGAACGCCAAGCCCGGGATCTTCGGGATCATAACTGGCGTGTTGCTCGAATGGATCAAGCGTCGACCGAACGGCCGATTGAGCAGCATAAGGAGCGGCAATATGAGGGGTAGTAGTGTCGGCCTCTGACGGGCCAGCCTCGTTGTTCTTCTCTTTCGAGGGAGAAGAGCCCTTGCCATAGAGAGCCAATGCTACGGATAAATCCGAGGGCTCATTCCCCCTCAGGAACTCCTTCACCAGTGCATCCTCGTCGATTTCTTCGGAGCCTGATTCGACTTTCTTGATCTTTATCAGAGTCTCCCATGCCTCAGCCAGGGATTCATGGTAGCCGTCGCCCAAGAATGTTAGGTCGCGATGCATAAGGACGCGGGCTCCGTACTCGGCAATCAACGGGTCAAACATACTTTTGACCTCTTCCCTGCCAGCCTCTGCGGCCGCCTCAAGACGAGAATCAAGCTCCTCCTCAGCCATTCTTTTACCCTCCTCGCGGGCTTCATCCTTCATTCTCTCAACCCCGGCAAGTTCACCGTCGAGCTTTGCCTTGAGGAGCCGGGTAGCAACAATCTCATCGCAATACCGCTGTGACTCTTCCTGAGCGGCAATTTTGTCTTCTTTCTCCTTGGAGAGTTGCTCTTTCAGCTCTTTGACTTGAATAGCGAGCACGTCCCTTTCTTTTTGAACAGAGTCTTTTTCTAGGGCAAGGGCGCCGCTGCGCTGAACTGCTTCATCAAGCTCCTTTTTGTGAGCCACCTCTAAGCGAGTAACTGCCTCGGCAGTATCTTTTGCGCCTTGTTCAGCGGCTTCTAGCTTTAACTTATAAGAGGCGAGCTCTTCGTCTTGGAGTTTGATGATTTTCTTATCGCTGTCAGCCTCCAGAGTCAGACGGTCAATCTCGTGTTGACGCTCAACAGATACTTCTGATATCTTCTCCACCAAGTGCACGAATGCGTCATGTTGAACATAGACGTCATTGTTGCATGCAATGGCACTTTGCTTCACGTGCCCAGGAATGTGATGGATGGCCGGGAGGAATTTTAAACCGTCAAAACAAATCTTCGGAAACTTGGCCTTAAGGTCGACCATCTTTTCCGCAACGGTTGGGTCCACGGCAGGAGCAGGAGGAGGAGGCTTAGAGAATTCCGTTCTTTTACGTGGCTCCCGAACTTGCCTCGTACTCGACGAACTGGAATGTTGTTCTCGAGCAGCATCAGACTGATAGCCCTTCTGCAGAGACTTCTCTTTATCCGGCTCAGTTGTAGGAGGAAGATCACGGGACTGAGAAGATTGATAGTGCGCTTTCTTGCGATGAGACGATTCGCGTGGACGATTGTCCCTATCCTCATAATCACCTCGGTCCCGGCGTCTGCCCGAACCAGAATCCCGTCCGGAGTGATGAAATATTGAAGACCCTTGAAGGCGATCAAGTCCGTGGGAGCGGCCCATATCACCTGCAAAGAAGGAAGATAACAACGAATTAAGGAGAATTCACGAATTAAAAAGACTTGAAGTATGCTATGGAATGCGCGTGTGCGTGTGTGTCCTAAGTGTTCCCCCCGACGGACCCGTTCGTTTGTCTTTGCTAATCGGGGTATTGTCTCTGTGAGCCGGGAGTTGAACTCCTACATTGCCTCTAGCGGGCGACGAGAATTTGAGAGCTTCAGGATCATCGAACCCATAATTAAGTATGTCTTCGGGGATAGAGAGGTTCGAGAGACCCCTTAGAGAACTCTCCAGACGCTGTGAAGAAGCCTCTTTTTCAGGAGGGATAGGCGTAGGTTTTGAGGTGTCACCGACTTTCTCTTTCTGAACCGTATATTTCAGCTTTTTCTTTCCCTTCGAAGGGGAGGATGACGTCTCAATATCCTGGATTTCGATTGCCGGATTCCAAGCAGGACCCACGTTCTCGCCCTGAGTGTCGGGTGCATCACCCTCTCCACACTCGCCTTCTTCGTGCGCGACGGGAGCGCGACGTGACGACGGGCCGGCAAGTTTTTTCCCTTTACCGGATGGAGGTTTGGGAATGGTAACGCCTTCTGGAAGGCTGACCCGACGATCAGGAGCTAGCAAGCCGAACCCCGACAGCGATTCATTTGAAATGATAGCTCGAATATCTCGGTCCTCGGCCGGGAGAGCTCTAATCGCGTCAACAGCATCAGAATATCCTCGGCCTTCCGGACGCGGGTTAATACCTGAAAAGATGAGATGAAGAGTTAGGAAAAAACATGGCTCCCATTAAGTACAAGTAACGGTTCAGCAGAAAGACTTACTGCCTTCAACCCATCTCCTAGCGAAACCAGACGGGCATCGCACATAGAACCATTCCTGTTTGTACAGGGCGAACTTGCTGCAGGCCCCTGTCAGGATCTGGCACTTGTGATACGGCTCGAGGAAGATGAAGGAGGGGCTATCTTTCCGTCTCTTGAACATGTAAATGTATCGAATATCACCGGGGGTTGGAGGTCTGGAGAAGACAGCCATGAAGAGTAAATAAGTCCCATATAGGAACGCATGACCATTCGGGTGCAGCTGCGACGGAGCGATATCTATATACTGCAGCACATCCCGGAGAAATAGGTTAAACGGAGGCACGCTGCCCATCCAGCACATGAACTTGTTACAGGCCGTGTACCCGACCGGGGGCAAGTGAGGACGGTCGTGTCTCGAAGGAACTAACACGTCGGTAAAGGGAATTCCGTGAATGGAACATATCCGTCGCAGAGCGGCCTCGTTGATCCTCGAGGCTTGAGAATCGACCGGATTGTCCAATAAGATGGTTGACTCTAGAGCATCGGGCGCTAGATTATGAGCGGGAGAGATTGACGGATTGGAGGCATCTGCGGCTCCTTGCTTTGCTGACGGCCCAGGCCTGTCAGATACGGTGGCCGAGCTAGATCTTCCTGACATCCCGAATAAATAATAGACCTGGCTAAATGCTTGAGAAAGCTATACTTGAAAAACGTTGAGCGTTAGAATCAGCATCACGAATTTTCCCCCCACGTGGTGTGTGAACTAGTGCAAGCAATTGTGTAAAGACAGCAATAAAGGTATAATAATTAGCTGCGGATCATCGCTTTCGAAGACCGTCATCGCTGACCGTCTCAAAGGCCCGCCTTGAGGTAATTATGGTTTCAGGTTCAAAAGACATATGATTTCTAGAGTGACCGGCCTAAGTGTAGTTTAACATTTATACTGATCGGCATTTTAGTAATGATTCATCGTCCTAAGTAAAGTGTTCGGCAATTGTATTGTTCGGCATATAAAGTGTTCGGCAATTACATTGTTCGGCATGAAAGGTGTTCGGCAATTGTATTGTTCGGCATATAACGTGTTCGGCAGTTACATTGTTCATCCTAAAGAAGTGTTCGGCATGTATCTGAGTTCGGATAAGTCATTGTCAAGTGTTCGGCATCGAAATTGTTCGGCATATATATGTTTGTTCGGCATTTGAATGTTGTTCGGCCTAAATTATGGCGCGGCAATTGTGTTGTTCGTCCTAAGTGTTGTTCGGCCTAGGTATTTATATTGTTCGGCATTTTCGATGTTCGGCGAAGGAGTATAGCTGTTCGGCGTGACAGTTGTTAGGTAATTATGTCGTTCGGTCTAGATGCTATTCGGCGTATATGTCTGTTCGGCATAAGGGCAGCGTTCGGCCTTAGACCGTTCGGCTAAGGCAGCGCTCCGCCCTCGATCATAACTCCGTCCTGCCCTTTCTCCATTCACGACGAACGACAGAGACAAGATTGCCTGGCGAAGATTACGCCGTTCGACGCCCCATCTCCCTTTTTCCTTCCAATCTTGTTCGGCACAAAGGGGCTAGATCTAACTACCATGCACTGTTCGGCGACTCCGAACGTGCGAACCACTTCTACTAACCACACATTGTACACCATGTGATGAACCTAAAGATTGAAGTAATGTAATCGTGGAGGGAATGGTACCTAGTTCGACGATCGAGATTGAGGAAGGATCAACTAGACTTTATGTCTGATAGAGTGGCAGGAGTCGTAAATCTCTGAGAATAACAGAAGAGAAAGCGTAAGGAGAGAATGGTGGAAGGGCGCGAGGTTATATAGAGGGAGGTAGAAGTCGAAAAGACCATGACCGGTAGAACCGGTCAAGGTCATAGCGTTCGGCGCATAACAGTTCGGCATTGAAGCATGGCTCGGCAAGGAAGCACCGTTCGAGCGCACATGTCTCGTTCGGCATTTAGAACACGTCCGGCACACATCGATCCTACAAAAGTGGCGTCCCCGTTCGAGGTTATCCAAGAGTTTAAGACGTGATGAAGATGTTGCACGATTCAAAGCGTACCACGTTCGGCCACGCGATACACTTTGGGGGGCAAGTGTTTCCTGGAGATTTGACCAGGCAACTGAGTGCTCGGCATTGGCCACTACTCGGCATGATAGACTGTTCGGCATTCAGGAGGACTCGGCGAAGTGCGCGGCATCCAGTGGGACTCGGCATCCATAGCGTTCGGCATCCGTAGTGCTCGGCGTCAGTTAGTGTTCGGCGACAACCAATGCTCGGCGCTAGTGTCCGGCATCCAGGAGTGTTCGGCGAGGCACTTGACATCCAGGAGTGCTCGGCGTAGTACACAGCAGCGTTCGGCATACGAGAGCACTCGACATCAAAAGCACTCGGCATAGAGACTACTCGGCATAGTACTCGGCAACAAGGGTACTCGGCGCCAAGTAGTGTTCGGTATCAAGGCTGTTCGGCATCAAGACTGCTCGGCATGCAAGACTGCTCGGCATACCAGAGTACTCGGCATCAAGACTGCTCGGCATACTAGACTGTTCGGCATACCAGAGTACTCGGCATCAAGGCTGCTCGGCATACAAGAGTACTCGGCATCCTATGGTGTTCGGCGTAACACTCGTCATCCAGGAGACGTTCAACACAACTAACCAGCACACCGTTCGGCATAGAAGGAATGGTTCGGCGGAACTCGTTCGGCGAACCTTGCTCGGCATACGGCGACCACAGTACTCGGGCTGGAACGTTCGGCAATCAGCCCACTTGGGAAGTCCAGCCCATCTTTGCCTATAAATAGAGGGGCAGGGTCACAGTGAAATGGATCCTTTTTTGGGGAGAAAAGACGGGGAGACTCCGCCATTTTCAAGACTCATCTTATCTACTCAAACACCTTCATCCAAGCATTTGATTCACGAATTGTATTTGTAATCAATCAATAATAAAGGAAATCAATAAAGTTGAGCAAAGTGGACGTAGGCAATTACGCCGAACCACTATAAATTTGGTCTTCTTACTTTCTGCACTTGAATTAAGATTGTCTTCTCTGTTTAATTGCTTTCATCACTTATATCTCTACACAATCTTTCTGAACGAGGTTAGTGACCAATTTTGGTGCTAACAGATACTATACACACACACATTACTGCTACAGGCTACTACTACATAAAACATGTATTATGCATCATGTATTTAATACATTAATGCACACGTTGCATGTACATGATGTGTCTCAACAAATCTCACTATCTATATCTATATATATGTGGTATTGCAGGCATCATGGGTGGTCTTCCTCACCTTCTTTCTACACCATAACCATCACGCATGCATCCATTTAATTATGTTTATTTTACATATACACCTACCATCTCTTTATAGAAAATGGGGCCAAATGTTTTTGACGTTTCTTACCTAGAAGGCTCTACGATACATGTCAAGTGTAAACCAAAATGCATTATTTCAAAACAAACAATATCCTCAAACTTTGAATCTCATGTACCATATGGTCCTAATTTCTTTATGGAGTACGTTTGTTTTTTTTCTAGCATCTGCTTTAATTTGACTAGAGGGAAATGCTAGCAGTTTTAGCTACCACTCAATGTCTGACCCGTTACCTAATTCCTTCGTCTGCAATTCATGTTGAAGATCTTATAATCTGGATCTGAATAATATTATTATAAGTACCATCCATAATTGCAGTCCATTTATGACCTTGGACTTAAACTAATCTAAAATACTTGGAAAACAAGGCACGTTAATTGTACTGGTCATATGATCGTGTTCAAATTGGACGTAACTGCTGAGGGTAATATAAAAGCATAATGAAAATCGAATCAAAACAACCCAATTTCTTTTAGAAACTATTAAAACTTCGCTCACTGAATTTTAAATGTTAATGTTTGAAGTTTGAATATTGATTGTTGAGTACCGAATGTTGAAAATTTTGTTCGTATTCTACAACTTTTGCTTAAAATTAAAAATTAGGTTCCTTTAAAAATGATGTCAACTATATCAATTGATGTTTAAATAAATGTTATTAAAAGTAGAAATTTGGAATTTCAAATGCTTTAAATTAGCAAAAGCTTGAATTATGTGAAATTTGAATACTATAAAAAGTTTTAGAATTGTTAATTTTGGAAAATTAAATTTTAAACTTAATTATGGATTTTTCTAATATTTGAAATTATAATTTCTAAATGTAATGAACTATTAGGCTTTTAATTTTACAATTTTTTATAATTTTTTGCTAAAACAAATAGTTTTAAAAAATTTAATTTCAAAAATTCAAGTTTAAACTTCTTGAATTTTCGAATTTAGAATTTCTAGAAACGTAGAACGTAAAAGTGGACTAGATTTTGAAACTTTGAGATTTCAAATGTTATTAAAGTTTGAATTTGAGTTAGATTTATGGATTTTAATACGGTTATAAAATGAACAAATTATCATTCAACAATTAGAACTAAAAAGAAAAAAGAAAAAAGTACCATAAAGGGAAGCTCAGTGGATACTATATCTATAGAAAAACAGTTTGATCCGAGTTCGAATCTCAAGTCTCAACAACGTAATCCCCTTTAGTTTAGCTAAAGTATGTATTGTAGGGTCGATGCATACTATATCGGAATTGTATAAATGAGTTCACTCATTGCATACTATACGACTTTGATATCGAGCATATGCTAGGAAAGGGGAACAAGTTGTCGATGCTTTAAACAGAAAGAAACATAATAGAGTAGTAGCTATGGTTGAGGAATGGAAGACATTAGAGGAATTAGCATCGTGGTGAGTGAATTACTGAACGAACGCAAGTTCAAGTCAAGAACTCGATGCATTGGAACGTTTAGAAGTCCGTCCAACACTTGTGGATGGAATTGCTGTAAGGCAAAGAGAGGACCTATTGTTATCTGAAAGAATTAGGCGATTAGAGTGGGTGTCGATATAAAGGATCTGAAATGACTTGAGAAAAACTCAAAGGAATGGCTTAGGAAGAAAGAAAGACCGTGTGTTTGGAATGTAGGAGATCTTTGGAAAGGGGTCTTTGAGGAAAGCCATCGATCTAAATTTATGATTCATCCCGAAGGGACAATGATGTACTACAACATTATGTGTGACTTCTTTTGGGAAAGGATGAAGAGAGATGTAGGGAAATGTGTGAAGAAGTGTTTCACATGTCAGTAGGTGAAGGTTGAGCATCGAAAGCCAAGTAGGTTGCTTCAACCCTTGGAAGTACCAACTTGGAAATGGGGTTAGGTATCAATGGATTTTATAGATGGGTTTCCAAGGTCGAGAATGAGAAATAATAACACTCGGGTAATGGTCGGTAGATTGAATAAGAGCATCTATTTTATCCCAGTAAAGACGATAAGAAAAACAACCAGCGTACCAAAGTTATATGTAGAGAATGTTATGAGAATCCATGGGATTCTCAGCAAAATAATTAGTGATAAAGACCCACTGTTTATCAGTGAGTTCTAGAGAAGTTTGCACAGTGCATTGGGTACAGAGTTGAACTTGAGTATGGCTTACCGCCCATAGAAAAACGGCCTAAGGGAAAGGATGAACCATATATTAAAGGATTTTTCGAGGGCATGTGTCTTTGACTTTATAGGATCTTGAAAGGTTCATTTGCATTTGGTAGAGCTTTCCTACAAAAATAAATATCAGTCGAGTGCTGCAATGACACCATTTGAGTCACTTTATAATAGACCTTTTAAATCGCCCATTTGTTGGTTAACAGGAGAGATAGAGTCCTGTTGGTCCTGACTTGGTAAGAGATGCTATAGAGAAGATAGAGTTGATTCGCGCTAGAATGAAGGTTGCACAATCAAGGTAGAAGAGTTATTATGATAAGAGAAGAAAGGAATTGGAGTTCATAACGGGCGATCATGTGTTCATGAAGATTTCACTGATATGAGGTGTTATGCGCTTTAGGAAGGCGATGAAATTGACTCCTATATATGTAGGTCTGTTTCCAATGACTGAGAGGGTTAGTAGACCCGCGTATAGAGTCGAGTTACGAGTGTGCATAATGTTTTTCATATACACATTCAAGGAAATGTATGCACGAACCTAGTATGGTAGTGGAACTGAGAACGATAAAGGACTTTTATATGGAGCCAGATTTGACTTATGTTGGACGGGCGAAAGAGATAGTTGGTCAACTCATGAATGAATTAACGAACAAAGTTATTAGACTTTTTCACATTCAATGGAGCAACAATAATGATGATTGTACCTGGGAGGTAGAGGATAAGATTAGGAATATCTATCCTGAATTGTTTTAGACATTCATGTTTGTAGCAGTGTGGTTTGTTTGTCTATTACATGTACTAGTAGAGGCGCTAGTGTATTTCTATTAAAATATGACAGTGTGTTAGTAGTTGAACTAATGCATTATGTTTCATGATTGAGATTTACATTATTCATGTACTAGTGTAACTTCTATTCTTGTGCGTACTTATGTGAGGACGACTTTACACTATTAGAGTACTATCATAATTTTTATTCTTCCATATCTGAATTTTGAGGACAAATTCCTATAAGTAGGGGTGAGTAAACACCCCATACTATGGAATGCTATAATATGGGAAGTTAAATTAATAATAATAATTGAATATGAGATAGTCAAGATAATTTAATTATAATAATTACTTAATTAAGTGTGAGACACTTTAATTAAATAGGCCAAGGTAATTAGAGTAATTAAATTTAGCCATAAGTTAAGGAATAAATCATATTTGAATTTTATATAAGGGAAATAAAATTTGAATGTTGAATGAATGAAATCTTGTATTAAGGGAAATAGATTAATGAGATTGGATAAAAAGGGATTTTATCCCAAGTCAAAACCATTAATATAGATAAACCCCTCACTATGTTACTTTCTTCATTACATTCATTCTCATTTCAAGACAAACAAAAACAAAATCTGCATCATAAGGCCGACTACCATTTCAAGAGAAAGAATGGGGAAACAAATCAAAAGCAAATGACTTTCAATTCTAAGGGAAAAGAGAAGAGATCTAATCAAGATTTTCAAAGCTTAGGTGTGTAAAAAGTTCTGTAAAAACCTCCCAAACCCATTTGGGTTTGAATATGATATTTTTAGATGTTTTTTAAGGAAATGAGTGGTCCTCCAATGGAGGAGATACTCATGTAATTTTATTCTACACTTAAAGAAAGGAGCTGCCGACAAGTATGGCATGTAGCAGAACACCCCTCCGGTATAAGAAGAAGAATAATAAACAACCCTCCCCAATCCTATTACTATAAAAGAAAATAAATAAAGAGACCTAAATAAAAATAAATATTAGGTGGAATACTAATGATATCAAGCAACAAAAAGGCGTCTAATGAAAGCAATATGCTTAGAAGAAGGCAATAGCAGCACTGCCTCTGTAAAATTTTCGAGGACGTAAACAAGGCCCGAAGCATGATAGGTTCATTGAAATCAATCAACTACAGCAAACCACCTTACTCTCTCCGACAACATATGCAGTCTGGTCCTTTACAACCATTATAACTAAAAAACATAATGAAAACGTGAGACAAGCACATGTATATGTGTATATTTGAAAGGTTATATAGAAAAATATGGGAGGAAAGCAAAAGAAGCCAATGCACTATGGAACTAGTTATCAATCAGAAGCAAAGCGTTTAGATAATTATCAGTTGAATTGTTTAATGAGTCATTGGTGAAGGTCATGTTACGTCTCCTATCGTTAAAATTAACTTTGTACATCAAAATATTGAGACGTCTTTTTACTTTTTGAATAAATTCCCTAAAGGAAGCATTCTTAGCTAACTTATAGCTAGGATTTGAGATCTAGTTATAAATAAAAAGTGTTATAGAGTAAATTAGGTTATCAAATGAAGCATTAACATTGTTAAACATACGTTGGTTCCTTTCAAACCATAGATACTAACAAGTGATTGTGAAAATGGTATCAAGAAAAATTACGTGGTCTTTATCATGTTGAGTTCTGAAATTGTTCTAGTACGAGTCATAGTCAAAATCGAAGTTTGTCACATTAAAGCAACAGTCAACCATAATATTAAGAGTTTGGATGTTTTAAATTATTGTAAACATGATTGAATTATTTGGAATGATTTTGTTTGTGTTATGAATTTAAATGAATGGAATTTGTTCATCTTTTAGGGTAAATCCTGAAATCTTCTCAAAATAACATGGAACTTTAATAAGATGTTTTCAATACAAAAATAGAGATAGGTTTTTAATTTCATAAATTTTGGGACGAAACAATAATTAATTATTAATTTTCTATGTGGAAAACAGATAATTTTGAATATAAATTAATATATAACAATATTACAATCTATTATTTTGTTTTGAAATTTTGCCTAAGGTGGAAGATGAAGTTTTGTAATCTCGGTAAATTTTTTGGAATTTCCCATTAGTTTTTGAATTGATATGAATTAATTGGTGAAGGAAATATTACCTTAATTAATAGAAAGTAATTAAGGAAAACATATTAAAGGGACTAAATTTTCGGTTTCGTCAAAGAATACAGTGTAAATGAAAAAAGTAACCACTGAACAAAGAACACATGTACAAGTTTGGTTGAAAGTTGTTGCTTTATTAAGGAAAAATATTATTTTCCGTTCAAATACAGATTTGCTATTTTGGCAAGCGATAGCATTATTTAGGCATGCGATAGCCCTAAACCTTTGATATTTGATGGCTTATTAGTGTTTAACCTATGGTTGCTTCTAAATTTGACAGGAAATAGCTATAAAACTCAAGACTCGATAGCTTTAAATGTCAACATGCGATAGCATTAAATGTCAACATGCAATAACATTAAATATCAGCATATGATAGGTCATAAATGTCAACATTCAATCGCTTATAAAAGCTCAAACTTCGATAGCTTCAAGATGTGACAAGTTTGACATGTGGTAGGTTTAGGTTTCCATAGGTCAACATGCGATAACATCAAAGTGTAATAGCTTTGTAGTATGGTCGGTTGGTATATGATAGCCTTGATGTGTGATACCTTTAAGGCGCAATAGATTGGTATACGATAGCCTTGACATGCGATAGCTAAGAAAATGTCAACATTCAATAGCTAGGGTTACGATAGCTAGTGAAGAGGAATTTCTTGAGTAAAATAAGAGAAGTTATAGAGACATTCTAGAAGCTAGTTTCCAAGATGTTGTTTTTGAAATTTCATAAGGACGAAATTATGAAAGAGAATTATAAGTTAAATAATGTTAACTTATTTAAACATTGAAATAGATTAAGGTTAGGGAAGCTAGGATATGATAGTTACATCATTTAAATTAAAGATAAAAATGTTTTATCTAAAGAATGTGTGGGGTACACAAGAAATAAATGAAAGAAACAGATTGAACCTAAGATTAAAACATACTAACTCATAGAGTTTTTTAATGGTAGGGTAGCAAGACTTATTGAAGTCTAAAATTCAATAGTATATGGAAGCGTACCACGACTTGGGAGTCTATAATAGGATTTAATTCAAAAAAAAACTAAACTCTAGTGTGAGTTTAAGGAAGGATGCCATAACATCAATATGGATGTAATAAATGAATCAGCAATGTGAAACGAGTATTTCGGGACTAAGAGGGGCTATTAATACTTAGTAAGAACGCCTGCTAGTATTTATTGAGGGTATTTACATTCAATCTCTTAGGAGAGTCAAGGTGGCTCTTATGGTGGAATGAGTAGCCATTTCATCAGGTTACATTGTTTAAGAAAAATATAAATTAGTGATAGACGGGTCTTGGAAGGCAATCACTAAAATAAGTTAATGATAACTTTAAGATCAACACCTAAATAAGAAAATTGATGATGTTTGTGATGTGATTGATGATTGTATGAAATAGTTCATAACAACTTGACATAAGTATATGGTATACTTAAAATGTAGCGACTGAATACATATATGACATGGTTCATGATTGAATGTCAAGTATAAAGTAAACTTATGTTTTTAAGGTGATGCTATATTAATGCTCATGCTATAATGATTGATTACATGTTGTGATGTAATTAATGCGATGAATCAGTGAGGGAAAAACCCATTCCGTGCTTTAGCATCGTGGTCTCACTATGTGTATGTTTAGGGTAATTTTTTTACTCATAATAATATTTATGTCCGACCCATGTTTTTATTTTTTCACATAAACTCATGGGTACTCATTCGAGTAATTTGAGTTTATGGACTTACTTTTGGAAAGAGGAGCAAAGAAGCCGAATATAGAGCATGCAGCTTGTAGCAAATAAAGCTGTTTTTATTCCACAATGTGAAACCAGGGTTTATAACTGGATAAGTGTTCATATCTGCATCTTCATATGTCGAGCATGATACTACTATTTATGTTTAATTATATTTTACCCCTATATGGGCACGTTTTGGGATTATGAAAATTGTAATGACAATTTTGTGAAATGAAATTTATTTAGGTGCTTTGTTTACAAATGTGATGGAAAAATGATTTTATTTTGTCGCTTAAAAATAATTCTGGTGATGACTACTGCATCATCAATGTTCATTTTTTGGTCATGAAATGGTGGATGTTAAATTTGGTATGTTTGATATAACCCTTTTATTTAATTTCTTAATGTGAATCTCACTTAAATGTGGATGTGAGAGTGGTTGGTGGTCGAATTACCTAAGCTGATGCTAGATAGTCTTGTTGATCCAATAAGGAGGGTGTGTGCAAGACTAATGAGTAGTTAATGGAGCTTATGTGGACCATTCATGCATGTAGTGCTTCCCCAACTCCTAACCTTCCAACACCTTGCTTTGACTTTACTATGATGTATAATGACTATTCTAGTCATAGTGGTAAGACATTAAAAGGCACCGACAAACTTAGAGAAGTCCATGCATGGCTCAAAACATGTGAGCACATCTTTACTCACATAGAAGTCACAAAGCAGCAGAAGGTGCAGATTGCATCGACCCAGTTGCACGAGAGAGCGCTTGATTGGTATGAGGGTCTTATAGTCGAGATTGATGAGGCTAAATTGACGTAGACACAATTCTAAGAGAGTTAGTGGTAGGGCAATTATGTTATATATTACATATATCTAACTCTTTGCTCAACCTTGTTTGTAACAAACATGTTTCTTTTCTTATATATACTTAGTTATATTATGATATAATTAATTAAGTAATTAATTTAAAGTATATTAATAAAAAATCCTTAAGTAAAATGTTATGTGATTGTAGTTGCAAATAATTACAATATAAAAGAAAATTAAAAAAAAAATCGTGGTCAAGATGTTTTGAGAAAGGATATCAATTCGTCAATTGAGATCAGAGTGCATAATGCTCTCCTAAAGACGAGGAGTGTATTATTTATGGCTGCTAGGGGAACCAAGGTGTAATGTATTCGTAATTAGGCCTGTCAATGGGCCAGGTTTGGTCCGGGTATCTTGAAACACGAACCATAACCCAAGTACAATAATTAAAACCCCAGCCCGGCCCGACACCAAGGGTACTTCAAAACCAATATGAAAGCCTGGCCCGTCGGGCTTTTCATGCCCACTGGGTAATACCCATTTACCAAACTCATAATATTTATGTTAAAATCATACTTAAACTTGCAATTTTTGTAACATTTGCACACAAACAATATTAACATACAAATTGGGTGGTGATGTAGCCAAGTTCACAATAAAAGTAAGAAAAAGCAACTACGTGCAAATAAACAAGTCTTGATACTATGGAAAACTAATAATCAAGTCGGGCCCAAATTTGGTTGGATTTTGATTAAACCGTATCCGATCCTAATAGTGATGAGTCAGGTCTAGGTCGGGTAGTTATGGAAAATTTCATACCCATATTAACAGGGTTGGCTCAGGCTGGGATTGAGCCAAAACAAATACGATTGACATGCTTACTCGTTGTTACTGGATAACTATGGAATGACTTGTCCAGGAGTTTCCTATTTGTTGATAATAACTAGGTCAAATAGGAAATCTCAATGTGACGATGTTACATGGTTCCCTCGATCTGAGAATACCGCGGAACTTCAATGTGAACACTCCACTTTGATTATAGCTAAATTATGATATGATGTCTCCTTAGTTATATGAGGTTAGTTGAAAGTGTACGTGCAGTACTAAGGATCGTGTAATATGGTATATAAATACGGAAATTGATAATAGCAGTAAAATAAAAATTAAAGTAAGCACACCAGGAATTTTTATACTGGTTCGAACTTCCTGTTCTACGTCCAGTCCAAGAATACCCTCTGGATTTAAACTAAACCCCTCACTTAACCCGGAGGAATAGGTATACGACACCTGAGCAGCCGAACAGGAATTTTTCCACCTCAACAGCCGTAGAGGACTTCACCTTAATACAAATAGTTTGTTGACGAATGTGTTCTGAATAACACTGATTGTCTTTTAATAGTACAACTTCCCTATAATCAAATCCTCAAGAGTATATGTGTGTGTGAAGATTTAGAAGGAAGATAATCACGTAGAATCGAAGTATATGAATTAATTCAAGGATTCTAGTGATATTGAATAAGAATGAATACTTTTAT
Organism: Allium fistulosum; assembly: GCA_030737815.1. Taxonomy (NCBI): domain Eukaryota; kingdom Viridiplantae; phylum Streptophyta; class Magnoliopsida; order Asparagales; family Amaryllidaceae; genus Allium; species Allium fistulosum. Next base: position 1,360,955,232 of record CM060902.1, on the reverse strand, counting down.
TTGCAGAAATAAATAGAGAATAGATTTCAGAATTAAAACAAGAATCGGTGATTGTAGGAGTGAAATGAACATGTTTATATAGTTGTAGGATAGTTACAATCTTTCATGAAGAGTTTCAATCAAGAGTTGTGTCCATATTTGTTGGATTAAAGAACATTCCTCTTCATGAACAATTGCACCTCTTCAGAAAACTAGCCGTTATGTTCTGGTCGGTTGACCGAGAAACATGGGCCGGTCAGCTGAGTTTACAGATATAAATAAAACGGTGCATATCTGTGCACTGGACACAGAGTCGATCGGCCGAAGATTCCGGTCGGTCGGCCGACCTGCTGTTATTTGCACAGTGTATACTTATTTTTGTATAAATCAATTTGTGTGTATGTGTGACTACTTGAGGAATGATTTTAACAATATTCTAAGACTCAATACATTAAAATATTCATACTAATCTCTGGATTGTAGTCTTGTCTCCTTTGTAGTGCATAATATACACTTATTCTCTTTTTGTCGCTTTCGTATAGTATTCTCTTTGTAATTCGTCGTATGATCTCTGAAGCTTGTGTCATGAATCAAAACTCATGAATCAACATTCTCCCCCTTTTTGATTGATGACAATACTTATGTGACGAAGTAGTATTTACATATATATTATAATTCTCCCCCTGAATATATGGCGACTTTTCTGCAAAAAATTTGTTAGCTTTCATATATTTCTCCCCCTTTGTCATCGACAAAAAGGAATACTTACTAGATGTAATATGTAAAAGAAATATGGAACATGTAACACAAGTAAGAAAACATCGAGTTTAAATATTACATACTCAAACCAAATAGGAATATTAATGATGTTTATTTACTACACAACATCTAAAAATAGACATAAATTATATTCTACATAAGTGTTAACATAGAATAATATAAAACAAAGTAATTACTACTTATAATGTAAGGTATCAAAAAATATTTAACATTTAAAGCATGCGATACCCAAGGTTCTTTTAATTTCCTAATTTTTAGGAAACCATACCCATTTGGGTGTGGTTGAACCTTCAAAAATATAATTTTCATTATTAACTACCATATCAAAATAATCATCAATGTATTTTTCTCTATTTTTCCAATTAACAGGAACCCAAATAGTTAGATAATTTTTATTCATATTTCCCGTCAATGATTTTATACTTCTAGAGAAATTATAAACATTATTGGTCATAGCAGTATTTGAATTTCTATTATAATTGGATTTAGACTTTACTCGAAATTTAGTACTAGCACTAATATTTTTACTATACTTGAAAGCATATCTAGTGCTATTTCTACGATCAGTTATATTATATCCTATACCACTTTTATAATTGTGAGCTTTTGAATTCTTAATATAACCTAATCCCTTCTTATTTGAAGCAGGTTGAGAATTTTCAATAATCCTAGATAAATTTTCTCTTCCTTTATTAAAATTGGAAATATTTTTAGTAATGTCATCAAGTTTAATTTTGAGACTAGTGTTATCTAACTCAACAATTTTAATTTTTGTTTTTAACTCATGATTCTCAGAAGCTAGAGCATTATTCTTTTCTTTTTGAGCTTCTATTTCTTGACTTAATAGAGCGAGTTGAGAATTGTCTGAATCTTGAATTTTCTCAAGTTCTTCTTCTAAAATTTTCTCCTCGTCTTTAAGCATATCTCTTTCGAATTCTGCTTTCTTCTGATTTTCTAGAGCTTCCTTATATTTTCTTTTAAGACTTTTTAAAGTGTCTAGAAGTTCTGAATTTATTTCTATCATATCATCAAAAGTTAGATCACTAACCTCATTATCTTTTGCCATGAAGCATCTGTTTGTTTGCTCCTTTGATTCTTCTTTATTGTTCTTCCTCTTCCTATTGCCTTGAATAGATCTCTTTATAGCCATTTATTCTAGGATGTTGTTACGATCTCTAGAATCCCAGGCTCTGATACCAAATGAAAGTGTACGTGCAGTACTAAGGATCGTGTAATATGGTATATAAATACGGAAATTGTTAATAGCAGTAAAATAAAAATTAAAGTAAGCACACCAGGAATTTTTATACTGGTTCGAACTTCCCGTTCTACGTCCAGTCCCAGAATACCCTCTGGATTTAAACTAAACCCCTCACTTAACCCGGAGAAATAGGTATACGACACCTGAGCAGCCGAACAGGAATTTTTCCACCTCAACAGCCGAAGAGGACTTCACCTTAATATAAATAGTTTGTTGACGAATGTGTTCTGAATAACACTGATTGTCATTTGATAGTACAACTTCCCTATAATCAAATCCTCAAGAGTATATGTGTGTGTGAAGATTTAGAAGGAAGATAATCATGTAGAATCGAAGTATATGAATTAATTCAAGGATTCTAGTGATATTGAATAAGAATGAATACTTTTATTTGCGGAAATAAATAGAGAATATATTTCAGAATTAAAACAAGAATTGGTGATTGTAGATGTAACGACCCGTATTTTCATAAATCGAAAGATCGTAAAACTGTTGTCATTAGGTCGTAGTGTTGTTAAGTCGTCTAGGGTTTAAGTCGTTCGAAGCTTAAGTCGAGTAGAAGTTAGATCGTGAGCGACTTAAGGGAATGGAGCAATCTATAGGATTTTGACCGACTTAAGAAGGATAGACGACTTAAGGAATTGACCGACTTAAGAAGGGTAGGCGACTTAAGGAAATTGGGACGTGTTGGAATTGAAGTCGTATAGTAGTTAGGTCGGTGGAGCGACTTATAGGAGTTGGCGACTTAAGGGTTTAGCGGCATAAGAGTAGCGACCTAGGAGACTGGGCGAGCTAACGACTTAAGGAGAATAGGTCGGCAACGACTTAAGGAAGTTAGGACGTTCGAGCGACTTAAGGATTCTGGGTAAGTCGTTGAAGTTTAGGTCGTGTCTATGTTAGGTCGTAGACGACTTACGTTAGGTCGCATGGATGCTTAAGTTGTTAGGTTGTTTCTGTAGTAGGCCGCATGAAGGCTTAAGGGGTTAGGTCGTGTATGTTTTAAGTCGCGCTTAAGCCTGAGTAGTTAAGTCGCAAGGTCGATGAGTCGTAAGTTGTTGAGTCGTTTAAACGACTTAAGTAGGAACGTGGGTGTGTGTTAGGTCGCGACTGTTGTTAAGTCGTTAGGCCATTTCAGTTAAGTCGTAGGTCACGCATTAGTGTTGAGGCCTAGGTCGTTGGGTCATTAGGTCGCATACGTGAGGATAGTTAGGTCGTGTGAGGATTTATGTTGTTAAGTCGCGAAGCCGCATTTTGTTAAGTCATAGTACTTGCTAACTCGTTAGGTCGTGGATGCGCATAGGCCTGAGTTGGTTAAGTCGTAGGATCTGTTAAGTCGAAGGGTTTGTTAAGTCGTGGGGTTTTCATAAGTCATGGACGACTTATGGGGGGCGAACGACTTAAGAAACAGCCTATAAATACACGGCTCTACTTCACTTTTTGGGATCCGGATTTTGAAGCGATGAAGTGCTGCTATTTTGAGAGCTCGAGTTCTACACTTCTCTTCTCCATTTTAATCTTGTGATTCCTTTCATCCAAATCGATGATCCAAGAGCTTAGATTGAAGATCTACATTCTTCGAAGAGAGATTTCATCGTTTGAAGCGGAATTTTGGAGAATCAAGTTAGATCCTTCGCTGTCCAGATCTCAAGTGTGTTGCTTTTGAGGTGTTTAGGTCATTTGGTGAGTGGTGATTATCTCTCACACGGATCCAAAGGAGTATATCGGATTGATGGCTTGATTTGGTTTTAAAATAGTGATTTCCATGCATTTTCGTAAACTTAAGTATAGATCCATTGTTAATGATGATTTGACATCCATTTTACTACATGTTAATCTATGCAAGTTCATTCATCAAGTTGTAGAGATATTGTTCATGTTTCATGCTTGTTAGATTTGGACTCTTTATTTACAAAATTGCAATTATTGTTATAATTGTTTATTAGATCATGTTTGAATGCTTGATTACTTGGATTAATGATTGACTTGATTGATTATTATAAATTAGTTGATTGATGATTTGATTTGGACAAGATGGTCGAAGATGATTCAAAAGCTAAGGAAAAGGCTCTTGAATTGGAAAAGCTGCTCGTGGCATATGTGGCAGATGATGAAGCTCATATGGATAGATTTGATGATGTTGATGTTGAGATGAGGCTTTTCTATGATGAGATGAAGCGAGGCATGGTATGATATAGCCTTGGTTTAATCCAGATGGGATCATTCCAAGCATGTTGATAACTCGGTGAAATGGTTCGGGTTTGAGGATAATGGTTTGCTTGAGAGGCGCTTGAGCTAGTATGGAAATAGTCGTCGAGGAGGATGACTAGAAGGCTGAGGTTTCATCGTTATTGAAGGTTCTAGCAGACTCAAAGCAAGAGTACGCTGGGCAGATTCGATAGTCCCTAAAGACTATGATTGTAGTCGAGTACTCTGGGCAGATTCGATAGTCCTAGGCACGGGCTGCGACGACGTGCGGAGTTCTGTCTAGAACCGGGGTTGCCATTAACCCTTGACGGACGGCTGAAAGAATGTGCCGGTCATTCAATTAACGGTGGTATCGAAGCAAAGATAACAGTGATAGCCAGAGTCATGGATGTTTGGTTGTATCGTCATTCGGTCTCAAGAGCAATGTTTTCTGGGTGCTTATCTGATCTGGTTTAGGCCTTGGGGGTTTGTACTTGGAAAATTTTGACCTTGACTCGAGTGATAATTGCTTTACTTTAAATGTCTGCTTTGCTATGTTTACTTCTGCTTAGTGTGTCTGGGGGCTATCACTGTAGAAAGAGGTGGAGTGGGAGGGTTGGATTCCTATTCCTTTTTCCTTTATGCTCTTTTGGTATGTTGTTAGTTAATTTACCGCTCACTAAGACTGTTGTCTGACTCAAGGCTTTATGTTTAACTCTTATTGCCTTGGGCTGTTCATCCGCTTTGGGATGGGCAGACTAGGTAGCAGGTGACAGGTGCTGTTCTTAGTTTCCGACGATGCTGATGACGAAGACGAGCTGGAGGCTTGCATATTATTTTCTTATTATATGTACTAGATGTTCCGCTGCTTTGTATAATTCTCTGAGTGATATGTAGTGAGGCTTGATGTATTGACTATTCAGATGTTTGTATTCAACTATTATGAAGCTTAATTGATGAGATTCTATTTTGAGATGCTTCACTATATATATTCTCTATTGTATTTTATCCATGCGCTGTGAGTAATACGATAGATTCTACTGTTTTAATTTACCTCTGACGGTCGTCCATGGCTGCCTGGCACACTTTGCAGTGCACCATTTCTATGTTTAGTGCAGGGGTCATGGGCGGTCGTCACATTTGGTATCAGAGCTTTGGTTAATCGATTTTACCCAACGCTTGCTGACGTAACTACGTATGAGAGACGTAATTGTATTTTGATGGATGAATACTATATATAATATAGTAGCTTAGAAGGATTTGAGTCCTTTATGCAGTTGTTCTCAAGGTGTATTAATCATTCCTTTTTATAGATATTAAGGATGAGTCGAAGAGGGAGACCAGCTGCTAGGGAAGGCCGTGCTGCTGAGGGGGCTACTGATTATGCTGCTATGTTTGAGGCTATGATGACTTCGATCATGAGAAGGATGCCAGCTCCGGGGTCAGCAGTAGATGTTGGAATTCAAGTTCAAGCTCCAAGACCGGTGGATTTTGCTAAGCTGTGTAAAGACTATACTGCTCTTGGAGGAAAGGTTTTCTTGGGAATAGAGTCAACCATTAAAGTCCAGAGGTGGATAGATGCTTGTAGAAGGATCTTTGGTGATTTGGGAATCGAGGATGCAACTAAAAGGAACCTTGCATCAAGACAGCTTCAAGGGAGAGCTTCTGACTGGTGGAACTCCATCACCATTGATACTCCGGAGGAAGAAATTACTTGGGAGCAATTCCAAGCCAGATTTGAAGCTAAGTTCATTTCTACAGCCCAGAAATCTGTTCTATTCAAGAAGTTTGTAGAGCTCAAGCAAGGAGGAAGACCAGTTCTTGAGTATGTTTCTGAGTTTGAAGCCTTGTCCAAGTATGCCCGGTCGTATATTGAATCTTCATATCAGAAGAACGAGAAGTTTGTGACAGGCTTGGACAGTTATCTTGGGAGGCAGTTGGTGGATCATTTGGACGATCCATTTGAGAAGCTTGTGGAGAAAGCTCTCAGGCACGAAAGTCTGTTTCCTAAAGAAGGATCTGTTGTTGCTATGACCAAGGAGGAGTCTAAACCACAGCAGGGTGGAAACAAGAAGAGGAAGCAACAACAAAAGGGTAAGGATGGTCAGAAGAAGCCGAAGGGTGAAGTGACCTGCTACAATTGTCAGCAGAAGGGCCATTTCTCCAGAGATGGCAAGAATCCAAAGGTGTCGGTGAAGTGCCACAACTGTGACAAGCCTGGGCATATTAAGAAGAATTGCCCAGAACCGCGGAAGGACAAGCAGATTGTGCAGGCTTATGCTTTGGGGGCTGTTCCATCATCTTCAAAAGCCTCTACCGCTGAAGAGAAAGGAAAGAGTGTGGTGGTTCAAGGTAATCTTTCCATATGTGGTGTTCCAGTTAGAATGTTATTCGATACTGGGGCGTTGCATTCTTTTGTTTGTAATGAACTTGTAGGCCGGTTGGGTTTAGAACCAGATATCGTTGATAGGCCATTGGTTGTGACTAATCCAGTTGGGGGTTCGTCTTGTCTGTGTATGCTATGCCGTGGTTTGGTTGTATCGAGTCATGATTGCTCTTTTGTTTGTGATTGTTTTGTTTTGAACTTTGCGGGGTTCAGAATTATTTTGGGTATGGACTGGCTTAGGAAGTATGCGGCAAAGGTTGATTGTGAAAGGTTGGAGGTGACAGTCGAGAATGTGGAAGGGCGAAAGGTTGTGATACGATGTAAGCATGAGGAAGGCGTCTTCATGAGATTCATGTATTCGCTGGTTGTTCCACGGGATGGACTGTCATCGGTGCCAATCGCTAGTGGATTTGAGGATGTCTTTGATGAGGTCAAAGGGTTACCGCCGCATAGAGAGATTGAGTTTCGTATCGATCTAGTTGAAGGAGCCAGACCTGTTGTGATGCCCCTTAGGCGGATGGTGCCTAGGGAACAACAAGAGTTGAGGGTGCAAGTTGATGATCTTTTACAGAAAGGATTCATTCGGCGTAGTGTGTCCGAATGGGGTGCACCAGTTGTGTTTGTTACCAAAGCGGATGGATCGTTGAGGTTGTGTGTGGATTATCGTGAGCTGAATAAAGTGACTAAGAAGAACAAGTATCCATTGCTGAGAATAGATGACTTGTTTGATCAGCTTCACGAAGCCAAGGTGTTTTCTCAGATGGATTTGGCAACGGGATTTCACCAGTTAAGAGTGGCAAAGGATAGTGTGCCAAAGACTGCTTTCAGGACACCATCCGGTTTCTTTGAGTGGCTGGTAATGCCGTTTGGATTGACCAATGCACCAGCATATTTTGTGGATCTTATGAATAGAGTGTTCAGAGATCAGTTGAACAAGTTCGTACTAGTGTTCGTGGATGATATTTTGATTTATTCCAGAACTGAAAAAGAGCACAAGACGCACTTGCGTATTGTTTTGGAAATCTTACGGAAACATCAGCTGAAGGCTAAGTTTTCGAAGTGTCACTTCTGGAAGAGCGAAGTGAGGTTCTTAGGCCATATTATCTCTGGAAGCGGAATAGCGGTTGATCCCGCTAAGGTGGCAGCAATCCAGGATTGGGTTAGACCTAAGAATGCATCTGATGTGAGAAGTTTTCTTGGATTAGCAGGATAATATCGTCGATTTATCAAAGATTTTTCCAAGGTAGCTGCACCATTAACAGGATTAACGAAAAAGAACCAAGTATTCAGATGGGATGCTAAGTGTGAGCAAGCTTTTGGAATCTTGAAAGAGCGACTGACAAGTGCTCCTGTTTTGACTATTCCAAGTGGAAATGATGAGATGGTGGTTTACACCGACGCATGTGGTACTGGACTTGGAGCAATGCTGATGCAGAAGGATAAAGTTGTTGCGTATGCAAGTCGACAACTGAAGCCGCATGAAAGGAATTATCCAACTCATGATTTGGAGTTGGCAGCGATTGTATTTGCTCTGAAGATGTGGAGACATTATCTATTGGGAGTTCGATTCGAGTTGTTTACAGATCATAAGTCGTTGAAGTATCTTTTCTCCCAAAAGGATTTGAATCTTCGGCAGCAACGATGGCTAGAGTTTTTGGCATCATATGATTTAGTATAGTCTTTACTCCGGGAAAGGGTAACGCAGTGGCAGATGCGTTAAGTCGAAGACATGCAGGATTGGGAGCCATGTTTTCAGAATGGAAGAGTCTCGAGTATTTGGCTGGATTTGACTTCAGGCCCAGATGTGAATTGGAACCTGAGATGTTGGCAAACTTATCTATAAGACCGACTCTTGTGGAAAGAATTGGCGAGAGCCAAAAGCGAGACGATAAGCTTGTCAAGATTATCCGTGATTTGGAATCTGGATTAGACCCAGAAAAGGATAAAGGATTCGAGGTCGATCGAGAGGGTTGGCTTCGGAAGCAAGGACGACTAGTTGTTCCCGATATAGATGAATTAAGAAATGAAGTTCTGAAGGAAAGTCATCACTCGAAGTTGACAATTCATCCAGGTGGAAATAAGATGTATCGGGATATGAAGAGAACCTATTACTGGGAAGGTATGAAGAAGGATGTTGGAAATTTTATTTCCAAGTGCATGAACTGCCAGTTGGTAAAAGCTGAGCAAAAGAAGCCAAGTGGATTGCTTCAGCCATTAGAAGTCCCTACATGGAAGTGGGAGCAAATCTCGATGGATTTTATCGATGGGTTACCTAGAACCAGAGCGGGAAATGAAGGGATTTGGGTCATCGTAGATCGTTTGACTAAGAGTGCAAGATTCATTCCTGTTCGATCAACTAGGACTGCATCAAAGTTGGCTGAGCTGTATGTTAAGTGGATAGTTCGATTCCATGGTATTCCGAAGAGTATAGTGAGCGATCGAGACCCATTGTTCACTAGTGGATTTGGAAGAGCTTCCAGGAAGTTTTGGAAACCGAGTTGTGTTTGAGTACAGCTTATCATCCCCAAACAGATGGACCGACTGAGAGAGTCAACCGAGTTTTGGAAGATCTCCTCAGAGCATGTGTTCTAGATTTCGGAGGATCATGGGAAGATCACCTTCATTTGGTGGAATTTTCGTATAACAACAGTTACCAGTCAAGCATTGGTATGGCACCGTATGAGGCATTGTATGGAAGACCGTGTAACTCTCCGACATGTTGGTTAGAAATAGGAGAAAAGTTGATACTTGGGCCAGAAATGATTCGACAGACTTCGGATTGCATAGAGATCATTCGGCAACGAATGAAGGCAGCCCAAGACCGACAGAAAAGTTATGCCGATAAGCGTCGTAAGGATTTGGAATTCGACGTAGGTGATATGGTTTTTGTGAAGATTTCTCCACTGAAGAATGTTATTCGATTCGGGAAGAAAGGAAAATTGACTCCGAGATTTGTTGGACCATTCCCGATCATCGAGCGAATTGGAAAGCTCGCATACAAATTGGAGTTACCAGAAAAGATGTCGGGTGTGCACAATGTTTTTCATGTATCGTATCTACGGAAGTATGTGCACGACTCGAATACAGTAGTTTCTGCCGATAGCTGTGAAGATTTTGAGGTAGATCCAGTTGTTGAGAGACCTCGTAAGCCGCTTCGTGTTGTGGAAACTGACACGAAACAGCTTAGGAGGAAGGTAGTCAGGTTGCTCAAGATACAATGGAGTGATGATGATAACTACTGTACTTGGGAAGTGGAAGAGAGGATGAAGGCATCTCATCCAGAACTCTTCGAGGAATGGCCATAAGGTGTCGTGTCATCTCACGACATTGTAACTTGTTCTAGTTTTAGAATTCTGCATGCTAGGCTAGAATTGGATGCATGGTTTGTTGATTGCTATGGATGGTAGGCATGCAGAATAGTTTTGATTGCTCTTGTTTGTTTGGAATTTCGGGGGCGAAATTCCTAAGGGGGAGAGAATGTAACGACCCGTATTTTCACGGATCGAAAGATCGTAAAACTGTTGTCATTAGGTCGTAGTGTTGTTAAGTCGTCTAGTATTTAAGTCGTTCGAAGCTTAAGTCGAGTAGAAGTTAGATCGTGAGCGACTTAAGGGAATGGAGCGATCTATAGGATTTTGACCGACTTAAGAAGGATAGACGACTTAAGGAATTGACCGACTTAAGAAGGGTAGGCGACTTAAGGAAATTGGGACGTGTTGGAATTGAAGTCGTATAGTAGTTAGGTCGGTGGAGCGACTTATAGGAGTTGGCGACTTAAGGGTTTAGCGGCATAAGAGTAGCGACCTAGGAGACTGGGCGAGCTAACGACTTAAGGAGAATAGGTCGGCAACGACTTAAGGAAGTTAGGACGTTCGAGCGACTTAAGGATTCTGGGTAAGTCGTTGAAGTTTAGGTCGTGTCTATGTTAGGTCGTAGACGACTTACGTTAGGTCGCATGGATGCTTAAGTTGTTAGGTTGTTTCTGTAGTAGGCCGCATGAAGGCTTAAGGGGTTAGGTCGTGTATGTTTTAAGTCGCGCTTAAGCTTGAGTAGTTAAGTCGCAAGGTCGATGAGTCGTAAGTTGTTGAGTCGTTTAAACGACTTAAGTAGGAACGTGGGTGTGTGTTAGGTCGCGACTGTTGTTAAGTCGTTAGGCCATTTCAGTTAAGTCGTAGGTCATGCATTAGTGTTGAGGCCTAGGTCGTTGGGTCATTAGGTCGCACACGTGAGGATAGATAGGTCGTGTGAGGATTTATGTTGTTAAGTCGCGAAGCCGCATTTTGTTAAGTCATAGTACTTGCTAACTCGTTAGGTCGTGGATGCGCATAGGCCTGAGTTGGTTAAGTCGTAGGATCTGTTAAGTCGAAGGGTTGGTTAAGTCGTAGGATCTGTTAAGTCGAAGGGTTTGTTAAGTCGTGGGGTTTTCATAAGTCGTGGACGACTTATGGGGGGCGAACGACTTAAGAAACAGCCTATAAATACACGGCTCTACTTCACTTTTTGGGATCCGGATTTTGAAGCGACGAAGTGCTGCTATTTTGAGAGCTCGAGTTCTACACTTCTTCACTTCTCTTCTCCACTTTAATCTTGTGATTCCTTCCATCCAAATCGAAGATCCAAGAGCTTAGATTGAAGATCTACATTCTTCGAAGAGAGATTTCATCGTTTGAAGCGGAATTTTGGAGAATCAAGTTAGATCCTTCGCTATCCAGATCTGAAGTGTGTTGCTTTTGAGGTGTTTAGGTGATTTGGTGAGTGGTGATTATCTCTCACACGGATCCAAAGGAGTATATTGGATTGATGGCTTGATTTGGTGTTAAAATAGTGATTTCCATGCATTTTCGTAAACTTAAGTATAGATCCATTGTTAATGATGATTTGACATCCATTTTACTACATGTTAATCTATGCAAGTTCATTCATCAAGTTGTAGAGATATTGTTCATGTTTCATGTTTGTTAGATTTGGACTCTTTATTTACAAAATTGCCATTATTGTTATAATTGTTTATTAGATCATGTTTGAATGCTTGATTACTTGGATTAATGATTGACTTGATTGATTATTATAAATTAGTTGATTGATGATTTTATTTGGACAAGATGGTCGAAGATGATTCAAAAGCTAAGGGAAAGGCTCTTGAATTGGAAAAGCTGCTCGTGGCATATGTGGCGGATGATGAAGCTCATATGGATAGATTTGATGATATTGATGTTGAGATGAGGCTTTGCTATGATGAGATGAAGCGAGGCATGGTATGAGATAGCCTTGGTTTAATCCAGACAAGATGGTTTGCTTGAGAGGCGCTTGAGCTAGTATGGAAATAGTCGTCGAGGAGGATGACTAGAAGGCTGAGGTTTCATCGTTATTGAAGGTTCTAGCAGACTCAAAGCAAGAGTACGCTGGGCAGATTCGATAGTCCCTAAAGACTATGATTGTAGTCGAGTACTCTGGGCAGATTCGATAGTCCTAGGCACGGGCTGCGACGACATGCGGAGTTCTGTCTAGAACCGGGGTTGCCATTAACCCTTGACGGACGGCTGAAAGAATGTGCCGATCATTCAATTAACGGTGGTATCGAAACAAAGATAACAGTGATAGCCAGAGTCATGGATGTTTGGTTGTATCGTCATTCGGTCTCAAGAGCAATGTTTTCTGGGTGCTTATCTGATCTTGGTTTAGGCCTTGGGGGTTTGTACTTGGAAAATGTTGACCTTGACTCGAGTGATAATTGCTTTACTTTAAATGTCTGCTTTGCTATGTTTACTTCTGCTTAGTGTGTCTGGGGGCTATCACTATAGAAAGAGGTGGAGTGGGAGGGTTGGATTCCTATTCCTTTTTCCTTTATGCTCTTTTGGTATGTTAGTTAATTTACCGCTCACTAAGACTGTTGTCTGACTCAAGGCTTTATGTTTAACTCTTATTGCCTTGGGTTGTTCATCCGCTTTGGGATGGGCAGACTAGGTAGCAGGTGACAGGTGCTGTTCTTAGTTTCCGACGATGCTGATGACGAAGATGAGCTGGAGGCTTGCATATTATTTTCTTATTATATGTACTGGATGTTCCGCTGCTTTGTATAATTCTCTGAGTGATATGTAGTGAGGCTTGATGTATTGACTATTCAGATGTTTGTATTCAACTATTATGAAGCTTAATTGATGAGATTCTATTTTGAGATGCTTCACTATATATATTCTCTATTGTATTTTATCCATGCGCTGTGAGTAATACGATAGATTCTGCTGTTTTAATTTACCTCTGACGGTCGTCCATGGCTGCCTGGCACACTTTACAGCGCACTATTTCTATGTTCAGTGCAGGGGTCATGGGCGGTCCTCACAGTAGAAGTGAAATGAACATGTTTATATAGTTGTAGAATAGTTAAAATCTTTCATGAAGAGTTTCAATCAAGAGTTGTGTCCATATCTATTGGATTAAAGAACATTCCTCTTCATGAACAATTGCACCTCTTCAGAAAACTAACCGTTATGTTCTGGTCGGTTGACCGAGAAACCTGGGCCGGTCAGCTGAGTTTACAGATATAAATAAAATGGTGCATATCTGTGCACTAGACACAGAGTCGGTCGGCCGAAGATTCTGGTCGGTCGGCCGACCTGCTGTTATTTGCACAGTGTATACTTATTTTTGTATAAATCAATTTGTGTGTATGTGTGTGTAACGACCCGTAAATTTTAACTGTTTTAATATCGTAATTAGTTGAAATTTTGTGAAATTTTAAATGATAAAATTTTGAAATATAAATTTGATATTTGAAATGCGTCAAGTTAAACATAGCAACTGGTAAATTTTCGTCCGAAAATATGAAAGTTTATTTTACGCATAAATTTACTTCAATTTAATCAGTTAAAAAGCGATGAAAATAAAATGTTTTCAGAACCTAAATATTTTTACATAGAAAAATTCTAAACCATCTTCTGAGCAAACGTCATTTTTCGTTTTTCCAAATTCGAACATCTTTGGCTCCGTCAATCTTAATTTTCTGCGATTTTAACGCATTTTCCGCTAGTAGAAATTCGAATTTTTATAATTCAATCATAACACTGATATCTGTATACCGTTTTGATCGTCTCATCACGGTGATCTCTGCAGTATACTTATTTCTATGTTTGAAGTTCGGTACGCAGCGGGATCCGTGAAAGTATAACTGTATCGGTGCAATTTCCAAAACCTTTTTGAATGCTTAGTCCCTTTTACTTACCACCGAATAAAACCAACGGTCATCAGCTTTATTTATTACTAGCCTTGAATTCAAGCACATTGATTTCCTCCTTTCCAACGTTAACTTTTATTTCTCATTTCATTTTGCGAGGCTTACTGTGTCTTTATCTCTTCCACATCCCTTCCTTCTCTCCTTTTTCTCTAGTTTGGTTCAGAGGAAAAGTGATAAAATAAAAATATTGCCTAAAACCCATTGCATATCTCCATTCCCATTCTCTCCACCCCTTATCCTCTCTTCCAATAGCCGATGCTTCAGCATCCGATCCTTCATCCCATCAGTAATCACCGACAAGGATGCTCCGACCTCTTCTCTCTCTCCACCACCGCAAGTGCCGACCTGACCCAAACTCAGCTGCCAAACGCATCGCCTAACACCGTACCCACCATCTCGTCTGCCATCTTATCCACCATTGCCGAGCTACAGCCGCCTTACCTCCTTGTCGAACCAGTCACCGCAAGTATTTCCCACTCGGCTTTCCCATTCCGCCTGAGCATCACTTGCCCACACGTGCTCCACCCAGGGCCGCTCTGTTCTGCCCTCCGTAGCTCCGAGTAGCCAGCCGATCCAAGTGAGTGTTAGTATTCGTCTCATCTCCGCATCTTGTTCTATATATATATATTTATATGTAGTTTGTATATATATTCTAAACTCTATTAGTGATATACCTATAAGCTCGGTTGTTATATATGTACTGATTTTCAAAATTTTATAAAGCTATGTTTATATACATATTTGTTTATAAACTAGATGGTTGGTCCGCATATATATGATTCTATAAGTATATATATTTATTACAGTTTAGTTATAAGAGAGTTTTAATTCAGTAATATATATGTTTAATTCTGTAAGTTATAACACTATGTATGTATGGCAAACTTGATTTGAGGATATGGGTTACATACCTGTTTGTTAGTAAGCATTATAAGTAATATTATATAAACTCTGTTGTATAGGTTCTGTTTGGGTAATAGTGTCACATTTGCAATATTTTATAATATTGTAAGTATTGTATGTCATTGATAAAGGGGTACAGGTGATATTGTAAGTATTGCTTATTTAGTGCTACTTGTGTATAAGTTATGATATTTTAGTTTATGTTATTGCGGAATGGTTTTAAAGGTACGTTAAACAATATTAACTTTAAATTATAAAACGTGTACAAGTTGCACATTTGAGTATTTGCATTTGTTTGTATATAAGGGAACTTGGGTTTTCAATTTTCTTTATTAATAAAGTACATTTGGGATCAACTATTTATTGAAGATAAATTTATATTATTTTAAATGTATGTTCGATCTTATTATATGTGTAAATATTTCTGATTCGTTTTATCAATTCTTGATTATCAGCCTTTTCGTCCAATTCGCGTCCAATCTTGCTTTGCTTTGAAATCCATGCTTGGAATCGTAACCCAACTCGCTTGTCTATTCTCTAGCCTTGAAAGGTGAGCAATCACTCCCGGTTAACGTTCTTTTATTTATTAAATTTGATTTCAATTGAAATGACAAATTGAAATATGCTGCTATTAGTTATTTACACTGTTATATATGCTATTACCTGTATCTGTTCACTATGACATCTGACACCATTATCTGTCATTTATGCGATGATAATACAGTTTGATTGATAATTGACTGATTGTTGATGTTTATGTTGGACGTTAAATTGTTAATGTTAAAGTGATAAATAATATGCAATTGCATTGATATATGATAGTTAACCATATAAATTGAATCTATATGTTGAATTTGATTAGTTAAATTTTGTATAATATGACCCCATAAAATGTTAAACTAGTTGACACGTAGAAATTTGGTTAAATACACCTTGAACCATTTAATGTATGTTGGAAAATTTTTGTAGTATGGAATTGAATAATTGATATCAAGTGAAGAACCGTTTAAATATTAATGTAATAATCTTTAATCTACATGAAATGATAGTGTAGATTCTAGAAATAATTATATTAATTTGCACAAACAACAATGTGAATTAATACGATTATTTCGGGATTATTTGAATTAACTATTGGATTGTTATTGATTGTTGTTATTGCTTGTTTATTTACTTTAACACCATCCCTGTTATCACACTGCAAGTTCCCTTTGTTATGCTTTGATTTGTGAACTGAATTGGAATCGGGTTGAAATGATAAATACCCAAATGAACTTGACTTAGGATAGAGAATTAAATAAACCCGATTGGTCAATAATTGGTTTGAAATGAAATAGAGATTTTATTTAAATAAATGATAAGATTTGAAATGAAGTTGGAATTTGAATTTAATGAAGGAAAATGTTAATATTTAAAATCTGAAACAAATATTAACATAGTAGTTGTTGAAAGAGCGTTGTTTGAAATTAATTATTGACAATTAAATTCAGAATTATTTATTGAATTAAGTTTGAAATTATTCATTGAATTAATTTGAAATTATTTAATAATTAAGTTTTGAAATTATTTAATAATTAAATAAGATTGAATTATTTGATAATTAAATAAAAATTTGAATTCTTTGATAAGAGAAATTGAACTTTTGAATAAGTGAATCTGAATTTCGTAAATAAATGAAATTGAGTTTTATTTAATTAAGTTTTGAAAAATGATTTAAGTAAGTAAATAAGTGGAATTGAATTTCTTTAACAGGAAATAAATGTGATTTATGTGTTGAAATAAATATAAGACTTGTAAATTAAAGAATTTGATTTGACGAATTTAATTTAATTTGTAAGTTTTGATATAATGAAGTTGAACTTAAGTAATTGATTTAATGAATTGGAAATTAAACAGGAATGGTTTTGAATGACAAATTTTCTTAATGAATTTTGAATGAAATCGATGAATGAGTTTAAATTGATTTGTATGTTAAATTAAATTAATTTAAATGATTTTGGAATGAAACTTATATATGAACTTGAATCAATATTTGAATTGTTTCAAATGAAAATTGAAATTGAATTATATGATTTTGAAATGGGAAGTTGGAAGTTTTGTAATGAAAATTATGAAAATTGATATAGGAAGACAAATAAATGTTGGTTTACAAATTCTAATTGAAATTGTAATTGATTTGGTTTTTGAAATATATAAACGACCAATCGGTGTAATAATTACGAAAGTTATTAAAGAGACCGGAATCGGTTAGGGACATACTCACTGTCTAAACCGCAAACCACTTTAATAACTATACGCGGAGTGTGATCCAGAATGAAGTGGTTGGAATGATGTACGTGATGACTGAAGAAAGAGAACGATAATGGATAGCCTTGACACTTGTGTCAAATTGGAAATGACTAAAACAGGAGCCGTGCCGGGCCAAATGGAGGTCAGCTACCTCGAGCGAACACACTTCTTCGAAAACTACTCATTACTTGTTGTCGATTGGTGCACCCTTGATTTTGGGAGTGTTGTTTCGCGGTGTTGCGATCGCTGCGGCGATGCGTTCTCACCAGTCCGGATCAGGCAAACGGTAGTTTCACTACCTTGGGTATTGCCTCATGTGCCCTGTCATACTTGGATCCCTATATACGCGACCACTACGATATGTTTTGTGTTATACCTATGGAGTACTCCCTGATATCCCACTAGTTTACGGTGGAGTTTATAGTGCTGTATAAGCTATAACGCTTATATAAAATGTGTTAAGGGGAATAATGGTAACGCCTTAACACTATTTTGATATCTTATATTACTGATAGGCATTATCTACTTATCATACACTACTACATAGTAGATAGTTTAACGGATCCTTAAAGGATGGTTATTCCAAACATCCTTTGAGTTACTTGTATTTCAATTGCAACTTCATTTGAGTTGGATTTATTGATATAAGAATGTTAATCCTGACTCGAGTGTTTTGTGTTTTGCTTTACGCTCGGGTCAGACTGAGTGTACCATTATTCGAGACTCACCTTTGGAGTTGGAGCTTTGCTTGAAGATCCAGCCATCTATTCTGCTTTCAGTATTCGATGATTCCAGTGCTGTATTCTGATTTGTATCTGATGTATCGTGTTACTCTTCCGTTGTATCTGGTTTAACTCTGATGTAACTTATATATTTATATAGTAGCTTCATGAACTACTATCTCTTTTATTTCCGCTGCAATTATTACTCTGTGTCTGTGATATGTGATTATTTATTTACTGTATATGCTTAGTTTTGCCAAATTTAAATTAACAACGCGGTATTTTGAATCATTCAAGTTCGACATGTGTGTCTGCCTATGCACTTGGCGGGTGCAGCATGATAGGGGGTTCTCGCATTTTGTTTGGTAGCGAGCGGATGACTCTTACTCCTACATGTCCCTGCGGGGTTGGTGCAGTCGAGAGGCTGGCTGTAAAGGCAGAACACAGGTACTGCTGTATGCCACGGTGGGCGTTACCCCACTGACGCGGTCCGTTACAGTTGGTATCAGAGCTTTGGTAGCTCTAGGCAAAACTTAACATATAGGGTAAATGTATTTACATAATCACTCACATTCGAGTTTCAGTCTCTTCCTTTGGACCCGATTCCTTTGAATTTTGGAACGTTCCCTGCGGTTCCAAAAATTCATTCGTGTCCCTCACTATTAGTCTTCTTTCAATTCTGGAGCACCCCATAACTCCATTTCGAATGATATTTATAATAGATCGGCGGTCTCGCCAATCTTTGAATGATTTGTAAAGGGGTGAAACTCCTTTACAATTGACATTGATTTACCGGAGATTTCTGTATCCTCGGTTTACGATGCTACCTTTTTTTCCGCCATACCTGAATTCTATTTCTTGAGATCAAATGTAGATTTACCTCGAAATTCTGCATCGATCCTATTCTTGAAGTCACGGTCGACCCGGTTAAGGTTGCCTGCGATCTAATAACTTATTCATCTTCCTATTTTGATTATTTAATCATCTTGGCTTTGTTTCAATCTATCTTCAAATTTTAAATTCTCTTTGATTTGAGTCCATCAAATTTGAATCTCTATCCTTGCTTTGAAATCCATTATTGTATCATCGAGCGAGAGAGTGTATTTGTAATTAATATTAAAATGTTTTATATACATTGTGTTGTTTGAGTTGTTGATGTTGATTTGGGTTTTCGATCGATCCGTCTGATCAACGTTATCGATAGGATTTCCAAAACACTTGAGCAGAGAAAACTGACACAATATTGTTTTCAAATTTGGTAAATAAAATAAAAGTTTTGTATGATTATATTATATATAAATATAAGTTTTCTGAAATTAAATTGTTAATGAAGTTTGTTGTAAGAAATGATAATAATTTGATTTTCATTTCTTGTTTTGTAAACCATTGATTACTGCATAATATAAATAAATGAATTTATAAACTTGGCTATAATTTGATTTGGAATTTGAAAGGAATTTAAAATTAGAGTTTGAGAATTTAATTTCTGATAATTTCGAACTACGGATTTTAAATTTTTAAAATGTATATTATTGAACGTATTTTCAAATAGAAACCGTTTTCAAAGAATTTTAAATATTGTAATCAAGTGCTCTTCTCTTTGTCGCTGGAAAATAATTTCGGTGATGGCGGCCGCATCATCGACATTCATTTTCGAGTTTCAAAGAGTAGAGACCATCAGTAGCTTGCTACACTTTTGTTTTGAAATAAATTTGATTTGAATTTTTAAAGTATAACTTGATTTAAATATTTATATACATATATATTAGTATTTAATTTAGATTTGACTTGGATATATTGTATGCATATATTTATCTCTAAATTGTTTAAATTTAATCAGAAATTTAATTCTAAATTTTCTTAAAGGATGATTTTCAATTATAAATGAAGCCAAATTCTTTTATGAATACTTAATTTGAAATAACTGAATTGAAAACTTACTTATATGATACTCAATTGCATTCAATATAACTTACCTAAATTTTTCAAAGGTTAACTATGTAATTGAATATTATACAGCAGAAAATGATATCAAAAGAAATTTTAAATAAATTTGAGTAGTTAAAATAAATGTAAATATACTTAATATATATGTGATAGGATATATTAAGTAGAATAAATTTAATAATAATTTGGTATGAAGAAGAATTAAATTTGTTGAATAAAATATGATTATAATAAATGACTATTCAAATTTATGATCTTTGAAATTGTTAATTTAAGATAATTGGATAATATACAATACAAAATGATTTTATAAATAAATTTGAGTGTCTATAATAAATGTTATATAGTTAATTTAATTATAAAATGATAATAGAGTTGAATAGAATGATAAGAAATAGAATAATAAATGAGATAAATAAATTCTGTTTTGAGAGAATTAATAAATTGAAAGAAAATCAACTCAATTAAATATCTTGAATTAATCGAATTTAAATTGAATTTTTGTTTTAAAGGAAACCTTTTTGTATCTAACATTAATAAATGTGAAATTAAATCAATTTGATAGAAACCTTGAATTTAAAAACAAATTGTTGAATATAATTTATTTAAATTGAAATTTATATGGTTTAAATTAATTGTTATTTTGTATTTCAAATCTGTTTTTCTTTTTGGTTGTTTCTATTCTCCTACCTCGTTCTTTTTCGGGGACGAAAAGTTTTGAGTGGGGGAGAGTGTAACGACCCGTAAATTTTAACTGTTTTAATATCGTAATTAGTTGAAATTTTGTGAAATTTTAAACGATAAAATTTTGAAATATAAATTTGATATTTGAAATGCGTCAAGTTAAACATAGCAGTTGGTAAATTTTCGTCCGAAAATATGAAAGTTTATTTTGCGCGTAAATTTACTTCAATTTAATCAGTTAAAAAGCGATGAAACTAAAATGTTTTCAGAACCTAAATATTTTTACATAGAAAAATTCTAAACCATCTTCTGAGAAAACGTCATTTTTCGTTTTTCCAAATTCGAACATCTTTGGCTCCGTCGGTCTTAATTTTCTGCGATTTTTACGCATTTTCCGCTAGTAGAAATTCGAATTTTTATAATTCAATCATAACACTGATATCTGTATACCGTTTTGATCGTCTCGTCACGGTGATCTCTACAGTATACTTATTTCTATGTTTGAAGTTCAGTACGCAGCGGGATCCGTGAAACGTATAACTGTATCGGTGCGATTTCCAAAACCTTTTTGAATGCTTAGTCCCTTTTACTTACCACCGAATAAAACCAACGGTCATCAGCTTTATTTATTACTAGCCTTGAATTCAAGCACATTGATTTCCTCCTTTCCAACGTTAACTTTTATTTCTCATTTCATTTTGCGAGGCTTACTGTGTCTTTATCTCTTCCACATCCCTTCCTTCTCTCCTTTTTCTCTAGTTTGGTTCAGGGGAAAAGTGATAAAATAAAAATATTGCCTAAAACCCATTGCATATCTCCATTCCCATTCTCTCCACCCCTTATCCTCTCTTCCAATAGCCGACGCTTCACCATCCGATCCTTCATCCCCATCAGTAATCACCGACGAGGACGCTCCGGCCTCTTTTCTCTCTCCACCACCGCAAGTGCCGACCTGACCCAAACTCAGCTGCCGAACGCATCACCTAACACCGTACCCACCATCTCGTCTGCCATCTTATCCACCATTGCCGAGCTACAGCCGCCTTGCCTCCTTGTCGAACCAGTCACCGCAAGTATTTCCCACTCGGCTTTCCCATTCCGCCTGAGCATCACTTGCCCACACGTGCTCCACCCAGGGCGGCTCTGTTCTGCCCTCCGTAGCTCCGAGTAGCCAGCCGATCAAGTGAGTGTTAGTATTCGTCTCATCTTCGCATCTTGTTCTATATATATATATTTATATGTAGTTTGTATATATATTCTAAACTCTATTAGTGATATACCTATAAGCTCGGTTGTTATATATGTACTGATTTTCAAAATTTTATAAAGCTATGTTTATATACATATTTGTTTATAAACTAGATGGTTGGTCCGCATATATATGATTCTATAATTATATATATTTATTACAGTTTAGTTATATGAGAGTTTTAATTCAGTAATATATATGTTTATTTCTGTAAGTTATAACACTATGTATGTATGGCAAACTTGATTTGAGGATATGGGCTACATACCTGTTTGTTAGTAAGCATTATAAGTAATATTATATAAACTCTGTTGTATAGGTTCTGTTTGGGTAATAGTGTCACATTTGCAATATTTTATAATATTGTAAGTATTGTATGTCATTGATAAAGGGGTACAGGTGATATTGTAAGTATTGCTTATTTAGTGCTACTTGTGTATAAGTTATGATATTTTAGTTTATGTTATTGCAGAATGGTTTTAAAGGTACGTTAAACAATATTAACTTTAAATTATAAAACGTGTACAAGTTGCACATTTGAGTATTTGCACTTGTTTGTATATAAGGGAACTTGGGTTTTCAATTTTCTTTATTAATAAAGTACATTTGGGATCAACTATTTATTGAAGATAAATTTATATTATTTTAAATGTATGTTCGATCTTATTATATGTGTAAATATTTCTGATTCGTTTTATCAATTCTTGATTATCAGCCTTTTCGTCCAATTCGCGTCCAATCTTGCTTTGCTTTGAAATCCGTGCTTGGAATCGTAACCCAACTCACTTGTCTATTCTCTAGCCTCGAAAGGTGAGCAATCACTCCCGGTTAACGTTCTTTTATTTATTAAATTTGATTTCAACTGAAATGACAAATTGAAATATGCTGTTATTAGTTATTTACACTGTTATATATGCTATTACCTGTATCTGTTCACCTATGACATCTAACACCATTATCTGTCATTTATGCGATGATAATACAGTTTGATTGATAATTGACTGATTGTTGATGTTTATATTGGACGTTAAATTGTTTATGTTAAAGTGATAAATAATATGCAATTGCATTGATATATGATAGTTAACCATATAAATTGAATCTATATGTTGAATTTGATTAGTTAAATTTTGTATAATATGACCCCATAAAATGTTAAACTAGTTGACACGTAGAAATTTGGTTAAATACACCTTGAACCATTTAATGTATGTTGGAAAATTTTTGTAGTATGGAATTGAATAATTGATATCAAGTGAAGAACCGTTTAAATATTAATGTAATAATCTTTAATCTACATGAAATGATAGTGTAGATTCTAGAAATAATTATATTAATTTGCACAAACAACAATGTGAATTAATACGATTATTTCGGGATTATTTGAATTAACTATTGGATTGTTATTGATTGTTGTTATTGCTTGTTTATTTACTTTGACACCATCCCTGTTATCACACTACAAGTTCCTTTTGTTATGCTTTGATTTGTGAACTGAATTGGAATCGGGTTGAAATGATAAATACCCAAATGAACTTGACTTAGGATGGAGAATTAAATAAACCCGATTGGTCAATAATTGGTTTGAAATGAAATAGAGATTTTATTTAAATAAATGATAAGATTTGAAATGAAGTTGGAATTTGAATTTAATGAAGGAAAATGTTAATATTTAAAATCTGAAACAAATATTAACATAGTAGTTGTTGAAAGAGCGTTGTTTGAAATTAATTATTGACAATTAAATTCGGAATTATTTATTGAATTAAGTTTGAAATTATTCATTGAATTAATTTGAAATTATTTAATAATTAAGTTTTGAAATTATTTAATAATTAAATAAGATTGAATTATTTGATAATTAAATAAAAATTTGAATTCTTTGATAAGAGAAATTAAACTTTTGAATAAGTGAATCTGAATTTCGTAAATAAATGAAATTGAGTTTTATTTAATTAAGTTTTGAAAAATGATTAAAGTAAGTAAATAAGTGGAATTGAATTTCTTTAACAGGAAATAAATGTGATTTATGTGTTGAAATAAATATAAGACTTGTAAATTAAAGAATTTGATTTGACGAATTTAATTTAATTTAATTTGTAAGTTTTGATATAATGAAGTTGAACTTAAGTAATTGATTTAATGAATTGGAAATTAAATAGGAATGGTTTTGAATGACAAATTTTCTTAATGAATTTTGAATGAAATCGATGAATGAGTTTAAATTGATTTGTAGGTTAAATTAAATTAATTTAAATGATTTTGGAATGAAACTTATATATGAACTTGAATCAATATTCGAATTGTTTCAAATCAAAATTGAAATTGAATTATAAGATTTTGAAATGGGAAGTTGGAAGTTTTGTAATGAAAATTATGAAAATTGATATAGGAAGACAAATAAATGTTGGTTTACAAATTCTAATTGAAATTGTAATTGATTTGGTTTTTGAAATATATAAACGACCAATCGGTGTAATAATTACGAAAGTTATTAAAGAGACCGGAATCGGTTAGGGACATACTCTCTGTCTAAACCGAAAACCACTTTAATAACTATACGCGGAGTGTGATCCAGAATGAAGTGGTTGGAATGATGTACGTGATGACTGAAGAAAGAGAACGATAATGGATAGCCTTGACACTTGTGTCAAATTGGAAATGACTAAAACAGGAGCCGTGCCGGGCCAAATGGAGGTCAGCTACCTCGAGCGAACACACTTCTTCGAAAAATACTCATTACTTGTTGTCGATTGGTGCACCCTTGATTTTGGAAGTGTTGTTTCGCAGTGTTGCGATCGCTGCGGCGATGCGTTCTCACCAGTCCGTATCAGGCAAACGGTAGTTTCACTACCTTGGGTATTGCCTCATGTGCCTTGTCATACTTGGATCCCTATATACGCGACCACTACGATTTGTTTTGTGTTATACCTATGAAGTACTCCCTGATATCCCACTAGTTTACGGTGGAGTTTACAGTGCTGTATAGACTATAACGCTTATATAAAATGTGTTAAGGGGAATATTGGTAACGTCTTAACACTATTTTGATATCTTATATTACTGATAGGCATTATCTACTTATCGTACACTACTACATAGTAGATAGTTTAACGGATCCTTAAAGGATGGTTATTCCAAACATCCTTTGAGTTATTTGTATTTCAATTGCTACTTCACTTGAGTTGGATTTTTTGATATAAGAATGTTAATCCTGACTCGAGTGTTTTGTGTTTTGCTTTACGCTCGGGTCAGACTGAGTGTACTAGTATTCGAGACTCACCTTTGGAGTTGGAGCTTTGCTTGAAGATCCAACCATCTATTCTGCTTTCAGTATTCGATGATTCCAGTGATGTATTCTGATTTGTATCTGATGTATCTGAAAGTCTATATGAGTGGATCGTCTTGATTATATGCAAGTATAGACAGTTAGCTATATAATATAATACTATAAAGTATAGTAACAAAGTAAATAAAACTAATCACACCGGTATTTTATACTGGTTCGGACCTCCCGTCCTACGTCCAGTCCCGAAGCTCCTCTTTGGAATTTCCTTTCAACTAACCCTCGCTTAACCCGGAGGAACAAGTTTACAATAGAAGTGTTTCTTTGTCAAGAATGTGTTCTGTAACACGGATGTTGACTATTGAGTACAAGAGTGCTTCCAATATATATTTATCTAGAGAATATCTGAATGAGGAGTTCTATATATATATGGAAGAGTTGATTACAGGTAGTTGATTGCTTGTAGATCAGGAATAAACAGAGTACAAGAGATAAGAGAGTAAGTAAGTCAGATTTTTTTCTTCTCTTGAATTCCTGATGCTATTTATAGTGATGAAGAGTTTTCTTGTATAGTTGCATCTGTTGTAATCTTCATAAAGTCGCTTCTGATGATGATGAAGAGTTGCGACAAAGAGAAGTAGATGTGTCTTTTCGAATGTGACAGTTGAGCTTTGAAAATGCACAGTCGAGTCTTGAATCAGACGTCTGGAAAGTTACCTCAGACGTCTGGTCTTCATATCTGTTATAAGCCTGGATACTTTTCAGACGTCTGATGTTGGTAACCAGACGTCTGGTTGCTTCTGAATTATGAACCAGAGGAATCATTCAGATGTCTGGCTTGTGCTCTCAGATGTCTGAAAGTGTCTGAAAGTGTGCATGTTGCTTTATCTTGTGCATGTCATATTTCTCTTCAATCTCTTCTGATTTAACGTCTTTTGATTCTTGTCTTGAGTGTTGCTTTAGTCTCTTTGGTGACGTTAGTCTATCAACTATCTGTAAATATAGATATATATATGTACATTCGATTTCCATTGTATAGTTGTTATCATCGAAACCATAGAATTGATTTCCTAACAATCTCCCCCTTTTTGATGATGACAACTATTCAATGTACTTATATATATATTTCAAATCTCCCCCTGAATATGTGCTTAGTTTTGTTGATAAGATTATATATATATATTTCTCCCCCTTTGACATTATCAAAAAGAGTGTAAATGATCAAGTAAAAAAGAAATTTTTATTAAAGATAAGAAGGAGATATATGAGAGAGATATCAAAGCTTAGACAATATCTTGAAGTGAACAAATTCCTAAACTTCGTCTGAGTTTTATGAAAGTTTGTTCATTTAATGGTTTTGTAAATATGTCGGCTACTTGATTTTCGGTACTTACATATTCTAAAGATATAGTTCCTTTTTCAACATGGTCTCGTAAGAAATAATGTCGAATATCTATATGTTTTGTGCGTGAGTGATTTACAGGATTTTTTGACAAATTTATAGCACTTGTGTTGTCACAATATATTAGAGAATGTTTTATGATTTTACCAAAATCCATTAGTGTTTGTTGCATGTATATTACTTGCGCACATGCTAGAGCTGCGGAGATGTATTCAGCTTCACAAGTAGATAAAGAAACATAATTTTGCTTTTTACTAAACCACGAAACTAACGATTGTCCGATAAAATGACAAGTTCCACTAGTACTCTTACGGTCTGTTCTACAACCACCAAAATCCGCATCGCTATATGAAACAAGTTCAAAAGGTGATCCTTTAGGATAAAACAAACCATAATCTTTAGTACTAGATAAATAGCATAAAATGCGCTTAACAGATCGTAGATGAGATTCTTTTGGTTTGGCTTGAAATCGGGCACAAAGACATACACTCATCATAATATCTGGTCGACTAACCGTTAAATATAGTAAAGAACCAATCATACTTCGATATAACCTTTCATCAAAATCTTTTCCATTTTCATCTTTTTCTAAGTGAATAATGGTACTCATTGGCGTTGGTTTGCTTGAAGTTTTATCCATTTTAAATCGATGTAATAAATCGTTACAATATTTTTCTTGATGAATAAAAATTCCATTTTCTAGTTGTTTTATTTGTAATCCTAAGAAAAAATTTAATTCTCCCATGTGTGACATTTCAAATTCATTTGTCATAATATTTGAAAAATCATTACATAGTTTTTCGTTGGTCGAACCAAAGATGATATCATCAACATAAATTTGTACAACTAAAATATCGTCATCTTCTCTTTTTATAAATAAAGTTGTATCTATTTTTACTATATGGAAACCAGATGTTATTAGGTGATTTTTAAGACGTTCGTACCATGCACGAGGTGCTTGTTTTAATCCATATAGTGCTTTATGTAATTTAAAAACATGATCTGGATAATTCTCATGAACAAAAAGCGGTGGTTGTTCAACATATACATTTTCTTTGATAAAACCATTCAAAAAGGCACTCTTGACATCCATTTGAAATAGTTTAAAATTGTTATGAGTTGCAAAGGAGAGTAAAGTACGAATGGCTTCTAATCTTGCAACCGGTGCAAAAGTTTCATCATAGTCTATGCCTTCTTCTTGATTGTAACCCTGAGCAACTAGTCGTGCTTTATTTCTAACAATATTTCCATTTTCGTCCGCCTTGTTTTTAAATACCCATTTTGTTCCTATTACTGATTGATCTTTAGGTCTTGGTACTAATTCCCATACATTATTACGTTCAAATTGATGTAGTTCCTCTTGCATAGCCATTATCCAAAAATTATCATTTGAGGCTTCTTTATAATTCTTTGGTTCAAAGTTTGATACAAACGCTATATGGCTTATTTGATTTAGTTGATTTCTAGTAACTCTTGAATTTAGATCTCCAATAATATTATCTATTGGATGATCTTTAAGGATCCTAGGAGATGATAAAATAGTGTTATTTTGTATATTGGCTTCATTATTACTAGAATTTGTTGAGTTTGTTGGTAGAATAATTTCTTCTTCATCATTAGTTTTTTGTTTGAAAGGATTTTCGTCAAACGAGACATGTAGACTCTCTTCTATAGTATTATTCTTTTTATTAAAGATTCTATATGCCTTGCTACGATCTGAATATCCAACAAAGATACCTTCATCGGCTTTTGGATCAAATTTTCCTAATTTGTCTTTTGTATTTAATATAAAACATTTTGAGCCAAACGTTTTAAAGTATGATACTTTAGGTTTTTTACCAGAAAATATTTCAAAACAAGTTTGTTTAGTCATTGGGCGAATAGTTACTCGATTCAATACATAACAGGATGTAGCAATAGCTTCGGCCCAAAAGTGTTTTGGTAATCCGCTACTATTTAATAATGTTCGTGCGCATTCTTGTAATGTACGATTTTTTCTTTCTACGACACCATTTTGTTGGGGTGTACGAGGAAAAGAAAAATTATGGGTTATTCCCTTTTTATTGCAAAAATTTGAAAAAAGATCGTTTTCGAATTCTCCTCCATGATCGCTTCTAATATTTTTAATTTTTAAATTCATTTGAGTTTTAATCCGTTTTGCAAATATTTTAAACATACCAAAAGTATCGCTTTTATGTTTTAGAAATAAAGTCCATGTATATCTTGAGAAATCATCGACTATTACAAAAACATATTTGTTATGATTAATAGATCTTACTTGTGTTGGACCAAATAAATCTAAATGTAATAATTCTAACGGTTGTTTTGTAGAAATATTATTTTTAGATTTAAAAGAGCTTTCCTTTAGTTTACCAATTTGACAATCATCGCATAAATTTTCTACTTTGTAACTCATTTTAGGTAACCCTCTTACTAACTCATATTTAGCTAACTTATTAATGTTCTTAAAATTAATATGACAAAACCGTTTATGCCATAACCATGGATCATCATGTTTGGCAGTTAAGCATAAGCTTGAATCTTTATTAATATTCATGTTTAATATATAAATATTTTTGTTTCTAAAACCTTCAAAAATGAGTTGTTTGTTATTATCTAAAATGTTACATCTATCTTTTTCAAAATTTATTTGAAAACCTTTATCACATAATTGACTAATGCTTAATAAGTTGTGTTTTAAATTTTCTACTAGTAAATCATTTGTAATAACAGGAGAGTTAGATATACCAGAGTTGATGACTTCTCCAATGTCTATGACAAATCCCTTTGAATTGTCCCCAAATGTTACCGTTCCACCATCGATGTATGTTATATTCGATAACATTTTTGAATTTCCAGTCATATGTTTGGAGCATCCGCTATCTAGTATCCATTTCTCCTTATTTTTTATTTTGGGTACCTGCAAGATAAAAAATATTTTAATTGGTACCTACATATTTGATTAGGGTCCTAATTGTTAGAGAGAGGTAGCCATACCCAAGATGGTTTGGTACCTTTATAAATATAATTTTTATTATAAACTACATTTTCTAAGTAATTATTGATATGCTTTTGTCTAATCAATTTGTTATTTGTTTTCGGAACCCAAATTTTCATATTTTTGGTATTCAATTTTTGTTTAGATAAACTTCTAGTTTTTATATAACTAATATTTTTAGCCTTATTTTCTCTTTGTTTAGAGCCTTTTTTAAATCCTATTCCATTTCTATTACCTGATGGTTTTGATGTTTTGATAAGATTTTCCAAGTCTTGTTTCCCTTTGTTAAATTTTGACACATTATTGGTAATTTTATCTAATTTTTCTTTTAACTCTCTATTTTCTGTTGTCAATAATTTAATATCCTCTTTAAAATCAATATTTTCTTTTAGCAAATTCTCTTTTTCTAGAGTAATGTTCTCACTTTCTATCACAATATTTCTTAATTTTTCTTGAGATATTTCAAGTTCTTCTTCTAAAATAGTTTTTTCATCTTTCAACATTCCTACTTCAATTTCTAATCTATTTACTTTTACTATATATTCTTTGTTCAATTTTTTTATTTGTCTAAATTTATCATCTAATTCTATGCTAAGTTCAAGTAATTCTTCATAGTTAAGTTCTGGACATACCTCATCTTTTTGTGCCATAAAACATACATTAGCTTGTTCTCCATCGCTATCACTATCACTTTCCGAAGATGAAGACTCGGAGTCATCCCACGTTACCTTGAAAGCTTTCTTCTTTTTGAGTTTTTCAAATTTGCTCTTCTTTTTATCATTGTTAAGTTTTGGGCAATCCTTCTTCATGTGTCCGTATTGATCACATTCATAGCACTTGATTTGAGATAGATTTGTTGAATTGGTTTTTCCTTCTTTTTGAAACTTGGTCATCTTTCTAAATTTCTTGAATCTATTATAGTTTTTGGCAATGAATACTATCTCATTTTCATCTAAATCTGAGTCATCATTCTTTATTGATGGAAATGCTATGTTCTTCGTTTCTGAATTTAATTCTTTACGTGCCTGCAAATTAGCTTCATAGGACATCTAATTTCCTACCAACTCTTCAACTTTGAGAGTAGAGAGATCATTAGCTTCTTCAATAGCTAATACTTTTCTTTCCCAATCAGGTGTTAAAGAGTTGAGTATTCGTGATACTAAATCAAAATCAGTAAACTTAACTCCTAATGCCATAAGATCATGTTGAATAGTTTGAAATCTTGAATACATGTCTACTATAGTTTCATTTTGTTTCATTTTAAATGATGAAAATTGATTTTGCAAAATTGAAATTTTAGTTTGTTTGACCTTTGTTGTACCTTCATGTGTGATTTGTAAGGTACGCCAAATATCAAATGCAGTAGTGCATAACATGACACGTGAAAATTCATTTTTGTCAAGTGAGCAAAACAGGACATTCATAGCTTTAGCATTATTTGATGCTAAGGTTTTTTGTGCATTGGTCCATGTGTTCATAGCAGTAGTTGGAGCTTCATATTTATCTTGAGTGGCTGACCAAATTTCTAAACCATTAGCTTCCATAAAAATTCTCATACGTGTAGACCAATATGAATAATTAGAGCCATTAAAAAGTGGGGGTCGTGCTGTGGATTGTCCTTCTTGAAAAATACTTGCCATATTATTATGATTTAAAAAACGTGTTACTGTTTTTCTAAACGAACCTTGCTCTGATACCAATTGAAAGTCTATATGAGTGGATCGTCTAGATTATATGCAAGTATAGACAGTTAGCTATATAATATAATACTATAAAGTATAGTAACAAAGTAAATAAAACTAATCACACCGGTATTTTATACTGGTTCGGACCTCCTGTCCTACGTCCAGTCCCGAAGCTCCTCTTCGGAATTTCCTTTCAACTAACCCTCTCTTAACCCGGAGGAACAAGTTTACAATAGAAGTGTTTCTTTGTCAAGAATGTGTTCTGTAACACGGATGTTGACTATTGAGTACAAGAGTGCTTCCAACATATATTTATCTAGAGAATATCTGAATGAGGAGTTCTATATATATGGAAGAGTTGATTACAGGTAGTTGATTGCTTGTAGATCAGGAATAAACAGAGTACAAGAGATAAGAGAGTAAGTAAGTCAGATTGTTTTCTTCTCTTGAATTCCTGATGCTATTTATAGTGATGAAGAGTTTTCTTGTATAGTTGCATCTGTTGTAATCTTCGTAAAGTCGCTTTTGATGATGATGAAGAGTTGCAACAAAGAGAAGTAGATGTGTCTTTTCGAATGTGACAGTTGAGCTTTGAAAATGCACAGTCGAGTCTTGAATCAGACGTTTGGAAAGTTACCTCAGACGTCTGGTCTTCATATCTGTTATAAGCCTGGATACTTTTCAGACGTCTGATGTTGGTAACCAGACGTCTGGTTGCTTCTGAATTATGAACCAGAGGAATCATTCAGACGTCTGGCTTGTGCTCTCAGACGTCTGAAAGTGTCTGAAAGTGTGCATGTTGCTTTATCTTGTGCATGTCATATTTCTCTTCAATCTCTTCTGATTTAACATCTTTTGATTCTTGTCTTGAGTGTTGCTTTAGTCTCTTTGGTGACGTTACTCTATCAACTATCTGTAAATATAGATATATATGTACATTCGATTTCCATTGTATAGTTGTTATCATCGAAACCATAGAATTGATTTCCTAACAGTATCGTGTTACTCTTCCGTTGTATCTGGTTTAACTCTGATGTAACTTATATATTTATATAGTAGCTTCATGAACTACTATCTCTTTTATTTCCGCTGCAATTATTACTCTGTGTCTGTGATCTGTGATTATTTATTTACTGTATATGCTCAGTTTTGCCAAATTTAAATTAACAACGCGGTATTTTAAATCATTCAAGTTCGACATGTGCGGATGCGAATGGTCAAAAATATCGGGTCGTTACAGTGTGACTACTTGAGGAATGATTTTAACAATATTCTATGACTCAATACATTAAAATATTCATACTAATCTCTGGATTGTAGTCTTGTCTCCTTTGTAGTGCATAATATACACTTATTCTCTTTTTGTCGCTTTCGTATAGTATTCTCTTTGTAATTCGTCGTATGATCTTTGAAGCTTGTGTCATGAATCAAAACTCATGAACCAACATTAGTATCACAGTCAAACTAAAGCCAACCTAAAGTCAAAATCTCTAGCCAGAGTAGAATAGTTAATAATAAATGTTATTATCGAATAAATGACTTTGATTATGGACCGATCAAGTTGCATGTGGATATTGTTGGAGTTTTGACCAATAACATGCTCCATATATCTCAAAGTGATATAATGTTGGCAAAGAGAATGTGTAAATTATAGTCACTATTTGTACCGCCTAAGGTGATGTAAAATATGATTTTACCGAAAAGATCAACAAGTGATGAAATTGATCAAATCGTCACACCACTAGCTACGGTGACGTGCGAATGTTAATATCTGAGTTGTTTGACATCACCACTAACTGATTTCACACCTCTAAGCCACACAACCGTATTTGTGAATTCTCCATAATACCACACGATTTAATTAGTTTATAAATTGTTATAAATTAATTAATATTTTGGTAATATAAAATATTAATACATTTGATGTTTAGAGTGTTATTAATTAGTGGGGTAGCTTATAGAAATATTCTTGGTGATATTAGTAATTTTTTGGATGTGTATAGAAAGGTTATATATACACGTTTTGGTATACAAAATCAATGTATATTTAAAGAGACTTTAAATATATTCAATTACTTAACGGGTTTGCGATGTTTTTGTCCATATAGGAGGTAGGCCATAAAGAGGAGAAAACAATCTAGATATTTGATCTAGATGTAACTAAGCATCAAAGAGGAAGTTTTTCTAGAGAGAGGGATGGTAAAAGGTTCCATCTCTCCATAAATATAAAACCTCGTTAATTCATTTTAAATTTCTCCTTCTTCTTTCTCTCTTTAGCACTGCCTCTATCCTCATCATTCCCATAGTGGTCGAACTATTATTCACCACAAAAAACATCAAACAAAATTGAGTTAAGGTGATTCATTCGATTCTAGAAAGATCAGGTGATGATTCAATGAGTCTATGGGTTAATTTAAAAATCAAGG
The DNA here is from genome assembly GCA_030737815.1 of Allium fistulosum. NCBI lineage: Eukaryota > Viridiplantae > Streptophyta > Magnoliopsida > Asparagales > Amaryllidaceae > Allium > Allium fistulosum. The sequence goes on along the minus strand of CM060902.1, from coordinate 1,360,921,820 downwards.
TGTTCCCAAGGGCTGGATCTGCAAAGGTAAAATTTTATTTTTACATTCATATCTGTTCACACCTAACCGCAATTGTTGTATGTAACATACATTTAAACTGCCATTGTAACATTTTCAAATTTTAATTTGTTATATATATTCTTGTGCATAAAATTAAGTAAAACAACAATACTATTTAATCTAGTTATTTTGGCCATATATATAAACCAATCCTTTTGTAATATGTATTATGTAATATTAAATAATATATATGTATATATATATATATAATAATTTAGTTTAGCTATAGTCAAACATGTATATTTATGTGTATCTAAAATTGACTTTTGATTTTAAATCATGATATTTTGGAGCTTACATAGTCAAATAGGTAAATCTAAAATTTATTATATGAATTATTTTTTATTATTAATTATATACATATGCGTACACATACATACATGCATATATACACACGCACATAAAATTGATTCGCAATTATATGACTATATATATATATATTTGTTGTTTTGTAAATAGAACTAAATGAAATACGTATGTATAAAATAAATAAGATTAGATATGTAATATATAAATTACCTTTTGTAACCATACCTGGATTTGATTAGGATTTTGTAAGATAGGAAGGTGGAAGGCTTCTCCATTTTCTCTAAATCCTATTTTGGTATTTTCTTAGTCAAGGAGATAAATTTGGAACTTATTGTATTGACTGTTCCTGAATAATTATTTTTAAACCTTACTTTATACAACAATATATACATAAGTTACACACATAGACACATGCACATATATGCATGTATCTATGTCTAAACTATATAACGGTACTATTAATATGTGTATACAAACCATGTACATTAATTATAGTATATTTAAACATGTGTATATACTTAGTCATTTATGTTCCTAATATGCATATGAATTTATCATATGTATATGTAAGTATAGTATATATGTATGTGCAATAGATATAAATCCCAATATCTATATGAACACACACACACATATATATATATATATAGCATGCTCATATATTGTTATGTTACATTATCATGTTATGAATATACATGATATATTCAAAATTAACATTAAATTAATTTAACTAATATGACTAATGAAATAAACATAAAATATAATTTTATTTTAATAAATAGATTGGATCTAATACTAGTTAATAGATTACATAGGCCCATTAAGACCCGATAGACGAAAAAAATTAAAGTTTACTCATTTCATCAGTTGGTAAATAGGCTAGTTCAAAAACCGATAGCATGGCTCGTATGGTCTATACAACCTAATAAGTCAGCATTTAGGGCCATCTGATAAACTTTTCAATCTAACTGGTGTCTAGAATTGTGGTATCCAGGCTTGGGGTTGGATAAAAAATATTCTCCCCTCCGTACCTACTAGCCTGCCAAATGGGTGGAGTAAGTTTAAAAGGTTGGCTCTGATGTATGGCCCATAATATTTGGGCCTCGGGTTAATTTTCAAATTAAGGTTTGAAAAATTAAAATATATTTCAAATTTTAAATGTTAAGTTTAAAATATCGAAGGAAATTGTATAAATGTTATGAAATGAAATTAAAAAATTAAAAAAATGTTCTTAAAATTTAATTTTGTATTTCTCAAAAAATCTATAAATACTTAATTAATTTGATTAATTAAATTTATAATTAATTAAAGCTTAATTGTATGTATGTATGTATGCATTGATATATGTATATAACTATAAAGGTTATGGTTGAAAATTTATCTTCAAAATTTTTAACGTAAATTAACTAAAATTTTCACAAATTATTAAATTTTTTAATGTAATAAATAGTTTATTTGATAAATATTTAATTGCATGTTAATTAATTTATACATATACATTTACAAAAACTATCAAGGTTATAGTTTAGCAATTTAAAAATATTTAATTCTCTCAAAATTATTGTTTGAGAAATTAAACTAAATAAATTTTTCGAAAATTATTAAATGTTTAATTAAAATGTTCAATTAAACAAATTATATATATATATATATATATTTAAGATATATATAAACTATAAAGGTTATAGTTAAATATTTTTCTTAAATAATTTAAGATGCATAAAACTTAATTTCTAAATTTAAAAAAAAAATTAAACAAATTAGTTAATTTAATTAAGAATTTAAATTAATTAAATATGATTTAATTCATAAGATGCCTATAAATATTATGTAAGCCAATTAAAATATAATAGTTATAAATAAATTACACTTATAATTATATATACGTGTGAATATAATATAAGTGGAACCATAAGAAACCAAATAGATTTTCGAAATAAATGTGTATGTATGGTACATATAGTACGATTTAAGATGTGTCCGACACTTGAATCACGAGGTAATTTGCTAAGAAATACATTATTCCTTAAATCGACGTCACTTGAAATATATTAAAGATTATGAATCTTTGATATAGTTGGCCTCTATTATTTATATATTGTTAGATTACCTGCATACAAACTAGTTGATGAGCAAACTCAAGCTAGCACTGTTATGTTTAGTACTATTAATATATTGCCCAACTGAGGTAAGATAAATGCGTGTATTTGTTGAGAAAAGGTACATGTACTATACTTTGGCTATTGAGAAATGATAGGTAAGAGTGAATAATCTCTTTTGATTTTTTAAGCAAACTTAAGTTCAAGATTGAGATTAAGGCAAAGTTCACGATTAGGATTTATATATATATAACTAATAAAGAATTATCCATCGCTTGTGAGCCTATTATTTGTTGCGCAAACTCAAGGTCAAAATCCCATGGAAAGCGAGTCCTAATGCTCACTAGAGAAACTGAAAGATTTCTATATTTTTCTTGGAGTTTTGTGAAACGTAAAAATCTAGTATGAGCCTTTTAGAAAGCAGAAATGACCAAATTTAACCATTCTAATATTGCAAGAATACATGGTATACAAAATTAAAATTATCTACTTCAATAATTTGTGGAACTAATCTAATTAGTAAAATTGTTTATCAATTGAATTATACAAGTGAACTGAATCAGGATTGACAAAGAAATATAAAACATACTTACCAATAAATCTTGGGCGTGTTATCGCTTCAAGACCCATAAAAGAGCCTAATTATATAACTTCAAAATACATTCGTACCTTAGTCACTTAAGTATTTATTTGCTTGAGATTGTATATTGCCTTATGGATTTTGGATTCTAAAGCAATACAAAAATGTGGATATCTAATCCGTATTGGATCATATACAAAAGTTGTACGGTGAACAATCATGTTCGTAACAAACGAAATCTCGATGAAATTGGTTCAATCAAAACGATCAAGTAAACCATAATGCAAGGTCATGTATTTTATATGATTGAATACAACAAGAGTCTTGTTGTATTGAAAATAACACTAGACTAAGGACTTAAGACCGGCCTAGGAGTTTGATCATTTAAAAGTCAGTTTAGATCTGTTTACTTGAGTGCAACCTGTTCGATATCCATAAAATGTTAAGGATGTCCGTGTGTTTTTTCAAAGAATTCAATGCATCCTTGCAGTAGGATTTCCTTTTAAGTGGTTCGACCATTTGGAAAGAAAAGAGAATTTCTGAAGGTGGATTTAATATAGGCATGGTTGAGATGAAGTGAGTGAATTGTAACGACCTGCCCTTCGTAATACCTAAAAGTCGACGCCTTACAACATTGCCTACTTTCAAATATCACAAAAGACAGATTGTCGAGGTAAAAATTAGAACAAAACACTAAACCAAGACATCGATTAGATCTCACAATGGAATGAAAACATATAATATACTGAAGATACATGAACAAAAATAGAATAACAATATATAAGACAAATAAATATAAGTACAAAATTGTCAGAATACATCAACTCCAAAAGCAAGGAGTTCTGAATAAATATCTGAAATAACGGTCTCATATATAAACAACAAGTCTTTTATGTGTAATAATAACAAATATATGTATCTCAAAATGTCAATGCCATGCCTCCAAAATGCTCCAGTGTTGCGCTTTACTTCCCCAAAAGCACTGACTTTCGAACTACTCAATCGAGTACCCGAGAGTTTTCATGACATAAATAAACAAAGGCATAAACTCGGGTCGGACATAAAGCCTGGTGTGAGGGGAATTATCTCAAAATACTATATATTAAAACTATATACAAATAGATAGGAATAACAAAATAACAGCTGGCCCTCTCCACAAACGTGGTTCAAGGGAAATCCAGACCACCTATAAAGAAGTACAGAAAATCTATCTCAAAAGTAGGGTATCATACCATAACCTGCTCTACTCATATGAAAACAAGTTAGCACAATATCTCATTGCATTACCCTAGCCCAAAAACAACTAACAATATAGTACCAATACACCATGATCCCCAAGCTACGATCCCTACTGCTAAAATCGATAAGATATGCCCCAATGCATATAGTCCTTACGGCTAAAACCAAATAGGAACGACACATTGCGTATGGTCATAATTGCTAAGATCAAATCGTATATGACTCGCTATTGGGGAACTCTACGTTCTAGTTAGCTATCATCGAAATCGTAGATGCTCGCTACTAAGGACCTCCATGTCTCGGTCCGCTATCATCACAAATCGTATATGACTCGCTATTGAGGAACTCTAAGTCTCAGCCCGCTATCGTATAAAAACTTAGACGACTCACTATTAGGAACCAGCCCCCTACCATCAAAATCGTGGATGACTCGCTACTGGGGATATCTATGTCCCAGCCCGATATCATCACAAATCGTATAAGATCGCCACGGCCTAAAACCCACCGAACAACTCAAACAAGACCCCATAATAATCCAAAATGCATTCCAAATCGAACGCTTACCCCAAAGTCATAACACTCTCCTGATATATCCTCCCGATCTACCTCAAAATTTACGGTTTGTAGAATACGTGCCAGGGTGGCTCCTACATGAACCTCGAAATCAAAGTACTCTGAAACCTACTAAACATTCAAGGATGGTAGCCCTCAAAAAATGATGAACATTGGTTCAAATGTGCGTTAATCCGAGTTTGTATGGAAAGGTTATCGCATTTTGAATATTTGATTGGTCGATCGGTAAAACTCGAGCAGTAGGCTGTCAGACGTCTGCAACATCTACCAGACGTCTTAGATGTTGGATCATACGTCTGATATATGTTTTTGTTTGTTCCTAGGGCTTATCTAGACGTTTATGACTTTGGGTCAAACATCTGGATGCCTGTTATGGGCAAAATCAACCTTCAAACACCCTTAACTTTTGATCCGTAGCTCCAAATGACTCGCCGTTTCTTCCATTGCGACCGTGGCGAAATTCTCTTCAATCAAGAGACTTCAAATCATGAACTTACACAACTTGCTTTTTCCTCTATCCTTATGTATAGCTTATACGTGTATCGATACACTCAGTCGTGCACGCTTATGCACACACATTCATGAAACACATATTAACTTATCAATTCACATTTCCTGACTTCACTGGGGAAATTACTTGATTTGGTATACTATTATGTAACTTAGCTCATACGGTGGTCGTTATGGCTACATGAAATGCTCGCAATGAACTTATATTCAATAATACTTCTATATAACTAAACAATTGCAAACGAGCTTCACCGGGGTGATTACTCGACTCGGCACTTTCCCGCACAACTTAGCACATCCGGTGGTCGCTATGGATACATGAGATTGCTCATAACATGACCATATACACATATGGACATTCCCATATGCATATACAATCTATTACACAAATATTCACCTCTTACAAACATAACTCTCATCACAATTCTAGCCACAATATTAGAGTTGTTTCAATTGTTGCTTAACTACGAATACACATATACGTATACCCGCTCATGCGCATATATACATACGTATATCTAGTAGCCAATTCAACTATTGCTCGTTCAAATATTACTTATTTTATTAATCTTTCTAATAATAAGAGTGAAACATCTCTTTATATCATTTTATAAAATCATAAACCATTTTATAAAATGTCATACTAGCTTTTAATCACTTTGTAGCCTTTAAAATACTTAATCACTTCACAAAAATAATTCAAGTATTCACATTTTTACTATTTTATGAAATATATACTTCATTTATAAAATCATGGAACTATTTTATAAATACTAGTTTAGACTTATAGGGTCTTTAATTGCTTTAATGAGGGATGTAGAACTCCCGAACCCCTTAATTAGCTTCTAACCTTTTTGAAAATCAATTCAAGTGGATTAATTAATATTTTCTAATGATGTGCACATCATTACACTACTTAATTAATCCCAAATCAAACAATAATATCAAAATTTATCACCCAATGTGCCCAAATCAAACTAGGGCTTAGTAACTATTTTCAAAACATAGTTTTAGGGTCTTAATATATTAATTAGCTATGGGAAACATGTTTATAACATGAATACAAGTTTAAACTAAACTAATCATTCTCCAAATCACTTTAATGATTCAATATTAAGCAATAAGCAAAAATATGAAGTATAACATTTAAATTGATAAGGAGAATCATCCCACTCACCTTCTCTTTCCTCAAATCAAGCTCTAATCACCAAAACCTATCTCCAAGCTAACTTTAAAGTTGAGATCTCCCTCCAAAATTCGATTCAAGCTAATTCCTTCACGGATTTTGTAGATAATTAGAAGAGAGGAATTATGGTGATTTTTATTTAAATTTAGGAATTTTATTCAGCGGTGTTAGGTTTAAAGGATTAGAAGGTGATTAAGAGACCATTAGAGAAATAGGAGAAGGAATGAATGTGAGTGAGAAGTGAATTAGAGATAATGAAGGGAGTTAGCCACATATAGGCAACTAATGGGCTAAGCCTCAATTCTCTCCATCCGGCACTATTCATTTCCAAAAATTCTGAACTGCAAACATATAGAACCTTATACCCATTCAAATTCGCAACATCGATTCAGACTCAACGATAGTGGTCTCAAGTCCTAATTCGATCATATGCAAAAATTCACATTTTAGTTTTTAAATTCAATAACGACTTAATATTTAAATTAACTATTTAAACATATTATCATTAAATATGCAGGCTGTTACATTCTCCCCTCCTTATAAGGATTGCATCCTCAAAATTTATGTGAGTACAAGAAAATAACAGGGCCGACCAAACTTTCTGAATCTCAGTTTCAAAAAATTCCAATAGTACCTTCCCTTGTGCTATCAGCATAATGGAACTCTCAAATTAGAATGCATCACACAGTATGAAATATGCGATGACCTCCGTCATCCCACATTTTCCAAAAATTCATACCTCCCTTAAGAAAGCTTCTTACTATTTAAATGCCAATCTAAGCAAATAAGCATTTAAACAGTTATACATCAGCTCTCAAGTACCTAACTACATTATACAAAGAGGATTGTGCACTAACAAAAACAAATTCAAACATGTATAACCTCAGTGTAGTAATCGATACCACTATAGTCATATAGACAATCAATTGGAGAGTAAGCTCAAGTGAGTCAGTATCAAAATATACCACTGACTTCGAGTCACCTCAAAAGGTAGCAGACTCGTATTGATCCTATCTCACCCTATAGCAGGCATGGATGATATGCGATCATTCCAAATAGCTAAGGAATACAAATTAATACCGTCATTACTAATGGGTGGAGTCAACAATGGACACTTATCGTGATCCAACAATTCCAAATAAACAGGTCCAGTACACTAACATACTCAGACATCTATCTCGATCTAATAATAGACATGGCCACTAATACAAAGCTAATGATCTACAAGGCCACTAATACAAGGCTAATACAATGTATGATCATTGATATAAGATCAATACTACACGTGGTCACTACTATAAGGTCGATACAATTTATATAACTATATGTACCACGGATAGAACCCCCTAGGGTAGGAATCTATCATTACCAATCAAATGGTATGCACTTAAGTATCTCATATAATTAACCTCTAGCAATCAATGACTATAAGCGACAAGAAACCATCAAACCATAGCCAATAATGATAAGCAACAATAACTTGTATTCAAACCACCAAACATGTAAGCAACCAAATCAGCCACAATAAAAAATCAGCCAACATCAAAGTCAACCAATAGCGACAACAAACACGATCAAATTGTAGCAACAATGGTAATAGACAATAGCAACAATAAGCAAGTAGCAAATAATAGCAAGCAACAAGAAGTAACAAGCAACAAATAAGAATCCAAACAATGAAATATTTAAAAGAGTCAAACACACATATTGAACCATAAATCTAATGAGTCTGTTCATTATTCAAGAGGAATAAATACCTGAGTGGTGCAACTCTTTTCGTGAATATAACACATGAATGACTACTATACCTCCTGGCTACAAAGAGAAATAATCTGTAGGATATACATGAATATCGAGTCTTAAAACTCTTGAATAAATCTAGCAATCAATGCCTCAACTTTCCTTTTCTTCCGAACAGAACCCATTCCCTAAAGAGAAAATTATACCAGTTAAATCGTCATTAAAATTGAAGATTTATAGTTGCCTGGGTTTGCTCGGCTTCAAACTCACCTTGATTGCACAATGTTAATAAGGATAATATAGTAAGTGCACTTGGGCGCTCGCCTAGGAAAGTACCATCTCATCACATAGGAGATTATCTGAATCGCCATAAAAATGGGGAAGAAATCCTTCCTTGAACTATCCCACACAATAATTACTACATTAATTTTTTATAATTTCCCATCATTCCAAAGGATACGATACCCATTCTGACCCTTCGTTTGCTCGCAAGAGTTTTTTGTTAAATTAGGGTCGACCACCTGACTCCATCCATGTGAACTTTGATCCGGTTCCTTGATCTGACTATTGAAATCTCCTAGCACGACCAAGTTCATGTTTCAGAAATCTCTTAGTTATCCCAAGAATTCGACTCAAGTTCTCATCTATCAGAATCAAGTGAAAAACCCTATCCTAACTAGTGCAAATCACCTAAAAACTCTATGCTCGAACTATAGGTTAAGAATTGGTATGTGATTGGACAAATCTTTAGAAAATATTCCTTTCGGCACATGGGATTTCTACCATCACCTAAGGATTACTGACACAAAGGAAAACAATTATAACACAAACGACTCTAGAAAATTTCCTATAAGTCATCCGCTCGGTATCTGCTCATTACTGGGCGTCCACTGAACCCTACCAGGATATAAATCCTAGTCACACTTCATCGACCGAACCCACTCAACTTAAAAGCTCATGCATAAAGTTTGAATGGTAATACTTTGGTCGCTTCACCTCAGTTTTACAGCTAAGGGGACTCATACAGGTTTATCTCTATCGAAGAATTTACCTACTATGAAGGTGTCAAGTTTAGCATATCTATCGACTAACTAGCAATAGATAAATATATCGCTCAACTGTCGGATGGAATATAAGTGAGTTCCCAAAAATAGAGCATACCTCACTACATACGATCCTTCCCATTTTCCTGAGCCGTAAGCCACTAGAACCTGGTAATGCCTGAAAGGTACAAGTCATCATTACTTATAGACCCTTCGGAAGTGCAGGATAGTCCTTCTTCAAGTTATCAAGCGAATCACAAATGAAGCACTTACGCTTCACTCTATTTGGATGACATTTCATAGCAAAATGCCTCTCATATGGTACATGAATGACATACTAAGCTAACTATACTTTTTCGAACAAGCCCGATCTTCCTTGTATCATGGTCATTCTGCGTTGGTTGGAATTTTGGTTGCTTTCTACTATCGCTACTTCAAACGGTATCTCATGGGCATTCTCACAAAGGCGAGTCATCCCAATGAGATATTCAGAAGCGAACCACAATAGGGATAAGGCTGAACAATGAACCCCCAACCAATGCTTAAGACCCAAGGAAATCTCTTTACCCACAACAACAGAGTACCGACCAACTCAAACTACAAAAACAAAAAGGTTGAACCATTAAACACTCCTTCACTGATAAGCTATCCTGCTCAGGATGGATGGAATACTCAAGCTATACGTTTTTCTGAATCTAAATTGAACTGAGAACGTAAAGCGACTCTTGAACAAATTTTGAATCATAGGTCTTCTTATCAGCTCCAAAAACGCTACATCCTACCTAGCCAAAGTTTCCCTTCCCTAATTGCTGAGAAACAATCTCACTTACACAAACATTCCCTAAACTTATATCAATGAAAGCCTTTTCATGCACGTGTTCAAGACTGTGTCTTAGCAATAGTCCTTGAACCTAGGTATGGCTTCCATCCAAGGCTAAGGAAATTCCGGCACTGCTTTGAAAAGTTTATAGCTGGTGGAGCTAGAAGTACTGATGCCCAAAGAGCAATGCCATTTCTAACGCTACCCGCAATCAACTAGAAATGTTCACGAGTGATGAAACAACTTTTGCAGTAGCTAAATACTCTCTGAACAAATCAGGCATCTCAAACCTCCCATCCACAGTCGCTCTTGTATTTCGTCTGCTCATACGGATAGCTTGACGAAAATACCTTAATAACTAGGGGTAAAGACGAATAAAGTTCAGAAGATAAGTGGTGTATACAATATTATATAGTAGATAAAATTAGTAGTATGCTTTCTTAACGTATCTCCTTTGACCATATTGATTAACTCAAACTAGCCTACTTGGTTCGAGTTTTGAGCCTAAGCTCTGATACTAACTATACGACCCGCCCTTCGTAATACCTAAAAGTCGGCGCCTTACAACATATTCTACTTTCAAATATAAGATTGTCGGGGTAAAAATTAGAACAAAATACTGAACCAAGGCATCGATAAGATCTTTCAAAGGGAATGACAACATATAATATATTAAATATACATGAACATAAATAGAATAACAATATATAAGAGACCGTATTGGCGGAAGCAACTGACAAATAAATATCAGTGCAGAATAGTCAGAATACATCAACTCCAAAAGCAAGGAGTTCTGAATAAATATTTGATACAACAGTCTCTTATATATATATATAATAAGTCTATCATGTACAATAGAATAACAAGTATATGTTTCTCAAAACATCGATGCCATGCCTCCAAAATGCTCTAGCTGCGCACTCTGCTGCGTATCTCTAAAAGCACCTGACTCCCGAACTACTCAGTTGAGTACTAGAGAGTTATTATGACATAAGAAAACTAAGACAAAAACTCTGGTCAGACATAAAGACTAGTGTGAGAGGAACTATCTCAAAAAACTTTATATTATATTATATACTAATAGACATGAATAACAAAATCACAACCGGCCCTCTCCATAAATGTGGCTCACGGGAAATCCGGACTGCCTATAAAGAAATACAGTAAATACAACTCAAAAGTAGGGTATCATACTATAACCTGCTCTTCTCGGGTAATAATAAGTTAGCACAATATCTCATTGCACTACACTAGCTAAAAACTACTAATAATATAGCACCAATACACTATGATTAAACCATGATCCCAAAGCCACGATCCATATTGCTAAGATCGATAAGATGCGCCCCAATGCGTATAGTCCCAAAGGCTAAAACCAAATAGATATTCCATAATGCGTATGGTTAATATTGCTAATACCAAATCGTAGATGACTCGTTATTAGGGAACTCTAAACCCTAGCCCACTATCATCGAAATCGTAGATGACTCTGCTACCGAGGAACTCCATGTCACAGCCTGCTATAATCACAAATCGTATATGACTCGCTATTAAGGAACTCTAAGTCTAGCCCTCTATCATATAAAAAACCTAGATGATTCGCTACTTGGAACGTTATGTCCCAGCCTGCTATCATCAAAATCAAGGATGACTTACTACCGAGGAACTCCACATCCCAGCCCGCTATCATCACAAATCGTATAGGATCACCACGCACGACTCTAATCGCCATGGCCTAAAACCCAAAAAACTCCATACTAATCCAAATGGCATTTCAAATCGAATGCATAACCCTAATGTCATAATAATCTTTCGGTATATCCTCCCGACTACCTCAAAATCTATGGTTTTTGGAATACATGCTGGGTGGGTACCACGTGAGCCCCAAAATTAAAGTAATTCAAAATCTACAAAACATTCCCAAATGGTAATCCTAAAAAAATGATGAACATTGGTACAAACGATTCCTCAATCTGAGTCCATATGCGAAATTTACAGCATTTTGAAATTTCGATCGATCGATCGGTAAAACTAGAACAACAAGCTGTCAGACGTCTGCAACATCTACCAGACATTTGAGATTTTATGTCAGACATCTTACATATGTTTTTGTTTATTCCTAGGGCTTATCTAGATCTCCGAGACTTTGGGTCAGACGTCTGGATGCCTATTACGGGCAAAATCAATCTTCAAACACGCATAACTTTTGATCCCTAGCACCAAATGCATCGACGTTTCTTCCGCTGCGATCGTGGTGAAATCATCTTCAATTTAGAGACTTCAAATATCGAATTTACACAACCAGAATTTTCCTCTATCTTGGTGTATAGCTTATACGTGCATTGATACACTCATTCATGCATGTCCATGCACACACGTTCACACAAACACACATTAACTTATCAATTCAAATTTTCCGACTTCACCTGGAAATTACATGACCTGGTATACTCTCATGTAACTTAGCACACACGGTGGTCACTATGGCTATGCGAAATGCCCACAATGAATTTATATTCAATAATACTTCTATATAACTAAACAATTGCAAACGAGCTTCACCGAGGTGATTACTCAACCCGGCACTTTCTCACGCAACTTAGCGCATCCGGTAGTCGTTATGGTTACATGAGATCGCTCACAACATGACCATATACGCATACAAATATTCCCGTATGCATATACAATCTATTATACAAATATTCACCTCTTATAAACACAACTCTCATCACAATTCTAGCTACAACACTAGAGTTGTTTTGATCGTTGCTTAACTCTAAATACACGTATACGTATATCCGCTCGTGCATGTATACACATATGTATATCCAGTAGGCAATTCAACGTTTTCTTATTCAAATATTACTTGTTTTAGTAATCTTTCTAATAATAAGAAACATCTTTTTATATCATTTTATAAAATCATAAACCATTTTATAAAATGTTATACTAGTTTATAATTACTTTATAGCTTTAAAAATAGTTAATTACTTCATAAAAAGAAATCAAGTATTCACCTTTTTGCTATTTTATAAAATACCATATCTATTTTATAAATTATATACTTCATTTATAAAATCATGAAACCATTTTATAAATACTAATTAAGACATATAGGGGCTATAATTACTTTAATGAGGGATGTAGAACTCCCAAACCCTTTAATTAGCTTTTAAACTTTTTGCAAATCAATTGAAGTGGATTGATTAATAGTTTCTAATGACGTGCACATCATTACACTACTTAATTAATCTCAAATCAAATAATAACATCATAAACAATCACCCAATTTGCCTAAATCAAATCTATGGCTTACTAATTATTTTCAAAACGTAGTATTAGGGTCTTAAACAATTAATTAGCTAAGGGAAACATGTTTATAATTTGAATACAAGTTTAAACTAACCCAATCATTCTCCAAATCACTTCATATGATTCAATATTAAGCAATAAACGATAATATGAAGTATAACACATAAATTGATAAGGAGAATCATTCCCACTCACCTTCTCTTTTCCTATATCAAGCTCTAATCACCAAAACCCATCTCCAAGCTAACTTTAAAGTTGGGATATCTCTCCAAAATACGACTCAAGCTAACTCCTTCACGAATTTTGTAGAGAATTGGAAGAGAGGAATTATGGTGATTTTTATTTGAATTTAGAAATTTTATTTAAAGGTGCTAGATTTAAGGGATTAAAAGGTGATTTAGAGGGGATTAGGAGACCATTAGAGAAAGAGGAGAAGGAATGAACGAGAATGAGAGATAATAAAGGGAGTTAGCCACATATAGAAAACTAATGGGCTAAGCCCCAATTCTCTCCATCTGGCACTGTTCATTCCAAAAAATTCCAAACTCCAATCATATCGAATCTTATACTCATTCAAATTCACAATATCGATCCGAACCCAATGGAAGTGGTCTTAAGTCCTAATTCGACGGTATGTAAAAAGTCACATTTTAGACTTCCAATTAAATAACGACTTAATATTTAAATTAACTATTTAAATATACTATCGTTAAATAGGCGGGTTGTTACATGAATTGTCACCTCCTCTTTATGAAGACACGTTGAACATGGGAATTGTATAAAATATTAGTAGATACTTAATATTGAATGAGAAATGTGATTTCTATTCTAAATGTATTTTCATATAGAAAATTATTTTCTACAAGAGTCATTTCTTCGAGTTCGGGATATTTGATCTAAATCTCTCGACTGTAAACTTGCTATAGTTGATGAAATAAATTACCATAATAAGTGGTTGAATGAGGCTTCGTATTTCATGTGCTACTATTGTAATGACGGAAACAGTAGGAGCATACTATATGATGATTATTAGTGGACGAATCAAGTTACGAAAGATTGTTTTCATGTATAACCTAATATTCATACTATTTTCACTATTGATTGGAAATAGATAAATCTTTATTTTAATATGAATATTATTAATATTCTTTATAAGATAAATTAGTTTCATTAATGATATCCGTGTTTGCAACAATAGTGATGCATTATAGAGGTACCTAAAATTTTAATAATTATTTAGGAATTATGTACTAAGCCACATCTTGGAGAAATTTAATAATATGATTGTGAACTATATGATAGTGATAAACTATATCTCAAACGTCAAGGGTCAAGTACCCTTTCAATGGGTGTAACAACCCAGAATTTCACTACTTTGATTTGCGAATATTTAATTGATTTTACATATTCAAATAATAGGTTTTATTATGAAATAAAACTCTTTTAAAAATTAAATAATAACGGTGAAATATTCTTCAAATTGCGTTTATAAAAATAATTAGTTCGAAGAAAAAGTGAAAATGTGATCGGAATCCGTTTTCCGAAATTTCGACTTTTCGTTGGATAAAAGTTGTTGAAAATGTTGTGATACTTTGGTATACACACATACATACATTTGAAAATATTTTGACATAGAAATGCAAATGTGTACATGTATGTACACTTAAGTATGTATGTATATATATAAGATAAGATTTTATTTAGAAAAGTTAATATATTATAATATAAAGATTCTTTTCCAACATAAAGTACAAATGAAGTACAAACATGTTTGAACATGTTTTTTCATGACATATTTAGAATTCTAAGAGGGTAGACAAGGAGAAGAGATTGAAGATATGTGGCATTCATTTGTGGAGGGCAAAGTACGCAAGGGTATATTAGTAATTCCACTTATTCCATTTCTATGAAAACTAATTTTCCTAATTATTTTTTAATTTTCTCATTCCCTTTTCACTTGCAAAATTTCCTATAGATTGAGCATTCTTTAATGGCTTATCTTTAGATTTCAAAGATAGAGGAAGAGGAAAAAAAAGAGAAAGGAGAGAAAAATTCTAAAATTCAAAGTGTTTAAAACTCCTCTTTTCAATTCCAAAATTCCTCCATTTTACCCCAACTTCCATCGGCAGTAACATCCTCTAACCTTACCCAAATCACGGTTTTCTTTTTTTCAAAGCATGTATAATCCAGTGGCTACAACTTTATAGTTTACCACCTTTTCATATTTCGAGCGTAGATACTCCAAAAGTCCATATTTTTTCGAGAGTGTTTTTTAACCTAGATTATGAAGTCCGAAAATTCCATTCACCGTATTGATCATAACTTCCTCAAAAATCATGCAAATTGAGTAATTTTTTTTAAATGATAGAGGAAAGAATTATCTAAAATTTTATTTTGAATACTTTTTCAAAATTCGAGAATAAATGGTCCAAAAATCAAGAAGAAAATGGCTAATTTTTGAGTGGATTTCGTGGTTCTCCAAGCTTTTCGAACGTTAAAGTATTTCAAGTTTCCAAAAATTTTGGTGGGTAAACTTCTTAACTTTTTGGGAAGAATTTACTTATATATGTGTGTTGGTTATGTGGTTATATATATATATAAATGTTTGGTTTGGATTGTGGTATTGTTTAGATATATTGGTTATAAAAAGGTTGTGATTGTTAGTTATGTTTGGTGATGATATGATTTGGTATATATGTACTTGGATATGTCTTATGTGTTAATCTTGTATTGAGGCTAAAGAAAGTTAGCATGTAAACTAGTTAGTAAACTGAAATTATGGGTATCCATAGCGATAGTCGCTACGGATGTAGTTTGCTTAAAATTTCGATATTTGCAAAGTTTGTTTTTATACTTCAAATTGTTTTGTAAATATTTTTATAAACTAAATAATAACGATTTTAAAAGTTATTTAAGGATTTAATAATAAATTGTAAATTAATTAGGTTTTAGTAATTAATAACTAATTAAGTGTTAACAAGGTCTATTAACTTTAATTAAATAAAGGTTAGTTCTTAATTAATTGCCTTTTAAAGTTAAGATTTGTTTTAAATAAATTATTAATTTAGTTAATTAATCATGAGTTAAGTATATGATTTATTTTTAACTAATTATTAATTAAGTATAAGATTAGTTATTAATCAAGTGTTTAATTATTTTAAATTATAAATTATTTAAGGTTTAAAAAATAATAAATTATTTATTTAAGGTTTAATTTATTATTTAAGTTTTAATTAGAGATTATTATTTTTAATAATTAAAATTAATTAAAATTTAATTATTAATGAATGTTTAAATTATTGTTTAATAATTAATAAAGGATTAATTTGGGTTTAATTAGTAGTTAATCATTGTTTAACTATTTAATTAAATTAAGTTATGATTCAATTAAAATTAATTACGATTTAAATAAGGGTTTAACTTATAATTAATTATTTTTAAAAGGTTTTTTTAAGGTTCTAAATCCCCTGGTTTTCAAAAGTAATTTTTTTAAAGGTACTTCTTTTCAAAGATGGATTTGAATATAAGCGATTCAGGTCGACACCATTAAGAAACCATATAACTGTGAATGAGTTATAATGTAGATTTTTGGATTGTTAGACATGTGATAGTAGAATAAATCCCCGTTCTTCTATAAATTGATTGTTTGTATGTTGGGTTATTTGGATATGTGTTAGCAGAACAAATCCCTGTTCTGCTATAAATTGTTTGTTTGCTTGCTTGTTTGTATGGACATGCGTTAGCAGAATAAATCTCCGTTCTGCTATGAACTGGTTGAATGTTTTGGACATCTATTTAGCAGGACAAATCACCATCCTGGTATTATGTTATTTGGATATTTATATGCTAGTTAGTTCATATTGACATGTTATTCCCTGATTTGGATATGAGTGTATTTACTTATATGTTGATCTATTAAATAACTGTTAAGTGAATTGAAATGGAAATTGAATGGTAACTTAAAATAGTACCACTGGGATTGCTAAGCCTCCTTTTGAATTTACTAAAGTATGTTTTTGAATTAACTTTAATTCTTTAATCAATTTGGGTTTAAAGGCTATAAATGATTTTTAAATTTTTATTATTATTTTATAAAGTTATTTTTAAATAATATTCTGTTTTTTTAAAAGGGGTTTATTAAATAAAAGGTTTTACCTTAAGTGATTTACAAATGATATCTTGAAAATGATATTTTATAACGGAGATCCTATAATGAAATTATGAAGGAAGATTATTAAATAGTTTTAAAAATAGAAAGATATTTTATAAATCAATTAGATATTTTTTGAAAGAAGTTTTAAATCTAGTTTGAAACTTTTAAGTGGTTTGAAATGTGAAGGGAACTATAAAAAGAATTTTTCTAAGGGATACATAAATGTGTTTTATAAGAGGTGATGTTTTTGAAAGGGAATTGTTTGCCCATTTAATATGGAATTTTGAGGAATGGGAATTTCCAAAATGTTTTGGTAAATACTTATATTTTTTTTTCAAGTATAAAGGAATGTTAAGGGTTTGGGGTAGTGTTTTGAAAGGATCTTTTTTTAGCAAAGCTAGTCGGCTTTATAGTGGGTCGTGCCACTGTGTAAATAATGGGAAAAGAGGTGTTCTGCACATGCACATAATAGCTAAATGGGCTCAAGGAGTCCAAAGTAAAGAGAAAATAAGGTCCAGGAGCTGGGCAAAAGGAGCCTAAACTACTAAACAACTGAGACTATGCGCCTTTCGGAAAAGAACAACCACTACCAAAACCTGACGGTGGGCCAATAACATAAACATACCCAGAGAAAAGAACATTTAGGTGTGGACCATAACCTTCAGAAGAAGGAGAGTAAATAAATTTCCTATCCCAACTGACGTCATAAAACTTACTTTTATTCTCCTCACCAATCTCTCCAACCCTAGTAAGGGACAGACCCTCACCGTCAATGTGATATATAAGAAATCGACTCTCACCTTCAATATTACTGATAAAGGCGTAAAAAGTGTCAGTCTCCGGCGAGTATCGCATCTCAGATGGAACATGTAGCCAGGCCCGCTCTTTAGAGTTCCAAATAATAGATTCGGACAAAACAGAAGATGCACTCGCAATATGGGCCCCACCAATAGGAGCAACAACAATCGGAGCAACTCTAGGGGAAGCGATAGCAAAAGGGACAGGGTCAGCAGAAGGAGAAGCGACAACAGAGGGGATAGGGACAACAGAAGGAGTAGCGACAGTAGAAGGGACATGGTCAGCAAAGGGGGAAGGAGCAACCTTAGGGGTCCACTTCCTGACAGGAGGACGAGGAAGTGCAATCCTGTCAGATAAAGGAACAGGGACAGCAGAGGCCAAATGAGAACACGCATCCGAAAGATGCCCAAAGGATGATAGGACGTACAGATGTCCGGTTTCCAACTACAGTGAACCCTGACCTTAGCAATGTAGCCCTCATCGAGTCTGACTTTCAATTCCGTAGGCAAAGGCTTGGCAGGAGTTATTTCAATCAAAGCTTTGGCATAAACAAGTCTCTTTCTAAAAACAGTGTTAGCGTCATAACAAATAACCTTACCAACCAGGCCAGCTAGCCAATCAATCCCGAAGAGAGGCTGAAGGACAAATAGGATGTGCGAAAAGTGGGCCTATACAGGATTAGATAAAACCTGGTCAATAGCCCTATCAACAAAAGGACTCCAGGTAGTAATAATTAATGGTTTCCCTTCTATGAGAATAGGGTCGGATTCTGGAATACACCGTCACTCATCACTACCGGAGAATTTAAAATAGAACATAGCATTATCAAAATGAACAGCCAGCCCACCTCTAGGCTTCCAAATCTGATTGCATCTCGCCTTAACTAGCTGATAGGAGGAATTGGAGCCAAGGAAGAATCCCACCAAATAATCTTTCCAATAATCAACCCCGTCATCAATCACTTCCGACGGAGGAATCATAACACCATCGATCTTAACTTTATCAAAACAACGAGGAGAATGCAATCCCACATTTTTGGGTAATTTGTAGAACAGTGATGATCATTTTGGAGTAGCCGTAGGGGAAGAATCCAAAGGACCGGTGCAAGTTTCATTTGTAGCAGTAATAGAGGGAAATGTGCTGGAAGTAGGAAAATTGTGCTCATCATTAACACGAACACCAGATGAGCATGCACTTTTAAAACCACACCGAGCTGAATTGAAAGCAACCTCCTCAAGAACAGTATCACATACATCATCGCCTACCGCTATGTTATCCAAGGACTTATCATTCAAACCAACAGATTGCTCAATTACTTCATCTCCGTCTGGAGATACATGATTCACGTCAACTATAGTTTTCATCTAAGAGGAGCCATTCGCAGAAGCTAACATCGATGAAAGAGGAT
Organism: Allium fistulosum; assembly: GCA_030737815.1. NCBI lineage: Eukaryota > Viridiplantae > Streptophyta > Magnoliopsida > Asparagales > Amaryllidaceae > Allium > Allium fistulosum. The sequence continues at coordinate 1,360,901,990 of CM060902.1, read as the reverse complement.
GCTCACCTGGATCCAGAAGATAACGAGGCAATTTTGGTGCAGCTTGAAGAGTAGAGTTCATTTCAGAAATTAGACCAGAGAGAGGGTTGCCATCACCAACATATACCAAGGCGGTGATAGTTGCTATGACCTGAGAGATGTTACATTCGACATCTGGAGCACCTGACAGCGCGACAGCAGGAGGAACTCGGTTCAACGTTGCAGATTGCGTCACTGCTTCTACCACATCTGGCAATGGAAGAGCAGGCCGAGGCTTTTTCTTCGGAGGCATATCATCGAGGCAGAAGCGCAGCTACCAAGGATTGACGAGGTGGAAAGGACAGAGTAGCTAAGACGATAATGAGAATATCACAGTCGTGAATTTAGCCGCTGTCGCCATTGAAGATAATTAATTTTATTTGTTTTGTTTGATCAAGTTTATAAGTGATTTTATTAATTAAACATTAATTAATAAAGGTTTGGTACATCCCATATAGAGTACAATCAACGTTGAATGATTGTTTATTTGATAGTCAAATAACTAACTATCAAAATCTGGTCCTAAACGTAACTTTGGAAATATCTAGGAGAAACACATGAGCTATATGGCACAGTCATACCCAATGATGTTGTACTATGCGTATAAACATAGTTTCGTTCTTCCAGGATAAATGATAAGGAAATCCATCCAGAAACGGTTAGGAGGTGAACTCCGCTCTTATCCTTATATATTTATTCCCTAAATAACCGAGGCTGATTTTACCGAAAATTATCGAAAGTTGTTTCGAAGAGACCAGGATCAGATATGTTATCCAAAAACCACTTCGATCCAATTCAAGAGTTTCGAACTAAAGATGTCTTGAAGAATATGAAATCGAAGACGGAGCATTGAAGTGCAAGGGCTGCTTGCTACTAGTCCCGAGGGTGATTCCAAAATGGATGTAGTAGAAGTAGTGCCTTCGGTTTGTCCTTATCCTGGACAACTTGTATGGATGAATACTGACATTGCATTACTGCCCGGAAGCCATTGTTAGCATTCCAAGTGGGATTTCTATTCAAAAGATAAGTGTAGCCTCAAGCCTCATCAACCGGGAATGACCAAAATCAGGGGAGATGTAGCAAGGCTAAGTGGGTCGCTCCCATTAGGGTGTGTCGTCACCTTTCTAGATACGTCTACATATTTATGGATTGGTTGTGCATGAGATCTCAAATAAAAAGGGTTGCAAAGCAACCGAGGTGATGACATATTCGGTACTATCCAGTCAGGGGTAGGCCGGTCTTGTGTTGGTAGGGGATCTCGGCGAGGTCCTCAGTACATTTTCTAGACGTGTATCGTGATAGGTGGTACCCCGGTGCCTTGTCATAATATGGAATCCATTCTCCAATAAGCGTCGTACGGTTTTGATTATGCCCAATCATATCTAAATGTGAGATGCAAGCATTCCAGCTATTTTCATATATTTATTTTGAATGCTTAGACATTATTATAATATCACTGAATTTTTTTATAAAAAGTGTTTTTCTTATCGTAAGGTAAAAATCCATCTGTGTTTATGTGCTGCATGGTCTTATGAGATACCTTTAATTTTAAAGGGTTTTAAACATAATAATTCAGTTGTTTGAAGTTTACTCACACCAGACCCATGTCTAACCCGGAGTTTTATTTTCTTTTCCTAAAACTCTTGGGTGCTCAAATTTTTATGGGCAGCCGTTTAGGTTTTTCCCACGGATGCATTTTGGAGGAGCTTGGAGCAGGAGGCTTCATCGATAGGTACTTATGGTCTTGTTTCCACTGTATTATATATATATATCTTGTATCAGTTAGGTAGGGACAGACTGTTAGAACTATCCTAGGGTTGAACTTGTATTTGTATGACTCTGATGTATCATTTTTGAAATGACTTTGTAAAGTATTATGTTGATTGATATATGTTATTTCGTTGCGTTGTGAGATTCTGTGATTGTTTAGTTTCTTTTATCTTCTATCTCCTTTCTTTCCCCTAACAATCTATCTTTCTGGCACTTATTTGTTCGACACGTGAATATCTTGGATGTATTAGTGTTGACTTCTGGGGTTCAAGAAGGCGGGTCGTTACATGTGGTATTAGTGCGCAAGGTTAAGCGAGAACCTTGGCCCTAGTGGGGTAAACTCATTTGAGATTGGGTAAGTGAGACCCTAGAATGGGTATGAGTGTATTATATAAGAGCACGTATTTGCTAGTGACATTAAATGTTTTATATTGTGTTGATTTATCTTTTGAGTGTCTTAAGAACTCTGGTCAAGACGTGGGACGCCATGGTGTCGATAGAGATTCCTAAACACTTGAACAAGGCAAATTGACACAGTATTGTTTTGAAATTGGGTAAATGAAATAATTTTACCTAGAAATATATTTTTTATATAAAGAATGACTTGAAAAATAGTATAATTTTTTAAGGTGTTATTTGCTAAGAGATAATAATATTATTATCATGTAGGGTCTATTAGTCATGCTTGTCTGACTGGAGCGTTGAATATTGTTAGTGTGTATATGCAGCTTTCCTTTTTAAGATTTAGGTTAGGTAAGTAGAAATAGGGAAAATATTAAAGCGAGCACCTTGTGAATTAAGTTTCACAGATGACTATAAGGTGTTCAATTGGTAATGTGGGGTTAAATATGATTTAATAAAAGATGTTATTAAAAGTTAGAGTATTTGAAATAAATATTTGGAAAATGTTTTATAAAAGTTGATTTATAAAATTGGATTTATAGGAATGTGTCTTGGATTAAAAAGAATTCAAGGTAGAAACTTGAGAACTTAAATCGCGTTGCTTTTGAAAAATGGTTTTCAAGGTTTTGAAATATAATAATAGTATTATTTGAAAGCAATTTTGGTTTAAGAATAAAATTTTGGGAGTGAAAATGTTAAGCAAAAGGTGTTTTCTTTGGATTGGTTAGGGGGAATGAGTCTTGACTGTTTTGTGATGATCGGAATAATCATCTAAGTGACGATCCGAAGTTTGCCTAGGCGAACGTTGTAGTGCACTTAGTTAATTATTCTCTTTATCATTGTATAACCGAAACAAGTTCAACCCGAACAAACCAAAAGTAAATTGATGATAAATGTTTTGTTGGAGAATGTAAAAAGTGTTGTTTCAAAAATGAGATTTTGAGAAAAAGAAATATTTTAAGTTAACTGGTCTGAGTAGCTCGAAAATAACTTAAAATTGGGGAAGAGATGTGTTCGGATGGTAAACACTTCCCTTGAGTATTACCCTTCTTGGTAAGGGAGTGTATGATACCATTTAGTAGTACCTAGTTCCTTAGTATCCTTTTGTAGTTACTCCGGCTATATCTATATATTTGTATGATTTAAAATATAGAGTTTCAATTCGAAAAGCTTTTGAATAAAAGCCGGGTATTTGGATCTTGAGTTTTCTTAGGGAGATAAATTCAAAATGGAATAGTGGAATCAGATAGGGGTATATACTCTTAGGATGAAGTGGAGTATTATACAAGTTGAATCTAAGTTTAGTTTGTATGAAATATTTCCATAAATAATTTAGTGGGAATAGAGTTGGTATTAGTGAGAACCAATTAAAGAAGTGCATAAGTTGGATGTAGATCATTTCTCGTTTCCATAAAGCTATGATATAAGATTCGAGTACATGACTTTGAGGTGATTCACACCATTCCAAACAAGGATCTATTACTCGATTTTTAAAGGGGAGCACTTGATGAGGATTTTTGATATGGGACCATTGTTTTCTGTCATAGTTATAGCTATGTAAAGGGAACATATGATCTAAATCAAGGAGCCTGATCGAAGTCCGCACTAGAGAATCGGGTAAGCGATGCTAGTTCGGAAGTGAAGTTATGTATTCGAGTAGTGATCGAATCATATTTTTATATAAGAATGATCTATGTACATCATACGAAATGATGTGTAGTGTTAAGTGTTTTCTGGGTAAGGTTGAGGTGTATTTTCGGAGCCGAAATTCTTTTAAGAGGGGGAGGCGAGTGTAACGCCCTAGAATTTCACTGCTTTGATTTGCGAATATTTAATTAATTTTAAATATTCAAATAATAGGTTTAATTATGAAAATAAAACTCTTTTATAATTTAAATAATAATGGTGAAATAATTTTCAAAATGTGTTTCAAAGATAATTAGTTCGAAGAAAAATTGAAAATGTGATCGGAATCCTTTTTCCGCAATTTCAACTTTTCATCGGATAAAATTGTCGAAAATGTCATGACACTTTGGTATACTCACATACATACATTTGAAAATGTTTTGACATGGAAATGCAAATGTGTACATGTATGTACACCTTAAGTATGTATGTATATATAAGATAAGATTTTATTTAGAAAAGTTAATATATTATAATATAAAGATTCTTTTCCAACATAAAGTACAAATGAAGTACAAACATATTTTAACATGTTTTTTCATGACAAATTTTGAATTCTAAGAGGGGAGACAAGGAGAAGACATAGAGGATATGTGGCATTCTTTTGTGGACGGCAAAGTACGCAAGGTATATTAGTAATTCCACTTATTCAATTTATATAAAAACTAATTTTCCTAATTTCTTTTTTCAATTTTCTTGTTCCCTTTTCATTGGCAAAATTTCCTATAGCTTGAGCATTCTTTAATGGCTTCTCTTTAGATTTCAAAGAGAGAGGAAGAGGAAAAAAAGAGAAAAAGGAGAGAAAAATTCTAAAATTCAAAGTGTTTAAAACTACTCTTTCCAATTTCAAAGTTCCTCCATTTTGCCCCAACTTCCATCGGCCGTAACATCCTATAACCTTACCCAAATTACAATTTTCTTTTTTTCAAATCATGTATAATTCTAGTGGATACAACTTTTTATTTCAACAATTTTTCATTTTTCGAGTTTAGATACTCCAAAAATCCTTTTTTTTCAAGAGTGTTTTTTTAACCTAGATTATGAAGTCCGAAAATTCCGTTCACCGTTTTGATCATAACTTCCTAAAGAGTTATGCACATTGAGTAATTATTTTTTTTAAATGATAGAAGAAAGAATTATATAAAACTTTTAGTTTGACTACGTTTTCAAAATTTGAGAATAAGTGATCCAAAAATCGAGAAGAAAATGGCCTACTTTTGAGTGGATTTCGTGGTTTTCCAAGCTTTCTGAACGCTGAAGTATTTCTAGTTTCCAAAACTTTTGGTGAGTAAACTTCTTGACTTTTTGGGAAGAATTTACATATATATATATATGTTGGTTATGTGGTTATATATATATATATGTTTGGTTTGGATTGTGGTATTGTTTTGATATATTTGTTATAAAAAGGTTGTGATTGTTGGTTATGTTTGGTGATGATATGATTTGGTATTTATGAACTTGGATATGTCGTATGTGTTAATCTTGTCTTGAGGCTAAAGCAAGTTAGCATGTAAACTAGTTAGTAAATTGAAATTACGGGTATCCATAGCGATAGTCGCTATGGATGCAGTTCGCTTAAAGTTTCAATTTTTGCAAAGTTTGGTTTTTATACTTCAAATTGTTTTGTGAATATTTTTAAAATAAATAATAATGTTTTTAAAAGTTAATTAAGGATTTAATAATTAATTTTTAATTAATTAGGTTTTAGTAATTAATAACTAATTAAGTGTTAACAAGGTTTATTAACTTTAATTAAATAAAGATTGGTTCTTAATTAATTATCTTTTAAAGTTAAGATTTGTTTTAAATAAATTATTAATTTAGTTAATCAATCATGAGTTAAGTGTATGATTTATTTTTTTATTAATTATTAATTAATTATTAGTCAAGTGTTTAATTATTTTAAATTATAAATTATTTAAGGTTTAAATTATAATATATTATTTATTTAAGGTTTAATTTATTATTTAAGTTTTAATTAGAGGTTATTATTTTTATTAATTAAAATTAATTAATATTTAATTATTAATGAAGGTTTAAATTATTGTTTAATAATTATTAAATGATTAATTTGGGTTTAATTAATAGTTAATTATTGTATAATTATTTAATTAAATTTAGTTAAGATTCAATTAAAATTAATTATGATTTAAATAAGGATTTAAATTATAATTAATTGTTTTTAGAAAGGTTTTTTTAAGTTTTAAATCCTTTGGTTTTCAAAAGTAAAATTGTTTAAAGGTACTTCTTTTCAAAGATAGATTTGAATATAAGTGATTCAAGTGTCGATACCATTAAGAAACCATATAATTGTGAATGAGTTATAATGTTGATTTTTGAATTGTTTAGACATGTGATAGCAGAATAAATCTCCGTTCTGCTATAAATTGATTGTTTGTTTGTTGGGTTGTTTGGACATGTGTTAGTAAAATAAATCCCTGTTCTGCTCTAAATTGTCTGTTTGCTTGTTTGTTTGTGAGGACATGTGTTAGCAGAATAAATCCCCGTTCTGCTATGAACTGGTTGAATGTTTTGGACATCTGTTTAGCGGGACAAATCACCATCCTGCTATTATGTTATTTGGATATGTATATGTTAGTTAGTTCATATTGACATGTTATTGCCTGATTTGGATATGAGTTTATTTAAATATATGTTGATCTATGTAAATAACTGTTAAGTGAATTGAAATGGAAATTGAATGGTAACTTAAAATAGTACCATTGGGATTGCTAAGCCTTTTTTCGAATTTACTTAAGTATGTTTTTGAATTAACTTTTATTCTTTAATCAATTTGGGTTTAAAGGTTATAAATGATTTTTAAATTTTATTATTCTTTTATAAAATTATTTTTAAATAATATCTTATTTTTTTAAAAGGGGTTTATTAAATAAAAGGTTTTACCTAAAGTGATTTACAAATGATATCTTGAAAATGATATTTTATAAAGGAGATTCTATATAGGAATTATGAAGGAAGATTTTTAAATAGTTTTAAAAATAGAAAGAGATTTTATAAATCAATTTAGAAATTTTTTGAAAGAAGTTTTAAATCTAGTTTAAAACTTTTAAGTGGTTTGAAATGTGTAGGGAATTATAAAAAGAATTTTAATAAGGATACGTAAATGTGTTTTATAGGAGGTGATGTTTTTTAAAGGGAATTGTTTGGCCATTTAATAAGGAATTTTGAGGAAAGGGAGTTTCCAAAATGTTTTGGTAAATACTTATATTGTTTTTTTCAAGTATAGAGAAATGTTAAGGGTTTGGGGAAGTATTTTAAAAGGATCTTTTGATCAAGTTTATAAGTGATTTTATTAATTAACCATTAATTAATAAAGGCATGGTACATCCCATATGGAGTTGAATCAATGTTGAATGTTTGTTTATTTGATAGTTAAATAACCGACTATCAAAATATGGACCAAAACGTAACTTTAGAAATATCTAGGAGAAACACGTGAGTTTTATGGCACAGTCATACCCAATGATGCTGTACTGTGCGTAAACCTCGTTTCGTTCTTCTAGGATAAATGATAAGGAAATCCATCCACAAACGGTTAGGAGGTGAACTCCGCTCTTATCTTTATCTGTTTATCTCCTAAAGAACTGGGGCTGAGTTTACCGAAAATTAATGAAAGTTGTTTCGAAGAGACCGGGATCGGATATGTTATCCGAAAACCACTTTGATCCAACTCAAGCGTTTCGAACTGAAGACGTCTTGAAGAATATGGAATCGAAGATGGAGCACTGAACTGCAATGGCAGCTTGCTACTAGTCTTGAGGGTGATTCCAAAATGGATGTAGTAGTAGCAATGCCTTCAGTTTGTCCTTATCCTGGACAACTTGTATGGACGAATACTGGCATTGCATTACTGCCTGGAAGGCAGTGTTAGCATTCCAAGTGGGATTTTTATTCAAAAGGTAAGCGTAGCCTTAAGCCTCCTCAACCGGGAAGGACTAAAATCAGGGGAGATGCAGCAAGGCTAAGTGGGTCGCTCCTATTAGGGTGTGTCATCACCTTTCTAGATACATCTACATATTTATGGACTGGTTGTGCATGAGATCTCAAATAAAAAGGGTTGCAAAGAAACCGGGGTGATGATATATTCAGTACTATCCAGTCAGGGTTAGGCCGGTCTTGTGTTGGCAGGGGATTCCGGCGAGGTCCTCGGTACATTTTCTAGACGTGTACCGTGATAGGTGGTACCTCGGTGCCTTGTTATAATATGGAATCCATTCTCCAATAAGTGCCATACGATTTTGATTGTGCCCAACTATGTTGAAATGTGAGATGCAAGCATTTCAGCTATTTTCATATATTTATTTTGAACGCTTAGACATTATTATAATATCACTTGATTTTTTTATAAAAAGTGTTTTGGTTCTCGTAAGATAAAAACCCGTCCATGTTTATGTGCGGTGTGGTGTTACGAGATACCTTTGATTTTAAAGGGTTTTTAAACATAATAATTCAGTTGTTTGAAGTTTACTCACACCAGACCGATGTTTGAGCCGGAGTTTTATTTTCTTTTCCTAAAACTCTTGGGTGCTCAAATTTTATAGGCAGCCAAGTAGTTCAGATTTTTCCCACGGATGCATTTTAGAGGAACTTGGAGCAGGAGGCTTCATCGATAGATACTTATTGTCTTGTTTCCGCTGTATTATATGTAGCTTGTATCAGTTAGGTAGGGACATGCTGTTATAACTGTCCTAGGATAGAACTTGTATTTGTATGAGTCTGATGTATCATTTTTGAAATGACTTTATAAAGTATTATGTTGATTAATATACGTTATTCCATTGCGTTGTGAGATTCTGTGATTGTTTAGTTTCTTCTATCTTCTGTCTGCTTTATTTCCCCTAACAATCCGTCTTTCCGGCACTTTGTTGTTCGGCACGTGAATACAATGGATGTATTAGTGTCGACCTGGGGTTCGAGAAGGCGAGTCGTTACAATGGGAGTGACAAAAGTGTTAGTGAACTATTCGAATTGATACGTATTGATATATTCAGTCTAAAGTCTAATGATACTAAAACGAATCCACTTAATTCATTAAATTCACTGACAAATTATTGCAAGCAAGAAAACGTGTATTTTATACGCAATTAGTTTGTGAACGATAAGTTAGTATAATAAAAGCTGAAGTAGAAAACATAACATGCAAAGAAAAATAAAATGATTCGATTTGATCTAATAGACGCTTCTATTGAAAAGAGTTCCAAAAGTACCTAAAAATTGATAAGATTCAATCTCCAAAGTCCCTCCTCCAAAGATACATAATGATGTATCGATAACGAGTGATTAGACTTTGTTAGACAAAGTACGATTGATGATGAGTGATGTTGAGTTTACTTCTTTCTATAAGTATGTGTAACGACCCGTGTGACGACCCACATTTCGGAAGGTTTAAATTGATAATAATCCGCACATGTCCAACTTAAACAATCCGAAACATTGATAATCATTGGAGTCACTACAACAGTTTATGGGTTTCATAGCGTTTGAAAAATGCTATAACAGGCTACCATAGCGTTTCAGAGAACGATGTGGAACCACAAGCTATGGTAGGCCGGCAGCATTACATAGCAGGAAGGAAAACGCTATAATAGCTAATAGCGTTTACAAAAGGGCATAGCGTTTGCAATCTACCATAGCGTTTTTTCTCTGTTATTAAACTTAAACGCTATAGGGAATATAATCCTTCATTTAACTTCTATAGCGTTTTCGAGCACATTTTATAGCGTTTCATCAAACCATGTTATAGCGTTACAATGTTTTCGATAGCGTTTCTTGTCATGCTTGTATAGCATTTTTATTTTCTACTATAGCGTTTTTGATTCTATTATAGCGTTTTTGATGCATAAATCTTTCATCTCATATAGAGTTGCGATAGCGTTTGATGAATCAATAGCGTTTTTCAAACGCTATTCTATATAATACTAATTTTCAGCATTTGTTTCAATTTTCTTTTTATTATATTATATTATATATATATGCACACAGATAGATATATGTATACACATTACACACACACACACAAATATATATATATATTAAAATGTGGATCCCAAAAATAATAAATCGAGAAGATGACAACAACTATATGTAACAATGATAACGTTTCAGTGAATTCTAATTTGGAAACACACAATCAAACCAGTGGAAAAGTTTCAAATAATTTTGCTAATATTTCAAATACTACAAGACATGGTCGCATGATAATAGTTCAAAATAGTCTAACAAATGAACACAAATACTACAAGACATGGTCACATGATAATAGCTCAAAATAGTCTAACAAATGGACACAAATACTCAGTTATGGAGACGATGATACGGAAATGGCTGCTACAGAAGATTCTTGCAAGGATCTAAACATTGCTCCAGGTTGCTTCAGTGTTAACCAAGTTCCTGCATTAAATGAAAAAGTAGACAATGACAGTTCCAGGTTGAATATACTAAATTTGTAGACAATAAATGACAAAGTAGACAATGACTTGTAGGCAATGGAGTAAATGACTTGGAGGCCTAATATGAAAATCTATCATTATTATTGTCTAACTTTGTTTGCATCATGAATATTGTAACAACCCGCATATTTATCGATTTTATATTTAAATATTTTATTGTTAGTCGGATGTTAGTCCGAAAAGCTACTTTTTGCATACGGTCAAATTAGGACTCGAGACCACCCCCATTGAGTTCAAAATGACGTTTGCGATCTTTTTGAGTGTAAACTTCGATATGTTTGGAGATAGTGAAATTTTCGTCACTTTTTGTGTTGGGCTTTTGGTTTGGGCTGCACCTCTTCTAACTCAGCCCAACCCCTTCCTTCTCTTCATCACTTCATCTACTTGCATAAATTTGAAGCTTTAGCAAAAATGGTGGAGGGAATAGGAAATTAAAATTCCAAGCTCAAGTTCTTTAGCAAATTCAACATCTAACTCCAAATTCAAAGTGAAGACATTGATTCAAGCTTGTGGTTGATCTTTGCTTTGCCCCCGAGCTTCGTCTTCATCAAATTCCGTGAAAAGGTGAGATTTTTGATCTCACATCTTGCCTATAATTGTCATTGGACTGTTGGGGATGATCCCTCATCACTTTAGCATGTTTGTTTGCATTTGGTTTGGATTGGATTGGCGAAAAACTACAAATTTTGGCGTTTTGGTGAGTTTCTGGCCTTAAGTCGTTTCTGGCCATCGCTAAGTCGTCCACGAGTTAAGCCTAAGTCTTAAGTCGTTCGCGTTGAAAAGTCACACGGAGCATAAGTCGTTCCAGGCCTTAAGTCGTTCTGGGTGTGCTAAGTCGTTCGCGAGTTAAGGGCTTAAGTCGCGCGCGTTGAAAAGTCACCGCCTTCGTATTTCTGTTCGCCTGTGCTAAGTCGTTCACGAGTTAAGCCATAGGTCATCCACGAGTTAACATCTTAGGTCGTCCCCGAGTTAAGAGTTAAGTCGTTGCCTTCTGCTATCTCGTCCTGGCTTAGGTCGTACTGAGATAAGTCGTTACGTCATATAGACCTTAGCTCGTAGCTCGTATTTGAGCTTAAGTCGTTAAGTCGTATCGACTTTAAGTCATTGGGTCGTACACCCTCTTAAGTCGTAAGTCGTTCGCGAGATAAGCAAGTACTAAGTCGTTCGTGAGTTAAAACCTTAAGTCGTAGGTCGTCTCCGACCTAATATTTCCCCTGCTATTTCACTAGGTTGCTTGACCTTAAGTCGTAGGTCGTCTCCGACCTATGCCCCACTAAGTCGCATCCCACTTAGGTCGCAAGACTTTGTTAAGTCGTAGGTCGTCTCCGACCTTATCCTTAGTCTTGTTAGGTCGCGTGAACTCTTAGGTCGTATGACCTACTTTTCCTTAGGTCGCTTGACCAGCTTGCCTCCACTAGGTCGAACCCCGTATTACTCTGCGTAGGCAATCTTATCTGAAAAGCGTTCAACAGAACTTCAACTTTGATGCATTTTGAGCTAATTTCCTTGGATTTTGTTCACGTCTTCGAATGTGAATTTTTGTGATAGATTGTTTCAACAATCGTTTTATGACTTGTCACTTTAAAGATATGAAGGTTCTTAATACTAATAGTAAATATCAAAACTCTTTCATCAAATTGATTTCAACACTATTTTAAATATCAAAAGCTCGTTTTCTCAAACCGATTTCCAATCTACTAGTATATACAAGCCTTTACTTCACTCGAATGAGAAATCGACTTAAACGACTTAGTAAAACGAGTGGTATGAAACGCTTGCGTTCACTTTGTCGGTTAGCTCTTGGACTTGTTCGATTGAACCCTCTTGTGACAAATTTTCTAGTGCAGATCTACAATCTGTTCGTAAATATTTGAATTAAGCAAGTGGTTATGGGACATGAAGCTAAACTCATATATTTACTAGCTTAGTGTAATCGACACTTCCTTATGATCATGATGATCATTCTTGTGATTTAGACTAGCGATCGAGCGATGTCTCTTTGTTTGCGAGGTTAGACTAGACACCATTTGTGTGATTTCGATTCACACATGTCTCTTTATCTTCAAGGTTAGTCTATACCTCATTGGTGTGATTTCGATTCACACATATTGAAACTCTTGTGACAATTTTCTAGTGCAGATCTACAATCTATTCGTAAATATTTGAGTTAAGCAAGTGGTTATGGGACATGAAGCTAAACTCTTATATTTACTAGCTTAGTGTAATCGACACTTCTTTATGATCGATGACGATCATTTTATGGTTTAGACTCATGGGTCGTATCTATTTAGGTGCGTCGATGTTTATTTCTCGCATGGGTCGTACCTATTTAGGTGCGTCGATGTTTATTTACTTCGTGGAGCAATCGGCTCAATAAGTCAGGGCATAGAGCGTATCTATTTAAGTGCGTCGATGTTCGTCTATGCATGGGTCGTATCTTTCTAGGTGCGTCGATGTTCGACTTTGCATGGGGTGTATCTTTCTAGGTGCATCGATGTTAGACATTACATGGGGCGTATCTTTCTAGTTGCGTCGATGTTTATTTATGCATGGGGCGTATCTTTCTAGGTGCGTCGATGCTAGAGCATGGGTCGTATCTGTCTAGGTGCGTCGATGTTCGACTTTGCATGGGGTACGTCTTTCTAGATGTATCGATGTTAGACTTTACATGGGACGAACCTTTCTAGGTGTGTCGATGTTCAGTTTATGGGATTGGCCATCCTCTTTCTTGTGATTTCTGGATTTCTAATTTATTGATTTCTGGGATTTATGTTTCACCAACTTTTTCAGTTGGCATTTATATGTATGTCATTTATTGTGGCTTGGTGAATTAAATTAAGAATATGACGTTCTTTTCTCTGTTTTGAGATTCTTGAGATATTGTATGACTTTTGTGGGATTTCTAATGTATACTTATCATGGTATGACACCTTTTTGTTATCATACGTTTTATTATCATATCTCATATCCTATCTCATTTTATCTGATAATTATAGTTAGACTGATCCGTTTATTATTTTCTTCTTAAATAATACTCGGGTTAGACTGAGATTTTACAGGTGTTTCCCCATGACTTCCTATCTGGAACCACCATCTGACTTTTGGCTAACTACTTTAGTTTAGTAGTTTTTGGTTGTACACATTTGAGATGTAGACTCCATGTTGTATAACTAATCTTTTGTCTAGCACTTGTATCTATTCTTTTGTGTTATTGTGGATCTTATTTGACCACTACTCTGATATACACTTTTAGGTGTAATATTCATATCTATTTCCACCTTTGTGATATGAATTGTCTGTGACTGATTTGTATTACGTTTATTTCTATATTTGTTTTCGAAGATTATATATAGCCACTGTGTGATAGCTTTGAGTTTGTATCGGTATGTCGGATTTCCTCTTGAGATGTAAAGTTATATTTTTATCTGGCATATCGGTACTCGCACAAAGAAATTACATAGAGGGTCGCTCCTCAACAGCCTTATTCTCCGTGCTAGTTGACAGCACTACATCGTACTGTTCTTGATTAGCGTGGGTATAGAGGCGGGGCGTCACAAATATCATATTAATACATGTACTAACCCACCTACCATTTATGAATTTGCAGATGAAATTGGAAGTACAAAATGGATGTTGATTATGTTTACGCTCCACCCTCTTCCTATTACGCCTTTTATGCTTGTTAGCTATTACTGTATTTTTTGTTCAACTTTCTTATTATCAAAAGCTAATGAAATCTTATCTTGAATATTTGTATTTTGTCTTTGTTAGTTGTGTATTCGTTTTGCGTTGCAACTGTATTTCTGTTCCAATATTTGTTTGTTTCATTTGCATTTATGTTTCATTATCTGTTTCATCCACCAAACTGCATTTGTGTGTTCAATTTGTTCCATTATCGGTTTCATTTGTGTGTTTCATTTGCATTCATGTTTGAGGGCATTTGGGTTTCATTCCAATTCAAAAAGAAGAAGAAAACTCATTTTGGTTGAAGTTTAATTTTCATTTTTGTTTAAATAAAATTTACATTTACATTTACATTTCTGATTACACCTATTTTTGTTTGAGGGCATTACACCTATTTACATTTTGGTGAATGATTCGATCTATCTATTTCTTTGTGCTAACAACAGAAAATTACAGTTAAGACAGTAAAACTTGACCATATTTCAGAACATTATGGGTAAGAAGTTCTGAAAATAAAGTGATACTAAAGAAAGCTGTTTACGATGAGGATCTGTCACACAGAGGAAAGGATAAGGCATAATACAACTTCAACAGCAAAATAAATTATGTACAGGAGACAACAAGCAAGGATCAAGTGAGTCGGAGAGAGGGATGCAGACTCAAAGTTCTTTCATTCTATGATCAGGATAAAGAAAGATAAGCGGACAAAAGAGAGAATAAAAGGAGAGGATAATAAACTAGACGTGACCAAAGTTGATTTGAAGATGATTCTTAAACTGTTGGTACTCCATTTTTGTTAACTGAAAAATGAACAGGTGTTTCAAATCAAATTGCAGAGTGAGACAAGGAGACCCCTGTCACCAACCATCTTTGTAATTGCAGCTGAAATACTTAACAAGGGCATTCACAAGCTTAATAGAATTTATGAGATAGTTTTGATTCCTCGTAAATTCCCGATTATTTCTTCACTCTCTTTTGCAGATGACGTCTTGAATGTTCAAAGAAAACCTAACATCATTCTATGTTCCTTAACCAACATGAAAAGATAACTCAAGCCAAAAGGTAAGTAAATCAAAGACAAGTTTCATAGTGCCAGAAAAATTCCATGGAAGGCAAAAGGATGGATCAGCATCGTTTTGAGGTTTTCTCAGAAGACCTTAGTTATTACTTATCTTGTCAAACATACAGAGGTAGGAAGAGAAACTGGTTGTTAAAACGACCAAAAGAAGAAAGATAACAGGTTGCACAAGTCACTATTATCCGAACTACAAAGGACAAATGCAGGATACAAGGAAAGTTTAGATTTCAGCATTTGGAAACTAGGATAATGACTTCAATTATGATGTGCCTATAACTCAGTATTTTGATTCCACAATCCAATCTAATCTGTATAGAGGAGGATATTATAGCTTATACTGTCATAATCAAGAAGTGGACCTTTCCAAGTCCTTGTTAATTCTCTTTACTCTTATCAAAACCAAAACCTCAAAATGGTACTGATTTTTTGTTGATTTAACTTTATTTTTCAGTAACAGTGATGCATTATAGTTGGTTTTGGAAGAAATTCCTAATATTTCACTTTGAAAGTTAAAGCAATAGGCATTTCGGTTAGAGTTGAACATGCCAAAGTGGTTATCATAACAATGATGGATTAACATGTAGGAGGAAAAAGTGGAGAAGAGAAGCATGTAGGAATACATAGTATGCTATAATATAGAAATTGTGGAACATTTACAATTACTGAGTGTTACCTTGCATTCAGCTTCGTAAAGCATGTAGGTTCCACCAAAAACTGCACTTGGACGAGCAAATCCCTAAACAACATGGAGTGTGGAAACTTTAGCCTATCGTTTAAAAACAATTAAATAAAAATGAAAGAGTGAGGTAAATGAATGAACCCAAGGAAGTTCTCCCAATCCATAAAGAGGGTATATATAAGGGGATCCTCTTTGAAGGCGTGCCAATGATTCTACATAAAGCTATCCGTAACAAACGAAAAACCATATCACATAACTTATAAGACAAAAATATATCAGACATATACATTAACATGTTTGGTGAATACCTTCATTCTTTTGATTGTGTCAATTGCAGGCTGATCCAAGCACTTATCATCACTGTGAAATGCTAATGCATGGCTAATGAACTCAACTTTTCTCTCCTCTAACTCATATTTACTACATCATAGAAAGTAAAGAGCTTACATCAACAGAACTCAACTGTTCTCTCCTCTAACTCATATTTACTACATCATAGAAAGGAAAGAGCTTACATCAACAATATATAGAAATATGATCAGTACTTGAATCAGTTCGCTGCTTTCCATTTTATCTCAGTTACCATTCATGAATTGGATGGCTGTTCTTTATATTTGCATAACCTAGACCATTTGGAGAATTATGACCCTCACTCCCACTCTTTTTTAACAAGGAACCGTCTTTTGTTCACATAAAATTCTAACAAGGAACAAAATATGTAGATGGTTCCTTGTTAGAATTGAAACATATATGTTGCAATAAGTAATCATGTAACGAATATAAGTGCTAAAAGATATATCTATAATTATTTATTCACATACAATTCTAACAAAATCCAAAGATCGGCAAAGTCTCAACAAAGTATTTGAACTAAGTATTACATGTATTAATGGTCCAAACCTAGTTTTAAAGTTAAATGAAACATGCTATAGACCACTGGCTTTATGCACATTGAAACATATTAGTCATTTTTTGATGTATAAAGTGCGTGGAAACAAACTTTGGGTAGCATCATTGACTGAACTGTTTATATAGTCAGTGATATTTCATTGACTCAATAAAGAATGGACAGTTATATATATCCATCCATGTCGAGGGTATATTTTTACCATTGCTAACTTCACAATGATGAAAGGGATGTCAATTATTCATAACATTTAATTTGAAACAAAATTCTTTGATTATAAATGACCAAGAATGCAAGCCTCATCAACAATTTTTTTTTCTTAAAAAAAGGAATAAAAAGGTTTTGACATAAAATATAGTAGATAGAGTTCAAACCTGTTTAAGAATGCAAGCCTTAACAACCCAGATTTCTTTCTCATTGGCTTCCCTTCCAGAAATAAATCTATTATAGTCATGTCATGTTTCTTTTGTTGCAAGAACTACAAAAATAAATATGAAAGGTCCTCATGTGCTTGCATGATTAAGCAGAGTATGAGTGCCAACAGTTGTAGCCAAGCTATCTGGAAAAAAACAAACTGGTTCATGAAACATGAGCTAACAACTTCATCATTTAAATATAAAAGATCAAACTTAAAATGTATTTATTAAAAAATCTCATCTCATTTTTCAAACAATTAATAACATTCAGATGAAGTCAGAATCAACACATCACAATTCCAAACAGTAAATATCTCATTGTCATATTTAAAGAAAAACTTATACTTGTAATGAATCATCTAGAAAACAAGCAAATATTAACCTCTACGGATGATTGGATCAGATAGATTTCAATAAATATAATTATGACATTTTGGTTCAACTTCATGGTAAGTCCCTAACCAGAGTCAAAGAGGATAAAATAGGTATTTGGTCATTTGTCTAATTTACATTATAAAAGCCTTATCAAAGGGTATTTGGTCATTTGCAAATGAAGAAAACTAGTTTTTCAAAATATTTTTAAATTGTATTTTATTAGGGATGGGACCTTAAAAATAAAGTAAATGTAATTGTACCCTTAAAATATATGCCTATATAGGTCTAATTTAAGATTATATGAGTTTTATTTGTAGGTATTAGTCATTTTTTGTTTTCGTTGTTAAAATCTGAGACTATTATGTATAGCATACAAAAGAAAACAAAATTGCTATTTTATAAACCTACCATGCAAAAGAATGTAGTCACAGCTTCATGCTTGCCACATTCTTTCATGATGAAGCTGCAGTCCAACATATTCCACCTTCTGTTCTGTAGCTCACTTCATGTTGCCCTAAAGCCCATTCATTCAGCATCTAAGACAGGCACTTACCCTCTCTGACCATACACAGCTTCTCTGACACGTTTCAATTCAGTTGTAGTACTCCAACATGTGGCTTTCGCAGTGCCTTGTTACTCGTTCATGCAATATACCCTAGTTGCTCAATGTGCTCTCCTTTGTTAGGTAACATGCGAAAGCCAATTTTGGATTTACATCATAAATCTGTCATTTATCAAGAAAAACAAGATTAGACAACCTCATAGATCTGCATGTCATAACCTTGAGTGAGTACTCATAAATTAGAATACTAGTAAGGTAGGAAAATTTCATAATTAGTGTAAACAAAACTAAGCTTAAAATTATCATAGAACTCATAAGATCAATCAATATCACAAAACTAAGCTTAAAATTTCATAATTAGTTGTAAACAAAACTATTATCACCTTAGAATGCTCTTCAGCCTTTCAACCATCTAACTGAGTTCATTTGTTCAGTCTGTACAGTCCCTCGAAACTTCGGTCATTAATTTTGTACAGTCAAGGCTTCAACGTTCAAAAATCTGCCGCTCTACAACTGTTGCTTCGGGTTTGCTTCAGCATTCGCATCAGTTGCTCAACCTTTAGTGCTTCGGTTACACCTAAAGTGTTACATGTGTCATGTTTCAATGCAATTCAGCACATAACATTACAACTTTAGCTCATAAATAGCAGTTCAAATATGTTTAGTTATAGTATATCTACATTGCTCTTGATGGCTACACATTTCATTCTAGCCAGAGCACCACCGTCTTAGTAGTTTCAGCAAAGTGGTACAACCTTGGGTTCTTGATCCTTACGTCACTCAGTTTTTCAGTAAAGTGGTACAACCTTAGCATAGTGGTTTATATTATTAACACATAGCCATTATTAATATCTGCTAATATGTGATAACCTACCCACATTCATATGTGTTATTAAGAAGCTCACATTCAAGTTTGAGTTAAGTAGTTTCAAATGAGAGATATTGCTTGAATGATGAGTGATTGAAATACCACACCAAATTTAGATATCAGGCTAAGGTTTTAAGGTTGTCTATACCACTAATAATGTGAAATATTCGACCGTAAAATACATACAGATACAAGCATATCTCAAAATAAGAAACACTTTAAGTAATGAAATACCTTTCTCTAACATAATTGGAGTTGGAGAAATAAATTGCCGAATCAACTCTGACTATTAGCACTCCTGGAACTCTATTCGCTTCTGTGTACTGTTTAATATTTCTATACACTGTGGTTCCTGATATGTTTCCTAGTATAGCTGTTCAAGGTCTAGTCACTTGTAGCAGTATTTTAGCAAAAGAAAGGGAGACATGTACATGAAAAAAATGAAATAAATAGTGCATTGTATTTTGAATACAACAACAATTTTACACTAGAGCTTACCGCGATCAAGAGGCCAACCTCAACAGACACAAAGACTACACCAAAAAAGGCACCCATACAAGCTATAAAATCCAACTTATCGACTTTCCAGATCAGATAAGCAGCTTTGTAGTCAATTAGTCCAACCACAGCCGATATTATGATGGACAAAAGTATCGCATTTGGAGTGTATTTGACCAATGGTGTTAGGAACAATAATGTGAAAATACCATTGTTGACATTACCAAATTTGAGACTGGTGTGTGACATCCTGACATGTAATTCACCGCCGACCGTGAGAATGACCCTGAAATAAAAAATATTATAAGAAAAAAAACTAAGTTTTCTTAAAACACTACTAATGAAACCAACATGGAGAAAAAGATCATAAAACCAACATTTGTCCATTTATTTATTTTAAAAAAGGGTAAAAAATTACCTAACATGGAGATAAAGATCATGAAACCAGCTGATATTTACATAACCTTTCGACTCCCAATTATAGTTGATCTCAGTACCCTAATGTTCTTTCTAAAATATCCAATCTTGTAGTATCAAACAGGGAAATATAGCTATAAAACTTGAGAAAAAGGAAAAAAATTGGAAAGATGATACACTTATACTAAGACAGTGGAGCTAGTGCCAGTGCCAAATAAACCATCTAAAAGAATACTAATTACCTACCCATTTTAAGAAACAGAAATATCATGTAACTAGTTTACTAAAAATATAAATATAAAAATATTACCTGAAAGAACAATAATGCCACCTGCCATCCAATACCATGACTAAGAACATGAACATGAGGTGGAATTAAACTTGCCAACCTCGCTACATCTTTGTATGCTGCTGTTGACTGCCAAATCGGAATCAAGTTAAGTTTCAGAACGCTTTTTATTTTATTTTCCTATCCTTGAATGCTTCTAATATAAGAGACATAAATATGCTCTTGAATATACATATACTAAGACATTCACGTATTATTATTATTATTTTGATAACCAATATGTTAGAAAAATACATTTCCAAACTAGAACGTTGACTATTATATACATTCTCACTTGAACATATTTCTTCTCAAATCATCCACAAAAATATACCGTGATGTGTTTCAAAATAAAATTACTTGTTCATAAGATGTACAATCTCACAAGGCAACAGCATTAAATATGCTCCTAGTCCATAATACGACTGAAGATAAACCACGGGTACATATCTAATTTGGGTGAAAATGATTGTATCCAGTGTACCTGGATAGCATAGGTTACTGTAGACTACACTAGTAAATTGAAACAGCTTCCATTGTAATTGATGACAGACTTCTATACTGACCAAAATTTATGGTCTAAAAAATTGCTGGAGTAAATTCAACTATCCGACAGTAAGTAGAGCTGATGATTCCTGATATAATCGATAAATTCATCATGAATAAGATATTTTACAGAGAGCCCTCTCTTTATGCATTCCCTGAAAACAATTGATAAAGTACTTGGATATCATTGAAATGATCCAAAGTCCAAACATTGGATAAAATTATCTATTCAGATGTTTTGCACAAAGGTACTTGATAGTTTCAAAAATAGATTATTGTTTTTATACCTTTGTGTGATATCTTCCTGTTGCTATCTCTTATATTATCATAAGATTTTTATCAGGAAACGAATTTTTGTTTTTATCTTACCATTTGAAGTGTTATTAGCTAAACAAAGAACATAAATTATCTTCGAAGGATCCGAAACAAAAATTTACAGATTATTAATGTTTTCTTTAATGTAGAACTGTATGCAAAATTTTGTTAAACATTTAATTGTCATCGAATTTTATGTGCTACGTTTATTTTGCAAATATATACAAAAATAAAATTAAGCGAAATTTTGTAACTATTTGTGGTGGTAATAACTAAAGGTGTGATTATAGCCTTTGAGTTATCCATTGAGCTACAATTTGATGAAATAAAACAAATAGAAAAATATGAGGAGAAAGAGAGGGAGAAAATTAAGATAAACCAGTAGGTTGGTGTGATGTTGTTAAACGCATGGACACTATCCATAAAAACAAGGATATACTACTAAAATTATTACTATGAGATTGTGCAAATAAAAAGGAGCAGAGTGGAATTAGTAAATAAAGGCAAACCAGTGGTTTTGGATGACACTTCATGCATCATTCGTGTGACTCTCCAGTTTTTAACTAAATTATTACTTAAAAAAGGAAAAAAACCTACTGCTATCAGATGTATTTGTTCAGTTTATTCATTTGATGCCCTTTACGCCTACATTCTCTGTTACGTGATGCATAAAGTAAACTTAAATTATTCTTCTACATACTAATTTGATTCAGTCGATTATACATCATAGCAATTCGGTTTGGTTAAGCATCCACATCTTCTTGAAAACTAATACCTAGTTATAGCTAGAACCAAAGAGGCCAAGGTAAAAGATGATCACTGTAACACTAGTTGACTATCATGATGAGAAAATTTGAATATAAATATGAACACACATCACCTACATATATGAATTCTAAAATCTACTCCATTTCAGAAAACGAAAACAATACCAAAACAATTCGATTAAACACAATCTTTAATCTAAAAGATTGTTCTTAAAGCATTAAGATCTCCAAACAAAGGTAATAATACAATCAACCTTAATAGTTAAAATACAAATATTATAGGTCTTTGAAGCACCCAAAAATGCTAAATTCATAACCTGGTAGATATGCAGCGGGAATGAGTTCATATCTCATGTTTCCGGTTTCTTTCTCTATATGCTCAACAATATCTCATCCATTAAAATGTGCTGACGCAAACATCACCATTTGATTCATGCTAATTAAAAAATTAAATCTTACCTAGCTGAAGCAGAAGAAACCAACAAAAGAAATTTGATCCAGAAAGAAGAATTTGCTGCTGTGGAGTTGAGGAAGATGAGCTACAGTGTTTAAGCATAGATTTTCAACGCTGTCTGAAATTGCTGATTTTGGAATAAGCGTGGAATTACTGCTTAATAATATCTCAGACTTCTCGTTCCAGATCCGACGACTGATTCAAAACAAACAGATTTAGGGTTTAGGGTTCTAGGTAGGTAGTTGACGACGGTGGTTCAAATTGGCTGCTGCTTGAGTGAGAGAGATTACATCACCAATTTGGATCGACTGTTGACGACGACGGTTAGGGTTTTGCGATTCAAGATTTTGGTCTGCGTGTTGCGTTTTGGGGATTTCACGAAGTTTGGTTGTTTTCTGGAGGAGGTGATGAAGGAAAATAAAACAAGTGTTTACCTGAGGAGGTCGGTCACCAGTTAGAGGCGCAATTTTTTGATTCCCGCACAAAATAAATTATGTCCCGCCTTTTTGATTGCACAGCGTTGAATACACCAGATTTATTTAACTAACAGCGTTACGTACTCTGCATTGCATAGCGTTTAAAAGGAATAGATGGAAACACTATGTTTTGCTGCTATCAAAAGTCATTATTTTTGTAGTGAGTTAATTAAGAAAAATAAGAAAAGAAGAAGAAAACAAACATAGAATCTCGCAGCAGAATGAGAAAAAATATAATAATCAAATAAACAGTTCATGAAGCAGTTTATTATACATTTGATTATAATTTAAACAACAATTATCAAAGTTATATATACATCAGGGATAAATAATTAATGCACCAGACAACATGGTGCAGGAATAATAATAGTAATAATATACCAAATCTTCGCCTTCGTCCTCTAGAATAAATCTTCGATAAGCTGAAAACTCATGGCTGACCCGAGCGTAATGAAAAGACTAAACAGTCGAGTCAAGACTAAAATATTCTTATGTGAGTCAAATCAATATCGCATATAACATGAATGCCATGGCGTCAAAGATGTTTACGGGGTATCACATCTCTTATCCAGTGTATAACGTGTATGCAATAACACAAGAGATGTTACAGGATTTTCCATCTCTTAAGGATCTATCAAAATATTTATATATAGTAGATTACGCTATATATAATGTCTAATCAATAAAATAAATATCAAAATAGCGTTAAGGCTTTACCTTGATCCCCCTTAACCCGTTTTTAAGCATTGTCTTATAGTTTGCATATAAAACACCAGTAAACCGTCGGTGGATAGGGATGTGCCGTGATACGACAACACTAAATCAAAATCGTAGTGGTTTCATATAGGGATAAAAGTATGACAAGGCACGTGAGGCAATGCCCAAGGTAGGATACTAACAGTTCGGGTCGCAGGGCTGGTGGTAACGCATCATAGCTATGACCGCCCACCGCGTCCATCCATCCCAGATTGAGTTAAAGGGAGGCCATCCCAAATCAAGGTGCACCAATCGAAACCGACAACAAGAATAATAATATGGACCGAGTCCAAGAAAATCGAAGAACGGATGTCCGCTAGGGTTAATTAGCCTACTTGGCCCTATCAAGCCGTCCTGTTTTAGTCATTTCAAATTGGCACAATTGCCGGGGTCTATCCATCATCGTTCTCTTTCTTCAAATCCAGCAAACGACGCCAATCCAACACTTTCTGGAGTCTCCTCTACGTACACAGTTGTTAAAGTGGTTCCGATATCAGAAAAAAGTATGTCAATAAATATTTGCTGAATAAAATAAATCACACAGAATTTAAATTCAAACAAATATTTTATTCAAACAAAAATTTTATTACAATTTTTGAATAGTAAAAAATTTGAGCTCTCACTATATATACACATTTTTCAATTGCATTGCAAATTCAAATTACAACACAATTTTTCGCTATACAATTATCATTTACATTAGCATCTCACTACATATCACTCGTTCACTCATAATTGTTCTTCAACTGTATTCCAATTTGTATCCAGCATTTGAGTTATCTGTAAAATAAACACTGACGCAGTAAAATTGAAAAAGAAATATTTGTGGAGTGTAAAATAAAATGTGTATTTTGAAAATATTATTTGCCTATGTTATTTGGGTTGTTCGTCATCATTTATTTTGAATTCATCATACACGAACAACTTGTGACATGCACAGTGTCACTGTACATGCCACAAGGCCGTGTACACCGATATACACTTGATAAAACTGCAGGGACAGGTGAGCACAAGGTCAAACCCGAGCCGAGGCTAGATTCAACTCAACTGCGATACAAATAAAGTCACGATACGAGCACAAGGTCAAACCCAAGCCAAAGCTAGGTTCAACTCAGGTGCATGCAATACAAAACAATGGGTCAGGACAAAACTGAAGTGGCTACAGTTCAAGTTCACAACAGCATAATGAAATCACTTGAATAACAAACCAATGGGTCAAGACACATAAAACAAGCCTCCACCAAAAATTCAACTGGTCAGAGAAACCACAATGCCACATGAAAACCAAACTTATATGCATGCATACAACTCAACAGTTCGGGTTCAACTCAACCTATTCCAGACTACAAATAAACCAAGGCCACAAATTTCAACCAGATCAATGAAGCATAAACCAAACTAGCATACAAGTATGACATGGATGTGCATACCACATGAACACAGAAGCAACTCATCACAAAAATGCAAACTGCAACAGAGTGACAACCAGTACAATGCAAACCACGATGAACTCAACAAGACAGTCAGTACATACATATATACATGTGTACAATAACCAAGACTCCAAGAGAAACTCTAGTGAAACAAAGTTCAAGTGAACCATGAAACAGCATGCACATAAACAAGTCTGGCCACAACAAACAACATATATACATATGGAGTGAAATATGGGATACAATGGAAACTTAAGTGAATATGCAACAGAGATGTGTGCATACACATTGAAACCAGACTTGAACAACCATACAACATCTCTACCAAGTGTAGGACCAGTGAACAATGAAGCAAAATCAAAACAGCAGCAGGTTTTACAAAAATGAGGGTAGATTCGTACAAAATCAAGTGCAAGCTCAACTGATACAAGTGCAGAGCAATTCAACGAATACATACATACACACATACATATGTATGTATATGATGACACGCTTCGAGTAGGATAAGAAAATAAGTGCAAACTAGGATATGCATATATGAATAAACATTGCAGTGCGAAAAACAAGTCAGAGCAGTTTTTACTTCTCAAATTGATCAAGCCGAAGAAGTCAGAGTAACACAGTGTACAAAGTAAATGAGTCAGTGCAGCATAAGTCACAATATACACACACATTTATATATTTCAATAGCAGCTCGAATGAGCAAGTGCACCAGGGCAGTACATAAAAAGACAGTGAATAATGAGCCTCAGCATTTTAAATGTCGCAGGGGATTTCAAAATAACCAAATCAAGTCAAAGACAACATGACATATGCAGTTCAATATCAAAGCAAAGCCGTGGTCACACATTTTCAATCAGAGGAAAAAGAAATTTAACAAGTCGAAGTTTTTTTTAACAAGTCAAAATATTGTCTCACTTTCGAATACAGCCAGCAAAAAAATTGGAACAAAGTCAAGGCCGAATTCTGCCAGAATTTATCAGGTCAATTTTCATCTCAAAGTCCAGCAAATTGTGAAAGTTAGAAAACTCAAATAACAAAAATCAAAACTTCTAGATTATCACAATTTTTAATACCAAAGTCAGAGCCGTGGTGACCAAGGAATAATCGAACAAGTCAGAAACGAAAGCCGTGATAATCAAGTAATGAAAATATATGAATTGAAAAATTCAAGATTAATCACCAACATTCAAGTTAAATCGAACGGCCAAGCATATTAATTGACAAATTCGAATAAATATATTCGAACGATAATTTAGGGTTTTCAACCCTATAAAACCCATTCATCATCGGCATTTTCCGATCTATCGAGTTCTATCAAATTAACCAGAAAAGCAAAAAGGAAATCACATACCAAGTCAAATCGAACTCGAAGAATTGAAGTAGCTGCTCGCAAATCAGAGAGACAATCGATCGACAAAGTAATCACAAGAATATCAATTCAAATCAATCAACAATCAATCGGCTACTAGAATTCCAGAAGCCCTAATTTAGAACGAAGAAGAACGAAAGAAGTAGTCATTTTTTTAACGCAAAGAGAAGAAGGATACGGGCCGATAATATAAAAATCAAAAGGGGGATTCCCTTAGGCCGGCTTCTTTAAATTATTAATTGGGCTTTTAATTTAAACTAGGGTTTCTAGTTTTGTATTTGTTTTTAATTTGTAATTTTCTTTTCAACTTTTGTAATTTTCTAGTCGTGTGACTAGGGGACGAACTACGGTGGTGTAGTTCGAGATTTCGCAACTCAGTGGCTGAGTTGTGGTAGGGTTTTGAGCGTAGAGTTGGGTTAGTCGATAGCGGGTGTCGCGAGTTTACGTGTGCAAGTGTCTGACTACTTAATTTCTAGTAGAAACCTTAGGGGCAGCACGTAGGCAGGGTTTTGCCGAAGCTGGGTAAATCTATGTTGTTCTATTTCTGCTTTTATTATTCTGCTATTATCAATGCTGCAATTATTTGATATATTTCCGCATTTAATTTTTATAATTATTAGTATCACCCTATTCACCCCCTCTAGGGTGAATTCGATCCTACACATTTTTAACATTTCAAACTCGAGTTCAAAATAATTCCATTTCCATAAATTCGATTTTATTTCTTAAAATCAAAATCATTTAAATAATTTCAAATCAAAGTTTTTAAAATCATTTAATTCAACCAGTCCGATGTCCGTATATAATTTTCTATCCTATGGCCAAGTGAATCAATTATTTCAATTTAATTTCAGGGATGAATATATATCATTTCAATCCAAAATAAATGTCATAGGTATATATATCATTTCAACCTATTTCTTAATTTATTTGAAATAATTTGATTTACAATTTTATATACTGTAAATAATATACAAGATGATAGCAAGATATATCAAAATAGATAAACATCCAAATCATCCAAAACATCAATCAATAGCATCCATCACAATCAACATCCAAATCAGCCAATAATTCACAACAATTTCATAGTTATCAATAGGTAATTTACTGGGAATTAAATTCCAATTTCAAATTTAACTGTCAATTTTAATACCTACAGTCAATTCATATGTCAATTTCATTTTCAAATAACAGTCGATAAAATTAGACAACTTCACGATTCAATTTTAACGAACATAAAAATATTATAGTACATCGTGAGCGTTAAAAACACTCACCTTTTATTTTCTATTGTCGCTTTCACGTTCTGGTTTCGATTAAATTCGATCGCGTTCGAATTTAACTGAAAATCCTGCAAGCTCTAAATTCACCCAAATTGATTCCATAGTAAAGAGCTCGTTAATACGAACCCAACCTGACTGGCCGTGTTGGATTTGGACCTAAAACGAATGAATTATGAAATATATAAGAATTTGAATTTATTAAACAATTTATATTGCTAAATTTCAATTAAATAAATTACCCAGCCCACAAACGTACCTGACCTGCAAATCCTTCTTCCCCAAATCCTCCTCCTCCCTTTTCTCTTCATCCAAGTGCACGTACACGTGCACCTGTACATACGAATGAAATCACTACTCGACCAACCAAGCGTGCCTGCGAACTCCTCGATTCATCCCCTGCGCAAACATTCCATCAACTCGCCACTCGACCCACCTAGAACGAATGCGACCACCATCCCTGTACGTGAACCAAAAATTGTCGCGGCACCCCATGCTCAATCGCGACCCACCGAAACGCTGCCATGCGTGCGCCTCTCCATCACGAAGCCAACCATCCGCATCTCAGCTTCCAACTATTCTCCTGGCCAATAAAATCGCCAACCCTAGATCTCGACCTATGCTCGATAAAATAGTCGAGCATCCAAAACAACGACCGTACCTCTCGAGAAGACCATCAACGTGAAGATTACATCGAAACATGATTTATAAAATTGGCTTGGGAATTTTTCATGAAGTATATTACTCGATTTTGATTTTTAAAGTTTCATCTTCATATTTTTCTTCCTTTTACTCTGCTGTGTTTTCAATTTAAAGAGGGAGGAAGCGTATTTTTAAAAGAATAGATAGGCACGAGTATAGGGTGGCAGACAGTTGCGGCTTGAAATGAAAGGAAAAAGGCTGTGCAATCACGTCGATCAAAATATATTATTAAAAATTCCAAAATATATAGATATTTATTTCGAAACCCTATCGAGGAGCGCCGCCAGTCGTTCCTAATGTTATACCCCTATTCCGAATGTAATGGAACAAGTTTCGAGTCCCAATTCGATCGTATGGAGTAGATAGCTTTTTGAACCCAATTATTATATTATTTTTTCGATATAAATTTCAACGCATTCTTATCCCGTACGACCAAACGATAACTCCAAACACTACGAAATTTGAAATCCGTTAATAATACATTATTACTGACACAATGGGGCTGGTTTCTTCGAATTTCGAGACTATGCCTCGGAAAGCAATTTTTACTCGTAAATTAAAACGAGTAAAATTTAAAATTAGTTAATCACCCTTAAATTCAATTTAAAAGTTCTATTACCTTTATACTTATTAATAGAGATTTAATAAGCCTTTAAAATTATTTTTATCTAACTTAAATCTCAAGATTCAATTATTTAAACAATTTTCAAATTTTAATTCAGCAATTAAATTATCCAATAAATCGTTATATTTCAAATTCAAGTTATTAAA
Source organism: Allium fistulosum (assembly GCA_030737815.1). Taxonomy (NCBI): domain Eukaryota; kingdom Viridiplantae; phylum Streptophyta; class Magnoliopsida; order Asparagales; family Amaryllidaceae; genus Allium; species Allium fistulosum. The sequence continues at coordinate 1,360,872,954 of CM060902.1, read as the reverse complement.
TCTATAAAGTCAATTTTCAAATATTTAAAATCAATTAAACATCCCAATTCCACACTACTAAAATTCTAAGTCGTTATAACCCGTATTTTTGATAATTAAAAATATTTAATTTAATAAGCTTTTGGGATTTAAAAAGTGTATTAAATTAAAATTTATGATTTATAAATGGAAAAAATATTAGAATATGATTTAATAATGTTGATTGAATGCAATTGACAATCGTTTTAATGTCAGTTCAATCAATTGCAATGATTAATGTAAATAACGATTAAAATCAATGTTGTATATTTAATGGTGAAATTATGTATTATTCAATTTAATTGGTTTAATATGAATATGAAATCAATCATTTAGTACATAAATTATTAGCTTTTGTTTGTTGACAATTAACTCCGAAATGTGTTTAAATTAGTAAGTTGTAACAATTGGTTTATTTTCATATACTTAGTTAATCCGTTTGAAATTAATTTGGAAATCAATGAAATTAAATATAATTGAAATATTGCAGTTAATATACGAAAAGACGTTAACTGTAGAAAATGAGTATAATAAGATGGAAACTTATGTTAAATAAATTCATAAGGTATTTGTTGATTTAATAATAAGAGTGTAAATCAAATTTAAAGAATATGTTGTAATTTAAATTATAATAAACTAGGTTTTATTTCAGTTGTAATTCAATGTTGAAATTAATGTGATATTTAAATATTTGGATCAACATGGAAAATTTAAAATTTAAAAATGTTATTAATTTCTGTTTAATCAAGAATGATGATAGAACACATTTATTTGGTAATTTAAAACTGATTAAATCAATTTAATAATAATTTATTTAATTAACCAGAAAATTAGTCTTTTGTGCACTATCTCGGATTTCGATGAAACCAGTTTCATCATATCCGTAATAGTGAATTATTATAGGATTTCAAGTTTTGTAGCGATTAGACTTATCGTTTGATCGTGCGAGCTCGTAACGCGTAGAAATCAATTAAAGAATTTGAATGAATATAATCAAATTTTAAAACCTAACTTCTATATACATTAAAATTAGGGTTTGAAACTTGTTTCATTGAGTTTAAAAATATAGAAAACCTATATTTCAATATATTGGATGACCTATTTTCATTTTGGGAATGAAACAGGCTTTTCAGATCGTTGTTATCGTTTCGATCCAATTCGATCTGTTCCATCCGTTCTTATCCATCTCTGTCTATATATAGGCTGTTGTAAACCCTAGCAGCTTCTTATTTTCTTTTTTGTACATACAATTTCTATCTATCTGTTCAACTATCTATTACTGCTCAATGGCAGACATTCCAAAACCCTAATTTCAATTCCAAATCAAACTCCAAAATTGAAACTCCTCAAACCATATCATATATTATATCATCGTGAAGCTCTCGACAAACTTAATCTGCGTATGCAATTTGTTATTCAATTGGAGTCTCCGTTTTTCCAAAAATCAGTAAAGAAGTCTCGGTCGTCTATTCTAGGGTTTCGATTCAACAGTGGATTTGCAACGATATAGCGATCGGGTGGTGTTGCAGTGTAGAGGACGTCAAGGGGTCTAGCGGCTTGCCTCTCGTCATTGGCAATCGATTTTGCCTGAAATCGCCGTAAATGTACGGCGGCGGTGGAGCAACAATGAATGACTGGAGGCGGCGGCGGTTCTGGAGAGGGGTCGGCTAGAGGCGGCGAGCTCAGTGGTTATGATGGATCAGAGCGATGTTGCTCGAGGCGGCGGCGGTGGGTCAAAGTTTCATGGCAACTGATGGCTGAATGGGTTCAAGCGTGCGTTTAGGGTTAGGGTAAGAGTTTGATTATTACAAATTTGCCCCTGTATTATTTAAATTTAAAATTCAAACTTCTAACTAGCATAACTTTTGCATACAAACTCGTAGTTGGACGCGGCTTCTTCCGTTGGGTTCGTATCGAAATTATGGACAACATGAAACTAGTTTGGTTGAATTTGGAGATCGTTCAAATTTTAGGCTTTTATTGGATTTTAAATCGGCTATAAATCAAAGGTGAGTGATTTAACCCACTAAAGCAATACTGAACCTTCTTATGTTAGTTGAATTAAATTTATGAAGTGCTTAGAATTTTATTAATTGCTGTTTGTGATTTAAATTGTCATTTAAATTTAATTTTGATTTATATTGAATTAAATTGACATTTAAATTAATATTGAATTTAATTGCTTGTTAACACCGTCAATGGATAATGAATAACTGTTGTGATATATTGGTTGATTTGGATGTTAATCGTTATTGTATGCCTATTGATTGTTAATGAATGTATGGTTGTTTATTTATTTAACATATTTCTGTTATTACCTATTTATTTGTTGACATCATTTATATTATCATTTGGACCATTGAAAATGAACCGAGAAATAGGTTGAAATGATATATATACCTATGACACTTTGATCTGGATTGAAATGATATATATCCATCCCTATAATTAAAATTGAAATAAATGATCACTTGGCCATAGGGTAGAAAACTACATGCAGACACCAGATTGGTTAAATTAAATAGTTTTAAAATCTTGGATTTGGATTTTATTAAGTGATATTGTTTTGATGGGAATAAACTGGGATTTTTATGAATTGAATTATTTCTAATTCAAGCTTTGAAATGTTGAAATTGAAATTGGTTTAAGGGAATTGTTTTAAAGAATAAAAATTGAAATGTGAAGTTATAATTGATATATGACTTTAATTTTGGAAAAGTAATTATTTTAAGATTTGGATCCAAAAATTAAACAATGAGGTTTAATTTGATTTAAGCGATTTAAATCGGTAAATTAAAATTTGGACATGAAATTGATATAAATTGAAATGATTTAAAATAAGAATCGAATTGGAATTGTAAATCATTGAATTGAATTTGAAGTTAAAGTGAATGTTTTTAGAAATTGAAGTTATTTCGAATTGAAACTGAAACCAAGTTGATTTGAAACTAAATTGAAATCGAATCAATTGAATTGAAAGATTAGAAATTGAGTTTTATTGATATGAAATTTGGACATAGGCCAGATTTGTTGAAATGAAAAGAAACAGTTTGATTTGATATTATTTTCAAAATAAACTATTTTAATATAAACTGTTTAAAAATATATCTTTTTAATATTTAATTATTTTGATTTTCCAAACTATTTTATTGTATAAACTATTTTCAATACTCAAACCATTTTATATCAAACTATTTAAACTCTTTTAAACTATTTAAACTATTCAAACTATTTCTAAAAATTCAAACTGTGCAAAGTTGGAATGTTTATATTTAAATCTATGAATGTGATTAAATGAAGTTATAACCTAAGTTGGAATTTGAAATAATATTTTCAAGTGAAAATGACATATTTTGGTATGATGGTTTTGAAATGAAGGATATTTTGAATTAAATATGATATTTTGATATCAAATATGAACCGGTTTTGAAATGTAAAAGAACCAACCTATGTGAAAAAATGACGTTTGGTTGTTGAAGAGACCGAGGCCTCTTATTAGCATACTCTCTGTCAACATTGGAACCACTTTAACAACTGTGTATGTGGTGGATGATCTTGAATGAAGTGGTTGGATTTGGTGAATGTTTGCTGGATTTGAAGAAAGAGAATGATGATGGATGACTCCGATGCTTGTGTCAATTGGAAATGACTAAAATAGGACGACTTGTCCTGACCATTGATGCTAGCTACCTCTAGCGGACATACTTCTTCGTATTACCATCTTGACTTTGAAACTTGATTGGCAGATTTTGGGAGTGTTGGACGCGGTGGGCCGTTAGGGGTTACAACCAATCAGGCGACTCGAATTTGTAGTATCCTACCTTGGGCATTGCCTCACGTGCCTTGTCATACTCTTTATCCTTATTCACGCCCACTACGATTTTGTTTTAGTATGGTACCTATAGGGGACTCACTGACTACCGACGCTGTTGTGCTACAGGACCTACATAGACTACCTGCTTAAAAATGTGTTAAGAGGGATTAATATAAAGTCTTGACGCTAAGAAAAATATTTATTTTATTGATAGACACTACATATATAGCGTATCTTACTACATATAGATAGTTTAAAAGATCCTTAGGAGGTGGAAAATCCCATAACATTTCTTAAGTTATTGCATGCACCTTATACACTGGATAGGAGATGTGAAATCCCGTAAACATCTATGAAGCTATTACACTCATATTTATTTACTTGTGGTTGATTTGACTTACATAAGAACTTTTAGTTCTAACTCGAGTGTTTTGTCTTTTCATTACGCTCAGGTCAGCCTGAGTATTTCAGTGCTTGAAGACATTATTTATGGAGGACGAAGATGAAGTTTGGTAAATTATATTTACTATTATTTCTACTGCACGACTATTGGTATATTGTTGTTGTACTCTGATTAAGTTGTAAAAATTTGTGTAATCAAATGTATATTGTAAAACAGCTTCATGAACTGTTTATTTGATTATTATATTTTGTCATTCCGCTGCGAGATTTTGTATTTTTTTTCTCTCTTTTCTCTAATTTTCTTATTAATCCCATTGATAATCTACCCATTTGAATGGTTTGAGTTTGACATGTATGGTTTATTGTCGATTCAAACCGTCCAAAAAGGTGGGTTGTCATAGTATGTGTGATTAAGAGTAAGCGAAGGAACTTGACTGGGTTGCAGTAGGTTAAATATATGAGTTTCAATATTTCTACCACTTGGATCTTTGTTGGGCCTATGATGTTTAATTAATTTTAGATCCCATCCAAGATATTATAAATAAAATCTTTACTTTATTTCATTTGCCTTTAAAATAAATTATTTGATTTATATTATTTTGAATTTATGGGTGTATCAATTACACTTATATGTGTATAGTACACATGCAACATATAAGAAGTATACAAGGCTAATGTGACCGTATATAGGTGCCGGGATCTACACTGCAATGGACAAATTTGCCCATTTGTATATGCCTTTGTTGTCGATAGTTTTATTTGAAAATTATATATATATAATAATTTTAAATATTTATTTAAATAGCTTTGACTAATTTTGAATTAATATATTAAAATATCTTTTGTTAATTTAAATTTCAAAGTTAGATCTAGATCTGAGAAAATATCTATTTTTAAATTTTAAATTCAAATACATATATATGTGTGTTTATATATATAATCCTAAAGATATTTTTATATTCGAAATATACATACATACATACATACATACATACATATATATATTATATTCTAATTTAAAATATATAAACATATATTTATAAATTATTAATTAATATATATATGTATTATAAATTATTATTTTGCTTTCGATAGAATTTTTTTAGATAATTCTTTTTACTTTTAAAATCAAATTCGTACGTATTTGATATAATTTTTTTTATACACTTAGTTTATTTATAATAAAATAATAAATGTACATATTAGTAATTATTATACAAAATTTAAAAAAACTAAAATTACATAAGTTTTCAAATTAGTTTTAATTAATTTATTATATATCATATACTATTATATATATATCCATATATTACGTCATAAAATTATAAAAACTATTTAAAAATAAATATTATATTTCGAAATTTATAATTAAATATCTATATATGCTATGGCCAAAAATAAAATCGATGTATTAATGATGTTTTCATGTGGTTTTTTTATCAGGTTGAATATATACATACAATTAGACAACACAAGCTATATACAAATTCGTTGTAATAATAACACTAAGCAATATAAACTTGACAATAAATGTATAAAATAATAATTTATTACCAAAAATGTAATGTTACCAAATCGGTAGCCTGTAACTAACACCTTAAATGAAGAACAAATTACTTAGATCTAATTGAACCTCCTCTAGAAATTGTAGCACAGTAGAGATGAACACCACACTATAATATAATTGATTTTGTTTAGAATTTGTTTTGGAAATGAAGATGCAATATTACTTTGTTGTTAGCGAACAAGGTAGGGTAGAAGAAAGAAGCAAAATGAATGAGAATGGAGAGTTAGACTAGGAACCTAAGATAGAGTAAAAAACGGGATCTAATCACCTTTGTTTGCTTTTTCTTTTCTGGCAATTCAAATCTATATTTGGGCATTTAAAAGTCCACCTCTTTCTCCTTAATGCTAGCCATAGTAAGGGCATGATGGGCCTATAAAAATTTCCAAACCCACTTAGTATTTAATTATTTTACATCAGATTTAAATATTTATCAATATCACATATTGATATGTACATATACAACTTCTATATACGCACTTTGTTAAATACTAGTGACATTCAAATAAATAAAATAAAAGTTAATATGCATAAATATTAATTAATTTATAATAGTTACTATTTAATTAAATCAGGAGTATTCATCATTATGGTTGTGGTACTCAAAGGTGTTAATTCAATCAGCGATTAATATTGAACAATTCGAATATTAATATTTACACGTCACCTTAGCTAGTAGTATGATAGTTTGGCTGAATTTATCGCTTACACATTTTTTGATAATTTCCAATTGCACTGTCTTAAGAGGCAGCTAGTAGTAATGATTATTTATACCAATTCTCTTCATCAAAATCATATCACTTTAGGAGTTATGAAATTTGATTTTCATTAAAATTCCAATATCATCCACATTCAACTTGGTTAATTCAAATACAAAGTCCTTGGTTCAATAATAACAATCATTATTAATCGAACTACTTTGGCTAGTGACTTTGACTTTTAGTTGACTACAATTGACCGTGATACTAAACTCACATAACTGAGGAGACAAATTCTCTATCGAATTGTGTTTCACTTCCAATGCTTCTGCTCAAATCTAACTATATTCATTCGATGGACATCATCCCACGATTTATATATAATCAAAGTGGAGTGTAAATATTGAACTTTAATAGTATTCTCAAGTCAAGAGAACTATGTAATATATCCACTTCGAGATTCTCTATTTGACCTTAGTTGTATTAACTAATAGAAAACTGTCGGGTGCATCAATCCATAATTATTTAATAACTATCAGTACATAATCCCTTGTTGTCCCCAAGTAGCCATGAGTAATACATTTTCCAACATTTGGGAATCGTTATGTATTCTATTCTCGATGGATGTATTAATATCCCATCTCGAAACACCTTGACTAGGAATATTTAAAAAATATGTTATTTTTAATGTGATAAATTTCTCATGATTACAACTCGCTATAATTACTTTCACATAGCATATTATTTAAGGATTTTCTATTGAATATTATTAAACTAAATAATTAATTAACTTAACATAACACATAAGTATATAATAGAAAGGAAAACACCTTTTATTTCGAACATGATTGGATATCGAGTAAGATATATATAGAAAATTACATAATTCCCCCTAAGACATACACCTAACTCTATTAGTGAGTAAATATATTAAATTAATTTTCCTTTAGAGCATACTTTGCGAGAACATATTCATATAAGATATGAATTGATAAGTAACCCCGATCTTAAATATTCTAAGAAGTATGATTGTCTAATTTATGTTATGAATGCATTTTCATAAACTAAAAAATGAATCAATTTTATGTAAGTATAACGACATTTCATAAAATGTTTTTGAATGCCTATTCCATAATATTGAGAAACGAATGTTGTTTCAAGAAATAATATATTGTATGAGTCAAGAGGAGGCTGCACATAAGGTTCACTCGTGAGGGATCTTGTGTGGCCCAACCCAAAGGAGTTTAGGATTGACTGATAATAGAAATTAATGGCAATATAGTGAACTTAGATATTATCCAAAGGCAAACATGGAAACTAATTGCATAAGATGAAATAAATTAGCTAAGCCTAAAAATGACACACCAATAGGAATTCCTATACATTAAAAAGGAAAAAATGAGTTTCTTATCTGCGTCAATAAAAGGAATAATTAGTAATAACAATTCCTCAGTTGTCAATGAGACATGAAGAGTATTGACTTGTCCATATGGCATGTGGCTTCTAATCTAGGATGGATTTTAAGGACATTATCAAAATACAATTTTGATAGTTGTACCTAAAGCAATATGATACATCGACCGCAGTTATGTGTTCAAAAGGAAGATCAATGCGGCTAGATTATAGTTAGCAACATCGATAAGAATATCCACATAAATTTTAATATTTAAAATCAGTTTAACAATTCATCGTCAACGTGGTAAAATTAATTCATATTCCACTTGCAAAATTATTGCAATTCATGATTATGAGTTTTGTTACATCAATGTTGATACTAAAATTTTATAAATGATTTAGAATAGTCTATTTGCACATGATAACCAAAATGTCATGGAATTAGTGGGAGTAGTAATTGAGTTTGTAAGTATCAGGTAGGATTTAAGAACTGATATGTCAACATCGTTCGACAAGCATCAGAATTAGGCAAATATTTTGATAGAGAAATCAAATAGTTTGGTTTTCAGTCAATTCAGAGGAAATGTGTATCCGTAAGAGAGAACTATTAAAGCTACTAAAATATTTTTGAAACTATAAGTGAATAGCACACTAGATTATTAACCATAAGTAAACAACATACTACTGATTTTTAACGATGTGCCCATACTAAATTATTTTAGTTTGGTTATTTAACCTGCGATATAGATTTGAAAATAACATATTTTATAATTTAAATTAATGTTGAGATTATCCTTAACGGTATACAGAGACACTACACTAAAATTTTCAATATGGAGCGTATGAGATGGATTCCTTATGCATTGGTGATAGGAATCAAATTTACCATGTTGTCTATTATATCGCAATTAGCTTATGTACTTATGCATTAAGCGAGTATCAAATTTGAATTATAAGTGCTAAATGGTAAGTAAGAGTATTCTCGAGTATTTATGAAATATTAAAGAATTATTTATGAAACAATGAACTCCTTGTAAAGGATTGCTCAGACTCGAACTTCATCTGTGATATCGAATACAATTTGTCAATCGTTAATTAATGGCCAACCTTAGTTAACGAGCTTTAAGTTGGAAATGTTACAAACAAAAGGTAATGGCTAATTCGGCAAAAAGGCTAAATACATCACCTTTAACAGCGCCATAATAAAAGCAGCACACATATATGCAATAACTTATAACCGAGCCAGGGGTGATTCCAAATATTAAGGATCCCATCATATTTTTTGTACAAGCAATGTCATGATACAGGTCATGAAAGAACCTAGTGCTCACAAGATGTCTAAACACATACTCCAAAAGTTCCATATGATAAAGGTAGTTTATCAATGACGGAGATATGTTGGCTAACAGAGTTGATTATAAAAACAATATAGAAGAGCCATTCACAAAGGGACTACCTGGATCAATTTTGAGAATACTTATCGGAAGAATGGGATTAAGATTCCATAATTGACCTTAAGTGTATGTGGGAGGTTGAGAGAGTTAGTAATATTCTCAAGAGGCCATTATGTAATTTATTATATATATCTAACTCTATAATCCATTTTTTTCATAATAAAGATGTTTATTTTCTTATATATATACTTAATTATATTGTGATATAGTTAATTAAGTAGTTAAATTAAAATATATTAATAAGAAAACCCTTAAAAAAAATATTATATGCATAAGTTGCATATAGTTGCGATCGTGAGTAATTAATCACAATATAAAATAACATTTTTTTTAAATATTCTTGGTTAAGATGTTTCGAGAAATGATATTGATTCATCCATTGAGACCAAAGTGTGTAACACTATCCAAATGTTGGGCAGTGTATTACTCATGGCTGCTAGGAGCAATAAGGGGTTAAATAATCGTAGTAATTAGATAATTATGGAATGACTCATCCGAGAGTTTCCTATTGGTTGATAACAAATTGGTCAAATTGGAAATCTTAGTGTGACAATGTTACATAGTTCTCTCAACTTGAGAATACTCCAGAACTTCAATGTGAATACTCTATGTTGATGTGGAACTTCAATTGAAAGACAATCATTAGGTCCAAGTTGAAGCATTGGGAGTAAAGCACTATCAGATAGAGAATTCATCTTCTTAGTTATATGGTGTTATTATAACAGTCATCTATAGTCAACTCAAAGTGAAAATCTTTGGTCAAAGTTGAACAGTTAATAATAAATGTCATTATTGAACCAAGGACCTTATTTAGGGCCTGACCAAATTGGATGTGGATAACGTTGGAGTTTTGGCCGATATAAGACTCCATATATCCTAAAGCGATTAGTGTTGTGAAGAGAACATTGTAAATTATTTTCACTTTTGGTACTGCTTAAGGTGATGTAAAATATGATTTTGTAGAAATGATCTATAAATGATGAATTTAACAATGCTATCACACTACTAGCTAAGGTGATGTATGATCATTAATGTTTGAGTTTAGTTTGAGTCGCCGACTGAATTCAACTCTTTAAGTCACACAATCATGTTTGGAAATTCTCTGAAATACCACTATATTTAATTACTTTATAATTACAATAAACTAATAATATTAAAGAAATATTAAGTACTAATGCATTTGATGTCTGAAGTGTTATTAGTAAGTGCGGTTGCTCGTATAAATGTTTTGGATGCTATTAGTAATTATTTGGATGTGTATGTAAAAGTTATATATACACGTATCTTTATACGACATCGATATGTATTTAAATATACTTCAAATATATTTTTTAAGCTTTGGAATGTTATTTTTCCATATAGTACACTATGTATGGCTAGCCATAAATAGGAGGAAATAGTCTGATATTTGATCAAGATTTACTTGAGAATTAAAGAGGAAGTTTTTTAAAGAGATGGGTAGCAAAAGGTTTCCTTCTCTCCATATATACAAACCTTCCTCATTAATTCATTTTAAATTGATTCTTCTATTGTTAATCGGGTTTTTAACCCAGGAGAATTCAAAAGGGTTAGAACATTTAGATTAAGCCAGAACGAATCGATACTTGACTAGAAGGCCTTAAAGTATGAGACAAAGGAACCTTGAAAGTTTGACCCAAAAATACACCAACACTTTGGGTTGGTATCGATCCAAAAGTTTGGCTTGAGGTTCCTCCAAACACTTGCATTATGTTTTTACCTCTCTACTACATCTATCTACTAAGTTTGGTAACAATCCAAGCATCCGAGTTTGAGAAGTAAATACTTATCAGATTCAAACTAAAGTCCAGTCAAACCCTTGAGTGAACCATCATCAAAACAAGTCAATAAGCTATGAAATTACATGGAGAGCCTCATAAGCAAGTAGGGAAGCCAACCGAAAAGAAGTTGTGCAAAAATTGCACAACCCTTTGGATCAATACCTATCCGATCCAATTGGATTGATACTGATCCAAAAAGTTGGCTCGGAATCACTCCAAACTTTCTGTGCTTCTTCCTATGGATAACTATAGGCTTCTGGGGTAATGGTTCTGATCCAAGTGCTCTCTAAACCCTATAAATATCATACTACCTTCAACAAAAAGGGGGTTTGAACTTGATCTCCGCGGAAGCTATGCCATTGTTACTTCACTCTTCTTCTCCCTCACAATAGCCATTAAAGGGCAACTGAGGTCCTTCTGTTTGTCTCTAACAATGTTGGCTTGATCTAACTTAAAAAAGAAGAATCATATTGTAATCCAAACTCTCTTGTAACAGCGGTTGATCGATAAAAGCTATAAAGTGGACGGAGGCTTCATTAACAGCCGAACCACTATAAAAATCTCTTATCTCTTTACTTTTTCTGCAATTTACTATTGCTTTTTCTATTTTATTTGCCCTGATAAACTGGGCTGGTGCTTTCATACTCAATCCAGGGTGTTGATCCATTTTTTGGGTTAACATTTTGGTGCTTTCATTGAGAACCCAACTCAAGTTCAGATCTAGCTATCTACTCTAGATCAGACAGTATTAGAAGTTAGATCCTCAATCTCTGCTTAGAAAATTTGCTGTTGAGAATCAACGACACCAGGAAGAAAGAGAACTGCTTCAGGAAGCTCCATAGGAGCTGTAATAACTGGAGAGGAAACGAATCCTCAGCAAGTTGAAGTGAATGACGCCAACATAGGAGATCAGGTGCTGGGATCTTCTATCTAGCATGAAGGTATCACTAGAGGAGAGTTAAACAAGATGGTTGATGAAATCAATTAAAAGATTGAGAACGGCCAAAAAGCTCTTTTGGAAATATTAGATGCCCTCCTAACCCACAGCAAACCAATGTTGAGTAAAATGGTATGGCTCCGAGCCAAGTCGCAAATACCTCCGAGACTGCTGTAGGAAAGGGCATGAATCAAAAAAGAAAGAATCAGAATTCCAACAAGCAAAGTGGAAGTAGCAAGCGACTTAAAGGCATGAGGCCCGAAGACTTACACTCCACTCAATGATACTCCAGAGAACATTTACCTCACGGCACAACGGACGGAAGAGTACAAGAAGCCACCTAAAAAGGAAGCGACTGAACATCAAAAGCATTCCGGAAAGTACTGCTGCTTTCATGAAACACATGGTCACAACACGAATGAGCGCCGTCACTTGAAGGACCTGAATGGAGCGATACGCGAGCTTACTAAGACACATTCCGAAACATTCAGGCTTCAAGATCGAAGACGAAACTCCTGCCAAGTAGTAGAGGACCCTGGACGATGACATAGTGTTTCGAAATCGAGAAAATGAAGGAATAGAAGATCCGACCCTTGACCCCATGGTTGTGACAGTAGGAATCAGACCAGCCGTTGTCCGATGAGTATTGGTGGACAATGGTAGTTCTGTGAATATCCTTTTCAAACACACATTTGATCAAATGAAGATCGAAATGAAAGGCGTATCTGCTTGCCGAACTAATATCCAAGGATTCATCGATGAACCTAAGCATCCTGTCAGAACAATTGATTTACCCATAGAACTTGAAGAAGGTGACTGAAGAGTCATTCCCATCTAAACTTTGTGATTGTAGATGAAATATCCGCGTACAATGCTTTCTTGGGTCGCCTTACTTTGGCAGATTTTAGGATTGCTTTAGCTCAGTGATGTCTCACCATGAAATTTCCAACAGGGAATGTTGTTAGGGTGATCAAAGGAGAACAAAGTGGCGCTAGAGAATGCTACATCGTAGAACTACACGAGTCTAGAAGGAAAGAAATGGGGAAGAATGTAGGGAGAACTCTCCATAATAGTAAGCCTTCCGAATAGCAACTACAAAGCCACCCCTAGCTTGAGGACCATAGCTGATTCGAGAAGGCTTTGGAGCCAAAAAAGTTCAGCGGAGGAACGTGCAGCACTGGTAGAATTGACGGTGTCTGTCCCAATCGATATGGATGACCATACAAGGGCCTTGAAAATTGGATCACATCTTGGAAACAAGACGCGACTGGAACCCATCAAATTTCTTCGTGCAAACCTGAATGTATTTTCTTGGACATATTCCGATATGTGCGGAGTTTCGCTAGAGATTGCATGCCACGCACTTAATATTGATCCCATGTATACACCAGTGAAGAAGGAGAGACACAGCCTAGGACCCAAATGGTCCAAAGCGCTGAGAGAAGAAGTGGATAAGCTGATGGCGAATGGTTTTATTCACGATGCAACATACACCGAATGGGTATCTAACCTGGTCTTTGTCAAGAAGTCCAATGGATAATGGCGAACCTGTATCGACTACTCAGACCTAAACAAAGCTTGCCCAAAAGGCAGCTTTCCTCTGCCTAGAATTGACCAACTTGTGGATGGGACAGCTGGACATGAACTACTATCATTTATGGATTCTTACTCAGGATACAACCAGAGCATGATGCATGAACTTGATCGGAAAAATACCAGTTTCATTACTGATATGAGATTATATGGCTACAAAGTAATGCCATTCGTCTTAAAGAATGCTGGGGCAACCTACCAACGACTGGCGAACGCCATATTCAAATGGTAAATCGGGAAGACTATTGAAGTTTTTGTAGACGACATGTTGGTTAAATTGCGCATAGCTGCAAATCACTTGGACAACCTCGCTAAAATGTTTGAAATACTCCGCAAATATGGAATGAAACTCAAGTCACTTAAATGTCACTTCGGAGTACCCTCTGGAAAGTTCTTAGGATTCATTGTAAGTGCCAGAGGCATCGAAGCAAATCCCGAACAAATTACCGCTTTACTGGAAGTCGAGGCCCCGAGGAACAAGAAGGAGTTACAAAGCTTGAATGGAAAAGTTGCAGCACTCAGCCTGTTTATCTCAAAAGCGACCGACAAATGTATACCGTTCTTAGACACGCTATTGAAGGGAAAGTAGACCTTCGAAAGGAATCAGGCTTATCAAAATGTGTTCGAAGAGATACTGCGACATATGGAAACTCTGCCAATCTTGTCCAAGCTGGTAGACGGAGAAGATTTGTACATCTACTTAGTAGTCTCGCCTCATGCATTAAGTGTCGCGCTCATATGGAAAGAAGCTAAGGACTAGCGGCCCGTATATTACATCAGTAAATGGTTCACTTGAGCCGAGAAGAATTATCCAAAATTGGAAAAATTGGCATGCTGCCTCTTCATCGCATCTAGAAAGTTATGACGTACGTCCAGGCAGTCCCGATCAAAGTACTAACAGATCAACCCCTGAAGAAAGTGTTGTACTGCCCCGAGACCTATGGATGGCTTATCAAATGGAATATCAAATTGAGTCAATACAAATTTACTTACAATCCTCGAAGGGCGATCAACATGCAGGCATTGGCAGACTTCATGGCCGAGTTTACGATACGAGATAGTGAAGAAGAAATGGACTTGAAAGTGGAAACACGTTGGAAGTTGTTCGTCGATGGTGCATCCAACAAGTTCAACTCAAGGGCAGGAGTAGTGCTCAAAACTCCCAAAGGGCGATCCATTTGCTATGCCTTGCGCCTAGAATTTCCCACAAAAAATAACGAAGCAGAATACGAAGCATTGATATCCGGGCTAAAAGTTGTGAAGGAACTCGGGATAAAGTCCATGCACATCTATAGCGATTCTCAACTAGTCGTCTGTCAGGTGAAAGGCGAATACCAAGTTCGGGGAGAGAATCTCACCCTGTATCTATTTAAAGTGTAGGAATTGCTGAATGACATCGAACATTACACCATAGCTCATATCTCGAGGGAAAAAACATGAAGGCAAACTGTCTAGCCAAACTGGCCAGTTTCAGAAAAGCTCAGTCCTTGGGGCTAGTCCCAGTCAAAACTCTGGCCGCTCCCAACATAACCGAGATGGATATAGATTGGATTTTTGAAAAAAATCGGAGTTCTAGAAACATGAATGACACTGATCAAAGACTACCTGCTCAAAGGAACACTCCATGTAGACAAGATCAATGGAAAAAGCTCCTCCAGAGGGCGCCGCGGTTTGTAGTACAGGATGAGGTGCTCTATCGAAGGGGATTCTCTACCCTCTTACTCAGGTGTGTGACTAACGATGAAACCCGAAGAATCCTCAGGGAAGTTCATGAAGGCGACTGCAGAGATCACACTGGGGGGCAAACTCTCGTAAGGAAAATCCTCTGATATGGGTATTTTTGGCCAACAGTAAACCGCGATGCAGCATATTATGCTGGATGGTGCAACCCATGCCAAAGATTCGGCAAGATCAAAAGAACTCCTTCGACAGAGCTGACACAGATGGTTAGCCCATGGCCATTCCTGATATGGGGAATCAATTTGATTGGGGTATTACCAATGGCCAAAGGAGGAGCCAATATGTTATAGTTGTTGTTGACTATTTCGACAAATGGCCCAAAACAGAACCACTGGCTACTATTACAACAAAGAAATTATGAATTTTCTCACTAAAAACACTATTTGCAGGTTGGAGTGCCACAAAAAATCATCACGGATAACGGGACTCGGTTTAAAAGCGTCCAGTTCAAAGATTTTAGCAAACGCTTCCGAATCGTGAAATGCTTTTCGAAAAAAGTTATAGAGTCTAGAATATTTTTTAAAATTCTAATAGCATTTGATCTCTCTCATCTCTCTCTCTCACATCTCTCTCTCTCTCTCTATTTTTAAATAAGTTTTTAAACATTCTTTTCGAAACAACTTTCAAATAGTTTTCAATTTCTTATACTTATCATTTTAGTTTTTAATATTTTACCAAGTCTTTGTTTTTATTAAATTTTGATTTATATTGGTTTAGTTTTCAAAATTCTTATCATATAGTTTTACTTAAGTTTTATTATGATTATAATGTATATATATCATATTTAAACATATTTACAAAGTATAAAATTATTTCACAAAGCAATATTTTAAAATTACAAACAGTATGTCGACATACTCTAACCCTATATGTCGACATACAAGCCATGAGTTTCAAAAATCAAATTTCAGAAGAAGTGTCTATTCGTCTTATCTCTTCACGAATGGATATGACCATTATTCCACTATAAATACCTGTCTTCCTAACGAATTTTTCAAACGCGTTTCATTGTTCTTTTCTCCTCCTTCTTCTCTCCTATTTTCCGAAACAAATTATAACTATACTCTGTCGAATTTCAACCAAAATTAAACTCCATTGTGATTAGTTTGATTCTCTATCATTTGCTCTTTGATTTCTATCATCTCTCTCTCACTACAATCAAGATCTAAGTGCTATTCAAGGATTATAGGATCATTGTTATCAAGATTAAAGTTCTGAGTTTGTAATTCTCTATCAAATTAAACCTATATACTTGTGGTGCGATTGTGGCCCAAGATATCAATTGGGTGTGCTTAGTAGCCCGTAAATCTAGTGGGTGCGCTTGTAGCTCAAAAATCAAGCGGCTCTACCTAGAGGTCGGGATTCTAGAGGGTGTGTCTCGTAGCTTGGAAATCGAGATTGTATTTACATTTACTAGTTGAAAAGAAATTCGTAAATGGAATTGTACGGGACTGGATGTAGGGTAACTCGAAACCAGTATAAAATTCTAGTGTGTTCTTTCCTTTACTCTTACTGCATTTATTGTTTATCTATAATTTGATTTTGTGATTGTTTCTGTGATTGTTAATCTTATTAATCTAACTATAATTCAAAAGATTTCAAAAAGATTCATATTAATTAGAAAACACTATTCACCCCCCTCTACTGTTAATTTAGCCTTAAGATCCCTATTCCCCAATCTTACATTTGGTATCAGAGCATTGGTTTTCAAAGTATTCATAAACTAATTTTTGAAAAGTTTTAATGGCATTATTTAATGATATTTTCAACACTATATTCGAAAGGATGATTTGCAAAATCATCATTACAATGTTTCATAGATTTGCATCTATTCGTTATGAAAAGTCATGTGATCTATTGAAAAGGAATAAATTGCAGGAACAAATGTGTTACATGGCTTTTGATGAACAAATATATAATAATAAGACACTATAGATCAAAAAGGATCAATGGATTTTGGATAGTGCTTGTTCAAGACAAATGACTGAAAATCTCGAGATTTTGAAAGATATAGTTTACAAAGATGGGGGATCAGTCAATTTTGGTGATAATTTAAAGGATATTTGATTGACATCGGCAATGTCGGTAATAATAAAACTCCTACTATTTCCAATGTTTTTTTTCGTTAGGAATTTAAAACATAATCTATTAAGTATTAGTCAGTTGTGTGATAAAGGTTTTAAAATTAGATTCATAAAAGATAAATGTCACATTGAAGATAATGAGTCAAGTATTATCTTTGAAGGTATTAGGAAACGAAACATTTATATATTAAGTATGAAAATCTCAAATGATAACTAATGTATTTTGGCTAAAACATGTGACCCTTGGATTAGGCATAAAAGAAATGATTTAGTTAGAGGTCTTCCCAAAATGAACTTTAAAGTTAATAATCTATGCGATGCATTCAATTAGGTAAACTTAGAAAAGTTCATTTAAATCAAAAGATATGATTTCTACTTCTCATCCCCTTGTACTTCTTCACTTAGATCTTTTTGGTCCCTCTCAAATACAGTCTATAAATCATAGTAGATATGTAATTATAATTGTAGATGACTATTCTAGGTTTACATGGATGATTTTCTAAAAACTTAAAAGTGATGCTTTTGAAATGTTTAAGATCTTTGTTAAATGAACTCAAAATCAAATGCCCAGAAAAATAGAAACTATTCGAAGTGATCAAGGAGGAGAATTCAAAAAAGAAAATTTTGAGAATTTCTATAATTAGAAAGGTATAACCCATAATTTTTCATTTCCAAGAACACCACAATGAAATGGAGTAGTAGAATGTAAAAATAGAATGATTCAATAGTGCACTAGAATATGCTAAATGATAGTAATTTGCCTAAGAATTTTTGGGTGAGGTAGTTGGTACTACATGTTATACTAAATAAAATTTTAATAAGACCATTAACTAAGAAAACATCTTATGAACTATTTTATAATAAGAAACCTAAAGTATCGTATTTTAGAATTTTTGATAGTAAATGTTTTATTTTAAATACTAAAGATAATTTAGTTAAATTTGATGCTAAATCAGATAAAGGAATTTTTATTGGATACTCAATAGAAGTAAAGCTTATAGAGTTTTTAATACTATAATTAATACTATTGAAGAGACACCTCATGTCTCATATGATGAAAATTTCAAAATTCATAATCAAAATACTAATGAAGAAGAAAACATTGATAATGAAATTGAAAGTAATGAGAACACTGAAACTTATAATAATAATGAAAATTTATATCAAAATAAAAGAACTGGATACTTGAGAGATCATCCTATAGAAAATATATTTGGTAATATTGAATCTATTGTTAAAAGTAGAAATTAATTAAATAAAATGAGTAATGTAGCTTTTATTTCAACCATTGAACCTAAAAATCAAAAGTAAGCATCAACTGATGATTGATGGATTCTTGCTATGCAAGAAGAATTGAATCAATTCACTAGAAATGATGTATAGGAATTAGTCCTAAGACCCGAGGATAAGTCTATTATAGGCACTACATGGGTATATAGGAATAAAATGAATGAATAATGAGAGTTCATAAGAAATAAAGCTCGATTAGTTGCACAAGGTTACTGTCAAGAGGAGGGTATAGACTTTGATGAAACCTTTGCACCTATAGCAAGACTAGGGGCTATATAAACCTTACTTGCTTTCGCTAACCATAATAATTTCAAATTATATCAAATAGATGTTAAAAGTGCATTTTGAAATGGATTCATTAAAGAAGATCTATATGTAGAACAACCCCCACTTTTCGAAGATAAAAAATTACCAAATCATGTTTACAAATTAAAGAAAGCTTTATATAACAGGCTCCCAGAGCTTGGTATGATAAACTTAAATCCTATTTATTACAATCAAATTTTGAGAAAGGCAAAGTAGATAGTACTCTCTTTATTTAAAGAAATAAAAATGGTATCCAATTAATAAAAATTTATATAGATGATATTATTTTCAGATCTACTAACGAAAATCTAAACAAAGAATTTTCAGAATTAACGATTAAGGATTTGAAACGAGTCATATGGGAGAACTAACTTATTTTCTAGGATTACAAATTAAACAACTAAGTAATGGAATTTATTATCAGTCATGAAAAATACACTAAAGACTTAGTTAAAAATTTTGATATGACAAATACTAGTAGTAAGCCAATTCCTATGGCAAATAATGAAAAATTAAACAAAGAAGAAAATTCAAAAGTCGTAAATCAAAAACTATGCAGAGGAATGATTGGATCACTACTCTATATAACTACTAGTAGACTTGATATAATGCATAGTATTTATCTTTGTGTAAGATATCAACCTCAACCTAAAGAAAGTCATTTAAAATATGTGAAACGAATTTTAAGATATGTTAATAACATAATGGACTATGGGTTCTTTTATCCAAAAGATGATTCATTTGAATTAATTTCATGTAGTGATGCTGATTATGCCGATTGTAAATCAGACATGAAAAGTACAAGCGGAACTTATCACTTTCTGGGACAATCTCTAGTTTCCTGGTTTAGTAAAAAGTAAAATACTATCTCTTTGTGACGCAGCGGATTATAACAAAACAAGATAATACGATGAATGTAGTAATCGGTGGATTGGAAGTTACTGAAATGCCCAAATTCGTTGATCCGAAGATACCGAATTCTAGCTATCTCTGACTCGTTGATCCGAAGATACCAGGAAAGAGATCTACGATTCTTCGACGTTGATCTTGCGCACAAGATAACGTGAATCGGCTTCAACAAACGATGATTCGAGCGCACTCGAATGACGTAAGTGGAGATAGGAGATACACTCGACTACCAATTGAATTTGAGAGCACAAAGCTAACAAAAGAGAATTTTATTCAATATTCAACAACCCTTACAAATGAGACTCACGGCCTATTTATAGGCGAACAACTTTACAACAGAAATTTCACTAACTCCTAAGTCGGTTCCGACTTATAGCCTCCGACTTATGACTCAAAAAGTAACGACTCAAGACAAAACAGTTACAACACAGAAACACAACGCGACGACTTACGACTTAAGTACAGACGACATACGACTTACAGAAATACAACATAATATCATACAACGACTCAACATTTAAGTACATGACTCAAGAACAAACGACTTATCCCAGCTCACGACTTAAGAAACCAGACGACTCATCTTAAGTCTTAACTCGGCAACGACTCATCACTTCTCTTAAGTCGTAGACAATTTAACTCGTACATGACTCAAGAACAAACGACTTATCCCAGCTCACGACTTAAGAAACCAAACGACTCATCTTAAGTCTTAACTCGGCAGCGACTCATCCCTTCTCTTAAGTCGTAGACGACTTAACTCTTGTGAATTTCCAGCTTGTGCTGCTCCTCCTGTATCCTTCTTCTTAAGTCTTGGACGACTTATGCCAGCCTTTCCCTTGAGTCGTGGACGACTCGTGCCTTTCGATTCAATAAGTCGTGGATGACTTATCTCCTCGCCTTCATTAAGTCGGTCACAACTTATGCCTTCTCCCCAGTTAAGTTCAGGACTTAGACCTTCAATCTCTTAAAGTCGGTCACGACTTAGTACTTGGCCTGCATCATCTTCTCCCCAATTAAGTCGGCCACGACTTAGACTGTTAAGTCGGTCACGACTTACGCTTATGTCTACTACTTCCTTGAGTCGGTCACAACTCATAGCTCGACTCATCGCTCCTTCCATAAGTTGCGTACGACTTATGCCTTCATCCCTGGCCTGAGCTACATCATCCTCCCCAGGTTGAGAGAAATTCGACCTCGAATTTGTAAATTTTTCCACATCAGTTCGTCCATCCCCATGATATGGTACAAGATGTTTAACATTGAATACATCCGACGTGTACACTCCCTCTGGCAGTTCCAATTTATAAGCATTGTCATTGATCCTCTTTAAAATTTCCACTGGACCAATCTTTCGTGCTTTCAATTTATTGTACGTTCCCACCGGAAAACGATCTTTTGTTAACACGGCATAAACCAAATCACCTTCATGAAATTCAACACTCCTTCGTTTTAAATCTGCGGATTGTTTATACTTCTCATTTGCTTTCTCTAATCGTTCTTGAACGATTTTATGACATTCCGTCAGCCCTTCAACAAAATCAGCAGCTTTCTTAATTGTCCCCTTTGAATGTTGTATCACCGTTAAATCCAACGGTCCTTTTGGTAAGCTCGAATAGACAATTTGGAATGGAATGAACCCAGTACTTCGATTCATAGCATGATTATGAGCAAACTCTGCCTGGCATAACTTCACATCCCAACTCTTCAGATTGTCTTGTACAAGACATCTCAACAAATTTCCCAATGATCTGTTAACCACCTCAGTCTGTCCATCTGTTTGCGGATGATAAGCACTGCTAAAGTTCAACTTCGTTCCCACCATCTTCCACAAACTTAGCCAAAAATGACTCAGAAAACGAGTATCCCTGTCCGACACAATCGATTCTGGCAATCCATGAAGTCGATAGATCTCTTTGAAAAACAACTGAGCAACATGAACAGCATCCGCCATCTTCTTACAAGCAATAAAATGTGCCATTTTCGAGAATCGATCAACCACCACATAAATGGAATCACTACCACGCTGTGTTCTCGGCAACCCCAACACAAAGTCCATACTCACATCAACCCACGGTTTAGTTGGTACAGGTAACGGCATATATAAACCAGCATTAGTCGCACTTCCTTTCGAAACCTGACAGATATGACATCGTTCCACAAACCTCTCCACTTCTTTCCTCATCGATGGCCAAAAGTAGGATTGTGAAATCAACTGTAATGTACGGTCTCTACCCACGTGTCCTTCTTCATGTAGCTCCTTGATAATCTTCATTCTCAGACCACCCTCCGGTATGCACAATCGACTTCCTTTAAAAAGAAAACCATCTATCATCACGAACTCATCCGTCTCTCCATCCTTGACTTTATCAACAAACTTTGCAAAGTAAGGATCATCGGTAAATAATTCTGGCAATATTTCAAACCCCGTCACTTCAATCTTCAATGTAGTTAACAAGTGATTTCTTCTACTCAACGCATCCGCAACACGATTCGTCACTCCCGACTTGTGTTTCACAACAAATGTAAATTGTTGCAAATATGCAATCTACGATGCATGTCTCGCTGAAATCTTGTCTTGCCCTTGCAAATGCTTCAATGCTTCATGATCAGTATACTGAACAAACTCCTTCTGAAATAGATAATGTCTCCAGTGTTTGATAGCTTGCACAACAGCATAGAATTCCACATCATATGTACTGTATCTCCTCTTTGCTCCTGACAACTTCTCACTGAAATAGGCAATAGGACGACCCCTTTGACTCAATACTCCTCCAATCCCAACCTTTGACGCATCAGTATGTAATTCAAACAACAACTGAAAATCAGGTAATGCTAGGATTGGTGCTGTCGTCAACAACTCCTTGATTCGTTCAAAAGCAACTCCTGCTTCCTCCGTCCATGTAAACTGTTTACCCTTCATACAATCAGTCACAGGCGCCATCACACTACTAAAGTGTGGAATAAACCTTCGATAAAATGAAGCCAACCCGTGAAAACTACGAACTTCCGTTATCGTCTTGGGCTGCGGCCAATCTCTAATTGCTTCGACTTTACTTTGGTCAACCTGTATTCCTTCTTCCGATACAACATATCCCAGAAATAAAACACTATGCGTCATGAACACGCATTTCTTCATTGCAGCATAGAATTGTTCTTGTCGCAATACCATCAGCACTTCTCTAAGATGATTCAAATGTTCCTCTGGACTCCCACTGTAAATCAGAATATCATCAAAATACACCACCACAAATTTCCCAATGAACGGTCTGAAAATTTGATTCATCACCCTCATAAATCTACTTGGTGCATTGGATAAACCAAATGGCATGACCAACCATTCGTATAGACCCTCCCTGGTTTTAAAAGCAGTTTTCCACTCATCGCCTGGTCTGATACGAATTTGATGATATCCGCTCTTCAAATCAATCTTCGAAAATATAGTAGCTCCGCTTATTTGATCTAACAAGTCATCCAACCTCGGCATTGGAAATCTATATCTCACAGTAATCTTATTCAATGCTCGACTGTCAGTGCACATCCTCCACGTCCCATCCTTCTTGGGTACCAATAAAGCTGGTACAGCACAAGGACTCAGACTCTCCTGCACACGCCCCTGCTCAAGCAATTCCTCTACCTGCCTCCGCAACTCTTCATGTTCCTTCGGACTCATTCGATAATGTGGTCTGTGTGGCAACACAGCACCTGGAACAAGATCTATCTGATGTTGTATATCCCTCAACGGTGGCAATTTCGTTGGTAACTCCTCTGGAAATACATCGTCAAATTCTTTCAAAACTGGTTTAACTTCTTCTGGTATTTCAACCTCTTCACTGCTTTCTCGCCCAATCAACAAAACACTTCAGGCTCTTCCTCAACCTCCTCAACAAACTCTTTCAAAGATAATAAAGTTTTCAGCTCTTCAATCTCTTCTGACTTACTTTCTCCTTGTGATCTCTTCTTCGGAACTAGGATAATTTTCGTGCCTTCAAACATAAAACTGTAGCTATTGGTCCGACCGTCATGTTGTACTGCTCGATCATACTACCATGGTCTCTCCAATAATAAGTGGCAAACATCCATCTCTACTACATCACACCAGATTTCGTCTTTGTATTTCTTCCCAATAGAGAATGGAACACGAACTCGTCTATCCACTTTTACTTCTCCTCCTTTTCCCAACCATGCTAACTTGTATGGACTCGGATGTTTCTCTGTCTTCAATTTCAACTTTGTCACAGCTTCGGTTGAAATAATATTATCACAGCTTCATGCGTCAATCACAAACTTACACACCTTCCCCAGAATAGTACATGTTGACTGAAAAATATTACTTCTCAACCAACTAGCTTCCTCCTGCTTCGGGGTTAAACACGATCTCCTTAGCATTAGATTACAACCTTCATCTCCTGACGCAATATCCTGTTCATCTTCCTCAACTGGACTAGAACACTCCCCATCAACATCCTCATCTTCAACTTCTACAATCACGGTTCGTTTCTTCGGCTTTGGACACTCATTGCTTTTATGACCCAATTCCTGACAATTGTAACATTTGAAACCATTGTTAACCATTGCCTTCTCAGCCTCCTTCACCACCGGTTTACTGATAGGTTTAGACACATTAGAACTTCCACTAACACCCTTCATTTGATTGTTGGAACTAGTAAACACACCACCTCCTCGTCGTCCCTGTTTCTCCCAAGCCAACGCTTTCTGATGTGCCTCTGCTACAGATCTTGGATCGAACATATTAACCATATCCTGGATCTGCATTCTCAATCCCCCAATGAATCTAGATGTCAGCTGCTCTTCTGTTTCCATAATATCATTCCTTGCAATAAGTTGATAGAATTCATCAGCATAGTCATTCATAGATTTCGTCCCTTGTCTCAAGTTCTGCAAACGTTGATACATCAAAGATTGATAATTGTAAGGTAAGAACGTTGCTTTCATCAACTTCTTCATCTTCTCCCAAGATTCAACTTTTGACTTCCCCATTCGTTCACGTGTAAGCTTGGTTTGTTGCCACCATGCCAAAGCTCTTCCCCTCAGCCTCGTAGCAACCAACTTCACTCTACGATGTTCTGGAACTTCTTTGAAGTCAAAAATCTCCTCAACATTAGCTACCCAATCTAGAAACTCCTCTGCTTGCATACCACCTTTGAATTCAGGAATTTCAGTCTTCATCCCCGTCCCCCACTTGTGATCATACTCAGAGTGATTTCTTCCTTGTCCTCTAACACTACCACCATCATACTCTTCTTTAAAATCAGATGTATATCATTGTCTATCTCGTCCACCCACATCTCTACTACCTTCACGCCTACCACCATCATCCCTTCTATCTACATTCCTCCGTTCACGATCATTCACGTTCCTCCCACGCCCTTGATCATTTTCAACACTTCTGCCTCGATTGGAATGTGGCGAGACTCTACTACCCCCATGGTTAGATTCAGGTGAAACCCTTCTCCGATTTTAATTCATCTCTGTCATAAGCTTCTCTAACTGGCCAATTCCTTCGTTAAGCTTTTCACTAAAGTTTTCATTGATTCTTTGCTCCATCTCATCAGCTTCTTCTCTTCGATACAAAGCTTCTACGTTTTGGTGTCGATTAGCTCTTCTTGGCGGCATACTTGAATACTTCACCAATTCTTCAACACTTCAAAATTCAAACACTTTTCGGACTTTGATCCAAAATGAAACGGATTGAAAACTTCCACTTTGTAGCAAATCGCGACGAACACGATGGACAAAGTTTCGGCTTCCAATTCGAATTCGATCAATCAATCTTCGAACAAGCCTTCTTACTCTCGGTCGTGATAAACAAATTCGAATCTTCACTTCAAGCTAGGCAAATCTCTTCAACTTCTAAATGAATAGGCTCCAAGTCTCGATCTAGCTATGATTGGCTAGAACAGGCTCTGATACCAAATGACGCAGCGGATTATAACAAAACAAGATAATACGATGAATGTAGTAATCGGTGGATTGGAAGTTACTGAAATGCCCAAATTCGTTGATCCGAAGATACCGAATTCTAGCTATCTCTGACTCGTTGATCCGAAGATACCGGGAAAGAGATCTACGATTCTTCGACGTTGATCTTGCGCACAAGATACCGTGAATCGGCTTCAACAAACGATGATTCGAGCGCACTCGAATGACGTAAGTGGAGATAGGAGATACACTCGACTACCAATTGAATTTGAGAGCACAAAGCTAACAAAAGAGAATTTTATTCAATATTCAACAACCCTTACAAATGAGACTCACGGCCTATTTATAGGCGAACAACTTTACAACAGAAATTTCACTAACTCCTAAGTCGGTTCCGACTTATAGCCTCCGACTTACGACTCAAAAAGTAACGACTCAAGACAAAACAGTTACAACACAGAAACACAACGCGACGACTTACGACTTAAGTACAGACGACATACGACTTACAGAAATACAACATAATATCATACAACGACTCAACATTTAAGTACACGACTCAAGAACAAACGACTTATCCCAGCTCACGACTTAAGAAACCAGACGACTCATCTTAAGTCTTAACTCGGCAACGACTCATCACTTCTCTTAAGTCGTAGACGACTTAACTCGTACACGACTCAAGAACAAACGACTTATCCCAGCTCACGACTTAAGAAACCAAACGACTCATCTTAAGTCTTAACTTGGCAGCGACTCATCCCTTCTCTTAAGTCGTAGACGACTTAACTCTTGTGAATTTCCAGCTTGTGCTGCTCCTCCTGTATCCTTCTTCTTAAGTCTTGGACGACTTATGCCAACCTTTCCCTTGAGTCGTGGACGACTCGTGCATTCCGATTCAATAAGTCGTGGATGACTTATCTCCTCGCCTTCATTAAGTCGGTCACGACTTATGCCTTCTCCCTAGTTAAGTTCAGGACTTAGACCTTCAATCTCTTTAAGTCGGTCACGACTTAGTACTTGGCCTGCATCATCTTCTCCCCAATTAAGTCGGCCACGACTTAGACTGTTAAGTCGGTCACGACTTACGCTTATGTCTACTGCTTCCTTGAGTCGGTCACAACTCATAGCTCGACTCATCGCTCCTTCCATAAGTTGCGTACGACTTATGCCTTCATCCCTGGCCTGAGCTACATCACTTTGTCTACGACAGAAGCAGAATATATATCAGCAGCATTAGTCTGTTCATAGGTTATCTATATGCAACAAACTCTAAGAGATTTTGGTTTAAATTTTACTAAATCACCAATATATTGCGATAATACAAGTGCGATTAATTTGTCTAAAAATCCAACTCATCATGCTAGAACTAAACATATTGATATACATTTTCTAAGAGATAATGTAAGTAAAAAAGTTATACACTTGAATTTATAAATAGTGAAAATCAAGTAGCTAATATTTTGATGAAACAATTGAATCAAACATCCTTTAATAAGTTAAGAGGAGAATTAGGTATTTTTTCTCTATCGGAAATTAAAAAATTATAACATAAATTTACATAATTAATATGAAAAGTAAAATAAACAAAATTTTCCAATGTATGTCGACATACACGACCACTATATGTCGAGATATAACGGCAAAATTCTTTTTTTAAATTTTCTCTCTAAAATTTAATTTGGTGGTTATATAAACACCAAATTCGACTTTCTTCTTCATTTTCTGCCTTTTCACTATTCCTAACTTCTGAAATAAATAGATCAAGGTATCCTCTTCAAATCTAAACCATAGTTCAATATTTTCCTACCATTCTCCTACCTCCCAGACCCTTCCAAAACACTATTATGGAAAAAGTTATCAAACTGGAGGAAGATATGAAGAATGTTATGGAGATGTTGACTGAAATTCACGTCGTACAACTTTGTATGTCGAAGGAAAAAGAGAAACAAAGTTGGGTTCTGCGTAATATTTAGAAATATCTATTGGATAACCCTACAAATCCAATAATTATTGAAAATGATTCCGTGAAATTAGCAATTCATAATCCTCTTCAAAGCAGCGAAGAAGAAGAGGAAGAAGAAGAGGAAGAGGAAGAAGAAGAGGAACAATATATGGAGAAGGATGAAGAGGTTCAATGCGTTGGAGAAGTTTGGTACGACTGAGATGGAAATTTCGTCGAACAAAAGGGAAACTTTTGCCTTTTCTATCCTCATTGTCCCATTCATAAGTCTCCTATCTTTAAGAATTCTCTTCTAGAATAGGACTTCTTGTTCGTTTAATTTAGGAATAGTGTGTATTTTAACATTAATTTGGCTTTATAGTGTGTATGGATTGATTGGTTTGTAAATATAATAATTGAATGAATATCTAGTATGCTTTGGTTATTATTAATGATTTGTGCTTCAACTTTCATTTCTTATATATCATTCTTGTCATTTTACATTTCATGATCATATCACTTATCATTGGAATAAGTATCAAAAGTTAGGGTTAGTTAGCTATTTTTAATTGATGCTAAAGGAGAAGAAATATATAAAATACTAGGCATAGATTAAGGGGGAGTTTTATATGGCATAAATTAAGGGGAAGTTAAGTTGTCTTCATCAAAACGGGAGAGATTATTAGTACCTAAGGATTTGGTTTTGATGGCAATAACTTTAAGAAATCATATAAAACATAAATACTAATATTTTATCAAGATATATATAGAATATAGTGCAGGATATTAAATAAGTGTTGATATAAGAAGACTGTACAGTATCAAGTAAAGATTGAAGAGTTAAAGATGTTGATATAGAGACTCAAGAACGAAGACTCATGAGTATTCAAAAGTTCAAGATTCCAAGATATTCCAATTAAGTTATAGAGTCTAGAATATTTGTTAAAATTCTGATAGCATTTGATCTCTCTCTCATCTCTCTCTCCCTCCTATTTTTAAATAAATTTTTAAATATTCTTTTCAAAATAACTTTCAAATAGTTTTCAATTTCTTAAACTTATCATTTTAGTTTTTAATATTTTACCAAGTTATTGTTTTTATTAAATTTTGATTTATATTAGTTTATTTTTCAAAATTCTTATCATATAGTTTTACTTAAGTTTTATTATGATTATAATGTGTATATATATTAGATTTAAACATATTTACAAAGTATAAATTTTTTTCACAAAGAAATAAATTTTCAAAATAATAGTTTATAATGTTTTCAAAATTAAAATGAGTATGTCGACATACACTAACCTTATATGCCGACATACTAGCCGTGAGTTTCAAAAATTAAATTTCAAAATAAGTGTCTATTCGTCGTATCTCTTCACGAATGGACATGACCAATATTCCTCTATAAATACCTGTCTTCCTAACAAATTTTTTAAATGCTTTTCAGTGTTCTTCTCTCCTCCTTCTCTCTCATTTTCCAAAATAAATTATAACCATACTCTACCGAATTTCAACCAGAATCAAACTCCATTGTGATTAGTTTGATTCTTTATCATTTTCTCTCTGATTTCTATCATCTCTCTCCCTCCAATCAAGATCTAATTGCTATTCAAGGATTATAGTATCATTTGTAATCAAGATTGAAGATCTGAGTTTGTAGTTCTCTATCAAATTAAACCGATACACTTGTTGGTGTGATTGTAGTTTGTGAAATCAATTGGGTGTGCTTAGTAGCCCATAAATCTAGTGGGTGTACTTGTAGCCTGAAATTCAAGCAGCTCTACTTAGAGGCCAAGATTCTGGAGGGTGTGTCTCGTAACCTTGAAATCGAGATTGTATTTGCATTTACTAGTTGAAAAGAAATCCGTACAAGGAATTGTACGGGACCGGATATATGGTAACTTCGAACCAGTACAAAATTCTGAGGTGTTATTTCCTTTTACTCTTATTACATTTACTGTTTATCCGTGTTTTGAATCTGTGATTGTTTCTGTGATTGTTAATCTCATTATTCTAAGTATAATTTCAAAGGATTTAAAAAAGATTCATATAAATTAGAAAATACTATTCATCCCCCTTCTAGTGTTAATTTAGCCTTAAGATCCCTATTCCGCAATCTTACAAAGTAAACAACTTATTGCATTTGGCAAGAACCACACCTTGGTATTGATAATGGTGGCTACGAGTTTCGTAGGGTTGGTACTAGCTTGACTTTTTTCTTGTGGGTAGCGTGTGTGTGAAGCAGCGTTATTTTCAACATTTGAAATCAATTAAAACACCACAAAATACGATTGGAACTAATTTCTAACATTAAAACAATGGATTGTTTGTTTTTTAATAATTAATTTGTCGATAAATAAGAAGAAAATGAGAAACCACATTGTAGAACCAAACACCAGTAAAATAAATATTAACTGAATATTAAAGCTAATTTACATCATCACATCAATTTACATTTTCATAAAATAATGGTATAAAAAATATTCAAAATCAGCTATCTATGATATAGTCTGCATCCACCTTTCCATTCCCTCTTCTAATCCCATCTACAACTTCACACCCATATAAGTATGTATAAAACAAAAGGAAAAAGGTTTCAACTATGTTTGGGCTATGGCTAACCCTATACACTATGACTATAGGCTCGATAGCTATTGCATAGGAAAAGACTAGCTATATACCCATTTTAGAGGATCAAGCCTACGTAGTTCTATTTCCTTCTCTTCTCCTGCATCCAAATAGTCGCTAGCACATAAAACCATAGCGTCCTTGCAACCATCACAACTAATGCAACCACAATAATCACTGTAACCAACAAAATCAAAGTAAGCAAGGAGCACCACTCCTACTAAATCATTCCAATCAATCATTATAAATATGGGATAAGAACAAAAATAACACACTTAGCCATTAAATATTACAAACATTTGACAATACACAACGTAAACTTCAAACATCAACTCGACTAATCACAACATATGTACTAATTATTAACTATTAGTAATACACCATCAATGCAACTATAAATTGATCAAATGTGTACCAAACCACTATTTTAGTAATATAAACACCAACACAATAAAACCATAGTTAACCACACACACAGTAATAACGGCAAAATGTCGCGCGCACACCCAAATGCGATTTCATTGTCATAAAACAACATATGTGATAAACAAAATCAACCATTAAGCTTATATTATATTCATCCAAAATATCGTATTTATGACCATTATTTTTTCTTAAGTATAGAATAATTTATTATTTTTCATTATAAAAGCTACTTTTATTTAAATTAAAAAAAAAATTCTCCCAAATTGATAACATACTTTAAAATATTTTATTGTAATTCCATTACTTCAAATTTCTCCACACATCGTATTTTATCTAAAAAATAGTAATTTTCACAAAACCCATATTATTGATATTTATAAAATCTTATTTTATTAAGTAATAATGATAATAAACATTCAGATTTTGTAAGAAATATATTTTCCATTATTATTTATGAATTTCTCTAGAGATCCATAAATAATAACCTTATTAAATTTAGTCCATTAACTTATTTTTATTTTGTTCAACCACGGTTTTGTACAACACCACCCAAAATTTAGAAATAACCCAATTTACTAATTATTTATCCAATCTTGCATTATTAATCAATTTCATTCATTTTATCTCAATCAGTTACATCTAAATTTTAAATCAATAATTGCTTACAGTTAATACCCCATAATATAATAATCAACATGGCACAATACATCCAAAATATTCACATTATCCAAACAATTATCAATATATCACAACACATCAATAATTATAATTTTCCATCGATGGCTATGCATTTGATATTTAAAAAATTTAATAAAATAAATAAACCATGCCAATGCGCTTTTTCCAACTGTCCCCAAACTCAGCAAATCTGGTGTTATATTGTCCGAAGTTTTATCATAAGTCCAACGGAAGAAACCGCGTGTGAATCAAAGTTCGTATGCAGAAGTTATGAGGATTAGTGCATAGTTCGAAATAATAATTTTAGGCACAATTAAAATAACAAAATAGTAGAAAATATACTTACGTACCAATTCCTCCCCTTCTTCCTTCCGCATACATGCCTGCTCATGAACCCATTTGCCGCAAAGTTTCTCAACACACCGCCTTCATCCTAGACTACCGACCATCGATTTGAAGCCATAACCAGAACCGACACACCCTCCAATACCACTTGACACCACTAAAATGACTGTCGCCAAAACTCCACTGTCGTCGTCCAAACCTCCCACCCCACCCATCCCTACCGAACATGAATTTGGTCAGAAAACGGGCAAATCTAGCCACCATGGCTCCTTACAGCTTGATCCAACCACTGCTCTTGGCCTCCTCTACACTCTGGTACCCTCCAATCGTCCTATAGTCGCTGTTTCACCAATGATTCAGAAACCCTAGATCCCTAATCATGGATAAATCATTAATTCTTAGTTAACTGAGCATCAGATGGAAAAATGAATATCAAATTCCTCTTCGCCTTGTCGAGAGCTTCAAATCCATATATAATTCGATAGGTTAGGATACTTTGAAGTTTAATCACTTCTTTAATTAATTTGCTAACCACCATTAGAGAGAAGTAGAGTTGATTTCGATATTAGGGAAGAAACTAAAGAAAGAGATGAAGGCTAGGATTCTATAGCCTTAAATATATAGCCGCTTCAGTTAGGTTATAAACCGTGTACCCGATTTAGCCCAAAGCAGTTTTGTACGCTATTAAAACACCGTATCGTCTCTATTTCACAAACTGTAACTCAAAATGCATCAAAACTATATATCAAACTGATCATCTCGGAAAGACCTTTGTAAGGGATATAAATAAAATATCCAATTCAACCTTTTACTAGAATTTTTTTAATTAATTTAACATTTTATAGTGTCAAATTTGTGGGTCGTTATAGTTTGAACCATACTAGAATATTAACTCCGGAAACATCGCGTATACCAACTTGGATGCTAGTACCGACTCTACTTTCTATCCCTTTAGTGTTGGCTATGTTGGGCATTGTTCTAATTTTAATGAATTGCTCATTTTCAGGTATCTATAAAAAATGAGTTTCATTAGCAACTCCACACTAGATAATAAGCAAAATTAGTATAGTAAATTGTATATGCATACATACTTGACCCTTATATATCTATATATTTAACATTAATTAAAAATATGCTCTCTCAAAACACTCCAAATCCTTAATCTAAGGATATGTTTTGCATTGAATACCAAATGTAATAATCTGCCTTCTCTGGCCATCGGGTTTAACGCCTGAACCGCTATTAACACCTCAAGAACCGAAAAGGATGAGTTACTGGGATATGACAATAAGAAAACTAACACATCTCTAACTAAAACCTTTTAGATCTCATAGTAGAAGGAAAAAACTATAATATTAAATAAAATAATTTATTTATAACATCATAATACATGTTTGTATAATGTCAACCTAAACCCAAATCAGCACACTATATAAGTTAAATCATTAAATCTATTTACAATTACAATACATGTACACCAAGGTCCTTGTCTCATGCTACACTATGTCCCCGGGCTTCATTAAACTAGTGATACAAATAAGAAGGACAAATGGAAGGGGATCAGACATAAGTCTCAGTGGGTCATAGCTACTCTATACACACACAATAGAGATACTACTATAACATGATAAGTGTCTAACGCGTAAACCTACTCTTCCTATCCTTAAATAACCATGACCATCTAGTCTCGTCATTTGAGGTATAGGATCATGTCGTAAATCAAATGTGTGTTGGACCGCTACCAGAACTCGCCTAATGTGCTACAAGATGGCCTTTTGTCCACGATAATCACAAAATTGGAATCACATCTTAAACTTGCCTCTTTTATTATAGGAATGCTTACATCCACTGTCCCCTTAAACCCTCCTCGTCCGCTACAGAGGAGAATCATATTCTGGGCCACCTACTTATGCCATGGGTTCGTACACAATCATATTAACGTTGAACAACTCTATCACCAAATAAATACACCAATATATTTATACATAACCATAAATATCAACGTACTTCACCTTGGCTCCGTGGCATCGAAATCTCCTCGCAATCAACTCCAAATCTCTTTTGGGAATCCCACAAACAAAACCTCACTAAACAATTTTTGGCCCGGTTGGGTCCTGGATGGACCTGGTCCAATCGAGAGCTAACAAGTCAATCGGTTGCAAGTAATCGATCGATCGTGATAACTAGTTCCAAATAATTGATCGACCTTAATGACCAGTCCAACGATTATTTACAACCGATTGACCTTTTATGCACCTAGAATAACTTCTAAGTCATGTCTCTTCATTATTTTTGTGCACCACCTTCGTCCTTCTGCATTGCTTCATCATTATTTCATCTTAGATGGTTTATATGATGTATATACTTTAAGTTAGAGTCAAATAACATTAAAATTGAGGAATATTTCACTTAATTTGAAGGAATTTGTTATTTTCTTAAATATACTTACTATAATCCTATTTTGAACTAAACCCCATTTGTATTTCTTTAATTTAGTAATTTAATTGTACAACATCTTTTTTAGACTTCAAAGCATGAATAAAACATTGTCTTAGCATTATACGAGGATTAGAGAATGAATCACTCTTAAATATTGCCTCCTTTCTTCCAATCCTTCGCTATCCAATCTGTTATGTCTCTAATCTATTGAGTTCAAAATTCAAAGGTGATAGCCTCGTAGCTTTCTCTGCAAGATTCAATTTGCCACTTGTTTTATTGAATTCCATTGAGAAATGGATAATATATTGTCGTGTGAATTTTGATGAAGAAGGAGGAAGTTAGACAAGATGAAATGGTGGAAAATAGTATGGAAAAGAAGAACGTATGTACATGAGTAGTATTTGCTGGTGTAGGGGAACTCAACGGTATGTTAAATTTTGAATTCTAATTTTAGAGACTACTTAGCTAATCCCTAATTCGTCTGTATCTTCTTCGTATGACCCTCAAATTGGACAAATTTATATACGGTGCAGATCAGATAAACGAGCCGGTCGTGATGACACAAGTCTTATCACCAAATTACAAAATTGAAAAAATGATCATTTTGCCCCTTCGTATATTTAAATAATTTTATTTACCATTTCAATTCAAACAGTAATTATTATTATATTTTAAAATTTTGATTATTATATTACTCAAGTTATTTCCGGGGTATTACATACATACCTACATACATACATACATACATACATACATACATACATACATACATACATACATACATACACACATACATATATACATACACACACAAACACACACACACACACACACACATATATATATATATATATATATCTATGTGTGTGTTAACTATATATACATGGTGCTATTAATATGTATATACAAACTACATACAAATATAGCTATGTTACCATGTCATATTATGAATATATACAATATATTCACAATATACATTAACTTAATTTAGTTAATACAACTAATTAATGAATATAACATATTTTATAACCAAATATAATTTTATTTTAACAAATAGATTGGATCTACTACTATTTAATGCTTTTTTGAAATTTACCTATTTTATCCGCAGTCAAATTGGTCTGTTCCAACAAGTTCAAGCTTTTATTTTAGCAGAAGTTCCTCTTTGGAGCAGATAAAGCATTTATGAGCCATATATTTATTAGTTTGAAGCAGGTTCAAATGTTTGCGGTTGAGTATGTATCTACTTTTGATGCTCTCTCCAAATACGGGATGGATCAAAATCAGAAGTTTGTTTCTGATTTGACCAAGGCATTGAGTAAAGCTTTACTTCCCCAACTAGTGACCACATTTAAGAAGCTTGTTGATACGACTTTGAGATTAGAGGTAGCAGACAAAGAGAGCAATGATGGAGCTTAGTTGGAGAAGAAAGAACTTGGTCAGAAGCAGAAGTTTTCGTTTAAAAAGAAGAAGGAAAACTATTAGAGGAAGCAAGTAAGAGGAAAGCCTTTAGATTTCAAGAGGTAAGCCAAGGAGTTAATGGAATGCTTCAACTATAGTGAGCGTAGTCACTACTCTAAAGAAGGTAGCCAGCCACGACTTCCAGCCTCTCAGCAGCGATCCATGATTTGTAAGGAAGTTGGGCATCTCAGTTATTTATTCCCCACATCAGGGAAGAAGAATGTTGGAAGGTTGATTGCTATGGAAGCCACTAGTGGCCCTTTGCAAGTCAAAGGAAAAACATTAGCAGTCTTGGAAGGTACTTTCTTATTTGGATTTATTCCTATCATAGTTCTTTTTTATATGAGTGCATCTCACTCATTTGTATCATAAGAGCTAGGAGACAAATTTGAACTTGATGTTATTTGCCTTGTTACATCTTTAAGCATTGCTAATCCCATAAGAGGATTATTACTCTTGAGATGCTATGTAGAGATGTTGTTTTGGACTTATGTGGGTTATCCATATTATGTTATTTGCATGTATTCGAGTTCTTGGGATTTGGCATTATCTTTAAAATGGATCGGCTAGAAAGATATAAGGCATACTTATTCTACCCAAAAAGAGTAATCACCCTCAGCCATCTCGATTCTATATAATGTGTCAACCTAGATTTTGGGAACATTAATCAAAACTTGAATATTTCTCTATTTTCACAGAGTCTCGAAAAAAGAATGACATTGCCAAAACCCCTATAGTCAGTGATTACACTGAAATATTTCAGCATATTATTGATTTTCCTTCGAGGTAGGCTATTGAGTTACAAATTAATCTTATTCCAGGAGCTCAATTGATGAGTTGTCTTCCTACGAAGATTTCAGCTAAAGAGAGTGAGGAGTTGAAGAAGAAGTAGTTAGAGATAGAAGCTAAGCATCTCATTCAGTCTCATAGTTCACCACAGGGAGTTTTCGTGGTGTTTGTGAAGAAGGAAAACGGTTCCTTTAACAACTCGCCCCGAAACAGGCCTAAATCCCGACCCAGTAAAGGCCCATCGAAACTTAGACCCATTCCAAAGCTGGCTGTTAGTTGGAAAAAGGACAATGCAGAGCTATTTTTCTATTCATTCAGAATTCACAACGAAAGGATAAAATATAATAGTATAAAAAGTAACCATTATATTTAAAATTCCAAATGTCACAAGACCATAACACAATGTCAATAAAACCGTTACATAATCATGTTCTGAAATACATTGTCATCTTCAAATGGGTACATCAGAAAATAGGATAAATAGATAAATAGACTACTGCCACAAGCTCCTCTCATCACCATCTCCATCTTGATCATCGTCTCTTTCCCTAATCTGTGTTGTAATGAGGAGCGAGTTAGAAAAACAATGTCCGATGAATAGAAATCTCGAGCCTTTCTATTTTAGTACTTGGGAAGTATAATTTAAATAAGGATACGTCTGTCACATTTAAACCATATTCAAAACCATTTAATACCTCATATCAAAAAAGAAGTGGCCCTTCAAACAACTACTTAATACCTTTAATCCTCGAAGCAGGCCTCGCGTATTATCCAATTTCTTATCCCATAACCATCGTTATTAATGTCTACCAATGCAAGAGGTAGTACCCGACCCACTTAATACCTTTTAATGGAAAATAGGCAGATCTAACCATTTAAGACCTCAATTGAGGTAGGTCCCCATCATTTAATACATATTTTCAAGGTGGACTCCATATTGTTATCTATCTAGCTGACATTGCATGGAAATCTCTTTGGAAACTTACTACTTTCATTGAAGTAGACCTTTTTGATATATCCTCAATCGTGCCTCAACCCAATCCTGACTATTTAATACTTCATATAGGGGAAAGAGACGGGCGCTCAAACAACCACTTAATACCTTCAATCCTCGAAGTAGGACCTTTGTATTATAACCCATACCCTATGGAGATGTATAACATTAGTCTGACTATCCGTAGGTGCTGGTAACCAGATTAGCTCGACAGATTCGCCCTACATAATTAGGACCAACCTTGTGTCATTCGTAGTTACTTATTATAGGCGATGTCTCATATCAACCCCAAGTCACACTACTGGTAGATAGGTTAGCTGGGCAAACTTCTGTGTGCTTTTGAGTGACCTCGCATCGCTATAACTTAGTCATATTCCATAACACTCTCTAAGTATATTACCACACATCTCACCACATCAATTATTTAGGCCTCATAAGAAAACCTTCTTATTTCGCCTTCACAATTAATTAATTTCCTAAGTGGGATTTAAATGATAATTATCAATCTAATGAACTATGCCATTAATACGTTATAATCGCACGTTATTTATGTTAGTTTACACACACAAACACATTTATTGATTTCTATATGTGCAGAGATTATGCCCTAAACCAACCTTTTAAATGTCAAATCTTCCAAAATTATACAAGTCTCATCTCCGTAATCACATATTACCATAAATCTAATATCCCAAAATCAAATCAATAGACTTGTATACAAAGTCCAAATCCAACTAATTTCATATTTAAACAACAAAATAAACCAATAATAGAAACTTATAATTTAATTAATTATATGCTCTATTCAACATCTTTTACATGAAATTAGATAAGGGAATTTCTATTCAATTTGTAGAAATAAGCAAGGCAAACTATGAAAAAGAATTTGTATCTTACACACCATTTCTTAATCAAATCCCATAATCAGATCCAAAGAAAAAGAAAAAGAAGCGGAGCAGATGGTAAAACACTTAAATTGCAAACTTAACCCAAAACTCCGTTATTTTAATACAAAACAATTGAGATTCCAACCTAAGAATTGACATTTCGCTTTGGAGTAATTTTGGGGATTTTTAATGTGATGTTTTCATAATCTAAAACTCCCCAAGGTGTATATCAAATCCAAACTACACTATTCAATTAATAAAATAAAAAACTAAGATTTCCACTCATAGTAGGTCCTTGGTTTGCCTTCTTTTGGATGCCTTTAATGAACTCTTTTCAGATCTCTTCTTTTTGATATATATACACAGCAAGAGATTTGTATATACGTTAGATTCAGAAACTTAGAGGTTTGGAGGAGAATATGTTAAGAAAATAAACGATAAAATATAGATATATTGGATTTCTTACCTGAAACCCTAATGAAATTTCTGAATCTATGAAGAGATGAACTGTCAGAGCTTTGCTAGTGTTTCCAAAATATTTTGTGAAGAAAAGTGAAAGGGTTAGGCTCTTAATTATAGTCGTTGGAATGCAACAGAACCATCAGATTTAATTCGGTTTAAAATTATGAAATCTGAAACTTTTACTGATGTAAAACCCTAGCCGCCACCCTGTGTACACCGATGGACCGCCCCCTTTGTAGTTCAGGGGTCGACTGGTTCTATTTTGGGAACATTGATTTT
Organism: Allium fistulosum; assembly: GCA_030737815.1. NCBI lineage: Eukaryota > Viridiplantae > Streptophyta > Magnoliopsida > Asparagales > Amaryllidaceae > Allium > Allium fistulosum. The sequence goes on along the minus strand of CM060902.1, from coordinate 1,360,833,678 downwards.
CTTTCTTGCCGCTGTCTAATTTATTTTCTTCCTTAACTTCAATTTAAAGTTAATGTTAATTTTAACTTTTACTTAACCCCGAAGTATATTTGTTGTTAACCTTTGAATTTCAAATTTAGGAATTTATTATTTATTTGAATTTGAATTTTATATTCATTAATTTGAATTCGAAACTTCAAACGTCCATAACTTCCTCGTTTGAGCTCTATTTTCAACATATTACATATGGAATTGATCAGAAAATCGCCACAAACGCAACGACATAACTTTCGCGGTCAAATTCTAACTTTAACAAAATTTCCATTATTACACCTATCTTATTTAAATTAATTTATCCAATTTACTTATTTATGGTTGATTTTACGGGGTGTTATATTCTCCCCCCTTAAAAGGATTTCGTCCTTGAAATATTTCCAAGGGCGAGCAGCGTAACGCATAATAAAAATCTATGTTATATAATCAAGTTATCTATGCAACCATTTACTCAACTAAAAGTGCAATGTGATTATGTAGTACAGATATACTATAATTGAGCTCAATCCTAGCATGAGTGTTTGATCTTGACATAAATTTTTTTATGCAAAACACTAAACATGCATTAAGATTTCCACGTGAGTGCAAAGTGATAGTGAAAAGTGTAGCAACCATCTCCTACCATCCAATCTAGTGACCACAATGCAACCAAAAAACTAGTTTTGGATAGAAAAGTTTGCCATTGAAATGCTTAGGATAAGAGATCCTCATCTTCTCTTCAGTTTCTCATGTGCTTTCCGCCGTATTGTCTTCCTATTATACCCAGACCAGCCTAGTTTCTTTGTAGTGGAGCTTCCTAATTCCATGCTCCATAATGCATGCAGTGGCATAGGCTGTTATCGGCTTCATCTCTATATCCCACAACTGTTCAGGCTCTACCACAACGGCTGTGTCATGAAGGCATTTCCTTAAATGTGAAACATGAAAAATGTCATGGACTTCTGCCAATCTTTCTGGTAGCTCCACGCGATAAGGAAGTCTTCCTATCCTTTCCAATACTCAAAAATGCCCAACAAATCTTGGTACCAATTTTCCTGATTCATCTAACCTTAAGGATTTTCTAAGACTGGAGACTTTGATAAATACCGAGTCTCCAACCTTAAACTCTAACACTTTCCTTCTCTTGTCAATGTAGGATTTTTGGCAGTCTTGTGCTACCATCATACATTGGCTTATCAAATCTACTTTTTCCAAAGTATCGCGAATCAAATCTGGTCCGAGCAAAATTTTATCGATGGTTCATACTAATGATTAGGCGATTTGCATGGCCTCTCATAAAGTGCTTCAATAGGGCTATACCAATCATCGCTTGATATTTATTATTATATGCGAACTCAACTAAAGGCAGGTGTTGCTCCCAATGTCCTCCGTAGTCCATGATGCTAGCCCTCAATAAGTCTTTCAAGATTCTATTCACTCTTTCAGTTTGACTATCGGTCTGTGGGTGGTAAGCAATGCTGAGATTCAATGAAGTTCCTAAAGCTGGCTACAAACTCCTCCAAAACTCGCTAGTGAACACGGGGTCACTATCACTAACAATGTTTATGTAGTTGAACCATCTCCTTAATGTATATTTGTGCTAGAGATGCTGCGGTCCTATTGTTCCTAATAGGAATGAAATGGGCACTCTTATTCAGTCTATCTACTACGACCCAAATAGCTTGATTGCCCCTCCGACTGCTAAGCAATCCATCTACGAAGTCCATCGAAATGTGCTCCCATTTCCAAATCGGAATCTCTAATGGTAACAACAATCCTTCTGGTTTCCCTTGCTCAGCCTTTATTCGTTGACATGTCAAACACCTAGCAAAAAACTCCGCTATCCTCTTCTTCATCCCCGGCCAAAAGAAAACCCTCTTCATATTCCTGTATGTCTTATCTCTAACGGAGTGAATGGTCATCTTTTTGTGGTGGCACTCTAAAAGCACTTCCTCTAACACACTATCAATCATTAAGACATAAAGGCATCCATCCTTTCTTAAACATCCCTTCTCGTCAACTACATATCTACCGATGTGGGGAACAAGTTCTCCTCTTTTCAACTTATCCAGAGTCTCCACTTTCTTCTCATTCTTCTTTTTCTCTAGCCTAATGTAGTCCATCAAAGCCGGTCTAACCTCCATTACTGCCAAAAAGCTCTGGATGTGTTCCGTTGTTGGTCGAAAGTCAAAATTTGAGAGGAAATCCAACTGCCTCCATTCATATATAGCACCTAAGGTAGTATGCCTCTGACTGAGAGCGTGTGCGATGGAGTTTCCTTTTCTGAGGGTATATTGTATACCAAATTCGAGTAATGTTATATACTTCATCCACCTTTGCTGCCTAAGGTTTAAATCTTTTTGCAAAAATAGGTATTTGAGTGATTTAGGGTCAATGAACAACTCAAACCTTTCACCCAATAGCTAGTGCCTCCTTATGTTCAAGGCAAAGACAATAGCTACCAACTCCAAGTGTAACATCCCGTATTTTTAAGCCATTGAATTTGAACATTTAATTCGTTTTAAATGTTCAATGTGGGTCCTTAATTGATTTTGAAATGGTTGGATTCGGGTTCAACCAATAAAATAAGTTATAATTTCAAATAAGAAATTCAATTGAAATAGAATAATAATTAAATATTCGGGATTAGGATAAAAAGGTGAATCTGGATGTAAATAGCTGTAAAATGATGTTTAAATGTATTTTTAGGTTCGATTGGTTATAAACAATAATGTTGGATTTTTAGATGAATTTAAAAGTGAATAAATTAATATTTGGAATTTTATATTAATTTAAAAATGAATTTAATATTATTAAAATGCAAATAATCAGATTTGAGTCTGGGATGAGCCGGAATGATTTTTAATGTGTTTATAAATTTTATATGATTTATTGTTAAGTTATTAAAATTTTAAAAGTAAAATTTTGAGTGTTTCTGATAATTTCAGAAAATCGCCTGATTTAACAGACGAGTTAAAATAGCCTTCCGGGGCACAGTCTCGGAATTCGACGAAACCAGTTTCATTGGATCCGTAATAGTTAGTTATTATCGGATTTCAATTTTCGTAGCGATCGGAGTTGTTGTTTGACCGTGGCAGCTCGAAACGCATCGAAATCGATTTAACCGATTTAATTTTAAATTGATCGTTTAATTTCGTATCTCGCGCATACGATTGAATTGGCTTACGAAACTTGTTCCATTGTGTCCGGAACGCGGAAAAACCCTAGAAACGCCTGTCGGAACGTGAGAACTGGATGTCGTGTGCTTTAACTGTTAAATTGTGATATTTTATTAATTAAATAATATTAAATTATATATATAAACGTTTATATTCATCAAAACCCTAGATTATTATCGTGGCCGCCACGAAAACGTTTAATGGCTGAGAAGCTTCTTCGTTCACCTCTTATTATCGATCAATCCACACAATGATTTCAGAAACTCTCAACTAGGAAAACGTAAGGCTCGATGGGATCTCGAGATCTAACGGTCGAGATGACCTATAGTTGGGCGATGGCGGAGCTATGGGGTCCCGAACGTTACTCGTTCGTACGTGGAAATCACGTCACCGTGACGCTCGAGTTGGACGTGGGCTAGGGCGAAGGTTGTGGCGATGGAGGGCTTCGAGATGGAGGTGAAATGATTGGAAATAGTGGAGATTTGGAAGGTCGACGTTCAACCCTAGTTTGCTTTGATGGGTTCGACTTTGTTTCCTGGAATGAGCACGCAAGCGGGAAGAAGAGTCTGTAGTCTTGATTTCGAATTTTAGATGTGCGGCCTGGATTGGTTCGTAGGTATAAAAATAAATAAATAAATACTTGTTTTAAATTTAAGTGCAAAACTTGTAAAATTCATATCTATTTCATACGTAATCAGAATTTGACGAATCTGGAAGCGACGAAATCGCAGGAACGCATGCTACGTGATGGCGTAGATCCGGAGTCATTCCGGGCAAGTAGAAATTTGGGTTAAATCGGACATCGTCCGGTTTAATTTAAATTTCGAACGCTCGCCGAAACTCAATGTGAGTTATTCTCACTCACATCTGGATGCTAGACATTATAAATAGTTGATATTTAAATATCTATGTGAATGGTTGATTATATCTGTGATTATCAGTCTGGTTGATTTTATATTGTGATGTGCTAATATTTGTGGATGCAGGGAGAAACAGGTTGGAGGGATCCAACTGGATTCCTCACAATTGTAGCAATTATTTTATAATTGTTAGTGGATACCTGTTTATATGTTGTGATTGATAAATCTGGAAATTTAATTGTGTTGTGAAATTGTTGTATAAATCATAATTACAGAATTTAATTTATAAATGGACAAAATTGGGTTTTTACGAAATAAGTAAATTGTTAAATTAAGAATTTTTAAAAAAATAGAATTTGAAATCTGGTTTGGAATGGGAAATGAAAAAAATTGGTAAAATTGGGATTTAATATTGTGGGAAAATTTATCAATCGATAAATATGAAATATAAATTTTCTGGAGATTAAATTTATGAAATTATAAATTGTCTAAAATAACGGTGTTTATTTTAATAATGACTAATGTTATCCGGAAATCAAAAATATGTTAAATGGAGTTTCCAACTATAAATTAACAAGTTTAAATGAAAAATAGAATGTTTTGAAATGCCGTATTTCATTGGAATTTAATTAAGTGAATTGGAAATTTGGTTTCCATTGAAAATTCACCAAAATGTTTATTTAAAAATGTTTAAACTATATTTAAAAATGAATTTACGGAAATGAAAAATTATGATTTAACTTCGGAGGAAGTTATAGTTAAGTATGGAATTGGGAACTTATGTTGGAATCATAAATTGACTTGAAATAAATCAGTGGATTTATATGAAAGAGTACTTTGGAATGTTTAGAAATGGGAAGTGTTTCCCTGGGAAAACCAAGTAAATGTTTATAAAAAGATTTTATTTAACTAAAGGATAAGTTTTAAATCGTTTTAAAAAGTATTTTGAAGAAATCGTTATTTTTAAAGAAATAAATTAATAATTTTAATACCTTAATAATTTGGGAGTATATTAGCAATTATTTTTACAAATGGATTTATTTAAAAGTTGGTTTTAGCTTAAGTTGTTAAAATTAGCAGTTTTCTTCTTATAACGTTATTTTGAATTTAGTGAAACTAAAACCCTTATTTTTAAATTAAAGTTTATGTGTTAATAACTAGTTTTCTTCACATATTTTAAATTTATATTTGAGTAAATAAATAGAAGTAATTTTCATATTTTAAAGTATATTTCAGTATAAAGTATTTTTAACTGTTTTAAAATGCAAATTGTTTTATACTTGGTTATTCCCGATGGGAATAAAGGGTAAAAGATTTACCTTGTAAAGGAAGAGTTTGGAAAAATTGTTTTCAAACGAGTTTTGAAAATGTGAAAATATATCTTTGAAAGATATTAGAAGAAAATAAATAATATGAAGATTATTTATTGTGTGATGGATGTGTATGGATGTTTGTGAACATTAATTGATAGTTAAATCACCGACTATCAATATTGGCCAATGCGCGATCGTTTCGAAGAGACCGGGATCGAGTTTCCGTATACCAGGATTCTAGGTCTGGAGACTCGAAAACCACTTCGATCCGGTTTGTACGTTTCGCAAAAACGATTTCGGAGTCGAAGATGGAGCAGTGAAGTGCAAGGGCTAGTCGCTACTAATCCTGAGGATATTTCCAAAATGGATGTAGTAGGAGTAGTGCCTTCGGTTCCGTTCGGACCCGGGACGGACTTATATGGACGAATGCTTGCGTGACATCGTCAGGTGGACGATGGGCATTCTAAGGGATATGTGCTATAAAGGTATCGTTTAGCCTCAAGCCTCATCAACCGGGAATGACTGAAAATCAGGGGTTATGCAGCAAGGCTTCGTGGGTAGCCCCCACTTGAGAGTAAGGTCATCCCTGTCTAGATGTCCCTTTTATTTCGGCTTAGTGGTGCGGTTGCTGATCCCAACCGTGGGGTGATTTTACTTGGAATTATCCAGTAAGGGATGATTCCGGCTTTGTGTTGCAGGGGAGCGGGCGTACTCCTCGGTACTGTGATCTAGGCCACGTACTGTGACAGGTGGTACCCCAGTGCCTAGTCATTCGTTGGAAATCCATTCTCCTTACGTGCCTGTACGGTTTTGATTGTGCCCAACTATTGTTGAAATGTGAGATGCAAGCATTTCAGCTAGATTCTATTTTACTTTCTATAGACACTATTATAATATTAGAGGATTTTAATATAAAAGTGTTTTAGCTATCGTAAGGTAAAAACCCGACATGTTTATTTGTGGCGTGGTCTTACGAGATGCTTTTGTTTCAAAGGATTTTTGAAACTTTAATAATCAGTTTGGATGTATTTATGATGCGCTGGTATTCCAGACTGACTCGGGTGTTATTTTATTATAATGCTCGGGTCAGACCGAGTATATTTCAGGATAGGTTGCTATGGAGCTCAGGAGAGGAGCTGGAGTTCGAGACGTATTTCTCGTACTTGTATTATTCCGCTGCTGTGATTGTTGTATTTACTGATTGACTGGATATTGATGATTGTATTGATATACTCTGATGATGATGTATTGTATATAAACAGATATAGTTTCATTTTGTGTAAAGATCTATTCTATATATTATATTTTATCCGCTGCGACTGTGAGGTTCTGATTTGTTTAGTTCTTTCTTCTTCTATCTATTTTTCTTCTTCTACCTCTTCTTTTTACACAAATGGTCCGGTTTTTCGTGTTAGAAAAACTCGGGTTATTACAGTGGTATCAGAGCATAGGTTGGCGACAACCTAGGCTTTGGTGGGAAAATTACTCATTTTTAATAGAGTCAATAGTACTCTATAATGAGTTGAGTGTAATAATAGCTATGAGAGCGTACTTGTTAGTGAATATAAAATTGTTTTTATACTGTGTTGACTTATCGGTTGAGTGTTTATGAATTCTGGTCGGTGCGGGAAGTACAACCGTATCGATAGGGGTTTCTAAACTCTTAAACAAGATAAACTGACATAGTATTGTTTTAAAAGTGGGTAAATGAAATAATTTTACCCAAAATTATATTTTGATATAAAAAGAAATAATTTTCTAAATTATTATATGTATTGGATGCTTGTTTGGTTGTTTCTTCTATAATCAAATAAGGAATTAAAACATGATCTAAAATTTGGAATGATATATATAAGAAAATAAGAAGTTAAAATATTAAAATGGTTTATAACCAAATGGAATTGACTGGATATGTTTTAAATAAGAAAAGTAAAAATTAAAATTTGATTTAAACTAGAATTTTGACCCCGGAAATTTTGAAAAGGGATTCCAAATGGAATTAAACAAAGTTTTGGGAGTTTGACTTTGTGGAAATGTTAGAAATGTTTTCAAAAGCATTTGTAAGAATGGAGTATATTTTGGGGAAATATTTTTGAATAGAAATTGTTTTGAGGTGAATTTTGGAAGTGGAAAGCATTGAACTCACTTCAGTCGCTGGAAAATAATCCTGATGATGCTGGCCACATCATTAGAATTCATTTTCGAGTTTCTAAAGTGATGGATTGCTACCAAAATAGTTGGTTATGACATTGTTTGGACTTGTTTGGGAAACAAGTGATTTTGGAATTTTCAAAGGAAAATTGTTTGGTAAAAGCAGTTTGTTTTGGAATTTGGTATTTGATTTGAATATCAAAGAGAAATGTGTTGATTTTTATTTCGAATTGGTTTTGAAATAAATCCGGGGAAATTGAATTCTGGGAATTCTGTTAAATAAAAAGGTAAAATTTGAAATAAATCAACTATAACCTTGAAAGTAAAGTTGATTAAGTGAGAAAGGAAGAATGGAAATTTTAATCCAGAAATTAAAATTTAATTCGGGAAAATGGAAGTAAATGAAGTTATTGAAGTGAATAGAAATTTGAATCTAACTTGGAATAAGTTAAGTAAAATTGGGAATTGGAATTAAATTGATTTGGGTTAAGTTGAAAAGAAAATAACTTTGTAATTATGGGTCGTTGTGTAACAAATTGTACCCATAAACTATTAAGTGTTATACTTATAACCTGAAACTGTAGATTTAAAATTTGCAAAGGATTATGTGGAATAAAAATTGAATCCTTAGGAATTCAGAGATACATGTGTATAGAAATTGAAATTTGTGATTATAAGGTGGAAATAATCCAAGTGAGCAATATAAACTTTTAAGTAAATAAGTTGAAGAACTTGAGAATGAGCAATCTGATTTTAACTCAAGTAAAATGGAATTATAATCACAAATGGAAATAATAAGTGGAATGGTGAATTCGAACTTAATTTTAAATGGAATGCAAAGTAAGGTGAAACAATTATAAAATATAAAAGAGGTAAGTGAACTGAGGTTAGTAAATAAGTTGAACTTGGATATGGAGAATTAAGATTAAATTGAATTTGGTTTAACTTCGACCAAGATGGAATTAAGCTGAATATTAAAATTTCTGTTGTGTGATGAATAAGAATGAATGTAATTAAATTCTTATTTAAAGTAGTAAAGGAAATGGTTTAAATTCAGGTGGGCTAGATAAAATTTAGATGAACTTGAATTAATTCTGGAATGGGATTAAATTGAAAATGCATATATAATTTAGTTAACCTTGAATTAAATTTGGATAAGAATTTAATTAAATGGAAATTTAATTTAGTTGAAGTGATGTTGAATGAAGAAAATGCTTACTCAATTAAATCCAAAATGATTGTTTGGAAATAAATCTTGTGTAAGCTAAATTAAATGGAATTTGTATTGCAATAAATAGAATTTTGATAGTTGATTAAAATGTGAAGGTAAATAAAACGCCTGATTTGGATTGGGGTTTAATTTTGATAATAAATGTTGAGAGTGTGAATGAATAATGGAATTAGCTATAATAATGATGAATTTGAATTGTAAATAAAATTCAAATGAGAGAAATAATTTAAATGGTCTCTTTGTTAATAAAATAAATTTGTACATGGATTGGATAAATAAACAAAGTGCATTTAGATTTATAAATGAATTGAAATTTGATTTGAAGGAGAATCAAATGAAAATAAAATAAAATTGATTCAAGAAGAAATGGAAATGTATGGATACTTGAGAGAACTAAAACAAATGATTAAGTATAAGCTTTATTTAGTAATCTTGAATGGAATTGTTAGGAAATAAACTGATATGCAAGTGAAATGATTTTTAAATTAATTAATGTGATGAGTTAAAAATATAAGAGTTGTAAATAACTCAGGAATGAATGATATTAATATAAATTTGAATTGGTTAATGAGATTAAAATGTAAAGGAAATATTGAATTTACAATTGCATTCGGAAAAAGAAAATACTTGGATTGTGAACAATGCAAAAATTGAATAAAATTAATACACATCCAAGTTGAAATTAATTTTGAATGGTTATAAGCTTAAGTGGCAATTGTTTTGCTTGAATGACATGGAAATTTGCATGTATTTGCAATTGAGTTGTTTAACAGGCAATTGAAATTGAATTTTGAATAAATTGATATGAATGGGAACCCAATTCAAAGAGTTTTGTATATGAATGCAAGTGAATTGATTTAAAGGGAGAATGAAATTGATTTTGAATCAATAGGAATGAATTGACCTCTTAATGAGTAATGTTTGCATATGAATGGAAATGGATCATAATTGAAATGCAAATGTTTCAAGTTTAAAATGAAATTTGATTGTAAATCAAATTTGGAATGTAAGTAAAATTAAAAGGTAAGAAAGGCATATGTAATCATATTGAAGTAGAAATGAATTGGTTGAGATAAATATAAATTGTATATGGTGAACTTGAATGTAAATCATTCAAATGAAATAAAATAGTTGGACTTGAATAAGTAACTTGAAAGGTGATTGAAAACTTGAATTTAAGGCATTCAAGTGAAATAAAATGAGGTTAGACTTAAATAAGCAATTTGAATGTGATTGAAATCTTTGGATTGTTGAAATAAATAAGGTTAACATTGTTAATGATGAAGTTTGCTTGGTTTGGTTATGAAATGGATATGTTTGGCTTGCATTTACATTGGAAATGTTATTAAAATGCTCACATATTTGAAACTGATGAGTTGCTTGAGTTTAGTACAGGTACGGGAGGCGTTCGAGAGAGTTGGAGCGCGTATATGCGTTATATTAGCCGCTCGCTATTAAAAATTTGTTAAAAGGTACGCCTACGCAAATATAATTGGGAAAATGACATATATATTGTGTTATATTTTGGTTTCCGGCCATGTGAGCCGATGTATATATATTTGTGTATCCTGCGATATCGCAGAAGCTCCTCCGTACAAAGGAGACTCCGCCAAAATTTTCCAAAAATTTTGGGAGTTAGAAAATTTTTGGGTTTTTGATTTGCTAAGAAATTGAATTTTTGAAAACGAATGTTAAAATGAAGGCTTTAGAGTAAATTGTAGCAATTGAGTGTGGGATTAGGCTGAAGGGTTTTGGGAAAGTGAATATAAGCTTTTAACTAAGCAAATTGGGAAGTAAATAGGTTGGAGAATATTTTCTACCTTAGCAAATTTCGGGGACGAAATTTTTATAAGGGGGGAGGAATGTAACATCCCGTATTTTTAAGCCATTGAATTTGAACATTTAATTCGTTTTAAATGTTCAATGTGGGTCCTTAATTGATTTTGAAATGGTTGGATTCGGGTTCAACCAATAAAATAAGTTATAATTTCAAATAAGAAATTCAATTGAAATAGAATAATAATTAAATATTCGGGATTAGGATAAAAAGGTGAATCTGGATGTAAATAGCTGTAAAATGATGTTTAAATGTATTTTTAGGTTCGATTGGTTATAAACAATAATGTTGGATTTTTAGATGAATTTAAAAGTGAATAAATTAATATTTGGAATTTTATATTAATTTAAAAATGAATTTAATATTATTAAAATGCAAATAATCAGATTTGAGTCTGGGATGAGCCGGAATGATTTTTAATGTGTTTATAAATTTTATATGATTTATTGTTAAGTTATTAAAATTTTAAAAGTAAAATTTTGAGTGTTTCTGATAATTTCAGAAAATCGCCTGATTTAACAGACGAGTTAAAATAGCCTTCCGGGGCACAGTCTCGGAATTCGACGAAACCAGTTTCATTGGATCCGTAATAGTTAGTTATTATCGGATTTCAATTTTCGTAGCGATCGGAGTTGTTGTTTGACCGTGGCAGCTCGAAACGCATCGAAATCGATTTAACCGATTTAATTTTAAATTGATCGTTTAATTTCGTATCTCGCGCATACGATTGAATTGGCTTACGAAACTTGTTCCATTGTGTCCGGAACGCGGAAAAACCCTAGAAACGCCTGTCGGAACGTGAGAACTGGATGTCGTGTGCTTTAACTGTTAAATTGTGATATTTTATTAATTAAATAATATTAAATTATATATATAAACGTTTATATTCATCAAAACCCTAGATTATTATCGTGGCCGCCACGAAAACGTTTAATGGCTGAGAAGCTTCTTCGTTCACCTCTTATTATCGATCAATCCACACAATGATTTCAGAAACTCTCAACTAGGAAAACGTAAGGCTCGATGGGATCTCGAGATCTAACGGTCGAGATGACCTATAGTTGGGCGATGGCGGAGCTATGGGGTCCCGAACGTTACTCGTTCGTACGTGGAAATCACGTCACCGTGACGCTCGAGTTGGACGTGGGCTAGGGCGAAGGTTGTGGCGATGGAGGGCTTCGAGATGGAGGTGAAATGATTGGAAATAGTGGAGATTTGGAAGGTCGACGTTCAACCCTAGTTTGCTTTGATGGGTTCGACTTTGTTTCCTGGAATGAGCACGCAAGCGGGAAGAAGAGTCTGTAGTCTTGATTTCGAATTTTAGATGTGCGGCCTGGATTGGTTCGTAGGTATAAAAATAAATAAATAAATACTTGTTTTAAATTTAAGTGCAAAACTTGTAAAATTCATATCTATTTCATACGTAATCAGAATTTGACGAATCTGGAAGCGACGAAATCGCAGGAACGCATGCTACGTGATGGCGTAGATCCGGAGTCATTCCGGGCAAGTAGAAATTTGGGTTAAATCGGACATCGTCCGGTTTAATTTAAATTTCGAACGCTCGCCGAAACTCAATGTGAGTTATTCTCACTCACATCTGGATGCTAGACATTATAAATAGTTGATATTTAAATATCTATGTGAATGGTTGATTATATCTGTGATTATCAGTCTGGTTGATTTTATATTGTGATGTGCTAATATTTGTGGATGCAGGGAGAAACAGGTTGGAGGGATCCAACTGGATTCCTCACAATTGTAGCAATTATTTTATAATTGTTAGTGGATACCTGTTTATATGTTGTGATTGATAAATCTGGAAATTTAATTGTGTTGTGAAATTGTTGTATAAATCATAATTACAGAATTTAATTTATAAATGGACAAAATTGGGTTTTTACGAAATAAGTAAATTGTTAAATTAAGAATTTTTAAAAAAATAGAATTTGAAATCTGGTTTGGAATGGGAAATGAAAAAAATTGGTAAAATTGGGATTTAATATTGTGGGAAAATTTATCAATCGATAAATATGAAATATAAATTTTCTGGAGATTAAATTTATGAAATTATAAATTGTCTAAAATAACGGTGTTTATTTTAATAATGACTAATGTTATCCGGAAATCAAAAATATGTTAAATGGAGTTTCCAACTATAAATTAACAAGTTTAAATGAAAAATAGAATGTTTTGAAATGCCGTATTTCATTGGAATTTAATTAAGTGAATTGGAAATTTGGTTTCCATTGAAAATTCACCAAAATGTTTATTTAAAAATGTTTAAACTATATTTAAAAATGAATTTACGGAAATGAAAAATTATGATTTAACTTCGGAGGAAGTTATAGTTAAGTATGGAATTGGGAACTTATGTTGGAATCATAAATTGACTTGAAATAAATCAGTGGATTTATATGAAAGAGTACTTTGGAATGTTTAGAAATGGGAAGTGTTTCCCTGGGAAAACCAAGTAAATGTTTATAAAAAGATTTTATTTAACTAAAGGATAAGTTTTAAATCGTTTTAAAAAGTATTTTGAAGAAATCGTTATTTTTAAAGAAATAAATTAATAATTTTAATACCTTAATAATTTGGGAGTATATTAGCAATTATTTTTACAAATGGATTTATTTAAAAGTTGGTTTTAGCTTAAGTTGTTAAAATTAGCAGTTTTCTTCTTATAACGTTATTTTGAATTTAGTGAAACTAAAACCCTTATTTTTAAATTAAAGTTTATGTGTTAATAACTAGTTTTCTTCACATATTTTAAATTTATATTTGAGTAAATAAATAGAAGTAATTTTCATATTTTAAAGTATATTTCAGTATAAAGTATTTTTAACTGTTTTAAAATGCAAATTGTTTTATACTTGGTTATTCCCGATGGGAATAAAGGGTAAAAGATTTACCTTGTAAAGGAAGAGTTTGGAAAAATTGTTTTCAAACGAGTTTTGAAAATGTGAAAATATATCTTTGAAAGATATTAGAAGAAAATAAATAATATGAAGATTATTTATTGTGTGATGGATGTGTATGGATGTTTGTGAACATTAATTGATAGTTAAATCACCGACTATCAATATTGGCCAATGCGCGATCGTTTCGAAGAGACCGGGATCGAGTTTCCGTATACCAGGATTCTAGGTCTGGAGACTCGAAAACCACTTCGATCCGGTTTGTACGTTTCGCAAAAACGATTTCGGAGTCGAAGATGGAGCAGTGAAGTGCAAGGGCTAGTCGCTACTAATCCTGAGGATATTTCCAAAATGGATGTAGTAGGAGTAGTGCCTTCGGTTCCGTTCGGACCCGGGACGGACTTATATGGACGAATGCTTGCGTGACATCGTCAGGTGGACGATGGGCATTCTAAGGGATATGTGCTATAAAGGTATCGTTTAGCCTCAAGCCTCATCAACCGGGAATGACTGAAAATCAGGGGTTATGCAGCAAGGCTTCGTGGGTAGCCCCCACTTGAGAGTAAGGTCATCCCTGTCTAGATGTCCCTTTTATTTCGGCTTAGTGGTGCGGTTGCTGATCCCAACCGTGGGGTGATTTTACTTGGAATTATCCAGTAAGGGATGATTCCGGCTTTGTGTTGCAGGGGAGCGGGCGTACTCCTCGGTACTGTGATCTAGGCCACGTACTGTGACAGGTGGTACCCCAGTGCCTAGTCATTCGTTGGAAATCCATTCTCCTTACGTGCCTGTACGGTTTTGATTGTGCCCAACTATTGTTGAAATGTGAGATGCAAGCATTTCAGCTAGATTCTATTTTACTTTCTATAGACACTATTATAATATTAGAGGATTTTAATATAAAAGTGTTTTAGCTATCGTAAGGTAAAAACCCGACATGTTTATTTGTGGCGTGGTCTTACGAGATGCTTTTGTTTCAAAGGATTTTTGAAACTTTAATAATCAGTTTGGATGTATTTATGATGCGCTGGTATTCCAGACTGACTCGGGTGTTATTTTATTATAATGCTCGGGTCAGACCGAGTATATTTCAGGATAGGTTGCTATGGAGCTCAGGAGAGGAGCTGGAGTTCGAGACGTATTTCTCGTACTTGTATTATTCCGCTGCTGTGATTGTTGTATTTACTGATTGACTGGATATTGATGATTGTATTGATATACTCTGATGATGATGTATTGTATATAAACAGATATAGTTTCATTTTGTGTAAAGATCTGTTCTATATATTATATTTTATCCGCTGCGACTGTGAGGTTCTGATTTGTTTAGTTCTTTCTTCTTCTATCTATTTTTCTTCTTCTACCTCTTCTTTTTACACAAATGGTCCAGTTTTTCGTGTTAGAAAAACTCGGGTTATTACACCAAGTCATGAACTGGGTACCTCTGCTCATGGTCCTTCGGTTGCCAACTAGCATAAGCTACTACCCTTCCTTCTTACTTGAGAACTTCTCACCATCATATGTCACATGCATCCATGAAAACTGTAAACGACGTTGTCCGATCAGGAATGGTAAGCACATGTGCACTTGTCAACAGTTCCTTATGTTTCTCGAGTGCTTCTATGCATCTATCATTCCAAGTAAAGACTAGATTCTTTTTTGTCAAGCGGGTTAAATGGACTGCTATTCTTCAAAGTTCTTTATGAATTTTCTATAATAGCCTACTAACCAGAAAAAACAGCTAACTTCCGTTGCATTCCATGGAACTTTCCACTCTTGAATAGCTTCCACTTTTGCAAGGTCCATCGCCAATCCATGCTCAGAAACGACGTGTTCAAGAAACCTTACCTCCTTCTTCCAAAAGTGGCATTTTTCAAATTTGACTCTAAGTTGTTGCCTCCTTAAAGTCCCTAGTACCTTGATAAGTGATTATCACGCTCTCCTTTACTCTTGGAGAATACTAAGATATCATCACCAAACACTACGATGAATTTATTAAGTTGTCCTCTAAATACTCTACTCATTAATTCTACAAAGTATGCAGGGGAATTCGTCAATCCAAAAGGCATTACTTCCCACCCATAGAGTCCATCAAGTATGTGGAATGCGGTCTTTGACTTTCTATCCTCTACGATCCTCAACTAATGAAATCTAGTTGCCAAGTCCAATTGGAAGAAGAATTTGGCTCCTAGAAGTAGATCGAACAAGTTGTCTATCCTAAGTAAGGGATAACTATACTTCCTTGTCAACTTGTTAAGTTCCCTTTAGTCAACGCATAGCCTCAATGACCCAGCTTTCTTAGTGGCAAAAACAACAAGGGCTCCCTATTTCGAAGTACTTAGATGAATCCTTTTTGCAACAGCTCTGAGATTTTCTTATCTAACTCACATCTTTCTTTGGGGGCCATGTGTCTTAATGGCAGAGCGATTGGTCTAGCGTCCTTCTCCAAATTAATTCTAAATTCGGTCTTCCTTTGAGGTGGAAGACCTGAGACTTCCTCAAAGACATCGGGAAATTCTCGGACTACAGGTACAAATGAATGCTCATTCTGAGATAGGCTCAACGAGTATAAAAATTGACTCGACTGTGTCTTGAGGTGTACGGTGGACCTCTAAGTCCCATCCTCTACAACTCTTTAATCGTACAATCCTTCCAACGCAATCTAAAATCGCCTCATAGTATGATTTCCAATCCATTCCCAAGGTAAGTCCATACCCCTTAAAATTCAGAATGTGCGCATTACATATGAAATCAACGTCACATATGTCCATAAATAGGTCTTTGCAAATTAACGAGAGATGTGTCGACCCCCCAATAAGACTAGACACTACTATTGGGATGGTGACAAATTAGGTTTAAAGATTTAAGGAGTTGACTACATTCCTAACTATAAAGAAATGCGATGCTTCAGAATCAAATAGGGTCTGAATTGTAGCCCTAAAAATAAGAGTTATACCTCCCAATGCAAACTTTCCATTGTCTCTAGAGGGTAGCTTACTTGAAATAGGGACATCATCAATGGCATAGGCCTGTCCACTCAGCCCTTCCTTTGCCAGCATCGGACGTTGGTTCTTGAGGTGCCTTTTCTAGTGGCAGTGATAACAGTTTCCCTTAAAAGCTTCCTTCATCAGACTCACCCTATAAACTTTAGCTATACGACCCTTCTTTCTGCATCTCTTACACAACTTATTCTCTTTCTTGAACTTTCCTTTCGACTTCTTTTTTGTCGAAATGTTCCCTTTCTTGGTTTTATTTTGAGTAAGTTCTTTCTTCTCCTTCTCCACCTCCTTTTCTTCCTTACTAGCCATCTACAACAAAGCTATCTGAACTAATGTCTCGTATATGGCGCAAGCGGGCACTTGGGTATCTTTAGCTATATGGCCCTTCACAAACTTTATGGTCTTTTTCATAGGCATACCGATCAAGCTCATCCCGAACTGAGCCAAACTCTGTAAACTTATCAATGGAATCCTTTAAAGTAGAGTCTCCGTGCCTAAGCTGTGTTAAATTCTCCAATTGTTCTATCCTTGACATAAACCTTGACTCAAATCCTTGAATTCATTCTAAGTGAAAATCCTACCAACATTCTTCTCACCACAATATTCCACCAATCTAGGGTTCTCCCTTGAAGTGCCAAGCAGTCATTCTCCTCTTCGGTTGATCCTCCGTAACGAGCTCCCGAAATATCTTCTCGCAATCATTTATCTATGTATTTGACACCATAAAACCCTTTATTCTAGAATATACTGTTCCTCCCATATTAAGAAAGTCATTATTCAATTTGGGAAAGTCAACGAGACGGGGTTCTGCATCAGCATGTGGTGTAGCGGATGCCATCGATGCAGCTTAAGGAACAAGGACTTGACCTACTTGCCAAAGGTATTTTTTAAACCATTCGGGCATCCCTCGAATGGCGTGTCTTCCTCGGGCAGGGTTCCCAGCCTCAGAAGAAGAATGATTATTAGCCATATCTACTATCTGTAGGTTAAGCTTTTAGTTGTAACTTCCCAAGGTAGTTAATACGTTGAAAAAAAGATTTTCCTAGTGTGTGTGCGTATATTCAAAAATTGAGTGTATGTGTGTGCGTGTATATATATAGTTGGAACTTTTGGAAAGTTTTTCAAAAATAACAAATACGCCACTCATACGTATATTTTCCTCGTTGATCGAGTAACCTAGGCTCTGATACCAAATGTTACAATTCGCCCCGAAACAGGTCTAAATCCCAATTCAGAAAATGTAACGACTCGCCTGGTTGAACGGTTTAATCGACAATAAACCACATATGTCAACTCAAACCATTCAAAAGGGAGGATTGTTAGTGGGGTAAGTAAGAAAACAAGAGAAAAGAAGGAAAAACAAAACACATAATCTCACAGCGGAATGACAAAATATAATAATCAAATAAACGGTTCATGAAGCTGTTTTACAAATAACATTTGATTACACTTTTACAATATATTAGATTTATACATACAGTAGGAATAATAAGATAATGCAGCGGAACAAAATAATATAGTGGGATAAAATAATAATATAATACTAAACTTCGTCTTCGTCCTCCAGGATAATGCCTTCAACACTGAAAAGCTCAGGCTGACCCGAGCATAATGAAAAGACAAAACACTCTAGTCAGAACTAAAATATCTCATGTAAGTTAAATCAACAGTAAATAAATATGAGTGTAACGGCTTCAGAGATGTTTACGGGATTTACATCTCTTATCCAGTGTATAACGTGCGTGCAATAACTTAAGAGATGTTCGAGATTGCCATCTCCTAAGGATCCGTTAAACTATTTATATGTAGTAATATACCCTAAATATGTAATGTCTATCAGTAAAGTAAAGTATTAAAATAGCGTTAAGGCGTTAACCATACCCCCCTTAACACATTTTATAAATGTCGTAGTCTATACAGTACTGTAAACTCCACCAAACCGGTAGGCTATCCGGGAGCACTCCATAGGTACAACACAAACCAAAATTGTAGTGGGCTCGATAAGGCAGATGACAAGGCACAACGAGGCAATGCTAGTGTAGGATTCTACCGTTTACACTTCCGGGCTGGTGGTAATGCATAGCCGGAGCTACCGCCCACCTTGAAACAATACTCCCATAATCGAATCGAAGGTGGCCACCAAATTAATCACAAAGTAACAGATATAGTTGTTAGTTCCTGAGATGATTGTTTTGATGACAACAAACTTAGGACTTGTTATAAAAAATAAATACTAATATCTTTGTCTAGATATATATGTATATGTGGGATATGTATATGCATGCACTGAGAATGAAGACTATATAGTATGGAGATTCAAGACTGACGAATTCAATATTGTAGAAATCAAGACTGAAGACTCATGAGTACCAATATTATGAAGAGTTCAAGAGTTCAAGATATCATGATAGGTTATAAAGTCTAGATTTATGTTAAAACTTCATAATAGCGCTAAAATCTTTATTCGGATTTTAATTGTGGAATGGAATCCACCTTCTCACTTTAATAGTGGGATGGAACCCACGACCTCTTTAGTGGGATGGAACCCACGACATTCTCTAGTGGAATGGAATCCATGAAATATTAAAAATAATTTATTTTAACTAATTTCCAAAAACTATCTTTTTAAAAGTCATCTCTATCAATTTAAATATTTTGGCCTTAATTCAAAAACTTTTCTTGTCATCTTTTAATATTTTGATCTCAAAATCATCTCTTGTTTTTTAAACTATCTCTTGATTTTAATATTTTAGCTTTAAATCTCAAAAATATATATTAAAGAAGTCTATACTTAGTTTTTAATATTACTTTTATATTATAGATTACATATTTTAAAATTACTCTCTAAAACTTTTTTAGAAGTTTAAACTATATTCAAAATGGTTTACAAAGTTTAGAAATTGTTTTAATAAGTTTTAGAATAGAAATCATTTTAAAGCAAAATCAATTTTCAAAAATAACATAGGCATGTCGACATCCCTATACCACCCATGTCGACATGGTAGCCGTAGATTTTAAAATTCAAATTTTCAAAAGAAGTGTCTATTCATCATAACCTTTCACGAATGGACATGACCGTTATTCTCCTTTATATACTAGTAGTTTTCAACGAATTTTCACTTAAGATTTCTTTGTTTTCTCTCCTCTTTCTCTTCCATTCTTATTTTCAAACATTCTTAACAAAACTCTGCCAAAATTCTAAGTGAATTAAGCTCGATCGTCTCTAGTTTGATTCTCTGCCACTCTCTCTCAAAGATCTCAATGCTATTCAGAGTTATAGGATCATTGTAATTAAAGATCAAAGTGTATCGAGTCTCTCTCTATCAAAGTGTGATTGGAAATGGTCTGATTGTGGCCTGTAAATAAATTTGGTGTGATTGTAGCCCGTAAATCAATTAGGTGATCTTGTAGTATAGTTAAATCAAGAGAGTTTTCCCTGGACTCGAAGAAAGGAGAGTGTATCTCGTGGCCTTGAAATTGAGGTTGTAATATCGACATTATATTTGAAAAGAAATCTGCACAAGAAATTGTGTGGGATTGGATGTAGTGTAACTCCGAACCAGTATAAGATTCCGGTGTTTTCTTTCCTTTACTACTTTTATTTACTATTTGCATCTGTGTCTGGTTCTGTGATTGCCTCTATGTTTGTGAATTGCATCTGTTTGGTTTAATTTGAAAAGATTTCAAAAAGATTCATAAAATTAATTAATCACTATTCAACCCCCCTCTAGTGTTAATTCTGCCTTAAGATCCATAATGCGCATTTCCTACAATGGTAACGAAGAAGTGTGTCCGATCGGAAGAGCTACCTTACTTGGCCCGCCAATTGCTCTTTTTTTAGTCATCTCAAGCTGACCCGAGGGGGTCAGGGTTGCGTTCATACCTCATACAGTAGTGTTCGCCAAACCATCCTACTTCGTTATGGATTCCCCACCACGTACACAGTTGTTAAAGTGGTTTTCGATATTGGTAGAGAGTATGACAATATCTGATCCCGGTCTCTTTAACAACCAAACGCTTATTTCACAGTGTGGCCATTTTATAAAACACTTTTAATAATAAATCCAGAAAACACATTTATATCTTCATATCAAGATATCCATACTTATTCCTAAAGTATGAATATATTCGTAAATGACGAGGAAGATTTCTTTCAATCAATTTCGAAAATAATTTATAAATCTTAGTTAAACCATTTATAAACTATTTATATGCTTTCAAACCATTTATAAAGCTATTTAAAATTCCAAAACAGTTTACAACTCTTCCCCCTTTTATAACTTTTACACAAATTCCTTTAATACGCTTCCAAATCTCTTTATACAAGTTCTTTTATAAACCCTTTATAAAATCCTTTAAAACCTTTATAACTTCTTTATAAAACCATTATAAAATCCTTTATAAAATTCATTTATAAAATCCATTATAAAATCTCTTACAAAACTTTTACAAAAGTCCAAAATCTTTAACAAAAATCTTTTATCTATTAAAGTTATTATAAAAGTCTATATTCATTATATTAAATTAAATTTCTAAATAAATCTTTAACACTATGTTATATATTTTATTAAATCATATTTTATTATATTAAATTTTTATTTATTAAAGTTATTGTATAAAATCTGTATTTCATATATTATATGAAAACCATATTTATTATATTAAATTAAAACTAAATTTATTATATTAAATTAAGACTAAATATATTGTATTAAATAAAACTAAATTTATTATATTAAATATAAAATAAATTTATTATTTCACAACTATATTAAATATTTTATTAAGTTAAAATTTTAAATTATATATTTAAAACTAAATAAAATTATAAGTTAAAATCTTAAGATTACATTTAAAATCATATATTAGCTTACAATTTTGAAAACATATAAAATAGTTTATTTTCCAAATATAAGTTTTAAATAAAATCATTAAATTAAATTTAAAAATCAATTTTCTTAAATCAAACATACTTTATAATTTTAGAAAATAATTTAATACAAACCAACGGTGTCCATATATAATTTTTGTGACGACCCAGATTTTTAACGCGTGTTAATTGGATAATTAACTGGTTTAAATTATCAGAATATTAATTTTTGATGGGTCGAGCAAATGAATTTCTGATAATTGGAATATTTGATATATAAACGGCTTAAAAACTATATTGAATATGGGCTTATAAATCTTTGGATAGAATAAATCCTGTAGTGAAGAAAAGAAATTATATGTATAGATAAGCTCTACCATTTAAAAAAAATTCCATAAATATATATATCATATACAAGTTTGATGATGTTCAATATAAATACATATATATACATTTGAGTACGTAAATATGTATATAGTTATTGTAAACACATAGATATAAGTATACAAATATACGTGTATATGAATGTAGGCTCATATGGAGTGATATACATGAGAATTTGTATAAATGGAACTATATATAAAATGACAAAATATAAAATGTGTGCAGGAATATGCTGGTAAGACATATACAAGTAAAGAAAATGTGTATAAAGAGTATGTTTACAGATTATAAAAGTAGTGCATATAGATATAGATATGTATGGGGATATTGCATTTAATGCAAGCACACATCTAATCAAATCAACATGAAAAAAAAAATCAAATCACTAGAAATAAGGAAATCTAATCAAGTCAAGAGGAAAATCAGGCCAAGATTATAAAGTAAGAAAGAAAAATGTGGAAGCCTGAAACAACGAAAAAAAAATCTCATCCTATAGCTTGATCTACACTTCATCCCCTATATATATATATATATATGTGTGTGTGTGTGTGTGTGTGTGTGTGTGAGTAGCCTGTACATAGGATAGCTTACTCAACACACTTTATTTACATTTTATATATTTGTAGCCGAGCTTATCACATTGCTCTCATAAAAAAAGAAAAAGAAAAGAAAAACTAAAACAAGCAGTTGTTACCACTTAAAAAGAATCAAAACTAAAACACAAGGTCTAGCCTGAAGCAGAGGGTGAAGCAATTCAAGATTCAACTCAGTTTAATCAAGTAGCAGATCAAAATTCAAAGTACAACTTCCAGTTTTCAAAATCAAAGCGTTTTACAGGCTCTCTGTTCAAAAACATCAAAAAGGTGAGTAAACATTTGATTTTTATGCTTAAACTTATTTTAATCCCGATGCATATGATAGATTGCAAGGTCAATATTGTGAACTGTTTAAGAAGTTGTATGAATACAAATAGAAGATGAACTTGTGCATGTTTGATATATCTATATTCAAGCTCTGTTTGATATTACATATCAGATCTGATTTCAAAAATCCAATGCTCCTTCTCTATCCTATTTCTGGTTATAATTCCTAAATTAAAAAGATTCGTATGACCGAAACATCAATTTTTAAAAAAATATCTCGAGCATTTATATTTAATGATTATTTCGAAATGAAGGTTAATAGTAAACAAAATCATTCCAGGTCAAAAATCGATTTTGATAATTTCAGATTTTGATTTTAGAAACTTATTTGAACTATAAAATGGTAAATTTTGATATTGAATTTAAGATTTTTAGTGTTAAGGTTATCGTGTATTTTTGAGTTGATCTGGATATGGGTTTTCGTCGGTTGTCGACGAACGGCAAGGTAAGGGAAGTCGCGATCGAGGCAGGTGATAGCTTGAAGACCCATGTTCATGGGAAAAATGGGTGGAGTATTTTATGTTGATCGTGGTGGCCGTTAGGCGTGGACCTACGGTTTAGAATGCTGCTTGGAACGTCGACATTTCTGAGATGCCTGGGTCGCCGATGATGCATCAGACACGATTTCGAGCGTTGGAATAGTTGCGTGGGTCTTTGACGATGCTACGGTCGGAGAGGCGTGGGTTCCAGTCATCTTGTTCGTCGTGGCGAATCCCTTTTTGGTCGAGGAGGTTTTGGGTCTGTGTTGTTCATTAGCTCGATTTTGATTTTCACAAGGAAACTTGGTTTTTGGGTGGCGATCGTGTTGTGATAATCATCGACGATTTGACTGAGGTCCAAGTGCTGGCCGGAGCGATGCCAGCGATTGGTGCACGTGCACCAGTATCCGTGCAAAGGAATCTTTGGTGTCAGGTTGTTTATGTGATGAGAAGGTGGTTGTGGCTCGAAGTCAACACGGAAAATTTTGGTCGTGGGCTCGTGTAAGGACTCGGGGTGGGTTCTTGGGTTACGTCAGTTTTAAACCTAAAAAAAAGAGGAAGAAGAGAAAGACTCGGGTTTGAGTGTGGGATTGGTCGGGTTTTACTCGAGTTAAATGATAAGAGATTTTCAAGTTTAATGGTTAACCAAAATCAAGTTTAAATTACCTTAACTATTATTCTAAATAGTAATTGTTTAAAATTGGGTAATTTATTTTAACTTTAATTAATAAAGTTAATTCTTAAGTTGTTTTTAAAACTTAATTAATAATGTAATTAAGAAGTAATTAAGGAAATAAAATGTTTTATCTTTAATTAAACTTAAGATCTTGAGTAATTAAAGTTAATTAACCAAAGTATTTAAGTAAGGATAAAATTGATAAGTTATTAAAGAGGAATTAATTAATTAATGATTGAGAATTAATTAGTTAAGGGAATATAAATTAATTAATTAAAGGTTAATTACTTGGTAATTAGAGATTAGTTAATTACTTAAATGATAAATTACTTAATGGAAGTAATTGAGAATTAATTACTTTGTGTAATTAATTAAAGTATGGACTAAATAAGATAATTTATTAAGGGTTAATAAATTATAAGTGTGATTAATTGAAGGATAATTAATCAATGGAAGTGATTAAAGGATAATTAATTTGAGTAATTAATGAGAATGGGTGAAGGTTAATTAATTTTTGTAATTAATTAAGAGTTAATTACTTATTGTAATTAAAGTATAATTAATCAAGGATGATTAATTAAGATGGATAATTAAAAGATGATTAATTAATTTGTTTGTAATTAGTTAATGTTAAGTAAGGATAATCTAAGTGATTAAAGATTAGTAATTAATTTAATTAGAGATTAATTAAATTAATTTTGGAAGCGATCAATCTTGCTTATGAATGATTGAATGTTGTAAATGCCTTGAATTGGTTGATATCTCTGATATGAAATGTTTGTGATATGATATGATTAGATGGACAGTGATAATGTAGTTATTTATCGATGATAAATTGTTGTGTATAAGTGACATTCTATTTAAAATTGAATTTTATTTCACTTGAATAACTTGGGTTAAGATGACATTGGATTCGAAGAGACCGGAGTCGGGTATTAGTAAATATACGAAACCACTTCGATTCTTTATAGATTGATTTGTGAAATCAATAAGCTGGAATGGAATGATTTAAGTGAATTGGACCATTTAATCTAGGATTTGGTACTTATAAATTGGTGAGTGAAATAAGTGATGTCTATAACAATTTGTGAATTTGTAATTGATACAAGTTACCCGGGTTATATATAAGTTGTATGCTTTTGTAATTCATGTTAGATGGGTTTACTCACGCTGGTTTCCAGCCTGACCCGGTTGTTACTTTGATGTAATGCTCGGGTCAGACTGAGTATTACAGATTTTCAAGTAAGGACGTTCTGGAGCTCAGGAGACGAGCTGGATGACATGAACGTATGGAGTGTTTCCGCTGTGATATTATTTCTGTTTATCTGAGACATTCGTTTTGTATATGTTCAGTGTTTGTGTATGAGTGTAACTCTGATGTAAAAATATAATTGACAGATACAGATATTCTTTGTAAACTGTTATTATTTGATATTATATTTTGATCCGCTGCGATTTGTGAGAATCGGTGCTGTGTTTCTGTTTCTTCTTCTTCTATCTCTTTCTTCTTTTCCTAACTATCTGGAATTTTCGTGATCGAAAATTTTGGGTCGTTACAATTTTCTACCCTATGGTCAAGTGATACGGATAAATATCATTTCAACCCGCAATAAAATTAAATTTCCGGACATATATCATTTCAACCCATATCCCGAATCACAATTTCTTTATACCAGTTCTTTTATAAACCCTCTTTAAAATCCTTTAAAACCTTTATAACTGCTTTATAAAACCATTATAAAATCCTTTATAAAAATCTTTTATAAAATCCATTATAAAATCTCTTACAAAACTTTTACGAAAGTCTAAAATCTTTTACAAAAATCTTTTATCTGTTAAAGTTATTATAAAAGTATATATTCATTATATTAAATTAAATTTCTTAATAAATCTTTAAAACTATGTTATATAATTTATTACATCTTATTTTATTATATTAAATTTTTATTTATTAAAGTTATTGTATAAAATCTGTATTTCATATATTATATGAAAACCATATTTATTATATTAAATTAAAACTAAATTTATTATATTAAATTAAGACTAAATATATTGTATTAAATAAAACTAAATTTATTATATTAAATATAAACTCAATTTATTATTTACAACTATATTAAATATTTTATTAAGTTAAAATTTTAAATTATTTAAATTATATATTTAAAACTAAATAAAATTATAAGTTAAAATCTTAAGATTACATTTAAAATCATATATTAGCTTATAATTTTAAAAACATATAAAATAGTGTATTTTCCAAATATAAGTTTTAAATAAAATCATTAAATTAAATTTAAAAATCAAATTTCTTAAATCAAACATACTTTATAATTTTAGAAAATAATTTAATACCGACCAACGGTGTCCGTATATAATTTTCTACCTTATGGTCAAGTGATACAGATATATATCATTTCAATCCGCAATAAATTTAAATTTCTAGATATATACCATTTCAAACCGTATCCCGAATCACAATTTTCCAAACCCATAAAATCGCTCGGGTTTATCATTTCAACCCATAACGATTTTTCCCTAATCTATAAGATCGTTCGGGTATGTATCATTTCAACCCATAGTGATTTTCCTTACAATAACTAAGGGAATTGCAATGTGATAACAATATATAAAATAAACATAACATCAAATCATCCAAAATATCAACAAATAATCATCCATCACAATCAACATCCAAATCAGCCAATAAATCACAACAATTATCTAGTTATCATTATCGGGTATTTAATTAACAATTTTAATTCAATATTAAATTACATGGCAATTTACTTCAATATAAATTCAAATTAATTTTTAAATGACAATTTAAAACACCAAACATCAATCGGTAAATTTCTAATCACATCATAAATTTAATTTAACTAACATAAGAAGGTTTAGTATTTGTGAGTGGGTTAAATCACTCACCTTTGATTTTCAGTCAATTTAAAATCCAATAAGCCCAAAATTCCAATATTCTTGGAATTTGACCAAACTAGTTCCATAATGTCCGAAATTTTGATACGATCGCAATGGAGAAAACCGCATCCAAATCCGAGTTCGTATGCAAAAGATATGGAGGTTAGAACGATTGAAATTTAAATTTTAAAAAAAAACAAAACAAAAGGCAAATACGTAAATTTACTTACCACCTTCTTAAACGAAACCCTAGCAAACATGATCATATATGAACCTGACCACCAGCCACCACCTTCATGCAATTGCTGCCGCTGCCTCCTTCGATGGCTAGATCAGAGACCGCCGCTGCGTTGCTCGAGTTAGGCTGCCCCCTCTGGCCAATTTCGACGTCCTCCGGCACCTCCAAGACCCCACGCTGCCGCCCATGTTCTATGCCAATTCTGGCGATTCTGGCAACCTGCGACCCAAACAAACCATGCCGATGCACTCTTCTCGACGCCCTCTACCAACAGCAACTTCCCGATCGTCAAATGGGTGAAGATCAACCGTCGATCGCGAAACTCTAAAATGGACGGCTGAGAAAGATCGCCAATTTCTGTCCAAACCGTGATTCAATTGCAAAAATGAACCACAGATCTAGATTATGCTCGTCGAGAGCTTTCCAATGATATATAAAATGACATAGTTTGAGGAGTTTAAATTTTTCGATTTGATTTTGAAATTTGAATTAGGGTTTAGGTTGTCTGCCATTGATAAGGAGGGGATGAGAAAGAAATTTACGTATGGACAATAGAAAATATAAGGCTGCTAGGGTTTATAATAGCATATATATAGGCAGAGTTGAAATAGAAATGGATGGACCAGATCGATTTTGATCGAATGATAACAACGACCTGAAAAGCCCGTTTCGTTCCTGAAATGAAAATGGGTCATCCAATATATCAAAATATAGGTTTTCGATATTTTTAAATTCAATGGAACTAGTTTCAAATCCTAATTCCATTGTATATAGAAGTTAGCTTTCAAAATCAAATTATATTCATTTAATTTCTTTTAATTGATTTCTACACGTTTCGAGCTCGCACGATCAAACGATAACTCCGATCGCTATGAAAATTGAAATCCTAAAATAATTCATTGTTACGATCCGATGAAAGTAGTTTCGTCGAAATCCGAGACAGTGGCCAAAATGGCTAATTTCATGTTAATTAAATAAATTATTATTAAATTGATTTAATCACCTTTAAATTCAGATTTAAAGGTTAACAATTTTATCATTCTTGATCATAGAGAAATTTAATATTCTTTTAAAATAAAAAATTTCATGTTAAATTCAACATCCAATTACAACTGAAATAAAACCTAATTAACAAAAATTTAATTTCAATCAAATCCTTTAATTCTGATTTACCCTCTTTTTATTGAATCAACTATTACCTTATGAAAATAATTAACATTAGTTTACATTTTATTACATTCATATTCTACAGTTATTATCTTAACACATATTTACTGCAATATTTAATTACATTAAATTTCATTGATTTCCAAATTAATTCCAAACATATTAAATAATGAGATAATAAATAAATAATTGTTACTTTTAAGTAATTTAATCACATTTATAAATTTATGGTTTACAAACAAAAATTGATAAATTACTTACCAAATATTGATTCCATTCTATAGTAACCAATTTCAATTAATTACATATAATTTCTCCTTTTAATACAACATTGATTTAAATCTTTATTTACCTTTATTATTACCATTAATTGCAATAAACTTAAACAGTTGTCAATAACATTCAAACAACATTATTAAATTGTATGCTAATTATATTTCTCATAAATAAATCATAAATTTTAATTTCTCACCATATTAAATTTCGAAATCTTACTTAATTTAATAGTTTTTAATTATCAAAATACGGGTCGTTACACTCTCCACCACTCAAATCTTTTCGTCCTCGAAAAGGGACAAATGGGAATTAAGAAGTATATATAATTTATTAAAAAAAATCAATTCATAACAAATAATTTACATAATTTAGTTTGATAGGAATTTGAAAATAACTCAACTTTCACAAAATTTTCTAAGTCTTAAATTTACGAAAAATTGTGGTAGAGTCTCCTTTGCGCGGTTAGGTCCAGACAAATAATGATATTAATAATTTCAATATATATATATATATATATCATATTTCAATAATAAACATCCCAAGCCATAGGAAAAACAATAAAGTATCGTTGCAAAACCGTAATCCGAAAACGTACCTATTTGTCGGGCAAACAACTTTGTTTATGAAACCAAAGGCAGTAGCTATTGCTTCCATAAACTTGTATCTTACTTACATATTCCAAAGAGTTAAAATTATGTAAAAGAATAATATTTAAGTTGTTTCAATTAGTAAGAAAAGAAAATCAACACAAAACATATGCAAACAAAACATCACGACCATCATATGCGACAAAGGAATCAATCATACATCCATAGCAACCAAAAACTAATGGTTTGTTCAGGTTCAGAAACTTTTAATCGTGCAAGGGTGATAAATAAACTATCAAGTGTACCATATGCTCAACTGCCTTAGATAATTACTTAATAGATTATTCATACAACCTCAAACAATTATAAGTATCCTTTCTCAAACTTCCCATCAGTCAAACAACAAAGAATTTAAATATTATTTAAGTTCATTCTATTGGTTTCTTTCACACATTATTCAATTTTCACTTATTTTATTTCATTCATACAAGGCTATCTCTTATTAATTTACATTCATTTACTGACATAGATTGTTCCCATTCAATTATTTATAACATCAACAAACCAATTCAAAAAAATTATATAAGTTTCCTTGTAATCTAATTCACATTCATTGTTTATATAGCTTGATTTCCATTTAATATGAATATTCATTAATGGATCATTTCAACTTAAGTTTCTTAACTTATAAATTTACATTCATTTCTTCACATACAGTATCATTTAACAACAAACTTATTGGTGACTCATTTTAGCATTTCTTAGAATTTATAATAATTTTCTTAAGTTTCTAATCATTTACTTATGTGATATTCCCTTTTACTATTCAATTTAGTTATTAAGCATTCTAAAACTTAACTCATGTTTACAACATTGCAATTACGTCTTAAATCTTTATTTACATATGGACATGATTTCATTTTTGAACATTATTATTACTTAAGTTGTCATTTGTATAATTCTATTACATATTCATATTTAACATTTCAACTTATAAATATTTCAAGTAAGTTTTATATATGCTTTTAGAATGTAATAGAATGTTATACAAATTTACCTTATTCAGTTCAGTTAACAAAATGTTCAATAGTTCATATCTTCTTAATTCTCATTATCTTTAAATTTACAAGTTACAAATCTCCAATTTCTTTACAGTTTCATTAATCACCTAGCTTCTAATTTCATATTTTTCATTTTAGAAGTTTCCAATTATTAAAATAGTTAAAATTTCATTTCATTACAATAATTAAAAATCATTGATTAAAAGAAATTTAAGAACTAAATACCGGATGTAATTTCAATCATCTTGAAATAATATATACTTATATCTGTTGATATATCAAATCATGCATAGGAAATTTAAAATAAAATTTTGTTTATCAAAACAAATGTGTAGTAATCTACTACAGCAGTCTTCCCACTTTGAAACTCAAAAATGAATGTCAATGATGTCGTGGTCATCACTGAAATTATTTTCCAATGACAAAAGAGGGAAGTACAGAACTTATTTCAATTTAAACTTGCTTTAAAACATTTCTTTCAAATCACATTGAAAATATTTATATCCGAAAATACTTCCAAATAATACTAATATTATATTCCAAAACCTTTGAAAACCAATTTCAAAACCCCGGAACTTAATTTCTCAAATTTATAATTAAATTCATTTTATTTGTAAATCTTATTTTGCAACCTATATTTATAAAATTCCACTTCATAACAACATATCACATACAACTATATTCATCTATAAAATTATTCTGTTATATAAAAAATATAATACTAGGTAAAATTATTTCATTTACCTATATTTCAAAAACAATATTGTGTCGGTCTGCCCTATTAAGTGTTTATAAATCCCTATCGTTACCATAGCGTCATATGTACCGACCAGAATTTATTACTAAACAGAACAAATTAACACAATATAAAAACATTTTTATAACAGTAACAGATGCACGCTCTCATATGAATACACTCAAACAACTCATTCTAGGGTATTACTACCCTATCTCTAATGTGTAAAACCCCACAAAGCTAAGGTTATCGCTAAACCAAAGCTCTGATACAAACTGTAAAGACCCACCTTTTTGGATGGCTTAAATCGACAATAAACCACACATGTCAACTCAAACCATTCAAAAGAGAGGATTGTTAATGGGGTAAATAAGAAAACAAGAGAAAAGAAGGAAAAACAAAACACAGAATATCACAGTGGAATGACAAAATATAATAATCAAATGAACAGTTTATGAAGTTGTTTTACAAATAACATTTGATTATACTTTTACAATATATCAGAGTTATACATACAACAAGAATAATAAGATAATGCAGCAGAACAACATGATACAGTAGGATAAAATAATAATATAATACTAAATTCCATCTTCGTCCTCCAGAATAATGTCTTCAACACTAAAAAGCTCAGGCTGACCCGATCATAATGAAAAGACAAAACACTCGAGTCTGAACTAAAAGATCTCATGTAAGTTAAATCAACTGTAAATAAATATGAGTGTAATGGCTTCAGAATGTTTACGGGATTTTACATCTCCTATCCAGTGTATAACGTGCGTGAAATAATTTAAGAGATGTTCATGATTTCCATCTCCTAAGGATCCATTAAACTATTTATATGTAGTAATATATGCTATATATGCAATGTCTATCAGTAAAGTAAAGTATTAAAATAGCGTTAAGGAATTACCCATATCCCCCTTAACACATTTTATAAATGCCGTAATCTATACAGTACTGTAAACTCCACCAAACCGGTGTGCTACCAGGGAGCACTCCATAAGAACAACACAAACCAAAATCGTAGTGGGCTCGATAAGGCAGATGACAAGGCACAACGAGGCAATGCCAAGATAGGATTCTACCGTTTACACTTCCGAGCTGGTGGTAACGCATAGCCACAGCTACCGCCCACCTCGACATAACACTCCCATAATCAAATCAAAGGTGACCACCAAATCAATCACAAAGCAACATATATGGTATCGAAGAAGCGTGTCCGATCAGAGGAGCTACGTCACTTGGCCCATCAATTGCTCATGTTTTAGTCATCTCAAGCTGACCCGAAGGGTCAGGGCTGCGTTCATACCTCATGCAGTAGCGTTTGCCAAACCATCCTACTTCGTTCGGGATTCTCCACCACGTACAAAGTTGTTAAAGTGGTTTTCGGTATTGGCAAAGAGTATGACAATATCCAATCCCGGTCTCTTTAACAACCAAATGCTTATCTCACACCGATGGCTAGATCGGAGACCGTCGCTGCGTTGCTCGAGTCAGGCCGCCCCCTCTAGCCAAGTTCGATATCCTCCGGTGCCTCTAAGAGCCCCACGCTGCCGCCCACATTCTATGCCAATTCCGGCGATTTTGGCAATCTACGACCCAAACAAATCGTGCTGATGCACTCTACTCGACGCCCTCTACAAGCAGTAACTTCCCGATCGTCAAACGGGTGAAGATCCACCGTCGATCGCGAAACCCTAGAAACATACGGCTGAGAAAGGTCGCCAATTTCTGGCCAAACCGTGATTCGATTGCAAAAACAAACAGAAGATCTAGATTTGGCTTGTTGAGTGCTTTCCAACGATATATAATACGACATAGTTTGAGGATTTTAAACTTTTAGATTTGATTTTGAAATTTGAATTAGGGTTTGGGTTATCTGCCATTGGTAAGGAGGTAATGAGAAAGAAATGTACGTACAAACAATAAAAAATAAAAGGCTGCTAGGGTTTATAACAGTCAATAAATAGGCAGAGCTGAAATTGAAATGGATGGACCAGATCGATTTGGATCGAACGATAACAACGACCCGAACAACCCGTTCCCTTCCCGAAACGAAAATAGGTCATCCAATATATCAAAATATAGGTTTTCGATATTTTTAAATTCAATGGAACAAGTTTCAAACCCTAATTCCATTATATACAGAAGTTATCTTTCAAAATCAAATTATATTCATTTAATTTCTTTTAATTGATTTCTACGCGTTTCGAGTTCACATGATCAAACAATAAGTCCGATCGCTATGAAACTTGAAATCCTACAATAATTCACTGTTACGGATCCGATGAAACTGGTTTCGTCGAAGTCCGAGACAGTGACTAAAATGGCTAATTTCACTTTAATTAAATAAATTATTATTAAATTGATTTTATCACCTTTAAATTCAAATTTAAAGGTTAAAATTTTTATCATTCTTGATCATAGATAAATTTAATAGTCTTTTAAAATAAAAATTTACACGTTAAATTCAACAGTTAAACATTACATTAATTTCAGCGTCCAATTACAACTGAAATAAAACCTAGTTAATAAAAATTTAATTTCAATCACATCCTTTAATTCTGATTTACCCTCTTTTTATTGAATCAACTTTTACCTTATGAATATAATTAACATTAGTTTACATTTTATGACATTCATATTGTACAATTATCATCTTAACACATATCAACTGCAATATTTAATTACATTAAATTTCGTTGATTTCCAAACTAATTCCAAACATATTAAATAATGAGATGATAAATAAAAAATTGTTACTATTAAGTAATTTAATCACATTTATAAATTTATGGTTTACAAACAAAGATTAATAAATTACTTACCAAATATTGATTCCATTCTATATTAACCAATTTCAATTAATTACATATAATTTCTCCTTTTAATACAACTTTGATTTAAATCTTTATTTATCTTTATTATTACCATTAATTGCAATAAACTTAAACAGTTGTCAATAAAATTCAAACAACATTATTAAATAAGGAAATAGCATAAGTAGATAAATAGACTACTACCACAAGTTCCTCTTATCGCTATCCCCATCTTGATCATCGTCGCCTTCCCTAACCTGTGTTGTAATGAGGAGGAAGTCTGAACAACAATGTGTAGTGAATATAAATCTCGAGCCTTTCTTAGTACTGGGTAGTATAATTTAAATAAGGATATGTATGTTGCATTTAAGCTATATTCAAAACCATTTAATGCTTCATATAAGGTAAAGAGGCAGGCCCTCAAACAACCACTTAACATCTTCAATTCCTGAAGCAGGTCCTTCATATTGTCCAATTCCATATCCCATAACCATCGTCATTAATGCCTACCAATGGAAGATATAGTACCCAAGCCATTAGTGCTTTTGAATGGAAAATAGGCAGACTTTAAGCATTTAAGACCTTAATTGTGGTAGGCCCCCATCATTTAATATCTATTCCTAAGGCGGGCTCCTCACATGTATCTATCTAGGAGATATTAAACCTAATCTTTCCGAAATTTTCTCAACCGTGCCTAAACCCAATCCCGACCATTTAATACTTCATACAAGAGAAAGAGGTGGGCCTTCAAACAACTACTTAATACCTTTAATTCTGATGTAGGTCCTTCATATTATGACCCGTACCCCATGGAGACATCCCTCAATAATCCGACTATTCATATGTACTGGTAGCCAGATTAGCTGGACATATTTACCTTAAAAATTTGAGACTAACCTCGTGTCATCCATAATTACTTATTATAGGCAATGTCTAATACCAGCCCAAAAGTCACACTGCTAGCAGCTAGATTCGCTGGGCAGACTTTTGTGTGCTTTTGACTGACCTTGCATCCCTATAACCTAGTCATATTCCATAACACCCTCTAAGTATATAATCACACATCTCAATACATCTATTATTTAGGCCTTATAAGATATCCTTCTTGTTTTGCCTTTAGAATTAATTACTTTCCTAAGAGGGAATTAAATGATAATTATCAACCTAATTAACTACGCCATTAATACGTTGTAATTGTATATTATTTATGCTAGTTTATACACACACATACACATTTATTAATTTCTACATTTGCAAAGATTACGCTCTAAACTAACGTTTTAAATGTCAAATCTTCCATAATCATACAAGTTTCATCTCCACAATAACATATATACCATAAATCTAATATCCAAAAATCAAATCAATAGACTTGTATATAGAATCCAAATCCAACTTATTTCATATTAAAACAACGAAATAAACCAATAGTAGAAACTTATAGTTTAATTAATTTTATGCTCTATTCAACTTCTATTACATGAAATTAGACAATGGAATTTCTATTCAATTTGTAGAAATAGATAGTGCAAACTACTAATAAGAATTCGTACCCTACAGACCATTTCTTAATCAAATCCCTTAGTTTGTTCCAAAGAAAAAGAATAAGAAGTAGAACGGAAGATGAAACACTTGAATTGCAAAATCCACACAAACTCTATTATTTTAATATAAAATAATTAAGATTTTAACATAATAATTGACATTTTGGTTTGAGGGAATTTGGGGATTTTTAATGTGATTTTTTCATAATCCAAAACTACCCAAGGCATATATCAAATTCAAACTACACTATTCAATTAATAAAATAGGAAAATTAAGATTTTCACTCATGAAAGGTCCTTAACTTTACCTTCTTTTGGATTTTTCACGCCTTCAATGAACTTTTTTCAGATCTCTTCTTTCTAATATATACAGCAAAGGATTTGTATATACGTTAGATTCAGAAAATTAGAGGTTTAAAGGGGACTAGGTTGAGAAAATAAACAATAAACAAAAATTGATATATATATGATTTCCTACCTGAAAACCTATTGGATTTTCTGAGTCTGTGAAGAGACGAATTGACAGAGCTTCACTAGTGTTTCCAAAATATTTTGTGAAGAAAAGAGATGGGGCTAGGCTCTTATTTATAGTGGTTGGAATGCACTAGAACTATCGGATTTAAGTCAGTTTAAAATTATAAATCCAGAATGTTCATTGCTGCAAAACTCTAGCCACCGCCCTGTGTCCACCGGTCGACCGCCTCTACCACCGGTTGACCAGATCGCTAACGGCCGACCGATCATGGGTCAAGGGTCGACCAGTTCTCTTTTGGGAACGTTGATTTTCTTTCCTACCATTGTCTAATTAATTTTTTTCCTTCACTGCAATTTAACTTTAACACTAATTTTAACATTTACTTAATGCCCACGTATAATTATTGTTAGCTTTTGAATTTCAAATTTAGGAATTGATTATTTATTTGAATTTGAATTCTATTTAAATTAATTTGAATTTGAAATTTCACACGTCTATAATTTCCTTGTTTTAAGCTCTGTTTTCAACATATTATATATGGAAATTGATCAGAAAATCGCTAGGAACGCAGTGACATAATTTCATGGTCAAACTTTAACTTTTACCAAATTTTCATTTTTACCCTTACCTTATTTAAATTTATTTATCCAATTTATTTATTTATGGTTGATTTGATAGGGTGTTATAGTTCCCTCCTCTTATGCATTGACTACAAGAAATAAAATAAGCTCATTGTAAAGAATATATATCCACTGCCTCGGATTGATGATATGTTTAATTAGCTTAGCCATGCTAAGTTCTTTTCCCAACTCATCTAGCAACCGGTTTACATGAACTCATAACAGCAGAGGATAACATTTCGTTGATAGCTTTCCATAGTAGATATGGTTTTTATGAGTAGCTTATGATGTCATTCGAATTGACGAATGTGCCTACATATTTTGTTGATCCAATGAACCGCATATTTAGGGATTTTCTCAATAATTTGTCCTGGTACTCATTGATGATATATGGCGTTCTTGTATACTCTAAGTCAGAGAAGGGGCATAAGGGACATTTGAGGATTGTTTTGGAGACTCTGAGGCAGAATCACTTGAAACTCATGTCCTTCAAATGTCACTTTTGGCAAAGATAAGTAAAGTTCTCATGACATGGTTTTGATGCAGGTTTTTTGTTGGTCCAGCCAAGGTTGAGGCTATTCAGAATAGAAGAGACCCAAGCATTCATTGAGAACCGTAGCGTCTTCTGATTGGCCGGTTAATACCGTCGGTTCATTAAAGACTTGCAAAGGTTATTATCACTATTAAGCCGTAAAATTTCAGTGGACATATGGTTGCAAAGAAACTTTGCATAAGGTTATTCATTGGTGGGTTCTGAAAGAGTCTTCAGTCGACCATGGGTATAAAACTAAATTTAGTTCTGCATGTAATTTGTAGACTTGTGGGTAGGTAAAGCAAGTGAACCATACTATAGAAGATTTTCTTTGCTCTTATATTCAAGATTTTGGTGGTAGTTGGGAAGAACATCTCTATTTGTTGAGTTTTCTTATAAAAACGGTTACCGGTCCAGTATTAGCATGGTTCCATTTGAAGCCTTACATAATAGGCTGTTTCAACCCCTAGCATTTTGGATGGAGACCGAAGAACATATTTGTGTTGGGTCTAGATTTAGTTAGAGAAGCTTTCGAGAAGATCGAGCTAATTAGACAGTGGATGAAGGAACCTCAAGACCGATAGAAATCCTTTGTTTACAGGAAGAGGCAGAATACAGAGTTTGAGATTGGTGATCTTATCTTTGTGAAGATATATCCTTTGAGGGGAGTGATGAGATTCAGTAAGTCAAGGAAGCTTGCACCCCATTTCATTGGTCTATACTCGATTATGGAACACATAGGAATGGTTGTATATCGAGTTGCTATTCCTAGTCTTCTCCGTCGGACATGATATTTTTCATGTATCATACTTCAGGAAGTATCCGAGAGATGTAGAGACATTCTTAGGTCCAAGATAGGTTAAAAAGCTCAATATTACCCCAATTTGACTTATGTGTAGAGTTGATTCAAAAAGATTCCTCGAAGGTCAGGTAGCTTATAAGAAAAAATATCTTTTAGTTAAGGTGCAATGGTCCAACAACGCGATGGATTGTACTTAGGAGACCAGAAAGCACTTAATACAGACATTCCTCGAGCTATTTATGGATGCACATGAGTCTGATATGTATGTTTTTCTTGGTTCTTTCATGGTTTTTTTGTTGCATGTTTTGTTTAAATATTCGATAGGTGTAGAAAAGCTAGAGGTTATTTAGCATGTCATGGTTGTTTTTTAAAGAGGAGTCTATAATAACAGGTGTTGAGAAGCACTAATTTGGGATTTTATTTTGAAGATTTTAAATATTAAATGGGTATAAATAATAAAGGTATTGGTAATTTGAGTTGGTTTGGAAATTTGAGAATTAATTATTTTTTAAAGTTGCGAAAATTGTTAAAATAAAATAATCATTTCTTTAAAATTAAAAAGAGTATTTATAAATTTAAAATAATTTTTGGAAATGAATTTGTGAATTAAATTTTTTATAAAGTTAAATAATGAAAATAAAAATATTTTAGAATTTATTTTGTGAAGAACGAACTTTAATTTGGTTAACACATAAATTTAATAAATGATTTTTATAAAGGGGCTAATTTATGACAATGAGAGGATATTTATTTAAATTGGGAAACTATGGCTATATTACTTATATAATTACAATTGTTGTGCGAATAAAGTAATGTGTGAAATATAAGTTTTAAAGTGGATTTGAATAAATGATTGGGATTTTGTGATTTTTAATAAGAGATGTGGAATTGAATTAAAATGTAGTCGACTTATTTGAAGCCCATAAATCAAAACCAATAAGAGTAACTATGCTTGCTCTTCTCCTTTCTTTTAAGGATTAAAAAAACATAGTTGACTGCTCCAGAAACAATGCTAGGCTCTCATTATTTTCAGAGTAGTAAAATCAAATTTAACCTTAACCCTCTCTCTGAAAATTCAAATTCAATAATATTCCATAAAATGTGGAATTATTATATTTTCATCTCAACTACAAGCTATACCCCTAGGAGCAATAAAATATAGATTTTGATCAAGTATGGTTCTTCATTTGGAAAATATAATGTATATTGAAAAGGAAGTTTAAGGAGACGGTGAACAGTTAAAGTGAAATTTGCTAGTAAGACTTCATGTCAGCGATAATTTTGCAAACAACAATGTTAGAGTAGGTAAATGCTTGAATTTGAGGTATCATATGATGTTATGGTTTTCAGATGAAATTGAATGCTCCATGTGTCAATGGTTGTGTGTGAACCCAATCCCTATTTCTGACATTTAAACTCTAGTGTTTTCCTCCCTTTCATTTCTTGAAGATTATATGATTGGTATATATTTATTATTGATCTATACCTGTATTAAAATGAAGTAAATTGGGTTTGTAGAAGAGAAATGTGGAAAAAGACAAGTACTGTAACGACCCTGAAATTTAAATTTATTTAAATTTATTTAAATTAATAATTAAATGAATTTTTGAATTAAATTGAGTAATTAAATAAATTTTTGATAAAAATTTGTAAATTTAATTAGGAAAATTGGAGCGAGTTTCCCCGGATCGTAATTTAAATTGTTAAATCATTTAGATTTAATAATATTGTAAATATTGTACATATATGTGAATATATATGTATTTTAGCATATATGAGTAAATTTGAAATTATAAATAATATATATGAATTTGTTTTTAATTTGGATTTAAATTTTAAATAAATGGTTTAATAATAATTAATAATAATAATAATAATACATATTAGAATTTATGGTTAATAATAAATTGAATTATAAATTTAACATCATATTAAAAATATAGGAATTTACTTATATTACGAAATGATAGGATTTAAAGGAAAATAAATATGATAAATTATATAAGTTATAAAATACAAAGTAAACCATTTGCTAAACCTTAACAATAAAATAAAAATAAGAAGTTCACTCATATTCATAAGAAATAAAACAAACAAAAATAATAAAACAAAAATATAATCTCACTTATATTACAAAGTGATAAAATAAAACAAAAGA
Organism: Allium fistulosum; assembly: GCA_030737815.1. Taxonomy (NCBI): domain Eukaryota; kingdom Viridiplantae; phylum Streptophyta; class Magnoliopsida; order Asparagales; family Amaryllidaceae; genus Allium; species Allium fistulosum. The sequence continues at coordinate 1,360,793,906 of CM060902.1, read as the reverse complement.
AATACACATTCAATAATTTAAAAGAAGAAGATAAAACAAATACAACTACCTATATACAAACAAATACAATACAAAGTAATAGAAAATAAGTCTAGGCAAATAAACAAACAAGGTAATAAATACAAGTTAATAAACTAGTATCTCCAACCGAAATGAAATTTACAAGTACAAGAAAATTGCAACTTCTCCATAAATGCAAGCCTTACCATATCACTTCAGCATGCTTGGTATTGTACTAGCAAAACAGTTTATCACCCTGTACATTTTCTTTCTGTATATCAAACATCTACATTTCGTTCATTCGAAACTGGGAAAAATAAAGTAGCATCATCTCAAAACTCAACAATACCAATCAGTTCAAATAAGGAGATCAAAAAGAAGTTCCAGATTTAACTTCAAATTCATGAAGCAAAGCAAGTAGCAGATCAAACAAGCTAAAAACAAATCATTGCAGATTCAAAACTATTTGCAACAAACATAAAGCTCTGTTCTTCTCTGCCATTTTCAAGTGAGCAACTTCAAATTTTTCTAAAACCAGTTTTTCTTTTTATTTTTAATTGCCTGTGAATCTGTGAGCAACTTGTTTTTTCCAAACTTCTTTGTTTTCACCAGTGAGTAAACATCATATGAAAGTTTAGTCAGCTAATTAGTGAATAATTTATGTCTTTATATATATTTTTCCTTTGCTTTAACTCTGAGGGTATACAGATGCATATGCAATTTTCACAGTATCAAGTATTCAAGAATTCTCTGTTTATTTCACAGAGTATATGACCACTAAAAAAATTCAATATCTCACAATCTACTTAGAGTTAGGAGGTGATGTCAAAGGCAGAGGCGTGGATTAAAGTAAGGACTTTGATCTAAAAATAATTTTATGAAGTATGAATCTATACAAGAGGAAAGATTTAAGTTTTACAGATAAAACTTTAAAACTTGAAAATTTTCGAATACAACAAAACCTTGATTCAGGGATTTAACTTGAACCCTTACCTAAAATGTTGATTTTTAAAACGAATTTGATGATTTTTAGTGGGCTATTGTGATGGCAGTTTTAAGATAAACAAAAAGGAGTCTTCGGCCAAATTCAGGCGATCGGAGGAGTTTGGGGTGGTCGGGTTACGTAAGGAGGAGGAGGAGCCTACGTCGGTCGAAGGAAAAATGGCTGGAGGTAGCATCATCCACGGTGGCGACTACGGTGATCGTTTTTGTTTCGTAAACCTAATTTTAGTGGCTCTCGAACTCTTTCTCACCGCAACCTCCACGACGCGTCGAGTTGCGCGACATTTGAAGGGAAGAAAGCTAGGTGGATGTCGGAGCTGTGGTCAGAAGTGAAGAGCCTCTGGTGGTCGGAGAGATGATCGCGAAGTTGTTATTGGGGACGAAAGTCTGGGCAAGGTCGATTGAAATGCCTGTTTTCGAACGAGAGCTCGTGTAGGGTGTTGGATCGATCTGGGGCGTTGTTGATGAGTTCTTCGACGGAACGGAGAGGAGAGAGTTGGTCGGAGATCGTTGAGGAGTCGTGCACGTGCACGGGTTGGTGGCGTGTCAGTTGTGTGATTTGGGTAACGTAGTTGGGTCTCGGGGAAGTATCGGGGAAAAAGAGGATCTGGCTCGAGTTGAAGGGGTAGATGACTCGAGTCATACTCGAGTAGATTGAGTGTAGCCTGTAGGATCTTTCAAAGAAAACTTAAATAAGTTTAAGTTTGAAATAAGGGGGAAATAGCAGGGGAACTCGGGTTTAGACCCGAGTGGCATTCGGGTATGACCCGAAGTAAGTCCAATCCAGTTTCTTTAAAAAAAAAAAAGGTTTTTAAATGAAGATTTTTGAAATTTAAAACAAAATTGGTTAAAAACTTTCTCTATAAAATTACTTTATAAACATCAATTGTTTTCTTAACATTTGTTAAGAAGTTTTAAATTTTTGTTAGTCTAAATTTTGTTAAGTAAGGTTAATGGTAATGATAAAATGCTTTAAAATGAAATGATAATTATGTCATTTATTAAGATAATGGTTTAGCTTAAGATAATTTAAGTTTTAATGATGTAGGGATTAATTAAGTTAATTAAATAAATCTTAAAAAGTTGAAATAATTAATAAAAATGATTAAAGATAATTACTTAATTATAAGTAATTAATTAATGATTTAAGTTTGATTAACCAAGTAATTAAGGAATGATTAATTAAGGATAATCAATTAATTAAAGGTTAATTAAATTAATGTGATTTGTTAAGAAATAATTAATGATAATTAATTAAAGATTTATTAATCAATGCAAGTGGTTAGGAATGATCACTTATTGAGATTTTATTAATTAAAGTAATTAATTAAAGATAATTAATTAAATGGTGAATTTAATAATTAAAGGTTAATTAATTTATTATAAATGGTTAATTTATAAATGATTAAAGAATTATTAATCAGAATGATTTGTAATTAATTAATATTAATTAACCAAGATTAGAAATTCATATGAAATTAATCTGATTTGAATAAATCAGATAATTAACTGACCTTACCTATGAATGTTTGAATTCTATTGAATGTTGAATTGTTTGATATCCCTGATATATGATGCTTTGTGATACATCCTGATTTTTGTTGTGATCTGTAGTTTACTTACCTGTGATATATATATGTGATCTGTGAATGAACGATAAGCGTTATAGTTATATCGCTTATCAACTATATCCTGTATTTTGTTATGTGATGATTGATGTTGCACTATTGTGTGTGAAACCCCTGGACCACACTTATACACACACAAAAATGGATTTCACGTGGAAATCGGTTAAGTCACAGATAATTTAAATCTGATGTTTTTGAAATTGAAAATTTTAATTTCAATTGATTTTGAAATTTGAAATTCGGGGTTAAAGTAAAAAGCTTTTGAAATGGATTTTCAAAGATAAAAGTTATTTTAAATAACTTAACCGAGTTTTGAAAATTTAAATAGTTAGATTTAAATTGGGATTCAAGTTTGAAATTAAGCTATGATTTGGAAACTAGGGAGTAAAGATGATATAAATGTGTTTATATGAATTTAAACCATTTTGAAAGTATAAGTTGGGAATTTGGATTTAACCCAAGAACCTTAACTCGTATAAATGAATCAGATTTCCAGAATGAAAATTATTGTTTTCAAAGAATAAAAGCTTTTAGATAAGAAATGAAATTCCAATTTAGGTAAAGGAATTTCAAGTGAATTGAAAAATGGATTTTTCAAGTTATGAATGAATTCTTTTCGAAAGCTATGAATTAAATCTGTTTATTTTTAACAGATTTAAAACGATGTTTTGTTAAACCATTCGAAATGAAATTGTTTTGAAAGCTATTTGTTAAATCTTTGATTTAAAGATTCAACGAATTAATTAAATTGAAAGGGAAATTGATTTGGAAAATCTGTGAATGAATCTTTGTGAAATTAAGTGAACTTTGTGAATTGAATCTTTTTGTTTAAAAAAAGATTAAAATGGTAATTTGTTAAACCATTTGAAAAGAAAGTATGTTTTTAAATATTTCGCTCACTATTCGGGTTAGCCGGGAAAGGACCTTTGGGTCGTATAACTCATTCCGAATAGTGATACGTCATATATGGATAGCATTTGAAGATCGGTGTTGAAGACCGGATATTTTCAAAAATGAAAGGACAACCTGTCGAATGTCTCTGCACTGGGTAGCTCCCGGTATAGAGATTTATATCACTCTTTTTGTGATGGGAAGTCCGGACGTGATTGAAAGTTATCCGGAATTGCAAGGGCTTCGTGAGAAGTGCCTTCGGTTCTGTTCGAACCCGGAACAGACTTATATGGATACATGTCTGACATTACACTTTGAGATATAAAGCCGATTTCTTTCAAATACATTTCTGTTTGGTGGTGGAGAATTTATTCTCTTAGCTTAACACCCTTCTCTGAGACATACGAGCTCAGAGGTTATGTAGTTGAAATTTATCAGCGATATATCCCAATTTGGTAATGTGGCATGCTGAGTGCTGCCGTGTGATGATCAATGTTTGATCATTTGTGATATGATCATTTGTTTGATCATTTATCTTTGTGATCATAGGTTGATCATCTGTTGACCCAAAGCGTGGCTTTTTGAAAAAGCGTAGCTTTGTGGACGAGACTTCGTCGAGCCTCACAACCCGGTAATGGTCGAAACAGGAATCGTGCGGCAAGGTTTTCAGGGGTAGCTCCCCTAGGGTATGACCATTCCTTCTGGAAAAGGGTAGTATCATGGTATGGAGCCCAGATACTTAATCATGTGGATACACTTTCTTTATGATGTGTGATGTTGGTTATCGAGCGCTCGGATAAGGTCCCAAAGGACCGGGGGTGGCATATCTGAGGTTTCTTTTATCCCTTGGGAAAAGGGGTTGCCGGCCTTGTTTGGCAGAGAACAGTTGGTTCTCGGAACGTCCCGCCAGAGGCGTTTCTTTCGTGGAATAGGAAGTTCCTTAGCCTGACCATTTGTTGGAAATCCAAACAAAACAATACGAACCCTGTACGGTTTTAGTTGTATTACCTGCCATGGAATGTGGTGGTAACCTGCTATTGAACATGGTAGCTATAGTAGGCATAAGTGCGAAATGTCTATGCTGGCTAAGATTTATATTCTACTTTCGAAATTGTTTTCTGCACTATGCACTAGTAATAATATCAAATGATTTGATTTTGCGTAGTAAGCATCTTTGACTATCATAAGAAGAAATCTCCTCCAATTCTGCGTCTGCATTGTGTGTGTGGTGGGAGGTCTTATGGTAGTTTCATTTTCCAAAAGCATTGCGAATTGACTTTAAAATTCTCTGCTATTTGTTTTAAAGATAAACTGTTTTTGTTGCTCACACCAGTCTTGCTATATTACAGCATGATAGGGGATTCTCGCTTCGCAGTTAGGTGGCGAACGGGAGACTCTTACCCCTACATGTCCCTGAGAGGGATGGGTTGGTTAGGCAGAGGCCGTGACAGTCGAGAGGCTGGCCGTAAAAGCAAGTTTGGGGTATCATTGTCAGCCACGGTGGGACTGGGATGGTTGCAAAGCCTACCGGTGGCCGCTGTTTGCGAACCTTGACATTTGGTATCAGAGCTAAGGTTGAACTTTAGCTCAGGAGTATAACACGTTAAGTAGCTCATCAGAGATAGAGTGAAGTAAACTCTAGAATGAGTATTTCTCAGATATCCGTTTGAACGTCTCAGTAAATTCTCTTACTATCCGCTGATAGTGAGTATGAGTGCAAGAAGAAGACGAGATAGGGGACGAGGGAATACGACTATCAATGGTCAATACCCTGCAACAGTGGAAACAATCTTTCTCTATCAATCTCCTTTGATTCGTTTCCAAATTCTTTTCATTTCTTCGTATCATCTACAAGAAGTTTCGGTGTGATGATGGCTCTACGAACCGTTGTAGGAGATTCTTATTTCGTATCTTCATCGACTTCTTATCAGCCTTTTCGATTTAAACTCTAATGAATATGAATTTGAAATTGAAAATTTTAAATTGAGTTAAATTGATTAATAGAATATGAAGCTAAAAATTGAATTATATCGATAAAACGATATCGTTTAAAACCGAATTTGAAATTCTATTGTAAATTCTTTTGAATACCGAAGTCCGAAGAGGGATAAATTGGTATGTATTCTGAGATATTCCGACTTGAGTTTGGAATCCATATCTTGTGTTTGAGGAGTTATAGGAGATCGAATCTGTCTATCTCTGTTGTTTTCGTGCCTGCGAATTTCGAGGACGAAATTCTTTTAAGGGGGGAAATTTGTAACGACCCTGAAATTTAAATTTATTTAAATTAATAATTAAATGAATTTTTGAATTAAATTGAGTAATTAAATAAATTTTTGATAAAAATTTGTAAATTTAATTAGGAAAATTGGAGCGAGTTTCCCCGGATCGTAATTTAAATTGTTAAATCATTTAGATTTAATAATATTGTAAATATTGTACATATATGTGAATATATATGTATTTTAGCATATATGAGTAAATTTGAAATTATAAATAATATATATGAATTTGTTTTTAATTTGGATTTAAATTTTAAATAAATGGTTTAATAATAATTAATAATAATAATAATAATACATATTAGAATTTATGGTTAATAATAAATTGAATTATAAATTTAACATCATATTAAAAATATAGGAATTTACTTATATTACGAAATGATAGGATTTAAAGGAAAATAAATATGATAAATTATATAAGTTATAAAATACAAAGTAAACCATTTGCTAAACCTTAACAATAAAATAAAAATAAGAAGTTCACTCATATTCATAAGAAATAAAACAAACAAAAATAATAAAACAAAAATATAATCTCACTTATATTACAAAGTGATAAAATAAAACAAAAGAAATACACATTCAATAATTTAAAAGAAGAAGATAAAACAAATACAACTACCTATATACAAACAAATACAATACAAAGTAATAGAAAATAAGTCTAGGCAAATAAACAAACAAGGTAATAAATACAAGTTAATAAACTAGTATCTCCAGCCGAAATGAAATTTACAAGTACAAGAAAATTGCAACTTCTCCATAAATGCAAGCCTTACCATATCACTTCAGCATGCTTGGTATTGTACTAGCAAAACAGTTTATCACCCTGTACATTTTCTTTCTGTATATCAAACATCTACATTTCGTTCATTCGAAACTGGGAAAAATAAAGTAGCATCATCTCAAAACTCAACAATACCAATCAGTTCAAATAAGAAGATCAAAAAGAAGTTCCAGATTTAACTTCAAATTCATGAAGCAAAGCAAGTAGCAGATCAAACAAGCTAAAAACAAATCATTGCAGATTCAAAACTATTTGCAACAAACATAAAGCTCTGTTCTTCTCTGCCATTTTCAAGTGAGCAACTTCAAATTTTTCTAAAACCAGTTTTTCTTTTTATTTTTAATTGCCTGTGAATCTGTGAGCAACTTGTTTTTTCCAAACTTCTTTGTTTTCACCAGTGAGTAAACATCATATGAAAGTTTAGTCAGCTAATTAGTGAATAATTTATGTCTTTATATATATTTTTCCTTTGCTTTAACTCTGAGGGTATACAGATGCATATGCAATTTTCACAGTATCAAGTATTCAAGAATTCTCTGTTTATTTCACAGAGTATATGACCACTAAAAAAATTCAATATCTCACAATCTACTTAGAGTTAGGAGGTGATGTCAAAGGCAGAGGCGTGGATTAAAGTAAGGACTTTGATCTAAAAATAATTTTATGAAGTATGAATCTATACAAGAGGAAATATTTAAGTTTTACAGATAAAACTTTAAAACTTGAAAATTTTCGAATACAACAAAACCTTGATTCAGGGATTTAACTTGAACCCTTACCTAAAATGTTGATTTTTAAAACGAATTTGATGATTTTTAGTGGGCTATTGTGATGGCAGTTTTAAGATAAACAAAAAGGAGTCTTCGGCCAAATTCAGGCGATCGGAGGAGTTTGGGGTGGTCGGGTTACGTAAGGAGGAGGAGGAGCCTACGTCGGTCGAAGGAAAAATGGCTGGAGGTAGCATCATCCACGGTGGCGACTACGGTGATCGTTTTTGTTTCGTAAACCTAATTTTAGTGGCTCTCGAACTCTTGCTCACCGCAACCTCCACGACGCGTCGAGTTGCGCGACATTTGAAGGGAAGAAAGCTAGGTGGATGTCGGAGCTGTGGTCAGAAGTGAAGAGCCTCTGGTGGTCGGAGAGATGATCGCGAAGTTGTTATTGGGGACGAAAGTCTGGGCAAGGTCGATTGAAATGCCTGTTTTCGAACGAGAGCTCGTGTAGGGTGTTGGATCGATCTGGGGCGTTGTTGATGAGTTCTTCGACGGAACGGAGAGGAGAGAGTTGGTCGGAGATCGTTGAGGAGTCGTGCACGTGCACGGGTTGGTGGCGTGTCAGTTGTGTGATTTGGGTAACGTAGTTGGGTCTCGGGGAAGTATCGGGGAAAAAGAGGATCTGGCTCGAGTTGAAGGGGTAGATGACTCGAGTCATACTCGAGTAGATTGAGTGTAGCCTGTAGGATCTTTCAAAGAAAACTTAAATAAGTTTAAGTTTGAAATAAGGGGGAAATAGCAGGGGAACTCGGGTTTAGACCCGAGTGGCATTCGGGTATGACCCGAAGTAAGTCCAATCCAGTTTCTTTAAAAAAAAAAGGTTTTTAAATGAAGATTTTTGAAATTTAAAACAAAATTGGTTAAAAACTTTCTCTATAAAATTACTTTATAAACATCAATTGTTTTCTTAACATTTGTTAAGAAGTTTTAAATTTTTGTTAGTCTAAATTTTGTTAAGTAAGGTTAATGGTAATGATAAAATGCTTTAAAATGAAATGATAATTATGTCATTTATTAAGATAATGGTTTAGCTTAAGATAATTTAAGTTTTAATGATGTAGGGATTAATTAAGTTAATTAAATAAATCTTAAAAAGTTGAAATAATTAATAAAAATGATTAAAGATAATTACTTAATTATAAGTAATTAATTAATGATTTAAGTTTGATTAACCAAGTAATTAAGGAATGATTAATTAAGGATAATCAATTAATTAAAGGTTAATTAAATTAATGTGATTTGTTAAGAAATAATTAATGATAATTAATTAAAGATTTATTAATCAATGCAAGTGGTTAGGAATGATCACTTATTGAGATTTTATTAATTAAAGTAATTAATTAAAGATAATTAATTAAATGGTGAATTTAATAATTAAAGGTTAATTAATTTATTATAAATGGTTAATTTATAAATGATTAAAGAATTATTAATCAGAATGATTTGTAATTAATTAATATTAATTAACCAAGATTAGAAATTCATATGAAATTAATCTGATTTGAATAAATCAGATAATTAACTGACCTTACCTATGAATGTTTGAATTCTATTGAATGTTGAATTGTTTGATATCCCTGATATATGATGCTTTGTGATACATCCTGATTTTTGTTGTGATCTGTAGTTTACTTACCTGTGATATATATATGTGATCTGTGAATGAACGATAAGCGTTATAGTTATATCGCTTATCAACTATATCCTGTATTTTGTTATGTGATGATTGATGTTGCACTATTGTGTGTGAAACCCCTGGACCACACTTATACACACACAAAAATGGATTTCACGTGGAAATCGGTTAAGTCACAGATAATTTAAATCTGATGTTTTTGAAATTGAAAATTTTAATTTCAATTGATTTTGAAATTTGAAATTCGGGGTTAAAGTAAAAAGCTTTTGAAATGGATTTTCAAAGATAAAAGTTATTTTAAATAACTTAACCGAGTTTTGAAAATTTAAATAGTTAGATTTAAATTGGGATTCAAGTTTGAAATTAAGCTATGATTTGGAAACTAGGGAGTAAAGATGATATAAATGTGTTTATATGAATTTAAACCATTTTGAAAGTATAAGTTGGGAATTTGGATTTAACCCAAGAACCTTAACTCGTATAAATGAATCAGATTTCCAGAATGAAAATTATTGTTTTCAAAGAATAAAAGCTTTTAGATAAGAAATGAAATTCCAATTTAGGTAAAGGAATTTCAAGTGAATTGAAAAATGGATTTTTCAAGTTATGAATGAATTCTTTTCGAAAGCTATGAATTAAATCTGTTTATTTTTAACAGATTTAAAACGATGTTTTGTTAAACCATTCGAAATGAAATTGTTTTGAAAGCTATTTGTTAAATCTTTGATTTAAAGATTCAACGAATTAATTAAATTGAAAGGGAAATTGATTTGGAAAATCTGTGAATGAATCTTTGTGAAATTAAGTGAACTTTGTGAATTGAATCTTTTTGTTTAAAAAAAGATTAAAATGGTAATTTGTTAAACCATTTGAAAAGAAAGTATGTTTTTAAATATTTCGCTCACTATTCGGGTTAGCCGGGAAAGGACCTTTGGGTCGTATAACTCATTCCGAATAGTGATACGTCATATATGGATAGCATTTGAAGATCGGTGTTGAAGACCGGATATTTTCGAAAATGAAAGGACAACCTGTCGAATGTCTCTGCACTGGGTAGCTCCCGGTATAGAGATTTATATCACTCTTTTTGTGATGGGAAGTCCGGACGTGATTGAAAGTTATCCGGAATTGCAAGGGCTTCGTGAGAAGTGCCTTCGGTTCTGTTCGAACCCGGAACAGACTTATATGGATACATGTCTGACATTACACTTTGAGATATAAAGCCGATTTCTTTCAAATACATTTCTGTTTGGTGGTGGAGAATTTATTCTCTTAGCTTAACACCCTTCTCTGAGACATACGAGCTCAGAGGTTATGTAGTTGAAATTTATCAGCGATATATCCCAATTTGGTAATGTGGCATGCTGAGTGCTGCCGTGTGATGATCAATGTTTGATCATTTGTGATATGATCATTTGTTTGATCATTTATCTTTGTGATCATAGGTTGATCATCTGTTGACCCAAAGCGTGGCTTTTTGAAAAAGCGTAGCTTTGTGGACGAGACTTCGTCGAGCCTCACAACCCGGTAATGGTCGAAACAGGAATCGTGCGGCAAGGTTTTCAGGGGTAGCTCCCCTAGGGTATGACCATTCCTTCTGGAAAAGGGTAGTATCATGGTATGGAGCCCAGATACTTAATCATGTGGATACACTTTCTTTATGATGTGTGATGTTGGTTATCGAGCGCTCGGATAAGGTCCCAAAGGACCGGGGGTGGCATATCTGAGGTTTCTTTTATCCCTTGGGAAAAGGGGTTGCCGGCCTTGTTTGGCAGAGAACAGTTGGTTCTCGGAACGTCCCGCCAGAGGCGTTTCTTTCGTGGAATAGGAAGTTCCTTAGCCTGACCATTTGTTGGAAATCCAAACAAAACAATACGAACCCTGTACGGTTTTAGTTGTATTACCTGCCATGGAATGTGGTGGTAACCTGCTATTGAACATGGTAGCTATAGTAGGCATAAGTGCGAAATGTCTATGCTGGCTAAGATTTATATTCTACTTTCGAAATTGTTTTCTGCACTATGCACTAGTAATAATATCAAATGATTTGATTTTGCGTAGTAAGCATCTTTGACTATCATAAGAAGAAATCTCCTCCAATTCTGCGTCTGCATTGTGTGTGTGGTGGGAGGTCTTATGGTAGTTTCATTTTCCAAAAGCATTGCGAATTGACTTTAAAATTCTCTGCTATTTGTTTTAAAGATAAACTGTTTTTGTTGCTCACACCAGTCTTGCTATATTACAGCATGATAGGGGATTCTCGCTTCGCAGTTAGGTGGCGAACGGGAGACTCTTACCCCTACATGTCCCTGAGAGGGATGGGTTGGTTAGGCAGAGGCCGTGACAGTCGAGAGGCTGGCCGTAAAAGCAAGTTTGGGGTATCATTGTCAGCCACGGTGGGACTGGGATGGTTGCAAAGCCTACCGGTGGCCGCTGTTTGCGAACCTTGACATTTGGTATCAGAGCTAAGGTTGAACTTTAGCTCAGGAGTATAACACGTTAAGTAGCTCATCAGAGATAGAGTGAAGTAAACTCTAGAATGAGTATTTCTCAGATATCCGTTTGAACGTCTCAGTAAATTCTCTTACTATCCGCTGATAGTGAGTATGAGTGCAAGAAGAAGACGAGATAGGGGACGAGGGAATACGACTATCAATGGTCAATACCCTGCAACAGTGGAAACAATCTTTCTCTATCAATCTCCTTTGATTCGTTTCCAAATTCTTTTCATTTCTTCGTATCATCTACAAGAAGTTTCGGTGTGATGATGGCTCTACGAACCGTTGTAGGAGATTCTTATTTCGTATCTTCATCGACTTCTTATCAGCCTTTTCGATTTAAACTCTAATGAATATGAATTTGAAATTGAAAATTTTAAATTGAGTTAAATTGATTAATAGAATATGAAGCTAAAAATTGAATTATATCGATAAAACGATATCGTTTAAAACCGAATTTGAAATTCTATTGTAAATTCTTTTGAATACCGAAGTCCGAAGAGGGATAAATTGGTATGTATTCTGAGATATTCCGACTTGAGTTTGGAATCCATATCTTGTGTTTGAGGAGTTATAGGAGATCGAATCTGTCTATCTCTGTTGTTTTCGTGCCTGCGAATTTCGAGGACGAAATTCTTTTAAGGGGGGAAATTTGTAACGACCCTGAAATTTAAATTTATTTAAATTAATAATTAAATGAATTTTTGAATTAAATTGAGTAATTAAATAAATTTTTGATAAAAATTTGTAAATTTAATTAGGAAAATTGGAGCGAGTTTCCCCGGATCGTAATTTAAATTGTTAAATCATTTAGATTTAATAATATTGTAAATATTGTACATATATGTGAATATATATGTATTTTAGCATATATGAGTAAATTTGAAATTATAAATAATATATATGAATTTGTTTTTAATTTGGATTTAAATTTTAAATAAATGGTTTAATAATAATTAATAATAATAATAATAATACATATTAGAATTTATGGTTAATAATAAATTGAATTATAAATTTAACATCATATTAAAAATATAGGAATTTACTTATATTACGAAATGATAGGATTTAAAGGAAAATAAATATGATAAATTATATAAGTTATAAAATACAAAGTAAACCATTTGCTAAACCTTAACAATAAAATAAAAATAAGAAGTTCACTCATATTCATAAGAAATAAAACAAACAAAAATAATAAAACAAAAATATAATCTCACTTATATTACAAAGTGATAAAATAAAACAAAAGAAATACACATTCAATAATTTAAAAGAAGAAGATAAAACAAATACAACTACCTATATACAAACAAATACAATACAAAGTAATAGAAAATAAGTCTAGGCAAATAAACAAACAAGGTAATAAATACAAGTTAATAAACTAGTATCTCCAGCCGAAATGAAATTTACAAGTACAAGAAAATTGCAACTTCTCCATAAATGCAAGCCTTACCATATCACTTCAGCATGCTTGGTATTGTACTAGCAAAACAGTTTATCACCCTGTACATTTTCTTTCTGTATATCAAACATCTACATTTCGTTCATTCGAAACTGGGAAAAATAAAGTAGCATCATCTCAAAACTCAACAATACCAATCAGTTCAAATAAGAAGATCAAAAAGAAGTTCCAGATTTAACTTCAAATTCATGAAGCAAAGCAAGTAGCAGATCAAACAAGCTAAAAACAAATCATTGCAGATTCAAAACTATTTGCAACAAACATAAAGCTCTGTTCTTCTCTGCCATTTTCAAGTGAGCAACTTCAAATTTTTCTAAAACCAGTTTTTCTTTTTATTTTTAATTGCCTGTGAATCTGTGAGCAACTTGTTTTTTCCAAACTTCTTTGTTTTCACCAGTGAGTAAACATCATATGAAAGTTTAGTCAGCTAATTAGTGAATAATTTATGTCTTTATATATATTTTTCCTTTGCTTTAACTCTGAGGGTATACAGATGCATATGCAATTTTCACAGTATCAAGTATTCAAGAATTCTCTGTTTATTTCACAGAGTATATGACCACTAAAAAAATTCAATATCTCACAATCTACTTAGAGTTAGGAGGTGATGTCAAAGGCAGAGGCGTGGATTAAAGTAAGGACTTTGATCTAAAAATAATTTTATGAAGTATGAATCTATACAAGAGGAAATATTTAAGTTTTACAGATAAAACTTTAAAACTTGAAAATTTTCGAATACAACAAAACCTTGATTCAGGGATTTAACTTGAACCCTTACCTAAAATGTTGATTTTTAAAACGAATTTGATGATTTTTAGTGGGCTATTGTGATGGCAGTTTTAAGATAAACAAAAAGGAGTCTTCGGCCAAATTCAGGCGATCGGAGGAGTTTGGGGTGGTCGGGTTACGTAAGGAGGAGGAGGAGCCTACGTCGGTCGAAGGAAAAATGGCTGGAGGTAGCATCATCCACGGTGGCGACTACGGTGATCGTTTTTGTTTCGTAAACCTAATTTTAGTGGCTCTCGAACTCTTGCTCACCGCAACCTCCACGACGCGTCGAGTTGCGCGACATTTGAAGGGAAGAAAGCTAGGTGGATGTCGGAGCTGTGGTCAGAAGTGAAGAGCCTCTGGTGGTCGGAGAGATGATCGCGAAGTTGTTATTGGGGACGAAAGTCTGGGCAAGGTCGATTGAAATGCCTGTTTTCGAACGAGAGCTCGTGTAGGGTGTTGGATCGATCTGGGGCGTTGTTGATGAGTTCTTCGACGGAACGGAGAGGAGAGAGTTGGTCGGAGATCGTTGAGGAGTCGTGCACGTGCACGGGTTGGTGGCGTGTCAGTTGTGTGATTTGGGTAACGTAGTTGGGTCTCGGGGAAGTATCGGGGAAAAAGAGGATCTGGCTCGAGTTGAAGGGGTAGATGACTCGAGTCATACTCGAGTAGATTGAGTGTAGCCTGTAGGATCTTTCAAAGAAAACTTAAATAAGTTTAAGTTTGAAATAAGGGGGAAATAGCAGGGGAACTCGGGTTTAGACCCGAGTGGCATTCGGGTATGACCCGAAGTAAGTCCAATCCAGTTTCTTTAAAAAAAAAGGTTTTTAAATGAAGATTTTTGAAATTTAAAACAAAATTGGTTAAAAACTTTCTCTATAAAATTACTTTATAAACATCAATTGTTTTCTTAACATTTGTTAAGAAGTTTTAAATTTTTGTTAGTCTAAATTTTGTTAAGTAAGGTTAATGGTAATGATAAAATGCTTTAAAATGAAATGATAATTATGTCATTTATTAAGATAATGGTTTAGCTTAAGATAATTTAAGTTTTAATGATGTAGGGATTAATTAAGTTAATTAAATAAATCTTAAAAAGTTGAAATAATTAATAAAAATGATTAAAGATAATTACTTAATTATAAGTAATTAATTAATGATTTAAGTTTGATTAACCAAGTAATTAAGGAATGATTAATTAAGGATAATCAATTAATTAAAGGTTAATTAAATTAATGTGATTTGTTAAGAAATAATTAATGATAATTAATTAAAGATTTATTAATCAATGCAAGTGGTTAGGAATGATCACTTATTGAGATTTTATTAATTAAAGTAATTAATTAAAGATAATTAATTAAATGGTGAATTTAATAATTAAAGGTTAATTAATTTATTATAAATGGTTAATTTATAAATGATTAAAGAATTATTAATCAGAATGATTTGTAATTAATTAATATTAATTAACCAAGATTAGAAATTCATATGAAATTAATCTGATTTGAATAAATCAGATAATTAACTGACCTTACCTATGAATGTTTGAATTCTATTGAATGTTGAATTGTTTGATATCCCTGATATATGATGCTTTGTGATACATCCTGATTTTTGTTGTGATCTGTAGTTTACTTACCTGTGATATATATATGTGATCTGTGAATGAACGATAAGCGTTATAGTTATATCGCTTATCAACTATATCCTGTATTTTGTTATGTGATGATTGATGTTGCACTATTGTGTGTGAAACCCCTGGACCACACTTATACACACACAAAAATGGATTTCACGTGGAAATCGGTTAAGTCACAGATAATTTAAATCTGATGTTTTTGAAATTGAAAATTTTAATTTCAATTGATTTTGAAATTTGAAATTCGGGGTTAAAGTAAAAAGCTTTTGAAATGGATTTTCAAAGATAAAAGTTATTTTAAATAACTTAACCGAGTTTTGAAAATTTAAATAGTTAGATTTAAATTGGGATTCAAGTTTGAAATTAAGCTATGATTTGGAAACTAGGGAGTAAAGATGATATAAATGTGTTTATATGAATTTAAACCATTTTGAAAGTATAAGTTGGGAATTTGGATTTAACCCAAGAACCTTAACTCATATAAATGAATCAGATTTCCAAAATGAAAACTATTGTTTTCAAAGAATAAAAGCTTTTAGATAAGAAATGAAATTCCAATTTAGGTAAAGGAATTTCAAGTGAATTGAAAAATGGATTTTTCAAGTTATGAATGAATTCTTTTCGAAAGCTATGAATTAAATCTGTTTATTTTTAACAGATTTAAAACGATGTTTTGTTAAACCATTCGAAATGAAATTGTTTTGAAAGCTATTTGTTAAATCTTTGATTTAAAGATTCAACGAATTAATTAAATTGAAAGGGAAATTGATTTGGAAAATCTGTGAATGAATCTTTGTGAAATTAAGTGAACTTTGTGAATTGAATCTTTTTGTTTAAAAAAAGATTAAAATGGTAATTTGTTAAACCATTTGAAAAGAAAGTATGTTTTTAAATATTTCGCTCACTATTCGGGTTAGCCGGGAAAGGACCTTTGGGTCGTATAACTCATTCCGAATAGTGATACGTCGTATATGGATAGCATTTGAAGATCGGTGTTGAAGACCGGATATTTTCGAAAATGAAAGGACAACCTGTCGAATGTCTCTGCATTGGGTAGCTCCCGGTATAGAGATTTATATCACTCTTTTTGTGATGGGAAGTCCGGACGTGATTGAAAGTTATCCGGAATTGCAAGGGCTTCGTGAGAAGTGCCTTCGGTTCTGTTCGAACCCGGAACAGACTTATATGGATACATGTCTGACATTACACTTTGAGATATAAAGCCGATTTCTTTCAAATACATTTCTGTTTGGTGGTGGAGAATTTATTCTCTTAGCTTAACACCCTTCTCTGAGACATACGAGCTCAGAGGTTATGTAGTTGAAATTTATCAGCGATATATCCCAATTTGGTAATGTGGCATGCTGAGTGCTGCTGTGTGATGATCAGTGTTTGATCATTTGTGATATGATCATTTGTTTGATCATTTATCTTTGTGATCATAGGTTGATCATCTGTTGACCCAAAGCGTGGCTTTTTGAAAAAGCGTAGCTTTGTGGACGAGACTTCGTCGAGCCTCACAACCCGGTAATGGTCGAAACAGGAATCATGCAGCAAGGTTTTCAGGGGTAGCTCCCCTAGGGTATGACCATTCCTTCTGGAAAAGGGTAGTATCATGGTATGGAGCCCAGATACTTACTCATGTGTATACACTTTCTTTATAATGTGTGATGTTGGTTATCGAGCGCTCGGATAAGGTCCCAAAGGACCGGGGGTGGCATATCTGAGGTTTCTTTTATCCCTTGGGAAAAGGGGTTGCCGGCCTTGTTTGGCAGAGAACAGTTGGTTCTCGGAACGTCCCGCCAGAGGCGTTTCTTTCGTGGAATAGGAAGTTCCTTAGCCTGACCATTTGTTGGAAATCCAAACAAAACAATACGAGCCCTGTACGGTTTTAGTTGTATTACCTGCCATGGAATGTGGTGGTAACCTGCTATTGAACATGGTAGTTATAGTAGGCATAAGTGCGAAATGTCTATGCTGGCTAAGATTTATATTCTACTTTCGAAATTGTTTTCTGCACTATGCACTAGTAATAATATCAAATGATTTGATTTTGCGTAATAAGCATCTTTGACTATCATAAGAAGAAATCTCCTCCAATTCTGCGTTTGCATTGTGTGTGTGGTGGGAGGTCTTATGGTAGTTTCATTTTCCAAAAGCATTGCGAATTGACTTTAAAATTCTCTGCTATTTGTTTTAAAGATAAACTGTTTTTGTTGCTCACACCAGTCCCATGACTGATCCGGAGTTTATTGTTTCTTTCCTAAACTCTGGATGCTCAAAATTTTTCAACACGAGCAGTCTAGAGTTTGGTTTTTCAGATAGTCAGATTAGTAGGTTATCTGGAGCTAGTTCAGTCTTTGGATCGGACTGCACTTGCTTATCTTGGTGTATCGTTATTGGGAGTTCAAGCTATTTCTGGATTAGTGCTTTGAAGATGGAGAATATCCGCTGCTGATGTTATCGTTTTCTTTTCCGCTGCTATTTATTGTATCATATCTCTGATGTATATAGATATTCATTGTATCATCATTGTATCTGGATATTGTATCAGATGTTGTATATCTATATTCTTTTTATTCCGCTGTGATATTTACTTAACTGTGTTATAAGCTCCGGCGACTCGGATTTGAACGCTCGAATCTACGACATTCGAGTACGATGTAAAGTATGGATGTCGATTTTCGAACGCGAAAATCTGGGACGTTACAAGTACTTGGAGCAAATATAACTGCAGGATGTGACACCTGCTGTCGATCAGACTATAGTGACCGGTTAATCGGTCACCCTAGGGTGGTCGACGGTGGTCTCGATTTGGAGCTATTTTACTTTAGGCCATGTGTGTGTTCTGTTTTTCAAACAAAAATATAAAAAAATTCTATAATTAAAATATGATAAATACAAACCAAAATTTACATTTGAAATATGCCTTTGAGAAAGGACTTTTATGTGATAAAATTTATTTAATTAGTAAAATTTGAAAATGATTTTTGGAAGAATTTGATAATCTAAAAATGAAATTTTTGCTAGTTTAAAATATAGGAAAGAAGTTTTTCAATTTTAGGGAAATTATTTTAGGAGTTTTAAATTCCTATCTGTAATAGAGAGAAATTGCATTTTTTATTTTTAAATTTTTATAGAAGCTTTTGAAATAAATAAGTGTATTTCAGAGTAAATAAATATAAACCCTTCCCTAATTAAATTGTGTGTATTGCATGGATGAGCGAGGATATTGAATAAATAGAGTTATAATACCTAGCGGCATGGAATGTTCGATAATATTTCTCTAGTTATTCTTTTAACTTATTGTATAGAATAATTAAGTAGCAAGTATAATTTACGGGCATTGAGTAAACGAATGAGTAATACTAGGTGGTATGGGACACATGAGTTGATATTTGTTTAATTACTTTTTGTAAGTAAACGTCACTTACTTAGGGATGAGTAATACGGGTATTACATGGAATTGCGAACAGAGGTTGTAACGACCCAGATTTTTGGTCGTTGATTTTGTAATATTAAATTAGTTTAAATATTAAAATGATTGGGGTTAAAAGGTTGGATAATTTAAAATTCCAAATATTGTGATTTTATCATAGTTAATAATTCAAATTCAAATACTGTAACTATTAAAATATTTGATTTGGGGATTTAATATTGAATAATGATTCAAATAACTGGATTTTAAATTGAATATCAATTAAATTTATTTAATCGACTAATTTAACTCATTTTAAATAAATAGATAATAACGACGAATTCAACTGTTAATTCAATTGCAGTAATAACAGTCGAATAAATAATCAGACATCTATTGCTAATCTTTCAAATCGATTTCTGTAGACATATTTTTTATTTTTTTATTTGGTTTTTTCATTAATTTTCGAAAATATTGAAATTTTCATTTGACAATTTATCGACAAACGGTAGTGTTTTTGTGATTTTTCAGAACTAGATAACCGGTGTATATTATTATTGTGCTGGGATCGCATTATTGTTCTGAGCATGATCGTGTTTTTGTTGGTCGATTCGAGGTCCGTATGTGAACGGAAAACGGTGCAGCGAGATACGAGGAAAAATTAAAATATATCCAAGTCAACTAGACAATTCGTACTGGGCCGCCGCATTCTTTCTTTTCCCATCTCTTTTTCTCTGATCAAAGAAAAGCAAGCAAGCCTCAAGTTTGTTTACTTGTCTCCAACAAGTATCGTGCATTAATTCACTAAAAAGAAAAAAAACATAAAAACATACAAAAAAACAAAATAACAATGGCATTTTGAGATTGCTAAAATCTCGTTCTTCTGCTCTTCCCTCCAAAAGCTAGATGGATCCATTAATAAATTATCGGATCAAATTGCCCAGAACCCAACCAGATTGGAATCCAAACTCCTCCGCCCGCTGCTGTCTTCCTCTTCCACCCGCCTCACTGCTCCAACCTCTCATCCCTCCCTGCTTTCGTTCGTTTCCAATCCAAATCGAAAGAAGGCCCATACTTTTCTTGTTCGCCGATCACCACAGCAGCATCAAATAAGATTTGCAGCAACCTCTTTTGTTGCTAAGCCAAAGTTATTGATCTTCTCCGAGTAGTTGTAACAGCTCGTTGACAGATTTGCATAGGAAAATGTATGTGGCATGAAGTGCTCATGCATAAGGGACGTGAGGCGGTGGAGTTTGGCTAAGGGCTGTTATGCTTGGATATGCATGATGTGGTAGTGATTGATGAGGATATATGTTGGCTTTGCTGTCTTTGGCTTTGAAGTGGAAAGGAAGCAAGGCAGAGGTGGACTCGGCCATGAAAGATGGAGGAGGGGGGAGCACGAGGAGTGCAGGTTGGTATGGTGGCAGTGGAGGAAGCAGTATGGATGTGCATGTGTGTGTTTATTCGTGTGTGAGCTGGGAAGAAGGGCCGAGACTTGTTATTGCATGGAAGGACAGGGAGTGAGGGGAGATGGCCTCGGTAAGCAGTCCAGGTGGTGGTGGCTTGACGTGCTTGGCCTTGTTGGTTTTAGTCTGGCTATAGGCGGGAAGAAGGAGAATGGGGAGGATGCATATTCAGTGTATATAGGAAGTATGCATTTTACTGTTTGTTCCAAGTGTTTTTGCATAAAAACCCAAAATAATGTGTTCTTTTGCATAACGTGGTGGGAAACTTGTTTTCTGGCATTAGAAGATTTGGGATCTAGGTTCATGTGTGGGCTCGGCCCATTTGTGTTGGTGTGGATCTATTTTGAATTTGGTTTAATAAATTAAATAAATGTGGAAACTCTGAAATTTATAACTTAATTTCTCATTCGAGGTCCAAATTTAACACGACGAGTTGCGTTGATTTCGTACCAACAAATTCTACAGCATAGAGTTGGTTTGTCAACAGATGGAGCTTGTTGAATTTTACCCTGGATTCGAACGTCGTTCGAATTTAGCCGAAATCAGAACGTGAAGGCGACAACTAGAATCGAGGTGAGTGTTTTATAACGCTCATAATGTACTAAAGTTTTCTGATGTTCGTTAAATTGATATCATGAAGTTATTTATTTTATTGACTATCATTTGGTAGTTAAATTGACGTATAAATTTATATCTGAATTAACTGTAGAAATTAAAATTGACAGTTAAATTTGAATTTGGAATTTAACTGCTAGTAAAATACCCAATATTAATAGTTATGAAATCGTTGTGACTTATTGATTGTTTAGATTGTTGTTTGTGGTGAATGCAACTTGGTTGATATTTGGATGGTTGTAGTTTATTTAATTTATATATGTCCTGTTATCACCTTGTAATTCATTTACAGTATATAAAACTGCAAATCGAATTATTTCAAATAAACTAAGAAATAGGTTGAAATGATATATGCTTATCACATTTATTTTGGATTGAAATGATATATATCCATCCTTGAATTAAATTGAAATAACCGATTCACTTGGCTGTAGGATAGAAAACTATATACAAACACTGGATTGGTTAAATTAAATGATTTAAAATTTTTATTCGAAACTATCAAAATGATTTGGATTTAAAGAAATAGAATCGGATTTATGGAAATCGATTTTTTTCAAACTTTAGCTCAAATTGTGGAATTAAATTGTGTTAAACGAAATCGTTTAAAAATGACATTTGAGATTTTGAAGTATAATTGGAATATGATTTGAGTTTTTGAAATTTATTGTCTTAAAGGACTTGGATTTTTATTCAAACTTCAAGATATTGCTAAGTAAAAGTAATTTAAATCGATATTTCAATGATTGAGATCGAAATTGAATTATTTTAAAGATTTGAATCTTAAAGTAAGTATTGAAGTTAAATTTAATTTAAGGGATTAATATCGATATTTTGAAAATCGAACTTGAATTTATATAAATTGAAATGGTTTAAATTTAAAAATTGAATTGAATTTATTCAAGTTGGAATTGAAATTTAAATCAATTTGAATTGCAAGTAAAATTGAATTAATTCGAAATCGGAATCGGAATCGGATTTATTTGAAATTAAAATGAATTGGTTTGACTTTAAAACTATTTCAAATAATTTTTTTCAATATAAGCTACTTAAAAATCCATCTTTTAAAATATTCAAATTATTTTGATTTCCAAACTATTTTACATTGTAAAACATTTTAAATACTTAAAATTATTTTATATCAAACTATTTTAATTATTTAAACTATTTTTAAACAACCTAAAAATTTAAACTATTTTTCTAAAATTCAAACTGGTCAAAAGGGTGGAGTGTTTATATTTAGATCTCAGATTTAAATACGAATTGGGCTGAAATGAAGTTATAACCTAGATTGAAATCCGAAATAATTTTGGAAGCAAAATCGGGATATTAAGGCGAAAATGATTTTGAAATGAAATGGTATATTTTGAGTAAATATAATGATTTCAAAATGGATTTGATTTTGAAGCGAATATGATATTTTGATATCAAGTATGAACTGTTTTCGAAATGTAAAAGTACCAACCGGTGTGTAAAACGACGTTTGGTTGTTGAAGAGACTAGGGCCAGATATGGACATACTCTCTTTCGATACCGGAACCACTTTAACAACTGTGTACATGAAGTGATGATCCAGAATGAAATGGTTGGATTTGGCGTCGTTTGCTGGATTTAAAGAAAGAGAATGATGATGGATTGGCTTGACGCTTCTGTCAATTTGAAATGACTAAAATAGGAGCCGTACCGGTCAAGCGGGCTAGCTACCCCGAGCGGACACGCTTTTTCGTATTACCATCATTTACATTGTGATTGATTGGTGCGCACCCTCGGATTTTGGGTGTGTTGGACGCGGTGAGCGATCATGGCTATGATGTGTTACCACCAGCCGGGAAGGGTAAACTGGTAGTATCCTACCTTGGACATTGCCTCATGTGCCTTGTCATACTTTTATCCCTATACGAGACCCATACGATTTTGGTTTAGTGTTGTCGTATCACGGCGCATCCCTATCCACCGACGGTTTACTGGTGTTTTATATGCAAACTGTACGACAATGCTTAAAAACGCGTTAGGGGGGGATTAATGTAAAGCCTTAACGCAAAGAAAAATATTTATTTTACTGACTAGACATTATATATGTAGCGTATTCTACTGCATATAAATATTTTGATGGATCCTTAAGAGATGGAAAATCCCATAACATCTCTTGAGTTATTGCACGCACGTTATACACTGGATAGGAGATGTGAAATCTCATAAAAATCTCTGACACTATCACACTCATGTTATATTGATTATCGATTTGACTTGCACAAGGATATTTTAGTCCTGACTCGAGTGTTTTGACTTTTCATTACGCTCGGGTCAGTCCTGAGTTTTTCAGCTTATCGAAGATTATTCTCTGGAGGACGAAGACGAAGATTTGGTATATTATTACTAGTATTATTTCATCATTGTTTGTTCCACTACATTATTTGATTTGCTCTGTTGTATATATAACTCCGATAAATGTTGTATAAATTATAATCAAAAGTATAGTAAACAGCTTCATGAACTGTTTATTTGATTATTATATTTTTTCATTCCGCTGCGGAATTCTGTGTTTGTTTCCTCCTTCTTTCCTTATTTTTCTTAATTAACTCTATTGATTATCTATGTTCCGGATTGTTTGAATTGGACATGTGTGGATTATTGTCGATTTAAACCTTCCAAAATGTGGGTCGTCACAGTTGGTATCAGAGCTTCAGTTTAGCGATAACCATGGCTTTGAGGGGTAACTCATTAGAGATAAGGTCAGTAGCACCCTAGAATGAGTTTGAGTGTATTAATAGATATGAGCGCGTATTTGTTAGTGAATATAATTTTTTTTATTGTGCTGGTTGATTTGTTGAGTGGCTTATGGATTTTGGCAATACGAGTAATTAACGTTATTGATAGGGATCTCTAAACACTTGAACAGAACAATTCGACATAGTATTGTTTTGAAATTGGGTAAATGAAATAATTTTACCCTGATTATATTTTGTAT
The DNA here is from genome assembly GCA_030737815.1 of Allium fistulosum. Lineage (NCBI taxonomy): Eukaryota > Viridiplantae > Streptophyta > Magnoliopsida > Asparagales > Amaryllidaceae > Allium > Allium fistulosum. The sequence continues at coordinate 1,360,770,061 of CM060902.1, read as the reverse complement.
ATAAAGGAATAATTTTCAGAAATTATTATGGTATTTATAGTGTGAATTTGTTGTTAGAAATGATAATATTGATCATTATCGTTTATTGTTTGATTGGTCAATATTCCTAAACTATTAGCTATGATATGATTATAAGAAAATGAAACTGCAGAAATGTGATTTATAAAATATAATTTGCAAGTAAAATGAATATAAAAATTGAGAATTTGAGAAATTTAAATTCCGATGCTTCTGAAAAAGGTTTTCAAGGTTTGGGAAATAATATCAGTATTGTTTAACAGTATATACAAATGCAAATTGTTTTCAAATAAATTTTAAAAAGGAATGAATTCAATACTCCCTTCTTCTGTCGTTGGAAAATAATTTCGGTGATTACTGTGCAGCACCATCGACATTCATTTTCGAGTCTCAAAGTGGAGGAGACTTGTGAGAAGCTTTGCTACGAAATTGTTTTGATAAACGGATTTTGGTTTAAACTCCAAAAGTATGATTTGATATATAAAAGGTATAAGTATGCATACTTATTTCAAATGATTTGAAAGGAACTCGGTATTTAAATTTTTTAAGTTCTATTAATTAATAATCTTTAAATTATTTGAATGAAATGAAATATTTGAATAACCAGAGCTTATAAAATAAGAGAATTAGGAAATCCGAGCTAAAGGTTTCAAGAGACTTTAGAGTTGAAGTGTGCAACTCTTAAATTGAAAGCAAAGAAAATTTAAACAAGTTAAAATAGTGAACATTCTAATTAAGTAAAATGAATCAGATTAATTTGTATAATACCAAATTGCATTCTAATAACATATAATAAGACTTACCAAATGTTAAAAGTTAAAATGATGATTTGGATATGTAATGGGATATTATACAAGTAAACAAAACTTAAAAGTAATTAAAATGTATATAAATGGAAATTTAGTTGTAATAATAAATGTTATATACTTAACTAGTATATTATGAAATGATTAATGACTAAATGGAATAAGTAGATAGAACTTAAGAAAGTAGACAAATGAATCAAATAATATCTTTGTAAATTGGTTACAGAATTAAATATAAATTTGCAAAGAAAATTTTAAATTGAATTTGTAACTTTTGAGATAATTATAAACTTATATAAAGTCATATATAAGAAGTTGGACTTTTATAGAATGATTATAAACTAAAGTGATGATTAATAAAATGTTTCACCAATAAATCTTTTATTAAATAAAATTGTGAAAACAAATGTGAATTAAGTTGTAAAGAAACTCAAGTAAGGATATCAGATTTAATTCATTAATGGGTATAGCATAGTGTGAAAGGTGTTGAACATGAAAATTTGATTTGAGTTTGAGTGGATATAGACTTAAGTGGTGAAGTGGTAATTAATCTAAGAACATTTGTACAAAATGTTTATAATTGACTTAAGAAAATTTTAGGAGAAACTCTTAAGTGAAATCGGTATTAAAGGGATATACTAAGTAAATAATAATTGTGAATAATGAATATAGATGAAATGAATGTGAATGAAAAGAATTTGGTGTAACTATGAATCAATTGGAATAAATACGTAAGTTGTACGTATATTATTTTATTCACATTACGGTTTGATCCAGATTCGAGCACACAATTTCGAGATAATTTATATCGATTCGAGTTAGGATTTTTCACTCGATTCTCGACGACAAACCCTGGATATGGATTTTTGGTTGATTCTGGAAATCTCTATCATAGTATATGGCTATGCAAGGAGAATGACGGTTTCTGATCAAGGAACCAGATCTGAGTCTGCACTAGAGAGTCGTGTGAACGATACTAGTTCAGAAGTGAAATTATGTGAACGAGTGAGCGATTAGATTTGATATTGCGTATGAATGATATATGTACATCGTACGGGCTTAAGTAAAGCAAATGTTGGAAATCGAAAGTGAAAAATATAAAATGAATTCAAATTATATGATTGGATATCATTGGTAAATAAGATGCAGGTATTTAGAACCAAGAAAAATTTGGATTGCCCGACAAAAAGGTACATGTTTAAATTATTATTTGAATTTGATGATTTTATGACTGAGCCACTTGGCTTTTGTTTTCTTTTGCTTATTAGGGCCCGTAGTGGCATTTTGTAGTTATTCCGATCTAGCTGCACAAAGGAGACACTGGCGAGTTTTTATCGAAAATTTAAGGAGTTAGGAAATTTTGAAGAAATTTTTAATAACGAAAGATTGATTTTTGTGATTTTTCAGAACTAAATAACTGGTGTATATTATTATTTTGCTGTGATCGCATTGTTGTTCTGAGCATGATCGTATTTTTGTTGGTTGATTCAGGGTCCGTATGCGAATGGAAAACGGTGCAGTGAGATACCGAGAAAAATTAAAATATATCCAAGTCAACTGGACAATTGGTACTGGGTAGCCGCATTCTTTCTTTTCCCATCTATTTTTCTCTGATCAAAGAAAAGCAAGCAAGCCTCAAGTTTGTTTACTTGTCTCCAACAAATATCGTGCATTAATTCACTAAAAAGAAAAAAAAATAAAAACATACAAAACAAAAACAAAGTAACAATGACATCCTGAGATTGCTAAAATCTTCTTCTTCTGCTCTTCCCTACAAAAGCTAGATGGACCAATTAATAAATTATCGGATCAAATTGCCTAGATCCCAACCCAATTTGAATCCAAAGTCCTCTGCCCACCGCTGTCTTCCTCTTTTGCCCGCCTCACCGCTCCAACCTCTCATCCCCCTGCTCTCGTTTGTTTCTAATCCAAATCAAAAGAACGTCCATCCTTTTCTTGTTCATCGATCGCCACAACAGCATCAAGTAAGATTTACTGCGGCCTCTTTTGTTGCTGAGCCAAAGTTATTGATCTCCTCCGAGTAGTTGTAACAGCTCGTTGCCAGATTTGCGTGGGAAAATGTATGTGACATGAAGTGATCATGCATAAGGGACGTGAGGCAGTGGAGTTTGTCTAAGGGCTGTTATGCTTGGATATGCATGACGTGGCAGTGATTGATGAGATATATGTTGGCTTTGCTGTCTTTGGCTTTGAAGTGGAAAGGAAGCAAGGTAGAGGTTAACTCGGCCATGAAAGATGGAGGAGGGGAGAGCACAAGGAGTGCAGGTTGGTACGGTGGTAGTGGAGGAAGCAGTATGGATGTGCATGTGTGTGTTTATTCGTGTGTTAGCTAGGAAGAAGGGCCGAGACTTGTTCATGCATGGAAGGACAGGCAGTGAGGGGAGATGGCCTCGGTGGGCAGTCCAGGTGGTGATGGCATGACGTGATCGACCATGTTGATTTTAGTCAGGCTATAGGCAGGAAGAAGGAGAATGGGGAGGATGCATATTCATTGTATATAGGAAGTATGCATTTTACTGTTTGTTCCAAGTGTTTTTGCATAAAAACCCAAAATAATGTGTTTTTTTGCACAACGTGGTGGGAAGCTTGTTTGCTGGCATTAGAAGATTTGGGATCTAGGTTCATGTGTGGGCTCGACCCATTTGTGTTGGTGAGGATCTATTTTGAATTTAGTTTAATAAAATAATTAAATGTGGAAACTCTGAAATTTATAACTTAATTTCTCATTCGAGGTCCAAATTTAACACGACGAGTTGCATTGAGTTCGTACCAGGAAATTCTACGGTATGGAATCGGTTTGTCAACCGATGGAGCTTGTTGAATTTACGCTGGATTCGAACGCCGTTCGAATTTACCCAAAATCAGAATGCGAAGGCGATAACTAGAATCGAGGTGAGCGTTTTATAATGCTCACAACGTACTAAAATTTTCTGATGTTCGTTAAATTAATATCATGAAGTTATTTATTTTATTGATTGTCATTTGGTAGTTAAATTGACATATAAATTGATATCTGAATTAACCGTAGAAATTAAAATTGATAGTTAAATTTGAATTTGGAATTTAACTGCTAGTAAAATACCCGATATTAATAGCTATGAAATCGTTGTGACTTATTGATTGTTTGGATGGTTGTTTGTGATGAATGCAAATTGGTTGATGTAACGAACTGTAATTTTAACTATTTTAGATTATTAAATTTAATATAATTTTTGAATTGAAATGGTCAAAAATCAAATTAAATGATTTATTAATGTAATTTATTAGATATGAACTTAGATAAAATTTTAAATAACAAAATTCGATATAAGAAAAAAAATTAACTGTGTAATTTTAGATAATGTAATTTTAGATCAATTTGTGGGCTGGGTTGTTTTTCTTGGGTTTGAGCTGGAGTGAGTTGAAGCAAAGGAAATTAGTTTATTATTAAATAAATCCTTAAACATTAATTTTTTTATTCCTTCTTCATTTTAACCAAATCGACGAACATGTTTTTGTGTCGAGATCCCACCGTAGAGTATTGTCATTCGGAATAATATCGCTGAGTTTCTGTAAATGTAAAATTTAATGATTTTAATATTTAAAGTAAATGAATAAGTACTTTCTTATTTAAATGAATTATTAAATGATCTGTTAAATTTTAATTAGTTAAGAATAAATTATTTTATTTAATTTCTTTGATTAACCAATAATCCGGATTTGAAAAGAAAACTTGACTCAAATTGTTGGAAACAGTTCAGCTCTGAACTGTAAATTTATTTAATATTTATTACTAAATCGCTGATTCAGTTAATAATCTATACTTTGACTGAAATTGGAGTTTCTAAAATTATATATATATATATTAGTAGTATATTGTAAGTTGAATATATTTAAAAGGAAATTTAATTGGATAAAATTTAATGGTTTTGGAAATAGCCTAACTACGAAATGTTTTATATGGAAAATGTTTTCTAAGCAATGGATTACAAATTGGAGATTGGGAATATTTCTAAGGGTTGGAATATCTCGTTATGGGTATAAGGGATTTGAAATTGTTCGATTATTGGATATTGAAGAGATTTGATATATATATATATATATATATATATATCCTTATAAAGGTATTTTTGAAATAAATGTTTGGAAAGAATTATAGAATGGGCGTAGTGATTGCTTATGTGTGTAAATTGATAGTTAAATAACCGACTATCTAATCTGGCCAAATTCGTTGACCGTTTGAAGAGACCGGAATCGGATATCAGCATTATCCAGAACCACTTCGATCCAAGAACCACCACAAACCTTTACGGTATTCATTGTAGGGCCCAATATGCTAGAATTTAATTAATGTAACCAATTCGGCTATTAAATATTGTACTTAGACACTATTATAACACCACTGGATTTTCTGTAAAACTTTTTTGGTTATCGTTAGATAAAAACCCGTCGTATTTATGTGTGACGTGGTCTTATGAGTTACCTTTGTTTTTCGAAGGATTTTGATAAATTAAGTAATTCAAATTTAGTGCGTTTATTCACGCTGGTTTCCAACCTGAATCGGGTGTTACTTTATTGTAATGCTCGGGTCAGACCGAGTATTACAGATTCAGGTTAAGATGCTTTGGAGCTCAGGAGACGAGCTGGATGGTAGAGACGCATTACGCGTACTTGATTATATTCCGCTGTGTATTATAGTCTGTATTTTCAGCATTGGCGTGGATAAGTTATTATAACCGTCCAGATTTATATGTTGATGGTTGTACTCTGATAATTTGTATGTATATTAACAGTTACAGTTCTTTGTATAAAATCTGTTATTATATTATATTTCGTTCCACTACGATTGTGAGAATCTGTATTGTTGTTATTTCTGTTTCTTCTTCTATCTCTTTTCTTCTTAACCCTAACAATATGGTATTTCTGGCACTCGATTGCTCGGCTCGCTATACAGTGAACGTATTAGTGTTGATTTTCGAGGGTCGAAAATACCCGGTCGTTACATGTGGTATCAGAGCTGAAGGTTAAGCGAGAACCTTGACTTTGGTGGGGAATATCCATTAGAGATGGGGTCAGTAATACCCTAGAATGAGTTTGAGTGTATATAAGTATAGGAGAGATCGTATTTGTTAGTGATATAAAAATATTTCGATATTAACAAATGAAATGATTTTAACTTGGATTTATATAGAATACAAAAGAATGAATTCTATAAACTGAAAAAAAATTAATCATGATCGTTGATGGTGAATTGGATGTTATCTCTTGTTGATTGATTTTTTGATATAGATGTGAATATTATCGCTTATTGATTGATGAGTCGTGCTTGGTCAGTTTATAAGCATCGACTATTGACTGTTGATTTGAGCATTTGACTATGTTTGGAAAATTTTGGGTTTTTGAAAAATATTTGATCAATTGAGAAACTGCATGTTTAGCATGGATTTTGAGGTGAATATATATTTTAATTTCCCCTTGTATCATTTTAAAGAGTAATTGATACCTTCCGAAAGTGATATATGAAATATGGTTTATCTTGACATGGTTAATAAAAAAAAGTTATTCAAACTGGAAATTAGTGAGTTTGGATTTCGGGAGTTTTTGAAATTTGTTTAAGAATATAATAGTATAATTTGATATTATTTTCCGAATAGAACTTTTATAAATGGTTTCAAAGTGATTTCGAAAAGGGATTTTCAAAAGATTTAAAAGAAATGTCTTCAAAACGATTTTCAAAACGATTTCAAAGAAAATAAAACTTTAGTAGATTTGCTACTCGATTGTTTAATGAAATTGATTTGATTCAAATCCCTGAAGTATTATTTGATATTCGAAAGGTATACGTATATATCTATTTGTGTCATAGCTCGGATTTTCGACCTTCGAAAATCGACATCAATACGTCCACTGTATTATATGCCGAACAATCGAATGCAGAAAATACCAGATTGTTCGGGAAAAGAAGAAAGAGGTAGAAGAAGGAAATAGAAATAACAACACAAAATCTCACAATCGCAACGAAACAATATATAATAGATAACAACTGATCTTTATACAAAAAGAACTATAACTGTTTTCATACATTACATCATCAGAGTACAACACAAATCAATAGCATAAAACTGGAAAGTTATAATAACTTGTCCTCACAAAAGCTAAATATACAGCCTACAATACACAGCGGAATAATAATCAAGTATGTGTGATACATCTACGTCATCCAACTCATCTCTTGAGCTCCATAGCATCCTATCCTGTATCTGTAATACTTGGTCTGACCCGGGCATTATAATAAAATAACACCCGAGTCAGTCTGGAAAACTAGCGTGAGAAAACACACTCAAATTGAATTATTAAAGTTATCAAAATTCTTTGAAAATCAAAGGTATCTTGTAAGACCACGCCACAAATAAACACGACGGGTTTTTACCTTACGATCACCAAATTACTTTGTATCAAATCCTCTGATATTATAATAGTGTCTAAGTACAAATACTTTTTCAAATAGCTGAAATGCTTGCATCTCACGTTTCAGCATAGTCGGGCACAATCAAAACCGTACGGCGCTTATTGGAGAATGGATTCCATCTGAATGACTAGGCACTGGTGTACCACCTGTCACAGTACACGTCTAGAACAGCGTACCGAGAACCACGCCGGGATCCCCTGCCACACAAAACCAGGCTATCTCTAACCTGGATAGACTGAATATGCTATCACCCTGGGTGTTCCCACCCTCTCACGAGCTCCTTCCATATACCGTAGTAATAATAATATCCGAGGTTATCTAGAAAGGTGATAAACATACTCTAATTAGGTGCGACCCACTTAGCCTTGCTGCATCCCCATGATTTTCAGTCATTCCCGGTTGATGAGGCTAGAGGCTACGATTACCTTTTAAGGAATTTTCACTTAGAATGCTTATTGTCCTCCAATGACAATGTTCTGATAGCATTCATCCATACAAGTCCGTTCCGGGTCCGAACGGAATCGAATGCACTATTCCTACTACATCCTTTTTGGAATCACCCTCAGGATTAGTAGCGATTAGCCCTTGCACTTCACTACTTCATCTTCGACTCCAAGCTCTTGTTTTCACATTGAAACGTACTCGTTGGATCGAAGTGGTTTTTGGATAACAAATCCGATCCCGGTCTCTTCGAAACAACGTTCGATACTTTCGGTAAACTCAACCCCGGTTCTTTAGGAAATACACAGACGAAAATAAGATTGGAGATCACCTACTAACCGTTAGTGGATGTATTTCCTTATAAACGTCCTAGAAGAACGAAACGAGTTTATACGTATAGTATAGCACCTCGAACGGTAACTGTACCATATAAATCCTATATTTCTCCTGGATATTTCCAAAGTTATATTTGGGTCCATATTTGATAGTCGGTTATTTAGCTATCAAATAACAATCATTCAACCAAATATTTCATTTTCCATTGGAAACACTAAATCTCATTTTTATTTAATTCTAATAAATTAAATCTCTTTATGCAATATATTTACATCTTTCGAGTTAAGTAAATTCGCCAAAACTATTCTTTCAAAGATATTGTGAAACCTTTAAAATAATTTTGGAAAGTACAACTGTGGTATCAATCCATGGATTCATAGCTCAATGGTTACGTCTCTATCCCAGAGAAATCCAAGACTTAACTGTAGGCACTCATTGCCTTCGATTACGCTATGCGAGTATACCGATACTTCCCGAAAACTCTATTTAATAATTTTCAAAATAATACTTACGAAATTTCTATAATAATTTTCCAAGTTAACTTTAGACAAGACTATTTCTTAAATAAAAGCTATTATATAAAATATTAATATTGAATAATTATCCTTTTTAAATAATAATACTGGTTAAACCTTTAATAATAATTATCTACTATAACTAACTTAATTAATATTTACTTTAATAAATTTAAAACAATTAAATAATAAATTTTTCTAAAACATTCTTTTAAACACTTTTAAGTTTCTAATTAATACTTAAAAATCTTTCTTTTAAAGTAAACTTAACTTTTTCGGAAAATATATTTTCAACTCCAATATGGCCAATCTAATTATTTTATAAATCCCTCTCGATTTATTTCCAGCTTGATATACGTTCCAATTCCGTAAATTTCTTTTCACATTTCTAAAAATAAAATACTATTTACTTTTAAAACGATTTACCCATTTCCTTATAAATTCCTATCATGAATTTATAATTCTTTAAATTATCCACTAATAATTCTTCACTTTATTTTATAAACTTCGTTTATAATTCCCCTGATCTCATCTCCCGTTTATCACTGTTTTCACAGCACTTAATCGATTTTAAATCGATTCTCTAAATTAAATTCCATCTTAAAATTAATTTCTTAGTTAACCTAATTTTTTTCCAAAACCCACTAATTTCAGATTCACTTCCTTTTAATGATTTAAAATCTTATTTAAATCTGGAACATCAATTTCATATTTTATTTTCAAAATTCCCCTTTTATTTCCCAAACTATTTAAATCTTAAATTTAAAAATACATTCTTTTATACTTAAAACAATATCGCTTAAGTTCTTATTTTTAAAAACCCTTCACTCACATTTATTCAAAAATCTCTATTTTTTCCATATTCCGGGATTATTAAATAGGATTTTAAAAATCAAACTATTTATTTTTCCCAAATTCATTAATTTTTAATTTATCCAACTTTACTATAAATATTTTACTTTAAAATTCCTTTCTTTCCTTTAAAAAAATTCAATAATCATATTTTTGATATTTTAAAATGCCAAAAATATATCCAGCTATACCATAGTATCTAATAAATTCAATTTCCAATATAATCTAGCACAGATTATTCAAATAAATCATATCACTGAATATAAAATTAATTTCAACATTTTTGAGGAATCCAGTTGGATCCCTCTAACCTATTTCCCTGCATCCACACATGTGAATACAATATAAAAATACCAATCCCACCTCGAGGGGGATATCGCAGTATATAGGGTCATCCGCTATTATGCGGGGCGCATAGGGTCTCATCCGCTATATAAATGCGGGAATATCAATCACTCCAATATATATATATATATATACACTACTATATATAATATCACATCTAGACCGATAATAATTATTAATTTTAATCAATCAACCAATAATTAAATTTACTATTTAAAATTAACTATGGTAATCCAAATTTGAGCGAGATTAACTCACTTTTATTTCCAGATCGTCAAAACGTTCCGGATGGAATCGAACATCGTTCGATATCAACGTACATTCGATAAGCTCCGTTCTAAGGCAAACTCGCTCCATACACAGCTTTCATCATTACGAACGTAACAGGACCAATTGGGTTCAGTTAGGACCTAAAACCAATAAGATATGTATATTATACACTTAAAATTTTAAGATAGAACTAGTTCAAAGAAATAAAACCTTTATTATCCTACCAATCATAATCACAGCCCACAAACCTCCAAGCCCTCCTGTCCTCCTCTATCCCCTTCTCTTTGTTTTCTTTATTTTTTTAATACAGCCCACAACCCAAACAAAGGAAAAACAACAGGCTTCTTATTCCCTTCAATTCCTGTACACGCACGAAATGCAACCATGGCGTTCACGCACGTCCCCTTTCCCTCAACACTCGATGAAATCACCTCACGACTTCACCAGCGAGTATCTCACACAAATCTCCACCTTCCGGACCACTCACGTCGAAGCTCGAATGTCACGTACGGGAATTTTCGACTTTCGAAAATTCGACATCGATACTCACTTTATCGACTGACGAGCAATCGAGTGCCGGAAACTCCAATAGTGAGGGTTTTAGATAAAGAAAAAGAAGAAAAGATAGAAGAAAAAGAGAAGAAGAAGAAAGAAGAACAACAGAACAACATCAGAACAGAAAACAATATCAGAATCTTACACATCGCAGCGGAACAATATACAATAGATAATTACTAGTCCTTTAAAAACAAAGAACTATATCATTTTATTCATACATCAATCAGAGTAAATATACAACAATAGACAGTTATATAAACTTGTCCTCATACAGAATACACAGCGGAATAAATATATCAGATACAAATACTACGACTCGTCATCCAGCTTATCTCCAAAGCTCCAGAATATCCAGACTATCCTGATAACATAACTCTAGGCTGCCTGTGTGGAAATTGGTGGGCACCCAGAGTTTAGAAGGGAACAATAAACTCCGAGTCAGTCATGGTGACCGGTGTGAGATCGTAAAACAGTTATTCTTTAAAATAAACAACAGGAAGATTTTAAAGTCAATTCGAGATGCTTTTGGAAAATGAAACTACCATAAGACCTCCCGCCACACACACAATGCAAACGCAGAATTGGAGGAGATTTCTTCTTATGATAGTCAAAGATGCTTACTACGCAAAATCAAATTCTTTTTGATATTATTATTAGTGCATAGTGTAGAAAACATTTCGAAAGTATAATATTAATCTTAGCCAGCATAGGCATTCCGCACTTATGCCTACTATAGCTACTATGTTCAATAGCAGGTTACCGCCACATTCCATAGCAGGTAATACAACTAAAACCGTACAAGTCACGTATTGTTTCTTTGGATTTCCAATAAATGGTCAGGCTAAGGAACTTCCAATCCACGATGGGTACGTCCCTGGAATAGACGACCCGAGAACCTAACCGGATCTCTGCCAACACAAGGCCGGGTTACCTCTGCAAAAATAGGTAACTACTGACACGCGTATGCCATCCCCCGATCGTAACCGATCTTCCCGAGGATCCCCGATTTCCAACAAACCACATAGATAATAATGCAGCAACCACATAGGTTAAGTATCTGGGCTCCATACCATGATACCACCTCTATCCAGAAGGAATGACATACACTAAGGGGCGCTACTCCCTAGAACCTTGCCGCATCCTTCCTGTTTCGACCATTTCTGGGGTGTGAGGCTCGACGAAGTCTCGTCCACAAAGCTACGCTTTCTACAAAGCCCTGCTTCGGGTCAAACAAAATGATCAACCTATGATCACAAAGATATAAGATCAAACAAATGATCATATCACAAATGATCAAACACTGATCATTTCACAGCAACACTCAGTATGCCACGTTACCAAATTGGGAGTATATCGCTGATAAATTTCAACTACATAACCTCTGAGCTCGTACGTCTCAGAGAAGGGTGTTAAGCTAAGAGAATAAATTCTCCGCCACCAACAGAAATGTATTTGAAAGGAATCAGCTTTATATCTCAAATTGTAACGTCAGACACACAATCCATACAAGTCTATTCCGGGATCGAACAGAACCGAAGGCACTTCTCACGAAGCCCTTGCATATCCGGATAATTTTCTAATCACGTCCGGACTTCCCGTCACTAAGGGTGATAAAACCTCTAAATCGGAGATCAGCCGATGTAGAGTAACTCGACGGTAATCCTTCCGTTTTCAAAAATATCCGGTCTTCAACACCGGTCTTCAAATGCAATTCATATCGACGTATCACATATTCGGAATGGGTTATACGACCCCATGGTCCTTTCCCGGCTAACCCGAATAGTGAGCGATTATTCAAAAATAAGTGTGGCATTCAAATTCATCCAATTCACAACAAATATCCATTCAAGGTAATTATTGATAGTCGGTTATTTAACTATCAATAAAGATGCGCAACATCATCAGATTCCAAATAATTTTCCAAATTATTTATCTTCCAAAATATCTTTTACTAGATATAAAATTTCCACACTTAATCATTTGAAAAACAATTTCAAATCAATTTCCACATTTCATTTTATCTTTGAAGATAAAATCTCAAAACAGTTCATTTCATTTTGGAAAACATTCCATACTTATTTAATAATAAGTGTTTCACAAATCTTTTATTTTCAACATTTGAAAATATTCGATATACTTAAATCAAAATCAAAATTTAAGTATAAATTCATTCTTTAAGGAAATCATTCTTTTAATACCTTTATTTGAGTCAAAACGAATGTTACGTAAAACATCGTTACGACGACTCAAAATCACTAGTATAGGGATTCGAAATTTAGATAGATAGGTAAATCCCAATACTAGATAAAAACATTTCCTTTCGGAAATCATTTACTATAACAACAGTGTTATAGTCCACCATTTCCTTATTCCTCGAAAAGGTCTATTTCAACAATGAATGTTGAAATCTATGATTTCGATTCATAATACATTTTAAAACTTTTAAAATGTTTAACTTCATTTTTAATATCACTTCCTCAAAAATAAATCCATTTTACTTAAAAATATATTCACTGTCCAAAATCGTGAATATACTTCCCTAACCACATTTCAATCTTTCCTACACATTTATTTCAAAGATAATTCGCTATCCAAAATCGCGAATATATTTCCTTTAATAACCTCCTATATTTGATTTACCAAATTTAATTGATTTCGAATTTATAAAACAACGTTTATAAATTCTCTTTCTATTTTATAACAACTTTGACTTATAAAATCTTCTTTTTTATTAACTTCGATCAATATTCCATTTAAAGGCAAAAACCCATTTTATAAGTAAAATTTCTTATAATCTTTTATTCTACAATTCCATTCATTTTATAACTTCATACTTTATAAATCTATAAACTTCAAATTTTATAAATCTATAAACTTCAAATCTTCACAATTTATAATTCTATAAATTTCCTATCTTTACAACTTATAAAACTCGTTTTAAATTCCAATAATCTTAATTGATAAATATCAATTTTGTGCATCTTGTACATACATCGTTTTTTTAATAATTCAAAATTCCAATTTAAACTATTTTATAGATTAGTTAACTATTTATTTCAAAAATCATCTTTTGGTTATATTTCACAAACCTTATAATTTCCATAACTTTAAATCTATAACATTTATTTATTTAAGATAAATAATTCCAAAAATTTAATAAATCGTATACTTACAAATAATCACTTTAAAAATCTCTTTTAAAGTTAAAATCGTTATTTTTAAACTTCAAAATTTTGAATCCAATGATGCAACGCATCAATTAGTCCATCACAACAGTCAATATCATATATCAATATGATAACAGATCTATATCAATATATCTGTAAATAAATAAATACTGGTGAGGAATCCAGTTGGATCCCTCCAACCTGTTTCCCTGCATCCAAAGACATTAGCACAATACCAATTCCGCTCCAGTACGGAATTATCGCGGTATATGGGTTTTATAAAAATCCGCTTACTAACGGCGCAATAGGGTCTCATCCGCTATACGAGGCGGGAAATCAATCAATCCAATATATACATATGCCAATATGTATATATTGCTATATATATATAGATATATCCTACTATATCTAATATCACATCCAATATAGCAATCAAATCAAGCAATAAATAACTGAAAATTCCACTTTCATTTTTGAGTGAGAAAAATCTCACCTTAGCTTTTAATTTTCGATCCATTTCCAATCCAATTTGTTTCCTTGACTTTATTCGACCTTGTATAACAATTTTTTAGACAATCGATTAATATCCGAGATGATCGAACAATTAAATTTCCATTTTAAAATCTTAATTCAACAAATAAATTAAATTTTAAGCTAGTGATTTTATTAATATTCGAAAAATTCGAACAATTCATTTCATTTTATAATTCGACTTAACTAATAATTAGTTTAAACAAATAATTTGACTTTTAATAAAATTTTCCCTTTAAAACCCCTTTTTAAAATAACCAAATTTCTTTTTACTGTATATACACAATCGTATATAAATCTTTAAATTGAGATAAATTGTTTTATAAACTTACTGCTATTATCATTTTCATTATTCGAGGAATTTAAAATAGACTTAGCTTAACAAATTATAAATAGAGATCGAATACTCACTGCAACTCGCGAAAACTTCCCCGAAAAAAAAACGAACTGCCCAGTATCACGAGAGAAACCCCACTGTCAGAGTTCGCCTTCAACATCACCTGAAACCACCAGATTTTTTTTCACCGCAACCATCTACTGTCGCGAACCCTAGAATGCCTCGCCAAAGCCAGTCGCGAAGCCCAACCCTCTTGACTTCGCCGCGAATCCCACCACTGCAATTTAACGAGACTGAAATCGAGACATCCCTTCGACTGCGACGCCTACAGCCTGACACGTCGCCACTCCTCAAAACCCTAGCGTCGCGATCGAGTTTCACCGCAGTTTGAAACGAGAACCAACTCACGAGCCACCATCTCCGTGAGACCCTCACTCCACCTTCATGCGATTCGAGCCGCCGCCTGCTTCCCACGCGATTACGTTCGATCGCGTTATCGCCTCTTGAATTGATTTTAGTCGCCATGGTATGAGAGGGAACGAGCTCGATCGCCAAAAATGTTTTCCTCTGGTCATTCGACTTAAATGGTGAATCCACTCTTCATTCGAACTGAAATAGGAGAAGAGGGAGAATGGAGTTTATTTGATCTCGATTTGGATTAAAAGAAAACGCTCGGCCATTATTTTCTTCTTTGTTTCTGATTTTAGCTTCTGATGGAGGAAAGAATAAAAAGGTACGAAGGAGACAATTTGGGTGCGGGATGTACGTATTGTTGGGTTAAAGAAAGCAATTATTCTTTTCACTTTATTTTTAAATTTGTTTCAAAACAAAGTTCAACGCGTTTATAGGTCGTACACTCACACAACTGCTCCAATTACTACGAAAATTGAAATCCGACAATAATACAATATTACGGATCCAATGGAACTAGTTTCGTCGAATTCCGAGACTGTGCCTCGGACGGCTATTTTTAAATATCGATACGAACGATATAAATTCAAACTGAACAATTCACTCCCAAATTCGATTCTGAAGCTTCTGTTATCTTCAGTATTATCAATATAAAATTTAAAAGCTTTCGAAATATTTTTCTTCAACTTTAAATTGAAGATTCAAATTTTTATTCAGCATTCAATCGATTAAATTTTAAAGTTTAATCGCAAATTTCAAAGTTATATCGGGGATTCAAATTAAATCATCGTTCAAATATTTAAAATTAATTAAATATTCTCAATTTAATTTGTTCAAAATTCTGGGTCGTTACATCGAACCCTTCTACCAAAATGCGTCGAAACCCATAAACCCCAAGCCGTACACACAATCGCACCACCCCTACCATGACCGCACCTCACCATCTTCAGCCTACCACTGCACCCCACCGTCACAAGCCCGATGCCGCCACCGTCGATCCTTAACAACCCCTCTAGCATCCCCAAAAAGAAACCCTAGGTGAAAAACTGCTTCGACCTCACTGTCGACATCCTCAAACTCCAATCGCACCCCGCTAAATGGTAATAAATTGAAGAGAATTCAAAATTTTGAATTTACAAACCTGTTTGGGAATTTTTCATGAACTATGCTTCTCGATTTTGATCTTAAAGTTTTCAAAATCTTTTTTTTCTTTTTTTGAATCCTTTCGACTGTGATGCTTTTTAAAAAGTGAAAAGAGGGGGAAACATATTTGGATAGGTTAGCTATAGTGATTTGAAAAAGAGAAAAGCTGATGTGAAATGTTTATCAAGTCAATGAATATATATATTATTATTTGAATTCAAATCGTCTTGAATTCATAGTTTAAGATCTTGACCTCCTATTAAGGCATGCTGCTAGGCGTTTATGATGTTATACCCCTATTCCGAACGTAATGGAAAAGGTTTCGAGTCCTAATTCGATCGTATGGAGAAGATAGCTTTTGGACCTAATTATTATATTGAATTTTCGATATAAATTTCAGAGCGTTTATATACCGTATGACTAAACGATAACTCCAAACATTACGAAATTTGAAATCCGATAATAATACACTATTACGGATCCAATGAAACTGGTGTCATCAAATTCCGAGACTGTCCCCTCGGAAGGCTATTTTTAAATGTAAATTTAAACGATGTATTTTTAAAATTGAACAAATCAATTTTAAATTGAATTTTAAAGCTTTTATTATCTTTAGTATTATCAATATAAATTTTATAAGCCTTTAAATTATTTTTTTAACAAGTTTAAAACTCCAGATTTACTTATTTACCCATTATTCAATTATTAATTCAATAATTAAATTATCCAATAAATGGTTATATTTGAAATTCAAGTTAAAAATTAACTTTTAAATATTTAGAATCGATTAAATATCCCAATTACAAATATCCAAAATTCTGGGTCGTTACAATTTGAAATGAACCCGCTGATCAATTCTCGAGTTTTCGGATGGAATGATATTATGAACACTTGTACCCTATGCATTGGGACTGATTAATTGATTGTGCATCATGTTGAGATGATTGATTTCCGATCCCAATTTTAAATTGAAATTGATTTTTCTGACTATTCTGAATAGTTGAACACTTCCAAATTGAGAATCAAATTTGATAAGTAAATTGAACAACTTTTAAAAAGCTAAATATTTGATAAGTAAATTGTAAAGCCTATCTTGTATTATTTAAGTACGAAATTTGTTTTGAAATGTTTTTAGTGAAATTTTGCTTTAAGAAATATTCCTGATTAATAAAGGGATAAGAAAAAAAACTTATTTATTTTACAAATTTATTTTAAAAAAGTAGTTTTGATTTATAAAACCTTATTTATTTGCAAAATGATTTTGAAAGCAAATTGTAATTATGTACAAATATGAATCTAGTTTTGAAAAGCTTTTATAATGAAATTGTTTGAGAAATGTTTATGAATAAAATAATAATTTATAATAAATAAAAATTTAAAATAATAATAAAATATAAATTTATAAGGTCAGTTATGTATCAAGGATTGTGTAAAGTATTTGATTTTGGAAAGAAATTGTGGTTTTAAAACTTAGTTACTTACAAAGTGATTTTAGAACGAAAGTTGATTTTATATAGATATGACTTTATGTAAATATGAAACTGAAGGAAATTTTGAAAACTTATGATTGGAATTTTAAAATATATAAATATTGAATATATTTAATTTGAAAAATTATTATTGAAATTATAGATGAATTTAAAGCTGGACCGATATTTGAAAGTGATTGATTTCGAGAACCTTTGACTATATAAAAAATGTTGTTCTGGAAGTTTTCGAACTTATATAAAATGAATTGTATAAGTATGAAGCAATTTCGAAAACTATTGATTTTAAAAGGTACTCGATTTGAAAAGCGATGATCTTACGTATAACGGAATTAAATAAGAATGATATATTCGAAATTGATGATTTAAAAAGGTACTATGTATAGTATGATATACATTTGGAAATTGAAGATATGGGAATACCTTCTGCTTGATTATCCGCTTTGTGGCCACATTGGGGATACATTCTATTGATTATATTGATTGATTTAGGTCGTCCGGACACAAACTCATGAGTTCCTTCGAATTCCATAGCGTAACCTATGGTCTTACGACGCGGCTGCATAGCAAAATCGTAGGGCTGTGAAGGCTTACGGTTATGGATCTTTCCTGAGGGAATCAAGCGAAACCATTGTGTAACTGCGATCTATGGTCATTTTTGGCGTAATCCGCCTGGGTAGAGCGATTTCCCAGAGGTACAGATGTTTCCTGGGGGAACCAGGCAAAACCATTGTGTACCTGCGGTCCACATGGCGTAATTCGAGGGGCAAATGATTGGCTTGAGTCTATGGGTGATAGCGACGTAACAACCAGTGTTACTATTAAGTAGACTACGATCCATGCGAGAGTTTTGAATAGCAAAATTCGTAAAGCAGTGATTGCTCACGGGTTAGGATGCTTCCTGGAGGACCCAGGCGAAACCAGTGTGTATCTGCAATCTATGATTGTTTTGGATGTCATGGCGTAAGTCGTAGGACAGTGGCTGCCTAAAGTCACCTGAGGCCACGTCGCTCTGTCCTCTCGACTTAGTGAGAGAGCTACCTTAGAGACTTCGTTCCATGATGATCCCATTCGTTTGATTTCGATGATTGGATTGTACTTTCCATATCTGTTTTAAAGTTTTCCAAGTATTTTCACTGGGTGTTGAAACGGGTTTACTAAGTACTTAGAGATTTCTAGTCTTGCACCTGATCAACGTATTACTAGATTCTGTAAGAACGAGGATAAACTTGTGGAAACATCGAGTTATCAGAAGTATTTTCGATATAAAAGTATTTCGTTATAAAAGAATTTTTAACAAAGAAATTTTTTCAAACGTTTAAGGATTGAATATAAAAAACCATTTGAATTATTTATTGGTGTAATTAAGAAACCATAGAATAAATACGTAAGTTGTATATTGACCATTCTAATTGCATTTATAGTTTTGATTCAGATTTGAATACACGATTTTAAGGTAATTCATACCTGTCCGATTTAGGATTATTCACTCGATTCTCGATGACGAACACTGATACGAATTTTTGATACGAATCTGAAGTTCTCTATCATAGATTATTACTATGTAAGGAGGATAGAAGTTTCTAATCAAGAAGTCGGATTAAATCCGCACTAGAGTAGTCGAGTTACCAATACTAGTTCGGAAAATAAATTTGCGTATTCAATTAAGAGATCGGAATTTTTATACATACGAATGGTATTTATATATATCGTACGGATCCTAATAAAATGATTATATGCTATGGTTGCTAGATATGATTGTTTCTTGCTCAGGATTCATGTGCTTATTGGTTGCATGTAGTTTGACATCATCCCTATTGGTGTTATTACATTTATGAGTTGCACATAGTTGTATTAATGATTCATATGTTTTATAAGTTAATTATTTTGAGTAAAATATACCGTATGTTAAATTTATCACTTCGTTCCTTTTCGAGGACGAAAAGTTTTGAGTGGGGGAGATTGTAACGAACCTTAATTTTAACTAATTTAGATTATTAAATTTAGTATAAATTTTGAATTAAAATGGTTAAAAATAAAATTGAATGATTTATCAATGTAATTTATTGGATATGAACTTAGATAATATTTTAAATAACAAAATTTGATATGAGGAAAAAATTAACTAATTTTAAATATTGGAATATAAATTTTATAGGTCGAATAGTTCTGATATTTAAAATATCCGAATATATAAATTGATTAAAAACTATATTTAATTATAAATTATAAATTTCTGAATATGATAAATTTTATAGATATATGTATATTAACTCCACCATTAAAATTTAAGATAGAATATCCATATATGTATATAAATATATACAAACTTTATGATATTAAAAAATATATATACGAGTTTATTATATATATGTGTTTATAAGAATATTGTATATGTAAATATATATGTATACATGAATGTATAAAACTTCATAATGGCAAATTTCAAACTTATGTGTATATGTATATGTATATATGTTATATAAAATAGTGAATAGGCAAATATATATATATATATATATGTTTATAAAAGTGTTGTATATGTAAATGTGTATGTGGTAAAATATGTATATAAGAATGTATATACCTATATATATGTGTATAAATATAGATACAAGAAAACATCATGATGGCAAACCTCATTTCAAGCACATATGAAATCTAATCAAACACACAAACATTAAATCAAGTCCCATGAAATCAAATCATTCAAAAAAATCAAATCAAGAAAATAAAATAAAATAAAAATCATGAAATCATAAAGCTTGTAAAAGAAAGCATCCGTCACTTTCTTGCCTAAATGTCTCTTTACCTCTCCTATATATTTATACCCTTGGCCGAGCTTATACTTGTTTACTTGCATGCCAGAAAGAAAGAAAAAATAGAAATCTGCCATTAAATCAAAAAGGGCTGAAGCAGGAGCAAAATAAAACATAGCAGTTGTTCATCTTGGTGAAAGCAGTGAGTAAAACCTTTGCCACTGGTTAACTTTTTATGCATATATATAACTATGAACTTGCTGAAAACTTGTTTTTGCCAAGCATACATGTGTGTATTGTGAATATATGTGAGTACATGTATATATGACATGGTCGGTTAAGCTTAAATAAAACATTATACTCCTTCTTCTATTTCCATGTTTGGTTAAAAACAGCTATGCCTTCACTTCGAAATTCAAAATCTCAACAACTGTTCAGTTTTGAAACTTGATTTCAAAACAAATGTTGTTTGTTTTAGAGTGTAGATTATTTTATAAATTGTTTCATTAAATTTCATCATGTATAGGAGAAGGAAGATGGATGTTACAGTAAGTATCTCAACTTTAGGTCAAATTCGAATATCAAATTTCAACGAATGGATTATATGTTTGAAATCGTTGGTGAAAATTATGATTTTTAAGAGTGGTATGGTGATTTTTAGTGTGGTGTGGAGTGGGAAACATTGGGATGAACGGAATTGGGCGAACTTCGAAATTCCGGCCATATAATCGATTTTGTGGGTGGTCATTGGACGTGGAGGAGGAGCAAAAGATGGGGAACTCATGAAAAATGGTGCAGCATTTTTTTGGGGCTTGTGGAGGCAGGTCGAGGTGGCTTTAGGATTTAAGGGAGTTTGTTCTTTGGCTTTGGTGACACGGCAATGGTAACGTGGAGGAGGCGAGGTAGGGGTGCGGTCCAGGGGGAGAGATGTAGGAGGTTGTGGGGAACCGGGTGGCAAGGTTTGGTGGTCGATGGACAAGGTGGTTGGCGAGGCGAGGGGTTTGATGGGTTCGGCTATTATGCCAGTTTTTGGTTAAGGTTCGAAATTTTGAACGTGGCTTGGGGCCGCGTTTTTAGGTAGGGAGGTGGAGTGTTGTGGTCGATGGCAACTCGGGTGGGTGGTCAACGGTCGTAAAGGATGGCCGTAGATGACGTGCACGTGCACCTATACGTGCATGGTTTGTTTGAGCAAGAAAAAGAAAGAAGAAGGAAGTAAAGAACTGGAGGAAGAAGGGAGAAGAAGGTTTCGGCCTTGTTGTTTTTTTTAGGCCGTGTTTTATTTGTGGGTTGGGTTTGTTTTTCTTGGGTTTAAGCTGGAGTGAGTTGAAGCAAAGGAAATTAGTTTATTATTAAATAAATCCTTAAAAATTAAATTTTTTATTCCTTCTTCATTTTAACCAAATCGACGAACATGTTTTTGTGTCGAGATCCCACCGTAGAGTATTGTCGTTCGAAATAATATCGCTGAGTTTCTGTAAATGTAAAATTTATTGATTTAAATATTTAAAGTAAATGAATAAGTACTTTCTTATATAAATTAATTATTAAATGATCTGTTAAATTTTATTTAGTTAAGAATAAATTATTTTATTTTATTTCTTTGATTAACCAATAATCCGGATTTGAAAATATAACTTGACTCAAATTGTTGGAAACAGTTCAGCTCTGAATTGTAAATTTTTTAATATGATTACTAAATCGCTGATTCAGTTAATAATCTATACTTTGACTGAAATTGGAGTTTCTAAAATTATATATATATATTAGTAGTATATTGTAAGTTGAATATATTTAAAAGGAAATTTAATTGGATAAAATTTAATGGTTTTGGAAATAGCCTAACTACGAAATGTTTTATATGGAAAATGTTTTCTAAGTAATGGATTACAAATTGGAGATTGGGAATATTTCTAAGGGTTAGAAATATCTTGTTTTGGGTATAAGGGATCTGAAATTGTTCAATTATTGGATATTGAAGATATTTGAATATATATATATATATATAAATATATCCTTATAAAGGTATTTTTGAAATAAATGTTTGGAAGGAATTATAGAATGGGCCTAGTGATTGCATATGTGTGTAAATTGATAGTTAAATAACCGACTATCTAATCTGGCCAAATTCGTTGACCAATCGAAGAGACCGAGATCGGATATCAGCATTATTCGGAACCATTTCGTTCTAATAACCACCACAAATCTTTTACGGTATTGATTGTAGGGCCCAGTATGCTAGATTTTAATTAATGTAACCAATTCAGCTATTAAATATGGTACTTAGACACTATTATAATACCACTAGATTTTCTATAAGACTGTTTTGGGTATCGTAAGATAAAAACCCATCTATTTATGTATGACGTGGTCTTATGAGTTACTTTTGTTTTTCGAAAGATTTTGATAACTTAAGTAATTCAAATTTAGTGCGTTTATTCACGCTGGTTTCCAGCCTGACTCGGGTGTTACTTTATTTTAATGGTCGGGTCAGACCGAGTATTACAGATTCAGGTTGGGATGCTTTGGAGCTCAGGAGACGAGATGGATGGCAGAGGCGTATTACGCGTACTTGATTATATTTCGCTGTGTATTATAGTCTGTATTTTCAGCATTGGCGAGGACAAGTTATTATAACCGTCCAAATTTATATGTTGATGGTTGTACTATGATAAATTGTATGTATATTAATAGTTACAGTTCTTTGTATAAAATCTGTTATTATATTATATTTCGTTCCGCTATGATTGTGAGATTCTGTGTTGTTATTTCTATTTCTTCTTCTATCTCTTTTCTTCATAACCCTAACAATCTGGTATTTCCGGCACTCGATAGCTCGGCACTCGAATAGATAAATTTTCTGATATTTAAAATATCTGAATCTATAAATTGATTAAAAACTATATTTAATTTTAAATTATAAATTTCTGAATATGATAAATTTTATAGATATATGTATATTAACTCCACCATTAAAATTTAAGATAGAATATCCATATATGTATATAAATATATACAAGCTTTATGATATTTAAAAATATATATATGAGTTTATATGTGTATATCTGTTTATAAGAATATTGTATATGTAAATAAATATGCATACATGAGTGTATAAAACTTTATAATGGAAAATTTCTAACTTATATGTATATGTATATGTATATATGTTATATAAAATAGTGAATAGGCAAATATATATGTTTATAAAAGTATTGTATATGTAAATATGTATAAGGTAAAATATGTATATAAGAATGTATATACAATATGTATATAAGAATGTATATACCCATATATGTGTATAAATATACATACAAGAAAACATCATGGTGGCAAACCACATTTCAAGCACATATGCAATCTAATCAAACACACAAACATTAAATCAAGTCCAATGAAATCAAATCATTCAAAAAAATCAAATCAAGAAAATAAAATAAAATAAAAATCATGAAATTGTATAGCCTGTACAAGAAAGCATCCGTCACTTTCTTGCCTAAATGTCTTTTTACCTCTCCTATATATTTATACCCTTGGCCGAGCTTATACTTGTTCACTTGCATACCGGAAAGAAAAAAAATTAGAAATCTGCCATTAAATCAAAAAGGGCTAAAGCAGGAGCAAAAAAAAAACATAGTAGTTGTTCATCTTGGTGAAAGCAATGAGTAAAACCTTTGCCACTGGTTAACTTTTTATGCATATACATAACTATGATCTTGCTGAAAACTTGTTTTTGCCAAGTATACATGTGTGTATTGTGAATATATGTGAATACTTGTATATATGACATGGTCAGTTAAGCATAAATAAAACAATGTACTCCTTTTTCTATGTCTATGTTTGGTGAAAAACAACTATGCCTTCACATCGAAATTTAATATCTCAACAACCGTTCAGTTTTGAAATATGATTTTAAAACAAATGTTGTTTGTTTTAGAGTGTAGATTATTTTAAAAATTGTTTCGTTAAATTTCATCATGTAACGACCCGATATTTTGGACCATTCAAATCGATAATAAAACCACACATGTCGGACTTAAATTGCTCAAAATACCACGTTGTAAATAAAAATTTGGCAAAACTCAGAATACACGGTAAATAAATAATCATAAATCACAGACATAGAGTAATATAATGCAGCGGAAACAAAGAAATAGTAGTTCATGAAGCTACTATATAAATACATCAGAGTTGATTAAGATACAACAGGAATACCAAGATACAACAGGAGTAACAGTATGATAATCAGGTACAACTCAGAATACAACTGGAATCAACTAGATAACAAAATGAATAGATATTTGGATCTTCAAAGCAAAACTCCAACTCCAAAGGTGAGTCTCTAATGCTGTATCACTCAGTCTGACCCGAGCGTAAAGCAAAACACAAACACTCGACTCAAGACATACATACTTATACAATGTAAACCAACTCAAGTGAACTGTAATAAAGGTACAAGTAACTTAAAGAATGCTTGGGATCGCCCATTCTTTAAGGATCCATTAAACTATCTACTATGTAGTAATATTCGCTATTATAATAATGTCTAATCATAAAATAAACATACTTTTTAATAGCGTTAAGGGGTTACCCATATAGCCCTTAACACGTAATAGTCCCAGTAGTCTATCCGGTATTAGCATACTCCCAAAACGGGGGCTACCCTTGATACTCCACAGGCTACGGGAGAAATCCCAACTCGTAGTAAAGCTTAATATGGTAGGTGACACGGCACACAAGGCAATGCCAGGGTAGATATACCAAATACGCACACAGGCTGGTGGAAACGCATAGCAGCCACTACCGCTCCACCTCGAACAACACTCCCACCCAAACAAATCACAAAGTAATAGAATGGTATCGAAGAAGTGCGTCCGATCAGAGGTGCTACCTCATTGGCCTAAGATCGCTCCTGTTTTAGCCACCTTATGCCAACTCACGGGAGTTGGGTCCACGTATATACCTTAGGATCGTCGCCACCATCCTACTTCATTCTGGAAACTCCACCGCATACACAGTTGTCAAAGTGGTTTTCGGTATCGACAGAGAGTATGTCCATTTCCGATCCCGGTCTCTTTAACAACCAATCGTTATTATAACCCGTGGTTATAAATTTCAAAATAGTTTATGTTCCAAATCAAAATACATCCTTTAAACCATTTCAAAATCATATCATTTATTTCAAAATAATAAATACTTTCAAACCCAAAACATATCCAATTCAACAATATATCATTTCCATTTCAAAACCAATTCAATAATATATCATTTCCATTTCAAAAATCAAAGCAATAATATATCATTTAAATTCCAAACTAAATCAATATATTTCTTTCAATTTATTTAACTTGAAATATTCTTTTAAATCATATTAAACCAAACCACCTTATAAAGTCATATCCTTAAATCTTCAATTTCAACAAGTTTCAAATTAATATATAATTAAAGACAATTCTTAATTAAATACAATTCCAATTAATTTCATTTCCAAACCATAGTACTTTCAAAGTCATAACAATTCTGAAACCAAACTTTTTGAAACCAAAATACTTGGAAATCATAACACTTGAAATATTGTCATTAGGACCTCATAATACTTAGAAAAATCATAATACTTCTAAATTAATATTCATTACCAAAGTTATAACATTTTAAGTTCATTCATTCAATTATACCAATTTCAAACATTATATTAACTCATAAATTTCAAAGTGGTTTATATTCAAATCAAAATAATTCATTTACACCATTTAAATATGAAGTCATTATACTTACAAATCAAATATTCAATTCCCAAAAATTTAGCCTTTTCTGAGCTCATTTATTCACTTAAATACTTCAAACAATTTAAATTTTCAGCTTTCGCAACACTTAGAAAATGCTACGGCAAGTTACATTTGAAACAATTTAATTAAGCAAAGACAGCATTTAAAAACTGCTGTAATAGTTCAGTTTTAGTTGAAAAATAGTTTAGTTCAACAAAGACAGCATTTACAAAACTGCTGTAATAGTTCAGGTTTAAATTTCAAGTTTCGTTCAATTCTGCAACTACAGCATTCACAAAACTACTGTAATAGCCCTTAGTCAATTTTAGCCTTTAGTTCATTTGTATCAACCACAGCACTTACAAAGTGCTGCAGATTCTATTAGTTCAGTTTTTAGGTTAAATTCAGAAACGATAGCATTTTTGAAGTGCTACTAAAAGAATTTCCAGATTTTAAATAAAATTCCAGCCATATATAAACTTCAATTTAAATCATTTTTTTACATATAAAAAATCATATTTTCCCACTTCAAAATGTTCATTTAAATAGCTTTAAATTATGATTTTTATAAAGTGAATTTTTACAACAAAATCCAATTTTACAAAAATTAATCCAAGTGTACCATTTTCTTATTCTTTTCATTTTTAACAATTTCTCTTTACACTTAAATTTAAATTTCATTTCATAAATAAAACTCAATTTCCATTTTTATTTAATTAACTTAAACTTTCATTAAAAATCAAATCACAAATTTCCAAATTAAGTTTGTTGAAAATCACAATTTTTCCCATTCATTTATTAACATATTTAACACATAGAAAAATCATTTTCACTTTATTAAATCATTTTAAAAACCAAATTTAAATCAAAATATCAAAACTTACATTTTTTTTAAATACTTACAACTTTCAGAAAAATATATAAAATAACCACGGGTCTGTATAATATTTTCTAACCTAGTTCAAGTGATACGGGTAATATATCATTTCAATCCGTAATTTACAAAGAAAAATCCGGGTTCTATCATTTCAAACCCGCAATCCCAAGTTAAATAAAAATAAATAAAAGTCGCTCAGGCTTATAATTTCAGCCCATAACGATCTTTCCTTATTCTAAAGTCCGTTCGGGTATGTATCATTTCAATCCATAGTGATTCTATTCTACAGGGAACTTGTAGTGTGAGAACAGAATATAAATAAACAGTGAAATAAAATAAAATAAAATAGAGGATGTGACAAGTTAATAACATGGTTTAACATCATATAATTTACATCACAGGCAGGTATAACTTGATATAATAATTTCTACACTTTCACTTGCTATCAATTCACAGTTATATAAGTATGAATGTCAGGTGTGATTACTCACCTTTTACACTGGAGTTTGCAAAACAAACACACAAACAGAAATCCGGAAAGCATGAAGGCACGACTAGATTTGGATGGAGAGAGAGCCAAGATGTTAGTCTTGTATTCACAAAATAAACAAAGCAAAATATGAATATAAATACAATACCAAAGTTTAGATTGAAACAAATGGAAACTAGGCTAGACAAATACATCACCTAGCTTATAAATCACTTTTGCTTGACCTTGCCTCAACTTTGCTCGACCACAACACTATATAGGTTCTGCCACACTTGATTTCAGGTTGCTAATGGCCTGGTTTGTATTGGAAATGCAAGTCTAAGTCAAGAATGCCAAGGTTTTGGAAGTTACAAACATGGGAAGTGCAAAAGGCAAGGCAAACAAGGGGGTTTTGGTCAACAATGGTCTCGGTCTATGCATGGTTTGGGCTCGGCCATTCACTGTTCAGGTCAGGTCAGAGGAGAGGGGGATGGTCAAAGGTCATATCATGGTGGTGGTGGAGCAATAGGAGGCTGCCATGGTCAACAATGAAGGTGGTGATGAACTAAAGCTTGGCTATGCAATGTTTTCAAGGGTTTTGGACATTGTTTTGTGGTGTTTGCATCACTTGGTTGCCATGGCCTTATCTGGTCAGAGGGTTAGGAGGTGGTGTTGGCCGTGGATCATGGGGAGGAGGAGGAGTGGTGGTGGTGGGGTCTATGGCCGAGCAAAGCAAGAGGGAATCAAGGCAAAAAAAAGGAAAAATCAATAGAAAAACAAGGAATAAAAAGTAGAAAAAAAATAGGGAGAAGCCATTACCAATTTTCAGATCTGAAGTGGCCGAAATTTGTGATGGAATGAGATGTGTTTTCACATGAGGAGGGAAGTAAATACTCAGGGAAAAAAAAAGGAATGAACGGCAAAAAATTGTGGAGAAGTTATGGTAGGAAATCAAAGGGGTGGAAAGATATAAAGGAAAGAAATCAACGTAACGTATGCCTATAAATTAAAACAGGTAACGTATCTTAATTGATACGTTTCCTATATATTAAAGAAAGATGTATTCAAGAAGCCTTCTAAACCAAATAAATACAAGAAACGTTTAAATAAATACATTTAAAAGATATGCCTTTTAAAGCAATAACATATATATATTGAAACTAGACTTAAAATTTCAAACAAAATGCAATTAACTTTGGAAAATTATAACAACCCTTCTAAACAAATAAAAAGTCAAGTAAATAAAATAAATGCTGAACAAAATAAAGTGGAAATGAAAATAAAATAAGGTTTTAAGAAAATAGAAAAATAAATGAAGAATTACTTTAATTAATTGAAACTAGAAATTAAAAATTGTAAACAAAATACAACTGACATTAGAAAATTTCAATTACACTTTTTAAAATGTTTTAAAACTAAAATATATATACATAACATCATGATACACATGTAAACATAAATTAGAACATGACATGACAACAAAATATTATTTATATAAAATTAAAATAACAATTTTGTTAAATACAACAAATTACATCCAATAGTGTAAAAGGCATAACTTTCACAATATTAATCAGATTTCAACGAAACGAAAGTAGTATACTTGAAATTTTATTTACTTTCATAATAAAAGATAAAATTCAAAAATTCATTTAAATTAAAAGTCAAAGTTTGAACATATTGACCAAAATTCACAGTTCTGGAAAATACTCTATTTATTCATGTTTGGGATTATAATTCACATACAAATCATAACTAATATTTAAAATAACAAAATTTTCCATTTAATAAATAAAATAAAGTTTTTAAATCAGGAAATTCAATTTAAAATAATTACAAAATACAGGGTTGTTACACTCTCCTCCACTCAAAACTTTTCGTCCCCGAAAAGGAATGAGGTACGGGATAACACAGAAAAAGATATAATGAAATAGGATTAAGACAAGATGACAAGAAGATTGAAATTATACCTGATAACTGTTGTTATAGGTAAGTTTAACAAGGTGGAGATGATCTTCCCAAGATCCTCCAGAATCAAGAACACAAGCACGAAAAAGATCATCGAGAATCTGATTCACCCTTTCCGTTTGACCATCCTCAGATTCAGAATAGGGAGAAGTAAGAACCACGGAAGAGATAGAAAAGTTAAATGATGAAGGAAAAGAGAAAGAAAGACTAGAACAAACTTATTAAGCAATATACGAAAAAAAAGATTCATCAAATCAACAAAGAGAGCATGAGCATTAGTCAAACCAAAAGGCATGACTAACTATTCATAGAAAAACCATTCTCAGTACGGAAAGCAGTCTCCGGAATACTTTCCTCAACAACCCTGAGTTTGTGAAAATCAGAGGCAAGATCAAGCTGAAAGAGAACAGTAGCTCCAAGGCTAACCAATTCGAATTTGATTTCCTACTTAGAAGGTAGGAGAATGGAAACAACCAAAAAGAAAATAGATTGGAAAACAAAATAAGATAATAAATTTAAAACCATGAAAATTTCAACTTTCATTATTAATTAATTTCATCCATTTGATTTCACTTAGGTTAAATAAATCTTAATTATTTTTAAATCCCATTATCTCATCATCAAATCAACAATTTCTAAAGTCATGAATTTGAACAATCATTTATTATATTTCATCTTTATTCATTTAATTTCATTCTTCTTTATTCCAATTTATTCTTAAATTTATTTCACTTAATATATCAAATCCTATATATATCAAGTTTATTTCACTTATTATAACTATTTCAATTTATTTATAATTTCTTTTAAATATCATTATATTGTAAATTATTCAATTACCCTTTTTCTCTATTTACCTCTATTAATCCTTTATAAATAAAATTTAAGTGTATAACATTTATTATAACTACTTAAGTTTTATTTACAAAAATTATCTTTATAGTGTATGTTCTCCAATTACATATTTAACTTTTAATAATTTAGGTAAGTTATATTGGAATGTAAATGAGTATTACACAAATAAATTCTTTCTAATTCAATTATGCAAGTTTACATATTTATTCAAACTTTTATAATTGAAATTATCCTTTAAGATAAAATTTAAGAATTAGATTTCCGATTAACTTCAAACTATTTTAGAGATAATTAAATATACACAATATATATCCAATCAACTCTTAAATCATATATATTATAAATCAAGTCATATTTAGAAAACCAAATCAATTTAATTCTCCAAAGAAAAACTGTAGCAAAACTACATAATGGTCTCTTCGCTTCGAAACTCGAAGTTAAATGTCGATGATGCTGCAGTAATCACTGAAATTATTTTCCAGCAACAAAGAAAAGAGCACTGATTTACAAATTAAAAATCCTGTGAAACAATTTCTACTAGAAATACTTTTAAATAATATATTCTTTTTAAAACTTTCAAAACAAAGTCCGAAATCATCGGAAATTAAATTCTCACATTCTTGATTTAAATCCATTTAAATTTCCAAATTAATTTATAACCATGTTTAATTATTTAGATATGAAACTAAAGCCAATGATTATAAAATACATGCAAAGTTAAATATTATTTCTTAACACCCAATTCCATTAATTATCAAAAATTCAGAAAATTAACCTTATACATATTATAATTATACAAAATTTATCCATCTACTAAATTTAAAAACCATATTGTGTTAGTTTGCTCTGTTAAAGTGTTTTGGAGATCCTATCGATAGCGTTGATCAGACGAATCGATCGGAAACCCAAATCAACATCAACAACACAATATATAAAACATCTTTAAAATATAAAATTTTCAAATACAAGATTAATTTCCAAAATAAGGATAGGGATTCAGATTTGATGGAATCAAATCAAAGAGAATCCTGATTTGAATATAAGTTGGAGACAAAAGATAAGATGATTAAACAACAGAATAGGGAGTATGGATAAGCCTGTATAAATCGCGGGTAACCTTAACCAGGTCAACCGTGACTTAACGGAAAAGATCATTGTGGATTTTCTAGGTAAATCTACATTCGATATCAAGAGATAAAATTCAGGCATAGCAAGAGATAGTAGCATTGTAAACCAAGGATACAGAAGTCTTCGGTGAATCAATGCTTTTTGTAAAGAAGTTTCACCCCTTTACAAGTCATTAGAATATTGGCGGGACCGCCAATTCATTAGAAAGATTATTCGGAGTGGAGTTATGGGACACTCCAGAATCAAGAAGACACGAATAGGGGAGGACAAAAGTGGACTTTGGAACCGAAGGGAACGCTCCAAAATTCAAAGGAAACCGAATCGAAGAAGAAGGAATTCAAGTTCGAACGAAAGTGATTCTGTAATTAAATTTACCATATATGCTGAGTTTGCCTAAAACCAAAGCTCTGATACCAACTGTAACGACCTGATATTTTGGACAATTCAAATCGACAATAAAACCACACATGTCGGACTTGAATTGCTCAAAATACCGCGTTGTAAATAAAAATTTGGCAAAACTCAGAATATACAGTAAATAAATAATCACAGATCACAAACACAGAGTAATATAATGCAGCGGAAACAAAGAAATAGTAGTTCATGAAGCTACTATATAAATACATCAGAGTTGATTAAGATACAATAGGAATACCAAGATACAACAGGAGTAACAGTATGATAATCAGGTACAACTCAGAATACAACTGGAATCAACTGGATAACTAAATGAATAGATATCTGGATCTTCAATGCAAAACTCCAGCTGCATAGGTGAGTCTCTAATGTTGTATCACTTAGTCTGACCCGAGCGTAAAGCAAAACACAAACACTCGAGTCAGGACATACATACTTATATAATGTAAACCAACTCAAGTGAACTGTAGTAAAGGTACAAGTAACTTAAGGAATGCTTGGGATCACCCATTCTTTAAGGATCCGTTAAACTATCTACTATGTTGTAATATTCGCTATTATAATAATGTCTAATAATAAAATAAACATACTTTTTAATAGCGTTAAGGGGTTACCCATATAGCCCTTAACACGTAATAGTCCCAGTAGTCTATCCAGTATTAGCATACTCCTAAAATGGGGGCTACCCTCGTTACTCCACAGGCTACGGGAGAAATCACAACTCGTAGTAAAGCTCGATATGGTATGTGAAACGGCACACAAGGCAATGCCAGGGTAGATATACCTATTACGCACACGGGCTGGTGGAAACGCATAGCAGCCACTACCGCTCCACCTCGAACAACACTCCCACCCAAACAAATCACAAAGTAATAGAATGGTATCGAAGAAGTGCGTCCGATCAGAGGTGCTACCTCATTGGCCCGAGATCGCTTCTGTTTTAGCCACCTTATGCTAACTCACGGGAGTTGGGTCCACGTATATACCTTAGGATCGTCGCCACCATCCTACTTCATTCTGGAAACTCCACCGCGTACACAGTTGTCAAAGTGGTTTTCGGTATCGCTAGAGAGTATGTCCATATCCGATCCCGGTCTCTTTAACAACCAATCGTTATTATAACCCGTGGTTATAAATTTCAAAATAGTTTATGTTCCAAATCAAAATACATCCTTTAAACCATTTCAAAATCATATCCTTTATTTCAAAATAATACATACTTTCAAACCCAAAACATATCCATTTCAAAACCAATTCAACAATATATCATTTCCATTTCAAAACCAATTCAATAATATATCATTTCCATTTCAAAAATCAAAGCAATAATATATCATTTAAATTCCAAACTAAATCAATATATTTCTTTCAATTTATTTAACTTGAAATATTCTTTTAAATCATATTAAACCAAACCACCTTATAAAGTCATATCCTTAAATCTTCAATTTCAACAAGTTTCAAATTAATATATAATTAAAGACAATTCTTAATTAAATACAATTCCAATTAATTTCATTTCCAAACCATAGTACTTTCAAAGTCATAACAATTCTGAAACCAAACTTTTTGAAACCAAAATACTTGGAAATCATAACACTTGAAATATTGTCATTAGGACTTCATAATACTTAGAAAAATCATAATACTTCTAAATTAATATTCATTACCAAAGTTATAACATTTTAAGTTCATTCATTCAATTATACCAATTTCAAACATTGTATTAACTCATAAATTTCAAAGTGGTTTATATTCAAATCAAATTAATTCATTTACACCATTTAAATATGAAGTCATTATACTTACAAATCAAATATTCAATTCCCAAAAATTTAGCCTTTTCTGAGCTCATTTATTCACTTAAATACTTCAAACAATTTAAATTTTCAGCTTTCGCAACACTTAGAAAATGCTACGGTAAGTTACATTTGAAACAATTTAATTCAGTAAAGACAGCATTTAAAAACTGCTGTAATAGTTCAGTTTTAGTTGAAAAATAGTTTAATTCAGCAAAGACAGCATTTACAAAACTGTTGTAATAGTTCAGGTTTAAATTTCAAGTTTCGTTCAATTCTGCAACTACAGCATTCACAAAACTACTGTAATAGCCCTTAGTCAATTTTAGCCTTTAGTTCATTTGTATCAACCACAGCACTTACAAAGTGCTGCAGATTCTATTTGTTCAGTTTTTAGGTTAAATTCAGAAACGATAGCATTTCTGAAGTGCTTCTAAAAGAATTTCCGGATTTTAAATAAAATTCCAGCCATAAATAAACTTCAATGTAAATCATTTTTTTTACATATAAAAATCAAATTTTCCCACTTCAAAATGTTCATTTAAATACCTTTAACTTATGATTTTTATAAAGTGAATTTTTACAATAAAATCCAATTTTACAAAAATTAATCCAAGTGTACCATTTTCTTATTCTTTTCATTTTTAACAATTTCTCTTTACACTTAAATTTAAATTTCACTTCATAAATAAAACTTAATTTCCATTTTTATTTAATTAACTTAAACTTTCATTAAAAATCAAATCGCAAATTTCCAAATTAAGTTATGTTGAAAATCACAATTTTTCCCATTCATTTATTAACATATTTAACACATAGAAAAATCATTTTCACTTTATTAAATCATTTTAAAAACCAAATTTAAATCAAAATATCAAAACTTACATTTTTTAAAATACTTAAAACTTCCAAAAAAATTTATAAAATAACCACGGGTCTGTATAATATTTTCTAACCTAGGTAAGTGATACAGATAATATATCATATCAATCCGTAATTTACAAAGAAAAATCTGGGTTCTATCATTTCAAACCCGCAATCCCAAGTTAAATAAAAATAAATAAAAGTCGCTCAGGCTTATCATTTCAGCCCATAATGATCTTTCCCTATTCTAAAGTCCATTCGGGTATGTATCATTTTAACCCATAGTGATTCTATTCTACAGGGAACTTGCAGTGTGAACACAGAATATAAATAAACAGTAAAATAAAATAAAATAAAATAGAGGATGTGATAAGTTAATAACAGGGTTTAACATCATATAATTTACATCACAGGCAGGTATAACATGATATAATAATTTCTACACTTTCACTTGCTATCAATTCACAGTTATATAAGTATGAATGTCAGGTGTGATTACTCACCTTTTACGCTGGAGTTTGCAAAACAAACACACAAACAGAAATCCGGAAAGCACGAAGGCACGACTAGATTTGGATGGAGAGCGAGCAAAGATGTTAGTCTTGTATTCACAAAATAAACAAAGCAAAATATGAATATAAATACAATACCAAAGTTTAGATTGAAACAAATGGAAACTAGGCTAGACAAATACATCACCTAGCTTATAAATCACTTTTGCTTGATCTTACCTCAACTTTGCTCGACCACAACACTATATAGGTTCAACCACACTTGATTTCAGGTTGCTAATGGTCTGATTTGTTTTGGAAATGCAAGTCTAAGTCAAGAATGCCAAGGTTTTGGAAGTTACAAACATGGGAAGTGCAAAAGGCAAGGCAAACAAGGGGGTTTTGGTCAACAATGGTCTCGGTCTATGCATGGTTTGGGCTCGGCCATTCACTGTTCAGGTCAGGTAAGAGGAGAGGAGGATGGTCAAAGGTCATATCATGGTGGTGGTGGAGCAATAGGAGGCGGCCATGGTCAACAATGAAGGTGGTGATGAACTAGAGCTCGGCTATGCAATGTTTTCAAGGGTTTTAGACATTGTTTTGTGGTATTGGCATCACTTGGTTGCCATGGCCTGATCTGGTCAGAGGGGTAGGAGATAGTGTTGGCTGTGGATCATGGGGAGGAGGAGGAGTGGTGGTTGGTGGTGGTGGTGGGGTCTATGGCCGAGCAAAGCAAGATGGAATCAAGGCAAAAAAAAAGGAAAAATCAATAGAAAAACAAGGAAGAAAAAGTAGAAAAAAAATAGGGAGAAGCCATTACCAATTTTCAGATCTGAAGTGGCTGAAATTTGTGATGGAATGAGATGTGTTTTCACATGAGGAAGGAAGTAATTACTGACGGCAAAAATAAGGAATGAACGGAAAAAAATTGTGGAGAAGTTATGGTAGGAAATCAAAGGGGTGGAAAGATATAAAGGCAAGAAATCAACGTAACGTATGCCTATAAATTAAAACAGGTAACGTATCTTAATTGATACATTTCATATATATTAAAGAAAGATGTATACAAGAAGCCTTCTAAACCAAAAAAATACAAGAAACGTTTAAATAAATACATTTAAAAGATATGCCTTTTAAAGCAATAACATATATATATTGAAACTAGACTTAAAATTTCAAACAAAATGCAATTAACTTTGGAAAATTATAACAACCCTTCTAAAAAAATAAAAAGTCAAGTAAATAAAATAAATGTTGAACAAAATAAAGTGGAAATGAAAATAAAATAAGGTTTTAAGAAAATAGAAAAATAAATGAAGAATTACTTTAATTAATTGAAACTAGAAATTAAAAATTGTAAACAAAATACAACTGACATTAGAAAATTTCAATTACACTTTTTAAAATGTTTTAAAACTAAAATATATATACATAACATCATGATACACATGTAAACGTAAATTAGAACATGACATGACAACAAAATATTATTTATATAAAATTAAAATAACAATTTTGTTAAATACAACAAATTACATCAAATAGTGTAAAAGGCATAACTTTCACAATATTAATCAGATTTCAACGAAACGAAAAGCAGTATACTTGAAATTTTATTTACTTTCATAATAAAAGATAAAATTAAAAAATTCAAACTTTTAAAAATTTAAATTAAAAGTCAAAGTTTGAACATATTGACCAAAATTCACAGTTCTGGAAAATACTCTATTTATTCATGTTTGGGATTATAATTCACATACAAATCATAACTAATATTTAAAATAACAAAATTTTCCATTTAATAAGTAAAATAAAGTTTTTAAATCAGGAAATTCAATTTAAAATAATTACAAAATACAAGGTTGTTACACTCTCCCCCACTCAAAACTTTTCGTCCCCGAAAAGGAATGAGGTACGGGAAAACACAGAAAAAGATAGAATGAAATAGGATTAAGACAAGATGACAAGAAGATTGAAATTATACCTGATAACTGTTGTTATAGGAAAGTTTAACAAGGTGGAGATGATCTTCCCAAGATCCTCCAGAATCAAGAACACAAGCACGAAAAAGATCATCGAGAATCTGATTCACCCTTTCCATTTGACCGTCCTCGGATTCAGAATAGAGAGAAGTAAGAACCACGAAAGAGATAGAAAAGTTAAATGATGAAGGAAAAGAGAAAGAAAGAAAGACTAGAACAAACTTATTAAGCACAATACGAAAAAAAAGATTCATCAAATCAACAAAGAGAGCATGAGCATTAGTCAAACCAAAAGGCATGATTAACTATTCATAGAAAAACCATTCTCAGTACGGAAAGCAGTCTCGGGAATATTTTCCTCAACAACCCTGAGTTGGTGAAAATCAAAGGCAAGATCAAGCTGAAAGAGAACAGTAGCTCCAAGGCTAACCAATTCGAATTTGATTTCCTACTTAGAAGGTAGGAGAATGGAAACAACCAAAAAGAAAATAGATTGGAAAACAAAATAAGATAATAAATTTAAAACCATGAAAATTTCAACTTACATTAATAATTAATTTCATCCATTTGATTTCACTTAGGTTAAATAAATCTTAATTATTTTTAAATATCATTATCTCATCATCAAATCAACAATTTATAAAGTTATGAATTTGAACAATCATTTATTATATTTCATCTTTATTCATTAAATTTTATTCTTCTTTATTCCAATTTATTCTTAAATTTATTTCACTTAATATATCAAATCCTATATATATCAAGTTTATTTCACTTATTATAGCTATTTCAATTTATTTATAATTTCTTTTAAATATCATTATATTATAAATTATTCAATTACCCTTTTTCTCTATTTACCTCTATTGATCCTTTATAAATAAAATTTAAGTGTATAACATTTATTATAACCACTTAAGTTTTATTTATAAAAATTCTCTTTATAGTGTATGTTCTCCAATTACATATTTAACTTTTAATCATTTATGTAAGTTATATTGGAATGTAAATGAGTATTATACAAATAAATTCTTTCTAATTCAATTATACAAGTTTACTTATTTATTCAAACTTTAATAATTGAAATTATCCTTTAAGATAAAATTTAAGAATTAGATTTCCGATTAACTTCAAACTATTTTAGAGATAATTAAATATACACAATATATATCAAATCAACTCTTAAATCATATATATTATAAATCAAGTCATATTTAGAAAACCAAATCAATTTAATTCTCCAAAGAAAAACTGTACCAAAACTACAGAATGGTCTCTTCGCTTCGAAACTCGAAGATGAATGTCGATGATGCTACAGTCATCACCGAAATTATTTTCCAGCGACAAAGAAAAGAGCACTGATTTACAAATTAAAAATCCTTTGAAACAATTTCTACTAGAAATACTTTTAAATAATATATCCTTTTTCAAACTTTTAAAACAAAGTTCGAAATCATCGGAAATTAAATTCTCACATTCTTGATTTAAATCCATTTAAATTTCCAAATTAATTTATAACCATGTTTAATTATTTAGATATGAAACTAAAGCCAATGATTATAAAGTACATGCAAAGTTAAATATTATTTCTTAATATCAAAAATTCAGAAAATTAACCTTATACATATTATAATTATACAAAATTTATCCATCTACTAAATTTAAAAACCATATTGTGTTAGTTTGCTCTGTTCAAGTGTTTTGGAGATCCTATCGATAGCGTTGATCAGACGAATCGATCGGAAACCCAAATCAACATCAACAACACAATATATAAAACATCTTCAAAATATAAAATTTTCAAATACAAGATTAATTTCCAAAATAAGGATAGGGATTCAGATTTGATGGACTCAAATCGAAGAGAATCCTGATTTGAATATAAGTTGGAGACAAAAGATAAGATGATTAAACAACAGAATATGGAGTATGGATAAGCCTTTATAGTCGTGGGTAACCTTAACCAGGTCAACCGTGACTTAACAGAAAAGATCGTTGTGGATTTTTAGGGTAAATCTACATTCGATCTCAAGAGATAGAATTCAGGCATAGCAAGAGATAGTAGCATTGTAAACCAAGGATACAGAAGTCTTCGGTGAATTAATGCTTTTTGTAAAGAAGTTTCACCCCTTTACAAGTCATTAGAATATTGGCGGGACCGCCAATTCATTAGAAAGATTATTCGGAGTGGAGTTATGGGACACTCCAGAATCAAGAAGACACGAATAGGCGAGGACAAGAGTGGACTTTGGAACCGAAGGAACGTTCCAAAATTCCAAGGAAACTGAATCGAAGAAGAAGGAATTCAAGTTCGAACGAAAGTGATTCTGTAATTAAATTTACCCTATATGCTGAGTTTGCCTAAAACCAGAGCTCTGATACCAACTGTAATGACCCGACATTTTGGACCATTCAAATTGACAATAAAACCACACATGTCGGACTTGAATTACTCAAAATACCGTGTTGTAAATAAAAATTTGGCAAAACTCAGAATATACAGTAAATAAATAATCACATATCACAAACACAGAGTAATATAATGCAGCGGAAACAAAGAAATAGTAGTTCATGAAGCTACTATATAAATACATCAGAGTTGATTAAGATACAATAGTAATACCAAGATACAACAGGAGTAACAGTATGATAATCAGGTACAACTCAGAATACAACTGGAATCAACTGGAGAACAAAATGAATAGATATCTGGATCTTCAAAGCAAAACTCCAGCTCCAAAGGTGAGTCTCTAATGCTGTATCACTCAGTCTGACCCGAGCGTAAAGCAAAACACAAACACTCGAGTCAGGACATACATACTTATACAATGTAAACAAACTCAAGTGAACTGTAATAAAGGTACAAGTAACTTAAGGAATGCTTGGGATCACCCATTCTTTAAGGATCCGTTAAACTATCTACTATGTTGTAATATTCGCTATTATAATAATGTCTAATCATAAAATAAACATACTTTTTAATAGCGTTAAGGGGTTACCCATATAGCCCTTAACACGTAATAGTCCCAGTAGTCTATCCAGTATTAGCATACTCCCAAAATGGGGGCTACCCTCGATACTCCACAGGCTACGGGAGAAATCACAACTCGTAGTAAAGCTCGATATGGTAGGTGACACGACACACAATGCAATGCCAGGGTAGATATACCAATTACGCACACGGGCTGGTAGAAACGCATAGCAGCCACTACCGCTCCACCTCGAACAACACTCCCACCCAAACAAATCACAAAGTAATAGAATGGTATCGAAGAAGTGCGTCCGATCAGAGGTGCTACCTCATTGGCCCGAGATCGCTCCTGTTTTAGCCACCTTATGCCAACTCACTGGAGTTGGGTCCACGTATATACCTTAGGATCGTCGCTACCATCCTACTTCATTCTGGAAACTCCACCGCGTACACAGTTGTCAAAGTGGTTTTCAGTATCGACAGAGAGTATGTCCATATCCGATCCCGGTCTCTTTAACAACCAATCGTTATTATAACCCGTGGTTATAAATTTCAAAATAGTTTATGTTCCAAATCAAAATACATCCTTTAAACCATTTCAAAATAATATCATTTATTTCAAAATAATACATACTTTCAAACCCAAAACATATCCATTTCAAAACCAATTCAACAATATATCATTTCCATTTCAAAACCAATTCAATAATATATCATTTCCATTTC
The DNA here is from genome assembly GCA_030737815.1 of Allium fistulosum. Taxonomy (NCBI): domain Eukaryota; kingdom Viridiplantae; phylum Streptophyta; class Magnoliopsida; order Asparagales; family Amaryllidaceae; genus Allium; species Allium fistulosum. Next base: position 1,360,729,304 of record CM060902.1, on the reverse strand, counting down.
AAAAATCAGAGCAATAATATATCATTTAAATTCCAAACTAAATCAATATATTTCTTTCAATTTATTTAACTTGAAATATTCTTTTAAATCATATTAAACCAAACCACCTTATAAAGTCATATCCTTAAATCTTCAATTTCAACAAGTTTTAAATTAATATATAATTAAAGACAATTCTTAATTAAATACAATTCCAATTAATTTCATTTCCAAACCATAGTACTTTCAAAGTCATAACAATTATGAAACCAAACTTTTTGAAACCAAAATACTTGGAAATCATAACACTTGAGATATTGTCATTAGGACCTCATAATACTTAGAAAAATCATAATACTTCTAAATTAATATTCATTACCAAAGTTATAACATTTTAAGTTCATTCATTCAATTATACCAATTTCAAACATTGTATTAACTCATAAATTTCAAAGTGGTTTATATTCAAATCAAAATAATTCATTTAAACCATTTAAATATGAAGTCATTATACTAACAAATCAAATATTCAATTCCCAAAAATTTAGCCTTTTCTAAGCTCATTTATTCACTTAAATACTTCAAACAATTTAAATTTTCAGCTTTCGCAACACTTAGAAAATGCTACGGTAAGTTACATTTGAAACAATTTAATTCAGCAAATACAGCATTTAAAAACTGTTGTAATAATTCAGTTTTAGTTGAAAAATAGTTTAATTCAGCAAAGACAACATTTAAAAAACTGTTGTAATAGCCCTTAGTCAATTTTAGCCTTTAGTTCATTTGTATCAACCACAGCACTTAAAAAGTGCTGCAGATTCTATTAGTTCAGTTTTTAGGTTAAATTCAGAAACGATAGCATTTCTGAAGTGCTACTAAAAGAATTTTCAGATTTTAAATAAAATTCCAGCCATAAATAAACTTCAATTTAAATCATTTTTTTTACATATAAAAATCATATTTTCTCACTTCAAAATGTTCATTTAAATACCTTTAACTTATGATTTTTATAAAGTGAATTTTTACAATAAAATCCAATTTTACAAAAATTAATCCAAGTGTACCATTTCTTAATCTTTTCATTTTTAACAATTTCTCTTTACACTTAAATTTAAATTTCATTTCATAAATAAAACTTAATTTCCATTTTTATTTTATTAACTTAAACTTTCATTAAAAATCAATCGCAAATTTCCAAATTAAGTTATGTTGAAAATCACAATTTTTCCCATTCATTTATTAACATATTTAACACATAGAAAAATCATTTTCACTTTATTAAATCATTTTAAAAACCAAATTTAAATAAAAATATCAAAACTTACATTTTTTAAAATACTTAAAACTTCTAGAAAAATATATAAAATAACCATGGGTCTGTATAATATTTTCTAACCTAGGTCAAGTGATACGGATAATATATCATTTTAATACGTAATTTACAAAGAAAAATCCGGGTTCTATCATTTCAAACCCGCAATCCCAAGTTAAATAAAAATAAATAAAAGTCGCTCAGGCTTATCATTTCAGCCTATAACGATCTTTCCCTATTCTAAAGTCCATTCGGGTATGTATCATTACAACCCATAGTGATTCTATTCGATAGGGAACTTGTAGCGTGAGAATGGAATATAAATAAACAGTAAAATAAAATAAAATAAAATAGATGATGTGACAAGTTAATAACAGGGTTTAACATCATATAATTTACATCACAGGCAGGTATAACATGATATAATAATTTCTACACTTTCACTTGCTATCAATTCACAGTTATATAAGTATGAATGTCAAGTGTGATTACTCACCTTTTACGCTGGAGTTTGCAAAACAAACACACAAACAGAAATCCGGAAAGCACGAAGGCACGACTAAATTTGGATGGAGAGAGAGCTAAGATGTTAGTCTTTTATTCACAAAATAAACAAAGAAAAATATGAATATAAATACAATACCAAAGTTTAGATTGAAACAAATGGAAACTAGGCTAGACAGATACATCAACTAGCCTCTAAATCACTTTTGCTTGATCTTGCCTCAACTTTGCTCGACCATAACACTATATAGGTTCGGCCATACTTGATTTCAGGTTGCTAATGGTCTGGTTTGGACTGGAAATGCAAGTTAAGTCCAGAATGCCAAGGGTTTGGAAGTTACAAACATGGGAAGTGCAAAAGGCAAAGCAAATAAGGGGTTTTGGTCAACAATGGTCTCGGCCTATGCATGGTTTGGGCTTGGCCATTCACTGTTCAGGTCAGGTCAGAGGAGAGGGGGATGGTTAGAGGACGTATCATGGTGGTGGTGGAGCAATAGGAGGCGGCCATGGTCAACAATGAAGGTGGTGATGAACTAGTGCTCGGCTATGCAATGTTTTCATGGGTTTTGGACATTGTTTTGTGGTGTTTGCATCACTTGGTTGCCATGGCCTGATCTGATCATAGGGGTAGGAGGTGGTGTTGGCCGTGGATTATGGGGAGGAGGAGGAGTGGTGGTTGGTGGTGGTGGTGGGGTCTATGGCCGAGCAAAGCAAGAGGGAATCAAGGCAAAAAAATAGGAAAAATCAATAGAAAAACAAGGAAGAAAAAGTAGAAAAAATAGGGAGAAACCATTACCAATTTTCAGATCTGAAGTGGCCGAAATTTGTGATGGAATGAGATGTGTTTTCACGTGAGAAAGGAAGTAAATACTCACGGCAAAAATAAGGAATGAACGGCAAATTTTTTTGGAGAAGTTATGGTAGGAAATCAAAGGGGTGGAAAGATATAAAGGCAAGAAATCAACGTAACGTATGCCTATAAATTAATACAGATAACGTATCTTAATTGATACGTTTCCTATATATTAAAGAAAGATGTATACAAGAAGCCTTCTAAACCAAATAAATAGAAGAAACGTTTAAATAAATACATTTAAAAGATATGCCTTTTAAAGCAATAACATATATATATTGAAACTAGACTTAAAATTTCAAACAAAATGCAATTAACTTTGGAAAATTATAACAACCCTTCTAAGCAAATAAAAGTCAAGTAAATAAAATAAATACTGAACAAAATAAAGTGGAAATGAAAATAAAATAAGGTTTTAATAAAATAGAAAAATAAATAAAGAATTACTTTAATTAATTGAAACTAGAAATTAAAAATTGTAACAAAATACAACTGACATTAAAAAAATTCAATTACACTTTTTAAAATGTTTTAAAACTAAAATATATATACATAACATCATGATACACATGTAAACATAAATTAGAACATGACATGACAACAAAATATTATTTATATAAACTTAAAATAACAATTTTGTTAAATACAACAAATTACATCCAATAGTGTAAAAGGCAAAACTTTCACAATATTAATCAGATTTCAACGAAACGAAAAGCAGTATACTTGAAATTTTATTTACTTTCATAATAAAAGATAAAATTCAAAAATTCAATCTTTTAAAATTTTAAATTAAAAGTCAAAGTTTGAACATATTGACCAAAATTCATAGTCCTGGAAAATACTCTATTTATTCATGTTTGGGATTATAATTCACATACAAACCATAACTAATATTTAAAATAACAAAATTTTCCATTTAATAAATAAAATAAAGTTTTTAAATCAAGAAATTCAATTTAAAATAATTACAAAATACAGGGTTGTTACACTCTCCCCCACTCAAAACTTTTCGTCCCCGAAAAGGAATGAGGTACGGGAAAACACAGAAAAAGATAGAATGAAATAGGATTAAGACAAGATGACAAGAAGATTGAAATTATACCTGATAACTGTTTTTATAGGTAAGTTTAACAAGGTGGAGATGATCTTCCCAAGATCCTCCAGAATCAAGAACACAAGCACGAAAAAGATCATCGAGAATCTGATTCACCCTTTCCGTTTGACCATCCTCAGATTCAGAATAGGGAGATGTAAGAACCACGGAAGAGATAGAAAAGTTAAATGATGAAGGAAAAGAGAAAGAAAGACTAGAACAAACTTATTAAGCACAATACGAAAAAAAAGATTCATCAAATCAACAAAGAGAGCATGAGCATTAGTCAAACCAAAAGGCATGACTAACTATTCATAGAAAAACCATTCTCAGTACGGAAAGCAGTCTCGGGAATACTTTCCTCAGCAACCCTGAGTTGGTGAAAATCAGAGGCAAGATCAAGCTGAAAGAGAACAGTAGCTCCAAGGCTAACCAATTCGAATTTGATTTCCTACTTAGAAGGTAGGAGAATGGAAACAACCAAAAAGAAAATAGATTGGAAAACAAAATAAGATAATAAATTTAAAACCATGAAATTTTCAACTTACATTAATAATTAATTTCATCCATTTGATTTCACTTAAGTTAAATAAATCTTAATTATTTTTAAACCTCATTATCTCATCATCAAATCAACAATTTATAAAGTCATGAATTTGAACAATCATTTATTATATTTCGTCTTTATTCATTAAATTTCATTCTTCTTTATTCCAATTTATTCTTAAATTTATTTCGCTTAATATATCAAATTCTATATATATTAAGTTTATTTCACTTATTATAACTATTTCAATTTATTTATAATTTCTTTTAAATATCATTATATTGTAAATTATTCAATTACCCTTTTTCTCTATTTACCTTTATTGATCCTTTATAAATAAAATTTAAGTGTATAACATTTATCATAACCACTTAAGTTTTATTTATAAAAATTCTCTTTATAGTGTATGTTCTCCAATTACATATTTAACTTTTAATAATTTAGGTAAGTTATATTGGAATGTAAATGAGTATTATACAAATAAATTCTTTCTAATTCAATTATACAAGTTTACATATTTATTCAAACTTTTATAATTGAAATTATCCTTTAAGATAAAATTTAAGAATTAGATTTCCGATTAACTTCAAACTATTTTAGAGATAATTAAGTATAGACAATATATATCAAATCAACTCTTAAGTCACATATATTATAAATCAAGTCATATTTAGAAAACCAAATCAATTTAATTCTCCAAAAAAAAAACTGTAGCAAAACTATAGAATGGTCTCTTCGCTTCGAAACTCGAAATGAATGTCGACGATGCTGTAGTCATCACCGAAATTATTTTCCAGCGACAAAGAAAAGAGCACTGATTTACAAATTAAAAATCCTTTGAAACAATTTCTACTAGAAATACTTCTAAATAATATATCCTTTTTAAAACTTTCAAAACAAAGTTCGAAATTATCGGAAATTAAATTCTCACATTCTTGATTTAAATCCATTTAAATTTCCAAATTAATTTATAACCATGTTTAATTATTTAGATATGAAACTAAAGCCAATTATAAAATACATGCAAAGTTAAATATTATTTCTTAACACCCAATTCCATTAATTATCAAAATTTCATAAAATTAACCTTATACATATTATAATTATACAAAATTTATCCATCTACTAAATTTAAAAACCATATTGTGTCATTTTGCTCTGTTCAAGTGTTTTGGAGATCCTATCGATAGCGTTGATCAGACGAATCGATCGGAAACCCAAATCAACATCAACAACACAATATATAAAACATCTTTAAAATATAAAATTTTCAAATACAAGATTAATTTCCAAAATAAGGATAGGGATTCGGATTTGATGGACTCAAATCAAAGAGAATCCTAATTTGAATATAAGTTGGAGACAAAAGATAAAATGATTAAACAACATAATAGGGAGTATGGATAAGCCTATATAAATCGCAGGTAACCTTAACCAGGTCAACCGTGACTTAACGGAAAAGATCGTTGTGGATTTTCTATTGTAAATCTACATTCGATCTCAAGAGATAGAATTCAGGCATAGCAAGAGATAGTAGCATTGTAAACCAAGGATACAGAAGTCTTCGGTGAATTAATGCTTTTTGTAAAGAAGTTTCACCCCTTTACAAGTCATTAGAATATTGGCGGGACCGCCAATTCATTAGAAAGATTATTCGGAGTGGAGTTATAGGACACTCCAGAATTAAGAAGACACGAATAGGGGAGGACAAGAGCGGTTGTAAAGGACTGTCGTGGGTGACGTGCACGTGCACATGTACGTGCACGGTTGGTTTGAGCAAGAAAAAAAAAAGAAGGAAGCAAGAAAGAAGAAGGTAGTAAAGAACTGGTGGAAGAAGGGAGAAGAAGGTTTCAGCCTTGTTGTTTTTCTTTTGGGCCATGTTTTATTTGTGGGCTTGGTTTGTTTTTCTTAGGTTTGGGCTGGAGTGAGTTGAAGCAAAGGAAATAAGTTTATTATTAAATAAATCCTTAAACATTAAATTTTTTATTCCTTCTTCATTTTAACCAAATCGACGAACATGTTATTGTGTCGAGATCCCACCGTAGAGTATTGTCATTCGAAATAATATCACCGAGTTTCTGTAAATGTAAAATTTAATGATTTTAATATTTAAAGTAAATGAATAAGTACTTTCTTATTTAAATTAATTATTAAATGATCTGTTAAATTTTAATTAGTTAAGAATAAATTATTTTATTTAATTTCTTTGATTAACCAATAATCTGGATTTGAAAATATAACTTGACTCAAATTGTTGGAAACAGTTCAGCTCTGAATTGTAAATTTATTTAATATTGATTACTAAATCGCTGATTGAGTTAATAATCTATGCTTTGAATGAAATTGGAGTTTCTAAAATTATATATATATATATATATATTAATAGTATATTGTAAGTTGAATATATTTAAAAGGAAAATTAATTGGATAAAATTTAATGGTTTTGGAAATAGCCTAACTACGAAATGTTCTATATGGAAAATGTTTTATAAGTAATGGATTATAAATTGGAGATTGGGAATATTTCTAAGGGTTGGAAATATCCCATTATGAGTATAATGGATTTGAAATTGTTCAATTATTGGATATTGAAGAGATTTGAATATATATATCCTTATAAAGGTATTTTTAATAAATGTTTGGAAGGAATTATAGAATGGGCCTAGTGATTGCTTATGTGTGTAAATTGATAATTAAATAACCGACTAGCTAATCTGGCCAAATTCGTTGACCGTTCGAAGAGACCGGGATCGGATATCAGCATTATCCGGAACCACTACGATCCAAGAACCACCACAAACCTTTACGGTATTGATTGTAGGGCCCAGTATGCTAGAATTTAATTAATGTAACCAATTTGGCTATTAAATATTGTACTTAGACACTATTATAACACCACTGGATTTTCTATAAAATTGTATTGGTTATCGTTAGATAAAACCCGTACTATTTATGTGTGACGTGGTCTTATGAGTTACCTTTGTTTTTCGAAGGATTTTGACAACTTAAGTAATTCAAATTTAGTGCTTTTACTCACGTTTCTAGCCTGACTCGGGTGTTACTTTATTGTAATGCTCGGGTCAGACCGAGTATTACAGATTCAGGTTAGGATGCTTTGGAGCTCAGGAGACGAGCTGGATGGCAGAGACGTATTGCACGTACTTGATTATATTCCGCTGTGTATTATAGTCTGTATTTTCAGCATTGGCGAGGACAAGTTATTATAACTTCCAGATTTATATGTTGATGGTTGTACTCTGATAATTTGTATGTATATTAACAGTTACAGTTCTTTGTATAAAATATGTTTTTATATTATATTTCGTTCCGCTACGATTGTGAAATTCTATGTTGTTGTTATTTCTGTTTTTTCTTCTATCTCTATTCTTCTTAACCTTAAAAATCCGGTATTTCTGGCACTCGATTGCTCGGAATGCTATACAATGAACGTATTAGTGTCGATTTTCGAGGATCGAAAATACCCGGTCGTTACAGTTGATATTTGGACGGTTGGGTGTTTATTTAATTTATATATGTCCTGTTATCACCCTGTAATTTATTTACAGTATATAAAACTGCAAATTAAATTATTTCAAATAAATTAAGAAATAGGTTGAAATGATATATACCTATGACATTTATTTTGGATTGAAATGATATATTTCCATCCCTGAATTAAATTGAAATAACTGATTTAGTTAGCCATAGGATAGAAAACTATATACGGACACTGGATTGGTTAAATTAAATGATTATAAATTTTTGATTTGAAATTATCAAAATGATTTGGATTTAAAGAAATAGAATCAGATTTATGGAAATCGAATTCTTTTCGAACTTGAGCTCAAATTACGAAATTAAATTGTGTTAAACGAAATCGTTTAAAAATGACATTTGAGATTTTGAAGTATAATTGGAATATGATTTGAGTTTCGGAAATTTATTGTCTTAAAGGACTTGGATTTTTATTCAAACTTCAAAATATTGCTAAGTAAAAGTAATTTAAATCGATATTTCAACGATTGAGCTCGGAATTGAATTATTTTAAAGATTTGAATCTTAAAATGAATATTGAAGTTAAATTTAGTTTAAGTGATTTAAATTGATATTTTGAAAATTGAACTCGAATTTATATAAATTGAAATGGTTTAAATTTGAAAATTGAATTGAATTTATTCAAGTTGGAATTGAAATTGAAATCAATTGGAATTGAAAGTGAAATTGAATTAATTCAAAATCGGAATCAGATTTATTTGAATTGAAATTGAATCAGTTTAACTTTGAAACTATTTCAAATAAATTATTTTAATATAAGCTACTTAAAAATCTATCTTTTAAAATATTCAAATTATTTTTGATTTCCAAACCATTTTACCTTACAAAACATTTTAAATACTTAAATTATTTTATATCAAACTATTTTAATTATTTAAACTATTTTTAAACTATTTTTAAACAATCTAACTTTTTAAACTATTTTTCTAAAATTCAAATTGGTCAAAAGGGTGGAGTGTTTATATTTAGATCTCGGATTTAAATACGAATTGGGTTAAATTGAAGTTATAACCTAAATTGAAATTTAAAATAATTTTGGAAGCGAAATCGGGATATTAAGGCGGAAATGATTTTGAAATAAAATGGTATATTTTGAATAAATATGATGATTTCAAAATGGATTTGATTTTGAAGCGAATATAATATTTTGATATCAAGTATGAACTGTTTTCGAAATGTAAAAGTACCAATCGGTGTGTAAAACGACGTTTGGTTGTTGAAGAGACCGGGGCCAGATATGGGCATACTCTCTGTCAATACCGGAACCACTTTAACAACTGTGTACGTGAAGTGATGATCCAGAACGAAGTGGTTGGATTTGGCGTCGTTTGCTGGATTTGAAGAAAGAGAACGATGATTGATTGGCCTGACACTTGTATCAATTTGAAATGACTAAAACAGGAGCCGTACCAGTCAAGCGGGCTAGCTACCCCGATCGGACACACTTCTTCATATTACCATCATTTACATTGTGATTGATTGGTGCGCACCCTCAGATTTTTGGAGTGTTGGACGTGGTGGACGATCATGGCTATGATGCGTTACCATTAGCCGGGAAGGGTAAACTGGTAGTATACTACCTTGGGCATTGCCTCACGTGCCTTCTCATACTTTTATCCCTATTCAAGACCCATACGATTTTGGTTTAGTGTTGTCGTATCATGGCGCATCCCTATCCACTGACGGTTTACTGGTGTTTTATATGCAAACTATACGACAATGCTTAAAAACGCGTTAAGGGGGATTAATGTAAAGCCTTAACGCTAAGAAAAATATTTATTTTACTGACTAGACATTATATATGTAGCGTATTCTACTACATATAAATATTTTGACGGATCCTTAAGAGATGGAAAATCCCATAACATCTCTTGAGTTATTGCACGCACGTTATACACTGGATAGGAGATGTGAAATCCTCTAAACATCTCTGACGCTATCATACTCATGTTATATTGATTATCGATTTGACTTACACAAGGATATTTTAGTCCTGACTCGAGTGTTTTGTCTTTTCATTACGCTCAGGTCAGTCCTAAGTTTTTCAACTTATCGAAGATTATTCTCTGGAGGACGAAGATGAAGATTTGGTATATTATTACTGGTATTAATCCATCATTGTCTGTTCCGCTGTATTATTTGATTTGATCTGTTGTATATATAACTCTGGTAAATGTTGTATAAATTATAATAAAAAGTATAGTAAACAGCTTCATGAAATGTTTATTTGATTATTATATTTTTTCATTCCACTACGAGATTCTGTGTTTGTTTCCTCCTTCTTTTCTTATTTTTCCTAATTAACCCCATTGATTATCTATGTTCTGGATTGTTTGAATTGGACATGTGTGGATTATTGTCGATTTAAACCTTCCGAAAAGTGGGTCGTCACAGAGGTATTACGAGCTAATGATGAGTCGATAGCGATCAACAAGTATACCTATTAACTGAGAGTCTATTCCTATTATTTATGAGGAGTAAAAATAGATTAGGCTGGTATCCATTATAGCGGCCCGATAGCTGGGTCATGCCTCGAATCTATGACATACTTTGAGATGCGTGATATATAGTTGTTCCATAAGGAAGTTGTAGGGTCATGATCATTGCATCATGTTCTCTTGCTCTTTGATAGATACCATGTCACGATGATAGTCAAGTAACTAAAGATTGTAGGAGTTGCACTGAAAGCATATGAGGAAGGCTCTTGGAGTAGGGTGAGAGATATCGGTCTCCCGTCTAGTTATAGCACAGACATATGAACTAGGATACTATGATTTCACGTTTATGAGATAGTTTCTTACAAGATGCATGCTGATATGACTATAAATGAGAATGAAAGTCGATTGTATAGTCTAACCTTGTACATATCTACTATGATTATATGAGAGATAATTATGGCATTGCTAGGAGCAAGCCATGTTTGTATTCAATGTGTGTTGATATGTATATGAATGTGTGATCGTTTCACCCATTTTGATCATGAGTTATTTGATGCAAAGATATACTTATTATTTCTTTGGGTGATGTTTCACATGCATAGTACCGATACATGATATTACATTTGAGATGTTCAAATGTTATCTTGTGTTTTATTACTTTATACCATAACAGTTATTATATATGTTAACATCAACACTATAGGCATAGTCTTGCCCATTTATTATTTTTATACTACTCGTGTCAGTCAATGACTTTCGAGCTCAATGACGAAGTAGCCAACTAGATGTTGTTGGGCACCTTATGGAGGCTAGTCACATAGTAGGATTATGATTCCTTATATGTATTATTTGGCCTCTTATGATATATGTAGATGATATGATGATGATATGTTGTGAACTACGATATTTATATTTTAGAGATAGTGAGTACTGTTCTGTTTTTGTAGACCCACTTGGACATGTATGTTGTATGTAACGACCCGTATTTTTACGGATCGAAACATTGTAAAACTGTTGTCATTAGATTGATAGTATTGTTAAGTCGTTCGAAGCTTAAGTCGAGTGGTAGTTAGGTCGTGTTGGGACTTAGGTCGTGAAGAAGGATAGGTCGTGGAGCGACTTAAGGGAGTTGGCGACCTAAGGAAGTTGGTGGTAGTAGTTGGCGACTTAAGGAGTAGACGACTTAAGGAGGGTAGCGACTTAAGAATTAGGCGGGTCAACGACCTAAGGGAGGTAGGTCGTTCGAGCGACTTAAGGGAGATAGTTAAGTGGTTGTAGTTAGGTCGTTAGACGACCTAGAGGAGTGTTAAGTCGTAAGTCGTTGGGACTTGGCTTAAGTCGTATCTCAGTTAGGTCGTGTAACGTTAAGTCGCATATGTGTTAAGACGTTGAGTCGTAAGTTGTTAAGTCGTCTAAACGACTTAAGGAGGAATACGCATATGTGTTAGGTCGTTGAGTCGTGTGAAGGCTCGAGTTGGTAGGTCTTAAGTCGTGGGGTTTTAGGTTGTGAGCGACTTATGGGGTGTTGTTAAAGTTAGGTCGTAAGCGACCTAAGGTAGATCACTTTGTTCAGTTAAGTCGTATTCCAGTTAAGTCGTTAGGTGGCGTGTACGGGTTAAGTCGCGCAAGTGCTAGGTCGTAGAATTGGTTGAGTCGCTAAGTCGCGAGGTTGTTGAGTTGTTAAGTCGTATCCCGTTGAGTCATGGTTCATGCGCGCGTGTGTTATGGCTTAAGTCGTAGGACCTGATAAGTCGTAGGTCGAAGGGGATGGATAAGTCGTAGGGTTTGTTAGGTCGTAAGTCGGAGGAGATAAGTCGTGGACGACTTAGGGATTTCAGCCTATAAATACACGTCCATTTCCTCACTTTTTGGGATCCGGATTTTTGAAGCGACGAAGTCCTGCCATTTTGAGAGCTCGAGTGCTGCACTTCTTTTCTCCACTCTAATCTTGTGATTCCTTCCATTCAAATCGTAGATAAAATCGAAGATCAAATCGAAGATACAAGAGCTTAGATTGAAGATCTTCAACCATCGAAGAGAGATTTCATCGTTTGAAGCGGAATTTTGGACAATCGAGTTAGATCCTTCGCTGTCCAGATCTGAAGTGTGTTGCTTTTGAAGTGTTTAGGTGATTTGGTGAGTGGTGGTTATCTCTCACACGGATCCAAAGGAGTATATCGGATTGGTGGCTTGATTTTGTGTTAACTAGTGATTTCCATGCATTTTCTTAAACTTAAGTATAGATCCATTGTTCATGATGATTTGATATCCATTTTACTACATGTTAATCTATGCAAGTTCATTCATCAAGTTGTAGAGATATTGCTCATGATTCATGCTTGTTAGATTTGGACTCTCTATTTACAAAATTGCCATTTTTAGTTATAATTGCTTTTAGATCTTGTTTGCATGATTGATTACTTGGATTAATGATTGATTTGATTGATTGTTATAAATTAGTTGATTAGTTGTTGGATTTAGACAAGATGGTCGAAGATGATTCAAAAGCTAAGGGAAAGGCTCTTGGATTGGAAAAGCTGCTCGTGGCATATGTGGCGGATGATGAAGCTCATATGGATAGATTTGATGATGATGTTGAGATGTGGCTTTGCTATGATGAGATGAAGCGAGGCATGATGTGAGATAGCCTTGGTTTAATCCAGACAGGATCATTCCAAGCATGTTGATGACTCGGTGAAAGGGTTCGAGTTTGAGGATAATGGTTGGCTCGAGAGGCGCTTGAGCTAGTATGAGAATAGTCGTCGAGGAGGATGACTAGAAGGCTGAGATTTCATCGTTATTGAAGGTTCTAGCAGGCTCAAAGCAAGAGTACGTTGGGCAGATTCGATAGTCCCAAAAGACTACTGTTGGTGGTCGAGTACTCTGGGCAGATTCGATAGTCCTAGGCACAGGCTGCGACGACGTGCGGAGTTCTATCCAGAACCGAGGTTACCATTAACCCTTGACGGACGGCTGAAAGAATGTGCCGGTCATTCAATTAACGGTGGTATCGAAGCAATGATAACAGTGATAGCCAGAGTCATGGATGTTTGGATGTTTTGGTTGTATCGTCATTCGGTCTCAAGAGCGATGTTTTCTGGGTGCTTATCTGATCTTGGTTTAGGCCTTGGGTGTTTGTACTTGGAAAACACCGACCTTGACTCGAGTGATAATTGCTTTACTTTAATTGTCTGATTGCTATGTTTACTTCTGCTTAGTGTGTCTGGGGGCTATCACTGTAGAAAGAGGTGGAGTGGGAGGGTTGGATTCCTATTCCTTTTACCTTTATGCTCTTTTGGTATGTTGTTAGTTAATTTACCGCTCACTAAGACTATTGTCTGACTCAAGGTTTTATGTTCAACTCTTATTACCTTGGGCTGTTCATCCGTTTTGGGATGGGCAGACTAGGTAGCAAGTGACAGGTGCTGTTCTTAGTTTCCAACGATGCAGATAACGAAGACGAGCTGGAGGCTTGCATATTATTTTCTTATTATACGTACTGGATGTTCCCCCGCTTGTATATTCTCTGAGTGATATGTAGTGAGGCTTGATGTATTGACTATTCAGATGTTTGTACCAAACTATCATGAGGCTTAATTGAGATTCTGTTCTGTAAAGCTTCACTATATATATTTTCTATTGTATTTTATCCATGCGCTGTGAGTTATACGATAGATTTTGCTGTTTTAACTTAACCTTGGCAATCGTCCATGGCTGCCTGGCACACTTTACAGCGCACTATTTCTATGTTCAGTGCAGGGGTCATGGGCGGTCGTCACATTTGGTATCAGAGCTTTGGTTAATCGATTTTACCCAACGCTCGCTGACGTAACTACGTATGAGAGACGTAATTGTATTTTGATGGATGATTACTATATATAATATAGTAGCTTAGAAGGATTTGAGTTCTTTATGCAGTTGTTTCTCAAGGTGTATTAATCATTCCTTTTTATAGATATTAAGAATGAGTCGAAGAGGGAGACCAGCTGCTAGGGAAGGCCGTGCTGCTGAGGGGGCTGCTGATTATGCTGCTATGTTTGAAGCTATGATGACTTCGATCATGAGGAGGATGCCAGCTCCGGGGCCAGCAGTAGATGTTGGAGTTCAAGTTCAAGCTCCAAAACCAGTGGATTTTGCTAAGCTGTGTAAAGATTATACTGCTCTTGGAGGGAAGGTTTTCTTGGGAACAGAGTCAATGCTAGGGAAGGCCGTGCTACTGAAGGGGCTGCTGATTATGCTGCTATGTTCGAGGCTATGATGACCTCGATCATGAGAAGGATGCCAGCTCCGGGGCCATCGGTAGATGTTGGAGTTCAAGTTCAAACTCCAAAACCGGCGGGTTTTGCTAAGTTGTGTAAGGACTATACCGCCCTTGGAGGAAAAGTTTTCTTGGGAAAAGAGTCAACTATTGAAGTCCAGAGGTGGATAGATGCTTGTAGAAGGATCTTTGGTGACTTGGGAATCGAGGATGCAACTAAAAGGAAGCTCGCATCAAGACAGCTTCAAGGGAGAGCTTTTGACTGGTGGAACTCTATCACCATTGATACTCCGGAGGAAGAAATTACTTGGGTGCAATTCCAAGCCAGATTTGAAGCTAAGTTCATTTCTACAGCTCAGAAATCTTTTATGTTCAAGAAATTTGTGGAGCTCAAGCAAGGTGGAAGACCAGTTCTTGAGTATGTTTCTGAGTTTGAAGTTTTGTCCAAGTATGCCCGGTCGTATATTGAATCTCCTTATCAGAAGAACGAGAAGTTTGTGACAGGCTTAGACAGTTATCTTAGGAGGCAGTTGGTGGATCATTTGGACGATCCATTTGAGAAGCTTGTAGAGAAGGCTCTCGAGCACGAGAATCTGTTTCCTAAAGAAGGATCTGTTGTTGCTGTGACCAAGGAAGAGTCTAAACCACAACAGGGTGGAAACAAGAAGAGGAAGCAGCAGCAGCAAAAGGGTAAGGATGGTCAGAAGAAGCCGAAGGGCGAAGTGACCTGCTACAATTGTCAGCAGAAGGGCCATTTCTCCAGAGATTGCAAGAATCCAAAGGTGCCGGTAAAGTGCCACAACTGTGACAAGCCGGGGCATATCAAGAGGAATTGTCCAAAACCGCGAAAGGACAAGCAGATTGTGCAAGCTTATGCTTTGGGGGCTGTTCCATCATCTTCAAAAGCTCCTACCGCTGAAGAGAAAGGAAAGAGTGTGGTGGTTCAAGGTACTCTTTCCATATGTGGTGTTCCAGTTAGAGTGTTATTCGATACTGGGGCATCACATTCTTTTGTTTGTAATGAACTTGTAGGCCGGTTGGGTTTAGAACCGGATATCGTTGATAGGCCATTGGTTGTGACTAATCCAGTTGCGGGTTCGTCTTGTCTGTGTATGCTATGCCGTGGTCTGATTGTATCGAGTCATGATTGCTCTTTTGTTTGTGATTGTTTTGTTCTGAACTTTGTGGGGTTCGGAATTATTTTGGGTATGGACTGGCTTAGGAAGTATGCGGCAAAGGTTGATTGTGAAAGGTTGGAGGTGACAGTCGAGAATGTGGAAGGGCGAAAGGTTGTGATACGATGTAAGCATGAGGAAGGCGTCTTCATGAGCTTCATGTATTCGCTGGTTGTTCCATGGGATGGACTGTCATCGGTGCCAATCGGTAATGGATTTGAGGATGTCTTTGATGTGGTCAAAGGGTTACCGCCGCATAGAGAGATTGAGTTTCGTATCGATCTAGTTGAAGGAGCCAGAGCAGTTGTGATGCCTCTTAGGCGAATGGCGCCTAGGGAACAGCAAGAGTTGAGGGTGCAAGTTGATGATCTTTTACATAAAGGATTCATTCGGCGTAGTTTGTCCGAATGGGGTGCAGCAGTTGTGTTTGTAACCAAAGCGGATGGATCGTTGAGGTTGTGTGTGGATTATCGTGAGCTGAATAAAGTGACTAAGAAGAACAAGTATCCATTGCTGAGAATAGATGACTTGTTCGATCAACTTCACGAAGCTAAGGTGTTTTCTCAGATGGATTTGGCAACGGGATTTCACCAGTTAAGAGTGGCTAAGGATAGTGTGGCGAAGACTGCTTTCAGGACACCATCGGGTTTCTTTGAGTGGCTGGTAATGCCGTTTGGATTGACCAATGCACCAGCATATTTTGTGGATCTTATGAATAGAGTGTTCAGAGATCAGTTGAACAAGTTCGTACTAGTGTTCGTGGATGATATTTTGATTTATTCCAGAACTGAAGAAGAGCACAAGACGCACTTGCATATTGTTTTGGAAATCTTACGGAAACATCAGCTAAAGGCTAAGTTTTCGAAGTGTCACTTCTAGAAGAGCGAAGTGAGGTTCTTAGGCCATATTATCTCTGGAAATGGAATAGCGGTTGATCCCGCCTAGGTGGCAGCAATCCAGGATTGGGTTAGACCTAAGAATGCATCTGATGTGAGAAGTTTTCTTGGATTAGCAGGATACTATCGTCGGTTTATCAAAGACTTTTCCAAGGTGGCTGCACCATTAACAGGATTGACGAAAAAGAATCAAGTATTCAGATGGGATGCTAAATGTGAGCAAGCTTTTGGAATCTTGAAAGAGCTATTAACAAGTGCTCCTGTTTTGACTATTCCAAGTGGAAATGATGAGATGATGGTTTACACCGACGCATGTGGTACTGGACTTGGAGCAGTGCTGATGCAGAAGGGTAAAGTTGTTGCATATGCAAGTCGACAACTGAAGCCGCATGAAAGGAATTATCCGACTCATGACTTGGAGTTAGCGGCGATTATTTTTGCTCTGAAGATGTGGAGACATTATCTACTGGGAGTTCGATTCGAGTTGTTTACAGATCATAAGTCGTTGAAGTATCTTTTCTCCCAAAAGGATTTGAATCTTAGGCAGCAGCGATGGCTATAGTTTTTGTCATCATATGATTTTAGTATAGCCTATACTCCTGGAAAGGGTAACGCAGTGGCAGATGCGTTAAGTCGAAGACATGCAGGATTGGGAGCCATGTTTTCAGAATGGAAGAATCTCGAGTATTTAGCTGGATTTGACTTCAGGCCTAGATGTGAATTGGAACCTGAGATGTTGGCAAACTTATCGATAAGACCTACTCTTGTGGAAAGGATTGGCGAGAGCCAAAAGCGAGACGATAAGCTTGTCAAGACTATCCGTGATTTGGAATCTGGATTGGGCCCAGAAAGGATAAAGGATTCGAGGTCGATCGAGAGGGTTGGCTTCGGAAGCAAGGACGACTAGTTGTTCCCGATATAGATGAATTGAGAAATGAAGTTCTGAAGGAAAGTCATCACTCAAAGTTGACAATTCATCCAGGTGGAAATAAGATGTATCGGGATATGAAGAGAACCTATTACTGGGAAGGTATGAAGAAGGATGTTGGAAATTTTATTTCCAAGTGCATGAACTGCCAGTTGGTAAAAGCCGAACAGAAGAAGCCAAGTGGATTGCTTCGGCCATTAGAAGTTCCTACATGGAAATGGGAGCAAATATCAATGGATTTTATCGATGGACTACCTAGAACAAGAACGGGAAATGAAGGGATTTGGGTCATCGTAGATCGTTTGACTAAGAGTGCAAGATTCATTCCTGTTCGATCGACTAGGACTGCATCAAAGTTGGCTGAGCTATATGTTAAGTGGATAGTTCGATTCCATGGTATTCCGAAGAGTATATTGAGTGATCGAGACCCATTGTTCACTAGTGGATTTTGGAAGAGCTTCCAGGAAGTTTTGGGAACCGAGTTGTGTTTGAGTATAGCTTATCACCCCCAAACAGATGGTCAGACTGAGAGAGTCAACCGAGTTTTGGAAGATCTCCTTAGAGCATGTGTTTTAGATTTCGGAGGATCATGGGAAGATCACCTTCATTTGGCGGAATTTTCGTATAATAACAGTTACCAGTCAAGCATTGGTATGGCACCGTATGAGGCATTGTATGGAAGACCGTGTAACTCTCCGACATGTTGGTTGGAAACAGGAGAGAAGCTGATACTTGGGCTAGAAATGATTCGACAGACTTCGGATTGCATAGAGATCATTCGGCAACGAATGAAGGCAGCCCAAGACCGTCAGAAAAGTTATGCCGATAAGCGTCGTAAGGATTTGGAATTCGACGTAGGTGATATGGTTTTTGTGAAGATTTCTCCACTAAAGAATGTTATTCGATTCGGGAAGAAAGGAAAATTGACTCCGAGATTTGTTGGACCATTCCCGATCATCGAGCGAATTGGAAAGCTCGCCTATAAATTGGAGTTACCAGAAAAGATGTCGGGTGTGCACAATGTTTTTCATGTATCGTATCTACGAAAGTATGTGCACGACTCGAATACAGTAGTTTCTGCTGATAGCTGTGAAGATTTTGAGATTGATCCAGTCGATAAGAGACCTCGTAAGCCGCTTCGTGTTGTGGAAACTGACACGAAACAGCTTAGGAGGAAGGTAGTTAGCTTGCTCAAGATACAATGGAGTGATGATGATAACGACTGTACATGGGAGGTGGAAGAGAGGATGAAGGCAGCTCATCCAGAACTTTTCGAGGTATGGCCATAAGGTGTCGTGTCATCTCACGACATTGTAACTTGTTCTAGTTTTAGAATTCCGCATGCTAGGCTAGAATTGGACGCATGGTTTGTTGATTGCTATGGATGGTAGGCATGCAGAATAGTTTTTGATTGCTTGTATTTGTTTGGAATTTCGGGGGCGGAATTCCTAAGGGGGAGAGAATGTAACGACCCGTATTTTTACGGATCGAAACATTGTAAAACTGTTGTCATTAGATTGATAGTATTGTTAAGTCGTTCGAAGCTTAAGTCGTGTGGTAGTTAGGTCGTGTTGGGACTTA
Source organism: Allium fistulosum (assembly GCA_030737815.1). Classification (NCBI taxonomy): domain Eukaryota; kingdom Viridiplantae; phylum Streptophyta; class Magnoliopsida; order Asparagales; family Amaryllidaceae; genus Allium; species Allium fistulosum. The sequence continues at coordinate 1,360,710,182 of CM060902.1, read as the reverse complement.
GGTCGTGAAGAAGGATAGGTCGTGGAGCGACTTAAGGGAGTTGGCGACCTAAGGAAGTTGGTGGTAGTAGTTGGCGACTTAAGGAGTAGACGACTTAAGGAGGGTAGCGACTTAAGAATTAGGCGGGTCAACGACCTAAGGGAGGTAGGTCGTTCGAGCGACTTAAGGGAGATAGTTAAGTGGTTGTAGTTAGGTTGTTAGATGACCTAGAGGTGTTAAGTCGCAAGTCGTTGGGACTTGTCTTAAGTCGTATCTCAGTTAGGTCGTGTAACGTTAAGTCGCATATGTGTTAAGACATTGAGTCGTAAGTTGTTAAGTCGTCTAAACGACTTAAGGAGGAATACACATATGTGTTAGGTCGTTGAGTCGTGTGAAGGCTCGAGTTGGTAGGTCTTAAGTCGTGGGGTTTTAGGTTGTGAGCGACTTATGGGGTGTTGTTAAAGTTAGGTCGTAAGCGACCTAAGGTAGATCACTTTGTTCAGTTAAGTCCTATTCCAGTTAAGTCGTTCGGTGGCGTGTATGGGTTAAGTCGCGCAAGTGCTAGGTCGTAGAATTGGTTGAGTCGCTAAGTCGCGAGGTTGTTGAGTTGTTAAGTCGTATCACGTTGAGTCCTGGTTCGTGCACGTGTGTGTTATGGCTTAAGTCGTAGGACCTGATAAGTCGTAGGTCGAAGGGGATGGATAAGTCGTAGGGTTTGTTAGGTCGTAAGTCGGAGGAGATAAGTCGTGGATGACTTAGGGATTTCAGCCTATAAATACACGTCCATTTCCTCACTTTTTGGGATCCGGATTTTTGAAGCGACGAGTCCTGCCATTTTGAGAGCTCGAGTGCTGAACTTCTTCACTTCTTTTCTCTACTTTAATCTTGTGATTCCTTCCATCCAAATCGTAGATCAAATCGAAGATCCAAGAGCTTAGATTGAAGATCTTCAACCATCGAAGAGAGATTTCATCGTTTGAAGCGGAATTTTGGAGAATCGAGTTAGATCCTTCGCTGTCCAGATTTGAAGTGTGTTGCTTTTGAAGTGTTTAGGTGATTTGGTGAGTGGTGGTTATCTCTCACACGGATCCAAAGGAGTATATCGGATTGGTGGCTTGATTTTGTGTTAACTAGTGATTTCCTTGCATTTCTTAAACTTAAGTATAGATCCATTGTTCATGATGATTTGATATCCATTTTACTACATGTTAATCTATGCAAGTTCATTCATCAAGTTGTAGAGATATTGCTCATGATTCATGCTTGTTAGATTTGGACTCTCTATTTACAAAATTGCCATTTTTAGTTATAATTGCTTTTAGATCTTGTTTGCATGATTGATTACTTGGATTAATGATTGATTTGATTGATTGTTATAAATTAGTTGATTAGTTGTTGGATTTAGACAAGATGGTCGAAGATGATTCAAAAGCTAAGGGAAAGGCTCTTGGATTGGAAAAGCTACTCGTGGCATATGTGGCGGATGATGAAGCTCATATGGATAGATTTGATGATGATGTTGAGATGTGGCTTTGCTATGATGAGATGAAGCGAGGCATGATGTGAGATAACCTTGGTTTAATCCAGATGGGATCATTCCAAGCATGTTGATGACTCGGTGAAAGGATTCGAGTTTGAGGATAATGGTTGGCTCGAGAGGCGCTTGAGCTAGTATGAGAATAGTCGTCGAGGAGGATGACTAGAAGGCTGAGATTTCATCGTTGTTGAAGGTTCTAGCAGGCTCAAAGCAAGAGTATGCTGGGAAGATTCAATAGTCCCAAAAGACTACTGTTGGTGGTCGAGTACTCTGGGTAGATTCGATAGTCCTAGGCACGGGCTGCGACGACGTGCGGAGTTCTGTCTAGAACCGGGGTTACCATTAACCCTTGACGGACGGCTGAAAGAATGTGCCGGTCATTCAATTAACGGTGGTATCGAAGCAATGATAACAGTGATAGCCAGAGTCATGGATGTTTTGATGTTTTGGTTGTATCGTCATTCGGTCTCAAGAGCGATGTTTTCTGGGTGCTTATCTGATCTTGGTTTAGGCCTTGGGGGTTTGTACTTGGAAAACACCGACCTTGACTCGAGTGATAATTGCTTTACTTTAATTGTCTGATTGCTATGTTTACTTCTGCTTAGTGTGTCTGGGGGCTATCACTGTAGAAAGAGGTGGAGTGGGAGGGTTGGATTCCTATTCCTTTTACCTTTATGCTTTTTTGGTATGTTGTTAGTTAATTTACCGCTCACTAAGACTGTTGTCTGACTCAAGGTTTTATGTTCAACTCTTATTACCTTGGGCTGTTCATCCGTTTTGGGATGGGCAGACTAGGTAGCAGGTGACAGGTGCTGTTCTTAGTTTCCAACGATGCAGATGACGAAGACGAGCTGGAGGCTTGCATATTATTTTCTTATTATACGGACTGGATGTTCCGCCGCTTGTATATTCTCTGAGTGATATGTATTGAGGCTTGATGTATTGACTATTTAGATGTTTGTACCAAACTATTATGAGGCTTAATTGAGATTCTGTTCTGTAAAGCTTCACTATATATATTTTCTATTGTATGTTATCCATGCGCTATGAGTTATACGATAGATTCTGCTGTTTTAACTTAACCTTGGCAATCGTCCATGGCTGCCTGGCACACTTTACAGCGCACTATTTCTATGTTCAGTGCAGGGGTCATGGGCGGTCGTCACATTGTATTTATTGTATTTTATTACTACATTTCTGATGATTCTATGTTCTTCAATATGTATATATTGTGTATTATTTTATTCTAGAAATGAACATGTTTATTGCTATGTGTTGATACCAAGTACATGGAGGTGAGATGTGTATGATATTGAAATACACACCGGTGTTAGTGCAATGGAATATTCATGTGTGACAACCCAATATCGCCTTATTTTTCATATTATCAATCAAACAATATAACCCTCGTAATACTCTTTGGTAGAATGGTTAAAGTAGCGGGGAGTTACACCAGATTCCAAGATGTTTAGTATGAATTTCATAGCACATTACATCATAAAGAGAAATGAAAAGTTAAAATGTGAATACCTATGTGAAAATGGAAATGGCTAAGTAGAGGGAATCTAACTACTGATAAATTGTACCATTTAAAAAGGAAATATAAGATTATTTTATGTAAAAAATTGAAAGATTTTTTATCTAAAAAAATAAAATGGTTTGTGTAGGGTGCACAATTAAAAAATTAAAGAAATGGTTTAAGCCTAAGATCTTAAAATATATCCACTCTGGAGATATTAAATGGGAGAGTGCCAAGGTTTAGTGAAGCCTAAATTCAGTGGGTATATAGCAAGGTGCCAAGACTTGGGGGAAATATTTTGGGTTATATTCGGAAATTTTAACTTTAGTGCGAGTAATAACATCAAAATAGATGTAATTTAATGAGTGAATCAACATGTGAGACGAAGTGTTTTTGGGACTAGGAGGGGATTTTGACGGTTAGTAAGGATGCTTGCTAGAATATATTCAGGGTGCTTACATCCAATCCCCTAGGAGAGTTGGGGTGGCTCCCAAAGTGCATGAGTGGCAATTTCACCGGTGATGTTGTTCAAGTTGAAGGACAAATTATTGATAGATAGACCAAAAGAGGTAATCACTAAATAAAGTTAATTATCACTTTGGGATTGGCACCTAATAAGAGTCTAGATGATGCATGTGAATGCGTTTGATAATTATATGACATGGTTTATAGAATGCAGATCAATATAAGTTATACTTATGTTGAAATTGATGAATGTATGACATGGTTCATAAATATACGTTAAGTATAGGGTATAATTATGTTCGAAATGATGCTTATATGTATGTTGGTGACATGGTGTTTTGATATTGCATGATAGGATTTAATTGTTGTCAACGACCTATTGACGAGAAAACCCGTTCCGCTAGGTGTTGTGGTCTCACTATATGTTATGTTTAGGGAAATGTACTACTCATACTTGACTTTATGTCTGGCCCGTGTTATTATTAATATTTTTCCCATAAACACACGAGTACTCATTTAGTAGGATGAGTTTATGGGCATAACCAGGTTTTCTCTAAGACGAATAAAAGCTCCAAAGATTAAGCATAAGGTATAGTAGATAGTAAAGTTGATTTTCAATTCCACTATTGTAAACCAGATTATATAACTGGTTAAGTGTTCATGTCAGCGTCTTCATATGTTTGGAAAGACACTAGTATAAATGGTTTATTTATTTTCACCTATACTTATGCATGTCTTGGTATATAAAAATCTAAATACAATTAACGTAATGGAAAATTTATTTGGCTGCTCTGTTTACTTGATGTTGTTGACAAAAACTGATCCTATTTTATTGTTTGAAAATAATTCTAGTTATGACCGCAAAATCATCGAGATTCGCTATTGTTTCTCCAAATCAAAGATGCTACAATGTGGTATTGGAGCTTAGGTTAGAGGTTGTTTAAGTAAAAAAAATTAGGAATAAATCTAAGTAGGAACTAGGAACTGGATATAATAATATGAGCTTCTTAGGGAAGGATATATCCTATATATATGATGTACATGTATTTTGATATTGATAGTTAGGTGGATATATCTATCCCTCTACTATTGCTTTCGCACTCTTTACTTCTGTTTCTTACAAGTGGTTGCTTACATAAAAGAAGATAATGGAAACAAGAAGCGCATGTTTGACATTGGGAGTTGTTAGGGAAAATGTTAGCGGGGAACTACAAGTACACAGACTTATGGATAAGGCAGGGAAACATCCTCGAATGGTGATGTTAAAACCGGTGCTCAAATGCATGCCTCAGTAGTTGGGGCAATGGATATGAATGCTCTTTTTAGCCAGTATATTACAGAAATTATAAGGCAACAACTTGGTGAATTTGTTGAGAAAGGGCAAGTGGTTATATGAGAATTTTCTAAAATGAATAAGACAATGAAAACCGTGGAGGAAAGGTGTTTACTTGGAAGGAGCCATCCTTGGGGGTACTGAATAGGATAAAAGTATGTAAGCATATCTTTGGAGATATGGGGTGTGATGACATTCAGAAGAGAAGGTTGGCTTCTTGTCAGCTTTAAGATAAGTCATTGGATTAGTGAGAGGAGTTGAATGTTGAGATCCCAAAGGAGGAAATTACTTGGAATGAATTTAAGGAGCTACTCGACGCTTAGTTTATCCCTGAAGAGCAAAAGAGTGCTTTGTGCTATGAATTTATGGATGTGAAGCAAGCAGAAATGACTTTTTTTTATAGTATATCCATCGTTTAATGCATTGTCAAAGTATGGTAAGGAGCACATTAGGGCTCCACTTAAGAAGAATGAGAAGTTTATGAAGGCTTAAGGAAAGGACGGAATCATAAGGTGATGTTGCATTTGTTATCTCCCATCAAGTTGGTAGTAGAAATGGCATAGAGGTATGACCGTACGTATCAGGATGATAGAAAGTTTATGTTAGAACAAGATAGGGGTAGAATTAGAGCTTTAATATGTATGACAAATGGAATAAGAAACAGCAGAAGGGAAGATACGTCTCAGGATGAGGAGCTTAGAAGACAAATATGGTAGATGTTGTTTTCTTTAATTATGCAAAGAAGGGTCACTACTCGACTAAGTGTACCAAGCTAGATAATAAGGAAATGCCAAGTGATTCAATTGTGATAAGCCTGGTTATAAGAAGAGACAGTGTCAGAAGTTAAGACAAAGAAGGTCTTTGCTTTGGAAGGGCCAATAATTGGACCATCAGTTGACGAGATGAGAAAGGGTGTAGTGCTTGAAGGTATGACCTGGATTTCTATTATTTGAATTAGAGTTTTGTTTGATATTGGTGGCACACACTCTTTGATTTCAAAAGGTCTAGTTGGTAGATGGGAATTAGATACGATTTATTTAGTTATATCTTTACGTGTGGTTAATCCGATCAATGGGTATGCCACTCACTTCGAAAGAAAGGGGATTTACAGACGCTAATATGGTGTCGGCACAACGTCGGTAAACACAATATTGATGCCATGTCATCTAATAACCTACCATTTTCTAAATTTTAGATTTAACAAAACTCACTATGTGTATACCCGAAGAATAACAAGAGGCAAGCAACAAATATATTATATCTATCTCTTTCTAAAATCACATCGGATGGTTACAATATATAATATAATCAATTATCACTTTATTTCAAACTAATTTTCAAAATGTAACATTGGTCATGTACAAATCCAAACCCAAACCAAACCCAGATACACATATATACAATCATGACAATGTCAGATGATTATTTATATACATGTCTATATACATAAGTAACACCTACATCATCCGCACCATCAAGCATCACTCAATACAAGATATCATTTCCATTAACCTAGTGATGAAACAAAAAGAGAAAATTAGAGGGGGTCAAACTACAGTCTAGTGAGTGATATACGTCTACTTTACTACATACACCAATCATTTCCTATAACGCTAAGACAACCATCGTAAATAATCATACCTTAGTCCTGTTTCACCTACATCCAGTAAGTTAGTCAAACAATACAATAAGTATGGCTAACTTGTGAAACAAGGTCTTAGTCTAACATAATTACAATGGTAGATGATACGGTCTAACCCATTTACAAAGCTAAGTCTACCCCATGGCATTAACACATAGCTAAATCAACATGGTACCATACACGGATTATGGTCTCATTGCCACCAACAACATGCATCTTGGCATTTCAACACTCACTGAACGATCATATTACCAAGATAACCAATAGAGGTCTCAAAATCAATAGTCAAACAAATCATAAATAATAATCTATTATCCATATATATATCCATATATACACACGTACATTCATATATTTATATATATATATATATATTCATATATATATATATACAAATGTCCAAATGTCAAATCAATCAAGCATGTGTCCATTCGAAAATGTCATTAAAATGTCACCCAAAACCCAAGAGGAAAACCCAAAGAGATTGATGCAAACACACACAACCTATGTATACCCTAGCAGGACACCTGCCTACCTATGCCATCAGTTGACCATTCATTTCCCATTATCGACTAGTGGGTGGGCCAATGAAAGGAACAAGAGTTCCTTTCAATTTCCTAAGAGCTATATTTTTATATTCAGTTTTAATTTTCTTGTATCTTATTTTACATCTGATTTTTTATCCATCACTTTTAAAATTTTCATATGATCCTATACAATCTCTCTAATTTAATTTCATCAAAGATTTATGTTGAAATTGTTCCAGAAATCGCTCCAAAAGCTAGTATTTATAAAACTAGTTTTTAGATTTTTATAAATATACTTTCATAAATAAATAAAAATATATATATATATTGAAATGAGCTTAAAAATCTTTAAAATTTTAAGAAAAAAAAATCTTATTATGACCTTAAACATCATTTGGGGTTTTATAAATATTTTATATAACTTTTATACATATTATATATATATACACACATATTTCAATATATGAAACTTCATAGTACAAAAAACATAGTTTTCAATTTATTATCTATATACACACATGCACAAACACACTTCTTGACTAGGTGGTGTTGTACTCTTTTTCCGTACTACTCTGGTAGGGTTTTTTAAGGAGACAGGGTACTTAGGGTTCTTATACGTCAATAACAGGAACAAATTTCTATAATTATATATGTGTCTGTTTCTATATATATATATATATGAACTCTAGATGGCCACCAATTTTCAATATATACGTCAATAAAAGGAGACAGGCCACCTAGGGTCCGTTTATAAATGTATAAAAGCTTTAGGTGGCTCGTCTCTTTAAAAAAACCCTACCAGAGTAAGAGGGAAAAATAGTACGACATAATCTATTCAAATTACCCATACCAGTTTGTAATACAATACATAGGAAAAATACATCAGCACCGAACTAATAAAAGAAAACCACAAAGAAGCCCATCCCATTTCCACCTTATAACCCCTTGCCTTAATTTGGCAATCGTCTCCGTTTAGCTAGCTTCAAAACACGTCTTCAAAATGTCAGCCTGCTATGTTAAGTTCTATGCCCTATTTCTGCTAGATCTTGATATTCCAAGTTGTGCGAGCTATCTTTGCCTTCGATTTCTTCATTAAGTAAGTGATCTATGTTTGTATAATCTTAGATCTCTCTACTTTATTGATTTCCTTATGCTTAAAAATTCTTCTATTTTGTTCTTTCTAGATATAGTAGGCCGCCGTGACTAGGCAACACGAGGCAAGCTGGCTGATTTGAACTATGAAATTAGGATTTAATTAAGCTTACTTAGTCGTCGAAATCCAGGGAGTTGACATCTATGTTTAGATTTAGTTTTAGTTTCAGTGATGTCCATATAAATCTTTTGTAGTTACAGTTAAAAAATAGGCGATTGATGCTTTCTAGTTGTTCCCTGCATAGTACAGACTGCTCTTCACAGTTGACCCCCCACTGCCATAGTCTATCAATTATGTGAATTCAGCATAACATAACTCTGTATGTGTAACACCCCGTAAAATGAACTGTAGATAAATGAAGTAAATTAAATTAAATGTGATAAGATAGAAAACGGAAATTTTACAAAATTTGGAATTTGACAACAATTCCTATACCATTGCATTGGTGGTGAAATTCAGATTAATTTCCATATATAATATGCTAAAAACGAAGCTTGGACGAAGAAGTTTGAGCATTTGAAGTTTTCAGATTTAAAGTAATTTGAATAGGATTCAAATAAATAATTAATTCCCTAACTTGAAATTTGAAATTAATTGTGGTTAGACTTAGGGCTTAAGTAATGTTAAATTAGCAATTAACGTTAAAAGTTAATTAGGGTATGAAATCAATAAATTACCAAGCAACGGTAAAATAAAATAAATACCTTCCCAAAGTAAGGGACGAAGTCGACCCAACACCTCAAGGGGTCGACCTAGAGGTGAACCGTAGGGGTTGACTACTTGGAGCATGAGGGTCGACCACTTCCTTGTTGTGGAGCCAATTTTGGTGAGTTGTACATTCAAGGTTTATCCATTTTTAATCTATTATCATTCAACGGTTCTGTTGCGTCTCCAACCAATAAATTAGACCATAGACCTTTCACTTCTATCCACAAATATTTTAGGAATAATAAGAAAACTCTGCCATTGTTACCTCTCCAAATTAGATTCAGAAACTCGGTAGAAAATTTAGGTAAGAATCCAATCTATCTTTTATTTATTTCTTCTTCCTCTAAACTATTCATTTTCTATTCTCCTCCAACTATTTCTGAGTCTAATAAATATATATATATATACCTCTTCCCTATTGTGTGTGTATATCAAAAGAGAGAGATTCTGGAAGATATTGTGAGGCATGAAAACTCAAGGAAGACGAAGCTAAGGCTATTATGTGAGTAGAAACCTTAGTATTTCATTTCAACAATTGTTAGTGTATTTCTTTTTAGATTTGAATATGCCTTATGGATTTTAGGATTTTCAAAATATGATAGATAAAATCTCCTAAAATTCATTTTTTTCGTGTGTCAATTCTATGCTAGGATTCCTAATTATTTGCATTAATTTGATGGAATTTGTTTCGTTTATGCAATTTTTGATAATTTCATAGCCTATTCACTTCTCCTTCTTCATTGGGTCAAATTGTGATTCTTCAATAAAATAAGGGGTTTAGATTATGAATTTTATTCGTAGTTGGCACCACATATTCTTATCTATTTCTTTGTAAAAGAGAGGAGTTGAATAGAATGTTGGGTTTAGATTGCAATTTTTATTGTTTAAGTATTCGATTGTATTGGTGTAATAAATTGAGTTTCTATTTTATTTACAAGTCCGTTATTGTAGTATTGGTTATGAATATTTATTCCTTCCTTTGGATATTAGAATCTCATGGAATCTCGGGAATTTGAAGAAAAAAGACTTGTGATAATAATTGGTTAGGGAATTGACATTTAACGCTAGTTTAGGGCATAGAATCCATGCATTTAAAACTTATTAGGTACAAATATTTAGTTATCTCAATTTACATAATTCATATAATTATTCCGTATATGGCGTAGTTAATTAGACATTTATTTACACTTATTTCCCCCATTAGAAAGGTAATTGATTTTGAGGCGAAAATAAGAGGAAACTCTTATATAGCCTAATTATTATTTTAAGGCATAATAAGGAAGATTCCTTATAAGGCCTTATTTATGAAACGGTGAGATGAGTGTGTGTGTGTGTAATTGATTTGTGGCTAAGTCATAGGGATGCGAGGTCAATAAAGTTACATAACAGAAGTTTGCCTTTCACTTTGAGGCTATGAGCAGTTGTGTACACTTTTATTGATATGAGATATCCTTATGATAAATATTTGTAATGACGCGAGGTTGGTCCTAAATTCTATAAGGGAAATCTGCTCAGCCAATCTGGCTTGTAGTTCCTACGAATAACAGACTAATATGAGACATCATTATGAGTATGGGCCATAAGACGAAGGGCCTGCTTGGGGGTTTTGAGGCATTTAGTGGTTGGACCCACCTCTTTTCCCCACATGAAGTTTCAAATGGCCAAGGGACATGTTAGGTGGTATCTCTACAAGGGTCCGCTTTTGGAAATAGGTTTTAAATGATGGAGTCATCCTTAATTAAGGTCTTAAATGACCAAAGTCTACCTATTATCCACTTGGAATATTAAGTGGCCTATGAGATTCCATATGATGTTAGCTAGATAGTAATATTGAGGAGCATGCCTTGGAAATAGGTCTTAATGATGGGGTCTGCATTAATTAAGGTCTTAAATGACCAGAGTTTGCCTAGTTTCCAATAAGATGTATTAAGTGGATTGGGTACCATCTCTCACGTTATTAGCAATCTATGACGTATGATTATGAGATTCTAGAAACCTACTTTTGGAATGGAAGATATTAAGTGGTTGGACCCACCTCCTTTCCTTATAAAGAAGTATTAAATGGTTTTTATTAGTTTTATATTCATAGACGTATTCTTATTTTGAAATATACCGCCCAAGTACTGAAAAGGTAAGACTTGAGGTTTTTATTCACCAGCCACTCGTTGTTTTGGCTCCCTCCTCATTACAACACAGGTTAAGGATGGAGTGATGCGGTGACGATGCTTAGAGATGGAGAAGCTTGGCTTGTGGCAGTATTTATTATTATTTGATTTTATGTGTACCCATGGATTTGGATAATTCTTGTAACAGATATTATGTTACGGCTTTTATGGAATTTCGTATTATGACATTTTTATAATTTTGAAATAAATGGGTACACTTTGCTATTATATTTTGTTCTATCTGCTGTGAGTTATGAGAGTTTAGTTATGGCTCCATACCGTTATTTTCTTAGCTCTACCAACAACTTACCTTAGAATGGACCTAAGTTTCGATGAGCCTTTGCTGGATTGAAATTTAGGTCTGTTTCAGGGTGGGTTGTTACATTTAGTATCGGAGCTTAGGTTACCCAATCAACGGGGAAAGTATACTATGTCTATGAATGGTGTACTTGTTATTTTTAAAAGAGGTTTTTCAAAAGATCGTTCGAAAACTCATAATATATATATATATATATATATATATATGTACATACTTATTTTGAATTTATGGTTAACTCTATAAATTCTGACTATAGAAGTAGCCGCTACCATATTCCGAAAGGTTTGACGAAGCAACTATGAGTTGGAAAATAAATAGTGTTAAATTAATACTTCTTTGGAGGACCTAGACTTCCTTATCATTGTAGGCCCAAAAAGTGTTAAGGTAAGAGGGATATGAATCCTTGATGGAAAGATTGATAGAAAATAAATGAGCTTAAGGTAACGTCTGTTAAGTTGACAATTAATATGGAAAAATTAACATTTATGGAGGTAACAAATGAAGGTGTTATGTATTAATAAAATAAGGAAGTAAGGAAAAGAGCAAACTTATGTAAGTATGAATACATTTATCACTACAAGGATGAAATTGCATTTTTAAAGGGTAGAGTAAAAAGATTTAAAAGAAAGAACAAATTTTAATCCTACCTTTTGGGACATAATTTGATAAAAAAAGTTTCTTTGAAATTCCCTTGAAAATTTTGAAAGTGTCTTTCAAAAGATTTTGAAAAGAAAATCTTACAAGTTAGAAATTTTTGAGAAAAAGCAATTTTAGACGACTTTTAAATTATACCACCATTGGTTTTGTAAGAAGTTTAAAAAGCGGTTGTAAACTGAAAGGGGGGACATTTTTGGTAGGTGATTTTAATTTAAAATTTTGGCGACTTGAGAAATTGGAAAAAAAGAGTTTCCATTTATTAACTTCTCAATTTAAAATTTGATTGGATTAGAATAGCTTTCAAATTCCTTGTTTTTGAATACTTCTATTTTTCTGTGTTATATTTCCTATATAATAAATTTGAAAGTTACTCCCTCTACAACTTCTTAGAGGCTGTATAAGTCTGAAACTTTTTGAAATGTAAATATGATATTAGACAGCTTTGGAAATATACTACCATTAGTTTTAAAAAGTTTGAAAAGTAATGCAATTTTTAAAAGCGATGAATTTCTTTAAGAAAAAATGGTGGATGGTATTAATTGTAAATTAATGACTTGAGAAGTTTTCATTTATTAACCTTTTTAATCTGACTAAAAGATTTCAGTTTTTTTTCTTTGATTCTTCAATTTTTCGTTGTTTATAAACCTGAAAGTTCTTTCTTTAGAACTCTTTTTAGGGGTTTATAGATAGAATAACACATATTTTGGAATAGAAATAAAGAAAAGATCGTCTGATAGTATAGATAAGAGGGACATTCCCACATAAGGTAATAAAGAGAATAATGGCTAGAATTTAGGTAATAATAGAATTATGAATTCTGGCAGATGAGATATTGAATGGAGTAAAAGAGTAAGATAGAAGTTATATTTGTCTACTCTATCAATTTTTTTATCGTATAGAGTTATAGAAGGTACCTTTGACCATTGATTGGATTTAAATGATGATTGAAAAATAAGTTAGATGTTTGGTATGTGGAGAAGCATTTATGTAAAGATGAGAATTTTATATGTCTTTCCTAATTTGAATACAGAAGTTTTTAAATAATAATAATATTGGATTTGATAAAGAAAAGTGTTGCAAGAGATTTTAAGAGTTTTGAGCAAAGTTACGAGATATATTTCATCAAATAACAGTATATTTTGAGTAATAGATAATAAATATTATTGTATGCTTTAGATGGAAATAACAGTTATTTTGAAATGATGATGGTGAAAATTTTACTATTTTGTAAACGATGATTCTTGTAGCTAGAAAACTCTATAAAACAAAAATAGTCTAACATATTTTTTGGAAAGATAATTAAGTTTTGAATCTTTTGTTTTAAAAATCCTATTTTCAAAAAGGAGCAAATCCTTATTTTAGTAAGCTAGTGAAAGGAAAGTTTTTCATAAGTTCCTTTTTGAAAAACCAAGAAAATTTTGAATGCGTAAATTAGAAAGTCTAACTTTTAAGGAAAAAAAAAGTTTTTATTAGGAAAGTTTTAAAAAGGGAGATTAATTTATTTCTATTTGGGAACAAAGGAATTTTGAATCTTTGATAAAGGTTTTTATTAAAGTTTACATTTTCAAAGATGGAGATATTGAATTTGATATTTCATGTTTTAAGTATTGCAAGAAATGAAGTAATAAATGCTTATTTTTAAATAAGTTTATTTGTATGAAGATATTTTATTTTGTGTATGAAAGTTACGATCTTATAAAATTTTATGGAGTAGATACGGATCATGACCTAGATAGGATAGACCAAGGTTTTTGAGGATATGAGTAAAATAGAAATAGAATGTACAACCTGATATGGAAATTTGAAGTCAGTCCCAAACTTCTATTTGAAGAAGTAGGTAAAGTTTAAAGATATTACAGATCTGTAATTGGGCTGTGAGTTAGGTTGCTTATAGGATATGAATTTCTATATTTTAACTTTGGAGCAATTCCCGTGTAATTTCCATAAACTATCCAATTTCAAAATACATATAAAAGTGCATTGTTTGAAGTAACAAGGAATACACTAAAAAGGAAAGAGATGTGTAATAGTGGATATTTTTTCCATAGTTTACACTGCCTATTTCAATAAGAAAAAAAGAAATAATTCCTTGAAATTTCAAACAAATAAAAACCCTCACTTGTGGTTAATTTATGAGAAATTATAACGACAATCTTTTTGGATGGATAGCTTTGATAAATTAAAATATGGAAATAAGTATTCTGGTTGTGGAATTAGTAGTTAGATATAGATAACATATATCCACGCCTAACGACTAGAATTTATATGGAAAGCATAGAATACGACTACTAGCGTATTGGTTAGTAATTGAATGATTAGGATTATAGACATTAATTAAATTTAACGGGCAGTAAATTTGTGATTAATGAGAGGAGAAGAATCTAATGGGGCTGATTAAGAAAATTTGATATTGGCATTTGAGGAAGAAAGAAATTTGAGTAATAAATGGATTTTGGTAACCTAAAGAAGGATTAATTGAAAATGGTCCAATTTTGACAAGTAATGATCAACTACAATGGACATATCGATTGAAGCAATGAATGGACCACATTTATTAAAGACAGAAAAAAGGGAAATTGAGAAAATTGGTAGCAATGGAATGAAATATTAAAGATAGCCCATCTTAATTTAGAAAGGAGTTGTAGGACCTCAAAACCATTTATATTAACTGATTAATGGCAACTTGCAGTAAAATTTTCTTTTGGAGTTCTTGGATTTTAGTTGCTAGTTGTCTTCCTTAGTTACTGGAAAAGTGGATGATGTGATATAAGATATGCCCCCGTTTTATTCCAGTGTAGACTTTATGAATGGGATTTAAATCACTTCATATATGTTGAGAAGCAAAGTAAATAAGAAAATTTTATGGGAACACTTAACTAGGGATAAACCAGAGGTAAAACTGGAAGTTAATGAGGAAATTATGTTAGCAACATAAAGTGAGTAAATGTTTCAATCTCAAAACTTTTGATTTTGGGAGACATAAGGGATTTTGCTCACAAAATGCCCTCATTCAAGGAAAAAAGAAAATGTATAGGAATGAGAATGGAACTTCCTATTGATCATTGATTAAGAAGAAGGTGGTAGAAATTTTCCATTAAAAGTAGTGGAACCGCAGCACTCCAACACAGCTTTATGGAGTACCGCTTGGCATCGTTAGTGATAGGGACCCTTAGTATACATGCAAATTTGGAGGGGTTTGCTAGTAGCTTTAAGAACTTTGTTGAATCGGAGCATCGTTTGCCGACTGAAGACCGATGGACAAACTTAAGTAATGGATGGAAACTTAGAGGATTTGTTGAGGGCTTGCATTTTGGACTTTTGAGGACCTTAGGAGTAGTGCTTCCCTTTAGTAGAATTCAGTAGGATTGTAGTCATCAATAGACGATTGGTATGGCACCCTTGAAGCAATTTTTTGGAGGCCATGCAAATCGCCAAATTGTGAGTGGCAAACCACCAACAAATTCTACTCGGACCAGATTTGTATTGCGAGACTTCGAAAAGTCAGGATTGATTAGGCAGCGTACGATTTGGGTAGTTGGAAAGTAGGCACCAGATCTATTGGGCCTTTTCCCAATATGGGAAAAACAAAAAAAATTATGTTGGCTGGAGTCCATGAAGTTTTTGCATTTAAGGAAATACCTTCGTAGCATAACAATTGTTGTAGAGCCTAATAAAATTTAGGGATTTTAAGTTGGAGCCAATAGCGTCCCGTGTCACTGCATGCATCGTAGAGCACGCTCGAAAGCTCCGCAATTAAGAATTTGTTTGGTCTGTGTTAAATGGTGAGAAAATTCGATGGTAGGCATGAGGACTCTCCGCGCTAAACCTTTCTCTGAAATATTTTCTCTCTAAAATTAGGATTTTAGTTGCATCGTGGTTGCTAGATTAGAAGGTAGGAAGATGGTTGCTAAACTTGTTCACAACCACTTTACACTTATGTAGAAATTTTTATGCATGTTTAGGGTGTTTGCATACATAATTTCATGACACTATTACACACTCATGCTAGGATTTACTAGGACTGAGCTCATTTTAGTATGTCTGCAGTATATAATCACACTGAACTATCAATTAGTAGATGGTTGTGAAGATAAATTTGTTGTATAAGATGGATGTTATTGCACGTTACATTGTTTGCCCCTTGAAAGATTTCGGGACGAAATCCTTTCTCAGAGGGGAAGAATGTAACACCCCGTAAAATGAACCATAAATAAATTAAATAAAATTAAATATAATAAGATAGAAAATGGAAATTTTACAAAAGTTGGAATTTGACCATGAAACCTATACCATTGCGTTAATGGTCAAATTGCAATTAATTTCCATATATAATATGCTGAAAACGGAGCTCGAACGAAGAAGTTATGAGCGTTTGAAGTTTTCAGATTTAAAATAATTTGAATAGGATTCAAATAAATAAATAAGTCCCTAATTTGAAATTTGAAATTAATTGTGATTAGACTTGGGGGATAAGTAATGTTAAAAATTAGCAATTAATGTTAAAAGTTAATTAGGGTGTGACATCAATAAATAATCAAGCAAAGGTAAAATAAAATAAATACCTTCCAAAATAACAGAAGAAGTCGACCCAGCACCTCAAGGGGTCGACCTAGAGGTCGGCCGTAGGGGTCAACCGCTTGGATGGAGGTCGACCGCTTCCTTGTTGTGGAGCCTATTTTGATAAGTTGTACGTTACAGATTTATCCTTTTTAATCTATTCCCATTCAGTAATTCTTGTGCGTTTCCAACCACCATAAATTAGACCCTAGACCTTTCACTTTTATCCACAAATAATTTGGGAGAAATAGCGAAACTCTGCCATTGTTACCTCTCCAAATTAGATTCAGAAACTTCATAGAGAACTCAGGTAAGAATCCACTCTATTTTCTATTTATTTTTTCTTCCTCCAACCTATTCTTATTCTATTCCCCTCCAACTATTCTGAATCTAATAAATATATATACCTCTTCCCAGTTGTGTGTGTATATCAAAAAAGAGAGACTTTGGAAAAGATTATGAGGCATCCAAATCCACGGAAGGCGAAGCTAAGGCTATTATATGAGTGGAAACCTTAGTATTTCTTGTCAGCAATTGTTTAGTGTATTTAATTTTGGATTCGAATATGCCTTGGGGATTTTGAGATTTCAAAAATATGATAAATAAAATCCCCTAAAATTTATTTTTATTTCAATATGTCAATTCTATGCTGAGATTCCCAATTATTTACATTAATTTGATGGAATTTGTTTCATTTATGCAAATTTTGATAATTTCATAGTCTATTCCACTTCTCCTTCATCGTTGGGTCAAATTGTGATTCTTCAACGAAATAAGTGGTTTAGATTACAAATTCTATTCGTAGTTTACACCACTTTTTCTTATCTATTTCTTTGTAAAAGAGAGGAGTTGAATTGAATATTGATTTTAGATTGCAATTCTTATTGTTTTAGATATTCCATTGAATTGGTGTAATAAATTGAGTTTCTATTTTATTTACAAGTCTGTTATTGCAGTCGTGGTTATGAATATTTATTCCTTGCTTTGGATATTAGAATCCCATGAAATCTTCGGAATTTAAAGAAAAAGGACTTATGATAATAATTGGTTAGAGAATTGACATTTAGCGCCAGTTTAAGGTGCAAAATCCATGCGTTTAATACTTATTAGGCATAAAATTTATTTATCACTATTTACGTAATTAACGTATAATTATTGCATATACGACATAGTTAACTAGACATTTATTTACACTTATTTCCTCCATTAGGAAGGTAATTGATTTTGAGGCGAAAATATGAGAAAACTCTTATATACCCTAATTATTATTTTAAGGCGCAATAAGGAAGATTCCTTATAAGGCCTTATTTATGAAACACTGAGATGAGTGTGTATACAAAAATATATATATATATATATATAAATGGAGAGTAATTGATTTGTCGCTAAGTCATAGGGATGCGAGGTCAATAGAGTTACATGACGGAAGTCTACCCTTCACTTGAGGCTACCAGCAGTTATGTACACATTTATTGATGTGAGATATCCTTATGAAAAATAATTTTAATAACACGAGGTTAGTCCCTAATTCTGTAGGGGAAATCGGTCCAGCTAATCTGGCTACCAGTTCCAACGAATAGCGAACTAATGTGAGACGTCATTAAGAGTACGGACCACAAGACGAAGGGCCTGCTTCTTGGTTTTGAGGTATTAAGTGGTTGGACCCGCCTCTTTTCCCTAGTTGAAGTAATAAATGGCCAAAGGGACACATTAGGTGGTATCTCGATAGGGGTCCGCTTTTGGAAATAGGTCTTAAATGATGGGGTCTGCCTTAATTATGGTCTCAAATGACCATAGTCTACCTATTTTCCAGTTGGAAGTATTAAGTGGCCTATGAGATTCCATATGATGTCAGCTAGATAGTAGCATCGAGGAGCACGCCTTGGAAATAGGTCTTAAATGATGGGGTCTGCCTTAGTATGGCCTTAAATGACCAGAGTTTTCCTATTTTCCAATAAAATGTATTAAGTGGCTTGGGTACCATCTCTCACATTATTAGCTATCTATGACGCAAGATTGGGATATGGGATTTTAGAAACCTACTTCTACGATGGAAAATGTTAAATGGTTGGACCCGCTACCTTTCCTTATAAAGAAGTACTAAATGGTTTTTATTAGTTTTATGTTCGTAGACATATTCTTATTTTGAAATATACTTCCCAAGTATTGAAAATGTAAGACTCAAGGTTTTTATTCACCAGACACTTATTGTTTGACTCCCTCCTCATTACAACATAGGTTAAAGACGTAGTGATGGCTGTGACAATGCATAGAGATGGTGAAGCTTGGCTTGTTGTAGTATTTATTATTGTTTTCTTTTATGTATACCCATGGATTTAGACGATTGCTGTAATGGATATTGTGTTACGACTTTTATGGAATTTTGTATTATGACATTTTTATGGTTTGAAAATAAATGGGTACACTTTGATATTATATTATGTTCCATCCGCTATGAGTTCTAAAAGTTTAGTTATGGCTCTATACTTTTATTTTCTTAGTTCTTCCAACAATTTATCTTAGAATGGATCTAAGTTTCGATGGGCCTTTTCTGGGTCGAAATTTATATGCATAACATGACATTTTTTGCTGTTAATATTATTCTATATGATTGGGTATCGGTTAAAATAATCATATTGTTGTCTTCATGCTTGCGATGTCTTGTTAAACGAGAATTTATGTTGTCCACACCAGTTCTAATAATTTGCATCTCCATCTATACCTATTTGAACTTGGTTGATTAAGTGTTATTCCTCCCTTTTTTTAGTGAATCTGAATGTGTTCCATTGATTGTCTTGAATAATGCTGGATACTGCTGTGTATTTAGCGTCGGAATATTGTATCAATCCCAACCCAATATCTCAACTAATGTCTTACTATTAATCCAAGGCTCTGTCCTCAGTAAAGTGCTGCTGCCATCCATAATAACCCTTTGGATGCATTTAAGACTGTCCCCCTATGTCTGATCATGTTCTTCATAGTACATGGCATGTTATTATTGGACTGAAGTTGCCAAAAAGGTCAGTTGTCACAATATTTGTTTTGCATCCACTTCAACAAGTCTTTAAAAAGAAGTTGCCATATAAGCTTTAAACAACCAAGAGTTATGAGTTCTCAAATTTTTTTAATCCATTTCCACCTTCTGATTTTGGCCTCCATAGTTTGCTCCTTGTTATTTTATGCTTTTTTCTACCCAAAAGAAGTATGCACAAATGTTATCAAGTTTAATAATTGTTGTAGTTGGCATATGATAGACTAATAACCAGTATAACACCATAGGTATAACAATATGGATTGATTCATCTCTGCCTACCATAGAAAATAAATTGTTATCCCATCTGCCCATTATCTTTTGAAAGAGAGATGTGCATTCATCATAATGTAGTTAATCAGTAGATATAAGTACCACTAAGTACTTGACTAGTAGAGGTGATTCTTGTAATTGGAGTATTTCTAGAATTTCTGCTTTGTTATGACAGTTTGAACTAAAATATACCTTTGTTTTCACTTGGTTAAATGTCAACCATACTGCTATACTTAAACTGAGCTATGTTTTTGATGGTAAATGCACTCTTATTATCTGCTATTGCAAAAAACATAGAAAGCATAGAGTAGGTGGGAAACAGTGGGATGAATGTGGTTAATTAGGGTGATATCTCTTTCTAACTGCTGCTTCTAGTTGTAAAGACATTTGTTCCATAGCAGTGCAGAATAGGTAGGGGACAGTGGTCCACTTGCTTAATACCCTTTGTAGGAGAAGTATATCCTTGTGGCACACCATTTATTAGCACTAAGAATGTAGGGGTAGTAATGCATGAATGAATTAGTCTGATAATCTATTGTGGGAAATTCATTCTTGCTAGCATATGACATATAAAATCTCTATTTATCCTATCATAAGCCTTTTGTAATCCGCCTTAATACAAAATTTCTTTATACCTTTTTATTAAAAATTTATGATATTCTCATGTTCTAGTGGTATATTTTCTGCTTTCTACTAGGAATGAAGGCACATTGAGCTTCATAAATTAAAAATGTTAGAAATCTCTTAATCATGTTGCAAATTAATTTAGAAATCACTTTGAAAAGCACAATGCAGCATGCTATGGGTCTAACATGTTATATATTAGAAGGTTTATCTATTTTGGGCACAAGTGTTATAAAAGTATGGTTTAAACCTTTTGGTATTCAGTAGATGCTTAAATATAATTAACAACACTAATTAACTCATCTTTAATAAGTGGCCAATGAATTATAGAATTTGGATGAAAAACCAACATGCTTTGGGGTTTATCATCTTTAATTGAGAAGACAACATCATGAATTTCTTTTTCTGTCGGTGGTAGAAGTAGAAAAGATTTGCCTTGCTCATTTATAACTTTTCTGTATTCTATTAGATCATAATGCATATGATCTCTTTGCTCTCCATTAAACAGATCAATGAGATTTTGAATTGCCTAATTTTGAATGCGCGTAGCGTCGAAAATCGGTTCTCCATTGTCATTATATAAGGCTTTGATATTGTTTATGTACTTCCTCATATTCATCTTAGCATAAAAACATCATGTTAGAATCACCTTCATCAATCCAGGATACTTTTGATTTCTACCTGACTTCAATATATATTTCATGCATTTTCTGTTTTAAAGCACTTCTTGCATTCGTCATAACATCGTACAGTAGTGCATTCTTTAGGTTATTGTCTGCATCTATTAGCCCTTGATTGAAGTTTGATTGCAAACTTGCCAAAATTTCTGTGTCATTATGCTTGGTCTTGTTCCATAATTTTAAATTCTTCTTAATTCTCCTAAGCTTAATCATAAATTTCTAAATTGGTAAACCCCATATGAAATCTGATAGAACTGATACAACCTGATCTTCATAGCCATCTGCTAAGTGCCAATTATTATTATATCTGAAAGGTATATCCCTTTGTTGAACAACTTGTGTATGTAGTATGATGATGATAGAGATACGATCACTTAATGATAATATTATGGCAGTAGTAATTAATGTTAGGGAGTTTTGTAGTAAAGTGCTGTTAATTAACACTTTATCAATGTGTGTAGAAATCCCTCTTGTTCTCCATATGTACTGAAAACCTTATATGTTGACCTCTACAAGGCCACATGTGAGAAGAAAGTTACTGAAGCCACCGAGATGAGAGAAGGGAAATAGGAGTCCTCCATTTTGGTCCTTAGGGTTGAGAATATTGTTAAAATCCCCCACCAGTAGCCAAGCTTTGTCTACAACGTTTGCTAATTGGAAGAGTTCTTGCCACAACAATTCTCTATCTGAAAACAAGTTACTCGCATAGAAAATTGTTAGATACATAGAATATCCACCTAAGTCAGTAATTATGCAAGTAATTGTTGAGTATTTGCTTGAATAAAGTGAGCTAACGATGTTGGTTTACCCTAAAGTAGTAAAATTCTGTCTTTCGATCCATAATCATTATTGTGTATACTATCCCAATTTTTGTCTGCTTTAGATAGAAACTTTGTAATTTTCCGATTAAATAACTTATTCTCCAATAAACCAACAACGCTTGGTTTATTGGGTTTCAGGAAGGATATAATCTGATCCATTTTTATATTAGTATTAATCCCCTTGACATTCCATATAATAAATGTCATTTACCATTTTTTTGAGCCTTGGTAATTCTTTTAGGGGGCTTTGATTGTGGTTTTTCAGTGGTAGATGCTTTTGAAACTTCTTTCTCAAAAGTAAGGTTGATGGACACATATGAGGAAAAGTTAGTATCTTGAATCTGCACTTCATCTTCTTCTTGAATGGTCCGAGCAATATTCTCAATGAATTCTAATTCATTAATGAAGTCTTCTTATGCAGGGAAAAATTCTTCTTGTTCAACATTATCCACTGGATCAGAAATGTCTTCATCGTCACTTGAGTTAAGTACCTCAAACTTGTTTCTAGTTGTAGTATTTACTTCCTAATGTTGTTTTCCTTTCACATTAGAATTGGTAGTTGTAGTAGAAATGTCTTTGTTTTGGTTTGTGCAATTGTGTGCATTATTTCTTATATCATTATCCTCTATAGTGGTCTGAGAAGTAGTATTAGTTGTTTTTGGTTGCCTTGTATAGTTGGGTGCAATATTTCCCGTATCATTCTCTTCTGTAATGGTCTAAGGTGTAGTGTTAGATGATTTTGGTTGTCATCCCTTCTGTGTGTTCCCATTGGTTTATATTGCTTTATTTCCTTTTCTACATGAGTTTAATGTCTAAGCTATTGGCAAATAAGACATATATAAGATTTAAACTCATAATCAACTTGAACTATACATTGGTCTCCATTATTGGTCTTTACAGTAACTGAGTTTGAATATATTTTTTTAGTAATGTTGATGTTAATTAACACTTGATAATAACTTATTGTAACAACCCTCATATTTTGCGATTGTATATTTAACTGTTGAAATTTGAATATGGTATCGTTAGTCGGATTAAAGTCTGAGATGCTACTTTTTATAAACAGTCGAATTAGGACTCGAGACCCCTTCCATTGAGTCCAAAATGACGTTTGCGACCTTTTTGAGTATAAACATCGATATGTTTGGAGTTGAGTAGAATTTTGCTATTTTTCTATTTTGGGCTTTGGGTTTGGGTTTCAACCCACTAACCCAACATAATACCCTAACTCCTCCTCCAACTCCTCTTCATTCATTTCATTTCCAATTTCCTAATACTCAAGCCCTAAAGGAAAAAATAGGGGAAAAGAAAAGAAATCAAAATTCCTAAGCCCTGGATTCTTAGGAAATTCCAATTCAAGCTCTAGAAATCAAGGAGAAGCTTAGGTAAGCATCCTCTTCATCTTCTCCATCTCAATTCCTCTCCAATTTTCAGAAATTTCCTATAACCTAATTTAGGAATATTTGCTTATGATCTTAGATTTGGAGCTTCTTGAGTTGAAGTTGAAGAGTGGTTGATCTTGCCTTGTTTTTGGGTTTAAAGGTGAGTTCTTTAACTCACATCTATGTCGATACCTTTGATAGTTGTTATGTATGAATTCCTAACATCTATTTCTCGTCCATTTGGTTTTGAATTGAATTGGTATGATGAATATTCCAATTTTTGGTATTTTGAAGTCAAAATCTATGAAAATCCTTGTATGGATGTTTGGACATGTTGTTCGAAGTGTATTGGTGAGCCTATAGGGCTGGGTAGTCGCTTGGCGTAAATCCCTAGCCTCCGTGCTCGTCTGATTGCTTCCGAACCAACTTGGCCATTAATGACCTAGGTAGATTTTTGCTCTGAGCTTCAGCTCAGACGTTTGGCATAAGGGTCAGACGTCTGGGTAGTCGGAATAAAAATTCCAGACTAACAGCTCAAACGTCCGAGCTTATTTCCCAGACCTCTGGGCGATCTGGAATGAAATTTCTAGACCTTCAGTTCAGACGTCTGGGAACACCACCAAACGTCTAACACTGTTAATTTCGGCCAAATTGCCTATTTTTGAGTGGATTTCCGTGTTATCGATTTTTGGTTGATCCATCTGGTCATTGTCATTTACCATCGACTTTGATGACTTCTTTTCTTGATTTTTGGGAATATCCATTTGATGGATTTGATATCGATTTGCATGGATTTAATTCACGTCGTCGAATGTGAATTTTTGGTTGACTGATTGTTTCTACAATCATTTTTGTGACTTGCCACTTTTAAAAATACAAAGGTTTCTATACTAGTAGTAAATATTCAAACGCTTTCACAAAGATGATTTCAATACCACTTTTAATACAAAACTCGTTTTTAAATCCGTTTTCCAATCTATTAGTATATACAAACCTTTACCTCATTCGTACGAGAAATCCAATTAAACGACTTAGCAAAACAAGTGGTATGAAACGCTTGCGTTTACTTCGCCGGTTAATTCTTAGACTTGTTCGATTGAAATCTTGTGACAATTTTCGAGTGGAAATCTACAATTTGCTCGTAAATATTTAAGTTAAGCTAGTGGTTATAGGACATGAAGCCAAAGTAATTTATTTACTAGCTTAGTGTAATCAACAATTTTCATTGATCAATGGTGATCATTTTATGGTTTAGACTAGCGATATGCGATGTCTCTTTGTCCACATGGAGGACTGTACCTCGTTTTATGGAGCTTCGTCTCATTCATTTTTATAGGCTAGCGACTTATGGTTTTATGGAGTTTGGTTCATCGGGCGTACCATTATTGTACTACGTCGTTGTTCCGGATTACTTGAGTATCAGGTTCCTCGGGCATACTGTTATTGTACTACGTCGTTGCATTGGCTCTATGGTTAGCGACTATGGGATAGCGACCCGTTTGTGATACACGTGTTGGTGAGTTTTCATGCTCCCGTTTTTGATAGGCCTCCCCCTTTGTGTTTTCTGGATTTCTAATTGTTGATTTCTGGAATTTGTGTTTCACCAATTTTTGCGATTGACATTGATATGTTTTGTCAATATTTGGGGTTTGGTGAATAAGCTAAAGAATGTGATATTCTTTTTGGACATTTGACGAGATTAGAGATATTGTATGATTTTTGTTGTTATCTGATGTATACTCGTCACAGTATGGCATTATTGTTATCATACGTTTTTGTCATATCTCTTATCCTATCTCATTTCATATGATATTTATAGCTAGACTGATCCGTTTATTATTTTCTTCTTAAATAATACTCAGGTCAGACTGAGGTATTTCAGGTGCTTCTGCTTGACTTCTTATCAGGGTCCGTCATCTGACTTTTGGCTAACTCTTTAGCTTAGTAGTTTTTTTTGTTTTTATACATTCGGGATAGAGACTCCTTGATGTATACATATTCTTTTGCTTAGCACTTGTACCTATTCTTTTGTGATGAAGTGGATCTTGTATGACCACTATTTTGATGTACACTTTTATGTGTTATATTCATATTTGTTTCCGCCTTTCTGATATGAATATCTATGACTGATTTGTGTTATGCTTATTTCTATATTTGTTTCCAAAGCTCACATAGCCACTGTGTAGTAGCTTTGAGTTTGTATTGGATATGTCGGATTTCCTCTTGATACAAAATGCAAGTCATTCTATCTGACATATCGGTACTCGCACAAAGCAATTGCACAGATGGTCGCTCCTCAACAGCCTTATTCTTCGTGCTAGTCGATGGCATTACCCAGTAGTGTCCTTGGCTAATGTGAGTATAAAGGTGGGGCGTCACATCTTGGTATCAGAGCCAAACTTCGGAACAATATAGAATAATCTAGCAAGGATCATTGTATTAAGCCTTTCTTAGGAGTCATGCCTTAGGATTTAATTCGAGTCATTGGACCCGTACTATCCTATTTTCTTTTGTGATGCCTTGTTTTATCAATCAATTTTGTTTGATATTCATTCTGAGAATAACCTTTTTCCTCTTCTTTCTTTCTTAAAGAAGAGAAATGGTTAGACCAGGCCGTCCCAGTGCCGGTCAATCCAGTGTTACTCCTCAGGATGGAGTATTTATGTCTGCCCAACAGCTTTTAGATCTTGTGAAGAATGCTCAAGCTATCGGACCCATTCCAGAGCCTACTCATCCTAAATATGGGTTTGCACGCTTGTGCAGTAATTACACCAACTTGGGTGGAAGGCCTTTCAAGGGTTCCGAAAGCATTATAGAAGTCCAAGCTTGGCTTAGAACAAGCGATCGCATCTTTTCTCGCATGAATCTAGTTGATCTACATCAAGTCCAAGTGGCTTCTAGCATGCTCCAGGAGAGGGCATTAGATTGGTATGAGCTTTTGATTTCTGAAATTATTGAAGCGGATCTTACTTGGGAGCAATTCCGAGAAAGGTTCAAGTTGAAATTTGTGCCAGAAGCTAAAAATGTAACTTTGGCTCGACGCTTTATCGACCTTGTTCAAGGTGAATCTTCTGTGACCGACTATGTCGCATCTTTTGAATCTCTTTCTAAATATGGGGTCGAGTATATTAATACCCCATTGAAAATAAAATCAGAGTTTTGTCTATGGGTTGAATAAGAACCTCAAAACGCCATTACTTCTGAAACTGGAAGTTTCTTTTGATCAGCTTGTTGATATCGCTCTTCGACTTGAAGAAGCCGATAAAGAAAGTGATGTTGAAGTTGTGGGTGCCAAACAGAACTTCAACAACGACAAGAAGAGGCCTATTGAGTTCAAGCCTAATCCCAACAAGAAAGGGAAGCAAGCAACTTCGGTAGCAAAGACTCCTACCTCAAATCGTGGAGAGTGCTACAATTGTAGTTTTAAGGACCATTATGCAAATAGGTGTTCGAAACCCCTTTTTTGTCGTTATTGCAAAAGTTCGGGTCATCTTATATCTTCATGTCCCAAACTTCAAAGCAAAAATGAGGGAAAGCTAAATGTTGTGCAAGCCCCTAGTAACACTTCTCTTGGTCAAGGTATTTCTCATTCTGTCCTTGATGGCATTATTATGTTTCGTGATCATCCTATTCGAGTTCTTTTTGATACGGGTGCATCTCACTCTTTTATATCAAAAGAACTTGTTGATGCTTTGTCTTTATATGTTATGGGTTTGATGACTTCACTGATAATTACGAATTCGGTTGGTGGATCCGCAACACTCAGTTTATTTTGTAAAGATGTCAAGATTATTTTATGTGATTATTCTTTCCGAGCCGATTTGCATGTTATGCGCTACTTAGGTTTCGGAATGATTTTGGGAATGGATTGGCTTAATCGTTATGGAGCCCATATCCTATGTCCCGAGCGGGCTATTTATCTTCGACATCCTCAATCTGTTAAGCAGATTTCTATTGTTCTTAAAGATTCAGATTCCAATTCGGGATCATCCTTGTATTCTCTAAATCGTCATGATAACGATAATGATGATGAGGAAGATGTCATTTCCCTCATTCACATTGTTCGTGAATTCCCCGACATATTTGAGCCCGTTTTAGGATTACCACCTAAGCGAGCAATTGAGTTTAGAATTAATCTAATCCCTAGAGCTCTATCTATTACTCGTCCTCCTTATCGTATGTTAAATAAGGAAAATGAGGAGATGCATAAACAATTATCCGAATTGGAAGAAAAACAATTTATTCGTTCTAGTTCCTCTCCATGGGGAGCTTCGGCTATTTTTGTGAAGAAATCTGATGGTACACTTAGACTTTGCGTTGACTACCGCAAGCTTAATGATCTCACCATCAAGAATAAATATCCCTTACCTTAGATTGATGATTTATTCGATCAACTTAGTGGTGCTAGAGTCTTTTCACAGTTAGACTTAGCAACCGGTTTTCATCAGCTCCGTATTGCAAAGGATAGCATTCCTTTAACCTCGTTCCGTACTCGCTATGGATCTTATGAATAGCTTGTTATGCCATTTGGTTTAACGAATGCTCCAGCTTATTTCGTTGACCTTATGAATCAAGTTTTCAAAGACTTCCTCGATCGATTTATTCTCATCTTTATCGATGATATTCTTATTTATTTTAAAACCGAGGAAGAGCATGAAAAACATCTTCGGATTGTGTTGGAAACTCTTAGGAGCAACCAATTAAAAGCAAAATTTTCTAAGTGCTACTTTTGGCAATCTCGTGTGAAATTTTTGGGGCATATTATTTCTGAATCCGGAATTTCCGTGGATCCTTCAAAGATTGAAGCGATTCAAAATTGGAAGAGACCGGAGAGTGTAACGGAAATCCATAGTTTTGTGGATTGGCTGGCTATTACCGTCGGTTCATAAAAGACTTTTCTAAAATTTCCGTACCTCTTACTAGTTTGACAAAGAAGGGAGTTAAGTACTTTTGGTCATACAAATGTGAAGCTGCTTTTCAGAAATTAAAAGAACTCCTTTCTGATGCTCCTATCCTTGTGATTCCCGAAGGGAACCAAGACTTTATTGTTTATACCGATGCTAGTCGTGTTGGTTTAGGAGCCATTCTCATGCAAAGGTAATGCGTTATTGCTTATGCTTCTAGGCAATTAAAGACTGCCGAGACTTGATATGCCACTCATGATTTAGAGCTCGCGGCTATTGTTTTTGCCCTTAGAATTTGTCGTCATTATCTTTTGGGAGAGAAATTTGTTCTCTACACCGATCATAAATCTTTGAAGTATTTATTTTCTCAAAAGGAGCTTAATTTGCATCAACAATGTTGGCTCGAGTTCCTTGCATCTTATGATCTTGATATTCTCTATACTCCCGGAAAGGGCAATTGTGTTGCCGATGCCCTTAGTCGTAAGCAACAAGCGGTTGTTTCAATGATGATATCCGAATGGAATGATCTCGAGACTTTATCCACTTGTGAGATTCGAGATCGTGAATCCAATTTATGTTCATCTCTTGTTTTATGTAGCCTTGAGGCTCATCCTTCTCTTTTGGACCGCATCCTAGAAGCTCAAAAGCAAGATCCCAAATTGGTTCTTCTTAGCCAAAGTTGTAGGGATAAAATTGATATTGAAGGTTTGAAAGACTTTGATTTTTATGCTCGTGGCGGTATTCAAAAATTTGGTAGGCTTATCGTGCCAAATATTAGTGATCTTCATAAAGACATTTTAGAAGATTCTCATCGTTCTAAATTTACCATTCATCCCGGTAGTAGTAAAATGTACGCAGACATGAAGCGACTTTATTATTGGGATGGAATGAAATCTGATATTGCTAACTTTATTAAGCGTTGCATGACTTGCCAACTCATAAAGGCCGAGCATCAAAGGCCCAGTGGGTTATTGCAACCTTTGGACATTCCCGTTTGGAAGTGGGATCAAGTCTCTATGGACTTTATTGACGGTCTTCCCCGTTCTCGTTCGGGTCATGATAGCCTATGGGTGATAGTAGATAGACTTACAAAATCCACTCATTTTCTTCCCGTTCGGTCCAATCGGACCGTACCTCTTTTGGCTAAACTCTATGTCAAAGAAATTGTTAAATTGCATGGAGTTCCTACTTCTATTGTTAGCGATCGTGATCCATTATTTACTAGTGGATTTTGGAAGGGTCTTCAAAAAGCTTTGGTAATGAAGCTTAATTTTAGCACCGCTTATCATCCTCAGTCCGATGGACAAACCGAGCGTGTGAATCAAACTCTTGAAGATCTTCTTCGTGCATGTGTTCTTGATTTTGGTGGAAGTTGGGTAGATCATATTTCTCTTGTTGAGTTTTCTTATAATAATAGCTTCCAATCTAGTATTGGTATGGCTCCTTTCGAGGCACTATACGGAAGGCCATGTCGATCTCCTTCATGTTGGCTTGAAGCCGGTGAGAAGCTAGTTTTAGGTCCAGATTTTATTCGTGATGCCACCGAAAAGATTGACCTTATTCGTCAAAGGATGAAAGAAGCTGAAAGTGGACAAAAATCCTATGCCGATAACTGAAGAAGGAAATTAGAATTTTCTGTGGGAGATTTGGTGTTCATTCGTGTTTCACCTATGAAGGGTGTTGTGCGTTTCAGTCGATCGGGAAAATTAGCACCTCGATATATTGGTCCATTTCCCATCACCGAACGCATTAGTTCCGTGGCTTATCGCCTTTTATTACCGGCTCAATTTTCTGCTATTCATGACGTATTCCACGTCTCTCAACTACGGATATGCCTTAGAGATTCTGATTATATTCTTGAGCCCGGTGTTATTGAAGAAATTGAAGTTTCGCCTAATTTGACTTATGAGCAACATCCTATTCGTATCATTGTTACGGAGGTTAAAATCCTTCGAAATAAAGATGTTCCTCTTGTGAAAGTTCAATGGTCCTCAAATCCTAAGGATTGCTCTTGAGAATCTAGAGAATTCATCGAGCGAACACATCCGGACTTACTTTCTCGTGCTCCTTAAGGTGAACTTCTCATTTCAAAATTTCTTCTTTTGTGTTGTTATGCCATAGTATGGTTGTTACTTTTTATTTTATTCATAAGTATTGTGAGGACGCAATTTCTTTAAGGAGGGGAGTCTGTAACAACCCACATATTTTGCGGTTGTATATTTAACTGTTGAAATTTAAATATGGCATCGTTAGTCGGATTAAAGTTTGAAATGCTACTTTTTGTAAACAGTCGAATTAGGACTCGAGACCCCTTCCATTGAGTCCAAAATGACGTTTGCGACCTTTTTGTGTATAAACATCGATATGTGTGGAGTTGAGTAGAATTTTGCAATTTTTCTATTTTGGGCTTTGGGTTTGGGTTTCAGCCCACTAACCCAACATAATACCCTAACTCCTCCTCCAACTCCTCTTCATTCATTTCATTTCCAATTTCCTAATACTCCCTAAAAGAAAAAATGGGGGAAAAGAAAAGAAATCAAATTCCTAAGCCCTAGATTCTTAGGAAGTTCCAATTCAAGCTCTAGAAATCAAGGAGAAGCTTAGGTAAGCATCCTCTTCATCTTCTCCATCTCAATTCCTCTCCAATTTTCAGAAATTTCCTATAACCTAATTTAGGAATATTTGCTTATTATCTTAGTTTTGGAGCTGCTTGAGTTGAAGTTGAAGAGTGGTTGATCTTGCCTTGTTTTAAAGCTTCTCATTCATTGTTTTTGGGTTTAAAGGTGAGTTCTTTAACTCACATCTATGTCTATACCTTCGATAGTTGTTAGGTACAAATTCCTAACATCTATTTCTCGTCCATTTGCTTTTGAATTGAATTGGTTTGACGAATATTCCAATTTTTGGTATTTTGAAGTCAAAATCTATGAAAATCCTTGTATGGATGTTTGGACAAGTTGTTCGAAGTGTATTGGTGAGCCTATAGGGCTGGGTAGTCGCTTGGCGTAAATCCCTAGCCTCTGTGCTCGTCCGATTGCTTCCGAACCAACTTGGCCATTAATGGCCTAGGCAGATTTTTGCTCTGAGCTTCAGCTCAAACGTCTAGCATAAGGGTCAGACGTCTGGGTAGTCAGAATAAAAATTTCAGACTTACAGCTCAGATGTCTGAGCTTATTTCCCAGACCTCTGGGCGATCTGGAATGAAATTTCAAGACCTTCAGTTCAGACGTCTGACACTGTTAATTTCGGCCAAACTGCCTATTTTTTAAGTAGATTTCCATTTTATCGATTTTTGGTTGATCCAGCTGATCATTGTCATTTACCATCGACTTTGATGACTTCTTTTCTTGATTTTTGGGAATATCCATTTGGTGGATTTCATATCGATTTGCATTGATTTAATTCACGTCGTCGAATGTGAATTTTTGGTTGATTGATTGTTTCTATAATCATTTTTGTGACTTGTCACTTTTGAAAATACAAAGGTTTCTATACTAGTAGTAAATATTCAAATGCTTTCACAAAGGTAATTTCAATACCACTTTTAATACAAAACTCATTTTTAAATCCGTTTTCCAATCTATTAGTATATACAAACCTTTACCTCATTCGTACGAGAAATCCAATTAAACGACTTAGCAAAACAAGTGGTATGAAACGCTTGCGTTTACTTTGCCGGTTAATTCTTAGACTTGTTCGATTGAAATCTTGTGACAATTTTCGAGTGAAAATCTACAATTTGCTCGTAAATATTTAAGTTAAGCTAGTGGTTATGGGACATGAAGCTAAACTCATTTATTTACTAGCTTAGTGTAATCAACACTTTTCATTGATCAATGGTGATCATTTTATGGTTTAGACTAGCGATATGCGATGTCTCTTTGTCCACGTGGGGGACTGTACCTCGTTTTATGGAGCTTCGTCTCATTCATTTTTATAGGCTAGCGACATATGGTTTTATGGAGTTTGGTTCATCGGGCGTACCGTTATTGTACTACATCGTTGTTCCAGCTTATCAGGTTCATCGGGCGTACCGTTATTGTACTACGTCGTTGTTCCGAATTACTTGAGTATCAGGTTCCTCGGGCGTACCGTTATTGTACTACATCGTTGCACCGGCTCTATAGTTAGCGACCATGGGATAGTGACCCGTTTGTGATACACGTGTTGGTGAGTTTTCATGCTCCTGTTTTTGATAGGCCTCCGGCTTTTCGTTTTCTGGATTTCTAATTGTTGATTTCTGGAATTTATGTTTCACCAATTTTTGCGATTGACATTGATATGTTTTGTCAATATTTGGGGTTTGGTGAATAAGTTAAAGAATGTGATATTCTTTTTGGACATTTGACGAGATTTGAGATATTGTATGATTTTTGTTGTTATCTGATGTGTACTCGTCACAGTATGGCACTATTGTTATCATACGTTTTTGTCATATCTCTTATCCTATCTCATTTCATATGATATTTAAAGTTAAACTGGTCTGTTTATTATTTTCTTCTTAAATAATACGTGGGTCAGACCGAGGTATTTCAGGTGCTTCTGCTTGACTTCTTATCAGGGTTCGTCATCTGACTTTTGGCTAACTACTTAGCTTAGTAGTGTTTTTTTGTTTTTATACATTCGAGATAGAGACTCCTTGATGTATACATATTCTTTTGCTTAGCACTTGTACCTATTCTTTTGTGATGAAGTGGATCTTGTATGACCACTATTTTGATGTACACTTTTATGTGTTATATTCATATTTGTTTCCGCCTTTATGATATGAATATCTGTGACTGATTTGTGTAATGCTTATTTCTATATTTGTTTCTGAAGCCCACGTAGCCACTGTGTAGTAGCTTTGAGTTTGTATTGGATATGTCGGATTTCCTCTTGATACGAAATGCAAGTCATTCTATCTTACATATCGGTACTCGCGCAAAGCAATTGCACAGATGGTCGCTCCTCAACAACCTTATTCTTCGTGCTAGTCGACGGCATTACACAGTAGTGTCCTTGGCTAGTGTGAGTATAGAGGTGGGGCATCACACTTATGCATTTTATTGTTGTAGTGACACTATCTGCTCGTATATACAGTCTTATAACATCGGAAATTCTACCCAAGTCTTCAATATCCCAGTGCTCCATTCTTAAGTTACTTAGTTTAATCCAAATAGGATATTTTACAATTTCTCTATTGTAAAATTCATACCAGTAGTTCACTTTTTTATAATGATGTATCTAGACTCAAATGTATAAGGCCACTCTCTATTATCTTTTCCTTATTTGTAGCATTTGAAAAATGTATTAAGAAATGGCCTGAGTGGACTTCCAATTCGTAATAAGATTCTAATTTCCATATTCTGTCGATATAATTCTTGAATTGGTAGTAAGTTGGCCTATAACCATAAACACTACAAAACAAATTATTTTGCCATTTAATCTGCGATCTATGTAAGACTTCATCAGGCAAAAGAGAAGATTCAGTGTATCCTTCCTTTGCTGGAGGATAATAATCCAATTTCATTCTTTGATTCTATGATTTGCATGTAACTGCTTATTAGTTAATTCAAGTAGATGGCACATTTTCATTTCCATTCATATTTTATTGTGCTGCCGTAGAACGACGATCAGAATTTACTTTGTTGCCTTAATCGCCGAAATTGCCTGTAACCGTTTTTGCCATTTTAACTATGATATATTATACGCACACATAAATATATATATATATATATTCATGAATTTATATTCTCATGTCCATTTTAATTATTATCTCAAACTTCATTTTTATAATTATTCAAGAATTGCATATAATTAAAAGTCTCATATCCTCACTATACAAACTACTCTTCATTGTTTGGCCAAAAATTGCTAAATTATTACTTTGCATTGATATACGATTAAATTCTACTTTAATTTCAGATTATATTATTTACATTTACTATAACATCTAAGTAATCATTCATATAATCTCAAATTTCTATCCCTAAGCCACAATCATTATAAAAATATTGGAGTTTGAATAGATTGTATAGCGAATTAGGCGAAAACCATTCATTGTCGCGCCGTACTGTTCATTTGATGCTCAGATACCTCAGCTTTTCGCTCCAAATCTTTTCCATATCGCATTCCACAATTATACGGTCGTTTCTATGGGTCGACCATTTTGAGAAACAAAGGAGATATGCCTTTTTGAGGTGTGCTATCTCAAACAGAAATTAATGTACGGAATCTCTACCATTTTCCATGCTTTCCTGGTTGCTATGCAAACAACTCTTAGAATTCTACCTCTAAACTAATATTTATATGTAGTACACTCTACAAGCTTCAATTTTCTGTTTCTCTTTTAAATCCATTAAAAAAAGATGAGATACATTGATTTGAAGATTGAAGAAGGGAAATGAAGAATAAAGTGAATCGATGAAGAAATGATTTCTAAGTGAGAAAGTACATACATGACAACTTATATATAGGAGGAGGGAATGTCTAAAGGCTATATTTAATTTAATATTTGAACTTAAATTTTTTTGGAATTAACTCATCTAACCGGTATATCGTCCGTATCTCTTTCATACGATCTTTAAATCCAAAAAATTAATATACAGCACAAATTAAAAAACCGAGCTAGTCGCGATAGTGGAGGTTTCATCATCAAATTCCAATGTTTAAAAATGACCATTTTGCCCCTTCATTATTTTAATAAATCATTTTATCCTTTTTAATTCAAATATTATTTGTCATTACTAAAATTTAAGGCGTATTATGTTCTCCTCCCTTAAAAGAATTCCATCCCTGAAATTCCCAAGGACAAAGAACGTTCACACTCTTTCATGTCATGTATTATACACATGGTGACCCATACAATATACATGATAAGTAAATCAATTATCCTAACATTCATGCAAATACTCATTCGGAAAAAACCTAAATCATAAATTGTGAAACATCCATAATGACTACTTGAATGATATAAAAGTAGCAATACATGGAATATTGCAAAATAGGCAGGCATATGTAATGATGATAACATACTATATACTGAATGGATGCAAAAATCTACCTTCGATGCTTTCCTATCTGAATGACATGTCATGATATATGTAAGCATCCTAGTATAAATATACATTATTTATATGCATGCAACAATCAACTTCAACATATCATAATGTATGTGCATGAATTAGCAATTGATAATCAAATAATATGAAACGCATCAAGGTTAAGCAAACAAAATTTCATGAAGTGAATAAAAAGGCCTAACAAGCAAATTTGTCAATCATATCATAAACTAAGAAATAAATATACGTCTACATATATAGCAATTAAATTAATCCTAATCAAACTAAGTACACTAACAAATAGATAAATGGAATAGTGTTTTGAAAAAGAGTTGAAATTAAAGGCTCGGGCACTCTCTTTGGCTTCTCAAGTTATCTTTATTGAATAACTCTTCCACTCTAAAACACCGAGTTCTTCTACCACTATATATATTCAATCCAAAACAATAAATACAAAATACATGCACATCCATGATTCCTTCAGTTCATCTTACCAATACAAATAATCTGATGTCAAACCGCATAACAACCAACAACCTTGATACAAGAATGCCCTAATTGAACTGCAAGAAAACTTAGAAGTGGATCTCACCTAAGAAACCAATAACATGAATCATCGTACCATCCCTTGTTTCACCTACGAGCACCAAAAGTGAGTGATAGTTAACATGGTAAGCGTAACATAACTGTTTCTCCATATTAATCTATCTTATGTGGTATAACTTCACTTATGATATCACTCCTCCATACATCGATTAATCAAGATATCGATGTACCATGTTCTCAATCTACATGGGATTTACAAAACCTATCCTAAGTTCTGAATTATATAAACAAACAAATACCCAAACCAAACCATCGTACTCTATTCAACCATTCAAACATAGCGAATAAAATCCAAAATCTTAATGAAATTCTAAACTAAGTGAAATTCTAACTGAAGAACGTGATAGCGTTAAGGTGATCGACTACGTGATACTTCATTCATGTGCACCTGATATGCCACACAAACCAGGTACTCATAGGCCGCTTCTTCAAAATAACCTCCTTGAATAGACAGCCTCTGTCTAATCCGAGTGATGATTAAAAAGAATCAACGTATTACATTCTCAAAATCACGTTTGGATCTTCCAATATCATATTTCCATGAAAATTACCACCTCATTCTAATGCGTGCGAACTAAAACATCTTTTCCTTGAAACTAACTTTGGTCAGAATACTTTCTATATACCCATAAAATCGAACTCCCATACTTCCTTTCATCACCACATACAACTTGTGCATCTTTTCCCAGAAATCTTATAATCATCAAACTACCATTTTATATAATTCTATCACAAACTTAGTCTAGGATATCTTTTACAATCACAAATCCAATTTTAATCATCCCTTTATATGAACCCGATAACGGTATCTTTTCAAAATATAACTTTTTCCAATAATCTGAATTTATCTTTTACCTTGCTATGGTCAAGGCAACTCAATACACTATAGCATCTCGCCATATAAGAAAGACAATATTCGATAATTTAAATGGCATCGTACCCCATAATATTAAATCCATGTCATGTCCAGTAGTAAACATACTCTGATCAGGCTAACTCTACATTAACTCAATCCAAATAAAAAACAACTTAATTGCAGTTGCAACGACACTCAAGTAACGAAACCTGTAATGACCCGTAAAGTTTAACGGTTTTAATAACGTAATTAATTGAATTTTTGTGAAATTAAATAATTGAATTTTGAAATAAAAATTTAATATTTAGATTACGTCTACTTAAACATAGCAAATGGTAAATTTTCATCAGATAATATAGGGGTTGATTTTATTGTGCAATTTTATTTCAATTCAAATCAGTTAATATCTGATGATAATAAAATGTTTTCCAAACCTGAATATTTTTATATAATAAATTTGTAAATCATCTTCTGAGTGAGACGTTATATTTTGTTTCTGCAAGTTTGGACTGCTATTGCTTCGTTTATCTTATTTTAGACAGATTTGCAGCATTTTTGGTACCGATATCGACTTTTGATAGGATGATCGTATCACTGATATCTGTATACCAGTTTGATCATCTCATCGTGCTGATCTCTGTGGTATATTCAATTCTGTGTTTTGAAGTCCGATACAATGTGGAATCCGCAAAAACAATTTCGTATCGGTACCCGTTTTAAAGTCTTTTGGTTTCCCGTCCTTTCGTATTCACCGTGAAGGTAAATAGTCACTTGTTTTAATAATTCCATCTATTCAATGTATATGGCTTTTGTCATTCCCTGGTTCCAATTTTCTTTGATTCGTTTATCATTTCTTTTGTTCGGAAAAAAAATATATAAAAAGAAGAGGAACCTGCTACTTCGGCCATGGCCGAAATTCTATAGCTTCGCCCAATTTCCCCATGCGCATCCATTCCAAAGTCCACCGTCCCCTCTTACGTGTTTGCCAACCTCTGCTGCCTTCCACCGCCGTTCATAACCAAAGCCGAATCCACCACTTCGTGCCCCCTCCACCTTGCAGAAACTCCAAAACACCAGCTCGCTCAGTCTCGCCACCTCATTTTCCTCTGCAGCCTCTCTTCTTATAATACGTGAGTAAGTTTTTATATATTGTATTTATATGGTTTATACATTAAAATCTATGGTAATATTTTAGAGCAGGATTGGAATTATAATGAGTACTATATGCATTTTGATTTTATTATAAATATATATATGTAGTATCTAATATATATAGTCTAATTTGTATAAAGTTAGTCTGTTATCTATGTATAGTATACTCTGTTTGGATTTTTGACCATACATATATTATAAAGGCTGTACATAGTTGGCTCCTGGTGTATATATATGTTTCAGAAATTTTGTATACATATAAGTTATATTATATTACATTAGTATATATGTTATAGTATTATCTGTTTATATAAGTTACAATATATATGTTAGTAAGTTACATAAGATCTGTTATCTGAAATGTATAATCTGTTGTATCCTGAGTTATAAATATATTATTGATTTTAAAGTATTTATATAGTATATATATAGGTTACTTTTTATACATATTTAGTAAAAACTGTGTGATTTGGGATCTCAGATTT
Organism: Allium fistulosum; assembly: GCA_030737815.1. Lineage (NCBI taxonomy): Eukaryota > Viridiplantae > Streptophyta > Magnoliopsida > Asparagales > Amaryllidaceae > Allium > Allium fistulosum. The sequence goes on along the minus strand of CM060902.1, from coordinate 1,360,671,764 downwards.
TGAAGTATATTTATACTATATTTGAAGTATCATAATATAATGACGTATATGTATATTTGTCTATACATATATATGTCTGTTTTATATATTAGTATTGATATATTTTAATAACATATATTTCTAGTATAAATCTATATCATATAACTGATTTTGGTATGGGTTTAAACTTATGTATATATTTGTATTATAGTATATATATAGCTGTTTTGTCCTCTGTTGTTTGTAATATACTAATACTTTGAAGGAAGAGCATTTTATATACATATATTTTATTTTTAAAGTTCTAGCATGTATGCTCATATGTATACATTTGCTATTATATATTTGTAAGTTCAGCAAAACACATATGTTTTGCCTGCTTGGCTTGCTTTTGAGAAGTATGATATGTCCATTTGCACATAAGTCATATTATGTTATCTGATATATATATATATATAACAATGCTTGTTTTGTATATAAGCTTTTATTAGTTATATTGGACCTGTTGATTTATATATATTACAATATAGTTGTCTGTGTTGCTTTATAATGAATATTGACTTTATAATATAATATATATACTTAACTTAAATATATGCACTTCTAATTTTATTATTGATCTTATATATACTTTGATTTTGAATATATGAGGTTATAAAATATAATATATCATTTATATTTGTATGTGTTTTAAATTTAAACAATGATTTTAATTATATATTATCTTAATATTTGTTTTATATTAAATATTGATTTCATGGGAATAACAATAATATATATATATATATATATAATTTCTATTTTATTTAGCTGATTCTAATTATTTCATCGACTCCTTGTTATCAGCTTTGATCATGAAATTCGTGCCAATCTTGATTTGCTTTGGAATTCGTGCTTGAATTCGTAATCCATCTCATTCCCATTCATCTCTAGCCTCGAAAGGTGAGCAAACACTCACGATTAACGTTCTTTTATTTATTAAATTTGATTTCAATTGAAACGACAATTGAAATATGATGATGTTAGTTACTTACATTGCTATATATATGTTGTTATCTGTATTTGTTCACCTATGACATCTGACACCATTATCTGTTATTTATATTGACGATATATGCTTGTTATATTATTATCATATATGTTATCACTCTACAAGTTCCCTGTTAGTATAGAATTCACTATGGGTTGAAATGATACATACCCGAACGATCCATAGAATAGGAGAAAATCCTTATGGGTTGAAATGATAAACCCAAGCGATTTTCAATTTGAATTGAATTTGGGATTGCGGGTTGAAATGATATATACCCGTATATATTTTAAATTGCGGATTGAAATGATAAATATCCGTATCACTTGACCATAGGATAGAAAATTATATACAGACACTATTGGTCTATATATAAATATTTTGAATATGATTTCTATGGTTTTGGAAAGGAATATATGGTTTTATATAAATATTGATTTTAGATATTTTATAATATGTTATTTTATATATAGTTAAATTCTTGATTTTAAGCTGTATAAAGTTGTTTTAATATAAAATAAGTTAAATAATAAAGCTTTTTTTATTAAAATATAATATGGTTAAGTATTTATTTAAATTATATTTTAATATGGAGTTTATAATGATTTAATAAATTAAGATTTTGAGGATATATTTGAAATTGATTTGAAATTGTATTTAATTAAGAATTTATTTAATTAAATCAATTTGAAACTTATGGAATTTGAAATTTTTAAAGGATGTGATTTTTTATAACTTGATTTTGGTTTAAGATGATAAAATGAATATTTCAAGTTAAATAAATTGAAGGAAATATTTAGTGATTTGAAATTTGGAGTTTCAATTTAATGCTATTGGATTTATTAAGAGAATATTTCAAAAACTAAATAATAATGATGTTAAATTAAGATAAATATGAAATTATCAAATTTAGTTTTGAAATTGTAGAATATATAAAGCTTTGAAATATATTGAAATTGAAATGGTTTATCTTGGGGTTCAAATCTGTATTTGAAATCGATATAAATTTGAAATGGTTTATTGAGAAACAGAATTGAATCGGAATTGATGAATTGAGATTCAATTTGATTTGAATATTTGAATTCGAGTTGATTTGAATCGATTTGTGAAATTTGAGGAAACTATTTCATAATATATAAAGTATTTTTAAAATTACATTTAAAACTATTTCTAATTTACTTTATAAATTATTTTATATAATTTTTTTTATAAAAACAATTTTTAATATAATCCTCTTAATATAAACTATTTTAATATACTAATTATTTCAATATAAACTATTTTAACTTATAATTATTTTTATATAAACAATTTTAACTTATAATTGTTTTATATAAACTATTTTATTTTATAAACTATTTATTATATACTATTATTAATATCTAAATGTTTAAGGGAGGAAGTTATGATTTCAAAGTTAAGGTTTTCCAAAATATTATGATTTCAAAGTGTTTTGGTTTCGAAGGTGTATAACTTTGGAAGTATTATGATTTTGGAAATGGATATATTTGAAGTGAGATGATATCATACTGATATAATTTTGAAATGGCAATGATATTTTGGTTTTGAAGTATAAATTATTTTGAAATGACCACGGTGTTATAATGACATTTGGTGGTTAATAGCGTATAATTCTACATAGTAGATAGTTCCATGGATCCTTAGAGGATGGGTATCCCAAACAGCCTTTGAGTTACTTGTATTTCAGTTGATATTTCACTTGAGTTGGATTTATTGATATAAGAATGTTAATCCTAACTTAACTGTTTTATGTTTTGCTTTACGCTCGGGTCAGACTGAGTGTTACAGCTTTTGAGGCTCATTTTTGGAGTTGGAGCTTCGCTTGGAGATCCAACTATTGATTTAGCTTGCAGTTATTCAGTTAACTCCTGTGATATATTCAAATTTGTATTTGATTATTGTACTCGAGACTTCTGTTGTATCTTGTTTAACTCTGATATATATATAGTAGCTTCATGAACTACTATTCTTTTATTTCCGCTGCTTATTGTTATAATACTCTATGTCTGTGATTCTGTGATTTATTTATTTACTGTATATGTTGAGTTTTGCCAAATATAAATTAACAATCTGATTTTTTGAGCAATTCCATTCCAACATGTGTGGATGCCAATGGTTAAAAATATCAGGATGTTACAAAACTTTATGATTATCACCATGAAACACATATAATAAGATGAACACCTACTTGCCTATCAAATCAAAATAAACACATATGGTGCAACGTCACCTACAACATAGAATTAATGACACCCATCCACAAACCGATGAAATCATCTACCCTAATAGGCGATATCAAACAACAAATCATCTAAATATTATTTTCCTCCATCATTGATCATTACTGGAATGATATGGGATGAAAGAATGCTAGTACCTACAATTCTAAAATTTAAACTATGGACCGATCATCGAGTCAGATTTCATAAAAAACTATGGGTCAATTGGACCCTAACTTTTAATAATAGACTCCAAGCTCTTTAGTTAACTTGTGTAGCACGCCTTGCAAGATTTTCAACGATAATTTTATAGGACCCAATCAATTGAAATTCCAATACCACCTACGCATCATACACTTACTAGCTTTTCGAATGAAACTCTATTTCAACGTATCTTCAAAGGTTCCTAATATCATTTAAGTATAGTGTTAGACAATCTCCTTTACGTGAATCTTTACCCATTTATTTGGCTATTTGGTAAGTTTCTCTTCTTTCTGCTGCTTCAACATAATAATCTTGGATTCACTTTTTTTCTCTTCTCATTCAAGTATAATTCTTTTCCCACAATCCTGGAATTCTTCTTATCCAACTTTCGATTCTCTTCTAGATTCATATGCCTAAGAACCATGTCAACAATTTTACTAGGTCCTATTTTATTTTGGGGAGGAAAATCAAAATCAAAAATCAAAATCATTTCTCTACAATACCATACGAGATTCCTACACTATAGGATAAACTTATAACCATAGGACTATCGGTATCACACCTTGCAATTAGATCATGTCCAGTCCATTACTCCTCATACAAGTCATTTTCCCATTTCCATTCAATCATCCTATAACGAGTCAGTCAATCTACTCTATAATCAAACCATACCCTAATATTAAACTTGATAAAAGACCGTCGATAGCATGAAGAAAGTTAGGTGTTGGTGTTGTTAATGACGACTTCCTTGTAAAAAATTGCGAGGCACAATTTTCATAAGGGAGGAGGTCTATAACAATCCTACTTTCTACATCATTGTAATCAATTAATTTAATTATAATAAAATGTTCGAGTTTAATTTTTGGATAATTTTATTTTTGATAATATAATTTATTGGGTTAAAGATTAATTGAAAAGGAATTTTGTTTTAATAAGGTAAATTAATTAATAATTCTTTTTGGAAAATATATTAAACTCAAATAAAATTTATATAATGAAAATAAAATATTTTTGTATTGTAAATAGTTTTCATATGATTGATATAATTAAAAAGAAGTTTTATTTGATATTAATAAAATAAATAAATCTATTTTGCCTGTAAAATAAAATCAATAAATCAATGAAAATGAACAACTACTAAATTTAATTATTTTGTAAAGTATATAAAATATAATTTGAGAAAAATACACTACAAAGAAATTTAAATTGAAGATGGATTTATAATTCAATAATAGAATTATTTGTATGTAAATAAAAGAGAATTGAAAATATTACTTGCGAAGGGAAAACTTGGAAATAAAAAGAGAAAACAAATAAAACATTCATTTTTCCTCTCTTCATTATTCTAGATAGATCTCCTCTTGCTTACTCTTTGACCAGACCTATAGCCATCCACCGTTCTCTCTAGAATACTCTCCAACCCTAAATCAATTTAGATAAAAATATCGATAGAGGAAAAAATAACCTACGCAAACGAAAAAAAGATAAATCTTGCATGCGCATCTGAAGTGGAAGGCGGCGTCAGAAAGCCATAACTTGGGTAGCTAACGGCTATAAACGCACGGTGAAGGGATATCGGCCATCGTTGACGTACACAACCATGGTTGACGTAGTTGAAGGTAGGTCTACATGACCTGAAGGTTAGTGGCTGGTGGTGAAGGTGGTAAATGCGAGTGTAAGAATGTCGTCGACGTCAGATGGAGGAGGATGTTAACATGGTGGCTAGTTGGGGATGGAACAGTGAAGCACAAATAGGGAATTTGGTTGAATTTAGTCAATATTGGTGCTACTTTGACTTAAATGGTTGATCGGATTTGGTATACGACGAAACTGCTATGGAAAATTTTATTAATCAATTATATGGGATGAATTGATTGACAGTCATATAGATATAACTTGATTTATTGCCGGAATTGATTAAAAATGGGAAACTGAGTTTAAAATTTATTGAAAATATTTATATAAATTTGTTTGAAATATACAGCTTATTTTTGAAGTAGAGATTTTGGAATTTAATTATACTAATGATTTTCATAAAAGAATAGATTTAAAGGATTTTTTGTGATAATTTTAAACTAGTAGGTTTGAAATAAAGAAGAGGAAAATTGTTAAAGAGTATAGCTTTAAATTTAAAGGATCTTAGTTATTTTTAGAAATTGGGATTTTAGTATTAATTTATAAATAGAAATAAAAATTTTATGTTTGAACAATGTTTTATATAAACTATTTTAATGAAGAACAGAAAATATATTTAAAAAGTAAATATCTTTATGAAGTGTTAAATAGTAATTAGATTTTAAAGTTGAAAATTATAATATTTTGATTATAATTTAGTTTACAGATAGATATATATTTCCTAATGGTTATAAAAATTATTTAAATGAATTTTCCTTTATATAGAGGTTTTAAAATTTTATATTTCAAAGTAATGAAATTATTTCATTGCATTTAAACAAATGTGAAGCTTTTTAAAAAACTGTTATTGGGAAAAGAAATGAGTTTTAAATATGTTATATTATTGTATGGTAAATTTTGTTAATGGAAAATATTTTTAAAAGGAAATGAGAAGTTTGAATTTTTATATAATAATAAGGAATTCCTAAAAGGAGAACCCTTTTAGTACTGTTGTAAAATAAGGAAAAAAAAATTTAATGTGATAATTTACTTTTCAAAAATGGTTTAAAAGAGTTCTGAAGTAAATAAAGATTTTAAATAGAATAGTAAATATTTTGAGTTGGCAACACTTTCGAGAGGAATAATATAGTTTGAGTGGGGTTTTTAAAAGAAAGACTGGATTACAAACTCCTTATTAATATGTTAGAGTTTTAACGATTAGTTTCATAATGTGTTATTTGTTTTCGAAAAGGAGTTTGATGATTTGAAAAATTAAACGAAGGTTTAAAGGAAGAATTTTTTTATGGTTGTTCGTGAGCTTTTAAAATATTGAAGTTTAGAATTAAATAATGAATTTCAGATAGAATGAGAATTTTATAAATTAAACGTCTTTGAACTTTTATATTGATGTTTGAAATTTAATACGAAGATATTCAGAATGAGTAATTTTTCTGATTAAATGTTGTGAAATTATATAAAATTAATTAGTTATATAAAATTTTGAGGAAATGGATTAGTAATACCAAATAGTATAGGACGTTTCATAATACTTTTCTGATTACTCCAATGATTCTTCATAGAATAATATTATATTGGATGTGTTTTTATATAATGCGGATTTTGAAAAATGGATTAGTAATATCGAGTGATATGGGACGTTCGGTAATACTTTTTCAGTTATTCTTTTGATTCGTATTATATAATATTGTTTGTTTGATCAATTGGAATTTATGAGTAACTAGTAAACGATCGAATAATACTGAGTGATGTGGAACACACAGGTGATATTTGATTGGTTACCTTTTTTGAGTAAAGTACACTTTGCGGGAATGTGAATATCATCTATAGGGACAGGTCATTTTGTGCTTGCCATGCTTGCTATGTACTCGTCATGACTTTCTTTGTGTTAACCTATGTGCCGCCTTGCTGTGTGTTATGTCTGGATTAGGCTAGTGTCAATCCTAGTTTATTTCTATGTGTAGTGTGATGATTTCTAGCGTTGTGATTAATGGTGAAGTTTGACTCATACCCTTATACTACCCGAAAATGAAGGTTGGTTGAGAGGTCGAGAGGCTGGCAATAAACCAAACTAGGAGGTATTGGTGATGGCCATAATGCGGTTATCCATGATAGACATTTCAGTGATATCCAAAAATGATTTATGATACAGATGTAGATGATATCGACATTAGAAAGTATACATTGATATGCTTAAGATTTCAGGTTGGTAGGCATTGTTTTGAGCATTATTCATTATTCTAAAATGACTGTGAGTGTCATCTTAAATTGAACTTCTGGATAAATTTCTTTGATCTTTGAATAAATCTTAGAACTATTTTTTGTACTTATATCTTGGTTTTTACTGATCCAAATTCTAGAATAATAGTTCTCTCAAAATTTTCATTTTGTCAATCTAATTCACTTTTTAGTATACAAATGTCGTATATCTTCAGTACTCTTATGCTCTTTGGTCGAATCTTTTTATATGAATCACTTTCAATCCTAAAGTCTGATATCTTAGAAAACTAGTGCATAGTGCACAATATGTTAAGGTTATTGAATGAAATTCTAGATTTGTTGGATCTCTTCAAATAGTACTACATATTGTGAAACGTGATACGATGATAGTTCAAATTCTTGAACTGTTGGACTTACCCAAAAATCAATACATATGGCAACTCACTATGACATAATAATAGAATGAAGTTCATGAATTCTTTGAAATCTCCAAACGTCTATGCATAGTGCAACTCATTATGCTACAGTGATAGAACGAAGTTCTTGAAGTCTTGGACTTCTTCAAACAAATTGTGTAGGTGTAATGTAATGCCCAACCTCTATACCCGAGTAAAACGTGAGTAATGCTATCGAAAAACCCATTAAATGAAGCACTTGATGAACAAATCAATGTGTAAATTACCTCAAGCTAACACTTAACACAAAACAAAAATATTACTTCCCAACATTTATATCCTGTGTCGGCACAAAGCAATTGCACATGGATTTTCCTGAAATAGAATCACATACATAGTCACATAGATACAACGTATGTCTTTCCTTACATATGGAGATATATAGATAATGTTATACATAAGAACTAGACTTGGTCTACTAAAATACTAAGATAAAAGAACAAAATGATCTTAATAAAACCAATCTCTAAATTGCATGATAAAGATCCAACTTGTCCAAATACTCAAGCTGACATGAGTATTGCGAGGAAAAATAATACACGAGTCAGACTAAATAGTATAGTGTGAGATAAACAGTAACATGTATAAAATAGGTATAAATAAAAGATGCGACATGAGAAATAACACAACGAAATAGTTGAAAATTAGCATATGTTAAATGTCATAAATATGTACATGAAAATTTGAGATTTAACGTATATATTATAGGTTTTTTGTATTGTGAAAACTACTTAATTCATTTATTCAAGCAAGGTAGCAGAAAAATAGAATACAAGATTAAAAGAACAATATTCAATAAAAATATATAGCAAATACCCTAAGAAAAAGAGTTATTCTATAACTAATAAAACTAATGTATAATGTGTATTAAATAGTGACATTATAACTTAAAATGGCCCTCACTGTGAAAAAGTGGATGAAACCATATAATCCAACGCTACCCTTCACCTACAAGTGATACAATTCTTTTAATAGATGAACACATCTACCACAAAAGTCGTAAAGGTACCACACGAATTCTAGAAAATACATCCTATTGTTCATATGGTGAATAAAAACACCATGATTGCCCAAGTAGCATGTTGTTGACTATGATGATAGGGGTAGAATGTTATCATTCTAGGTAGCGATACTGAATCAAGTCAGCTAAGGATGTAAGAATTTAGTAACCCAAATTTGGTATTTCAAAGTTATCATATCTATTCTTTAAAAGTTACATTTATTGAGAATTAAATTCAGCATCAATAATATTACCAAATTTCCTAAATAACTGACATAAAACACCTCTTATCAAACTTGTTGAACATTAAACACTAAAAATCATTATTTATCAAGTTATAAAATGGATCGATATTATGAAAAATCCTAAACAATTAAATAAATAAGTGTTTTAATGAATTAACACTTAGAATAAATGTTTCAAGATAGATTCACAACTTATAATGATAAGTAAAATTTCAAACAACTTTCTTAAATATTTACTTAATCAAATGTTGATAATCGAACGTCCCACACTGTTCGATAATTATCTTTAGATAGACTAAAAATTAAAAATATCCATAAATATTTTCAAAATGTCCTATAACACTTAGAAATAATCCTCAAATAGAGAAATAATTTTATAAAGCATACCTGACAATTTTCTCCAAAATTTTAATCAAAAGCAACTAAAAACTATTTTTAAAATTAGTCTAAAATGATGAAATTTCATTTTTATAATATTTGTGAACTTTTAGTATCCCTGAAATGTTAAAATCTAAATTTAATGAATTTTCAAGTTTTTTTTCAATTGTGAACTTTTTATTGGACTAACGTGGAGCAAATTACTTTAGGTTTTGCACGATTGGTCGATCGGTTACAAGTTGGTCGATCGGTTACAAGTTTATCGGTCGACCGATGTCGCATTTCCCAAAGCAAAAATTGTTCCAGGTTGGTGCGATTCCCACCATTGACGGCATTGGGATTTCATGTCAACTCTTTCCATGCTTTACACACCTTATATCTTGTCTACCACATCACTAGCTAGGTATGGATGAGATCAAACCAAGATTTTTGAGGTGATTGTGTTCATTTAGACTTTATATAGGCGGTTTTCAAACATAGAACAAAATATGACATCAATTCATTCAATTTCACATCAAAACATCATCAAGCAATCACATACAAGCCAAGCATACAATTTAATACATGATTAGTTATTTATCTCACTTAGAACAAGCTCTGAAGATAGCCAAAATCTCTCTTTCTTTCCCTACTACTTGTTGTCCTAATTAGTTATGTAGCTCAAATGTGCAAAAATCTTCTTACAGTGAATAATTGACCTTCAGTTTAGGATTTGGAGAAAATGTAGGTGTTGATAGACCCCACCTTAGTTGTATCATTGAATTAAGTTGAGAAAATGAGGAGATTTGATTTTATCTCATTTTTCCTTTTATTCAAAATCAAAATAATAAATATTTATTCTTATAAATGCTCATTTATTTAATTTAGTTTCAAACATCATTATAAATACTTGATTAAATTTCAAACTCCGTTTTCTTTATATAAAAATTATCATAACACTTTATCACATATTTATGCCTTAATAAATATAAATTTCTGTAATTATTTTTTTAATTTTCCTTTTAACCCCTATAAATTCAATTTTAAGCTTTTTTATTAAATCAAATGTTAAGCACTATTACTTGGGATTATTTTAAATTTATATTACTAAATATCTATTCTATTCTAGACTCCTCCTTACAAATATTGCATCCTTCAATTTTCTTTATTGGAGAAATTGCAGTAGAACCGAATTTGACAATGAATAATTCCAAGTATGCAAACTTAAAATAATAGCATAATAAAACTTTCGTTCATTATCAATTGCAAAATAGCTTTGGATATTCCTACCTCATCTACTGAGCAAAGCACGCATTGCTCTTTGGCTCTAGAGTATATGCCAAATTAGGGAAATATCAAACTTATTTCCTAGGTATTTTGGAGCAGAGCTGTAATGGCCCACTATTTTGGACCATTCAAATCGACAATAAAACCACACATGTCGGACTTGAATAATACAAAACAATAGATTGTAAATAAATTTGGAGCAAATAAAATCAATCACAGAATCACGGACACAGAATATCAGAATAACTCGCAGCGGAAATAAAAAATACATAGTGGTTCACGAAGCCACTACAATACATAGTCTCAAAACAGATACAAAATACCGTAGTCTGAAAAACAGATACAACAGAAGTCTGAATACATAAGTTCACAATTACATAAGCAAAGCTGAATGAAATAACTAAAATGGAAAGACAACTAGATAGATAGATAAACTCCAGCAATCTCTAGCTCTAGAAGGTGAATCCAAAGCTATAATACTCAAGCTGACCCGAGCGTAAAGCAAAAACACAAACACTCGAGTCAGGACATACATACTTATACAATGTAAATCAACTCAAGTGAACTGTAATGGAAATGCACAAGTAACTTAAAGAATGCTTGGGATCGCCCATTCTTTAAGGATCCGTTAAACTATCTACTATGTAGTAACATACGCTATTATAATAATGTCTAAAGTAAAGTAAACTATTAAAATAGCGTTAAGGCGTTACCCATATCCCCCTTAACACATTTTATATATTCCCATAGTTTATACAGTACGGTAATCTCCCCCATACTGGGCGTCGTCAGAGGGCACTCCATAGGTATGGTACAAAACAAACTCGTAGTAAAGCTCGCTAGGGTAGGTGACACGAAACAACGAGGCAATGCCAGGGTAGATATACCAATTATGCATCCGGACTGGTGGTAACGCATAGCAGCCACTACCGCCCACCTCGAGCAACACTCCCAAAAATCAAAGGGTGCACCCAATCAAATCACAAAGTAATAGAATGGCATCAAAGAAGTGTGTCCGATCAGAGGAGCTACCTCATTGGCCCGAAATCGCTCCTATTTTAGCCACCTTATGCCAACTCACGGGAGTCGGGTCCACATATATACCTCAATAGGATCGTCACCACCATCCTACTTCATTCTGGAATCTCCACCGTGTACACAGTTGTTAAAGTGGTTTTCGGTATCGACAGAGAGTATGTCAATATCCGATCCCGGTCTCTTTAACAACCAATCGTTATTATAACCCGTGGTTATTAATTTCAAAAATGGTTTATGTTCCAAATCAAAATAATTCATTTAAACCGTTTAAATATGAAGTCACTATACTTTCAAATCAAATATTCAATTTCCAGAATTATAGCATTTTCTGAGTTCATTCATTTAATTACAAGATTTCAAAACATTGTCAATTTCCGAAACAGCCGCACTTACAAAGTGCTACAGTAGATATAGTAGTATTTCAAAACATTGTCAATTTAAGAAACAGCAGCAATTACAAAGTGCTACAGTAGATATAGTAGTATTTCAAAACATTGTCAATTTCAGAAACAGCAGCACTTACAAAGTGCTACAGTATATATAGTAGTATTTCAAAACAGTTCTGCTTTAGAAACAGCAGCACTTACAAAGTGCTACAGTACTAATTACACATTTATTATAACATTTCAAAAACATTAAAACTTCAATTTTAACCATTTTAACTTATAAAATCATATCTCACGCTTTAGAAAATATTCATTTAAATATCATTAAACTTATGATTTAAATAAAATAAAATTTAACAAATAAGTATCCAATTAAAACCATAATTCATTTATTATGTCAAAATACACTATTTTACTTAACTTTTATTTTAACCAATAACTGAACACCTAAAAAAAATACCCATTTCATAAATAAGATATTCTTTAATAAGTCAAACTTAAATTTCCATTTGAAAACTAAATTTTCCAATTATCAAAATAAGTCAAAATATAAGGTGCATTTTAACCATTTATTTACTTTACATTTTAACTTACAAAAATCACTAAAGCTTTATTTAGATCATTTAAATCCAAATTTAAGTTAAAATATCATATTTTTACATTTGAAAATACTTAATAATTTTCAAAAAATATATAAAAATAACCACGGGTCTGTATAATATTTTCTAACCTAGGTCAAGTGATACAGATAATATATCATTTCAATCCGTAATTTAAAAGAAAAATCCGGGTTCTATCATTTCAAACCCGCAATCCCATATCGCTTGAGCCTATCATTTCAGCTCATAATAATTTTTCCCTATTCTAATGTCTGTTCGGGTATGTATCATTTCAACCCATAGTGATTCTATACTAACAGGGAACTTGTAGTGTGAGAAACAGAAAATAAATAAAAAGTAAAATCATATCATATGATGTCAGGTGATGTAACAGGTATATAAACAGGTTATATCATTATATAATGTCAGATAATAGACAGATGTGAACATGTAACATAGCATATCAACTACTACAATTCAAGTGACATTGTTTCACATTTATATAAGTACGATTTGTCGAGAGTGATGAAGTCACCTTTTTAAAACTAGAGATCAAATCCAAAACACACAAACAAACCCTGAAAAGCACGAAAAAGCATGACTAGATTCGAGTAGATGGAGAGCCAACATTCAGATCTTGCAACAACAAATAAAAATAACAAATATAAGTATATAATTCAACATAAGAAAATAAAACAAAACAATGTAAAATATGAGTCAAAATGAAACAACATTGGCTTTACCAATGCAAGTGGGCTCGACCATCAAAGCAAATAGGCTTGACCATTACAACATGGCTCAGCCATGATGGTTACTGCAGGCAAAATAGGTTCGGCCATGGTCACCAAAATGGAAGGCAAAGCATTGGAATAAGAAGAGATAGGAGTTTATGAATACAAAAGGTCAAGGCAAGATGAAAAGTCATGAGTTTCAAGTGCATTGGGTTCGGCTATGGTACAAAGTGGCTCGGTCTGGGTTAGGCTTGGGTCAGATCAGGTCTGGTCACGGCCATGGGTCATGTCAGTCACGGCAAGGGGCTGGAGGAGGAACTAGCGGTGGTGGTGGCCGAGGCAAGCAAAAAAAGGTGATGTATAAGTGGAGTTTGGTTAGGGTTTTCAAGGGATGGTGATGTTGTTTAGATCTAGGGTTCACGGCAAGGCTTGGTGATGATGGTGAGGAGATGGAGGCCGATCATAGAGATGGTGGTGGTGGTGGTGAGATGGTCGGCAAGGGGCATGGTGATGGTGGTGGCCTAATTAACATAAGGGGAGAAAACAAAAGAAAGGAGAAAAAGGAGAGAGAAAGAAGAAGGAACCATGGAAACTTACTTTAAAATCTTTTGTTAGAAATGAAAAATGAAAAGAGGAATGAGAAACAAATGGTATATACGGCTAAGGCAAGTGGAAATACACGGCTAAGAAGTGGAATGAACGGCTAAAGGAAATGAAAAGGCTAGAAAATGAAAAGGCATCAAACAAGTAACTAAAGTCTCTTGAAATTTCCAAGCCCAATATCAAAACAATTTCAACACACAATTAAAATTCAAAGCCCAAACAAATAAAATAGGAAATGAAAATAGGAAACTAGATAATAGAAATACAGAAAATAATTGCTTGTAAAACACTGAATTATATCAGATTTACAAAGTATAAAACATAATTTAACAAAACGAAAGGCAGAACGGATATCAGAAACCAATACTCTTTCAAAGAAAAAGATTAGAAATTTAAATTTTAAATTTAACATTTCACTGAAAATCAAAGTTTGACAAAAATGGGACAAAATATAAAATTTTCAGAAAATCATTATTTCATTATATTTGGAAAATAAATTATTACAAAAATCCAAAATTACATTGGAAAAATTCCAAAATTCAATTAAAAATGATTTAAAAATCCAAGTTTTCGAATAAATTAATTTTAAAATATTTGTTAAAATATGGGTTGTTACAAGAGCACACATTGCTCTTTGGTTCTAGAGTACATGTCAAATTAGGGAAATATCAAGCTTCACCACTTTCATTGGCTTTCAATATAATATCAAAGTCACACAAACACTTTCTAAATTCTGACACATGGGATACATTGTGTACGGCCGATAAATAGTCTCGTAAGTCTAATTGTAAGCAAGATTCCTTATGCGCTCAATAACGGGAAATGAGAAAATGTAATGTAGTGCAAGCTTACCCATATTTCTAAATCTCATCACTCCTTTCAACAGAGATACCTTAACAAATACTTAATCCATCAACAATTCCTAGTCTGTTCTCCTTCTATTAACATAATACTTTTGTCGATCCTAGGCCTCCTTTATACAAACCCAAATAATATCAACCTTCTCCGAAGCTTCGGAAATAAGTGAGGTCCTAAAACATACTTATCTTATGTTTCCAACTAATAGGCCAGAGAATGACATACCCTTTCGTAAAGAGCTTCAAACGGTGCCATCTCTATACTGGATTGAAAATGGTTGTTGTAGGTAAATTCCACAAGTGGGCTGCGATCTTCCCACGAACCTCCAAAATCAGGTATACAAGCATGTAATCAGTCCTTTAATACATAATTGACACACTTAGTCTATTCGTCGAACTAAGGATGATAAACCATGCTAAGATTCAAACTTGTGCCTAAAGCTTTCTGAAACCAACTCCTAAAATGACTAAAATAATAGATTGGGGTCACAGAAAATCCCCATAGGAACACTATGTTAACGGAAAATATTATGCATATAGAAATTTAGTAAGTATCCAATAGTCCTACATGAACAAACCAAAATAAAATGTGCTTATTTGGTCAATCTGTCTACAATCGGTAATGCTTCAATGAAACCCATAGAAACCTAATCCCACTTCCATATCGATATCCCAAGAGGCTGAGCTAACCACATGATTTTGATGTTCTTCCTTCATAATTTGACAAGTGAGACAACGGTTCGCAAATTCATCAATATCTCTTTTCATACCATCCCAAAAGTACAACCTCTTCATATCCATATACATCTTGCTTCCGCCTTGATAGTATATCAAGAACATTGACAATTTTTCAATACATCCTTGTGAAGATCAGCGAAATTAGAAACATACAGATGTCTTTTCTTTATAAGACAACCCAATGATTCAATCTCAAATCCAATTAAAAAATTCGCTCCAATAAATAAGGATGAGCTTCAAGACTTGCTAAAATGATGTCATCTTGTTCGCTAGAAATTCGATCTCTAATATCACAAGATGCAAGAAGACTAAGGTCTTTCCATTTTGCTAACATCAGTGAAACTACTAGTTGATGTTTGTGACTTAGAGCATTTACAACATTACTGCCTTTCCCCAGAGTATATTGAATATCATTATCATACGAAGCTATGAATTCCAACCACTATTGCTACCTCATATTTAACTCCTTTTGCGAGATTAGATGCATAAAGGAGTTGTGATCCATGTACAGAACGAATTTCTCCCCCAATTGGTAGTGTTGTCGAATCTTCAAAGCAAACATAGCAACGAAAAATTCCAAATCATGAGTCATATAGAGAACCTCATTGGGCTCTCAACTGCTAAGAAGCATAAGCGACAACTCTTCCACACTACATAATCGCTGCACCAATTTCAACACCACTAGCATCGGTATACCACAAGCACCGAGTTACCATCCAGAATAAGTAGTAAAGGCGCATTGGTAAGCAAATGCTTCAGCCTTAGAAAAGCTTCTTTCATCTTAATATCCATTCATACTTAACTGCTTTCCTTTTAAGCCGAGTACGCAGCATACCAATATGAGAGAAATACCGAACAAAGAGTAGATAATATCCATTTTAAATCAAGAAACTATGAAATTTCTATAACAGAGTCTGCCCTTTTCTAAACATTTATAGCTTTGACTTAGTCAGGCCTACAGAAATCTCAACTTCTGAGACAAAATGTCCTAAAAAATTTGCTTCATTCTTCAAAAATGGCAAATAGAAATTTTGCCTTTAAGCTATGTTCCTTTAGTGTTTTGATAGAAATTATCAAGTCCATATAGTGATCTTCTTCTCATTTGGAATAAACAAGAATATCATCGACAAGATAAGAACAATATGTCAAGATAATCCTAGAAAAACTTGTTCATCCATTCTACAGAATAAGTAAGGGAATTCGTCATACCAAAAGGTATATCAAACCACTCATAACCCCGTAACGAGTACAGAAAGCAGTAAGTGGAATGTTGTCTTTTACCACTCCAAGCTAATGAAAACTTGCTGGAAGGTCATCTTTAAAAATACCCTTATGCCATTGAGTTGGTTAAATAAATCGTCGATGCATGGCAATGGATATTTTTTTGATCATAGTGACATTGTTGAGCTTTCGGTAATCAATACACATATGAAGAGACCATTACACTTTCGAATAAAAACCACACGAAACTCCATGGACGACTACTAGATTGGATGAAGTGCTTATTCTCTAACTCAATTAAGTACTTCTTAAGCTCTTCCATCTCAAGCCAAGACATATGAGTCAGAGGAAGACTCACTAGTTGAGCCCATGCATAAGATCAATTTGAAATTCTGTAGCTCATTTAGGCGATGATTTTGTTACCCACTCGTACATGTTTGCAAGATCTTTCACAATTGGCATCATCAATGATAAAATGAAGATGGTTTATAATGCTTTATATGAAGAGATAGCACTTTCAACACAATATGTCTAAGCTTCGTAATATTATAGCCAATCCATTCCAAGAATAATTTTGAACTCCATGTACTGAAACACATGTCACAAGGAAAGACAACAAAAAAAGTCAAACTCTTTCTTGACACAACCTATTTGGTATAGCATAGCCATCTATCGAATTAGCAACTCTAAGTGAAGTAATAAGCTATGTGACTTCAAAATGTAAATGTGACGACCCACATTTCGAAAGGTTTAAATTGACAATAATCCACACATGTCCAATTCAAACAATCCGAAACATAGATAATCAATGGGGTAATTAAGAAAAATAAGAAAGAAGAAGAAAACAAACACAAAATCTCGAAGCGGAATGACAAAATATAATAATCAAATAAACAGTTCATGAAGTTGTTTACTATACATTTGATTGTAATTTATACAATGTTTATGAGAGTTATATATTCAACAGAAACGAAATATAATGCAGCAGAACAACATGATGCAGGGAATAATAATAGTAATAATATACTAAATCTTCGTTTTCGTCCTTCGGAAAATGATCTTCAATGCGCTGAAATACTCAGGACTGACCCGAGCGCAATGAAAAGACAAAACACTCGAGTCAGGACTAAAATATCCTTATGTGAGTCAAATCGATATCACATATAACATGAGTGTAGTGGCGTTAGGGATGTTTATGGGGTTTCACATCTCCTATCCAGTGTATAACGTGCGTGCAATAACTCAAGGGATGTTACGGGATTTTCCATCTCTTAAGGATCCGTCAAATTATTTATATATAGTAGAATATGCAATATAAATAGTGTCTAATCAGTAAAATAAATATTTTTCTTAGTGTTAAGGCTTTACATTAATCCCTCTTAACGCGTTTTTAAGCATTGTCGTACAGTTTGCATATAACGCCCCAGTAGCACGTCGGGGAACAGGGATGCGCCGTGATACGACAACACTAAACCAAAATCTTAGTAGTCTCGCATAGGGATAAAAGTATAACAAGGCACATTAGGCAATGCCCAAGGTAGGATACTTCCAGTTCGGGTCGTACGGCTGGTGGTAACGCATCGTAGCCACGACCGCCCACCGCGTCCATCCATCCTATATCGAGTCATGGGAGGCTATCCCAAAATCAAGGTGCACCAATCGAAACCAACAACAGGAGTAATTGTATGGACCAAGTCTAAGAAAATCGAAGAACGGATATCTGCTAGGGGTAATTAGCCCGCTTGGCCCTGTCAAGCTGTCCTGTTTTAGTCATTTCAAATTGGCACAAGTGCCAGGGTGTATCCATCACGTTCTCTTTCTTCAAATCCAACAAACGATGCCAAATCTAACCACTTTGTTCTGGAGTCTCCTCCACGCACACGGTTGTTAAAGTGGTTCCAATATTGATAGAGAGTATGCCAATAAGAGGCCCTGGTCTCTTTAACAACCAAACGTCATTTTACACACCGGTTGGTAATTTTACATTTTGAAACAATTCATATTTGATATCAAAATATCATATTCGCTTCAAAATATCATTCGTTTCAAAAATCCTCATATTTACTCAAAATATGTCAATTCAGTTCAATATGTCAATTTCACTTCAAAGTTTGATTCGAATTACAATTTAGGTTATAACTTCATTTTAACTCAATTCGTATTTAAATCCACGATTTAAATATAAACATTTTCCACTTTGACCAGTTTGAATTTTTGAAAATAGTTTGAATAGTTTAAAATAAATTAAAAAGTTAAAATGGTTTAACATAAAATAGTTTGAGTATTAAAAATGGTGTATATAGTAAAATAGCTTGGAAAATCAAAATAATTTTAATATTTAAAAAGGTAGGCTTTATACAGTTTATATTAAAATAATTTATTTGGAAATAGTTTCAAAGTCAAACTGATTCAGTTCCAAATCTTTCCACTCAAATCATCTTCGATTCCAATTCCATTCAAATCAATTTCAATTTCAAATTTCAATTTGAATAAACTTCGATTTCAATTCCAAATTAATTTCAAATTTCAATTCCAACTTCAACTATTTGATTCAATGATTAAATTTCAACTCAATTCTTAATTTTAAACCATTTCAATTTATATCAATTTCGAGTTCAATTTTAAAATATCGATTTAAATCACTGAATTCGAATTAAACTTCAATTTTTGAATTTAGATTCAAACCCTAAAATTAATTCCATTCTCGAGTCTAAATTTTATATATCCATTTATATTACTTAGCAATAATTCAAAGTTCGAATAAAAGTTCAAATCTTTTTAAAAACAAATCAATTTCTGGAATTCAAATCATATTTCGATTATAACTTCAAAATCTCACATTTCATTTTTAAACAGTTTCGTTTAACAAATTCTAGTTCCAACATTTTGAGCAAGTTAGAAAATAATTCGATTTCCATAAATTTGATTTTTTTTCTTCTTTAAATCAAAATCTTTTAAATAATTTCATATCAAAATTTTAACCAATCCAGTGTCTGTATATAATTGTCTATCCTATGGCCAAGTGAACCAATTATTTGGATTTTAATTTCTGGGATGGATATATATCATATCAATCCAAAATAAATGTCATAGGTCTATATCATTTCAACCTATTTCTTAATTTATTCGAAATAATTCAATTTATAGTTTTATATACTGTAAATAATTTACAGGGTGATAATATGATATATATATAAAAATAAATAAACATCCAATCATCCAAATTCAACAAATTGGCATCCATCACAATCAATCTTCCAAACAGCCAATAAATCATGACAGTTAACTAGTTATTAATAATCGGAAATTTTTTATTAGCAATTTAATTCAAATTCCAAATTTAACTATCAATTTAAATTTCTTCCAGTTTGAATCATATGTCAATTTAAATGTCGATTAAACTGCCAAACAACAATCAATAAAATTAAATCACTTCATGATGTCAATTTAACTAACATAAAAATTATTCTAGTACGTCGTGAGTGTTATAAGGCACTCACCTTTTATTTGAAACTGAAATTTTTTCAGCTTCAAATAAATACCACTCCAATTCCATGCTATAGATGACGTCGATACGATTCCAACGCCACTCGTTTCGTTTGAATCGGGCCTCGCATGAAAATGATATGGTTTAATTAATATAACGATTTTACTTAACATTTAAATTAACTAATTTAAATAAACAAACCTTCTCAATGCAAGCGCATTCAAGCTCCCCCCGGTCCTCCTTCTTCCCAGATTGCACACGACTATCATTATATATATATATATATATATATATATATATATATATATATATATATATTACTAACCGATCGATCGCCTCCACAGCAACACCACCGCCGACGCTCGCCTCCCTCACCTTGCCAGCGCCTACCGCGCGCCTCCGATCATAGCACGCACAAAGGTCGACGTCAATAAATCTCAAAAACCTAACCCCCCTCGACTACGCTACAGTCCGCCTCCGCTTCTTCCCCGAGTCGTGCTCAAAGCCGCACGTACGTGCGCCTTCTCCCATCAAAACCACGACTTCGAACTTGTCTTTCTTTTTTTTCGTTCTGAAATTTGAAATGAGAGGAATAGGGTATGGGGGAGACTAAAGGGGGGCTGCCTGTACGATATGTTGGAGGAAAGAAGAAATATCTATATTATTATAATTTGAAAATATCTCGCCTATAAACGCTTGAAATTCTCGATCTCCAAACGAAGCATACCGCTTGGCGTTCTATATGTTTTACCCCCATTCTGAACACAATGGAACTAGTCTCGAGGCCTAATTCGATCGTATTCAAAATAGAGCCTTTCAAAATCAATTTATTTTAATTAAATTCCTTAAATTAATTTCTATGCGTTTCAAGCTCGCACGGCTAAACAACAAGTCCGATCGCTACGAAACATGAAATCCTATAATAATTCACTATAACGGATCCGATGAAACTGGTTTTGTCGAAATCCGAGACAGTGGCCAAAATGGCTATTTTTACTCGTTAATTAAAACAAGTAATTTCCAGAAATTAATTTAATCATTTTAAATTAAATTTTAAAAGCTAATAATTTTCATTCTTGTTTAAATAAAATTTAAATCAACTTTTGGCATCATTTTCAGTCACATGAAATTCAAGATTCAATTATTTAAATAATTTTCAATATTAATTTAAACAATTTAATTATTCAATAAATCGATATTAATAAATCATTAAATTTCAAATAAATTTTAGTCATCAACAATTATTTTATTTTCATCCAAATAATTCAGAATTTATTATTCAACTCCAGTTATTGATTATAAGCACAGTCAATACATAGAATTTCATTTCAATACCTGTTATTGCCAAAATCTTCGAAATTGGTTATTTCAAAATTTTATTCAGGTTCATTTTCAACAACTTACATAAATAAAACATTAAAATTTTATTTCCAACCATTTTTATTCAATAATCATATTAAATTTAACAATTTAAAATAGTTAAATTTTACGGGTCGTTACAATAAACTTTGACAAGTTTCTTGGACACAAATGAGTATGAAGCACTTGTATGAAAGAAGTCGCGATCAAATGAACCTCCAATGGGATCATACCTTCCAACACCATGTTCTTCTTTCCCTTTTTCTTCTTAGATGGGCTAGTAACTTCAACTCTATACATTTTACCCTTGGCATTCTTCACTACTAAAGAAGGACAATCTTGTTTTTCCTGCCTAAAGAAGGACAATTAGCATAATGTCCCGTCTCTCCGTAACTATGGTAAACAATAGAGGACGTTTCCTCGCTTTTCTTGGGGCAAGCAAATTGTTTTCCTTTGACCTTTTGCTTAAGCTTGGAAAAAAAGGAAACCTGTATTTTTGAACGTTGCTCTGCTTGATAGATCTTGCATAATCACTACCGTCATCAAAAAGGTTTTCATGGCGCAAAGTTGTATTGACTAACACATCGAAAGGGATTTGAATTTCTGTCATACGATGTTTCTGCAGAACCATCCTCGGACCATTCAGAAAATTCTCGTTTTTTAAGGAGTATACTAAAAAACTATAAACGTTATTTAGAAAGAGAGTTGAAAGCTCCAACACGTTCCTGCATTGACACTTGCTTCTGCTTAAACTCCATGAATTCTCATGCCAAATTAGATTTTTGTGCTTCTAGAACAAATTTTAGCACAATCCACTCCTTAAAAATATCGCAAGACAATTGTCCTCAACTATCTTAGTGGTAGAATCTAGTACCATTCTATAGGTCCCTCTTGCAAGAAAAGGAAGCAAGTTGGAATTTTTGTTGGTCTGTTATTACCATGCATTAGAAGATACTTTCACAGGATTTAAGCCATTCTTGAATCATAACTACCCCTTCATATTCTTTGAAAAACTTCGTGCTAGGACTATTGAAGTCGTTGCATAAGCGGACAAACTCATTTCGAGGAGCCAGATTAGGAGAAATGGCCGCGCCTGCCCATTGCATGATCTACATCCGTTGATCCCCTTCTAGCTATGCTACAGTTTTGTACTCAAGTTTGAAAAGAACGTTAATAGGTTAATATAAGGGTGAGAAACCTTAACGCATCCTAAAATAATAAAACTTACCCAATGATTATAACTAGTCATTATATATACCATATTATATGTTACCCAATCTTGAGATCAATTACTACCCAAGGGACAAGGGACTAAATTTACCGATAGTCTTACTACATAGGCTAAATTTGTGATAGTTTTATGCATTATCCTGAACCTAGGTAGATTTGATACCGAAAATGTAATGCCGGCCACTATACCTAAGTTAACCAAGAGTAAAACACAAGTAATACTATTGAAAAACCAGAAGAATAAAGCATTTGATGAGCGATTCGATGTGCAAATTCCCTCGTACTTAACATTAAACACAAAATAAAAATATTGCTTTCCAAAATTCATATTCAATATTAGCACGAAGCAATTGTGCATGGACTTTCTCATAATAAAATATCACATAATCACATGAATAGTCACAATTAAAATCCCAAACTGCGGTAGAAGTACATAAAATAGTATAAAAATACAACATAATTCTTGCCATAGATAGGGCGATGAATAGATATTGTTATAAATAAGTAATAGAATCAGTCTACAAATACAAGTCTAACAAAGGATGCATCAAATACAAACTAAAATCCCTAAATTACAAGAATAAAATAATCTCCATAAAAGCAATCCCTAAACTGCATGATGAAGATCCGACCTATCCGAAATACTTGGGCCGACCTAAGTATTATAAGGAAAACTAATACACGAGCCAAACTGGATAATCTACTATGAGATAAATAGTAATGTCTATAAACATGGTATAAATAACAGACATGAAATGAAAAATAACATAGCTAAGCAGTTGAAAATTAGCATATGTTAAATGCTATAAATATAGACATGAAAATTTGATATTTCATGTGTTTAGTATTGTGACAAATATTTAATTAATTTATTAAATCAAGGTAATAGAAAAACAGAAATAATGGTCCAAAGAACAAATATTCAGTTAAATACATACCAGATACCCTAATAACGAGAATTATTTTATAATTTAAAAAATTAATGTATAATGTGTGTTAAATGGCAATATTATAAGTTATAATAACCCTAACTAAGAAAAAGTGGACAAAACCATAAACCCTATGCTATCCCTCTCCTAAGAAGCGATACAACACTCTTCCACTAATGGATGAACACAGCCGCCAGAAATCCATTAGAAGTCTAAAAAGATGTCCCATGGTTCATATGGTGAATAAAAACACAATGTTTCCTCGATCATTGAGTTATTAACTATGATGATAGGGTAAAAACACAATGTTTCCTCGATCATTGAGTTATTAACTATGATGATAGGGTAGAATGTCATCAGTCCAAGTAGTGAACCTAAATCCAGTCAACTTAGGATGGAAGAAATTAGCAACCAAAATCTGGTATTTTAAAGTAACCCTTTCATTTCTTGAAATGTAATATTTATTGAAAGTAAGATTCAATATTGATAATATTGCAAATTCTCCTTAATAATTGATATAAAAATATCTCTTTTTAAACTTGTTAAATAATGAAACACTTAAAATCATTATTTGTCAAGTTATAAATTAGTCGATATTATGAAAAATAAAATAAAAAAGTGCATAAATGAATTAGTAGTTAAAATAAATCTATTAAGATATATTTTATATTTATAATAATAAGTAAAATTAAAAAAAGGAAATTCTAAAATATTTATTTTACCAAATATTAATTACCAAACATCCCGTAACCGTTGATAGTTATTTTTGAATGAATATAAACAAAAATTATAGTTAATCATCCCATAACGTCATAATGAGCTATAATAATATTAAATATTAGGGCAATATAGCTAAGGGTGTTGTTAGTAAGCTTAGGGATCTTAGGTTATTTCTTAAGAAATGGAATAAAGATGTTTTGGGGGGCATTAGGACAAAAAAGATAAATTATTTTTTGAAATTTTAAACTTAAATAAACTAAAAGAATCAAGAATCTTAAAAGTTTCAAAGCAAAATGTTCTGTTTAATCTTAAAGAATAACTTAACAATGTAATTTCATAAAAGGAAATAACCTGGAGTAGAGGAATAGGGTCAAGTGGTTGGACAAGGGAGACAAGAATACCGAGTTTTTTTCTTCATAAAATAGCCAATGGATGTTAGCGCAGTAGTACCATAAACTTTTTACCTATTAATAATGTGGAAGTTTTCAATCAAAATGAGCTCAATAATGCCTTCACTGCATATTACAAAGAAATTTTTGGAACTAACAGAGGTCATAGAATTAATGCACGATGGAATTGTTTGTACATTAAAATACAAGGATTGTTTTAGACAATTTAGATAGTCCATTTATGTAAGTAGAACTCTTGAGGACTATCAATGACATGCCTAATGATAAATCGCCCAGACTGGAAGGATTCTCAATACTATTTTATAAGAAATTTTGGCATGTTTCAAAATTTAACTTAATCAAAAAGTTTAATGAGTTTTATAATGGTAATTTACAATTAGAAACATTTAACATTGCTAACATTATTCATCTTCATAAGAAAGTGAATGCAACAGGGCTTAAGGACTTTGGGACTATTTCGTTAATAAATAGGTTAAGCACTAAAATGAAAAGTTTAATCCATATTACTTAATTCACTTTTATTCAGGATAGAATGGTCATGGATGGGCTCATTGTAGTCCGATAATATGTAGATCAACCTTGTAACAATAATATCATCCGTGCCCTTTTAAAACTTGATTTTACTAAAACCTTTGATTATGTTGATTTTACTAAACCCTTTATAAATCCATGCGACTATTCATAAAACTGATTAACTAAACTGGACCATGCAGGGTTCTCGATGACATCAGGAGAATTAGTGGCTTTAAACTCGAAAGGCACTTCCTCGATCATGGTTTTTCGAGTGGTTCTTGTTTTGGATGTGTGCAGAGACTTAGATTCCAACTTATCAGAGGTAGAACCTGAAGGAGATTCAATAGGAGCATCTGATTTCGCCCCAAGGTCGCGGACCATATTATTTTATATTAATTTATTTGTTGCATAACCATATCAGTTTCTGTAGATGAAGAATTCTGCTGCAAATTTGTACTAAAAGTTGAGCACTTAATATTCGACTAGACATTATGAGAATAATTTGTATCATGAACATTCGAGTTTTCTTTTGTACAGTCATTAAGACTGTTGTTACTTGCATCTATATGATTTGGGCTTGTGGTCTTCGGTTGATTGTCGATGGTAGTGTAATTGGTAGGCATGTTAGTATCAATATTAGCATCAATAATCATATCTGAACTGTCAATTGTTTGATTCTGTGGAGTAGATTTAGGAACCCACACTTTATTAAATTGACAGTGAATGTCAGTATGTCCAAAACTAGTGCAGTTCAAGCAGGTAGATGGCTTCCATTCATAAGCCACTTCTTTCCAAATAATTTCTTCCTTCTCCGATAGAATCGAGGTTTTGTTTGGGAATTTAAAGGAATTGTTAATTTCAATTAAAACTCTACATAAGAGATTTTAATAATACCTTTTGTGAATTTATCTGGTTTAATATGAGAGCTAATGACCAAGGCAATGCGGCTAATCCCCTCTTCCGTCTAGTAATCAAGAGGTAAATTAGGGAAACAAACCTAGATCGGAATAGAGTGTAGGAGCTCTTTGTTAAGTTGCATTCCAAGCAACCATCTCTTCATCATCATTAGTTTTTTGTTATAATAGTAGGGGCCTCCTTCAAATATTTTATCACAATCCTGTTTTTTATTAAATTTGATGGCATAAAAACCAATTTCCTTAGAGTATGTAGAGAATTCCTCAGTAGGCTTCCATACTCTAGTGATGTAATCCTTAAAGTATGGGTAATATGGCTTGGGACCAATAACATAGACAACAATTGCATTATCCCATTGTTTTCTAGCACCTTAACAACCTCGGTAGACATTTTAGTGCATTGCATAGAATTATGTTCTCGAGGGTGATAAAACTTAAGCGGAATAGAAACAGTAATATTATTACCCTTGACAACTTCATTCCACGCCCAACTAGACCTAGTGGAAAAGTTCCATTTATTATTAGCAGTTCTATTTTTAGCTTGATTAGGGCTATTAGTATTATTATTGATTCAGGCATTGTGCTGGTTCACGTTTGGATTTGGAGGAGATCTAACATTCTTAATCCGTGGAACATGAGAAATCAGATTATGGGATCGGTTTTGACTCAAAATTGTAGACTGTCTTTTCCACTTCCGTGAACGGACTTGGGTGAATCCATCGTCCATGTCAATAGGAGGATCTGTAGGCTTCAAGGGATGAAATCCAAGGGCGGGTCTAGGAGGGTAACAGGCGGATCAGGAGTGGGAGGTTCCTGACGGTTAGTGGGATTGGAGGAGGACATATCGGTGATTAAGAGAGGGGAACCACGAGGCGAATGGGGCGGGGTGAAAGTGATTTGCTGGTGGAGGAGGCCAGCCAGGTCGGGGCGATAGAACGTGGACAGACTATGGGATCGTTTGAGAAATCGCACGGGCTAGGGAGAGGCTAGGGTTTTTCTTTCCCAAATTAAAATATTTCTTTAGATTATTAATAATCCTACATCCATGGGATATTCCAATACTTTTTAGTTGATTTGGTACAAAAATTATTATAATGGCCTTGCATGCATACAATATCTGAAATTTTTTGTTTATGGAAGAAGAAGAAGATAAAAAAGAAGATCATGGAAGGAGAAGTAAATTCCCCAAAAGAAGATCCAAAGAAAAGATCTATTTCTTCATCCTCTAATCTTTCCTTTTATGGTATGAAAAGTTCCTTGATGGTATTTTGCGATAGTCTTTAATATTTTCTCTACAACATCTGCCTTTCAATCTTGCCATTTATCATCTATCTACACTGCTTATTTGTTGTGCGAGGATTGTTGATGGGTTTTTGGCAGGAAACCGTGATATTGGCGAGATCTTGGAAATTCAAAGTAGGATGCCTGAAAAATTGGGCGGGAAGCCCAAGTTGGTATAGGTCAGTCCCCTCTCTCTCGAAATGAAAAATGCCTTGAGAGGAACGGTAAAGGATCACCTAGATGCTTCGCTATAGTGCAGATGCATATAAAGAGGTGTAGTAGTGAATATTGTTTAGCATTCAGATCGCACTGCCCTGCTGATACCCCTGCAACCTTTACTTGACTTAATAAGGTGTCGGGTCAGAATGGAGTAATGTTTCCTCATTCTACACTGAGGGCTAACTTAGCACATGACTGTTATGTGGCTGAGGCTATTCGTGATGCCCTTTTGTGTAAGTGTGCTTTCACTGCTAATGAGAGGGAGATGGGACTTCACATTTGTCATTTGCCTGTAAGTTCGTTCCACGTTGAAGTCTTTTCCAAGTGGCCATGTACATCGCTCCTTTAGAGTGCTTTTGGCTCCATATGGCCTTATCTAGGTTACCCTCAGTATGTGCTTGAGCAGACCTGGTGTGAATTTTAGAGGTCTGGATAGCTTAGTATACTATGTATTACTTCTTATGCCTCAGTCCACTTTTCGTCTTTGGTGTTGGATATGGCTGATGTGGCCCACCCTTGTTCTTGGGAGTGTATGGTATTTGTCTCATTTTTCTCCATCATAATTCATGATAAGAACGGGTATGACACTTGCCCTCCAAGTCTGCAACGACTGGAGGTCGGGGTAGACATGTTGTCATAAGCACCCGATCTGTATGTCTAATTAGTTCTGTCTAATTTATCTTTTTGACGCTGGAAAAAGTCTTTTCAGCTATTCTTGCATTTAATGCTCTAGTACACATGTCATGTTTTTACTGGACCATCTTCGAACAACTGTTTATTCTGGCTTTTTTCTTTTCAAGGTGGATTTTTATATATCTTTGCACTCACTATTTTTGCATCAATTCCACGCTTCACAAAATCTTTGATTACTTCAATCGTGCGGAAGTTATTCAAATTAAGGTATGTATGTTCTTTCTACATCTTTCTCAAATTTTCTTTTATCCTTTTTGCTCGCGAAGAACTGATATTAGATTAATTTCTAAATTTGAGGGAAATTTGGCAGACTGAAAGTAGGAAAAATCATTTTGATTCTTGATTTTTCATTGAAATAACCTTTAGGATTTTAACATGACTCTCTTCGTCTTCCTCTATGCTTCCCCCTTCCAAAATCACTTATTTAGGAGAAGTTGTTAGGGTTCTTAAATAATTTGTGTTTCATGGCTATGTAGCTAAGGTTCTGGAATTTCTTAAACGCATTAATACGCCACCGGAGGGGTATATCGCTATCACCCCTGAGCATATTCGGTGTGGTTGTTCCTTCCGATGCATCCAACAATCCGTCGATAGCTTGCAACCTTAGATGTTGCTCCAGTTCAACTTTCCCCTCATTCATATACCCTTACTTTGGCCACTTTCATCCTTTACGTTGAAAATGGTATCAATCTCACTAGGGAGAAACTTTGGTTTCTTTTTTAGATTAGAAAGAGTCTTGCAAAGGGAGGTGATGATTACCTTTATATTCAAGCGAGGGAATTGTTTTTTTTGGATGTCCCAAGTAGAGATGAAAATGGGCTAAATTCTATATCTTTTATTTCGAACTTTGATAAATTTCCTTCTTTCTCTTGCCATTATTCTGTATACACCATCTCTTCAAAGGAGAATGGGCAATTGTCTAAGTCTCATAAGCAGTAGATTTTGACACTGTCAGCTGTTGCCAGAACAATTAAAGGGTTATTTTTTGAGTCGAAGCTGAAGGATTGTGGTTTATTGCGTCCTATGATTCTAATTTTGTTATTTTTCTTCCTTTGTAGGTAATATGGATGATGATGTTGCAACTAAGATCTGTAGGTCTCTTGAAGTGAACAAGAAGAAGAAGGCAATGAAGAGACCGAGTGGAGGGTCTGGTGATTCTCTTACTATTTCCAAAAAAATCACTATTCCTTCTCCATCTGATATTCCACTTCCTCTTGATGCAAGTATCCTTCCTCCTTCGACCTCCACACAGCTGGATTTGATGCTTCTTCTTCTCAAAGTGATCCTGCTCCTCCTGTTGGTAGCTTGAACACAGCTGAGATTGCTATGCCTTCTTTAGTAGAGAAAGTAGGAAGAGTTGTAAATGTTCCTCCTCTCTTTTCTGATCTGGCTTCCAAGATGTCTCCTCTGCACTTCTATCTAAATTTGTGAAGCTTTGGTCCTATGTGAGTGACCTCCGCTCCTCCTTTCTTCTTCCTTTTGTTGCCAGTTTGTTATTTACATTGTTCGAACTTCACATTTCTTGTAGTTGGAGGCCTTGATAGTTAAGGTGCATGAATCAGGAAGTGCATAGGCCTGGCTTTCAAACTAGGTGGCAAAACTTAAAGTTGACATTGCTTTAACTAATTATGAGAAAGCGGTGCTGACCTCTACCTGGGTCAAGGCCAAGGAGGAGGCTAGACAGCTTCATGAGAAGGTGGAGTTGGCCGAGAGGGAAATTAAAGTTGCTGAGGATGCCTGGGCTTTAAAAGAGTGTGATTGAGGGAGAATGATGAAGTGTTGGCCAAGGTTGAGACATAGCTAAGGGCGGTGAAGGAAGAATTGTCCCAATCAAAGAAAGAGCTTAATAATATCACTTCCTATGTAAATTATGATTTCTTTGCGCTGACTAAGCGTACATTTAGGATAGAAGTTAAGCCTAACTTTCTGATGAAAACTCTATGGTGGATTCGATCTTTGCATATTGCAAGGATAAGTGGAATGTCGAAGAGGATGAGGAAGGAATGCTGACCAAAACCATTCTTGGCGCCCTTCTCAAGAGGAGAAAGCTGAGGTGGATGGCGATCACGGGCACCCGCAGTCTGAGGGACAAGACCAAACTACAAGCAAGGTTAACTCAATTCCTCTAATAGACTTAGTTGATTAGTCTCAGATATCTTTTGTGTCATGTTGTACTTAAGACTTTGAAGTTTATTCCAATGTTTGTAATGAAACATAGCGTTTGTAATATTTTTCTTGTGAATGCTCGCGCTTTCCTCATTGTTTTGTTTAGTATTATGGAGAGAATGTATTCACAAAACTATTGAGAGAGGCCGAGGCTAGGCTCGAAAAACAAACTTTAGATCGTCTTGGGTTGAGCGCCATGGCTATGGCTCGATTTGTAAAAGAATTAGACAAGACATATGCAGATGTTAAGAATAGGACTGAGGAGATATCGACCTAAATAGATCAAGTAGTTCAGGAAAAAGAAGCCCTTAGTGATTTCGTGTTGCATTGATGTCGATATACGTTAGGTAGTGGTTCTTTTCGAGTGGTTTAGGCTTAAGTTTAGAACCTTGACTAATGAATGATCTTTTCATATCTTTGTTAAGTTACATACGACTTTCAACCATGTGGACAAGTAGAGATGATATAATGAATGTTTTAATTTTGAAACTTGATCTGTTATATTTTGATTATGTAAATAAGTTTTATTTCAATTGTGAGTTAAATTAGTTCCTTTTGGGCTTTGTTTGACACTAACTGCATTCGTTATTAGGACGCTTCTAAGAATGAAGTTGCTCAACTCGGATCTGAATTGGAAAGGATCGAAATAGAGCCGAAGCTTGATTGTTCATAGCTTGTAAATACCAAAAGCGCTCTTGAACGTCAGTATGAATGTAATAGTAGATTGCGCATGTAGTCCGGGGATGCTGCGTTAGAGCTGGAAGGGATAAAGCAGACCGTAAATGTGGGCGAAGAACTCTATGGTATTGTTTATAGAGAAGAGATTGCACAATACAAGAAACAAGTGGCGGATATGTCTGCTGAGATTGCCAGGTTGCTTAGGAAGCAAGGGGCTGTAGAATATGGGACGATGATTCCGCGCCTGTTTGGACATGGGTTCTGGACTTTCTCATCTTCGTGATAATGGATGGAAGATTATCGCTAACAGGCTGTTTGGTGATTTTTTAGGCTCAAGTAGGAAGGAAAAGTCTTAGTTAATTGAGAACCTAAATGATACCAGGAAAGGGGCGATACTAAATGTGTGTGAGCTTAAGGCCCCATTGCAGGTTTATCAAGATAGAGTCACTTTTTACTCGAATGAGCTTGAGCAAGAGAAAATTAAAAGTAAGAGGCCTGAGGCGTTACTACAACGGTCTTGAGATGTCCTTGATCTCTTCTACCCTGCATTGGATCAATCTTTTCTGGACGACAAAGAAGACTTTGAAGTAATAGTTGATTAGGGAATGGATCCTTAGGTAGCAGTGCGTTATGACCCTTGTTAGACATTTGTTGTCAGTACAGCTCTACCTCTTCCTAGCGTCCCTTAGAGATCATCTTAGTATTCTATTGTAAAGACTTTAGGATAAGGAAAATATTTTATGTAGTGTTTGACATGATTCAGAAGTTCTAATATTTCTTTTCAAAAACTTTGAATTTTTAGTAGTCTTATTTTGCTTATTTATTTGATTCTGATACGTGTGGATTTATTTACTTTGCTCTGTTTGGCTTCTTAAGATTAGGGTTCAAAGGTAGTTGTTCTTCAGAAGAAGTTAGATTCTTTGCTCAAAGTAGTAGAATTAGAAGGCCTACTAAAAATGCTGAGATCATATATGAGGTGAATATAAGGATGAAATCAAAGAGCTAAGGAAAAGGATTGTAGAGATGGACGGAGATATGGCGCTATGCATGAGCACAAAAGAAAATTCTCCAATGACTCCAGTCTCACACGTCCCCATCAGGTTGGATGTGGTTCCTATGCCTCCATCTGAAGCTAACCCGGATATAGTCATTAAATTAAAGAATGACCTGAAGGCTCATTATGTGGCCAAAATCAAAGAGTTAAAGGATTACTTTAAGGGAGGGTTAGGGACACCAGATACTTGTGTTTCACCATTCATATCTACCGAGGACGAGTTCTTTGGTACCTTCCCTAGGGATGTTAAAAAGACAAGGGAGAACCTATTGGGTGAACTCGAGAGGATTAGGAAAATAGTTATGAGGAGGATAAATGCCTTAGAGAACAAGATATATAATTTGGAGTGTGAGGCCCGACTAGATTCTATCACAGTTTCTCAAGGTAAGATGGATAGGGCACCTCTTTTGGATAAGCTTCGTAAAGAGAAGGTGAAAATAAAGGTAGCGGAAATTGCCTGAAAATTTGCAATTGACATTTTTAGACGTTTCTGGTCTGGACTTAGTTTGTCTATTTTGTATATTCGTGTCGACTATAAGTATAGATCCTCGGATTATGAAAACGTATGGGTCAGCGCTAACTACGACCCATGCATCACTTACCACACCTCTACTCATAGAAGGGTTTCACATTCCCGACCATCAATCATGATTACTAAGCTGGAAAACTAATTTTATGCTTTTCGTTCAACAGATACTTCAACCCGTAACAATCATTTTAGTAGATCGTAGGGGCATAGTGCGACCGTACCAAATTTGTTTTTTGAGTTTGGACCATAGTCGTAGCTTATTTTTTATTCGTACTAGACCTAAATTGTAAATTACGTATGTAGAAATTGTTAACGTTATTTCTGGTGGACAAGTAAGATTTATAACTAAGTACTAATAACCCAGTTTTCTGAGGTATACCCGGCAAGCTCTGAGTGGCCACTAGATTTGTACCTAACTAACAGCTTTTTTTGGCACATATAAGATATTGCGCTTTCTTGCTAAGTCTTGGATGAGCTCCCGAAATAGCATATACCCCCTGATCAAGACCTGCATTGGCTGTAGTGTTTTCTTGCGCATTTTCATGACTCAACCCTTTCGTTATGGTGTAATTTCCAATGCTAGCCTAACTACATATCCGATGTGACATGCCCTCTTTGTTTGAGGGCATAGTGCTTTGGTCTGACCGTGAGCTGAACACGACATGTCGCCTGTTTGGGGGTGTAATGTCTCTAACCACATGTTTGGTGGCATTACTGACATAACCTTGCCCCTATTTAGAGGCGTAATGTCCTTAGCCGTATGTTTGGTCATATATTTGTTATGACTTGCCCCTTATTTGGGGGCGTAATGTCCTTAGTCGTATGTTTGGCCGTACATATGTTATGGTCTGCCCTCTATTTGGGGCATAATGTCCTTAGCCATATATTTGGCCATATATTTGTTATGACCTACCCTCTGTTTGGGGGCTTAATGTCCTTAGCCGTATGCTTGGTTGCATATTTGTTATGACCCGTCTTCTATTTGGGGATGCAATTACCTTAGCCATATGCTTGGCCGCATTCTTCTCTTGTATCATCGTTCTCATTTCTGAGATTGTCGTTGCCACTCGTGGGCGGAACTTTACCTCTTAATGATGGTGGTGACATATGAAGAGCAAAAGAGGATTTTACCGAGAAATCAGGTCGTGTATATACAACCCATTATCACATTCGCAAGGTTTTTTTTGTAATGGTTCAGGCCGTCTAATATCCTTATGTCCAGTGTGGTATGTCGAATTAACTAAAATAAGGTTTTTATACTGATTCAGGCAGTCTAATATCCCAATGATCAGCCTTTCTACGATTATTAATCATAGAAATATTCATACCGGATCAGGTATTTTTCATCCTATCCGGCGCATGGATGAATTGCCGGACTTGCGTTGATGCAAGTTCAAGTGTGTTGGACCAGTATCACCATTCTCATTCTTGAAATGCCAAGGGCGCTTGTCTGCTGCAAGTTCAAGTGTGTTGAAATGCCCAGAGCGGTGAATCGTGGGTGGTAGAGAAATGGAAGATGGAATTGGAAGCTTGCAGAGATGAGGAAAGAGGAACGAAGGTTTATCCCTCATTTTAGTGGTAAAAATGTTGGTGAAGTTTTTCGTCTTCACCACACTTAACAAGATCATGGAGCAACCCAGTGACAAATTGCCTCCACGAATCAGAATCGGCGAATTTAACCTATGTTAAATTCACCTTTGAGAAGCGACTGTGTTGCTGAATGCTTACACAGTCGAGAAGTTGCACTTAAACTGTTTATTGAAATGTCGAAATCGTTTGCAACCAAACCATTTTGGATTATTATTAATCCTACATCCATAGGAAATTCCACTATTTATTAGTTGTATTTATACAAAAATGATTATAATGGCCTCCCAGGCATAAAATATCTGATTTTTTTTATGGAATGAGAAGTTGAAAAGACCTTGGATGGAGAAGTAAATTCCCCAAAAGTGAAAGTCTATAGGGTGGATCGTGTAGTGTATATGCAAGTATATGTGGCAAAATATATGATGCAACTAAGATAGAATTAATCTAAGTAAATATAGAATAAGCACATCGGGATTTTATACTGGTTCGGACTTCCTGTCCTACGTCCGGTCCCGAAGCTCCTCTTCGGAATTTCCTTTCACCAAATGACCCTCACTTCACCCGGAGAAACAGGTTTACAATAGCAGAGTTTCTTTGTCAACTGTGTGTTCTCTATTACACAGATTTGACTATATAGTACAAATGCTTCCAATATATATCTAGAGAGTATTGTCTATGAGGAACTGTATATTTGGAAGAGTAGAATACAAGTATAGATTGCTAGAGATCAAGAGTATATGGTAGAGTGTATAATCAGAGAGCATAAGTAAGTAAGGTTAGATCTTCTCTTGGATTCATGATGCTATTTATAGCGGTAGAGAGATTCCTTGAGTAGTTGCATCCATTAACAAGTGTTCTATGGTCGCTTCTGATGGTGATGAAGAGTTGCGGCGAAGAGAAGCGAAGGTGTCTTTTCAATTGCGGTAGTTGTAATTTGAATGTCAACAACCAAGTTCAGTTTCAGACGTCTGGAATATGTCTCAGACGTCTGGCTCTTTATATTTTTTTGTATATAGTAGACTTTCAGACGTATGAGTACATTAACTAGACATCTGATTCTGTCTGGTTTGTAATCCAGAGGATTTATTCAGACGTTTGGCTAGTGCACCCAGACGTCGGATCTTGTGCATGTTGCTTTTCTTGTATTTGTGTTATTGCTCTTCTGATTCTATCGACTTGTCGTCCCTTGTAATGTTCTTTGAGCCTTGTTCTTGTCTCTCTAGTGATGTTGTTCTAGAAAGTTCCATGTATATGTACATTTGATTTTCATTGTATAGTTGTTGTCATTAAAACCATGGATTTGATTTCCTAACAATCTCCCCCTTTTTGATGATGACAACTATACAATGTACTTATATATAGTTTTTATAAATCTCCCCCTGAATATGTTGTAACAACCGGGGTTTTTCGCGTCAATTTATAAATGACGGTTAAATCATTGTTAAGTGCTATTGTAGATTTTAATCGAATCGGAATCCTTTTTGTAAAAGTTGTTATCGTCGCTAGACGATTGAAATTGATAACAAATTTCTATCAGCAATCTTGATCGAATTGAAATCTTTTTTTAAAAAACGCATAGTTAAAAGTTATTTGGGCCAATTGTTTTGATGAAGAGTTGATACTTGGTACCACTGCCATTCTTTCCTTTGGTGAATTCAAACCCGTTCCCCATTTCTTACTTTCATTCGAAAACCCTAGGCTAAGAAAACAAAAAACGAACGAAAATGGTGGCGCTCGTTTCCCTTTTCGTCTCTCTGAAAAAAATTAGGGCATGCGTCTCGCTTGTTCTTTCACCTCAATCAGGGCTATTCAAGGCGTCGTTCATTCGCTCGATCGAGATTGGAATGCGTGCTACGACGATCTGAAGGGGGAAGCAAAGACTTCGGCTGCTCGATTGAATTCGCCTCCGTCTTCGCTCGATTCTTCGGGCTCGTGCTTTTCAAATCAAAGGTGAGAAATTTTTAATTCTCACATCTAATTTAAGCTCATAAATATGCGATTTTGTGAATTAATTTACATGGCTTTGATGGGTTTTGATCTGCGTTTGACAGTGTTGTTTTGTTTGATCTTAGCAATATTGTTTACTACCTTTTTGAAGCACTTTTGACATTCCTGTGACTGTTGCTTTGGATACCCTGTTGCTTTAGTTGGATACGGGCGGTTTGTACTGTTCGACTTTTTGTTCGCCATGACTTTGGTTTCGTGCTCCTTTTCAGTGTCTCTGAAGAAAAAAAAAGGGAATTTACTTAGATGTGTTTTCACCTTGGACCTGACTTGTTAATGTCGGCCTCGACACTTATGTTGATGATATTTAAACTGTTACCCATTCGTGCCCATGTCACTTGTTGACTTCGGCATGACCACGGTTTTGATCTTGTGAATTTCTCGCTTTGACTTGAATTCCTTGGCTTTGGCTTTCTTGTTCATTTGGTTACATTCTCGGTCATTTTTGATGTTGAGTCTGATCAATTCACTAATACTCGACCATTAGTTCATCACGGTTGTGAATTTTTGAACTCGTCTGTATATCTTTATTTTGAAACTGCTTTGACTTGATTTTAAACATCACCTGACTTGATGCTAGATCACTTGTAATTGCAGTAGTTTGAACTAGTCGACCCGTACGTTAATATTACCTCTGCCCTTGGTTCTTGTGCATACATGTGCACTATCGACTATTGCAGGCTTCATTATTTGAAACTGCTACCATTATTTGTTGTTCACTGGTGTTGTGTTTGAGCTTATCATGGTTTGCATCTGTTGTGTTCATTGGAGTGTTGCATTGAGTACATCCATACTTATGTTTAGTGCTGGTGTACTTGATATCTTTACAAAATTCTAGCCTCAAATATACTTCTGTCTAGTGCTGGTGGACTTTCACTTTGTGGTTCACTTGTTCATCTGGGGTCGTGACATTCATACTTTACTGTCATGTAAACTGGTTGTCTTCATGTATAGTTGCTGTCTACATTCATGTTTGGTTGCCACTGAATTTTGATGTTTTTGCCATTCACTTGTGTACCATATGGAGCTTGTTGTATATATGATATGCTAGCTCGAGTTGCTTCACCATTGAGTGTTTCATTGCGGTCATGTACATTTGGGTCTGGTCTCTATAGCATTGACTCAGGTGTTCATTTTGTAGTCTGGTTTCTTTATCCACCCTTTGTTGATTAATATACACTGCTCTGTGTACATATCCACCACTTCATTTTGTTGCACTGTATATTCCAGTGTGCCTTTGGTCATTTTATTGAACTTGAGTCTGAGCTTGTATGAACTTGTTCATTGTATTGCTCCTTGATTTTCTGGCCTTCACTTGATATCTGCTGCACCATGTAGAGACTTTGCTTGCATATAGTCTTGTTGCCTCTGTTTCATGTTGTATGGTCTGGTCTTATTCTGGACAGTTGTAATTGGGTGCAGTTTTACCCGTACAGTTTCTGGCCACTGTCTTGCATTCGCTCGAAATCTTGTTGATACTGGGTTTATACCCCAGTGTTCCTTTGCATATTTGAATTGAGACGCATCATGGTTTCTCTGACCCGCCTTGAACACTTTGCATTTTGTTGTTGTTTGGTGTCTCCTTGAATCTGTGTGGACTGTTTTGACCATTCAATCGTATTCGAATTTGATTTTCGAATTTCACCTGAGTTGAATCCGATCTGGGTTTGACCTTGTGACATTATTTTATTGCACTTGAGTTAAACCCGATTTCGGGGTTTGACCTTGAGATCATTGTGACTTTCATTGAGCTTTTGTGTATCTCCTGCGATAGTGGCGAGGCAGTACACGCGTGCGTGTACTGCAGCCCTATCAGATTTGACAGTTTTAAATTGACGTTTCAATTGTTTAAATTGCTTTGGATTTCTGTTTTGTGGATTAACACTGTTTAGTGTTATATCTGCCGTTATCCGGTTCTCTTATCGAGAAGTTGGGTACACGAGATTTCTGTGACTGTCGTCTATGTGATATTTGATTATTACTGCCTATATGCACTAATAAACTGGTTTGAATTAGACTGACCTGGGTATTATTTTCTTTTGAATGTAATACTCGGGTCAGACCCGAGTATTTCAGGTTGTAGATTTCTTTCTTTGAGTTGCTGTTCGAGATTGAAGACTTTTCACATCTTCTGAAGTTGTCAGTCATTTTGTAGTAGTCGTGTCATTGTATAGAATGATATGTATTCATGTATATTAGTCGATAATGTACTTGTATATATAATTTCTAGAGTCGACAGTTGTAGTTGGATCATATGTATTGTGTCAACTATGTATTAACTGACATCAGTTATATATATATATGAGACTGTTGTTTTTATCTGTGTTCCGCATTTATATTATCTGTGTTATTGTTATATCTAATGTCCTAAACTATTATGAACTATCGTAGTTTGTTTTATACTGATAATTGAGTGTGTCGATGGGAGTAAATAAATGATAGATGAAAAATAAAAAGTATATACCACTCCTATCGAGATAACCAATATTAGTGTAAGGTCAACTACGGATGGTCGCTCCTATCCAGCCTTATTCTTCGTAATAATAGACAGTATTTCTTTTAATACTCTTTGTTATTATGAGCATAGAGGTGGGGCATTACAGTTGGTATCAGAGCTTGGGGTTTATGGACATAATATAAAACTTAACTTGGATGGAACATATGTTACAACTATGGGTCGATGTTTTATTTGTACTTTGAGTCAAAACTAAAGTTTTGAAATTTGGATGAAATTTTTAAATA
Source organism: Allium fistulosum (assembly GCA_030737815.1). Classification (NCBI taxonomy): domain Eukaryota; kingdom Viridiplantae; phylum Streptophyta; class Magnoliopsida; order Asparagales; family Amaryllidaceae; genus Allium; species Allium fistulosum. The sequence continues at coordinate 1,360,632,424 of CM060902.1, read as the reverse complement.
TCTTTATAAAAAAAAAAATATAGTGAAATTGTGTTCTGATGATTTGATTGATTTGTGTTCTGTTTGTCAGAGTACGCAGCGGAAACAGTGAAACTGTCTTCGCTGAGTACAACTGATAATCTTTTTGATTTAAGAATCAAAATACGAAATTGATATGAATTCCAATTGTTGTTTACATAGCTGTAATTATTTGTTTCTTTGAGAATTTCGAATCCAAATTGAGGATTCGAAGAAATTGCAGATATGTGATTTTTGTTGAAATTTTCGCTGGCTTTCTTTTGCACTAATCATCTAGTGATTAGATTTTTGCTGTTTTGAATTATCTTCATTGAAGATACATTTGAATGATTTCTTTGTTCATTCTGTAGTACGTGCAAAAATTTGAATTGCACGTTACTGCATTTATTTACGTTGAACCGATGCTTGGTTATGATACATATTTTGTTGCCGTTATTTTTATAACGGGATTTTTACACCAATGCTGAATTTTGAGGCACAGTGTTTTGTTGACAATTTTAATGAATGAAAATTCACTGATGTCACATTTTGATGTGAATTCTTTTGATGAGATATTTGATGTTTTAAAATTACTGTCGCTTTGACTTCAGTAACAACCAAATTTTTAAAAAGCGGATTTTCAAGCGGTTATTCCGCAATACTGATGTGTAACCGTTTTTACGGTATTTTGAGAAGTACAATTTCCTTATCGAAATTGTTACTGATTTGCTGTTTTAATCACGTGATTGGAAAATCGTTTTAAAATGAAAATTGTTTTATAAATTTTAACGATTTGCGTTTTCAAAAGAATGAGAAAGCGACTTAAACGATTCAGCAAAATCGAGGATTATGACCCCTTTCTTTTACTGATTCGCTTAACTCCGGACTTGTCCAGTTGAGAATGCGAATTGTTATTTTTACAAAATAAATAAAATTGTTTTCAAAAATTTTACAGTTTGCGATTTCAAAAGAATGAGGAAGCGATTTAAACGTTTCAGCAAAATCGAGGACTATGACCCCTTTCTTTTACTGATTCGCTTAATTCCGGACTTGTCCGTTTGAGAATGTGAAATGTATTTTTACAAAATACACAATTTTGCACCTTCAAGGAAACGATGAAGAGATTTAAACGATTTAGCAAAAGTGCGGAGTATGGAACCACGCTTTTACTATTTCGGTTAATTCCGGACTCGTTAATTGAAATATTTGATGCTTTCGTGTGCTTTCGAGCCACTATGATGGACCTTCGGGTCATATGATGGACCTTCGGGTCATATGATGGACCTTCGGGTCAAATACCAGTACTAGACCTTCGGGTCACTCTGCGGACCTCCGGGTCAATCTGATGGGCGCCAAAAATTATGTTGAGTACTTGGTAGGCTTCGGCCATATGTTGTTGCACGTGCGGCGAATTAAAAACTCGCCATCTGATGGGATCGATCCAAGCTTTTATGTTGATTTTCTAGTCTTCTTAATTGATTTCTAGATATTTGTTGTTTCTAATTATCTGCAGGTAATTAGATATCTGATGTTATGAGATTTAATTATCGTATCGATAATTAAATATTTGTTGTTTCTAATTATCGCTTGTGATAATTAGATATTTGTTGATATGAGCTCTGATTATCGTTTTTGATAATCAGATATTTGTTGTTTCTAATTATCGCTTGTGATAATTAGATATTTGTAGATATGAGTTCTGATTATCGTTTTTGATGATCAGATATTTGTTGTTTCTAATTATCGCTTGTGATAATTAGATATTTGTAGATATGAGTTCTGATTATCGTTTTTGATGATCAGATATTTGTTGTTTCTAATTATCGCTTGTGATAATTAGATATTTGTAGATATGAGTTCTGATTATCGTTTTTGATGATCAGATATTTGTTGTTTCTAATTATCGCTTGTGATAATTAGATATTTGTAGATATGAGTTCTGATTATCGTTTTTGATGATCGGATAATTGTTGTTTTTAATTATCGCTTTTGATAATTAAATAATTGTTGATTCGAGATTTAATTATCATCTTTGATAATTAAATATTTGCTGATTTGAGATTTAATTATCGTCTTTGATAATTAAATATTTGTTGATTTTAGATTTAATTATCGCTGTTAGATAATTAAATAATTGTTGATTTGAGATTTAATTATCGTCTTTGATAATTAAATATTTGTTGATTTTAGTTTTAATTATCGCTTTTGATAATTAAATAATTGTTGATTTGAGATTTAATTATCGTCTTTGATAATTAAATATTTGTTGATTTTAGATTTAATTATCGCTGTTAGATAATTAAATAATTGTTGATTCGAGATTTAATTATCATCTTTGATAATTAAATATTTGCTGATTTGAGATTTAATTATCGTCTTTGATAATTAAATATTTGTTGATTTTAGATTTAATTATCGCTGTTAGATAATTAAATAATTGTTGATTTGAGATTTAATTATCGTCTTTGATAATTAAATATTTGTTGATTTTAGATTTAATTATCGCTGTTAGATAATTAAATAATTGTTGATTCGAGATTTAATTATCGTCTTTGATAATTAAATATTTGCTGATTTGAGATTTAATTATTGTCTTTGATAATTAAATATTTATTGATTTTAGAAATTTGATTATCGCTTTAGATAATTAAATATTTGTTGGTTTCAGATTTAATTATCGCTGTTAGATAATTAAATATTTGTTGATTTGAGAAATTGATTATCGTTTTTGATAATTAAATATTTGTGACTTTTGAGATTCGAGCTTCGTCTTTTTCTATGTCGATTCAGGTGAGTAATTCGATTTACTCACACTCAATTCGTGCTCTGTATGGGATTTCTGCTCTGATTTCCTTCTCTTTTAGTTGCTGGAACTCGATTGTTCTTGCTTTTGTTAGTCGTCTGATTTTGATCCCGGATTCCCACGAGGTTGATTCTTTTAATTTGAAGCAGTCGAACCTTTCGATTCCTTATCTAATACTTCCCCGCTGACATTTGCTTTGCTTATACATTCGGCATTGCCATGCTCTTTTGGTTGTTACCTTTTATCCATTTATTCCCTATGATTGCGTGGACGCAATTTCTTTAAGGAGGGGAGTCTGTAACAACCGGGGTTTTTCGCGTCAATTTATAAATGACGGTTAAATCATTGTTAAGTGCTATTGTAGATTTTAATCGAATCGGAATCCTTTTTGTAAAAGTTGTTATCGTCGCTAGACGATTGAAATTGATAACAAATTTCTATCAGCAATCTTGATCGAATTGAAATCTTTTTTTAAAAAACGCATAGTTAAAAGTTATTTGGGCCAATTGTTTTGATGAAGAGTTGATACTTGGTACCACTGCCATTCTTTCCTTTGGTGAATTCAAACCCGTTCCCCATTTCTTACTTTCATTCGAAAACCCTAGGCTAAGAAAACAAAAAACGAACGAAAATGGTGGCGCTCGTTTCCCTTTTCGTCTCTCTGAAAAAAATTAGGGCATGCGTCTCGCTTGTTCTTTCACCTCAATCAGGGCTATTCAAGGCGTCGTTCATTCGCTCGATCGAGATTGGAATGCGTGCTACGACGATCTGAAGGGGGAAGCAAAGACTTCGGCTGCTCGATTGAATTCGCCTCCGTCTTCGCTCGATTCTTCGGGCTCGTGCTTTTCAAATCAAAGGTGAGAAATTTTTAATTCTCACATCTAATTTAAGCTCATAAATATGCGATTTTGTGAATTAATTTACATGGCTTTGATGGGTTTTGATCTGCGTTTGACAGTGTTGTTTTGTTTGATCTTAGCAATATTGTTTACTGCCTTTTTGAAGCACTTTTGACATTCCTGTGACTGTTGCTTTGGATACCCTGTTGCTTTAGTTGGATACGGGCGGTTTGTACTGTTCGACTTTTTGTTCGCCATGACTTTGGTTTCGTGCTCCTTTTCAGTGTCTCTGAAGAAAAAAAAAGGGAATTTACTTAGATGTGTTTTCACCTTGGACCTGACTTGTTAATGTCGGCCTCGACACTTATGTTGATGATATTTAAACTGTTACCCATTCGTGCCCATGTCACTTGTTGACTTCGGCATGACCACGGTTTTGATCTTGTGAATTTCTCGCTTTGACTTGAATTCCTTGGCTTTGGCTTTCTTGTTCATTTGGTTACATTCTCGGTCATTTTTGATGTTGAGTCTGATCAATTCACTAATACTCGACCATTAGTTCATCACGGTTGTGAATTTTTGAACTCGTCTGTATATCTTTATTTTGAAACTGCTTTGACTTGATTTTAAACATCACCTGACTTGATGCTAGATCACTTGTAATTGCAGTAGTTTGAACTAGTCGACCCGTACGTTAATATTACCTCTGCCCTTGGTTCTTGTGCATACATGTGCACTATCGACTATTGCAGGCTTCATTATTTGAAACTGCTACCATTATTTGTTGTTCACTGGTGTTGTGTTTGAGCTTATCATGGTTTGCATCTGTTGTGTTCATTGGAGTGTTGCATTGAGTACATCCATACTTATGTTTAGTGCTGGTGTACTTGATATCTTTACAAAATTCTAGCCTCAAATATACTTCTGTCTAGTGCTGGTGGACTTTCACTTTGTGGTTCACTTGTTCATCTGGGGTCGTGACATTCATACTTTACTGTCATGTAAACTGGTTGTCTTCATGTATAGTTGCTGTCTACATTCATGTTTGGTTGCCACTGAATTTTGATGTTTTTGCCATTCACTTGTGTACCATATGGAGCTTGTTGTATATATGATATGCTAGCTCGAGTTGCTTCACCATTGAGTGTTTCATTGCGGTCATGTACATTTGGGTCTGGTCTCTATAGCATTGACTCAGGTGTTCATTTTGTAGTCTGGTTTCTTTATCCACCCTTTGTTGATTAATATACACTGCTCTGTGTACATCTCCACCACTTCATTTTGTTGCACTGTATATTCCAGTGTGCCTTTGGTCATTTTATTGAACTTGAGTCTGAGCTTGTATGAACTTGTTCATTGTATTGCTCCTTGATTTTCTGGCCTTCACTTGATATCTGCTGCACCATGTAGAGACTTTGCTTGCATATAGTCTTGTTGCCTCTGTTTCATGTTGTATGGTCTGGTCTTATTCTGGACAGTTGTAATTGGGTGCAGTTTTACCCGTACAGTTTCTGGCCACTGTCTTGCATTCGCTCGAAATCTTGTTGATACTGGGTTTATACCCCAGTGTTCCTTTGCATATTTGAATTGAGACGCATCATGGTTTCTCTGACCCGCCTTGAACACTTTGCATTTTGTTGTTGTTTGGTGTCTCCTTGAATCTGTGTGGACTGTTTTGACCATTCAATCGTATTCGAATTTGATTTTCGAATTTCACCTGAGTTGAATCCGATCTGGGTTTGACCTTGTGACATTATTTTATTGCACTTGAGTTAAACCCGATTTCGGGGTTTGACCTTGAGATCATTGTGACTTTCATTGAGCTTTTGTGTATCTCCTGCGATAGTGGCGAGGCAGTACACGCGTGCGTGTACTGCAGCCCTATCAGATTTGACAGTTTTAAATTGACGTTTCAATTGTTTAAATTGCTTTGGATTTCTGTTTTGTGGATTAACACTGTTTAGTGTTATATCTGCCGTTATCCGGTTCTCTTATCGAGAAGTTGGGTACACGAGATTTCTGTGACTGTCGTCTATGTGATATTTGATTATTACTGCCTATATGCACTAATAAACTGGTTTGAATTAGACTGACCTGGGTATTATTTTCTTTTGAATGTAATACTCGGGTCAGACCCGAGTATTTCAGGTTGTAGATTTCTTTCTTTGAGTTGCTGTTCGAGATTGAAGACTTTTCACATCTTCTGAAGTTGTCAGTCATTTTGTAGTAGTCGTGTCATTGTATAGAATGATATGTATTCATGTATATTAGTCGATAATGTACTTGTATATATAATTTCTAGAGTCGACAGTTGTAGTTGGATCATATGTATTGTGTCAACTATGTATTAACTGACATCAGTTATATATATATATGAGACTGTTGTTTTTATCTGTGTTCCGCATTTATATTATCTGTGTTATTGTTATATCTAATGTCCTAAACTATTATGAACTATCGTAGTTTGTTTTATACTGATAATTGAGTGTGTCGATGGGAGTAAATAAATGATAGATGAAAAATAAAAAGTATATACCACTCCTATCGAGATAACCAATATTAGTGTAAGGTCAACTACGGATGGTCGCTCCTATCCAGCCTTATTCTTCGTAATAATAGACAGTATTTCTTTTAATACTCTTTGTTATTATGAGCATAGAGGTGGGGCGTTACATATGTACTTTCCATTATCTCCCCCCCTTGGTCATTATCAAAAAAGAATGAGGGAATCATATTTGCAAAGTCCAAAATCTTTCCTTTTGTTTCTCTGAGTACCTACAATAAATAAAAATCATTTTTTTGGTACCCACTTACTATGTTAGGGTCCGGGTGGTTAGATCTTTGGAAACCATACCCATTTGGGTGTGGTTGAACCTTTATAAATACAATTTTCATTATTAACTATCATATCAAAATAATCATCAATGTATTTTTCTCTATTTTTCCAATTAACAGGAACCCAAATACTTAGATAATTTTTATTCATATTTCCGTTCAATGATTTTGTACTTCTAGAGAAATTATAAACATTATTGGCCATAATAGTATTTGAATTTCTATAAGAATTTGATCTAGACTTTACTCGAAATTTAGTACTAGCACTAACATTTTTTCTATACATGAAAGCGTTTCTAGTGCTATTTCTACGATCAGTTTTATTATATCCTAAAACACTTTTGTCATGTAAAGGTCTAGAACTAGATAAAATCATGTTTAAATCATTTTGACATTTATTAAATTTTGTGACTTCAGTGTTAAGTTTATCAAATTTAGCTTTGAAGTCAAAATTATTATTTTCATAAGAAATATTACTGTTTTTCAAATCAATTTGCTTGTTTAATTCAGAATTCTCCCTTTTTATTGTACAGTTCTCATTTTCGAGAAGAAAAATTCGAGATTCTGAATTATCTAAAGATGATTGTAATAAATCATTTTGTCTTTTCAAATCCGTAATTTCTTTTGAAAAAGTTTCTTTTTCATTTTCAAACATAGTATTTTTATTTTGCAAAACATTGATTTCCTCTAAAAGATCATTGTTTTTATCTTCTAACTGCTCATTTTCTTTTTGTAGGAATTGTGAAACAAGTTCTTCTACGGTATTTTCAAAACATTTAGTTTGTTTTAACAAAAATTCATTTTCCTCTTTTTAACTGGAATGTCCAAGGATCGAAACCTGGCTCTGATACCAGATGTAATGATACGATTTTTCGATGCTCGAAAGTCGACATTAATATGTCCACTGTATCAAATGCCGCGCAATCGAATGCCGGAAAACCGAACCATTAGGGTTAAAAGAAGAGGTAGAAGCAGACAGAAGAAGAAAAAGAATAGAAAAACAGAAACAATAATAGAATCTCACATTTCGCAGCGGAACAATATATAATAGATAATCACTAGTCTTTACAACAAAGACTATATCAGTTTATACATACATCAATCAGAGTCAATGTACAACTTAATACAACAATGGACAGTTATATAAACTTGTCCTCATACAGAATACACAGCGGAATAAATAAACAAGTACGGGAGTACGTCTCGCCATCCAGCTTATCCCCAAAGCTCCAGAATATCCTGATAAAAATAACTCTAGGCTGCCCGTGTGGAAAATTATGGGCACCCAGAGTTTAGAAGGGAACAATAAACTCCGAGTCAGTCATGGTGACTGGTGTGAGATCGTAAAACAGTTATTTTCACAAAGAAAGATAAAATTATTTCGCAATGCTTTTGGAAAATGAAACTACCATAAGACCTCCCGCCACACACACAATGCAAACGCAGAATTGGAGGAGATTTCTTCTTATGATAGTCAAAGATGCTTACTACGCAAATCATTGGATTATTATTATTAATGTCTAGTGTGGAAAACATTTCGAAAGTATAATATTAATCTTAGCCAGCATAGACATTTCGAACTATGCCTACTATAGCTACCATCTAAACAGTGGGGTGCCACCATAAGTAAATGGCAGGTTCTACAACTAAAACCGTACAAGTTCTGTAGTGGGAAATTGATTTCCAACAAATGGTCAGGCTAAGGAACTTCCTTTCCTACTGCCGAATGGGATCGCCTCTGGCTGGACGTCCCGAGAGACAAACTGCTCTCTGCCAAACAAGGCCGGGTTACCCCTGTAACTAGGTAACTCACGAATATGTCATCCCCCGATCCTTTGGGACTTTTATCCAAGCGCTCGGTAACCAACATCACACATAATAAATAAAGTGTGTCCACATGAGTAAGTATCTGGGCTCCATACCATGATACCACCCCTTTCCAGAAGGAAACGACATACCCTAAAGGGCGCGACCCTCATAACCTTGCCGCAACATTCCTGTTTCGACCATTTCCGGGTTGTCGAGGCCCTGACGAAGTCTCGTCCACAAAGCTACGCTTATTCACAAAGCTACGCTTATTCACAAAGCTACGCTTTTTCACAAAGCCACGCTTTGATCACAAATGATCAATAAATGATCATCATCACAGCAACACTCAGCATGCCATTACCAAATTGGGAATATATCGCTAATACCTTCAACTACATAACCTCTGAGCTTGTACGTCTCAGAGAAGGGTGTTAAGCTAAGAGAATAAATTCTCCGCCACCAACAGAAATGTATTTGACAGAAATCGGCTTTATACCTCAAAACGTAATGTCAGACATGTAACCATACAAGTCTGTTCCGGGTTCGAACAGAACCGAAGGCACTTCCAAAAGAAGCCCTTGCAATCCGGATATTCACAATCCCGATAAAACTTCCCATCACAAAGGAAATCTCTATACCGTAGCTAACGGTGCAGAGACAATCGATAGGTCATCCTATCGTTTTCACAAATACCCGGTCTTCATCACCGGTCTTCAATACGATCCATATCGTCGTATCATTATTCGGAATGGGTTATCTGACACAAAGGTCCTTTCCCGGCTAAACCGAATAATAAGCGTTTGCTTGAAAAACAAATCAAGTGTCATTTCAAAGGCAATATTGATAGTCGGTGATTTAACTATCAACAACATTCACAACAATCATCAGATTTAAATAATTTTCCCAAATCATTTATTTTCAAATATCTTCGAAAGATATATATATATTTCCACACTTCAAACATCTGAAAACCAATTTCAAATCACATTTTCACACTTCATCACAAAATGGTCCATTTAAACCAATTTAATAAATCCTTATCGATTTATCTCAAATTTACATTCCAAAACTGTAAATTTATTTCCACACTTCATCACTTTGAAAACCGATTCCAAATCATATTTCTCACACTTTAAAAATAAATCAATGTTTATTTTTAAAACAAATTTCCCTTTCCTATATAAATTCTATTCGGAATTTACATTCTCAAATATTCACTTTCAACACCAAATCGACTTTCAAATTGATTTCTCAATTTTATTTCAAACTCCAAATCAAATTCCAAATCGATTTCTAAATTTACTTCAATACCGAATCAAATTTCAAATTGATTCTAATTTTAATCCCAAATACCAAATCATTTTACAAATCGATTTATAAATTTATTCTCAACACCAAAAATCGATTTTCATTCAAACACCAAATAGATTTTTATATCGATTTCCCAAAGATTTATTTCTTCAATACAAAATCAATTATCAAATGGGATTTCAACAAATTTATCGCCTTTAAAATAAATTCCTTTATACCTTCCAAACCATTTAAAATTCCATTTCAAATAAATTTTCCAACTTCCGAATAATACTATTCAAAATTCATTTATAAAAATCTTTTCCCATATCTTGGAATTTATTCAATAAGATTTCGACAATCCATTTTAATACTTTTAAAATTCCTTCTTTCAAATAAATTCAATTCTTAAAAATAAATTTATTTAAAGTTTTCCACTTTAATTTCAAAATCCAATTTATATTCATTTCTGGTATCCAACGATACCAAAAATACATTCGGCTAAATTTTAGCCTTCACAATTTCAATTATCAATAAATCATCCACAGATTATCAATAAATCACATCATTCACATATAGAATAATATGCAAACAATTTGAGGAATCCAGTTGGATCCCTCCAACCTGTTTCCCTGCATCCACAGATGTTAGCACAATACCAATTCCACTTCGAGGTGGAATATCGCGGTATATGGGATTTATAAAAATATCATCCACTATTATGCGGCGCAATAGGGTCTCATCCACTATATAGTGCGGGAAATCAATCAACTCCAATATATACATATGCCAATATGTGTATATTACTATATATATAGATATATCCTACTATATCTAATATCACATCCAAACAGCCAATCAATCAATAACTGCAAAAATCAACTTTTCATTTGAGTGAGAAGATCTCACCTTAGCTTTTATTTTGCAATCCATTTTCATTCCCGGCTTGATTCCATCATTGTATTTGACCTTGTATAAACAATTTATACAATTTATTAATATTCGAATTAAATCGAACAACTCAATTTCTAACTTGATAAGTTTCAATTATACAATGATTTTAATTTTAAAAATTGAAATTTGACTTTTAAACTAATTTCTTTTAACCAAAATATTTTCTTTGTAGGAAATTTATTTAAATTTTTGTAGGAAATCTTTTAACTTTTCTAAAGCAATTCTATTAACTTTATTCAAGGTTTTACAATCTTTTAATAACTCTTCATGTGCTAACAGAAGATCTTTATATAAAGAATCTAAGCATACCGATTGTGATCTGAGTTTAGCCACGAAGCATTTGTCTATTTTCTCCATTGATTCTTCTTTATTGCTCTTCCTCTTCCTATTGCCTTGACTAGATCTCTTTATAGCCATTTATTCTAGGATGTTGTTACGATCTCTAGAATCCCAGGCTCCGATACCAATTGAAAGTCTATAGGGTGGATTGTGTAGTGTATATGCAAGTATATGTGGCAAAATATATGATGCAACTAAGATAGAATTAATCTAAGTAAATATAGAATAAGCACACCAGCATTTTATACTGGTTCGGACCTCCCGTCCTACGTCAAGTCCCGAAGCTCCTCTTCGGAATTTCCTTTCACCAAATGACCCTCACTTCACCCGGAGGAACAAGTTTACAATAGCAGGTTAATGACAACAACTATACATTGAAAATCAAATGTACATATACATGGAACTTGCTAGAACAACATCACTAGAGAGACAAAGAAACTCTGCTATTGTAAACCTGTTCCTCCGGGTGAAGTGAGGGTCATTTGGTGAAAGGAAATTCCGAAGAGGAGCTTCGGGACTGGACGTAGGACGGGAGGTCCGAACCAGTATAAAATCCTGGTGTGCTTATTCTATATTTACTTAGATTAATTCTATCTTAGTTGCATCATATATTTTGCCACATATACTTGCATATACATTACACGATCCACCCTATAGACTTTCAAAAGGAAGATCCAAAGAAAAGATACTTTTCTTTGCCCTCTAATCTTTCCTTTTATCGCATGAAAAGTACCTTGATGGTTGTCTACCATCGTCTTTAATCTTTTCTCTTCAATATCCGCCTTTCAATGTTACCACTTGTCATCTATCTACATCGTATATATTTTGTGCTTGGATTGATTATGGGTTTTTGGTGGGGAAACCATGATTTTGATGTGATCTTGGAAATTCAAAGTGGGATGCCTGGAAAATTGGGCGGAAAGCCCGAGTCTGTTTGGGCCGGTCCCCTCTCTCTCGGAATGGCAAATGCCTTGAGAGGAACGGTAGAGGATCACTTAGATGCTTCGCTATGGTGCTGATGCATATGAAGAGGTGTGGTGGTGAATATTGTTAGGCATTCTGATCGCACTGCCCTGTTGATACCCCTGTTTGACTTAATAAGGTGTCGGGTCAGAATAGAGCAATGTTTTCTCATTCTGCTCTGAGGGTTGACTTGGCACATGCCTGGTATGTGTCTGAGGCTATTTGTGACCTGGATTTCCTTTTGTGCAAGTGTGCTTTCACTGTTGATGAGAAGGAGATGGGCCTACACATTTGCCATTTGTCTGTAAGTTCGGTTGGCATTGAATCATGTTCCGAGTGGCTTTGTATATTGCCCTTTTGGAGTGCATTTGGCTTCATGTTGCACTGTATATGTTTCCCTCGGTATGTGCTACAGCAAACCTATTCCTATATACATTGACAAAGTGTGAATTTCAGAGGTCTGGTTAGTTTAGTATACCATGTATTGCTTCTTACGCTTCAGTTTAATTTTCTTCTTTGGTTTTGGATATAGCTGCTGTGGCCCACTCCTGTTCCAAGGAGCATGCGGTATTTACCTCATTTTGCTCCATTGCAGTTCGTAATAAGAATGGGTATAAGAGCTTACATGGATGTTTGCAATGATGCAAACAATGTAACCCCCCATAATATTATTATTGATCCTATTGGCCAACAAAGCCGTTCTTATGCAAACAGTTTCTCTCTCCCATGCAAATGTCCTACACAATACAAATAATTCACCTAACCCTCTCATACATTCAATATTAGCAATTGCTGAAGGAAAAATGCCTGAAATTCCAATCTCAAATGACTTTTCTCTCAGTGACTTGCACACTGACATGCACATTGTTTTCCATAATTTAATTCATTCACCCTCCCCACTCCTATTCAATCTCTCCATCTAATCCTTGCACTCCTCTTTATTCTTGACTAAAACCACCTGATCATATCTTAATATTTAATCAAGCTATTGACATAGCTAACACATCTATCCTGAATTGATCCAATGAAATCCCAAACTCAATAAAAAAGAGAGAAAGGCCAAAGTAAGCTGTTTCTCAAAATTCTCTCTCTTCTAACCTTGACAAAGGAAATATTTTCACCATTGATCAAACTAGTTTAAAGTTACTTGACACTTCCTATTCATCATCTGGCATCAAAAATAGATCCACAGCAAAAACTAATCTTCCCCAATGATTGATAAAATAGGTTATTGGAACATTAACAGAACCCATTCATTTGACAAGAATATTGAAATCAAGAATCTCATCCACTTTCACAATCTCCAAATCCTTGTCATTTCTAAAACCAAACTAAATTATGAATTATCCTACAAAACTACCCACTTTATCAACCAAATTGGTCAATAATCCACAACCTTGCTCAAGCATCTTTTGGTAGATTGCTTATCATTTGGCACCCTTGCATTTTCTCTATCATCCCTCTCTTAGTTCACAGACAACTTACCCACTCATTAATCACTCATATCCATTCAAATCAATCTTTTCACCTCTCCTCTAAATATATAGAAAATAATAAAGACCATAGACAAGTCTTGCTTGATTTAATCCCCACTCTCAAACCATCAAATTCTCTATGGATCTGTTTTGATGATTGGAATTACATGCAATTTTCACATGAAAAAACTGGTGGTACCCCTCTTCGCTACCAAGCTACTAGACCCTTAAATAATTGCATCTGCTATTTTGATTTAATTTTAGTAATCTCAATAGGGTGTTTCTATTCTTAGAACAACTATAGTAAATTTGGTGCTAGAAATTTTTGTAAGCTTGACAAAGCCTACCACAACTTTGAATCTTTTTCTACTTGGCCTAACTTTATTGCTCCTTTCCCTACCCCTTATTTATCTAGTCACTCTCTAATCATTATAGACTGGGGAAAACCTACCATGAAAAGCCACTCCTCATTTTCATTTTTCAACACATGGACTGAACATCTAGATTTTGTTAAAATTGTATATGATTCATGGAAAATCCCAATATATGGTAACCCTATGTACATTTTGCAGGAAAAGCTAAAAAACTGAAAGCTTGGTTGAAGGAATAGGGACATATGAATTTTGGTGATGGCGCAAGAATCTCCACCGGCCTAAGAATTAATCTCTCAAATGTCCAGTCCACTTTATTACTCAACCCCACTGATATTCACCTTTCTAATGAAGAACATAAGCTTAAGGAAGCTCTTCAAAAAGTTATCATTGAAGAAGGGAAAATGGTTAAGCAAAATACTAAAGTGCAATGGGATAAACATGGTGATAAAAACTCTTCATGCTTCCATAAATCCGTAAAAATCAAGCAGGTCGAAAATAGACAAGAATAACCTGGCTTGTAACAGCACTGATACCATCAATGAAGCATTTCTAAATTATTTTAAAGGTATCATTGCTAACCTTAACCCTTTTTCCCCTTCTATTTCTTTTTTATCCCAGTTCAACCTGCATGCTATCTCTGAAACTTCCAAGATGTTCCTTACAAATGAAGTTACCACTATTGAAATAAAACAACCAATTTTCTCCATGAAGTCCTTAAGCTTCCCCGGTCCTGATTATTTTAATGCATACTTTTACAAAGTTGTATAGGATATTATTGAAGAAGATGGCATTAAAACATTTAAAAATTTCTTCAAAAGTAATATAATGCTCTCTGGAATTAATTCCACTAAACTGGCTTTGGTTCCCAAAACTTACCATTGTACCAGTGTCACCCAATTTTGACCTATTGCTTTTTGCAATGTAATTAATACGTGTATTTCTAAAATTCTGGCCAATAGAATGAAGTAAGTGTTAGCCCCTACCATCTCTCCTAACCAAAATGCTTTCCTTCCTTCCAGAAATATAGTTGACAGTACACTTCTCTCTCAAGAACTGATGAAGGTTTACTCAAGGAAAAACATTTCTCCGAGATGATTACTCAAACTTTATATTCAAAAATCTTTTGATACCATTCAATGGAAATCCATCCTTAACATCCTCCATAATATGAACCAAGGTTTTAAATATCGGATTTCGGTCACGTTTCGTCTCGGAATTTTTACACAAGTTATCTCGTATCGGAGGAGATCTCAGACGAGATGAGTACATATCGGGTGTACATCTCGGATTGACATCTCGGGTCTCATAATGCATCTCGGGAATATCTCGGATGTACTTATGTGTCTAAAATTGACGTGTCAAAAATTTATTTAACGGTTATAACTTTCTTAGTAAAAATAAAAATGGTTACATACTTGATTTACATGGAAAAAAGAATATTTTTAGAAGAGTAGTAGATTGATTAGCTTAATTGATTTGGTAATGATTGAATAATATCCTTTTATTTGAACATAATAAAGAAGTGAAACCTTTCGCTATGACTCATTAAGATAAAAAGTAAAGAATACGTTCAAGAAGTTGGTAAATTATAATTGGATTGAGTAGTTTCTTGTTAATAAATATGAAAAAAAAAATATTATGGAAAATAAGAAAAATGTATAAAATTTCGAGTGAGATCTCGGATTGAGATTTTAATCCATATTTCGGGTGAGATTAGAATATCTCGGACGAGATGAGTGTCGAGGGAGATATGGAGGAGATTTGATGTCTCGTCTCGTTTAAGTGTGAAAAGGAGATCTCGGAGGAGATCTCGGGCGATATATAGGAGATTTAAAACCATGATATGAACTTTCCTTTACCTTTCTTGGCTTGGATATACACCTGTATATCTACTACTTCCTATTCCATATCCCGTAATGGCTGCATATTTGGTACTTTAAAGGAATATAGGGAATTAGTAAAGGGGACCCTATGTCACTATACTTATTTATTGCCATAATGGAATCGCTCACTTCAATGATTGAAACGTGTGTGCTTAGAAATGATATAGATTTTCATCCAATGTGTATGTCCCCTATGATTTCTTCACCTATGTTCAGAGACAACCTAATTCTATTTACCAAGCCCAATGCAAAGTCCATTGGCAATTGCCTTGAAACCCTAAATAGAGTTTACTGCATCGTTAGGCTCTCAATTAATAAGGCTATATCAAATATGTCGATAGTTGGCATTCCTGAGACAGGAAGACCCACCCTGATTAATTTATCTTCCCTGACTGCTCTTCACCTCAACGATACTTACCTTGATGCCCCTCTTCTTTCCTCTAGAATTTCCACCAGTCAGTTACCTCTTCTGTATGACAAAATCATTAGCAAACTATCCACTGGCCTTCATCAAGATTATCAACAGTTGGAAGATTGATTGTGGTGAAATCCTTTGCTACTTCCACGTGTTTATACTATGCATGTACCTATATTCTGCCTTCTAAGCTCATAAGCATGATTAACTTTGTTGTTTATCACTTTCTATAGAATGGTAACCCTCAATATCACAAGCTAATCCCTATTTCTTTCAAGAAAATTGCTCTGCCTTATGAATATAGTGGTTTGGGTATAATGAATATTAAAATTTGGAATAAAGTTTCCTTTTCATCTCTCACAAACAAGCAGTTATCAAACTCCCCTAACCTTTAGGCTTCATGGACCAGTAAACTAATTAAGAAAAATCATTTTTGGACTTTGCAAGCCCCCATAAACTATAGTTGAACTTGGAGAAGTGCATTGAAATTGAGATCTATGTTCCTTCCTATTTTCCCATGCTCTTTGTCAAACCCAAATAAGATTTTCTTTTTTCACGATACTTGGGCTTATAAAGGATTAATTTTCTTAAATATTATTGATAGCAGTCTTAGGCAAAATTCTGGAGTTCTTGACTCAATAAAGGCCTCTCGTTATTTCAATGACAATAGAATAGACCTCCCTTATTCTAGTTCTACTCTGATCAGGTATGTCTGGGTGATGTTCTTTGACTAATCTCTCCATTACAACCTTTGGTGTAGTAAGCCTCCTTCTATTTCATAAATATACAAAGATATCTCCAAATACTTTTCTCTGCAATCTTTCCCTTAGCACTCCAGAATATGTACTTCTGATTCTATCCTAAAAGAAAACCTGCTCTTATGGAAAATCATTAGTAATGCTTTACATACACAAGACAATTTGATGCACAAAGGAATGTTACAAAACTTTGTTTGTTTTCTTTGTAGCAACAGTCCTGAAAACACAAGTCATTTGTTCTTCTCTTGTTGTTACTTCTTTTATATTTTGAGGCATCTCCTAATAAATCTGAACTTGCATAACCCTTTTATGGATTCAAAGCTTGAATAGTATTTCATCTTTAAAGCAACAAGGTGGAGAAATTCCAAATGGAAGCTTCTGCTGAAAGTTCTAAAGAAATTTGTATATGCTTTATGGACTAAAAGAAACGCTAGGCTTTTTCATGGTGATAGGAAAACCGAGAGCTCTCTTCTTGCGATTTTAGTTAGAATGTTTAGAAGCCAAATTTGATAACCTTATTAATTCATATCAGAATTAGTTAGGTTTCACATTTTTGCTTATTTATTTTGTGGGTTGCTCTTTTTAGTAGTTTGGCAATCGACCTAAATCATGTACTTATTACTTGTAATTGTTACTTTTGCAGTAATAAAAGTGGACGGTCCACTATAAAACCGGCTGTCTTTGCCAAAAAATATATATTAATCGATATGCTTGCAATTGTATTATTTGTAGGAATCGATAATGTTTAACTACTATTTAGATTACTTTTTATCGAAGTTATGCATATTAACTTTTTCATTCATAATAATGTTTTCTCCTATCATCCATTAATGGAAGATGGAAAGGAGATGAACAATGTACATTTTGTTGTCTTGAGAAGAATGTTTTGTGATTTTAAAGATTTTTATTAATATTTTTACTATGTTGCACGCTACATGGAGATTCGTTGCATGCTTTTATTAATGCCATAGATATTTATTTTGATAATAACAACCATATAAATATAGGTACTAATATTTTTCCAAGTTGTATAGAATATTTTGCAGGATATTACACAAGTTATACAAGTACAGGATAATCAAGTTTAAAGACTGATCAGTAAAGAGACTAGAGATCATGATTTATAGATGATCAAGACAATTGAAGATTCATGAGTTTAAAGACAAAGATATGAAGAGTTCAAGAATATAGATAATAGTCAATAGACATTAGATAAATTTGTGAAAGTCCTTGAATATCAACTTTCTTTTTTTTAAATACTCTCTCATTAAAATATTGTTTTATTTTGAAATATATTTCTATAAATATTTTATAAAAATTTATATTAAAGTATTCAAGAACTATTTTTTAAATGATTTTACAAAATATTAGAATTTTGTAACACGTCAAAAGTGCAGTTGTTTCTCTCAAACCAAAAGGATATGTAAACATATCCCACATGAGTATGTCGACATATGTACCGTTGAAAAGTTTTTTTTTTTAATTTTGAAAATTTATGAATTTTGGCTCTTTCTCTTTGCAATAAAGAGGACCGAAAATGAATTTTTTTAACAATATTCGCTCCATTCTTCTTACTCTAAATCCTCATTATACAATTTCACAAAATCCACTTTTTATACTCTTCGAATGCACTCAAATTCAATCTCTACTTCACTACACTCACTCTCTATAATCTAATCTATTTTTACAAGTATTCAAATCATTTTCTCTTGCTATTTCAAACTTTTCTTTCACTAATTCAAATATCGGAGTGCTACAAAGGGGCTATAGGATATCTTGTCTTCAAATTACAACTATTTGTATTTGAAATCAACAACTCTCTACTACTATTTTGCCTTGGTGTGTTGTTGCCCTTTCAAATTAAGTGGATTTTCTTGTTGCCCATTCAAATCAAATGGGTGTGCCTATTATCATTTAAATCAAGCGGATGATCTTATTATCCGGAAAATCAAAGCAGTCTATCCGGAGCTAGAAAATTCAAGAAGGTGTATCTTATTGTCATGAAATCAAGATTGTATTTTTATTTTCTTGCTAACTGATTAAAGTAGGCATTCGAAAGGAAATCTGTACATATACTGTACAGGATTGTACATAGGATTGGTCAGTACGAACTAGTACAAAACTCCTGGTGTCATCTCTCTTAATTTTACTTTATTTTTATTACACACACACGCAGATATATATATGTATATATATATATATCTGTGACTTCCTGTTAATATAAAACTATTTTTTGATTTGAATCTTGAAACTATTCAGAAAAGTTCAATATAAGTTATAAAACACTATTCTGCCCTCTTCTAGTGTTAAAGTAGCTTAAGATCCATTCATACTAGAATAATTTATACTACACCGTTTCCAACATTTTGTATCAGAACATTAGGTTTTCAAAAACTTATTATTTGATTCGAAAATTATAAATGGCTAGTAACATTAGTAGTACATTATTTGATATTGTTGTAGAAAAGAAAATTGTAAAATCCTTATTTTACCCTCAAATAGATCGAGAACTAATAATATTAAAAATTCACTTGAAATTTGAAATTGTATAAAGTAAAATTGCAGGAACATGTATGTTATATGGCAGATAATGAATAGACACCCGATGACCATACATCACAAATTAAGGATAAATGGATTAGATATTGGATGCTCAAGACAAAAAACTGGAAATCGAAAGAACTTAAAAGACATTGTTTACATAGATGGTGGAACAATTAACTTTGGAGATAACTCAAAAGGATACGTCATCAGCATCGGCAACGTCGGTAACTCTAAAACTCATATTATTTCTAATGTTTTATTAGTTAGGAATTTAAACCATAATCTGCATAGTATTTTTCAATTATGTGATAAGGGTTTCAAAATTAAGTTTGAAAGAGACATTTGTCATGTCGAGGATAATGAGTCAAGAATTATGTTCAAAGGAGTTCAGAAACGTAATATGTACATTTTGAGTATTAAAGTGACTAATGATAATCTCTATCTTATGGTCGGATTTAGTGATCCCTGATTTGGCACAATCATTTTACTCATTTAAATTTTAAAATTTTATCCAAAATAGTAAGTTATGAACTTGTTAGAGGACTTCCAAAATGAGTTTTAGTGTTAAAAACATATGTGACGCTTGTTAACTTGGAAAACTTCACAAAACTTCATTTAGATATAAAGATATGATTTCGATTATACATCCCTTAGAACTTCTTCACTTAAACCTTTTTGGACCATCATGAGTACAATCAATAAATCATAATAGGTATGTTTTCGTAATAGTATATGATTTTTCAATATACACTTGGATACTATTTCCACAACATAAGAGTGAAGCATTTGAAATGTTTAAACTTTTCACTAAGAAAATTCAAAATCAAAAGTCAATAAAAATTAAAATAGTAAGGAGTGATCGTGGAGGATTATAGAACAAAAATTTTGAAAAATTATGGAATAAGAAAGGAATTATACATAACTTTTATTTTCCTAGAGCTCCTCCAAAAAATGGAGCTGTAAAACGTAAAAATAAAACAATACAAGAATGTGCTAGGAGAATGTTAAATGATACTAATTTATCAAAAAATTAATAGATAATTACTGGATGTAATAAATTGAATGATAATTTGAAGTTTGATTATAATTATTTGTTAATAATTAAAGGATTAATTAATAATGGTGATTAATTAAGATTTATTTAATAATTAAAGATTAATTGATTCGTTAATTAAGATTGATTTGTTAATAATTAAAGGTTAACCAATGAATTTGAAAGGGAAATTTCTTTCAAATAATTTGTAATTAACTATGATGGTTAACCCAGATTAATGATTCATTCCTAAATAATACATCTGATTTAAATTAATCAGTTGATTAATAGGTTTACTTGTGAATGTTTGGACCTGACTGAATGATTGAATTGTTGATATTTCCTGATCTGTGATGCTTTGTGATATATTCTGATTTGTGTGTGACCTGTAATGTAGTTATTTATCTGGGATGAATGTAATTTATTATCTGTAATATATATATATATATATATATATATATATATCTATGATCTGTGATCTGTGAATAAAAGATAAGCGTTATAGTTATACCGCTTATCAACTATATTTCTGTATTTTGATCTGTGATGATTTATTGATGTTGCACTACTGTGTGAAACCCCTGGACTACACCATACACACACAAATATGGATTTCACGTGGAAATCAGTTAAGTCACAGATTGTTGACAATTTTCAAAGGTTGAATTTGTGAATCCAAATAGTTTTGGAATTTGAATTGAGAGCTTTGCAAATGAGTTTCAAATGTATTTAAATAACTTAATAAAACTTGATATTAATAATTTGATTTAAATTTGAATTCAATATTTGAAATTGAATTCAATGATTTGGGAAACTAATTGTTTTCAACTGATAAAAGCTCTCATATAAGAAATGAATTTCCAATTTGAATTAAAGGAATTTCAAGTTTGAATTGAAGATGGTTTCCCAAGTTACGAATAAATCTTTGGAAATGATTTTGAAGGTTATAAGTTAAATCTTTAATATAAAGATTTAATGAGTTAATTCAATTGAAATGGAAATCGATTTGAAAATCTATGAATAGATCTTTGTGAAACTGGGTGAACTTTGTGAAATGAATCTTTTTGTGTAAAAGATTAAAATGGTAATTTGTTTGAACCATTTGAAAGAAAGGTTTTGGGTAATAAGTTGTGACTTAACCGAAATCCCAATATCCATATGTTTTAAAATATTGCGCTCATTATTCGGTTTAGCCGGGAGAGGACTTTGTGTCATATAACCCATTCCGAATAGTGATACGACGTAAATGAATAGCATTTGAAGACCGGTGTTGAAGATCGGGTATTTGTGAGAACGATAGGATAATCTATCGATTGTCTCTGCACTGAGTCGCGCCGGTATAGAGATTCCCTAAGTGATGGGAAGTCCGATCGGGATTGTGAATACCCGGATTGCAAGGGCTTCTTTAGAAGTGCCTTCGGTTCTGTTCGAACTCGGAACAGACTTGTATGGTTGTATGTCTGACACTACACTTTGAGATATAAAGCTGATTTCTTTCAAATACATTTCTGTTTGGTGGCGGAGAATTTATTCTCTTAGCTTAACACCCTTCTCTGAGACGTACGAGCTCAGAGGTTATGTAGTTGAAGGTTATTAGTGATATACTCCCAATTTGGTAGTGTGGCATGCTGAGTGCTGATGTGTGTTGCTGATCATTTGTTGATCAAAGCATGGCTTTCGTGTAAAGCGTAGCTTTGTGGACGAGACCTCATCGAGCCTCACAAACCGAAAATGGTCGAAATAGGAAAGATACGGCAAGGTTTCAAAGGTAGCTCCCCTAGGGTATGTTCATTCCTTCTGGAAAAAGGTGGTATCATGGTATGGAGCCCAGATATTTTACCTGTGTGGTTGCTCCAATCTCATTTACTGTGTGATTGTTGCTTTGTGATCGAGGGCCCTCGGATAAAGGTCGCAAACGACCGGGGGTGGCATATCTCAGGTTTACTACCCGGGAAGGGAGTAACCGGTCTTGTGTTGGCAGAGAGCAGTTGTCTCTCGGGGCGTCCCTCTAGAGGCGTTCCTACGTGGCATAGGAAGTTCCTTAGCCTGACCATTTGTTGGAAAATCCAAAGAAACAATACGAACCCTGTACGGTTTTAGTTGTAAAACCTGCCATTTAAAATGGTAGCTATAGTAGGCATAGTATAATGGTACCTATGCTGGCTAAGATTTATATTATATTTTTGAAATGTTTTCCACACTATGCACTAGTAATAATATCAAAAGTGTTTTTTTGTGTAGTAAGCATGTTTGACTATCATAAGGAGAAATCTCCTCCAATTCTGCGTTCGCATTGTGTGTGTGGCGGGAGGCCTAATGGTAGTTTCATTTTCCAAAAAGCATTGCGGATTTCAATGTTTAAAATTATTTTGTTGTTTGTATTAAAGATAAACTATTTTTGTTACTCACACCAGTCCCATGACTGACCCGGAGTTTATTGTTCCCTTCCTAAACTCTAGGTGCCCACAATTTTCTACACGGGCGGTCTAGAGTTGGGTTTTTCAGATAGTCAGGTTTAGTAGATTATCGGGAGCTAGTTCAGTTTTGGAGTTCACGACTGACCTTGCTTATCTTGGTGCATCGTGATGATGGTTCGAGCTTGATGTTGGAGTTGTTGGACTCATTCTCTTTTTCAGATCATTTGGAGTTATCAGTTATGTTGTTTCCGCTGTAACATTATTATTTGTCTCTGATATTGTTGTATCATATTGATATCATTGTTGTATATCATTCTGGATATTGTATTCGTTGGAGTTGTATATGATATCATTCATTTCTTTCTTTCGCTGTGTTGTTATACTTACTGTGTTATAAGCTCCGGTAAGCCAGATTTGGCGTTTGAATCTGCGACATTTCGAGTACAAGTGAAGTACGGGTGCCGAGTTTCGAAGGCCAAGTCAGGATCACTATAGAGATTGTTAGATATCGATGATACAATATTTCCATACTAAAGAATATTTTGGAGATATTTGAGTCAATTTATGACTCAAGTTTATTTCCACTTTTATTACATTAAAAAAGGCAGAAATTGTCTAAAAAAGGAGTTATTTGAAGAGATTGAAGTAATCAATCAAATCCCTAATCAATAGATTAAAGAAGGCATTTTTTCAGGTGTGTAACGCCCCACCTTTAGACCCTTATTAATAAATGATATTACTATGCAATATCATCTGCTACTGTGGGGAATAAGGTTTGTTAGGAGCGACCATTTGTAGTGTTTCTTTAGGTGAGTATCGATACAAATTGGGTGATGTATTATATTTATTTTCTTTCCTTACATAAGAGGGTTCGACGTATCTGATCCAAGTGCAAAACAATAATATAGTGGCTTAAAATAATTCAGAACAATATAAAATAGTACATATCACAGAATCACATAATACATTAGAGAAATATACATATCCCATAAAGTTGAAAGGAACATGTGTACAATACATGGAGTAGCCTACAAAATAGTGGTCATAAGTGATCCACATAATACATGCGGTGTACATAAGACAACCCAAAATAATATACAACAAAATGAGTCGCTATCTCAACATACATAATAGACTACATACACCACTTGACTACTAGTCTACTAAAGCATAAATAACTAGCACCAAGCTAATCCAACTCTAGGGTAATCATGCTATAGTACCTAAAACACCTCGATCTGACTCTAGTATTATAAAATAATAAACAGGTTAGTCTAGTTTTAATTCAAGTCAACGGGAGAAAGTAATGATAATGGTATAATAAATCCCAATAAGAACACATAGTTGTATAGTGTTAAATTTCTTAAATTTCATGAACCAAAACCCATATCAATTTTAGCTTATAAAAAAGAAATCCTTCGAAATATTTGGTGAAAAACTCAAATCTCATAGAATATAGGAATCATTAGTAGAAATCAGAAAACAAGGGGGAGGCGCCTAAAATTACCCAAGATTGGTGAGCTTCAAAACTCACCGAACATGCATGTAATCCCACGATGGGTCGGTAGACCTATTATCCCATGTTGGGCGTGAAAATCCATAAAATCCCACGATGGGCATAAAAACTCATAAGATTCGCTTGTAAATGGATTAACATGTTAGACAAGCATGTATATATGTCAAAGTAAGTGTTATATACTTCCAAATAGTAACTATTCGAGTAACGACCATACGTCTCATACCACACGAGTTTACTTGAATATTTACTATGAGTTAGTAAACTCCACTCGTGTGTAAATAAGGGTTCAATCGAATGAAAATTAACCAATGAAGTAAATGCAAGTGTTTCATACCACTTGTTTTACTAAATCATTTAATTAAATTCCTCATTTGAAGGAAATAATAGTTTATATATTGAAAACCAGTTTTGGAAATGCTTTTTAAAATATTTCTTTAGAAAGAGAATTGATAATCTTCGAAATAAGATTTCTATATAATAAATAGTATTAAAACATTTTATTTGAAAATTGGATATTGAAATTGAATCGGTTAGTAAATAAATTTCACTAAAGTTCTTTTTTGAAACTTCATGAAATCTATGTATGTTTTGTATATAAAATAGACATTAATTGAAACTGGGAAATGTCATAAAATAAAATCATCAATGATAAGAATTCGAATCCCAAAAAATGAGAAGCATTTGAAAGCATCAAGATGATCAAAATAAGGCGACAAGCAAAGAAACAAGAGGCAAAACAGTATAGGAGCACGATCGCGAAGAGATGCAGCAACCTGGAGCATACATGCTCCAGGTTTCGGCTCCCCACCGATAACCAATTTGCTCCAACATATTTTCTTTGATTTCCAACAATAAAAGTTGACTATTACTACCCAAAACTTGCATGCACAAAATCAGTAACTGATATAACAAATATATAAGGTAAACATAGTTGATTTACTATATAAGAGTGAGTTATTGACAGAGAAATAGGGAATAGACAGAACACTGAACTGAGATCAAATTTAAATCATTTTCTCAACCATTCAAGCAAATATTTACATGCATATGAATTAGAACTAGATTTGTGAGATTAACCACCATATTACTCTAGAATTGCCTGCTTGTAACCTGAAACCCCGTCTATTTCTTCTTAGCAGCAGCTCTTGAAATTCTCTAGCTTCAATAGCAATTAATTTAACTTAGAATTGGATTGATTTGGAAAGTTCTTAACTTAGGGTTTGAGAAAGAGGGAAGAACACTAGTTTACTGGAAATGGAAAGTGAGAAATGAGAAGGAAAATAAAAATAAACGTACAGGTTTCTATTCTTACTATTGTCTTATTTTCCAACTCTAATTGGGCTAAGACTATTATTTTCTTAACAAAAGAAATAAGTGAGTTTTTTATTTTTCCAAATATTGCTTCTTATAAACATTGTTTTAACATATGAATTGATTTTGCAAATTAACTTCATTTTTTTAAAATCAACACTAGTTCATTTATTACATTTTATTTGCAACAAATGAAATAAATTCACATCTCAACTTATTAATAATAAAAGTTATTTTTTGGTTCATAATTAATTTTAAAACAACCTACCAAGCTATAAAACTCCATTTTGACAAGTACCATTCCCTTTTTAAGGTTAAATATATTTTCTTTGAATTCATTACCACGTTTTTAATAGTGATAAAATAAGTTATGTAATTTCAACTGTAACTAAAATGGTTTCAAACCTCATTATTCCATTTTTTTAGTTTTTCCCATTTTCTTTCATTATAAAATAATAGAATTAAACCACATAGAAATATTATTACAGTTAAATTTTACCAAACAATTATTTTCCACTAGAAAAATCATTTTAATCTAAGTTCCACTTTAATTCGGAAATAAAAATCCCTAGACTTCCTAAGTATTTAATCATTGTCGTTTTAAATTATATTTTTAATTTAATTTTAGGTAATCTAAACAAGGGTTGTCATAGACTCCCCTACAAAAATTACATCTTCATAATTCTCTATAAAGGAAAGTCGATAACAATCTACAAGTGATACATCTTTCAAAACATAATTGTGCTAAGGATAAGAGAAAATTTAGAACGAAGGTCTCACTATTAATGAGCTTTAGAAAATAATTCAGGGTGCGTTTGCTCGATTAATTCTTTGGTTTTCCAAGAGCAGTCCTTAGGATTATCAGACCATTGAACCTTTGACGAGCGTAACGTCTTTATTTCGAAGGTGTTTAACCTCCGATGCTACAATACGAATAGGAATATGCTCATAAGTCAAATCTGGTGAGATCTCAAGCTCTTCAAGGATTTTTAGGCTCAAGGATAGAATCAGAATCTGTAAGACATTTTTGAAGTTGAGATACATGGAAAACATCATGAATACCAAAAAACTGGGCTGGAAGAGAGGCTCGATAAGCAATTGGACCAATGCATTTGGTGATTGGGTAGGGCCAATATAGCGAGGAGATAACTTCCCTGATCAACTGAAAAGCATAACACCCTTCAAAGGTGAAACATGAATGAAAATCATGTCTCCCATAGAAAATTCCAAATCTCTTCTTATATTATCTGCATAGGATTTCTGCCTGCTCTAGGAATCTTTCGTCCTTTTCCTAATTAGATCAATCTTCTTAGAAGCTTCTCGAACTGAATTAGGACCTAAAACCAACTTCTCATTGGTCTTATGCCAACAAGAAGGTGATCGGCATGGCCTTCCGTAGAGAACTTCGAAAGGCGCCATCCCGATACTGGATTGAAAGCTGTTATTATAAGCAAACTCCACAAGATGAATATGATCTCCCAACTCCCACCGAAATCTAGAATACAAGCACGGCGTAAATCCTCTAAAACTTTGTTCACTCCCTCCGTCTGTTTGTTTGATTGAGGATGATAAGCAGTGGTAAGATTGAGCCTTGTACATAATGCTTTCTGAAGACTCTTCCAGAATCCACTAGTAAATAATAGATCCTGGTCTCTGATATGGCACTAGGAACTCCATGCAATCTAATAACTTCCTTGACATAAATCTTTTCCAACTGACGAGCGGTCTGATTGGACCTAATAGGAATGAAGTGGGATGACTTCGTCAGTCTATCGACAATCACCTACAAACTGTCATAGCCATATCTAGAATGGGGAAGACCATCAATGAAATCCATGGATAGCTGGCAAGAAAAAGATAAGATAAGATATGATCACTACTGGATTGACATTAGAGAATCAAAGATGAAATCAACTCTTAAGTTCACATAACCTGATCTAACTTCAAAACTGGAACATCCAATGGTTACAACAAACCACTGGGCCTTTGATACTCTGCTTCAACAAGCTGACAAGTCATGCAACTCTTTACAAAGTTAGCCACATTCCATTTTACCCCTTCCCAGTAGTAAAGTTGCTTAATGTCCGCATTTTACAGCTACTAGGGTAGATGGTGAGTTTGAAGCAATGAAACTCCTCTAAAATATCTCTTTGGAGACTCCCAACATTAGGCACTATAAGTCTACCTATTCTTCGAACACAACAACGAGCATCCACTTAGAATTCCTTCACTTCATCCTCTCTATTCTCATCTCTGCAGCTTTGACTGAGACAAACAAGATCAGGATCTTGCTTCTGAGTTTTAGCTGTTCGAACCAAAAGAGTAGGACATGTTTCCAAGCTGAACAATAATATAAGGGAACTGGAATATGGAACACCTCCTCTAATCTTACAAGAAGATAAGACCTTAAGATCCTTCCATTCGGGAAACATTAAGGAAACCTCCGCCCAATGTCTATGACTTAGTGCATCAACCACTTAATTCCTGTATTAAACTTCCTTTCTTACACCTAAAGATGACATTTCATGCATCCTCGGTATTCATGTGTCGATCATTTAAGTGTTTGAAAGATAGGTCATTGGGAGTGAAGAAAGAAAAGACAGAAAAGAATTTCACAAAAACGTAACAAGCAATATATAATATACACAAAATCTTTATAAAAAGAAATCATCTTTATTTATACACAACATCAGAGTACACTATCATATTATCAGTCTAGACAATTATAATAGCTTGCCCTTACAAATGATGATAAATACGACAATCAATATAATGGAAAAATAAAGAAGTACGTAGATACCTCTTGGGCATCCAGCTTGTCTCCTGAACTCCAAAGCATTTGAAGCTAATCTGGGAAAATATGCTCGGTCTGACCCAAGTGTTAAAACAAAATAACACCCAGATCGGTCTAGAAATACCAGTGTGAGAAACTCAACTAATGGAGTGAACATATAATAACTCTATAAGACCATGTCGCTAAACGCGGAATGGGTTTTTACCTCATAAGAACAACATTTATAGATGAAGAAATGGGAAACAAATCAAAACAACAATCCAATCAATAATAAATGAGGACAGACTAAATAAATATCCAAACTTAAAGGATGGGCATAAATAATTAAACCTCAAGAAGGGCTACAATCACTTCGTGATGCAATTAAGAAAGAGGTAAATTTAAAAACTTGGAATCAAAGGAAAGAAAAGGTAAATTTTCCAACAAATGACAAGGAGGGTGCGCCCTTTACTGAAATTATACCTCTAGAAATATACTTGAAAACTACGATGGCTCTCGGATAATACCAAGCCTGGCCTTGCCAATAGTTACTGAGAATCCGAGTATTTTGCATCTCCGTGTGCATACAACTGAATCCAATATAGAGTAGATATGAAAATAGCCTAATGGGAGCAACCCCATATAGCTTGGCTTCCTCTCGCGCTTTCAATTTATTCATTTCCGGCAAAGAATAATAAAGCTCAAAAGGGCAATAAATTGCCTTAGATTGATGATACACAATGAAGATAGCCGAACTGATAGTTGATGAATCAATTATTGGGGATAATTAAAAATGAAGTATATGGAAATTAAATCTCATATTCTTATCATTGCTCATCAATTCTAAACAAGTGCCATTTCTCCGTTGAAAATGAAGCAAGGCAAGTTGAGGTAGTGTAACATCTAGGCATTGCCTTGACAGCATTTTTAACCTTCGAGATGGAAACGAGTCCAACCCTCGATGTTTAGTGTTAAAAGTATGACTAAATACTTTCCACATAAGTGATATCGGATTACGGAACTACTATTCCATAAACTTAGACTTTTACTTTTTAAACCAAACTTGCGCTAGTGTTTCACATTTAAAATACTAATTCACACAACTTTGTCAAAATGAATTGATTTTCTTTAAACACAACATAATTGCCTTTAAAAACTAATAACTTCTTTTATTGCTTAAAATTATAAATCAACTTTAATCAAAGATTAATTATTTTCAAAACAACACTATTTAAAAAGATTAATTGCTTCAAAACAACACTATTTAAAGTATTAATTAACTTTAAAGCACCGTTGTTTAAATGATTTATTTACTTTAAAAATATCATTGTTAGAATAATTAATTAAACATCAAGCATCATTTATTAAAATGATTAATTAATTTTAACATTTTTATTTAGAATGATGAATTAAATTTATTACATTTTTATTAAAGTGATTAATTTATTTTAGATCTAGCAAAATGATTAATTATCATTAATTAAATAATTAATTAGCCTTAAAAATCATTAGTTAAAATGATTATTTAATTTTTAAAATGTCATTAAAAATGATCAATTAATCTTAATCACATTACTATTTAAATAATTAATTTACCTTAATTATAATTATTTAAAATGATTAATTAATTCACTTAAATCTCATCTTTATTTTAAAAATTAATTATCTTTGTAAAACCCATGCAAATAAAAATATTTCAAAGGGGATAACATTTCTATTCAAACATCATAGAACTTAAGTATGTGGGCATATATACAAAATAAAATAACAATATGTACATATAGAAAACATCACTCATCAAATATTAATTTACTAACATTCAACGCAATGTTCAAATAATATAGTAGCAGAACGGGAATTTATTTGTCAGATAGATATCCAAATAATCTACTTAATTTAATTATAGTGGAATGGGGATTTATTCTACTAAACAGATGTCATCTATATTTTTATCTAATTAAATGATAGTAGAACGGTGTTTTATTCTACCAAGCAGATGTTCACGATACCTTATTCAATTAAGTTACAGCAGAACGTGGGTTTATTCTGCGCCTAAATATAAGTCATCAATAAAGCATTCATATTTATTAAGCTAACTTAATGGCACAGATAAAAGATCCTTGATTTTAAAGTAGTCTACTTATAAAAGAGAGCCAACTTTAGAAATAATTGATAGAGTTTAAAATTGAATCTTTATTATCTAATAATTAAATCTTAATTTAATTATATATTTAAACCATAATTAATTCTAATTAAACCATAATTAACTCTAATTAAGAACTTAATAAAACTTAATTAACCCTTAATTGAGTCTGATTAGATTAATTAATTAAACCCTGCTTGATTAGTAATTATTATTAACTAACCCTAATTGAATAATAATTAATTAAATAATTAAACTTAATTAAATAAAATTTATTTCTTAATTAACCTTTAACTTAATCAATCATTAATTAAAACTTCCTTAGTTAATTAATTATAATCAATTTATTTAATTAATACTTAAACACTAATTACTTAATTACAAATTAATTAATAATTATTCTTAATTAATTAATTAATTTTTGAAATCATATTTAATTTCAAAATATTAACTTTTATTCTTAATTATTATTTTCAAGAAGTTTTCAAAACATTTTAAAAATAAACCACTTAAAGTTTAAAACACTAACTTTTCTCGAACTGCATCCATAGCGATTAGGGCTGTCAATGGGCCGGGCCGGGTTCGTGTCGGGTCAAGTCAGGGTCGGGTTCGAGTCAGGTCAAGTCAGGTTCGGGTTGATTTTAAATGGGTTGGGTCAACCCATTTATTAAACTGGTTAGAAATAGCTCAACCCGAACCCGACCCGATTATAAACGGGTTGACCCGACCCGACCCGTGTAACCTGATTATAAACGGGTCGGGTCGGGTCATAAACGGGTCGAGTCAACCCGTATAAGATATAAATAAACGGGTGGTAAACGGGTCGTAAATGGGTTATAAATGGGTCAAATTCGGGTTCACATGTCGGGTTGGGTTATAATCAAGTCGAGTCAACCCATATAAGTATAAACGGGTTTTAAATGGGTCAAATTTGGGTTCACGGATCAACCCGAAACCTACCAGTTTATAAACGGGTCAAATTCGGGTGAACCCGAAAATGACCCACCCACTTAACCGGGTCGAGTTAACCTTCTAATTTCCGTGTAATCTTCGGGTCGTGCTGGAAATTGACAGCCCTAATAACGACTATCGGTATGGATACCGTAACTTAGAATTAGTTTTTAAGTTAACTTTTCCAAACCTTTTACTCCTAACCTTACTTACATTATAAAACATAAGTAAAAAGTTTGTTGAAAAGCAAAACAAAGTTAGAAACTTGAAATCTTTTAGTAATTAAAACTCATAAACGATATTTATTTTTCCAAAGGATCTTAAATCACTTTTACATTTCAAAACGCTAACTTTTCTTTTAGTTTACCACAACAAAGCAAGGTCTCAAACTGTAACATCCCGTATCTTGAGGCCAAAAGCTAAGCGTTATGGATGCTGCATTCATCCACTGTATTAACTTCTGGTGACGAAATACGGCAGTGTTAATGGTATCCATAATATCAGAAGCACTTGAATATGAACAAAATCACAGATCTCCAAAAACAATAATTTCAGTGATTATGTTTTAAATAAATCATATCCAAGTTACAAAAATCCCAAACGTAATCACAGGCATTGATCAAATATAATTTACAACAATACGCCAAGAGCGATATATGAAGATGCCTCCTTGGATGATCAAAACAATATAGACATAATTGTCTTAATATACAGCGGAAACAATTTTAAAACAGAATTCCTAAATTAGTTACCCGTCAGCCACCTGCTCATCTTCCGATGCTTTATTCGCCAAAATCTACTAAAATCTAAAAACCTAAATCCTCAACCCACTTAAATCAAATTTTGAGCACCCGAGAGTTTAAGGGGAAAAAAAAAACTTCGAGTCAGACTTAAAGCCTGGTATGAATAATTTATATACATCTCGGTTTACTGATTAATAGTGAGACCAGGCCGCAAAGCAGAATGGGTTTCCCCTCACTAATATATCTTTTCAAAACATATATTTTGCAAATCCTTTCCTGCAACCAAAATGGTTAATCAACTGATTATAATAATAATATAGCAATATCCATTATGCTAAAATAGGAGATGGAAGAGACTATCTGTCTAAAATCTGAACTATCTGTTCTAAATTCTGAGCTATCTGCTCTTTTATGGACTATTTTTCCTAAAATTGATTATAGCAATATCTTTTATGCTATATAATGGGCTATCTGCCCAAAACAGGTAAAAAGGGTGGACTAACTATCCTTAAAAATTTAGCAAGATTTGTTATGCTAATAAATGAACTATCTGTTCATATCAGAGCTGACTGTTCTTTCTGGACTAACTGTCCTCTGGGCTAACTGCCCATAAAATGGACCGACTGTCCGAATTAATGAGCCGACTGCCAGAATTTTCTTTTGAGTTAACTACACTTCAAATATCTGAGCTAACTGCTCTATAAAATATCTGACCTAACTGCTCTTTAAATTTTCCTTGAAACCTTTTCAGAATGATTTAATCCGTCAAACCATATATATACAAGGAAAATATATCTTTAGCTTTACTCTAAGCTATTTTTGTCGTGTTATATATACTTTACTCAAAAAAAATTGATGATGTTCAACAAGGATCGTCTATCCTTTATTATAAGTTAATGTCCTTTATAACTTAAAACACTTAGGCTATCTGCCTAGTTCTTATATTCGAAACCCTTATATAAAACCTTTAAACAACCTTTCGAAAACATAGAAGGTAACTCCTTCAAAACCATTTACAAAACCCATCGAAAGTGTTGAAGGTAACTCCTTCATATCCTTTAATAAAACCTTTCAAAATCATTGAAGGTAACTCCTTCTAAACCTTTTAAACCTTTCGAAATCATTGAAGGTAACGCCTTCTAAACCTTTTAAAACTTTTCCTTTTACAAGCTTTAAAACATATGACATCCGCCTTTTAAATCGTTTAAACCTTAGCCTTTCGAAAACATTGCAAAACCCTACCTTTCGACCTTGTCGGAAGGTTTCTTTTCGACCTAGTCGAAAGGTTTCACCTTTCGACTTTGTCGAAAGCCTGGGGTACCTCCCATATATAATAAACCTTTCGAAAGAAATGTAACTCAAATCCTTTCGAAGAAATTGGGTTGAATCTAAAATAGGTGGAAAACCTTTCAAAACCAATCAAAGTTAACTACTTTGAAACCTTTAAAACGTTTCGACTTAAAACATTTGGATTATGCAAAAGGATCAGAAAAACATTGGAGTCGAAAGCAACTACTTAGATACCTTTATAAAACATTTGGAAACCATTCAAAAACAATGAAGTGTTGGCGTTGGAACCAACCCTTCGAACTCAATGGAGAGAGGGGGCAAGTTTTAGAAAACAAAAGATAACCTTTGACTCCATCTGTGTCGAAAGGTTTGGAAGAGGCAACATTGCTTTCGGCCTTATCGAAAGCTATACCTTTCGACCTTGTCGAAAGGTTTCATTTAAAACAAGAAAGCAAACCAATCAAAACCTTTTTCTTTTAAACCTCTTTGACAATTTCGAAAGCTCTTTGTCGAAAGTTAGCAGGCGTATTCTCTTTAAACCAAAACAAAACTTCATCTCTTTTGAAAGCTATAACCATTCGTCCCTAAACCTTTCGACTCCATCCAATCCACTACGTACCAGTTGCCTGATACCTTGTGCTTTGGTATTTGACCTAGCCGAAAGGTTTGATACCTTTCGACTTTGTCAGAAGGTCTGGAATGAAGGCGGAAGCTTTGCCGAAAGGGTTGAAGTAGAAGAAAGACTATTTATTTGTACTTTAAAACAGTTCTTGTACCTCACCTGCCTTGTTTGTCTAAATTTGATTGGTTGCCATAATTTTATATTCAAAAGTGCTGTCGACTTTCCTTATTTGGAAATTTGAATAATTTTGAAAAATCCCGTTGCTCCTTTATAATTATATAAAACATTTAAGTCTCATGCCTTAAATAATTTTATATAACTATTAAAGCACCTTGACAAATCCTGGAAAAATTCCAAAAAATCCAATAATATGTTCTCTTCCACATATAAAATTTTTCGAATCCAAACTATAATTATTTTCTCATAAATAATTTTATAATCCAAATTAACCTTTTCTTCCTTAGAAAATTCATAATAATTCCACAAAAATTCTAAAAATTCTGAAAATCGAAACCCATCTCTAAAATAACTTTTTAGATCATCATAAAAATTCGCAAGGCTGACGGATGTCATTTAATAGGGTTTTATATCAAAACATGTCATAAAATCTATATGAACATATATAAATTATCAACACGTATATATAATCTATTTATCATTCAAACACATGGCAAATCTTTGCAAAATCATTCGAAATTAACCTTAAAACCGAAACCAAAATTATTTAGAGATGTAAACATTATTCACCTTTTGCTTTAATAATTCAGGAGCTTGAGATTTGAATGAGTTTGATTTGAATTTTCTTTACTTAAGCTTCTCTTTTATTTCCTCTTCTTCTTCCTTCGTTAATGGTTGTTGGCCAAGCTTTTAAAATTTTGAAAGTGAGAATGAACGTGTGTTTTGAAATACACGGCCTAAGGAAGACAATATAGGAATGGCCTCTTTCCCATAATACCCCTCCTCTAATTCATTTAAAACCTTTCTTTTAATGTATTAGTTAAAAGGCACAACTACCTTAATTAAATCAAATCTCAATCCCCTTATCAACACGTTATTTTATTTCGTTTATGTAACTAAATCTCGTAAATAATGTTATCAAAAATCTAGGGTGTTACAGACTCTCCTCCTTAAAGAATTTCATCCTCGAAATTACAATAAGGCTCAAAACAAACAAGAAGGTAAGACATACCATCAAAACAAGTCAGGATAAGTATCTCTAATCCTGCTCTCAACCTCCCAAGTACAGTCTCTGTCATCGTCACTCCACTGGACTTTGACTAATCAGACTGTCTTGGTTCTAAGCCTCTTCTCATCTCTCACAACAATGCGAACTAGCTTCCTCACTATGGTCAAGTCCGGTTCTACCACTAAATCATCTAGCACTGTTGGTGCAATAGTAGTCTCCGGGTCTCTAACACACTTTCTAAGATGAGAAATATGAAAAACATCATGGACACCTGCCAAACTACTCGGTAACTCAAGTCTATACGCGAGCTTCCCGATCCTCCCAAGAATAAGAAAAGGTCTATGAACCTAGGAGATAACTTCCCCGACATCCCAAATTTAAGCACACCCTTCATCGGTGATACTTTGACGAAAACCCGGTCCCCAAATGAGAACTCCAAATCTTTCCGTCTTTTATCTGCATAACTTTTCTGCCTAGACCGAGCCTCCTTCATCCTATCTCGAATGACCTCAATCTTTTCTACGGCTTCTCTAACCAAATCCGGACCAAGAATCAACCTATCCACGGTTTCCAACCAACAAATAGGAGATTTGCATGGCCTTCCGTACAAAGCTTCAAATGGTGCCATCCTAATACTAGTCTGGTAATTGTTGTTATACGAAAACTCGACTAGATGCAGATGGTCCTCCCATGATCCCCGAAAGTCTAGAACATAAGTTCTCAATGGATCTTCTAAGATCTTGTTAACTCTTTCCGTTTGCCCATCTGTCTGCGGATTGTAAGCGGTACTCATCATAAGCTTGGTTCCCAAATTTCCTGCAGACTTTTCCAAAACTCGCTAGTGAACAAGGAATCTATATCACTAACTATGCTGCTAGGAACCCCATGCAGTCTAACCACATTCTTCATGAACAACCTTGCTAAAACATGTGCCATCCTAGTTGACTTAACTGGAATGAAATGGACACTCTTGGTCAATTTGTCCACTATAACCCATATAATTTCATTTCCCTTGTTCGACCTTGGCAACCCGTCTATGAAGTCCATAGAAATAGAATCCCACTTCCATACTAGAATATCTACCGGCTGAAGCAAACCACTCGGTTTCTGGTGTTCGGCCTTTGCCTGCTGGCAATTCAAGCACTGCCTTACACAAAAACCAATATCCCGCTTCATTCCTTCCCAGAAGAAACTCCTCTTCATATCCTGATACATCTTAGTACCTCCGGGATGTATAGTGAACTTCGAATGATGGCATTCATCTAAGACTTCATTTCTTATGTTTCCTACACTTGGAACACATAATCTTCCTTTCTTTATCAACCACCGATTCTGATTAAGACTGAAATCTTTCAAGTCATCGCTCTTGGTTCCTTCCTTTAGCTTACTGATCCGTTCAGCTAACATTGGATCCTCTATCTGCTTAGAAGCAATCTGTTCGATCAAAACTGGTCGAACTTCTAAATAAGACAATACAACTGTATCACCACTATACCCTGCCTCAGATCTCCACTGCAATCTGCAATCTGTTAATGCTTCTAAATCTTTCCACTCGGCCATCATTGCTAGCACTGCATTCTGATGTTTCCTGCTAAGTGCATCTACAACCCGGTTGCCTTTCCTTGGTGTGTACTCAATCCTAAAATCATAAGCGGCTATGAATTCTAACCATCTCTGCTGTCTCCTGTTCAGCTCCTTCTGAGAGAACAAATACTTCAGTGACTTATGATCTGTAAACAGCTCAAACCTTTCTCCAAAAAGGTAATGTCACCATACCTTCAAAGCAAAAATCACAGCAGCTGACTCTAAATAATGCATTGGATATCTGGCCTCATGCGGTCTAAGCTGTCTAGAAGCATAGGCAATCACTTTACCTCTCTACATCAGCACAGCTCCTAATACTGTTCCACACGCATCGATATAAACTACCAAGTCCCGATTCCCCTCTGGAACTACCAACACAGGTGCATGGGTCAATAAGTATTTCAAACTCTGGAATGCTTCCTCACACTTATCGGTCCATACAAACTTCACATCCTTCCTCGTCAGCCTGGTCATCGGTGCTGCTATCCAAGAGAAATCCTTAATGAATCTCTGATAATAACTAGCCAACCCAAGGAAACTCTTAATCTCGGTTACTATCTTGAATCTCTTCCAACTATTCACTGCCTCGATCTTAGTCAAATCTAATGATAACCCTTCCTCTGAGACGATAGGGCCAAGAAACTTCACCTCCTTCTTCCAGAAGTGACACCTCAAAAACTTCGCTTTCAATTGATGCTGCCTTAGCGTCTCAAGCACTACTCTAAGATAAACTTCATGCTCTCTTTCATCCATAGAGTAAATCAAGATATCATCTATGAAAACTAGCACAAACCTATCCAAGTGCTCTCGGAAAATCCGGTTCATCAAATCCACAAAGAAAGTTGGAGCATTCGTCAGTCCGAATGACATAACTAACCATTCGTACGATCCATATCTGGTCCTGAATGCTGTCAAAGGTATACTATCCTCTGCTACTTTGAGCTGATGGAAACCCGTTGCCAAATCCAACTGAGAAAATACCTTTGCTCCACTTAGCTGGTCGAACAAATCATCAATCATGGGCAATGGATATCGATTCTTTATCGTCCTCTCATTCAACTTACAATAATCAATACATAGCCTCAACGATTCGTCCGGCTTCTTAGCAAACACTGTCGCTGCACCCCACGGCGAACTACTCGGCCAAACAAAACTCTTGCCCTCTAAGTCCACCAACTGCACCTTCAACTTCCTCATTTCTGAAGGGTCATCCTGCTTGGTGGTCTACTCACTGGTTCTGCTCCCGGAACCAAATCTATCTGAAACTCAATGGCTCGTTTCGGCGGCAATCCAACTACAGGCTCAAACACGTCTGCGAATTCTCTAACCATGAAAACTTGACTCAACCCATCATCTGAATCCAATGCACCCAACAAAGCGAACACTGCACCGCTAGAGCCTTCTACGGTGAAAACAATCTGATCGCTACAATTTGGGTGACAAAGAGATATCTTCTTACCCTAGCAAAATATCTTAGCATCGTACTCACTTAACCAATCCATACCTCGGATGATCCCAAACCCCACAAAATCAAACACATGCAAACCACACTCAAAAGTATGACCTAACAGATCAAACTCAAACTGGTCACACCTCAATCCTAGAGTTGCATACCCTCCTATTGGATTCGCAACTCTTAAGAAAGTAACTAAATATGTGAGTCCAAGGTTAAGCTTATATATCAAACATCTAGATATAAAACAATGCAATGCACTAGTATCAAATAAAATGCCAACAGACATACCATGAATCTGAAGCGTTCCCCCAGGAACTGACTTTCCCTTCTCCTGGGTTGTTGGCTTAGAAGCGGCAGGCTCAAATGCATACACCTTGCCCTTACCATCTCTAATCGGCTCCTTGCACTGGTTCTTATAATGGCCTATCTGGTCACAGATAAAACACCTGATATTCTTCCTCTTAGCCACATCCTTCGCTTTCCCTAAGCGACACTCATTCGCAAAGTGCCCTTTCTTATCGCATTTATAGCAGACAATTTCAGACTTCGCTTTCTTGGCTGCTCCACCCTTCTGAGCACCTTTCTTGGGAAAGAACTTCTTCTTCTGGCTCTGCCCAACCTGGACCACTTTGCCTTGCTCTTCTCTAGAGACTCAAGGACTTCTTCCTGCCTTAAAGCCATCTCTATAACAATATCAAAAGGATCTCTAAGATGAGACAAAGTAGCACTAGCCAATTCTGGCTTCAATCCTATGATAAACTTCTCATTCCGTTTCAACACGGTATCCACCGAAGCATACCCATACTGGGCCAACCCTTCGAACTTCCTAGCATACTCAGCAACAGACATCTCTCCCTGCACCAGCTCAGCAAACTGCATAATAAAAGCTGACTGTGCCATTATTGACATAAACCTCTCCTGAAATCTCCTCTTGAAATCCTCCCAGGTTATTGCCTCCTCATCAGCTGTCGTTGTTACACTTTCCACCAGAATAATGCGGTCCCCTGAAGCTACATGGACTCCAACCTCCTCTTTTGCTCATCACTGAGCCCAAAATCTGCAAAAATCCTTTTGTAGTACAACAACCAATTCTCCACTTCAATGGCATCCTCCGTTCCCATAAACAGTTTCCCTCCTAGTTCACATAATCACCGCTCATCTTAGCGAAATGATTAACTGCCAAAACTTCAGGAACCCCTGCTCTTGCGGCATTTCCTCTTACCAATTAGGTAGTAACTATGCCTTCATCATATTCCTGAAAAATTGATGCATGGCTTCCATTCCGACCTGCGGGACTTCTGCACCAGCATTCTCCACCTGACCCTAGCCTCTCCCAGCGTTAGGTCCAGCGTTCCTTTCGGTGCTTCCCCTTCCTTGGTTAACTCTGCTTCTTCTACTATCCATATCTGTATTCAAACCTCATGAGATGCAGAAAGATAACCTAATCAAAGAAGATGAATGGAGATAAAGCGCATACATATATATATAACAAATACAAGTACATTACTACAGCATTAACCCAAACCCCAATCTTACTCCAATTTCCTCGGATTTTTGTTTTCAAAACCAATTTCTAGTTAAATTTTTCATAAACCTATGCTCCGATACCAAGCTGTAACATCTCATATTTGGAGGCCAAAAGCTAAGCGCTATGGATGCTGTAGTCATCCACAGTATTAACTTCTGGTGATGAAATACGGCAGTGTTAATGGTATCCATAATATCAGAAGCACTTGAATATGAACAAAATCACAGATTTCCAAAAAAATAATTTCAGTGATTATATTTTAAATAAATCAAATCCAAGTTACAAAAATCCCAAACATAATCCCAGGCATTGATCAAATATAATTTACAATAATACGCCAAGAGCGACATATGAAGATGCCCCGTTGGATTATCAAAGCAATATAGATATAATTGTCTTAATACAGCGGAAACAATTTAAAAATAGAATTCCTAAATTAGCTATTAATCAGCCACCTGCTTATCTTCGGATGCTTTATTCACCAAAATCAGCTAAAACCTAAAAACCTAAACCCTCAACCTACTCAAAACAAATTTTAAGCACCCGAGAGTTTAAGTGGAAACAAAAAAACTTCGAGTCGGACTTAAAGCCCGGTATGAATAATTTATATTACATCTCAGTTTACTGATAAATAGTAAGACCACGCCACTTAGCGGAACGGGTTCCCCCTCACTAATATCTCTTTTCAAAACACATATTTTGCAAATCCTTTCCTACAACCAAACTGGTTAATCGACTTATTATTATAATAATATAGCAATATCCATTATGCTAAAACAGGAAATGGAAGAGACTATCTGTCTAAAATCTGAACTATCTGTTCTAAATTCTAAGTTATCTGCTCTTTTCTGGACTATCTATCCTAAAATTGATTATAGCAATATCATTTATGCTAGATAATGGGCTCTTTGTCCAAAACAGGTAAAAAGGATGGACTAACTGTCCTTAAAAATTTAACAAGGTCCATTATGCTAATAAATGAACTATCTGTTCATATCATTGAAGGTAACCCCTTCTAAACCTTTTAAACCTTTCGAAATCATTGAAGGTAACGCCTTCTAAACCTTTTAAAACTTTTCCTTTTACAAGCTTTAAAACATATGACATCCGCCTTTTAAATCCTTTAAAACTTAACCTTTCAAAAACATTGCAAAACCCTACATTTCGACCTTGTCGGAAGGTTTCTTTTCGACCTAGTCGAAAGGTTTCACCTTTTGACTTTGTCGAAAGCCTGGGGTACATCCCATATATAATAAACCTTTCGAAAGCAATATAACTCAAATCCTTTCGAAGACATTGGGTTCAATCTAAAACGGGTGGAAAACCTTTCGAAACCAATCAAAGTTAACTACTTTGAAACCTTTAAAAAGTTTCGACTTAAAACATTTGGATTATGCAAAAGGATCAGAAAAACATTGGAGTCGAAAGCAACTGCTTCGAAAATTTTATAAAACATTTCGAAACCATTTGAACAATGAAGTGTTAGCATTGGAACCAACCCTTCGAACTCAATGGAGAGAGGCGGCAAGTTTTAGAAAACAAAAGATAACCTTTGACTCCATCTGTGTCGAAAGGTTAGGAAGCGGCAACAATGCTTTCGGCCTTATCGAAAGCTATACCTTTCGACCTTGTCGAAAGGTTTCATTTAAAATAAGAAAGCAAACCAATCTAAACCTTTTTATTTTAAACCTTTTTGACAATTTTGAAAGCTCTTTGTCGAAAGTAGTAGGCATATTCTCTTTAAACCAAAACAGAACTTCATCTCTTTCGAAAGCTATAACCTTTTGTCCCTAAACCTTTCGACTCCATCCAATCCACTACGTACCAATTGCCTGATACCTTGTGCATTGGTATTTGACCTAGTTGAAAGGTTTGATACCTTTTGACTTTGTCGGAAGGTCTGGAATGAAGGGAAAAGCTCTGCCGAAAGGGTTGAAATAGAAGTAAGACTATTTTTTTGTACTTTAAAATAGTTCTTTTGTACCTCACCGGCCTTGTTTGTCTAAATTTGATTGGTTGCCAGAATTATATATTCAAAAGTGCTGCCGACTTTCCTTATTTATAAATTTTAATAATTTTTAAAAAGCCCCTTTCTCCTTTATAGTTATATAAAACATTTAAGTCTCATACATTAAATAATTTTATATAATTATTAAAACACCTTGAAAAATCCTAGAAGAATTCCAGAAAATCAAATAATGTCTTCTCTTCGACATATAAAATTTTAGAATCCAAACTATAATTATTTTCCCGTAAATAATTTTATAATCCAAATTAACATTTTCTTCCTTAGAAAATTCATAATAATTCCACAGAAATTCATAAAATTCTGAAAATCGAAACCTAGGTCTCTGATATAACTAGTGGAGAATCGTGACTTTACAAGAATGTCGTCCACGTATACCTCTATATATTTTTCTGATCTGGTTAGCAAACATTCGATCAACTAGCCGTTGGTAAGTTGCTCCAGCATTTTTGAGTCCAAATGGCATGACTTTGTAGCAGTAAAGTCCCATATCGATGACGAAGCTGGTATGCTCCTGATCGGGCAGGTGCATAGGAATCTGATTGTAGCCGGAATATGCATCCATGAAGGATAAGAGCTCGTGTCTGGCTGTTGAGTCTACAAGTTGATAAATCCGGGGAAGTGGAAAACTGTCTTTAGGGCAAGCTTTTTTCAAGTCTGAGTAGTCAACCATGTTCTCCATTTCCCGTTAGATTTCCTAACAAGTATAGGATTGGACACCCATTCTGGATATAGAGCATCTCGGATAAACCCGTTCGACTTGAGTTTATCTACCTCTTCCTTTAGGGTGGCAGATCTCTCTGGATCCATACCACACCTTTTTTGCTTGACCGGGACATGCCGCGGGTCAATATTCAGGGTGTGGCTCGGAATGTCCGGCGAGATCCCACACATGTCAGAGTCCGTCCAGGCAAACACGTCGAGGTTTGCCCAGAGAAATTCAACCAATTCCTCCTTCATCTGTTAGCTTAGCTGAGATCCAATCTTTATCATTCTAGAATCGTCATCA
Source organism: Allium fistulosum (assembly GCA_030737815.1). Lineage (NCBI taxonomy): Eukaryota > Viridiplantae > Streptophyta > Magnoliopsida > Asparagales > Amaryllidaceae > Allium > Allium fistulosum. The sequence continues at coordinate 1,360,589,555 of CM060902.1, read as the reverse complement.
TTATCGATCGGAACATCCATCGTCAGCTCTGCCGAAGAAGCCCGACTGTCTTTGACTTCGTCCTCGCTTTCAGTATCTCTTGGGTCAAGATCTCTTGGGAATTGGTTGTGGTGCCCGGGCCTAGGCCCAGACGTTAACTGTCAATTATCTACAAAGCGGATGCAGAGAGATTCCTCTATGCCCTTTCATTTCTCTTTTTGATGCGCCTACTGCAGCTCAGCAACATAATTGGCTCGTCCAGCAGTCTGGTCTCCTTGAACGACTCCAACTCCATTGTCGGTAGAGAATTTCAAAGTCAGACACCAAGGGGCGACAGCAGCCCTAAACTCAGCTAGGGCCGGTCGGCCCAAGAAAGCGTTGTACGGTGAGTCAATATCCAACACGATAAACTGCAACATGCGGACTCACCAGCGTTCCCCAATCCCCAACTCCACTGGTAGCTCCACCATCCCAGTGGGTATAGTCGCACTTCCATTGAAGCCATAAATACGAGATTGTCAAGGCTTCAAATATTTTGCTTCCATCTTCATTGATCATAGGATCGCTTAAAGAGTATGTTCACTGAACTTCCACTGTCCACTAAGATCCTCTTCATCCAAGCAGGACCTATCTGAGCTAAAATGACTAGTGGATCAATGGTAGGGGCTTCGACTCTGTCGGCATCCCTGTCCCGAAAAACGATGTCATCTGTCATCATCATCTGCTGTTTGGCTGGAGTGCCGTCTTCCAAGTTACTACAACATTCGAAGCTCGCATGCCTGATATAGCTGGCATACGACTCCATTTCCCTCTAGCTCCGATCCATTGGATAAGGACCACCACTCATAGTGTTAATCACTAACCTCCCGCCAGTACGTGCGGGTTCCTCCGGTCAAACCTAATTCGGCATTTGATTTTGATTTGATGGGCCCGCACCTCCAGCTTGCGGCGCTTGAACGAACTGCTCCAACTTTCTTTCTCGGATCAACTTCTCGATAATATTATGTAGATGACGACACTCATTCGTGTTGTGGCCATAACTATCGTGAAATCTACAAAAGTTCCCAGTTTGGATCTGTTTCTTTAACGATTGCTTCGGAGCAGGTTTCTTATATTGGATAGTATTACAAGTTTGCAAGTACACACATTCTAGGGATGTAATTAAAGGAGTGTAGGTGTCAAACATAGGAGCTCTACGTCGTGGTCCGCGATTCTGATCCCACTTCTTACCCTGATTTCCATCGCCTTTCTGCTGATTCTGCTTATTCTGTATATTTAACTGCACCTTTCTGGAACTCTCCTCGGTTTGTTTCACAGTGACATTACTTTGAATTCCTTCCACACTGGGCCCCGCATCATCATGTTTCCTAGACTGTTTTGCATCTTCTCTTCTCAAGAACCGAGCTGCCTTAGAATAGAAACAGTCCAATGAGACAGGGGGTTTTCCGGCCAACCAGTTGCCAAATTCGGAATCGAGATCGATTCCCTTAGTCAGTGCCATCAGAATGGAATTGTCATTAAGGTTACTAATCTCAGCGCATGCAGTGTGGAACCTCTCCAGGTAACGTCTGAGTGTCTCTCCGGGAGCTTGAGTGACACTGGACAAGGTATTAACATCTTTGGGCCTGGTAACGTGCATGCGAAACTGCTCAACAAACTTTGTAGCCAACTGGTCGAAACATGAAAAGATCGGGGTGGTAGGCGAGTAAACCACATAGTCGCGATGCCCCCTAGTGAGATTGGGGAACTTTGGCATTTAACCGCATCATCCGCCCGTGCGGCATTCATCAACCATTCATACTTTAAAATGTGCTGGATAGGGTCAGAGCTCCCTTCATAAACAGGTAGAGTTGGCATTCTAAATCGCCGAGGTGGTTCGTCGTAGAGAATGTCATCGGCGGGTATGACTCTGGGAGATTTCCCAGTCGTCATTGGTGAGGCCTTGGCTCTCACGGATCATCTAGCGGAACATTGTCGGGATGTCTGGTGTTTGGACATTCTGGGCATGCTGGGCCAAGGTGTGGTCGGGTTCCACAATGCGAGGATGGACCGGGCGTGGTCGACGGTCCATGCCTCGCCTCCTTGGCTCCAGGTCTTCGGGAACGTAAGGTTCAGGAGTATAATCGCGTTGGCGATGGTTTGGGTCCATTTGGTTCCGAGTGTCAGCTTCCAACTCGATAGCAATGGCAGCGGCACGGTTGTCAGTAGTGTGATAGGGAACCGTCCTTCCTCGGTAGGAGGGTCCGGTCTGATGGCTGGTTGACAGACCAACTCTCGCTTGTCCAATATTCAAAGTGCGCTGATGTCCGATGGCCTGGGTATATCTTCCATCCAGCCGTGGGCGCGTGGATCTATGATTGTAATCTGAGGAAGCTAAGCTTTTAGTAGATGAGTAAGAAGCCTGATCCTTTCTGGATCTCCTCCGTCTTTCCCGGTTCAACCGATTGGTTAACTCCGTGTTAGCGTGGAGCTGATGGGTAAGCTGCTGGCGGCTTTGAGTCAGCTCTTGCATCAGTAGCTGGAACTCCTCCCTGGTGATAGGGCCTTGTGGTTTTGAAGGTCCAGCAACATTCTGGTCTGCAGAGGGAAGTTGTGCGGGGTTCTGCCTATCTCGTCCTTCTGGATCTGCAGTGGTTGAGGTAGTCCTAGTAGCGTCCATGGTGTATAGCGAAGTTCTCTCCTAGACTTGGTGCAAATCTGAATAGGATGGAAGAACTCCTAGGCTTGAGATCTAGATCTTCTCCTTAGATTCTTGCAATCTGATATCGGCAATAAATCCAATGAGCAGGAGAAAAGCGAGGTTTTCTTAGTGAAAGCACCAAAGTGTTTGTACCAAAATTAGGCACAACACTATTCGGATGTGTTTGAAGAGATAAAATGAAGAAAGTAAATGTAAAATGAGGCAGATCTAACAAATACACCAATCAACAGTAAGAAAAAGTGCAGAAACACACAAATCTAGAGTGGTTCGGCATATGGCCAACGTCCACTATGAAATGTTGATGTTTATTGATTATAGCTTGCTGGTTACAAGTGAATTGCAGCAGTACATTCAAAGTAGAACAGCAATCTCGGCAGAGTATCGACGTAAAGAAGCCAAAAGTCCATTTTCTATAGGTCCAGGGTCACTATTTATAGCGCAGGCAGCAAATATCTCGCCCAGATCTCGGAGGATTTCTTCTCTGACGTGGGTGGGCCCACGGGATCGTGTTCAGGTGATTTCGACTCGATAGCAGAGCGATACAAATGGAATTCGTATCGACCAAGAATTGATCCTTTTGGCTGAAATTGATCTGGTACATTATTGAGGTTGTAGGCAAGCTCCTATGAAAATTTGGTGGCATTTGGACTTGTAGATTGTGCGATATGATCGATGCAAGTTTGGATTTATAGTGTGTTGTCGAATTCGTATCGGTATGATTCGCATCGTTCTGGTTCGTATCCATGTTGTGCACATGACTACTAGATGATGTGGCACTATATTCTAGGATCGATCCACTTTTCATGCCGAGAGACCGAGTCTTCCTCTCTTCTAGGCTTTGTTCATATCGACTTAGTGTGTTCTCTGCGTACTGATGAATATTGCTCCATCTCGTATCGATCAAACATATTACCTTCATATCGCTTGTTTGAGTTTGATTCGTATTGATAGCTTATACTCCCATTTGTATCGATTATAGGCTCAAGTTTTTCGTATCGGTTGACGAGCGATACGAAATACTGTCAAGTGATGGATACGAAGTGGAGTTCTTTAATGGATTCGAATTATTGTTTACTTAATGGATACGAACTGTTGTTGGCCGTGATGGATACAAAGTAGGGTGAACTCATTGGATACGCGGCAATGCACATTCGATGGATACGAAGTAATGACCGCTTGGTGGATACGAAGGAGGGTAATGCCTGATGGGTACGAACGTGGCGATCCCTCGATGGATACGAATTAGCTGTGATCTCCCTGATTTTGTTGGATACGAAGTGATATATGCGATGGATTTGAATGGAGTGGATACGAACGTTGTTTTTCCTTTAGCACTTGACGGATACAAACTGAGGAATACAAATTGGTGTCTTCCAAGTGGATTTTGATCGATCCATATCTTAAGCATACGAACTCCGGTTGACTCGCAATTTGGAAAATGGGCTTTCATGGCTTTGCTTGTCATACCATATCGATTGTAGCTCGTTCCGAACTCGGACAAAATTTACCAGTATCCATATTAAACCTGTGTATAACCGATCTTCGAAAAAGATTGTCCTTGGTTACCAGTCAAGTCCTTGGTGTCACTGCCTTGCCAAAAGGCGGGATGACATATCTATTGTCGACATGGATAAGAACTCATTGTTTCTCTTTAATGTACAAGAATACTTATTAGACATTCTAATTCATTGTGTTCATTTTGGTTTAGTTCATTTCATTTCACCCCTCATAATTAGTTTTATCCTTGGATCATATCCAAAACCATTTTACTACTAATAAGTTCTAACAGAAATTCCTTCACTATGAAGGTGATATTTCTTGAAACAACGGTTGTTTTTTAGTGCAACAGAATATGTATTCATAAATACTTTATGAATTGCCTTATATGTATAACTGATTTGGTTTTAGTTTACAATACTTATGTTCAAACATAAATTGGTCATCCAATTACAGTCATCCCAAAACTCCTTTTAGGGCGATTCATACAAGATCCCTCACGAATAATTATTACATGCAATCTTTCGACTCGCACAACCTGCCAACTCCTCGGCCTGAGATATGTTGGAGTTTCTTATAAACCCTTATCTTGTATGATTTTGTAAACTATTATTTAGATTAAATTTTAACCTTGTGTACTACTCTTAAGTACATGACTTTATAGAAAGAAGTCAACTCAACATTAATCATACATTGTAAAACAAAATTCGATTACACCTTATCGATACATCATTATGTATCATAGGAAATACTAAATTTGAGATTGAATCTTTATTCATTCTTAGGTACGTTCGGAAATCTTTCCAATATACTCGCATATTCGATTAAATCAAATTAATTTTATTTTCTATTGCATGTTATTTTGCTTGCTTCCATTTTATACTCTATGAGCTTATCATAAACATACTACGTGTGTATCAAATACACATGTCCATGTCAGTGATAACTCATCGGTGAATATAACGAAGTATGTGGAACCATTTTGGTATGAATAGAATTTCCATTTCATATATCTATATGTATTAATCCAAAGAGTTATCAACTCTTATCACACTCCCACTGAATGGGTGTTTTTCCCTTAATTGTTTGAGATATAAATTACTAGTACCATATGATTCATAATCATATAATCAAAAATTATTTCTCAAAATTATGGCATTGTCCATAATTCCAAAATAATTGAAAATAAATTTACATACTTCTATATTTTCAAACGCATCACAAATACTAGTACTATAGTTTTATTTTTAATAAATATTAAATAATATTTATATTCAAATAAAACTATGTCAGTTTTCCAGTCAGCACTAAAAGACAATTATTATTTCATAAATAATGTGTGGTATGTTTTACGAAAATAATTTTCATAACTTGATGCGACCATTAAGTGCTATATGGCAAGCTCCCACTATTTATGCCATTACTACAATAGCGTACGAAATACAGAGGTCCATTCAACCACTTATTATAGGCAATTTATTCCATCAACTGTAACTAGTTGATAGTCGAGAGTTTTCAGATCAAATATCTTAAATGTAGAAGAATAAATCTAATAGAAAACAATTTTCTATATGAAAATACATTTTGGAATAGAAATCATATTTCTTATTCCAATACTAAGTATCAACTATTATTTTACAATTCTCGGTTTCGATATTTCTTTATGAAGTAGAAGTGACCATTCACTCTCTTCATCCCTACTGTGCTTTAGATTACAACCACTTTTATACATTTACTTTCCTTTCTAAATGGTTGAACCATTCAAAGGAGATCCTTACTATAATATCATAATGAACTCTTTACAAAAGTACATTCGGTTTTCCTTAACTTTTAAGGACATCAAATAAATTGCAATTTACGTAAACTGATCAAACTAATATTTCAGTAATCGGATTCTTATATCTATCTTATAACCTTTGGTCCAATATCATGTTTAACACAACATAATCATTATTGTACAATCATATTAAATACACAATCTCACACTACAACTTACTTGCTTATTTCAATGAATTAATTTCATCGAAATTTCATACATTATGAATTGTGACCGTTCATCGTATCACATTTATATGTGATCGTATATGGATAAAATATCCATATTATTGTATTGCTTTTAGAGTTTGAAACTTATTGAAGATAATACACAATCTTGGGCAAGTAAACTCGTAAGTGACCAAGTTATGAACATATTTAGTGGTTGTATAATCAAGCACTTGGATTTATCGACATGCAAAAATATGTTGGTAAGTATATGTTATATTTTTATTTGTCAATCTTCATTTCTGTTCATTTGTGTATTTTAATTGATAAACATTTCATCAGTTATATTAATTGCACAAATTTATCAATGTAGATTATTATAATTTTATATAGCATATGTTCTTACAATTTTAAAAAGGTTAAATGTTTCCATTTCATTTTTCTAATGAGGCTCCCACTAGTCTTATATGTTTCTACAAATTCTAAGATGAAACATTGAAGTCATTCGACTTCACTAGTAGGCGTTAGGATTCGTCTGTCTTGTGATTTGACCTTGAGTTTGCCTAACAAGTCATATCCCCATAAATGATGAATAACTCCTTAACGGTTGTATCATATACGACTCCTAACACTTGGTTCCTTGAACTAATCTCAGATCGACCTTGAGTTTGCTCAATAAATCGGAAGAAATTATTCACTCATACCTACCAATTTAAGACGACCTAAATATAGTATATGTACCTTGAGTTTGCTCAATAAATATATATAGTTATCTTACCTCATTTAGTCAATATATTAATAATACTACACATAACATATCTAGCATGAGTTTGCTCAACTACTAAAGAGTATGCTAGTAATTTATTAATATATAAATGGTAGAGTACAACACTTATTAAAGATCCATAATCTTAAATATATTTAATTGAGTGATATCGACTCATGGAATAATTTATTTTTCATGAAATACCCTCGTGATTCAAGTGTCGGGCACATCAGAGATCATAGTATATGTTCTTTTCATATGTGTTTATTCATAAGTCTAATTGGGTTTCTTACTGTCTCGCATATAATATTATATTATATTATTAATTTAGACCTTAATTAATTATTATATTATTCGATTATAACATATTATATTGAATATATACATATATTATAACCTTTATAGTGATACACATATATGTTATATATATATGTATGTATTTTATAATTAACTTTTAATTAATTTATTTCATTAACCAATTTTAATTAAATTTTATTAGTGTTGAAATTTCTTTTATACACACAAGTATGTTTATATTGCCTTAAACAATTCAATACAACATAACATACATCATTATATATACTATACATTTATATATATATATATATATTGTAAATGGGTTAAGATTTTATTAAGGCATTTCAGCCTAAATGTTAGCCCAAATTGGACCAGTACAAAGAACAAACAAAATAGATACATCTGAACCCTTTCCATAATAAGACAGCTAATTCTTCGTCCTCACTCAAACAGCTCGAAGTCATGGCGACCGATTTTGATAACTCCTTCCTGGGATTCCTACCACTGGAGAGTTCCGATCCACTTCTACAGTACGAGTTGCGTCTTGTACCAGCCTGGTAAGAGGATTATTCTTAATCCTTTTTAGAGTTAACTGCATGTCTCCAATTGCTAGCTTACTAACTTCAAAATGGTTTCTCTGTTTGCTTTGAAAAATTCTGCGGTTCCTCTCCTTCCAAATATTCCATACAGCAACTGTGATGGCGATTTTGTGCAGTTTGGATTCAATGTCTTTGTCGTGACCTCTCTAAGTCAGGTAATTGATTTGTTCTTCAAAATTATTTGAGTGGGGTGTTAAATTTAAGTAATTGTTGCACGAATTCCACACCAGATTTGAGTAAAAGCATTCAAAGAACAGATGTTAATGAGTTTCTATGTTCTGATTGCATAAGATGCAAACGGTATCATTTATCAAGCCCCATTTAGATAGCCTATCTCTGGTAGGTAATCTTTGCAGTATCGCTTTATAAGTAGTGAATGCCATTTTCGGGTTATTAACATGGTCCCATATGATTTTACTCCATGCTGCTTTACTATCTTTTAGTCTGATTTCATTCCAAGTAGCCTTAGTGGTAAAGTCATTTCCAGTAGGCTTCCAGACCCATATATCCATCTCTCTACCATTATAAATAGGCATATATTGGATTGCTTCTTTTTTGTCTTGTTTTATTGGCAGAGAAGAACAATTCCACCTATTATTACTGATCACATCTTGGACTTTATTATTCGGGCATCCAAAGTCAGAAAAAGTATGAATTCCAAAATGTCAATCAATGATTCTCCTTGAATCCAAGGATCTCTCCATAGGTCAGTTTCCTTTCCAGTTGCTATTCACGAGTACAAAGAGAAGCTAATATATTTCCGGCCTTCAAAATTGCTTTCCAATTTGCTGAAGCATTGTTGTCAATGGGCATTTGCCAAAAATTGCCTTTAATGTATCTTCTCCTCATCCATTTGCCCCATAATCCTTTCCCATTAATAATTCTCCAAGCTTGTTTGAGAGTGTGGACTGTTCTCATATCTTTGAGTCTTCTAAGTCCCACACCTCCTTCATCTTTGGGCCTGCATAATTTGTCATATTTGATCTTATGTAGACCACCTTTCCAAATGAAGTCCGCACAAACCTTTTCAATTTTTTGGATAGAAGCATCAGGGAGTTGAAATGTTTGCAACCAGAAGTTAACTTTAGAATGAATAACAATGTGCACCAGTTCAACACGACCTGCAAGAGACAACAGTTTGGAGCTCCAACCCTGCAGTCTATCCTTGATTGAAGATATGAGGGCTACACATTCTATGTCTATGATTTTATTTGAAGATAATGGAACCCCCAAGTATTTGACTGGCAAATTACCTTCCTTCACTTTTAAGAGATCCAACACCTCTGCTCTCCTGCTGCATGTTTTGTTAAAATGGCATTTGGTTTTCTGTTCATTCAGTTTTAAACCAGTATACTTTTCTAAGTTAATGAAAATGTCTTTAATTGCTAATGCTAATTCATTGCTGGATTTTATACAGATGAGCAAGTCATCTACATAAAGTAAATGACTCACAGTAGGCTGGAAGTTAAAATTAATCTAAATAAGCTTGTGATGAGTAGCCAACTCCATTTGTAGCAAGAAGTATTCCATGGAAATTGCGAACAAATAAGGGGCTAGAGGGTCACCCTGCCGAATGCCTCTATTGGACCCTATGAAACCTTCTGGTATGCCATTAATCAGGATAGAGAAGGTAGGTGTAGCTATACATTCTTTAATTAGACTCACAAATTTTGTAGGAAATCCCATAGCAGTGAGCATATGAATAATAAAGTGTCTATTGATTTTATCATATGGTTTGTGGAGGTCAACCTTTAGACAGAATTTATCAGTGCTTGGTTTATTAAAATTCCTTACCAATTCATGTGCCATAAGCGAATTTTCAGAGATGCTTCTACCTTTAATGAAAGCGCTTTGACATTTGGATATGAGATCAGGTAAAATCATCTTCATTCTGTTGCATAGAACCTTGTTTAGAATTTTGTATATCACATTGCAACAAGCAATAAGGCGATAATCCTCTATTTTTGATGGATTATCTTTTTTAGGGATTAGACAGATGAATGTGTGGTTGATTTCTTTGAGAAACTTTCCAGTTTGTAAAATTTCTTGCATAGCTGATATGATATGGTCTTTCAGGTCACTCCAATGGAGAATGTAGAACTTGGAGCCGAATCCGTCGGGTCCTGGACTGGAATCGATATGGATGGAGTTTAGAGCATCCAGGGCTTCAGCCTCAGTGATTTTCCTGGTCAGCATCCTTCTGCCTTGGGAATTTACCTGTCTCCTGCATTGAATGCTTGATAAGTTAGTGCAAACTTCCCCATTAAACAAATCATTATAATATTTGATTGCTTGCTCTTCAAATTCTGCTGCATTGATTGTTAAGTTTCCTTCCTGATTAATAATATGAATGTTATTATTCTTATTACTACGAATTGCCATTTTAGCATAAAAGAATTTGGTGCATTCGTCCCCTTCAGTTATCCATTTCAACTCTGCTTTTTGTTTAAGTTCAGCAGCTTTAATTCTAAGTGCTTCTTTTAAGTTGCTTTGACTTTAATAATAGTTATGCCATGTGTTATCATCATCAGTTCCATTATCTATCACAGCCATGAGCTCTTCACATTTTACCTGCAGATTAGAAATTTGGTCTCCTTCCTTTGGTCTACATCTGTTCCAATTCTTTGTCTATTTTTACTTTTTTGATAGGTTGAATTAATTTATAACATTGAGAACCCTCAACCCTTGGTATATCATTGAATTTAGTAGCTTCTTTGTAGCCCTCTATTTCATGCCAGTGATTGCTATATCTAAATGGTTTGCCTTTGATAACCAATCCTTTATCTACTAAATCAACAAGAATAGGACTATGATCACTAGTAGATGGAGGAAGAATGTTGACTCTAATGTTAGAAAACAGAGTAATACATTTCACATTTATAAGCACTCTGTCTAATCTGCATGATATCCTTTTGTTTTCACCACTTCTCCATGTGTATTTCAGGCCACTGTGGACAGGTTCAAGCAGCCCCGCTTCTATTATGCAGTTATTGAATTCCTTTAGCTGGGAAACTCTCATGGTAAGGCCGACTTTTTTCTCCTCTGCTCTGAGCACTGAATTGAAATCCCCTAGCACAATCCAAGGGTTATTAGTAATTTTACCTATATCTTTAATGGCTTGCCATAGGTTAGTTCTTTGATAAGCCAAGTTACTAGCATATATACAACTCAAAGTCAATTTCAGACCACCCATATTGGTAGCATCAACGGTTATGTGTTGGTCATCCTTCTTCTGGAGACTGATATTCCAGTTTAACTTATTCCATAGTAATAGGATACGGCCTTTGTCGCCCACCTCATTATTATGTATAAAAGACCATTCATCTCCCAAAGAGTCTGTAAAAAATGATAAATTTTTGTTATTGAATTTATTTTCTAAAATACTTATAATATAAGGAGAATAGGTTCTCCTCATATTTAAGAGGTCTAAGCGTCTAATATCATTATTTAGACCTCTTACATTCCAACTAATTATTTACATTTGGAGTTTGAAGGTCTACTCCTCAGTTTCATAGGAGAAACCTCATGGTTTAGTCTCATCTTTCCTTTAACCTCTGGGTTTTGAAATTGTTTAGAATATTCCAAGTTGGTCTTTGTGAATTTATTAGGGCTACTTTCCTCTATGTCTGTATCTGAATCCAGTTTATCCAGGGCAACTTTGTTTATCTAATGTATTTCATCTAATGTGACAGGCACTGACGCTGATGACTTCTTAACAGAGATATGATCATTTGCAGTTTCCGCAGTATTTACCAACGATGGGTTAGCTGCCTTTTCTACATCTTCCAGAGCAGCAAGTGTTTCCACAAGTGTTTCCTTTTGGTTAGTAGCTGCCATGTTTGACTTTTCTATGTGTATATGGTTCTCTTCAGTGCTAGACTCAATCTGTGCCTCATTTTGTTGTATATTTTGCATAGGCCCGGTTTGACTAGTCTCTTTTCTATGTTTTTGTCTCCACGCCTGCTTAATGGGACCTAGAACAATTTCACATTGATATGTAGAGTGACCAAAACACTTACATTTGGTACAGATAGGTGGTATGTGATCGTACTCTACTTCCTGTATGTATATATTACCACTTCTATCTTTGGCACGAACTTGGTTTTTGATAGTATCACTAGCTTTGATTTCTACTAGAACTCTAGCATATTTCAATCTTTTAACATGTCTGGTGTAATCATCCATGACCAAGGGGGTTCTTATATATATATATATATATATATATCTGTAATTAACTTATTTAATTAACTCATTTATTTTTTAATCTTATTAATAAATAAGATTTTTGAAATTAGTTTTATAGCATTTTTAAACATTTTGAAAAATTATATTATAACCTTTATAATATGTGTTTAATATTAAATTTAACTTTTAAATAAAAAACTTTTGTCTTCATTTCAAAAAAAATTGAAATTAGCCCAAGGTCCAATTCAAATTGGACCTTTTCTATTTGGGTCAACCTTTGGGCTTACATAACTGTTCAGGACAGGCGGTAGCTAAGTAGGACATGGCACTTGATTACCTAATAATCCAGCCTAGACGATGCCTTTCTTAGACACCCTACTAATTGGGTGTAAGCTTAATCAGTCATCCCTAATATGACTAATTTAGACCATATAGGCTATTTAGCTCTGATATAATTTTTGAAACTAGGTCGGCCCATAGCAGAAGAAATGAGTGAATTTCAATTTTTTTACCATTTTAGATCTTTATTGAGCCTAAGAAGTCTAATTAATTTAAAGCATTTCCAAATTACTTTTAAATAAAATCATTATTTTGTTTAAATTTATAATATAATTTTATACCATGTAATTAATGTTATATTATACATATACATGTATCATATACATATACATATACATATATATATCCATGTACATATGTAAAAAGCAATGCATGTAAGGTTTAACATGCCCATGTATAAGTGTTGGGATTTACACCACAACAAACATGTTATCTCCTCTGGTATACAAATATATTATCCCAATATATGCTTATAAGCTTTAATTTACGTATGCAAAATATTATAAATATATATAGGTATCTAATTCTATTTTGAATAATATATATATATATATATATAATTTATAATATATATAATTATGTATGTATATTTAAAATCATTTCAAATTATATTACAAATTATTTATTTTGTTGTAAAATTAAAAAAAAATTGAATTTTTTTAAACGTATATCTACATATATCTTATAGATAATTTAATATGTATATATATATATTAATACATAAATGAAATACATAAAATTGTATATGAAATAAATGTATACATATTAGATAATGCTCATGGCAAATTTGTTGTTTTTTATTTAATTTTAAATATATATATTAAAATTAATTTTCGTAAAAAAAATTATAAAAAATTCAAAAGATAATTTCATATTTAAATATTTTGATAAAAGTATCAATGATATTTTATATTTAAATATTTTATAATTTAAAAATTGATTTTAAAATCAATTTTCAATTTTTGCAATTATTTAAATATTTAAATTATATATAAAAATATTACTTATTGAAAGTATTATTAGGTGTAAATTTAATTTTATAAAGTTTAAAACATATTATATATATATTGATATTATTTTTTATAGAATTAATTAATTTAAATAATATTAGAATAATATATATACATAACTATTTTAATTATGCTAAAAGTATTTTAAGTATAGAATTATATATATATATATAATTTAAAAACCATATTTTGTAAGATGTAAGATTTTGTATTTAAGTTATGAAGTTTATATAATTTATATACTGTAGATTAAATTCATTTTTAAAAAACAAATTTTTTATTTTATGCCGTGGTTATTAAAAGGATGTTTATGTCGTTAATTTTTTTAATTATATAAGCAAATAATCATACAACCAATCTGAATGTGATGGTATATCGATATACTAGACTCGTTGCCTGACTAAGAAAATAATATATATATATATAGTTATATGTATGTATGTATATGTATGTATAATCTAAACATTAATATACATTTGTCGATCTGAAAACTACCTTATTTCCAAGCCTATTAGTGCATGCTGAAACAAAGAGACGGACTCCTTGAACTAGATTCCAATTCAATAGGGTGCTAGCCCTTGAATTGATGACCATCGGCTATCGAATAACAATTGTTTTTATTTGATTTATGCTTGGAAATAAAGAGGAGGATGAGGATTATTTTCAACTAGCAATAAGGTGGATGGAGGTTCCAAAAAGTGATAATTGAGTATGGGTTGAGATGCTTTTACAGAAGAGTGATTAGAGAGATAAGTTAGGATCAAGATACACATTTCTCTCTTACCCATTCTCTTCCTCTTATCCGTCTAAACCCAAGCCCCTCTTACCATCATATGGCCGCACCCCCACCAGGTTTATCGTGGCCAAAATACATATGCCCTCATATGGGCTTCAAACCTATTTAAAGCCCGAACAAATTATATTGCATTTAAATCTAATTTAAACACGTATCGATATCGTATATCAGTTAATATATGCATAACTATTATAAACATATTTAATAATATTTTTAGCACATCAAATAAAATTTTATAATTAATACTTCATAAATATTAATTAAATTAATTGATTTTGTAACAATTATAAATTAAATCATTTGGTAAAGGAGTATTCGATGTTTTGGTTGTATGTCTCTTTAGGTGTAAATTTGGTTGGCGATTAATATCGAACTATTCGAATATTAACATTCACACTTCACTTAGCAAATGGTATGACATTTTGGCTAAATTTATCACTTGCTTAGTTTCGGTAATATCCAATTTGACTTTATTAAGTGTTACTAGGTTGTGACTATTATTTACACAAATTCTCTTCATCAAAACTATGTCACCTTGGACTAATGGAATTTGGTCATGGTCAAAATTCCAATGTCATCCACATTCAACTATATAATCTAAACACAAAGTCCTTGGTTCAATAATAACAATTATTATTAACCGAAATGCTCTGGCCAAAGACTTTGACTTTGAGTTAACTTCAGTTGACCGTGATATTAACATCATATATAACCGAGGAGACGAATCCTTTCTTGAATAGTGTTTCACTTTCAATGCTTCCACTCGACCCAATTATAGTCGTTCGATGGACGTCGTGCCACAATTTAACTATAATCAAAATGGAGCTTCCATATTGAAGATCAACAATATTCTTAAGTCAAGGAAACTGTGTAATTGTGTCACATTAATATCTTCTGTTTGACATTAGTTATATTAACCAACATAAGATTATCGAGTGAGTAATTCCATAGTTATCCAATAACTATTGGTACGTAAACCCCTTGGTGACCCGGTAGCCATGAATAATATACTGTCCAATATTTGGAGAGTGTTACGTACTCTAGGCTAAACAGATGCATAAATATCCGGTCTTGATACATCTTGAATAGGAATATTTAAAATGGTGTGTTTATTTTATTGTGATAAATCATTGATGGTTACAACAAATTGTAACTACTATCACAACATACCATTTATGGATTTTCTATTACATATACTTTTAATTAAATTAATATTAATATGTAATGTATTATATTAAGTATATACTAGAAAGAAAACACATTTTATTTTAAACAAGATTGATTATCGAGTTAGACATATATGTAACAATAACATAATTGGCCCTAAGGCATACCCCTAACTCTATCATATCGATTGTCAATCTTGTGTACACACTATTTAGTAGAAGGTTAATTAGTTTATAGGTTATGTACATATTATCCAATGGAGGATTCATCGGTTCAAAGAGAGTGGCCTTTAGTGATGTATGACGAAGTTAATGGCTTACAAGCCCCAATGTATATTGAAAGTATAACGTCCACTATGTCAATTAAATTAAATGAATATTTAACTTGATAAAATATGTTTGTGTGGTCGATGAATCAATTAGGAGTCAGTAAACCACAAGAAGATGTATATATTCACTTATGTTATATGGTTATGATGAGATCAAATAGTATTGCAAGTGAATGAGAATTAAGATTATCCAATTTTGTATGTTGGAACTTATGTATAAATTTTGGTTAGCCTAATGGAATAATGGATCAAATGTGCGAGTAAGATAAGCAAATGTGGTAGGCTTGTTGCATGCTCATTCTCTTGGAATAAGTCATATATGATTGGCTTAACGTGTAGTGGATACGTACTTATGAGGGGAAAAACTCATATGTGATTTACAAGTGATCTTGCAATGTACTACGACATGTGTAGGGATAGTACTTGAGTTTCTTGCACTATGCTTATATTAGACTCATTTGATTTATTATTTTCCTTCAAACTCTTGGTTACTCTTAAATGAGTAGGTTGAGGATAAGATTTGGAGTAAACAAATTTTGGTGTTGATTGTGTTGTATCAAGAGCACTGTACGACGGACAACATAATCCAGATCACACAAAAATCCTATGTTAATTATTGCACTAAATCTTAACTTGTGTTTTCATTACATTAAATTATATTTAATGTTAATTTTATACGATAGTAGGTTTTGTGAAAATTAATATATGTTTTTAGTTAATATTGTCTGACAAAGATAACGAACGCCATACATATATACATATATATAATTAATGTCTAGAGGGGATATAATATTTGATAATTTATTCCTTACTTTATACGTATAAGTATATACTTTATACATATAAGTATACACATATGTGGCATTTCATATGAAATACATACGCATGCACGCACGTATAAATATGTATGTATGTATGTATATAATGTAGATATTTGGCTTATATTAATAATCAAATTATATATATAAACTTATATATGCACAAAGTAATTTAAATACATATATATAATTTAAAATTGATTTATAACTTTGGGCTTAAGCTTATATTAGAAATGTTTGAAAGTAGTCTACATAAATATATATTGGGATAGGTCCTAAACAAATATCTTTTTCTAAAAATATATTTAAAATGACTATTAAATTTAAAAAAAAATGTTTTTTAAATTTCTTAATTGAATATATTAATTGTGAATAAACATTAAAATGAAATGTATTTTCTTAACTTATTTAGTCGATCAATAATAGGTCGTATTTCAAGGCATTTCCTCTTCGAAGACTTTCTCCTTCTTCCTCCTAGCTTGACTTGTAAGGTTGAGCTATTGGCTGCATCTTCCTCTAATGTAGGCTATGGCTTTAGTTTTTAATTACATAATTTGAATGAGAGAATAGGGATTTATTTATAGCGTCTCAAGGATAATGAAATATCTATATATTCCCACTTTTTTCCTCTATCGTAATATCAAGCTAGGTATAAGTTGATACATTTGAAATGAAACATTATTGAAGAGAAAATTCATCTCATTTGAATAAAATATTAGTAACAGTGTAGTTGGTAGCCAACTGAAAGTCAAAGTCTTTAGCAAAAGAAGATCAGTTACGTAATGCATGTTATCGGATTTAACCTTGAGATTTAATGGCGACTAGTTTACTCCTGACCGTTGGAAATTTCTCTCCCTTCGCCGCTCTTTTTCCCCGCCTCCTACACCTCCTCTTCCATTGCCAGCACTAAATCATTCGTCAACTAATCAGTATCTTGTTGTTTCTCCGTTATTCTCTCTACAATCGACCCTCAAACATAGGTTTGAAACCCTCCGCAACCCCCTCACCATCGATGACCTATCCCCTTCGCCTACCCTCCACCCGAATCCTACACTGACGCGTTAAAATCGTCGATCCCCTTCTTCCCATCTTCGTTAACTACCTTGCCCCCCCTTTCCCACCCTCCTTGTCCCTGGATTCAAAAACTAAATCGCATTCAAAAAATGACTTTCCTTCGATGCGGTGACTTAAATCATCAAGCTATGGATTGAAAAGACCCTATTCATTTCTTTTTTTGCTGCAAGTTTAGGCACAAAAGAGCTAAATGAGTTGAGATTCACAAATTGGAAATCACTGCAACTCGCCTCACCCTAGTTGCTCCTCCTCCATTTAAGGATCTCTGCAAGTCTGTCTCATCATCTCCTAACTAAGACCATGTTTTCAACTTCCACATTCAGTATTTGGAGCTTCGCAACCAGATCTGTAATATCATGGGAGGAGCAACCTACCATGGGTTGCTTCAGCAATTAGAAAAGGCCTTCGAGAACATGGCAAACAGCATTGAATCATCGATGGCAACTTACAATGCCGATTGCTTTCCAAACATATCTTTTCTAATTGCTTTCTAGACGTATTTTTTGGTGTTTCATCGACTTATGCCGAGAGGCGGGATGTAGGTCCCATGCTTCTTGATCCTGACATGCTAGCCCATGTCAATCCCACTAATTTGAATGACACTATAGATGGTGATGTCACCCATGATGCAGTATTGACATCCGGTCCAGTGTCGGGAGGAGAAAAGGAATCTATTGTAGTAGTTTCTGGTTTTGGTAAGTCCATAGTCTCATATTTTGATTACTCAAATGAGCTTAGTTCCGCATGCGAAGAGAAAGTACAAAGTGATTCAGGTCATGAGCATGTACAGGTTGACACATGTATGTGCACCTTTAGCCTACGATCTTCCACCACTACAAAAAGGACATGCTTTCGAAGATCCTCAAGCACTTGAACTGGAAAATACTCTCGAAGTCCTCTTAGTATCTCCTTATCACCCATCGGTACACGATAGATCTTCTCCTCCTACTGATGTAGTACCCTTGCGGATAGAATCCTTATCGATCCGTGCAACTCCACTAGCTCTACGCTTGCAAACAGCAGATGCAGCAGATCTTCTGGCCTTGTTCATAGAAGCGTGAGGCACTTTCGATTGAAGCAATCTCGGGATTCATCATCTTCAGGTGAACATGTTCTTTTAGAAAGCATCTTTACACATATTGTCCTTAACTCGTTATCACCTACACAAGCCTTCCATATAGCTAAGAACACCGGTTTTGTATATAACTAAATTGAAACTAATGTTAACCCTAAAAACCACTTATGAACAAAGGTATGAAAGAAGGTTAAGAAAAGTGCTAAGCTATACTAAAGTTGAAGACGTAGGTTTCGCCAAGGTTCACAGAAGGGTGTTTCAAAGGCATTGAGTTGGCTTTCGAAGGAGTCGTAAGCACCAGGCGTCATTATAGATGATAAACAGTGCAAAAGCTTTCGAAGGGATGTAAAAGAAAGCAGAGCTACCCTTCCTTCTCATTAAAACCCTTCGATGTAGATGGATTCACATATATAAGAAAAAGCAGGAGTGGGTTTGAAACCTCCTTTCGAAGGCAATGGATAACAACTCTTCATATATGCACCAAACCTTTCGAAACCAAAGGTTTCGCCTACATTCAGATTACTCAGAAAGATGCCTTGATCAGAACAACCTTTTCGAAAGCATAATCAAGCCTTTCGAACCGGTCGAGGCCTTTAACATCCAGGGAAGGTTCCACATCAATCGCAAGCATGCATTCGAAGCTATCTACCATGTTGAAACTATCAACACTTCAACACCTTCGAAACCCTAGAAAACTACCTATCGATAGAGTCGAAAACTCATATCTTTACTTCTTATGACAACAAAGCAACATACAGAGAAAAGGCACATCTCTCACCCTTTCGACGAAGTCGAAAGCAATCCAGGAGAAAGCAAAGAAAAGAAACACTTAGAACTTAATGACGACGAAAGGTGGACAAGGGGACCCTTTCGACTTGGTCGAAAGGTCTGGAATAAGAAAATGGGAAGCGCAAGGATGAATGAGGAAATTCAAAGGGAATTCCTTTCGATGGCATCAAAAGCAGGCGCACTAAAAAAAGACGGCCTTTCGACTATGTCGAAAGGATGGATGCGGAAGATAAGAGGACCTTTCGATTGGGTCGAAAGAAGGGGCACGAAAGGGGGCTGACATGCATCTATAAATAAGACCCTAGGGGTCCGATTTTGGGGACCGGATTTCAAAATCCAAAGCTCATTCTTCTACATCTTAGTAAAAATCAAATCTTTGTAGCCCTAAATTGATTTGGGAAAAAAGCTCTCAAACTTGTAACTCATTTCGAATTAATGTTCAAAAGAAGAAGTGCATGAATTCAATAAAGATTTCGATCATGAGGGAGATCATTTCGATCATTAGCTAGACTAATAATCAATTGCACATGATGCTATCTTATTTTCTTAATTCCTTTTTGTTTTATGCAATGCCATGGGAACGACTTGGATAATATGCATACGAAATACATTATCATCGTGATCAACAATATATCATGACAAATAAAGATGATGATGATGTCTCGATCTTAACAAGTTTACAGAACTTGTGTTATCTAAGATGATTTCCCATTGCATATATTAAATAAGGCTTTACATATTATACGTTTGATCCACTTCGAAAGATCCAGATCCCTTTCGACTTGGTCGAAAGGAACGTTTTGAGGAAGACCAGATGCATAAATGTAAATCAATGTTATATGAAATGGGTTCCTTTGAAAGTTATATGCACCCTACAATGCCAATGATCCTTTCGAAAGAGTTCCTCCTAAAGGAGAGAAACCAATGATGTCGAAAGCAGTTTCTTCTCTTTAAAGGCAAAGCTGACCTTTCGATATGATCGAATGGGATGAGTGAACCTTTCGACATAGTCGAAAGGAGATGAATATTTGATGTAAATGGCTACTTTCAACTCATCTGAAAGAGGGGTTTCGAATGAGATATTCTTTCCTTGATCTTCATCTTATCGATCGAAAGGGTGGTTTCGAAAGGAGTAATCTCTTTAGTAATTCTCTTCTGTATCGCAAATAAACTTACTTGCTAACCACATAGCCTCGGGGATGTTGACAAATTTTCTTGTTAACAACTGATTTTATTCATATTAAGAAGTTAAAACTAGAAAAGGCCAACAATACCTGCACATGAAAGTAATAAGTTGGATTGTGAGAGGTCTAGGTTCTCCTAGTAAACGGTTTAGTGTCAAAAAAAATTTAATAGATAATAGGGTAGATGTTGCTCTTATTCAAGAAAGTAAAGTGGAATCGCCTAATAAAAGCTTTTTTAGATCAATTGGTGGTAACACCCTTACGAAATGATCATTCGTACCGGCTTCAGATAGCTCGGAAGGAATAATTTCTTTATGGAGGGAGGATAAATTTAAACTCCTTCAATCAATAAGCAAGTGTCACTCGGTCCATTTAATTCTTCAAGATTTTCAAAATAATCAAATTATTAATATTACAAACTTTTACTTGCCTAATTCTAGAATATAAAGACAACTACTTTGGACCGATTGTAATGAGTTCCGCTCCCTATCGATCAGACCTTGGCTCGTAGGTGGGGATTTCAACGTGATTAGACACTTCGATAAATGAATTCCTAGGGAAGGAAACCTTAATGACATGGAGGAATTTAATGATTCCATTAACCATAATAATCTTATTGAATTTCCGGTTGGTGGAAAGAAATACATTTGGTCCAATAAGGGAGAGATCCCTTCAATGACCTTGCTAGATATGTTCTACATCGGTGAGGAATTGGAGGATGCCATCCTTCTATCCAAAGCCTACAAGCTCGCTTTGATTTTATCTGATTACTGTCCCATCTTGATTAATACTTCGGATCATTTTCCTATTAACAAATCCTTTAAATTTGAGAAAACGTGTCTTAAAGAAAAGAACTTTGAAAATCTTATAATATCGAAATGGAATTATTTGGATAACATAATTACGAATAACGCTGCTAAAATTTTTGCTTTTAAGCTAAGAGCTTTCCTAAAAATTTGGAATTTAAACGTTTTTGGTAATATAAGCACCAAAAGGGAGAATATACATGACGAGATTCTAGACTCGGATAAAATAGGAGAGCAGAGAAATCCATTGACAGTAGAGAAATTCAAAATAAATGTATTGAAAATCAAACTTAATAAATTAATGGATCAAGAAGAAATTATGTGAAAACAATGTTCACGTGTAAAATGGACGCTTGATGGGGATAAAAATACAATTTTTTTTCACCGTATAGCTAATGGTAGAAGACATTAGACAGTATAAAATCGATCGAAGTTAACGATATTGAATTCAGCAAACAAAATGACTAAAACAACATTTTTTCCAGCTACTATGTGGAAATATTTGGTGCTAGATGCCCGCGTAGAATGCGGGCTAATTGGCTCGACCTCTATCCGAACTCAGATCATACTTTTATAGAACTAGACCATCCATTTACTAAGGATGAAGTCTGGTCTGTTGTAACGAGTCTGGGAAGCGACAAAGCTCCGGACCCCGATGGCTTCCCAACGTTCTTCTACCAAAAGTTATGGATTCTTATTAAAGGGGATACTATGCATTTGTTTGATGCATTCCGTAATGGTTCGCTACAGTTAGGTAGATTCAATCATGTAGATGTTATCTTAATCCCAAAAAAAGACAATCCAGAAGAAGTTTTTGCCTATAGACCTGTCTCCTTGATTAACTGCTTGGTCAAAATAATCACCAAAATCCTAGCTAACAAACTAAAACATAAAATGGGCAACCTAATAGACAAATTACAAACAACTTATATAGAAGGTGGATACATCTTGGACATAGTTGCTTTTGCCTAAGACTTGATTAACTATTGCCTTAAACAAGAAATCCCTTGTGCGGTTCTTAAACTAGAATTTGCAACCGCTTTTGATTCACTCAACCAGAATTTCTAGATCTATGTCCTTAAAGCAAGGGGATTCTAAAGCAAATGGATTTCTTGGATAAGCCTAATACTGAAATCCAGCGTATCGTCCATTCTAGTAAATGATATCAAGGGTAACTAAATTCAATCGAAGAGAGGCCTTCGGCAAGGGAATCCTTTGCCCCCACTTTTTTTTATCCTTGCGGCCGATGTTTTTCATGGAATTATCTCCTTAGCTCTAAGAAACAACATCCTATCCAAACTTGGAAGTGACATTACTTCAACTCTACAATATGCAGATGACATCCTGCTTTTCTGCTCTCCTCTTCCTTATCATATTGTCTCTCTTAAACTCACACTTTATGACTTCGAGCTCCTTTCGGGTCTTAAAATTAACTTTAATAAAAGCTTAGCGCTTGTCCGTAATGACACCTTGTATTGCACGTTTGAAGTGGCCAGCACTTTGAACTGTAAACCTTTGAATTTCCCTTTTAAATATCTAGGTATATCAATAGACACATAAAGCCTAAGAAGGAAGATTGTAACTCTATTATCAACAGTTACAGTATACTACCCTCCTAGAAATCTAATTTCCTTTCCAAGGCAGGCAGGGCGATCCTTATTAACTCAGTTTTGTCTGCAATACTGATTTATTGGATGTCTTATCATAAATTCCCTAATTGGGTTATTAACAGAATTGATAACATTAGATGAAAATTCCTTTGGAAAGGGGAAAGATTGCTCTAATCTTAGCATCCTTGTTAACTAAAACCTTGTTTGCAAACCCAAACCCCGAGGAGACTGGGTATTGTCAACCTTAAGACATTAAACACCTCCTTGTTTTGTAAATGGATATGGAAA
The DNA here is from genome assembly GCA_030737815.1 of Allium fistulosum. Lineage (NCBI taxonomy): Eukaryota > Viridiplantae > Streptophyta > Magnoliopsida > Asparagales > Amaryllidaceae > Allium > Allium fistulosum. The sequence continues at coordinate 1,360,566,264 of CM060902.1, read as the reverse complement.
TTCCTAGATGAAGAACTTAAAACTTGGAAAGAAATTATTTGTAATTACTACTATAACGGTTCAAAAAACCTAAATTTACCCACTAACCGCAAATTTTCTTTCTTTTGAAAAAATATCGCTAGCATATTTCACATTTTCAAAATAGGTCTTAAGTACAATGTTAATTTGAGAGGTAAGAGCTCCTTCTGGAATGAGCCTTGGGTCTCCTCCATCGCCTTGAAATACGAACTCCTCGATCTGTTTCTGACATCTAACCACTAAAATGACCTTATCGCCAATGTTTACAATCCACGGTCGCATTTTAGGTGGGATGTATCGTTTAACTAAAAATTAATAAGTATAGTGCTTGGTCAATTTCAGAAACTAATTAATATGATTGAAAATTATGATATCAACAACAACCCCGATCACTTGATATGGTGTTGGGACTCTGAAGAAAGCTACACCCCCAAACCGACGTATAAATTCTTGTCTTGTTCTGGCACACATACTTTCGGTTACTTTAATCCTATTTGGAAAATCAGAGCTCCTCCTAAAGTTAAAATACACATGTTGATAGCTCTACATGATAAATTAAACATCATAATGTATCTAAACTTGGGGGCATCCACTTATAATAGTATTAATATTAATAATAACCTTTGTTATTTCTGCAGCTTGATGCCAGAGACAACTTCTCATTTGTTTTTTGACCGTCCTCTCTCCTAATACGTAATCGGTAAGAATTTCGACATTTTTAATATGGATATCACTTCATATATGCCCCTTCTAAATGAATACTGGAATTATTTTAGTCTAAAATATACACACACAACTAGGAAAATTTTAGACTCTATATACTCAATTACCTATTGGACCTTATGGTATGAACATAATCAACGTACATTTAACAATAAATATAAAAACCTAGATTCGATTATTTGTACTATCTCTTGGTCTATATATCATTGGACAGGAACAAAACATAGCCAATTGGATTGGCAAACTCTTCTCCAAAGAATCGTTTGTCCTATGTACAATGCCAACAACATGCATAAGCTCCTTCTTGACAACCAAGTGAAGGCTAACTAATTTTTCACGTGGTTACATCCTACACCTAGGCTGGTTACTTCAGCTTACAACATCATCAGCCATCAGCAGTTTCAGCATCATTGACTCGGTCATCCCTTTACATCATCCCCTACTAAACCTTCTCTTTTTCGACGACAGCAACATCCCTCATCGGCACCTTTTCATACACTTTTTCATGTTGAACCTTACATCATTGACTCGGTCAAACCTAGGCTGGTCACTTTTTCATGCACTTTACTCCATCATTTGGCAGCAAACACTGTGGCAATTGCATCTCTTCTTCGGTGCTCTGCTCTAAATCATATCATGATGTTCACTTGCTATTTCTCATGGTGGCCCTCATATGTCAAACTTCCTCAACCTTACGAGGATGTACATTTGTAGAAGCCTTGAAACCTAATTGAAGTCCTTCTACAACATTCAACAACCCTATGCAACACTTATACTTTTGCAAAGCTCCTGCTTCTCCAAAACATATGTACATGCTACTTCATAAACCATCAAAGGTCCCAACTACAAAACATCTCACATGCTGCTCCACCAAGTTAGTACGGTCCATTGCAAATTGAACTTGCCTCTGCAACAAGCCCCTTCTTGCATTCATCACCTGCCACATATAATACATTTTGTAACCTGTTAATAATAAGGCTTCTTTAGTTGCACTTCTTTTCCTTTACAACAGAAAGACTGTAACTATATAGAGTAAATCTTTCTCTCATTTTATTTTTTCATAGATTGATCGTCTTTGGGATGATCTCATACTTGTATGTAGTATTACCCATCAAACTTTTGTATGATTTTTGGCTATCCTATTAGTAATATTACGAGTGCTCCTCATTAGGGATCACTCTTACATAAAAAAAACGTAGGATTTAATATTGTACTTCGCAATTAACTGCATATATTATTAGAGTGTTGATCATTGACCAAACTTTAGATATCTATGTGGTACAATGATCGTGAAGAGAAAACTTACATATAATATTGTCGCTTTGGATATAGCTTAAAAGATTATAATTAGTATTTCATTCAGATAATCTATAAGCAACTAAACTTATGCCTACTATTATGCTTCAACAAAATACGTACATGCTTTAATATTTAAAATATTCCATATTACTGACAACCGAATTCATATTTGGGAGTAACGCAATAGTGTTTGGGAGTCACACAATATTTAAAATATCATATGTCCCTCTTCCAAACCCAAGCCACCATAATCTCATGTTGAACTAATTTCCTAAATGACGCTTTTCCACAAGTATTTCCATCAAGATAGAGCTTCACACTTTATTCGGTAAGAAAACTTCTGTAGTGTTGATGTTACTTAATGCCACAATCAAAGTTTCTCAACTCTTTAAAATTGAACTGATCAACGGAAGAGTATGTATGTAACGACCCGTATTTTTACGGATCGAAAAGTTCGTTAAAATCTGGAATTTTCAGCATTTTTAAGTCGTTTCAGATTTTGGCAGATTTTGTTAAGTCCTAAGTCGGTTTGGACGAGTTAAGTAATAAGTCTGGGTCGAGTGGCCGACTTAAGGAGTTAACCGAGTTAAGGAAGTGTAGCTGACGACTTTGTAGACTGGTTAAGTCGTTAGACGACTTAAGAAAGTTAGGTAGTAGCCTAGTTGAGTCGTGGTGTTGCTAAGTTATTAAGTCGTGTGAGTTTAGGTCGGCTACCTCGTTAGGTCGGAGCTGTTGTTAAGTCGCATGTGTTCTAGTAGTTAGGTCGTAAGCCACCTTTGTTAGTTAAGTCGTCCAGACGACTTAAGTGTTAGCTCGTTTCATGAGTTAAGTCGTAGGTAGGCTGCTGTGTTAAGTCGTGACCGACTTAGGAGTTAGCTGCTAAGTCATTTAAGTTGTTAGACAAGTGAGTTTTTGGGTCGGCTAAGTTGTTTAGGTCGTATGGGGTTAAGTCGTAACCCAGTTACCTGTTAAGTCGAAGGCCCTGCTTAGTTATAAGTCGTAGGTTGGCATAGCAGTTGAGTCGTAAGTCATCTGGGATGTTAAGTCGGAAAGTTATAAGTCGGAGACGACTTAGGAAAGGCGGACGAGTTAAGGAGGAATTCAGCTATAAATACTCGTCCATTTTCTCACTTTTTGGGATCCGGATTTCGAAGCGACGAAGTGCTGCCATTTTGAGAGCTCGACCTCTACACTTCTTCACTTCTTTTCTCCACTCTAATCTAGTGCTTCCTTTCATCCAAATCGAAGATCAAGATCGAAGATTCAAGAGCTTGGATTGAAGATCTTCATCCTTTGAAGTGAGATTTCTTCGTTTGAAGCGGATTCGTGATAGATCAAGCTTGATCCTTCGCTGTCCAGATCTGAAACGTGTTGATTTGAGGTTGTTTTGGTGATTTGGTGAGTGGTGATTATCTCTCACACGGATGCAAAGGAGTATATCGGATTGTTGGCTCGATTTGGTGTTAAAATAGTGATTTTCATGCATTTTCTTCATCCTAAGTGTAGATCCATGTAGATCCATTGTTCATGATGATTTGACAACCATTTTACTAAGTGTTAACCTATGCAAGTTCATTCATCAAGATTGTAGAGATATTTCTCATGATTTCATGCTTGTTAGACTTTCAACTCTTTAATTACGAAATTGTCATTATTGTGATAATTATCTACTTAGATCATATTTGAATGCTTGATTGTTTGGATTAATGTTTGACTTGGTTGATTGCTATGGATTAGATGATTGATGATTGATGATTTGATTTAGACCGAAAACGATTCAAAAGCTAAGGGAAAGGCTCTTGAATTGGGAAAGCTGCTCGTGGCATATGTAGCGGGATGATGAAGTTCTTATGCATAGATTTGATGATGTGATGTTGAGATGAGGCTTTGCGAGGATGTAATGAAGCAAGGCATCATGTGATGAAGACTTGGTCTAATCCAGACGGGATCATTCCAAGCATGTTGATAACTCGGTGAATGGTTCGAGTTGAGGATAATGGATGGATATGAGAATGGTCGTCAAGGAGGATGACTAGGAGGCTTGGGTCTCATCGTTGTTGAAGGTTCTAGCATGCTCTAAGCAAGAGTACGTTTGGGCAGATTCGATAGTCCCAACGACCAACTGTTGATGGCCGAGTACTCTGGGCAGATTCGATAGTCCTAGGCACGGGTCACGATGACGTGCGGGAGTTATGTCTAGAACCGGGGTTACCATTAGCCCTTGACGGACGGCTGAAAGAATGTGCCGGTCATTCAATTAACGGTGATACCGAAGCAATGATAACAGTGATAGCCAGAGTCATGGATGTTTGATTGTATCGTCATTCGGTCTCAAGAGCGGTATTTTCTAGGTGCTTATCTGATCTTGGTTTAGGCCTTGGGGGTTTGTACTTGGAAAATATCGCCCTTGACTCGAGTGATAATTGCTTTACTTTAAATTGTATGCTCTGCTATGTTTGCTTCTGCTTAGTGTGTGTCTGGGGGCTATCACTGTAGAAAGAGGTTGGAGTGGGAGGGTTGTATTCCTATTCCTTTTCCTTTATGCTCTTTTGGTATGTTGTTAGTTAATTTACTGCTCACTAAGACTGTTGTCTGACTCAAGGCTTTATGTTTTAATTCTTATTGCCTTGGGCTGTTCGTCCATTTTGGGACGGGCAGACTAGGTAGCAGGTGACAGGTGCTGTTCTCTTTCCACGGTGTTGATATCGAAGACGAGCTGGAGTATTGCATATTGTTCTTTTTTTTACTATATGTACTGGATGTTCCGCTGCTTTGTAATCTCTGAGTGATGTAGTGAGGCTTGTTGTATTGACTATCCTGATGCTTGTATTCAACTATTATGAAGTTTTATATGATGTCATTTTGTTCTTTAAAGCTTCCCTATACATATGTTCTATTGTATTTTATCCATGCGCTGTGAGTAATACGATAGATTCTGTTGGTTTAATTTACCCTGGAAATCGTCCATGGTCGCCTGTCACACTTTACAGCGCACTATCTCTAGATTCGGTGCAGGGGTCATGGGCAGTTGTCACATTTGGTATCAGAGCTTTGGTTAATCGATTTTACCCAACGCTCGCTGACGTAACTACGTATGAGAGACGTAATTGTATTTTGATGGATGATTACTATATATAATATAGTAGCTTAGTAGAGTTTGAGTCCTTTATGCAGTTGTTTCTCTAGATGTTCTGATCATTCCTTTTTGTAGATATTGAGAATGAGTCGAAGAGGGAGACCAGCTGCTAGGGAAGGCCATGCTACTGAGGGGACTGCTGATTATGCAGCTATGTTCGAAGCTATGATGACTTCGATCATGAGAAGGATACCAGTTCCGGGGGCAGCAGTAGATGTTGGAGTTCAAGTCCAAATTCCGAAACCAGTGGATTTTGCTAAGTTGTGCAAGGACTATACTGCTCTTGGAGGGAAGGTTTTCTTGGGAACAGAATCAACTGTTGAGGTCCAGAGGTGGATAGATGCTTGTAGAAGGATTTTTGGTGATTTGTGAATTGAGGATGCAACTAAGAGGAAGTTAGCATCAAGACAACTTCAAGGGAGAGCCTCTGATTGGTGGAACTCTATTACCATCAATACTCCGGAGGAAGAGATTACTTGGGAGCAATTCCAAGCTAGATTTGAAGCTAAGTTCATTTCTACACCTCAGAAGTCTGTTCTGTTCAAGAAGTTTGTGGAGCTCAAGCAAGGAGGAAGACCAGTTCTTGAGTATGTTTCTGAGTTCGAAGCTTTGTCCAAGTATTCCCGGTCATATATCGAATCTGCATATCAGAAGAATGAGAAGTTTGTGACAGGTTTGGACAGTTATCTTGGGAGGCAGTTGGTGGATCATCTGGATGATTCATTTGAGAAGCTTGTGGAGAAAGCTCTTAGGCATGAGAGTCTGTTTCCTAAGGAAGGATCTGTTGTTGCTGTGACCAGGGAAGAGTCTAAACCTTAGAAGGGTGGAAACAAGAAGAGGAAGCAGCAACAGCAGAAGGGTAAGGATGGCCAGAAGAAGCCGAAGGGCGAAGTGACTTGCTACAATTGTCAGCAGAAGGGCCATTTCTCTAAGGATTGTAGGAATCCGAAGGTGCCAATGAAGTGTCACAACTGTGACAAGCCGGGGCATTTCAGGAAAAATTGTCCAGAACCGAGGAGGGACAAGCAGATTGTGCAAGCTTATGCTTTGGGAGCTGTTCCGTCGTCTTCAAAAGCTCCTACCGCTGAAGAGAAAGGAAAGAGTGTGGTGGTTCAAGGTACTCTTTTCATATGTGGTGTTCCAGTTAGAGTGTTATTCGATACTGGGGCATCACATTCTTTTGTTTGTAATGAACTTGTAGGCCGGTTGGGTTTAGAACCGGATATCGTTGATAGGCCATTGGTTGTGACTAATCCAATCGGGGGTTCGTCTTGTTTGTGTATGTTATGCCGTGGTCTGATTGTGTCGAGTCATGGTTTCTCTTTTGTTTGTGATTGTTTTGTTCTGAACTTTGCGGGGTTCGGAATTATTTTGGGTATGGACTAGCTTAGGAGGTATGCGGCAAAGGTTGATTGTGAGAGGCTGGAAGTGACAGTCGAGAATGTGGAAGGGCGAAAGATAGTGATACGATGTAAGCATGAAGAAGGCGTCTTCATGAGCTTCATGTATTCGCTGGTTGTTCCACGGGATGGACTGTCATCGGTGCCAATCGCTAATGGATTCGAGGATGTCTTTGACGAAGTCAAAGGGTTGCCGCCGCATAGAGAGATCGAGTTTCGTAAAGATCTAGTTGAAGGAGCCAGACCTGTTGTGATGCCTCTTAGGCGGATGGTGCCTAGGGAATAGCAGGAGTTGAAGGTGCAAGTCGATGATCTTTTGCAGAAAGGATTCATTCGGCGTAGTGTGTCCGAGTGGGGTGCACCAGTTGTGTTTGCAACCAAGGCAGATGGGTCGTTGAGATTGTGCGTCGATTATCGTGAGCTGAATAAGGTGACTAAGAAGAACAAGTATCCATTGCCGAGAATAGATGACTTGTTTGATCAGCTTCACGAAGCCAAGGTGTTTTCTCAGATGGATTTGGCAACGGGATTTCACCAGTTGAGAGTGGCTAAGGATAGTGTGCCGAAGACAGCTTTTAGGACACCATCTGGTTTCTTTGAGTGGCTGGTAATGCCGTTTGGATTGACTAACGCGCCAGCATATTTTGTGGATCTTATGAATAGAGTGTTCAGAGATCAGTTGAACAAGTTTGTACTTGTGTTCGTGGATGATATTCTGATTTATTCCAGAACTGAAGAAGAGCACAAGACACACTTGAGTATTGTTTTGGAAATCTTACGGAAACATCAACTGAAGGCTAAGTTTTCGAAGTGTCACTTCTGGAAGAGTGAAGTGAGGTTCTTAGGCCATGTGATTTCTGGAAATGGTATAGCGGTTGATCCCGCTAAGGTGGCAGCAATCCAGGATTGGGTCAGACCTAAGAATGCATCAGATGTGAGGAGTTTTCTTGGATTAGCAGGATATTATCGATGGTTTATCAAAGACTTCTCCAAGGTAGCTGCACCGTTAACAGGATTGACGAAGAAGAACCAAGTGTTCAGATGGGAAGCTAAGTGTGAGCAAGCTTTCGGAATCCTGAAAGAGAGATTGACAAGTGCTCCTGTTTTGACTATTCCAAGTGGGAATGATGAGATGGTGGTTTACACCGACGCATGTGGTACTGGACTTGGAGCAGTGTTGATGCAGAAGGATAAAGTTGTTGCGTATGCCAGTCGACAACTGAAGCCGCATGAAAGGAATTACCCGACTCATGATTTGGAGTTAGCGGCGATTGTTTTTGCTCTAAAGATGTGGAGACATTATCTATTGGGAGTTCGATTTGAGTTGTTTACGGATCATAAGTCGTTGAAGTATCTTTTCTCCCAAAAGGATTTGAATCTTCGGCAGCAACGTTGGCTAGAGTTTTTGGCATCATATGATTTTAGTATAGCTTATACTCCGGGAAAAGGTAACGCGATGGCAGATGCGTTAAGTCGAAGACATGCAGGATTGGGAGCCATGTTTTCAGAATGGAAGAATCTCGAGTATTTAGCTGGATTTGACTTCAGGCCTAGATGCGAATTGGAACCTGAGATGTTGGCAAACTTATCGATAAGACCGGCTCTTGTGGAAAGAATTGGCGAGAGCCAAAAACGAGACGATAAGCTTGTCAAGATTATCCGTGATTTGGAATCTGGATTGGATCCAGAAAAGGATAAAGGATTCGAGGTCGATCGAGAGGGTTGGCTTCGGAAGCAAGGACGACTAGTTGTTCCTGATATAGATGAATTGAGGAGTGAAGTTCTGAAGGAAAGTCATCACTCGAGGTTGACAATTCATCCAGGTGGAAATAAGATGTATCGGGATATGAAGAGAACCTACTACTGGGAAGGTATGAAGAAGGATGTTGGAAATTTTATTTCCAAGTGTATGAACTGCCAGTTGGTAAAAGCCGAACAGAAGAAGCCAAGTGGATTGCTTCAGCCATTAGAAGTTCCTACATGGAAGTGGGAGCAAGTGTCGATGGATTTTATCGATGGATTGCCTAGAACCAGAACGGGAAATGAAGGGATTTGGGTCATCGTAGATCGTTTGACTAAGAGTGCTAGATTCATTCATGTCCGATCGACTAGGACTGCATCAAAGTTGGCTGAGTTGTATGTTAAGTGGATAGTTCGATTCCATGGTATTCCGAAGAGTATAGTGAGCGATCGAGACCCATTGTTCACTAGTGGATTTTGGAAGAGCTTCCAGGAAGTTTTGGGAACCGAGTTTTGTTTGAGTACAGCTTATCACCCTCAAACAGATGGTCAGACCGAGAGAGTCAACCGAGTTTTGGAAGATCTCCTCAGAGCTTGTGTTTTGGATTTCGGAGGATCATGGGAAGATCACCTTCATTTGGTGGAATTTTCATACAACAATAGTTACCAGTCAAGCATTGGTATGGCACCGTATGAGGCATTGTATGGGAGACCGTGTAACTCACCGACGTGTTGGATAGAAACTGGAGAAAAGCTGATGCTTGGGCCAGAGATGATTTGACAGACTTCGGATTGTATAGAGATCATTCGGCAATGAATGAAGGCAGCCCAAGACCGTCAGAAGAGCTATGCCGATAAGCGTCGTAAAGATATGGAATTCAACGTTGGAGACATGGTTTTTGTGAAGATTTCTCCACTGAAGAATGTTATTCGATTCGGGAAGAAAGGGAAATTGACTCCGAGATTTGTTGGACCATTCCCGATCATCGAGCGAATTGGAAAGCTCGCCTACAGATTGGAGTTACCAGAGAAGATGTCGAGTGTGCACAATGTTTTTCATGTATCATATCTATGGAAGTACGTGCACGACTCGAATACAGTGGTTCCTGCTGATAGCTGTGAAGATTTCAAAGTTGATCCAGTCGATAGAAGACCTCGTAAGACGCTTCGTGTTGTTGAAACCGACACGAAACAGCTTAGGAGGAAGGTAGTTAAGTTGCTCAAGATACAATGGAGTGATGATGATAACGACTGTACGAGGGAGGTGGAAGAGAGGATGAAGGCAGCTCATCCTGAACTCTTCAAGGTATGGCCCTAAGGTGTCGTGTCATCTCACGATATTGTGACTTGTTCTAGTGTGAGAATTCTGTACGCTAAGCTAGAATTGGATGCATGGTTTGTTGATTGTTATGGTTGGTAGGCGTACAGAATAGTCTTTGATTGCCTTGTTTGTTTGGAATTTCGGGGGCGAAATTCCTAAGGGGGAGAGAATGTAACGACCCGTATTTTTACGGATCGAAAAGTTCGTTAAAATCTGGAATTTTCAGCATTTTTAAGTCGTTTCAGATTTTGGCAGATTTTGTTAAGTCCTAAGTCGGTTTGGACGAGTTAAGTAATAAGTCTGGGTCGAGTGGCCGACTTAAGGAGTTAACCAAGTTAAGGAAGTGTAGCTGACGACTTTGTAGACTGGTTAAGTCGTTAGACGACTTAAGAAAGTTAGGTCGTAGCCTAGTTGAGTCGTGGTGTTGCTAAGTTATTAAGTCGTGTGAGTTTAGGTCGGCTACCTCGTTAGGTCGGAGCTGTTGTTAAGTCGCGTGTGTTCTAGTAGTTAGGTCGTAAGCCACCTTTGTTAGTTAAGTCGTCCAGACGACTTAAGTGTTAGCTTGTTTCATGAGTTAAGTCGTAGGTAGGCTGCTGTGTTAAGTCATGACCGACTTAGGAGTTAGCTGCTAAGTCGTTTAAGTTGTTAGACCAGTGAGTTTTTGGGTCGGCTAAGTTGTTTATGTCGTATGGGGTTAAGTCGTAACCCAGTTACCTGTTAAGTCGAAGGCCCTGCTTAGTTATAGGTCGTAGGTTGGCATAGCAGTTGAGTCGTAAGTCGTCTGGGATGTTAAGTCGGAAGGTTATAAGTCGGAGACGACTTAGGAAAGGCGGACGAGTTAAGGAGGAATTCAGCTATAAATACTCGTCCATTTTCTCACTTTTTGGGATCCGGATTTCGAAGCGACGAAGTGCTGCCATTTTGAGAGCTCGACCTCTACACTTCTTTACTTCTTTTCTCCACTCTAATCTAGTGCTTCCTTTCATCCAAATCGAAGATCAAGATCGAAGATTCAAGAGCTTGGATTGAAGATCTTCATCCTTTGAAGTGAGATTTCTTCGTTTGAAGCGGATTCGTGATAGATCAAGCTTGATCCTTCGCTGTCTAGATCTGAAGCGTGTTGATTTGAGGTTGTTTTGGTGATTTGGTGAGTGGTGATTATCTCTCACACGGATCCAAAGGAGTATATCAGATTGTTGGCTCGATTTGGTGTTAAAATAGTGATTTTCATGCATTTTCTTCATCCTAAGTGTAGATCCATGTAGATCCATTGTTCATGATGATTTGACAACCATTTTACTAAGTGTTAACCTATGCAAGTTCATTCATCAAGATTGTAGAGATATTTCTCATGATTTCATGCTGGTTAGACTTTCAACTCTTTAATTACGAAATTGCCATTATTGTGATAATTATCTACTTAGATCATATTTGAATGCTTGATTGTTTGGATTAATGTTTGACTTGGTTGATTGCTATGGATTAGATGATTGATGATTTGATTTAGACCGAAAACGATTCAAAAGCTAAGGGAAAGGCTCTTGAATTGGGAAAGCTGCTCGTGGCATATGTAGCGGGATGATGAAGTTCTTATGCATAGATTTGATGATGTGATGTTGAGATGAGGCTTTGCGAGGATGTAATGAAGCGAGGCATCATGTGATGAAGACTTGGTCTAATCCAGACGGGATCATTCCAAGCATGTTGATAACTCGGTGAATGGTTCGAGTTGAGGATAATGGATGGATATGAGAATGGTCGTCAAGGAGGATGACTAGGAGGCTTGGGTCTCATCGTTGTTGAAGGTTCTAGCATGCTCTAAGCAAGAGTACGTTTGGGCAGATTCGATAGTCCCAACGACCAACTGTTGATGGCCGAGTACTCTGGGCAGATTCGATAGTCCTAGGCACGGGTCACGATGACGTGCGAGAGTTATGTCTAGAACCGGGGTTACCATTAGCCCTTGACGGACGGCTGAAAGAATGTGTCGGTCATTCAATTAACGGTGATACCGAAGCAATGATAACAGTGATAGCCAGAGTCATGGATGTTTGATTGTATCGTCATTCGGTCTCAAGAGCGGTATTTTCTGGGTGCTTATCTGATCTTGGTTTAGGCCTTGGGGGTTTGTACTTGGAAAATATCGCCCTTGACTCGAGTGATAATTGCTTTACTTTAAATTGTATGCTCTGCTATGTTTGCTTCTGCTTAGTGTGTGTCTGGGGGCTATCACTGTAGAAAGAGGTTGGAGTGGGAGGGTTGTATTCCTATTCCTTTTCCTTTATGCTCTTTTGGTATGTTGTTAGTTAATTTACTGCTCACTAAGACTGTTGTCTGACTCAAGGCTTTATGTTTTAATTCTTATTGCCTTGGGCTGTTCGTCCATTTTGGGACGGGCAGACTAGGTAGCAGGTGACAGGTGTTGTTCTCTTTCCACGGTGTTGATATCGAAGACGAGCTGGAGTATTGCATATTGTTCTTTTTTTTACTATATGTACTGGATGTTCCGCTGCTTTGTAATCTCTGAGTGATGTAGTGAGGCTTGTTGTATTGACTATCCTGATGCTTGTATTCAACTATTATGAAGTTTTATATGATGTCATTTTGTTCTTTAAAGCTTCCCTATACATATGTTCTATTGTATTTTATCCATGCGCTGTGAGTAATACGATAGATTCTGTTGGTTTAATTTACCCTGGCAATCGTCCATGGTCGCCTGTCACACTTTACAGCGCACTATCTCTAGATTCGGTGCAGGGGTCATGGGCGGTTGTCACAATGTAACTCACCATCAAACTTCACATTCGTAATTTCCATTTGATTCAAATGCTCGGTTATATAAATTTCTTCGTTCAGCCTCAACTAAATCAATTTGTAAATAAGAAAAGCCTCATTAGTAGCATTTTTAGACTCGAATACACATGCCAACTTGTCCTGCAAAGTTTTTGCATACACAAAACCAACCACGTGATAGAAAACTAAATTATCAAGATATTGTCGGTTTAATTGTGTCTAATCCATCTGTTTTCATTTTTCCTCCTATACATATGAGGGTTTCTTCCCATCACCTTCAGTCATCTTATGAAGACCACTGAGATATTATATATCGGTCAAATAAAGTTTCCAAATACTTAAAATTTTCCTAGTCAATCATCGAAATTGAAATTATGTTCAACATCTCAGCAATTTCAGAAATTCAAAATTACCGTAAGTCTTGCAACAATCTTGCTCTAGTATCGCTATTTAGGTTTCAATTGCACTAAATATTTGGTAAAACACTTGTAAATGTTTTTGTCCAAAATCTTAATCACACGAGTCACAATGAGATAATTTTAAATAGAAGTAATATTTGAAAACACAATTGATGTTGAGAACAATTTCCAAGCACATCAACTAACATGGACAAGACTCACAATCACCCACTTTGTTGATTCTCAAACAACTATATTTCAAGGTAACATATAAAAGTCTACAAAAATGTCCAGCGCCACTATCTCAGTGGCTAGGTACTCCAGTTTTTGTCCATGGGTCACAGATTTGAATCCTGCATAGCGTGATTTGAACCATTGAGCATACGTTGATTTATAGTATGTTATATACCACCTAAAACTTGTAGTACAATTATGTATTATCACCCAAGTACCTAATTTCCAAAAAAATAGTACATAAGATGCAAAAATTATAAAGAAAAATGTATACAAAAATTTACAAGAAAATATAAACAAAAAACAAATACAAACTATAAAGAAATAACCTTAAATGAAAACATGATCTTGATCCATATGAAAATGGTTTATTTGTGTTTGAGAAGAACAAAAATCAAATAAGAGAGGAACCATAAATATTCCATATATAACAATTTCCAAACACATAAACCAATGAATTAACCAACACAAACAAGATTCCACTCATCACCTTCTTTGTTGATTCTGTACAAAAACTACTTACAACTAATCCGACAAGAAAAAAATAAGCCTGGATCAGTTAGATTGAGAATATAGTCTTGATCCTTATGTCAATGGGTTAATTGATGAAGATGAAGAACAAAACTTAAATTAGAGTAGCCCTACCAATGAATATTTTTGAACGTAATAGTATCATATCTGCATTCGTAAGCAAAATCATTTTCCGATATCTGCATCCGTGAATAGTGAACGAATATTGGATATTATTGCATACGTTGACGATCAGTAAATCAAAAAACAGAAGTAGAAAATTTTAGTTTAGTGTAAAAGAAAACTTAGTCGTGATGATTATAAAACCGCAGAAACTAAATAAAATGATGATAAAAAATAATTTTAGACGGTGAATATGATTTTCTACAAATATAATATAAAATATTATTTTGTAAAATAATAAACCTCTATCATTTATTATACTAAAATCCATACAATATAAACTATTATCTTTAACAAAAATCGAACGGATAATTTTTGAATGCAGACATAATTTTTTAGATATTGGATATTTAATTGTTTTAACTTGATAGAAAGCTAAACTCAATCACCCTTTTTAACTTGATAAGTCAAAGTAAACAAAACACAAAAGGGAAAAGAAAAAAAGGCAAACTAAATTAATATCTGTTATTGAGAATAAAATATTAATTCTTGTTGCACGAATTATTTGCGTTTGAAAAAGGCAGGGAGGAACCCAGAATTTCGACGGTAAAAAAAAATTATTATGTGGCTAAAAATTATATATTGGTAAAAACCACATATGAGATGGAGCATTTGTGCTTTAGCCGAAAACTAGCTAAGAGAACTTTGACTTTTAACAAATTTTCCTCTTATCTTAAGATTTTTTATCGCATATTTTCCCTTTGCTGGATTTTTTTTTAGAAAAGAAATATATATATAACAATAAAAGGGAGGAAATAACCTTCCTCCAAAGGTTCACAGAAGTAGGCGAAGCATATGGAATCCATATGCCTCCCTTAGAGACATTCAAAAAAGAAAAGGAAGCGATAAACAAAAGAGCTCGAAGCTGCCAAGGAGGCCAGCCGAAAGCGAGTAAATAAAAAACCAGCCTACAAAACCACTATCCCGCCACAACCAGTAGGTGTGGTCCAGTCCACCCATCGCTCCATCAACCGAAAAAAAGACGGAGAAAACCGACATACAGCAGCAATATCACTCCGAATAGAGACGACGGATCCACTAATCTGCCCATTGGAATGACCATAATAAAGCCTCCAACAAGAGAGAAAGATCGACTGCTGATAGATCTGACGAGAGCCTCAACAAAGAACACGAAAAGATAACAGAGAACACTAGCAGCACCAGTAAAGGCGAGAACTCGGTCCAAGCAGACAGCAGAAACACCTGAAACAAAAAACAAGACGCGCAATTAAAGTAAAAAGGGGGGGGAACGGTTGGGGGAAGACACCAACCGATAGCAGATGCCTATCCAACACCCAATCTGGCGGTAATAGGAGCACGGGAAATAGACAGGAGGCCCACAAGTCGCTCGGAACGATGTCTCATTGGGCCCCTGAATGGTCTACCCCGGAAAGCCAGGAATACATCATTCCTCACACGATGGATTATGGAAGGCGGGTCCATAGAGCTGCTCTCAAAAGTAGCCTTATTCCGCGCACACCAAACGTGCCAGCAAATCAGACTAGGAATCAAACGGGAAATGATAGCACAGAGCGATTTCCCAGAATTCCCGGCCCACCAGGAATTCAGCATCGCAGAAAGAGTACTCGCAGTACTTCTAATACCTACGAGATTTCCGAAGTAGTTCCAGCACGCACTGGCCGAGAACCCACCGAAAAACAAATGGTTCAAAGATTCAATATCACCGTTTCCGCAACATCTACAGCGGGAAACAGTAGGGATTCCGATCTTTTGAAAACTCTCGTCCAGTGGCAACCCATCATGCAGCAACCGCCACATAAATAGGGAGACCTTTGGGGGAATGCGGGTATCCCAAATAAAAGAAAATTCAGGACGAATGGTGGAGGGAGATCTGATGGAGGACCAGGCTTTCAGGATCGAAAAGGACGATCCATCCCATCCCGCCAAACCGCCGTGAGAATCAGAGAAGAGTTTCACAGACTGCATGTGCTTCCAGGTCTCGCTAGCGTAGGAAGGAGTGCCCGAAAAATTCGCACCCGCGAGTCTGTGGTACTTAGCTCGGAGGAAAGAAGCCCATAAAGAGTTGTTGGCGCCAAACCGGGACCACAACTTACAAGCAAAGGCCGCGCAAAGGTCGGAGGGCTTGCGAATACCCAACCCACCTTCATTTTTGGGACGACAAATCGTATCCCAAGACACCCAGTGGTGGCGTCGACCGTTGTCCTTGTTTCCCCAGAAGAAGGACGAAGCCAGAGACCGATAAGAACGGAAGAAAGAGGAGGTAGGGGTCATAGTCGCAAAAATATGAGAACCCATCGAATCAAGAACTGACTTGATAAGAACTAGTCTACCCGCCTGAGAGAGAATGGCAGAGTTCCAGCGAAGGATCTTCCCTCTAACTTTGTCGGTCAAAGGGTCGAAGAGAGCGTTAAGTTTTCTACCCCGGTACAAAGAAATGCCTAGGTAAGGTAGGGGAAGAGAAGCTTCCTTGAAACCGGATATAGTCTCAATCCAAGAAGCGCGAGATGGAGACATGTCCTTCGAGTGAACAAAACAGCATTTGGAAGAGTTAACGAGCTGGCCCGAGGACCTTTCATATTGATGGATGAATCGAAGAAGTCGCCGGACAGAGGAACGACTGCCATTGAAGAAAATGACAATGTCGTCAGCAAAGGATAAAGAAGAAATAAGGGGGCAACCCCTTGGAATACCAAATCGCTGGATTTGACCGTAGATAGTTAAGGATTGAAGCCCACGAATAAAAGCCTCTGCCGCAATCACAAAAAGCGAAGGTGATAGAGGGTCACCTTGACGTAAGCCCCTTCCGGCTTTGAAATAGCCATGGGCCGATCCGTTAATGAGGACAGAGAACCAGCAGTTGGAGACAAGCCTCCACACCAAGTCTATCAGGGCCTCCGGAAAACCGAAAGTCCTTAAAACCTTGATGATGAAGAACCAGGACATACGGTCATAGGCCTTAGCCATGTCCAGTTTGAAAACAACATTTGATCCCCAAACTTTCCGATCAATTTGGGAGATCAGTTCTTGGGCTAGAAGGACGTTATCAGAGATCAGGCGCCCCTTGACAAACCCTGCTTGAGATGGAGAAATGATACGCTCAAGAAAGGGAGCCAACCGGGAGGCCAGAATTTTGGAGATGACCTTGTTAGAGAAATTGCAAAGACTTATAGGACGGAAATCCGTGCAAGCCTTAGGATTTTCGCATTTAGGAATAAGAATCAGATTGGTAGAAGTCCAACCTCTAGGAAGGTTTCCACCAGAGAAGAAGGATTGAATGGCAAGACACAAATCAGCCTGGATGATTGGCCAAGAGCACCTATAAAAATCACCATTAAAACCATCAGGGCCACTGGCACTATCCTTGCTGAGAGCAAAAACACAGGCACGGATCTCCTCAGTGGAAGGAAGATCCGCAATAATGTCACCTTCCGAAGGAAGGATGATCGGAGGAATAAAAGCTAAAAGAGCCGGATCTGAAAAAGAGGCAGAAGGAGATCCCAAGAAGGATTGAAAATGAGATAGGATGATATCTTTGACTTCCTCTGGCGACGAAGTCGAAGACAGATCAGGCCTCATAATCTCTCGAATCGAAAGAAGGTTATTCTTCTTGCGAATAGACGAGTGGAAGAATTTGGAGTTAGCATCACCCTCGACTACCCACTTGACCCTCGCCTTTTGACGGAGGTAGTCATTTTCGACACGCAGCTCCGAAGAGAAAGAAATTTGGGCAAGGGCCCAAGCCTCCTTGTTGGCAGCGGTCGGGTCCTCGTCTAACAAGGATTCGGCTAAGATAAGCGACTCTTCGGCCAAACGGGCGCGATCGAAAATGTTCTTGAAGGTCTGAACGTTCCAAACTTTTAGGCAAGCCTTAAGACGCGAAAGCTTTCTCCCGAAAGCAGCACAGGGGGAACCAGAAATAGGATTGCTCCAGGAATCAGAAACCACCTGTTGGAAAGAGTGATGAGATTTCCACATGCTTTGGAACCGGAAGGAGGTGGGCCTTGAGAGCGACAGAGGAGAGCAACGAACAATCAGAGGGGCATGATCCGAGAAGGACCGATGGAGGTGGGCGATAGAGAAGGAGAAAGGAAGGCGAAACCATTCCTCCGACCCGAACACACGGTCAAGTCTAGAGAGAATGCGATTTGGGCTGTCCTGGTTGTTAGACCATGTGAACGCCGAGCCGACATAGGGGAGCTCGGAGAGGCCAGAGGAGGCTATGAAGGAGTTGAAATCCGCCATTGCCCCTCTGTTGATGGCCGCACCTCCCCGTTTTTCCGTATGGCAAGCGACGATATTGAAGTCGCCACCAAGAACAGAAGAAGAGAATCCCTGAGAATCAAGAGCTAGAATATCCGACCACAGAACTAGCCTTTCCGAACGGTCACATTTAGCGTAGACCGCTGAGAAAAGAAACGGTGCTGCAAAGGACGGAGATGAGCATACCACCGAGAAAAGCTGAGCAGAGTCGAAGAAAGATCGAATCGCAACAGATTTGGACCATAAGATCCAAATCTTGCCCGAGACATTAGCTAAGCCACCGCAAAATCCTAAGGATAGGACAATCTTGGGGAATTCAGCTCGGTCAATAAGGGGTTCCAGGAGAGCGATCAAACCAACAGAGTGTTTCCTGACAATCCGTTTAAGCCTGGCCACAGACGCATCATTACCAATACCGCGGACATTCCAAAAGAGAAAGTTCGCCATGAACAAAGAATAGCCTCAGAAAAAAAGCGAAACAGAAAGCAGCACCCAAACTCAATCCAGATACAGCGAGTAGCGAGCAGATCTGTCGATCAGTTCGGACGCCGCTATAGAACGTGTGCGAATGGTGCGAGGGGTAGAAGGGACTCTCTGTCGTCTGCGCCTCGACGATCGAATAGGAGGGGCGGGCGGATCAGAAAGAACCTCACTACTATCAATACAGATGTTATATCAATACAGATGTTCCTATTTTTATCAAAAGAATACGATCTTATCTTTTTCATTGCATTTCGGTGAAAATTATCCATCTATTTTTAAAACTGATAGAAAGCTTAGTGCTATCCTTAACAAACTGTTAGTGTCGATAGCAACACTACTATAGTGATTGAAGCGTACCACATATCTACTCCAATAAACTAAGCTAAATTAAGGAAGAAACGATCGAGAAACAAACAAAGTTAAATCTACAGCCAAAATGAAGTGTCGCTTGGAATTATTCAATCACATTCAATAAACAAATCAAGTTTTTATTTCAGTATAATACATGGATTGCATCCATGAAAACACGATATATATAGATGAAAGTTGACATCACATATTTGGAATTTCTTGGACGCAAGTGACAAGTCTCCAAAGATGTCACTTATTACGCATCTGTTTCCATGTCTCTTTCGCACAACCAATATATTTCTAACTTCCTTGTCCATATCTTTGCTTGGATTCGTATGCAATTCTTGAAAGATTTGTTCATCGGTGGGGGCATGTGTATTGAATCATTTCTTGCTGCATTACTTTTATTGCATGTCGGTCTATCCTGCATCTAAACAAAAGCTAAATTATGTCACATGAGTATCATTCAAGTTTTTCTACACTGTTCTTTCGAATGCTATCTAAGCTTAGCTATAGAAGGCATGAAACGACACACGGCGAATGACCCTTGTATATTTTATACAGCGGGCATGCAGATTTATTGTTTATGCATGAGAAGATAAAAACAAAGGAGAAAACGTAAATGTGTAACCGACGGAGAATAAAATAGCTGTGGCCTTGTGGGGAACGGAGGATAACAAGGAAGAATGGACGTGGATGAAGTAGAACCAAGGCTTGTGAAGATGGGAAACAAAAGAGAAGCTTAGAGTAGAGCTCATGCATGAGGTTGCTGGCTTTTAATAAAAGGACGTGGCGTTATTAATAAACCGTTGCTATATATGACAATAACATGCTGATAAGTCGATGTTGTGTACGTTGTCAATTTTGTATTTATTTATGTGTGGCCGGCTTTGTCATCTCTTTGGTTCAACGTGGGCACCGGTATTCAGTAGTGACTGCAATTATTTTATTTTGAAGCGCAAAGGACCATTTACTGTCTTAACCAACACTGATATTTCAGAAATGAAATCTCATACATTAACTAAGACGTCCCCATCCTTAAAGAAATTAGGTCAGACGCATTTTAGTGTTTTATGTGGATGTAAATTGTTAAAGTTAAAAGACGGCCTCTTGCCCTGTCCAGTCGATTACAGATTGAAAATTAAAAACTCCCACACAAATAAATGGTTATTTTTAAGTTAAATGTTGTTGGAAAGTCGATGGGTAGGAACAAGAAAAAAAAAGTGATGTGACTTGTCGTGGATGGAATCACTGTTTTTAAAACTAAATTCAGCACGGCTACGATGCAAACGATAATTATTGTCCACATTTCAAGATTAACACAATCGTTTTTCAAACTTGTTCACTCAATGTTTAAGAATTTGAAGATTTGTAAAAGTCACGGTCGGGATTTTAAATATTTTGAAAGACATGTTTAATTTTGGATAGAATTATATAGAAGTGGGAATGAAGAAGATAATTATTTTCCAATGGATCTTTTTTCTTTTTGCCGAGAAGGGAGAAACGAAAGAGAATCATATAAACGTAAAATCATCTTCTCTCTCTTAAGCGTATCAGTCGCAATAAATAAGCATCTCATAAATAAAAACGTTTTCTCATTAATAAAGTACGCAAGAGGTCAAGCAATGAAAAGACTTTGGTTTTTGTTATAATTATCCAACAATCCTCCACTAATTAAGACAAAAATATAAAAAATGAATGAAAATAACATATGCAAGAAGAAAGTTTCATACGTAAGTACCAATGACTTTCGATTGAACTGATACCTAAAAAAGTGAGTTCAAAACTTAATCCAAGTAGTGAATTTCTTCTTGAACTATAAAAATTTAGATTAAGGTCTTATAACATGTACGACACCTTCAATTTCTACAAACTCCGCGATAAACATGCACTTTTAATGACCATTCGCCTACTCTAGAAACTCATGAGTGCTCTAGAGAGCTCAAGTCCCTCATAGAGAAAGTGGTCTACCTTCACATGCAAGTAAGTGACGTCCATCAAATACTCTACATAGCACCACCATTTATGACTATGGACCCATTAAAAGTAGAAGCCTCAACCTTACAAATAAATAAATATAATTCATTAAGTGTGTCTCACACTACAAGGAAAATCGGCAATTGCGTCGGCAGAAAACCGACGCCGGCCGATTCTAGCCGATTCGAAAAGCCGACGCAAAATAAGACGTCACCACCAAGCATTCGAGTCGGGTTTTGCGTCGGCTTCGTCGCCACTTTAGTGTCGGGAAGTGACGGCTATATCCACGTGGCATTTTTTTCAAAATTCTGTTGGGCGTAACTTGCCGACGCAATCCTGTAACCAAACAGCCGATTCTAGCCGACGCAAGCCTGTAACCAAATGGCCGACGCAAGCCGATTCCAACCGACGCAAGCCTGTATTCTGCTGTTTGTAAACAGCTGTTGTTTGCGCCCTCAAACCACAATATAAACAATTTCCGTCAAACTATAACAACATTCAATCTTCCAACACAAGTATAACACCAACCTCTCATCAATCAAACATAACATTCACAATTTTCCATCAAACAACAACTATATATCCAAAAACTCATCAATCAAACACAACGTTCACTAATATACATCATACTCAACAATACATATAAGTACTATCAAACAAATCATACATCATTGTCCTACTCATCATCATACATCAAACAACAATAAGTTCAACACAAAACGACGCCAAAACAATAAGCACAACCTTACCTACTCATCATCTCCAAACGCATCCTCTCCAGGCATTCTTCCATGCTCTGCCAGGTATGCCGCGATATGCGCATCGAGCTGCTGTGCAAAAGCATTGCTCTTCCGCCAGTCATTGATCTCCGCAACCTGCTGACGCAACAAAGTTATCTCCTCCTCTGCCTGGGATCTCCTATAAGCCCTCTGGGACGATATCGCCTGTGAAATAGTTAATAGCTAGTTATAATTTATGCTTCATATCATATTAAATGTATATATTAGTTAATGAAGCAGTTTACCTCCATATTTCCATAACTATATCGCCTATTTCGCATAGGCGGATCTATAACGGCGTCCCAAATATGGTTTGACTCCTCAACGGTCAACTCCTCACGTCCGGTGGTCTGCGCCACACGTGTCCGCTCTGCCTCATATGACTCCTGTGATTATAAATAAAAGTTTGACACGAAAAAAATTTAATTTATGATTTTTTAGCTGTGAAATAAAGTATTATCAAACACTATCATTACGGATAAGCATGTTTACCATTACAGATTGAGATTTGGCGTCTGTCCATCTATACGAAACATTGCCTTCCTCGTCTGTCTCCTCCACAACATGTGTGGCAGTAAACAACTCAGCCATCGTAGGCTCGCGATTGTACTTCTTAGACTAAAAATATACATATGAATAAAAAAATGTTACCAATATGATTAAATAATGTTACAGATATTTATAAACACAATTTATAAATTTACCAATTCGTTTTTATGTTGCTGAAAAGATTTCGAGCCACCACGATGTACAGCAGGATTATTATTCCTGTTTTCGCGATTCCGCGCTGATATTTCCTATACATTTAAACACAAGGTTAACTATATTAATGCAACTAATATACGAAATCTTAAAAAATTTAAATTACAATTCGAAAGTGGATAGCTTACTTTGAATTCAAGAGTATCCCAGAGCCGAAGAAACTCACTATATACTTCAGCGCTCATCCAACTTGGCTTTTTTCCCGCACTCTTTGCTTTAGTTATCGTGTTTCTATAATTTTTTCTCATTCTTTGATTCCAATGATTTCTAAACACATCCAGATCCTGGGGCTCAACACGTACGGCAGCCTGCATATTGAAATTAACTTGAATTATAAACATTCTATTGACATTCAAATCAAATAAAATCTTATGCTTAATTACCATCAAATCCGCCCATATTGCGTTCTTTACGGGCGCTGGGATGTCGTCCCACCGTGGCCAACAATCGGACATCCTACTCATAAACGCCTGTCTCGACGTTTGTAAAATGAAATCTGAAGGCTCCACCTCAAAGCCCCTGTATAAATTTTGATGTACATATTTAATATATTTTAAATAACATACTTGAAATATATTTGATACTTACCCTGCCGTCTTCGGAACTAACTCAGCAACGGGGCGTAAATCCGGCGCACTGCCACTGGCACCTACGTCGGGAGAAGGAGAAGGCTCAGACCTACTGCCGTGTCTCCTGTATGACATATCTGCCACAAACATATCATATCATATATCGTATATCATATCAGAACATATCATATCAGAACATATCATATCATCGCATAAAACATTCCACTTGATATTACATATGTCATAAAAATATTACATATGTCATATTCAGAATTTAAATATTACATATGTCATAAAAATACATTATACAACATGCAATTCAAATATTTAAAATTATCATTCTTCGTCGTTCTCTGATTCAGACTCGGTCTCGTACTCTATATCGTTTTCTTCAACACTTTCAAATGCACCTACCAAAACATTTGATTCATCATTCAACAACCCTACATCAATGTCATCGGTTATTATTACTTCAGTATTTGGCTCAAGATCCGCTTGATACGCTGTTTCGTCTGGAATATTATTTCCGTCAAATGTAAATTTTGCCTTTGTTTTAAAAACAGCCGACCAATCCGCTTTATCTCTTTTCAAGGATGGATACGGAGCAAAATAAACCTGTAACGCTTGCTTAGCCAATACGAAAGGATCAAACTTATAGTAATGTGAGGTATGTTTTATTTCAATAAGTTTATAATCTTTGTGCACGTTGATTCCAGTACCAAGAACATTGCTAAACCAGTTGCATTTGAATAAAAAAACTTTTTCTGCAGGTTGTATGTAATATGTCAACTCTAAAACCTGTGTTAAGACGTCGTAAAAATCTTTTATATGCTCATCTGGATCGTCACTACCTTTGACAAATACACCGCTGTTATATGTCAATTTTTCGGCACCGTAATCTTTGGTGTTGAATTTAAATCCATTGACGAAGAATATTGGATACGTCTTGACATTTCTTTTGGTCCGATCGCAAGATGTCGTAATCCTTCATCAACGACACAGTTTATTGGATCATAAACGTAATTTGAAAACCATTTAGCAAATTCTTTACTGAGATCGCCAGATGGATGCAGTGATTCGTATATACTACAAATATGTAATATGTTTTAATATAATTAATATGTAAGTATAATTGAATTATATATGAATTTATTATTACCTGACAAATGGTGCAACTTCTGGACAATTTAGAAGAATATATGTGTGTGCTACATGGTGATCTCTATCGTCTAACCATATTTCCACACATTTTCCAACATGTTGGCCATGTTGTCTAAAAATAGATAACATTGCTTGAGAAGATTCATGTTCAACGACTTCTTCATTACGAGGAACACTTACAAACGATAAGTTCACATGATCACTAAAATAATGAGAGAAAAAGAATGAAGCTTCTTCTTCAAGATATGATTTGCAAATCGAACCTTCAACTCGTGCTTTTTGCCTAATTTTTTTCTTCAAATGATTCAAGTACCTATTACAAATTTATTTTAAATTTAGGTATATAAAACTGAATTTTAAACTAACATAAATATTGCCGATATTCAATATTACCTCTCAAATGGATACATCCAACCATATTGAACAGGACCTCTAAGAAATGCTTCGGATGGAAGATGAACAGGTAGATGCTCCATTACATTAAAGAAACCTGGCGGAAATATTTTTTCCAGCTTGTAGAGCAGTATAGGAATTTCTACTTCAAGTCTACGTATACGGTCGACTTTTAACGTCGTCGAACAAAGTTGTTTATAAAACAAACTTAATTCTGTTATAACGCTCCATACTTTTACGGGCAACAGTTCTTTGAGAATCACGGGTAATAGATATTCCATCATGATATGGCAATCGTGACTTTTCATCCCACTCAATTTATTGTTTTTAAAGTCAACACATCTACGAAGATTAGAAGAAATCCCATCAGGACATCTTAGTGCTTCCACCCACTTTAGCACGAGTTTTACTTGCTTACTGTCTAGCTCATAGCATGCTTTGGGTTTTTTATTGTCACTGGGTTTCATATGAAGTTCGGGACGTTTACAAAAGTTTGCTATATCAAGTCTTGAATTCAAATCGTCCTTTGTTTTCCCATTTACATTCATAACTGTATTAAACACGTTATCAAACACGTTTTTTTCGTTGTGCATCACGTCAATATTATGTCGGAGTAGGAGATCTTTCCAGTAGGGTAACTCCCAAAGTATACTTTGTTTACACCAATTATGAATGTCTGATTTACCTGGAATTTCAGTCTGCACTCTAGTTTCATGTATCTTCGGATACTCCTTTACAATTTCATATATTTCTTCGCTTGACCAAATCTTCGGTGGTTGCATACTCTCTTCTCTGTTAGCTATAAAGCTTTTTCTATCTCTTCTAAAAGTATGATTGAGATGGAGAAAACACCGATGACAATCAAACCAAGAAATTTTCTTTCCATACCGTAGCGAAAACGCCCGTGTTTCTTCCATGCAATAAGGACAAGCTAGACGACCAGCCGTACTCCAACCTGAAAGCATCCCGTATGCAGGAAAATCACTAATAGTCCACAACAAAGAAGCGAACATACGAAAATTCTTTTTTCTCGAAATGTCGTATGTTTCAACTCCTTCATTCCATAGCGTTTTCAACTCTTCGATCAATGGTTGTAAATAAACATCGATTCCTTGTGTTGGATCATCAGGCCCAAGGACGACAGTAGTGAGAAACATATATGGAGTTTTCATACACATCCATGGAGGTAAATTATAAGGAGTTACGATAATAGGCCATGATGAATATTTACTACCGAACTGAGAGAATGGTGCAAATCCATCCATACATAAACCGAGTCTGACATTACGGCTTTCGGCAGCAAATGCAGGATAAGTCCTATCGAAATGTTTCCATGCTTCTCCATCAGATGGATGTATCAAAGTTCCTTCTTTCGGTGTTCTCACATTGTGCCATCGCATATGGCACGCCGTAGCAGAAGATGCATATAACCTTTGAAGTCTGGGAGTGATGGGTAAATAATGCATTCTCTTGTATGGAACTTCTTTTCCTTTTTTTTTCTTGGTTTGTACCTTTCCTCGTTACATATTCTGCATTTTCTAAGCTCAACGTCATCTTTCCAATACAACATGCAACCTTTTACACATGTATCTATCTTTTGGTACGGCAGACCGAAAGCGGACATAAGTTTTTTCACTTTATAATGACTATCGCACATTAGATTATTGGGTGGCATGTGTCGTTTTGTTGCTTGTACAACTGCTGTAAATCCAGCTTCTGTAAGGTTGAATTTTGATTTCATAGTAATGTATTCGGCAGTTACTGATAATTCGGTTCCACTTTTACAACCATCCCACAACGGCCTTTTAGCAAAGTCCAATAAATCATATATTTTTTTAGCTCCCACAGTCGGTTCTTCTTCGACATTTACATCTTCATCGTCATCTTGATCAAACATTGGAAACATTGATCGTGCTGCATCTTCCACCATATTTTCTATTGGATTCGTCATAACATTATTGTCATCTAACGCTACAGGATTAGGTGTGGGTGCAAGAAGTTCTCCATGACGATCCCACAAGTAATAATTCGGCACAAAACCATTTTTATACAAATGTACTTCAACTATATCTGCTTTCCAATGCTTCAAATGTTTGCACTTACTACACGGGCAACGAAGTTCTTCGTTATTACGATTATTAGATTTAGCGAATCTAATAAATTCGTGTACACCGTTATAGAAATGTTTCTTTATTGAACCTTTCATACCAGTTCTGACTTCATACATCCAACTACGGTCGAGAAAATAATCGAACATTTTTCCTGATTTGAAAATATATGTTAGAAACACAATAAAGTTTATCGTTTATTAATCCAAATAATCAATTCGGTTTATTTTTTGCTTTTTGCTTTATTGTTTTAACTTTGATGGTCAACCATCCTACTTCCCATTACAAATACAATAAAGTAATTACATTTCGTAAATCATATCATTTTAAACGGTTCACAAAATTTAGGCAGCACTTCCCTTTTGTTCCCTGTATCGTACACAAATACGTGTACACAGGGAACAAAATGGAAGTGTTGTCGAAATTTTGTGAACCATTTAAAGTGATATGATTTACAAAATGTAATTATACTTTATTGTATTCGTAACTTGTCCAATACAGGGACAAATCCGACAAATATTGTATCAGATGAATATAGATGTCCGTTCTGTGAAAAACCGAACAGCTATATAACGATCATATACAACACTTGTCAGACGGGGCCAAAAATTCTCTAAGGGGTTTAAAAAATAAAACTTTTATAATTAACAATATTCATTCAACTATTTAAATATTTATTAACTAAATTTGAAATTTTACAACGTAATTTAACTTTCGTTTAACTATTTTAATTTTTAATTTGCCGATTATGTAAACTAAAATAAGTTGTTTATACATATAATTAGTAAAAATAGATTTTTTTATACTAAATCAACTAATACATTTTATCATCAACTAATGTACACCATTAACATCAACCCATACGCAATAATCAACAATTACAAATTGATAATCAACTCTTTTTTCTAATTTCCCTAATTTCAAGCCGACAATGTCAAAATTATATTTCCAAACCAATCTAAAACGGTAATATCATCGAATAATACCAACCAATCATCAATTTATAATCTACCATCAACTAATTTCAAAATTTATGGTTTCAATCATACCTCAAATAAACTGAAATCAGGAAGAAAGGAGATACCGGAGAGCTTTGGAGAGCGTCGGGGGCTAGATGTTGACTTGAGACGGCGGTGATGGCAGGCGGTGGCGGCGGGTGACAAGGAGGAGGGTTTTGATTTGGAGGGAAGAGTGGTGAAAACTGATGAAAACTGCTCGCGGGCTTTCTTTCTGTATTGCGATATTGCGTCGGCTAGAATCGGCCGCGTTTTTTAGCCGATTCTAGCCGACGCAAAGCCTGGAATCTAGCCAAACCGATTTTAGTAGTGTCAAAAGCACCACAATAATGACTATGAATTATGTATGAGCAATATGACATTGCCTCAAATAAATTAATGAAATCCGTCAAGTGCGTCTCAAAAGCAGCAACAATGCTGGTTATGGATTTGAAAAGAGCAAATAGACTTAGACTAGGATAAACCAATATATCCATCAAGTACATCCCAAAAACACCATCAAAAACTGACTATGGAATATATATAAAGCAAAGTGGTTCAAACTCATAACAAATAGTAGAATACATCAAGTGTGTCTCAAAAACACCACCAAAATCTGGTTATGGATTATAAAAACACAAAGAAGCAAAAACTCATAACAAATAGTAGAATTCATAAAGTGCATCTCAAAAGCGCCACCAAAAACTAGTTATGGTTATATAAAATCAAAGTAGCTCAAACTCATAACAAATAGTAAAATCCATCAAGTGCGTTTGAAAAGCACCGCCAAAAACTGACTATAGATTATATAAAAGTAAAGAAGCTCAAGCACATATCAAATAGAAGAATCCATCAACTGCATTTCAAAAGCACAAGAAAAAACTGGTTATACGTTGTAAAAGCAATAAAGCTCAAACTCACATGAAATAGTAGAATTCATCAAGTGCATCTCAAAAACACCACTAACAATTAGTTATAATATAAAAGCAAAAAAGCTTAAAATCATATCAAATAGCAAAATCCATCAAGTGGATCTCAAAAGCAACACCAAAATTGGTTATGAATTATATAAAAGTAAAGAGACATAAATTTTTTATCAAATAGCAAAATCCATCAAGTGCATTTAAAAATCACCACCACAATGGCTATGCATTATATAAGAGCAATCAAACTCGTAAATACAAAAAATTTGAAGGGAAAAAATAATCTTGTTGTGTTGATTGACCACTAATGGGTATTCATCATATTTTTCTCCACTCTAGGCACGAGGCCCGTTCCTCTTGAAAATTCAAGAACTAATTTCCTATGAAGATAACTTAGAATGCAAATCCATGAAGTTTTATCTGATCTTATTCATTTTTATGAGATCACTTCTTTCATCAGTTTCTCAATTGCTTTAAATCCGAAATAGATGTCTTTATTCTCACTACACACTCCTGTATAAAAATCAATGTTCATCAATAAGGGTACTGTTGAATCTGCGCCAGCGCGCAGCGGAAGTTATGCATGAATTTCAATTTTTTACCTTATTGGTCTTTATTGGGCCTATGAAGTAATTTATTTAGAACATTTCTAAATTTTATTTAAATAAAATCTTTTATTTTATTTAAATTTATAAACTATATATTTTATTTAAATCATGTTTTAATATATATGTATATGTGTGTATTATATACACGTATATATGTGTGTGCATGTGTAATATATCCACCCATGCAAGGTATAACATGTCCATGTATAGATGTTAGGATTTACATCGCAATGGACACAATAGCTCATCCAATATGCAAGTGTAAATTGTCCAAATATATGTATATACACTATTATTATATATATGTATTATAAATATATATATATATATATTAAGTTTTGTATAAATAATTTTGTATAAATACATATATTTATATATGCTGTCATATAAATAAAATATTAATATTACATACATATTATTACGATAGATTTATTTAAATATATATAAATTATTAATAAATATTAACTTTTTTAATCGTGAGTAATGGATCCATATATATATATTTAAAAAAATATTTAAATATATATATAGACACACACACATAAATATAACTACAATAAAAAACTTAAAAGAATCTTTTATTTATTTTAAAATATAAGACTCTAGGTCTTGTGCACCGCAACTCAGAAAATAATTTATTTTTATTTTTTAGTTATAAATTACATTTAATTAAGTATCCATTCGAAAATTAATAAATATTAAATAAAACATTATTTAGAATTTTCAATTTCTAGAAAATCCTAAATGATATTTTATGCCTTGAAATTTTTTCCATGATTTCTTTCGATTTAAAATGATTTTTCTTTTTTTTTGATTGAAATTAAATAATTAATTTATAAATAAAAAATGTTTTTTATTTTCTTCCAAGGGCTTAATTACTATTAATATTGTTCTATAAAAAATAAAATATAATTTTCATAATATAGTAGAATTAATATAATTTATTTATGTAATAAATTGATATAAATAATATTAAATAATATATTAATAAAAAATATTTTCCCATTGTCGAAAATTATCATAGCTTTAATTCTTTACATATAAAATTATATGACTATTTTTTATTAAAGTTTGATGTTGTAATTAATTAATTAGTTATATATATATATATATATATATATATATGTAATTGAATAGTATATATTAATTCAGTAAATTATAAAAATTAATTTTTTTATTCAGAGTTGTACTGACCTAATGTATTTGATAAAAATATTTTTTTTATTTTAAATATATGTATATGTGTATATGTGTGTGTGTGTATGTGTGTGTATATATACACGTATACAACCAAACAACTTTATGACAACATCACTTGCATATAATAATCATCACCTAACTAATAATATATATAATATATGCCTATATAATAAAATGTTATAATTGAGAATCTGTAAACACCCCTACTTCTATACCAATACTATCCAAGAGTATTACTGAGTAAAATTATTAGGTAATACGGCGAGTGAGGCGATATGGGGCACGCATGTGAACATTTCCTTAGGCTAACATTAGTACGTATTAATACATTAAATAATTAACATGCACGGTATCGGGATAAAGTAAAAAACACATGTGCCTGCAGAATAGACAATACAAAATATACAGTAAATAATAAGAACACAGAGTTAGAATCACAACGATAATATATGATATATTGATTAAGTTAGGGATATGCTCTAGGGGTAATTATATAATTTGTTATATATATCTAACTCGATAACCAATCTTATTTGAAATAAAAGGCGTTTTCTTTCTATTATATACTTGATATAATTTGTTATATTAATTAGTTGATTAAATTAAAAATATATTTAATAGAAAATCCATAAATGGTACATTTTATGATAGTAGTTACAAAGTGTTGTAACCGTGAGTAATTTCTCACAACGAAAATAAATATACCATTTTAAATGTTCCTAGTTAAGATGCATAGAGATTGGATATTGATGTATCTATTGAAACTAGAGTACGTAACGCTTTCCAAATGTTGGGCAGTGTATTGCTCATGGATGTTGGGGCACCTAGATGTTACATCCTCATAGGTATTGGATAACTATGGAACTACTCACTGGATAGTTTTTCTATTGGTTAATACAACTAAGGTCAAACAGAAAATATCGATGTGGCTAATTTACGCAGTTCTCTCGACTTGAGAATACTGTAGATCTTCAATATGAAAGCTCCACTTTGGCTATAGTTAAATCATGGCATGGTTTTCCATCGAGTGAGTAAACCCCATACGGCCCGCTTTAAGGTATGATAATTGGTCAAATAATCTTAACCTTGGGATAAAAATTTTATACTGCTTATGTTTCTGTTATTGTACATAGGGAATGAGATTTAATCCTCTTACTGCAAATTAATAAGTAGCTTTCTTTTACTCATCTAGCTATCTAGCTTAATTCATCAACCCTAAAGTTGGGTTGAGTGGAAGTATTGGAAGTGAAGTACTATTCAAGAGAGGATTAGTCTCCTCAGTTGTATGGGGTTAGTATCATGGTCAACTCAAAGTCAAAGTCTCTAGCTGGAGCATTTTGGAAATAATTGTTATTTTTGAACCAAGAACTTTGTGTTTGGACTATAGAGTTGAATATGGATGATTGAGCATGCCGAATGCGGTGCTGACCAGTTGTGCTGAACCCCATACCTCTATAAATACAGACCTAAAGTCATGGAGGAGGGGGCGATCATTTCTTTTCTCCTCTCTCAAAATTAAAAACTTGTAACCCTGAATTGATTTGGAGAAAAATTCCGATTTGATTGTAATTATGCTCAGTTGAAATGAATGAAAACTTGGACATGCCAATTACTATGATCATGCATCTTGGACATTATTAAACATGAGCATGCATATAATGAAGCTCTTTGGACCCAAAGCAAATGCGATACTATTCACATAGGATAACATGAACTTCGATCCAAACTAGTATTTATATGCATAGCCTCTATTTTGCCTCATACATAAGGACATTGGACTATGAACATAAGGACTATTTATTTAGTTCATTAAAATTCTTAATGGGCTATTGCACATATTTATTCCTTATCCTCTCTCTCCTTTGGATATATGACATGGGACTTGGAGTGTTCTATCCCTAAAGACCAAAAGATTCTCGAATATATTATTCCAAGTGACCTTAAGGGCTTTCGAACATCTTGTTCCAAGTGACCTTAAGAGATCACAAATATCATATTCTAAGAAATCATATTTGCTTTCGAATGTGTAGCATCCAAAGCCCATGGGAATTATGGATCCATTTCCTAATGATATCCATTCATACTTAGCCTTGAATGCTAATCTTGTTCTTGATTTAATTAACACCAACTAAACCATGCTTGGTCATATCAGCATATGAACCTAAATCAAGAATTGGCTCATCATTCTTGGCATCATAGGTGTTATACCAATTATTGGTTTAACATTTTAGAGTTATATGGAGGGTTCAAACATCTATCTCCATATAACTCTCTCCCTAAATTAATTACATGATGCTTCTTTTGTTCCAAGAAAATGGGGAGATCAAGGCGAGTTAATGCTCCAAATGAAGAAGTCATATAAACGACGATATTAGAAGAAAATGTTGTTCCTAATTTCAATTCAGAAAGCATAGAACCTAACAGCCATCAGAACCAGCAAAGCCTACTAGTAGCAAAGCTCGCATTACAGATCTAGCACATCAAGTGCAAATGATGCAAGATTTGTTGGAGAAGATCCTGGCACAACAATCTTCCAAAACTTCCAAGTTCATTGAAAGGGTTAATGTTGAATCTTCAAGAAGAAATCCGGATGCTTCTTTACTTAAAAGCAAAAGCAAACTCGTTATAACTCCACAAAAGTGAAAAAGTCACCAGCAAGCTAAAGCAATCGAACTTTCTCGAAGATCATTGGTAGATAAAAGTCGAGGTAAATTACCAAGGGAAGTTGGAGGAGAGGTCTAAGGAGCAATCTGGAAGTTCAACCTTCAAAGGATACAAACTTGTTAGAAGCAATTACCACAGTGATGAAGCGTATCTAAGAGATATAGCAGAGAAAATGGCAAAGGATATGCTTTATCTTAAAAAAGAACTCTTGATGAGAGGATCAACAATAAGCACTGAGAAGCTCCCTTTACAGATGAGATCATGTCCACCAAGATCTCATCCCACATCAAAATTCCATCCTTGAGGTACAATGGGACTACTGACCCCGATGATCATTTAATGGCATTTGAAATTCAAATGGACCTTTATAACGCATCCGGTGCAGTGTAAGACTTTTCCCTACTACCTTTTAGGGTGCAGCAGCCAAGTGATGTAGACCTTATCATGAAAGTACTACCTACTCCTGGAAACAACTTTGCTATGAATTCTCGACACAAATTTGTATTTGCAAAGACCCCACGATTGACTAAAGCATACTGGCTAATATCAAGCAAAAACTAGGAGAGTTATTGGGTGATATCTCAAGAGGTTTAATGCCAAAGAGCTAAAGGTAGAGGATATGACTGATGGAGACAAATTGATGGCATTACGCTAAGGGCTGATTGTGCAAACACCCTTCTTGCGAGAGCGTTACCTTCATGGATGCAGAGATCTCTAGGACTTCCATTTTAAAGCTGACAAGTTCATCCGCATGGATGAAATGTTCCATGCCAGGAAAAGATCCCAGGAGAAGAAAGAAATGGGAAGATTTAGCTAGAAGAAATCAAGATAGGAGGAGATTCCAAATTCCAATTATGTTGCTTTAAATAAACCAATATCCCATATCTTCAGTACAGCAAAAGAAAGCAGTGACTTTCCAGTCCCCTACAAAGCCAAGAATTACCCTGAACCAAAAAGAGAGGGAGAGTACTATGCTTATCATAAAGCAAATGGGCATAAAACAGACGAGTGTCGAGTATTAGTAGGGATAATCCAGAACATGATTCGCTCAGGACATTTGAAAGAGTATCAAAAATGATCAGAAAACTACACGTTCTAATGAAAGCAATCAAAGGCTCCTAAACAACACCGCAAACTTTGTACAAAACAATGCCCAACCAGACTTCATTCCACCAATCAACTGAATCGATGTTATCCATGGAGGCCTGTATCTAGTTGAAAGCAGCAAAGGAACCAGAAATCACTACATTAAATAGGCAAGAGATGAGATTTTCTCTATTCAAGAAGAACCCCCACTTAAGAAACCCAGGTTCCAAATTCAGATGCACAGGTTAACCATTACCCCAAAAGAGATAAGAGAAATTCTCTATCTGCATAATAACCCGCTTATGATAACCATGCAAATTGGACTCTCTGTGGTTACAAAATTTTTGGTAGATACTAGAAATGCAATCAATGTGATTTTTAAACATGCCTTTGACCAAATAGGGATCACAGAGGAGAAGCTCGACTTCACCTTTGGGTTCAATAACAAAGGATAACCCCGTATGGCAGATAAAGCTTCTGGTACAGATGGAAATTCCGCCACACTCCAGGACGTCTGAGACTCCCTTTGTCATCATAGATCAACATTCTTATTATAATGCCTTCTTTGGGAGGCTAGTTTAGATTAGGTTAATGCTGTTGTCTCGCCAAAATACTTGATGGTAAATTTCTTAACCCAGAGTAGTTGAGAAACAATAAGGGGAGAGCAATTTAGCTCTCGCTAAATGTACATTGCCACACTTGAGCAATACAGACGAAGCTATCTTTCTTTTTATGACTCGGAGAAAAATGAATTAATCAAAGTTGACATGAAAAAGCCTTTGGATGATGATTCTCCAAGCCCATCATCTAAAGCTAAAATAAAGCCTATTAATAAAAGTAAGCATGCATTGAAAAATTTTAACTGCTTTGAAAAGAAAAGGAAAAGAAAAGAAACAAACCTAGTGGAAGACGATGTAGAAGGCGAGGAGAACATCACTGAATTAGATTCTAGAGGTAAAAAGGAAAGAATGAAGCCCATAGAGGACCTTGAGCAGATATCTTTGGATCATGTTGATCCAACAAAGATTATAAAAATTGGAAAAGAGTTGGATAAAATTTAGAGGAGAACTAATTCAATTTCTACAATCCAATAAAGATGGTGTGTTCGCCTAGACTTATTTATATATGGTTGGAATAGATCCGACTGTTATGTGTCATGCTTTGAATATAGACCCGAGTATCACGCTTATTTGGTAAAAGAAAAGATAGTTTGATAAAGTTCGATCTAATGCCTTGAAAGAAGAGGTCAAGAGATTGCTCGAGAACGGATCCATCACAGAAGTACTCTATCTGAAATGGTTAGCCAACCCAGTATTGGTCAAAGAATCTAATAGGAAATGGAGGACATGTGTCGATTATACTAATTTGAATAAGGCATGCCCGAAGGACTACTACCTCCTTCCAAGAATAGACCCATTAGTCAATGCAACAAGTGGACACCAACTTTTACCTTTCATGGACGCTTATTCTAGATACAACCAGATTCCAATGTTCAAACCAGATGAGGAAAACACTAGTTTCATAATGGATTAGGGAACATATAGTTATAAAGTAATGCATTTTAGGTTGAAGATTACTGGAGCAACATACCTCAAAGAACAGATTAGCTAAAACATGGAGGTATATGTGGACGATATGCTAGTTAAATCTCAAGAGGAAAGCAACCATCTGAAGGATCTTGAGGAAACGTTCAGAGTATTATAAAAATATCGAATGAAGCTCAAGCTTTACAAATGTTCTTTTGTAATTTAGTCTGGGAAGTTCTTGGGATATATAATCAATGCTAGGGGAATCAAAGCCAACCCCGACCAAATTCTGGCTATCAAGGATATGGTAGAACCCAAGACAAGTAAAGACGTAATGAGCTTAAACAGAAGGGTAGTAGTGTTGAATAGATTTATCTCCAAGGCCACCGGAAAATGCATTCCATTCTTCGGTATGATTAAGAAGAAGAAAAACTTTGAATGGGGGGAAGATTTTCAGAAAGCCTTTGAGGAATTTAAAGACCATCATGAGAGGCCACCAATCTTGTCCAGTCTCATGGACAGGGAGAGGCTTTACCTTTATATGGCAATTTTTGAACATGTCGTTAGTTCTATTTTGGTAAGAGAAGACAAGGGAACTCAACTTCCAGTATATTATACAAGCGGAGGCTCAAAAATGTAAATACAGATATCCTGTTATAGAGAATTAGCATACTTCTTGATGCTCGCTGCACGAAAACTAAGAGCCTACTTTCAAGTACATCCGATCAAGGTCTTAACTAACCTCACGCTCAAGCAAGTTTTTAGCAAACCCGAAACTTCAAGAAGACTAGTAAAATGGGGAGTAGAACTCAGCCAATATGATATTAAATTTCTATCCTGAGTGGAAATCAAAGGAAAAGCCCTAGATGATTTTGTTAATGAATGCATGTGGTTCTTCAAAGAACAATTAGAAAAGGAGAAGGATTTAAAGCCTGAATGGAAACTATTTATAGATGGAGCTTCAAACAAACAAGGTGTTGGAGTCGGATATGTGATTATTACCCCCAATGAACATTATTTACCCTATGCAATGAAGTTGGGATTTCCGGCCACTTATAATGTAGCAGAATACGAATCAATAGTGGCAGGACTCACCTTGGCCACACAGTTAAAAATCCCTATAATTGAAATTTTTAGTGATTTTCAATTAATGGTGAATCAATTGAATCAAACATATAAGACAAGGGATGCCAAGTTGATCCTATATGTCAAAAAGGTGTTAAAAATGTTAACCCAATTTGAAGATTTCTCCATACACCAAGTACCGAGAGGAAAGAATTCTCAAGCTGATTCTTTGGCTAAATTAGCTAGCTCACGAAGAGCACTCGAAACACGAATTATTTCGATAGGCTACCAACCAAACCCCAGTATAGAAGAGAGGGAAATCGAATCAAGAAATGAATCAAGGGATTGACCAGATCTCAAGCCTTAATGCATGAAGAAGAGGAGTTAGAAAATGGAAGTGAAACCCTCCAAGAAATTTTTTCTCATCCGAAGACGAATGAACAGTATAAGAACAATTGGATGACGCCCATTGTTAAATTCCTGATAATGGAAAATTTCCAATAGAGAAAAATGAAGCAAGAAAAATTAAACACCAAGCTCCAACTATCGTCATAATGAATGAAAAATTCTATAAGAAAGGATATTCACTCCCTTACATAAGATGCGTTGATCCAAAAATGAGAGCGAATTTGCTAAGAGAAGCCTACGAAGGGTTTTGTGAAGACCATTCTAATGATATAAAGTTAGCCAAGAAGTTTATGAGACAAGGTTTCTATTGGCCTCAGATGATTAGTCATGCCGTCGATTATGTGAAAAGGTGTGAAAAATTTCAAAAAATCTCCAATATTTCACGTTTGCCACCTAGCGAATTAACTTCGATCTCAAGCCCATGGCCCTTCGATGTATGTGGAATTGACTTAATCGGACCACTACCTATATCCAAAGGAGGAACTAAATACGTAGTGGTAGTCGTTGATTATTTCACAAAATGGATAAAAGTAGAATCGCTTTCAAATATCACGTTAGGGAAAGTTCTCAAGTTTGTAATCAAGAATATCATTACCAGATTTGGAATTCCATACAAGATAATATCTGATAATGGAACTCGGTTTGAAATCGAAGAATTTCCTGATTCTGTAATAGAAATGGAATCATCAAAAGCTTTTGTCTGTAGCTCATCCCCAGGCTAATGGAGCCATTGAAGCTACCAATAAAAATATTAAGACCATATCCAAAAAATGATTGAACAAGGCTAAAGGAAATTGGACAGAAGAACTACCTCTTGTATTATGGGCATATAGAACTTCTATTAAAACCACAACAAGACATATCCTATATTCCTTAACGTATGGATGTGGAGCCATGCTCCCGATTGAGGCTGAAATACCTTCTCATCAAAGGATTACATATGCATTTGATCTAAATCGGGAATTAAAGAAAGAACCCTTGGACTTAATCAACGAGTTACGAGATGAAGCAGCCGTACGGATGACTGAATATCAACGAAGAATATACAAATATTACAGCTTTGAAGTAAGAGAGAGATCATTTCAAAAAGGAGATTTAGTGTTTCGAAGAGTCATGGCAAATGCTAAGAATCCGACGGATGGACCACTCGGGCCAAATTGGGAAGGACCCCTAATCATACACGAAGTAATCCCACTTGGGACCTATAAACTATGTCGACCTGATGGCAACATAATAGCGAGAACATGGAAAGTCAAACATTTGCGACCATATTTTCGGACAATGGATGAATAAAGAAGCTAAAACAAAAATATCTATTGGATCAATTATGGAAAGGAGTAAGAACTCCTAAAATAAAAGATCTAAACCATTACCAAAGGCGGAAATAAGAGATTGATCCTAACTGAGATCACTACAAACTTCTGGAGGAAGATCTATCAAAAATCGGCCATTAGCGTTTACAATCTTCAAAAGGAAGATCAGGTACAATCTTCTAGAGGAAGATCTGTCAAGAATCAGCCATTAGCGCTTACAATATTCAAAAGGACGATCGGTTACAATCATCTAGAGGATGATCTGTCAAAAATTAGTCATTAGCTATTACAATCTTCTAGAGGAAGATCTATCACAATCTTCTAGAGGAAGATCTAATAAACCCTTATTCTTGCCTGAAAACGGCTTGTTTAAGGCACCTTCTAGAGAGAGGATGGAGTAAGCCTTTGGTCCCGCCTGAAAATATCCAAGCCAAAGCACCGAACAATCTTCAGTACGACTTATAAGGCCTGACTGAAGCACCCCTTAGAGGGAGGATGGAGTCCCGCCTGAAAACGGCCTAGCCAAAGCATCGAATCAACCTTTAGTGCCACCTATAAGGCCTGACTGAATGTAACATCCCTAATTTGAGCTAAACATTATTCAGGATATTTAATGGATATATTAAATAGATTAATGTAAATAGTTAAGGAGAATGGTATTTCGACATTTTATGGTCGTGCCTTAATGAATTAAGTAAAGAGATTGTTTTAAAGAACTTATCATATAAGAAAGGGGCAAAATAGGTAGATCTATCTTTCACTCCTTAAACCCTTTCCCCCTCATATATTTCTCATTTTATTCAAACAAAACAATCAAAAGAAAGAAGAAAAGAGTCGGTCATAACCTAGGGAAGAAATCATGAAATCAAGGGGATTAAAAAGAGAAGAAGCTTAAGGAGACTAAAGCAACAACAAATCTCAACTCCAACATTAAATTTAAGGTAAATAATATAAGATCCATCTCTTTTGTTTATCTCAAGTTCGGTTATGGATAGTATCCAAATTATTGCAATTTGTTTTGCTAAGACATGGTTGTTTAATTATTGTTTGGATTGAATAATGGTTATTAGAATTTTTATGGAATTATTTAAATGGGTTTTAAGGGTAAAACCTAAGATTTTAATCTCCAAATGCTTTGATTTTTTTATATTAGTATAAAACATTATTTTGGAGATGGTTTTTAATTTTATATTTTTCCAAGTTATATAGATTATTTTATGAGTTTCCTAAGGAGGAAATAGTATCATTTCGGGTTTTAATTATTTAAAATAAGTAAATATAGTTTTTGGCTTCGAAATTTTTATATGGTAAAGAGAATGATATTCTTGAATTTTTGTGAATTATTGGATTTTTCCCAAGTGATTTCGATTTATATGAAATTCTTATGCTGGATAAGCATTTAAATGGATAATTAATTAAGGATATTAATTAATTGTTTTAAAGTATGTTTTGGGACTTGAAACTCTGAGTGTGGTAGATTTCTGTAGAGATTTAGTAAAGTTATTTTATTATCCAATAGGAATTTGACTAAGTGTAAGATTTAGTGAAAAGTATTTACTTTTAATAGAAATAAACCAATTTTCATGTTAATTACGATGATGCCATGCTGCATATACCCTCTTCGATCCTCAAGGAATGTTGTCTCTGTCAACATTGATGTTGATATTGAAGGAGGCATATGATGGCTACTTCGGTAGCTATGGAATGATTCCATTAGTATCGACACCGATAGTGTCAGCAACTTATAATTGGCGGCAACGTGTCTTCATGATTCATCTAAGCGTTTTAAAAGCTTAATTTTGAAGTCGACGACGTTGCATGTCTTCATCACTATTTTAAATGATGCTGCATATAAATGTTTCAAATGCTTTCGAAGTCGTCCGTATAAAAGTGTGGTGATGCCGCATGTATTTTCTTCGACTCTGTATATACGAAATGGCATAATAGCCGAATTGGGACTTGTAAACTATTTTGTAAAAACATCGAAGTCCTTGTCAGCGCTCTTTCTTTTAACGTTGGAGAGGCTTTGTTTTGTTAAAACTAGAATTTTTTAAAGAGACCTACGTTTTAAGTGGGTCGATAACCCTATTTCTTTGGTAATTAGCCATGTAACTTATAAAGGTTTTAAATTTTGTTTAATAGGTGGATAGCCTATAGTTTATGAAGGTTGACAATATTATTTTTGATAAGGAGTTGCATACTTAAAGGAAATTTAAGTTTTTTTTCCTAATCTTGGGTAGAGGTTCGACAAGATATAGTGCGATATGGTTGTTGCCTATATTTTTATTAAGGGTGGAGAGCCTTTAACTCTCTTCTTCGACGTTGTAACTGGGGATATCAATACATTGTAAAGTATAAATTTTACATGCTAAATGCTTTCGCTTTAACATTAATCTATATTAATCTAATAAAGGTGGCGAGCCTATTCTTTTATAACTTTGATTCTAAATATTGGGGATAGCAATTCTATTTTGAATATAGATGTCGACACTATCATTGGGGACACCAAAGTGGATTTGTTTTAACAAACTAAATGTTTTATAAATAAGATTTTATCATTAGGGATACCAATGCATTTTCTTAAATGATTTTGACATTGATTATTTGGGGATACCAATGTATGTCACTTTGAAATGTTATAACTTTTAGGGAAGATAACCTAATAGGGGACGCAAATAAACATAAGTTAAACATGTGGGTAACATGAATTAAATTGTTTAATGTTGGGTTCATAGTCATCCTATGAAATCTATGGGATGTGAGATGGATATTCCACATCATGCTAGAGATGGATAGTCTCTATGAGGATAGTGAATGGTTCATAGTCATCCTTGGAAAATTATGGGATTTGTGATGGACAATCCACATCATTTTAAGTTAAGTGGAATATGTATGATGGATAGTCCACATAATTTTAAATAATTAAACCACATGTGATGGGTAATCAATGCGGTAGGGGATGGGTAATCCAACTAATAATTATATATGAGACGGATAGTCCACATGATTTTGAATATGCTTATACATGAGATGGGTAGTCTACATTATTATAAGACGGGTAGCCAGATTAAAATAAGATGGGCAATCAGTTTAAATTGTGACAAGTAGTCATTTGAAATTTAGATGGATAATCTAATGAATTGGGATGGCTAATCAATATACGTTGCATGATTATAAATTCTATTTTGTATGTTCTAACCATTTTGGTTGTAGGAGTACGGTATATGGTTGTTATGTTTTAGTTAAGATACTATTGAGGGGAAAACTCATTCCTCTCAGAAACGTGATCTCACTAGATATCTATTTTGGTTCGAAATAGTTCGTTGTTAATCACACCAGACTATTGTCCGACTTGAAGTTTTTATTTTTCCCCTTAAATTCTTGGGTACTTACTTGAGTAGGTCGGGAGCAAGGTTTTTTCAGGCTTCCATGAGATGACTAAGCTTCCGGAGATGTGTGCAGGAAGCAATCTAGTTATTAGGAGAATTATCTTATTCCGTTGTGTTTGCTCTTGCTTGAATGCATGTAAGGGCAACTTGTAGTGCTAGACTCTGATCAACCAAGGGGGCATCTTCTTTATATCGCTCTTGGAGTATTTTGTAATAATTATAATTTCTTTGAACATGGGATTACGAATGGGATTATGTAATGAATATGAAATATCAATTGTGAAATGAGATGTGAAAATTTATTATTAAACTGTGTTGAAATTTATTTTATATTCATGCGCTTCTGATTATTGATATGATTAACATAGCCACATTTTGTCGTCGAGAATTAATAACTATTGATGACTGCAGCATCCGTAACCATTTATTTTTGGGCCTTAGAATGGGGGATCTTACAAGTTTGCATCATAGCATAGGTTTATGATAAAAGGAATTTAAAACTAAAGAGTTTTTGAAAACATAATCCTAATAAATCATAGAATAAGATTGGGGTATGGGATAACGCTATAATAATGTACTTGTATTTGCTATATATAAGAATGTATTCCATTCCTATTCTCCCCTCTCTCTTAGACCATTCTTCTGTATCTTACTAAGGCTCGTATGCAGATTTATGAGAAAGAAAGATGTGGAGGCAGGAAATGGAAGAGTGAATCTAGGTGGTAGAAACACCACAACCAATGGAAATGCTCAGCCAAATACCATAAGGAACCAGAGTCGATAGGCAAATGCTAATCAAAATGCAAATGCCAATGTAGGTGTTGCAACCCTGCCATTAGATATAGGGGCTATATATCAGTTCTTCATCAACTTGATGCAAGCTGGAGCAGCTGCAGGAGTAGCTGGAGGAAATGTTGCTAATGCGAAGGAGTGAATCCCATGGTGCCAGTTAGCAATAACTATACTAAGCTGAGTCAAGATTACACCAGTCTGGGTGGAAGCCTTTTTGGGACCGAGAATGCAATAGAAATAGAGAACTGGCTATTACATTATGAAAGGATTTTTGCTGATTTGGATTTGAATGATGAGTAGAAAAGGAGATTGGCTTCGAGGCAGCTGCAAGGAGCTGCTTTGGAACAGGGTGTTGGTAGGAGTACCAAAAGAGAAATTGCCTTGGTAGAATTTCGAAGGATTTTCGAGGAAATGTTTTTGTTTGAAGTAGCCAAGTCAGCCTTGCTCAGGAAGTTTATGGAGTTGGAGCAATGGGGAAATGTCAATGCTGGAGTACTCTACTAAAGTTGATGAGCTGCCAGGCTTGAATATGCCACTACTGACACAACTATCAAGAGGAACAAGAAGTTTATCTAGGGGTTAAGGTCGTAGATTGCTAGGACAACTATACCACATCTCAAAGGTCCATCGAATGTAGTGGTGGAGAGGCCGTTATGGATGAAGAAATGCTTTCAACCTTTGGGAAAGAGAAGTCAGTCGAGAACCATAATTCTCAGAATAAGAAGAGGAAATTCTTTACGAAGAAAGGAGCTTAGAAAGATGGGGTTGCCAAAAAAGGGAAAGTTAATATAGTTTGTTACAGGTATGACAAGAAGGGGCACTATGCTAACGAGTGTTGATCAGGTGATGGCAAGAGATTGTAGGGAAGCAGAATGTAAAGTGCTTTAATTGCGACCAGGTGGGGCATTATAAGAACAAATGTCCAGAAGCGGCCAAGGCAAACAAAGGAAAGGTCATTGCTTTGGAACCATCATCATTTAAGCCAACAGCGGGTGAGAGGGGAAAAGTTGTGATGGAAGGTACGCTTTTGATTCATCGCATACCTGTTAGCGTACTTTTTGATATTGGTGCATCACCTTCTTTTATTTCTCAGTGTTTGGTAGATAAGTTAAATTTAGAACCATCATACCTTGTTACTTCCTTAAGGGTAGCTAATCCAATAAGATTTTATGCAACTCTTGGAATAAGATGTGATTAGTTGAGTAGCTACATTATAATTTTGCCTGTAATTTGTATATATTTGATTTTTGGGTTTTGGGATTATTTTGTGTATATATTGGTTGAGCAAATAAGAGGTAGGATATTCTGCTAGCTAGGAAAATACCAGTTAGACACCGCGATAGTTGTGATCAAATTATTTACTCGGCATATAACTTGAGGATGAATATTTATACTTTGTTGGGAGCAATGGAAGTAGAAGACGATGTGAATCGGGTTTTAGTTGCAAGGGAATTTGCAGATGTTTTTGAGCCGGTTATAGGACTACCATCGAAATGGAATATTGAGTTTCGAATAGATCTTTGTACCCAAAGTAAAACCCATAAGCAGATCACCTAGTAGGATGCCACCTACCGAGATGAAGGAGTTAAAGGTGCAGCTAGTGGACTTAGAAGGAAAGAATTTTATTAGATCAAGCAGTTCGCCAAGGAGAGCGATCGCGGTGTTTGTGAAGAAACCAGATGGTTCGTTAAAATTGTGCACCGATTTCGTAAGTTGAATAAAAAGATGATAAAGAATCGATATCCTTTGCTGAGAATTGATGATTTATTTGATCAGCTGAGTGGAGCCAAAGTATTTAGGCAGTTGGATTTGACGACATGGTTCCATAAATTGAGAGTAGCGGAGGACAGTATTCAGTTGATGGCATTTCAAATGAGGTATGGTTTTTACGAGTGGTTAGAGATGCCATTCGGATTAACTAATGCGCCAGCTTTCTTCATAGACTTGATGAACCGGATTTTCCAAAAGCACTTGGATTTGTTTGTGTTTGTGTTTATTGATGAGGTTTATCTTAAAATAGTGTCTGAGACGTTGAGGTAGCATCAACTGAAAGCAAAGTTATTAAAGTGTCATTTCTGGGAGATTGAAGTTTCGTCATGTAGTTTAGAGAAAGGGTCGTTAGTTGATTCAGCCAAGATTGAAGCTGTTAACAGTTGGAAAAGACTCAAGATGGTGATCGAGATAAGAGGTTTTCTTGGATTAGCTGGCTATTACCGGATATTTATCAAGGATTTCTTGTGGATAGCAGCACCTTTGACTAAGCTAACCAGAAAGGACGTGAAGTTTATTTGGTCTGATAAATGTGAGAAAGCATTCCTTGAGTTGAAGCATTTGTTGACCAATGCGCCCTTATTAGTAGTTCCAAATGGAAATCAAGATTTGGTGGTGTA
The DNA here is from genome assembly GCA_030737815.1 of Allium fistulosum. Taxonomy (NCBI): domain Eukaryota; kingdom Viridiplantae; phylum Streptophyta; class Magnoliopsida; order Asparagales; family Amaryllidaceae; genus Allium; species Allium fistulosum. Next base: position 1,360,521,325 of record CM060902.1, on the reverse strand, counting down.
TGCGGATGCATGTGGAACAGAATTAGGAGCTGTGTTGATGCACATTGGTAAAGTGATTGCCTATGCTTCTCGGCAGCTTAGGCTTCATGAAGTTAGATATCGGACTCACACTACAAGAATTTTGATTTTTAGTAGCGCTCAAAAAACGCTACTAAAAGTTTTAGCAGCGTTTTGATAAACGCTTCTATAAAGCCCGCGACTAAAAATACCTGATTTTTAGTTGCACTTATTTCAACGCTACCATAAATCGTTTTACTACAGCGTTTATGAAACGCCACTAAATTATTTTTTTGCAGCGTGTATAAAACGCAACCAAAATGTACTTCGACCCTTTATTTTTTATAGCGTTTTTAGTAGCATTTTCGAAATGCTACTAAAAATATTCCAGCTCTGCCTATAAATTGCCTCCAGTTCAATCTTGTTCATAGCTTATAACATAATACATAAACACATACACATTAAACAACCGCAAAATACATATACATATACACATACACATTCAAACATAAACACATTTAAAAACCACAAAATACATAAACAAAAGCACTAACATAAACAATATGTTAACCGTACATAGAAGTTTACACAACCGAACAGTAGTTTCAAGACAAAAGGTTAACCGTACATAGAAGTTTACACAACCGAACTACGTACCACAAACAATATGCTACTGCTGCAGTTAAAGTACCATAAACATCTGAACTAAGCAAGTACAATAAACAACCAAACTACCTAACAAGGACGATAAACTAGTGCTACTGCTCATTCTTCAGAAACGCCTACCTGTAGACAAAATATAATCAACAGTGAGACTCAAGTTATAATCAATACTCAAGTTATTTCAACATCAAAATAAGGCGCTATTAGGAGTAAAACCGCTCTAGGCTATCCCCACCGATCAATCAGTCGGGATGCTCCAAGATTTCACAGTGACAGAATTCCCCCTCCACACCCTCTGGCGATCAATTTCTAACACCAATTCAGACCATATACTTTCATTTCTATAGCATCCAGGCACAATATAATACATGCATAACAACTAAAAGAAAATTTGGCATGGTTCCTTTGAAAATAAGGATATTTTATATTATAGTAAACACAAATTTATCAATTCATCGATTTACAACAATATAATGCAATTCAATCAATAAATCCATTCAACAACAAATAATAAAAACATGCAAGGAATAGCGAAGCATATAGTGAGTATATAAACTACAGTGACTACTCACCTTGATTTAGCTTGGCAAAATGCCTTGTTTTCACCTTTGTTTTTTCCTCGGCTTCAAATTTCAGGTTGCTTCTTAAATTTCTCTTATTGTCCTGAATAGTTGACCACCAAAAACATGTTAAATCATGGAAATTTTGGATCCTATGGGTGTAGAGTTTTGTTAAGATACACCATCTCCAGTTTTGCAATTATTTGGAATTTGCATTTTTTTTTAATTTGATTTTTTTGAATTTGCGAAAATAAAGTGACACGACTAAAGAAACCAAAAATAAGGTTGATGGAAGAAAATATATTTATGCAGGTTATTCTCAGTTTTGACACTATGAGACATATGTTCTGTAATCTTTATAAGTACATACATGCCAATATACTATAATACCTGTGGTGCTATTTTGAAAAGAAAAGCTCAAACAAAACACATTCTCAAGGAGTTTGCAGGTCAGCTTAGCTAAAGAGTAAAACAATAATGTTTTAAATTCATTTAAATAGTCTTGTGTTTTATGAGCTACATTTATCAAGCTATGATTTTCAGCATTTTTCTATAGTGGTTATTACATATGTTAATGTCTATTAACCATAGGCAAAATAAGAAAACAAGATAATCTCAGATTTAATTCACAAGTAGAATAGCTACATTATAAACAGTTGTTACTTGAACATATACTAGCAAAATTGTGGCAAGTTAGTAGATATTTATAACTATTTTTACTTATATATTTTCTGTTGCATACAAGTGGGCATCAGCCCACTTCTGCACAGGTGAGATTCTCACCTACTGTGTGCAGGTGAGTTTTCTCACCTGTAGATTTAAATTTTTGTACAGATGAGCTCGTCAATAAATAAAACATATATGCAAAAATTCACTACCATCTAAAACTTGTTTGCACAAAAGGATGAAGGGGGGGTAAAAAGGAGGATTTATAAAGAGGGGGGACCTTGATCCTTCCCCTTATATATGTATGAATATGAAACGAGAGCATACCCTCTCTGTGTGTGTGTATGTGTGAAAATGAAGCCGAAGCATACCATATAGCATGTTGCTGGAGCTTCAGGAGGAGCAATTCTTAGACCTTGGCTAAGAATACCCACAAAATTTGTCAAACGAGAACCTGTAATTGTTCAGAAAAAAAGGAAAAAAAGAAAGAAAATCTTACTAACAAAACTAAAAAAAATCTTTCTAATCTGTTTCTAAAGCTGATTTTTCCTACACTACTGGTGTCGGGATAATATGCAACATTGGATGGAATTATCATCATGACATAAAGATTTGAAGTATTAGACAAGGTTGGAAGTCAGAAAAAATAAAATTAAACTTACGCTGTTATTCCAAATTATTCTAACAAAATGCACGTGGAATCACAACTACATAAACAAATGGAACATGCGACTAAGCGTCTTCGGAGATGCATTTGTATAAACATACCGTGTTTGATACTTTTTAAAGTGAAACATCATTACTGCTAGCCTCTCAAAAGGCCAATGACAGACATTTCAAAATTCAGCATGCACAAACAAACATACAAGATGTCTTTTTAAAGTGAAACATCATTACTGCTAGCCTCTCAAAAGGCCAACGACAGACATTTCAAAATTCAGCATGCACAAACAAACATACAAGATGTCTTTTTAAAGTGAAACATCATTACTGCTAGCCTCTCAAAAGGCCAACGACAAACATGTCAAAATTCAGCATGCACAAACAAACATACAAGATGTACTGATTATTTATCTTGTAAGAAAACAAATGTTAATGAAATGTTTAAAAAAATTCACCTTATATTTTGTTTTAAAACCCATGAATATTTCCAGCTACTATTACAAGTGTGTGAAAAATATATGCAGATATAGATAAACGTTTAGAAAAAAACATTATCCACATTCAATGTTAAATTTGTACTCATCAATACGAATTGAATCACATCATACCATGCCATAGTAGCATTTTGTTGTTAAGTTTATCTCGCCGTGGTGCATACTTGTCAGCTTCTTCTACTCGGTCAAGAGCAAAAACCTCTTCAAGCTCAAGGCTTCAATCCTAACATAAAACGTGAAAATTTACAAGCTAATAATGGTTATTACTACGATAATATAAAAATGTGTTTCTTGTCTACTTTGGTGTTCGTAAATGCTCTACCTTATGGGTGGGAGCATGAGTATTCAGAAGATACTTCTCAACTAGTTTATAATCTTCACTATCATGAGGCAGAGGAGCAATATCACACTGAATCTTCTTATACTTCTTATCAAGAGATTCATCATCTTCACCGTCAAACCCAACCAATTTGGATGCAATCTCAATATCTTGAAGAGCTTCCAACATTTTCACCTATTATTTGAACAACATTATTTGTGCTATAGCAGAACAGCATACATATATTTCTATGATAAATAGTCTGCCATATCGGTAGCATGTAAGTGAAAAGAAATTAAAATAAATATCCAATTATGTTAAAAATATAAATTGTGTAAAGGCTAGAAATCACAAAGGTACAATGGTGAAGAAATGATCACTACTATCGGTTATGAGATTATTACCTTGGCAGTAAAATCATCTTCGTCTCTTATGACATGAGGATGAATCGAAGGTATAAGGGTGAAGAAACGATTGCTAGCATCCACAATCAAGCTTTCTCTAACATGAGGATCGGTTTCAGTGCTGTTATTCAAAATATTTTGAATCTCTGTTAGTACTTCGAATCCTGTAACGTAAAGCATATATAACTCTTAGCCATAAGAATATGGATGAAAACTTGTCAATATGAACCACAATCACAGTGACAGCAAAATAAAACAAAGATTAAAAAAATGCGATTTCAGGTATATACCCTTATGAATGTTCATCTTGCTTAGCTTCCCAAGTGGCATCTCGGACATATTTATTTCAAATTCCATCATTGCAGCCCTGATATTTCATAATAATTAGGCACAGACAAAAATAAATTTATTCCAGAACAAAAAAACGCAAATAGAGACCTATAAGTTTCTATGTTAAAAAGCATCTTTATTAGCTCTAATAATGGTGGAGCAAGCTGCGACTTTGCCTTTGAAAGGTCCTTCTTTTTTGGTGCATGTTTAACCCCATAGTCCTGTTGCAATAATGCAAACAATCATATTATTATCTAATACTACAAGATGCTAAAAAGATGATTACAATGTAGAATTAGAAGAAATATACAATATCAAGTGGAAAAAATTTCCCCGGGTGCTTCTGGAAGTTATGTTTCTGTTCCCAAGCTTCCCATGGATTCCCAGTCTTTTCAAGAAATAGACATTTAAATTCAACGATAGCATCATTTTTCGGCATTTCTTCCAATTTGGTGCCTCCTATTTTCTCATTTCCAACACGACCCCACTTACGAAAGACGTAGCAATCTGACCCTTTGTCCTCTTGGATGATTTGAAGAATATAATAACTGTATGGTAAAACAATGAGGGTCAGAGTTTGCTAACAAATCTAAAAAGAAGAGAGTTAGGACTTGAGCTTGCCTATTGACACATCTCACAAGATCAGACATGTTTAAGGTAGTGTTGTAGATACTTTTTCCATCCTCAAGTATATGACAGGTGTCTTGTAAACCAGAAGCCTCATGCACTGCGCTGCGACCTTTCACTTTCACAGTAACCATACCACTTCTTTCATCCTCGGCTTCTACTTTATATCGATCAAATGGAAGCTTCTTTTGTTTTTTAATGCACTCACCTAAGCATTCATCTCTCACAATAGGAATTTTCATCCTCCTACAAAGCAAGATTGCATCCACGATGAATAAAAGAAGATTCTTATTAAGTTGCTAAATAGACAACTGACTTGGCTTTTTTTATTGCTAAGTACCTCTTGTTGTCCACCTGTTATTTAACTGTATTTATAATCATGGATATGTAGGTAACCACTTGTGTCAACATGTTTAAGTTTAACTTTTTGGTCTTGCTTCCATGATATTCCACCATCTTCAATATCAAGTCTGCATGATTTGATGTCACAACAAAAATAAGCATGGTTCTCATGTCAATAAAAAAAATTGGAGGAGGAATCCAAGTAACAGTAAATTAGTTATACCTCCTAAATACCTTATCTACACAGAGGATCCAATTACTTTGAGTTGGCTCATAAGATACCTGGAAGAGATATCAACAACGAAAGTCGTAAATTTGGATCATACGAAAGTATATCTCCAGCATCCTTAGCAGGTATAGTGGCAGCAATATATGCTAACTTGCATGGTTCTGTGATTAGGCTTATAGATCCATAGTGTAAGATTTTTAGCTGACATACATGTTATTACTCATAAGCTTTAGAAAATTAATCAGAGTGTCACATTTCAAAACATTTTACTTGCACTATTATTTTTACTAATAATTTCAAATTTTTTTCTTTACAGAAAGACCTACAACAATTATTTTGGCATGGTTGATCCTAAAACATTGGGAAGATATCATATTTGCCGTAAGGAGTATGTTAAACTCTATACTTGATATTTAGCATAGATAAATATAAATCATGTTCCCTTAACTAAGGTTTCTAAATACCTACATGCATCCCTTTGTGTTCAAAGATTTTGAAATGAAACACTAATGTGATCAACCAAAAAAAGAAAGTTACCTAGGATGGAAACATAAGCTTTACCAAACAACAAGTATATTTGGAACTACAGTATGTGATCAACCAAAAAAAGTGAGTTACCTTGGATATAAACATAATTCAATCAACTATGGTCCAGTATAAATGTCAGCTATTGGCAAGTAAAGGACGATTAAATTTGACCAGCTGATAGTAGTCCTCTTCACCATACAATTTCCTGAAATAAATCTAAAATAACTAAAGCTATATAATAATGCAGATAAAAGAAAATCCTGAAAACCTGGAATTGATTAGAATAGGATAAATGATTTCACTTAAAGGAACCATAACAGAAATGCTTGAGTATGTTTAGAAATCACAAACAGTTTCACTATACAGTTTCTCTCTAACATTTTGAGTTGGTTTGATTATGCTTAGAAATCACAAACCAGTGGAAATCAACTTAGAAACATTTTAGAAATCACAAACTAGTGGAAATCACAAACCAGTGGAAATAAGCAAGCCAATGGAAATCAACAATTTAGAAATCACAAGCCAGATTTGACCGAGCAACATTAATCGGCAACGAAGGAACCTCAACTAGCGATTATCGTTGCTACCAAAGCAAACCCAAGCTAAAACCCTAATCCACTTTTTCCAGTCACCTTCGATGGCTTCTCTTTGGCGAACATTAATATCATGGCCCCACCTTCGCTAGTATTTATTCGATGCCTTCTCTTCAGAAAACGATAGGGGTACGTTGACGAATAGGGATGCGAAAATTTATAGGGAGTTTGAAGGGATAGGTTGATAAAGTATTTGGAGTTTAATTAGGTGAAAATTAGTTTTGGGTTTGGATTTGCAATTTGGAATTTGGAAGATGAGAGAGAAAGGAGACATGAGTGGCCAAAGAATTTGAGTGAGGAGGATAAATTTTTTTTAAGTGTTTAAAAGAGGCAAGGAGCGGCCACGGAAAATTTTAGGGAAATTTCCATGAATCGTTGGCGGGAACCACTCGGCCACGTTTATTTTTTCATTATTATAAGTTAACTTGACCAACGGTTGCATATAGCTTGAAACGCTACCAATTAATGCAACTAAAAGCAAGTTTTGTTGTAGTGTCATGATTTAGAGTTGGCAGTGGTGATTTTCGCATTGAAAGTGTGGAGACACTACCTTTTCGAAGAACGATTCGAGTTGTATACGGATCATAAATCTTTAAGGTGTTTATTCTCTTAGAAAGAGTTGAATATGAGACAGCAGATGTAGTTGGAGTTTTTAGCAGCTTATGATTTTGGTATTGAGTATAAACCAGGGAAAGGAGATAACGTTGTAGATGCACTTAGCAGGAAACATTAGAATGTGGTGTTAGCTATATTGGCAGAATGGAAGGATCTGGAGGCATTGACTACTTGTAGTGTGCCGTTAAGAACGACTGCCAGCTCTAGTCAAAGTACAACTATGTTACCTTTTTTGGAAGTTCAACCAATGTTGATCGAAAGGATTGCTTCTAAGCAGAGAGATGACCCATTGTTAGTCGAAAAGATTAGAAGATTGAAAGGTGGAACCGAGATCGATGATATAAAGGATTTTAGTCTTGACCAGAGGGAATGGTTAAGAAAGAAAGGACGGTTATGTGTTTCGGATGTTGGAAAACTAAGGAGGGAAGTTCTTAGGGAGTGTCATCAATCGAAGTTTATGATTTATCCTAGGGGAACCAAGATGTATCAGCATATGAAGAGATGTCTCTTATGGGAAGGTATGAAAATGGATGTAGGCTTATGAGTGAAGCAATATGCAAATTGCCAGCAAGTGAAAGCCGAACATCAAAAGCCAAATGGATTGCTTCAGCCTTTAGATATACCAGTTTGGAAATGGGATTCAATATACATGGATTTTATTGATGGTTGCCAAGGTTGATTCGAGAAAGTGAAAGTATATGGGTCATAGTGGACAGACTGACCAAGAGTGCTAATTTCATTCCCGTTAAATCAACCAGGATGGCACCTGTATTGGCTAAGTGGTTTATGAAGAATATTGTTAGACTGCATGTGATTCCTAGTAGTATAGTTGGTGATAGAGATACGTTATTTACTAGTAAGTTATGAAAGAGTCTATAGCAGGTATTAGGTACCAAGCTTAAGATGAGTACCGCTTATCACCCATAGACGGATGGGCAGACAGAGAGAGTCAGTAAGGTACTTGAAGATTTGTTAACAGCTTGTGTACTAGATTTTGGTGGATAGTGGGAAGACCATTTGCACTTGGTTGAGTTTTCCTATAATAATAGTTATCAGACTAGTATAGGAATGGCGCCTTTCGAAGCTTTGTATGGAAGGTCGTGCAAGTCACCAGCATGTTGATTAGAGACCGAAGACATATTGGTCCTTGGTCCAGATATGTTGAGAGAAGCCATAAAGAAGATTGAGTTAATCTGAGGTACGATGGTTGAAAAGTTACGCAGATAAAAGGCATAAAGATTTAGAGGTCTTAGTTGGAGATCATGTTTTCACTATGGTATCATCAATAAAGGGTGTGGTACGATTTGGAAAGTCAGTGAAACTGGCACCAAGATATATTAAACCATTCCCTATTATAGAGAGGATAGGAAAACTGGTGTAATGAGTAGAGTTACCGAGTAGTTTGGAAGGTGTATTAATGAATTCCATGTTTCTCATCTTAGGAAGTATGTGCATGATCTAGGGACTACTATTGCTCCAACTGCACTGGAACATTTAGTAGTAGAATCGGATCTGATTTTTGTGAGGCTAGCGAAAGATGAGAAGAGATTAAGGAACAAGAGAGTCAAGTTAGTGAAAGACCAGTGGAGTGATAATGAGAAAGACTGTACTTGGGATACAGAGGATGGGATTAGGGATACTTATCCTGAGATGTTATGATGGTATGTTCTATATTTTTTGTATATAGACTTTATACCTGGTAGGATATACTAGCATTGTTTGCATGTGTGATGTGCTTGTTATGTAGTCCTTACTGAATTTCGAGGATGAAATTCTTTAAGGAGGGGAACCTATAACACCTTAATTTTAGTTAAACATTATTTAGGATTTTTAATTGGATAGTACCTGAATTATTGATGTTTGTTTGCCAAGGTATGGTTGTTCAACCATTATTTGGATAGAATAATGGTTGTTGGAATTTTTATGGAATTATTTAAATGGGTTTTAAGGGTAAAACCTAAGATTTTAATCTCCAAATGCTTTGATTTTCAGATATGTTGTATAAAACATTATTCTGGAGATGGGTTTTTAATTTTATAATTTTTCAGTTTATATAGATTATTTTATGAATTTCCTAAGGAGGAAATACTATCATTTCGGGTTTTAATTATTTAATATAATTAAATATGGTTTTAGGCTTCGAAATATTTTATATGGTAAAGAGAAGTACATTCTCGAATTTTTGTGATTTTTCCAAGTGGTTTAAATTTGTTATGAAATTATTATGCTAGATAAGCATTTAAATGGATAATTAATTAAGGATATTAATTAATTGTTTTAAAGTATGTTTTGAGACTTGAAACTCTAAGTGCAGTAGATTTCTGTAAATATTTGGGTAAAGAAATTTTATTATCCAATAGGAATTTGACATAGTGTAAGATTTGGTGAAAAGTATTTACTTTTAATAGAAATATTTCATATTGATTACGATGATGCCATGCCGCATATACCCTCTTCGAGCCTAAAGGAATGCAGTCTCTATGAACATCGACTTTGATATTGAGGGAAACAAATGAATGTTGCTTCGGTAGTTATAAAATTATTTCATTAGTGTCGACGCCGATAGTGTCGGCAACCTATAATTGGCGGCAACGTGTCTTCATGATTCATCTAAGCGTTTTAAAAGCTTAATGTTAACGTCGACGACGTCGCATGTCTTCATCACTGTTTTAAATGATGTCGCATATAAATGTTTTAAATGATTTCAAAGTCATTCATATAAAAGTACGGTGACGCCGCATGTCTTCTCTTCGACTCTGCATATACGAAGTAGCATAATAGCCGAATTGAGACTTGTAAACTATTTTGTAAAAAAGCCGAAGTCCTTGTCAGCACTCTTTCTTTTAATGCCGGAGAGGCTTTGTTTTGTGAAAACTAGAATTGTTTTAAAGAGGCGAAGAAGCCTTTGTTTTAGAGGATCGATGACCCTATATCTTCGGCAGTTAGCCGTATAACTTATAAAGGTTTTAAGTTTTTTTTAATAGGTGGATAGTCTATAGTTTATAAAGGTTGACAACATCATTTTTAGCAAAGGGTTTATACTTAGAGGAAATTTAAGTTTTGTTTTCCTAACTTTAGGTGGAGTTTCGACGAGATATAGTGCGGTAAGGTTGTCGCCTATCTTTTTATCAAGGGTGAAGAGCCTTTAGCTTTCTTTTTCAACATTGTAATTGAGAATATCAATACATCATAAAGTATAAATTTTGACACTATCATTGGGGACACCAATGTAGATAAGCTTTGACATGCTAAATGTTTTCATTTCGACATTGATTTATATTAACCTAATAAGGATGGCAAGCCTATTGTTTTATGACTTCAATTCTAAACATTGGGGATACCAATGATATTTTGATTATGGATGTCGAGTTACCATTAGGGACACCAAAGTAGATTAGTTTTAAAAAACTAAATGTTTTATAAATGAAAAATCATGAGGGGTACCAATGCATTCTCTTAAATGGGTTCAACATTGGTCATTTGAGGATACCAATGTATGTCACTTTGAAATGTTATAAATTTAAGGGGAGATAACCTAATTGGGGACACCAATAAACATAGGTTATATATGTGGGTAACATGAATTAAATTATTGAATGATGGGTTCATAGTCATCCTAGGAAAACTTTGGGATGTGAGATGGATAGTCCACATCATGTCAGAGATGGTTAGTCTCTATGATGATAGTGAAGGGTTTATAGTCATCCTAGGAAAACTATGGGATGTGTGATAGATAGTCCACATCATTTTAAGTTAAATGGAATATATGTGATGGATAGTCCATATAATTTTAAATAATTAAACCACATGTGATGGATAGTCAATGTGGTAAGGGATTGGTAATCCAAGTAATAATTACATGTGAGATGGGTAGTCCACATAATTTTGAATATACTTATATGCGAGAGGGGTAGTCCAAATAATTATAAGGCGGGTAGTCAGATTAAAATAAGATGGGTAGTCATTTTAAATTATCATGGGCAGTAATTTGAAATTAAGATGGATAATCTAATGAATAGGGATGGATAAGCCAATATATGTTGCATGATTATAAATACTATTTTCTATGTTCTAACCATTGTGGTTGCAAGAGCTTTGTATATGGTTGTTATGTTTTAGTTAAGATACTAGTGAGGAAAACACCCGTTTCACTCAGTGGCATGGTCTTACTAGATATCTATTTTGGTTCGAGATGGTAGGTTATTACTCACACCAGACTGTTGTCTAACTCAAAGTTATTGTTTTTTCCCTTAGACTCTTAGGTACTCATTTGAGTAGGTCAGGAGTAAGGGTTTTTCAAGTTTTCATTAGATGAATAAGGTTCCAAAGATGTGCAGGAGGCAATCTAGGTATTAGGAGCTTTATCTAATTCCACTCTTTGATTTTGCTTGAATGCATGTAAGGGCAAGTTGTATAAATGTCCAATACTAGACTCTAATCAACCAATGGGGCATCTTCATATGTCGCCCTTGGAGTATTTTGTAATAATTATAATTTTTCTAAACATGGGATTATGTGTGAGATTATGTAATGAATATGAAATATCAATTGTGAAATGAGATGTGAATTTTTTTTTATTAAACTGTGTTAAAAAATTTCGTATTCATGTGCTTCTGATTATTGATATGATTACCATAGCCGCATTTTGTTGTCGAGAATAATACCTATAGATAAATGCAGCATCCATAGTAGTTAGTTTTGGAACTCAGAATGAGGGATGTTACACTGAAGCGCCTCCTAGAGGGAGGTGGGATAAGTCTTTGGTTTTGCTTAAGATAGCTAACTAAATGCACCGGAAAAAATTAATCAAGTCAATCTCACTCTATCCAAAAGAATGGAGCGAAGTAATCTTCTAAAAGAAGATCTATAAAAAATGAGCTATTAGTGCTCTAAAGCAAAGAAGCAATCTTCTAGAGGAAGATGGATCATACATAAGCTATTGTGTTTCAAAGCAAAGATAAAACAATCTCCAATTATTAGTTAAATTTTTGGTCTTCTATTTATACTACTACTAGATTGTTTTTCTGGTCTTCTATTCATATTATAGTCAGAATGGTTTTCTGGTTTTCAATTCAGATATTATTACCATATGAGTTTCCGGTCTTCCATTCAGATTATTATTTCCAGATGAGTTTTTGGTCTTCTATTCAGAATATTATTATTTTCAGATGATTTTCTAGTCTTCTATTCAGAATTTTGCCAAAGTGGTTTCCTGTCTTCAGTTTAGATTATTATTGCTAGATGGCTTTTTGGTTTTCTATTAAGATTATTATTATCAAATAGTTCTCTGATCCTCCAATCGAAGAATTTTTATTGTCAAATGGATTTTCTGATCTTCTAAGAAGGATTTTTGGTCTTCCCTCCTATGATATCACCAGATGATTTTCTGGACTTCCATTCGAGATATTATTATGATTAAGCATGTAAAATCCCTAATTTTTGATAACATTATTCAGGAAATTTAATTAGATAAATTAAATAGAATAATGATGATAAGGGGATAGAGATTTGAATAAATCATATAGGGTCGTGCTTAATAACAAAATAAATGGGCTTAAATTGGTTTATAAGTTAATTGACTTACATATGGGAATATTAGTAAATAGTCGCACCTCCTCACACATGGCTATACACTTCTCATTCTTGTCCATTCACTTTCATTTTCTCAAATAAAAAACAAACGTAATACCCTAAGGAGCCGGCCATTATCAAAGAGGAAGAATTCAATTTGAAGCTAGGAAGGATTAATCAACAACAAATATCAAATTCCTTATCATATCTAAGGTGAATAATAATTCATTCCATCTCTATTTTTTTATAATCATATGTTTTCGGATTTAAGATTAAATTCATTTTTATGATGTTTTGGATGATGATATGCTTGAGTTAGTATATATTTGATTTAAGCCAATTCATTTACATATGAAATTGCACGGTTTTAGGGCAAAACCGATTGTTATTGAATTTAGAATGCCTTGGAAAAATTAAATGTTAGGAAGAACGTGATTTTAGAGATTGATTTAAATTTTCATAATTTTTCAAGCTATGGAGAATTTATTATGAATTTCTAAAGGAAAATATGCTATATTTGGGTTTAAAATTTATTTTGATTATTTCATAAGGAAATTGGGTCTAAAATTTTAATATGCTAGATAACATGATGAAATTGAATTTTTGTGATTTTTGAGGATTTTTCCTAAATGACTTGCTATGGAAAATAAATTATTTTAAAATAAGGACTTATTTGCAATATTGGTTTTTCTTAATAGAAGGGCTTCAACGTTAATTTTTCCTTTGATTTAGATCTGATAAATGCGGTAGTTATTTTATAAAGTATTTGAAAAGTTTTGTGGCAACCAATTAAAACATTACACATAAGCAGGTGAGTTAAAGCATTTACTAAAAATGGGCATGATTTCAGCCTTTAACTCGGAAAAGTTGGTTTCGCCTCAAATAGCAGTACCTTTCGACCCCATTGACTTCGCTCCATCTCAGTTGAAACCATCTTAGTCGAAACCATCTCAGTCGAAAACCACATAGTCAAAAACCAATGCACAAGGTATCACTTAGATGGTACGTAGTGGATTGGAGGAAAGGTGAAAGCAATGGTGTCGAAGGGAATGCTCCAGAAGGGGTCGAAAACCTGTTTGGTTTTAAAAGTTAAGTATTTTGCTTTGTTTTGTTTAGAGCTTTCGACTTAGTCGAAATGTATGTTTTCGAAAGGAGTTTTATAAATCGCTTTCGAAGAAGGTTGTTGTATTATATTTAAAATATTAGCTTTCGAAGGGGTGCCTTTATCTTTAAATAAGTGCTTTCGAAAGCAGTTGTCCCGATAAAGTCGAAACCTAGCTGCTATTGTACCTTTCGAGTGTCTTGAAGCCATCAATACTTTCGAAGGGTTTTCTTTGTTTTAATTTAAGCTAAGGCACTTCCTAAGTGCTTTCTAAAGGGGTTGATCCGAAGGCAATGGGGTCGAAGGGGGTTCCGACGCTACCATTCGAAGTTTTAACTTAAAGGTTTTGAGCTTTCGAATAGGTGGTTACGACACCATCTACTTTTCCCCAAACAATCCTATAAGGGTTTCGAAAGAGATACTTTCGTATATAACCACTTTGACCCAAAAGATGTTTTAAAGAGTAAAACCCAATGCTTTCAAAAGGGGTACTTTCATTAGTTTCGAAGCTATTTTCCTAAAGATTATTAAGCAAGGTTTTGACACATTCGAAAGGTATGATTTGGTTATGAAAGGATTGATTTATGGAGCTTCGAAAGGTACATACTTAGAGTTTTGAAAAGAGGGTTTTTATGCTTTCAAAGAAGGTCATCCAATGGTTTCGAAAGTGATGTTTTAAGGTTTCAAAACAAATAACCCATTCTCATTTTAAAAGGAATTACCATGGCATAAATAAAGGTTTTTGAGAGTATTACTTCTTCATATATTTATTTACATTGTAATTAACCCATAATGGTACTTTGAGGAAGGGCAGAATAACCAGCTAGGTTGACCCAGTAGTGAATATAACTTATTGAATGATAAAATCTTAATTAAAGATATTGGTAGTGGCCAATAGGTTCACAGTAAGCCCATGAAAACGTGTAAATGGAAAGATACTGGCAGTGGCCAATAGGTTCATAGTCAGCCCATGAAAACTATGATTTGATATTGACATGGGTCAATAGGTTTATAATTAGCCTATGAAAACTATATCCAAATTAAGATATTGACAGTTAGTCAATAGGTTCCTAGTTAGCCTACGAAAACTAGGATAACAGAAAAGATATTGGAGTTACCAATAGGTTCTTAGTGATCTCACGAAAACTATGAAATTGAGATAGATAATCAGAATGAATGGGGATGGGTAATCCAGATTTGATTTACTTGTTTTGCATATCATCATAATGTTTCGAAATACTATGTTTTAACCGTTGTGGATGCAGGAGCACAGTATATGGTTTTATAAATGTTTTGGGATACTAGTGAGGGGAAAACCCGTTCCATTAAGCGGCATGGTCTCACTAGATATCTTAATGGTTGAGATGGTAGGTTATTATTCATACCAGGCTTTAAGTCTTTGTTTTCCCCTTAAACTCTCGGGTACTCAATTGACTTTGAGTAGTTTGAGATTTAAGGTTTCAGGTGTTCTTTTAGACGAATAAAGCTTCTAAAGACGTGCAGGAGGCAAGCTTGTTATTAGAGTTTTTTTATTTCCACTGTGTGTTTAATTGTAAAGGCAAACTTGTTTTAGTGCCTTATTATATACTCTGATCATCCAAGGGGGAATCTTCATATGTCGCTC
This sequence comes from Allium fistulosum, assembly GCA_030737815.1. NCBI lineage: Eukaryota > Viridiplantae > Streptophyta > Magnoliopsida > Asparagales > Amaryllidaceae > Allium > Allium fistulosum. Next base: position 1,360,505,998 of record CM060902.1, on the reverse strand, counting down.
TTGGCGTAGTTTGTAATATGTAAATTTTGTCTGAACGTGATTTGTGCTCTGGGATTATGTAATGAATTTGAAATATTTTGAAATGGAATATAGACTTTTTTGCTATTATAAATTTTTTCCATATTCATGTGTTTCTGTTTATCAATGTATCTAACATTGCCATATTTGGTCGTCGAGGATTAATAAGTATGGACGACTGCAGCATCTTTAGCCGTTAGTTTTGGACCTCCAAGTAGGGGATGTTACAAGTTGGTATTGGAGCATAGGTTTATGAAACTTTAAAAGAAATTTAAACCTAAAAGAATTTTCAAACATAATCCAATGAATCAGACAACATGATTGGAGTTTGGGTTAACGTTATAGTAATGTACTTGTAACTGATATATAGTTATATATAAATAAGTATGTGTTCCCCGCTCTCTTAGACCGTTCTTCTATAACTCACTCAGGCTCGTATGAAGATTTACGAGAAAGAAGATATGGAAGCAGGAAACGGAAGAGGACATCTCGGTGGAGGAAGCACCACAACTAATGGAAATGCTCGACCCACTACCAGAAGGAACCCGGATCGATCGGCTAATGCTAATAACCAAAATGTTGATGCCAATGTAGGTGCTAAAAATCCGCCAGTAGATATAGAAGGGATGTATCAGTTCTTCGTCGGTTGATGCAAGTAGGAGCTGCTGTCGGAATTGCTGGAAAAGTAGGAGGAGCTAATATGTAGCTCTATGTGGGAATAATTATGCCTTGCTAAATAGAGACTATACCAGTTTGGATGGGAAGCCATTATAGGGGACAGAGAGTGCCATAATTGGCTGTTGCACTATGAGCGTATATTTACTTATTTGGGTCTGAATGATGGGCGAAAGAGAAGGTTGGCCTCTAAACATTTGCAGGGGTCAGCGCTACACTAGTGGAATAGTGTTACTGCCGAAGTTCCAGAAGAACAATTGACTTGGGCTGATTTTAAAAGGAGATTTGAGTAGAAGTATGCGTCTGAATTTTCTAAATCGGAGCTGATGAGGAAGTTTATGGATCTATTTCAGGGAGGGATGTCAGTAGTCGAGTATGCTGCTAAGTTTGAAGAGCTGTCTCGATATGGATATATATTATTATTTCAATAGGTTTTGAAATGAAACCATAAATTTAGTTCAAAGAGATTATTTTCGTGAAGGATTATATTTTGAAAACAATAAAGTTAATTAGATTTCAGAAGTCTAAATGTGAAGATTAAGCCTAAGTGGGTAGCTTGAGAATTGCATATATGTTTATTCATCATAGGCTCTTTGAGTCCTATTTGTGGTAGGAGAACTACGTTGACTTGATACTGTATCTAATTGGGTACACAATTAGATAGGGGTACGTAGGCAGTCACAGGTGGTAGCGATGCAACCCCAATAATAATATAACATTTTCATGTTTATTATTTGCTATTTATAGTGTGTTGATATATTTTTCCTGCTTACCATTTTATTCCACATTGACATGTTTATTGAGTTTGTAGGAATGACTATTGTTGTCTCTCACATTAGACTTGTGTGCTGCCATAGATTTATAGTATTTGAGTTTGGTATGCATTAAACCACACCATGTAGAATAAATGATTACTCTGATAAGTTATATTATTGAAATTGTATCCTATACATTTGGTAGTGTTGTATATTTATCAGATTATGATATGTCTTTTGGTAGTTTTCATTTGTTTTAGAACGGATGGGTTTTCGGCGATTTTGACCGGTCTGAAAATTCCGGTCGTTATAGGTTATTTTATTGAGGAGATGAAAAATGAGATGATGAGGTAAACGCAAATCTTTTTACTGAAGGAAGATAAGTCCCGAAATAGAAATGTCTGGAGATTACAAACATCAGGAACGGTGATAGGCTTTAGGCTTAAGTTAGAAAGAATAATTTTTATTTTAATATTTAATTTCTTTTTATAAATTATTTTCTATTTAAAACAAATAATAATAAAATTCCAAGAAAAAATTATATTTACAGCACTCAATATTTACTCATCACTGCAAAAAAATTAGAATTTATTTTCCCATATTTTTACTTATTTAACTTTAAATATCCAACATTCTCATTTTTAAACCCAATATTAGATAATTTCTGAATTAATTTATTTCATGATTTTTAAAACAAATATTTATTCTCAAAATTATTTAATCCCATCCCTAGTTATCTCATTATAAAATTTCGATATTCTAAAATAAATTAAAATTATTTGTTTTTAATTTAAAATTTCCATTTTAATTAATTAAGTAATTATTATTAATTATCTCTGAAAACCAGGTTGTTATAGAATTAATAACTATATTTTCATTTGAAACATACCTTAATCCGACGCATTGAAGTACACCTTGAAAAGATGATTTCCCCTTGAAATGTTTAGGATTCAACATATAGCTAGTCTGTGAACCGTTGACCACAAGCTATCGGATAGCGACGGAATTAACTTGATCTGAACTTGATGAGATGGAGCGAGACTAGTAGGGATTTCAGCCAACAAGCACAGAGAAGGAGGCACTAAAAAAGATCTAAAACAAATTAGGTTAGAGAAGCTTATATGATGGATAGAAAGGACAGAAATGTGGATCTGATCTCATACTGATTCTCCTTTAATCTGAGCCATCCAAAATCAAGCATTTTTTAACCTAATTTTTAGTCGCCCTATACCCTTGCTACTGTCGAAATTTCCAACGCTATGATGGTCCTTAAATCTATTTTAAGCCCAAATAAAATATTACGCAATTAAATCAAATTTAATTGATCGTTATCGTATATTGATCGATATATTTATAACTATTACAAATATATTTAGTAATATTTAATCACCAAATCAAAATCAAAATTTATAATTAATATTTCATAAATATTAATTGATTTAATTAATTTATAACAATTATAAATTAACTAAATCGTTTGGTCAAAGGAGAATTCATCGTTTCGGTTGTGTGACTCGTCAAGTGTAAATTGATCAGTGATTAATATCAAACAATTCAAATATTAACATTCACACGTCACCTAGCAGGTTTGGACAAATTTATCGCTTACTTGGTTTCAGTAAAATCTAATTTTACTTTATTAAACATTACCTTGTTGTGACTTTTATTTAGAATAATTCTCTTCGTCAAAACTATATCACTTATAAAATTTGGTAATGGTCAAAGTTCCAATTTTATTCTATTCAACTCTAAACACATAGTCATTGGTTCAACAAAAATAATTATATTAACCAAACTGCTCTGACCAGAGATTTTGACTTTAAGTTAACTTGGGTTGACCGTGATACTAACCCTATATAACTGAGGAGACAAATCCTCTCTTGAATAGTACTTCACTTTCAATACTTCCACTCGACCAAACTATAGTTACTTGATGGACGCCATACCATGATTTATGATTTGACTATAACCAAAGCGGAGTTTTCATACTGAAGATCCACAATATTCTCAAATCGAGAGAACTGTGTAAATCAATCATGTCGATATTTTCTGTTTAACCTTAGTTATATTAACCAAAATAAAATTATCGAGTGAGTCGTTCCATAGTTATCCAATAACTATCAGTACGTAGCCCCTAGGTGCCCCGAGTAGTCATGAGTAATACACTGTCTAACATTTGGAAAGCATTACATACTCAAGTCTAATTGGATACATCAATATTCAGTCTTGATGCATCTTGACTAGGAACATTTAAAATGGTATATTTGTTTTCACTGTGATAAATTACTCATGGTTATAATACTTTGTAACTACTATCACAAAACATACTATTTATGGATTTTCTGTTAAATATACTTTTAGTTACATTAATGAATTAATATAACACATTATATCAGGTATATAATAGAAAGAAAACGCCTTTTATTTCGAACAAGATTGGTTATTGAGTTAGATATATGTAACAAATTACATATATGCCCTTAGGGGTATCACTAACTCTATCAATCATATGAAACGCACAAATTTATCAATGCAGATTGTTATAACATTATATAGCATATGTTCTTACAATATTATAAAGGTTAAATGTTATCATTTCATTTTTCTAATAAGGCTTCCACTAGTTTTTTATGTTTTACCAAATCCTAAGTCGAAACACAGAAGACTTTCGACTTCACTAGTGGGTGTTAAGACTCGTCCATCTTGGAATTCTGACCCTGAGTTTGCTCAACAAATCATAACACCACGGGCAATAGATAACTCATTATCGATTGTATCATATACAACCTCTAACCCTTTGTACCTTGTCCTAATTTCACTTCGACCTTGAGTTTGCTCAACAAATCAAAATGAAATTCTTCACTCGTACCTAGCATATTGCAACGACCTAAGTATAGTATATGAATCCATAATTTTCCATTTGTCTCAAGTCAAATAATATGATAAATTCAAACCAATTTAGACTTGTGGCCATTAACTATAATTTGTGTCACATTTAATAATAAAAGATACTAATTTGAATTTTAATCTACATTATATCTAATTCATTATAACATTCCATATACAAAAGGTAGTAATTTAAATCAAAGATACACAGTTATAGTACCCAAATTTGCATGTAAAAAATATTTAATTATATATTCTTTATTCCCATACATCTATTATAGGAAACTTCGCCAAGTCTTAATAATTTCTTTTATCATAAACTTATATACGTTAGTGAATTTTTTTCACTATAGTATATAAAAAATTTATGCTACTATGATTAACATATATCATTAACCAAAGCAATTTCTTAAAATACGATATGTTCTCAACAATATCAATGATATGAGGTCATTATCAAAATCCAAAAGAAATTTTTTTTAACAAAAGGCAGAAGATAAAAGTGACGTATCATGGTATTAATTTAATATACGTCTTACCATTTTGGTGATTTGAATACCTTAGATTTAATTCAAATTTGCACAAAATCCTTAATTTTCTTCTCATTCACTAACATCATAACATTCAAATCTTTGCTCCAAAACCAAAATAGGTTAGTCCTCGTGAAAGATGGATTGAATTTCGCTTTCAAATTGTTGGAAAGTTGATGGCTAGGAACAAGAAAGAGAAAGTGAAAGGAGTCGTGTCGTAGGTCACTGTCTTTAAAGCGAAATTCGACACAACTATGGTGCAATCGATAATCGTCGTCCGCTTTTCAAGACTAATACAACCGTCCTTCAAACTTGTGCATTTAAGGTTGAAGGATTTGAAGATTTGTAGAACTCACTGCTAAGGATTTTAAATATTTTGAGATAGGTTTAATTTTAGAGAAAATTACAGAAAGAGAGAAGAATGAAGAAGATAGTTTTTTATGCAAATTTTTTCTTATTTTTTCTAAGAGGAGAGAAATGAAAAAGAATCAAATAAACATAAAATTCTACTCTCTTTTAAGCCTATCAATCACAATAAATAAACATTCAATAAACAAAAATGTTTTCTCATTGATAAAGAACATAAGATGTCAAGAAATGTGGCTTTTGTTGTAATTATCCAATAGATGTCTGTATAATATTAACCAGCATACAAGGCAATTGATGATCTTTGTCCATTTCAGAATTTATAGGTTGGGTATCACTCAGGAGCACAATTTCAGTATTCTTCTAATATATTCATGTAAAAATCAATATTGTTGAACTATTAATAGCTGTAGATTATCTACTATTACCAGGGCCAGTCCAAGCAAATTAGTTGCCCCAGCCCAATAAGTAACAGCAGTACAAAAATTAATGCAACATACCGAGATTTGAACCAACTTTGCTCCACTCAACACAAGATGATGTTACCACCATACCACAAATCAATTAATAATGTTATGATACAAAACATTGTTATAATAATAAACTGCTAAATCCATCACCACCTCCAACCATTGCCTCTGCCGGATAGGTTGTCCTAAACGGCTGTCTTGCTCGCCTTGCCCAGGTCGGGTCTGACTATTGCTTATTTAAATATGTTAGTGTAATTTTGAAGAATTAACTGTGCACTTTTAAAAAATGTTAAGTAAAGGATTTAAACTGAAATAATGAAGGTACATTAACACACATATATATCAGTTAAATACTTGCTATGAAATAATATTCCAAGTACACGTGCATTTACGTGATACATGACACTCCTTAAGATTATTATACTAGGCATCTGCATTTGCTTCATTTACATGCTAAAATTATTTGGTCATTCAAACGATGTTTAATCTTATACCCTAGCAGAGAGACGGTGGTTATAGCATCAAATCATACATGTTATGATTGGCGCATATAACACCACAAACATACCGTAGGACAGTGATCATAGCTAGGGGTGGGCGCGGGTCGGTTTGGTGCAGTTTGTAGTCCAAACCGCTTCCGCACCGCATCAAACGGTTACTCAAAAATACAAACCATTATACTAATCTTTTAAACGGTTCGGTTTCGGTTCGGTTTGAATGTAATACGGTTCGGTTTCGGTCCGGTCTGGTTTGAACCCATATTACATATGAAATAAGAGAATTACTTCCATCAACAATCAATTTACGAAGGCAACTGTGTGAAGCTTTTATACTTAAAGGTTAAAACACACAATATTATACTGAAATGAAAGATTAGTTATTAATTGTATGAATATTTCAATTTGACATTTAGCTACAAGGGAGAGTTTTTTGGTAGATTAACCAAACATCAACATTAATCAATGCATAATCATCAAAGAAAATGACTAGAATAAGATTATAATAAACATTTATCCAAAAAAATGAGATGAAAAATATTATACCAAAACTATAACTTCTTTCTTTATGACAGCGAATATTATTAATATAATAACATACGCTAAAAATTGAATATACATCGTTAGAATCTAAAATAAGATTGGAGTTGCTTATATTTTTATCATAAGATTACTGGTGTAGATATTCGGTTCGGTCCGGTTTAATATGGTTGGTTCAATCGTCCAACCCGCAACCAAACCGTATCGATGCGGGTCGGTCCGGTTTGAGATATTTGCTTTGGTTAGAAGATTCGGTGCGGATTTCCATACCGTTTTTACGGTTCGGTGCGGGCGGTTTCCGTATAGCGGTGCGGTTTATGCCCACCCCTAATCAGAGCTACATATCAACACCATGAATGAGACTGAATTCTACTCACGTTACTATTGTTTGCGATTACATTGTCGATGATTGTTATTCAATTATCGTTATCATCTCTCTTTCTTCATGTGCATTTTGTCATTCTATTTAATTACACATTTTATTATTCTGTTCTAGTCTTTCTTCAATTTCGATATACAACTCTTTTGTAGTTGTTGGTAGGATCCAACCTTGATTCGACCACAGCTAACTTTCAACCTTAAAGCACTACGATTTTGATAATGAAATAACCTTGTTGCGCGTACATAAGAAAAATCTTTTGAACCGACATCATTTAACCATATAGTTCTTAAATTTGACGAAAAACTATCACTTCACTCTTTATATTTTCACATAATCAATTTAACAAATAATTTCATAACCTATACCATCAAATTATTATATTATCTTATAAATTTTGATTGATATGATACATTTTACGCATCATTGTTGAACGAAACCTTTTTCATCTCAAAAAATGAGAAAATTTAGAATTTTGCGCTAAAAGAATTGTTATGGAATTGTTCCAATTAATAATTGTTATGAAATATTCAAGAATAATTGTTTTAAAGTTTAATATTTTAATTATAATTAGTTAATTTTTTACATTAATTGAAATAATTTAAATTTAAATCGAAAAAATAGAAAATAACGATTAACGCGGTTTGACCGGTTGAACCATTAAAACCATTGATCTTGCACCAACACAGTTCAACTTACGGTTCGATCTTCGAAACTATGGTTGGTAGTGGCAATATCCAAGTGTACGATTCTAGAAGAAAAATCGTAATGGTAGAAAATTAGATGGTGTCTGCTTTAAAAACGAATTTTATGTTTTCGATTTTCAATATGTATATTAAATATGAGAAGGATGGAGGGACGACGGAGCGGATGAAAGAAAGGCAGATGGAAAGACGAAGGGGATAGAGGGACGACGGAAGAATGGATTGTTTCACGTTCTTACGTTATTTCCCAAAACAAAGAAAATAAAAAAAAATTGTTTTCTATTCTGTATGTTAACTTTGTTTTCTAAGTTAGTCGTTTTTGGCAAAACACATGCGTCCATTTGATTTTGCAAAGCTGATTGGAGATGGACTTACTGATGTTAACACATAAGTGAAGCACTCAATTGTTTAGCAGAACACACGTAAGCAAGATACGAAGTTAGAAAGTGAAAAAAGACTTCTGAATGAATTATGTTAATATATTCAACAAAACAGATACTTCCTTAGAAGTAAGCAGTAAAATGTCCCGAGAGCTTTGTACCCCATCAGCGTAAGTGAAGAATCCAATTGCAACCCAAGTCTCTTAACTCCAATTCACACCATCGCCATATTCATACGCTAAAATTTATCAAGTTAGTTATAATACCTTATTACCTTGATGTCTCTCTAGCTTTAAATCAACACCTAGACTTCCATAACAATGGCTCATCGTTCCAATCAAATAACAGTGGATAGTTATGTTGCCTGTATTTTAACATATATCAATTTTCTTCTGTCCCTTTTTTTGTTAATACACTGTGCCCTAATCACATGAATATATGTTGGATCCTGGAAAAAAGAATGTGCTATATGATTTAGTAGCTCTTCTACAGTAAGATAATTGCTATATATATATCTCACTATTAAGCATGTCTTTTAACTTTTAACTCAAATATCTTCTTCGTTCTTGGTTCTCTGCACCAATGAACATATGCAAAATTTTATAAAATCTTATTCATCTACTTGTGAAATTGATTGCAGTTATTTTTGAAACTGAATTTACTTTTAATGGATTGTAATTTAAGGCAGGGAGGAAAGGATCTGCAAATGAAAACGACTTGCTTGAAGTCCCACATTGCGAAAAACGTTAAAGCTTGTAAGACATTCAGTTAGGTTATTGTACCTATAAGAAGAAGGCAACAGTGAATTGACTTACACGCTCCTTGTTGTCCTTTCGTGTGACCAATCGGCAGGCTAATTATGTTCTGTTAGGCATGAGTTCAATCTAATTTTAGCCAGTTTTTTACAAGACGGGATTGGGCTTTTTGGATCCATAAAACAAACTTAAAAGGCAAAAAATATCAACCAAGACAAAAGGTTTCAACTGGTAGATGCTTAAAGTGCCATGTAGTATAGTGCTGAAAGTGCCTTGTATTTTGAAATGATAGCGAAACTAATAGAGTTAAATGACTTGGAGCACAGACGAGCAAAACTGACATTGCCTGGTTCAGTTAAAAATGAGCACGGAACACACCATGAAGCAACCAAATACCATAAAATGACTGGTGAACCAGTCTATTTAATAAAAAGGCAAAATAATACACATGAAGATTTCGTACAGTGGCAGACGGCAGACCAGAGATAGCTGGCATAGTCGATACTATTTGCAACCGTGGTCTCTTAACAAGAATGCACACCATCACTTAATTCATATGCTAAAGTCAATCGAGTTGGATATAATACATTGATGTTTGTCAGGCTTTGAATCATCACATAAGCTTTCATATATTAATGGCACGTTCCAAATTAAATAACAAGGGATTGTTATGTAGTTGCATATCTGCATAAAATCATATCGTCATACGTACAAAAAAAACAAGAGAACAGTACCTCAAGGGATTAATACCTTTTTAGAGAAAACTTCAATGCATCTTAATTATAATTTTTCATTTGTTATTTCTATGACACTTTTCAATGCATCAATCAACCTAAAGATATATTCCTAAGAATTCAAAGCATGTCCTGCCATGTTCTAACTAAACTTTAAAAAAATGATAGCTGAAACAAATTGGACTCCTTTTTGAGACTTACATACTGTTTTCATATATTAGAAAATGCTAATAAACAGTGTTCCTGGTTGCTTAAACTCATAAAGTAACACTACAAGAAAAGGCTCAATTTTGTGTCGGAAGGTTGCAATGGCTGGCAACGGCTAAAAAAAGCGGCCGTTGCTAGCCGTTGCAGATCGCGACTACAGATCTGTAGTCCGCGAACAGATTTCTCATTTCCCACCAACCCAACTTCCTCCCCAAATCCTCCTCCCTGTCGCAATCCGCCGCCTCTCCGACTCCAGCCGTTGCTCGTTGCCTCCACGTCGCTCAAACACCTCCAAAACTCGCTGGTATATCTTCTAAACTTGATTTGGCTTTGATTTAGGTTTAATTTAGGATTAATTGGAAAACCCTAATTTCGAAAATAATTGTATTAGTTGATCATAGTGATATTGGGTGATGATTATAGTGATTTATTTATAGTGATATTGGATGATTATAGTGTTTTAAGTTAGGTGGAAGTTAAATTAGTTTATCATTATGTTGAAAATGATGATTAATGCGACGTATTAGTTATGGTAATATTTGTATTAGTTGATTTTGATTGGTGGTTTGATTTTAAAATTAGTGTATATTATTGATGAACATGCTTGTTGATATTTAAGTTTATGACAATATTTGTTTTTATTTAAAATAATGTGTATAGTTTACGCCAAAGTTAATTGTATAGAAATTAATAGATATCATGATAGATTGGTACAGTTAACGATAATTTAATTCAGAAGTGCTAATTATAATTGTTATCATAGTTTAAAATAAGTATAATTCGTTGAATGAATTATAAAATTTTGAAATGAGCGTAATAACAATGAGCTAATTATTCAGTGAAAGTTAAAATATAATGAATTAATTAATTATAAAATATTTTGTAGTTGTTAGAAGAATAATTAGAAAATATGTTTTATCTCTGTAAATCCCTTAGAGATATATTTTGGTCCCGTCTGACAAGTGTTGTATATGATCGTTATATGGATATTCGTTTTTTCTAAGAACGGACATTTATATTCATCTGATACAATATTTGTTGGATTTGTCCTAGTATTTGGACAAGTTACAAACACAATAAAGTAATCACATTTTATAAATCATTTCAGTTTAAACGATTTACAAAATTTTGGTGGCACTTCCTTTTTGTTCCCTGTGTACACGCATTTTGTGTACGATACAGGGAATAAAGGGAAGTGCTGCCGAAATTTTGTTGAATCGTTTAACCTGAAATGATTTATAAAATGTAATTACGATATTGTGTTTGTAATGGGAAGTAGGATGACCGGCCGTCAATGAATTATAAAATGTTTTTCAATTGTTAAATAGTTGATTTAATGACAAATTATAAATCAATCGTAAAATACTGTATAATATGAAGTGAAGTGTTTAGTTGAATCTTCTAACATATTTTATCAAATCAGGAAAAATGTTCGATTATTTTCTCGATCGTAGTTGGATGTATGAAGTCCGAACTGGTATGAAAGGATCAATAAAGGAACATTTCTGTAACGGTGTACATGAATTTATTAGATTCGCTAAATCTAATAATCGGAATAACGATGAAATTCGTTGTCCGTGTAGTAAGTGCAAACATTTAAAGCATTGGAAATCAGATGTAGTAGAAGTACATCTGTATAAATTTGGTTTTGTGCCGAATTATTACTTATGGGATCGTCATGGTAAACTTGTTGAACGTACACCTAATCCTGTAGTGTTAGAGAACGATAATATTATGACGAATCCAATAGAAAATATGGTGCAAGATGCAGCACGGTCGATGTTTCCTACCATTGATCAGGGCGATGATGACAATGATAACGTTGAAGAAGAACCAACCGCGCAAGCTAAAAAAATTTATGATTTATTGGATTCTGCTAAGAGGCCCTTGTGGGATGGTTGTAAAAGCGGAACCGAATTATCCGTAACCGCCGAATACATCGCTATGAAATCAAAATTCAACCTTACAGAAGCTGGATTTACAGCAGTTGTACAAGCTGCAAAACGACACATGCCACCTAATAATTTGATGTGCGATAGTCATTATAAAGTGAAAAAACTTATGTCTGCTTTTGGATTGTCATACCAAAAGATAGATACATGTATAAAAGGTTGTATGTTGTATTGGAAAGATGACGTTGACCTTAGAAAATGCAAAATATGTAACGAGGAAAGATTCAAACCGAGAAAAAAAAAAGGAAAAGAAGTTCCATACAAGAGTATGCATTATTTACCTATCACTCCTAGACTTCAAAGGTTATATGCATCTTCTGCTACGGCATGTCATATGCGATGGCACGGTGTTAGAACAGCAGAAGAAGAAACTTTGATACATCCATCTGATGGAGAAGCGTGGAAACATTTCGATAAGACTTATCCCGCGTTTGCTGCAGAGAGCCGTAATGTCAGACTCGGTTTATGTACAGATGGATTTTCACCATTCTCTCAGTTTGGTAGTAAATACTCATCTTGGCCTATTATTGTTACTCCTTATAATTTACCTCCATGGATGTGTATGAAAACTTCGTATATGTTTCAAACGATCGTCGTCCCCGGTCCCGATGATCCGACACAAGGAATTGATGTTTATCTACAACCATTGATCGAAGAATTGAAAACATTGTGGCATGAAGGAGTTGAAACATACGACATTTCAAGAAAAAAGAATTTTCGTATGTTCGCTTCTTTATTATGGACTATTAGTGATTTTCCTGCGTATGGGATGCTTTCAGGTTGGAGCACAGCGGGACGTCTAGCTTGTCCTCATTGCATGGATGAAACACGAGCATTTTCATTAAAGTATGGAAAGAAAATTTCTTGGTTTGATTGTCATCGATGTTTTCTACATGTTAATCATAAATTTAGAACGGATAAAAAGAACTTTAAAGCAAATAGAGAAGAGAGTATGCTACCACCGAAGGTTTGGTCAGGTGAAGAGATATATGACATCGTAAAAGACTATCCAAAGATACATGAAACTGGGGTACAAGTTGAAATTCCAGGTAAATCAGACATTCATAACTGGTGCAAACAAAGTATATTTTGGGAGTTACCTTACTGGAAAGATCTGCTACTCCGACATAATATTGACGTTATGCACAATGAAAAAAACGTGTTCGATAACGTGTTTAATACAGTTTTGAATGTAAAGGGGAAAACTAAGGACGATGTGAATTCGAGACGTGATATATTACACTTTTGTAAGCGGCCCGAGCTTCATTTGTACGACGATACAAAAAAACCCAAAGCATGCTATGAGCTAGATAACAAACAAGTAAAACTCGTGCTAAAGTGGGTGGAAGGACTAAGATGTCTTGATGGGATTTCTTCTAACCTCCGTAGATGTGTTGACTTTAAAAACAGTAAATTGAGTGGGATGAAAAGTCACGATTGCCATATAATGATGGAATATTTTTTCCCTGTGCTTTTCAAAGAACTGTTAACTGGCAAAGTATGGAGTGTTATAACAGAATTAAGTATGTTTTATAAACAACTTTGTTCGACGACGTTAAAGGTAGATCGCATACGTAAACTTGAAGTAGAAATCCCTATACTGCTCTGCAAACTGGAAAAAATATTTCCACCAGGGTTCTTTAATGTAATGGAGCATTTACCTATTCATCTACCATCCGAAGCACTTCTTTGAGGTCCTGTGCAGTATGGATGGATGTATCCATTTGAGAGGTAATTTTGAATATCCGCAATATGAAGTTTGCTTAAAATTTAGATTTATATACCAAAACAGAAATTAAATTAATTTTGTTATAGGTACTTGAATCATTTGAAGAAGAAAATTAGACAAAAAGCACGAGTAGAAGGTTCAATTTGCAAAGCGTATCTGGAAGAAGAATCTTCATTTTTTTTCTCACATTACTTTAGTAACGATGTGAAGTTATCGTTTGTCAGTATTCCCCGTAATGATGAAGCTGTTGAACATGATTCTTCTCAAACAATGTTATCTATTTTTAGACAACAAGGCCGACCTGCTGGGAAATGTGTGGAAATATGGTTAGACGATAAAGATTTCCATATAGCACACACATATGTTCTTTTAAATTGTGTTGAAGTTGCACCATTTGTCAGGTAGTACTAAATTCATGTACAATTTAATTATACGTATATATATATATATATATTAATTTTGATGGGAATAATACTTTTTTGCAGTATATACGAATCACAACATCCATCTGGCGATCTCAGTAAAGATTTTGCTAAATGGTTTTCAAAATACGTATATGATCCAAAAAACTCTATTGTTGACGAAGGATTACGACATATTGCTATCGGACCAAAAAGAAATGTGAAGACTTATCCAATATTCTTCGTCAACGGATTTAAATTCAACACCAAAGATTACGGGGCTGAAAAATTAACATATAACAGTGGTGTATTTGTTAAAGGCAGTGATGATCCAGAGGAGCATATAAAAGATTTTTACGGCGTCTTAACACGGGTTTTAGAGTTGACATATTATATACAACCTGCAGAGAAAGTTTTTTTATTCAAATGCAATTGGTTTAGCAATATTCCTGGTTCTGGAATTAACGTGCACAAAGATTACAAGCTCATTGAAATAAAGCATACCTCGCATTACCATAAGTATGATCCTTTCATATTAGCCAAGCAAGCATTACAAGTTTATTTTGCTCCGTATCCATCCTTAAAAAAAGATAAAGCTGATTGGTGGGCTGTTATTAAAACAAAAGCAAGATTTACATTTGATGGAAATAATATTCCAGATGAAGCAGCGTATCAAGCAGATCTGGATCCAAATACTGAAATAATAATAACTGACGATGTTGACGTAGGATCGTTGAATGATGAAGCGAATGTTTTAATTGATGCGTTTGAAAGTACCGAAGAAAACGATATAGAGTACGAGACCGAGTCTGAATCAGAAAACGACGAAGACTGATACATTACACTGTTTTTTAATGTATGCATGTATGATGTTTTATCTTGAGTAATGTATTAAGAATGATGAATGCGTTCTGTATTATTCTGAGCTATGTAATAATAATAATTTTGTTATGTATTATCATTCTGTTTTATTTTGACCTACGCTTCTTTCAGAGAGCTGTTTAATAATAATAATGATTATGTTCTGCATTATTCTGAGCTATGTAATTACAAAGAATGATTATGATGATTAATGGAACATGTGTTGTAATAATAATTTGTTTTCTTTTCATTATATGATATGATTATGTTTGTGGCAGATATGTCTCACAGAAGGCGCAGTACATCCCAGCCTTCTCCTTCGCCTTCTCATGGCGCGGGTCCCAACGGTACGGCTCGGGACTTTCGCCGTGAGATAGAGATAGTTCCCAAGAGTGTTGGGTAAGTATCTAAATAATTTCAATTAAATTATTTAAAATATATTAATTATATACATCAACATTTATACAGGGGTTTCGAAATAGAACCGGCGGATTACATTCTTCAAGTGTCAAAGCAATCCTATAAGAGTAGGATGTCTGGTTGCTGGCCTTATTGGGACGACATCCCAGGCGAAGTGATGAACGCTATAGTTGCTGATTTGATGGTAAGTATAATTTTATATTTCAATGTAAAATTAGTATACTGTATATAATTCAAATTATTTTCAATAAGCAGGCTGTAATACGTGTCCGCCCGGAAGATAACAATGTCTTCTTCAATCATTGGAATAAGAGGATGCGGAAAAATTACAGGGAAACTCTTTCGAAGGCCAAGCTAAGCGGAAAAAAACCCAGTTGGATGGGTAATGATGTTTGGGCTGCATTTGTCACCCACTGGGAAAGTGAAGCTGTCAAAGTAAGTTATGTATTGCTGTATTGTTAGTATTATTTATTTACATTATGTAAGCTAGTTGCATTATTAATTTAACTAACCATGTATTTAAATTAACAGGAAATAGCAAAGCGAAATAGTGCGAACAGAAATAAAAATCCAGCGTTATACCGCGGTGGGTCCAAGTCATTCCAACAATGGCGAAGGGAATTGGTAAATTCGTAATTGGAGTTTATAAACTGTAATATTATTTAATTATATTAGTAACGTTTTTTATTCATGTATAATTTCAGCATTCAAGAACCGAACAGGAGCCTACAATGGCCGAGGTTTTTAGAGTCACTCATGCGGTGGAGCAGACCGATGATGATGGGAATGTCACCTATGAGTGGACAGATGCGAAGGCTGAATCTGTTATGGTAAATATGTTTATTCGCAATGACAACTTTTCACATTCCTTTAGTAGTGTATAAGTAAATTGTATAGCTATATATTGAGTCAAATTTGTATTCGCAATTGCAGGGTAGATATGAAGCGGAGCGGGCAACGATGGCGCAAAGAACTGGACGGGATGATATTACGCTTCAAGAGTCCAATCAAATATGGGATAGAATTATTGATCCGCCTTCTCGCAATAGGCGTTATGGATACGGCAATCAGGAGGTAAACTGTTTTAATAACTTATATTTGAATTTAATATAGCCGTTGCGAGCGTGAATTAGAACTAGATTGTTTGATCGTTTTTACAGGCTCTTAACTTCCAGAGGGCTTACAAGAAATCTATGGCCGAAGAGGAGATAGCCCAGATGCAACGACAGCTGGACGAGATAAATGATTGGCGACAGAGCTTCTTGTCTCAGCAGATAGATGAGCACATTGCCGCATTCGTTTCAGAGCATGGGACCATGCCAGGGTCAGGTGGTTGTGGTGGTGGTGATGACGATGACGATGAGTAGGTATGTTTTGTTGATGGTTAATTTTTTTGGGCAAGATTTGTGGTTTTAATGGATATTTGTTGGACTTGTGTACTTATGTTTGTTGACGGGCTTGGTAGTTTGTTTGGTGTTTTGTGTACCTATGGTGTTGGTGATGGATATTATGTGTGAATGGTTTGAGATGTATTTTGTTTGGTTGATGATGAAATATTTGTGTTAGTTGATTATGTAGTTGCGTGATTATTGATGTATATGTGTTTTATTTGATTATTTGCGATGTATTTGGTTATATTATGGTTGGAATGGAATGTATACGATGGTTTGGAAGTGATTGTTGTGTTGTGGAATGGTTTGGAGGTTGGAAGAGTGAAAGCTAGCTGCTGGAAAACAGAAAAGTTCCAGACTTGCAACGGTTAGCAACGGCTAGCAACGGCTATCTGGTTCCAGGCTTGCAACGGCTAGCAACGGCTATCTGGTTCCAGGCTTGCAACGGTTCGCGACGCCACAGGACGATAACGGTTGGAGCTAACTGTTTCCACGTGGACAATTAGTCGTCGCTAGCCGTTGCTAAATTGGCAACGGAGCCGTTGCTATTGCCGTTGTTGGAGCTCGTAGCAACGACCTTATTAGCAACGGCAAATAGCAACGGCTAGCAACGGCCGCCAACGGCTAATTGCCGTTGCTATTGCTTCTGTTCCTTGTAGTGTAAAACATAATATGCACATCACGGAACTTGAGAAATAAAAATAAAAAATACAGTGAAAGTTCCTGCACAATGGCCTGCGATCATTGTGCTCTCTTTGGAAAGGTATTAAAAAACATAACATGCAGAAAAAGATAGGAAGCCACTAGCTACAATACTTGAAAGACACGCATTGTGTGTTAGATCATAATATTTTTGAGTAGGACTGGGAAGATTTGTTCAACAGAGGCAACAGAAAATTACCCAAATAATTGAGGTTAAACTAAGCAACACTGCATGTGTTCACTACTAAAAGACAATTGTTGAAAGTGCACATGCAGACTGTAGATAGCTGGCATTATGGGCCGGGTCAGAAACGTTTGTAGGGTCAGGTTACAGCCAGGTAAGCCTATAAGTATCAGGGCCACCGAAATAATAATTGGTTTTGAAACATACAACTAGGAACTTATAGAGGCACTTATAAATCACTACATCATATGTATACGGATATAATTTTCAGGGGCAATGAAGTGAGTTCGGAGAGCTAACCACTTCTCTAATAAGGTCAGTAGATAGTCCACTTGTACTTTTGGCTTGAAGTTTCTGAAATGATAGAGAAAAATCATTTTATTCACAAAAAGGTTAGAAAATGATAGTTGCACAAGTAATTAAATATGCTCACAATTGTTTGCTCAAATATTCAACCATGAAAAACCTTATAGATCATATCTAAATAAACCCTAAAAGCTAGCTTTGTAAGAGAACAGTGCCTAATCTATCTCGTAGCTTGAGTGGTTTTCAGTGTAAGCACCAATTGATACGACCGCATTAGGAAGAACTGACCCCTAAAAGAAGGGAGGATGCCTAATAGGTTATATACAATTCGATATATCTCATACACGATGTGGGACATATCACATGCCTCCAAAGGGTATCATGAAGCATTGAGATACCAGTGAAAAATGCAGAAATCGAACTTCTAGAGCAGTCCTAAGTCCTTGTGTTAATAATTCATACTGTAAGAGCTTCATTGCACATTTTTTTAAACGTTTACAGTTCATCGGAGTATCAAAAAATATGTAAACATCATCGCATTCACCAGCATCGTGATGCGCAATCTGCTTGGAAAGTCTTTGAATTGCAGACAAGTGGCAAAGAGTTCATCTCTTTCATGATATATCTACAAAAATCCATTTAAGAACAAGGTTGTTCACAATCACCACATTTCCTTACATGAACAAACTCCATTTCTAAAATGGTGAAACTTGTCATTTCTAAATCGAAAACGACCAATTTAGAAAATGAAGTTAACATACAAAATAGAAAACAATTTTTTTTTTATTTTCCGTGTTTTGAAAAATAACATAAGCACGTGAAACAAGTCATTCTTCACTTTGTCCCTCTATCCCCTTCGTCCTCCCATCCGTCTTTCTTTCATCCCCTCCGTCGTCCTTCCATTCTTTTCATATTTGACATATATATTGAAAACCGAAAACACAAAATTCGTTTTTAAACCAAACACTACCTAAGGCAGTGTTTGGTTCGTTGGTTTTAGTTTTGGATATTCGTCCATACAAAAATGCACGTATATTATCGAAAACGATCAATTTAGAAAACAAAGTTATCATACAAAATAGAAAACAACTTTTCTTTTTTATTTTCCGTGTTTTGAAAAATAACATAAGCACGTGAAACAAACCATTCTTCACTTCGTCCCTCTATCCCCTTCGTCCTCTCATCCGTCTTTCTTTCATTCCCTCCGTGGTTCTTCCATTCTTCTCATATTTGACATACATATTGAAAATCGAAACACAAAATTCGTTTCTAAACAAAACACTACCAAAGATTCTTCAGTCACTCTCAAACCCACAATCATTCCATTGATCAATCCCAGTCCAATGGTTAGCATCTCACCATGACCATAAGGCACACATTCCCTCTCCTCAATCCATCATGCAAACCATACCAGTCATCTCTTTCATTGTACCCCTCTTCACTTTTCACTGCCTCGAACAAGTTCCTAACTTCCCAATATATCCCCTCTGACCTCGGATGTAAAACATCACCAGTAGCAAACACGTGGACCTTATTCTTAATCTCAATCCAGCTATATGCTTTTCTACTCATCAATCCCATGTCTATAGTTAACCTTCTTAACTCATTTACCATTTCACTATTATTATCTAAAGTATATGTTACATAACATCACATAATTCTCCGCGTTTAAATGTTCTAATTCAATTAGCTCTTTAACAATTCGCTTTCCCAACTTTATCTGATGAATTTTACACCCATCAAGCACTGCTCTACGTACTAATGCACATTTAGACAAGTTCTTTTTCACGATATGTTTCTAAGTCTCCTTGTCACAACGAATAGATTTATCATTTCTTTGTCGGTATCCTAACTTGCATTTGCTTACATTTCTATACGATTCTTGAAAGATTTTCATTGGTGGGGACAAGTTTTGAATTATTTATGTTGGTTTATCTTACGTCTAACAAAAGTAGATTATATCACATAAATATTCATGAACATTCATGAATAATGTAAGCTTTCATATTTGTAAAAGACGCGTGAAATGTAAAGATTGATAGCTATAAAAGGCACGGAACAACACGTAATGAATGACCTTATGTATTTTATACAACGGTCATGCGAATTTAGCTCTAAAAAGTAGTAATAAAAAGAAAAAGGGAAAACGTAAACGTCTAGCCGACTCAATATAAAATAGTTGTGGGGAATGGAGGAAAAAATGGAAGAATGAAAGTGGTTGAAGCAGAACCAGGGCTTGTAAAGATGGGCAACAAAAGAGAGGCAAAGGTCATGGATGAGATTGCGACTTATATAATAAAAAAGACACGGTGTTACTGATACATATTATATCACAATAACGTGTTGATAAGTCGGTGTTGTGTACGATTGTCATTTTTGTATATATTATTGCATGGCCAGCTTTGTCATCTCTTTGCTTCAACATGGGCACACTGGTACTCATTCGTGACTGCAATTATTTTTATTGAACCACCAAGGACCATGACAAATTGAGAGGTAGATATCATCATATACATAAAATAATCATAAAGATGGACTAAACAAGAGAACAGCATCACTAACATATCGCTATAAATATATTTTTTAAAGGGAAAAAAACCTCAGTCCTACGTTTTCATATATAACCACCTTTTACGTACCCATCACTGTTGACAATAGCGATTAGGATATGCTACAGTTTTGGTAAGCTGGCAAAATTACATTTTGCAATTGTATAACAGTCTCAAATCAAACTTACATGTTGCAAGCAGAGAATACAAGCTATGTTGATATTTAATTCCATAGGTTACACTTTCAATGTTTTAACCGTAATATTCTTTAAGATGTTTTGTAATCCTGAAAATATGTTGGTCTAGTTGTTAATATACGATACTAATCACTTGAATATATGCATTTGATTCTGGAGAAAAGAATGTGTTATATGAATATGATTTAGTGGCTCTTCTACAGTAACATAATTGCCATAAATATATGTCACTATTAAGCATATCCTTAACAAATTGAAGAATGAGAAAAATTGAGGAAACTTGCAAAATCTGACTCATGTGACGAAGAATAGAGACGCGTAATACTCTTTCATTTAATTAACAATCTACTATTAACTCAAATATAGCTACTTTGTTCTTGATCTACTACACCAATGAACACATGCAATATTTATTGGAATTTAATATAGGACAGAGAGGAATGGATTTGTAGATAAAATGGAGTCGCCTAAAGTCCCAAATTGTGAGAAAACGTCGACGGTTGTTAAACACTGGATTATGTTTTTGTATCTAGAGGGAAGACAGGCGTGAGTCAAATCACACACTCCTTAGAACTGCCATGCTAATGTTAGCCAAAAAATAGGTCTAACACCCAAAAAAACTGTGCAGAGCCAATAATCTTGGATGTACTTATTGGCTATGATTATACGAGGATTTGTACTTTGATTCATTAATTCAGGTGACCAATACGATATCACAGATCAAATAAACAGAAACAGTAATAATATGCAAAATTATGAAGAAATATGAATGGAAAGGCAAGACACAAAGCATACAGTGTTTCGGCTATGCCAGACGTTCACCTCCAAGATGTTTTATTGCTGTTTTATATAAGTTTCCAAAGGTGATCATAACTATTATCTCGAAATTCAGTTGAGATTATAATGGTAGCACTTTCTCTTACATACAACATAGCAAAAGTCCAGATTTCTTTTCCATTGCATGTAAACTCGTCTTTATAGCTTTAGTGGGTTGTTATTGGGCCGTAGAGTCATCCTAATTCACTTAGAAAACATCATAGGTCAAGATCCAAAAGAATATGAGAAAAAACAGGTCGGTACCGACCCATCGATACCAATCCATGGATTCAACTGTTCTACCGGCAATTATTTGGTATATTTCTTGTTGCTCCAAGTGTTAGTCTTCCTTTATGTTCCCAAGTCAATTTCTTCCGAAGATTCACTGAGTATGATAATATGTTTAGAAGATTTGACGATCGCATCCCCGAAGTCAATTTTCCTTCCTTTTCTTTTTGCAATGTTTCATTCTCGATCGTTTAAGTTTAACATTCATTCCTTCATCATTTTGAAATGCAATATCATCAAATCGTTGCTTGTGAAAAATCACAAATAACAGGTAACGATAAATTTCTCGTTGCTATAGTATTATTGGTAAACTAATTACTATTTTTGAGCTGAGTTGGTATACTTGTAGAATTTGGGAGTCAGTATACTAATTGGGGAGCGAAGAATTGCTTTTTGGTCCCTTTCGTCCCATGGTTAGACATCATTTTTTCATGGCGAAGGCAAGGGTTCGATTTCCGTAAGGGATGGGTTCTTCTCGGTACCTTGGGATATACACCAACGGATGGATCAGTTGGTGAGTTGTAGCAACAATAGCATTACTCATACTTCGCTGCCCAGAATAAGAAAACTACTTCGCTACCTTGGCCTTTGGAAAACAACTTGCGCCTCATTACCTTGTTTGTTCAGGGTATTCCTTTCCATGTCGGGGAGTGTCTTTTTCAACGAATGTGGCTACTGCTTTGGTCTACAGCCGGTATATTAAGAAGTTGAGTCCCAAGTCCATTATACTATCAGTATAAACATTAGCCTTAGACAACTGACAAAGGTTTTTCTTTACTGCAGTTGGACAAACGTAGAAGCGAGCGTGGTAGCGTAGTTGTATATTAATAGGATAGCTCATGCTTAACACTAACGAAGGCAACAACTTTCCCTACGTTGTATTGATCCTAAAGGACCAAATAATTGATGAGAATGTTTAAACTGGGTGAAAGAGGATAGACCGAGATGTGATTGCATACCTACCCGGTGCCTGAGTACATGTGCAAGCACAGCAAAGCCCTTCTTAATTTAGTCGAAAACGAAAGGTCTAATAGGAGACTTCTGGTTCATAAGGAAACCGCAGACATGGGTACTTTTTTTTCAATAACGCTAAGTATATTATTTTAACGGTAAACATCTTTAATATTTTTTTCAAAACGGATGGTAACAACAATTTATCAATCTATTTATATAATATAAAGATATTCTTATAATCAGTTGTATTATATCTATTTACTAGAGCAATGAAGTGAGTTCAGAGTAAGGCGCACCTGAGTTTACATCTTCTCAATTATAGTAGGTTTGTAATCCACTTATACTTTTGGCTTGAAGTTTCTGCAATGGAGAAAATTCATTTTAAAAATGAGGCCTGAACAAATAATTAAATATGCCTTTACCTGAATATTTAATCATGAAAAATAAGATCATATCATGATATATTTAGTCTTTCTGTTAATAATGCATACTGTTGGAACTTCGCCACACGTTCTTTTAAAAGTATACAGTTTATCTGAGTATCAAAAAATATATAATCATAGCATCCACCAACATTAAGGTGATGCCCAACCTCCTCGAAAGTCCTTGAATTGCAGACAATAGGCAAAAAGTTCGTCTCTTTCATGACAAAACTTACTAACATGAAAAATAGCTCTAAACCACAACTGAGCGAAATTCTATTTAAGAACAGGGTTGGCAAAAATCACCACATATCCTTGCATGAACATAACCCGTTCCTAAAATGGTGAAACCTATCATTATCCTTCAAAATAATCTCTCGGCCCAAAGTTCTCGATACAAACTTAGCGAACTCATGGCAATTCCAACAAACTCTAAGATTCTTCATCACTCTCAAACTCACGTTCGTTCCATTGATCAATCCCAATCCAATGGCTAGCATCTCACTATGACCATAAGGCACACATTCCCTCTCCTCGTCTACATCATGCAAACCATACCAATCATCTCTTTCATTATACCCCTCTTCGCTTTTCATTCCCTCGAACAATTTAATAACTTCCCAATATACCCCCTCTGACCTCGGATGTGAAACATCACCAGTACCAAACACGTGAACCTTATTCTTAAGCTCAATCCAGCTATATGCTTTTCTACTCGTCAATCCCATGTCTATAGTTAACCTTCTAAACTTATTGACCATTTCAGTATTATTATCTAAAGCATATATGTTACATAACATCACATAATTCTCTGCATTTAAAGGTTCTAATTCGATTAGCTCTTTAACAATTCTCTTTCCCAACTTTATATTCTGATGAATTCTACACCCATCAAGCACTGCTTTATGTACTAATGCACACTTAGTCAAGTTATGTTCCACGATAAATTCACGTGCTTCAATGAAGTTTCCACCACGAGATAATAGGTTTACCATTAAGGCAAAATGCTTCAATTCTGGTTTAGATATAAACTTGAAAATTCTTTTACCTTCTTCAACCATGCATGCAGTGTTTGCAGCATGCAAACATGCGGCATGTGTAGTATTATCAGGTAAATATTTATCTTTTGCCTTCATTTCTTTGTATAATTTAATCCCTTGCTCTCCTTGCCCATGCAAACTATAACCTAATATCATTACAGTCCAAGATATGATGTCTTTATGAATCATCATGTAAAATATTGTAGAAGCATATTCAATACTTCCTGATTTGACATACATATCAATCAATGCATTTTCAACTACAACATTGTTGTGTATATGAAGCCTAAGTACTTTTGCATGTATCTCCTTCCCATTCTTAAATGCGGTCATTCTACCACAAGCAGGAAGCACACTCGACAAACAAAAGGAATCGGGTCTAACCGAGTCATAACACATTGCTCGAAAAATCTTTAAACCTTGATTAAACTCACCGTTTTTTACAGACCCATTAATCATAGTAGTCCAACTAACTAAATCCTTAGCTTTCATTTCTTCATACACTAATCTAGCATCCTCTATTCTACCACATTCAATATACATCTTCATAATTGAATTCCCAACCAAAACATCAGTCAAGAACCCGTTTTTCTTTGCAACTTCATGAACTTTCCTTGCACTTCTAACTGACTTTGTTTCTCCACATGCTTTCGCGACCGTAACAAAAGCTACCGAATCCAACTCAATTTCCACCTCAAGCATTTTATCAAACAATTCAAGTGCGTAAGTAAAGTTCGATTTTTTCAAGCACAACGTGATCAGAAAAGTCCACAAGACGGGGTTTTTATCACAGGACTTGCTTAGCAACGCAAAAGCAAAGATGGGTCCATGGAAATGTGCATACACCTCCATTAGGGAAATGAAGACATGAGTATTGGAGAGGAGACCGAGCTTTATAGCGAGAGAATGGATTTGAAGAGAGCAAGAAAAGAGGTCGCAATGTAGAGAAGCTTTGAGAGCTAACGGAAGAGTGTACGAATCCGGTAGCGAGCCATTGACGAGCATTGAATGAAAAGAGAGGAGTGC
Source organism: Allium fistulosum (assembly GCA_030737815.1). Lineage (NCBI taxonomy): Eukaryota > Viridiplantae > Streptophyta > Magnoliopsida > Asparagales > Amaryllidaceae > Allium > Allium fistulosum. The sequence continues at coordinate 1,360,480,864 of CM060902.1, read as the reverse complement.
TTGGAGTGGGTTTTGTTGAGAACGAAGAAGAGAATTCCATGAATATGTAGAATTTGGAAGTATTTGGAGTCTCTGTTGAGGTCGGGTTTTGGCGTTGGGTTTGTGTTCATAGGGTTGAGGAGGAAGAGAGGAGAGTTGAAGAGGTTGGAAGACTGACATTTTTGAATATTAATGTTTGCTAGTTATATTTTAACGTTCTGCCTTACGATTCATATTCCGTTTCTTCAAGATCCGTAAATAATTTTCACGCGGGGATTGAATCGAGCAGGAAGTTGAGCAAATCCTAGGATCGGAATTCCTGAGTAAACAGTTTCTACTTCGTAACTGGTGTATAAATTTTCCCTGCATTTGGATCTACCAGGAAACCCAGTTTTACTTCATAACTCCGACTAAACAAGTTAACTTCGGGTTTAGTACGTTTTAACAGCTTAATTGGAATTTTGAATGAATATGAAGAGGAAAAAAATAGTAAGGCGGGCCAAGGTACTATTGGGCCGAGTAAGTTTAAAATTAAAATGAATAAAATGCTTTCACTGAGAATTGAACTCAGGACCTCCCGCTTACTAAACGGGTGCTCTAGCCAACTGAGCTATGAAAGCTTTGCTTATTTGAAAGACAAATTAATATTATTAAACTTTCAACCGGATATCCTCTGTTATTGTCCCCTTAACCAGCTAAAGCGTTGTCCTTTACATTACAACGATCCCTAGCTACAAAGACGTTCATCTATTAAATTTTACACTATTTTTAGTTGTGTGCTTATATATATTATTAATCATGAAAGTATGTTTTGTATCCTTTAAAGTATGTTATTTGTATGTATTACTTATTGTTTCATATATTATAAGCTATTTATGATTATCAGTTATTTGTTGTAAATATAGTTGTAAGTTATCCCTTATGTTTCTTCTTTTCTCCTACATGATTAAAAGTTGAGATTTTGATGAAACTGGGATAGTCAGTTGTATAATATTTTAATTTTTTTATACAACCGTCTCTTTATTAGATGTAAATATAGCCGGGGATATTGAACAAAATCCACCCTTGGTAACAATGCTTTAAATGATTGTACAAATTGCCAAAAATATGATGTTAATGCTCGCAATCTAACTTTGAATTGATTGTTTTTGATGCATCATATTCAGAGACATTTAATTCAGATTTCTAGCTTTCATTAATAAACTCGATTTCGATAATAAATGTAAGGATCCGTCTTTTCAACTCTCATAAGTCGACACTAATATCTTCAAAGTATCCATGTACTGAACAACCAAGTGTCGGAAAAACAGATGGTTGGGGGAAAGAAGAAGAAAGAAGACAAGAAGAAACCAAAGAACACAGAATCTTACAACTCAAAGGAACAATATATAATAATCAATATAAAATTTTACATAATCATTTTCAATATGATATATCAAAGTCATAATAGTACAATGTCATACCTGGGACGGTTATAACTACCTGTCCCGACATAACTGATATAAATTTCAAGCAACACAGCGGAAATAAAAAAAAGATATGAGATACGTCTTGGATCTCCAACTCGTCTCCTGAACTCCAAAACATCCAAAGCTAATCTGAAAGCCTGCTCAGTCTAACCCGAACATTATACGAAAACAACGTCCGGGTCAGCCTGGTAAAACCAGCGTGAAAAACTCAAATCACAAGGAATTTTATTATAACTTATAAAATCCTTTGAAATCAAAGGTATCTCGTAAAACCACGCCGCATATAAACACGGACGTGTTTTTACCTTATGATAATCAAACCATTTTTATATAAAAATCCAGTAATATTATCATAATGTCTAAAGTTAAAAATATTTAATAACCAAGTAGCTGCGATGCATGTACATGACAACAATAATAGGTATACATTCAAAAATCGAAGGCATTTATTGGAGAATGAATTTCCAACAATGGAAAGGTAAGGACTACCTTCAGAAAGATACTCCTCTAGACGAAATGTACCCGAGGGCCTCGTCGGGACCCTCTACTAGCAAGACTAGCCTACCTCTGACCGGATAATACCGAACATGATCACCCCTTGGTTGTGATCAACAACCATAAATGGGCCCCGAAGCATACATATAAATATTGACTCTAGATAAGATGACGATTATACCCTAATGGGAGCGACCCATATAGCCTTGCAGCCTACCCTATTTTTGTCATTCCCGGGGTATGAGACTTTAAGGGGCCACGATTACCTTTTTCCTCATAGCAGACCATCTTGGAATGCTAATACCGCCTTCTAGGCAGAAATGCAATGCCAGCATTCATCCATACAGGTTGTTCCGGAATTGAACAAACATTCAACATTTACTATCTTCCATTTTGGAATCACCCGCATGAAGAATAGTGTAGCTCCATAGCATACTTCATAACGATCCACCACGAACGTTATTAGTTTGGAGTGGTTCAGATAAATCATACTTACCTGAAACTGGTGTCTCCCAACTAAGCGGTAATTCCCGACTAACTCAACTCCTTTTTTTTGGAAGTTGCAACAAGTATTCGAATCCTCACCGGGGAACTCGAATATACAATCGTACTTCCTAAGTCAAAACAGGTCAAGATTTGATAGTCGGTTATTTAACTATCAAATACACAATCAAACAATAATCCAAAGATTTAATTTCCTATAGCAATCACTAAGCCTCAAAACAAATCTTCATTTATAAAACCTCTTTTCAAAACGTTTATCAAAACATCATATGCTTATCTGACTAACATACACGTATATTCTCAAAGCATTGTGAAAGATTTCTCATTTCAAAATCATATTAAAAGGATCAAACAATTGTATTTAAATTAGAGATAAGGATAACTCCAAACACTATTCCTTCGGTGTTATGAATGGAACAAATGTCCACACCACCATAATTAAGAAGGTTGGTTAAGTGAAACCCCATTTCCAATTCTTTTATAAATTTCTTCAATAAATCCTTTTAATAAATCATTTCCATTTATGAAATCTCCTTTTACTTAAAATTCCAGATCCATTTATAAACTCTTTTATAAATATATCCAAAAATCATTTATAAAACTTCTTCTATAAATATCCAAAGTCATTTATAAAACTTCTTTTATAGATCCCCAAAATCAGTTATAAAACTTCTTTTATAACTCTCCAAAATCATTTATAAATCTCTTTTATTATTCTCCAAAATCATTTATAAAATTCTTTTATAATTCTCCAAAATCATTTATAATTCCCTTTCCTTAAATTATCATTTACAAATATCATTTGTAAATCTTCTTTAAATAAATCCTTTATAAAATATTATTTGTAAATACCTTTATCAAAATAATTGAACAACTTACAAAATCATTTAAAATACTTATCCTCAAATTGATATAGAATTAAAGTCAATTTAAAAACCATAACTTTTACAAATTTGGAAGGAGACTTAGTGACCACAATGGTACTAAATCAAGTTACCATTTTAATTAAATTTGCCTTTCAAATCACAAAAACAGTTATTAACATAAGCCAACATATATGTAAATAAAATCCATAGCCAAATCAGGGAATAATATGTCAATACAAACCAACTAGAAAATACATATCCAAAAAAACATAATAGTAGAATGGTGGTTTGTCCTGCTAAATAGATGTCTACATAATCTGTTAAGTTTAATATAGCAGAACGGGAATATATTCTACTAATAAATGTCCACATAATTAAACAATGGAGTTATAGCAGAACGAGGATTTATTCTGCTAAACAGATGTCAAGTTTAGTATAACCTAATCACATTTGTATGGTTACTTAATGGGATCGACAATAGAATCCCTTGTGGTTCAAAACTATTCTTTGTAAAAGAAAGTTGCCTTTGAAAAAATTGATCCTTGGAAAATAAAGTAATTAAGAACTTAAACCTCTTTTTAAATAATTAACTACAAGTTAAATCCTTTTTAAAAACATAATTAAATCTTAATTAAGTCTTTACTTAACTTAATTATTAATTAAGAAATAATTAACCTTTAATAAATAATTTGTTAATAAATTAAACCCTTAATTAATTTATAATTAGAATAATTTAATGCTTACTTAATAATTAACCCCTTACTTAATTAATAATTAATTAAAAATAAATCATACACTTAATTCATAATTAATTAAAAATTAATCTTACTTAATCAAAGATTGATTAAAATTAATCTCACTTTTAAAAGATATTAATTAGTAATTAATCTTCCCATAATTATAATCAGTAAACCTTGTTTAATACTTAATTAATTAGTAATTGCCAAACTTAATTAATAATTAATTAATAAATCTTTAATTAACTTCTTAATCATTATTAATTAAGTTTTATAAAATATTTCCAAAGTGTTTTAAGTATAAAAACTTAATTTGCAAAAGGTGGACTTTTTAGCGAAACTGCATCCATAGCGACTATTGCTATGGATGCCATAACTTAAAAACTTGTCATTGGCTTTCCTTTTTAAAACTTAACTCATGGAAGCTTGCTGTAATGACCCCACCGCGATACCCAGATTAGCAAAGAACATTATAAGTAATATCGTTTGCTAATCCGGAGAATACGGCTTGTTAAGGGTGATCGAATGTGAATATATCTTTATACTAACACTGACGCGTCATTTATATCTTTTCACTTAATATCTAAACTGAATTTGACGTGTACAGTATTAATACAAAGTAATAGACACACTGATTTCTCAGAATCAGAATAATATATCATATAAATAACAGTCACATATCACAACGGAATAAATCTCAACTTACACATATACAAATTTTGAGTTTACAAAATGAAATAATAAACTCGATTGTTATACTAGTTTAACAATTCTCCTGTTTTCAATATATTCACAAATTTCCTAAATGAGATAAATTAAAAAGTCAAAAGTATTTATCTCCTTGCTAGCCCAAACATTCAAAGGTCAACTTGTCCTGTAACTTGAAAAATCTCGGCCTGACCTGAGCAAAATAACACCTGGGTCAAACTATCTCTAAATATTCAATAGGGTGAGAACAGAATATAACACAAGAATAAACAACATATAAGTAAATACAGATGTTCAGGATATAACGAGTTAAGGAATTAATTTAACTCAGAACGGGGTTATAAGTTTAAGTCATAGACACGAACTAGTCACTAAACACAGAATAATTGAATTAACTTAGTTTAACATCCATCACAAGACATAAGAATATATATTTATTTCATGAACACAAGACACAAGAATATATATTTACTTCACGAACACAAGACACAAGAATATATATTTATTTCATGAACATAAGAACATGAATATATCTATTTATTTCACTAACACAGAATAGCCACAAAATCCAAATATCCAGAATCTAAGAGATCTTAATCCAAACTGATCGTAATGATCGTGCAAAACAATCGCAATGATTGTACTAAAAACCTGTGGCAAACAAACAAACAAATTGGTATCACTTGAACCCTGTGCAGTTAAAGCGCTCGGCAGAGTCAATGCGGCGGAGGTGCAAAAAGTCATAGCGGGGATACAACGAGGATATAGCGGATGACTCTAAAATAGCATATAAAACTCATACTTAATGTTTTTACAAATATATAAATGGTAATTAAGTGAAAAATTAACATTCAATTGAATTATAATTAGTACATAAATAATTTTAAATAAAAACATGTGCGAATATACTGTAAATAAACGTAAAACTGTTATATAACATAATTGAATTTAGTAGAATATTAGAGTATTTTCATTTCTGAAAATATATTAAAAAATCAATTAAATAAATTAATTTCATAATTTTTATAATGTATAAATATCATTTTTCAATTCATTTCTTTTAATGAAGATATAGCGGAAACAGCGGAATATAGCGGAAATAACGGGATATAGCGGAAATAGCGGGGCTTAAAGCGGAAAGGCTATATTTGGGGCTATATGAAAATATCGTAGCGGCATAAACCCGCTATGAGATATAGCAGGGTTATAGCGGGGTAATAGCGGGGCATTAACTGCACAGCTCGAACCGATTCGATATTAAGGTCGTACTCCGACCGGGGACACAGAATCACAGAATGATCTCAAGGATAGTCCATACCGATCAAGGTGATCGTAAAAACCATGACTCAATAACTACATTTATTTAATATTATTATATTATTATGTTCGAAAAGAAATTCAAGAACAAACTTCTTAAGGATCTAGCAGCCGCTTGTCGCACACCAAAAGAGAATAAACTCTAAAGTGCAAATACTATCACCTTCAGTGATCACTAGAATTAACCAATACGTCTCATACCGTATAGTGAACTCCAAGTATTTACTAAAAGCTAGTAAATATCGCTTATTACGGATACCACCAGAAAACCTGGATTATATTCTCTTTCGGATCTCGCAACCACTTATCGCACGCCCGAAGAGAAAACAACTCTAAAGTGTTAATTACTTCCCTATAGTAATCACATGAATTTAACCGAAGTATCCCATACTACCCGGTGAAATTCACATATTCACTAATGGTTAGTAAATTCCACTTAAATGTTCTATTCAATGAATTCATGCCATATTCGACGAAGCGTTGTATGAAAGCATTTAAACCAATCGATAACACTAAGTCGATTATTAGCACTCTCCACATTTATAGAACTAAGGTTCTCAAAGCACTTTTTTTCTCTTTGATTTTCATTGTTTAAAACACTTATTAATTTTTGTTCACAAACCTATTTATTATTTCCAAAAACATTTATTATAAAACCAAGATTTTTTTTCCATGTTTCCCAAAACCATATTATGATTAAAATTCCAAGAATTAATATGGTTCACAATTTATATTATCCTGATTGTCAAAAGATATATTAACTTATTACCACATTTCCATATTCCACAACTATTTTACTAATAAGTTTTATTGTAGAAAATAATTTATTGTTTAACAAGGTGAAATATTCATTTAAATTAGAATATTCCATAAACTTGAATTGGTCCAAGATTTCACTTAATTTCACAAAGCTATCAAATTTCCATACGTTATATTATTCTCAAAACCATATTTTAAAACCATATTTAATTACTCTTCCAAATCCATTTTGATATACATATCTATTTATTTCATTTAGACCAAATTTAGGATTTAAAGATCTTCAGTTTTGACGACCTAAACCTTAAAATTTTACAAGACTTAAAACATAAAAGTTCTAGCACAGAGTCTATGCTTTCCAGAACTTCAAGAATTATCAAATTCCGATAAGTAACAAAAAAGTTATGGCCAAAACAATTTCTCAAATTTAAGTTGATTAACATTGTTTTTCATTGACAGGCCAACGAAAAGAAAAAAGTTTTTTGACCATTTAAACTTCAAAATTATGCAAAACACATAACATGAAATTTATATCATAAAGTCTATGCTTTCCATAATTTTAAGAATCATTGAATTTCGATTAGTAATGAAAAGGTTATGATCAAAATAATTTCTGTGTTTCAAAGCAAATTTTAAAAACACAGCACATAGAGGTTATCTCTTCTTCAAACCCAAATTTCTCTCAGTAAACTATAGATTCACAAAATGTTATAAACATAAAAGTTATCCCTTATAAAAGTAGATTTCAACTGCAAAAATCCTCACTCAATTTCGATCTACCAATCAAAAGTTATGGTGATTTAACATCAGGTTCAACTAAGAAAATTGCACAGATCAGACCTACACCATCAGTTTCAAACTCAATTTCGACCCCCTTAACAGTAGAATTTTGTCAAATGATTAATAGAGAATTTGTATCTAACTAAAAGAAACTTCCACTGCAAAAAGATTGAGCTATTTTGGATAATTTTGCACTAAGATATCACTATTTTGCTACAGCGATTTTCATAAACAATTTTCAGCAAACAACATCAAACAATCATCCAAGTTCAATTTCTATCAAGCACACTAGAGTTCTCATAACCAAATCCATACAAATCAATTTCAATTTCAGAAATAAAACATGGATATAGAAATAGATTGTGTGAGTTACAAAATAACTCACCTTATAGCCTTGCTATTATTCTACTTTGTCTTCTCTAGTTTGTATTGCTCTTCTTCTTCCTCAAATTTACCCCAAAACTTCATTGAAAACAAAAATGCACTAGTCAAAAACTATGAAGAATTTAACACAAACGAATTTGAGAGTTGATGTACTATGGATTGAGAAACATACCTAACTTTTCCTGGAATTTATTGCAATTTATTTGATTTTTAAAGACCAATTCTTTAACCTAGGGCATGAGTTTTTTTTTTTCACTGAATTGTTTGGTTTTGAGAAAGACGAGTTCTGGTTTTAGCTTTTGAGAATTGTACGAATAATTTTTTCAATCTACTGACCTAGAGAAAATTAGCTAAGTGCTAAAATGGGCTGCCAATCCACTAAAGCCCAAAACCCACTTTTAATTTTTTTAAACCATGAATTAGAATTTACATAAACACATTTTAACTCAACTTTAATATTAATTATCTCCTAGGTTAAAACACATAAAAATTTATATGCATACATTAAAAATAAGTTCATCGACTAAGCTTTACAAAAAGTCAATAAAACATGAATTTAATGATCATTTGACCCTTCGTTTTATTTATTGAAAAAGACACTTTTAGCATATGCTAAAATATGAAAACATGATAATAAATCAATTTAACCCCAAAACCCATACTTTCTTTACCATTAAAAAATCATGAACTATTTCTTAATCATTATTACAATTTTATACAAGTCTTATATCAATAAATTCACAATAAAAACTCATTTCAACCATATTTTCTGTAAATTTAAATATTAAGGAGAAAGCACCATTATATTATTTTAACATATTTTCTAACATTATTTATGATTGGTATTTAATTATATTCAAAATAGAATTTTAAATTCTCTTTAAGAAGTGAAAATCATTTCTTAATTAAATTAATTCAATTATTCACAAAACTTGATTAAATTTCAAAAACCACACTTATAAATTAATTATCCACAATTTAACTTAATTAATTAGGTAATTAACAACAGGGTTGTTACAGACTCCCCCCTTAAAGAAAATTGCGTCCCTGCAATTTCCTTTAATGAAATAGTTCCATAGTATAAATTTCTTCTTAAACAATTATTTGCTAACATGTTTCTAATTTTATTTCCAAAACATTTAATTAATACCACTCCAAATTATAACGGTAAAAAAAAATCAAATTTTAGTTATCAAAATTTTCAAAAAAAATTTCTCAAAAATTTTCTAACGCCTTGAAAATATGAAAATTTTCGCCAGCATCTCCTTTGTGCGACTAGCGTTTAGAAAATTTACAATATGAATATAATTACATAATATACATCTCACCTCAAGGATGAGGCATCCATAGGGAAAAACACAAAAATGCGATATATAATCCGACATACGTACCTTATATTTGAAATATTAGCAAGTCCGCTAATATTCCTTAAGCAAACAATTTATAATCTTCTAAACGATATCTATTTAACTTCAGATACCTGCATCTAATCTCAAAAATTCATATTAATATTTAATATCAATTTCATATCATATAGGAGATATTAACAACTCATGATTATACTTTAGCTAGATTGATATCATAATATTCCATAACAAAAGAAATTCATACTTAAATTTTCAAGTTTTAATTATTACTAATGTCAAAATGTCACGTTCGATGTTTAGGAACCCCTATCGATAACATGGTGCCCCACATACGTCTCAGGATCCTTAAATAGCGTCCGGATAAGTTAACAGAATAGATAATCACAAGTTTAGATGCATTTATTTTATTATCACTAACATCCATGCATCCAATTTTAAATAAATGCAACCAAGCAATCAATTCCAAGCAACCAATCAACCAAAATATACATAATCACTTACAGCGAAACGATTGAATGTCTGGAATTCCGCTGCGCAACTCTGATTATTCCTTGATCATTTGAATATTAAACTTATTTACTCAAATTTCCTAGATTTTCTATTAAAAGAAAATAGTTCACTTTAATTTAATTCATTTCAATTTAATTCCAAAAAAATTAAACTCTAAAATATTTTACTCATTAATTTCCAAAAGTTTTAACGTACAAATTCCAATTTATCAATTTAAAATTTTTAAATCAATTTATGCCTCAAATGATTATCCCGATAATCATTTTATATTTCTATCCCTAACTAGATAATTAATATTTTATTTACCATACACCCCAAGGGACAAACTCTAAGCCATCTAGGTCTCAGATCCGTAATATTATATGCTATAATGTTCTGACACAGCTCTGATACCAAACTGTAACGACCCCACCGCGATACCCAGACTAGCAAAGAACATTACAAGTAATATCGTCTGCTAATCCAAAAAATACGGCTTGTAAAGGGCGATCGAATGTGAATATATCTTTATACTAACACTGACACGTCATTTATACCTTTTCACTTAATATCTGAACTGAATTTGACGTGTACAGTATTAATACAAAGTAATAGACACACCGATTTCTTAGAATCAGAACAATATATCATATAAATAACAATCATATATCACAGGGGAATAAATCTCAACTTGCACATATACAAATTTTGAGTTTACAAAATGAAATACTAAACTCGATTGTTATACAAGTTTAACAATTCTCTAATCTCAATTGTACATCTTATAAACATACTCACAAATTTCCTAAATGAGATAAACTAAAAAGTCAAAAGTGTTTATCTCTTTGCTAGCCCAAAAATCCAAAGGTCAACTTGTCCAGTAACTTGAAATGTCTCGGCCTGACCCGAGTAAAATAACACCCGGGTCAGACTTTCTCTAAATATCCAATAGGGTGAGAATATAATATAACACAAGAATAAACAACATATAAGTAAATACAGATGTCTAGGATATAACGAGTTTGGGAATTAATTTAACTCGGAACAGGGTTATAATTTTAAGTCACAAACACGAACTAGTCATTAAACACAGAATAATATAATTAACTTAATTTAGCATCCATCATAAGACATAAGAATATATATTTATTTCACGTACACAAGACGCAAGAATATATATTTATTTCACGAACACAAGACACGGGAATATATATATTTATTTCACGAACACAAGACACGGGAATATGTATATATTTATTTCACGAACACAAGACACAAGAATATATATATTTATTTCACTAACACAGAATAGTCACAGAATCCAAATATCCAAAATCCAAGAGATCTTAATCCAAATCATACTTTCTTTACCATTAAAATATGAAAACATGATAATAAATCAATTTAACCCCCAAAACCATATTTCTTTACCATTAAAAATCATGAACTATTTCTTAATCATTATCACAATTTTATACAAGTCTTATATCAATAAATTCAGATTAAAAACTCATTTTAACCATATTTTCTCTAAATTTAAATATTAAGGAGAAAGCACCATTTTATTATTTTAACATCTTTTCTAACATTATTTATGATTGGTATTTAATTATATTCAAAATAGAATTTGAAATTCTCTTTAAGAAGTGAAACTCATTTCTTAATTAAATTAATTCAGTTATTCACAAAACTTGATTAAATTTCAAAAACGACACTTATAAATTAATTATCCACAATTTAACTTAATTACTTAGGTAATTAACAACAAGGTTGTTACGCTTGCTAACTTTTTCAAACATAAATTAAGAGTTTTGTAAAACTAAAACAATGTTTGAAACTTGAAAACTCTTTTGATTTTTGAAAACAAATAACCATATTGTTTACATAAGGATTCCAAATTACCAAACCATACAAAGGTGCTAACTTTTCTTTGCATACTATACATACACTTACCCATAGAACATACAACACAACAATAACCACAAATAACCTAACAATCCAAAATTTATTACCTCCATAGCATATTTAGACTTATTTGTCAAGTCTAAGGCAATTTTCAAGCACAAGCACATAAAAAATCAAATACAAGCATGTAAGTAACCAATAACCAAATAATATCACATACTAGTGCTAACATAACTTAAAGATGAATTTTTTATCAAAAAATTATGAGTTTTGCACACCAAACTTTAGCAAATCTTTTTAAAACTTGAAAAGAGCCTAGGTATTTAAAAACCTTTACCAAAATTTGATTTCGTACCTAAACAAATCAAAGTAGGCTCGGCCAAGTTGTCTTGGGCTCGGCCAAGTTGTCTTGGGCTCGGCCATGATGCTATGGACTCGACCTGGTGCAAATAGGGCACGGAAAAGGGTGGTGGAGGTGGATGTAGGATTGATTTTAAAGGAGGAAGGTGTAAGAAGAAGAAAGGCGTGATTTTTAAGTGTTTTCAAGAATTAAAAGGAAGAAAAGAGTGACTTTTGTAACGATCCGCAAATTTATCACTTCGATAAATTATATTTATATTTGAAATATTCAAATACAAGATTTTATAACACAAATTATAATGTTTTGAACTATAAATAATGATGGTAAACTTGTTTTAGAAGTATATTAGCAAATATAGATATTTGCGGTTTTCATCCAAAAATGACGAAAACCAGTTTTCGGGAAAATTGAGATTTTCTCAATATTAGCGTGCACGGAACTGAATACATACACTTATCTATCCATTTATACAAGAATATAAAATAAAAATTATTTATTTTATTTTTTCAAAATAAAATATTTTTATGACATCATCAATGATGTCATCATTTTCAATAATCGATTTGTGAATTTAAATTGAGTTTAAATGATTTAATGATTGTTTTAAAATCAAATGAGGCCCTTTTAATTATTAAATAATAACAAGAATTTTATTTTAAAACTTTGATTACAAATATATATAGTTTAACTGAAAATTAAAATACGACCGGAAATCGAATTCTGGATTCACAACGATTTAACGAACGAAAGTTGTTTAAATTTTGTTTAAAATCGTTGCAACCTTGTTTTTGTGTGTTATGCACATGTATTCATATCATACATGCATATGTACATGCAAATGCACATACAAACATATATATACATATGCACCAAAAATATCTAAGATATTTTACCTTACTTCATCCTTAAGCTAAGATAAAGATAATTTGCCATCACCTTTCACCTCTTTACACAACAAGGAATGATGGAGAGGACAAGAACACATGGAGTTTCATATGGAGGAGGGGATAATGTGTAAAGAGTGATGGGAGAGGTGGCGATGATGGTGTTGTAGATATTTAGCTAAAAAAGGCTATAAATACATGTCCATATCCTCTCATTTTCTTTCACCATTCCATTCTTCTTCTTCCTTCTTCTTGAGCTCTCTTATAGCTCTACTTTAATGGCTTCTCTCCTTAGGAAATTTATGAAGAAATAATAGCAAAGAGAAAATAAAAATACACACACATATATATGTTATCATTCCACCTCAAAACCAAGGCAAGTTCACTCCCAACCCACTCTATAACCCACGGCCACCCCTCTTCCAAGCAACAAGGCCAAGCTCCACCACTTCCAAGGTCAAGACCGAATATATTAGAGGCATTGAGCTAGATTCGAGAAGCTCCGAAGTAAAAATAATGGAGAGAAGTGCTGTCAGATTTCTACCGGAATCGATTTAAGGAGTTTTGCAAAAGTTTGGTGGAGTGGAAAACATAATATGGAGTTTATTGAGACTCTTAATGGTTTTGAAATATAAAAAGGTTGAAATTTGAATATTATAATAACATATATTATAATATGAGAAAGGAAGTGAAAATAAATTTATTGAGGTGAAATAGCAAAATATAATTTTAGTTTGGTCAAAATAGTTTTAATATGATATTAAAGCAGTTTAGAAGTGTTTTGAACAAGTTTTGGAAAATTTAGCCAAAGTGGTAAAATCGAGCTCGTCGTGAAGCGGCAGTTCGTTAATTTTCCAACTTGAAAAGTTAAATCAAAGTGTAACATTCAATATAAATCGAAATTCTTTGTAATAAGAATTTTCCAAACTCATTAGAATATAGTTTTCAAATGAAGAAAGAATATCAAGATTTCATTTAGTAAATTTTGAGTTAAATCCAAATCAAGTTTTCAAAAACATCGCGGTTTGGCAGTTTTGGAAATTTAAGTGGTAAATGTCTTAAATGGATATTTCTAAATCTTTAATAATATGAAATAAATTTTATAAATATGCTAAAATGTTTTAAAATGGATTTGAGTTATAAAAATGGACATATATGAGATGGAATTAGTGTTTTGATCAAATAAGATTTAAATCATTATTCGTAGTAGTTTTTGCGACGGTTTTCCATAACTTTTGTAAATCATGGTTTTAACTTAATAGTTCTCCCCCAATCTTTTTAGTAATCTTTTCAAATGAATAATTAAGTATTTTGAAAATGATTTGGAAATTTTATAATAATATTAAAAGATTTTAAATAAATGGTTAAAAGAAAATTTTATAACCCTAATTTTAAATAAGTGATTTAATCTTGGCTCTAAAAGCCAACGAGTAGACCTAATTTTTCTATTTGTGAGATCTGGATGTGAGGTGCTTAAACCAAGGAGATTTTTCAGGAGCAACCAATGCCCTGGCTCACCTGGTCTCTTTCGTGGGCGAGGGATAGATAAGGTCGAAATGTCGAAAACGAGATAAGTATAAGAGATTTAATTTACATAATTAATTTCTTACAACTTGGATTGTATAGAAATAACCTTCTTATATTTGGTGTTAAATTCCGAAGAGGGAACTCCTACTATTTGTGTGAATTTAAAAGGTGATTTCACCGTTATTCGATGAATGGTACAGGTTGAATATGGAAATTAGTATTAAGTATAATTAGTCTAATTTCTATGGATCCTTTTCTACTCTATACTAATTGGTTTGGGTTTACAGTAAATGATGCCTTAAATAACATCGTTTTTGACCCATTTAAAAGTTATGGTTTGAAAATAAGAAATCTTGGTTAAGATTTAAATAAATGATTTGAAAATGTTTTCTTAATTAAAAGGTGAAATGATTTGGAATTATTCCAAGATTAAAAAGGTTTAATTTACCAAAGAATTTGATGAATGAGGCTTAATGGTTTCATATACTCTTAAGAAAATAAAAGAAAGAGTTTAAAAGAATATATCTCTGAAAGGTATTTGATTGATAAAAAGACAAATCGATTGGAAGTTGTTTGATAATCACCTATATACTAGACATCTTTTTATCGACGATTGGTTCGGAAAAACCGGGGTAGGATTAGGGTAATTCCAATCCGAAAACCACTTTGAAGCAAAGTATACGTTCAGAAATGAAGACATGTTGAAGACAATGATTTTGAAGATGGAGATCTTTATAATGTAGGGCTGCTTGCCACTAACCTCTAGGTTAATCCATATATCATATATTTATGGTGACAGTAGTACCTTCATTCTGAAAATCTTTGATTTGCAAGAACTACTTGCTATTGATCCTAAGGGTAATTCCCAAATAAGATTGAGTAGAAGGAGTGCCTTTGGTTTGTCCTTTGTAACGACCCATATTTTTAACTATTTTAAATTATTAAATTTAATATGATCATTGGATTTAAAACGGTTAGAAATAAAATTTAATGTTTTATTTATGTAAGTTATTGAATATGAACTTGAATAAAATTTTGAAATAACTAATTTCGAAGATTTTAGCGATAACAAGTATTGAAATGAAATTCTATGTATTTAATGTGTTGTAATCAATAACTTGAATTGAATAATAATGTTGAAATAATATGAAGTGGAAATAGTTGTTTTATTATTTGAATTGGTTTTAAAAGTTAAATAACTTGTATTGCAAATTTTAGCGTTTTATTGGATAATTAAATTGTTTAAAGTTAATAGTGCACTTATTTAAATAATTGAACTCTAAATTTAATATGAACGAAAATGGTATAGAAAGTTGATATAAATTTTATTTAAATATGAATGAAAATTTTTGACATTTAAAATTGGATTTAAAAGTGAATAATTAGAAATTGGAAATTTTATATTATAACTAACGAGTATAAATAGCCATTTTGGCCACTGTCTCGGATTTTGACGAAACTAGTTTCATCGGATCTGTATTAGTGAATTATTATAGGATTTCAAATTTCGCAGCGATCGGATTTGTCGTTTGGCCGTGCGAGCTTGAAACGCGCATAAATTATTAAAGAAATCTAATTAAATAAATTGATTTTGAAAAGCTATCTTCTGCATATGATCAAATTAGGCCTCGAGACTAGTTCCATTGTCGGAATGGGGGTTAAACATTACGATAACCGGGCGACACGAGTCATTTGGAGTTCGGAATTTTCGTGGGCTATTGGTTAGATACTTTCTAATACAATAATATATATTTGTTTTTCCTTACCCAACATACGTACAACCAACCACCAATTTGTCTCCCGTACCTTTTCCCCTTTCTTTTCTTTCTCTTCTCTCATTTTCAAGCCGTATATCGTATATACAAAAAAAAGGAAACAAAATCTCGACCGGAGGAAAAAAAAAGAGCAAGCATCGATCGCGAGAGTGTGCGAGGAGCGTAGTGGCTGGGGGGTGTGGCTCGCCTGGAGCTTGATGGTGAGGTCGTCAGTTTAGGGCTTGGGTGCTGGCAACGGAGAAGGCGAGATGGAAGGAGGCGTGCGCACGCAGGGCTGTTTGCGGCGGTGGATGTCGCGCATGGGGTCGGCGGCAGTTCGCTTGGAGCGACAGTGTCGGCGTTCAATCTCAAAAAAAGAAAAGAAATTGCTCGAGCGTGAAGAAGAGATGCGCTGGGAAGGAGAAGATGGAGCAGGCTTGCGTGCTTTTGGGTTCTTCTCGTGCATTAGGTCAAGAGCGTGAGGGAGGGGGAGATGCAGGTAACGTTTTGTATTATCTTATTTTATTGTTAATTTTGTTTATTAAAGTTTTAAAATTATATCGTATATTAATTATTGCATAATTCTTCTGTACGAGGTCCGTTTCGAACGAAACGAGAGGCGTTGGAATTGTATCAACGTCGTCTACTACTTAGCATTGGATTGGCATTTATTTGAATTTGAAAATATTTTCACCTTCAAATAAAGGTGAGTGTTTTATACGCTCACGATTGACTAAATTAATTTTTATGTTAGTCAAATTAATGTCATGAAGTAGTTTAATTTCATTGGCTGATGTTTGATAAATTAATTGACATTAGATTGATATATGAATTGAATTGACAAGGATTTGAATGGACAGTTAAATTTGAAATCAATTTGCCAGCTAGACGTTCGATATTGACAACTAATTAACTGTTGTGTTGTATTGACTGTTTGGATGATTGATTGTGATGGATGCAAATTGGTTGATATTTGGATGATCAGACGATTAATTATTTTTATATATATCCTGTTATCATCCTATATATTATTTATACTATATAAAAACTGTAAATCGAATTATTTTGAATAAATTAAGAAATAAGTTGAAATGATATATACCCATGACATTTATTTTGGATTGAAATGATATATATCCATCCCTGAATTAAATTGAAATAACCGATTCACTTTGCCATAGGATAGAAAATTATAAACGGACACCGAATTTGTTAAATTAGATGATTTTAAGATTTTGATTTAAAATTATTTAAATTGATTTTGATTTTAAGAAATAAAATCGAACTTTGAAGATTGGATCATTTTCGAACTTGAGCTCGAAATGTTGAAATTTAAACTTGTTAACAGGAATTGTTTGAATAATCGAAGTTGAGATTTTGAATTTATAATTGAAATATGATTTGAATTTCGAAAATTGATTTGTTTTAAAAGATTTGAACTTTTATTCGAACTTTTAAATATTGCAATGTAAAAGCAATTTAAATGGATATTTCAAATTTGGCTCGAAGTTGAATTATTTTAAAGGATTTGAACAATTAATTGAACATCGAAGTAAAATTTTGTTTAAATGATTTAAATCGATACTTTGAAATCGAACTCGAACTTGATAAAGATTGTAATGGTTTGAAATTGAGAATCGAATTGAAATGTATTCAAGTTGGAATTGAAATAGAAATCAATCGGAATTGAAAGAAAAATTGAATTAATTCAAAATCGAATTTATTTGAATTGAAATTGGAATCGAAGTAAAATTAGACTTGAACTCGGAATTGAATCGATTAAATTGGAATGGAAATTGAAAGTGATTTGAATTGAAATTTGGAATTGAACCAGTTTGACTTTGAAACTATGTTCAAGTAAATTATTTTAATATAAACTATTTAAAATATATCTTCTTAAATTTTCAAATTATTTTGATTTTCCAAGCTATTTACTATATAAACCATTTTCAATACTCAAACTATCTTTATATTAACTATTTTAACTATTTAACTATTTTAAAACTGTTCAATTATTTTCTAAAAATTCAAACAGATCAAAAGAGTGGAATGTTCATATTTAAATATTGGATTTAAAATACGAAATGGGTTAAATTGATGTTATAACCCAAATGGAAATTCGAAGAAATTTTGAATTGGAACTCAAATTGAGATATTAAGGCGAAAATGATTTTGAATTGAAATAGTATATTTTGAGTGAATATGATAATTTTGAAATGAAATTGATTTTGAAGCGAATATGATATTTGATATCAAGTATGTATTGTTTCCGAAATGTAAAAGTACCAACTGGTGTGTAAAACGACGTTTGGTTGTTAAAGAGACCGTGGCCTCTTATTGGCATACTCTCTGTCAATATTGGAACCACTTTAACAACTGTGTACGTGGAGAAGACTCTAGAACGAAGTGGTTGGATTGGCGTCATTTGCTGGATTTGAAGAAAGAGAACGATGATGGATAGACCCCGTCACATGTGCCAATTTGAAATGACTAAACATGACGGCTTGATAGGGCCAAGCGGGCTTGCTACCCCTAGCGGACATCCGTTCTTCGATTTTCTTGGACTTGGTCCATATTATTACTCTTGTTGTTGGTTTCAATTGGTGCACCTTGATTTGGGATAGCCTCCCTTTGACTCGATATGGAATGGATTGTAACGTCACGGATTTTGCCCGCTCAAAATCGACATCCATACTTTACATTGTACTCGAATGCCGTAGATTCGACCGTTCAAATCCGAGTCGCCGGGGCTTATAACGCAATTAAGTAAATAACACAGCGGAAGAAATGAATAATACATTGATATACAATATCTGGTACAACAGAGTGATACAATGAATATCAATATACATCAGAGATATGATACAAGAAATAGCAGCGGAAAACAAAACGATAACATCAGCAACGGATAATCTCCATCTTCAAAGCACCGATCCAGAAATAGCTCGAACTCCCAATAACGAGGCACAAAGATAAGCAAGTGCAGTCCATATCCAAAGACTGAACTAACTCCAGATAATCTACTCAACCTGACTATCTGAAAATCCCAACTCTAGACTGCCCGTGTAGAAAAATTTTGAGCATCCAGAGTTTAGGAAAAAAAACAATAAACTCCGGATCAGTCATGGGACTGGTGTAAGCAACAAAAACAGTTTATCTTTAAAAACAAATAGCAGAGAATTCTAAAGTTAATTCGAAATGCTTTTGGAAAATAAAACTACCATAAGGCCTCCCGCCACACACACAATGCAAACGCAGAATTGGAGGAGATTTCTCCTTATGATAGTCAAAGATGCTTACTACGCAAAATCAAATCATTTGGTTTGATATTATTATTAGTGCATAGTGTAGAAAACATTTTCGAAAGTAGAATATCAATCTTAGCCAACATAGACATTTTGAACTATGCCTACTATAGCTACCATCCAAACAGTGGGGCGCCACCATAAGTAGATGGCAGGTTCTACAACTAATACCGTACAAAGTTCGTATTTGGAAGATGGATTTCCAACAAATGGTCAGGCTAAGGAACTTCCTATTCCACGAAAGAAACGCCTCTGGCGGGACGCTCCGAGAAATAACATAACATTACGGTTAGATCTCTGCCAAACAAGGTCGGCTACCCCTTTTCCCAAGGGAATATACAAAACCTTAGATATGCCACCCCCGGTCCTTTGGGACCTTTAACCGAGGCGCCTCGAAACCAACATCACACATAATAAATAAAGTGTGTCCACATGAGTAAGTATCTGGGCTCCATACCATGATACTACCCTTTTCCAGAAGGAATGGTCATACCCTAGGGGAGCTACCCCTGAAAACCTTGCCGCACAATTCCAGTTTCGACCATTACCGGTTTGTGAGGCTCGACGAAGTCTCGTCCACAAAGCTACGCTTTTTCAAAAAGCCACGCTTTGGGTCAACAGATGATCAACCTATGATCACAAAGATAAATGATCAAACAAATGATCATATCACAAATGATCAAACATTGATCATCACACAGCAACACTCAGCATCCCACATTACCAAATTGGGATATATCGCTGATAAATTTCAACTACATAACCTCTAAGCTCGTACGTCTCAGAGAAGGGTGTTAAGCTAAGAGAACAAATTCTCCGCCACCAATAGATATGTATTTGAAAGAAATCGGCTTTATATCTCAAAGTGTAATGTCAGACATGTAACCATACAAGTCTGTTCCGGGTTCGAACAGAACCGAAGGCACTTCTCACGAAGCCCTTGCAAATCCGGATAATTTCCAATCACGTCCGGACTTCCCATCATAAAAAGAGTGATATAAATCTCTATACCGGAGCAACTCGGTGCAGAGACATTCGACAGGTTGTCCTTTCATTTTCGAAAATATCCGGTCTACAACACCGGTCTTCAAATGCTATCCATATACGACGTATCACTATTCGGAATGGGTTATATGACACAAATGTCTTTTCCCGGCTAACCCGAATAGTGAGCGCAATATTTAAAAATATATGGATATTGGGATTTCAATTAAGTCATAACTTATTACCCAAACTTCTCTTTTCAAATGGTTTAACAAATTACCATTTTCAAGTCTTTAAACCAAAAAAATTCATCTTAACAACCTACAACGGTTTAAACAATTTCCACATTTTAATCTTTTAAACAAAAGATTCATTCACAGATTTTCCAAATCAATTTCCATTTCAATTTAACTCGTTAAATCTTTAAATCAAAGATTTAACTTATATCTTTCAAAACAGTTTCATTTCGAATGGTTTAAATAAATCATCATTTTTAAATCTGTTAAAATAAACAGATTTAATTCATAGCTTTTAAAAAGAATTCATTCATAACTTGGAAAATTATTTTTCAATTCAATCTTGAAATTCCTTTAATTAAACTGGAATTTTATTTCTTATCTGAAAGCTTTTATTCCTTTAAAACAAACAGTTTTCATTTTGGAAATCTGATTCATTAATACAAGTTAAAGTCTTTGGGTTAAATCCAAATTCTCAAAATTATACTTTTATGGTTTAACTTCATATAAACACATTTATATCATCTTTAATCCCTAGTTTCAAATCATAGGATTCAATTTCAAACTTGAATTCAAATTTAAATCAAATTATTTAAATTTTCAAAACTCGATTAAGTTATTCAAAATAACTTTTATCTTTGAAATTCTATTTCAAAAGCTTTTCATTTTAAAACCCAAATTTCCAATTTCAAAATCAATTGAAATTAAAATTTTCAATTTCAAAAACATCAAATTTAAATTATCCGTTACTTAACCGATTTCCACGTGAAATCCATATTTGTGTGTGTATAGTGTAGTCCAGGGGTTTTAACACAATAGTGCAACACAATGAATCATCACATATCAAAATACAGGATATAGTTGATAAGCGATATAAACTATAATGCTTGTCGTTCATGCACAGACACAGATATATAAATATCACAGATAATAAATTACATCACAGATAATTTATCACAGATCACAACATAAATCAGGGTGTATCACAAAGCATCATATATCAGGGATATCAAACAATCAAGTCATCCAATAGAATCCAAATATCCATAGGTAAGGTCAGTTAATTGTCTGATTATAATTAATTTATACCAGGTTAATTACTTATGAATAAACTATAAATCTTGGTTAATGTGTTTGTTTTGAATTTTAACTATACGTATTTATTTTGTATCACTTACTCCAATCTTATATATTTGCGATTCTATTTATAACTTAATATCTATTATTATCATTTATTATTATTAAACCATTTAAACTTAGATTTAAACTCGAATTCAATATACATATATATTAACTTCAATTTTTTTTCATATATGCTTAAATACATATATATTCACATATATACAATATTTAACTTTAAAATGATTTATACATAATATATCTGAATCCGGGGAAACTCGCATCAATTTATAATAAATTTTACAAATTTTTATTCAAAAATTCTTTTAATTATCAATTTAAATAAATTAAAAATCTGGGGTCGTTACATGGATGTACGCGGTGGGTGGTCGTGGCTACCATGCGTACCACCAGCTCTACGGCCCGAACTAATAGTATCCTACCTTTGGCTTTGCCTCACGTGCCTTGTCATACTTCTATCCCTATACGATACCCCTAAGATTTTGGTTTAGTGTTGTCGTATCATGGCGCATCACTAACTTCCGACGTGCTATTGGTTGTCTCAAAAGCAAACTGTACGACAATGCTTAAAAACGTGTTAAGGGGAATTAATGTAAAGCCTTAACGCTAATAAAAATATTTATTTTTTTGGTTAGACATTATATATGTAGCGTATTCTACTATATATAAATATTTTGATGGATCCTTAAGAGATGGAAAATCCCGTAACATCTCTTGAGTTATTGCACGCAGGTTATACACTGGATAGAAGATGTGAAACCCCGTAAACATCTCTGACGCTATTACACTCATGTTATGTGATATCGATTTGACTCACATAAGTATATTTTAGTCCTGACTCGAGTGTTTTGTCTTTTCATTACGCTCGGGTCAGCCCTGAGTTTTTCAGCGCATTGAAGATCATTTTTCCAGAGGACGAAGATGAAGATTTGGTATATTATTACTATTATTACTCTCTACATCATGTTGTTTTGCTGCATTATTTATTTATCCCTGATGTATATATAACTTTGATAAATGCTGTATAGATTATAATCAAATGTATAATATAAACAGCTTCATGAACTGTTTATTTGATTATTATATTTTGTCGTTCCGCTGCAAGATTCTGTGTTTGTTTTCTTCTTCTTCTCTTATTTTTCTTAGTTAACCCCATTGATTATCTGTGTTTTGGATTGTTTAACTTGGACATGCATGGATTATTGTCGATTTAAACCTTCTGAAATGTGGGTCGTCACATCCTTCACCTGGATAACTTGTATGGATGAATGTTTGACATTGCATTTTTAAGACCACGTACATTGATCTCTACAAACGTACATCTGTTTGGTGGTGTAGGAGGTAACCCCTCCTATACTTAATACCCTTCTCTGAGGCATACGAGCTCAGATGCTATACTTTTGTGGAAATCAATAGTGTGTTGTTAGAAATGACACATGGCATTCTAAGTGGAATTTGCTTTGTGAAAAGCAAAGCGTGTCTTTGTGAAAAGCAAAGCGTGTCTTTGTGAAAAGCAAAGCGTGGCTTTGTGGAAAGAAGAGCGTAGCTTTACGAGCCTCGCATCCCAGGAATGATATGGGACACTATGTGGTCTGCAAGACATATATTTCAGGCTATTGGTTTTATTGATGATGGAGAAGTCCAGTAGTGTCTGGATGCTCAATGGTTTAAATGGACAGGTATCGGAGGCTCGACTGAGAAAGAGCAAGGACACCGAAATACACTGTTCCATAGTAGTGTAACAATGTAGTACGAAGGCTTGCTTGAGAAAAATGAATAATCATAGGAGACTAGGATGTTATGCGTGGATTTTGCATCGCGGGAAATGGCCACTAGTTCCCTATCATGTTGGAAATCCAATTCCAATATGAGCTTTACGGTTTTTGGTTGTATTCCCAAAATAGTTGTAATGCTTTGCAAATGTTTTAGATATCCATTAGGCATCATATACACCATTTGACATTATCCGGGTATTGATACCTACTTTGTGTATATATTTATTTGAAAATTTTATTCAAACTAATGTCATTAATGATAATATCAAATTGTTTTGGTATAAAGTATTTTGGTTTATTGTAAGGTAACAACCCCTCTGTATTTATGTGCGACGTGGTCTTACAAGATATCCTTCTTTTCAAAGGTTTTGATTGGCATAAATCTGATCCATGACATTGTCATATACATTTATAATTCGAGTTTTCTCGTGTTGGTTTATCAAGCGTGATCTGAGTATTTTTAATACTCAGGTCAGATCCGAGTAATTTCAAGTTTAGCTAAAGACGCTTGGAGTTTCCAGAGGAGAGCTGGAGATCTTCATCAACGTATAAACATATTCTAGTTTTTTCGCTGCATTTGTTTTGTTGTTTTTCAGCATTTGTAAGGACAATGGATCTATAACTGTCCAGGTTGGATCTAGGTTAAACTCTAATATTGTATTCAAAATTTTCCGCTGTAAAACATTTTGTGGTTAATAATATATGATTATTTCACTCATGCGAAATTATGTTTTCTACTTTGTTCTATCTTTATTTTCTTTTACCCTCGATCATCTGCCTTTCCGGCATTTGAATTTGCGGCACGTGAATACCGAGGATGTATTAGTGTCAATTTTTAAGAGTCGAAAAGGCGGATCATCACTATTTTTAAAATTTGAAATATTTTGGAAGCCATTAAAGAAGATTAAGAGCTTAAAAGAAGAAGATAAACTTTTGAAAAAAAAACAGAAAATGAAATGGAAGAAGAGAGAGAGATGGACTTTGTTTTTGTATAAATTTAGAAAAACAAATTACTAAAATACCCGTTAGTACACTACCCTCCACTAAGAATTTTCCACATCGTCACTTTATCACATCACTTCTTATATTTGTACTAATTGTTCCTATAACATCCCTCTCCGGACCATGCCTAAATTTTGACTCAGAAAAGACCTATCGAAACTTAGATCCATTCTAAGGTAAGCTATTGGTAGTAAAAGGAAATAACATTACAGAGCCAAAACTAAACTTTCAGAACTCACAACGAATGGAATAAATATAATAGTAAAGTTTACCCCTTTATTTCAAATTCATAACAATGTCAAAATACAAGATACCATCAAACCGTAACATAATCTGTTACAACAATAGTCTGAAAACGTAAGTATATATGAAAGCAAATAAAAATGGTAAATACTACCGCAAGTCCACCACCTTCGTCTCCAAGCGTCATCTTTTCCATCAACGTCTTCAACCTATGTTGTAATGAGAAGGGAGTCAGAACAACAATGTCTGGTGAATAAAAACCTCGAGTTTTACCTTTTCAGTACTTGGACAACATATCTCAAAATAAGAACATGTCTACGAAAATAGACCATTAAACCATTTAATACTTCTTTATAAGGAAAGGCGGCCGGTCCAACCACTTAATACCTTCCTTTATAGAAGCAGATTTCTAGAATCCCATATCCCAATCATATGTCAGAAACAGCTAATAATGTGAGAGACGATACTCAAGCCACTTTTACCTTTTATTATAAAATAGGTAGACTCTGGTCATTTAATACCTTAATTAAAGCAGACCCCGTCATTTAATATCTATTTCCAAGGTGTTCTCCTTAATGGTGCTATCTAGCTGACATTATATGGAATCTCTTAGGCCACTTAATACTTCCTTGTGGAAAATAGGAAAACTCTGGTCATTTAATACCTCAATTAAGGCAGACCCCATCATTTAATACTTATTTCCAGAAGTAAACCCCCCATTTAGACACCACCTAACATAACCCCTTGGCCATTTAATACTTCATCTAGAGAAAATAGGAGGGCCCTCAAGCAACAACTTAATACCCCAAGACTCCAAAGCAGGCCCTTCGTCTTATACTCATTATGACGTCTCACATTAGTCCGACTATTTGTAGGAACTGGTAACCAGATTAGCTGGACAGATTTCTCCTACATAATTTGGGACTAACCTCACATCATTACAAATATTTATCATTATGATATCTCACATCAATCAAAGTGTACACAACTACTGGTAGCCTAAAAGTGAAGGGCAGACTTCCGTCATGTAACTCTATTGACTCGCATCCCTATGACTTAGCCATACATCAATTACTCTCCATATACACACACATACACATACACTCACCTCGCATTTCATAAATAAAGCCTTATAAGGAGTCTACCTTATTACACCTTAAAATAATAATTAGGCTATATAAGAGTTTCCTCTTATTTCTGCCTACAAATCAATTACCTTCCAAATGAGGGAAAATAAAAGAAAATAAATGTCTGCCATATACGCAATAATTATACGTTAATTACACAAATAATGATAAATAAATATTTGCGCCTAATAAGTTCTAAACGCATGTATTTTATGCTCTAAACTAGCGTTTAATGTCAATTCCCTAACCAAATATTATTACAAGTCTTTTTTTCTTCAAATTCTCAAGATTTCAATATACCAATGTAAGGCATTCTAATATCCAAAACGGGGAATAAATATTCATAACCAAAACTGCAATAACAGACTTGTAAATAAAATAGAAACTTAATTTATTACACCAATTCAATAGAATATCCTAAACAATAAGAATTGCAATCTAAACTCCATATTCTATTCAACTCCTCTTTTACAAAAAAGCAGATAAGAATAAGTGGTGTAAACTGCGAATAGAATTCATAGTCTAATCCCCTTATTTCATTGAAGAATCATAATTTTAACCAAAGAAGAAGGAGAAGTGGAACAGACTATGAAATTATCAAAATTTGCATAAACGAAACAAATTCCATCAAATTAATGTAAATAATTGAGAATCTCTTCGAAATAAAAAGGAATTTTAGGGGATTTTATCTATCGTATTTTCGTAATCCCAAAATCTCTAAGGCATACTCAAATCCAAAAAGAAATACACTAAACAATTACTGAAAAGAAATACTAAGATTTCCACTTACAAATTAGCCTTAGCTTTACTTAAATGGATTCGTAGCCTTCCAATCTCTTCCAGAATCTCTCTCTTTTGGTATACACACACACAATAGGGAAGAGATATATATATATATTCATTAGATTAAGAATAATTGAAGAAGAATATGATAAGAATAGATTGGAGGAAGAAGAAATAAGTTGAATTCTTACCTGAATTGTCTATGAAGTTTTTGATACTTATTAGAGAGATAACAATGGTAGAATTTTGTTGTATTCTCCAAAATAATATGAATAAAAAGTGGAGAGGATAGGGTTCTATTTATAGGGGTTGAAACTCACCAGAACTGTAGCATGAAAATAGTTTTAAACGGAGAAATTTGGAGTATACAAATAAATAGCGCACCCCTTCAAACCCTAGCCGCCACTGCCAAAATTTGGCTTTGACCAGTTAGCCGCCCCTCTTCAACCGATCGACCGTTAGGGTCGACTGGTCCTAATAAAGGGGTCGATCAGTACGTTTGTTTTGGCAATGTTTTTATTTCCATTGCTTTTTAATTAATTTGATACTCTAATTAACTTTAACGTTGATTGTTGATTAAACATTTGATTAACCCACAAGCTAATTTTTAAAATTCAATCCCTAAATCTAAATTCCCATTTGTATTTGAATTCCAATTAATTTAATTTAAATCTGTAAACTTAAAACGCTCTTAACTTCTTTGTTTGAGCTCCATTTTTAGCATATTATATGTGGAAATAAATCAGAATTTCACCACGAGTGCAATGGAATAACTTTCATCAAATTCCAACTTTATAAAATTTTCATATTCAACCTTTATCATATTTAATTCAAATTACTTCATTTATTTATAGTTCATTTTATGGGGTGTTACATTCTCCCTTCCTTAAAATGGATTTCGTCCTGAAATGTTCCTAGGAGCGAATATGTAACGCACAATAACATCCATGTTATACAACCAAGTTCTCTACACAACCATCTATCCAACCAATAGTGCAATATGATTATATACTACAGCTCAATCCTAGCGTGATTATGTAACCGCGTCATGAAAGTATGTATGCAAATATCCTAAACATGTATAAAAATTTCTACTTGGGTGTAAAATGGTTGTGAAATAGTGTAACAACCATCTTATACCATCCAATCTAGCAACCATGATGCAACCAATATCCAATTTTGGAGAGAAAAATTACCAGTGAAAAGCTCAAGGTGAGCGCTATTCATCTTCTCGGTGGTCTCCCATGTGCTTTCCCCCAGATTGTCCCTCCATTGTACTCGGACCAACCTAATTATTTTATTGTGGAGTCTCCTAGTACCGTGCTCCATACTGCATGCGGTGGCATGGGGCATTGTCAGTTCCATCTCAAAATCCCCGAACTGATCAGGCTCTATTCAGTTACCGGTGTCATGAAGGCATTTCCTAAGGTGAGAAACATTGAAAACATTGTGGACTCCTGCCAACTTGTCAGGAAGCTCCACACGGTATGCCAATTTTCCTATTCTTTCCAGAATTCTGAATGGCCCAACAAATCTAGCCGTCAATTTTCCAAACTTCTCAAACCTAACAACTTTTCTAAGAGGGGAGATTTTAACAAACACCATATCTCCAACCTTAAATTCAAGCTCTTTCCTTCTTTTATCCGCATAAGATTTCTGATGGTCTTGCGCGACCTTCATCTTTTCCCCGATCAACTCTACTTTTTCGTGGTATCACGGATCAAATCAGGTCTGAGTAATACTTTGTCGATGGTTTCCCACCAACAACTAGGAGATTTGCATGGGCATCTAGAAATTGATTCAAAATGGGCCATACCAATCGTCGCGTGATAGCTATTATTATATGCAAACTTAACCAAAGGTAGATGCTGCTCCCAATGTCCTCTGAAATCCAAGACATAAGCTCTTAACAAGTCCTCCAAAATCCTATTCACCCTTTCTA
The DNA here is from genome assembly GCA_030737815.1 of Allium fistulosum. Classification (NCBI taxonomy): domain Eukaryota; kingdom Viridiplantae; phylum Streptophyta; class Magnoliopsida; order Asparagales; family Amaryllidaceae; genus Allium; species Allium fistulosum. The sequence goes on along the minus strand of CM060902.1, from coordinate 1,360,452,042 downwards.
TTTGTCCGTCAGTTTGTGGGTGATATGCCATGCTAAGGTTCAAAGAAGTTCCTAAAGCTATTTGTAGGCCCCTCCAAAACACGCCAGTGAGCAAGGGGTCCCTATCGCTGATTATGCTTACAGGAATTCCATGTAGATGAACTACCTCCTTAATATAAATCTATATGAGAGAGGCGCTAGTTCTATTTCTCCTAACCGGAACAAAATGAGCACTCTTAGTGAATTTGTCCACAACAACCTAAATAGCCTCATTGTCCTTCTGACTTCTAGGCAATCCTTCAACAAAATCCATTGAAATATTTTTCCACTTTCAAGTCAGAATTTCCAAAGTTAATAATAATCCACCAGGCTTCCCTTGCTCAGCTTTTACTTTCTGACATGTCAAACACCTAGCAACAAACTCGGTTATGCTTCTCTTCATTCCATCCCAAAAGAAAATTCTCTTCATGTCCTTATACATTGTAACGACCGAGAATTTCTGTCATTTAAAATTCGAATATTTAATTGATTTTAATATTAATAAGTAAGATTTGTAAGTTGAATAACTTAAATTTTGAATATAGTAATTTAATTGGATAATTAAATCGACAATTTTATATTTGAAATTCCAAAAATAATTGGAAATTGGATCCAATGTGTGTGAAAATGATTTATAAAGTTATATTAAATCATATTGGAGTTATAATGATGTTATAGAACTATTAAAATTTATTTAAAAGTTAATTTGTGAAAATTGAATATTTTAATATTTAATTGACGGGTGAAAATGACCATTTTTCAGACAGTCTCGGATTTTGACAAAACCCGTTTCATCGGATCCGTAATGTGAAATTATTGTAAGATTTCAAATTTCGTGTCAATCGGATTTACAGTTTGTTCGGGGCAAGCCAAAATGCATCGAAATCGTTTTAATCGATTTAATTTAAATTTGATCGTTTAATCCCGTAACTCACACATACGACCGAATTAGCTCCCAAAACACATTCCATTGTGTTCGGAGCGTGGGTAAAACCTTAAAAACGTTAGCCGGCACGCTTGATTTCGAGTTCGGAAAATTTTCGATGAATAGTGTTTTGCAAATTTTCTATATAAGGACCTAACTTTCTTCATTTGCACTCAAAACCCTAGAACTAAACCCTGGCCGCCATTTTTGTTTCTAAGGCCAGAAATCTTGTATCTTTTCCTCTTAATCTATCCCGATCTATAAACAATTAGCGAAAGTGTTCAACTACAATGTTGTAGCACTCGTCGAGTACTTTAGATCTATACTGTGACGATCGTGATCGACGCAACGTCGAGGAGGATATAGGCTCACGTTCATTTGTTGTTCACGCGCATTTTTCGATGCCAGGGGGCGGCCGAGTGGTGTAGTATTCATGGCGTGGGTAGGCGAGGCGACGAGCTTCGATACAGTGGTGGTTGATCGACCTGAAAACGATAGATGGTGGCGCGTTAATTCGATGAGAAACGGCGGCTGGTGGGTTCTTCGCGCGTTCAAAATCTGGTGGGGGGGAAGATGATAGTAGCGGCCCAGATTTTTCTCAAGCAAACAAACGGCAGATTTGATAGTAGGGTTTTGATAATAAAGAGAATTGTAAATTAATATATATTAAAATCGTATTAACTTTGAAATGCTGTAACTTGTTCATACGAGGTCGAAAATCGACGAAACTGGCGGCGCCGAAATCATAGCGACGAGCAGCTCGCTGTGGTGCAGACATGGGATCATTTCGAGCAAGTGAAAATGTTTGCGTTAAATCGAACATGTTCGATTTAATGTAAAAATTGAACGCTCGACATTTTAAAAAGCGAGGTGAGAACTCCTCAATCAATCGAATTTTGTTTTCGATTTAAATTTTAAATAGTTAGATTTAAAATTTGTTGATAGTGTTGATTGTGTGAATTGGATGATAAATTGTTATCTATTGTGTTAAATAGACCCTATACGCCGTATATTAAGCAGAGGTTATTTATTAAAAACATATACCGCGATAATTCCACCGTGAAGTGGAATTGGTATTATATATGTATTTGGAGTTGATTTTCCACATTATATAGCGGATGAGACCCTATTGCGCCGCATAATAGCGGATAGTATTTTATAAATCCCATATACCGCGATATTCCACCTCGAAGTGGAATTGGTATTGTGCTAACATCTGTGGATGCAGGGAAACAGGTTGGAGGGATCCAACTGGATTCCTCAAATTATATGAATTTGTTTCGTATGTTGTATGAATTTGTTTCATATGCTGTGTGATAATTTATTTATAATCTGTGTATGATTATATCTGTGATTGAATTTGTTGAAGGCTATAATTTAGCCGAATGTATTTTTGGTATCGTTGGATACCAGAAATAAATAAAATTGGATTTTTGAAATTAAAATTGGAAATTTTAAGTAAATTCTTTTGAAAGAATTGGTTGAATTTAAAAGAAGGAATTTAAAAGCATAAAGTTGATTTTTGAAATCTTATCGATTTATTTCCAAAATATGGGGAAAGATTTTTATAAATGGATTTTGAATAGTATTATTCGAAAGTTGGAGAATTTATTTAAAATGGAATTTTTAAATGGTTTGGAAGAGACAAATGAATTTATTTTAAAAGGTGATTAATTTTAGAAATCAATTTATAATTGATTTGGTATTTGAAAATAAATCTTTGGGGAATCGATATGAAAATTTATTTGATGTTGAATGAAAAAATTGATTTGTGTTGAAATGAATTTTGAAATCAATTTGTAATTGATTTGGTGTTGAAGTAAATTTTGAAATCAATTTGGAATTTGATTTGGTGTTTGAAATAAATGTTTGGAAAATCAATTTGAGTTTTGAAATAAATTTGGAAATCAATTGAAAAATTGATTTGGAATTGAAAGTGAATATTTGAGAAATCGATTTGAAAATCGTATAAAGGTGAATATTTGGGAATGTAAATTCAAAATGGGCTTTATAAAGGAAAGGGGAATTTTTTTTAAAAATAAACACTGATTTATTTTTAAAGTATGGAAATACGTTTACAGATTTGGAATGTAAATTTGAAATAAATCGATAAGGATTTATTAAATTGGTTTAAATGGACCATTTTGAAGTGAAAGTGTATTCTCACTATAAAGCCGAGTATATTTCCAAAGTAGCTTTTAAAATATAAATTTAAGGTTCTAAAGTTGGTTTTTGAAAGGAATATTTCGGAGAAAATGTTTTCCAAAAATATATTTTTGGATAGTGATATAAATTATTTTAAAATATTTGAACTCGGCAGATTTCCAATGAGAATGAATAAATATTTGGAAATATATCCCGTGTAGGAAAATTGATTTGAAATTTGTTTTCAAAGTGATGAAGTGTGAAAATGTGGTTTGAAATTGGTTTTCAAATGTTGAAGTGTGGAAATTATATATCGTGCGAAGATATTTGAAATTTAATAATTTAGGAAAAATTATTTAAATTAGTTGATTGTTGTGAATGTTGTTGATAGTTAAATAACCGACTATCAATATTTGCCTTTGAAATGGAACTTGATTTGTTTTTTTAAAAACAAACGCTCATTATCCGGTTAAGCCGGGAGAGGACTTTGTGCCATATAACCCATTCCGAATAGTGATACGTCATGAATGGACATTATTTGAAGACCGGTGTGAAGACCGGGCATTTTTGAAAATGAAAGGACAACCTGTCGAATTTCTCTGCACCGAGTTGCTCCGGTATAGAGATTTTTATCACTCTTCTTGTGATGGGAAGTCCGGACGTGATTAGAAATTATTCGGATTGCAAGGGCTTCTTTGGAAGTGCCTTCGGTTCCGTTCGATCCCGGAACGGACTTGTATGGATGTGTGTCTGACGTTACACTTTGAGATGTAAAGCTGGTTTCTATCAAATACATTTCTGTTGGTGGCGGAGAATTTATTCTCTTAGCTTAACACCCTTCTCTGAGACGTATGAGCTCAAAGGTTATGTAGTTGATGGTTACTAGTGATACATTCCCAATTTGGTAATGTGGCATACGAAGTGCTGTTGATCATTTGTTGATCAAAGCGTGGCTTTGTGAAAAAGCGTGGCTTTGTGAAAAAGCGTGGCTTTATGGACTAGACTTCGTCGAGCCTCACAACCCGGTAATGGTCGAAACAGGAATATTGCGGCAAAGGTTTTTAGGGGTAGCGCCCCTAGGGTATGTCATTTCCTTCTGGATAAAAGGTGATATCATGGTATGGAGCCCAGATATTTTACTTATGTTGATGCTGGAAATTTATTATACTTTGTGGTTGTTGCTTTGTGGTTGAGGATCCTAGGATTAAGGTCGGTGACGACCGGGGGATGACATAGCTCGTGTGTTAGTTACCTAGTTACAGCTGTACAGTGTGAGGTAGCGTCAGTGTGTTAGTTACCTAGTATAGTTGTACAGCGTGAGGTAGCGTCGGCCTTGTGTTTGCAGAGATCCGGTTAGGTTCTCGGGGCGTCTTTCCAGAGGCGTTTCTATTTCGGTGTAAGGAAGTTCCTTTGCCTGACCATTTGTTGGAAATCCAAAGAAACAATACGAACCTTGTACGGTTTTAGTTGTATTACCTGCTATGGAATGTGGCGGTAACCTGCTATTGAACATAGTAGCTATAGTAGGCATAAGTGCGAAATGTCTATGCTGGCTAAGATTAATATTATACTTTCGAAATGGTTTTCGACACTATGCACTAATGATAATATCCAATGATTTTGCATAGTAAGCATGTTTGACTATCATAAGAAGAAATCTTCCCCAATTCTGCGTTTGCATTGTGTATGTGGTGGGAGGTCTTATGGTAGTTTCATTTTCCAAAAGCATTGCGAATCTGTTTTATTTTCTTTGTGAAAATAACTATTTTAGTTCTCACACCAGTCACCATGACTGACCTGGAGTTTATTGTTCCCTTTCTAAACTCTGGGTGCCCATCATTTTCCACACGGGCAGCATAGAGTCAGGTTATCAGGTCATTTTGGATTCAGGAGATGCGGTGGAGCTCAGTGGCGAGCTGGATGGTGAGGCGTATCACTTGTATATGATATTATTTATTCCGCTGTGTATTCTGTATAAGGACAAGTTTGTATAACTGTCCATTGATGTATTGTGTGTATATTGACTCTGATGATGTAATGTATAAAATGATATAGTTCTTGATTTAAAGATTATTCATTTATCTATTATATGTTGTTCCGCTGCGATATGTGAGATTCTGATATTGTTTATGTTGTTTCTTCTTTCTTTTCTTCTATCTTCTTCTACCTCTTCTTTTAACCCTAATGGTTCAGTTTTCCGGCATTCGATTTCGCGGTATTTGATACAGTGGACGTATTAATGTCGACTTTCGAGCGTCGAAAATCCTGATCGTTACAGACATCTTATCTCCTCTGGGATGAATGGTCATCCTTGAGTGGTGACACTCCATAAGCACATCTCTCATCAATCATTGAAACACAAAGACGTACATCTCTTCTCAAACATCCCTTCCCATCAACTGAATATCTCTTAGCATGGGGAAAATGCTCTCATTTTCTTAATTTCTCTAAAATCTCTACCAAACCCTCATCCTTCACTTGCTTATGCCTTATACGATCCATCAAGGTTTTTCTAATCTCCATAACTGCTGGAAAACCTTGGATGGGTTATGTTGTCGGTTGGAGGTTAAAATTTGAGAGAAACTCCAACCGTCTCCATTCATATATAGAACCTACGGTAGCATGTCTCTGACTAAAGGCGTCAGCGACTACGTTCCCTTTTTTAGGGGTATATTGAATACTAAAGTCAAAGGATGCTACATACTCCATCCATGTTTGCTGCCTAAGATTCAAATCTTTTTGGAAAAATAGGTATTTGAGTGATTTATGATCAGTGAATAACTCAAACCATTCCCCCAAGAGAAAATGTCGTCACATCTTTAAGGCAAAAACAATGGCTGCCCATTCCAAAGAATGCACTGGATATCTTTTCTCGTGGTCCTTCAATTGTCTACTAGCATAGGCAACTACCTTCCCTTCTTGCATAAGAACTGCCCCTAATCCTATGCCACATGCATCTGTGAAAACCGTAAACGGCTTGGTTCCATCTGGAATAGTGAGCACAGGTGCACTAGTCAATGACTCCTTAAGCTTCTCAAATGCCTTGGTGCATCTATCATCCCAAACAAAAACTAGATTCTTTTTAGTCAATTGGGTTAAAAAGGCTGCAATTAGTGCAAAGTTCTTGATGAACTTCCTATAGTAGCCTGCCAACCCTAGAAAACTCCTAACCTTTGATGCATTACTAGGAGTCTTCCATCTTTGGACAACTTCCACTTTAGCAGAGTCCATAGCTAATCCTTTTTTCGAAACAATATGCCCAAGGAACCTAATTTAATTTTTCCAAAAGTGGCATTTAGAAAACTTGGCTTTGAGTTTGTTTCTTCTCAAGATCTCCAATACCTCCCTAAGGTGGTCCTCATGCTCCTTCTTTCCTTTAGAGAAAACCAAGATATCATCAACAAACACCACGACAAATTTATTAAGTTGCCCTCTAAATACTCTACTCATCATATCCACAAGTATGTTAGGGCATTCATCGGTCCAAAATGCATTACTTCCCACACATAGAGCCTATCTATAGTACAGAATGCGGTCTTCGGCTTGGTTTTCCCTATAATCCTCAACTGATGGAATCTCGTTGCCAAGTCTAATTGGGAAAAGACTTTAGCTCCTACAAGTTGGTCGAACAAGTCATTTATTCTAGGTAGAGAGTATCTATTCTTTCTTGTCAACTTGTTCACTTCTCTATAATCGATGCAAATTCTCAAAGAACTATCTGCCTTAGTAGCAAAAACAATAGGGGATCCCCACTTAGAAGTACTCCTACGAATAAATCTTTTTTTAAATAGCTTTGAGATTTGTTTATCCAATTCTTTTCTTTCTTTGAGGGCCTTATGTCTCAAAGGCAGAGCGACGGGCCTTGCGTCCTTTTCCAAATCGATTTGGAACTCAATCTTCCTATGGGGTGGGAGACCCGAGACCTTCGAAGACATCAAGAAATTCACAAAAAACGGGTACAGATAATGGCTGTCCAACAATAGATAGACTTAGTGAGTATAAATGGTTAAACTCAACTAAATCTTTGGGTGTACAAAGAACTTCTAGGTTAGAACCTCCACAACTCCTTAATCGTACTACCCTCTTATCGCAATCAAGAATGGCTCCATAATATGACAATCAACCCATACCCAAGATAAGCCCATACCCCTAAAAATTTAGAACGTATGCAGTATATATGAAATCAACGTCGCATATGTCTAACACTAGGTCTTTGTAAATAAGAGAAAGATGAGTCGAACCCCCAATGGGATTGGAAACCTCTATTGGGCTGCTGACCATTTGGGTTTGAAGGTTTAAGAAATTTACTACATCCCTATCTATAAAGGAATGTAATGCCCCTGATTCAAATAGGGTATGAATAGTAACCCTAAAAATAAGAGTTATACCTTCTAAAGCTGCTTTTCCTTGGTCTCTTGGTGGCTTACTAGCAATAGGGATGGTTTCAACAAGGTAGGCCTGTTCGCTTAATCTGTCGTTAGCCATCTTTGCACACTGATTCTTGTAATGCCCTTCCTCGTGGCAGTTAAAGCACCTACCTTTAAAGGCTTCCTTCATTAGACTTACCCTACAATCTTTAGCTTTATTAACCTTCTTTTGGCATTTCTTACACACCTTTCCATCCTTCTTAAACTTCCCCTTCGACGTCTTATTGGCCCAAAGCTACCCTTCGTGCAAACTTCTCCTTTTCTATTCCCTTATCTTCCTTATTGGCCACATGCAGCATTGTCATTTCTACCAACATCTCATACGTGGATCCAATGGAAACTTGGGTCAACAAAATTTCTCTTTGCGGGGAATTTAAGCCCTTGACGAACTTCATGGCCTTTTTCATAGGTGTGTCTATTAGGCTCATCCCGAATTTAGCCAATTCAGTGAACTTAGCTATATGCTCCTTAAGGGTAGAATCTCCTTGTCTCAACTGAATGAACTTTTACAGTTGCAAGCTAACCTCTGCTCTAGACATGAATCTTATCTCAAATCGGTCCTTGAATTCATCCCAAGAGAATATTCTTCCAAGGTGCTCATCAATCACAAAGTTCCACCAATTCAAGGCTTCTTCCCTAAGATGCCAAGCTAGTATTCTTCTTCTTAGCCGATCATCTCAACCAAGCTTTCTAAATACTTTCTCACGGTTGCTAATTCAAGCTTTAGCTTCCAAATATCCTTTAGTTCCATAGTATGTCTTCCCTTCCATATTGAAAAAGTCCTTACATAACTTAGGAAAGTCGACAGGATGGGGTGCTGCATCAGCGGGTGGGGCAGTGGGTGCTACTGGTGCATTGGAGGAATAAGAATCTGCTCAAAGGTTCTAATATATTGTTTAAACCATTCAGGCATTTCACGAATGGGTGGTCTTCCATGGGTAGGGTTCCCTTGTCCAAAAGAAGATTGATTATCAGCTACATCAACTATCTGTAGGTTAAACCTTTTATGACGATTTCCTAAGATAGTATTTATATGCTGAAAGAAAAGGGTTGCCTAGTGTATATGTGTATCTTCCGAAAAATAGGGTATATATAGAATTTTGAAAAAACTTTTTTCAAAATAATAAATATGTCTCTCATACGTATAGTTTTTCCTCGTTGACGGGGTATGCTAGGCTCTGATACCAAAGGTAACAACCCACCCTAGAACATGCCTAAATTTTGACCAAGAAAAGGCCCATCGAAACTTAGATCCATTCTATGGTAAGCTATTGGTAGTAAATAGAAATAACATTACAGAGCCATAACTAAACTTTCAAAATTCACAGGGATGGAACAAAATATAATAGTAAAATGTACCCATTTATTTCAAATTCATAACAATGTCAAAATACAAGATACCATCAAACCGTAACATAATCCGTTACAACAATAGTCTAAAAACATGAGTATATATGAAAGCAAATAAAAATGGTAAATACTACCGCAAGTCCACCATCTCCATCTCCAAGCGTCACCTTTTCCATCAACTTCTCCAATCCGTGTTGTAATGAGAAGGGAGTCATAACAACAATGTCTGGTGAATAAAAACCTCGAGTCTTACCTTTTCAGTACTTCGGCAGTATATCTCAAAATAAGAATATGTCTACGAAAATAGACCATTAAACCATTTAATACTTCTTTATAAGGAAAGGAAGCCGATCCAACCACTTAATACCTTCCATTCCAAAAGCAGGTTTCTAGAATCCCATAACTCTATCATACGTCATAAACAACTAATAATGTGAGAGACGATACTCAAGCCACTTAATACCTTTTATTGGAAAATAGGCGGACTCTGGTCATTTAATACCTTAATTAAGGCAGACCCCATCATTTAATACCTATTTCCAAAGCATGCTCCTCAATGGTCATTTAATACCTTAATACTTAATACTTATGGAATCTTTTAGGCAGCTTAATACTTCCTTGTGGAAAATAGGCAAATTTTGGTCATTTAATACCTATTTCCAAAAGCGAACCCCCCCATTAAGATACCACCTAACCTTGGCCATTTAATACTTCATCCAGGGAAAAGAGGCGGGCCCTCAAACAACCCCTTAATACCTCAAGACCCCGAAGCAGGCTCTTCGTCTTATGGCACATACTTGTAATGACGTCTCACATTAGTTCGACTATTCGTAGGAACTGGTAGCTAGATTAATGCTGGGAAGATTTCCCTTATAGAATTTGGGATTAACCTCATGTTAATACATATATTTACCATAAGGATATCTCACATCAATCAAAGTGTACACAATTGCCGGTAGCCTTAAAGTGAAGGGCAGACTTCCATCATGTCACTTTAGTTACCTCGCATCCCTATGACTTATTCATATATCAATTACTCTCCACACACACACACATTCATATCACCATTTTATAAATAAGGCCTTATAATGAGTCTTCCTTATTACGCCTTAAAATAATAATTATGCTATATAATAGTTTCCTCTTATTTTTGCCTATAAATCAATTACCATCCTAACGGGAAAAAATAAATAAAAATAAATGCCTAATTAACTATACCATATACGAAATAATTATACGTTAATTACACAAATAGAGATAAATAAATATCCGTGTCTAATAAGTTCTAAACGCATAGATTTTACGCTCTAAACTAGCATTGAATGTCAATTCCCTAAGCAAATATTATCACAGGTCCTTTTTCTCCAAATTCCCAAGATTTCAACATACCAAAATAAGGGATTCTAATATTCAAAACAGGGAATAAATATTCATAACCAAAAATGCAATAACAAACCTATTATTAAAATAGAAACTCAATTTAATACCCTAATTCAATGGAATATTCCAAACAATAAGAATTGCAATCTAAACTCCATATTTTATTCAACTCCTCTTTTACAAAGAAATAGATAAAAATAAATTGTGTAAACTATGAATAGAATTCATAATCTAAACCCCTTATTTCTTTGAAGAATCATAATTTGAACCAAAGAAGAGGAGAAGTGGAACAGACTATGAAATTATCAAAATTTGCATAAACGAAACAAATTCCAAAAAATTAATGTAAATAATTGAGAATCTCAACATATAATTGACTTTTCGAAATAAAAAGAAATTTTAGGGGATTTTATCTATCATATTTTTGAAATTCAAAATCTCTAAGGCATACTCAAAGCCAAAAGGAAATACACTAAACAATTACTAAAAAGAAATACTAAGGTTTCCACTCACAAACTAGCCTTAGCTTCACTTAAATGGATTCGTAGCCTTCCAATCTCTTCTAGAGTCTCTCTCTTTTGATACACACACAATAGGGAATAGGTATATATATTCATTCGATTCAGAATAATTGCAGAAGAATAGTGTAATGACCCAGAATTTAATCGCTATTTAAATGAATATTTAATTATATTTTTAAATAATTAATAAATGAAATTTTATTAACAAATAAAACAATTTTAAATAATAACTAATGATGATAAAATCATTTTCAAAATTTGTTTACCAATATATACAGTTCGTAGAGAAATAGAAAATGTGACCGAAAATTATTTTCCGAAATATTGATTCTTCATTGGTTAAAGTTATTAAAAATGTCATAACACTATTTTAAACACATATGCACACACTACAAACTATTTTAACATGATGAATACATGTGTATATGCATGTATATACATCTCTTTAAAAGTGTGTATATATAAGGATAAGAGAAAATATTTTATAAAGAAAAGCATACATATATACATATAAAAAAATCTTTTTCAACACATGGTATAAAAGGATATGGCATAAATAATGCATGAGAGAGGGGGCACAAGGTGGACGAAAATGAGGGGGAGGGGGAGTGGGAGTGGAGTGCATGCATGTATACATATTATATTATAAGCACTTATATATATCTTTTAAAAATTCCTAAGCCTATAAATATCACTACTCCTTCATATTTCTCATTTTACAATCTCCATCTCCACTTTAAATTCCTAAGAAGCTTGAGAATTGTAACGACCCGTATTTTTAACTTATTAAATTTAATATGATTATTGAATACAAATGGTTAGAAATAAAAATTTAATGATTTATTAATGTAGTTTATTAAATATTAACTTGGATAAAATCTTAAAGTAAACAATTTCGAAGATTTAGGCAATAACAAGTATTGAATGAAATTATATGTATTGGAAATGTTTATAATCAATAGTATGAATTGAATAATAAATATTGGATTATTTAGATGAAAATAAAATAATTTTTTATAACTAAAATTCATTTGAAGTTCAATGATTTATTAATGTGATTTATTGGATAATTAAATTGTTTAAATTTAATATTGGAAATTGTTTAAATAATTGAATCTTGGATTTAACATGAATGAAAATGATACCGGAAGTTAATTTAAATTTTATTTAAATAAGTGAAAATTGTTAACTTTTAAAATTGAATTTAAAAGTGAATAAACTGAAATTGGAAATTACTTGTCTTAATTAACGTGTGAAAATATCCTTTTTGAGCACTGTCTCGGATTTCCACAAAACAGTTTCATCGGATCCGTAATTGTGAATTATTATAAGATTTCACGTTTCGTAGCGATCAGACTTATCGTTTGGTCGTTCAAGCTTGAAACGCATAGAAATTAATTAAAGGAATTTAATTATCATAATTTGATTTTCAAATGCTATCTTCTGAATATAATGGAATTGACTCCCGATACCTATTCCATTGTATTCGGAATGGAGGTATAACATATAGAACACCAGGTGGCACGCCTCGTTTGGAGCTCAAGAATTTCGGAAATTAAAAGTCAGATATTTTCTAATTATAATAATATATATTTAATCTCATCCGACACTTCGTACACTTCGCATACTTTTTTGTCTCGCTCGAACTCCCCCCCTCCCTCCTTCATTTCAAATCTTGCTGAACAAAAGAGAAAAAGAAAATTAATAATAACAACTACACGCTGGCGGAGCGCGCGATGGAGGTTGAAAGGCATGGCGCGCTCATACGCGCTGGCGGAGCGCGCGATGGCGCACAAGGGGAGCACTCACTTGCAGTCGCGAAGTGGGGTTTTGGGTTCGATTCTCGAATCGTGTGAGCACATACATGCAGGTGGAGGCACGACGGCCTGAGGTGGTGTCGGCGGCGGTCTAAGATGCGAGCGACGATTCGTGAATAAAAAAAAAGCAAGCTTCTATCATGAACTCGAACTGGGAAGAAGGAGACGTGTGTGCGTGGGGTATGTTGCAAGAGAGAAGATTAGGGTATCAGATTTAATTATTTTAATTATTTTGTTAATTAAATTTAATTGTCTCGAATACTAATTAAATCGTAACTTTTGCGTTCGAAATCGGATTCGAGTGCGGTTTGTTGCATTGGATTCGTATCAAGGCCGTCTACGCTATGGAGATGAATTCGTTTCTATTCGCTTCATTTGAATTTTCAGATTCGAACGAAGATGAGTGTTTTTAACGCTCACGAATGACTAAATTATTTTTATGTTAGTTAAATTGTATTCATGAAGTGATTTAATTTTAGTGATGTTGTTTGGTAATTTAACTGAAATAGAAATCGACGTAAAAATTTATATGTTAGAAATTTTGAATTAATAGTTAGATTGAAACTGGAATTAAACTGCTAGTAAAATTCCCGATTATTGATAACTGGTTAATTGTTGTGATTTATTGACTGTTTTGGATGTTGATTGTGATAGATGGCTATTGGATGATATATTGGATGATTGGATGTTTATTTATTTTTATATATTCATGTTATCACCCTGTATATTATTTGACAGCATATAAAATGTTATCTAAATTATATTCAAATAAATTAAGAAATATGTTGAAATGATATATACGTATGACATTTATTTTGGGTTGAAATGATATATATCCATCTCTGAAATTGAAAATTGAAATAACCGATCACTTGGCCATAGGATAGAAAATTATATATGGACACCGGATTGGTTGAATCTAACGATTTTTGAATTTTTGATTTTAAATTATTTAAATGATTTTGGTTTAAAGAAATAAAAGAATCGAATTTATGGAAATTGAATTATTTTCGAACGTGAGCTTGAAATGTTGAAATTGAAATTTGTTAACAGGAATTGTTTAAAGAATCGAATTTGAAATTTGAAGTTATAATTGAAATATGATTTAAATTATGAAAATTGATTTATTTAAAGGATTTAAACTTTTATTCGAACTTTGAAATATTGCTAAGTAAAGGTAATTTAAATGGATAATTCAAATTTGAACTTGGAATTAAATTATTTTAAAGATTTGAACATCAAAGTTAAGTTTAATATAAATGATTTAAATCGATATTTTGAAATCGAACTCGAATCGACATAAATTGAAATGGTTTAAAATTGAGAGTTGAATTGAAATTAATTGGAGTTGAAATCGAAATTGAATTAATTTGAAATGGAAATTGAAATTGATTTGAATTGAAAATTGAGTCGATTTGAATTGAATTGAGATTGAAATTGATTTGAATTGGAATAATTGAAATTGAATCAGTTTGATTGGAATTTGGACTTGGGTCCAAATTTGTTGAATGGAAAGAGACAGTTTGATTCGAAACTCTTTTCAAATTAGTTATTTTGATATAAACTATTTAAAAATGTATTTATTTTAATATTTAAATTATTTCCAATTCAAATAGAACCAATAACACTAATTCAAATAAATATTTAAATTATTTTGATTCTCTAAACTATTTTACTATATAAATCATTTTCAATACTCGGACTATTTTATACTAAACTATTTTCACTATTTAACTATCATAACTTTTCAAACTATTTAAAATTATTCAAAATATTTCTAAAAATTCAAACTGGTCAAGGTTGGAATGTTTATATTTAAATCATGGATTAAATACGAATTGGGTTAAAATGAAGTTATAACCTAAGTTGAAATTCGAAATGGAAATTCGAATGAAATGATATTTTCAAATGAAAATGACATATGAAGTAAATATGATATTTTGAAGTAAATATGATGATTTTGAAATGAAAAGATTTTTTTGAAGCGAATATGATATTTTGATATCAAGTATAAATCGATTTGAAATATAAAAGTACCAACCGGTGTGTAAAACGACGTTTGGTTGTAACACTTCAACAATTGTGTACGCGGAGGAGATTTCAGAATGAAGTGGTTGGATTTGGCGTATGTTTGCTGGATTTGACGAAAGAGAACAATGATGATAGACCCCGACACTTGTGCCAATTTGAAATGACTAAAATAGGACGGCTTGACAGGGCCAAGTGGGCTAGCTACCCCTAGCGGACATCCGTTCTTCGATTTTCTTCTTGGACTTGGTCCATACTATTACTTTTGATGTTGGTTTCGATTGGTGCACCTTGATTTGGGATGACCTCCCTTTGACTCGTTATGGGATGGATGTACGTGGTGCGTGGCTATGATGCGTTACCACCATCCTTGCAACCCGAACTAGTAGTATCCTACCTTGGGCATTGCCTCACGTGCCTTGTCATACTTTTATCCCTATACGAGACCACTACGATTTTGGTTTAGTGTTGTCGTATCACGGCGCATCCCTATCCCCTGACGTACTACTGGGGCGTTATATGAAAATTGTACGACAATGCTTAAAAACGCGTTATGGGGATTAATGTAAAGCCTTAACGCTAAGAAAAATATTTATTTTACTGATTAGACATTACATATATAACGTATTCTACTATATATAAATAATTTGATGGATCCTTAAGAGATGGAAAATCCTGTAACATCTCTTGAGTAATTGCACACACGTTATACACTGGATAGGAGATGTAAAACCCCATAAACATCTCTGACTCTATTATACTCTTGTTATATGTGATATTGGTTTGACTCACATAAGGATATTTTAGTCCTGACTCGAGTATTTTGTCTTTTCATTATGCTCGGGTCAATCCTAAGTTTTTCAGCGCATTGAAGAGTATTTTCTGGAGGACGAAGACGAAGATTGGTATATTATTACTAGTATTATTCCCACATCATTCTTTTCTGCTGCATTGTTTATTTTGTTCTTGTTGTATGTATAACTCTGATAGATGTTGTATAAATTATAATCGAATGTATAGTATAACAGCTTCCTGAACTGTTTATTTGATTATTATATTTTGTCATTCCGCTGTGAGATTCTGTATTTGTTTTCTTCTTCTCTTATTTTTCTAACTTAACCCCATTGATTATCTGTGTTTCGGATTGTTTGAGTTGGACGTGTGTGGATTATTGTCGATTTAAACCTTCCAAAATGTGGGCCGTCGCAAAAATATACATTTATGGCCTCTCTTCGTTCTAAAGTAAGAAAAGTTGCTTCTTTTTGCTAAAAGTTTCCTCTTTAGTTCACAAAAACACTTCTACAAGCTCTACAACTCTCCTCTTCCAAAATACAAGTACCCAAACCCCACCAGCCTCTATGGCCGAGCCCAAGCTCCATATGGCCGAGCCTATTTAGGTGTTCGAGCAACCAAAGTTTTCAAATTTTGCAAGATCCTAAGTTGTTTTCAATTTTTAGCCAAAGTTCGCCTTGATTTAGTAAAGTTTCGATAAGTAAAACTCTTATTTTTTGGAAAAGAAAACAACTTGTTTTGATGAGCTATATGTTGTGAAATTACATGTTTGTTGTGTTGAAATATCATGTTGTTTTGATGGCATATGATTATAAGTTAGTGGTTGAGCTTGGATTTGTGAATTTGGTTGTTAAATGATATGTTTGGATATGGATATGTGAATGATTGATTATGATATGATGGTAGTGTGTTTATGAAAATAAAAACCAAGTTATGTGATGAAATGGTTATGAAGTAGAACTTTGAAAGGTCACAAAGAATTTGAGATCCATTATGGAACAAAAAGCTTGTTTTTCTAGTTTGGATTTAATAAATGTTTTTTTTCCAAGTTTTCACCTTTTGTTGAAGTTTCAAAACTCTTCCCTTTGTGTTTTAAAACATGTAGTAGCTAGAGTTAAAGTGAATTTTTTTCACCCAGAAATCAATTCTAGCGAACTGCGCTCATAGCGATAGACTGTAGATGTAGTTCGGAAAAATTCACGATTTCAAGTTTTAAAGTGATTTCTTTTGGATTGTTTTTGAAAACTCATTTCAAACAAATGAAGTAAGTAAAAAGGTTAAGTTTTTGGTTATTTAATAATTTATTTATTTTATTTACTAATTGGGGTTAATTAATTAATTAATCAAGTAATTATGTTAAGTAATTAGAGTTTAAGAATTTATTAACTAATTTAAATATTTTTAATCAAGAAAGTTTAAAATAATGATTAATTAAGGTAAAATAAAATTAATTTTTATTCAATCAAGTTTATTTACTTTAATTAATTATTTAACTAGAGTTAATTATTTAATTAATTATTTTTTTAATTAAAGGTTAATTATCCACTTAATTAGGGTTTAATTCTTAAATGAATGTTATTTGATTTAAGTCAAAAAAAATTATTTTTAATTAATTTTTGTTTAATTAAGGTTTAATTTTGACTTAACTAAGCTTAATCAAGGTTTAATTATTAGTTAGATAAATTAAGACCTAACTAAGATAAATTAGGATAATTTTTAATTAATTTTTGATTTAATTAAGATTAACTAAAGTTTAATTAAAATTTAAACTTATGATTTAATTAAGGTTTATTTGTTTTAAATTTTTTTTCAAACTCTATCGGTTACTTATTATAACCCAATTTCTTGTTCTAGTAAATTGTTTTAAACCAAAAGATCTCTTGTCCATGCTATTAAGAAGCCAAATGAATTAAAGTAGTTGTAATAAAACGTCGGCACGTTTTATTGAAAGTAAGTCGACTTGTACTTATCACAAATACCGCACTTCAGGAACATGATGAATATAAGGGAGTTGATTTAGATAAGCGGGCCATGATAATCTAAGCATATGGAAGTATGTTCATATGTAAACCTTTACATCCTAATAGTGGGATGGTCCACTATAAACAACTTGACCCTTTAAAATTATCGACTGTTGGTTTGGGGAGACCGGGATCGGATAGTAGCTATTATCTGAAAACCACTTCGAACCAACGGAAGCGTTTGAATTGGAAATAGTGAAGGCAAGGTCCAAGATGAAGATTTGAAGCGCAAGGGCTATTTGCTACTAATCCCAAGGGTGATTCTGAATTGGGTGTAGTGGAAGTAGTGCCTTCAATTCATTCATCTCCTGAATGACTTCTATGGATGAACGCTGACATTGGATTAACATCTGGAAGAGAATGTTAGCATTCCAAGTGGGAAGTGCTATATGTAAAAAGGTAAAGACTTAGCCTTAGGCCTCATCCACCGGGAATGACTAAAACAAGGGAGATGCAGCAAGGTTAAGTGAGTCGCTCCCATTAAGGTAAGGTCACTCCTATCTAGAGTCCCTATTATCAACTCATGTATGCTTCGGTGCGGTTGCTGATCCCAACCGAGGGGTGATCTTATTCAGTTCTATCCAGCAAAGGGTAGGCCAGTCTTGTGTTGGCAAGGGAACCCGGCGAGATCCTCGGTGTTATTTTATCTAGAGATGTACCATGATGGGCGGTATCCCAGTAACCCAGTCATTGTATGGAATCCATATTCCAATAAGTATCTTCGGTCTTAGTTGTATACCTATTATGTTGAAATTTAATTAATGTAATGATTTTGGCTATGTTAATTATTTACTTGAAAACCCTAGACATTATGATAATATCACTGGATTTCTATAATAAGTGTTTTGATCATCATGAGATAAAAACCCGTCCGTGTTTATGCTCGTCGTGGTCTTACGAGGTACCTTTGAATTTCAAGAGTTTTAAAGTAATAATTCAGTTATTAAAGTTTACTCACACCAGACCTATGTCTGACCCGGAGTTTTATTTTCTTCTCCTAAAAATCTTGGGTACTCAAATTTATATGAGTAGCCAAGTGATCCAGGTTTCTTACGGAAGCATTTTGAAGGAGCTGGAGCAGGTGGCTTCACCGTTAGCTAGTTATTATCTTATCCCGCTGTGTTTATGTATGGTCTATGTATTTTTATATGGACAGATAGCTATAACTGCCCAGTTAAAGGTTGTAATGTAATGACTCTAATGTATTATTATCATGGAAATGACTATGTAATATCCTACATTATCTATTATATGTTGTTCTGATTCGTGGTGAAATTCTGTGATTGTGTAGTTTCTTCTTACCTTTCATTTTCTTCTACTCTTAATGACTCGTCTTTCGGAGTAAGAAAGGCGGTTGTTACAAATAGGATAAAAATAGATTAGAGGAAGAAGAAACAAATAAGAAATAAGTTGAATTCTTACCTGAATTCTCTACGGAGTTTCTGAATCTTATTAGAGAGATAGCAATGGTAGAATTTTGTTATATTCCCTAAAATAATATGAATAAAAAGTGGAGAGGATAGGATGAAAATAGTTTAAAACGCACCATAACCGTAGGATGAAAATAGTTTGAAACGGAGAACTCTGGAGCATACAAATAAATAGCACACCCCTTCAAACCCTCGCCGCCACTGCTAAAATTTGGCTTTGACCAGTCGACCACCCCTCTTCAATCGGTCGACCGATCCCAATAAAGGGATGGGCCGGTTGTTTTGGAAATGTTTTTATTTTCGTTGCTTTTTAATTAATTTTATACCCTGATTAACTTTAACATTAATTGTTGATTAAACATTTGCTTAACCCCCATGCTAATTTTTAAAATTCAAACCCTAAATTTAAATTCTCGTTTGTATTTGAATTCCGACTAAATTAATTTAAATTCGAAAACTTAAAACACTCATACATCTTTGTTTGAGCTCCATTCTCAGCATATTATATATGAAAAAGATCAGAATTTCACTACAAACGCAAAGGAATAATTTTCGCGGTCAAATTCCAACTTTTATAAAATTTCCATAGTCAACTCTTATCATATTTAATTCAATTTACTTCATTTATTTATGGTTCATTTTAGAGTGTGTTACAGTTCCCCTTTAAACAAACATGCATTTAATGCATTTGTACTTATGGTGTAAGATGAAAGTGACATATCATGATTTCTTTTTTTATTTAATTTTTAAACTTATAAATTGTCACATCCTTCTTTTCACTTAAGAATACATATATTTACACTTCTAACATCCTTGATTAAATACTCATTATTTATATATAAGTGTGTATGTTCAAGTGTATTAAGGTGTTTTACAACCTTTTAACAACTTTTAAATGATCAAAAATCAGGATTTTTGAAAAAGCTTTTCGGTCACATTTTCTAGTTTCCTAACAAATTATTTTTTTTAAACAAAATTCAAAAACGAATTTTATATCATTAGTTATAAATTAAAAGAGGGCTATTTTAATTATTAAAACCATTAATTAAATATTTAAAATTAATTAAATATTCACAAATCAAAGCGATAAAATTCCGGATCGTTACATTCTTCCCCCCTTAAAAGAATTTTGTCCTCGAAATTTCACCATATGAATACCCAATATCATTCATAATTCCACATGATTTTCATAGATCATCCATATAAAAAATCTAATTCGATCACTATTCAAATACATAACTTCATTTCCAAATTAGTATCGCTCACCCGATTCACTAGTGCGGACTCCAATCAGGCTTCTTGACTAGAAACCTCCGTTCTTCTTACATAGCCATATACTATGATAGAAAACTTTGGTTTTCTATCAAGAAACCTTATCAAGTGCTCGCTATCAAAATTGAGTGATAAATCCTTATCCGGAATGGGGTAAAACACCTCAAGTCATGTACTCAAATCTTAGATCGAGAACTATATGAGAAATGGAAATGATCTACGTACAACTTACGCACCTATCTAAAGATTCTTATTAACCCATTTACCTTCTTACCCTCCCACAAATATTTAAGAAATCATTTCATGAAAATTCCAACTTAGATTCAAACATTTTTAAATGATACAGCTTATTTATGAAGTCTTTCATAAAATCATAAAACTATTAACTTGGATAATACCCTCATATATCCTAAGAGTATATATATGTATAAAACATCTGATTTTTAATTCTTTTCACTTTTAACTATTCAGATGTAGGCACAAAATAATTTTGGGTCTTTAAAACTAAGTCGACCAATTCAACCTCTTTACATATTTGGTCTGGTAAGTAGCTAAGAAGAGTAGGATGCTGGTATCCAAACTCAGTTCTAGTCTTCTAGAGTCTACTTTTTCTTGGACAACTCTAAGGTAAAGGTGTTTATTAGCCGACCCAATAACATTAAACAATATTTAACCTCCTAAGCGTAAAATCCAAAAGATACTGTTTATTAAAACCTATTTTATTAAACCTTCTTATTAAATTAAGTCAATTTTAAATCTTCGTTTACTAACCATTTTAAATCAAGAGACATTTACATCCTGAAAACTTAGAAGTCAAATACCTGGTTTTATTTCAAATCCCATTTTAAAATGAAACTATATATTTTAACTATAGAAAATATACACATAGCTCGAGTAACCCCAAAATGATACTAAGGAACTGGGTACTACCAAACAGTATCATACATTCCCTTACTTGGAAGGGTAATACTCAAGAGAAGTGTTTACCATCCGAACACATCTCTTTCCCACTTTAGGTTATTTTTGGGCCATTCGAACTTAAAAATACTTATTTTATTCCAAAACTTCCTTTTTGAGACAATACTTTACATATTTCCAACAAATATTTATTACCAAATTGCTTTGTGTTTGTTCGGATTTGAAGTTGTTTCGATCGTACAATGATAAAGAGAATAATTTACTAAGTGCACTACAGCGTTCATCTAAGCAAACATCCTATCATCACTTAGAATATTATTCAGATCGTCACAAAACAAATCGAAACTCATTACCCAAACCAATCCAAAGAAAATACTTCTTACTCAAAATTTCCATACCCAAAAATTTCTCTTTTCTTACCAAAAATACTTCCAAATAATACTATTGTTACTTTCCAAAACCTTGAAAACCATTTTTCAAAAGCAACGGGATTTAAGTCCTTAAGTTTCCTACTTAAATCTTTTTATTCTAAAGACCCATTCTCATAAATCCATTTTACAAAATCATTTCTTTTATAAAATCGTTTCTAATATTCTAACTTTCCTTTTAATAAACATCCCTTATTAAATCAAGTTTTAACCCAACATTAACACTGAACGTCTTATAATCAAACTGTGAAACTTAATTCATAAGGTGTTTGTCTCAATGTTCCCCGATTTCCTATTTACCTAACCCATGTTTTAAAAGGAGAAGCTACCTATAACACTCAACCATAGTCAATGCTCAAACTGGACGAGCATGACTAAACCAAATCCTAAATGATAATAATAGAATATTATCATTTCCTATTCAACAAGAATCTCAAAAATACTATACTATTTTTGAAAATCATTTTTGCATATATAAAATATATTCTTAGGTAAAAAATTTCATTTACTAATTTTAAAACAATATTGTGTCGGTTGGTCTTGTTCAAGTGTTTTGGAACCCCTATGGATAAAGTTGACCAGACGCATCGACCATAATTCGTAAGCCACTTATCAAATCAATTAACATAATATAAACATTTTTATATCCCTAACAAATAGACACACTTATATAATACACTCAAACTCATTCTAGGATGTCACTAACCCTATCTCTAATGAGTTTACCCTACTAAAGCCAAGGTTCTCGCTTAACCTTCAACTCTGATACCAAATGTAACAATCCTCCTTTTCGACCTTTAGAAGTCGACACTAATACATCTACGGTATTCATATGCCAAACAACCAAGTGCCGGAAAGACGGATGGTCAAGGGAAAGAAGAAGAAAAAAGACAAGAAGAAACTAAAGAACATAGAATCTCACAAAGCAAAAAAACAATATATAATAATCAATATAAAATTTTACATAATCATTTTCAAAATGATACATCAGAGTCATTATAGTACAATTGCCTACCTGGGATAGTTATAACTACATGTCCCTACATAACTGATACAAATTTCAGGCAACACAGTGGAAAAATAAAGAAATATACAAGAGATATGTCTTAAACTTCCACCTCGTCTCTTGAGCTCCAAAGAATCCCAAACTAATTCAAAAATATGCTCGGTCCGATCCGAGTATTACATGAAAACAACGTCCAGGTTAGTCTGGTAAAACCAACGTGAGAAACTCAAATCACAAGGGATTTTATTATAACTTATAAAATCCTTTAAAATTAAAGGTATCTTGTAAGACCACGCCGTACATAAACATGGACGTGTTTTTATCTTACGATGACCAAACAATTTTTATATGAAAATCCAGTGATATTATTATAATGTCTAAGGCTTAAAATATTTAATAACCAAGTAGCTGCGATGCGTGTACATGACAGCAATAATAGGTACACAATAAAAAACCGAAGGCAATTATTGGAGAATGGATTTCCAACAATGGCAAGGTAAGTGACTACCTTCCGAAAGATACACCTCTAGATAAATGTACATGAGGGCCTTGCCGGGACCCTCTGGTAGTAAGACTGGTCTACCCTGACCGGATATTACCGAATATGATCACCCCTTGGTTGTGATCAACAATCATAAATAGGCCCTGAAGCATACATATAGATATCAACTCTAGATAAAGCAATGATCATACCCCAATAGGAGCGACCCACATAGCCTTGCGGCCTACCTTGTTTTTCCATACCCAGGGTGTGAGGCTTTAAGAGTCCACGATTACCTTTTTCCTCATAGCAGACCATATTAGAATGCTAACACCGCCCTTCAGGCAGAAATGCAATGCCAATATTCATCCACACAAGTTGTTCCGGAATCGAACAAACATTCAACATTTACTATCTGTCATTTTGGAATCACCCTTAGGAAGAATAGTATAGCTTCATTGCATACTTCATAATGATCCATCATGAACATTATTAGTTTGGAGTGGTTCCGATAAATCATACTTATCTGAAACCGATGTCTCCGAACTAAGCGGTAATTCCCAGCTAACTCAATTCCGATTCTTTGGAAGTATGCAACAAGTATTCGAGTTCTCACCAGGGAACTGGAATATACAATCATACTTCCTGAGTCAAAACAGGTCAAGATTTGAAGGTCGGTTATTTAACTATCAAATACATAATCAAACAATAATCCAAAGATTTAACTTCCCATAGCAATCACCAAGCCTCAAAACAAATCTACATTTATTAAATCTATTTTCAAAACGTTTATCAAAACATTCATATACTTATCTCACTTACATTATGAAAGATTTCTCATTTCAAAATCATATTAAAGGATCAAACAATTGTTATTTAAATTATAGATAAGGATAACCCCAAACAATATTCCTTCGGTGTTAAGCATGGAACAAATGTCAACACCACCATAATTAAGAAGGTCAGTTAGGGAAACCTCATCTCCAATTCTTTTATAAATTTCTTCAATAAATCCTTTTAATAAATCATTTTCATTTATGAAATTTTCTTTTGCTTAAAATTCTAAATCCATTTATAAACTCTTCTGTAAATATCCAAAAATCATTTATAAAACTTCTTTTATAAATATCCAAAGTCATTTATAAAACTTTCTTTTATAGATCCCCGAAATCATTTATAAAAATTCTTTTATAACTCTCCAAAATCATTTATAAAACTCCTTTGTAATTCTCCAAAATTATTTATAATTTTCTTTCCTTAAAATATCATTTACAAATATCATTTGTAAATCTTCTTTAAGTAAATCATTTGTAAATACCTTTATCAAAATAATTGGAAAACTTATAGAATCATTTAAAACATTTATCCTCGAATTGATATAGAATTAAAGTCAATTTAAAAAACCATAACTTTTACAAATTTGAAAGGAGGCTTAGTGGTCACAATGGTACTAAATCAAGTTACCATTTTAATTAAATTTGTCTTCCAAATCACATAACACTTATTTACATAAGCCAGCATATATGTAAATAAAATCCATAACCAAATCAGGGAATAACATGTCAATACAAACCAACTTGCGGATGCATATCCAAAAAACATAATAGCAGGATGGTGGTTTGTCCTGCTAAATAAATGTCCACACAATCTATGAAGTTTAGTATAGCAGAACGAAAATTTATTCTGCTAACAGATGTTCATATAATTAGACAATTGAGTTATAGCAGAACGAGAATTTATTATGCTAAACAGATGTCAAGTTTGGTATAACCTAAGCACATTTGTATGGTTACCTAATGGTATCGACAATAGAATCCCTTGTGTTTCAAAACTATTTTTTGTAAAAGAAAGTTGCCTTTAACAAATCGATCCTTGGAAGACAAAGTAATTAAGAACTTAAACCTCTTTTTAAATAATTAATTACAAATTAAATCCTTTTAAAAAACATAATTAAATCTTAATTAAGTCTTTACTTAACTTAATTATTAATTAAGAAATAATTAACTTTTAATAAATAATTTGTTTATAAAAACCCTTAATTAATTTATAATTAGAAAAATTAAACGCTTACTTAATAATTAATTAATAATTAACCCTATACTTAGTAAATAATTAATTAAAAATAAATCATATACTTAATTCATAATTAATTAAAAATTAATCTTACTTAATCAAAAATTAATTAAAATTAATCTCACTTTTAAAAGATAATTAATTATTAATTAATCTTCCCTTAATTATAATCAATAAATTTTGTTTAATACTTAATTAATTATTAATTACCAAACTTAATTATTTAATAATTAATTAATTGATAAATCTTTAATTAACTTCTTAATCATTATTAATTAAGTTTTATAAAATATTTCCAAAGCGTATTAAGTATAAAAACTTAATTTGCAAAAAGTGAACTTTTTAGCAAAACTGCATCCATAGCGACCATCGTTATGGATATCATCACTTAAAAACTCGTCTTTATCTTTCCTTTTTGAAACTTAACTCATGGAAGCTTACTAACTTTTTCAACATACGAGTTTTGTAAAACTAAAACAAAGTTTGAAACTTGAAAATCTTTTGATTTTTGAAAACAAACGACCAAATTGTTTACACAAGGATTCCAAGTCCCCAGACCGTACAAAGGTGCTAATTTTTCTTAGCATACTATTACATACACTTGTCCATAGAACATAAATACAACAGTAACCATAAATAACCTAAAACTCCAAACTTTATTACATCCATATCACATTTAGACTTATTTATCTAAGTCTAAGGCAATTTCCAAGCACAAGCACATATAAAATCACATACAAGCATGTAAGTAACCAACAACCAAACTGTTAACGCAAAAATTTGAACGCTAACACCCGGTGTGTGTAATAGAGTCGTGAAAGCACCACCCGTTGGTATGGGAATAGAATACAATCTGAAAATAGCAGTAAAACGGTAAAAAGACAACAGATTTATAGTGGTTCGACCCGTAATTGAGTCTACGTCCACTTTATAGTCTTTTATTACTGATTTGGTTACAATTCGATACAACACACTTGTGAAATACGATACAATTTGATCACAAAAACAATCTTGACTACTAGCTCAAACTTTGATGAAGAAACTTGATGAATCCGTGTCGGATCTATGAAATTCCTCTCGAAGCTTGTTGTAGTGTCTTGAGTATTTGAAGATCTTCAAGTGTTGAGTGAGTTGAGAGTTCGGCAGAGTAACGACGCTTTAAGAAATGGTCGGCCAAAAGTCCCCTACTCGTTGGAGATGGTGGTGTATTTATAGGAGATGAATTCTGGACAGAAGTTTATCACCAAGTGATAGGTCGGCTACGACCCAAGGTAGGTCGGCTACGACCCAAGGTAAGTCATAGATCGTAAGTTGGTGATAGCATAAGGAGTCTGACTTACTTCGGCTGCCTTTGACTCTTCTGCACAAGTTGATAAGTCGTGCACGACTTAGTATAAGTCGTAAGTCGGCAGCGACCTAAAAGATGCGGCATTACATAGGTCGTTGATTGCTCTAAGCTGTTATTTCTCTTAAGTTGCTAGGTTGCAACTTTCTTTAGATCGTATGTATTTAGGTCGTTAACCCCTTTAGATCGTGACTTCCTTAACTCGTTAGGTCGTCCAAACCTTTAAGTCGTAGATTTCTCTTAAGTCGGTATGTCATAACCTGCTAAGTCGTTAGGTCATAAGTCCTCTTAAGCCGATCCACATCTTAAGTCCTAACTCTTAAGTCGACATTCTTTTTAGGTCGGCATGGAGTTAACTCGTTAGCTTTTAGGTCGTGGACGACTTAAGATGAGTCGTGAGTGCTCTTAACTCCTTAGGTCGGTAACTCCTTACAGTAGTTAGGTCGGAGCTTCCCTTAAGTCGTGGCATCTCTTAGGTCGGTTAATTGTTAGGTCGGCAACTATTGGGTCGTTAGGTCGTAGCTCTTAAGTCGCGAACAAAAGAGGATTAACATTTGCCCCCTCGAAGTATACGCCTAAATCGTAGGTCGTGTGCTTCGATTTTCTTAACTCGCTTTTTGGTTAGACTGTTAGATCGTGAGCGACTTAAAATAAGTCGTAGCTCATGGATCGTGGGTCGATTCACATTTCAATGCCCCAGTGTATAAATAGCTTAGGTCATCTCCTCTTTCACTTCACCTGTTTTATTATTCTGCTCAGCCATTAACGAATATTCGAGCTCTCGAAGACAAATCCAACTACTTGATCATCAGTTATCATCAGTATTACACTTCGTAAGTGAATTCAACTAATATCCAAACGTGATCATCGTTGAATCGAGGATCCCATGTTCATCGCCCCTAATCTGAGTTTGTTCATCATGCTTTATCATGAGTCATGTCGCATCCGACTCTCGACTTCCTTTAGCCACGATGTCAATGTGATCCTCGAATTCACTGCCGCGTACCAGTTTCACGATGGATTTGGGACGATTTGATGATGTTATGAGATGCGATTAGGAGACATAACTTAGGGTTTTTGATTCGAGCAGGAGATAGCTTGAAATCCCATTGGAGACGACCAAAAAATTCACGATCTAAAATATTCACGATTTAGTACTTTGTCCGGTTCAAGAACCCTTCCGACCTAACTTTCCTACGACCTAATTAATTTGCAGCATAGACCATAAGTCGCGGCCGAGCTTGGACTTAGAGAAAATAGTGCTGTTCAGACTTGAAGCCTTCATATATATTACGACTTAGAACCAACGGCTTAGCCTAACTCGTAGCATTTCCTTTAGATCGTGGACGAGCTACCACTTGCATATTGTGACCTGAGGGATTTCCGACCCGTGCTAAGTCGTGGACGAGTTAGAACTTATCATAACTTTCACTGCCTTGAACTTTAAGACTTGAATTGCCTGAACTTTGAAACTGTTGAACTTTGTTGCATTCTTTTACAGATTATCTATAATTCTAATTGCCTGTTATAACATTTACAGAAAACTGGGACGAATATACTGCCACTGACTGCCCACATCAAATGACAGATTAGTTGATAAAGAAAAAATCAAATTAAATGAACTGTATGAATGAAATGCTGTACAATAACCAACTCAAGTGAAGTATTAAAGCAAAATTGTAATAGTCAACTGAAACTGATTTGTTTGCATTAACACTGCACTTGAATATTAACAAGTTCTGAAATCTTGTAATCGACTGATTGTCAACTAGTTTAATTCCAGTTGTGTTTGCTTTTTATTTTCATTAGTTTTGCACAACACTTCACACTTTTTTAGGAAACGTGCACCTTCACATTTGAACATCCAGTTGATTGTGTAGAATGTCTTCTCAACAAGAAGAAGCAACAGCCCAAGCTGGAGAAACTATTCCTATCCCTGTTCCATTAGCTGATCCTCCAGAACGAACTTCAACTACACTAACATAAAAAGCTTTTCGGCAATTATGTACTCAGTTCGACATTGCTGAAACGGATGCCATACTGCCTGAGAGGAGTAACACTGTTGTTATACCACCTCATGGTTTCGTTGCCGTCAATCGCCACATGTGCATGAACGGAGCTATTCCTCCATTCAACGATTTCCTTTAACAGCTTCTCCTGCAATTATCAATTTCTCCCTTTCAGTTACATCCCAACGGATATGCTATCCTGATGGGACTTTGTGTGTTATTTAGGAGAACGTTGGATCGTCTCCCAAGCTTTGATGAAATTTGTTATCTGTGTTCTTTTGCCAAAAATAAAGATCATCCTTCTATCACGGTCGTGAGAAGTGCTAGAAACCGTAAGTTGATCATCGGTCTTTCGGACAGTGTTCACGGTTTTCTAAGCCAGTTTTCTACATTCGTTGTCCCCCGGGATTTTATGCCATCTGGAGAGTGGGAAGTATGACCATTTATCTTTTTCCTTTCCTTATGTTTTCTGAACTCTTCGAAGTCCGAATTGTCAAGTGTTAACTTCTTTTTCTACCATTTCAGCGCTCCCTCCTCCTTCTAGGGACCCTAGTCACAAAACAACCTTTGAGAGGCTTATGGCCGTGCCTGTTGAAGAGAGGAATGTTCAATTTCTACTGAAAGATGAGCTTTTCCACCAATTTGGGCTCTTACACCCTTCCCGCTCTATTCAGCCGCATGAAGTCCCCGATTCTCCAGCTAAGTCATCAGATGCCCCAGTTCCTGCTACAGAACCTTTACTGAAAGAAACCACTGCCGAGACTTCACTAGTAAAGTGTTCTGCTTCTACTGATGTTGTGGGACTGTCTAGCAAGCCAGCACTTGCTCCGATTATTGAAGAAGAAGAAACCTCTCAACATCTCGAGAAAGTTGATGATAAAGGAGCCGAGAAAGAAAGCCCCGCAAAACACGATGGTGACGATACCTTTGAGGGGTTGAGTGATCTGATGATTACTTCACAGGAGCTTTTCAAAGATGATATAACTAAAGCTACATCTCCTGCAACCGAAGCGACATCTACTTTGCAGCAAACTTTGTCGGCTCAAAAATCAACTTCCGCTTCTCAATCTATTACCACTCCCCAACCAAAAAGTGGTTTGTAGTTTGACGCGCGTAGTTCGCACATCACACACACTTAGGATGCTTAGCACTCATACGCACTTAGCTTTTCTACTTGAAGATTTCTAAGACTTGTCTTTTCTTCAATTTCAGGTTCTACAATGGGGCGAACTGGCTCGTATTATGACAACTTTCGGCGCTACGGAGGGCGCGATTCTTACGATTATGGACGCTATCTTCCCACTCGCAAAGAATCTGACGAAGAGCGTGCAGTTAGAAAAGCTCAAGAGAAGCGAGCTTATGAAGAGCATCAAAGAAGGAGAGACGATGACTCTCACAAAAGAAAATATCATGACGACAAAGGGAAGAGGCATGCTACCGAAGGCCCGAGTAAACGGGTTAAACTTAGTGAAAAGGACGCGTCTTCAATTTCTGAAAAGACTGACGCTCCTATCTCTTCTGATATTCCGGCCGGCTCTCCTCCTTTAAAGAAGTCCGACATCCAAGCAGTCATCAGCAGGCCCCAGTATCAGGTTAAAGACGGCCCTCCAACGCTTCAAAGTCGGTTTCCGAACTGGTGCTTAAAAGGAGTGCGCTTCGACCTAGATTTGGTCCCGATTGATAAGCAAGCCATGCTTAGAAATCTTGATGCAGTTAAGCTTGACATTGAGAGGATGTCACAATGGAAAAAGCTTGTTGATGAACTCCAGAGAGTCAACCATATGAATCTCGAAAACATGCTGACTCTGGAGAATGATAAGGCTGAATAGGATAAATGGTGCAAGCAGCATGACGCGGAGATGACGAACATCGCGGATGACAATGCAAGGCTTGAATCTGAAGTCAAGCAGCTTAAGGAAGATCTAGCCTCTTCTTCTGCATCACATACTCAAAAAGAATAAGTCTTTCAGAAGCAAGTGCGGGACACACACGCTGCGCAAAGGGATGCCGAAATGAAGCTTGCAGCTGAGCAGCACATTATTGAGAAATATCGCACAGAAAACGCTGAACTGCAGGAAAAATTCCACTCCCATAACGCAGAGATTGAGATGCTAAAAGCTAGGCTTCTTAAAGTTGAGAAGGAGCGTGATGACGCGGTTGCTGGACAAGTCGCGGCCGAAGAGTCTCACGAAGCCACTAAAGCTAGCATCGATTCTACTCTATTCGACTTTTATATTCACAGCGTCTTGGGGCGCGGGAGTCTCTCGTTCTTGGGACCAAAATATGAGATCACCCTAGCTGAAGTCTGGGAGGCTGCGATCGATATGCTCGGGGGAGCTGGCTATGACGAGACGACGCTTGAGGCAATTTACCTTGATGATGATGCTCGCGCAGCTCTTGCTAGAGAAAAAGAGCAACTCGTTGAAGCTAGAGCTGGAATAGTGGCAGAAGAACATTCAGAAAAGAAAATGTCTTTAACTGCCCCTGTCCACACTTCGATTCCGACTGATGTTGATATCGTTGGTTCCAGCTCACACTCTCCTCTTTCTGCAAAAGACGTTGAAGCTAAGCCCGTTACCACCGAGTCTCCCCTTTCCCAAATCGAAGAGAAGAGCCAAGAAGACACTGAGGCTGATAAATTTGAAATTGATTTGTCAAAATCGACTCCTCCAGGTAACTTCAAGTCAGATCTGGCTCAAGTGTATTCTTCATTTGATTCAATTGATTTGGATGAATTCTTTGCTTATTACTTAAGTCCTGGTGATCCAATATCTTCTCTTTTTTCGGAGAATACTGATTTCGACTTCTTTTCTTCTGTAGCAGAAGCTCCTGGCGCTGCGCACGCTTCCCCTCTTCCAGCTGTACCTCCTCCAACTCTTCAAGTTACTCCGGCTTCTCAACCAGGGTCGCAGGAGGAATAGATAGAAGCTCTCCAAGGCTTGGAGGATCCACCCGCTTCGCAAGAGCAGAAAGCGGAAGGGACGGAGGACAGCGAGAAGACTCCGGAGCAGTCATTAGATGACGATACAAAACTTTCCAAGCCGCTGACTCCGGGAAGTGATTCTTCTTCAAAGAGGAGAGGAAAGCGTGCACTAAAGAAGAAAAAGAGAAGTGCTTCAGCTGGGGAAGACAAAATAGAAGAAGACCCAACCACTCCTCCTTCTCCATCCCGCCCACGCCGGATTCCGAAATTAACTATCAGGCCAAGCAAAGGCTCCAAAGGTAGCGGGAAGAAGGAATGACAAGCTGGATTTTCTACTTCTTATTTTGCTTTTTGCATGCATCGACCGGAGATTGTGCGGGTACCGGTCCCCGCTTCTTTTTGTGATCTGCACAATGTAAAAAGTTTTCATAGTATTGAATAAAATAGCTACTTTACTTGTACAAATTTTTGTGTATGTGAGAATACATTTATTTCCTATTGTAATGTAGAATAAATGATTCTTTATTTACTTTAAATGATATTGCAGTAAGCTCGTGGTATGATGGTTGAGTGTTGTTTCTATTAATATAGTTATATGCCCCCGTATCACGGCTCACTGCGATATTCTATAGAAACTTGTATTCTTATTTTAGAGAATAATTCTTCCGATTTGAGGAAATACTATTCTGCTTTTAATAGAATACGTTTCGTATTGGAGAAATTTTTACTTTCTCTTTCTTTCTGAAGAACACTTCAACTTTTGGGGATGATCACTTTTATTTGTTAAAAAGTGGATTTTCCTATGCAGTGAAGTGAACTTTCTGAAGAATTTTTTGATTTGTTTAGTGCTTCCGAAGAAGGCTTTGTTTTTGTGCCTCTGAAGAGGGCTTATGTCTGGTACTTCAAGCATGGTGAAGTGTGCCTCCGAAGAGGTTTTTTGGTCTCCGAAGAGAAGCGATTTTGGTCTCCGAAGAGAAGCAATTTCGGTCTCCGAAGAGAAGCAATTTCGGTCTCCGAAGAGAAGCGATTTTGGTCTCCGAAGAGAAGCAATTTTGGTCTCCGAAGAGAAGCAATTTGGCATTTCAGCTCTGGTGAAGTGGGCCTCCGAAGAGGAGCATTTTGCACTTCTACACTGGTGAAATGTGCCTCCGAAGAGGGCTTTTTAGCATTTCAGCTCTGGTGAAGTGGGCCTCCGAAGAGGAGCATTTTGCACTTCTACACTGGTGAAATGTGCCTCCGAAGAGGGCTTGTGCCTCCGAAGAGGTCTTGTGATTGCCTGGAAGTTACTTTCTCATGGTTGAATGGATCCACGGGGAGGACGCAAGTTGCTTGATTGGATGTTCGTTTGCACAAACGATCGCAATTAATTAACAAGGGCCCTGTTCCTTCAGCTTGGGAAGGTGCCCCTCCGGTGGTTCCACCAATCTTTTTTGATTGAGGAAAGCACTTTCATTTTTTGGCGTGCCTCATTAGAGGGCTTTATCGGCTTCCGGAGAGGAGCTTTGGTGGATTGGTGTGCCAGGAGGGTTGCGTCTCAGAGGCGATTGGATCCACGGGACGGACGCAAGCTGTCTGATCGAATGCATCACGACCAGTTAGCAAGGGTCCTGTTCCTTCTGCTTGGGAAGGTGTCCCTTTTGTGGATCTACTGGCCTTCTTATTGAGAGGCATACCTCCTTTTGGCTGCTTCTGTGTTTGCCGGCCCATGTTTCCTCATCATCTGCTCATCAACGATCCTTTATTATTGTTTCCAAGCGCGTCTTCCTTTCTTTTGCAAGTAAATTGCTTTATCCGAAGAAGTAGACTTCACTGTTAAGTGACTCCACAGGGTAAACGCAAGTTACTTGGTTGGATGTCTTTTTATATTGACGACCGCAACCAGTTAACGAGTGCTTGACACAGTGGCGTCGCCAACTTTTTTATGTGAAGTTCCTCTTGTATGGGATTTGAGTCTGGAATTTTTGTCGCTTGGTATTTGCTTAATAAGTGATTTGTAGGGCTCGCTTGGCTTTGCGATGGGTGAGCTTCGCTTTAATGACCTGCAATATTAGATCGACATTTTAGCAATACATTTAGAGTATTTACACATCGAAATATAACAGGCATTTTGTAATAGAAAACACAGAATTCATAGTTTTTCATTATTCAATCATACTGATTTCTCAGCGATTTACAATGCAAAAGTTACACATCCATTATCATTTTACAAATTTAAGCAATGCTGTTAAGTAAAAATGGATGCTAGTGATTGTTGTTTCAGAATCTCCGGGTTGACTTTTCATTTGCACTAGATTCATAGCTTTGGATTTATATGCCAGAGAAAGTGAAAGATGCCCCAGCCGCAATTTTATGGACAATTAGCAGTCGTCCCAACTTCTGCCTGCTGGGTGTGGACTTCCTGTGACAACATTAATGACAAGCTTTTCTAAATCTTGTACTGCAGTGTTGTTGCGAGAATCGGATTGATGGGTAGGACGTTGTTGACCCTGAGTGGATGAGGTTGGATTGACTCCGCTTCTCTTAACGTATTGTTGGAGTTTAGCCTACTTCAGCAATTCTTCAATCACATTTTTTAACTGGCGACATTGGTCAGTATCATGGCCAGGTTGATTGTGAAATTGGCAGAATTTTCCATTACGCACTGCACCTCTCTTCATCTCAGGTGGCTTAGGATACCTGACAACATCCTTTGTTGCAAAAAAGATATTTCTTGGTGTATCAGTTAAAGGAGTAAAATCTGAAAGATCGAAGTGGCGGAGTTTCTTCTCATTCCCCTGATTCTTTCCTTCGTCGTTTTCCCTTTTCTGATTCTCAGAATCTCTTTTGTTAGAAGCAAGATCATTATTGTTGTCCTTAGCAACTAATACTTTTGCTGAGGCAGAAAGGTTTTCCAGGCGCATGAATTCATCGGCCTTTTTATAAAACTTCTCAAGGGAATTTGGTTCCTTCATTTCTAGCCATTTTCCAAATTCACTCGATTTATTGATGGCTCGCACCAAGTAGGTCAGGATCATACGCGGTTCTACATTATCCACTTCGGCTATAGCTATATTGAAACGGCTTAAGAAAGATTTGATTGATTCTCCGGGAGCTTGTTCAAGACTAGACAGTGACGTTATATCCTTAGCTTTTGAAGCATACAATCTGAACTGTTCTTTAAACTTTTGCGTCAAGTCGGAGAATTGATCTATTGACCGAATTGGAAGCTTTGTGAACCAAAGTAAGGCCACACCTTCCAAGTACACTGGAAAGTATCGACACTTAATCTCGTCTGACACTCTTGCACCGGTCATATGCCAATCGTACTTGTATAGGAAATGATTAGGGTCACTCGCTCCCCTATAGGCTTGGATGGTAGGAGGTGCAAATTTCCTTGGAAATTCTGCTTTCAGGATCCTTTCAATAAACGGAGTTCTGCTTGGTGCAAATCCCCAGTCACTCTCATTCTCTTCCCTCTGCATGCTCTCTTTCATGATGCGGCTAACCATTTCGGACAGGTACTCTTTATTGTTTAGAGACATCTCCGGACAGGCATCAGTCCTTCTCTCGGAAGCTTGCCTGGGCACATGTTCATGATAAGTTGGCTGCGGCATAGAACCCTCAGCTTGGAAAGGTGGCATTTCGGGAAAGGTTGTTTGATGGTTTTCTGGTTGACGATTTGCCCCGAGCAAAGCAGTTAATCTATCCATCATCAAAGCGTTTTGAGCTTCAATTTGTTGGTATAATCCAGAAACTGCGTCATCCAATTCAGCCCTGGTGACTCCAACGGTAGGAGTTGCTTGGTCTGCTGTCGGGGGAGCGGAAGTCCCTTCATGAGCATTTCTGGATCTGATAGGTCTACCTCTTCTTCCAGGAGCCATTATTTCAGATCAACTTCTGGTTTTTAAGAGAGGTTCTTTTTATAAGTCTTTGCGAAGCAACGGTGAAAATCTTCCTGAGTTCGATTCTCAGTGAAAGCACCAAAATGTTAACGCTAAAATTTGAACGCTAACACCCGGTGTGTGTAATAGAGTCGTGAAAGCACCACCCGTTGGTACGGGAACAGAATACAAGCTGAAAATAGCAGTAAAACGGTAAAAAGACAACAGATTTATAGTGGTTCGACCCGTAATTGAGTCTACGTCCACTTTATTGTCTTTTATTACTGATTCGGTTACAATTCGATACAACACACTTGTGAAATACGATACAATTTGATCACAAAAACAATCTTGACTACTAGCTCAAACTTTGATGAAGAAACTTGATGAATCCGTGCCGGATGTATGAAATTCCTCTCGAAGCTTGTTGTAGTGTCTTGAGTATTTGGAGATCTTCAAGTGTTGAGTGAGTTGAGAGTTCGGCAGAGTAACGACGCTTTAAGAAATGGTCGGCCAAAAGTCCCCTACTCGTTGGAGATGGTGGTGTATTTATAGGAGATGAATTCTGGACAGAAGTTTATCACCAAGTGATAGGTCGGCTACGACCCAAGGTAGGTCGACTACGACCCAAGGTAGGTCGACTACGACCCAAGGTAAGTCGTAGATCGTAAGTTAGTGACAGCATAAGGAGTCTGACTTACTTCGGCTGCCTTTGACTCTTCTGCACAAGTTGATAAGTCGTGCACGACTTAGTATAAGTCGTAAGTCGACAGCGACCTAAAAGATGCACTACACCACAAAAGGCTTTTAACAGCGTTTGATAAACGCTGTAATACAATACAAAAGTGTTAGTTCAAACGCTGTATAACGACATGCTGTCGTATATACAGAACTTACAACAGCTTTTTGATAAACGTTGTTGAAACATCACTTTGACAGCGTTTCGTACAAGTTGTCAATAATGTTTTTACAACGTTTTCAAACATGCTGTATTATGTTTCTACAGCGTTAATAATTTAGTTGTCGAAGATGTTTTAATTCTACTTTAACTGTTTACAACAGTTTTTATAAACGCTGTTATTGAATCATCAACTATTACGACAGCATGTACTAAACGCTGTTATTGACTATTTAAAGATAATTACAGCACGAATTGAACGCTGTTGTTTCTTCATTGACAGCATTAATCAGACGCTGTCTTCTATTTATATAACATCTTTAATATTCCACTCTATTTTTGAATATTCCAGAACTATATTTTGAGTATATTCAAGCAAATAGTATATATAACATGTTCTAATAACTAATAATTAGTTACATAAACTAGTTAAGACAATATTAATAAACAAAAGACATCCATAAACCAAGTTTCAATAATATCCATAAACAAAAATAACAAAGTAAACCAAGTTGCCACAAATTCTGTTAAACAAAGACACGTTATATGTTAAATAAAAATATAATATCAATACAGTAAGTCCGCACCAAATGCCAACAACAAAACGTGCATCTAAAAAGTTTCATATGCTTGCTACTTGCTACGGAAGAAGAATGTGTCATCGCCATCTTTAATTACCTGCAATGAAGAAATTTGAAGTCAGTGAGTAAACGCCGTCTAAAAATTTGAAGTTTCATATGCTAAAATGCTTACCTGCGCCAAAAAATCACTATATGGTATGTTAAGCCGAAACCTAGCCAATATACGCATTAGTAGGTTAGCTCAGTTAACGAATCTAAACTGCTCTACAGTAACATAGTTATATTTCACGATCTAGTTGATCACCTAAATACTAAGTGAAGAAGCAGTCCTTCTTAATATAAAATCTACGCATGACCAAGATCAAACCAAATGCACAAAGACAAGTCAAAACGGAGGAACTGCACTATATTTACAAACTAAACTACACACATGCATCGGCAACTCCAAAGGAAGAAACCACTTCAATATGCAAATCTGCATAGCTATAATTTTATCGAAGCCTTGACTAAGTAGTACTACTCCAAAGGAAAAAATCACGTTACATTGTTTACATACTTTTTCAGTTCATTGTTGCATTCTCATTTCCGTGTCCTGTCTTTGTTGCATTTCAAAACATCTTTGTTCTAAAAAACAATTCACTGTTCTGTTATTTTCTTTTCTATTTGTTCATTGTCTACTGTACTTTTCATTTGTGCACTCTCTCTTTTCATCTCTGTGTTATTGTCTGCATCTCATTTCATTTGTATTTAAAAAAAAATTGCAATGCGTATTTCAATTTGCTACACTATTACAACTCCAACTCAAAATGAGACTATGCAGCCACTTCGAAATTAGACTGCACCGACATGTGGAAATTGGATCACAACTCATAGATCCATTCTGAATTGGACTAACAAAACGGTTTTAGACCGCGTCGCCATTTCTTAATAAAATAAGGCCCAAACATTCCTAGCAAGAAACATAGCTCTAACCCCTTGAGCTGCGTATGTTACCAAAGTAAACACAAAACCAACAAATTCATCAATTCTAGACATACATTTCAAATTCAATTTATTCTGCCTAAATCCAAATCTTCCTGCCAAAAGCAAACTTTCCTACCTAGAG
Organism: Allium fistulosum; assembly: GCA_030737815.1. Classification (NCBI taxonomy): domain Eukaryota; kingdom Viridiplantae; phylum Streptophyta; class Magnoliopsida; order Asparagales; family Amaryllidaceae; genus Allium; species Allium fistulosum. Next base: position 1,360,414,289 of record CM060902.1, on the reverse strand, counting down.
CAATGTCACTAATCCACACATGCTTAAAGAAGATAGCAAATGAATAACACATTTCAATATCTAATGGAGGAGGAAGAGCGTGGATCGTTTGCTACTTGCTACCAGTAATAAATTGACATTTGTTTCCACTCAAATTTCTTGTGTTTCGTTCAGGTTCAAGTCTCATGTATGCTAACTGAAACTGGACTAGATAGGTATGTCATATGTGTGGTTAAACATGTTAATTACTTGAATTCATTTAACTAGATTAAACTTTAACATTACAAGTTTAATCATATGAAAATGAACATAAAATAGTAAGAAACCTGAAAGACCTTATATTTAAGTATAACCGTAAAAATTATAAATTAGTTCAATCCTCGCTCCTTGTGGTAACTAAACCAAGTTCAAAAACATTGTAGAAATTATAACTGATATGCAATTCAATTTAAAACGATAATAGAAAATTGGGAGAAGCTTATGGATAACTGTACGAATTAAATAAATCGAGCGTAGAATATAAATAATGGAGAGGATTCTAGAGACATTATGGAATTAGTAGAACTAATAAGATGAGTGACAATAGTTTTATTGTCTGAGAACAATATTATTGGAACTATAACAGATATATTTTCTTGCTTCTAATTTTAATATAATTGTTATTATAATTAGTTGCATTAGTAATATCAGTATAATACTATATTATTTGTATTTGGTTTTTATTTTCTTGCATGCGCCTTGCCTCACCCCTTTCCCAACAATTAGTTTAAGATATGCAGGGATAATGTGTGATCAGACTACATGATACTTGTTTGATTTAATGAAATTAAATGTTGATGATCTTGTTTCGGTTAATGTTTTCATGATATTGTTATTTCCAGTTATATCCATCTTTTTTCTTTTAGTTGCATGTACAATATGTGTTTATGGGTTTGATCAATTTTTGATTAACATAAATACCAAAAATAATGTTTATTGATCATTTATCTAGCTAAAAGGTTTGAATGGAAAGAAAAAAGGTTAATTTTAGAAACAATTTTCACTTATATTAGCCCTTTAATATAGGAAGATAAGCTTATACTTTATAGTATAAAACCTAAAAACAATTAATTATAATGATAAAATTATAGAGATGGGAGAAGAAATTTTTTAAAATCACCATTTTAAGTTTCAAATTATACAGCGCCTCTTTCTCTAAAAATAATTAAACAAGTTTACTGAAAATAAACCGTTCTTTAGATGTGTATTCTGGTAGGTCTAATTGGTTGAAACTGCACTTGCGTAACCAAGAAAATATTTATTAGTATATACCAATTACTCGTTTAAACCCACTAACAGTTGTGCAAAGTTAAACTTGTATAGAATAAGAAAATTGAACACAAGATAGGAAATAATACCAAGTATGAGCCGAAGCCAGATGATCTGATGTGCCATAAGCTTTATGGATTTGAAACCTTTGAGATCCAGATATTCCTTGAAGTGCACTAAAACCTTCCAAAGGAACCTGCATATATGATGATATTGCATTTTTTTAATAGTCCTTGAATCGGTGTTCTCTAATTTATAATATGATCTAATATGTGACATTATACGATCACTAATATAGGAATTTACCTTATAAGTTCCAGTGACAAATTGAAGGAAACGAGCCTTATCTTCTTTGCTAAAACCTTGAATAACTTCCCAGAACCATTGTATGACAGGAGATACATTGCTGTAACCCGAATACTCCGTATTTGCTCTCAAGTCATCCACTGTGTTGACATTAGCATATTGTATCAATGATACATTCTGAGATATAAAGAATAATTTGCTTCATAGTTGAGAACATTAAAAGTAGGATAGTTTTTTTTCTACTTACAGTCAATATCTGGAAGACCGCTGATCAATAATTCCAACTCTTTGTCATTAAAGATAGATATAAGATCCCAGGAAATCAATTCATTAAATCATTCCATAAATGCATTAATTTGTGGTCTAATAGCAGTCGTTAGTCGATGCTCTACAACACGATCTACGTATTCATGCTTATTCTCTTCTATGACCATGATATTACGACCACCAGGAATGAGCTCACAGTCGGTTACCTGCACAAAAGTTCAGCACAGTTTAAGCTTAACTATAGTATAGGGACAAACAAACTACTGAAAACCTGGCATAGTTTTCCATATAATTTCCAAGTAAAAATGAAACACCTATATGCATGTAACACTAGAAAAAAATATTTTCAACTATCTCTGCTCAAAGACGTACCTCTGCTCTTTCGTATAATATAAGTTTTTCCTCATCTGCATCCATGCTAAAAGTGAGATCCAAAACATCACTGATGTCGTTCTGCAATTAGCAAAATATAACAGATTAGACATTTGCTGGATAAAGATTCAGTATCCTAAAGAGGATCCAAAATCCCAAAATTATCGAAGAATTTTGCAAAAAACATACCTCAAGCATCCACTTTAGATTTTTATAATAATCAGGATCAATGGCCTCAATGTCATGATAAGTAACCTTGACCCCAAGAATGTGCTTATAGAATGATCGAGTAAAATGCACATCAAGTAACTGGCCATCAAAAAGTGCCTTGCCAACCTAAAGAATATGCAAATAATGTCAAACAAGAACAAAATATAATTCAAGGTCAAAGAAAATTGTAATAAAGAGAGGACCACTCACAACTCTCCCAACAAACTTGAAATATGACAAGTGTTCTATCTAATAAACCGAGTTTGGATTTGGTTGAAATGTTGATTCATTGCCCACCGTAGTAAACAGCAAAGCACCCTTATCAAATATAACACGGGATAACATTTGATACCATTCTCTAGTAAGACCCCCAGCATCAATGCCTTCTTCTCCTTGGAAATGTACAGTAAGCCTACCCTTAAGTTCTTCAGGCGGCCTCATCCTAAGTTGATTGTATGAATCTTCTAAAATATACGATCTCCTCACAGAAATTCTAACTGGACTATGATGATGGTCATGTTGATGCTTAATCTTCGATCGAAAATGAGCACGTTTATTATCAAAATCAATGATGCGAGGCACTTTAAGCATGAGAGAGAATGACTTTTCAATTAACCCAGGGTTCTGTCGAATAAAAGCATTTAACAACTTTCTATGCTTTTCTGAAAACTTAATAAAAGCAGCATTCTTTTCATCAACTTTTATTACAGTGTCTGATGTTGACGCAGTGCCATGCTCTTGGGGCGATTCTGATGGTTCAGGACACAGCTTCTCACAAGTCACAAAGAAAGATTCAATGTATGGTAAAATATTCTGAGTTCCAACTGGAAGTGGTGGCATTGCAGTGGATGAAGGATCCTCGGATGTGGCAGGAAAATCTGATGTGGAGTTGGATGAATTTTCTATTTTGCTTATTGAATTACTCAATTCGACCCACAGTGTTTCTAATGATGCATTAATTTCTGATACCAAAGAAAGAGCATCAGTGTAATCTTTCTCAGGAAGCAATTGTGGATCTTTCTTCTTGTGTAATGTTGAAACAAGTGAGCTTAAAGCCTATAGAACTCACAAGATTGAAGTGCCGTTGGTAGATGATGAGGTGAGAAGTGCCTTTTCAGCATCCTCGTATAACTGCAACTCATGCCTCGCAGATACCGTTAGATTGCGCACTGAATTAGCTAGTTCTGTGATGAATAGATGACAATAGGTTGGAGCAACAGCCACCAACTTCTTTAGTACCTCAACAACAAGAACATATGTGTTATCTGACAGTCTATTACATTTTGTCCCATAATCATATTACATTTTGTCCCATAATCATATTACAGGCTGATGACCTATGCTGTAATCTTTATAACTCTAAGACATAAAAACTGGTTGGCATAAGTTAGCATGCGAAGAGAAAGTTGTTCTCGTGATAACTGCCATGATATCATCATCGACCTTTCATCATATATATCGCATGCATAAAAAGTTTGGATTCAATAATTAACAAAACAACAAAATCCATTATTAAAAGAATCATGAATATGCTCTAAGCGGAACAAGCCCTGATTATTATTTTTGTCACTTCATGTTACTTAACATGTGAGCATATGTCTTGCTAATCTGGACTTTGCTCCCGACATAAATAGTTTAGTCAAATAAATCAAGTGGGTTTCCTATGACTGATCAGACGTTTCTTTGTCTCTAGCCTAAATATGAAGCTACCATATAATAAAGTAGTTGAACCCCACACACAAATTAAACCAAGCTATTACAGTCAGCATAAAGAAATCCATTAGAAACACAATAAAGTTTTCCAACAGTCGCTAAACCCCAAAGGATGAACAATGTAACAAGAACATTCTCAATTTTAGGAAACAAATAAAAAGGACTGCAAAATATAAAAAATGAAACCCTAGTTTTCAAATCGACGATTAGTTGAAACACGTACCTGAGATGAGCAGCTAGCAGTGACGTTTCAGATTCGAAATCGAAAGAGAGGTGAAGGAAGATGCATGAACGATGAGGGCAGTGACGAAGGGAAACTTCGGGTGATTGGAAGAGAGACTTAATTTGCTCTGGGTTGTGAAGGCGGTAACGAAATGAAAGGGCGATAGAATTAATTGGGGAAAGTGGGAAAAAGTAGGCGGCAAATGATAATTAGGTTTTCCTCAGCGTTTGGGACGTAAACATTTTCCCTCCAGAAATTCTATGACCGCATTTTAAGGAGAAACGCTGATAATGGATGCTGTTGATAGTATGTTTTCTTGTAGTGATGCGGCATTACATAGGTCGTTGATTGCTCTAAGCTGTTATATCTCTTAAGTTGCTAGGTCGCAACTTTCTTTAGATCGTATGTATTTAGGTCGTTAACCCCTTTAGATCGTGACTTCCTTAACTCGTTAGGTCGTCCAGACCTTTAAGTCGTAGATTTCTCTTAAGTCGGTATGTCATAACCTGCTAAGTCGTTAGGTCATAAGTCCTCTTAAGCCGATCCACATCTTAAGTCCTAACTCTTAAGTCGACATTCTTTTTAGGTCGGCATGGAGTTAACTCGTTAGCTTTTAGGTCGTGGACGACTTAAGATGAGTCGTGAGTGCTCTTAACTCCTTAGGTCGGTAACTCCTTACAGTAGTTAGGTCGGAGCTTCCCTTAAGTCGTGGCATCTCTTAGGTCGGTTAATTGTTAGGTCGGCAACTATTGGGTCGTTAGGTCGTAGCTCTTAAGTCGCGAACAAAAGAGGATTAACACAAACAATATCACATAGTAACGCTAACATAACTTAAAGATAAAAATTTTATCAAAAAGATGTGAGTTTTGCTCGCCAAACTTGAGTAAATCTTTTTAAAACTTGAAAAGTGTCTAGATCTTTGAAAACCCTTTAGCAAAATTTGATTTATGGACCTAAACAAAGCAAATTGGGCTCGACCATGGTGCCTTGGGCTTGGCGATGATGCTATGGGCTCGGCCTAGTGTAAATAGGGCATGGCCAAGGATTGTGGAGGCGGATGTAGGCTTGATTTTGAAGGAAGAAGGTGTAAGAAGAAGAAGTGATTTTAAAGTGTTTTTTAAGAATTAAAAGAAAGAAAAGAAGTGATTTTAAAACTTTGAAAATATTTGAAAGCCATTAAACAAGGTTAAGAGCTTAATAGAAGAAGATAAACTTTTGAAAAAAAATAGAAAAAAAAAATGGAAGAAGTGAGAGAGACGAACTTTGTTTTTATATAAAGAATAACTAATTACTAAAATACCCTTTAGTACACTACCATCTACTAAGAATTTTCTACCTCATCGCATCACTTTTTATATTTGTACTAATTGTTCCCTTTTAAACCAACATGTATTTAATGCATTTGTACTTGTGGTGTAAGATGAAAGTGATATGTCATGATTTCTTTATTTTTATTTTATTTAATTTTTAAACTTACAAATTGTCACATCTTACTTTTCACTTAAGAATGCATATATTTACACTTTTAACATTCTTAATTAAGTACTCATTATTTATACAAGTGTGCGTTCAAGTGTATTAAGGTATTTTACAACCTTTTAACAACGTAGATGATCAAAAATCAGGAGTTTTAAAAAGGTTTTCCCATCACATTTTCTAATTTCCTTTTGACTAATTATTTTTGTAAACAAAATTCAAAAATGAATTTTCTATCATTAGTTATAAATTAAAAGATGAACATTTTAATTATTAAAACTATTAATTAAATATTTAAAACTAATTAAATATTCACAAATCAAACGATAAAATTCCAGATCCTTATAATAAAAATGATTTTAAGGGTAGGTACTAGGTAGAGTTTTGATAATTAGAAACTTGCAATTGTTGAATTCCGGATAAGATGAACTAGCCTGAAAGTTCAGAAATGAAGTTAACCAGCAGAACCATATCCTTTCGGTTTGGCATTGTTTTTAAATACACATGCCACAACTAGAATAACACGACTGTTTATGCAGGTATACCTGCCATTAAACTCTAGAAACCTCAAACAGGTTGCTAAAAAAAAGCTGACAACGTATGGAAAACATTGTTTGTTTCCTTGAAAAGGAGAAAACAGAAGGTTTATAAAGAACACTAAATAATGAACATCATATCTGGTTATAGCATTGTCTATAATACCAAAACAAAGAAAACCGACCTCTAACTCAACTCTATACAGACCCTCAACCTCTTTCACAGAAGAGCGACTTCTCATATGACTAACGTATTCACAGAAGACAACAAAAAACATGTGAAAGTATTTACAGATTTTTGGGTGGGGTGCTTCACAATTGATGAAGGAAAATGTTCACATAATCAAGCTAGGGCAGAGACGACCCTAGGAGAGTCTGGGCTGCCACAAGCAAAGCCTTCTACCCTAATTTTAGGGCTCGTTCCATGCGAAGGGGAGCCGCTATCATGCACTGCTGGTTTGATCACATGACAGTTAGATAAGGGCGATGCTGGTAAATGGTTCAGCTTTGCAAACTCAGCATCATTGATTAACGGGTTATTGGTGCGTACAGGCGGCGACCCGCAAAAGAATCCATGGTTGTTTGGGTCAACTTCAAATTCATCCTGATGACCAAATATCCATTTTTAGCTGAAGAAAAGAGCGCAAATAATTATACAGTTGTTGCGTAATGTGAGAAGGATTACCTTACTGAAGATGAAATCCCAGAATTCCAGAGCATGATTCACCTTGTGTGGATGATAGCTGCTGAAATGAAGAGAACAAAATTCGAGAAAATTTAACATTTACCGAAAGAAAAAAGAAAAAAGAAACAAAAATGTAATTTGAAAATACTTGAAACTGGGTACTGTGCGCGATGTAGATACAATTTCAAAAGTATATAATAAGTACTATGATATGAGAGCTCTCTCTCTAGTACTTGCACCCAACAGAGCTAATCTTGTCTATTTGGACATGCTATCGATGCTCAACGATCAGCCTACATGCGGTAAAATTGTGATGCATCTTTCAGTTTGTGCACTCTGCACATTTAGCACAACATTTGATATTTTAAAGGATTCCATGATGTGGATATAGGAAATATTTTAAGTAATACCTCTACGGCTGTCAATAAGTACTCGAAAAATCTGAAATCCTTCCGTATCCGGATCCGAAAAATGAAAAATTATCCGATATCCGAAAAATGGATACGACTGCGGATATGACCATATTCACATCCGATAATTATCCGTCCAGTGTTTATCAAGGTTACATTTATTTTTTGTGTATTTTAGTACACAAAATGATCGTCATATGCTATTTTATATGGGTAAAGAAAATTGATGTGTATATAAAGCAATATTTTTTGCTTCAAATTATTTTTCTTAGCATATTTATTATTTTTAGTACTGAAACGAATTAATAATATTTAGGAGATGAGCAGCAGGAATCCCAATCATGACAAAACATCAACGATGTGGACTGGAGACAACCTTATTTTGTGATGCACCTTTGTAAACGGCTAATTATGGATTGTTTATGTTTATCAAATAAGATTTACTGGAATATGACTAATAATAACCTAATCTGCAGAAAAACAACCTAAAAAATATTAAGATGTCAATAAACAACCAACTAGAATCGATAAATAGCATTAAAATTTATACAATCCAATTCATCAAAACACCCATCACAAGTCACAACAAATCAATAAAATAAAATGCAACAAACAAAAGAAACATACAATTTACAATGATTTCAGAATAGTGTTAAATCCAACACTGCAAAAATCTCAGTATTACTTGAGAGGCTATAAGAATCTTAAGTACTAGCTTGTTCTTTTCTCACAGACCAATTCAACATATCCAAAATATATTAACGAATTAATTTAGCAATGAGAGAGACATACTATCTACTTCTTTAAAACAATCACAGTCATAGATCTAATCCGTAGCAGAAACTAATTCCAGTAATTATCAATTCGGATAACTTGCTCAAACGCTTGAAAACCATATTTGTTGAAATTTTCTTATGTGCATCTTCGTGATGCAGACCAACTTATATCCTTCTGTTTACTGTTAAAAATACTGTCTTCTCCAAATGTTAAATTCTTGTACCAAACGCAAGTTATTTACCAAAGGCATCGCATTTTGACTGTCAAATTACACTATCGTGCCTCTTTGTCAATGTCAAATCAAAAAATAAATCATGCAAACAGAATGACTTTTTGCCACATCAACAACAAGAATCAACTGATCTTTGTAACTGATAAAGTAATCATGGCTTTCAACTTCAATTTTTAAATAATACCATACCTACCAAGAGTAAAGATATAAACTCAAACGTAATTCATGCAAAAAAACCCTATAAACCTCAAACCATGCTTAAAAACATCTTCCAAGCGTTTCATCATCACATCATGGCTCGTCAATAATTTTTACCTAGATTAGACATGTATCTACTAATCAATAGCATCAAATATTTTACCCATGCAGACTTGTTCTATATCCATGTCTACACCATACACCAAGCCATCAGATATACTAGCATAGAAGATTTTATCCATATAAAAAAGTGCAGTATAAGAATTCCCCTCTTCACTCCATTCATACTAAACTTGGCAAAAACATTAACGTGCTCCTTGTATACAAATCTCAACACACAAAAGGAGTATAGTGAGGTTTATCTTCTTTTTTTTAAATTTTTTTTTAAAATTTATTTTTGGCCAAGTAGCATGAATGTAGTGAAAACATTCACCACTAGCTATCAGCTATACTAGCATAGAAGATTTTACCCAAGTAGACGTGTTAGTACATTTATAACTACCATGCACCATGCTATTAATTACACCACCATAGAAGATTTTACCCATGTAGACTTGTTCTACATCTATGACTATACCATACATAAAGCTATTAGTTACACAAACATTGAGGTTTATGCCATTTTAAAAAATGCAATATGTGAATTCACATCTTCACTCCATCCATATTGAACTTACCTAAAACATCAATATAATCCTATGTAAGTCTCAACTTACAAAAAAAAAGTATGTTGATGTTATCCTGCTAAATTCGTACTTAGCATGAATGAAGTGAAGACGTGAATTCACATATTGCATGATGGAAGTAGTTACAAACATAGAAGAAGTTTACATGCATCTGCTTAATCTACATTAATTAGTCGAGTATCTAACTTTACGGGCAGATGGTAAAAAACATGTTATATGCAGGTACTTTTCTTTTAACAAGTCTATCGTGAGCTTTATTCATGCAACGTTGAATTCCGATTTTGTGAACCTTTGGTTTAATTATCACTTTCGAAAATAATCTCTTTGGTATTGGATCTTGTGCAATGAGTAGAGAATGATGAATGGTGATGACTCAAGTCGCAATTCACTCCACTTTGTATCCTGAAAATTTTCCATGCCCATAATTTTCCTGCTGTTCTAAAATCTTACATGGTGAACTTTTCATCGATCCACAATTTCAACTTACCAATTTTTGATCGATCTTCGTATGCAATTAAAATATCATCAACGTAAAAAATCATCACTATTCTCGATATAGAATTTTCCATTTTCACTCTATAACCCAACTGATCACTAAATTCAAATTTGTGAAACCACTTTTACATCAAATACACGACCAAGCTTTGTAAAAATGTGTGGACACGTACTGTGTCGTTAACCGCCACCTTTGCAACACTGCATCTGTACGCAAGTGTTTAAACAAAGGATAGAATTGTCTCCACCTGTATTCAAGTGTTTACACTTCTTGATATAGAATTGTCTCCATTTTCACTCTATAACCCAACTGGTCGCTAAATTCCATCAAACACACGACCAAGCTTTGTAAAAATGCATGGACACGTACTGTGTCGTCAACCGCCACCTTTGCAACGCTCCATCTATATCCAAGTGTTTAAACAAGGGATGGTTTCCTCCACCATCGTGTGTTGTTCAACATATCAAAAACCTTAGATGTGGTCATATTCTTCTTTTCAACGTATAAAAAAAAAGGTATTGAAACAATTATTTTCTACATTTTCAAATTACTTGCTCGATAGCCCTTTTTACATCGTTCATACACATGATCATGACTACCAAATAAGGAAATTAAGGCAAATGCTTTTACCCTAGAAACCTATTGAATTTGGTCATCAACAACCAAACTATGAATGCAATTAATAAGATGCACCACATTTGATAATGCTACAAAACATGTAATCTCTAAGAGTTGTATACATTCATTATGTAGGCTCCTTTCAATGGTAATTCGTCCAATGTACTAAAATGTCATATGATTTTTTTTTTCTTTTGTTGGATTGTTCCCCTTAACTGCATGTTCCTCCACTATGTAGACCTATTTCATCTTAAGTTGAGAGACGATTGATATACTCAACTTCTTCATTTGATCACATAATTCCTCCCACAAAAAGACATGTCACGACATTCTCAAGCCTCCCATTGTACATACTAGTGTGGTGTACCTCTTCGACAAAGACAACGGTAGAATAATCACATTTTGTTCTTCTTAAATAGGCAATCCAATTACCATCATCTTACTAAGAGCTCCTTAACAGAAGTAGCATTCGAGTATTATTACTCAAATGTAACACTAATAAGGGTAGCTACGGGTAGCAAGGCCTAAATTCTTGCAAACAAGTGGCTAACAGCTGTAGCAAGCACCTATCCGATAATTTAAGGAATGGTAAGTGTAAGGATTAATCAAATTGTATATTTTGTGCGCCAATATTTTTTGCTTAATACTTCTGATGGGTGGCAAGAAATATGGTACTTGCCACAGGCAAATTACCATATATTTGCTAAACATTGTTGGTGATGCTTTAAGAAGTGTCAAAAATTACTAAAAGAGATTCTACTAGAGACATACAACAGTAGCATTTGAGTATTATTACTCAAATGTAACACTAATAAGGTAACTACTGGTAGCAAGGCCCAATTTTTTGCTAAAAAGCAGCTAACAGCTGTAGCAAGCACCTACCCGATAATATAAAGGATGGCAAGTGTAAGAGCATCTCCAACAGCCTTGTATTCAGGCTTTATATTCCACACCAAGAAAGAAAAAGCACCCAACAAAAACAATTCTATGTAATACTCAATGTAATATTCAAGGTCACTAATCGGTCCAGATGCTTATTTAATAGGCGCATGAAGTAAGACGCCTGTTAAATAGACGACTAATTCCCAGACGTCTATTAAATATGCATTTGATATTTCTTATTAAATAAGAGATTAATTCTCAGATGTCTATCAAATAAGTGCATGAGAATCATGCGCCTATTTAACAGTCGCCTATTAAATAGATGACTGACTGTTAGCAATTTTCATTAACATTCTAGGCTTAACTTTCAAGCGCTGAATATTAAGCCCTCAATTTGATGGAGTTGCTCTAAGGATTAATCAAATTGTATATTTTGTGGGCCAATATTTTTTGCTTAATACTTCTGATGGATGACAAGATTTATTATACTTGCCACATAGGAAAATTACCATATATTTGCTAAATGATGTTGGTGATGCCTTAAGAAGTGTATCAAAATTTACTAAAAGAGATTCTGCTGGAGACATTCGTCTTTCATCTTCAATGTGAAAACTGACTATATCAATCATAGTTATGAAAGGCGTTATAAGGCCGATGACTGTGCCTTTTCACCCTAAGGTGTGGCGCACATGGAAAGGCGAACCAAAGGACATAAAAGAAGCACATGGCGCACCACGCAAAAAAGTGCATATTTACAATATTTTGTTTTCTTTTTATTTTTTTTAATATATTTTTTCACAATCCAAAAATGCATAAAGTATTGCTTATTATATGATTATGCTTATTACCACTATTATTATTTTGCATGTTTTAATTGATAGTTTTTTTTTAATTCTTTTTGCTCTAAGACAAAAATACATTGTAATTGACATGGAAAATCTAATTCTTTTCATATAATATATTTCCAAAGTAAGTTGCATCTATCATGTATATATATTAACCGGATTCGGATTTCTAATTTACTAATAATATATATTATTTTGAATTTTTTCCTTTAAAAGATTATTGTATATGAAATTCTACGCTTATGACGTCATTTTTAATTATGTTTTTGCGAAATGATTGAAAAGAATCTTTGTTGCATATGTTTTTAGTAAAATAGATATAAATTATGTTGGACTTTTATAATCAATTGTTATGTATAATAAATTCAAATTATTTTTTAAATATGAACAGTAGATCAAGAGCGTCGTTTGTCGCGTCGTGACTCCAGAAAGGTTTTGCATTATTTTGTGTCATACGCCGTTAATTATTATGACATCAATACCAAACAAGCTAAGTGATACATCCAACTATGATTCTTTCAACTTGTTTCATAAACCTTTACCACTTTTCACACAACTACTTTGGGATAAAGTAATCTTAGAATGCAAGTAAAAGTGCAATAAAACCACAAACTTCCATCCTTTTTCCTATTTTTAAATATTATCCGACATTAAATGGTTGTCAAAAGCAATTTAATGCACACGGTTTCTTTTTTGAAGGCCCATCTTCTAGTGCTACTTCCCAAAATCATTGTCCTTGTTCCATTTTTCTTCTGTACAATGTGAACTTGCCACTGCATGCGGCTCATCCACATTCACATCATTGGTGATGATGTTTCTTCGCTGCTTCTATCTTCATTTTGCAGATATGAACGGATAATTAAGTTTTAACATGGTTTAGTTTGGCTTAAGATGGTTTTGTTGGTTTAAACGTTTGTGTTGGGTTATAGAGCGATCTTTTTGCTCCAGATGAAAAACAAAAAGTAACTACCCTTGTTATTACCTTGAGACATGCAAAATTTATTTGCAGCTAATTTACATATACATATGTAAATATGATCAAACAATTACAGGTCCTTTTATCATGGGATACGCTAACTCGACCGAAGTAAAATAAATAGCTAACACATTGAGATGCTACTTAAGGAGAAACTCCTAACATTGCTAACGTGTAGATCACATAAATACAAAAGCAGGCAGACTAAAAAAAGCATTCTAAAGGACTTCATGTTTGACGCGTGTTTCGTCATTTCAATGAATAAACAATGACAAGCCCAAAAAAAAAATCATTTAAAGCTTACATACCTTTTTGTCTTGGGACTAGAATTATCAAGGCTGTCAAAAACACAAGGAACTCTGATAACACGACGTGGTTGAGGGCATATAACTTCTGCTCCGGGAAGCGAAGGACTAAATCGTGATTTGGTATCCAGATTAGTTTCTGCATACAATTGCCCGATGGCACTGACTGTAACTTGGCAACTTTCCACCTTGGTCATTGTATAAACTAAAAATGGAAATGAGAATAATAAGTTTCTACACGTGAATAGAAAAGGTATATGATAGACATACAATGCCTGTAACAATTACCAAACAGGCTCAAGATTGATTATTTTTTGAATTATGTGCAATCATAACTAAGAAACAAACATAAATATACAAAGCCTGCAATAAGTTTATGATACATATATTATTATACTATATAGAAATTACAAAAATGAACACATCACCATAATTTTCATCACAAATCCATCAAGTCAAGTAAAACAACAACATGAAACTTCTAATCTTTTTTTCCACTTATAATATTCATACACAAATAATTTGCTGTATATTGCCCGAACAAAATTATCCGGTTTTAAATCATTCCACAAAATCAGGTGCTAAAAGTTATTGAATTCAATTCTCGAGTTTTGACTAAATTATGTCTCACATGTGTGTTCCTTGTCTCCATTATCTTTGAAGTGACTGGACTGAGTTCTCTCCTTTTCTTCTCAGTGATATATCTGGTTACAAGTCTCATGTCATCTCTATATCAGGTTAAAGTATTTCACGTTCGATATTGTGACATCACTTATATATTGTTGACACATGTTATCTAAATGTTTGTGTTTTTGATACATGTATATAGTGGACAACATATCAGATATGTTAGGAAGATTTGAAACAATATTTTATGTGTGTATTGTACAGAAGCCAGTTCATATTCACACGATAATTTAATAGATTATTCAATCATGCTCAAATGATTACTTAATGCTGTTAACATTTACCCTATCACCATCAATACTAGCCATGAATTAAAACGTAGATGCTAAAACATGGTAGAAGGCTGAAGTTTCCCATAATAAGAATCAAGATTCTGCATTTCTTACTTGGGAACATTTTTCGAACTTGATGAGAACATGTTTTAAAGCAAATGAAAACTTTTCGATAAACGTTATTAAGATTTCAAATCAAAGCATTATTTTGGAACATAAGGGATATTAGCCATGGATTTGTTATCATTTGGTAGTACTCATCAAACTAAATTTTCACACTAAAAGATAGTTATATAAAATACATTTTCAATATTTTTGATGTGTCTTGTTACAAGACTAACATCGGACTTTGACATAAATAGTGTTTCTAAACTTCTGGTTCAAAAATTATCATGCGAGCTTGACAATTTCAAGGAAGTTTGGTATTAATCTAAAGCATACGGTTTGTTTGTACTGTTGATTAACTCTAACATATTTAAGGTATGATCACAATTTATAGGAAACCGTAAACCCATGTTAAGAATGTGTTTACCTGATTGCATTGTATTATTTAGGAAAAAGATTCAATTTTTAGTCGGATTGCACTTAGAAAGGCATGCAAAAATGCCAAAACAGTGATTGCAACCATGCACATATGTTCCCTTACATATGTTACCTACTGATCTGGTTTATTGAAATAGTATAGTTATATACATGTGTAAAGATAAATTACGTGAACTTCAATGAATTGACGAATGTCCTAATTCAACTACAAAAAACACATAGCATTCATCAAAAAAAAAATCCCTCATACATTCCTAAATCAACGAAATCAATCACTAAATAGAACCGCACTTCAATTAAAATTTCATAACCTAAAACGGATACATCACACGAATTCTCAGGGAATGTATTTTTTATCGAGCAATCGTTATAACACAACAGACAAACAAAAGTATCACATTATTGTTCAATAAAACGCCAAAAGAAAATAGATATTATCATCTGAAACCGATTTAAACAAAACTACGAGAAATACAAGATACCTGCTGCGAGTTACGGAAGAAAAATTCTGGGTTCCGAGATCTAGGGTTTTGCAAAAATATAAAAAGACAAAAATAGAGAAGGAGGCTGGCTAATTTATATTTTGTTCGATCCCTACTTTCCTTTTTCTAATTTTGGATTGAATTTAAACTCCAATTTAACAGCTCGAGGGCATTTAAGGCTGTCCTTGTTCTAAGGTGCGAAATCAATGGCAGTCGAAAATTCCCATCTAGACCCTGCTTGAGTGCCTGTATTTTTGCATGTGGTAGGTTTAAGCAAAAAGGGTCACGTAAAACGGTAAAAGCGAAATAGGAAAATGCATGTTATTTGTTTAATATTTTAATCCCAGTTACGCTAGTTGCTCTTAACTTATAATATTTTTAAAGTTCGATAGTTGTATTTTTACTGTGTTTTGCGTTTATAACAACCTTAAGTGAAACTGAAAATATTACAGATGATTAACAATAAGTAAGCCATGGAATAACGACGGAAAAGGTACATGGTTTTATGATAATTTATGTTCATACAATAATAAAAGTGTGAATCTTTGCTACCTGCTGCACTGTATTTAAATAATTTTTTATCGGACTATTTTTCAAATTTTGTTAGTTACATGAAGGCGTAACGTAAACCTTTCAACTGTACTTTTTTTGAATTAGTTGTCTTTAAAACTACTAACAAGCTTTAAATGATAAATATGTCCAAATAATTTCAAATGGTAAAGTATAACTAATATTTTTGATGCAATTATGCTATACAATAAACATCAACATCAATCATAAGTTATTCATAACTTGAAATTATAACATTAGTAATAATGTCAATTTTCTAAATTGAATTGATAACAGTTAATTCTTTTTTATTAATTCTATGACAATACTATTTGGTATGACTCTAATTTAAATTGGAATTGAATTAAAGAGTTAAAAATGATAATTTTCTGTAATTAATTGTATTAATTTTAACTAAAATTTAAACAATGCATATGTTTACCACAATTGAAAATGTGAAACGTGACGTTAACTTTAGTTTGGAGATAATTATTGAAACGTAATAAAAAAATCATTACTAAGCAACATAAAATTTGGTGTCATGTGAGAACGAACATACTTTTACTGTTATATGCAACATGAATAAATAATGATAAATAGATTTATTACTTAAATTTTAATTTAAAACAAATGGAGAATGAAATATAACTAACTCTGGTTAATTATTGTTTATGTCTTTCTAGTTTGATTACAATATGAATTAGATAACTAACTATATGTCAATTTAGTACTAATACTCTTTCTAATTAAATGAGTTAATTACCATTACTGGACATATTCATTCTATAAAAATTGATTGGCTTAATTTCAAAGATGAAAAAATATGATATTATTTATTTATAATATTATAAATCAAACCTACAAATAAACATGTTATTTAATTTTTAAATCGACTAAATTAAGCATTTTCTATATAAAGTTTATACAAAATATTTTTTATAACCTAAGAATTTTGGTTTAAATTGTCCGCGGGTGTAGCGCAACGGAAAGGGGTGCTTAGGTCTGGTAACAGACTTAGGCTTGAACCCTGTCTTGCATACATTTCTCATAAAAAATAGTACTTGGAGATTATAGGTGTCATGGGTTGAAGTGGACATGCACAACTTAATTCCCCTCAGGAGTTTACCAGTATGTCGGATTCTCTTAGAGTATTAAAAAAAAGAGTTTTGGCTTAAATAAACACATAAAATGAGTTAAACTTTATACTATTTTCTAAAATGAAATCATAAATGTGAACCGTTAACAAGAAATCTTGTTAACACCCCAAAGCAAGGTTAAATGAGTAACTAACCCCTTCAAAACTCCTTTCGAATTAGTTGGAGTAATCTAAGATCGTAACCTAGTGGGAACAAAAGGTATTAACTAAGTCGAAAGGATCATATTCCTTCGAAAGGAACCCATTCGGAAGGTATAGATGTGTGTGTTCTATAAATGAATCCACATAAAAGCAGCGAATCTGACTCCATGCATTCGAAAGTGTCATGTATTTACTTTATTGATAATTTTATGAATACAAGAGCTTAGATATTACAATGAAGTGAAATCTCCAATTTGATTTAAAAATTAGGGTTTACAAACTCAGGAAAAGTACAAGTGCGGAAGGAATAAAATCAGATCCTCTAAACAGCATCCCTGGGGTCTTATTTATAGGCGCAGCCTGGACCCTTTCACATCCGTCCTTTCGACTCACTTGAAAGGATGCCTTTACAACATACAGCCGCTGTTGACTCCAAAGTGTCTCTCTAATGTTGCTGTTGCATAAGATCTGGAAGCCTTTGACTTCATCTGAAGGTATAAAAGTTGTACTTATGTTGCTGTAGATATCTTGGAAAAGCACGAAAGGGTGTCCCAACATGTGCAAAAGATATATAAACAATACTTGTGAAAGGTAATGATGCTTTCGAAAGTTTTTATTCTGATGATTGCAGACGCATTCATTGAGGATGGAATGATAAATGATGATGTGACCCCCGTGGAAGGGTCAACTGCTTCGAAAGCATCTACTTGGTTGGTTACGAAAGGTGGCTTTCGAAGGCAATCCCCTTGATTAATGTAGAAGTCCATATTTTGACGCTTACAGAAGCAATACTGACATATATGAAATCTTCCTAATACTTGTGGAAGGGTTCAATCGAGTCGAAAGGCTAATCTTTGCAAAACCATGCTTTCGAAAGGGAACTTTTGGTAGAATCTTCTTCTGTGGAAGGTAGACAGTGGTGGAACCAATCGTTTCGAAAGATTTGATACATGCGGAAGGGGTAATGTCAAAGGAAGCCCTTACTTTCATCTCTTGTGGAAGTATCTGATGCTTGCGGCACTAATCTAATTTCTTCTGAAGCAACTTTAATTCCTTCGTAGCCCCTTTTGAACCACGGTGGAACCCTCTTTTTTTTAGAATTCTTGCGAAGGCTCTATAATGCTTTTATAAGCCTTGTTTTAACACTTGGGGAACCAACTATTAGGGAAGGGATCAACTGAAGCGGAAGGGTAGTCTTGACCCCTTTCGACCCCTTCGGAAGCCCATAATTCATTTAATACTTACAGAAGCATCCCTTCAACTCTTTCGAAAGGCCTTGCTATCACTATTGTTCTTCATGAAGCTCTCCTTCATAATCTTTTGGGCTTCGATAGGGTTGAAGTGATTTTTGGCAGTAACATTTGCCCCTCCCACGACGAAGGAATGCTCTTGACTTTTCAAATCAATTGTTTTGATACGACACCTTCCATTGTGTAACACCCCATATTTTTGTAACATTATTTAGGGTATTTAGTTAAATTAAATAAAATAATGTGTTGATAAGGGGATTGAGATTTGATTTTATTAAGAGGTAGCCGTGTCATTTAACCAATGAATTAAAAAAAGGGTTAAAATGAAATAAGAGGAGGGGTAAAATAGGGAAGAGGCCATTCCTGTATCCCTAAAACTTGGTCGTGTATCATATACACGTTCATTTTCATTTGTTCAAAATTTTATAAGCTTAAAGCCGGCCACTATTAACAAGAGAAAGGGGAAGAAGATTAAAAAAATCTAAGGAAGAAGCTAATTCAAATCAAATTCATTCACATCTCAATCTCTTTAATCCCTAAAGTTAAGGTGAATAATATTTACATCTCATATTTCTTTTTTTGGTTTTAAGATGAAATCCAAAATGTTTTGCATTGGTTTGCCATGTTTTTGAATAATGGAATGATTATATATACTCGTTGATGATTTATGGTTGTTCATATAGATTTTATGACATGTTTTGATATGAAAGCCCTATTAAATGACATCCAAATACCTTGCTAATTTTTATATAGACCGGAAATATTATTTTAGAGATGGTTTTCAATTTTCTGAATTTTCTGAATTTTTTTGGAATTTATATAAATTTTATAGTGAACAAAACGTTATTTTGGGTTATAAATTATTTACGGTTGAATAATAATTGGTTTGGGTCTGAAATTAATATATGTTAGAAAACATATAAAAATTTATTTTCAGGAATTTTTGTAGAATTTTCCTAAGTGTTATAATGGGTATATAAAATTATTTAAGGTATGAATTGAATTGAATTAAATTAATAGTGTATTAATGAAATGGGAGTTAGCTTAAGCAAAGTAACTGAAACATATAAATGAAATTGAATGAATTTAAAATAAATTTGTTTGGAGTGAAATTAGTTTAAGTATGAGTAACTCGAATATAGTTTTTGAAATGTTGGTTAAAAGGAATTGAAATTCAAATAAAAAGCGAATTTGATTCAAATCATATTGGATTGAATTAAATATGTAAATGTGAATTATAAAGTGACTATATAACTATCAGTTATAAAAATTGGGTTGGATTAGTAATAATATTGAATTTAAGTAAATATAAATTTTAAGTTGTGAAATGATTATATAACCATAAGGTATAAATTTTAAATGAGATAAAATTTAAGTGAAAATTTTAAAATTGTGAATAAATAAGTTACATAGCTTATAAAAATTGAAACAAATGGAATAAAAGTATATTTAAGCTATAAATAAATGTATAATCTCGAGAGAAAAATTAAATGTGAATATATTCGAGTATAGAATTGATGGAAATGTGGAAAATAAGTTATGCGACTTATAAAATTGGAAAGTGAAACAGAAAATCCAAAATAAAAATGGTTGATATTTTGGTAAAGGAAATTAAATCCAAACTTGAATATAAAAAGGAATTTGAACTCAAGAAAATTAAATGAAATGATTTTTGAGGTAAAATCAGATGTGGAATTATAAAAAGGGCAGCAAACTAATTAGATAATTATTTGGTTAAATGAATGTAAAGATGAAATTTAACTTGGTTAAGTTAAAATTGGATGGTGGATTGAAAATGGATATTGGAAATAGAACTTGATTATAAATTAAAATTCGACAAAATGTAAGCGAATAAAATATAATTGGAAATATTGTCGAATAAAATAGATTTAGATTGAAATAGTGATGACTTAAGTTATAAATAATTCAATTTAAAGTATAAATAAATTGAATATGACTTGGAAGGTTGATTGAATAAAATTCGAGTATGGAATTGAATTTGAAGTGGATTAAATGAATGAACTAATTAATTAGTTAATTAGTAAATGAAATGGAAGTTGGTTGAAATGAAAATAAACTTAAGTTATAAGGTGGAAATAAATTGAAAATAAATGGATTAACTTAAGTAAATATTTGAATGGAAGCTTGGCTTGAATAAATTGTGAAATGGTTATTAAATAAAATAGCGTGGGATGATTCCAAGCTTAACAATATGGATTTGAATATAATAAAGGGACAGTTTGGCACAGGTCTCTAATAAGTTTCAAAATACACAAAAACCCCAGTAAAAAATAGTTTGTAAATTAAGTCCCTAGAATTAAGTTACCGAATAATGGCATACACTTATGCAATTATTTAATGAATAATTGCAGACATTTATGCAATTATATCAAAAAATTGCAGACATTTTCACAATTATTCACTGAAAAATTGTGGAAATTTCCGCAATATTTTCAAAATTTTGCGGACAATTCCGCAATTATTCACCAAAAAAATTACGGAAATTTCCGCAGTTATTCACTGAAAAAATTGCATAAATTTATGCAACTTTTGAATATAATTGCATAAATATCTGCAATTATTCAGTGAATAATTGCATAACTATATGCAATTACTTAGTAACTTAATTTTAGGGACCTAATTTACATACTTTTTTTACTGGGTTTTTTGTGTATTTTGAAACTTATTAGGGACCTGAGCCTAATATTCACGATAATAAATGTGGATATAAATGGAATGTAGATGAATTGATTGAGAATCAATTTGAAATAGAATAGAATTGAATATAAATTGATTTGGAATTAATTTAAAATAGCTATAAGCTTAAAAGGTCACTTTATTAAATAAAAAGAGCCGAATTTGCAAAAAGAATTGTTGTTTGGCGTAAACGAAAGTAAATAAAATTCTATGAATCAATAGAAGTGAAAAAATTGATTTTTAAATCAATTCGGAATGGATATGAGTTGGTTTGGTATAAAGATAAACTAAATGCGTGTAAAGTGAGTTGTAAATTATTTAAATTGAATGAAATGGTATATGGATTGTTTGAAAGTGATTAAATTAGTATCAAGACCCTGTGATGGCTTATAAATAAATGTTTGACATGTATTGCTTATGAAGTTTATGTGTTTTAACTATTTAAATAAGTGAAATGTTAGTGAATTTCATATTTTGGTACGTATGTGTTTAAATTGAGTAAGTACAGGTACCCGGAGGCTGCTGGGCTAGATCTGGGTTGTGTAATTGCGTATGAAGTAAACTTGCTTGCTTAATAATGCTTAAAACGCTAAACAAGGTACGTTTTCAGATTAAATACTGCAAAAATATAAATATTGATATTATATATATATATATATTGTTTTCCGACTGTGTGGGTCGATGTATATATATTAATCTCTCTCGTCGTATTGCAAAAGGTCCTCCGTACAAAGGAAGCTCTGCTAAAAAATTTCGGGAATTTAGGATGCTAGAAAATTTTTGAAAATTTTTGTTAACGACAATTTGATTTCAAATTGTAATTGAAATAAAGGGTTTTGGAATTAGAATTGAAAACTAATTGTTTTGGGCGAAACAAAAGATTAGAAAAGTGAATATCGAATTTTCACTAAGTGGGTTTTGGAAAAGTTAATGGGTTTGGAGCATTTTTTCCGTCTTAGCAATTTCGGGGACGAAATTCTTTTAAGGGGGGAGGAATGTAACGACCCAGATTTTCGGTCATTAATTTTGAACATTTAATTCATTTTAAATGTTGAGTTTTGGGATGTGAACGGGGTTTTAATATGAAGTTTATCGATCAAAAATAGTGTAATAAAACTTAAGTTCCAAATATAGTGATTTAATTAATAAATTTAATTATTGAGTTAATAATTAAAAATCGCTTAAATAATTGAATTGGAGTTGAATATGAAATCAAAATGATTTCTAATATTTATATAAATTCTATTTGAATTAGAATTGGGTAAATAACTTTTAAAACTGGATTTTTAAAGCGATATCGTAAAGATTTGAAATCGTCGATTTAATCGACGCGTTAAAATAGTCATCCGGGGCACAGTTTCGGAATTTGACGAAACCAATTTCATTGGATCCGTAATAGTGTATTATTATCGGATTTCAAATTTCATAGCGTCTGGAGTTATCGTTTGGTCGTACGGGATAGAAACGCGTTGAAATTAATATCAAAATTTAATATAATAATTGGGTTTGAAAAGCTATATTCTCCGTACGATCGAATTAGGACTCAAAACCTTTTCCATTGCGTTTGGAATAGGGGTATAACGTTATAAACACCTAGCGGCATGCCTTGATAGGGGTTTGACATTTTGAGTTGTGTAATCGAGATAATTTGAAATTTTTAATAAATCTATTGTCTAGTCAGCCCTTCTTTTCAACTGCAATTCCATCTTTTCAGTCAGCACAGCCGTATTTTATCTCATCTGAAGTGATCCTACCGTGCTCTCCTTCATCACGCTACCCCTTTGCCCCCCTTTTAATTCACGCGACAGTTACAAACATGAACGAAAAAAAAATTAAAATCAAAAAAAAATTGAAACCGTTAATGAAATTTAAATTAAATTTGTATACGAGGTCTAAAATTTATATATTAAGCACGATGAACTCAAATAGCAATCTACGAGATAAAGTATATTTGGACGATCAGCAAATAAAAAAAATCAAGGTGATAAAATTCTCACTCATTTGGATTACCAATTTGATTTTAAATAGTTAAAATTAATTCTGGATGTTTGGTTGAATTGATTGTCTGTTGAATGATATAAAATATATATATAGTAGTATATATATTAGTATTTAGTGATATTCTCGCACATTATAGCGGATGAGACCTTATGCGTCCCGCATAATAGCGGATGACCCTATATACCACGATATCCCCCTCGAAGTGGGATTGGTATTTTTATTGTTGAGTAACATCTGTTGATGCAGGGAAACAGGTTGGAGGGATCCAGCTAGATTCCTCAGAAATGTTGATTTTTATATATATATATATAATATGTGACGTGTTAGAATAATCGGTTATAGATTATTGCTATGATATTGAATTATTAAATGCGAAAATAGCACGGACCTTAATTTTGGTATCTTAAATACCATAAATAGTTATTTTTGAATTTGAAGGAATTAAAAAGGAGATTTTGAATATAAAAACATTTATAGGGAGATTTGGATTATTTTAAAGGAAATTAAGTGGAATGAGAAAAAAAAAATTTGATTTGGGTTATGCTTAACTATCCGTAAATTGGTTTAAATAGAGATTTTTAAATAAAATTTTATAAAGGGATTTGAAAATGATATTTTGAAAGTATGGGAAGGAGTTGAAATCGATATTAAAAATAGATTTGAAATTAAAATGGGATTTATTAAGGAAAGGGTTTATAAAAAAATGAAATGTTATAAAATAAAACTGATTTTATAAATAAATGAAACTCAAAGGAGTTTATAAATTTATAAATGAGGTTTATAAATAGGGAAAAATGATATCAGTGGATAAGTTGGAATATAGGTTTACGATGTGAATTTATATCGAGTTATGGGAATCGTTGGGAAAAGAAATAGTGGAATCTATTTTTGAATGTGAGAATGGTGATAAAATTAAAATATAGTCGATGTGATACAAATTGAGAGGGATTATAAATTGAAATTGGCAATATTGGATTTTTATAATAGATTTTTATCGAGAAATTAAAAATTGTTTTAAATGGGATTTTAAATTACTATACTATGTAACTTAAATTGGGATTTAGAATATTCCGAAAAGTTAGTTATTCTAATATTTAACATTTATTGAAATAAAATCTAATTTTATTTATCAGCTTTGTAAATTGATTAGTTGTTAAAAATGATTTGGATATGAGTTATCGATGTTATTTGGAATGTTTTGGTTTACTTAAACATATTTTAAAAATAAACTACTATTCCTTAAAAATACTTATTTTATATAGATAGTTTTAAAATATTGAATTTATTTATAAATCCTCTCGAGATTGGAAACGAAGTTATTTAAAACGAATATGATTTAAGAGGGAACCTTAAAGGGGGAATTCTGGGAACTTAAAGGAATTTCCAAGGTGTTAAAATATGAGAACTTTGGAGGATGAATTAGAATTCATAAAAGGAGTTAGAAATGGCATTTGGAGATACAGGCAAGTGTATTCGACTTTGGAAATATTAAGGGGTTTACAAATAAAATTTGTAAAGAATTGTGAGAATAGGAAATAAATGGGCTATTTCCTGAATATTGGGATAAAAAGATCTTAGGAAATATACTTATAAATATTCCTAAGTATTGGACGGAAATGATTTGAAAATAGTTAACTTCGAGATTTTAAATATAGAAAATATTTTCAAAGGGATGAATTATAATTGGAAGCAAGGAAAAATATTCTAAGTATTGAAATGACTTGAAAATATCCTGTTAAGGATATAAGAATTTAAGTTTGATTTTCACTATGGAAGTATTGGAAGGGTTTGAATATATATATCTTACAAAGATATTTTGAGAATATTTTTGGAAAATTATAATAAGGCCAGATGATTACTTATGGATGTTTTATTGATAGTTAAATAACCAACTATCAATATTAGCCAATTTCATTAATCATTTCGAAGAGACCAGGATCGAATTTAATTATCTGAAAACCACTTCAATCCGGTTTGAACGTTACAAATGAATACCGTGGAGATGATGAAGATGGTGATTCGGTTTGTCCAGATCCAGGACAACTTGTATGGATGAATGCTATCAGAACATCGTCATTGGAGGACGATGAGCATTCTAAGTAAAATTGTTCTTGAAAGGTAACTCTTAGCTCGAACCTCATCAATCGGGAATGACTAAAACAAGGGAGATGCAACAAGGCTAAGTGGGTCGCACCCAAGTAGGGTATGTTAGATGTCCTCGGAAAACCTTTATATTATAGATATGGTTGTGCATGAAAGAAGGAGCGCTCGATAGTAAGGGTGGGAACACCCAGAGTGATAACATATTCGGTCTATCCAGGTTAGGGGTAGGTCAGTCTTGTATAGCAGGGGATCCCGACGGTGGTCCTCGGTACATTGTTCTAGAGGTGTACTGTGATGGGCGGTACCCCAGTGGCCCAGTCATTCGTATGGAATCCATTCTCCAATACGAGCCTTACGGTTTTGTTTGTAGAGCCTTATATGCTGGAATTTAATTAATGTAACAATTTCAGCTATTTGAATAAGTATTTGTACTTAGACACTATTATAATATCAGAGGATTTGATATAAAATGTTTTGGTTATCGTAAGGGAAAAACCCATCGTGTTTATGTGTGATGCGGTCTTACGAGATACCTTTTTTTTCAAAGGATTTTGATAACTCTAATAATTCAGACCGAGTGTGTTTTTCTCACGCTGGTTTTCCAGACTGACTCGGGTGTTATTTTATTATAATACTCGGGTCAGACCGAGTATTACAGATTCGGGATAGGATGCTATGGAGCTCAGAAGACGAGCTGGATGATAAGACGTATTTCCGTAGATTTGTATTTTCGCCGTGTGAGGACAAGTTATTAAACTGTCCAGATTGATTGTTGTATATTGTACTCTGATAATGGTATGTATATTAATGGCACAGTTCTTGTATTTAAAATCTATTATTATATATTATATTTTGTTCCGCTGCGATTGTGAGATTCTGTGTTTGTTGTTCTATTTTCACTCCTACCTCTTTCTTCTTCTTTACCCTAGTTATTCGCTCTTTCGTACAATTTAGGTTGAACAGAAGTGAATTATTATCAACTCAAAGGGTACGTAACTGCGGGTCGCTACATATGAAGTCTAACTGAATTAGAACATTTCTAAATTTCATTTAAATAAAATCATTTATTTTATTTAAATTCAAATATATTAAGATATGAAATTAATTTTATTTGATTTAGTTTATACATAAATGTAATACATATATGTGCGAGTGCATGTGTAACATTATAATCCATAAAAGATATAATATGCCCATATGTAGATGTTGAGATTTACATCGCAACAGACATATTAGCTCATTGTATGTCATGTATATTGTCTAAATATGTACATGTATATGTGTTACAATATATATATGTGCACATGTGTATGTATAAATATTATATATATATATATGAACATAAAACATTTATATATTGATAAATATATATATATAGAAAGAGAGAGAACAATTATTAAAAATTATTTATAATTCAAAATTAACTTAGTTCTGCAAACATGATAAATTTAGTATTTTAATTTGTATATATTATGAATAAAATAATGTTTTTATCCATAAATAATTAACATAAAATAATATATTGATGAAAATTCAAATTTTACAATTTTCGAAAATCTAGGATCATAAAATAGAGCTTAGGAAAAATCTAGAGATTTTTCAAAGTTGAATTATTATTTTTAAAAACAAATACATTGATTTCGGCAATAATTATTTAATATAAAATAATATATTAAAAAAACACCCTCAAATAATCGAAAATACCGCATTTAGAAGCAGTAATGAATTCTGGGACTCCGGATCCCCTCCTCGATCTGTTCAACTGCGACCTTATAATGCAATCGCATTCTCTGGTCCAATTGCTGTTTTTGTTTCTGTATTCCTGATTTATCCATTGGGTCAATCTGGTTGGTTCTTTGCGCCCAGTTTTGGTGTAGCAGCTATATTTTGCCCAATTTCTGTATGGATTGATCAGAGCCAAAATCAAATCCAAACTTGTAAGTGACAGTTAGCTCCGATCATCCGCTTCCTCGGAGCCGGTGAATTCATCCATCGATCTACTAATCGCCTTCCTTTTCCCATCAATCTCTTTCTCTAGGCCGTGTGATTTTGTCTGAAAGAAAGGCTCATGGAGGGAATGCAGGGCTCAGCGAAAGAGTGCGGATAGAACCACTAGAAGGGTGGGTGTTAGCGCCAAAATTGGTCACTAACACCCAAATCCAAGCGAAAGCACCAAATACCAGTCACAGCGCACAGATAAAATATATGTGGTGAATATTAATATGGAGAATGAAAAGAATTAAAATGAAAGCAGTAGAGAACAACAAATTTTATAGTGGTTCGGCTAACTCCGGCCTACATCCACTCCAGAAGTTTCCTTTTTATTGATGTTAGAATTGATTACAGTTACAAAATGGCAGAGTTGCCTTAGTCTTAGAAAAGAGAAAGTAAGAGAGTCGAAAGGAAAAGATCCCTTTTCTAAAGACCTACATGCTGTATTTATAGGCAAATCCCGAGTTACTGGGCTTCCTTAGCAGTCCGAGCCCATTAGGGCCATAGCCGAGCCAACATCCTTCATCATGGTACGAGCGACTTCCTGTAGCGACTTCCTGTTAAGCGACTTCCTGTAGCGACTTCCGTGCCGAGCGACTTCCATGCCGAGCGACTTCCATGCCGAACGGCATGACTTCCTGTAGCGACTTCCTGTAGCAACTTCTTGTTAAGCGACTTCCTGTAGGGACTTCCTATACCGACTTCCTGTTAAGCCGACTTCCTATAGCGACTTCCTGTAGTGACTTCCTGTAGCGACTTCTTGTAGCGACTTCCTATACCGACTTCCTGTTAAGCCGACTTCCTGTAGCGACTTCCTGTTAAGCGACTTCCTGTAGCGACTTCCGTGCCGAACGACTTCCATGCCGAGCGACTTCCATGCCGAACTACTTCCAAACGTGCTGCGTTACCTATCCATCCAGTCGACTCAAACCTACCACATTCCATCCTTGATAACTGAGAAATCGACTTAGTTAAATCCGCCTGCCTACGGCCTTGCCAAAAGGCGGGTTAACACTTTGCCCCACAAAACATGCCTTGCTATTGGAAGGTGTGTTTTAAATAGCCTCAAATCCGATATCCGAAGTCCATATCCCGTTCATGACCATATTATTAAATTCATGACCTCTCCGGGTTTAACCTTGAATCTGTAGACCTCGTTGGGTCGTGTTACCCTGTTCTAGCCTCAGCTCTTCGGTCAAGGGCTTGTAAGTTCTCCGGCCTCGGTCTTTCGACCATGGACTTCGATATTCATCGGTCTCGGCTCTCCAGCCAAGGATTTTCATATTCTCCGGCCTCGGCTCTCCGGCCAAGGACTTTCATATTCTCCGGCCTCGGCTCTCCGGCCAAGGACTTTGATATTCTCCATCCTCGGCTCTCTGGCCAAGGATTTTCATATTCTCCGGCCTCGGCTCTCCGGCCAAGGACTTTGATATTCACCGGCCTCGGCTCTCCGGCCAAGGACTTTGATATTCACCGGCCTCGGCTCTCCGGCCAAGGACTTTTATATTCTCCGGCCTCGGCTCTCCGGCCAAGGACTTTGATATTCACCGGCCTCGGCTCTCCGGCCAAGGACTTTTATATTCTTCGGCCTCGGCTCTCCGGCCAAGGACTTTGATATTCTCCGTCCTCGGCTCTCCGGCCAAGGATTTTCATATTCTCCGGCCTCGGCTCTCCGGCCAAGGACTTTGATATTCACCGGCCTCGGCTCTCCGGCCAAGGACTTTGATATTCACCGGCCTCGGCTCTCCGGCCAAGGACTTTTATATTCTCCAGCCTCGGCTCTCCAGCCAAGGACTTTGATATTCACTGGCCTCGGCTCTCCGGCCAAGGACTTTGATATTCACCGGCCTCCGCTCTCCGGCCAAGGACTTTGATATTCTCTCCGAGTCCATTCCATCGCTCTTCGGCGAAGGGACTCGTAACTTGCGATCACTGCCCCGTCTCACCGGTCGGGACCGTGATCGCGAGACCTGTATTATTTATTACACCGATCCAAATCCAATTGTTACAGAATTCAGTTATTAAAGCATAAATTCGTACAACAAAAGGAATTAAATGTCCAAAGTGCCATAGAAGGAACCAGAGTTTGCAGAAAAATATAAAGAAAATAGGATTTCATAGACTCAAGTAGTACGGTTTTTTTTTGTCATCTCAGAGCACGCCTAGGGTCCGTCCTCGATCCCGTGCATGTGTAAGTGACCTAGCTGTATTACTTTGAGTTATATTACTTACTCAAAACCATAAATCTGTTTAGTTGATAATGAGCTGACGTTGCCTAGGCCCAGTGCCATCTTCGTTCGAGGTAGGCGGCGGTCGCTCCTGTCCCACTGCCACAGCTCGATTCCTTACATACTGCTGTAGATGACCATTCCTTACATGCTCCTCAATGATATCTTTCAAATGCCTGCAATCACTTGTGTTGTGCCCATCTAGCTCATGGAATAGGCTGCTTTCCTGACGCCCGCTCGTATTCCGATGGTTCCCTCTTAGCCGGTCTTCGATACTGGAGGTGCCCCCGAGTATCCAAGTAATTCCTTTCTAGAGTTTTTGTCAAATCCGTATAAGAAGAGAATTTTGACTCCCTCCGTTGCCTTTTCGATGTGTTACCGTTATCATTCATTTTCCTTTTCCCTTTATCATCTTCGTTTGGAACTTCCCTGGGTGGACCTCCACCCCTTACTGCATAAGCTTCAGCCTCTCTCCCTTCTCTCTCACCCTGGGCATCTTCCTGCCTCAGGAACCTTTCCGCCTCATGGTAGAACTCCCCGAGATCCCTCGGTGGGTCCCGTTCCAATGATATCTTGAAATCCGAATTATCTGTAATCCCCGAAACTGCCGCCATCAAATCCATCGATGGATCGGGTCGATCCACCGAAGCCACCACTGCATTGAATCTGGTTAAGAAATCCCTGAGCGACTCTCCCTTCCATTGTTTCATCAATGTCAAGGTCATTACGTTCTTGGGTCTGACTATATGGACCGGAAACTGCCTCATAAACCTTTCAATCAGCTCCGTCCAAGTGTCAATAGAACCACTCTCCAGCTGCCTGAACCACATAGCTGCGATATCTGTCAAATACAAAGGGAAGCATCGAGCCATGACCTCATCCGATGCCCCCAGTACCTCTATATGCCTCATGTACCTCGTCAAGTGAACGGCGCGATCCGTCCTCCCATCATACGTCTCCAACGTTGGTAGCTTAAAATCCGGTGGGTTCCTAGCTGCCTGATAGCAGGAGTAAAGAGACTCCTATTCACATCCTCCAAGTCTTTATTTACCAATCCACCTCTCATAGCTCGTCTGACAATCTCCGCTAATATGTCATTGTTGCCAAGCTGTAATCCTTGTCTGCTACCTCCGATCTGCCCCCCCCCCCCCCGAGTTCACGAGGGAATCCTGGCACATATTCCTCATCACGTACTCCTGTATTCCTGTTGATGTCGGGTTGCACAACATCGTCAGGTGTCCCTCCATGGATTGGTCCAGCATTACCTGTTGGTATGCCCCCAAGTCTTGGTCCATCCGGGTTAATAGTTGTTCACTGATCAGGGGCTACTCCCTGCTGGACCACTCCATCTGCTTGCTGGTTGAGTGCTTCTGATCCAGCTTCATGGATCTAAGCTCCTGCAGTTCCTGCTTGTCCAAATTGTCTGAGAAGAGTCTGCATCATCTCCTCTTGTCTTTTAAGCATTGCTTCCATCTCATCTCTGGTGATGTAGATGGATGCTTGACCTGCTCCAGCTCCAGAGGAGGCCTCTTGACTTCCCTCTTGATTGCTTCTTTCTATCACTTGCTTCCTTGTTGGTGGCCTAGCCATTGCTTCCTTGAATCCAAGTTCCCAGCTCCAAAATCCTCGAGTGCTTGCCTTCTCAGTGAAAGCACCAAAATTGGTCACTAACACCTAAATCCAAGCGAAAGCACCAAATACCAGTCACAGCTCACAGATAAAATATATGCGCTGAATATTAATATGGAGAACGACAAGAATTAAAATGAAAACAGTAGAGAACAACAAATTTTATAGTGGTTCGACTAACTCCGGCCTACGTCCACTCCAGAAGTTTCCTTTTTATTGATGTTAGAATCGATTACAGTTACAAAATGGCAGAGTTGCCTTAGTCTTAGAAAAGAGAAAGTAAGAGAGTCGAAAGGAAAAGATCCCTTTTCTAAAGTCCTACATGCTGTATTTATAGGCAAATCCCGAGTTACTGGGCTTCCTTAGCAGTCCGGGCCCATTAGGGCCATAGCCGAGCCAACATCCTTCATCATTGTACGAGTGACTTCCTATAGCGACTTCCCGTTAAGCGACTTCCTGTAGCGACTTCTGTGCCGAACGACTTCCATGCCGAGCGACTTCCATGCCGAACGACTTCCAAACGTGTTGTGTTACCTATCCATCCAGTCGACTCAAACTGACCACATTCCATCCTTGATAACTGAGAAATCGACTTAATTAAATTCACCTGCCTACAGCCTTGCCAAAAGGCGGGTTAACAGTGGGCTAGAGCTGGTATTTCTTTATATCCATTCAGCTAAAAAATAGAAAGTAGGGACCTAAGCACATCCTTTAGAAATTCTAGGATCATGAATGAAAGGTTATGAAAAATTTTGAAGAATTTTTCAATTAATTTTTTTTAATAAATCATAAACAGTTTTTACGAAATAATATTAATTATTAAAAATAATAAACTTTATTGAAAAATTCCTAAATTTTTTTATATGCTTCTGAAATGATATAATATTTTTTTTAAATATAAAATTGAATTTTTAATGTAACAATTATTTTATATATAATAAACAATTCAAAATTTAATAAATGTTAATTTAAAAATATGAATATATGTATAATAATTAATTTTCGAATTTGTAAATTCATATTATATATAAATAAGCATACTAATATTTTTAAATCATATATATATATATATATCTTATATATGCATATATGCTATTATGAGAGAGAAATATACACTAATATATATATATATATATATATGAATTTATTAATAAATATATATAAACAATTATTAATGACAAAAATTGATTTTGTACAGTAAACAACATTTGTCTATACATAAATCAAATAGTATAACAAAAAGTTATGCACATAACCAAACTTATTTGTGACAACCACATCTACTTACAAAATCTCACTTAACTAAACATATAGTACAATATATTTAAACAGATATGAAATTGCTTATTATAGGATCATATAATATAATTTAAATATAGGTTTTGGTCAGAATTCGACACTCATAAGTTAAATATAGGTTTTTGTCATTGTCTTGAAAATTTAAGTCATTTACTCGTCAAAATTCCAACAAAAATAAAGTTATCATATCAAATAGACAATAGTTTAACTCGTTGTTTCGGTTGATAACACAATGTAATTATGAAATGAATCCTTAGTTGATTATCAAAGTTGGCCAAAGTGGTATTCTCATTTCTTTTCAATAACAAGTTAAATCAAACAAGTTAAAATGGTGCTTGGATTTCAATTGCTTACTCTCTCTTACTTGAAAATTTCATTGATATTAACAATATTTACATATACCTAACTCAGATAAACTGAGGCCAGATATATTACCCGTGCACTGCCTTGCAGACTGATGTGAGGGGAATACAGAGCATGGCGAGGGAACACACAAGTGTGAACACTTATCGACTGTAGGCGTATTAAAAAGAATTTTTATATACATACACCTAACTCAGATAAACTGAGGCCAGATATACCGATCATGCACTGCCTTTCGAGCTTACGTGAGAAGGGTACAGAGCATGGCGAGTGAACACACGAGTGTGAACACATGACTCTAGGTCATATATACAAAAAAAAATTTAGAAAAGAGAGAGTTTTGCAAAATCATCTTAGCATCATTTAGCTTGGGAGATAAATTGTTATATCCTTTACTTTAAATTTACCACTTTTTAAAACAACGATTTTCAATTAGAACATACTTCATAATTAACACATACGAACATTCCTATATACTAGTTAAACCATTGTTGTTTGTAATCAAACTTCATTTTTATTTTTATTAAGACAAATAAATTTTCAAAAATTTCAATTTATTAACCAAAACTTATACTTATCCTATAGTGTTTCTTCAAAAATAAATCAAAATGCTAAAAAGAAAATGTTTTTGAGATTTTGAAATTTTGAGATTTTTTTTAAGTTAAAAGAAAAACGAAAATTCAAAAATGCCATGAAACTAAAAAAGAAAAAGAAAATGAGACTCCCATCACACTTAATTTTGACTGTGTCCCCACAGTCAATGCATGATATAATGAGCGTAACGGGGAAAACTATGTACATATTTACAAAAGAGGGTTAACATTCTTACTAGACGTAGCTTGGCTCATGAAGGATCATGAGCTTCTCCTCTTGGTTATTTAGCAATTCCAAGAAAGGTTCCAAACGATGACCGTTGACTTTGAAAACTGATCCATTCCTGGGGTTTTCTATTTCTACGGCACCATGTGGAAAAACAGTTCGTACCACAAATGGTCCGGTCCATCTTGATTTAAGTTTCCCAGGGAATAAATGAAGTCTTGAGTCATATAAAAGAACTTTTTGGTTAGGCGAAAACGTTTTCCTTAGGATTGACTTGTCATGAAAAACTTTGGTTTTTTCTTTGTAAATTTTCTCGTTTTCATACGCGTTGTTCCTAAGTTCTTCTAGTTCGTTGAGTTGTAGTTTTCGGTTTTCACCAGCTTTCTCAAGATCAAAGTTTAAGTTCTTAATTGCCCACAGCGCTTTGTGTTCGATTTCAATGGGTAAATGACAAGCTTTACCGTAAACTAAACAAAATGGGGACATCCTAAGGTTAGTTTTAAAAGAAGTACGGTAAGCCCAAAGCGCGTCGGTCAATTTCTGAGACCAATCTTTTCGATTTTTATTGACAGTATTCTTTATGATTTGTTTTATTTATCGATTTGAAACTTCAACTTGGCCACAAGTCTGAGGGTGATACGGAGTGGATAACTTATGGGTTATCGAGTATTTTTTCATTAAAGTTTCAAAAGAACAGTTGCAAAAATAGGTTCCGTTATCACTAATTATTGTGCGAGGTGTGCCGAACCTCGAAAAGATGTTTTCTTTGAGAAATTTCACAACAATTTTATGGTCGTTGGTTTTGCAAGTAACGGCTTCGACCCATTTTGAAACGTAATCGACAGCGAAAAGGATATACAAGTTTCCAAAAGAATTGGGAAAAGGTCCCATAAAGTCTATACCCCAAACATCAAAGATTTCGATCATAAGAATGGGGTTTAGAGGCATCATATCTTGTCGAGAAATTCGTCCAAGCATTTGACATCGATCGCAAGTTTTACAAAATTCAAACGAGTCTTTGAAAAGAGAAGGCCAATAGAACCCACACTAAAGCACTTTTTCCGCAGTTTTTTTAGGACCAAAATGTCCACCACACGCTTGATCGTGGCAAAACAAAAGAACACTCCTGATCTCATTATCCAGAATGCAACGTCGGATGATTTGATCTGGACAATATATGAACAAGTATGGATCGTCCCAATAGAAATACTTCACTTGGGACATGAATTTGCATTGGTCCTGTTTGGACCACGATGAGGGAGTTTCTTTAGTGACTAAGTAGTTCACTATATCATCGTACAATGGGTCGATAGAAATTGAAAGGAGTTGTTCATCGGGGAAGTTTCATCAATTGGCAAAGAAGATGGTGCGTTCGGAAGACAAGACAAGTGATCGGCTATGACGTTATCAGATCCTCTTTTGTCTTTAATTGTAAGGTCAAATTCTTGAAGTAAAAGGATCCAACGAATCAAACGGGATTTAGCATCCTTTTTAGCGAAGAGATAACGAAGCGTAGAGTGGTCTGTATACACAGTAATGTGTGAACCTATCAAGTAAGGTCAAAACTTTTCGAGCGCAAAAATGACAGCTAGAAGCTCTTTTTCGGTTGTTGTCTAGTTGAGTTCAGCGTCGTTCAAAGTCATACTCGCGTAGTAAATGACATGAAGGATTTTGTTGATGCGTTGTCCTAAGACAGCACCAACCGCAAAGTTCGAAGCATCACACATGATTTCGAAAGGAAGATCCCAATTGGGTGCGCAAATGATTGGAGCAGAAATGAGTTCGTTCTTAAGACGTTCAAAAGAAGAGATACACTCAGAGTTGAAATCGAACGGAACGTCTTTTTCGAGGAGAGTCGTTAAAGGACGAGCAATTTTACTAAAGTCTTTCACAAAGCATCAGTAAAAGCCGGCGTGTCCAAGAAATGATCGAATGTCTGTTTTGGTGGAATAGTGTGACTGTGGCAGTGGTGAGGAGACAATGACCTGGGAAGATTTAAAGAGGAGGTTCCAAGAGAGGTTCATGTCTATGATGGCATAGTTTGCTCTGATAAGAAATTTTGCTAAGTTAGAGCAGCGAGAGATGTCTGTTTTGGAGTATGCCTGAAACCTTTCTTGGAATTGCTAAATAACCAAGATGAGGAGCTCATGATCCTTCATGAGCCAAGCTACGTCTAGTAAGAATGTTAACCCTCTTTTGTAAATATGTGCATAGTTTTCCCGCCAAAAACTTGTTAATCGACAAAATTTCTATCGGTTTAGAAATTTGCCGAAAATTTTCAAATTAAAATAAACTACAAGCGCACGGCGTACACTTTGTAGTACGTGGCGAGTACGGGTCGATCCGTAGGTAATTGTTAGAGTTTAAAAATCTATTCAATCAAATTAGACCGAATGTAGGAGAAATTGTTAACTAGAAATAAAATGAAGCTAAAACTAGAACTGAAATTTGATTTAAAAACTATTAAACTAGAGAACAATTTAGAGGCAAATCCACTCTCGTATTTTTATAAATCAACAAACAAACAATTTGTGATCTCTAGCTTTTGATATTAAGTGAAATGTTGTTGTATTTATCATAAGTATGGTTTGTTTATGTTATTAATTAACATAACTAAATCCATCAAACTATAATACAACAAATAAACCATTTATAATTCTCATGGAAACGAAGCCAAAGCAAAAGCTATTTTAAGTATGATCTATTTACTATTGTAACTAGTAATATAGATCATTAAATTTCATTTTTACTTTAATTTCACAATCAAAAATGGATTGCAAATGATGATGCAAATTGTGTTTATATTGAATAAGAATAGCTCATTTGCATAAGCAATATAAGCTATCAAACCCACTTGTATAAACTTGCATCAAAATTCACTTTCATAAAGCACAAACAAAGAGATCATAAATCATAACAAATGTTGAAATTACTTAATATTTGAGAGCTTCATCACCCCTAAATTGAAAGGGTTTAGATACTCATTTGTGTTATCAAATCAACACATGTAAGTTTCAACATTGAAAATGAAATAAAGTAGAGAATAAACAAGAAAGAGAAGATTAACTACAAAAAGGAAATGAACTAAACTAGTGCATAAATGTAAATCTAAACTATGAACATAAAAAGAAAGAGAGCATAAGAAGAAAAATGAGCATAAAAGTAAACAACAACAAGTAGAAAAGAGAAGAGAAAGAGGCTAAAAAGCCATTTTTATTTCATTCAACATTGCCATTACAACTAGTGTTTTTCATTTCCTAACTAATATGAAAGGTAGAAGATGATTTACATGTACATAAGAGGGCTATTTATACATGCATAAAACCCTAATTCTATTTTTAGGGGAGTTCCCAAAATACCCCTTAGGAAGTGTGGAGGCCAAGTAATCATTAGGTTCTACTAATCATCATTTAAGTGTACATGAAGCCATTAATCCCATAAGCATGTTCATTAGCCTCTAATTTTTACATTAAGGTAGGTGGGTAGGTGGGGTCCTCCATGATCTTCACTTTGAATTATTTCCCTCTTCTTTCCTTTGTATTCCTTTGTGCATGCATGTATCTTCATATAAGCCTCTTCCATATGCATCCAAATTCCTATAAAAATCATCAAAAATGTCCAAGTAAAAATTCTCAAATTTACACATGCAAAAAAATGACCATTTTGCCCTTGAATGAAGATGAAAATATGATGGTTTGAAAATAATTGAATTTTGGTTTTAACATGTACAAATGCCCAAATATGATGTTTATTTAAATAAAAAGAGATAAAATATGGATGTAAATATATGCACATTTACGTGCACATCAAATACCTCCACACTTATCTTTTTATTCGTCCTCGAATAAAGGAAAACTAAGATAAATCCGTTTTCGTAGGGAGCACGATTGCATTGAGCGTATGCAACAAGCCGTTAAACCTCTAGGTGTCCCCAGTAGGACGAGTGTTGTCCCGTGAGGGTTTTCAGCGGATACTACCCACAAAATCCAAAGGTAAAGTGAAAATATTTACAAAATGAAAGATTTATTTACAATGGGATGAATGCAAGTTTTTGAAAATATTTACAAATGAAGGATTTACTTTCAATTTGACACTCATAAGTTAAATATAGGTTTTGGTCATTGTCTTGAAAATTTAAGTCATTTACTCGTCAAAACTTCCAACAAAAATAAAGTTATCATATCAAATAGACAATAGTTTAACTCGTTGTTTCGGTTGATAACACAATGTAATTATGAAATGAATCCTTAGTTGATTATCAAAGTTTACCAAAGTGGTATTCTCATTTCTTTTCAATAACAAGTTAAATCAAACAAGTTAAAATGGTGCTTCGATTTCAATTGCTTACTCTCTCTTACTTAAAAATTTCATTGATATTAACAATATTTACATATGCCTAACTTAGATAAACTGAGGCCAGATATATTACTCGTGCACTGCCTTACGGACTGATGTGAGAGGAATACAGAGCGTGGCGAGTGAACACACAAGTGTGAACAATTATCGACTGTAGGCGTATTAAAAAGAATTTTTACATACATACACCTAACTCAGATAAACTGAGGCCAGATATAACAATCATGCACTGCCTTTCGGGCTTACGTGAGAAGGGTACAGAGCATGGCGAGTGAACATACGAGTGTGAACACATGACTCTAGGTCATATATAAAAAAAAAATTAGAAAAGAGAGAGTTTTGCAAAATCATCTTAACATCATTTAGCTTGGGAGATAAAATTGTTATATCCTTTACTTTAAATTTACCACTTTTTAAAACAAAGATTTTCAATTAGAACATACTTCATAATTAACACATATGAACCTTCCTATATACTAGTTAAACCATTGTTATTTGTAATAAAACTTCATTTTTATTTTTGTTAAGACAAATAAATTTTCAAAAATTTCAATTTATTAACCAAAACTTATACTTATCCTATAGCGTTTCTTCAAAAATAAATCAAAATGCTAGAAAATGTTTTTGAGATTTTGATATTTTTTTTAAGTTAAAAGAAAAATGAAAATTCAAAAATGCCATGAAACTAAAAAAGAAAAAGAAAATGAGACTCTCCCCACACTTAATTTTGACTGTTTCCCCACAGTCAATGCATGATATAATGAGTGTAACGGGGAAAACTATGTACATATTTACAAAAGAGGGTTAACATTCTTACTAGACATAGCTTGGCTCATGAAGGATCATGAGCTCCTCCTCTTGGTTATTTAGCAATTCCAAGAAAGGTTTCAAACGATGACTGCTGACTTTGAAAACCGATCCATTCCTAGGGTTTTCTATTTCTACGGCACCATGTTGAAAAACAGTTCGTACCACAAATGGTCCGGTCCATCTCGATTTAAGTTTCCCAAGGAATAAATGAAGTCTTGAGTCATATAAAAGAACTTTTTGGTTAGGCGAAAACATTTTCCTTATGATTGACTTGTCATGAAAAACTTTGGTTTTTTCTTTGTAAATTTTCTCGTTTTCATACGCGTTGTTCCTAAGTTCTTCTAGTTCGTTGAGTTGTAGTTTTTGGTTTTCACCAGCTTTCTCAAGATCAAAGTTTAAGTTATTAATTGCCCACAACGCTTTGTGTTCGATTTCAATGGGTAAATGACAAGCTTTACCATAAATTAAACAAAATGGGGACATCCCAAGGTTAGTTTTAAAAGAAGTACGGTAAGCCCAAAGCGCGTCGGTCAATTTCCGAGACCAATCTTTTCGATTTTTATTGACAGTATTCTCTAAGATTTGTTTTATTTGTCGATTTGAAACTTCAACTTGGCCACAAGTCCGAGGGTGATACGGAGTGGATAACTTATGGGTTATCGAGTATTTTTTCATTAAAGTTTCAAAAGAACAGTTGCAAAAATAGGTCCCGTTACCACTGATTATTGTGCGAGGTGTGCCGAACCTCGAAAAGATGTTTTCTTTGAGAAATTTCACAACAATTTTATGGTCGTTGGTTTTTGCAAGGAACAGATTCGACCCATTTTGAAACATAATCGATAGCGAAAAGGATATACAAGTTTCCAAAAGAATTGGGAAAAGGTCCCATAAAGTCTATAACCGAAACATCAAAGATTTCGATCATAAGAATGGGGTTTAGAGGCATCATATCTCGTCGAGAAA
The DNA here is from genome assembly GCA_030737815.1 of Allium fistulosum. Classification (NCBI taxonomy): domain Eukaryota; kingdom Viridiplantae; phylum Streptophyta; class Magnoliopsida; order Asparagales; family Amaryllidaceae; genus Allium; species Allium fistulosum. The sequence continues at coordinate 1,360,374,449 of CM060902.1, read as the reverse complement.
TTCGTCCAAGCATTTGACATCGATCGCGAGTTTTATAAAATTCAAACGAGTATTTGAAAAGAGAAGGCCAATAGAACCCACATTGAAGCACTTTTTCTGCAGTTTTTCGAGGATCGAAATGTCCACCACACGCTTGATCGTGGCAAAACGAAAGAACACTCCTGATCTCATTATCCGGAATGCAACGTCGGATGATTTGGTCGGGACAATATATGAACAAGTATGGATCGTCCCAATAGAAATACTTCACTTGGGACATGAATTTGCATTTGTCCGGTTTGGACCACGATGAGGGAGTTTCTTTAGTGACTAAGTAGTTCACTATATCAGCGTACTAAGGGTCGATAGAAATTGAAAGGAGTTGTTCATCGGGGAAGTTTTCATTGATTGGCAAAGAAGATGGTGCGTTCGGAAGACGAGACAAGTGATCGGCTATGACGTTATCGGATCCTTTTTTTTCTTTAATTGTAAGGTCAAATTCTTAAAGTAAAAGGATCCAAAGAATCAAACGGGATTTAGCATCCTTTTTAGCGAAGAGATAACGAAGTGCAGAGTGGTCCATATACACAGTAATGTGTGAACCTATCAAGTAAGGTAGAAACTTTTCGAGCGCAAAAATGACATCTAGAAGCTCTTTTTCGGTTGTTGTCTAGTTGAGTTCAGCGTCGTTCAAAGTCTTACTCAGGTAGTAAATGACATGAAGGATTTTGTTGATGCGTTGTCCTAAGACAGCACCAACCGCAAAGTTCGAAGCATCACACATGATTTCGAAAGGAAGATCCCAATTGGGTGTGCAAATGATTGAAGCAGAAATGAGTTCGTTCTTAAGACGTTCAGAAGAAGAGATACACTCAGAGTTGAAATCGAACGGAACGTCTTTTCCGAGGAAAGTCGTCAAAGAACGAGCGATTTTACTAAAGTCTTTCACAATGCGTCGGTAAAAGCCGGCGTGTCCAAGAAATGATCGAATCTCCTTAACAGTTTTGGGAATGGGTAGATTTGCAATGACATCGATTTTTGCTTTATCTACCTCAATGCCTTTATTTAAGATGATATGTCCAAGGACTATGCCTTGTTTGACCATAAAGTGGCATTTTCCCAATTCAAAGTCAAATGTTTTTCTTTACATCAATTTAGAACCAATTCGAGATGATGTAAACATTGGGAAAAAGAATCGCCAAAGATTTAGAAATCGTCCATAAAAACTTCTAGAAAGGGTTCAATCATGTCGGAAAAGATTCCAACCATGCATCGTTGGAAAGTTGCAGGAGCATTACAAAGTCCGAATGGCATACGTCGATAAGCAAAGGTACCGAATGGACATGTGAAATTCGTTTTCTCTTGATCCTCGGGAGTGATGGGAATTTGGTTATAGCCGGAATAACCATCAAGGAAGCAGTAAAGTTCGAGCATTTGGTCAATGAAAGGAAGAGGGAAGTGATCTTTTCATGTCACGGCATTTAGTTTCGATAGTCAATGCAAACACGCCAACCCGTTTGTGTACGAGTTGGAATAAGTTCATTTGAATCGTTCTTGACTACGGTTAGCCCAGACTTTTTCGGTACAACGTGAATTAGGCTAACCCTTGACTATCAAACATTGGGTAAATGATCCTATTGTCGAGAAGTTTAAGAATTTCATCACGCACCATATCTTTCATTTTTGGATTAAGCCTTCGTTGCACGTCACGAACGGGCTTGGCATCGTCGATTAAAGGATGCGATGTGGAACAATAGCAGGGCTAATTCCTTTAATATCGGAGATCGCCCATCCAATCGCTTCCTTGTTTTTCGACAGGATTGAAAGTAAAGAGGTTTCTTGATCAAGAGGGAGAGAGTCGTAGAAATTATGACAAGCAATGTTTCGTTATCACCTAAGTATGCATACCTAAGGTGATCGGGAAGTGGTTTGAGGTCCAACTTCGGGAGTTTTTCGATCAAGGAATTGGGTTGAGATTCGGACTCAACTGGAAGTGATTCAAAAGGAAGAGTGTATTCAATCTCGTTGGGAATTTTGTGAAACAATTTTTCATATTCGGCCTCGCGTTCATTGTTAAGATCAAGTGTTTCGTTTTCAACGTTTTCGTGAATGGCACTAACTTCCAACGTTTGGTCACGAGGTTCGTTCGATTGACTTTCAAGATTGAAAATGTTGAGATCCAAAGTCATGTTTCCAAAAGAGATTTTCATCGATCCGTTATGACAATTGATTAAGGCGTTCGAGGTAGCTAAGAATGGTCGGCCTAAAATCAATGGAATTTGACTCATGGGATTTGACACGGGTTGTGTTTCGAGAACAATAAAGTCAACGGGGAATATGAATTGCCTTACTCGAATGAGCACGTCTTCGATTTCTCCCACGGGCTTCTTAATGGAACGATCGGCGAATTGAAGCTTTACTTTTGTGGGTTTGAGCTCTCCTAAGCCTAATTGTTCGTACATGGAGTATGAAATCAAATTGACACTCGCACCTAAGTCTATTAAGCATTTGTTAATCGTCTTATCTCCAATTGTGCACGAAATCGTAGGGCAGCCATGATCTTTGTATTTTACGGGCATGGATTGGGACAAGACTTCACTTAAACTGGCGGCTAAGAAGACCTTCTTGGGCACTTGAATGTGTCGCTTTTGGGTACACAAGTCCTTAAGAAATTTCGCATAAGTGGGAACTTGTTGAACGATGTCAAGAAGCGGGATGTTAACCTTGACTTGTTTAAAAATTTCCAACATCTTTTCCATTTGGTCTTAGTGTTTCTTTGGTCGAAGACGATGTGGAGATGGGACACGATACTCGGTAGGCGGGTCTACTCGAGTAGAAGAAGAAGAGTTTTGATTGGCATTCGATTCAACGTTTGGCTCCATGTTCTGTTCAGATTCGTTCGTTGTTTTAGAAGTATCGAGAGAGGTTTTCGGTTAATCGTTTGGATTAACGACTTGATTATCGATTCGTTTACCGGAACGGAGAGTTGTGATAGCATTCAATTAGGTGACGTTGCTATCTTGAACAACATGGGCTTGCTTTGAATTTGCGTTTTGATTTCTGGGATTTGAAATGGGTTGGCTTGGGAATGTTCCTCGTTCACGTTCGCTTACAGACATGGCTAATTGACTCATTTGCATTTCGAGTTTTGCAATTGATTGGTTCGTGTTTTGCATATATGAAGTCAATAATATTTGCAAATTGCTGTTTGATTAAAGGCATTGAGTAGTTGCTTTAGCCAACGTTTTAAGAGTTTTCTGAAGTGAAGTTAAACGTTTATCGTCTCGAGGAGGATGAGCAAAATTTGGTTGAAAATTTGATTGTTGCGATTGATTATGAGACGGACCCGCAAAGTTCGGTTGAAAATTGTTGGGTTGAAAGTAAGGATTCGAAGCATTATTCGAAAATGCTTAAAAATTGGGACGAATCGTATTCGTGTTGGGATTGTTTTGGTTCCACACAAAATTCGGATGATTTTTCCAACCAGGGTTGTACGTTGGAGAAAACGGGTCGTTTTAGGCTTTATTGAAAGCATTGATTTGTTCGACAGAATTGGGACACTGATCGGCTATATGATTAGGATCGTTGCATTTATAACACATCAGTTGGGAAGCTTGGTTCATTTGATTCGATGAGAAAACGTTGTCGAATTTTTTAATCATTGCGTCGATCTTAGCTTCCAAAGCAACAGAAGATCCTATCGAGTGTGCACTCGATCATGAGTAAATTGATTTTTCGTTTAAACGTTCCCATTGGGATGATTTTTCGGTGAGGTTTTCAAGAAATTGCCAAGCATCGTCGTGATGTTGGGCAAGAAAGTTGCCTTAGCACATTGATTCGAGCATGGTTCGTGAGCTGTTTTCGAGTCCATCGTATAAGATTTGGCAAATCGTCCATTTTTCAAAGTTATTGTGTGGACATTTTATCAAAAGCTCTTTGAATCTTTCAAAATATTTTCCGAATGGTTCTCCCTTGAATTTATGAAAAATTACAATTTCATTTCGGATTCTACTCGTTTTTTCCAAGGGGTAGAATTTTTTCAAGAAAGCTTTTATGAATTCTTCCCACGTTTTAATCGAGTTCGATGGTAAGCTGTACAACCATTTTTCAGCGTAATCCGTAAGAGCGAATGGGATTAATCAAAGTTTGATTCCATCATCGGAAAGTTGTTGGAGTTTAATGGTTGCACAAACTTGTTCGAATTTCGTCAAAAAGATGTATGGATCATCGTGCTCGAAATTGCCAAATTTCGGAAGCGTGGCAATATGGTTCGAGTGAATTTCGAAATGGTTACCCGTAGGGGCGGGTAACGTGATGCAAGATGGAATAGAAACTCTATCGGGAAAGATTCTATCCATACGAGTTTGAGGGGCGTTTTCGTTCACTATTTCGGGAGAATCGTCTGTTCGAGTTAAACGATTAGTTGTTGAGTCGCGAGTCTAATGATTTGTTGTTGTGTCACGAGTCCAAGTACTCATGCACAAGTGAAAGTCGAGAGAAAGAAGTTAGAATCAAGTTTAGTGAATGAAAGAAGATTTGAAAAACGAAGTGAAAAATTGTTTTTGTTTTTGTTTTTTGAAGGAAGAAAAATATTTACCAAGTGAAATTTATTTTCAAAAGAGAAGTTTGATTTTTGTTTTGTTTTTCAGTTTTTTTGTATGTTTTTGTTTTTGAATTTTCAAATATTTACCAAAAGGATTTTTGTTTTTAGAAAATAGAAATTTAATTTTTGTTTTTGAATTTTTTTAAAATTTTTTTTGAAAAGATTTATATTTTTTTTTTGATTTAAAAGTTTCAAAGGAAAGAATAAAGGATTTCTTTTTGAATTAAAAACTAAGTTAAGTAAAATTTACAATTTTTTTTGGATTTTTGATTTTTTTTAAATATGCATGAACTAATGCAACTAAATGAATGCAAAAGACTTAATTACAGTTTTTTGTCCTTAGTAGCTCCTAACCCAAAATTGTATAATCACACTTTGTCTTAAATCAACAAAAATATTTCTCAGCCAGGTAACGGGCAGGAGTTATCGGTGCACCACGAATCACCGTAGCAATGCAACCGAAGGTTTAGTACCTTCATAGGAACAACCAGTACAATATTTACGAATCATCGTAATTTTTATAACTGGTTATTACTCTACCGTAGCCTAGACACCAAGAAATAAAATTGTTCAAAGAAAACAATTGTGAAGATACAATTAAGCCCTAAGTGAGCTCGAGACACCCTTAGGTCCAATGTCTAACCTTTATTATTAGTCAAATTCTACGACGAAATGCGTTTGTGGGCTAAGGAAAGGGTGATGAAATCCCGCACCTTATGTGAATTGGGGTATTGCCCTTAGAAAAGAAAATAAGATGAGATGGATACAAAGCAAAAGTTAAACGTGAATTTACAATGTAACTAAATGAAGTTTGTTTTTGTTTTTGGATTTTGAATTTTTTTTAATAAATAAATGCAAATGCAAGCAACCAACAATGCAATTCAAATAAAAACAAGGGATGAGGGCACAATACCAGAGCTTGCAGAATTATTAGCAATTTTTTTAGGGGCGATTATTTAGCAAAGCAAAGCAAATCAGTTATTTTTTTAGCAAGCAAAGCAATTCCTCTTGATTTTCTGCTTTGGCAACCTGAAAATAAACACAAGATATATATACAGTATTTTGCTTTTGTTTTTTTTAATGTGAAAGAAGCAGCAATTAAATCTAAACAAGTGAAAACAAATGACAACTGAAATTTAAAATAAATGAAAACCTCTTTTTTTTAAATTGAATAAAACTATTCAAAAACTCAAAACAATTCAAAAGCAAAGGTTTTTTTTTATAAAAAGGTAAAACTTTAAGCCTAAACACTTTGAAACAAAGAAAAAGAAAAGGAAAAAATAAAAAAATAAAAAATAAAAAAAAACGAAAAAAATAACAACACACAGCCCAACCCAATACATAGTAACACCGTTTGCTTTTTTTATCAACTACCCTTATCACGATCTCGTATTTGCTTAAACTTTGCAATTCAGTTTCGTTCTCTTAAAAAAATTCAGTGAAAGCAAACTTTCTCTTCGGTTGTTGACTTGAAATCGTGATTAGCTCAGGGGGGATGCTTGATTTGGGGGTTCGAGTGAATGAATTGGCGAGTGGATGAATCAAGGAAGGCGATTAGGCTGTGGATGCGAGGCGATTGTTGCAGAAATCGAGTAGTGTCGAGATGGTCGTTCGAATTGTTTGGGAGTTTTGTTCAACGGCTTGAAGTTTGAGGCGAGTCGATGTTTGGGTGAAGAGAGAACTGGGTATGTGGCTGTACTGGTCGCGATGTCGATGAAGGCGAGCTTCGGTTGGGGGAGGGGCTTGTTGAACTGAATTTTTTTTTCTTTTTCGATTGGTGATTTGATGGTGAAGTGTATTGTGGATGTATGTGATGAAGGGTGTGTTGATTGGTTATGGTTGTATTGAAAGGCAGTGTTTCAGTGGTGTGCTGCTATCGACAGGGTAGTATGGTGGTAGCACAGGTTGGTGGTGATAGAGATATCGGCAGGGGTTGTGAGGAGGGTGGTTGTTGATGTGAGGAGTAGAGTGAGTTGTAATTAGAAATGGTTTGAATTGCAGGCAATGTTGTGCCAGTGGGAAGATGATGGTCAGTGAGTAAGGGATGTATGGTTTGATGGATTGTCTGATGTGTTGTAGAAGTGGTTAATGTTTGCAATGCAGTCAGTCATGAAGCGAGGTGATGAACTATGAAGTTGTTTGTAGTGATGAATAGGGTGTTGGCAGTAGAGAAGTGGTGGATGGTATGTTTGGTGGCCGTAAGTTGATGATGGACAGTGCTTGGTAGAGGAAGAACGATGATGTGGAAGTTGGTGATGGTGTCTGGTAGGTAGTAAGAAACAGAGCAAGTTGATGGTTGCGCGGTGATGTTTGGCTGTGTTGGACATGTGCACTAGAGTTGTTGACGAAGTCTAGAGCAGTGCAGGTTAGTGACAGTGAAGGATAGACGTGGTCAAGTGAAGTGTTGAGAAGGGGATGGTATGGAGGTTGTGACTGTCTCTAATGTAGCAGTTTACAGTGGTGAAGATGGAATTACATATAGCAGCTTACAGTGGAGAAGATTGTGTTGGTTATTGTCAAGTGGCTGGTGGTGTTTGTAGAGGAGATGTTGTGATTTTGTATGAGGAGCAGATGCCCATTAGTCAGTATGGTGAATGATGGGAAGTTTGATATGGAGACAATGGTAGTGTAATGTGGAGGAAGTGGGGATTGTTTGTGGTATGTGCAGTTGTATGGTGGAGGAAGGTAAAGGCAGTGGAAGGTTGTATGTAGTGGTAAGGTGGGTTGTTTGTTTGGCAAGTGTGTGATGATGGATAAAGGTTGTATGTATGTGCAATGGAATCTAAGTGAATGAGTAGCGGCAGTAAAATGAACTAGCAGGCAGGATGGTGATGGAGGCTGATGGTCGAATATTTGGAATGGTTGTATATGGTGGTTGCTGCAGTTTGTATGGTTGTTTGCTGGAGTGGGGGATGTGTTGTGCAGTGATGATCAGGGGATGTTTGAAATGTTGTGAAGGCTTGTATTGTTGTGATGGAGGTTGGTTGATCAGAGGGAGGGCACTGTGGTGAGGTGCTGGAATGAACGCGGAGTTCGTGCGTAGTAGGCGGTTGGAGAAGGTGGTGATGGTCAGTAGAGTAACAGGGAGCAGCAGTTGAAAACAGAAACTGTGTACAGTTTTTTCTTTCTTTTTTGTTGTTGTTGAAAGCAATGTAAAAAGAAGGAAAATAAAATTGTAAATGTAGAGATGTAAATGGAATGCAATAATTTTATTTTTTTAAATTGTGTATCTTTTTTTTAATAGAAATGCAAACAACTCGAAAACAACTAGAAAACAATAACAACCACACAAACAAAAATCAAACAACACACACAACACAAATTTTTTAAATAGAAAATTAACACACAAAACAAACACACAATAAAATCAAATAAAAATAATTTGAAGAATAGAAAATTGAAATCAAACAACTCCGGCAATGGTGCCAAAAACTTGTTAATCGACAAAATTTCTATCGGTTTAGAAATTTGCCAAAAAATTTCAAATTAAAATAAACCGCAAGCGCACGGTGTACACTTTGTAGTACGTGGCGAGTACGAGTCGATCCGCAGGGAATTGTTAGAGTTTAAAAATATATTCAATCAAATTAGACCAAATGTAGGAGAAATTGTTAACTAGAAATAAAATGAAGCTAAAACTAGAATTGAAATTTGATTTAAAAACTATTGAACTAGAGAACAATTTAGAAGCAAATCCACTCTCATATTTTTATAAATCAACAAACAAACAATTTGTGATCTTTAGCTTTTGATATTAAGTGAAATATTGTTGTATTTATCATAAGTATGGTTTGTTTATGTTATTTATTAACATAACTCAATCGATCAAACTATAATACAACAAATAAACCACTTATAATTCTCATGAAAATGAAGCCAAAGCAAAAGCTATTTTAAGTATGATCTATTTACTATTATAACTAGTAATATAGATCATCAAATTTCATTTTTACTTTACTTTCACAATCAAAAATGGATTAGCAAATGATGATGCAAATTGTGTTTATGTTGAATAAGAATAGCTCATTTGCATAAGCAATATAAGCTATCAAACCCACTTGTATAAACTTGCATCAAAATTCACTTTCATAAAGCACAAACAAAGAGATCATAAATCATAACAAATATTGAAATTACTTAATATTTGAGAGCTTCATTACCCCTAAATTGAAGAGGTTTAGCTACTCATGTGTGTTACCAAATCAACATATGTAAGTTTCAACATTGAAAATGAAATAAAGTAGAGAATAAACAAGAAAGAGAAGATTAACTACAAAAAGGAAATGAACTAAACTAGTGCATAAATGTAAATCTAAACTATGAACATAAAAAGAAAGAGAGCATAAGAAGAAAAATGAGCATAAAAGTAAACAACAACAAGTAGAAAAGAGAAGAGAAAGAGGCTAGAAAGCCATTTTTATTTCATTCAACATTGCCATTACAACTAGTGTTTTTCATTTCCTAACTAATATGAAAGGTAGAAGATGATTTACATGTACATAAGAGGGCTATTTATACATGCATAAAACCCTAATTCTATTTTTAGGGGAGTTCCCAAAATACCCCTTAGGAAGTGTGGAGGCCAAGTAATTATTAGCTTCTACTAATCATCATTTAAGTGTAAATGAAGCCATTAATTCCATAAGTATGTTCATTAGCCTCTAATTTGTACATCAAGGTAGGTGGGTAGGTGCGGTCCTCCATGATCTTCACTTTGAATTATTTCCCTCTTCTTTCCTTTGTATTCCTTTGTGCATGCATGTAGCTTCATATAAGCCTCTTCCATATGCAGCCAAATTCCTATAAAAATCATCAAAAATGTCCAAGTAAAAATTCTCAAATTTACACATGCACAAAAATGACCATTTTGCCTCTGAATGAAGATGAAAATATGATGGTTTAAAAATAATTGAATTTTGGTTTTAACATATACAAATGCCCAAATATGATGTTTATTTAAATAAAAAGAGATAAAATATGGATGTAAATATATGCACATTTACGTGCACATCAATGCCAGAAGGTTCGAGGAGTTGGCCATGTATGGGTATGCTTCAATGGATACAGTGGTGAAGAGGAATGAGAAGTTCATCAAGGGGTTGAAGCCTGAGTTAGCAAAGGCTACATTATCTCATATTAGAAATCCATCTGATGTTGTAGTGGAGATGGCCTTAAGACATGAGGCAATTATTAATTCTCTAGAGAAGAGTAAGGCTAAGGAGGTCCAGGTTGGGCAGAGTCAGAAGATGAAGTTCTTTCCTAAGAAAGGTGCTCAGAAGGGTGGAGCAGCTAAGAAGGGGAAGTCTGAGATCGTATGTTTTAAGTGCGACAAGAAAAGGCATTTTGCTAATGAGTGTCGTGCTGGAAAGGCAAAGGAGGTAGTCGAGAAGAAGAATGTCAGGTGCTTCAGTTGTGACCAGATTGGCTACTATAAGAATCAATGCAAGGAACCCGCTAAGGATGGAAAGGGCAAGGTGTATGCATTGGAGCCTTCTACATCGAAGCCAACAACTCAAGAGAAGGAAAAGGTAGTTTTGGGAGGTACGCTTCAGATTTATGGTATGTCTGTTTGCGTTCTATATGATACTGGTGCATCGCATTCTTTTATATCTAGATGTTTGATAGATAAGCTTAACCTAGAACCCACATATTTAGTTACTTCCTTATGGGTTGTGAATCCAATAGGAGGGTATGTAACTCTAGCGTTGAGATGTGACCATACTACAAACATATGGGCTTTTGATAGCAATAATACATAGTGTTTCCGCCTATCATCTTTAAACGCTATGAAACGAAGGGTTTTCGACACTATCAGATAAAGAAATACTATGTACTCAATGCTATACAATGAAAAAGGCGACAAATAAATTCTGTTGTGAGGGAACTAGAAAATGCGCATATTGCCCTTCTCCTCTATCCTCCAAAAAACAACCCTTCTTTCACTCCATCACCTCTAGAAAATAACTAGATTACTCTCACAAAATCCCCAAACCACAACATTGAACTGCAAAATCCCTAAATCGGAAAATCCCTAAACCAAAAATTTATGAATTTTAAAATCGCCAAAACCCTAAACTTCCATCACTCAGCTTGGATCGTCAAATCGCCAAATCGCTAAAATCCTGAATCGCAAAATGGCCAAATCACCAATTGGTATTTTGAATTTTACTCTTCCATCACTCAGATTCAGTCTATCATTCCAGTAAGGAATTTAAAATAATTTATGTGTTTTGCAATAAATTTGTGTAACAAGTTTCCACCATGTAGGGTTATCGGCTACATCACCTAGAGCTATCGCTTTAATTCAAAAGGTGCTTCTTCTGCTTGGGTTCTCCTTGTATGTCTTTGTGAGGTATTTACTTTATATTGTATGTTTCATTCACCATACGGAAGTGTTTCAGTTTAACTATGCTCTATAATTTGATGCACTATGTTAATGCTACGATTCTTTTCAGCATCATAATTTTCAATTATTGGATTATGTGGCACCTAGTTGAACGAGCTATGCACACTTGTAGGATGTTACATTTTTGGTTGGACTTGTTTAGTATTCTCCATTAAATAAGGAGATGAACCCGATTTCCACTATAATATAAGATATCACTTCTATATGCTTACTGATAACCCTAAAATTGGTTGATGGTTCATCCAAATATCAACTGGATTTTGGAAAATATCCATGACAATTTACCATCTAATAATATATGATTAACTGTGTTATGTTATTTATTTGAAGCTTGGTTAGCTTTTTACCTATCTAAAATCTTGAAGCCCGTGATAGTCTTGAAACAAAGCATTTTCCCTAAAACTAGATGTACCAGCACTCCATGTTGATGCTTCTGGATATGCTTCTATGTACTCTTCAAGCAAATCAAATGAGACCTAAATTAATAATCGCAATCAATCAAAAGTTGGTAATGATACAACTGGAGGTATTTAAAAGTAATAATCTTCTGTGAATAATATAAATTGCAGTATAATGTAAATTGAGATTGCAAGTAAAGATACGCTTTAGAATATCAGTACAAACAATCGAATATTTGCACTACAAAATTTAGTAAAGCACCTTTCTAGTCATTACTAGGGAAAAAGCAAAATGCCATCGAGAAGCAAATTTTAAGGGGAAAAAAAACCTATAAGTAAAATAAAAATAATCATAATATTTGATAGGGAGAATATTTTCATTTTTGGAATGTATCATTTAAACCAAGTCATAAATATTTCTAACTTTGGTGTAAAAACAATAATGATCTAAAGATATTTAATGAAAAATGTAGCATTTTAGATCAATTGAACATAGAAAAAAAAGTCATTTAAAATATGCTAATTGTTTTCAATCGTCATCAATGGTCCTAATTCAAATTTACAGGTGAATACTTATCTATGATCAAGTTTCAAAATTCGAAAAAAAGAGAGAGACTAATATAGGAGAAAATGTCTAACTTGATTTTCAGCTAATCCCATTTATATGACTCCTGATGGATTGCTTACAGCATCATAAGGGTTTCCATCGTACAGTTTCCACCCAACAAAGTATGAAGAATCCTCTCCATGAGAATTTGATAAAGCTATTTTTGACAACGAAGTAGATTCCATATACAAATATATGTACGTTAAGAATTATGAAAACCTTTTTGCACAAATGAATGTTTATGAGGTTGCTCAAGACTTGATTATGCATAATATATATTTGTATTAACATAGGAAATGAATGAATTTTAATGCTGCAGATATCCTTGACTAATGTGCAACGTAGACTTTCCTTCTTTGTTCCTTTTACTGAATGAAAAATGCTTAGGATTGGATAACTATGATTATGCTTATGCATCATAGTTTTGTGAGCCTTCATTTTGTTTCCTTGAGCCTTGGGCAAACATGATCATCTACCATGCTGACGGAGAAGATATTCAATAAATCATTGTAATTATTATGCTCTTTACTTTTATTCGTTCATTTATCAATTATTCCTCATTAATTATATTGAAGAGTTACTTTATCTATCAATTATTATTATTAATTTGGGTTCTACCTTCATGCATTTTAAGATAACTGTTAAAATCTCCCTCTAGTTTTTCATGTTAGAGGGAAAAAATCATTTTTCTTTCATATTGTTGCCTTAACCAATGAAATTAATGGATTATCTATAAAAAATTACGTATTAAATTCAAACATAAAGCCAAATTCTTCAAAATTAAGTGCAATGACGATAATTATATCTTATCGAGGTTACGTCAATACTTATATCGTATCGGGTTTCTTAAAAGGCTAGGTACAATACGCAAACAACAATGCATAAATACATAATATTTTGGATATATATTATTTTTAGATCATTTATATGCATGAAATATCTTATTTTTAAATCATTTGTATGTATGAAATATCTTACTTTTATAACGCAATGTAAGTTATTTTGGCAAAAATATATAATCAATTAGTGAACTTATGGCTTGATTTTCACTAATATGCAACCTTGTTTCAAACTAGTACTATACTAATAAAGTAAGTCTTTAGTATAATGAATCTTGAGAACATGGGATGTAATTTGATATATATACTAAGCAGCAGCAGAATTTAGGTTGAGGCAATGAAGTGATGATACATTATTTTCCGCATGGACAGATCTGGATTAGCAGTGTAATGCATAATAGATATATATATATATAGTTATTAATATAATTTCACGTATAACGAATATACAATGTTAATTTTGATGTGTGTGTATCGGATAATTTTAATTCATGTTGTTGTAAGACTTATAATTAAAAGTTCAAACTTGTCCTCATTTTGTTGTAGCACATTTATGCTTTTGCATTGTACTTTGCTTTTGTTTGCTCTTGTAGCTAGGTATATATAAGTCTGTTTTGTTAAGCAGGTTATGGTGAAGAAGAGGAAGCTTATTCGCAAACAAAAACAAGCCGAGGACCCTAATGAGCAACCCGAAGCAAATATTGAAGCCAATGGCTTAAGCTAACTGTAAGTTTACAACTTTCTATACTTCTATCTTTTTATTTATTTGTTATTACTATCCCAAGACTTAAGCTATTTATAATAGGTACTAATAAGGATATAAAATTTGATAATTTTGGCTTGACAAAAAATTTAATGACCAGATCATATCTCAGACTCTCAGTATCAACCTCTATTTGGTAGTACAGACATGCGGTTGAAAGTTAATTAAGGTTGCTCATAATAGTTGCTTCAAAGTATTGAACATGTGGAAATTAAGAGTTTTGACTACACAGTTTGCATTTTTAATGTAAAATCATGTACAATATTGAACTTCTATTAAATAATTAATAAAGCCTACAAAAATTTATTTTTGGAAAAAAGTTAAAAATTAACCTATGGAAACCATGAGAGATTAGGAAAATAGGTAATGTCTTCTATATGCTAGGAAATCAAAACGCAAGACAATGTGCAGTTTGTCATCATTGGTCTAACCGCCAATGTATAGTTGTACAGTTTTGTTAACCACAATCCATACAAATAAACATGTAAAATAAATTGAAAAAAAAACCTTTAAACATTAATTATAAACTTAATTAATCATTAAATAGTTAAATAAAATCTATTAATAATGAATATTTTAATATGAATAATTAATTATGAATAATAATAAAAATAAAATACCATCCTAAAGTCGGTGAATTATTAAAGGAAATTATTATTTATTAATACAACTAATTCAATTAATATAACTATTGAAAAAAATAAAAATAAATAAACTTTACATCCAAACAAAAATACCATTCAAAAATGTCCTAAAATGATTCTTAGCAAATTACCATTCACCATGTTAGAGAAAATGGTTTTATATGTTGTTGCATTACTGTGTTTAGTATGCTAGCTGTGCACGTACTGTGCACGTGCTTTTACAATTCGTTAATAATCATGTATAAATACAATCTGTAGCTACTGATGTTTGTTATGATTGGAATCATTCTCTTTCTCCTCATACTTGTTTTACAAGTTTCTTCATGGTATCAGAGCATATGCCCAATGACAACCTTAAATCTCAGATCTCAGATCTGATCATCTTCCAATCATCAAATCTTCCAAATATCATTTCAGATCTACTCTTCTACAAGTCAGATCTATTCATCTAATTCAAATATGGCAGGAGAAGATGAAGTCCAATCAAGGTTAGATTCAACCAATAACACGGTCAATCAAACATTGAAGACACTAGAGAAATCACTGAAATCAATCATTAATCCTCAAACACAACTGATAACAGTAACTCTAGACGATGATAATTATCTCTTATGGAAATTTCAGATCGAAATGGCCATTAAGGGATATGGACTGCAGAAATTCATAGATCCTATCACCACTCCTCCTCCTCAATTCATTACCACCAATGAAGATCAATCAACTCCAAACATAGAATTCTTAATACATACCAGACAAGACAGTTTGCTGTGTTCATGGATATTATCCTCAATTAGCCCTAGTCTTCTCTCAACTGTTGTTGGATGCAAAACATCATTGGAAGTCTGGAATGCCATTCATAGAAACTTCAATTCGCAAGAAGCAGCAAGGATCATGAGTTACAAAAGGCAGTTGCAAAACTTGAAGAAAGAGAATGCAAGCATCAGAGAATATCTTGGAAAAGTAAAGAACATACGCGATTTGCTAGAATCTTCAGGACATAAGGTCAATGAAACTGAGCATGTTCTCCACATTCTCAATGGCTTGGGAGATGAATTCGAAGCCATAATTGCAGTCATAACCTCAAAAGAGTCCACTCCTTCAGTACAATACGTCAGTTCATGCCTTCTTGCTCATGAAGGAAGGCTTGAACAGAAGAACAATTCATGATGCAGCGCAATCTACCAACTCATTAGTTTTGAGTCATTCAAGGACCTTAGGTCGCTCACGACCTAGTGAAGGTCGCTCGCGAGTTAACGAATTCAGCGTTAAGGCATGCAAGCAACCAAGTGAGATAAACAAACCAGCGTGCATTTCATTAGACAAACCAGCGTGCATTTCATTAGGTCGCTCTGACCTTTCGAGTTTCGAACCAGCGCGCATTTCATTAGGTCGCTCTGACCTTTCGAGTTTCGACTTTGACGAGTTACGACCTTAGTTAGGTCGCGGGAAGAAGATCCAGTTCCTTATGTCGCTCTATTGGTAGGTCACTTGAAGATTTCCAGAAGCCACTTCTTTAGGTCGCTCAAGCAAGCTAACGACCTTATGCCGCATATGCTGCTTTGACTTAAGTCGCGTGGAGCTTAGGTCGCGTGTGTTGTAACTATTTCTGTTAGGTCGTGTATTTGTAACTCGTGTATGTTGTGTTGTAAGTATTAAGTCGTATGTCGTTCATGTTGTATTTGTTAAGTCGCCTACCTGTTAGGTCGCATGTCTTTGTGTTGAGTCGCTGTTTGTTTTTAGGTCGCAGGTTTGTTAGGTCGTTCACGACCTAGTGTGAGTTGTAACCCTATAAATAGGGATGGTGGTGTCATTTGTAATAGTTAGTTGATTTTGAATAAAACTTTGTTTGAGTGCTTTGTGCCTCTTCTTAAATTGGTAGTTGAGTATTATCTCCTATCTCCATCTTCGGTATTCGAGTGCGCTCGAATCAACGGATTTGAAGCCGATTCATGGAATCAAGTGCATTTGATCAACGTTCGAAGAATCGTAGATCTTTTAACACGGTATCATGCGCGATCAACGTGTTGGGGATAACTAGAATCCGGTATCTTTGAGATCAACGGATTTGGGCGTTTGGTATTTTCAATCCACCGATTGCTACTTTCATTGTTATATTCATTTCTATTATTTCCGATGCATCAATTCATCAACTGACTTTTCCATTAACTATGCTGCAAATATGAAGAACAAGAACACACAACTCAATCCAAAACCTGACTCATCAGCTAACAATTATCAAGATCAAGAATCACCACCAATCAGGGGATACGCTATGTATGAAAGAGGAAGGACACAAGGTCGAGGAAGAGGAAGGTTCTTCAATAATCGACCAAAATGTCAGATATGTGGAAGGATAGGACACACAGCAGTGAGATGCTACTTCAGATTTGAATCTAATTACAGCGGAAACCCACAAGTTTCACCCAATCAAAGCTCATCAAGAAATTCTCCTTACAATGTTAACCTCAGTCAGATCCAGAATGATCCAAGACATAATTCAAAGAACTCAACTCGCCAGAATGAAAGTTAGAATACACTAGCCTATGACATGGATATACATGATGAATCTTGGTTTCCTGATTCAGGGGCAACACATCACGTGACCAACAATCTTTACAATCTAAATCTTGGAGGAGAAGCCTATAAAGGTAAAAACTCTATTCATATGGGAAATGGTACACCTATTGCTATCACACACATTGGTAATGCTCAGTTTACATCAAACTACAGAAATAAAACATTATTGTTAAGAAACTTACTTAGGGTTCCCCAAATTAAAAAGAACTTGATTAGTGTTTCAAAGTTTGCAAGAGACAATCAAGTATTTTTTGAATTTCATCCAAACATATGTTTGATAAAGGATAATTCGAATGGAGATATATTATTGAAGGGGGAGCCGCATGAAGGTCTTTACAAATTCAATCTCAAATCATCTGATGAAAAAGAGTGTGATAATATGGTATACTATAATTCTGTTAGTTCTGTCAATAATAATGTAAATGATGAATATGATATATGGCATCGAAAACTGGGACACCCGAATGTAAGTGTGATGAAAGTTGTTTTGAATAAAGAAAACCTTTTGCATTTAAATCATGTTAAACCTCATTTATGCAGTCAATGTCAAATTGGGAAGAGTCATAAGCTAGCTTTTAATTTGTTTGAAACAGTTTATACTAATCCACTTGAACTTGTTGAATGTGATCTATGGGGTCCCGCTCCTTTAACTTCTTACTACGGGTTCAAGTACTATATTGCATTTGTGGATGCACACTCAAGGCACACATGGATTTATTTCCTAAAATTAAAGTCAGAAGCTACTGATGCAGTCAAGCAGTTCATTACATAAGTGGAGAGACAGTTTGATAAGAGATTGAAAGTATTTCAAACCGATGGTGGAACTGAATTTAAACCATTGAAAGAATTCTTCAATCAAAAAGGGATAGTTCACCGATGTACATGCCCTCATACATCTCAACAAAATGGCATTATTGAAAGGAAGCACAGACACATTGTAGACATGGGATTAACACTTCTTGCACAAGGCTCTTTACCACTTAAATTCTGGCCTGAATCATTCTCAACTGCGGTATATCTAATCAATTATCTACCAACTAAAGTTCTTAAATATATCAGTCCACATGAAGTATTATACGGTGTGAGACCTGATTACAAAAGACTGAAGGTGTTTGGGTGCTTATGCTTTCCAATGCTAAGACCCTACAATGCACATAAACTTGATTTTAGATCTACTCCATGCATGTTCCTGGGTTATGGATCAAACCAAAAAGGATATAAATGCTTGACAAAAGATGGAAAAATTATCATGTCTAGACATGTTATGTTCAATGAAAGAATTTTTCCATTTGCTGATAATCAAATGAAATGTACTAAGAAGGTCACTAATGTCAGAAAATCAATGCTACCAGTTCCCATACCTATAGTTGATGAAGAAAATCATCCAGAACCAGAAATGATTTCAGAAGATGATTCAGTGCTTAGTATGCCAGAATTAAATGCCAATGATGATGAGAATTACAACACCCATAATCAAATAGAAAATGAAAGCAGCAACATGAATAATACTCATCAGACACTACTACCAAATAGATCACCAGGCACACCAGCTAATTCAACCAACACCAGTCAACAAAGAGATTCGAGCATTTTCAAACCAATTGATCAATCCAAAGGACATCATATGATCACTAGAGGAAAAAGTGGCATCTTCAAACCAAAGATATATAACATACATTTTTCAACACTTGAACCAACAAGCTATGAGCAGGCAATAAGAAATGGTAAATGGAAAAAAGCAATGGAAGAGGAGTATCAAGCCCTAGTAAACAATGGAACATGGAAGCTGGTGACATTACCAAGAAACAAAATAGTCATAGGGAGCAGATGGACTTATAAACTGAAGTACAATGCAGATGGTACGATAGCTAAGTATAAAGCTAGAATCGTGGCAAAAGGATTTACTCAACAGCCAGGATTTGATTTCAAAGAGACCTTCTCACCAGTGATAAAGCCTACCACAATAAGGATCATGTTAACTATTGCTTTACATAATAAGTGGGTAGTCAAGCAATTGGATGTTCATAATGCATTCTTAAATGGAGAGCTAGAAGAGGAAGTATACATGGAGAAACCCAAGGGATTTGAAGACAACAGCAAGCAACATATGGTTTGTAGATTGAACAATGCAATATATAGCTTGAAGCAAGCTCTTAGGGTTTGGTTTGAGAAACTCAAGAGCACATTGATGAAACTTAGCTTCAATCCAACTAAGTCTGACAATTCATTGTTCATCAGGAAAGATAATCATTGTACCATATATATTCTAGTTTATGTTGATGATTTCATCATAACTGGAAATAATATTGAGGAGATAGATCAGTTAATAAAATACTCGAACGATCAATTTAAGTTAAAAGAACTGGGTGACTTGAACTTCTTCCTAGGCATACAAGTTAAGCAAACTAAAGATGGTGGGCTACATCTTAGTCAAACAAACTACATTCAGACAGTATTAAAAAGAGCTGGAATGGACAAAGCTAAAGCATATATTACACCAATGCCTACAAACTTGCAGCTCTCAAAGAACTCCGGTGATCCAATAGATAATCCTCATCTTTACAGAAGTATAGTTGGAGCTTTGTAATATATCACAATTACGAGGCCTAAAATATCATTTAGTGTGAACAAGGTTTGCCAGTTCATGTCTAATCCACTGAGTGAACATGGGAAAACAGTTAAAAGGGTACTTAGATACTTGGCAGGAACACTAGACTATGGATTAAAGATACATTTCAGTGATTCATTAAAAATCAGTGCATTTGCTGATGCAGATTGGGCTGCTGACAGGGATGATAGGAAGTCAGTTAGCGGTTATTGTGTATATTTTGGTAAGAATTTAGTATCTTAGTGTTCGAAGAAGCAAACTATGGTGTCGAGATCATCTACGGAAGCTGAGTATAAAAGTGTAACCGCGGTGGTTTCAGGAATAATGTGGATCAAATCGTTGTTGTCAGAGGTGATTGGTAATACAACAGAGCCTTCAACAGTGTGGTGTGACAATTCAAGTGTTGTTCAGCTAGCTGCTAATCCAATACTCCATTCGAGAACCAAGCACATAGAATTGGATCTTTATTTTGTAAGGGAGCAAGTTGCTAGAGGCAACATTTGTATCAACCATGTTCCTGCTTTATATCAAAGAGCTGATGTTTTAACAAAATCACTATTTGCTAATCGGTTTGTGAAGTTAAGACAAGAGCTGAACGTTGAGGGAAGTGAAGAAATGAAGAAGACAATGGGAGTTTGAATTGAGGGAGGGTGTTAGAGAAACTGGTTTTATATGTTGTTGCATTACTGTGTTTAGTATGCTAGCTGTGCACGTACTGTGCACGTGCTTTTACAATTCATTAGTAATCATGTATAAATACAATCTGTAGCTACTGATGTTTGTTATGATTGGAATCATTCTCTTTCTCCTCATACTTGTTTTACAAGTTTCTTCACACCGAACTACCAATCACAAGACTGTTTTGGAGGTAACTCAGAGCAAATCAAGAGGATTTGGTCATGTGTAAATTTACATCAACCCTCACAATGTTCAACCATGTTGCACCACATTACTAAAAGCCAATTATAAGTACAACCCTAACCATTTGTCTACCGAAAATAACTTTCTCTTCTTCTTTTTTTATTTGACCAAAGTTTGCTCTAAACAAAATTTGAATTCCAGACTTGTACAGTATAAAAAAGTGCTATATGCACAGATATTACAAATAATTAACTCATCAAAACATAATGGTACATTTGACATACAATGAAATACGAAACCACGGTTTTTTCTTCTTCCAAGAGCTGGCATCATTTACTCAAGCTTTCCGAGCTTTGTTTTCCTTTATTGATTCATAAGATCCTTTGATGGCTACCCAAAATGCAGGTATTGCATCACTGTCAAGCATTTCTTTAAAAGATGGCAGATAATTTAGGTCCACAATGACATGGTCTCTACTTCCCTCTTGAATATGATATGTGCAAAAATTATCACATATAAACATTCACCATCATAGTAATGAATTAGTTTATAGATAGAAACTGATTGCTTACAACAACATCGAATCCGAAAATGGTGAGTCCTAACCTAGTTTTCAACCATTTTGCAGCATTATTTACTAACTCCACATCCAGACTCTCTGTACTTCCATTTTCTTTGGATACAAGTAGCGATTTTAAGCTATAAAATGGTAAAAAGGACTTCAAAAACAATGTAGTTCAGTTACACCTGCAACCTAATGCTAAATATGATGAGAAGTCACAAAGCTTTCAATGGCATTCGAGAGAGCTCCCTCGCAATGCTTAACACATGCGTAACGACGATAAATTAAAAGGTTAAAAAAGGGAATACCTGTTGGAAAGGACTGCATTAGACCCACTCTTTTCTTCCTTCGATAACAAATTGCTAGCATTTGGCATAGGTTTTTTTACAGTGTGGAAAACTTGGTCCCCTATTACATAAAATTTAAACAATGAAGATCCATGATCAATGTATTTCTGCATTATAAATTATAGTGGTCATTTATGGTGATCATGTTCTGTATGCAAAAATAATAATAGGCACTCAATAACATGTTTAGCTACGACCTGAATAATCGCAGGAAGTGGAACATTGAGGTTTTCAAAATATTCGTACTTAAATACTAATGCCTGTAAATATCGTCAAATCATAGAATATAAGTAGTCAAGTAAGTAATCACAAATCACTAGCTAAATCTATGACTGTAGCTACATACCTACTTCCTGTTATAAACTTAACTTATTTTTTTCAATATATATAAAAAGTTAAAACAACGATACCATATTATGAGCATCAACCACACCACAAGCAACTTGCAGTTTCACAATAACTGGTAAACTTAGTTTAGCTTCTATAAATTGCTCTCAGAGTTTAGGAATGCCAAAATTGTCTACCTGTAAATGCAAAATTTACCGTCTAACATTAAACTCTCCATGCAAAATAACACAATGTCGCAAAATAAAGATAAAAATGGTGTTGTGCATATAACTAGTAAGAAGGCATAACGTGTAAGCAACGAGGTGCTCGAAGATTATTTCTAGTTCCAATATTCAAGCTCTCGAGTTCAAGAAGAATATGTTGGATCTTGTGGCGATCAAGTAAAGGATATATGTTATTTAATGGATCAATCGTATAAAAATCAAGATGGCTCTCACTATACCTTCACAATCCATACAAGGGCACTGTTGTGGATGTCAAGAAGGTTCCATTTTGCATGTGAAACACTAAACATTAAATTATTTATTACTTAGTGTCAACCTCACATGTTAAAATAAAGCTAAGTAAGCAAGTAAATGTACCGATACAGGTCCAAAATGCTCGGGAAGCAAGTCAAAATTGTCGCACCATCAGTTAAGAAAGGATGCAATTACAGTATTGAATTTGACATGTGTTTGAAATATATCTGCGAAATGTTTACATTTGCATTGCCTTATGTTATTACTTGCTAATTGTGATTTGCCTTCTTAAAATTTCAGACGAAATATATGTTTACGCTTGTGCTCACTACGACAAAATTGGGTGTTTAAGAATTAATATTTTGATATTGAATTGAAATGAAGAAATGATTTTATTGTGAATGAAATGTATATAGAACAGAGTATTTTACAGAATAAATACAATTGTAACAATAAGCAACATGACTTTGTATACAATTTATAATAGTTGCAAATTGTATATGGGCTAAGTTGAGGCCTATGAGTAATATAACCGCACCGTTTATACTACTTTATTGAGATAGGTTTGCAACCGCCTTATCATACTCTTGTTCATTTTATCATTTCTCTCAATACCCCCCCCCTCAAACCGATCTAGGGTTAGGGCTTCGGTGAAATTCTATTTTCTCAAAAAAATTCTCAAAAAACTTCAAATCTTCTATCAAATTAATGCCGATAACTTCAGACCTGCAACATCTTCCTAGAGAAGAGAGTCTTGTAGAGGATTTACAGATTCTGCATGTGTCAGCCTCAGATCTAAGATGTCTCTGCATGTGTCGGCCTCAGATCTAAGATCAATTTGATGACTATAGCTTTAGATCTTCACCGACTTCCTAAAGAAAGGAGTTTTATAGAGGATTCACAGTTTATGCTTATGTCGATATGAGGTCTAAGACCGAAAACATTGAGATTTGCAACTAAAGAAGATGGCTTTGGCTCGTTGACAGCAGAAGCGAAGTTGAGACTATGTCTGGAAACACTTCAGTTGGAGTTCGAGTGATCGTCTCTTTCTTTGATCTTCAAGTTAGACCTCAATCTGGTAAAATTCTTACTTAACAGGGCTTTAGTTAAAATATCTGCACGCTGGTAAGTTGAAGGTACATGATTTATTTGCAATTTTCCCTTTAGCACTTGCTTATGCACGAAATATAAATCTATCTCTTTGTGTTTTGTTCTGGCATGAAGTATAAGATTAGTTGTAAGAGACATAACACTTAGATTATCGCACCATATGATCGGTTTGATATCAGTGTTTACTTTTAGTTCACTAAGTAGTGATTGTATCCACATGATCTCTGTAGTAGCACTGGCTACACTTTTGTATTCAGCCTCGGTGCTGGATCTTGACAAAGTAGGTTATTTCTTTGAACACCATGATATTAGGTTGTCTCCTATATATATACAAAAACCAGTTGTTGATCTTCTATCATCTAGATCACTAGCCCAGTCTGCATCTGCATATCCTGTTATATTCAGGCTGTTGCATGCTTTTAGTGTTAAGCCATAATTTGTAGTTCCTTTGAAATATCTTAGAATTCTCTTCACTGCCTTCCAGTGTTCATCAAGGGGATTCTGCATAAATTGACACACTTTGTTAACACTAAAAGAAATATATGGTCATGTTATGGTTATATATTGCAATGCACCAACAATACTTCTATACTGTTTATCATTTAATATTGATTCTCCCCTGTTTTTTGAGAAATGCTGATTGGTAATCATAGGTGTAGGCAGATGGTTAGCTTCATTCATTTTTGCTTTGACTAGAAGGTATGTAATATATTTCCTTTGACTCGGAAAAATTTCTGAATTTGATCCTTTCACTTTAATTCCTAGGAAATAATTCAGATCACCAAGGTCTTTCATCAAAAATTGTTTGTCCAAGTATTGAATAATGTTGCTAACCTCTGCTTCGTTATCACCTGTAACAACTAAATCATCAACATATATTAGAATATAAATAGTGATATCCCTACTTGTTTTTACAAATAAGGAATTACCTGATCTGGTAGGTTGAAAATCCAAGTTAGATAGTGTGATTTTCAACTTATCATACCATACTCTAGGTGCCTGTTTTAGGCTATATATGGCCTTATTTAGCCTGCAAACATATTTTTTGTCTTGCTCATATCCTTGAGGTTGCTCCATGTAAACCTCTTCATTCAGATAGCCATTTAGAAAAGCATTATTGACATCAAGTTGTCTTATTCTCCAATTTTTATATAGAGCTAATGTAAGAATAATTCTGATTGTGGTTGGCTTTACCATTGATGAATTTTTTTATTAAAGTCAAACCTATGTTGCCGAGTGTAACCTTTAACAACAAGTCTTGCTTTATATTTTGAAATGGATCCATCTGGATTTTTCTTTAGTTTATAAGTCCATCTGCAACCCACTATATTTTTATATTCTGGCGGTGGAACAAGACTCCATGTCTTGTTTTTCATAAGTGCACTGTATTCACTGTCTATTGTAGTCTTCCCGTTTCTGTCTTTTATAGCTTGATTGGATGTAACTAGTTCTTCTGATGTTATTGACATAATAGTAACAGTGTATGCTTTAGGCTTAAATATTCCACTCTTTGCCCTGGTGATCATATGATGTCCACCTTTGACCTGTGGTTCACTGTGAGATGATTTAGTGCCCCTATTTGTATTATCATATGATTCCTATTCTTGAATGCTTGAAACTTAATGATCAGTATTTTGTGCTTGACTTGTTGTAGTGTCAGGAGATTGATCAACGGGTTCAGAGGACTCTGCCTGACTTGGTTCAGTGAACAATATGTGTTGTGGAGCAAAGTTGTCTGGATTTTTTTCAACTCCTTCATGGCTCCAATCACTTGAGTATAAAGGTATTGAAGCTCTGGGATTATAAATTTTCTTTGTTGTCTTCATATTTGTATTAGAATAGGGGAAAACACATTCATTAAACACAACATGTCTACTAATGTATATTTTCCCATTAATGTCAAGACACTTATATCCCTTTTGGTCTGTGGCATACCCTAAGAATGTACATGGTGTAGACCTAAAATTTAGTTTATGAGAATTATATGGTCTAGTATAAGGAAAGCATAGACATCCAAAGGCCTTTAAATTTTGATATTCTGGTTTTGCATTAAATAAAATTTCAATTGGTGCCTTATCTTTAATACTTTAGTTGTTAATCTATTAATTAAATACACAGCAGTACTAAAGGAATCTGGCCAGAATTTTAGTGGCAAAGATGCCCGAGCAAGTAGGGTTAGACCTGATTCTACAATATGTCTATGCTTTCTTTATATTAATCCATTTTTCTCAGAGGTGTAGGGACAAGTCATTCTATGAACTATTCCCTTTTTGTTAAAGTAATTGTCAAGTGATTTAAATTCTCCACCTCCATCACTCTGAATGACTTTAACTTGATGATTAACTTGCTTTTCTATTTGAGTAATAAAGTTTATTATTGCATTATAAGTTTCAGACTTTGATCTTAGAAAATATATCCATGTATATCTGGAATAAACATCTATAAATGAGATATAATACTTAAAGCCATAATCAGAATTAATAGGTGCTGGCCCCCAAAGACCAATGGCTATTAATTCCAAGGGTTTTTCATATTTAGTTAATGAATCATAGAAAGTTCATGAATTTTTCCCATTTGGAAATATGTACAAATATACGGTAAGGTGATATTTCCAACAGAAATCTTACTTTCTGCTAAAATTTTCTTCACAATACTGGCATTAGGATGACCTAACTTGTAATGCCATACATCAAATTTACTCATATTGTTGTCTGATTGAACTATTTCAGAAAAATTACAACATTCATTCTGTTTTTTCAGAATTTCTTGAATCTACAGAGATAAATCTATGCAGTCCCTTGACTGCTTCACCATGTAAAAGAATTTCTCTAGTTATAATGTCTCTAACTAAACAGTATGTAGGATAAAACTCAAAGTAAACACTGTTATCACTTACAAATTGTGATACACACATGAGATTCTTTTTTATTTGTGGCACTCTTAATAAATTATTGAGGTAAAGTTTTCTTTTACCTTTGATGCAAGCAATACCAGTGTGTGAGATCTTTATGGACTCACCAATTCCGATGTGTATAGATTTATTATCTTTGTACTCTTTATTGCCCAAATTCAGATTATTCAAATTGCTTGTGATATGGTTGGTTGCTCCTGAGTCTGGGTACCAACTTTCATCATTGATATGTTCAGGTTTGGTGGTTTCATTCAGATGATACATTCTTGAATTTTCTATTGAATAACAGTGTCTTGTTGAACCTATGCCATATTTGCACTAGGATTACCACCTTTTTGATTATTGGTAGTTTGATTTGATGTGAAATTTGTATTAAATCTGAAATAACATCTCATTGTTGTATGCCCA
Source organism: Allium fistulosum (assembly GCA_030737815.1). Lineage (NCBI taxonomy): Eukaryota > Viridiplantae > Streptophyta > Magnoliopsida > Asparagales > Amaryllidaceae > Allium > Allium fistulosum. Next base: position 1,360,348,020 of record CM060902.1, on the reverse strand, counting down.
ACTTTTTCACATATTTGACATCTTGGTCTTGTACTGTTATTCAATCCACCTCTACCTCTTGACCTACTGGATTGTCCTCCTCTTTGGAAGAATTGAGCACCCCTGTTATTGTTGTTCTGACTTTTATTTTTGAAATTGACTACATAGTTGATAGATAGGTCTAATTCTTGTGGTTTTCTTCGATCAATCCTTCCTTCATGTGCCAATAAAATTGAATTGACAAACTGCATAGATGGTAAGGTTTCTTTAGAAGATATCACGACCACTATAGCTTTATACTCCTCATTAAGACCACTCAAAACTGTTAATATTTGCTCTGTCTCTGACACCTTATGACCCACTGCCTCCAACAAATCACACATTGTTTTGACCTTTGAAAGATACTCTATCATTGGTAAATTATCCATTTTGATGTTCCGTAAATGTCTTTTGTAATGCATGATTTTAGCAGCAGACTGTGAACTAAATATTTGTCCTATAGTTGTCCAGATCTCATTTGATGTTTTTCATCCCACTAATTGAGGCAGCAGATTAGTACTGATTGAAGATAATAGCCAAGAACTTATTAAGCTATCTTGCCTTTGATGCTCTATGTATTTTATAATTTGCTTATTTTCTTGATCAGTGATAAACTTTGGTGGTGATGAGAGGGTTCTAAGAATGAATCCTTCCAGTCCATAGCCTCTGACTGCTGTACTAGTCTGAAGTTTCCAAAGAAGATAATTATCCTCATCTAAATGGACAGTGATTAGCTAACTGTGAAGATTGATTGTCTTGATTAGACTTTCCATTGCATTCAGTTGCTGATTGTTTCTTCCATTCTCTGATGTTTCAGATCCTTCACTGGCCATAATGATGAAATTCTTCAAGACAAAGGAAATTGCAGAAGATAAGATTGAACTCTGAAGCAAGAAACCAAATTTTCTGCAACCAAGAAATCAGGCGATGACACCGATCTGATGTTTTCTTGGCAAGGCACTGACTTTCTTTATGACTTTATGTCCTTTTCTTGCTTTCTGGGTTTGATTTTCTGAAATTTCTATAATAATTTGCTTGATTTGATATTAAGAAACTTGTTGCAGCCAGAATCGTTGGATTCTTTGGCACGACACTTGTCTTCTTGATAAACTTTCAAGTGAATTCAAAAACTCAGATGATGATAACCAATCTGATGAGTTCTGAAAATCAGAAGATGATTTTTATTTCTGATGATTTTCAGTTTCTTTCTCAATTATTGTTAAGCAAATTTTTTGAAGCTCTAATACCAAATCAATGTTTTGATATTGAATTGAAATGAAGAAGTGATTTTATTATGAATGAAATGTATACAGAAGAGAGTATTTTACAGAATGAATACAATTGTAACAATAAGCAACATGACTTTGTATACAATTTATAATAGTTGCAAACTGTATATGGGCTGAGTTGAGGCCTATGAGTAATATAACCGCACCGTTTATACTACTTTATTGAGATAGATTTACAGCCGCCTTATCATACTCTCGTTCATTTTATCATTTCTCTCAATATTAAGAACATCAGTTAACAAAATAATTATACAAGCACTCGCTAGTTGCAGGCATAACTAACATATCATCCATTACATCGTCAATCATGACAATAACCAAATTTTGGATTGGGTTAGCAGGCACTTAGCAACATTTAACAACCGCAGCACAGTGGAAAATAGACCACCTATCTTTTACTTGTCTCCAATTGCAGATTTATTCCTATATGAAACAAGTCTTCTTTTAGAGCTTCTGCATTCATGAAATGTAATCCAACCATGCTAGCTTCTTTTGCCGTTCAGTACAAAAACCAAATTTCTATTGGGTTTAAACTACAATCTGGTATAAGCTGTAGATAGAAACATCAAGTTAGTATCACAAATTTTGGGTGTGTGTAATCAATGATGGTTGTACTATTAATCCTTTATTCCACTGCATCCTCGCTAGCTTGATAACTGTTGGGTTATTGATTTTCCTCCAACGTGAATTGAGTGTAATTTACATATCGCATTGTAAGTGTGCATTGTAGCATGGTTAGTAAGTTTATCCTTTTTCAACATTGTAAGATTTGTCTGGGTCCAACATCACTGAAAGTCATTTTTTGAGATTCTTTAATTCTTCTTCCTTCAAACTTACTAAATAGGGGTGTTCCGTAAGAATATTAGGAAGCATGTTATCATGATAATTGAGATCCATTTATGGTTAGAAGATGTTATTTTCCATCTGCCACACATAGCGCGTTTGGGTTAAATGGACATCCACATGTCATAGAAGTTCACTTTCTCTTTATCTTTTTAGTTGGTTTTCAATGCATGGTTATTAGCTTTGTGACTTTTGTATTATCAGTTTCTTTCATATTGCATTTCTACCATCAACTTTAATTGTTACCATTTCTATTTTTTTGTTACCGAACCATTAGCCACAATCATACAATTTAATATTTTTTCATATTTAGAGAACATTCACGTACTTTATCTTGGACAGCAATCCGCAAATACATTAAATATACAATATTACTATTTTTTTCTAAATCATTTGAACAAGTGTTATTAAATGACTAGTTGTTCACGACTTCACGTACTTTTTGTCTTTATCATTAACAATTATTTTAAATGACTAGTTGGACGTTAACCAGTATAGTTAAGATCTTTGACATATTTTTTATGGTTGTAAATATTTTTATTAAATCTGAAATAATAATAAGTAGAGGTAGGTAAAGGATAAAAAAAGATTTCATATTATGTATCTTCAATTGAAAATTCAGCTCCATCACTTTTAAGCTGAATGTGTAAAAAGATTGATATAGATATTTTTCTAAATTTTAAAAAATAAATTAAATGTTAGTAGAATATTGTGTAATTACATACTTCAGTTTGAAACTCTGTTAAAACATAAGATCAATATTGAAATTTCGAATAAAAACAAAATTGTCATATCTTGATTGTCTTTTCTTGATGGAGTTGAATATCAAACCTGCCCCTAATGTATTACATTCCGCGGTATGTTTTATGTTCCCGTTTTCATTCCGCACACTGCATCGATCCTCGTACCAGGTAACATAAATCAGTACTTAATATAGCAAATCAAGAGAATAGGTTAAAATATGGTATGAGCAGGCCCTTATGTAAATTCCTTACGTTCAATTAAATCAGTTATCTGTATTATCACCACCCTAATATTGCTGATATGCACATCCTTTCATACACATGAGTCATGACTTATAATTAACCATTCCCACTGGCAAAGGTTATAGGATGATTTTGGCTATGCAAGGTAGATACTTGCCTAAAGACTCATTGTTTATTCCTTCACTGTAGTACTCTGATATAACTACTTTTATACAAGTGTGAAAACCTTTCTAAAATTTGAACTTTGGATCAAATATTAGTTGAACTAGCTTTTCTATGTTGAACTTGAAGATCTATATCTCAATGCTCCAATGTACAAAAAATGTTAGTGTCATATTTTCTTATGTTTTCTTTCTACTAACTGTTGCTGATATTTTGTTTCTGTAGTCATAAGTAAGACAAGTTGATCTTCAGAGTGGAAAGGTGATTCTTTCATATAGGATGCACGATATATTTGTTTAATTGCTTAGTAATGGAAATCACAATAAAGTTCCATTGAATTGCAATATATATCCTCGAAGTTTATTATCATTAGTGAAACACTCTGGACGTATATGATCTAGAACTATCGAAAATGTGAATACAAATTTGTTATGGGTAAGGTGTGCATGCAAAAAACTATGAATCAATCTTTCTTTATGTACTGCTTATCGAATCATATTTCTCATGCTAAAATCATGCAGTCTACAGCAAAGGTATGAGATATTTGAAAGGAAATGCTTTAGAGTTAAATTATCAGTTTTTTTTTCTTTCTTTATTTCCTTTTTTGATTATTTATTTTCTGCACTAGCTAATATTATTTCGAGGTGGTATTGCACGACAGAGGGCTCTGGAATTTTTTCCCTTTTCTTTTCACTTTACAGGCAAAATCATCCACATTGACAAATTATTTTATTGTTTGCCTGTAGTTTAGCATTTTTAACACCTAAATCTATTTGACTGTATTGCCGGTATTGCTTGTTTTACTAACATCTTGATTTCTTAATATTGCAGATGTCAGAGAGAGAATATCAAAAGCAAAGCAAGATGAAATTAAATATTTGACTGGTTTATAAGTAAGTTGTTGATGCAAATATGTATAAACTATTATGTATTGATATGGATAAAGATGTTCGAACGGTATGTACGAAGCATTATGTATGGATATTGAAAAGGTTTTTTGAATGTTATGTATGAAATATTGTGCTTTAATTTACTTATTTTCTATCTATGAAAATCAGTTATACTTGTATGCAAAGAAGAAATCGTAAATAAACATTATATGTGTAAAAGATAAAAAAGCAACAATTTTTTTCTATAAATTGATATTTTATTTCATAGCATTTAATAAACACCGTCATACATAAAAGGCTATAGAAAGTAACCACTTACAAGCTATAAAAATGTACACAACAAACACTATATAAAACTATATAATAAAATTAAACAAAATGCTATAGAAAGTATACACAACAAAAGCCATAGAAATATACATAAAAATTCTATAGAAATACGCATAACAAATGTTATAGAAAGTAACCGTGTGATATATTTCCTATAGCGTTTCTTCTTAATAGCACTGAAAAAACGCTGTAGAAAATTTATTTTCCACAACGTTCTACCTCTTACTATCTAAAGTTTAAGGTCTACCATAGCATGTCGTTCCATAGCGTTCTTTGAAACGCTATAGTAAGGTATAATTGCGTTTTTTAAAGGCTATTAAAGCCCCAGTTTGTTGTAGTGCCCGTTAGAGTTTGACTTGTTAGGTCATACTTTTGTTTGCAATTTGCATGTGTTTGATATTGTGGGGTTCGGAATTATTCTTGGGATGGATTGGTTGAGCAAGTACGATGCTAGGATATTTTACCAGGATAGGAAAATATCACTTAGGCATCCTGATTGTAGCAACATGATTGTTTATACCATAGAAGGTTCTAGCAGTGGGATGAATGTGTAATATCCCACACCCCTTAGTATACCCAAAAGAGCACCCTAAAAGGCATGTTGCGTTGTAGGTATAACTAAAACTAGCAGAGACTAAGATTCACAAGACAAAAATATATAAATAGCGGAAACAATTATAATAAAAATAATTTATTTAGAACAAAACCTCAGAATTACTTTATAAATCAAATAAGTCGCCAAATACCAAATACATCAAATGTCAAAATAACCTTACGTGTCTTGCAATAAAATCCATAGTATCAATAATATCATAGTACAATACATCCCTCACAAAATGCCAACTCGACAAAAAGAACTAAAAAACTAGAACCGAAGAAAAGAAATACATGATAGAATCTCCTCCAAAGAAATCTCCAAATGCCTGTAGTCTACCGTCCTTGCCCTTGATTGCCTATGGGGGAAAGGGGAAATATGAAGGAGTGGGTCAGACTAAAAGTCTGGTGAATGATAGTAATTACTATAATCTTTAAGCAAAGTAAAAGTAATAGACTTTACAACAGTTCTAGTATGTAAAAGGAAAAAAGGAAATAGAGAGAGAGAATAAGCTGGAAATAAATACGAATTAACTAAATTGACATAATTGATTAACTTTGATTGTTTGCACTTGTCTTTGTTAGTTGCTTTGATTAGGCTGAATTCCTAATCCTATAATTAGGCTGAAATACTAATTTTACCCTTTGATTGGCCTGCTACTCCATAGACCTTACCACAGACTAGATGCTATATAACTCCCTACACATAAGGTAATGGCATCTACGAAAGACGCACAAAGTACAATGGTGTCTATGAAAGATGCACAAAGTATTTATTGTGGACTAGACATTATATAGCTCCATACACAGATGGCAATGGTGCCTACGAAAGGCACACATACTTAAGCGCTTGGAACTTATAGTGATCACTGAGCATCGAAATGAAAGTTGCACGTGTAACTGCCACCATGCTCATGCTACCTGTTGCTCCACCTATTGGGTCTTCTTATTACCCGTGCTCTAGCATAGGCGTGCCCCTCGTCTCACTTCGGGATTATGTGAAACACCGTGTCCATAGAAAAATAGGGGAAATGTTGTTGGTACTGGCCTGTCATCCAAACAATATCTAGTTGTGCCCCTTGTCCAAATCCCCCGTGATTTGGACTTCTATTTGACCAATTACTACCATTATTAGCATAAGCTTTCCCTTATCTCACTTCAGGGTAATGTGAGACCATCATTTTGTCTAATAGGGAATGCTTTTTGGTACATGTCCTATTTTCATCTTTTCTTATTAACTTAGATAAATTATTTAAATAAGCCTTTATTATTATCTTCATTATCTTTGCTTATTAATTTATCCTAAGTCTTAAAATAAGCCTCCTTCTGTTCTATTTCTTATTATAACCCACATTATAATCATGCTTATTACTTAACCCAAGGTCTAAGTGTAAAAATAAACCACTTTTATCTTATACTCTTTTAGTTATAATTCTAAGTTATAACTAGGCCAATTATCTTTATTTAGTCCAATTCTAACATTAATATCATAATTAGGCTCAATTTCAGTCTTAATTCCATTTTTATTACAGTCTTTTCAATTTACATCTTATCTTCCATTATTTCAGTATTCTTATAATTTTAATCCACATTCGCGTTTAATCTATTTTAATCCATACGCGAAGAAGAAGGAGAAATAAAAGAAAACTGAAAATAGAAGAAAATCCAAAGCGTAGGAAAACGATGTAAATAATGCGTAAATAATAGTAAATAAATTAAAATACTGTAAATGAACTATGAATAAAAGGAAAAGCTATAATTAACTAAAAAGAATAGCTAAAAGAAATAAACTGAAAATAATTCTAAAAACTTAAATAAACTACTAAAAAGTTTATTCCAAAAATCGTAGTAAAACTACAACTATTGGAAACCCTGTTATTTAAATTACTTAAAGAAATTTAAAATAACTACAATCACTCACCTGTGGTCCTAAGCTCTTCCCTTTAGGTCTTCTCGGATCCACTTGAGGGTATTAAAATATTTTAATTAAAAAGATTCTCTCCTTGGAAAATTATTCCTTTTTGGGTCCTCCTGAAAAGGTGAACCCAAGCGGAGAAAATCTAGAATGAAAAAAAGTGTTAGGCTTAATGTCTTATTTATAGGGGTAGAAGTGGATCTTAGACCATTAGAATTGGGGATTGAATATGATGCAACCACGTCATAGGCTGTGTAGGGGACGTCGGATGGAAGCACGAAGGGACCAGCTTGAATAAAAGAATGCAAAACAACGTGTAGAAGGGTCGCTGGAACAACTGGAACGAAGAAAAATTTTCTTCGTTTCCAATACATAGGCAGGTCAACCGCCCTTCTAGCTAGGTCAACCGGCCAGTCGACCTAGGCTAGGGGTGGGTCAACCTCCTGGTTGACCTCCCTATGCAATATTTTTTTCCATTGATTCTTGTTTCGCGCGTATCTTCTTCATACTGACTCGGATTCTGACGTTCTATATATGGAAATTGACTATAAAATTACCACGGACACAATGGTGCAACTTCCGTAGCCCAATTCTGATAATTTCACAAAGTTATTTTATTATTTATTTAATTTGTTAATTAATTATTATAACTTAATTTTTCGGGTTGTTACATTCTCCCCACCTTAAGGGATTTCATCCTCGAAATCTCTAAGGATAAAAGAATGAACTAATGTTTTCATTCAAGTTCTACAACCAACTACTCAACCATCATCCATTGTCCTTAAGTTTTTCTAATGTAATTTATCATTCTTATGCAATTAGTGTAATGTTAATGTCCCTAATTAATGAAAAAGATTAGGCAGTCCACTGATTCAGTTGACCTCCTCTTATGCAATCATGTCCGTGCTATGTATCCAAGTGAATGCAAAAATTCCTAATGATAACTGATAGTTCTATATGCGTGCTTCAAACATCATCCAAATGCAACAATCATGTGATAATCATACATTTATAGCAATCATGGAAAATAAAATAAAATGCGCACACATCCATATGCATATACTCTAGTGTCCTAGTTAGGCTGATCCCTAAGAGAAAATAGTGCCTAGTGTAAGTATATGCGTCCATAGCATCCACTAGCAAACACTTGCAACCACTTGCATCCATCATTCATAACATGTTCTAATAACATGTTTACACCAAATCCTACCATCCATAGGTTAAATCCTAAGATCTACCCTCCCAAAGGATAATAAAGGAAAATAATCTATTCAAAGGATGGAAATAGGAAATTTTAAAACTTATTATCGAAAAGGTGAGGATAAGAAGTATGAATTTTCTCCTAATCAAATTAAGTTTCTCCGAAACCCCCTTAACTATGTCAAAACCAAGTAGCAATCTCTCTGCAGACTCTAACCAACACGAAGACGACTTGCATGGTCTTCCATAAAGAGCTTCGAAAGGTGCCATTCCAATGCTAGCTTGAAAACTACTATCATATGGGAATTCCACTAAAGGAGGATGATTCTCCCAAGTTTCTCAAAATCAAGAATACTCGTTCTTAACCATGCGTGTCTTACTATCTTACTAATTTCACTTTACTGCTCTCCTTTAGTCTGCACACATGAATCAACATTCTTAGGTTGTTACTAGTGTCCTACACACTCCATGGGAACTTCTATCATTACTTTTAAAAGCAATCACTGCTATAGCCTTGCACTTTTCCGTTACACCTAGGAAATGATTCCTATCTACTCCACATTTAAGAGCTTGGTTTGGTATTTATCACTTTATTTATAAAAAACTGAGGTTTCTAAATTTTTAAAACATCAAATCCCAAAATCTTTGTCTTTAAAAGTGTTATCTTTAAGTTCCTATTAAATTCAAAAATACTTGGTTACTTAACATTATTCCCCAAACCTAGAGGGAAAACTTCCAAAAATTTAAGTCTAAAACTTATTCCTCCTTTTCTTTTAAAGACTTTTACAGCTTTCTATAAAAATTTGGATTTTCAAATTTTACTTTTATTAAGTTTTTCATTTCCAAAAACTTATTTACCTTTTCACCAAACCATTATCCTTTAAAAATATCTTTAAAATATCCTTATGTGTGTTTTTTTAAACATCTTCTTATTACACCTAATAGTTTTATACCTTAATGTATTGGAACTACTTTCTCTTTTGAGAAACTAGTAATGGTAAAACCTTCTATGAATCCTTTAAAAGAGGATTTTGTGTTTATGTGAAACTACAAGGAACTTATTTTATATTTTTCGAAATAGGCTGTACAAAATATGGTGTTTCCCATACCTTGTACATCTCTTTCATGTATTCCTTATAACTTGCACAAAACATCTTTATTTATAATTTGGTTTCATAGAAATTTTTATCATTATTCATTTCATTCCAATAGATTAAAGTATTTTTAATTTATATTCTCTTACCATAGACAATTTCTATGAAATTTACTAATTTCCTAATATTTAACTTACAATTTTCTTTTCAGGAAAAGCTCATTTTCAAAAATGTTTTTAATATATCCATAACTAGAAAACATTTCCTCATACTTATTTAAATATTTAGTGTACTTACAAACCACTTTATTTCTATACTTGAAAATTTCCTTCAAAACACATTTTTATTTGGGTCAAAACAGATGTTGCGTAAAACACTGTTATTACAACCCAAAAATACTAGTGTATGGATTCAATTAGAATAAATACAAATAAACCTCATATACTATGTAAAAACATTTCCTTTGGAAGTCACCTACTATAACAATAGTGCTATAGTCTATGCTCCCTTTACTTTTCACGAAAACATCTATCACAACAATAAATGTTGAAACCTACGTTTTCGATACTTAATAACCTCTAGGTTTTTATATTTAAAATCTTTGTTTATCTACAAAGAAACTAGCAAGCTGTAATTCTTCAAAAAGAATCTTACTTTTAACAAAAATTTCATCATATAAAAACCAGTTTAAATTTCATACCATTTTTCAAAAACCCAATATTTATTTCCCAAAAGAAAATATTAACAATGAAAAATTTCAATTCTAACAATTATATTTTATTGAGCTAAACATAAGGTGGATTTTCTTCTCACTACCCTAGGAGTACCCTTCCTAAATTTTGGTAATCCCTTTTCCTTACTAAAGTCTTTTAGTACTACCGTTAAATCCACTTATCCGAAACGATTGTAATTTCTGCAATTATCTACACATGGGCTTTCTTCTTTTCTTATCAACTGAATCTATTATACATCTCCCATCTTTGCCTACCTCTCTTTGGTTTTCCATAATCCAAACCTAAATGTACAAAACCATTTCTCAAACTCCTACCATGTGTAGACCTTCTCTATGCCCCTAAAAACGCACTTCCTTACGCCAAAAGTGTCACTACAAGAATTTTGTCTTCCACCGATGAACGCGGAGCATACAAAGAACCTCCTCAAGATGAATAACATGCTTTTCCATACTCTTGGAAAACACCAAAATGTCATTCACGAATACCACCCCGAACTTATTTAGGACATCTCTAAAAACATGGCTCATCAAATCTACGAAATAGGCTAGGGCATTGGTTAGCCCAAAAGGCATAGCCAACCACTCAAAGAATCCGTCGGGTGTCCTAAATGCGGTCTTATCAATGCTGTTATCAGCGAACCTAAGCTAATGAAATCCAGGGGCTAAATCAAGCCGAGAGAATATTGCAGAGCCAACTAATTGGTTAAAAAGGTCATCTATCCTAGGGAGTGGATATCGGTTCTTCTTCGTGAGCTTATTCAATTCTCTATAGTCTACGCAAAGTCGAAGGGAACCATCCGCCTTAGTAGCGAAGACGACTGGTGCTCCCCACTCCAATATGCTCCTTCTTATAAATCCTTTCTCCAAAAGCTCACAGATCTGCTTGCTCAATTCATTCCTCTCCCTAGGTGCCATGTGCCTCACGAGTAATGCTACTGCCTTAGCATTATCCGTCAAATAAATCCTGAAGTTAATCTCTCTCTTAGGGTTAGTCCCCTAACCTCCTTAAAGACGTCTGGAAAATCTCTGACGATAGGAACCAAATCTAACTCTGATGATGATGAATCGAGGGAATAAAGGAAGCTCAACATAACTGACCCTTGCGGGTCGCAAGAAACCTCGAGAGTCCTACTACTGGGTGTCTCTAGTCTAATGACTCTCCTTTCGCCATCTAATATAGCTCCATATGCGGATAGAAAATCCATTCCCAAAAATCATCCCATACCCCGAAAATCCCAAAACATAGGCGTCGTAGTCAAATTCTACGCCTAGGATAAAAATTTTCAAGCCCCAACAAACCATAGACAAGTGCGCCGATCCTCATATAGGGTTTGAAACAATAATGGGGTCTACTACCAAAGAGATGTCTAAGTGCAAACAATCTACCAAAGAACTCGTAATGAAAGGGTGTGATGCTCCAAAATCGAAAAGAGTCCGAATGGGAAAATCAGAAAGAGAGATTAATCCTTCTAAAGATATTTTCCTACCTCTATCTGAATCACTGCTAGAAAGTGCCGCATCCAAAGTTTGTACCTACGCCGTAGGTGCGCTTGCTTTCTGCCCCATTCTCTAAGGACAAGCTCTACTAAGGTGACCGAGCTGCCCATAGTTGAAACACCTCCCCTTCATTGTTTTATTCTTATAGTCCCTTGCGTAATGACCAACTCGTCCATAGTTATTGCATTTCCCGCTTTTCTTGATCCACTTCTGATGTCCTCTAAATCTAACATCCTAAATCTTTGCTCCATAACCTACAACCTAGCTCATTCCTCCACGAAATCCTCTGTGCTAGAAATCGTTCTGCCTCCTAGATTAGCGAAGTTCTTGCATAACTTAGAAAAATTGGCTGATGTAGGTGGATTAAAGGGACCCCCACCTACCGGTGCTTATTGGGCGCTTGTCCTTGCACCTCTGGTACCGTAGCTCTATGAAACCAGTCAACCATATTATGCAAAGAAAAGGAAACTTAGGCTCGAAAGAATCGAAAGAAGGTTGAACTGGACTTTTGAGGGGATTTTTTTTTATATAAAAACTCTTTTATACTTGGAAAACTACTTCTATAACAAGAGTTTCTTTCTGAAAAATACTTGTAATTTGAAGATATGCTACTTAAAAATAGGTTGCTTTTGGAAAAATACTTTATTTTGAAAACAAGCTTTTAGGAATCCTGTAACCTTAGGCTCTGATACCAAATGTAACACCCCACACCATTTAGTATATCCAAAAGAGCACACTAAAATGCATGTTGCGTTGTATGTATAACTAAAACTAACAGAGACTAAGATTCACAAGACAAAAATATATAAACAGCGGAAACAATTATAATAATAATAATTTATTTAGAACAAAACCTCAGAATTACTTTATAAATCAAATAAGTCGCCAAATACCAAATACATCAAATGTCAAAATAACTTTACGTGTCTTGCAAAATAAAATCCATAGTATCAATAATATCATAGTACAATACATCCCTCACAAAATGCCAACTCAACAAAAAGAACTAAATACTGGAACTGAAGAAAAGAAATACATGATAGAATCTCCTCCAAAGAAATTTTCAAATGCCTGCAGTCTACCGTGCTTTCCCCTGATTGTCTATGGGGAAAGGCGGAAAATGGAGGAGTGGGTTAGACTAAAAATCTGGTGAATGATAGAAATTACTAGAATCTTTAAGCCAAGTAAAAGTAATTGACTTTACAACAGTTCTAGTATATAGAAGGAAAGAAAGGAAATAGAGAGAAGGAATAAGCTGGAATTAAATACGAATTAACTAAATTGACATAATTGATTAACTTTGATTGTTTGCACTTGTCTTTGTTAGCTGCTTTGATTAGGCTGAATTCCTAATCCTATAATTAGGCTGAAATCCTAATTCTACCCTTTGATCGGCCTACTACTCCATAGACCTTACTACGGACTAGACGCTATATAACTCCCTACACATAAGGTAATGGCATTTACGAAAGATGCATAAAGTACAATGGTGTCTACGAAAGATGCACAAAGTATTTATTGTGGACTAGACGTTATATAGCTCCCTACACAGAAGGTAATGGTGCCTACGAAAGTCACACATACTTAAGCGCTTGGAACTCATAGCGATTACTGAGCACCGAAATGGAAGTCACACGTGTAACTGCCACCATGCTCATGCTACTTGTTGCTCCACCTATTGGGTCTTCTTATTGCCTGTGCTCCAGCATAGGCGTGCCCCTCGTCTCACTTTAGGATTATGTGAAACAACATGTCCATAGAAAAATAGGGGATCAGAAATGCTGTTGGTATTGGCCCGTCATCCAAACAATATCTAGTTGCGCCCCTTGTCCAAATCCCCCGTGATTTGGACTTCTATTTGACCAATTACTACCATTATTAGCATAAGCGTGCCCTCATCTCACTTCATGCTAATGTGAGACCACCATATTGTCTAATAGGGAATGCCTTTGGTACAGGTCTTACTTTCATCTTTGCTTATTAACTTAGATAAATTATTTAAATAATCCTTTATTATTATCTTCACTATCTTTGCTTATTAATTTATCCTAAGTCTTAAAATAAGCCACCTTCTATTCTATTTCTTATTATAACCTACGTTATAATCATGCTTATTACTTAACCCAAGGTCTAAGTGTAAAAATAAGCCTCTTTTATCTTATACTCTTTTTAGTTATAATTCTAAGTTATAACTAGGCCAATTATCTTTAATTAGTCCAATTCTAACATTAATATCATAATTAGGCTCAATTTCAGTCTTAGTTCCATTTTTATTACAGTCTTTTCGATTTACATCTTATCTTCCGTTATTTCAGTATTCTTATAATTTTAATCCATATTCGCATTTAATCTATTCTAATCCATACACGAAGAAGAAGGAGAAATAAAAGAAAACTGAAAATAGAAGAAAATCCAAAGCATAGGAAAAAGATGTAAATAACGTGTAAATAATAGTAAATAAATTAAAATACTATAAATAAATTATGAATAAATGGAAAAGCTATAATTAACTGAAAAGAATAGCTAAAATAAATAGACTAAAAATAAATCTAAAAACTGTAAATAAACTACTAAAAAGGTTATTCCAAAAATCATAGTAAAACTACAACTATTGGAAACCCTATTTTTTTAAATTACTTAAAGAAATTTAAAATAATTACAATCACTCACCTATGGTCCTAAGCTCTTCCCTTTAGGTCTTTCCAGATCCACTTACGGGTTTTAAAATATTTTTATTAAAAAGATTCTCTCCTTGGAAAATTATTTCTTTTAGGGTCCTTCCTGAAAAGGTGAACCCAAGCGGAGAAAATCTAGAATGAGAAAAAGTGTTAGGTCAAGGGTCTTATTTATAGGGGTAGAAGTGGATCTCAGACTGTTAGATTTGGGTATTGAATAGGATGCAACCACGTCATAGGATGAGTAGGAGCCGTCGGATGGAAGCACGAAGGGACCAGATTGAATAAAAGAATGCAAAACAACATGTAAAAGGGTCGTTGAAACAACTGGAACGAAGAAAACTTTTCTTCATTTCCAATACGTAGGCGAGTCGACCTAGGGGTCAACCGCCCTTCTAGCTAGGTCAACTGGCCGGTCGACCTAGGATAGGGGTGGGTCGACCTCCTGGTCGATCTCCCTATGCAATATTTTTTTCGTTGATTTTTGTTTCGCGCGTATCTTCTTCATACTGACTCGGATTCTAACGTTCTATATATGGAAATTGACCAGAAAATTACCATGGACACAATGGTGCAACTCCCATAGCCCAATTCTGATAATTTCACAAAGTTAATTTATCATTTAATTAATTTGTTAATTAATTATTATAGCTTAATCTTTCGGGTTGTTACAGAATGCTTTGTTGGGTGTTATGGAATTGGAAGATGAGTCGAGTCGAGTTTTCATGGTTAGAGAAGTTGCAGATGTTTTTGAGCCTATAGTTGGATTGCTATCGAAACGAGCCATTGCGTTTCGAATATATTTGGTTCCGGGAGCAAAACCAGTGAGTAGGCCACCAAGCTGGATGACCACCATAGGGATGAGGGAGTTAAAGGTGCAGCTGGTGGATTTAGAAGGAAAGAGTTTTATCAAGCCGAGTAGTTTGCCTTGGGGAGCACCTACAAAGTTTGCTAAGAAGACGGATGATCGTTAAGGCTATGTATCGATTATCATAAGTTGAATGAGAGGATGATAAAGAATCGATATCCATTGCCAAGGATTGACGATTTGTTTGATCAGTTGAGTGGAGCCAAGATATTTTCATAGTTGGATTTGGCGATAGGTTTCCATCAGCTCAGAGCAGCAGAAGATAGTATACTTTTGACGACGTTTAGGACCAGATATGGGTCGTACGAATGGTTAGTTATGCCGTTCGGATTGACTAATGCGCCGGCTTTCTTTTTGAATTTGATGAACCCGGTTTTCCGAGAGCACTTGGATAGGTTCGTATTGGTTTTCATAGATGATATCTTGATATACTCTAAGGATGAGAAGGAACATGAAGTTCATCTTAGAGTGGTGCTTGAGATGCTGAGACAGCATTAGCTAAAGGCGAAGTTCTCGAAGTGTCATTTTTGGAAGAAGGAAGTGAAGTTTCTGGGTCATGTAGTCTCAGAGAAAGAGTTGTCAGTTGATCCGACTAAGATTGAAGCAGTGAATAGCTGGAAGAGACCCGAGACAGTAACGGATATAAAGAGTTTCCTTGAGTTGGTTGGTTATTATTGGAGGTTCATTAAGGATTTTTCAGGGATAGTAGCACCGATGACCAAGCTAATGAGAAAGGATGTGAAGTTTGTGTGGACCGATAAGTGTGAGGAAGCATTCCAAAATTTGAAATACTTATTAACCCATTTACTAGTTTTAGTTTTTCTAGGAGGGAATCGGGATTTGGTGGTTTATACAGATGCGTGAGGAACAGGGTTGGGAGATGTGCTGATGCAGAGAGGTAAAGTGATTGCCTATGCTTCTAGACAGATCGGACCATCTAATGCATGATTTAGAATTGGCTGCAGTGATTTTCCCATTGAAGGTGTGAAGACATTACCTTTTGGGAGAGAGGTTTGAGTTATATACAGATCATAAGTCGCTGAAGTATTTGTTCTCTCAGAAGGAGTTGAACATGAGAAGTAGAGGTGGTTAGTCTTTATTACCGCTTATGATTTTAGGATTCAGTACATGCCGGGGAAAGACAACAAGGTTGCAGATGCACTTAGCAGGAAACATCAGAATGCGGTGTTGGCGATGATTGCTGAGTGGAAAGATTTGGAAGCATTAGCAGATTGCAGCAGTGGAGATCCAAGGCTGGGTCTAGCGGAGAAACCGTAGTGTTATCTTGTTTGGAAGTTCGACCAGTGATGATCGAAAAGATTGCTTCTAAACAGGAAGAAGATCCGGTATTAGCTGAACGAATCAAGAAGTAAAGATATGGAACCGAGAGCGATGACTTGAAGATTTCAGTCTTGACCAGAATGAGTGGTTGGGAAAGAAAGAAAGATTATGTATTCCAAGTGTAGGAAACAAAAGGAAAGAAGTCTTGGAGGAATGCCATCGTTCGAAGTTCTCTATTAATCTAGGAGGAACTAAGATGTATCAGGATATGAAGAGGAGTTTCTTTTGGGAAGGTATGAAGCGGGATATTGGCTTATGGGTAAAGAAGTGCTTGATTTGCCGACAGGCAAAGGCTGAACACCAGATGCTAAGTGGATTGCTTCAGCCATTAGATATTCCGATATGGAAATGAGATTCTATTTCTAAGGATTTTATTGACGGGTTGCCAAGTTCGAACAGTGGAAATGAAAGTGTATGGGTTATAGTGGACAGATTGACTAAGAGTACCTATTTCATTCCAGTTAAGTCAACCAGAATGGCATATGTATTAGCGAAGTTGTTTATGAAGAATGTGGTTAGACCGCATGGAATTCCTAGTAGCATAGTTAGTGATAGAGATTCCTTATTCACTAGCGAGTTTTGGAAGAGTCTACAGGAAGTTTTGGGAACCAAGCTCAAGATGAGTACCGCTTACCAATCGCAAACAAATGGGAAAACAGAAAGAGTTAGCAAAATCTTGGAAGATTTGTTAAGAGCTTGTGTATTGGATTTCGGGGTATCATACGAAGACCATCTGCATTTGGTCGAGTTTTTGTATAACAGCAGTTATCAGACTAGTATTGGGATGGCACCGTTCGAAGCTTTGTACGGAAGGCCATGCAAATCTCATGTATGTTGATTAGAGACCAAGGACAGGTTGGTTCTTAGTCCAGAATTGGTTAAGGAAGCTGCAGAAAAGATTGAGGTCATTCGAGCTAGAATGAAGGAGGCTCAGTCTAGGCATAAGAGTTATGCAGATAGAAGATGCAAAGATTTAGAGTTCTCGATTGGAGATCAGGTTTTCGTCAAAGTATCACCGATGAAGGGTGTGATTAGATTTGGGTAATCAGAGGATCAGGAAACTCGCATATAGAGTCGAGTTACTAAGCAGTTTGGCAAGAGTCCACGATGTTTTCCATGTTTCTCATCACAGAAAGTGTGTTAGGGACCCAGAGACAGCTATTGCACCGACTGTTCTAGAGGACTTAGTAGTAGAACCGGACTTGACTATAGTGAGAAAGCTGATTCGTATTGTTGCGAGAGATAAGAAGAGGCTTAGAACCAAAACGGTCAGATTATTCAAAGTCCAGTGGAGCGACGATGACATGGACTGTACTTGGGAGATAGAAAGCAGGATTAAAGATACTTATCCTAACTTATTTGATGGTATGTTTTACCTCTTTGATTGATGTGTCGTGTACCTTATCGTAATTTCGAGGATGAAATTCTTTACGGAGGGGAGTTTGTAACACCCCATATTTTTGGTAACATTATTTAGGGTATTTAATTAGTTAAATTAAATAAAATAATGTGTTGATTAGGGGATTGAGATTTGATTTTATTAAAGGGTAGTCGTACCATTTAACCAATGAATTAAAAGAAGGGTTAAAATGAATTAAGAGGAGGGGTAAAATAAGGAAGAGGCCATTCCTATATCCCTAAAACTTGGTCATGTATCTTATACACGTCGTTTTTATTTGTTCAAAATTTTATAAGCTTAAGGCCGGCTACCATTAACAAGAGAAAGGGGAAGAAGATTAAGAGAATCTAAGGAAGAAGCTAATTCAAATCAAATAAATTCAGATCTCAATCTCTTTAATCCCTAAAGCTAACGTGAATAATGTTTACATGTCATATTTCTTTTGTTTTCGGTTTTAAGATGAAATCTAAAATGTTTTGCATTGATTTGCCATGTTTTTGAATGATGGAATGATTATATATACACGTTGATGATTTATGTTGTTCATATAGATTTTATGACATGTTTTGATATGAAAACCCTATTAAATGATATTCAAATGCCTTGCGAATTTTTATATAGACCAGAAATATTATTTTGAAGATGGGTTTCAATTTTCAAATTTTTTTGAATTTTTGTGGAATTTATATTAATTTTCTAGTGAAGAAAATGTTATTTTGGTTTATAAATTATTTATGGTTAAATAATAATTGGTTTGGGTCTAAAATTAATATATATTTGAAAACATATAAAAGTGATTTTCAGGAATTTTTGTGGAATTTTCCTAAATGTTTTAATGAGTACATAAAATTATTTAATGTATGGGACTTAAATGTTTTATATATTTATAAAAGGAGAAGGGGCTTTTGTAAATAAATTTAAATTGTTAATTCTGGAAAGTCGGCAGTTCTTTTAGAAAACAGAAACTTGCAACCAATCACAATTTGACAACAAGGTAGGTTATGTACAAAGAAATAGTTTAAAAGGACAAATAAACATGTTTTTCACTGTTTCAAGGCTTTCTACACCAGGTTCCGCCTCCTGACCTTCGCCTCTGACACTGTCAAAACCAATGCACATGGTATTAGTTAACTGGTACATCGTGAATTGGATACAGGCGGAAGGCATAGAGTCGAAACTAGGGGTTCTGAAGGGGTTGAGGCATTACTTTGCTTTTAAATGGAAATGCGTCCGCTTACTTTCAACTATCGACTTGGCTAGCTTTCAACTAGGTCAATTGGATTTAAAGAAATGGTTTCAATTAGGTTGCACTTTTTTTTAAATAACTGCTTTTGACTAATTCGAAACCTTATACTGCCGCTTTCCTTTCGACCCAGATGGTTTCGAAGAGGCTGCTTTGTTTTTAAAATATGGTCACTTCTCCAATGCTTTCGAAGGGATGATTTCAACACCATCACTTCTTTACTTAGGAATGATTTCGAAAGGAGCGCTTTCGACTTTAATGGGTTTCTGATCCTTTTGCTCTATTTGAAGGCATAATCGAAAGGGTTTCGACCGAAATAGTTTTCAAAGGTTTCGAAGGGTTAAATTTTTGAATGGTTTCAAAAGGTTTCCGCGTGTTTTAAATTGAACCCAAAGGCTTTCGAAAGGTTTAGTGTTTTAATGCTTTCGAAAGGGTTAGTTAAATGGTTTCGAAGGGGTGGTTCCTCAGGGTTTCGAAAGGGTTGAAAGGAAAGGTTTTTCCTATGTTTTCGAAAGACAATATTTAAATGTTTTAAAGAAGGATGTCTAATGTTTTGAAGCTTTCGAAGGAAATGCTTTTAATGGCTTCGAAAAGGTTACTTTCAATGGTTTCGAAAGGGTTACTTTCAAGGGTTTCGAAAGGGTTGTTTAAAGATTTTAAACAAAGGTTTCGAATGTATTGACTAGGCAATATAGCCTATGTATTTTCAAGCTAAAAAGGGCTTTAACTTATTTAGGAAGGATAGCTAACCCTCATTAAATTTCATCAACATTATTTAGATTACAGTATATATAATATGGCAAAATAGCTTAGAATAATGCTAAAGATGTATTTTCCTTGTATATGTATGATTTAAAAGGTTAAATCATTTTGAAAAGC
Organism: Allium fistulosum; assembly: GCA_030737815.1. Lineage (NCBI taxonomy): Eukaryota > Viridiplantae > Streptophyta > Magnoliopsida > Asparagales > Amaryllidaceae > Allium > Allium fistulosum. The sequence goes on along the minus strand of CM060902.1, from coordinate 1,360,328,064 downwards.
TTTTTCGAGGAAAAAGATGAAGGGTAGTTAACCTTATGAAAATGAATCAGATTAGAAGACCAGATAGGACTTATGTAGGGTCGCGCCCTATGCTCATTTGCTATTACTCCCTGGCTAATTTAATCCATAACTCTAGTGTGTAGGGCTTGGTCACAGGTAAGACTAAAATGATGGTTACACACAGAAAGGAATATTTATGTACAGAGATAGGTTATTGGTTAGCCCGCAAAACCATTAGTATTAGTTGACCCTTGGAGAAGTAAGTTAAGGACAGTCCGTCTAGAAGTTTTGTCTAACAGATGTTTAGACCATTTGATATTTTATCTAGTAGGCCCAAGTCAGCCAAAGGGACAATTAGTTCAGTTTATGGGCAATTAGCCCAGATTTCGGACAGATAGTTCATTTATTACATGTTTTTAGCATAACAGATATTACTATTATTATTGTTATTATTATTATGATTAGTTTGATTAACCAGTTTGGTTGCAAGAAAAGATTTTCAAAATATATGTTTTGAAAAGGATATTAGTGAGGGGAAACCCGTTCCGCTAAGTAGCGTGGTCTCACTTAATATCAGTAAACAAAGATGTAATAGTATTATTCACACTAGGCTTTATGTCTGACTCGAAGTTTTTGTTTCCTCTTAAACTCTCGGATGCTCAAAATTGATTTGAGTAAGCTGAGGGTTAAGGTTTTCAGTTTTTAGAAATTTTAGTGAATAAATCTTCCAGAGATGAGCATGTGACTGACGAATAGCTAATTAGGAGTGACATTTTTATTTTGTTTTGATTCTGTTGTGTATATTAAGTTAGATATGACTATATTGACTCTGATCAACCTAGGGGGCATCGTCATATGTTGCTCTTGGCGTATTTTTGTACTGATTATAATTGATCTTTACCTGGGAAACGTTATGGGATTATATAACATGGATATGATTTAGTTTTGAAAAGTAATTGGTAAAATGTTGTTTTGAAATCTATGATTTTGTTCATATTCAAGTGCTTCTGATATTATGGATACCATTAGCCTTGCCGTATTTTGTCACCAGAAGTTAATACTATAAATGACTGCAGCATCTGTAGCGCTTAGCTTTTGGCCTATAGATATAGGATGTTACACATTGCTTTAGTACAGAACTTTCCCGCCTATTGGTATTCCTAAGCAGATCTCGACCGTTTACTTTAATCCAATCGGTTGGTCATCCTCCCATCCATTTGGCTTATAAATTGCACTCCTTGTTTTTCCTCTCTCTTCGTCTGCAATTGAAATTTTCTTAAGCAAGAATTATATTCTTCAAATTTCCATCAATCTCAAAATTTAAAAAGCGAAACTCTCGGATTTGAGGTAAGTATTTACGATTTCAAATTAGAAACTAATTCTTTTTTTAAAAATTCAAATTTCTAGGGTTTAAGTCCATGCTACTGTTTTGAATTTTGAAAATGATTCGAGTTAATCAACCGTGTAAGATGATCCTAGACTCGAATTTTATGCTGATTTTGATTAATCCATAGCATCAATTCGGGTTCGATCGGGAACTTAACTAATTTGGGGTTATTTCCCACAATTGGATGCAGATTCAAGCTCGAAACTCGTTATGTCCAATTTTAATTTACCTTGAAGGATACTAACAGTAAAAAATTAATGACCCTTATTGTAAATTAATTTATCTTGAAGGATATTTTCTATCATCATCGAAACCATTAATTAACCTTTCGACTTAGTCGAAACCCCAAGACTGAGATAAGCACAGCTATTTGCATTATCTCAATTTAGTGTTGATACTTTCGAAACACTATTATGCCTTTTTGACTTAGTTGAAACCCACAATAGTTAGTAGGAATGTAACTGTTATCACTCTTCCAATACAAACATTATCGAAACGTCTCAATGTCATTTCGTTAGTGTAAATGCCACTTTGTTTCAAGTCTTTTGACTTAATTGGAATATAGCGTTTCGACAATGTATATTTTTAAATAGATATTATGTGGATAGCTAAGCTTATTATAAAATAGATTAAAATATGCGGGCTTTGACATTGTTGAAGGGTAAGTCCAAGTGAATGTATGCCATAAAATGAGGGATATTGATAATGGTTTCGACACTGTCGAAAGCTCAATGATTCACACAGATTTCGAAGGCATGGAACCAAGTGCTATGGTGGGTACTTGAGCCGTTGTAATAGGCTTCCAACACCTTCAAAATGTATTAGTAGTTGAATAAATCATAACTTTGATGAAATTATATCACCTTGCAGGATTATGGGCATTAAAAGAACTTCTAAGAAATCTGACAAGGATATTATTCTGGAATTAGAATCTTCTCCAAAAAAGGTTAACGAAGTTTCAAAGCACTCCCTCATAACTTCTCAAGATGAAGTAGATGCGATCCTCAATGATTTTGGGATCATAGGGGTTGAAGCTATCCCTCCTGGTGATGACGACACAATTCAAAATCCTCCTGAGGGATACTTTGCTTATAATACCATTTATACTTGGCATGGGGGTTTCATCCCATTTCCAGAGTTCTTGTCGAGATTCTTAAGTCATCTCGACATTGCTCCTATCCAGCTATCACCCAATGTATGTAGGATCGATTTCACCCTAGAGAGGGGGTGAATAGGGTGATACTAATAATTATAAAAATTTAATGCGGAAGTATATAAAATAATCACAACACAGAGAATAGCAGAATAGTAGTAGCACAGATAATAGCAGAATAATAAAAACAGAAATAGAACAACACAGATTTACCCAGCTTCGGCAAAACCCTGCCTACGTGCTGCCCCAAGGTTTCTACTAGAAATTAAGTAGTCAGACGCTTACACACATAAACTCACGACACCCACTATCGACTAACCTAACTCTATGCTCAAAACCTTGCCACAACTCAACCACCGAGTTGCGAATTCTCGAACTACACCACCGTAGTTCGTCCTCTAGTCACACGACTAGACTTTACACACGTTTTTAAAAAAAAATACAAAATAAAAAACAACTAAATAATACAAAACCCTAATTTAAATATAAGCCTTATTAATAAAACCAAAGCAAATAAAAAAGGCCGGCCCTAAGAAACAAATATGATTTATTTTCCTATTTCCCTTTTCACTGTTTATTTCTTCGGCCCATATGTGAAAATGGCTGCCTTGATTCTTCAATCTATCTTCGTTCCTCTTCGAGTAATTAGGGTTCTATGAAATTGGAATCACCGCCTGTATTTGATCAATCGCAGTGATTATCTCCTCTGTTTGGCTTGGACAATTGATCCTCTAGCTGTGATATAATTTTGGTTGATCCAATTTGATCGAGTTCGAACTGAATTTGGTATGTGTTTTATGCTCTTTGCTTTACTGGTTAATTTACTTGAACTCGATGCTATACATGCCGATGATGATTTTGTTTAAATAGGGATTGATTCCCTTTATTAACGTTCGTATTTATCTTTTGAATTCGTCAGTCAATTTTAACTCAGCCATTTGAATATGCTTGAATGCTTGAGATTTCTTTAGACTAGTTCAATTCCGAATATTTCTTTGCTATGGTTGCTTGGTCACCACGGCTCCATGAGTTTGCTTGATTATCACGGTTTTGATATCTAATTTGGTCCATGAATTTCTGGTTTGACTTCGACCACTTCGACTTGTTAAATTTATTTTAGCTCTGATTGATTTCGGCCTTGTCTTTGTTAAAACTTTAACTAATAGTTGCTTTGTTGCTTGATTTGTTCACTGTATTGTGGCATTTGAAACTGTACTGCTCTGTACCGTTATGTATTTGAGCTTCTGATAATTGCTTGAGCTTGAATAACTTGATTTTGACTTGTGTTCATGCCTGTAGCATTTTTGACCTGATGCATGATCACTATTCATCCTGTCACTGCATATCAATACATGTTGTTTACTGCTTCATGTTGTCCGGTCTTGTTTCACTTCACTGTTCACTGTATATTCATGCTTAAGTGTGTTCAAAACTGTTTGCACATTTCCTTGGTGTTGATGTCTGTTATATGTTTGAAGCTTCATGTACTGACCATTTTGTTGCACTGCTTTACTGCAACCATATTGTCACTTCTGTCCTTGGTAGCCTGTATTCTGGTTGCATATAAATATGTATACATATGTGTTCATATATGTTTATGTATTCAAACATGTATATATGTTGATTGTGCTCTGTCCACACTATGTTGATTGAAACTGATCTGGTTGTATTGTTTGATGGTTTGAATGTGGTCAGTGGTCTAGGCACAACTATGTTCATCATGTATACACATGCATATGGTCTGGTTGCCTCGAGTACATTTGTATATATGATGTTGTGATGTAACTGGACTTTTTTTTACTTGAAATCAAGTCTGGTGTGTTTTGTAAGTCTGTACGTTGATTCCATATGCTTGTTGTCTCATTGTGATCTTGTGTATTGAGTTCATATTGTAACTATGTCATATTGCTTCGAGGTAGTTTGCATTTGCTTTCGTGTTGCCAGGCTTGTTGTAGTTTCTTCCAGTCTTTGTTGTTTGACATTTGAACCTTTGACTGTTGAGGCTTCACCATTGACTGCTGAGGCTTCACCATTGACTGTTGACATGTGCATTTTGTTGTTGCACATTTTAGTTTTGTGTTTTTCTCTGCTGCCTTCTTTGTTGTGTTTGGTCTTGGCCGTTCACTTGTTAAGGCTGCTGCTTCGAGCCCCTGTGCATTGAACTTGTATATTTCTTGTGTCCTCACTATGATCAATGTTGTTGCATTGTGTTCATGTACATTTGGGTCTAGTTTATGCATTCTGAAGCTTTGTAGATGTGCAATCTGATTCATTGTTGCATGAGAACTGGTACTTGATAATTTTGTGATGTTTTTGTGTTGCACCTGAGTTGAATCCAGCCTCGGCTTGGGTTTGACCTTGTGCTCACCTGTTCCTGTAATTTTATCAAGTGTATATTGGTGTGCACGACCTTGTGGCATGTACAGTGATACACTGTGCATGTCACAAGTTGTTCGTGTATGATGAATCAAAATAAATGATGACGAACAACCCAAATAACCGAGGCAAATACTATTTTCAAAAACACATTTTATTTTACACTGCAAAAATATTTCCTTTTCAATTTTACTACGTCAGTGTGTATTTTACAGATAACTCAGATGCTGGTTTCAATCTGGAACAGAGTCAAAGATAAAATACAAGTGAATGAATGATATGTAGTGAGATGCTAATGTAAATGATAATTGTATTGTGAAAAATGTGATGTAATTGAAATTGTATTGTAATTGAAAATTGTATATAGTGAGAGCTCAAATTTGTACTATTCAAAATTGTAATAAAATATTTGTTTGAATAAAATATCTGTTTGAATTTAAATTCTGTGTTATTTATTTTATTCGGCAAATATTTATTTAATTATGTGAAAAATAAAATAGTACATTAACAAATACATTTAAATGAATATATATATGTTTATTATTATCAAACAAAAATCATATACTAGCATATTCAACAATGTATACACATACCTTGTCTCATTGGAGCTCATGGCCTTAGAGTCGGGAATTCCTTCTCTGAGTGCTAAAATTCTTAACTATTTAGCAAGCCTTGTCAAACTTAGTAATTTGAACGGCCAAATTTTTCGGACTAATCCCCCCAAAAGTTGGATTCAGAGGGAATACACAGATTTAAGGATCGGGAAACACAGTTCTTCTACGTCAAATGCTTTCCAAACATTAGTGGAACCTTTTCTTCTCCCCATAAGTAAACCGTGGCCATTATTTCTATTAAATTGTTTTCTTTTGCCGAATAATATTTTCTTATTAGGCCCTGCTCCTAAGGATCTTGATAAAGAAGGCAAGAGAATCATAAAGTTGACGACTGCTGCTTCAAACTGTATTGGGAATAGATTTATACGTTGCTGACTCCTAGCAACCTCCAGAAACATTCCCTCATACAAGATGGCTAGAAGATTCTTGGTCAACCTTCTCTTGTCCAACACACTTCGAAAAGCAAATGCTTCTTAGCTTTGGGTGACCCCAAATTTTTTTCATCCTTGTCTCTAATTTGTCCAAATCTTCCCGGTAAAATTAAGTGTAATGATTGTAACTTGCTGTCATGTTATCTCTTAAATTGTTTTGCTAATCTATGCCTTTTAGTTTCAACAACCGCTCCTCCAATTGAATTAATTACAAATGATCCACCCTCTTAATCTTTGGAATCTGATGTTGTAGCTCTGACACAAGCTATTACTAGGTCTCACATGATTGCAAAAGGAAATTAAGTGAAGTAACTTCTGCAGGCTCTGCTCCCAAGAAAGCCAAGACTATTGATATCCAATCTTCTCTTACCTCAAAAGAGGGTGAATTTATTGGTGTTGAGAAGGCTTTAGAGGGTCCTAACCCTGATCCCACTTCTTCTATGGATGACTTACCTTTTGTAACTGCTGATCAAACTAAAATGAATCCTACGAAGGATGAATTTATATCTCATATTGTTGTATCCAATTTTCCCAGCATTATTGATCAAATGAAGAAGGATCTAGACACTTCAACTCCTTTCCAAGATTTGAATCCCTCAAGACCCTCATCACTAGAGCCCCCTACTGAATTTGAGAATGTTATGCAGTCGATTATGCACTCTTCATCGTTTTTTCTATTAAGCCACCCACCTTTGTACCGGATTCATCGAGTCATTATCGCTCTCTTATCGGACAATAACTTTTGGTATATTCTATACTGCCTGATTTTCTTATTACTATTTTTTACTAAATCCTAACTTATGTCTTACTTTTCCACTTATATCACTAAAAGATGGTACTCTCTTCAGGAAGATGTTTCTATGTCCTCTACTGAAACATCAAAGTTCAGGGAAGAAGTCTTGACTTTAAACAATCAGACCACTACCCTGACTACCACCAAAGATAACGCAGTAAGGGAGTAATAAAGGTTGAGTGCTTCTCTTGCTCATGCAGAGTCTACAATTTCTAAGGAGAGGAAGGCTAAACAGATTTTAACTGATGAAGTTTTGGCTCTGAAATTGACTTTGAAAGAGTCCGAGGATGAAAAAGCCATGGTTAATGCTAGACATGTTTCACTTAAGAAGGAGTATACTTCTCTTAAAAAGAGGTTAGAGAAGGAAAAAGGATTCTTTATCCAAAGCTATCAACACTATTTCCGAGGCTAAGTAAAAAGTGCCTCAGTGTCTAAGCACTTCTCTTAATGATATTATTGTAAATTCGTATGAGGATGCACTCATGATAGCCTATTCCGATAACATAGAAAAGTGCCCAGATTTAAGTTTTCCTTCTTTTGACCCTGTGCTAATCAAAAGATTTATGGATAAGGTTAAGAAAATGGAGCAAGGGATTAAGGTTCCTGACAGAGAGGAAATTAATGCCACCCAACTCCTATCTTTTGAGGTTCCACATGTGGAAGAGGATTCCGATTTAGATGGGGAGGAAGACAAAGAGGGCGATGAAGCCATCATTGATGAAAATGACAACGGCGATGATAATGATGATGATAACCATACTGATGACGACAAAGGTCAGGGTGCTGGCGACAACGAGGGCGATCGTGATGATACTCCTAGAGGGGATGTGTAGCGACCCTAATTTTGATCAACATTATTTAGAATATTTAATTAGTTAAATAAAATAATGAAATGGTTAAGGGATTGAGATTTGTGTTAATAGAGGTAGTTGTGCCAACTTAAACTAATGAACTAAAGGGGGATTTAAAATGAAATAGATAAGGGTAATAGGTAAGGGCAAAGTAGGAATAAGTATATTCTTATACCCTAAACCCTCAAGACACATTCATCCTTAGGTTCAAAGCAAAATCAAAACAAAATAGAGGCCAGCCACCATTAAGGGAAAACAAGAAGAAGATAAGACGAAGAAGCTTAAGCAACTTAATCCAAAATCAAATCTCAACTCCTTAATCACAAAGCTAAGATGAATAATAGGTTACATCTCATATTTTTAAGGTTTTTGGTTTCTAGATCAGATCCGAATATTTTTGCAAAATATTTTGCCATGTTTTGATTGTTCTTGGATATATATATATGTATATATATATATATGCTTATTGATGATTTATGCTATTTCAAATGGATTTTATGATAAGTTTTAATATGAAAACCCTATTAGATGACATACAAATGCCTTGCGATTTTAATATAAGGTGAGAAATGATATTTTAGAGATGGTTTTTAAATTTCATAATTTTTTGAATTAATGTGGATTTATTATTAATTTTATAGTGAAGAAAATGGTTAATTGGGCTTAAAATTAAATACGGCTGATTTATATTATTTTTGGGTCAGAAATTAATATATGTTAGAAAATATATTAAAAGTGATTTATAGAAATTTTTGTCGAATTTTCCTAAGTGTTTTAATAAGTATATAAAATTATTTAAGGTATGAGACTTAAATGTTTTATATATTTATAAAAGGAGAAGGGGCATTTTGTAAACATTTTAAATTATTTACTTCTGAAATTTCGACAGCACTTTTAGAAAAGAATTTGGAAAATAAATTAGCAATCAATCATATGTTGACAAACAAAGCAGGTTAGTTAAAAAGAAATTACTTTTTAAAGTTAAAAATCGGTTTTACCAAGTTTTTCTTGTTTCGCCACTTTCGGCACCAACTTTTTGACTAGGTACTTCTGCCTCCATCTCCATTGAAACCAATACACATGGTATCAAAGACTTAGTACATAGTGAATTGGACATAGACAAAAGGTATATAATCGAAACAAGGGGTTCCGAAGGGGTCGAAACCTTGCTTTATTTTTAAAAGGAAATAAGCATGCTTTGCTTTCGAGGAGAATGCTTTCGACTTAGATAGCTATCGACTTGGTTAAACTATTTTAAAGAATGGTTTCGAAAGAGGTTGTGCCTTTGTTTTATAAAGAAGCTTTCGAAGGGGTTAAAACCCCCAGCTGCCGCATCTTACCTTTCGAAGCAATGCTTTCGAAAGAGTTTCTTTGTTTTAAAACCTGAGCCGCTTCTCCAATGCTTTCGAAGGGATTGGTTTCGGCACCATCCACTTCTTTTACATAGGAAAGTGCTTTAGAAGGAGTGCTTTTGACTTAGTTGTTTTAAGACCCTTTGTTTTATTGAAAGTTAAACCCAAATGTTTCGAAAGGAATAGTTTTGAATGGTTTCGAAAGGTTGTTCCACATGTTTTACTTGAATTTAAATGCTTTCGAAAGGTTTGATTTATAAAAAGAACTTAATGCTTTCGAAGGGTTTCTGATAAAGGTTTCGAAGGGGTGATTCCCTAATGTTTTCGAAAGGTTTCCAATGGTTTCAAAAGGCATATTTAAAGTGTTTTGAAAGAGAATGTCCATGGTTTTATAAAGCTTTCGAAAGAGATGATTTCAATGTTTTCGAAAGGTTTAATGTAAATGGTCTTCAAAAGGTATGTTTTGGCCATCGGCCTAGGTTATAAAGTAAAGTAGTTTACTTGTATTGAAGGAGGTACTTTCAATGGTTTCGAAAGGGGTAGTTTCAAAGGTTTTGAATATTTTCATCAACAATGTTTTGTTTAAAGTATATATAACATGGGAATGTGATTTGAGTAAAGCATTGAATATATTTTCCTTGTTTAAGAATGATTTAAAAGTTTAAATCAATTTAAAAGAAATGTTTTCAAGAAAATTTTTATGGGTAGATGACCCTAAGTAAAATGAGTCAGATATTAGAATCCAAAATTCAATGTGTGGGGCTTTGTCATAGGTAAGACTAAAATGATGTACACATAAAGGAATATACAGAGTGAGGGATAAGTTATTGGTGAGCTCGCAAAACCAGATGGATCAGTTGACCCTGGGAGAAGTAAATTAGGGACAGACCATCAAGAAGAGTATCTAACAGAAGTTAGACTATTTATTTATTTTTTCTAGTAGGCCCGAGTCAGCCAAAGGTTAGTAGTTAGCCAAACAAAACTATAGTGTTTGGACAGATATTCCATTTATTACCTGATTTATATGCATACATGATATTGCTAATATTGTTTTAACCAATTTGGCTGTAGGATTTTGATTTGCAAAAGTTATGTTTTTAAAAGGATATTAGTGAGTGGAAACCGATTCCGCTAAGCGGCGTTGCCTCACTTAATATCAGATAACTGAAATGTATAGTATTATTCACACCAGGCTTTATGTCTGACTCGAAGTTTATGTTTATCTCCTTAAACTCTCGAGTGCTCAAAATTGATTTGAGTAGGTTGAGAGTTGAGGATTTACAGGTTTTAGTAGGTGGACGAATAAAACTTCCGAAGACAAGCAGGAGGCTGAAGTTAGCTATTTAGGAGTGTTATCCTTTTGTTTTCGCTGTGATGTATTAAGACAGTTTTGTCTATTTAGTACTCTGGTCATCCAAGGGGGCATCTTCATATGTCGCTCTTGGCATATTTATATAATAATTATATTTGATCTGAACCTAAGAAACGATTGGGATTATGTAATTGGATATGAAATAAGATTTTTTGAAATGTAACTAGAAAAATTATTTTATAAAATCAGTGATTTTGTTTCATATTCATGTGCTTCAGATATTATGGATACCATTAACATTATCATATTTTGTCGTTGGAAATTAATACTATAGATGACTGCAGTATCTGTAGTGCTTAGCTTTGGGCCTCAAGATAGGGGATGTTACAACTTAGTATCAGAGCATAGTTTTATGAAAAAATTTAAACTAAAATGATTTTTGAAAACATAATCCTGAGGAACTAGAGAAAAGATCGAAGTATGGGATAACTCTATAGTAACGTACTAGTATTTGTTATATATAAGTATATGCTATATCTCTATTCTTCTATTTCTCTTAGGCTATTCTTCTGTATCTTACAAAGGCTCGAATGCAGATATGGACGGTAGAAGTAGAAGAGTTAACCTTGGTAGGAGAAGCACCCCAACCAATGGAAATGCCAGACCAAATACGAGAAGGAATCAAGGTCAGGCACAAGCTACAAATGTGGGTGCTGGAGTCCCGTAAGTTGACATGGGAGCAATGTATCAGTTCTTTATAAACATGATGCAAGCGAGAGTTGCTGCTGGAGTAGTTGGAGGAGGAAATCAAGAAGCTTCGGTGGTGAATAACTATGATATTTTGAGTAGAGATTATGCTCGGTTGGGAGGAACGCCGTTTATTGGTTCCGAAGGTGCAATCGAAGTAGAGAATTAGTTACTTCATTGCAAGAGGATTTTCGCTGATCTATGGCTCAATGATGAGCAGAAGAGGAGGCTTGCTTCTAGACAACCACAAGGAGATGCACTGTATTGGTGGAACAGTGTTATTGCTGGAGTTAATGAAGAGACGATGACATGGCCTGAGTTTTAAAAAAGATTTGAGAAGAGGTTTATGTCGAAGATCGCTAAATCTACTTTGCTCAGGAAGTTTGCTGAGTTAGAGCAGGGCGACATGACTGTGCTGGAGTATGCGACGAGGTTTGTAGAACTGGAAAGATACGACTATACTACTGTGGATACTGTGATTAAAAGGAACGAAAAGTTCATTAGGGGGTTGAAACATGTGCTTGCTAAGGCTACATTACCGCATATTAGGGATCCATGTGATCTTGTAGTGGAAATGGCTTTGAGGAACAAAGAGATGCTTGCTTTTCTGGAAAGGTATAAGGCAACGGAAGTCCAAGTGGGGCAGAGCCATAAAAAAAAGTTTTTCCATAGGAAAGAAGCTCAGAAGGGTGGAGCTGCCAAGAAAGGAAAGGCAGAGGTTGTTTGTTATAAGTGTGATAAGAAAGGGCATTTCATAAATGAATGTCGCTCAGGAGATGGAAAAGAGGTGATCTAGAAGAAGAATATTAGATGCTTCAACTGTGATCAAATTGGACATTATAAGAACTGGTGCAAAGAGCTAGCTAAGGATGGAAAGGGCAAAGTGTTTGCATTGGAGCTAGCTACCTCGAGGCCAACGGCAGAGGATGAATTGTTAGGTCATACCATTGTTTGCAGTTTTCATGCGTTTGATTTCATAGGGTTCGGAATTATTTTGGGCATGGATTGGTTAAGTAAATATGATGCTAGGATATTTTGCCATAATAGGAAAATATCGCTTAGACACCCTGATTGTAGTGACCGGATTATATACTTCGTAAAAAACCCTAGCTGTGAGGTTAATGCTTTGTTGGGTGTTTTGAAGATAGAAGACGAGTTGAATCGAGTTTTCATGGTTAGAGAATTCGCAGATGTTTTTGAACCTTTAGTAGGATTGCCACCGAAACGAGCCATTGAGTTTTGGACAGATTTAGTACCAGGGGTAGAACCAGTGAGTAGGCCGCCAAGCAGGATGACACCTACCGAGATGAAGGAGTTAAAGGTGCAGCTGATGGATTTAGAAGACACGAATTTTATCAGACCAAGAAGTTCTCATTAGGGAGTATCCGTAGTGTTTGCTAAGAAGCCGGGCAGATCGTTAAGGTTATGTATCGATTATCGTAAGTTGAATGAGAAGACGATAAAGAATCGATATCCATTGCCTAGAAGTTGACGATTTGTTCGACAAGTTGAGTGGAGCCAAAGTATTTTCCCATTTGGATTTGGTGACAGGGTTCCATCAACTTAGTGTGGCAGAGGATAGTATTCCTTTGACAGCGTTTAGTACCAGATATGGATCATACGAATGGTTAGTAATGCCGTTCGGACTAATTAATGTGCCAGCATTCTTTGTAGATTTTATGAACCGAGTTTTCCGAGAGCACTTGGATAGGTTCGTGTTGGTATTTATAGATGATATTTTGATATACTCTAAGGATGAAAGAGAGCATGAAGTTCATCTTAGAGTGGTGCTTGAGACGTTGAGGCAGCATCAGCCGAAGGCAAAATTTTCAAAGTGTAATTTCTGGAAGAAGGAAGCGGAGTTTCTTGGTCATGTAGTCTAAGAGAAAGGGTTGTCTGTAGATCCGACTAAGATTGAAGTGGTGAATAATTGGAAGAGACCCAAGACAGTGACTGAGATAAAGAGTTTTCTTAGATTAGCGGGTTATTACCGGAGATTCATAAATGATTTTTCATGGGTGGCAGCACCAATGACCAAGCTAACGCGAAAGGATTTAAAATTTGTTTGGACTAATAAGTTTGAGGAGGCGTTCCAGAAGCCGAAACACTTATTGACTAATGCACCTGTGCTAGTTGTTTCGAAAGGAAATTAGGATTTAGTAGTGTATGCATATGCATGTGGACCATGGTTAGGAGCTGCGTTAATATAAAAAGGTAAATGGATTGCCTATGCATCTCGACAGCTTAGACCGCATAAGGTTAGGTACCCGACTCATGATTTGGAATTAGCTGCGGTAATTTTTGCGTTAAAGGTGTGGAGACATTACCTTCTGTGAGAAAGATTTGAGTTTTATACTGTTCGCTGAAGTATTTATTCTCTCAGAAGGAGTTGAATATGAGACAACAGAGGTGGTTAGAGTTTTTAGCCGTTTATGACTTTGGTATTGAGTACACACCAGGAAAGGGCAATAAGGTTGCGGACGCACTTAGCAGAAAACATCAAAATGCAGCGTTGGTAATGATAGCTGAGTGGAAAAATTTGGAAGCACTGACTACATGCAGAGTGCAGTGGAGATCTTAGAGTAGTTCTAGTACAGAAACGGTTATGTTGTCATGTTTAGAAGTTCGATCGGTGATAATCGAAAGGATTGCTTCTAAACAGATAGAGGATCCCTTATTAGTCAAATGGATCAGAAAGTTAAGGGATGGAACCAAGAGCGATGACTTGAAAGATTTTAGTTTTGACCAGAATGGGTGGTTGAGAAAGAAAGGAAGATTATGTGTTCCAAATGTGGGAGACATTAGGAAGGAATTTCTTGAAGAAGGTCATCGTTCGAAGTTCACTATTCATCCGGGAGGAACTAAGATGTATCAAGATATGAAGAGGAGTGTCTTCTGGGAAGGTATGACGAGGAATGTAGGCTTATGGGTGAAGCAATGTCTGAATTGTCAACAGGTAAAGCCGAACATCAGAAGCCAAGTGCGCTATTTCAGCCTTTGGATATTCCTGTATGGAAATGGGATTCTATCTCAATGGATTTTATAGATGGGTTGCCAAGATCTAATAGAGGAAATGAAAGCATATGGGCCATAGTGGACAGATTGACCAAGAGTGCCTATTTCATTCCAGTTAAGTCAACCAGGACGGCACCAGTTTTGGCTAAGTTATTTATGAAGAATATAGTTAGACTATATAGAATTCCTAGTAGTATAGTAAGTGATAGAGATTCCTTATTCACTAGCGAGTTCTGCAAGAGTCTACAGGATACTTTAGGTACCAAGCTCAAGATGAGTACCGCTTACCATCCGCGGACAGATGTGAAAACAGAAAGAGTTAACAAAGTCTTGGAGGATTTGTTACGAGCTTGTGTGCTAGATTTTGGAGGATCATGGGAAGAAAACCTACACTTAGTTGAGATTTCGTATAACAATAGTTGTCAGACTAGTATGGGGATGGCACCGTTTGAAGCTTTGTATGGAAGGCCATGCAGATCTCCAGTTTATAGGTTAGAGACCGGGGATTGGTTAATTCTTGGTCCGGATTTAGTTAGAGAAGCTGCAGAGAAGATTAAGTTGATTCGAGGTAGGATGAAGGAAGCGCGGTCTAGGCAGAAGAGATATGCTAATAAGAGTGGAAAGACTTAGAGTTCTCGGTTGGAGATCATGTTTTCGTTAAAGTATCACCGATGAAAGGTATAACTCGATTCGAGAAATCTATGAAATTGGCACCGAGATTCGTTGGACCATTTCCTATTGTAGAGAGGATTGGGAAACTCACATATAGAGTAGAGTTACCAAACAGTTTAGCAGGAGTCCATGATGTTTTTCACATTTCTCATCTGAGAAAGTGTATTCGAGATCCGAAGATTACTATAGCACCGACTGTGTTAGAGGACTTAGTAGTGGAACCGAACTTGACTATAGTTAGGAAGCCAGTTCGTATAGTCGTGAGATATGAGAAGAGGCTAAGGAACAGGACAGTCAGATTAGTTAAAGTTCAGTGGATAGACGACGAGAGAGACTTTACTTGGGAAATTGAGAGCAGGATTAGAGACACTTATCCTGATTTGTTTCATGGTATGTTTTACCTTTATGATTAATTTGTTGTGTACCTTATCGTAATTTCGAGAACAAAATTCTTTAAGGATGGGAGTCTGTAACAACCTTAATTTTGATTAACATTATTTAGGATAATTAATTAGTTAAATTAAATGAAATAATGAAATGATTAAGGGATTGAGATTTTTGTTAATAGAGGTAGCCATGCCAACTTAGACTAATGAACTAAAGAGGGATTTAAAATGAAATAGGTAAGGATAATAGGTAGGAGCAAAGTAGGAATAAGTATATTATTATACACTAAACCCTTAAGCCACATTCATTCTCACGTTCAAAACAAAAACAAAACAAAAGAGAGGTCGGCCACCATTAAGGGAAAACAAGAAGAAGATAAGAGGAAGAAGCTTAAGTAACTTAATCCAAGATTAAATCTGAACTCCTTAATCATATAGCTATGGTGAATAATAGGTTACATCTCATATTTTTGATGTTTTTGATTTCTAGATCAGATCCGAATATTTTTGCAAAGTATATGCCATGTTTTGATTGTTAAAATGGATATATATGCTTGTTAATGATTTATGCTATTTCATATATGAATTCGATGCTGAGTTTTATTATGAAAACCCTATTAGATGACATCCAAATGCCTTGCGATTTTACTATAAGGTTAGAAATGATATTTTAGAGATGGCTTTCAAATTTCATAATTTTCTGAATTAATGTGGATTTATTATTAATTTTCTAGTGAAGAATTTTTTAATTGGGTTTAAAATTAAATACGACTAGTTTATATTGTTTTTGGGTCAGAAATTAATATATGTTAAAAAACACATTAAAAGTGATTTATGAAATTTTTTGTTGAATTTTCCTAAATGTTTTAATAAGTATATAAAATTATTTAAGGTATGGGACTTAAATGTTTTATATATTTATAAAAGGAGAAGGGGCGTTTTGTAAACATTTTAAATTATTTACCTCTGAAATTTCGACGGCACTTTTAGAAAAGAATTTGGAAAAGAAATTAGCAACCAATCATATGTTGACAAACAAAGCAGGTTAGTTAAAAAGAAATTACCTTTTAAAGTTAAAAATCAGTTTTACCTTGTTTTTCTTGTTTCACCACTTTCGGTACCAACCTTTCGGCTAGGTACTTTGGCCTCCAACTCCATCAAAACCAATGCGAATGGTATCAAAGACTTGATACATAATGAATTGGACATAGGCAAAAGGTATATAGTTGAAACAAGGCATTTCAAAGGGGTCGAAACCTTGCTTTGTTTTTAAAAGGAAATGTGCCTTCTTTGCTTTCGAAGAGAATGCTTTCGACTTAGATAAATTTCCACTTGGTTAAACGGTTTTAAAGAATGGTTTCGAAAGAGGTTGTGCCTTTGTTTTGTAAAGAAGCTTTCGAAGGGGTCGAAACCCCTAACTGTCACGTCTTACCTTTCAAAACAATGCTTTCGAAAGAGTTTCTTTGTTTTAAAAACTGAGCCGCTTCTCCAATGCTTTCAAAGGGATTGGTTTCGACACCATCCACTTCTTTTACTTAGGAAATTGCTTTAGAAAGAGTGCTTTCGACTTAGTTGTTTTAAGACCTTTTGTTCTATTGAAAGTTAAACCCAAAGGTTTCGAAAGGAATAGTTTTGAATGGTTTCGAAAGGTTGTTTCACATGTTTTACTTGAACCCAAATGCTTTCCAAAAGTTCGATTTATATAAAGAACTTAATGCTTTCAAAAAGTTTAAGATAAATGTTTCAAAGGGGTGGTTCCCCAATGTTTTCGAAAGATTTTAAATTGAAGATTTCAAATGGTTTCGAAAGGCATGTTTAATGTATTTTGAAAGAGGATGTCCATGGTTTTATAAAGCTTTCGAAAAAGATGATTTCAATGTTTTCAAAGGTTTAATAAATGGATTTCGAAAGGTATGTTTTGGCATTCAGCCTAGGTTATATAGTAAAGTAGTTTACTTGTATCGAAAGGGGTACTTTCAATGGTTTTGAAAGGGGTACTTTCAAAGGTTTTGGATGTTTTCATCAATAATGTTTTGTGTAAAATATATATAACATGGCAAAGTGATTTGAGTAAAGCATAGAATACATTTTCCTTGTTTAAGAATGATTTAAAAGGTTAAATCGATTTGAAAGAATTGTTTTCAAGGAAAATTTTAAGGGTAGATGACCCTAAGTAAAATGACTTAGATATTATAATACTAGATGGGAATGGTATGGAGTCGCGCCCTATACTTTAGCTAGTTGCCCCTGGCTGATATAAGTCCAAAATTCCAGTGTGTAGGGCTTTGTCATAGGTAAGACTAAAATGATGTTGCACACAGAAAGAAATATATAGAGTGAGGATAGGTTATTGGTGAGCCCGCAAAACCATTAGGATCAGTTACTGTAGCATCTCGTATATGGAGGCCAAAAGATAAGCACTATGGATGTTGCAGTCATCCACAGTATTAACTTATGGTGACGAAATACGGTAATGTTAATGGTATCCATAATATCTGAAGCGCTTGAATATGAACAAAATCATAGATTTCCAAAACAATAATTACAGTGATTACATTTCGAACAAAATCATATCCAGGTTACAAAAATCCCCAAATGTATTCCCAGGCAACGATCAAATATATTTTACAATAATACGGCAAGAGCGACATATGAAGATGTCCCTTGAATGATCAAAGAAATATAGACATAATTGTCTTAATACACAACGAAAACAATTTAAATCAAAATTCCTAAATTAGTTATCCGTCAGCCACCTGCTCGACTTCGGATGCTTTTTTCGCCAAATTATGCTAAAACCTGAAAACCTAAACCCTCAGCCTACTCACATCAATTTTGAGCACCCGAGAGTTTAAGGGAAAACAAAAACTTCGAGTCAGACATAATGTCTGGTATGAATAACTTCTGTTACATTTTTATTTACGGATATATAGTGAGACCACGCCGCTTAATGGAACGGGTTTCCCCTCACTAATATCCCTTTTCTAAACATAAATTTTGCAAATCCTTTCCTATAACCAAACTGTTTTATCAACTTATTATAATAATAATATAGAAATATCCATTTGTTATAACAGGAAATAAAATAGACTATCTGTCTAAAATCTGAGCTATCTGCTCTTTACTGGACCATCTGTCTTAAATTCTGAGCTAACTGCTCTTTTCTGGACTATGTCCTAAAACTGATTATGCCAAAATGGAGTTATCTTTTATGCTAGATAATGGGCTATATGCCCAAAATAGGTAAAAAAGGGTGGACTAACTATCCTTAAAAAGTAGCAAGTTCTGTTATGCTAACAAATGAACTAACTATTCATATCTGGGCTAACTGCCCTTATCTAGACTAACTATCCTCTGGACTAACTGTCCTTTGGGCTTACTACCCTCAAAATGGACTGACTGTCCGAATTTAAATGAGCTAACTACTCGAATTTTCTTTTGGGTTAACTACCCTTCAAATTTTCCTTGAAAACCTTTTCAAAACGATTTAGTCTGTCAAATCATATATTTATATATACAAGGAAAATATATCTTTAGCATTACACTAAGCTATTTTTTCCATGATATATATACTTTACTCAAAATAATGTTGATGATGTTCATTAAGGATTATCTATCCTTCTAAAATAAGTTAAATTCCTTTATAACTTAAATCACTTAGGCTATCTGCCTAATCATTATATTCGAATCTTTTGTTTAAAACCTTTAAACAACCTTTCGACAATATTGAAGGTAACTCCTTCAAAATCATTAATAAAACCCTTAAAGCATTGAAGGTAACTCTTTTATAACATTGAATAAAAAAATTCAAAATCATTGAAGGTAACTCTTATAAAACCTTTCGAAATCATTGAAGGTAACTCCTTCAAAACCTTTTAAAAAGCCTTCCTTTTATAAGCTTTGAACATATGACATCCGCCTTTTAAATCCTTCAAATCTTAGCCTTTCGAAAACATTGCAAAACCATACCTTTCGACCTTGTCGAAAGGTTTCTTTTCGACCTAGTCTAAAGGTCTCACCTTTTGACTTTGTTGAAAGCCTGGGGTACCTCCCCTATGAAATCATTGATAAACCTTTCGAAAGCAATGAAAGTTAAAACCTTTCGAAGACATTGGGTTCAATTTAAAACAAGTGGAAACCTTTCAAAGCCATTCGAAGCCGACTATTTCAAAAGCTTTGATAAAACGTTTTGATTTAAAACATTTGGATTATGCCTTCAAGTAGAACAAAAGGATCAGAAAAACATTGGACTCGAAAGCAACTGCTTCGAAACCTTTAACAAAACCTTTCGAAACCATTCGAAAACAATGAAGTGTTGGAACCAACCCTTTGAAATCAATGGAGAGGCGGCAAATTTTAGAAAACAAAAGATTACCTTCGACTCCATCTGGGTCGAAAGGTTTGGAAGCGGCAACTATTCTTTCGACCTTGTCGAAGGCTATACCTTTCGACAAAGCTATTTGTCAAAAACTAGCATGCGTATTTTCTTTAAAACCAAAACAAAGCTTCATTTCTTTCGAAAGCTCTAAACTTTCGTCCCTAAACCATTCGATTCCTTACAATTCACTACATACTAGTTGTCTGATATCATGTGCATCAGTTATTAACCTAGTCAAAAGGTTTGATACCTTTCGACCTTGTCGAAAGGTTTGGAAGGAGGTGGAACCTCTTGCCGAAAGAGTTAAAATAGTAGAAAAACTATTTATTTGTACTTTAAAATAGTTCTTTTGTACCCAACCTGCCTTATTTGTTTAAATCTGATTGGTTGCCAGATTTTTATATTCAAACTGTTGCCGACTTTCCTTATTTGGAAATTGAAATAATTTTGAAAAGCCCATTTCTCCTTTATAATTATATAAAAAATTTAAGTCCCATTGCTTAAATAATTTTATATAACTATTAAATCATCTTAGAAAATTCTGGAAAAATTCCAGAAAATCAATTAATACGTTCTTTTCAACATATAAAATTTTCAGATCCAAACAATAAATTATTTTCTCGTAAATAATTTTATAATCCAAAATATCATTTTCTTTCTTAGAAAATTCATAAAAATTCCACATAAATTCAAAAAAATCTGAAAATTGAAACCCATCTCTAAAATAACTTTTTAGATCATCATAAAAATTCGCAAGGCTAACGGATGTCATTTTATAAGGTTATCATCTCAGAACATGTCATAAAATCTTTATGAACATACATAAATCATCAACATGTATATATTATCATTTTATCATTCAAAAACATGGCAAACCTTTGCAAAATCAGTCGGATTTAATCTTAAAACTGAAACCAAAAAATTAGAGATGTAAACATTATTCACCTTTGCTTTAGAGATTAGGGAGCTTGAGATTTGAATGAGTTTGATTTGAATTTTCTTTCCTTTAGCTTTTATTTAGTTTCCTCTTATTCTTTCCTTGTTAATGGTGGTCGGCCCCAATTTTGAAAATTTTGAAATGAAATGAATGTGTGTATAACACACGGCCTAAGGAAGGTGATATAGGAATGGCCTCTTTCCCATAATACCCCTCCTCTAATTACATTTAAACCCTTCATTTAATTTATTAGTTAAAAAGGCATGACTACCTTAATTAAAATCAAATCTCAATCTTCTAATCAACACATTATTTTATTTAATTTATCTAACTAAATCTCCTAGATAATGTTATCAAAAATCCGGGGTGTTACAGACTCCCCTCCTTAAAGAATTTCGTCCTCGAAATTACAATAAGGCATACAAAACAAACAAGAAGGTAAAACATACCATCAAACAAGTCATGATAAGTATCTCTAATCCTGCTCTCAACCTCCCAGGTACAGTCTCTGTCATTGTCACTCCACTGGACTTTGACTAATCTGACCGTCTTGGTTCTAAGCCTCTTCTCATCTCTCGCAACAATGCGAACTGGCTTTCTCACTATGGTCAAATCTTGTTTTACCACTAATTTATCTAGCATTGTTGGTGCAATAGCAATTTCCGGGTCTCTAACACACTTTCTGAGATGAGAAACATGAAAAATATCATGGACACCTGCCAAACTGCTCGGTAACTCAAGTCTATAAGCGATTTTTCCAATCCTCTCAAGAATAGGGAAAGGTTCAATGAACCTAGGAGATAATTTCTTCGACTTTTCAAATCTGAGCACACCCTTCATCGGTGATACTTTGACGAAAACTTGGTCCCCAACTGTGAACTCCAAATCTTTCCGTTTCTTATCTGCATAACTCTTCTGCCTAGACTGAGCCTCCTTCATTCTAACCCGAACGACCTCAATCTTTTCTACAACTTCTCTAACCAGATCTGGGCTAAGAATCAACCTATCCTCGGTCTCTAACCAACAAACAGGAGATTTGCATGGCCTTCCATACAAAGCTTCAAATGGCACCATCCCAATACTAGTCTGACAACTGTTGTTATACGAAAACTCGACTAGATGCAGATGGTCTTCCTATGATCCCCCGAAATCCAGAACACAAACTCTTGACAAGTATTCCAAGGTCTTGTTAACTCTTTCTGTTTGCCCATCTGTCTGCGGATGGTAAGCGATACTCATCCTAAGCTTGGTTCCCAAAACTTCTTGCAGACACTTCCAAAACTCGCTAGTGAACAAGGAATCTCTATCACTAACTATACTGCTAGGAACTCCATGCAGTCTAACCACATTCTTCATGAACAACCTTGCTAAAACAGGTGTCATCCTGGTTGACTTAACTGGAATGAAATGGGCACTCTTGGTCAATCTGTCCACTATGACCCATATACTTTCATTATCTCTGTTTGACCTTGGCAACTCGTCTATGAAGTCCATGGAAATAGAATCCCACTTCCAAACTGGAATGTCTAATGACTGAAGCAAACCACTTGGCTTCTAGTGTTCGGCCTTTGCCTAGAGGTAATTCAAGCACTACCTTACACACAAACCAATATCCCGCTTTATTCCTTCCCAGAAGAAACTCATCTTCATATTCTGATACATCTTGGTACCTCTGGGATGTATGGTGAAGTTCGAACAATGGCATTCCTCTAAGACTTCCTTCTTATGTTTCCTACACTCGGAACACATAATCTTCCTTTCTTTCTCAACCACTCATTCTGGTCAAGACTAAAATCTTTCAAGTCATCGCTCTTGGTTCCTTCCTTTAGCTTCTCGATCCGCTCAGCTAACATTGGATCCCCTGTCTGCTTAGAAGAAATTCGTTCGATCAACACTAGCCAAACTTCTAAACAAGACAATACAACTGTATTACCACTAGACCCAGCCTCGGATCTCCACTGCACTTTGCAATCTGCCAATGCTTCCATGTCTTTCCACTCAGCTACCATTGCTAACACTGCATTCTGATGCTTCCTGCTAAGTGCATCTACAACCTTGTTTCCTTTTCCTACTGTGTACTCAATCCCGAAATCATAAGCGGCTATGAACTCTAAAGACCTCTACTGTCTCATATTTAGCTCCTTCTAAGAGAACAAATATTTCAGCGGCTTATGATCTGTAAACAGCTCAAAGCTTTCTTCCAAAAGGTAATGTCTCCACACCTTCAAAGTAAAAGTCACCGCAGCCAATTCTTAATCATGCGTCAGATATCTGACCTCATGCAGTCTAAGCTGTTTAGAAGCATAGGCAATCACTTTACCTCTCTACATTAGCATAGCTCCTAATCCTGTTCCACACGCATCGGTATAGACTACTAATCCTGATTCCCTTCTGGAACAACCAACACAGATGCATGGGTCAATAAGTATTTCAAACTCTAGAATGCTTCCTCACACTTATCGATCCATACAAACTTCACATCATTCCTCGCTAGCCTGGTCATCGGTGCTGCTATCCGCAAGAAATCCTTAATGAACCTCCGATAATAACCAGCCAACCCAAGGAAACTCTTTATCTCGGTTACTGTCACGGGTCTCTTCCAACTATTCACTGCCTCGACCTTAGTCGGATCTACTGACAACCCTTCCTATGAGACTACATAACCAAGAAATTTTATCTCCTTCTTCCAGAAGTGACACTTCGAAAACTTCACTTTCAGCTGATGCTGCCTCAGCGTCTCAAGCACCACTATAAGATGAACTTCATACTCTCTTTCATCCTTAGAGTAAATCAAGATATCATCTATGAAAACTAGCATGAACCTATACAAGTGCTCTCGGAAAATCCAGTTCATCAAGTCCATAAAGAAAGCTGGAGAATTCGTCAACCGAACGACATAACTAACCATTCGTACGATCCATATCTGGTCCTTAATGATGTCAAAGGTATACTATCCTCTGCTACCCTAAGATGATGGAAACCTATTGCCAAATCCAACTGAAAAAATACCTTTGCTCCACTTAGCTGGTCGAGCAAATCATCAATTATGGGCAATGGATATCGATTCTTTATCGTGCTTTCATTCAACTTACGGTAATCGATACATAGCCTCAATGATTCATCCGGCTTTTTAGCAAACACTGCCGTTGCACCCCACGACGAACTACTCGGCCAAACAAAACTCTTGCCCTCTAAATCCACCAACTACACCTTCAACTCCCTCATCTCTGAAGGGGCATCCTGCTTGGCGGTCTACTCACTGGCTCTGATCTTGAAACCAAATCTATACGAAACTCAATAGCTCATTTCGACGGTAATCCAACTACAGGCTCAAACACATCCGCGAATTCTCTAACCACGAAAACTCGGCTCAACTCATCATCTAAATCCAAAGCATCCAATAAAGCAAACACTTCACCGCTAGAACCTCCCATGGTGAAAAAAATCTGATCTCTACTATCTGGGTGTCTAAGAGATATCTTCATACCCTGGCAAAATATCTTAGCATCGTACCCACTTAACCAATCCATACCGAGGATGATCCCGAACCTCATAAAATCAAACACATGCAAACTGCACACAAAAGTATGACCTAACAGGTCAAACTCAAACTGGTCACACCTCAACCCTAGAGTTGCATACCCTACTATTGGATTAGCAACCCATAAGGAAGTAACTAAATATGTGGGTTCAAGGTTAAGCTTATCTATCAAACATCTAGATATAAAAGAATGCGATGCACCAGTATCAATAAAACGCTAACTGACATACCATGAATCTGAAGTGTTCCTCCAAGAACCGCCTTTCCCTTCTCCTGGGCTGTTAGCTTAGAAGGGCAGGCTCCAATGCATACACCTTGCCCCTACTATCTCTAATGGACTCCTTGCACTGGTTCTTATAGTGGCATATCTGGTCACAGTTGAAACACCTGACGTTCTTCCCCTTAGCCACATCCTTTGCCTTCCTTGATCGACAGTCATTAGCAAATCCTTTCTTGTCACATTTATAGCAGACAACCTCAGACTTCGCTTTTTTGGCTGATCGACCCTTCTGAGCACCTTTCTTGGGAAAGAACTTCCTCTTCTTGCCCTGCTCAACCTGGACCCCTTTTGCCTTGCTCTTCTCCAGAGACTCAAGGACTTCTTCCTGCCTCAAAGCCATTTCCACAACAATACCAAAAGGATCTCTAAGATGAGACAAAGTAGCACTAGCCAAGTCTGGCTTCAATCCTCTAATGAACTTCTCGTTCCGCTTCAACACTGTATTCATGGAAGCATACGCATACCGGGCCAATTCTTTAAACTTCTTAACATACTCAACAACCGACATCTCGCCCTGCACCAGCTCAGCAAACTGCCTAATCAAAGCTGACTGTGCCATCACATGCATAAACCTCTCTTGGAATCTCCTCTTGAAATCCTTCCAGGTTACTATCTCCTCATCAAATGTCACTATCACACTGTTCCACCACAATAATGTGGCTCCCTGAAGCTACCTGGACGCCAACCTCCTCTTCTGCTCATCATTGAGCCCCGGATCTGCAAAAATCATTTTGCAGTGCAAGAACCAGTTCTCAACTTCAATGGCATCCTTCGTTCCCAAAAACAGCTTTCCCTATAGCTTCACATAATCACCGCTCATCTTGGTGAAATGATTAACTCCCGAAACTTCCGGAACCCCTGCTCCTGCAACATTTCCTCCTAACACTCCGGCTGCAACTCCTGCCTGCATCATATTCCTGAAAAACTGATACATGGCTTCCATTCCGACCTGCGGGACTTCAGCACCAACATTCACTGCCTGACCTTGGTTTCTCCCAGCACTAGGTCCGATATTGCTTTCAGTGCTTCCCCCTGATTTGTTAACTTTGCTTCTTCTACCATCCATATTTGTATTCAAACCTCATGAGATACAGAAAGATAACCTAATCAAAGATAGATGAATGGAGATAAAGCACATACTTATATATATCAAATACAAGTACGTTACTATAGCGTTATCCCAACCCCAATCTTACTCTAATTCCTTTGGATTTTTGTTTTCAAAACCTTTTTTAATTAAATTTTTCATAAACCTATGCTCTGATACCAAGTTGTAACATCCTGTATCCGGAGACAATAAGCTAAGCACTATGGATGCTGCAGTCATCCACAGTATTAACTTCTGGTGATGAAATACGGTAATGTTAATGGTATCCATAATATCAGAAGCACTTGAATATAAACAAAATTATAGATTTCCAAAACAATAATTACATTGATTACATTTCAAACAAAATCATATCCAGGTTACAAAAATCCCCAAACGTATTCCCAGGTAATGATCAAATATATTTTACAACAATATGCCAAGAGAAACATATGAAGATGCCCCCTTGGATGATCAAAGCAATATAGACATAATTGTCTTAATACACAGTGGAAACAATTTAAAATAGAATTCCTAAATTAGTTATCCGTCAGCAACCTGCTCGTCTTCGGATGCTTTATTCGTCAAAATATGCTAAAACCTAAAAACCTAAACCCTCAGCCTACTCAAATCAATTTTGAGCACCCGAGAGTTTAAGGGGAAACAAAAACTTCGAGTCAGACATAAAGCCCGGTATGAATAACTTCTTTTACATCTTTGTTTACTGATATATAGTGAGACCACGCCGCTTAGCGGAACAGGTTTCCCCTCACTAATATCTCTTTTCTAAACATATATTTTGCAAATCCTTTCCTGCAACCAAACTGGTTAATCAACTGATTATAATAATAATATAGCAATATCCATTATGCTAAAAAAGAAAATAAAATAGACTATCCGTCTAAAATCTGAGCTATTTTCTCTTTACTGGACTATTTGTCTTAAATTCTGAGCTAACTGCTCTTTTTTGGACTATCTGTCCTAAAACTGATTATACCAAAATGACAATATCTTTTATGCTAGATAATGGGCTGTCTTCCCAAAACAGATAAAATGGGTGGACTAACTGTCCTTAAAAAGTAGCAAGGTCCGTTATGCTAACAAATGAATTAACTGTTCATATCTGGGCTAACTGCCCTTATCTGGACTAACTGTCCTCCGGACTAACTATCCTCTGGACTGACTGCCCTCAAAATGGATTGACTGTCCGAATTTAAGTGAGCTAACTGCCTGAATTTTCTTTTGGATTAGCTACCCTTCAAATTTTCCTTGAAAACCATTTCAAAATGATTTAGTCCATCAAATCATATATATATACAAGGAAAATATCTATTTAGCTTTACTCTAAGCTATTTTTTCCATGATATATATACTTTACTCAAAATAATGTTGATGATGTTCATTAAGGATTATCTATCCTTTTAAAATAAGTTAAAGTCCTTTATAACTTAAATCACTTAGGCTATCTGCCTAATCATTATATTCGAATCTTTTATTTAAAACCTTTAAACAACCTTTCAACAATATTGAAGGCAACTCCTTCAAAATCATTAACAAAACCCTTCGAAAGCATTGAAGGTAACTCTTTTATAACCTTTAATAAAAAAAATTCGAAATCATTGAAGGTAACACCTTCAAAACCTTTTAAAACCTTTCGAAATCATTGAAGACAACTCCTTCAAAACCTTTTAAAAAGCCTTCCTTTTATAAGCTTTGAACATATGACATCCGCCTCTTAAATCCTTTAAATCTTAGCCTTTCAAAAACATTGCAAAACCATACCTTTCGACCTTGTAGAAAGGTTTCATCTTTCGACCTCGTCGGAAGGTTTCTTTTCGACCTAGTCTAAAGGTCTCACCTTTCGACTTTGTCGAAAGCCTGGGGTACCTCCCCTATGAAATCATTGATAAACCTTTCGAAAGCAATGAAACTTAAAACATTTTGAAGACATTGGGTTCAATTTAAAATAAGTGGAAACCTTTCAAAACCATTCGAAGTTGACTACTTCGAAAGCTTTAATAAAACGTTTTGATTTAAAACATTTGGATTATTCCTTCAAGTAGAGAAAAAGGATTGGAAAAACATTGGAGTCGAAAGCAACTGCTTCGAAACTTTTAACAAAAACTTTCGAAAACAATGAAGTGATAGTGTGGGAACCAACCCTTCGTAATCAATGGAGAGGCGGCAAATTTTAGAAAACAAAAGATTACCTTCGACTCCATCTGGGTCGAAAGGTTTGGAAGTGGCAATTATTCTTTCGACCTTGCTGAAAGCTATACCTTTCGACTTTGTTGAAAGGTTTCGACTAAAAAAAGAAAGCAAACCAATCGAAACCTTTTCTTTTAAACCATTTGACAATGTCGAAAGCTAGCAGGCGTATTTTCTTTAAAACCAAAACAATGCTTCATTTCTTTCGAAAGCTCTAACCTTTCATCCCTAAACTTTTTGACTCCTTCCAATTCACCACGTACCAGTTGCCTGATACCACGTGCATTAGTTATTGACCTAGTCGAAAGGTTTGATACCTTTCGACCTTATCAAAAGGTTTGGAATAGAGGTGGAACCTCTTGCCAAAAGATTTAAAATAGTAGAAAAACTATTTATTTGAACTTCAAAATAGTTCTTTGTACCCAACCTGCCTTATTTATCTAAATCTGATTGGTTGCCAGATTTTTATATTCAAAATGCTGCCGACTTTTCTTATTTGGAAATTTAAACAATTTTGAAAAAGCCCCTTTCTCCTTATAATTATATAAAACATTTAAGTCTCATTCCTTAAATAATTATATATAACTATTAAATCATCTTAGAAAATTCTGGAAAAATTGCAGAAAATCAATTAATATGTTCTTTTCAACATATAAAATTTTCAGATCCAGATAATAAATTATTTTCCCATAAATAATTTTATAATCCAAATACCATTTTCTTCCTTAGAAAATTCATAAAAATCCCACATAAATTTAGAAAAATCTAAAAATTGAAACCCATCTTTAAAATAACTTTTTAGATCATCAATTTATAAAAAATCACAAGGCTAACAGATATCATTTAATAGGGTTTTCATCTCAAAACATGTCATAAAATCTTTATTAACATACATAAATCATCAACATGTATATATTATCATTTTATCATTCAAAAACATGGCAAATATTTGCAAATTTTCTTTCCCTTAGCTTTTCTTTAGTTTCCTCTTATTCTTTCCTTGTTAATGGTGGCCGACCTCAATTTTGAAAATTTTGGAATGAAATGAATGTGTGTATAACACACGGCCTAAGGAAGGTGACATAGGAATGGCCTCTTTCCCCTAATGCCCCTCCTCTAATTCAATTTAAACCCTTCATTTAATTTATTAGTTAAAAAGGCACGACTACCTTGATTAAAATCAAATCTCAATCTCCTAATCAACACATTATTTTATTTAGTTTATCTAACTAAATCTCCTAAATAATGTTATCAAAAGTCTGGGGTGTTACATTTACCCTAGGAGAAGTAAGTTAGGGACATACTATGGAATATGCATGTATATGATTTTTGTTTGATGATAATACACATATATACATTCATTTAAATGTATTTGATATTGTACTATTTTATTTTTCACAGATTAAATAGATATTTGCTGAATAAAATAAATAACACAGAATTTGAATTCAAACGAATATTTTATTCAAACAAATATTTATTACAATTTTGATAGTACAATTTCAAGCTCTCACTATAACTATACAATTACAGTCACAATACAATTACATCAATTTTGATCACAATACAATTACATCACGATTTCATAGTTACATCATTTCCTCACTACATTTCACTCACACTCGTAGTTTTATCTTCAACTTCACTTCAGTGTGAATCTCGTATCTGAGCAATCTGCAAAAATATTCACTAGCGTAGTAAAATTAAAAAAGAAATATTTTTGCAATATAAAATAAAATGTGGATTTTGAAAATATTATTTGCCTCAGTTATTTGGGTTGCTCGTCATCATCTGATTCTGAATTTATCACACACACGAACAACTTGTGACATGCACAGTGTATCACTGTACATGCTACAAGGCCGTGTACACCGATATATATGTACACTTGATCAATATACAGGGACAAATGAGCACAGGTCAACCCCATATACAGGATTCAACTCAAGTGCAATAAAATGATGTCACAAGGTCAAATCCAAATCGGATTCAACTCAGGTGTAATGCGAAAATCAAATTCAAATAAAATCAAGTGGTCAAGACAGTCTACACAAATTCAAGGAGGCACCAAACAACAAACAAAATGCAAAGGTCAAGCCATTGTTGCCATGACTCAACTCAAATGCAAAAGCAACAATCAAAAACAAAGAAATCAACACAGTATACAACTGATCTTCAAGCCCAACTCACATGAACACATGAATACAACAGTGGATAGGGAAAATAAATACAAAGCATATGCCATCATATGTTCATGAAACCAGAGTGCTCAAGAACCAGACTTGAAGCTACAAAGCAACAGACCAATCAAAGATGTCAAGTGAGACTAGAAGTGAGACCAGATGCAAGTGAAACCAACCAACCAACCAACAAACAAACAAAGGAATCAGACCATCAAGAACAAAAGCATGTAGACATCAAGCTACTAAGTTCAAAGTTTTTTCAAAAACAAACCAAAGTGTTCAAATGCTCCAGACAAGTTCAACAGCAAGATACATGTAATCAAGCAATCAAACAATAACTTGTAAAACAGAGAAACAACATGTAATTACCATATAAATATATTCATATGTATATGCATATATATACACATATATAGGCAGAGCAAATAGCCTCAAGTCAAGTCAAAGCCAGAACTAAAATCGAAGTGGTCGATGTCAACAGAGTGACGAATAGTTTCAAACCAAAGTTTTTTTAAGAAATCAAACATACCAGCAGACTCGATGCATCAGTGCACATGAGCACATTGCAAATCATCAAATATCATATAATCAAATACCAGACAAAACAATGGAGCAACAGTAAACAAGATTAGGCAGAAATGAACAGAATTGACCAAAGTCAGGTGAAGTTAAAATTCAAGTCAAAGCCATTCAAAACAAGGCCGAAGTCAAGGAAATTCGAATGTACAAATCAAAGCTGGAAAATCATGCAATCAGAAATGGTCGAAGTCAACAGCAAAACAACACCGTGGTCATCACGAAATTGAATCAAAGCCATGTCAACCAAGCTTTATCAAATATACGAATATATATGCAATATGAAAAAGTCAGAAATCATCTATAGCATTCAATCAATATCGCACGGTCAAGCATGAATCATCAGACGAGTTCGAATATGAAATATGAACGAAAATATAGGAACGAGAATCCTATATAAACCCTAAATCATCACTGGCAAACATCATCGAATTCAAGCAATCAAAACCAGCAAGTAAAAGGAGAAAATCACAAACCAAAATCATCAAAGTCGAATTCGATCTGAAGCAGCCGAAGCAAGCTACAAGGAGTCAAACGATCGATAGAGCAACAGGCGATTATTCGTTCAATCGATCGGCATTCAAGCGGCGCCTCAAAGCCCTAATTGCTCATAGAGGAACGAAATCGAAGCCAAAGTCGAAATCAATTCCACAAAGGAAGACGAGGCCGAAGCCGTAGATAATCTCACAAACACGAGGGCGAAACCCTAATTCAGAACAACAACGAACGAGCAGAAGCCCTGATCTCAGTTACAAAGAAGAACGGAGCCATCATTTTTCACAAGGGAACGGGCCGACATCAGTTAAAGAATAAAGAGGGAAGTTTGTTGGGCCGGTCTTCTTTTAATTTATTATAGAGTTTTTGGTATATTTTAAATTAGGGTATTGAGTTATTTTTTAATTTATTTTTTAAATTTGAATTCTGAATCAAACCAGGGTAAATCACCACCTAGGTTTTAGGTAGTGTCAGATTGTCTAGTTAGGATTAGTTCAGTGAGCAGGGTGTGCGAGTTTGCAAAACTCTATAGGCGGTAGCAGGGTGTGCGAGTCTGTTAGAGTGTTTGTAAGCGGGAGACTGTTTAATTCTAATAGAAATATGGGAATGCAGCAGTAGGCAGGGGTTGCCGATGCTGGGTAAATTTTGTGTGTGATTTACTTTTCAGCATATTTACTTCTCTACAGTTTGTCTTCGTGTTTAAATCAGTAAATTCATGAAAATTTGCTATAACCCTATTCACCCCCCCCCCTCTAGGGTTAATCTAGATCCTACAAGTGGTATAAGAGCCTGGTATTTTTCTTTAACTCTAGAGTCATGAATCCACCAAATAATGCTTTTTCTGAGGGGCAATCTATTGCTAGGCCACCTATGTTTAATGGGAATGATTATGCTTATTGGAAAGTTAGGATGGGTATTTATCTTAGTTCTGTTGATTATGATGTTTGGGATATTATTGAAACTGGCTATAAATCTCCCACTATAACTGTTGGTGATACTGAGATTCCTAAACCTAGGTGGGATGCTAACGATAAGAAATTAAAAACTACAAATGCTAAAGCCATGAATGCTTTGATTTGTGCTCTTGATAAGAATGAATTTAATAGTATTTCTCATTGTAAAACTGCGCAGGAAATTTGGCATACCTTAGAGGTGACACATGAAGGAACTTCTCAAGTCAAGGAGTCTCGTCTAGCCCTATTCAGCAATGAATACAAGAACTTTGTGATGGACAAAGGCGAGAGCATAAAGGACATGTTTGGATGCTTTTCAACTTTGGTGTACAATGCTAGAGCGCTTGGGAAGGTATTCACTGAGGTAGAGCTTGTGAGGAAGGTGCTACGAGTCTTACCGATGAACTTTGAGGCAAAAGTCACGGCAATACAAGAATCGAAAGATCTAAGTAAACTAAGCATGGAGGAGTTGATCGGCAACTTGATGACATATGAGCTTGAGCTAAAAACAAAGGAGGAACGCAACAACTCCGAATCAAAGAAGAAGACGATTGCCTTAAAGAGCAAAGAAGAGAGCGATGAAGAAGATCCAATTGAAGAGCTTGCAATGGCTGTCAATAATCATAGAAAATGGTCAAGATTCGGGCCACGCAAGAAGAAAACAAATGATAATAGGTCAAAAGATTTTGACAATTCCGATAATGAATTGACTTGCTATAACTGCAATAAGCCTGGCCACTTCAAATAAAACTGTCCACTTCTCAAAAACAACAAAGGAAAGAAAACGAAGAAGAAGGTCTTTGCAGTGACTTGGGATGATGAAGAAGGAGAGGAAGTTTCGAATAATAGCTCAGAGGAGGCTAATTTGTGTCTTATGACAAAATCAGATTCAGAAGCAAGTTCAGAGGAATCTTGTGAGGTAAGAAACTATTCTTATAAAGAACTTGTTTTGATGTGTTGTGATTTTGCTAAAACAATTGATACTCTTGAACTAAAATTGAAAAACTGAAATCTGATAGGAGAGAACTTGTCCATGAAAATACTAGGTTAGAAACTGAACTTGAAAATATTCAAAACCTAGACTGTAAAAAATGCAAAATTTTAGATTCAGAATTATCAAGACTTAAGAATAGATTTGAGAATCTTGAAAAAGAAAACTTAAGTCTTAAGGAAACCATTGACACTAGGAGAAAGGATTTTATAAATAGATGCACCTCACTTGTGACTAAAAACACAACACTAAAAACCAAAGTCCAAAATCTTGAGAAAACTCTGAATAACTTTTCAAGGAGAGAAAAATCATTCAACATGTTATTGGGAAATCAACTTTTTGCTAACAACAGAAAAGGACTAGGTTTTGGGAAAACACAAGTTGATGATAATGCAAAAGGTAAGAGTGTCTTTGCTAGATGTGAAATAATTGGTCATCGTGTTGAAAATTGTAGTCATAGGAACAAGAACACAAAATTTATACAAGTTTGGGTTCCTAAGAATTCTACAAACAAATTTCATGTCTATTGGAACAAGAATAAAAGAACAAAACAAGTTTGGGTGCCAAAAGGAACATATATTAATAGTTTTGGGTCTACTCAAACATATTCATCAATTTATTCTGCCACTAACAACCATGGACCTATAAAAACAAATAGGTCACAAAAATCTTTTACCGTGTAGGTGTGGTGGCGGGCTAAAGAACAACATTAGTGTTATCTGGATCCTGGCTGTTCCAGACACACAACGGGCGACAAATCAACGTTCCTTAGCCTAGTATAAAGGTGACAGATTCACAATAGGCAAACAACGAAAGATTATCGTACAGGTAAAACAGGTAATTGTATTTATTTTCAAACGATAGATAAAATGTGAAAATCTGCACCATAATCTGAATTAAATCAACCAGTTATGTGAAATGATTAATGATGTTAATTCTGATTTTTTTTCCAATCATCTTTAAATAGAATTACTTGAAGTAATTATGATGGTTGACAGATTCTAACTTATTTGATATGATCTTACATGACTTGCTCTTATCTATGACTTTGATTTGTGCTTAAAAGTTGACCAACCATTTTTTCATTGAACTTAATCTGTTTGGTCAAATTATGATGTTGATTGATTACTGATTACTCATGCTATAAAAAGGATTTTTAAGAAATTGTTGAAATTGATGAAACTTTAAGAAATTGTTTTAAAATAATGATGATGGTTTAATGACTATTGATCTTACGGTTTCTAAATCTGACACTGTGATATTTGTTTGATGGTTAACACGACTTCAATTCAAAGTCAAGAAAATTTCGTTTAAAAATTGATGAAAATAATTCTGAGATAGTTTGTTGAAATTTCACAATCTGGTCTATGACATCCAACGAGTGAATATTGAGTGAAATTTAAAATCAGATGCATATCACACTGGTAATGTAGTTGATAGAAAAATTACTAGTGGAACGTGATTATATTTCGAGACATTCATTTGCTGCATCATTTTTCAAAGAAAATATCTGCATATTTTGCACTTGAAATAATTGCTATTTTAGCAGAAATTTTTTCTTAAAAACCCCTTCTAGAAAATATTTTCTGTTGACCTTGTATCAAATTAGTTATTTAAGAAAATTTGATTTTATAACTATTTTTGAAATTAATTAACTGATCTGACCCCCTAATAATTATCTAAAAAGATAGATAGTGATTGAAAATAAGATGAGTGTTGATATTAATCATATATTATGACTTGAGAAAGTATAATTAGAAAATTTCTTTAGAAATTTAAACAAGAGTTATAAAAACTTTGTGTTGATAAATATTCCATGATCATTTCTAGTTCTATCATTTTTCTATCGACCATCACTCATCAAAAATCAATATAGTATGTCAATATGTGGTAGTTTAAACGAGAAATCATTTGTGCTTCAATTTTATTATATTTCTAACAATAAATAATAATATCCAAAATATTCACTCTCATTTAAAAGTCCTCACGGTTATGCATGGGTGAATTACTTGGATTTTTGATTATGTGCTTCCATGCTCATTTAAAAGTCCTCACGGTTATGCATGTATGGAACGCATATCAAAATTAATTGATTAAATAGACAAGTTGATTCTAATCCCATTTAAAAGTTCTCAAGGTTATGCGTGGTTAGAAGATACTTGAATTCATTTTTTAAAATAAAAATAAAAATTTAGAATACTACTAATCTCATTTAAAAGTCATAACGGTTATGCATGGTTAATAGATATTCAAATTTCCTGAAATAAATATACCACAAATAGACACAACTATATGGTTTTATTTGATGAAACCATTCATATCATTCTAAAGTGGAATATGCGTCAATTAAAGTATTTATGATTTTTGTTTGATTTTCTTATTGAAATTAATATTTACACTCGATTGAGCTTTAATATTGTATTAATGTCTATCACTATATCTCTATTTTTCTATTACTATTATTCATTTGCTGATAACAAAAGGGGGAGAGAAAAGTTAAGATTTTGAAAATAAAGGTCAAAGATTTTCAAATTGTATCAAAGCTCATTTGCATATTTTATTCTCATGCATATATGTAGGGGGGTATTGTGTAGAAATAGAGCATTTACATAGGGGGAGCAAATTGAATAATCAAATACAGTTAAAATAGTCAAAATCTTAAATATATGTTTGTTATCATCAAAAGGGGGAGATTGTGGAATATGCATGTATATGATTTTTGTTTGATGATAATAAACATATATACATTCATTTAAATGTATTTGATATTGTACTATTTTATTTTTCACAGATTAAATAGATATTTGCTGAATAAAATAAATAACACAGAATTTGAATTCAAACGAATATTTTATTCAAACAAATATTTATTACAATTTTGATAGTACAATTTCAAGCTCTCACTATAACTATACAATTACAGTCACAATACAATTACATCAATTTTGATCACAATACAATTACATCACGATTTCATAGTTACATCATTTCCTCACTACATTTCACTCACACTCGTAGTTTTATCTTCAACTTCACTTCAGTGTGAATCTCGTATCTGAGCAATCTGCAAAAATATTCACTAGCGCAGTAAAATTAAAAAAGAAATATTTTTGCAATATAAAATAAAATGTGGATTTTGAAAATATTATTTGCCTCAGTTATTTGGGTTGCTCGTCATCATTTGATTCTGAATTTATCACACACACGAACAACTTGTGACATGCACAGTGTATCACTGTACATGCCACAAGGTCGTGTACACCGATATATATGTACACTTGATCAATATACAGGGAAAAATGAGCACAGGTCAACCCCATATACAGGATTCAACTCAAGTGCAATAAAATGATGTCACAAGGTCAAATCCAAATCGGATTCAACTCAGGTGTAATTCGAAAATCAAATTCGAATACAATCAAGTGGTCAAGACAGTCTACACAAATTCAAGGAGGCACCAAACAACAAACAAAATGCAAAGGTCAAGCCATTGTTGCCATGACTCAACTCAAATGCAAAAGCAACAATCCAAAACAAAGAAATCAACACAGTATACAACTGATCTTCAAGCCCAACTCACATGAACACATGAATACAACAGTGGACAAGGAAAATAAATACAAAGCATATGCCATCATATGTTCATGAAACCAGAGTGCTCAAGAACCAGACTTGAAGCTACAAAGCAACAGACCAATCAAAGATGTCAAGTGAGACCAGAAGTGAGACCAGATGCAAGTGAAACCAACCAACCAACCAACCAACAAACAAAGGAATCAGACCATCAAGAACAAAAGCATGTAGACATCAAGCTACTGAGTTCAAAGTTTTTTCAAACACAAACCAAAGTGTTCAAATGCTCCAGACAAGTTCAACAACAAGATACATGTAATCAAGCAATCAAACAATAACTTGTAAAACAGAGAAACAACATGTAATTACCATATAAATATATTCATATGTATATGCATATATATACACATATATAGGCAGAGCAAAAAGCCTCAAGTCAAGTCAAAGCCAGAACTAAAATCGAAGTGGTCGATGTCAACAGAGTGACGAATAGTTTCAAACTAAAGTTTTTTTTAAGAAATCAAACATACCAGCAGACTCGATGCATCAGTGCACATGAGCACATTGCAAATCATCAAATATCATATAATCAAATACCAGACAAAACAATGGAGCAACAGCAAACAAGATTAGGCAGAAATGAACAGAATTGACCAAAGTCAAGTGAAGTTAAAATTCAAGTCGAAGCCGTTCAAAACAAGGCCGAAGTCAAGGAAATTCGAATGTACAAATCAAAGCTGGAAAATCATGCAATCAGAAATGGTCGAAGTCAACAGCAAAACAACACCGTGGTCATCACGAAATTGAATCAAAGCCGTGTCAACCAAGCTTTATCAAATATATGAATATATACGCAATATGAAAAAGTCAGAAATCATCTATAGCATTCAATCAATATCACACGGTCAAGCATGAATCATCAGACGAGTTCAAATATGAAATACGAACGAAAATATAGGAACGAGAATCCTATATAAACCCTAAATCATCACTGGCAAACATCATCGAATTCAAGCAATCAAAACCAGCAAGTAAAAGGAGAAAATCACATACCAAAATCATCAAAGTCGAATTCGATCTGAAGCAGCCGAAGCAAGCTACAAGGAGTCAAACGATCGACAGAGCAACAGGCGATTATTCGTTCAATCGATCGGCATTCAAGCGGCGCCTCAAAGCCTTAATTGCTCACAGAGGAACGGAATCGAAGCCAAAGTCGAAATCAATTCCACAAAGGAAGACGAGGCCGAAGCCATAGATAATCTCACAAACACGAGGGCGAAACCCTAATTCAGAACAACAACTAACGAGCAGAAGCCCTGATCTCAGTTACAAAGAAGAACGGAGTCATCATTTTTCACAAGGGAACGGGCCGACATCAGTTAAAGAATAAAGAGGGAAGTTTGTTTTGCCGGTCTTCTTTTAATTTATTATAGGGTTTTTGGTATATTTTAAATTAGGGTATTGAGTTGTTTTTTAATTTATTTTTTAAATTTGAATTCTGAATCAAACCAGGGTAAATCACCACCTAGGTTTTAGGTAGTGTCAGATTGTCTAGTTAGGATTAGTTCAGTGAGCAGGGTGTGCGAGTTTGCAAAACTCTATAGGCGGTAGCAGGGTGTGCGAGTCTGTTAGAGTGTTTGTAAGCGAGAGACTGTTTAATTCTAATAGAAATCTGGGAATGCAGCAGTAGGCAGGGGTTGCCGAAGCTGGGTAAATTTCGTGTGTGATTTACTTTTCAGCATATTTACTTCTCTGCAGTTTGTCTTCGTGTTTAAATCAGTAAATTCATGAAAATTTGCTATAACCCTATTCACCCCCCTCTAGGGTTAATCTAGATCCTACACATACCATCCAAAAGATCCATTTATTACCAACCAAAAATATTGTAGTTAGCCAACCAAATCAGCCAAAGGTTAGTAGTTAGCCAACCAAAAATATAGTGTTCGGACAGATAATCCATTTATTACCTAATTTCCATGCATACATGATATTGCTAATATTGTTTTAACCAATTTGGTTGCAGGACTTTGATTTGCAAAAGGTATAAGGATATTAGTGAGGGGAAACTCGTTCCGCTAAGCAGTGTGGTCTCACTTAATATCAGATAACCGAGATGTATAGTATTATTCACACCAAACTTTATGTCTGACTCGAAGTTTATGTTTTTCCTCTTAAACTTTCGAATGCTCCAAATTGATTTGAGTAGGTTGAGAGTTGAGGATTTATAGGTTTTAGTAGGTGGATGAATAAAGCTTCTGAAGACGAGCAGGAGGCTGAAGTTAGCTATTTAGGAGTGTTATGTTTTTATTTCCACTATGATGTATTAAGACAGTTTTGTCTATTTAGTACTCTGGTCATCCAAAGGGCATCTTCATATGTCGCTCTTGGCGTATTTATTTAATAATTAAATGTTATCTAAACCTGGGATACGATTGGGATTTTGTAAATGGATGTGAAACATGATTTTGTGAAATGTAATCAACAAAGTTGTTTTTTTAAATCTGTGATTTTGTTTCATATTCACGTGCTTATGATATTATGGATACCATTAACATTACCGTATTTTGTCATCGGAAGTTAATACTATAGATGACTGTAGCATCTGTAGCGCTTAGCTTTGGGCCTCAAAATATGGGATGTTACAAGATGGCGGTGACACTTCTAGGGCTCCAGATAATGGAGATGGATCAAGAAACGTTAACGCTAATCCTACTATCCACGAAGTGGGTCAGATTGAATTCCTCGACTCCTCTGATCTCCAAAGAAAAGATTCTAATTTTTATATCGGAGAAAAAGAAAAGTAGCCAACTTTACGTATCTCAATTCTAGTTTCTTAGGTATGGAATTCTTTATAAAAATGGCTCTCATTTTCAAGATAACCCTAGCTAATATCTTGCCATTTTAGATAAGGAAGAAAACCATACACTTTTATAAGACAAAGCTTTAAAAGAAATGGGCGAAAATAAATGGCCTATATAAGGAGTTAGATAAACAGTTAAAAGAACACAGTGCACTATCTCATAAGTACTATAAGCTTAATAAAAGTGTCGCGGTGTTGACGTCTTTCAAAGACAAGGAAGCGACCCCTCGACTGAAAGGAGCACGTCTTCGCTTTGACAATCTTTTGGAGGAAAATAAAGAATTGATGACACTCTTTTGGATGTTAATCGAAGATAGAGATATATGGGTATAATTTTTGTATAAAGCTTATTGCAGACATCCAATTATGGATTACTCATACTTGGGTGACTTCAATGGGGGCTTGCTTAGATATCTGCATAAGAGATACTTGGACGAACACGGGTCTGATCCCCACTCGGGGGCTTGGTGGAACTTACCACGAGTATACTCAATTCCTCGCACATCGCCTCTAGAAAAACTCAAATATTATAGGGATAAGTTCATTTCTGAGATATTTCAAAGATCAATCTTTTATGAACCGAAAGAAAATTTGCTATCATGTAATTATATTGATCTATGGACCTTACCGTGTTAGTCCTTTTATCCTTAGTTTTATTTTATTACGTTATTACAGAGTAAACATCTCTCAAGCAGCCCTGTTACTAGGGATTACTTAGGAAAATTTGTCAAGTTAAGAAGAGATTATTTAGAAAAGTCTTCGCTCTTGAAATCCTTAAGATTGGCCAGATATTGCTTTCTTAGAGATCTACAAAAGCTTTACATGCAACATCCCCGACTTCACTTTTATTTTCTAGGTGAGGCAAAGCTTCTTAAGGAAATTCAGATATATCATACAAAACTAAAATGTGGTCATGATAGTCCCCAGCTGGAGAATGGGAATATAACGAACGCCCTCCAGCTGTTACCTAGAAAGATTTAATGCCACTTTTGAATCAACAATTACTCTTTCGGCTAACTCTTTAGACAAAGTTAAAAATGTTGTTTCTAGACTTTAAGTGTGATAGGGAAAAGAGAGAACTTGATTATAACAATGATGTTATACCCACCGTCTTATTTCTTCTTGAGGATTAACCTCTACTACTATAATAAAAGAAATTTGTTTTTTGGGTATTGATTTCTTTTTCGTTTGTTTGACTAGGAAAAACAGTTAATGACTACGTTGCTTTCATCAGATCCTTCATTTCATTTCACTAGTCTTAGGGATAGATTGATTGTGGATCTTAAAAAGAGGAGCTTATATAAAGATCCTTTGTCTACCAAACTCCAAAGCAATACTCAAGCGCTGGAATGGCACTGGAAATTTTTGCTTCAAAAGGCGATCATCAGAGACCTTAACAATCAAATTACTAGTCTCGAAGCGGATATTAAAAAGAAAGATGAGATGGTTTCTCAATTGAAATGTCAAATTAAATCAAATCCTTCAATTGACTTTGACCATGAGATGTCCAAGCTTTACCAACATGTAAGTGATTTGGAAATAAAACTAAAGGATTGTTAAACATAGCGTAAATCTTTCGAATTTATCATGGGAGGTGATATTCCGAATATTAATTTACCGATTTCTTCAATCGCCCCAACTATTGGGAAATCTACTAGGTCTTTTTCCTTAGACATTCAAAAATTACCCACTACAACAAACCCTCCCCTGGATTTGGATGAAAAAGTGGTGGGCTAATGGTGCAGAAATGTCAAATTTGAAATGATGAAATATTTCGACAATCAACAGAAAGATACTCACAACATATCAATGAGTACGCGTCCAAAATTCAAAAACTTGAACATGAAAGATATCTTCTTCAAAAACATACTCCTGAATTGGAAAGATAGAACAAGAACTTTAGATGTGCAAATAACGCTTTCAATCGCACTCTGAGGACTCGTATCGAGTCTATCGATGATGCTGATGAGATTAGGAAGAAAGAAACTCTTTGTGCGGCAATATGCCCTATTTTTGATCCCTTGACATCTAAGAATCTAGATAAGATCATACAAGATCTTTGAGGAACACATTTGTTTTTGACCATTTGGTACCAATATCTTAATGTATTGTATAATATACTTTATAAATAATTTTGTAGATCATGTAAATATCACCTGGCTTGTAGCCCTTATTTGTATTTGTAATGTTGTTTCTGAATCTGCTTCTTGATAACTTTAGCTACAATTTTTATATTTGTTGAACCATTTGGTCTTCCTTATCAATCATATTTTCCTACAGAGTACAAAGTAGACAACATTTCTTATCATTAATTTGAGATTTATATAAGAACATGTTCAGCAGTTTGTCCATATTATTAGGGATTGTATTAGAATTCCTAATAATAGAATTCTAGAAATCTAAATCTAGGAATAATGGAAATTAATAGATCCTCATCTGAAGATAATAAGTGATGAGAAATCCACTGTTGGGAACGATTAAAGACTGGAAATTCTTGTCTAACAATAATAGAAGTCCCGAGATCCAACTTTGGTAATGATGAGAGAAGACCAAAATTTCAACTCTGATTATATTAATAAAAGACTAGAAATCTAATTATGGAATTAATAATAGAGGGCTAGAAATCCAAATCTGGCATTATTAATAGAAGTTTAGAAACCCTTTTTTGGAAATAACTGATAGAAGACTAAGAACAATCGTTTAGTAACAATAAAAGCCCAAAAATCATCATCTGGAAATAAGTCATTGAAGACCAGGAACCCTCATTTGGGGTCAAATAATAGGAGCTCAGAAATCCTTATCTGGAAATAATAAAAAATCTAAAACCCAGACCTGGGTATTGATAAGTGTAGTCCAGAAGCTAATAGTAGAAGACCCGAGACCTAGATTCGGGTATTAGTAAGAGAGATCCAGAAATTATCATCTGGAAGTTAGTAGAAGGCCAGAGATCCACAATAACAGAAGATCCAAAACCTAGATTCGGGTATTAATAAGTGAAGTCTAGAAATCAATAGCAGAAGAGCTAAAACCCAGATTCAGGTACTGATAAGTGAAGTCCAGAAATCATCTTCTGAATATAATGGGAGACCATGAATTCATAATAGAAGACCCAAAACCCAGATTCAGGTATTGGTAAGTGAAGTCCAGAAGTCATCTTCTAGAAATTAGCCGAAGGCCATAAATTCATATATAATAATGAATGTAATCCGAGAATTATCGTTCGGAAATAATAGAAGATTAGAAATCCGTTCCTGGCAATAAGAATGAAAGTTTAGAAATCATTATTCGGATAATGAAAATTCAGAAATTCTCATCTGAGCCTTTTGTTCTGCACCACTCTTTGGATTTTGATTGTCGAATCTTTTGCTTTGTGTTACCTCTCTTGTTCCAGGTACCTAATTCTTTCGTATGTGCCATCCTTCAGGCTTCATATGTTGTTAATGCTTTGTGCGCCACTCCTTGGGCTTGAACGTCTTAGCCATTGTTGTTAGGTGTGCTTGGTTAGCTTATTCATAAGCATGACCCAAGGACTTACCCGACCTCCCTGCAGGAGGTGCTCCAGCCAGGCCTTATATGTGGGACTGAAGGCTTGTCTGGTGCCTTGACTAGGCCATGGCATGGCCGGATCAAGGGCTTACTCCATCGTCCCTCCAGGAGGTGCTCCAGTCAGGCCATATAGGCAGGACCGAAGGCTGGTAGGTGCCTTGAACTGGCCATAGCATGGTGCGTTCAAGGGCTTAGGTCCTGTTCTAGCCTTTGCCTTAACTACTAGGATTTGGGATGTTTCCTCCTCTCCTTGCGGGATGTCTTTGGTGCGACTCCATCCCCCTTATGGGGGCGCCTTGATCTAGCCATAGCATGGCATGATCAAGGGCTTGCAGATACTTAAACCTGGTAATAGCATGGAGCGGATAAAGGTTACTCCGACCTCCTTCCAGTAGGTGCTTTGACCTGGCCATCTTGGCGCAGACAAAGGCTTATGACCGTTTAAGGTAGTTTCTAATTTTAAGGAGAATCTTACTCCCAACCATGTAGATTTTCTTATTTGAATGGGTCTTCATTAAAATTATCTAGGATTTCTTTACAAACCTATTGATCTTTCCTTGTCTGAAAAAGTTGATGATCATCCCTTCAAGAGCTCTGCATTGATTTGTTTCATATCCATTCATAATGATAGTAAGGTCCTCCTAGATTTCTTTCATACTTGGGCACTTTCTTTTTAGATGGCCAGTAATTGAGTTCCTCTTTTGTTAGTAAGTAGATGTTCTCGATTGATATAGTCAAGTTGCATTCTTTA
Source organism: Allium fistulosum (assembly GCA_030737815.1). NCBI lineage: Eukaryota > Viridiplantae > Streptophyta > Magnoliopsida > Asparagales > Amaryllidaceae > Allium > Allium fistulosum. The sequence goes on along the minus strand of CM060902.1, from coordinate 1,360,284,616 downwards.
GGGAGTCTTGATTTGAAACTATCTTTTGAGGTTGATTTAGAGATCTTTTGTTGCTTGATTCAGGAGCTTCACCCTCAATGACCAATTTCCTTTTTAGAATCTTTCGAAGCTCGTATAAAGGTAATGGTCTACTTGTTGCTCTATGCCATTATGAGAAAATGTGTAGTAATTAGCCATCGTACCCTTTACAAATATAGTTCCTTTAGCATAGAATTGAATGGCCTTCTTCATCTGGACAAACAAATTATCACCCTTAGATCTTGTTTCCCCTAAAGCAAAGATGGGTGTAGGTCTAATATGAAAATGTATGATGTTCCAATTATTGAGATCATATAAATCTGATTGCTTTATCTCATTCACAATCCTTAGTGCCTTCATCCTAAGCACTTGCTCTTGATAATTTTGAGAGTCGTTGCTGATTTGATGAGTTGACCTTGCTACTTGTGGTTATGAAGACCCTTGTTGTGATCTTTTCCATTCACGGTTCATCGTAGTGGCCAAGGGTAGGTGTAGAATAGCTTGAGGTGGGGAAAGGTGGTGTTGGTAATTCAACGAGGTCGGAGGTTCGAGCCCTCCTTCTAGCGCCAAAAATATTAACAAGAATTCTTTTCAACACCTCAAAGCAAGGTTAGAGGAGTGACTGACCCTTCGAAACCCCTTTCTAATTAGTTGGAGTAATCTAAGGTCATAACCTAGTGAGAACAAAAGGTATTAACCGAGTCGAAAGGATCCCATTCCTTTGAAAGGAACCCCTTTGAAAGGTATAGATGTGCATGTTCTATAATTGAAACCACATACAAGCAGCGAATCAGACTCCATGCATTCGAAATTACCATGTATTTACTTTATTGATAATTTTTATGAATACAAGGGCTTAGGTATTACAATGAACTGAAATCCCTAATTTGATTTAGAATTTAAGGTTTACAAACTCAAGAAAAGTACAAGTGCGAAAGGAATGAAATCGGATCCTCTAAATAGCATCCCGAGGGTCTTATTTATAGGTGCAGGCTGGACCCTTTTGCATCCATCCTTTCGACTCAGTCAAAAGGATGCCTTTATGACCTTCTGCCACTGTAAACTCCAAAGTGTCTCTCTAATGTTGCTTTCGTATAAGATCCGGAAGCCTTCGATTCCATTGGAAGGTACAGAAGCAGTACTTATGTTGCCATCGATGCCTTGGATAAGCACGAAAGGGTATCCCAACATGTGCGGAAGGTATATAAACAATACTTGTGAAAGGTGATGATGCTTTCGAAAGCCTTTATTTTGATGGTTCCGGAAGCATTCATTGAGGATAGAATGGTAAATGATGATGTGAACCCCGTGGAAGGGTCAACTGCTTCAAAAGCATCTACATAGTTGGTTGCGGAAGCTGGCTTTCAAAGGCAATCCCTTGATTAATGTGGAAGTCCATTTTTAGACGCTCGAGGAAGAAATATTAACATATGTGAAATCTCCTTAATACTTGTGGAAGCGTTCAACTGATTTGAAAGGCTTGTCTTTGCAAAACCATGCTTTCATAAGGGAAGTTTTGGTAGAATCTTCTCCTATGGAAGGAAGACAGTGGCAGAACCAATTGTTTCGAAAGGTTTGGTACATGCGGAAGGGGTAATGTCAAAGGAAGCCCTTACCTTCATCTTTTGCAGAAGTATATGATGCTTGCAGAACCAACCTAATTTCTTCTGAAGCCACTTCAATTCCTTTGGAGCCCCCCTTTTGAACCATGGTGAAACCTCTTTTTTATTTCAAATCTTGCGAAGCCTCTATAATGCTTTCGTAAGCCTTGTTTTAACACTTGCAGAACCAGCTATTGCGGAAGGGATCAACTGAAGCGGAGGGTAGTCTTGACCTCTTTCGACCCCTTTGGAAGCCCATAATTCATTTAATACTTGCAGAAGAATCCCTTCGACTCTTTCAAAAGGCCTTACTATCATTATTGTTCTTCATAAAGCTCTCCTTCATAATCTTTTGGACTCCGATAGGGTTAAATTGATTTTTGGTAGTAACATGAACGTTTTATCTTTGCCTTCAAACATGGCAACCAGTTCATCATTTAAAATTTAAGATCATGCATAAATTATGTGTATTACCACAGACATTCTTTTTGTTCATATTAGTACTACTGGAATTCAAATATGTAACGACCCGTAAATTTTAACTGTTTTAATAACGTAATTAGTCGAAAATTTGTAAAATTTTAAACGATAAAATTTTGAAATAAAAATTTATTATTTGAAATGCGTCTAATTAAACATAGCAAACTGTAAATTTTCGTCAGAAAATATGAAAGTTTATTTCGTGCGTAAATTTACTTCAATTTAATCAGTTAAAAAGCGATGAAAATAAAACGTTTTCGAAACCCAAATATTTTTATATGGAAAAATTCTAAATCATCTTCTGAGCAAGACGTCATTTTTCGTTTTTCCAAATTCGAACATCTTTAGCTCCGTCGATCTTATTTTTCAGCTTTTTTGCTGTATTTTCCGCTAGTAGAAAATTCGAATTTTTATAATTCAATCATACCACTGATATTTGTATACCGTTTTGATCGTCTCGTCGTGCTGAGCACTGCACTATATTCGTTTCTGTGTTTTGAAGTCCGGTGCGTGGCGAAACCACGATGGGTTAGCCATATCGGTCCCGTATCTTGGTCTTTTGCATTTCTAGTGACCATTCAGTTTACATCGGGCTATACGTATAGCATCCAGCCTTTATTGTTTCCAAAATTCAATGTTCTGACTCTTGCCTTTCCTAGCAAATTTTAATCTCCGCCTCTTCGTTTTGCACGCAAGAAAAACTGCACCATTTATAGTTTGTTTTATTTTCCAATGTAACTTATCCTCTGTGATATTGTTTCCTCCTTTAGCCTGTTCTTCCTTCCCACTCAACCCTTCAACGTCGGGGCCTTCCATTTTCCCCACCGAGCATATCACCTTCTCCTCTCTCAAGCCCCGTCAAGCACCCTCCCACCAACCTACATCACTATCTCCTCGACGTTAGCCTCCACCGCCTACCCTTCCTAGCTTCGGTACTCCCCATCCTACCCGCCCACAGCCATGAACCACCTTCAATCCACCGAGACAAGCCTGAGCACCACAAAGTCGTGCTTTCTCCCCTTCAGCTCTTCCCACTAAGCCACCGAACCCGCTCTTTCTTCATGCGCCAGCATTCCCACTTCCACCCCGTATCACCTCCCCGACCTGACAACCTTCCCCACCATTTTCGCCCATAGCGGCCGATCGATCTCCGCCACACCATCGTCGAGCAACCCAGCAACTCCGCCTACCTCCATTTTTGCACGCCTTGGCTATCATTCCTTCTCTTTACCTCACTTTGGTTCCTTTTTGTATGTATATATTTGTTATTATATATATTCTGTTGAGTTTATATATTTACATATGTGTTAGAAACATTTATATACCTTGGGTTCAGATTTTAGTAAATTCTCAGTAAAGTATAATTTGTTCTGGTTATAGATGTTAGCATACATATAAATGTTTATATAAATTATTCATACAAGCTGTTGTTCACTAACATAGGTTACTCTATTATATAGGTCACTGCATATAGGTTAGTATATATATAGGATGTTGTTATTTATATGATTTAATGATTTATACTTCTTTTGTTACGGTATTTTTTTTACACGTGTATAACCATGTTTACAGTATGGTATATATATGATGTCAGTTTATATTTTGTTATGTAAAGTTTCTATATAAATGTATAAGCATAGTTGTATTTGTTGAGTGTACATATATATAAAGTTATGTTATGTTGAAGCTTTCAGTTTTATTTTGTGTAAAGTGTATGTTAATATATATATTTTAGTTGCAATTCCTATAACTTTGTAAAAATATATTACTTATTTCAAGTGCTTCCTTCCTAGTTTATAATATGAAGACTTTTGTTTTCTGTTGATAGGCCGAAGGCTATGTATGTATATGTTATACTTTATTTTTTATTTTTTTGAAAGTTGAGATTCTCTTGTATATGCCTGAAAAATTTCATTTCATTCGAATGTAATTTGTTACACCGTTTTGTGTCCGTAAGTTGGACTGCTGAATGTTTTCAGCTGTACTTAGAATTATTCGCGCTGTTACAAACACGACCAGTGTCCATGTTTGATGTAGCGTATCTCTTTCATTTCCTATCGAAATTCAACGATTCTTTTTTTGATTGAAAGACGAGATTCTCTAGTTTATGTATGTAAAATTTCAGTCCAATTCAAGGCCGTTTGGTCCTCTGTTTTATACCTGAAAGTTGCAACCAAACTGATTTTGCACTTGTTTGCATGTTTATTTTTTTTTCTGAACAGCAGTTAGACTTCATGTTCACGATATCATATCTCACTCATGTTTTATTGGAATGGGTTGATTCTATTTTTAAAAAAGAGTCGAAGTTACCTAGTTTATGCCTGTCAAATTTCAGCAAAATCCGACATCGTTTGATTAATGGTCAAGGATCTGGAAGTTAGACCCAGGCAGCTGTTCTTTTGTACTTGAAATTATTTTACACTGCTGCAAACACGACCTGAGTTCATGTTTGACGCATCTTATCTCTTCCATTTTACGTCGGAATACAATGATTCTCTTTTTGTTTAAAAGATAAAGTTTTCTACTTTCTGTATATAAAATTTTAGCTTCATACGAGGTGGTTCAGTCCTCTGTTTCTTACCTGAAAGTCAGACCCAGAGGGGTTTTCAGACCTGAACATTTGACAGTCGAAACATGGCCCGAGTCTATGTTCGTGACATCTTAACTTTTCTCGTCTCTTGTCCAAATCAAGTGATTCTTTTGCAGTTTGAAATACAAGTTTTGATCTTTATTCATACCAAATTTCAGACCATTTCGATCTCGGTAGCACATAGAATTATATTGTTAAACTTTGACGCAGAACATGTTTTATAATTGTTGCTATGTTGAATGTTTTGATTTGATTTCAGCAATTCCTATTTAACAGCTTTGCTCGTCGATTTGTGCCAATCTAGATATTTCGGAAGTCGTGCTTGCAATTCGTAACTCCTTTCATTGTCAAACCGCTCTAGCCTCGAAAGGTGAGCAAATCACTCACGATTAACGTTCTTTTATTTATTAAATTTGATTTCAATTGAAACAACAATTGAAATATGCTGTAGTTAGTTATTTACACTGTTATTACCTGTATCAGTTCACATGTGACATCTGACACCATTATCTGTTATATATGCAATGATAATCCAGTTTGGTTGTTAAATGATTGATTGCTTGGCGTTTACAATTGGACGTTAAATTTGTTAGTGTTGTAAGTGATAAATAATTTGAAATTGAAATTGACGTAGGATAGTTAGATTTGATATATGTGTTAATTTGATTGATGACATTTGCATAATATGACCCCTTTTAAATGTTAAATAAATTAACACGTAGAAATAGTGTTAACCACACCTTGAACCATTTAAATGTATGTGTATAAATTGATGTAGTTTGAAATTGGATAATAGATATCAAATGAAGAACCGTATTAATATTAGTGTAATAATCTTTAATCTACATGAAATGATAGTATAGATTCTAGAAATAATTATATTAATTTCCACAAACAACAATATGAATTAATACGATTATTTCGGGATTATTTGAATTGATTATTGGATTGATATTGGTTGTTGTTATTGCTTGTTTATTTACTTTGGCACCATCCCAGTTATCACACTGCAAGTTCCCTATGTTATGCTTTGATTTTTGAATTGAAATGGAATCGGGTTGAAATGATAAATACCCAAATTGAACTTTGACCTAGGATAGAGAATTAAATAAAAACCGATTGATCAATAATTTGATTTAAAAAATAAAATGAAGATTTTATTTGAATAAATAATATGGTTTTGAAACAAAGTTGGAATTTGAATTTTAATGAAAGGAAATGTTAATATTTAATAATCTGAATCAAAATATTAACAATGTAATTGATGAATGAACGTTGTTTTAAAATTAATTATTTAATAATTAAATTTGGAATTATTAATAATTAAGTTTTGAAATTAGTTAATAATTAAGTGTTGAAATTATTTAATAATTAAATAAGATTGAATTATTTAATAATTAAATAAAATTGAATTCTTTATTAAGTAAAATTGAACTTCTTTAATAAGTAAAGTTGAGTTATGAAATAATTAAGTTTTGAAATTTGTAACTAAGTAAATGAATAAGTGAAATCGAATTTCTTTAACAAGAAATAAAATGTGATTTATTGAAGTTAATGTAAGACTTGTAATTTAAAGAATTGATTTGACAAATCTAATTTAATTCAATTTGAAGTTTTGATATAATGAAGTTGAACTTAAGTAATTGATTTAATGAATTGGAAATTTAATAGAATTTGTTTTGAATGATAAATTAACTTAACGAAAATTTAATGAAATCAATAAATGAAGTTAAATTGATTTGAATGTTAAATTAAATTAAATGATTTCGGAATGAAACTTATATACGAACTTGAATCAATATTTGAATTGTTTTAAAATAGAAATCGAAATTGTATTATAAGATTTTGAAATGGTAATTTGAAAGTTTTGAAACGTAAATTATGGAAATTGATTTAGAAAGACAAATGAAATGTTGGTTTACAAATTCTATTTGAAATTGAATTTGATTTGGTTTTGAAATATATTAAGCAACCAATCGGTGTAATAATTACGAAAGTTATCAAAGAGACCGGAATCGGTTAGGGACATACTCACTGTCTAAACCGAAACCACTTTGATAACTATACGCGGAGTGTGATCCAGAATGAAGTGGTTGGAATGATGTACGAGATGACTGAAGAAAGAGAACGATAATGGATAGCCTTGACACTTGTGTCAAATTGGAAATGACTAAAACAGGAGCCGTGCCAGGCCAAATGGGGGTTAGCTACCTCGAGCGAACACACTTCTTCGAAAACTACTCATTACTTGTTGTCGATTGGTGCACCCTTGATTTGGGAGTGTTGTTTCGCGGTGTTGCGATCGCTGCGGCGATGCGTTCTCACCAGTCCGGATCAGGCAAACGGTAGTTTCACTACCTTGGGTATTGCCTCATGTGCCTTGTCATACTTGTATCCCTATATACGCGACCACTACGATTTGTTTTGTGTTATACCTATGGAGTACTCCCTGATAGCCCACTAGTTTACGGTGGAGTTTACAATGCTGTATAGACTATAACGCTTATAAAAATGTGTTAAGGGGGATAATGGTAACGCCTTAACACTATTTTGATATTTTATATTACTAATAGACATTATCTACTTATCGTACACTACTACATAGTAGATAGTTTAACGGATCCTTAAAGGATGGTTATTCCAAACATCCTTTGAGTTACTTGTATTTCAGTTGCTATTTCACTTGAGTTGGATTTATTGATATAAGAATGTTAATCCTGACTCGAGTGTTTTGTGTTTTGCTTTACGCTCGGGTCAGACTGAGTGTACCAGTATTCGAGACTCACCTTTGGAGTTGGAGCTTCGCTTGGGGATCCAGCTATCTATCCAGCTTTCAGATATCCAGTTGATTCCAGTGATTGTATTCTGATTCTTGTATTTGATTATTGTATTCGAGACATCTGTTGTACCTTATTTTACTCTGATATGTATATAGTAGCTTCATGAACTACTATCTTTTGTTTTCACTGCAATTATTACTCTGTGTCTGTGATCTGTGATTCTTTATTTACTGTTTATGTTCAGTTTTGCCAAATTTAAATTAACAATTCGGTATTTTGAATTATTCAAGTCCGACATGTGCGGATGCGAATAGTCCAAAATAGCGGGTCGTTACAAAATATATCTATTTAAAAATTTACTCTTTTTAATACCACAATTACATTCCATCAATTAATAATTAATTAAAAGACAATAAAATATAATTTTACCAACTGAAATTCATGGGCAGTTTTTCCACCGACCATTAGAACATTGCTAGTGAAATTCAACAGTGCCCAATATAACATTACAACAACTCATCCATTTTTGGCAAAGTTTCGAAAAATAATTTACAAATAATTATTTTCTCAAAATATTCATTAATAATAGCCTTTTTAAAAATAATATTTTGTTAAGGCCATAAAACTTTAAAATGCATCACTGAAATTTTTGAATTTTATAAAATTTAAATAAATATACTATTTTTTTTAAAAACTACATATACTGATACAAAGATTCTTTGAAGCATCTCCTTATGATTCTAACTCATTGGAAATTGAGTGAATCAATTGCTAATGCATTCATTATTACTATAACGACCCGGAATTTTATCGCTTTAATTTGAGAATATTTAATTTATTTTAAATATTCAATTGATGGTTTTAGTAACTAAATAACCCTCTTTTAATTTATTACCAATGATAGAAAATTCAATTTATATAAATTGGTAGTTCGACGGAAAACTGAACATGTGACTGAAACACGCTTTTCGAATTTTCAGCTTTTTATCAAACGACAAGTTATTGAAAGTTATAATACCATGAACTTGAAATAAAATAACACATAAATGTTTTAAACATTTTTAGTCTGAATGTATAAATAAAATAATAATAATAAAAGGGATTTATAAATATAAAATATATTTAAATTTCAAATGAAAAGATGGAGTTGAAATTATAAAGATACCTTAAGTGTTGAGATTAACAAAAAAAGGACTTAAGCTTTTCAAAGGTACATGAATCACTTTAAAACCCAACATGTTTTCAAATGGCTGACGCTTTGGTGGCTTAAGAAATGATGTGAGAGTTGAAAAATTGATTATAGGGCATTTTTGTCTTTCGCCTTCTCTATTTTTTATTCCTTTTTATATATTCTATTCCATCTTACATACATACACTCTTCCCATTTCATATCTCATTTACATCTTTCATTTTATAATTTATTTTATACTTCATCTTCTTAACTTCATTTTTTCATCTTCTCTACTTTTTAAAATTAAAAAAAGGCATATTTTTTAACTCAAAAACTTCTACTTCACTCAAAGATCAAAATTTGAAGCATTTCAATCATGTGGAAGGTGAGATACTAAATCTTTGTTTAGTAGATTTTTATGAAAAACATAAATGATGTGAATTTTTTAGTAATTGGATTTTTGATATGAAAATCATGTTTAAATAATTGTTTTAAAAAAATCATAATATTCTTGTTTATATTTGCTTGGAAATGAAAATTTATAGACTTAGTGTAAATGGAAAAAAAAACTTGTACACAGAGAAACTTGATTAGACACCATTCTTGTAACGACCCGAAATTTTACCGCCATGATTTGTGAATATTTAATAAATTTTAAATATTCAAATAATAGGTTTTATAATTAATATATAACTCTTTTAAATAATAAAAAATGTTGGTAAAATAGATTTGTAACAACCTAGAACTTGCCACTTTGAGATAGGCTATTTAAATATATCTTATATAATCAATAAACGGATTTTTATTAGCAAATAAACATATTTTAATTATTAAATAATGATGATAAAATAGTTTTCAAATTTTGTTTACCAATATAGATAGTTCAAATAAAAATAGAAAATGTGACTAAAGAACCTTTTTCGAATTTTTGACTTTTCAGCACCGGATAATTATCTGGAAATGTTGTGCACACTAGTGTACACATGCACACTAGTGTACACATGCACACATATACGCATATGCCATGTTAAGTTAATAAGTGAGTTACTACTAAATCATGCTTATTTTAAATTAATACTTGATTTGACATATTATGTTTATTTAATAAGTATATATAATACAAGAATAAGCTCTCATATATCACCATACCTTTAAACCCATACCTTTGTACATAACATGGCTAGCATGATTTGGGGGTAAAGTGGGCCTTAACCAATGTGTAAACATGAGAGGATGGGAGGGACAATGTAACACCCCTAATTTTAAATAACATTATTCAGGAGATTTAATTAGATAAATTAAATAGAATAATGTAGAGATTAGAGTGATAAGGGAATTGAGATTTTAAAACAATTTAGGGTCGTGCCTTAACTAAATGGATTTATAAAAATGGTTTATAAGTTAAATACCTAAGATAATAAGGCAAGGGTAATATGGGAATAGCCGTATACCATAACCCCATAACCCCTATACCCTTACCTCATTCTCATTCATTTTTTTCATAAAACAAAAACATAACAAAGGAGAAACAAGGCCGGCCATTACCCTAGGAGAAGAAAATCTTAAAATCAATTAGAAGCTAAGATTCAAGTAAGGAAGATTAAAGCAAGAACAAATCTCAAGTTCCTCATCGAAATAAGGTGAATAATGATCTAAACCTTCTCATATAAGTCTTTTTGAACTTTTAATTTTGGGTTCACGGTTTAAAATCGTTTGGATGGATGAATGATGATTTGCTTTGATTATATGTCATGTTTTGATTCAAACGAGTATTTTTGTGTAATGATATATAATTCGATTTTAGGTTAAACTCATGTAAATTGATTTCAAATGCCATAATGCTTGAATGTGTTATATAAAACATTATTTTGAGATGAGTTTAAATTTTCATAATATTTCAAGCTATGGATAATTTATTATGAATGTTGAATGGAAGAAATAGATAATTTGAGTTTAAATTATTTAAGGCAAATAAGTATGGGTCAGAAATATATATACATTAGATAACATATTGAAAGTGAATAACTGTAATTTTTGAGAAATTTTCCTAAGTAATTTAATACGGTTATTAAATTATTTAAGTTGGAGGACTTAAACGTTTAAATGTTTTGTGAAGGAAATAGCTTATTTGTTCAAATGATTTCAATTATTAATTATTAAATTTGGCAGCCTTTTTAGAAAAAGATTTTTGATAAAGAATTGGCAACCAATAATATTTTGACAAATTGGGTAAATTAGGTAAAAAGGAATTCCTTTGAAAGGTAATAAAACCAGTTTTGTATTAATTTACAACTTCGACACTTCCATTTGTTAGCTTTCGTCACCATACTTCCGCTAATGAACTCATTTAAAACCAATGCACAAGGTATCAAGCTATTGATACGTAGTGGATTGGAGATAAGCGAAACAGACTGTGTGGAAGACATGCTTTCGAAGATGTTGAAGTCATTCTTACAAGCTTTCGAATATATTACTTGCCTTTGTTTTTAAAAGATGATTTCGAAGGAGTTGAAGCTTTCGAATCAATCAACTTACCTTTGTTCAAAAAGAGGCTTTCGAACAAGTTGCCACTTACCTTTGTTTTTAGAAAGAATCTTTTGAAAAAGTTGTCGCTTACTATGTTTTTAAAGAAGCTTTCGAATGAGTTGCTACATTCTGAACCTATTCGATACCTAGCTACCGTCTTCATATCTTTCAAATTGGTTAAAGGCTGCATTTCCTTATGGCCTTGTAACAATGAGTTTGAAAGGAAGGCTTTCATTTTATTAATATTAAAATCGCCTTTCTATTGCTTTCGAAAGGCTCTTTGTAGCCGCTTTTATCAATGGTTTCGAAGGCAAAGGTTTTGAAAGGTTGGCTTCGAAGCTATCCTTTACTCTAATTATTTTACTTAATGTTTGTACCAAAATTGGGCACAACACTCTTCGAAAGAGTTTGAAGAGATAACAATGAAGAAATTAAATGTAAAAAGAGGATTATCTAACAAACACTTCAAAAACAAATAATAAAGGTGCACAAAAACACAAGAATTTAGAGTGGTTCGGCATGTTGCCTACGTCCACTATGAAGTTGATCACTTTATTGATGTTTCTTTGATGATTACAATTGATTGCAGTGGATTACAGCGAATTAAAGTTATGAAATTCGAGTACAACAACAGTAATGGAGTTTGGAATCGAATCCGGTAGAGTCTCGATGTTGAAGTGTCCAAAAGATCCTTTCTCTGTTGGCCCTGGGGCCCTATTTATAGGTGTAGGAGGCTGATATTTCGCTCAGATCTCAGGAGACTTTTTCTGCACATCCGGAATTAACTTTTGAACCGCACACTTGACTGCCTTTCGAAGCTCGTCGATGGAACTGTAACTTAACAAAACGATAATGAATTTTAACTTGGATTGATTGCCAACATCTGGAGGGCACGGTTGTGACGGTCAGCGATGATGGTCATTCCAGTTGAACTTCGAAGTCTTGTCATTCAGACATTTTCTCTAACCTTGTATAATTTCTTAAGTATTATGCAGCACTGCACTTGCACAACACATTCACACACTTTACACTAGGGGAAGCACGAGTGTTATTATCGTCTAACGATGATTTCTCATAAGTTTGTTAGTTATGGAACCTTCAAGCTCACAACAGCAGGAAGTTCAAGATTCATCTTGTTCTGTCCTAGAGATTCCGGCCATCGCAGCCGAAGTTACAGACCCAGCTCTGGATGAGCTACCTGACGCTACATTCATTTGTAACCCCCAAGATTCTGTACCGTCCAATGTCTCTGAAGACATGTTGGGGCGAATATGCCTAAGGCATGGTTTGTCATTGGATGACGTACTATTGCCAGGACCAAACGACAGACCGCATGCTCCTCTAGAGGGGTTTACTGCTTTTAATCGACATGCATGCACAGCGGGAACACTCCCTCCATCAACCAATATATTAGGGAAGTGTTGTCTTACCTTGGAATTGCCCCGTCTCAATTACACCCCAATGGATATGCATTGCTGAATAGCTTATTTATTGTGTTCATGGATCATCTCTTCCGACCGCCCAGGCTGACTGAGATTAGATAACTTTTTAACTTCAAGAGTAGGGGAGATAGCCCATCTTTCACTTTCCTGGAGTCAATCAGGAACTGCCAAGTAGTAACTGGATCCTGGGGAAGGCTGAGTTGCTTTAAAACATAATGGTTCTATGTCTGATGCCCCCCAGGATTTGCCAGACGGTGGCTAGTCAGACGTAAGTGTTATAGTATTCTTCAAGAGTTATCCAGATGATAGCAGTTGATATAAATTGACATCTTCTTTTCTTTTTACAGCCGTAATTTCACGACCTGAAGGCGGGTACTTCAGAGAGATAGTAAGGGTCCTTCAAGAAGTTCCGAGCGAGATGAGGGACATTGATTCGGTTCTAATTGACAGAAATATGAGAATCGTCGGGCTGATTGAACGGAATCAAAGCATAAGGCTGGAAGGGACACTTAGGGCAGTCTCGAAGAAGCGGGTGAAACGCAAAGCGCCCGGTGTCGTAATAACTGAAGAGGTTGATCCGGAGAGAACACCCACTGATAACGAACTTACAGCTGGGCCTTCTTGCAGTTTTCAGGATTCAGGAGGAAGGGGAAAAGGCAAGGCAGTTTCTCATAAGCGTTCTAAATCCATGAGATTGAAATCTGTGGTTGTGTCTTTGCTTATTCCTGGAATTAGAATTTTGGAGGCTCCTCCCCTGCAAGTAGAGAATCCTTTCGAAGGGCTCGCTGATATTCCGATCCCGGATTATGTGTCGCTTCAACATGACACCGGGTTGGAGGAGCTTGACAATGCTCTTGATCTGAGCGAGTCGCTTGCTACAAGTGCAGCCGACATTACCGGTTGGTTAAGGAGTTGCACATACATACACTTCATGGCACTGAATGATTTCCTAATCGTAAATTTTCCAACTCAAGAGATCACTAACTTTTCTTTCGTTTCTCACTTTCAAGTACGATGTCCGGGAGAGGGTCAATGTTAGGGAGCCTTCGCTCGGCTCGAAAGTCTTCTTCTTACTATAAGCCCCGCAGGAGAGATTCGGATAGAGACCGCGATCGCGGGTACTCTAATTAGGAGAGGTACGAGCGGGATAGGGATAGAGACTATAGATACTGATCTAGGTCCCTTTCTCCACCTCTTAGAATTCCATCTCCACCTCCTGTTCAGACTTCCCATCCACCAGAGCCTCCGCGACACAGACCATCTTCTCACACTTCTAGAACCGAAACTCATCTCCAGAGAGTCGAAACCATGGCCCCTATAATTGCAAAGAAGGTCATAACTGAGCCCACAGGGGAAGGGGCTATTAAAATCGCTCAACTGAGGAAAGAATTCCCAAACATATGCTTTAATGGCTATGTCTTTCCACCTCATTTAAAGAGAATTCCATCGGGGCGGAAAACACGATGCATGATTACATTCATGACATCTACGCCCAGTATAGAGAGTGGGTGAAGGCTGCAGAAAAAGCTTCCAAGGTGGCCTTTAAGCGAGCCAAAGTGATTGAAAAGATGGAGTTTGAACTTGCTCAAAAGGACCGAATCATCCAAGTGCTCAATACCGAGGCCGAGTCTTCTCGAAAATCTAAAATTAAGGCCACCAAAAAAGCTGATGAAGCGAATGTGGCGATGGAGAGATTGAGGCAAACACACGTTTCCTTGGTGGAGGAGATGGGCCATCGAAATACTACGGTCGCCGCCGAACGAGATGCGGCGATTAAGGAACTCAACGAGCTTAAAGCCAAATTCTCTGATACTGCCAAGGAAAGGGACGATGCGAACAATGCAGCCCTGGAGGCGTGCGAACAGGCTGTCTTGCTTCGGGGTGAACGGGATGCGACCGTGGCTAAGGTCCGCGAGGCGGAGACCAGGGTTGAGGGGGAGGTGAAATTGGCTGAGTCCAGGCTAGAAGCCGATGATCTCCTTGTCGTTTACAATGCTAACGTGCTGAGGCACAGAGGTCTAGCCTGGCTCGATGATTACCCGGCACATTTATACAACGCCTGGGGTCGATTGGTTGAGGAGGAGAAGGCGGTGCATCTGGGTGAGTCAGTCGACGAATTTGAGCTCGAGAATCGTCTACTGAATGAAGATGAACGGAGGATCCTCCATGAGTCGATGATTTCTTATGAGAAGGAGAGACTTGGCACCCAGCACTTGGAAGTAGGAGAAAGCTCAGGGGTTAAACATCATGATGCAAGTCTTGAAGTTCCGGTGTCAACCCAGCCTGAACCCTTACCTACGGTCGATCCTCAAGCCGTTCCTGCCTACAATCCGGATCAGCCGCAAATGTCTCCGGCTATAGAGCAAGTTGCTGAAGCTATTCAGCCGTCTATAAGCCAAACCGAGGAAGGTACTCTGAACATCCTATATGTCTGTCTTAAGTCGGAATCATCGCTCGAATTAAGTACTAACAATTTTCTTATTTCCGTCCAATGATTGATGCTGCACCAGTCGTGCCTCCTATTATTCAAGAATCACATCACATGTAGGAGGCTATCGTCACCGAAGCGACCACTGTAACTACAACCGCGCCACTTGACGAAATGCAGGGAAGCACGCTTGTTTTTTATTAGCAAATGATGGAGGAACTTCTTGGTCGTCATAGCGATCCTTTTGCGGACCTGCCATTTGTTATGGGCGGAAGCGCCCCTGCTACAGGCTCTTCAATGCCAACCACTGATGCTCCTAGCGAGGCCCAAGCGATTAATGAAGAGGAAATATTGGCCGAAATTGACGCTGAAATGGAAGCAGCGGCTCATGGTGGTAGTTTCGGAGGTGGAATGGAGGCACCTGGTCCAGCTCCGCTTAGAATGGTATCACCTGGTGGTACAGTCACCGACACCAGTGTGTTCTTTCCACCTCCTACAGTTGATCCCGTTCCTCTGGCTCCGCCCGCAGGAAGTATCCCTATTCATTCGAGCTCGGAGGAGGACATCGAGATCATGCCCCCGCCAGGAGACCGACCATCGAAGAGTAAAGGCTCAAAGAGGAAAGTTAGTGGCGGCTCCAGCGGGTTTACACCGAGGAAGAAGCCGGGAGAGAAGAAGAAATAGATAGGCCTCTTTAGTTTTCTCTGAGCAGATAGGGATTTGTTTTTTGGTTTTCCTTTTGTAGGCCGTGTATAGATGCGGGTTCGGCCCCTGCTAGTAGGAATTTTTGGAATAAACTTGTGCATGAATTTCTTTCACAAACAGTAGAAATGAAACTCTCCTTTTTTGGCTTCTTCTTAGTCATTGTGTATTTGCTTAAGTGTTTCAATATTTGAAATACACTTGTGAAGTTTCAGCTTCCGAGTCAAGTTTGTTTTTATGCCCCAGGTCTGGAAACTGTGGACACGGTTCACGACCGGGAAGTGAGTTGGATTTTTATGTCGCACTGGTTCAGTCAACGGTCGACACCTAAGTTCTACCCCCCAGTCTTGGGGATGAGTTATAGAACATCAGCCAGCAATTGCATCTCACTTATAACACGTTGAGTCTAGTACCACTGAACGGATGTTTGAGACAAGCGGAGATTGAGTGGTTCAACCAAACTTGTTCAATCATCGATGATCATATCCGCACTCCGGGGATTTCCAATTGTTTACTGGCGGTTGGTTATGCCGGTTTGAGTTTTAATTATATGTCCACGCTCTGGGGACTTGGAGTCGACATTTATACTCCGACTCGCACTTTGGAAGTTCGGAGTTGGTGTTTATACTCCAATTCGCACTCTGGGACTTCAGAGTTGAAGTTTATACTCCAATTCGTGCTCTGGGAATTTGGAGTTGACGTTTATACTCCGTTTCGCACTCTGGGAATTCAGAGTCGATGTTTATACTCCAATTCCGCTCTGGGAATTTGGAGTTGACGTTTATACTCCATTTCGCACTCTAGGAATTCGGAGTTAATGTTTATACTCCGACACGCACTCTGGGAGTTCGGAGTCGATGTTTATACTCCAATTCGCACTCTAGGAACTTGGAGTTGGTAAACAGACAGTCAGTCACATCTGCTGCATGTTTTTGGATTTCGCTCGCACTCTGGGAACGAAAGGTGTATCAGGATCATGGATGGTCGGATCACATCCACCTTGAGTTAACAAGTGAGGTCGTTAGATGGACGGGTCCACCCTCCTCAAACTTGGTTCAGATACGGACGAAGTCGTTAGGTGGACGGATCCACCCTCTTCAAAGACGTATTTGTAAGTTTATACTCCAGTTTGCACTCTGGGAATCTGGAGTTAGGTAAAGGATTGTCATGTATCAATCCTCCTTTGACTTTGGTGTGATGGCTTGTCCCCGAGCTCGGGTTTCACATAGCGAGTAACCAGTTGCATCATAGTCACTCCCTATTTGAATAAATCCCACCGTATGGTGGAACTTAGCTCTCCGTGCATGGTGATGATCATATGAAGTATTTCAAGTAAATCATAGCTCTGGCTCGAAGAGATTGCATTTCATTGCTGAAATAAGAAAATATGGCAAAGTCAGTTGCCTTATTACAAATTCTAATTTCGAAATGCAGAAACAAATTGAAAATGGAAAATAAACTAAATGAATAAAAATAGCCTGTTATGTGTACTAGAGACGAAGACTCTCGCTGTTCCAGGCCCTTGGTAGAGTAAGACCGTCAACGGTCGATAATTTGAATGTGCCATCTCCGAGCTTTCGTTCAATAACATACGGCCCTTCCCATGTTGGTTTCATATGCGAAGGAACCGGATAGATTCTTTTTAGGACGAGATCGCCGAGTTCTAAGGTTCGCGAGTGGACCTTGGCGTTGTACAATCGGGCGACTCGACTTCGATACGCAGCTGCCCTCAAATCAGCCTCTTTACGTTTCTCATCTAGTAAATTGAGAGATTCAGCAAGTAATATAGCATTTGTCTTCGGATCATAGTATGTCACACGACGAGGAGGAACTTCTAGCTTGACTGGAATAACAGCTTCTGAACCATAAGAGAGAGAGAATGGAGTGTTACCGGTCGCGGACTTGTGGATTGTTCGGTAAGCCCATAAAGCCATAGGAAGTTCATCGACCCATTTGCCCCCGACCTTTTCCAGTCGTTTTTTCAGAATGGACTTTATAACTTTATTGACTGCTTCGACCTGTCCGTTCGCTTGAGGGTGTGCAACTGCAGAGAATTTCTTTTGAATGCGAAACTGTTTGAAGAAATCTTTAAATTCAACACTGTCGAATTGGGTTCCGTTATCAGTGATAATGGCGTGTGGGAGACCAAATCGACAGATAATGTTGCGGACTACAAAGTTGATTACATTTTTCATTGTTATGATAGCAAGAGGTTCAGCTTCAGCCCACTTTGTAATGTAATCAACTGCGACGATGGCGTACTTTGCACCACCTTTTTCCAGAGGTAGAGTACCAATGATGTCGATGTCCCATACTGCAAACGGCCATGGGCTGACCATTTGCATTATCTCAATAGGTGGGGCTCTAGGAATTCGAGCATGCTTTTAACATTTATCACATTTCTTTGCATAATCCGACGCATCGCGATTCACAGTCGGCCAATAATATCCATATCGAAATATTTTCTTGGCAAGTGCTTGCCCCCCAGTGTGATCACCACATTCTCCCTCGTGTACATCGTGTAATACTCGTTTAATTTCATTGTGAGAGATACACCGGAGTAAGGGAATAGGAGTACCCTCTTCTGTACATGACTCCATTTTGGATGGTGAATCGTGAGGCCTTCCGAAGGACTTGTCTTTTTTCACTCCTGCGCTGTGGTAGGATTCCGTGCTCAAGGTAATTTTTGAATGGAGTCATCCATGACTCCTTATCGAGAACGGTTTCACATACCCAATCTGTTTTTGCCCGGTCAATACTTGGGGAAGGTAACGTCTCTACGGGAACGAGTCCCATTTGCTGAGCTTCACCTGTGCTGGCTAACTTTGCCAATGAATCGGCTTTCTGATTGCGTTCTCGAGGTATACAATAAATGGCATAATAATCAAACTGATTCAGTGTTTCCTGTTTCCTGAACCCGAGCTAAGTAAGCAGCCAGCCTTCGATCTCTCGCTTGATATTCTCCCCGAACTTGGCACACAACTAATTGTGAATCATAATAAATTTCCACAGCGATAATTCTCAAGTCTCTGGCAAGTTTCAATCCAGCTAAGAGGGCTTCATATTCAGCTTCATTATTGGTTGCATGAAAATCGAACTTTAAAGCATAACATATAGATCGACCTTCGGGGGTTTCAAGTACAACCCCAGTGCCCGAGCACCGGTCGTTTGATGCACCATCAGTGTACAGCTTCCAGATGTATTCGGGAGATTCACTGGTTTTGGGCAAGTCCTCTGGAATGGTAAATTCAGCTATGAAATCGGCTAGGACTTGTCCTTGAATGGATCACCTTGAAGTATAAGTAATATCAAACTGGCTCAGTTCGATGTTCCACTTGAGTAACCTACCAGACGTCTCAGGCTGCGTAAGGACCTGTCATAACAGCTGGTCGGTGTAAACAATAATAGGATGGGCCTGGAAATATGGACGGAGCTTCCTTGATGCAATAACAATACAATAAGCCAGCTACTCTAGTTTCAGATAATTCCTTTTAGCTCCGGTCAGTCGTTTGCTGATGTAATATACTGGCTTCTGTATCTTGTCTTCTTCCCGAATTAGGGCAGCGCTGATAGCGTTTTCTGATATCGCCAAGTAAATGTATAACTTCTCATGATCAATAGGTTTTGACAGGATAGGTGGTGTGGATAGATGTTGAATTAATGCTTGAAATGTGCCCTCGCACTCCGTGGTCTATTCAAAGTTTCGTTTTCCCTTTCGGATCAGATCGAAGAAGGGAATGCATTTGTTAGTGGACTTTGAAATGAATCTACTCAATGCCGCTATTTTCCCATTGAGACTCTGGACTTGCTTTACAGTTTTTGGAGTTTCAAGATTTCTGATTGCCCAGACCTTTACAAGATTAGCTTTGATCCCTCGAGCATTGACGGTAAACCCAAGGAATTTTCCGGATGCAACTCCAAAATGACATTTCAGTGGGTTGAGCTTCATTCTGTATTCTCGAAGTATGTTGAACATTGTTTCCAGGTCTTTAATATGGTCAGTGGAAAATCATGATTTCACAAGCATGTCGTCTACATATACTTCCATGGTTTTCCCGATTTGATTGGTGAACATCTGATTGACCAATCGTTGATAAGTAGCCCCGGCATTCTTGAGTCCGAATGGCATAACTTTGTAACAATAAAGTCCCAGATTGGTTACGAAGCTGGTATGTTCTTGATTAGGTAAATGCATTGGTATCTGATTGTAGCCAGAGTACGCATCCATGAAGGATAAGAGTTCAAGTCCAGCTGTTGAGTCTACGAGCTGATCAATCCTGGGAAGCGGGAAACTGTCTTTAGGACAGGCTTTATTCAAATCAGAGTAATCGACACAAGTTCTCCATTTTCCGCTTGATTTTTGGACAAGCACGGGATTCGACACCCATTCGGGGTATAAAGCATCTCGTATAAACCCATTCTTTTTAAGCTTCTCTACCTCTTCTTTAAGGGCGACAGATCTCTCTGGATCCATACTACGCCTTTTCTGTTTGATTGGGACATGCTGCGAGTCAATATTCAAAGTGTGGCTTGCGATGTCCGGCGAGATCCCACACATATCAGAATGTGTCCAGGCGAATACGTCAAGATTCGCTCATAGAAATTCAACCAATTCCTCTTGAGTTCGCCGGCTTAGCTGAGAGCCAATCTTTATCATCTTTGAATCATCATCATCATCTATTGGGACATCGATTGTCAGTTCGGCCGGGGAAGCCTGACTTTCTTTAGATTCTCCTTCATCTTCGGTTTCCCTCGGGTCAAGATCCCTTTGGAATTGGCTGGGGTGCCCGGGCCTAGGCCCAGGCATTAATTGTCAATTATCAGCAAAACGGATGCAGAGAGATTCCTCTACGCCCTTTCCCTTCTCCTTTCGCTACGCCTCCCACAGCTCGGCAACGTAACAGGCTCTCCCAGTGGCCTGATCTCCTTGAATGACTCCCACTCCACGATCAGTGGGAAACTTCAGAGTTAAGCACCATGGGGCAATGGCTGCCCTGAACTCAGCAAGGGCCGGTCGGCCCAAAAAGGCATTATACGGGGAGTCTATATCTAACACGACAAATTGCAGCATCCGGACTCTTCGGCGTTCTCCAACTCCCAATTCTACTGGTAGCTCCACTACCCCAGTGGGTATAGTAGCGCTTCCATTGAAACCATGGATTCGAGATTGGCAAGGCTTTAAATCCTTAGCTTCCATCCTCATCTGATCATGAGCTCGTTTGAACAGAATATTCATTGAGCTTCCACTGTCAACCAAAATCCTTTTCATCCAGGATGGACCTACTTGAGCAGAGATGACCAGTGGATCGATAGTGGAGGCTTCGACTTTATCAACATCCCTATTTCTGAATACGATGTCATCAGTCATCATCTTCTATTGTTTGGCCGGAGCCCCTTCATCAAAACTACTATAACACTCGAAGTCTGCATGCCTAATAGAGCTGGCATACGACTCCATTTCCTTCCAGCTTCGATCGGCTGGATGGGGACCACCACTTATTGTATTAATAACCAACCTCCCGCCAGTTCGAGCGGGTTCCTCCTGCCTTTCTTGGTTTGGTGCACTATTCTGATTTGATGGGCCCGCACCTCCTGACTGCGGCGCCTGCATATACTGATCCAACTTTCTTTCACGTATCAGCTTTTCAATGAGATCTTGTAAATGACGACACTCATTTGTATTATGGCCATAACTTTCATGGAATCTGCAAAACTTCCCTGTTTGGACTTGTCTTTCTGTTGACGGCTTCGGAGGAGGTTTCTTGTATTGCATGGTATTACAAGTCTGCAAATACACATTTTCCAGCGACGTATTCAATGGAGTATAATTGTCGAACATGGGAGCTCAACGTAGTGGACCACGATTTTGATCTCGTTTTTTACCTTGATCTCCACTGTCCTCTACTGGTTCTGTTTGTTTTGTATATTCAACTGAACTTTTCCGGAACTCTCCCCGGATTGTTTAACTGCGATGTTACTTTGAATTCCTTCCATGTTGGGCCCTGCGTCATCCTGCTTCCTAGACTATTTCGCATCTTCCCTTCTCAAGAATTGGGCTGCCTTGGAATAGAAACGGTCCAATGATGCAGGCGGCTTCCCAACTAACCAATTTACGAACTCGGAATTAGGATCAACCCCCTTAGTCAATGCCATCAGGAAAGAGTTGTCATTGGGATTGCTTATTTCTGCACACGCAGCATGAAATTGCTCCAAGTAACGTCTGAGTGTCTCTCCGGGAGCTTGAGTGACACTAGACAGAGTATTAATATCTTTAGGTCTCGCTACGTGCATACGGAATTGTTCAACAAACTTGGTGGCCATCTGGTCGAAATTAGAAATGGATCGTGGTGGCAAACGAGTAAACCACATAGTTGCAATGCTCCCCAGGGAAATGGGGAAACTACGGCATTTAACTGCATCATCAACCCTTGCAGCATTCATCAACCATTCATACTTCAGGATATGTTGATTGGGATCAGAACTTCCTTCATAGACTGGCAAAGTTAGCATCCTGAATCGCCGAGGTGGTTCAACATATAATCTGTCATCAGTGAAAGGGGTATGACTCCGGGAAATCCCCCAGTCGTCATTAGTGAGACCCTGACTTTCACGGATCATCCGACGAATCATCGTCGGTATATCCGACATCTGGATATTTGGAGCATGCTGTGCCAAGGTATGGTCGGGTTCCATAGTGTGAGTCTAGACCGGACGTGGTCGACGGTCCATGCCTCGCCTCCTTAGTTCAAAATTTTCAAGGACATAAGGTTCTGGAGTGTGTTCTCATCAGTGACGATGCGGATCAGCTCGATTTCTAGCATCAACTCCTTGTTCGGTAGTGGTGGTGGTAGCAGGTTGCCTGTGACATGGTAAGGAGCGGCACCCCCTCGGGATGAGGGTCCGGTCTGATGACTGGTGGATGGTCCAGTCCTGGGTTGTCCAAGATTTAGGGCAGGTTGGTGTCCTGTGGCCTGGGTGTAGCTTACGTCCAGCCGTGAGCGTGTGGATCAGTGATGATCATCAGATGAGGCTGAACTCTCCGTGGAAGAATAAGAAGCTTGACCTCTTCTGAATCTTCTGCGCCTTTGGTTATTCAGCTGGTTGGTCAACTCTGTGTTGGCGTGCAGTTATTCAGTAGGCTATTGCCGACTCTGGGTCAACTCCTAAAGCAGCATCTAGAACTCTTGTCTGGCGACCGGGCTTAATGGATCTGAAGGTCCGGAGGCATCTTGGTTGGATGGAGGCAACTGTACGGGATTATGTCTATCCCGTCCTTCCTGATCGGTAGCAGTGGAAGCAGTTCGTGTGCTTACCATGATGAATTGATGAAGTCCTTTCCTAGATCTGATGTAAATCTAAATAGGATGGAAGGGCTTTAAGGCTTGAGATCTAGATCTTCTTCTTGGATTTTTGCAATCCGGTATCGATAGCAGATCCAAAGAGCAGGAGAAAAATTGGGTTTTTTCTCATTGAAAGCACCAAAGTGTTTGTACCAAAATTGGGCACAACACTCTTCGAAAGAGTTTGAAGAGATAACAATGAAGAAATTAAATGTAAAAAGAAGATTATCTAACAAACACTTCAAAAACAAATAATAAAGGTGCATAGAAACACAAGAATTTAGAGTGGTTCGGCGTGTTGCCTACGTCCACTATGAAGTTGATCACTTTATTGATGTTTCTTTGATGATTACAATTGATTGCAGTGGATTACAACGAATTAAAGTTATGAAGTTCGAGTACAACAGTAGTAATGGAGTTTGGAATCGAATCTGGCAGAGTCTCGGCGTTGAAGCGTCCAAAAAATCCTTTCTCTATTGGCCCTGGGGCCCTATTTATAGGTGTAGGAGGCTGATATTTCGCTTAGATCTCGGGAGACTTTTTCTGGCACGTGAGTGGGCCCATGCGACCGAGCCCATGAAGTTTTGGCTCGATTTGTGATCGATACGAACGAATTTCGTATCGATCAAGATTTCGTCCAATGGAGTCGAAACTTGGTGTGAACATTCTTTAGCTTGTATGTAAGCTCCTGTGAAAATTCCATAGCATTTGGACTTGTGGATCGCGAGATATGATCGATACGAATTGATGTTCTTCGGTAGGCTATCTGGTTCGAATCGATCATTTCAAATCGATCTGTTCGAATCGATGGTTGCACGTGCTCAGGTGATGATGTGGCGCACATCCTTCGGATCGATCCACTTTTTATGCTGAGTTGATCGAGTCATCCCAAGATTCCCGCCTTGTTCGTATCGATGTAGTTGTCTTGTTCGAATCGATCAATAGCGTGCTCTTCCTATCGATCTGTAGTATGCTCAGTTCGAATTGATGGAGACGGTCTAGTTTGTATCGATGAAGGTGGCGTAGTTCGTATCGATGGAGGTGGCCCTTATTTGTATCGATCAAAGTTGCTTCCACTTGATGGATACGAACAAGCAATATTGTGATGGATACGAATAGTAATTGTTCAATGGATACGAACTAGTGATTGTTTGATGGATACGAACTAAGGTCACCTGATGGATACGAACCAGGGTTATCTGATGGATTCGAACAAATGTGACTCGATGGATACAGACAAGGGAGTTTGGTTGATCGATACGAACAAGGTACAATCCCCTGATGGATACGAATTGCGTAGTCCGGATGGAAGCGAACCAAGGCCCTCAGATGGATGCGAAGCAGTGTGATCTGATCGATGCGAATACGACCGATACGAACTGAGGCTCGATGATGGATACGAAATGGGATCATTTCCTTCAATTTGCATCGATCATAACTTGAGCATACGAACTCAAATTGACTTGAAATTTGGAACGTTGACTTTCATGGCATCGCTTGGCGTGTTATGTCATTTGTAGCTTGATCAGACTCGGACAAAATTCATCGACATCCATAGCAAACTTGCACATACTCAACATTCGGGATGAACAATCCTTGGTTTTCAGTCAATTCCTTGATATCTCGGGCTTGCCAAAAGGCGGGATAACACTTAAAATCAATGCTTTCGAAAGAGATACTTTCATTATTGTTCTCTTTGACCTAGTAGTTGTAATTAAAGTTAAACCCAATGATTTCAAAAGAGATACTTTCAAATGGTTTCGAAGCTATGCTTCCATAAATTCTTGCTTGAGCTAAATGCTTTCACAAGAATGTTTTGAAAGGTATATCTTTAATGGTTTCGAAAGGAAGGTTTCAATGCTTTCAAAAGATATGTTGGATGGTCTTGAAGGAGAACATCTAAGGTTTTAATTAATGATACAAAGGATATAGTCGATAACCTTAGTTTTCAAATAAGAAACCCAATCTCATTCTAATGGTAAACCATGGCAATATAAAAGAATTTTGAAATGGCATTTTACTTTGGAATTTTTGAAGAAGCTTTCCTTGCTAAAGGTAGTTAGTTAAGGGTATTAACCATGTTTCATTAGAAAAATGATTACAAGGAACTAAATCATAGAGGTTTACTTTATATGTTTTGATCAGTTATCATGTATGCTTTTGTAAACATATTCAGTTCATAATTAACCTATAACTGCATTTTGGGGTGTTAAGGATAGAATAACCAGCTAGTTTGACCCAATAGTGAATATACATTGAGTTAACTCCTGCATGAGTAGAATTGCATCTAGGAGGTTAGACATACCAGAATATAAGATTCCCAAAGACTGATAAAAGAATTATTGGTTTAGACAAGTTCTTAGTAAGCCTATGAAAACTATGTATGGAAATTATTATTGGAAGGGGCTAATAAGTTCTTAGCGATGCCATGAAAACTTTGTCTAGAATAAGTTATTGAAAGAGATCAATAGGTTTATAGTAAGGCCATGAAAACTATGACATGAGAGATGTTACTGGAGAATCCAATAGGTTCATGGTAAGCCCATGAAAACTATGATTAGAGAAAGTTATTGGTAGATACCAATAGGTTCACAGTAAGCCCATGAAAACTATAATTGGATGATAGCATTGGTAGGAACCAATAGGTTTATAGTGACCCCATGAAAATTATGAAAGTGGATGGGAATTCCATAAAGAATTAACAGGTTATTAGTCAGCCCATGAAAACTAATAGGTTAACAGTGACCCTAGAAACTATAACTTAAGACAAATAGTCAGGTAAATAGGGATGGGAAATCCAGAGCATATTGCATGTTTGCATACCATCATGATACATTTTATTATGTTATGTCTTAACCATTGTGGATGCAGGTGCAAAGTATATGGTTATTATAAATTGGGTTAAGATACTAGTGAGGGGAAAACCCATTCCGCTAGGCGGTGTGGTCTCACTAGATATCTATATGATTCGAGATGGTAGGTTATTATTCATACCAGACTTTTTGTCTGACTCGAAGTTTATTTTTTCCCCTTAAATCTCAGGTGCTTAATTGATTTTGAGAGGTTTGAGAGTTAAGGTTTTCAAGTTCTCCTTTAGTCGAATAAGCTTCCGGAGACGTGCATGAGGCAAGCTAGCTATTAGGAGTTATTTTTGTTTAATTCTGTTGTGTTATTGAATGTAATGGCAAAGTTGTTTAATTGCATATATTTAGACTCTGAGCTACCAAGGGGACATCTCCATATGTCGCTCTTGGCATATTTTGTAATAATTATATTTCTCTGAACGTGGTTTATGTAACGACCCGTAAATATATCACTTTAAATAAACGAACGTTTAGCTTTATCGATATAACAATAATTTTGTAAATAATTATTTATATTAATTTATATGATTTTATAAATAAAATATGATCATTATAATTAGTTAAGAATGATAAGAAAATTTATTTTCAAATTTTTTTTACAAAAATATGCATATTAATTTAAAAGAGAAAATATGACCGAAATCGTAATCGGGATTTGTAACGATACAATGTGTGGAAGTTGTGCACCATTGTGGGAATATGTAACATACACATGTACATGTGCATACATGAGAACATGCACATAAACATCCATATACAAAAATAATTAAGTATAAAACTATAATATAAAATATATAATATATTTTAAGATTTCTTACTCCTTAAGCATACATAAGTAAACATATGCATACATGAGATGATTGAAGTGATGTGCACATGGAAGGGGGATGATTGCCATGCCTAGGGAGGGGGAAGGTGTATTGGTGAAGCCATATAATGGTGATGAAGATGATGATGTATGCATGGATACTTTTACACTCTTTTTTTCCTATAAATACCCTACCCTTTTCTCTTCATTTTCATTCATCTTCTTCTTCATATTTTCTAAGCTTTATCTTCCATTTTAATGGCTTCCATCCTAAGAGAAATAATTTCAAAATTTATTTCAAAAAGAATTTAAATTATAATATATAGTTATATATACTTAAACACCTCAAAACAAACCCGAAACTCCACTTTTTCTCTTTGTTCTTCACAATCTCCACCCTACTTCATCATAGGCCGAGCCACTTCCTTTGCTCCACCCTAGGTCGTGCACTCCCAAGCCACCCCAAGCTTTGGTTAAGGCATCTAGGAGCTAAAATCCGAAGAATAGTGAGCTTCGGAAACCGAGTAGCGGAGCTATAGCGAATTTTTAATTAATCGTTGAAAACTCAAGGTGAAAACTCCTAAACTATAATATTATATGTTGAATTATGATATGATATTTGCAAATGGATGTTTAATATGCTTTGATCATCAAGTTTGGATGTTTTCATATGAATATTGAATATATATGCAAGTCAATGAAATACACATCGATAAGCACAAAGGAAATCACTTTCCTTAAATTAATGAAATAGTGTGTATGGAATGTTAAACCTCTTTAAAAGTGGTTTAAAATAAGTTTGAAATGTTTTATAAACATTGAAAAGTGTTTTGGTGAAGTTTGAAAAGAAATGGAAATTTTAGTTAAAAATAGGCGTGTCGCGTTTCGTAGCGTAAAAGTCAAACGAGTGTAAAAGATGGAATATAGCTTGGAATTCTTCGAGATAATAATTTTCCGAACTATTATATCCATAGTTTTCCAAAGAAGAAAGAAATTTGAGATTTCGATGAGTAGATTTTGAAATATGAGTAAAACAAGTTTTGGAAAAATCGCGGTTTTGCAGTTCAGAATCCAAAATTCGATTTCTTTGGAAATGATGTTTTAACTTTGTTTAAAAATATGGAATAAATCTTATAAATGTTTTAAAATGTGTTAAAAGTGATTTGAGTAATAAAAATCAATTTTCAAATAATAAAAAGTCTTTGATCATGATAGCTAAAAAAGCACTTTCCGTAGTACTTTTTCGCAGCACTTTCCGTAGTACTTTTGAAATATAGTTTTAAACTTAACAATTCTTTTCCAGTTATTTTCTAAATGTTTTTAAACGATTAATAAAGTTTTTTAAAGATAATTTGAAGGATTTTTGGAATAATTAAAGATTTAGAGTCGATCAAATAACTTGACCGCCTTATGGGTGTCAGAGAGATAGTGTCTAGGCTTGAGTTTAGAAAACCAATTTCCTACTCTCCCTGGCTATCCAGACCGGCCTGATGGAGGGGATAGTGAACTCGGTTTACTCGGATCAATATCTTCCTAAATGAAAAATGAAAATGATTTTGAATTTATTCTTAGTAAAAAGGAGTTTAAAAGTTATCAAGGGATTTTACAAGAAAGGTTTAATATCTCCGTATATACCGGAAGGAATGTTTTAGAAATGTATATCTCCAAAAGAGATTTTGATAAAAGAACTTAATAAATTAAAGAACGATTTCCTATTCACTTGACCTATTTTATCGGTAATTGGTTCGGAGGAACCATGGTTGGATTTGGATAATTCCTGTCTGAAAACCGCTTCGAACCAATTTAGGTATTCGAAGTGAAGACATGAAGATAATTGTGGAAGATGGAATGTAGGGCTACTTGTCACCGACCCTCAGGGAATTTCCCATATCATATTATGTGGCAATAGTTCTTCATTTAAGATCTTCGATGCAACAATTTCTCACTACTAATCCTAGGGTAAATTCCCAATAGGATGTGGTAGGAGAGTGCCTTCAGTTTCGTTCAGTCCCAGAACGAACTTGTATGGATGAATGTCTGACGTTGTAATTCTAGTTACATAAGTGATCTCTATGAATGTATCATTTGTTTGGTGGCGGAGAAGGCAACTTCTCTTAGCTTAACACTCTTTCCTGAGACGTATGAGCTCAGGAGTTATACGTTTATAGAGATCGGTTGTGTAACCATGGAATGACAGTGTGGCATTCAAAGAATGATGATGCGCTATGTGAAAGGTAATCGTTACCTCAAGTCTCACACCCGAAAATGATCGAAATAGGGTAGATGCAGCAAGGCTATGTGGTTCGCAACCATTAGGGTATGATCATCCCTTCTAGATATATTTCTACCCGCTATGATGTTCGGGTTTAAATTATTGTGGTGTGTGCTAAGAGACGTCTCGGATAGGTCGGTAATGACCGGGGTGATGACATATTCGATACTATCTAGTAAGAAAGGTAGGCTGGTCTTGTGTTGGTAGAGATGCAGATGTTCTGTTGACCTCGGTACATTCCTCTAGAGATGTACTACCGGAAGGTAGTCCCTTCATTTGGTCATTTGTATGGAAATCCATTCCCCAATAAGTGCCTGCCATTTTATTTGTAGAGCTCAGTATGTTGGAATTTAATAATGGTAACAATTTCAGCTAAGATTGATAAGTATACTTGCAAATGTTTTCAAAGATATGTAATTAAAAATAATATGAAGTATTTTTACATAAGAATGTTTTGGTTATCATAAGGTAAAAACCCATTTCGTGTTTATGTGTGGTGTGGTCTTATGAGATGCCTTTTTGTTTTCAAACAACGTATTTTGAGTTCTCACACAAGTCCCATGACTGACCTAGAGTTTATTTTGTTTTTCCTTTAAACTTTGGGTGCCCTATTTTTTCGGGCAGCTAAGTAGTCAGAATTCTGTTTGGAGTATTTTGGGAAAAGCATGTTGGAAGAGATTTTTGGAGCATGGAGCTAGAGCACCCGATGTGGATGTCTACCTGTCTATTTATTGTATTTTTCCGCTGTGTCTAAATTAGTTAATACCAGCAAGTGTGGGAGCAGGCATTTATAACTGTTCCTAGCTGGGTTAATTCATACCAAAACTCTGATGTACCCTAGTGAGGGTGGTTGTATGTACTATCTATCTATTTTAACATAATGTGAGAATTTGTGTTTATATCTTTTACTTTACTTTACCCCTAAAAATCTGCCACCTTGACACTTGGATTTACGGCATGTGAATACCGTGGATGTATTAGTGTTAATTTTCGAGAGTCGAGGAGACGAGTCTTCACAATTTACGAATTGGGGTTATGTAATGAATTTGAAATGTGATTTGAAGTGGAATGAGAAAATATTTTTAAAAATTGAGTTAATATTTTTTTTCACATTCATTTGATTCTGGTATATCAATGTATCTAACGTTACTGCATTTGGTCACCGAGAATTAATAATTATGGATGACCAAAACATTTGTAGTAGTTAGTTTTGGGCCTCCGAATGGGGGATATTACAAGTTAGCATCAGAGCATATGTTTATGTAAATTTAAAAGAATTTTGAACCTAAAAGATTATCAAAACATAATCCAATGAATCGGAAAATGAGACCAGGGTTCGGGTTAATGTTATAGTAACATACTTGCAATTGTTATATATATATAAGTACGTATTTCCCTCTCTCTTAGACTATCTTACTAAGGATTATATGCAAATTTATGAGAAAGGAAGATATGGGGGCAGGAAATGGAAGAGGAAATCTAGGTGGAGGAAGCAACACAACTAATGGAAATGCTCAACCAAATACTAGGAGGAATCCGGGTCGATAGGCAAATGCTAATCCAAATGCAAATGCCAATATAGGTGCTGGAACCCCACCAGTAGATATGGGGATGGTGTATCAGTTCTATGTCAATTTGATGCAAGCTGGAGCAGCTGCAGGAGATGGGGGAAATGCTGTGAATGTTGGAGGAGCTAATCCCTTAGAGGCAACAACTGTGCTAAGCCGAGAAGGGATTATACCAGTCTTGGTGGGAAACCGTTTATGGGAACAGAGGATGCTATAGAAGTGGAAAATTGGCTTTTTCTCAATGAAAGGATTTTTGCTGACTTAGGATTGGACGATGAGTAGAAGAGGAGACTTGCTTCTAGGCAGTTGCAGGGAGCATCATTTTATTGGTGGAATAGTATTACGGTGGGAGTTCCCGAGGAAGAGTTGACTTGGGCAGAGTTTTGTAGGAGATTCGAAGAGAGTTTTTTGTCTGAAGTTACCAAGTCATTATTGCTGAGAAGGTTCATGGACTTAATGCAGTGTGAAATGTCGGTGATTGAGTATGCTACGAAGTTTGATGAGTTGTCTAGATATGGATATGCTACCATTGACACCGTCATTAAAAGGAATGAGAAGTTCATTTGAGGGTTAAGACCCGAGATTGCTAGGATGACTATGCCACATATCCATGATCCAAGTACAGTTGTAGTGAAGATGGCAATCCAAAATGAAGAGATGCTTTCTACTTATAGAATGGAGAAGCAGGTTGGAACACAGGATTCTCAAGGCAAGAAGATGAAATTCTTTAAGAAGAAAGGAGCTCAAAAAGGAGAAGCTGCCAAGAAAGGAAAGACCAACGTAGTTTTGTATAAGTGCGACAAGAAAGAACATTATGCTCATGAATGTCGAACTGGAAAAGGGAAGAAGGTTGCGGATAAGAAAGTAGTGAAGTGCTTTAATTGTGACTAGATTGGACACTACAAAAATCAGTGTCAAGAACCAGTCAGAGCGGACAAGGGAAAGGTTTTTGCTTTGGAACCATCTTCTTCCAGACCCATTGTTGCTGAAAAAGGTAATACTGTGATGGAAGGTATGCTTTTGATTTATAGTATACCAGTTAAGGTACTATTTGATACCGATGCATCGCATTCACTTATATCTCAGTGTTTGGTAGATAAGTTATGTTTAGAACCCTTTTACCTTGTTACTTCCTTCAAGATTGTGAATTCGATGGGAGGGCATGAAACTCTGGGGACGAGATGTGACCAGTTAGAACTTGAATTGTTAGGCCATAAGTTTGCATGCAGTTTTTATGTTTTTGATTTCATAGGCTTCGAGATAATTTTCGTTATGGATTGGTTAGATAAATATGATGCTAGAATATTTTGCCAAGATAGGGAAATATCGCTAAGACACCTCTATAGTCATAACCGAATTATATACTCGATGGAGAAGTTAGACTCAAGTGCTTATGTTTTGCTGAATGCAATGGAAGCAGAAGAAGGGTTGAGTAAGGTTTTGGTAGCAAGAGAGTTTGCAGATGTTTTTGAGCTAGTCATAGGACTACCACCAAAGCAAGCCATTGAGTTTCTAATAGATCTTATTCCAAGAATAGAACCTGTAAGTAGACCACCTAGCAGGATGACACATACCGAGATGAAGGAATTGAAGGTGCAGCTAGTGGATTTAGAAAGAAAGAATTTTATTAGACCAAGCTGTCCACCTTGGGGAGTGGCTATGGTGTTCGTGAAGAAATTATATGGCTCGTTAAGGATATGTATCGACAACCGTAAGTTGAACGAGAAAACGATCAAGAATAAGTATCCTTTGCTGAGAATTGATGGTTTATTTGATCAGTTGAGTGAAGCCATAGTATTTTCCCAGTTTGATTTGGTAACAGGTTTCCATCAGCTAAGAGTGGTACAGGACAGTATTCCATTGACAGCGATTCGGACTAGGTATGGTTCGTACGAGTGGTGAGTAATGTCATTCGAGTTAACGAATGTGCCAGCTTTCTTAATGGATTTGATGAACCGAGCTTTCTGAGAGCACTTGGATAGGTTCATATTGGTATTCATATATGACATTTTAATATACTCTAAGGATGACAAAGAGCATGAAGTTCATCTTAGAGTGGTGCTTGAGACGCTGAGGCGGCATCAACTGAAAGCAAAGTTTTCAAAGTGTCATTTCTGGAAGAAAGAGGTTAAGTTTCTTGGTCATGTGGTTTTAGAGAAGGGTTTGTCAGTTGATCTAAGCAATATCGAGGTTGTTAACAACTGAAAGAGACCAAAGCCAGTGACTGAGATCAAAAGTTTTCTTGGACTCGCTGGCTATTACCGGAGATTCATTAAGGATATTTCGCGGATAACATCGCCTTTGACTAAGCTAATTAGGAAGGATGTGAAGTTTATTTGGTCTGACAAATGTGAGGAAGCATTCCTTAAGTTAAAGCATTTGTTGACAACGCACCTGCATTAGTAGTTCCAGACGATAATCAAGGATTAGTAGTATATACCGATGCATGTGGAACCGGATTAGGGGCTATGTTGGTGCAGAAAGGTAAAGTTATTGTCTACGCTTCACGACAGCTTAGACCGCATGAAGTGAGGTATCCTACTCATGATCTAGAGTTGGTGACGGTGATCTTTGCACTGAAAGTATGGAGACATTATCTCTTGGGGGAAAAATTTGAGTTAAACACGGATCATAAGTCCTTAAGGTATTTATTCTCTTAGAAGGAAATCAATATAAGACGACAAAGGTGGATGGAGTTTTTAACAGCTTATGATTTTGGTATAGAATATACACTTGGAAAGGGAAATAAAGTAGTAGATGCTCTTAGCAGAAAACATCAGAATGTGATGTTAGCCATGTTAACGGAATGGAATGATCTAGAGGCATTGAATACTTGAAGTGTGCAGTTAAGGTCGACTGCTAGTTTTAGTCAGAGCACTGCCATGTTATCATGCTTGGAAGTCCGACAAGTTCTGATCGAAATAGTTGCTTCTAAGCAGAAAATGGATCCATTGTTAGCCGAAAAGATTAAAAGGATGAGGTTGGATCGGAGATTGATGATCTAAAAGATTTCAGTCTTGACCAAAGAGGATGGTTGAGAAAGAAGGGATAGTTGTGTGTTCTGAATGTTGGGGACTTAAGGAGAGAAGTTCTTAGGGAATGTCATCGATCCAAATTTACAATTCATCCTGGGGGAACCAAGATGTATCAAGATGTGAAGAGGAGTTTCTACTGGGAAGGTATGAAGAATGATGTCTTGTGGATAAAGCAGTGCATGAACTGTCAACAGGTGAAGGTCGAACATCAGAAGCCGAGTGGGTTGCTTCAACCTTTGGAGATACTAGTTTGGAAATGGGATTCGATATTTGTAATGACCCAGGGTTTGGTCGCTTTAACTAGGAAATTACATATATTTATATAGTCAATAAATAGATTTCTATTAATAAATAAACTCATCTTAATTAATTAATAATGAGGGAAAAATCATTTTCAAAATTTGTTTACCAAATTAAATAGTTCGTAGAAAAATAGAAAATGTGACCAAAGAACGTTTTTCAAAATTTCGATCTTTCGACGCTGGAAAGTTGTCGCGGATGTTGTTCGTCCTTGTGCACCATATGTACACATATATAGTAGATAATTAACTAAATAATAATACACTTAGGAATAGATTGTCTTATGTTAATTATAATTAACAAGTGATGTGACAATTCATAACTTTAAAAACAATAAACATTATATATAAATATATATTATTAAGTTTTGTCATATCTTAATATTTTCACAATTAGACATCATTACTCATCATGAGCTTAAGGGTTTGACTAGAGTAGGAGGGGGAATGTGACAAGAGAGAGGGGCAGGAAGGTGATGTGATTTTTCAAATATCATGACATATTATGTTAAATCACCAAAGGATAATTTAGTAATTTTCTTCAAATTTTTTTGCCTATAAATATACATCCACACACAAACATTCTCATTTGCTTTCTCCTCTTCACTTTCTAAAACTTCCTCCCTAAATATCCATTGCTTCCATAGTTTGCAAAAGTTAGGAAAAAATTAAGTTTTTCCACTTCAAAACACATTTCCCTTAGCTAAAACCCTTCTCTACCACCTTACACACCTTCCTCCATCAAGCAACTACCCACATTCCCACCTACACCCCAGGCCGAGCCAATAGACCATTAGGCCAAGCCCATTAGTAGCAAAAAATCCAAGAAAGCACTTTTTCAAGCTCTAAGGTCATTAGCAAGGTCTAGTGAAAGTTAGGGTTGGATCCGTGGCTTTCGGTGAGTAAACTACCTTATTTTGAAAAAGATTTTTACTTTATTATTAAGTCATTATTATAGTGATAATATAGTGTAGAATTTGAATGGTAACCATGTGGTTTGATTATGATTTGGATGGTTTATTATAGCTTAATTTGGTTATGGAAATCGATGTTGTATTATAAAGTTAGTGAGCATGTATATATGGATGTATACTTGCAACCTATGATGAAGATGGTTTGCGTTAGTAATGTGTTGATATTGAAACATGAGTTATGGCATGAGTTTTGGTAAAAAAAGTTAGCTACTTTGTGTAATTGCGACGGATTTGAGATCCGACTAGAATCGAAGTTGTTTTTTGAAGTTTAAAGTTTTGAAACGGATTAAAGTTTGTAGCTTTAGTTTCAAAAGTTTTTTTTTAATTTTCTAAAGAATGTTTCAAACCATGAAAAAAAGTAAGGGGTTATGAAGTGGTTTGCTAAGAATATGTTAGAGCGAACTGCGCCCGTAGCAATAGTCACCATAGATGCAATTCGACGAAATTTATCGATTTTAGTTTCAAGTAGTTTTAACTTAATTGTTTTGTAAAAGTTTTCAAAACAAACTTAATTAGTAATTAAAAAGTAATTAATTTTTTGTAATTTAATTAATTATTTAATTAATTAATTAGTTAAATAAAAAGGTAATTAGCCTTAATTAGTAATTAAGAAGGTAATTAGTAATTAACCAACACTTAAGTTAAGTTAATGACTATTGTTTGATTAATAAAGTTTTAATTGGTATTTTACATGGTTAAAAAGTAATTAATGGTTAATAATTATTTAATTAAGTTAATTAGTTAATTAAATATTATTAAATTAAGTGATTATTTAATTAATATTTTAATTAATTAGGGTTTAACTAATAATGATTTGATTTAACCTTAATCAAGATGCATTAGAAGTTAATTATGGCCTAACTAAGATCATTAAGTCTAATTAGAGTTTAATTATGATTTAATCTTGATTTAATTTGGATTAATTAAGAATTAATTAGGGTTTAAACTAATTTATTTATTAATTAAATCTTTTCAAAAGGTGATTTTAAATTAAACCGAATGTGTTTTAAACCAATATTCTTTTCAAGGTGAATTGATTCCAAACAAAATAATCTCTTGTCTGGACCATTAAGTAGCCGAATGAATTAAAGTAGTGATTGAAAACGTTGACTCGTTTATGGAAATTAAGTGACTTGTGTTTAGCACGAATGTTGGATATCATAATTGTGATGAACATAAGGAGGTTAATTTCGGTAAGCGGGTTATGATAACTTAAGTATGGAATGTGTTTCCATATGTTAATCTCCCACCTGATTGTGAAGTTGTTCACTATCAATAACTTGACCATTTTTAATTATCGAATGTTGGTTTGAAAAGACCGGGATCAGATGACAAGCTGTTATCCGAAAACCACTTCAAACCAACGTAAACGTTCGAAGTGGAAGTATTGAAGTCATGATCAAGATTCAAGACTTGAAGTGCAACGCTATTTGCTTCTAACCCTGAGGGTGATTCCAAAATGGGTGTAGTGGAAATAGTACCTTTGGTTCGTTCATCTCCTGAATGACTTGTATGGACGACTGTTGACATTGTGTCAACATTGGAAGGCAATGTTAGCATTCCAAGAGGAAAGTGCTGTTGAAAGGTAAAACATGGCCTCAAGCTTCATCAATCGGGAATGACTAAAACAGGGGATATGCAGCAGGGCCATGTGGGTCGCACCCATTAGGGTATTGATCATCCCATCTAGAACGAGTCTCTATTCTCATAATTAAGTCCCAGAATGGTTGCTGATCCCAACCAAGAGGATGATCATATTCGGTACTATCCAGTAAGGGGTAGGCTAATCCTGTGTTAGCAGGGGTCGTTAGGTATGACCTCGATACATTTTCTAGAGGTGTACTGTGATGGGCAGTACCCCAGTCATTAGTTGGAATCCATTCTCCAATACGAGCTTATTGGTTTTGATTGTAAACCTCATATGTTGGAATGTGAGATGCAAGCATTTTAGCTATGTTCTCTATTTAGTTCAAACCCTTAGACATTATAATAATATCATCGATTTTATATATAAGGTGTTTTAGCTATCGTAAGGTAAAACCCGTCCGTATTTATGTGCAACGTGGTCTTACGAGACACTCTTGTTTCCAAAAGAGTTTTCAAATCAATACTCTATTGTTTGAGTTTACTCACACCAGACCCATGTCCGACCTAGAGTTTATTTTCTTTTTCCTAAACTCTTGGGTACTCAATTTTTATGAGTAGTCGAGTGATCTAGGTTTCTCTCGAAAGCATGACGGAGGAGCTGGAGCAGGTGGCTTCATGGATAGTTATTAATATTATTAAGTATTCTGATGTGTATGTATGTATGACCTATGTCATTTGTGGACAAGGAGTTGTAATTGCCCTAGTCCAGAACTTGTGTCATTGAACTCTGATGTAATATTTTGGCTTGACTATGCAATATACTATATCATCTATTATATGTTGTTCCATGCGTGCTAAGATTCTATGTTTGATTGGTCTTTCTCTTATCTTTTTGATTTCTTCAATCTATAATGATTCGTCTTTCGAATGCAAGAAAGGCAGTTCGTTACAATATCCATGGATTTTATAAACGGACTGCCAAGATCTAATGGAGAAAATGAAAGTATATGGGTCATAATGACACTTGGCCCCTAAAGTACGTCTTGTGCTGAACACGACGTGCTTTGAGTTGAAGCAAGTTAGAGTCGTCGGAAAGAAACCCGTCCAGTTTTCTGAATAGTCATTATCCCTCTATCGAATTATTTTCCCAAAGTGTTGTATCTCTTTTTGATCGTCATGATGCTTGATGGATTTCCGACGGTGTAAATCCAGGGTTATATTCCGTCAGTTGATATATAAGTCCGCTTCCACGAGACTAATAAACTTTGGTTATCTAATCCAGCCTCGAACTCGAAGGCTTCAGGTTTTATTTCATTTTTTGTTGATTTCAAAAATTCAACTTTTAGACCATACATGTGCATGTTCAGATACACGTTCTTGTCATTGGCTCTCTAACGGGTTCTATACTATGCGTCATCGCCAATTTTCATTGAGTAAGATGCAATTTCATTGCATTTTGTACATACGTGCTTTGAATAATTTCCATGCCTATGTTTGTTTGTATACATGCTCATAGTCGATCCCTTTTTTCTCTTCTTTTTTTTGTTTACTGGGATCGGCATATTCCTAGTCGATCGCTCTTTCTTTTTCCTTTTTTTATATGGATGCTTATAGGGACCAGTATCTTTCTAACCGATCCCTCTCCCCTTTGCTTCAAGTCGAAACCATGGGCCGAACCCTCATCCCATATATAAGCTAGTATTTCTCTCCCCAATACTCACTTATTTCACTTTCCTACCATTTCCTCTCATCCTTTATAATATCGAACCTTCCTCATTCCATTATTAAAGTCGATCCCTCCCTTCTTTCTTCTTCCTTTAATTTTGAAACGAAATCTTTTGCAATTCATCTTGCCTTTACGAACCCACTTACTTTTACCTTCCATCTTAATCATCTCCAATCCACTTATCAACACCTCTAACATACATATATACATCGGTAGGTTTTTTGATTTTTAACTTTGATTTTATGACGAGGTAATGGATATCATGCCATCAGCGACTAGGGTGGAGCTTGACGTGGTGGTGAAATGATGGCCGAAGTTGCTTGGAAGAGATGAGATGAGATATGGAATGTGGAAGGGCTCGATAGAGTAAGAAAGGAGGAGGAAGAATGGAGCATATGACATAAGGTTTTATCGAAAAAACTTGAAGAATAGCATGTTGGGTAGAGGAGGGATCGGTTGGAATTTGGTGTAATTCATGGGTATACCGGTCAGTTTCTAGCGTACGATGAGGGATCCGTTATGGGCTCTTCGCAAGGGTTCGGTTGTTTAGTTAAGTGGGAGAGGGATCGGTGTGGAAGTTTGATGAAAGAAAAGGATTGGTAGAGTTGGTTAGCATGGAGGGGCTAAGCAAAGGGATCGGCAAGGATCATGTAGGGAAAGGGATCAGCTGTTTTTTTGCTCTGCTATAGGGATCCACTATATAGGGATCGACATATATGTACTTGGCTAATTTTAGGCTTTGAATTGAACTCGAAAACCAATCCATAATTACTTGTTTGAGCAATTATAACCAATTCCATCCCAATAAACTTAAACATATGACGATGATGAACAACATGACTTGCATATTCACTATTGAACTCGAAATTGAACAATCAAATCGTTGGGACTTAGAACATGAACTAAAATTTAACATAAGGACTTTAATAATGGATTTCACACTTTGATATGCCGATGATCGATCTCAAAGCTTATACAACTGATCAATCTATTTGTTGATTGAGACAGTCAGCGATGATGGTCACTTTGGTCAGAATCCAAAGTCTCGTCATTTAACTTTTCTTTTTTATTTTAATTTGCTTATCTTTTCACTACATGACACCGCATCACACTAGTTTACACTTAGCACAAGGGACAGGTAAACTTTTCTAATCTCGATTATCTACTGAGTATAGTTGACATGGACTTCAGGCATTCAGAGCGCCTAGCTACAATGTCTTCCACACCAAACTCACAACATAGTAATCCTCAAGCCGTGTCAAGTTCCCCTACTATATCTGGCAACCTTTCCCCTAGTCGTCAAGCTGAACAAACGGAAGTTTTCGGCCCATCGATCGACCTTTTCTTTGATGTTTACGTCCTTTCGACGGAAGATATAAATCCTGCCCTTGACGTTGTGGAAGGCGCTATATTTTTAGATAACCTAATAGATTCTCAAGCCTCTAGAATTGGTGAGGCCGCTCTTCGCAGACTACGTTCTAGACATGGGATTCCCTTCGAAGACGTTTTGGTTCCTTCGGTGAATGATAGGGCTGATTCGCCTTCGGAGGGGTATACAGCATGCAATAAGTTCATGTGCTAGGCCGGATGCATGTCGCCCTTCAATTCTTTTATCCGGGAGATGCTAAAATATCTTGGAATAGCTCCTACTCAACTACACCTGAACAGCTATGCCTTTCTCCATGACATTTTCTTACTATTTATGAACGTCCTATTCCACCCGCCAACTCCTGAGGACATCGGTTTATCTACAACTTCAAACAACAGACAGGGAGCCTTTCCTACATTATCCTCGAGCCTTCGCCCAATTATCAAGTCTTAATGGGTGCTTAGAACAAGCTCAGCCTCTTCGAACACGAATGTTTCTATATTCGATGTCCGCCTGACTTTGCAAGGCCATGGTTGGAAGGACGTAAGTGTTATCTTTGCTCTATTCTCAAATTCTTTAACCCAAGTCATATCCTAAATCAACTAACATTCTAAAAATCTACAAGTGTGCATCACGTCTAGAGGGCGATATTCTTCCTAAGGCAATCTCTGCAATTCATGCCACCCTGGTCGAAGATAGGGATATTGGACTTTTTGTAACCGATGAATGGTTATCTCTATTTGGGTTACTGGAGAAAGTTCGCAGCATTGGGCTTCTAGAAAGCGCTGCGCTACTAGGATATGCTGCAGAACAAGAAGGTGATATCAATAACCCTGTCGTGCCCCCAATCGAGGGGACTTAGGATGATGTCGAAGAGGGCAAAATTAGGGGTGCCAAGACCAATGAGCCTGGCGATGATGATGCAGGTCCAGGCAATGTGCCTATGCTCGAACCTTCACAAGGTGCACAACCTCACATGCCATCTAGAAGAAGAAAAAAGCTTGCATATAAAGTCCGTAGGAAAAAAACGGCTAAGGAGCATGAGTTTATTATCACTTCCATCGACGAAGAGTCATCCACCCAACGTTTAGAAAGCTCGATGAAAGGGCTTTCAAATCTCCAAATCCCAGATGACATCATGACTTACCCAACATTAGTACTGAGGGGCTCAATTCTCACACTAGAAGTGGTGACGACATTCTTTCCACCGACAAAGGAGAGAAAACTCCTACGAGCATGGCTGTAGCAACTAGTCCATTAGGGGGACACTAGGACACTCACAATCACGTGCACTTCACCACACGATCTCCATCTATCTTTTGTATAATGGTCACTTATACACTTTTGTTTCGTTTTTGTAGGTGTGATATCTCAATCTCGAGCTTTTGATTGCTTGAGCGGCTCCTCGACGCAATGCGGGTCCAGTTGTGATTCAAAATTGGGTAGGTAGAGAGAGGGATGATGGTCAAGAAAGAAGTCGTCGTTCGAGGGAATCTTCATCTTCTAAACATAAGTCCCAATATCAGTCGTCCCATCAGGAAGTTTAACCTAATCTTCCTATGCACAATGGCGATCAGATCTCTTTCCATGGTCCTCAAGTTACCGTACCTCCTGCGCAGTATTCTGGTTCATCTAGATCCAAGTAGTCCCATGACTACAGGTCTAGCAAACGTCTAATCGTCACTTCTGATCCACCTTTGCCGACTACAACTCCTGAAGCTCCCACAGCATAAAAATTGGCCGAACTTAACGTCAATTTTCCAAATATTTGTTTTGACGGGCTTAAGTACCTCTCCTCCATTCATAGAATCCCAGGGAATGCTAAAGCAAGTTCTCTCACATGCATTAACGACATTTTTGTATAACATGCATCATTCCATCACTTAGCAGCGAAGACCTCTGAGGTGTCTATTGAGAGACAGCATGAAATCGATTGTCTCAAGCTAGAGGCGATCCATGATAAAGATATAATTAAACATCAGGGCACTGAGATCTCGGACTTGATGGTGAAGCTGACCAAGGCAGAAAAAAGTGCTAAGGAAACATCTGAGGCGGTGAGTCATCTAGAAGCTGCCCACTAAAAGGAACTTGATATCGCCCTCAACTACTGCGATGCGCTTGCCTTGGAAAAGTTACCTTGCAAAAGGAGAAAATATTTTGGTCCGTTGCGTTGAGAAGCTTGAAGAACTTCTTAAGAAGGAGAGGGAAGAGAAAATTGAAGCTCAAGAGGAGTCGCAAAGATATTGCGAAGAGGCCGTTGAAGCCCAGAATTTGAAGATTAAGCTTGATGAGCAATTTTCTCAAATTAAAGTCCTCAAGAAGAGGCGAGCAAAGCAGGCCACTATGAGATGAGAGAACGGCTCGGGTAGAGGATGCCAAAGAAGCCGATCGAAATGAAATCAAGGACATGTTCGATCCCTTGATAATTGAATACAATGCTAAAGTCCTTATCCACCGTGATTTGAGATTTCTTGGTGAGGGTTATCTTGAGTCACTCGTCGATGCCTGGGAATACATTGTTGAAATGAAAAAGATAACCCTCGGCGAAGCTGAGTTAGATGAAGAGAAACTAGTATGGGAGATACTTCACGAGGATGAACCTCTAGACCTTGCTGCTGCAAGGATTCGATATTTCGACATTTTAGCACCCTCCGGAAATGGGAAAAACACTACCGAGTTTTCAGAGTCTGATCCCAAAGGCTCCTCTTCTCTTTAAGCAGCCGAAGCATTAGTTGCTCTCGGCCAGAGACAGGATCTAAGCTATGATCCGAACAAACCCGGTTGTTTGCGCCAAAATTGGTCACAAACCCCAAATGTCGTGAAAGCACCAGTGTATGAACACAAATCAACAGATTATAATCACAGATCAAAGATCTAAGTAATGTAGAGGATAAACGTGAATAATAATAAACTTAAAACGGAAAGAAATAGACAGAGAC
Organism: Allium fistulosum; assembly: GCA_030737815.1. NCBI lineage: Eukaryota > Viridiplantae > Streptophyta > Magnoliopsida > Asparagales > Amaryllidaceae > Allium > Allium fistulosum. The sequence goes on along the minus strand of CM060902.1, from coordinate 1,360,242,097 downwards.
ACGAGATTTATAGTGGTTCGGCGATCTTGCCTACGTCCACTCTGAAGTTGATGACTTTATTGATGTTCACTTGTTGATTACAATTGATTACAATGGATTGCAGTAAGTTATAGTTCTGAAACTTGAGTACAACAACAGTGAAATTCGTTTGCCGTAGCAGCAATGGAGTTTAGAATTGGATCCGGCAGAGTCTCGGCGTTGGAGAATTCAAAGAAGAAGAAGATCCCTTTTGTGTTGGCCCTGAGGGTCTATTTATAGGTGTAGGAGGCTGATATTTCGCTCAGATCTCGGGAGACACCTTCTGGCACGTGACTAGGCCCGCGCGCACAAGCCCGTGAAGTTTTGGTCTGATCCGTGATTGATACGAACATATTTCGTATCGATCAGGATTTCATCCAATGGAGTCGAAATTTGGCGTGGACATTCTTTTGCATGTACGTAAGCTTCTGTGAAAATTTCATAGCATTTGGACTTGTAGATTAGAAGATACGATCGATATGAATTAGGGTCTTCGGTTGGCTGTTTCATTCGACTCCCTTATTTCGACTCGGTTCTGTTTGACTCGATCACTCCGAATCGATGGGCACGTGTAATCTGGAGATGACATGGCGAGCCTTCCTTGCATCGATCTAGTTTCCTCGCCGAGTTAGCCGAGTCATCGCTGATCTTCGCCTTGTTCGCATCGAAGTCCGTTGCCAACTTCGAATCGATCAACAGCAGTCCCCTTCATATCGAGGCACTTGTCTTGTTCGAATCGATGGGAGGTGGCCTATTTCGCATCGATAAGAGTGACCCACCTAGATGGATTCGAATAGCGGCTCCGAGATGGAGTCGAACTAGATGGATTCGAATTAGCGGCCAGGCGATGGACTTGAACTCGATCGAGTCAAACAGTGGTTCTCTGATGGATGCGAAGCGGAGCGAGTCGAACAGAGGGTCTCTGATGGATGCGAAGCGGAACGAGTCGAAATGTGACTCTCTGATGGATGCGACGCGGAGCGAGTCGAAATGTGACTCTCTGATGGAAGCGAAGCGGAGTGAGTCGAACATAGGCTCTTTTTATTCAATTTTGCATCGATCGTAACTTGAGCATATGAACTCGGATTGACTTGAAATTTGGAACGTCGATTCTCATAGCTTCGCTTGTCGTGTCATATCAATTTTAGCTTGATCCGGACTCGGACAAAATTCGTCGATATCCATAGTGAACCTGCGTATAACCGATTTTCTAGGCGAATTGTCTTTGGTCTCTAGTCAAGTTCCTGGTATCACGGCCTTGCCAAAAGGCAGGTTAACATTTGCCCCCCAAAACATGCCTTGTGATAAGAAAGTGTATTTTGTAATGCCATGAGCTGGATGTTCGTATCATGTTGATGACCTGCAAAGAAATTGATAGTCTTATCTGACCACAAATAACGATCGTTCGAGATCGTATGTCATTTGAGGTGGTATGTGACCGTTCGCGGTCGGATGCCGTTCGCGGTCGGATGGTGACCGTTCGTGGTTGGGGTGTCGTTCGAGCCAATTTGTGATTGTTCGCGATTGGGTGTCGTTCAAGGCGAATTGTGACCGTTCGCGGTCGGGTGCCGTTCGAGGCGAATTGTGACCGTTCACGATCGGGTACCGTTCGAGGCGAATGGTGTGTGTGCCCGGGGGGACTTAGTGTCAGATTTCATGTTCGAGTGAGTTACTGAGTTGCTTGTTATGGCGGTTTATCGCCATCTCAGAGCATGCCTGAGGATCGTTCGTGGTCCCGTACATGTGTAAGTAGCTTAGCCGTTATGGAATCATAGATAGTGGATTTTTATTTAAAATAAGTCTTCCAACAGAAATCTCAAACAAAATCGAGTCTGAATATGAGAAACAAAAAACAAAAGCAAAGCAGGGACGTCAAAGTGCAAACACCTACATTGCAGCGATTTATAGTCATATCAGAGCATGCCTGAGGATCATTCGCGGTCCTGTACATGTGTAAAAAGACTTAATCGCGTTGGTGTGGAGTTTATTACTTATTCGTCATTATCCCAATCAATTGATGATGAGTTGACGCCTCGATCCCGAGCCGTCCCCAGTAGGTGTATGTGGTGGTCCCTCCCGTTCCACCGTTGTTACTTGCCTCTTTACATATTGTGATAGCAGGCCATTCTGGATGTGTCCCGCAACCTCATCCTTCAAGTGTCTGCAATCATTCGTGCTATGACCGTTCAGCTCGTGGAATAAGCAGTACTTGTCTGATCTTCTTTCATTGCTGGTCGGATCCCTTCTCATTGGTCTTCGATAGGGAATCTGCCCCCTAGTATCCTGGTAGATTTGCTCCAAAGTCTCATTCAACTCCGTATAAGAGGTGAACCTTTGTTCCTTTCGCGGCCGCATCGGTCCATCATCCTTATCCTCTTCCTTTCGTTTCCCTTTACCAGTTCCTACACCTTTTTCAGGAGGATTTTCGCCCTTGACCGCATAAACATCGACTCCTTCTCCTTCCTCTCTTTCGGCATTTGCATCCTCTAATCGTAAAAATCCTTCAGCCTCATGATAAAATTCTCCTAGATCCATAGGGGGATCCCTTGTTAACGAATTCTTGAACTCTGTGCCGTCAGCTATGCCAGATACAGCTGCCATCAAAACCATGGATGGATCGGGTCGATCCACCGATGCTTCCGCTGCATTGAATCGCGTTAGAAAGTTTCTCAAAGACTCCCCGGTTCTTTGCTTCAGTGCTGCCAAACTCATCAAATTTTTGGGTCTTGAAATGTGAACCCTGAACTGCCTCATGAACCTTTCGGTCAAATCGGTCCATGTTCCAATGGAGCCGCTCTCCAGCTGTCTAAACCATAGTGCTGCGATGTCTGTCAGATACAATGGAAAGCATCGGGCCATGACTTCCTGTGATGCCCCCAGCACTTCCATGTGCCTTATATACCTCGTCAAATGGACTGCAGGATCCGTCCTTCCATCGTACATTTCCAATGATGGTAGTTTGAATTCTGGTGGATTCCTAGCTTGCCTGATTGTAGGAGCAAAGGGACTCCTATTCACATCCTCCAGATCTCTATTTACTAATCCGCCTCTCATGGCTCGTCTGACCATCTCCGCCAATCTATCACTATCTCCAAGTTGTAGTCCTTGTCCGTCGTTTCCGATTTGCCCCCCGAGTTCACGAGGGATTCCTGGAGTCTATTCTCCTGAATAGCCATTCGCTTCTCTATCAACGTCGCACTGCGCAGCTCCTCCTGGTACTGCTCCTGGGATTGGGTCAACATGCTCTGGGTAAGTGCCTCCTAGTTATAGGGCTGTGCTACACGTTCCTACTACGTTCTGAACTCTGGTTGCTCCTTGATTTTGCGCTCCAAGCTTCCCAATCTGAAGAAGCAAGTTCTGGATCATTTCCTCTTGTCTTTTCATCATTGTCTCTATCTCATCCCTGGTGATGAAGATTGATGTCTGATTTGCACCTGAGGAAGCCTCTTGACTCCCTTCATGCTGACCTCTCTCCACCCTTTGTCTTCTATTTGATTGCCTTGTCATAGCTTTTCAGATCTGAATTCTTTAAGCCTTCAAATTCAACTTCCAAACGATAGGATTCCTGAAGTAGCCTTCTCAGTGAAAGCACCAAAGTGTTTGCGCCAAAATTGGTCACAAACCCTAAATGTCGTGAAAGCACCAGTGTATGAACACAAATCAGCAGATTATAATCACAGATCAAAGATCTAAGTAATGTAGAGGATAAAAAGTGAAGAATAATAAACTTAAAGCGGAAAGAAATAGACAGAGACATGAGATTTATAGTGGTTCGGCGATCTTGCCTACATCCACTCTGAAGTTGATGACTTTATTGATGTTCACTTGTCGATTACAATTGATTACAATGGATTGCAGTGAGTTTTAGTTCTGAAACTCGAGTACAACAGCAGTGAAATTCGTTTGCCGCAGCAGCAATGGAGTTTAGAATTGGATCCGGCAGAGTCTCGGCGTTGGAGAATTCAAAGAAGAATAAGATCCCATTTGTGTTGGCCCTGAGGGTCTATTTATAGGTGTAGGAGGCTGATATTCGCTCAGATCTCGGGAGACACCTTCTGGCACGTGACTAGGCCCGCGCGCGCAAGCCCGTGAAGTTTCGGTCCGATCCGTGATCGATACAAACAGATTTCGTATCGATCAGGATTTCATCCAATGGAGTCGAAATTTGGCGTGGACATTCTTTTGCATGTACGTAAGCTTTTGTGAAAATTTCATAGCATTTGGACTTGTAGATTAGAAGATACGATCGATACGAATTAGGATCTTCGGTTGGCTGTTTCGTTCGACTCCCTTATTTCAACTCGGTTCTGTTTGACTCGATCACTCCGAATCGATGGGCGCGCGTAATCTGGAGGTGACGTGGTGAGCCTTCCTTGCATCGATCTAGTTTCCTCGCCGAGTTAGCCGAGTCATCGCTGATCTTCGAATCGATCAGCAGCAATCCCTTCGTATCGAGGCACTTGTCTTGTTTGAATCGATGGGAGGTGGCCTATTTCGCATTGATAAGAGTGACCCACCTAGATGGATTCGAACAGCGGCTCTGAGATGGAGTCAAACTAGATGGATTCGAATTAGCGGCCAGGCGATGGACTTGAACTCGATCGAGTCGAACAGTGGTTCTCTGATGGATGCGAAGCGGAGCGAGTCGAACAGAAGGTCTCTGATGGATGCGAAGCGGAGGGAGTCGAAATGTGACTCTCTGATGGATGCGAAGCGGAGCGAGTCGAAATGTTACTCTTTGATGGAAGCGAAGCGGAGCGAGTCGAACAGAGGCTCTTTTTATTCAATTTTGCATCGATCGTAACTTGAGCATATGAACTCGGATTGACTTGAAATTTGGAACGTTGATTCTCATAGCTTCGCTTGTCGTGTCATATCAATTTTAGCTTGATCCGGACTCGGACAAAATTCGTCGATATTCATAGTGAACCTGCGTATAACCGATTTTCTAGGCAAATTGTCTTTGGTCTCTAGTCAAGTTCCTGGTATCACGGCCTTGCCAAAAGGCGGGATAACACCGGTTATCAATCTAAGGTGCTAACCCCTATTCTGGAAGGGAGCACTTTAGCGAGAACTGAGAGTCGGTCGGATGCAGGTATTCCTCTTTACTCTCCACTTTTCGAGATGTTTCGTTCTTCATGCCAAATATTCATGGGCTTATCCTCTTATTTCCACGAATCCGCAGGTCTTCCGGGTCCCAGCCAAACTTCAAAAAGTGATGCCACCATCGAGAAACAATCGACGTCTATTGAGATTTCGTTGGCCGTCGATGCTCCAAAGCCCAACGCTCAATTATCAGAGCACTTGATGATGATAAAGCTGAAGATACGTCATTTCCTGATGAGTCGGATGACGTTGTAATTACTGGCACCACTAAACATACCGATGAGCTAAGCTTAAAAGAGCGCATCGAGAGGGAGGAATTGTTGAAGAAAAAAGGTAAGGTTGAACTTGCCGACGTGGACATTTTTGATCCAAATCTCGTCCCATCACAAGTCATTCCACTCGTTGGGTCGATTCCCAAAGAACGCCCTCCAACCATTGAAAGCTCTCCTGCCAATGGCGGTAAAGGATTGAGGAAAAGGATAGGCGGAAGCTAGGGCGGCGCCGCTCCTAAAAAATCCAAGAAAGAGTAAGGACAAAAGAAATAGTCGTCGCTTTGGCTCAGTTTGCACATAGCTTGTATAGTTGTTTTCTCATTTGTTAGCTGTGATTGTGCAGGTACGACCCTCGTTTTTTGAATAAACTTATATCACAATTTTGAAGTTTAATATGAAAATAAAAGTTTATTATTTCTTATTGAACTCTTGTGTGAATTATTATTTAAGTAGTTTGAGCTATTACTTTTCCATTCAATATACTTGTAATTCGTTGCTCGTTGATTGGAATGATAATATGTTAATTTTATCCTAAGGCCTCCATGCGATCGTGGCCTTGAGTCGTACCAAACACACGGCTTGAGCCCTAATGTTATGCTATCGAATTCAACGGTTTGAGTGATTATACTCCTACCCTCAGTCTCAAGTTAGCAGAATTAGACGGTGAATGGTCGAATTCCATCCTTAGCGAGTTTATACTCCTCCTGTTGATTTCATGCCGGAGTTCACGGAATAGTTAATGGTTGAACTGCACTCGTCTATTTGTTTATACTCATATCCACACTCTAGAGATAAGAGTTAGTTAGCGGGTGGTCGAATCGCACCTGGCTTGTATTTATACTCTAGTCCAGCTTTGGGGACTTAGAGTTATTTTGGAAAATAGTCGGATCGTACTTTCCTTAATTGGTTGATTTACCCTAACATCCGGGGTTTGACTTAGTGAGCGATCAGCCGTATCACGATCACTTTTAATTCATGACTGTCCTATCACTCGATGGGATTAACTTGGTTATCGAATGGTTGAGTCACATCCATTCCTTATTATGTACTCCGTACATCGGGTAGTAAACGAGAATTATCAAATGAATGGTCGGATCACGTTCATTATGTTTAGTTCAATCGAAAACTAACGTAATTGGCTAGCTCCAAACTCTGGGAACCTGCTTGGACATGTCAACATCAGTCAGTTTTCTAATGTAACTAACATGTAATGCTATAACAAACACAGATAAAGAGGAATTTCAAAACTTTTTTTGTTAAATGGAAAGAAATGACATAATTTGTCTTATTACATATCTAGAAAATAAGATGCTAAAGCAAATCCTGAAATTACATACAACTGAATAGAAAAGAAATAAATTAAGTGAAATAACGTCATAAGTGCTCGCTATTCCATGCCCTTGGAAGTGTGATGTCATCAACAGTCGCTACCTTGAAAGTTCCCTCTCCAAGCCTTTGCTCAATGATATATGGTCCTTCCCAAGTTGGATTCATATGCGACGGGGTAGGAAAACCCGTTTCAGGATGAGATCACTGATTTTGAAGGTTCTAGGTCGGACTTTACTGTTGCAATATCAGACGACTTGATACAGGTGCGCAGCTGCCCTCAAATTAGCTTCTTTACACTTCTTATCTATAAAGTCTAGAGATTCCAAGAGTTCGTTCTGGGATCGTAGGTCACTCGATGAGAAGGAACTTCGAGCTCAACAGGAATAACAGTTTCGGAACCATAAGCAAGGGCGAATGGATTATGACCAGTCGTGGACTTGTGGGTGGTCCTAGAAGCCCATAGTGTTGTCGGGAGTTCATTCACCCACTTGCCTCTAGCATTTTCCAAATGCTTCTTCGGAATGGATTTTATGATTTTTTTTACAGCTTCAACTTGCCCATTCACTTAAGGGTGAGCGACTGCTGCAAATCTCTTTATAATATGATGCCGGCGGCAGAAGTCTTTGAATTCAGCACTGTTGAATTAAGTCCCATTATCCGTTACAATAGTTCGTGGAAGACTAAAACGACAGATGATGTTCCGGACGACGAAGTTGATTATTTTTTGGGTTATGATAATGGATAAAGGTTGTGCTTCGGCCCATTTGGTGAAGTAATCAACTACAACGATAGTGTACTTTGCACCACCTTTAGAGATTGGTAAGGAACTGATAATATCTATACCCCATATGGCGAATAGCCATGGGTTGACCATTTGTGTAATTTCTGTTGGCGGAGCTCTTAGAACTTTTGCATATATTTAGCACTTGTCACATTGCCTTACGTAATTAGCAGCATCTCGATTGATGGTCGGCCAATAATACCCATAACGAAGTATTTTCTTGCTAGAGTTTGCCTCCCAGTGTGATCGCCACATTCCCCTTCATAAACTTCCTTTAGGACTCGTTTTATTTAATCATGAACGATACACCGAAGCAGGGGAACGAAAAAACCCTTTCTGTACATAACTTCTTCCTATATGATATATTGTGAAGCTTTACAAAGGGCTTGTCATTTTTCCTTCCTTCGTTCAGGCAGAACTCCCTATAGCAGATAGTCTTTAATTGGAGCCATCCACGACTCCTTCTCAGGCTCCGTCTCTAGTACCTGGTTGATTTCCATCGGGCTTATGCTCGGAACGTTTAATACTTCGACTGGAACCAAGCCCATCTGTTGTGCATCCCCGGTGCTAGCAAATTTTACCAATGAATCAGCCTCTTTGTTTTGATCCCGAAGAATGTGTGTAATATTATAGTACTCAAAGTCAGCCAACAACTCTTGGACTTGGATAAGGTTCAGAGCAAGTCATTGTCCTTTAGCTTGGTAATCTTCCCTGACTTCGTATACTACCAATTGTGAGTTGCAAAAGATTTTAAGAGACATTATCCCCAGTTCTCTGGCGAGTTTAAGTCCAGCAATCAAAGCCTCATACTCAGATTCGTTGTTTGTTGCAGGGAAATCGAGATTTAAAGCATAGCAAATTGACCGATCTTTGGGAGTTACAAGCACAATTCCAACTCCAGAACAACGATCATTGGATGCTCCATATGTATATAACTTCCATCGTATGGTAGGGGTTTCACTACTCTCTGGGAAATCATCCTGCACAGTAAATTTTGTTATAAAGTCCACCAGTGCCTGACCTTGGATAGCCCTCCGAGGAAGATAAGTGATGTCAAATTGGCTAAGTTCGATATTCCACTTGAGTAACCTTCTAGACGTCTCAGGTCACTGTAGGACCTATCGTAAGGGCAGGTCAGTGTAAAAATTGATAGGGTGTGCCTAAAAGTGCGGAGCTTTCGTGAAGCAATCAACAAGCAGTATGCCAGGTTTCTATCTTTGGATAGTTCCTTTAGCTTCCGTTAATCACTTACTAACATAATAGACTGGTCTCTAGATCTGATTCTCTTCGCAAAGCAACGCGACACTTATAGTGTGTACCAACGCGGCCAAGTAGATATACAAGTCTTCATGATTGACTGGTTTTGACAAGATGGGAGGTCTCTCTAAGTGATTCACCAAAGCTTGGAATGAGTCTTTACAATTCTGTGTCCATTCAAAATTCCTTTTTCCTCTCCTAATCAAGTCAAAGAAAGGAATGCATTTATCGGTAGCTCTGGAAATAAACTGGCTTAGAACGGCAACCTTCCTATTCAGGCTATGTACTTGTTTGATAGTCTTTGGAGCTTGGATATTGCGAATAGCTTGAATCTTCTTGGGATTAGCTTCGATTCCGCGGGCATTAACGATGAAACCCAAGACTTTCATAATGTTATGCCAAAAGAACACTTTAGAGGGCTAATCTTTATTTTGTAGTATCGGAGGATATCGAACATTTCTGCCAGGTCTCTAATGTGGTCGTTAGACCGTCGTGACTTCATGAGCATATCATCCACATATACCTCCATTATTTTTCCGATATGATCTTCAAACATTTTGTTGACTAGGCGTTGGTAGGTCACTCATGCGTTTTTTAGTCCAAACGACATTACCACATAGCAATATAATCCACCATCAGTAATGAAGCTGGTGTGCTCTTGATCAGGAATATGCATCGGGATCTGGTTATATCCTGAGTATGCATCTATGAATGATAGAAATTCATGTCCCGCAATTGAGTCCATAAGTTGGTCGATCCTTGGAAGAGGGAAGCTATCTTTCGGGCATGCCTTGTTCTAGTCCGAGTAATCAACGCATGAGCCTATCCACCTCCTCTTTAAGAGTGGCAGATCTCTCTGGATTCATGCCACACCTTTTTTGTTTCAACGGGACATACCTCGGGTCGGTATTCAATGCATGGCTCACAATGGCAGGAGATATCCCATACATGCCAGAGTGAGTCCAAGCGAACACGCTGAAATTCACTCGGAGAAATCCACCATGTTCTTTTATCATCGGGCGGCTGAGCCGTGATCCGATCTTTAGGACCTGTGATGGCTCGTCGTGGCTGATTGTAATGTCAATCGTCAGTTGGGTTGGTACAGCCTTGGTCTCTTTAGGCTCTTCCTCGTCATCTCTCGAATCTATATCTCTATGGAACCGACTGTGGTGCCCGAGCCAAGACTCGGGCTTTGGTTGTCAATCTTTAGTGGCTTGGATGCGGAAAGACTTATCCACACCCTTACCTTTCTGCTTTCATTGAGCAGCCCTTAATTCAGCTACATAACAGGCATGCTTGGTCACCTGATCACCATGAACAACTCCAACACCATTATCTGTCGGGAACTTCAAAGTCAAACACCATGGGGCTAGAGGTGCCTGGAACTCAGCTAGGACCGGTCGGCCCAGAAAAGCGTTGTATGGAGAGTCAATATCCAAAACAACAAAAAGCAGGATCCGCACTTTCCTACGGTTACCTTCTCCCAACTCCAAGGAAAATTCGACATAACCAACAGCTTCGGTTGTAGCACCGTTAAAGCCATGAATGGGGGCTTTAGATGGTTTCAAGTCCTTGGCTTCCATCCTCATCTGATCATAAGCTTTTTTGAAAATTATATTTATAGAACTTCCACAATCAACTAATATCCTTCTCACTAAAACGAGGCGATTATGACCGAAATGACCATTAGGTCGATTGTCGGAGCTTTCACCGTGTCTGCATCTCTGTTTCTAAACACAATATCATCTACCATTGTACGTTGCTGTTTTACCAAAGCTCCATCTTCCATACTCGAACAACATTCAAAATTCACATGCTTAATCGCGCTAGTGTAGCGCTTCATCTCATGCCAACTCTTATCAACCGGATGTGGTTCTTCGACTATTATATTGATTACCAATCTTCTACTGGTCTACGTGGCTCCTCAGCTCTGTTCAGTGCTTGTCCTCGGTTGGGGTCGGATGTCCCCTGCCCGCCATCCTACGGGGTTTTTACATACTGCTGTAACTTTCTTTCTCGAATCAGCTTTTCGATAATATTTTGAAGATGCATGCATTCATTTGTGTTATGAACATCACATTCGTTAAACCAACAATTTTTTTCGGTCTGTTTCTGCTACTCTGTTGATTCTTTCGAAGGCGACTTCCTGCACTGCATGGTATTGCAGGTAGACAAAAAGATATTCTCTAGAGATGTATTCAGTGACGTGTAAGTATCATACATCGAAATCTTAGGCTTTCCTCGTTCATAATCCCTCTTTCATTCTCGGATCCTATCTCTGCCTTTCTTTTGTTGATTCGGTTTGTTCTGGACATTCACTTGAACTTTTCCAGGGTTATCATTAGACTACTTCACTGCAATATTACTCTGTACTCCCTCTCCACTTGATCGCACAACATTCTTCTTCCTATAGCACCTGGCTTCCTCCTTCCTCAAATATTGAGCCGCCTTTGCATAAAAGCGCTCCAACGTTGCGGGTGGCTTGCCAGCTAGCCAATCGCCAAAATCAGACTCTGGATCAATTCCTCTTATTACGGCCATTAATATTGCTTGGTCATTCGGATTACTGATTTCTGTAACAGTTGTATAGAATCTCTCTAAGTAATCATTCAGCGATTCTCCTGAAGTTGCTGGATAGGGATATTACATCTTTGGGGCGAGTTGTGTGCATACGGAACTACTCCACGAACCTTGTTGCCAAATCATCAAATTTAGAGATCGACCATGGGGTGTAAACGACATTATTGTTATTCCAAAGAGAGTAATAGGAAAACATCGACACTTGGTTGCATCATTTGCTCGTGCAGAATTCATCAGCCATTCATATCTCATGATGTGCTGCCTGGGGTTGGTTTTTCCCTCGTAGACAGGCATCGACGGTGTGTTGAACCTCCTTGGATACTCTACCTATAGGACATTGTCAGTGAATGGGGTATAGCTTCTCAAGATTCCCCAGTCGTCATTGGTCAAGCCTTGGCTCACTCCCACTATCTGTCTAACCATAACCGACAAGTTTGGCATTTGGATAGTTGGTGCCAAGCGGTGGTCATGTACCACCTCACGTAAGTGGTCTGTTCGATGTCTACTGGCCATTCCATGCCTTCTTGGTTCACCATCATCCCAATGTATACCACGTACATTCACTTCATCGTCATTCCGGGGAAGCAATTGGTCAACATTTAACTGAACTCCATCATCTAAATCGGTCGCAGCACTCTAGCTTAAATCCATCATGTACAGGTAAGTTCCCTCCTCTGGAGGAGGGATCGGTACCGATCTCTATGGAGGGATCGGCACTGATCGGTCTGGGCAGATCAAGCAGGTCTGCCTATTGATGCCCTGAAGCTTCTACGCGATATCCGTCCATTCCACGACGCATGTGCCTGTGATACTCATTCGATGAACTAGAACTCTCCAATGCTGAGTAAGGGGTGGGGTCCCTCCTTGCTTTCTCTTGCTGTTGCTAACTGAGTTGGCTCATCAGGTTGATATTGGCTTGAATCTGCTGACTCAATTGTCGATGGCTATCCACTAGCTCTCATCGGATTCTGGAATTCAGCTCTTGTAATGGAATCAGCTGGATTTTGGACTTCAACTGGATCAGCATTCACATCCATTGGTTGACTGTTTGGGCCTCCTTGCTGGATGTTAGCATTCTCGTTTCATTCTGCGTTCTGAGAAGTAGATCTAGTGTTCCTCACCATTGTTGATGGCTTTGCTTATATTTTTGCAAATCTGAATAGAACAAGCAAACTTCTTGAAGATAACTGTGGATCTCCTTCGGGGGATTTATGCAATCCATTAGCAACAAAGGGATCCTAATAAGCTGAGAATCAAGGTTCACAGCGAAAGCACCAAAATGTTTGCTACAAAAATTGGCACACACCCAATAGAAGTTTAGAAGAGATATAAATGAAAAATATAAAATGAAAACAGAGGATAGTAACAAAGAAATAGGAGTAAGTTGAAATAATAACACGCACATAATGATTTATAGTGGTTCGGCGTTGTCTGCCGTCCACTTTAAACAGATTGCTTTATTGATCACTTTATAAACTGAGTACAATAGGAATCATATGAAAATCCTTCGTTACAAAAGAGTATAAAGCAACTAGCAGTATAAAAGTTCCAAAAATGAACAACCATGCCTGTATTTACAGACGAAGATAACCACATATCTCCCTGAAAATTCGACAGAAGAACCTCCAAAACTACATGGACCTACAAGAGGGATCGCATGGCCTAATTCCCAAAGAAGGGGGATCGGTACTGATCCCTTCGTTGGTGGAATTTTGGGGCGTGATCCATATGGTAGCTTCCTCACGCTAAAATATGCTTAGCCTCCAAATTTCATGCAAATTGGATTGGTAGAATTTGAGTTATTGCTTGATCTTTGCTTCAACATGGGTTGCTCGCTGATTCCTGCCGATCCCTACCAAGGGAAGAGTGCTGATCCCTCCGACTTCACCTTCTTGAGGTGTGATCTGGCTAGGTTCCTTAGGATCTCCATATCTTGCTCATAAAATTCCATATGCATTGGACTTCTGGATTTTGAGATATTAATTGTTTTCTATTGAAATGCACTTGCTCCCTGAACCATACCGATCTCAATTATGGAAGTTATTTTATGTCGGTTCCTCCTACATGTTGAATCATATTTCATACTTCGAACATTCTGTCTTGCATATCTATCAGTTCCATTCAACCTCAACTTCATATTATTATTTGTACTTGATTTCTGGGCCTCACAATCATCACTCTGGACTCATCAGCCTTGATAGCAGTCGAATCTAACTTGTCCAATTAGTTCAATATGACCGGGTCAAAATGCCAATAACATATGTCATTAGATGTTTAGCACAATTTGTCCATAATTTTGTTTATAGGTGTTATTTATTGATATGTTTCTAATGTACTTTAAATAATTTTAATGGCATTAGTCACACAAGTACCATGTATTTAAGCATTATATGGCTACTTTGAGCGAATGAAATTCTTTTGGCTCTAGCTATTTACTGAAAATACTGGAATTCAGAGGTCAGTTAGGAAACGGTATCGTAATTAGATCATGGGTCCTAAGAGAAAATTGTTTCTTACTATAGGAAATGAAAAAACCACATCTGGTGTAGTAGCATGATATTAAAAGGAATAGTCATTCTTCTATTACCTAACCAACTAAATGTTACAACTAGACTATGGTGTATTATAATTCTTATTTTGTCTAATATGCATGTCAGCAATAATGTTATTTTGTCTAATATTAATCGGAAAATTTTGAAATAAGTTTGGTACAGTGCAAGGGCTTACTCCTTTCATAATGGGCTTCGGGTATGTTGTGTTATTCGGATTCTAATTTTAATTTTATCAAACCTACTTTTAATCACCAAATTAAGTTTTGCAGTTTTATAACCATCACGACCAGATCAGTTTTATGTTAAAATAAACCCTTTTCAACTAGCATTGAGTATTTATCATTTTGTGTCCCAAGACTTATAGCTATTTTCTTTTAGTCCCCTCTGGGTTTGAATCCACTCTTTGCATGAGCACTCGGTTCTTCATCAAAAGGTTAGGGGACTGTAATGAATTCATTGATGCAGTTTTGTTTCTACTTATGTTGGGATGTTCATAAGGTAAATGACTATTTGTTTGCTAACGAAGAAAATGTAAGTAGTAACGATGGTTGTATGAGGACCCATTTAGCAAGATGGGTGCACATGCAATAGAACAATAGAGTTTAGCTTGATTAAAAAACAGAGATTCAAAATAAGTGGGGATTTCTATGTTCATTACTTATTGTAATAAAGAGAGAATAAATTGACAATGTTTTTGCATGGAATGCGGTGACGATACCCAATGTGTAGCTATAGCTATAAGGATTATGACAAACTAAAATACATACCTATTCAGCTCAGTTTTACAACTAAATGCGATTGCATTTGCCAGGACCAATTGTTTTTAAAGGCTCGAACAGATCAAATGCAGTATAATTTAGAACTGCATCACATTAGCCCATATTTTCTTTGTATCATTTTCCTTTTATGTCATGAGTACTGTCAGAAAATAATTTAACATCTCAAAATAGTATATTACGTGTATGTTTGATCAAAGTAAACCTTTAAAGTCAACAATTGCAATGGATGCATTTGGACATCTGTTTGATTCGAACATTGTTTTAATAAAACATTTAACATAGTAAGAACTAGGAATGGCAATAGGGCGGGTTGGGGTGGGTTTTTAGTGCCACATACCCATCTAGATCTCGCCCCAAACCCGCCCCGTAGACCCGGTGCGGGTCAGGAATTTTGCCCCGTACCCGGCACCCGTACGGATCAGGATAGACCCGACCCGTCCCAAGACCCGATGAGTCAAAATTGTGTACCAACATACATATATTTATTTGTTTATACTCGTTATCACCAAATAATACATGAAATACAAATAACAATGTGTCTAAGGGAAGTTAATAAAAATGATGTCTACAATAGCAATTTAGAAAATATATACATATGTTATCGTATAATTATCAATGACGCAACTTAATACTCTAATTTTTTTCTATAGATTATTGATTGGAACATTTTAATATCCATACTAGAATCACTTATATCTAAGAAGATTAATAAATCATTATAGTAATAAAGTAGTTTCATGGGATGTTAGTAGTGTGGATCGGGTTGGGGCGGGTCAGCCGAGCCCCGACCCGACCCTAGACCCAGAGCACTCAAGAACGGATGATGGGTCAACCCGCCTCAATGACCCAACGAGGCGAGTCTGGAGGGGTCAAAACAGGAGTGGGTCTAGGGTTTTCCATTGCTTTCTTCTACTCTATGCCTGCTATAGTCAAACTAGATTGATGTTATATAGTTTTTATAACATTTAAATTCATGCTACATCCGGCCTATATATTAATTTCAGTTTTCAAAGTTTTTCTCTCTTTATTTTACACTAAAATGAACCGATTTCTTCAACTTTCAGACATGAGTTCATTTCTTACTTCCAGTTGGAGTGGAATTACGATTAGACATGTTATTTACCATACAGAAGCAGTTTCTATAGAGTTTGTACCGTCAATATTCTTTGTATTAATTCGTCCTTTATATATGTAAATCGTATCATTTCAGTCCAGATCCATCATCAACTACTGTCATAATATTGACTTTTTATGTGAAAAAAAATAATACATATCTCTCTTTATATAATATTTATTTTTATTTTTATGTGATCTCACTTTTTTGCTTTGAATCATATCTCCCTCGCTATGTGCTCGAGTACAACAAATTTAAGTTTTAGCGTCCAAGTTCTACGATTTAAGTTTACAACCCATGTTCAGCCTTCATTACCGAAAACAATGCAAAATCTGTACTTTTATGTTACCTTTTGATGAGTTTATGTTTGATATATACCATATTGTTTTGTCTACATTAATTATCCATAGAATTCCAAGGATTATTTGAATGATTCAACCGATAAAACTTAAACTTTCTATTCTTTCATCAAGTTGTAACCCTGTTTAGATCAAATTCGTCGACAATTACATAGAAACTAGCTTTAGTCCGTGTGCGAAGCATGAATTCATCTTAGTTTACTATGTAAAGAATGGGAGAACACAAAATATGTGGAGCACGGTGATAAGGGAATAAAGAACTAATCTATAATAAAATAGTATAGATAAATTGAAATGGAGTATGGCCTAACAAGTATAGAAAACAGTCAATGAAACAAATGAGAAATTAATTGTAAAAGAGGAAAAGTCGCTATCTACGGGTGTAATTCTAGTTTGGCATATGGAACAAAGAGAGAAGACAAATTGTGTGGAGTAAAAAAGACAAAAGAAAAAAGTAGTCATCTATAACAGCATAGTAGATTAACATCTAAATCACAGGAATTGCTGATACATACAACTACTGCATTATTCAAAGAATGCATGCAGTAATACGTTCAAAGAGTCTGATAGCCTTTGATATTTCTTCGGTTATAGCTGATTGCGCAAACAATCATCAGCACAATACCGCAGAATAAGCCATATCCCCACCAATTTTCCAGAGCATCGAATTTCCCTACATTAATATATACAGATACATAACATTCTCTACTGAGCTTATAATATATCTATGTCCATGATAAAATAATTACAGTTCATATAACAGATAGTAAAATATGCAGAAGAGGAACTTACATGGCATGGTTAAATGTTGAAAAATAGTATATTTTGCTTCTTGAGGCGTTTCTTCAGCGATTAGGAGATAGAATAGTCCCATAACTCCAGTATGAAGTTGACTGCTGCTATAATTTGATACGTGAGTTAAAATTTCTCCATCTGAAATTTTCACTGAGCCAGGTTTAGGATAGCAAGTTGACATTCCTACAATGTATCCTTCTTCATTTCCAGCTTCCGTTCCACCTCCGTATGTTGGAACTGATGAACATAAAAGTCTTCCATCCTGATGATTTTTTAATACAAATTTAAAATCTTGTAACTGTCCAACTCTGAATTATGCAATGCAATGCAATGCCAATTATGTAACCGTAAGAATTTAGAATATGCATGCGGTAGCTAAGGATCACTGCTTTACGGAAACCATGTTGAATATGGGCAATGTACATATTCGTCGCTTATAATGCGTTATCAAATGGAATTAGAGCTTGAGTCTAATGTCTTTAAAAGAACCTAGAACCCAGTGCATTCGAGGCTTTGTGCAAAGTAAAAGCTACTAAAACACACCAACTCTTCTCAAATACACAGAATTGGTTAGAGTATGTGATTTACCTGCAAATTTTTTTAGAAGTATTTCTACACAGTTAGATTGTGAAGAAAATAAAAGAACGATCATAAATTTGAGTTGGAATTTTCTTCTAATCTTTTCCATCACTAGATTCACTAAAATCTTTTACAGAATAATCAAAATAGAATCTCAAACTCTAATTCTTTATATTAATTTATGATTGCCACAACTAGATAGTAACCGATAGATATATTGTTATATATTTTCAAATTAAGCATAATTAATATATATGTGTGTGTTTATACATACATACATGTGTGTGTACACACATACATACATGTGTGTGTACACACATACATATATGTAAACACACACATATACACATACATATGTATGACAAATATATACGTATACATATACATGTGCGCACACACACACATATGTGTGTGTGTGACATACATATATGCATATGTATATAAGTCATACATATGTATATGTATATATGTATGTGTGTATGTATTTACATGTATGTGTATGTGTTTATACATACATGTATGTATATGTGTGTATGTATATAGAGCTAGGATCGGCTACGCCTCAGTTTTGCTATACCTCAAATATCTTCGATTTCAACCACAATATATTATTTAATTCGAAACATGCAGTTGAAATTAGAGGATTTGAGGTGTAGCAAAAGTGAGATGTAGTCGATCCTTGCCCATACCACTACCGATTTATAGCACGCATTACCATCCCCTTCTTAACCATCCAACAATGGAATCTCACTATCGATTTGCAACCTCTACAACCAATATGACTGCTTGAAATAAAAGCGTATGACTACCAAAGATTTTTCGTTTATAACACGCATAATGAAAACAACATTATTGTAATAAAATTGTTTTCCCGCATCAAATATTTTGAAAATAAAAAGTAAATATATTTATTTATTGGATGCACGTGCGTTTATACTAGTTACAAATAATAACACTCCATCATGATACAAATACCACTAATAGCTCCTCAATCCTTATAGAGTCAAATTGATTCACCAACGTCCAAACCACCTAAATATCCATGTTCATCAATCAAACTTGCATCCAAAACTTGCTTAGAAGTGCTTATAGTACAACCGAAACCTTTGTATAGATCTAGGAAATGAACCTGAAGGAGTGTGTACTGGTCCCACAACATACATCTAGGTCGGTAGCAAGAAATGTGTTTTATTCCATCACTGTGATTCGAGAACTCTGCACCTTGTCATTTCAATTTGATAATCAATCACCCGACCACCCCCTTTAGGATGCAGTCTTTTCTACTATCATGTAAAAGTTATCACATCCTTGTTTTACATAGAACTTCAATGTTTTCCCTCCATGCTTTAGCAACTCCTCTAATACAGAAATTTCACTTTTTTTTTTCAACCGTCTGATTGAAATAAGATTTTTTGTGATCATATAAACATGTCTAACTCCCATTAATATTATTTCTTTCCCATGTGACGTTTTTGATTCAACTGAATTGATATTTTTTACGTACGTTTCACAACCATAAGCCGATTCCACCTTCCATGTTTTCTCATTGTAATAAATGAATACTTCTTTATGTTTTAATATATGGAAGAAGCACGCATCCGAATTTAGTATGCCTTTTTTAATCTTTACCTTAATGCAAAACACAGATTTGTCATCTTCGGTACCAACGTCTGGCTCTTGGTCACTGTCTCTTCACCATGTTTCCTTTTCTCTATCTTTAATGCCTTCGATAGCCCTAGATCTCCCTTGAACTTGTTGCAAAAACATTGCACACAACCCAGGTTTTAACATAGTAGCATGCTTCTTCAATCTCCTTATTATGTTTTCATTTCTTTCTTTTGGATGATTTTATTCTCCCATCATAAGTCGTTCAGTTAATTAACATTATTCCCTTTCTAATGAAATTAAACTTAGAAATAAATGTGATTTTCCTCTTCATCATTGAGATTTATGCTTCTCATCTTCTCTTTAGGTGAGTTACTAATAACCGAATTCACTAAAACAATTTCATTCGATTTTGAGTTGTCCAATGAGACCACGAACGTCTCCAAACTTTTTGACAATGATCGAAGCATATATTTCAACATCCACTTTGTAGTTGATGTCGCTTATTGATTCGTGATAACTTGAAATCTACTGACATATTAACTAGTTGATTCGCCTTTCATTAGTTTCAGATTCACTATTTTTCTTATTAGTGACGTCTTATACGTCATTCATTTTTTTTAATAAACTCGATAAGTTTCCTTCATACAACACAAATCGATGTTTCGTTAGCAACAATAATAAATACCAAAATTTCCAAAAAAATCACATATAGTTTCATAGCATACCCATCCATTGTCTTCCATTTTTTCCTTCCTTAGATTAATTAATTGGTTCCTTGCTTCCAATGATAACATATATGTATTCCAATGATTTGTGAATATCATTTAGTCTTTGACCCTTGCTGTTAGGAAATCAATTCCTTGGTTTCGATGATCACAACTATGCAATGGAAAATAAATGTACATATACAGGAAGTTGATATAGAAACATCACCAAAGAGACAAGAACAAGACTCAAAAGAAGTATCAAGAGGCTACAAGTCGAGAGAATCGAAAAAGATATGACACAGACACAAGAAAAGCAACATGCACTAATCCAGACGTCTGAGTGCACAGACCAGACGTCTGGTTAAGTTCTCTGGTTCACAAACACAGAAGAAACCAGACGTCTGATCCTAAACTCAGACGTCTGACATACATCCAGACATAAAACAGAAGTAAAGACCAGACGTCTGGTTTATAAACTCAGACGTTTGAAATGCTACCAGACACAAAAAATATATGAAGGCTAGACGTCTGAGGTCACTTTTCAAACGTCTGAAAATAGGCTCGACTGTGTAATTTCAAACTCCAACTGTCACATCCGAAGAGACACATCCGCTCCTCCTCACTGCAACTCTTCATCACCAACAGGAGCAACTATACAATGACTGCTAATGAAAGCAACTATACACAGAGACTCTTTATCACTATAAATAGCATCAGGAATTCAAGAGAAAGTTTCCACCTTACTTACTTACGCTTTTATCTCTTATACTCTGATCTATTCCTGATCTCCAAGCAATCAACTACCTGTATTTAACTCTTCCATATATACAGAACTCCTCGTTCAAATATTCTCTAGATAGATATATATATTGGAAGCATTTGTACTCAATAGTCAACATCCGTGTTATAGAACACATTCTTGACAAAGAAACTCTGCTATTGTAAACTTGTTCCTCCGGACCAAGTGAAGGTTAGTTGAAAGGAAATTCCGAAGAGGAGCTTCGGGACTGGACGTAGGACGGGAGGTCCGAACCAGTATAAAATCCTGGTGTGATTATTTTCATTTACTTTACTACAATCACTTATCAAGTTATATTATATAGTTAGCTGCTTATACTTGCATATATATATATATATATATCCTATACGATCCACTCATATAGACTTTCACTTGCTTCCAATACAATCCTATTTCTTTCGTTTAATATCTCCCTAGCGACTCCTCCATACCCAGATTTCTTTATAAAAAATTGTACGAGGCTCTCATACCTAGGGCTGTCAATGGGTACCCGAAAAATTCGATATCCGTTTGAATCTGTATTCGAAAATATGAAAAGTATCTATTATCCGAAAAGCGGATACGGATATCTGATATCCGAAAAGCTTTTCGAATACAGATATGGTTATTGTGATATCCGTATCTGAAAAATATATGTCCGATTAACTGATGTGTGTGTGTGTGTATATATATTTAATTAAAATTATATTTAATTATCACATTTTTTATTCCTTGGTTTTTTCATGAACATTAGTACAAAAACTATTTTATGTTGATCCAAACCTTTTCATTTTATTTTAAATTTATTGATTATGGGCGGAGCGGATAAATATCTGATATCCATCCGTATTCGAAAATTAAGCGGATACAGATATCCGATATCCGAAAATGATTTCGGATACCTACTTTGATGTTTTCTTAAGGAACTCTACATAATTAAATCTGAAGAAAGTAAAAGAAGAAAATTGATACAAAAATTTCCTTCAACATTTCCCTTAAGACCATCCACAGTAGGTAGGTCCATCAAAAAATTACCCAACCCATTAACCCAATTATCACCATTTAAATGGGTCTGACCCAATCCATTAATTTAAGTGGTTTTATTGGGTTAAGCCATTTAACGCATTTACAAAATGGTTTTTATGGGTTTAACCCATTTAACCTACCCAAATAGCTGGAAAAAAAAGGAAATTTGAAATTTTCAAAAATATATGGAATTTCAAAAAATGGAAATTGTGAAAAGGCAAATTTTCAAAAATATATTTGAAATTCAAAAAAAATTGATATTATTGATAAAAAAATGAAAAGAGATGAAAATTTGGAAAAATAATTTTCTGATAAAATTGGGAAGTTTTTAAAATTTTCGAAGAAATATGAAAATTTTTGGTAAATTAAAAAAAATTGGAAAAGTCTGAAATTTGAAAAGAATTGAATTTTGGAAAAAGTGAAACTTTGAAAATGACTGAAATCTTGAAAACTTCAAATTTTGAAAATAAATTCGAATTTTTTCTTGAAAACTATAATAAAAAACATTTGGGTTAAATTGTGGATTTGTTTACCAGCTTAATAAGTATGGTTTGGAGTCTTTGGACTAACCCATTTAACAAATGAGTTAATTGGGTTGAGTTTATTTTTCCATAAATAGGTTGGATCAATTTCTATCCACCCCATTTATGTCCAAACTCATCCATTTGACGGATCTACCAATAGGGTTAGAAAGTGAGAAGTAATACTCACTGGTACCCCAATAGGGGTGTTAAACGGAAATTATTCCTTAGTTTCTTTCTACCAGGTAGTTAAATTCAACAATCCAATATTTTTACATCCTTACAAGTTCTTAAACTAGTCGAACATGTTCGATTAAACAAAATTCAGATCTTAATAACACTTTTACTATTTACTAAGTAAAAAAAATAACTCATAACAAACTATGTTTGCTCTATTATTATATAAGTGTAATACGTATGTATGTGTCTTAATTTTAGGAAAGTTTATTATAATACTATGAAGTTAAACCAAATTCCCAATCATAACATTTTCACTTAATAAATCCAAAAATATTTCTATCATTTATGAGTATTATGTGGTACTGTAGTGCACTTAAAGCGTTTGGCGGTTCTATAGTGGTAAATGTGCAAAAGATAAAACAAGGATACAATGGATAACAACAGAGGTAAAAAAAACTATATTGGAGATAAAATCCAGTTTTCAAAAAGGATTTTTTATCAACTCCACATTATCGTATGAAAAAGAAACATGTTTACTCGTATACAACAAAACTTGGTACTTCCCTTATTTATGCAATTTAGACTTGAGGCTAGAAATAGTGTTCTAACTTACAATGATCGTTCATGCCTTGAAACTAGATCTATACTTTAATTTTGTTGATTTTTTTTTCAAAAGCCAGCTGGTCAAATAAACTATTCTACATTAAAACTACCAAAGTGAATGCTAAAAAACACCGATTTAACATGTTTAGCGGTAAATAACGAGGCTTTAAGCAGATCGGCTACATAATAATGCTAAATTGTAAACGTGTAGCGGTCGACGAGCGCTAAGTGCTTTAGCCAGGATTTAGCAAGCTTTAGCTTTAACTGCATAGTGTGGCAGGAAGGATGCAAATCTAACATAGAACAAGCAACCAACCAAATCGATCTCAACTTATTAAAACATTAAGAGAATTCATAATTAAATCATCTGAAAAGTATTTTGTTTTAAAAAAAAAAGAGCATAAAATGAATGAAAAACTTACCTTCTCTCGGTAATCGAACTGTAAAATCTAGAAATTATTGAACCTCCATCAATAATTAGAATTGTCCCACCTCTAGGTTCCCAATCCAAAGCCCTCTCCATGCACCGCCGGTACTCTTCCAAAGTTTCATCTTTCCAGGTGAACTGACATAGAACAGCGGGCGATCTTAGCAGCATGCTGATATTCAGGAGTTCATGCTGTATGGGCCCTTTGTTTTTTTGTTTTTTTTTTTAATCCTACTGATCGATAGTGGAAAATATGGATAAATCCAGTATTTGAGCAAGAACTCACCAATATTTTTGGATTTGTAAATTAAGTATCTAGTAATATAGCTTTACACTACACCACATGAAAACCACACCAATTCCGCACTCCATAACTTCTTAGATTCTAATTTATATTAATTAATTAGTTTTATAGATAACGAATGACTATGAAGCAGTAAGACAGAAAGGGATACATAAAATGGAGACATATAATCATAACTTTGTAAAAGCATTTTACCTGACCATAAAGTGCAGCGCCCAATCCACCCGAATGTTGGTGGGAAACAGCATAGATGAGGTCACCACCTCGAGGCAAAGAACTCATAGTAATTTTTGTATCAACACACCTTCCACTTGGTTTCTCTTCTTCACCACATGGGTTCACTTGATATTCCACCTATGCATATTTCATGCAAAAAATGTATAAACATCACGTAACATGATATCTATCGATAAATATATAAAGCCAAAAGAACATATCAAAAATAGGAGTTCCAACCTTGCAATGCATTTCCGATTTAGTGACATCGAATATATAAATCTTAACGGGCACAGTAACCTCATCCCACTCCATCCATTTAACCGTATACCTCAAATACCGCTTCCTAACATCTCCACCATTAATGCCATCTCTCAGCTCACATTGCACTTTATCATGACAACATCTCAACCCTCCAATATAATTGTCGCCCGAATCACTACCACGTTCTTCCTTACTAACGTTATACAAACTACATTTGCACTCTATGCATCCCACTCTATCCTTCACTCCCCTTGTGTCTATAGCATGAATGTTCAAAAACCATTTCTCATCGTATCCATTTGGGATTTCTTTCGGGTCTCCAGCTACAATGCCATAAGGATCCGGAATCCATGTAGAAGTGTTTCGGGTTTCGGATCCTAGTCCGAAGTTCTGCCCAAGAGTGTTATTACAAACTCCTGAATTTCTTCCCAATATTATATTTTCGGGGTTTGCTTTGTCAATGTAGTATTTTACCATGACCCAATGATGAAGGTAGGTTTCATGTAAAGGGATGGAGGTTCCATTTTCATCTACGACTTCGGCATCGAAGCTTTTGATACCAATGTGCCCTTTAGGGAATTTTACGTCGTAGTACAAATGATTTACCACTGATCCAGGTCCTTGGAAGAAAGGAGGCGATAGGAAAATGGAAGTTTTTATTTTGTTTTTTGGAGTTTGTGAGGCGCTATACAATGCAGAGGACATAACAATTGCAAATAAGAGTATCCATAGCGAATGAATCTGCATTTTACCTTAAAAAATACAGTAATTTTCATCACAAAGAAAAAGGTTTGAGTTGTAACATATAAAATCTTTGTGCTATACTACAGATTCATTTTTCTTAGATACAACAGTTTGTGCTATGACACATATTGTGATATAATGCGCATTCATTTTTCTTAGATGATGGTTCATGAACCTTTAAATCAGACGCCATATGCATATTTCACTTACCTTGATTTGCAGGTAATTAACTGGAGTTGTATATGCCGAATGCAATTATTTAACTGTAATGTGTGTGTATTTTTGATACAATCAAGCATCATGGAGTTAACAGAAAACTAGTTTCATACACCTTAACGGCATTCATTTTCTTGCACTCGATTTTGAACTAAATTTCATACCTGTTTTTTATCAAATTTTCCCATTGACATGCACTCTTTGGATTCAAAAAAAGAAAAAACTAACACGTAATAAGATAAACAGCTACAATGTTCAAACATGGTTACGAATGAACAAAAATTACATGTGAAGGAGAAATGATTCAGCAAGAGGCAACTATTTCCTATTGATCCACAAAAAAATCAGGAAAGAATGTATATTGTGTGAAATACTCATAAATATTATTTGCTTGAATTCATGCAGAATAAACTACCATTGTAAATGTTTAAAGAGAATAATACAAAAAATGAATCGGGAAGAAAGAGGGAAAAAAAACAAAGAAGGCCAAACCTTGACTGCGGTGTGCAGTAGAAAATGTGAAGTGAATAAACTTAGAGGTCTGAATAAAATTTCATGAATATATATTAACACATGTGGAAGTCAAACTAGAAGAGGGAAAAATGTCTAATTGATAAATTTCTGATGGCATTGCTCGGAAATTACCCCGAATCTGTAATGAAGTCAATGCATCTTTAGGATATTCCCATGTCCACGTTTAATCCCAACAACCCACTAATAAATAATTGCAAATGGAAATGTGACCAGAAATAAGAATTGTTAAATCTTTTTTTCCCCCTCTCCATTTGGGAATTTAATCTCAAATCATTTACTAAAGGATAACTAAGAGCGCTGCTAATTATCCTGCCTCTCCTCCATGTTACCCAAAAAGAAAATTCAAAAAGTAAACTAGAAACCTTCCTTTTGCCCAAATCAAACCAGTATCCTCTTCCTTTGAATTGCAGCGCCACAAATTTCAACACATCTAGCCACTTCGTGCGATGAGTTCTACATTCTTAGGACTATGAATGGCAGAATAATTAGGGTTTTCGAGTTGGAGTTTACATTTGAAGGTTGCTATTAATGTAATACATAGAAAGAGAATTTTCAGTTTGAGCTTGGGCTGGGGCTATTCAAATCCAAAAAAAAGACTGATTTGCTTTGCAAAAAATTTGAAAAAAAATGCCCATTTGATTAATTTCGTCTAAAACTTTTTTAATTTTATTTTTTCACCGTACAAAGCAACTTCATGGTGTGTTCACACACCACGCAGGGCCAATGCGTGGTACCTCGAAGACACCACGTAGAGTAACTGTACAAAAGAGTATTTTTGATTTTTTTTTAAGGGGGACGACTCAGCAAAATAATAGGTTTTTATTTTTTTTGCCAAATTTGAAGGGTAACTCAGCACATCTCTAGGTTCAAATAGAATTTTTTTTTTTTTTGAGCTTGAGAACTTAAAGTGATTTCAGATGGATACTGAGATTGAACTCCACTTTAGACACAAGGGGAGCTTTCTTAAAAAAGATGTAACTTTTACGTGAGGGTAATAGTTAAACAAGCCCACTCATAACATCAAATTGATCAAATCTATCTTTCTATTATTTACGATAATTATCTCTTAATCTTCACTAACCCTTATCTCAAATCCTTAATCAAAATGATTTACTACTGATCTAGGTCCTTGGAAGAAAGGAGGCGATAAGAAAATAGAAGTTTTTATTTTGTTTTTTGGAGTTTGCGAGGCGCTATACAATGCAGAGGACATAACGATTGCAAATAAGAGTATCCATAGCGAATGAATCTGCATTTTACCTTAAAAAATACAGTAATTTTCATCACAAAGAAAAAGGTTTGAGTTGTAACATATAAAATCTTTGTGCTATACTACAGATTCATTTTTCTTAGATACAACAGTTTGTGCTATGACACATATTGTGATATAATGCGCATTCATTTTTCTTAGATGATGGTTCATGAACCTTTAAATCAGACGCCATATGCATATTTCACTTACCTTGATTTGCAGGTAATTAACTGGAGTTGTATATGCCGAATGCAATTATTTTAACTGTAATGTGTGTGTATTTTTGATACAATCAAGCATCATGGAGTTAACAGAAAACTAGTTTCATACACCTTAACGGCATTCATTTTCTTGCACTCGATTTTGAACTAATTTTCATACCTGTTTTTTATCAAATTTTCCCATTGACATGCACTCTTTGGATTCAAAAAAAGAAAAAACTAACACGTAATAAGATAAACAGCTACAATGTTCAAACATGGTTACGAATGAACAAAAATTACATGTGAAGGAGAAATGATTCAGCAAGAGGCAACTATTTCCTATTGATCCACAAAAAAATCAGGAAAGAATGTATATTGTGTGAAATACTCATAAATATTATTTGCTTGAATTCATGCAGAATAAACTACCATTGTAAATGTTTAAAGAGAATAATACAAAAAATGAATCGGGAAGAAAGAGGGAAAAAAAACAAAGAAGGCCAAACCTTGACTGCGGTGTGCAGTAGAAAATGTGAAGTGAATAAACTTAGAGGTCTGAATAAAATTTCATGAATATATATTAACACATGTGGAAGTCAAACTAGAAGAGGGAAAAATGTCTAATTGATAAATTTCTGATGGCATTGCTCGGAAATTACCCCGAATCTGTAATGAAGTCAATGCATCTTTAGGATATTCCCATGTCCACGTTTAATCCCAACAACCCACTAATAAATAATTGCAAATGGAAATGTGACCAGAAATAAGAATTGTTAAATCTTTTTTTCCCCCTCTCCATTTGGGAATTTAATCTCAAATCATTTACTAAAGGATAACTAAGAGCGCTGCTAATTATCCTGCCTCTCCTCCATGTTACCCAAAAAGAAAATTCAAAAAGTAAACTAGAAACCTTCCTTTTGCCCAAATCAAACCAGTATCCTCTTCCTTTGAATTGCAGCGCCACAAATTTCAACACATCTAGCCACTTCGTGCGATGAGTTCTACATTCTTAGGACTATGAATGGCAGAATAATTAGGGTTTTCGAGTTGGAGTTTACAGTTGAAGGTTGCTATTAATGTATTACATAGAAAATTTTCAGTTTGAGCTTGGGCTGGGGGTTATTCAAACCAAAAAAAAGACTGATTTGCTTTGCAAAAAATTTGAACAGAAATGCCTATTTGATTAATTTCGTCTAAAACTTTTTTTTTTTTTTCACCGTACAAAGCAACTTCATGCGTGGTAGCAACTTCATGCGTGGTGCCTCGAAGGAGGGCTGTCAATGCTGTCAATGAGTACCCGAAAAATTCGAAATCCGTCCGTATCCGTATCCGAAGTATGAAAAATTATCCGATATTTGAAAAATGGATACGGATACAGATATGGCTATATCCGTATCCAATAATTATCCGTTCGGTTTTTATCAAGATTATAGCTATTTTTTATGTATTTTAGTACATAAAATGATTGTCGTTTACTATTATATCCCAGTAAAAAAATTAATATGTATGTAAAAAATCAATTTTTACCGCTTAAAATTATTTTTCTTAGTGTATTTATTATTTCTATATATTTAGTACAAAAATAAATTTATGATAAATCAAAATTTTATATTTATTTGTTTAGATTTATCAGTTGTAAACTGATCGAAGAATATCCAATAAATATCCAATATCCGTTCGCATCCGCGAATACGGATATCCGATATCCGAAAATGATTTCGGATACGGATACGGATATAGCACTATCCGTATCCGAAAGTATCCATTTACATGCCTACCTCGAAGACACCACGTAGAGAGAGTAACTGAACAAAGAGTATTTTTGAATTTTTTTAAGGGGGAACGACTTAGCAAAATAATGGGTTTTTATTTTTTGCAAAATTTGAAGGGCAACTCAGCACATCTCTAGGTTCAAATAGAATTTTTTTTGAGCTTGAGAACTTAAAGTGATTTCAGATGGATACTGAGATTGAACTCCACTTTAGACACAAGGGGGAGCTTTCTTAAAAAAGATCTAACTTTTACGCGAGGGTAATAGTTAAACAAGCCCACTCATAACATCAAATTGATCAAATCTATCTTTCTATTATTTGCGATAATTATCTCTTAATCTTCACTATCCCTTATCTCAAAATCCTTAATCAAAATGAAGAATTCAAATCACCTCCAGATAGAACTGCAAATAATAAGAAGACAAAGTTGATTCATACTCAAGAAAGCATCCACCGTCCAGAATTTGATGACAAAAATGATCAGGTGAATTATTTACATGAATTTTAGGGTTTTACCATGGGTTTTAGAAGCATTTAGAAAAAAGCAACGTCGTTGTGGAAACCTTATTAGCATAATTATCGAACTAAATTTCGGAGGGGTTACCAACTACGTTGTATATTTCGGAGGAGTGTGCCAAACTAGGTATTTTATTTCCGCTAACCCTGCTGGATTTTTATCTTTTTTTAAACCGTTCGCCGAAGTTGTTATATTACTTTGTTAAAATTACTGCTTAAAATTTCTTTTAATTTATAGGTATCCAAGAATGATTGTATGAAAGAAATAACCATAGCGAATAATTGTAATGAATTCAAAATAGACCATACCAATGAGGATCATACGTCGAATTTGACAAGTCGATGATAAGAATGTAAATTATCATGATTTAACAGCTCATTTCACAACCAATATCGTATGATGAATTTATTAAATTTTATCTGTATAGTTGATTGTTTAATTATATTGTTGATATATATTGCAGGTTTTCGAATCAAAGGAAAACGTACGAGATTGGTGCATGGATCGTAGAGTCGACCTAAATTGCATTGTAATGGCTAAAAGAATGAGAATGAGAAACTTACATGCTAGTAGAAAGGATCATGGATGGTTCTTTGTATGTGAAATAAGTGGAGAGCATACATCATAGGGCAAATAATCATGTTCCAAAAACATAACAAAAACATAGAAGGGGGGAAGTAGAAAATGCAGTTGTCTGTTTGAGTTAAATGCACATTGTCAAAATGATAGAACATTTATTGACACAGTGGTTAAGTGATTCGACTTTGATGCAAGAGGTCCCAAGTTCGAAACTTGCGTAGCGTGATTCGAACATTTATTGGCACATGATTTGTGGTTTGTTGTACTAGTGACATGTTGTATCTAAGTACCATTTTAAAAAAATGAAAAAACATGGATACTGAACATAAAGAATGAGAATCACAATCATATGCTTCCTATTGTCTTTACCGTCCATTCGTATGTGGCGAGGATGAAAAATCATGAATAAAGACCGTTGAAACAATGACCAATAGTGGTGCTAGACCTCGTAATATCTTAACCACTATTAAAATCGATAACCCAGGGAATTAATCAAATATAAGAAATGTTTACCATGAAAAAGTGAAGCTTAAACTGCAAAAAACAAAAGGTGGACTGGTTACCCAACAGTTTATGAAATTGATTATTAGTCATCAGTATTCTGTGTAGCGTGGATTTGATGTTACAACCAATCAAGTTTCGAATTTTTTCTTCAGTCATCCTAGACGTGTTATTCTTGCGCGGTGTTTTCGTTGGATATTGTTCTTAGATTGCACGTTCAAGACGAATCATTACAAGTTACCATGTTGTAGCGCAAACATCTACTGTGCTTCCTTTACCATTGCTATTGCTTCTATAAGTCGCGAGACTACGGAAACATATATTTGGGCTCTTGAATGTGTACGAAAATTGTATAGAGAGAAAGAACTTCTAGGTGTTATTATAACGGATGTTGAAATTACTCTTACAAATGCAATGACGGTTGTATTTCCAACAGCACGTCGTATACTTTGTGTGTCACGACCCCGAAATTTAAATTTATTTGAATTAATAATTAAATGAAAATTTTGAATTAAATTGAGTAATAAATAAATTTTTGAATAAAAATTGTAAAATTAATAATAATTGATAGCGAGTTTCCCCGAGTCTTGAATAAATTCTGTATAAATCATTTATTTTTATAAATAAAGTAATTATTTTATATATGTGAATATATATATGTATGTACAGTTGATTTGAATTTAAATTGTAAATAAATTGTTTAATAATAAATATTAGAATGGATGGTTAATAATAATTTGAATTTATAAATTAAATATAAGACAATAAATATTAAAGTAGATTTAAGAATTGAGTTATAAATAGATACATAAATAAACAAAAGGGCAAAGTACATTTAAAATAAAATATCTACAAGTTTGCCAAATTAAACAAAGAAAATAAAGTATATATTTATAACCAAACAAATATAGGATTTCATTTATATACAAACAAATACAAACAAGAAAACAAAGACAAAGTAAAATAACATCTACCAGCCGAAAAAGAAATACATGCTCAACAATAAAACAAAGTAAACAAATCAATGCAAGATATTTCTAGCCCACAATAAAATATATATCATTGCAGCCACAAACTGTTGTAAATCAACAAGGAGTAAACAAAACAAAGTATGGTATAAGTGTTGATTGTACAAAGCATTAAATGCAAGCATGGCCGAACAAAGAAAAAAAAATATATCACATATTGTACAAAATAAAACCATATCATAACCTGTACAAAACAATATCAACTAGTGGCTTCTCTCTATATTCCAAACAACTTCATTTCAGTTTCGAAAATTAAAACTAAGGAAAATATGAAGTAAATATTATCTTAAAACCAGAAATGAGGAAAATCAAAACAGAAAAGATCAAAAGTCTTCAACCTGGAAGCTTTAAACAAATCAAGCATGCAAGACCAAGCATTGCTTCTCTGTTCTTTCTCTGTTCTTCTTCTGGGTAAACAAAGGTGAGCAACTTTAATTGTTCTTTTAGACCTCTTTATTCTTTTATCTGTGAGTAACAATTGTTTTTAAAAATTTAAAAGGGTTAAATCTATGCGAGTACACTAAGATATGTATGTCTGTGCATATATAATTATCTGTATTTATATGGAAAGCTGGAAGAATAATATGCATGTTGTTGTTTAAAAATATCTCTGTTCTTTTGAACTGGTGAGTAGCACCATTTTCTTAAAAATTTAAAAGATGAAAGCTGTCACAAACACATCTCTAAATAAGATGGCAGTGTATATATTTATATATATAACTTTTCTGTGAACACTTGAATACTAGAAATAATGGATCAGGCTGTTGATCATGAGCTCCCTGTCCTGTGAACTTTAACTTAAGATTTGATCTTAAAATCATTTCCACTTGATTTACTCGATGGATTAGTTTGGCATGGAAACGAATATTGTTAGTTATAACAAAAACTCAAAATACAAATTTATTTAGGTTGAATAAATTTTGAAATACTTCTGGAAACCAAAGAAAAAAACTGAGCAACTCAAATTTGTCAAAATACAAATTTCCTGTTTCACGAATTCAGGTGTGTAGGTTGATTTCACATACATAAATATGATTTTTGAACCAAGAATTCGAATTTTTAAAGTTAAGGACAGAGAGCAGTTTGGGTTCGATTATTTTGTGCTTTTTAGGTCGCCGTGGGCGATCGCGTCGTTTGGAGGTGTCGAATCTTCGCTTGGAGGTGGAGGAGCGATCGGGGAAGCAGGGAAAAATGGTCTGGAGGTGGCCGGAGCACTGTGGTGGCAGCGGTGTACTTTTCTTATTCTTAAACCTAGTTTTAGGATAGCCGGAAGTTTCGATTCGTTCTTCCTCGATGTTTGATCGAGCTGCTTGGGATTTTAGGGGAAGGAGGTCGATGGGTTGTCGAAGCTTTCGCCGAAGTTTGGGTGGCAACGGTGGCCGGAGACGTGAGGGATTGGCATTGACAGGTCGGAGAATTAAAAGTGTTGAATGTTTCCAGGCTTGTAGTTCTCGAATTCGAGATCAACGATGAACTGGCCGGAGTTGGGTGGCTGGAAGCGGAGCTGGGATGGCCTGCGACTTGCTCGAAGTCCTGGTGGCGACCGGAGGTGGTCAGGTCAGCCGTGCACGTGCACGAGCTTGATAATGTCAGCCTGGGGGTGTTGATTGGGGAGAGCAGAGAAGACTCGAAGTAAGGGTGGGTTGGACTCGAAGCAGATGAATATTGCCTCGGGTTAATCTTAGTTTGTAACGATTTTTGAAAACCTGTCTGTAATTAAATTTTAAAGCAATTTGAAATGGAATTTGGATTTTTAATTAAAATTTTAAATAGAGTTTTGTAAATCTAAATATTAAATAAGTAAAGCATAATTTAAATATGTGAAATTAAAAAAAAGATTTGATCTAACTCTTTTTAATTCCCTTAAAACAAAAGTATCATTTAACATGTGATTTTAAAGGCTTCAAAATGAATTATATTAAAGTTATTAAGTTTAAAGTGGTTTAATATATATATAAACGTTATTTAGAAATAAACTTTGAAGTTGATTAAGGTTGATTTATTAATTTATGTGATTAATGAATGAATGTGATTAGTAAATAAACGTGATTAATTAATTTAAGGTAATTAATTTGAGAATAATTTATTAAAGGTTAGTCAGTTAATTAACGTAGTCAAAAGGACAATTAATATAAGTAATTTAAGGTAATTAATTACTTAAAGATAATTTCTTAATTAAAAGAAATTAAATAAATGATTAAATTGATTAAGTAAATTGATTAATTAAATAATTAAAGGATTTATTAATGTAATTAATTAAGGACAATTAATAAAATGGTAATTAATTAATTAAAGGTTAATTTATTAATTAAGGATAATTAATTAAATAGTGAATTAAATAATTAAAAGGTTAGTATTTAATAATTTAAGGTTGATGAAGTATAAATAAAGGTTAATTAATTATTAATGGTTAATTAATAAATGATTAAAGAAAAATAAATCAAAATGATTTGTAATTTATCGATGTTAATTAACCAGGATTAGTGATTCATAAGAAATTTATTTAATTTGAATTAATTAGATAATTAACTGATCTCCCTTATGAGTATTTGGATTTGTTTGGATGATGGAATTTTTGATATTTCCTGATATATGATGCTTTGTGATATATTCTAATGTGTGTGTGATCTGTACTGTAATTTCTTTATCTGTGATATTTATACATCTGTGATCTGTATGTGAAAGATAAGCGTTATAGTTTATATCGCTTATCAACTATATCTCTGTATTTTCATCTGTGATGATCGAATAATGTTGCACTATTGTGTTAAAACCCTGGACCACACTGTTATACACACAAATATGGATTTCACGAGGAAATTGGTTAAGTCACAGATAATTTAAATTTGATGTTTTTGAAATTAAAATTTTAATTTCAATTGATTTTGAAATTGGAAATTTGGGTTTAAAGTGAAAAGTTTTTGAAATGGAATTTCAAAGATAAAAGTTATTTTGAATAACTTAACCGAGTTTTTGAAAATTTAAATAATTAGATTTAAATTTGAATTGAAGTTTGAAATTAAATCTATGATTTGGAAACTAGGGATAAAAGATGATATAAAATGTGTTTGTATGAATTTAACCATTTTAAAAGTATAAGTTGGGAATTTGAATTTAACCCAAGGATTTCAACTCGTATGAATAAATCAGATTTTCCGAAATGAAAACTGTTTGTTTTCAAATGATAAAAGCTTTCATATATATAAGGAATGAAATTCCAGTTTAATTAAAGGAATTTCAAGATCGAATTGAAAAATGTTTTTTTTCAAGTTATGAATGAATTGTTTTAAAAGCTATGAATTAAATCTGTTTATTTTTAACAGATTTAAAATGATGTTTTGTTTAACCCATTCGAAATGAAATTGTTTGAAAGCTATGAGTTAAATCTTTGATTTAAAGATTTAACGAGTTAAACTGAAATGGAAATTGATTTGGAAAATCTATGAATGAATCTTTGTGAAATTAAGTGAACTTTGTGAATTGAATCTTTTTGTTTAAAAGATTAAAATGGTAACTTGTTTAAACCATTTGAAGAAAGATTTTTGGGTAATAAGTTGTGACTTAATTGAAATCCCAATATCCATATGTTTTGAATATTTCGCTCATTATTCGGGTTAGCCGGGAAAAGACATTTGTGTCGTATAACCCATTCCGAATATGTGATACGTCGTATATGGATGGCATTTGAAGACCGGTGTTGAAGACCGGATATTTTTCGAAAATGAAAGGACAACCTGTCGAATGTCTCTGCACTGAGTTGCTCCGGTATAGAGATTTATATCACTCTTTTGTGACGGGAAGTCCGGACGTGATTGGAAATTACCCGGAATTGCAAGGGCTTCGTAAGAAGTGCCTTCGGTTCTGTTCGATCCCGGAACAGACTTGTATGGATACATGTCTGACATTACACTTTGAGATATAAAGCCGATTTCTTTCAAATACATTTCTGTTGGTGGCGGAGAATTTATTCTCTTAGCTTAACACCCTTCTCTGAGACATACGAGCTCAGAGGTTATGTAGTTGAAATTTATCAGCGATATATCCCAATTTGGTAATGTGACATGCTGAGTGTTGCTGTGTGATGATCAGTGTTTGATCATTTGCGATATGATCATTTGTTTGATCTTATATCTTTGTGATCATAGGTTGATCATTTGTTTGACCCGAAGCATGGCTTTGTAGAAAGCGTAGCTTTGTGGACGAGACTTCATCGAGCCTCACACCCCGGAAATGGTCGAAACAGGAAGGATGCGGCAAGGTTCTAGGGAGTAGCGCCCCTTAGTGTATGTCATTCCTTCTGGATAAAGGTGGTATCATGGTATGGAGCCCAGATACTTAACCTCTGTGGTTGCTGCAAGTTTATTACTTTGTGGTTTGTTGGAAATCGGGGATCCTCGGGAAGATCGGTGACGATCGGGGGATGGCATACGCGTGTCAGTAGTTACCTATTTTTGCAGAGGTAACCCGGCCTTGTGTTGGCAGAGATCTAACCGTAATGTTAGGTTATTTCTCGGGTCGTCTATTCCAGGGACGTACCCATCGTGGAAAAGGAAGTTCCTTAGCCTGACCATTTGTTGGAAATCCAATGAAACAATACGAACCCTGTACGGTGTTAGTTGTATTACCTGCCATGGAATGTGGCGGTAACCTGCTATTGAACATGGTAGCTATAGTAGGCATACGATAATGGTCGTATGTTGGCTAAGATTTATATTCTACTTTCGAAATTACTTTCTACACTATGCACTAATAATAATATCAAAAATGATTTGATTTTGCGTAGTAAGCATCTTTGACTATCATAAGGAGAAATCTCCTCCAAGTCTGCGTTTGCATTGTGTGTGTGGCGGGAGGCCTTATGGTAGTTTCATTTTCCAAAAGCATTGCGAATTGACTTTAAAACTCTTTGTTGTTTGTTTTAAAGATATACTGTTTTTGTTGCTCACACCAGTCCCATGACTGATCCGGAGTTTATTGTTCATTTCCTAAACTCTGGGTGCTCACAATTTTCTACACGAGCAGTCTAGAGTTGGGTTTTTCAGATAGTCAGGTTCAGTAGATTTTCTGGAGCTAGTTCAGTCTTTGGATCGGACTGCACTTGCTTATTCTTGGTGTATCGTTATTGGGAGTTCGAGCTACTACTGGAGTTCTCTCTTGAAGACTATCTTAGAGTTATTTGTTCCGCTGCTGATATTATCGTTTTTCTTTTCCGCTGCTATTTGTTGTATCATATCTCTGATGTATATAGATATTCATTGTATCATCATTGTATCTGGATATTGTATCAGATGTTGTATATCTATATTCTTTTTATTCCGCTGTGTTATTTACTTAACTGTGTTATAAGCTCCGGCGACTCGGATTTGAACGGTCGAATCTACGGCATTCGAGTACGATGTAAAGTATGGATGTCGATTTTCGAACGCGAAAATCCAGATCGTTACATTTGGTATCAGAGCTAAGGGTTGAATTTTAGCTCAGGAGTATAACACGTTAAGTAGCTCATTAGAGATAGAGTGAAGTAAACTCTAGAATGAGTAATCCTTAAGATATCCGTCTGAACGTCTCAGTAAATTCTCTTGCTATCCACTGATAGTAGATATGAGTACAAGAAGAAGACGAGATAGGGGACAGGGAAGTACGACTATAAATTGTCAATACCCTGCAACAGTGGAAACAATCTTTCTCCATCAATATTTTTTTTTTGATTGATTCGTTTCCAAATTCTTTTGATTGCTTCGTGACAGCTCCAGAAGAAGTTTCGATATGATGGTAGCTCTACGTATCATTGTAGAAAATCCTTACTTCGTATTTCATCGATTTCTTATCAGCTTTTCCATTTAAACCTTAATAAATTTGAAACTGGAAATTTTGAATTGAGTTAAATTGATTAATAGAATATGAAGTTAAATTTGAATTAAATCAATAAAACGATATCGTTTGAAACCAAATTTTGAAATTCTATTCTAAATTCTTTTGAATACCAAAGTCCGAAGAGGGACAAATCGGTATGTATTTTGTGATCTTCCGACTTGAATTCGGAATCCATATCTTGTGTTCGAGGAGTTATAGGAGATCGAATCTGTCTATCTCTGTCGTTGTTTTCGTGCCTGCGAATTTCGAGGACGAAATTCTTTTAAGGGGGGAAATTTGTCACGACCCCGAAATTTAAATTTATTTGAATTAATAATTAAATGAAAATTTTGAATTAAATTGAGTAATAAATAAATTTTTGAATAAAAATTGTAAAATTAATAATAATTGATAGCGAGTTTCCCCGAGTCTTGAATAAATTCTGTATAAATCATTTATTTTTATAAATAAAGTAATTATTTTATATATGTGAATATATATATGTATGTACAGTTGATTTGAATTTAAATTGTAAATAAATTGTTTAATAATAAATATTAGAATGGATGGTTAATAATAATTTGAATTTATAAATTAAATATAAGACAATAAATATTAAAGTAGATTTAAGAATTGAGTTATAAATAGATACATAAATAAACAAAAGGGCA
Organism: Allium fistulosum; assembly: GCA_030737815.1. NCBI lineage: Eukaryota > Viridiplantae > Streptophyta > Magnoliopsida > Asparagales > Amaryllidaceae > Allium > Allium fistulosum. Next base: position 1,360,204,072 of record CM060902.1, on the reverse strand, counting down.
AAGTACATTTAAAATAAAATATCTACAAGTTTGCCAAATTAAACAAAGAAAATAAAGTATATATTTATAACCAAACAAATATAGGATTTCATTTATATACAAACAAATACAAACAAGAAAACAAAGACAAAGTAAAATAACATCTACCAGCCGAAAAAGAAATACATGCTCAACAATAAAACAAAGTAAACAAATCAATGCAAGATATTTCTAGCCCACAATAAAATATATATCATTGCAGCCACAAACTGTTGTAAATCAACAAGGAGTAAACAAAACAAAGTATGGTATAAGTGTTGATTGTACAAAGCATTAAATGCAAGCATGGCCGAACAAAGAAAAAAAAAATATCACATATTGTACAAAATAAAACCATATCATAACCTGTACAAAACAATATCAACTAGTGGCTTCTCTCTATATTCCAAACAACTTCATTTCAGTTTCGAAAATTAAAACTAAGGAAAATATGAAGTAAATATTATCTTAAAACCAGAAATGAGGAAAATCAAAACAGAAAAGATCAAAAGTCTTCAACCTGGAAGCTTTAAACAAATCAAGCATGCAAGACCAAGCATTGCTTCTCTGTTCTTTCTCTGTTCTTCTTCTGGGTAAACAAAGGTGAGCAACTTTAATTGTTCTTTTAGACCTCTTTATTCTTTTATCTGTGAGTAACAATTGTTTTTAAAAATTTAAAAGGGTTAAATCTATGCGAGTACACTAAGATATGTATGTCTGTGCATATATAATTATCTGTATTTATATGGAAAGCTGGAAGAATAATATGCATGTTGTTGTTTAAAAATATCTCTGTTCTTTTGAACTGGTGAGTAGCACCATTTTCTTAAAAATTTAAAAGATGAAAGCTGTCACAAACACATCTCTAAATAAGATGGCAGTGTATATATTTATATATATAACTTTTCTGTGAACACTTGAATACTAGAAATAATGGATCAGGCTGTTGATCATGAGCTCCCTGTCCTGTGAACTTTAACTTAAGATTTGATCTTAAAATCATTTCCACTTGATTTACTCGATGGATTAGTTTGGCATGGAAACGAATATTGTTAGTTATAACAAAAACTCAAAATACAAATTTATTTAGGTTGAATAAATTTTGAAATACTTCTGGAAACCAAAGAAAAAAACTGAGCAACTCAAATTTGTCAAAATACAAATTTCCTGTTTCACGAATTCAGGTGTGTAGGTTGATTTCACATACATAAATATGATTTTTGAACCAAGAATTCGAATTTTTAAAGTTAAGGACAGAGAGCAGTTTGGGTTCGATTATTTTGTGCTTTTTAGGTCGCCGTGGGCGATCGCGTCGTTTGGAGGTGTCGAATCTTCGCTTGGAGGTGGAGGAGCGATCGGGGAAGCAGGGAAAAATGGTCTGGAGGTGGCCGGAGCACTGTGGTGGCAGCGGTGTACTTTTCTTATTCTTAAACCTAGTTTTAGGATAGCCGGAAGTTTCGATTCGTTCTTCCTCGATGTTTGATCGAGCTGCTTGGGATTTTAGGGGAAGGAGGTCGATGGGTTGTCGAAGCTTTCGCCGAAGTTTGGGTGGCAACGGTGGCCGGAGACGTGAGGGATTGGCATTGACAGGTCGGAGAATTAAAAGTGTTGAATGTTTCCAGGCTTGTAGTTCTCGAATTCGAGATCAACGATGAACTGGCCGGAGTTGGGTGGCTGGAAGCGGAGCTGGGATGGCCTGCGACTTGCTCGAAGTCCTGGTGGCGACCGGAGGTGGTCAGGTCAGCCGTGCACGTGCACGAGCTTGATAATGTCAGCCTGGGGGTGTTGATTGGGGAGAGCAGAGAAGACTCGAAGTAAGGGTGGGTTGGACTCGAAGCAGATGAATATTGCCTCGGGTTAATCTTAGTTTGTAACGATTTTTGAAAACCTGTCTGTAATTAAATTTTAAAGCAATTTGAAATGGAATTTGGATTTTTAATTAAAATTTTAAATAGAGTTTTGTAAATCTAAATATTAAATAAGTAAAGCATAATTTAAATATGTGAAATTAAAAAAAAGATTTGATCTAACTCTTTTTAATTCCCTTAAAACAAAAGTATCATTTAACATGTGATTTTAAAGGCTTCAAAATGAATTATATTAAAGTTATTAAGTTTAAAGTGGTTTAATATATATATAAACGTTATTTAGAAATAAACTTTGAAGTTGATTAAGGTTGATTTATTAATTTATGTGATTAATGAATGAATGTGATTAGTAAATAAACGTGATTAATTAATTTAAGGTAATTAATTTGAGAATAATTTATTAAAGGTTAGTCAGTTAATTAACGTAGTCAAAAGGACAATTAATATAAGTAATTTAAGGTAATTAATTACTTAAAGATAATTTCTTAATTAAAAGAAATTAAATAAATGATTAAATTGATTAAGTAAATTGATTAATTAAATAATTAAAGGATTTATTAATGTAATTAATTAAGGACAATTAATAAAATGGTAATTAATTAATTAAAGGTTAATTTATTAATTAAGGATAATTAATTAAATAGTGAATTAAATAATTAAAAGGTTAGTATTTAATAATTTAAGGTTGATGAAGTATAAATAAAGGTTAATTAATTATTAATGGTTAATTAATAAATGATTAAAGAAAAATAAATCAAAATGATTTGTAATTTATCGATGTTAATTAACCAGGATTAGTGATTCATAAGAAATTTATTTAATTTGAATTAATTAGATAATTAACTGATCTCCCTTATGAGTATTTGGATTTGTTTGGATGATGGAATTTTTGATATTTCCTGATATATGATGCTTTGTGATATATTCTAATGTGTGTGTGATCTGTACTGTAATTTCTTTATCTGTGATATTTATACATCTGTGATCTGTATGTGAAAGATAAGCGTTATAGTTTATATCGCTTATCAACTATATCTCTGTATTTTCATCTGTGATGATCGAATAATGTTGCACTATTGTGTTAAAACCCTGGACCACACTGTTATACACACAAATATGGATTTCACGAGGAAATTGGTTAAGTCACAGATAATTTAAATTTGATGTTTTTGAAATTAAAATTTTAATTTCAATTGATTTTGAAATTGGAAATTTGGGTTTAAAGTGAAAAGTTTTTGAAATGGAATTTCAAAGATAAAAGTTATTTTGAATAACTTAACCGAGTTTTTGAAAATTTAAATAATTAGATTTAAATTTGAATTGAAGTTTGAAATTAAATCTATGATTTGGAAACTAGGGATAAAAGATGATATAAAATGTGTTTGTATGAATTTAACCATTTTAAAAGTATAAGTTGGGAATTTGAATTTAACCCAAGGATTTCAACTCGTATGAATAAATCAGATTTTCCGAAATGAAAACTGTTTGTTTTCAAATGATAAAAGCTTTCATATATATAAGGAATGAAATTCCAGTTTAATTAAAGGAATTTCAAGATCGAATTGAAAAATGTTTTTTTTCAAGTTATGAATGAATTGTTTTAAAAGCTATGAATTAAATCTGTTTATTTTTAACAGATTTAAAATGATGTTTTGTTTAACCCATTCGAAATGAAATTGTTTGAAAGCTATGAGTTAAATCTTTGATTTAAAGATTTAACGAGTTAAACTGAAATGGAAATTGATTTGGAAAATCTATGAATGAATCTTTGTGAAATTAAGTGAACTTTGTGAATTGAATCTTTTTGTTTAAAAGATTAAAATGGTAACTTGTTTAAACCATTTGAAGAAAGATTTTTGGGTAATAAGTTGTGACTTAATTGAAATCCCAATATCCATATGTTTTGAATATTTCGCTCATTATTCGGGTTAGCCGGGAAAAGACATTTGTGTCGTATAACCCATTCCGAATATGTGATACGTCGTATATGGATGGCATTTGAAGACCGGTGTTGAAGACCGGATATTTTTCGAAAATGAAAGGACAACCTGTCGAATGTCTCTGCACTGAGTTGCTCCGGTATAGAGATTTATATCACTCTTTTGTGACGGGAAGTCCGGACGTGATTGGAAATTACCCGGAATTGCAAGGGCTTCGTAAGAAGTGCCTTCGGTTCTGTTCGATCCCGGAACAGACTTGTATGGATACATGTCTGACATTACACTTTGAGATATAAAGCCGATTTCTTTCAAATACATTTCTGTTGGTGGCGGAGAATTTATTCTCTTAGCTTAACACCCTTCTCTGAGACATACGAGCTCAGAGGTTATGTAGTTGAAATTTATCAGCGATATATCCCAATTTGGTAATGTGACATGCTGAGTGTTGCTGTGTGATGATCAGTGTTTGATCATTTGCGATATGATCATTTGTTTGATCTTATATCTTTGTGATCATAGGTTGATCATTTGTTTGACCCGAAGCATGGCTTTGTAGAAAGCGTAGCTTTGTGGACGAGACTTCGTCGAGCCTCACACCCCGGAAATGGTCGAAACAGGAAGGATGCGGCAAGGTTCTAGGGAGTAGCGCCCCTTAGTGTATGTCATTCCTTCTGGATAAAGGTGGTATCATGGTATGGAGCCCAGATACTTAACCTCTGTGGTTGCTGCAAGTTTATTACTTTGTGGTTTGTTGGAAATCGGGGATCCTCGGGAAGATCGGTGACGATCGGGGGATGGCATACGCGTGTCAGTAGTTACCTATTTTTGCAGAGGTAACCCGGCCTTGTGTTGGCAGAGATCTAACCGTAATGTTAGGTTATTTCTCGGGTCGTCTATTCCAGGGACGTACCCATCGTGGAAAAGGAAGTTCCTTAGCCTGACCATTTGTTGGAAATCCAATGAAACAATACGAACCCTGTACGGTGTTAGTTGTATTACCTGCCATGGAATGTGGCGGTAACCTGCTATTGAACATGGTAGCTATAGTAGGCATACGATAATGGTCGTATGTTGGCTAAGATTTATATTCTACTTTCGAAATTACTTTCTACACTATGCACTAATAATAATATCAAAAATGATTTGATTTTGCGTAGTAAGCATCTTTGACTATCATAAGGAGAAATCTCCTCCAAGTCTGCGTTTGCATTGTGTGTGTGGCGGGAGGCCTTATGGTAGTTTCATTTTCCAAAAGCATTGCGAATTGACTTTAAAACTCTTTGTTGTTTGTTTTAAAGATATACTGTTTTTGTTGCTCACACCAGTCCCATGACTGATCCGGAGTTTATTGTTCATTTCCTAAACTCTGGGTGCTCACAATTTTCTACACGAGCAGTCTAGAGTTGGGTTTTTCAGATAGTCAGGTTCAGTAGATTTTCTGGAGCTAGTTCAGTCTTTGGATCGGACTGCACTTGCTTATTCTTGGTGTATCGTTATTGGGAGTTCGAGCTACTACTGGAGTTCTCTCTTGAAGACTATCTTAGAGTTATTTGTTCCGCTGCTGATATTATCGTTTTTCTTTTCCGCTGCTATTTGTTGTATCATATCTCTGATGTATATAGATATTCATTGTATCATCATTGTATCTGGATATTGTATCAGATGTTGTATATCTATATTCTTTTTATTCCGCTGTGTTATTTACTTAACAGTGTTATAAGCTCCGGCGACTCGGATTTGAACGGTCGAATCTACGGCATTCGAGTACGATGTAAAGTATGGATGTCGATTTTCGAACGCGAAAATCCAGATCGTTACATTGTGTGTGACATATATCGAAGAATGTTCAAGCGAATTGTAAGCCAAATTTTGTTAAAAGGAAACGAGTGTTGATTGACGATAAAAGATAGTGTTGAAGGATGAGGAAGGTAAAAGGGAATACCAAATTTTTGGGATGATTGGATTAATGTAACCAACTCTTTATTAGAAGAAAATTGCCATCAAAACTTAAACTCTTTTCGTGATGAATGACTTGAGAAACAAAAAAATCGGTCAAATATGTCATGAGAAATTGACTGCGTAAATATAAAGAGGTGTTTGTTTTGGCTTGGACAAAAAAAAACACCACAATAATGTGTAGTGCACACCACTGTTTGAAAATTTATTTTGATTCAACGGCGGAAGTTTTGTCTAATGTCGGACGAATGGACATTTTTGTGCAGAGAATGAATTAGTTGCAATTGAACATGCTTTCGAGACGAGTACATCTAGGACAATGCATCGATTCTGAAATGAAACCATGTTGAAAGAACTTTTGGGTTTGTATCTCAAAAGCTTTGTATTTACTATTACATGAGTTGGGTAGCATTTCGAACTTCGGTTTGAGTATATTGAGACATGTGTCTATGTTTTATGGCAAGCGAATGGACTACCATGTGCACATATCACTATAAGGAACAATGTAAATTGCGGCGGGTGCTTCTGACGGCCCCGTTATCATGCTTTTGACGGCTGCCGATGACCCTTCATTTTATTTAATTAAAATTATTACTTTATTATAATATATTATTTATATGGGTTTGAATTTGATTAAATATATAATAATTAAGGATTTGTAAAGATATTTCTATTTAATTATTCAAATTTATGAAAGTTTTTTATTATTAAACTAGTGTTGTCGATAATCTTTTTTGTTGTATAATTATATTCGATAATTAACTTTATTAAAAATCGAACACAAACAATCATTTTCTGCAAGTTTCAGTATATCGATTATAAAATTTGATAAAAGTTATAATATGTAATAGTTTTATGAATTTATTTTATAAACATTGTGTATAACTATAATTTAAAATTTTAAAATTAATTCAAATTTTTTTAATATAATTTAAAAAGGAAAGTATGAGAGGTTGTAATCCTTGACATTTATTTCATATTCATTGATAACTAATATAAAATATTCAATTTTTTCTACAAATTAAAATTTTCAAACAAACTAATTTATATTAAATTTATTTTAAAAATTTTGAAAATGGAATAAAAAATATTTATCAGTCGTCGAAAGCTGTCGCTAATTGAAGCCGTCGACAGCCGTCGACAGCCGTCGGAAGCCGTTCGAATGCCGCGTATATTCAGCCACCAGGCCGAAAGCTGCTTCATTTCCTTCTGCCCTTCAAATACAACGAAAACCCCTACCGCCTTCCACCACCTCCCCGTCAACGCCGCTCGTACGCCTCCACGACGATCAGCAAATTCATCATTCTTCACTCTCCATAAGCTTAGACCATTAATTCCGCTCCAATCGGGTATTTTTTTACTAACTCTAATTACTTTCCATTTGCCAAATCATGGTTAATTTGTGATTCCAGTTATTTATAGTACCATATTGATTGTTTATTATACCCCATTGAATGCTAATTACAGTTATTATCATTTAAATCCAAAAATTAGTGTATAATTTAGTGTATGTGTATGCGTTAATTAATTAGTATATATGCGCATTAGAGCTAACTTGGGTTAATTATTATAGATGCACATTACTTAATGTATGTGTTTTCTGAAATGTCGAAAATAATAATTTATTTACATAATCGTTTATTAGTTTAGACCTTTAAGTATGTATAAAGCCTAGTTTGCTACAATGTATGGCATGCGATAAGCTCGTGTATGCTATAGTTTAATTATTTAAATATAATATTGTATTCCTAATTCGTTAAATTTGAAAACATAAAAGATTTTATAAAAAAATAAAAATTATATAAATTATATAATTAATAGAAGATTAAAATATAAACAAAATATTGTTCAAATGTTAATATGTTATATAATTAATAAAAAATTATAATGTATATGTAATGGTAATATACGATGCATAATGTGCTTTATTTATTTTAAATTCCTTAGAGAGTTTTTGGCCCCATTCGACAAGTATTGTATATATCGTTATATGGATATTCGTTTTTGTCACAGAACGAACATCTATATTCATCTAATATAATATTTGTTTGATTTGTCCCATATTGGACAAGTTACAAACACAATAAAGTAATTATATTTTATAAATCATTCCATTTTAAACGGTTCACAAAATTTTGATAGCACCTCCTTTTTGTTCCCTATGTACACGTATTTGTGTACGATACAAGGAACAAAGGGGAAGTGCTGTCGAAATTTTATTGAATCGTTTAAAATGAAATGATTTACGCAATGTAATTACTATTGTGTTTGTAATGGGAAGTAGAATGACAGCCCATCAAAGTAGAAAACGATAAGCTAAAATTTTAATATTATATTCATAATTTATGCCAATCCGTAAAATGTATAAATGATTTACTAAATGAATTATGGTTAAAGGAACATTAAAATGTATAAATGAATTGAAAAATACTTTTTTGATTTTCTATCATATTTTCTTAAATAAGGAAAATGAGCACCTACTTTGTTAATCGGAGCTGGATGTATCAACAACGAAGGGAGTTGAGATGTTTGATAAAGGAACATTTTTATAATGGTGCAAATGCATTTATTAAATTCGCTTCAAGTAATAATGGAAACGATGAAGAAAGTCATTGTCTGTGTAGTAGGTGTAAACTCTTGAAGCATTTGATACCGGATATGGTTAAAGTTCATTTGTGCCAATACGGTTTTGTGCTGAATTATAAAGTGTAGGATCGTCATGGAGAACTTGTACCACCTAATCCTATACAGTCAGAGGAGGGTGGGTAATGACATTGTCCTGGCGAATCCTATAGAAGATATGGTTGAAGATGCAGCACGATCAATGTTCCCTACGTTGAAGTCGATGATGACGATGTAAATATCAAAGAAGAACTAAATATTGGAGCAAAGAAAATATATGATTTATTGGATATTGCTAAAAAACCCCTTTGTGATGGATGTAAAAGAGACACCATATTATCAGTAACTGCAGAGTACATTGTGATGAAATCACACAACACTAGAATTTCTATTTTCCAACGCTTACAAGTGTTGTAAATGAAATTGGTAATAGTTATAACTGTTACTAATAGGTGCGTAGTATTTTCTATAATAGATTTCCTAACGGTTATAACCGTTAGGAAAATTCATATTCCTAACGATTATAACCGTTAGAAATTTGTTATTTCACAACGGTTATAGCTGTTGCTATTCGAAATAATTATAAGGGTTATTACCATGACTGATTCAAAAATTATAATGGGTTATTACCGTGGCTAATTAGAGAATTGTAACGGTAACAACTGTTACTAATTGCTACATTCTTACAAAAAATACTAACGCTTATAAGCGTTAGGAATTTCCAGCATTCAAATTTCACATAAAAGTTTCAGCTCGATTTCATATAAATTTATATAATCAATTTAATAATATATACAAATATAATATTAGATTCCACAAATGTCATACAAAGCTGCTTCATCACACACCATATACAACAAACAACAAAATATCACAATTCAACATACAATCATTCACCATAAAAAACATCAAAATATCAAATAACTTCAAAGTGTCACAACCTACAAATCATGTCAAGAGGCTTACGAATAACGGAGTATACATAACGCAAGCGATAATCCGACCAAATTACAAACCCAACACCAACTAGATTGACTAGTATGTACGTACCATTTTGCGATGATTCAAAAATTGATTCTCCTTTCGTGCTCTCCCGTTCTTTTCTCTCTTTCCTTTTCTCCTATCTTATCTATCCTTTTCTTTTGCTCCCTCTTTGTCGTTCTCTTTCTTTGCCTGCACGTGAAATTATGAAATTGTTAAAAACCACCTCAATAAGCCCGTTTTATATTAATAAACAGTATGACGTCCAATGCATATATTTAAAATTTAAGGAAGCCATCTCATATATTAATAAAGAGTATGATGTCCAATATGTAATAGGGGTTGTCACTGACAATTTGGTTTTTAATATGGACAAAATCAAACAACAGCAGCACCAAATTTCCTGAATTTTTAGCCAGTTATGATTTCTTGTCGGGATGTTTATAAAACTTAAATATGAAAAAATAACAAAATTACTGTATTAATAATAAAAGACAAAAAATTATTAATTTTTCAATCAGATCTTTTCATTCGAAAAGCGGAAATAAATTGACTGTTAAACTACGCAAAGATGAGCAAATTCAATTTATATCTACATATGCTTTGCACATAGTGTTTTGTTTAAATTATTGAAAACCAACAATTCCTTCTGGATTGATTATAGCAAAAATAAATATTATATTTGTATTTATGGACATTTATTTGTAAAAACTAAAGTGTAAATCAGTATTGATATTGTGAGAAATGCGGATTACGGATCTTAAGGCTAGGAATAACACTAGAGGGGGGGGTAAATAGTGTTTATAAGAAATTATTAAATCTTTTTGAGTTATTGTTGATTTGTACACAAATGTATGCAATATTCAGACACAGATATAATCACAGAAACAAACACAGATGCAGAAATAAAGTAAATGCAGTAAAGGAAAGAATACACCGGATTTTATACTGGTTCGGAGTTACCCTACATCCAGTCCCGCACAACTAAGTACGGATTTTCTTTCAAAAGCAATTCAATAATTACAACCCTCAGTTTCAAGGCTACGAGGTACACCCTCCAGAATCACAATCCTCTGGGTAGAGATACTTGATTTCCGGGGCAACAAGTTCACCCAATTGATTTCCAAGGCTACAATCACACCTTTTCTCGCTTTATTGATTTCCAAGGCTACAATCACACCTTTTCTCGCTAGATAGATTACAAAGAAGCCTATAACTCTGAATAGCATTTAGATCTTGTTGAGATAGTGACAGAGAATCAAACCAGAGATAATCTAGTTAGATTCAATGTTGATTTCGGCAGAGTGATGATAGGATTTTGAATAAGAAAATATGGAAGAAGAAGAGAAGTGAAAAACCAGAAAATCTAATTAAAAATTCGTTGAAACTAACCCCTATTTATAGAAGAACAACAACCATGTCCATTCGTGAAAGGTTAAGACGAATAGACACTTCTTTTGAGATTCAAAATTTTGAATCTAACTGTCACTATGTCGACATGAGGTACTAGGGCATGTCGACATCACAAAGGAAATTTTGATGTTTTGTTTTTCTTTGAAAATAACCTTTATCTTATATTAAAACTATTTTAAACTTTATAAATATACTTGACTATAGATAAAATACATAGATAAATATAGAGAATAATATATATATAATTTTACTATAATTTTATATTTAAATCTAAGTATAAATATATTATAATTAAAAGATAGTTTAAAACAAACGAAATTTAAAAACAAGAATATTTTAAGGCTAAAACAACTTTTTAAAAATCATTTGAAAAGATAATTTTTAAGTCTAAAACATTTTGAAAAGCAGTTTTGAAAATCATTCTGAAGTAGTTTTGCAAGCTTCTTCCTGCATAATATCTCATCATATCAGGACTCGAGAACTTGTACAAAACCAGGATGTTTGTGGGTTTGTAAGCCACTTGTCGTAGGTTTGTAAGCTACTTGTTGTGGGTTTGTAAGCCACTAAAAAGGTAGAAATGAGTTCCATCCCAAAAGAAAAATGGAGTGAAGATTTCAGTGCTATTATGAAGTTTTAACATAATTCTAAACTCAATACTTATCTTGAACTCTTGATAATCTTGATACTCATGAGTCTTCAATCTTGATATCTTGAATCTCTATACTGTACAGTCTTCATTCTTTGTACCTGCATGGTTAAATCCTGCATATACATATATATCTAAACTATAATGTTAGTATTTATATTTTATAATCTTATTCTAAGGTTGTTGTCATCAAAACCATCAACTCATGGACTAACAATATCCCCCTTTTTGATGATGACAACCTTTGTTTATAAAATATTACTTCTATCCTAATAACTCCCCCTTAATCTAATAACCCCCCTTAATCTATGTCTAACTCTCCTATTTTATATTTCTCCCCGGCCCCTTTGTCATCAACAAAAACAAACTAACTCCAAACTATATAACTCCCCCTTATTCTTGTACTCAAGTACCTGCATTAATAAACCATATAATATAGTATACTAATAAATAACTATACTTATAGACATGATATTCAAACAACGATTATAAATATATCAATGTATATTTATACATTCATCAATCCACACCGAGTATTTAATCAAATCAATCAAAACAAACAATGTCATCAAAGCAATCAATTCAAACAAAGTAATCAAAATAAAGCAATCAAATTAAACGTTACGAAGAACTTCCACCCATCCTTCTTCTCCAAAAATAGGGTCTGCTTTGATGGCATCCCAATTTTCATTGTCATTTGTGAGAGAGACAAGAGGATGTGCTTCGTTATCATCCTTGTGCAGAGAAGAAATCATCCATCAAATTGCCTCGAAATGCCTTTCTTGTTTCTTGATCATCTGCATTTGACTCAATTCTAAGTGTCGCTGGTTACGAAGAATGAATGAGAGAATATTCTTGAATGAATTAAGAGTTTCTTCAAGATTCTCAGATAAGTTATGAATTGGATTAGCCATTTTTGAAATTATGAGAAGAATGAGAGATAGAATAGATAAGAAATAATATTCAGTAATGAATTCTGGAAGAAATGAGTATATATAGGTGTAGAAATTCGTTTGAAATGAATAGACACATGGTAGTTATTCAAATTTCAAATTTCAAATTCAAAATGAAGTGTCATTTCTGACCAGTATATGTTGACATGGTCAAGGGAGGGATGTCGACATGAGGCAGTGAAATTTGATGATAATTTTATTTTGTGAATAATGGTGTGTATATATATTTCTATAATATACTAACATTTATTCAAGAGATAAGATAAGCTAGATAACAGAAAGGAAATTCGATTTCATTGCATAGAAAAGTGGTACAATGATTAATCATAAACAACTAAATAAATACTCAAATTAAAACAAACTTAAACTAATTCGACATGATATGAAAATATAGAATTAGCTAGAAGATGATGAAGATGAAGATAATCTAAGTTTCTTGCTGAATTTAGAGAAAAACTTGTTCATCTTGGATGATATTTTGTCCAACTTCTTACTAACAGATCTTTTAAAAACCCGTTGATTCTCAACAATAATTTTTTGATTTTTGAGAAGGGTTTTGTTGGTAGGATTGGAGGGATATTTAATACTTTCTAGGGATGTTTCTCCTTCTTCTTCTTCTTCTTCTATTTCCATTTCATCCCCTTCTTCTTCTTCTTCCTCTTCCATTTCTTCATGAGCCAAACGCTCTTTTTTTTCGACAAAACTCTCATAAGGTTGAAAAACATATGAGATTTTCATGAGAGAAATATTTGAAATATTAAAAACTTTTCTTGAAGTAAATTCTTCTCCTTTGAGATTTACTCCAAAATAGTTGAAAATCCGAGTAAGGTAAATTCCATGATATAAAGTGTTTTCTCCCATTTCAAATTTTTTAGGACGAAGTTCATCCAAAATAACTTACGCTCAATTGATATCATAATTTCTGAAAATAGCAAAAAGAGCTTTGCAAACTTTTGAGGTAGGATTGTTAAAATTCCCCGATCTAGGGGTCAAAGTATGTTGTAAAAGAAGGTTAACAATTCTTGCTTTTGGATGAAAGTTTCGGTTTTTAAATTCAAAGTTTTCATCTCCTTCAAAAATATGATGAAATGTCTCACGATCATGTTCATCGATTTGAAAACTAGAAAGATCCATTCCCGTGCTTTTGCAATTGAGAATGGTACCCAAAAGATCACAATTTAAAACAATTCTAGTGCCTTTGACACTACTCCAAATTTCATCATCATTTCCTTCATAAAATTCTCGATTAAGATTTGCATAGAAAATTTTGACAAGATTTGGATAACAAACGAAATCATTTTGAGAAGCATCAACAAGGCTAAGAATATGATTGTTTGCAAAAAGAGTATCAATTTCATAAGAATCAAAATCTTGAAAAATAGCAAACTTTCCGGGATGGACTTTTCCATAATTAGCATAATTGATGTATGCTTTTATGGCCTCCGTATTATTGAGGAGTTGATCTTTCAAGTTTCTGGAAAGTCTCATAGTGGAGGGGTTGCTTGAAGAAGCCATTAAAGTAGAGAGTAGAGAGCTTGAAGTTTTGAAGAGAGTTTGAATTTGAAAATGAAAGTGAAAAGTTGTGATAAAAGATAGTGAATAAATAGATTTTTGAAAGACATGTTCTCTAGTCAAAAGATGCATTTTCAGAGTATTGAATGAAGTGAAAAGGTGGAGGGAAATTCAAGTATTTGAATTCAAATTTTGAATTTCAAATTCAGGTACCTATGTCGACATTAGGGTAGGGACCATGTCGACATACGCCTGTGAAATTTTATGATTTATTTTTCCTAAGTATTCTAAAATATATATACTTATTATTTTAATGTCTATATATATATATCTGGAATATTATTAGAATTATAGTATACTCCAGAAAATATTATTATATTATTAAAAATAATAAAAAATAAATTTAAAATTCAATCAACACACCAATTCAAAATCAATCAATCAAACAATGAATCATCTAATTCTAAGCATGCAATTTCAATCAATTGTATTGTAAATGTGTACCTTTTTCTGAGTCTGTTTCCTTGAATTTGTTGAAGTAGTGAACTGTAGTGAAACACAAATTTGAGTTATCTATCTTCTGATCATCATCGCTTGAGGACGAGTCTGAGTCATCTAGAGTAGCAGTAAATGCATGCTTTCGTTTCTTTACTGATTCATTATTTATAGGAGGATTCTGCCTGTTTGGATATGGACAGTCTCTTTTGATATGGACTGGTTCATCACAGTTGAAACATTTGACATTGTTTGGCACTGCATTCTGATTTCCAGAATTCTTAGAGTTGTTTCTCTTGAGATTATTCATCTTTCTGTACTTCAAGAATTTCCGAAAATTCCTGATCATAAATGCTATTTCTTCATCATTATCGCTATTTGAGTCTGATCCGTCGGTTAATGCATTGAATGTCATTGATTTCTTTTCAGATGCTTTGCTTTCTCTTCTCCCGGTCATTTGGACTTCAAACGACATTAGATTTCCAATCAATTCTTCTATCTTTAAGGTACTGATGTCATTTTCCTCTTCAATTACAAGTGTCTTTTGATCCCATTCTGAAGTGAGAGAATTTAAAATTTTTCTGACTTGATCTTCTTCCGAAAATTCCTTTCCCAAGGATATTAAAGAATGCACAATATCTTGAAATCGACTATATATATCTAAAATAGACTCATTAGTATTCATTTTAAATAACTAAAACTGATTTGTGAGCATGGAAATTTTGGTCTGTTTAACTTTGCTTGTTCCTTCATGAGTAACTTGCAAAGTTTTCCAGATTTCATATGCAGACTTACAAACTGACACTTTATTAAATTCATTTCTATCAAGTGAACAAAACAGAATATTCATTGCTTTAGAATTATTTTGTGCAACAGTCTTTTGCTCAGTGGTTCACTGTGCAAAATTAGTTGTGGGTTCAGAATATTCAGTTTGTGTGATATTCCAAGTTTCTAATCCTACAGATTGTAAATATATTTTCATCCTACATGCCCAATATGCATAGTTACTGCCATTAAAAAGTGGTGGTCTGGCAGTAGACTGAACTTCTACAAATGAACCAGTGTTAGAAATAGTACCAGTGTTGGTAGCCATTTAGAAAAACTTTTCAAAACTCAAATTATGAAACTTTTGAAAACCTTGCTCTGATACCAAATGTGAGAAATGCAGATTACGGATCTTAAGGCTAGGAATAACACTAGAGGGGGGGGGGGTGAATAGTGTTTATAAGAAATTACTAAATCTTTTTGAGTTATTGTTGATTTGTACACAAATGTATGCAATATTCAGACATATATATAATCACAGAAACAAACACGAATGTAGAAATAAAGTAAATGCAGTAAAGGAAAGAACACATCAGATTTTATACTGGTTCAGAGTTACCCTACATCCAGTCCCACACAATTAAGTACGGATTTCCTTTCAAAAGCAATTCAATAATTACAACCCTTGGTTTCAAGGCTACGAGGTACACCCTCCAGAATCACAATCCTCTGGGTAGAGATACTTGATTTCCGAGGCAACAAGTTCACCCAATTGATTTCCAAGGCTACAATCACACTTTTTCTCGTTTGATTGATTTCCAAGGCTACAATCACATCTTTTCTCGCTAGATAGATTACAAAGAAGCCTGTAACTCTGAATAACACTTAGATCTTGTTGAGATAGTGATAGAGAATCAAACCAAAGATAATCTAGTTAGATTCAATGTTGATTTCGGCAAAGTGATGATAAGATTTTGAATAAGAAAATGTGGAAGAAGAAGAGAAGTGAAAAACCAGAAAATCGAATTAAAAATTCGTTGAAACTAACCCCTATTTATAGAAGAACAACAACCATGTCCATTCATGAAAGGTTATGACGAATAGACACTTCTTTTGAAATTCAAAATTTTGAATATAATTGTCACTATGTCGACATGGGGTACTAGGGCATGTCGACATCCCAAAGGAAATTTTGATGTTTTGTTTTTCTTTAAAAATAACCTTTATCTTATATTAAAACTATTTTAAACTTTATAAATATACTTGACTATAGATAAAATACATAGATAAATATAGAGAATAATATATATATAATTTTACTATAATTTTATATTTAAATCTAAGTATAAATATATTATAATTAAAAGATAGTTTAAAATAAACGAAATTTAAAAACAAGAATATTTTAAAGCTAAAACATCTTTTTAAAAATCATTTGAAAAGATAATTTTTAAGGCTAAAACATTTTGAAAAGCAGTTTTGAAAATCATTCTGAAGTAGTTTTGAAAACCATTTTGAAGTAGTTTTGTAAGCTTCTTCCTACAGAATATCTCATCATATCAGGACTCGAGAACTTGTAAAAAACCAGGATGTTCGTGGGTTTGTAAGCCACTTGTCGTAGGTTTGTAAGCTACTTGTTGTGGGTTTGTAAGCCACTAAAAAGGTAGAAATGGGTTCAATCCCAAAAGAAAAATGGAGTGAAGATTTCAATGCTATTATGAAGTTTTAACATAATTCTAAACTCAATACTTATCTTGAACTCTTGATAATCTTAATACTCATGAGTCTTCAATCTTGATATCTTGAATCTCTATACTGTACAATCTTCATTCTTTGTACCTGCATGGTTAAATCCTGCATATACATATATATCTAAACTATAATGTTAGTATTTATATTTTATAATCTTATTCTAAGATTGTTGTCATCAAAACCATCAACTCATGGACTAACAGATATGACATCATATTTATTAACCAACGCATTTTTTGAAGTTACATGGAATTATCATAGAAAAGTTTAGCAGTCAAAACAAATAAAGTTTATAACCATGGAACTTATGCTTAAACCAAAGGAAATAATCAATGTGAAAAGAACAGTTGAACGTTTGAGCAGGAAGAAAACTATGCAACTATAAAGACATAGGCAAACATATAGTCCAATTGGAAAATAACATAGTAAAGTCAATGTTAAATTTTGAAAATTGATCTTTTTTTTTGCACAAACATAAAAAAACAATCACATACCCATACTCAAGAACTTAACATTCATAATTAGCACTAACAACCCAAACTAATAATAGTCTTAAATAAGATAATAAAGTGAAGAATGTAACTATTCTAATAAAAACTAGTCAAATTAAAATCAATAGCGTAATGAGTAGGAGCAAATAAATTAATCACAATAATCTTTAATAAAGTAAGTAGTTTGTTGTTTAACAAAATTGTTTAGATATTTAAGTTTAGATTGAAATTACCTTGCTTCAAATTAATGTAAAAAAAATTCAAACAATCAATCTTCCATAATCATTAACACAATCAAAACCAACTTGAATAAATGTCGATTTAATCAAAAAATTATAGCATTCATTTATAATCAAGTAAAAGCAATTAAATAAATATCAACTGCAGTTTAATTCGCAATACCTGGTAAGATATTGAGTTTAGAATCTGCATACAAAAGCTTGGATACATTAACCGATCAAGATCAGGGCTTGAAATTCAATCGACGCTTGAGATTCAGCTGATAACCTGAGGTTCAGTGTAATAACCCGCATATTTTACAATTATATATTTAAATATAGCATCGTTAATTAAATTTAAAGTCTGAAATGTGACTTTTTGTAAATAGTCGAATTCGGACTCGAGACCAGTTTCATTGAGTTCAAAACAACGTTTACAAATTGTTTAAGTATAAACATCGATATGTTTGGAGTTGATTAGGATTTTGGTATTTTAATTTGGGTTTTGGGTTGAGTTCTAGCCCATTAACCCAATTATAAGCTAACCCAAACTCTTCTACCAAATAACCTAACTCCTCACCCCTTTATTTATTATACTCATAATAATTCCTAACACTCAAGCTAAATGAAAAATAGGGGAAAGAAAGGAGATTAGAAATTCCTAAGCCTTAGTTCTCTTAGGAAATTCAAATTCAAGTTCCAAAATCAAGGAGAAGCTTAGGTAAGCATCCTCTTCATCTTCTCCATCTCAATCCCTCTTCAATTCTTGATTTTTCCTATAACCTAATTTAGGAAAAACTTTGCAATTGATAATAGATTGAAGATTCTAGAGGTGTAGTGAAGGAATTGGTTTAAGCTTGTTTTAGAGCTTCTCATTTCTTGTTTCTGAATTTAAATGTGGGTTCTTGAACTCACGTTTATGTCTATAACTTTCATTGTTGTTAGTATGAATTCCTAACATCTACTTCATTTTCAATTGCTTTTGATTTGAATTGGTTTGGCGAATTTCCTAATTTAGGTATTTTGAAGTCGAAATCTTTAAAGGTCTTATCTTGAATGTTTGGACATGTTGTTTGGGGTGTATCGAAGAGCCTATAGAGTTGGGTTGTCGTTTGGCATAAATCCCTAGC
This sequence comes from Allium fistulosum, assembly GCA_030737815.1. NCBI lineage: Eukaryota > Viridiplantae > Streptophyta > Magnoliopsida > Asparagales > Amaryllidaceae > Allium > Allium fistulosum. The sequence continues at coordinate 1,360,185,312 of CM060902.1, read as the reverse complement.
CTCCGTCACTCGTCCGATCGCCTCCGAATTGATTTGGGCATCATTGGCCTAGGCAAATTCTGCCCACGCCCAGGCAACCAGACGTCTGGTTGAAAAATCCAAACGTCTTGTAGGGGGTTCTGGAAAAATTATAAAAACGAAAAATAAAATAAAAATGGCAGAGCCTAGGGTCAGACATCTGGTCAAACCAACCAGACGTCCAGTCTTGTTAAATTTTGCCTATTTTGCCTGTTTTTGAGTGGATTTCCAGTTTTTATCGATTTTTGTTGATCCGGTTAGTTGTTGTCATTTATTATCGACTTTGATGACTTCTTTTCTGGATTTCTGGGAATATCCATTTGATGGATTTGATATCGATTTTCATGGTTTTAATTCACGTCGTCGAATGTGGATTTTTGGTGATAGATTGTTTTTATAATCATTTCTGTGATTTGTCACATTAAAATACAAAGTTTTTTATACTATTAGTAAATATTCAAACTCTTTCACAAAAATGATTTCAACATTACTTTTAATACAAAGCTTGTTTTTAAAATCGTTTTCCAATCTATTAGTATATACAAACCTTTACCTCATTCGTATGAGAAATCCAATTAAACGACTTAGCAAAACAAGTGGTATGAAACGCTTGCGTTTACTTCGTCGGTTAATTCTTAGACTTGTTCGATTGAAATCTTGTGATAATTTTCGAATGGAAATCTACAATTTGTTTGTAAATATTTAAGTTAAGCCAGTGGTTATGGGACATGAAGCTAAACTCATTTATTTACTAGCTTGATGTAATTTACACTTATTGATCAATGATGATCATTTTATGGTTTAGACCAGCGATATGCGATGTCTCTTTGTCCGCGTGGGGGACTATACCCCATTCTGTAGAGCTTCGGCTCAATTTAGTGGGGTAGCGACCCATGGTCTTTTGACCGTTCGTGGAGCAATCGGCTCAACGAGTCTGTGCATGGGGTGTATCTTTTAAGGTGCGTCGATGTTCAACTCAATCGAGTTTCTGTCCATGGGGCGTATCTTTTTAGGTGCGTCGATGTTTGACTCATTACGGGTTAGCGACCTATGGGATAGCGTCCCGTTTGTGTTACACGTGTTAGTGAGTTTTCATGCTCCCGTTTGTGATAGGCCTTTCCCCCCCTTTTGTGATTTCTGGATTTCTAATTGATAATTTCTGGATTTAATTGATAATTTCTGGAATTTGTGTTTCACCAATATTTGTGATTTGCATAGATAAGCTTTATCAATATTTGTGACTTGGTGAATAAAATAAAAAATATGACATTCTTTTTGGGTATTTGAGAAAACTTGAGATATTGTATGATTTTCATTGTTATCAAATATATACTTGTCACAACATGTTATTATTGTTATCATATGTTTGTGTCATATCTCTTATCCTATTTTATCTTACACGATATTTATAGCTAGACTGATCCGTTTATTATTTTTCTTTTTAAATAATATTCGGGTCAGACCGAGGTGTTTCAGGTGCTTCCACTTGACTTCTTAGCAGGGACTAGCTTCTGACTTTTGGCTAACTACTTTAGCGTAGTAGTTTTTGTTTATATACATTCGAGATAGAGACTCCTTGATGTATACATATTCTTTTGTCTAGCACTTGTACCTATTCTTTTGTGATGTAGTGGATCTTGTATGACCACTACTTTGATGTTCACTTCTATGTGTTATATTCATATCTGTTTCCACCTTAGTGATATTAATATATGTGACTGATTTGTGTTATGCTTATTTTATATTTGTTTTCGAAGGCCTCATAGCCACTGTGTAGTGGCTTTGAGTTTGTATTGGATATGTCAAATTTCCTCTTGAAATGAAATGCATGTCATACTATCTGACATATCGGTACTCGCACAAAGCAATTACACGCACAGCATTACCCCATAGTGTCCTTGGCTAGTGTGAGTATAGAGGTGGGGCGTCACATTTAGCTTGAAATTCAAAATTTTCCATATATTCAGGGACATGCCTTGCATTGCATATGCTAAATGCATATGCAGGCACATGCCTTGCATTGCATATGTAGGCGTCTGCATATGCATTGCATAGCAAATGCAGGCATTATAATATGCGTATGCATTGCATAGCAAATGCATATGTTGGTGCCTGCATATGCATTTGGTAATGCATTGCAAATGCATGCGTATGCATTTGTAGGCTGTTGCATATATAGGACTGCATATGCAATGCAACATCCAAGTATTTGGTTACATTAGCTTGTAACCAAGTTTAAAAAGCAATTGCAAATATGTCTTCTTGTTTTTTTGGGTAAAATGTAACCAAGAAAAAAGCAATTTCTAATTTGGGTAAAAATTCAATGCAAAAATAAAATCTATATTGTATAATTCCATTTTTTTTCCTATGGATGTTCGAATAAACAAAGATTCCAAAGCAAATTGGATGAAAAAAAACAAGAGAACTACTCACCAAATTCGTCAAAATAGTTTTGCACTTAAGCTCTTATTAATTTTTGGGAACTTCAAGATGACACTATTAGACGATCTCATGGATGTTCCTTTCTGTGCTTTTTTTGCACGGTCTCGACCATCACTACCTCGAGCTTTGAAACTAGCAAGCTTTGTTTCAGTGAATCACCCTTTCCAATCACACCACCCATTTTGGTGATACTTTTAGGATGATGTACAAAATCTTTACCTGAAAATAGAGATGAAATCCAGTAATATGTGGAAGAAAACATCTAATATTTCCCAAGAACATTGAAAAGTATATACAGACATTCATTAGATTTACACCAAATCTACATATATAAAGCGTCCTTGCATATGCTAATGCATATGAAGGCAAATGCATATGCTAGGCATATGCAGGCAAATGCATATGCTAGGCATTGCATTGCAGGCATTGCATATGCCTTGCTTGCATATGCAGGGATATGCTGATGCTAATGCATTTGCTAATGCATTGAAAATGTAGGCATATTTTATTAACATCTGTGTTTTGTACCTAAGGTTGATATACCATTTTTTACATTTGTATCTATTTGTTCCATCATTTTAAATTCCTTTTGTTTTGGGTAAGTATTAGCCAATCACTAAATCAGCCAAAACAAAATAAGAATACCTAACTTGGATGAAATGGTTCAATAGAAAAAATATTAGGGTACCTTTCGTACACAGGTGCTATCAACTAGAAATTTCTTTCCTTGCTGGCAAATATGCTGAGTACTATTAGTTTATACAATAAAGACTATACCATGAATGAGCGAACTCTTATCATTGTTTGATTTAATTTCTTTCTTAAAAGAGCTCACACAGTTTATTGCAAGTTAACTGGTTTATAGCTTTAACGAATCAGAAGTTTAAGCCCAACGGAGTTTTGTCTTTGCACATTAAAACTTTTCCATCAACATGTTTAGACTGTGTTGTTCTTGTTGTGTGTGTAGTTTTTATTTCAAATTGTTACTCCACTACTTTATTCATGGTTTAGAACTTGAGATACGGGAAACATGTTCTTATTTGATTATGTGTTCAAGTCTTTTGACACATCATTTTGATTAAGCTTACTACCTATTTGTTTGTTTTCTTTTGGAAACTGCGCAAAGGATGTAGTTGCCTCTAGTTAGGGGATTTATTTATTTATTTTTGAAAAAAGAAATCAAGGAACTACACTGTTTGGGATGTTGACCCATACCCATAACTTTTTTTTCTTTTTTCTTTTTTAACTTGTTATCTATCTCGGTACAATTACTGACCATTCAATTCTTTTTCTTAATTTTTTTGCTTGTTTGCATATTAAGTTAAAATCTTACTGACCATCCAATTATAACTAATTTATTGGGAGATTAGAGTACTTGATCTCTTACTTTAAATCTGAAGCTGCATGTTAACTTGCAAGTGTAACTCCTTTCAGAGTTGAAAAATGTAAACTAACCATAACTTACAGTCATTAATTTGTACCTTTGATCTTTAAATTTATTTCAAACTCACAAATGAGAACAAAAATTCCCATTTTTTGTGCTTTATATCATAATTATCTGTATTCATTTAAGTCTCAGATCTAAAAATTTGTTGGAGGACAGCTAAGTTGTAAGATATATCCAATTTCATGTTTAGTTGAGTGCGCATTTATATGAAGTATAACAATAAAATGGTTAGATATACAAAAATATCAATCAACAAAAGAAAAATAAATAACATTTATCACCCAAAAAGATCAAGCTTTAAGCATACGGTAGAATTATTATCAAGCTTTAAGTATACTGTAGACAGGTTTTAAATGACTATTACTATCATTATTCTATTGAGAGGAATTCAATATTTGCAATCAATGAAGTAATGAACCACGGTTTTGGTATAATAAAGCCTAGATGACTAGTGCATAGTATACGGTAGCAAAATAGTTGTTTTGAAATATCAAACATGTCTTTCTGTATAATGTTCACAAAGCAAATAAATGAGAAGCTATCTAAACATGTACTACTGAATAATTATTGATGAAAAAAAAGAGATCTTACCAAATCGAGGATGATGGCAGAAAATCATGACATCAAGGTTATCTATCATTTTAGTTTATGCTGTAAACTTCAACGTTTCACCATCAGTATCCTTCTCTAGACAAAAAAAGTGTTGGTTGCAAAGATTGATAAAGATGGACAGATCCTCATAGAAAATTCTATGCGAAATTCATCAAATGTGGTTTAAAGATGATCTAGTCGATAATTGATGAGATCCATTAGTAGAGGTATAAAAAATAACATAAAGATTAATCACTTACATTAAATTGCTAGCTGTCAAACTAATATCAACGAGCACTTAAATTCAAGGTACAGTTGTTAGAAGAAAATAATTTATTCATTACAATAATGAAATAATATTTGCATAAATAGCATGCAAGAGTTGAAATATCGTAATAAACCAACCAAACAATATATTAAGATATTATTAGTGTTCACTTGCTTTTAGGAGCAAACACACTACTCCATTATAGAAACTCTGTACCAATACAATTTATAATTTACTATATTTATAGATACGTTACTTTTATAATTTTGATTGTTTTTGAAAAAAATTGAGCTCATTTACAAACTTCTCAAAATGAAAGTTATATCAACCATGAAACAGTGTTTGACAGATTTAAAATTTTGAAAACATCTCATTTTTATAGAAACAAACTAAATAATAAAAACAGCCTCCAATATGCTACTTAACAGACTAACATTTCCCCAAATTCACTCTAAGAATTTATCAGAGGCAAGTTCAACCTTTCTACACCATAACTAATGTTCATCTGTTTTATAATATAATGACTTTGTAAAAAATCAAGCCTACGAAAATATTTGACTTCAAAATGCAAAAAATTTCTTCCCAATTACATCATTCTTCATCTTGCAACTTCTTTATGGCTAAAGAATAATAACGTGTTTTCGATTCTTTTAAACTTGCAGCTGCTTCCTCCCCAATCCTCTCCAACGATCTCTCACTACTATCTACTTCCATATCAAACACAGCAATTCTTCGTTCAACGTTCTCGTTCAAAGCAAAAAATCCTGAAAACATTGCAGTCTTTTTCAATTTAGAAAACGATTTCAATAGCAAATCCGCTGCATAAAAATGGGTTCTTTGATTCATCATTTTCTTATATTTTCAATTTATCCCTAACAAATCATCATGACAGTAAGAGTTCTATTGTTTTCCATTTCTTTCCCTAATTGTGAGTGAATGTAGCAATTTTTCCATGTTGAGATCGTGACACAATTGCTGAATAATAGATGTATAATTGATATTACAACTGTACATGACTGCTGTATTTTGCATTTCATGCATGATAAACTTGATGTTATTATGCTCTATTAAAAATATTCATCTACATCTTCTTTTAATATGCTTTTCTTTAACTACAATTCCAAACTGAATTTCTACAACTATTAGACGACTTCAAGATTTTTAAACTTGGACCAGAGATTAAACAATGTGCCTTTACAATATTTTCCATCACTGTCTCGGTTTCTTTCATAATGTACCTTATTTACTTTTTTTTCAATATTTATTTAAATTAATTACCATATATTTGCCTGACCATTACTAGACTAAATTTTAAAGTAGGTTTTTGGTCAGTTCGTGTGAAAAGCCCTGGTTCATACAAGTTAGGAGTAATTAACTAGTCCTTGTGCACACAATTCCTTTCATCAGTTAACATTTGAAATTAATAGCCAATATCTACAACCGAATAATATCCAATGATGCAGATTAACAATTCATGACTAATGTTGGTTTTATTAATTAATTAAACTTTATGGTAGGGTCCACTAATCTCAGCCATTAATTATTGATTGTGATTTGTGGGGTTTTGTAATTAAAAACCAAATCAAGTAAATATAAACTTTAAACGAATGAAGATATTAAAATAAAATATAACAAATGATATTGAAAAAAATAATAGAATATTTTTGTATTCATGTTTGTAAATGTTAATAGAAAACAAAAACACTTACAAATTGTAAAAGGCTGAGAAATAAAAATTAAATATTTTCAAAAATATACAAGATTTAGAATATTGGTTTGCAGAAGCAGTAGGAAAACATTATCATAGGTACACTTTTCATAAGTCGGAAGGCTGGTCTGCGATTTTTATTTTCATTTTTTATTAAAAAAAGAAAGAAAGAAAAAACAGTTACCTTTGCATAATTGCTTATCTGACATTTCCAGCTAAACATCATCCTGAAACCATAAAAGCAATAAAACAATTCATTAATGGATTATATAAGTTATTAATTTTTCTATGCACGCTTCTAATAAATTAAAACAAGCACATGCCTCCCCTTTGCTGCAGAAGGAACTTCATTCACTTTTCTCATGGTGGAGCCAAGAACACCAGCTTTCTTTTGTGAAAGTCTCAAAGGTCTGGGTCTGCCAACAAATTATAAAGTCATTATGAGAAATTATTGCAAAATATTCCTAAATTAGTTCCACAAAGATAACCATTAATTATTTTTCATTACTTCATTTCTCATAGGGTGCAAGTATAAGCTAATTTATGGTATAGTCAACAATGTTTTCAGCATATTACAAATAACTATTATCCATTTTCCAATGTGAGGCCATGGATAATCATAAACACATAAATGGAGAGAAATTTGAGAGAGAGTAACGGGTCTAAGTTGTGAGCTTAAGAGGGAATACCTGAACCAAGTAAAAAAAAGCCTGAATTGAAATTCGAACGGGATTAAAAATTCCAATTGTAATTTGAGATTAAAAAAATGAAAAATACCTTTCAAAGGTGATGCTGGAACGAGGCAGAGGCAGAGGGGACGATAACCCTAGAACAAATTACGAGGCAGAGGGGGTAACCCTAGAATGGTAAAAAGGCAGAACGGGCGTAGAGGTAGAGGTAGCGATAACTGAAAGGATGAAAACCCTAGATTGAAATTTTGGTTTACAGAATAACGATAAACGTAGAAAAGAGAGATAGAAGCGTGATAAATGGGATGAACAATAATAATAGACAAAATGACAATCATATCCATCCTACTTTTACGTATTTATGAAATTACCAGATTTAGTAACGGATATAACTGTTGTAAAGCCTTGTAACGGAAATATCAGTTAGAAATTTGTAACTGTTATAACCGTTGCAAATTGAAACGAAAAAAGTGTTACAAAAATGACTCTTTGGTGTAGTGTCAAAATACAACTTCACAGAAGCCGGATTTATAGCTGTTGTACAAGCTATAAAATAGCCTATGTCAGCCAATAATTTAATGTGCGAAAAAAATTATGAAGTGAAAAAATTTATGTCTGCTTTTGGTTTGCCATATCAAAATATAGACACATGTTTAAATGGTTGCATGTTCTTTTGGAAAGGGGATATTGATCTTAGAAAGTGTAAAATATGTAAGGAGGAAAGATACAAACCAAGAAAAAAGAAGGAAAAGGAAGTTCCATACAAGCGTATGCATTACTTACCCATCACTCCTAGACTTCAAAGGTTATATGCATCTTTTGTAGTCGTGCCTCATATGAGATGTGTGAGAACAAAGGAAGAAGGTACGCTAACACACCCTGTTCATGGAGAAGCATGAAAGTATTTTGATAAGACATATCCTGCTTTTGCAGCGGAGAGCCGTAATGTTAGACTTGGTTTATATACGGGTGGATTTTCATCATTCTCTTAATTTGGTTCTAAATATTCATCTTTGCTTATTATCGTTACACCTTATAATTTACCTTCTTGGATGTGTATGAAAACTCCATATATGTTTCTCACTATTGTCGTCCCTAGCTCCGATTATCCGACACAAGGAATCGATATTTATTTACAACCATTGATTGAAAAGTTAAAAACATTATGGCATGAAGGAGTTAAAACATATGACATTTCAAAAAAAATTCGTATGTTTGCTTCTTCGCTATAGACTATTAGCGATTTTCCTACATATGCAATGCTTTCAGATTAGAGTACGGCCGGTCGTCTAGTTTGTCCTTATTGTATGGAATAAACACGAGTATTTTCTTTACCGCATGGGAAGAAAATTTTGTGGTTTGATTTTCATCGGTGTTTTCTCCACATTAATCATCATTTTAGAAGAGATAGAAAAAACTTTACAACTAATAGACAAGAGACTATGCAACCACCAACGATTTGGTCGAGCGAAAAAAAAATATGAACTTACAAAGGATTATCCAATGACACATGAAACCGGAGTATAAAATGAAATTCCAGGTAAATCGATGATTTATAATTGGTGTAAACAAAGTATATTTTGGGAGTTGCCTTATTGGAAAGATATCATATTTCGTCATAATATTGAAGTGACACACAATGAGAAAACATATTAGATAATTTGTCTAATACAATTTTGAATGTTAAAGGGAAGACTAAGGATGATTTGAAATCAAGACATGATATACAAGAAATATGTCAGCGTCTCGAGCTTCATATTAAGCCAGATGATACTAAAAAACCCAAAGCATGCTATGAGTTAGACAATAACCAAGTTAAAGTTCTATTAAAATGGGTGGAAGGATTAAGATTTCCTGATGGGATTTCTTCTAATCTTCGTAGATGTGTCGACTATAAAAACGGTAAATTGGGTGGGATGAAAGCCATGATTGTCACATAATGATGGAAAATTATTTATCCGTCACTTTCAAAGAACTATTGTCAGTAAAAGTTTGGACAGTTATAACAAAACGTAGTTTGTTTTATAAAGTGCTTTGTTCAACTACGTTAAAAGTTGATCATTTACGTAAACTTGGAGTAGAAATTCCTATACTGCTTTACAAACTGGAGAAGATATTTTCTCTAGGTTTTTTTAATGTAATGGAGAATTTACTTGTTTATCTTCCATCTGAAACACGTCTTCATGGTCCTGTGCAATATGGATGGATGTATCCATTTGAAAGGTATTACTATTGAGTATGTTAAATATTAGTTTAATTATATATATAAGTAAATTTTAATTTGAAATAATTTTTTAATAGGTACTTAAATCATCTAAAGAAAAAAGTTAGACAAAAAGAATGAGTTGAAGGTTTGATTTGCAGATCATATATCGAAGAAGAAGCTTGTTCTTTTTCTCTCATTATTTCAATGACCATGTGAACTTATCCTTTGAAAGTGTTCCGCATAATGATAGTGAAATATATATCTGTGACGGGTATTATGTCGTTTTCTTAACGTCAGAGTTCTTCCCATTCAGGTTCCCCCTCTTCTTCTCAGAGGGGGATCACCACAGGAGATGATGATAGTGGCCCATCAAAGCAGGCGTAGCATCCCATTAGTGACGTTACATCCTAAAGCGATAGGGTAAGTATTAAATTTATTTCACCATCTTAAATAGTTTTTGTATGGTATATTAGTCATGATTTATTAAAGGTCGGTATCATATTTAACACAGAGGATCTGAGCTGGAGCCTTCAGAACTTGTTCTTAGTATTTTCATGCAAGCTTACATGAGTATGACGACCGCATGCTGGGCTAGATGGGATAAAATTCCAGCCCACATCATAGAGTGTATCTGGCAAGACTTCCTCATAAGTGTAAATTTGTATATCATTACATATAACCACTATACAATTTGCTGACTATAGCTTATATTTTTTCAACGTGCAGGAGGCGGTATATTTGTAAGAAGTTGAAACTCTCCTTTGTAGAAACAATTAGATGAGAAAGATGAGGAAGAACTTCCGCGACATGATGTCGGGAATAAAAAAGCGGGGAAGAAGCCCGATTGGATGGGCACAAGCGTGTGGGATGCTTGGGTTGTTTGGTGGAATAACAATGAGGCGAAAGTAAGTTTATTAATCTCTTATTAATTATTTAAATTGAAGTTTCATATACAATCTACACACTATATATAGAGCATATATATAATATAATTTTAACTTGTTCAATTTAAATGTACAGGTAGAGTCATATAGAAATCCCGCAAATAAAAATAAGAATCCAATCACACATCGCGGTAGTTCTAATTCATTCCAGCGTTACCATGAAGAGCTTAGAAGTTTACTAATTTCGATTATAAATAGTTATTACATTGTATAATTTTGCATATACAATAATAATACATAATAATTATTTCAAGAAAAAGAGCGTATGGGTCCCATCTCGAACATGGACGTATTTGCTCATACTCATGCCATCGAGCATCAAAATGAAGATGGCGCATCTCATACACATGGGCCGATGATAAATCAACCAAATCCCATGTAAGCATATTTTAAGTTATAAGTTATTAATAATCGGTTTAATTAATTAGCTATAAAGAATTAAAATAATGTAATGTGAATTTCAATCGTATTTTTAGTTTGTAATGTAGGAAAAATTTATGCAACAACGAGAGCAGCTGCTTTAGGGAACGGGACGAGATCAGTTGACTACCGACGAGGAGGACACAATTTTTGAAGTTGTCATGGAACCGTCAACGTCGAGTAGGCGGTATGGTTTTGGCAACCAAGAGGTACTGAATAGTATGTTTGGATTTGACTATTTACTAATCCCTCGACTGTAGCGAACTTGAAATTGTTTAGGTTATAAATTCATTTTCTTATATAAAAGTTAACCGTGCATCAAAATGTAGTTAGATAATGAGATGAATAACTAAGTTTATAAAAGAATAACTAAGTTTATTAAAAAATAATTAAGTTTTATACGAATTTAACTTAAGTTGCTTAAAAGTTTATAAAAATTAACTATTTTTTATAAAATTCAACTATAACTTAGTTTTTAAAAATTAAGTAAACCAAGTTTAATAAAAATTAAATAATTTCCTAAAAATTAACTAAAATTTATAAAACTTAAACAAATTTATAAAAATTAACCGAGTTATATTAAAATTTAACTAAGTTAACCAAGTTTTATAAAAATGAAATAAATTTATAAAAAATAACTATATTTTACAAAAATTAACTAAACTTATAAAAATTAACCTAATTTATAAAACTTAACTAATTTTTATATAAGTTAAGTAAGTTTTATAAAAATTAAATAAGTTTATAATAGTAATTAAGTTAATAAAAAAAATAATTAAGTTTTTAAAGAAATAACTTAGTTTGTAAAAATAATTAAGGTAATAAAATTTAGTTTTTAAAGAAATAATTTAGTTTATAACAATATATTAGGTTATTAGGATGAAAATTATTATCAATTTGGTTTCTCTAATATATATACATATACAAACTTTGAATTAAGAAGACAACCAAACCATTCTCAGTTTAATCAAAGCAAGTAAGGTAATAATGTCTTTGAATCCGAACATTATTCCATTTCACACTGTTATAGCGTTTGTTACTCTTATATATAATACTGTTATAACGACTGCTAAGCCATTAGACATAAATTTTTTATTAGATCACGTGTTGCAGGCCAGGAGCAAGCGGAGCAAGTACCAAAAAGCTTAAGACAAAGAAGAGATTCAAGAGCTGAGGGCTAGGATTGCAGAGCTGGAGGAGCGAGACCGCCGTCGCACCATGGAGATGACGTAGTTGGACGAGCGCTTGGCTGCGTATATGCAGCAACATGGGGTGCTTCCTTCATCGGGTGCTTCCGGAGGCCATGATGAGGCTTAATAGGTATGATTTTTGTGTTTGTGTTTGGATATTGTACATATATGCACTTGGGGATGATGATGATGTATTTTGATATGATTGATACAATTTGAGGAGATGTTGGGTGATGTGTTGGTTTGTTTTGATACGATTGATACATTTTGGGATGTTGGATGTTGATTCCGTGTATGTTGGTTAAATGTTTTGTTGTATGATGGATTTTTTGAGTTTTATTTGTTGTAAATAGTGATGTTTTTTAGTATTGATGTTTTATATGTCTTTGGGCATATATATATATATATGTGTGTGTGTGTGTGTGTGTGTGTGAAATCGATCTGTGATATATATTGATATGTATGTGTTGGGTGAATTCTCACCCCGGACCGGAAGAGTCGAACCAGGCCTCCCACCGAACCAACTCCCACCGAGTCGACCTACCAAACTCCTTAGAACCCATACCGAACCAACTCCATCCGGTATACACTTCCTCCATAAGAACTACCGAACCATCTCCTGCTACCGGTCCAACCATCCAACTGCTACCGGACCAACCATCCAACTGCTACCGGTCCAACCATCTCCTGCTACCGGTCCAACCATCCAACTGCTACCGGACCAACCATCCAACTGCTACCGGTCCAACCATCCAACTGCTACCGGACCAACCATCCAACTGCTACCGGTCCAACCATCCTACTGCTACCGGTCCAACCATCCTACTACCGGACCAACTGCTACCGGTCCAGCCTACGTCCATCTCCACGCCGGTCCAAGCAATGCCGAACCAAGACATACCAGGCCAGATCATCTCAGCCCAGGCCCATCAACGACTATACATATCCTGAACCCCTACCCCTAGCCTCACTCTATAAATAGAGGGGCAGGGGTACAGCAAGGGGGACAAGTTTGAGAGCTCAAGCACGGAAGGAACTTTCAAACAACTTTCTTTTACTTGTACCAAAGCTTTGTACTTGTAATCACAACAAGTGAAGAGAAATAACATATAAAGTGGACGTAGGCACATTCTGGCTGAACCACTATAAATCTGCGTGTCTTTTTACAGTTTAGCCCCTGTTTTTCATATATTTGCATAAACCTCCAAAATCACTAAGAACAACATAAGATCTACTAAATCATACAACTTTGAGGTGTTTGTCCATTTTTTGTGCAAACATTTTTGGTGCTTTCACTGAGAGATAGAAACTCGAAGCTTCAGCTTCATCTACTTAACAAGTTTTCCTAACAGCATCGTCCGCCACTTGGAAAACATGCCTCCCAAACAGAGAAAAGATGTTAACAAAGGAAAAAACATCGCATCCAGTAGCCTTCCTGATCCAGCTGCCGCGAATCAAGTAAATCGTCCTCCTCCAGCAACAACAACAAATGAAGGACAGGCTAATCCAACCACTCCTGCCACAGAACAGCCTGCAGCAATTACTAGGGCAGATTTGGACAGGGTTGTTGTTGAAGTAACTAACCGCTTCACGTCCCAGCAGGAAGCCTTGGTGGACCATCTCATGTCACGCTTGAGGGACGCTGAAGAATCCAACCGCAACGCTGAATCATGGGGCGAGTCCCAGTCTGGAGGATCTCAGAGACAGCAAAGATCTTCCTTCTTCGAAGGAGCCAACGGCAGGGGTAGCCGTGGTAGGAGCCGAGACCGAGCTCAGCCCGAAGTTAGGCCTGAGGAAACGTTTGGTGCCGAACCCAACGGGGAAGGTACCGGGCGAAGGTCAACTGCAGCTGAGCCTGTCATGCTGCCTAACCACAGAAACACCAGTGAACGGGGCCGAGCTAGAGTCCAGCCCGAAGTTGGACCCGAGGAAGTGCTTAGATCAGAACCCAACAGGGGAAGATCAAGGCAAGGGCCAACTGTAGCTGACCCAAGCATGCTCCCAGAAGATCAAAGGCAGCCACTGGAAAATATGAGGAATGATAGACGATACCATCCCTACAGGTTGTCTGGACGGAATCAACCCCACAGAACAGAACCAAACTCATTTCTGTCCGCTCCAAATTCTGATGAAAGGATGGCGCGCTTATTCAGAGAGTGTGTCCAACGAGAGCAAAGAGATCGAGGGATAGGCGCTAGGGTAACCAGCCCTTTCGCCCGCAATATCGAAATTGCTATCACCCCCCGAGAATGGAAGATGCCAACAATGGAACCCTACAAAGGAACCTCCGATCCCGTTGTGCACTTACAGAGGTACACGCAGCATATGCTCATGAGTGGAACGACAGAGGGAGTGCTGTGCAAATGCTTCCCGCTCTTCTTAGAAGATCTTGCTACCTCCTGGTTCTGTCATCTACCCCAAGGATCCATCAGCTCATGGGAAATGTTGAAAGAAAAATTCATCAGTCAGTTCCGCATTCATGTGGAGCAACCTAAGGACGCTTATTCCTTATCCAGCGTCAAACAGAAACCTGAAGAAAAGCTGCAGCAATACCTGACCAGATTCAACGCCGCAGCAGCCGCAGTTCAAGATGCCGATGAGAAGCTTATCCTAATGGCCCTCTGCAGTGGGGTGCATCCGGACACTAAATTTGCTAGGAGATTGACAAAAGAGAAACCTGCTACTTTACCCGATTTCTTCCATGAAGCCGGGAAGTACATGAGGCTTGAGGATGCTGCCATGGAGGGGCAGTCAGGACAGCGAAGTAAGACGACCCATGGCAACGTCCCTGCTGTGGCAAGGGACGTTCGAAGAAATGATTCCAGAGACAATACTGGGGGCAAGAAAGTAGAAAAACGCCTATATCGGCCAGGACCAAGATTCGACTCTTACACCCCTTTGAATGAGACCGTCGAAAATATCTTCCTTGCCACCCAAGGCGAAGTTAGATACAAATGCCCACCATACAAGAAGGAATCAGATAGCGCTCAGAAATCTGGAAAATTCTGCCGCTTCCACGAATCCCACGGACATGACACCAATGAATGCCATCATCTCCGAGATCTGATTGAGGAACACATCAGAAGAAAGAAACTGGAACGCTATGTAAAAAGTCAAGACAGGACTCCAGCTCCTGCCAATGAAAACCCCAGGCTACCCTCACCAGGGACCGGCAGAGGCGACCGCAACGCTAGCAGCTCTAGTCAGGAGAAGATAGTGGTCCATACCATCTCAGGAGGGCCGCACATCGCAGACAGAAGTTGGAAAGAGATGGAAAGATATGGGAAGTCGCTTAGAGACAGTAGAGACTGTGTCAATACGGTTGTAGAAGAGCGCCACCCAAAGCGGAAAGAAAGTGATGACATCACATTCAGTAAACGCGACCTAGAAGGAAGACAGTACCCTCACATGGATCCCATGGTTATCTCTGCTCGACTCGGTCCCGCCGAAGTTTACCGAATCCTGGTAGACACTGGAAGCTCTGTAAATATCCTGTTCAAACACGTATTCAACAAAATGAGGCTATCAATGAAGGATGTATCTCCCTGCGATAAACCACTACACGGTTTCACTGGAGATGCGAAAATGCCCATCGGGCAGCTGGACCTCTTCGTTGAAATTGGAAGCCATCCCCGCTCCGTTATAAGGAAACAGACGTTTGTGCTGATAGAAAACCATTCGGCCTACAACGCCTTCCTAGGAAGACCAGCCTTATCTGACTTCCAGATTTTCCTAGCCCCGTGGTGCCTGAAAATGAAATTTCCAACAGACAATGGGGTAGGGGAAGTGGAAGGAGACCAGGATATTGCACGAGACTGCTATGTAACCGAACTTCGCAACAACCACAGGAAAGATAAAGGGAAAGGTGCAGAGATTGCCCTCTGCACAAAAAGCCTCGAAGCATAGCAACTAAAGAAAGCCCCTCCTCTTCGATACACCAGCGACCCTTTCAATGAATTAGACCCTAGGGACAAAGAGGAGGAGGCCACCGCCGAGCCTGCGGAGGCTATGGAGTTTATATCTGTGGACAAGCATGACCCAAGTAGGCTACTGAAAATTGGGTCCCAGCTGAAAGCTGAACTGAAGGAACAACTCATTGATTTTCTTCGCCACAACTTGGATGTATTCGCTTGGTCACACGCTGACATGACCGGAATCTCCCCCGACATAGCGTGCCACGCACTAAACATTGATCCTACCAAGGCGCCTGTAAAACAAAAAAAGAGAAGTATGGGGGCAGAGCGATCAGCAGCCCTCGATGAAGAAGTAAAGAATCTACTCGCCAATGACTTCATACGAGAAGCTATTTACCCAGAATGGATCGCCAACCCGGTACTAGTAAAGAAGGCTAATGGGAAGTGGCGGACCTGCATTGACTTCTCCAACCTAAATGACGCCTGCCCAAAGGATTGCTTCCCGCTTCCCAGAATCGACCAACTTGTAGACAACACAGCCGGGCACGAACTCCTGTCTTTTATGGATGCATACTCAGGATATAACCAAATTCCTATGCATGCTCCCGACCAAGACCACACTAGTTTCATCACCGACCGGGGTTTGTACTGCTACAAAGTGATGCCCTTCGGACTTAAAAATGCAGGAGCCACCTACCAGCGCCTCGTCAACAAGATGTTCGCAGGGCTAATAGGACGAACAATGGAAGTATATGTAGACGACATGCTGGTAAAATCACGGAAAGCCAAAGATCACGTAAGCCACCTGGGTGAAATGTTCCAGGTACTTCGACAGTATGGAATGAAGTTGAATCCACTAAAGTGCTCCTTCGGAGTGTCATCAGGAAAATTCTTAGGATTCATCGTCCATGCCCGAGGGATAGAAGCAGAACCTCTAAATAAAGTATCTTCAGCGAAAGTTATCAACTTCTTAATCAAAAATGTTCTGTGCAGGTACGGAGTCCCACTAAAAATCATATCAGACAATGGACTTCAGTTTGACAGCGAGGAATTCGCCAACTGGTGCCAAGAACACGGAATTCACAAAAGCTTCTCATCCGTAGCATATCCCCAAGCAAACGGACAAGTCGAAGCAGTCAACAAAATTCTGAAAACTCTGATAAAAAAGAAGCTCGAAAAGTCAAAGGGCGCTTGGGTGGATGAACTCCCTACGGCACTATGGGCCTACCGCACATCTTTCAAAACATCAACAGGGCACACTCCTTTCTCTTTGGCATACGGATCGGAGGCTATGCTCCCAGTTGAAACCATTGTGCCTTCCCACCGTAGGATCCACTATAACCCAGAAGAAAACGAAGAGCTCCTCAACATGTCTTTGGATCTAGTCGAGGAGAGAAGGAATGATGCAGTCCTAAAAACAGCAGCCCACAAGCAAAAGGTGGCAGCACAATACAACTCCAAAGTCAAGCATCGTACCTTACGAGAAGGGGATCTTGTCCTCAAGCGAATCTTCCCTCGCCCCGGAGCACTAGACCCAATCTGGGATGGACCATATGTAATTCATAAAGATCTCCACAACGGAGCCTATATTTTGTCAACAGTGGACGGAGAGGTGTTCCAGAGGGCATGGAACATCCAACACCTCCGTCGATACTTTTCTTAACTTGTATTGCCCATATGAAGTGAATTAACAAAGAGAATCAGTGGACGTAGGCATTTTTTCGTGCCGAACCACTTTAAAAAAAGCCTTGTCTCTTGTTTAACTTGTTCCCTTGTATCTTGGCTGCTTGTTAACTTTATCCTTTTCTGTTGAACAAAATCCTGAGCATATAGCATTTCTATTCAAAGCACTCCACAATGCAACTTCACGTGGACAAGCCCCAACAGGTACTATGCGAATCTATGCCCTCGCCAATGAGACACTTTTGCTCCAGCATCCCTCTGCTGCGGGTTAACTCATTGCTCGCGACGGCCCTTAAAGCCAACTGTAATGAGCCGATTATAAGCCACCGAGAAGGCCGACTATAGCCGAGGCAGCTCATTACGGCGTTAGGCTCGCCGGCGACTATGAACCGATTATAAGCCCCAACATAAGGTGTGGCCAGCCAGGGGCAGTTCACAGTTGACGATCGGCACCCACGCTAGCCGGCCACAGTAAGTCGAATAATACCCATGAGTACGGGCCATAATGGCCCGGGTAGTTACTGTGCGCGATCTCGGCTCCGGTGTGTCTTAAGTGCGGCTGTGGTAAAAAAGAATTAACTCCCCGCGGAGGCGTAAGATGGGTGACAAATGTCTCCAAGACCCACAGCTAGGGAAAGTGACTACAAAACCCGTTTGCCACGAACTTAAGCACATCGAAGGCCTTCCGTGACTGGAAGTTTTACTATTTCACATATTTCAATTTTACTTAAAAAAAAAAACTTTCCTCCTATCCTCTATAACAAACCATAAAGTACAGGATGCAGGGTAAGAGATACCCGCCAATGGATGCAGAGATTCACAATCAGATGGCAGGGCAGTCAACTGCTTTCCATGCTTGGTCATACAAGATATTCGAAACTGCCATTTACAAACAGAACATGAAAGGCGGTATTTTCTTCCTTTATGTACAAATGCATGACTATAATTTAATTTTTTCACACCACACGCTAACATTGCAAGTCATGAGATTATGATTTAAAACCAGAATCTGACATCAAACACAATTTAATTACGAGAATATACACAGCTACATTTCTCATACGACATGTCAAAACAGCAACAAACATCCAAGAAACGACAGAATCAGCTTAAGCTAAAAAATTACACGTCAAGAATAATATTATTACAAGTAGCAGGAATTACAACTTAGAGGTTACTCTACTGTCTTAAGACTAACATATACAAACAATGCCAAGCCTACAAAAAGAATTTTTCAGGTTCAGTCATGGAGCTGGTTGCGTCGAAGTCTTGTCCTTGTTCTTTTGCCCGCCTGTCCGGTCATAAAAAGGATTCATTAGTGATGAGTAACCAAGTTAACAGAAAGACTAGAAAGGAAGACTTACCAGTACTAGCTTCTTGACCATCCTGGTCGTCATCCTCTACCTGCACACCCGCCTCTTCAGCAGCAAGCAGCCGCATACCCTCCTTTACCGCCACTTTCTCCTCCTTGGTGAACTGGGCAGTGACCACATCCATACTGAAGACCGTTCCACCCTCTTTATCTGCATCAGCCTTAGCCTCCTCCAAAGCCCGAAGATATGTCTTGGCCATGACTCTGGGATAATCATCCATCCAAGAGAGGTTACCCTGCTTCCAAGTCCGGAAATACATGTCCTGGAGCATGTCATCCATCATTCCTTCGTTCTCCTCAAACTCCCTCATCCGAGCATCGGAGGCCGACAACCTTTCCACGGCAGCATCTCTCTCCAGTCTGTATCTCGAGCAATCAGCTTGAAGGGACCTCCGCATCACCTCCATCTCTTCCCTCAACTTAGCTTGAGCAAGCTCTGCAGCCTCAAGCTTCTCGGACAATTCCTCCACCTGCTCGAGATCCGCTCTCCGAACCTCATCCACCGTGGTAATAGCCATGTCAATCCGCTCTTTGCAAGCAGCTTCCATTTTCCGCAATTCGGCCCGACTGGCCTCTTCCATGGTTCTCCTTAATCGCCCAGTGGCAGCCTCATGCTGAGAGATCTGGATAGCCTGATCCGCAAGCTGCTTGGCCTGATCCGAGACCACCAATCGAAGTCGGATATTGGCGCTCCCTATCTCCTCTCCGGCCTTAACCAGCCGAGCGTGGTGCCCCATCAGCTTCTTGGCCTCCTCTGCCACCCGATCAATATTAGCTTTGGCCTCGTCTCCCATAGTGACTATACGAGTGGTGAGTAGATCGAGGTCTAAGGACTTGGCTTCGTCAAGTACTCGTACCATGGGGTTACGGGGGAGAAGGTGTTCACCAGTAACTTCGTCAAAAGTAATATCCTGAGAACCTGGATCCAGATCAGGATGACCCGCGAATGGATTACGGGCCAAGTCGGGACGGTCGATATGAATAACAGAAGGGTTTCCGGATGGGTGTGGAGAGGGTACAAACTCGCTACCCTCCTCAGTAATATCATGAATAGGCTGAGCCGGAGGCTGAGGACCGAGCGAAGTTTCGGATAAAGGATAACTCCTCTTCCTCTGCTGAATACCCTCTTCAATGACCCCAAGAAGAGGACGGTACCCGACTACATCCCCGGAGCGTTGGGCTGAGGGCTTCGGCTTAGCAGAAATTTTGGAAAGTTTATATTGCTCGAGCCTGTGTCGAAGGTCTGAAGCTTTGGGCGTCTTGCCTGCTCCTGATATAAAGAACAAGTGTCATAATCTTACATTACTATATGATTCAAGAAACGCGGTAGATTACAAGTTAGAAAAGGAAAAGAAACACAGCTGTGGTTGTACAAACCCTGGGGAGGAGTGGGATACTGCAATAAGTCCTGGATTTCATTCCAGGACGGGAGCGGGTCATAAAATATTCCTAAGTCCCTATCATTAGTGAAGCATGCAGGAGTCAAGAATTCACCTTGAGTTGTCAGAGCCACCTTGGCCGGGATAGCCGGAGAAGACTCACTTGCACCGGTCCCGGCTTTGTCCGCCTTCCCGGTCTTCACTACCAAAGCCGGATCATCATCCAACCCCTCAAAAGCTTGGCGGAGAGCATCATCCGTCCACTCTTGCATTTCGCCTACTTGCCCAGAAGATAGAGCCCTGGAACCATCACCACTCCGTCCATCGTCACCATCATCACCAAGACGCTCAACGTCTCTTCCGCCCTCCGCCTCACCTCTTTCTAGACGCTCAACGTCTCTTCCGCCCTCCGCCTCACCTCTTTCTTCCTCCGCATCTATCTCCCCCTGAGTAAGTGGACAATTGCTGGGAGAAGGACCGTCCGACCTCTTAAGCTTCTTACCTCCGACGGCTGGAGGTTTCGTGAATGGTTTTCTCTTTCCGCCCTCTGCCGCAACGCCTCCCTTAGCCTGAGCAGCCGCCCTCTCTTCCGCCGTTTCCCTCAACTTAAATACAGACTGCTGCGGGAGGATCAAGTTATATTCCAGAAGAATCGCATTTCTAATCAAGTAGGCAGATGATCTGTATTTCCCAAGAATGGCTTCTATCTCCGCTGCCGTCTGAACCAGGCGGTCGGTCTCCACAACCGGAAAGCCACCTGTCGCTAGCAAAAATGAGAAAGTATGAGAAGAAGCATCGCAATCGGAATAAGAATTATAAGTAAAAGCATCAACTTACATCCAGAGGTAAAGCGCCGGATGGAGACAGAATCGTCCCTAACAAAGAACCACTCTTTCTTGAACATGCTGAATTTAGAGTACAGGTCCAAGACCGGCTTGAAGGTCACAGCAGACTCCAAGCTAACATATGGGGACCCCTTCTTATAGCCCCTTAAATTATACAAGTACCGGATCTCCCGGTTGGAGGGGGCGCGACCATACTTCCTCCGAAAAATAACAAAGAGGCTCACCAATATGGCATAAGAGTTGGGATGAAGCTGGAATGGGGCCACCTTCAGGTACGTGAGGAAGCTGACTACCCAAGCATTGAGTGGCGGGATAGCACCACACATGCAATGGTACCTACTATAAGCAAAGTATCCTTCGGGAGGACTGTATGGCATGACTCCTGGGCCCGGCAGCAGCATGAGGGCTCTATCGATCCCAAAGGAACGAGATATAACATCGAGTTGCTCCTCTTTGAGAGAGCTAGGAAAGCAGTCAGGCGGGGAATCCAGCAGCTCCTGGGGACCATATCCATCCACTAATGACCTCGGGGCGGGCCCATGACGCTCCGATCCTGATTGAGCTGGGGGCACAGCCGAGGACTCTCCTTCACCCCCGGATCTCCTCTTATCTGATCGAGTTTCAACTTTTCGAGACATTTATCTGCAAACATGGGAAAAGTATATCGTTAGAATACACAAGCAGCATAATCTGGAATTTCGCTCGAAAATTCCAAGTGTGAAAGACAAGGTCCATTCGGCACCCAGGGTATACTTTCATTCGGCACTCAACTCGTGAGTTCATTCGGCGAAATACAATGCCTCAGTCCATTCGGTAGTTCAAGAACGTAAATTCATCCGGCAAAAAGAACCTCACCTTGATTCGGCTAGCACCTTGATTCGGCTAGCACCTTGATTCGGCTAGCAACTTGATTCGGCGAAATAACTTGGTTCGACTAAAGCTTGGTTCGACTAAAATGATTCGGCAAGATAGCAGCTGGATGGTTCGGTAGATGGAAAAGACGGAGGCCCTAACCCTCTACTTATAGGCGAAAGCAGACTACCGGACCAAATGAAAAAGGAGAACTAGGATGGTCAAAAACAAAGCAGGATACGTGCCTACACCTACCCTGCTTTGGGGGGCAAGTGTTGGGTGAATTCTCACCCCGGACCGGAAGAGTCGAACCAGGCCTCCCACCGAACCAACTCCCACCGAGTCGACCTACCAAACTCCTTAGAACCCATACCGAACCAACTCCATCCGGTATACACTTCCTCCATAAGAACTACCGAACCATCTCCTGCTACCGGTCCAACCATCCAACTGCTACCGGACCAACCATCCAACTGCTACCGGTCCAACCATCTCCTGCTACCGGTCCAACCATCCAACTGCTACCGGACCAACCATCCAACTGCTACCGGTCCAACCATCCAACTGCTACCGGACCAACCATCCAACTGCTACCGGTCCAACCATCCTACTGCTACCGGTCCAACCATCCTACTACCGGACCAACTGCTACCGGTCCAGCCTACGTCCATCTCCACGCCGGTCCAAGCAATGCCGAACCAAGACATACCAGGCCAGATCATCTCAGCCCAGGCCCATCAACGACTATACATATCCTGAACCCCTACCCCTAGCCTCACTCTATAAATAGAGGGGCAGGGGTACAGCAAGGGGGACAAGTTTGAGAGCTCAAGCACGGAAGGAACTTTCAAACAACTTTCTTTTACTTGTACCAAAGCTTTGTACTTGTAATCACAACAAGTGAAGAGAAATAACATATAAAGTGGACGTAGGCACATTCTGGCTGAACCACTATAAATCTGCGTGTCTTTTTACAGTTTAGCCCCTGTTTTTCATATATTTGCATAAACCTCCAAAATCACTAAGAACAACATAAGATCTACTAAATCATACAACTTTGAGGTGTTTGTCCATTTTTTGTGCAAACAGTATGTGTTGTATAAGAGACGAATATTAGCAGAAATTAAAAAAAAGTCCAGATCTCCAACGGCTTCCGACAGCTACCGACGACCTATTGGACAGTAATATCCAATATCTATCGACGACTTATTGGCAAGAAATGATCGACGGCTTGTAACGGTTTCCGATGGCTAGAGAGCAACAGTTTTCGATAGTTGCTGACACACGCAAAGGTGAATCACGAATAGCCACGTGTACATGATGGCCGTCGGAGTTTGTCGTTGGTAGTCATCGCAAAGCCATCGACAAAGCCGTCGAAGTTTGCCATTGGTAGCCATCGTAAAACCATCGACGAAGCCATCGGAAAGCCGCCAAAAGCACTGTTTTGTGATGGCTTTATTTTCGTGGGCTTTTTTCGATGACTCTCGTGACTTCCGACAACCACCGATGGATTTTAGCCGTCGAAAATTACGCCATTTCTTGTTGTATGCTTGTAGATTATAGAATTTCATAGGATTCATTCCGTTGACTCCTTTTGAAAATAATTTTCTTGGACTCCTCCCACATTGCATCGTTTAGCTCTTGGCTTACTTGACTTATCTGAAATCCATGCCCTAGAAACTAGGTATAAAGAAGCTCCCAATAACGTGATACTTGTTATTCAAAGCGATCTGAAAGTGATAGCGTTTCCTCAAACAACCAATATTTTAGAACCTCCTATGGCAACTATTAAAACGGTCAAAAAAAGATAAGTCGTCTAAACACAACCCTTCTTACTTTAACATGTTGAAGGGTCATTGTTTTGTGACTCAAATCACACTCCAATTCGTTCTTATAGAACTAGAATTACTAAGAACAAAGTATGCAAGAACAATCAAGTTGATGGGTAATATTTGGTGCAAATACCCAAATGTACGAGGCCCTTCATAATTGGTTTAGAAGACATGCCTAGTAATAGTAATTGTGGTTATTGGATTGTGGTTAATCAATTGAATCTCTAGAATTCAAGACATGAAAATCCTTGCAAGTTTGTACTTGAATCTATGATTGATAATTTATTACTAAATTCAGAAATGTACAAAAGAATGTGGGATGAATGTGGTTATGAAGAAATAAAGAATATTTTACAATGTACGGATACTATTGGATATAGTGAGTGGATATAGATGTTGGAATCGGGATTTGTTATAGCTAAAATGTTTGGCATTGTTGTGGTGTTGTTGAGTAAGCATACGTGGTGTTGTTAAATCAGAATAGGATAGTAATTACTACAAGAAAAGTTGTTTTTTACAACGCCAATAATAACATTTTATTTTGTATCGTTATTATTTATTTTAATTTGTTTTATTTGAAATAGGGATTGGCTATGTAATGCTTTTGTGCGGAATCCCAAATTATTTTCATCGCCACCACTTCTTCCAATTATTTTATCTTCCCACTTCCTCAAGTTATTTCCTCAAATCCTCAAACAAAATCTCCTCCATTTTCACCTCCTCCACCCTTAACTCCTCATACCTGCCGCCTGCTGCCGACCCCAACTTGCCTCAAGCCTGTCAACCTCCTACTAGTCTTCGTGAATCTCCTCGCCTTCAAGCCCAAATATGAAAGACCCGATGTAGTTTAGCAGCAACGATTGAAAGAGATGCATGAGTCCATGGGGTTAAATGGGAGAATTTACCTTGGACTTAATGAAGCAAAAATACTTTTAGAGGACGTAGTCATTCTTTCCCTATGGATGATAGAGTAGTTCTGAGTATAGATGTTTTATAATTATTTCAAAATTATTTGCTATTTAAATGTTCATTTCTGTTGTTGACCACTTGACTTTTTTGAAGAGTAAGAAAATATCCTCCGAGCACCATTTTCATTGATGAAATACATTTTCTCTATAATTTTGCATGGTTGAGAGTCCTTCTCTATTTGCTTTGAACATCTAAGTTTATCTATTTTTTAGTCTGAGTGTTATTCAAGTACTAACATCCATGGGTGAAGGCAGCAGTTTATATAAGTAGAGTCATTTTTGAAAATAGATGTTAAAACTACCACAAAAATTACACTGTCAAAATGGAATACAAATAAAATCATTTAGATTCATGATATCATCTACAATTGCTCTTAAGAATGTTTCATTAGCTAGTTTAGAGACGTTATATGCTGGTTTCATCACTACAAGAAACATGGCAATTTTCGACAGCTAGGAGCCGTCGGTGACCGTCGCTATCCGTCTGAAATGCCATCGAAATACAGACCACGACTTTCGTTTGTTTCCGACAGCTTCGACGGCAAAGTAGCGACGGCCTCTGACGGCTCTTCCGACGAACATTCCGACGGCCGCGTCGTACACATGGCGTGGTATTTTTCCACTAAACCGTCGGGAGCCGTCGCTAGCTGCCGAAATGTTGCCTTTGGAAGCTGTTGCCATCTGTCGGAAATGGTGGCCAATAAGCCGTCGGATGCCATCACTTGCCGTCGGAAATGGTGACCATTAAGTCGTCGGTATTCGTCAATGGCCGTCGGTAATCTAGGCAATTTTTTTTTCTATTGTCTGCTTCGCTTCCATACCACAATCAAGATATAACTCATCAAAATTAATATATAAGCCTCATATATAAGTTGAAATCAATATCAATATAAAACTCAAACATCATAATATCAAACTCAAACATCATTACATCCAACATCAAACTTCAATATTTACAAAACAAACCTTCCATCATCACTTTCACCCATCCAACTTCAATATTTACATCCAATTTTTACATCCAACGTCAAACTCCACATACCAACTCCACAAATCAACCACCAAATCAATGTCAAACAACACATGTCCATAAATTAACCTCACCATCACTCAATGTTTATATACACAAAACTACATCCAATACCACATGTCCATAAAAAAACTGCAAATTGTTCCTCAAGACTCATCATCCGCTCCGGAACCACCATACGAAGGGAATGCACCATGATGCTCCACATACTAGGCCAAATGCTGGTTGAGCTGCTCCATTTGCACCGCTCGAAGGCGGTCCTGCTCCTGCAGCTGCGCAATTTGCTGTCTAAGCTCATTAATGTCCGCGCTATCTTGAGCCTTTTGGTAAGCCCTTTGTGATGTCCGAGCCTACAGAACAAGTAGAAATATGTTTAAGTTATTACGTAACTTTTATAAAAATTAAGCAAATTTTATAACGTAGTTAATTTTTATAAATTACCGATTAGATGTCATAGCTGTAGCGCCTGTTTCTCAGGGTCGGGTCCATAACAAAGTCAAAGATCGTGTCCTCCTTGTCAGCGGTCAACTGCTCCCGTCCGGAATGCTCAAGCATCTGCGCACGTGCCTGCATAAATTTTTCCTAAGATGCAAAATTAAATACAAAAAAATATTACATGACATTATTATAATATTTTATAATTAATTAATTAAAATGATCATTATTAATAACTTATAACTTAAAATATACTTACATGTGCGGCGTATGCTCTATCATCCTCATGCCAGGCATACGACACTGATCCCTCGTCTTCTGTCTGCCTAACGACATGTGTATGCTCAAACACATCCATATACGAGACCGGACCCCACGCCCTTTCCTGCAATAATTGGTGTATATTACTGTTGTTTATACAAATTTATACTAAAAATGTAATATCTGTTCGTAATTCCAATTAATTAATTTACCAAGTCCTCACGATGGTGCTAGAATGATTTTGAGCCACCGCGGTGTATGACATGATTTTTCTGCCTATTCGCAAAGTTCCTATTCGACTCCACAAATTAAAAATTAAGATTGTATTTTATAGGTATAAATTATGTATTCTGTACTGAATAGATTAAGGTGATATCTTATTGCTCTTACCTTGAATTCGTCGCAACCCCACCATGCGACCCAAGCATCCTAGACGTTGGCGCCCATCCACTGTGGCTTCTTCCTAGTTTTTCTTATGCTAGACATCGTATCCGTGTAATTCTTTGCCACTTTTGAGTTCCAGTGGCGCTGACAAAGGGACACGTCTTCCTCTTGTAAGTCTACTGCACCCTATATATATGTTGAAAAAAATATAAGTTATACATTTACACTTAGTCAGCAAATTGTAAAGTGATTATATATAATGGTATATAATTTTACACTTACCAGGAAGTC
The DNA here is from genome assembly GCA_030737815.1 of Allium fistulosum. NCBI lineage: Eukaryota > Viridiplantae > Streptophyta > Magnoliopsida > Asparagales > Amaryllidaceae > Allium > Allium fistulosum. The sequence continues at coordinate 1,360,158,143 of CM060902.1, read as the reverse complement.
CTGTCATATACTCTCCCATACATGGTCCGGGACCTTGCTCCACTTCGGCCAGCATGCAGACATGTGACTCATGTACGCCTGCTTGGATATGTTGAGCACAATGTTAGAAGGCTCAAACTCAAAACCCCTGCATTAAATACGCTATAGACAAATCATGACTAATATATCATACAAAATATTTACAATGCTGAAGTATATTAAATACTTACGAGATGTCGGTTTTCAGTAGTAATCTAATTACCGTATGTGGCGCCTCCTGTGAAGGTCCGCTGCCACCGCCACCGCCGTGACCTGTCCCTCTCTAAGACCCAAATGGAGAACCGGTCTATGAAGAACTCTAACGTCTAAAAAATGACAGCTGTAATACCTGTGATGTAACATCCCACTATTTTGGACCATTCAAATCGACAATAAATCCACACATGTCAGACTTGAATACTTCAAAACAGTGGATTGTCAAGAAAATTTGGAGCAAATAAAATCAAACACAGAATCACAAACATAGAATATCAGAATAACTCGCAGCGGAAATAAAATACCATAGTAGTTCATGAAGCTACTATATACATACTCTCAAAACATATACAAAACCTCCTAGTCAAAATAGATACAATAGAAGTCAGGATACATAAGTCAAAAATACAGAGACAATACTGAATAGGAAATAACCGTAATAGAAATCGATGAACCGATAGACAAATAAGCTCCAACAAATCTCTAGCTCTAGGAGATGAATCCAAAGCTGTATTACTCAGGCTGACCCGAGCGTAAAGTAAAACAAAAACACTCGAGTCAGGACATACATACTTATACAATGTAAACCAACTCAAGTGAACTGTAATAGCAATGCACAATAACTTAAAGGGTGCTTGGGATCGCCCATCCTTTAAGGATCCGTTAAACCATCAATTAAGCAGAAATAAATGCTATCATAGAAATGTTCATATTAAAGTAAACAATGCAAATAACAGTGTTGATGTGACTAGGGTAGCGCAGAGCTGCAGTAATCGCTCACCTCTAGCCACACTCTCAAATCAAGGTGTGCATCAAAACAATCACAAGGAAGTCAAATGGCACCCAAAGAAGTGTACCCGTGGTTATAGATTTCAAAATGGTTTATAATTTCGAATTAAAATCATTCATTTAAACCATAAAAAGTGAAGTCATTATACCTTCAAATCAAATATTCAATTCCCAAAAAATTTAGCCTTTTCTGAGCTCGTTTATTCAATTAAATACTTTAAAACATTGAAATTTCAGCTTTCGTAGCACTTAGAAAAATATTACGGTAAGTTATATTTGAAACAATTCATTTCAGCAAAGACAGCATTTAAAAACTGCTATAGTAGTTCAATTACATTTGAAAACCTCATTTCAGCCAACTGCAGCACTTATCAAGTGCTACTGTAGCCCTTTTATTAGTTTCAGATTTTAGATTTTCTGTCTGCAACCACAGCACTTACCAAGTGCTGCAGTAGCCCTTAGTTAATTTAGCCTTTAGTTCATTTGCATCGACCACAGCACTTACAAAGTGCTGCAGTATCTTTTACTTTAGATTTTAAGTTAATTTCAGAAATGATAGCATTTCCGAAGTGCTACAAATTCAATTTCCAAATTTATAATAAAATTTCAGAAACAATTAAACTTCAATTTTAACCATTTTAACTTATAAAAATCATATTTTTCCACTTCAAAAATGTTCATTTAAATACCCTTTAACTTGTGATTTTATAAAGAAATTTTTTATAATAAAATCAAATTTTCCAATAATTTCACTTATTAAATTCAAGTGTACCATTTTCCCATTCTTTGCATTTTTAACAATTTACTTTAACACTTAAATTTAAATTTCCATTTCATAAATAAAACTTAATTTCCATTTTTATTTAATTAACTTAAACTTCCATTTAAAAATCAAATCACAAATTTCCAAATTAGTTATGTTTCAAATCACACAATTTTTCCATTCATTTATTTAACATTTTTAATACATAAAAAATCATTATCACTTTATTAAATCATTTTAAATCCAAATTTAACTCAAAATATCAAATTTTACATTTTAAAAATACTTAAAATTTTCTAGAAAACTATATAAAATAACCACGGGTCTGTATAATATTTTCTAGCCTAAGTCAAGTGATACGGATAATATATCATTTCAATCTATAATTAGTTAAATTTCCGGGTTCTATCATTTCAAACCCGCAATCCCAAGTCAAATGAAAATCGCCCAAGCCTATCATTTCAGCTCGTAATGACTTTTCCCTATTCTAAAGTCCATTCGGGTATGTATCATTTCAACCCATAGTGATTCTATACTAACAGGGAACTTGCAGTGTGAGAAATAGAAATATAAATAACAGTAAAACATATCATATGATGTCAGGTGATGTAATAGGTATATAAGCAAGTAATTATCATATATAATGTCAGATAACAAGCAGAAGTGATCAAATAACATAACACATCAACTACTACAATTCAAGTGACGTTGTTTCACATTTATATAAGTACGAATTGTCGAGAGTGATAAACTCACCTCTTTAGAGCTAGAGATCCAAATTTAAAACACAAATCCAAATTCCACAAAGCACGAAAAAGCACGATTCAGACTTGAGTTAAAAGGAGAGCCAAGATTCAACTTGTAAATAACAAATATATAACACATATAAGTCTATAATTAATCAAAGGACATAAATCAAAATAGATGCGTAAAACAAAACAAAGGGAAGCAAAGATGGCTTAACCTCTTCAAGTAGGCTTGGCCACACTGAAAATAGACTCGACCACCATCATGTGTTGCTCGGCCATGATGAGATATATGGCATGAAGGCTCAATTATGGTCAGAAAAGCATGGCTATGGTTCACAAAAAAAAATGGAAGGCAAAGTAATGGGGAGGTGGAAAGGTAGGAGTTGTGAATGTGAAGAGGCAAGTGTATGTGAAAGGTCTTGGCTCAAGTGGGTTCGGCCATGGGCTATAGGGCTCGGCCTGGTGCTAGCAAGGGTCAGGTTCAGGTCATGTCAGGTCGGCAGTGGCTGGAGGAGGAGTGTACGGTGGTGGTGGCCGAAGTTACAAGGAGGAAGGTGGTGAAATAAAGGCTCGGCTAGGGTTTTCTTCATAGTTTTGGTGGTGGATTGGACTATGGTGGTCACGGCAATGGACTTGGTGGTGCTGGCCGTGGGTGTTGGTGGAGGAGGAGGAGGTAGTGGTCGGTGATGAGGTGGAGGATATGGTGGGTTATGCCGAGCAAAGCATGAGAGATCAATGGAAAATCAATAAAAAAATGAAGAAGAAAAGTAGAAAAAGAGGAAGCCATTACTTACAAAAATTTTCAGAAATGGAATGGCCGAGAGAATGTGGATGTTGAGAAGTTTTTCACGTGAAAAGTAAAAAGAAATGCATGGCTACAATAAAAGAAAGAACGACCAAGATAGTAAAGAGACTAGCAAAGGAAAAGTCATAAGTTTTAAAAGCTTTTGTCTCTTTAAATTTCCAATTTCATTTGCACAAAATAAACAAAATAAAAATCAAGTAAATAAAATAAAAATCAAAACAAAATAAAGTGGAAATGAAAATAAATAATTTGTCTTAGGAAAATAAGAAAATAAATAAAGAAAATAGTTTAATTTATTGAAACTAGAATTAAAATTGTAAACAAAATACAACTAATATAGGAAAATTCCAAACACAACAAAATTCACACATTTTAATTCAAAACCCAAAACAAAATAAAAGATGGCAAATAAAATAGAAAATGAATGATAAAATGCAGATAAAATTTTGCGTGTAAAACACTGAATTTATCAATTTTTAAAAAGTTTTAAAACGGAATTCGACAAAACAAAAAGTAGAACGGATATCAGAACCAATTACTGTTTCAAAGAAAAAGATTAAAATTTAAAAATTAAAATTTAAAATTTAAAAAATTTCAATAAAAGTCAATGTTTGACAAAATATAACATTTCCAGAAAATTAATATTTAATTGTATTTGGAAAAATAAAAATGAAACAAAAATCCAAAATACATAGGCAAAATTTCAAACTTCAATTTAACATTATTCAAAAATCAAAGTTTCAAAACGAAATTTAATCTAAAATATTTATTAAAATTATGGGTTGTTACATGTGACATACATATTATTTTATTATGGCAGAATATATCATTCAATTATGAGTAAGCATATCAAGATTTAACAGCAATAATCGCATGTAACATAAAAAAATGTAACATCAATACTCCCATAAATTACCTTTTTTCAACGTGTATAATATTAAATTAGTCCTCGTTGGTTTTTGATTCAGACTCTGTTTCGTACTCTATATTATTTTCCTCTGTGGTCTCAAATGGTTCTACTAATACATTTGATTCATCATTTAGAGGTCCTAAATCGGTTTGATCATATGTTATTGCAAATTCGCCATTTTTATCAATATCCGCTTGGTACGCTTGTTCGTCCGGAATATTCTTTCCATCAAACATAAATCTTGCCTTCGTTTTAAAAACCGCCGACCAATCTGCTTTATCTCTTTTTAGAGATGGATAAGGAGCATAATAAACTTGTAGTTCCCATTTTGTTAGTATAAATGGATCGTACTTATGATAACGTGATGTATGCTTTATTTTAATAATATTATATTTTTGGTGCACGTTGATTCCAGAGCCTGGAATATTACTGAACCAGTTGCATCTAAACAAATAAACTTCTTTCGCAGGTATGGTGAAATATGTTATTTGCAAAACCTGAGTTAACACGCCATAAAAATGATTTATGTGATCATTTGGATCACCACTACCTTTATCGTATACACCGGTATTGTTAGTTAATTTTTCAGCCCCGTATTCTTTGGAGTTGAATTTATATCCATTGATAAAGAATATTGGATATGTCTTGACTTTTCTTTTTGGTCCCATCGTAAGATGTTTCAACCCTTCGTCGACCACACAATTTACCGGATCATATACGTGGTTCGAAAATCCAGTAGCAAATGTTTTGCTTATATCTCCGCTTGGATGTTGTGATTCATAAATACTGCATATATAGATAATATATTGCATTATAATTAATACACACATGTATTATTCAAGTAAATAATTTTAGATGTGTTATTCATTAATACCTAACAAATGGAGCAACTTCTGGTTAAGAATAACATATGTGTGGGCTACATGGTAATCTCCATCATCTAACCATACTTCCACACATTTTCCAATAGGACATCCCTACTGTTTAAAAATAGATAGCATTGATTCAGAAGAATCTTGTTCAATGCCCTCATCATTTCGCATAGCACTTTCAAAAGATAAGTTCACATGGTCACTGAAATAATGAGAGAAAAAGAATGAAGCTTCTTCTTCGATATATGAATTGCATATCGAACCTTCAACTCATGCTTTTTGTCTTACTTTTTTCTTTAGATGATTCAAGTACCTGTTAAGAATAATTATAATTAAATTTTATTACATGTGGTTGAACTAAAATTTAACAACTAAATATTAATACCTTTCAAACGGATACATCCATCCATATTGCACAGGACCTCGAAGACGTGCTTTAAATGGAAGATGAACAGGTAAATGCTTCATTACATTAAAGAAACCTAGAGGAAATATTTTCTCCAGTTTGCAGAGTAGTATAGGAATTTCTTCCTCAAGTTTACGTAGACGATCAACTTTTAAGGTAGTTGAACAAAGCTCCTTATAAAACAAACTAAGTTCTGTTAAAACCGTCCAAACTTTTGTGGGCAACAGTTTTTTGAACGCAATGGGTAATAAATGTTCCATCATTACATGTCAATCATGACTTTTCATCCCACTCAGTTTATCGTTCTTATAGTCGGCACATCTACAAAGATTAGAGGAAATCCCATCAGGAAATCTTAATCCTTCCACCCACTTTAACAGTACTTTAACTTGGTTGTCGTCTAGCTCATAGCATGCTTTGGGTTCTTTTTGTGTCATTTGGCTTCATATGAAGCTCAGGACGATTGCATATTGCTTCTATATCACGTCTTGATTTTAAATTGTCTTTAGTCTTTCCTTTAACATTCATAACTGTGTTAAATACATCATCGAACACAATTTTCTCGTTGTGCATCACATAGATATTATGATGAATTAGGAGATTTTTCCAATAAGGCAACTCCCAAAATATACTTTGTTTACACCAATTATGAATCATCGATTTACCTTGTATTTCAATTTGTTCGCCAGTTTCATGTATCTTTGGATAATCCTTTACAAGCTCATAAATATCTTCGCTTGACCAAATCGTTGGTGGTCGCAAGGTTTCAACTCTATTACTTGTAAAGTTTTTTATCTTTTCTAAAAGGATGATTAATATGGAGAAAGCACCGATGACAGTCAAACCGCGAAATTTTCTTCCCATGCGGTAAAGAAAATGCTCGTGTTTAGTCCATACAATAAGGGCAAGCTAGACGACCAGCCGTACTCCAACCCGATAGCATTGCATACGCAGGAAAATCGCTTATAGTCCATAGTAGAGAAGCAAACATATGAATTTTTTTCTGAAATGTCGTATGTTTCAACACCTTCATACCATAGTGTTTTCAACTCTTCAATCAATGGTTGTAAATATACGTTGATTCCTTGTGTCAGATCATCAGGGTAAGGGATGACAATAGTGAGAAACATATATGGAGTTTTCATATACATCCACGGAGGTAATTGTAAGGTGTAACGATTATAGGCCAAGATGAATATTTTGAACCAAATTGAGAGAACAGTGAAAATCCATCCGTACATAAACCAAGTCTAACATTACAGCTCTCCGCTGCGAAAGCGGGGTATGTCTTATCAAAATGCTTCCACGCTTCTCCATCAGTTGGGTGTGTTAACATACATTCTTCCTGTGTTCTCACACAGTGCTATCTCATATGATGCGAAGTTGCAGAAGATGCATATAACCTTTGAAGCCCAGGATTGATGGGTAAGTAATGCATATGCTTGTACGAAACTTCCTTTTCCTTCTTTTTTCTTGGTTTGTATCTTTTTTGATTACATATTTTACAATTCCTAAGACTAATGTCTTCTTTCCAAAACAACATGCAACCATTTAAACATGTATTTATTTTTTGATACGGCAAACCAAAAGCAGACATAAGTTTTTTCACTTCATAAGGATTTTTGCACATTAAATTATCGGCTGGCATATGCTGTTTTGCAGCTTGTACTATAGCTATAAACCTGGCTTCTGTGAAGTTGTATTTTGATTTTATCGCAATGTATTCTGCAGTTACTAATAGTTGAGTACCACTTGTACAACCATCTCAAATGGATTTCTTAGCAGCCTGCAATAAATCATAATTTTTTTTACTCTAATAATTGGTTCTTCTTCGACATTAACATCGTTACCATCAACTTCAACAGTATAGAACATTGAACGTGTTTCATCTTCAACCATATCTTCTATGAGATTCGTCGAAACAAGTTCATTATCCACCTCGTCCTCCGAATGTACGGGATTAGGTGCTATAAGTTCTCCATGACGATCCCATACCAAATAATTCGGCATGAAATCATATTGGCGCAAATGAACTTTTTACCATATCCGGTATCAAATGCTTTAATAGTTTACATCTACTATATGGACAACGAATTTCTTCGTTGTTTCCATTATTACGTAAAGCGAATTCAATAAGGACGTGTACACCATTTTGAAAATGTTCACTTATGAAGCCTCCAATTTCTCTTCTTTGTTGGTACATCCAGCTCTGATCGATAAAATAATTGACCATTTTTCCTACATTAAAACATAAAAGCGCATTAATCATTTACGTCTTGACATTTTATTTTTCAAATAAATCATATATTTAAATTTTCGCAAATATATAATATTATTCTATTTAATTTTATTTTCAAACTGATTTACACAAATTATTATATGAATATAATCTACAATTTGATGGTTGGTCATCCTACTTCCCATTACAAACACAGTAGTAATTCTATTTTGCAAATCATTTTATGTTAACGATTCAACAAAATTTCGACAGCACTTCCCCTTTGTTCCTTGTATCGTACATTTATGTGTGTACATAGGGAACAAAATGAAAATGTTGTCAAAATTTTATGAACCGTTTAAAATAAAATGATTTGCAAAATATAATTACTACTGTGTTTGTAACTTGTCCAATACAGGGACAAATCCGTCAAATATTGTATCGGATGAATATAAATGTCCGTTCTATGATAAAAACGAATATCCATACAACGATCATATACAATATTTGTCAAACGGGGCCAAAAACTCTCTAAGGGATTTGCATAAAGTAAAGCATATTATGCAACAATTTTTACAATAATTTATTTACATTCTAAAAAACGCATACAATAAATCATCGTTTTCGTCATTTTGAAAATGAATACATCAAATTTTGAGCATCGACTCTACTTAATCCAAAGTAGCCCTAATGCGCGTATGCAGTAATTAATCAACGCATATACACGAATTAACGCACATATACACCAAACAAATTTTCTCTCTCAACATTTCAATAAAAAAACAATTGTAATAACAACCTAATTAGCATTCAATATGGTATACCAAACAATCAATGGGGTATTAACAACAAATTAAACCTAATTTAACAAATCAAACTTAAATATAGAGTTTAGGAATTTAACTTTCTTACCAAGAAATAAGTAATAGAGCTAGTTGAAAATCGAAGATTCCGACGTGCTGGAGGCGTGGAAGGCCATTGACGGCATGGAGAAGGGGTTGGAGGAAGGATTGGAGGAGAGGATGGCTGATTTGGGGGAGCAAAAGAAATGAAGAAACCGTCGACTTGGAGCAGCAGGTATTCGTGAATTTTCGACGGCTATCTACGGCCGCCAACGACATTATTAGCAACGGCTTCCAATGGCTTCCGACGGCTAGATTATTTTAATTTCAATTATGCCACGAAGACTGCTTGCTATCGGCAGCCGTCGCTAATTTAGGGATGAGCCGTCGGCGGCCTTCGAAAATAGCCGTTGCTATTTACTATGCTTCTTATAGTGCATTGTCAATATCTTCAAGGAAATCACTTTCAATATATGTAATCAAGCAAGCATACATATACAACTGCAAAAGCTACTCTTGCATAGAATGCTCTCACTTGTTGCATTTGCTACAGATAAACACATGATATAGAAGAAGCTTGTAAAGAAGTTGATTTACATTTCTTCTTTTAATTCTTCTTTATTGAAAAACAAACCATCTTTAAAGTCAGAAGAAGTATTTCTCCTGCAGATATTGAGCGACATGAAAAATGGACTCATGGGTTTGGATCTGTTTAATTAATACCTATCATTCTCTGTAACTTTATATGGTTTTGTTTTTTATGATGTTTCTTTTTACGTAAAAAATGGTTTTTTTCTAAATGTATTGAACTTATGTTGGATTTTGTAATATCTTTGACATATGAATACACTTGAGTGTTGCTGTGTTGTTTGAGTTATCATGGTTTACCTGGGATGTGACTGACGATGCCAAGGCTGTATGATGTTGAGCTATGATGAATTGAAACAACATGGAGAACCTTGAGATACTTGTAGTGAGTGATTGAGGCTGGTGCATTGAGGTGATGTTTGTGCCCCCATGAGCAATGATTTTACCGATTGAACTTTAGTTTTGTACGTTTAAGCAATGAACAATGGTCTTAATATCTTTGCATACGTAGGGAATTGATGTACAACACATGGTATGTGGTATATGACAATCTGGGCAATCATAATACAATTATATTATTTTCCCTTGCAGTTGAGTCACAAAAAAGGGAGATGGGGCACATTTTTTGGTCACTGGATTGCGAAGAGAACATTATGATTGGGATCGATGGGAAGTTTCCAAGTCTAATAATATAGTCTACGGTTGGAGGTACTATTTTGGTGGAACTCAAAAATAGTCTCCATACAAAAGGAGTTGTTATCCATTGGCACAACATTAGACAGGTTCCCCTTCATATAAAATTTCAAAAAATGAATATATATAATACTAAGATATACGCCAATAACTTATGTGAACATTTTAAATTACTGCAGTTTAGGACTCCATGGGTCGGTGGAACAGCCTCGATCTCTCAATGTGCCATTAATCCAAGGGAGACTTTTACTTATAGGTTTATAGTTGACAAGGTACGTAACATTAGTTTGATAGTATTTCATTAGTATTATTCCTTTAGCACATTTTTTTCTCTCTAAAATATTAGTTGTAGCATAATACAAGCAATGAAAAAGGGTTAACATATAATGTTAAGCTACTAGGCTGGGTGTTCGTTAGATATCAAATTTTGTTTATTTTACTAGTATTTATTTGGGTCGAATGATAAACAATGAACAAAATTTATCAAGTTCATATATTAATAATCAAAATTAACTATGTTTTATAATAATAATACTAATAATAACAACAACAAAACCAATCATAATAGCAATAATAACAATAAAAAACTAAGTTTAGAATATTAATAATAAATTAACTATAAGTTTTACAACAATTAACTAAGTTTATAGTAATAATAATAAATCATAGAATATTATCCAAGTTAACTAAGTTTTATGAAAATTAACTAAAATTTATATAATAATAATAATAATAAATTAACTAAGATTATAAAAAATAACTTCATCAGTCAAGTATTATAAAAATTAAATAAGTTTATAAAAATTAGCTAAGTTTATAATAATAATAATAATAATAATAATAATAATAATAATAATTTAACTAATGTTTATGAAAATTAACTAAATTTATAATAATAATATTTAATTTATAAAAATCAAAAGGCAGGGCTATGGTTTCAGAACAATAAAATAAAATGAGAGAAGTAATCAGCATTCATATTTGTCAAGCATGGATTCAAGTCGGAAACTCATGCTGGGAACTCTATTGTCTTAAGCATGGGATTTAGCCTGATGGAATGCTGCCTATCGACATAACTGCTAACGATGATGCTTTTCAAACATTCTTTAGTGATACTGGTGCTGGCAAGTATGTCCCCAGAGCCATCTTTCTTGATCTTGAACCTACAGTAATTGATGAAGTTAGAACTCGAACATATCGTCAACTATTTCACCTATAGTTTCGAAGACTAAACCGTAAGTCAAACCATGTTGGTGCAAGGTCAAAGGCTCTAGTGGTTCAACCGGTCAGACCGTGAGAACCGCATTGGTCGTTAATTTTTATTTTATAGATTTAAATGTAAATTATTTCAATTAATGTTAAAATTTATCCAATTATAATCAATATATTGAAATTTAAAACAATTATTTTTAGATATTTCATAACAAATATTAATTGGAATAATTTTATAACACCTTTTTAGCATAAAATTGTAAATTTTCTTATTTTTTAAGATGAAAAAGGTTCAATTCAACAATAATTCATAAAATGTATACTAACAATGTATTATGTTGTCCAAAATTAATACAATAGTCCAATAATTTAATAGCTAAGGTTATGAAATTATTTGTTAAATTAATTATGTGAAAAAAATGAAGAATGAAGCGATAATTTTTTCTCAAATTTGAAGAGCTGTAATGTAACGACCCCGAATTTTATAAATATTTAAAATGATAATTTATTAATTTTTGAATAAAATTTGTGAGATAAAACGAAAAATGGATTGTGAGTCTCCCCGAATTAAACTAAGTTTGGTATAAATCATTTTGTAACTTTAAAATATTGTATATATGTGGATATATATGTGAATGGATTTATATATGAGTAAATCTGGAATTATAAATATAAGTATATATATTTAATTCGAATCTAAATTGTAAATAAACGGTTTAAAAATGAAAATATATAAGATAGATAAAGTATAAAATCCAATAACAAATCATAATCCATAGATTCACCTATATTATAAAAATGAAACCTGATAATAGATATGTAAAACATAAACAAGACAGAAATTATATACATCCATGTACAAGAAAAGCAAGCACAAATAAAATATGTCAGCCGAGACAAACAATGCAGGCAAGAAAATAAACAAAGTAAAATAAAAGATCTTTGTACATGTATAATATATGAAAGCATAACCAGGCATGAGAAAAATATTAAGAATCTTGTAGGTGAGGTTTGGAAAGGCAAAGTAAGAGACATAGAGTACACATACATTAAATGCTAGCATACTTAAGTCAATTCGAAATGTTTGAAAATCCTTTCAGCCTCCTTTTGCAAGAAAAATCTCTGATTGAAATGAAAAATCTTGTACCAGCCTGAATATCTGTTTTCTATTTATCAAGCACCCTTCTTCTTTTCGTTCATTTAAACAAGGCAAACCAGGAAATTTCCAAAGCCTGAAAGTTTTCTCCTCAAAACTCAAACCTATAAACTTTCTTCAAAACAACTCAGTTCAAAATCAAAAGCCTATAACAAATTATTAAAGTTCAAGCAAGATAAATCAAAACAATTCAGTTTTCAAAGTCTTCCAGTTCAAAACCAATCAAGGCTTCAGCAATTTAAAGTTTCCAGATTCAAGCATTTATCAATTTTCCAGTTTAAAGTCTCTGCTTCATCTTTTCAAAAGGTGAGTAACATTTTTTTTTAAAAGGTTTAATAACTCAAGTTTATGTAGCATGCTTTCCTTGTGATATGTATCTGGTGTTGGTATGTATGTGCAAGTACCTGTTTGCTCATGCTCTGTTCCTGTTTTCAGTTTTGGTTTGATATAAAAGAAATTCAAAATCTCACAATAAAGTCTATATCTGACTTTGATATGTAAACGAAAATAGTTTGTTAGGATGTGAAGATAATTTTAAAAATAGTTTCTGGAAATTTTAAATTAATTTAAAATGTTTAAATAGGATAATACAGTGAAGCTCAAACTTTGGTTAAAAATCAACTGTTTAAAATTTGAATTTGGATTATCTACATGTAATCGTGATGAAAAATCATGATTTTAGATGATACTATCATAATTTTTAATTGGGTTTTGAGTTAGAAATTCTGAGATGACTGTAAAATGCTTTTCGAACAATCTCTAGTGATCTAGGGGATCTGGGAGACCGGGTTTTTTTCCTAGGGATAGTGGAGTGATCAGAGAATAGTGGAAAAATGATCGGAGGTGGTGCAGTTGTCTGTGACGATGGTGATTGGTCGGAGAAATTTTTAAACCTAGTTTTCACTAAGCCTGTTATTTTGGTCGAGGACGCCTCTAGAGTGGATCGAGTTCAATGGAGCTCTGGGGAAAGGAAGATGCGATGTAGACGAAGACGTGGCCAGAATTTTAAGGGTGGCGGTGGTCGGAAAATCGTGGACGAGGTGATGAAAGGGATTGCGTGATGGTGGTTCTGTGTTTCCAGGTATGGGGAGAAGCTCGATTTTGAGAAGAGGACGCTGCTATCATTTCGATGGCCAGAAGTTGATCGGAGGGTGGTCGCCGACTTGGGAAGGTAGTTGCGAGTGGCCAGAGTTGATCGCCGTGGTGGGATACGTGCACCGTGCACGATTGGATACAGGCGATATTTTTGGGGAAGACGAGTATTCGCGTGTGTTGCTCGAGTGTCTGGGAGGACGACTCGAAGTAATGATCGAGAGTTTGAGTAGAAAACTCGAGTTCGTACTCATGAAATTGTAGGTGATAGGCCTGCAGTTTAAAGTTTTAAAGAAATGAACTAAGTAAAAAAATAAAAAAATAAAGAAGAAGAAAAGAACGTACGAGAGAGGAATGACTCGTGCAATCTGGTGGGAAACTCGAGTAGAGCTGGGGGAATTCTCGGGTTTATTGATGCTTGGCGAACTGTTTGAAATCTTCAAAATATACAAATTGAAGTTGTATCACCCAAATAATTTTAGGTGATCATTTTTGTTTAACTGTTTAAAGGGGGTAATCAAGAAATTTAATAATTGATTAATTAACTTTTAAAGACTAAGTTAAATTTAATTAAAGGTTAGTTAATGAATATAAAGAAATGTTTAAGAATAATTACAAATTTGCTTAATTAATTATTAATGGTTAATAAATGGGTCATTAAGGATTAATTAATTAAGGAATTATAAATTAATGAAGGTGATTAAGGAAAGATAATAAATTAAGGGCTAATTAACCAATGTGATTAATTAAGGATAATTAATTTAAGAATAATTAATTAATTATTAATGGTTAGTTAATAAATGATTTAAAGGATAATTAATTATATTGGTTTGTAATTAATTAATGATTAATTAACCCGGATTAATAAATTGATACATCTGATTTAAATTAATCAGTTGATTAATAAATTCACTTGTGAATGTTTAGATTCTATTGAATGACTTGATTGTTTGATATCCCTGATATATGATGCTTTGAGATACATCCTGATTTATGTTGTGATCTGTAGTTTACTTATCTGTGACCTTTATATATCTATGATCTGTGAATGAACGATAAGCGTTGTTCTTATACCGCTTATCGAACTATATCCTGTATTTTGATCTGTGGTGATTCATCGTGTTGCACAATTGTGTGAAACCCCTGGACTACACTATACACACACACAAATATGGATTTCACGTGGAAATCGGTTAAGTCACAGATAATTTAAATTTAATGTTTTTGAAATTGAAATTTTAATTTCAAATGATTTTGAAATTAGAAATTTGGTTTTAAAGTAAAAAGCTTTTGAAATAGAATTTCAAAGATAAAGGTTATTTTGAATAACTTAATCGAGTTTTGAAAATTTAAATAATTTGATTTAAATTTGAATTCAAGTTTGAAATTGAATCCTATGATTTGAAACTAGGGATTGAAAATGTTATAAATGTGTTTGTATGAATTTAAACCATTTAAAAGTATAATTTTGAGAATTTGAATTTAACCCAAAGACTTTAACTCGTGTAAATGAATCAGATTTTCCGAAATAAAAACTGTTGTTTTAAAAGAATAAAAGCTTTCAGACAAGAAATGAAATTCCAGTTTAATTAAAGGAATTTCAATATTGAATTGAAAATGGTTTTCCAAGTTATGAATGAATTGTTTTGAAAAGCTATGATTTGAATCTGTTATCTTTAACAGATTTAAAATAATGATTGGTTTAAATCATTTGAAATGGGATTGTCTTGAAAGCTATAAGTTAAATCTTGATTTAAAGATTTAACGAGTTAATCAAATTGAAATGGAAATTAATTTGGAAAATCTGTGAATGAATCTTTTGTTTAAAAGATTAAAGTGTGGAAACTGTTTAAACCGTAAAGATTGAATCTTTTTGTTTAAAGATTTGAAAATGGTAATTTGTTAAACCATTTGAAAAGAAAGTTTTGGGTAATAAGTTGACTTAATTGAAATCCCATATCCATATATTTTTAAATATTACGCTCACTATTCGGTTTAGCCGGGAGAGGACCTTTGGGTCGTATAACCCATTCCGAATATGTGATACGTCGTATATGGATAGCATTTGAAGACCGGTGTTGAAGACCGGATATTTTTGAAAACGAAAGGATTACCGTCGAGTTACTCTGCATCGGCTGATCCCCGATATAGAGGTTTTATCACCCTTAGTGACGGGAAGTCCGGACGTGATTGGAAATTATCCGGATTTGCAAGGGCTTCGTGAGAAGTGCCTTCGGTTCTGTTCGAACCCAGAACAGACTTGTATGGATTGTATGTCTGACATTACACTTTGAGATATAAAGCAGATTTCTTTCAAATACATTTCTGTTGGTGGCGGAGAATTTATTCTCTTAGCTTAACACCCTTCTCTGAGACGTACGAGCTCAGAGGTTATGTAGTTGAAATTTATCAGCGATATATTCCCAATTTGGTAATGTGGCATGCTGAGTGTTGCTGTGTGATGATCAGTGTTTGATCATTTGTGATATGATCATTTGTTTGATCATTTATCTTTGTGATCATAGGTTGATCATCTGTTGACCCGAAGCGTGGCTTTTTGAAAAAGCGTAGCTTTGTGGACGAGACTTCGTCAAGACCTCACTACCCGGAAATGGTCGAAACAGGAATGTTGCGGCAAGGTTATGAGGGTCGCGCCCTTTAGGGTATGTCATTTCCTTCTGGAAAGGGGTGGTATCATGGTATGGAGCCCAGATACTTACTCATGTGGATACACTTTCTTTATGATGTGTGATGTTGGATATCGAGCGCTCGGATAAAGGTCCCAAAGGACCGGGAGGTGGCATATTCGTGAGTTACCTGTTACAGGGGTAACCCGGCCTTGTTTGGCAGAGAGCAGTTTGTCTCTCGGGACGTCCCGCCAGAGGCGATCCCATGCGGCGGAAGGAAGTTCCTTAGCCTGACCATTTGTTGGAAATCCATTTCTCCAATACGGAACTTGTACGGTATTAGTTGTAGAACCTGCCATTTACGTACGGTGGTCACCACTGTTTAGATGGTAGCTATAGTAGGCATACGATACTGGTCGTATGTTGGCTAAGATTAATATTATACTTTCGAAATGTTTTCTTCACTATGCACTAGTAATAATATTCAATGATTTGTTTTGCGTAGTAAGCATCTTTGACTATCATAAGGAGAAATCTCCTCCAATTCTGCGTTTGCATTGTGTGTGTGGCGGGAGGCCTTATGGTAGTTTCATTTTCTAAAAGCATTGCGGATTTCAATGTTTAAATCCTTTTGTTGTTTAAAAATAAACTTTTTTTGTTGCTCACACCAGTCCCATGACTGATCCGGAGTTTATTGTTCCCTTCCTAAACTCTGGGTGCTCATAATTTTCCACACGAGCAGTCTAGAGTTGGGTTTCTTTTCAGATATTCAGGTTTAGTGGATTATCTGGAGCTAGTTCATTCATCAGAGTTGCTTATCTTGGAGTTGTGGATTCATTCTTGTCTGAAGATCATTTTGGAGTTATCACTTCTATTGATATTGTTCCGCTGCTGATGTTATCTTTTCTTTTCCGCTGCTATTTCTTGTATCATATCTCTGATGTATATTGATATTCATTGTATCACTCTGTTATATCGGATATTGTATATCAATGTATTATTCTTTTCTTCCGCTGTGTTATTTACTTAATTGTGTTATAGCTCCGGCGAATCGGATTTGAACGGTCGAATCTGCGGCATGCTAGTACAATGTGAAGTACGGATGTTGATTTTCGAGCGGGCAAAACCCGATACGTTACATGTAAGGTTAAAAGAGGTCGGTCTAGAGGTTTTTTAAGGGTTTTGAGGTTAAACCACGGGTTCGTGCACACGAAAGGTTACTTTATTTTCAAAGCCATAACGCTTCAAGGTCGAAGGTTAACCGTGGTCGAACCGAGGTTGGGTTGGATCTTTAAAACACTGGTTTCACCCAGAACAACTCATCTCCGGAAAAGAAGATGCTGCTAATAATTTTACTAGCTAGAGGACATTACATAGTGGGAAAAGATATTGCAGATTTGTGTCTAGACCGTGTTAGAAAATTAGCAGACAATTGTACTGGCCTACAAGGTTTCTTGGTTTTCAGTGCTGTTGGTGGTGGTACTGGTTCTGGTTTGGGATCTCTAGCGCTGGCAAGCTTAGTTTTACAATATCATTCACCACAGGTTTCCACAACTGTAGTTGAACTATACAACAGTGTTCTTTCCACCCATTCCTTACTCGAGCACACAGATGTTTCAGTACTACTGGATAATGAGGATATATAACGACATATGCCGTAGATCCTTAAACATAGAAAGACCAACCTACACCAACTTGAACCGCATGATATCTCAAATCATATCCTTGCTTACCATTTCACCTAGATTCGACGGCGCCATCAATGTAAACATCACAGAATTCCAAAGAAACCTCATGCCTTACCCTCGCATTCATTTTATGTTATCCTTATATGCCCCTGTTATATCAGCAGAGAAAGCTTACCATGAGTAGCTGTCGATTTCTGAAATAACAAATGATGTCTTTGAACCTTCGAGCATGATGGTTAAATGCGATCCAAGGCATGGGACATGCAGGCTTATTGTTTGATGTATAGGCGTGATGTTCCTAAAGACATGAATGCTGCTTTCTCTACTATTAAAACAAAGAGGACTGTTCAGTTTGTCGACGGGTGCCCTACTGGATTCAAATATAAGGAATAATAATAATAATAATACTAATAATAAGAATAACAACAACAATCATAATAGAAAATAATAAATGAAGTTTATAAAAAATAATTAAGTTTATAATAATAACAATAATAAATTATAAATATTAACCAAATAAATTAAGTTATATAAAAAATAACTAAGTTATAAAATAATAATAATAATAATAATGAATTATCTAAGTTTATAAAAATTACCTAAGATTACAACAACAATAACAAAGTTTATAATAATAATAGTAGTAGTAGTAGTAAATTAACTATAAGTTTCATAAAAATTAACTACATTTATAATAATAATAATATAATAAATTATAAATATTAACCAAGTTAACTAAGTATTATAAAAATTAACTAAATTTATATAATAATAATAATAAATTAACTAGGTTTATAACAATAATACTAATAACAAAAACAACGACAACAATCGTAATAATTAATAACAATACACTAACTAAGTATATAAAAATTAAGTAAGTCTCATAAAAATTAACTAAGTTTAGAATAACAACAACAACAACAACAAAAACAACAATAATAAATTATAAAACATTAACCAAGTTAATTAAGTTTTATAAAAATTAACTAAGTTATAATAATAATGATAAATAATAAATTAACTATAAGTTTAAAAAAATTAGCTAAGTTGTTAATAGTAGTAGTAGTAATAAATTATAAAATATTAACCAAGTTAACTTAGTTTTATAAAAATTAACTAAACTTATATTTAATAATAATAATAATATTAATAAATTTATAAAAATTAACTTCATTAATTAAGTTTTATAGAAATAAAATAAGTTTAGAAAATTTACAAAATATTATTATTATAAACTAACTAAGTATATGAAAATTAACTAGGTTTATGATGATTATGATAATAATAATACAACAGATAATTGATCTGTATAGTTGCTTTATTTTGTTTCAATTGGATTTTGAATCATAACTATAAATTAGCTAAAAACAACAGCTTTACAGAATTCCTTCAAAAGGTAAATCCCCATATCAATGTCTTAGGAGAGAGATTTGTTGTTAATAATAGAAATAATAATGCCTTAAGTCTTGTCTTGGTAGATGATAATGCACACGATCATTCTGATTTATTGCTTATATCAGGAAACTAGCTCTTGTTTAGAATTTTTGTTCTTTACCTACAAAATTAAAGCTGTTTAAAAGTCGTAATCTTACTTTTATGGGTTTAATTATACAAATTCATGAATATATACGTTCATATGCTTGTTTGAGTTAAGTTAGGTACTTGATGGCTCTTTATTTATTTTTGGTTCTTTTCATGCTTAGGTTTGCTTTGGAAATGTTAACGAACTTGCTAATATTGCATAAAGGTACATTTTACTACTTAACATGTGTGTATGCTTTGTGACGCACACACTTTATAATGTCATATAAGTATATATTTGGATATTTTACCCGTATGGAAGTTGTGATTGATATATTATGATTATGATCATGCTTCGATCATGTATATCTATTTCTTGTGTTTGGGATTTTTTCCAATGCTAGCTACGCAAAGGAGATTCTGGAAAAAAGTTTCAGGAACTTAGACACTTAGAATAATTATGATAATAAATCTTTAGCAAAATGTTTTTCTAATGTGGATACTTTGTTTTCCAAGTTCATTCATATTCATATTCATATTTATGTTCATTTCTATTATAGATATTTGTTTCATTTGCAAGTGTGAGAATGAAAAATTTAGGGCATTCTTTTTAATGCAAACAACTAGCAACATATTTCTAGTGAAACATTGGCTGCTACTTTTTGGTTTGTTCTTAAAACATATACACTGGAATATTATATGGTTAAAATTGTAGTATATTATGTGTGTGAATTTTTGGTTATGTTTAATACAATGTGTTACGTCTTTATGTTTATTATTTTCTATGATTATTGCATTGTTTAAATTGTTTTATGTTTTAGAAATATTCTTAATGTAGTATTTTTGATATGGTATTAACTACCGTAATTTATAGAGATGAAGTAGACTTTAAAAATGCAATAACCACGACGCTTATAAAACGCTATAAAAATCTAACAATATGGTGTTAACATTTATAACATTTTTGTGTTATAATTAGTCCAATATCTATTATAACATGTCGATATACAATATTTATTAAAGCGTAATTATAGGATTTTATGTGGGTTTAACTGTGCTATGTAAGTAAAGATACGCGTAATATACCGCTATAAAAATACCTACAATAGGGAAAAAATGTGCTGTTAAAAGTAAAAAAATTATATCGCTTTTTTTATTGCTATAAATAGTCCAACATCTATAGGATGTGTTGATACATCGTTGTTAAACCATTATTATAGGAAATTATAGCGTTTTTTGTGCGCTATCATAGGTTGTTTTTATTGTAGTGAGTTATGGGTCACGCATACAACTCACATTTTTGTAGTGTTACACTCCATCTGGATTCTCCTTTGCCTCCTATTCATCATTTCACATATTTTCAATAGTTCTACAATACCAATGCAGCAAACTAGGTAAAACGGTATGAGAAAACAATGAATAAGTACTTAGCTTTTGTGGAGAACATTGAAGACGAAAGGAAGATAGTTAAAGTAGAATAAGTTACTCTTGCTTTATTTTGATTGTAAGGAAATGTTGGATATAAGTAATATTGGTTTACTTTTAATTGTATGAAAACGGTGGATGGATGTAATTTTGGCTTATTAACTTGGATTATTAGCTCATCATATTCCTTGAATCATTGTGATTTGAATTGAATAAGATATATTCACTTCAATTAATTTAAAATATTAAATCAATGGGTAGTGTTTAAAGTTTGGTAGGGGAAGTATTAAATTTCCAAGCAAGTTCGGCAATAGTACGTCGAATTTATTAAAAAACGGTTGCATGCTTCCGAATATATGAAGTTGAATGGGTTATATCGTCTGAAAAACTAGTATTCGATAGTGGCTTATCGTTCCCAAAACATTTTCCACTTGTCGACAAGCCATCGTCGACTGTACCAATTTGTTGACAGCATGTCGCCATTCTCGAAAGTTTATGTAAAACACAAAATTGCTTCGCTGAATTAAAATAAGAATTTTGGCAGCAAACCATCGAAACTACTTATACAATTATTAACCTAATCTTATAGGGTTTTAAAGTTCAGCAGGGTAAGTACTGAATTTCCAAGCAGATTCGGCAATTGTCCATCGAATTTAGTTAATAAAAACGATAGCATGCTTCCAAAAATATGTAGTCGAAGGGGTTATGTCGTCCGAACAACTAATTTTCAATAGGGCCACATCGTTCCCGAAGAATGATACGTTACAACAAGCAACCGTCGATCGTTGCTAATTTTTACAAAGTTATGCAATCATTCTCGAGAGTTTATGTAAAACACGAAATGTCATTGCCGAATTAAAATAAGCATTTCGACCGCTATCCATCGAAACTGTTTATAAAATATGCAGGACCCCATCGATTTTTCAATTTCGATGACTGTCCACCATTTTATACTACAAATTTTGACACACCCCTACCAGATTTGCTTTCCAGATCATCAACATTCCCATCGAACTTCAGCATCCAATTTACAAGAAACACCATTATTTTATGCAATTCATACAACACCACTACTAGACATTCATACAAGATACAACATCGCCAGCATACATTAAAGTGCAAAGTTACATCAACAACAAACAAGATTGCCACCATATATTAATGTGCAAAGTAACATAAATCAACAACCTCCAAAAGAATACATACAACATATGAACCACCAACATACATCATTAACAAGTTTCAGCAAGTTCATCAACAAAATACATACAACATACATCAACATACATCATCAACAAAGTAGCAAAGTCACGTTTCAGCAAGTTCAAAATAAAAATACTAACCACCAACATACATCATCATCATTTCTTCTTATTTTTGGCTATCTTTGCATGTTTGCTCACTTCTTCGCCTTCTTTGGTCTTGCTCTTTTACGCCTTAGATCCTAATACTTGTTCTTCTATACATACATGTTCTCCAAAAAGCTTAAGCGGCTCATCTTCCTCAGTTCGTTCAACCTTCTTTAGCACTTGAGAGATTGATTCACTAGGAGTACATGATCTAATGAAGTCTGTAATATATCGAAGTCTCCGTTTCTACAAGTATTAGTTCTTAACTTAAAAAATGAACTTACATGAAATGATAAAGCAATGAGTTTAATATATGAACTTACAATGCATACAATAAGAGAATTATGTTCGCTACCATACATGGGCTCGATGAATCGTGTTTGTGGATTGGCAACAATGGGATGCGACAAGGATTTATGCTTTTCAATGTACATTTGCATCATAATCTGAATGGCATACGTCATGATTTGATGTCAAAATATCATTAAGAAGATGGTTTCGTTGCTCATTCCAACCGGAATCTCCTAAATTAAAGTAGATCGCGTTGCATGATTTTACCGATGACTTTGTTTTTTTAGTCTGCGGAGTGAAAGACGTAGCAGGTATTGGTTGAAGGAATCCAAACTGACGGAGAACTCTTTGGGAAAATTCAACTCCACTATTTCAAACTAAATGATGGGACCATTATACAATGCACATTGCTGAAGTGACTAGTTATCTCTAATATCTTTCAAACAATCCTAAACAATATTACTACCTTCAATATCTCCCTAAGGTTGACCAAATAAAATGCCAAGTTGTTGCTTAGTTCCATCGTAAAATAAAAATCTACCCTCGGGTCACCAACCTCTACACGAATACTTCGATTGTGTCGTCCCAAAATCGGGAAGTGCTCATATATCCAGACATATACATGAAACATCAATATTAAATAGATGACATAACAATTAATTTGAATTTTAATCATACTTGAAGTAAAATCATACAACTAACAATTTGACCTACGCCTTTTCTTGTTCCTTGAGCCAAGTTATAGAACAACCAACTCAAACATGCAGTGTGCCAAGAGTAAGTGTTCATTTGCTTTAACACATGTAGGCATTGCAAAAAATATACCGAGACTTTGTTCCTTGATTTAGCACTACAAACTAATATGCCAATGATGTGTAGTAGCTATGTAATCGCACATTACCTTTTTCAATCTGCACTATCCGACTCTTGGGAACTAGATAATGTAGTTCTTAACGACACCAAACGGGCCTTTTTCTCTCCCTCCAATAGTTCGTCAGTCGTTTCCTCTTTGATGCCAAGAAACTTATCCTACAGCTCATAAAAATATTCATCACTTATCCCTCTTGAACTTCCAAGTGGACCCATAACTGCTTTTCTATCAATGGAAAGTCCCACAATATGAAATGCTTCATCAATATTAACTGTCATCTCATCAAATGGAAGATGAAAAGTATTTGTTCTCGGGTAGAGTCTTTCAATAAATGCGTAGATCAAAGCCTGTGAACTTTATCATGTGCATGTTTTATTACATGCTCGAAGCCCTATTCAGTTACTGCACCCTTAACAAAATCACATTGCTTGCTTAAATCGCACCGTATTTTAGACCCAACATGGCTGTGAAGCTTAATAATTCTAGCTTCATCCCATGGTATTTACATTAACAAAATGATATTTAAAACATACACTCAAAACGTTTAACATTATATTCGATAAAATAATATGATATAATTACCAAAGAGTTCCAAATGTGAGATGCAATATGATCTTTGTAAGTGAAGAGTAAAGATGGTTGAACTTCCCATTCGGTAGCTTGACTATGACTATGTCATCAACTTCTTTCCTTTGTTCTTTTACCTTAACGCTTCAATTTCTATATCACTCTCTTCTTCACTTTCATGCAATGTTTCATCCACATTTGCAATTTCTTCCTCTTGATTTGACCACATTATAGTTCCCTCAATAATGTGCTCATGTCAACTACCATTATCCTTACTAGCACTATTTTCACTATTATTGCTTCCATCATGTACGTCACTCTCTTCTTTAATACGTTTCTTCATTCATTCCAACACTAATGTCTTGGTATTGAAAGCCGTGGGTGGGATACAAATGGTGAAAGATGAGTCCAATGATTTTTTGCCGCAAAATAAATTCATTTACTTACTTTGTAGATTACAATAGGAACCAAAACATATAGTGCTACATCCCAATTTTTCAAACAACCCATATTGGCAAGCACATACCGAAGAAAAACATAAAACTTGACGTACAACCGTCGAACTAAAATGGTAAAAATGGAGTAGCCCTACTAAACTAAATTAAGTTTTTTGGAATGAGGCCATTGGACTAATATATATACTACGAAAAGTTGTCGCCAGTTGAAAATTTACTTGACCAATTTTACTTAAATTGAAAACCCATTAGCCGAAGAAAATTAAAATAACCGGTTATATCCTACCGAAATTACCACAACGAACTACATGCCTAAGTGTCGTACTACTGTATCGACGATGATGACAAACCCTAATTCCTAATTTTTAATAGCAATCCAAGTTTTACCGCTGTAAAAAAAAGTGTTACCTAGCTATAACCTATTCAACAAATTTTGGATCCGACATTGAATATGGGGAAAATTCTTTGTTCTCGCCATTAATTTTGTTTGCTTTTTGAAGAGGGAAGTATGGAAATAAAGGAGACAGAGTAACTAAAATGGTGGAGAAAGTGAAATGAGTATATTTTGTAAAATTTAAATATTTTTTAATAGGGTGTGAACCCATCATAGTAACTTTATTTTATTTGTAGTGCTCATAAAATTTGGCCCCCTCATATCCAAAGCATGTTAGTTGCTATAATTAGGATCGATGATGGCCAATAGTAATAAACAATGTAAATGCAACGAAATAGTATAAAAGTAGGTCACACAGTCGATTTTATACTGGTTCGGACCTCCCGTCCTACGTCCAGTCTTGAACCTCCCCTTTTGTATTTCACTATCAACACCCTCACTTCAACCATAGGAATAGGTTTACAAACTCTGCCTGAATAACCGAACATTACTTCAACAACAATTACAAGTAGTGTAACAAAAACGTTACTCTCTGACACAACATATCTTGGTATACATAATGTCAGTTTGATGTACAATGACTCCTATAACCAAACCAAATGGTATTGAGTGGAGGTGTAGAGGTTAAGGAGTTTATTCGACTAAAGTATGAGATGTTGAGATAAAGCAAACTAGTCGAAATCTCTAAATCAGATGAATTTCTTGGAACTTGGAGAATTGCTTTCAGAATTGAGAGTTTAAGAGTGGAAATTAAAGTATAGAGTTGCGTTATGATTCAGGGATGGTTAAGGGTTTATATATATGTAGTAGGGATGCTAAAGTAGGGTGAAACCTTCCAATTTCACCATCGATGAAGAGAAGTGGCTACAGGAGCGAAGAGATGCAACTTTTGGAGTGAAGAGACATGAAGATATCACTTTGAAAAACTAGTCTTTTTATACTAGGTCAGTCGATTGAAAGAAGACTTCAGTCGACTGGCTTAGTTTAAAATTCGAGCCCAAGAGCATAGCCAAAAACAATAGACAAGTTGTCCACATTCAGTCGACTAAATCATTGTAATTTCCAAAATCTTGTGTGGTTCAATGGTAAAGGCATGTGCTAATCTTTTAGCCCACTCGGGTTCGAATCTCAGCTTTGCATATTTTTGGCCATTTTATTTTCCAGCTTTTCCATCATCGTTTTGACTTGAAATAACTCAATAAACATATTAGTAGCATTGTTGTATGCTTGTTATCATCAAAACACTATATATATATACATATATGGTTCTTTTATTCTCCCCCTTTTTGATGATGACAACCAAATAACTTTAATATGAAATAATAGCTCCCCCCAGATATATATTATGTAAGGTTTATTTCCCTTAACTTCGTATAAATGCCAATATAAAATATGTAAAATGTACGTTCTTCTCCTCCTTTGTCATCAACAAAAAGGGATAAGAGCATTAGCGCACTATATGATAAAATCTCCCCCTAAGTATAATGTTTCTCTTTATCTTTTAACCATGTACTCCCCCTTTCAGTATGATCATTATTTCTACCTCTTTTGTAATTAACAAAAAGTATGAGAATATTAAAATAAATGAGGAATATCATAGAAAAGTCAAAAATAAATAATTTTAACATTAATGCAAAGCAATGAGTATCCAATAGATATGTCAAGCAAAATGATACTCATTTTACAATAGACATAAGGTTTACGACTTAGGAGACCATATCCAGTTGGATGTGGCTAATCCTTTACAAATATAATTTTCACTATTAATCACAGTGTCATAATAATTGCTAATGTATGATTGTCTATCATAATCAATTAGATTAGCATAATCAATTAGATTAGCAGGAACCTATAAATCAACATTAATTGTCGTTGATTTAGTATTCAAAAGATTTTTTCTATTTCTAAGCATAATAATATTATGACATGGATTGGTTTTAAAACTATCTCTACGTTTAGTACTAGCATTAAAATGTTTATACAGGAATGCATATCTAGTACTTTTTATACAATTATCTTATTAATAGTCTAAACCAGTTTTATTATTGTGAACATTGCTATTACTAGCTAAGGAAGATAAATCACCTTTTTCTTTATTAAAATTTATGATTTTCTCATTTAATTTATCAAAACAGCTTTGGAATCACAAATTTCTTTTTACAACATAATATTATTATCTTTTAAAAATTCACATTCTTTAATTAATTCTAGATTCCTTATTCTCTTTTTCAAGAGACAAAAGTTTAGAATTAGTATCATTTAAAGAATTTCCAAAAATATATTTTTATTTGCAAAACTTCGATTTCCTTTAAAAGATCCGTATTTTTATCGTTAAGCACTCATTATCTTTTAATAGAATTTTTTTTTGTAAAATAAGTTCTTCCAATGTATTTTCAAAAATTTCAGTTTGTTTTACTAAAAGTTTATTTTCTTCCATTAAAATACTAATTTTACGCTCACAATCATCTAATTTAGCTAAAGCAAAAGAATTGACCTTTTTTGATGCTTTAAAATCTTTTAATAACTTCACACGCATTTGTAAAAGATCGCTGTATATAGAATCTAAGCGTACCGATTTTGATCAGAGATTAGCCACACAGTACATGTAACTTGATTCTATAGACTGTTGCTCGCTTCTAAAAAATTGTTTTTTCTCAATTGTCTTTTGGCTCTTACTAGATCTTCTCTTTATGGCCATTGTTCTAAGATGTTGTTATGACCAGTAGAACACCAGACTCTGATACCACTTGTTCGTCCTTATGAACATGATTGAAGATGGTTAACAGTAATAAACAATATAAATGCAGTGGAATAGTATAATGGTAGATCACACAGTTGATTTTATACTGGTTCGGACTTTCCGTCCTACATCCAGTCCCAAAGCTCCCCTTCGGTATTTCACTATGAACACCCTCACTTCACCTAGAGGAACATGTTTACAAACTCTGCTTGAACAACCGAACAGGACTTCAACAACAATTACAAGTAGCGTATCTTGATATACAAAATGTCAATTTGATGTACAATGACTCCTATAACCAAATCACTTGATGTTGAGTGGAGATACAGAGGCTAAGGAGTTTATTCGACTAGAGTATGGGATGTGGAGATGAAGCAAACTAGTCAAAATCTGTAAATCAAATGAATTTCTTGGAACTTGGATAATTGTTTTAGGAATTGAAAGTTTAGGAGTGGAAATTAAAGCATAGAGTTGTGTTATGATTCAGGGATGGTTGATGGCTTATATAGATGTTGTAGGGATGCTAAAGTAGAGGTGCAACCTTTCAATTTTGCCATTGATGAAAAGAAGTGGCTGTAGGAGCGGAGAGATGCAACTTTTGAAGCGAAGATACATGAAGATATCACTTTAAAAAACTAGCCATCTTATACTAGGTCAGATGACTGAAAGAAGACTTCAGTCGACCAGCTTAGCGTAAAATTCGAGCCCGAGAGCATAGCCAATAACAGTGGACAAGTTGTCCATATTCAGTTGACTGGGTTCAGTCGACTGAAGAAGAATTTCAATCCACAGAATCATTGTAATTTCTAAAAGCTTGTGTGGTTCAGTGGTAAAATTATATGCTAAACTCTTAGGCCACTCGAGTTCGAATTTCAGCTTTGCACATTTTTATCCATTTTATTTTTCAGCTTTTCCATCATTGTTTTGACCTGAATAACTAAGTAAACATATTAGTAGCATTGTTGTATGCTTGTTATCATCAAAACATCATATATCTTTCAAAGTGGAGTGTTAATAATAATACTGTAACATCCCATTTTAGAGTTAAATAGGATAAACATACTAAAATGATTTTTGGAAATTTAATTGAATATTTGAATTAAAAATTCAATTATTTGAATTTAATATTTGGAATTGAGATTTAAATTGAGCTAAATGTTGAATAAGTATTTTATATGGATAAATAAAGTTAAAACGTTATTTTTGATATTTTATTGAATCTAATAAATTGAATCTTTGGATTTATTTGATAATAAAAGAAGAATATTTATTCACAATTAAAATTTAACATTTGAATTGTATTTTAAAGGATCCAAAATTTGTCTAAAAATTTATTTTGATAAAATAAATAATGTTGGTTGAATTTGGGAATTATTTTAAAGAATAAAACAATTATTTTAAAGCTGTTCAAAATTGAAAGGAGACATTTTAATATAAAAAATCATTATTAAAATAAAGTAAAATCCTAATAAAATATATTGGATGGATTTCTAACTTCATAAAGTGTCTCCGGTTGGTTTTAAAATGGGTTAAGAGAGTTGGTTTATTTTATGAGTGTTATTTTAAAACTGAAAATTAAAAAAATTTAAATTCCCTTGTCTTCTTATTGGACCACCATTACCCCATTCTTATCCACATCCGTTCCCTTATATCCCTCTCTTGTGGCCTAATTATCCCATCCTCAAAAATCAAAAGCGAAGTAAAAAACGTGCAGGCGGAAGGGAAAAGTGGTGACTATATTAGAGTGGCAATGCGAAGCACGGCCACTTGAGCTAGCTAGTGCGAGCAATTGAAGGCGGTGGCAGGAAGTGTTAATGCAAGTTGGGGTTTCACAACTTATGCGGTTGTTAGAGATGGGAAGGCACAATTATGTGCAAATGCAGCGAAGATGGGGAGGTTGCACGACAGTGGGCTCACAGTGCAAGCATGGATGCTCTACCTAGGCTTGCATGCGTGGTTCTAGGGTAATAGTAGGGTGAAGTAGTGGAATTGAATGTCGATAGGAGGTTTTAAAACCAACGATAAGTGAGTGTTTCAAACTCTTCTTTATTTACAGTGAGTATTATCTTCCCTTTAAGCCTACAATATTGTTCATCTCTGGTCATACATAGTTTAAAGCCAGTACATCTATAACTTACTATAAATCATTGATTTAGATTTTGTTTTTGATTCTAATGTGAGTATACCGATCCCTATTTCATATTGAATTGATTTAGTGAAAACACTCTATTTTGATTCATTCTACCAATATATATTTTAAATACAAATATGATAAAATCTAATTCAGCTCGATTTAATTTGATTCCCATGTTAATTAATAATGGCTTGATAGCATTGATTATGGTTAGTAGATGATTGATGGTTGACTTTTGATTAACTATTATTTGAATTGAATTATACATAGTTAAATGGTTTTCTATATACCATGATACCGATTTTTTGGACGTTAATTAAAATGACAGTGAATTGAAAAGTCATTTAAAATCTTTACTTTGAATTTTTGAACTCCTACAAATTTTAAAAATAAATTTGCTCGATAAATTACAATTTAAAAATATAAATTTGAAAATTTTAAAAGATTTTAGCTTACTCAATCTAAAGTCAAAAGAGGAAATTTTCCACTTTTAAATATTTTAAAAAGAAAATTTTTGGAAAAATCTAAGCTTATTGATTTGAAAAATCCTAAAAGCATGTTTGAAGTATTTTGGAATGAAATTCTTATTTTTAAGGGTTAAATTTGGATTATTTGGCTAAATTCTAGATTTAAATTTGAATTAAAAGGTTTAAATATTTTTAAATGATTGGAAAAATAAATGAAAATTCATATATATTCCTTTGATAATTCCTAAAGACATATTGGAAGTAATTTGAGATGAAATTCATAATTTTAAAAGTTCAAATTTTAATTATTCAATTATATTTTGAATTTAAACTAGGATTAAAGGAATAAATCCTATTTAAATAGTTCAAATTTCACTTTAATTTGAATAATATGAATTGGTGTGATTGTATGCTTCTATGGATGACATTATACATGTTTATTTAGTTTGAATTCCATCATTTCAACCCGATTACTCACTACAAGAAAAACAGTCTTTTATAGTGGCATATAGCCGCTATTAAACACGACTATAGCGGTTTGATAAACGTTGTATATCGACATGTTATAAAAAAGAATTACACATTTAACACAAAAAAACTGCTATAAAAGGGCATGATTTCATAGCATAAAGTAGCCGCTATAAAAGAGCATGATTTATAATGCCTATTTGCTACTATCCTTTGACAGTAACCTCATACATTGCATTATCTTTTTATAGCACTTATGTCATATAGTTATAACACTTTTTAGGAGCTGCTTTATTTTATTATATATTTGATGCACCCCACTATTACATTTAATAATAACAATCAAAATGAATCTTCTTTAAATAGATAACAATTTGAAAAATGTATGAACGAAAAAAATATAATAATCAGCAAATGTAATGCATATTCATGATAACAAAATTAAGCCAAATTTATTGAACAACATTATGCTTATGAGTACAAAAATACAAAAGCAAAATTCTATGATAAATAAAATGTTGGGCATTCACAACCCACCCATACTCAATACAACTTCATAATAAATAATTTAAGTATTGTGAATCCGATCACATACAACAAAATTCAAAACATGACCTAACGCTAGGTCTTTATTCTCATACCATAAACACACTCAACAACCTAGACTAAGCAACTGACTTATTGAAAACTGTCCATGTAGGTGATTAAATCTACAACCCTTGTGCTACAAAATTATATCCAAAATAAGCATAGTAACAAAAAATAAATCAAATGTTCAAAATCGAAAATTCAAATTGGGTATTACTTGTATCCCCATTCGTTAGCCACAAGCTTAACAAAGTTATCATTCAAAGCAATTCCAGCCTTGGCATAAAAAATGCTCGACCTTCATTAAATAAAAATAAAGAAGGAATTCCATTAAAAAAATTCAAGAACTCCAGAGAAAAACCAGTATCAGAAAATTATACTAGTAAAATATACATGCTGTCGCCAATAAAATCAGTAGATATCAAATCCTCTTCTGTGTACCCCAAGATGCCCTTCAGATTAGTCTCAGACTCCTCTCTGTGAATTCGACAAAATCATCAAATGAAAAATCCTATTTTGATATATGAATGCAATTAATAAGTGTAAGGTATGCTAATACTGTAACTTACTTGATAGCAGCCTTAATCTGCTGATAAGTTGGAGCCTTCTCCAATCTAATAGTAAGATCAACAACATAAACATCCATAGTAGGTCCTCTGAATGACATACCAGTAAGCTTTCCATTCAATGAAGGAAGCACTTTGCCTACAGTCTGTTCTCATTATAAATTGCATTGTTGATTTCATATTATTTGAGAAATATCATTAAAATGAAGGTGTCGCCTTGGCAGCTCCAATGCTGCTAGGAATAATGTTAAAGCTGACTGCTCTTCCTCCTCTCCAATCCTTGGAAGAAGGTTCATCAATAGTCTTCTGAGTAGCTGATGTAAAAAACAACTAAGGTCAACTCAAGAGGAGAGGATGTCTTGTATAAACAATTCGGCTTAATTTAAGTTGGTGAGTACTAGTGATTGAATGTACGGTGGTCATCAATCCCTCGACGATTCCAAATCTAATTGTTCACTGTGCCATAACATATAATACACTATCCATAATGCCACCCTGCACACCCAAAACCCCTCTACCAACATTCTCTGACCATCAAATACCCTCCTACATCCTACAACCTCTCATTACCAGCTCTACCAATCACTGCTACAACTTTAACTGCCTTCCACTTCAATTCACTTAACTGCATACACACATACTCCACTTTATACACACATATTTCCTCTTCCACTTCAATTCATTTAACTGTGCCTGCATACCCATGCCATTCCTCAAACTGCCATGCAACTGTCACTTAAATACAACCATCTCCTCACCTAAATTCAAGTGAAATTATTATATTATCAATTTAGTGATTTATCATAAGCATTAGATGAATTATTAGTATTATTATTATTATAAAATTGGTTAATTTTTATAATGTAATATTATGATTCAAAATTTAGTTAATTTTTATCAATCTTAGTTAAATTATTGCATCATCCATCGGCCAAGTTCTTTATCTGCTTCCAGATCACGTTTCATTTGTAACGAGACATTCATCCAAGTTGGAGCAATTCTCTTAAGCAGGTACCGTGGATTAAAAGGAAATTTATCTACCACTATTAACATAAATATGAAAAACAGACATCTTTTGATGGGGATCACTTTTTAGTGAATAATTTAACTACATGGTTTAAACCTTATCATTCTCTCATGCAATTATTCACTCAATTCAAATTTATGATTCTGAAGGACAACCAATCCTTTTTGAACACACATTATGGAAAACTAGTAGCACAGTAGTGTGAGTTTTTAAGTAAATAGAATAGTGAAATTCTACATGAATTTGAGAGTGAAATTACTCTGAATCTTGAGAAAAAATTACACAAATTGACAGCACCATACTAATGTTACATACCTTGTTGATAATTACAGGAGAGTTGCCAATGGGTTCAACATCAGTGATCGGACCCATGTCTTCTGGATAATGTCTTCTTATAATTTTTTCATACTCCATGGAATTCATGTAAGAAAATGGGTATGCAGCTGGTTTACCATCTCTGGATAAGTTTGGCAAAGGCTTCACAAATATATGGTCTGGTTCTGCCATTAATATATATCTGTAATTAAAATGCAAGAATTTCTGCTTTGAATAAATAAAGTAAAATGTAATATAGAAATAAATTAATGAAACAATGATACTTACTCTTCCTCGATATTTGCTTTTTCCAACCATTGTACAAATGCTCATGGCCTGTACAGTACCATATAACCCTAGCAACATTCATAAAATTGCTGAATAAAAATAGTAATTGATGTAGTCAACAAATCGATGGCTATAGACCAAATGAAGACATTTGTATTTCAACCATAGGCATTATTTACTAAGTAATGTTCATATACCACTAACTTCTTCGAGACAAAAATACAACGAAAAGTGAGGAGTTTGATTTCAAATATACGTACCTTTCTTTTTGGAGAATAGACTAAAAATTTATTACTAGCTCAAGGACCAAAGTAATAGATAGAAATAGAACCTCTATTATATGGTATGAAACATTGTTGTTACCTATCTCTACTAAAATTGTAAATACACAAATGGATATGGGATTTCCAATAATCTGAAAATATCTAATTTATAATGGAAAGGGGTGCACAAAATTCAATTAGATGCTCTAAACCCTCTATCTCCTATCTTGATCCAACTTCTATCTCCTTGCGTACATTGCCTCCTCCATTTAAAGGGAAAATAACTTTTATGGAAAGGTGAAATTTTCCTGTCTTCTTAAATTCCAAAGGTTCATTTTTTACTTATTGTTAGTTTATCAGTTTTGTTAGTCAATTTTATCAGTGTCCAGTAGTGTAGATTCTGTTGGTTACTAACCAAACATTGTTAATTTCAATAATCGATTTCAGATTTCAGACATCAATACATCCATGACACAGATATATTTATTTCTTGAAATTGAAAATAGTTGAGAATATTGAATAATCCATTTACCTGTGTAAATGGACTCAATCTTTTTCCATCAACATATAATTAAGGAGAAACACAGGAAGAAAGAGTACTCAAGCTCCAAATAAGGAGAAAAGGAATACCAAAGCATTAAACCTTATACTAAATTTGTACCCACTCTGTTAACAAAAGACAAATTTGTCAGCAAATATTATCGAACAAAAAGGTATCAAATAAGAAAATGAAATACATAACGAGTGCTTTATGGAAAGAGTATTACCATAGGACAATTGCAAACAAAATAGAAAAAAAAAATCAAAATATACTATACAATTTTCTAGAAATGTAACAAAATTCATAAGTAAGTCTATTAATGTTGATGAGAGTTAGTATTGAGTTTTTACTATGTACACAAAGCAAGACAAGACGATTGACTATGTATCCACTCTGTCATATCAATGTTATTAGTTTTTTTTTCTTTTTTATAAATCTTGACTAAGAATGCATTACCCATGTAGTTGTATTGTATTATAGTGTAAATATCATTAGTTTCTTCCTACCTATATTTTAAATATACTATATCTGCCTTAATTTTTAAAAGAAGACAATTGACCGTATCTGCTTCGATTTTTCGTCATAGTTGTATGTTGTTAAATCAATGTTGATGAGAATTAGCACTAATTTTACCAAGTATACAAAACAAGAAAAGACAATTGACTACGTATCCAACTCTATTATACCACTGTTACTGGTTTTTGTATCTTTCAAATCTCGACAAAGAATGAGTTACCCTTGTGTTTTTATTATTACATACTAATAGCCAAGGTAGCACTGAGAAAAAGAAGAAAAAAATCTGTGAAACTACGTTCCAGTGAAAATATTAAGGACGTATATGCATTCATTTGTTTCAGTTGCTATCCAACCATAACTTAACACAAATCTCTAAGTCATATTGCTTAAACATAACAGTGATTGCACTTGCAACCAGATATAACAATCTAAATACTTATGTTACTATAATCAATCTACACTATTATAGAAAAAAATTCAACAGAAAGCTTTTACAGCTCTGTAAACAACCTTGCAACTTAAATGAAAATCTACTTGAATGCAGTGGAGATTGAAAACAAAGGAAAAATCTGCGTTTGTGTCATAACATGAAGAGTTTCCTTGTTATGACACAATCAATTACATTTGTGCCCATGAACTGCAATTCGAAGAAAATATAGCGCAGAGGTAAATATGGGATTAATTATGCCATAACGCAGAGGGTTACACAATCATTTTCTAACAAATTATGCAGGCAAACAACAATAATATCTTAGTCATCTATATTTTCTTATCGAATGCCTCTAATCAGCTAAAACTAGGGAGGTAAGGTGGGAGCACAAAGAATGTCCATAGACTCCACGTAGAGCTTGGATGAAAATAAGTGATCACCACATAATTTGATATAAATAAAATTTATACATAATAACTATAAAAATAATAACTATATACAGTAGAAAACTCAACTGGTTTTCATCGAAACATCACTAATTTTGATTTTAACGAGTGATGCATTCACTTAATTTATCGTTAATAAAATTCAAAATAAACAAAACAATATTGTAGAGAAATTGGGTACCAAAGTTAACAAAATTTATACCTAATAAAATTTATGTCATGATCATGATTTCATAATAAAAAGTACAATGAGCAATCTTATTTTATTTGTAATAGATTGGTTTAGGTTGTATTCAAATTTTTTTTTGCTTTAGGTTATATTCGAAAAATATATCGATTAAACTAATAATCAAATATCTGAAGAGGCTTACAATAAAAAAAGTGATACAATGCGGAGGTAATAATTTTAGCAGGAAATTAGTGATATACCTGGGAAGCAGATGAAGCATCTATACATCCATCAAAAGAAGGCAATTGCATACTGAGTGGTCTGCCTAATCCATCAGGAGAAGGCAATCGCATGCTTACTTCAACCATTACACTTCCTTTGAAAATGAAAGGTGAAATGAAAACCTAGAAAATATCATAGAAGAAGGCATAACAAAGCAGAGCAGTAGCAACTTGGAAAGGAACGTATAAAATTTCAAGCATATCCACTAAGTTTACCAGTTTATAATTAGCTTCACTACATATTACCTTGATATTTGGTAACTTATCAACTCATAATCCTGATATCATTAAGTTCATACCCTGAAAATGAAAGAAAAGTTAATCTAACCATCAACATGACCTAGAAAATCTTACTTTTGCTAAAGGAATCTGCACTTGAAAAATGATAATGTTAAACTGGGAATGCAGATTGTTCAAATTATCTCAGTAGATGAAAATAAGTTCATCTTATTGCTAACAAAAATTTAGACGAATAAAGAACAGAAGCAAGTATACAGCTTACAAGTAAACCTTAAAAAGCCATGCATATGAAGCATCTTGATGTGCAGTCCAAAATATAGCAAAGGTAGTGAAAAAGGAAAAACACAATAGACAATATACTCGCTTCTCCAAGAAAAGGAAGATCCATTTTTGTTTCACCACAAACTCTAAATACATTGCTTGAAACTTCTTTTAGTAAGATATATAGGTTATAATAGGAATTCATATTAATTTTCTGCTTAAATGCATAAATATTATCCTAAACTTGAAAAGGTTGAACTCTACTATAAATACCAATACAAATATAAGATGAAATTTGATTCAAAGAAGGGCTAGTGTATTTTATTTGAGTTGAAGATGATTTTCGCATTTAAGAAATGAATCGCTTCCAAAAGATAAAATGGTATTCGGACAAACTTCGCAAGAACTTACTTTGAAATAAGTGACTTATTAAATTCTACAAGTCAGCCACTTAACAACACAGTGTTAATGCTTGTACATCAATCGATAAAGCGGGAGCAAGTATAATTTAACAATATAAGGACAATTTTCCTTTTTTAAAGACACTGCCATCACGGTAATCTGCATATACAAGTGCGCACACACGCACATGTGCGCTCTCTCTCTCTCTCTCTCTCTCTCTCTCT
This sequence comes from Allium fistulosum, assembly GCA_030737815.1. NCBI lineage: Eukaryota > Viridiplantae > Streptophyta > Magnoliopsida > Asparagales > Amaryllidaceae > Allium > Allium fistulosum. The sequence continues at coordinate 1,360,121,257 of CM060902.1, read as the reverse complement.
CTCTCTTTTCTTGTTTCTTAGCTGTTAGGTCAAGTTTAGTTTAGTATTTATATATTCAATGTCTGAACCAATTTTATCTAATATCCCTCTTTTATTCACGTGTGTAGCTGAACCACCCTTTCTAAATTATATTATTTATTCATAAAGCCATTGCTAAATAAGCCACCAAGTTTGATTTTTGGAAAATACTGCACTTTGTCAAATGGCTGGCTTGTAGAGTTTAATAGCCCTGATCACTTTAATCACCCTTCAAATAAATAACTTGAATGGACTAGCAAGGCACTATTTCTCACCGTATAGATTTAAGAGGCATACTTAAAAAGATGCTGATGCAAGCAAAATTCAAAATTAAAATAAATTATTGTTTTGAAGCATCAAATCAGTAAATGACATGAAAGATGAAAGAATTTTGCTAATGTACAACACAAATATGCATATAGAAGCATGTTCAACTATATAAACACTTACACCGAACTATCTACAATGTTTGTTCCCTATGTGTAAAAAGAGAGAGAGAGAGAGAGCTGTGATACTTTGAGTCTCCGAAAGTGGAATGAGATATTTAGAAAACTATTCTACAATTTATACATAAACATCAACTGCCTAACTTGAGCTTTCTACATACTGTTTTCAGAAATTAAGCAAAATTACTAAATGTGCAAAACTAGGAGCAAGAATGTTACCTTCAATGCAATATCCAAGCATGCCTGTCTATAATTTGGTCTTCCAAGAATTAGGCTCCGTAGTGCACTGAGGCCTTGAGAAATGCGGTCTACCTCTATATTATCTTTTGTGTGTTTCTCGTAACCACAAAGTGACTAAGATCTTTTAATAATTTAAACACAGATACGGGTAAAAAGGGAGCTTCACCTAATAGCCTACTGAATAACTTATCTGAAGCAGGCATGGCATCAAGCAAAATTTTTGCCTATATCAGTAAGTGTCATATTAAATTTTTAGAATAAATAATACAAATCATTACAAAAGAATAAAAATAAGTAGTAACCAACTAAAATGCCTTGTTTGTTTTACCTAGTATGCACCTATAAAATAGTTTAACAACATTTTACAATTTAATAGATGAAAAAAAAACTAAAACCGAAATATTACAGGTGCATTTTGGTGGACTAGAAATTGTTAACTGATAATCCATTGCCATCTTTGATCACATCACATCATCCTAAGGCTCATAGTAATTTATGTTTTTAAGATTTGAGAACTAAAAATTAAGATGTCTTTATCGAGAAGTTATGGAAATCATTATTGTTATTATCAACTTAGTTAATTTTTACGTGCTTATTTAATTTTTATACAACTTAATAAACGAAGTTAATTTTTATAATCTTAGTTTTTTTCATTATTGTATAAATTTAGTTAACTTTTATAAAACTTCGATAACTTGGTTAACATTTATTATTACTATGAAATTATTTAATTTTTATAAAACTTATCATTAATTTTTATAAACTTACTTGATTTTATTATTATTATTATTATATATATATCCAGTTAATTTTTATTATACTTGGTTAACTTTCTTAATATTTTATAATTTATTATTATTATTATAAGTATATAAATTTAGTTAATTTTATATACTTAGTTAATTTTACTACTACTACTACTACTACTACCATCACCACTACTACTATATATATATTTAGTTAATTTTTATAATACTTAGCTATCTTATGTTTTATATAAAACTAGTTAAGACTGGTATGTTTTACCAATTATGTAATCTTGATGTATCTGTAAGCTCCCTCCCATTAGATTGATGATGGACTATCAAAGGCTTTTATAAAAAAAATCAAATAAATATAAAAAGGAAAGCCTATTTTAGTGTGGTGGCATAAAACTGAAGTCACACCAATCAATTTTACAGCGTAATTGAAAACAGAATGGTAAGAGAAGAAGAAAACCCTTTTGTATCAGACTATGATACACTTCAGTATCATGGAACGAACGTTCTCCATAAAAGCTGCAGCTTCATTCTGGGAATTCAATTTTGAATGTAAACAATGTAACGTGCAACAAGTGATAACATAAACAAGGATTTAAACATAAACAATTCAACCTTGCACGGTTTGAATTTTTGAAAATATTTGGATAGTTATAAATAATTTAAATAGTTTAAAATAGACAGAAATAGTTTAAAATAGATTTAATAGTTTAAAATAGTTTTAATAGTTTAAAATAGATAGAAATAGTTGAAAATAGATTTAATAGTTTAAAATAGATAGAAATAGTTTAAAATAGATTTAATAGTTTAAAAATAGACTAAAATAGTTTAAGGACTCTTAAAATAATTAAAATAGTTTAATATAAAATGGTTTGATTATTGGAAATGGTTTTATACAGTAAATAGTTTTGAAAATCTAAACAATCTTAATTTTAAAAAAATAGATTTTTTAAACAGTTTATATTAAAATAATTAATCTGAAAATAATATCAAATCATCTATTTCTTCCATTCCAACAAATCTAGACCATATCCAGATTTCAAATCAACAAAACTCCATTTTAATCTTTCAATTCAAATTCTCATTAAAACCATTTCAATCCATATCAATCTCAAATCCATGTTTGAACTACAAATTTAAACCACTTCAAATTCAATAGATTTTAAAGTTTAACTATTCAAAGTTTACAATAACTCAATTTTGATAAATTCTTTTATATTTCAAAAATTCAACTTTAAAATCTCAATTTGAATTCTTTAAACAATTCATTTAAACAAATTTCAATTTCTACATTTTAAAGCTTGGATTTTGAAAATAATTTAGTTTATATAAATCTACTTTTATTTAAAAATATCATTTAGCTGGATTCAAAATTTAAGAATTTTAATATCATTTAATTTAACCAATCTGATGTCCGTATATAATTTTCTACCATATGGTCAAGTGATAAGGATATATATCATTTCAATCCGCAATAAATCTAAATTTACAGGTATATATCATTTCAACCTGCAATCCCGAGAAAAATTCAAAATCCATAAAATTGCTCGAGTTTATCATTTCAACCCATAACGATTTTTCCTTAATCTTTAAGTCCATTCGAGTATGTATCATTTCAACCCATAGTGATTTTCCTATCAATACTAAGGGAACCTGCAGTGTGATAACAACATATAAATAAATATAATATCCAATCATCCAAATATCAACAATTAAACATCCATTACAATCATCATTCAAATCAACCAATAAAGCACAACAAATAAACTGGTTACAATTATCAGGGATATAACTGGCAATTAAATTTCAATATTCATTTAAGTGGCAATTAAATTCAATATAAATTCAAATTAAACATGAATGAAAATTTAAAGTACCAAACAGCAATCAATCAATTTCAAATCACATCATAAATTAAATTTAACTAACATAAGATAGTTTAGCATTCGCGAGTGGGTTAAATACTCACCTTTGATTTATCGACGATTTAAAATCCAAAAATAGCCAAAAATCTAACAATCTTAGAATGCAGCCAAACTAGTTCCAAAGTGTTTGGAATTTCGATATGATCGCAATGGAGAAAACCGTGCATGAATCCGAGCTCGTATCAAAAAGTTATGAACGTTAGAAGTTATACGATTTACAATATAAAAAAATCAATGGAATAATAAAATAATAACACGTCATTACCCTCTCAGGCATGCACCCTCCCCCACAAACCTCTTTTGCACAAAATAAGGCTGAAGCCGCTGCCGATCATCCAAATTTCACCACAAACCACACACTTCCACCAAGATCTAAAGCCGCCATCCTTCCCCTCGCCGAGTCGCCTCTCCCATGCCGAGCGCAACCAATCGACTCCCTCTGGTGATCGCCGCCACCGCCACGTTTGAAGCCAAATCATGGTGAATTCTGACCAAGTTACGATGAGCGACGACCACCCTAAGACCTGCTCGACCTCCTCGTCCCAATGCCCCTTCCCGATCGTCAAACGATCGACGATCCACTGTTGGATTGTAAACCCTAAAAATGGATGGCCGAGGTTCTTCGTCAATTTCTGGTCGAACGATGCATCCAATTGAAAAACAAATTGCTGCAGTAGATTGCGCTCGTCGAGAGCTTTCCAACGATATATAATATGACATAAGGAGTATGAATTTTTCGATTTGATTTTGATTTGCAATTGAATTTAGGAATTAGGATTTCTGCCATTTGAGAAGGAGGAATAGACAGATAGAATTGTATGTATAGGAATAAGGAATAAAAAAGCTGCTAGGGTTTATAACAGCCTATATATAGGCAGAGCTGAAATAGAAAAGGATGGACCAGATCGATTTGGATTGAACGATAATAACGACCCGAAAAGCCCGTTTCGTTCCCGAAACGAAAATGGGTCATCCAATATATTGAAATATAGGTTTTCGATATTTTTAAACTCAATGGAACTAGTTTCAAATCCAAATTCCATTGTATTCAGAAGTTAGCTTTTAAAATCAGCTTATTTTAATTGAATTCATTAAATTGATTTCTACGCGTTTCGAGCTCACATGATCAAACGATAAGTCTGATCGCTACGAAACTTGAACTCCTACAATAATTCACTGTTACGGATCCGATGAAACTAGTTTCGTCAAAATCCGAGACAGTGGCCAAAATGGCTATTTTCCACATTAATTAAATAAATTATTATTAAATAAATTTAATCATTTTTATATTCAAATTTAATAATTAACAATTTCAACATTCTAGATTTGATAGAAATTAATAATCTATCAAAGTAAATTTTCTATGTTAATTCACCACTAAAATATTGCACTAAATTACAGCATTCAATTACAAATGTAATAAATTCATTAGTTATAATTAAATTTTCAATAAATTCATTTATTGTGATTTACATTCTTATTTTAAATCAACCAAAACCTTATGAATATAATTGACATTAGTTTACATTTTATTACATTCATTATTTACCATTATCATCTTTTACAATATAAATTATAATATTTCAATTTCGTTAATTCCATTAATTACTAATTTAATTCCTTACTTACAATTATCACCAAATTAACTTTACAATTATTTCAATTGATCGAAATTACCTTAAAATAGTTGTCAATAACATTCAAGCACCATTATTAAATCATATTCTAGTTATTTCAAATTAATAAATCATAAATTTTTAATTTCCCATAATATTAAATTGCAAAATCTTAATTGATTTAATATTTTTAATTATCAAAAATTACGGGTTGTTACACTTTCCCCCACTCAAAACTTTTCGTCCTCGAAAAGGAAAGAAGGAATTAAAGAATTAATATATTTTATTCAAAGTATTCAATTTATAAACAATTAATTTACATGATTAAGTATTTTAAATAAAATATACCAATTAATAAACAATTAAATCTTCATATTTGAGTTTAGTAAAAGTTTGAAAATATTTTCACTTTCACAAAAAATTTCTAGTCTTAAATTCACGAATTTTTTTGGCAGAGTCTCCTTTGTACGGATAGGTCCGGAAAAATAATACTATCAATAATTACAATATATATCATATATAAATATCCCAAACCATGGAAAAACAATCAAATATCATTTCAAAACCGTAATCCGAAAATGTACCTATTTGTCACGCAAACAACTTTATTTATGAAACCAAAAGCAGTAGTTATTGCTTCCATAAACCTATATTTCACTTATATAATCCAAAATAGTGAGAATTATGTATAGGAGAAATATTTAGTTTTTTCAAATTAATAGCACAAGCAACACAATATAACAACAGTCATTTGCAAACAAAACAGTATAACCATTATATGCATTGAAAGAAAACTATCAAACATCCATAGGAACCAAACTCAATGGTTTGTTCAGGTTCAGAAACTTTTCATCGTACAAGGGTGATAAATAACTACCAAGTATACCTTACACTCAACAGCCTTTGGTAATTTCTTAATAGAATATTTATATGCCCCAAACGATTTGAAGTTCCTTTCGTAAGCATCCCATAAGGCAAACAACATAGAGTTTTAAATATTATTTTAGTTTATTCGAGGTTCCTTTTCATCATTTACTTTTCATTTACTCTCATTCATTCATCCAATGTCCTTTTCCTTTAATTTCATTCATTTACTTACGTATGTTATTATCCATTCAATTATTCAAAACACCAATAAATCAATTCTTAAAATATTATATAAGTTTATGTGCAATTTAATTTACATTCATTTTCCTTTGTACCACTTTATTCAAGTTATAATTATCTTAAAAAGTTATAGTTTAATTTCAAACATTCTTGACAAATTTACATTTTCTTTACATAATTTAGGACACTAACTTTATTTATAATTTGTTTACTTAAGTTTATATTCAGTTTGCTCCAATAGAATTTCTTTTGTTATTCAATCTATTTATTAACCATTTCTTTGAACACAATTTCGTTTTTTTAACATTTTTATTACTTAAGTTTGATTTACTTGTATAATATTCTATTACATATTCATATTAACATTTTTTTTTTCTTAAACATTTTGGTAAGTTTAATGCTTTAGAATGCAATTGAGTATTATACAAATTTATCTTATTCAATTGAGTATTGTACATATTTAACAGTTTCCAATTTTTTTCAAATTTATTATCTTCCAATTCTAAGAGTTACATCTTCAATTCATATATTCTCTTAAACACTTAGATTTATTTTCTCATTTCACAATTTAGAAGTTTCTAATAATTCAAGTTTTTACTTCAGTTCAACAATTGAAAAACATTAATAAATAGAGAACTTGAGAACTCAAACTGTTGGAACTGGGTCAGCCCACAACGGTAGTGGTGGGTGTATTTCAATTTTTTTTATCCTATTGGATCTTTATTAGGCCTATGAAGTCTAATTCATTTAGAACAATTCTAAATTTGTTTTAAATAAAATCATGTAGTTTATTTAAATTTAAGTATGTAATGTAAAGTTAATTTGAATGATTTAATTTATATATATACATGTATCATATAAATATACATATGTGTGCATGTGTAACATAATAATCCATGAAGGATATAACATGTCCATATATAGATGTTGGGATTTACATCGCAACGGACACATTAGCTCATTTTGTATGTATTGTATGTTGTCTAACTATGTGCATAAATCTATAATGCAAAGTATATTTATATAAATACGTATACATATATTTAAAATATATTATATAACTAAAAGTCTCAAAATTATATATATATATATATATAATTTAAAACATTTGTATAAATATATATACATAATTAAACATATAAAATTATACATACATATATATATATATATATGATAATTAAAATTATATATATAAGGTTAAATAAAATGTATATATATGAATAATTAATTACATTCAAATACTTCAAATATAAATATATATATATATTTTAAAATTATTTCCAGATCGAAATTAGCATAACGAACATAAAATAATAATTTTATCATTATTATATATATAATAAATAGTTTTAATAATAATAATTAAAAATATTAGCAACAAATATTAAAAAATCAAATTTTAAAATTTACATAAATTTAGGATCATAAAATACAAGTTTAAATTTTTTTTCATGATTTTTTGAAATAAAATATTATTTTTAATAAATAAAAGAAAATTCAACTGAAATAATCTAACTATTAAAATTTTAATATTAATAAAAAATTCTGAAACTTTTTCATGGGTTACTGCATAGATGTAGTAATTTAAAAAAATATAAAATCGAATTTTCAGTGCAATAATTATTTTAGGTATAATAAACAACTCAAATAATCAATAAAAGATAATTTAAAATTATTTATATATAAAAAAAATTATTTTTGAATTTGATAATTCATATGATGTATAAATAGGTGTAAGGAAAAATTATAAGCTATTTATACATTATAAACATACATATATGTAATTATATGTTTAAAATATACATTAGTCTATATTTAAATTAATATATAAATATACATAAAATAATTAATAATGACAAAATTTATTTTTTTTCAGAAAATTAGATTTGTTTATATATAAATTATAATACATAATAATATAACCATGCACATAACCAAACTAATTTGTGACAACTACATATACCTATGAAAATCTCACCCAACTAGATATACAGCATTAATATATATACAGATTTGGGATTAATCAATATTAAATCATAAAATATGATATGATTACTGTAATATATAAATAAAATACCCATTGATGATGCCTTTGAGTCCACTTGAGTCAATGAATTCCCTTCTCTAGTTATGCTCGATCCGTCAGATTGCAAGTTTGGAATCGTCGACCTTTTCTATCAAATAGTGCTTTTACTTAACTTGAATTGATTTGAGATTCTTAGAACTGATATGAGGATCAATTTTGGCTAGCAAACTTGATAATTATGGCAGCCAAAAGTTGTTTTGATCAAGGATTTAGAGATCCATATAGATAGCCTTGTACAAGAGAGATATTAGGACAATCTCATTACCTATTCTCTCTTAATTTTAGCCATCCATCTCTAGGTCTAATCCTAAGTTTTAGCCACCACTAATAACTTGTCGAAACTGAAATTTGCAGCCCTAATGATGGGTTTTAAACCCATTTAAGCCCTAGCCAAAATGCTATGCAATTAAATCTAATTTAATTGCTTGTCGATATCGTATATCGATTGGTACATTTATAACTGTTATAAACATATAACAATTTTTATTTCTCAAGCCATATTCAAATTTTTATAATAAATATTTCATAAATATTAATTAATTTAATTTATTTATAACAATTATAAATTAATTGAATCATTCGGTCTTAAGGGAATTCATCATTTCAGTTGTGTAACTCTTGGGTGTAAATTTAGTCAGCAGTTAACACCGAACTATTCGAATGCTGACGTTCACATATCACTTAGCAAGTGGTGTGACATTATAGCCAAATTTATCGCTTATTCATGTAACGACCCAGAATTTCGAACAAATTAAATTGAGAATATTTAATTAATTCTAAATATCTGAACGATGATTTAATTTGAATCCCGGATATAACTTTGAAGCTGACAATTTAATTTATAAAATTTAATCTATTGTAAGTTGAATTAAATTTGAATCTTCAATTTTAAGCTGAAGAAAAATATTTCAAAAGCTTTTAAAATTTGTATTGATAATTCTGAAGATAATAGAAGCCTCAGAATCGAATTTGAAAATGGTTTGATCAGTTTTGAAATTATATCGTTCGTATCGATATTTAAAATTAGCCGTCCGAAGCACAGTCTCGGAATTCGACGAAACCAGTTCCATTGGGTCCGTAATATCGAATTATTACCGGATTTCAAATTTCGTAGCATTCGGAGTTATTATGTGAACGTACGACACATAAACGCGTTGAATCTTTATCGAGTTCAATTTAAATTTAAATTTATATTTATAAACTTGGTCAACATCACAGCACGTTATCCTCCTTGAAGCACGCCTAGTATCACGCAGAAGATCATGGAACAAAATCGTGCAAACCATACCCCTCTCCCACTCTCTTCTCTTCTTTTAAATCCCTTCCCTCTTTCATTTTGAACAGCCGATACCTCGTTAAAAAAAAAGAAGAAGAAAAAATTCGAACACGATTTTGGTGTTCCCTCAATTCAAAATCGCGATCTCCCAAATCTTCGAAGCTCGCGTTCGATCGAGCTGGGGGCAAGCGACGCGGTGGCACTGACGCTCGCGTGCGCCTGGGGGAGGAGACGAGTTCATCGACTCGTGATCGAAGTGGGTTTGGCTCGAGCAAGGTGGCGCGGGCAAAGTTGCGAGGCCAGAGGAAGGAGTGTTCGATTTCGAGCTTGCGATCGCATTGGGCTTCGGTCGCGAGGCGAGAGCTGGGGTTCGTGGTGGCGTTCAATCATGGTGACAATTTTGGCATTAGACAGAGATGAGTTCGAGCGATGTCGAGCTCAGGGTCGTGGCCTTCTAGGGTTTTGGTTGATCTTAAATTCGATTGTGAGGTATTTTCTTTTGAAAATTTATTTATACAATTTTTATATGCTGAAATCAAGAGAAAAGGAAAAAAGAAATATAAACAATAAAGTTAGCAATAAAAATTTCTATTTTCAGTTGAAATATAGACTGAAGTGGAATTTTCTTTTTACAGTTAGAAAAATAGAAATTTACCGGTTTATTTTAATAAGGTAATTAGTGATTAATGTGGTTAGTGTGTTAAACTAAACTGATTTAATTTATTTATGTTGCAAAATGATTTTTAAAAGGGGAAGTATCGGTTTAAAAAAAAACATTAGTTTGAATAAAATAGTTAGTCAATTTTATTTATCAAATAGGAGGATATAAGGATCTAAGTTAAATATAAATTTATATATCTAGCCTACTGTTCTTTTAGAAGAAGTAGATTCAGAAAATATTTTGTTAAATAGAAATTGTTTTAAAACAAACCATTGAATAATTAAAATTACCAAATGAAAATTTGTTATTCAATTGTTTAAAATATTAATAATTGTATACAATATTTATACAAGGTATAAATCAAGAAATCGAGTCGAGATGGAAAATGGATTGCAAAATAAAAGCTAAGGTGAGATTCTTCTCACTCAAAATATATTTGGATTGCAGTTATTGATTTGTTGACTGTTTGGATGTGATATTAGATATAGTAGGATATATCTATATATATATAGCAATATATACATATTGGCATATGTATATATTGGATTGATGATTTCCCGCCTCGTATAGCGGATGAGACCCTATTGCGCCGTTAGTAAGCGGATTATTTTTATAAAACCCATATACCGCGATATTCCACCTCGAAGTGGAATTGGTATTGTGCTAACGTCTGTGGATGCAGGGAAACGGGTTGGAGGGATCCAACTGGATTCCTCACCAGTATTTATTTATTTACAGATATTGATGTATATTCTGTTATCATATTGATATATGATATTTGTTGTTGTGATTGACTAATTGATGCTGTTGCATCATCGGATTCAGTTTTGAAGTTTAAAAATAACGACTTTTACTTTAAAAAGATTTTAAAGTGATTTTTGGAAGTAGACGTTTTATTTAATTTTTGAATTAATAAATAAACGTTCAAATTTTAAAGTTATATAAATTTAGATTTTTTTGAAATATAACCGAAAAGGTAATTTCTTTTGAAATAAATAGTTAAGAAATTTATAAAATGGTTTTAATTGGAATTTTTGAATTATTAAAAACGATGTATGTAAAAGATGTACAAGATTGATATTTATAACTTTAAAATGTTGGTATTATAAAACGAGTTTTTATAAGCGTTAAAATGAATTTTTAAGAATTTATAAATAAATGAAATTTATAAATTGTGAACTTATAAATGGAAATGATTTTGTAAAATAAAGGAATTATAAGTATTTAACTTAAAATATGGATTGTTGGTATAAGGTTTGAGTTGTGAATCAAATTGTTAATAAAGGAGATTTATTAAATTGAAGTTGTTAGAAAATAGAATTTATAAACGTGTTTATAAATCCAAAATCAATTGAATTTGATAAATTAAATGTAGAAGGTTATTAAAGGAAATATATTCGCGATTTTGGATAGCGAATTGTTCTTGAATTAAATGTGTAGAAATGATTGAAATTGGATTAAGTGAATTATATTCACGATTTTGGACAGTGAATATATTGTTAAGTAAAATGGATTTATTTTGTAGAAGTGATATTAAAAATGAAGTTAAACATTTTAAAGATGTTTTAAAATGTATTATGAATCGAAAGCATAGATTTCAACAGTTCTTGTTGAAATAGACGTTTTCGAAAAATAAGGAAATGGTGGACTATAACACTGTTGTTATAGTAAATGATTTCCGAAAGGAAATATTTTTATCTAGTATTGGGATTTATATATCTATCTTAATTCCGAATCCCTATACTAGTGATTTTAGGTCGTCGTAACGATGTTTTACGCAACATTCGTTTTGACCCAAATAAATGTGTTAAAAGAATATTTTCCTTAAAGAATGAATATATACTTAATTTTTGATTTAAGTATATCGAATATTTTCAAGCGTTGGAAATAAATAAATTTGTAAAATACTTATTATTAAATAAGTAGGGAAATGTTTTTCCAATATGAAATAAACGTTTGAGAATTATCTTTTTAAAGATAAATTGAAATTGAATATTGAAATCGATTTGAAAATCGTATATCAGTAGATATTTTGAAATATAAATTCACTATGGAATTTATAAAGGAAAGGGAAACTGTTTAGAAAAATAAACGTTGATTTATTTTTGAAGTGTGGAAATTATATATCTAATAAAGATATTTTGGAAGATAAATAATTTGGAAAATTATTTGGAATCTGATGATGTTGCGCATCTTTATTGATAGTTAAATAACCGACTATCAATAATTACCTTGAGTAGGTATTTGTTGTGAATTGGATGAATTTGGATGCCACACTTATTTTTAAATAAACGCTCACTATTCGGGTTAACCGGGAAAGGACCATGGGGTCGTATAACCCATTCCGAATATGTGATACGTCGTTATGAATTGCATTCGAAGACCGGTGTTGAAGACCGGATATTTATGAAAACGGAAGGATTACCGTCGAGTTACTCTACATCGGCTGATCTCCGATTTAGAGGTTTTTATCACCCTTAGTGACGGGAAGTCTGGACGTGATTAGAAATTTATCCGGATATGCAAGGGCTTCATGAGAAGTGCCTTCGGTTCTGTTCGATCCTGGAACAGACTTGTATGGATTGTGTGTCTGACGTTACAATTTGAGATATAAAGCTGATTTCTTTCAAATACATTTCTGTTGGTGGCGGAGAATTTATTCTCTTAGCTTAACACCCTTCTCTGAGACGTACGAGCTCAGAGGTTATGTAGTTGAAATTTATCAGCGATATACTCCCAATTTGGTAACGTGGCATACTGAGTGTTGCTGTGAAATGATCAGTGTTTGATCATTTGTGATATGATCATTTGTTTGATATTATATCTTTGTGATCATAGGTTGATCATTTGTTTGACCCGAAGCATGGCTTTGTAGAAAGCGTAGCTTTGTGGACGAGACTTCGTCGAGCCTCACACCCCGGAAATGGTCAAAACAGAAAGGATGCGGCAAGGTTCTAGGGAGTAGCGCCCCTTAGTGTATGTCATTCCTTCTGGATAAAGGTGGTATCATGGAATGGAGCCCAGATACTTAACCTCTGTGGTTGCTGCAAATTTATTACTTTGTGGTTGTTGCGAATCGGGGATCCTCGGGAAAGATCGGTGACGATCGGGGGATGGCATACGCGTGTCAGTAGTTACCTATTTTTGCAGAGGTAACCTGGCCTTGTGTTGGCAGAGATCTAACCGTAACGTTAGGTTCTCGGGTCGTCTATTCCAGGGACGTACCCATCGTGGAAAAGGAAGTTCCTTAGCCTGACCATTTGTTGGAAATCCAAAGAAACAATACGAGCCTTGTACGGTTTTAGTTGTAGAACCTGCCATTTAATATGGTAGCTATAGTAAGCATACTATAATGGTACCTATGCTGGCTAAGATTTATATTCTACTTTCGAAATGTTTTCCACTATGCACTAATAATAATATAAAAAAGAATTGATTTTGTGTAGTAAGCATCTTTGACTATCATAAGAAGAAATCTCCTCCAATTCTGCGTTTGCATTGTGTGTGTGGCGGGAGGTCTTATGGTAGTTTCATTTTCCAAAAGCATTTCGAATTGACTTTAAAATTTCCTGTTGTTGTTTTAAAGAATAACTGTTTTACGATCTCACACCAGTCACCATGACTGACTCGGAGTTTATTGTTTCCCTTCTAAACTCTGGGTGCCCACAAATTTCCACACGGGCAGTCTAGAGTTAGGTTATCAGGATATTCTAGATATTCTGGAGCTTTGGAAGCAAGCTGGATGGCGAGACGTAGTATTCGTATCTGATATATTTATTCCGCTGTGTATTCTGTATGAGGACAAGTTATATAACTGTCCATTGCTGTATATGACTCTGATTGATGTATGTATAAATTGATATAGTTCTTTGTTTTAAAAGACTAATGTTACCTATTATATATTGTTCCGCTGCGATGTGTAAGATTCTGATATTGTTTTCTGTTTCTATTGTTGTTCTGTTGTTCTTCTCTTCTTCTTCTACTCTTTTCTTCTTCTTCTACCTTTTTCTTCTTTTAAAACCATAACTTTTCGGGTTTCCGGCATTCGATGGCTCGGCAGTCGATAAAGTGAGTATCGATGTCGAATTTTCGAAAGTCGAAAATTTTGGGATGTTACAATTCATTTTCAGTAAAATCTTATTTTATTTAATAAGCGTTACCCGTTAGTGACATTTATATACACCAATTCTCTTCGTCAAAACTGTATCACATTGGATTTATGGAATTTGGTAATGGTCAAAATTCCAATATTGTCCATATTCAACTCCATAGTCCAAACACAAAATTCTTAGTTCAATAATAATAATTATTATTAACCGTACTACTCTGGCCAGAGATTTTGACTTTGGGTTGACTTGAGTTAACCATGATACTAACCTCATATAACTGAAGTGACGAATCCTCTCTTGAATAGTATCTTCCTTCCAATACTTCCTCTCGACCCAACTAATCAGTTGATGGATGTCGTTCCATGATTTGACTATAATCAAAGCAGAGTTTTTCATATTGAAGGTTGATAGTATTCTCAAGTCGAAAGAATTATGTAAATTAGTCACATCGATATTTTCTGTTTGACCTTAGTTATATTAACCAATAGAAAACTACTGAGTAGGTTGTTCTATAGCTATCCAATAACTATCAGTACATAAGGTGCCCCAGTAGTCATGAGTAATATATTGTCCAACATTTGTAGAGCATTATTACGTACTCTAGTCTCAACAAATACATCGATATCCAGTGTCGATGCATCTTGACTAGGAACATTTAAAATGATGTGTTTTGTAACAATGTGATCCACTACTCACGATTACAACTAATTGTAATTACTATCACAAACACGTCATTTATGGATTTTCTGTTAAATATATTTTTAATTAAACATTTAATTATTTATAACACATTATAACAAATATATAATAGAAAGAAGAAACACCTTTATTTCGAACAAGAATTGATTTCGGAGTTAATAAATTACAGAATTTCCCCTAGGGCATACCCCTAACACTATCACAAACATGGGTTCATTTCAAATCAATTTTTTGAAATAATATATACTTATATCTCTTTTTTTCAAACCATACTTTAGGAGTTTAAATCAAAATCCTGTTTTATTAAAACAAGGTGCAGCAAAGCCACTAAGTGGTCGATGATGCTTGAATATGAATGTCGATGATGCATGCACTCATCACCGAAATTATTTTTCAGCGACAGAAGAGGGGAGTACATAACTTATTTCCTTAAAATTCCTTTAAAACTTTTTTTCAAATCACATTGAAAATATTTATATCTGAGAATACTTCCCAATAACACTAATATTATATTCCAAAATCTTTTGAAAACAAATTTCAAAACCCCGAACTTAAGTTCTCAAATTTCCAATTCTTGTTTACTTTACTTGTAAATTTTATTTTACAACCAATATTTATAAAATTTCACTTCCTAACAAACATATCACATACAACTATATCCATTTATAAAATTTCTTATTTTATATACAAAATATAATGCTAGGTTAAATTATTTTATTTACCTATATTTCAAAAACAATATTATGTCGATCTACCCTATTAAGTGTTTAGAAATCCCTATCGATGCCATAACGTCCTATGTACCGACCAAAATTTATAAATACTAAATAGAACAAATTAACACGATATAAAAATATTTTTATAACACTAACAAATACGCTCTTTCATATATATACGCTCACCAACTCATTCTAGGGTATTACTACCCTATCTCTAATGAGTCAGACCCCACAAAGCTACGGTTATCGCTAAACCAAAGCTCTGATACCAACTGTAACGACCCACCTTTTGGACGGTTTAAAATCAAAAATAAAACACACATGTCGAATCCAAACCATTCAAAAGGGAGGATTGTTATGGGGTAAATAAGAAAAAGAAGGGAAAGAAAGAAAAACAAAACACAGAATCTCACAGCGGAACGACAAAATATAATAATCAAATAAACAGTTCATGAAGCTGTTTTACAAATATATTTGATTACACTTTACAATACAATCAGAGTTATACATACAACATGAATAAATAAATAATGCAGCAGAACAACACGATGCAGTAAAATAACCATACTAAATAGTAGACTAATCTCCGTCTTCATTCTCCAAATAAAATGGTCTTCAATACACTGAAAAGCTCAGGCTGACCCAAGCATAATGGAAACAAAACACTCGAGTCAGAACTAAAAGATCTTATGTAAGTTAAATCAAAATAACTAAAAATATGAGTGTAACGGCTTCAGAGATGTTTACGGGGTTTTACATCTCCTATCTAGTGTCTAACGTGCATGCAATAACTTAAGAGATGTTCGGGATTCCATCTCCTAAGGATCCGTTAAACTATCTACATACATAGTACAATACGCTATTATAATATGTCTACAATAAAGTATTAAAATAGCGTTAAGGCGTTACCCATATCCCCCTTAACACATTTTATATAAATGTTGTAGTCTATATAGTACTGTAAACTCCACCGTAAACTGGTGGGCTATCAGGGAGCACTCTATAGGTACGACACAAACCATACTCATAGCGGGCGCGATAAGGCATATGATAAGGCACACGAGGCAATGTCAGGGTAGGATTCTACCGTTTGCACTCCCGGACTGGTGGTAACGCATAACATCTACTACCGCCCACTTTGGAACACACTCCCATAATCAAACCAAAGAGTGGCCACCAAATTAATCACAAAGTAAATAATATGGTATCGAAGAAATGTGCCCGATCGGAGGAGCGACCTCACTTGGCCCGGTATAGCTCCTGTTTTAGTCATATCAAGCTGACCCGAAGTGGTCAGGCTGCATTAATACCTCATACACAATCGTTCGCTAAAACCATCCAACTTCATTATGGATTCTCCATCACGTGCACAGTTGTTAAAGTGATTTTCGGTATTGGCAGAGAGTATGACAATATCTGATCCCCGTCACTTTAACAACCAAACGCTTATTTCACACCGGTTGGTTCTTTTACATTTCCAAAACTAATTCATAATTGATATATCAAAATATCATATTCAATTCAAAATATTCCTCATTTCAAAATCATCATATTTACTCAAAATATGTCATTTCACTAGAAAACATCATTTCAAATTCCAACGTAGGTTATAACAACATTTAACCATATTCACCTTTAAAACAAGGATTTAAACATAAATAATTCAACCTCGCACAGTTTGAATTTTTAAAAATATCTGGATAGTTATAAATAATTTAAATAGTTTAAAATAGATAGAAATAGTTTAAAATAGATTTAATAGTTTAAAATAGTTTTAATAGTTTAAAATAGACAGAAATAGTTTATAATAGATTTAATAGTTTAAAATAGATAGAAATAGTTTAAAATAGATTTAATAGTTTAAAGTAGATTAAAATAGTTTAAAATAGATTTAATAGTTTACAAATAGATTAAAATAGTTTAAATAGTTTAAGGATTCTTAAAACAGTTAAAATAGTTTAATATAAAATGGTTTGATTATTGAAAATGGTTTTATACAGTAAATAGTTTTGAAAATCTAAACAATCTGAATTTTAAAATAATAGATTTTTTAAATGGATTATATTAAAATAATTAATTTGAAAATAATATCAAATCAACTATTTCTTCCATTCCAACAAATCTGGACCATATCTAGATTTCAAATCAACCAAACTCCATTTTAATCTTTTATTTCAAATTCTCATTAAAACCATTTCAATCCATATCGATCTCAAATCCATGTTTATACTACAAATTTAAACCACTTCAAATTCAATAGATTTCAAAGTTTAAATATTCAAAGTTTACAATAACTCAATATTAATAAATTTTATTTATATTTCAAAAATTCAACTTTAAAATCTCAATTTGAATTCTTTAAACAAATTTCAATTTCAACATTTTAAAGCTTGGATTTTGAAAATAATTCAGTTTATATAAATGTCACATACC
The DNA here is from genome assembly GCA_030737815.1 of Allium fistulosum. Taxonomy (NCBI): domain Eukaryota; kingdom Viridiplantae; phylum Streptophyta; class Magnoliopsida; order Asparagales; family Amaryllidaceae; genus Allium; species Allium fistulosum. The sequence goes on along the minus strand of CM060902.1, from coordinate 1,360,103,164 downwards.
GGATTTTCGACTTTCGAAAATTCAACATCGATACTCACTTTATCGACTGCCGAGCAATCGACCGCCGGAAACTCCAATAGTGAGGGTTTTAAATAGAAGAAAAAGGTAGAAGAAGAAGAAGAAAACAGAAGAAGAGAAGAAAGAACAACAACAGAATAACATCAGATACAGAAACAGAAAACAATATCAGAATCTCACATATCGCAGCGGAACAATATATAATAAATAAACACTAGTCTTTTAAAACAAAGAGCTATATCAGTTTATACATACATCAATCATCAGAGTCAAATATACAACAACGGACAGTTATATAACTTGTCCTCATACAGAATACACAGCGGAATAAATATATCAGATACAAATACTACGTCTCGTCATCCAGCTTGCTTCCAAAGCTCCAGAATATCCTGATAACCTAACTCTAGACTGCCCGTGTGGAAATTGGTGGGCACCCAAAGTTTAGAAGGGAACAATAAACTCCGAGTCAGTCATGGTGACTGGTGTGAGATCGTAAAAACAGTTATTCTTTAAAATAATCAACAGAAAAATTTTAAAGTAAATTCGCAATGCTTTTGGAAAATGAGACTACCATAAGACCTCCCACCACACACACAATGCAAACGCAGACTTGGAGGAGATTTCTTCTTATGATAGTCAAAGATGCTTGATACGCAAAATCAAATCATTTTTGATATTATTTATTAGTGCATAGTGTAGAAAACATTTCGAAAGTATAATATTAATCTTAGCCAGCATAGGCATTCCGCACTTATGCCTACTATAGCTACCATCCAAACAGTGGTGACCACCATAAGTGAATGATAGGTTCTACAACTAAAACCGTACAAGATCGTATTGTTTCTTTGGATTTCCAACAAATGGTCAGGCTAAGGAACTTCCTATCCACGATGGGTACGTCCCTGGAATAGACGACCCGAGAACCTAACCGGATCTCTGCCAACACAAGGCCGGGTTACCTCTGCAAAAATAGGTAACTACTGACATGCGTATGTCATCCCCCGATCGTAACCGATCTTCCCGAGGATCCCCGATTTCCAACAAACCACATAGATAATAATGCAGCAACCACATAGGTTAAGTATCTGGGCTCCATACCATGATACCACCTCTATCCAGAAGGAATGACATACACTAAGGGGCGCTACTCCCTAGAACCTTGCCGCATTCTTCCTGTTTCGACCATTTCCGGGGTGTGAGGCTCGACGAAGTCTCGTCCACAAAGCTACGCTTTCTCAAAAAGCCCTGCTTCGGGTCAAACAAAATGATCAACCTATGATCACAAAGGTATAAGATCAAACAAATGATCATATCACAAATGATCAAACACTGATCATTTCACAGCAACACTCAGTATGTCACGTTACCAAATTGGGATATATCGCTGATAAATTTCAACTACATAACCTCTGAGCTCGTACGTCTCAGAGAAGGGTGTTAAGCTAAGAGAATAAATTCTCCGCCACCAACAGAAATGTATTTGAAAGAAATCAGCTTTATATCTCAAATTGTAACGTCAGACACACAATCCATACAAGTCTGTTCCGGGATCGAACAGAACCGAAGGCACTTCTCACGAAGCCCTTGCATTTCCGGATAATTTTCTAATCACGTCCGGACTTCCCGTCACTAAGGGTGATAAAACCTCTAAACCGGAGATCAGCCGATGTAGAGTAACTCGACGGTAATCCTTCCGTTTTCAAAAATATCCGGTCTTCAACACCGGTCTTCGAATGCAATTCATAACGACGTATCACATATTCGGAATGGGTTATACGACCCCATGGTCCTTTCCCGGCTAACCCGAATAGTGAGCGTTTATTCAAAAATAAGTGTGGCATTCAAATTCATCCAATTCACAACAAATACCTACTCAAGGTAAATATTGATAGTCGGTTATTTAACTATCAATAAAGATGCGCAACATCATCAGATTCCAAATAATTTTCCAAATTATTTCATCTTCAAAAATATCTTTACTAGATATAAAATTTTCCACACTTCAAAAATAAATCGATATTTATTTTTAAACAGTCTCCCTTTTATAAATTCCATAGTGAATTTATATTTTTCAAATATCTACAGATATACGATTTTCAAATCGATTTTAATATTCAATTTCAATTTATCTTTACAAAGATAAATTCTCAAAACGTTCATTTCATTTTGGAAAAGAAATTTCATACTTATTTAAAAATAAGTGTTTCACAAATCATTTATTTTCAACACTTGGAAAACCTTCGATATACTTAAATCAAATTAAGTATATATTTTCATTCTTTAAGGAAAACTATTTTCTATAACAACATCAATTTGAGTCAAAACGAATGTTACATAAAACATCGTTACGACGACTCAAAATCACTAGTATAGGGATTCGGAAATTAAGATAGATATATAAATCCCAATACTAGATAAAAACATTTCCTTTCGGAAATCATTTACTATAACAACAGTGTTATAGTCCACCATTTCCTTCTACTTCTCGAAAACGTCTATTTCAACAATGAATGTTGAAATCTATGATTTCGATATTTAATCATTTTAAAACATCGTTAAAACAATTAACTTCATCTTAAATATTACTTTCCCAAAACCATATCCATTTTACTTAAAATATATTCACTGTCCAAAATCGTGAATATACTTCACTAACCACATTTCAATCTTTTCTCCACATTTATATTTCAATAATTATCCACTATCCAAAATCGCGGATATATCTCCTTTATTTAACTTCTATGTTTAACTTATCAATTTCAATTGGTTTTGGATTTATAAAACAACGTTTAGAAATCACGTTCATACTTCATAACAATTTCAACTTGCAAAAATCATTTTATTAGCCAATTCTATTCCTATTCCATCTAAGTGCAACACTCTAATTTATAAGTTTATCACTTATAAATCTTTTATTCTACACATCTACTCAATTTATATTTCATAATTTATAAATTTCATTCACTCACGAATTTTTATTTCATCTTGTTCTAACACTTACAAAGCTCGTTTAAAATTCAAATGTTTTAGATTTATAAATATCGACTTTTTTAAATCCTTTAAATAGACCGTTTATAATACTGTGAAAAACTCAATTTAAACCATTTTATAAATAAATCAACTATTTATTTCAAAAATGACACTTGGGTTATATTTCACAAAAATCTTAACTTTTATAACTTTAAAATTTCAAACGTTTATTTATTTAAAATAAATCAATTCAACAAAACGTCTACTTTCAAAAATCACTTTAAAAATCCTTTTAAATTAAAAGTCGTCATTTTTAAAGCTCAAAACTTGAATCCGATGATGCAACAACATCAATTGGTCAATCACAACAACAACATCATATATCAACATATGATAACAGAATATACATCAATCCTGTAAATAAATAACTACTGGTGAGGAATCCAGTTGGATCCCTCCAACCTGTTTCCCTGCATCCAAAGACGTTAGCACAATACCAATTCCGCTCCAGTACGGAATTATCGCGGTATATAGGTTTTATAAAAATCCGCTTACTAACGGCGCAATAGGGTCTCATCCGCTATACGAGGCGGGAAATCATTAATCCAATATATACATATGCCAATATGTATATATTGCTATATATAATAGATATATCCTACTATATCTAATATCACAATCAACATAGCAATCATATCCAATAATCAATAACTGTCAAACAAAAATTATTTTGAGTGAGAAAATAATCTCACCTTAGCTTTTAAATTTGCCATCCATTTTCCTTTCCGGCTTGTTTTCCTTGATTTATACCTTGTATAACAATTTATATAAATTTATTAATATTCGAACCAATCGAATAATTTAAACTTCATTTGATAAATTAAATTTAACCAATGATCGATTTTAAATCATTAATTTAATCTCAACTAAAAATTTATTCTTTTGTTCATTCCCAAATATTTTCATTTATAAATCTTTGCTGCAAATTCCATCATCAGTTAATTTACAAATTTTAAACTATCTATCTATTTATCTTAAATACTTCTGCTTATAAACAAAAATTATTACAGTATCATTTTTTTTTCTTTTTACTGTTAACAACTTAACATTTTTAGAAAAAGAATCTGAATTTAAAATTCATATATATATATATATATATACAATTAAAAAAAATAGATTTCAAAGGATCTGACTTTTATAAAAATCTCTATTTTAAACTTTCATATCTTAAAATCGAACAGCATGTATATATTTTTTTTTTTTCAATTTCCTATCTGTATCTATATACTTCCTGTAAACTGTATATACATTATATTATCAAATTTTAAATTTGAAATAAAACGTATATACCTCTGCAAAAATCAAACTCAGGCTACCCCCTCCCTGAGACCATGCGCACGAATGCCTCCTCCTCGCTACACGAGATGCCAAAGCTCCGATTGATTTCTCTGGCCATCCGACTCCACTCGAACATGGCTCGAGTTCACCCTACTACTCGCGAAACTGCAATTCGCCTCGACGAACCCACAGGCGAACTCCCCTTCCACGTCGCCCAAAATCTGAACTCGAGAATTACCACATCGCGGTTCTCACTGGCCATCGCCACTTCAACTATAATAGGGATGCTACCCAACAGATATCACTTCCGCTCGCGACCTACTAGCCATCGATTTCGAGATACTCGATTGCTCTGCCGTCTCCCAACTGTCGTCACGGGAATCCTCTCGCCTTCGAACCCTAAATCGCCGCAACCCCACGCAAATCGCGACGACGAACTCGCGATGAATGATTCGCGAACAGCGGCCTCTGTTAAAAATCGAATTCGATTTCTGATTTCGTATATAATTTTTTCGAATACGATTGAAAATAAAAGGGGAAGGAGGCACGCAGTTTTAATTTGAGGAGGGGAGACATAGATTCGCAATTTTTTCTTTATCATCTACCATTTTTATTTCGTTTGTGAATTGATTTGAACTGACGAAGGAAGATGGTTATTTTAAAATTGAAAGAGCATGGGATACACGATTTTTGTATCGTGTGTTTAGGCGAAAATTAAGGCGGGGTTAAAGGGATGAACGTGTGTATGTTGACTAATTATTTAAAATTTAAATTTTAAATTTGAATTCGATAAAGATTCAATGCGTTTGCCTATCGTACGATCACACGGCAACTCCGTTTAATACGAAATTTGAAATCCGGTAATAATTCAATATTACGGACCCAATGGAACTGGTTTCGTCGAATTCCGAGACTACGCCTCGAACGGATATTTTTAAATTCGATGTAAACGATTAAATTTCAAAACTGAACAAACCATTTTCAAATTCGATTCTGAAGCTTCTGTTATCTTCAGTATTATCAATATAAATTTTACAAGCTTTCGAAATATTTTTCTTCAGCTTAAAATTGAAGATTCAAATTTTTATTCAACTCACAATAGATTAAATTTCACAATTTAATTGTCAGTTTCAAAGTTATATCCGGGATTCGAATTAAATTACCGTTCAAATATTTAAAATTAATTAAATATTCTCAATTTAATTTGTTCGAAATTCAGGGTCGTTACAGACTTCCCCCCTTAAAAGAATTTCGTCCTCGAAATTACAAGTTAGGAAAAATGGTCCTTAACTCGTCTACTATTTTTCACAATCTAAATAGTTTTATCAATTCATCAAAACAAATCTTTCTACTAAAGATTCGTTATCATTTCTACTAACTTTCCAACTCCAATTTTAAGTTTCAAACAACATTGTTTAACTTCTAAATTCAAATTCGAGTTTAAATTCAAATTTTAACTTTCAAAATTTCTCAAAAATTTTCTAACGCCCTAAATTTTCGAAAGATTTCGCCAGCGTCTCCTTTGCGCGGCTAATACGGCACGACTACAAAACGTCCCTACGGACTCTCAGATTTCAAAAAGAAAAAGAAAAAACCAAGCGGCGGAACAAGAAAGTCATCAAATCTCATATTCGAATTGAAATACTTACCTTTTTCGAGCAATTCAAATTATCTTCGAAATCAAAATTCCAATTCCTTTTATAACACCTGTATATCCTACTAGCCATAATATCTAGTCACATATATTCAAACCATTTTGCAAATTCTATTACAAAATTTTCAATTCATACTTCTTATATCATCTTTAAATCTACTATTGAAGTTACATATTCAATTTTTACATTTCGAATTTCATTTGAATTCAATTCACAATCCCAATCTAATTTGGATTCGGTTCAACTTCTGAATATTGAATTTTATCAGCTTTCTTTAATTCACAACTGCACTATTTTAAATTAGTTCCAATTACTAATTCAAATTGATATCAATTCAATTTATTTTAATTCTACTTCGATTAAATCTACTTACATTTAAACTGGATTTCCAATTTCCATACGAATTTTAATTCATCTTTCATTTACAATTATTCAATTCAATTCATTTGCTTACAAATTCGAAATGAGTTTCAACATTAAATTTCATTCCAATCAGATTTCACATATGGTATAAGTTATTAACTTGTTCACATTCCATTAATGAATTTCAATTTCAATTATATTTCCTGGAATTCCATTTTCATTTATAAATCACATTACAATTTATATTCACAATTATATTTGTATATGGATTTTATCTCTTTAAGTTAGATTTTTTTTTGTTTAAACTTTAAACTTTACAAGTTATCAACTTCATTATATTTCATAGTATTCCAGAGTCTTAGCAACATTTCAAAGCCATTTTTGAAAACAATTCAAATTCCATTTGAATTTCCAAAACAAAAACCCAAATTTTCCAAACAATTTCCATTTAAAACAATTTGGCAGCAATTTCTCTTTTGGAAACCCGAAAATAAACACCGGTGATGTCGCGATCATCATCGGAATTATTTTCCAGCGACCGAAAAGAGTTTAGAGCTTTCATTCCGTCAAAACATTTTTCAAAACCCTTGAAATCCATTTTCAAATCAAAAAGGAATTAAACTTTCCAAATCTCCAAAATTTTCAAATTCTTTTCAAAACATTTCCAAAAACTTCTCTGGAATTCCATTTTAAATTACAATTCACATTTATAATTTACATTCTCAAATTTCATTAGTATGTGAATTAATTTCTTAACTTTGGAGTTACGATTTTGAATTTCTTATTCAATTTCAATGATAATAGATTAATATTATCACTTCTAACAATCATGCAACCATATACTATAGTACTTCATAGAAAAACATTTCTTTTCTATACAAAATAGTTTTGGGTAAAATTATTTCATTTACCCTATTTTAAAACAATACTGTGTCGTCTTGCCTCGTTTAAGTGTTTAGAAATCCCTATCGATAATATGGCATCCCACATACCGACCAAAATTCATAAACATCTCAACGGATAAGCAAACACAATATAAAACATTTTTATATTCACTAACAAATACGCGCTCGTATCTATTATTACACTCAACTCATTCTAGAGTACTACTGACTCTATCTCTAATGAGTAATACCCAACAGAGCAGGGTTGTCGCTTAACCATATGCTCGGATACCACTTTGTCACATACCGGATTTTCGACTTTCGAAAATTCGACATCGATACTCACTTTATCGACTGCCGAGCAATCGACCGCCGGAAACTCCAATAGTGAGGGTTTTAAATAGAAGAAAAAGGTAGAAGAAGAAGAAGAAAACAGAAGAAGAGAAGAAAGAACAACAACAGAATAACATCAGATACAGAAACAGAAAACAATATCAGAATCTCACATATCGCAGCGGAACAATATATAATAAATAAACACTAGTCTTTTAAAACAAAGAGCTATATCAGTTTATACATACATCAATCATCAGAGTCAAATATACAACAACGGACAGTTATATAACTTGTCCTCATACAGAATACATAGCGGAATAAATATATCAGATACAAATACTACGTCTCGTCATCCAGCTTGCTTCCAAAGCTCCAGAATATCCTGATAACCTAACTCTAGACTGCCCGTGTGGAAATTGGTGGGCACCCAGAGTTTAGAAGGGAACAATAAACTCCGAGTCAGTCATGGTGACTGGTGTGAGATCGTAAAAACAGTTATTCTTTAAAATAATCAACAGAAAAATTTTAAAGTAAATTCGCAATGCTTTTGGAAAATGAGACTACCATAAGACCTCCCACCACACACACAATGCAAACGCAGACTTGGAGGAGATTTCTTCTTATGATAGTCAAAGATGCTTGATACGCAAAATCAAATCATTTTTGATATTATTTATTAGTGCATAGTGTAGAAAACATTTCGAAAGTATAATATTAATCTTAGCCAGCATAGGCATTCCGCACTTATGCCTACTATAGCTACCATCCAAACAGTGGTGACCACCATAAGTGAATGATAGGTTCTACAACTAAAACCGTACAAGATCGTATTGTTTCTTTGGATTTCCAACAAATGGTCAGGCTAAGGAACTTCCTATCCACGATGGGTACGTCCTTGGAATAGACGACCCGAGAACCTAACCGGATCTCTGCCAACACAAGGCCGGGTTACCTCTGCCTATTTAAAACAATAGTTTTGGGCAAAATTATCTCATTTACCCTATTTAAAACAATACTGTGTCGAATTGTTCTATTCAAGTGTTTAGAAACCCCTTCGATCCAGTTGCGCAGACTGTGCCGACGAAGGTTCATATACCACTCAATAAACCAATCATCACAATACAAAACAATTTTATATTCAAATAACAAATACGCGCTCATACTATTATTACACTCAACTCATTCTAGAGTACTACTGACTCTATCTCTAATGAGTAACACTCAACAGAGCAGGGTTGTCGCTTAACCATATGCTCTGATACCACTTTGTCACATACCGAAATTTTCGACTTTCGAAAATTCGACATCGATACTCACTTTATCGACTGCCGAGAAATCGAGTGCCGAAAACTCCAATAGTGATGGTTTAAGAAGAAGAAAAAGATAGAAGAAGAACAGAACAACTTTCAGAACAGAAAACAATATCAGAATCTCACATATCGCAGCGGAACAATATATAATAGATAACACTAGTCTTTTAAAACAAAGAACTATATCAGTTTTATACATACATCAACAGAGTCAATATACAACTCAATACAACAATGGACAGTTATATAACTTGTCCTCATACAGAATACACAGCGGAATAAATACTATAAGATACAAATACTACGTCTCGTCCTCCAGCTTGTCTCCAAAGCTCCAGAATATCCAGAATATCCTGATAACATAACTCTAGGCTGCCCGTGTGGAAATTGGTGGGCACCCAGAGTTTAGAAGGGAACAATAAACTCCGAGTCAGTCATAGTGACTGGTGTGAGATCGTAAAACAGTTATTCTTTAAAATAAACAACAGGAAAACTTTAATGTCAATTCGCAATGCTTTTGGAAAATGAAACTACCATAAGACCTCCCACCACACACACAATGCAAACGCAGACTTGGAGGAGATTTCTTCTTATGATAGTCAAAGATGCTTACTACGCAAAAATCAAATTCTTTTTGATATTATTATTAGTGCATAGTGGAAAACATTTCGAAAGTAGAATATAAATCTTAGCCAGCATAGGTACCATTATATTATGCCTGCTATAGCTGCCTCCTGAGGAGACAGGTTATACAATTGAAATCGTAAAGGCTCGTATTGTTTCTTTGGATTTCCAACAAATGGTCAGGCTAAGGAACTTCCTTTTCCACGATGGGTACGTCCCTGGAATAGACGACCCGAGAACCTAACCGGATCTCTGCCAACACAAGGCCGGGTTACCTCTGCAAAAATAGGTAACTACTGACACGCGTATGCCATCCCCCGATCGTCACCGATCTTCCCGAGGATCCCCGATTCGCAACAAACCACATAGATAATAATAATGCAGTAACCACAGAGGTTAAGTATCTGGGCTCCATACCATGATACCACCTTTATCCAGAAGGAATGACATACACTAAGGGGCGCTACTCCCTAGAACCTTGCCGCATTCGTCCTGTTTCGACCATTTCCGGGGTGTGAGGCTCGACGAAGTCTCGTCCACAAAGCTACGCTTTCTACAAAAAGCCCTGCTTCGGGTCAAACAAAATGATCAACCTATGATCACAAAGATATAAGATCAAACAAATGATCATATCACAAATGATCAAACACTGATCATTTCACAGCAACACTCAGTATGCCACGTTACCAAATTGGGATATATCGCTGATAAATTTCAACTACATAACCTCTGAGCTCGTACGTCTCAGAGAAGGGTGTTAAGCTAAGAGAATAAATTCTCCGCCACCAACAGATATGTATTTGAAAGAAATCAGCTTTATATCTCAAATTGTAACGTCAGACACACAATCCATACAAGTCTGTTCCGGGATCGAACAGAACCGAAGGCACTTCTCACGAAGCCCTTGCACATCCGGATAATTTTCAATCACGTCAGGACTTCCCGTCACTAAGGGTGATAAAACCTCTAAATCGAAGATCAGTCGATGTAGAGTAACTCGACGGTAATCCTTCCGTTTTCAAAAATATCCGGTCTTCAACACCGGTCTTCAAATGCGATTTATTACGACGTATCACATATTCGGAATGGGTTATACGACCCCATGGTCCTTTCCCGGCTAACCCGAATAGTGAGCGCTTATTTAAAAATAAGTGTGGCATTCAAATTCATTCAATTCACAACAAATACCTATCTAAAGGTAATTATTGTTAGTCGGTTATTTAACTATCAATAAAGATGCGCAACATCATCAGATTCCAAATAATTTTTCCAAATTATTTCATCTTCAAAAATATCTTACTAGATATAAAATTTCCACACTTTAACCATTTGAAAAACAAATTTCAAATATTCACATTTCATTTTATCTTTGAAGATAAAATCTCAAAACAGTTCATTTCATATTGGAAAAGCATTTCCATACTTATTTAAAAATAAGTATTTCACAAATCTATTTATTTTCAACACTTAGAAAATATTCGATATACTTAAATCAAATTAAGTATACATTCATTCTTTAAGGAAATCATTTATTCTAACATCTATTTGAGTCAAAACGGATGTTACGTAAAACATCGTTACGACGACTCGAAATCACTAGTATAGGGATTCGAAATTTTAAGGTAGATATATAAAAATCCCAATACTACATAAAACATTTTCTTTTCGAAAATCGTTTACTATAACAACAGTGTTATAGTCCATCATTTCCTTATATTTCTCGAAAACGTCTATTTCAACAATAAATGTTGAAATCTATGATTTCGATATTTAACACGTTTTAAAACATCTTTTAAACAATTAACTTCATTTATAATATCGCTTTCCCAAACATAACCATTTTTACTTAAAAATATATTCACTATCCAAAATCGTGAATATACTTCATTTAACCCAATTCCAATCATTTCTACACATTTTCATTTCAATAGGAATTCGCTATCCAAAATCGCGAATATATCTACTCTGATAATCTTCTATATTTAATTCATCAAATTCCATCGCTTTCGAATTTATAAACACGGTTATAAATTCTACTTCTAGTTTAATAACACTTCGACTTATAAATCTTCTTTTTATCAACTTCTATATTCTACTTATCAAAATAAGTGATTTCGGATTTATAACCAACTTTTATAAATTCCAATTCCATTTATTAAAACTTCAATACCAAATCAATTTCAATATTGATTTCTAAATTTATTTTCAACTTTAAATAAAAGATTCCATACTGATTTCTCAAAGTTCTTCTCCAAATACTAAATCAATTACAGATTGATTTCTAATTTTATTTATCATTACTAAATAAATTCCTTATTTTTCTCAAATTACTCAACATCCTGTTTTTAAATGGATTCTTTCAATTGAAATCATTTTTCATTGATTTCCCAAATCGTTTCAACTTACCAATTAAATTTCTAATTGGATTTCCAACTTATCTCCTTTTAAATAAATTCCTTTCAAAGAAAATATATTTCAATTGTTTCTTTCAGTCTATTTAAAAAAATCCAAATTCTTAAATTAAATTCTTCAATTTATAATCACTATTTTACGAAATCCATTTATTTAACATTTTCACTTGATTCTGGAATTAATTCGATAAGATTATAAAAAAATTAACTTTTTATACTTTAAAATTTTCTTTCTTCAAAAATTTATTCAATTCCAAAAATTGATTCACTTAGAAATTTCTACTTTGATTTCAAAAATTCAATTTCGTTTATTTTTGGAATCCAATGATGTCGAAACATCCATTCAGCTAAATTTTAGCCTTTCAAACAATTTCCAGATATCAATTCAATAACAATAATAATCATTCACAGATTATCACATCACAGTAGAAATAAATTCAATCAATGTGAGGGGTCCAGTTGGATCCCTCCAACCTGTTTCCCTGCATCCAAAGATGTTAGCACAATACCAATTCCGCTCTAGTACGGAATTATCGCGGTATATAGGTTTTTATAATTCCGCTTACTAACGGCGCAATAGGGTCTCATCCGCTATACGAGGCGGGAAATCATCAATCCAATATATACATATGCCAATATGTATATATTGCTATATATAGATATATCCTAAAATATCTAATATCAACAATCCAAACAGATAATCAAACAATAACTGAAAATTCCACTTTTCAATTCTTGAGTGAGAAGATCTCACCTTAGCTTTTATTTTTGCCATCCAATTTCCACCTTGACTCGATTTCCTTGATTTATACCTTGTATAAATATTTATACAATTTATTACTATTCATACAGATCGAACAATTAAATTCCATTTTAACAAATTTAAATCAACTATTGATATATTTTAACTTAATAATTAAATTTTAAATCAAATGATTAAATTTTAAACAAATTTTCCCTTTCAAAGAAAATATTTTCCTTCACGAATAAAAAGAAACTTTACTATAAATTTCTGAATTCTTCTTTTCCACCCTATACATATATACTTTCTTTAAACTGTGTATATATTTATTTATCTTAAATACTTTTGCCTATTAACCCAAAAAATTATTACAGTAACATTTTTTTTCTTTCTAACTTTCTTTTCTATAAAATGTTTATATATATATAAATTTGAAACCACATACCTTACTGTAAATTTTCCCTAATATACATATATATGTATATTGCTGCATTTTAAATACTGAAATTTAAAAGCTAAAACTAAATTTATTTAACTCAAAGTTTATATTTAAAACCAAATTCCCTTTATATAATTTTTCTTCAATAATTTAAATAGTTTTAGAAAATCAATTAAACAATATTGTATATATCTCTATTTACAAAAATCATTCTTTATTTTACTGCAAAATCCTTTCTTTTACATATATCTATTTTTATACCATCTTTTTTCTACTGCAAGTATATAATTGTATAAATAAATTTCAAAAGAAAAAAAAATACCTCACGGTCGAATTCGAGATCAAAATCAACGTGGCCACAACCGCCTCGTCCTACGATCGTGAGCTTTTGAACTCGACCCCGGCGACGATGTCGCGGCCACACACACTCGCGAACGAGTTACCCTTCGAACGCCTCCATCGCACTTGAACTCAAACCCTAGAAATCCCACAACCACGACACTCAGATCCACTCGAACCTCAAACTCCTCGAATGCCTGCTGCCGCCGAATCGTACGCCTCCTCCCTTGGACGCGCGCGCGCCAACTCGCGAATCGTCGCCGCCCTAATCTTCGGTCGCGAGATTGTCTCTTCCAGACGAAAACGAAGCCGCCTCCTTTTGTTGTCACGAACAACGAAGTCGTTTTCCCCCCAAAGAAGCATACCAGACTAGCGAAATTCGAATTTGAGAAAAAGAAATGAAGGCGGCCTTTAGATTTTATCCCGAACGAAAGTGTTTCATATATTTTTTTTTCCTTTCAATGGAAGGGCTTCGGCTATTATGAGTTGAAGAAGACAGAGGGAAGGAACGATAAAATTTTGTTTTCTTTTCGTTTGAAATGTTTTAACTGAGTAATAAAGAGAAAGGTTGCGTGAGAAGAGATAGGGGACAGTAGATCAACGCGTTCAGATGTAGGGTGGCTTGAGTACGATTATAGGGTGGTTGTGATTTGATTTGTACAAAAATTTAAATCAAATTTCAATTTAATTCTCGACGCGTTTGCTTATCGTATGCTCACATAACCACTCCGACAATTACGAAATTTGATATCCGGTAATAATAAAATATTACGGATCCAATGGAACTGGTTTCGTCGAATTCCGAGACTGTTTGAAAAATGACTATTTTTAAATATCGGTTCGAACAATATAATTTCAAAACTGAACGAAACACTTTCAATTTCAATTCTGAAAGTTCTATTACCTCCAGAATTATCAATATGAATTTTAAAAGCCTTTGAAATATTTTTCTTCAACTTACAATTGAGGATATAAATTTTTATTCGACTATCAATAGATTAAATTTTATAATTTAATCGTCAGCTTCAAATTTAAATCGGGGATTCAAATTAAATCATCGTTCAAATATTTAAAATTAATTAAATATTCTCAATTTAATTCGTTCAAAATTCAGGGTCGTTACAGACTTCCCCCCTTAAAAGAATTTCGTCCTCGAAATTACAAGTTAGGAAAAAAAGTCCTTAACTCGTCTACTATCTTTCACAATCCAATAGTTTTATCAATTTATCACAACAACTCTTTCTACTAAAGATTCGTTATTAATTCAACTAAATTTTCAACTTCAATTACCGATTTCAAACAACATTGTTTTCTTAACAATTCAAATTTAAGTTTAAATTCAAATTTAAACTTTCAAAATTTCTCAAAAATTTTCTAACAAACGAAATTTTCGAAAAATTTCGCCAGCGTCTCCTTTGCGCGGCTAATACGGCACGACTACAAAACGTCCCTACGGACTCTCAGATTTCAAAAAGAAAAAGAAAAAGCCAAGCGGCTAGACAAGAAATCATCAAAAGCTCATATTATAATTCAAATACTTACCTTTTTCGAGCAATTCACTTTATCTTTGAAATCAAAATCCCAATTCATTTACACCTGTATATCCTACTAGCCATAATATCTAGTTGCATATATTCAAACCATTTCGTACATTCAATTACAAAATTTTTCAATATAACTGCTTATATCATCTTTAAGTTCGCTATTGAAGTTATATATCCATTATGATTCAATTTTACATTTCACATTCATTTGAATTCAATTCACAATTCCAATCTAATTTGGATTCAGTTTATCTTCTGAATATTGAATTTTTTATCGATTAACTTTCATTAATAACTGCTTATTTTAGACTAGTTTCAATTACTAATTCATTACAAGTTCTAATTCACTTACAAATTCCAATTCGTTTTCAACATTCAGTTTCAATTCCAGTTTTATCTTCATTCAATCATTAACTTAGAATAATTTTAATATCAGATTTACTTAAGAATTTCACTCTTCACTTCTTAGGTTCAATATAAATATTCCATGTAGACATTATATTTATTTTCGATTTACCACTTTGGTTCATAACTACTTATATTCAAACTGGATTTCAAATTGCATATGAATTTTATTTCTCTTTCATTTATTCAAATTTATTCACTTATACATTCTTTAATTTAACTCCATCTTTAAGTTAGATTTTATTCTATCAAAATTCGAATGGGGTAAGTTATCAATTCAATAGTATTCCAGAGTTTACCAACATTTCAAAGCTATTTTGAAAACAATTCAAATCATTCTTTGAATTTCAAAACAAAACCCAATTTTTTTTCAAACAACTTCTATTTAAAACAAATTGGCAGCAATTCCTCTTTTGGAAACCCGAGAATGAACACCGATGATGCCGCGGTCATCATCGAAGTTATTTTCCAGCGACCGAAAAGAGTTTAGAGCTTTTATCTCTCCAAAATACTTTTCAAAACCTTCGAAATTCATTTTCAAATCAAAAAGGATTCAAACTTTCCAAATCTCCAAAATTTTCAAATTCTTTTCAAAACATTTCCAAAACTTCTCCGGAATTACGTTTAAATTATAAGTCACAATTATAATTTATATTCTCAAATTTCATTTGCATGTGAATTTATTTCTTTAACTTTGGAGCTACGATTTGAATTTCTTATTCAATTTCATATAAAAATGATAACTTACTATTATTACTTCCTAACATCCATGCAACCATATACTATAGTACTTTATAGAAATCATTTCTTTTATATACAAAAATAGTTTTGGGCAAAATTATCTCATTTACCCTATTTAAAACAATACTGTGTCGAATTGTTCTATTCAAGTGTTTAGAAACCCCTTCGATCCAGTTGCGCAGACTGTGCCGACGAAGGTTCATATACCACTCAATAAACCAATCATCACAATACAAAACAATTTTATATTCAAATAACAAATACGCGCTCATACTATTATTACACTCAACTCATTCTAGAGTACTACTGACTCTATCTCTAATGAGTAACACTCAACAGAGCAGGGTTGTCGCTTAACCATATGCTCTGATACCACTTTGTCACATACCGAAATTTTCGACTTTCGAAAATTCGACATCGATACTCACTTTATCGACTGCCGAGAAATCGAGTGCCGAAAACTCCAATAGTGATGGTTTAAGAAGAAGAAAAAGATAGAAGAAGAACAGAACAACTTTCAGAACAGAAAACAATATCAGAATCTCACATATCGCAGCGGAACAATATATAATAGATAACACTAGTCTTTTAAAACAAAGAACTATATCAGTTTTATACATACATCAACAGAGTCAATATACAACTCAATACAACAATGGACAGTTATATAACTTGTCCTCATACAGAATACACAGCGGAATAAATACTATAAGATACAAATACTACGTCTCGTCCTCCAGCTTGTCTCCAAAGCTCCAGAATATCCAGAATATCCTGATAACATAACTCTAGGCTGCCCGTGTGGAAATTGGTGGGCACCCAGAGTTTAGAAGGGAACAATAAACTCCGAGTCAGTCATAGTGACTGGTGTGAGATCGTAAAACAGTTATTCTTTAAAATAAACAACAGGAAAACTTTAATGTCAATTCGCAATGCTTTTGGAAAATGAAACTACCATAAGACCTCCCACCACACACACAATGCAAACGCAGACTTGGAGGAGATTTCTTCTTATGATAGTCAAAGATGCTTACTACGCAAAAATCAAATTCTTTTTGATATTATTATTAGTGCATAGTGGAAAACATTTCGAAAGTAGAATATAAATCTTAGCCAGCATAGGTACCATTATATTATGCCTGCTATAGCTGCCTCCTGAGGAGACAGGTTATACAATTGAAATCGTAAAGGCTCGTATTGTTTCTTTGGATTTCCAACAAATGGTCAGGCTAAGGAACTTCCTTTTCCACGATGGGTACGTCCCTGGAATAGACGACCCGAGAACCTAACCGGATCTCTGCCAACACAAGGCCGGGTTACCTCTGCAAAAATAGGTAACTACTGACACGCGTATGCCATCCCCCGATCGTCACCGATCTCCCCGAGGATCCCCGATTCGCAACAAACCACATAGATAATAATAATGCAGTAACCACAGAGGTTAAGTATCTGGGCTCCATACCATGATACCACCTTTATCCAGAAGGAATGACATACACTAAGGGGCGCTACTCCCTAGAACCTTGCCGCATTCGTCCTATTTCGACCATTTCCGGGGTGTGAGGCTCGACGAAGTCTCGTCCACAAAGCTACGCTTTCTACAAAAAGCCCTGCTTCGGGTCAAACAAAATGATCAACCTATGATCACAAAGATATAAGATCAAACAAATGATCATATCACAAATGATCAAACACTGATCATTTCACAGCAACACTCAGTATGCCACGTTACCAAATTGGGATATATCGCTGATAAATTTCAACTACATAACCTCTGAGCTCGTACGTCTCAGAGAAGGGTGTTAAGCTAAGAGAATAAATTCTCCGCCACCAACAGATATGTATTTGAAAGAAATCAGCTTTATATCTCAAATTGTAACGTCAGACACACAATCCATACAAGTCTGTTCCGGGATCGAACAGAACCGAAGGCACTTCTCACGAAGCCCTTGCACATCCGGATAATTTTCAATCACGTCAGGACTTCCCGTCACTAAGGGTGATAAAACCTCTAAATCGAAGATCAGTCGATGTAGAGTAACTCGACGGTAATCCTTCCGTTTTCAAAAATATCCGGTCTTCAACACCGGTCTTCAAATGCGATTTATTACGACGTATCACATATTCGGAATGGGTTATACGACCCCATGGTCCTTTCCCGGCTAACCCGAATAGTGAGCGCTTATTTAAAAATAAGTGTGGCATTCAAATTCATTCAATTCACAACAAATACCTATCTAAAGGTAATTATTGTTAGTCGGTTATTTAACTATCAATAAAGATGCGCAACATCATCAGATTCCAAATAATTTTTCCAAATTATTTCATCTTCAAAAATATCTTACTAGATATAAAATTTCCACACTTTAACCATTTGAAAAACAAATTTCAAATATTCACATTTCATTTTATCTTTGAAGATAAAATCTCAAAACAGTTCATTTCATATTGGAAAAGCATTTCCATACTTATTTAAAAATAAGTATTTCACAAATCTATTTATTTTCAACACTTAGAAAATATTCGATATACTTAAATCAAATTAAGTATACATTCATTCTTTAAGGAAATCATTTATTCTAACATCTATTTGAGTCAAAACGGATGTTACGTAAAACATCGTTACGACGACTCGAAATCACTAGTATAGGGATTCGAAATTTTAAGGTAGATATATAAAAATCCCAATACTACATAAAACATTTTCTTTTCGAAAATCGTTTACTATAACAACAGTGTTATAGTCCATCATTTCCTTATATTTCTCGAAAACGTCTATTTCAACAATAAATGTTGAAATCTATGATTTCGATATTTAACACGTTTTAAAACATCTTTTAAACAATTAACTTCATTTATAATATCGCTTTCCCAAACATAACCATTTTTACTTAAAAATATATTCACTATCCAAAATCGTGAATATACTTCATTTAACCCAATTCCAATCATTTCTACACATTTTCATTTCAATAGGAATTCGCTATCCAAAATCGCGAATATATCTACTCTGATAATCTTCTATATTTAATTCATCAAATTCCATCGCTTTCGAATTTATAAACACGGTTATAAATTCTACTTCTAGTTTAATAACACTTCGACTTATAAATCTTCTTTTTATCAACTTCTATATTCTACTTATCAAAATAAGTGATTTCGGATTTATAACCAACTTTTATAAATTCCAATTCCATTTATTAAAACTTCAATACCAAATCAATTTCAATATTGATTTCTAAATTTATTTTCAACTTTAAATAAAAGATTCCATACTGATTTCTCAAAGTTCTTCTCCAAATACTAAATCAATTACAGATTGATTTCTAATTTTATTTATCATTACTAAATAAATTCCTTATTTTTCTCAAATTACTCAACATCCTGTTTTTAAATGGATTCTTTCAATTGAAATCATTTTTCATTGATTTCCCAAATCGTTTCAACTTACCAATTAAATTTCTAATTGGATTTCCAACTTATCTCCTTTTAAATAAATTCCTTTCAAAGAAAATATATTTCAATTGTTTCTTTCAGTCTATTTAAAAAAATCCAAATTCTTAAATTAAATTCTTCAATTTATAATCACTATTTTACGAAATCCATTTATTTAACATTTTCACTTGATTCTGGAATTAATTCGATAAGATTATAAAAAAATTAACTTTTTATACTTTAAAATTTTCTTTCTTCAAAAATTTATTCAATTCCAAAAATTGATTCACTTAGAAATTTCTACTTTGATTTCAAAAATTCAATTTCGTTTATTTTTGGAATCCAATGATGTCGAAACATCCATTCAGCTAAATTTTAGCCTTTCAAACAATTTCCAGATATCAATTCAATAACAATAATAATCATTCACAGATTATCACATCACAGTAGAAATAAATTCAATCAATGTGAGGGGTCCAGTTGGATCCCTCCAACCTGTTTCCCTGCATCCAAAGATGTTAGCACAATACCAATTCCGCTCCAGTACGGAATTATCGCGGTATATAGGTTTTTATAATTCCGCTTACTAACGGCGCAATAGGGTCTCATCCGCTATACGAGGCGGGAAATCATCAATCCAATATATACATATGCCAATATGTATATATTGCTATATATAGATATATCCTAAAATATCTAATATCAACAATCCAAACAGATAATCAAACAATAACTGAAAATTCCACTTTTCAATTCTTGAGTGAGAAGATCTCACCTTAGCTTTTATTTTTGCCATCCAATTTCCACCTTGACTCGATTTCCTTGATTTATACCTTGTATAAATATTTATACAATTTATTACTATTCATACAGATCGAACAATTAAATTCCATTTTAACAAATTTAAATCAACTATTGATATATTTTAACTTAATAATTAAATTTTAAATCAAATGATTAAATTTTAAACAAATTTTCCCTTTCAAAGAAAATATTTTCCTTCACGAATAAAAAGAAACTTTACTATAAATTTCTGAATTCTTCTTTTCCACCCTATACATATATACTTTCTTTAAACTGTGTATATATTTATTTATCTTAAATACTTTTGCCTATTAACCCAAAAAATTATTACAGTAACATTTTTTTTCTTTCTAACTTTCTTTTCTATAAAATGTTTATATATATATAAATTTGAAACCACATACCTTACTGTAAATTTTCCCTAATATACATATATATGTATATTGCTGCATTTTAAATACTGAAATTTAAAAGCTAAAACTAAATTTATTTAACTCAAAGTTTATATTTAAAACCAAATTCCCTTTATATAATTTTTCTTCAATAATTTAAATAGTTTTAGAAAATCAATTAAACAATATTGTATATATCTCTATTTACAAAAATCATTCTTTATTTTACTGCAAAATCCTTTCTTTTACATATATCTATTTTTATACCATCTTTTTTCTACTGCAAGTATATAATTGTATAAATAAATTTCAAAAGAAAAAAAAATACCTCACGGTCGAATTCGAGATCAAAATCAACGTGGCCACAACCGCCTCGTCCTACGATCGTGAGCTTTTGAACTCGACCCCGGCGACGATGTCGCGGCCACACACACTCGCGAACGAGTTACCCTTCGAACGCCTCCATCGCACTTGAACTCAAACCCTAGAAATCCCACAACCACGACACTCAGATCCACTCGAACCTCAAACTCCTCGAATGCCTGCTGCCGCCGAATCGTACGCCTCCTCCCTTGGACGCGCGCGCGCCAACTCGCGAATCGTCGCCGCCCTAATCTTCGGTCGCGAGATTGTCTCTTCCAGACGAAAACGAAGCCGCCTCCTTTTGTTGTCACGAACAACGAAGTCGTTTTCCCCCCAAAGAAGCATACCAGACTAGCGAAATTCGAATTTGAGAAAAAGAAATGAAGGCGGCCTTTAGATTTTATCCCGAACGAAAGTGTTTCATATATTTTTTTTTCCTTTCAATGGAAGGGCTTCGGCTATTATGAGTTGAAGAAGACAGAGGGAAGGAACGATAAAATTTTGTTTTCTTTTCGTTTGAAATGTTTTAACTGAGTAATAAAGAGAAAGGTTGCGTGAGAAGAGATAGGGGACAGTAGATCAACGCGTTCAGATGTAGGGTGGCTTGAGTACGATTATAGGGTGGTTGTGATTTGATTTGTACAAAAATTTAAATCAAATTTCAATTTAATTCTCGACGCGTTTGCTTATCGTATGCTCACATAACCACTCCGACAATTACGAAATTTGATATCCGGTAATAATAAAATATTACGGATCCAATGGAACTGGTTTCGTCGAATTCCGAGACTGTTTGAAAAATGACTATTTTTAAATATCGGTTCGAACAATATAATTTCAAAACTGAACGAAACACTTTCAATTTCAATTCTGAAAGTTCTATTACCTCCAGAATTATCAATATGAATTTTAAAAGCCTTTGAAATATTTTTCTTCAACTTACAATTGAGGATATAAATTTTTATTCGACTATCAATAGATTAAATTTTATAATTTAATCGTCAGCTTCAAATTTAAATCGGGGATTCAAATTAAATCATCGTTCAAATATTTAAAATTAATTAAATATTCTCAATTTAATTCGTTCAAAATTCAGGGTCGTTTCATATCTCCTTTATTTAACTTCTATGTTTAACTTATCAATTTCAATTGGTTTTGGATTTATAAAACAACGTTTAGAAATCACGTTCATACTTCATAACAATTTCAACTTGCAAAAATCATTTTATTAGCCAATTCTATTCCTATTCCATCTAAGTGCAACACTCTAATTTATAAGTTTATCACTTATAAATCTTTTATTCTACACATCTACTCAATTTATATTTCATAATTTATAAATTTCATTCACTCACGAATTTTTATTTCATCTTGTTCTAACACTTACAAAGCTCGTTTAAAATTCAAATGTTTTAGATTTATAAATATCGACTTTTTTAAATCCTTTAAATAGACCGTTTATAATACTGTGAAAAACTCAATTTAAACCATTTTATAAATAAATCAACTATTTATTTCAAAAATCTTAACTTTTATAACTTTAAAATTTCAAACGTTTATTTATTTAAAATAAATCAATTCAACAAAACGTCTACTTTCAAAAATCACTTTAAAAATCCTTTTAAATTAAAAGTCGTCATTTTTAAAGCTCAAACTTGAATTCGATGATGCAACAGCATCAATTGGTCAATCACAACAACAACATCATATATCAACATATGATAACAGAATATACATCAATCCTGTAAATAAATAACTACTGGTGAGGAATCCAGTTGGATCCCTCCAACCTGTTTCCCTGCATCCAAAGACGTTAGCACAATACCAATTCCGCTCCAGTACGGAATTATCGCGGTATATAGGTTTTATAAAAATCCGCTTACTAACGGCGCAATAGGGTCTCATCCGCTATACGAGGCGGGAAATCATCAATCCAATATATACATATGCCAATATGTATATATTGCTATATATAATAGATATATCCTACTATATCTAATATCACAATCAACATAGCAATCATATCCAATAATCAATAACTGTCAAACAAAAATTATTTTGAGTGAGAAAATAATCTCACCTTAGCTTTTAAATTTGCCATCCATTTTCCTTTCCGGCTTGTTTTCCTTGATTTATACCTTGTATAACAATTTATATAAATTTATTAATATTCGAACCAATCGAATAATTTAAACTTCATTTGATAAATTAAATTTAACCAATGATCGATTTTAAATCATTAATTTAATCTCAACTAAAAATTTATTCTTTTGTTCATTCCCAAATATTTTCATTTATAAATCTTTGCTGCAAATTCCATCATCAGTTAATTTACAAATTTTAAACTATCTATCTATTTATCTTAAATACTTCTGCTTATAAACAAAAATTATTACAGTATCATTTTTTTTTTCTTTTTACTGTTAACAACTTAACATTTTTAGAAAAAGAATCTGAATTTAAAATTCATATATATATATATATACAATTAAAAAAAATAGATTTCAAAGGATCTGACTTTTATAAAAATCTCTATTTTAAACTTTCATATCTTAAAATCGAACAGCATGTATATATTTTTTTTTTCAATTTCCTATCTGTATCTATATACTTCCTGTAAACTGTATATACATTATATTATCAAATTTTAAATTTGAAATAAAACGTATATACCTCTGCAAAAATCAAACTCAGGCTACCCCCTCCCTGAGACCATGCGCACGAATGCCTCCTCCTCGCTACACGAGATGCCAAAGCTCCGATTGATTTCTCTGGCCATCCGACTCCACTCGAACATGGCTCGAGTTCACCCTACTACTCGCGAAACTGCAATTCGCCTCGACGAACCCACAGGCGAACTCCCCTTCCACGTCGCCCAAAATCTGAACTCGAGAATTACCACATCGCGGTTCTCACTGGCCATCGCCACTTCAACTATAATAGCGATGCTACCCAACAGATATCACTTCCGCTCGCGACCTACTAGCCATCGATTTCGAGATACTCGATTGCTCTGCCGTCTCCCAACTGTCGTCACGGGAATCCTCTCGCCTTCGAACCCTAAATCGCCGCAACCCCACGCAAATCGCGACGACGAACTCGCGATGAATGATTCGCGAACAGCGGCCTCTGTTAAAAATCGAATTCGATTTCTGATTTCGTATATAATTTTTTCGAATACGATTGAAAATAAAAGGGGAAGGAGGCACGCAGTTTTAATTTGAGGAGGGGAGACATAGATTCGCAATTTTTTCTTTATCATCTACCATTTTTATTTCGTTTGTGAATTGATTTGAACTGACGAAGGAAGATGGTTATTTTAAAATTGAAAGAGCATGGGTTACACGATTTTTGTATCGTGTGTTTAGGCGAAAATTAAGGCGGGGTTGAAGGGATGAACGTGTGTATGTTGACTAATTATTTAAAATTTAAATTTTAAATTTGAATTCGATAAAGATTCAATGCGTTTGCCTATCATACAATCACACGGCAACTCCGTTTAATACGAAATTTGAAATCCGGTAATAATTCAATATTACGGACCCAATGGAACTGGTTTCGTCGAATTCCGAGACTGCGCCTCGAACGGCTATTTTTAAATTCGATGTAAACGATTAAATTTCAAAACTGAACAAACCATTTTCAAATTCGATTCTGAAGCTTCTGTTATCTTCAGTATTATCAATATAAATTTTACAAGCTTTCGAAATATTTTTCTTCAGCTTAAAATTGAAGATTCAAATTTTTATTCAACTCACAATAGATTAAATTTCACAATTTAATTGTCAGTTTCAAAGTTATATCCGGGATTTGAATTAAATTACCGTTCAAATATTTAAAATTAATTAAATATTCTCAATTTAATTTGTTCGAAATTCAGGGTCGTTACAATAAATCTACTTTTATTTCAAAATATCATTTAGCTGGATTCAAAATTTAAGGATTTTAAAATCATTTAATTTAATCAATCCGATGTCCGTATATAATTTTCTACCCTATGGTCAAGTGATACGGACATATATCATTTCAATCTGCAATAAATTTAAATTTACGGGTATATATCATTTCAACCTGCAATCCCGAGAAAAATTCAAAATCTATAAAATCGCTCGAGTTTATCATTTCAACCCATAACGATTTTTTCCGAACCTATAAGTCTATTCGGGTATGTATCTGTTTGCACCAAAAATGGTCACAAACCCCAAGTGTTGTGAAAGCACCAGTGTATGAATACAAATCAGCAATATTCAAACACAAATATCAGATCTAAGCAAGCAACAAACAACAATCCAGAAATGATGAACAGTGACACGCAATTTATAGTGGTTCGGCTATCTCCGGCCTACGTCCACTTCAAGGATTTTTATCTTTTATTGATGTTCTTTGCTGATTACAGATGATTACAGCAAATGCAATGAATGAATCTGAATATAACAGCAATGGAAAGGAGTAGAGATGAATCCGGCAGAGTCTGGACGTTGAACGGCTGAAAGATCCCCCTTTTCTGTTGATTCTGGGGCTCTATTTATAGGCGTAGGAGGCTCAGATCTCGCCCAAACTTCAGGAGACTTCTTCTGGCACGTGAGGGGGCCCACGCGACCGGTCCCACCAAGTTTCAACTCAATCTGTGATCGATTCGAATCAATTTCGTATCGATCAGGAAATGCTCCAATCGAGCTGAAACTTGGCAGGATTGCTCTTTACCTTGCATGGAAGCTACTCTGAAAATTTCGTTGCGTTTGGATCTGTGGTTTAGGAGTTATGATCGATTCAAGGCTATGTTTTCCGTAGTCTGCTGCGCTCGAATCCATGTTTCGTATCCCCTTCTTCGACTCGATCGAAGCACATGCGCGTGCAATGACGTGGAGTGATATGGAGCGGGTTTTCCTGGTCAATCCGGTTTTAGTGGTGTATTGACCGATTTGCATCCATGGATTTCGCCTTGCTTGTATCGGGCATTGTTATCTAATTTGAATCAGTCAACTTCGCATGCTTTGTATCAACTTTCAACGTATAGTTTGAATCGAGATTAGCAGCTTAGCTCGTATCGAGGAAGACCCATTCAATGGATACTGTTTGTGATGGATACGAGCTAAAGCTTCCTGATGGATTCGAACGAATGCCTCGTTCATCGATTCGAACTAATCATCAGTCAATCGATACGAAGTTCATGGATACGAAGGCCTGGACCATTCTGATCGATACGAAGCCTATGGGTATGACCCAAGGTGTGGTGAGGGATACGAACAGATGGATTCGAACTCCATGACCGCGGTTTGACCCGTACCTGATCGATTCGAGGATGATCGATTCGAAGTTGCCAAGCTCCAATGGATTCGAACTTGACGATGCCTCTCTGATGGATACGAATCTGATCGATTCGAACAGGTCGCCACCTGATGGATCCGAACACCACCTTGTATCTAACTTGAATCGATCATATCCCATTCATACGAACTTCGATTAACCTGAAATCTGAAACGCTGGCTCTCACGGCTTGGCAAGTCATGTCTCGTCAATTACAGCCCAATCCGAGCTCGGACAAAATTCATCGATATCCATGATCATTCTGCAATGCATATTTAATATTCATGGTTGGTTAATATTGATTTCAGTTAATTTTTGGGTATCTCAGCTTTGCCAAAAAGTGGGATAACACTTTGCCCCCCAAAACATGACTTTTGGTAAAAGGTGTGTTTTGATTAGTCTTAATTCGAATGTAGTAAGCTCAGGTTCTATTCGAATCTTATGATATTTTCAATCGAGTTCATGGCTGTTCGAAGCCGAAGCATTATCACTTTCTGTCAGTGGAAGTTAAGAATGAAATTCTACAGTCTCTCCGGACTGTGGTCGATCGCTCCGGACCCTTGCGAAGCCCATTCTAGACTTAGCGGTTGAATAGAAAGATCCTATTGCACTCCGGCATTGCTTTCTATTCCTTGCACTCTGGCCCCAGTTAGGACGTGAAGCGATGTCTTGGCCGTTCTGGGCCGATCCTAGCCTCTCCGGGCTCTTGCTGGATCCCATCCTGTCACACTTCGGTGAAGGGGAAACAGCGCTTAAGCGAGTCGATCCTGTCGCTCTCCGGCGAAGCAACTCACTTCTTGCACTCCGGTTCAGTGTATTTGAACATCAAGCGATATCTTGGCCTAAATCGTCGGCCGATCATAGCCTCTCCGGGCCCTTGCTGGATCCCATCCTGTCACACTTCGGTGAAGGGGAAACAGCGCTTAAGCGAGTCGATCCTGTCGCTCTCCGGCGAAGCAACTCACTTCTTGCACTCCGGACCCCGTCTCTCCGGGTAGGGTCATAAAGCGATCATAATTTTGTATTAATACGTAATATTCGTCCTTTAACTCTCTGGTCAAAGGCTTATTCAGGAAATTCAAGTTTATTTATTAAATTCAGACCCTAGATGTTCAATCTCAAACATCAGGGAAAAAGTAAACAACGCCTCTCCGGGCTGAATGGTCTATACCATCTCAGAGCATGCCTAGGGGTCTCTCTGGTTCCCGTACATGAGTGAGTGGAATAGCCGTTTTATTTTGAAAGCAAACCTAATGAAATTATTTGGCCGAAGTCCAGATCTCGAACTTGGCCCTTGCCATCTTAATCAGTTGATGATGAGTCGCGATCCCGATCCAGGATCGTTTCTGTTAGTTGGAGTCGGTAGTTGTTCAGGTCTTACCGCTGCTGCCCGTTCTCTGACATATTGTGGCAGTTTACCATTCCTGGCATGTTCTTCCACCTCATCCCTTAGGTGGCGGCATTCATCGGTAGTGTGTCCATCCAGCTCATGGAATAGGCAGTATTTTCCAGTCCTGCGTTCCCGCTCCGTGGGATCTCTCCTGGGTGGTTTTCGATAGGGGAGTTGCCCCCGAGTTTCAGTGTAAATCCTTTCCAGGCTTGCCGTCAAATCTGTGAATTGCCTGAATCTGGGTTCCCGGAATTTCTTCCGTTTATCAGGACCGTCCTGTGCATCGTCCTGCTTTCTCTTGCCTTTGTCTACTCCAGATTGTCCTCCTGCGGTTCCTTCGCTTCGTGTAGTGTTTATTTCCTGCCTCTCGGCTCGTGATTCCTCTAGTCGAATGAATTTTTCAGCTTCATGATAGAACTCTCCTAGATCTTGCGGTGGATCTCTGGTCAGAGAATCTTTGAATTCGGTGCCTTCTGCAATTCCTGCTACTGCCGCCATCAAAATCATTGATGGATCCGGGCGATCGACAGAAGCCACCGTTGCATTGAATCGCAATAGAAAATCTTTTATGGACTCTCCGGTCCTTTGCTTTATCGAGGCTAAAGTCATCACACTCTTGGGTCGCATCACATGGACCCTAAACTGTCTCATGAAGCATTCCACTAGCTCACCCCATGTCCTGATTGATCCAGTCTCTAGTTGTCTGAACCAGAGCGCAGCCAAATCTGATAGAAATAAAGGGAAGCATCGTGCCATCACTTCCTCGGATGCCCCCAGCACTTCCATATGCCTGATGTATCTGGTAACGTGCATGGTCGGGTCTGACTTTCCGTCATACGGGTTCAGCGTCGGCAGTTTGAACTTTGGAGGGTTCCTTGCATTCCTGATATTTGGAGTGAACGGACTCCGACTGACTTCCTCCAATCCTCCGATAGACAATCCTCCTCTCATGAGTCGTCGCACTAATCCAGCCATCTTTTCATCTCCATCCTGGGGTTGCCCTCTTGGTCTTGAAGGGTATTCTGGTATGTACTCTTCGTGTGGCCCGTTAGCATCAGCATTGGCCCTAGCTTGTTGAGCTCCGTCTGTCGGCCTTCCAGTATCGGATCCCATGGGTCTGCCCCCGAGTCCTTGTCGATTGTCCACTGGATCTGCATTCTGTCCCTCATCAAGTTCCGCAGTCCCAGCTCCCTGTTCCACATTCATAGCCGCTGTAGCTGGTCCTAGGCTCTGCGTCCCTGCAGCTCTCATCTGTTCAAAGAAATTCTGCAGCATCTCTTGTTGACTTTTCATCATTCTTTCGTGCATCAGATTGGTCATGGTCTCCATTTCGTCTCTAGTGATGTAGATCGAAGCCGGCTCTTCTCCAGCACCAGAGGATGCCTCTTGACTTCCTCCTTGATGGCTTCTCTCAGCTCTTTGTCTTCTACTTGTTTGTCGAGTCATTGTCTTCAAATCTTCGAGTTTTCAAATCTGAACTTCGAATCTGGTGTAGCGGGTGCTAGTTCTTCTCGGTGAAAGCACCAAAGTGTTTGCACCAAAAATGGTCACAAACCCCAAGTGTTGTGAAAGCACCAGTGTATGAATACAAAGCAGCAATATTCAAACACAAATATCAGATCTAAGCAAGCAACAAACAACAATCCAGAAATGATGAACAGTGACACGCAATTTATAGTGGTTCGGCTATCTCCGGCCTACGTCCACTTCAAGGATTTTTATCTTTTATTGATGTTCTTTGCTGATTACAGATGATTACAGCAAATGCAATGAATGAATCTGAATATAACAGCAATGGAAAGGAGTAGAGATGAATCCGGCAGAGTCTGGACGTTGAACGGCTGAAAGATCCCCCTTTTCTGTTGATTCTGGGGCTCTATTTATAGGCGTAGGAGGCTCAGATCTCGCCCAAACTTCAGGAGACTTCTTCTGGCACGTGAGGGGGCCCACGCGACCGGTCCCACCAAGTTTCAACTCAATCTGTGATCGATTCGAATCAATTTCGTATCGATCAGGAAATGCTCCAATCGAGCTGAAACTTGGCAGGGTTGCTCTTTACCTTGCATGGAAGCTACTCTGAAAATTTCGTTGCGTTTGGATCTGTGGTTTAGGAGTTATGATCGATTCAAGGCTATGTTTTCCGTAGTCTGCTGCGCTCGAATCCATGTTTCGTATCCCCTTCTTCGACTCGATCGAAGCACATGCGCGTGCAATGACGTGGAGTGATATGGAGCGGGTTTTCCTGGTCAATCCGGTTTTAGTGGTGTATTGACCGATTTGCATCCATGGATTTCGCCTTGCTTGTATCGGGCATTGTTATCTAATTTGAATCAGTCAACTTCGCATGCTTTGTATCAACTTTCAACGTATAGTTTGAATCGAGATTAGCAGCTTAGCTCGTATCGAGGAAGACCCATTCAATGGATACTGTTTGTGATGGATACGAGCTAAAGCTTCCTGATGGATTCGAACGAATGCCTCGTTCATCGATTCGAACTAATCATCAGTCAATCGATACGAAGTTCATGGATACGAAGGCCTGGACCATTCTGATCGATACGAAGCCTATGGGTATGACCCAAGGTGTGGTGAGGGATACGAACAGATGGATTCGAACTCCATGACCGCGGTTTGACCCGTACCTGATCGATTCGAGGATGATCGATTCGAAGTTGCCAAGCTCCAATGGATTCGAACTTGACGATGCCTCTCTGATGGATACGAATCTGATCGATTCGAACAGGTCGCCACCTGATGGATCCGAACACCACCTTGTATCTAACTTGAATCGATCATATCTCATTCATACGAACTCCGATTAACCTGAAATCTGAAACGCTGGCTCTCACGGCTTGGCAAGTCATGTCTCGTCAATTACAGCCCAATCCGAGCTCGGACAAAATTCATCGATATCCATGATCATTCTGCAATGCATATTTAATATTCATGGTTGGTTAATATTGATTTCAGTTAATTTTTGGGTATCTCAGCTTTGCCAAAAAGTGGGATAACAGTATCATTTCAACCCATAGTGATTTTCCTAACATTACTAAGGGAACTTGCAGTGTGATAAAAACATATAAATAAATATAATATCCAATCATCCAAATATCAACAATTAAACATCCATCACAATCATCATTCAAATCAACCAATAAATCACAACAAATAAACTGGTTACAATTATCATGGATATAATTAGCAATTAAATTTCAATATTCATTTAAGTGGCAATTAAATTCAATATAAATTCAAATTAAACACGAATGACAATTTAAAGTACCAAACAGCAATCAATCAATTTCAAATCACATCACAAATTTAATTTAATTAACATAAGATAGTTTAGTATTCGTGAGTGGGTGAAAAAACGCACCTTTTCTTTATCGACGATTTAAAATCCAAAAATAGCCCAAAAATCTAACAGTCTCAGAATGTAGCCAAACTAGTTCTAAAATGTTCGGAATTTCGATACGATCGCAACGGAGAAAACGCGCGTGAATCCGAGCTCGTATCAAAAAGTTATGAACGCTAGAAGTTATATGATTTACGATATAAAAAATCAATGAAATAATAAAATAATAACACGTCATTACCCTCTCAGGCGTGCCCCCCACAAACCTCATTCACACGCAATTAGGTTGAAGCCACCGCCGATCATCCAAATTTCACCGCCAAACCACACACTTCCACCAAGATTTGAAGCCGTTATCCTTCCCCTCGCCTCGAGCCGCCTCTCCCATGGCCGAGCGCGACCAACCGCCTCCCTCTGGTGATCACCACCGCCGCCATGTGTAACGACCGTATTTTTCGGTAATTAAAATATTAAATTTAATAAGATTTTGAAATATTAATATTGTAAGAAATTAAAATTTATGATTTTTAATGATAAAACAATTAGAATGTAATAAAGTAATGTTGATTTAATGTAATTGATAACCATTTTAATCCAATTTCAATCAATGGATATAATTGTAAGGTTTTTTGGTTATAACTGTAAATAATTAAATAAATTAAATGATGCATTTAATAATGAGATTATATGTAATTGATTGGAATAGGTTAATATGGAATATAAAATCATTTTGTTAAAACCCTTGGTTGTAAATGATAAGGTAATGGATATGAACTATTATTATAAACGGTGGTTGTAATTATCTTCTCATTAATTTGTCCGTTTGAATATTAAATGGGTAACTAATGGAATTAAGGCAATTATATGTTGGAATTATATGTTGTTAATTGAAATTGAATATAATCAGTGATGTGTAAGTAGTCATAACATTTGTTGTAGATAATAAACTTATAAATATGATTAAATTACTTAAAGGTAATAATTGTTCATTTATCATCTCATTATTTAATATTTTTGGAATTAATTTGGAAATCAATGAAAATTTATGTAATTAATTATTGCAGTTAATATGGTAAAAGATGTTAACGGTAAAATAATGAATGTAATAAAATGTAAACTTATGTTAATATAATTCATAGGGTATTTTTGATTGAATAATAAGGATGATAACATAGGTTTGAATGTAATTGGATGAGAATTGGATGCGTAGTTAATGGCATTTAACCTTTTAAATATGATAAGGGAAACAAATTAATATTGTATTAATTGATATTACATCTTTTAATTAAGATAAAGTGTAACGATCCGTAACTTTTAACAACTTTAAAATGGCAGTATTTTGAATTTAAATAAAAATTTAAAAATAATTGAATTTGTGATGTTGAGTGTTTTATTTGACCAAATTTAATAGAATAAATTTTTTGTGAAATTTCAAATTTTGGTCAAACTTAGTCAAAGATTGACTTTTGGTTGAAAATTTTAAATTTTATTCTTTTTATATGATACTAGACTGAATTCTAATCTTTCCTCCACTTTTCGTTTCGTCAAAATCAAATTCCTATTGCTCTAAAAATTTGAATTACTGTGAAAAATTAACATGAATTGATAGTGTTTGGTTGTGTTTTATTTGGCTAAGGCATATTGGGTTTGTTTGGTCTAATGGGCCTTGGTTAACCAAGAGACTCTAGTCAGTCATGTGACCATTCCTTTGCCTACGACCTTATGTTTCTTATCTGATAACATATATGTACATAATTTTTCTCCTGAGAAACTTTCTCTGCACACTTCTTTCTACTCAAAATCTACAGAGAACTCTAGATCTAAAACTCCAAAAACCTCACAAATCAAAACTCCTATCCTCCTCTCCTTCAACCCTTTCTCCTCCCCTATAGCCGCCGCCCTCTCCACCATCTCCAAGGCCATCTCCTTCCACCTTCCCTCTCCTCTTCTTTCTCCTTTTTCCTTTTTCCCCTTCCCTATTTTCCCTCTTTCTTCTCCTTATTTCCATGGCTTCTATATTCCACTAAACTATTCCAAATCAAATTTTTTTTTTGAAACCATGTATAATTTCAATGGCAACAACTTTGTTGTAGAACTCTTCTTCCATTCCGAATATTTCTATATCAAAAACTCCATTTTTCAAGTCCTTTCTCGGGTCCAGTTTTGGCCGAAAATACCCCATATTGTATCAATCGTATCTCCTTCAGGAATGAACCAAATTATGTGATTATTTTTTTCAAACCATTTATTTTTCCAATGGCTTCATGAAATGACCCTCCTATTTCTACTCTAATTTCATAAGGAATTTTTTTTTTTTAAGGTAAAGAGGATATATAAATATATAGATATATCATCCATTGCAAATATAATTCTCAGGGTCAATATCTTTCTCCATTAAACCAAAATATATCCAGGATCACAATAATCAACCAATATAAATATATCAGTACATTCACAAAGATAAGCACATACATGTGAGGATGTATATGCCTCTCTTGTTTGAATCAGAGTTCTGGAAAACAAGAGGATGTTGGATTGCTAATTTATTTTATTTTATTTTTTTGACCAAACAATCCACTGGAAACATACACATTAGTCTGTTTATACTAACTAAAAAAAGTGATCAAGTAATAATCAGTAGTAAACAAGCTTTTAATATAGATGTTTGAGTTAAGTTCTGAATAGTGACAAATTCAGTATAAAAGAAAGTGGATCCTAAGGGAACACAAGCAACATCTAGGCGTAATGGAAACGCGCCTAACTTATACACGAAAGGTCACGAGTTCGAGTGCTATGCTGGTCGGTTCAAACACAATTTTTGGTTTTTTTTTTTTTCCTGTACAGTTTGCAATCTATTATCTACCTATATCTGCACATATATATATACTTTATTTTTACCTATAATCCATCATACAAAACAATAATTCTTGCTTAATTATTTTTGAAACCCATCCCTATAACCTGGAAGGCTTCAGGATTGATATGAGTTAAGAGTCTGGTTCTTGGGTTTTGAGGATGATAGAAGTGTTTATCATTATTCAGGTTTGTATTTCTTCTTATAAGATCTGTCTGGCATTTAAAATGCATTTGGTTAAAATCTGAGTGAAATTCAGATTCCTATTACAAGTGCAAAGAAAAAGATGTGGTGATGTTTGCACTAAACATATTTATGTGCATATATATCTGCAACTATTTGAATCTGGCTTCCATCTACCTTATTACAGATCCTTTCTTTAATTAAAAATAGGACAGGAAACATTTGTATGGAACAAGTTTAATTATGGAAACCTTGCAGCCAAATAAAAGCATTCAACCTATGCCTATTTCTTTTGTATACATATGCCATAGTAGAAAATAAAACCATTTAATTTTCTAAAAAATCAACTATCCTGATTTTCCAAAACTTAAATCCTTTCCAAAGATTCATGATTTACTAAGGCATTTAAAAAAAGTAACCATTCAATTTTAACATGGTGTTCTTGTTAAATCCACCTACAAGATTTCGATTAACTTTTAAACATCTCAGAAATTTAACTAGGTTCATAGATTCCAGATACAAGTCAAATTCTTAACAAAATACTTAACAAAATATCCCTCCAATATTCAACACTTAGTACAAGTAGCAATTTAAGTTATCAATACATGCAGATTTCAACATTTAGGCTCTTATCTAACTAAGTTTAGCATGCTATATCTTCTTCTCAAGGCCTTGCTCCTACTCCTATTTAGTTGCTGCAATCCCTGAAAAAGCATTTGAAACTGCCTCATTTTAATTGAGACACCCCAGATGCCATTAGCACACTAGGGTCAGACACATGTCTGGTATGAGAAAATTCACAAAAGCAATTTGTTAATTAGGTTAAAATCAAGTTAAGTACAAATACATAAGGTTCTGTCCTTTGGAATCAGGTAAATACTTGTGTGCATGCTCTGTGTCATTGTGCATGTGCACACTTTAACTTTCTTTCCAGAGACTACACATATGAATATGGCACATACATTCAAGCATACAACTCAATCATAGACAAACAGTCATTCATACCAAACAGGAAAATAACTAATATGAGTTAAATCACTTATTCAATCCTCATATTTCAAATCTGGGAAAAACTCTAGTTTTCTCATCTGCTCAAGTATTATTTCCTTGGTATATTTATCTATCCTTGGTCTCATCTGCAATATTTATGAATCAATGGACACACTGTAATGAACTAATTCACTCCATTACACAAAGATCTCAGGACTTAAACAAGCCATGTGTCAACTTATGTTACTCAAGCACACAAGTCATTCCTGCAGTGTTCTTGACCCCAATCTCCTAATCAGGTTTTAGTTAATAATAACCCCTTTTGATTGTTCATGACCATACAGAAACAACAAGCAAACAACCATTGGTGACCACAAAATAAGGTTCTGTATATATATATAGATATTCATCCTGGTATATTTTTCTTTAAAGGAGTTTAGGCAGCTAACATTGGTTTATGGCTTCTGGGGGAGTTTTTCTTTTTGCAACCATTTGTGCTTGAGTTAAACTCAGGATGACCTAGTTTCACTGAATCACAAAATTTTGTTTGCTATTCATTTTTATTGAATCAGGAGCATCAGCACATAGGCAACCCTATTGCACCCCTAATTCCTTTCTATTTCAAGCCTCAGCACTTATACATGAGTATATTGCAGCTCAACATTATTTACATCTTTCTGGGTTGAGCCAAAACCAATACTACTTGCCTATTCTCAACATTTTATTTTCTGGGTATTTGTTTATATCCCTAATCATTAACATATCAGAGATCTGAGTGTATAAAACAGATATGTATACTAACAACACATAAAACTTTGTTATAATAAAACAAGTAATCAACCAAAGAAAATCAAAACATTTTCAGATTTAAATTCACAGATAAGCATTCATATATGAAAATACTCTTTTAAGAAAATACTTTTAACTGGCTGCCTACATTAGGACTTATTGCCTTAGATTTTTGAGTGAGTTTTCTCACCTAGCTCTCTCCTTTGTTTCCTTAATTAACTGATGAACTCCTGCTCTTATCCTCAAGCTCTCTTTCTTCCCTTGTCTTATGATTTCTGTGGTATTGTTTTTCTTCTTTTTTTTTTCAAAATTCTTTTCTGAGGAGAAGAGGAGGCTGCTGCATATACATGTATATATATACAGGGTCTCTCTTAGGGTTTTGGGTATTGGCTAAGTCCATTTTTGCCCACCAGAAAAATCATATTATCTGCATTTTAAACCCAAAGTTTTACCCCTTCCCGGCTTAATTTGGGTGAAGAGAAAAGTGGTTACACATTTTTTTCAAAAATTTGCTTTTCAAAAAATACTTTTCCCCCTTGTCTACAATCATGCTAAAAATGTGACTGGGTTTTGTTATTTATCTAATACTCTTTTCTATTTTTAGCTTTCATGCAAATGGTATGTACTTCCTTCATTTACTTATAAGAGAATTATTCCTTTTTATATCTCCATTCTTTTCATTTCTGCTTATATTAAAATGTGTCTGTATATTTTATTTCACTAGTTTAAACTCTAGTATTTTATTAACACATATATATTTGTATATAAGTCTTTCTGAAATAATTAGTATTCCCACCTATATATTCATACATCATTCTATACTGACACACACATGCACATGTACACTCAAAAATATCCAGTAGCATTCATATATACATTTACTTATGCATACTACTTTTAAGAATTTAATCTACATATATATACATATATATATATATATATATATATATATTTCCATACACATCAATATGTATGTATTCTTGGAGTTCAGGGTTTTAGCTTATATTCATGTGCATTTCCTGTGCACACATGTACACACACTGATACACTATCAAGCTATATCAATTCCTCCTTCAAAGTTTATTTAAAAATTATTTTAAATTCATTTATATTTTTCAGGATAAATTCCTAAAATCTTGGGTCATTACATACACCCCTCCTTTTAGAAATTGTGTCCCACAATTTTCCTAAGCTTAAAATAAATTTTAAACTTAATTCAGAGATCAAGTATATTCTCTACTAAATAGATTCTTAGTTCTATACTAACTAAAAATATATTCATCCAAAATAAAGAAAACAATCAAAGATCAGAATTACCTTAATCTGAAAATAGCTTAGGATAATTCATCCTAACCTTGTCTTCTAATTCCCATGTGCAATCACTAGGATCTAGACTCCACTGTACCTTCACAAGTTTCAGGGATTTATTCCTCAACTTCTTCACATCTTTTGCCAAAATTCCCACTGGATCCTTTTCATATATCAAATTAGGATTTATCTGCACTTGGGTTGGGGTTTCAAGAATTTCTGCCTTGTCATGGACCCACCTTCTCAATTGTGATACATGAAAAACATCATGTATACCTTGCATGTTTTCTGGTAATTCCAACCTATATGCCAAGGGACCAATTCTCTCCAGAATTTTGTATGGTCCAATATATCTTGGGGTTAATTTGCCTTGTTTTCCAAACCTCAGCACATTTTTCATGGGTGAGATTTTGATGAAAACAAAATTTCCCACTTCATATTCTACCTGCCTCCTTCTCATGTCTGCAAATTTCTTTTGTCTATCTTGAACTGCTGTCATTCTTCTTCTTATCAACTCAATTTTCTCCTTGGTTTCTTGTATGTACTCAGGTCCTAAAATAGACCTTTCTCCTGCTTCTACCCAGCAAACAGGTGACAAGCAGGGTTTACCATATAAGGCTTCAAATGGAGCCATTCCTATGGTGCTTTGGTAGCTGTTGTTGTATGTAAATTCAACTAGATGAAGATAATCTTCCCAGTTGCCCCCAAAATCCAGTATACATGCCCTCAACATGTCCTCCAAAACTTTGTTTACCACCTCAGTCTGCCCATCTGATTGAGGATGGTAGGCAGTACTTAAACATAGTTCACTTCCCATTGCTTCTTGAAAGCTTCTCCAGAATTTTGAAGTGAAGATGGTATCCCTATCACTCACAATGGTTTTGGGAATGCCATGTAACCTTACCACTTCTTTTATAAAAATTTGAGCTAGTTTTGGTGCTGTTCTTTCTGACTTGACTGGGATGAAGTGTGCTACCTTGGTTAGCCTATCAACTATCACCCATATGCTTGTATTACCTCTCTTAGATCTAGGCAGTCCATCTATGAAGTCCATAGATATGTCTTCCCACTTCCACTGTGGTACACTAAGAGGTTGCATCAACCCTGATGGTCTTTGAGTTTCAGCCTTGACTTGTTGGCAAGTCATACATTTGGCAATGTACTTGGCTATATCAGATTTCATCCCCTTCCACCAGAAGTCTCTTTTCAAATTTTGATACATTTTTGTGTTACCTGGGTGTATGGAGTATTTACTCCTGTGATATTCATTCAATATCTCCCTCTTCAATTCTATGTCCTCTGGTACACACATCCTATTCTGGTATCTCACATAACCATCTTTATCAATGTGGTGATTCAATACTTCCTCCCCTCTTGAGAGGAGCATTCTCTTCTCTAATAAGTGAGCATCTTGTTCTTGCATTTTTCCTACCTTCAGAATTAAATCTGGTTGAAGTGTCATTAAGCTTAACTTCCCTTTATCTTCTTGTGCACCATGCATCTGCACACAACCATTCTCCTCAATCTCTAACTCAGTTAGCAAAGACAAATCTTTAAATTCTGCTATCATCATCATAGCCAATTTAGCATGCTGTCTACTTAGAGCATCTGCAACTTTGTTTGCTTTGCCTGGTGTATAGAGTATGTCAAAATCATAGGCAGCTAAGAACTCCACCCATCTATGTTGCCTCATGTTCAAATCTTTTTGTGAAAATAAATATTTTAGAGACTTGTGGTCAGTGTAGAGTTCAAACTTTGTGCCTAATAAATAATGTCTCCAAAGTTTTAAAGCATATATCACAGCTGCTAATTCGAGATCATGTGTGGCATACCTTACTTCATGGGGTTTAAGTTGTCTGGATGCATATGCAATGACTTGGCCTTGTTGCATCAACACTGCACCCAAGCCAAATCCACTAGCATCAGTGTATACCACTAATTCTTCATTTCCATGTGGTACCTTTAGAATTGGAGCATTCACCAATGCCTCCTTCAACTGTTCAAAAGACTTTTCACATTTTTCTGACCAAACAAAAGCTTGGTTCTTCCTGGTTAGGTTAGTGAGTG
The DNA here is from genome assembly GCA_030737815.1 of Allium fistulosum. NCBI lineage: Eukaryota > Viridiplantae > Streptophyta > Magnoliopsida > Asparagales > Amaryllidaceae > Allium > Allium fistulosum. Next base: position 1,360,063,805 of record CM060902.1, on the reverse strand, counting down.
GTGTAGAAATTTTTGAAAAATCTTTTATAAACCTTCTATAATACCCTGCCATCCCCATAAATGACCTCACTTCACTCACAGTGCTTGGCCTCTTCCATGCTTGAATAGCCACTACTTTATTGGGGTTCACAGAAATTCCTTTGGCAGATATAACATGGCCAAGAAAATGTACTTCCTCCTTCCAAAACACACATTTTGAAAATTTTGCCTTTAAATCTTTTTCCCTTAGCCTAGACAAAACCAGGTGCAAATGATGCTTATGTTCTTCCACTGTCTTGGAATAAATCAAAATGTCATCTATGAAAATAAGCACAAACTTGTCTAAACAATCTCTAAAGGTTCTGTTCATTAAATCTACAAAGTAAGATGGTGCATTGGTCAAGCCAAATGGCATAACCAAAAATTCATACAACCCATACCTAGTGTTAAAGGCAGTGTACTTGATGCTTGATTCTTCCACCTTCATTTGATGAAAACCAGATGCTAAGTCTAGTCTAGAAAATACTTTTGCCCCTGCTAATTGATCAAAAAGATCATCTATTCTTGGCAATGGGTATTTATTTTTAATAGTTACTTTGTTTAATTCTCTATAATCTATGCAGAGTCTTAAGGAGCCATCTTGCTTCTTAACAAATACCACTGGTGCTCCCCAGCAAGAATTACTTGGTCTTATAAAACCCTTTTCTTCCAATTCTTCTAACTGTTTCTTTAATTCTTTTAGTTCATTTGGCCCCATTCTAGTTGGCTTTTTAATCACTGGGCTTGCTCCTGGAACTAGATTGATCTGGAATTCTACTGGTCTATGGTGTGGAATACCCTTGACCTCACCAAACACATCCAAATATTCATTGACTATGGGAATTTCTTCAATGGTTAGTTCACTGAAATCTTTCTCTGAGTCAACTAAATGATATAGTTTTCCTTCCTTAGCTACCTCACATAAAACTGTGATTCTCTGGCCTCTAGAATTTTGCAATGATATGGTGGATGAGTCTAAATTAATTATGGCTTTAAATTGCCTTAACCAGTCTACCCCCAATATAACACCTATATTTGGGTAATTCAAAACATATAAATTGGAAATAAAAATATTTCCCCCTATGTTTAACTCCACATCCACACAAATCATATTTAAAACACTAGAACTCCCCAATGGACTGTGTATATGCAATGGGGTTTCAACCAATATGCAATTCAGTTTTAGCATTTTAACCAATTCATAAGAAATTAAAGAGTGAGTTGCCCCAGTATCATATACTACTGCTATGGGTATGGTACAAATAAGTAATGTACCTTCCACTTGGCTATGGTTTACAGTGTTACTTTCCACTGTGGCTTTGCCTTTCCCTTCCAAATTTGCCAATTTGCCTTGCTGTTTATACTCAGGACAATTCCTCTTCATGTGCCCCTCTTTCCCACATAGATAGCATTTGAAAGCTCCTCCTTTCAATTCTGGACATCTTGGTTTGATATGCCCTTCCTTTCCACACTGATGGCACACAATTTTCTTCTTGTTTTCCTTAGCTTTGTCATCTCCAGTGCTTTTGTTACTAGCCTCTTCTTTCTTCTTATCATAAGGGTGATACCTCCCCTTACCTTTCTTGTTATTATTGCTCTTAAAATTTCTGAACTTCTCCCTTTCCTTGTCATGCTGTTCCAACCTCAAAGCTAAGTCTATCACATGATCAAAAGTCTTGTCTGCATAGGGTAACATGGCTCTGCTAAGTCCTGGGTTCAGCCCTTTTATGTACCTATCATTTTTAGATGCCTCATCTGCCACAAGCATTGCTCCATATGTGGAAAGCCCCTCAAACTTTTGAGTGTATTCTGTGACAGTCATGGTTCCTTGTCTAAGTCTAATGAATTCTTCTAGCAAGGTAGTCTTTGCTGATGCTGGTACAAACCTTGCTTCCAACATCTCTTTGAATTGATTCCAAGTGATTTCATTCTCATTCCTTCCTGCTATGATTACTTCCCACCAGCCTAAAGCTACTCCTTTTAGCTGTCTTGAAGCCACTTGCCTCTTTCTTTGATCATCAAGTTGCATGTCATTGAAAATTCTTTCCAATGTTCTCAACCATGTTTGAATTTCCATGACACTCTCTGTCCCTTCAAAGCTTTTGCCTCCTAGATGAGTATATGTCTTAAGTAATTTTGAGAGTTCTTCATAGGGATTTTCTTGCCTTTGTCCTGCCCCATCCCTAAATGCTCTCACCAAGTCTTGCAGATTGACCATTGGTGGTGCATGGGAAGATCCTGCTCCCTGATTTGGTGGTCTCCCTACCATAGTTTGCTAATAATAATTTACATAGCTGGTTAGTTTGATTAGTAATTTTATTATTTCAGTGGTTTTTTTTTCTTCACACTGAGCACATTGTTATATATATATTTAGTTCCTTTTTAATTTTATTTCTATCTAAGAACTTGATCCTTACTTCTCTATGTTAAATAACATAGCTCTGATACCAACTGAAATGACCCTCCTATTTCTACTCTAATTTCATAAGGAATTTTTTTTTTAAGGTAAAGAGGATATATAAATATATAGATATATCATCCATTGCAAATATAATTCTCAGGGTCAATATCTTTCTCCAATAAACCAAAATATATCCAGGATCACAATAATCAACCAATATAAATATATCAGTACATTCACAAAGATAAGCACATACATGTGAGGATGTATATGCCTCTCTTGTTTGAATCAGAGTTCTGGAAAACAAGAGGATGTTGGATTGCTAATTTATTTTTTTATTTTTTTTGACCAAACAATCCACTGGAAACATACACATTAGTCTGTTTATACTAACTAAAAAAAGTGATCAAGTAATAATCAGTAGTAAACAAGCTTTTAATATAGATGTTTGAGTTAAGTTCTGAATAGTGACAAATTCAGTATAAAAGAAAGTGGATCCTAAGGGAACACAAGCAACATCTAGGCGTAATGGAAACGCGCCTAACTTATACACGAAAGGTCACGAGTTCGAGTGCTATGCTGGTCGGTTCAAACACAATTTTTGGTTTTTTTTTTCCTGTACAGTTTGCAATCTATTATCTACCTATATCTGCACATATATATATACTTTATTTTTACCTATAATCCATCATACAAAACAATAATTCTTGCTTAATTATTTTTGAAACCCATCCCTATAACCTGGAAGGCTTCAGGATTGATATGAGTTAAGAGTCTGGTTCTTGGGTTTTGAGGATGATAGAAGTGTTTATCATTATTCAGGTTTGTATTTCTTCTTATAAGATCTGTCTGACATTTAAAATGCATTTGGTTAAAATCTGAGTGAAATTCAGATTCCTATTACAAGTGCAAAGAAAAAGATGTGGTGATGTTTGCACTAAACATATTTATGTGCATATATATCTGCAACTATTTGAATCTGGCTTCCATCTACCTTATTACAGATCCTTTCTTTAATTAAAAATAGGACAGGAAACATTTGTATGGAACAAGTTTAATTATGGAAACCTTGCAGCCAAATAAAAGCATTCAACCTATGCCTATTTCTTTTGTATACATATGCCATAGTAGAAAATAAAACCATTTAATTTTCTAAAAAATCAACTATCCTGATTTTCCAAAACTTAAATCCTTTCCAAAGATTCATGATTTACTAAGGCATTTAAAAAAAGTAACCATTCAATTTTAACATGGTGTTCTTGTTAAATCCACCTACAAGATTTCGATTAACTTTTAAACATCTCAGAAATTTAACTAGGTTCATAGATTCCAGATACAAGTCAAATTCTTAACAAAATACTTAACAAAATATCCCTCCAATATTCAACACTTAGTACAAGTAGCAATTTAAGTTATCAATACATGCAGATTTCAACATTTAGGCTCTTATCTAACTAAGTTTAGCATGCTATATCTTCTTCTCAAGGCCTTGCTCCTACTCCTATTTAGTTGCTGCAATCCCTGAAAAAGCATTTGAAACTGCCTCATTTTAATTGAGACACCCCAGATGCCATTAGCACACTAGGGTCAGACACATGTCTGGTATGAGAAAATTCACAAAAGCAATTTGTTAATTAGGTTAAAATCAAGTTAAGTACAAATACATAAGGTTCTGTCCTTTGGAATCAGGTAAATACTTGTGTGCATGCTCTGTGTCATTGTGCATGTGCACACTTTAACTTTCTTTCCAGAGACTACACATATGAATATGGCACATACATTCAAGCATACAACTCAATCATAGACAAACAATCATTCATACCAAACAGGAAAATAACTAATATGAGTTAAATCACTTATTCAATCCTCATATTTCAAATCTGGGAAAAACTCTAGTTTTCTCATCTGCTCAAGTATTATTTCCTTGGTATATTTATCTATCCTTGGTCTCATCTGCAATATTTATGAATCAATGGACACACTGTAATGAACTAATTCACTCCATTACACAAAGATCTCAGGACTTAAACAAGCCATGTGTCAACTTATGTTACTCAAGCACACAAGTCATTCCTGCAGTGTTCTTGACCCCAATCTCCTAATCAGGTTTTAGTTAATAATAACCCCTTTTGATTGTTCATGACCATACAGAAACAACAAGCAAACAACCATTGGTGACCACAAAATAAGGTTCTGTATATATATATAGATATTCATCCTGGTATATTTTTCTTTAAAGGAGTTTAGGCAGCTAACATTGGTTTATGGCTTCTGGGGGAGTTTTTCTTTTTGCAACCATTTGTGCTTGAGTTAAACTCAGGATGACCTAGTTTCACTGAATCACAAAATTTTGTTTGCTATTCATTTTTATTGAATCAGGAGCATCAGCACATAGGCAACCCTATTGCACCCCTAATTCCTTTCTATTTCAAGCCTCGGCACTTATACATGAGTATATTGCAGCTCAACATTATTTACATCTTTCTGGGTTGAGCCAAAACCAATACTACTTGCCTATTCTCAACATTTTATTTTCTGGGTATTTGTTTATATCCCTAATCATTAACATATCAGAGATCTGAGTGTATAAAACAGATATGTATACTAACAACACATAAAACTTTGTTATAATAAAACAAGTAATCAACCAAAGAAAATCAAAACATTTTCAGATTTAAATTCACAGATAAGCATTCATATATGAAAATACTCTTTTAAGAAAATACTTTTAACTGGCTGCCTACATTAGGACTTATTGCCTTAGATTTTTGAGTGAGTTTTCTCACCTAGCTCTCTCCTTTGTTTCCTTAATTAACTGATGAACTCCTGCTCTTATCCTCAAGCTCTCTTTCTTCCCTTGTCTTATGATTTCTGTGGTATTGTTTTTCTTCTCTTTTTTTTCAAAATTCTTTTCTGAGGAGAAGAGGAGGCTGCTGCATATACATGTATATATATACAGGGTCTCTCTTAGGGTTTTGGGTATTGGCTAAGTCCATTTTTGCCCACCAGAAAAATCATATTATCTGCATTTTAAACCCAAAGTTTTACCCCTTCCCGGCTTAATTTGGGTGAAGAGAAAAGTGGTTACACATTTTTTTCAAAAATTTGCTTTTCAGAAAATACTTTTCCCCCTTGTCTACAATCATGCTAAAAATGTGACTGGGTTTTGTTATTTATCTAATACTCTTTTCTATTTTTAGCTTTCATGCAAATGGTATGTACTTCCTTCATTTACTTATAAGAGAATTATTCCTTTTTATATCTCCATTCTTTTCATTTCTGCTTATATTAAAATGTGTCTGTATATTTTATTTCACTAGTTTAAACTCTAGTATTTTATTAACACATATATATTTGTATATAAGTCTTTCTGAAATAATTAGTATTCCCACCTATATATTCATACATCATTCTATACTGACACACACATGCACATGTACACTCAAAAATATCCAGTAGCATTCATATATACATTTACTTATGCATACTACTTTTAAGAATTTAATCTACATATATATACATATATATATATATATATTTCCATACACATCAATATGTATGTATTCTTGGAGTTCAGGGTTTTAGCTTATATTCATGTGCATTTCCTGTGCACACATGTACACACACTGATACACTATCAAGCTATATCAATTCCTCCTTCAAAGTTTATTTAAAAATTATTTTAAATTCATTTATATTTTTCAGGATAAATTCCTAAAATCTTGGGTCATTACACTTCAACTTTATTTTAGATCAGTTCTTCAAATTCCTTAATTTTCTATGCCAAAATCTCAAATCTTCTCGAAGTATTTTTGAACTCAGATTTTCAACTCAAAAAATACCTCTATTTTTTTTGACCATAACTTCCTCAAGACAGAAGCTTTTTGAGTAATTTTTTTTAGTGGAGAGAAATGAATTTGTAACAACTTTCTAGTTAGTCACTTTTACAGATTAAGTAATATTCTGGTCCGAATATTTTCTTAAAAATGACATAGTTTCAGGTTTGTCCGTAGTTTGGATTTTGGGTTGTTTGGAAGTTGGAAGTAGTTGAAACTTGTTTATTGATTCGTGTTCGTGTCTAAGCTTTGTTGGATTTGCTTTGCATTTGGATCTTTGCTAGGAATCTCCATATTTCTCCATTTTTATCAGCGCCTTCGTAGCCACGAAAGGTGAGCAAACACTCACAACTACTAGATTTTCTTATGTTAGTTAAATTGAATTTATGATGTGATTAGAAATTGATTGGTTGCTGTTTAGTATATTTTAAATTGTCATTCTAGTTAAATATGACTTTTATTGAATTTAATTGCCATTTAATTTAATATTGAAATTTAAATTGCTTGTTAAATACCTGTTAATGATAACCAGTAAATTGTTGGTAGTTATTGGTTGATTTCAATGATGATTGTGCCGTATGTTCAATTGTTGATATTTGGGTGATTGGATGGATGTTATTGGTTGATATTTTGGATGATTGGATGTTATTTATGTCTACTATCTCCGTTATCCCTATGGGTTGAAATGATACATGCCCGAAAGATCTTATAGATTAGGGGAAAATCGTTATGGGTTGAAATGATAAACCCGAGCAATTTTCATTGATTTGGAAATGTTGATTTTTGATACTGGTTGAAATGACATATACCCATATAATTTCTTGAATTTGGATTTTATTTGGAATTGAATTATTTGAAGGGTTTAAGTTAATTCAAACTTCGGATTTGTTTTAATTAGATGATTAAGATTGATATTTCGAATTATTTGAAACCCTTTAAATAATTATATTCACGTTGTACACTTGATAGAAGATAAAAATCCCGTAACATCTATGAAACCATTGCACTAATTTTCTATTTTACTTATTTTGATCTGACTTATATAAGATCTTTTAGTTCTGACTCGAGTGTTTTGTCTTTTCATTACGCTCGGGTCAGTCTGAGCTTTTTCAGTGTATTGAAGACTATTTTCTGGAGGACGAAGACGAAGATTTAGTATATTATTGGTATTTATTATTCCATTGCATTCTGTGTTTCACTGCATTATTTGTTTATTTTTGATGTATGTATAACTCTGATTTGAATTGTAAAAGTGGAATCAAATGTTATTTGTAAAACAACTTCATGAATTGTTTATTTGATTATTATATTTTGTCATTCTGCTGTGAGATTCTGTGTTTTGTTTTCCTTTTTTTCTTATTTACCCCATTAACAATCCTCCTTTTTGTATGGTTTGAGTCTGACATGTGTGGTTTATTGTCGATTTAAACCATCCAAAAAGGTGGGTCGTTGCAGTTGGTATCAGAGCCAGGTTTAGACATACCTTAGCCTGTTGGGGGTAACTCGTTAGAGGTAGGGTAGAATATCCTAGAATGAGTTGTCTGAGTGTATATACGAGAGCGCGTATTTGTTAGTGTTATAAAATGTTTATATAAATTTTGAAATGAAATAATTTTTCCTAATATTATATGTTATATATGAAGGAATAATTTTTTTATAACTATTATAGTTATTTGTAATGTGTTTGATTTGTGAAATGGTAATATTTAATTATTATCATTTATTGTTGATTTTTTGTATTTAGTCAGTTTATAAGCATTGGCTAATTATTGTTGATTTAATTTATGGACTAAACACTAGTTTAGTAATGGTGTATTAAATAGAATAAAATGAATAATTAGAATATTTGGTTATGAAATTGAAATGTTTGGTTGTGAATATTGTTGTTTGTTGATTGGTAGTTTCAACTATTGAAGTAAAATGGAATAACCGGATATTTTGGATAGTCGAAACTTCTGAATTAATATACGAGTTGAAATGTAAGTGAATTTTTGTTGAATTATGTAGTTGAATTTGGTAACCTTAAATTGAAAGCAAGTGAAAAAGTTTAAATTTGTTATATCTATGTTAGTAAATGAATAGAATTGTTGTATACATTATTGGCATGTAATGTAATAATATACAAGTGTGAACTTTAAGCCCTGGCATGTTTAAATCGAAATTGTGATTAAGGAAAAGCTATAAATGAGATTTTAAAAAAGTGTTATGAACTTAATTAAATTTATGAAATGTGGCATAAATAAAATTGAAAAGTGAGTAAAAACTAATTGGATAAACGAATATGAACTAAAAGTGAAATGATTTTAAATAAAGTCACGACTTGTAAATTGTTTATGAAATAAATGGATGTTGCAATAAATGTAGTATTAAATGAGAAATATTACATGTGAAATTGAATTTAATTTAAAAATGAAGAGAAATACAAGCAATGTTATGAGAATGAATATATTAATGTTTTATATTAAATGGGGAAATTCTGTGAAACAAATATTAAAGTATGAAGTGATATTTGTGTTAATCAATGAGATTAATAATGAATTTAAATCAAAATGTAATTGTAACGACCCAGAATTTCCGTCATTTGAAATTCGTATATTTAATTAATTTTAAATATTAATAAGTAAGATTTGGAAGTCGAATTAATTTAATTTCGATATAGTGATTTAATTGGACAATTAAATTATTAATTTAATATTTGAAATTCCAGAAATAATTGGAAATTGGGTTTAATGTGTATAAAAATGATTTAAAGAGTTATATTAAATCATATTGGAGTTATAATGATGTTTGTAAACTTTTAAAATTGAATTAAAAGTTAAATTGTGAAAATTGATTATTTTAATATTTAATTGTCGACTAAAAATAGTCATTTTTCAAACAGTCTCGGATTTCAACGAAACCAGTTTCATCGGATCCATAATGTGAAATTATTGTAAGATTTCAAATTTCGTGTCAATCGGAGTTGTTGTTTGTCCGGGGCGAGCCAAAATGCATCGAAATCGGTTTAATCGGTTTAATTTTAATTTGATCGTTTATTTCCGTAACTCTCACATACGATCGAATTAGCTCCCGAAACACGTTCCATTGTGTTCGGAACGCGGGGTAAACCTTAGAAATGCCAACCGGCTCGCTCGATTTGGAGTTCGGAAAATTTCGGATGAATAGTGTTTTGTGAAATTTTCTATAAAAGGACTCATTATCTTCATTTTTCACAAACCCTAGTCTAGCTAGGTCTGGCCGCCAGTGATGAATTCAATGGCCGGAAAAGCTCTTAACTTCTTCCTCATTTTTCTCTCCATCCACTCCTCTTTAGCAAAATCTTCCAACACGAGAGTCGTAGAGCTCGTCGAACTCTACGAAGTGGACGGCTATGATAGAAAATGGAACTCCGGATCGTCATCAATTTGAGCACGAACGCGCGAGATTCATGCACGTCATTCGACAACAAATGACAACCGAGATCCATAATATTTTGGGCGGTGGTAGGCCTCGCGTAGGCGCGTGGAGTGGTGGTGTTTGATCGATGTGAAGGTGATAGATGGTGGTCGCGTTTTGGAGGGATGAAGGCGGCTCCTTTGGGTTCTCGCGTGCGTGCTCTACTGGGGAAGAAAGCAACACATGGTTCAGATTCTAGGGCTTCAAAATGCACGGCCAGATCTAAGTTAGGTTAAAAATAATAAAAGGAATTTGTAAATTGAATTTATATTAAATTGTTTAAACTTTAAAATATCATATCTGCTTGATACGAGGTCGGAAAATTACGAAACAAAATGCGTTGGAATCGTTTCGACGAGCTCTTCGCAATGGAGATGGTTTGGGATCATTTGGAGTTAGTGAAAATTTTGAGTAAAATTAAACGCGTGTTTAATTTTATTCGAAATAAAATACTGCAACCGTTATTGAAAGCAAGGGAAGAACTTCTCACTCAATCGAATGTTTTGTTTCGATTTAAATTTTAAATAGTTAGATTTAAAATTGTTGATAGTGTTGATTGTGATGATTGAATGATGATTGCTATTTATTGTGTTAAATAGACCCTATACGCCGTATATTAAGCGGAGGTTATTTAATAAAAACATATACCGCGATAATTTCACATTGAGTGGAATTAGTATTATATATGTATTTGGAGTTGATTTCCTGCATTATATAGCGGATGAGACCCTATTGCGCCACATAATAGCGGATAGTATTTTATAAATCCCATATACCGCGATAATTTCACATTGAAGTGAAATTGGTATTGTGCTAACATCTGTGGATGTAGGGAAACAGGTTGGAGGGATCCAACTGGATTCATCAAATATTTGAATTTATTTCAATATTGTGTGTTGATTCATTTATAATCGCCGTGTGATTATATTGTGATTGGATTTGTTGATGGCTATAATTTAGCCAAATATATTTTGGTATTGTTGTATACCAGAAATGAGTAAAAATTGGATTTTCGAAATTAAAGTTGAATATTTATCGAAAAAATTAGTTTTGATAATTGGATAAATTAAAAGGAGTTTTAAAAGATAAAGTCTTATTTTTGAACTGTATTGAATTAAATTTCAAATATGGAAAAAGGGCTTAATAAATGGATTTCGAAAATATTATTTATAAGTTGAAGAAATTATTTAAAAATTTGGATTTTTGAATAGTTGGGAAGTAAAGGAATTTATCTTCTTTAAAGGGAATTTATTTTATAAAAGAAATAAATTTAGAAATCCATCTGGTAATTGATTTTTGGTGTTTTGAAATAAATTTGAAAATCAGTTTGAAATTAATTGATTATTAATTTACTATAACTAGTAAAATTGATTTATAGAAATTTATCTGATTTGAATTAATCAGATAATTTAATTAATCCTATCTATGGATGTTTGGATTATATTGGATGTTGAATTGTTTGATATCCCTGTTGTGTGATGCTTTATGATACATCCTGTTTTGTGTGATTTATTCATCTATGATATGAATATCTGTGATCCGTGAATGAAAGATAAGCGTTATATTTATACCGCTTATCAATTATCTTGTTATATTTGATCTGGAATGGTTGAATGTTGTTGCACTATTGTGTTAAACCCATGGACTACACAATACACACACAAATGTGGATTTCACGTGGAAATCGGTTAAGTCACAGATTTTTATCAATTTTGAAAAATTGAATTTTGAATCCAAAATAGTTTTGGAATTGAAATTGAAAGTTTTGAAATGAGTTTCGGAAATAAAAGTTATTTTAAATAACTTAATAGAATTGGAATTTAAATCATTTGATTTAAGTTTGAATTCAATATTTTGAAATTGAATTCGATGATTTGGGAATTTTGGTTAAAAGATTTTATAATGATAAAAGGTGTTTATATGGGTTTTTAACCATTTAAAATATGTTTTGGAAATTTAATTTATAATTCAAGTTTTATACTTGAATGGCTTTAAACTGTGTAATGGTAACCAGTTTTTCCCAAAACGAAAACTATCTGTTTTCAAATAATAATAACTTTCATGAAGTGAAAAGATTTCCAATTTGTATCGAAACAATTCAAGTTGAAATGAAATTGTAAATAGTTTGGAAAACTATGAATTAACCTTTGTGAAGATGATTAAACTTTATTTTGAAATAAAAGAGTATTTCAAATGGTGTATCTTTTATATTATAAAAGACTTGAATTGTGAATATTTTTGAAAGCTATAAATTAAATCTTGATTTTAAGATTTAATGGGTTAATCAAATTGAAATGGAAATTGAGTTGGAAATCTGTGAATGAATCTTTGTGAAAATGGGTAAACTTTGTGAAGTAAATCTTTTTGTTTAAAGATTCAAAATGGTAATTTGTTTAAACCATTTAAAGGAAAGGATTTGGGTAATAAGTTGTGACTTAATTGAAATCCCTATATCCATATGTTTTTAAAATATTGTGCTCACTATTCGGGTTAGCCGGGAAAAGACCTTTGTGTCATATAACCCATTCCGAATTAGTGATACGACGATATGGATCGTATTGAAGACCGGTGGTGAAGACCGGGTATTTGTGAAAATGATAGGATGACCTATCGATTGTCTCTGCACCGTTAGCTACGGTATAGAGATTTCCTTTGTGATGGGAAGTTTTATCGGGATTGTGAATACCCGGATTGCAAGGGCTTCTTTGGAAGTGCCTTCGGTTCTGTTCGAACCCGGAACAGACTTGTATGGTTACATGTCTGACATTACATTTTGAGATATAAAGCTGATTTCTTTCAAATACATTTCTGTTGGTGGCGGAGAATTTATTCTCTTAGCTTAACACCCTTCTCTGAGACGTACGAGCTCAGAGGTTATGTAGTTGAAATTTATCAGTGATATACTCCCAATTTGGTAATGTGGCATGCTAAGTGTTGCCGTGTGATGATAATTTATTGATCATTTGTGATCAAAGCGTGGCTTTGTGAAAAAGCGTAGCTTTGTGGACGAGACTTCGTCAGACCTCACAACCCGGAAATGGTCGAAACAGGAAAGATGCGGCAAGGTTTCAGGGGTAGCGCCCCTAGGGTATGACCATTCCTTCTGGAAAAGGGTAGTATCATGGTATGGAGCCCAAATACTTACTCATGTTGACACACTTTATTTATTATGTGTGATGTTGATTACCGAGCACTCGGATAAAGGTCCCAAAGGACCGGGGGTGGCATATCTCAGGTTTACTGCCCGGGAAGGGAGTAATCGGCCTTGTGTTGGCAGAGAGCAGGTTGTCTCTCAGAGCGTCCCGCCAGAGGCATTCCTACGTGGCATAGGAAGTTCCTTAGCCTGACCATTTGTTGGAAATCCATTTTCCAATACGAACCCAGTACGGTTTTAGTTGTAGAACCCGCCATTTACTTATGGTGGTCACCACTGTTTAGATGGTAGCTATAGTAGGCATACGATACTGGTCGTATGTTGGCTAAGATTAATATTATACTTTTGAAATGTTTTCTGCACTATGCACTAATAATAATATCAAAAATGATTTGATTTGCGTAGTAAGCATGTTTGACTATCATAAGAAGAAATCTCCTCCAATTCTGCGTTTGCATTGTGTGTGTGGCGGGAGGTCTTCATTTTCCAAAAGCATTGCGAATATTTTCCACTTCTATTGTTGTTGTTGTTTTAAAGATGAATAACTGTTTTAAGTTCTCACACCAGTCACCATGACTGACCTGGAGTTTATTGTTTCCTTCCTAAACTCTGGGTGTCCACAAATTTCCACACGGGCAGTCTAGAGTCAGGTTATCAGGTCATTCTGGATTCGAGATGCTGTGGAGCTCAGTGGCGAGCAGGATGGCGAGACGTAGCATTTGTATATGATATTATTTATTCCGTTGTGTATTCTGTATGAGGACAAGTTTATATAACTATCCATTGATGTTTTGTGTTGTATATTTTTGTGTAAACTCTGATGATGATGTAATGTATAAAATGATATAGTTCTTTGATTTAAAGATTATTCATTTATCTATTATATGTTATTCCGCTGCGATATGTGAGATTCTGATATTGTTCTGTGTTTTTTTTGTTTCTTCTTCCTTTTTCTTCTGTTTTTTTTCTACCTCTTCTTTTTCTCCATAATAATTCGATTTTCCGGCATTCGATTGCTCGGCAGTTGATACAGTGGACATATTAATGTCGATTTTCGAGCGATGAAAAATCGCGTTCGTTACATTTAGTATCAGAGCATATGGTTAAGCGATAACCATGGCTCTGTTGGGTATTACTCATTAGAGATAGAGTCAGTAGTACTCTAGAATGAGTGTGAGTGTAATAATAGATATGAGCGCGTATTTGTTAGTGAATATGAAATTGTTTTATATTGTGTTTGCTTATCCGTTGAGCTGTTTGTGAATTCTGGTCGGTATGTGGGACGTCATATTATCGATAGGGGTTTCTAAACACTTAAACGAGGCAAGTCGACATAGTATCATTTTAAATTGGGTAAATGAAATAATTTTACCTCGATTATATTTTGTATATGAAGGAAATAATTTTTCAGAATTATTGAAGTATATATAAAAAATTGAATTGTTTGGTTGTTGAAAATGTGAATATATCTAAATTAATGAAAGTTGTTTGAATAATCTAAATAAAATAACAATTGTAAAAGAATGAAGTATATAAGCAAATGAATTATTAAGTATGGAATTATAATTAATATGATTTGCAATTGTGAAATAATCTTGTATAAGTAAAGTCGAATAGTGAATTATATGAGAAAATTTATAAATGTGATTTATAAATAAAGGAAATTTTGAAAGAATTTAAAGCACTGAATTCACTAGTGTTGCTTGGAAATAATAAGGGTGATGACTGCAGTATCATCAGTATCATTTTCAAGTTTCTGTGTGATGAATTTTTTACCATAGTAAATTGAAAATTGAAGTGTTGTTGTGATAAACAAATTTGAAATTAAAATCCAAATTGTAATTGATAATTATAAGAGAAATGAGTTTTATACTTATAATATGATTTGGAAGTTGAATAATAAGTTGTATAACTTATAAAATGAGAAGATGTAAGTGAAACCAAATGATAAAAATGGTTAAACAATTTTGTTAAGAAAAACAAAAATCTGAATTGGATTTATAAGTGGAAATTTAAGTTAAGTTAAACAAATGATGTTTAATTGGAATATAACTTAAGTGATGATTAAATGAAGTTAATTTTGGTATCGAAGTAAGATTAATAAAATGAATTCATTAAATGAATGTGAACTTGAGTTATATAAATGAAATTCAACTTTATTTGTAAAGTGAATTAGCAATTGAATTAATAAATGGATTGAATGTTAATCAATCGAATGAAAATAAATTGATATGGAATAATGAAAATAAGTGTTAATTCATTAAAGCTAACGTAATTGGAAATTGAATGAATTGAATGGAAACCAATTTAATATTAAACCAACTGGAATTAAAAGTGTTGAACCAAATTGAAAGTAAATTTAATAATTTGGTTGTGTTGATTATACATTGGTTGTTATATGATTGTTGGTTGATTGTATATAGTATAATTCATTAAGTGTTAATGAAATTGAATTAATCAAATTGAAAGCTATGTAATTGAATTTGAATTGAAAGTAAATTAATGTGAATTGGTTGTAAGCAATTAAAATTTGTATCGAAACCTTATAAATTTCTTATGGGAATTATTTGATTGCATTGCTTATGGAAACTTTGTATTTGTTATTGAAAATTAATGAAACGTAAAAGAATTTTCTATATATGTCACTTACGTGTTTAAACTGAGTAAGTACAGGTATGGTGGCTGCCGTTCGACTGGTTTGGTTGCGCTAAAATGCTAAATAAATAGCTACTTTGCTTAAAAATGCTAAAAGGTACGCCTACGCAATAAAAATAGGAAATATGAATTGTTTTTCTGCTTTTCCGACCGGGTGGGTCGATGTATATATATTTATGTCTATTGTGATCCTACTACGACCGAACCGCGCAAAGGAGAAGCTGGCAAATTTTTTTGAAAATTTAAGGCGTTAGAAAAATTTTGAAAATTTTGGAAACTTTTTGTTAATGAAAAGTCAATTTCCAAATTGTAATGAAAATATAGGAATTGAACTAGAAAATGGAAACCATTGTTTTAGTTGAAGTTAAAGTATTGGAAAAAGGTGAATATAAAATTTTCACGAAATGGATTTCTGAAAAGTTAATGGATTTTGGGCATTTTTCCTACTTTGCAATTTCGAGGATGAAATTCTTTTAAGGGGGGAAGTTTGTAACGACCCAGAATTTCCGTCATTTGAAATTCGTATATTTAATTAATTTTAAATATTAATAAGTAAGATTTGGAAGTCGAATTAATTTAATTTCGATATAGTGATTTAATTGGACAATTAAATTATTAATTTAATATTTGAAATTCCAGAAATAATTGGAAATTGGGTTTAATGTGTATAAAAATGATTTAAAGAGTTATATTAAATCATATTGGAGTTATAATGATGTTTGTAAACTTTTAAAATTGAATTAAAAGTTAAATTGTGAAAATTGATTATTTTAATATTTAATTGTCGACTAAAAATAGTCATTTTTCAAACATTCTCGGATTTCGATGAAACCAGTTTATCGGATCCATAATGTGAAATTATTGTAAGATTTCAAATTTCGTGTCAATTGGAGTTGTCGTTTGTCCGGGGCGAGCCAAAACGCTTCATAATCGGTTTAATCGGTTTAATTTTGATTTGATCGTTTATTTCCGTAACTCTCACATACGATCGAATTAGCTCCCGAAACACGTTCCATTGTGTTCGGAACACGGGGTAAACCTTAGAAACGCTAGCCGGCACACTCGATTTGGAGTTCGGAAAATTTCGAATGAATAGTATTTTGTGAAATTTTCTATAAAAGGACTCATTATCTTCATTTTTCACAAACCCTAGTCTAGCTAGGTCTGGCCGCCAGTGATGAATTCAATAGCCGGAAAAGCTCTTAACTTCTTCCTCATTTTTCTCTCCATCCACTCCTCTTTAGCAAAATCTTCCAACACGAGAGTCGTAGAGCTCGTCGAACTCTACGAAGTGGACGGCTATGATGGGAAATGGAGCTCCGGATCGTCGTCAATTTGAGCACGAACGCGCGACATTCGTGCACGTCATTCGACAACAAATGACAACCGAGCTCCACAATATTTTGGGCGGTGGTGTGCCTCGCGTAGGCGCGTGGAGTGGTGGTGTTTGATCGATGTGAAGGTGATAGATGGTGGTCGCGTTTTGGAGGGATGAAGGCGGCTCCTTTGGGTTCTCGCGTGCGTGCTCTACTGGGGAAGAAAGCAACGCATGGTTCGGATTCTAGGGCTTCAAAATGCACGGCCAGATCTGAGTTAGGTTAAAAATAATAAAAGGAATTTGTAAATTGAATTTATATTAAATTGTTTAAACTTTAAAATATCATATCTGCTTGATACGAGGTCGGAAAATTTCAAAAAAAATGCGTTGGAATCGTTTCGATGAGCTCTTCGCAATGGAGCTGGTTTGGGATCATTTGGAGTCAGTGAAAATTTTGAGTAAAATTAAACGCGCGTTTAATTTTATTCGAAATAAAATACTGCAACCGTTATTGAAAGCAAGGTGAGAACTTCTCACTCAATCGAATGTTTTGTTTCGATTTAAATTTTAAATAGTTAGATTTAAAATTGTTGATAGTGTTGACTGTGATGATTGCTATTTAATGTGTTAAATAGACCCTATACGCCGTATATTAAGCGGAGGTTATTTATTAAAAACATATACCGCGATAATTTCACATTGAGTGGAATTGGTATTATATATGTATTTGGAGTTGATTTCCCGCATTATATAGCGGATGAGACCCTATTGCGCCGCATAATAGCCGATAGTATTTTATAAATCCCATATACCACAATAATTTCACATTGAAGTGAAATTGGTATTGTGCTAACATCTGTAGATGCAGGGAAACAGGTTGGAGGGATCCAACTAGATTCCTCAAATATTTGAATTTATTTCAATATTGTGTGTTGATTCATTTATATTCGCCCTGTGATTTTTATTGTGATTGGATTTGTTGACGGCTATAATTTAGCCAAATATATTTTGGTATCGTTGTATACCAGAAATGAGTAAAAATTGGATTTTCGAAATTAAAGTTGAAAATTTATCGGAAAATTTATTTTTGATAATTGGATAAATTAAAAGGAGTTTTAAAAGATAAAGTCTTATTTTTGAACTGTATTGAATTAAATTTCAAATATGGAAAAAGGGCTTAATAAATGGATTTCGAAAATATTATTTATAAGTTGAAGAAATTATTTAAAAATTTGGATTTTTGAATAGTTGGGAAGTAAAGGAATTTATCTTCTTTAAAGGGAATTTATTTTATAAAAGAAATAAATTTAGAAATCCATCTGGTAATTGATTTTTGGTGTTTTGAAATAAATTTGAAAATAAATTTGAAATTAATTGATTATTAATTTACTATAACTAGTAAAATTGATTTATAGAAATTTATCTGATTTGAATTAATCAGATAATTTAATTAATCCTATCTATGGATGTTTGGATTATATTGGATGTTGAATTGTTTGATATCCCTGTTGTGTGATGCTTTGTGATACATCCTGTTTTGTGTGATTTATTCATCTATGATATGAATATCTGTGATCCGTGAATTAAAGATAAGCGTTATATTTATACCGCTTATCAATTATCTTGTTATATTTGATCTGTGATGGTTGAATGTTGTTGCACTATTGTGTTAAACCCGTGGACTACACAATACACACACAAATGTGGATTTCACGTGAAAATCGGTTAAGTCGCAGATTTTTATCAATTTTGAAAAATTGAATTTTGAATCCAAAATAGTTTTGGAATTGAAAGTTTTGAAATGAGTTTTAGAAATAAAAGTTATTTTAAATAACTTAATAGAATTGGAATTTAAATCATTTGATTTAAGTTTGTATTCAATATTTTTAAATTGAATTCGATGATTTGGGAATTTTGGTTTAAAAGATTTTATAATGATAAAAGGTGTTTATATGGGTTTTTAACCATTTAAAATATGGTTTTGGAAATTTAATTTATAATTCAAGTTTTATACTTGAATGATATTAAACTGTGTAATGGTAACCAGTTTTTCCCAAAACAAAAACTATCTGTTTTCAAATAATAATAACTTTCATGAAGTGAAAAGATTTCCAATTTGTATCGAAACAATACAAGTTGAAATGAAATTGTAAATAGTTTGGAAAACTATGAATTAACGTTTGTGAAGATGATTAAACTTTATTTTGAAATAAAAGAGTATTTCAAATGGTGTATCTTTTATATTATAAAAGACTTGAATTGTGAATATTTTTGAAAGCTATAAATTAAATCTTGATTTTAAGATTTAATGGGTTAATCAAATTGAAATGGAAATTGATTTGGAAATCTGTTAATGAATCTTTGTGAAAATGGGTAAACTTTGTGAAGTAAATCTTTTTGTTTAAAGATTCAAAATGGTAATTTGTTTAAACCATTTAAAGGAAAGGATTTGGGTAATAAGTTGTGACTTAATTGAAATCCCTATATCCATATGTTTTTAAAATATTGTGCTCACTATTCGGGTTAGCCGGGAAAAGACCTTTGTGTCATATAACCCATTCTGAATTAGTGATACGCCGATATGGATCGTATTGAAGACCGATGGTGAAGACCGGGTATTTATGAAAACGATAGGATGACCTATTGATTGTCTCTGCACCGTTAGCTACGGTATAGAGATTTCCTTTGTGATGGGAAGTTTTATCGGGATTGTGAATACCCGGATTGCAAGGGCTTCTTTGGAAGTGCCTTCGGTTCTGTTCGAACCCGGAACAGACTTGTATGGTTACATGTCTGACATTACATTTTGAGATATAAAGCTGATTTCTTTCAAATACATTTCTGTTGGTGGCGGAGAATTTATTCTCTTAGCTTAACACCCTTCTCTGAGGCGTACGAGCTCAGAGGTTATGTAGTTGAAATTTATCAGTGACATACTCCCAATTTGGTAATGTGGCATGCTGAGTGTTGCTGTGTGATGATCATTTATTGATCATTTGTGATCAAAGCGTGGCTTTGTGAAAAAGCATAGCTTTGTGGACGAGACTTCGTCAGACCTCACAACCCGGAAATGGTCGAAACAGGAAAGATGCGGTAAGGTTTCAGGGGTAGCGCCCCTAGGGTATGACCATTCCTTATGGAAAAGGGTAGTATCATGGTATGGAGCCCAGATACTTACTCGGGTTGACACACTTTATTTATTATGTGTGATGTTGATTACCGAGCGCTCGGATAAAGGTCCTAAAGGACCGGGGGTGGCATATCTCAGGTTTACTGCCCGGGAAGGGAGTAACCGGCCTTGTGTTGGTAGAGAGCAGGTTGTCTCTCGGAGCGTCCTGCCAGAGGCGTTCCTACGTGGCATAGGAAGTTCCTTAGCCTGACCATTTGTTGGAAATCCATTTTCCAATACGAACCCAGTACGGTTTCAGTTGTAGAACCTGTCATTTACTTATGGTGGTCACCACTGTTTAGATGGTAGCTATAGTAGGCATACGATACTGGTCGTATGTTGGCTAAGATTAATATTATACTTTCGAAATGTTTTCTGCACTATGCACTAATAATAATATCAAAAATGATTTGATTTGCGTAGTAAGCATGTTTGACTATCATAAGAAGAAATCTCCTCCAATTCTGCATTTGCATTCTGTGTGTGGCGGGAGGTCTTCATTTTCCAAAAGCATTGCGAATATTTTTCACTTCTATTGTTGTTGTTGTTTTAAAGATGAATAACTGTTTTAAGTTCTCACACCAGTCACCATGACTGACCTGGAGTTTATTGTTTCCTTCCTAAACTCTGGGTGCCCACCAATTTCCACACGGGCAGTCTAGAGTCAGGTTATCAGGTCATTCTGGATTCGAGATGCTGTGGAGCTCAATGGCGAGCTGGATGGCGAGACGTAGCATTTGTATATGATATTATTTATTCCACTATGTATTCTGTATGAGGACAAGTTTATATAACTGTCCATTGATGTTTTGTGTTGTATATTGTTATGTAAACTCTGATGATGATGTAATGTATAAAATGATATAGTTATTTGATTTAAAGATTATTCATTTATCTATTATATGTTATTCCGCTGCGATATGTGAGATTCTGATATTGTTATGTGTTATTCTGTTGTTTCTTCTTCCTTTTTCTTATGTTTTTTTTTCTACCTCTTCTTTTTCTCCATAACAATTCGATTTTCCGGCATTCGATTGCTCGGCAGTTGATACAGTGGACATATTAATGTCGATTTTCGAGCGATGAAAAATTGCGTTCATTATAGTAATGGTGATGAAACAAATTGGAATAAGTACGTAAGTTGTACATATATTGTTTTATTCGCATAATTAATTTGATCCGGATTTGAGTACACAAGTTCGAGGTGAATTATACCATTTTGTATTAGGATTTTTCATTCGATTCTTGATGGCGAATATTTGATATGGATTTTTGATTTGATTCTAAAATTCTTTATTATAGTGTATGGCTATGAAAGGAGAATGATGGTTTCTAGTCAAGAAACCTTATCAAAGTCCAGATTAGGAAAGTCGAATGAACAATACTAGTTCGAAAGCGAACTTGTGTGATCGAGCGAGTAATCGAATGTGATTTTGCGAAATATTGACATATGTACATCTTATGTTCTAATATTATTGATATGCTTTGACGTTGAAATTGAAAGTTGTTAGGTTGGATATTCTTTGTAATTTAAATTGGAATTTTTCTTTTATGCAAAACTACTATTAATTTAAAACCATTTTACAAAACTATTTTCTTTTATTTTTCTTATACAAACTATTTTACAAACTATTTTATTTACAAACTATTTTACAAACTATTTTATTTACAAACTATTTTACAAACTATTCTATATATAGAAAACTATTCTAAATTCAAAACCTTTTATAAAGCAAAGATGTTCAATCCCATATGGCTCTTCCTACAGCGAAATTGATTTTGGGAAAATTTGATTCTTATATAAGATGGACTATATATAAGTATATGGTGATTTGGAAGACTATTGATTTTGGAGGGTATTCGATCTAAAGAGATAAATCTTATATACAACAGAATTTATATAAGAATGATTTGATATATTCGAGACTATTGACTTTGGAAAGTACTCTATTTGAAAATAAAATCTTATATATAATGGAATTTATATAAGTGTGATAGTTGAAGTTATGATTTTGAAAGAGTACTATATATGTTATGTTATTATTTTGAAGTAAAAGGAATGGGGAAGTACCCTCCGTGAAGAAGTATAATATGATATGCTTCGACCCAGATGGACTTGTGAAATCCAGGAATGGATTCGACCGATAAACCCTAATATACTTGGGTGAATTCAGAAATGGATTCGAACCGATATGGTTGTCCGGACTTAAACTCGTGAGTTCCCCGGTTTTTTTCAGGGTAGATGGTTCTTTAGTTTACCCTATGGAGGCGCTTTTGATCCTGAGATCTGTTGTTTATGGATCTCTGTGTAGTTAAAGCGCCCTGCCGCTCCATTGCGTTTAAGGTGCGAAAAGTTGTAGCGGAGATATATCGGGGATAAAGCAGGATATAGCGGACGACTTTAAAAAGAGGAACGATGAACATTCTACATTAAAACGAGTAACAAGTAATACTTATTATTTCCCACCAAGCAAAACCAGTTATAATAAAGCAAAGATAAGCAAAGTTGACACTTAAAAAGTTAGAATTAGTTATAATAACCAATAGCGTATATCATTGTTACATCAACTTTGAAGTTACCATAAAACTTAAAAGCAAGACATTAAGCAAAATGCTTATTTATAGTAAATGGGGATATAGCGGGGCAACAAAATCGGGGATATAGCGGATTATTGCCGCAATATCGGGAATAATAGCAGATTCGCTATATTGGGCCGCTTTATAGGAATATCGTTACCCCAAAAGTCAGCTACGGGATATATCGGGGATATATCGGGGCAATATCGGGGAATTGACTGCATAGATGGATCTTTCGGGAAGGAATTGCATCCATTGCGTAAATCATTGAATCAGCAGTTACCACTGCAGTAGGGGTCGATGGTCCCTTGTTTAAGAAATGGCTATGATATTTTTCTGAAATCCGAAAGGTGGAAGGATCATCTGGAAAGTTTTGTGTCCATTGCGTAAACACTGGATCAGCAGCGGGCCACTGCTATCGTAACATCATCATTTGACATCAGATTTTGAGTGGTACTTCTCATACCTGTTTTTAAGTATTTTAACTGGGTGTTGAAATAGGTCTACTAAGTACTTGGAGATTTCTAGTCTTACGCCTGATTAACGTACGACCAGAGTCTGCAAAACGAGGATAAACCTGTTAAAACATCGAGTTATAAAAGTATTTTGATAAAGTATTATATAAAAGGATATCTCGGTCATTTTTTCCATTTCTAAATACTTTGAAATGTTTAAAATATTGTTTATTTATGTACAACATGGTTTAGTAGTAAATTATTAGTGTTGTAAATATTGTGAGAAGTTATTAATTAAATAAAACATATTTAAAGTTAATGATTATTGATTTATTAACGATGTAAGTATTTTGAGATTTAAAACTAATAGAATTTATAAATAATGGATTTAAGGTTTTCAATAACTTCCTTTTAAATATAAGTAATGATGTAAATAATTGATTTCAAATAGTTAACATATATTTATAAAGATGTTATTTAAAAATTTTGTATGTGGTATTTATAAATGAAGCAAGAAATTTTACAGATGAAATTTTTTCGTAAAGTATTAAAGTATTAAAATGATTGATTTGCAAATGAATTTTTCAAATGAATATTTCAAGTAAAATTTATATAAGTTTCTTTGAATGTATAATTTAAAGATATTATACAAATGAAAAAAAATGATTTGCGAAGTTTTATTTATAGTAATATACTTGACCAATAAATTTGAATCTCTATTTTGGAACTATGGTTTGAAATATTTACTTGATTTCAAAGCACAATTGTAATTTATAGGTTTATTGTAACATTCCCCCTTCTGACCGCTTCCAGTCGGTAATTAAACCAACTTGAAACGTTCAAAAAGACGAATTGTTATTTAGTTTATAAAGTTTAAACAGAATCAGCCACAGAAACACAGAATAATAATATTTCATTACTATAAATCTTTTTACATACATCAGAGTTTATACAATTTATTAAATTGATACAGCGGAATATCTCAAAATACAATTTTCTTGAAAACTACAGTGATTCTTTACTCTCTCTCTCTAACTTCGCTGCTCGAAAATCTTCAAGCTGTAAAATACTCGGTCTGACCCGAGTATTACATTCAAAATAAAATAATACACAGGTCAGTCTAATTCAAACTCAGTTATTAGTGCATAAAAGCAATAATAATGTAAATAGACGACAGTCACAATAATTCCCGTCTATCCGACTCTTTGAACAAAGAAATCGGATAACAGTATATATAACACTTAACAGTGTTAAACAATAAATCAGTAGATTTTAAATCATCAACAGAGATAAATAAACAATTTATCAAATCGACTAAATCAATTTAAAACAATTGAAATTGTCACTTTAAAACCATTAAAGTTTGATTGGCTGCCGTACACGCACGCGTGTACGGCCTCGCCAACTCGAGTGATAAATTTCCCAAAAGATCAACGAACCAAAAATCAAATGAAGATTCATATCTCAATGCCACGGCCTCAAATGTAAAAGCAGACAGACAGGGACAATGTGCACACCTGAACACGATGAAATTTCACAAATGATCACAAGGTCAAACCCAAATGGCTGGGTTCAATCACAAGGAAGTTTGAAAACAAATCCAAATATCTCAAGTGGTCAAGACAGCTATTTCATATGCAAGCTACCTCAACACAACTGTAAATCAACTCAAATGAATTCGAAAACAAACCAAATGCATTAGTGCCATGCAAACCAACAAGGCACGACTGCAACTAAAAAAACTAACTGCAGTCACAACTGAATACAAAGGGGCAAACTGCAACAAAAACTGCAGCCACCACAAAAATCACATAGGAGAAACTACTCAAAAGAAAGCAGAAACAACTGCATAATAAAACTGCAGTTGAACCAAGCAACATTTAGCATACATATGAATCGATTTCATATGTACACAAAACACCAAGGACAATTCAGCAAGGAAATGCAATAGCGAAAACAAATTCCAACAGGGGGGGAAACTGCAAAACACACGAATACAATGGTAAACTGCAACATGAATAGCAGCACATTCAAGGTGCACCAGACCAGTTCGAAATGAACAACATGGATAATTCCAGGGAAACAAAGCACATAAGGGCACCGGGGAGTATGCAACCCGACCATCAAAGTGCAGACAAAATGAAGTCAGTGCCAATAGTAATGACAGCAACTCCACCAAGTCGTAACTCAATCCCAAAATACAGTCAATCATTCCAAGAGAAAAAAAATGCAATTCGAACATACATATATACATATCAAATGATGCATATACATACATCACTGCATACATATGTATGAAGACTAGAATGCAACTGGGTGCAAACAGTCTCCAAAACATGAATGTACGAATTGTACATTTATATTTAATACTGTAACTGGACAGTATTAACTTCATAGTCTAGAACAAGGCAAATTGAACAACTACAAGTACAGGTAGCAGCAATAATGCAAACTACAATGTTATAGCAACAAGGTTCAGGTCATAATGGAGCAACTCGAGCTCGAGAATGATACAAAGCAAGATGAAAATTAAAACACGACCAGACACACATGCTCAAGTGTCAAGTCCAAATGCAGTGCAGGCATCAGACTAAAGCACAAATACATGGAACAATGCCAACTAAAGCAAACACATGATATGGGAATTGATCAAAACTCAACAGTGACTACAAGAGTGATATCAACATAAACAAAATCAAATCATTGAAGAAAAATCATTTCGAAACCGAGGCCAACATCATCACGTTTTTAAAGAAATCGAAATAACAGTTTTTCACAAAATCGACTTAATTGCAACTAGCCAACAGAGGGTACAAAACACAGTTAATGGCCGCAACAAATGACAGAGTATCAACATCAGAGACTTAGCATAAATTCAAGAATATATGCATACACACATACATATGTATGTATGCACATATATAGTCTTGAATAAACAGAAGTAAAGTACAACAAAATGGAACAGTGGACAGAACCATCAGACAAGAAATCAGACCAGTACAAAATTGACCAACTACAAAGGCAGTAGTGAGTGCAGACAAACCAAACTCAAGATTTCAGAATGCAATGGCCAAAGTTGATTCAACACAGGGCCAACTAAAATGAAATGAAACTAGATATTCCAAAACCAACATCAACCCAGTTCGAATAAACATAGGCAGCAAGCTCCAACATAATGCAGCAGTGCGTATGTATATATATATATATAACAAGCTTGTGGCACAGATGAACAAGACTCAACAATGCCAAAACCAGGGATCAGTAGGCAGGTTCAAAATCAAATCAGAGTTGTGGTAACCAATGTTGCCAACGAAACACTATATACATAAGTGTTCGAGGGAACATGGAATAATGACCAAGCAGCAACCATTTGGAAACTAGGCAAATAAACTCAAGTAAGGTATGTTTAAAGAAAACAGTGAATAGGAATCACAACATACATATATACGCACATACCTATCTCTATGTATATAGATATATATATATATGGTGACTAAGTGGACGAACTCAGTAACAAACCAATGTGCCAAGCCCATAAAATCAAAACCAAAACAAGCTTCAGAAATTCAAAACGAAATAACATGCTCACATTCGATACGAATGCAACACTAAAGCAAGAAAATGAACTATGCAACAGAGTGATGTGTATAACTCGAAGGCACGGTGTCAGATCAATGCAGGCACGAGTTATTAGATAATAGCGGTTTCAAAGCGACCCGGGCAAAAATCAAGGTAAATTTCCTTTTTTTCTTCTTCTTCGAGACAACAGAAAAATGCTCGAAGCCGGAGCCATGTCAACAACAAGTCGAACAAGTCAAAAACCAAACAGTGATGACTACGAAAAACAAACAGCCCAAAATCATCTGTAGCATCAAAACAAAATCGAATGGTCGAAGCCTAATATAAAAAAATCATCCAAAAATTCAAAGCGATGATAGCTCAAAATTCACACAATGAAATTCACGAATAAAAACAAGCTAGGAAACACTAGAAGCTTAAATTAGATGTGAGTGGGGGGGGAAACCACTCACCTTAGAACGAAGAGGTCGCGAGCGAAGAAAATCGAAGCGTCGATCAACTTAAATCGGCAGAAGCCCCAAATTTTGAAGACGAGGAAGAAAGAATGAGGCCGCCATTTTTTTTCGTTCTTTTCGTTATTTTTAGAACTAGGGTTTTGAATGAGAAAAAGGGGAAAGTCGTGGTTTTAACAAAGAAGGGGAAGGCGTAATTTTAGGCGGAAACAAAGGAAAAATCGCGTGTATTTGCAGAGGAAATCGTAGGTTTTCAGAAGGAAACGTGGTATAGGGTATGGGTTTAGGGTATGGGCTGGTATTTTTTTTCTTTTATTTTATTTTTATTATTCTTTTAATTAATAACTTATGTTATTTGTTTTATAAATAAAATTTACTCAATTTTAAAACCATCATCTATATTATTTCCATTTGCATATATCATATCTAATTTTTTTAAAATTAAAATACATTCCTCATATTTTAAACTTGATCAATTTGAACAATTTCACAAATTTAAATCAAAATTTAATTCAATTATAAATTTAAAATAGTTTAAAAATTCGGGATCGTTACAATCTTCCTTCCTTAAAACTTTTCGTCCACGAAAAGGAAAGGTTGTTAAAATTTCATTAATATTTATACCCTACTCAATTTTACTAAGCTTGAATCTTATTACAAATAAATGAATATAGGATTCATTCCGTTTGTTTAATCTCACTAGTTTTGTTCATTATCTCCTTTTGTTCATTGATTTCTAAAATTAAGACGCAAAAGTCTTTTACCAAAATTCTCGATTTATAAACTCAGATTCGAAATTTAAAATTCTTCACGTTAGAGATTTGCATAATATATCTCTTCCAAAGCTGTGGACTTTCAAAACATTACAAAGATCCTCTTCCTTAGTTTATTAGGTAGGAATTATGTAATTTTAATTTCAAACTATTGATTCACTATTTACAGTTTGAAAATACTTGCTAACTCGAAATTTAACAAGTCCATTGTCGTTCTTACAGACATTAGGCATACGCTGGCCATGCGCAGGACTAAAAATCTCCAAGTACTAAATATACTTGCTTCAATTTCCAGTGAAAATACTTAAAAATTCTTTTTAAAAATGGATATGGAAAGCACGTTCCCCCATGGATTACATTTTACCCGGCGGTTACGCTACTATCCCAGTAGAATCGCTCGTAATCTGTAGATTTCTCATCTCTTAAATTTCGCCATGGTTGTCGCCATAGATCGTAGGTCACCCGACGGTTACGCTACTATCCCAGTAGAATCGCTTGTGACTGTAGGCATCACGCCCCTCAAATTTCGCTTGGCATTTAGATTGCAGTTTACCCGGCGGTTGCGCCATTATCCCAATGGAATCGCTTGTAACTGTGGGCATCTCGCCCCTCAAATTACGATAATCATCAATATGATCCCATCGACATGATCCATCTCGAGGGATTCCGATTCAAATAGTCACTCTGACTAAATGGAAATTCTACATAGCTACGAATTTCAAATGGACACTCTTCACGAGTTCCAATACCTTCTCAAATAATAAATGGAAGGTACTTTTCCATATCCTCAGTTTAGAAAACATAATGTCATATATATGTAGTACTTCATTTCACATTTCGTACATATCATATTTATGTAAGCTTACATAAGATTTCCATAACAATGACTTTCTAAACTAACGGTTTTCAAATTTACCGCATTCATATATATAAGTTCTGAAAACCTACATATTCTATATCCATATCAAATAGAGGATTTCAAAATTTTCCTCTAAGTCGATTTGGAAATTTAAGGTTATCTCAAACCTAATTCATATTCATAATTCCATTTATTATCGACTTCACATTCAATTTGAATCACATGTTACTTTGTCAATTCTCAACACAGAATTGATGGCTATCGATATATAACCTCTGAGCTCGTACGTCTCAGAGAAGGGTGTTAAGCTAAGAGAATAAATTCTCCGCCACCAACAGATATATATTTAATAGAGATCAATTGCTATGTCATCAATTCACAATGTTAGACATACAATCCAAACCATCATCTGAAATTCAAAGCTCAACTTATATTGTCTTTGGTGTCGAAGTTAAACTCAATTTAACTCAACGATTCAATCTTTTTGAAAAATTTCAAATTGAACTAATTGTTCAAATTTCTCATTTAACTTTTCAACTTCGACTTTTGAAAATGAATTTCAAATCATTTATCCCTTATGGAATATATTCACAACATTTCATATTTGGAAAAACATTTCCATACTTATTTAAAATAAGTAATTCACAAATCTAATTTATTTTCAACATTTGAAAATATTCAATATACTTAAATCAAAATTAAGTATATATTTCATTCTTTAAGGAAATCATTCTCTTTCACACATTTATTTGAGTTAAAACGAATGTTACGTAAAACATCGTTACAACAACTCAAAATTACTAGTATAAGGATTCGAAATTTAGATAGATATATAAATCCCAAAACTATTCAAAACATTTCCTTTCGGAAATCATTTACTATAACAACAGTGTTATAGTCCACCATTTCCTTATATTCGAAAACGTCTATTTCAACAATGAATGTTGAAATCTATGGTTTCGATATTCAATGCCTTTGAAAACATCTTTTAAAACAATTTACTTCGTTTTAAAATATCACTTTCCCAAAAACATGTCCATTTTATTCAATAATATATTCACGGTTCAAAATTGTGAATATACTTCTTTTAACAAGCTATAAGAATTTACTTATCAAAATAAGTCAGTTTCGGATTTATAAACAACGTTTATAAATTCCATTCCTATTTATACAGACTTCAATTTATAAAAAATCACTTTATTAACCATTCCTACTATAACTCGGTTTTATATCGGAAATTTAATTTATAAGTAAATTACTTATAATTCTTTTATTTTACAACACCGATTCACTTTATAACTTCACTTATGAAATACATTTATATTTCATTTTTAATGCTTATACAACTCATTTTATGATTCCAATATAATATCAACCTTTTCAAATCTTTTATATAACCGTTTATAATAATTCAAAAATTCCAATTTAAACTATTTTATAAACTTATCAATTTTCTATTTCCAAAATAATCAACTAGTTCTTTAGTGAATCATTCATTGAATTGATTTCCAATTTTAATCATATTTGATTCATTCACATTGGATTTTGCTAACATTCATTCATATTCAATTAGTTCACTTTCACTAATTTATATTCAAGTTAGTTTGCTTTCAATTCAAATCAATTTGATTCTATTTAGATTTACTTATCTTTCAATTTGAATTCAATTTGCATAGCTTTCAAATTTCCATTGATTCAATTTCATTAATACTTAATGAATTTCCATACAATCAACTCTCAACAACATTTCTATTTTATGTTTTATCCACTAATTCACTTTTACAATTAAAGTTGAATTTCCTTTATATAACTCAAATTCATATTCATTACTTCACTTTATTAATTCATTTTGATATCAAATTCAACCTCATTCAACACAACCAATTTATTTATTTTGCTTATATTCAATTTGGTTTATATTCTAATTCCTTCGTTTATTTTATTTAACTTAACTTAGATTTCATTTCTAAAATCATTTTATTTAACTTTTACTAAAGTCAAATTCATATCTCTATTCAAAATTCAGATTTTGTTTTACTTACAAAACTGTTTAACCATTTTAACAACTGGTTTTATTTAAATTTTCTCATTTTATAAGTTATACAACTTATTAATTTAAACTTCACAATTCATATTATATAATCACTTATCTTTTAAGTTTAAATTTCCATCTCAATAATTTATCTAATCAAGTTCAATTTATTTAACTTTCCTTTAGTTAAATTCCAAATCCATTCAAACAATTTTATACTTCTTTAGATTTGAAAAACATTTTCTTTAAAGTGTTTCTAGTAACTATTCATATTAAACATCATAAACTAAGCTTTGTGTAAACCAAAGCTCTGATACCACTTTTTAACATTCCCCCTTCTGACCGCTTCCAGTCGGTAATTAAACCAACTTGAAACGTTCAAAAAGACGAATTATTATTTAGTTTATAAAGTTTAAACAGAATCAGCCACAGAAACACAGAATAATAATATTTCATTACTATAAATTTTTTACATACATCAAAGTTTATACAATTTATTAAATTGATACAGCGGAATATCTCAAAATACAATTTTCTTGAAAACTACAGTGATTCTTTACTCTCTCTCTCTAACTTCGCTGCTCGAAAATCTTTAAGCTGTAAAATACTCGGTCTGACCCGAGTATTACATTCAAAAGAAAATAATACACGGGTCAGTCTAATTCAAACTCAGTTATTAGTGCATAAAAGCAATAATAATTTAAATAGACGACAGTCACAATAATTCCCGTCTATCCGACTCTTTGAACAAAGAAATCGGATAACAGTATATATAACACTTAACAGTGTTAAACAATAAATCAGTAGATTTTAAATCATCAACAGAGATAAATAAACAATTTATCAAATCGACTAAATCAATTTAAAACAATTGAAATTGTCACTTTAAAACCATCAAAGTTTGATTGGCTGCCGTACACGCACGCGTGTACGGCCTCGCCAACTCGAGTGATAAATTTCCCAAAAGATCAACGAACCAAAAATCAAATGAAGATTCATATCTCAATGCCACGGCCTCAAATGTAAAAGCAGACAGACAGGGACAATGTGCACACCTGAACACGATGAAATTTCACAAATGATCACAAGGTCAAACCCAAATGGCTGGGTTCAATCACAAGGAAGTTTGAAAACAAATCCAAATATCTCAAGTGGTCAAGACAGCTATTTCATATGCAAGCTACCTCAACACAACTGTAAATCAACTCAAATGAATTCGAAAACAAACCAAATGCATTAGTGCCATGCAAACCAACAAGGCACGACTGCAACTAAAAAAACTAACTGCAGTCACAACTGAATACAAAGGGGCAAACTGCAACAAAAACTGCAGCCACCACAAAAATCACATAGGAGAAACTACTCAAAAGAAAGCAGAAACAACTGCATAATAAAACTGCAGTTGAACCAAGCAACATTTAGCATACATATGAATCGATTTCATATGTACACAAAACACCAAGGACAATTCAGCAAGGAAATGCAATAGCGAAAACAAATTCCAACAGGGGGGAAACTGCAAAACACACGAATACAATGGTAAACTGCAACATGAATAGCAGCACATTCAAGGTGCACCAGACCAGTTCGAAATGAACAACAGGGATAATTCCAGGGAAACAAAGCACATAAGGGCACCGGGGAGTATGCAACCCGACCATCAAAGTGCAGACAAAATGAAGTCAGTGCCAATAGTAATGACAGCAACTCCACCAAGTCGTAACTCAATCCCAAAATACAGTCAATCATTCCAAGAGAAAAAAAATGCAATTCGAACATACATATATACATATCAAATGATGCATATACATACATCACTGCATACATATGTATGAAGACTAGAATGCAACTGGGTGCAAACAGTCTCCAAAACATGAATGTACGAATTGTACATTTATATTTAATACTATAACTGGACAGTATTAACTTCATAGTCTAGAACAAGGCAAATTGAACAACTACAAGTATAGGTAGCAGCAATAATGCAAACTACAATGTTATAGCAACAAGGTTCAGGTCATAATGGAGCAACTCGAGCTCGAGAATGATACAAAGCAAGATGAAAATTAAAACACGACCAGACACACATGCTCAAGTGTCAAGTCCAAATGCAGTGCAGGCATCAGACTAAAGCACAAATACATGGAACAATGCCAACTAAAGCAAACACATGATATGGGAATTGATCAAAACTCAACAGTGACTACAAGAGTGATATCAACATAAACAAAATCAAATCATTGAAGAAAAATCATTTCGAAACCGAGGCCAACATCATCACGTTTTTAAAGAAATCGAAATAACAGTTTTTCACAAAATCGACTTAATTGCAACTAGCCAACAGAGGGTCCAAAACACAATTAATGGCCGCAACAAATGACAGAGTATCAACATCAGAGACTTAGCATAAATTCAAGAATATATGCATACACACATACATATGTATGTATGCACATATATAGTCTTGAATAAACAAAAGTAAAGTACAACAAAATGGAACAGTGGACAGAACCATCAGACAAGAAATCAGACCAGTACAAATTTGACCAACTACAAAGGCAGTAGTGAGTGCAGACAAACCAAACTCAAGATTTCAGAATGCAATGGACAAAGTTGATTCAACACAGGGCCAACTAAAATGAAATGAAACTAGATATTCCAAAACCAACATCAACCCAGTTCGAATAAACATAGGCAGCAAGCTCCAACATAATGCAGCAGTGCGTATGTGTATATATATATATATATATAACAAGCTTGTGGCACAGATGAACAAGACTCAACAATGCCAAAACCAGGGATCAGTAGGCAGGTTCAAAATCAAATCTGAGTTATGGTAACCAATGTTGCCAACGAAACACTATATACATAAGTGTTCGAGGGAACATGGAATAATGACCAAGCAGCAACCATTTGGAAACTAGGCAAATAAACTCAAGTAAGGTATGTTTGAAGAAAACAGTGAATAGGAATCACAACATACATATATACGCACATACCTATCTCTGCGTATATAGATATATATATATGGTGACTAAGTGGACGAACTCAGCAACAAACCAATGTGCCAAGCCCATAAAATCAAAACCAAAACAAGCTTCAGAAATTCAAAACGAAATAACATGCTCACATTCGATACGAATGCAACACTAAAGCAAGAAAATGAACTATGCAACAGAGTGATGTGTATAACTCGAAGGCACGGTGCCAGATCAATGAAGGCACGAGTTATCAGATAATAGCGGTTTCAAAGCGACCCGGGCAAAAATCAAGGTAAATTTCCTTTTTTTCTTCTTCTTCAAGACAACAGAAAAATGCTCGAAGCCGGAGCCATGTCAACAACAAGTCGAACAAGTCAAAAACCAAACAGTGATGACTACGAAAAACAAACAGCCCAAAATCATCTGTAGCATCAAAACAAAATCGAATGGTCGAAGCCTAATATAAAAAAAATCATCCAAAAATTCAAAGCGATGATAGCTCAAAATTCACGCAATGAAATTTACGAATTAAAACAAGCTAGGAAACACTAGAAGCTTAAATTAGATGTGAGTGGGGGGGAAACCACTCACCTTAGAACGAAGAGGTCGCGAGCGAAGAAAATCGAAGCGTCGATCAACTTAAATCGGCAGAAGCCCCAAATTTTGAAGACGAGGAAGAAAGAATGAGGCCGCCATTTTTTTTCGTTCTTTTTGTTATTTTTAGAACTAGGGTTTTGAATGAGAAAAAGGGGAAAGTCGTGGTTTTAACAGAGAAGGGGAAGGCGTAATTTTAGGCGGAAACAAAGGAAAAATCGCGTGTATTTGCAGAGGAAATCGTGGGTTTTCAGAAGGAAACGTGGTATAGGGTATGGGCTGGTATTTTTTTCTTTTATTTTATTTTTATTATTCTTTTAATTAATAACTTATGTTATTTGTTTTATAAATAAAATTTACTCAATTTTAAAACCATCATCTATATTATTTCCGTTTGCATATATCATATCTAATATTTTTTAAAATTAAAATACATCCTCATATTTTAAACTTGACCAATTTGAACAATTTCACAAATTTAAATCAAAATTTAATTCAATTATAAATTTAAAATAGTTTAAAAATTCGGGATCGTTACATTTATTCACTGTTTGAATTTTTGTATTAAACCATAATAAATGTTTTTCCATGATTTGAATATTCATTTTGTGAGAAATGCGGATTAAGGATCTTAAGGCTAGAATTAACACTAAAGGGGGGGTGAATAGTGTTTTAAGAAATTTGTTAATCTTTTCGAGTTTACATAACTTTATAAACAATGTATACACTAATTAGACACAGATATGAACACAGAATCAAACACAGATGCAAATATAAAGTAAAAGCAGTAAAGGAAAGAACACACCGGATTTTATACTGGTTCGGAGTTACCCTACATCCAGTCCCGCACAACCAAGTACGGATTTCCTTTCAAACTCGATTCAACAATTACAACCCTCGGTTTCAAGGCTACGAGGTACACCCTCCAGAATGACAATCCTCTGGGTAGAGATACTTGATTTCCGGGGCAACAAGTTCACCCAATTGATTTCCAAGGCTACAATCACACCTTTTCTCGCTTGATTGATTTCCAAGGCTACAATCACACCTTTTCTCGCTTGTATATTACAAAGAAGTCTATAACTCTGAATAGCACTGAGAATCTTGTAGAGATAGTGATGTAGAATCAAACTAGAAGTAATCGAGTATGATTCGATGTTGATTTCGACAGAGTAATGGTATGATTTTGTATTAAGAAATGTGGAAGATGAAGAGGAGTGAAAACCAGAAAAATATATTTGAAAATTCGTTGAAACTGACCCCTATTTATAGAAGATCAACAGCCATGACCATTCATGAAGAGTTATGGCGAATAGACACTTCTTTTGAAATTTGAATTTGAACTTCAACTGTCACTATGTCGACATAGTACCTAGGGGCATGTCGACATCCCTCAACCAAAATTGGTATTTTGAATTTCTATAAAAACAATATTTATCTTATATAAAAACTATTTAAAACTTTATAAATATACTTGAATATAGTTGAATTTCATAAGTAAATATAAAGAACAATATATACATAATTTTTAACTATAATTTTATATTTAAATCTAAGTATAAATATTAAAAGTTAAATATATTATTTGAAAAGACATTTAAAATCAGGAGTAATTTGACTTTGAAATTAAAGATGTTTTGAGGCTAAAATTATTTAAAATCAGGATAGAGAGTTTTGAATCTTTTAAAAGGAAAGTTTGAAATCATTTTGAAAACAAGATAATTTTGTAAAATCATTTGAATTAAAATTAGTGGATACACAACAATGTCCCACTAGATTTTCATAGGTTCCATCCTACTTAGGGTTCCATCCCTTTAACAGGCTCGAAGTGGATTCCATTCCACGAATAAATTGGATTTTAAGATGCTAGTGCTTTTCTACGAGTTTTAACAAATATTCCTAATAAAACAAACTTAACCTTGAACTCTTGAACTCTTGATAATCTTGATACTCATGAGTCTTCTATCACTATATCTTGAATCTATATACTGTACAGTCTTCATTCTTGATACCTGCATGGTTAGATCCTGCATATACATATATATCTAAACTTGTAAAGTTAGTATTTATATTTTATAACCTATTCTAAGGTTGTTGTCATCAAAACCATCATCTCATGGACTAACACATTTTAAACAAGTGTTTAAATTAATTATGAAGATATGAAATTTTATACTTTGATTTGGTTATTTAATGTAAGATTTGAGTATACTATTAGTTTTAGTTTAATAATCTAGGGTTATACTTATTTTAAAATAACGAGTCTAATAAATTATTGGATTTAAGGAACTTTATTAAAAAATAGGCTTATCCTAATGTTTTGATATAAACTTCTAACATTGTTTAAACTTTTTGGAAAATTCTTACATAATGCTATGAAGATGTTTTAAATATATCTTATATTCTTACTACAGGAAAATAGGCACAAGGAAGAAGTTACAAAAAAATTTAGTCCCAAGGACAGCAAGTTTGTGTTTTAGTCTAAAGGACACTTTATAGTGTAAACAGAAAATGATAGTTGCAACTATCATTCTATAATTTACACTACAAAGTGTCCTTCAGACTAAAAAACAAACTTGTTGTCTCTGAGATTAAATTT
The DNA here is from genome assembly GCA_030737815.1 of Allium fistulosum. NCBI lineage: Eukaryota > Viridiplantae > Streptophyta > Magnoliopsida > Asparagales > Amaryllidaceae > Allium > Allium fistulosum. The sequence goes on along the minus strand of CM060902.1, from coordinate 1,360,026,918 downwards.
TTTTGCAACTTCTTTCCTGTGCCTAAAAACCCCTTCTTACTAAGTAAACGAGGTTAAATGTTTCAATTGAATTTTTAGATATATTGAAATATTTCTTTTCTCTTGACGGGCGAATACCAAAAACTTGTGTAACATTCAATTACATTCCTAAAATATATATATAACTTACCAGAAATGTTTAATAAGTTGAAATGTTAATAGAATATGTAATGGAATATTATACAAGTAAAACTTAAGTAATCGAAGTGTTCAATGAAATTATTTCTAAATAAGAATTTCGATGTGCAAGAAATGTTATGAATGTAAGTTAATATTGTGAAATAATTTATGTAAGTACATGAAAGAAAGAAAAAGACATTGTATGAATGAAAAAAGGTAAATAATGATGTGAAAAGAAACCAATTAAATAAACTTAAATAATGTGTGGAAATTCTTGGCTGTTTTGGCTTATGAGATGTTTGGAAAGGATACTTCTAATTGTTTAAGGTTGTATGGATAGTCTATTAAGTAATTACCAAAGACTGTTGAGCGTAGGATACACTTGATAGTTTATTTGTTACCCTTGTACGATTAGAAGTTTCTGAACAAAACAGACCATTGATTTTGGTTGCTATGAATGTATGATGTATTTTGTGGTTGCATATAATGGTTGTATTGTTTGTTTGTATATGTTTTATTGTGATTTTCTTTTGTTGCAAATTGAACAACTTAAATATTTCTCTTTTTGCATAATTATTAACCTATTTTGGATAATATAAGTGATATACAAGTTTATGGAAGCAATAGCTACTGCTTTTGGTTTCATAAATAAGCGTTGTTTGTCCGAAAAATAGGTACGTTTTTGGATTACGGTTTTATAGTGATATTATATTGTTTTCCAATGATTGGGATATTTTATTTTCAAATATGATATATATGGTTATTATTATTATTTTCCGGACCTCTCCATATAAAGGAGACTCTACCGAAATTTTAGACTTAGAAAATTTTTGTGGAAGTGAAAATATTTTTTCAAACTTTAGTAAACTTGAATATGAAGATTTGATTGTTTATTAATTAGTATATTTTATTTAAAATACTTAATTATGCAAATTAATTGTTTATAAATTGAATATTTTGAATAAAATATATTAATCCCTTAATTCCTCCTTTTCCCTTTTCGAGGACGAAATGTTTTGAGTGGGGGAGAGTGTAACGACCCTTATTTTTCGATAATTAAAATATTAAATTTAATAAGATTTTGAAATATTAATATTGTAAGAAATTAAAATTTATGATTTGTAATGATAAAACAATTAGAATTTAATAAAGTAATGTTGATTTAATGTAATTGATAACCATTTTAATCCAATTTAAATCAATGGATATAATTGCAAGGTTATTTGGTTATAATTGTAAATAATGAAATAAATTAAATGATGCATTTAAAGATGAGATTATATGTAATTGATTGGAATAGGTTAATATAGAATATAAAATCATTTTGTTATAACCCTTGGTTGTAAATGATAAGATAATGGATATGAACTATTATTATAAACGATGGTTGTAATTATCTTCTCATTAATTTATCCGTTTAAATATTAAATGGGTAATTAATGGAATTAAGGTGATTGAATGTTGGAATTGTATGTTGTTAATTGAAATTGAATATAATCAGTGATGTGTAAGTAGTCATAAATATGATTAAACTACTTAAAGGTAATAATTGTTCATTTATCATCTCATTATTTAATATTTTTGGAATTAATTTGGAAATCAATGAAAATTTATGTAATTAATTATTGCAGTTAATATGGTAAAAGATGTTAACGGTAAAATAATGAATGTAATAAAATGTAAACTTATGTTAATATAATTCATAGGGTATTTTTGATTGAATAATAAGGATGATAACATAGGTTTAAATGTAATTGAATGAGAATTGGATGCGTAGTTAATGACATTTAACCTTTTAAATATGATAAGGGGAAACAAATTAATGTTGCATTAATTGATATTACATCTTTTAATTAAGATAAAGTGTAACAATCCGTAACTTTTAACAACTTTAAAATAGCATTATTTTGAATTTAAATAAAAATTAAATAAAAAATTGAAATTATGATGTGGAGTGTTTTATTTGACCAAATTTAATAGAATAAAATTTTTGTGAAATTTCAAATTTTTGTCAAACTTAGTCAAAGATTGATTTTTGGTTGAAAAGTTTAAATTTGAATTTTAAAATTTTATTCTTTTTATATGATACTAGACTGAATTCTGACCTTCCCTCCACTTTTCGTTTCGTCAAAATCAAATTCCTATTGCTCTAAAAATTTGAATTACTGTGAAAACACTACGCCATAAATGGCCTACTGCAACACAAAAAAAATGTTGGCTCAGGCCCGAAAAATGTTGCCATAGGTCTATGGCAACACTTTTAGGGTGATGCAATTTTTGCCGTTGCCTTAGACCTCAAAGGCAACATTTTGACTATCTAAGGCAACATAAGTAATATTGTTGCAATAGAACCCTATTTGGGTCTATGGCAACACCCATAGGTATCTGTAGCAACATTCCAAAATGTTGCTATAGATATGAACTTTTTGAATTTGTGGGGCCCACAATGTAGAGCATATTTGATTTTTTAATAAAAATAAATATTTATTTAATAAAATGCTATTGCACAGAATTTGATATTTAAACAGTAATTTATTTAAATAAACATTTTATTTCAACATTTGAAATAGTACAAATTCCCGACTCCACTATTTTACAATTCAATGATATATAACACTGATATTCACATATACATATATTCCTCACTACATCACTCAGTTCACTCATTACATATGCAGTTTCAATTTATACAGACACCGACACTGACAAATATATGCCGAGCCGAAGGCGAGGCGAGAAGCGGGTCCGGGCGCAGCGCCGGCGGGGGTCCGGGGCACCGCAGTCCCGGCGGTTAGGTCGAACAAGTGGGCATCGCCCGATTCATCCGATTTTGGAAGATCGAGCCTTCTTTGAAACGACGTAAAATGATGCACAAATGAAGACTGAACTTAGCAAACCCCATCCGCAGCAACTTCATCACCCATCGGAACTACTGCCCATCTACCACTTACCTGAAACACAATTGCCTGAAACACTGACCATCTACCAAACACTGACCACACTCCCAACCTCTTTCACAAAACACCCACTCACTGCCTCATCAAATTACATCATCAACACATAGGCAGCCTATCAAGCAAAAACAGTGAATGCATCAGGCATGTACAAGAGAAACATAGGCAGTAATATGATATACAAAGGACTTGGAGCATCAGTTCATGTTAAAGAACAAGGTTAGCATGGTACCAGTTCAGTCCAGACCAAATATATAAGGTTAGCATGACTTGGAGCACCAGTTCATGTTAACAAACTTAAGGTTAGATATATATCTAACAAACTAAATATACAAGTTGAGCGTGAATACCAAATTTGACTGTACAACAGAACTAGTATCCATCAAGAATCTGAACTCATTTGGATACATATTTTCTAAAATGAATTTTTCTCTTAGGAGCTGCAAAACATCCAAAGTTAATAAGCTAACATATTCCCAAGCTTCAAAAACTGAAGAAGAAATCATCAAAAAGCACAAATAATATTAAAAAAACAAACCAGAAGCCTTCATATGCAAAACAGATTGCTGCTGTGAAGATGCTTGAGTCTGAGAAACTGAATTTGAAGATGACGCCCTTGATTTTGCTTCTAGATCTGAAACACAACATTCGTTGTCTGTTGTTAATTTCGCTTCTAGACCGAATGATGGTACTGCGAGCCACTCTAGATCTGAAACACAACATCATCGGTCAGTGGCATCGTAATCTCAGTAGTATCCAAGCCTCTATCTCGGCAATCTTCAGCAAACTATCCAAGCACTGAACGCAACATGAAGCAGCAGGCGACTTCATCAATCAGACTTGCGGATCCCCAAAGAAGATGAATCGCGAATTGGAACTTGATACTTGATTTATTCTAATCGCCTGAAATCATCTTCCATCTCCACGCGAATTGATTTGAGAATTATGAATTGATTCTAATCGCGAATTGGAAGTATGAATTTGCTGGATTTCGTGAATTTGCTGGATTTCGTGAATTTGCTTTTTGATTTGGGGATTTCGTGAATTTGCTGGAAGTATGAATTTGGGGATTTCGTGAATATGGTAAACTGAAAGGGGATCTACACCAACATAAGCGGGAAAACGAAAATTTGGTAAAAAGTGCAGCGGTGATCCATTTTAACAGTTGGATTAAATGTAGACCGTTGGATCGTATTCACGCGGATTGCTAACTTTATTAATTTTTTAATTTGTATACATCTATAGCAACACTATATAAAAATGTTGCATCGTGTTACACTTGTTTAGCTAGAGCAACACATTTTTATGGCTAAGGTAACACCATAAATACAATGTTGCAGTAGGACCAAATTTTTATATCTATCGCAACATTTGAGCTGGCAACACCTTGCAAAAATGTTGCAGTAGGCCATTTATGGCGTAGTGAAATTAACATGAATTGGTAGTGTTTAGTTCTGTTTTATTTGGCTAAGGCATATTGGGTTTGTTTGGTCTAATGGGCCTTGGTTAACCAAGAGACTCTAGTCAGTCATGTGACCATTCCTTTGCCTACGACCTTATGTATCTTATCTGATAACATCTATGTACATAATTTTTCTTCTGAGAAACTTTCTCTGCACACTTCTTCTTTCTCCTCAAAATCTACAAAAAACTCTAGATATAAAACTCCAAAAACCTCACAAATCAAAACTCCTTTCCTCCTCTCCTTTAACCCTTCCTCCTCCCTTATAGCCGCCGCCCTCTCCACCATCTCCAAGGCCATCTCCTTCCACCTTCCCTCTCCTCTTCTTTCTCCTTTTTCCTTTCTTTCCCCCTTCCCTATTTTCCCTCTTTCTTCTCCTTATTTCCATGGTTTCTATATTCCACTAAACTACTCCAAATCAAATATATTTTTTTGAAACCGTGTATTATTTCAATGGTAACAACTTTGTTGTTGAACCCTTCTTCCCATTCCGAATATTTCTATATCAAAAACTCCAGTTTTCAAGTCCTTTCTCGGGTCCAGTTTTGGCCGAAAATATCCCATATTGTATCAATCGTATCTCCTTCAGGAATGAACCCATATTGTTAGCTACATTGAATTTATGATGTGATTAGAAATTGATTGGTTGCTGTCTATTATATTTTAAATTGTTAATCCAGTTAAATCTGACTTTTATTGAATTTAATAGCCATTTAATTTAATATTGAAATTTAAATTGCAAGTTAAAACCTGTTAATGATAACCAGTATATTGTTGGTAGTTATTGGTTGATTTCAATGATGATTGTGATGTATGTTCAATTGTTGATATTTAGGTGATTGGATGGATGTTATTGGTTGACATTTTGGATGATTGGATGTTATTTGTAAATATCTCCGTTATCGCTATGGGTTGAAATGATACATACCCGAAAGATCTTATAGATTAGAGGAAAATCGTTATGGGTTGAAATGATAAACCTGAGCGGTTTTCATTGATTTGGAAATGTTGATTTTTGATACTGGTTGAAATGACATATACCTATATAATTTCTTGAATTTGGATTTTATTTGGAATCGAATTATTTGAAGGGTTTAAGTTAATTCAAACTTCGGATTTGTTTTAATTAGATGATTAAGATTGATATTTCAAATTATTTAAAACCCTTTAAATAATTATATTCATGTTATACACTTGATAGGAGATGAAAATCCCGTAACATCTATGAAACCATTTCACTAATATTTCTATTTCACTTATTTTGATCTAACTTACATAAGATCTTTTAGTTCTGACTCGAGTGTTTTGTCTTTTCATTACGCTCGGGTCGGTCTGAGCTTTTTTAGTGTATTGAAGACTATTTTCTGGAGGTCAAAGACGAAGATTCGGTATATTATTGCTATTTATTATTCCACTGCATTCTGTGTTCCGCTGCATTATTTGTTTATTTTTGATGTATGTATAACTCTGATTTGAATTGTAAAAGTGCAATCAAATGTTATTTGTAAAACAACTTAATGAATTGTTTATTTAATTATTATATTTTATCGTTCTGGTGTGAGATTCTGTGTTTGTTTTCCTTTTTTTTCTTATTTACCTCATTAACAATCCTTCCTTTTGAATGTTTTGACTCTGACATGTGTGGTTTACTGTCGATTAGAACGGTCCAAAAAGGTGGGTCATTACAACACGTTTGAAGCCAAATCGTAGCAAATTCTGACCAAGTTACAATGAGCGATGACCACCCTAAGACCTGCTCGACCTCCTCTTCCGAACGTCGCTTCTCGATCGTCAAACGGTCGATGATCCACCGTTGGATCGTAAACCCTAGAAATGATCAGCAGAGGTTCTTCATCTATTTCTGATCTAACGATGCATCCAATTGAAAATCGAATCGCTGCAGTAGATTGCGCTCGTTTAAGTGATATTGGAATATTGTAAATAGAGATTTTGAATAATGTAAATAAAAGGATTTTAATAATAGAATTTAAGCGATATTGTTTAAGTGAAAAAGGAATTTATTTTTAAAATCGAGACTTAAAATAGTTGGAAAGATAAAAAGGAAATTTGGAAAGAAGATATGAAATTGTTATACTAGATTTTAATAAGATTATGGAAAGAAAGTGGAATCTGAATTTAGTTGGGTTTTGGAAAATATTTGGGTTTATTAAGAAATTAATTTAAAAAAATGGGATTTAAATTAGAAATCAATTTAAAATCGATTAAGTATTGTGAAACCGTTATAAACGGGAAATGAGACTATGGAATTTATAAACAAGGTTTATAAATAAAGTGAAGTGATTATCAGTGGGTAAAATTAAGATATAAATTCACGGTGAGAATTTATAATGAGATGGGTAATTCGGTTTAAAAAGGAAAGACAGATTTTTCTTTTGAAAATGTGAAAAGGGGGAATTACGGAAATGGGACGTAAATCAAATTGGAAATAAATTAAGAGAGATTTATAAATGTTAGGCTGGTTATATTGGAATTGCGAAATATATTTTTATCGAGAAATTGAGTTTGTTTTAAAAAGATGGATTTTTAAATTATTAACTAGGTAATTTTAAAAGGGTGTTTAAGAATATTTTAGGAAATTAATTATTTAGTTGTTTAAAATTGTTTAAAGTATATTTAGTTATAAGTTAAGTAGTTTATAAATGGTTGATATTAAGTTAATTATTAATTAAGAAATAATTAGTAATATTATTTTGAAAGGATAAATTATTCAATATTAATATTTTTTTATAATAATTTTTATTAAAGAGTATTTGCCTAAAGTTTAATTTGGAAAATTATTATAGGAATTTATAAGTATTATTTTGGAAGAAATATATTTAATTTTTGGAAAGTAACGGTATACTCACATGGCGAAATCGGAGGCCGTGTGTGCCTGGAGTTAAGTCTTGGATTTCTTTGGGATAGAGACGTAACCATTGAGCTGTGAATCCATGGTTTGATACCACAGTGGTACTTTCCAAATTATTTTAAAGGTTTCCAAATATCTTTGAAAAGAATAGTTTGTGAATATACTAAATTCGGTAAGAAAGTATATATTTTGGATAAAGAGATTTAAGTGATTGAAATTTAAATTGAATAAGACTTAGTATCTTTTAGTGGAAATGGAATCTGTGGTTGTATGATTGTTTATTTGATATTTAAATAACCGACTATCAGATCTGGACCAAAAATATAACTTTGAGAATATCTAAGAGAAATACGGGTATTATATAGTATGGTTACCGTTCGAGGTGCTATACTATACGTATAAACTTGTTTCATTCTCTAGGACGTTGATAAGGAAATCCGTCCACTAACGGTTAGGAGGTGATCTCCGATCTTATTTTCATCTGTTTATTTCCTAGAGAACCGGGGTTGAGTTTACCGGAAATATCGAACGTTGTTTCGAAGAGACGGGGATCAGATATGTTATCTGAATACCACTTCGATCCAACAAATACGTTTTCGAATGAAGTCAAGAGCATGGAGTCGAAGATGGAGCATTGAAGTGTAAGGGCTAATCGCTACTAATTCTAAGGATGATTCCAAAATGAATGTAGTAGGAATAGTGCCTTCGATTCCGTTTGGACCCAGAATGGACTTGTATGGATGAATGCTATCAATACATTGTCATCGGAGGACAATGAGCATTCTAAGTGAAAATTCCTTAAAAAGGTAATCGTAGCCTCTAGCCTCATCAACCGGGAATGACTGAAAATCAGAGGGATGCAGCAAGGCTAAGTGGGTCACACCTAGTTAGGGTATGTTTATCACCTTTCTAGATACCCACAGATATTATTTTATTACTACGATATATGGAAGGAGCTCGAAAGAGGGTGGGAACACCCGGGATGATAGCATATTCCGTCTATCCAAGTTAAGGATAGTCCGGTCTTGTGTTGCAGGGGATCCCGGCGTGGTCCTCGGTACGCTGTTTCTAGACATGTACTGTGACAGATGGTACCCCAGTGCCTAGTCATTTGTATGGAATCCATTCTTCAATACGTGCCTTTACGGTTTTGATTGTAGAGCCTAGTATGCTGGAATTTAATTAATGTAACAATTTCAACTATTTGAATAAGTATTTGTACCTAGACACTATTATAATATCAGAGGATTTGATATGAAATGTTTTGGTTATCGTAAGGTAAAAACCTGTCGTGTTTATTTGTGGCGTGGTCTTACGAGATACCTTTGATTTTCAAAGGATTTTTATAAATTTAATAATTCAAATTGAGTGTGTTTTCTCACGCTGGTTTTCCAGATAACTCGGGTGTTATTTTATTATAATGCTCGGGTCAGACCGAGTATTACAGATACATGATAGGATGCTATAGAGCTCAGGAGATGAGCTGGATGATGAAGACGTATTACACGTATCTGATTTATATTCCGCTGTGTATTGTAGGCTGTATATTTAGCATTTGTGAGGACAAATTATTATAACTGTCTAGTATTGAGTTATTGATTGTGTTGTACTCTGATTATGTAATGTATAAATAATAGTTATAGTTCTATTTGTATAAAGACCTGTTGTTATCTATTATATATTGTTCCGTTGCGATTGTGAGATTCTGTGTTATTATTTCTATTTTCTTCTTATACCTCTTTCTTCTTTTCCCTAACAATCTAGTATTTCTTGCATTCGATTGTTTGGCATGTAATACAGTGGACGTATTGATGTCAATTTTCTAAGATCGAAAATCCAGGCCTTGACACTTGGTATCAGAGCTAAAGATTAAGCGAGAACCTTAGCTTTGGTGGGGATTACTCATTAGAGATAAGGTCAGTAGCACCCTAGAATGAGTTTGAGTGTATTAATATATATAAGTGCGTATTTGTTAGTGAATATAAAATTGTTTTATATTGTGTTGATTGGTTTGTTGAGTGGTTATGGGTTCTGGTCAATACGAGTAATTAACGTTATTGATAGGGATCTCTAAACACTTGAACAGAGCAATTCGACATGGTATTGTTTTGAAATGGGGTAAATGAAATAATTTTACCCAAATTATTTTATATATAAAGAAATTATTTTTCAGAAAATTACTATTATTGTATATATGGTTTGCTTAGTTGTTAGGAAATGATAATATTAAACTATTATCATTTTCTGTTGTGGTAATTGAAATAAAAATGGATATTTTAATCAACAGTTAAGAAATAATTCTATAATCAAATGAGATTATATAGCTAGATGATTATAAATGTGATTTATGATTTGAAATGAAATGAAATTCCGAAGTGTATTTAAATATAGATTTAAAAGGATTTAAAGTTTGGAAATTTGAGAAATTAAATCCCATTGGATTTGAAAATGATTTTCGAAGTCTTGGAAAATAATGGCGATGTTATTTGGGAAATATTTGTAAATTAAAATATTAGAAATGGTTTTTAAAGGAATAGAAGCACTAAACTCACTTCGGTCATTGGGAAATAATTTCGGTGATGACTGCAGCATCATCGACTTTCATTTTCGAGTGTCCAAGAGAGGGATTGCTACCTCAATGATTTGAATTCGAATTTGTTTGCAAAAACTGGTTTTTGTTTTGAAATTCAAAGGGATGATTTGATATACCAAAGGATTTGGGTGTATATGGTTCCAAAAATGATTTTGAAATATTGAATAATTATTTTAAACTCTGGAGTTTTGATTTAAAATGTTTTATGGAATTTAAATAAGTTTGAAAACTTAAAAAAATTTGAAATTTGATTTTGTGGAGTGAAATTTAACTTAATTTAAGTTAAATAAGAGTGAATTTGGGAAATTAAGCCTAAGTAGGCTAAACGGAATAGTTATTGAAATAGAATTTATTAAGTTAGAAATAAATTAGTGGATGAACAAATTAATTTAATTTGTAAGTAAATGAAATTGAAACTGAATATTGGAATGATATTTAATTTGAATTATGTTAAATAAAGTGAAGTTGAAGAATTAGTTCGAGTGGACTAAATAAAATAAAAGTTTGGAAATAAAATTTGATTGAGATATGAAATAAATTAGCGAATCAAATATGGGTAGAGATATGGTCGATAAAATTCAATATTGAAAATTTGGAAGATAAATTGAGTTCAAATGGAATTGAAAATTTAATTTGAATAAAAATGGATATAAACTTAAGTGGTGAAGTGAAAATAAATATAAGAAGTTGTATAAAATATTTATATTAGACTTAAGAAAGTTAATGGTGAATTCTAAAGTGAAGTTGGTATTGAGGAATATACTAAGTAAATATTTGAATGAAGATGAAATAAAAGGTGTGTAAAATGATAATTGTGGACAATTGATTTAAAAGAAATGAGTGAGAATAAAAGAAATTGATATAGCTAATAATCAATTGGAAATTAAAACGTAAGTTGTACGTATATTATTTTATTCGCATAACGATTTGATTCGGATTCGAGCACAGAATTTCGAGATAGTTTATATCGATCCGAGGTAGGATTTTCACTCGATTTTCGACAGCGAACCCTGGATATGGATTTTTGATTGATTCTGGAATTCTCTATCATAGTAGATAGCTATGCAAGGAGAATGACGGTTTCTAATCAAGAAACCAGATCTGAGTTCGCACTAGAGAGTTGTGTGAACGATACTAGTTCGGAAGTGAAATTGTGTGATCAAGCGAGCGATCAGATTTGATTTTGCATACGGATTATATATGCACATCGTACGGGTTTTGGGGAAACAAATATTGGAAATTGAAAATGCTGAATAAAATGATTTTGGAATTAAATAATCGGATATTATTGGTAAGTAAGGTGCAGGTAATTAAAAGCAAAAGCTAAATTGAAGTCTTCGATTTCAGAAGTAAAATTTGATTTTCCGACAAAAAGGTATGTGTTTAAATTATTGTATGAAATTGATGATTTTCTGATTAAGCCACTTGGCTTTTGTTTTCTTTTGATGATTTGGGCCCGTAGTGGCATTTTGTAGTTTTTCCGATCTAGCCGTGCAAAGGAGACGCTGGCGAAATTTTTCGAAAATTTAAGGAGTTAGAAAAATTATGAAAAAAATTTGATAACTAAATGTGATTTTAGATTATAACTCGAAATGGTTAAGTAAAATATATTCTTTGGATTCTATGGATGAAATTGGAGATTAGTGATAGTGATAATGTGGTTTAAATAGATTGGTTTGAGAAGTTGTAAACTGATTGGTTGGGAAAATAGTTAACGGGTTTTTGGAGCATTCTTCTTACTTGGCAATTTCAAGGACGAAATTCTTATAAGGGGGGAGTAATGCAACGACCTAGAATTTTGAATATTTGAAATTGGAATATTTAATTGATTTTAAACACATAAAAGTTAATTTTTAACTTGAATTTCAAATATAAATATTTATTGGATGATTTAATTATTGAATTTAATAATTGGTAATTAGTTAAGTTATTGAATCTTCAGTTTTAAGCTTGTTAAAAATAATTTAAAGGCTTATAAAATTTATATTTATAATAAAGAAGATAACAAATCACTTTTAAATTGAATTTAAAAGTGATTTGTTCAGTTTTAAAATATATCGTTTAAATTGACATTTAATAAATAGCCTTCCAGGATACAGTCTCGGAATTCGACGAAAACAGTTCTATTGGATCCGTAATAGTGTATTATTATCTGATTTCAAATTTCGTAACGTTTAGAGTTATCGTTTGATTGTACAGAATATAAACGCGCTGAAATTTATATCGAAAATTCAATATAATAATTGGGTCCAAAAAGCTATCTTCTCCATACGATCGAATTAGGACTCGAAACTTTTTCCATTGCATTCGAAATAGGGGTATAACATTATAAACGCCTAGCGGCACGCCTCAATAAGAGGTCGAGGTTTTATGCGACGAAATCGAGACGATTTAAATTTAAATAAATATATATATTTATTTGACTTGATAAATATTTTCACATCAGCTTTTTATCCTTTTCAAATCACTGTAACTAACATATTCAAACATGCAAAACATATTCAACACGCAATTTCTTCCTTTTAAAAACAACAGCCGAGCATAGTAAAAACAAAGAAAAAGAAAATGGTGAATTCAAAAATCAAAACCTCACAAAAATACTTGATGGAAAAATCAAAAACCTATTTCTAAATTCATATTGTGTCGTACTTTGATCTGGGATGTTTTGGCTAGGTGCGGCATCGAATATGGTTGTTCGGCAGTAAGGTCGCAAATGAAGTATGAATTAGAGTTTCACTTTTAGGGAGATTGATGCCGTGTTAGGCGACTTCGAGGGTGGGGAAGTGTTTCTTGAGGGGAGGCGCTCATGTAGGCTTGTTTGGCGAAGCTCGGTCGTTCCTAGCTTTCCGCGACGCTATATGGTTTTGGGGAGTGTCAAGTCGCGTTCGATTTATGATAGTCAGAAGGGGAGATGGTGGTACTGTTGAGTTGAGCACGCGGAGAGGAGTCGTCGGGTGATGGGGGCATCAAGAGTCGTGGGTCGTGGTGGCGTATCGTGCACGAACGTGCACGATGTTTCCGTTCATAAAAAAAAAGAAAAAAAAGATTGGGGAAGAAGCACTGTTGAAAGTGGGCCGGGTCCATATTTATTGGGTATGGTTTAAAAAGGATATTATATTTTTGTTTAATTCAATTTAAATTATCGTCAACTTAGAAAATGTATAACTCATGTATACGAGGTCCGATTTAGACGATTCATGTTGCATGGGGATCGTAGTGTCATCATCTACGCATAGAAAATGGTTTGGACGAAATTGGAGCTTCTGGAATTTTTAGATAATTTCAAACGCGTTCAAATTAAATCGGAACCAGAACGTGAAAGCGACAGAAAATCAATGTGAGTTAACCTCACTCAGTTTTGGATTACCGTATTAATTTTAAATAATTAAAATTAATTATCGATTGATTGATAGAATTGATAAATTATTATCAGTTGGATGTGATATTATATATAGTAGTATATATATTAGTAATTGGAGTGATTGTTTCCGCACATTATAGCGGATGAGACCCTATGCTGCCCGCATAATAGCGGATTACCCTTTATACCGCTATATACCGCGATATCCCTCTCGAAGTGGGATTGATATTTTTATGTTGTATTAACATCTGCGGATGTAGGAAACAGATTGGAGGGATCCAACTGGACTCCTAAAAAATGTTGAAATTATTTTATATTCGGTGATATGATTTATTTTAATAATCTGTGATAGATTATAGTGGAATTTGAATTTATTGGATGCTACGGTATTATTGGATAGATTTTGGTATTTTAAAATACCATAAATATGAATATTGAATTTTTAAAAGAAAATAAAAAGGGAAATTGAAAGTAAAATATTTATAGTGAAGTTTGGATAAATTAAAAGAAATGAATTTGGGGAAAAATAAATAGTTTGATTCAAATTTGTATTTGATAATTTTGGAATACTGTAAATAGATGTAACGCCCCACCTCTATACCCACGCTAGCCAAGAACACTACGGTGTAGTGCTGTCAACTAGCATGGAGAATAAGGCTGTTGAGGAGCGACCATCTATGTAATTGCTTTGTGCGAGCACCGATATGTCAGATAGAATAACATGCATTTTTATTTCAGGAAGAAATCCGACATACCGATACAAACTCAAAGCTACTACACAGTGGCTATAATAGTTTAGGACAATAGATATAAAAATAACACAGATAACATAAATGCGGAACACAGATGGAACAAAAAGTCTCATATATTTTATAACTGATATCAGTTACAATACATTTGACACAATACATATGATACAACTACAACCGTCGACTCTGGAAGTTATATATACAAGTACATTATCGACTAATATACATGAATACATATCAACCTATACTATGACACGACTACTCCAAAAGAAGTGAAAAGTCTTCATAGCTCAAACAACAACTTAAAGAAGGAAATCTACAACATGAAATAACTCGGGTCTGACCCGAGTATTACATTCAAAAGAAAATAATACACGGGTCAGTCTAATTCAAACTCAGCTATTAGTGCAAAGAAGCAATAATAATCAAATATCAAAATAGACGACAGTCACAGAAATCTCGTATCTCCAACTCTTAAATAAGAGAATCGGATAACGGTAAATATAACACCTAATAGTGTTAAACGACAAATCAGCAGATTCAAAATATCAACAAAGATAGATGAAATGATTATCAATAAAGATAATTTAGAAAACATCCGAATTGCCAAAAAAACGGCAATTAACAACAGAATCATCAAATTAAACCAAATTAATTCAAACAATTGAAACAACAATTTAAATTGTCAAATCTGATTGGGTTGCAGTACATGCTCGCGTGTACTGCCTCGCCGCATTAAAATGTTAAAACTGTGTGGCTGCAGTACTCGCACGCGTGTACTGCCTCGCCACAACAGAATATAAAATCATCACATCACCAAATGTAAATCATCAAAACGAAACTACAGAGGTCAAGTCACGACAATCGTGACTCAACACTACTGCAACCAAAATGAATCAGAATTTACAACCCAAAGGTGAACATACCAAAGAAAGGCATATAATCATGCAACTGTGAAACAGAACAGTGAAGCTCCAAAATATACACATGAAGAATACACTGCAACAGGTCGGGAACCACACATATGTAACAGCAACAAGTGATGTACACATGAATGCATCTACCCTCAATTACCAGTGAACAACCGAACTGTTCAAACTCAAAAGAAAATTCCAATACAATACTTCACAGTCCAATATGCTATGGACAGTGGAAAATACAACATCAAGCTCAAATGACCAGTGCCAACGAACTCATTAGATAAGCAAAAGGGCAAATCTGAATCCTGACTCAAGTAAAGTACATCAAGTATGCTCAAAGTCCAAATGCATCAGGTCGAGCAAATGGATACCGACAAGAACAAACAAACAAATGCCAAAGCTCAGTGAAACTCAAGCAAGTGCATATCTAAACCAACAAAACAATGGAAACACATGAGATAATGAATGCTACTGTATCGAGCACAAACATGCTCGAAGTACAAGCCAATGCAGACTGAAGAATGGAGTCAATGCAAACAGGTCAAGCATATATAGATATGCAGTGATAAAGTGGATCAAAGCAAATACAAAATGAAGTAGTACAAGCATATGAGGTGCAGACCAAAATGTGTACAACTCATCAAGCTCATTGCAACCAAGAAGCTGACCTATATGCAACATGGACAAAAGTACATGAATGCACAAATTCAACCAAATGATCGAGTGACATAATGAAGCAGCTGTGATAAACAAGAACAACTATGAATACAACATGAATCAGTGCCACAATAGTCAGAGACTTAGCATAAACTCAAGAATATATGCATACACACATACATAGTATCACAATGGATGCAGACAACATCAAACCAGAAAACAGGAAGCAAGGTGATCAAATGGTCAAAAAATGCAATAGTGCATATAACAGTGACCAGAGACCAAAGACCACATCTGGAAACTGTGAAACAGTGAGCAAAGTAGTAGCATCCAAATAAAACAATCAAAGTACAAACACAATGAAGTGCAACAGAGCTCACAAAGTCTCAGGTAACCAGATGAACAACATGCCAACATGCTCAAATTAAATTAGGGAACAAGGTTGTAGCGGTTTAAAAATGGTGTGCAGCAGCTAACAACTCAAGTGATCAAGTGCAAGCAGGGATAAACACAAATAAGTCAAAAATGATCAAAGCCGAAGCTATGAATTGATTCAAGAAGAAATACTGTAATAGCCGAAATCAAGTCAAAGCCAGTGATACCTAAAAGTTAAAATAATCGAAGCAGAGTTCGAGAAACAAATGAAATAACAGAGCAAATGACCGAAGTCAACCGTGATAAAAAAAATATCAAATGTCAAAGCCATGATCAACAGTAAACAAATGTCAAAGTCAGGTGATCATCAACAGTGAACAAGTGAAGGCCGGAATAAATAACAAAAACAAAGTCAGATGGTCAGAGATGTGAAACAGTTTTAAAATTGCTTAAACAAGTCAAAAGGTTCCAAAGCAAAAGCATGAAGAGTAATCGATTCAAGCAAACAAGTTAAAACCAGCAGAAATCACATATTGAGCACGAGTTAGATGTGAGTAATTCAAATTACTCACCAGAATCGCCAGAGTGAGACGTCGTTCGACAAAGCAAATTTGATCATCTCAAAGCAGCAAAGTCGACTGCACAAAAGCCTCAATTCCAGAATCACCAGAGATCGAGGACGAAGTCGAAGCTCCAAATCACCAGTGAAACGAACAAGGGCAAAGCCCTAATTCAGTCGAGTAAGCATTAAAGAAGGTCGAGCCAGATTCGCCAGAGAATCGAAAAATCGCCGAAGCCCTAATCGCCATTTCTATTTCTCAAAGGGGATCGGGCCAGAGCAAATAAAAGAAAGGGGGATCGAATTTGTCTTGGTTAGTTATCACGGCAACCAAAAAGACTTAACCATTTTTCAAAAGAAAATTTCAAATTGATTTTAAATTTCAATAGCAATTTTAATCATCAAATTTCGAAAATCAATTGATGCAAAATACTGGGTTGTTACAGACTCCCCTCCTTAAAGAAATTGCATCCTCGTAATCCTAAGGAATAAGTGGGAAAAAGGTAACAACCATAAGAACATAACATCACAAAATGAAGAAATTTGAGATAGGAAGTTCACCATATAGGGCATGAAAGAGTAAGCTTGAACGTGTTTGACGGACATTAAGTTCCTTATGAGAAATAAATATTCCCAAAATTTATGATCAGGGTAGAGAACAATTCTCACCGAAAAGTAATAATGCCAAATCAGTAGCCACGAGCACTAGACCATGAGTGGCATATCTAGTCTCAATAGTCATTAATGATTTAGAAGCACAAGAGATAGTACGTTCTCTTTTGTAAGAGAACGGCATCCAAACCAATACGATAAGCATTGGTACAAAAGATAATGACTTGGTTCCCTTCGGGAATCGCAAGGATAGAAATATCGAAAAAAGAGTTGTTTCAAATAATATTCTTTCCCAAAAAGCTAAAATTTTCAAGATTTAAAATTTACTTTATGCAATTATCTTTTCAGAAAAATTTGCATTTTACAATTCAATTTATTGTGTCTGATTGTCTCATCAAAGCGTCTAGGAGATTCCTATCGATAACGTTGATCAAGCGCATCGACCAGAATTCTTAAAGCACTCAATGGGCAATACAATCACAAAATCATCTTTTAATTTCATAAAAGAAATTCGTAATGCTCAACAAAATCTAACTATCAAATAGATAATCAGAAAACAACAAAACGGAATGAACGCAATTATCAGCAATATTCAATTATCAATTAGACAATTAGAATTCAAAAATCACAAAACAGCAATACCTAATTATCGATACGATAATTAGAAGACAGTAAAAACCAATTATCAATAAAGATAATTAGTAAACAAAATTCGCAAATCACGAAACTGCAATATCTAGTTATCCAACAGATATAATAGAAAACACGAACTTCATAATTAGCAAAATTAGCATTTATCTAATTATCAAAAACGATAATCAGAAATCACAAATATTCAAGATAATCAAATCGAAAAATATTTAATTATCTCAAACGATAATTAAATCTTAAATCACAAATATTTAATTATCAAAAACGATAATCAAATCTCCAATATCTAATTATCAAAAACGATAATCAGAAATCACAAACATCCGATTACCAAAAACGATAATCAGAAATCACAAATATTCGATTAATCAAATCGAAAATATTTAATTATCTCAAACGATAATTAAATCGAAAAATATTTAATTATCTCAAACGATAATTAAATCTCAAATATCTAATTATCACGAGCGATAATCAGAAATCACAAATATCTGATTATCAAAAACGATAATCAGAAACACGAATATTTAACTATCACAAATGATAATCAAATTTCACAAATATCTGATTATCAAAAACGATAATCAGAAACACAAATATTCAATTAACGAGTCCGAAATTAACCGAAATAGTAAAAGTATGGTTCCATACTCCGTACTTTTGCTAAATCGTTTAAATCTCTTTATCGTTTCCTTGAAAGTGCAAAATTGTGTATTCTTAAAATAACATTTCACATTCTCAAACGGACAAGTCCGGAATTAAGCGAACCAGTAAAAGAAAGGGGTCACAGTCCTCGATTTTGCTGAAACGTTTAAATCGCTTCCTCATTCTTTTGAAAATGCAAACTATAAAAATTTTGAAAACAATTTTAATTTATATTTTGAAACAACTTTTAAAAATAACGAATTTTGAAAACACGTGATTAAATTAGCAACATGAGTAGCAACTTTGATAAGGAAGTTGCACTTCTCAAAATACCATAAAAACGGACAACAAAATTAGCATTGCGGGAGAACCGCTTGTAAATCCATTTCAAAATTGACGGTTACTGAAGTTAACACATCAAAATCTCATCAAAATAACTGTTATCAAAATATAATACCAATGAATTTTCATTCATCAAAAATGTCACAAGAGTCTTCTCAAAGATAGAAAGGGATATCATACCCTAAACTTGTATTCATAACAAGTCAATAACACATGAATTCACCAATGCACAAAAACTGATATCATATCACTGAAAATCATGAAAATTTGTGAAGTCACAAAATTCCAGAAATCATCACAAGAAATCCAGAAAACACAAATTCTAGAAATCGACATACGAAAACCAGAAATCACAAAGAGGGGGAGGCCTATCAGAAAACGGGAGTATGAAAACTCCAAAACACCGGTATCACAAGAACGAGAAGCTATCTCATGGAAGTTATCCATTAAATTTTCACACAGGAATGGCCCGAAGACTGTGGGTCGCTACCCCACATATGTGATGGCGAAACATCACACAAATGGGGTTTAGTCTCCCTCGTAGACAAAGAGACATCGCACAATCGCTAGTCTAAATCATAAAAAGGGGGGGAAAAGGCCTATCACAAAATGGGAGCATGAAAACTCACCGACCGGTATCACATGAATCTTTTCAAAGATAAAATAGGGTATCATACCCTAAACTTGTATTCATAACAAGTTAATAACACATGAATTCACCAATGCACAAAAACTGATATCATATCAATGAAAATCATGAAAATTGGTGAAGCACAAATTCCAGAAATCACACAAGAAATCCAGAAAACACATAAATAGGGGGGAGGCCTAACACATGAATGGGAGCATGAAAACTCACCTACGCGTATAACACATGACGAGAAGCTATCTCATGGAAGCTATCCATTAAATTTTCACACAGGAATGGCCCGAAGACCGTGGGTCGCTTCCCACATATGTGATGGCAAAACATCACAAAAAGCGGGGTCTAGTCTCCCTCGCAGACAAAGAGGCATCGCACAATAGCTAGCCTAAATCAAATCACAAAAATGATCGTCATGATCATCAAGAAGTGTCAATCACACCAAGCTAGTAAATATATGAGTTTAGCTTCATGTCCCATAACCACTAGCTTAACTTAAATATTTACGAACAAGTTGTAGGTCTTCACTAGAAAATTGTCACAAAAAGGTTTCAATCGAACAAGTCCAAGAGTTAACCGACGAAGTGAACGCAAGCGTTTCATACCACTTGTTTTACTAAGCCGTTTAATTCAATTTCTCATACGAGTGAAATAAAGGCTTGTATATACTAATAGATTGGAAAACCGTTTAAGAAAAAGAGATTTATAATAAAATAGTTTTGAAATTGTTTGGAGAAAAGGATTTTAATATTTACTACTAGTATAGAAAACCTTTATATTTTTAAAGTGACAAATCACAAAAATGATTGTAGAAACAATCAATCACAAGAATTCACATACAAAGATGTGAATAGAATCCAAAGAAATCGATACCGAATCCATTAAAAAGTATGTTCACAAAAATCCCGAAGAAAATGTCATCAAAGTTGCTAATAAATGATAGCAACCAATCGGGAAAATAATCAAGAATCGATTAAATTTGGAAACCAAGTCAATTCACTAAAATTTCACATTCGAAGACGTGAATAAAATCCAAAGAATTCGATTCCAAATTCATCAAAGTAGAAATACCCAAAAATTCCGGAAGTAGAAGTTATCAAAGTCGACAAAAGTGATAACAACCAATTGGAAAAGAAGAATCGATTAACACTTGGAAAAACAAAGCAAAACGAGCATAAATGCATAAATGACATCAACAAAAATAAGAATCAAGTCAATGTCGAGTACAAAATGAATCAACGTCATCATCAAAGAATCCAACGGCAAACAAAGTCAGAGTCTTGAAAATCAAGAAATTAGCAATTTCACAAAAACAAAGTGACCGAAGTCGAATGGAAATCAAGCTGAGGAAAACACAAAATATCAAGTTCAAAATCGCTGAGATTCAAACTAGATATGAATGAAAAATCAAAATCACTCAATTTGCAACCGGTCAAGCTATTTTTCATCACAGTGTAACAGGTACACAATAACACCCATAGCATAGCACAAAAGTGGAACAAAGTCCAAAAGTCAAAATAGCTTTAATTGGCCAAATTCGAACAAAATCAACATCGGCTAAATCAATTCAAAGCCGAAAACACAAGAACAAAATCCTCGTCATCAAAAACCCAACTAGAGTTCGCAAAGCAAACGGAGGCAGAAGCCAAAATACTTTCACGAAATCAAAATCAAATGCATATGAATAAGCGTTAGGAATTCATACCTAACAATCAAAGATGATCATATGTAAAGATGAGGGATAAAACAATCGACAAATAGTTGCAACACATGTTCCATCCAAGTTATGTTTTATAATTGTCCTAAACCCCAGGCTCTGATACCAAGCTGTAACGCCCCACCTCTATACCCACGCTAGCCAAGAACACTACGGTGTAGTGCTGTCAACTAGCACGGAGAATAAGGCTGTTGAGGAGCGACCATCTATGTAATTGCTTTGTGCGAGCACCGATATGTCAGATAGAATAACATGCATTTTTATTTCAGGAAGAAATCCGACATACCGATACAAACTCAAAGCTACTACACAGTGGCTATAATAGTTTAGGACAATAGATATAAAAATAACACAGATAACATAAATGCGGAACACAGATGGAACAAAAAGTCTCATATATATAATAACTGATATCAGTTACAATACATTTGACACAATACATATGATACAACTACAACCGTCGACTCTGGAAGTTATATATACAAGTACATTATCGACTAATATACATGAATACATATCAACCTATACTATGACACGACTACTCCAAAAGAAGTGAAAAGTCTTCATAGCTCAAACAGCAACTCAAAGAAGGAAATCTACAACCTGAAATAACTCGGGTCTGACCTGAGTATTACATTCAAAAGAAAATAATACACGGGTCAGTCTAATTCAAACTCAGCTATTAGTGCAAAGAAGCAATAATAATCAAATATCAAAATAGACGACAGTCACAGAAATCTCGTATCTCCAACTCTTAAATAAGAGAATCGGATAACGGTAAATATAACACCTAACAGTGTTAAACGACAAATCAGCAGATTCAAAATATCAACAAAGAGTGATGAAATGATTATCAATAAAGATAATTTAGAAAACATCCGAATTGCTAAAAAACGACAATTAACAACAGAATCATCAAATTAAACCAAATTAATTCAAACAATTGAAACAACAATTTAAATTGTCAAATCTGATTGGGCTGCAGTACACGCTCGCGTGTACTGCCTCGCCGCATTAAAATGTTAAAACTGTGTGGCTGCAGTACTCGCACGCGTGTACTGCCTCGCCACAACAGAATATAAAATCATCACATCACCAAATGTAAATCATCAAAACGAAACTACAGAGGTCAAGTCACGACAATCGTGACTCAACACTACTGCAACCAAAATGAATCAGAATTTACAACCCAAAGGTGAACATACCAAAGAAAGGCATATAATCATGCAACTATGAAACAGAACAGTGAAGCTCCAAAATATACACATGAAGAATACACTGCAACAGGTCGGGAACCACACATATGTAACAGCAACAAGTGATGTACACATGAATGCATCTACCCTCGATTACCAGTGAACAACCGAACTGTTCAAACTCAAAAGAAAATTCCAATACAATACTTCACAGTCCAATATGCTATGGACAGTGGAAAATACAACATCAAGCTCAAATGACCAGTGCCAACGAACTCATTAGATAAGCAAAAGGGCAAATCTAAATCCTGACTCAAGTAAAGTACATCAAGTATGCTCAAAGTCCAAATGCATCAGGTCGAGCAAATGGATACCGACAAGAACAAACAAACAAATGCCAAAGCTCAGTGAAACTCAAGCAAGTGCATATCTAAACCAACAAAACAATGGAAACACATGAGCTAATGAATGCTACTGTATCGAGCACAAACATGCTCGAAGTACAAGCCAATGCAGACTGAAGAATGGAGTCAATGCAAACAGGTCAAGCATATATAGATATGCAGTGACAAAGTGGATCAAAGCAAATACAAAATGAAGTAGTACAAGCATATGAGGTGCAGACCAAAATGTGTACAACTCATCAAGCTCATTGCAACCAAGAAGCTGACCTATATGCAACATGGACAAAAGTAAATGAATGCACAAATTCAACCAAATGATCAAGTGACATAATGAAGCAGCTGTGATAAACAAGAACTATGAATACAACATGAATCAGTGCCACAGTAGTCAGAGACTTAGCATAAACTCAAGAATATATGCATACACACATACATAGTATCACAATGGATGCAGACAACATCAAATCAGAAAACAGGAAGTAAGGTGATCAAATGGTCAAAAAATGCAATAGTGCATATAACAGTGACCAGAGACCAAAGACCACATCTGGAAACTGTGAAACAGTGAGCAAAGTAGTAGCATCCAAATAAAACAATCAAAGTACAAACACAATGAAGTGCAACAGAGCTCACAAAGTCTCAAGTAACCAGATGAACAACATGCCAACATGCTCAAATTAAATCAGGGAACAAGGTTGTAGCGGTTTAAAAATGGTGTGCAGCAGCTAACAACTCAAGTGATCAAGTGCAAGCAGGGATAAACACAAATAAGTCAAAAATGATCAAAGCCGAAGCTATGAATTGATCCAAGAAGAAATACTGTAATAGCCGAAATCAAGTCAAAGCCAGTGATACCTAAAAGTTAAAATAATCGAAGCAGAGTTCGAGAAACAAATGAAATAACAGAGCAAATGACCGACTATCAGATGTGATAAAAAAATATCAAATGTCAAAGCCATGATCAACAGTAAACAAATGTCAAAGTCAGGTGATCAGCAACAGTGAACAAGTGAAGGCCGGAACAAATCACAAAAACAAAGTCAAATGGTCAGAGATGTGAAACAGTTTTAAAATTGCTTAAACAAGTCACAAAGTTCCAAAGCAAAAGCATGAAGAGTAATCGATTCAAGCAAACAAGTCAAAACCAGCAGAAATCACATACTGAGCACGAGTTAGATGTGAGTAATTCAAATTACTCACCAGAATCGCCAGAGTGAGACGTCGTTCGACAAAGCAAATTCGATCATCTCAAAGCAGCAAAGTCGACTGCACAGAAGCCTCAATTCCAGAATCACCAGAGATCGAGGACGAAGTCGAAGCTCCAAATCGCCAGTGAAACGAACAAGGGCAAAGCCCTAATTCAGTCGAGTAAGCATTAAAGAAGGTCGAGCCAGATTCGCCAGAGAATCAAAAAATCGTCGAAGCCCTAATCGCCATTTCTATTTCTCAAAGGGGATCGGGCCAGAGCAAATAAAAGAAAGGGGGATCGAATTTGTCTTGGTTAGTTATCACGGCAACCAAAAAGACTTAACCATTTTTCAAAAGAAAATTTCAAATTGATTTTAAATTTCAATAGCAATTTTAATCATCAAATTTCGAAAATCAATTGATGCAAAATACTGGGCTGTTACAATAGAGATCTTGGAATATTGTAAATAGAGATTTTGAATAATGTAAATAAAAGGATTTTAATAATAGAATTTAAGCGATATTGTTTAAGTGAAAAAGGAATTTATTTTTAAAATCGAGACTTAAAATAGTTGGAAAGATAAAAAGGAAATTTGGAAAGAAGATATGAAATTGTTACACTAGATTTTAATAAGATTATGAAAAGAAAGTGGAATATGAATTTAGTTGGGTTTTGGAATATATTTGGGTTATTTAAGAAATTAATTTAAAAAAATGGAATTTAAATTAGAAATCGATTTAAAATCGATTAAGTATTGTGAAACCGTTATAAATGGGAAATGAGACTATGTAATTTATAAACAAGGTTTATAAATAAAGTGAAGTGATTATTAGTAGGCAAAATTAAGATATAAATTCATGGTGAGAATTTATAACGAGATGGGTAATTCGGTTTAAAAAAAAGATAGATTTTTCTTTTGAAAATGTGAAAAGGGGGAATTACGGAATTGGGACGTAAATCAAATTGGAAATAAATCGAGAGAGATTTATAAATGTTAGACTGGTTATATTGGAATTGGAAAATATATTTTTATCGAGAAATTGAGTTTGTTTTAAAAAGAAGGATTTTTAAATTATTAACTAGGTAATTTTAGAAGGGTGTTTAAGAATATTCCAGGAAATTATTTATTTAGTCGTTTAAAATTGTTTAAAGTATATTTAGTTATAAGTTAAGTAGTTTATAAATGGTTTACATTAAGTTAATTATTAATTAAGAAATAATTAGTACTATTATTTTGAAGTGATAAATTATTCAATATTAATATTTTTTATAATAATTTTTATTAAAGAGTATTTGCTTAAAGTTTAATTTGGAAAATTATTATAGGAATTTATAGGTATTATTTTGGAAAAAAATTATTTAATTTTCGGAAAGTAACGGTATACTCGCATGGCGAAATCGGAGGCAGTGGGTGCTTGCAGTTAAGTCTTGGATTTCTCTGGGATAGAGATGTAACCATTGAGCTATGAATCCATGGTTTGATACCGCAGTGGTACTTTCCAAATTATTTTAAAGGTTTCCAAATATCTTTGAAAAGAATAGTTTGTGAATATACTAAATTCGGTAAGAAAGTATATATTTTGGATAAAGAGATTTAAGTGATTGAAATTTAAATTGAATAAGACTTAGTATCTTTTAGTGGAAATGGAATATGTGGTTGTATGATTGTTTATTTGATAGTTAAATAACCGACTATCAAATCTGGACCAAAAATATAACTTTGGGAATATCTAGGAAGAAATACGGGTATTATAAGGTACGGTTACCGTTCGAGGTGCTATACTTTACATATAAACTCATTTCGTTCTTCTATGACGTTGATAAGGAAATCCGTCCACTAACGGTTAGGAGGTGATCTCCGATCTTATTTTCGTCTGTTTATTTCCTAGAGAATCGGGGTTGAGTTTACTGGAAATATCGAACGTTGTTTCGAAGAGACGGGGATCAGATAAGTTATCCGAATACCACTTCGATCCAACAAATACATTTTCGAATGAAGACAAGAGCATGGAGTCGAAGATGGAGCATTGAAGTGCAAGGGCTAATCGCTACTAATCGTGAGGGTGATTACAAAATGGATGTAGTAGGAATAGTGCCTCGGTTCCGTTCGGACCCAGAACGGACTTGTATGGATGAATGCTATCAGTACATTGTCATCGGAGGACAATGGGCATTCTAAGTGAAAATTCCTTAAAAAAGTAATCGTAGCCTCTAGCCTCATCAACCGGGAATGACTGAAAATCAGGGGGATGCAGCAAGGTTAAGTGGGTTGCACCCAATTAGGGTATGTTTATCACCTTTCTACATATCCGCAGATATTATTTTATTACTACGATATATGGAAGGAGCTCGAAAGAGGGTGGGAACACCCGGGGAGATAGCATATTCGGTCTATCCAGGTTAGTGATAGTCCGGTCTGTGTTGCAGGGGATCCCGGCGTAGTCCTCAGTACGTTGTTTCTGGACGTGTACTGTGACAGGTGGTACCACAATGCCTAGTCATTCGTATGGAATCCATTCTCCAATACGTGCCTTTACGGTTTTGATTGTAGAGCCTAGTATGCTAGAATTTAATTAATGTAACAATTTCAGCTATTTGAATAAGTATTTGTATCTAGACACTATTATAATATCAGAGGATTTGATATAAAATGTTTTGGTTATCGTAAGGTAAAAACTAGTCGTGTTTATTTATGGCGTGGTCTTACGAGATACCTTTGATTTTCAAAGGATTTTGATAACTTTAGTAATTCAAATTGAGTGTGTTTTCTCACGCTAGTTTTCCAGACTGACTCGGGTGTTATTTTATTATAATGCTCGGGTCAGACCGAGTATTACAGATACATGATAGGATGCTATGGAGCTCAGGAGATGAGCTGGATGACGAAGACGTATTACACGTATCTGATTTATATTCCGCTGTGTATTGTAGGCTGTATATTCAGCATTTGTGAGGACAAGTTATTATAACTGTCCAGTATTGAGTTATTGATTGTGTTGCACTCTGATGATGTAATGTATAAATAACAGTTATAGTTCTTTTTGTATAAAGACCTGTTGTTATCTATTATATATTGTTCCACTGCGATTGTGAGATTCTGTGTTGTTATTTCTATTTTCTTCTTCTACCTCTTTCTTCTTTTCCCCAACGATCTGGTATTTCCGGCATTCGATTGTTCGGCATGTAATACAGTTGACGTATTGATATCGATTTCGGAGGTCAAAAATCAGGGCCATGACATGGGAAGGAGGAACAGACAGGTAGAATTGTACGTACCGGAATAAGGAATAAAAAGGCTGTTAGGGTTTATAATAGCCTATATATAGATTATAGGCTGAGCTGAAATAGAAAAGGATGGACCAGATCGATTTGGATCGAACGAAAATAACGACCCGAAAAGCCTGTTTCGTTCCCGAAACGAAAATGGGTCATCCAATATATCGAAATATAGGTTTTCGATATTTTTAAACTCAATGGAACTAGTTTCAAATCCAAATTCCATTGTATTCAGAAGTTAGCTTTTAAAATCAGCTTATTTTAATTGAATTTATTAAATTCATTTCTACGCGTTTCTAGCTCGCACGATCAAACGATAAGTCCGATCGCTACGAAACTTGAAATCCTACAATAATCACTGTTACGGATCTGATGAAACTAGTTTCGTCGAAATCCGAGATAATGGCCAAAACGGCTATTTTCCATATTAATTAAATAAATTATTATTAAATAAATTTAATCACTTTTATATTCAAATTTAATAATTAACAATTTCAACGTTCTAGATTTCATAGAAATTAATAATCTATCAAAGTAAATTTTGTATGTTAAATTCACCATTAAAATATTGCACTAAATTACAGCGTTCAATTATAAATGTAATAAATTCATTATAATTAAATTTTCAATAAATTCATTTATTTTGATTTACATTCTTATTTTAAATCAACCAAAACCTTATGAATATAATTGACATTAGTTTACATTTTATTACATTCATTATTTACCCTTATCATCTTTTACAATATAAATTATAATATTTCAATTTCGTTAATTCCATTAATTACTAATTTAATTCCTTACTTACAATTATCACCAAATTAACTTTACAATTATTTCAATTGATCGAAATTACTTTAAAATAATTGTCAATAACATTCATGCAACATTATAAAATCATATTCTAGTTATTTCTCATTAATAAATCATAAATTTTTAATTTCCCACAATATTAAATTGCAAAATCTTAATTAATTTAATATTTTTAATTATTGAAAATTACGGGTCGTTACATTTTACAGCCCTATTATTTATGGAAATAAGTACAACCTTTCTGTCACTTTTCATATTATAAATTAAGTCTTTAAAATTTCCAACACTAAATCACATATAAATATGTCACAATAAACAATTAATAATTTCAGTTATAAATTCAAAATCAAAAACATCAAATCAAGTACAAGAACAACAATTCAAGTTGCTTGAATTGAACTTTATTGTTGTTGTTGTTGTTGTTCAAGTGGAACACTTATTTTGATGTCCCGAAAGTTCAAATCCATAACCTTAAGAATCTCAGTTTATATCACTAACCACCTGAGCTAGAGGTTTGTTACAGCTGCTTGCATTTCTAAAATGTAAAGTACAATACGATTAAAAAAAAGTGCACAGTTGATTATAGTTTGAATATCTAGTATGTTTATATAATTTAATTTGATAAAATATATCATATTTATAAATATAATCCAAAATAGTTTAACAAGAACATACGAATTTGAAATCATTATGCACTTTGCAATCTGATAATGGAATGAAATGAGGTAGTTACAAGTGATTGCGTTGTAGAAATGCAACATATAATAAAAGTGATCAAAATGGCATATAAACACATTATTTTGAACACTTTCGAATTTATAGCCATTTTTTACATTTGACATGTTATTTTAATTACATAATACACAAGACGTTTTAGCAAAAGGAAATAAATCTAAAAATATTGATAATTTGTAAAAGAGCAAAGTAAAGCAAATCAAAAAAGTCTACATGAATCAAGTGACATTGACAACGTAATACAATCATCCATCATTTTTGTTTTAATAACATAACACCGAAACTTTTTTTAACAAAAATAAGCATATTGCATTGTAAGAGCATTTCCAATTGGAGTCGGTGAGTTCAAAATTGGACTCATCACTGACTGCCAAGGTTGCTTTAGCGATTCTGGCAGTCACCGAGTCATCCGACATTTATAATACCGGATAACTACATGGTCAAGATTAATTATTTTTTACGTGGATTGCAATCATGGCCATACATATATATTAAATGCCGGATAAAGTGGTAAGTTATCGGGATGAGATAGGGTGGATCAGTGAAAAGTAATGTTTTATTATTTGAATGACTGATTTTTGTATTGGAGATGCTCTCTAAGAAAGCAGGATAAACAGCTATTTTAAACATAAAACAAAAACTAAAGGATTACTTCATAAATCAAATGGTTGGTTTTAACTTTCAAAGTATATTTCGGAAGAATTAAAGGTGTAAACCTAATTTCAACATAAGCAATTTTGCAATTAGCACATCGATAATGTTGATATCATCAATCTCACACACAAAAGAAAGAAGAATAGAAAACTAACATGCCATTAATTATTCTGCATAGGGCTTTTTTTTTATATTACAACACGAAGTATAACATCTACATTATTTTCTCAAATGATAGTAATTGCAGGTGCGCACTGCTACTCCCTTGCTCTTTTGTATGTAAGAATGCCAGCAGTAAAATTACATAATTTTGTGTATACATATTTAAAGAGCCTGGTAGCCTTCAATATTTCTTTTGTTATAGTTGATAGCATAAATAATCATCACCCCTATGCCGCAAACTAAGACGTATCCCCACCAATTTTCCATTGCATTGAATCTCCCTGTGTAGTCGTATTCAGTTAAATCTCCACTAAAATTGTTTACATTCTCTGCTCAGCTTACACATACTTATGTAAGTAAGTATGTGTGTGGGGTGCGTGCGTGTATACATAACAAAAATCTAAATCTCATTGCTATAGCAACTCCAGCAGCATCAATTTGGTTTAAAATGGTACAAATCCCCTTTTTTTTTGTCCTCACGCTATAGCGTTGTGAGTTTGAGCATGGGATGAGAAAAATGTAGGACGGACTGCTATTTTTTTTAGCGTGGATACGCTAAACGGTTTTCAGAAAACCACTGTTTATGCTAATTGGGCTTTTAAAGCCCGTTTTACGGGGATTTGGTTGTTTATAATTTTATAAACGGCTCTTAGAACATCGTTTATATGCTAAACGGTTTTTTGGAAACTGTTTAACACTATAAAAGGTTTTCCAAAAACCGTTAATAGTTTTTTTTATAAACTAAAGGAAATGATGGCCAATTTCTCTCACGCACTGCTGGAACAGTGGAAGGAATCAATGTTCTTTTCTTTCCTCCTCACATTAAAAGCCCCAACCCTGCTACAGATGCTCTTACAGTTCATGCAACAGTCGGTAAAATATGCAGAAGAGGAACTTACATGGCATGGATAGCTGTTGAAAAATAGTATGTTTTGGTTCTTGAGGCGTTTCTTCAGCAATTAGGAGATAGAACAGTCCCATAACTCCTGTATGAAGCTGACTTCTGCTATAATTTGATACGTGAGTCAAAATTTCCCCATCTGAAATTTTTATAGAGCCTGGTTTGGGATAACAAGTTGACATTCCTACGATGTATCCTTCTTCATTTCCAGGTTCAGTTCCACTTCCGTATGTTGGAAATGATGAACATATAAGTCTTCCATCCTAATGATTTTTATACAATTGTCACAACATCAGTATCCAAACATTAACTATGTACTATTGCAATGCAATGCCAACTATGTAACTGTAAGAACTTAGACTATGTGGTAACCTACAATCACTTTACTAAAGCTATGCTGGGCAGCATACACCTTTGGCACATATAATTCTTCATCTCTTGTCCAGAAAATAAAATAAAGCTCCTTATCTACTCTAGATGGAAAATCTATCTTCAAAAAGAGAGAGAAAGCCAGGTCCCCGAGAAATCAGATCTCTACTCTGGTTCAAAACCAAGTAGAAATGCTCTGATTACTTTAGGATGATTATCTCATAAATCTAATGGCGGTAGAGAATTGCATTCATTTTAGCAAGGTTAAATCTTTAGTACCAGAATTGCTAAAATGCACCAAATTCGTTACAGCGATTAGGTTTCTGATCTAATCACCTTAAAGTAAACAGAATATCCGCCCATGTTGTGTGAGCCCTTTGAATTTGTTCTACCACTCTATAGCAATTGATGGGGGAATAACCCGAGTTAATTAGTAGCAAAGGTTCACCATAAATATGGATCTTTATATCAAATATCGAGTAATTTAGATGTTTCTAATTAAATAACGATGTGCCTTTAGATTGTCTATCTAAAATATTGGGAGAACCCTTTTGGTATCAATTTTTCACCTATGTTCAGAAAGAAATATCTAGTAATATACTGTTTTACAGAAGCAACTTTTACACTATGTATACCACATAAAAAACTTCCTTACCTGACCGTAAAGTGCAGCACCTAATCCACCTGAGTGTTGGTGAGAAACACCATAGATGAGATCACCACCTCGGGGCAAAATACTCTTGGTAATTTTTGTATCTATACACCTTCCATTTGATATTCCTTCTTCACCACATGGGTCCACTTGATATTCCACCTATGTACATTTCATACAAAAAATAAAAAATGTAAACATAACATGATATAAGATATAAACACAAGGGAAGGCATCATGAATCAAACAAGCTCCAACCTTGCAACGCTTATGAGATTCAGTGATATCGAATATATAAATCTTGACGGGCACAATAGCATCATCCCACTCCATCCACTTAACCGTATACCTCAAATACCGCTTCCTAACATCTCCACCATCAACCCCATCTCTCAACTCACACTGCATCTTATCATGGCAACAATACAACCCTCCAATATAACCATCACTTAGACCATCATCCTTACTAACATTGTACAAACTACATTTGCATTCAGTGCATCCTACTCTATCTTTCACTCCTCTTGTATCTATAGCATGAATGTTCATCATCCATTTCTCTTCATACCCATTTGGTACCTCCTTAGGGTCTCCTGCTACAATGCCATAAGGATCCGGTACCCATGTAAGAGTTTTACGGGTTTCGGATCCTAGTCCGAAGTTTTGTCCAAGAGTGTTGTTACATACTCCTGAATTTCTTCCAAGTACGAAACTTTTGGAGTTTGATTTGTCTATGTAGTATTTTTCCATGACCCAATGATGAAGGTAAGTTTCGTGTAGAGGGATGAGGTTTCCATTTTCATCTACTACCTCGGCATTGAAGCTTTTGATAGCTATGTGGCCTTTAGGGAATTTTACGTCGTAGTAGAAATGATTTACAACTGATCCAGGTCCTTGGAAGAATGGAGGCGATAGGAAAATCGATGTTTTTAGTTTGTTGTTGGGTGTTCGAGATGCGTTGTATGATGAAACTGATATAAGAATTGTAAATAATAGTATCCATAGTGAATGAATTTGCATTTTACCTGAAAAGAAAAATACATTAATTTTCATCCCAAAGAAGATGTCTTATGTCTGGTAACACATAAATGATTCATTTTTTGGGTTTAATATGTTTGCGTTATGACATATATGTGTTGTAATTGATATCCATTTTCCTTAGATGAAAAGAACAACTTAAAGAAGCTTTATTTTTGGTTGATCAGGTTAATAAAATGGCTGTGTATTTCACATAAGTTACTTTGCAGGTAATTAACTTAAGTATTATTTGTCAAATTCAAGTATCCAAACTGTAAGGTGTGTGTATATTTGATACAATCAAGCATCACAGAATTTATAGAAAACTAATTGCATATAAGTTAACTACAGGAATTCCTTGCATATAATTTTTATGCAATTTGGAACTTAACTTCAACTAATTATCTATCCAATTAGTTAAATGAGGCACATGACCTATAACTAGTATGAGGCCCATGGTTCGAAGATGGGGGTTATTGTGGTTGTAGGGTCAATGCGGACTCATTCATAATTAGTATGTGTATGTCATTAATCAAATGAGCCGTGAATTATGGTGTATGAATATTGAATTATAATTCATTTAGTTTGATATACATTGGTCAAATACACATTATCACAATGTTGGATCAACTGGCGATAGCAAGGATTCTTGGATGATAAAGATTTTAACAATACATTAATTATGTAAGTATAAATGTTTTGAAATATTTTAGCATCATATCATCATCCCATCGATGGATAAAGGACCCTAAAAACATCAATTTTGAGTTTCTATATTGGAATTTTTGTGAAACATGGTATATTTTCTCTGTTTTTTTTTTCCAAATTTAATTCATCACAAAATAGGTGCTCTTAATCTTTGATTTTCAATATTTCCGATTTATCAAGTTTTCCCATACCTTGCGCTCTTTCAGTTTAGATAAAACTAACATCACATGATAAAATGAACATCCATAATATTCAAACATGTCTACGAATCAAATAAAAATTACATGTGAATGAGAAACGATTCTGCAAATGGCAACTATCACCGATTAATCGAAAAGAGTAACCGGGAAAGAATGTATTTTTCGTGTGAAATATTCAAATACTATTTGCTGGAATTAATCACCGTTGTTAAGCAACGACTGAGTATAATACAAAAATGGGGAAGAAAGGCCGAACCTTATTATTGCCTGCTGCGTGAAATAGGAAATGCATAGTGAAGACTGAATTAGATTTTGGGAATGTACAAGGCTATAAGCACTTGTGCAAGTGCAATTAAATTAAAGAAAAGATCTTTAATAAAATTTCGATAGCATTGCTTTTTCTCGAATTCTACATCTTTCATGCATTGCGGGCCCAGTCAATCCCTTCCTCTGATGCGCAGATTTAAATACATTAATGGGGCTTGTTCACCATTCATCCACGCCTACCATTTTCTAATTTTTTATTTTTCCATAACAATAACTTAACTTTCATCTTTGTTCCTCCTCAAACTATCAAATTAAGATGTCTTTATCCAATTTTTTCATGGTCATTCCTCTCTTTTTTAGGTATTTTATATACAACAAATCACTGTGACAACATATCACATGTAATGTGACCTCTCGTACCAAAGCCAAATCACTTAACCACTGAGACAATGGTGCTTGTCCTTTTTTTATCTAATGTTTCATTAATAAATATGAATCCAACTAATTTGATTATGATAATGATGTCATCGATTTTAGTCGTGTGTAGATTTTCGTTTTTTCAAAATACGTAATCCTAACTATGACTAGCATAGTAAGGAATAATTATCAGCTCAAATTTGCTACTATCGTAAAACATAGCAAAGAACATTTATCACTATTCCAATCAAAAATATCCGATCCTTACTATTTCTGTTGCTATTTCAATAAGAAAAGAAAAAAAAAACATTAAGACCAATTGTAATAGAAAGCAGTATCATATAGTCAAATATGTTTAATTATCATTACCATTCTCTAAAATACCAACAGAGTAAAAATATGCTGATTTAGACGCATATTTTAAATATAATTAGAAACCTTAACACATCGACTCCTAATATGAATAGATGAAATATTTTTACTTATATTGTTCATCTCGTTTTTTTATTTCGATGTGTTTACTTCTACATCCTTTTTAAAATTTAAGATGAGTGTGTGAAGTATTTTTTATGATTTAATTTTATTAAATGTTTAATTGGCGTTAGTGAGTGTTTTGGTGGGTGTAAATAGTAACACTTTTTTTTTGCTTTCAAGTAATAAATATTTGAATCCAACTAAGCTTTGTGAAATATTATGTTCGTTAGTGAGAGAATCTTCATAAAAATTTGAACATTATAAATCGTTCACTCTTTTAAAATTACACTTTAAATCCATAGTAATTTAAACATTTTCATTGTTTTATATTCATTTGCAATATTGAAGAATTAAATTCTCTTGAAAAATTCAAATAATGCACCGTTAAGCGCTTCACATTTGCTTCTTGCCGTGAAATATTTAATAATAATAAATATAATTGTAATTACTAATACCATATATTTTATTATTTTACTTAGTTGACAACCATCGTTTGATGGTAATCACTATAGAAATTAATTGTTGTTGGTTGGAAAATCATTATTCGACTGTACGGTTTCCCTATACAGCATAAATCCACTGCCCTCAACAAAGTTTTCCAATCGTTGTCATGTTGTCCTACCATTTATGTATTAAGAAGTCGAAGATTTTGATGATATTCCTACGAAATGGTATTGAGCAAAGAGAATTGTGATGCCCATAGAGTAGCACATTTCAAATATTCATGTAGGGGATCCCGTTAACAAATAAGTATAGTAATGAAATCCCTTTGATTTGGATTTTTTTATAAAAAATAAACAAGGGATTTGACTGGAGTGTTTATAATAACTGTGATCTAAACCCTTTATCTAACATGAAAATGGATGTTTTAGAGATGTATCATAAAGAACATTGATATGTTTTTCGATTATTGATCTACAGTTTCAAATATTGGATCATAGCGATATCGATTTAGTCTGTGTTTCTTCAAAAAGTGGAACTACTTCAAAAGTGTTTTGGTACTCGCGATGAACGTGCATGTAAAAGGATAAACATGATTGTTAATGAATACTAAAAATTATTTTGAACAAATTTGTTAAATTTCTACTAAATATATTATCCTAATAAATAAAATTGTGAACTTGCCAAAAAATTATTATATATGTTTTTGTTAAATGTGTTTGTTTTTCATGATTACTTATTAAATTTTCTCATAACATTCTATTTTAAGAATGTTAGATTAATTGTTATCTCATTCCTATTTTAGATGCGGTCACGACTCCGAGCTTAAGATCTGCGCAAACATCTCCAACCCGACTAGCTTCATATCCGACCTAGCCTTAAATTCTTAAGTATATATTATCTCCAACTTGTTTTATAAAATAAGATTATTTTGAAGTTTTTGAAAGTATGTTATTTATATGTAACCAAGAAAATAAATTGTTTATGGAATTTAATAACCAAGAAAACGATGGTTGTAAGTAAAATTCATCTGCCATATATTCAAGTTCTTTACCTTAAGTTTAGTACTTGTAGCATTGTTGAACACATACACTCTCAGAACTTAGAAGTTAATTAAGTTATAATTAATATATGAATTTGTAAATAAATTAATTAATACATGAACTATAGTTTATTTGCAGTAGTAAGAAGTTTATTAAGTTTTCGGTTTTGGTGTTTTATCTCTAAAATAATTATTACATTTATTAACATATATATTCTGAGTTTAAATTTCCTACTAGTTTTAGATGCATGGATGTACATGATATGTTCAAGTTAATTGTAATATTTTTTTTTGGAAAAAATGTACTGTATTAACAAAACTATATAGATATATTTCCACGATATGACTCGTTAAAACCTTGCAACCCCCTAACCTAAATGGGTGCCTTGCGAAGGAAAAAAGAGTACATACCATATTCATATAAGCTATACAACATACGGAACAAAGCCTGATTTAGCCATATTGGAAGTATTTAATTTGTAATATTAGTAATGCATGCACTTTGTTTTCATACTAGAAGTATTTAACTTGAGGAAATATCGATATTTACTTAGATACATGATTTAGCCAAATCTTTTATTAATAAAACAATTGTACGCACAAAAACATATAATACTACCATACGTATGGAAAATTTATAAAAAATAATGGTATATATTAATTAACATATTATATTTATATTAATATTAAAATTGATAATGTTATTTTAATTAATAATACTATTATGTGAAAATTAAGGTAAATTTTGTTCACATGTATAGGAACGGTTAAGTTTATATGGTTCTTCACCATATAATACAATGATAATTTTTTTATGACGTGTCGCTCCTTTTTTTGCAGATTCTAACAATATTTCAATTATATCCATCTGATGATTACATATATGATTGAAAGATTGATAGAATCTGCAAGAAGGAAGTGACGTCCATAATCAGGAAAAAAACCATCAATATAGTAACTAGACATGCGTGGTAGTATTGTTATAATTGGTGATGATGGATTGGGGAAGTGCGGGGGGATGCTGTTAACACTGGAGTCGTTGACCATCAGGTGGTTGTCGCCACTAGCACTTTTCCATCCATCATCACTAGTTATAACAGCAATACCACGCATGTCTCTAATCACCGCCTCGGTTGCACGACATGACAACATGGTAGTATTAGTATATAGAGGAGGTGCATATGGGCTTGCATGATAGTGCTGTTATAATTAGTAATGGTTAGTTGGGATAGTACGTACTAGAGGAGACGTTGTTAACACCAGAGTCGTCAACTATCAATGATGATTCTTGTCACCACCAGTGGTAACAGTACCGCTACCAGCACCACTCCAATTATCGCTATCGATTATAACAGCACTACCACTCAAGTCTTCAAGAGCCTTATTCTATCAATATTATCATTCTGTCATGCCATGCAACCATCTTCAGACTCATATGAGGAGGCATGAGGAAGAAATATTAGGGGTGGGCATGGGTCGGTTTGGTGCGGTTTGAAGCGCAAACCGCTTCCGCATCGTATCAAATATATAGTTCAGTTTCGATTCGGTTTAATGTAATACAGTCTGGTTTTTGTTTAGCCCGGTTTGGACTATATTAAATATGAAATAAGAGAATTATTTCGATCAACAATCAATTTACGAAGGCAACTGTGTGAAGCTTTTACACTTAAAGGTTAAAACACTCAATGTTATACTAAAATGAAAGGTAAGTTCTGCATTTTATGAATATTTCAATTTGATATTTAGCTACAAGTAAGATTTTTGTAGTAGATTAACCAAACATCAATGTTAATCGATGCATAATCATTAAGTAAAATGACTAGAATAAAATTATAATTAGCATTTATCTAAAAAACGAGATGAAAAATATTATACAAAACTATAACTTCTTTCCTTATGACAATGGTTATTAGTAATATAAAAACAACATACGCCGAAAATAGAATATACATCATTAGAATTTAAAATGAGATAAGAGTTGCTTATATTTTTGTCATAAGATTATTATGTAAATTTTTGGTTCAGTCCGGTTTAATATGGTCGGTTCAATCGTCCAAACCGCAATCGAACTGGATCAATGCGGATTGGTCCAGTTTGGTGTAGTTACTTTGGTCAAAAGATTCGGTGTCGGTTTCCACACCTTTTTTACGGTCCGGTGTGAGCAGATTCCATATAGCGGTGCAGTTTATGCCAATTCTTAAGAAATATGGTCAAACAGAGGAAGCAAGTCGAAGACTTGTACCAAATGTTCAGCCAACAATGTATGATATATATATTTATGATATTGTTTACTATATAGACTTGTTGTGGCATATGATGTTATTTATGGACATGATGTGGTATAGACATAATGTTGTGTATGGATGTGTGTGTATCGTTTTTATGGAATTTTTATGGTGTTGTTTTACTTTTTTCTATGATACTTTGTTATTTTATTGGTTTTACATATATTTTGATATGATATTGTGTTGGTTTGGTGTTATATTTGTCTGTGTGACATTGTCGAAATGGCTTGTTTTGTGCAACGGTTTGATGGAAAGAAGGGCAATAAAAATGCTAAAATTTGATTTCAGCAAGTCATCAAAAAATCAAGATTATACATTTTTGGTTTAGGTGCCTACAAGTCGTTGGCAATATGGTCGTTAATAAGACGATTTCCTACACCTTACTTACGCCTCGATTTTTTTTCTCCGTGTTGAATTTGGTGTAGGAGAAGCGTAGGAAATTTCCTTACGTCTTCCCTACGCCTTTACCTCTTTCTACCAGTTTCCTACGTCTACCCTACGCCCCGCCTTTTGGCGTAGGAAAGACGTCGGAAATTTTGTGTAGGAAACTGCAGTGTTTTCTAGTAGTGGTCGTCAGTATTGTGTTAACAATTATCGTCAGCAAGTGGTCGAAGACTATTTTGCCATGAGGTTTACACCGATGACTATTTTGTCGTCATTAAGTCGTCGGTAAAATGTTTACCGATGACTCAACGACATCGGTAAAACTCTATATTTCTTTTAGTGTTTTTTCTTTCTATTTTATTAGTATTTTTTATTTGAATATCGTTCGTTTATATCTCATTATTGTTGTTTTACTCTTTTTCAATATATTAATTTTATAATATTCTTGATTGAATTAGGACAACTATCTCAAATGGTAAAGATCTCTTGATTGTATTCTAAGATTTTGAGCTCAATCTCACGAGATATCAAAATGAGTGCTCGGCTAAAAATTAAGTATATATCATTCTTGCTGGCAAAAAAATATTCTTAATTGAATTAAACGTATTTACGAAAATTCACGTTTATATGAAAAAGTGACGCTAAAAGCATTACATAAATTATTAGAGATAAAAGATTACATTTTGCAAAATATTTAGTAAAGGAATAAATAGTTTAAAATAACTTCATAACTATTCAATATATTGGAAAGATTTATACTCACAAGTTGGAATTTTTGTATTCAAGATTAGAGAAGGTTTATAAATATTTTCAAAATAATTTTAACTTCACACTTTTGAAAATAAAATACCTATGCATAATATTAAAATTTTAAAATTATATTTTGAAAACCAAGAGCTAAAAAGATCGGTTAGCTATGAATGGTGTTAGCGACAGCTGTATTGTTTATGAAGATAGAAAGTTAAGAAAATAAGACTAGCACCACTGTCTCAGTGGTTAGATGCTTCAACTTTGATGCAGGATGTCACATGTTCAAAACTTATATAGCGTGATTCGAATATATATTGACATGTACTATGTGTATACCATCTAAGACTTACTAATGTGTACTATTATCTAAATACCAAATTCCAAAAAAAAAAGTTAAGCAAATAAAATATTAAATTTAATCTTCGTGATCGCAAAACGAATTAGAATATATATTTAAAGAACTCTCATGGTATGAAGATGAAGATCGAAATTAAATAATTAAAACGACTCTATATATATGTGGGTAAGAATGTACATTTAGAAAGAAATATATTGTGGTATTAAAGTCATAAAATAAATAAATTGAAAGTGGAAGAGGTGTATAACTATTAAAAAAGATTAAATGAATATATATACCAACCACCAAGACACTAGAAGGTAGAAACAATCTAATAGTTGCTAGTCTTTCAAACGTTCTAAAGTACCTAATATATTTAGATAACTACCGTTATTACAAAATTAATTAGTGACCTGAAAAATGATTTTCTAATATCAATTTAAAATATATTATATTAACTAGAGGAGATGCATAGACAACTTGTGCTTTTCTGATATTTAACCTAGGGTCCTAGACATTTGTTGTAGATACATATTTTTTGGTCAAACACCGTTGTTCCTTTTCATTTCATACAAGATACACACTAGAAGGTCAGATTAAATTTCAGGAATAAACACGAGTACCATAATTAGCTGTGCTCATCTTCTCAAATAAAACCCAACCTCACAGAATTATTAAAAAAAGAAGAAAATTAGACAATATTGAAACATGGCCAGAAATCAGTCAAAACTACATCAAGCCCAGAAACGATCAACTAACAGAAAAAAGAAAAGAATTTATCTTTCGTAAGATATCATGTCATTTGGTTTGAATGTAGGGAAAATAAATTTGCAGTAGTGAAGAAAGCATTCGTTCTTGCTAAAATAAGGAGAAGAATACAAAAATTAACCCAAAAAAAAAAATGGCAGAGAAGAGAGATCGAACCTTATTTGGTGAGAGTGTAGTAGCCAAGAAAGAAACACAAGGTTGTGAGTTAAACAACATGCATGGGTCATATATATAACAAGTGCAATTAGACAGCCGACATCCCAACAACGTGAGTGAGGGCATCGCTTACGTCAGTTGTATAGGATATTGTTATTTGAGAGGGTAAAGTTGGATTTGGTTGAGAAGACAATAGTATTTTGGTTTCTAGTAGCGCGTTGGAGAAAGCTACATTGTTTTTTTACACTTGGGATGGTTGGATTTACTGCAAGGAATAATGGCGCCTTTGTTCACGTTGGTATTATCTAAAACTTGGAATGTGTTCACATGTATGGATGCGACTTTTATAATCAAACTCAATTGTCAAGCTTGGCGTATTGAATTGGCGGTATTGCCAACTCTTTGTGTTCTGCTCAGTGTGCCCTCGTTTTATGCATAAACCTTTACAGACCAAATATTTTTTTTATTTTGGGTTGTAAAAGGGATCCCTTACCGGCTATACAAGTTAGATTCCTTTTGTATGAATACCACATCCACCGAATTGTTCTACCCGTCAACCCATTTGTTTTCAATCTTTGAATTACAAGAGTATTTTGTAAAAGTATTAAATTTAAAATTGTTTCTACCATTTAATTGCAAAATTTGTTGATTTTCCACGAGGATACATAAAAAATTAACTTTGAAAATCATGTGTTTTTCCATTGAAGATTTACTTTCAAAATATATAGTTGCATTTAGCTGAAAATTTATAAACTTTTTAACTTTTAGTTAATAGTAAAGTTTTGATTTCTAAACTACATCATGGTAACCCAACTTTAACTACATTGATGTAATTAAAATTCTGTCTTATTTAAACTACAGTAGCAATATGCAGTTAATACAAGATTATGTTGATGTGGTTTTACCTGTATTTAGTGATGCGGTTTATTTATTTATTTTTAGTTTTTGATTAAAAGGTTGTATGATCCAAAGGTCATGCAGACATAGTAGATATATATATATATATATATATATATATATATATATATATTTATATATATAATATAACGCCAACAAGGATTGGTCGGTAGTCCAGGTTTTAAGATGGACCAACCACCGACATAAA
The DNA here is from genome assembly GCA_030737815.1 of Allium fistulosum. Classification (NCBI taxonomy): domain Eukaryota; kingdom Viridiplantae; phylum Streptophyta; class Magnoliopsida; order Asparagales; family Amaryllidaceae; genus Allium; species Allium fistulosum. The sequence goes on along the minus strand of CM060902.1, from coordinate 1,359,984,948 downwards.
GAATAACACAAGTATGAAGCCAAACACCCCAGCAGCTACAGAACACGGCTACATAAATAAACTGCCAACAAGCCTGGCCAGTAGCGAAATAAAAATACTAAAAGTACGCATAGAATCCAACCAGACAACATATCTGAAACAAAGGTAAATATTAGAAAAACATTCACCAGAAGCTGTGAAAGACCATCGCGTCTAAATACGGGCATATCTACAGAACCAGCTAATAATATCGGGACAATATCCTGAAGTGTGAGGAGAGAAAATTAATTTCCAATCCCATTTTGGAGCAGCTAATATCGCTTCATTATATGCATCATATTCACCATCATTGCAAAGAACCCGTTCGTCATCAATAAGGCAATAGTAAAGTTCATGTTCATCTGCATCATCAAATACCCATTTAGAGAAGATATTCCGACGCGAGTGGAAACACAAACCACTCGCCTGGTGAGACCAAATTCCAGAATTAACATAGCCCACAAGCGGCGAACCCACGGCACGCATTTCAATGATCTATTGAGTAATGACCTCAGCACTAAAAGGGTCGGAATGGAGAGCCATGATGTAACACCCCATAAAATGAACCATAAACAAATAAGATAAAAATTAATTAAATCTAATAAGGTAGAATACAGAAATTTTATAAAAGTTGACATTTGACCACAAAAGTTATTCCATTGCGTTCGTGGCGAAATGCTGACCTATTTTCATATATAATATGATGAAAATGGAGCTCAAACGAAAAAGTTATGGACGTTTGAACTTTTTAGATTTAAATTAAATTAGTTTGAATTTAAATTAAAGTAAGGATTTTAATTTAGGGTCGAATTTTAAAATTAGCTTGGAGGTTAAGTAAACGTTAATTAACGTTTAACGTTAAAGTTAAATAGGGGAAATAAATTAATTTATAAAGCAACATAATCAATTATTACACAAAACAATCAACCGGTCAACCCCTAGCCGTCGACTGGTCGAAACCAATTTCTGCAGTGGTGGCTAGGCTTTAAAGGGGTGTGTTATTATTTTAACGCTCCAGATTTATTCGTTTCTCACTTACTTCCATTATACGGTTCTTATGCGTTTCAACCCCTATAAATAGAACCATATCATCTCCACTTTTTATTTATATTATTTTGGGAAATACAATGAAATTCTGCCATTGCTATCTCTCTAATACGATTTAGAAACTCCATAGAGAATTCAGGTAAGAATTTAACTTATTTCTTATTTGTTTCTTCTTCCTCCAATCTATTCTTATCCCATTATTCTCCAATTATTCGGAATCTAATGAATATATACACCTCTTCCCTATTGTGTGTATGCATATAAAAAAAAAGAGATTTTGGAAGAGATTGGAAGGTTGCAAATCCATTTAGGTGAAGCTAAGACTAATCTGTGAGTGGAAACCTTAGTATTTCTTTTCAGTAATTGTTTAGTGTATTTCTTTTTGGATTTGAATATGCCTTAGGATTTTGAGATTTTGAAAATACGGTAGATAAAATCCCCCAAAATTCCTTTTTATTTCGAAATGTCAATTCTATGTGAGATTCTCAATTATTTACATTAATTTGATGGAATTTGTTTCGTTTATGCAATTTTTGACAATCTCATAGTCTATTCAATTTCTCCTTCTTTTTTGGTTCAAATTGTGATTCTTCAATGAAATAAGGGGTTTAGATTACAAATTCTATTCGTAGTTTACATCACTTATTTTTATCTATTTCTTTTTAAAAGAGAAATTGAATAGAATATGGAGTTTAGATTATAATTCTTATTGTTTAGGATATTCCATTGAATTGGTGTAATAAATTGAGTTTCTATTTTATTTGCAAGTCTGTTATTGCAGTTACGGTTATGAATATTTATTCCCTTTGGATATTAGAATCCCTTATTTTGGTATGTTGAAATCTTGGGAATTTAACGAAAAAGGACTTATAATCATATTTGGTTAGGGAATTGACATTTAACACTAGTTTAGATCGTAAAATCCGTGCGTTTAGAACTTATTAGGCTCGAATATTTATTTATCTCTATTTTCATAATTAACGTATAATTATTGCCTTATGGCATAATTAATTAGACATTTATTTTCCCCCATTAGGAAGGTAATTAATTGATAGGCGGAAATAAGTAAAAACTCTTATATAGGCTAATTATTATTTTTAAGACATAATAAGGAAGATTCCTTATAAGACCTTATTTATGAAGTAGTGAGTTGAATATATATATATATATATATATATATATATATATATAGTAATGGATGCATGGTTAAGTCATAGAGATGCGAGGTCAATAGAGTTACATGACGGAAGTCCGCCCTTCATTTTGAGGCTACCAGCAGTTGTATACACTTTCATTGATGTGAGATATCCTTATGATAAATATTTGTCATAACGCGTTATCCCAAATTTTGTAAGGGAAATCTACCCAACTAATCTGGCTTCCAGTTTCTACGAATAGTCGGACTAATATGAGACATCATTATGAGTATGGGCCATAAGACGTAGGGACTGCTTCAGGGTCTTGAGGTATCAAATGGTTGTTTGAGGGCCCGCCTCTTTTCCCCGGATGAAGTATTAAATGATCAAGAGGTTACGTTATGTGGTATCTCAATGAGGGGGTCCGATTCTGAAAATAGGTATTAAGTGACGGGGTTTGCCTTAATTAAGGTGTTAAATGACCAGAGTCTATCTATTTTCTAGAAGGAAATATTAAGTGGCCTAAGAGATTCCATACGATGTCAGCTAGATAGTACCATTGAGGAGACGTCTTGGAAATAGGTATTAAATGATGGGATCTGCCTTAATTAAGATATTAAATGAGAAGAGTCTGCCTATTTTTCAATAAAAGGTATTAAGTGGCTTGGGTACCGTCTCTCACATTATTAGATGTTTATGACGTATGATTGGGATATATATAGGATTATAGAAACCTACTTCTAGAATGAAAGGTATTAAGTGGTTGGACCCGCCTCCTTTCCTTATAAAGAAGTATTAAATGGTTTAATGGTCTATTTTCGTAGACATATTCTTATTTTGAGATATACTGCCCAAGTACTGAAAAAGTAAGATTTGATGTTTTTATTCAGCAGACATTGTTGTTCTGACTTCCTCCTCATTACAATTTGGAGACAGAGGTGGTGGACTTGCGGCGGTATTTACCATTTTTATTTGCTTTCATATGTACCCGATGTTTTCAGACTATTATTGTAATAGATTATGTTACGGTTTGATGGTTTCTTGTATTTTGACAATGTTATGAATTTGAAATAAATGGGTACATTTTACTATTATATTTGTCCCATCCGCCATGAGTTCTTGAAAGTTATATATAGCTTTGTAATGTTATTTCTTTTTACTACCAACAGCTTACTTTAGAATGAATCTAAGTTTCGATGGGCCTTTTCTGAGTAAAATTTAGGTTTATTCCGAGGTGGGTTTACACATTTGGTCTCACAAGCTAGGTTACCCGATCATGGAAGAAAAACTGTACGTGTGAGAGACGTATTTTTTATTTTAAAAAAGGTTTTTGTAACAACCCTCTTTTTCGTACAGTTTAAGCGGATAATCAACCACACACGACCCCCTCAAATTGAATGGAAATGCGGATAGTTAGGGAAAAAGAAGAAGAAAGAAAGGAGAAAACTAAACAACATGGAATCTCACAATTGAACAAATAATCTATAATATGAAACAGCTCGTTACAAAAGAAACAAAAAAAACTTTAGTATACATACAAACATCAATCAGAGTACATTAACATATCTCAGCCTGAACAGTTATAATAGCATGACCTTATAATTTGTAGATAAATACAACCAACAGACAACACAAGAAATACGTAGATACGTCTTGGACCTCTAGCTCGTTTCCTGAGCTCCAATGCATCCAAAGAAATTTGTAAATATGCTCGGTCTGACCAAGGAAGAATGCCCGGATCAGTCTGGTAAACCAGAGTGAGAAAAACACACCCAAATGGAATTTAATGTTTATCAGAAACCTTTCAAATAAAGGTATCTCGTAAGACCACACCGCACATAAACACGGACGGCTTTTTACCTTACGATAACCAAAACATTTTCTATAGAAAATCCATTGATACTATAATAATGTCTTGGGTTTTCAAGTAAATAATTAATATAGCTAAAATTGTTACATTAATTAAATTCCAACATAATAGGTATATAACTAAGACCGAAGGCACTTATTGGAAAATGAATTCCATACAATGACTGGGTTACTGGGGTACCACCAGTTACGGTGCATCTCTAGATAAAATAACACCGAGGTCGAACCTATCGACTGCTGCCAACACATAACCGACCTACCCCTTACAGGATAGTACCGAATGTGACCACCCCTTGGTTAATGGGTCACGAAGCATACAAATGAGAGATAATATAGACTTTAGTTGGGGATGATCATATCCTAATGGGAACGACCCACCTAGCCCTGCTGCATATCTCCTATTTTAGTCATTCTTGGTTGATGAGGCTTGAGGCTACGTTTTACCTTTTATATAGAACTTTCCACTTGGAATGCTAACACTTCCCTCCAGGCAGCAATGCAATGCCAGCATTCATCCATACAAGTTGTCCAAGTGATGAACAAACCGAAGGCACTGCTTCTAATACAACCATTTTGGAATCACTCTCAGGATTAGTAGTAAGCAGCCCTTGCACTTCAAAGAGCTTCGTCTTGAATTCCATCATCTTCAAGATGTCTTCACTTCGAAACACTTGAGTTGGATTGTAACGACCTATAATTTCAAACCATTCAAATCGACAATCATCCACTCATGTTAGACTTGAATTGCTCAAAACAACAGATTGTTAATTTATATTTGGCAAAACTCAACATTTACAGTAAATAAAATCAATCACAGAATCACAGGCATAGAGTTTACAACAATAAGCAACATAATAGATAAATAGTAGTTCATGAAGCTACTACAATAAATAATAGAGTCTGAAACAAAATACAACAGATATCCAATACATAGAAGTGTCAATGCAAAAGAAAATGACAAGTTTGTACAAAACAGCTGAAAACAACAAAGAAGCTGAATAGATAGAGATGGATCTCCAAGCAAAGCTCCAAGCTCCAAAGGTGAGTCGCAAATGTTGTGACACTCAGTCTGACCCGAGCATAAAGCAAAACACAAAATACTTGAGTCAGGATTAACATTCTTATACCAGTAAATTCAACTCAAGTGAAATGTCAAGTGAAATACAAAATAACTTAAAGGATGTTTGAGATTCCCATCCTCTAAGGATTCGTTAAACTATCTACATACATAGTACAATACGCTACATATATAATGTCTAGAGTAAAGTAAACTATTAAAATAGCGTTAAGGCATTACCCATATCCCCCTTAACACATTTTTATATATTCATGTAGTCTATACAGTTTCGTAATTCCTTTGTAAACTGGAGGGCTATCATAGGGCACTCCATAGGTACGGTACAAAACAAACTCGTAGAGGGCGCGATAAAGCATGTGACAAGGCACGCGAGGCAATGCCTAGGGTAGGGTACTATCGTTTTGCAGATCTGGACTGGTGGTAACGCATAGCAGCTGCTACCATCCACCTCGAGACACACTCCCAAATCAAAGGTGCACCCATTAATCAAATCACAAAGTAATAGAATGGTATCGAAGAAATGTGCCCGATCGGAGGTGCGACCTCACTTGGCCCGGCGTGGCTCTTGTTTTAGTCACATCAAGCTGACTCGCGGGAGTCAGGGCTGCGTTAATACCTCATATAGAATCGTCGCCAAACCATCCTACTTTCTTTTAGAATCTCCACCACTTGTTAAAGTGGTTTTCGGTATTGGCAGAGAGTATGACAATATCCGATTCCGGTCTCTTTAACAACCAACCGCTTATTTAACACCATGGTCGTTTTATTTCAAAAATAGTTCATACTTCATATCAAAATATCACATTCATTCCAAAAATAATATCACTTTCAAAATCATATCACTTTCCAACTTAAACAGTTTAAAATATTGAAAATAGTATATATATTAAAATAGTTATAAATTAAAATAGTTTATATTTAAAATAGGTTATCGATTTAAAATAGTTTATTTAGTAAAATAGTTTATATGTTAAAATAGTTCATATATAAAATTGTTTCTACCGATTTAACAAATTAATTCAAATCAACTTAAGTCCCAAAAATTCAATTTAAATAAGTCTAAGTTCAACAATTTCAAATTAAATTCTAATTCTCAATAAAACCATTTTTAATCTATACCAGTTTCAAATCCAAGTTTGAACTACAATCAAACCATTTCCAGTTCAATAGGTTTCACGGTTTTAAATATTCAAAGGAATTTACAGTAACTCAATTTGATAAATTTCATTTATATTTCAAAAATTCAACTTTAATTCTATTTAAATTTGAAATATTCACTTAATCAATTTTAATAAAATCCCAAGTTACCAATTTAATCAATATGAAATATTCAATTTCAATTATATTTAGTTTGAACTTATTCACTCAATCACCTTTTATAAATATTTAAATAAAATCTCAAATTACAATTTAAATCGAAATTAAATATTCAATTACTATTTTATTTTAAATTCGAAATATTCATTTAAATCACCTTTATAAAAAAAATCAAGTTATCAAATTATAAATCATATCTTTGAAATCTTAAAATCAATAAGTTTCAAATAAACTCTTATTTATGCTAAATTATAAACCAAGTTTTTATTTAAATTCAATTATTACCCAATTTAAAATGCCAAGCAACTTTAAATTTATCTTCCCAACCTCTAATTATTAAAGTTATTACCAACAATATTTTAAATATTAATATAAATTTTAAATAAATACTTAACATATTATATATATTATTAGTTAAATTAAATTCTTAATAAATTTTATTATATTAGTTATTATTAAATTAAATCTTATTATGATTAAATCTATTTTAGATCTTATTATGATTAAATCTATTTTAAATCTATTTTTATATATTTTAAAAGTAATAAAGTTATAAGTAAAATTTATAATTTACATTTTAAAACTTAACTTATAAATTTAAAATCTCCAAAACATATAATTTTAAAAATCTAAATTTTACACATATTAAAATAAATATTTATACTATAATTTAAAATCAGTAATTATCGAACCCATATATTTCCTTCAAACTTTAGAAATCATTTTTTCAAAAATTAACCAACGGTGTTCGTATATAATTTTATATCCTATGGTCAAGTGATACAGATATTTATCATTTCAATCCGCAATTTAAATTTAATATTTTATGGGTATATATCATTTCAACTCGTAATCCCAAAATTCCAAATTCAATAAAAATTGCTTGGGTTTATCATTTCAACCCATAACGATTTTTCTTTAATCTAAAATATCGTTGGGGTATGTATCATTTCAACCCATAGGGATTTCTAAACTAATAGGGAACTTGGAGAGTGAGAACAAATATGATAATAATATAACATATCAACAACAGTCATATATCATCAGCAACAATTTTAAATATAATATATACAACAGGTTACGTGTCATATGTCATAGGTAAACAGTTACATATAATGGTATATCATATATAGCAATTAAATAACTTAACAATTCAAATTTAACAGCATATTTCAATCGTCATTTCATGTGAATTAAATTTACTAAATATAAGAATGTTAATCGTGAGTAATCGCTCACCTTTCAAGGCTAGAGAAAACAATGAGGATGGGAAGCACGGACACGGATATGCACGAACAAGCTAGAGTTGTGGAAATAATCTCCGGACAGCAACGGAAACAAGCAAAATAAGGTACCTATATCATTATTTTTAAAATCAATACCTAAATTTTAATATGTAAACAAACTTAGGTACAAGCTACCTATATATAAAATATTATTATTATTATTATTATTAAGTTTTATATAATAGAATAGGAGTAGAAAACTACCACGCATGCAGACAATATATAAAGTATAAATATGCAGACATTATATACGCAACTAAATATATGTATGTATATGCATGCTTTACAACAAACATAGTTCGATGAGGAAAAGGACGTGAGAAGTGGCGTCGTAGGTTGGTCAGTGGGGTAAGTGGCGTTCAAGACGGAGGTCAGGGAAACTGCGAGGCTTGCGAGTTGGTGTGGTGGTGGAATGCTTGGTGTTCGGCTGCTATGGAGCTGTGAGTTTACTGGATGCGGCCAAGCATGGCGGTGGAGGAGCGGACGAGGAAAGGAGGGTTGCTATGCGGTGGAGGTGGATCTAGATAGGGGCGGAGGTGGAGGAAAAGGAGGTGGCAAATAAAGGTTGATGCTGAGGGTTGTTGGCGGGTTCAAGAAGGCGAGGAAGAAGAGAAGACATGGGTGAACCGCGGGGTTGCGTGAAGGAGGAACTGACGGTGGGTGATGTGGAAAATAAAGGACGAGGCCGGCAAAAGATAAAGATGGACGAGCAACAGTTTCGCAAAGCTTGTAGGAAATCTCTAACATATACGAACTAATTTATATATATTATTATGTTTCTTTTATTTTGGAGGAGAGATGGTTGATGGATTCGGCAATGAAAGATACAAACAGGCTCGAGAAAAATGGATGAGGAAAGAAGAAGACAAGAAGGTTTGTTTTCAGAATATAAACTTTATATATGCATTACATATATCTCTGTATAGTATATTTATTTTTATTAGCAAAGAGACAGGGAAGAGTCACGAGAAAGAAATGGGAACCAAAGGCCACAACAAATATATTTAACAAATGAGAATATTGAAAGTCAGCCATGAATTTAGAAAATAATAAAACAAATGACTGTTGGGTTTGTACGGTGGATAATAGAAAGGCACAAAGAAACCAAAAAGGCTTCAGAAATGTATACCGATATGGTTAACTGTTTTGCCGATTTCGTCATGTATCGGTCACCGAAATGCACAAATGAATATACTGCGGAGATCAGCACGACGAAAAGAACATAATGGTACACAGATATCAGCGATATGATCATCCTATCAAAAGTCGATATTCGCTGCCAAAATGTTGCTAAACTGTCGAAAATAATATAAACGGAGCTAGAGCAGTCCAAATTTGGTAAAACGAACTGTGACGTCTCGTTCAGAAAATGATTTACATTTTTATTATATAAAAATATTCAGATTCCGAAAATATTTTATTTTCATCAAATTAACTGATTTAAATTGAAATTGAAAATTAAACAACAGAACTAACTTCCATATTCTCTAATGAAAATCTGACATTTGGTACGTTTAAGTAGACGCATTCCAAATATCAAATTTTCATTGTTAAATTCAATTGTTTTATTTTGAAGAATTTTTTTAGATAATTACGTTTTTAAAAATCGTTAAAATTTACGGGTCGTTACATGGATCGAAGTGGTTTTCGGATAACATATCTGATCCCGGTCTCTTTGAATCAACATTCGGTAGTTTCCGATAAACTCAACCCCGGTTCTTTAGGAAATAAACAGTCCAAGATAAGAGCGGAGATCACCTCCTAACCGTTAGTGGACGGATTTCCTTTTCGTTTTTCCTAGGAGAGCGAAAAGAGATTTATACGCACAATACAGCATCATCGAAGATGATTGTGCCATATAACTCACGTATTTCTCCTAGATAATTCCAAAGTTACACTTTGGGTCCATATTTAATAGTCGATTATTTAACTATCAAATAAACAAACATCCAAATCAGGGATTTAATACCATAGGGAAAACAAACACCGGTTAATCACATAAACAACCGCTAACCTCTTTAATTAATCTTTTCATCAATTAAAATCACTTTGTGAATACTTCTATAAAAATAACTTTATAAAGATATACCCACAAATCCCTATATTTTCAATACTTGTAAAATATCCATATACTTATCTCAACGGTATAAGTATATTCACAAAACAGAGAAAGATTTCCTTTTTATACAATTCTAAAATCATTTATAAATCCCTTTATGAATCTCTAAACCCATTTATAAACTATTTTATAAATCTCTAAAAACCATTTATAAACATCTCTAAATCATTTCTCAAATCATTATAAACTCTTTATAATCCATAAAACTAATTATAAAACTTTACTTATAAATCTATAAACTCATTTCTAAAATTCGTTTATGAATACCTAACCATTTATAAAACTCCTTTACTCTGTAAATAATCTTCCTTTAAGTCTTCAAACCATTTTATAAATAAATAGCAATCATTTACTTCAAAACACTATTATATAATAATTATTATTAACAATAACATTATAAATAAATAATAATTATTAACTTTAAAACATCTTTGAAATAATAATTAATAATTTCAAAACATTAATAATAAACAGTAATAATTAATCTTTACCATTATTATAAATAGTGGTAATTATTTCTAAATATTATTAATAAATCCTTATTATTAATTTCAAGTCATGTTAATTATTTAAATAATTGATTTTTTACAAAATATTGAAATATTGATAAATAACTTTAAGACAACATTAAATATAAATAACTTGTAAAACAATATTAATACAAATAAATAACTTTTAAAACAATATTAAATATAAATATACCACTTTAAAACATTTTTAAATAATATTCAAATCACTTAAATCATTATTAAATAATAGTTCATCAGTTCAACACATTTCTAAATGATTTAGAAATGGTAATTTAAAAGGTTGGATATAAAATCATTCTCCAAACCCAATCATTTCAAAAACCAAACGACAATTTATAGTATTTTTCAAAATACTAAATTTAGGCCAACAACCACTAGAGCACTTAACCAATATTGACATTGATTTTCTATCACTACATGGTTTCAACTTTTGAACATATAACGATGTCATTTCCAATTGTGTCAAAAAATCAGGTTTGATATTCAGTAATCACATAACAGGAATATTATTGAAAAATAAATCAATAATGGTGAGTAATCCTGTTGGATCTCTCCAACCTGTCCCCCTGCATCATAGCTCATGTATATTAGCACATATATATATATATATATATATATATATATATATATGTAAGTAAAATCAACAGCGGTGAGGAATCCTGTTGGATCCCATCAACCTGTCCCCCTACATTACAAATAGTATATAATCATATATTATGGCTCATCCGCTACTAGGCGGGTATATAAAAAGGTCATTATCTCTAGGGGTGGGAATAAAACCAAACTAACCGATAAAATAGTAAATCATCCAAACATCCAATCAACAATTTTTATCAACTGTATACATACTAGTTAACAATAAATGTGTGTTTAACCGAAATTCCAATTATCGTCGAAGCATTCCGGTTTAAATTAAAATCTAATAGGCATTAAATTTTGACCCAAATTCTCACTAGCTCCAAATCCATCCAATCCAACTCTATAACGTAGTAATCGTCGATACGAGTGCAACGCAACTCGTCGCGCTTGATTCTGACCTCGTATGAATTAGTTAGTGCATTAGTAAGATTACAATTTAAAATAATAATTAAAGTTCACTAATTACACATTATAACTCTTAATTACCATCATTAGTTTAATTAATCCCTTGCTTAAACACGCTCGTTTCCATGCTTCTAGGTCGCGCAAATTTCCCACCTTCGATCGTGTTTCCCATCATCGTCGTCGCCTCTACAGGTATTCTTCGACCATCGCGAGTCAGCCAGAGGTGGCCCCGACCACGTCGCACCCTACGCTAGAGGTCCGACCCCCTAGCTCCGCCGCAATCGCCTCCAAAACCCAAAAATGATGACGTCGAACGAAGGCAGATCCATGCCACCTCGTTTCGCTAATCTCCATCTCCACCATTCATCTTCTATGCCTTGGCCTCGCGCACGTTTCCCTAGTTGAAGTTGGAGCCTGAAACGACACGAAATGGTTTCGATCGTCGTGGGACATTCGATTGGAGGAGGAGAATTTGAAAACTATCGAACAAAATCCCTCAGTTTTCTCATGTTTAAATAGGGGAGATGGTATGGGTTAGAATATGGGCAGGGGTATGGCTACGGTGGAAAGGTATGGGCTGGGTACTATGGTGTATGGCCATGAGTATGGTACCTGTTATTTTATTTAAAATATCCGGCTCTACACGTTTGAAAAATCTCAAACTCCTATCGAGGCATGCTGCATGGTGTTTTATATTAAATACCCATATTCCGAACACAATGGAACTAATCCCGAGACTTAATTCGATCATATACGGAAGTTAACTCTCTAAAATCAAATTATATTATATTAATTTCCTGTAATTAATCCATATGCGTTTCGAGTTCACATTATCATACAGTACATTCGATCGTGACAAAACTCGACAGCATACAGCAATTTATTATTACAGATCCAATGGCACTAGGTTTTCAAAATCAGAGGCAATATCCCACAAGGCTATTTTCACATGTTAATTAAATAAGATTCCGAAATAATTTTTACAGATCCAATGGCACTAGTATCATTCTTATTAAAACTGAATTTAAATAAGATTCCGAAATAATTTTTATTCAAATTAAAACCAAGATTCAATTATTCAACCATTTCAATTATTCAATTTAACAGTTAACATTATCAAATAAATCGCTATATTTGAAATTCAAGCCGTTTGGTTTATAAAACTAATATTTCAAAATTAAAATCAATTAAATATTTCAAATTCAAATGCCTAAAATTTTGGGTCGTTACATTCTTTCCCCCTTAAAAGAATTTAGTCCTCGAAATTAGTAAATAAGAAAATGCCACAATCCCATTAACTTTCCAAAACCAATTTGTTGAAAAGATTACCAAATTTTCTAAGCATTTAAATTCATTCACAGATTCCAACTAATATCATTCCAAGTTATAACATAAAAAATCAAATTTTAGTTATTAAAAATTTATTCAAAAAAAATCAAAAAATTTCTAACTGTTTAATTTACAGAAAATTTCGGCAGCGTCTCCTTTGCACGGTTCGATTGGAAAATTTTATAATATATAACCACAAATATACATCTCATCTTCAAGGATGAGGCATCCTGTAGAGAAAAACATAAAAATACGATATGTAATCCGAGATGTGTACCTTTTATTAATATTAGCAAGCATATACAACATAGTGCGAAAGCGAGCTCCAAATGCGAAGTATACGCCATCCGCACCTACTAATAACCCAATAACCAATGAGAACAAGTATATAGAAAGTAATATCAATATATAACATAGACTATACAATAACCATATGCAAATGTAGCAAATGTAACCAGAGAAACCATCAAACAAATATACCCATTCAATTAATTCATAACCATATCAATTTAAAATTTTCAATGTCAACATTTAATTTATTAAAGCCCGTATGATGCGCATATATCATCAGTACGCAATATCAAATCCGATCGCTCGATCACATAATTTCACTTTCGAATTAGTATCGTTCACACGACCACTCTAGTGCGGACTCAGATCTAGTTCCTTAATTAGAAACCGTCATTTTTCTTGCATAGCCATATACTATGATAAAGAATCCCAGAATCAATAAAAAATCCATATCTAGTGTTCGCCGTCGAGAATCGAGTAAAAAATTCTAATTTGGACCGATGTATGTCATCTCGAAATCATATATTCGAACCGGGATCAAACAGTTATGCGAATAGAATGATCTACGTACACCTTACATACTTATTTCAATTGGTTTATTATTATATCCCCTTCTTTTTTTAAGATTCTTCTATTTACATTCATTTAGTCATAATCATTTTCATTTACATTCATTTTATGTTTAACAACATTTCACTCCATACTAAATTCATTTATGAATCATTTCATAAAATTTTACTTAAGTTTATAAACATTTTATACAACCACTTATGTTTATTATCACTTCACAACTTAAGTTCACGTCTAATTCTATCAAACAACATTCCAAAACATATTCAATTCATTTTACAACTTAAGTTGAATTTCATTTCATAACTCAAGTTCATATCCATTTCATTAATTCATTACAAATCAAATTCAATTTCATTTAATTTTACTTAAGTTAATTTTCTTTTCAAAATTCATTTTATTTAACTTATATTAAATTTCATTTCATAGTTCAATTTCAAATTTACTTTCCTTAACATTCATATTCAACAAATTTAAAAATTTGTTTTAACTTACCGATTCTAAGAATTTATAAGTTATAAAACTTATTTTCTCATATTTATCAAATTATACTTTGGATTTTAAAATCAAAACTTGTTTTGCATAAACACAACTTCAATGGTAGCAATCCATCACTTAGAAAATCGAAAATGAACGGCGATGATGCTGCAGTCATCATCGAAATTATTTTCCAGCGACCGAAGTGAGTTTAGTGCTTTCTATCTCTTTTAAATTCCATTTTAAAATATTTTCCAAATAATAATATTATTATTTTCAAAAATTTTGAAAAACAATTTTCAAAGTAGGCTAATTTTTGAAACAATTTCGCGATCGGTGTTAGTTTTCAAACTTATTACCAAACAAGGCTAGTTTCAGCCCAGTCAGTAGTACAGTCAGTGTTTCTGTACCTGTCAGACCAAAGCACAACTGTTAGTTGCACATAGATTTAATATTTTCGGTGGTGCAACTCTTAGATGCGCATAGACGGATGTTTGAATTTTTTTTATTTTGCGCAAATGTTAGTTGCTCAACTTATTTTTTCCCTGTGCGCCACTAATAGTTGTGCATAAGACAATGTAACAAGTAGGCGCGACTCATAGTTGCGCCTACTTTAAACTCGTGCAGGCGCAACTATGAGTTGCGCCTGCACAAGTAGCTGCTGTAAACCAGAGACAACAGCTACCCTTCCCCTCATAACCCAAAAACATTTCAAAACCCTCAACCCCTTCTTCCATGCCCGAACCCATCAGCTCCAAACCCAATCTTTAGCTATTTTGCACAAAATTATCACAAAATTTTCAAATTATTTCTTTATTCTTCAATTAAACCAAAACTACAACAATGGAAGCGGGATCCTCTTTAACACAAATATATTTTGGTAATTTTCAAAACCCTAGTTCTTTTGATTAAGTTCTAATTTGCTTATTATTTGGTTGTATTTGCTAGAAATACCGCCAATTAGCTTGTTTTGCATGTTAATAATCCAATTTGAAGCGTTGAATCACTAATTGATTGTAAACAATTTGTAAAATTTTGTTTTTTTGGCATGAACTTTGAAGAACCGGAAAGCGGACCGGTAGATGGTAGCGTGCTTTATATGCAGGATAATCACCGCTCTAATTTTGAAGAGCTAATGAGGGTAATATTATTTGTTTTATAAATATAGTAAATTTTTGTAAGCTTTTTCGCATTTTGAATTAAGTATAAGTTATAATTCTTTGTTTTGCATAGTGTAAAATCGGTGAATTGTATGGATCATTCGCAAAGTTTCGAAGATTTGATGGAGATGGTTGAAGTCAATGGGTTTAACAATTACTACATCAAGCGGGATTCTGGTATTTCATGCAGATTAAATATATTAGATTTGACGGGTCTTTACTCATAGTTTTATGCGATAGATGGAGACTCGAGACTTGCACTTTTCATTTTTCCGTTGGAGAAATGACAATTACACTGCAAGATGTTTCTATTTTGCTTGGCCTTCCCATCGAAGGCGTCGTGTTGAACTACGGTGGTAACGTGGACGCCGATGAGGTTTTTCAACGTTTGCTTGGTGAAATTCCACCCCCAGAAGTGGTGGTCAATAGAAGAGAGTTGAAGGTCAAATGGATAAATGACCTTATAATCGGCAGGGAGGTTTCAGTCGATTCATCCATTGAGGAGCTAGAACAATTCACACGGGCTGTCATATTGCTTCTTATAGCATCTCGTCTATTTTCAAACCATTCTAAGGGTAGAGTTAGCGTTAAATGGTTGTACTTGCTAGAGGATTTTGCCACCATTTCCGATTATTCATGGAGTAGCGCGGTTTTATGTGCATTGCACAAGGAGTTGGATAATATGGCACTAAGAAAGACGAACGAGTTAGCAGGTTGCCTAACCCTTCTGCAGGTATGTCGGTTTTGACTTATTGGTGTACCAATTTTATGAAATATTTTGAAAGACGTTTCTTAACACTGATAATATGCAGGTATGGTCTTGGACGCGTATTTCTGTTGGACGGCCAAATGTTCGTGCCAACGTCGCTCTGGGATTACCATACGGGGCAAGGTAAAAGCAACTTGAAATTTATACTGAAAACTTTATAATTTGTGCCAATATTCACACACTATTTTGTTTATGACTGTAGATGGACCGGAGATAGACGTTGGAGAGATAATCAAGCCCGTCATCCCACATTCTATCGCAATGAGCTCAATGTTATGGACGAGCATGCTGTTGATTGGACGCTATACACGGCTGAGACCGTACGGGATCTACCGCCTATTTGCTTGGATGGGGAGAAGACTTGGTATGCAAGGACCCCGATTATTTGCTTGCAAAGATTAGCCATGCACTACCCCGATAGAGTGATGAGGCAATTTGGCCTTCATCAGCATATACCGGATCCAGCCGAGCAGATTTTCCCACACGGTTGGAATAGAGACTTGTACAACACGTACGTCGCAAGGTGGGATCACAGGTTGGATCACATTCAGGTTGAACGCGTACCAAGAATATCAATCGAATAATACTATAGTTGGTACTGGCATATCACACGGCGATTTGTTCTTAAAGAATCGTCAACTAGACTGCCCAGATATGCTCTACGGGGACCGGTGGAACGTGATTTGGTACGTGTTTATAAGTTTTAATCTTTTAACTTCCTCAACAAGCTTTACTTACTTGCGTCATTGATTCTTTTGTTTTAGGTTCAAGGGTTGTATATGATTTCCAATGAAGTTGACGATGTTCTGGCAGATCCTGAAGATGAGGACAGAGTAAAAGGAAAGTGCTTCAACTTCAAGGAAATTATCAATTCGCTTCTTGATAGGCATAAGCTAGAAAGACCACCATCGTATGTGCCTCGTCCGCCCTAGGCTTTTGGTTGTACCTACTAAAGAAGACGTTTTAGAGGCATGGGGGGTCCTTCACAAGGTAGCTAGCCGGGGCAGGAAATAGTTGAAGCTGGACCATCTCAACCGCCTCAGACGCAAACTCAAAAAACACTACACGACCGCAGAAACATAATAAGATAAGGTTGTGTTGGTTTGTCGTTTGGTTGTTTTGTTTTGAATTTGTAATGGCTTGGAACTTGTTGGTTTGTAGGTGTTGCGATGTTGTAATATTGACTTGAAACATGTTGTTGTATGAAATATGATGTTCTGTATGAAATATTTCACCTATTTGAATGAAATGTTGTACTTATAAGTTGTTATTGTATGAAAGTTGATGTTGTATGAAAGTTGCATCTGTTATTTGTTCTCTGGAAATCTGGAAAGTTGCAGGCGCAACTTATAGTTACACCCTCATGAATAAATTGTGCGCAACTTTGAGTTGCGCCCAGTATTTTCATATGTATAGGTGCAACTTTAAGTTGCGCCTTCATATCTGGGTTATCCCCTGGCCCAAGAACATCATATAAACATTACAACTCCTCCCCAAACAAACACAACCCCTCAAACCCATTTTCTTTCAGAAACCCTAACCTCCATTGCCATTATTTTCACTACCAGCAACACAACATTCCACTCAAAATCGTTTAATTCTATGAAGATCAACAAAAGATTGCACGTTCATCTACACTTGAGGTAAAGCATCGAAACCCTACTCCACTAATTTTGATAGATCTAGTGTTGACATTTAAATTCTGTAATTTTGATAGATCAATGACTACCGTGCCGATTATTTGTCACTATGAAAGTGATTTAGTCATCGATGAAAATAGCAAGCCAACCTATGTTGGCGGAAAACATAAGGGATCGAAAGTGAGGAGGGGTTGCAATTTTCTTGAGCTGAAAATAGAAATTTACAAAGCTGCAAAGATTGCTTCTACAGAGTTTGACGTCTTATTGGTTAGTAAATAGGTAACAGATGACGGCCCAATTGCTATTGAGGTAAACGATGATGACGATGTCGATTCTATGTTTTGTATGGCGATGAAGATAATTGAGATGTATGTTAAGAAGACGGAAGTGGTACATACAACTGAACAACAAGCTCAAATCTTTGATTATGCAAGCCAACCTGGACCTAGTAATACCGCTGAGCGAAGTCAAATGTATTACCCACACTACTCCTACCAACCACCGAACATTTACGCACAAGCAGCTGGGTATGCTTTTATGTGGTGTATGAATGTTTCATTCATGTTTTTTGTACTTAACAGTCAAATGTTTGTGTACAGGTTGTATCCACAGTCATCCGACTACGGTGTCATGGCATATCCATCACAGTCACCCGGGTATGGTTTCCTTCCATATTCATCGTATCCTCCACAGTCAATTCCAACCCCGAATTCAAACGACTACTTGCATGAAATTGAAGATGAAGATGTTGACACTGAGGATATGGAGGGTGGAAATGCTGATATTGAAATTTCCCATTTGGATAGCATGGAAATCGCTGCTTCACTTGACGACGATGAAACATGGATCGATGCTATGAATGTTAACAATGACGCTCCTTTATATGATATTCTAGAGGAAGTTGATGACACTGATGAGCATATCGAGATGGAAGAACCGTTAGAAGATGACCAATGCATTGATACAATCATGGAAAGATCTGTTATGCAAGAATTTCAATTTACCGACGAAATGTTAAAACTGGAATGTGTGGAGAAAGGCCCTCGAGTTGGTATGATTTTTAAATCGAAGGAATCTTTAATTGAACATATAAGTGAATGGTCGATAAAGTGTTCGGTTTCATTTAAAAACATAAAGTCCCATGCTAGAGAGTTCACTGCTATATGTGATATTGATGCTAATTGTCCATGGCGGCTTCATGCAATTGTTTCTAAAAGAGATCATGCTGGGTGGTGGGTGATAAAAAATACGGTGGTGATCACACTTGCTCAAATCCAATCATCAACTCAAACCACAAACAAGCAATAGCCAAATTCATTTGCACCAAAGTCCTTCCACATGTTCGTTCGAACCCAAGTTACACTGCAAAATCTGTCCAAGAGCTTATGACAAACACTTAAAAATTTCAAATAAGCTACATGAGAGCCTGGAAAGGACTTAGCAAAGCGGTGTCTAATATATTTGGCGATTGGGAATCTTCGTACAATGACTTGCCTCAGTTTCTTCGTGCTATACATAAATGCAATCCAAGTACTGTTTATCATATACATAAAGAAGGAGTACAATTTTGGGGGGCTTTCTGGGCATTTAGACCGAGCATTAAAGGTTTCAAGCATTATCGTCCGATTCTTTCTATTGACGGAACACATCTATATAGTAAATATCAAGGTACGTTGCTTGTGGCTACAGGAGTTGATGCAAACAACTCTCTTTTTCCTTTGGCATTTGCTATTGTACGGACCGAGTCGGCGGAAACTTGGGGTTGGTTTTTTCCATGCATGGGACACTTAATTCTATCTTTAAATGCAAGATGCATTACATTCATTTTCGATAGAATGAAAGGAATTCCAACCGCCTTGCAAGAGAAGTGGAGAAGACCACATCATCATCGCTTCTGCCTTCGCCATTTGAAAGAAACTTTAAAAAAGCTGGTTTTGGTAGTAAGATTTTGCAAAAGTTATTTCATGCTTGTGCTAAAGCAAGAGATGAGTTAACATACAAAGAACTCAGAGTGCAACTAAAAAATGTGAGTCCGGCTGTTGATAGATGGATTGATAGAAGTCTTTGACATAAGGATGAATAGTGGGCTCTTTACAAGGACAACGGTGAACGTTTCCGTATGATGACTACCAATGCTTCGGAGTGTTTCAATAGAGTTCCTAAAGGTGCAAGATCATTACCGGTAAAGGCGTTAATGGCACGTACCTTTCATCATCTTAATAGCTACTTCTATAGAAGACGTACTGATGGAATGGATTACGCATCTTTGCTCATGCAAAATTATGAAAAAATGATGGAAAAATATTCAGCAGAAGCACGTAATATGAGCATTAACAGGTTTTGCTTAACGGAGTGGCAAGTAATAGACACAAACACGTGCAACTACACAATAAATATTGCCAATGACAACTGTAGCTGTTCATGCAATATTTCTATTCTAGCCTGTTTTCCATGTTACCAAGTTTTAGTTGCATGCGCACGATGTAGAGGAGGAGCGAACAGAGCTTACCATGATCTTATTTCGTCCTGGTTTACGGCAGACATTTATAGACATAGTTATTCTCCGGTTTTTCATCCAGTGTCCGACAGTAGATATTGGGATGTACATGAAGGCCCTACTATACTCCCGCCGCCAACGCGAAGGAATACAGGAAGAGCAAGGTCCACAAGAATAAGGGGAGTCATGGATGAAATGGGGGACAGAAGACATGACAGATGTGGACATTGCGGTAACTTGGATCATAAGAGAAGAACATATGGGAAGCAATAAATATTTTACTTGTTTCTACTACTTATGTCATTCGTGAACTGTATAACTTATATTTTTATTCTGTACGCAACTTTTTTATCAAAGGTTATCTTATGTCAAACATCTAAGTTACTTGCTATGTTACTTTGATTTAATTTATACGCAACTTTTGTATGAATTTTCCACAGTTTTACATCTACCGTTAAATAAACATAACAAACAAACAATAATACATCATCTATTGCATATCCATTACAACAACCAAGTAAAAATACAACCAAGTAATACAGCATTCATTAAAACTAAAGCATACATAATTCAATTAAACAAGTCTGATAAAGATCCATTACATTATAGTTGCACTACCCAGTTTACTAGACCCCTTTCCAAATTGGATTTACGGACTGCAAATAGTCTACTTGATGTCGAAGCAGACTTTTTTCCTTTTCCAAATGTCTCACTTCCGCTTGCATCTCTAGTGCATACTCCACTCCCCTAGGGGTCAACGGACAATCTAGCCATTTGAAGAAATTACAGCACTCAACACCTTTCGGGTTAGTTATATGATCAAGGTAACCGGCACATCCGTAAAACTGACGTCCAGCATTTGTTTGAGTCTTGCATACAACTACCTCACAAACATCTCCATATTGGCAAAGTGGATGTGTATCTTGTCTCACTCGTCCTTCGCCGCTAATTTGTTTCCCCGGTCTTTGATTCGGTTTGCCTAAGCAAACTTGATTATCCAAAGTAGATTGAACAGCAACACCATTAGCTGGAGGAACTATCTCAAATTGAGCTTCAGGAACTATTTCAAACTGAGTTTCAAGAACAAATTCATTTTCAGCTTCCATCCGTTCAACATATTTCACCAATACTTCATCTGGAATCTCCCAATTATTCATATAAATGAATGGTAATGTGAGTGTGGGCTGAAGGAATTGTTGTAGTTTTGGTTTAATCGAAGAATGAAGAAGAAATTTGGAAATTTTGTGATAATTTGATGCAAATTGGCTAAAAAATGGATTTGGGGATGTTGGGTTCAGCCATGAAGAAGATGAAGGAGGTTGGGAAATGTTTTGAAGGGGTTCGAGCAAAATGTTGCGACTACCTCTGTTTTAACATCAGCAGGCTGTTGATTGCGCCTACACCATGTTAAAATAGGCGCAACTATGAGCTGCGAGTACTTATTATATTGTTATGCACAACTGTTGATTGCGCAAAGTTGTAAAACACTCTTGTGCAACTAACAATTGTGCCTTTTACAATATTATTCAAATTGGAATTTGCGCAACTCATAGTTGCGCAGCGGAAAAAGATTAATTGATAGGCGCAACTAACCGTTGCTCATTGATTTGGCAGTTAGACAAACGCTGACTGGACTGTTGACTAAGCTGAAAGTAGCCATGTTTGGTAATAAGTTTGAAAACTAACACCGATCGCGAAATTGTTCCGAAAAGTAGCCTACTTTGGAAATTTGTCCTTTTCAAAATCAACAGGATTTAAATTCTCAAATTCTCAGCCTTTAATCCTTTTTATTTGCAAATCATATTTATAATTTCACTTATATATAATTTCACTAGGGTTATATAAAACCATTTCTTAATTGTTTATCTTGTTTACATTATAATAATAACAACTTTTATTAGAACACAAACAACAAATGATAATAATCAAATATTACATTCTCTAATAACCAAACATACCCTATATACTATAATAATTTCTAAAAATTTATTCCTTTATATATAAAATATAATCAAGGTAAAATTATTTCATTTACCTAATTTCAAAACAATACTATATCGAATTGCTCTGTTCAGGTGTCAAGAGACCCCTATCAATAACGTTAATTACTTGTATTGACTAGAATCCATAAGCCACTCAACAGATCAATCAATATAATATAAAATATTTTTATATCACTAACAAATACGCGCTCATATATATACACACTCAAACTCATCCTAGGGTTCTACTGACCCTATCTATAATGAGTACCCCACCAAAGCTAATGTTCTCGCTTAACATTCAACTCTGATACCAAGTTGTAACGACCCACTTTTTCATACAGTTTAAGCGGACAATCAACTGCACATGACCCACTCAAATTGAATGGAAAGGCGAAAAGTTAACTAAAAATAAGAAGAAAGAAAGGAGAAAACTAAACAACACAGAATCTCACAGCGGAATGAATAATCTATAATATGGAATAGATCGTTACAAAAGAAACAAAAAAAACTATAATATACATACATACATCAATCAAAGTACACTAACATATCTTAGTCTAGACAGTTATAACAGTCTGTTCTTACAATTTGCTAATAAATACAACCAACAGACAACACAGCGGAACACAAGAAATACGTAGATACGACTTGGACCTCCAGCTCGTCTCCTGAGCTCCAATGCATCCAATGCACTTTGTAAATAAGCCTGGTCTGACCCGAGCATTGAAGGGAGGAACACCCGAATCAGTCTGGTAAACCAGCATGAGAAAAAAACATCCAAATGAAATTTAATGTTTAGCAGAAACCTTTCAAATAAAGGTATCTCAAAAGACAACACCGCACATAAACACGGACGAGTTTTTACCTTACGATAACCAAAACATTTTCTATAGAAAATCCATTGATATTATATTAATGTATAGGGATTTCAAGTAAATAATTAACATAGTCGAAATTGTTACATTAATTAAATTTCAGCATAGTAGATATACAACTAAGACCGAAGGCACTTATTGCAAAATGGATCCCATACAATGACAGGGCTACTGCAATACTGCCCGTCATGGTGCATCTCTTGATAAAATAACACCAAAATCAAACCTATCGACCCTTGCTAACATAGAATCGGCCTACTCCTTACTGGATAGTACCGAATATGATCACCCCTTGGTTAATGGGCCCTGAAGTATGCAAATGAGAGATTATTTCGACTCTAGATAGGGATGATCATACCCTAATGGAAGCAACCCACCTAGCCCTGCTTCATCTCCCTTATTTTAGTCATTCTTGGTTGATGAGGCTTGAGGCTACGTTTTACCTTTTATGTAGCACTTTCCACTTGGAATGCTGACACTGCCCTCCAAGCAGCCATGCAATGCCAACATTCATCCATACAAGTTGTCCAGGAGATGGACAAACTGAAGGCACTACTTCTACTACATCCATTTTAGAATCACCCTCAAGATTAGTAGTAAGAACCCCTTGCATTTCAAAGAGCTCTGTCTTCAATTCCATCCATTTTAAGATGTCTTCACTTCGAAATGCTTGAGTTGGATCGAAGTGGTTTTTGGGTAACTTATCTGATCCCCGTCTCTTCGAAACAACATTCGATAGTTGGCGGTAAACTCAACCCCGGTTCTTTAGGAAATAAACAGTCAAGGATAAGAGTGGAGATCACCTCCTAACCATTAGTGGACGGATTTCCTTATCGTTTGTCCTAGGATAGCGAATCAAGATTTATATGCACGGTACAACATCATCGGAGATGGTTGTGCTATATAACTCACGTGTTTCTCCTAGATATTTCCAACGTTATGTTTTGGGTCCATATTTAATAGTCAGTTATTTAACTATTGGATAAAGAAACATCCAAATGAGTGATTTAACTCCATAGGGAAAACTAATATTGGTTAAGCACATAAGAAACCACTAACCTCTTTAATTATCTTTTCATTAGTTAAAATCACTTTGTAAATTACTTCTATAAAAATACCTTTACAAAGATAAACCCACAAATCCCTATATTTTCAATTCTTGGAAAATATCCATATACTTATCTCAACGGTATAAGTATATTCACAAAATAAAGAAAGATTTTCTTTTTAAATAATTCTAAAACCATTTATAGATCCCTTTATAAATCTCTAAAACCCATTTATAAACTATTTTATAAATTCTAAAAACCATTTATAAACATCTATAAATCGTTTCTCAAATCATTCATAAACTCTTTATAAATCCACAAAAACTAATTATAAATCTCCTCTTATAAATCTATAAACCCATTTCTAAATTTGTTTATGAATATCTAACCATTTATAAAACTCCCTTTATCTTGTAAATAATCTTCCGTTAAGTCTTCAAACCATTTTATAAATAAATAGTAACCATTTACATCAAAATACTATTATATAATAATAATTACTAACAATAACATTATAAATAAATAATTAATTATTATTAACTTTAAAACATCTTAAAAATAATAAATAATTTCAAAACATTATTAATAAACAATAATAATTAATCTTTACCATTATTATAAATAATGGTAATTATTTCCAAACATTATTAATAAATCTTTATTATTAATTTCAAGCCATATTAATTATTTAAATAATTGATTTAAAAAAAATATTAATAAATACCTTTAGGACAATTTTAAATATAAATAACTTTTAAAACAATATTTAATATTAATAAATAACTTAAATATATATATATATATATATACTATTTTAAAACATTTTTAAACAATAGCTAAATCACTTAAATCATTATTATATAATAGTTAATCAATTCAACACATTTCTAAATGATTTAGAAATGATAATTTAAAAGGTTGAATTTGAAATCATTCCCCAAACACAATTATTTTGAAAATTAAATGAAAATTATCGTATTTTTCAAAATACTAAATTTAGACCAACGATCACCAAAGCACTTAACCAATATTGACATTGATTTTTTATCACTATAGGGTTTCAGCTTTTGAACATATAACAATATCATATCCAATAGTGTCAAACAATCGGGTTTAATATTCAATAGTAACGTAATAGGAATATTATTGAAAAATAAATCAATAATGGCGAGGAATCTTATTGGATCCCTCCAACCTATCCCCCTATATCACAACTCATATATATCAATACATATATATATATATATATATATGTAAATATAATCAACAGTGGTAAGGAATCATGTTGGATCCTTCCAACCTATCCCCCTGCATCACAAACAATATATAATCATATAATATGGGTCATCCGCTACTAGGCGGGTATATAAAAAGGTCATCCGCTCCAGAGGCGGGAATAAACCAAACCAACTGATAAAATAGTAAATCATCCAAACATCCAATCAACAAATTTTATCAACTATATAACATATTGGTTAACCAAAAAGGTGAATTTGACTTACCGAAATTCCAATTACCACCGAAGCGTTCCAGTTTGAATTAAAATCGAACAAGCATTCAATTTTTACCCAAATTCCCACTAGCTCCAAATCCATCCAATCCAACTCTATAACGTAGTATTCGTCAATACGAGTGCAACACAACTCATTGCGCTTTATTCCGACTTCGTATGAATTAGTTATTGCATTAATAAGATTACAATTTAAAATAATAATTAAACGTCACTAATTGCACATTATTAGCTCTTAATTACCATCATTAGTTTAATCAATCCCTTGCTTAAACACACTCGTTTCCATGCTTCTAGGTCGTGCAAATTTCCTACCTTCGATCGCGTTTCCCATCGTTGCCACCGTCTCTACAGGTATTCTCCGACCATTGCGAGTCGACCAAAGGTGGCCCCGACCACGTCGCACCCTACGCCAGAGGTCCGACCCCCTAGCTCTACCGCAATCACCTCCGAAACCCAGGAATGCTGACGTCGAACAAAGGCAGATCCACGCCACGTTGCTTTGCTAATCTCCATCTCCACCATTCATCTTCCACGTCTTGGCCTTGGGCACATTTCCTTTGTTGAAATCGAAGCCTAAAACGACATGAAATGGTTTTGATCATCGTGGGATGTTGTATTAGAGGAGGAGAATTTGAAAACTATCAATCGGAATCCCTCAGTTTTCTTGCGTTTAAATAGGGGAGATGGTATGGGTTAAAACATGGGCAAGGGTATGCCTACAATGGAGCGGTATGGGCTGGGTACTATAGTGTATGGCCATGAGTATGGTACCTATTATTTAATTCAAAATATCTGGTTCTACATGTTTGAAAAATCCCAAACTCCTATCTTCTTGAACATATTCATATACACTAGGCAACCCTTTTCTTTCAGCATGTAAATACTATCTTAGGAAATCGTCACTAGAAGTTTTGTAACGACCCAGAATTTCCGTCATTTGAAATTCAAATATTTAATTAATTTTAAATATTAATAAGTAAGATTTTTAAGTCGAATAAAATTAAATTCGAATATCTGGATTTAATTGGGTAATTAAATCGATAAATTAATAGTTGAAATTCTAGAAATAAATTGAAATCTGGATTAAATGTGAATGAAAATGATTTATAAAGTTATATTAAATCATGTTGGAGTTATACTGATGTTATAGAACTTTTAAAATTGAATTTAAAGTTAATTTGTGAAAATTGAATATTTTAATATTTAATCAACTAGTTAAATTAGTCATTTTTCAAAAAGTCTCGGATTTCAACGAAACCAGTTTCATCGGATCCGTAATGTGAAATTATTTTATGGTATCAAATTTCGTTTCAATTGGATTTACCGTTTGTCCGGGGCAAGCCAAAACGCATCGAAATCGGTTTAATTTAAATTTGATCGTTTAATTCCATAACTCGCACATATGACCGAATTAGCTCCCGAAACACGTTCCATTGTGTTCGGAACACGGGGTAAACCTTAGAAATGTCAGTCGGCACGCTTCGTTTGGAGTTCGGAAAATTCCGGATGAATAGTAATTTGTGAATTTTTCTATAAAAGGACCTACATTTTCTTATTTGCATCAAAACCCTAGGGTTTGAGCTCCAGCCGCCAGAAAATTCAATGGCCGAAAATCACTCATCTTCCTCCCTCATTTTCTTCAAATCTATCAACTTTCACAAGAAATTATCAACTACAAACTTGTAGACAACATCGAGAACTACCTATCCAACGGTTATGATCGAAATTTATGCGGTGGATTGATGGCAATTCGTTCTCAAAGGCACCACGATCGCGTACGAAAATCAAGGCCAAGGCGCGACCGAGCTCCTCGAAACTCGAGCCGTATGTAGAGCACATGTAGGCGTTTTAAATGGTGGAGCTTGATCGTTGAAGAGGTTGTCGATGGAGGCCGTGGCATTAGGGTTTTGGCGACGGCGATGGGTTGTTCTTGCATGTTTTCACCTGGGTTGTTCACGCGCGTGGGAAGAAAGGGAAGTGCGGCTACGATCTGATGAATTGAAAGCAACGGCCCAGATGTGTTTTAGGTTAAAAATTTAAAATGAAAATTGTAAATTATTTATATTAAAATTCGTACGAAGTTTAAAAATTGATATCTTGTTCATATGAGGTCGGAATTGCACGAAACCAGTTGCGTTGGAATCGTATGGTCGAGCACTACGCTTGGAATTGGATTGGATTCGTTTAGAGCTAGCGAAAATTTCGGGTAAAATTAAACATCCGTTTAATTTTATTCGAAAAAAACGCTACAAATTATTATCGGAAATTCACGGTGAGAACTTCTCACTCAATCGAAATTGTTCAATGTAAATTTTAAATAGTTAGATTTAAAATTGTTGATTGTATGCCTAAATGATGATTGTTATCTATTGATTGTTAAAATAGACATTATACGCCGTTATTAAGCGGAGGTTATTTATTAAAAACATATACCGCGAATATTTCACCGTAAAGTGAAATTGGTATTATATATGTACTTGGAGTTGATTTCTCACATTATATAGTGGATGAGACCCTATTGCGCCGTATAATAGCGGATAATATTTTATAAATCCCATATACCGTGATATTCCGTACTGGAATAGAATTGGTATTGTGCTAACATCTGTGGATGCAGGGAAGCAGGTTGGAGGGATCCGACTAGATTCCTCACCAATATTTATTTGATTACAGATATTGTGATATTTGTTGATTATCATATGATTATATATGATGTTTGATTGTCGTGATTGATGATTGGTGTTGTTGCATCATCGGATCCATCTTTGAAGTTTAAAAATAATGATTTTGATTTTTAAATTGGGATTTTTGAATTATTATGAACGATTTATATAAAAGATGTACAAAATTGATATTTTATAAATTAAGAATACAGGAATTATAAAACGAATATTTTCCAAGTGTTAAAATGGAAAAAATGGATTTCATAAGTGAACGGAATTTATAGATTTATAAATTGTGAAGTTATTAAATGAACAGATTTTGTAAAATAAAAGATTTATAAGTAATTATCTTATAAATCGGATTTTGGCATTTAAATGAGATATGAATGGAATTTGTTAATAAAGAGATTTATAAGTTGAAGTTTTATAAATAGAAATGGAATTTATAAACGTTGTTTTATAAATCCGAAACCAATTGAATTTGATAAATTAAACATAGAAGTTTAATAAAGGAGATATATTCGTGATTTTGGACAGCGAATTATCCTTTAAGTTAAATGTTGTAATAATAAGAGTTTGGTTGGGAATTTTATCCACGATTTTGGACAGTGGATAATCTTTTAAGTAAAATGTGTAGAAACGTTAAATGTGTTAACAAAGTATATTCACGATTTTGGACAGTGAATATATTATTAAATAAAATGGATATATTTTGGAGAAGTGATATTACGAAATGAAGTAATTGTTTTAAAAGATGTTTTAAAACGTGTTAAGTATCGAATACATGGATTTCAACATTTATTGTTGAAATAGACGTTTCGAGAAATAAGGAAATGGTGGACTATAACACTGTTGTTATAGTAAATGATTTTCGAAAGGAAATGTTTTTTATAGTATTGGGATTTATATATCTATCTAAATTTCGAATCCCTATACTAGTGATTTTGAGTTGTCGTAACGGTGTTTTACGTAACATTCGTTTTGACTCAAATAAAGTTTGTGAAAGAGAATGATTTCCTTAAAGAATGAAATATATACTTAATTATGATTTAAGTATATCGAATATTTTCCAAGTGTTGAAAATAAATGATTTGTGAATTACTTATTATTTAAATAAGTATGGAAATATTTTCCAATATGAAATGAAAGGTTTGAGATTTTATCTTTTAAAGATAAATTGAAAATGAATATTTGAAAGTGATTTGAAATTTGGTTTCAAATGGTTGAAGTGTGGAAATTTTATATCTTGTAAAGATATTTTTGGAAGATAAATAATTTGGAAAATTATTTGGAATCTGATGATGCTATGCAGACCTATTGATAGTTAAATAACCGACTATCAATAATTACCTTGAATGGGTATTTTTTGTGATTTGCTTGAATTTGAATGCCACACTTATTTTTGAATAAGCGCTCACTATTCGGGTTAGCCGTGAAAGGACCTTTGGGTCATATAACCCATTTCGAATATGTGATACGTCGTAATGGATTGCATTTGATGACCGGTATTGAAGACCAGATATTTTTGAAAACGGAAGGATTACCGTCGAGTTACTCTGCATCGGCTGATCTCCGATATAGAGGTTTTATCACCCTTAGTGACGGGAAGTCCGGACGTGATTAGGAAATTATCCAGATTTGCAAGGGCTTCGTAAGAAGTGCCTTCGGTTCTGTTCGATCCCGGAACAGACTTGTATGGTTGTATGTCTGACGTTACAAATTGAAATATAAAGCTGGTTTCTTTCAAATACATTTCTGTTGGTGGCGGAGAATTTATTCTCTTAGCTTAACACCCTTCTCCGAGACGTACGAGCTCAGAGGTTATGTAGTTGATGGTTACTAGTGATATATTCCCAATTTGGTAACGTGGCATGCTGAGTGTTGCTGTGTGATGATCATTGTTTGATCATTTGTGATATGATCATTTGATTGATCATTTATCTTTGTGATCATTTCTTTGATCATTTGTTGACCTAAAGCATGGGTTTGTGACAAAGCGTAGCTTTGTGGACGAGACTTCGTCGGACCTCACACCCCGGAAATGGTCAAAACAGGAAGGATGCGGCAAGGTTATTAGGGGATAGCGCCCTCTTAGTGTATGTCATTCCTTTTGGATAGAGGTGGTATCATGGTATGGAGCCCAGATATTTAACCTATGTTGTTGCTGCAAATTTATTACTTTGTGGTTGTTGGAAATCGAGGATCCTCGGGAAGATCGGTTACGATCGAGGGATGACATATTCGTGTCAGCAGTTACCCAGTTAGGGGTAACCCGGCCTTGTGTTGGCAGAGATCCGGTTAGGTTCTCGGGTCATTTTTCCAGAGGCGTACCTATGTGGCAATGGGAAGTTCCTTGGCCTGATCATTTGTTGGAAATCCAAACTCCAATACGAACTTTGTACGATATTAGTTGTAGAACCTGCCATTTACTTACGGTGGCGCCCCACTGTTTAGATGGTAGCTATAGTAGGCATAGTTCGAAATGTCTATGCTGGCTAAGATTTATATTATACTTTCGAAATGATTTTTCTACACTATGCACTAAAAATAATATCAAAAAGGATTTGATTTTGCGTAGTAAGCATCTTTGACTATCATAAGAAGAAATCTCCTCCAATTCTGCATTTGCATTGTGTGTGTGGTGGGAGGTCTTATGGTAGTTTCATTTTCCAAAAGCATTGCGAAATTGACTTTAAAATCTTTCTGTTGTTTGTTTTAAAGATAATCTGTTTTAAGTTCTCACACCAGTCACCATGACTGACCTGGAGTTTATTATTTCCTTCCTAAACTCTGGGTGCTCACCAATTTCCACACGGGCAGTCTAGAGTCAGGTTATCGGGTCATTCTGGATACGAGATGTTGTGGAGCTTAGTGGCGAGCTGGATGGCGAGACGTATCATCTATACTATGTATTATTCCGCTGTGTATTCTGTATGAGGACAAGTTTATATAACTGTCCATTGATGTATTGACTCTGTTGTTGTAAACTCTGATGATGATGATGTAATGTATAAAATGATATAGTTCTTTAATTTAAAGATTATTCATTTATCTATTATATGTTGTTCCGCTGCGAATGTGAGATTCTGATATTGTTTCTATTTCTGATGTTGTTCTGTTGTTTCTTCTTTCTTTTTCTTCTATCTTTTCTTCTACCTCTTCTTTCTTAAACCCTAAGAATTCGGTTTTCCGGCATTCGATTGCTCGGCAGTTGATACAGTGGACGTATTGATGTCGATATTCGAAAGTCGAAGAAATGGGTCCTTACAAGTTTAACCTACAGATAGTTGATATGGTTGATTATCAATCTTCTTCCAGATAAGGGAACCCTACCCATGGAAGACCACACATTCATGGAATGCCCGAATGGTTTAGACAATATCTTAGGACTGTCGAGCAGATTCCTATTCCTCCAACTGCACCGACAACACCCACTACCCCGCCCGTTGATGCAGCACCCCATTCGGTCTACTTTCCTAAGTTGTGCAAGGACTTTCTCAATATGAAAGAGAAGATATACTCTGGAACTGAAGGATATTCGAAAGCTAAAGCTTGGGTTAGTAACCGAGAGAAGATATTTAAAGAGCTTGGTTGGGATGATCAGCTAAGAAGAAGAATCGTTGCTTGGCATCTCAAGAAAGAAGCTTTGAATTGGTGGAACTTTGTGACTGATGAACACCCTAGAATGATATTCTCTTGGGATAAATTCAAGGACAGATTTGTGATGAGATTAATGTTTAGAGTAGAGGTTAGCTTGCAAATGGAAAAGTTCATTCAGCTGAGACAAGAAGATTCTAGCCTTAAGGAGCACATAGCTAAGTTTGCTGAATTGGTTAAATCTGGGATGATCTAATAGACATGCCTATGAAAAAGGCCATGAAGTTCGTGAAGGGCTTAAATTCCTTACTAAGAGAAATGTTGTTGACTCACATACCTATTGGGGCCATGTATGAGATGTTGGTAGAAATGGAAATGCTGCACGTGGCTAATGAGGAAGATAAGCGAATAGAGAAGGAGAAGTCTACACCGACCTAAAAGCAAGGAGGGTCCAAGAAGAGGAGCTTTTGGGCCAATAAGAAGTCAAAGGGGAAGTTTAAGAAGGATGGGAAGGTGTGTATGAAATACCAAAAGAAGGGTTATGAAGCTAAAGATTGTAGGGTGAGTCTGATGAAAGAAGCCTTTAAAGGAAGGTGCTTTAACTGCCACGAGGAAGAGCATTACAAGAATTAATGTCCCAAGATGGCTAAGGAAGGATCAAGTGGACATGCCTACGTTATTGAAGCCATCCCTATTGCTAGTAAGCCACCAAGAGACCAAGGAAAAGCAGCTCTAGAAGGTATAACTCTTATATTTAGGGTTACTACCCTATCTGATTCAGGGGCATCAAATTCCTTTATAGCTAGAGATGTAGTAAATTTCTTAAACCTTCAATCCCAGATTGTCAACAGCCTAATAGAGGTTTCCAATCACATTGCGGGTTCGACCTATCTTTCTCTTATTTTACAAAGAGCTAGTGTTAGACATATGAGACATTGATTTCATATGTACTTCGTACATTCTAAATTTCGAGGAGTATGGGCTTATCTTGGGTGTGGATTGGTTGTCATATTATGGAGCCATTCTTAATTATGACAAGAGGGTAGTACGATTAAGGGGTTATAGAGGTCATGCCCTAGAAGTTCTTTGTACACCTACAGATTTAGTTAAGTTAAGCCATTTATACTCACTAAGTCTATCTGTTGTTGGAGAGCCATCATCTATCCCCGTAGTTTGTGAATTTCTTAATGTCTTCAAGGAGGTCATGGGTCTCTCACCCTATAGGAAGATTGAGTTCTGAATCAATTTGGAGGAGGATGCAAGGCCCATTGCTCTGCCTTTGAGACATATGGCCTCTAAAGAAAAATGGGAATTGGGTAAGCAAATCTTAGAGCCACTGAAGAAAGGATTCATCTGTAGGAGTACTTCTGAATGGGGAGCCCTATTGTTTTTTCTATTAAGGCAAATGGTTCTTTGAGACTTTGCGTCGATTATAGAGAGTTGAACAAGTTGACAAGGAAGAATAGGTACATTTTACCTAGAATAAATGACTTGTTTGACCAACTTGTAGGAGCTAAAGTGTTTTTCCAATTAGACCTAGCAACGGGATTCCATCAGTTGAAGGTTGTAGAGGAAAGCAAGCCGAAGATCGCATTCTGTACTCCAAATGGGCTTTATGAGTGAGAAGTAATGCCTTTTGGACTGACGAATGCCTTGACATACTTTGTGGATTTGGTGAGTAGAGTATTTAGAGAACAACTTAATAAATTTATCGTGGTGTTTGTTGATGGTATCTTGGTTTTCTCCAAAGGCAAGAAGGAATATGAGGACCACCTTAGGGAGGTATTGGAGACCTTGAGAAGAAACCAATTCAAAGCCATGTTTTCTAAATATCACTTTTGGAAAAATAAAGTTAGGTTCCTTGGGTATGTTGTTTTGGAACAAGGATTAGCTATGGACCGTGCTAAAGTGGAAGCTGTCCAAGGACGGAAGACTCCTAGTAAAGCATCAGAGGTTAGAAGTTTTCTAGGGTTGGCAGGCTACTATAGGAAGTTCATCAAGAACTTTGCAAAAACAGACCCTTTAACCCTATTGACTAAGAAGAATCTACTTTTTTGGGGGGGATGATAGATGCATCAAGGCATTTGAGTGGCTTAAGGAGTCATTGACTAATGCACATGTACTCACTATTCCAGATGAACCAAGCCGTTTACGGTTTTTATAGATGCATATGGCATAGGATTAGGGGCAATTCTTATGCAAGAAGGGAAAGTAATTGCCCATGCTAGTAGACTACTGAAGAACCATGTGAAGAGGTATCCAGTGCATGATTTGGAGTTGGCAGCCATTGTCATTTCCTTAAAGATGTGGAGGCATTATCTCTTGGGGGGAAGGTTTACGTTATTGACTGATCATAAATCACTCAAATACCTATTTTTCCAAAAAGATTTGAATCTTAGGTAGCAGAAGTGGATGGAGTATGTAGCATCCTTTGACTTTAGTATTCAATATACTCTTAGAAAAGGGAACGTAGTCGTCGACGCCCTTAGTCGGAGACACACTACCCTAGGTGCTATATAAGAATGGATAAAGTTGGAGTTTCTCTCAAATTTTAACCTCCAACCATCAACAGAACTCATCCAAGGTTTTCTAGAAGTTATGGAGATTAGACCTGCCTTCATGGATCGTATAGGACATGAGCAAGTGAAGGATGAGGAGTTAGTATAGATTTTGGAGAAATTGAGAAAAGGATAGCATTTCCCCCATGATAGGAGGTATTCAGTTGATGAGACGGGATGTTTGAGAAGAGATAGACGTCTTTGTGTTCCGATGATTAATGATTTAATGAGAGATGTGCTTATGGAGTGTCAACACTCAAGGATGATCATTCATTCTGGAGGAGAAAAGATGTATAAGGACATGAAGAGGATCTTCTTTTGGAATGGAATGAAGAAGAGCATGGTTGAGTTTGTTGCTAGGTGTTTGATATGTCAGAAAGTAAAAGACGAGCAAAGGAAGCCTGGTGGATTATTATTACCTTTGGAATTCCAACTTGGAAGTGGGAACATATTTCAATGGATTTTGTGGAAGGATTGTCTAGTAGTCAGAAGGGCAATGAGGTTATTTGGGTTGTTGTGGACAGACTCACTAAGAGTGCTCATTTTGTTCCGATTAGGAGGAATAGAACTAGCACCTCTCTCGCACAGATTTATATCAAGGAGATAGTTCGTCTGCATGGAATTCCTATAAGCATGGTCAGTGATAGGGATCCCTTGTTCACTAGCGAGTTTTGGAGGAGTATAAACAGCTTTGGGAACTTATTTGAACCTTAGCACGACATATCACCCACAGACTAACGGACAAACAGAGATGGTGAATAGGATTTTGGAGGACTTGCTGAGAGCTTGTGTCTTGGACTTCGAAGGACATTGAGAGCAGCATCTACCTTTGGTTGAGTTTGCATATAATAATAGCTATCAAGCAACGATTGGTATGACCTTTTTAAAGAACTTTATGGACGACCATGTAAATCACCTAGTTGTTGTGGGAAACCACCGATAAAGTATTGCTTGGACCTGATTTGATCCGTGATACCATGGAAAAAGTAGAGTTGATCAGGCAAAGGATGAAGGTAGCGCAAGACCGTCAAAAATCTTATGCGGATAAAAGAAGGAAATTGCTTGAATTTGAGGTTGGAGATACGGTGGTTAAAAATTTCACTCTTATAAAAGTTGTTAGGTTTGGCAAATCTGGAAAATTGATGCCTAGTTTTGTTGGGCCATTCAGAATTCTGAAAAGAATAGGAAAATTGGCATATCGTGTGGAGCTTCCTGACAAGTTGGTAGGAGTCCACAATGTTTTTCATGTTTCTCACCTTAGGAAATGCCTTCATGACACCGCTAACAGAGTATAGCATGATCAGTTGGGGGATTTTGAGATGGAGTCGGTAGGGTCCTGTGCCACCGCACGCATTGTGGAGCACGGTACCACGAGACTCCGCAACAAAATAATTAGGCGGGTCCGAGTATAATGTGGGGGCAATCCAACGGAAATCACATAGGAGACCGAGGAGAAGATGAAGAGCACTCACCCAGAGCTTTTTATTGGTAATTTTTCCCTTCAAATTTTAGGATTTTGGTTGCATCGTGTATGCTAGATTGGATGGTAGAAGATGGTTGTTACATTTATTCACAATCACTTTGCACTTATGTAGAAATTCTGTGCATGTTAAGGGTTTTGCATACATACTTGCATAACATGATTACACCTTCACACTAGGATTGAGCTCATTTTATCATGTCTGCGGTACATAATCACATTGCACTATTGGCTGAGTAGATGGTTGTATAGATAACTTGGTTGTATAACATGGATGTTATTGTGCGTTACGTTGTTCATCCCTTAAAAGATTTTGGGACGAAATACTTTTTAGAGGGGAGAATGTATTACCCCGTAAAATGAACCATAAATAAATGAAATAAAACTTAATTAAATCTAATAAGGTAGAATACAGAAATTTTATAAAAGTTGCACTTTGACCATGGATGTTATTCTGTTGCGTTCATTGGAAAATTTTGATCTGTTTTCATATATAATATGCTGAAAACAAAGCTCAAATGAAGAAGTTATGGGCATTTGAAGTTTTTAGACTTAAATTAAATTAGTTTGAATTCAAATTAAAATGAGGATTTAAATTTTAAAAAATAACTGGAAAGTTGAATAGGGGAAGGAAATTAATTTATAAAGCAACAAAATCAATTACTACCCAAAACAATCAACCAGTCAACAACCTCATTTTGAGCGATCGACCCCTAACGGTTGACTGGTAGGAGAAGGGTGGTCGACCCGTTGAAGCCAATTTCTGGCAATGGCGGCTAGGATTTAAAGGGGTGCGTTATTATTTTAATGCTCTAGATTTATTCGTTTCTCAACTACTTCCATCATACAGTTCTTGTGCATTTCAACCCCTATAAATAGAACCCAGCCCTCTCCACTTTTTATTCTATTATTTTGGGGAATATAACAAAATTATGCCATTTCTATTTCTCTAATAAGATGCAAAAACTCCAAAGAATACATGTAAGAATTCAATTTATGTCTTATTTGTTTATTCTTCCTCCAATCTATTCTTATCATATTCTTCTCCAATTATTCTGAATCTAATGAATATATATACCTCTTCCCTATTGTGTGTGTGTGTATCAAAAGAGAGTGATTTTGGAAGAGATTGGAAGGCTACAAATTCATTTAGGTGAAGCTAAGGCTAATCTGAGAGTGGAAACCTTAGTATTTCTTTTTCAGCAATTGTTTAGTGTATTTCCTTTTGGATTTGAATATGCCATAGGGATTTTGAGATTTCGAAAATACGATAGATAAAATCCCCCAAAGTTCCTTTTTATTTCAGAATGTCAATTCTATATTGAGATACTCAATAATTTACGTTAATTTGATGGAATTTGTCTCGTTTATGCAATTTTTGATAATTTCATATTCTATTCCACTTCTCCTTCTTTGGTTCAAATTGTGATTCTTCAATGAAATAAGGGGTTTAGATTACGAATTCTATTAGTATTTTACATCACTTATTCTTACCTATTTCTTTGTAAAAGGGGAGTTGAATAGAATATGGAGTTTAGATTGCAATTCTTACTGTTTAGGATATTCCATTGAATTGGTGTAATAAATTGAGTTTCTATTTTATTTACAAGTCTATTATTGAAATTTTGGTTATAAATATTTATTATCTGTTTTGAATATTAGAATTCCTTATTTTGGTGTATTGAAATCTTGGGAATTTGAAGAAGAAGGACTTGTAATAATATTTGGTTAGGGAATTGACGTTTAACGTTAGTTTAGAGCGTAAAATCCATGCGTTTAAAACTTATTAGGCGCGAATATTTATTAATCTCTATATGCATAACAAACGTATAATTATTGCATATATGGCGTAGTTAATTAGGCTTTTATTTTCTCCCATTAGGAAGGTAATTGATTGGTAGGAGAAAATAAGAGAAAACTCTTATATAACCTAATTATTATTTTGAGGCGTAATAAGGAAGATTCCTTATAAGGCCTTATTTATGAAACGGTGAGATGTGTGTGTGTGTGTGGAGAGAGTAATGGATGCCTTGCTAAGTCATAGGGATGCGAGGTTAATAGAGTTACATGACGGAAGTCTGCCCTTCACTTTGAGGCTACTAGTAGTTGTGTACACTTTCATTGATGTGAGATATCCTTATGATAAATATTTGTAATGATGCGAGGTTAGTCCCAAATTCTATAGGGGAAATCTACCCAGCTAATCTGGCTATCAGTTCCTACAAACAGTCGGACTAACGTGAGACGTCATTATGAGTATCGGTCATAAGACGATGGGCCTGCTTCGGGGTCTTGAGGTATTAAGTGGTTGTTTGAGGGTCTACCTTTTTTCCCCAAATGAAGTATTAAATGGCCATATGTTGTATCTCAATGAGAGGATCCGTTTCTGGAAATATGTATTAAATGATGGGGTCTGCCTTAATTAAGGTATTAAATGACCAAAGTCTGCCTATTTTCCATAAGGAAGTATTAAGTGGCCTAAGAGATTCCATATGATGTGAGCTAGATTGTACCATTGAGGAGAAGGCCTTAGAAATAGGTATTAAATGATGGGATCTACCTTAATTAAGGTATTAAATGATCAGAGTCTACTTATCTTCCAATAAAAGTTATTAAGTGGCTTGGGTACCATCTCTCACATTATTAGATGCTTATGACGTATGATTGGGATATGAGATTCTAAAAACCTACTTCTGGAATGAAAGGTATTAAGTGGTTGGACCCGCCTCCTTTCCATATAAAGAAGTATTAAATGGTTTAATGGTCTATATTCGTAGTCATATTCTTATTTTGAGATATATTGTCCATGTACTGAAAAGATAAGACTCGAGGTTTTTATTCACCAGATGTTGTTGTTTTGACTTCCTCCTCATTACAACACAGGTTGAAGACATTGATGGAAAAGATGACACTTGGAGATGGAGGTGGTGGACTTGCGGCAGTATTTACCATTTTTATTTGCTTTCATATGTACCCATGTTTTCAGACAATTGTTGTAACGGATTATGTTACAGTTTGATGGTATCTTGTATTTTGACAATGTTATGGATTTTAAATAAATGGGTACATTTTACTATTATATTTTTTTTCGTCCGCTGTGAGTTCTAAAATTTTAGTTATGGCTCTGTAGTGCTATTTCTTTTTACTACCAACAGCTTACCTTAGAATGTATCTAAGTTTTGATGGGTCTTTTCTTGATCAAAATTTAAGTCTGTTCTGGGGTGGATTGTTACACTTGATAAACGTCAATTACAGACCACCGGTAGGAGAGATGGGCGGATCACTTTCATGGGGTGCAGGGACAAAAGGGAGAGTGGCTGGGGAGGTAGATGACGTCACAATCGAGGGGCCACAGGCTAGGGCGGCGGAGAAACAATAGGTTTGATTAAAATAATATGGTTGACGAAGAGGAGAGGATCGGAAGGAGGACGACGAGGGCTGGATGGGAAGGTGAAACCGGTCTTGTGGATATGATCCGTTGGCATTTAGATGGAGGTTTGGGAAGGGGGTCTTAGCTAGAAGCTGATTAGGAGCTTTCGCCGAATGGGGACAACTGGCTACTGTATGGCCGAAAGAATGACAATGGTCACAAATATGTGGCTTCCACTGATATGAAATATCCATGAAGACAACCCAATCAACAGCCAGAAAAATGGGATGCGGGTAGGCAACTGCCTGGAAGTAGTGATTTCGATAAAAGCCTTGGCATATCAGAGCATCTGCCTATGCTCAGTTGAGATGTCAAAACAAATTAACCGACCTTTATTGTTAGCAATCCAATCATCTTCCTTAAGCGATTGGAGAACCGATGGGGTATTAAAAATATGAGCCCAAATAGGAATTGGTAAAACTTGCTCAGAGGCTAAGTCAACTGAAGGATTCCACTGAGTTATAATAAACACTTTACCTACAATAACAATAGGGTCCATTTCGAAAACACGGAGTCATTCCAGAGGGTTAGAAAATTTAAAAAAAATACATTGAGTTGTCACATTTAACATTAACGTTCCATGCAATTTCTATATACCAAGAACTTGTTGTTTCACAACGGAGTAGAGCGGGGCTTCATCTAAAAAGAAACCGACTAAATATTCTTTCCAAAAAGAGATAAAAACATCAATAATCTCTTCAAGGGTCTGGACGGGGGTGTTTGAAAATGCAACAACATATTGCAAAGGAACAAAAGCACCCGCGTTTCCAGGCTTTTTCTTAAACAATGAGGATCAGGTATTTCTAGGCACTGGATGCTTATCAATATCAACAAAGCATGCGGGATTCTGAACAATCAAAGAGGTATCAATAGATAATTAGGAATTACCATATGAAGCGAACCAGAACTCCCCTGTGAAGCAGCATTAGCAGCGCATCGACCTAGGCTACCATCAACCGCCAACCAAGAACCCCCAACCAAAGTAGAAGCATAACCCAAATGAAGAGCAACTCCAGACGAAGCAGCTGCCACGACAGCAACACCAAGCAACTCACCCGAATGCACACGGGTAGGAGAGCGAATAAGCATTGTAGGGAAGTCAGTGCTGTTAAACAAAGACGCCATGAGAATACAACGCCCAGATTTGAAAGCGATACAACAGTAATCCGTAAGACGCCAGTAGGCTGGAGAAGGAATTGAAATGATGCCGGCGGTCGAATGGAAGATTTGGGTAATCGAGCTCGCGGGTGAACGAACGAGCATGCGAATTGACAAATAGCGAAATCAGAAGCACACGATTGAGAAAAGGAAGACAAACTAGAGCACGATTTTGAAAATCGCCTACTGGTCGCCATGAAAATTATTTTGGCTCCTTTGAAATTTTTCTTAGTGATGCAGTTTTAATAGCATTATTTCAATGCAGGTAAAACTGCATATGAGATTTGCAGTTTCAACTGCATCATGCATATGTAATTTTAAGTACATTACCTTGATGTATTTGAAACTGCTTTTGAAAGATATAACAATTAATTACCTCATGATTATGTAGTAGTAGTAGTAGTTGTTGTTATTATTTGCATGTTCCAATGCAATTTTAAATAACTTTGCTTTGCTGCATTTGGAAGATGCACATTAAAGTATTTTAATAATATTTATGCATTTTTTAAATATTTTTAGAGCTTTAAAAATGTAGTTGAGAGATATATTAATAAATTGCATGATCGATATCTAATTTTTTTCTTGATATTTTATTACAGTCTAGAATATAGGTAACTTTTGTCAAACACTCATTTTAGGTTTTAAAATTCACAGCCGTCGATTACAAGAACATTTTCGTTGAATGCCCCATTTTTAATTTAGCCAAACTTTGAATATTCGTCGTTTCTTGAACCGCAAATATTTACAGTGTTGTAGATAAATTCAAAAAAAAATAAGTTTGCTTTAGATCATATTAACCAGCAATTAGGTGAAGATTGATTTCCTAGAAAAAACAAAAAATATATCAAAAATAATTTCAGAGATAATTTAAAATCATTGTTTGAGAATAGATTTTCGTTGATTAAGATTGAAAATATGAGGTGATCCTAATTTCCAAGAAAATATATTTGTTTAACTACATTTTGAAAGATTCAATTTATGTAGTTATTTATTTTTCCTAGAAATATTTTACCAATTTTGATGCCGTAAAAACGCATTTGAGAGATTTAGTAATTAACCATAAATGTTATTAAGTTAACTTAAGTATTTTTAATATTCTTTTAAGTTGGTTTTTAACATATTTAAAGCCTTAAAGTTGCATGTGCAAGATGTAGCAACTTCACAACTGTTATGCAGTTAGTTTTTTCTGATATTTTAATGCCTTATTAAAATAGATTTGTTTTAGTGCATTTGAAAGATGTAGTTCTAAGTAGTTTAATATTGTATTTTGGTATACCTTAGAATTTTTAATGCATTTTAAGGAAATTTGAAGATATTTTGAGATAATTTTGAGGTAGATTATTAGTTCCATTTTTATGTAATTTAAACGGTATTGATTTATATGTTTGTATAATGAATGTGGATCATAGATACGATATTCATAATAAAATTTACACTTTTTAAAAAAAATTAAGAAAATTAAATTTTACATGTGTAACGCTCATCACAAAAAAACATAAAATATGTGGTTTATTGGTAAAAATGATTTTGTTTAGTCCGGCGTATCTCTAAAAATAAATATTACATTTTGAAGATTTAAATTAAATTGTAGCGTGTCGTATTAATATTAGGCTAAGAATACTATATGGTAAAGAAGGAAATGTCATAGTAGAGACGTACTTCACAAATGAGTATAAGAAAGAATTGCTTGTCTATTAAAATTTGTTGTGCAAAGCCTTTATACCAAAATATATTCGTCAAAAACACATTTCAAAATCATTTGAAATTCAGTTGGCAATGTGGTTTTCGATCGTAGCAAAAATATACCACATCCTACATCAGTAACTAAATAAAACGTTCATTTCCCACGAAGTAGAAAAAATGGATCGTTGGCGTTGGATGCCAAAACCCAAAATTTCGTACATTTAACCAAACACAACACCTAACAATACATAGCCTTAGGTTTCGTGAAAATCAAAAATAAAGTAAAATATAAAAAATGAAAGTTTCAATTTCAATCACATATATGTTTATATATGACAATCGAAAGAACATTAAATTTGGTATATATAAGAGAAAATTTACAATTTTAAGAAAAATAGTGACATACAAATTTCTAGTTCAAGTAAAGGTGGTTGTTACAACAACGGCTATTCACAATTTTATACGTAAATACAACAGCAGTGATCTAAATTCCCCATATAAGTTGTGATATATGTTTGGAGCTTATTTGATGATTTAATCATTATTTGATGGGTGGTTTATAGCCTCTTACTCATATAAGTTGTAATATATGTTCAAAATATTTTGGATTCACTTTTCAACTTAAAAACCTATTTTTCATTGCTCACCGAATTTAAAAACGAATTTTAAGTTATATTTAAATAGTTTTAAATGGTTCGAAACATGTGTCTGAATGATATGAACATATATGTGTAGTTTAAGTGTATGTTGAAATGCTTGTATGACATGTAATGCTGTATTTGACATTGTTTGTTGTATGTTGTTATTGCATGTATGTTTGTATGGATGATTATATGGGAATTAGGGATAAACTAACACTATTTGTAATGATGTTATTACTATTTCGAGTAAATAATAGTATTGCTTCCTTTATGATCTTTAATGGAAAATGATATTATTATTATTTAGAGAAATGAGATATTTGGGGAAAATTAAAGATATTTTCAAAAATATTTTTTATATTAAATTATTATTATATTCAAGATAGGTAAAAATATCATTTGAGTATTTTAAAAATGAAAATATTTTATATTTCTGAAATAGAAAATTTAGATTATTATAATTATTCTGGGTAGAAAGAAGTAAAGTGATTTAAAAATGGTTTTTATGGGGAAGTCACCATTTTGGGAATAATACTAAAAATGTTTAGAAAGAGATATTTATAACAGTTGGTATCATTAGCCAAATCCTACTAACAATAGAAATTTGCTAATCTTCAATTTCTCGATGGAAAGAAAAAAAGAAGAAGAAACATTAGCCAAAAATTTGTCCTAACACATAAATGATTGGTTTCGTAAAGATTATGATTTAAATTTGTAGAATGAGATCAAATATAGTAAAACAATAGAGAAAATAAGAAGATATAGAGAAGAAAATAGAAAAACTTATCCTTGATGTTGCTTCAAGTTGATGTTACTTTATATCTTATATTGATCTCTCATTGATGCTTTTAAGATTGTACTTCTATGTATTAACTGAGAAAGATAGCCAAATAGAAGGAATTGATGGATCAATAATTATCCATCTATGGCCTGGTAACTACTGTTAACTGGATTTTTAACCCAACAGAATTCAACAGGAGTTAGAACATCCAGACTAAGCCAGAATGACTTGAAACTTGAATAAGGTATGTAAAAGAACAAGCTAATGGAACTTAAGAGAAACTAGCCAAAAATCCACTAAGTAGATCAACTGAGATTTATTTAGTTACTGACGCAGGATTTATTTAGTTACTGACGCAAGGTTTCGATGGTCCTCAACTGAGATTCTACCCTTGTCTTCAGAAAACTACCGTTGCCCGAAAATGGGCAACAACATGAGAACACAAACTTTCATAGGTCAGTTGGATGGTTCGACCTTTCATCAAAGGAATCAACCACTGCACAGGAATAAAGCAGCACTGAAGGGAAATCCTAGGATTTAATTACTCGTGCACTAATTTCTAGGGATGAAAGTTTGTGCACAATCGAATTTCCTGAATTCAACTTAAAAAGAATCTAGATAGGACCAAAAGATAGGCAGCCTCGAGGAAATTTTTCTTGGAACCAAGTAGCTGGTTATCAAATCCCAAATACAGGAATTAGCGTATGAACAGAACTTCCGTGACGACAGCAATCAAGCAAAGCATGCACAACTAAGGACATGTAGGGACAATCACGGAAGGTCGGAACTAAAACCATCATAATTCCTCAATCCTAGAATAGGATTGAGAGCTAGACCAGGGGTAATTGAATAATTTTTCCTAAACCTCTCCATCTCTCACAATCGCCCAAATACTAACATTTGAAATAGCTAGTCCCTCGAGCAGGGATAGACGTACAAATACTTGATCGAAAGAAATGTTGCAAAGTCCAAACATAAATAACTACGAGGTTGGTTAGATAATAGTTCTGTATCGCAAAACAGAGCATTATGGCAACAAAATCGCCTATAAAGGAAATGAAGGATTTAACGTTCAGAAATCAACCATCGCTCGTAGTTTGGAAATAACGAGAAAGATCGATGACCTACTTATGGTCTAACTAGATCATTTGGTTCCACCTTGTAGGAATATGCCATTACCCAAAGTTTGGTGATGCTAAGAAGAAACCTCCAGAATG
Source organism: Allium fistulosum (assembly GCA_030737815.1). Taxonomy (NCBI): domain Eukaryota; kingdom Viridiplantae; phylum Streptophyta; class Magnoliopsida; order Asparagales; family Amaryllidaceae; genus Allium; species Allium fistulosum. The sequence goes on along the minus strand of CM060902.1, from coordinate 1,359,940,141 downwards.
AAACTATCGATACATCAGCTTTCGGAAACAGAAGCAGGAGTTTGATTGAATCTTCAGCCCTACCTTCTAGCATCTCATGCTATTTGAAGTTTCACACCATCAAGGAAAAATCCATAGAGTTGAGTCATCCATGCACGCGTTTCTAGGGATAGAAAATGATACATGATTAGGGTCTCAATACTAGACTTGGAAGAATTCACTATAGCAAAAGATGACGGCGACGCGTCTTTGCAGCAGATGTACCGAAAATGACATTGGATGACGATGTCAACTTAGAGGAATTCAATTACAGTTAGGAAACAAACATCGTTGAAAAAAATCAGAGCTTGGAATCAGGTAACAAAGTCCCTAGTTCCTGGAGATAGGAGCTATCATGCCAATCAAACTGGGTAATCGAACGTATTGCCTAGGAGACCTAGTCTCTCGAAATCAAATAGACCTAGTATTAAGTGAAATCAGCCCTAATGACTAGGGCAAATACACCAACACTTTGTTGAAATGAACTCAATTAAGCATAAGTGGGGATTAGCTACAGAACTATCTCGACCAAGTAACCTCATAGTTCTTAACAAGGTTATGAAATAGAATATGCCAAAATGATCGCAGAAGTATTACTTATATGTATAGAATTACAGTAAACGAGTATGCTGCACATGAACACAAGAGGTGCAATAGCAAGAAAAAGCAATGCTTGGAATCGAGCAATTAAACCAATAGTCCCCGGAGACAGAGGCTGGTGTGCAGGTTGAATTCCGAAAAATGCAAAGGAAGGATAATTGCAATCAAACAAGTAATGCACCGGTTTCCGAAGACTGAAACTGTGCTTGCTCGAACTTCAACTATAAATCTATAAGAGCAGTTGTGCCTTGTAAATTGTAATCAATCATCCCAATATGACAGAAATAATAAGCAAAGCCTAAGTTGCGAAGGACCCAGCTTCTAGAGCAGTGGAAGTCCCTCCGCCAGACTAAAGATTAGATGACCAAAAAGTCATTTTCAATAATAAAACTTGTCATTTGACCCTATCGGGTATGTTTTACTTTAAATAATATCCTTGTATAATCAATGCCCGGAATCCAAGGGAAGTCATCGTATGTTGACCAGTCGGGTTCTGAGCGTTGACCGGGGCCGATGTAGTGTGTTATTTACATGAGAAGAGTCCAATATCCCGATTACTGCAAATGAACAATCTAGTATAGATAGCTTGCTTACATTTGAAAAATAATCCATATCGTCCTTTGAAATTATCTTTTCCACACTTACCTGTTATCGATCAATGATTGGTAACGGAGCCGCTGTGTGAAGCGACGTGCGAAGCTTTTCCTTTCAGGATCACTGAAGTACAAAAACGGGAAGAGCGATATGATTGAATCATCCATTATATCTGATTTTGGAGTAAATCGTCGCATTAGAATTCAAAACGGTGACAGGAACTTAATCAAGTCCTCGAAAAGAAACTGTTAAAGACAATGAGCAAGACTTCACTCCAGAATGTCATATAATTGTTCGAGATAAAACTTAGCTTCACCGCCGATCGAGCTAAAACTATATAGGTCAACTCCAAACCTATGTCATGCAACCACTTACCGATCTAAACCCTTGTGTAAACTACAGAGCAAAGGTTGCATCGTCAATACAAGGAATTGAAATTCAGATTGAAATCAAAAAACAAATGGCTATCAGAAGTCAGTCGATTGAAAACAACATCTTGAGTTGGACTCCGACAATTCACTGAAATTCATAGAATAGCAATCCGAAACTTGTCTTATTTCATAGCATACATTGTTTTCAAAGAAAGCATACTATGGGGGGCAAATGTTAACTGGGTTTTTAATCTAGAAGAATTCAATAGGAGTTAGAACATCTAGACTAAGCCAGAATGACATGAAACTTGAACAAGGCATCTAAAAGAACAAGCCAATGGAACTTAAGAGAAACAAGCTAAAAATCCACTAAGTAGATGGATCGCTGGCGATCCATCATCCATGGATCGCTGGCGATCCTTCATCCATGGATCGCTAGCGATCCAAAAGAAAGCATTATGAGTTTTCAAAGCCTCTTGCACCATGATCTACTACCTCTTCTAAGAATACTTACCAAGTTTCATAGCATCCCAAGCAGTGTAGTTCAAGAAGTAAAGACTCATTTGATTCAAGCTGTTTACCCGCTTTTTGACTAAAGCAGCTAACTTAAAATGGACCTAGAGAACTCATATGGAATCAGATTGAACTTTTGGAAGAATATTTGAAGACATAACAGAAGGCACCCACCAAAAATGAGCTTGATTGGATAAGGCTAGATGGGTCGCTAGCGACCTAACTAGATACATCGCTAGCGACCTATGTAGATTGGGCCCCACCAGCTAAAATTTTTAAGGTTGGTCCCGGACACCCTCTAGAGTTTACCTGCAAAGTTCTGTCTAAGTTTGTTAAGCTTTGAGCGAGTTATGAATGATTCTTTTGGACCAGATGACCCATGAAGATAGATGATCAAACAAACTCCAAACGACTTGATATTTGGATAAGGCACTTAAATAGAAGATAGGAAGACAATGAAACTAAGATCACTCAAAAATATGCTAAGTGGATCGATAGCATTCCATCCCCAATGGATAGCCAGCGATCCATCTCCTATGGATAACCGGCTATCCATCTCCTATGGATAACCGGCTATCCATCTCCTATGGATAGCTAGCGATCCATCAAGAGAGGTTGTATTGTCCTCAAACTTTTCAAGCTTCTTCGTAGCACTAAGTAAAGGCTTATGATAGAAAAATATGCTAAGTTGATGGATAGCTAGCGATCTATCCCCTATGGATAGCTAGCGATCCATAGAAATGACTTAGATTTATTTGAGATTTTCGGTGATGACTTGGCATAACAACTGGACCCTTTTGCACTTAATCTTCTAGCCTAAGTGCTCTCCAACCCCTATAAATACAATCCTACCTATAGAAAAAATAGGATCTTCGGGACTGGCTGCCGAAACTCTACAGAAACTATTGTTCATTCTTCTCCTCCCACAAAACAGTCATCTAAAGGATTCACTGTGATTCTCCAGTGAACTCTAACACTGGCGACTTGATATAACTTACAAGATCCAACCAAATCATAATCAGATTCAACTTGTAATTGCAGTCAGTCAATAACAAAAGTTATAAAGTGGATGTAGGCTTCGTTAATAGCCGAACCACTATAAAATTCTCTTGTCTCTTTACTTTATCCACGAGTTATTGTTCCTTGTCTCTATTTTATTTGCCTTGTTAAACTGGGCTGGTGCTTTCACACTTAATCCAGGGTGTTGATCCATTTTTTGGGTTAACAACTACCCATACGCTTAATCAATTTCTTATATTTTCATATTTGCATAGATGTCTTCTATATCCCTTAGAAATGAGAAAAAAAGAAGACAAACAGTAGATCTATGCCGTTCAATTGACTTGGTTTATTTTCCCATATTCCCCTAGTTATATTTTGTTGTATATTTTCAAAATTGATTTTGGGCATTAGGCTTTGTTTTTAGAGAAGAAGAAGAGGAAGGAAAATATACACCCACATCTTGGGATATAAGGAACTATATTTGTTTCAATATAGGTTCCTCAAGAGAAGGTTGGGCCATTTGGGCACCCAAATGTTTGCACTATTGTAAGGAGGGAAGCCATGCATAACCACATGTGTGCCGCCGCCGCCCGTCCGACCGACCGAACCGGGCCGGTTCGGGTTTGAGTCCAAATAAATGGACACGTCTTCTCAAGAAAAAGGCACATCTCTGCAACTATGAATAGCAACATCCAGAAACTGTTTCAATCTTCTTCATGAAATTTGCAACGTCTAAAAACTGTTTCAAATTGTATCATCATTCTAAAAATAGTAGCCCATGAAAGGTGTTGCTAATCAGAAATGCCTGAAAGGTATTGTAAATCTTCTCTTCGTCTTCTCCACTCTCTTCTCTACTTTTGCATCATCAGAAATTGATAAAAGAGCGTGTCTTGGCGGATCAAAGTTGTACAAACTATAAATATGGTTACGCTGTTCCAAGGCTTCATTGAACCCTGGAGTCAATAGTTCTGTAATTCATTTGTACCTGTTGGGTTGAACTATTCTCTAAAAGAATCTACACACTAGATCCTTGAAGTCAGAAGTACAACAATCTTCTCGTCTTCATACTCGAATCATCGACCGATATCCAACAATTTTAGACAATAATTCTCAACCATGTATAATTCGAGTTCAAGCAACATCAATGCCCTGCAAGTCATGAATCAACACTTTACATAATTAGATCGTCTTGGTGGAGAAAACTTCATACATTTGCAAGAAACTATGAAGTTCTTTTTTATCACCGTTAGACTCTTCTACATTCATGAAGATTATTTGGAGACTATACCCGAAGAAAATTCGAAAGATACATATGAGTTGAAAGTGAAACATGCAAAGCGCAAAGAAGATGATTTCCTGTGTAAGGACACATACTCAATGCACTTTCTACTTCTGCGTACAATGCACATAGAAGTCTGGAAATAGCCAAAGTACTCTAGACTGCACTGGAGAGAAAATATCAAATATTCGAGGCAAGCAACAAGAAATTCCAAGTATGCAATTTTGTGTATTCTAAAATGAATGATAATAAGTCAATTATTAGATAAGTTAGTGAAATTATATAGTAAATCAACTTAAAGATGCCAAGATTGAACTCCCTGAAATCTTTGTTGTTGGAGTTATAATTTCTAGACTCCCTCACTCTTGAAATGATTATAAAAAGAAATTAAAACACGTGGAGACGGAATATTATTTAGAGAATTTACAGCGTCATCTTCTCATAGAGGAGGACTCTCATAACCGAGAACTAATGATAATCCGCAAACTGAGTTTCATTCTAAGGCGAATAATATTGAATTGACAAATTCATTAATGCCTAAGAATGAGACACGGTTTAAGAAGAAAAATCATTCTAAGAAAGATAAGAAGAAAGGTGCTTATTATTTTTGTAACAAGCCTGACCATTATGCTCGTGACTGTCGTCAACGAAAGGAACAAATGAAGGTGAATATGGTCGAAGACACATTGGTGGCAGTAATGCAAGAAGAAAACTCCGTTGGGGGCAAAGAAAATGATTGGTGGCTTGATACTAGAGCGACTATTCATATATGCAAGGACCGTAGTCTCAACAAGAACTACGAAGAAATTAGCAAAGATGAAAATCAAGTTACCGGAATAAATAATGTTCACAGTAAAATGATTGGAAAAGGCACTATAGAACTCCCATTCACTTCTGGAAAGACTCTCGCTTTGGTTAATGTTTTTCGTATACCCGATATTTGTAGGAATTTGTCTATGGATACCTTCTTAGCAAAGGAGGATTCAAGACAGTATATGAGTCTGACAAATTAGTGTTATCCAAGAATGGAAAGTTCATTGGATAGGGATATTCTTGTAACGGCATAATTAAGTTGAATTTAATAAAGAAAACTTCTGCTTATATTGTTGATTCTATAAATCTGTGGCATGCTAGATTAGGACATGTTAATATGGTTCATTTAAGGATATGAATAAGTTAGAATTAATTTCTGATTGCGATTTTGACTCCATCTCTAAATGTGAAACTTGTGTTCAAGCAAAGATACATAGAAAAAATTTTAAATCTAAAGAAAGGAAGACTAGTCTGCTTGATCTTATATATACCGACGTTGGTAATTTAAAAAGTCACACAATATATGGGGGAAATAAATTCTATGTCACATTTATTGATGATTACTCGGGATATTCTAATGTTTATCTAATGAAATCAAAAGATGAAGTCTTTGATAAATTTAAAATATACAAGGCAGAAGTTGAAATGTAATCAGAACTTAAAATAAAAGTGTTATATTTTAATGGAGTCGTTGAAAGAAAAAATAGGACATTAATAGAAATGGTTAATGCTACACTGATTATTTCAAATTTACCTAACACCTTATGGGGTGATGCTTTTATCTGCATGTTATATTTTGAATAGAGTTCATTTGAAAAAGAAGAATATATCTCCTTATTAACTATGGTTTAAACAAAAACCTAACTTATCAAGACTTAAAGTTTGGGAGTGTTTAGCGTATGTTAGAAAACTAGATCCCAAAAGGCCAAAATTAGGGAATATAACGCTTAAGTGTTCTTTCATAGGTTATTCTCTTAATAGCATAACTTATTGTTTTATTATTCTTGATACTTTTGAAGTAATTGAGTTTGTAGATGTTATCCCGCCTTTAGGCAAGGCCGTGATAGCATGGAATGGGCTAAATGGATTTGCAATCATCAAGGCAGGAAGCCCAAAGAGCTGATTATCAGGTTTAGAGATTAGTTATAAGCAAGGCTATGGACGATTGTCAAGCGGATTCGAGCAAGTAGCATCCAAGAAATGGCTAAGTATGGATTTGCACTTCTCCTAGACAGAGGATCGGATCAATATGCTTAGGACAGATCAGATCTGATCACTATGGATATGGATATTTAACTCAGCAGATCAACTCAACGGACCTCGGTCAATATCTCAACAAACACTCAAAGAACTACGCAAACAAGTCAAGAAACCAAAAGAAGGCATGGAGGGGGACACACCATAGAGATTTCCAGGCCCCATATGGTCTTCTTGACTGATCGGTGTCAATCCTACCCCATAAGGATCGGTGCGATCGCTCATAAAGGCCTGGATAGGTCCATTTTTTCTAGAGGGGTTCATCTCGGTCTAGGCTCCTTCAAGTGGATTTTCAACTGGATATTTCATCATCTGCCCCTACAAATACTGGATCATTGGCTCAAGGAAAATGATCTTCCTTCTAGCTTTCTTCTTCTTCTATCTTAACTAAACTCTGCCATTTTTATTCTTAAATTTCACGGATTGTAACTGTAATCACCAGTATAAACAAAAGGAAAACTTTTGGATGGACATAGGCCGGAGTCACCCGAACCACTATAAACTATCTTGTGTTCTTTCTCTTATTGTTTGAATTTTCTTTCTTCGTATTTTGTTCTCTACATCATTCTGTTCGGATTTGGATATTAAACCCGTGGTGTTATCATATTAATTGAGTGTTTGTAACCAATTTTGGTATCAGAGCCAGGTTATTTACACCATTACACCCGCAGATTTGCAAATGGTTTGGAACTGGGATTTGAATCGATGGCTAGGCAATCAATAAGGAGACCATTGGCAGAAAGGAGTCACCGTGGAGGAAATTAGGAGGCACCCTCAGGAGTTGGAGATAATCAACCCTTCGTCTACACACTAGGAACGAGATGGAGACTATAATGGATGTTATGGAGGAGCTGATGATGAAGACGCAAGAGGAGATGATGCAAAATTTCCTCAGGAAAATTGGACAAGCTGGAGTACAAAACCAAGGACTTGGAACAGCAAGGGCTGCTGTCAATCCAGATCAAGGAGTAGGAGCAACATGAGTTGCAGAAAATTAGAACCAGGAGCATGGAGTCGGTGCTTACGGGCAGGAGAATGAAATGGAGCAGCCGGTGGCGGACTCGGCCAAGCTGGAGGGATCGACACCGATCGCCCTAAGGGGATCAGCATCGATCGCCTAAACTTGGAGGGCACACCCCTGGGTCGAGTTGGTCCGGACGTTGAAAGGCCAGTGGTCGATGTTGTTCGGTTGGATGCGGATCAGAATGCGGATGCACATCCAGAGGAGTATGTTTCAGAATACCTCGTAGATTCGAGGGAGGCAGGCTAGTAATATGGATTGGAGACCACCTGTGGATGATAATGAGAGGATGGATGAGCTGGTACATCGAATAATGAGAGGTGGATTGCCCAACAGGAATCTGGAAGACGTCAGTCAGAGTCCATTTACTTCGAATATCAAAAATGCTAGGAACCCACCAGAGTTCAAACTACTAACATCTGAGGTATGTGATGGAAATTCGAATCCTACAATGCATATGATAAGGTATATCTAGCATATGGAAGTGCTAGGGCCATTGGAGGAAGTCATGGCAAGATGTTTTTCGTTATACTTGACAGAATTAGCCGCGCTTTAGTTTAGGAAGCTGGAAAATGGATCAATAAGGACATGGAACGAGCTAGTGAACAGGTTTATGAAACAATTTTGGGTCCATATCTCGTGACCCAAGAATTTGATGACATTGGAGGCACTAAAATAAAGGATAGGAGAGTCCCTGCAGAGTTTCTTGACACGGTTCAATGCGGAAGTGGTTTCGATGGATCGGCCGAATCCATCAATGGTTTTAATGGCATCGGTATCTGGGATTGCTGATGACACGGACTTTAAGATTGCGTTGGTATAGCATAAACCAATGGATCTTGGGAATTTTACCATGAAGTGGAGAGGTTCTTGCGGTAGGAGGATGCTCGAGTCAACAAACAAAAAGTAAATATTATGAGAGGTGAAGGACCATCTAGAGAAGGGTCTAGAAAGGATAAGGGCAAATGGAAAATGGATGATGGTTATGATGGATCGTCAAAGGAAGGAATGGGAGCGGAAATTTTCTTCTTATTCGGATTTAACGGAAAGTTTGGAATGATTTACCTGGACACAAGTGGGAAACTCCCCTATCAGAAACCGGCAAGGAGAGCTCCTATGGAGTTGGAATAGAGGTCTGGAAAGTATTGCCTATTTCATGAATTGGATGGGCATACCACAGATGAAAGCGGGAACTTACGTGATATGGTTGAGGAACACATAAGGAATGACAGGCTGCTACATTACGTGAGGACTTGGGCAGCAACGGTGGAACATAAGCGACCACCGTATGCATCAAATGAAAATGGCCTTGGATCGAGGTCATAGATCGTTATTTCTTAATCGGGATAGCATGAATTAAATAAATAATAAACTCCATAATAAAATGGCTAAGTCACTCACACATGTACGAGATCGAGGTCGGACCCTAGGCAAGCTCTGAGATGATGATAGACCATCACGTCCAGAGAGGCAATGCTTGGTTTTCCTTTTTTTCTGGTTTTCTGGCTATAAGAACTTAAATTTAGTAATTTAATTTGAATCTACATTAATGCGATGAACACAATAGGTCGTGGTTGTCCTGACCAGAGAGACTGGGCGATAACCATAAGGTGCGAGTCCCTTCACCGAAGAGCGACATGATGGACTCGTACGTCATGGATTAAGCCCTCGACAGGTCAGTCGAGGCCGGATAAAGGAAGTCGGTACAGAATTGATCGCTCTATGTACATGATCGAAGAGTCAGGGACTAGAGTGCAAGAAGTGAGTCGCTTTGTCAGAGAGCGACAAGATCGACTTACTTATCGTTGTTCCCCCTTTTGCCAGAGAGTGGCTGGATGTGGTCCAGCAAGGGTCCGAAGACACCATGATCGGCTAAGTAAGGTTAGGACAACGCTTTATGTTCAGGGATGCTGAACCGAAGTGCAGGAAGTAACGCCGTTTCGTCGAAGTGCGACAGGATTGGCTTACTTGTCGTTGTTTCCCCTTCACTTGAAAGTGACAAGATAGGGTCCAGCAAGAGCTCAGAAAGGCTATGATCGTCCAGGAGGATCAAGACATCACTATATGCCCCAAAAGGGCCGGTGTGCAAGGGGTAGGTTGCTTTGTTGGAGAGCGACAAGATCGGCCTACTCATTTTAAGTTTGGATTGGACTTAGCGAGGGTCTGGAGAGACCATGAACTTGGATAACGATACAGAGAGATCGCAGATTGACTTACCGAGGTCTAGGATTTCAAACGATTATGGATTTGGATATCGACACAAAGGCGCCGCAGACTTGGATATTTACCCGAAGAGGTCATGGATTTGGGTACTGATCCGGTGAGATCGAGGGCTTTGGATTTGGAAAATGATCCGGTGAGATCATGGATTTGGTTAATGGCTTTGGATGTATATGGATTTGGCTAAGGATTTGGAATGATTTCAGAATTGACTATTGACTCAAAGCAGTCACGAGTTCCACTAACGATCTAGAGAGATCGAGGATTCGGCTTGATAAAGGATTGGATGTTGGAGTAGGTAATTCGGCTATGGATGGATTATGCTCTTCAGATTTATAACGATTTAAAATACACCTTCTTATAGCAAGGAATGTTTTATGGGGAAAATGTTATCCTGCCTTTTGGTAAGGTCGTGATACCATGGAAGTGGCTAAATGGATTTTCGATCATCAAAGCAAGAAGCCTAGAGAGATGATTATCGGGTTTAAAGATCAGTTATAAGCAATAATATGGATGATAGTCAAGCGTATTAAAGCAAGTAGCATTCAAAAAATGGCTAAGTATGGATTTGCACTTCTCCTAGGCGGGGGGTCAGATCGGATCAGTATGCTTAAGAATGGGTCAGATCGGATCGCTATGGATATTCAACTCTGGAGATCAATATCTCAACAAACACTCAAGGAACTACACAAAAAACTCAAGAAACCAAAATAAAGTGTAAAGCCCCATATTTTTAGTAACATTATTTAGGACATTTAATTAGTTAAATAAAATAAAATAATGTAAGATGATTAATGGATTGTGATTAAATAAGGGGTAGCCGTGCCATGTTAAACAAGTGAACCAAATGGCAAAAAGAGAATAAAAGGCTTGGAAATATGCAAGGGCAAAATAGGAACAAGGCACATCCTTATTCCCTAGCCCTTAACTCCTCAACACTCACGTTCACTTCATTTTTCACAAATCAAAAATACAAGCTAAGGCCGACCACCATTAGCAAGCTCAAGAGAAGATAAAAGCTAGGATTTCAAGAGGGAGAATCAAATCACTTAATCAAGAACAAATCTCACATCCTTAATAAAAAAGCTAAGGTAAATAATGACTACATCTCAAGTTTTTAATGGTTTTCGGTTTTTAGAATGAAATCTGAATTATTTGTAAATGTTTTGCCATGTTTTGGATGATAAAATTGTATATCTATATGTTGTTGATGATTTATGCTAATTCATATGGATTTTGTGATATAATTGGATATGAAAACCCTATTATATGACATCCAACCGCCTTGCGAATTTAAATTTAGATCAGAAACAATAATTTAGAAATGGATTTCTATTTTCATAATTTTCTAAATTTATGTGGATTTTATATGAATTTCTAGTGAAGAAAATGCTACTTGGGTTAAAAATTAATTACGGTTAAATTATATTGGCTAAGGTTCTGAAATTTATATATGTTAGAAAACATATTAGAAATGATTTTCTAGAATTTTTATAGAATTTTCCTAAGTGTTTTAATGGATATATAAAATTATTTAAGGTATGGGACTTAAATGTTTTATATATTTATATAAAGGAGAAAGAGTATTTTGTAAATAATCCTAATTGTTATTTCTGAAAATCGGAAGTACTTTTAGAAAAGAAATTTTTGCAACCAATCATAATTTGACAAACAAGGCAGGTTAGGTACAAAGGACTAATTTTAAAAGTCAAATGAACATGCTTTTTCCTGTTTCAATGCTTTCGGCACCAGGCTTCCGACTCCTTACCTCCGCCTTCGACTCCATCGAAACCTATGCACATGGTATCAGATACTTGGTACGTAGTGAATTGGACAAAGGCGGAATGTATTGGGTCGAAACTAGGGGCTCAGAGGAGATCTAAGCATGCTTTGTTTTAAATTGAAAATGTGGTTGCTTTGCTTTCGAATGAATAGCTTTCGACTGGGTCAATGACTTTAAAAGAATGGTTTTAAGAGGTTGCGCCTTTGTTTTTAAGTAACTACTTTCGACTATCGAAACCCCTAACTACCGCTTTTTACCTTTCGACTCAGATAGGTTTCGAAAGGGTTACATTTTAAAAAAAAACCAAGCCGCTTCTCCAATGCTTTCGAAGGGGTGGTTTTGACACAATCACTTCTTTACTTAGGAAATGCTTTCGAAAGATATGCTTTCGACTTAATATTTTAATGACCCTTTTTCTCTATAAAAGGTAGAACACAAATGGTTTCAAAAGATATATTTTTAATGGTTTCGAAAGGTGTTTCCACATGTTTTAAATTGAACCCAAATGCTTTCAAAAGGCTTAATGTTTTGATGCTTTCGAAAGGTTTAAAAGAAAGGTTTCTAAGGGGTGGTTCCCCAATGGTTTCGAAAGGTCTAAAAGGAAAGGTTTTCTAATGGTTTCAAAAGGTAGTGTTTAAATGTTTTAAAGATAGGATGTCTAAGGTTTTAAATTTTTTGAAGGAGATGTTTTCCAATGCTTTCAAAAGGATAAATTAGAATGGTTTCGAATGGTATGTTTTGGCCTTCGGCCTAAGGTTTTACTTGTATTGAAAGGGATACTTTCAAAGGTTTCGAAAGGGGTACTTTCAATGGTTTTGAAAGGGTTTTTCTTAAAGGTTTTAAACAAAGATTTCGAATTAGTTGCTTTTGGCGATATAGCCTAAGTGTTTTAAAGTTAAAAAGGGTAATAACTTGTTTTGAAGGGATGGGAAATCCTTAATGATTTCATCAACATTATTTTGGGTAAAGTATGTATAACACGGCAAATAGCATAGAGTAAAGCAAAGAGTATATTTTCCTTGTATATATATATGATTTAAAGGTTTAAATCATTTTGAAAAGGTTTTCAAGGAAAAATTTAAAGAGAAGTTAACCCTTGTAGGATTGTTTTCACCCTAGAAGGGGAGGGGTGAATAGGGTGATACTAATAATAATAAAAATTAATGCGGAAATAATTCAATCATAGATAATAAAAGAGAAAGATAATGCAGAAGAGATCACACACTAATTTACCCAGCTTTGGCAAAACCTTGCCTGCGTGCTGCCCCAAGGTTTCTACTATAAATTAAGTAGTCATACGCTTACACACGTAAACTTGAGACACCCGCTAATGACTAACCTAACTCTACGCTCAAAACCCTGCCACAACTCAACCACTGAGTTGTGAATTCTCGAACTACACCACCGTAGTTCGTAACCTAGTCACACGACTAGAGAGTTACACAATTTTAAAAGAAAATTACAAAATAAAAAATTAACAAAACTAAATAACCCTATTTTAATACTCAAGCCCAATATAAAAAATAAAGCCAGCCCAATTGTAATTAAAAGAGGACATCTCCCTTTTTTCCTTTTGTGTAAAACTTCGGCCGTTTCCTTCTTCGTTCCTCTTCGAAATTTAGGGCTTTGCTATGTTAAAGCCGCCGCTTGATCTTTTGCTTCGATTGAAGTATGCGTTGTTTTGGATTGCTTTGTCAATCGATTGCTGCTTCGTTCGTCGTTGCTTCTCAATTCACTTCGATGCTTCTCTGATTGATTCAATTCACGGCTGGTCCACTAAGTCGATATCGAAAGATTGCTTGAACTGGTACGTGAATGCCTTTTATCGATTATTGGTTATTCTCGACTTCGATTCGAGTTTTGTGACTTAGTTTAATGGTTTCTCTCTGATCTTCTTGAACTCGAATGCCTTGATTGCCGATGATGAACTGGGTATTTATAGGGATTGAATCCCTAAAATTACGTTCGTATATTCCTCATTTGAATTCTTCGTGAATTTACTTGGTCATTCGATTTTGCTTGAATACTCGTGATTATTTTGACTTTTTCATCTTCTGATATATTTGAATTTGGTTCCGTAGTTTTCTGTTATGACTTTGGCATCGTGAATTTTGAGATAAACTTGACTTCGACTGGTTCAATTCCTTTCTGCTCTGACTTGTTCATCGTGTTAGTACACATACAAATTTGAAATGTCTTCGAATATGTTTGATCCCTATTGATTTTTATCTCAGCCTTGACTCATCGAACTGCTTCTGTTTTGTTACTTCGACAGCATATATATATATTTCGAATATATTCCCTGGTCGACACATTCAAAACTGCTGACTTGGTAGCCTTGCATTCCATTGCTGTTGCATTTGCTTTGAGTACATGTGCATTTATATTCTCTATTGCACTGCATTGAACTGGGTTCTGACATTATTGTGTTGCAGATTTGAGAATGTTTCATGTTGTACTGTATCACAATTTTGAGTCTGCACCATATGTTGAAATTGAGTATGTTTGAAGCGTTGTTTCTTCCTTTGTATGTTTGGAGTCTTGTTGCATTGTAGTTGGTCTTGTTGTACTGGTCTAATTTGGTCTTGATATCATGTGTTCTCTTCTGGTGCTTTTGTATCCTCTGAAATATATGTGTGAGGTCTGGTTCAAGTATGTTGGAGTGGGTGGTTTCATGTCTTCATACTTGATTGTTGTATACCCGTACTTGTTCCTCTTAGAGTCTTCACTTGGTTGTTGTTATGTTCATGCCTGAACATACATGGTGGCATATGATTTACTCTGGGTTGATACACTTGGTTCACTTGAGTCTGAATTTTGATGTATATGCATGCATCTCTGGTTCAAGTGTGTTCGAGCTTGTTCTAGTCATTGAAACTTGTACTTGACCATTCTATTTTTGTTTTTGTATTGCACCTGAGTTGAATCCAGCTTTGGCTCGGCTTTGACCTTGTGCTCACCTGTCCCTGTAGTTCTAACACGCAAGTGTATATCGGTGTGCACGGCCTTGTGGCATGTACAGTGATACACTGTGCATGTCACAAGTTGTTCGTGTAGATGAATTCAAAAGAAATAAATGACGAACAACCCAAATAACTGAGGCAAATAACATTTTCAAAAACACACACTTTAATTTGCACTGCAAATATTTTCTTTTTTAATTTAACCGCGCAGTGTTTATTTTGTAGATAGCTCAGATGCTGGATTCAGGCTGGAATAGAGTTGAAAATAAAAATACGAGTGTTGAGTGACTATGTAGTGAGATTTAAATTGTAAAGTGAAAATTTATTTTGTAATTGAAATTGAATTGTAATTGAAATTGTGTAAATGAAGTGAGAGCTGAAATTTGTACTATTCAAATTTGTAATAAAATATTTGTTTGAATATGAATTCTGAGTTATTTATTTTATTCAGCAAATATTTATTTAATTATGTGAAAAATAAAATAGTACAATATCAAATACATTTAAACAAATATATATATATATGTTTATTATCATCAAACAAAAATCATAGGCTATTATATTCTACATTCTCCCCCTTTTGATGATAACAAACATATATTAAGATTTTGACTCTATTAAATGTATTTGGTCATGAAGAATTCCATTAGCTCCCCTTATTTGAATGCTCCCCCTACACCAAAGCTCCTCCTTCACATATGTATGAAAATAAATAAACAATTATGAAAATGAACCTAGATGGGAATATGCAAATAAAAATATGACTTGACTTATTTGCCAAAATCTTAACTTCTCTCTCCCCCTTTTGTTATCAGAAAAAGAGTAATAGTGTTAGAAAAATAGAGATAAAGTGATAGACATTAATACAACATTAATACCTACTCGAGTATAAATATTAAATTTCTAAATTAATCAAACAAAAATCATAAATACTCTGTTAGGCGCATATTCCACTTTGGAGTGATAGGGGTGATGTCAATATATAAAACCATATAGTTGTATCTATTTGTGGTATATTTATGACAGGAACTTGAATACTTGCTAACCATGCATAACCGTTAGGACTTTTAAATGAGATTAGTAGTATTCTCAATTTAAAAAAATTGAACTTCAAGTATCTTCTAACACGCATAACTATGAGGACTTCTAAATGAGATTAGAATCAACTCGTCTATTTAATAATCAATTTTGATATGTGTTCCATACATGCATAACCGTGAGGACTTTTAAATGAGCATGAAAGCACATAATCAGAGATTCCAAGTAGTTCACCCATGCATAACCATGAGGACTTTTAAATGAGAGTGACTACTTTTGAATAATTTTATTGCTAATTTTAAAAAAAGAATAATATCCTGTTTAAGTACCACATTTTGACATGCTATATTGAATTTTGATGAGTGATGGTCGTTAGAAATATGATAGAAATAGAGATGGTCATGGAATTTTTACCAATCAAAGTTATTACAAATTTTATTTAAATTTTTAAAGAAATTTACTACATATACTGTCTCAAGTTATAATGTATGATTAATATCAACACTCATCATATTTTTTCAGTCACTATTTTCCTTTTCGATAATCTGAAGGGAGTCAGATTAGTTTATATAGGCATTTAAGATCAAATATAAAATCAAATTTCTGAAATGCCTAAGCTGAGATGAATTTGACAAAACTATTTTCTGAAAGGGGTTTTGTAAGAAATGTCTGCCAATTGAAAAACAGTTAAAATGAAATTTATGCAGATATTTTCTTTGGAAATATGATCTCTAATGAAATGATGTCTAACATCTATATGCTTGGTGAAAGAATGATGTACAAGATTATTTGTGAGATCATAAGTGGGACCATGCAACTAACGAATATCCCAACATACAACACATGCCACTAGTATTTTTTCTATCAACTAGACTACTAGCATAATCTGCATCTGAATATCCTTTAACTCAAAGTTATAAGAAGGATACCACAGACCAAACCATGATGTGTGCAACAAATACCTTCTAATCCTTTTATAGCTTTTAAAATGTGATTCCTTAAGGATTTGATTGAAAACGTGCACATAAACAACTAGTGAACATAGTGTCGGATCTAGAAGCGGTAAGATAAACAAATATACCCATGTGTATCTAGAGTAATCATCAACCAATATAAAACAACATCTCTTACCACCTAAATTTGCAATATCGTTAGTCCAAACAAATCTATATGAACTAGTTCAAGAACTCTAAAGGTGCTTACAGTATTCTTGGCATAAAAAAAATAATTGGTCAACAATTTTGAACAAATTGGATTACAAAATCAACATTCATTTTCTTATCACCCAACTGGCTGATTTAAATCAGATTATGGTGTAGATTATCAACATATCGTTCAAGATAAATGTACCGTTACCTATTTTACCTTTTCCTATAATTTTTCATTGTTGCCCATTGTGACTCTGCCACCATTGTACCAGGCTAAGGAACTTTGATTTGTCGTCCGTCGTTTGCCTGGAACATCTAGAATCCAGGTAACACTGTTGTTGTTCCTTAGCCTGCCATCACACCTACACGAGAATAGATTTTTTTGACCTATTTGTTTTTTAGGTCCCTGATTGTTAGTGACAGAAGATTTTGAAAAACAATTTTGTATAGAACCAAAACAATCTATATTTGTTCCTTTTAGCACCCAGATTTGCTTTATTCTAAGAGCTTTTACATTCGTGCCTTTAGGAACCCAAATTGGTATGGTTTTCACATGTTTGAGTCTATACCAGCAATTGTTGTGATTGTGTCC
The DNA here is from genome assembly GCA_030737815.1 of Allium fistulosum. NCBI lineage: Eukaryota > Viridiplantae > Streptophyta > Magnoliopsida > Asparagales > Amaryllidaceae > Allium > Allium fistulosum. The sequence continues at coordinate 1,359,922,929 of CM060902.1, read as the reverse complement.
AGTTTTTCTACAAATCGTGCACTTGGAATTGACTTCATTAATTTTGCTTCTAACATGTTCAGATTGAGTATACTCAAGTCCTTGTCTAATAGGATCAACAGTTTGTTTCCTTAATAACATATTTAGCAATTTTTATCCTTTAGAGAATATCCCTAAGGTTGTAGACAATTGTTGGACTTGTGTTTTAAGAGATTCATTTTCATTCAATAACAACGTGCACTTTTTAATAGAATTTTCTCTCCTAGTATTTTCACTTTCTTTCAAAATCAGAATTTCATTTTCAAGCGATTTAATTTTAATTTCTAATTTTTTATTTCTTCTTCAAATGATGGACACTTATCACACTTAGGGCTCTTGTTTCGATAGTTTTTAATTAATTGATCAAGCTGTTTATTTAGTTCTATCAAACTATCTTTTTGCGATTCAAGTTTAGCGTACTTCTCCCTAAGTCGTTCAAAACAGCAATTTACTTCGTGAAAATATATAAGTAATTGTGAGTGAGTCAATTTTGATACCTCGTTTGGCTCGTCATCATCGCTGTCAGTTGTATCACTTCAAAGACACAGAAATGCTTTTTCACTCTCACCGCTAGTGCTTTTATTATCATCATCACTTTTATTCCAAGTGGCTGCAAAACTTCTCCTTTTCGTTTTCTTTCCTTGGCTGAGTCAATTCTGAGGACAATTGGGCTTGATGTGACCAGGTTTATTGCACTTGTGACAAATGATCTCCTGCTCTTCTGAGTTGTTTAGTATTTTGACTATTCTGCTTTTCAATTGTTGATTTTGAGCTGGATTTCCGTATTTGTTGTTCTACCTTTTGAATCTCTTTATTAACGGTGCCAGTTCAGCTGCTCCATCCTCATCATCATAATCTTCACTTTTTGTTGTTCCTTCCAAAGCTATTGATTTCTTTTGTGTATCACTTCCTTCATGTTCTTCCTTGAATTTGATTTCTAGCTCATAAGTGGTGAGATTTCCGATGAGTTCTTCGGCTTTAATTTGTTTCAGATTCTTTGATTCTTGAATGGCAGTCACTTTTGCTTCAAAATTTCATGGAAGAATTCTGAGGATTTTTCGAACTATTTCCAGCTCCGTGTATGGTTTTCCAAGAGCTTTTGATTTGTATACGAGATTAGATAGTCGTCCATACATTTCTTTGACACTTTCATCCTTTGCCATTGTGAAGTTTTCGTATTCGCTACTGAGTATGGCAAGGCGAGATTCTTTGACTTGGGAGGTTCCTTCGTGAGTCACTTCAAGTGTGTGCCAAATTTCCTGCGCAGTTAGACAATGTGAGACACGATTAAATTCAATTTGATCTAATGAACAAATAATAGAATTCATAGCCTTAGCATTTGCAAATTGCAATTTATTTTCAAGATCTGTCCATTGATCCATCGGTTTTTCAACTTCTTGATTATCTACCACTACGGTTGGTGTCCTATATCCCGTTTCAACAATATTCCACGCATCTATGGTTTTCAGAAAAAATTTCATCCTAGTTTTCCAATAAGTATATTCACCATTGAATATGGGTGGTCTAACTATGGACTGACTCTCAGCAAAAGCATTATTAAAAGAAGCCATTTAAAAAATCAAATTTTTAACTGAAACAAAAAATCAAATTTTTAATTGGAAGAAAAAAATCAAATTTTTAATAAAAAAAATGGTTTTTGTTCCTAGCTCTGATACCACTTGTAGGATCGTTTTCACCCTAGAAGGGGGGGTGAATAGGGTGATACTAATAATAATAAAAATTAATGCAAAAATAAAATCAATCATAGATAATAAAACAGAAAGATAATGTAGAAGAGATCATACAAAGATTTACCCAGCTTCGGCAAAACCCTACCTACGTGCTGCCCCCAAGGTTTCTACTAGAAATTAAGTAGTCAGACGCTTACACACATAAACTTGCGACACCCGCTAATGACTAACCTAACTCTACGCTCCAAACCCTTCCACAACTCAGCCATTGAGTTGCGAATTCTCGAACTACACCACCGTAGTTCGTAACCTAGTCACACGACTAGAGAGTTACACAATTTTAAAAGAAAATTACAAAATAAAATATTAAAAGAACTAAACAAAACCCTATTTTAATACTCAAGCCCAATATAAAAAATAAAGCCGGCCCAATTGTAATTAAGAGAGGACGTCTCCCCTTTTTTCCTTCTATGTAAAACTTCGACCGTTTCCTTCTTCGTTCCTCTTCTAAATTTAGGGCTTTGCTATGTTGAAGCCGCCACTTGATCTTTTGCTTCGATTGAAGTATGTGTTTGCTTTGGATTGCTTTGTCAATCGATTGCTGCTTCGTTCGTCGTTGCTTCTCAATTCACTCCGATGCTTCTCTGATTGATTCAATTCACATCTGCTTCACTAAGTCGAGATCGAAAGATTGCTTGAACTGGTACGTGAATGCCTTTTTATCAATTATTGGTTATTCTCGACATCGATTTGAGTTTTTTGACTTAGTTTAATGGTTGCACTTCGATCTGCTTGAACTCGAATGCCTTGATTGACAATGATGAACTGGGTATTTATAGGGATTGAATCCCTAAAATTACGTTCGTATATTTCTCAGTTGAATTCTTCATGAATTTACTTGGCCGTTTGATTTTTCTTGAATACTCGTGATTATTTTGACTTGTTCATCTTCTAATATATTTGAATTTGGTTTCGTAGTTTTCTATTATGACTTTGGCATCGTGAATTTTGAGATAAACTTGACTTCAACTTTTTCAATTCCTTTCTGCTCTGACTTGTTCATCGTGTTAGTATACATACAAATTTGAAATGTCTTCGAATATGTTTGACCCCTATTGATTTTTATCTCTGCCTTGACTCATCGAACTGCTGTTGTTAATAACTGGACTTGGTAGCCTTGCATTCCATTGCTGTTGCATTTGCTTCGAGTACATGTGCATTTATATTCTATGCTGCATTGCATTGAACTGGGTTCTGACATTATTGTGTTGCATATTTGAGCATGTTTCATGTTGTACTGTATCACAATTTTGAGTCTGCACCATATGTTGAAATTGAGTATGTCTGAAGCGTTGTTTCTGCCTTTGTATGTTTGGAGTCTTGTTGCATTGTAGTTGGTCTTGTTGTACTGGTCTGATTTGGTCTTGATATCATGTGTTCTCTTCTGGTGCTTTTGTATCCTCTAAAATATATATATGAGGTCTGGTTCAAGTATGTTGGAGTGGGTGGTTTCATGTCTTTATACTTGATTGTTGTATGCCTGCACTTGTTCCTCTTGGAGTCTTCACTTGGTTGTTGTTATGTTCATGCCTGAACATACATGGTTGCATATGATTTACTCTGGGTTGATACACTTGGTTCACTTGAGTCTGCATTTTGATGTATATGCATGCATCTCTGGTTCAAGTGTGTTCGAGCTTGTTATAGTCATTGAAACTTGTACTTGGCCATTCTATTTTTGTTTTTGTATTGCACCTGAGTTGAATCCAGCTTTGGCTCGACTTTGACCTTGTGCTCACCTGTCCCTGTAGTTCTAACATGCAAGTATATATTGGTGTGCACGACCTTGTGGCATGTACAGTGATACACTGTGCATGTCACAAGTTGTTCGTGTAGATGAATTCAAAAGAAATAAATGACGAACAACCCAAATAACTGAGGCAAATAACATTTTCAAAAACACACACTTTAATTTGCACTGCAAAATATTTTCTTTTTCAATTTTACTGCGTCAGTGTTTATTTGCAAATAGCTCAGATACTAGATTCATGCTGGAACAGAGTTGAAGATAAAAATACGAGTGTTGAGTCACTATGTAGTGAGATTTAAATTGTAAAGTGAAAAATTATTTTGTAATTGAAATTTAATTGTAATTGAAATTGTGTAAATGTAGTGAGAGCTGAAATTTGTACTATTCAAATTTGTAATAAAATATTTTTTTGAACAAAATATTTGTTTGAATATGAACTCTGAGTTATTTATTTTATTCAACAAATATTTATTTAATTATGTGAAAAATAAAATAGTACAATATCAAGTACATTTAAATGAATATATATATATATGTTTACTACCATCAAACAAAAATCATAGGCTATTGTATTCTACAACCCTAAGTAAATGACTCAGATTAAAAGACCAGATGGGACTGGGGTAGGGTCATGCCTACTCATTAGCTATTAGCCCCTAGCTAATTTAGTCCAAAATTCCAATGTGTAGGGCTTAGTCACATGTAGACTTAAATGATGGTTACACACACAGAAAGGAATATATTTGTACAGAAAAGAAGATAGGTTATTGGTTAGCCCGTAAAACCATTAGGATCAGTTAGACCTGGAGAAGTAAGTAAGGATAGATCGTCTAGAAGAGAAGTATCTAACATATGTTAGATTTTTTATGTTTTTCTGGTAGGCCCCAGTCAGCCAAGGGTTAGTAGTTAGCCAAACAAACTACAGTGTATGGGCAGATAGTCCATATGATAACCGAAATATACATATACATGATATTGCTTTACAGATTTAATCAGTATTGGTTGCAGGATTATAATTTGTAAAAGATATGTTTTAAAAAGGATATTAGTGAGGGGAAACCCGTTCCGCTAAGCTGTGTGGTCTCACTTAATATCATATAACCGAGATGTATAGTATTATTCACACCAGGATTTATGTCTGACTCGAAGTTTATGTTTTTCCCCTTAAAATCTCGGGTGCTCAAAATTGATTTGAGTAGGGTGTGGTTTGAGGTTTTCAGGTTTTAGTAGGTTGGAAAATAAAGCTTCCGGTGACGAGCAGGTGACTAGCGTATAGCTAATTAAGAGTTGCTGTTATATTTTGGATTGATTCCACTGTATTGTATATACAGTACTCTGGTCAACCAAGGGGACATCTTCATATTTTGCTCTTGGCGTATTTATGTGATAACTATGTTTTATCTGAACCTAGGAAAGCGATGAGATTATGTAATTTGAATGTGAAACATGTGTCTTGAAATGTAATCAGTAAAATGATGTTTTTGAAATCTGTGATTTTGTTTCATATTCAAGTGCTTCTGATATTATGGAGACCATTAACATAGCCGTATTTAGTCACTGGAAGTTAATACTATGGATGACTGCAGCATCTGTAACACTTAGCTTTGGGCCTCTAGATAAGGGATGTTACAACTTGGTATCAAAGCATAAGTTTATGAAAAACTTAACTAAAAATGATTTTTGAAAAACATAATCCTAAGGAATTAGAGATAAGATCGGGGTAAGGGATAACGTTATAGTAACGTACTTGTATTTGCCATATATGTAAGTATGCGCTTTATCTCTAGTCTCCTATTTCTATTAGGTTGTTTTTCTGTATCTCATGAAGGTTCGAATGCAGATATGGGTTCTCGAAGAGATAATGTTGGGGGAGGAAGCACCACTGTAGATGTCAATGCCGGACCTAATACTAGAAGGAACCAAGGTCAGGCAAGAGATGGAAATATTGGTGCTAAAGTCCCGCAAGTTGACATGGGAGCCATGTATCAGTTTATCGATGATGCAAGCAGGGGTTGCTGATGGAGTAGTTGGAGGAGGAGCCCAGGAAGCTCCAGTAGTCAACCATTATGCTGCTTTGAGTAGGGACTATGCTAGGTTGAGAGGATAACCATTCGTTGGGACTGAAGATGCCATAGAAGTGGGGAACATGTTGCTACATTGTGAGAGGATTTTTACAGATCATGGCTCAGTGATGAGCAGAAAAGAAGGCTCGCTTCGAGGCAGCTTCAAGGAGCAGCTTTATACGGGTGGAATAGTGTGACGGTTGGAGTGGATGAAGCCACAATGACATGGGCTGAGTTAAAGAGGAGGTTCGAGGAGAGATTCATGTCTATGATAGCAAAGTCTACCTTGCTCAGAAAGTTTGCTGAGTTAGAGCAGGGAGAGATGACCGTGTTAGAGTATGCTACAAGGTTTGAGGAGTTGGAAAGATATAGTCATGCCACTGTGGATACCATGATTGAGAGGAACGAGAAGTTCATTATGAGGTTGAAACCTAAATTGGCCAGGGCTGCATTATCTCATATCAGGGATCCTTGTGTTGTTGTAGTAGAGATGGCTCTAAGACACGAGAAAATTATTGTTTCTGTGGAGAAGAATAAGGCGAAGGAGGTCCAGGTGAGGCAGAGTCAGAAAAGGAAATTCTTTCCTAAGAAGGGAGCCCGGAAGGGTGGAGCTGTGAAGAAAGGAAAGTCAGAAGTTGTCTGTTTTAAGTACGACAATAAAGGGCATTTTGCAAGTGAATGTCATTCTGGAGAGGCAAAGAAGGTGATCAGGAAGAAGAATATCAAATGCTTCAACTACGATCAGATGGGTCATTACAAGAGCCAATGCAAGGAGCCTGCTAAATATGGGAAGGGCAAAGTATATGCATTAGAGCCAGCTACCTCAATACCCACGACAGGGGAAAAAGGGAAAGCAGTATTGGGAGGTACGCTTATGATTCTTAGTATGGCAGTTAGTATTCTGTCAGATATTGGTGCATCGCATTCTTTTATATCTCATTGTTTGGTAGATAAGCTTAACCTAGAACCCTCATACCTAGTTACTTCACTAAGGGTTGAAAATCTAATAGGAGGGTATGCAACACATGGGATGAGATGTGACCACCTAAAGTTTGACTTGTTAGGTCATACTTTTGTTTGTAGTTTGCATGTGTTTGGTTTCATAGGGTTTGAAATTATTTTGGGTATGGATTGGTTAAGTAAATACGATGCTAGGATATTTTGCCATAATGGGAAAATATCGCTTAGACACCCAGACTGTAGGGAGCGGATTGTATATACCATAGAAAACCCTAGCTATGAGGTGAATGCTTTGTTGGATGTTATGGAGATAGAAGACGAGCCGAATCGAGTGTTTGTGGTTAGAGATTTGCGGATATTTTTGAACCTGTAGTAGGATTACCACCAAAAAGGGCCATTGAGTTTCGAATAGATTTGGTGTATGGAGCAGAACCAGTGAGTAGACCGCCAAGCAGGATGACACCTACCGAAATGAGGAAGCTCAAGGTGCAGTTGGTAGATTTGGAAAGCAAGAATTTTATCAGACCTAATAGTTCACCTTGTGGAGCAGCCGTAGTGTTTGCTAAGAAGCCGGACAGATCGTTAAGGTTATGTATCGATTATCGTAAGTCGAATGAGAAAACGATAAAGAATCGATATTCGTTTCCTAGGATTGATGATTTGTTCGATCAGTTGAGTGGAGCCAAGATATTTTCATAGTTGGATTTGGCGACAGGTTTCCATCAGCTTAGAGTGGCAGAGGACAGTACTCCTTTGACGGCGTTTAGAACCAGATATGGATTGTACGAATGGCTAGTGATGCCATTCAGACTGACTAATGTGCTAGCTTTCTTTGTAGATTTGATGAACCGGATTTTCCAAGAGCACCTGTGTAATGATCCTGAACTCGGCCTTCGAAAATCGGCACCCGTACTTCACTTGTACTCAAAATGCCGTAGATTCAAACGCCGAATCTGGGTCACCGGAGCTTATAACACAGTAAGTATAACAACACAGCGGAAGAAAGAAATGAATGATATCATATACAACTCCAATAAATACAATATCCAAAATGATATACAACAATGATATCAATATGATACAACAATATCAGAGATATGATACAATGCTACAACGGAAATAACAACAATGGAAGAGATCACTCCAAATGATCTACAAAAGAGAATGAGTCCAACAACTCCAATATCAGCTCAAACCACCATCACGTTGCACCAAGATAAGCAACGTCAGTCATGATCTCCAAAAGTTGAACTAGCTCCAACTAGTCTACTAAACCTGACTATTTGAAAACCCCAACTCTAGACTGCCCGTGTGGAAAATTGTGGGCACCTAGAGTTTAGGAAGGGAACAATAAACTCCGAGTCAGTCATGGGACTGGTGTGAGTAACAAAAACAGTTTATCTTTAAAACAACCAACAAAAGAATTTTAAACATTGAAACCCACAATGCTTTTGGAAAATGAAACTACCATAAGACCTCCCACCACACACACAATGCAATCGCAGACTTGGAGGAGATTTCTTCTTATGATAGTCAAATATGCTTACTACGCAAAACAAAACTCTTTTGATATTATTAATAGTGCATAGTGGAAAACATTTCGAAAATACAATATTAATCTTAGCCAGCATAGGTACCATTATATTATGCCTGCTATAGCTGCCGCCTGAGGAGACAGGTTATATAAATTCCAATCGCACTAGGCTCGTATTGTTTCTTTGGATTTTCCAACAAATGGTCAGGCTAAGGAACTTCCTATGCCACATGGGTACGCCTCTGGATGGACGTCCCAAGAACTAACTAGATCTCTGCCAACACAAGGCCGGGTTACCTCTTACACTAGGTAACTACTACACGAATATGCCACCCCCCGGTCCTTTGGGACCTTTATCCGAGGTACCTCGATCACAAAGCAACAACCACACAGTAAATGAGATTGGAGCAACCACATAGGTAAATATCTGGGTTCCATACCATAATATCACCTTTTTCCAGAAGGAAATGACATACCCTAAAGGGAGCGACCCTCATAACCTTGCCGCATCTTTCCTGTTTCGACCATTTCCGGTCTGTGAGGTTCGATGAGGTCTCGTCCACAAAGCTACGTTTTTCACAAAGCCATGCTTTGATCAACAAAGGATCACTAACACACATCAACACTCAGCATGCCACACTACCAAATTGGGAGTATATCACTGATAACCTTCAACGACATAACCTCTGAGCTCGTACGTCTCAGAGAAGGGTGTTAAGCTAAGAGAATAAATTCTCCGCCACCAAAGCAGAAATGTATTTGAAAGAAATCAGCTTTATATCTCAAAGTGTAGTGTCAGACATACAACTATACAAGTCTGTTCCGGGTTCGAACAAAACCGAAGGCACTTCCAAAGAAGCCCTTGCAATCCGGGTATTCACAATCCCGATCAAACTTCCCATCACTTAGGGAATCTCTATACCAGGAGCTACCCAGTGCAGAGACAATCGATAGGTTGTCCTATCGTTCTCGCAAATACCCGGTCTTCAACACCGGTCTTCAATTGCTATCCATATATGACGTATCACTTATTCGGAATGGTTTATATGACACAAAGTCCTCTCCCGGCTAAACCGAATAGTGAGCGTAATATTTAAAAACATATGGATATTGGGATTTCAATTAAGTCACAACTTATTATCCAAATTTCTCTTCCAAATGGTTTAAACAAATTACCATTTAAGTCTGTTAAAAATAAACAGATTCAGTTCACAAAGTTCACCCAGTTTCACAAAGATCCATTCGTAGATTTTCAAATCGATTTCCATTTCCATTGGATTAACTCATTAAATCTTTAAATCAAAGATTTAATTAATAGCTTTCAAAACAATTCACTCATAACTTGGGAAACCATTTTTTTCAATTCAAACTTGAGATTCCTTTAACTTAAATTGGAATTTCATTTCTTATATGAAAGCTTTTATTATTTGAAAACAAACAGTTTTCATTCCGGAAAATCTGATTCATTAATACAAGTTAAAGTCCTTGGGTTAAATTCAAATTCTCAAAACCATACTTTTAAAATGGTTTAGATTCATATAAACACATTTATAACTTGTATCACATTTTTAAACCAAAAATTTCAATATAGAATTCAATTCCTTATTTTGAATTCAAATTCAGATTGAATTATTTAAATTGGAAGCTTTACCAAGTTATTCAAAATAACTTTTATCTTAAAACTTCTTTACAAAAGCTTTAACATTTAACCCGAATTCATTCCCAAAATCAATTGAAATTAAAATTTCAATTTCAAAAATATTAAATTTAAATTAGCTGTGACTTAACCGATTTCCTCGTGAAATCCATATTGGTGTGTGTAAAAGTGTAGTCCAGGGGTTTCACACAGTAGTGCAACATCAATAAATCATCACAGATCAAAATACAGAAATATAGTTGATAAGCGGTATAACTATAACGCTTATCGTTCATTTATAGATCACAGATAATATACAAATGTATCACAAATAAATGATTAAATCATACACAGCTCAATCCACAGAACAAAATATCACAGATCAGATAGGACAATCAATTCAAGGCATCTCATACAATACAATCATTCATAAGTAAGGTCAAACATTCAAATAAGCAGGATTAATTAATTGTTTAATCCTAATTAATTCAATTTATTTCCAATTAAATTAATTACTTATGAATTAACTATCCAATCCTGATTAATTAATTACAGACCATTTGATATAAATTAATTAATCAATCACCTAAATTAATTAAATTATTCTTAATTAATCATATTAATTAAATTAACCTTTAAACCAACTACATAATTAATTAACCCCTTAATTAATTATTTTAAAAAATTAAACCTTTAATTACTTACCATAAAGTAATTTCACTTACACAATTTCATAATTGATTATCATAAATTAATTAATCTAATTAATTGTTAAAATCAATCACATTAATTAAATTATTTTAAATAATCTTAGTTAATGACCTTCATTAACAATTAGAATTTCTTTGATTACTTTGCTAAAGAAAGTACTTACCTTAATCATTATCAATAAAAATTGATTAACCATTAATAATCCATTAATTAATCCTAATTATTTAATTAATTAGGTGTTAATTGCAACTTAATTAGTTCTTAATTACAATTAATTAATTTCTAATCATAAATTATCTACTCGAATCTATGATTCTTAATTACACATTAAATATCCCTTAATTAATTAACTTAAACCTTAATTTATAAATTTAAACTTCTAATTACTAATTTAATTAATACAAAACATTAATTATTCCATTCTAATTAACTTCAAAATTAATGCATTACAAATTATTGAATCTTTATTTACTTAAAAGTAAAACTCATATTTATTAATGATTTAATTAACACTCACAAATATATTTGAAACATTGATTTTCAACTTGCTTTAAATTCACATGTTAAAGTATTACTTTTGTTATAAATAAATTTAAAAGAGGTTAAATTCAAATTCCTTTTAGATTCAACATATTTAAAGCTTTACTTTAACATATAACTTATGTAAACATTTAAATTCATAAAACTTACTTTATTTCAAATTGAGAATTCAAAGGTAAGTTTAAATCCATGTTTCAAAACTTTGTTTTAAATTCTACCTTTACATTTCAAATTCTAGTTTAAATTCAAATTCTTTGTAAATTACACTTACTTACCTAAAACTTTTAAGTTATCAAACAATTTAAATTTAGAAATTTTATTTCCAAACTAAGCTTTAAACTAAACTTGAATTCAAATTTTACCTTTGAACATCAAACCCATTTTACTTTTGTTTAATCATTTGAAACTTTCATTTTAAAAATTCAAACAGAAGCAGGTTTTGTTACTCGAGACAAACTCGCGTACTACCACAGCTCCCCTCGACTACACAACATAGTTCCAGATCGATAGAACTAAGCTCCGTGCACGTGCACGGCGCCGCCGTCACCTCCGGTCGACTCCAGACCATCGAGTCAAGTCGACGATCCTCCACGAGCCACTCCCCCGACCACCAAAACTCCTCATCATCTCGAAAACGAAATCGAGTACCAATCTCGAAACCTGGAACAACAAAATCCCCCACAACCCAAAACCTGTCATCACCTCGTTCGCGCAGCGCCGACCATCAGAATTCACGAAATTCCAGCCATCACTTCGTCAACGCGACCTCTACCTTCCCCGTAAATCACGTCGCACTCAATCCAATGAAGAAGATAAACAAATCGAAAAACAACACCACGCCAAAACTAGGTTTACGAGCAAAAACTGCTCACCGCCGTCACCACGTCGAACTAGAACAACTCCAGTTATTTTTTCCAACACCACCGTAGGCTCCTCCACCTCCACGCGAAACCCCGACTCTTCTAGTGCCTCTGACCGCCGAAATTTGATCAAAATCCACTTTTCATTCATTTTGAAATATCCCATTATATACAAACTTAAAAATCTCAAATTGATTATTAAAATTCATCATTTTGAAATGCAAATCTATTTGTAAAGTTAAAACATAAAATAGAGATCATTGGTTTTTGACTTGATTTAGATTTTTACTGTTATTTCATAGTTTCGAAATAGTTACTTAACATTTTCAACTTGAAACTATTTTAAAAATCTAAATCTTGTTAATTTGAACATACTTTGTTTAAACAACTAAGCCAAAAAAGGATTTGGGAGGAGTGCTTTTGAAATTTTAACAGGTTTTAAACCTGTAAAGCAAAGACAGAGGACAAATATAACATACCCTGCAACAATACATCCATCATTTGAATACACACAGAGAATTCATATACATATACCACATGCTTATTCACAGATAAATATTCATCTGGTTCATACTTCTAAGTTTTTTTAAAAAAAAGAATGTTACTCACCATTGTGTTTTGAGAAGATGAACAGAGCTCCTTCTGTTTGGGAAGAAAACTGCTAGCTTGATCTTCTCTTAATCATCTTGCCTGATTATTGTTATTGTTGTTTGTTTAAATTGAATTTTTTTTAAGGTTTTAGTTGTTGCTTCCCTCAGTTTTTACTCAGCTTAAATGGAACGAATAGAAATGAGAAGAGATGGATGTATATAGGAAATGAAATGAACATGGTATATTTTTTTTTACTGGGTGATATGTGGTTTGTACGAAATTAGCAGAGATTTTTTCTCTTCTTTGTTGGCCGAAATGATATGGTTGTGGTTTGCATTAATTAGCTTGTACAAATATATATTTATTTGCTTTTCTTCATTTCGGCTGATGGATATTTGTATGGGGCTGCATTCATTAGGCTTGTACTCATCCTTATCCATATTTGCTTGCACTTAGATAAATATATACTAGTATCTTCTTTGCTAAGCTAATACATATATATATATATATATTGTGTTTCTTTTTACAAGTGTACATACTTATTTTTATTTGTTTATATTGCTTTATAACATAAGTGAATTTCTATTTTTAATATGTTGTTTTAATTTAACTAATGTGTTATTTTATATCTTTACATAGTTTATTAACATGTTGTTTTGAAATTATTTATGTATTCATTTTATTTTATTTTTTATAATTTATCTTATATATTTATTTTATAAATTCAAATTATTATTAACCATCAATTTTAAATTTAAATCATTTATTTATTTCCTTTCTTCTTGTGTCAAAAGTCTATATATTTTTATATTTAATTTTAAACCATTTACTTAAGATTCAAATTCAAATCAAATATATATATATATATTCAAATCCACTCATATATACACCTATACATATATATATTCACATATATATACAATATTTAAATTCATATGATTTAACACATTTTTATTTGAATTCGGGGAAACTCGAATTGATTTATCAATAAATTTCACAATTTTTATTCAAAAATTAATTTAATTATCAATTTAAACTTAGATAAAATCCGGGGTCATTACAACCTAGACATGTTCGTATTGGTTTTCATAGATGATATTTTGGTGTACTCTAAGGATGAAAGAGAGCATGAAGTTCATCTTAGAGTAGTGCTTAAAATGTTGAGGCAGCATCAGCTGAAGGAAAAGTTCTCAAAATGTCATTTCTGGAAGAAGGAAATGAAGTTTCTTGGCCATGTAGTTTTAGAGAATAGGTTATCAGTGGATCCAGCTAAGATCGAGGCCGTGAATAGTTAGAAGAGAACATAAATGGTGACTGAGATAAGAAGTTTTCTAGGATTGGCTGGTTACTATTGGAGGTTTATTAAGGATTTTTCACGGATAGCGGCACCAATGACCAAGCTAACTCGAAAGGATGTGAAGTTCGTTTGGACCGATAAGTGTGAGGAGGCATTCTAGAAGATGAAACACTTATTGACTAATGCACCGGTGTTGGTTGTTCCGGAGGGGAACCAGGATTTGGTGGTGTACACGGATACATGTGGGACTGGGTTAGGAGCTGTGTTAATGCAAAGGGGTAGAGTAATTGCATATGCTTCTTGACGGCTTAGACCGCATGAAGTCAGATACCCAACCCATGACTTGGAATTAGCTGCGGTAATTTTTGCGCTGAAGGTGTGGAGACATTATCTTTTGGAAGAAAGATTTGAATTGTATACGGATTATAAATCGTTGAATATTTGTTCTCTCAGAAGGAGTTGAACATGAGACAACAGAGGTGGTTAGAGTTCTTAGCTGCTTATGATTTTGGTATTGGGTACACACCGGGGAAAGGCAACAAGGTTGCAGATGCGCTTAGCAGAAAACATCAGAATGTGGTGTTAGTAATGATAGCTGAGTGGAAAGATTTGGAAGCGCTAGCGACTTGTAGAGTACAGTGGAGAACTAAGGGTTGTTCAAGTACAAAAACTGCTTTGTTATCATGTTTGGAAGTTCAACCAGTTATGATCGAAAAGGTTGCTTCTAAACAACTAGAGGATCCAGTGTTGGCTGCACGGATCAGAAAGCTGAGAGAGGGAATGGAGAGCGATGACTTAAAGGATTTTAGTCTTGACCAGAATGAGTGGTTGAGAAAGAAAGGAAGATTGTGTATTCCGAATGTGGGAGACATTAGAAAGGAAGTTTTGGAGGAATGCCATCATTCGAAGTTCACTATTCATCCAGGAGGAACTAAGATGTATCAGGACATGAAGAGAAGTTTCTTCTAGGAAGGTATGAAGAAGGATGCAGGCTTATAGGTAAAGCAACGTTTGAAATGCCAACGGGTAAAAGCCGAACATCAGAAGCCAAGTGGGTTGCTTCAGTCTTTGGACATTCCAGTGTGGAAGTGGTATTCTATATCTATGGATTTCATTGACGAGTTGCCAATGTCTAATAGAGGAAATGAAAGCTATGGGTCATTGTGGACAGATTGACCAAGAGTGCACATTTCATTCCAATTAAGTCAACCATAACGGCGCCTGTGTTAGCAAAGTTGTTTATGAAGAATGTAGTTAGATTGCACGGAATTCCTAATAGTATAGTGAGTGACCGAGATTCTTTATTCACTAGCGAATTCTGGAAAGGTCTACAGGATACCTTAGGTACCAAGCTCAAGATGAGTACCGCTTACCATCCACAGACTGAAGGGAAAACAGAGAGAGTTAACAAAGTCTTGAAGGATTTGTTACGAGCTTGTGTGCTAGATTTTAGAGGATCATGGGAAGACCATCTACATCTAGTCAAATTTTTGTATAACAATAGTTATCAAGCTAGTATAGGGATGGCAACATTTGAAGCTTTATATGAACGGCCATGCAAATCTCCAGTTTGTTGGTTAGAGACTGGGGATAGGTTGGTTCTTGGTCCGGATTTGGTTAGAGAAGCTGCATAAAAGGTTGAGTTAATTCGAGCTAGAATGAAGGAAGCTCAATCTAGGCAGAAGAGTTATGCGGATAAAAGACAATGTTTAATGTTTTAAAGATAGAATGTCTAAGGTTTTAAAGCTTTCGAAGGAAATGTTTTCCAGTGCTTTTGAAAGGATAAATATAAATGGTTTTAAAAGGTATGTTTTGGCCTTCGGCATAGGTTTTACTTGTATTGAAAAGGATACTTTCAAATGTTTCGAAAGGGGTACTTTCAAAGGTTTCGAAAGGGTTTTTAAAGGTTTTAAACAAAGGTTTCAAATGAGTTGCTTTTGGCGATATAGCCTAAGTGTTTTTAAGTTAAAAAGGGTTATAGCTTATTTTAGAGGGATGGAAAATCCTTAATGATTTCATCAACATTATTTTGGGTAAAGTATATATAACAAGACAAATGGCTTAGAGTAAAGCAAAGAGTATATTTTCCTTGTATATATATATATATATGATTTAAAGGTTTAAATCATTTTGAAAATATTTTCAAGGAAAAATTTAAAGGGTAGTTAACCCTAAGAAAATGACTCAGATTAGAAGACCAGATGGGACTGGGGTAGGGTCGCGTCCTACTCGTTACCTATTAGCCCCTAGTTAATTTAGTCCAAAATTCCAGTTTGTAGGGCTTAGTCATAGGTAGACTTTAATGATGGTTACACACAGAAAGGAATATAATTATACAGAAAAGAAGATAGATTATTGGTGAGCCCGCAAAACCATTAGGATCGCTTAGACTTGGAGAAGTAAGTAAGGACGGACTGTCCAGACGAGGAGTGTATAACAGATGTTAGATTTTTTTATTTTTTTCTAGTAGGTCCGAGTCAGCCAAGGGTTAGCAGTTAGCCAAACAAACTACATTGTATGAATAGATAGTCCATATGATAACTGAAATGTAGATATACATGATATTGCCTTACAGATTTAACCAGTTTTGGTTGCATGATTATAATTTGCAAAAGATATGTTTTAAAAAGGATATTAGTGAGGGGAACCCGTTCCGCTAAGAGGCGTGGTCTCACTTAATATCAGATAACCGAGATGTATAGTATTATTCACACCAGGCTTTATGTCTAACTCGAAGTTTATGTTTTTCCCCTTAAACTCTAGGGTGCTCAAAATTGATTTGAGTAGGCTGAGGTTTGAGGTTTTCAGGTTTTAGTAGGTTAGCGACTTCCGGTGACGAGCAAGTGACTGACAGATAGCTAATTATGAGTTGCTGTTATATTTTGGATTGATTCCACTGTATTGTACATATAATACTCTGGTTAACCAAGAGGGAATCTTCATATGTTGCTCTAGGCATATTTATGTAATAATTATATTTTATCTGAACCAGGGAAAGCGATGGGATTATGTAATTTGAATGTGAAACATGTGTCTTAAAATGTAATCAGTAAAATGATGTTTTTGAAATCTGTGATTTTTTTCATATTCAAGTGCTTCTGATATTATGGATACCATTAACATGGTTGTATTTAGTCGCTAGAAGTTAATACTATGGATGATTACAGCATCTGTAGCGCTTAGCTTTGGGTCACTAGATAGGGGATGTTACAGAAGGCATGGAGGGGGACCCACCATAGGGATTGTCGGGCCCCATGTGGTCTTCTTGACCTATCGATGTCGATCCCTCCTATAGGGGTTGATGTTGACCGCTTATAAAGGCATGGATGGGCCCCATTTTTTATGGAGGGGTTCGTCTTGACCTTGGGCTCCAGCACACAGATTTTCAGCTGGATATTTCGTCATCTTTCCCTATAAATAGCGGATCATTAGCTCAAGGAAAGAGATCTTCTTTCTAGCTTTTTTCTTCTTCTCACTTGGCTGAACTCTGCCATTTTTATTCTTGAATTTCACGGATTGTAACTGTAATCATCAATATAAATAAAAGGAAAACTTTTGGAGTGGATGTAGGTCGGAGTCAGCTGAACCACTATAACTCTCTTGTGTTCCTTTTCTTATTGTTTGAATTTTTTTCTTCATATTTTGTTCTCTACATCATTCTATTCGGATTTGGATATTGAACATGCGGTGTTATCATATTAATTGAGTGTTTTGACCAATTTTGGTGCAAATAGTAAATGTAGAATTTTTTAAAAACAAGTGTATAGCCTAACATCAAACTAGCAAGAATCCATTGGCATCATGTGGTTCATAATATATTGAAACTAATGATAACAGTGATGAAGATTACACCTCTTCTCAATACAACGATAATGTTTCAGTACCCGAAGTGGATACTGAACGAAGTAAAAGTAGAAGAGAAAAAAGAGAAAAGGACTATAGTCTTGACTTCATTATGTATCTTTTAGAAAGAATTAAGAATGAAATTCTTAACATCACTAGATACGTAATGAATGTTAATGATGATCCGAAAACTTATTCTGAAGCTATGAGTTCCAAAAATACTATTTTCTTGAAAGAAGCTATCAATGATGAAATGAATTCAATTTTGGTAAACCAAACTTGGATTTTGATCGATTTACCTCCTAATACTAAACCAATAGGATATAAATGGATATTCAAGAAATAATTAGATACCGATGGATCCATTGATAAATTAAAGTCAGATTAGTAGCAAAGGGTTATAAGCAAAGACATGGAGTGGAATATTTTGAAACATACGCTCATGTTGCTTGCATATCGTCGATTCGTTGTTTGATAACACTTGCATCCATTCATAAACTTGTAATACACCAAATGGATGTGAAAACCGCTTTCTAAATGGTGATTTAAAAGAAGAGATATACATGGAACAACTAGAGGGTTTTATAAATCCAGGCCAAGAAAATAAAGTTTGTAAACTAATAAAATCTCTTTATGGTCTGAAGCAAGCATCCATGCAATGGCATGAGGAGTTTGATAAAGTAGCATTGTCTCAAGGCTTCATAGTAAATGATGGTGATAAATGTATTTATAGCAAATCAGATGAAATCGTTTGTGTTATAATATGTTTATATGCTGATGACATGTTAATATTTGGATTGATTTATGTTGTGTGAAAGAAACTAAGAAGTTTCTATCCTTTATATTTGATATGAAAGATCAAGTAGAAGGTTATGTAGTTTTAGGGATCAAAATCCTGAGAAAGGAAGAAGAGTTGTACTAATCCAATTTAATTATATTGAGAAGTTCCTCAAGAAGTATAGTCATTACAATGACAAATCGGCAACAACTCCTTTATATCCAAGTATTAAGTTAGTGAAGAATACTGGGCGTATAATATCCTAACTCGAATATTCTAGTATTATTGGTAGTCTAATATGTGCTTTGCATTGCACTAGACCGGGCATAGCGCATGTTATAAGCATATTGTGTCGATTTACGAGTAATCCAGATTATGAACATTGGAGAAGTGTCTCTAGAATTATAGCTTATTTAAAGGGAACTTTAAACTATGGTCTATCTTATAAAGGATATCCTATTGTATTAGAAGGATACAATGATGCAACCTAGAATAATGTAGAATCCAAATCCAAGTCTATGACTAGATGGATTTTCATATTAGGAGGTGTAGCTGTGTCTTAATGCTCCAAGAAACAGACCTGGATTTCTAACTCAACAATGTTATTAGAATTGATTGCATTAGCAGATGCAAGCAATGAGGCAGAATGGATTATGAATTTATTAATAGAAATTCATTTATGGAAGAAGCCATCACCAACGGTCTTGATTAGTTGTTATAATCAGGTTATGATATATAATGTTTCTAATAAAACATATAACGGAAAGGCCATACATAGACATCAGATGATAAGACAATTACTTAAAAGAGGAGTAATCAATGTCGATTACATAGAAACAAAGGAAAACTTGGCTGACCCATTTACTAAGGGTCTTCCAAAGGCTACGTTTTCTATAAAATCAAAAGAAATGGGGCTAAGGTCTGTGAATGAAGCTTGATCCTCCTTAACAGAAACCCAACTTATGTTGTGAAAAGGATAGACAAACTCCAATGGATACCAACAAGTTAGAGAATGATTAAGGAACACTAAAACTAATTATCCATTGTTAGTGTTGGATTCTGCATGAAAGATGATGGATGAGAATCCTTAATAAGTCCGGTTAAAATCACACGGTGTATCGCAGAAACACCTTAAGGGACTTACTATTTAACGATGTTTTTTCTATCGAGTTAAAAAATCGCCGAAAAATTTATAATAAAATTTACCGCAAGCGCACAACGTACAAATGTTAGTACGGGTCGATCCGAAGGGAATTGTTAAGATTTTAAAATTTTCTAATCAATCAAATTAGACCAAAATGGAGAGAAGATTATTAACTACAAATTGTAAACAAAATGAAGCTAAAACTAGAATGAAAACGAGATTAAAAACTATGAGATTAGAAAACAATTTAGAGGCAAATCCACTCTCATATTTTTGTAAATCAACAAACAAATAATCTATGATCTCTATTTTTGATATTAAGTGAAATAATTGTTGCATTTATCATAAGTATGGTTTATTTATGTTATTAATTAACATAACTTAAACCATCAAAGTATAATATAAAAAAACCACTTATCAATTCTCATGAAAATGAAGCCAAAGCAAAAGCTATTTTAAGTATGATCTATTTACTATTGCAATTAGTAATATAGATCATCAAATTTTGTTTTTACTTTCATTTCAAAATCAAAAATCAATTAGCAAATGATGATGTAAATTATGTATATGTTGAATAAGAATAGCTCATTTGCAAATGCAACATAAGCTATCAAACCCACTTGTATAAACTTACATCAAAATCTACTTTCATGAAGCACAAATAAAAGAGACCATAAATCATGGAAATGTTAAATTTGCATAATATTTGAGAGCTTCATTACCCTTAAATTGAAGGGGTTTAGCCACACATATGTGTTATCATATCAACACATGTAAATTTCAACATTAAAAGCAAAAGAAATATAAACTATTCAAAGGAGGAAAATGAGATTAACTACTAAACTACTTGCATAAAAAATAATAAAACTACACTACTTGCATGAATGTAAATCTAATCTACTAACAATGAAAAGAAAAGAGCATAGAATTAAACATAAGCATAAAAGTAAAGAGAAGCATGTAGAAAAAAGAAGGCATAGGAAGCAATTTTTATTTCACTTTGATTTTGTGTTTACAACTTGCTAATTTCCTAAGTAATATGAAGAGTAAGAAGATCCTCTACATGTACATAAGTGGGCTATTTATACATGCATTAAACCCTAATTTAATTTTTAGGGTGCTTCCAAAAATGTCATTTAGAAAGTGTGGTCACCAAGTAACTATTAACCTCTAATTAATCCATCATCAAATATGCATGAAGCTTTAACCTCCACTTAGTTTTCCATTAGTTTCTAATTGTAGATTTAGATAAGTGGGTAGGTGGGGTCCTCCATGATCATGCATTTGAATTATTTCCATCTTTCTTTTTTTGTATTATCTTGTGCATGCATATATCTTCATGAAACCTTCTTCCATATGCATGCAAATTCCCATAAAACCATAAAAAATGTCTAAGTAAAAATTCTCAAATTGACACATGCACAAAAATGACCATTTTGTCCCTATATGAAGATGAATATATGATGATTTGAAAATAGTTGAACTTTGGTTTAAACATGTTAAAATATCCAAATATGACGTTTATTTAAATAAAAATAAATAAAATATGGATGTGTGTGTGTGTATATATATATGCACATTTACGTGCACATCACTTAACTATATGAGTATGGAAATCAGGTCGTTTCCTAAGAAAGTAAGACCGCTTTCCAAAGTAGACTTATGAACTTAGGATTTGAGCACATGACCATTAATGTGCTGAACATACAGAACACTTTATGTACGAAAATCAGTATATATGACTGTTCGGTACTATCATAAAGGGTATTTGGCTCAAGATACGTTCACTATAAACCTCGATATAACTTTGAATTGTTTATACTAAGTTAAGGTTCAAATCCGAAAGATACCAATTATTTATGTATTGATTTCTACGATGATGCAATACTTGATCTTTGAACTACGTTGGCTTGATCCAACTTGGGTACGTAGGCAGTCACTCTAGTGATGCAGCCGTCCACTTTATTTATTTTACTTATTTTAAAAATGGGGGAAAATTGTTGCAAATTTTCAAAATTGATTTTGGACACTGGGTTTGGTTTCAAAGAAGAAGAAGAGGAAAGAAAGTATAGTCCCACATCTTGAGATATAATGAACTATATTTGTTTAAATCTAGATTCCTCAAGAGAAGATTGGGTCCTTTGGGTATCTAAATGTTTGATCTATTGTGAGGAGGGAAACAATGCATTACCACCACACACGCGTGCGCCGCCGCTACCGACCGTCTGTCCGACTGACCGAATCAGGCCGGGTTTGGTTTGGGTTTGGGTAATTATCTCGGACAGAATTAATTTTGGCTAGATTTAAATTTGAATTTGAATGGACAAAATTAGCGGGAGACGCGGCTGTTTGGATGGCGGAACGTTTCTATTCAAATGAATGGATGTGTCTTCTCAACGAAAGGCACCTCTCTGCAACTATAAATATCAACACCGAAAAATTGATTATTCTTCCTGAAATTTGCAACGCCTGAAAATTGTTGTAGAGCGTTTCTTCATTCTAAAAATCAGTAACGCTTGAAGGTGTTGCTAATCAAAATCGCCTGAAAATTGTTGCAAATCTTCTCCTTCTTCTCCACTCTCTTTTCTACTTTTGTATCATCAGAAATCAATAAAAGAGTATGTCTTGGTCGGATCAAAATCGAATAAACTTTGAATCTGGTTACGCTGTTTCAAAGCTTCATTTAATCCTGAAGTCAATAATTCCTCAATCCGTTTGTACTCGTTGGGTTGAACTATTGTTTAAAAGAATATGCACGGTAGATCTCTGAAGTCAAAAGTACAACATTCTTCTCATCTTCATACTCAAATTATCAACCAATTTTCAACATATTTTGCACTCGATCATCTTTGGATTTAACATCCGTTCACTTATCATTTTGTAGTTCAATATCATCGTAACGTCGCTTGTGAGTACCAGATTGTCTCATTAGCCTAACTATGCCCATGTTGTCAGATTAATTCATTAACCATCAAAACAATCCATGAAGCTTAAATTGCAGAAACAGGTTCAAAAGTCAACTTTTCGTCGTTGTTGATAGTTGCTGAAGCCAGTGACCTATTTCTACCATCTGGTTCAATATTAGGTCATGATAGGTCACCGTCTGGAATTTGCAGCGACCCACTTGTGCATCCTAACTAATACATAAATCAGGATGGGTCAACGTGTGGAATTTGCAACATGTTTTGCCTTCCGACTTAAAAAGTAGTTTCCATTTCTCCATGCCCATTTTCTCTGCCTTCCATCAATTTTTTATAATTTAGTTACTTTAATAGCATGGTGAAACCCACCTAGTTGAGATTCCATTGAACACTTGAGATAGGATAAATGAAGACAGGAAAATTGATCATCACATATAAGAATTCCATATCATACATCGTCTTTTTTGTTGTGATGCTCATGATATCCTTTTCTATCAGACATATTATGTATTAACGATATCATGTACAATATTTTTGCGGCTCCCTTTGTTTTTGAGGTCAAAACGATAGTTTGGGTCGCTTTAGACTATAAGACCGGGCCTTTGATCATCAAGCCAATCTAAGTAAATCCCTCAATAATCTTATTCACGTGTGTATTCCTGGCATATAAACACGTAAATAAATAATTTAAAAAAAGTAGCAACACTTTAAAGCAGTTGACCAACCTTGTAACCTAAGCGTCAATCAGCGCATTCACGTTCCACTGTCGGTTACGTCAACTTACGCAACTTATAACTACGTTTTTATATTTAATCAGTATCTTAAACCAAACAACAACCAAAATTCACTCAAACATTTCAAATTTATATGATAAATGATGAATTTCAATGTAAAATAATACGAGTCAAAATTCAGTAGTTGACCTAGAGAGAAAAAAAAAATCAAGCTAAAGCATAATCTACATACATAGTGTGGTGAAAGTCAGAAACAAGATAAATATGGCAGAAATGTAGAAAATTATAATCTAATTCCGAATAAAAGATAAAATTATTAAATAAATAGAAACTAAATCGATTGCTATTAACAATATTAGGTTCACCATCAAACATGCAAAAAGGAATATCGGGATACAACAACTATGCAAGTTTAGATATTGCTTTGAATCCAATTATTAACTGGCATCTTCCTTATAACGGCTGCCATGCCTAATTAACTCTATAAAGCAACCACGTTGTATACACCCATTTTGCAAACAACTGACCAATGGCAACTGCAAAAATTGCAATATCTCTAACGATGATGATTATGGCACTAATCTTATCATCGCCGTCAATAAAAGCAGTTGGCGAAAGCGAAGATCCCTGCCTCTCCAAATGCGAAGATGAATGGACGCTTTGCAAAAGCAAATGCAAGCGGTTACTGCCACGATGTGGTAATAGCACTGTGGATTGCCTCTATGGATGCGAGAACGAGTATTTCGGTTGCATTGATGTCTGCTAAATCTTTATTTACTTCCTTCTTCTTCCTTTTTTATTTTCTTGATTGCTGAAGATGTTGATTTAAGAATAAATTATAACGTAAGGTACAGGTGATTGCTGTTATGTATATATATCATACTAATAGCATTATTCAAGGGATTTGTCTGTACAATTTCGATTAAGAGTTTGGTAAATACTGAGCCAGCTTTTGAACTGCGAGATGCAAAGTGACTTGCTTAACAAACGATCAATGTTTCCTGTAGAGTTTTTTGCATGTTATGGAACAGCCACCATGCTTTTCCCTTCTAAATGACTCGATCAGTCATCTAAATTATGTTTCATACGTCTGGTTGAATTTTTGGAACGTCGGAATATCATTGATTTTGAACTATATACTTGCAGCTTTCTCTGTTAATTAATCCAGGCGTCCGAACTAGTTAGTCATAGTTCTGAACTACTATAACGAGAAATTTTTGAAAGTTGTGTTTTTTGAACGGTCTTCGTTTTCAAGGAACGTAAAATTTCAATTTCAGAAGTTTGCTGCTCTTCGTAGAAACCTTTCTACTGTTATAAATGGAGATTTGGAAAATAGTTTTAATATTTAATTCTATTCTCTAATCTCTTTGAGCATTCAAAACAGACCTGTCAAAATATGACCCGACCCAACTCAACCCATTTACCCTACTTATAGATGGATTGGGTGAACCAATTTATGAATTTTATTAAATATGTTATGCGTTGGGTTGATATATTTTTAAAATGGTTATAAATAGGTAACCCATTTACCCATTTATAACATAAATTTTAAAAATATAAATTTTAAAAATAAGAATTTTGAACATACATTATAGTTTTTCATGAAGACCGACAGTTGTACTTAAAAAATAATAGGCAACCACATCCTCATATTTAAACTCCGTCTAGTGCAAAAGCCCCTATTTTTTTTTCTCAGACTACAATAACTTCTTCATACTAATTCGGAATCAGACGAGACTTCAACCGATGAACTCTCATCTAAATTACGGACAAAATGAAACACTTGGATACTTCATCTTTTGAACACACACTGTAGTTTTCCATGGGGACTGACAATTGTACTTAAAAAATAACAGGCCACCACATTCCTATATTTGAACTCCGCCTAGTGCAAAAGCCGCTATTATTTTTGTTCAAACTGTAATAACTTCTTCATACTAACTCAGAATCAAGCAAGACTTCGACCGATTAACTCTCACCTAAATTACGGACAATATGAAACACTCGAATACTTCATATTGTTAACGCACACTGTAGTTCTCCATGGAGACTGGCAATTGTACTTAAAAAATAACATGCTACCACATATCCATATTTGAACTTCGCATAGTGCAGAAGCCGCTATTTTTTTGTTCAGACCGCAACAACTTCTTCATACTAACTCGGAATCAGGCGAGACTTCGACCGATTATCTCCTACCTAAATTACGGACAATAAGGAACACCCGGATACTTCATATTGTTTGTGCACACTGTAGTTCTCCATGGAGACTGACAGTTATACTTAGAAAATAACAAGCTACCACATCCCCATATTTGAATTTTGATGAAAATTAGAATTAAAATTTAAAATTTTAAAATTTTGATTTTTATTAAAATTCAAAACGTAAAAATTGAAAGTAGAATTATTTTATATTTATTTGTTTTTATTAGTCAAATCAAATTTAAATCTTTAAATGGGTAACCCGCTTATTAAATGAGTTGAGTCATAAATGGGTTGGGTCATAAATGGATCAAAAAGAATGGGTCATAAATGGGTTGGGTCCAACTCGACCCAACTCATTTTGATTCAACCCAACCCGTTTGACAGGTCTAATTCAAAGTGAGAAATCATTGTTTTATAAAACATTTTTGACAAGCAAATCTCACTTTCACGAAATAAAAGATTGAAATTAAGTTTTGAAGAGAACCGGACGATCGCGGTAATACCTCTTCCTTCGGAGCAAGAGAGGATCTTTGACAGTGAAAATCCAAAGAGGAACTTTGATAGTGAAGGCAGGATAGAAAGTGCGAACTAGTATAAAATGTCACCATCTTTTATTTGTACACTTATATTGATCCACGCATAATTTCATTTGGTATCAAAGCAGGAATTTTCAAAATTGTAACAATCTTTTGAACAAGCTTCTCAACATGGCTAACGTGAGTTATAATACGTTTCAAGAGGAACAGTACAATCAATTATTCTGGGCTTCAATTCGACAAAAATACATAATCGATTGACTATTATAAGCTGGTCGATGCCTAAAGTGGTTTTTTTAGATGAGCTAAAAGCTTAATTTCGGGCATGTCTTTTTCATGTCGATGACATAAGTTTTCTACGGCTTACCGGGTGGTTCCAAGAGATCAAAGATGATATAAAAATACCTTTATCGTCTCTGTTATGGCTAATGAGTGGTTTCCACCTTAACCAACTAGAAAATCACTAGAAGGAAGAACATAGATCGCCACCGCAAAATTGCTCGCAAATCCATTGTGAAACGTGGTTTTGTGCTAGATTTACGTTGGGTTACGTCTATCAGTGGAAACCTGGACATAGAAAAACTACGATCGATCCTTGATGCGATTGGCAGTGTAAATTTTTAGTCACAAATCTATCACAAATTTCCAATTACAAATCAGTTGCAAACTTTGACCAATTTGCGTTAATAAGTCAATGTAGTTGTTGCAAATTGGCAATAATACGTTGATCGATTTGCAATATTAACCAATTTAAATACTATCTCATAACATAATATCCGTCATAAATCTATCACAAATCCTATGCGAATTCGTCACAAATATGATGCTAATCTTTCACATATTCATCAGAAAATTTACTGGTATACAATTGTCACACTAAGCTACATATACATATCAAAATACACTATCAAAATATTGTAAGTGTTGTGTATGTATTATAATATAGTCACGAGAACCATATATCCAATGACCAAATACTAGGCATCACAAAATCAATCACATTGTATTATTAAAATCATAACAGTTCTCCAAAAATACAAGTCATATACCAAAATGAACAACAACATACATGTTTATATCCAAAATATGCACTTCCACTCGGTTTATACCATACCGCACTAACCTAAAGGCGAAGGTGGGAATTGATAAAGTTGAGCATCATTAAAGCTAGTTGCCTTGACACTATATTTTTGCATTCAAGAGTCTATGAGCTTGCTCTACCCCTAAATGATCATTTAGCTTAGCTTACTCTGCCTCCAACCAAGAATTTAGCTCAACTCGTTCTAGAGTCTGGGAATGTTCCAATGCAGTTTGAAGTCGTTCTTTCTAAGAAAAACCTATATGATTCATCTATATGATTCATAATGTACGCTATGATATGTACTAGACCGGATGCTAATCTTGGAGAAAAACCTTGAACTGCCGTAAAATGTATACTTAAGTATTTAAGAAATACCAAGGATTTATTCCTCATATATGAGAATGGAGACATCCTTATGAAGGGTTATACAAATTCAAGCTTTCAAAGTGATATAGACGATAGTAAATCGATGTCTGGTTATGTCTTTATGCTTAATAGTGGAGCTGTTAGTTTGAAAAGTTTCAAGCAAGAAATAGTAATTGATTCCATGATGGAGGCCGAGTACATCGCCCTCAATGAAGCAGTTGAAGAGGCAGTCTAAATGCACAAGTTTTTGAGTGAGCTAGGAGTGATTCCCGATACCGAGAATCCTATGGCATTGTTCTGTGATAACAATGTGGCAATGCAGATCGCAAAGGAGCCCTAATTATACAAGAAGTCACGACATATTCTTCAGAAGTTCCACCTCATTAGAGAACTCATTGATAAAAAAGAGGTCATGATACAAAGGGCAGATACCAAGGACAACTTAACAGATCCATTACTAAGGGTCTAGCTCGGACGATTCTCGAGAAGCTAATTGAAGGAATGTGAATGAGATTATATAATTGGCCCGAAGTGCATGCGGAAGATTGATAGAGTTAGGGGTATGATCTATAGGCAATTATGTAATTTATTGTAAATTAGTTAACTCTATAATCAATTCTTGTTCATAATAAAGGTGTTTTCTTTCTGTTATATATATATATATTTGTTATTATATGTTATAAATAATTAAATGTTTAACTAAAATATATTTGGCAGAAAACCCATAAATGGTGTGTTTGTGATATTAATTACAAATAGTTGTAATCATGAGTATTGTATCATTATATATTAAACACATCATTTTAAATGTTCTTAGTCAAATGCACCGGGAATGGATATCGAGGTGTCTTTTGAGACTAGAGTACGCAACGCTATCCAAATGTTGGGTAGTATATTACTCACGACTATTGGGAATACCTAGGGGTTGCGTACTGGTAGTTATTGGACAACTATGGAACGACTTATTTGGTAGTTTTTTGTTGGTTAATATAATTAAGGTCAAACAGAAAGTATCGATGCGACTGACTAACACAGTTCTCTCGACTTGAGAATATTGTTGATCTTCGATATGATAGCTCCACTTTGATTATAGTCAAATCATGGCGTGTGTTTCATCGAGTGACTATAGGTGAGTCAAGTGGAAGTATTGGAGGTGAAACACTATTCAAGAGAGGATTCATCGCCTCAGTTTTATGGAGTTAATATTACGGTCAACTCAAGTCAACTCAAAGTCAAAATCTCTTGCTAGAGTACTTCGGTTAATGATAATTATTGTTATTGAAACAAGGACTTTTTGTTTGGAATATAGAGTTATATACGGACGATATTAGAATTTTGGCCATCACCAAGTTCCGTAAGTCCAAAGTGATATAGTTTTGACAAGAGAATTGATGTACAAAATAGTCACAACTAGGTAACACTTAATAAATTAAAATTGGATTCCACCGAAACCAAGTAAGCGATAAATTTTACCAAAATTTCACATCACCTGCTAAGTGACATGTCAACGTTAATATTCGAATTGTTCAATATTAATCGCTCCGAATTTACACCTAAAGGGTCACACAACCGAAACGTTGTATGCTCCTTTGAACACCCGATTTAATTAAATTATAATTATTATAAATTAATTAATATTCATGAAATATTTGTTATAAAATTTTATTTGATGTGTTGAACAATATTAAATTGTGTGTTTATAATAGTTATAAATATATTGATTGATATTCGATATCGGTACCCGTTTAAATTGAAATTAAATTGCAACAATTTTTTTTTCGGGCTTGGACTACGTTTGAGGCTCATATAGGGAATGATGATTTTGGCCAAAAAGTGGCAAAAAAGGCCAACCAAGGGTTGGTAGGTGGGTAGGGTTTGAATGACTAAAAAGGAAAGAAATGGTAGAGAGAGAAAGAAGGATGTTGATCCACTTTTTGCTCCATTGTCTCATAACCCTCATTTTCTATAGATTTTTCCCACTTCTCCTTGCTAAAATTCGACTTAAAGTCTCATTCCAAGTACCAAAAAATTCCAAGTTCAAGTACATATCAAAAACACTTTAATCCAAAACAATGGTTGTAACGCCCCACTCTGAGACCCACATTAGCAAAGAGTATTACAAGGTAACACCGTCTGCTAATGCGGAGAATAGAGCTAGTTAGGAGCGACCATCTATAGTCTTGTCTTAATTATCTATTGAATACGCCGACAATGCCACTTCTTACTTAAATGGATCGACATATCCAATAAATACTTAATACAAAGCCATATGTGGCTGAGGATCTATCAGAATAAAATATAACAACTCAAATGTAATACACATCACAGAACAGTAGATCATCACATACATTTTCACATATATAGATACATCACAGAGTTTACAAAATGATACATGTCAAGTGGTAAGGCAAACCACAATATACAGGCGAGTCAATAGAGTACATATCAGAGTTACAGACAAAAAGGACTACACAAAAAGCTATGACAAAAAGGAGCTAGCAGAATAGTCCATGCGGAAGCAAAATAGGCTAAGTCCAAAGTACCTAACCTGAAACATCTCGGTCTGACCCGAGTATAAAATACCCGGGTCAGTCTAGCTAAACAAATCAGTTAGATCAACTAAATGATAATGAACATACAAGATCATAAAGTACAACAAATATCTCCAAAAGAGATAGCCAAATCATCTAACATAAGATGAATCATAACAAGCCTCATATCATAGGCAACTCAAATAAACCAAGGATATCATATCCCAAAACAAGCCAAAAGGAAAATAACAAATACCAACAAAGGTACACAAGTTTCCACAAGGTAATTGCTATCTATCGAGTGGTTCCAAGAACCTACCCCGAAAGGCGATACTCTAGGGAAATATAATAGTCAAAGAAACAAAAGATGCTCGAGCTCAGTATTGTAACAAGGATCCATACGCCCGAAGGCAACGCCAAAAGGCAACGCCCGAAGGAAACAAACCCCGAAGGCTCAAGCCCGAAGGCAACAAACCCCGAAGGCAACGCCCGAAGGCAACAAACCGTAGTGGCGGTACTGGACACCACTGTCCAGCGGAATGTGTCACAACTCTCAGTAAGGAACCCGGAAAATGTTAACGTGAGTCTCATACCCCACGTTCGCACTAAACGGTTTACTATTCGTTAGTCAATTTCACACTCAAAGCAGTATAAAGTTCACCTCATCTCATCGGTAAACCAGACCCGAAGGTCAAAACGATCAAACGAATAGATTAGGAATTAACTGAAAAGATGAATGCACGTGTTCATAGCACGTGTTTTATCTAATCATTTAATTCTCCTCCCTCTTCGCTCGGAGTGCAAAAGTGTGTGTTTTAAATAGAAATTATAAATCGGAGAATGAGCTTTTAGTACAATAAAAAAAGATCATTTTATAAAAACCCGTGTACGAAGTCAAAAAGGAATCATCAAAGTCAAAAATGCGATAACAACAAATTGGATCGACACGAATCGATCGAAATTGGAAAACCAAGCCAAACAACAAATGAGCTGAGACAAGCAGGTCAGTCGACTGAACCAGTGGGTCAGTCGACTGGCCCAGAGCCTGGAAACTCTATATTTCCAGGTCAGTCGACTGACCCAGAGTGTCAGTCGACTGACACAGGGACAAGAATATCTGACCCCCCAGGTCGGTCGACTGAACCCAGAGGTCAGTCGACCGATACAGGGGCAGAACGTTTTCTGCCCCCTGGTTCGGTCGACTGACCTACTGGTTCAGTCGACCGAACCTGCTTACTGGGCAGAATCAGTTTAGCCCCAATTGGGGCAATTGCAAAAACACGTAACGGGAGCGCCGAGCGAGCGACTATGGCCAAGGACTTACGTCAAGCGACAACCCAGCCTCGTGTAGCCCTCCGAAGCACACCGCTAACGTGTTCAACATCAAAGATTGGATTTTTCACAAAAATTGGATTCCAACACCAAAAATTGGACAATTCACTAAATCGAACACAAATGAACATGAATTGATGTTAGGAATTCTTACACAACAACAACAAAAGCTATAAGCTTAGATGTGAGTTCAAAAATCTTACCTTTAACCCAAAAACACAAGAAAGAAGCTACCTAGCAAGGCTAGAACAATCACTCTTCAATTTCAACCCAAGGAGCTTCAATCTAAAGCTCAAAAGGAAACATTTCCTATGTTAGGGTTTAGACCATTTCAGAAATCGAAGAGGAAATGAGATGGAGAAGATGAAGGAGATGCTCACCTAAGCTTCACCTTGAATTTGGAGCAAGAATTGAAGTTTGCAATTGAATCTAGGGCTTGGAGTTTTAATTTCCCATTCCTCTTCCCATTTTTAGTTGAAGCCTTAGTTTAAGAAAATAGAAATGAAGTGAGGAGGAGAGGAGAGGGGCTGAACTAAGTTATAGAGTGAGTTGGGGTGAAACCCAAACCCAAAAGCCCACTAGAAAATAGCAAAATTCAACTTACTCCAAACATATCGAAGCTTATACTCAAAAAAGTCGCAAATGCCATTTTGGACTCAATGGAAGTGGTCTTGAGTCCCAATTCGACCGTTTGCAAAAAGTAGCTTTTCGGACTTTAATCCGACTAACGACGTTATATTTAAATAAAATATTTAAATATAAAATCGTAAAATATGCGGGTTGTTACAGATCTCCCCTCCTTGACATAATTGCGTCCACGCAATACTTAAGAAGAAAATAAAGAGCAACAACCATAAAAGCATATCAACACCAAAGAAAATTTGAAATAAGAAGTTCACCATAAGGGCATGAAAGAGTAAGTCCAGACGTGTTTGCTCGATGAATTCTCAAGATTCCGAAGAGAAATCCTTAGGATTTGAGGACCATTGAATATTCACAAGAATAATATCTTTATTTCGAAGGCGTTCAACCTCCGAAGTAATGATACAAATAGAATGTTGCTCATAAGTCAAATTTGGTGAAACTTCTATTTCCTCAATAACACCCGGCTCAAGAATAAAAATTGGAACCCCTAAGGAATTTCCGTAGTTGAGAGATATGGAAAACGTCAAGAATAGCAAAAGAATTAAGCCGGTACCAAAAGAGGTGATAAGCTACGGAAACAATGCGTTCGGTGATGGGAAATGGACCAACATATCGAGGTGCTACTTTCCCGATCGACTGAAACGCACAACACCCATCATATGTGAAACACAAATGAACACTAATAAGATCTAGACCTAAAACCAGCTTCTCACCGGCTTTAAGCCAACACAAAGAAATTCGGCATGGCCTTCCGTAGAGTACCTCGAAAAGTGCCATACCAATACAAGATTGGAAGCTTACTATAGGAAGAAAACTCAACAAGAGACATATGATCTTCCCACTTCCACCAAAATCAAGAACACATGCACAAAAGAGATCTACAAGAGTTTGATTCACACGCTCTATTTGTCCATCGGATTGAGGACGGTAAGCGGTGCTAAAATTAAGCTTTGTTCCCAAAGCTTTTGAAGACCTTACAAAAATCCACTAGAAAAATAATGGATCACGATTTGCTAACAATAGAAGTAGGAACTCCATGCAATATAACAGGACATAGAGATCAGCCAAAAGAGGTATAGTCAAAAGAGAAGGACGAGCCTCAAGGCTACACAAAACAAGAGATGAACATGAATTGGATTCACGATCTCGAATCTCACAAGTGGATAAAGTCTCGAGATCACTCCATTCGGATATCATCATGGAGACATCCGCTTGTTGCATACGATTAAGGGCATCGGCAACACGATTGCCCTTTTCCAGGAGCATAAAAATATCAAGATCATAAGATGCAAGAAACTCGAGCCAACGCTGTTGACGCAAATTGAGTTCCTTTTGAGAAAACAATTACTTCGAAGATTTATGATCGGAGTAGAGAACAAATTTCTCTCCCAAAAGATAATGAACCAAATTCTAAGAGCGAAACAATAGCCGCGAGCCCTAGATCATGAATGGCATGTCTAGTCTCGACAAACTTTAATTGTCAAGAAGGAAATGCGATAACACATTCCCTTTTGCAAGAGAATGACATCAAAACCAATACGACTAGTATCGGTACAAACAATAAAGTCTTGATTCCTTTCGGGAACCGCAAGGATAAAAGCATTGGAAAAGAGTTCCTTCAATTGATTCTCTTTCCCGAAAAGCTAAAATTTTAAAAATTATAATTAACTTTATATATAATCATCTTCTTAGAAAAATTAACTTTTTACAAGAATTTACCGTGTTTGACTGTCTCATCATAGCGTTTAGGAGATTCCTATCGATAACATTGATCAAGCGCATCGACCAGAATTCTTAAAGGACTCAATGGGCAAAACAACACAAAATCATCTTATATATGATAAACAAGTCTCTTATAAAATTTACAAATATTCTTTGCTCGTTTTAAGAACAAAATCCAATCATACTTATAAATATCTTATTAAAAAGATTTGCAAATTTTAAATTTGTTATTTTCATCCATAATCAATAAATATAAAAATAAACTAATCGAGATATTCGTAGAATACTCGATTCATAAAATGGATGAAATAAGGTAGAAGGTTCGTCATACCGAATGACATAACGAACCAAACACAAAAATCACAACGAGTGTAGAATGCGGTAAGAGGATGCTACCTTCCGCAACTCGTAGCTAAAGAAAATCGGTGGCAAGGTCGAGCTGAAAAGACCTTAGCATCATTCAATAGATTTCTTAGGTGATAATCCTAAGACAAGCTCAAATATACCGGAAAATTCACAAACTACTTGAATGAGAGAATCAACACTTTCCTCGTCAAGTGAGTTTAATGAATTAAAATGATATCACCAAATGTGGAAATCAAAATCATTAAGAACAAAAGAAATCTGCTTAACGGATTGAAGATGTCGAAGATGAATAGTCCACATTGGACATAGGATATGGCCTTCATAATAATTAAGCCAATCCTTTCCCAAAAATCAATTTCGAAGCCTAATAACACATAACATGCAAACTGGCTCGAAAAGAATAATCACAAAAATAATCTCGACATTTTACAAAGCAAACTGAGGGTTGCAGATCCACCAACCGAATTCGCAGTTTTCAGTGACATCATCAAGTTCGAAAATATTTAAAGAAAAAGAATCAACAAGTTCTTTTGATATAAAAGAGCGGGAGGCACCCGTATCAAAAGAAATCAAATAGAAAGATCACGAAACAAATTAATGCCATCAAGGATAGAAGGAGAATTACCTCTGGACTGAGAGGAACCTCCAGAAGCCTTAGCAACATAAAGCTTGCCAGACTTGGCACTAGCAGGAGCAGTAGGGCAGGTAGAAATACGATGACCTTCCTTCTTACAATAACGGCAGAAGAAAGGCTTAGGACAATCTCGGATCATATGATCAGGAGAACCACAATTAAAACACTTCTGAATGGAAGGTGTTCCAACAGATTGAGAGTTAGAACCAGATTCAACAAGCTTTTTCTTCTTAGAAGGGAGAAATTCCTGCTTATGAGATGGAAACTTCTTCTTATTGGAATTCTCGCGAACCTCAATATCATCACCACTAACACACTCCTTCTCGATGACTTCAAGGTGAAGTGTCGAGTCAACCAACCCCTCAAAAGAAAGCTTAAGCTGGAGCATTAAGGACTTCTTAAGATATTTCTTAAGACCAGAGACAAACTTCAGATTCTTCTTATAAGAAGTGCTAATGAATTCAAGACCATACTTAGATAAGGCCTCGAATGATGCAACATATTCAGAGACGGAAGACTTCCCTTGCTTCAACTCAAGGAAGCGACGGGCTAATAAAACTTTCTCAGATTGAGGAACGAATTTGAGTTCGAAGCGTTCCCGGAACTGAGTCCAAGAAAGAACAGACTCATCAAGTTCAGCTATAATAAGCTCGTACCAATCAAGGGAACACTCTTGCAATAAGCTAGAAGTTACAAGAACTTGATCATGGTCAGAAAGATCCATATGAGAAAAGATACGCTCGCATGTGCGAATCCAAGCTTGAACCTCAAAAACGGACTCGGAGCCTTTGAATGGCTTTCCACCAAGATGAAAAAAATCACTGCACAGGCGTGCAAAAGCAGACTTGCGCGGAGGAGATGCACGAATAGGAGCTGGAGGCTGAGTGCTCCTAAATAACTCCAAGAACTGATCGGCAGACATATAAACGCCGTCCAGATGCGAGCCGCTGGATTGCCCAGCATTCGAGTGTCGTCCTCTGCCTCTTCCGGCCATTAGCTTTAAGATAAGATAAGAAAAAGATTAATCACAAGGTAGATATCATTAATTCAAATATGGAATACTACGGAATAAAATGCATTCCTAGACGTATTCCCAAAATTCTATCTACCCCGAAGGCCCGGAAAGAAATAAGGCACGATGATTCAAAAATTTGTAACATTCATACTACCCTTTGATGTACCATAATATGTGTCTCTGTTATATGTTTATCATATTTTGTTCTGAAATCAGCTTTGATACCAAGCCGTAACGCCCCACTCCGAGACCCACATTAGCAAAGTGTATTACAAGGTAACACCGTCTGCTAATGCGGAGAATATAGCTGGTTAGGAGCGACCATCTATAGTCTTGTCTTAATTATCTATTGAATACGCCGATAATGCCACTTCTTACTTAAATGGATCGACATATCCAATAAATACTTAATACAAAGCCATAGGTGGCTGAGGATCTATCAAAATAAAATATAACAACTCAAATGTAATACACATCACGGAACAGTAGATCATCACATACATTTTCACATATACAGATACATCACAGAGTTTACAAAATGATACATGTCAAGTGGTAAAGCAAACCACAATATACAGGCGAGTCAATAGAGTACATATCAGAGTTACAGACAAAAAGGACTACACAAAAAGCTATGACAAAAAGGAGCTAGCAGAATAGTCCATACGGAAGCAATATAGGCTAAGTCCAAAGTACCTAACCTGAAACATCTCGGTCTGACCCGAGTATAAAATACCCGGGTTAGTTTAGCTAAACAAATCAGTTAGATCAACTAAATGATAATGAACATACAAGATCATAAAGTACAACAAATATCTCCAAAAGAGATAACCAAATCATCTAACATAAGATGAATCATAACAAGCCTCATATCATAGGCAACTCAAATAAACCAAGGATATCATATCCCAAAACAAGCCAAAAGGCAAATAACAAATACCAACAAAGGTACATAAGTTCCACAAGGTAATCGCTATGTATCGAGTGGTTCCAAGAACCTACCCCGAAAGGCGATACTCTAGGGAAATATAATAGTCAAAGAAACAAAAGATGCTCGAGTTCAGTACTGTAACAAGGATCCATACGCCCGAAGGCAACAAACCCCGAAGGCTCAAGCCCGAAGGCAACAAACCCCGAAGGCAACGCCCGAAGGCAACAAACCCCGAAGGCTCAAGCCCGAAGGCAACAAACCCCGAAGACAACGCCAAAAGGCAACGCCCGAAGGCAACAAACCGTAGTGGCGGTACTGGATACCACTGTCCGGCGGAATGTGTCACAACTCTCAGTAAGGGACCCGGAAAATGTTAACGTGAGTCCCATACCCCACGTTCGCACTAAACGGTTTACTATCCGTTAGTCAATTTCACACTCAAAGCAGTATAAAGTTCACCTCATCTCATCGGTAAACCAGACCCGAAGGTCAAAACGATCAAACGAATAGATTAGGAATTAACTGAAAAGATGAATGCACGTGTTCATAGCACGTGTTTTATCTAATCATTTAATTCTCCTCCCTCTTCGCTCGGAGTGCAAAAGTGTGTGTGTTTTAAATAGAAATTATAAATCGGAGAACGAGCTTTTAGTACAATTTAAAAAGATCATTTTATAAAAACCCGTGTACGAAGTCAAAAAGGAATCATCAAAGTCAAAAATGCGATAACAACAAATTGGATCGACACAAATCGATCGAAATTGGAAAACCAAGGCAAATCAACAAATGGGCTGAGACAAGCAGGTCAGTCGACTGAACCAGTGTGTCAGTCGACTGGCCCAGAGCATGGAAACTCTATGTTTCCAAGTCAGTCGACTGACTCAGAGTGTCAGTCGACTGACATAGGGACAAGAATATCTGTCCCCCCAGGTCGGTCGACTGAACCCAAAGGTCAGTCGACCGATATAGGGGCAGAACGTTTTCTGCCCCCTGGTTCGGTCGACTGACCTACTGGTTCAGTCGACCGAACCTGCTTCCTGGGCAGAATCAGTCTATCCCCAATTGGGGCAATTGCAAAAACACGTAATGGGAGCGACGAGCGAGCGATTATGGCCAAGGACTTACGTCAAGCGACAACCCAGCCTCGTGTAGCCCTCCGAAGCACACCGCTAACGTGTTCAACATCAAAGATTAGTTTTTTCACAAAAATTGGATTCCAAAACAAAAAATTGGACAATTCACCAAATCGATCCAAATCGAACACAAATGAACATGAATTGATGTTAGGAATTCTTACCCAACAACAACAAAAGCTATAAGCTTAGATGTGAGTTCAAAAATCTCACCTTTAATCCAAAAACACAAGAAAGAAGCTACCGAGCAAGGCTAGAACAATCACTCTTCAATTTCAACCCAAGGAGCTTCAATCTAAAGCTCAAAAGGAAACATTTCCTATGTTAGGGTTTAGAACATTTCAGAAATCGAAGAGGAAATGAGATGGAGAAGATGAAGGAGATGCTTACCTAAGCTTCACCTTGAATTTGGAGCAAGAATTGAAGTTTGCAATTGAATCTAGGGCTTGGAGTTTTAATTTCCCATTCCTCTCCCCATTTTCAGTTGAAGCTTGAGTTTAAGAAAATAGAAATGAAGTGAGGAGGAGAGGAGAGGGGCTGAACTAAGTTATAGAGTGAGTTGGGGTGAAACCCAAACCTAAAAGCCCACTAGAAAATAGCAAAATTCAACTTACTCCAAACATATCGAATCTTATACTCAAAAAAGTCGCAAATGTCATTTTGGACTCAATGGAAGTAGTCTCGAGTCCCAATTCGATCGTTTGCAAAAAGTAGCTTTTCAGACTTTAATCCGACTAACGACGTTATATTTAAATAAAATATTTAAATATAAAATCGTAAAATATGCGGGTTGTTACAACGGTGGTAGACAATTTGGAATTGGCGTCTTCCAAGTTGTGAATCTGATTCAAGGAGCACTCAACTTCATTTCAACGTATCATTAATAGGCTTTGGGAAAGTTAATGATTTAATTTACATTCATTCATTAATGTTTAGTTAATTGTTATACCATAGATGCTTAGGTAGAAATACTATGAATCTAGTTTATTGGTATGTTGTCACATATCTGATGTTTGAAAATATATTAGTCCATATATGCATAAGTAAAATTTGTTATCATTCTGGATATATTTGAGCATTGAATTCTCAGCACAAATAAAAAACAAAAAATAAAATTTTTAATTATTATTTAAATATGCCTTTTTTAAAATTATATTTTTATATAAATATAATTTGACAGCAATATTTAATTTATTTTAATATATATTATATTTATTTTATATTTAAATATTAATTTAACCAATTACCTAACTAGAAATTGATTATATAATCAAATAAATATATATAAGTTCTAATAAAATATGAAATGAAGGGTAAAATTATATATGATAATAAAAAATAATTTTCAAATTTTATAATTAAGCTCTTGATAATTTTTAGTATTTTTCCAAGCGAGTTTTATATTTAATTATAAATAGTTTATTTAAAAATTGTTTTATAAATAAAAAATAAAAAAATTATCATAAAATTTGTTATATGAGCCGAGAGCTTGTTGAAAATTTACATTAATTTATTTACAAAATTTATCGTT
Organism: Allium fistulosum; assembly: GCA_030737815.1. Lineage (NCBI taxonomy): Eukaryota > Viridiplantae > Streptophyta > Magnoliopsida > Asparagales > Amaryllidaceae > Allium > Allium fistulosum. Next base: position 1,359,883,770 of record CM060902.1, on the reverse strand, counting down.
ATATTTATATATGTTTCTAAATTAATAAATACTTATATATATATATATAATCTTGAGTTGAAAGTTCCTTATAAAATATATATTCACTTTTATTATATATACTAGTATAAACTTCACGTACGTGCATCTAGTAGCTAGAGCGGTTATGTGTTGTAAGTGCAAAAGTTTTGGTAATCACAACGTTTTTATTTCAAATTGTTTTGTTGGTGGTGTCGGTGGCAAATTGGTAGCAAAATTTCGTTGATGGGTGGTTGAGAAGGGATGGTGGTGGATGTTACAACCAAATGGTGGGTTTTCGTTGATGGATAAGGGTATTTTTGGAATTTCAAAAAGACACCGTGGAAATGCTAGTCATTGAATTCTCTTTATTAGTGGTAAAAAAAGTAGACTAAAAACAAGATTTTTAGAAAACGAGTCTTATATAATTTATATATATTTATATAATTTATATATATTTATATAATTTATATATATTTATATAATTTATTATATATATAATTTATTATACATATATATTCAAATATGCTTGTATATTTATAAATACATATTATTTCGACTTATTGATAATAGTAATAATAAAATTATTATTTTATTCTCAAGTTTGCTACAGTAATATACACATATATATTTATATTTAGAATTTTTTTACAGTAATGATTAAATGATTTTAAATTATACACACACACACACTTATATAATTTATAATTATTATAATTATTTACATTTCTATATATAAATGATATATTTTCACACACACAAAAACACACACACGGATATATATATAAATCATTTTGTGCACACATATATTTCATTTAGACAACATGATCAAATACAAGAGGGAGTAGCATGTCCGTTGTGGTGTAAATCTCAATATCTATATATGTGCATGTTAAACCATATACACATTATTCCGTCGCATATGCATGTATACAAATATGCGAATATAATATACATATCCAAATCATATAATACTAATCTTCATTTATAAAGTCAAATAAAATATTGATTTTATTTAAAAAGAAATTTTAAAAAAGTTCTAAATGGATTAGACTTCATGGGCTCAATAAAAATCCAATAAGAATTTTTTTTGAAATTCATTCTTTAACTCCGCTGCGGGCTTACCCAGATTCAACAATTTTGACATGTTCTTCCTCTGACTTCTTGATTTTGACTTTTTGAGTGATTCAAAAATGAGATCCGACGAACATGATGCATTAATTTGCCTATACATAGCAAACTTTCATCACATGGGAAAAGACCAATCTACTAAATTTTTGGATACTTTGATCGATTTTGCAAGGTAACTCTATTAAAATCAATTAATTTAAATCTTACTGTAATTTGGTTGTAATAGCAAGATCCGTCAATAAAAAATTATAAAGTGGATGTGAGCCATAGAATTCGCCGAACCACCATAAAAGCCTTGTGTATTCTCCCTTTCTCTTTTTTATTTCTTTTATTTTAATTTCGTTTTCAATCTTTAAGGGTGTTAAACCAACTTTTTGGCTAAAAGATGGCGATGACTTTGGTGGTGGCGGTGGATTAAAAGAGGTCGGTTAAGGTTATGTGATAATGGAAAATTTGAATTTGGGGAGCATTGTTGGTGGGGATGACAATGAAGTAATCAGTTATGTTTTGGGGATGATGGGGTAATGGTGGTTATGGAGGAGCAAATTCAAATTGGGGGATGAAAAGATAATTGTAGTAACGTTAATATCCAGTATCATTTTACATTTTTTTTAAATAAACTAATTTTGTATATATCCGCTTATATTGTAATTTTGTATAAGCATTACATGAATTGTAGCACTGTTTGTAAATGAAGGATTTATATTATAAGATTTTAATGTTATTTTATAGTAGTACTATATGAATTATAGTAGCAGGTTTTGAATTGTAGTAGAAATTTTGCGAACAGTAGAAGCATTTTTTAGAATAAATAAATGTGTAGTAAAGCTCAAAATACTATTTTATAGTAGCATTTACAAATTATAGTAGCAATTTATGAACTATAGTAGCATTTATTCATGTGTAGTAGCATTTTATGATTTGTAGTACCATTTTATTTTTTATAATAGCATTTTATAAACTGTAATATTATTTTTTAGGCGAGGTATGTATATTTTAGATTACAGTGCAATTTTATAATAGCATTTTATCAATTATAACAATATTTTTAGATGAATTAAATATATCTGTTAGCTCATAACGTTATTTACCTGTGGTATTTTAAAGCAAGTCTTTTCAGTTGTACCTTTAGTGGTACTTTATGACTTCTGTAAAAGTAATATCATTTTTATTTTATTTTTGAAATTTTGTAATGCTATTTTAATAAATTATTTTAAAACTCTCTACATTGTTGCATTTGTGTATTTGCTAAATTAATATATATATATATATATATATATATATATATATATAAATTTTTCCCAATTTTACTGCGTAGAAGCATGTTTAAATACTACCGCTTAGAAAGTTTGGTATTTGTTGAAAAATATGTATACCGTCTATTATTTAGTTTCTCTTTGTAGTAGCATTTCATGTTTGAATCATACCACATAGTAGCATTTTGTGTTCACCAAATAAATAAAATAATATTTATTTTTGGACCATACACAATATTAGCATTTTATGTCTAAATGTTATCGCTTAGTAGCATTTTGTACTTGCTGTATTTTTTTAAAATAATCTTTTCGTATAGTGATGTCATGTAGTATCAGTTTTGCATTTGTTGGTAAGTTTTTATTGTAATTGATGATCGAAGAGTAGGTTGGGATGAAAAAGGATGCAATTGTGTGGTGGAGGATGTACGTGACGCGTTAGGTAGTGAGAAGAGACATCGGTTTCTTTGCTAGGGTTAAGGTTTCAAGGTTTAGGAATAACTTGGTTATCGGCTTGCGATGACTGATATTGTGGCGGTAGGTAGACTGGCCTTCTAGTAGGATTTTATGATATTTGTAAATATGACATCATTTTTATTTTTGCAATTTTATAATACTGTTTTTTCATAAATTATTTCGTAACGTTGCCATATTGTAACATTTTGTATTTATTGAGCTAAAAGAAAGAATATATCATTTATTTTGAGAATTCTAATTAAATTTGTCATGAATGCTAAAAGTTGAGAAGTCATTTCCTTCAAGTGAATTTTGGATGATAGTTTGTCCATGTGGTTGATTTTGAAAGTTGATATCTTTGAAATAATTTTCCATTTTTTTTAGTACAGTTAGAACTGCCACATAGAAATTATGATTTTTTTTAAAATATTAAAAATGGATATTGTTAGAAAACTTATTAAATTTTGATTTCATGGTAAAAACAAATCATTCCATAAAAATGTTATTGCGGTTCAAAATTACAAACAAGGGGTTCAATTGAGTGTGGGTATGATATTAAATGGTGCTAATTTATTTGATTTTGAATAAAAAAGATTGTGATTATTCAGGAAAAAAAAAATAAAAAAAGAAGAAGAAAGAAACTGAAAATGGATAAGAAAACGTATCGAACTACCGTAATTATAATCAAATTATGCATGAGTTGTTGATTCCTTTTAGTTCTAACCGGCAATTAAGCTGCTTTAACATTAAGTCATTAACCGGAGAGCCCACGTGCCTAAATAAAATGCAATAGAACAAGAATAACTAAATAGCTTTAGCCCACGTATATAAAATAAAGCCCAAACAACGGAGTAATAGATTTATAACCACTGAACAAACTGAAGTATATCTAAAAAAACCTAAAGTGACGGCAGAAGAGTTAATAATCGCTCCTCCTTTTTTACGTTATAATGATTTTTTATGCTGCTCCATCTACTCGTTTGGTAAGTTATCAATAAATCCCTTTTTAGAAAAAAAAAAGGGTTTTTCCTCTTTTAGAATCTCAAATTTCCCCCCTTTTTTCACATATGTTTGTTAGCTTATTTTTGCTCCTGATTTAACAGAGTGCTCGAATGATCGGTCGCGGACGCCGTCGGAGGCAACGTCGTCGGAATCGTCGAACAGCAAAAGTCGAGGAATCCACTAGCTGTAGCAAAAACAAATTTTACATCCGTAAACGTCGCAAGTATCAAGATATCACGAAAAAGGGCGCAGGTATTTACTTTCTAATGATTGCTAAACTCCATATGTTATCTCAAACAACAAACAATAGGACTGATGGATCGTGTTATTCATTTAGTTTATGACAATGCTGCAGTAGACGGCGTAACGTGTGAGATACTAAGCAGACTACCAGTGAGGTCAGTTACATGATTCAAGTGTGTATGTAAACAATGGCTGTTGTTAGTTGAAAAGGATTCCTTTTTTAAAGATTTACACCTTACTCATTCAAAATCACGTCTGAAATACTTTTGTATTGTTCAAGAACCATCAGAGAGTTCCTATAAACACGGACCTTCTAAGAAGGTGTTTTTGGTGACAGCTGACTACTTATCCTACAATTATGTTGTAAACATTGATAACATAAGGGAGGTAGAAGTGCCATGTCATGCTAGTTTTTTTGGTCCTTTAAATGGTTTGGTTGGCTTCTATGACTCACGACGCTACACTGGTATTCGCATATTGAACGTCTGTACCCAAGAAACAATTACACCATGGATGGAATCAGCATTAGTACGGAAATACAAATCGCAGGATGAATTTGAAGTATGGAACGTAAATTGTCAATTAGGATTTGATCCCATCACCAAAAAACACAAAGTGGTTTGCCTATGTAAAATTAGATATTCCGACCGTGGTTATGGTATATTTTGTGAGGTTTTGGCTATAGGCGACAATGAGTGGAGGATTTGTGAGGTTCCATCTACCGTGATTGATGAGTTCAGACCTATTAGGGGTTCTGTTTATGTGAATGGTTCTATATATTTTAGCACAGTAAGCTTACGTGGGAATAATGATGGTGGAATTTTGGTATTTGATGTGGGTTCGGAGAACTTTAGATCAATCACAATCCCTGATTTTAGTGTTGATCGCCCTGTAGTTTACACTGGTCGCGGTTCTTTTGATGTTGATTTATTCGAAATGGATGATCACTTGGCCTTTTTTTGTAGAATTGAGAGTTATAAGGTGAGAATATGGATATATGATGATGGTTATGAGGATGATGGTTACAAACGAAAGAGTTGTTGGAGAGAATTTACTATTGATTTACCTTATAGCTGGGATACTCATAGGGAAATTATAACTTTCCATTCGGTTGTGGGAAAAAACCAAATAATATTAAAATTCTCTAACCGATTGCTCTTTGATGGACAAAAGAAAGAACATTCTTATCACTTGTACGACCGGACAAAGAAGACCTACACCCAAATGGATATAAGTGGAATCCCTTGCTCAGTTCCCTATTTTTTAGATGAGGCTACACATGTTAAAACTTTTGTCGAGAGTTTTCTATCTGTTTAGTGAGATTGATCTATATTATTACTGTTATTTATTATGTTGTGACAAAAGATTATATTAAATTCCTAGATTAAAATAATGTTGGTTATTTTTTTTCTTCAATTTATTTGGACATCATACCAGATATTAGTGCTTTTTTTTATTACTATTATTGTATTATTGTTTTAATAATTTAGTAATAAATATGATTATGTATTGAAATTTTAGGATTTCACATGCAACTTAAAATTTGGTAACTAACTAATTTAGAGAAAAAAATGTAGGAGTACCTACTGTAAATTACTAATGTTTTCCACCAATGAACATATCAGATGAATTTTATGGAAATGTGAAAAGTTTAATGCAATAAAGTTTATTTATTTGTAGAGTTTATTTATTTGTGGACAAACTATGCATGTTTTTTAATGCATGATGTGTTACATGAACATTAGCCACCACAGGTTTTGGTGCAACATTTTTTCGTCTTTGGATTTGGATATTACTACAACCTATTTGCTTAGGTATACGTCTCTTCGTATTCTCACAAATAAAAAGTACCTCATGTAGGGTATTATTAATTTTGTGTGTAAATTTATACATTCATTTACACAGTTTTTGCAAACATGCGCGCCTATTAGAAACTTAAACAAAAGTTGCAGAAGATTCTACAACATAATATGTGCGGATGCATATACAGTTATGTGAATTTGATTGATATTTAATGATTTTTTATTGTTGCAAAATTTTAATTCTTTTATTTTTCCAAAAATATTAAATTTATTTTTTTTGAAAGTTTTGATATGTTTTCGCAGATTATGATGCGAAAATTTGTGTGGACGACGAATATGAATTTTTTCATAATATTATTCAGATAAATCGGTTGTGTGAATGAAGTCTAGGTTTCATAATGTTTATTTTATCACCAATCCATATGAGATGGCATTTACTTCATCAATCAATATGAAAATATGCTAATTTAGATTAATATGTTACTTGCAACTGTCTTTTTTGTATAAAGATTGTTTCACTTTATCATGGCAAGCTTGTTGTCACTACTTATATATAATAATTTAAATTAGCATTTTTAGAATATGTTAACAAGTGTTTGTAATATTGACTTGGATACCTAGAGAATTGTTTGAGTTATCACAAAAATAATCGATTAGGTAAAGAGTGGTATTTTATTATTTATGAAGAGACAACTACCTCAGCAAGCTTCATCTTCAGTAGGCTTTATTCAACATTGTATCAGTTCTCCTGCGGTTAATTTGTATAATCCTGAACTACCTTGCCCAAACGATGTCAGTGATCCAGTTGAGTCAGAAGACTGATATGGAGCTGGTATTACTGAATCCAAAAGGCAAACAACCATTGAGATCTGCTGAATTCTATTCAGAGAATCACCAACAAATGCATGACTTTTGTTCCTGGGTTCCTCCAACAGCCTTGTTGCATTAAATCTGTGTAATTTGATTTTGATATGACCTCAGTTAGCATCATGCTTATGTGCCCATAGGCTGTATTTTACGTTGTATGCATGTGTTCGTTATACGTTTGTAAGCAGCAAACATTTTCATACCTTGTTAAACCACAATCATGGGGCTGCCACCTCTAATTTTGAAAACTCAAATTCTTTCTTCCTAATTTTTAACAGGCCGACTGATCAGACATAAATGAACGCTTCTTCTCCGACTACAAAGGGTATGTTGTATTATCAAAAACCCACTTGCCAGAAAATAAATTGCAACCTTTTCCTGTCAATACTTCAATTGCAACCTTTTCCTGTCAATACTTCAATTTCTTCTTCAGGCCGTCCAATTGCATGCTTTGCTGTAAGGGTTATAGCCGGGATAATAATGATACCCATAACATACAGTGAAAAAGTTTAATGTGTTCCTTGGTTTCATTTTCTTGAAGGGAGCTGACTCTTTCTGCTCATTTCAGATTCTCTCTCCTCTGATAATAGACTGCTGTTTCTTTTGTTTGAATTCACTATGGTAATATATACTAATTTTTGGATAAATTTATTTAATGGAGGTAATGGTCAATTAGGGTCTGGTTTTGTTTAGAGGTTGGATATATTATTCAGCAATAAAATAATATAATGTAGGAAAATTCCACTTGGTTTAAATATTACATGGGTTCAGTATTATAATTAGTAGCTATAAATGAAAACATGAATCTTTACTTATTGAAGAGGAATGATACAAAGTGTTGTGATTTTCATAATACAAGATGTAACTGACTACTGATATATATAATGGCTCAAAAATGCCCTTGGGCTAGCAGGCTGGTTCAACACACCAGATGGACACCAGGCTTGGTCAAAAATAACTGAGAATATAACTGAGAAGAATTGGTCTCTACCGATCATATTCTTATACTCCCCCTCAATTCGAGCTAGGGTTTTCATGGCTTCTCTTTTCTTCAGCCGCCATTGAAAACTTTTACTTCCTGCTTCAATCGTTCAAAATTCTTCCAAGACAACGGTTTGGTAAGTAGATCGGCTCTTTGGTAAGACGCTGGTAAGTGATTTATGGCTAATTTCCCATTAATTACACGTTCGCGAACAAAATATAAATCAATCTCCATGTGTTTTGTTCGTGAATGCATGATGGGGTTTGCTGATAGGGATACAGTGCTTAAATTATCACACCAGATTACAGATCTTTGTTGAACTGAAAACCCTAGTTCATAAAGTAGTGATTCGATCCAGATAATCTCTGCAGTCGCAGCGGGAACGCTTCGATATTCCGCCTCTGTGCTCGATCGAGACACAGTAGGTTGTTTTCTAAAGCACCACGATATAGGATTTTCACCCAAGTATATACCGTAGCCCGTAGTTGAATGCCTGCCATCTGGATCACTAGCCCAGTCTGCATCTGCAAATCCTTGTATGTTTAAGTTGTTTCCTGCTTTTAGATGTAATCCGTGATTTGTTGTGCCTTTTAAGTATCTGAGAATTCTTTTAACTGATTTCCAGTGCTCATCACGAGGTTGTTGCATAAATTGATATACTTTGTTGACGCTATAAGCTATTTCAGGCCTTGTGATGGTTATGTATTGTAATGCTCCAACCGTACTTCGATATTGTTTCTCATTGCTTATGATTTCACCCCTGTGTTTGGACAGATGTAAGTTGCTCACCATTGGTGTGGATAAAGACTTTGCTTGATCCATGTTGCTTTTTATAAGAACTTCCAGGATATATTTTCTTTGACTAAGAATGATTTCTGACTTGGATTTCCTTTTAACTTCAACACCCAGGAAGTAGTTAAGCTCACCTAAATCTTTGATAGTAAACACTTGATCAAGATATTGTACTACTTTGTTGATTTCTGATTCATTGCCTCCTGTGATTATAAAGTCATCCACATGACAAGTATAAAAATGGTGATATCTTTGCTGTGTTTGATGTACAATGAGTTGTCTGATTTTGCTGTTGCATATCCCAATTTTATCAGTGTTGCTTTCAGTTTGTCATTCCACACTCTGGGTGCTTGCTTTAAACCATAAATTGCTTTATTTAACCTGCACACCATATTGCTATACCTGTTATGCTTGGATCCTGGTGGTTGTTCCGTATATACTTCTTCCTTGAGAACTCCATAAAGGAATGCATTGTTTATATCCAATTGTCTTATTTTCCAGTTTTTATGTAATGCAATAGTAAGAACAACTCTTATAGTGGTTGGCTTTACCACTGGTGAAAAGGTTTATGTAAAATCAAAACCATATTGTTGTGTATATCCTTTGGCTACAAGTCTTGCCTTGTATTTGTTGATGGTTCCATCTGGATTTTTCTTTAGTTTAAATGTCCATTTGCACCCAATTATGTTTTGATGCTCGGGCCTCTGCACTAAATCCTAGGTCTTTTTTTCATAAGTGCTTGATATTCTTCATTCATTGCAGTTTTCCATTTATTGCTTTGTGATGCTTGTTCGTATGTGACTGGTTCTTCAAGATCTAATGTTGTTGTATATACCTTGGGTTTGAAAATCCTTCTTTTGGATCTGGTTGTCATTGGATGTACAGTCCGAACAGTTGCTGGTTCATGTGGTTGAGTAGCTTCATGTTGATTGTTATCTTCTTGAAGTTGTTGTTCATGCTTCAGTAACTGTTCTTCATCACATCTATTGTTAATTGAACTGCTTGTATCCTTTGATGTTTCTCTTGTTTGCCTTGACTTATTTTGCTCATCGGTTTCATTATTTCTGGTATCATCAGCTTTCCTTTCACATTCCTCCTTGTACAGAGGTATTGGAGGTATAGAAAACTTTGCATTGTATATCTTTTGATTTACTTTCATGTTTTTCCCTGCAAAAGGAAATATATTTTCATTAAAAGCAACATGTCTTGAAATAAATATTTTACCTTCATTACTTAGGCACTTATATCCCTTTGGTTTTGTTGCATAACCCAGGAATGTGCAGGGAATTGATTTGAAATTAAGCTTGTGAGCATTGTAAGGTCTTGTGCATGGGAAACAAAGACACCCAAATATTTTCAGGCTTGAGTAGTCCACCTTGGCATTGAAAAGAACTTCACATGGAGCTTTAAACTTTAGAACCTTAGTTGGAAGCCTGTTTATCAGGTATACCGAGGTTGAGAAGGCATTTGGCCAGAATTTGATAGGTAAAGATGCCTGAGCCAACAGGGTCAGGCCTGTCTCAACAATATGTGTGTGCTTTCTTTCAACCAACCCATTCTGCTCAGAGGTATGTGGGCAGGTAATTCTATGAACAATCCCCTTATTTGAGAAATAAGTTTTTAGGGGTTTAAATTATGCTCCTCCATCTGTCTGCATAATCTTCAATGATTGACTAGTTTGATTTTTTGCTAATTTGATAAACTGCACTACTGCATTGGCTGTTTCAGCCTTTGATTTCAGAAAATAAATCCAGGTGAACCTGGAAAAAGCATCTACAAAAGAAATATAACATCTATATCCATAGTCAGAATTTATGGGGGCTGGTCCCCATAGATCAACTGCCACCATTTCTAATAGTTTGTTATATTTAGTTATAGAATTAGGAAAAAGTAGTGTATGACTTTTTCCTAATTGACAATGAGTACATATGTATGGTAAATTGACATCTTCAAAATGAATATTATTATTTCTAAGTACTTGTCTTACAACATTAACACTTGGATGTCCAAGCTTACAATGCCATACATCAAAAACACTTTTATTATTTGCATTGTCATAGGAGCTTGTGTAATTACACCAGTTTCTTTCAACAGCATCTTGTTTCTTCAATAGATTGAAAATGTAAAGGCCATTGTGTACCCTACCTTGTAACAAAATGTCCTTGCTTAGCAAGTCTCTAACTAGACAAAGTCTTGGGTAAAATTCAAAATACACATTGTTATCATTGGCAAATTGAGAAACACTTAATAAGTTCTTTTTACTTTGAGGCACTCATAGCAAATTATTTAAGTGCAGTTCCCTTTTTCCTTTGATACTAGCATTCCCAACATGAGATATGCTAACAGACTTACCATTACCCATAAAGATAGATTGTGTACCTTTGTATTCCTTATTGCCTAGATTCAGATTCTGCAAATTGTTAGTGATATGGTTTGTTGCACTTGAGTTTGGGTACTATGCTTCATTTGTTAAATCATCTGGCTTGATCAAGATTTCTGTATCACCATGACTCTTGGAGCTTTCTCCTTGAATCTTGGATTCTTGATTTGTATGTACCATATTGACATTTTGCTGAAAGTTTCTTTGACTGTTGTTTGCTGAGTAATTTTGACCAAATCTGAAGTAGCATCTATTTGCAGTGTGACCATATTTTTCATAGATCTGACATCTGATTCTACTGTTGCTGCCAGTCCACCTGCCTCTGCCTCTGCCCCTGTAAGATTGTGCATTTCTTTGACTGTTTTGATCAGTTCTTGCATTTTGACTTCTTTCTTGATTCTTGGATCTGACATTTGAAGAACTTGAAGCATAGTTGATACTGAAATCTGAATTAAATGATTTTCTTTGTTCAATTCTTCCTTCATGTGCAAGTAAGGCAGAGTGTATATATGGTAGGCTTAGTAACTTTTCCATAGCAGAGATAACTACAATAATAGACTCATAATCCTTATCAAGTCCATTTAGTATAACAAGAATCTATCTGCATCAGTAATCTTGTGTCCAGCCGAGCCTAGCTGGTTACATAAGGTCTTTATTTTTGATAGATATTTCCTTATTGTCATCTCATTCTTGCGTATGTTTTGTAGCTGTCTCTTGTAATTCATGAATTTTGCAGATGACTATGCATTGAAAATTTGCTCTATAGTGCTCCAAATTTCGTGTAATGTATCACGCCCAATAATTTGTGGTAGGAGATTTGCATTAATTGTTGATAGAAGCCACGCACTTAGTAGGCTATCTTGTCTCTGATACACTATGTAATCTGTGTTGTTGACTGATACACCATCTTTGATGATACATTTTGCAGGAATGGGGGATGTGCCAAGAATGAAATCTTCTATGCCATATCCTTTTATTGCAGTCTGAATACTGTATTTCCAGAGGAGATAATTGTTTTCATCAAGCTGAATGTTGATTATTTCACTTCTTGGATTAATGATCTTCTTGATGATTTCTTCAGTTTCAGATGTATGGGTAGTTTGAGTGGCTTGAGGTGGTGATGATGCATGAGATACCTTATCATCATCTCCTGCCGTGATTCAGAGAGAGGGTCAAATGACGAAGAGTTTTTGATGGCCTTTCTGGTGCAGCCGCAAGCCAAGATGATGAAATTGCTCTGATTGGGTTGCAGGCGAGGCACTGGATGAGATGATTGAGTTCTTGAACATATTACACGACGATCTTGGACTGAAAGGTTTGAGAAAGTCTCCTTTGTGATGATATTTTTCTAAGAGGAGGCAATTCAGATTGCTTCAGTCTTCTTTCTTTGTAAGAAGCTGATAGATTGATATGTAATATTTGTCGTTTGGCTATAATGGCTCTGATACCATATAAAAGAAAATATGAATCTTTACTTATTGAAGAGGAATGATACAAAATGTTATGATTTTCATAATACAAGATGTAACTGACTACTGATATATATAATGGCTCCTTCGGCTCGCTCCATAGTTGAGATAATTACAAAAATGCCCTTGGGCTAGTAGACTGGATCAACGCCCCAGATGGACTGGTTCAACACACCAGGCTCGGTCAAATATAACTGAGAAGAATTGTTCTCTACCGATCATATTCTTATAGTAGCATTTGATTTTATTACCAATGAATGAACGGTGAAGATTGCCTTATCTTTATTAATAGTTGGCTTGGAAGCGCAATCTTTTGATCCGACCGCGAAGTTTCAAAATTGCTTTTTATATGTATTCCTTTATATCCGCTACAAATATATCGATATTGTATCTTCATCATCAAGTATTCTCTTTATCCTTTAAAAAATGGTATCTCAACCTTTTCAATTTCAAAATTTTAGTAATATCACTTAAAAATAAAATAGAAGTTAAATGGTGACCGATAAGAATTCAACTCAATCTCTGTGAATATGTTTCCAAAATTACAGCAGAGCCACTTTATACAAATTTCGATGACAGTTTGTCGTAAAGTTGTAGGAAACCGCGTTTCCGACGGCATAGCGACGGCACTTTGTCATCTCAAAAATGCCTGTGGAGAAAAAAATTCTAACGACATTGCTTTGATAGAGGTGTTTCCGACGACTTTATTTTTCCAACAACGCAACATCGACGTAATTTACTGACAGTTTTACAACGACCAAGGAACATCCATTCAAATGCGCATTTTTCAATGACATCCCGACGACTTGATAATCTCGACGATGTTGCGACAACTTAGTGATGACATTTGGTGAAGTGCAACCTTTTGATTTCCCGCAACTTAACGATGACATTTGTGTCGTTTTTTTATAGCATTTTCGTTATTTTTTTCATTCAACCACAAATCTCAATAATATTATATATCCCGACAATGCCAAACATGCAATTATAACAACATATATCACATTCAAACAAAATGATTTCACATCTAAACACAACACATATCAAAAGTATACTAACAACAATAATTTTTTTAGTATTACATAATTCTTTAGTAGTCAAACAGTACACAGATCTCAATACTACATTTGCATCATGCATGTCTATCTCAATACTACATATATAGTGCATACAAATAAAATGCACCAATCCTCTCGACGTTGACCTGGAACATCAATTTGGCTTGGATCTGATTCGCCATTGAACTATCAACGAAGCTTCTAGAATTGCCTCTAAAGCGATGTGATCTGATCCTGCAACTTAACAGTTTCCTATGCCACTTTGATGTTGAAGCTTACGTGTAACGTCACGGATTATGCCCGCTCGAAAATCGACATCCATACTTTACATCGTACTCGAATGCCGTAGATTCGACCGTTCAAATCCGAGTCGCTGGAGCTTATAACACAATTAAGTAAATAACACAACGGAAGAAAAAGAATAATACATTGATATACAATATCTGATACAATATCCAGATACAATGATGATACAATGAATATCTATATACTTCAGAGATATGATACAAGAAATAGCAGCGGAAAAGAAAACGATAACATCAGCAGCAGATAATCTCCATCTTCAAAGCACCAATCCAGAAATAGCTCGAACTCCCAATAACGAGGCACAAAGATAAGCAAGTGCAGTCCGATCCAAAGACTGAACTAGCTCCAGATAATCTACTAAACCTGACTATCTGAAAAACCCAACTCTAGACTGCTCGTGTAGAAAAATTTTGAGCATCCAGAGTTTAGGAAAGAAACAATAAACTCCGGATCAGTCATGGGACTGGTGTGAACAACAAAAACAGTTTATCTTTAAAAACAAATACCAGAGAATTTTAAAGTCAATTCGCAATGCTTTTAGAAAATGAAACTACCATAAGACCTCCCGCCACACACACAATGCAAACGCAGAATTGGAGGAGATTTCTTCTTATGATAGTCAAAGATGCTTACTACGCAAAATCAAATCTTTTTGATATTATTATTAGTGCATAGTGGAAAAAAGTATTTCGAAAATAGAATATCAATCTTAGCCAACATACGACCAGTATCGTATGCCTACTATAGCTACCATCTAAACAGTGGTGACCACCGTACGTAAATGGCAGGTTCTACAACTAATACCGTACAAAGTTCGTATTTGGAAGATGGATTTCCAACAAATGGTCAGGCTAAGGAACTTCCTTTCCTCCTGCCGAATGGGATCGCCTCTGGCTGGACGTCCCAAGAGACAAACTGCTCTCTGCCAAACAAGGCCGGGTTACCCCTGTAACAGGTAACTCACGAATATGCCACCTCCCGGTCCTTTGGGACCTTTATCCGAGCGCTCGGTAACATCATCACACATAATAAATAAAGTGTGTCCACATGAGTAAGTATCTGGGCTCTATACCATGATACTACCCCTTTCCAGAAGGAAATGACATATCCTAAAGGGCGCGACCCTCATAACCTTGCCGCAACATTCCTGTTTCGACCATTTCCGGGTTGTGAGGCCCTAACGAAGTCTCGTCCACAAAGCTACGCTTTGTCACAAAGCCATGCTTTGGGTCAACAGATGATCAACCTATGATCACAAAGATAAATGATCAAACAAATGATCATATCACAAATGATCAAACACTGATCATCACACAGCAACACTCAGCATGTCACATTACCAAATGAGATATATCGCTGATAAATTTCAACTACATAACCTCTGAGCTCGTACGTCTCAGAGAAGGGTGTTAAGCTAAGAGAATAAATTCTCCGCCACCAACAGAAATGTATTTGAAAGAAATCTGCTTTATATCTCAAAGTGTAATGTCAGACATGTAACCATACAAGTCTGTTCCGGGTTCGAACAGAACCAAAGGCACTTCCGAAGAAGCCCTTGCAAATCCGGGTATTTACAATCCCGATCGGATTTCCCATCACTTAGGGAATCTCTATACTAGGAGCTACCCAATGCAGAGACAATCGATAGATTATTCTATCGTTTTCGCAAACACCCAGTCTTCAACACCGGTCTTCAAATGCTATCCATATACGACGGATCACTTATTCGGAATGGGATATATGACACAAAGGTCCTCTCCCGGCTAAACCGAATAGTGAGCATAATATTCAAAAACAAATGGATAATGGGATTTCCATTAAGTCACAACTTAAACCCAAACTTTTCTAATGGTTTAACAAATTACCATTTTAAATCTTTAACAAAAAGATTCATTTTAACAACCTTCAACGGTTTAAAACAATTTCCACACTTTAATCTTTTAAACAAAAGATTCATTCACAGATTTTCCAAATCAATTTCCATTTCAATTTGATTAACTCGTTAAATCAAGATTTAACTCATAGCTTTCAAAACAATTCCATTTCAAATGGTTTAAACAAATCATCATTTTAAATCTGTTAAAAATAAACAGATTCAATTCATAGCTTTCTAAAAGAATTCATTCATAACTTAGAAAACCATTTTCTCAATTCAATCTTGAAATTCCTTTAATTAAACTAGAATTTCATTTCTTATCTGAAAGCTTTTATTCTTTGAAAACAAATAGTTTCATTTCAGAAAATCTGATTCATTTATACGAGTTAAATTCTTGGGTTAGATTCAAATTCTCAAACTAATATTCTAAAATGGTTTAAATTCATATAAACACATTTATAACATCTTCAATCAAAATTTCCAATTATTGAATTCAATTCCAAATTTTGAATTCAAATTCAAATTGAATTATTTAAATTGGAAATTTTACCAAGTTATTCAAAATAGCTTTTATCTTTGAAAACACCTTTTCAAAAGCTTTTAATATTTAACCCAAATTCATTTCCAAAATCAATTGAAATTAAGATTTCAATTTCAAAAACATTAAATTTAAATTATTTGTGACTTAACCGATTTCCTCGTGAAATCCATATTTGTGTGTGTAAAAGTGTGGTCCAGGGGTTTTACACAATAGTGCAACATCATTCAATCATCACATATCAGAATACAGAAATATAGTTGATAAGCGGTATGAACTATCACGCTTATCGTTCATTCACATATTACAGATATATATCACAGATAAGTAAATTACAGATCACAACATAAATCAGGATGTATCACAAAGCATCATATATCAGGGACATCAAACAATCAAGTCATCCAATAGAATCCAAATATCCATAAGTAAGATCAATCAATATCTGATTTATTCAAATTAGATTAATTACTTATGAATAAACTACAAATCTTGGTTAATTAATCATTAATTAATTATAAACCATTTTAATAAATTAACCTTTAATCATTTATTAATTAACCTTTAATTAATTTATTATCCTAAAATTAATTTATTATCCTAAAATTAATTACCTTAATTAATAAATCATATTAATTAATTAACCTTAAACCAATTACATAATTAATTAACCCCTTAATTGCTTTCATTAAGTAATTAACAATTTACAATGGATTATCTTAATTAATAAATCTGATTAATTATCAAATTTAATCACATTAATTTAATTACTTAAAAATTTCTAGTTAATTATCTTCATTAACTAATAACATTTCTTAAATTGCTTTCTTAAGAAATTATCTTAACTAATAAATCATATTAATTAATTAAATTTATTAATTTATAAATAAAATAAATCATTCTTTAATTACCTTATTAATTAAATCATTTTAATTACCTTAATTATCTCTAAGATAATCTATTCCTTTATTAATGATTTAATTAATATTAGTGTGTAGAACATTACACTTTTGAATTTTAAATTTAAATCACACTTTGAATATAAGATTCAAAATGATTTACCCTTTAAAAACCTTAACCAAATTTAAATTAAATTTAAACTTGTTTTAAAACACCTTCAGATTTTAAAACTGTTTTTTTTTTCAATTTGTATTTGAATTTCACTTTTGGTCCAGGTATTAAAATCTTGATTTAAATTTAAGTTTAAATCTTACTTAATTTAACAAACCCGGACTTGAATTTAAACAGAAGAACAGGCTTCTGTTTTTAAAATGCCTGGAACAAACAAACTCGAGACAGTACACTACTTCGAGTCGCCTACCTCTCTACTTCGAGAGATACCCGAGCTACCCACCAAATTTCCCGAGTTCCTCATTTCAACTGCTTCTTCTTCCCCAAAGCAAAATCACCACTGATACACAGTGATACGCATACACGTGCACGGCAAATTGGAGCTCCTCCGATCAACGCCGCGATGATACGCATGTCGACAATCATCTCATCGACCAACCCAGATATCTAGTTCAATGATTCAAACTTGAAAATTGAAAATCAACCTTTCGATCGCTTAAAACCCAAGAACCCAGCCGAACAAAATCCTTCAACCCATCGCCACCGACCACCAGCAACTCCGCCGTCTTGACCCAAGGTGCCCCGATGACCCACCAATCTTTTCCCCTGGGTCCGATCAATTGAATTGCCCTGACTTGAAGGCAGTTCCTCCGAGATCAGGCTCGATAAAAACCCAGTCTAAAACCCTAAAAAGCTACCGCGCCACCTCCACGTTAAACTAGAAAATTGCCTAACATTTTTCCTTGACTCGTCAACCTCTAAGCTTACTCTGACATGAATCCCGAAGCTTGATTCTTCATTGATCATCTGGAATCGACATGTTAACCTTTTCCGTTCAACACAAAAATCCTCGACGTTCACGATCTTAGAAATCCTAATTCCTACACTAAAATTCATCATATTCAAGTGTGAATCCGATTATTAAATCAAAACATGGATTTAAGAACATAGATTTTTCAGTTTTAAAAAGGCTTCACTGTAATTTCTTTTTCTTTCAGCAATCTATTTGTGAATTACACCTAGTTATATTTTTATAAATAGGTTTTTGTTATTATGAACAATACCCTTTTTGATTTCACCACCTAAAATTGAATGTATACAGAGGTATTGAATTTTTTTCTTCTTCTTGATTTAGATGCCTGGAACAAAGAACAGAGGCTTATTTTCTAGTTTCCAGACATACATTAATATATCCATCTACACCTAGGTACATATTCATACAAGCATACACAATTGCAGATCATCATATTGCAATCCAGAAGAAAAATGTATAGTTTCAAGTGTTTGCTCACCTTGTATGAAGAGCAGAGGATACAGGGAAGCTTGAACAAAAGTTTGGAATTTAAAATGATTTGAGCTTTTATTTAGAATCTTTGAATCTGATCTTTGTTTTGAACTCTGGAATGTTGAATTGCTCCCTGATTTTGCTTTTGATTGTTTTTCTGGAATCTAATATTTAGTTTGATTCTTCTTCCAATCATCTTGGTTTGTTTGATTGTTATTTAAATTTGAAAAATGGAAATGCTAACTTATTTCTTGTTTCCTGGTTTGCTATGTATATTGAACGAAAATGAACTGGAATGATGTAAATATATAGAAAAGAAAAGTTGGCAGGGTTTATAATATGGTTTGACAAGGCTGATGTGAATCTCTCTACATACTTGCATTAATTAGCATTGTACCATGTATACTTTCTCCCCATACTCCATTTTCAGCTGTACAAAGCACGTAGACATTTGTTTTGATTTTTGATTATTTTTGTATTTTATTTTATCTTTTGTTTATGATTTCACCACTTGCCTTGCACTGTTGGTCTCGGCTGAGATGTGTTAGAGGTATGGCATAAATTGTCTTGTACTTGTATCACTTTTCTTTGTTTTTTTTTTCTTTACTTTATTTATTCCTTGCCTGGTCTTGCTTATTATAATGTTGTTTTAGTTATTTGTATTAGTTTAACTTAGGTTGCATACTTGTCTTTATACTTAATAATATATATAAATTCCTATAGTTAATATGTTGTTAAAATTTTAACAAATGTGTTTATTTTATATACATCTATTTCTATTTCTAGTTTAACATCTATTATTATTTAACTC
Source organism: Allium fistulosum (assembly GCA_030737815.1). Lineage (NCBI taxonomy): Eukaryota > Viridiplantae > Streptophyta > Magnoliopsida > Asparagales > Amaryllidaceae > Allium > Allium fistulosum. Next base: position 1,359,864,451 of record CM060902.1, on the reverse strand, counting down.
TAATATTTATTATTATCAATTATTATTAAACCATTTATTTACGATTTAATTTCAAACCCAATATATACATACATATATATATAAATTCAAATTTACTCATATATATCCATATACATATATATTTACATATATACAAATTTTCAAATCCTTATGACTTAATATATTTTCTATTTGAATCGGGGAAACTCGCTTTCATTTATAATTAATTTTACAATTTTTATTTAAAAATTCATTTAATTATCAATTAAATGTAATTAAAATTCGGAGTCGTTACATTACGCCTCTATCTCTATTGTTTCTGCATTTTTTTAATAACAATTAGTCAATATTATGTAACATAAATAACTTCCATTTACATATTTGGTGTGTGACTTCATATACATTTTGAATGGATATCCAAACTTACACAGAACTAGCACAACCACTAAGTACTTCTGTGAAATCACAATCATCCGAACTTCGGCATTTAGTGTTAAGGTTATCACATTTTTTAATGCATAACTCAACAGATTTAGGGGCATTGCTAGCGATTGGGGTGAAAGCTTGCCTTCCAGCTGATCAATGGTGGAGCCATGTGAAGAAGAACCATGACTCAACTAGAAGTCATAGTAAATGAATTATTGCTTTCATTTTTTAACAAATCTTGCACAACTTCCCTAAAAGATATTTATCTATTTTGGAGTTTTTTCAGTTTATGAAATTGACTGGCGTGAATTTTCAGATTATTTGCTCAAATATGTAGATCTAGAAGTGATGTTCCCAATATACATGGTAAAATCCCTTGCACATCTCTAACATATGAACTATAACATACAGCAAAAACAAAGAACAAATGATCATCGGTTGCTATATATTTTTAGTTTTGCTCGAAGATTATTAATCTACTAAATTATCTAAAGAAGATTTTTAGGTTTCTCTATGGTGCCATGGGTAGGCACTAGCCGTCGCTATCCTGCTACCTACAACGCTCCACCTCATATACAACACATATAAATCCAATTTCACAAGTACAAACATCGTATACATCACATAATATCATACATATCACAAAAAACCAAGTTTATATCACAGAAATCCATATTTACATCAACATTCCATCAAACATCCACAACAAACTTACTAATCGTTCAATCAAACATCAAGCATCCACAATCATCAAACATAATCCAAATTTAAAGTACATAATCAGTCGAACATCCATCAAAAAATACAACCACACCTACTAATCATCATTTCCCGACCCCTGAGAAGGAAATGTCCCGTGCTCTGCCATGCATACAACAATCCATTCATCTAGCAGCATAGTCAATCATCCACTCTTCTGCCAATCGTTCAATTCTGCTATCTCAGCTCTCAATTGTACTATATTTTCCATGGCCTGTGATTTCCTATAATCAGCCTAAGAAGTCATCGCCTATAAATTAGCTAATTTCTAGTTATAATTTATATGTAATATTAAATAAAATTTATAAATTAGTTAATTAAGTAGTTAAACCCAGCAAACATTACCTACTGATTACCATAACCATTGCGTTTGTTCCACATCGGTCTGTCGGTCACAGCATAAAAAACCCTATCATCCTCCTCAACAGTCAACTCCTCTTGGCCAGTCGCCTCCAATACTCGAGTTCGCTCCATGTCAAACTTTTCCTACGATTAAAAATAGAATTTTCCAAAATAAATATTCAATTAAAAATTTATGTAATGTGAAATAAAAGAAAAAAAATTAAAGCATGTTTACCATGATAGCTTGTGATTTTGGGTCTGTCCAAGTAAATGACACCAAATCATCTTCATTAGTGTGCTCGATGACGTGCATGCGAGTGAAGACTCCAAATATGTAGGGTTACGACCCTTCTCCTTCGCCTGAAATTATATATGATTAACAATGTATATATATGATGATTAGACAATGTTAAAAGTTCTCTATAATATCAATTTATAAGTTTATCATTTCCTTCCGATATTGTTGGAAGGATTTTGATCCGTCGCGATGTGTAACAAGATTTTATTCCTGATTGCCGAGTTCTACGCATATATTTCCTGTAAATTTAACATAAAAGTTATATTTACCATATGTAACTACTTAAATATACGATTGAATAAAATAATGCAATTATTATATAAACTTTAAACCGAATTATGATAAACATATAAGACTAGAAAACTTACTTTCGCGGTAGGGGTTCGCTAGTGCTTAAGAAAATTCGTCCAAACATTAGCACTCATCCAATCAGGTTTTTATTTTTGTGTTTTGCGCCCGAGAGGGTATCCCTATTGTTTTTCTTCATTTTCTTATTCCAGTGGTTTCTAAACAACTATTGATCTTCCTCCTCTACAACAACCGTAGCCTACACATTAAAATTAAAATGAATCATACATAGTATATTATTTTTCAAAGATCGGACATGTCATTTTCAAATAAATTATAAATTTCCATATAACATCTTTAATATAAGGTGGGATTTCATCCCCGTCGGCCGACAACCCAACATTCGACTATTGTATGCCTTCCTAAAGACAACCAGAATATAATTGGAAGGCTTCAGCTCAAAACCCCTGTACTAATTTGATGTAGACATTTAATAAATCATAAATAATATACGTGCACAAAACGACATTGCAATAAATTTGATACTTACCCTCTAGCTTTGGGAGTCATACTCGCCCTTGGGCGTAAATCAACCAAGTCACTAGCACCCTCGCCAGCAACAGGAGAACCCGAATATGAGATCTAGAATTTCTCCTATAAGATATAATATCTGCCACAAACATATCATTTATTATTAGAAAACATGTCGGGTTAAAATCACATAAAACTTCCACTAAAACTACAAAATTGGAATAAGATCTCATTAGTACATAGAATTAATAAAACAAAATAATACATAGCTCGCAACATAGTCATCATCATTAATAACAGCGGAAACTGAAAATATAAATTATACAACAAGCGATATAAATATCCATCATATATACATTACATCTTCAGTAATTAATAATCAGTCTTCGTCATTTTCTGATTCAGACTCGGTCTCGTAATCTATATCGTTTTCCTCGGTACTCTCAAATGCTTAAACATTTGATTCATCGTTCAAATGTCCAAAATAAGTATGATCATCAGTTATTATTATTTCATTATTTGGCTCAAAATTTGTTTAATAAGCTTCTTTGTTTGGAATATTATTTTCGTCAAACATAAATCTTACCTTATTTTAAAAAAAATAACCGACCAATCTGCTTTATCTCTTTTTAGGGATGGATACATAGAAAAATAAACTTGTAATGTTTGTTTGGCTAATACGAAAGGATCATACTTATAGTAATGCGAGTTATGCTTTATTTCAATTAGCTTATAACCTTTATGCACGTTGATTCTAGAACCAGGAACATTGCTGAACCAATTGCATTTGAATAAAAAAAAATTTCTAGAGGTCATATAAAATATGTCAATTCTAAAACCTATATTAAAACGCTGTAAAAGTCTTTTATATGTTCATCTAGATCGTCATTACCTTTGTCAAATACACCATCATTATAGGTTAATTTTTTAGCATCATATTCCTTGGTGTTGAATTTAAATCCATTGACGAAGGATATTGGATAAGTCTTGACATTTTTTTAGTCTTATCGTAAGATGTTTCAATGCTTTATCACCGATACAATTTTTTGGATCATAAATGTAGTTCAAAAACCAATTATCACTTTACTGAGATCGCCATGTGGATGTTGTGATTCGTAAATACTACAAGTATATATAATATATTGCATTATAATCTATTTGTATAATTGAAATAAATATGAATTTGAAAATTCGCATATCGAGAATTATTATTTAATATTATCTAACAAATGGTGCAAGTTCAGCACAATTAAGAACATATGTGTGCACTACATGGTAATTTCTATCGTCTATCCATAGTTCCATACATTTTCCAACAGGTCGGCCATATTGTCTAATAATAGATAACATTGCTTAAGAAGAATCATGTTCAACAGCTTCATCATTATGATGAACACTTACAAACTATAAGTTTACACAGTCACTGAAATAATGAGAAAAAGAGAATGAAGCTTCTTCTTCTTCAAGATATGATTTGTAAGTCAAACCTTCAGCTCGTGCTTTTTGTCTAACTTTTTTCTTCAGATGATTCAAGTACCTATTACAAAAATAATTCAATTTAAATAAGAAATGAAAATTAATATTATAGATATTTAATATTACCTCTCAAATGGATATATCCATCCATATTACACAGGACCTCGAAGAAGTGCTTTAGATGAAAGATGAACGGGTAAATGCTCAATTACATTAAAGAATCTTGGAGGAAATATTTTGTAATGACCGGGATTTTTCGACCCTCGAAAATCGACACTAATACGTTCACTGTATAGAGTGCCGAGCAATCGAGTGCCGGAAATGCCAGGTTGTTAGAGTTTAAGAAGAAAAAGAGATAGAAAAGAAAACAGAAATAACAACACAGAATCTCACATTCGCAGCGGGACAAAATATAATATACAATAACAACATTTATACAAAACAATATGTATCAGTTAATATACATACAAGTTATCAGAGTACAAACATCAATAAATAAATCTGGACAGTTAGAATAACTTTGTCCCTAAATGCTGAATATACAGCCTACAATACACAGTGGAATATGACCAAATACATGCAATACGTCTCTGCCGCCCAGCACGTCTCTTGAGCTCCAGAAGCATCCTAACCTGAAATTTTTTAATACTCGGTCTGACCCGAGCATTACAATAAAGTAACACCTAAGTCAGGCTGGAAACCAGCGTGAGTAAACCCACTTAATTTGAAATGCTTAAGTTATAAAAATCTTTGGAAAAACCAGGGTAACTCGTACAAACACGACGAGTTTTTATCTTATTATAACCAAACACTTTTACAGAAATCCATCGATATTATATTGGTGCCTAAATACGAATACTTATTTAACTAACCGAATTTGTATAAATTAAATAAATTCCAGCATATTAGACTCTATAATCAAAACCGTAAAGGTTCGAATTGATTATTAAATCGAAGTGGTTCCGGATAACACTGATATCCGACCTCAGTCTCTTCGAATCCAAGCAATAAATTTAAGGGCTAAATTGTTTAAAATAAACAATATATTAGGGTGACAATATTCACATATGGGAATTTATTACAGATGGTTATTTCCAATAAAACATATCATCATTTTGTTCCAACTATTTTAACTCGTCTGACCACTTGATGGCACAGACAAGAATAATTGAAATAAATATCCAATAGAGTTAAGCCAAGATATAGACCGTTAACTAATTTAACGATCAATAGCCGATATCAAAACAATTCACCCATCAGGGTTTAATTAACTTTAATTAACCGAATCCATTTATGTTTTAATCCAAATTAATTACAAATTAAAGAAATTATAAAACAATTTATTTTAGTTAATTAAAATTAAGAAATCCAATTAATAGCTAATCTTATTTTATTAACCTAAGATTTAATTAATTAAGAATTTAATTAATTACTTACTTTAACTAATATAAAATAATTAAATTTTACTTTACACAAAATAATTTAAGCTTAAATATTAGGAGGTAAAATTGTAAGTTCCATTTCCTTCCTTTTTTTCCCTTTTCCTTCTTTTTTCCTTTCCCTTTCTTTTCCTTTTTTTTCTTTTCCTTTTCTTTTCCTTCCTTCGGCCCATTTCCACCCGACCCATTCTCTTCTCCCCCTTCTCTTTTCTTATTCCAGTTTCTTTTCCCTTCCCTCTTACGTTTGTACCCCAGGAAGGAACGTGCATGCGTCTAATACGTGCACATCACCCCACCTCTGGCTACCGAGCCTTACCGTCGTCCATCTCCACAAGTCGCCCACCACTAGAGCAACTCGTCAACCTCCTAAAAACACGCGACAAAACGCTCGTTCGAATTTTCGAACTTCACACCCCAACCTGGATCATAGCCCGCCCATTCAACCACCTCGCAACGACGCCTATGGCCACCATACCCCGCCAGAACATACCCCAAGCTCCGCCACATCCTCCACCATCATTTCCCCCGGTGCACACGCTACTACCACCCTGATCACATCACCACTTGCCTTCGACCGAACCCAAAAACACACACGCCTTAAACCCTAGTGCCGCCTCGTTCACCACACACGCACCACTAAAAATCATGATTCCATTTTTCCCGAATGCACTGCTTCCCCACCTTCCTCCACGACTAACCACGAGTCATTCCATCTCCTCGGCCGCCAGAAATCGACCCAAAACCCTTTCCCGGTCATCTCTCTCTACCTCATCCAATACACGCTTAAAAATCACCAAACACTTTTTAAAAATCATCATTTTAAGAGACACATCCACTCGTATATGCCAGAGCATTAATTATGGTAGTCGATTTTTGGTCATTTATGAGCTATCTACTGTGATTTGTACCTCTCTTCTTCTATGCTTTATAATATCAAACGAAACCAATTTTAAAATAAACTACATTCAAAAACCGACAAATTTCCTTTTGGAATCATAGGCTAAAACCCACTAGATAGAGAGAAAAAGATTTTTGAAGTGGTAAGATATCACTTTTCTAAGGAAACAGAGTGTTAATGCTTGTTACTATGAGTTTACAGGCTAAATCATACAACTATGCTGTATAAAAACTTATTTGCACATGAATACTTGACATCATAAAAATGATTTATCCAAAATTTCAAACATATAGATCCCTACATCATTCCCAGTAAGCAAAAGTTTAGCTTTAATCACCTGTATGTACACACTTCCTAGCTTTGCTTTTGTTTGATTCACTTTCTTGAAGTTTTTAAGTGCTTGATTTACTTCTTGGTTTGAGTATTTAATCTCTAAGGTATTAAAATGGCAGTTCTCTCTTTTGTTTTAATGTTTGAAAAGTTAGAATGTAAACGTGAGCTACTATAGTGCCATATATATATATATATATATATATATATATATATATAGCAATGCAGTGTACTATGCAAGCCTAGTAGCATATACCTGTACAGGCTTTCACATTTTATTATTATTTTTATTATTTTTTTTTTGGCTGATTTGATATATGTTCATGTGATTTGATAATTTATAAGTGATTTGATTTTTGTATGACTTGATTAAATGTTTTGGTATGCTTGAATTAAATGCTTGCCATGATGATGTTCCCCTCTATGTTTATATATATAATTAATTATAGGTATGCATTCATGTATATATATATGGATTTAACCACCCACTATTTTAATTTAACATACATATTTATCTGTTTACTATTTTATGTAACATATGTACATATTCATTTACTTATGTTACCATATATATTAACATACATTTAAATACACACATGTTTTACATATATAGATGTATATATATATATATTTCCATATGCACTATATTTTATGAACACATACCCACACACACACACACACATTCATAAGTTTAAAATTTTCCATTTTGGAGTTTATACACACACACACACACATATATATATATATTTCCATATACTATATTTTTATAAATATATATATATATACCTACTTATGCACTATTTTACCTAACACACACACACACATATACTTATGTATATTTTATCATCATATATATATATATATATTTACACATTATTCCCTATTTACATGTACATTTATTATATACTTATATATATTTATATTTTAAACATCATAAAACTTGTATATTATATATAGATACAAATATATGGAGATTCCACACACACTATTCTAGATGGTGGAGTTTATATACACATTTCTATAATATTTATCATATCCAGAAATTTTATTTTAACTTGAATATAGTTTTTATTCAGTATATAGATTCAGATATTTTCATTATCAGAAGATTTATCTATTCGACTAATAAAAGTTAATATTCCAATAATTAAAATCAGTTAATTGCCCAATATTCGTTGGCTAAAAATCCGGGTCGTTACATATTTTCTCAAGTTTGTAGAGCAATATAGGGATATCCTCTTTTAGTTTACATATATACGCTCGACTTTTAATGTAGTCGAACAAAGTTCTTTATAAAACAAACTCAATTCTATTATAATACTCCATACTTTTACAAGTAACAGTTCTTTAAAAACCACAGGTAATAAGTTTTCCATCATGACATGGAAATCAAGATTTTTCATCCCACTCTATATAACTTTTTTAAAGTCAACACATCTACAGAGGTTAAAAGGAATCCCATCAGGACATCTTAGTCCTTCCACTCACTTTAACACAAGTTTTGTTTACTTGTTGTCTAGCTCATAGCATGCTTTAGGTTTTTTTTTACCGTCATTAGGCTTCATATGAAGTTTGGGGCGTTTACATAATTATGCTATAGTACATCCTGAATTCACATCGTCCTTAGTTTTCCCCTTAACATTCAAAATTGTATTGAACACATTATCAATCACATTTTTTTTGTTGTGCATCGTGTCAATATTACGTTGAAGTAAGAGACCTTATCAATAAGGTAACTCCCAAAATATGCTTTATTTGCATCAATTATGAATTGTCGATTTACTTGGAATATCAGTCTGTACTCCAGTTTCATGTATCTTTTGATATTTCTTTACAAGATCATATATTTCTACGCTTGACCAAATCATTGGTGGTTATTTAGTCTTTGCTCTATTAGCTATAAAGTTTTTTTATCTCTTCTAAAAGTATGACTAACATAGAGAAAACACTGATGGCAATCGAACCATGTAATTTTCCTTCCATTCGGTAATGAAAATGCTCGTGTTTCTTCCATGCAATAAGGGAAAGCTAGACGACCAACCATACTCTAACTTGAAAGAATTGCATAAGCCAGAAAATCACCAATAGTCCATAACAAAGATGCAAACATACAGAATTTTTTTTAAATGTTGTATGTATCAATCCCTTGATGGCATAATGTTTTCAACTCTTCAATCAGTGACTACAAATAGACATCGATTTCTTATGTCGGATCATTAGGACCGGTGATGACAATAGTGAGAAACATATATAGAGTTTTCATACACATCCGCGGAGGTAAATTATAAAGTGTAACAATAAAGGAAAAGATAAGTATTTATTACCAAATTGAGAGAATGGTGAAAATCCATCCATATATAAACCAAGTCTGACATTACGGCTCTCTATAGCAAACGCGGAACAAGTCTTATCAAAATGTTACAATGCTTCTCTATCAGACGGAGGTGTCAAAATTCTCTTTCCTATGTTCTCATACTGTGCCATCTCATATGAGATGCGGTAGCAGAAGGTGCATATAACTGTTGAAGTCTAAGAGTGATGGGTAACTAATACATTCTCTTATATGGAACTTCCTTTCTTTTTTCTTGGTTTGTATCCTTTCTCATTACATATTCTGCATTTCCTAAAGTTAATGTCATCTTTTCAATACAACATGCAAACCTTTATACATGTATCTATCATTTGGTACGACAGACCGAAAATGGACATAAGTTTTTTCACTTTATAATGACTATAGCACATAAGATTATTGGGTGGCCTATGTTGTTTTGCAGCTTGTGTAACTACTGTAAATCTAACTTATGTAAGGTTGAATTTTGATTTCATAATAATGTATTCAGTGGTTACTAATAATCCAGTTTTTCTTTTACAACCATCCCACAAAGGCCTCTTAGCAACATCCAATAAATCTTAGATTCTTTTCGCTTCCAAAGTCGGTTCTTCTTCGACATTTACGACTTCAACATCAACTTGAACGATAGAGAACATTGATCATGCTACATCTTCTACCATATCTTCTATTGGATTCGCCATAACATAATCATTATTCACCTCGTCCTCTGACATTATAGGATTAGGTGCAACAAATTCTCCACGACGATCCCACAAATAATAATCTAGCACAAAACCAACTTAGCACAAATGTACTAACCATATATGCTTTTCAATGCTTCAAATGTTTGCATTTATGACCTACGTCATTTCCATTATTAGACTTAGCGAATCTAATAAATTCATGTACACCATTGTAGAAATGTTCCTTCACTGAATCTTTCATACCAGTTCGCTCTTCATACCTCCAACTACGGTCGACAAAATAATTGAACATTTTTCTTAATTTAAAAATATATGTTAGAAATTTTAAAAGCACTTCACTATCAAAAAGTGTAAGCATAACTTTGCATCCAAGGAGTGTTTTGTTATTGTTTTGTATTTTCTAAAATTAATTAAAGCCTTTTGGGACTAAATGGACTTTAATTTTGCCCCTTATTTTTAAATAAACATTATATCTATTTCTTAATTTTTACAAATCGATTTTTGTAGAATATTTGTTTCAAAAGCAATTTATTATTTAAAACTATTTCCAAAAAGACACACACAAATTACAATTTTACTAAGTACAAATTAAATTTTAAACCATATTTTAAAATTCATTGAACTATTTAAATATTTTATTAACTAAATTTTAAATTTTAAACCATATTTTATAATTCATTTAACTATTAAAATATTTTATTTAGCTATTTTATAAACTAAAATTTGAAGTTTGCAAAAAGGCACACTAATTAATTAATCCCTAAAATAACTTTATTTTATAATTACCACCGACACTTACAATTAACACACACTAATTAATTAACATAAAATTATGTTTAATTGTAAGCTTTATATTTAACATGTTTACTATTCAACCATACATATTAGCCCTAAAATTATTCTAAATTATAATAAACAACCAAATACACTAATCAACATACATATTAATTAATAATTATATACTAATTTTTGGATTTTAAATTAACCCTAATATATAATTACAAATTAAACAATTACATCACTAATTAATATCCCCAAATTAAGCAATACACAATTATCACCAACTAATATGCAATAATCATCATAGTTAAACCCATAACAATACAAAATTAGCCCCAAATCCGAAATTAGGGTTAATAATTTACCAAATTTAAGATGAAGACGGGGAGGAAGGAGATTCTGATGAGTTGCGGTGGCCTTTGGCGACGACAACGAGTGGCGGCGAGTTTCAGAGCTATCGACGATTAGGGTTTTGTTTTTGTTTTAGGAAGATTGAGAGATTGTGGAATGAAGAAATTAGCGTTGTCGGGTGCTCTATATACCTGACATGTCGTCGGCTAATGACGGCATGTCAATTTCGTATTTTATTTTTATTTTTTGTTATTCATATTATGTTTTAAAAATGTTTAAAAATACTAATTTATTTTCTAAAAAATAAAAAAGATATTTTAGCACATCCATTCAACCAAAGGACGGCTTGTGATCGGTTAAATTAATACCTTCGATAATCTATGTCATGGAATTTGAATATTCATCATTAGTGAAAATCTTACTCGCATGACTAATCTATACATTAAGCAACTTCGATAAAGTTGATTGTGTGTAACATAATTACGAATTAATTTTTTTTAAACCATTCGGTAATAGTCATGAATTTTAAATGTATTTAGTATAATAAAATTATATAAATTAAAATATTCGATAGAAAAATAAATTTGTTAGACCTTATGTCGATCTAAAGTACTTCGAACCTATTTCCAAAAGATGATTAAAAAATAAAGAACTATAGGATGTCGATCTTGAATTTTAAATTTATAGCCGTTCGTCGACATTAAGACTAAAAGCCCTTCGTTCAAAGGCCAAAAAGAGACCAAATCCGAACCACTGATACTTTGTAATGTGTTAATCCAATCTGTATGGTTGGATTCGTAGAAAAAATGGCCAAAGAAAATAAACTCGAAATAGGTCATTTTGTTAGGAGTTGTATAAGAGTAGATGTGTGTTGGACCAAAACCCTTAAAAAATAGCCCTAGGATTACACGGACACTTATAGTACACCATATCTCACATAGCGTGGAGTTAAAGTTAACTGCACATGATCACTATATATTAAATGTGACGCCCCACCTCTATACTCACATTAGCCAAGGACACTACGGAGTAATGCCGTCGACTAGCACGAAGAATAAGGCTGTTAAGGAGCGACCATCTGTGTAATTGCTTTGTGCGAGTACCGATATGTCAGATAATATAACTTACATTTCATTTCAAGAGGAAATCTGACATATCAAATACAAACTCAAAGCTACCACACAATGGCTAGTTCGGAAACAAATATAGAAATAAACATAACACAAATCAGTCACAGATATTCATATCACAAGACGGAAACAGATATGAATATAACACATAGAAATGTACATCAAAGTAGTGGTCAAACAAGATTCACTACATCACAAATGAATAGATACAAGTGCTAGACAAAAGAATAATTATACATCAAGGAGTCTATATCTCAAATGTATACTAACAAAAACTACTATGCTAAAGTAGTTAACCAAAAGTCAGGTGATGAACCCTGATTATTTAAGAAGAAAATAATAAACGGATCAGTCTAGCTATAAATATCAAATAAAATGAGATAGGATAAGAGATATCACAAAAACGTATGATAACAATAATGCCATATTGTGACAAGTATACATCAAATAACAACAAAAATCATACAATGTCTCAAGAATCTCAAAGCACCAAAAATAATGTCATATTCTTTAAATTATTCACCAAAACACAAATATTGACAAAAAATATCAATGTCAATTGCAGTAATCGGTGAAGCACAAATTCTAGAAATCATCAACTAGAAATCCAGAAATCACAAAATGGAGGAAGGCCTATCACAAACGGAAGCATGAAAACTCACCAACACGTGTATCACAAACAGAACGCTATCCCATGGTCGCTAACCATAAAGCCGGTGCAACAGCGTAGTGCAATAACGGTACGCTCGAGGAACCTGAAACTCAAATATTTCGGAACAACGACGTAGTGCAATAACGGTACGCCCGATGAACCCGAAACTCAAATAATTCAGAACAACGACGTAGTGCAATAACGGTACGCCCGATGAACCCGAAACTCAAATAATTCGGAACAATGACGTAGTGCAATAACGGTACACCCGATGAACCCGAAACTCAAATAATTCGTAACAACGACGTAGTGCAATAACGGTACGCCCGATGAACCGAACTCCATAAAGCCCGTAGGTCGCTAGCCTATAAAAATGAGACGAAACTCAATAGAACGAGGTACAGTCCTCCACGTGGACAAAGAGACATCGCATATCGCTAGTCTAAACCATAAAATGATCATCATCGATCATCAAGAAGTGTCGATTACACTAAGCTAGTAAATAAATGAGTTTAGCTTCATGTCCCATAACCACTGGCTTAACTTAAATATTTACGAACAAATTGTAGATTTCCACTCGAAAGTTGTCACAAGAGTTCAATCGAACAAGTCCAAGAATTAACCGACGAAGTAAACGCAAGCGTCTCATACCACTTGTTTTACTGAGCCGTTTAATTAGATTTCTCATACGAATGAGGTAAAGGTTTGTATATACTAATAGATTGGAAAACGATTTTATAAACGAGCTTTGTATTTAAAAGTAGTGTTGAAATCGTGGTTGTGAAAGAGTTTGTGTATTTACTACTAGTATAGAAACCTTTGTATTTTAAAGTGACAAATCACAGAAATGATTGTAGAAACAATCAATCACCAAAAATTCACATACAAAGATGTGAATCAAATCCAAAGAAATCGATACCAAATTCATCAAAATGGATATTCCCAAAAATCCCAAAAAGAAGCCATCAAGGTCGATAAAAGTGATAACAACTAATTGGAGCAACTAAAATCAATAAACAATGGAAATTAAATCAAGAAAAGCCTAAACAGGCGAAGATACACAGTTCCAGACGTCTGGAGGGGTCCATCCAGACGTCTGGATTTAGGTTCTGGAAATTCCAGAAAAACCCTTCCAGACGTCTGGTTTGGCAATCCAAACGTCTGAAACCCTTTCAGACGTCTGAAATTATAATTCAGACGTCTGAAATTAGTCTCTGCCCTTTTTTTTATTAATCTGCGTCCATATATTTTTGCTCCAGGTCCAAACCAGATGTCTGGACTTGGTCACCAGACGTCTGGTCACCTGGTCTGGGCAACAATTTGCCTAGGCCAAAGTGGCCAAAACGTATCGGAAGCGATCAGACGAGCAACGACGACTAAGGATTTATGCCAAGCGACAACCCAGCCTTAAAGGCTCTTCGATACACCCCAAATATCAATGTCTAAACATCCATTGTAGGATTTTCATAAAATTGGACCAAAACACCAAAATTTGGAAAATTCACCAAATCAATTCAAATTAAAAGCAAATGATTATGCACAAATGTTAGGAATTCATACCTAACAACAATGATAGCTATAGACATAGATGTGAGTTAAAGAACTCACCTTTAAACCCAAAACAACAAATGAGAAGCTTTGAAATCAAAAGAAAGATCAACCACACTTCAGCTTCAACTCAAGAAGCTCCAATCTAAGATTACAACGAATATTTCCTAAGTTAGGTCATAGGAAATTTCTGAAATTGGAGAGAGATGGAGATGGAGAAGACGAAGAGGATGCTTACCTAAGCTTCTCTTTGATTTTGGAGCAAGAACTTGAGTTTCCAAATCAAACTAGGGTTTGGAATTTCTATTTCCAATTATTTTCCCCCATTTCTCTTGAGCTTGAATGTTAGGAAAAGGAATGAGTGAATGAAGAGGAGTTGAGTGGAGTGTTAGGGTATTCAGTTGGGTTAGTGGGCTGAAACCCAAACCCAAAGCCCAAAATTAGAAAATAGCAAAATTCTACTCAACTCCAAATATATCGATGTTTATACTCAAAAAAGTTGTAAACGCCATTTTGGACTCAAAGGAAGTGGTCTTGAGTCCCAATTCAACAGTTTACAAAAAGTAACATTTTGGACTTTAATCCGATTAACGATGCTATATTTAAATAAAACATTTAAATATACAATCGTAAAATATGCAGGTTGTTACATTAAACATGTACTCATTCATCAGACTTTTGTCTGACCCATCGTTTTTCGTCTTTTCCCCACCACGGGTGGATAGAGCAGCAGGTGATTAGCCAATTCTTTGTACTTGAATAGGCGAGCTCGTCTTTGGAGTTGCTCGTTATCATATTTACTCTTCATGTAGCTATCTATCTTATCAGTACATTTTATTTTCGATATCAAAATTAGAGTGATATTTTCTATGTACCCTGTATTGGATCACGTACTGATTTTTTGAGACTGTGCTTTTGGTGTTTTCTGAGATGGATATTTTCAATATTATATATTTTGTTCCTTCCGCTGTAAGTTCTTAATGTATAGTATATCTTAGATTATATTTGTTTTTTAGTCTCTGTAATGTTATAATAATCGATACCTTGAATTTCTTGGCATGATACGAGTCCGAAAGTCACTCTAAACTTTGGATCGATGTGTTAGGAGATGCAGGTTGTCACGGTTAGTATCAAAGTATAGGTTCAAAGTTCCTTAGGGATTAGTGATGTGCACATAAATGTGCATATTTTTACTACCATATTTAATATAATTTAATTAAATAAATGAGCATATAGGGTATTTTAACATGTTTAAACCAAAATCCAAATTATTTTCAAAACTTCATTTATTCATTTTCATATAGGGGAAAAATGGTCAGTTTTGTGCATATATTAATTTGAGAATATTTATTTGCACATTTTATTTTTATTTGTAGGAAAATTGAATGGAAATTACAAGAGGCTTCATGTATTCATGCATGCACAAGAGAAAGAAGCAAATGAAGATGGAAATAAATCAAGTCATGCAACATAGAGGACCCCACCTACCCACTTACCATGATCCCCTACTAAGAGGTAATGCACATGGTTAAAGCTATATGCATATTTAAATGGAGGATTATGCTCACGCTAATGATTTCTAGGAGGTTACATTTCCTAAGAGTGTATTTTGGTTAGTCCCCAAAAATATTGATTAGGGTTTCAAACATGTATAAATACCCTTATGTTTCATGTAAAAGCTCTTAGTCACCCTTGTAGTTAGTTTAGTTTTAGGCTAAAAAATAAACGAAAAAAAGTCTCTTTTCTTTTTCATGGCTACTTTGCCATTTTCTTTCATGCAATTTTCTTTCATGCAATGTTAATTCATTCTCTTTTCTATTTACATGCTCTCTTTCTTTTCATGTTAGTAGTGTATATCTTTTTATTTATGCAAGTAAATTAGTTTTTATTTTATTTTAATTAGCTCTCTTCTTACTTGCTTGCATTTTTCTCTTGTTTATGTTTATGTTTATGTTGCAATCTACATTTTTTGAAATGATAACAAATATGAGTAGCTAAACCCCTTCAATTTAGGGTAATGAAGCTCTCTTATCATATAGATTCAACATAATTTGCTCATTTATATTCTCTTTTTGTGCTTAATGGAAAGTTGGATGTTGATATAAGTTTATTAATGAATTTGATAGTCTATGATGTAAATCACATATAGGCTATTCTTACTCAAATAAACAGAATTTACATCATCATCTAACTAATTGATTTTGGGAAATGGATTAAGAATCAGAATTTGATGGTTTATGTTACTAATTCAATAGTAAATAAGTCATGCTTAAAATAGATTTTATTTTTAATTTCATTGTCATTTTCATGAGAGTTGAATAGTGAGTTTGGGGGGTGTGTTATAGTTTGATGGTTTATGTTGAGCTAATTAATAGCACAAATATTTCATACTTATGATAAACACATAAATTAAATTCACTAATGATAAAAAAGAAAGATCATAATTTCATGTTGTGTTGATTTATGTGATCATGAGAGTGGATTTTCTCTATATTGTCTTTTAATCTCATAGTTTTTATTCACTTTTGTAGTAGTTAGTTTTTGCAAATTTTTTGTAGTTAACAACACTCTCAAATTCTTGGTTTAATTTGATTGAGTAGAAATTTTAAAATCACTTTCAATTCCCTACGGGTCGACCCATACTCGCCACGTACTAGAATTGTACATCGTGCGCTTGCGGTTGTTTTTAATTTAAATTTTTTCGACTATTTTTCTAATCCGATAGAAAGTTAGCCGGTTAAACAAGTTTTTGGCGCCGTTGCTGGGGAGTTAATTTGATTTTATTTTTATTCTTCGAATTATTGTTGTTTGCTTTTATTATGTATTTGTTTTGTGCGTTAACTTGCATTTTTAAAAAATTAAGTGTTGTGTTGTGTGATTGTTGTTTGCCTTTTGCTTTCATTATGTTTGTGTGTTTGTTTTCTATTTTCATTTGCAATTGCATATTTAATACACACACACACAACTTCATTTGAAAAATAATTTTTTTTTATTCCAATTCATTTTCTTTTACGATTTTGCATTTACAACTCATTTTTACAATTTTGCATTTACATTTCATTTTTTTTACAAATTTCCCTATTCACATTTGATTGTGAACAAACTGAAACAAACTTCTCTGCACTTCACTGTGCTACCTACACTATGCTACTGACCTAACCACTGACCTGCTTCATACCATACAAACTTCAAACCATATCAAACTTCATACCATATAACTTCAAACTTCATCTCACCACATACTCACTTCCTTACCATCATCCCCTGTCAACAAAAAGTAAGCAAGCATCAGCACATCCACACCCTCTGCCTTCCTCTCTACAAAGACCCCGACCACCTCTTCTACCACCTTCATCACAAAAAAATCCACTTCACTTAGCCTCCCTACAAATCAATTCATCACTACCATTATGCACACTTCACTGTGCATGTGCACAGTCCAAGCTACTACCCCTAGCAACAGCCACTGCTTGCAATTCATCATTGACAACAACCCCTACTACCCCATATTAACAATAGTGCAACTACCACCTCTGCTTGCTTCAAACCACTTCACTACATCAGGCCTCCATATCATCTTACTACTACCATCTACTTGCTAACCACTACTTGACCATCAAAACATCATCAAACTTCAATTTCACTGCTCTTCCCAATCAAAACTGTCACATACCTTTATATCACCTGTCATAAAACAACTTACTTCACTCCACAGTGCACAATGCTACCCATAACCAAACCAAACACCTGCCCATCCCCTTCTCCAAACCAAAACCATACACACTGTACAGTGACACAATTATCCCCTACCTCAACATTTCAGCACAGCAACCTCCTGCCTTCAACTTCCAGTGCATACAACAACTTACTCCTCGTACATCTACCATACTTCCCTGCCTACTCACCACTAACCTCAAACATCATCTCATCTCCACTCAATTCCTCCACCACATTTCTGTCACTGCTGTCATACAAAATTCCATTAACATACCCTCGCAACATCTCCTTATAAAAAAACTGTGCATGTCCAAACAAACATCCATCCACTACTATACAAACAAACATCTGTGCACATATCAACACAGCTATACAACACTTCAATCCATACACTTCAATCCATCCATCAGTAAGCTCCCTCACACCTCACTGCTATACAACACTACTATACATCAGTGCCAACTACCTCCCACAATAACTATCACCAATCACCAGACCACATACACTACCATTCATTGTGTGCTTGTCAACTTCATTTATTTTCTAAATTGTTTCAATATAGTGATAAACATAGTAGTGCACATTCATCACCAAACCATTCAATCTACCAATAGCAACTCCAAATTGTACATACTTCAACAGTGCCCATCACTGTCATACACAACTTCCTCCATACCTTCATTCATTGCTACTCAACTACCAACCTTCTGCCTCAATTGCTTCACTTCCTTACCCACCTTATCAAACAATCCACTTCTCTACAACACCCACTACCTTCATCTTCGTTCACCCATCTACCTGATGCCACCAGAGCACAGACCACAACCCATTCAACAGAACCATCATCTGATAAATCCCCTTTCCATTGCCTTAACCATTCAATAGCTGTCAACCTTGCTTCATCACCCACCGCAACTGCAACCTGAGCAATTCCATCCAATCACCTCAACTTCGACACCACATCCATTAGCTTCTCCTCAAACTGAATCCCACCAACGCCTGAAATCGAGAACCAAATGAACATTGAATCCCGAAATCGAATAACAACCCGAAAATTTCATCTCTAGTTGCGAATTTACAGTTGATTGAATCTTGAATTGAGAATTTAGAATTTTGATTTGGGAATTTGAGTGCTTTGGATAAAAAAATTGTGTGATTTGTTTGAACACATGTGTTTGGATATAAAAAAAATTTGATATAGCAGGCTAGGGTAATGTACTTTTTTTTAGAAAAGAAAGAATGAAATTCAGTTGGGTTGGGCTGAGTTACTTGGTCTTGCTTTACCAATTGTTGAGTTAGAAGATAATTGTTTTATTTTGTTTTATAAGTTGAGCTGTTTTGTTTAGTTAAATTTTCATTTTCTATTGAATTCTTCTTGATCTTAAAAAAAGAGTAGTTTTAAATTTCATTTGGCAAGTGATATTGGTTTTATTTGTTTTAAGTTTCTTCTTTTGATATATAAAAAGATTAAAAAAACTGCATATATTGTGTTTTTAGTTTCAGGTTGCAAAAGCAGAAAATAAAAAAAAGGAGATTAGCTTGCTAAAAAAAATAAACTGCTTTGCTTGCTTATATAAAAAAAAATCGCTGCTTTAAAATAAATTGCCAATAATTCTGCACGCTCTGGTATCGTGCCCATAACCCTTATTTTTATTTATTTTTGCATTGTTTGTTGGCTTGCATTTAAAAATATATATATATATATATATATATTCAAAAACAAAAACAAAAACAAATTTCATTCGTAGTTGCATCGTTAAATCATGTTTATTTTTTTTTTTGCATTCATCTTATCTTGTTTTTATTTTCTAAGGACAACACCCAAATCCACATAAGGTGGGGAAGTTCATCACCTCTTCCTTGTCCACAAATTGCATTTCATCCTATAATTTGCTAATAATAACGGTTAGACATCGGACTTAAGGGTGTCACGAACTCACCCAGGACTTATTTGTATCTTGACAAGTTGTCTTCTTTGAACAATTTGTCTTTTTGGTGTCTAGGCTACGGCAGAGCAATAATTGGTTATAAATATTACAGTGATTCTTAAATATTATACTGATTGTTTTTCTGAAGGTACTTAAACCTTCGGTTGCATTGCTACGGTGATTCGTGGTGCACCGATAAATCATGTATATTACTTGGCTGAGAACTATCTTGTTGGATTAAGACAAACTGCGATTATACAATTTTGGGTTACGAGCTACTAAGGACAACAAATTTGTAATTAAGTCATTTACATTCATTTAGTCGCATTAGTTCATGCATATTTAAAAAAAATTCAAAATCCAAAACAAAAAAACAAAAAAATTACAAATTTTCCTTATCTTAGTTTTTTAAATATTTTCCTTTGAAATTTTTCAATCAAAATCAAAAATCCAAAAAAAAAAATTAAGTTAGTTTTTTTTACGAAAAACAAAAATCCAAAAAAATAATAATCTTTTCAAAAACAAAAACAAATTTTTTTTTGAAAAATCCAAAAATCAAATTTCCCTTTTGAAAAATAAATTCCTTTTGGTAAATATTTTTCCTTTATAAAAAAAACAGTCTGAATTTTCTTATTCACAAGAATATTACAATAGTTGTGAAAATCAATATAATCCACATAATTTCACACCAAATTATTATGGATATTTTAATGACAACTATTGTATAAACAATTCGAATTTTGAACCTCAAAGTTTTCAAAATGATGACCAACCCTCAAATCTTGAAAAGAGTATTGAAACGATTTGGTCTTTACTTGAAGAACGAAATAAAATGATAAATAATTTGAGTAATCTGTGCAACAACTCAAGTCAAAGTTTTCAAAATAGTCAAAATATGAATTCACTTCAAAATTCAAATGATTTCGAGTATAACTCATGCCAATACAATTTCGAAGTCCAAAATGAAATTCAAAGTCAAAATGGAAATGTGAACCACTTTTTAAATAATTTTTGCAACAAGAATAATCTCGATTATGGTAAAATGGACAATTTTTACTCTAAACAATTTCAAATTGAAAATTCTCAAATTAATAATTATAAATTTGATTTTGTTGAGCAAATGAAATGAAATGAGAAAAATCACACGGATTTATTGTTTGAAACATATATGAAACAACGTGAGAAACAAAATCAAATCCTAGCATGTGACGAGTCAAATAATAATCCACCTTTTACCTAAATTGACGTTTTTCAAATAACAACTTTTGAAATTTAAAACGACAATCTTAATAAAGTTGTTGAAACTGCAATAATGAAGTTGGATTTCAATTCTTTTGAAAGTATGGAACCAAATTTAAAATCCGATCTTCCTTTTTTCAATTTTGAAAATTTGAATGCAACAACTTTAGATTTTGAAATTGATACAAGAAATGAAGTTGTTGATAATCCAACAAAGGAAGACGAATTTAGTGAACACAAATTCTTTGGACTTTTCGAAGAAGAGTTGTTAAATTCTGAAGGGATATATTTAAATCACCATTTTGATTTTAAAATCAATAATTTTGAAGAATTTGTCAATAATGAGCTTGAATTTAAATTTGGTCAAAATAAACTTAAACTTCAACCAATTGTTCTATCTACCCCAAAAATCATCGAAAGTAAAACAACTCATACGATTTTTAATAAAACCACATTCGTTTTTCCAAATCAACATTCAACTTTAAAATCTTTTTTGGTTTGGTTTTCTGTACTTAAGCTACGTCTCTCATACTTGACGAGACAAACGAATTGGTCTTTGGAAGACCATTTCATTTACCGTTTAATGGTATATTTTCTGATGTCGTGTAAATAATAGTCATTTCATTTTCATGTAAATATAGGTCATATTTTTATTTTTATTTTCTCCTTTCACTTGGGTTGACTGTGGGGACACGGTCAAAATCGAATGTGGGGGGAGTCTCATCTTCTTTTTGATTTTTCATGGTTTATATTTTGCAAAACTCAAAAAAAAAATTAAAACACAAAAAAGCAAAAAAATACATAAAAAACCCCAAAACAAATTTTCTTTTTTTTAGCATTTTGATTTATTTTTGGAGAAACACTATAAGATAAGTATAGGTTTTGGTTATTAAATTGAAAATTTTGAAAATTTATTTGTCTCAACAAAAATAAAGTTTGATTACAAGTAACGATGGTTTAACTAGTATATAGGAAGGTTCATGGGTGATAATTATGAAGCATATCTTAATGGAAAATCTTTGTTTAAAGAAGTGGTGAATTTAATGTAAAGGATATAACATTTTTTATCTTCTAAGTTAAATGGTGCTAAAATGATTTTGCAAAACTCACTCTTTATTAAAAAAACAAAAAAAAATATAGAAAAAAATTAAAAGAATATTTTTTTTGTACATATGTATATATCTTATTAACACCTAGAGTCATGTGTTCATACACAAGTGTGTCCACTCGCCATGCTCTGCACCCTTCTCACTAAGCCCGAAAGGCCGTGCATAATCGGTATATTTGGCCTCAGTTTATCTGAGTTAGGTGTATGTATAAAAAAATTCTTTCGTTAATAACGCCTACCGTCGATAGGTGTACATACTTGTGCGTGCACTTGCCATGCTCTGTATTCTCCTCTCATAATCCCGCAAGGCAGTGCATGGGTAATATATCTGGCCTCGGTTTTCTGAGTTAGGCATATGTAAATATTGTTAATATCAATAAAGTTTTCAAATAAAGAGAGAGTAAGCAATTGAAATCCAAGCATTATTTTCACTTATTTGATTTGACTTGACTTGTTATTTAAAAGAAATAAAAATACCACTTTGAAAAACTTTGATCATCAACTAAGAATCCATTTCATAGTTGCACTATGTTATCAACCAAAACAACTAGCCAAACTAGAGTCTAATTATGATGAAAACTTATTTTTTATTGAAAATTTTGATGAGTAAAAGGACTTAAGTTCCTTGATGATGACCAAAACTTATATTTAACTTATTCGTGTCAATTTGAAAGTAAAATTTTCAGTTGTAAATATTTTCAAAAACTTGCATTCATATCTTTGTAAATAAATCTTGCATTTAGGAATTTTACATTTCGTATTTGGATTTTGTGGGTAGTATCCACTGAAAACCCTCACGAGACAACATCATCCTACTAGGGACACCTAGAGGTTTAACGGCTTGTTGCGCTCAATGCAATCGTGCTTCCTACGAAAACGGATTTATCTTAGTTTTAGTTTATTCGAGGACGAATAAAAAGATAAGTGTGAGGGTATTTGATGTGCACGTAAATGTGCATATTTTTACTACCATATTTAATCTAATTTAATTAAATAAATGAGCATATATGGTATTTTGACATGTTTAAACCAAAATCAAAATTATTTTCAAATCTTCATTTATTCATTTTCATATATGGGCAAAATGGTCATTTTTGTGCATATTTTAATTTAAGAATATTTATTTGCACATTTTATTTTTATTTGTAGGAAAATTGGATGGAAATTACAAGAGGCTTTATGTATTCATGCATGCACAAGAGAAAGAAGCAAATGAAGATGTAAATAAATCAAGTCATGCAACATAGAGGACCCTACCTACCCACTTACCATGATCCCCTATGAAGAGCTAATGCACATGATTAAAGCTACCTGCACATTTAAATAGAGGATTATGGTCATGCTAATGATTACTTGAAGGTTACATTTCCAAAGAGGGTATTTTGGGTAGTCCCCAAAAGTACGATTATGGTTTCAAATATGTATAAATACCCCTATGTTTCATGTAAAAGCTCTTAACCTCCCCTTTAGTTAGTTTAGTTTTAGGTTCAAAAATAAACAAAAAAAATTCTCTTTTCTTTTTCATGGCTACTTAGCCATTTTCTTTCATGTAACTTTCTTTAATGCAATGTTAATTCATGCTCTTTTCTATGTACATGCTCTCTTTCTTTTCATGTTAGTAGTGTAGATCTTTTATTTATGCAAGTAGATTAGTTTTTATTTTATTTTAATTAACTCTCTTCTTACTTTGCTTGCATTTTCCTCTTGTTTATGTTTATGTCGCAATCTACATTTGTTGAAATGATAACAAATATGAGTAGCTAAACCCATCAATTTAGGGGTAATGAAGCTCTCTTATCATGTAGATTCAACATAATTTGCTCGTTTATGTTATCCTTTTGTGCTTAGTGGAAAGTTGCATGTTGATGTAAGTTTTTTAATGAATTTGATAGTCTATGATGTTAATCACATATAGGCTATTCTTACTCAAATAAACACAATTTATATCATCATCTAACTAATTGATTTTGGTAATGGAAGTGGATTTAAAATCAAAATTTGATAATTTATGTTACTAATTCAATAGTAAATAAGCCATGCTTAAAATAGATTTTATTTTTAATTTCATTGTCATTTTCATGGGAGTTGAATAGTGAGTTTGGAGGGAGTGCTATAGTTTGATGGTTTATGTTGGGCTAATTAATAGCACAAATATTCCATACTTATGATAAACACATCAATTAAATTCACTAATGACCAAAAAGAGAGACCATAATTTCATGTTGTGTTAGTTTTTGCAATTTTTTGTAGTTAACAACACTCTCAAATTCTTGGTTTTAATTTGATTGAGTAGAAATTTTAAAATCACTTTCAATTCTTTGACCCATACTTGCCACATACTACAATTGTATGCCATGCGCTTGCGGTTTTTTTAATTTAAAATTTTTCGGCTATTTTTCTAATCCCATAGAAAGTTAGTCGGTTAAACAACTAGGACCGTATTGAGAGAACGTACTTGAAAAGTTTTTGGAAAAATGGGTTTTTGAAAATACATATGTATAAATAATGGTTTTTGAAAAGCTTTCCAAATATTTTACACATATCGTAATCTCCATTTTATGTGCCTATGATATCTTTGATTCATTCCTATGTTATCTCTCTTATTCGTACCTATACTTTATGTGAAAAGTTGCTAATAAAATTCTTAAATTCACAGATAGAAGATGAACAATCCCGAAGGTTCAAGCTCAAGTGATGCAGCCAGGGTTCCAGGCGTAAACATTCCTATTTGGTTTCACCTGTATCTTCAGGCGAGGGGATATGTCAAGCTTAATCCCACTAGAAGATCCGCGAAGAGAGAGATGGGTGTTGTTCCTACCCACCCATCTGCCACAGATTTTCCTAAGCTATGCAAGGATTTCGCTAATCTTGAAGGAATGCCATATGTGGGGACTGACTGATATGTGGATTCGAGGGCATGGATCCATACATATGCGAGGATTCTTGGCTTAATGGATTTGGCTGATGAGGTAAGGAGACAGTTAGCTGCATGGCAGTTATATGGAATGGCCTTTAGTTGGTAGGAGGTAGTTGAGGCTGAGACGGATGGCGGAGAGATCACTTGGAGAGAGTTCCATAGGCAATTCAAGGTGAAGTTTCCTTCTAGGGCGGAGGAAGGTGTGCAATGGGAAAAGTTTATTCACTTGAAGCAAGCAGTTCAGTCTATAAAAGAATATGTTAGTTCAACGAGCTAACTAGATTTGGGATGGGGCTGATTGACACCCCGCGTAAAAAGGCCATAAAGTTTACTAAAGAGCTGAACCACTCTCTTCAAGGTTTAGCTCAGAGTCACATTCCTATGGGTGCTACGTATAGTGGGAATGGCCTTGTTGAATATCATCTCCAAGGATGAAGCTAAGGAAGAAGAACCCAGGAAGGATGGAGGAAAAGTGTAGCTGAACCAGTGTAAGGGAGGAGGTGGACCTAAAGAAAAGATAAGGAAGCATGATATGCACTATTGGAAGTGTGGTAGGAAGGAGCATTTTGCCAAGAAGTGCAAACCAAAGGGTTCAAAGGTCAAGTGATATAACTGCAATAGGTATGGGCATATGAAGCGAAAGTATCCAACACCTCAAAAGGCTTCTACTCAGGTGGTTCCGACTTATGCACTGGAGGCAGTCCCTAGGTCGAGTGCGCAGCTAGTGGTGGAAAAGGGAAAGAAAGTAATGACCGAAGGTGTGTTGACTTTATCCGGTTTATCTATTCGCACATTATTTGACACTGGGCTTTACGATTTTTCATTTCTAGTAGACTTGTGGATGAGTTGCACTTGGACACTTGCATAGTTACAAACCTTGTAGTTGTGTCAAACCCCATAAGAGGATCGGCCTATTTGTCTATGTTATATAGGGGTTTGAAGTTGTTCATTTTAGGGGTCTAGTTTCATTGTGATGCCTTTGTCTTGGGATTGTCTAGATTTTTGTTTATATTAAGCATGGATTGGATGATGATGTATAAAGCTATTTTAGACCGATAAGAAGGTCGTTAGGTTGAGCATGTGTTGTGGACGTAGTCTGGAGGTTTATTGTGATCCTCGACAGTTACGTTGAGCTACTTATATTAAATAGTCCTATCACATGACGAGCTTATTTTAGTGCCTGTAGTTAGAGATTCCCCAGATATTTTTGCTGAGGTTATCGATCTTCTTCCCTAAAGAGAGATCGAGTTTAAGATCTGTCTTGTTGAGAATGTCAGACATGTCACTTTACCGTTAAGGCATATGGCTCCAAAGGAGAGGCGCAAGTTAAACAAGCAAATAAATGAGCTGTTGGAGACTATGTTATGAAAAGCGCGCTTAAGTGTCGCTTAAGCATTAAATGCTTGTTAAACGCTTAATTTTTTTGAAAAAACAATATAATTAAAAGATGAGCAATTAAACATGCTTAATTGGCGCTTATATGCGCTTCGCTTAAGTTTAAAGAACCATTAAGCAAAAAGGTATTATTTTGAAAATATAAGGAAAATGAATTATAGCAAAAATGCCACATTCCTAATAAAATTTTCTCGTTTTTCTATCATATGGGTCAATGTATGGTTAGTTGTTTTTTGCATTAAGATATGATTATGTTTATTTGCCAAATATGCATAGTTTGTACCAAACCTGAGTATGCATACCTTTAGTGAATAGCAAAAGCCAAATCTAGCTTTTGTAACCTATGAATTTATATGTTAAACTTTATTTTTTTGATCAACCTGTGAGTACATAGATGATGCACTTAATATAATCTTCTTACATAAATTTATATTGGTACGAATAATTTATACTAAAAAATTAAGCAGTGCTTAGGCGATGCTTAAGCGGCGTTTAAGCGACATACGTGAAGCGAAACTTCTCGCCTCGCCATGCTTAGCGCTTAATATAACATAGGTTGGAGAAGGCTTTTACCAGGAGGAGCATTTCTGAGTGGAGAGCACCAGTCGTCTGAGGAGCATTTCTGAGTGGAGAGCACCGGTCGTCTCTGCCACTAAGGCAGATGTTTCTCGGAGACTCTACGTCAATTATAGGGAGCTGAATAAATGGACAAAGAAGAATCGGTATCCACTGTCCCGTATAGATGATCTCTTTGATCAATTAGTTGGAGCTAAGGTGTTCTCATAACTTGACTTGGCTACTTGATTTCATCAGTTGCATGTAGCTGAGGACGGTATCCAGAATACAACCTTCCAAACACCTAATGGACTTTATAAATGGTTAGTCATGCCCTTCGGACTGACCAATGCACCCGCATACTTTGTGAAAGAAAACAGGGATTGAATAATATGAATATTTAACTAAGTTATAACTTGTGTGGAATAAAGTTAAAAAATAAAAATACTAAACAGTAAAGTGCATCAGATATTTTTATACTGGTTTGAACTTTCCATTCTACGTCTAGTCCCAGTCTTCTTCTAGATTTAACCAACACCCTCACTTCGTCTGGAGGAATAGACACATGAGCAGTAAAACATGATTTTAATACACTTGCCTAAGCAGTCGAACATGACTTCAATACTTTTGCTTGAGCAGCAGAACATGATTTCAACTCCAAATGTAGTAAACAATTGACTTCGTGTACTCTAAATAACACGTATGAGTCGATATAGTACAACCTTCGTATAGTCTTTTTTGTAAGTGGTATAGCATTTATTTATGAAGAATTGGAAGTATATGGTAACGACCTATCTTTTCGACCCTCAAAATTCGATACTAATATATCCACGGTATTCACATGCCGAGCATTCGAGTGCCAAAAAGATATATTGTTAAGGTGAAAGAAAGAAAAGATATAACATAATCTCACATCGTGATGAATAATATATAATATCTAAATGATCTTAAAAAAACAAACTTTAATATTCATACAACAATCAAAGTCTACCTATCATCAGTCTGGACAGTTACAACATCCCGTCCTTACAAATGCTGATAAATATAAGCAAGTAATGCAGCTGAAATAAAAGTACGAAAATACGTCTTGGAGGCATCCAGCTTGTAACAACCCGCATATTTCACGATTGTATATTTAAATGTTTTATTTAAATATAGCATCGTTAATCGGATTAAGGTCCGAAATGTTACTTTTTATAAACAGTCGAATTGGGACTCGAGACCACTTCCATTGAGTCCAAAATGGCGTTTACAACTTTTTTGAGTATAAACATCGATATGTTTGGAGTTGAGTAGAATTTTGCTATTTTCCTATTTGGGCTTTGGGTTTGGGTTTCAGCCCTCTAACCCATCTTAATACCCTAACTCAACTCCTCTTCATTCATTTCATTCCTCATTTCCTAACATTCAAGCTCTAGAGAAAAATGGGGGGAAAATGGGAAATGGAAATTCCTAAACCCTAGTTTTGTTTAGGAAACTCAAATTCAAGTCCAAAATCAAGGAGAAGCTTAGGTAAGCACCTTCTTCATCTTCTCCATCTCCACCTCTCTTCAATTTCAGAAATTCCTAAACCCTAACTTAGGAAATATTTGCTTATTAGCTTAGATTGGAGCTTCTTGAGTTGAAGTTGAAGAGGAATTGGCCTTTCCTTTGTTTTAGAGCTTCTCATTCGTGTCTTTGAGTTTTAAAGGTGAGTTCTTTAACTCACATCTATGTCTATAACTTTCTTTATTGTTAGGTATGAATTCCTAACATTTGTGCATATTCATTTGCTTTTGATTTGAATTGATTTAGTGAATTTTCCAAATTTTGGTGTTTTGGTCCAATTTTATGAAAATCCTTCTATGGATGTTTGGACATGTTTTGGTGGTGTATCGAAGAGCCTATAGGGCTGGGTTGTCGATGGGCATAAACCCCTAGCATCCATTGCTCGATCGATCGCATTTCGTTTGGATTTTCGCCCTTTACGGGCTAGGCTGATTTTTTGCCTACAGGTGAATTTCAGGAGTCTGAAGTCCAATTCAGACGTCTGGATTCAAATTCAGACGTGTGGATTGGAAATCCAGACGTCTGGAATTGGCCCCTGGAAAACGCAAAAAGGCAGAGAGTTGGACAAGACGTCTGGTTCAAACCTACCAAACGTCTGGTTAGTTTTCAGACGTCTGGTTTGAGTTTCAGACGTTTGGTAATTTCTGGGAAATTTCCAGAACTCAAATCCAGACTTCTGGATTAACCCCCAGACGTTTGGAACTATTCATTTTGCTTATTTTGGGCTGTTTTGATTTGATTTCCATTGTTTAATCGATTTTTGTTGATCCGGATAGTTGTTATCACTTATTATCGACTTTGATGACTTCTTTTTGGGGATTTTTGGGAATATCCATTTTGATGGATTCAATATCAATTTCTATGGATTTGATTCACGTCTTTGTATGTGAATTTTTGGTGATTGATTGTTTCTACAATCATTTCTGTGATTTGTCACTTTAAAATACAAAGGTTTCTATACTAGTAGAAAATACTCAAACTCTTTCACAAAAACGATTTCAACACTACTTTTAAATACAAAGCTTTTTTTTAAACCGTTTTCCAATCTATTAGTATATACAAACCTTTACCTCATTCGTACGAGAAATCCAATTAAACGACTTAGCACAACAAGTGGTATGAAACGCTTGCGTTTACTTCGTCGATTAATTCTTAGACTTGTTCGATTGAACTCTCATGTCAATTTTCGAGTGGAAATCTACAATTTTTTCATAAATATTTAAGTTACGCTAGTGGTTATGGGACATGAAGCTAAACTAATATATTTACTAGCTTAGTGTAATTAACACTTCTTATTGATCAATGATGATCGTTTTTTGGTTTAGACTAGCGATGTGTGATGTCTCTTTGTCCGCGTGGGGGACTGTACCCAGTTCTATTGAACTTCGTCTCATTTTTATAGGCTAGCGACCTACGGGCTTTATGGAGTTTGGTTCATCGGGCGTACCATTATTGCACTACGTCATTGTTCCGAATTATTTGAGTTTCGGGTTCATCGGGCGTACCGTTATTGCACTACGTCGTTGTTCCGAATTATTTGAGTTTCGGGTTCATCGGGCGTACCGTTATTGCACTACATCGTTGTTCCAACTCATTTGAGTTTCTGGTTCCTCGGGCGTACCGTTATTACACTACGTCGTTGCACCGGCTTTATGGTTAGCGACCCTGGTATAGCCTTCCATTTGTGATACACGTGTTGGTGAGTTTTCATGCTCCTGTTTGTGATAGGCCTTCCCCTTTTTGTGATTTCTGGATTTCTAGTTGATGATTTCTAGAATTTGTGTTTCACCGATTTTTGCGATTGGCATTGATATGTTTTGTCAATATTTATGTTTTGGTGAATAATTTAAAGAATATGACATTCTTTTTAGTGTTTGGGAATATTTGAGATATTGTATGATTTTTGTTGTTATCTGATGTATACTTGTCACAATATGGCATTATTGTTATCATACGTTTTTGTCATATCTCTTATTCTATCTCATTTTATATGATATTTATAGCTAGACTGATCCGTTTATTATTTTCTTCTTAAATAATACTCGGGTCAGACCGAGGTATTTCAGGTGCTTCTGCTTGACTTCTTATCAGGGTTCGTCACCTGACTTTTGGCTAACTACTTTAGCTTAGTAGTTTTTGTTATTATACATTCGAGATAGAGACTCCTTGATGTATGCTTATTCTTGTGTCTAGCACTTGTATATATTCTTTTGTGATGTAGTGGATCTTGTATGACCACTACTTTGATGTACACTACTATGTGTTATATTCATATCTGTTTCCGCCTTTGTGATATGAATATCTATGACTGATTTGTGTTATGTTTATTTCTATATTTGTTTCCGAAATCCACATAGCCACTGTGTGGCAGCTTTGAGTTTGTATTTGATATGTCGGATTTCCTCTTGAAATGAAATGTAAGTTATATTACCTGACATATCGGTACTCGCACAAAGCAATTACACAGATGGTCGCTCCTCAATAGCCTTATTCTTCGTGCTAGTTGACGGCATTACCCCGTAGTGTCATTGGCTAGTGTGAGTATAGAGGTGGGGCGTCACAGCTTGGTATCAGAGCCAAACTTCGGAACAATGTAGAATAATCTAGCAAGGATCATTGTCCTAAGTCTTTCTTTGGAGTCGTGCCTTAGGATTTATTCGAGTCTTCGTACCGTTCTATCCTATTTATTTTTATGATACCTTGTTTTATCAATCAAGTTTGTTTGATATTCATTTTGAGAATAACCTTTTTCCTCTTCTTTCTTTCTTTCTTTCTTTCTTAAAGAAGAGAAATGGTTAGATCAGGACGTCCCAGCGTCGGTCAATCCAGTGCTACTCCTCAGGATGGAGTATTTATGTCTGCCCAGCAGCTCTTAGATCTTGTGAAGAATGCTCAAGCTGTCGGACCCATTCCAGTGCCTACTCATCCTAAATCCGGGTTTGCACGCTTGTGCAGAGATTATACCGCTTTGGGTGGAAGGTCATTCAAGGGTTCCGAAAACGTTATAGAAATCCAAGCTTGGCTTAGATCATGCGATCGCATCTTTTCCCGCATGAATCTTATTGATCCACTTCGAGTCCAAGTGGCTTCTAGCATTCTCCAAGAGAGAGAATTAGACTGGTATGAGCTTTTGATTTCTGAAACTATTGAAGCGGATCTTACTTGGGAGCAATTCCGGGAAAGATTTGAATTGAAGTTTGTGCCGGCGGCTGAAAAAGTAACCTTAGCCCGACGCTTTATTGACCTTGTTCAAGGTGAATCTTCTGTGACGGATTACATTGCATCTTTTGAATCTCTTTCTAAGTATGGGGTTGAGTATATTAATACCCCATTGAAGAAAAATCAGAGGTTTGTCTATGGGATGAATAAGAACCTCAAAAAGCCTTCACTTCTGAAACTAGAAGTTTCTCTCGATCAGCTTGTAGATATCGCTCTTCGACTTGAAGAGGCCGATAGAGAAAGTGATGTTGAAGTTGTGTGTGCCAAACAGAACTTCAACAATAACATGAAGAGGCCTATTAAGTTCAAAGGCCACAATCCCAACAAGAAAGGGAGGCAAGAAACTTCGATAGCAAAGACTCCTACCTTTAGTCATGGACGATGCTACAATTGTTGTTCTACGGACCACTATGCAAATGAGTGCCCAAAACCATTTTTTTGTCGTTATTGCAAAAGTTCGGGTCATCTTTTATCTTCATGCCCCCAAACTTCCAAACAAGAAAGAGGGAAAGCTGAAGGTTGTGCAAGCCTCTACTAGCACTTCTCTTTGTCAAGGTAATTCTCCTTCTATCCTTGATGACATTAATTTGTTTCGTGATTATCCTATTCGAATTCTTTTGATACGGGTGCATTCCACTCTTTTATATCAAAAGAACTTGTTGATTCTTTTTCTTTATATATATGGGTTTGATGACTTCATTGAGAATTACGAATCCGATTAGTGGATCCGCAACACTCAGTTTGCATTGTAAAGATGTCGAGATTATTTTATGTGATTATTCTTTCCGAGCCGATTTGCATGTTATGCGTTACTTAGGCTTCAGAATTGATTTTGGGAAAGGATTGGCTTAATCATTATAAAGCCCATATCCTATGTCCTGAGAGGACTATCCATCTTCGACATTCTCAATCTGTTAAGCAGATTTATATTGTTTTTAATGATTTTGATTTCCAAATTCGGTGACATCATTTTATTCTTTAAACCCACTTGATGAGGAAAGTGTTATTTCTCTCATTCAAGTAGTTTGTGAATTTTCCGGTATATTTGAGCTTATCTTAGGATTACCACCTAAGCAATCTATTGAGTGGTGCTAAGGTATTTTCAGCTCGACCTTGCCACCGGTTTTCATCAGCTACGAGTTGCGGAGGATAGCATTCCACTTACCGCATTCCGTACTCGTTATGGTTCTTATGAGTGGTTCGTTATGTCATTCGGTTTGACGAACTTCTACCTTATTTCATCCATCTTATGAATCGAGTATTCTACGAATATCTCGATGAGTTTATCCTTGTATTTATTGATTATGGATGAAAACAACAGATAAAATTTTGCAAATCTTTTTAATAAGATATTTATAAGTATGATTGGATTTTGTTCTTAAAACGAGCAAAGAATATTTGTAAAAAAATTTAAGAGACATGTTTATCATATAAAAGATGATTTTGTGTTGTTTTGCCCATTGAGTGCTTTAAGAATTCTGGTCGATGCGCTTGATCAACGTTATCGATAGGAATCTCCTAAACACTATAATGAGACAGTCAGACACAGTAAATTGACTTGTAATAAGTAAATTTTTCTAAAAAGATGATTACATGAAGTTAATTATAATTTTGAATGTCTTAGCTTTTCGGGAAAGAGGATCAATTAAAAGAACTCTTTTCCGATGCTTTTATTCTTGCGATTCCCGAAGGGAACCAAGAATTGATTGTTTATACCGATACTAGTCGTATTGGTTTGAATGCCGTTCTCATGCAAAAGGAAACTTGTTATCCTATATGCTTCGTGACAATTAAAGTTTGCCGAGACTAGATATGCCACTCATGATCTAGAGCTCGCGGCTATTGTTTTCGCCCTTAGAATTTGAGGTCAATATCTTTTGGGAGAGAAATTTGTTCTCTACACCGATAATAAATCTTTGAAGTATTTATTTTTTCAAAAGGAACTTAATTTGCGTCAACAACGTTGGCACGAGTTCCTTGCATCTTATGATCTTGATATTCTCTATACACCCGGAAAGGGAAATCGTGTTGCCGATGCCCTTAGTCGTAAGAAACAAGCGGTTGTTTTCATGATGATATCTGAATGGAATGATCTCGAGACTTTATCCACTTAGGAGATTCAAGATCGTGAATCCAATTTATGTTCATCTCTTGTTTTGTGTAGCCTTGAGGCTCATCCTTCTTTTTTGGACCGTACCTCTTTTGGCTAAACTCTATGTTAAAGAAATTGTTAAATTACATGGAGTTCCTATTTCTATTGTTAGCAATCGTGATCCATTATTTACTAGTGGAATTTTGGAAAGGTATTCAAAAAGCTTTAGGAACAAAGCTTAATTTTAGCACCGCTTATCGTCCTTAATCTGATGGACAAATAGAGCGTGTGAATCAAACTCTTGAAGATCTCCTTCGTGCATGTGTTCTTGATTTTGGTGGAAGTTGGGAGGATCATTTTTCTCTTGTTGAGTTTTCCTATAATTATAGCTTCCAATCTAGTATTGGAATGGCACCTTTAGAGGCACTCTACGAAAGGCCATGCCAATCTCCTTCGTGTTGGCTTGAGGCCGATGAGAAGCTGGTTTTAGGTCCAGATTTTATTCGTGTTTCACCTATGATGGGTGTTGTGCGTTTCAGTCGATCAGGAAGGTTAGCACCTCGATATATTGGTCCATTTCCCATCACCGAACGTATTGGTTCTGTGACTTATCGCCTTTTATTACCGGCTTAATTTTCTGCTCCATGACGTTTTCCACGTCTCTCTACTACGGAAATACCTTAGGGATTCCAATTCTATTCTTGAGCCCGGTGTAATTGTAGAAATTGAAGTTTCACCAAATTTGACTTATGAGCAACATTCTATTCTTATCATTGCTTCGGAGGTTAAATGCCTTCGAAATAAAGATGTTCTTCTTGTGAAAGTTCAATGACCCTCAAATCCTAAGGATTGCTCTTGGGAATCTTGAGAATTCATCGAGCAAACACATCCGGACTTTCTCTCTCGTGCTCTTTAGGGTGAATTTCTCATTTCAAAATTTCTTCTTTTGTGTTGTTATGCCTTAGTATGGTTGTTACTTTTTATCTTCCTCTTAATTATTGCGAGGATGCAATTTCTTTAAGGAGGGGAGTCTGTAACAACCCGCATATTTCACGATTGTATATTTAAATATTTTATTTAAATATAGCATCGTTAATCGGATTAAGGTCCGAAATGTTACTTTTTGTAAACAGTCGAATTGGGACTCGAGACCACTTCCATTGAGTCCAAAATGGCGTTTTCAACTTTTTTGAGTATAAACATCTATATGTTGGGTGTTGAGTAGAATTTTTCTATTTTTCTATTTGGGCTTTGGGTTTGGGTTTCAGCCCACTAACCCATCTTAATACCCTAACTCAACTCCTCTTCATTCATTTCATTTCTCATTTCCTAACATTCAAGCTCTAGAGAAAAATGAGGGAAATAATGGGAAATGGAAATTCCTAAACCCTAGTTTTGTTTAGGAAACTCAAATTCAAGTCCAAAATCAAGGAGAAGCTTAGGTAAGCACCCTCTTCATCTTCTCCATCTCCATCTCTCTTCAATTTCAGAAATTCCTAAACCCTAACTTAGGAAATATTTGCTTATTAGCTTAGATTGGAGCTTCTTGAGTTGAAGTTGAAGAGGAATGGCATTTCCTTTGTTTTAGAGCTTCTCATTCGTGTCTTTGAGTTTTAAAGGTGAGTTCTTTAACTCACATCTACGTCTATAACTTTCTTTGTTATTAGGTATGAATTCCTAACATTTGTGCATATTCAGTTGCTTTTGATTTGAATTGATTTGAATTGATTTGGTTGATTTTCCAAATTTTGGTGTTTTGGTCCAATTTTATGAAAATCCTTCTATGGATGTTTGGACATGTTTTGGTGGTGTATCGAAGAGCCTATAGGGCTGGGTTGTCGATGGGCATAAACCCCTAGCATCCATCGCTCGATCGATCACATTTCATTTGGATTTTTGCCCTTTACGGGCTAGGCTGATTTTTTGCCTACATGTGAATTTCAGAAGTCTGAAGTCCAATTCAGACGTCTGGATTCAAATTCAGACGTCTGGATTGGAAATCCAGATGTCTGGAATTGTCCCCTGGAAAACGCAAAAAGGCAGAGAGTTGGACCAGACGTCTGGTTCAAACCTACCAGATGTCTGGTTAGTTTTCAGACATCTGGTTTGAGTTTCAGACGTCTGGTAATTTCTGGGAAATTTCCAGAACTCAAATCCAAACGTCTGGATTAACCCCCAGACGTCTGGAACTGTTCATTTTGCCTATTTTGGGCTGTTTTGATTTCCATTGTTTAATCGATTTTTGTTGATCCGGATAGTTGTTATCACTTATTATCGACTTTGATGACTTCTTTTTGGGGATTTTTGGGAATATCCATTTTGATGGATTCGGTATCGATTTCTATGGATTTGATTCACGTCTTTATATGTGAATTTTTGGTGATTGATTGTTTCTACAATCATTTCTGTGATTTGTCACTTTAAAATACAAAGGTTTCTATACTAGTAGTAAATACTCAAACTCTTTCACAAAAACGATTTCAACAGTACTTTTAAATACAAAGCTCGTTTTTAAAACCGTTTTCCAATCTATTAGTATATACAAACCTTTACCTCATTCGTACGAGAAATCCAATTAAACGACTTAGCAAAACTAGTGGTATGAACGCTTGCGTTTACTTCGTTTGTTAATTCTTGGACTTGTTTGATTGAACTCTCGTGACAATTTTCGAGTGGAAATCTACAATTTGTTCGTAAATATTTAAGTTAAGCTAGTGGTTATGGAACATGAAGCTAAACTCATATATTTACTAGCTTAGTGTAATTAACACTTCTTATTGATCAATGATGATCGTTTTTTGGTTTAGACTAGCGATGTGCATTGTCTCTTTGTCCGTGTGGGGGACCGTACTAAGTTCTATTGAGCTTCGTCTCATTTTTATAGGCTAGCGACCTACGGGCTTTATGGAGTTCGGTTCATCGGGCATACCGTTATTGCACTACGTCGTTGTTCCGAATTATTTGAGTTTCGGGTTCATCGGGCGTACCATTATTGCACTACGTCGTTGTTCCGAATTATTTGAGTTTCGGGTTCACCGGGCGTACCGTTATTGCACTACGTCGTTGTTCCAACTCATTTGAGTTTCTGGTTCCTCGGGCGTACCGTTATTGCACTACGCCATTGCACCGGATTTATGATTAGCGACCATGGGATAGTGTTCCATTTGTTATACATGTGTTGGTCAGTTTTCATGCTCCCGTTTGTGATAGGCCTTCCCCTTTTTGTGATTTCTGGATTTCTAGTTGATGATTTCTAGAATTTGTGTTTCACCGATTTTTGCGATTGGCATTGATATGTTTTGTCAATATTTATGTTTTGGTGAATAATTTAAAGAATATGACATTCTTTTTAGTGTTTGGGAATATTTGAGATATTGTATGATTTTTGTTGTTATCTGATGTATACTTGCCACAGTATGACATTATTGTTATCATACGTTTTTGTCATATCTCTTATCCTATCTCATTTTATATGATATTTATAGCTAGACTGATCCGTTTATTATTTTCTTCTTAAATAATACTCGGGTCAGACTGAGGTATTTCAGGTGCTTCTGCTTGACTTCTTATCAGGGTTCGTCACCTGACTTTTGGCTAACTACTTTAGCTCGGTAGTTTTTGTTATTATACATTCGAGATAGAGACTCCATGATGTATACTTATTCTTGTGTCTAGCACTTGTATATATTCTTTTGTGATGTAGTAGATCTTGTATGACCACTACTTCGATGTACACTTCTGTGTGTTATATTCATATCTGTTTCCGCCTTTGTGATATGAATATCTGTGACTGATTTGTGTTATATTTATTTCTATATTTGTTTCCTAAGTCTAGATAGCCACTGTGTGGTAGCTTTGAGTTTGTATTTGATATGTTGGATTTCCTCTTGAAATGAAATGTAAGTTATATTACCTGACATATCGGTACTCGCACAAAGCAATTACACAGATGGTCGCTCCTCAACAGCCTTATTCTTCGTGCTAGTTGACGGCATTACCCCGTAGTGTCCTTGGCTAGTGTGAGTATAGAGGTGGGGCGTCACACAGCTCGTCTCCTGAAGCTCCAAAGTGTCCAAAGCTAATTTTGAAAAATTAGTTGGATCTAACCCGAGTATTATAAGAAAATAACACCCAGATATTGGTAAACCAGTGTGAGAAACTCAAATCATATGGATTGTTATATTTATAAACCCTTTCAAAATAAAGGTATCTCGTAAAACCATGCAGCACATAAACACGGATGGATTTTTACCGTATGATAACTAAACCATTTCAAATAGAAAATCAAGTAATATTATTATAATGTCTAAGATTTAAAATAAATATATAACATAGATGAAATGCTTGCATCTCATTCTATTATTTGGGTACAACTAAGTCCGTAAAGGCACGTATTAAAAAATGGATTCCATATAATGACAAGACACCAAGGTACCACTTACCATGGTACACCTCTAAAAAATGTACCGAGGGCCTCGTTGGGACCCCCTACCAACACAGAACTAGCCTACCCCTTACTAGATAATACCCAATATGTCATCACCCTAATTTCTTTGCAACCTTTTCCTCGAGAGCTCTTGTGCATATACCAAATCCATAAATAGTGATCCAGAAGGGTGATGGCTATTCCCTAAAATGTGCGACCCACATTGCCCTACTGCATCTCCCCTGATTTTAGTCAGTTCGAGTATGAGGCTTGATGCAATGCTTTACCTTTTACTTTAGCAAATCCTACTTGGAATGCTAACAGTGTCCTCCAGGAAACAATGCAATATCAACATTCATCCATGCAAGTTGTCCATGATATGAACAAATAGAATACACTACTTCTACGACATCCTTTTTGGAATAACCCTTAGGATTAGTAATAAGCCCTTGCACTCCAAAAAGCTTCATCTTCGATTTCCATCATCTTCAAGATGATACTTCGACACTTATACTGGTTCGTAGTGGTTTTTGGATAACTCATGTTTATCCGATCCTTATCTCTCCAAACCAACAATCAATAGTTTCTGGCTGACTCTATCCCGGTTCTTTCAGAGGTAAGCGGACTATATAAGAGTCCCATGGGATCTCTAATATACTCCTTAAAGGTAGAGACGTTTCATCGGAATTAGTTCTCATAAGGGAATCTCAAACCATGTGAAATCGCAAAGCTTTCATATACTTCCTAAGTCAAAAATTGGTCAAGTTGTCAATAGTGGACAAACCATTATCTGGGTGTGAGTATATTTTGCATATGAAAAAATCGAACATCTTATACTCATCATCACTTTCCAATTTCAAAAAGTACTATCCCTCAATTAACAATGTAGTTAGATAAGTTAGAAAACTATCATTGCATTGACATACATTCTTACTTCTTGAGATATAGACGAGTTTCAATACCTCGAAATTTGGTGTCAAGTGTACGATGAAGTACCTTCCATATACTTAATTAATCATGACCTATTTACCGAAATAAACCCTCTCATATTTATCATGTTTCCTATATTTTGGCTTCTCTATCCATTCTCCAAAATTGAAGTCACGTAAGTCAGAGCATTGGTTGCTCCTGGTCTTACCTTATTCAAACATTTTGATTCTCGATCTCACAGATAAATGAAAATCTACTCATCGGCTTTTAGTATTAAATACAAGACGACTTACTTTCCATAAACATGTCAACATTTTAGCACTACTTTATCATATTTGTTTTGCTACTTAATGACACTGACAAAGAAATATCTTGCTTAAAACAAAGTCTTTTTTTAAACAATTGGAAAACCAACTCCGAAAAATTATTATTAAAACATTTTCCAAAATTTACTTATTTAAAACAAAGTTTGATTTTAAAAGGCAACTCTTTCCTTTATAAAATTAAATATCTTTTTAAATCGATGAATTCCAAGCT
This sequence comes from Allium fistulosum, assembly GCA_030737815.1. Taxonomy (NCBI): domain Eukaryota; kingdom Viridiplantae; phylum Streptophyta; class Magnoliopsida; order Asparagales; family Amaryllidaceae; genus Allium; species Allium fistulosum. Next base: position 1,359,824,577 of record CM060902.1, on the reverse strand, counting down.
AATTTAAAACAACTTGCTTTTATAAAAGCAAACAACTTATTTAATAATAACAAAGTGTTATAAATTAACTTCCCTTCAAATTTCCGAAACCATTTACCATAACAAAAATGTTATAGTCCACAATCTCCTTCCTTTTCTCTGAAATTATTACAACAATTGTGTGGTAATCGATGATTCCTTCTTCTTTAAAATACTTTAAAAATTAGTTTAAAACAAGTTTGAAGTTTAAACATCCATTTTTAAAAATGGCTGCGTTAATCAAAATTTGACTTTTAAAACAAAGGAGTAAAACTTAAACTTCTTGTTTAAATAACTAATTTAAATGTTAAAATTATATTAAAAAACTTCAAACTTTCTTTTTAAATACTTATAAACACATTTGAAAAAGACTTTTCAAAATATCTATAATAGATAGCTCTTTTATTTGACAAAAATCAAAGATTTACAAAAGTACATCCATAGCGACTATCCTATATGGACCGTAACCTTCAAAACTTGTTTTTGTATAATAAATAGCTTTTAAACCCTTTAAATATTATTTTCGAAACAGTTTTAAAAACAAAAGTCAAGTTTTGGAAATTACTTCAAATATTTTTATACAAAAAGTTAGTAAATCACTTTTAACAAAACACGGGATTTCAACTTCTCATATGAACAAATTATCAAATAAATCATTTACCAGTACATCCACTTTATCACATCACACTTAGCAAGCAATAATTCAAAATAAAAAGCAATATTAACGAGGGGTCCCGTTGGATCCCTCCAAAATTCATAACTTTTCTGAAGTGTATTCACCGTGGCATTTCCACTATGAACCACTTCGACACTTTCCATTGTTCCATGTTTAATCAAATGTGTTTCACATAGTCCCCTACAAATCAAAGTTACATATGCCTCCACTATTCGAGCGGGAATATGTCACCAAACCAATCACCTAAACTATTACATTCATATATACACGAATAATAAGTTAGCAACTAATTATTACAACATTTACACAATATAATAAACTTAGTTAAAAATAAGAGTTCTCACTTTTAAATTACCAAAATGCGACAACGAAATTTCAAAAGCAACACGATCACTAGGAAACACCTCCGCCCCCCTAAATCCCATGCAAGTCCCTCCTTCCTCCTTAGCTCACTGCCCAAGGCCTTCAAGGGTAAATGGCACAAAAGTTTTAATTTTTAAGGTGATAGAGTGGTTTGCTAATATTATTCTAAGCTTGTTTTAGTAATTAGAGAAGAAAAGAAATGATTTTCTTTTAGAAACAATGATGAAAAGATAATGAAGAAAGTGAAAAGGAAGAGAGTAAGAAGATGGAAAATGAAATAAAGTGAAAAGTTGAAAAGAGGTGTTTCTTTTGTAAACATGCACAAATGGTAATTTACCAAATTACCCTTCCTAATACTTCAGCTAATGCCTCTCTTTAGAATTTTGACAACACATACTCTCTTCATTACACATGTACTTGGCTATCACATCACAAAAGAAGCACTTAAAATAAGAGGAAAATGTCACGCCTTACTTTATTAACTTCAATCAATTACCTTTTAAACTTCTAAACCACGCATACTTTTTCGAATCCCTTTCCTATATATTTTCCATGTTTATATACGTATAAATGTGTGTGCATATATGCAACAACGTTGCGACAACTTTTGTTCGATAAAAAGTTGAAAACCCGAAAAATGATTTTCGATTACATTTTCGATTTTATACGAACTGTTTATTTATGTAAACAAAGTTTAAAAATGAATTTATTGTCATTACTTATTAATTAAAAGTGAATAATTTAACTAATTAAAATCAATAAATTTAATATTTAAAATTTATCAAATATTCGCAAATCAAAGTGACAAAATTTCGGGTCGTTACATTTTTCACCCCTTGTAAGAATTTCGAAACCGAAATTTCATCACAACAAATAACCCAGAAACAAGCCATACTAATACTTAACATTTCCAAAAATGTTAAATGACTAACAATCAAACTTAGAGTTCTCTCAAATTTACAACCTTCTCATCACCCAAGTATGATAAAAAAATCCATTAAGCATACCTGATGGTCAACAACCATAGGTTATTACTCAATTGATTTTTCACACAACCTCATATAAATCAAAGAGTCAACTACCCAACTTCTCAAAAACCAAAAAACATTAAAGGTAAATATACTTAAGCCTATACAATGTATATAGATCATCTACTCGCAATATCATATTCAACCACTTGTTGGAAATACATAAGCCTTCTTTTCAAACAAGTTCCTCTCATCCGACTTCCCTATTACGGACTCTGATCGGGCTCCTTGATTAGGAACGCTTGTTCTCATTTCATAGCCATGTAATATGAGAAAACCTCGGTACCATATTAAGAATCCTCACCAAGTGTTTGATATCAAGAATCAAGTGATAAATCCTAATTTAAACTGGTGCGAATCACCCTAAAGTCACGTACTCGAATCTTGGATCAAAAATCATGCGAAGAAATGATCTACAAACAACTTACATACTTATTCTTATTGGTTCTTACTTATACCAGTTTCTTTTTACTTCTAAAATTATTTTATGAAAGCATTTCATATAAACATAACTTAAATTTTAATTCATATCATACCCTACCGCACCCAGAGAGTATATACTATATTTGGTCAAAAACCTTCTTAATTTTTATCATCGAGCATCAATAATCATTTAGATAATAAAAAATAAATAGAATTTCAAAAGAGAAATTCATCAACCATATCCTACCATGCAAGGTTTACTACAAGGCTTAATTAAACAAGGCCCATCTAAATACCTAGAAAGTCATAACCTCTACTACGAGTTTACATATTTCGACACACAACACGATAACATATGCAAACAACTAGATATAATACTGATACTAATACACCAAAAAGAACAAACCCAATAGACCCAACCCAACATCTCAAAGAGGGCTCTCCCCGTTAGAGTCCTCCATAGGAGGCCCCTCCAACACTATGGATACCGCATCTTTGGAAATCCAACAAGCCAAATGCTCCAGCCCCTCAGGCTCTACTAACTCCAACTACCTCTTAACAAAGTCTTCCTCAGGGTCCCCTTCTTCCACATCCACAAACTCCTCCTCTTCTTCTTCCATAAACTCCTTTTCTTCTTCTTCATACCGGTGCTCCGCTATCGGTTCCTCCATCTCCCAAATGATGTCATCATCATTCTCAGACTCCAACTCCTCCTCCGGCTCTTCTTCTGGTTCTTCCTCGTCAATAGGCTCTTCCTCATCCTCCGATCTCGAAAGACCAAGAATCTTCGTATTATGCCTAGACATTGCCTGTCCAAACAACCTCCTCGTCCTTAGTCGCTTCTCCTTGAGGTCTCTCTCCTCATCAGATATCGGAAGATCAAAGATCCCAATACTCTCAACCTCCCTATGCAATTCACTAGACCTCATCAAGGCTTCCCTCATAGCTCTAGACACTATATTCTAAAACCAAAACAACGAGAAACCTTAGAATCACATACTAAGTTTAGCCTCGAACAAGTTATGTATTAGTACTTATTTAAGTTTGTCCGAGTTCTAACTTAATCTGATCGTACAAGGGCAAACAGAATAATTTATTAAGTGCACTACAACGTCCATCTAAGCAAACATCTAACCTTTACTTAGAAGATTATTTAGATGATCACAAAACTAATCGAGACGTTTTCCCTAAACTATTCGAAGAAAACATACCTTACTTAAAATTCCTTTCAAGTGATACTATTATTACTTTTCTTCAAAAATCATTTAAAATCTTTTCCAAGGATACCGGGATTTAAATTCTCAAAGATCCTCTTCATTTTATAGGACACAATTTATAAACACAATTGATAAAATTCTCATTATATAATAACTTCCTTTATAATAGTAATAATTTTAACGTAGTAAACTTGTTAAACCTACATTATTATCAAACGTCTTATAGTCAAATCATGGAACTGAATTCACAAGGTGTTCATATTTAATTTAACCAAACAAATGCTCATAAACTAGATGAGCACAAATAATCAATCAACAAATGATGATGAATAAATATCATCATTCCCTAACAAACAATCACAACCAAAATAAATATATCTATATTCTAAAAAATTCTCTTTTATATATCAAATATAAAATCTAAGTAAAATTACCCATTTCAAAATAATATAAAACAATTTTATAACAGTATAAAATACGCGTTAATACACTTAAACTCATTCTAAGGTATCACTTAATTTAACGGCTTGGAATTTTACCATTTTGATTTGTGAATATTTAATTAATCTTAAGTATTCAATTAATAGTGTTAATAATTAAATAACCCTCTTTTAATTTATAACCAATGACAGAAAATTCATTTTGGATTTTGTTTACAAAAGTAATTAGTTCAAAGAAAAATCGAAAATGTGAACGGAAATTGTTTTTCAGATTTTCGTCTTTTCATCATCTAAAAGTTGTCGAAAATATTTTGTACACCCTAGTATACATATCCACATACATATACTAATAAAATATGTATAGTTAAGATCTGTGTAGTTAATGCCCCGCTATTACCCCGCTATAACCTCGCTATATCTCATAGCGGGTTACTACCGCTACGATTTTTCTATATAGCCCTAAATATAGCCTTTCCGCTTTAAGCCCCGCTATTCCCGCTATATTTCGTTATTCCCGCTATATTCCGCTATTTCCGCTATATCTTCTTTAGAAAAATGAACTGAAAAATGACATTTACACATTATAAAAATTATGAAATTAATTTATTTGATTTAATTTTTAATATATTTTTAAAAATGAAAATACTCTAATATTCTACTAAAATCAACTATGTTATATAATAGTTTTACGTTTATTTAAATATATCCATACATGTTTTTATTTAAAATTATTTATGTATTAATTATAATTCAATTGAATGTTAAATTTTCATTTAATTACCATTTATATGTTTGTAAAAACATTAAGTACGATTTTTATATGTTATTTTAGAGTCATCCGCTATATCCCGCTATATCCTCGCTGTAACTCCGCTATGACTTTTTGCAGCTCTGTCGCATTGAATCTGCCGAGCGCTTTAACTGCACAGGTTAAGATAATATATGGTAAATATATATTTGGGTACTTTTGGCACAGGTCCTTATTAAGTTTCAAAATTCACGAAAAGTCCTTCATTAAATTTCAGTGTAAATTAGGTCCCTATTTTTTATTCACGATTATTGCAGAGCATGATGCAACATTTCATAAAAGTTGCTGACATTTCCGCAATATTTCTGTACACTGTGAACATAGTGTATGAAAGTTGCTGAAATATCAACACTTATTTATAAAAGTTGCTGATATTTCAGCAACATTTATGTATACTGTGAACACAGTTTATGAAAGTTGCTGAAATATCAGCACTTATTTATAAAAGTTGCTGACATTTCAGCAATAATTTTTCTTTGTTTTTACAATAAAACTTTGACACGGATAGTTGCTGAAATATCAGCACTTATTTATAAAAGTTGCTAACATTTCAGCAATAATTTTTCTTTTTTTTTACAATAAAACTTTGATACAGATAGTTGCTGAAATATCATCACTTATTTATAAAAGTTGCTGACATTTCAGCAATAATTTTTCTTCGTTTCCAAAAAACAGGGACCCGCTTTACAATGAAACTTTGACAGGGACCCGTTTTACAATATGAAAGTATGATAGGGATGCCTCCATAATTTCCACTATATATTTATTAAGTAGATAAATAAGAGATGTGACCTTTTTCCAAAAGTTTAAAAATAAAAATAAAAGAGAAAAGATGTAAGGTCATATTATGCAACACATCATAGTATTAGGAAGGGGTTTATATATTGGACAAAAGGGGTGTTGGGGATTCCTTGCTTATGGAAGAAGGGAGGCGGGGAGTGTGGTGATGTGGCAAAATGTAAGCGAAGGGTATGCACTTAAAAGGCATCTTAGTAATTTGCTTAATCTATTTTATATAAAAACAATTTTTTTTCTTCTTATTATCCATTTCATTTCCTATTTTTCAAAACTTCATTTCTCTTTTTCCAAGCTCTCTTTCACATTTACAGGGCTTCTTACTAAGTTAAAACCCCTTTCTTTTCTTCTTTAAAACATTTTAAAACCTTTTCAAAACACTCTTTTCTACCCTACACCACATCCTCCTTCAAAAGCAAGTCGAAAAACTCCCTACACGCCAAAGGCCGAGCCCACATCCCTCTGGGCCAAACCCAAACTCACTTCCCATGATCAAAAATCACTACACCAGAAACAGCTTTTGACAGCGTTTCAAAAACGCTGTTATATGATACGACAGCGTTATTATAAACGCTGTATAACGACATGCTGTCGTAGATGCAAAAGTTTTAACAGCAAAATAGAAAACGCTGTAAAAAATTTGATACCACAGCGTTTATTAAACGCTGTTATATGACACAACAGCGTTAGAACAAACGCTGTATAACGACAAGCTATCGTATAAAGAGAACTTACAACAGCTTAATTTTAAACGCTGTGGAAATTATTCTTTTGACAGCGTTTTATTTAGGCTGTTAATATTTTTATTACAGCGTTTAATGCATGCTATGTTATGTTTTTACAGTTGGGATGATGTTTTACTACAGTTTACAACAGCGTTTAATAAACGCTGTTACTCACTATTTAATGATAATTACAACACGAATTAAACGCTGTTGTTTCTTCATTGACAGCATTAAAATAGATGCTGTCTTCTATTTATATGATTTTGAGTATAATCAAGCAACCAGTATATATAACATGTTCTAATGAATAATAATCTATTAAATAAACTAGCTAAAACAATATTAATATACAAAAAACATCTATAAATCAAGTTTCAATAATATCCATAAACAAAAATAACACGGTAGACCAAGTTATCATAATATTGTTAAACAAAGATATCACCATATCTTGCTAGAGGAAACCCCTTATTTCCAGATCTATCACCAACTGAACAGTGGTTAAATTTCCAAATCAAGCAGCCTAAACCAAAGTCGCACCATACCCGTCAAGCAAATTGCTTGAACTCTTACACCATTTACAAACTGAAACAAGCAGCTTCGCTTCCACCAGCTCCATCTACAAACTCTTCCAGTTCATTAGCAAATCAACCAGACCACCTACAAAGTTCACAACACTCAACCCTTGAATGTACAGCCACCCTCCATCTCTTGCTAAACAATTAACTCCTTCATAGCCACATCACCAGACTAGCTGCGAACACCAACCTACAACCTTACCTTCTTACTGCACTTACATCCACTTCCTGTACATCGGAAATTTATCCCATTCATCTAAACTACCACTACAGTCCAACACCTCATTCAACCACTTAAAGCATCACAACTTCAATCCATTCCAACACTACCAGTCCCCTACTCCTCCACTTCCATCACATACACCAAACTGTCCAGTTCAACCTGCACATTCATCTTCAACCCCCTTTCACTGATGTCCACTGCTTCCAGTAATGGTGAATTTCCAAATTTATCTGTGAATTTTAAGTTTAAGCATTAGGCAGTTTATACTTATGTTTAGCAAGGAATCAATAACTATTTCTTTTTGCTTACCAATGCAATTGACATTAGCTTTGCTTTGAACAAGAAAGCGAACAACATCTTCGTATCCTTTGGATGCAGCCATGTGCTGAATTAATAGAAAATAGTATTAATATGATTTCTAACTTATAATACGTCATGTATTAGTAGGAGCATTGTTGTTCATAATTGGTAGTTATACATTAAATGTATGCATGTGTATGATTCAGTCTCTTCTTTTTAACCTTGGTTTAATAAAAAATCTTATGGTAGACCAAGTAAATTATAAAATACTTGAAGTTATGAGAAGTTACCAAAGCTGTCCTTCCATCATAATCAGTTTTGTTAGGATCTGCACCAACATTAATTAATCCTTTGAGATGGTACACATCTCCATGATATGCAGCACTGTTTACTCCTATTGCCAGTTCAGCTTCTTGCTTTGCGATTAAATATGTAATATCCAACTCTAGTTGCTTGATTCTTAAATCTGTTTCCTTCCCCTGAAAAAATAATTTCTTCTTCTATCAGTTTTGTTCTTTACTCTATCATTTTGTAATTTAATGTACATGTTGTGGCAATACCTTTAGTAAATTACTGAGTATTTGTCGACTGTCTCTAAAATAAAGCTGTAATATACTTGTCAGGGCTTGTTTTTCCATGCGTAGAAGTCGACACAATTCACAGACACGAACGGTGTATGGCTGTGGAATGTTACATAGAACTGCAACTTCACCAAATATATCGTATGTCATGAGCTCTGCTATTGATTCTTCTGATCCATCTTCCCCAGCGACTACTTCCTCCTACAAGTAAGTTGATCAATTGTTGGATAATTATTTTCAAATATGTCTATTTACATGTTCATACATTTTTCTCTCTAGTCATAATGTTATATTACCAAATGCCCACTCGATACGATGTAAATTTGATCCACTGCACACCCTTGTTCAAGAATGACTTCCCCAGGTAGAAAAAATTCTTCATTCAATTTCATTACCTGCAGTAATATAAAACCAAAGTTGGTTAGCTTGCATAAAAAGGTGGGAAATCTTGTAAAAAAATAGAAGGTTAAAAAATTTGTTGCTACCATTTAATGTACAATTTGATTAAGGAATTCTTCGGAACATCCTTTGAACAAGGGCACTTTTTGAACCAGCTCGTTGTACAGCATCTGAGATATCTGTACAAAATCAAAGACAAAATTTCAGTTATACAAATTAAATTTAGGTAGGAGAAAATTTCTCATTGTCTGTAATATAACACAAATAACAGTGTATTATATCATATTAACACATTTTTTCTTGACTGTAACCAGTATCTTGTTTGTAGATTTTGGTTTTACTTTTAAACTACCTTTGATCGAACTGCAACAGGAATATCTTCCAGTGCACAAGCTTTGGTATAGTTACTTTCGTACTGAAGCAACAGATGTTCTTTAATCTGTGCCCTAATATCCTTACCCAGCTTATTTCTGTTCATGTATTTTATAATCTCAGTCATTTTGTCACGAAACCTTTCTGTTTTCGAACCCTTAACTATCAGTGCAGTCATGTTACCGATCAAACAGGCTCCTAGAATCATATCAAATGAGATGTATATCATTATGAATATCATCTCCCTAGTATTCACCGCGTGTATATCACCATATCCTGCATGCAAACAAAGCCATGAAATTTTATTGATACAAAATCATATGAAATGAAATTGAACCCATATAGCCAATAACCACTGATAATAGTGGCAATGGTAAGACGTTTGGTTGTGTAATCGGAGTTCTTGGTTTCAATACTTAAAGGCATACAATATAGTCAATTCAAGAAGTAATTTAACATGTATATCCTAGAGAGGTCAAATGTATGGGCATCAAGGGTAGAAAAAAAGAGAGGTGCAAAGATTGAACAATGGTTATAGTATGTAAACTCTCAGTTTATCTATATGTATGTCAATGACATCCATTCTTAGGATGCAAAATTCGAACCACAAGAAAGAAAGAACTCACGCACTCACCCACAGTTGCCATAGTCACTATGGCAAAATAAGCGGAAGTTAAGTGCTGAACATTCAAGCAAACTTGCACAGTTTTTAACTGACTTGCTCAATTTTAACTGAGCATACGTTTAAAAAAAATTCATGAAAACACTTCATTATATTTGTCTTAGGACATAAATATCATTTTATGTATTATAATTATTCTTTTACTGAATGTGCTTTTATTTGTATGAAAAATAATCTTGATCCATTAAGTTTTGCACACAGGTGGTTATGTTTTGCGTATTGGAGGTGTATAGTGAGCTCGTGTGCATCAAATCATTAATTGTCATTAGCACTAACTTCAGACTTTCGAGATTATTTAGAAATGTCAATTAAGTTTTGCACACGGGTGGTTATGTTTTGCTTCTGTTTATAAAATTACCTAGATTTTATAAAACTTAATTAGCTTTTATAAAACTTAGTTATCATTTACAAACTTAGTTATTTAAAATTTAGTAAATTTTAGAAACTTGATTAATTTTTTTAATTTCTGTAGAATATAGTTAATTTTTATTAACTTATTGAGTTTTTATAGAACATGGTTAAATTAGTTAAATTTTACAAACTTACCTAACTTAGTTAGTTGTTTATAGAACATAGTTAACTTTTATAAAACTTAGTTAAATTTTGTAAATATAGTTATTTTTATAAACTTGATTAATTTTTATAAACTTACTTATTTTTATAAACATATTTAATTTTTATAAAACTTAGTTGACTTAGTTAATTTTTATAGGTTTGGTTAATTTTTATAAAACTTAGTCGGCTTAGTTAAATTTTATAAAAAACAGTTAACTTAGTTGTTATTTTTGAAAATTTGTTAACTCGGTTAATTTTTAAAAAATCAGTTCATCTTTTGAAACTTATTTAATTTTTAAAAAAAATACTTCAGTCAATCTTTAAAGTAATAAAATAAAATAAAATTACTTCTGTTAATCTTTAATAATAGGTATTCACACTTTTTTTGTAAATGTGAATTAAAGGAAATGCCTTAATATTGTTGACAAAGTAAATGTTTTAAACAGACTAAACCAACCTTATCTTAATTACCTACTTTAAATTTTAAATATTTAGATTATATATGGATATGTATGTAACGTTAAAATTTGAGTTTTATCCAATTCTACATGCATTAGAAGATAAAAACATGGGTCATTATAAACATTCATCAGAAGATACAACTGAGTAAGCTGCAAAACAAACCACTAAGTGATTCTAGGATGCTTCAATAACTTATATCCTAACGTCCTTTGATTTTTCAGTCAACTCTCCAAGGTAAAAAGAGACCTGTAAATTGCAAAAAAATATAAACTAATATTGCAGCAACAAAAAAATACAAGCAATATTTAACTAACTAAAGCGCTTCAAGATATTTCCAAACAAACTTTTTAATTAACCATTTCCATCCTCCTCTTCTGCATTATCAATCTCATTCAAGCAAGAAAAGTAATAAGAAGGACAAGTAAACGAAGATGACGAACAAGTAATAGACACACTACTACTGCTGCTAAGACCCAACGAACTACCATTTATTGAATCAAAAAGCAAATCGACGTAAGCCTTAACAATATACCCATGAGTCCATTTCACGTTCATTCTCAAGTACCATTGCAGCATTTCTTCAAACCTAGCCACATCTTTAATTATAAGAATGTAGCCAAAATACCTCAACATTAATTCAGTTTAATCCCAACAAACAATTTCCTTTTTTTGTAAATGGTAAGTTTACGAAATTGAGAAAATAAAGTCTAGTCCTCTTTTTTTCTATGACTCACATTAAAAATTAAAAACATATATAGTACTAAAAGAAAATCAACATTTTTTGCTGTCAAATTACTTAAAATTTTCATGATGTTGTCGGCATAGATGATGCGATTATGCATCTTGTATGGTTTTATGTCCCATTCTCTCACTTTTTGATCCATCGACAATGTGAAATATTCCATGGAGATTGTGAAGAGAAACTGGGAAAGCAGGTCACCCTAACATAGTATGTTACTGCTTTTGAAGAACCCACATGGGCTACCTTGTTGAATAATGGAGAAACTGGGACTTCTGATCATTTCGCTAACTATATTAATCCACTTTTCTGTAAACTACATTTCTCTCATCATATGTAATACAAATTTCTTGTTAACAAAATCATATGCCTTTCAAAGGTCTATCTTGATACATGTATATTTATTGTTAATTCGCCCAAATCCTCTCATAATTTCATGAGCAGTCAAAATCCCATCAACAATCGACCGTTCTTTAATAAAGGCACAGTGGTTATGTGATATGAGATCTTGCATAAACCATTTTAATTTGTTGCACCTCTAGCCATGATTTTATAGATCATGTTATAGCATGAAATCGGCGTGAAATGCTGAGTTTCTAAGGCTGAATTATTCTTGGGAATAAGATGGACAAAGGTGTGATTATATTCCTTAAGAAGCTCACCTTTATCAAAAATGTCATTGACTGATTATAAAAGAATATCTTTCATCTGTAACCAATGGATCTTGTAGAACTTGGAATTCATGTCATCTGGGCTTGCAGCAGTTTTTTCTTTTATGCTAAATATCGCTTCCCTAATTTCTTCCAGTTCGATTTTATCATTCAAGTAATTATGACCATATTCCAAGATAATGTTTTTGCAAATAATGTGTGGAAAACTGCACACTTGTACCCGATTAAACAATTGCGAGTAATATCTTATGGCAGTTTCCGTGAAAAGCTCCAAACCGTTGCTTAAATTTCCATCTACGCTAATGTGATTCTCCTAATTATTTTGGCTTCTCTTCGTTGGCATTTTTGCATAAAAATATGTTGTAGGTTCATCACTTTGGAGCAGCCAATCACATTTAGATTTTTGCTTTCTTTCAATATATTCCTGTTGAATTGCTCTGCCAAGTTTGTTTCTTGCTTCATACAATTCAAATCCAATGTCTTTTTTACGATCTGCTTCCAACTTTTTTTGTAGTTCCCCACACATCTTCCTACAGTAATCAACTTCTTTTTTTGTGCCATTCCTTCATGACTCTAGTTTTTCTCTAACCATCTTTTACTTTTGCAAAAGTTTGTATAAAGGTCTTCCTTAACATCTTGTTTCCTAGCCTGAGTTAAAAACATCTTGATATTCCTCATACAGTGCCCAATGATTCACATATTTAAACAGTTTTGGCAAGTCCAATTTTTGTTCCATTTAGTTCACTGTTATTGGTGTATAGTCACCGGGGCTAGAAGGAAGATAATTGGCACTGAAATGTTCAAACCTATTTAGCCAAGCTAGATTTACAAAGATGCAGTCTATTTTGGTTAATATGTTTTTGGTAGGACCTGACCACCAAGTGAATTTTAAACCTTTGACATCGGCCTTTACTACTCTAGTATGCAAGATGAATTGATCTTTTTCTCTTATTTTATTAAATGGAACTTGACCCTTCTCTCTTTCACTAGACAACATAATTTTGCAGCTTTTCATGGAAATAAGAAAAATTAAAGTGGGTTAACAGTAAATTCATGACTATTCGGTGAAATGATGAAATCAAAATAGGATCTGGTAAAATGGTCCCCAAACGATGCCACTATACTATAGATCTGAATATTCATAATCCAAAAAAAAACAGTAGATTCATTACTCTTGCAAAAATAAAAGCCAAATGGGGTATAGATCAGTTCATCTCGCGAATTAGTTCATCTTAGCTTTTGAAATAGTTAGTTTATGAGAATAAGGGTCTGGATCATTGTGTTTATTTTCAATTGTTTGGTTGCTAAAATCAACAAACAAATAATGGAAAAAATGGATACCTAATGCAGCAAACACGTCAGCTTATACAGCCACCAGGCCTTTTAATGGACAATGGTCAAGGCTCTGTAAAAACCATATCGCCAAACATTATTATCACTAACTAACATTAAGAAAAATGCTTATAAGTGAAAACATGGTTACTGTAGTCAATGGAAGAATGAAAAAAATATACTGTTAACACTTAACATCATCTATGTTAATGATGATGCACTAATCTTTATCACACAGATATCCGTTTGGGTGAGAACTCATTTTCATTGTGAATACTAAAGGCAGTCTTGTCGACTATAGATTTATAAGTGCTGGTAATAAGGTACACACTACCAGATCATAGTTTAACTTAGCAACTGGAAAAAAAATTGAAATCTAAATATTGGTTAAAATGGAAGTATGCACAATGTACAGGGGAAAAAACATAAAAGGTTAATAAAACACTAGCTTTTGGTTAGTGTACCCAAATATAAGAGAAAAAGCATCTACCCAAAGTGGCAAGTGAAGCTTGTCTACGACTTCAGTATATCTACAATTATAATGGTTAACTTAGTTCTAAATAATACAAAAGAGACTTTGCAGTAATAAAGTCACAAAACGTTATAGGAGAAAATAAATCGATATTCATTTCGAAAAAAGCTTTAGTAGACATCAGACTAGGTAAATATTCAGGAAGGACTAAAGGTTAATTCAACTCCAAGAAAACAAATGTACTGTAATCTGGTTATAAAAGTATAAAATTACAATTTCCAATCAATTTGACCAAATGATCAACTTATTCGTATATTTGCGCTTATAAAATTTAGTTAGGTACTTCAATCTGATAGAAGTTATAATTATTAACTGAACTTTTTGCTGAATAGTTTCCCTATAGATTCAAATATTGTAGTTCTTTCCATTAGTTTTGGGTGTCCTAGCTAGTTTATCAATTCTTATATCGTTAAAAATAATTCATCGGTGTAGAACATATAGTCTGTTCAAAAGTCTCACTATGACGATGAATGTGTTGTTAGTTGGAGTATGGAAGCATTCACAAATAATGGGTTCTTTTTTCCTTTCTTTGTTGGTTCATGGCTTAATTGAAAACTCTTTAATAAGTGTCGTTCACTAATGTGAAATGTTAACTAACAGCTCTTCCATTCATTCTATATTTCTTTCTAGACAAAGCAAATGTAACCTGTTCATTTTCTATACTTAAATTTTGATTTACCAACAGAATAAATAATGGAGCATGACATGCCTTAAATGTATGTCAGATTTGCTGAAACCCTTATGCGCAGATGGCAGAATATCAAATCTCTTGCCTCAGGACCTTACCACTAGGTTTCACAACTTTCAGAGGTTGATATAATATAACAAAATCTCTTTTTACTATTGTCTTTAAATTACTACTACATGACATCATATTCTATTACTGAATAAAGCCCATAATAGGCTCATGTATTTAAATTGAACAATTCATTTGAGAACAAAGCTTGCAACACTTTCACTCATTTCAAAGCAAATTGTTCTAGATGCAACATGTACTTTTAATAGTAAAACCACATAAAATAAGACATTCAATTAATTAGTGTTGATTAGACAGCAAGAATTACATTGAAAGTTCAAACTAAAAATACCCGTTGTGTATGTACTAATCTTTTAAAAGTATCTCTAGATATTGGATGATCTGATGCTAAAGATATGGACAGACCGTCTTTTAAAAGTATGTACTAAACTTAAGTATGGATCTACAAGTATTGAGTTTGAAATCCCCGGACGTCAAGTACCAATTGTTGCTAATTTTTAAAATGAAAGAAAACGAAATTCACCCACTAAGAAACATATCAGTAAATAAATGTAAGATCTGATATGGTAAACTGATTGTATTCATAGCACTTCAAGCTTCTAATTACGATAAACCTATAATGTGAATTAATAAGCAATGCTATATCTATTAAGATGGTGTACTTACCTTGTGAATTGTCTCAGCTAAATGTTCATCGTAAGACAAGCTTCAACTGATTTATGTATCAGCTTTTCTTACATCCGAGTCAATTTCCCTACTTGTCCAAATGATATCGACACTCTTAGGATCATTTGCTGCAATGAAATAATAATTAAATAATGATAAAATTCATACGTTGATGTTCCAAAGATGGCATAACTTGCAGGTATACTTAAGGTTGTTTTCGTAAAAAATATGCAGGTGTATATAAGAAAAAACAAGGAATTATGAGTACATTTTGGAGCTGATATGCACTAATAAGTAACTCTTACTGAGAGCAAATTTTGCATATTAGGTTTTCCTCTACCTATGGATTATTTGTATAAACCTGAAGCACGTGCCCATCCATAGGAAGTATGCTTCAAGTTATTGAGGCTGTCATAGTAGATCAAGGAAGAATTACCGAGTTAAGTAGTTTGGAAAATCTTTTAAACTCCTACGATAATTTGAATTATGAAATATTAATACAATTGATGCTTGCAAAGTTTTGTGCTATATGAGATATTAAAAATCGCCTCAATGAAGTAATTTTCTTGTGTATGAACCAAGCGGTAAGTCTAGCAAAACGTTGCTTATCTTCTCTAATACGGAATAGAAAATCATGTGCATTCTTGGACATTGGTGACATCTTTTGTTTGCCACAACTCCAAATGCTTGCTGCAGAAGCTAGTTTCCCTTTAGGCGTGTACAAAAAAGGAGCAGTTCTAAATTTAACTCATCACTGTGCCATAAAGCTGAACCCAGTCCATCCATCAGATACCATACAGACGTCTCATTAAAAAGTTTCTTCATCAAAAAGTCTATATGTCATCAAATACAACCACATTGAACCAATCACTCTTTCAGCATGGGCTTCATCAAGTTTCCATTCTAAAAAGAGTCGCCTAAGAGATGAATGATAATATGTTTCCTTTGCTCTAAGATGTTTGCTCTGCTAACTCCATTAAGCAAATGTACTTTGGAAGGATATTTAAGAATTTTTATTGCACTATTCCCAAGAAGCCCTAGAATATCAAGTCTTGGATAACTTTTGAATGCATCTACTTCAAAGATCAAGTCTTGTAATGTTCTTTAGTGAATGGGAAGAGTAAATTTCAGGATTTGAAGACCCTACAGTGCCTCCTCAAAAGCCTAATGTCCACTTTGAGAAGTTATTGGTGAATCAAAACTATAATTATCAAAAACTGGGAGTTTACTCAAAATTGCTAGTTTGAGCTCATCAACACATTTTGAAGCCACTGGGTTATCATTCAACCAAGTGCTTTCAGTTTTGTGCACTTCGTGACTTCCTGCATAACTTTTTGTGTACTATGTAGCTTGTTTCGAATAACCAAGAGAGCATAGGATATCATCATCTATACCAAAGTCCTCTAACTCTAGCCATAATGCACCATTCCCTTTCTCATTCAACTCGTTTTTATTTAGTTGTAATTTTTCCTAAATACGTTTAATGCTATCCTCGTGTTTTCCATTCATCCCAATCTCTCCCTCTGTAGCATCTGATTCCAAATTGACATCAACACATATCAATGCTACCATCCTCTACACTAATCCAGGAACTTCCTTCAACTGCTTGAGAGAATCTTGCAATTGAAGAGTCCAAGCATGATCGATAAGGAACAAATCTGACACCTCCAACTTATCTGCAGACAACACTAGTCTTCTTCGCATGGGTCGATTGAAAAATGAACATCGCCTTCAGAAAATGATCCTAGTTAAATAATTTTCTAATGCTTATGATATTATTGTTTTCACCCATATTGATATTATCTTTACTGTTAACTTCCAAGACTAAAAGGCATGGATATAGTTAAATAAGGTATGAAAACGAATCATTGTATATATAGTGACATCTTATAGGAAGATGATGTTTCTATATTAGTCCCATTTTTAAATTATTAGCAGTTGATTCAAAACAAGTGGAAATACATTTTATTCTTTTATAAACATGAACAACATTTTTAAAAAGAGAATCCATGAAAAGAAGATTAATTTCCTTTTTACACAATTATCAAAATGAAAATGAAAATGGAAATGGAAAAGGAAAACATGACAACCACTTTATTAACTAACATAACCACAATATTCAAATCTTATACTTACGCATGATATATTTTGAACAATTTAAAGCAAAAAAATATTGAATTTTCTATCGCATTACACTAAAAGTGTGAGAAATTAACTAATAGATTAAAAGTCGAAATAAAAAAATGGTATCTCAAGGGCGATGAATAGAAGGTAATCAATGTAACAATGAAACATGTATTAGCAAACAAAATATATTCCTCTAAAAATGTGACTATGCATTAACATGGTATGGAAGAAGCAACAGACATGTAATATACAGAAATGCAATATAAAAACAATTATTTACTCAAACATGTTGTGTTCATAAAAGGTAGACGATGACAACTATTTTATATAGCAGAAACGCATAAATAAAAAATAGATAACCAAAAACATAGTTGATTACTGTTTGAATCCAGTCCCAAATTGCATCAAAATGACAAATAGAAGGTAAAAAGGAATACAAGAATGAGATTTTAGATACTAAACCTTTTCTAGATCAAGGAAGTCGTAGTTCAAGAGTTATGTTCCAATTGAACAAATAAATCCACAGCACATATAGAGATGGTGGTGAAGACGGAGCTGGAGGTGGCGATGGAGTCAGAAATGGAGGTGGAGGTGGAGATGGATTTAGTGATCGAGATGGTTAAATGTGAAGAGAGAAGAAAAGCTCTGAACTAGGTTATAGAAAAGGGAAAGTGAATTTTTTTTTCAAGAGAAAATACTGGAATGCGCGGCCGGCTAAAACTAAAGCGGGAATCATTTTTAAGCCAAATTTTTTTATTGTTTGACGGCGTTTAGAAAACATGTATTAAAAATAAATACATGAGTGACAGCATCACCCCAATAAACGCTGAAATCGTATGCTGTTGTTACCCATTTTTGTTGTAGTGAATCAAGTCTTTTGCAAAGTAAATCCAAGACCTAGGGCTGATACAAGTTATGGTGGTAGTTTGGTTTGTTTTCGTAAGCTTTTGGTGAGTAAAGCTCATATTTTTAAACAAGTTTTAAACTTTTTTTTTGGCTAATAATTATGTTGATTGTTGGTTGAAAAATAATATTGTTATGCTTTATGTATGTGTGGTTATATGTAATTTTTGGTTATGGATTTGGAAGTATAGTTAAAATGTTAAGTGATGTTGAAAGTAATGATTCTTACTTTATGTATAATGTTATGGCATATGATAATGTATGAGCTTATGCTATGTTATTGTATGCTAAAAGAAAATAGCACTTAAAGTTGTTTTGTTGCAACATCGAGATCCCTTGATTTTAAAATTGTTTCACTTATGTATTTTCTAGAAAATGTTTTATAAAGTTTTCAGAAAGTTTACTTTTTAGTTTCCAAAACGTTATACTATGTTTATAAAGTAAGTTAAGTTAAAAAGTATGGGTTCAAAGGGGCATTTGATATAAAACTGTTTTGGAGGTTATGGCATCCATAGAGATATTCGTTATGGATGCAGTTCGTAAAACGAACACTTTTTGTAAACTAAAACTGTTTTCACTTTAAAATATTTTGAAATGTATTTCAATATATTATAAGTATTTAAAAAGGTAGTTATTAATTATTAATTAAGTACGTGTTAATGATTATTTAGTTACTTAATTAAGTAAAGATAATTAGTACTTAATTACTAGGTTGGTAAAGGTAATTATATCTAATTATTAATTAAGCAAGATAATTATAATTAGATAATTAAGGATAATTTAATTATTAATTAAGTAAAGGTTAATTATTTAATTAATTATTATTTAAGTAAGATTAAATTATTAATTAATTATTAATTAATAGTGGTTTAATCAATAATTAATTAATAATCAAAATCGTCTTTCCCATTCTTTCCCCCGACCCCGCTACAAAGAAAGACACCATAGACAGTCAAATGAAATCCAATCCACGAAATTCATTATTAGGTCCATAAATAGAATTATTTTGATGACCCCAGGGTTTAATTATTACTTAATTACTTATTAACTTACGATTCAATTAAGGTTTAATTATTATTTAATAAAGGTTTAAAATTATTTTAAATTAATTAAATAAAGGTTTTTTTTTCAAGGATTAGTTTTTTTAAAAGCAGCTTTATTTTTCAACGAATGGTTTAAATACAAGGGATTTTCTTTATCTATGCAATTAAGTAGCCAAACAAATATGAATAAGTTATACTACAACGTTGACACGTTTTATTGAAAGTAAGTCGTCTTGTATTTAGCACTAAAAGCCGATGAGTAAACTTTCCTCAATCTATGAGATCTAGAACTTATTTCTATGCGAGAGATAGAGAAGTCAAAATATCGGAAACATGATAAATGAATGAAAGTTAATTTTGATAAACCGGCCTTGATAAATTAAGTATATGGATGATACTTCCTTGTATACTAAACATCGTTCTATTAAATTTAATTGAATAGATTATCTTGGATATCTATTTAGCAGAATACATCTCCATTCTTCTATAATTAAACAAGATAGATTATTGATGCCATCTATATAGCAGAATAAATCCCCATTCTGCTATTATATTAATTTGGACATTTATTCATATGCCAGTTAAATAATATTAGAAAAAGTGATGTATTAACTATTGATGGTTAGTTAGTGATTTTATTTACATATAAGCCTGCTCATGTAAATACCAGTTATGTGACTTGAAAAGTCAAATTTAATTAAAATGGTAACTTAATTTAGTACCATTGTGGTCGCTAAGCCTCTTTTCGAATTTGTAAAGTTATGGATTTAAAATAACTTAGATTTTATAACAATTAGAGGTTAAGTGTTTTTAAATGATGTTTTAAAGTAAGTTGGTTAATTTTTTATTAATGAGGTTTTAAAGTTAATTAATAAAATCAATTTATTAAATAAAGGTATTTAAAAATTATAATTTGTTTATAAAAGGGATTTTACTTAATAAAAGAATTCATTAAAAGGAGATTTCAAATGATATTTTGTAAATGATATTTTATAAAGGATTTTTGTAAAGGAATATTTATAAAAGAGTTATATAAATAAAAAGAGAATTTATAAATCATTTTAGAGATTCATAAAAGAAGTTTTGTAAATAAATCTGCAGATTTATAGAAGTAGTGATAAATATTAAATGGGCTTATGGAAAGGGAATTTTATAAAGGACTGAGATTCGTTTTGACGATTAATCCTTTTTAATTTTCGTGGTATGGAAACCTTCTTTTCATACTTAACACCGAAGGATAGTGGTTTGGTTTATAGTAAGTAATGTTTTAAATGATATTTATTTTAGACCATTTAATTATAAATTTAGAAAAGAGGAAACCTTCCTTAAGTATTGTAAATATACTTATACAGTTGAGATAAATATGTGGATATATTTTCTAAGTATCGAAATAAAATGGGTTGTGAATATACTTACACCGGTGGGATAAGTATATGAATATTTTTCCATGAATTGAAAGGAACATAAAGGGTTTGTGAAAATATCTTTTGTGAAGGTATTTTAAATCCAAAAATTCGAAAAGTGATTTGGTTAATGAAAGATTAATTAATAGATGTTTAGTGGATTCCACAAAGAATTAAATCTATGTTTGATAGTTTGTTTATTTGATAGTTGAATAATCGACTATCAAATCTGGACCAATTTTTAACTCTGGAAATATCTGGGAGATAAAGACAAGAATTATATGGTGCAGTTATCCTCGAGATACTATACTATGTGTATAAACTCGTGTGTTCTTCTAGGACAAATGATAAGGAAATCCATCAACTTAAACAGTTAGGAGGTGCTCTTCGCTCTTATGTGTTGTCTGTATATTTCCAAAAGAATCGGAGTTGAGTTTATTGAAAACTATCGAATGTTGGTTTGAAAAGACCGGATCGAATAAGTATGAATTATTTGAAAACCACTTCATTCCAACTCAAGCGTTCGATTTGGAAGCATCTTAAAGATGATAGAATTGAAGATGGAGCTCTTGAAGTGCGAGGGCTACTTGCTACTAATCTTGAGGGTGATTCCAAAATGGGTGTAGTAGAAGTAGTGCCTTCGGTTTGTTCACATCCTGAACAACTTGTATGAATGAATGCTGGCATTGCATTGTCGCTTAGAGGGCAGTGTTAGCATTCCAAGTGGGATTTCTATATAAATGTTAAAGCATAGCCTCAAGCCTTATAAACCAGAAATGCCTAAAACATGGGATATGCCATGAGGATCTGTGTCGCACCGATTAGGGTGTTGTCATCACCTTTCTAGATTATTATTTACGGATTTGGTTATACGTGAGTGCTCTCGGGAAAAGGTTGCAAAGCAACCAGGGTGATGAAATATTCGATACTATCCAGTAAGGGGTAGGCCGGTCTTTCTATGCAGACGGGCCATGCGAAACCCTCGGTACATTTTATCTAGAGATGTATTGTGATAGGCGGTACCCCTGTAGCCTTGTCATTGATGGAGTCCATTCTCCAATAAGTGTCGTACGGACTTAGTTGTGCCCAACTATGCTGGAATGTGAAATGCAAGCATTCCAACTATAATTTTAATTTATTTTGAACCCTAGACTTTATTATAATACCACAAGATTTTATATAGAAATATTTTGGTTATTGTAAGGTAAAAACTCATCCGTGTTTATGTGTTGCGTGGTCTTACGAGATACCTTTACTTTGAAAGGTTTTTCAAAAATTAAGAATCAATTTAATTGTGTTTCTCATGCTGGTTTTACCAAACCGATCCAGGTGTTATTTTTCTTATAATGCTCGGGTCAGCCCGACCATATTTTCCAGATTTAGCTGGACACTTTGGAGCTTCAGGAGACTAATTGGATCCTCCAAGATGTATTTTCGTATTTTTATCTTCCGTTGTTTGTTCTTGTATGTTTTAATCAGAAATTTGTATGGACATGTTATTATAATTGTCCAAGTTGATGATAAGCTGGTACTCTGATTGATTTATGTATATAAAAAATTTATTTTTTGTAAAGTTCACTGATATATTATAGATTACTCGTCACGTTGTGAGATTATGTTCTATCTTTTCTTTTGTTTCACCCCAATGGTCTGTCTTTCCAGCACTTAGATGTTCGGGTACGTTAATACCGTGGATGTATTGGTGTCAATTTCTAAGGATTGAAAATACGTGTTGTTACATTTACCCTATCACAAATGAGTTTACCCTACCAGGACCAAGGTTCTTGCTTAATCTTCAACTCTGATACCAACTGTAATGACCCATCTTTTTGACCCTCAAAATTTGACACTAATACATCTAAGGTATCCACGTGCCGAGCATTTGAGTGCCATAAAGACAGATTGTTGGGGTGAAAGAAAGAAAAAACAGAACATAATCTCACATCGTGACGAGTAATATATAATATCCAAATGACCTTATAAAACAAACTTTAATATTCATACAACAATCAGAGTCTAGCTTGTCATCAGTTTGGATAGTTACAACATCCTATACTTGTAAATACTGATAAATACAAACAAGCAATGCAATGGAAATAAAAGTATGGAAATGCATCTTGGAAGCATCTAGCTAGTCTCCTGAAGCTCCAAAGCATCCAAACCTAATTCTGGAAAAATACTCAGGTCTCACCCGAGTATTATAAGGAAATAACCCTGGATCAGTCTGGTAAACCAGTATGAGAAACACAAATCATATGGATTGTTATATTTGCATACCTTTTCAAAATAAAGGTATCCCGTAAAACCATGCCACATATAAACTTGGATGGGTTTTTACCTTACGATAACCAAACCATTTCAAATAAAAAATCCAGTGATATTATAATAATGTCTAGGATTTAAAATAAATATATAACATAGTCAAAATGTTTGCATCTCACATTCCAATATTTGGGTACAACTAAGCCCGTAAAGGCATGTATTGGAAAATGTTTCCATACAGTGACAAGTCACCTGGGTACCACCTACCACAATACACCTCTAGAAAATACACCGAGGGTCTCGCAAGATTAGTAGCATGTAGCCCTTGCATTCCAAAGAAATTCGTCTTCGATTTCCATCAACTTCAAGATGTCCTCAATTCGAATGCTTATGATGGTTCGAAGTGGTTTTCGAATAACTCATGCTTATCTGATCCCGGTCTCTTCGAACCAATAATCGATTATTTCCAGTTGATTTAATCCCAGTTCTTTTCGAAGTAAGCGGACTATATAAGAGTCCCAAGGGATATTTAATATACCTCTTTAAGTGAGAGACGTTTCACAGAAATGGGTTCTCCCAAGGGAATATCAAACAGTATGAAATCGCGAAGCTTTCATATACTTCTGGAGTCAAAAACTGGTCAAGTTGTCGTGTAACGATCCTAATTTTGATTAACATTATTTAATGCATTTAATTAGATAAATTAAATGAAATAATGTATATGGTTAAGGGAATTAAGATATGAATAATAGAAGGATAGTTGTGCCTAGTTAAACAATGAACTAAAGGGAATTAAAATGAAATAGGAAAGGCTAATAGATAAGGCCAAAATAGGAATAAGTCATATTCATATACCCTAAACCCTCAGGCCTCTTTCATTTTACACGTCCATAAACAAAATTAATTCTAGGAAGAGGCCGCCCACCATTAGGGGAAAGCAAGAGGAAATTAAGCAAGAATCAAAAGAAGGAAGCATAATTAGTTCAGTCAAGAAGCAAATCTCAAATTCCTTAATCACAAGCTAAAGGTAAATAATAGGTTACATCTCATTTTATTATTTTCGGTTTTAGACGAGATATGAATTTATTTTACAAATGATTTGCCATGTTTTGATTGCTTAAAAGGATATATATGCTTGTTGATGATTTATGCTATTTCATATAGATTTTATGCTAAGGTTTAACTTGAAAATCCTATTAAATAACATCCAAATGCCTTGCGATTTTGTTATAAGGTCCGAAATAATATATTAGAGATGCATTTCAAGTTTCATAATTTTCTAAATTAACGTGGATTTATTATGAATTTTGCAGTGAAGAAATTGGTTAAATTGGGCTTAAAATTAATTATGGCTATTTTATATTGGCTATGGGTCAGAAATTTATATATGTTGTAAAATATATTAAAAGTGATTTATGAGAAATTTTTGTAGAATTTTTCTAAGTGTTTTAATAAGCATATAAAATTATTTAAGGTATGGAAGTTAAATGTTTTATATGTTTATAAAAGAAGAAGGGGCAATTTGTAAATATTTTAAATTGTTAATGTCTGAAATTCAGCAGCAGTTTTAAAAAAGATTTTGGAAAAGAAATTGACAACTAATTAAATAATGACAAATAAGCAGGTTAATTGAAAAGTAATTACTTTATAAAGTTAAAAAATCAGTTTTACAAGGCTTTTGCTGTTTTTCCACTTTCGGACAGCACCTTTCGACTTCATACTTCCGTCTCCATCCTAGTTAAAACCAATACATATGGTATCAATGACTTGGTATATAGTGGATTGGAGATATGCGAAAGGTATAGAGTTGAAATAGGGCTTTCAGAGGGGTCGAAACCTTGTTTTTCTTTCAGAAGGAAATACCGCTTGCTTTGCTTTCGAAAAGAATGCTTTCGAACAAGATAGCTTTCAACTTGGTCAAGTGTTTTAAAAGAAAAGAGCTTTCGAAAGAGGTTGTCACCTTTGTTTTAAGAAAATGCTTTCGAAGGGGTCGAAACCCCTACTGCTACATTCAACCTTTCGAAGCAATGCCTTCGAAAGGTCCTTTTGCTTTAAACCTGAGCCGCTTCTCCTATGCTTTCGAAGGGATTGGTTTCGACACCATCCACTTCTTTTAGTTAGGAAATTGCTTTCGAAAGAGTTGCATTCCATTTAGGAATATTGCTTTGCTAAGTAGAGATTACACCAGTTTGGGTGGGAAGCCATTCTTGGGAACAGAGAGTGTCGTAGAGGTTTAGAATTAGTTGTTGCATTATGAGCGTATATTTACTGATTTAGGCCTGAATGATGGACAAAAGAGGAGGTTGGCCTCTAGACAGTTGCAGGGGTCAGCACTGCATTGGTGGAATAGTGTCACTGTCGAAGTTCCATAAGAGCAGTTAACTCGGAATGATTTTAAGACGAGATTTGAGCAGAAGTTTGTATTTGAGTTTGCTAAGTCTAAGTTGATGAGTAAGTCTATGGATTTAATGCAAGAAGAGATGTCAGTAGCTGAGTACGCTACTAAGCTTGAGGAGCTGTCTAGATATGGATATGCTATTATAGATACTAACATCAAAAGGAATGAGAAGTTCATTCGGGGACTGAGGGCCAAGCTTACTAGAATAACCATGACACATGTCCGTTATCCTTGTATTATAGTCATGGAGATGGCTATTCACCATGAGGAGTTGCTTGCTGATTTAGTTAAAGAGAAGTCAGTGGAAACTTAGGGTTCTCAAGGGAAGAAGAGGAAGTTCTTTAAGAAGAAGGAAACCTAGAAGGGAAATACTACCAAGAAGTCAAAGGCTAAGGTAGTTTGCTATAAGTGTGACAAGAAGAGTCACTTTGCTAATGATTGCCGATTAGGAAATGGGAAGAAAGCTGCAGTTAAGAATAATGTGAAATGCTTCAACTGTGATCAAGTTGGGAATTACAAGAATCAGTGTCCAGACCCAGTTAGGGAGGACAAAGGAAAAGTTTTCGCTATAGGACCAGCTAGGCCTACTGCAGCAGATAAGGGAAAGACTGTGATGGAAGGTACGCTCTTGATTCAGAGTATTTCAGTTAGAGTACTTTTTGATAGCTGTGCATCACATTCATTTATATCTCAGTGCTTGGTTGATAGATTATGTATAGAACCCATCTACCTTGTTACTTTTTTAAGTGTTGTGAATCCAATAGGAGGGTATGTAACTCTTGGGTTAAGATGTGACCCGTTAGAACTTGACTTGTTAGGTCATAAGTTTGCATGCAGTTTGTATGTTATCGATTTCGTAGATTTCGAAATCATTTTGGGTATGGATTGGTTGATTAAGTATGAGGCTGGAATATTTTTCCAGGATAGGGAAATATCACAGAGACACCCCGATAGTCATAACCAAGTGATATTCTCAGTAGAGAATACTGATCGGAGTGTTAGTGCTATGCTTAGTGCCACGGAGGTAGGAAATGAGTTAAGTCTGGTTCAGGTAGCAAGAGAGTTTGCAGATGTCTTTGAGCTAGTCACTGGACTATCCCCGAAAATAGTTGTTGAGTTTAGAATAGACCTTGGGCTAGGAGCTGAACCTATAAGTAGACCACCTAGCAGGATGACACCAACTGAGATAAAGGAATTGAAGGTGCAACTAGTGGATCTAGAAGGAAGGAATTTTATTAAACCAAGCCATTTCCCTTGGGGAGCTGTCGTGGTGTTCGTGAAGAAACCAGATGGGTCGTTAAGGATGTATATTGACTATCGTAAGTTAAACGAAAGGAAAATTAAGAATAAGTATCCTTTTCCAAGAACAAATGATCTGTTTGATTAGTTGAGTGGAGCCAGAGTATTTTCCCAGTTGGATTTGGCAACAGGTTTCCATCAGTTGAGATTAGCGGAGTATAGTATTCCTTTAACGACATTTTGAACTAGGTATGGTTCATATGAGTGGTTGGTGATGCCATTTGGATTGACAAATGCACCTGCTTTCTTCCTAGATTTGATGAATCGAGTTTTCCAAGAGTACATGGATAGGTTTGCACTAGTATTAGTAGATGAAATTCTATTATACTCTAAGGATGAGAGAGAGCATGAAGTTCATCTTAGAGTGGTGCTTGAGACGCTGAGGCAGAATTAGCTATAGACGAAGTTTACCAAGTGTCATTTCTGGAAGAAAGAGGTAAAGTTTCTTGGTCACATGGTTTCAGAGAAAGGATTGTCAGTTGATCCAGATAAGATCAAAGCTGTGAATAATTGGAAGAGACCCGAGACGGTGATTGAGATCAGGAGATTTCTTGGACTTTCTGGCCACTATCGGAGATCCATTAAGGATTTCTTGTGGATAACAGAACCCTTAACTAAGCTTACCAAGAAGGAAGTGAAGTTTGTTTGGTCCGACAAATGTGAGGAAGCATTCCTTAAGTTAAAGAATTTGTTAATCAATGCACCCGTGTTAGTAGTTCCAGACGAAAACCAAGGTTTGATGGTGTATAGTGATGCATGTGGAACGGGATTAGGAGCGGTATTGATGCAGAGTGGTAAAGTCATTGCCTACGCATCTAGACCACATGAAGTTTGATATCCTACTCATGATTTAGAGTTAGCAGCTGTGATCTTCGTCATTGAAGATTTGGAAACAATATCTCTTAGGGGAGAGATTTGAATTATATACTGATCATAAGTCTTTATGGTATTTATTCTCTCAGAAGGAGTTGAATATGAGACAGTAGAGGTGGCTGGGGTTTTTGGCTGCATATGATTTTGGTATAGAATAAACACTAAGAAAATTTAATAAAGTGGTATATGCTCTTAGCAGGAAACATCAGAATGTAGCGTTAGCAATGTTGGCGGAGTGGAAAGATTTGGAAGCTTTAGCCAGTTGTGGTGCGCGGTTAAGATCAACTGCTGGTTCTAGTCAGAGTTCCGCCATACTATCTTATTTAGAAGTTTGACCAGTATTGATTGAGAGAATTTCTTCTAAGCAAAAGGAGGATCCAGTATTAGCTAAGAGGATCAAAATACTTATGGTTGGAATAGAGATCGATGATTTAAAGGATATTAGCCTTGACTAGAGAGGGTGGCTAAGAAAGAAGGGATGGTTGTGTGTTCCAAATGTGGAAGACTTAAGGAAAGAAGTTCTTGGAGAATATCATCGATCCAAGTTTACGATTCATCTTGGAGGAACCAAGATGTATCAGGATATGAAAAGGAGCTTCTATTGGGAAGGCACGATGAGGGATGTTGGCTTGTGGGTTAGACAGTGTGCCAACTGTCAACAAGTGAAAGTTGAACATCAAAAACCAAGTGGGTTATTATAGCCTTTAGAGAATACAGTTTGGAAATGGGATTCGATTTCCATGGATTTTATAGATGGGTTGCCAAGGTCAAATAGAGGTAATGAAAGTATATGGTTTATAGTGGATAGATTGACCAAGAGTGCTCATTTCATTCCAGTTAAGTCAACCAGAACAACACCTGTTTTAGCGAAGTTGTTCCTGAAGAACAAGTTAGACTGCATGGAGTTCCTAGTAGTATAGTCAGTGATAGAGATGCATTGTTCACTAGTGAATTCTGGAAGAGTCTACAGGAAGTAATGGGTACCAAGCTTAATATGAGTACTTCATATCACCCTCAGACAGATGGGCTGACAGAGAGAGTCAATAAGGTACTCGAAGATTTGTTGAGAGCTTGTGTATTAGACTTTGGTGGATCTTGGGAGGATCACCTACATTTGGTTGAGTTTTCCTATAATAATAGTTACCAGACTAGTATAGGAATGGTGCCGTTTGAAACTTTGTATGGAAGGCCATGCAAATCACCAGCATGTTGGTTGGAGGCTGAAGACAGATTAGTCTTAGGTCCAGATTTAGTTAGAGAGGTGTCAGAGAAGATTGAGTTAACCCGGGGAAGGATAAAGGAAGCTCAATCCATACAGAAGACTTACGTAGATAAGAGAAATAAGGACCTAGAATTCTCAGTTGGAGACAAGGTTTACATTAAGGTATCACCTATGAAGGGTGTGATATGATTTGGAAAGTCAGGGAAGTTAGCTCCAAGATATGTAGGTCCATTCTAGATTATAGAGAGGATTGGAAAGCTCGCATATAGAATTATAATCAAGAAACTACTATTCCTCCGACGGGGTTGGATAACTTAGTGGTAGAGCCGAATTTGACTTTTGTTAGACAACCAGTTCGGGTTGTAGCTAGAGATGAGAAAAAGATTAAGGAACAAGACAGTCAAGTTGGTGAAAGTTCAGTGGAGCGACAACGAGAAGGACTGTACTTGGGAGACAGAGGACAGGATTAGAGATACTTTTCCTGATCTTCTTTAAGGGTATGTCTATATTAGATTTATATAGATAGTTTCTAATCAGTTAGACTAGTATGGTTGTTAGGAGTTGTTACAGATGATTGCTATGTTTAGTGTTTAGTCCTTACTGAATTTCAAGGACGAAATTCTTTAGGGGGGGTGGTTAGCCTGTAACATCCCTAATTTTTGATAACATTATTCAAAAAATTTAATTAGATAAATTAAATAGAATAATGATGATAAGGAGATTGAGATTTGATTAAATTACATATTAGGGCCGTGCTTATTAACAAAGATAAATGGGCTTTAAATTGGTTTATTGATTAAGTAAACTACACATAAGCATATTAGTAAATTAGCCAATTAATTATACATGGCAATGCACTCTACATTTCGTCCATTCACGTTCATCTTATTTCTCAAGTCAAAATAAATGCAAGAACCCTAATAGAGCCGGCAATTAACAAAGGAGAAGAGGAATTTTAATCTAAAGCTAAGGATCAAAAGCTAGGAAGGATTAATCAACAACAAATCTCAAATTCCTTGTCAAGTTTAAGGTGAATAATAATTTCTACCATCCCTATTTTATTCTGTGATTATATGGTTTCGAATTTATGATTTAAATTCATTTTTTTGTGATAAAACGGATGATGATATGCTTGAGTTATATTATGATGATTTGTTTAATTCATAAGCACATGAATACACAGGTTTTTGACATGAAACCAAGAATATATGATTTCAGATTGCCATGGAAAAATTTTATGTTAAGTAAAACATGATTTTGGAGATGGGTTTTAATTTTTAGGATTTTTCAAGCTATGGAAATTTTATTATGAATTTTTATTGAAAAATATGATATAATTGGATTTAAATTTTATTTTGTGAATTCCTAGAAGAAATTGGGTCGAATATTTTAATATGTTTGATCACATGATGAAACTGAATTTCTATGATTTTTAGGGATTTTTCCTAATTGATTTACTAAGGAAAATAAATTATTTGAAAAGGACTTTTCTGAAATAATCAGTTTTAGTATATGCAAGGGCTAAAACGTTGCATTATTTAATGGTTTTAATCTGGTATTAATGCGTCAGTTATAAAGGTAAAGTTTCTGAATAGTTTTATGGCAGCCAATCAATGTTTTACAAATAGGCAAGTTGTTAAAACGAAATTACTTAAAGTTGCTATAATTTAGCCTTAAACCAGAAAAAGGGGTTCCGCCTCTATTAGTAAGGTCCTTTTGACTCCTTTGGTTCCGCCTCGTCTCAGTCGAAACCAATACAGTTGAAACCATCATAGTCGGAACCAATACACAAGATATCACTTAGATGGTATGTAGTGGATTGGTAGGAAGGCGAAAGCCTAGGTTTCAAAAGGGTAGCTTCTGATGGAGTCGTAACCCTGCTATGTTTTCATAAGTTAAAATTCTTTCCTAATTTTAACTAAAGCTTTCATCACAGTCTAAACATATGTTTTCGAAAGGACTTTTACTTAGCTTTCGAAGGAGGTTGTCATGTTTTGTTAAAGCATTTGCTTTCGAAGGAGTACCCTTTTTCCTTTAAATAATTGCTTTCGAAAGGGTAGGTTTCGTCACAGTCGAAACCAAGCCGCTAATTTCCCTTTCGACTACATTGAAGTCATCTATGTTGTCGAAGGGGTTACTTCTGTTTTACTTAAAACCTTTATCCCCATTGCTTATGAAAGGGGTTTGGGTTTCGAAGGAGATGGAGTCGAAAGAGGGTTTCAACTCAGACCTTCGAAGTTTTGATTTTTAAAGCCTTTTGCTTTCGACTAAGATGGTTCCGACACCTTCAATTTTTCCCTAAACTAATTCTTGTTTGACAGGGACGCGGAAGATGATCTTAAGGCTATTTAACACTAGAGGGGGGTGAATAGTGTTTTAAGAATTTCTTTAAAACTTCTTTGATTTAAATTGATTTAACTAACTTAATGCAAATTCACAATCACAGATCAAATCACAGAATCATAAACAGATGCAAATATAAATAAAAAGCAAGTAAAGGAAAGAACATACCAGGAATTTTATACTGGTTCGGTGTTACCCTACATCCAGTCCCGCACAACTCGTACGGCTTTCTATTCAATAATAATCTAGATTACAATCCCTCGATTCCAAGGCAACGAGGTACACCCTCCAGATTCTCAGGTCTCTGGGTAGAACCACTTGATTCACAGGACACAAGTTCACCCGATCGATTTCCAAGGACACGATCACACCTTTATAACCCTAAACAAGTTTCTTTGAGTACAAATGTATCTATAACTCTGATAAGCACTGAGATTCTTTGAAGAGAGTGGCAGAGAATCAAACTAGAGATATTCTGGTTTGATTCACTTAAGATTTCGGCAGAATATGGATAGGATGATTAGAAAATAAGATAAGAGAATAAAGAGGAGAGAAAATAAAGAAAGTAGTTACTGGAAAACGTCCATAACAGTCTCTATTTATAGAGAATGAATGGATGTGTCCATTCAAAGAGATTTAAACGAATAGACACTTCTTTTGAAAACAACCTTTGCTATAACGGGAAGCATGTCGACATGACGAGTAACTATGATGTCGACATGGTCTAGTAAAAATGATGATTTGCTTTTCTTTGAAAATGATGATTTAAAACATATGCAACTTTATTCAAATGGACTCTATGTATTTGTAAAAGGTATTTTAGAAGTAGAAATACTTATGAATATATATATATGTATATATACTAAAATATATTTAAAATCAAGGTAAATAAACTAAAGTAAATATAATATTAAAATAGATTTTGAGGCTAAAATATCAAGGACAATTTTGAAATCAAAATATAACAAAATGATAAATATGATTTTGAGACTAAAACATTTTTTGGAAATACGAACGAAGGTTTTTCTTTTGAAAAGGAATATTTGAAAATCATTTTATGAAACAAGAGATAATTTTGAAAAATCATTTTGAATCAAAATTAGTGGATAACAAAATAGGGCTACTATCCGTTCCACTAGATATTTCGTGAGTTCCATCTCACTAGGGTTCCATCCCTTTAACAAGAACGAAGTGGATTCCATTCCACGAGTAAATTGGATAAAAAAGAATGATAGTGCTTTCAAGGAGTTTTAACAAATATCTAACCTAACTATATTATTTGTCTTGAACTCTTGAATATCTTGAATCTCATGAGTCTTCAATCTTGAACTCTTGATCTTTGTCTTCTTTACTGTACAGTCTTCTTTTGTTGATACCTGCATATAGATTTCCTGCACATATATATTTTATAACACTTCTATAGTTGTTGTCATCAAAACCATTATCCTATAGACTAACATTCTCCCCCTTTTTGATGATGACAACCTTTGTTTATAAAATATTTATATTCTCCTTATAACTCCCCCTAAATCTAATAACTCCCCCTTAATCTATGCCTAACTAACCTATTTTATACTTCTCCCCCTTTGTCATCAACAAAAAAAATGACATTAACTCCCCCTAAATCTATGATATTAATGATAGTGTTATCATTAATAATACTGAAACTAGATATAACAATGCTAAATATTGTATACTCAGAATGATATATATGAGTAATATAAGAATGAGAATAATACATGTAACCACAGATTATTTTATTCATTTCAATATTACTATATACATGACTATTTAAACTTATAAACACATAACTAAAACAAGAAAATAAACAACTCAACGGTTGTTTTTTGATGATGGGAGACTTGTGGACAGGACAATTTGGGTAATGGAAACAGAAATTTCCATGTTGTTCCACAATGTTCCCATAAGCATCAAAACAGACTTCCCCTACACATACTGCTTCATCATCAGTTTCTTCCTCCATTGGTTCTTCCTCTTCTTCTTCGTCTTCGTCTTCTTCTCCTTCTTCATTTGCTTCTATGTTAGAAGAATCTTCAATTACAATTGGATTGGCATGATTATCCATGAGGAATTTTTGAAGATTCCTCAGAATTTGCCCTTGTTTCTCTTGCTCTCTTGCCATTCTCAATTGTTGAACTTGCATTTTAGTTAACATCTGCAGCGAATCATCAACTTTCTCCTCTATTTTGATGACACGAGCAAGTATGGAGTTTTGGAAAGGGCCTTGTGAAGGAAAAGGGAAAGGAACCGGTGAAATTTGATTAGGATTGGATGTGGAAGCCATGGATTTGATGTTTCCAGAAAGTAGTATGAAGAAATAATGATCGGAGGGAAGAGAAACTCGGAATGGGTGAATTAAATAACCACCCATTCAAAAATTAGAGGGAAAAACGAATTGTCATTTTTACCGTTTCATGTCGACATGACACATGAGTACTATGTCGACATGGTGTTGTAAAATGCTATGGTTAAGAAATCATTCATATATACCCTATGTATACTACTATACTATATACTATATTTCAGAAAGAGAACATATACCTAATTCTCTTCTTAACTTGGTGAAGACAGGTTCTCCTAAAGGTTTGGTTAAAATATCAGCTATTTGATTTTCAGAATTAACGAAATCAAGAGAAATTTTCTCTTTATTTACGTTATCTCTTAGAAAATGGTGTCTAATGTCAATATGTTTAGTTCGGGCATGGAGAGTTGGGTTTTTGGACAAACTAATGGCACTAGTGTTATCACAGAAAATTGGAGATTTTGTGATAGATATACCAAAATCATTCAAGGTTTGTTGCATATACAAAACTTGAGAACAAGCTAAAGCAGCAGAAACATACTCTGCTTCAGTTGTTGATAGGGAAACAGTATTCTGCTTTTTACTGAACCAGGAAATTAAGGAATGACCTAGAAAGTGACAAGTTCCACTTGTACTCTTTCGGTCTGACTTACACCCAGCATAGTCAGCATCACAGTAGGAAACTAATTCAAATGAGTCATTCTTAGGGTAGAACAATCCATAATCAAAGGTGTGTTTAACATATCGAATGATACGTTTCACAGCTTTTAGATGAGTTTCCTTGGGTTGAGATTGATATCTTGCACAGAGACAGACACTGTTCATGATATCTGGTCTACTAGCAATTATATAGAGAAGTGATCCAATCATTCCTCTATACAAGGTTTGATCTACGTCTTTGGATAGATCATCCTTACTTAACGCTATATTGGTTGCCATGGGAGTTGGTTTTCCACTCACATTGGTCAAGCCAAACTTACTAACTAACTCTCTCGCATACTTCTCTTGACTGATAAAGATACCATTATCTAATTGTTTGATTTGTAATCCTAGGAAAAAGTTAAGTTCACCCATATGACTCATCTCAAACTCTTTTGTCATAATGTCAGAAAATTCTTTGTTCATGTCAGAATTGGTTGATCCAAAAATAATATCATCTACGTACACTTGTACAAGTTGAATATCATTTTTATTTCTTTTAATAAAAAGTGTGTTATCTACTTTACCTATTTCAAAATCAGATTGCAAAAGATAAGACCTAAGTCTATCATACCAAGCTCTAGGAGCTTGTTTTAGACCATACAGGGCTTTCTTTAATTTAAAAACATGATTTGGAAATTTTGTATCTTCAAAGAGTGGAGGTTGTTCAACATAAACTTCCTCTTTTACAAAACCATTTAGAAAGGCACTCTTGACATCCATTTGAAAAAGTTTGAAATTATTGAAATTAGCGAAAGCAAGCAGAATTCTAATAGCTTCTAATCTTGCTACGGGTGCAAAGGTTTCGTCATAATCTATACCTTCTTCTTGACAATAACCTTGTGCAACGAGTCGAGCCTTATTTCTAACGACCTCACCTAATTCATTTAATTTATTTTTATATACCCATTTAGTGCCTATAATGGATTTATCCTCAAGTCTAGGAACAAGTTCCCAAACATCATTTCTGGTGAATTGATTCAATTCTTCTTGCATAGCAAGAATCCATGAATCATCAGTTGATGCTTCCTTTGGATTTTTAGGTTCTATTGAGGATATAAAAGCAACATGACTCATATTGTTTAATTGATTCCTAGTTTTAACAACAGATTGCATATCTCCTAGAATATTTTCTACAGGGTGATCTTTTAAAAGCCTAATCTTTTTATTTGGATGAAAAGTTTCATTTGTAGCATCTACAGATTCATGATTAGAAATAACTAAGTCATCCTCATCATTAGTCTGATCAACTTCTTTGAAATTTTCATCAAAGGAAACATGTAAAGTTTCTTCAATAGTGTTTGTTCTTAGATTAAAAACTCTATAAGCTTTACTCCTGTTAGAATATCCGATAAAGATTCCTTTGTCGGATTTAGGATCAAACTTATCTAAATTATCTTTTGTATTTAAGATAAAACATTTACTTCCAAAAATTCTAAAATAAGATACCTTAGGTTTCTTATTGAAAAGAAGTTCATAAGGTGTTTTATTGGTTAGAGGTCTAATTAGAATCCTATTCAAAATATAACAGGCTGTTGCAACTGCTTCAGCCCAAAAATGTTTTGGTAATTTACTATCAGAAAGTAGAGTTCTGGCACACTCTTGAATCGTCCTATTCTTACGCTCAACTACTCCGTTTTGTTGTGGAGTTCTTGGAAACGAAAAATTGTGAGTAATTCCCTTCTGATTACAGAATTCCTCAAACTTCTCATTTTCAAATTCACCACCGTGATCACTACGAATAGTGATGATCTTGGAAGACAGTTGGTTTTGAACTCTTTTTGAAAAACTTTTAAAATAATCAAAAGTATCACTTTTATGTTTCAGAAAGATTGTCCATGTATATCTGGAATAATCATCCACAATTACAAAGACATATTTACTATGGTTGATTGATTGAATCTGAGATGGACCAAATAAATCTAGGTGAAGTAACTCAAGAGGTTTTGAAGTAGAAATCATATCTTTAAGTTTAAAGGAACTTTTTCTAAGTTTTCCTAATTGACATGCATCACATATACTATCTACTTTAAATTGCATCTTAGGGAGGCCTCTTACTAGATCAAGTTTGGATAGTCTAGATAAGAGTTTAAAATTCAAATGTCCAAATCTCTTATGCCAAGTCCAAGGGTCACTTGTATTGGCCAAAAGACATAGATTATCATTTGAAATTTTCATACTGAGAATATAGATATTCTTTTTCCTAACTCCCTCAAAGATAATATTAGATTTATTATCTTCGATGTGACACTTGTCTTTTTCAAATTTAATCCTATATCCTTTATCACATAACTGACTAATACTAAGTAGATTATGTTGTAGATTTTTAACTAACAAAACATTTGAAATAATAAGAGTTTCAGAATTATCTACATTGCCGATGCCAACTACATAACCTTTTGAATTATCCCCAAAATTAACCAATCCTCCATCCTTGTAAATAATGTCATTGAGTATCTCTGGATTTCCTGTCATATGTCTTGAACATCCACTATCAAGTATCCACTTGTTTTTCCTTATTTGCACAACTTGTCCATTGTCAATAGATTCATTTGTCGCCATGAAGCAAGATTCCTGCACAGTGAGCAACTTTTGTAGATTACCTGATTCTATATAACTATCATGCATCAATTTATGAGACCACAATGATTTGATCATTAAAGAATTATTTTTAGGAAACATTTCAAACTTAGCCATGAACTTTTCAAAAATCAGATTATGAATACTTTGAAAAACTTGCTCTGATACCAAATGACAGGGACGCGGAAGATGATCTTAAGGCTATTTAACACTAGAGGGGGGTGAATAGTGTTTTAAGAATTTCTTTAAAACTTCTTTGATTTAAATTGATTTAACTAACTTAATGCAAATTCACAATCACAGATCAAATCACAGAATCACAAACAGATGCAAATATAAATAAAAAGCAAGTAAAGGAAAGAACACACCAGAAATTTTATACTGGTTCGGTGTTACCCTACATCCAGTCCCGCACAACTCGTACGGCTTTCTATTCAATAATAATCTAGATTACAATCCCTCGATTCCAAGGCAACGAGGTACACCCTCCAGATTCTCAGGTCTCTGGGTAGAACCACTTGATTCACAGGACACAAGTTCACCCGATCGATTTCCAAGGACACGATCACACCTTTATAACCCTAAACAAGTTTCTTTGAGTACAAATGTATCTATAACTCTGATAAGCACTGAGATTCTTTGAAGAGAGTGGCAGAGAATCAAACTAGAGATATTCTGGTTTGATTCACTTAAGATTTCGGCAGAATATGGATAGGATGATTAGAAAATAAGATAAGAGAATAAAGAGGAGAGAAAATAAAGAAAGTAGTTACTGGAAAACGTCCATAATAGTCTCTATTTATAGAGAATGAATGGATGTGTCCATTCAAAGAGATTTAAACGAATAGACACTTCTTTTGAAAACAACCTTTGCTATAACGGGAAGCATGTCGACATGACGAGTAACTATGATGTCGACATGGTCTAGTAAAAATGATGATTTTCTTTTCTTTGAAAATGATGATTTAAAACATATGCAACTTTATTCAAATGGACTCTATGTATTTGTAAAAGGTATTTTAGAAGTAGAAATACTTATGAATATATATATGTATATATACTAAAATATATTTAAAATCAAGGTAAATAAACTAAAGTAAATATAATATTAAAATAAATTTTGAGGCTAAAATATCAAGGACAATTTTGAAATCAAAATATAACAAAATGATAAATATGATTTTGAGACTAAAACATTTTTTGGAAATACGAACGAAGGTTTTTCTTTTGAAAAGGAATATTTGAAAATCATTTTATGAAACAAGAGATAATTTTGAAAAATCATTTTGAATCAAAATTAGTGGATAACAAAATAGGGCTACTATCCGTTCCACTAGATATTTCGTGAGTTCCATCTCACTAGGGTTCCATCCCTTTAACAAGAACGAAGTGGATTCCATTCCACGAGTAAATTGGATAAAAAAGAATGATAGTGCTTTCAAGGAGTTTTAACAAATGTCTAACCTAACTATATTATTTGTCTTGAACTCTTGAATATCTTGAATCTCATGAGTCTTCAATCTTGAACTCTTGATCTTTGTCTTCTTTACTGTACAGTCTTCTTTTGTTGATACCTGCATATAGATTTCCTGCACATATATATTTTATAACACTTCTATAGTTGTTGTCATCAAAACCATTATCCTATAGACTAACATTCTCCCCCTTTTTGATGATGACAACCTTTGTTTATAAAATATTTATATTCTCCTTATAACTCCCCCTAAATCTAATAACTCCCCCTTAATCTATGCCTAACTAACCTATTTTATACTTCTCCCCCTTTGTCATCAACAAAAAAAATGACATTAACTCCCCTTAAATCTATGATATTAATGATAGTGTTATCATTAATAATACTGAAACTAGATATAACAATGCTAAATATTGTATACTCAGAATGATATATATGAGTAATATAAGAATGAGAATAATACATGTAACCACAGATTATTTTATTCATTTCAATATTACTATATACATGACTATTGATATTGGGAAGGGCCAGTAGGTTCATAGTCAGCCCCTGAAAACTATGATTTGATGCTGGTAGGGGCCAGTAGGTTTGTAGTTAGCCCATAAAACTATATCCGAACTAAGATATTGGCAGTCAGCCAATAGGTTCCCAGTTAGCCCATGAAAACTAGGATAAGATATAAGATATTGGAGTTACCAATAGGTTCTTAGTGATCTCATGAAAACTAAGTATTTGGACAGGTAGTCCTTAACATTTAACAGGTTAATAATAATCCCTAGAAACTATAATTGGGACAGATAATCAGAATGAAGGGGGATGGGTAATCCAGAATTGATTTATTTGTTTTGCACATCATCATAATGTTTTGAAATACTATGTTTTAACCATTATGGATGCAGGAGCACAGTATATAGTTGTATAAATGTTTACGATATTAGTGAGGGGAAACCCGTTTCGCTAAGCGGCGTGGTCTCACTAGAAATCTAAATGGTTTGAGATGGTAAATTATTGTTCATACTGGGCTTTATGTCTGACTCGAAGTTTTTGTTTTCCCCTTAAACTCTCGGGTACTCAATTGATTTTGAGTAGGTTAAGAGTTAAGGTTTCTAGGTGTTCTTTTAGACGAATAAAAGCTTCCAAGGTCATGCAAGAGATAGATTGTTATTAGAGTTCCTTTACTTCCGCCATGTATTTGTTTATAAAGTCAAATTGGTTTCTTGCCTATCTATATACTCTGATCTACCAAAGGGGCATCTTCATATGTCGCTCTTGGCATATTTTGTTATAATTATACGTTATTTGAACGTGGTCTGCGAATTGGGATTATGTAATCAATTTGGAATATTTTATTATGATGTGGAATTTGTTTTGCTGTTTAAATTTTTTCCCATATTCTTGTGTTTTTGTGTATCAATGTATCTAAAATCACCGTGTTTGGTCGCCGATGATTAATAACTATGAATGACTGCAGCATCCGTAGCCGTTAGTTTTGGGCCTCCAAATAGGGGGATGTTACATGCTTGACTTTTGTCTGGCCATGCCTAGGGTTAGCTTTTATAGGAGCTAGAGGAGGTGATTGGCTTTGGGGATAGGGGCGTTGGGGTTGCCATGTAAAGGCGAGTGGATTGGTAGCCACAAATTGGTGATGCGGCTGCACACAATGAATGCGACAATGCTTTGTCACGTTGCTGGGCCGAAGTCGCGGCGAGCAGGGAATCATAAAAGGTGAAATTGACGGCAACAATGGACTCGGGGTATTAAGAGAAGTCGGTTGGTGGTGATTTAGCAAGGCCTGGTAGTCTGAGGCAAATCAAGATGCTTGCCCTGGGCGTTCGTGAGCAGTAGTTCAGTATTGTTTTTGCGCCGTCGAGCATGAAGCAGTGGTGTGGGATGGGTAGTGATTGTGAAGTGGAGTTAGAGGGTGATGGCTGTTTGTCGATCCGTGGTCTGAAGCTCTATGTCAGTGTGCACTGGTGCACAGATAGGGATAGATTCGGTGCGTACATGTATAGGATGTTTGGGAGGAAAGAAGAAGCTAGGCGGGCGAGTCGGGTTTTGTTTTGATGATGGGTTGGGCCTAGTTAGTTGGGGGTGAGATAATTATAGAATTTGTTTGTTTAAAATTAGTGTAGTAAATGTGTTGAATTTCAAAATATGATAACTCATTCATTTTAAACACGATTAACCCACGAATTTTTACGTCAGGCTCATATTAGCAAGTACAACACTATGGAATAAATAGTTGATATTTCTAATGAAGTATAATTTATGATAAAATAATAGCGGTTGAAAATAATTACGTTATTTTAAGATATAACGTGGTTAAATGAATTATGCTTCATTGGTGAAATCTATTTAAACAAATAAAACATCATTCTGTAAATCACCATTCTGCTATAATTAAATTGAATAGATTATTGATGACATCTGTTTAGCGGAATAAATCCTCGTTCTACTATTACATTAATTTGGACATTTATTCATATGTCTGTTAATTAATATTTAGATTAATTAATATTGGATAAGTGATGGATTAGCTAGTGATCGTAAATTGTTGGTTTTATTTACATACAAGCTTGCTTATGTAAATACCAGTGATATGACTTGGAAAGTGAATAAAAAATAAATGGTAGCTTGTCTAAGTACCATTGTGTCACTGAGCCTCTTTCCGAATTTGAAAAGCTATGGAACTAAATTAACTTCCATTTTATAACAATTCGAGGTTAAGTGTTTATATAATTATAAATGATTTAAAATATATGATTATTGATGCTTAAGGTAATTTATTATTTTAGTTAATGATATTTTAAGATATTTAATTATATTATTAATGATATTTTAAGGTATTTAATTATATTATTAACAATTTTTTAAGGGATTTAATTATATTACTAATGCTATTTAAAAATACTTAATTATATTATCAATATTTCTTTAAAATATTTAATTATATTATTAACGTTGTTCTAAATTAGTAAATTGATCAAAAAGATTCAGCCAAAAAAATATCTGCTCATGGCCTCCCCTTACCCTTACCCATCCCTCCCATGCCCCTCTCCCATACGTTCGTACCTGCTGCCACCAAACCTGTTTCTGACCATTGCATTCCCTCTCTAGTGGCCATCCCTATCCCTACGCCTCCTCCTCCTTTCCCCCCTCCTCCTATCCCTGTTCCTTTCCCTCCTCTTCAACATGTTCTTCCTTCTTCTTTGATTTCTTCTTCTTCCTCTATCCCTGTTGCCCCTTTCCATTTGCCTTGTCCTGCTCAATGGTCATCCTTATTCTTTGGTAAACCCAAGAATGCGGGTTCTTACAAGCTGTGCATTTTGATCTTAAATACTCGGGTGTGTCTCTTGAGCCTCCTCCTAATGTCATTAATGAAGGCATCAAATCCTGGTCAGACTGTCTTGTTGGATTCTTCCTTGCTGGAAATGTTAACTACTTGGCAGTAAGAGCTCACTTGGAAAAATTCTAGAAACTAAAAGCTTTTTATGAGATTCTATATGACAAACATAATTTTTACTTTAAATTCTCATGTATGGAGGATAAGGACATGATCCTTAAACATGCCCCGATGTTTATTCATGGACACATGTTTATTATTATGTCTTGGAATCCAAGTTTTGGTTCAGCTCAATCGACTATCAAAAGTGTTCCTATTTGAGTTCATCTATATAAAATTCTTATAATGACATGGACATTGATAGGCATTAACTGGTTAGCTTGTCATTTGGGAAAGTTAGTCTGTTTTGATGAAAACACTGAGAAATTGAAAAGATTTGAGTATGCTAAATGTCTTATTTGGATAACTCCTAATTGTGAACTACCAAATTATATCTCTGTTGGTGATGATTCTTGTTCAAATGTTATTGTGGAATATTCCTAGAAGCCGCTGATTTGTTCAAAATGTAAAACATGTTATGGATTGGTGTCAGGTTGCTATGCTAGATGACAATGAAACAGAAGTGGATAAGTTAAAGCATAATATTGATTCTAAAGGGAAATTGACAGATGAAAATAAAGTGGGTACTTCAAACAGGGAGAAAGGAGAAGGAAATTTTTATACTCATGGTAAAAAAATTTAAATTTCATCATAAAGTTTGGAGGAGATTGAAAAATCCAGAAGTGTTGGTAGCACACTATAATGAAAATGATATATGTGTTTCTCTGAATGATGAGAAGACAGAAAAAAACCAGAAAGAAGGAATAGTGGTTGATCATTGTATGAACTCGTTGACTGCTACGTGGTTCAACTAGGGTCTCACCATAATTGTCCTGAAGCAAACAAAACTGCTGAACCTATTCATGCTATAAAAAATGGCAATATTACTACTGTAGTGCCTGTTATGCAAGAAAATGCAATGGTAACAGAAGAAAATCATGCCAGTTGTCTTACCTCAAACCCTTTTTCTTTTTTAAATGAAGAAAATGGTGAAATCATTAATGCTTTAATGGATTCCGGTCAGTGCATCTCCTCTATTTCACCTCATAATATCTTGGCTTCTCCTCATAGCCAAAATGAAAATCTGGACATGCACAACGTGCACAGTCCCTCTAATGCAAATGCAACTGCTATTTCTCCTACCTTATCCAATATCCCCTCTTCTGTTTCAAATCATATTCCTGTTACCCCCCTATAACTTCCTCGCTTTCCTCCCATTACCATTCAATTGATCTTCCTTTATCTGTTTTTCCAGACTTACCTCTTTCACTCACCATGTCTCTAAATCATCTTCTAAGAAAAAGAGGGGCAGACCAAGGAAAATTGTTCCCCATCAGAGCTCCCCTATTGATCTGGATTGTGGGAAAGATTACATTATAGACCAAACTAAAATATCTTTGTAATCATCTGAATTTTCTCATGTCTCTAACTCAGGTGTGCTTACCAGAGCTTCCTCCTCACAACATTTTTAAATGATAAATAAAATTGAATTTTGGAATATAAGTGGTGCTAACTCAATTGCTAAACAACTAGAAATCAACAACTTAATCCATTCTCACTCTATTCAAATCATGGTTATAGCTGAAACCAAATTAAATCATTCTTCCACTTCTTCAGCTGCTTCTACTATTAATCCTAGCTGGAATCTCATCCACAACCTCTCTCAAGCTCCTTTTGGTAGATTGATGATGATTTGGAACCCTTTGGTTTTTTCCATTACTCCTCTCACTATTCATAGACAGTTCTTACATGTTAAAGTCATTCACCTTCCTTTTAGCTTCCCTTTCTATCTGACTTCTATATATGCTAAGAACAATGTTGCTCACAGGCAATTATTTCTTGATATCCTTCCTACTATTCATCCTTCAAATGAGCCTTGGATTTGTTTTGGTGATTGGAACTGCATGCAATTTTCTCATGAAAAAAGTGGTGGTGCTCCCCTCTCCTACCAACACACAAGACCTTTGAATAATGCAATTTTTTCTTCTAGCCTAATTCCCATTAACTCTTCTAGTTTCTTTTTTACTTGGAATAATAAGAGTAGAAATCACGCTAGAACTCTATATAGGCTTGATAATTCATTCCACAATCTCTGTTCTTTAGCTCAATGGCCAAATCTCCATACTTTTATTCCCCCTCCCTCCTAATCTGACCACTCCCCATTAATTCTGGATTGAGGCAGGGAAACCATGAGTAGACATTCCTCTTTTTCATTTTTCAACAATTGGACTGACCATAATGATTTCAATTCTATAGTTTATGATTGCTAGAAATGTAATATATATGGCAACCCTATGTTTGTTTTGCAGGGTAAACTCAAGAAATTGAAGTCCTTGCTAAAAATTTGGGCTGCTTCAACTTTTGGTAATGGAGCAAGCCTCTCCTCTACTACCAGAATTAATCATATCTAGGTTTAAACAATGTTACTTTCCAATCCTTTTGATGAAGCTTTGTATAAGGAGGAACATAGGATGTCTGAATGTTTAACTAAAGCTCTCCAAGAAGAAAACAAAATACTGAAGCAAAAAATCTAGGATTAAATAGAAAAAGTTTGGTGATAAAAACTCTGCTTACTTTCATGATTCTTTGAAGATCAATCAGGCTCATAGTGATATTGTGAGTATACTTGATAAAGATGGCATCCTTTGTTCATCTCCTCCATCAATTCTATCTGGTTTCTTGGAGTACTATCAATGGCTGCTTGCAAACCCTTCTCTTCCTTCCATTTCTTTCTCTTGTTTCTCACAAGTTTCTCTTCCTGTAATTACTGAGGATGACAGTCATTATCTAATCTCTTCTGTCTCTATTGAGGAAATAAAAGACATAGTTTTTAGCACGAATTACTCCAGTACTCTGGTCCTGATGGCTTTAATCCCCATTTTTACAAATTTATCTGGGATATTATTGGTTCTGATGTCATTAAGACAGTTAAGAATTATTTTACTCATAATAAAATGCTCGCTGGTACAAATGCTTCAAAGCTTGCATTAATCCCCAAAATTCAGCAACCTTCTACCGTGACTCAATTCAGGCCTATTGCGTGTTTCAACGTGATTTATAAAATTATTTC
Source organism: Allium fistulosum (assembly GCA_030737815.1). NCBI lineage: Eukaryota > Viridiplantae > Streptophyta > Magnoliopsida > Asparagales > Amaryllidaceae > Allium > Allium fistulosum. The sequence goes on along the minus strand of CM060902.1, from coordinate 1,359,779,771 downwards.
AAAGATTCTAGCCTCCAGAATGAAGACTGTGCTATCTAAGATCATATCCCTTAATCAATGTGCATTTCTTCCTACAAGAGATATAACTAATAATATTCTGCTATCAAATGAACTGTTAAGAGGGTACAATACAAAAAAATTTCTCCTAGATGTGCAATAAAACTTGATATTCAGAAGGCCTATGATACTATTCAATGGAAATCCATCATATATATTACGTTTTCCATGAACTTTCCTCGTCCATTTTTGGCCTGGTTATATACATGTATATCAACTATTACTTACTCTTTAAGTCTTAATGGTAGCATCTTTGGTTATTTCTCTGGCACATAAGGAATTCGTCAGGGTGATCCTATATCACCCTACATATTTATTTGTGTTATGGAAGTTCGTAACTCTTTATTCAATAAGGCTATGGATTTGAGGCAGATTGATATTCAACCTTTATGTAAGAATCCAAGAATTTCAACTCTCATGTTTGCTGATGATATTGCTGTTCATGAAACCTAATAATAAGTCCATCAGTGGTACTCTTCTAGTGCTTGAATCTTTTTATATTCTCACTGGTCTTTCTGCTAATAAGAATAAGTCAAAGATTCTCATTGCTGGTATTGCTGAAGCTGACAAAATGTCATTGATTAGTCTTTCTTCCTTATCTCAATTTGACATTGCTGAGATGTATCTTGGAGCTCCCCTTTCTACTACAAAAATAAGAGCTTCTCAATGTCTCCCCTTATATGAAAAATTGGTTGCCAAAATCTCTGCTTGGCCTGCTGCAAAGATTTCTACTGCAGGAAGACTTATTATTATAAAACATATTACTACTTCCATGTGCCTATATTATGCTAGAATTTTCATTCTTCCTATTAAACTGATCTCCATGATTAATTCTGCCCTTAACCATTTTTTATGGTATGGAAACCCCTTCTCTAGAAAACTTATTCCTATTTCTTTAAATACATATGTTGTCCTTTAAGCAAAGTTGGTCTGAGAGTTATGAACATTAGGCACTAATGCAGCGGCTTCTTCTGCTCATATAAATAAACTTGTGAAGTATAATGATAATATATGGGCTAACTGGTTAGATACAATTTGATCAAGTCTGATCACTTCTGGAATATGTTAATTCCTACTGACTGAGTTGGGCTTGGAGACATTTGCTCAAGTCTAGAACAACTTTGCTTTCTGTTTTTCAGATTTCCATGAAAGCTAGAAATTTGCTTTCTTTCTGGCACGATCCTTGGTCAGGCCCTGGCGTAATTCTTTCAGATCAGGTTCACATCAATCTCAGGATAATTTCTGGAATTAATGATAATGCAAAGGTTGGTGATTTTTTCTCTGATGGTCATATTTCTCTTCCTCATTCCAACTCTTTCATTATTAGGAAATTATGGTCTACTATTGAAAATAATTATTACAGAGATGAGATTGACTCGTTATGGTTAGGTAAAGACCACACCATTAATCTGTTGCATAAGTTTTTGTCTGGTTTTTCTTCTATGATTCCTTTTCCACGGCATTCCCGCATTTGGAGTAATTCTTCTTTGCCTAAAGAGAATATCTTATTATGGAAAATTATCAAGAATGCTTTGCATACTCAAGATAAGCTCGTTTCCAAAGGAATACTATAGGTTTCCATTTATTTGCTTTGTGGTCATGGTGCTGTATGTGTGGAAGAGAATACTGAGGTTGTTACATTTGCATAACCCTAGTTCGAGCTCTGATGCTGAATGGTATAATATTTTTAAAGCTACTCGAGGGAAAAATGCTAAAGGTATGCTTTTAATTAAAGTGTTGAAAAGGTTTGCTTATTTGATTTGGATGGAAAGAAAAGCTAGACTGTTTATTGGCAGTCATTGCTCTGAAGATTCTATGTTTCTCTCACTTGCAAGATCATTTTAAGCGTTTTCTTTTGCTTTTGTTTTGTATATATGGTTACTATTTTGATGTTTTTTATTTTATTTATTTTTGATGGGTATGCCCATCTTTTTTTGTATATCTTTGTTTTTCAATAAATGGTAGGGGTCCATTCAACCACGTTGGCTTTGCCAAAATTAGTAAATTGATTTAATTATGGTTTAAGTTAATAAATTTATTTAATTAATGATGGTTTAAGTTAATAAATTAATTAAATTAATGATGTTTTAAAGTTAATTAATTATTTTATTAATGATGTTTTAAAGTTAATTATTTATTTATCTATGATGTTTAAAGAAAATTTATTAATTTAATAAAGGTTTTATAAATAATAAAATGTTTTATAGAAGGAATTTTACTTATTAAAAAGGTTTTATTTAAAAAGAGGTTTATGAACGATATTTCGAAATGAGGAATTTTTAAATGATATTTTGTAAAGGAGTTTTATAAATGATATTTGGAAGAGAGATTTAAAAATGGTAATTTATAAATAAAGAATGGATTTATAAGTGATATTTGAAAAATAATGATTTTTTTTAAATATATAAGATTTATAAAAATAGGATTTGGATTTATAAAAGGATTTTTATAAAGGCTTTTATAAAAGAATTTATAAAGAGAGATTTATAAAAGAGTTCTGTAAATAGAAAGGATTTTTATAAATAGATTTTAGAGAGGATTTATAAAAGGAGCTTTATAAATAATTTTAGAAATCTATAAAAGAAGCTTTATAAACTAATTTGGAGATTTATAAAGGATTTGTAAATATGGAGTGGGCTTATAACAAGGAAATTTTGTAAAAGGAACGAGATTTGATTTTAATAAATAATCCTTCCTAATTGGGTATGGAAGCATTCTTTCCATACCTAACATTGAAGGCAAAGTGGTTTGGGCTTAGAATAAGTAACGTTTTAAGTGATATTTTGTTTTGGCTTATTTAAATATAAATTTGGAAAAGGCAAATCTCCCTTAAGTTTTGTTAATATACTTATACCATTGAGATAAGTATATGGATATATTTTCTAAGTGTTGAAAGTATAATGTTGTGTTAATATACTTATACCCGTGGGATAAGTATATGAATGTTTTCCAAGTATTGAAAGGAGTATAATAGGTTTGTGAATATATCTTTTGTGAAGGTATTTTGAATCAAATAATTGAAAGGAGATTTAATTAATGACAGATTAATTAAAGAGGCTTAGTGGATCCCACATGGAATTAGATCTATGTTTGATTTTATGTTAATTTTATAGTTAAATAATCGACTATCAAGTCTTGGTAAAAATATAACTCTCGAAATATCTAGGAGAAACACGGGGGTAAAATGGCACAGTTATCTTTGATGATGCTATATTGTGCGTATAAATCTCGTTTTGTTCTACTAGGACAAATGATATGGAAATCCGTCCGCTTAAATGGTTTGGAGGTGATCTTCGCTCTTATGTATTATTTGATTATTTCCAAAAGAACCAAAATTGAGTTTACTGGAAGCTATCTATTTGGTTTTGGAACGACCAGGAAGCGAGGGAGTGTACTTATATTAGAGGACTCGAAACCGTAACCACTTCAAAACAATATGCGCGTTCTACACTTTGGAAGAGGATCAAGATTAGTTCGAAAGTGGATTTGAAGACGGAGTTCTTTAAAGTGAAAGGGCTACTTGCTACTAATCCTGAGGGTGATTCCAAAATGGATGTAGTGGAAGTAGTTCCTTCGGTTTGTTCATACCGTGAACAACTTGTATGGATGATTGCTAGCGTTGCATTATTGCTTGGAAGGCAGTGTTAGCATTCCAAGTGGGAATTGGTAGGAGAAAATGGTAAAAGTATAACCTCACAAGCCTCACAACTCGGTAATGGCTAAAACAGGGGATGCCCGTAGAGCTATGTGGTTACCTACCATTAGGTGCAGTTATTCCTTGATCTAGACGAAATTTCAGATTTGATGTTCGCACGAGGCTACCGTGGGGCAATGTTTGCATCTTGGTGCCCAATGATGTAATCCATTATGTCATGTTAAAGGGGTAGTCGGCTCTTTCTTGGAAAGATTCCATGTGTAGCCCTTTGGTACATTTGATATAGAGGTATACTATACGGAAGGTAGTCCCTTAACTTGCCATGTTGGAATCCAATCTCCAATGCATGCCTTTACGGACTTAGTTGTATGCCAATTATGCTAGAATGTAATTAATGTAACAGTTTCGACCATGATCAATATTTATTTTCAATTTCTAGATATTATTATAATATCACAATTTTTCCTATAAAATGGTTTGGTTATCGTAAGTTATAAACTCGTCCATGTTTATGTGCGGCATGGTCTTACGAGATACCTTTATTTTGAAAGGTTTTATAACATTAAAAATCCATTTGATCTGTGTTTCTCGTGTTGGTTTACCATACTGATCCATACATTATTTTCTTATAATACTCAGGTCAGCCCGAGCATATTTTCCAAATTTAGCTGGACACTTTGGAGCTTCAGGAGACGTGTTGGATGCCTCCAAGGCTATTAATGTATTTTATCTTCCGCTGTTTGTTCTTGTTGTACTTATTAGCATTTGTAAGGAAAGATTGTTATAACTGTCCATGCTGATGATAGGTTAGTTTGTTCTAATGATAGTATGTATATTAAAGTTCATTTTGTTTTGTAAAGACCTATTGTAAATATTCATTACTCGTCACATTATGAGATTCTATTATGTCTTTTCTTTCTTTCACCCCGACAATTAGTCTTTTCGACATTTGGATGTTCGACACGTGAATATCGTGGATGTATTAGTGTCGACTTCTGAGGATCGAAAAGGCAGATTGTTACATAAAATGAATATTTAAAAACAAAATAAAATATCAAAATTTACAAATGTATGTCGACATACAATCTGTGTATATATCGAGATATACTGTAGAATTTTTAAACAGAATTCCCTCTAAAATTTTAAATTTGAAAATAAGCTATATAACCACCAAATTTCGATTTATTTCTGATTTCCCAGTCTTCTTCTTTCTATAAATTCAAAATAAAATAAAATTAATGGCTTCCTCATGTTCCAAACATCCAAGAGAAGAGATCGCTCCCTTATCCTTTAAAACCCCACTCTAGGCTCTTTCAAACCACCAGCATGGCTAAAGTCATCAACATTGAAGATGATCTAAAGCAAGTCCACAATATGCTTTCAGAAATAGAGGTCATTCAACTACACCTCTTGAAAGAATAAAAGAAGTAAGGGCATATACTTCGCAATCTCCAGAAGCACCTATTGGATAACAAAGCCAATCTAATTGTAATCGATGAGTATACTCCTAACCTTGTTATTCACAAACATATGGATAATGAGGAAGAGGAAGAGGAGGAAGAGGAGGAAGAACGGGATAATGTTGAAGATGGCAATGAAGTCAAATGCATTGGTGAAATATGCTTTGATCGGGATGGAAATTCCGTGGAACAAAAAGGAAACTTTTGCCTCCACTATCCCTTTTGCCCCATCTAGAAGTCTCCCATAATAAAAAGGAAACCATAGATTAAAGTTTAGTAATTATTAGTTTGGATTGTTAGGATTTGATTAGGTTTGGTGTGTATAATTGAATTAATGTTTGGATTTGTTTGTTTTGGTTTGATTTTTTATTTATGGATTGATAGTTGGTATGTATGGTTTGAATTGAATAAATAAAATCTTATTTTATTATTTATAAGTCTCCACATATCATTATCATATCGTATCATGTTTAGTATGCTTCAATTTTTTATTTACTTTTACTCCGTAGTTTCTAAGTATTCTAGTTAGGGGGAGTGTTTATTTTTTGGTTTTTGACCCATTTTTGTTGATGACAAAGAGGGAGAAAAATATAAAATATACACATGCATATATTCAGGGAAAATTATTTATTACGGACAATCAACATTTATAGAAATAGCGTATAAACATGTTGGGTGGTAGTTAAATATTATAAGCAGTATAGTTGTAAACATTCGGAAGTAAGGATGAGAGAGTAATAAAATTCAATAGAAAAGACAATTAAAGTCAATTTCTAAAAATCAAACCCCATGTGGAAGAATTTGATAAAATTGATTTTTGGATTGAAATGCTTTGAATAGGTTTTCAAAGGATTTATTGAGAAGTTGCCTTTTTGAAAGAAAAATGGAAATTTTGGAAATTCATAAATTAGAAATTTTGTCAAGGCAAAAGTTTATGAATAAAAAGTTTTGGATAAAAAGTAATTTTCATTTTTGAAACTCTTAGTTTAAAATTTTGGTAAGGTAAAAATGTTTTTGGTTAAATGGTTTTCGATAAAGAGATTTTTCTTTTTGAAATAAATATAAAATAAAGCATAAGTGAGACTAGATGATTTTTCCTATTTCATAAATTTGGAAGTTCTTTAAAATTTCTTTTTTAAAAATGGAAATGGAACTTGTAAAATGATGTAGAAGCCATTTAAATAGAAGAAATACAAAGAGAGGCAATATTGAGAGATTTGGATAGGAATAGTGTTAGGAACTTATAAAATAGGATTAGTAATCTAGTTAGAAATAATGTAGGAGAGAAGTGATGAAAACGTTATAGGAAAATAACAGGATGAAAGTTATCTATGTCTACTCCACTTTTCATTATTTGAAGTTATCTATGTAGAAAGTTTTTGAAAGCGGAAAATTATTATGCTTCTTTTTGGAATAAGCAATCTTTTTTGAATTTTTGATGGTTTGATTTAACAATTGAGTTTTTGAATGTTCGGGTTAAAGACCCTACTTTTAAAGAAGAAATTATTTGAGGTAAAAGTATTTGAGAAGGGAAATTATTTTATTAAACAATTTTAGAATCATTAAATTTGGGGTTAAGATTAAAGCGATAAATGTTTTGAAAAGTTAGGTTCAAATACTTTTGGAAAGTTTTATCCAAATATTAAATAAAAATGGAATAAATATATAGAATAAAATAAAATATGATGTTTAGATGCTTTTGGGAATTCGATTCCTTAAACTATTTTTATAAGTTGGAATTCTTTTGGAAAGGATGCTTAAAGGTTTTCTTTTAAGATGTGGAAACTCTTTTGCAATTTTGAATTTCAAATGTCGCATAATATGGATTTCTAAGTTTACATTTTATGAAGTAGATATGGATCATTATGTAAGAAAGAAAGGTTAAATGTTTTAGGATATGAATAAAATAAGAATAGTATGTACAACCTAATTTTGAAATTTAAAATTAGTCATAAGCATTTATTTGTAGAGTGTTGGTAAAGTGTAAAGGTATTTTGGATCTATAATTGGGTTGTAAGATTAGGTCGCCGTAGTTGACTTGGATTGGGAATTTTCATGTTCTAATTTATTTGAAGCATGTTTCAAGTAATTTACATGAATTATCCAATCTCAAAATATGTATAAAAATATATCATTTGAATTGACAAGAGATATACCAAAAATGGAAAGATATGTGTAAGATATGGATATTCTTTTCTGTAGTTTACACTGTCTATTTCAATAAAAGAAAATGAAATAATCTCTTGTAATTTCAAACAAATCAAAAATATCACTTATCGTTAATTTATGGAAAATTTTAACTGTATCTTTTTTGAAAGGATAGCTCTGATAAAATAAAATATGGAAAGGAATGTTCCGGTTTAGAAGTTAATAATTAAAAATAAGAAATATATAGATTGCGTAATGTACAACGATATTCGTATTAATTATAAACAACGTATTAATTATAGGACTAGGATTTATGGACATTAATTACAGATTTAATGGGCAATAAATTTGTAATTAATAGAGAATAAAAAGGAATTAAACAGTGGATTGATTAAGGAATCTAATGCGATATTTATGAAGGCATTGAATACTCTTAATAAGAAATTCTTGAAACTGGAATAAGTTAATATGGATTTAATAAGGAATGATTAAAGGTTGTCAATTTTGACATTAATGACCAGTTATTATGGGTAATGGATATTTATCAGAACTAAGAAGAAAAATTAAGGAAGGTGGGTAATGGTGAATGACATTCTAGGAATGTCCATCTTAAATTGGTAAGGAGCATTAGGACCAAAACATAATAAAGTGCAACTTTAAGTAAAATTTTCTTTTACAGTTTCTGGTTGTAATCGCTAGTTGTCTCCTTTAAGAAATTGAAGTTTTCGATATGGTATAAGACATGTTCCTATATCACTATGTTGGTTTTATAGAGGAACATCATACATAAGGAAATTTCTTAAGGGAACTTTACTAGCGATAAACCGTAGGTAAGACTAGAAGTTAATGAGAAATATAATGCTTCAATACCGAAGCTTGTGGAGCATCACCATTCCCCCGAATGTGGTAAGGGATATGGAGATATGAAGAGAATTTTCTAATTGGTAAAGGATGAAGAGAGAGTCGCTGATTTTGTTTCTAGATGTTTGACTTGCCAAAGGATAAAAGCTAAGTAAGGCAAGCACAGAGGATTGTTATTGGAAATTCCAACTTGGAAATGGGAGCATCTATCAATGGACTTTATAGATGGGTTGCTTAGAGGCAATGATGCTATTTAGGTCATAGTAGATTGGCTCACATTACTTTCGATGGAAGTAACAGGATTGCAGCATCTCTAGCATAGATTTACGTCAAGAAAGTGGTGCGACTACATGGAGTCCCCATTAGCACTTTTGTAATATATACCCTTGTTCGCTAGCGAATCTGGAGGAGTTCAAAATTGGCTTTGGGAATGACTTTGAATCTTAGAAGAGTTTTTGAGAGCTTACATCAAGGATTTTTGGAGGACCTTAGAGAAGGTAGAAGTGTTTAGGTGGTGAATGGAGGCTGCACAGGATAAGAGTCATATACTGACAAGCGAAGAAATAGATTGGAGTTTTTAGTTAGGGACATGGTATCTATTTAGGTTTCCCCTCTTAGAAAGTTATAAGGATAGATCCCTATGGGAAGTTGGCACCAAGGTTTGTTGGGTCTTTTTCGATTTTAGATAGGGTAGGGGAAACTTACTTATTAGGTGGAGCTTTCGAACTAGTTAGCGGGAGAGCGGGAGCCCATGACGTCTTTCATGTTCCATACTTGAGGAAATGTCTGCACGACATAGCCTCTGTGATAGAGGCAGATCAGTTAATTGATCTTGAAACAGAGTATATTGCCCCGCGTGCTTCCGCCCGCATAGTGGAGCACGATATTAAGAGGCTTTGTAACAAAGGTATTAGGTTGGTTTGAGTTCAATGGGGAGATAATCCAGCGGAAAGCACATGGGAGACTGAAGAAAGGATAAAGGTTTCTCATCCTGAGCTTCTCTATAATAAACTTTTCTCTCCAAAAATTTAATATTTGATTGCATTATGGTTCTTAGAGTGGATGGGAGGGGATGGTTACCACACATTTTACTATTATTTTTGCACTCATATAGAACTTTATGTGTATTTAGGATGTTTGCATACATGCATATATGTCACGATCTTACATTCACGATGGGATTGAGCTCACCTATAGTATGTTGTACACATAATTACATTGCATTCTGGTTGAATAGATGGTTGCGTAGATTACACTAAATAACTTGGTTGTATAACATGTTTGTTGAGTGCATGTTACACTATCTTCCCTTGATGATTTTGGGGGTGCATTTTCCTTTTCAAGTTGGGGAGGAGAAAATAACACTCCGTAAAATAAAATAAGAAATTAAATAATTAAAATAAGGTTCAAATGACAATTCTGTAAATTTCAGAATTTGACCGTGGAAGTTGCACCATTGCATCTATGGTTATTTTCTGATCAATTTCCATATAAAATATGTTGAAATCAGAGTTAAAATAAAAAAGTTATGGGCATTTGAAGTTTCAAATTGAAATTAATTCAAATGAGTTTAAATTTTAAATATTTGAATTTCAAATTAAAAGTTTAAAATTTAAATTTAAATAATTAACATTAAGGAGTACTTAACGTTCAAGTAAACATTAAATATAACATTTAACTTATAAAAATTAATTAGGTTAATTAATATAAGAAAGTAGAAACAAATAGTCTCAACCAAAATTGAATAACCAGTCGAATGCCTTGCTTGGCCGATTGACCGTTAGCACTCAACCGCCCATGAGGTAGCGGTCGACCAGTTAGGGGGTTATTGGTGTTAAAACCCGATGTCAGAACAACCCGAATTTGATTGTTTTTAATCCAACGGTTCTGGTTTCTTCTCACATCTATAAATAGACCCCTAGACCTCTATTTTTCTTTCATAAAATTCTATAGCAACGATGAAGCTCTGTCAAATTCTTTCCCTTTAGATTTTCAAAAACAATAAACTTTCTAGTAATTAATTCTAATCTCTAATCTCTAATTTAAATTAAATTCATAATCCTCCTTCTCTCCATCTTCTAATTTCTAAAAACTAATATATATATATATATATACATATATATATATATATATTTACATATATATAATCTATTTGTTGTATATTCAAAAAGAGGAAGATCTAAGAGAGAATTAGCAGTGGTATCAATTAGATCCCATATTCTACTTCTTCATCTTTAGATTCCATAATAGTTGGGATTTACAAGTAAGAGGTTTAGATGTTTAATTCTTTTGATTTCTTATTTTATTCCTCTCTAGTTTCTAATTCTAAATCTAATTTCTATATACAATTCACTTTGTAGTATATTCCAGAAGAGGGAGATCTAAAATGGTTTTAGGCATGGTGGAATCAAATCCAGTTAGGAAGCAAACAATTCTCTGTGAGTGGAATTATCAAGTTTTTCACATTTTTGTAATTGAATGGTATTTATTTGGATTTGATGTATGCCTTGTGGAATTTTGATAAACTAAAACATAACATCTAAAACCACCAGAATTTTCCTAATTAAATATCAATCTTTTAATATGTTGGAATTTCAATTGTTTCTATTAACATAGTACAATCAGATCTATAATTGAGATTTAGATAATTTATAATATATTCCACTTTATTTATTTTGATTTCACTCATAGTAGAAAAATGGTTCTAAAAGAAAATAAAGTTAGAAATGGTGTGCAAAATACATGTTTAATTATATTGTAGTTTGCACCGCCAATTTCTGTAAATTAAACATGTGTGGATCCATTTTCACTTCAAGTTGCTTTATGTAAAAGTTGAATAGATTATAAAAGATCTAAATTGTAAGAATTATTTTCTTTGAATTAGAGGAGGTAAATTCTACTATGTTAATATATGAAATGAGTTTGGTATTATTCCTTTTTGTATACAAGTCAGTATTTGGCTAAGGGTATTAGCTATATTTTATTTGGAGTTTGGGACTTGTATGAGTTTGACATTTAAATTAATTAGCGGTTTCTTTGCGTGTGATTAGTGATATTTTATTTGAATCTTGTGTGTGTACATATATATATATAATATTAATGTATTGATTATAAAGGTTATTAACGTAATGGTTATAGTGTATTAAACATATTGATTATAATCATTAGAATAGTTAAATAATATTAATTTTGTAGGATGGTAGTTAATGTTAATTACGGAGTCAATCCCTAATTAAAGGCGTAATAATGGGTTATCTTATATGGCCTTAACTATTAGTTGTGTAGGATAGTGTATGTATACAATTTGTATAAATATGAAGTATGACTAAGTTACAAGGATGCGAGGTCAGTCTAAAGTTACATAGAAGCCTGCCTAGTTAAATCTGGCTACCGGCAACATAACTTTGGAGACTGATGTGGGACATCACCTATAATAAATAACCTCAATGGACGCGAGGTTAATCCCAAATCTGTAGGGTAAGTCTACCCAGTCAATCTGACTACCAGTACCTATGAATAGTCAAACCAATGTGAACGTCACAGTTTGGGTTATGGGTCATAATCATGCTATTGATACTATATAAGGAATCTTTAACAAGGGTCCTCTTTAGGTTAGGGGTATTAATTGGCTATTGTTAGGTCCACCTCTTTTCTTAGGGAAAGTATTAGGTGGCCCAATGGGATTCTTTACAATGTCAGTTAGTGAGAACCATGTAGGGATCCACCTTGGGTTATGTCTTAAATGACGGGGACCTACCTATTTTATAGGTATTATTTGGTATGAGTCTTCCTAATTCCTAATAAAAATGTATTAAGTAGTTTGAAGGTTCTCTCTCGCATGGTTAACGATAGTTGCGTTAGAATTTGGAAATGGGTTCGGTATTGAATAATAGGGACTGCCTAATTTATAGGTATTAAATGGTATAGTCTTCTTAATCCCCAATAAAAGGTATTTATTGGTTTGGGTGCTTTCTCTTGCATCATTGATGTTAGTTGCGTTGAAGTTTTGGAATTGGGCTAAAAAGGCCTTTGGGCTTACAATTAAAGTTATTAGTATGCTATAGTTTTAAATATGTAAGACATATTTCTTATCTAAATAATACAATCCAAGTACAATTATAGTAAAGCTTGAGATTTTTATTTCACCAGACATTTGTTGTTCCGACCCACTCTTCATTACGACACACAGGTTAGAGGAGACAATGATAATTAGGAGATGAAGACTTGTGGCAGTTATCTATCTATTTATGTTTTTAAAATACTTTTAATATACCCAGTTGACAGTTATTTATTTTGGAATATTGTACTATGAAGGCTTTATGTAAACATGTACTAATATTTAACATGCTACGTTTCGAAATGGTTTTCTTATGAAGGGGCACTTGTTTAAAATTTTAGCAACAAGCTTTGAGATGGGCCAAAGGTTCGACGGGCTTTTATTCGGTTGAAATTAGGTCCATTTCAGGACAGGTTGTTACAGTTATGTAACAGTATACTGATGTCAACCATATGACCCGTGGAGTATTTACGTTTGCATATAGATAAAGGAATACTCCTAATAGATAGAGTAGTCTGCTTCAAATATAGTTTTAAGGGGTATTGCCTTGATTGCATTAGACACTCTATATAGGATGATGAGTGGGATCGGTACTATGCAGCAACAGTTGGTACCAAAATTCAGGGGTAGGACTGCATAGGGCAAGAACATCATCAGTCCTTAGCGGTCAATGGAAAAGACAGGGTTATACCTTACTGGTCTTCGCCGTCTACCAGGGTAGGCCATGTTGGGCTATGCCTTGCCATAATTGTTTGCTAGTTTGTTTTGTTGGAGGCAAGGCTAGTTAACCCAAGGAGTACTTTCAAAAACAGCTGGGGTTGTCCATGGAGCCAAGTCCATAATAGGAAGCAGAAAATGCAGTAAATCCCCAAAAAGCGAAATAGAATATGGAAAACGTATGAAAAGCCGTCAATACACACTACAGGAGTCTCTAGACAAGCGCAGCGATGAGACCGTGATATGATGAGAGTAAGGGTCTCGACAACGTGCTAATAGAGAGATACTAGCGGGGATAGTATCAAGGTTTAATTGGGGACCATGGGATGTGTGTGTGTGTGTATGTGTATATATATACACATACCCATGATTCAACAGAGATAGATGAGAACGGTACGTACGCGGATGTGGAGTCGAAATGACTAATAAAATGTAAACAGACATAACATGATATAGAAGATAATCGACATAAACTAGTGTTATATACAAATGTATAATTTTACCAATCACCAGAACGTAGTTCTAAACCCCTCCCCATTACAACCCATGGGATAGTTAGAAAGACATGTGTTGGTACTTGGCATGTTCGGTGCTAATATGGACACTTGACTTTAGAAGTGTCAAACCTTGGTCAGTAATTTATGTGATCTATTATATTTATTTTTCTACTGTAAGTTATTTCATTAGAGCTCTTATATGCATTCTTTTGCTTTATTTGCAAGATACCAAACCAATGATCTGTACTTTGGTGGACTTGGGTTTTCGATTTAGCAAAAGTTCAAGCCTACTGGGGTGCGGGTTGTTACATGCATCGAAACAGAAAGTTCTAAATATAGATTTAAACTAGTCTACTTGCACATAATAATCAAAGTGTCTCGAAATTAGTGAGAGCTATATAGATGTTGTGGGCTTTTGAATATTATCCATGAAATGACACGAAAGTATCATTTGATAAGCATCAAAATTGAATAAGTGTTTGGTAGAAATATCATATTTTTTGATTTTCAATCAAAATGTAGATGAAGCGTGTGTTCATAATAAAGAACATTAAAAGGTGCATTGATACTTCTAAACTATAAGTAAACAACATATTGCTGATTTTTAATGATGCTCTTATTTTAAAATCAGCCTTAGCTATTTTAATGCTCAATGCTGGATTTGTGAATGGTGTCTTTTACAGCAAGTATAAAAGATATTGGGAATGTCCCAAATCGATATGCAGCCTTATTAAAATGTTATAATACAAGACATGTAAGATGGATTCCTTATGCATTGGCAATATGAATTATCATATATGATATATTATTTATAATAACATGATTTGTTATTTATTTGATACATGAAGCAAATATTAAATCCAAATTGATATCACTAAATGGTTGTTCGAGGTGTTCTCGTGTATTTATGAAATACTAGAGAACCGTTTATAGAAACTACAAACTCCTTATGAAGGAGTATTCAGACTCAAACTTTCATAAGTGATATCAAGTGTAATATGTCAATAATAAATTCAAGTTAAGAATCTTTAAGTAGGAAATGTTCCAAATAAAAGACTATTTTTGATTAAATAAAAAAGGCTAAGCACATCACCTCCTATAGCGCCGAAATAAAAATGATGTATACAAATATAAATGTATAAATTTATAACTGAGCTGAGCGTAATTCCAAATGTTGAGAATCCCATAACATTATTATATGATAACGACGTTACATTGTAGTTCATAACTGAATTTAGAGCCCACTGAAAGTTGATAAACATACTTCGAATTATTCCATACAATTGTTCCACATGATAAAGGTAGTTTATCAACGTTGGGGAGAGTTGATTGATAGAATAGATAATTAAACATAACAGCATAACCATTCACTAAGGAACTGATCCAATTGGTTTTAAGAAAACCAAGTGGAGAAGTTGGAATAAGATTTCACAACTGACCCCAAGTGCAAGTGGGAGATTAATAGAGTTAGGGGTATGCCCTAGGGACGATTATATAATTTGTTACATATATCTAACTCGACAAATAATCTTATTCGAAATAAAAGATATTTTCTTTTTATTATTTGCTTGATGTAATGTGTTATATTAATTAGTTAATTTAATTAAAAGTATATATTTAATAGAAAATCCATAAACGGTGTGTTTTGTGATAGTTGTTACAAAGTTTTGCGACCGTGAGTAATTTATCATAATAAAAATAAATATATCATTTTAAATGTTCTAGTCAAGATGCACCGAGACTGGATATCAATGTATCCATTGAGATTAGAGTACGTAACGCTCTCCAAATGTTAGACACTATATTACTCATGACAGCCGGGGGCACCAAGAGGTTACATATTTATAGTTATTGGATAACTATGGAATGACCCACTCAATAGTTTTCTATTGGTTAATATAACTAAGGTCAAACTGAAAATATCAATGTGACTAATTCACACAGTTCACTCGACTTCAGTATACTATCGACCTTCAATATGAAATCTCTGCTTTGATTATAGTCAAATCATGGCATGGAGTCCATCGAGTGACTATTGTTGGGTTGAACGGAAGTATTGAAAGTGAAGCACAATTCAAGAAAAGATTCGCCTCCTTAATTATGTGGAATCAGTATCAGGGTCAACTCAAGTTAACTCAAAGTCAAAGTCTCTAGCTAAAGCATTTCGGCTAACAATAATTGTTATTATTGAACCAAGGACTTTGTCTTTGGACTAAAGTGTTTGATATAGATGATATTGGAATTTTGACCATTACCAGTCCGAAGTGATATAGTTTTGACAAAGATAATTGGTGTAAATAAAAGTCACAACTGTTTAATGCATAACAAAGTGAAACTGGATTTTACCGTAACCAAGTAAGTGACAAAGTTGGCAAAAATGTCACACTACTCACAATGTTATGTGTTTGCGCCATAATTGGTCACAAACACCCAATCGTCGTTGAAAGCACCAGTTCCCAATCACAGATCACAGATATCAAATATGTAGAGAAATAAGTATGTAAATCACTCAGGAAACTCAATAAAAACAGTAAATGACACAGGATTTATAGTGGTTCGGCGATCTTGCCTACGTCCACTCTGAAGTTGATGATTTTATTGATGTTCACTTGAAGATTACAATTCCTTATAATGTAGTATAACTGATTTTCTGAGCTAAGTCTGAATCTAAGGAAGCAGTGGTGATTCTGAGTAAATCTGGCAGAGTTTGGGCGCTCTTTAGCTCTTAAAATTCTCCGACCCCTTTCTGAATGACCAGGGGCCCTATTTATAGGTGTAGGAGGCTGATATTTCGCCTAAAATTAGGGAGACTACTTCTGGCACATGTGGGGGCCCATTCGCCCGCGTCTCAGGAAATCCGGGCCCACTTTGGGATCGATTCGAAGTCCATTCGAATCGATCAAGAAATCATCCAATCGAGCTGAAATTTGGTGTGGACATTCTTCAACATGTGCACAAGCTTCTGTGAAAATTTCATAGCATTTGGACTTGTAGAACTCCAGATATTGTCGATTCGAAGTGGTATTCTTTGTTAGGCTGTTTCGTTCGAATCGATTCATTCGAATTGATTGCTTCGAATCGATTGCTTCGAATCGATGGTGGAGCATGCTTCTGTGATGACGTGGAGCACGATCTTCGCATCGATCCGCTTTTGTCGCCAGTTTGATCGAGTCGTCCCGGAGACTTCGCCGTTTTGACTCGATGGATTCGAAGACACCAAAAACCCCTGGATTCGAATGACGCCTACTTCGTATAGATAGCCAAAGTGTCTCAATCGATACGGAGTCAATCGTAGCTGGATGGATTCGATGGAAGGCACTTCAATGGATTCGAACACGCCACCCATGCACGGATTCGAAGTAGAGCATCTTGTTGGGTACGAAGCAGGATGTCTTCATGGATTCGGGCGATGGATACGAAGCTTGACCTCCTGATGGACTCGAACAAGGAGGTAACGATCGATTCGAAGCAAACAGATGTTGATGGATTCGAACATAAGTTTCACCTATGGATTCGAATCTGGGGTTATCTCCTTCATCTTGCATCGATCATAAGTTGATCATACGAACTCGGATTGGCTTGAAATCTGGAGTATTGGCTTTCACGACTTTGCTTGCCGTGTCCTATCAATTGTAGCCTGTTCCGGGCTCGGAAAAAATTCATCGATATCCATGGTGAAACAGTGTATAACGAACTTTTACAACGAACTGTCTTTAGTTTTCCAATCAACTTTTTGGTGTCACGGCCTTGCCAAATGGCGGGATAACATTTGCCCCCCAAAACATGCCTTGCGATAGGAAGGTGTGTTTTGTAGTTCCATAAGCTGGATGTTCATATCCTGTTGATGACCTGTGAAGAAATTGATAGTTTTTATCTGACCACGAATGACGATCTTTCGGGATTGTATGTCATTTGAGGTGACATGGGACCTTTCGAGGTCGGATGCCGTTCGTGGCAAATAACGAAATGGGACCGTTCGTGGTCGGATGCCGTTCGCGGCAAATAAAGGAAGGGGACCATTCGTGGTCGAATGCCGTTCGCGGACAAATAAAGAAATGGGACCGTTCGTGGTCGGATGCCGTTCGCGGCAAATAAAGAAATGGGACCGTTCGCGGTCGGATGCCGTTCGCGGCAAATAAAGAAATGGGACCGTTCGCGGTCGGGTGCCGTACGAGGCAAACGGTGACCGTTCGAGGTCGGGTGCCACATGAGGCAGAGTGTGATCGTTTGCGATCGAATGTTATACTAGATGAAGTGTGACCGTTCGCGGTCGGGTGCCGTTCGAGGCTAATGGTGACCGTTCGAGGTCGGGTGCCGTTCAAGGCTAATTGTGACCGTTCGAGGTCGGGTGCCGTTCGAGGCTAATGGTGACCGTTCGAGGTCGGGTGCCGTTCGAGGCTAATTGTGACCGTTCAAGGTCGGGTGCCATTCAAGGCTAATGGTGACCGTTCGAGGTCGGGTGCCGTTCGAGGCGAATGAGTGTGCCCGGGGGGGACTTAGTATTATCGATGTCAGGTTCACGTTCGGGTGAATTTCTGAATCAGCGATCGTCGCGGTTCGCCGCCATACAAGGTGTGCTTGTGGACCGTTCGCGATCCAAAGCATACGCGAGTAACTTCTTCTACAGAATTGCAAATATCAAATTAACGATCACATGAATTCCATGATAGAAATGTCCAAACAAGCAAAGTCTAAATGTTCAAATCAAAATAAAACAAAAACAAAGCAAGGATGTCAAAGTGTAAATTCTCATTACGATATGGTCAATGGTCATTCAGAGCATGTCTGTGGATCGTTCGCGATCTCCCACATGTGTAAATGATTTAACCATGTTAGTGAGAAGTTTACGACTTGTTCATCGTTATTTAAATCAATTGATAACCATACGGTGCCCCGGCTCGGGGTCACCCCTAGCTGATGTAGACGGTGGTCGCTTTGGTTCCACCGTTGGAGCTCGCCTTCTCACATACTGAAGTAGCCTACCATTCCTGATATGCCCTTCTACCTCATCCTTCAGGTGTCTACAGTCATTTGTGCTATGGCCGTTCAGCTCGTGGAATAAGCAATATTTGTCTGACTTTCTCTCGTCGGTAGTCGGATCCCGTCATATTGGTCTGCGATAGGCAACTTGCTCTCGGGTGTCTTGGTAGATTCGCTCTAAACCCTCGTTCAGTTCTGAATAGGTGGTAAATCGCGGCTCCCTCCATTGCCGCTTTGACCTGTCATCATTTTCTTCAGCCTTTCGCTTCCCTTTACCAGTCTCTGCACCTTTTCCAGGTGAATTACCGTCTCTAACTGTGTAAACATCGATTTCTTCTTCTCTTTCTGTACGAGCATCCTCTAAGCGCAAAAACTTTTCGGCTTCATGATAAAACTCTCCCAGGTCCGTAGGTGGATCCTTAGTTAGTGAATTCTTGAACTCTGTGCCATCAGATATTCCAAATACAGCCGCCATCATGACCATAGATGGATCTGGTCGATCCACTGATGCTGCTGCCGCATTAAATCGCGTCATAAAACTCCTCAAAGATTTTCTGGCCTTTTGTTTTAGAGTCGCCAAACTCATCACGTTCTTGGGTCTCGAAATATGAACCCTAAATTGTCTCATAAACCTTTCTGTCAAATCTGTCCAAGTTCCAATGGAGCCACTCTCCAGTTGTCTAAACCATAGCGCTGCAATGTCCGTCAAATACAATGGAAAGCACCAGGCCATGACTTCTTGTAATGCCCCCAGCACTTCCATGTGCCTCATATACTTCGTTAGATGGACCGCTGGATCCGTCCGCCCATCATACATTTCCACCGATGGTAGCTTGAAGTCTGGTGGATTTCTGGCCTGCCTGATCGTAGGAGTAAAGGGACACCTATGTACATCCTCCAGATCTCTATTGACTAGTCCGCCTCTCATGGCCCGTCTGACCATCTCTGCCAACCTGTCGTTGTCGTCAGGATGTGATCTTTGAGTGTTACCTTCGTTCTGCCCTCCTGGCTGAGCGTCCGTCCCTCTATTGCCACTAGGTTGCTCGGATGTCCCTGAATCTCTTCCCGGGATTGGATCAACATGCTCTAAGTGTGTGCCCCCCAGCTCCGGCGCTGCGCCAGATGGTCCTGCTCCGTTCTGGACTCTGGTTGCTCCTCGATTTTGCGCTCCAAGTTGTCCAATCTGTTGAAGCAAATTCTGGATCATTTCCTCCTGTCTCTTCATCATTGTCTCCATCTCATCCCTGGTGATGAAGACTGAAGCTTGGTTTGCTCCCGAGGAAGCCTCTTGACTGACTTCGTGCTGACTTTGCTCTGGCCTTGGCCTTCTGCTCGATTGTCTCGTCATAGCTTTTCAAATCTGAACTTTTAAACCTTCGAATTCAACTTCTAAGCGGTAGAATCCCTGAGCTAGCCTTCTCAGTGAAAGCACCAAAATGTTTTCGCCATAATTGGTCACAAACACCCAATCGTCGTTGAAAGCACCAGTTCCCAATCACATATTACAGATATCAAATATGTAGAGAAATAAGTATGTAAATCACTCAGGAAACTCAATAAAAACAGTAAATGACACAGGATTTATAGTGGTTCGGTGATCTTGCCTACGTCCACTCTGAAGTTGATGATTTTATTGATGTTCATTTGAAGATTACAATTCCTTATAATGTAGTATAACTGATTTTCTGAGCTAAGTCTGAATCTAAGGAAGCAGTGGTGATTCTGAGTAAATCTGGCAGAGTTTGGGCGCTCTTTAGCTCTTAAAATTCTCCGACCCCCTTTCTGAATGACCAGTGGCTCTATTTATAGGTGTAGGAGGCTGATATTTCGCCTAAAATTAGAGAGACTACTTCTGGCACGTGTGGGGGCCCTTGCGCCCGTGTCTCAGGAAATCCGGGCCCACTTTGGGATCGATTCGAAGTCCATTCGAATCGATCAAGAAATCATCCAATCGAGCTGAAATTTGGTGTGGACATTCTTCAACATGTGCACAAGCTTCTGTGAAAATTTCATAGCATTTGGACTTGTAGAACTCCAGATATTGTCGATTCGAAGTGGTATTCTTTGTTAGGCTGTTTCATTCGAATCGATTCATTCGAATCGATTGCTTCGAATCGATGGTGGAGCATGCTTCTGTGATGACGTGGAGCACGATCTTCGCATCGATCCGCTTTTGTCGCCAGTTTGATCGAGTCGTCCCGGAGACTTCGCCGCTTTGACTCGATGGATTCGAAGATACCAAAAGCCCCTGGATTCGAATGACGCCTACTTCGTATCGATAGCCAAAGTGTCTCAATCGATACGGAGTCAATCGTAGCTGGATGGATTCGATGGAAGGTACTTCAATGGATTCGAACACGCCACCCATGCATGGATTCGAAGCAGAGCATCTTGTTGGGTACGAAGTAGGATGTCTTCATGGATTCGGGCGATGGATACGAAGCTTGACCTCCTGATGGACTCGAACAAGGAGGTAACGATCGATTCGAAGCAAACAGATGTTGATGGATTCGAACATAAGTTTCACCTATGGATTCGAATCTAGGGTTATCTCCTTCATCTTGCATCGATCATAAGTTGATCATACGAACTCGGATTGACTTGAAATCTGGAGTATTGGCTTTCACGACTTTGCTTGCCATGTCCTATCAATTGTAGCCTGTTCCGGGCTCGGAAAAAATTCATCGATATCCATGGTGAAACAGTGTATAACGAACTTTTACGACGAACTGTCTTTAGTTTTCCAGTCAACTTATTGGTGTCACGGCCTTGCCAAAAGGCGGGATAACATTATGTATGAATGTTAATATTCGAATAGTTTGATATTAATCGCTAATCAAATTTACACCTGACTAGTCACACAACCAAAATGGTCAATTCTCCTTTAGCCAAACGATTTAATTAGTGTATAATTTTTATTAGTTAATTAATTAATTGAATTTATTAGATATTAATTATAAAATTTGGTTATGATTTCAAAAATAAATATTATATAATATATTTATAATATTTATAAATATATTAACCGTCATACGATATCGACAAGCGATTAAATTAAATTAAAGTGCATAACATTTTTATATGGGCTTAATTGAGTTTAAGTCCCATCATAGGGCTTGTTATTTTTGGTAGCCCATACATGGCATAGGTGGCTTAATTATGGTGTAAGGAGGCATGATTTTGGATGGCTCAGATTAAAGGAGGAGTATGAGATTAGATCCACTTTTCTCTCTTTTCTATCCATTATATAAGCATCTCTAACCCTAAGTTCATATGATCTTTTGCTGCTTATTCTTCCATCCTTTGCTGGCATAAATTATACCTTAGCATCTCCATCAATACAAACTCAAATCAAGTCAGATTTGACTACTATTCGATAGTTGAAGGTGAACGGTTCAACAACTAGCAATCTGCTAAATCAAAAAGGTTTTAATAGGGAGTGTTATCTTCTAAAGGTGTACTTCAAGGCTTTAAAAATTAGGTATGGTTTTTATCAAATTATAGTTTATAATTCTCTATATAATATTTTATTACATATATATATATATATATCATTATTATATTATTAGTTAGGTGATGGTTTTGATATGCAATGATGTTATCACAAATTAGTTGGTTATATGCATGTATATACTTATGTTTAATGAAAAAAATCATATATTTTTATACATATCAGATCAGTGCAGCAGCATATTAAATAATATAATTTAATATTTTACTAAATTGATATATATATATATATATATATTAACAAGGTTAGCGGGGTTGATTGGCCCTCTACCAGTTTATTGCAAGCACATTAAGTATTGAATCATAACAAGCTATGATCCAATTATCGTAAAATAAATAAAGTACAAAATAAGGAAAGAAAAGAAAAAAAGACATATACTGAAGCCCTAACTCCAACAATAAAGAATAATCTCATTATAACCAAAATTTCTTGTGGCAATTCCATGTTTGATAGCTTGAATGATATCACACCAAAGTTGCATATCACTTTTCCTTTTTCCATTGAAAAATGTCTCATTTCTTTTTCCCATACTGCCTGAATGAACTTTTTAAAAATATACAGGAGCAGACAGCTTTGGCTATCCTTCCAACTTGTTGCCTTATAGATTAAATCCTATTCTTTGCACTACCTCTGTTGATATTGCTTCTGGTCGCTCCAATCATCAGCCATTGTCACATAGCAAAAATGACAGAACGGTAGGAAAAAAGATGCAAATTGCTCTCCTCTTCAAAGAAATAGAAAACATAGGCACCATCAACTTGCATTCCCTTCTGTAACAATCTTGCTTTGATGTGTAATGCAACTTCATGACCTTCCGTTGCAGAAAATTATCACTTTCCTTGCATTGTATATTCCATATTCTTCTGTTCCAAGAAAAAGTTTGAAGATCAGTGCTACTAGAGACACATTTATGGACAATAGATATAGTGTGATCGATACAAACCATACAACTCTATCAAACTGAGAATAAGGATAAGGGACCTGTTGAATTTCATTCCATAAACATCTAATTACCTGATTACTTGTATAAGGAAGGGACACAACACCTTCATGTATATAGTCTTTAGCTTTAGCATTGAGGAAAATACCAGACTGAATCATCTGATTAAATGTCAATGTATTCTTCAGGATTAGCCCTTGCTTTGCCCTAGGTTCGAACTAGAACTTAGCATCCGTTATTGATCGTAAATGAGGTAGCATAGTTGGTCTTAGTTTGAGTATAACACTCCAAACCCAGCTACAATATTGAGGGATATACATTAACCAAAAGTCTTTTTTACCTATGCTATGCCTGAAAGACCAGGGAACTTATTGTTTTGTTTATTTAGCAAATTATCAAGGGTTTGCTAAAAGATGCTTTATTCCAGTTGAGCAAGTTGATGATGCTTGTGCCACAATATTTTTTTTCATTTCCACCTTGTGGTAGGCTATGGGTTTCAACTTTGAGGAGTGCATATTTCTAGTGCATAAAAAATTACACATTGCTCTTGTTATCATCAAAATAAGCTTCTTATGTAGAATAAAGGTTCTTCTCTAGTAACTTCTGTAAGCAAAGATGATTGTATTTATTAGCATAAGTCGACCAGCTTGAGAGAGAAGCATTTTAGACTAGGAGTTCATAGACTTGGTGATATTAGCATAAAGACCAAGGCACTGAGTAGTGGTAATTTTGGAAGTAGCAATTAGTATTCCAAGGTTTGTGGAGGGCTAAAGGCATGAAATTGTTCCTATGCTACTGTGTAGTTAATGCCTCGATATTGCCCCGCTATAACCCCACTATATCTTATAGCAAATTTCTACCCCTATGATTTTCCCAAATAGCCTCAAATATAGCCTTTCCACATTAAGCCCCACTATTCGCTATATCCCGCTATTCTCGCTATTTCTGCTTTAAAGTAAATGAATCGAAAATTGACATTTATACATTATAAAAATTATGAAACTATTTTTTTAATTGAATTTTTTAACATATTTTCATAAATTACGGTACTATAATATTCTATTGAATTTAATCATGTTAAATACCAGTTTATGTTTATTTACAATATATTTACACATGTTTTTATTTAAAATAAATATGTATTAATTATAATTAAATTGAATGTTAATTATGCATTTAGTTACCATTTATATACTTGTAAAATCATTAAGTACAAGATTTATACGCTATTTTAGAGTCATCCGCTACATCCCCGCTATTTCCTCGTCGTATCCCCGCTATCACTTTTTGCACCTCTACCGCATTGAATCTGCTGAGCGCTTTAACTGCACAGCTACGCTACTTGTAAGGACTTCAAACACTCCAGCCATTAACATACTAGATTTATGTGGATAAATAAATAGACCTGAAAACCTGTAGAACTCCATAAGAACATCAAGTATTCCTTGTATTGAGGGGACAGTGGGATAAGTGAAAAGGATTGCATCATTTGCAAACATCAGAGAAGTTATCATTGGATACTTGCATTTAGGGTGGAGAAAATTAAGCTTACTGGAAACACACTGGGATATCATTTTAGTTAGCACTTCCATGATCAAAATAAACAGATAGGATGACATCTGATCTCCTTGCCTCATACCTTGTTTACTTCTGAAGTAACCAACTGTTGAGCCATTGTAGTTGATTGAGAAGGTGGTAGTGGATATACAAGCATAAATCCATGCAACAAAATGCTAGGGAAATTTCATTCTGGCCATTAGTCTAGCTATTGAAGTCCATTGAATAGAATCATATGCCTTCCTTTTGTCTACTTTTAACATGGCTCTAGGCGACATATTTGCATTGTTGTATCCTTTCAGGAGTTCATAAGTTATTAGAACATTATCAAGAATACTTCTTCCTAGCAAGAAGGCAGCTTGGTTATGGGAAATTAGAGAGGGAAGCACCACTTTTAGCCTAGGAGCAATTATTTTAGATATGCACTTGTAGATTATGTTGCGACAGGCAATTGGTCTGAACTCGGTGACATCAACGGGGTATTCAGTTTTTGGGATAAGGGTAAGGTTAGTTGCATTAATTCCATTGGTCATTTTGCAATGCTTGAAGAAGTAGGAGACTACTCTACATAGGTCTTTATTGATGATTTCCCTGCAAGTTGCAAAGAAAACTGCATTAAATCCATCAGGGCCTCCATAAGAATGTTTGTTCATTTCAAAAATGGTATTTTTGATTTCATCGTAAGAAACTTTAGCAGACAACATTAGGTAATGCTTACTGGAGACAATTGGGAGGTCTAAATCGATTATGATGTTTAAATATGGAGAGAAATTTGAGGAGTTACCAGTGATTCAGTGAAGTAGTTCAGGAAAGCCTCTTCAAAAAGTTGGGAGGTGTCAGCTTGATTACCATGCCGGTCTTTGATGTTGTGTATATGTGCTTTAGCTTACTTTATTTTGAGAAAATCATGATAAAACTTGGTGTTTCTATCACCTTGAGCATCCCATTTATGTCTTAGCTTCTGTTTTTTCATGTCTTCTTTAGATGATATAGCTTTGAGGTACTAATCGTTGAGTTCACTTTCTAGAGTTCAAGCATTAGAGTCAGAAGGATTCAAGTTAAGATCATGTAGGTCAATCTCCAGTTTAGTCTTCGGGAAGGAAGAAGAAAGAGCTTCACTACCATACTTCTTCTTAGCCAGACCCTAAGCTCAATTTTGACATTCTTCATTTTATATTGATAAATATACATAGGGTTACCAGAAACATTAACAGACCAAGCTTTTTTAACAACTGAAAGAAAATTAATATCATGTGTCCAAGCATTAAAAAATTAAAACGAGGATTTCACTTTAATAACTTTCCCTAAGGAAAGGATTTGAGGGGAAAGGTCTGAGGTAAGAGGAGGAGGAAGATGGGAGGAGATGGACTACCAATTAGTTAGGCTAGCTAGATTACAGAATGCATAGTCAATTTTGCTAGTTTCTGTAGCCACTTCCGTTTTTATTCTTCCAAGAATATCATGAGCCAATGAAAGAAATTTAGAAATGGGAATAGGAGTTAACAAATTCATTAAGAAAAGTGTTTTCATTTAAAGGTATAAGACTACCACCAACTCCGTCATCAAGATTAAGGAGGCAGTTGAAATCCCCAAGCACTAGCCAAGGGTGGCTTTCCTAAGAGAGGTGGGGAAGGAAATTATGAAGGATTTGCCTAGAACCAGAAATGTTATTTGCATATATGATGGTTATATACATTGAGGTGGAGTAGGGGAGATGTATCATGTGGTAGTGAATAATTTTTTTATTAGACAGGATAGAATTTATCTTGAAATTGAAGGGGTCATGTAAGATCATGATTCAGCCATAAGGAACTTCCACATGGTTATGTACAAGGGACCAAAGAGGATTTATATTGTAACGACCCGCCAATCAATACAGTTCAAGTTGACAATAATCCACACATGTCCAATTCAAATTGAATGGAAAGATATATAGTCATGGGGAAAGGAAGAAGAAAGAAGAAGAAAAGAGAAGAAGAGAAAGAAACTAAAACAATCACAGAATCTCACGACCGCGGCGGAACAACATATAATATACAATCAACAATCTTTACAAAGGAGAAACTGTTATATACATACATCCATCAGAGTATAACAACAATCATAATCATCAGCTTGGACAGTTAGAACAACCTATCCTCACAATTGCTGATGATTACAACAACAAAACAGAGGAAACATAACAAGTACGTAAATATGATTTGAAGACCTCCAACTCATCTTCTAAGCTCCAATGCATTCTAAGAAAATCTGTAATATGCTTGGTCTAACCCGAGCATTATAATAAAATAACACCCGAGTTAGTCTAAAAAACAGCGTGAAAAAACACACCCAACTGGATTTTAAAGTTATAGAAAACCTTTGAAAATCAAGAGTATCTCGTAAAACCGCGCCACGCATAAAAATGGACGGGTTTTTACCTTACGATAACCAAAACAATTTCATATAAAATTCTCTGATATTATAATAGGATCTAGATACAAATACTTATTATTCTTAGCCGAAATTGTTACATTAATTAAATTCCAGCATAATAGGTATACAACTAAACCGTAAAGGCTCATATTGGAGAATGGATTCCATACAATGAATGGGCCACTGGGTAACGCCCATCACGATGCATCTCTAGAAATATAAAACCGAGGTCGAACCTATCGACCCCTACCAACACAAGTCCGCCCTACCCCTTACTGGATATTACCGAATATGATCACCCCTCCATTAATGGGCCCCGAAGCATACAATGAGAGATAATAGCGACTCTAGATAGGGATGATCATACCTTACTTGGGAGTGACCCACTTAGCCATGTTGCATATCCCATGTTTTAGTCATTCCCGGTTGATGAGGCTTGAGGCTACATTTTACCTTTTATATAGCACTTTCCACTTGGAATGCTAATACTGCCTTCCAGGAAACAACGCAATACTAGCATTCGTCCATACAAGTTCGTTCTGGGATTGAACGAAACACTTGAGAGCTCCATCTCCAATTCCATCATCTTCAAGATGTCTTCACTTCGAAACGCATTCGTTGGATCAAAGTGGTTTTCAAATAACATACCCGATCCCGGTCCCTTCGAAACAATGTTCGATAATTTTTGGTAAACTCAACCCCAGTTCTTTAGGAAATAAACAGTCAAAGATAAGATCAGAGATCACCTCCTAACCGTTAGTGGACGGATTTCCTTATCATTGTCCTAGGAGAACAAAACGAGACATATACGTACAATATAGTTCATCGGAGATGACTGTGTCATATAACTCACGTGTTTCTCCTAGATATTTCCAAAGTTAAGTTTTGGGTCCAATTTCGATAGTCGGTTATTTAACTATCGAATAACAACATTAAATCAAGGATTTATTCCATAGGAAAAACCAACATTGGTTAAGCACATAAACAATCCTAGCCTCCTTTTTATAAATCTTTTATAAATAAAAACCACTTTGTAAATTACTTGTACAAGAATACCTTTACAAAGATATATCCACCAATCCCTTTATTTTCAATACTTAGAGAATATCCATACACTTATCTCAACGGTATAGGTATATTTACAAACTAAAAAGATTCCCTTTTTATTTGATTCAAAAATCATTTATAAAACTCCTTATAATTCTCTAAAAACATTTATAATCCATTTTATAAATCTTCTGGACCATTTATAAAATTCTTTTATACATTTCAATCGCTCATAAATTCTTATTGTACATTTCTAAAATCATTTATAAAGCCTTTATAAATCCATAAAACCATTTATAAACTCTTTCACCTTGTAAATAACCTTTCCTTAAGTCTTCAAACCATTTTATAAACTCCTTTATAAAATCCAAGTCTTTCAACTCTATTCATAGGTCTCGGAAACATTTCTAAACAAATAAAGATCATTTACTTCTAAAACAGTATTATATATATATAAATAATTATTAAAATTAAACATTATGAATAAATAAATAAATATTATTAACCTTAAGCATCTTAACAATAATTAATCATTTCAAAAACAATAACAATTAATCCTTACCCTTATTATAAATAGTAATACTTTATTTCCAAAACCTTATTAATAATCCTTATTATTAATTCCAAACCATAATTATTCCTGGAATAATTTAACCTTACAATTTATTAACCTTTTGATAAATTCTTTAAAACATATTAACTATAAACAAATAGCTTTAAAACAATATTAATATAATTAAATAACCTTAAAATAATATCATTATAATTAAATAACTTTAAAACAATACTAATATAATTAATTAACCTCAAAATAATATTATTATAATTAAATAACTTTAAAACAATACTAATATAATTAGTTAACCTCAAAATAATACTATTATAATTAAATAACTTTTAAAAAATACTTATATAATTAATTAACCCTTAACGCAATATTAATATAATTATATAACTTTTAAAACAATACTTTTTTGAAAACCCAATTTTTGAATATAAAATCATTTTCCGTCTCAAAACCAATTCCAATTAAATGGCAACTTATAGTATTTCAAAATACCAATTTAAGGCCAATAGCTACCCCACACTTAACCAATATCGATATTTATTTTTTATCACTACTGGGTTTTAGTTTTAAACATATAACAATGTTATAACCATAATGTCCACAATCAGATTCATTTTTCAATAATCCATATAAAAGGAATATTATTGAAACAATTCAATAATAACGAGGAATCCTATTGGATCCCTCCAACCTTTTTCCCTGCATCATAATAGTATATAATCATAAAATATAAATCAACCGCTTTGAGGCGAGATTCGTATACAAAGGATCATCTGCTCTTACATGGGAACGTAATAGGGTCTCATCCGCTCCAATAGGCGGGAATAATCAATCCAACTAATATAAATATATTAATTCATTCAAGATAATAATCCAATAATTTTTATCAACTATATATCATACTAGCAAACCAAAAAAGTGAGTTTAACTCACCGAAATTTTCTATCATCGCCGAGGCGTTCCGGTTTGGAGTTAAAATCGAACGACGTCCGATCATAGTCCATATTTCAACGGTCTCCAAATTCATCCAAACCAGTTCCATCGTGAAGCTTTTGTCGTTATGAGCGCAACGCAAAAACCCGCGCCTCGATTGGACCTCGTATGAGAGAGTTACATTAATTTTTAATTTAATAATAATAAACTAATCATATTAAATTTAACAAATCCCACCACCATTCGACCTCTAACCATCGCCATCATCGTCTCCTTCGCGCCCCAAGTCAATTTACGCCGATAAATTAACCTCCCAAGCTTTGCATCGACTCGACCATCACGTGCGGGCCCACCTGATGCGATTGGCTACAAAGAGCAGCACCTCCCCATTTCGACTCGCAGCCGCTTCGTTCGTCCTTCGCCGCCTCCGTGCATCATCACCGAAGAAATCCCAGCCTCTGACCATCCCCTCGCCACTAGCGCCGACCCCTATAGCCATCTGCAACGCCGTCACAAGCCCATACATCGGAACATGCCTGATTCTGTTCAAAACCCAATATCTCCGCCGATGATCAACCATAGGTCACCAAATTTTGGCCGAAGGTGGCCCTTACCCCCATCTACATTTCTTCTTTAGGGACCATTTTCCAAAAATCATCCATGACGCCAGAAAAGCCCAAAAATCAAATTGTTGTTCATCTCCAAACCGCGACCACCTCGCCACGAGCCATGCTAATCCAACCGTACAATCCCCTCGTCTTGTTGCCACGAACAAAACCCTAGTTAGCGACTTTGCCTAATTATGATCATGGTTGTTCCAATCGATGGTGATCGTTGGATTGAGAGTATTTTGATTTAAACAATTCTCAAACTTTTTTCCTCTGTATCATGTAGTTATTTAAAAAGAAGGAAGGTATGGTAGGGATGTGGAAAGGTATTGGCTAAGGTATGGGGTGGTATTGTTAGTGTATAGGCTGATATAATATATATATATATATATATATATATAATTTAAAATTAAATTATCAAACTATAAAACGTCCAAAAATCTCAAACTCCAAATGAGACGTGTCGCCAGGCATTCTATATTTTATACCCCTATTCCGAACGCAATGGAACTTGTTTCGAGCCCTAATTCAAGATAGCTTTTTAAACCCAATTATTATATTAAATTTCTAATATCAATTTCAACGCGTTTCGAATTCGTACGACCAGAGGATTCGTCTGATCGCCATGAAATTCGGCGGCATACTATAATTCACTATTATGGATCCAATGAAACTGGTTTCGTCAAAATTGGAGAGAGTGCCCCGGAAGGCTATTTTTAGATGCTAATTAAAACAAATTATCTTTAAAAATCAAATTAATTGCTTTTAAATTTACATTAAGAGTTTATTATTACCCTTCTTATTTAACAGGATTTAAATTAGCTTAAAAATCATTTTTATCCAAATTAATACCCAAGATTCAATTATTTAAACAGTTCCAATTATTAAATTCAACAATTTTATTATCAAATAATCACTATATTTGAAATTAAAGTTATTCAACTTATAAAATTAACTTTTCAATATTTAAAATTAATTAAATATCCCAATTTAGAATGACTCAAATTCTGGGTCGTTACATTCTTCCCCTTAAAAAGAATTTGTCCCCAAAATTGCCAAGGTAAGAAAAGTGCCCCAAACTCATTTCTTTTTAAAACAAATTAGTTGAAATAGGTATTTAAATCTCTTTAAGCCTTTAACTTCCCAAAACCAATTTTTTGAAACCCTGTTATTACTTTTGCTAAGTTTCAAAATTCATTCATAGATTCTAACTAATATCATTCCTATTCAATCATTTCAGGTTATAACCCAAAATCAAAATTTATTTATTAAAAATTTCTCAAAAATTTTCTAACGCCTAAAATTTATGAAAAATTTCGCCGGCATCTCCTTTGTGCGGCTCGATCGAAACAACTACGAATCACCACTACAGGCCCAAACCAACAAAATAAAATGAAAGCCAAGTGGCTCAACCATAAAACCATCAAACCAAACAACAATATAAACATGTACCTTTTTATTGGGCAACCTAATTTTACTTATGAAATCAAAGGCATCAAAATAGCTCTTGCTTTTATATACCTGCATCTTATTTACTATTCATATCCAATCATATTATTCTGGAATTTCAGTTTCTAACATTTTCTCCACTAAAACTCGTACGATGTACATATACCATCCATACACAATATCATATCTGATCGCTCGCTCGATCGCACAATTTCACTTTCGAACTAGTATCGTTCACACGACCACTCTAGTGCGGACTCAAATTCGGTTCCTTGATCAGAAACTGTCATTCTCCTTGCATAGCCATATACTATGATAGAGAATTCCAAAATCAACCAAAAATCCATATCCAGTGTCCGTCGTCGAGAATCGAGTGAAAAATCCTTGTTCAGACCGATGTAAATCATCTCGAAATTATGTACTCGAATCTGGATCAAACCGTTATGTGAATAAAATAATATACGTACACCTTACGTATTTATTTAATTTGGTCCTTTTAGCTATACTGAATTTCCTTTTTATTCACATTCATTTCATTCTCATTCAATTATTCACAATCATCAGTCATATTGCTTTATTCACATTTATTATTTACTTATTATATTCCTTTCAATACTAAATATCATTTAAGAACTTTTCCATCAAATTATGTTTAATATTATTTCATTCTATACTAAATACATTTATAAATCATTCATAAAATTTTACTCAAGTTTATAAACATTTCATACAACACTCCTTATGTTTACTACCACTTCACAACTTAAGTCCATATCCATTTTAAATCAAATCAAATTTTATTTAACTCAATTCCATTGTTCAATTTCAATATTTCAACCATATTTAAAAACCATATTCAACTCACTAATTTATTTAATTAGTTCATTAATTAATTCATTCCAAATTTTAATCAATTTCATTTCAGAAATTATTCCATTTAACTCAATTTTAAGCTAGATTTCTTTTTAAAGTTCATTTTGTTTAGCTGAACTCAAGTTAAATTCCATTTCAAATTTTCTTTTCTCAACATCCATATTCAATAATTCGAACATTGTTTTACTTGCTGATTCTCAAAATTTATAAGTTATCAAACTTATTTTCCCATATTTTCATAAAATGCTCAAATGAAAATCTCCAGAGTTTAAACACCTTGTTCTTATTTCAAATTATTTTGAAATCATATATACATATAATCCCCTTGGTATATCAAATCATTCTTTGAACATAAAAATCAAAACTAGTTTTACCAAACAAAATCCCCATGGTAGCAATTACTCTCGTGGAAACCCGAAAATGAACGTCGACGATGCTGCAGTCATCATCGAAATTATTTTCCAACGACCAAAGTGAGTTTAGTGCTTTTATTTCTTTAAAATCCTTTTTAAATATTTCTATTCAAAAATATTTTCCAAATAATACTATATATATTTTCCAAAACTTTGAAAGATCATTTCCCAAACCAACGGGATTTAATTGCTCAAATTCCCAGTTTTTAAATCCTTTTTACTTACAAATCATATTTATAACATACTTTTGAAATTTCATTTCCTTTCAACTTATAATTCATATTTATAAATCATATACTTATATAATCTCACTTTGGTTATATATAATCATTTCTTAATTGTGAATCCTTATTTACATTACGATAACATCTTTTATTCGATCACAAACAACAAACAACAAATGATAATAATCAAATATTATCACTCTTTAACAACAAAACACACCATATATATCATAATAATTTTTTGAAAAATTATTCCTTTATATATATAATATAATAAAGGTAAAATTATTTCATTTACCTAATTTCTAAACAATACCATGTTGAATTACTCTGTCCAAGTGTTTAGAGATCCCAATCAATAACGTTAATTACTCGTGTTGACCAGAATCCACAAGCCACTCAACTGACCAATCAACACAATATAAAACAATTTTTATATCACTAACAAATATACGCTCATATATACAAACTCAAACTCATTCTAGGGTGCTACTGACCCTATCTCTAATGAGTACCCCACCAAAGCCAAGATTCTCGCTTAACCTTCAGCTCCGATACCAAGTGTAACGACCCGCCATTCCGTACAATTCAAGCTGACAATAAACCACACATGTCCAACCCAAATTGAATGGAAAGACATGATAGTTATAGGGAAAGAAAGAAAAAAGAAGAAGAAAAGAGAAGAAGAAGAGGAAGAAACTAAAAAAATCTCACGATCGTAGCGGAACAACATATAATATAAAATCAACAATCTTTATAAAGGAGAAACTGTTATATACATACATCCATCAGAGTACAACAATAATCATAATCATCAGCTTGGACAGTTATAACAACCTGTCCTTAAAATTGCTGATGATTCCAACAACAAAACAGCGGAAACAAAACATCAACATAAATATGATTTGAAAACCTCCAACTCGTCTTCTAAGCTCCAACGCATCCTAAGCAAATCTGTAATATGCTCGGTCTGACCCGAGCATTATACTAAATAACACCCGAGTCAGTCTGGAAGACCAGTGTGAGAAAACACACTGATTGGATTTTGAAGTTATAGAAAACCTTTGAAAATCAAGAGTATCTCGTAAGACCGCGCCATACATAAACACGGACGGGTTTTTACCTTACGATAACCAAAACAATTTCATATGAAATTCTCTGATATCATAATAGGGTCTAGATACAAATACTTATTAATCTTATCCGAAATTGTTACATTAATTAAATTCCAACATAATAGGTATACATCTAAACCGTAAAGGCTCGTATTGGAGAATGGATTCCATACAATCACTGAGCTACTGGGGTACCGTCCGTCACGGTGCATCTCTTAAAAAATAACACCAAGGTCGAACCTATCGATCCCTGCCAACACAAGACTGGCCTACCCCTTACTGGAAACTACCGAATATAATCACCCCTCCGTTAATGGGCCCCGAAGTATACAATGAAAGACAATAGTGACTCTAGATAGGGATGATCATACCCTACTTGGAAGCGACCCACTTAGCCCTGCTTCATCTCCCCTATTTTTGTCATTCTCGATTGATGAGGTTTGAGGCTATGTTTTACCTTCTATATAGCACTTTCCACTTGGAATGCTAATACTACCTTCAAGGCAAAAATGAAATACTAGCATTCATCCATACAAGTTCGTTCTGGGATTGAACAAAACACTTGGGAGCTCCGTCTCCAATTCCATCATCTTCAAGATGTCTTTACTTCGAAACGCATTTGTTGGATCGAAATGGTTTTTGGATAACATACCCGATCCTGGTCCTTTCGAAACAACGTTCGATAATATATGGTAAAATCAACCCTGGTTCTTTAGGAAATAAATAGTCAAAGATAAGATCGGAGATCACCTCCTAACAGTTAGTGGACAAATTTCCTTATCATTGTCCTAGGAGAATGAAACGAGATTTATATGCACAATACAGCTCATCGAAGATGACTGTGCCATATAACTCACATGTTTCTCCTAGATTCTGCCAAAGTTATGTTTTGGGTCCAATTTCGATAGTCGGTTATTTAACTATCGAATAACAACATCAAATCAAGGATTTATTCCATAGGGAAAACCAACATTGGTTAAGCACATAAGCAACCACTAGCCTCCTTTTTATAAATCTTTTATAAATAAAAACCACTTCGTAAATTACTTCTATAAGAATAATTTTACAGAGATATATCCACCAATCCTTATATTTTCAATACTTAGAGAATATTCATATACTTATCTCAACGGTATAAGTATATTTAAAAACTGAGAAAGATTCCCTTTTTATTTGATTCAAAAATCATTTATAAAACTCCTTATAATTCTCTAAAAACATTTACAATCCATTTTATAAATCTTTTGGACCATTCATAAAATTCTTTTATACATTTCAATCACTCATAAATTCTTTTTGTACATTACTAAAATCATTTATAAAGCCTTTATAAATCTATAAAACCATTTATAAACTCTTTCACCTTGTAAATAACCTTCCCTTAAGTCTTCAAACCGTTTTATAAACTCCTTTATAAAATCCAAGTCTTCCAACTCTATTCATAGGTCTCGGAAACATTTATAAAAAAATAAAGATCATTTACTTCTAAAACAGTATTATATATATAAATATATAATTATTAAAATTAAACATTATGAATAAATAAATAATTATTATTAATCTTAAGCATCTTAAAACAATAATTAATCATTTCAAAAACAATAACAATTAATCTTTACCCTTATTATAAGTAATAAAAATTTATTTCCAAAACCTTATTAATAATCCTTATTATTAATTTCAAACCATGATTATTTTGAAATAATTTAACCTTTCAATTTATTAAACTTTTGATAAATTCTTTAAAACATATTAACTATAAACAAATAACTTTAAAACAAAATTAATATAATTAAATAACCTTAAAATAATATCATTATAATTAAATAACTTTAAAACAATACTAAATAATTAATTAACCTCAAAATAATATTATTATAATTAAATAACTTTAAAACAATACTACTATAATTAATTAACCTTAAAATAATATTATTAAAATTAAATAACTTTAAAACAATACTTATATAATTAATTAACCCTTGAAGAAAATATTAATATAATCATATAACTTTTAAAACAATACTTTGCCGAAAACCCGATTTTTGGATTTAAAATCATTTTCCGTCTCAAAATCAATTTCAATTCAACGGCAATTTATAGTATTTCAAAATACTAATTTAAGGCCAATAGCTACCCCACACTTAACCAATATCGATATTGAGTTTTTTTATCACTATTAGGTTTTAGTTTCAAACATATAACAATGTTATAACCATAATGTCCACAATCAGATTCATTTTTCAATAATCCATATAAAAGGAGTATTATCAAAATAATTCAACAATAGCGAGGAATCCTGTTGGGTCCCACCAACTTATCCCCCTGCATCACAATAGTATATAATCATAAAATATAAATCAATCGCTTCGAGGCAGGATTCGTATACAAAGGGTCATCCGCTCTTACACGGGAACGTAATAGGGTCGCATCCGCTCCATTAGGCAGGAATATTCAATCCAACTAATATAAATATAGTAATTCATTCAAAACAATTATCCAACAATTTTTATCAACTATATATCATACCAGTTAACCAAAAAGGTGAGTTTAACTCACCGAAATTTTCTGTCATCGCCGAGGCATTCCGGTTTAGAATTAAAATCGAACGACGTCCGATTATAGTCCAAATTTCAATGTCTCCAAATTCGTTCAAACTAGTTCCACCGCGAAGCTTTCGTCGTTACGAGTGCAACGCAAAAACCCACGCCTCGATTGGACCTCGTATGAGAGAGTTACATCAATTTTTAATTTAATAATAATAAACTAATCATATTAGAATTTAACAAATCCCACCACCATTCGACCTCTGACCATCGCCATCTTCGTCTCCTTTGTGCCCCAAGTCCATTTACGCCGAAAAATCAACCTCCCAAGCTCTGCATCGACATGACCATCATGCGCGGGCCCACCTGACGCGACTAGCTACAAAGAGCCGCACCTCCCCATTTCGCCTCGTCGCCGCTTCGTTTGTTCGTCGCTGCCACTTGCATCATCACTGAAGATGTCCCAGCCTTTGACCATCCCCTCACCACCATCACCGACCCCCATAGCCATCTGCAACACCGACAGAAGCCCATACATCGAAACATGCCTGATTCCGTTCAAAACCTAATATCTCCACTGATGATCAACCATAGGTCACCAAATTTTGGTCGAAGGTGGCCCTCACCCCATCTACATTTCTTTTTCAGGGACCATTTGCCAAAATCATCCATGACACTAGAAAAACCCAAAAACCAAAATCGTTGTTCATCTCCAAAATGGGACCACCTCGCCATGAGCCATGCCAATCCAACCGTACAGTCCTCTCATCTTGTTGCCGCAAACAAAATCCTAATTAGCGACTTTGCCTAATTGTGATTGTAGTGGTTCGAATCGATGGTGATCACTGGATCGATGGTATTTTGATTTAAAAAAAATTTCAAACTATTTT
The DNA here is from genome assembly GCA_030737815.1 of Allium fistulosum. Lineage (NCBI taxonomy): Eukaryota > Viridiplantae > Streptophyta > Magnoliopsida > Asparagales > Amaryllidaceae > Allium > Allium fistulosum. The sequence goes on along the minus strand of CM060902.1, from coordinate 1,359,742,250 downwards.
TCTCTACAGGAAAATAGGCACAAGGACAAACTTAGAAGAAAAAAAATAGATTGAAGGACAACAAGTTTGTTTTTTAGGCTGAAGGACAATGCTAGTTATAACTACCATTTTGTATATTGTAAAACTGAATATAATGCTAGATATAACTAGCATTTTGTATAGCGTGAAAGTTGAATATAGTGCTAATTATAACTAGCATTTGTCCTTCGGCCTAAAAATAAAACTTCATGTCCTTCAGCCTAATTTTTTTCTTCAAAGTTTGTCCTTTTCCCTAATTCCCTCTTTTCTCTATATCCCGAGGTTATTTAAAAAGGAAGGAAGGTATGTCAGGGATGCAGGAAGGTATGGGTTAAGGTATAGGGTGGTATGGTTAGTGTATAGGCTGATATTATATATATAATTTAAAATTAAATTATCAAGCTATAAAACGTTCGAAAATCTCGAACTTCAAATGAGGCATACCGCCAGGCGTTCTATATGTTATACCTCTATTTCGAACACAATGGAACTTGTTTTGAGATCTAATTCAGTCGTATGCAGAAAATAGATTTTTTAACTCAATTATTATATTAAATTTCCGATATCAATCTCAATGCATTTTGAATTCGTATGACCAAACTGTTCGTCTGATTGCCATGAAATTCGACGGCATACCATAATTCATTATTACGGATCCAATGAAACTAGTTTCATAAAAATCCGAGAGAGTGCCCCAGAAGGCTATTTTTAGATGTTAACTAAAATGAATTATCTTTAAAAATCAAATGAATTGCTTTTAAATTTACATTAAAAGTTTATTATTACCCTTCTTATTTAACAGAATTTAAATAAGCTTAAAAATCATTTTTATCCAAATTAAAACCTAAGGTTCAATTATCCAAACAATTCCAATTATTAAATTCAATAATTTAATTATCAAGTAATCGCTATATTTGAAATTCAAGTTACTCAACATATAAAATAAACTTTTCAATATTTAAAATCAATTAAATATCCCAATTTCAAATGACTCAAATTCTGGGTCGTTACATATATATTCAGCTGCTTTGAGAGTGAGGGAAATGTTGAGCTTGGTTTCAAGAAAAGCAATAAAGTGAAATTTTTGAGTTCTGATTAAGTCCTTTATGTGGTTAAGCTTGATTTCTTTATGTACCCCTTGATGTTCCACGCTACAATGTTATGCAACATAATTAAAAAAAATTGGGGATTGCAGGGCTCTTATGTTGTCTTCTTGTGACGACCGCCAATGACCCCTGCACCGAATCTAGTGATAGTGCGCTGTAAAGTGTGCCAGGCGACCATGGACGATTGTCAGGGTAGATTAAAACAACAGAATCTATCGTATTACTCACAGCGCATGGACAAAATAAAATAGAACATATATATAGTGAAGCTTTACAGAATAAAATGCCATCATATAAAAAAACTTCATAATAGTTGAATACAAGCATCCAAAGAGCCAATACATCAAGCCTCACTACATAACACTCAGAGAATACAAAACAGCGGAACATCCAGTACATATAATAAGAAGATAATATGCAACCCTCCAGCTCGTCTTCGACATCAGCATCGTGAGAAGAGAACAGCACCTGTCACCTGCTACCTAGTCTGCCCGTCCCAAAAATGGACGAACAGCCCAAGGCAATAAGAATTAAAACATAAAGCCTTGAGTCAGACAACAGTCTTAGTGAGCAGTAAATTAACTAACAACATACCAAAAGAGCATAAAGGAAAAGGAATAGGAATACAACCCTCCCACTCCAACCTCATACTACAGTGATAGCCCCCAGACACACACTAAGCAGAAGCAAACATAGCAGAGCATACAATTTAAAGTAAAGCTACTATCACTCGAGTCAAGGGCGATGTTTTCCAAGTACCAAGGCCTAAATCAGATAAGCACCCAGAAAATACCGCTCTTGAGTCCGAATGACGATACAACCAAACATCCATGACTCTGGCTATCACTGTTATCATTGCTTCGATATCACCGTTAATTGAATGACCGGCACATTCTTTCAGCCGTCCGTCAAGGGCTAATGGAAACCCCGGTTCTAGACATAACTCCCGCACGTCGTCGCAGCCCGTGCCTAGGACTATCGAATCTGCCCAGAGTACTCGACCATCAACAGTTGGCCGTTGGGACTATCGAATCTGCCCAAACGTACTCTTGCTTAGAGCATGCTAGAACCTTCAACAATGATGCTATCCAAGCCTCCTAGTCATCCTCCTTGACGACTATTTCCATACTAGCTCGAGCGCCTCTCAAGCATCCATTACCCTTAACTCGAATCATATCACCGAGTTACCAACGTGCTTGGAATGATCCCGTCTGGATTAGACCAAGTCTTCATCTCATGATTGCCTCGCTTCATCACATCCTCGCAAAGCCTCATCTCAACATCACATCATCAAATCTATGCATAAGAGCTTCATCATCCCGCTACATATGCCACGAGCAGCTTTCCCAATTCAAGAGCCTTTCCCTTAGCTTTTGAATCATCTTCGACCACCTTGTCTAAAACCAATCAACAATCATCTAATTCACAGCAATCAATCATGTCAAACATCAATCCAAGTAACCAAGCATTCAAATATAAGCAAAATGGACAATTATAACAATAATGGCAATTTCGTAATTAAGGAGTTGAAAGTCTAACAAGCATGAAAACATGAGATTTATCTCTACAACTTGATGAATGAACTTGCATAGGTTAATCATATACAAAAATGGTTGTCAAATCATCATGAACAATGGATCTACATGGATCTACACTTAGGTTTACAAAAATGCATAGAAATCACTATTTTAACACCAAATCAAGCCAACAATCCGATCTACTCCTTTGGATCCGTGTGAGAGATAATCACCACTCACCAAATCACCTAAACAACCCCAAATCAACACGCTTCAGATCTGGACAGCGAAGGATCAATCTTGATCTATCACGAATCCGCTTCAAACGAAGAAATCTCTCTTGAAAAGATGAAGATCTTCAATCTAAGCTCTTGAATCTTCAATCTAAGCTCTTGAATCTTCAATCTTGATCTTCGATATGGATGTAAAGAATCACTAGATTAGAGTAGAGAAAAGAAATGAAGAAGTGTAGAAGTCGAGCTCTCAAAATGGCAGCACTTCGTCGCTTCAAAATCCGGATCCCAAAAAGTGAGAAAAACCCTTCCTATTTATAGCTGAAAATTTACTAAGTCGTAACTCAGCTATCTCCTAAGTCGTCTCCGACTTACGACCTAAGACCTGCCCAAACCTTACGACTTAACGACTTACCAAAACTCATCAGCTTACGACTTAACAGACATCTAGGCTACGACTTAAAACAGACCCCAGTCTCTACGACTTAAGACTTAACTTCCCTAAGTCGTCTACGACTTAACGCGTGCGCCTAACTCCTAACAACTCAACAGCTAACCCCTAAGTCGGTTACGACTTAACTGGGTATACGACTTACGACCTAACTACAAGGCCATACTCAGCGACTTAACAAATATGCACGCGCGCCCCAACTCCTAGGTCGCTCACGACCTAATGGCTTAGCAGAACTCCGCGACCTACGACATAAGAAACCCAACGACTTAACAGGTACACTACCTTGCGACCTAACAGACTTACGACTTAACAGTTAAGCCCCTAAGTCGCTCACCCTTTAGGTCGCAACATTCTATAGGTCGCTCCAAACTAACACGTGACCCAAACCACTTCGCGACCTAACATTTAACTCGGTCACGACTTAACCCTTAGGTCGTCTACGACCTAACCATGCTAACAACTGGTCTTTCTTAAGTCGTCTAACGACCTAACAAACCAAGCTACCAGACGACCTAATACATAGCGACCTATCCCTTAACTCGGTCACTACGACCTAACTCTAACCTTAAGTCGTCTACAACCATAAGTCGGTCAACTCGCTTACTCGTCCAACCGATCTAACTTCTCTACGCTCTAAGTCGTTGCCGACCTAACTGCCTTAACTCGCCATTCACCTGGGTAGCTCCAATCCCCTAAGTCGTATACGACTTACGACTTATACTAAGTCGTGAACGACTTAGGACTTAGCCATATTTTTGCCTAAAATCTGAAATGGCTCAAAAATGCTAAAATTCCAGATTTTGACATACTTTTCGATCCGTAAAAATACGGGTCGTTACATTCTCTCCCCCTTAGGAATTTCGCCCCCAAAATTCCAAGCAAACAAAGCAATCAAAGACTATTCTGTACGCCTATCATCCATAACAATCAACAAACCATGCAGCCAATTCTAGCTTAGCGTACAGAATTCTAAAACTGGAACAAGTTACAATATCGCGAGATGACACGACACCTTAGGGCCATACCTTGAAGAGTTCAGGATGAGCTGCCTTCATCCTCTCTTCCACCTCCCACGTGCAGTCGTTATCATCATCACTCCATTGTATCTTGAGCAACTTAACTACCTTCCTCCTAAGCTGTTTCGTGTCAGTTTCAACAACACGAAGCGGCTTACGAGGTCTTCGATCGACTGGATCAACTTCGAAATCTTTACAGCTATCAGCAGAAACCACTGTATTCGAGTCGTGCACATACTTCCGTAGATATGATACATGGAAAACATTGTGCACACCCGACATCTTCTCTGGTAACTCCAATCTGTAGGCGAGCTTTCCAATTCGCTCGATGATCGGGAATGGTCCAACAAATCTCGGAGTCAATTTTCCTTTCTTCCCGAATCGAATAACATTCTTCAGTGGAGAAATCTTCACAAAAACCATATCACCTACGTCGAACTCCAAATCCTTACGACGCTTATCAGCATAGCTCTTCTGACGGTCTTGGGCTGCCTTCATTCGTTGCCGAATGATCTCTATACAATCTGAAGTCTGCCGAATCATCTCTGGCCCAAGAATCAGCTTTTCTCCAGTTTCCAACCAACATGTCGGAGAGTTACACGGTCTTCCATACAATGCCTCATACGGTGCCATACCAATGCTTGACTGGTAACTGTTGTTGTACGCAAACTCCACCAAATGAAGGTGATCTTCCCATGATCCTCCGAAGTCCAAAACACATGCTCTAAGAAGATCTTCCAAAACTCGGTTGACTCTCTCGGTCTGACCATCTGTTTGAGGGTGATAAGCTGTACTCAAACACAACTCGGTTCCCAAAACTTCCTGGAAGCTCTTCCAAAATCCACTAGTGAACAATGGGTCTCGATCGCTCACTATACTCTTCGGAATACCATGGAATCGAACTATCCACTTAACATACAACTCAGCCAACTTTGATGCAGTCCTAGTCGATCGAACAGGAATGAATCTTGCGCTCTTAGTCAGACGATCCACAATGACCCAAATCCCTTCATTTCCCGTTCTGGTTCTAGGTAATCCATCAATAAAGTCCATCGATATTTGCTCCCACTTCCATGTAGGAACTTCTAATGGCTGAAGTAATCCACTTGGCTTTTTCTGTTCAGCCTTTACCAACTGGCAGTTCATGCACTTGGAAATAAAATTTCCAACATCCTTCTTCATGCCTTCCCAGTAGTAGGTTCTCTTCATATCCCGATACATCTTATTTCCACCTGGATGAATTGTCAGCTTCGAGTGATGACTTTCCTTCAGGACTTCACTCCTCAATTCATCTATATCGGGAACAACTAGTCGTCCTTGCTTTCGAAGCCAACCCTCTCGATCGACCTCGAATCCTTTATCCTTTTATGGATCCAATCCAGATTCCAATTCACGGATAATCTTGACAAGCTTATCGTCTCGCTTTTGGCTCTCGCCAATCCTTTCCACAAGAGAAGGTCTTATCGATAAGTTTGCCAACATCTCAGGTTCCAATTCACATCTAGGCCTGAAGTCAAATCCAGCTAAATACTCGAGACTCTTCCATTCTGAAAACATGGCTCCCAATCCTGCATGTCTTCGACTTAACGCATCTGCCACTGCGTTACCTTTTCCCGGAGTATAAGCTATACAAAAATCATATGATGCTAAAAACTCTAGCCAACGTTGCTGCCGAAGATTCTAATCCTTTTGGGAGAAAAGATACTTCAGCGACTTATGATCCGTAAACAACTCGAATCGAACTCCCAACAGATAATGTCTCCACATCTTCTGAGCAAATACAATCGCCGCTAACTCCAAATCATGAGTCGGATAATTCCTTTCATGCAGCTTCAGTTGTCGACTTGCATACGCAACAACTTTATTCCTCTACATCAGCACTGCTCCAAGTCTAGTACCACATGCGTCGGTGTAAACCACCATCTCATCATTCCCACTTGGAATAGTCAAAACAGGAGCACTTGTCAATCTTTCTTTCAGGATTCCAAAAGCTTGCTCACACTTAGCATCCCAAATGAACACTTGGTTCTTCTTCGTCAATCCTGTTAACGGTGCAGCTACCTTGGAGAAGTCTTTGATAAACCGTCGATAATATCCTGCTAATCCAAGAAAACTTCTCACATCAGATGCATTCTTAGGTCTAACCCAATCCTGGATTGCTGCCACCTTAGCGGGATCAACCGCTATCCCATTTCCAGAAATCACATGGCCTAAGAACCTCACTTCACTCTTCCAGAAGTGACACTTCGAAAACTTAGCCTTCAGCTGATGTTTCCGTAAGATTTCCAAAACAATTCGCAAGTGCGTCTTGTGCTCCTCTTCCGTTCTGGAATAAATCAGAATATCATCCACGAACACAAGTACGAACTTGTTCAACTGATCTCTGAACACTCTATTCATAAGATCCACAAAATATGCTGGTGCGTTAGTCAACCCAAACGGCATTACCAGCCACTCAAAGAAACCGGATGGTGTTCGAAAAGCAGTCTTCGGCACACTATCCTTAGCCACTCTCAACTGGTGAAATCCCGTTGCCAAATCCATCTGAGAAAACACCTTGGCTTCGTGAAGCTGATCAAACAAGTCATCTATTCTCGGCAATGGATACTTGTTCTTCTTAGTCACCTTATTCAGCTCACGATAATCCACACACAATCTCAACGACCCATCTGCCTTGGTTGCGAACACAACTGGTGCACCCCACTCGGACACACTACGCCGAATGAATCCTTTCTGTAAAAGGTCATCAACTTGCACCTTCAACTCATGTTGTTCCCTAGGCGCCATCCGCCTAAGAGGCATCACAACAGGTCTGGCTCCTTCAACTAGATCTATACGAAACTCGATCTCTCTATGCGGCGGCAACCCTTTGACTTCGTCAAAGACATCCTCGAATCCATTCGCAATTGGCACTAATGACAGTCCATCCCGTGGAACAACTAGCGAATACATGAAGCTCATGCAGACGCCTTCTTCATGCTTACATCGTATCATAATCTTTCGCCCCTCCACATTCTCGACTGTCACTTCCAACCTTTCGCAATCAACCTTAGCCGCATACTTCCTAAGCCAGTCCATACCCAAAATAATTCCGAACCCCGCAAAGTTCAGAACAAAACAATTACAAACAAAAGAGCAACCATGACTCGACACAATCAGACCACGGCATAACATACACAAACAAGACGAACCCCCAACTGGATTAGTCACAACCAATGGCCTATCAACAATATCCGGTTCCAAACCTAACCGGCCTACGAGTTCATTACAAACAAACGAATGCGACGCTCCAGTATCAAACAAAACTCTAACTAGAACACCACATAGGAAAAGAGTACCTTGAACAACCACACTCTTTCCTTTCTCTTCAGCGGTAGGAGCTTTTGAAGACGAAGGAACAGCTCCCAAAGCATAAGCTTGCACAATCTGCTTGTCCTTCCTCGGTTCTGGACAATTCTTCCTGATGTGCCCTGGCTTGTCACAGCTGTGACACTTCATCGGTGCCTTCGGATTCTTACAATCCCTGGAGAGATGGCCTTTCTGCTGACAGTTGTAGCAAGTCACCCCGCCTTTCGGCTTCTTCTGGCCATCCTTACCCTTTTGCTGCTGCTGCTTCCTCTTCTTGTTTCCACCCTGCTGGGGTTTAGACTCTTCCCTGGTCACAGCAACAACAGATCCTTCCTTAGGAAACAGACTCTCATGCCTAAGAGCTTTCTCCACAAGCTTCTCAAATGAATCGTCCAAATGATCCACCAACTGTCTCCCAAGATAACTGTCCAAGCCTATCACAAACTTCTCATTCTTCTGGTATGCAGACTCAATATATGACCGGGCATACTTGGACAACGCTTCAAACTCAGAAACATACTCAAGAACTGATCTCCCTCCTTGCTTGAGCTCCACAAACTTCTTGAACAGAACAGACTTCTGAGCTGTAGAAATGAACTTAGCTTCAAACCTAACTTGGAATTTCTCCCAAGTAATCTCTTCCTCCGGAGTAGTGATGGTAATAGAATTCCACCAATCAGAGGCTCTCCCTTGAAGCTGCCTTGATGCCAACTTCCTCTTAGTTGCATCCTCAATTCCCAAATCACCAAAGATCCTTCTACAAGCATCCATCCACCTCTGGACCTTAATAGTTGATTCTGTTCCCAAGAAAACCTTCCCTCCAAGAGCGGTATAATCCTTGCACAACTTAGCAAAATCCACTGGTTTCGGAGTTTGGACTTGAACTCCAACATCTACTGCTGCCCCCGGAACTGGTATCCTTCTCATGATCGAAGTCATCATAGCTTCGAACATAGCTGCATAATCAGTAGCCCCCTCAGTAGCACGGCCTTCCCTAGCAGCTGGTCTCCCTCTTCGACTCATTCTCAATATCTATAAAAAGGAATGATTAGAACATCTAGGGAAACAACTGCATAAAGGACTCAAACTCTACTAAGCTACTATATTATATATAGTAGTCATCCATCAAAATTACAATTACGTCTCTCATACGTAGTTATGTCAGCGAGCGTTGGGTAAAATCGATTAACCAATGCTCTGATACCAAATGTGACGACCGCCCATGACCCCTGCACCGAATCTAGTGATAGTGCGCTGTAAAGTGTGCCAGGCGACCATAGACGATTGTCAGGGTAGATTAAAACAACAGAATCTATCGTATTACTCACAGCGCATGGACAAAATACAATAGAACATATATATAGTGAAGCTTTACAGAATAAAATGCCATCATATAAAAAAACTTCATAATAGTTGAATACAAGCATCCAAAGAGCCAATACATCAAGCCTCACTACATAACACTCAGAGAATACAAAACAGCGGAACATCCAGTACATATAATAAGAAGATAATATGCAACCCTCCAGCTCGTCTTCGACATCAGCATCGTGAGAAGAGAACAGCACCTGTCACCTGCTACCTAGTCTGCCCGTCCCAAAAATGGACGAACAGCCCAAGGCAATAAGAATTAAAACATAAAGCCTTGAGTCAGACAACAGTCTTAGTGAGCAGTAAATTAACTAACAACATACCAAAAGAGCATAAAGGAAAAGGAATAGGAATACAACCCTCCCACTCCAACCTCATACTACAGTGATAGCCCCCAGACACACACTAAGCAGAAGCAAACATAGCAGAGCATACAATTTAAAGTAAAGCTACTATCACTCGAGTCAAGGGCGATGTTTTCCAAGTACCAAGGCCTAAATCAGATAAGCACCCAGAAAATACCGCTCTTGAGTCCGAATGACGATACAACCAAACATCCATGACTCTGGCTATCACTGTTATCATTGCTTCGATATCACCGTTAATTGAATGACCGGCACATTCTTTCAGCCGTCCGTCAAGGGCTAATGGAAACCCCGGTTCTAGACATAACTCCCGCACGTCGTCGCAGCCCGTGCCTAGGACTATCGAATCTGCCCAGAGTACTCGACCATCAACAGTTGGCCGTTGGGACTATCGAATCTGCCCAAACGTACTCTTGCTTAGAGCATGCTAGAACCTTCAACAATGATGCTATCCAAGCCTCCTAGTCATCCTCCTTGACGACTATTTCCATACTAGCTCGAGCGCCTCTCAAGCATCCATTACCCTTAACTCGAATCATATCACCGAGTTACCAACGTGCTTGGAATGATCCCGTCTGGATTAGACCAAGTCTTCATCTCATGATTGCCTCGCTTCATCACATCCTCGCAAAGCCTCATCTCAACATCACATCATCAAATCTATGCATAAGAGCTTCATCATCCCGCTACATATGCCACGAGCAGCTTTCCCAATTCAAGAGCCTTTCCCTTAGCTTTTGAATCATCTTCGACCACCTTGTCTAAAACCAATCAACAATCATCTAATTCACAGCAATCAATCATGTCAAACATCAATCCAAGTAACCAAGCATTCAAATATAAGCAAAATGGACAATTATAACAATAATGGCAATTTCGTAATTAAGGAGTTGAAAGTCTAACAAGCATGAAAACATGAGATTTATCTCTACAACTTGATGAATGAACTTGCATAGGTTAATCATATACAAAAATGGTTGTCAAATCATCATGAACAATGGATCTACATGGATCTACACTTAGGTTTACAAAAATGCATAGAAATCACTATTTTAACACCAAATCAAGCCAACAATCCGATCTACTCCTTTGGATCCGTGTGAGAGATAATCACCACTCACCAAATCACCTAAACAACCCCAAATCAACACGCTTCAGATCTGGACAGCGAAGGATCAATCTTGATCTATCACGAATCCGCTTCAAACGAAGAAATCTCTCTTGAAAAGATGAAGATCTTCAATCTAAGCTCTTGAATCTTCAATCTTGATCTTCGATATGGATGTAAGGAATCACTAGATTAGAGTAGAGAAAAGAAATGAAGAAGTGTAGAAGTCGAGCTCTCAAAATGGCAGCACTTCGTCGCTTCAAAATCCGGATCCCAAAAAGTGAGAAAAACCCTTCCTATTTATAGCTGAAAATTTACTAAGTCGTAACTCGACTATCTCCTAAGTCGTCTCCGACTTACGACCTAAGACCTGCCCAAACCTTACGACTTAACGACTTACCAAAACTCATCAGCTTACGACTTAACAGACATCTAGGCTACGACTTAAAACAGACCCCAGTCTCTACGACTTAAGACTTAACTTCCCTAAGTCGTCTACGACTTAACGCGTGCGCCTAACTCCTAACAACTCAACAGCTAACCCCTAAGTCGGTTACGACTTAACTGGGTATACGGATTACGACCTAACTACAAGGCCATACTCAGCGACTTAACAAATATGCACGCGCGCCCCAACTCCTAGGTCGCTCATGACCTAATGGCTTAGCAGAACTCCGCGACCTACGACATAAGCAACCCAACGACTTAACAGGTACACTACCTCGCGACCTAACAGACTTACGACTTAACAGTTAAGCCCCTAAGTCGCTCACCCTTTAGGTCGCAACATTCTATAGGTCGCTCCAAACTAACACGTGACCCAAACCACTTCGCGACCTAACATTTAACTCGGTCACGACTTAACCCTTAGGTCGCCTACGACCTAACCATGCTAACAACTGGTCTTTCTTAAGTCGTCTAACGACCTAACAAACCAAGCTACCAGACGACCTAATACATAGCGACCTATCCCTTAACTCGGTCACTACAACCTAACTCTAACCTTAAGTCGTCTACAACCATAAGTCGGTCAACTCGCTAACTCGTCCAACCGACCTAACTTCTCTACGCTCTAAGTCGTTGCCGACCTAACTACCTTAACTCGCCATTCACATGGGTAGCTCCAATCCCCTAAGTCGTATACGACTTACGACTTATACTAAGTCGTGAACGACTTAGGACTTAGCCATATTTTTGCCTAAAATCTGAAATGGCTCAAAAATGCTAAAATTCCAGATTTTCTTACAAACTTTTCGATCCGGAAAAATACGGGTCGTTACACTTCTCCTTGTTGAAGGAGACTTTACAATACTATTTTTGGTGTTGTGTTGCTGTTAGGGAGGATGTTGTCTTCATCCATTCTTGTAGCATTGGCCTTATTAGGCCTTTTGTTCTTTGGTTGGTTGTCTTGATAGTTAGGTTGGGTTTAAAGGAAGGAGGATTTTTTTTGCAGGTTTTGCAGAAGAGGAGATAGTATGAATGTGGGAGGAACTAATGTTAGGTGCATTAGAGTCTTTCCATCTAGGTGGGGCATGCATATAGTGATATGGTTCATTTAGTGATATGTTCAAGACATTTAGCCCGATGTCTTCTTAAGAATTTGGGTTTATAGAAGTTTGATATGGTAATCAAAGAAGTAGGAGGTGAGGTTGGTACCTGATCAATTGGATTAGGGCTGCAATTAATTGTATCATTGTTACTTATATTGCACGCATGGGAAAGGGTTGAATGGGAGACAAGCCACGTGATTTAGAGGGTTAGGGAATCAGGTCAAGCATGGGTGGGATAAGGTTGGTTTGGGTGCTGCATTTATTTTATGTTGCATCAAAAGGTGTAGAATTTGGACTATTTGATTTTAAAGCGTTAAGTGTTGAGGGAGGATTAACTTCTATGCATGCATGCACAAAGGAACTTGTATTGATATCTCTTTGCTCACATGCTTTATCATTATTAGTATACACAATTACTCTTACTGCAATTTCAAGACTTAATCTTCTACACCATTCTTGGCAAAGCTTTGAAATCTATTACCCATTAAAACATCATATTCTTTGTTCAGAGTAGGATTTGAGGCTTGTGAACTAGCATCATGGTTTATGTTATCAACTTTACATATATCAACATACTTATTTCACAATATTGGTTTGCTGATGGAGGAATCTGGATTATCTATTTCCATAACCTTATCAAGTCCACTCTAGCCTTGTATTATTTTTTATTCCTTACAACTTTCTGCCATTTTTATTTTGTAGAAAAAATAAATCTAACTCTTTCAACCTTCTGGGTAGCTACTTCATTTTTCTTAACTTCTACTCCTTATCCTTTTTCAATTTCATTGTTATACATTACAAGCTCAATTTTACACTTAGGAGTTTTGTGCCTAAATGTTTTGTGACTTACACATATATCAGGTAATCATAAATATCGTACTTGAATCATTTGCTCCTTCTTACCCATCAGTTGAACAGGAAATTGATTCATCAACTCCTGGTTTGGATTCATTTCAATCATGTATTTAACATACTCTAACCTTTCAAGTCTTTCTGTAAACTCATCCATACATAATAACTTGCCTAATCTACTTTCTAACTAATTTAAACCCAAATAAGGCCAAGCATATATTGGTAAATTAGAAATTTGAACCCAAATTGGAACCGAGCTAATACTTTCACATACATTCCCTATCTCTGGATTCCAAGATTTTATAATGAACATTTTATTCTTCATAATTATGGGATCATCCTTAAGTATTTTTTTTGTCCACATGATAAGATTGAAGAAAAAGAAAGACAAAGCCATCAAATTTCACCTTAACAAAGCCTTTCAATTTCCATATCCCTTCAAATGTTCGACTTTAGTAGCGTAGGAGAGGGGTTTATCAAAGAAGAATACAAAAATGTAATCACTCCATACATCTTTCACAACGGCTATGACATCAGGTGGAAGGAACAAGCCATCACCTTGGAAAGATAGGTCAATATTAACAAACGCATATTTACCAGCATTTCTAGGCTTATTCTTGAACAGCATGAAGCAAACAGGAACAGAAGGGGCAGAAGAAGATGAAGCAAGAGAGGGGACAAGAGGAGCAGAGGAAGGAGGGGAGGGGAGAATCAGAGGAAGGAGAGGGAGCATCGGTGCAAATGGTTGTAGGAAGGGGAGGATGCAGAGGCGAGGGAGATGACGGAGGCAGAAGAGGAGGAGATAGCATAAGAGCGGGACAAAAGGTTCAAAAACAAGGGCAAGATAAGTTAAGCAGGAAACAGGGAAGAGCAACCATTAAAGAGAGAAAAAAAGAAATATATATATATATATATATTATTTAATTATATATATAGTTTATATTTAATACAATATCACAATGTTGTTAAAATTAGTCATGTAATTTTATAGTAATACTGATTTTCGACAGTAAGAAAATAAATTTTTTATAATTTTTTTTATTATTTAATATTATCTAATTTAATATACTATACAAATGAATTATATTAGTTCATATATGTAAAGGAAATTATTTTTTAAATTATATAAAATTTTGTTAACATTAGATAAGCTCTCAACCAGAAAATAAAAATTAAAAAACATTTTTTGTTATTTTTAAAAATTATTATTTAATTCACTCGAAAACTAATAAACTATTTAAAAATTAATTTGAACTAGAAAAAGGTGTGAATTTTTTCCCAAACTTCAAAATATCATTTATGATTTACTAGAAATTTAAAATTTGAAATAAAGTTTTGAAACTAATTTTTTCTTATTATTTTATGTAATTTTGGACGAATAATCAATTAAAATATATTTTAAAATATATAAAATAATAATGAAATTTTAATGAGCTATGCACATGATCTGGATTTTTATATAAACATTATTTAGTTTATTATTTAATTTATTAATTAATATATATTTTTTGGCAAGGTTAGCCAGTTTTTATAGTGGACTGTCCACTTTTTATTACAACAAATAATAAATACATATTAGAACCAGGAGTTAGGCGGATTGCCTAAACTACAAGTAGAAACTAAAACTAGCTTAAAGACCAAGAGTTAGGCAGATTGCCTAAGCCACAAACTGCACCACACAGGGTGCAAACTACAAGCTGCACTAGGCAGTCCTCAACACCACGCAGGGTGATAACATCAAATAACACGAAGCATAAGGATACCAATTTCATAGCTAACAAACCAACTCGTAATGACAATACAAAAACTATAACATTTGAAAACCATACAGGACATAGACAAGGAACTCCCAAAAGGAAAGCAAAGTCCAACCCAAAAGCAAAAACCAATCCAAACGTCAAAGCAGGAGGCTACAACGAGGAGCATTACCTGAATTGAAAGGACAATCAACGAAACATGCTTGCAATAAACAAACCCCAAACAACACTCAGATAAATCACAGGCTGAAGCAAAACGCAAGCAAAACCACTAGAATCTGACAATCACAAGACGATACACCCAAGCTACAGCCGGTCGAAGACCCAAACCGAGCACAAATCAAAACCGAGATAACTACCAAAGCATGTTGAGCAAAGCTCATACCGAACCTTAACCAGACTCGAAAGATAGACTGCAAGCGCAGGGATAAGCAGTGGAGTGGAAAGGGAAGCTTTATAGGAGAGAAACCAAGGTCTGATTGGTACAAGGGAGGAATGAAAATGATAACGAAGGGGAACTCAAACGAGAGGGGCAGAGAACAATGGTGAAGTAAACGAAAATACATGAAACCAGAATTTGTAAGAAATGCAAGGAAGGCTAGGTTAGGAAAGGCGACAGGATTTGAGGCATAAAGAAAAAGAGGAAAAACGAGAACTAAACGGGAAAAAACAAAGCGGTATGGGGAAGATGAGAACGGAGGACGAAGTTATAAGGTGAAAGGGAAAGATTTGGAGAGACGGATGGTTCAGATCTGATAAGAAGAATGAGGCGGTGGAAAACCTAATCCCCATTAAAGTTCTACATCATTTTGAAATATTAATATATATATCTATACATTACAAATATATTTGTGTATGTATATGTATTAAAATTTAAAAAAGAAAAAATTACTTTATTATAATATATATATATATATTAGTGCAAATATTATTCACATTTAAAAAAAATTATTTATTTTAATATTTAAATAGCTTATTTATATTTAAATAAATATACTATAATAATATGCATATATATTATTAATATTTTGTTTTAAAAATTATATATATATAATTCTAAATATATAATACATTTACATAAAATTATTTAAACATACTTAACATAAAATTATTTTAAATATATGTAATTTTTCTCCGGTTTGCTTTAGAGAGGTCACTAACTAAGTCTCTTCCGCCTTGCGCCTTTGACTCAGTC
Organism: Allium fistulosum; assembly: GCA_030737815.1. Lineage (NCBI taxonomy): Eukaryota > Viridiplantae > Streptophyta > Magnoliopsida > Asparagales > Amaryllidaceae > Allium > Allium fistulosum. Next base: position 1,359,726,360 of record CM060902.1, on the reverse strand, counting down.
CACCAAGCCCTCAAGTGACTGCTTTGCAATGAAGTGGGTTGTTTATTAGTCGTGAATTATTTCTTTATCAGCTTTGGTGGATTTGGCTGCTCTATTAGTGTCTTTTCTAGGCAAATTTGGAGTGTTTTGGCATTATATTCAAGTGGAATTTACTTTTAGTTATTTGATTTTGGGTATTTAGTGCCAGTGGTCAGATTTCCTGTACTTGTATAAGGTGTGGCAACAAGCTTGTTTGGTTCACTATCTCTTATGCTATCAGCTCCTATCATTTGTTGGCTGTATGGTAATACTGTGGTTCTTTTGTGCTAACTACATCATGTATGTCTTGAGCACGGTGGTGTGTTGCCTTGTGCAATTTGTTGCTTGTTCCATGAAATATGGTCCAATCTTTGCTTGGATATTTATATTGCTTGAAATCAGATGAAGCTTGGCTTCTTATGCGTCATTTTTTTCTGGAAGTGCTTGCGATTGTTGATGCTTTCTTAGGTAATCTGGATAGTCTTTTGTGGCTTCGTGCTATAAATGTTGTGCCATTTTGTTTGAAATTTGCTTTTGCTTGTCACGGAATATTGGAAAGTAGCTCGGAAATGCATCTTGTCCTTGCTATTGCTAGTTCATCCCTTTGAAATCTTGTGGACATGTCCTTTATATGGAATTTCTCATGCTAATGTGTATGTCAAAGTGTTGTTTTGAGGTAATGTATGTAATTGAGTATGTAATGATTGTCTCATGTAATTGTGCTTGTGTATCCAAGCATTGTAAGATATGCACCTTGCATGGTGTTTATATAGTGGTATGTGTTAGTAGCTTAGGCATGTTGCCTAACTCCTATGTTATATCTAGTTTAGTTATTTCTATTAGTTGCTGAGGCATCTTAGCCTCAAACCTATTTCTTTTGTAAAGTGATATGGCCACTATAAAACCAGCTTGCTTGTACAAAATAATAATACTTTGTTTTTCCCGCAAAATCATATACATATAATATTTATATACGTAGTAGTTTATACATATACATATATTTGGGCAACATATACTTGCATATCAGATGAACTAACGTATCCATTGTGATGCAAATCTCAACATCTATATACGGTCATGTTAAACCTTACACGGATTGATATGTTACACATGCACACGCATATATGTGTCTATATGATACATACATACATACATACATACATACATACATATGTGTGTGTGTGTGTGTGTCGATATATAAATTAAATAAAATTATATAATTTAAGAATTTAAATAAGAAATATTCTAAATGAATTAGACTTCATAGGCCTAATATAGATCAAATAAGGAAAAAATTTCTAAAGTTCACCCATAACTTTCACTACGGACTAGCCCGATTCCAACAGTATGGGCTTGATCGTGACGACTAGCTCTACAAGGATGGAAGATTGTTTGTTCCCAATGTCGATGGGTTAAGGGATGAGGTGTTGCACGAGAGCTATCATTCGAGATTAACAATACATCCCAACAACAATAAAATGTACTGTGTGATATGAGGCAGACATTTTATTGGGAAGGTATGACGAAGGACGTTGGGGCATTCATCTTGAAATGCATGAACTACTAGTTGGTAAAGGCAGAGCAGAATAAGCAGAGTGGGTTGCTATAACCTATCGATATTCCTAATAAGAAATGGGAACAAGTTTCGATGGACTTCATTGATGGATTGCCGAGGACTAGAGGAGGGCACAATAGCATTTGGGTCATACTCGATAGATTGACGAAGAGTGCTTGATTCATACCCGCCAAATCTAGTAGGACGGCATCCAAAATGATCGAGTTGTATGTAAAATGGCTTGTTGATTCTATGGTGTACCGAAGAGCATCGTACGCAACTGAGACCATTTGTTCACTAGCAGGTTTTGGAAGAGCTTACAATTGGGGATGGAGCTGCATCTTAGTACATCTTATCACCTATAAACTGATGGACAGACCAAAAGAGTGAATCACATCTTTGAGGATCTCTTCCGAGCTTGCATTCTCGATTTCAGTGGCTCATGGGACGATCATTTACCCTTAGTAGACTTCGTGTATAACAACATTTATAAGTCCAGCATCAGTATGGCACCATTTGAGGCGTTATATGGCCGACCGTGCAACGCTCCTTCATGTTGGTGGGAAGCGGGCGAGAAACTAATACATGGACTAGATATGATTAGATAGACTTCGGAGAAGATCGAGATCATTCAGTAACGAATGAAACCTGCTCGGCTAGACAAAAGAGCTATGTTGATAGGAGACGACTTGACTTAGAGTTCTCCATTGGCGACATGGTGTTTGTCAAGATCTCTCCACTGAAAAAGTTGTTCAATTCGGTACCAATGGGAAGTTAGCACTGAGATTCATTGGTCTTTTTTCGATACTCGAGAGGATTGGGAATCTAGCTTATAGATTCGACTTACCTCAGAAGATGGCGGGTGTGCACAACTTGTTCCATGTATCTTACTTGTAGAAGTTTGTGCACAACTCAGGAGTGATAGTTGAACCAAATCAACTTGATGATATCGAGATTGATCCAGAAGCTTCGTGACCTTGTTGGCCTATTAGTATCGTTAGACGTGATATGAAGTAGCTTAAGAGAAAGACAATGAAGCTGGTGAAGGTTTAGAGGAGTGAGAGCGAAGGCGGTTGTACTTGGGAGACCGAGAAGAGCATGATGACCATTTATTCGGAGCTCTTTACTTGGCGAGACTTTCTTTTTATCACATTTACTCTCACTTTCGATATCATATAGGGTAGTTTAGTATCCCACATGCTAGGGCGAGCGTGGATATCATTTCTTATTTTTTTATGCATGTTTAATGTTTGATATGTTTGCTCATGGATGTTGGGCACGCGAGGTAGCTATGCTTGATTTTAACTTGTTTGTATTTGGGATTTCGAGGGCGAAATTCTTAAAGGGGGGAGTGTACCGACCCGTATTATACGTATCGAAGTTTCATAAAATAATATTTTTTAAATTCATACAAGGTCTTATGACTCTGTAACTTTGGGAAATACCTATTAGTGATATTTCCTATCCTTAGAATTTTTAACAGCTATAAATTTTGATAGAAGCTGAGTTAGCATCTAAGGCCACTTCCATTGAAAAGATATGATGGTTTCCATTTTTGTAGAGTGTTCATAATAGCAATTTGGACTTTCTGGCTCAAAGATATGGTTGTTTGAAGTTTGGAAGTTTTTGAAATAACTTAGTGGGTAATTAGTGAGGTTTGGGAGCAAGCCCACTTACCCATTTCGGGTTTGGGGGCTATTATAGGCCGAACCATCATCCCCAAATCATTTCTACCATCTACCAAATAGATCTAAGCCTCTACCAAATAGATCTAAGCCTATATTAACCCATTCTACACTCAAACCTTCTCTTTTGCCCTCCAAATCAAGTCTAAATCATAGATTAATCATAGATTACTAAGGGGATTCATTATAGATCTTCAAATCTACATTTTTAGGAAGAAAAATCACATCTTTGCTGCTCAATCCCGGATTTACCTCGATTTGCAAGCAACACTTGGATTTTGGAAGGTTTGGTGAGTGAATTATCATCTTTCACCTTATTATATATGTATATGTAGGTCTAAACATGTTTCAGATCCATTTATGAAATTAAAATTATGTTTTATTGTTGTTTTAAAACCTTAGTTATAGTAAAAAGGGTGAATTGATGGATTTTTGGAGTTTTAGAAATGTTATTTGGATATGTGTTTGCCTTGATATATGTTAGGCTATTTTGTAGACACCTTGTATGATAATTTTTGTGATTGATTGAGTGATTTACATGTTTGGATATTGTTTGGTATATGTATGGTGTTTGTTTGTATACTTGTATGGTTTAAAACGCTCATCGAAGCAAACTAAAGGTAGGAATTATGAAATCGAACTTTGACGGATAGGCTTGAGAAAATTAAAAGTCGTATCTTTGCTTATGGAAGACACACAGGTTGAAGAACAGAGCGTAGCAAGGAAATTGATGCGAAATTGGAGTTTGGAGAAATTATAGCATTTTTTTATGTTAGTTGTCCGACGATGGTCTGCTCGGAGTCGACTTGGTATCCGGTGGAGGTATGTTTGGTGACCGAATAGGTTTTGTTGTTCGATGGGCTCTTGGTGTCCAGAGGTAATTCGCTTCGGGTTAGCTTAGTGTTTGGCGGTGCTCTATTCAATGACCGAACAACTTTTGTTGTTCAGTGATTGCTTGGTGTCCTTGGGTTAGCTTGGTATTCGGTAGTGCTCTATTCGATGACCGAATAAGTTTTACTGTTTGGTGGTTGCTTGTTGTCCAATGGTAGTTTGCTTAAGGTTAGCTTGGTGTTTGGTTGTGCTCTATTCGATGATTGAATGGGTTTAGCTATTCGATGGATGCTTGGTGTCCAGGGGTAGTTTTCTTTGGGTTGCTAGGTGTTCGGTGGTGCTCTGTTCGGCGCTCGGTGTCTGGGATAAGTTTTCTTTGAGTCATCTTGATCGACACCCGAACAATATTTTCTTTTTGGTGCTTGGAGTCATGCCCGGTGTTTTTCTAAGTCGGCTTAGTCAACATTCGATCAAGATTTCCTGTTTGTATTTTTATGCTGCTTGGAGTCATAGGAGGGGCTACTTGGAATTTGGCTTGGGTATACCTAGACAGAAACTTGAAATTTGAGAATTTTGATCGTGGCACGGATGCTTCGAGATTTCATTGGGACTTGTTTTAGGGGTCTAGTGCATGACGTGGAGTGAAGTAGATGACTCTAAACGACTCGGGATGACCTTGAATTTCGTGTGACGACTAGCAAAACAATGGCGTAAAGCTTTAACATGACGACGCCGACGTCGATGACGACGACTTCAGAACTTTGGTACTATAGGTCTGCGACTTAGGATGGATGTCTTGAGGCGTTATGAAAATGACAACTTAATGATGGGAGTCATGATTGTAATTCACAAGAATAAGTTCAACGATGATGGCTTATGAGTAGAACTAGTGACCGTGTTCTACTGTGGAGATAGCCGAGACGAAATAACGATTGAGTTCCACTATGGAGACGGGTGTAAAGGGATTGTTGATAACTTGGAGGTTTCTAGTGTGCTCGTAAAGAAGGGGTAGTGGGTAGCTCCTACCTGGATTTGTTATCGTGTTCGGATCTTGCGACAGTAGATTACCCTGGGCTTTGCTATTGTGAGCCTGTTTCCTAGTCTTTAAGAGTGGCAGGGATTCAAGCACTAATGAAGCCCGGATTTCGATTAAGTCCCTCGTCTGCAATTGTGCCATATGAGTTATCATATACCCAACACACATGAGTGATAGTGAGGACAGTTTAATGGATGTTATGTTTGTCATGGTTGTTTATCACTCTAAGGTGTCATACAATGTTGGTATTTTCGACCGTATAACCAGTCATTGAAATTGTATTTTTGACCGTAGTACACTAATATGTCTATGATAGTAGATTAGCATATATTGACTATCATGTGCTAACTCTTTGGTTGCAAGGACAAGTCAGGTATGGTTCTTCATACCATATGCGCCTATTTACTATATACGATTTTTATTGCATTATTAAGATGATGCATCGCTCACATATGACTATTCTCTGATCCGAGGTTTTATGCTTTGCTTCTTATAATCTCGGGTACTCTTAAATGAGTGGATTAGGAATACCAGGTCTGGATAGCGCATGGAGATGCATGTACGAGCAAGAGTCTATGCTTTTATATATCTGTACTTAGAGCTTACTGTCGATTAAATTGTACAGTACTATGGAGCTATACCAGTACTTGTATTACTTTAGAGATAGTTTGGAGTTTATTTTAGAGATTTGGGATGTATAAACTCTATTATTTCAGTTTTTTATAATCTGTGAACCTGTTGCACCCTGATGTCCTTATTTATGATTCATTTGATTATTTCACCGTCTCGCTTATTTTACATCTATATTATAAAATCATATTTGTTTGTGCGCTGTGAAATGTTCTATAGGTTCTATTTTTGGATTTTCTTTACTTTTCATCGTTGGCTACCATCCTACATCGGCCAAGTACCTCCACTGGCATTATGTAGGTATATTAAGTACCTTTTTGTAGGGCGGTTGTCACACTATCTCCCATGTCCAACCAACAGATGGTTACTTACATGGTCCACAATAAAGCGCCTCGAATGGTGCCATTCCATACTTGATTGGTAACTATTATTGTAGATAAACTCTACCAAATGCAAATGATCTTTCCAAGATCCTCCAAAGTGTAAAACACATGCGCTTTGTAAATCCTCTAGTATACGGTTTACGCTTTCCATTTAATGATCTGCCCGTGGATGGTAAATCATACTCAAGTTCAATTCTATACCCAATGCACTCTACAAACTTCTCTAGAACTCACTAATAAAAAGTGGGCCTTTGTCACTAACTATGCTGCTCGAAATTCCATGGAGTCTTGCAACATTCTTCACATATTGCTTCGCTAAGCTAGTTGCGGTTGTTATCGTCTTTAGTAGGATAAAGTAGCAATCTTACCAAATACATCGACCGCTACCTAAATGCAATCATTTATCATTCTTGACCTTGAAAATTCATTTATAAAAACCATAGATACTGAATCTCACTTCCAAGTTAGTACTTCTAAGGATTGAAGTAAACCACATGGCTGCTAGTGCTCAACTTCCACTTACTGACATGTGAAACACATTTTCACATTCTCCAACATCTCTCTTCATCCCTTCCCAAAAGAAGACAAGCTTAATGTCATGGTACATCTTTGTCCCTCTGGGATGAATAACAAACTTAGACCGATGACTTTCCTCTAAGACTTCCTTTCAAAGATCTCCTATATTCGAAACACATTATCTTCCTTTTTTCTAAGCTTTCTAAAGTTTTCTCGAGCATATAGAGAAACCAACGATTTTGTTGAAGCTTTTGGAAGGAGAAGATCTATTTAGTTACTTAGCAGTATCTGCTTACACACTAAGTGTAATCTTCATATGTAAGGAGTTTTGAATCCAAAGGAAAGCGTATTATAACAGCAAACGGTCCACTGGAGAAAAAAAGAACTATCCAAAGTTGGAAAAGCTAGCATTCCTTTTATTGATTGCTTCGAGGAAGTTACGGTCATACTTCTAGGCTTATCTGGTAAAAATACCGATCGGTCAACCATTGGGGTAAGTACTACATCGATCAGAGGCTTGAGAAGACTACTAAAGTGGAATATCAAGCTGTGACAATATGATATAACCTACCATACTATGAGGGCGATATGAGGGTAGACATTGGCTGACTTCATTGTCGAATTTAAAGTCTGAGATGGAAAAGTGGAAGAAGATTTGGTCCAACTCTTTCGTTGGAAATTGTACGTAGAAAGGGCCTCAAACGATTGTAGTTCCGGGGCCAGAGCAATCCATGTAACCCTAAAAGGATAATGAATATACTATGCTTTAAAGCTAAAGTTCCCGACAACGAATAGCGAAGACGAAAATGAGGCATTGATTATGGGGCTCAAGATAGCAAAGGAACTGGAAGTAAAGGCAGTATATATACAATGACGCTCAATTAGTGGGCTGTCAAATTAAGAAAGAATTATAAGTTAAGGAAGCGAGGCTTGCCCCATACCTAACGAAAGTTCTAAAACTGCTGAACAACATTGAGTACTATACGATAATGCATACTCCTGAGAAGAGAATATGAAGCAGTTTCATTAGCCAAATTGGCCAGCTCTAGGATGCACAACATATGGGATTCGTTCTAGTGGAAGTTTTGCTAGCTGCAAGTATCAACCATTTGGACGTTGATTGATCATGGAGACTGAAGAGGAGAGGGAGTCATGGATGACTCCAAATAATGATCTATCTAGAAAAAGGAACTCTCCCAAGCTGAAGGAACGTGTTACGAAAACTCATTCGCAAAATAGCATGATTTCTTATGCAAGGAGTACTATACCAAATAGAATTCTAAACACCTACTATAATATGTCACTAGAGAAGAGGCAATGAAAATTATTGTCATTGTGCACGATGGAAGCTACGGTGATCATACTAAGGGCAGATTTTGGCAAAGAAGGTTCTTTATTGTAGATACTTTTGGCCAACGATCAACTAGGATGTGGTTAATTACACCAGTAGACGAGATATGCCAAAGGTTTAAGAAGATATCGAAAGCCCCATCTTCAGAATCTACGCAAATGGTTAGTCCATGGCCACTTATGCTTTGGGTAATAGATATAATCAATTTGCTACAAATGTCGAAAGGCGGAGCTAAGTATGCTATTGTAGCTATGGACTATCTCATGAAGTGGAACTACTAGCTACGATCAAAATGAAGAAAATGATTAACTTTTTGGTGAAGAATATCTTATGTGGATTTAGAGTTCAACAGAAGATCATTATTGACAATGGGACTTAATTCGAGAGTACCAATTTCAAAGATTTTTGTAATCCATACTTGATTAACAAGAGATTTTCGGTAGTAGCACATCCATAGGTGGATGAATAAGTGGAGGCAGTGAATAGGATCATTAAACACATTCTAATGAAATGATTGATGAGATACAAGGGTAACTAGGTTGATGAACTACCACTAACATTGTGGGCTTATCGGATGACCCAAAAGTTCACGACTGGCCATACTCCATTCGTTTTGGCCTATGGATCTAAGGCCATGATTTCGTTTAAACTAGAAGTCCCTTTTCACCATAGAATGCACTATGATCCTAAGATGAATATGGAACTCTTGCTTGAGTCTCTCGGCTTGGGCGATAAGAAACGAGAAGATTATGATATGAGAGTAGCTACTCACCAGAGAAGAGTACCATGACAGTTTAACACCAAGATCAAAAACCGTACTTTCGAGGTAGATGACTCATTTTGAAATGGATCTTTCCTGATATGGGGGCACCTGGTGCAAACTAGGAAGGTCCCAAAGCGATTAAATATGAGCTTGGAGATGGAACTTTCAAGTTATCAACTGTTGATGGGATCTCGATTCCACATGCATGGAATAATGAGCACTTGAGACCCTTTTCTTCTTAGATTCACTTTCGCAAATAATTTATCATATTGATTTGGCTCTAATTTAATAGAGCAGTATAGCCATTCTTGCATTTATAAATGACATTGGCTTGTGGGATCGATAGAATTGTATTCTTAAAAGTCTAACCTTGTGCCACATGAATGGTGGTAGAACCAAACATCCTGTACTTCGAAAACCCCGATGTCTAGGTACTTGGAGATAGATACCTATAAACTCCTTTGATCCACAATTGGGTCATTGGAGTATAATCATACCGAGGTCGATCGGATGAGTCGTCCTTACACATATAATTTTTAACTCATGCTCGACGATAGGTAATGCCAAAGAGTAATGCCTGATGATAGGCATTTGAGACATTGGATCCCAGGGATAGGAACCGATATGAAATTATACATTTTTGCAGGTATAAACATGCTTATGGCCTGGCTAAACACTAGTAGCTAAGGATAAGCGAAGGAGGTCAATGAGTGATTTTGATGAATGCCCAGAGATAGGTAGGACTAAAGGTTGACTTCCAGAGTTAGACATTTGAAAAATTTCCTAGAGATAGGAGATAGCATACACTCAAAAGCATTGATGAATATGACCTTGTTTACTATCGAATGGAGCATGTTCGATGGAAGATAAACAAAGTTGGCCATAGAGTTAGCTAAAGAGGCATAAGTGATATGAACCTAATTGTATTACAAGTAATTATTTTTGCATGTAAACAAGTATGTAGGACATAAATATAAAAAGCGAGGAAGTAAATAAGACAAAGTTGAAAAGAAAAACAACTTTTTTGGCCAAGGGAAAAAAGTTGTTTTCTTTTTCAACTTTGTCTTATTTGCTTCCTTGCTTTTATATTTATGCCAAAGAAAAACAACTTTTATTTCTCCTAAAAGTTTTGATTACAAAAACCGGGGTCATACCCGCACGTTAGCGACTTATGTACATGTTCGAAAACAACAAAAAGAACTAACCCTTCTCATGCTTCCCTCTTTTGTTCTTTTTCTTTCCTTTCTGGGGAGAGGAGGAAGGTTCTCTCTTTTGGGGATCATTATCCTTCGACACTGGAAGGTGGCCCTTAGAGTCATTGTCCCAATTGTAATTACTCCTGAATCGGTGCAAGATTTGGGAGTTCGGCGAAAATGTTGGTCGCAAGCCATGTAGAAGTTAGCACGACATATGGGGGAACTAGAAGGATACTGAAAAAGGGAGAGGAATGTTGTCCACACCTTTCTCTTTTTTGATTGTCTTTGGCTTGGAGAGGTCGATAACTTTCCTTTATGTTATTGATTGATGGCCTAGCTCTAGAACCCTTAATATCGGTGATAGTCACATCCTCGTCGACTATTGATAATTCAGGATCTTCTATAGCATTTTCGTTCAGTCATCGATCTTTTCAGCATCGAGACCCAAAGTGGACTGTTTTGAAGAGGCCAGAATGAAAATCAAGGTAGAGACGATAATGGATTCAGTGGTAGAAACTTGAGGGTTTGGAGAAATAATCACATTCGTTGAAGGAACAAGGGAAGGTTGATCTGAAGGGAGACAAATAGAAAAGAAAAGGTTAGAACATCCTTAGGTGTCATTTGAAGTTTCTCGAATACACGAACATGTGATATACCTCTTGTAAAAATAGATGGAGTCAGGGAGGCAGTCTCGGTCTGATCTTCCTCTACGATGGGAGAAAATGCAGTAAGTTTTAGAGAGGACTTTGGTGGCAGATAAGGGATCCTTGAGATTATATGACTCATGAGTTAAGGCCGGTAATGATGTTACTGCAATTATTATTGTTGATGTAACAGTAATGGTTCCAAAAGATGGCATAATGGGGTCAGAACTGAGAAGCCTAGATGTCGGAGGCACGACGGCACCAAAACTGGTCGTTGCCAAGTTGGCATCCTCTGCTTGGGGTTCCTACGAGATGGGAACAGTGCTTTCCACCAAATCCTTTAAGATGGATTCGAGGAGGGCCCTAGCAGGCACCTGGGAAGAGGTTGAGGCTCCAGAGGCTAGTTTTGCTTGAACTATAACAAGAGCTTCCAAATCTTCTTCATCAAGAAGGTCGGCCTTTATTTCTTCTTCATCAAACTCTCCAATGTGCTCTCGTTTATGTCCAAGGATTTCCTCTTAGGCCATAGCTAGCGCCTTGAGGTAATTTGTTGCCAAGTCACTTTAGATTGCCAGATTAGATCACGTTTTCCTAAATTTGAACCAAAGTGGTCTCGATCAGATTAGTTAGCTCCTCTTGTCTCTTTTTAGCTTTATCGGCTTGAGTCTCTGAAGACTTTTTTGCCTCTTCAGCATTAAACATTTTTGTCATATATCCATCAGCCAAGGCAAGGGTTTCATCTTTTTCTTTCTTCTATGTTTCCACCTCATCTTCTAGACTTGAGATTTTTAAAGACTGTATTGACAGTGGTCTGGAGGATCCCCTTCTCCTTGGCAAATTTGCCACTTCTATGGTAAGCAGTTTGAACCTAATCCACTTAGAATTTGAACTTGGCCTCAAAGGGCTTCTTCTCATCCAAAAATTCCTTTTTCGCCTCCTTAGGAGATTTTTTTTTCACTTAATCTAGTTCCTAGGAATAGAAGGCGATGATTCACTCATCGTCCATCTTTTCAATTTCATTTTGTTGAATAATCAGCTGATTAGCTTTGTTAGTCTCGGATAAAGCGTGAGCAAATCTTTTCCAAATATAGTACTATTCATAAGCATTATGAACGCATGCCTTGGTATGATTAGCAATCTCATGAGGAATGGTCTTCAAATGATACGCTGGTTCTATTCCTACCTAGCTTTCCTCTTTTACCACCCCATTTGGGTAAAATAAATTATCATACCCCACCTTTTCCCTTTCACCCCAAATTCATTTCAAAAATGCCCTTACTTATCTTAAACCACATTCAAATATAAAGTGGTTTGTTCATAAACCATGCTCGAATCGAAAAAGTTTATTATACAAATCTCGCTCGACACAAACTAGAATATTATAGGAAACACGCTTGGTCCGAGCGAGATTGCTACACGAACCTCGTTTAGGCTAAGCGAGGTTGTTACAGGAACCTTGCTCCATTGTAGCTTATTTTTATGATTGTTTATTTTGAACGTGATTTGTTATTGTTTGGATTGGAGTTAATCAAATTTAACCCCAATAAGGCACAACTAAAGGGAAGCCTTTTGCATTTTAGTAAGTTGAGGGCTTGTGATTGGAGCTGAGACTTCCGTTGAGACATTAATTTCGATAAGTTCTTTGTCAAGCCTCTTTTGGATAGGCTTAGAAGTCAAAGAGCTGATTGGTAAAGAAAAATGTTTGTATTTTTAGGAAGAAACTAAAGCTTGAGTAGGAGGAGACACTAATATAGGAGCAGTATATGCTTTAGAGGCAGAAGGAGGACTGCCGAGCCTCGAGGGGTATGGGTTCATATACTTCGAAAGAGGAGAACGTCTACGATATGGGGAACTAGACCTTCTAGTAGGTGCAAAGCAGTCATGAGAGTCCTGATCGTGATCTGTACAGTAGCGTCTCTCCCCATCATCTCTCTTTTTTTTCCTTCCTTCGGAGCCTTATAGAATCAGATTCCTATGACAAGTTGAATCCATGGCATGAGGAACCAGAAGGTCGCAACTCAGTTAACTTGTTATGTAGTTCTGTAAAGAGTCTAGAACGCCCCATTATACCTAAAAAGAGACACAATTGAATTAAGATTAGAAAGTCAAGAAATGGCGTATGTAGAATGAACATGTTATGATTTTGGGTGTCATGTGAGGTGTCAATGTGCCCTATTGGCCCTACGAACCATCCTCATGCAGTTGGTTGAGCGAGGTTATTTCTCCTACAGTGGTTGAAGTCACATCTGCAGTAGTACGAATCGAAGAACCAATGTTCAGGAAACTGAAGACAACTAGGTCATATGAAGGGATATTACTAGGAATACTCCCAAATGAACCAAAGATGACATCGGTAGGAGGTGTCAGATTTGTCTCTCCAAATGGGGTCTGTTGTGGCTATGGAACTGAACGAGGTGATATTATTCTTATTCTTGCATAGTGGGTGAGTGGTGAAACTACTTCATCATCACTTGTCGCTCCCGTAGATTCATACCCAAGGTTTATGTCATCGTTGTCGCCCCCATCCTTGTTCTCATCATCATCATCATCGTTTTCATCATCTTCCGCATCCTCCCTTTGATCAACAGAGGGATCCTATGCCACAGGTAGGGCCTTTTTGATTTTTAGCCACTAGGATGCAGTCTCAACCTCTTGTTCAGGTTACGTACCTTACGAGTAGCAGGACATATGCTGAGACTACGACCGTTGTACATAAGCTAGAAGTGCCGCATTTGAGAACCAATCAAGAGAAATTTCATTCTTCGCTCATCGATGGGAATGTCTTTTAAGGCTTGTAGTGTGTGCGCCAGAGATGCGCCAGTAGCCCTCTTTGGAAGTGTGAATATGAGAAACAACAAAGTTAATAGTTTGAATGAAATGGATTCCATACAGTTAAGAGGTAAAGTTAGAACTTACGTAGCGACAACTACTTTTGAGCGAAGCCGACTGGGCAACAGATATAGTATTCGTCCTTGAAATGGCTGAGTTTATTCCAAAGGCCAATGATTATATAATACCCTTTAAAGGACTCCATATAAATTAAGGATGGATGGTCTTTCCATTTCTTGAAGCTATACATGTATCTATAAGTGCCTAAGAAAAATCATATAGATGCAATTCAACACAGCATGCCCATTTGGATAAAGCTAGGAAGGGGAAAGCTTCTTGAATTAAAGGATAAGCCAGATGAAGCGATTAAATGGAGGAACACCGCCGAAAAGCTACAAATAATGGTTTCACGCTCTATAGCCCTCTAAAGGGGCTTGTGCCCATTGAAATGGTTCTAGAGTTAAAGTCTCTTCGAAAGAAGTCTCATGGCGAACACAAATCCTTCTAACGTTCAACATGATGAAAGTTGATGCTGGAGAATCTAGGGGGTCTTCGAGAATCTTGACACCCACTAGGTTAACATGAGCAACTCCTATGTAACATTCATATCCTAAGGAAAAATGAACCACTTGTAAAGACCGCCTAGCTGGCGATGATACGGTCAAGGCCTAGACGGTGTTGAAGTAGATGTTGGGGCGAAAGTCAAACCTGCCGCTGGTGGAGTAAACTCTGAAGTATAGGGACCTACACCCATGGTGGAAAGACGCAAGGAGCATTTGCGGTCCATAACTTTCTGATAACTCAATACATGAGCAAGGCCAGGTATGTTATTACTTTAATCTTCGTTCTTTAACTAAGCCTCGTGTGGCTGATGTATGAGATCCAATGGATGTCAACAAGTGTTGACCGACCATCCCATACGATAACAGGGACATCGTTGTGTATTTCATTCTATGCGGTATGTGTCATATGCCTATAGTATAATGTAAGCGTACACTCTGTGTTGATAACCCTAAAGTGCTAGCAAATGAGCTCCATATCATTTTGGAACCATGTGTTGGAATTTACCCATTGTCATGAAATATATTATAATGGAATCATCGTCCAAAGCAACATAGAGTTATCTTTGCAGGAACACAGGATCGAGACGTCTGATTCATTGTGTTGATGCAAGATTCCATCGGATGTCGAAACATATTCGATGCAACCATTCCTTAGAACCATCCCACCGAAACAAAAACAACAATACATAATCACTAAGAATTGATGAAAATCAAACACCCTTTCCTTCTGCTTAAACAACTTGTCAAAAAATAGGCAAATGTCACGGCCACACAAAAAACTCAAAGTCGAGCCCCAGAAGCCAAAGCAACACCAAATAGTTGGGAATAAAAAGAATTTGGAGCTCTATCCATAGGAAATTGGAGTCCAACCCACAACAACTTGGAGTCAATCTCAGGCAGTCCAGGGATCTCGAGTTCAATTTTTCCATTGGCCATGGCGGAAAGTAAAATGAAGGAGAACCATGAAAGTTAGTCAAGCGGGTCGGCGACCATAGCCAGGCATCGGTGATAATGAAACGATGGTGGCAACCGACCTTAGGTTGAAGGAGAAGCAAGGAAACGATATCGAATTGAAGAATTGGGTTCAAACCCGTATGAATCAGTAGTGGGTTCTTAAGGTTCGGAAGTGATAGGCTTTTCAAATCGACATTTATTGCCGAAGTTCGATTTGCTATCGAGGTTCGAAGGAGGTGGCAACGCTATTAATGGCGCAAAGAAGATAAATCACGAAGCTTGAATAATGTAGAAATATAATAGCTTGAAACAAAGGCGGGGCTTCAAAATTTCTAAGTGTTACTTACATAGTAACACAAAAAGAAACAATCGGTACCGATCCTTATGGATCGATACTAAACCATATAAAAAAGGAAAAAGAAGATGAAAGAGAATGAAAATGCAAATGAAAAATGAATGAGGATAAAAGATGAAATCCTACCTGACCAAATGGAAGAAGAAACTTTTAGATATTTCAGAATTTAATAAAGAATCGAAGTGGGATACTTCGGCTTTTATACATATCTAAGAGAAATGAATCCACAACTGTATAAAGTGACATATTGATCCAGCAAGAGTCCATCGCTTTATAAAGATAAATTAGAGAATAAGAAGACCTATTCAAATTAGAGTTCAAAGTTGATAGCTTGTCTTGATTAAAAACTTGCTTCGTTAACATAAAGCATACTTTGTGAGGGGGGGGGGGGGAGGGGGGAGTTATTTTACTTTTGAACCAAGCGATATCTTAATGAATCAGAACTATTGAGCACTCGTGAGATGGGGTTACAAGTAAAGAATGCAAATGGATTGCCAAAATCTAGATGAATTCTCAAGGGTCGGTATCGATCCTGATTGACTTTAAGAAAGTACTTAACCATTTTTATGGGGACCAAATGATGAGAAGCTAAAAAGGATGAAGATTCAAGATCAAAGTACAACTTGGTATCGATCCATCATGGTCATAACTCGATACCGATCCATTTTGTGACAAAAGATGGGTCAACATGACTTGGTCAGGGATGAAAGACAAAGCAAAAACAAAAGCACATGGTAACAAGGCTTGACAACTCGGTAGCAATTCTTTAATGGTCGGTACCGACCCATTTTAGTTTGTATTTTCGCCCACGATCTCTTTCGAAAACTATTGGTCTGAAGTGGGGGATGTGGTTGAGCAATTTCTAGCAATTTACTTGATTGGTTTCCTCTATAAACAGAGGAGTAAATAGAGGAGGGACATTGGAAAATGGATCCGATCTATGTTATTTGATACTTGCAACTAAACTCGAAATTCATACTCGAGCTATTTGACGCGGAGCTATAAAATCTTCTTTGTAAGAATAAAGGAAAATCAATTTTGATAAATCCAGATTTATTCTTTCTTTTATTATATATTTTTTATACTAAGCTAGATTTTGCATCACGTAAGTTGCATGAAAGTCTAACAAAAGAGGCGTGAATGCCAAGTAATTGTTATTTAACAAAAATGCTTATTTAGCATCCGTAAGGAACCTTGTCAAAAAATTATAAAGAAAAATTAACCTTAAACTAACCTCTAGCTTACACTTAAAATACTCGACTGTTGTGACACTCCCAACTTTCTTTTAACATAACACACAAACACACGATCCCCTTTTCCAATCACAGAAAAAACCTAACATATATCACCAAATTCAGTTTTATAACACCGTCGACAATCACTTACAGATTGAATTGCACCAAATAATTCGCCCAAGATTTACTTCCCATTCAGTAGTTGTCAATAATTTATCCCTTCCCACATTACCATCTTCTTCAATGTACCTAATTAATTCAAGCGGCCAACAATAGGCGGAGTTTCATCATGTATTTCTTTAACCTGTTATTCAAACCCTACTTTGATGGAAGTTTCTGTTAATGATAGTCCTTATTTTTAACCTCTGCTCATCTGAATTTTCAGCAAATCATGAAATTAACATTAATTTGTGGTTGAATTTTATAAAATATTTTAGAGTTGATTACATAACGAGCTTCGATTGATTTTCATTTCTCTGTTAGTAACACAGAACGACCATATATTAGTTTCTTAACCATGTCAGAATTTGAATAATGTGGAAAGCAGTAATATGTAAGCCTTGTTACTCATGCTTGATGCTTACGATTGACCCTTTTTTAAAAGATAATCATATTGTTTAAACATTATTTCCCCTTGCAGTAAGAATGTTAGTAGTTATGTTTAAATATTTTTATATATGCACATACAGCCATAGAAATTTATATACACTTTTCTTTTCTGATACCATGATTGACTTTTAATCCATAGACTTACATTAACTTATTCATGCGTATACAACATGGATTTAGATCACTGAATTATGCTTAAGCCAGCTGTACTACACAATATTTTACATACTTAATCTTAAGCCAAATGTATTCACCTGCCGATGCATATAAACACGGACGTAGATCAATGTAATACGCTTAAGCCATATGTGGTAAACAATATTTTACATACATACCTCTATATTTTGTAGATTAAATAGTCACATCAATTTAGGTACCAAAAATCAAAATTGGAAAAGTTTCTTTGTTACCGTTAAGATTAAATAGTTTATATTTCAGGTTCAGGTTTTTAATGTTAAGGTTCGAACCTGAATAAAGATTATCCACATCATTATGTTAAACAGTATATGAATTCGACATTAAACACTCCTACAAGTACTGATTCTAATAGGAACATGTTTATAGTGTGTGGCAGTTTTAAATTTAAATCCATATTTACAATGAATCTTCTATGTAGTTCTATTCTACCATATTGTTTTGTTAGGTATTTCTCTCTTGAGACTTAAACAGCTGATGGCCATATGCACGCTTTTTGGGTTTAATGCATTACTGATGTTGCCTAATGTATTTCTTTTTTTCTGAAAAGCATACTTACCGTTCCTTCACACTAAAATATGTCAGCAAAATGGAATAGTAAGTTTTAAATTTGAGAGAAACCTAAGGGTCCGTTTGGTTTCGTTTTGAGTTTTGTGTTTTGTGTTTTCAACATACACTACAAAATACAAGAAAACATAAGAAATTTATTTACAATTCTTAGCCATTACAACGATGGACGGAAAATGGAGGAGAGGAATTGTTTTCCGTCCTTTTGTATGTCTCAAAACACGAAAAATCAAATAAACTTGTTTTCTATTTTCTATGTTAATTTCATTTTTCAAAATTGTGTATTTTCCAACAATGCATAAGAAATGCGCATTTTTGTTTAGACGAAAACACAAAAATAAAAACAGTAAACCAAACGGGCCCTAGTTCAAATTTCCGCTTTCCGTTTCCGTTCCGCTCATTAATAATTTACAAGATTTCGTTTTCGTTTTGAAAATTCCGGAAGTTTCGCCTTATTTCCGGTTTTCGAATTCCGTTATTGTTTTTGATACAAATGGTTAGATATGTAAAAAGCAATGTAATACTAACTTAAATTTGTACTACATTCTTTAAGTTGCATGCTATTATAAACTAAATTTATTTATAGAAATATTTTAGTTGAATTATTAATTTGAATTAATTTATTATTATATTCTATATATAAAAAAAGCTCAATACTAATTGATATAGTCCATACTCTGTTGAGTTAATAAAAAAATTCTCATTTTTAATACTGCAAAGCTCATTGTACCATGTTTGTACTGCTGTACTTGCTACTAGTATGTTTGTTTATTTCCACAGTGCAGCACCCATCTTCCAAATTAGATCAAAATTTCACTCTTTTCTCAATATGAACCAAGGCCAATTCGAGATTCCAACTAAAACATCATTGTTCTTCGCTGTTTTCTCATTTCAAACGGATGAAGCCCTAAGTTTCGTATCCTATTCACATCAAAAAATTACAAAGACCCAACGAATCTGAAATTGGTCTCATCGAAAGAGGAAAAAGAAAATTGAAGATAATAACTCAGTATTTGTATTTTTTGAGTTTTTTCTAAACGATTTTCTTCACCGCAATGTCTGAGCATGGAAATTTCATCGAATTCCGGTCCGGTCAGTGCCGGATCCGGAACGGAAACGACGAGATTTTGGGGTGCTGGCCGGAAGTTGAAACCTTGCTTAGCGCACACAAGTGCATATATACATTTAAAAAACAAACAGTAGAAGAATAATGCTTTATACAAATTTGACATGTTGAGTTCGTAGACAGTACTCTACTTAAGTCTTAATTTTATTACGGAACAAAAAGTGGTACTAAACTTATATAATGTATATATATAGGACAGGCGAAGCAATGAACATCTAGTATGTTTGTTGATTTCGCTACACAATTAACACTGTTTTCTTTAACATGTGGATTTGTCGAACTAAGCAGAGATACATACATAAGTTGGTTAAAAGTAATGTGACTGTTTTATTGCCTAATTTATTATTACATCCCATTCAAGCTTGAATATTACCATATGAATAAGCTGTTCTTTTTTTGTAGTAAATAATTGCTTTAATTTTTCATCGATGTATAGGTGGGTGCTTTTGATATTGTCATCTAATATTTTGGTTTTCGGTTCATAGACACTACTGTACTAAAGTCTTAGTAATATTGCAGGCTAAATAACTCTAATAACGGCCTTGGATGATCCCACAAGATGTTGAAGAGGTAGCAAAGAACTCTGAACTGCAACACTGGTCAAAACCACGGAAAGGTAAAGAAGAAAGAAGGTTGAAATTTTTAAATCAATATGGTCACCTACATTCCAACCACGCATGTACTTCCACTACATCTACGAACTCGGTTTTTTTTCCTCCTTTTTATTTTACCGTTTATAGCCATTTGTCAACATTGTGTTCATCGGTATCTTAAACTACTACGTAACATGTATTTAAGTTCTGTTGTTTGATTATGCTATGATAATTTCTATTATATATTAAGTCTATTTATTTATGACTGTTTTTATTCCTATATTTTTGGGAGTATTTTCACCTTTTATTAATAGTCTACCTACTGATTTTACGAATGATGATTTTAATCACACATTTCTTTCAGGTTTGCTCTTTCTTACCGTTAAGATTTAAAATGGATATTTAAAACTTCATTTTGATATATGGTTTTCATCATTTGTGTAGTATGATGCAGAAAAGTATAGATGACCCACCGCATTTATACGTATGACTGCTTAAATCTAATTTTTAACCTTTTCCTTTTATTTCATGGTTTGCACAGATGATGTGAACATTTTCTTACGTCTCATATTTACATAGCATATTCAATTATGATAAAATAAGACTAAAATTTGTAACTAAATTATGATTCTGTTCAACTCTTATAGCCTGCCAGTGTAACTATTCTTTACGCATAGGTGTTGTTGTTTAGATTGTTATGCAAGCAGAATTGAAGTAAACAGGGAGTTACAGATAACAAAATATGTGATAAAATATACTACCGTTTTAGATTGTCCGAGTTCAAAATAATCTGCTTACTTGAAACAATATTACTCCCTCTACGGCGTGTAACGATCTGGAAATTTTAACGATTTAAATAACGTAATTAACTAAAAAATTTCTTGAAAATAAACAATTAAATTTTAACAATGAAAATTTGATTTTTGATATGTGTCTATTTATGCATAACAAGTGGTAGATTTTCATTGAAAAATATGAATGTTTGTTTGGTTGTGAAATTTCAAATTTAAAATCAGTAAATAAATGAAAATAAAATATTTTTGAAATCTGAATATTTTTGTATAAGAAAAATGTAAATCATTTTCTGAGTGAGTCGTCATATTTCGTTTCGTCAAATTTGGACTGCTCTAGCTCCGTTTATTTTATTTTCGACGTTTTAGCAGCATTTTTGGCAGCGAAAAATCGAGTTTTGATAGATGGGTCGTGTCACTCATATATATGTACCATTCTGTTCGTCTCGTCGTACTGATCTCCATAGTATATTCATTTGTCTATTTCGGCGTTCGATACACGCGAAATCTACGAAACGGTTAGCCGTATCGGTACTCGTTTTGAGCCTTTTTGTTTTTTTTTGTTTTCTTTGTGGCCATTCAATTGTCCACCGGTTGAATATAAACAGCCATTAGCTTTTATTATTTTCTTGAATTCAACATTTTGACTTTTGATTATTCCCTTGTTGTTGCTTTATCTCACTATTTCATTCACTACAAAACAAGGCGACTTTAGCGACGGTTAAAAAGCGTCGTCGGGCATTGCCGGCCGTCGCAAGCCATCGCTATATAACCCGCCGCCACAGAGTAGAGCGACGACATTAGAGTTGGCTCGGTCACCAATATAGCGACGGCTGGCGACACATTATTGTACACGTGGCAAACTAGTTAATATCGGGATGACGCCTCAAGTCGACGCTAGTCGTCGCTAACATGAAACCAAAAGGCCGTCGCTAACCTGGACCAAATCGCCGTCGCTAGCCGTCGTTAATCTGGACCAAATTTCATATCCAATTCTGCTCTATGATCCATCCAAACGCACAACCAATTTCATATCTCTTTTCAACACATATACATTCAATTTCACAACTAATACCACTCCATCCATCATATAATCTCACACATCACAAATAATCATATATATAACGCAACATATAAATTTACATAAACATTTCATCACCACCATATAAATATATCATACCAATCAAACGGAACATTCCAAATCCATCAACCAACTTAACCGTACGTACAAATACTATCCATCAATCACATGTATACACAAAAGTTCACTAACCCATCAAACACCACAACCAACGAACAAGTATCAAATGTATACACAAATGTCACATAACTGCAAAACAAGATGATGAAAATCCGACAGAAACACAAGCATACCTACTCATCGTCGTCGCCCGACCCATCCTCTCCAAGCATCGTCCCATGTTGTGCCAAGTATGCTGCAATATGCTCGTCTAGTTGGTGCGCCAATGTGCTCTTCCTCCAATCATTTATCTCCTCCAGCTGTTTTTTCATTTGAGCAATCTGCTCCTCGACTTGGGATCTCCTGTAAGCCCTCTAGGACATTAACGCATGTGAAATAGTTGATATCTAGTTATAATTTATGAACATTATAAACAGTGTGAACAAAAATGTTGATTAATTATGCGGCTAATATTTATAATTAAATGTTACACATTGGTTGCAATTTGTTTATTTCAATTATTCAGGTTCCTTATTCAATTTATAATTTGTTCACTTAAGTTTAAATTCATTTGCATGTGTAAATTTATATATTAGTAAATGAAGAAGTTTACCTCCTGATTTCCGTAACTGTACCACCCATTTCGCGAAGGCGGATCAATAATAACATCTCATATACGGTTTGACTCCTTAAACATTAACTCTGCCCATCCGGTGGACTGCGCTACTCGCGCCCGCTCCACTTCATATCTCTCGTGCGATTACAAACAATAGTTTGACACGATAAATATTCAATTTAAAGTTTTTGAAATGTGAAATAAAAGAATATGAAACATTGTCATTACGGATAAGCATGTTTACCATTATGGATCTAGGTTTATCGTCTGTCCACTCATATGAAACGTTACCTTCCTCATCTGTCTGCTCAACAACATGCATGACCGTGAACACCTCGGCCATTATAGGCTCGCGATTATACCTCGCCGCCTAAAAATATATACATATGAATAAACAGTGTTACAAATATGATTAAACAACATTTTAGATATTTATAGACACAATTTATAAATTTACCAACTCTCTCCTATGTTCTTGGAAGGATTTGGAACCGCCACGTGCAAAGCAGGATTTTTATTCCTATTTGCACGGTTCCAAACAAATAATTCCTACAAATTTAGATACACGATTAACTAAATTACTGCAACTAACATACGAAATTTTAAAAAATTATAACAACAATGCAAAAGTATATAACTTACTTTCACTTCAGAAGTTTCCCAGAGTCGAAGATACTCAGCCCACACATCAGCGCCCATCCAATTGGGTTTTTTTCCTACATTTTTAGCCTTAGACAGAGTATCCCTATAATTTTTTCTCATCCTCTTGTTCCAGTGATTGGTAAAAATATATATATTCTCTGGGTCTACACGCACAGCTGCCAACATATTGAAATTAGTTTGAATTATGTACATTATATTAATTTTCAACTGAAATACATACTTATATTTACCGTACATCCTTAGCTTCTGTAAGGTTGAATTTTGATTTTCATAGTAATGTAATCGGTGGTTACTGATAGTTCGGTTCCGCTTTTACAACCGTCCCACAACGGCCTCTTAGCAGAATCCAATAAATCATATATTCTTTTAGCTCCCACGGTCCGTTCTTCTTCGACATTTACGTCTTCATCGTCAACTTGAATGGTAGGCAGCATTGATCGTGCTGCATCTTCCACCATATTTTCTATCAAATTCGTCATGATATTATCGTCCTCTAACACTACAGAATTAGATGTAGGCTCAATAAGTTCTCCATGACGATCCCAGAAATAATATTTCGACACGAAACCATATTTATACAAATGCACTTCAACTATATCTGGTTTCCAATGCTTCAAATGTTGGCACTTACCACACGGGCAATGAATTTCTTCGTTATTTCGATTATTAGATTTAGCGAATATAATAAATTCGTGTACACCGTTATAGAAATGTTTCTTTATTGAACCTTTCCTACCAGTTTTGACTTCATACATCCAAGTACGGTCGAGGAAATAATCGAACATTTTTCCTTATTTGAAAATATATATTAGTAATTTCGACAGCACTTCAGTTCACTTCTCTTCTACGCATAACTTGCACTCAAATGATATATTGTTGTTGTATTTTCTAAAATAAAGTAAAGCCATTTAGGACTAAAGGCTTCACACACCACACTTCCGTCTAATTTCGACAGCACTTCACTTCACTTCTCTTCTACGCATAACTTTACGTCCAAGGGGTGTATTTTTGTCGTTGTATTTTCTAAACTAAATTAAAACCTTCTTGGACTAAAGGCTTTAATTTTTTAGCATCAATTATTTATTGAAATAATATTTAATGCTTAATTTCAAATCAACATTATATTCATTTCAAATTTTTAAAAAAATCGATTTGGGTAAAATATTTATTCTTGTTATATTTATTTTTCAAATTTTTGGAAAATCGGTTTTAGTACAATATTTGTTCTTATATTCATTTCTTTATTTCTTTACAAAATCGATTTTAGCAGAATATTTGTTGTTGTTATATTCATTTCCTTTTTTTTCAAATTATCGATTTTAGCAGAATATTTAATTTTCTTAAATTCATTTCTTCATTTTTTTTACAAAATCGATTTTAGCAGAATATTTGTTGTTGTTATATTTGTTTCTTAATTTTTTTACAAAATCGATTTTTGTACAATATTAGTTGTTGTTATATTCATTTCCTAATTTTTATTAGAAAATCGATTTTAGCAAAATATTTAATGTTATTATATTCATTTCTTCATTTTTTACAAAATCGATTTTAGTAGAATATTTATTGTTGTTATATTCATTTCTTAATTTTTTACAAAAATTAATTTCAATATAATATTTGTTGTTGTTATGCTCATTTCAAAATTATATAATTCATTCAACCATTTAAATATTTTATTTAATACATTTGAAATTTCAAAATGTATTTTAAAATTCAGTTAATAAATTATTATTTTTTATCGATTTTGTAAACGAAAATTAGATGTTGGCACTTGTAATAAACTATATTAATTTTATTTTATACTAACAACTAATAGTTATAATGTACACACGCTAATTAAATAAAAAATATTACTTATGTTTAACCGTACCAATCTAGCAGCATATTAATCAATAATTGTACATTAATTTTTGCGCAAACTATAACAAACATTGTTCTAATTAACTATAACAAATATTCGCGTAAACTTATATATCCATTAGCATATCAATCAGTAATTATACACTAATTTTCGGATTATAAATAAACCCTAATTTTTAATTACAAATTAAACAATCAAACCACTTATTAACTTCCCTAAATCAACTAACATACCATTATCATCAACTAATACATACTAATCATATATTTCAAATCCATAATCAACTAATTTCCTAAATAAGAGTTTTAATTTTATCTCCAAATCAACTAATAAACTATTACCATCATCTAATATCAATTATTCTAACATATTCAAACTCATAATCAAATTATTTTTAGAAATTAAGGTTTAGAGATTATACCTAGAAATTGAGCAATCGAAGAAGATGGAGGAAACGCAGCAGCATCGAATGGCGACGACGGCTTCTGGAGGCGGTTGGCGTCGGCTGGAGGTGGTTGGAGGCGGGGGGAGAGCAAATTTCGGCAGCGACTTGGGGGGAAAAGAGAGGAAAGTGAAATTTTTCTGCTCTCGGATTTGCGGTATATCTCGCGTTTAGCAACGACCGCCTTTTTTAGCCGTCCCTAGCCGTCGCTAGCATCCGCCACTAAAGCAAGCCTATTTTGTAGTGATTTTATCTTTGGTTCGTTCATTCTCCATTTGGCTCTTCCCCTCCTCTTTTTTTTTTCTGAAATGCTTAACTAAGGAATATATATATATATATATAAGTTGTTGAGATCTCCTGTTCATCTTGTTGCCATGAAACCTTGCTTGCTTTCCACTTTGCAAACTTCGACCTCGACCAAACACAAATGCTCCACCACCTTTCGCAAACCCTACTACCACATCAAGCCTTCCGACCAACCTCACCCATCATCCCGCCTTGGCCTACCTCCTTAGCCTTGCACCATCGCACAGCACTCCAGATCCGCCATATCTCTTCCCACTGTCAACCGATAATCCTTAGGCTCCTCCAGCCTACCCACCCTCTGGCCGCACAGCCCACACCGCAAGCCCCTCCTCCTTCCGCCCGTGAAGCCGCCGCTCCACAGCCTGCATCTCCCTCCCCTTTTTTCGAGCGCCGAACCCATTTCCTTGTCCACCTTACCGTCACCCACTGACCCAACAACTGCCTCTGCCGAGCCTTCTCATCACCAAACCCCACAAAAATGTCGCGCCTTATTCCCCTCGTTCAGCCACTCCTTAGCCTTACACTTTGTCTCCAGTCCATCCATACCTCTCAGCCAAAGCCCACTTCTCCGCCATCTTCCCACCAATGCCAACACCCATCAGCGGCCTTGCACTATACACCAACCATTCATACCCTCGACAGCATCGCCCACCTGACCAAAACTCCACAACTCATCACCCCGTAGCAGCAGCCCCGTCTCGACAACCACCACTGCAGCCTGAAGTTTTACAGCCTCCAGCACCCTGAGTTGCACATGCAGCAAGCCTTCCCCTCCTATTCATGTTTATATAAAAATATATATATGAAAGTTATATATATTGCTCGTCTATATGTTTGCTTTTTGAAACCTGCTCGTGTTTTCCTTCCAGTTTGTATTATCTTTCCTGTAACCCTAACCCTCTCCTCTACTTGTTTATATACATATATATGAAGAGTTATATGTTGCACGCGCGCGCGCGCACACACATATATATATATATATATATTTGTTTTCTTCAATCAAAGCTTATATATATAAGTTTACTTGTATATATTTTAATTTTTGAATCATGTCGCTAAAATTTTTTTTTTGCTTGTCGTAGCTCTTTGACGTGTCATGTCTGTATCCGTGTGTGTATCCGTGTCCGTTGCTTCTCATTTCCTTTGTTCTCTAGCCTCGAAAGGTGAGCGATCACTCACGATTAACATTCTTATGTTAGTAAATTGATTTCACATGAAATAATAATTTAAATATGTTATTAAATTTGAATTGGTTACTAATTTAAATTGTTGAATACGATATGCTATTATCTTAAATTGTTTATCGATGTTAATTGACATATGACACCATAATCTGTTGTATATATTATATTTAAATTGTTAATTATGATATATGCTTGTAATTGATATGTATGCCATTTTATGTGATTATTTTATTGTTCTCACTCTACAAGTTCTCTATAGTTAGGAAATCCCTATGGGTTGAAATGATACATACCCGAACGATATTATAGATTAGGGAAAATCGTTATGGATTGAAATGATAAACCCCAGCGATTTTATTGATTTTTGAAAGGTTGGGATTGCGGGTTGAAATGATATATACCCGTAAATATTAAATTATTACGGATTGAAATGATAAATATCTGTATCACTTGACAATAGGATAGAAAATTTTATACGGACACCGTTGGTCTATTTTTACACGATTTCCAAAATTTTGAGAAAGAGAAATATATGGGTTTATAATAAATATTGATTTTTAAATATAATATATAGATTTTATTTTAATATATGAAAAAAATTAGATTTTTAAATTATATGTTTTGGAAATTTTAAAATTATAATTTAAGTTTTGAAAAATGTAAATTTTAAGATTTTACTTATAATTTTATTATTTTTAAATATATAAAATATAGTTTAATATAAAATAAAAATAGATTAACAATATAAGATCTAATTTAAAAATATTTAATATAATAAAATTTAATTTAATAGAATTTAATTGGATAAGTATATATACTATATTTAAAATATTTATTCAAAATTTATATTATTATTTAGAAATAGATTTTATAATAACTTTAATAAATAAGAGGTTGGAAAGATAAATTAAAGTTGACTTGAAATTTAAATTGGTTATTAATTGAATTTAAATAAAGATTTATTTGGAACTTATTGATTTTGAGATTTAAAGATATGTTTTTTTAACCTGATAACTTGATTTTGATTTAAGAGGATTAATGAATATTTTTAAATTTAAATAAAATTGAATTTGAATATTTAATTTTGATTTAAATTCGTAGTTTGAGATTTTATTTAAATGACTAACTAAAGGAGATTTGATGAGTGTTTTAAATTTAAGTAAAATTAAAATTGAATATTTAATTTTGATTTAAATTTGTAATTTGAGATTTTATTTAAATGTTATTAAAAATGATTAAGTGAATATTTTCAAATTTAAATAAAATTAAAGTTGAATTTTTGAAATAAATGAAATTTATCAAAATTGAGTTATTGTAAATTGTTTGAATATTTAAACTTTGAAACCTATTGAATTGGAAGTGGTCTAATTTGTTGTTCAAACCTGGATTTGAATTGATTGATGAAATTGAAAATAACAATTCTAATTTGAAACCATTTTCTATATAAACTCTTTTAAATATATATATTTTAATATATAAACTAATTTAATCTATAACCTATTTTCAAATATAAACTATTTTTAATGTATAACCATTCCAAAATATAAACTACTTTCAATATTCAAACTATTAAGTTGGAACTGTTATGATTTAGATTTAATGGATTTAAATGCAAATACTTTGATATGATGGTTTAATCAATTTTGTGGTTATGATTTTGGAAGTGAATTATACTTTAAAGTGAATATGATTTAAAGTGATATGATTTTGAAAGTGAATATGATTTTGAAAGTTATATGATTTTGAAATGAATATGATATTTTGATATGAAGTATGAACTATTTGAAATGAAAATGACCACGGTGTGAAATAAGCGTTTGGTTGTTAAAGAGACTGGGATCAGATATTGTCATACTCTCTGCTAATACCGAAAATCACTTTAACAATTGTGTACGTGGTGGAGATTCCATAACGAAGTAGGATGGTTTGGCGAACGTCTGTATGAGGTATGAACGCAGCCCTGACTCCTACAAGTCAGCTTGATGTGACTAAAACATGAGTTATACCTAGGCCAAGTGAGGTCGCACCTCCGACCGAGCATGCTTCTTCGATACCATATCTATTACTTTGTGATTTGATTGGGTGCACCTTTGATTTTGGGAGTGTGTCTCGAGGTGGGCGGTAGTAGCTGCTATGCGTTACCACCAGCCCGGTTCTGCAAAACGGTAGAATCCTACACTAGGCATCACCTTGCGTGCCTTGTCACATGCCTTATCGCGCCTTCTACGAGTTTGGTTTGTGTCGTACCTATGGAGTGCTCCCTGATAGTCCACCGGTTTGGTGGATTTTATAGTACTGTATAGACTACGACATTTATATATTAAAATGTGTTAAGGGGGATATGGGTAATGCCTTAACGCTATTTTAATATTTTACTTTACTGTAGACATTATCTATGTAGCGTATTGTACTATGTATGTAAATAGTTCCACGGATCCTTAAAGGAGGGGGAATCCCAAACATCCTTTAAGTTATTTGTATTTCACTTGGACATTTCACTTGAGTTGGTTTACTTGCATAAGAATGTTAATCCTGACTCGAGTGTTTTGTATTTTGCTTTATGCTCGGGTCAGACTGAGTGTCACAGCATTTGAGACTCACCTTTGAGCTTGGAGCTTTGCTTGAAGATCTGTCTTTTGTCTACGCGGCTTTTCAGTCATTTCAGTTATTTCCAGTTTCATATTCAGACTTGTCATTTGCATATGTATTAAGACTTCTATGTATTCGGGATATCTGTTGTATTTTACTTTAGACTCTGATGTTCTATAGTAGCTTCATGAGCTACTATTTATCTATTTCTGCTGCTTATTGTTATATTACTCTGTGTTTGTGATTCTGTGATTGATTTATTTACTGTATATGCTAAGTTTTGCCAAATATAAAATTTACAATCTATTGTTTTGAGCAATTCAAGTCTGACATGTGTGGATTATTGTCGATTTGAATGGTTCAAAATAGCAGGTCGTTACACGGCGCATAAGGATATCGAGCAATTATTTCCCAAGATGAAACGGACTTCACTACTACAAAACAGGCCATTTGCATCGCCTCATTTGAATCGGTTTAAGTAAAAACAGATGCAAATAGAACTATTTGCATCAGTTCTGTCTTAATAACTGATGCAATTGGTACGTGGAAAGCAGTAGGTAATAAAAAAGTCAAATTTGCATCAGTTGTCACCAACAACTGATGCAAATACGTCGATGCAAATAGTTTTAGTCGCATCGGTTTTTAAGTCAACCAATGCAACTACGTCCAACATAATACTTTTCGCATCGGTTCCCTTGCGTACGAGATGCAATTTCAAATTTAGGTTATTCGTTTACATCCCGAGTTTCCAATTCTTTTTCTGCCATCCCATTCTTTTCCCCAAATAATTCGCGTGCTTCAAAGAAAAAAAACCCTAAAATCATCGTTAAGCGATCGGTTGATTTCGAGTGTCGAGTTTCGAGTATGCTGATTGATTTCGAGTTTCGAGTTTGCTGGGCGAATTTGCTGGATTGATTTCACCGTTAAGCGACCAATTTCATTTTACTTCTTTTTCCACAAATCATCGCAAATATTTTCTATCGTTTTGATATTGCTCTTTCAAGTGTTGAACTGCTGTAAATCTACTTGCAAGCAGTTATACGCGTTGCTGATTTGGTTGGAAAATAAACCGAGGTACTCTTGTAAGTTGACCTATTGTTCTTAACTATTATTTCCAACACTGTAGTTAATAATATCCAATTGCTTTCAATTATTGCAAATCAAATTTGTTTTTTTTTAATGTGGTGTTAGTAACGAATAAAAATAAAGAAAATTCTATATAATGAGTTTTGCTCTTCATTGAAGGCCATTCTCAGCGACTTATTGCGTATCTATTTTAAAAATGTGGATTTGATTGAGTGAACATCTCAAAAGTGAAAGAATACCAGATATAAATGTAACAAGAAACAACAAAGATCCATAATTGTGAAAGTGGATATAATTGATTATGAGTGACCGCTAATGTGGTGTTAGTACTAATGCATCTGTTGCAGGAACTATTGCTTGAAATGTAATTCTTTTTTTTTTGGTTTTAAATTTTGATTTACTGCATTTTAATATTTCTTGTATTTCAGTTTTATACTTCTGTTTTCAGAAGTAGTGTTCTGAGAGTTTGAGTGTTGTGATATGTTATAGTTGGAGATAAAAGATGAAATCATTATCTTTCGTTTTCCGTATATATAAAGAAAACTTCTGTTGGTTGATCGCTTAATCCACAATCAGATTTTGATAAGTTTATCCGCTGAGTACTTTGTGAGTTAATCCTCGGAGGATTAACTAATATATTTCTCCCTTTCTTTTAAAAAGCTCATCATTTTCATTCATTGTATTCTTCTTCAAACAACATGGTGTTTCATCTTCTTAAATTCGTTACCATCTTTTCTAAGACTTTGTTAATCTGATGCTGATATTGTAGAATGTTATTGCATGTTCATGCTGCTTTCTTGATATAACTTTTATTATGGTGCATGTTGGGGTTTGTTCCTGACTTCTCCTTATGGGGCTGTAGCTCCTATTTTGGGTATGATAGTCCTAACAAAATGATTAGGCTGCTTCCAGACACTTTACAAGTTAGGTCGTCCTCTTCCCTATCCAAAATGGAAGTTTCTTCTGCCTCAGTTGTTCATATTCTCAACCTTCTTCAGCTTAACCACCCCTGCATCCTTATATGTTCAAGTTTAATGCAAGTAGTAACAGGACATGCAAATTCATAAATAGAATCTAGTTCAATATCAAAGTCCATTAATTTGAAAACCAGAGTTACTTGGTCGATAAATTGAAATGCAAACAATCCAATAATAAGGTTGAGTCCGAATCAAAAAGGTGTACATATTTCTACATATGTTGAATAAGAAGAAAAGAACATTGCAATAAAATATTTCATTAGATGAACCATTGAATTTTATGTAATTTCTATTGTTACTGTATAGTTAAAATGAAATTTTATGTTAATTTTTCAAGTCTTGACATCTATTTATTTTGTTATAAAGTTATTTTTCTGATTTTTTTATCTTTTTAGTTCACTTAAGAGTACTAGGATTTCTCAGTAGTAAAATACCATATTAATTTATGTTCAATTATGAATTTTGGTACTCAATTTTTTTTGTTAATATTCTTTTCTAAAACTTCAATGAAATTTGTTTATGGTGCAATATGAATTCTTCATTGGAAGTGATAAAAAAAATTTGAGTTTCAGAGTTTGTTTGAAAATATATTCTTTCCTCTTTTTTTTGGGATTTCACCTTTATCTTCATTTTTGCTAAAATAATTCATTTTGAATCATTTTTATTCACTAAAGAGTATTGACATTTCTAATGAATGCTCTTCGTAATCCAATAATGAATGCTCTTCGTAATCTAATGTTTTTTTTGCTTGTGTAGTGTGTCTCTAGCATTTGCATATGGATCGTAGTTGGATGTACAACGTAAAACGTAACGATGACGAGTTCCTAAACAAAATTGAAGAGTTCATCAATTGTGCATTGAATGATCAATTAAGAAGAGGGGAAGTAACTATTTTTTATCCCTGTAGACACTGCAAAAATAAGAGAAGACTTCATAACATAGATCAGATTAGAGATCACATAATTCGTTATGGGTTTAAGCAAAATTATACGCGGTGGATATGGCATGGTGAAAGTATACTTAGTAGAGCTAGTTCTAATAATCATGAGAATGATGAGAATGACCGAGAAGATAACATGAATAATGACGCGAATGATGAGAATGATTGTGTTCATGAGATGTTTCGTGATGCTGAAGAACATTTGATGGAAGAGCCAAAGTTGTATGAAAGAATATTAATTGATGTCGAGAAGCCTTTGTTTCCTAATTGTGCTAAGTTCACAACATTGTCTGGTGTGCTCAAGCTTTTCAATTTAAAAGCAAAGCATGGGTAGAGTGATAAAAGTTTTACATCTTTGTTGGAACTTTTGAACGACATGCTTCCAGAAGGTAATGAGCTTCCAACTGGTGTTTATGAGATATATGTATCCGTTTGAAATGCATATGGGAACTTTAAAAAGAAAAACAAAAAACAGATATAGACCTGAAGCCAGTATCGTAGAAGCTACTGTAGCCGAGGAGGTTATTGAATTTGTCACTCCATACTTAACTGGTGTTGAACCTATTGGACTTCGTAAGTCTCGAGATGAAGGACGACTTGACGGCCAGGGCATAATTGGATCAAAATTGATTTCAATTGGTGATGAGATGTTTCACAAAGCTCAGCTACTTGTTTTGCAGCACCTTAGTGAGGTACATCCTTACTTGGAGGAGCACATGGCAATTCTAAAGTCTCAGAATCCTTCAAAGAACGAAAGGTGGTTGACGAATGAACATAACCGCTCTTTTGTCATATGGTTTAAACATACGGTAATGCCTCAATTGTCTCAAACAAATCATGGTATTTCAGATACAATAAAATGGTTAGCATATGGGCCTCGATCCCATGTCAATTCAAGGGAAGGATATGATATGAGCGGTTATGTATTTTATACGAAGTGTCAGGATGAGAAGAGCAAAATGCAAAATAGTGGAGTTAGCATCGTTGCATCTTCAAGAGAATTTGCTAGTGCTAAAGATAACAGACCAATAAATGCGACAATGCTATATTATGGGATAATCGAGGATATTTGGGAACTTGAGTATAAAGACTTCACAATCCCGCTATTTCGATGTAGATGGGCTGACAATCGTCGTGCTGTACGAGTGGATGAACATGGATTCACATTGGTTGACTTTGGTCAAGTGAGTCATGATAATGATCCACTCATCTTGGCATCTCAAGCAAAATAAGTATTTTACGTGACTGATCCTGCCGATAATAAGTGGTCTATTGTTCTTCCCGGCAAAAGACGCATTGTTGGGATTGGTGATGTGGTGGATGAAGAAGAGTATAATCAATTTGATGAGAATCCACCTTTCTCCATCGGCTTAAGTCTACCAGAAGAAGTTGATTTAAATGCAATTTATGCACGTTCTGATCACGATGAGGGGGTTTGGATAGTTGGGTAATTTTTTTTATGCTCATCATGCTTTAATTGCCAGTTGAAATCTTTCATTTTCTGTAATTCTTTAGTTTTTTTGAGAATAATTACTAATAAGATATTTTACAGGGATACTTGATCGCTGTTTTTGTTGCAGACTTCGGATATGAATAATGGACACAAGCACTGGTAAGTTCAGCCCATTTTTAAAATAAGTACAGTTACACCATTTTCATTTTCATTTGTACTCCATATATATATTCAGCATCATATTCAATTTGTTCGTTTAATATGAGATAAATTGTCTACTTCATAAAATTACAAGTCAATAAGAAATTTGACTTGAGATATCTGTTGACGCGTGAGTTATGAATTATAAAGATACACTGCTAGTATAAAATAGAAGATCCCTCATCATGAAAGTAAGATTCTACAAATATGAAATCCATATGCAGGCTGAGTTGAGTATATATTATTGAAATTAGTGCATGTCATGAAAAGGCAGTAACAACCAACATATGAAATTTAAACGGCATCTTTTACAGAATATGTTTTGCTGAAAAATAAATATGATTCACCACAATTGCTTCTTGAATTGTTCCATCAAATAAATTAAATCTACTTACTATATTATAATCATTTAATTTGTCTTTCTTCAGTTTTCGAAATCACGTAGATACTTGATAAAATAAAACTAAGTGAAATTTTATTGTTGAATGCATACAAGTACATGTACTTTTTAATGCCTAACTTAAACTAAACATTTTTTGTGCAGGCTGAATGGCAATTTCATAAGTTAGCAACAAATGCAAATTCTGATATGAATAATGGACACAAGCACTGGTAAGTTCAGCCCATTTTTAAAATAAGTACAGTTACACCATTTTCATTTTCTATATGCTACTCATTTAGTTACCTCGTAGATTTTTGTAGACTCAGGCTAAGAATGCCATTCTCAGCAAAAACAATAAACACATATACCCAATATTTCAGTGCATTATCTGCTCTTTAATTTGTGATATATGTATTCGGCCAAGGAGTTTCTGGCTCTTGAATTTTGTGGCATAACTCACCAGTTAGTAGTTTTGCCCATCGGAAAACTTTTCATTAGTAGTTTTGCCCTCGGTATTCATAAACAAAAATGGTGCAATTTGGAAACAACCCCGTAGTACATTCCTTGTTATTTATACATCACTTATTGAAAAAATTACTTTTACATTTGAATTGTGAGATTTGAGTAAGATTGTTAATGCCATGGAATTGTGAGACTTCTGTTTAATAGTTAATTCTCACCTTTGTTAAGTTTTATGTTATCATATTGTGTTACGCATTATAATCTTATTGAAAAAAAATACTTTTACATTTGAATTAGTTTCCATAATAAAATAAAAAATAAAAAATCAACAAAGAAGAAGAAGAGGTGATTTGCTCTTAATCTAGCCATCTAGGTCCATTAACAAGCAAGTTACAGTGCAAATAGTTTCTCGAAAAAGGTTCTGAAAACTGCATTTGTAATGCATGCGGATATTAAGTTACATTAATTTTTTTTTGTTACTGTCAAGGGACTGTTGGGTGTTCTTTTTGGAATTCTCCACTAACTAGATTGTTCCCAGAGCTTTGCGTATGATAGGGATATGAGTGTAGAATATGCAACGTGTTATTTCTTTCAACTGTCTTCTTGTGAAGCTTTTAATTTAATCATCAGCTTGCGTATGAGGGGTTGAAGTTGAACAATGGTGAGTAGTTGTTGGCTGTGGGGTGTTCAGTGAGAAGATGGTGGTTGGGGAGGACTGTAGTTTGTTTAAGTGTAGATAAACAAACTCCAGCAAGCAAGCAATTCCACTTCTTACAAGAACTGATATATGACAGTGAAGGTTCAGTGTATTTGGAAGTTTAAGTGTAGATGTTGGTAAAATTAGTATGTGTGAACATGAAAGTAAACAAATATTGGATCATGTGACTGAATTTGAAAATGATAAAAGAGAATCTATCTTTGATGATGTCAGTGTGGATAAACTTGGATGCAAGTTGTTTGTCGATCTCGCCATATTTACGTTGTTTTAATCGTTGACTTAGAGCACGCTATTAATGTGATTTACTTGCTGCTCTTCCACATACATAGTTGACTTTACACTTATATGACTGGCAGCTCTAAAAATAGAATGTTTTTTTTCCAAATTCTTAGAAGAAAAAACAAATAAGAAATTACTTACAGGCTGTTCTTGCTTAGATTCTGCCAACAAATTCTAGTTCACTATTAAAGTTCTAATTCAATAATAACTTGTGTGATTACTGAAAACTAGGAACATGGCAGCATATCCCAATCATAACCCACACACTCATTTACATTCAGAATAGTTAATACTAAATATTTCTAACAATAATCTATCAACCTTACAAACTGTAGTCAAAAACTGCAGAGAGAAAAATAATATTTGTTAATTTTGTACCAATCCTTTGTATGATTTAATATAACATAAAAGTCTAAATATAAGTAAGCATTCAATGCATCACAGCTTGTCTGCAGGTGCCAGCTTAGCAATGACAAGATAACACCTTTGCTATGAGGATCATATGCATATGCAGATTGCACTACAGCTCAACTTCAGGTAGCTCAAGTACAAAATATGATGAAGGTTTGTGCATTTGAAGACCATCTTCTGCTTAATTTATCCACTATCAACGATACATTCTCTTCTCTGTATATATGTATTTTTGTGTGTCTACATATAACACGCTACATTTATTTTTTACTACTGACTGTCTGATTATGTACTGTGGAATTTATTTATGTTTTTCATTCTTTTGTCGAATTATTAAATCTGATTATGTATTTGCCATCAAATTTTATTTTGAATGATTGTAATATTGCATGCAATAATTGTTTGTTATAATCAATAATATATATACAGTCTATTTGAGTACTGTAATAATGGTTTCTGAGAATGGCTTTATTGCATCAGGTATAAATAGCTGATGCAATAGAGGGATTAGTTTGCATCAGTTGTTATAAAAATCTGATGCAATAGAGGGATTAGTTTGCATCGGTTGTTATAAAAAACCGATGCAACAAGTTCCTTTGTTGCATCCGTTTTTTATAACAACCGATGCAACATGGGCTGTGTTCAAGCAACCAACCACGATATTTTGCATCGATTGTTACTAACAACTGATGCAAAAAGGACCTTTTTGCATCGGTTTCAGAACTGATGCAAAAGTGTTAAGCCTGTTGCATCGGTTGCATATGCATCGGTTATTGAACTGATGCAAAAGGGGGGTAAACAACCGATGCAAATGGCCTGTTTTGTAGTAGTGCTTGTCTCTATGATGTTGTGCAACAATCACAGAGCAACGACGAACTCAGGAGAATTTAAGTAAGAACAGAGTTTTGTGGGAGAAGAAGAAGTGTAGAAAAACTAAGTATTTTTCCCGTTTTCCTTCTGCCTATATATAGGCGGGGGAGGTGCGTATTTGGTAATAGGTGCATGTTCAAACGGTTGCGACAGTTTGAAGGGTTGTGACCCTTTACCAAATGAAGTGATCGTTTTATTACTGTTGTTAGGAACGAGTTTTTGAATAGTCAAAAAGAAAATTGTCTAGCTGAACAATCAAGCCAACAACCAACTGCAAAGTGCTAAGTGCCTCTAATACGCCTCAAACGCTCATTCGCCCACGTCGTGGGTGCAGATGCGGGTTCCGGCTCGAACACGGGCGCGCGCATGCGCGTACGGTTTGGTGCATTGCACCACCTGCTAAGATGGCTATGCTTTCTTGTCTCTCTTTGTCTCATAGAAACTATAATAGGGACCACTTCTTATTATATAAACACATAATGTTTATTATATTCTATTATGTGGAACTATTCATATTATAAGGCATTTAATGCCTCACATTTCCCAATGAAATGTTCATTCATTTCTAACAATCCCTCACATGAATGAGTAATTGCTCAATTTGTTCTTAAATTTTGTAAAACATTTATTATATCGGTTAAAGTAGCACATTGGACTTGAACTTTCCCAGTGTTTATCCTTTTGACTTACTAACGAATCAGTGGACTTAAGCTGTCTTTGAACTGTAAGCCTTTTGTGTAAATCTAAAATAGACAATACACAATAAGTGTTTCTTATCTTCCTTGGTTCTCTGTTTGTGTTTGTTTTTATCATGAACATGATAGAGTTAGGGGTATGCCCTAGGGGCAATTATGTAATTTGTTACATATATCTAACTCGTTGACCAATCTTGTTCAAAATAAAAGGTATTTTCTTCCTATTATATACTTGATATAATGTGATTATATTAATTAATTAACTTAATTAAAAGTATATTTAATAGAAAAATTCATAAATGGTATATTTTGTGATAGTAGTTACAAAGTGTTGTAACCGTGAGTAATTTATCACAATGAAACAAATATACCATTTTAAATGTTCCTAGTCAAGATGCATCGAGACTGGATATCGATGTATCCGTTGAGACTGGAATACATAGCGCTCTCCAAATGTTGGACATTATATTATTCATGACTACTGGGGGCACCTAGGGGTTTCGTACTAATAGTTATTGGATAACTATAGAACGACTCACTCAATAGTTTTTTGTTGGTTAATATAACTAAGGTCAAACAGAAAATATCTATGTGACTGATTTACACAGTTCTCTGGATTTGGGAATACTGTGGATCTTTAATATGAAAGCTCTGCTTCTATTATAGCAAAATCACGGCATGGCATCCATCGAGCGACTATAGTTGGGTCAAGTGGAAGTATTAGAAGTGAAGACTCACTACAAGAAAAATGGTCTTTTGCAGCTCTATATAACAACGTTTAATTCAGAAGGCTATCATCCTTCAATTTTACGTTTCTAATTATATTAAATATAGAAAATGAAACGCTGTGTAAATGTTTATTTGGCGGGGGGAAAAATTTTTGGCCGCCACTTTTTCATTCTTCTTATCTTCTTCTTGCAAATAGCTTCGTTCCTCTTTTTTATTTTTTTCATTTCCCTCCTAAAAAATCATCCATACTCAAATCTGTTCGCCTCTGCAAAATCGCCTCACGCTTTCAATTTATCGGCTCGTTCATCTTCTCGCTCATGGAAACGAGCCACTCTCATCTTCTCGTTCATCGTCGTTCATCGAAATAGCCGCTCCGTTTGTCTTCTCGCCACCGGTATCAAAAGGTAAACCAAAAAATAAGTAGATTAGAATTTATCATGCATTGATTATCTTGTAAAGTTCTAATATCCTCTATGGTATTTGTGCTGAAACAATTAGGGTTATGAAGTAATTTTTCGATTTTCCATGAAGTTGCAACCAAAAAAGATGAGATATATTGATTTGATGCAGTACTTCAAAAAAGTAAATAGAAAATAATAAGGGACCGATAAATGCTTTATTGAGCAGATAAAAGGAAACTACAAATATCGATCTCTGGATATTGTAATCGAACTACGCTTTCAATCTGCGTAAATGCTGGATCATTAAATATGCCAACCAATTTTTTTGTTTAATTGATTAACTCCAATGCTCTGTAATTTTTTTTTAGTTTCTCTTGTGTATCGCTATTGCAAAATGTTTGATCTGGAGTTCATATCTTAGTTTTCTTTTTAAGATATTTTATTGTAGTAATTTGGTAACCCATTTATTTGTTTAATTAGACGTCTAGTTGCATATAGCATAAAATTTGTCTGTTTAAAAGTATGAGTGTTATGAGTTGCTATTCTAAATTGAGATGCCTGCATACTTTTTTTCTTTCTTTTGTTGAAATGTTAGGCTATGGATTTGCTGAGGTTGTACAAGGAAAAGAAGAAAATGTACAATGAAATTGAACCTTTCAGCATTAAGACTACTGTGGTTCGTTAAAAAAAAGATATCACAAACTTTTCAAGCTACTGCTATAGTATGCATAAACACTTTGTTTTAGAATCAAATGGGTAAGGAAGTAATAAAACAATGTGATGTCCACGAAATGTGAACTTATGCATTTATGCATCTTTGGTAAAAAGATAAATTCAAAAAGCTGCGATTGTTCAAATTTACTTTCATATATAATTAAATATAAAAAAGAAAACGCTGCGTAACCACGTATGTTTTGGCGGGGAGATGACTCTTTTCGCGGCCTCATTTTTATTCTTTTCGCTTCCAACCAAATAACACTTCATCTCAAATCCGCTCCAACCCTTCATCTCAGGGTGGGGTTTTAAATATGGTTGTGAACAAAAATGCAAATGCCAATAGAAGGGTGAATGAATGCATGTGAACAAAAATATAAATAGTCAATGCAATGAATTTTTTGTATATGATTATGAAATTGTTGTATAAGTGGATAAAATTGTTGTTAATGGCGCAAGCTTAGTATAAGGAGAGGGGTAGTGCATAGACATTACTTCGGTGCTACAAAATAGCGCCGTTGTAATGGCAAATTTTTTTGGAAACAGTTTGGACTTGACTTGTTGATTTGTTGTTTGACATTCTCTGTCTTCCTTGTTGTTTGTCATTTTGTTTGCATTCAATTACGATTATAGTTAGTTGTTATTTTGCTTGCATTCAATAACTGATTATTACTTTAAATTTTAGAAATTTACTTCCTCACATATTGGTTGATGATGGATAAAAATTGGGTACATCTGCACATGTAACTATATTATACTAAATATATTTTGAGAGTCAAATCATATATTTTAACGTCAAAATTAATAGTTATTTCATTTTATTAATAGAACTAGTACTGAGTATGAGCAAGGAGCTTGGAAGTTTGTGCATGCTGCATTGAGAATTTCAAGAAATCCAGAAAAGATTTTATGTCCTTGCTTAGATTGTCGAAATCTTAGTCATCAGTATGGGAAGATTGTTGTTGAGCATTTGATTATAAGAGGAATGGATCCGCTATACAAGGATGGTAGGTGGTACAATCATGGCGAACAAATAACTATAAGCAAAGATATCGAGTCTAATGACACTTATGATTTACTCAAAGCCATTCATTATGAAGATGAAGATTTCATCAATCATACATATTTCGACGATGATAAAGATGAAGATAGCGCACAGAAACGAGAGGAGGATTTATTAAAAAACTTGGAGGATGCTGAAACCCCGTTGTATCCTGGTTGTACCGATCAAACAAAATTATCTTCCATTATTGCCTTATATAATCTAAAATGTGAGACTGGGTTATCCGATAATGGATTCGATAAACTTCTAAATGTGCAACAACTATTGTTGCCAAAGGATAACGTACTTCCTAGGAATATTTACGAGGTGAAATTTTTTCTCAAAGTATTCGATATGGGTTTTGAGAAAATTCATGCTTGTCAGAATGATTGTTGTCTCTTTAGAAGAGAGTACAAAGATTTAGATAGTTGTCCAAAATGTGGGTTTTCGAGATGGAAGAGGAACGAACGTACAAATGAAATTATGCATGGTATTCCGGTTAAAGTTTTGAGGTATTTTCCAATCATTCCAAGATTCAAAAGAATGGTTAGATCTCAAAAAATAGCAGAAGATTTAAGATGGCATTTTAACAATAAAAGTAATGATGGAAAAATGCGTCATCCTATTGATTCTATAACATGGAATGTGGTAGATGAGAAATGGGAATCGTTTGCAGCAGATCCACGCAACCTAAGGCTTGGCCTTGCTACTGATGGTTTTAATCCATTTTTGACATTGAGTTCCAAATATAGTTATTGGCCCGTGATGCTAGTGACATACAATCTCTCGCCACTGTTATGCATGAAAAAAGAAAATATCATGTTAACATTGGTTATTCCTGGTCCAAAGCAACCAGGAAATGATATAGATATATATTTGGCACCATTGGTAGAAGATCTGCAACACTTATGGATTAATGGAGTTCAAACTTATGATGCATTTAGTAGATCGCTTTTTACTATGAGAGCAATTTTACTATGGACGATTAATGACTTTCCTGCATATGGTAATCTAGCTGGATGTTGTGTGAAAGGTAAAAAATGTTGTCCATTATGCGGTGTCAACACTCATCATCGATGGTTGAAGTATAGTCGGAAAAATGTCTACATGGGTCATAGGAGATTCTTACCACCATCGGATTCATTGAGAAAACAAAAATCCTGGTTTGATAACACTATAGAAAATGGTCGTAGACCTAGAATTTTAACCGGAAGAAACATCTCTATCATTTTGAAAAACTTTCCAAATAATTTTGGAAAAAAAATTAAAAATGGAGATAATAACAGCAAGAAAGGGAAGGGTAAAAAGAAGCCAACTAAGAAGCAGTATAGTAAGAAAAGAAAAAATTCTACTTTCAAACAAGATGATGATCCTGCAAAAATAGAGCTATCAAGATGGAAAAACGATCAATATTCTTTGATTTACCATATTGGGAGGTTAGTGCTATTATTTTTTAATGAATGAATTATATATATATATATATATATCAATGAAGTATAACAATATTATTTTTGTAGGAACTTCCCTTGCGTCATAATTTAGACGTAATGCATGTAGAAAAAAATGTTGGTGAAAGCATAATAGCGACGATGTTGCATGATAGCAAATCAAAAGACGGAATTAATTCTAGAAAAGATTTGGAAGATTGGAGAATCAGGCATGGCCTTTTTGCACAAGCTCGTGGGAAAAAAACATATCTTCCACCAGCTCCGTATACATTGTCCAATTTGGAGAAAAAAACATTTTGCCAAAGGTTATATGATTTCAAGGGACCTGATGGCTATTGCTCAAATTTTAGAAGTTCTGTGTCATTGGAGAATTGTAAAATTATCGGCATGAAGTCACATGACTACCATGTTCTAATGCAACAGTTATTACCAGTTGCAATAAGAGGATTATTGCCGAAAAAGCCAAGGAGGACAATAATTCGTTTATGTTCGTTTTTCAATAAATTATGCCAGCGTGTTCTTGATAAAGAAAAATTGCAACAACTTGATGATGAAATTATTATAATTTTGTGTGAAATTGAATGATATTTTCCACCTTCTTTCTTTGATATAATGATACACTTGACCGTTCATCTTGAAAGGGAAGCCCGATTGTGTAGACCGGTTCATTTCCGTTGGATGTACCCTTTTGAACGATATATGAAGACACTTAAACATTATGTAAGAAATCATGCACGTCCCGAGGGTTGTATTGCAGAATCCTATCTTGCAGAAGAGTGCATGAGATTTTTTAGTGAATTTTTAAAGAAATCAATACAAATAGAGGAGAAGGAAGTCCGAAATGAAGATTATGAAGATGATTCCATACTCGAAGGACGACTAATTTCAGCTTGTAAAACAATTACATTGTCCGCCAATGAGAAACAGATTGCACATTTGGCTGTGTTAATGAATATGACTGTAGTGGAACCATTTCTAGAGTACGTAACTTTTACAATTTGTTATTACCGTTTCATACAATTTGTACCAGCAAATACAACTTGGTAATTTTTTTTGTGCTACAATAGTTTGCATTTGGAGGAGTTACAACACTCAAACAAGCGCATGGAAAAAAATGCAACTTTACTTTGGAAAACCCATACAGATAACTTTGCCGATTGGATTAAAAAGAAGGTGAGTGAAATTTTGAAATATTATCTCATTAACTTTAGATTTATTATTATTGAGATCCATTTTAAATATCTATTTTTTTGTAGATACCTATTGATTCAAAGGACCATGACAAGATGTTAAAATGGATTGCATATGGTCCGAGGAGTAGTGCATTATCCTGTAGTGGATATATCATTAATGGACAACGTTTTCACACAAAAGACATTGAGAGAGAAACTCAAAATAGTGGGGTCACTTACGATGCGACTACTATGTGTAGAGCAAGTGCAAAAGATACTTCTCAAGTAGTTGATGTTGTTACTTATTATGGAATATTGACTGATATAATTTTGTTAGATTATCATCATTTTTATGTTCCTGTCTTTAAATGTCATTGGGAAAACATAGGAAATGGTGTGAAGGTAGAAGATGGATTCACCCTTGTTAACTTACATCAAAACCAAGCCTCATTTTCAAAAGATCCATATATTCTTGCATCTCAAGCGAAACAAATTTTTTATTCAAGAGAAGACGATTCTTCTAATTAGTATGTTGTGATGAAGGCGCCATCAAGAGGTTTTCATGAGATAGATATAGACGAACCATTTGAGGAAGTTAGCTTTGCTATGGAGAATTACGAAGATATTGACATGGATGTTGATGATTTTATTGAGGATATTAGTTATGTTAGGGAAGATTGTGAAGGCATATTTGAGTAGTTTAATTATTTTGCTATCTAGTTTTAATTCTATTAGACTTTACTCTCTATCTTCTTTGGTTAAGTAATATGTTTGTATGTAATGACTTGTTTTTCATATCTAGTTTTTGGAAATTAACCATGTTGATATAGGTCTTTAATTATTTCCTATTCCATATTTTGGTATCCTAAATATTGTTTTCATTCTACAAAACTAGACTGTTGAGACATGTGCATATCCACTTTTGTATTTGAAATTTTGATTGAAACTCTGAAGGGTGGTCCTATGATTGATACAGATATTTTCATTTAAGTTGAGTTTTTATTCTAATTTATCTTAAGAAATATTGTAACCTTTGTTAAGTTGAAGTAAAAATATTTAGTTATTTAATTTAATTTAATTTAATAGATTGTACAAAATCGAAAAATCACAGGATTAATTAGTATTATATAATATAATATCACAAAGGTATTAAAGTTAAAATCAATTTTGAATTACTTAGAATTAAAATTGAAATACTTAAAATCATTTGTTGAAACAAAATTAAACAACATAAAGTTAATATTTTTTAACTTTATAAAGTGGCAAGCGCATGTGTACTAGGGGTCAGATACGTGCACATTGTTTATCAAACGTTCAAATCCGTATTATTAGTAGAAAAAATTACTGATTATGGTTGTAATATTGTAAATGTGTGCTGTGGTCCATAATTTCAGTAGAAGATGC
This sequence comes from Allium fistulosum, assembly GCA_030737815.1. NCBI lineage: Eukaryota > Viridiplantae > Streptophyta > Magnoliopsida > Asparagales > Amaryllidaceae > Allium > Allium fistulosum. The sequence continues at coordinate 1,359,681,710 of CM060902.1, read as the reverse complement.
TTTAATATGAATATTCAAGATACCAACATGTGCAGCGTAGGTAAATAATTCTCTGTTGTGCATTCCATTCAATTGAAATTTACAACAATAAAACCATTAAACAATTACATGAAATACATTATTTTACGAGTAAAACAAACCTAAAATTCAAGCAATAAATAGTACTTTCAAATTAAAAGTGCAAGACATACATATGTGATTGTGTAAGGTTAATCCTATAATTTCGCAGTGTTAGCTTAATACCCTAACACTGACCACTTAACACGGTGCTTATTTTAGCATTAAGTAATAAATATTCATTTCTGTTACATAGAATTTGAGCACGTGTGCCTACTGCCTAGTAGCTTGAATTATGTATGTTCAAATTATTATACAGAGAAGAGAAGGCACACTCGCTCAATCCAAAGTTATAACCAATACCGATTTGTCAAGTGTAGGTATAAACTATAAACTTTTGTTTCACCACCATCCACCAAATATGGGATGCAAAATCTAAGAATAAAATGAGGTTTTTTTTTTCACCATAGCACAAATATATATTCTATATTTGGTCATTATTAAAATATCCGAAAAGGGAATAAGAACAACAAAGAAGGCCATATTATCAGACTGACCACTGTGGGTCTGCTGCAGTACCTGCTTTTTTAAGAGGGAGATGCTTTATTTTTGCTTCATATCTATACAGGAAATGAAGAGGATTACTCGAAAACAGAAAAAAGCAAAAGAGGCTGAAATTGCACTCAAGGAGTCTAATGAACAGAATAAGCATGTTGAAGACAACAACGTTCAAAATGAAGACAACAACGTTCAAATTGAAGATAATCGACATTTAGTTGAAGGCAATAATCAAAATAAAGACAATCTTTGTGCACTTGAAGACAACCAAGAAGGGTCGAAGATGAGAATGCGTCTCAAGCGGTAAAGTTATTTATATTATTTGTGTGACATCATTTGAATTTGAGTTTGAATTTTTAGTTAAGTATTTAGCGTGATTGTTTTTGATTAATTTTAGAACAAGTATGACAACACAAATGCCCACTGTAATTTATTGGATTGGACTGGGGTTGATGAAATAGTTGCTGAAGGAAGAGTTCTTTCAACTGATCCGAAAGAGCTTGTATATAACATCCCTCTTGGAACGAAAGCCATGAAAATTTTGATAGTTATTCCAAAGAAATTAGATGCTTTCTTATAGAGGTCTACACCTAAGATGCTCTCACATATTGGAGAAGCTAAGAATGAGATAGTAGCATGGCCATCTGATAGAGTTGTTTTGCACACGATGAGTCACTTTGAAACAGATGACATTATGGTAAACTTAATTTTTTTTATTTATTCGGTACCTTTATGAATTGAATACAAAATTTATACTTTATTTTGTTTTCATATGTTCTAATTTGTTTTTATAGAGTAATAGTGGCAGTACAAATATCAAATGCAAGCTGTATGATTGGACCAGAAACAAAGAACTAGTTGCTGAAGGAAGGTTTTACTCTAGTGATCCAAATCAGCTTGTGAATAATATTCCTCTGGGACCATCCGCCGTGCTTGCTTCGATCGATGAGGCCAAAAAACCAGATGCATTCTTGTGGAGACCTCCAGATGGTATGACATATGTTGGAGAAGCTATTGACAGCAAAATAGCTTAGCCAGAAACAAATGTAGTTGTTGAGAATGTTAATGCTACAACGTCTGCTCATACGGCTAATGTTGTATTATCTTCAACGGTAATGTGTATACTTTACATATTGATTTATCAAAACAAATGCAATGACAAGCTTTTATTTTTAGGATCACTTTTATTTTCAAAACTTATTTAAACGGTTTCATTTGTTGCATGACAGAGCGCAAACTCCAAGACAGATATGAAATGCAAGCTGATCAGCGTTCAAGGAGCCAAAGAAGTAATTGCTGAAGGGCGTGTGGCTTCAACCGACCCTAAAGCATTGGTCCATTTTGTTCCACTAGGGGAAAACGCAGTCAAAGTTTGGGTTGATGTTATAAAAGTTCCAAATGCGCCTTTGTGGAGACCTACTTCTTATTTTGAGTTTATTGAAGATGCACTTGGTTCGACGATAGCTTGGCCTTCCACGAATATTATAACCGAATCAACTTCAAGTAAGTATGAATTATCTTTTTTTTCTTGCGATATAATTTATTATGCTTAGCACATCCTTACCATAGTTGGCTTCCTGTTTACCATGTATGTCACTCCTATCTATGTCATCCACTTTTCCTAAAAAAAATTGGCTAAAGAGATAGCTTCTTAAAGTCCACTGATTTTGAAGTTAGCTCATCATATCTAATTTCTTCTTTCAAACCCTTAATGAATTTATCAAAAAGAAATCTAGGTGGAAATTTGTCAATTAATCCCAGCAACTACTCAAATTTATTTAAATACACTAGGACATCAGTTTTCTACTTTTAGTTAGCCAATGTTCCATAGGGTGTCTGCAATTCTGGAGGTTTAAATATAACCAAAATTTCTTCTTTGAACGTTTGCCATTGATCACAGTTTCTGACATTCTTGGTACACCAACGATACCAATGTTGTGTTCTAGATGAAGGTAGAAGGAGCATGTCTAAATCCACTTAAATTTTGGAGCATTATGATATCTAAAAATTTACTCAACTTTCCTGATCCACTCCACTACATAATTTCCTCCAGACAAGACTGGAAATTCTAATTTAATGACCGTGCTTTGCAGCAATCTGGATGTTGGTAGAGTTCCTTAATTGTCTCTGGTTATGAGTTCTTGAATGTGGGTTATGAGTTCTTGAATGTGGGTCTACTCCCAGTTCAGGGGGATTTTGATATTCTTAGTGATTTCTTGATGTGATTATTTAGTTTGGTGGTACATAAACCCAAGCAGATTATTGTTATTGGCATTTGTTGGGTTGAAAGTGGAATGATCTGGATTTTGGTGTGGTAAAGATAAAGAACTGGGTTGTTCTGGTCTTATCTATAGTTTAAAAGTTTAATCTCCTTGAGTTCAGCTGCCACTGAATTACCTATTAACATGTTTTTTCTTACATCTTCGCAGTTTCAAAGTGAGCATGCTTATGTAATTTGACTGACTTAGCTAGTGGAGGTTGAATTGTTGAAGAGGATTAGCTTGGACTCTCACAACTCATATTTTGCTTAATTTAATATGCTATTTATGTAAAACAATGTTACTATCATATTTGCTTACAACATTATGTATGAAATATACGATTATCGTTTATTTTGAGTATGGAGTTAGTGCAACTTTATTATGTTTAATATAACATGCGAAGATTATATTTATTTATTGTGTTTTTAATTAACTGATATTATCAGATATAAAATTTTATAGCTGGTGGGATGATTGTAAATATAAACTTTTGTGCATGGTATTTTTCATATTTAACAGCGTTTTAAAAACACTGTAAAAAAGGAAAAACGCTGCAGATGTCAGGCAAAGGGAAAACGCTGTGAAACATCCACCCATATGCAGCGTTTGCTTTATGGTGCTAAATGCTCATTTACAAGCTTTTCAAAACGCTGTAAAAAAGTATTGCAGCATTTTTAAAATGTTGTCTAAGGGAAGAAGAAACAATAGGTAAGGACATATTACAACCATCATTAAAACGCTGTAATAAGAAAACGCTGTAATATGTTGCTAATTTTTCAACGTTTTAGAAACGCTGTGATATGTCTTGACTCTATTACAGCTTGTCGTTAGAGAGCGTTCTTCATAACGCTGCGAAAGGATTTGACAGTGTTTTTAAAACGCTGCGAAAGACCATTTTTCTTGTAGTGACTATTTAAGAGAGGATTCGTCTCCTCAGTTACATGCGGTTAGTGTCACAGTCAAGTCCAGCCAACTCAAAATCAAAGTCTCTGGCCAGAGCATTTTGGTTAACAATAATTGTTATTATTGGACCAAGGACTTTGTATTTGGACTATAAAGTTAAATGTGGATGAGTTTAGAATTTTGACCATTACCAAATTCCATAAGTCCAATGTGATATAATTTTGACGAAGAGAATTAGTGTAAACACATGTCACAACCGGGTAACGCTTATTAAACTAAAATTGGATTTTACTGAAAATGAGTAAGCGATAAATTTGGCCATAATGTCACACCACTTGCTAAGTGACGTGTGAACGTTAACATTCGAATAGTTCAGTGTTAATTGCTAACCAAATTTACAACCAAGAGTTCTACAACTGAAATGATGAATTCCCTTAAGACTGAATGATTTAATTAGTTTATAATTGTTATAAATAAATTAAATTAATTAATATTTATGAAATATTAATTATAAAATTTGAATATAGTTTGAGAAATAAAAATTGTTATATATTTATAATAGTTATAAACGGATCAATTGATATACGATATCGATAAGCGATTAAATTAGATTTAGTTGCATAGCATTTTGGCTTGGTCTTAAATGGGTTCAAAGCCCATCATTAGGGCTGCAAATTTGGTTATGACAAGTTATTGAAGGCGGTTAAAACTTAAGATTAGACCTAGAGATTGATGGCTAGGATTAAGAGAGAATAGGTAATGAGATCGTTTTAATATCTCTCTTGTACAAGGCTATATATATGGATCTCTAAACCCTTAATCAAAAACAACTTTTGGCTGCGATAATTATCAAGTTTTCTAGCCTAAATTAATCCCCATATCAGTTATAAGAATCTCAAATCAATTGAAGTTAAGTAAAAGCACTATTTGATAGAAAAGGTCGACAATTCCAGACTTGCAATATGACGGATCGAGCATAACTAGAGAAGGGAATTCATTGATTCAAGTGGACTCAAAGGCATCATCAATTGGTGTTTTATTTATATATTACAGTAATCATATCATATTTTATGATTTAATATTGATTAATCCCAAATTTTTATATATATTAATGTTGTATATCTAGTTAGGGGAGATTTACGTAGGTATATGTAGTGTTCACAAATTAGTTTGGTTATGTGCATGGTTATATTATTATGTGTTATAATTTATGTATAAACAAATCTAGTTTGCGGTAAAAATTAAATTTTGTCATTATTAATTATTTTATATTTATTTATATATTAATTTAAATATAGACTAATGTATATTTTAAACATATAATTACATATATGTATATTTATAATGTATAAACAGCTTAGAATTTTTCCTTACACCTATTTATACATAATATGAATTATCAAATTCGAAATAAATTTATATATATAAATAATTTTAGATTACCTTGTATTGATTATTTGAATTGTTTATTATATCTAGAATAATTATTGCACTAAAAATTCGATTTTATATTTTTTTTTATATTACTAAATCTATACAGTAACTTATGGAAAAAAATTTAGAATTTTTTGTTAATATTTAATATTTTTAATAATTAAATTACTTCGGTTGAACATTTCTTTTATTTATTAAAAATAATATTTATTTTAGAAAATCATGAAATTTTTTTGAACTTGTATTTTATGATCCTAAATTTTTGTAAATTTTAAAATTTGATTTTTTTAATATTTATTACTAATATTTTTAATTATTATTATCAAAACTATTTATTATATATGTATATAATAATGATAAAATTATAAAATTATTATTTTATGTTTGTTATGCTAATTTTGATCTGGAAATAATTTTAAATATATATATTTATATTTTAAGTATTTGAATGTAATTAATTATTCATACATATACATTTTATTTAACCACATATATATAATTTTAATTATTATATATATATATATATGTATGTATGTATAATTTTATATGTTTAATTATGTATATATATTTATACAAATGTTTTAAATTATATATATTTATTTAATTTTACGGCTTTTAGTCATAAAATATATTTTAAATTTATGTATACGTATTTATATAAATATACTTTGCATTATAGATTTATGCACATATTTAGACAACATACAATACATACGAAATGAGCTAATGTGTCCTTTGCGATGTAAATCCCAACATCTATATACGGTTGTGTTATACCCTTCACAGATTATTATGTTACATATGCACACACATTTGTATATGTATATGATACATGTGTATATATATGAATTAAATCATTCAAATTAACTTTACATTACAAAATACTTAAATTTATATAAAATACATGATTTTATTTAAAACAAATTTAGAATTGTTCTAAATGAATTAGACTTCATAGGCCCAATAAAGATCCAATAGGGTAAAACTTTTGAAATTTACCCATAACTTCCGCTACGGGATGGTCTAGTTCCAACAATGGTATCGAAGCCCAATAGCCTATGCGGTCTAAATTAGTCATTAGGGCTAACTAATTAAGCTTGCCCACTTAGTACGGTGTCTGGAAAGGTAATGTCTAGAATTGGAATTGGGTAATCAAGTACCCTGTCCTACCTGGTTACCGGCCTGGCCCAAAAGGTGAAGTGAGCCTAAAGGTTGCTCCTAATAGAAAAGGCCCAACTTAATTTGGGCCTTGGGCTAATTTTCAAAATCGTTTTGAAAATTATTGTTAAAGATTTTAAATTTAATAGTTAAATTTAAAATAAAACATGTTTATTATAAAAATAATAATACTACATAAGTTTTCAAAATGTTTGAAAGGATAATGATATTTTCAAAATGTTTGAAAATATTTATATAATAATTTCAAATTTTAAATTTATTAAAAAGATTAATAAAATAAATTAATTAAATATGTTAATTAATTAATGCATATATGCATGTATTATATATGTTGATATATGTTATGTTATTTTAAAATGTTTAAGATAACATACATATACATGTATGTATATAAGATAAATTTTGAAATCGATAAATTTTAATAAAAATTATTTAATTGAATAAATTAATTAAAGGTTAATTAATTAATTTAAATACACATATATATGATATATGTGTGTTACACTATAAAGGTTATAGTATACACTATAAATGTTATAGTAGATATGTCCAATATAAAAGTTATATTGGAATACTAATTTAAAATTAATTAAAGAGTTAATTGATTAAATTTAGTTAGATAAGATTTAATTAATGATATATTATACGTAAGACTATCATATAAGTCATATGAAATATAAAAGTTATATAACAATAAAACTTATATGATATCTATATAAACTAAATGTGGAACATTAAAGAAACCCAAATAGACTTGAGAAATAAATACATATGTAAATGTACATATACCGTGATTTCCGATGTGTCTGACACTTGAATCACTGGGGCATTTCATAAGAAATATATTATTCTATAAGTCTATATCACTCAATATATATATTGAAGATTATGAATCTTCAATATAATGTTGTTCTCTACCATATATATATATATATTAATAAATTACTTACATACTCCTTAGTTGTTGAGCAAACTCAAGTTAGGGATGTTATGTGTAGTATTATTAATATATTGAACAGATGAGGTAAGAAAACTATATGTATTTGTTCAGCGAACTCAAGGTACATATACTATACATAGGCCATCACGATATGGTAGGTATGAGTGAATAATCCCTTTCGATTTGTTGAGCAAACTCAAGGTCGAAATAAGATTAGGACAAGGAAAAATGGGTTAGGAGTTGGATGTGATACAACCAATAAGGAGTTATCCATCGTTTGTGGGGCTATGATTTGTTGAGCAAACTCAAAGTCAGAATACCAAGACAAATGAGACCTAACACCCACTAGTGAAGTCGAAAGACTTTTGCGTTTCATCTTAGGGTTTGGAGAATCATAAAAGACTAGTGGGAGCCTTATTAGAAAAATGAAATGGTAACATTTAACCTTTATAATATTGTAAGAACATATGCTAAATAATGTTATAATTATCTACAATAATAAATTTGTGCATTTAATATGGTTGATAAAATGTTTATCAATTAATATATACAAACGAACTACATTGAAAGTTAACAAATGGAAATATAATACCCACTATCAAATTCCTATTGCATGTTAACGTTTCAACACCCATGCAAGTGCCCGATTTTACAACTACTGAATACATTCATGGTTTGGTCACTTATGCATTTATTTTGTCAGGACCATGTATTGCATTTTATGAGTTTTGAACTCTAAAACAATACAAGACTATGGATAGTTGACCCATATAAAATTGCATATAAATGTTATATGGTGAATGGTCAAAGTTTGTAATGTACAATATTTCGACGAAATTAGTTCATCCAAAAAACCGAATAAACCTTAGTGCGAGATCGAGTATTCAATCTGATATATTACAAAAGAGATCATATTGTGTTAATATAACACAAGACAAAAACTACAAGATAGATATAAGAACTCGATCGCTGAAATGTCATTTTGATCGGTTTACGTAAAGTCCAACATATTTGATGTCCTTAAATGTTAAGGATAATCGAATATGCTTTTGTAAAGAGTTTATTATGATATTGTAGTAAGGTTTTTTTTGAATAGTTTGATCATTTGAAAGGAAAACAAATGTATAAGAATAGATGTAATTTAAGGTACAGTTGGAATGAAGAGAATGAATACTCACTTCTGCTTTATAGAGAAACATTGGAAATATGAATTGTAATCAATAATTGAAACTTAATATTGGAATAAGAAATATGAATTCTATTCTGAAATGTATTTTCATATAGAAAATTATTTTCTATGAGATTTATTTCTTTGAGCTCAAGATATTTGATCAATGAACTCTCCACCGTAAATAGTTGCAGTGTATGAAATAAACAAATTGTATTATGTGAATGATGGATCTCTAAATTTAATATGCTATTATAGTAATGGTGGAAATAGTGGGAGCATACAATATAGCACTTATTAATTACATCATAGTACGAAAATTGTTTTCGTATGACTTACCATACATTATTTATGAAATAATGAGTATCGACTGAAAAAAATAGACATAGCTATATTTCAGTATAAATATTATGAATATTCTTTGTGAAATAAAACTATAACGTGGTAATTTTTTCTTATAAGAAAAGTGATGCATTGGAAAATAAAAAAGTATCTAATATTATTTATGGTTGTTTTGGAATTATAGACTAAGACGTAGTTTTAAGAAATATTTTTATTGTATGATTTTGAATCATATGATACTTGTTAATTATATCTCAAACAATAAAGGGGTATTCACCCATTCAGTGGGAGTATCATAAGAGTTAATGAACTCCTCGGATTGATACATATAGATGTATGCAATCATAATTCTATAAATACCAAAACAATTCATTGTACTTCGTCATATTCACCGATGAGTTATCGTCGACATGGACATGTGTATTTGATACACATGTAGTATGTCTACAGTAAAATCATAGAGTATAAAACAGAAGTAGATAAAATAACATGCAAGAGAAATGATTCGATTTGATCAAATGAGTGAGTAGTTGGAAAAGGTCCGAATGTATCTAAAAATGAATAAAGACTCAATCTCAAAAGTCAATCCTCTATGTGATGCATAATGATGCATCGATAAGGGGTAATCGAACTTTGTTCAACAATGTGTGATTAATTGTGAGTGAAGTTGAGTTAGTTTCTTTCTATAAGGTCATGTACTTAAGAGTAGCGCACAAGGTTAATATTATTTCATCTAAATAACGGTTTACAAAATCACACAAGATAAGAGTTTATAAGAAACTCCAACATATCCTAGGCCAAGGAGTTGGCAGGTTGTGTGAGTCAAAAGATTGCACGTAATAATTGTTTATGAAGGATCTTGTATGAATCTTCCCAAAATGATTTTGAAAAGACTGTCATTGGATGACATATTTATGTTTCGAACAAACTTTTGTAAACTAAAACCAAATCAGTTTAATGAATAAGGAAATTCATAAAACTTTTATGAATACCTATTCTATTGCGCCGAGAAACATTTCAAGAAATACCAACTTCATTGTGAAGGAATTTCCTTGAGAAATTATTGGTAGGAAAAAGGATTTGGATACGATCCAAAGATAGAACTAATTAGATGAGATGAAATAAAATTGACTAACCTAAACGAACACATTGCATTAGAATGTCTAATAAGTATTCTCGCTCATTGAAGAGAAACTATGAGTTTCTTGTCAATGTCAAAAATATATAATCCTCGATTGTTTAATTGAACCACTAAGAGTGTTGACTCTATCATATGGTATAATGTGCAAATCTGAAAGAATTCCAAGTACGCTATCAAAATATGATTTTGTTAGTCGTAACCTAAGGGATGTGATCCATCGGCCGTGGTTGTGTCTTTATAAGCAAGACTAATTCAGTTGGAATTATACGAGCAAAGTTGATAAGAATAATATCGCAAATTTCAATTGTTGAAATTAGCGTAATAGATTTGGTATTCAACTTGCTCAAGTTAATTCGGATTTACTCACAAAATTACCACTTGATATGACTTTATGTTTGGTACGTATGATCCAAGAAATGATTTGAAAGTATCATTTTATAAGTATCAAGATTGAATAAGTGTTTTGAAAGAAATATCAAATAGTTTGATTTTCAATCAAAGTGCAGAGGAAGCATGTGTTTATAAGAAAGAACGTTAAAAGGTACATTGATATTTTTAACTATAAGTAAACATCATGTTGTTGATTTTAACAATATGCTTGTATTAAAATCAACTTTAGTTGTTTTAATACTCAATTTTGGATTGTAAATGATGTCTTTTATGGTGAGTATAAAAGATATAGGGATTGTCTCAAAATGATATACAAGAGCACCCTATTAAAAGGGGAACATGTAAGTTGGATTTCTTATGCATTAGCAATAGGAATTATTATACAGGTTATGTTGTGTATGATATTGTGTTTTGTTAAGTATTTGATAAGTGGAGCAAATATAAAATCCAAATTGTTATCACTAAATGGTTGTTTGAGGTGTTCTCGCGTATTTATGAAATAATAGAGAATTGTTTATAAAAATAACGAACTTATTATGATGAAACGTTTGGACACAAACTTTTATAAGTAATATTGAGTATAACATGTCAATGATAAAATTCAAGTTAAAACCTTTAATTTGAAAATATTTCAAAATAAAAGTGATTGTGGTCGATTCAACGAAATGTTGAGAACGTTAACTTGACTAGCGCTACAATAAACCAATGTATATAGATATAAATGCACAAATTTATAATTGAGCCAAAGGTGATTCCAAATGTTGAGAATCCCATAATATTGTTATAAGATAACAATGTCATGAAATTGGTCATGATAGAACTTAAAGCTCACTAGAAGTCGAAAGACATACTTCGAATTGTTCCACATAATAAAGGAAAATTATCAGTGTCAGAGAGAGTTAATCGACAAAGTAGATAATTAAAACATAATAGCATACCCATTCACTATGGGGCTGACCTAATTGGTTTTGAGAAAACTGATTTGAGAAGTTGGAATTAGATTCCATAATTGACCCCAAGTGCAAGTGGGAGATTGATAGAGTTAGGGGTATGCCTTAGGGGCAATTATGTAATTTGTTACATATATCTAACTCGTTGACCAATCTTGTTCGAAATAAAAGGTATTTTCTTCCTATTATATACTTGAATATAATGTGATTTTATTAATTAATTAACTTAATTAAAATTATATTTAATAGAAAAATCCATAAATGGTATATTTTGTGATAGTAGTTACAAAGTGTTGTAACCGAGAGTAATTTATCACGATGAAAAAAATAAACATTTTAAATGTTCCTAGTCAAGATGCATCGAGACTGGATTTCGATGTATCCGTTGAGACTGGAGTTCGTAACGCTCTCCAAATGTTGGGCAGTATATTACTCATGACTGCTGGGGGTACCTAGGGGTTTCGTACTAATAGTTATATATTGGATAACTATGGAACGACTTACTCGATAGTTTTCTATTGGTTAATATAACTATGGTCAAACAGAAAATATCTATGTGACTGATTTACACAGTTCTCTCGACTTGAGAATACTGTGAATCTTTAATATGAAAGCTCCGCTTTGATTATAGCCAAATCATGGCATGGCGTCCATCGAGTGACTATAGTAGGGTCGAGTAGAAGTATTAGAAGTGAAGCACTATTGATTATTATATCTAAAATAATTATTGCACTGAAAATTCGATTTTTTATTTTTTAAAATTACTACATCTATGCAATAACGTATGGAAAAATTTTTAGAATATTTTGTCAATATTTAATATTTTAATAATTAAATTACTTCGGTTGAACATTTCTTTTATTTATTAAAAATAATATTTTATTTTAAAAAATCATGAAATTTTTTTTGAACCTGTTTTTATGATCCTAAATTTTTGTAAATTTTAAATTTTGATTTTTTTAAATTTATTACTAATATTTTTAATTATTATGCTCAAAACTATTTATTGTATGTATTTATATATATAATAATGATATGCTTGTTATGCTAATTTCGATCTGAAAATAATTTTAATATATATATATATATATTAAGTATTTGAATGTAATTAATTTTTTATATATATACATTTTATTTAACCTTATATATATAATTTTAATTATTATATATATGTATGTATAATTTTATATGTTTAATTATGTATATATATTTATAAAAAAATTTAAATTATATGTATATATATAATTTTGATACTTTTAGTTATAAAATATATTTTAAACGTATGTATACGTATTTATATAAATATACATTTCATTGTAGATTTATGCACATATTTAGACAACGTACAATACATACGAAATGAACTAATGTGTCCGTTGTGATGTAAATCCCAACATCTATATACGGGCAGGTTATACCCTTCACAGATTATTATGTTACACATGCACACACATATGTATATGTATATGATACATGTATATATCTTTACTACTAATAATAAGAGTTCCGTCTACATGATTCAACCGCGTCTTTATAAAGTACCGAAAATGCCCTTTTTCATTTTTGTTCGCGTTTCTTTCTCATCTAATTTGTTTCTTATCAGTTTCATTTTATTCCACTTCCTTCCCTAATCTGCTATTCAAAAGCATACAAAACGTACTCATCGCAAAATCGCAAAATGATCAACACATGGCTACAATCAACTGATTAATTGATGTCCCTCATCATAAATCAATCGAAGTGCCGATTGCAATCCCGAAAATCTGTCGACACCTCTTATTATTGAATCAGTCGTCGCCATTGTTATCACCAACTGAATGATGCTGCTTATCGATGTTGTGGCCATCAACAGAAAGCCGTTGTCACCATCGTATACCACGTCGCCTTTCGCCTTTAGGTATGGAGGACTTAACTCTAATTTAATTTTAGCTGAACTAACCCTAAAAAGTAAAGGGTTTAAGAGTGGATGCCAATCTAATATTGATAATTCTGTCAAATTATGTTTTTTGCAGATGCTTAATTTAATTGTAATCTAAGAGATCAATTTGGATATAGTTATTATATTTATTTTCTTAGATTGCTTGCTGGACTGTCGACTCTTAGGTATTGATTTGCTCGGTGTGTTTACTCTGCATCATTAACATGAATGTGATTTATCACGTGGATGTTACTTTCCTTGCAATACTTGCATAAATAATACAACAAAGCCAAGTCTCAAACAATGGCTGTTGAATTCAATTTTAGTCCTAATTTAGACATGAACTTCTCATTTATAAGTATGGGTGCCTGAAGGTTTATTACAGATTACCGATGAAGGAACCGTTAAATTCTTTGAACTATCCATTTGTTTCATTGTAGAATGTTACATTACCTAACTTTCAGTTAACTGGGACTAGGGATGGCAATGGGGCGGGTCTAGGGTCCAAACCCGGTCGACCCGCCCCTGTTTTGGCTCGTCAAGACCCGCCCCATTGGGTCATTGGGGCGGGTAGACCCGTGACCCGTTCTTGAGTACTCCGGGTCTAGGGTCGGGTTGGGGCTTGGCCGACCCGCCCCAACCCGACCCGCACTACTAACATCTCATGAAACCACTTTATTACTATAATGATTTATTAATCTTTTTAGTTATAAGTGATTCTAGCATGGATATTAAAATGTTCCAATCAATATCTATAGAAAAAAATTAGAGTATTAAGTTACGTCATTGATAATTATACAATAACATATGTATATATTTTCTGAATTGTTATTGTAGACATCATTTTTATTAACTTCCCATAGACACATTGTTATTTGTATTTCATATATTATTTGGTGATAACGAGTATAAACAAATAAATATATGTATGTTGCTACATAATTTTCAATCAATACATAGAGACTCATCGGGTCTTAGGGCGGGTCGGGTCTACCCTGACCCGCACGGGTCCCGGGTATGGGGCAAAATTCCAGACCCGCACCGGGTCTACGGGGCGGGTCTGGGGCGAGGTCTAAAAAATCCGGGGCGGGTATGGGGCACTAAAAACCCGCCCCAACCCGCCCCATTGCCATTCCTAACTGGGACCGATTGAACATAACAAATCCCACCAAAAATTAAAACATTAATGAGTAAGAACTGCCATCAATTTTAGCAATGAAAAAATAAAAACCTATGCATGTGGTCGACAAAATCATCAATTACAACATGCCAGGCACCTGCAGTTTGATAGGAAGAGTTAAGGTTCAAGATAAATTGTGAATGACTCAAGTTTAATTTGAAAATTTTTATTACCTTTTGAATCATAGCCCTCAAGATTCTCATTTACACATCGACCAAAAGCCATGAGCTGGTGCCATGTATCCTCAGTTATATTATGTTTATGGTGTTCCTAATTTGATATGGAAAATTATATCATCATATAGATTTAAAACAAGTATATGCTGAGACGGTGCAATTACATTTAGCACGAATTTTGTATTTATGTATAATAAGTTTTTAAAGAAATGTATGGCGTTCTATCCATAATGAACCAAAAGTATGATACGAATGGTGAATTTTTTATATATACAAAAGCTTCTCATACTATACACACATGCGCGCTCAATTATATCAATCTAGGATGCACAACTCATCTACATAATGAAAAGCTAAAGGTTGAAGTGGCAATTATATATTTGATTTGAGTTCTCCCATCTAATTGCACCAGTTAATTTATTAGTATACTTATATCTATTTTTTGTCTTTAGTTTAATTTATTAAAATTGGTTATTGTTTAACAGCATACAAAGTTAAAAGAGTAAAAATTTATATGGATTCCTCAGACTTACAAACCATTTTGGAAAAAGTTTTTTTCAGTTCTCATTTACTGAACTGAAAACTAAATACACATAAAACAGTTAGGTGTACAAGCTCATAATTTACATCTTGAATGCAAACCAAGTTAAGTGCGTATGTAGGCCGACATCACGCTACCATCTTTATCAGTTTTTTCTTGCTTCGTGGATGTGCACTGAAGCTAATCGAGAAGCATGATGCTTTGTTGTTTTTGTGTTTTTAGTTTACCTTTTCTGTATATAGAATATGATAATATCATAGTTTCAGGTGTACTTGAGTTTTAATGTTTAAATGCTTGGTAATATTGCAAAATTAATTTTTTATTGCATTTTTATAAGATGTATATACAGTGATCAGGTTATGTATGCTAATGTTTATAAATCATCTCTACTCAGGTTATGCAAGGGTGAAGATGAATCTGGGTTCAAAGCTTGATTATGAAGAATAAAATGATGGAAAGGATAAGGTTAACAATTTTACTGGCATCTTTATTTTCTTGAGCATAAAATCATTATTAGGTTAAATAGGCCGAAATAATTCATTGTTGTAATTCATTGGTGCATCACTTCATTAACATAGTTGAACTAACTTATGACTATATTATGATCATGAACTTAATTCTTCACTTCAATCACACTGGTGGTATAAAGATGCTGTTCAAACAAGCTATGTAAATAACTTAAAAAACCAAAAGGTCCACACACACACACACACACACACATATATATATATATATATATAGACATGCACACACACACACACACCTAATTGAACGTCACGTTAGGTAGAGAAGTAACATGCACAATATCCAACAATCATACATATAGACACACACATATTGTTTGATAGCTTTAATATGTTTGCTTTGAATTTGTTAGTTTAATTAAAATTAAATTATAATTTTAAACATGCCGAGGTTTTGCTGAATTAATCCTTAGTACACTCATTGATGATTACTTTCTTGTTTAAAATTTTCCAAGTTTTAAAAATGTTTGAAGTGCTTAAGTAGTTTAAATTTGTATGCTCAAGTGTAATACTTCGATATTGTTGCTCAATATAATCAAAATTTAAAGAATGCTATAAACTATAAAAGGACCACCACTGCACTCACTTTCATTCTCAAGCTTCCACACACATTTTGTCTTGCTAAAAAAATAGTCGCAAAAATGGGTGAACTTATATTTTATTAATTTAAGGCCTTTTTTTTATTGATTAAATCATTTAGTTTAATGTCTATAGTTGTAGATTTTATTCTTATTTTTACCAAATAAATAATACTTCTGTTTCTCTTTAATATATAAACTATTCAATCTATTAACATTGTTGAGTTTTTTTTCCTCTTTTTTTTTGAATTTTATCATTCTCTTTCATTTTCGGTAAGCATACGTGTATCATAGATGCCTATGTACTATATCGATCATTTTGCATTTTGCAGATTTGACAATACCGATAAATCATGTAAGCCTTTATTAACATGTCATCTACATCGAATTTGCAATAAATGCGAAATGAATTAATTGAAATATCGTGAATTATGAGACTCATAAATATAACTGCTGACTATAATTATAGGGAGACTAAAAATATTAATGTATGTGCTTTTGCCACTTATTAATCACAATTTATGTATGTTTTCGTCTTACGATTTGTACTTATTTAAGATTATTTTATTTGAACAATAGCACAGTAAGATTGTGCAGTTGACAGATATTTGAACAATGATAATTGGCAGATCATGCAATGTCAATAATCTCAGTCATATTTATTTGCACAATCTAACTCTTAAGCAGTTGCCTTAGTTTAGAAACGATGCTCAAAATTGACAAAGAAATGATATATTCATATTATTATTAACTTAATATAAATGAGCCACTTATGGTCTTACTGTCAGCTTCAATTCGAACATGAAAAGAATAAGCATAGTTGAGTTAAGTACTTCATCAGGCTGCAAATTACCCTTAATTGATTTATCTTATACTGTGTAATCAAATATGAGCACTTACAAGTTACACCCTATAGATAGTCATTGTAAATCATTCAATTCTTCTTTTTAATTTACCGAGATTATAATATTATTAACTGTGTATTCCAAACTAATACTGATGAACTAATCTCTATGTTGTTACTATTCAACTTTTCTAATGAAGTGTATACACTTTATAATAGGAAAGAGATGATGCATCTCATTGATGATGGCATGTATTGGCCAAGGTTACCTAAATGGAAATGCGTGCATATAATGGGAGATGGTGCGAGTTCTTTTACAGAGACTTGGATGAAAAAAAGGTAAAGTATCCATCCATGGAAAATAAAACCATTAAAATTATTTAGTACGACATCAATTTCATGAGTAGTACCAATTGTAAATGACAAGATTAAACTCATGCCTGAGTTTCTTTCAGTAGTGATGGACAAGGTTTTGATTTTGGGAATTTATTATTTTGTATAGAGCACATTTGATCATTATCTCTCTTCATAAATTTAATGCAGGTATGAGCAAGGCAATCATAATCAAAGTAGGAAATTACAATACAAAAATACTAATCAACAAAAGGTGATAGAAGGCTAACTTGAAACCCATTCGAGAGCTCGGTTTCAATATTTATCAGGTTTAAACATTTCTTTTTATACCCTATTTTTTGCTAAAATGCAAATAGGAGGACTAAAATTATTTAAAGAAATTTTAAAACAAAAATCAAAATTATTTTTTATGAAATAACCAGATGGTGAGTAGCAAAATAAAAGGTGTTTACAACAATTCAGTCCATGCACCCACAATGATAGATTAATTATTCCATAATCAAATCTCATGCATTCATTTCTCTTGATGAAGCTTATAGGTGCCTTATATAAATGCGAAAGTTAGTAGCAAATATATTTTGAGTGGTGTTTATAGATGACAAAAAATAAACTTTGATCTGTAACATCCAATCCAAAGTTGCAATAATGTGTATTTAAAATTTTGGGCTTTTGTAATTACCAAGTTAAGAATGTATTATGTAAATGAATATTCAAACCTCTAATTTTTATTTCTATTTATATTCACTTCCCGTGTAACAACTGGAGAACGAATCTCCATTAGCAAATGTGTCCTTTTGAGCTCTAATATATAATAATTCAAAGATATTCTAAGGCTATTCATGATGTCAGTTTTAAATTGTCAAAATTTTAAGCTCTTACTTTTGGATTTCCAATTACGACATATGCATATGCAACTGGCCCCGACTGTCTTTTTGAGGAAATGAATATGCTGATTTGAATATGCACAACAGTGATTCTGTTCGTTGTTGTCAGTTATGTGTTAATGTTCATTGCTGTCAGTTATCAGTTATCAATGGACAAGGTTGTTGCAGTTGTTACTTATTTTACTACCTGAAACATTTACACATAACTATCAGTTATCAATGTCAGTTATCGGTTATCGGTTATGACATGAACATGAAGTATGAACTTAACTTTTTTGCTTTTAGAGAACCAATATTGGTTGTTCATAAGTTTTATGATATGTTGTACATATCAGAAAATGACAGAATAAACAAAGACTTAGTAGTATTTGCTTAAATATGAATTTACGAATTCTGCAGTTGGAGTATTAACCATTTGATGTCCATACCGTATGCAACTGTTGTTGGAATCAAGCATATATCATACACACTTCACTTACAAGGGTTTGTATGTTAAAACTTTGTGAAACTTGGTGAATTACCTGAATGATTGAACAACAATATATGGCCAGTTTTAAGAGCTCCGTTTGTGTAAAAATTATTGCTAATTTTTGCCACTCCATGTTATCAATGAGTCTTTCTTTGTAGTACAATATGTATCATTGCTACTTACATTTCTTCCTAATTCAATATGGACAAGCCATATAAGCTGATAGTTATTTTGAAATTTTGCAATATATGCAGAAAGTGAAGTAGTATTTGGAAGTTGTCCACTGATTATTCTTTAATGCAAGCTTCATAAGGGTCTCAAATATCAAAATTTATAAGCTGAACCTAATCTTATTATTTGAAATTTCAAAACATTATTAACATTATTTTATTTTGTGAAATAAGATGGAAATTAATTTAGTAATAAATATTGCAAATGAATTTAACATTTATACTATCATTTTTGAAATATATATATATATATATAAGATGATACTCCTTAATCGATGATATTATAAGAAATTGCAAATTAAGTACACACAAAATTGCAAATGAAACTAATTTAAGGAAAGACTGTGGATTGTCGTTGTTGTGTTCTAAGTGTACTCAAACTTTGGTCAAACTGTAATGTTCATCCTTACAATTTTCATTACAAACATTAGTGTAGATTACGTATGTAGGTTGTACCCGGTGTTAAATAAAAGATTATGTACCTATTACTTTGATCTAATTTTATTTATTTTGCAATAACTTAACATGTTTTCCCAATTTCAACTGCATACAAGGTTGTAGGGTTTGCTGACCTAAATGAAATTGATATAGTAAAGCTATTGAGGTTTAATGAAAAATGAGTGTGTAAGATGTTGGAACATTGATTGTATTTACCTTAAGGCAATTAAATACCCGCATATAGGTTTTGTTTTATTAAATAGTCGAAAAAAAATTAGGTAGACCGTTGATTCTTGCATGTGACTGCACATTATTGCATTGAGTTTTAACATTGCTATGCCTATTGCAGGTTTTATTCTAAGACGGATTACCAATTTCCTTCCAGCCACCGTGCTTGGTCATGAAGTCTAGGTGGGAGAATAGTACAATGCACAGAAAAAATGCCGACTATTGGTAAATAAAATTAAATGATATAGGCTATACTTTGTTATTCGGTAATTGAATCTCTTGCACTATAATTGAAGGTGACGAGTTGACCTCAAAAATCTATAAGGATTTTTCTATAATCACATGGATAAATCTATTATGCTGCAAATCCTTAATTGTTCGTATTAAGTATGTTACTAAGAACATTTATTTTACATACTAAAGCACTATGATATGTAATATTAAAATTTCTCAGTAACCTAAGTCTATATTACTTTAAGTGCTTCAAGTCTGGATTAGAAATAATCTATGATTTGGTATTGTAGGATAACGTGGTTAATCGATGCTTAATTTGATGGGATAGTGAATCCTGACTTGAATCTAAATAACGAGTATGATATCCATTCCTTATTGTATAAACGATGTTATATGTAGCATATACTGGCTTGGTGGTCATATATGTATCAAATGCTACATTCATGAGTACGATATTTTTCTCTTTGTGTTTTACATGCAAATATTATAAATTCATTCACATTGACATCCTCTAAAGAATTGAAGAAAGGCAAAGATGCAACCGGAAATGGTTAATCTTCAATGCAACATAATACAAGTAAGCTTTCAAGTATAAAATTAAAATATAAAAATATGCTATTTTGAATAATTAACCATTTGAAGATCAACTCGAACTATATCAAACTTATCATATTATTAAACTAATCAATATTACGAGTTCCTAGGCCTTCAACATATTTAACAGTATTTTAAGATTTTAATCTTTGTCACGTTTGTTGCTTAATTTCATTTGACATTGCGACGGATCTTACTTAAACACTTAATATGTATATAAGGACATAAAAGTATATACATGTTATTGATATCCTTCTGTTGGAGTGGAGTAGCAAGTGTAAAATCTGAAAAAAGCTAAAACATATAACAGTAGTCAAAGATAGTTATAATGAAAACTTAGTACCAAACCATTGTAGACACTAATTTGCCTGTGCAGACTGAAAGACCAAATGTCGTTTGTTGTTGCAAGGGACTGAGAGACAACATATATTAGTTCTCTATCTTTAAGCTTACGTGTATGGTTTTTGATATAGTTTTATTCAAGACACAACTATTGATTTTCTGATATTTGTTCATAGGTTTCTTTTCAACTGGTGGATGCATTAAATAAACAAACAATTTTCTGATGTAATGTTTGATTTGGTCCATAGAGAGTGGAATGAAGATGTGCATTGCAGGTCAGAGGTAAATTACTACATATAAATGTGCAAAGATATTATGTTTGTCCTTTGTTCATAGTTTGCCATTTTGTTTATTGTGTGCAACTAATTTCAAATCATTAGAATATATACTTTAATGGATTTGGGTGAATTATTTTTGCACTATTACCACTTCATATTCCCTGTATCTCATGCT
The DNA here is from genome assembly GCA_030737815.1 of Allium fistulosum. Classification (NCBI taxonomy): domain Eukaryota; kingdom Viridiplantae; phylum Streptophyta; class Magnoliopsida; order Asparagales; family Amaryllidaceae; genus Allium; species Allium fistulosum. Next base: position 1,359,660,400 of record CM060902.1, on the reverse strand, counting down.
GTGTACGTGTATTTTTGAGCAGGAGGGCGTTTTCTATATACAATGAGAAAGGGTTGACAGGGTGAAGTTGGAAAGGGTGATGTGGAAGGAGCATAGGCAGGAGTTTGTTTTGGGGAGGGGGTCTGCTTTGCCTGATTTCTTCTATGAGTTTACTCTGTGAATATCCAGATTTTGAACTATTTTATTCAAATTTATATACCGAGAACATGGATTGTTGTAACGACCCAGAATTTTGAACAAATTAAGTTGAAAATATTTAATTAATTTTAAATATTTGAACGATGATTTAATTTGAATCCCCGATATAACTTTGAATTTGGCGATTAAATTTTTATAATTTAATCTAGTGAATGTTGAATTAAAATTTGAATCTTCAATTTTAAGCTGAAGAAAAATATTTCAAAAGCTTGTAAAATTTATATTGATAATACCGAAGACAATAGAAGCTTCAGAATCAAATTTGAAAGTGATTTGATCAGTTTTGAAATTTATCGTTCGAATAGATATTTGAAAATAGCGTTCCGAGGCACAGTCTCGGAATTCAACGAAACAAGTTCCATTGGGTCCGTAACGTTGAATTATTGTCGGATTTCAATTTTCGTATTTTTCGGAGTTAATACGTGATCGTACGGCGAGCAAACGCATTGAAATCAAATCAAATTCAATTTAAATTTAATATTTAAATTTGTCAAACATCAGCCACGTTCTCTTCCTTAACTCACGCATTACATCACGCTGAAGACCATGAAATTATCGTGCAACCCATCCCCTCTCTTTTTAAATAATTCACGTCCTCTCCCTCTCTCAGATTCAAAATCAAAACGAAAATAAAAATGGCGACTAAAATTTTCGTTCGAGTTCAAAATCGTTGGAAGGCCGATCCTGTTCCGTTCAAAACCCACACTCCTTTCCACTCTCGTTCTCTTCAAATCAATAAATAGCTTCAAATCAAATCGTCCCCAATCCCCTCGTTCAAATGAAAGAAAGAAAAAACGAACGAATGAAAACAAAATCGAAGTCGCACTCGCGTGCTCGTATAGCTGGGGGGGATTCGCGATGGCGGAGGACGACGAAGTGAAGGCGGCATCACCGCGCGATGGAGTTGCGAGTAGGAGGAGGCATAGGGGATCGCGGTGGCAACCATGAGTCGAGGCCATAGTCGAAGATATGCGAGTCGCGATGCACGCGTGTATTGAGAGGAGCGGCAGCTCGTCTGGGTAAGACTTCAACGTTGTCGCGATGATGTTTTTGGGTGCTGTTCGACTTCGGGTGGAATCGCGTGGAACGACGACGAGGGCAGCTAGGGTTTGGAGTTCGTCTTTGGCCGATGGATGATGTCTCGACGTCATTAGCATGTTCACTGTAAGGTTTTACAGTTCCTCGATTAAAATTTATTCATATATTTGTATATGCGAGTTAATTTACAGTAAAAGATAGGTTTACAGTAATAGGAAATTGATCTGTGAAGTAGTTTGTTTTAAATATTAAGTTAACTTTGGTTTGAATTTAATTAAATATTAGATGTGTAGAAAAAGGAAAGTATTTGTTTAAAACTATATCACTAACTAAAATTTAATTTTTAGAGTTAAAGAATAAATTATTAAACGATAATATATCATTTGATTGTTCGAATATTAATCAATTGTGTATAAATATTTATACTAGGTCAAAATCTGTAAAGAAATCAAGTCGTAAAGGAAAATGGATTACAAATTAAAGCTAAGGTGAGATTTTTCTCACTCAAATGAAAATTGATTTTACAGTTATTGATTGATGATTTGATTGCTATTGGATGTGATATTAGATATAGTAGGATACATATATATATATGTAGCAATATATACATATTGGCATATGTATATATTGGATTGATTGATTTCCCGCCTCGTATAGCGGATGAGACCCTATTGCGCCGTTAGTAAGCGGATGATTTTTATAAAACCCATATACCGCGATATTCCACCTCGAAGTGGAATTGGTATTGTGCTAACGTCTGTGGATGCAGGGAAACAGGTTGGAGGGATCCAACTGGATTCCTCACCAGTATTTAATTATTTACAGATATTTGTTGTATACTCTGTTATCATATTGATATATGATATTGAATGTTGTGATGGACTAATTGGTGCGTTGCATCATCGGATTCAAATTTTGAAGTTTAAAAATAACGACTTTTACTTTAAAAGGATTTTTAAAGTAATTTTTGAAAGTATACGTTTTATTAAAATTTTGAATTGATTTATTTCAAATAAATAAACGTTCAAATTTTAAAGTTATGAAAATTATGAATTTTGTGAAATATAACCGAAGGGTGATTTTTGAAATAAATAGTTGATTGATTTATTTTAAATGGTTTATATATAAAAGATTTATAAAATGGATATTTATAAAATTAAAGATATTGGGATTATAAAACGAGTTTTTATAAGTGTTAAAAATGAAATATTTATGGAATTCGTAAGTGAATGAAATTTATAGATTCATAATTTGTGAAGTTATAAAATGAATGAAATTGTAGAATAAAAGATTTATAAGAAATTAACTTATAAATTGGCTTTTTGCCTTTAAATGGAATATTGATCGAATTTGTTAATAAAGGGGATTTATAAATCAAAGTTGTTATGAAATATAAAAGGTGAATTTATAAACGTTGTTTTATAAATCCAAAATCGCTTATTTTGATAAGTGAATTTTTGAAGTTAATTAAAGGAATTTTATCCATGATTTTGGACAGTGGACAATCCTTTAAATAAAATGTGTAGAAAATATTGAAATTTGGTTAGTGAAGTATATTCACGATTTTGGACAGTGAATATATTATTAAGTAAAATGGATATCGTTTTGGGGAAGTGACATTAAAAATGAAGTTAATTGTTTTAACGATGTTTTTAAAATGTGTTAAATATCGAAATCATAGATTTCAACATTTTATTGTTGAAATAGACATTTTCGAGAAATAGAAGGAAATGGTGGACTATAACACTGTTGTTATAGTAAATGATTTCCGAAAAGAAATGTTTTTATAGTATTGGGATTTATACATCTATCTTAATTCCGAATCCCTATACTAGTGATTTTGAGTCGTCGTAACGATGTTTTACGTAACATTCGTTTTGACTCAAATAAATGTTGTTATAGTAAATGATTTCCTTAAAGAATGAATTTATACTTAAATTTGATTTAAGTATATTGAATATTTTCAAATGTTGAAAATAAAAGATTTGTGAAATGCTTATTATTAAGTAAGTAAGGAAATACTTTTCCAATATGAAATGAAACGTTTTAAGAATTTATCTTCTTAAAGATTAATCGAAAGTGAATATTGAAATCGATTGAAAATCGTATATCAGTAGATATTTGAAATATAAATTCACTATGGAATTTATAAAAGGAAATGGAAACTATTTCGAAAAATAAACGTTGATTTATTTTTGAAGTGTGGAAATTCTATATCTTCTAAAGATATTTTTAGAAATAAATAATTTGGAAAATTATTTGGAATCTGATGATGTGCGCATCTTTATTGATAGTTAAATAACCGACTATCAATAATTACCTTGAATGGGTATTTGTTGTGAATTGGATGAATTTGAATGCCACACTTATTTTTGAATAAGCGCTCACTATTCGGGTTAGCCGGGAAAGGACCATGGGGTCGTATAACCCATTCCGAATATGTGATACGTCTTTATGAATCGCATTTGATGACCGGTGTTGAAGACCGGATATTTTTGAAAATGGAAGGATTACCGTCGAGTTACTCTACATCGGCTGATCTCCGATTTAGAGGTTTTATCACCCTTAGTGACGGGAAGTCCGGACGTGATTAGAAAATTATCCGAATGTCCAAGGGCTTCGTGAGAAGTGCCTTCGGTTCTGTTCGATCCCGGAACAGACTTGTATGGATTGTATGTCTGACGTTACAAATTGAGATATAAAGCTGATTTCTTTCAAATACATTTCTGTTGGTGGCGTAGAATTTATTCTCTTAGCTTAACACCCTTCTCTGAGACGTACAAGCTAAGAGGTTATGTAGTTGAAATTCATCAGCGATATACTCCCAATTTGGTAACGTGGCATGCTGAGTGTTGCTGTGAAATGATCGTTGTTTGATCATTTATGATATGATCGTTTGTTTGATCATTTATCTTTATGATCATTTCTATGATCATTTGTTTGACCCGAAGCATGGCTTTGTAGAAAGCGTAGCTTTGTGGACGAGACTTCGTCGAGCCTCACACCCTGGAAATGGTCAAAACAGGAAGGATGCGGCAAGGTTCTAGGGAGTAGCGCCCCTTAGTGTATGTCATTCCTTCTGGATAGAGGTGGTATCATGGTATGGAGCCCAGATACTTAACCTATGTTGATACTGCTTATTATGTGGTTGTTGCGAATCGAGGATCCTCGGGAAGATCGGTTACGATCGGGGGATGGCATACGCGTGTCAGTAGTTACCTATTTTTGCAGAGGTAACCCGGCCTTGTGTTGGCAGAGATCCGGTTAGGTTCTCGGGACGTCTTTCCAGAGGCGTTCCTTCGTGGAATAGGAAGTTCCTTAGCCTGACCATTTGTTGGAAATCCAAAGAAACAATACGAGCCTTGTACGTTTTTAGTTGTAGAACCTGCCATCTAATATGGCAGCTATAGTAGGCATACTATAATGGTACCTATGCTGGCTAAGATTTATATTGTACTTTCGAAATGTTTTCTACACTATGCACTAATAATAATATCAAGAAGGATTTGATTTTTGCGTAGTAAGAATCTTTGACTATCATAAGAAGAAATCTCCTCCAATTCTGCGTTTGCATTGTGTGTGTGGCGGAAGGTCTTATGGTAGTTTCATTTTCCAAAAGCATTGCGAATCTATTTTAAAATATTCCTTTGTTGTCTTTTAAAGATAAACTGTTTTACGATCTCACACCAGTCACCATGACTGACTCGGAGTTTATTGTTTCCCTTCTAAACTCTGGGTGCCCACAAATTTCCACACGGGCAGCCTAGAGTTATGTTATCAGGATATTCTGGAGCTTTGGAAGCAAGCTGGATGGCGAAACGTACATCCGTACTTATTTATTTATTCCGCTGTGTATTCTGTATGAGGACAAGTTTATATAACTGTCCATTGATGTCCATTGTTGTATTGAGTTGTATATTGACTCTGATTGATGTATGTATAAACTGATATAGTTCTTTGTTTTAAAAGACTAGTGTTTATCTATTATATATATTGTTCCGCTGCGATATGTGAGATTCTGATATTGTTTCTGTTTCTGATGTTATTCTCCCCTTCTGTTGTTGTTCTTTCTCTTTTTTTCTATCTTCTTCTTCTTCTGCCTTTTTCTTCTTTTTAAAACTCTCATGCTTCGTATTTCCGCGCATCTTGAGTTAATCAATGGAGATTAGTGTTTAAATCAAGGGTACGGATTTGCGGGCCATGACAGCTGGTATCAGAGCATATGGTTAAGCGACAACCCTGCTCTGTTGGGTGTTACTCATTAGAGATAGAGTCAGTAGTACTCTAGAATGAGTTGAGTGTAATAATAGATATGAGCGCGTATTTGTTATTGAATATAAAATTGTTTTGTATTGTGTTGACTTATCAGTTGACTGTTTATAGATTCTGGTCGGTGCAGGGTGGCCAACTGTAATCGATAGGAATTTCTAAACTCTTAAACAAGATAAACTGACACAGTATTGTTTTAAAATAGGGTGAATGAAATAATTTTGCCCAAAACTATTTTTGTATAGAAAAAAAAATGATTTTCTATGAATTATTATAGTATATGGATGTTTGGTTGTTAGGAAATAATAACATTGAAATATTATCATTATTATATGAAATTGAATAAGAAATTAAAATGTATAACCAAAGATTGGACTAATGAAATTTATACATGTGAATTGGAAACATAATGAAATGAATTCATATATGAATAAAATTGTGATCTAATGAAAGTGAAATTGAATGTTAAAATTCATTTTGAATTTGTAAGTGAATAAAACTAGAATTGAATTTGATTTGTGAAGTATTAAACTAAAAATTAGTAAGTGAAGCTAATTGAATATTGACCAAATGAATAAGGTTTGAAACGAATTAAATTCAATGATTATAAATGAAAGGTAAATTGAATTCGAATTGGAAGTCCAGTTTAATATAAGTGGTTATAAACCAAAATAGTGAATTGTAAATAAATTTTGGGAATGAACAAAAGAACAAAGCTGGAATTGAAACTAAATACTGAAAACAAATTTGAATAAGTGGATTAAATTTTGTAATGGATTAGTAACTGAAACTAATTTAAAATGGTGCAGTTATGAATGAAAGGTAATTGATAAATTCAATATTCAAAAGTAAACTGAATCCAAATTAGATTGAAATTGAATTCAAATGAGATTTGAAATGCAAAATTGAATGAAAACGGATATATAACTTCAATAGTAAGCTAAAAATGGGATAAGAAGTATATATTGTAAATTTTGTAATGGAATTTGTTAAATGATTGAATAGTGTAACTAGATATTATGGTTAGTAGGATATACAGGTGTATAAAGAAATTGGAAATTTTGATTTCAAAGATAAATTTGAATTGCTCGACAAAAGGTAAGTATTTGAATTTCAATATGAGATTTGCTGATTTCTTGTCTAGCCGCTTGGCGTTTTCTTTTCTTTTTGAAATCTGAGAGTCCGTAGGGACGTTTTGTAGTCGTACCGTATTAGCCGCGCAAAGGAGACGCTGGCGAAATTTTTCGAAAATTTTGAGCGTTAGAAAAATTTTGAGAAATTTTGAAAGTTTAAATTTGAATTTGAATTTAAATTTGAATTTTGAAGTAAAACAATGTTGTTTTAAACTTATAATTGAAATGATAACGAATCTTTAGTAGAAAGATTTGTTTTGATAAGTTGATAAAACTTTTGATTGTGGAAAATAGTAGACGAGTTAAGGACCATTTTTCCTAACTTGTAATTTCGGGATGAAATTCTTTTAAGGAGGGAAGTTTGTAACGACCCAGAATTTTGAACAAATTAAGTTGAAAATATTTAATTAATTTTAAATATTTGAACGATGATTTAATTTGAATCCCCGATATAACTTTGAATTTGGCGATTAAATTTTTATAATTTAAACTAGTGAATGTTGAATAAAAATTTGAATCTTCAATTTTAAGCTGAAGAAAAATATTTCAAAAGCTTGTAAAATTTATATTGATAATACCGAAGACAATAGAAGCTTCAGAATCAAATTTGAAAGTGATTTGATCAGTTTTGAAATTTATCGTTCGAATAGATATTTGAAAATAGCGTTCCGAGGCACAGTCTCGGAATTCAATGAAACCAGTTCCATTGGGTCCGTATCGTTGAATTATTGTCGGATTTCAATTTTCGTATTTTTCGGAGTTAATACGTGATCGTACGGCGAGCAAACGCATTGAAATCAAAGCAAATTCAATTTAAATTTAATATTTAATTTTGTCAAACATCAGCCACGTTCTCTTCCTTAACTCACGCCTTACATCACGCTGAAGACCACGAAATTATCATGCAACCCATCCCCTCTCTTTTTAAATAATTCACGTCCTCTCCCTCTCTCAAATTCAAAATCAAAACGAAAATAAAAATGGCGACTAAAATTTTCGTTCGAGTTCAAAATCGTTGGAAGGCCGATCCTGTTCCGTTCAAAACCCACACTCCTTTCCACTCTCGTTCTCTTCAAATCAATAAATAGCTTCAAATCAAATCGTCCCCAATCCCCTCGTTCAAATGAAAGAAAGAAAAAACGAACGAATGAAAACAAAATCGAAGTCGCACTCGCGTGCTCGTATAGCTGGGGGGATTCGCGATGGCGGAGGACGACGAAGTGAAGGCGGCATCACCGCGCGATGGAGTCGCGAGTAGGAGGCATAGGGGATCGCGGTGGCAACCGTGAGTCGAGGCCGTAGTCGAAGATAAGCGAGTCGCGATGCATGCGTGTATTGAGAGGAGCGGCAGCTCATCTGGGTAAGACTTCAACGTTGTCGCGATGATGTTTTTGGGTGCTGTTCGACTTCGGGTGGAATCGCGTGGAACGGCGACGAGGGCAGCTAGGGTTTGGAGTTCATCTCTGGCCGATGGATGATGTCTCGATGTCATTAGCATGTTCACTGTAAGGTTTTACAGTTCCTCGATTAAAATTTATTCATATATTTGTATATGCGAGTTAATTTACAGTAAAAGATAGGTTTACAGTAATAGGAAATTGATCTGTGAAGTAGTTTGTTTTAAATATTAAGTTAACTTTGGTTTGAATTTAATTAAATATTAGATGTGTAGAAAAAGGAAAGTATTTGTTTAAAACTATATCACTAACTAAAATTTAATTTTTAGAGTTAAAGAATAAATTATTAAACGATAATTTATCATTTGATTGTTCGAATATTAATCAATTGTGTATAAATATTTATACTAGGTCAAAATCTGTAAAGAAATCAAGTCGTAAAGGAAAATGGATTACAAATTAAAGCTAAGGTGAGATTTTTCTCACTCAAATGAAAATTGATTTTACAGTTATTGATTGATGATTTGATTGCTATTGGATGTGATATTAGATATAGTAGGATACATCTATATATATGTAGCAATATATACATATTGGCATATGTATATATTGGATTGATTGATTTCCCGCCTCGTATAGCGGATGAGACCCTATTGCGCCGTTAGTAAGTGGATGATTTTTATAAAACCCATATACCGCGATATTCCACCTCGAAGTGGAATTGGTATTGTTCTAACGTCTGTGGATGCAGGGAAACAGGTTGGAGGGATCCAACTGGATTCCTCACCAGTATTTAATTATTTACAGATATTTGTTGTATATTCTGTTATCATATTGATATATGATATTGAATGTTGTGATGGACTAATTGGTGCGTTGCATCATCAGATTCAAATTTTGAAGTTTAAAAATAACGACTTTTACTTTAAAAGGATTTTTAAAGTGATTTTTGAAAGTATACGTTTTATTAAAATTTTGAATTGATTTATTTCAAATAAATAAACGTTCAAATTTTAAAGTTATGAAAATTATGAATTTTGTGAAATATAACCGAAGGGTGATTTTTGAAATAAATAGTTGATTGATTTATTTTAAATGGTTTATATATAAAAGATTTATAAAATGGATATTTATAAAATTAAAGATATTGGGATTATAAAACGAGTTTTTATAAGTGTTAAAAATGAAATATTTATGAATTCGTAAGTGAATGAAATTTATAGATTCATAATTTGTGAAGTTATAAAATGAATGAAATTGTAGAATAAAAGATTTATAAGAAATTAACTTATAAATTGGGTTTTTGCCTTTAAATGGAATATTGATCGAATTTGTTAATAAAGGGGATTTATAAATCAAAGTTGTTATGAAATATAAAAGGTGAATTTATAAACGTTGTTTTATAAATCCAAAATCGCTTATTTTGATAAGTGAATTTTTGAAGTTAATTAAAGGAATTTTATCCATGATTTTGGACAGTGGACAGTCCTTTAAATAAAATGTGTAGAAAATATTGAAATTTGGTTAGTGAAGTATATTCACGATTTTGGACAGTGAATATATTATTAAGTAAAATGGATATCGTTTTGGGGAAGTGACATTAAAAATGAAGTTAATTGTTTTAACGATGTTTTTAAAATGTGTTAAATATCGAAATCATAGATTTCAACATTTTATTATTGAAATAGACATTTTTGAGAAATAGAAGGAAATGGTGGACTATAACACTGTTGTTATAGTAAATGATTTCCGAAAAGAAATGTTTTTATAGTATTGGGATTTATACATCTATCTTAATTCCGAATCCCTATGCTAGTGATTTTGAGTCGTCGTAACGATGTTTTACGTAACATTCATTTTGACTCAAATAAATGTTGTTATAGTAAATGATTTCCTTAAAGAATGAATTTATACTTAAATTTGATTTAAGTATATTGAATATTTTCAAATGTTGAAAATAAAAGATTTGTGAAATACTTATTATTAAGTAAGTAAGGAAATACTTTTCCAATATGAAATGAAACGTTTTAAGAATTTATCTTCTTAAAGATAAATCGAAAGTGAATATTGAAATCGATTGAAAATCGTATATCAGTAGATATTTGAAATATAAATTCACTATGGAATTTATAAAAGGAAATGGAAACTATTTCGAAAAATAAACGTTGATTTATTTTTGAAGTGTGGAAATTCTATATCTTGTATAGATATTTTTGGAAATAAATTATTTGGAAAATTATTTGGAATCTGATGATGTGCGCATCTTTATTGATAGTTAAATAACCGACTTTCAATAATTACCTTGAATGGGTATTTGTTGTGAATTGGATGAATTTGAATGCCACACTTATTTTTGAATAAGCGCTCACTATTCGGGTTAGCCGGGAAAGGACCATGGGGTCGTATAACCCATTCCGAATATGTGATACGTCGTTATGAATCGCATTTGATGACCAGTGTTGAAGACCGGATATTTTTGAAAACGGAAGGATTACCGTCGAGTTACTCTACATCGGCTGATCTCCGATTTAGAGGTTGTATCACCCTTAGTGACGGGAAGTCCGGACGTGATTAGAAAATTATTCGAATGTGCAAGGGCTTCGTGAGAAGTGCCTTCGGTTCTGTTCGATCCCGAAACAGACTTGTATGGATTGTATGTCTGACGTTACAAATTGAGATATAAAACTGATTTCTTTCAAATACATTTCTGTTGGTGGCGGAGAATTTATTCTCTTAGCTTAACACCCTTCTCTGAGACGTACGAGCTCAGAGGTTATGTAGTTGAAATTCATCAGCAATATACTCCCAATTTGGTAACGTGGCATGTTGAGTGTTGCTGTGAAATGATCGTTGTTTGATCATTTATGATATGATCGTTTGTTTGATCATTTATCTTTATGATCATTTCTATGATCATTTGTTTGACCCGAAGCATGGCTTTGTAGAAAGCATAGCTTTGTGGACGAGACTTCGTCGAGCCTCACACCCCGAAAATGGTCAAAACAGGAAGGATGCGGCAAGGTTCTAGGGAGTAGCGCCCCTTAGTGTATGTCATTCCTTCTGGATAGAGGTGGTATCATGGTATGGAGCCCAGATACTTAACCTATGTTGATACTGCTTATTATGTGGTTGTTGCGAATCGAGGATCCTCGGGAAGATCGGTTACGATCGGGGGATGGCATACGCGTGTCAGTAGTTACCTATTTTTGCAGAGGTAACCCGGCCTTGTGTTGGCAGAGATCCGGTTAGGTTCTCGGGACGTCTTTCCAGAGGCGTTCCTTCGTGGAATAGGAAGTTCCTTAGCCTGACCATTTGTTGGAAATCCAAAGAAACAATACGAGCCTTGTACGATTTTAGTTGTAGAACCTGCCATCTAATATGGCAGCTATAGTAGGCATACTATAATGGTACCTATGCTGGCTAAGATTTATATTGTACTTTCGAAATGTTTTCTACACTATGCACTAATAATAATATCAAAAAGGATTTGATTTTTGCGTAGTAAGCATCTTTGACTATCATAAGAAGAAATCTCCTCCAATTCTGCGTTTGCATTGTGTGTGTGGCGAGAGGTCTTATGGTAGTTTCATTTTCCAAAAGCATTGCGAATCTATTTTAAAATATTCCTTTGTTGTCTTTTAAAGATAAACTGTTTTACGATCTCACACCAGTCACCATGACTGACTCGGAGTTTATTGTTTCCCTTCTAAACTCTGGGTGCCCACAAATTTCCACACGGGCAGCCTAGAGTTATGTTATCAGGATATTCTGGATATTCTGGAGCTTTGGAAGCAAGCTGGATGGCGAAACGTACATCCGTACTTATTTATTTATTCCGCTGTGTATTCTATATGAGGACAAGTTTATATAACTGTCCATTGATGTCCATTGTTGTATTGAGTTGTATATTGACTCTGATTGATGTATGTATAAACTGATATAGTTCTTTGTTTTAAAAGACTAGTGTTTATCTATTATATATATTGTTCCGCTGCGATATGTGAGATTCTGATATTGTTTCTGTTTCTGATGTTATTCTCCCCTTCTGTTGTTGTTCTTTCTCTTTTTCTTCTATCTTCTTCTTCTTCTTCTGCCTTTTTCTTCTTTTTAAAACCCTCATGCTTCGTATTTCCGCGCATCTTGAGTTAATCAATGGAGATTAGTGTTTAAATCAAGGGTACGGATTTGCGGGCCGTGACAATTGTGATTAATGCATGGTCTATAGTGATATCTGTTTGCCAGTTCCAGTTATGACTCTTCTACATTAGCTGAGAGTTTTGTGCACTTATTTTCATTTTTTAAAATACAAACTGCTATCATGTAAGAGGACATGCAAGGACTATTGTTTGTGTTTTTAAGTTCTGTATTCTTTAATGTAACAATTATTTGGAATAAACTTGTAACGTGTAAAAATTTGATCACTGACAATTTGGTTAGGCTTTGTATTTTGGAGTTGTTTGGAGTCTTTAGACACAGAAGTTTTCTTTTCTATTACTTGAACATAATAACATAGTTCAAACTTTGTTGATGCCTTACTTTATACATCTTTTATACTCAATAAATATTACATTCATCAATATTTTTATCCTTACATATTATTTTATCATAAAAGTACCGTGCCATTGGCATGGGCTCCATACTTTATTTCAAACAGTGCTTATTGCTTTCTGTTAATTTCGTACGTTAATCGAATAAATTTTATATCAAAAAGTGTGAATTCAACTATATGCTTGCCATGCTTCCTGTAACATAAACCCATCCCTATCGATATTCGCAAATCTCGAGGATTGACTAATGATCTGATTCGATTTTCGGTTGGCATCGAGGATGTCCAAGAACTAATTTCAGATTTGGATTTTGCTATAAAACAGCGCCAATGCAAAAGCTAAATATGTTGTGATCGTTCAGAAAATTTTCATTATAAAATTACATTGTAATAGATGTACGATGAGTGTTTTATTTAAAACTCAAGTTTGTTAATGAATAGACCATCACAAATCATCCGTTTATGAATCTTGATTAACAAAGATAGTTCCAAAAGAGTACAAGCAATTGACAGAATACTGACTTATTATACGAAGTAAATTGTTAGAACTCTCTTTCTAGCAATACCACATTAACCTCAATAACTTTGATTGCGGATTCAAACACAGTTGAATCTTGAAATAATATGTACGATGTTGTATCCCACTGACTACAATTACTTGCTATTTATAGGGTTAATTCTAAATGTTAACCTTACTTCCCGTACTACTCAGCTTCCTCAACCAAGGGAAAGCAAAAGGTGGAGCAGGTTAGTCTAGCATGTTACGGTAAATAAGTTTTAACCACATTTAACTAATCATTTCAGAGTTATACTTTCATAGTATAACATTTAAGTTGATGGAAATGAAACTATTTTGTTACCAAATATACTTTCATGGTCATATATGATTTATAAAACAGCTGAGAATTTTCATATTCGGAAAATAAGCACAATACAAACAAATGTAGAGTTTTCCTAGGAATATATCAACCGATGCACCTTTCTTAATTATTAAGGCTCAACTACTTTGTTGATGTAAAGCCGGATAGTAATTTAGTTTCGCCACTTCTTTTGTTTTTCATTTTTTTTAAAATATTTTTATAAACAAGAGCCAAATTTTAGAACCACGGATAAAAGTTCATATGTTTAACAAAGCCATTGTGAAAGTATTATGCATTGAATTCTCCCTATTACTAGATAAAAGAAGAGGTAGAAGAGATGAAGCCATGTTGTGAAGTGATGATGCATATAATATGTTTCCATATTAACTAAAAGAGCATATGGATGTATAAGTACAAGTATCATTTCCATTTTCTGTAGTATAAACTAAAACAAAAGAAACGGATAATAAAACTTTAGTATTATAAAAAAATGGTTCATGGATGTTCTTCAGTTTTTATGGTCTTTTTAAATGCTGCTTTAGGTTCAGTTTATGCAGGTAATGGTACTGTCAAATTTATTTTTAGGGGTATAACTAAAAATGCATGCACATTGTGATTCGCAAGCCCACCTGGGCGTGCATATACACTCGTATAAATTAAATCATTCAAATTAACTTTACATTATAAAATATACTTAAATCTAAATAAAATATATGATTTTTAAAAAAAAAATTAAGAATTGTTCTAAATGAATTAGACTTCATATGCCCAATAATGATCCAATAGGGTAAAATTTTTGAAATTCACCCATAACTTCCGCTGCGGGCTGGTCCAGTTCCAATAGAAAACCAGCTTGGTTTCTTGAATACTTGAAGAATTTGGCCTTACAATTCTTCTTGAAGTGGCGTCTTCACACTCACGTAGGTAATTCTATAAAGGGTATTTCGCAATATCCCACTTGGTTCTTAATATTACCAAGTATAGACATCATTAAAAGTATCAAAACTTATCATACTCTCTAGCGAGTAGTGCACTGGCTTATCATACGAATGGTTTAAGTGTATACCAGTGCCATCAAGTTTATTTTAAACTTAGTCGTCCCTTTGAACCTAGATCTTGGGATCTTCAGTCAACTAGGTAGAGTTTCCATTTTAGAGAAACTTTTAATTTATGGGCCTTAACTCTATTCCCATCGATAAGATATTAAACTTCTCTCTAGATAAACCTGTTGTTAGTGGATCCGCAATCTTATCATTTGATCTTACATAGTCAATTGTGATAACCCATTGGAGAGAAGTTGTCTTACAGTTTTATATCTACAACAAATATGTCTAGACTTGCCATTGTAAAGCTTACTATTGGCCATGCCAATAGCTGACTGGCTATCGCAATGTATGCTTATTGGAGGTACAGGTTTTCCTAATTAGGAATACCTTCTAAGGGATCTCGAAGCCAATCTGCTTCTTCTACGGCTTTGTCTAAGGCAATAAACTCTAATTCCATAGTAGATCTTGCTATACAAGTTTGTTTAGAGGATCTCCAGGATATTGCCTCATTTGCTAAGGTAAACTTTCCAGCTATGAATTTCTTCATGCCTGCATTTTCTGTTTTGTACTTCTTATCCAATGTCGTCTAGAGTTCCTTGGAAGTTCGAGCAGTACAATATACATTGTATAGACTGTTGTCGAGTCCATTGATGATGTAGTTCTTGCACATGAAATCGGAACTCTTTCAAATATTCAGGGCTTCTACTTTAGTTGCATCGGGTTCCAGTTCTACGACTATGGGAGCATCTTCAGTAAAGAAACTTTGTAAGGCCCAATGTTGTAAGATAAAACAGTACCTTTTGCTGTCAATGCTTGAAGTCCATCCCTTAGAACCTTTTTGGCCTTTCTCCATGAGACATCACCATTGTTGAAACCAAAGTTGCAGACTAATTGGTAGTTACAGTCTGTGTTGGTGCAGAATTGTTGTTTTGCTGAGACATCGTCGTCTATAGAAACAGTCAGCAATCAATATTGTTTTGAGTTTGTTGTTTAGATTATTATGCAAACAGAATTGCAGTAAATAGGGAGATACAGAGAACAGAGTATGTGATAAAATATAATACCGTTTTAGATTGTCCGAGTCCAAAATAATCTGTTTACTTGAAACAATATTACTCCCTCTATGGCGCGTAAGGATATCGAGTAATTATTTCACAAGATGAAACAGACATGTCTCCGTGTTGCTGCGCAATAATCATAGTGCAACGACGAACTCAAGAGAATTTAAGTAAGAATAGAGTTTTGTGGGAGAAGAAGAAGTGTAGAAAAACTAAGTATTTTTCCCGTTTTCCTTCTGCCTATATATAGGCACGGGGAAGTGCCTATCGGGTAATAGGTGCCTATTCGAACGGTTGCGACAGTTGAAAGGTTGCGATCTTTTGATAAATGAAGCGACGTTTTATTACTGCTGTTAGAAACGAGTTTTTGAACAGTCAAAAAGAAAAACATCAGGTCTGAACAACCAAGCTAACAACCAACTGCAAAGCGTTAAGTGGCTCTAATACACCTCAAACGCACATTTGCCCACGCCATGGGTGCGGGCTCAAGCGCGAGCGCACGCGTGCGGTGTGGTGCGTTGCACCACCCGCTAAGATGGTCACGCTCTCTTGTCTTCTTTTGTCTCATAGTAAATATAATAGTGATCACATCTTATTATATAAACATATGATGTTTATTATATTCTATTATGTGAGATTATTCATTTCAAGGCATTTAATGCTTCACATTTTTCAATTAAATGCTCGTTCATTTCTAACCGGTATTTCCACGGATAGTAGCCCTCTAAGGGGCACGTTTTTGAAATTTTGGATTATGTTAAGATACAAAACAGCGACGTCTCAACTAAAAATACCAATGAGATATAAATTTCATTGTAAACCCCAACAAGAAGTAATGTGGAGAGAATGCATTTTTTTACTCTAATTCTTTTAAAACCACTCTACCTTTTTTTTTAAATTTAAACATAATTATTTTGTATTTAAGTGGTGAGATAAATTTTAATGTGGTTGCAATACCATTCATTATTGCAGGAAATTCTTAAACCATTTACTTCAAAAGGTCTGTTCCTAATTTATCATCAAAGGTAACGCTTCACCTTCGATAAGTAGCCATACTCCAGTGGCACGTGTTTTTGACTGAATCTTTGCTCATGAATGCAGATTTAAATTGGATTTCCAACATTGGCGACATGAAATCCCCGTTAACTACTTCTTTTCACTCCCGTGATTGTCGTGAATACGCAGCATAATCCACTCTTTAACCATACCTGAACAATAGTCTTTGATAATCATCTTCTCTAAACGTGCCTTTTTCCTTGCATGATTTTTTATCTAGCTATCAGCAAGCTGGAGCATTGATTTGGAGGCTGTCTTTAATACACTGGTTGGCCTTTTATACAAACCATGGGCTTGCACTTCGAGCTTCCATCGTAATCGGGATGGATCTGGTTAATGTGCTTGATGGCCCAAAAAGACTGATATCAGAGGTGACGGATGCACGACATCAATATTCTTTGAGGTAACTTCCTAAATTGCTTCTAATACACGCAATAAATTTGCTATTTGGTAATTGGCAGATAAGTTTCTAAATTTGTTATGGTCTTTATATAAGACTGCATCCTGGATTTAGTACAGTAACGTTCACATAACAATGTCTTTATAACCCCACATGCTTACAGTATAAGCAAGGGTCCACCTGCCTATACTTTGTTTCCTCGCTTTAATTGTGAAGGGAAATACTTCAGGTTTAAACTCTGATGGTAGACAGAACTGTTAAATTGAAAATAAAAATGTTTATATGGGTCATTGAATAAGGAAAAATTGATACTAAATATAACTCATGATCTCTAAATTATCTGTGCTTGCTTCTTTTAAATTCAATTTCTACCAAAGTACAATTCCTAATCCTTGAATTTTCGAAAACCTATTTTGTATCAAATCAACATGTATGCTAACTACTAGGAATTGTTGTTGTCTCCGACCTTTATTCTCCGACGACATATCGATGACACTGAGCGAAACGTCTATATGAATGATTCAATCCTTCGAAGAAACCGTATTCAGTTTTTAGCTCCGTGTTTGCACAAAAAATGGACAAACACCTCAAAGTTGTAAGATTTAGTAGATCTTATGTTGTTCTTAGTGATTTGGGTGATTTATGCAAATATATGAAAAACAGGGGCTAAACTGTAAAAAAGACACGCAGATTTATAGTGGTTCAGCCCGAATGTGCCTATGTCCACTTTATATGTTATTTCTCTTTTCTTCTTTAGATTACAAGTACAAAGCTTTGATACAAGTAAAAGAAAGTTGTTTGAAAGTTCTCTCTGTGCTTGAGCTCTCAAAACTTGTCCTCCATTGTTGTACCCCTGCCCCTCTATTTATAGAGTGAGGCTGGGGGTAGGGGTCTAGGATGTGTATAGTTGCTAGTGGGCCTGGGCTGATGTGATCTGGTCTGGCACGTTTTGGTCCGGTTGCACTTGGTCCAGTGATGGTTGGGCTGGTGGTTGATCCGGCAAGGCATGGAAGAGGAGTTGGACCGGTAATGGGTGGAGTGTATGTTGGTTCGGCAGGAGGTGGTTCGGTAGGGGTTGGTCCGGCACCTTTGGTCTAAGGAGCTGGTTCGGTGGTAGGAAGGGAGATGGTTGGTTCGGCGAGGCCTGGAGATGGTTGGTTCGGCGAAGCCTGAGATGGTTGGTTCGGCGAAGCCTGGACCGGTGGTGAGAATTCAACCAACATTTACCCCCCAAAGTGGGGTATATGCTGGCATATGGCCTACTTTGTTTCCTTCCATTCGATCGATGAGCGCCGATCCAACTGGTCCGGCATCCTATAGTTGCCTATAAGTAGGGGCTGTAGACGTGCATTATTCCCTTCCAACCCAAGACAACCGAACCAGTCATTCATACCGAATCGAATCAGGTGATACATCCTTCTCTCGCCGAATAGCCCCTTTAGACAACCGAACGAATCCGGGTATTTCGAGTGCCGAATGAACTATCGTCCTTGGATTACCGGATGAGTTCGTGGATCCTGAGTGTCGAACCAGCATCCTCATTTGGATCACCGAATGTAACCCATACGAGGAATGCCGAATGAACCTTCGCATTTGTCCCACCGAACGAACCTTTGCATTTGTCTCACCGAATGAACCTTTGCATTTGCTTGTTTACATCCTCCGTTCTAACAGTACGCTTTTTATGTTGCAGATAAATGTCTCGAAAAGCAGAAACTCGATCAGACAAAAAGAAGTCCCAGGGCGAAGGAGAATCTTCCTCAGTGCCCCCTGTTCAGCCAGGTCCGGAACGTCATGGATCTACCCCGAGATCACTAGTGGACGGGTACGGCCCTCAGGAGCTTCTGAACTCCCCGCCCGATTGCTTTCCCAGCTCCCTTAAGGAAGAGCAGCTTGATGTCATCTCCCGTTCTTTCGGAATTGATAGGGCGCGAATGCTGTTGCTAGAGAGAGAAGCTATGCCATACGACCCTCCTGAAGGGTACTTTGCCTACAGCAGATACCACTGCATGTGTGGTGCCATTCCGCCTCTTAACGCTTGGGTAGCCAGCTTTCTCACATATCTAAAGGTGGCCCCATTCCAGCTTCAACCCAACTCCTATGCTATACTGGTGAGCCTCTACGTCATCTTCCAGAGGAAGTATGGTCGTGCTCCTTCCAACCGAGAGATCCGGTACTTATATAATCTGAGGGGCTATAAGAAGGGGTCCTCATACATCAGCTTGGAGTCAGCTGTAATTTTCAAGCCGGTCTTGGATCTGTATTCCAAATTCAGTATGTTCAAGAAGGAGTGGTTCTTCGTCAGGGACGACTCTGTTTCTATTCGGCGTTTTACTTCTGGATGTAAGTTGATGCTTTATTTATAATTTCCATTCTGATTGCGATGCTTCTTCTCATATGTTTTCATTTCCGCTAGCGACAGGTGGCTTTGCGGTTGTGGAGACTGACTGCCTGGTTCAAACAGCGGCTGAAATAGAAGCTATCCCCGGGAGAGATAGATCAGCTGCCTTCCTGATCAGAAACGCGACCCTTCTGGAGTATAACTTGATCCTTCCACAGCAGTCGGTAGTCAAGCTGAGGGAAACGGCGGAGGAGAGGGCGGCTGCTCAGGCTAAGGGAGGTGTCACGGTAGAGAGTGGCAAGAGGAAACTTTCACAAAACCTCCAGCCGTCGGAGGTAAGAAACTTAAGAGGTCGGACGGTCCTTCCCCCAGCAATTGTCCACTTACCCAGGGGGAGGAAGACGTAGAGGAGGAGAGAGGTGAGGGTGGAGGTGACCGGGAAGGTGGCGATGGTGGTGATGTCATCGGGGCCTTGCTTCCTGGGCAAGCAGGCGAGATTCAGGAGTGGACGGATGATGCATTCCACCAAGCTTTTGAGGGGTTGGACGAGGAACCGTCTTCGATAGAGAAATCCGGGAAAACTGACAAGGCTGGGACTGGTGCAAGCGAGCCTCCTCAGACTATTCCAGCCAAGGTGGCTCCGACGACTCAAGGTGAACTTTTGACTCCTGCGGACTCCATTTATGATAGGGACTTAGGAATATTTTATGACCCGCTCCCGTCCTGGAATGAAATCCAGGACTTATTGCAGTATCCTACTCCTCCCCAGGGTTTGTACAACTACAGATGTGTTTTCTTTCTTCTTTTATTTTTTAATTTACCGTGTTTTCTCGAATTATGGATCAATGTAAGCTTGTGACATTTGTTCTTCGTATCAGGAGCAAGCAAAACGGCCAAGGCCTCATATCTTCGGCACAGGCTTGAACAATACAAGCTCTCCAAAGCTTCCGCCAAGCCGAAGCCTTCGGCCCACCGTTCCGGGGATGTAGTCGGCTACCTTCCTCTTCTCGGGGTTATTGAAGAAGGTATTCACAAGAGAAAGAGGAGTCATCCCTTATCCGAACGTTTACTTGGTCCTCATCCCTCAGCTCAGCCTCTTCATGATATCACGGAGGAGGATACTGAATTCGTACTCTCTCCGCACCCGTCTGAAAATCCTACCGTTACTTAGATTGACCGTCCTGACTTAACTCGAAATCCATTTGCGGGTCATCCTGATCTGGATCCAAGTTCCCATGATATTACCTTTGATGAGGTTACCGGTGAGCATCTTCTTCCCCGCAATCCCATGGTACGGGTGCTTGATGAGGCTAAGTCCTTAGATCTTGATTTACTTACTACTTGGATAATTACCATGGGAGACGAGGCCAAGGCTAATATTGATCGGGTGGCGGAGGAGACTAGGAAGCTGATGGGGCATCATGCCCGGCTGGTTAAGGCTGGAGAGGAGATTGGGAGTGCTAATATCCGACTACGATTGGTGGTTTCGGATCAGGCCAAACAGCTTGCTGATCAGGCCATTCAGATCTCTCAGCATGAGGCTGCTTCTGGACGACTAAAGAAAACCATGGAAGAGGCTAGCCGGGCCGAACTGCGGAAAATGGAAGTTACTTGCAAGGAACGGATCGACATGGCTATCGCCACAGTGGACGAGGTTCGGAAGGCGGATCTTGAGCAGGTAGAGGAGTTGTCCGGGAAACTTGAGGCTGCAGAGCTTGCTCAAGCCAAGTTGAGGGAGGAGATGGAGGCAATGCGGGAATCCCTTCTGGTTGACTGCTCGAGATACCGATCAGAGAGAGATGCTGCCGTTGAAAGGTTGTCGGCTTCCGAGGCCCGGATGAGGGAGTTTGAGGAGAATGAGAGGATGATGGATGAAATGCTTCAGGACATGTACTTCCGAACTTGGAAGCAGAGCAACCTGTCCTGGATGGATGATTACCCTAGGGTCATGGCTAAGGTTTATCTTCGGGCTCTGGAGGAGGCTAAAGCGGATGCGGATAAAGAGGGTGGCGTGGCCTTTAGCATGGATGTGGTCACTGCCCAGTTTACCAAGGAGGAGAAGGTGGCGGTGAAGGAGGGTATGCAGTTGCTTGCTGCTGAGGAGGCAGGTGTGCAAGTAGAGGATGACGACCAGGATGGCCAAGAAGCAGGCGTTGGTAAGTCTTCCTTTTTTGAGTTTCCCCATTAACTTGGTTGCTTCTCACTAATGAATCCTTCCTCTGTCTGGACAAGTGGGCAACAGGACAAGGATAAAACTCCAATGCAGCCGGCCCCTTGATTATACCTGGAAAAACTCTTTTTGTGGATTTGACAGGGTTGTATATGTTAGTCTTTAAAACAGTAAAGTAACTTTTAGGTTGTAATATTTTGCTACTTGTAATAAATAGCTCTATTCTTGACGTGTAATTCTTTGACTTAAGCTGATTTTGTCGTCTTCTGAATGTTTGTTGCTATTTTGACATGTCGTATGAGAAATATAGCTATGCATATTCTTGTAATTAAATTGTGTTTGATGTCAGGTTCTTGTTTAAAACATAATTTCATGACTTGCAGTGTTAGCGTGAGGTGTGAACAAATTACAGGCATATATGAAAGAAGGAAATACCGCCCTTTATATTTTGCTTGTAGATGGTAGCTTTGAATATCCTGTGTGACCGAGTAAGGGATGCGGTCCAGTATCTTGCTGTGAGTATCCGCTTCTATTAGTGAGTGTCTCCTGTTTTGTGTCCTGCACTTCAGGGATTGTTACAGAGGATAGGAGAAAAGTTTCTTAAGTAAAATTGAAATATGTGAAATAGTAAAACTTCCAATCACGGAAGGCCTTCGATGTGCTTAAGTTCATGGCAAACGGGCTTTGTAGTCACTTTCCCTAGCTGTGGGTCTTGGAGACATTTGTCACCCATCTTACGCCTCCGCGGGGAGTTAATTCTTTTTTACCACAGCCGCACCTAAGACACATCGGAGCCGAGATCGCGCACAGTAACTACCCGGACCATTATGGCCCGTAATCGTGGGTATTATTCGATTTACTGTGGCCGGCTAGCGTGGGTGCCGATCGTCAACTGTGAACTGCCCCTGGCTGGCCACACCTTATGTTGGGGCTTATAGTCGGTTCACAGTTGTCGGCGAGCCTAACGCCGTAATGAGCTGCCTCGGCTATAGTCGGCCTTCTCGGTGGCTTATAATCGGCTCATTACAGTTGGCTTTAAGGGCCGTCACGAACAATGAGTTAACCCGCAGCAGAGGGATGCCGGAGCAAAAGTGTCTCATTGGCGAGGGCATAGATTCGCATAGTACCTGTTAGGTCTTGTCCAGGAGAAGTTGCGCTTTGGAGCGCCTTGAATGAAAATGCTATTTGCACAGGATTTTGTTCAACAGAAAAGGATACAGTTAACAAGCAGCCAAGATATGAAGGAACAAGTTAAAAAGAGACAAGTTTTTTAAAGTGGTTCGGCACGAAAATGCCTACGTCCACTGATTCTCTTTGTTAATTCACTTCATATGGGCAGTATGAGTTAAGAAAAGTATCGACGAAGGTGTTGGATGTTCCATGCCCTCTGGAACACCTCCCCGTCCACTGTTGACAAAATATAAGCTCCATTGCGAAGATCTTTATGAATTACATATGGTCCGTCCCAGATTGGATCTAGCGCTCCGGGGCGCGGGAAGATTCGCTCGAGGATAAGATCTCCTTTCTGTAAGCCACGATGCTTGACTTTGGAGTTGTATTGCACTGCCACTTTTTGCTTGTGAGCTGCTGCCCTGGGGGGCTGCATCATTTCTTCTTTCCTCAATTAGATCCAAAGACATGAGGAGGAACTCTTCGTTCTCTTCTGGGTTGTAGTGGATCCTACGATGGGAAGACACTATAGTTTCAACTGGGAGCATAGCCTCCGATCCGTATGCCAAAGAGAAAAGGAGTATGCCCCGTTGATGTTCTGAAAGACGTGTGATTGGCCCATAGTGCCGTAGGAGGTTCATCCACCCAAGCGCCCTTTGACTTTTCGAGTTTCTTTTTTATTAGAATTTTGAGAATTTTGTTAACGGCTTCGACTTTTCCGTTTGCCTGGGAATAAGCTACGAATGAGAAGCTTTTATGAATTCCGTGCTCCTGGCACCAGTTGGCGAACTCCTCGCTGTCAAACTGAAGTCCATTGTCCGATATGATTTTGAATAGAACTCCGTACCTTCATAGAACATTTTTGATCAAGAAGTTAATAACTTTTGCTAAAGATACTTTATTTTGGGGTTCTGCTTCCTGAGGGATGTGTTTGATTAAATAGTGATCCCATCGATTGAGAAGCAACTTGGTCTTCTTTAAATATGCTATGAGTCGTTCTTCTCGAGCCTGGAATTCTACTAGTATTTGATTTACAATAAGTTGAGAATCGCTATGAAGACACAAAGAACTGGCTCTGATTCCTAAGGCAAGTTCTAATCCAGCTATCACTGCTTCATACTCTGCATCGTTGTTGGTGGCAGTGAATCCTAACCTTATAGCATAGTGTAGTTCATTTCCCTTGGGAGTGATTATTACCACACCTGCCCCCGAGCCTTGTTCGTTGATGGCGGTGCAAGGATGGTAGGTGATATCATATTGACTTAGTTGAATGCACCATTTAAGTAGTCGCCCAGAAGCGTCGGGACGATGAAGTACCTGCCTTAGTGGTTGATCGGTCAGAACTCTGATGGAATAAGATCGGAAATAGTGACGCAGTTTCCGTGATGTGATTAGTAGGCAATAGGCTAGCTTCTCAAGTTTAGGATATCTGGTTTCTTCTTGTGCAGGGGGCGTTTGTATTTAACTTCGTCTTGAGTGGCCAGGAAGATGTTTTCAATCGTTTCATTTAAAGGAGTATAAGCGTCAAATCTTGGTCCTGGCTGATATGGACGCTTTTCTCCCTTCTTGCCCCCAGCATTATCCCTAGAGTCAAATCTTCGAACGTTTTTTGCTACAGCGGGCGTGTCGCCATGAGCTGCCTTATTCTGTTGAACTGATTGCCCCTCAACGGCAGCATCCTCGAGACTCATATATTTTCCAGCTTCATGGAAGAAATCGGGTAAAGTAGCTGGCTTCTCTTTTGTCAGCCTTCTAGAAAATTTAGTATCCGGATGCACACCACTACAGAGGGCCATTAAGATAAGCTTCCCGTCGGCATCTTGTACTGCGGCAGCTGCGGCATTGAATCGGGTTAGGTATTGCTGCAGCTTCTCTCCAGGTTTCTGTTTGATACTGGATAAGGAATAAGCGTCTTTGGGTTGTTCCACATGAATGCGGAACTGACTGATAAACTTTTCTTTCAACATTTCCCACGAGCTGATGGATCCCTGGGGTAAATGACAGAACCAGGAGGTAGCTAGATCTTCTAAGAATAGTGGAAAGCATTTGCATAGTACTCCCTCTGTTGCTCCACTCATGAGCATGTGCTGTGTGTATCTTTGTAAGTGTACGATGGGGTCGAAGGTTCCCTTGTAAGGTTCCATCGTTGGCATCTTCCATTCTCGGGGGGTGATAGCAATTTCGATATTGCGGGCGAAAGGGTTGGTTACCCTAGCGCCTATCCCTCGATCTCTTTGCTCCCGTTGGACGCACTCTCTGAATAAGCGTGCCATCCTTTCATCAGAACTTGGAGCAGATATAAAGGAATTCGGTTCTGTTCTGTGGGATTGATTCCGTCCAGACGACCTGTAGGGATGGTATCGTCTATCATTCCTCATATTTTCCAGTGGCTGTCTTTGATCTCCTGGGAGCATGCTAGGGTCAGCTACAGTTGGCCCTTGCCTTGATCTTCCCCCGCTGGGTTCTGATCTAAGCACTTCCTCGGGTCCAACTTCGGGCTGGACTCTAGCTCGGCCCCGTTCACCGGCGTTTCCGTGGTTAGGCAGTATGACAGGCTCAGCTACAGTTGACCTTCGTCCGGTACCTCCCCCGTTGGGTTCGGTACCAAGCGTTTCCTCAGGCCTAACTTCGGGCTGTGCTCGGTCTCGGCTCCTACCCTGGCTACTTCTGCCGTTAGCTCCTTTGAAGAAGGAAGATCTTGGTTGCCTCTGAGATCCTCCAGACTGGGACTCGCCCCATGATTCAGTGTTGCGGTTGGACTCTTCAGCATCCCTTAAGCGTGACATGAGATGATCCACCAAGGCTTCCTGCTGGGACGTGAAGCGGTTAGTTACTTCAACCACAACTCTGTTCAAATCTACCCTAGTAATTGCTGCAGGCTGTTCTGTGGCAGGAGTGGTTGGGTTAGCCTGTCCTTCATTTGTTACTGCTGCTGGAGGAGAACGATTTACTTGATCCGTGACAGCTGGATCTGAAAGATTGCTGGATGCGATGTTTTTTCCTTTGTTAACATCTTTTCTCTGTTTGGGAGGCATGTTTTCCAAGTGGCGAACGATGTTGTTAGGAAAACTGTTAAGTGGATGAAGCTGAAGCTTCGAGCTTCTAGTTCTCAGTGAAAGCACCAAAAATGTTTGCACAAAAAATGGACAAACACCTCAAAGTTGTATGATTTAGTAGATCTTATGTTGTTCTTAGTGATTTGGGTGATTTATGCAAATTTATGAAAAACAGGGGCTAAACTATAAAAAAGACACGTAGATTTATAGTGGTTCAGCCCGAATATGCCTACGTCCACTTTATATGTTATTTCTCTTTTCTTCTTTAGATTACAAGTACAAAGCTTTGATACAAGTAAAAGAAAGTTGTTTGAAAGTTCTCTCCGTGCTTGAGCTCTCAAAACTTGTCCTCCATTGTTGTACCACTGCCCCTCTATTTATAGAGTGAGGCTGGGGGTAGGGGTCTTGGATGTGTATAGTTGCTAGTGGGCCTGGGCTGATGTGATCTGGCCTGGCACGTTTTGGTCCGGTTGCACTTGGTCCGGTGATGGTTGGGCTGGTGGTTGATCCGGCAAGGCATGGAAGAGGAGTTGGACCGGTAATGGGTGGAGTGTATGTTGGTTCGGCAGGAGGTGGTTCGGTAGGGGTTGGTCCGGCACCTTTGGTCTAAGGTGCTGGTTCGGTGGTAGGGAGGGAGATGGTTGGTTCGGCGAGGCCTGGAGATGGTTGGTTCGACGAAGCCTGAGATGGTTGGTTCGGCGAAGCCTGGACCGGTGGTGAGAATTCAACCAACACTCCGCAATGGTACGTAATTTTTTTTCTCTTTCCCCCTTTGTTTGTCTTCAAATTTTTCTTGGATTTTTGAAATGATTTCTGATCGATTCTAATGGAATTGATCGCTGTTATAAACGGTAGGAAATAATGTAAGTTATTGTTTTATTTATTTTTTATTCTAATAATTTAAATCGGTCGTAGAATTTATTCGGAGGTTCAGTGATGACAATTCATAAATTTTATTTAAATAGCGATTGAGGAAATTAATTATGTAACTCTCGGTCGTTGTTTCAAAAACAATCTTAACTTAACCATGTTGATAATGAAAGTGAACAAAAGAAATACTAACTTTCATTTTCTTTTTCTTTTTCCATCATTATGTAATTTAGGTTTAATAATGTATCTTGGTGTTGATATTTACGATTGGAGGTAAAAAAATTATTGAGTCGCATGTTTTAAGAATTTGAGGCGTGCAAGGCGGACATTTTGTACGCTTCGTATGCCTCTTGCTAAGGCGCAAGCTTTGGAGGTAAAAAGCTTTTCCGAGAGAGCCTCAAAGTGTTTTATCTTCTATTGCATTGAGACGCTCTTCGATCGAGGCGGGTGTTTTCAAAAACAAAGATTCATACTCATGATATTACAGTAATCGTATGGACATAGCAACAGAAAACAGTCCAACATCAATTAAAAGGAACTTAAATTTTTAAGCTTCAGATAAATTAATTTTAAAATTTTCGAAAATTTAGAAAATTAAAAAAAAATTCAAAATCAGAAAGCGCAAACTAGCTTCCGCTTTCCATCAAGTTAACTTGCATTTTTCAAAAATTTTAAAATTTTCAAAATTTTCAAAAAAATTTAAAATAAAAGCGCAAACTAGCTTGCGCTTTCCTAATAGAAAGCGCAAGTTAACTTGCGCTTTTTAAATTTTTCAAAAGTTTTAAAATTTTCAAAAAAAAAATTCATAGTTAAAAAATTGCAAGCTAGCTTGCATTTTCTGTCAGAAAAATGCAAAACACCTTGCCTTTTCTAATTTTCAAAAAACAGGGACTAAATTTACATATTTTTATCTACAGAGACTTTTCTTATAACAATATCAAAAACAGAGACCTGTGACACTTTTCTTGTAAAAAAAATTGCATGTACTGGTCTGAGATGCAAGTAGAGTGCTGAAACCGAGAAGTAGTGAAGTGCTGGGCTAGAGCAAAATTGTTATGTGTTGAACTTACTTGTGAGCTTGCGTGTGATGAACTGAACAATAATGAACGTGATGGCTTACATGAACTGAAGCTAACATTTGAGCAAACTGAACTGACATGAGCTGAACTTGAGTGAACGGAGTTAAATGCTTTACATTTTGTGCAGAGCAAAACGGGAATGAGTGGTGATGGTTGTTATTGGAAAGCTAGTGTACTTGTAGTGTGCCTGAGTGATAATAGTGAGTGAGGAGCTTTGCAATCTGAAATAGAGATACTAATTTGGTGCAGCTGTTCTAGTGCTATAGAGTGCAGTAGAGTGGTAATTATAATGCAATGAAAGGCTGAGGCAGGGCAGAATCAGAATTAGGCTGCAAACATGCACTAAACTACATAAAACTCTGTCAAACACGCCGTGGTAGCAGATTGAAATGCTTCACACATGCTCACTATGTTACCAACTCACCATGAAAACTAGCAACATTGAAAACATCTATAATTCCTTACCTTAACTCCCTAGAAGCCATGCAGCTATAAGCGCATCCATAACATTCATATAAAGCTCTAACACAATTGGCCTACCCATAACATTCATTATATCTGGTTATGTCTCAGCCATTTGCAGAGCAAATCTATCACCTGATGTCCCTACGTATGAGTATTCTCCTTTATCTAAAATTGTACTACCATTGTTACTTGCTATTGTTATTATGTTGCTGTGCTGAGACCAATTGGGGTGTTTCTTAGGACATCTTTAATGTTATTACTTGAAATTCTACTTCATGCTGGCAGTGCAATATATAAAACATTGAATTTTCTTTCTTCTCTTTTCAGTGATTGATGCAAAAATATATTGAAATATCTGTTTTAAAAAGAAATATGTTGTTTATACACATCGACAATTTAAGGTGTGTTATCGGTTTTGTCCCTTTTCCATTTTCAAAATGCACAGGGCGTTTGTTTGTCCTCTCCATGTGAGGGAAATGGGGGTGAAGGGTGAAATTTGGGATCTAATACCGTCATTTATTGAAATCTAATACTGTCTGAACTAATTATTTAAAATTTTCAAACCATTTTAATGAATTTGTATATTGAAAGGGATCTTTTGTTCAATAACATCATAAGACTAGGATAAATTTAATTACAGAATCACTCATTTGAAAAATATTAACAAAAGCAACAAATTGACACTATTTCAAGTTGTTCTTTGTTTATTTTGATCCTATTTTATATGCTTATATGGAAGATAGCCATAGTTAAGTCTGGCCAAACTATACGGAAAATTGTATGGATTTTTCTTTATGGGTTATGAATGAGTGTAGCTTTGCTTTATATATACAGAAGATGTAATATGAGAAGGAAACTTTGCATTTCATATATGTTTAAGAATACAGAGTCCGTACGTGGAAAAAAGGAAAGGGTAACAGGTAACTTAAAAGTTAATATTCCATCGATTAGTTTAACCTACTAGGATTTTTGGTGATACAATATTTCCAAAATTAATAGATTTTGGAGATATTCTCAGTATTTAGTTATCCGTTTTGTGCATGAAGGAAATGGAAAGAGAAATTAACGAGATAGGGATTTGGAGATATTTGCCATATATATTTGATTGCCATATTTTATAAAAGGAGAAACAAAATGAATCAAATAGGGAAATAATTGATTGATGGATGGAATATTATCAATCAATTACATGGTAAAGCAATTAATGGAAATATTATTATTCCATGCAATTGCTTCATCCCTAAGTAACTTTTCTCTATATATAAAGAGAGGCATAGAGAAGGTTAAGATAGAAGAGGTAAGAGAACAATCTCTTGTTTATTTTTCTTCATTTCTTTTTTCTCTTCTGTAAAAAACTCTGTAACCTCTTCAAATAGTAATAAAGCTCTTCCCCATTAAAGTGGACGTACACTATCTCGCGATAGTGGAACCACTATAAATCTGTGTGTTCTCTCTTGTCTCTAATTTTTTTTTCTGTGATCTATAATTACCTATTTGTTCTATCACGCCAAATTGCAAGATCCTATTTTTCCACTGAGAGGGTTTGATTTCCCCCCTCTACAACTGGTATCAGAGCTAGATTCGCAAAGAAGGTGTTTTGGTAGAATGGCAGGAGGAGATGAAAATAGTACAAATAGTACTTTAGCGCCAGTAGTTGCTCCATGCGTCAGAGGCTCCTATGTGGCTTCAGGATCACAGTTGACGATAGAGAAGTGGAATGGTGAAGGAGATTTTGAAAAATGGCAATGGATGATGAAAGCATTTTTGAGGAGAAATCGCGTTCATCGGGTAGTATTTGATACAAAGACACTGCCTGCTGATATTTCATCAGTGGAATTAGAAGAGATGGAAGAATGGGCCTTTACTACTCTCCAGCTTGCTATGGGAAAGAATGTAATTTCTGAAATCAGTCAGGAAACCACAGCCAAAGGCATTTGGAAGAAGTTGGAGGACCTCTACATGAAGAAATCCCTAACTAACCGTCTGATCCTATTGAAGACTTTTTTCACTTATAAAATGAAGGAAGGTTCTTCAATTAAAACACACCTAAGTGTGTTTGATGACCTGTTGATGAAGATGAAGTCTGTTGAGTTGAAAGTTGATGAAGAACAGAAAGCAATGATTCTGTTGTGTTCGCTTCCAGAACGGTACACTGGTTTCGCTAACAGCCTTATCTATGGTAGAGATACATTGACATTAGATGATGTGAAGACAGGTTTTCTCAGTGAGGAGTTGAGAGATCAGATGAAAGAGTTTGGTGTTGGTGATAGTAGTGGAGGAAGTAATAGTATTTCAGGTTTATTTGTTGAGAGAGGTAGAGCAGAGAAGAAAGTGAAGAATTATAGAGGGCGTTCCAATTCTAGGAAGCCTCATTGGCGGAGTAAGTCAAAAGATGGAAGGTGTCATCATTGTAAGAAATCAGGCCATTGGAAAAGAGACTGCCTAGATCTGGAGAAGAAGACTGAAGGCTCTTCATCTATTGCGATGGAGAAAGATGATAGCGATTTATTGACAGCGGTTGTATCAGATGTTGCAGACCACTGGGTATTAGATTCTGGAGCATCATTTCACATGACTCCTAATAAGGATTATTTTTCTTCCTTTGATGCTAAAGAAGGAAGTTCCATCCTTATAGGGAACGATGCTACATGTAAGTCTATGGGAGTTGGTTCAGTTCGCATTCGCATGTATGATGGGATTGTTCGCACACTTTCAGATGTTCGCTATGTTCCTGGTCTTCGGAAGTCATTGATATCATTAGGCCAATTGGCATCATTGGGATGCAAGATAACCATTATCAAAGATGGTTTGAGAGTTTCTAGAGAGGCACTTGTATTGATGAAGGGTGTTATGGTAAGAAATCTGTATTTGCTGATGGGTACCACTGTTCATGGAGAATTATGTGTTGGAGTTGATAGTTCTAAAAGTTTGGATGCTACCAAACTTTGGCATTTGAGACTAGGTCATACTTCGGAGAAGAACTTAGAGTTGCTTCGTAAGAAGAAAAGGATCAAGGGAGAAATCTTCAGCAAGTTGAACTTTTGCAAGGAGTGTGTATTGGCAAAGCAAACCAGAATTTCTTTTGGTGACGGTATGCATACTTCTAAGAGGGTACTTGATTATGTGCATTCAGATGTTTGGGGGCCATACCCTACTGCTTCCATTGGTGGAGCTTATTATTTTGTTTCATTCATTGATGACTACTCGCGCAAGGTTTGGGTGTATGTAATGAAAGCTAAGTCGGAAGTATTTCAGAATTTTAAGGTTTGGTTAGCTCTTGTTGAAAACCAAACAGGAAAGAAATTGAAAATTCTTAGATCCGATAATGGTGGCGAATATGTCTCCAAAGAGTTCCTCGACTACTGCAGACAACGCGGTATTAGAAGACATTTTACTACACCTGGTGATCCGCAATCCAATGGGGTTGCTGAGAGGATGAATAGGACTCACCTTGAGAAGGCCCGTTGCTTGATATTGACTGCGGGTATGTCTAAGGGTTTTTGGGCTGAAGCTATTTCGACTGCAGCACATATTATTAATCGGATTCCGTGCTCAGCCATTGGTGGGAAGATTCCAGAGGAGTTATGGAGAGGTAAAAGCACTTTATTAAGTTATTTTCGTATATTTGGATGTCCAGTTTATGTTCACAACACAGGACAAGATAAGTTGGAGCCTAGGGCCTCCAAGTGTGTTTTTCTTGGTTATACAGATGGAATAAAAGGATACAGAATTTGGAATCCAGTTACGAAGAAAGTTATACACTCTAGACATGTGACTTTTGATGAGTCAGCAATGTTTAAACCTTTGGAAGGTTTATCAGACGGTTCAGATTCAGTTGATGAGAAGGCCGAAAAGACCGAGATTCCCAATTTTCAAACCCAAAGTACAGCTATTACTATTGGCAATAGTGATAGAACAGTTGATGATACATCACATGATAATCCACAGATTTCCTCTAGTAGTGATGGAGATGGTCATGAAGCTAGAGAGGATTCAGCTCAAGGTGGAGCTCAAGATGGAGCTCAAGGTGGAGCTGAAGAAGAGTCAGGTGACATAGTCATTCGGGCTAGTCAGAGACCAAAAAGAGCTCCAATTAGATATGGAGATTGGGATTATGCAAATTTGAGCCTTGATGATCAGTTTGAGTATGCTTTACATGTTGTTCATGATGAACCATTAAGCCTTGAAGAAGCCATGAAGTCGGATAATAATTCGAAGTGGAATTGTGCTATGGAAGAGGAGATACAGTCTTTGCAGAGGAACAAGACTTGGGATTTGGTACCACTACCTCAAGGAAGCCGAGCCATAGGTTGCAAGTGGGTGTTCAAGCTGAAAGACGATGGTAGATACAAGGCAAGATTGGTAGCCAAAGGGTTTTCACAAAAAAAAGGGTTGGAGTATGATGAAATATTTGCTCCAGTTGTTAGACAAACTTCGATTCGAATCCTACTTGCGATAGTTGCTGCTCACGATTTGGAGTTAGAACAGCTTGATGTGAAGACTGCTTTCTTGCATGGTGATTTGGAAGAAACCATTTACATGAAGCAGCCGGAAGGATTTATTGTAGATGGAAAACCAGATTGGGTATGCAGGTTGAAGAAATCTCTTTATGGTCTAAAACAGTCGCCTAGACAATGGTACAAAAGGTTTGATTCTTTTATGCTTTCACATGGTTTTAATCGTAGTACTAAAGATGCATGTGTTTATTTCAAGCATTTAAAGAATAGTAATTGGGTGTATTTGCTTTTGTACGTGGATGATATATTGATTGCTTCTCAGGATAAAGCTGAAGTTGATGAGTTGAAGTTGAAATTAAAAGCGGAATTCGAAATGAAAGACCTTGGAGAAGCAAAGAAAATTTTGGGGATGGAAATCCAAAGAGATAGAAAGCTTGGACTTTTGAGACTTACTCAAAAGGAATATATTAAAAAGGTGCTTGCTCCGTTTAGCATGAATGGAGCAAAGGCTATCAGTACACCCATGCCTTTGCATATATAGCTTTCTAACAAAGGCTCTCCGATCTCAGAAAAGGACAAGGCCTACATGAAAAAGGTGCCTTATGCGAGTGCGGTAGGTAGCTTGATGTATGCTATGGTGTGCACTAGACCTGACATTGCCCAAGCTGTTGGATTGGTGTAACGACCCTAGATTTTTATTTATTTAGATTGATAATTTATTGAATTTTTTAATAAAAAAATTTGTAAAGTTAATTGAAAATTGGAGCGAGTTTCCCCAACTTTATAATAAATTTTGTATAAATCAATTTAAATTTAAAAATATTGTATATTGTGTAAATTTGTGTATATATGAATGTATATGTAATGTATGAGTAAATTGGTATATATATATATACATTGAATTTAAAATCTTAAATATAAATGGTTTGAAAATAAATTTTAAGTATATACATTGACACAAGTATAAAACAAATAAATAAATAAGTGAATTTTTAATGTATTATTGATGGCTAATATATAGAAAACATACAAAATTTTAAATATTTGGGTTAGAGATTGAAATAGAAATGTATACAAGACTTGAAGATGAACAAGTAAACAAATACATATGAATGGCTTGCAAGTGAAGGTGTATATATATACAGATAAGTATGAGAATAAATATACGTATGAAAAGAAAACAAAACAGGTTGTACAAAAAGAAGATAATAAATGTATCAAGGTGTGAATCAAGACAAAGTAAAATAATGAACAAAGAAAAAAAAAACTATATATATTCAAGTATAAGTAAAAGCTTGCAAAATGAAGAGCCGAAACAAAGCAAGCTAACATGATAACAATAACCATAACTACTTTAAACCAAAATTCTTAAGTAAAATATTTTATACTCTATAACAAAATACATGTTGCAGGCCATCACTTCAGTACATACGAATAGAGTAGGGTAAGTATGCTTAGCATCTAAGTCAAACAAAAATAAACTTGTGTAAGATTTCTAAGTACATAAAAGAAAAAAGTATGGGTTGTTGTAGACTTGATAAGGAGCAAAGCATTTAATGCTATATCTCTAGTACACAAGACATTTCATTTCCAGCTTCTTTTTGGATAAAAATCTCTGATATTGTACATGGCAATATCATCACCTTGTACAAAAAATAAAACATCACCTGTATACTTACTTCCTTACATAGCAATTTCCATTTCAGTTCGTCCTCAAAAACATAGCTAACCAGAAGCTTAGAAAATCTGAAGTAAACAAATCATTTAACTTAAACAAAATTCAGTTTAAACAATAATACAATCAAAGAGGATTAAAGAGAAAGCATCTTTCAAAAATCTGAAGTTCATTCCAGTTTCCAAAGTCATTTGCAAGTTCTCTGTCTTCAATCTAAGGTGAGTAACTTCACTTTTAA
Source organism: Allium fistulosum (assembly GCA_030737815.1). Lineage (NCBI taxonomy): Eukaryota > Viridiplantae > Streptophyta > Magnoliopsida > Asparagales > Amaryllidaceae > Allium > Allium fistulosum. The sequence continues at coordinate 1,359,625,878 of CM060902.1, read as the reverse complement.
ATTTGTGCATGTTAGTGTTGTTGAAATGAATTTGGATTGTGTGAATCTGCTGTGAATATATATGTATGATGTATGTATGCTGTTTCTAACAGAATTTACTCTGCTTTATAGTTCCAGTTCCTCAGTTGAGATTTAAATTCATTTTCTCTGGAACCAATGGTTGTTAGGACTAAGTTTACAAACACAACATGTTTGATTTAACATAGATTAAGGTTTAAAAATTTTATTTAGACAAATTAAGCATGAGTGTCTTTGTAAATTTTAACCAACAGTGCAAATATATATATAAGTAAAAATCCAAACTTTGAAATTCATGTATCCAGGATTGTAATTTGAATCCTTGTACCCAAACCTGATTTTTAAAGTCTGAATCAAAAAAATTTAGACAAAGATGGAAGGAGCAGTTTGGGTTTGCCTGTTTTTCCTTGTTTTGGTGAATTCTGGTGATCCACTTGAAGGTGGAGGTCGGGGCTCTTCTGGTTGATGTAGGAGTGAGCGTAGATGCTTGGAAAAATGGGTGATGGCGATGAAGTTCACCAAGGAAGATGCGGCACTAGGTTTCCTTCTAGAACCCTAGTATTGGGTGGATTTGATAAATTGATCACCTCAACGTGTAGAGTTGATCGAGCGTTTCCCGTCTTTGGGAAATGGTTGCGGGGGTATTGGAGAAGTCGTGACCGAAGTCGTTGATTTTCTGGTGGTCGGAGAAGGGGGATCGAAGCAATGGCAGGTTTGGTGACGAGGTCAGTTCGAGTTCCAGGTTTGACTTTGATCCCGAACTCGATTTGGAGAGGAGTAAGGGGGTTCAGGTGTTTGGAAATTAGAGCATGGAAGATCGTCGACGTGTGCAGCGTCGCGATGTCGCCTGAAGTTGGTCGGAGCTTTCGTGCACGTGCACGAGTTTAGTAGTGCCAGCCGGAGGGTTGTTGTCGGGAAAGGGCAGAGGCAACTCGAAGTTTTCTCGTGTAATTTGTATGTTTTACTCGAAGTAGAGGAGGGTTGGTCTTGAAGCATGGTTGTCTTGCTTGCAACAGGCTTCAGCAAAACTGTTACACAGTTTTGATTTTTCTCAAAATAAAAGTTAAAATCTTGTTTAAATGAAAGTAAGTTCTAAACTGAGATTTAATTCAAGTTTAAATCTGGTTTCGGTAAATTTGAATCTCGGTTTTAAAAATAAATAAAGTTTTTTTTAAATGTGTTTAACTACTTTAAAAAGGTTTAAGTGGTTTGAATTTTAAGGGGAAGTTGGAATTGTAAGTAAAATTTAAAAATCAGAGATTTAGATCTGAATTCAAATATAAATTTGAATCTTAAATTTAAAATGAAGTGTAAAAGTGAATTTTGAAAATCAATTGTTTTAAGTACTTTGTTAATGAAAATTTGATCATTTATAAGAAAAATATCCTTATCTTTAAATAAATGAGGGTTTATGATTTATAAATTAATTTATGGATAGTTAATGATTTGAAGTAATTAATTTAGTAATTAGAATCATAAATTAGAGATTAATTAATAGGTTGTTAAAGATAAATTAATTTGTAATTAATCCAAGTAAATTACTTAAGAAAGGTAATTAAAGAATTGTTAATAGTTAATTATGGTCATTAACCAAGATTATTTAAATAATTAATTAATGTGATAAATTTTTAACGATTAATTTAGATTAATTAACGATAATCATTTAGGAAATTGTGTAAGTGTAATTACTTTATGGTAAGTAATTAAAGGATTAATTTCTTAAAATAATTAATTGAGGGCTTAATTAAGCATGTAATTAGTTTAAAGGTTAATTTAATAAATATGATTAATTAAGAATGATTTAATTAATTAAGTGTTTGATTAATTAATTTATATTAAATAATTTGGAATTAATAAATCAGAATTGGATAATAAATCCATAAGTAAATAAATTTGATTGGAAATTAATTGAATTAATTAGGGTTAAACCATTAATTAATCCTGCTTATAACTGATTATTGAATGTTGACCTTACTTATGAATGAGTGTATTGTATGAGATGCCTTGAATTGATTGTCCTATCTGATCTATGACATTTTATTCTGTGGATTGAGCTGTGTGTAAATTATTCATTTATTTGTGATACACCTGTTTATTATCTGTGAATCTGTGAATGAATGATAAGCGTTATAGTTATACCGCTTATCAACTATATTTCTGCATTTTGATCTGTGATGATTCATTGTGTTGCACTATTGTGTTAAACCCCTGGACTACACTTTTACACACACAAATATGGATTTCACGTGGAAATCGGTTAAATCACAGATGATTTAAATTTAATGTTTTTGAAATTGAAATTTTAATTTCAATTGATTTTGAAATTGGAAATTTGGGTTTAAAGTGAAAAGCTTTTGAAATGAAATTTCAAAGATAAAAGTTATTTTGAATAACTTAATCGAGTTTTGAAAATTTAAATAATTTGATTTAAATTTGAATTCAAGATTTGAAATTGAATTTTATGACTTGAAGCTAGGGATTAAAGATGCTGTACAAGTTATATATATGGGTTAAACCATTTTAAATGTATTGATTTGGGAATTTGAATTTAATTCAAGGGATTTAACTCGTGTAAATATAACTGGATTTTTCCGAAACGAAAACTACTTGTTTTCAAATAGTAAAAGCTTTCACAAAAGTAATGAACTTCCCATTTGTGTTGAAAGAATTTCAAGTTTGAAATGGAATTGAAATGTTTTGAAAACTATGAAAAGAGTCTTTGATTTCAAAGACCGGATGAGTTAATCTAACTTGAAATGGAATTGTTTTAAAAGACTATGAATGAATCTTTGGAAATGAGTTTTGAAAGCTATAAGTTAAATCTTGACTTAAAGATTTAACGAGTTAATCCAATTGAAATGGAAATTGATTTGGGAAATCTGTGAATGAATCTTTGTAAATGGGGTGAACTTTGTGAATTGGATCTTTTGTTTAAAAGATTAAAGTGTGGAAATTGTTTAAACCATTGAAGGTTGTTAAAATGAATCTTTTTGTTTAAAGATTTGAAAATGGTAATTTGTTTTAACCATTCGAATGAAAAGTTTTGGGCTTTAAGCTGTGATTTAACTGAGACCCCGGTATCCATATGATTTTTAATTGCGCTCGTTATTCGGTTTAGCCGGGAGAGGACCTTTGTGTCATATAACCCATTCCGAATAGTGTTACGACGATATGGATAGCATTTGAAGACCGGTGGTGAAGACCGGGTATTTGCGAGAGCGATAGGATGACCTATCGATTGTCTCTGCACTGAGTATCTACGGTATAGAGATTCCCTAAGTGATGGGAAGTCCGATCAGGATTGTGAATACTCGGATTGCAAGGGCTTCTTTGGAAGTGCCTTTGGTTCTGTTCGAACCCGGAACAGACTTGTATGGTTGTGTGTCTGACGTTACACTTTGAGATGTAAAGCTGGTTTCTATCAAATACATTTCTGTTGGTGGCGGAGAATTTATTCTCTTAGCTTAACACCCTTCTCTGAGACGTACGCGCTCAGAGGTTATGTAGTTGATGGTTACTAGTGATACATTCCCAATTTGGTAATGTGGCATACGAAGTGCTGCTGATCATTTGATTGATCAAAGCGTTGCTTTGTGGAAAAGCGTGGCTTTGTGGAAAAGCGTGGCTTTGTGAAAAAGCGTAGCTTTGTGGACGAGACTACGTCGAGCCTCACAACCCGGTAATGGTCGAAACAGGAACATTGCGGCAAAGGTTTGTAGGGGTAGCGCCCCTAGGGTATGTCATTTCCTTATGGATAAAGGGTGGTATCATGGTATGGAGCCCAGATACTTACTCATGTGGATACACTTTATTTATTATGTGTGATGTTGGTTACCGAGCGCTCGGATAAAGGTCGGTGACGACCGAGGGATGACATAACTCGTGTGTTAGTTACCTAGTTATAGCTCGGTTAGAGCGTGAGGTAGCGTCGGCCTTTTGTTTGCGGAGATCCGGTTAGGTTCTCGGGGCGTCTTTCCAGAGGCGTTTCCATTTCGGTAAGGAAGTTCCTTAGCCTGATCATTTGTTGGAAATCCAAAGAAACAATACGAACCCTATACGGTTTTAGTTGTATTACCTGCTATGGAATGTGGTGGTAACCTGCTATTGAACGTAGTAGCTATAGTAGGCATACAATAATGGTTGTATGCTGGCTAAGATTTATATTATACTTTCAAAATGGTTTTCGATACTATGCACTAATGATAATAATATCGAATGATTTTGCGTAGTAAGCATTTTTGACTATCATAAGGAAAAATCTCCTCCAATTCTGCAATTGCATTGTGTGTGTGGCGGGAGGCCTTATGGTAGTTCCATTTTCGAAAAGCATTGTGGATTTCAATGTTTAAAAGCCTTTTGTGTTTGTTTGAAGATAAATTGTTTTGTTGCTCACACCAGTCCCATGACTGACCCGGAGTTTATTGTTCCCTTCCTAAACTCTGGGTGCCCACCATTTTCCACACGGGCAGTCTAGAGTTGGTTTTTTCAGATATTCAGATTTGGTAGACTATTTGGAGCTAGTTCAGTTCTTGGAGTTCGTGGACTGACGTTGCTTATCTTGGAGCATTCTATTGGAGACATTCTATCCGCTGCTGGTGTTATCTATTTTATTTCCGCTGCTATTTCTTGTATCATATCTCTGATGTATATTGATATTCATTGTATCATATTGTATCAGATTTTGTATCTGTCATTATATCAATGTTATGTAATTGATATATTCTTTTTCCGCTGTGTTGTTATACTTAATGGTGTTATAAGCTCCGGAGAACCAGATTCGGCGTTTGAATCTACGGCATTTTGAGTACAAGCGAAGTACGGATGCCGATTTTCGAAGGTCGACTTTTGGGTCTTTACAATTGGTTAGTAGATATACAGCAAATCCGGGAAAATCGCATTGGGAGGCAGTGAAGTATATTTTTAGATATCTTATAGGAACATCAGATTATGGTCTTGTCTTTGGCGGCAGAAATAAAGATTTCAACTTGATTGGATTTTGTGATTCAGACTATGCCGGAGATAGAGATAGAAGGAAGTCAACCTCAGGCTATGTGTTTACTCTTGGAGGAACGGCTATTAGTTGGAGAGCGAGGTTGCAGACTATAGTTGCTTTGTCTACTACAGAGGCAGAGTTGATAGCTGCAGTTGAGGCAGCTAAGGAGGCACTTTATTTGAAGAAGTTGTTGTGTGATTTGGGCTTTGTACAAGATAATTGTTTGGTGAATTATGATAGTCAGAGTGCAATTCATTTAGCTGAAAATCTGGCTTTCAGCTCTAGAACAAAGCGTATAGAGGTAAGAGAGTCTTTCCTTATCTCCATGAATGAAGAGAAGTTAGTTCGCCTTCAGAAGGTTCATACAAATGACAATGCAATAGATATGTTTACGAAGGCCTTACCTGCTACTAAGTTCGAGCATTGCTCGAACTTGATTCACTTGATGAAGTGCTAGGTGCCACATGGTGGCACTATGGGGAAGAGAGCAACTTGGTTGAAGTTAAGGGAAGATGTGGCATTCTTCTTGTATGAAGAGATATGGGTTATTTTCTTTTGGTTGCACAATGTCTGCCTTTTTTCTTTTGTTTCCAACACTTTGTTGATGGGCGGTGGCCTTGCCGGAGTTCATTAACAAAGTGCAATGAGGGGTGGCTTTTGCAGGAACTCATTGGGAAGCATTCATTTTGGAGTATCTTGGTTTGGAAGAGATATTGTATCAAGGTGGAGATTATTAGGATTTTTGGTGATACAATATTTCCAAAATTAATAGATTTTGGAGATATTCTCAGTATTTAGTTACCCGTTTTGTGCATGAAGGAAATGGAAAGAGAAATTAACGAGATAGGGATTTGGAGATATTTGCCATATATATTTGATTGCCATATTTTATAAAAGGAGAAACAAAAGGAATCAAATAGGGAAATAATTGATTGATGGATGGAATATTATCAATCAATTACATGGCAAAGCAATTAATGGGAATATTATTATTCCATGAATTGATTTATTTATATAAATCAATTGCTTCATCCCTAAGTAACTTTTCTCTATATATAAAGAGAGACATAGAGAAGGTTAAGATAGAAGAGGTAAGAGAACAATCTCTTGTTTATTTTTCTTCATTTCTTTTTTCTCTTTAGTAAAAAACTCTGTAACCTCTTCAAATAGTAATAAAGCTCTTCCCCATTAAAGTGGACGTACACTATCTCGCGATAGTGGAACCACTATAAATTTGTGTGTTCTCTCTTGTCTCTATATTTTTTTTCTATGATCTATATTTACATGTTTGTTCTATCACGCCAAATTGCAAGATCCTATTTTCCGCTGAGAGGGTTTGATTTCCTCCCTCTACATAACATTATTTACTAATTTTTCATGACATAAATAACTATCTACCAGAATGAAAATTAGGACCAAATAATATAAATGTGATGTGAGTATGAGTGTTATTTGTGTGTGTGCGTGTATCATAAATAATCTTGTGTTTGCTTCTTTCGACTCCTAAAAGTTAAAACATCCCCCTACGTTTCAACTTTGACTGTAATCTTGTACAATTTCCAGTATGTGTCCAATGCTATGACTAACTACTTCACTTATTCTTTGAACACGCCTATCATTTCCAGGTTTATAATGGATTTATCCGGGCAGATAAAGCAGTTAACTTTGGTTGAAGACGCTAATCAATGGATCTTGTTCTGGTCTCAGCATAGAAAGCGATGTGCAGTTCATGTAATACGTGGAAAGAAAAGCTTTGATAAAAAAAATATAAAAAGAATTTGTTCGGCTTTCTAATGAGCGGAGCGGCGTGCTAGGAAATAACGTTATCTATCTATAATCTATATCTATACTTTTTTCATTATTTTAAATAATTGTGCTAATTATTCGTACTTTGACTTAATAAAAAGTTTTACCCGCTATTGTAAGATTTCACAGGTTGGGAAATAATTTCTAAATGTCTTATAAATCTTTACTTGTTGCACTAATTTTTGGCGGACAATGCTGGAATAAGCAACAATAATATATCATATATGCTATTTTGTAATTTCATCTAAAATTCAAAAACCAAATCTACTTAATTTATAAGAAATACCTGAGGCATATTACCACGAGGAGTCATTTGTTCTTCCGCTACATTTTGTTTACCATTGATGTTCTGTTAAAAAAAATGTTAGACATGCACTAATAAACTTTTAAGTGCATATCAATTACTCATTAACACAGTGAATAAATTATAATTTACAGCCATAAACAAATCAGAGAGCTCTTTCACTTGAGCTTGCAAGGTTGTAATTCGATTTTCCAATTACGTACTTTTTTTGAACTAATCATACGAACTTCGAACTGAGTTGGTGTAACCCCAAAACCTAGCCTTTTTATTCTACCTCTGTGTTCATAACCAAAAACCTTCGACACTCCATCTTCATTCAATAATACTGTTCCTTGAGAACTTTGAGTGTTTTTATACTCTTTTATCTTAGCCTACAAATTCGAAATTATCCATTTTTCATATGTCGCAATATTCAATGTAAGGTTCATATATTAGAGACAATTCTCAAAATACATGCCAATTAAAATATATCAAATTCAACTTGTTAGAAATAAAAAAACGAAAAAAACAAATTGATTAAAGATAGGGTACAGTGGAGTCAAAGTGGAAAATAGAGAAATAATTTGATTTACTATCTATCCTTACTATGCAATCGGCGACAACAGAATTTGGTGGTTCTCCATTTTCCTTTGTGTGGCCTCTACATCACAAATTCCGCTACTGATATCTGATGAGCAACCACTTTCTTTTTTCTACAAAAAGAGCTTAAAAACTAAGTACTAAACCGTATTGGATAATTTTTTTTACTGATAATGAATGAATTTTATAAGTTATTTTTTCTTACCATATCATCTCCTAATCTTGCATACCCCTTTCGACTCACAGTGTGCAGAATTGTATTCATTGCTCATATGGATTTGTATTTATTGTTTGTCGACTACATAAGAGAAATTCATTAAAATTAGGTATAATAAAATGAATTGAAATTTTTTCAATTGTAGCCATCAAAATAAAACCAACCACTTCAAACTCTTTCGTCGATTTCTCGTTGATAAAATCATTCCACTCTTGAGCACTTTTAATATTATCTGGTTTTAACATGTCTAATTTGTTGGAAGCATCGGGACTCCTTGCTGCAATTTTTATAGCTTTAACTAGCCTTGACTTTGACTATTTCCATCGCAGTCCCAACATATGAAGGAACATATCTTGGTATATGTCATCCAACTTGAATCTTGCCTATACAGTATGAATAAAATCTAAATTGCATAGTTACATTATGTATAAAAAGAAAATCTAAATTGCATAGTTGTTGAATCCTTTTATTTTGATTTAGTCGAAGATATTGTCATATCTCTATTGACAATTTGTTTGACAATTTATAAACAAAAGAGACCAAATTACAACTTGCATTTAGAGCCCAAAAGATTAATAGGATCGATCCTGGGTTTAAATAAAATCTTAAATTAATTGACCATGATAGATAAAATTCAAATTAACCATTATTAGGATCGATCTTGGGTTTAAACATATTTACAACTAACAAAATTCAAATTATTATTTACTGTTTCTTACAATTTAATATATACGTGAAGTTACTTGAATTTAGTACAAGTTGTTTCCTACAGGTTTCAGGTCTCTACAGATTTTTCTATATATCATGTTCAGTTCATTCAGTATATTTTAGAAGGTAAAAAAACTGAACTTAAAATCGATGTATTTTTTCTATATAACATGTTTTAGCTCTCTACAGTTTTGTAGTACCTGAATACATGTCCATAGATAAGCCCTCAATTTATTGTCGACTTTCTTCCAATTGCTAATGGTCATAGGTACCATCTCCCTTGCTAAAGTCCCAAGATAGAATGATAAATATATGGAATTTGGACCAATAGGTTTATTTAGGTTATTGAACTCAATTTCAACCTAGTCATTCAGTGTCAAAGAAAATAATCTCATCATTGTTTTCCCTCTTTTTCTCTTAGTTTTGACCATGTTCGTCGCTTCGAAGGAAGAATCTAAATTCGTAGGTGAAGCAAACCTTTGGGGATTAGTAGGAGTGATATATGGATGAGAGGTTGAATTATGAGGATTGGATGATTGTGTGGTAGTGACGTTTTGAAGGGGAGTTGAATCATGAAGATTGGACGTGTGTATGGTAATGACGTTTTGGAGGGGAGTTGAATCAAGAGGATTGGGAGTATGTGGTAGTGGCGTTTTGGTGGGGGGTTGAATCACGACAAGGAATGATGGGTGGAGGAATTTCACCGTGTTTGTGTGGAGATTTTCTAACATTAGCATTCACATCTTTAAGAGTAGAAGCAACTTCAACTTCAACATCTTTCATTTTAGAGATTCTAATACCACCGTTAGCCTCTGTTAGACCACGAGCAGCTACAAGGGCAGCAAGACTTTGCTTCTTCGATCTTTTCTTTTCTTGCTTCCAGCTCTGGAATTATTTAAAAAATATATAACATTAGTAAGGGTATACAGCATACATGGAACGGAAAATAAATATAAATGTCTTAAATGCCATGTCCTTTAAATAGTAGTAAAAGTACAGGATTAAGAACTGAACTGCTCATGTAATTGTGAGACTCATGAAGCAAATGAGAATATGTCATGTCCTTTAAATATTACTAAATGTACTTGTAAAAGTACAGGATTAAGAACTAAACTACTCAAGAAGCATCATTCCTTAGAAACATAACAAATGATGCAATAGAGAAAAGGGATAAAGTAGCTTTGGACGGCGTCATTTAGAAGGTAAAAAACTTCACTGACAAACACCATGTCGTATTCTTAGTCCCTGATCATTTTCTACTTTCCCTTGAACTGTCTTTATTGTTTCTTTATCCTTTAAAAATTAAATATGTACAGCAGCATATTTTTGGGTCGATAGTGTTTTAGTATGATGTTAAAACATGCTCGAACAGATTTTATTTACCTTACCTGAGACCACATAAAGTGCACTCTACATGCATGTTAAAACATGCTCCAGCTTATTTCCTGGCGAAACAGCATATGGTATAATGCTAAATATAAATGTATGCTAAATAATTTATGTTTTGAAGCAGTGAACCCCAGTTACCTTCTTCCAAAATTTGAAACTAAAATAAAAGTAAGATGTAATGAACATGAATTCAGCAACCAATATAAAGACTGTGTGGAACATTGGAAAATATGGGAATATGACTACAAACGATGAAACTAAACATTAACAACTGTTACAACAAGTTCAATTAAAATAGTTGAAATGCATAATATACAAAGTTCAAAACAATTATCTCTCCTTGATGTTGCTCGTTCTTACCCATTGATGCAACAAGTTCAACCTTCTTTTACCAAATGATCAACCTTACGTAAAAAAATTAATACCATACTAATTAGTATAGGATTGTTTTGATATGTATATTATCAAACAAATATATAAACAACCATGTGCGATACGATTTAAAATTGCTTTGATACACTTATATCAAAACTCAAGTAAATCAATATGTGATTTGATAAGTTGTATTCTTTCGATCCGTAGAGAAATTTATTCATGGATTTACATTTCAAAATGGAGTTAAACTTTTGAAATCAGAAATGGAGAAGGGTATTTTAAAGGATTTCTTAACCCAACTTAGAACGAAGGTCTTTATTTTGTGTTCAGACTACACATATGAGACATAACTACATAACTAAACACTCTAAGGCATACGACTACATTTAAAACAAGATATCAACAATGAATGCTTATTCATACCAAAATGCCACCGCATTCCTTCCTTATGTAACTTTCATCCCTATTATCAACATCTCTATCATTAAGTAGCGACTCATCTAGTGGTTTACTAGTTGAGTTTTGCTCCTCCCCATATTTTTCCAATTCATGAAAGCCTCTAGGAGGTGCTTTCAAACAACATATATACCAATTTGAAGAACTACTTTCTCTAGAGAAGAACACTTGTACAGATTGTGTTGCTAAGATGAAAGGTTCACTTGCAAATTGATTTTGCAACTGATGTAAATTAACTAATGTAAATCCATCTTCAACCTTAACTCTACGATAAATATTTGCCCAATTACACTTAAACAAAACAACTTGAAATAGATGGTAGTCCAACAACAAAATCTCACGCAATATGCTATAAAAAATAATTTTCTCAACGGACCCGTCTGCACGAATAGTATTCATCTCAATGGAAACACCGCTATTTTGCGTAGAATTCCATAGTCTTTAGTATGGAAACTTCGTCCATTGACAATATAGCCAGTATAAGAAACTACTGGCGATCGAGGCCCATACGAAAGTCATTTTATAATTTCATTAACATCTGAAACATTTCTCTCGTCTTTAACATGGACATATTTAATGTTGTATATAACATATATGACGATAATATGTGCATATATGAAGTTTAATTGTTCTAAAAAGGAAAATATAACTATTTCAACCTTTTTTCCAAACCAATAACTAAAAATCTCTGAATGCAGTTTTGAAAATCCTACACCATCTTGTAAAAGCTGAGGGTGCAAACATTTCAACTCCTCCTTGTGCATTCTAGACACGCAAAGGTACAAGTTAAAATTTAATTTCGTTCATATAGAATGATCGATTTGAACTTATACTTACTCTATGTATAGCTCCACTTCATCGGTATTGAACAATACATATCGATGAGCAGCATCAATCACCTCCTCAAAAAGTAACATGGGTTTTCCTTTGGTAATAGGACGTCCATCGAGTATGGAATCACTTTGTTGCACTTCATTCCGATTTTTACTTTCTCCAAATTCATACCCATCTTCAATATATCTAGCACAATACTTAATGCGTTCTTCAGTAGAATAGCGCTCAGCTATGCACCCTTCAGGTCGCGTTTGATTTTTAACATAACCCTTTAGTATTTTCATAAACCTATAATCAACATATGAGCATAAAACTCTTTCACAAGTGCATATTTTATTAAACGTTAAGTATTCATAAAAAATTTACATCTCAAATGGATACATCCACCGATATTGTAGCAGTCCATAAATTCTTGCTTCCCTCCTCAAATGTACTGTCAAATGAATCATGATGTCAAAAAAGGAAGGGGGAAAGAATCTCTCAAGGTCACACACTGTTAATGCGATTTGATTCTCCATGAATTCTAATTTATCTCTATTAAGCACTCTTTGGCATACGTCATTGTAAAATAAACATAATCGCGATAATGTATTCCTTATACCTACATGCAAAATCCCTCTCAATGCTACAGACAATAGTTGTTGCAGCAAAACATGATAATCATGGGACTTAATACTTGAATTTTTCCCTATTTTGCAAAACATTTCCCAATATTTGAGCTATACCCATCTGGAACCTTTAAATTCCTCATCCTATCGTAAAAGATCTCTTTTTCTTGGTATGTTAAGGTGCACGGCTCAACCGAAAGTAATACTTTACTTCCAATATCTATAGGATGCAACTTCTTCCTTATATGAATTGCTCCCGGTCCCAAATCCAGCGACCGAAGCTAAAAGAGAGCAAGAACAACAAGGAGAAATCATAGGTGAAGGTAGCGAAGCTTGCCACGATGATGTAAATGTAAGCCATGAGCCTTTGGTTGCGCAGTCCAAGGATGACCAACAGTTTGTTCTGAAAAAGAGGTTCATCGTGAAACTTTCCAAAGTACAATCTTCTACGCAGCCCCCGTCAGCAACAACTGTAGAGAAAACTTCTTCACTCCCATTTGAAGATGCCTTTGCTGGTTTGGGGTCAATTCCTACCAAGTTTATCTCTTTCAGCATTGGTAATATGAGCCTTGAGGGTCTTGCTCTCCTCTCCGCTTTAAAGACAATATACCTCCCGTTAGTATGGGAGAGATCACTCCCATAAGAAAAGCTCCAGTACACGATCCGTCGGGGAGAACACTAGGAGACTCACGCACACGTGCACTACACTACACTTGTTCATGTCCTTCTCTGTTAATGCTGACTTGCTCCTGCTTCATTTGTAGGATCCATGGGGAGGAGAAAGTATATGTTTCAGTCTTTGGAGGAGAAAGTATCCCGACTATATAAGCATCGCCTAGGCACGTACCATCAGGGTAGCTGTCGAGATTCTGAGTTCAGCTATTGGTCTAGCCATGAGAATGGCAGTCGTGATAGAGACTACCCGTCTCATGACTCTGCCTCCTGATATTGTTCCAGGTCTAGGTCACCTCCACCAAGCAACTCGGATAAATATTCTGATCGCCGTGATGAATTTCAGTCAGGTGATGTTTCTCATGCACCACCTTCAGCTTCCATTCCTATCCAACGCTTGACATCAACTCATACCAGTCGATCTTCTGATCGTAGGCACCATAAGAGCATTTATGAGGCCTCTCATCAAAAGGCTAGTTGGAAATCAATCGAAGCTCTGGTTGTCATCATGGAGCAACAACTCGCTACTGATGCCCGAATGACTGAGCTGAAGGAATAGTTCTCAGGTGTATGCTTTGATGGGCTCATGTTTATGGCCAACCTAAAGAAAATTCCGGCAAAGGTCAAAGACGCAATAGACGCCTATGTCGCAGACTCTTATAACCAGTATAACGAGTGGAGATGGGTAGCTAAGAAGGTCTCTAAGGTTTCGAGGGAAAGAAAACTTGAGATCGAGAATCTGAAACTCTTGGAGATGCAAGATAAGAGGATCATTGCTCATCTTGATGCCGAGGTTGAAAACTTGAGAAGATCACAAGCTGAAGCAGAGAAAAAGGCCGAGGAGGCGAGGATGCTATCAAGGCACTCGAGTGCGAGAGGACCAAGCATCAAGATGATATAGAGACTGCACATCATTGAAATCATGACTTAGTGCTGGAGAAAGAAGCTTTGAACAAGAAAGTACATGAGCTATCATCTATGCTCCAGAGCGAGAAGAAGCAGAAAAACGAGGCTCTCCAAAAGGCTCAAGGGTATTGCGAAGAGCTAGCCACTGCTCGTGAGCAAAGGGACAAGGCGGTTGAACGTGTTAGAGACTTGGAGGTGCTTTTCAAAAAAGAGGTTAACGCCGCAGAGAAGCAAAGGATGGAGAGATTCGAACTGATGCTCATCAAGTACAATGCTAATGTGCTCAAGTTCCGTAACTTAGAGTGGTTCGATGATGATTATCCCAGGACTCTAGCTCTTGCCTGAGAACAAGTTATTACAGAGGAGAAGGAATTTCTGAATGGTGGTGAGGTAGATCTGGCTCAGTTAGAGAAAGAGATCCTGGAAGGAGATGAACCTAGGGTTCTAAGAGAGGATGAGCTTATTCTTCATCTAGAGCTGGCCGTTACAGTGCAAAAGGACTTAGGCGAAGGCTTCGGATCATCACCCCCAAATGCCACTACTAGGGACACATCCAGACCTAAAATTGCTCCTGACTCATCCCCGGTCCCGGGATATAATCTAAATCAACCCCAAATGCAAAGGCCCGCCGGCCTTTCTTCCATTTTGGAAGGGAATTCCGACGACACTCCGACCCACACTGTATCCCGACCTAAAGGATGTATCTTGTTGATTTTACCAATATTTGAGAGAGTCTGTATGTCGTCGATTGACATCACTAATATTTTTTATATCTCTCAAGTTTCAGATCAACCCCGTGTCATCTCTTTTCCTGAAAAAGGCCTCTAGTCGGGACAACAAGCACCTATAATAGAATTGGTGACCGTGACTACTTCAACAATAGTCCTGAGTATTCCAATTGGCGAGACTCCTGGGCCTGACGGACGGATGATATATGCTTTACAGAATGAAGGGATTAGTGAGATTCAGGAAGCTCGGACCGAAGAAGATGTTGTTGTTACTGGATTCTCCAAGCCCTTGTCGGGTCCCACCATGAGTACGCTTAAGCAAGAACTTCTCCTAGCCAAAGATATCAAGTTATAGAAGATAGAGGTTATCCCTCTTATTTTGTTTATAGCTTTGCCTGGTCAGGCTGCTTCGTTTCGGTCACTCTTCCTCCACCTGGGAACACCTAAGCGTGCTTACTGGATCATCGCAAATCACTCCGTCTAAGGGTTTAGGAAGAGGCAGGAGGAAACCTAATCAAGTTATACCTCCTTTTGGGGAAGAGAAGAAAAAGTATAAGAAGCAGAAGCATAAAAAGTGATTGTTAGTTTGTTCTGTTTTTGTTGTACAGTTAGGCACTTTCTAGCTTTTTTGTTTTTTGGCCGGTGTTGTGCGGATTCGGCTCCGCTTTTGCCTTTCAATTCCAGTGTGAAAAAACTTATACCTTTTCTTTCTTTTTAAGCCTTATTTTGACTATTAATAACAAAGACTTTTGTTTTGCCAAATCGTTGTGTGAATTTGTCTAAGTACTTAAGAAATGCACTTTCCATTATATTTACTCGCGATTCATTTCTTTTCATGATTATGGTCGGACTAACTTACTAGAATGTTTCGTCATTCGTTGTCCTCTTCTCGTTCTAGTGAACACAAAGTAATCGTTCAAGTGCCAAGCTCTGGGCATTGGTTAGGGTAAGCCATTTAATATAACGGTTCAGGTATCCTTTTCCAGGATAGTGACATTCGATCACGCTAAACTCCTAGCGCTGGTTTAAGCTAACTACTTAGGATTGTAGTTTGCATATCCTCATCTAGGATGTTTACCTTTGATCACTTCTTGCTTTGGACGTTGATCAAAGTTTATATGTAAGATCCTACCTTATCTCGGGCATGGATCTTCCATCTTACCTATTATGGGCAACATGTTGGTGATTGGATGGTCATGTCGCATCCATTTTGAATTATACTCCTGACCTCATATCAAGGGTAAGATTTAGCAGATGGACGATCAAATCACATCATATTTGGGTTATACTCCTACGCTCACATCAAGGACAAGAGCTAGTTGGTGGATAGTTAAATCACGTCCTACTTGGTTTATATTTCTACCCCCAGATCAAAGGCAAGAGTTAGTTGGTGGGCAGTCAAATCACGTCCTATTTGGTTTATACTCCTGCCCCCACATCAAGGGAAAAAGTTAATTGGTGGACAGGTTAGATCACTCCCTATTTTGTTTATACTCCTACCCCCTACATCAAGGTAAAGAGCTAGCCATCATCCATCTCTGTGCGCCAAGAATGGTGAACCCCGAGGGTCTGGTCATAGACCATAGAAGTTTGGTTGGACCTAACTTTGAGTAACTGCATACCTTCATTATATACATGAAGATTCATTCGAGTCGATCATATTCACAACTTTAAAATATGTAAAGACAGATACACAGATTCGAAAAGCCACTTCATTTATTGAAAAAGGAAAATGATAGGTTCTGTCTTATTACATGGCTTTATCCAATTATGTACAAATTTAATTCTAAGTGAAATAGCATCGTAAGTGTTTGCTATTCCACACCCTTGGGAGTGAGGTCCCGTCAGTCGTTGTTAGCCTGAAAGTGCCATCTACAAGCTTTTGCACTAAAACGTATGGACCTTCCCATGTCGGGCCCAAGTTTCCAGGGCCTGGGAGGATTCTTTTGAGAACCAGATTGCCAACTTCAAAGGTCCGATTCCTAACCTTGGCGTTGTAATATCGGGCGGCTCGGTTTCGGTATGCACCTATACTCAAGTCAGCTTCACCGTGCTTCTCATTGATTATATCAAGAGATTCCAACAAGAGTTTCTCATTCACCCATAGACTGTAGCAAGTCACCCAATGAAAAGGTACTTCCTATTCAACCGAAATCATATCCTTTAATCCGTATGCTAAGGTGAATAAAGAGTGGTTAGTCATTGACTTGTGGGTTATTCGATAAGCCCAAAGTACCAATGGAAGTTCACCGACCCACTTGCCCTTAGCGTTTTCCAACTACTTTTTGGGAATGGACTTCATAATCTTGTTCACAACTTCAACTTGTCCATTCACTTGGGGGTATGTCACCACAGCAAATCTCTTCTCTTTGCGATTTCGGTGGCATAAATCCTGGTGATGTCAAATTAGGTCTCGTTGTCAGTAACGATTGCTTGTGGAACTCCAAAACGACAGATGATATTTCAAACCACAAAGTTGATTACTTTCTTTGTAGTAATTGTGGCTAATTGAATCGCCTCAGCCCACTTGGTGAAGTAATCAACTGCGACGATGGCGTACTTTGCACTATCTTTGGATATCGGCAATACACCGATAATATCAATTCCCCAAATTGCAAACAGCCAGAGGCTGACCAATTGATTAATCTCCATTGGTGGGGCTCTTGGAATCTTCGCAAACCTCTGACACTTGTCACACTTTCTAGTGTAATCATCTACGTCTCGGTCGATAGTTGGCCGGAAGTACCCAGAGCGATAAATCATGTTCGTCAGGGTTTGCCTCCCAGTGTGGTAGACACATGGCCCTTCATGAACTTTTCTTAAGACTTGTTTGGCCTCTTCGTTGGTGACACATCGTAGCAGCAGGACTGAGAATCCTTTCCTATAAAGTGCTCCCTGTTGAAAGATATATCTCGAAGCTTGGGGAAGGAGCTTCTATCGTTCGCTCTTCCTATCCGAAAGGATTCCCCTCTGCAAATAATTCTTTATTGGAGTCATCAATCACTCTTTCTCATGCTTTGCCTCCATTATCCAGTCGACATCCATATGGTCGATGCTTGGAGCCGACAATACTTCCGCCAGAACCGGATCCATGAGTTGTGCATCTCCAGAGCTAGCCAGCTTAGCCAGTGTACCGGCCTTTGCATATTCCTCTCTGGGAATATGCATTATTGTGTAATATTCTATGTCACTAAGCATCTCAAGAACACGGTTTAGATAAGGGGCTAGTCTCACTCCTTTTGCCTGAAACTCTTTCCTGACTTGGCACACCACCAGTTGGAAATCACAAAAGATGTGTAAAGTTTTAACTCCTAGTTCATTGACGATTTTGAGTCCCACAATCGACGCTTTGTACTCCACTTTGTTGTTTATTGCAGGAAAGTCGAGTCTTAAGGCATAACAAATTAAACGTTTCTCGAGAGTGACAAGTACAACTCCAGCACCGGGACAATGTTCGTTTGATGCACCATTAGAGTACATCTTCCACCTAGCATTTTGCTTACCACTGCTCTTCGAAGTATCATCTCGCGTAGTGTAGATAGCTATGAAGTCCGCCAAACCTTTTCTCTAACCATATCTTCCAAGTGCTCTCGGTCTACAGGTTCAGTTGAATTGCTATAATCGGGGTCCACCTCAAATGTTTGGCTCGACGAACGCTATCGAGTAGGCTCTTGATACCCAGGATCTCCAGACTTCGGGAGATCCATTTGTCCAGTGGTCCTTTTGTTTGATTCTTGTGCATTACATCATTAGCAGTAGCTCGATATTCCAGATTCTGGTCATCAACAGCATGTCCAGAGGTCACATCCCCGCCACCTTCCAAAGGGAGAAGTCCAGCACCATCATAAGTTGGATCGGTACCAATCCGTCCTCTTAGATCGGTACCAATCCACAAACTCGAGCCACGAGTTTGTTTCGTCCTTTTATTTGAGCTTCATGTTGTGTTTTGTGTCTTCTTCTACCTGTCTTTGCTCGGATGATGAGAAACTTTCAGATTCTAAACTTGAATGATCTAAGTCCTTCCTACTCCTTTTACAGCTGCTCTGACTTAGTTCATTCAGCGTCCTCAAGCTCTGTTGCATCTGTTGGTTCATCACATTGTGAGTCTCCTGGAATAAATCCTCCATATGGTTCATCACACGATCCATCACTGTTCGAATGGATTTTCTTTCAGTTAGAAAATTGTCGAATTTAATGAAATAAAATACTGCAAGCGCACGACATATAATCGTAGTACCTATGCGAGTACGGGCCGATCCTAGGAGGAAAGCAATAATTTCAAAATTACTCAATCAAATTATCCCAAGAGTTTGAAAATGTGTTAGCTAAAAAGTGTAAAAAATCTAAAGAAAAATTGGAATAAAAACTATGAGATTAAAAGATAATTTAGAGGTAAATCCACTTTCACTTTCATACAAATCAACACAAAATAAATTTATAATCTCTCTTTTCTATCACATGTAAAATTAGTTGATGTATTTATTATAAGTATGGTTTATTTGTGGTATTAACTAACACAACTTAAACCATCAAACTTTAATATATCATCCAAACTCACTTGTCAAATCTAATGAAAATGATTATGAAATTAAAAATAAAATCTAATTTAAGCATGATCTATTTACCCTTTTTGATCAAGTAACATAGAATATCAAATTTTGATTCTATTTTCACTTTCATTATCAAAATCAATTAGTTGGATAATGTAACTTGTGTTTATATTTGATTAAGTATAGCCTATTTGTAATTAATAACATAGGCTATCAAATTCATTAGTAAACAACAAACTTCCATTAACATCAAAATTTACATTAAGCACCAAAGAATAGATCATAAATGAAATCATCATGTTGATTTTACATGATTCATGAGAGCTTCATTACCCCTATATTGAAGGGGTTTAGCTTTTCGTATTTGAATTCATTTCAACATAAATTGATTTCAACATTAAAATGTAATTGAAAGGAAAATCTAATAAAAAGAGAGCTAATTAAAAAGAAGTAGAAAGCTAACTAATTGCATGAAAATAAATCTACACTAATTGCATAAGATATATCTAATCTACTAACATGAAATAGAAAGAGACATGAAATAAAATAGCATAGAAAAAGAGCATGAAATAAGAATGCATAAAATAAAAGAGAATGCTAAAAATCCATTAAAGATAAGAGAACTTTTATTTCTATTTGGTGGCTACAACTATGCATAAAGATTGAGATCTATTACATGAAATGTGAGAGGGTATGTATACAAGTCTAAAACCCTAATTTATTTTTAGAGAACTGCCAAAAATGCTCGTGACTTTGTAGGTGGCCTCCAAATCAACATTAATGTTTAATTAATCTCCCACTAACATGTGTTTTTGCTTTTAAATGTGGTCCATTAGCAAGTGAGTACATGGGCTCCTCATGTTAATTTAATTTTTTATTTTCTTCATTCTTTTGACTTTCAGTACTTATGCATGCATATATCTATTAATCCTCCTCTAATTTGCACTCAATTTCCTACAAAATTAAAATAAAATTATGCAAATAAATTTTCTCAAAATATATGCACACACAAAATGACCTTTTTGCCCAAATGTAGATTAGTGAATGATGATTTGAAAACACTTTTGTATTTTGGTTAAAACATGTAAAAATACCCTAATATGTTCTTTATTTTAATAAAAGAAGATTAAATATGGGAGTAAAAATATGCATCTTACATGCATATCAAATACCCCCACATTTATCTTTCTATTCGTGCTCGACTAAACTAAAACCAAGATAAATCCACTTTCGTAGAAGCACGATTACATTGAGCGTATGCAACAAGTCGTTAAATCTCTAGCCCTAGTAGGACGAGTGTTGTCTCATGAAGGTTTTTAGCGGACTATCCACAAAATCCAAATGAATATGCAAAGTTCCTAATGCAAGTTTTATTTACAGAGATATGAATACAAGTTTTTATTTACAAAATAAAGAACTTACTTTTTAAATTGACATGAAATAGTAATATACAAGCCTCGGTGATCATCAGAAATTTCAGTCTTTTACTAATCAAAACTTGTAACAAAAAATTAAGTTATCATCACAATTGGACTCATGCTTGACTAGTTGTTTCGGTTGATAACATAGCGCAAGTACGAAATAAATTCTTTAATTGATTGTCAAAATTTGCAAAGTAGTATCTTCATTTATTTTTGTAAAACAAGTCAAATCGGTAATGTCAGGATAATCCTTGAGTTTCAATTGATTACTCTCTCTTTATTTGAAAACAATATCAACATTATTATAATTTACATACACCTAACTCGGAAAATCGTGGCCAGCTATACAATCCATGCACTACCTTGCAGAGAAGAGTACGAAGCGTGACAAGTGTATACACTTATATGTGAACACCTGACTCTAGGTGTTTATTATTATTATTATTATTATTATTTACATATACATACACCTAACTCAGAAAACTGAGGCCAGATATACCATTCATGCACTGCTTTTCGGGCTTACGTGAGAAGTGCACAGACCATGGCGGGTGTGTGTACACTGACTCTAGGTGTTTTTTTTTTTTGAGAATTTTTTTAAAAGACAAGAGAGGGTTATGCAAAATCATCTTAGCACCACTTAACTTTAAAGATTAAAAACATTAACGCATGTACTTTAAATCAACCGGTTTTTAAACAATGACTATAATTTAGAATAACTTCATAATCATCACCAATGAATCTCCCTATATACCAGTTACGCCATAGTTTCTTGTAATTTAAACTTTTTTTTATTCGTTTGAGTTAAGAAATTTTTCAAAAATTTTAATCTCATGACCAAAAATGTATGCTTACTCTACTGTGCCTATTCAAAAGCAAACTATGATGCAAAATTTTATTCCTTTTGGAATTTTTTTAAGAAAATTAAAATGTATTTTTTTTTGGTTTTTTTGGAAAAAAAGGAAAGAAAATGCAAAATCAAAGCATGTAAAATCAAAATAAACACGACTTTCCCCATACTTGATTTTAACCGTGTCCCCACACTTAATGTATGATATAATGAGTGTTAATGAGATAAATATATACATATTTACAAGAGAGGGTTAAAATTCCTTACTGGACGTAGTGTGGCTCATAAAGAATCATGAGCTAGCTCCTCCTCTCGGTCACTTGCCAATTCCAAGTAGGGCTTTAAATGATGTTTAACCTTAAGAATCGATCCATCCCTAATATTTTCTATTTCTATCCCACCGTGTGTAAAAACAGTACGTACCACATATGGTCCTGTCCATCTCGATTTTAATTTCTTAGGGAATAAATGAAGTCGAGAGTCATACAAAAGAAATTTCTGCTTTAGCGAAAACATTTTTCTTAGGATTGACTGGTCATGAAAAACTTTTGTTTTTTTCTTGTAAGTTTTCGCATTTTCATACGCATTGTTTCTAATCTCTTCTAATTCATTGATTTGTAATTTTCTGTTTTTGCCAGCCTTTTCAAGATCAAAGTTTATGTTTCTTATTTCCCATAACGCTTTATGTTCAAGCTCCACTAGTAAGTGAACACACTTTACCATATATTAATCGAAAAGGGACATCCCAAGATTAGTTTTAAAAGTAGTTCTATAAGCCCAAAGAATATCTGTCAATTTTTGTGACTAATCTTTTCGATTTTTATTAACAGTTTTCTCCAAAATCTGTTTGATTTGTCGATTTGAAACTTCGACTTGACCACAAATTTGAGGATGATAAGGAGTGGGAACTTGTTGATTATTGAGTATTTTTCATTAAAGATCGGAAATATTGATTAGAAAAATGGGTTCCGTTGTCATTTATTATCGTGTGATGTGTGCCAAATCTAACAAAAATGTTTTCTTTTATGAATTTCACAACTACTTTGTGATCATTTGTTTTATACGGAACGGATTTAACGCATCGTAGTCGATGGCAAGGAGAATGTAAAGATATCCGAAAGAGTTAGGAAACGGTCCCATAAAGTCAATTTCCTAAAAGTCAAGATTTCGATCGTAAGGATGGAGATTAAAGGCATCATGTTTTGTTGTGATTTTTCCTAACATTTGACAACAATCGCATGTTTTACAAAACTCGAACGCATCTTTGAAAAGTGTAGGCCAATAAAAGCTACATTGAAACATCTTTTCTGCGAAATGTCCACCAAGTGTTTAGTCATGATAGAATGAAAGAACACTCTTGATTTCGCTATCCGAGACACGTCGTCGAATGATTTGGTCGGAAAATACTTAAAACAATTATGTATCGTCCCAATAGAAGTATTTCACTTGGGAAAAAAAATTATTTATCTTGTTTAGACCAAAATGAAGGAGTTTCTTTAGCGACTAAATAGTTCACTATATCGGCGAACCATGGATTGATGGAAACTGGAAAGAGTTGTTGGCTGGGAAAGTTCTCATTGATAGGTAAAGAAGATGGTGCATTTGGAAGATGAGACAAGTGATCAGCTATGACATTGTCGGATCCTTTTTTATCTTTGATTGTAAGATCAAATTCTTGTAGTAATAGAATCCTACAAATCAAATGAGACTTAGCATCCTTTTTAGCAAAAAGGTACCTAAGAGCGGAACAATCAGTGTAGATCATAATGTGTGAGCCTATCAAATAAGGTCGAAACTTTCTAGTGCCAAAACTACGGTAGAAGTTCTTTTGCGGTGGTGGTGAAGTTAAGTTAAGCATCATTCAAAGTCATACTAGCGTAGTAGATGACGTAGAGGATTTTTTTGATGCGTTGTCCTAGGACAACATCAACTGCAAAGTTAGAAGCATCACACATTGTTTCAAAAGGAAGACCCCAATTGGGCGAGAAAATTATTGGAGCAGAAATGAGTTCATTTTTAAGACGTTCAAAAGAAGCAACACAATTAGAATTGAAATTGAAAGGAACATCTTTTCTCAAAAGAGTAGTCAAAGGTCGAGCAATTTTGCTAAAGACTTTTACAAAGCGTCGATAAAAGCCAGTGTGTCCTAGAAATGATCGAATGTCCTTAACGGATTTGGGAATGGGTAGGTTTGAAATGACGTCAATTTTTGCTTTATCTACGTAAATGCCCTTATTTGAAATGACATGTCCAAGGACTATGCCTTGTTGACCATATAGTGACATTTTTCCCAATTTAAAGTTAAATGTTTCTCTTTACATCGATTTTATAACTAGCTTGAGATGATGTAAGCATTTAGAAAAAAATCTCAAAAGATAGAGAAATCATCCATGAAAACTTTTAGAAATTGTTCGATCATGTCAGGGAAGATGCCAACCATGCATCGTTGGAAAGTCGTAAGGGCATTACAAAGTCCGAATGGTACACGCCGATAAGCAAATGTTCTGAAAGGACATATGAAAGTAATGTTTTCTTGGTCTTGGGAGCAATTAGAATTTGGTTATAAATGGAATAACTATTAAGAAAACAATAGAATTCGTGGTCGGCTATCCGTTCAAGCATTTGGTCGATGAAAGGAAGAAGGAAATGATCTTTATGTGTTGTCGAATTTAATTTTTAATAATCATTGCAAACACGCCAACTCGTTTTAGTACGAGTTGGAATGAGTTCATTAGCGTCATTCGTGATAAAGAGTCCGGATTTTTTAGGCACGACATGAATTGGGTTAACCCACGAGCTGTCGGATATGGGATAAATGATATCGTTATCAAGGAGCTTAAGAATTTCTTCTCAAATCACATCTTTCATTTTGGGGTTAAGCCTTCATTGCGCATCACGAATAGGCTTGGCTTCGTCAATTAAGTAAATGCGATGTTGAATAACTACAAGGCTAATACCCTTAATATCGATAGTGGACCACCCAATTGCTTCATTATTTTTTGAAAGAATTGAAAGAAGAGATGCTTCTTGGTCAAGAGAAAGTTCAAAAGAAAATATGAAGGGAAAAGTTCCATTGTCATCTAAGTGTGCGTGCTTAAGGTGAGAGGGTAGAGGTTTGAGATCTAATTTAGGAGATTGCTCAATCAAGGAAATCGGTTGAGTTTCGAACTCAATCGTAAGAGGTTCGAATGGAAGCATGTCTACGATCTCGTTCGGCACATTTTGAAACAAATATTTGTACTCCACTTCGCGTTCATTATTAAGATCAATTGTGTCGTTTTCATTAATAGTACTAACTTCCAAAGGGTGGTCGAATCATTTGATTGATTTTCTAAAGGGGGAATTAATTTAAAGGACAAAAATTTGTATATTTTTAGCCTCAAGGACACGACCTCAATATTTTAACCACAAGGACAAACATTCTCCTAAAAATTATTCTTAAGGACAAACATTCTTCCAAAATTATTCATAAGGACAAACATTCTTCCAAAACTGCTACCGAACTAAAAACTGATACCTAAAAACTGCTACCGATAACTACATACTGATACCTAAAAACTGCTATCAATAACTAAAAACTGATACCTAAAGAAAGTTGTCCTTCAGGCTAAAATACTGAAGGTCTATCCTTGAGGCTAAAATGCTGAGAAATTTTGTCCTTGATAATAATTTCTTGTTTTCTAAATTGAAAATGTCAATATCTATGGTCATGCTACTAATGGAAATTCTCATTGAATCATTTCGATAGTAGATCAAAGCATTCAAAGTGGTTGAAAAAGGTCGTTCTAAAATCAAAGGAATTTGACTTATGAGATTATTTACAGGTTGTGTTTCTAAAATAATGAAATCGGCAGTGAATATGAATTCTCCTACTTTATCAACATATCCTCAATCTTATCTATTTGTTTTTTTACAGAACGATCGACCAATTGAAGGGTGACTTTTGTCGGTTTAAGCACACCTAGACCTAGTTGCTGGTAAACTGAATATGGAACCAAGTTTACGCTAGTACTTAGATCTAAAAGGATTTATTGGTTTCTTCTCTCCTATCGTACATGATATTGGCAGGGCAACCAGGATCTTTGTATTTCACAGGAATGGATTGGGACAAGACTTCACTTAGACCGGGGGCTAAGAAGACTTTTTTAGGTACTTGGTTATGTTATTTTTAAGTGCATAAGTCCTTCAAAAATTTGACATAGGTTGGAACTTGTTGAATTATGTCTAAAAGAGGAATGTTAACCTTGACTAGCTTAAAAATTTCTAACACTTTTTCATTTGTTTCGAATGTTTCTTAGCACGGAGTCTATGGGGAAATGGAGCTCGCAACTCAGTAGATCGATCTACTTGAATTGGTGAAGGATGAGATTCAGAATTGGATTCAATGTTTTGGTTAGACTCGGTAGAGGGTATTGGAGATTTGAAAGAAAATTTCCGGTAAGTCATTAGGATTGACAATTTGGTTATCGATTTGCTTACCGGATCACACAATGGTGATAGCGTTCATTTTATTCAAATTGCTATCTTAAACGACATGAGCTTGGTTTGAGCTAGTGTTTTGATTTCTAGGGTTTGGAATAGGTTGACTCGGGAACGTACCTCTTTCCCATTACTCATAGAAGTGACTAACCGACTCATTTTCATTTCGAGTTTAGCAATCGATTGACTCGTATTTTGCATGTATGAGGTTAGCTAATTTTGCAAATTGTTTTTCGGTTGAAGATTTTGAGTGGTTTCTTTAGCCAAAGTTTCCAAACTTTCTCAACTGATGTCATTCGTTGTCATCTTAAGAAACAAAAGACTGTTGTGCTTGGTTTTGAGAAGGTGGCACAAAGTTTTATTGAAATTGATTTGGTTGAAAAGGGGGATTTGAAGCATTGTTCAGAAATGCTTGAAAAGATGGTCGAACCAAATTTGTGTTTGAATTGTTTTGGTTCCAAGCGAAGTTAAGATGATTTCTCCAATCGGGATTGTACGTTGGAGAGAAAAGATCATTCCTAACTTTGTTAAAAGTGTTGATTTGTTCTAACGAGTGAGGACATTGATCGACAATGTGATTTGGATATTGAGAAGCTTGGTTCATTTGATTAAATGAAAGAACATTACCAAATTTGTTTATCATCACATCGATTTTCCTCCTAAGGCTAATGATGATCCAATGAATGTGGGCTCGATCTTGAGTAGGTTGATTTCTCGTTATATCGTTCCCATTAAGTTGATTTTTTGGCTAGGTTTTCAAGAAATTGCCAAGCGGCATCGTGGTGGTATGCTAAAATGTTCCCTTGGCACATTGATTCAAGCATCGTTCGAGAGCTATTTTCAAGTCCATCGTATAAAATTTGGCAAAGAGTTCATTTTTCAAAATTGTGATGTGGACATTTGATCAAAAGTTTCTTAAATCTTTCAAAATATTTTTCAAAATATTCACCCCCAAATTGATGAAAATTTACAATTTCATTTCAAATTTTGGTTGCCTTTTCTAAGGGGTAATTTTTTAAAAAGAAAACTTTTACGAATTCGTCCCAACTTCTAGTCGAATTTTATACAACCATATTTCAGCATAGTCGGTAAGTACAAATGGAATTAACCTAAGTTTTATTCCATCGTCACATAACTGTTGAAGTTTTATAGTTGCACAAACTTGTTCAAATTTCGTTAAAAAGATGTAAGGATCACCATTTTCAAAATTGTCAAATTTTGAAAGCGTGTTAATGTGACTTGAATAGGTTTTAAAGTGATTACCCGTTGGGACGGGTAAAGTAATGCAAGAGGGGACAAAAACTCGATCAAAGAAATTTTTTTCATGTGAGTACAAAGTGGATTTTCCTTCTTCATTATGGAAAGATTATTTGTTCGAGCTAAGTGGTTTTTTGAATTTTCATGAGTCCAAACACTCATGCACAAGAGAGAGGATTAAGGAAAGAAAGAGATGAACAACAAGGGTAAGAGAATAAGAATCAAAGATTTTTTTTGAGAGAGAAGGATGTTTTTTTGAATTTTTTTTATCTTCTACTATAAAAATGTTTTTTTCTTCTTTTTCAGAGAAAAGGTAAGAAAACTGGTTTTTTCATACAAAAGGAAAATGTTTTTTTTATATATGCATGAAACTAATGCAACTAACTGAGCGCAATGACTTAATCAAAAAATTTATGTCCTTAGTAGCTCCTACCCAAAATTGTATGGTCATACTTTGACTTAATTCAACAAAATATTTTTTGGCCAACTAACAGGCAGAGGTTATCGGTGCACCACAAATCATAGTAGCTATGCAGCTGAAGGTTTAAGTACCTTCAGAGAAACAATCACTATAATATCTTACGAATCACTGTAATAATTATAAATGATTATTGCTCTGTCGTTGCCTTAGACACCAAGAAATAGTTTGTTAAAAAAATTAACTTCTAAAAATACAAATTTGCCCTAGATGAGCCCGTGACACTCTTATGTCCAACGTCTAATCTTTATTACTTGATTAAATTTTATATGATGAAATGCAGTTTTTGGGCCAAGGAAGGGTTAATGAAATCCTCACCTTATGTGAAGTTGGGTGTTGCCCTTAGAAAATAAAATAATACTTGTTACTCCAAAAAATCCACCTTTCGACTAAGACGAAAGGTCCTTCAACAAAGACAAAGAATGAGAAGTTTAGACCAAACCTTTCGAAGGAGTCGAAGGGATGCAGTCATCAAAGTTTAGCAGCTTCAAAACCTTTCGAAGGGGTTAAAAGGTTCCATCTCACAGTATCCAGGGAGTTCTTACCTTTCGAAGAAGATGAAGAAGTCAAAGCAAGTATTAGCAACCCCATGGTGTCCTTTTCGAAAGAATGGCAAGCCTTTCGAATCGGTTAAAACACATCCAGGATACCTTTTGACAACGTCAAAAGGTTTTAGGAAGAAAGCAACACTCATAAGTTAGCAAAGAATGAAAGAAAACCTTTCGACAACGTTGAGAGGAGGCACAGCTCTCGACAACATTCAAGTGAAGTGCAAACCTTCCGACAAGGTCAAAGGGTTCATAACAACAAGTGAAGACAAACCTTTCGACTGGGTCGAAGGGTTCACAACAGTATATAAAAGGCAAAACTTTCGACAAAGTCAAAAGGTTCAAGAAGGCATAATAAAGGACAAACCTTTCAACAAAGTCGAAAGGTTCATAATGGCATAGGAGAGGCAAACCTTTCGACGAGGTCGAAAGGTTCATAGTTGCATATAAAGTGGGACCTTCCGACCCGGTCGAGAGCATGGAGTCGAAAGGGGGGCCACCTGCATCTATAAATAAGACCCAAGGGGTCATATTTTGGGGATCCAATTTCTCTCATTCTCAACTTGTATTTTCCTGAATAAAGCATTGTAACCCTAATTTGGGGAATTGTTAATTTGGGAATTCAATAAAATGAAGCTTTCTTGGATGAACAAAGGGAAGTCTTGAGCTTTGTTGGTTACTTATTGTTTACTAAAACTTTTTGTTGGATTAACTTCTATTTTCCAGGTCCAACTTCATCGAAAGGTTCTTGTCGACAAGGTCAACAACATCTCTGATCCAAATATCTACTGCAACCTTCCGGAGTCATCAACCCTTAATCTGAACCTTTCGACAAGGTCGACAACTCAACTAGCCCAAATGTTCACTGTAACCTTCCAAAGCCATAAGCTTTGTGGTCTAAACCTTTCGACAAGGTTGATAGCTCTTTATACTTTAACAATACTTGAAACCTTTAGAAGCCATAAACCAAGTGGTTTAACCTTTCTACAAGGTCAAAATCTACTTAATATCCACCAAAGTATTTGACTTCTTAATTTGACTCAAGGAAAGCTACCACCCTAGTCTTCGACAAGATTGAAACCTATCTTTTGAGGACTTAACTCAGGGAATTTTAACTAATCGAAAGGTAAACCTTTGTAAGAGACCTCAAACAAGCTCAACAAGGTTGGAAGGTTATTCAATTCCAAGTATAAACCTTTCGACGACGTCGAAAGGTCTGAATCAAGAATTATCCATAAATAGAACCAAATTTCAAGACAATTCTTAAGGGTATCATGCCCTTTGTTCAAACAAGTCTATACATCTTTCTAGGCATATCTTTGGGATGTTGACAAGAAATCTTGTTAACATTTTTGGCGCTAGAAGGAGGGCTCAAACCTCCGACTTGGTTAACCCCCTAACACTACTATTCTCTAACCCCCCTTGGACCAATCCTACCTCAAAATTATCTACTTTGGTTTAATCATGGCCCGTAAATTTAAGAGATCTGAATAAGGATCTTCTGAACCGCATTTGACAAGGTTCTCCCAAGCAATCATAAGGAGCTTCGATCAAGATGAAGAACAAAAGCTAAGGCTTGAAGCTTTAAGAATTATAAACAAAAAGAAAGCAGAATCCTATGATCCTGAGAAATGAGGTCTAAACCCCTTTCATGTTGGCTCTACACCAATTTTTGCATTTAGAAAGAGAACAAATGGAAGTGACAATATCTTTAATCAAATGAGAAGGACAATTCAACATTATTCCAAAGGCATAATTTTTGAGAAAGAAATAATGAATGATTACAACGCCTTTACACACAAATGATAACCAACTGCAACAAGAGCACTTCCAACCCAAGAGACTGAAAGGGTACCAAAAATAAAAATAATTGAAGAGCATGAAATGATAAGGCCGAAAAATAAAAAGTTAAAGTGTCATCCTCAAGAATCAAGCTTCAAATTTAGACTTCTAAAAGAATGCAACTTAACTACATCTATGGAAAATGTCTACTTGCTTACTAAGGATGAGCTTAACTATTGGCCGCCACAAACGAAGAAGCCAAAAAATGAAAGGAACTTGGGAGAGTCCTTCTGTCAACTTCTTTAGATAAGGAAAGATCAGTGAATTTGTAAAAAGGATTTGAGAAAAGATTAATAAAGACAACTTTCTGTAAAGAGAAAGTCTACAAGGTTGGGAGTGAAATGCTCCTCATATTTGGATACTACCTAAGATGGTAGAAAAGCCTCTGTCCACGCTGAGATGGCCAAGGCAGAGCGCCTCCTGGAGGGAGGACGGAGTAAGCCTTTAGCCGCACCATGAGATGACCAGGTTAAAACACCGAAAAAGCCCTTATCCGTGCCACGCTATGGCCAGGGTAAGGCACCTCCTGGAGGGAGGACGGAGTAAGCCTTGAGTCACGTCATAAGATAGCCAGGTTAAAGCATCGAACAAGCCCCTATTCGTGCCGCAAAAGGGCAAGGGCAGGGCGCCTCCTAGAGGGAGGTCGGGTAAGTCCTTGGTTCCAACCTCTAAGATGAGCTAACCAAGAGCACCAAACAATGGATTAAGATGTCTAAGCCTGTCCAGGCCCAAGAAGAGGCCCATCAAACAATGGACTAAGATGTCCAGGCCCATGAAGAGGCCCATTAAATTATGGACTAAGATGTCTAAGCCCAAGAAGAGGCACATTCAGCAATGGACTAAGATGTCCAAGTCCAAGAAGAGGCTCATCAACTCTTGGACTAAGACGTCCTAGCTCAAGAGGCGACCAATCGAATTATTTCTATTCAAAACTTGGAGGGTTCATATATGTCAAAGAAGACAGAAGAAAAGGAGTGAGACAGAACTCCGCTTAATATTATCTGAATCTAGATTTCGGTACTCTCATTTCTAAACAACAACTATTCGTACCCGAGTTTGGGTTTCGAGATAATTCGTTTCAGAACTTCACTATATAATACCCAAATATGGGTTTCGGGTCTCTATTAACCACTGGTTATCTTAATGTACCCGAATTTAGGTTTCGGGATTCTCCTTCTTAAATATCGGCTATTAATACCCACATTAGGGTTTCGAGTCTTTCATATAAAAATTCCATTATTTAATACTTGAATTTGAGTTTCGGGTACTTATCAATCACTAACTTATTATACCTGAATTTGGGTATCAAGACTACTCCTTATATAAACCCTAATCTGGGTGCAAGATCTCTGGATTTCTATTCATCCTAAATACCCGAATTTGGGACGAAGAATATCACCATGAAGATCACCGTTAAGAGTTTCTGAATGAGAATTTCGAATTTCTAACTTTTCAAATCCCACTAATATTGAGGAATGAGTTAAAGAATTACAACTTCAAAATTTTAGACATTAATTTCTGAATCAAGTTCTTTATTAAATAAAGGTAACATTTTAATATTTATTCCCCTATGATAAGGCGGTTCTTTCCATTAACAAATTTCGGACATACCAGACAGGTAGAAGAGGCTATTTTCTTGAACATCTCTCATCGTGGTTAAAGATGAGATTTTAACATTTAGTGTAGATTATTTTTCATACAATTCACGGGATAATTTGGTGATCTAAGCGAAGTGACACACATAGACAAATATGTCAATTTCAAGCTAACAATTAGAAAAATTGTTTGCTACATGCTTTTCAGGAAAGTCAAAACAGCAAGGAATGGCAAAATATTCAACAAGTCCAAAAATCAATGAATGGGCAATCCAAAGACATTTCAAAAGTGACATTACAAAGAAGTATTACAAACCAGGTGATATTTACAAAGTTTATGAGATTTATATAGGTGATGAAATTGTTTAACTAAACTGTGACACTATTTACGTATATACAAGACAAATTAATAAACATGAAAATAGTTCACAAATCTTGGGCTGCTTTATCAAGGATTTCGGCAACAGAAGGATCCACAACATGACGAATTGCAGCGCTGAGAACTTCTTTGAGTTTCTTTTCCTTTCTTTTTATTGTGTTCTCATCATCAATTGCATCAATGTTGATCTTCAGGGTGCGATTAAAAGCTTTGTTTGCGCCCCTGACTGTTTTGTTTTCTCTTTCTAACACTGCCACGCGCTTCTCAAGCAAGTAATTGCTATGCTCCAGCTTCTGGTTTTTGCAACATATTCATTAGTGGTCTGAGAGTATTTCATTCTCTGCTTCTCATCAAAATATTTGGCGATTTCGAATTTTACCCTCCGACACCAGTTCCCCACTACGTTATCATCCAAGCCTGGAGGAGGGTTGAGCATAATGGGAAACTTCTGAGCCATGAGAAGCTTTGACTTAGTGGGCTTGGCAGCTGGAGGGGTTGCTTTAGGGATCGAAAGTTCGATCTTTGAAGTCTTATCCCCCAAAATGAACTCTAAATAAGCACACTGTGCCTGGCTACCTTTTAGCTTTGACTCCAAATCACTTATCTGTCAAATAAGTTCAGACATCTTTTGATCGAAATCAGCTGTGGGATTAGTCTTCACTTCTCGTTTAAGCGTAGTGATTATCTCCTCCATTTTCTTGATATCAGCCTCGAGATAGGCTATATGGTCTTTCTGACCACTGGCAATGGTCTTTTGGGGAAAATATCTTTTATGCCACTTCACGGCTTCAGTATTACCACCGAAATGATCAAGAATGACTTCATCGTGGACCACGATCCCGCCGCTTGCTGTTAATAGTCTTTCTCTGATCGCATCGACGTGTGAAAGTAAGTTTTGAGAAAGATGAGTCCAAGACGGCTGTAGCTCCTATTTAAACAAAAAGAAATAAAATGAAAATCAAGATAGAGATAAAAGATATCTTTATTATTATCGCAACATATTACAACTAAAGCAGCAACAAAGTTAAAGGATACAACATGCAATTTGATTACATCTACAGTTTAGAAACTTCTCTTCTAACTTTATCAAGAGAGTTAGCTGAAAGCATAACTATCGAGTCAAAGGGCATAGTGATTCCTTCGGGGGTTATTACTGGTGGGCATTGACTATAGTCCTACTTCCCAGCTGGGGGACTATCGCGACCGCAAATTAATCTAGTGTGAACGGTTCTGATTTCTCTAAGAAGTTTTTCTTTTTTGTCGCTGAGAAAGTCGAAACGAAGGTGAGGGTATTCCTAGTACAATTTTTGTAAATCCCGAAGGAAGCAATATCTCGCTAACTTCGAAGTCTTTATAATCGATGCATTTTCAGAGTAAAATCTCCTTAGTTTAACGTATTGGCTTAAGTGATCTCTAGGGACGAGTCACCCTAAAGAGCTGTTATTCTAAAATAGTACGGTAAAAGGAAACTAAGCATAAAAATCAGGCCAAAACATATATATAAATCAATAACAGGTACATATTTACAATTATTCACCAGGTTCATACAGAATAGATTTATAGAAAAACTCAGACACAAATTTATCTTTATAGTACTTAAGCTTTTCAGAGGGAAGATTTTGAGGAATCGACCTAACCTGTGGTAAGTTCCAACAAGCCCCGGGATGCGGGTCAGATCCGAATTCATCAAAGTATCTTTTATGAAACGTCTGAGTAGACCCCCACTGAATTTGCCTAAATACAAAAAATCTATGAAAGAATGTCTACAATATGCTTTATACAAAAAGTTAACTAAAATTTCTCTCTCTTCAATCATCATCCAGAATAGAGTTAGTAACTCTCGATTTTCCTTCCAGAGAGCGTTATATCAGAGGCGCACTCTCTTTAATAAAGGTGTAGCCCTCTGATATTTAAAAGACGTTAATGTGATGGTACTCCTGTCAAGGCTATGATATTTCTCAGACATAACATTGTGCTCCTTTATCAATTTGTCTAACTCCCTATACAACTTATTAATTTTCGCCTATTTTCTGTCTAGTTTAGTTCTATAAGGGAAAGTGGACTTCTTCTTTATCTAAGACAAACGATTTAACGCTAATTATTATCTTCGAAGTTTAAGACATTTAAATGGAGAAACCCATACCTATGAAACTGGAATGGAAGCCTAGGAGACCTGCTCCTTCTCTTTTGGCTCCTCAGTTTGAATGGGAGCAAGTTCATCCTAAAGTGGAGCTAAGGGTCCAGGGGATGAAGGCAGCATATCCTTATAAGTGGATGGCTCCTTCTCAGAGATTTTAGCTCGGTCACCGCCATCTTTCTCAAAGGCACCCGAGGGACCCCCTTTATCTTCATCAAGTCCATGGACTCCGGTAGGGCCATCATCACCACCATCATCATCATTATCACTGTTGCTATCATCATCGCCATCTTTTTCCTCAGGATTATCATCTTTGTCACCCGCCTCTTTAGAATCAGATTCAATGTGGAAGGTGGGGACATCGAAAGAAAGGATGTCAACAACTTTAACCTCCTCCTCTCCCTCAGGTTTGGTGCCCTGCCTTATCTAGTCAAATTTTCCCATCACTCTTTCTACTAAGGCTAGGTCGAGAGAAGGGAAGCCGAAGTCAGGACATTTCTCGTAATTATCAGCGTATGCAAGCATGAGGGTGTCTTCGTATTTTTTAGCATCATGGGCCCTATAGTAACATCGACTAACTGAGAGACTTGTTTTTTGATGTCGGAGAGAGTACGAACAGGCAGCTTGAGCGAAGCCTTTGTCTTTTTGAATTTGTCTCTCAAAGAAGCGTTCCTAGCGACCAGTCGGGATTTTTCATATTCTACATCTTTCAGTGTGAGCTCTATTGCAAATTTTCCATCGGTGGTGAGTTGGTGAGCTTGCCTCTCCACCTCTAGATCAGCTTCAACCCTGGTGAGGGAAGCCTTTACTCGCTCCAACTCAGTAGAGGCATCATTCTTAGCTGCGGTCAAGGAGGTTACTTGATTTTTCAGTTCAGAATTTTCCTCCTACAACTTGGAGGATCCAGCAGAAAGCCTTGAAACATGATCATTTAGAGTTATCCAGCTCCTAGAAATCTGGAACGAGAAGTATAACGCAAGTTAGCGATTAAAAAACTCCAACAATAATAAGATCAATTTTTTAAGAGCTTACCAAAAGTTGCTGCTCCATAAGAGAGCGATAATTTTCCGCCAAGTCCGGAGTGAATGACGGTAGAGAAGAAGAAGTAAAAGATTCTGAATGTAAGATGAGCTCGACAAGTTCATCAAAATTGGTCGATGGAGGAGCAGAAGATGACAATTCTAGAGGAGTTAGCTTTACAAAGGGAGTCGTCAATAGGGCCAGCTGCATCGGCTCGAGTGCAGTAGGAGAATCGGAGATAGAGATGTGTGAGAAAGGATCGGGAACAGGTGGAGTTTGTGTTGATTTACCCTTAGGGGCTTCGACGGTGGGGATCTTTGAAACTTTTTCAAGAGACAGACGCTCTTCCTCTTCCTCCACATCAATGACTTTGGCCACTTTTGCCGGAGAAGCATCTTCAGAAGGCTCCGTTAGTTTTCTTTTAAAAGTTCTTTAGATTTAGTGAAAGCCTCCAAGATTGATGTAACTCCAGAAGATGACGGAGGAGGGGCAGCACCGCTAGAAGATACAATGGCCTAGGAAGAAGCAGGGACAAATTCAAGCGGATATAAAGTTAGTCAAAGTAATTCAAAGAATGCCAGAGACAAAAAAGGAAAGTTCTAAACCATTAATATACATGAAGGGTCAGCGCAAATAGATGACATTGAAGTGAAGTGTTCGACATCGCCTAAAAAGAGAAAGTGCTTGCCGCGCGAAGTGTGCATGATAGTGGGAGGAGTTCCTAGGATCCTCTGGCCAGATGGCAGTAAAGAATGTTTTCTTAAGTTCGTAGGGGTTAAGAGCGTCCACCTTGGAAGATTCGTTTTGAAGCTGCAATTAGAGAATCGACGGTTTTCTTGCCAACATCATTAAGACTCTTGGAATATTCACCTAAAAAAGCGAGAGATTAGTTAACAGAAAATGTAAAGTAGAGCAAGGACAACACTAGAGCAGACTTACGGGGGGAGGCAAAAGTCCCACGAACATCAGATAAGCACTTGACAAAGAAAATATGGTTCTTCCGGTCCTTGAATTTGTTAATGCTATCTGATATTAACTTCTTGTAGACGTTGACTCTATATATTTGCTTGTTGAGATTACTCAATCTTGACAGCTTGGTCAAAGAGTTTAGAACTTCAGCGTTAAGCGAAGGAAGTCCAGATTCCAACGCCAGCATCTCCAGAGATAGTAGATGAGTGTAGACATTCGGAGATAGTTGAATCGAAGCAACCCCAACATGAGATAAGTATGAACTCAAGAACTCTGGAAAAGGAAGGAATCCGCCATGCCATGTGTGGATGGCAGTGTAAGCAAAGTACCCTTCGGGAGGGTTGTCGATGGCATCGGTTGCTTGAGGAGGGATAGCTTCGATCCTAGTAATACCAAAGTCTTTGAGAATGGCGTTGACGTCGTCTTTAGATACAATGGAAGACTGCTTGGCAATGGCTTCAACTTTAGGAGAGCTCATGATTATGCGAAATGAAAATGTTTTAGTTAAATCTCTTGTAAATTTATGAATTTAGAAAGCACCCAAGAATTAAACAAATAAGTTTACTTAGATAGCTTAAGTATGAAAAAATACATAAAGTCTTGAAATTATACAAACAGTTTAAGTCAAAAACTAAATAGTTTGTGCTTCCAACAATGTCGAAAGGTCAACAGCTCAAGCTTTCGATAAAGTCGAAAGGTCGATAGCTCAAGCTTTGGAAAATTTCGAAAGGTCAACAACTCAAGGTTTCGACAATGTCGGAAGGACAATGACATCAACCTTAAACCTGCATACCTCAACATTGTTGAAAGCCTAAAGAGTAAATGAATAATATTATGAATTCCTTAGGCTACCGACAAAGTCGGAAGGAAGAGATGAAACATTAACCCATTCATCACCTTTCGACAATGTCGAAAGCTCTATGGAAGCATGGATACACTTCAAGTGTAACATAAAGCTAAGTGACAAGACCTTTCGATATGGTCAAAACCAAAACCTCAAAATTCCAGAGTAAAAATACTAGTGTTGATGAAGTTGTCGAAAGGTCTGGTCAATGTTGTCAAAACATGTCCTACCCATTGAAGTCGAAAGGTTTTAGGTTCAACTCATAAATTCTCTAAACATTTCGACAAAAATGGGCAAAGACAGCTCTAAGGTCAAAGAATTTCAATCTTGTCGAAAGCTAATAGTCGAAAGGTTTGAAAGTCTTCGACCTCGTTGAGAGCTCATTGTCGAAGGGTTAGATTCGCTCCACTTAACTACCTATCCTTTCGACAACATAGGTAAAGTTGGCACCACTACACCTTTCGACCACATCGAAAGGTGCTAAGAAGGCATATCCAATGTTGCCATCTCAACCTCTTTTGAAGGGGTAGAAAGATCATTTTTATGCCGCCAAATTTATCTACTGTTCACGAGAAGTTTCCGGGTAATTGAATCGGGTGTAACCAACCCAAACCCGATTATAAATCCATTTTTCACATTTTTCTTGAAGAACACGTAAATCAAACCTATTAACAAAATGAATTTAAATTAAAATCGATTTAATTCGAT
This sequence comes from Allium fistulosum, assembly GCA_030737815.1. Taxonomy (NCBI): domain Eukaryota; kingdom Viridiplantae; phylum Streptophyta; class Magnoliopsida; order Asparagales; family Amaryllidaceae; genus Allium; species Allium fistulosum. Next base: position 1,359,588,208 of record CM060902.1, on the reverse strand, counting down.
TTCAAGAGAAGCATAAAAATAATTGACAAGTCGAATACCCAGGATTAAAACAAAAAGGTAAAAATTAAAAACTTTGGATTAGGAGCTAAACTCGATAAGGGGATTTTCTTTATCAATCACCATCAACTTCAAAATCCAAAGTCAAAGATAAATTTTATTAATTTAAGAAATTGATTTAAGAGGAAAAATGTTTAGAAAACCAAACTAAAATTGAATTTCAATTTTGGAATTTGGAAAACTGGAAATTTGATTGAAAACTAATAAGAAAAGAGATTAGTCTAAAACTTATGAATCGAATTTGAGAAATTACCTTGTTGTTTTAAAGCGAAATTCAGGAAGTTTCGGAGAATTCTTTTACTTGTGCATGATAATTTTGATTGCAGGTAAAAGAGGAAGAAAGAGAAGAAGCGTACTTTATAAGAAAAGTCGCCCAAATTTTCAACCATTGGATAAGGTTTAAATGGACATCCCAGATCAATTCGGGAAGCCCAAAAGGCAGGAAGTTTTTTATCTTTCGACAAAGATGACTTGGAAAGTCAAGAGCATCCCTTCGAATGGGGGGGAAATGTTACTCCAAAAAAATCCATCTTTCGACTAGGACGAAAGGTCCTTCAACAAAGACAAAGAAAGAGAAGTTCAGACTAAACCTTTCGAAGGAGTCGAAGGGATGCAGTCATCAAAGTTTATTAGCTTCAAAACCTTTTGAAGGGGTCGAAAGATTCCATCTCACTGTATCCAGGGAGTTCTTACCTTTCGAAGAAGATGAAGAAGTCAAAGCAAGTATTAGCAACCTCATGGTGACCTTTTCGAAAGCATGGCAAGCCTTTCGAACCGGTTAAAACAGATCCTGGAGAAACTTTCGACAACGTCGAAAGGTTCTATGAAGAAAGCAATACTCATAAGTCAGCAAAGAATGAAAGAAAGCCTTTCGACAACGTTGAGAGGAGGCACAACTCTCAACAACATTTAAATGAAGTGCAAACCTTCCGATAAGGTCGAAGGGTTCATAACAACAAGTAAAGACAAACATTTCGACTGGGTCGAAGGGTTCACAATAGTATATAAAAGGCAAACCTTTCAACAAAGTCGAAAGGTTCAAGAAGGAATAAGAAAGGGCAAACCTTTCGACAAAGTCGAAAGGTTCATGATGGCATAGGAGAGGCAAACCTTTCGACGAAGTCGAAAGGTTCATAGTTGCATATAAAAGGGGGACCTTCCGACCCAGTCGAGAGCATGGAGTCGAAAGCATGGAGGCCCAAGGGGTCATATTTTGGGGATCCAATTTCTCTCATTCTAAACTTGTATTTTCTTGAATAAAGCACTATAACCCTAATTTGGGGAATTGTTAATTTGGGAATTTAATAAAATAAAGCTTACTTGGATGAACAAAGGGAAATCTTGAGCTTTGTTGGTTACTTATTGTTTACTAAAACTTTTTATTGGATTAACTTCTATTTTCTAGGTCCAACTTTATCGAAAGGCTCTTGTCGACAAGGTCAACAACATCTCTGATCCAAATATCTACTGCAACCTTTCGGAGTCACCAACCCTTCGATCTGAACCTTTCGACAAGGTCGACAACTCAACTAGCCCAAACGTTCACTATAACCTTCTGAAGCAATAAGCTCTGTGGTCTAAACCTTTCGACAAGGTCGACAGCTCTTTATACTTTAACAATACTTGAAACGTTTAGAAGCCATAAACTAAGTGGTCTAACCTTTCGACAAGGTCAAAATCTACTTAATATCCACCAAATTATTTGACTTCTTAATTCCACTCAAGGAAAGCTATCACCCTTGCCTTCGACAAGATTGAAACCTATCTTTTGAGGACTTAACTCAGGGAATTTTAACCAATCAAAAGGTAAACCTTTGTAAGAGACCTCAAACAAGCTCAACAAGGTCAAAAGATTATTCAATTCAAAGTATAAACCTTTTAACGACGTCGAAAGGTCTGATTCAAGAATTATCCATTAATAGAACCAAATTTCAAGCCAATTCTTAAGGGTATCACGCCCTTTGATCAAACAAGTCTATCCATCTTTCTAGGCATATCTTTGGGGTGTTGACAAGAAATCTTGTTAACAATATTAAATGATACAAAACTTAAATTAAACATGTGTTAACAATGCAATAACATATGAATTTTTTTTAAATAAATGTAAGCAATCAATAGTGCAAAAATAAATTAAAAACAGGAGACAAGAACTGTAACGATTTGGATTTTTGCGTTCGAAAATCGACATCCATACTTTACATCGTACTCAAATGCCATAGATTCAAATGCCGAATCTGGTTCTCCGGAGCTTATAACACCATTAAGTATAACAACACAGCGGAAGAAAAAGAATATATCAATATATAACATTGATACAATGACAGATATAAAATCTGATACAATATGATACAACAGAATGATACAACAGATATCAACATACATCAGATACAAGAAATAGCAGCGGAAAGAAAATAGATAACACCAGCAGTGGATAGAATATCTCCAATAGAATGCTCCAATCCATAGCTAGCGGAAAACAAGGTCAGTCGTCCAAGGACTGACTAGCTCCAGATAATCTACTAAACCTGAATATCTGAAAACCCCAACTCTAGACTGCCCGTGTGGAAAATAGTGGGCACCCAGAGTTTAGGAAGGGAACAATAAACTCCGGATCAGTCATGGGACTGGTGTGAGCAACAAAAACAGTTAATCTACCTTTAAACAATCAGCAAAAGAATTTAAAACATTGAAGTTCGCAATGCTTTTGGAAAATGAAACTACCATAAGGCCTCCCGCACACACACACACAATGCAAACGCAGAATCGGAGGAGATTTCTCCTTATGATAGTCAAATATGCTTACTACGCAAAATCACTGGATTATTATTATTAGTGCATAGTGAAGAAAACATTTTGAAAGTATAATATTAATCTTAGCCAGCATAGACATTCCGAACTATGCCTACTATAGCTACCATCTAAACAGTGGGGCGCCACCATAAGTAAATGGCAGGTTCTACAACTAATACCGTACAAGGTTCGTATTGGAAAATGGATTTGCCAACAAATGGTCAGGCTAAGGAACTTCCTATGCCACGAAGGAAACGCCTCTGGCTGGACGCTCCGAGAGACAAACTGCTCTCTGCCAACAAGGTCGGGTTACCCCTGTAACTAGGTAACTCACGAATATGCCATCCCCCGGTCCTTTGGGACCTTTATTCGAGCACTCGGTAACAACATCACACATAATAAATAAAGTGTGTCCACATGAGTAAGTATCTGGGCTCCATACCATGACACCACCCCTTTCCAGAAGGAAATGACATACCCTAAAGGGCGCGACCCTCATAACCTTGCCGCAACATTCCTGTTTCGACCATTTCCGGGTTGTGAGGCCCTGACGAAGTCTCGTCCACAAAGCTATGCTTTTTCACAAAGCCACGCTTTGATCACAAATGATCAATAATGATCATCACACAGCAACACTCAGCATGCCACATTACCAAATTGGGAATATATCGCCGATAACCTTCAACTACATAACCTCTGAGCTCGTACGTCTCAGAGAAGGGTGTTAAGCTAAGAGAATAAATTCTCCGCCACCAAACAGAAATGTATTTGAAAGAAATCGGCTTTATATCTCAAAGTGTAATGTCAGACATGTAACCATACAAGTCTGTTCCGGGTTCGAACAGAACCGAAGGCACTTCCGAAGAAGTCCTTGCAATCCGGGTATTCACAATCCCGATCGGACTTCCCATCACTTAGGAAATCTCTATACCGGAGCAACTCAGTGCAGAGACAATCGATAGGTTATCCTATCGTTTTCGCAAATACCCGGTCTTCAACACCGATCTTCAAATGCTATCCATATACGACGAATCACTTATTCAGAATGGGTTATGTGACACAAAGGTCCTCTCCCGGCTAAACCGAATAGTGAGCGTAATATTTAAAAATATATGGATCTTGGGATTTCAGTTAAGTCACAACTTAAACCCAAATTTTCTTTTCAAATGGTTTAACAAATTACCATTTCAAATCTTTAAACAAAAAGATTCATTTTAACAACCTTCAACGGTTTAAACAATTTCCACACTTTAATCTTTTAAACAAAAGGTTTATTCACAGATTTTCCAAATTAATTTTTCATTTTAATTTGATTAACTCGTTAAATCTTTAAATCAAAGATTTAACTCATAGCTTTCAAAACAATTCCATTTCGAATGGTTTAAACAAATCACCATTTTAAATCTATTAAAAATAAACAGATTTAATTCATAGCTTTCAAAAAGAATTCATTCATAACTTGGAAAAACAATTTTCAATTCAAACTTGAAATTCCTTTAATTTAAATTGGAATTTCATTTCTTATTTGAAAGCTTTTATCATTTGAAAACAAATAGTTTCATTTCAGAAAATCTGATTCATTCATACGGGTTGAAATCCTTGGGTTAAATTCAAATTCTCAAAACCAATATTTTAAAATGGTTCAAATTCATATAAACACATTTATAACATCTTTAACTATAATTTCCAATTATGGAATTTGATTCCAACTCTTGAATTCAAATTCAAATTAAATTATTTAAATTGGAAACTTTATTAAGTTATTTAAAATAACTTTCATCTTAAAAACTCCATTTCAAAATCTTTAACATTTAACCCAAATTCATTTCCAAAATCAATTGAAATTAAGATTTCAATTTCAAAAATATTAAATTTAAATCATCTATGACTTAACCGATTTCCTCGTGAAATCCATATTTGTGTGTGTAAAGGTGTGGTCCAGGGGTTTCACACACAATGGTGCACAACATCAATCATCACAGATTAAAATACAGAAATATAGTTGATAAGCGGTATAATGATAACGCTTATCTTTTCATTCACCGATCGCAGATCACAGATATATGAGTCACAGATAATAATTTACATTCATCCCAGATAAATAACTAAGTACAGATCACAAATCAGAATATATCACATAGCATCTCAGATCAGGGATATCAAACAATTCAATCATCCAATAGAATCCAAACATTCATAAGTAAGACCAGTTAATTGTCTGACTAATTCAAATCAGATTTATTTCTTATGAATTTCTAATCCTGGTTAATTTACATTAATAAATTACAAATCATTTTGATTAATTATTCTTTAATCATTTATTAATTAACCATTAATAATAAATTTACTAACCTTTAATTATTCATTAATCAATCTTTAATTATTAAATAATTAACCTTTAATTATTTAATTCACCATTTAATTAATTATCTTCAATTAATTGCTTTAATTAATTATTCCTCAATTAATTATCATTCTTTAATCACCTTCATAAATTAATTAACCTTCAATTAATTAATCATCCTCAAATTAATTACCTTAATTAGTTAATCACCTAATTAATTATCCTTTAATAAATTATTCTTTAATTACTTGATTAATCAAACTTAAATTATTAATTAATTAACCTTAATTACTTTCATTAAGTAATTATTTTTAAGTAGTTATCTTAATTACTTACATTAATTAATCTTTAATTATTAAATAATTAACCTTCAATTATTTAATTCACCATTTAATTTATTTTAAATAGGCTTGAAAATTATCTTAATAAATTTAAGTTAAAATAAACTATTCAACTTTTACCTCTCCAAATCTTTAAATTATCATCAAATAATTTTAAAGAAATTCTATTCAAGAAGATAGTTCAAAACTTGGGTTGATTTTATTTAAAAACTTGATTTATATAAAAATCTAAAACTGTTTCATTCTGAACTCGAGACAATCTCAAGTCATACCCGAGAACTTCCCTAATTAACTCGAGTATCACTTCGAGATACTCACCCACCTGCCTCGAGTCTCTCTCCTACACGCCTTCTTCTTCTCTTTTTTTCAGTTAGTTTAAAATTTAAACTTAAGGATAAATATAGCATCAGGTAACTCACTCGAACTCACGTCCTACCCGAGTCACAACCCCTATACGCTCGAGAATCCCTCCGAGTTTTCCTCGTGAAACCCAACCAGACACAAGAACGATCACCGTGCACGTGCCCGATCGCCTGAGCGATCGCCGACCACCATCGCTGTTGTCTTCAGGTCCCTGCTGACCCATCGAATCATCTCATCAACCCAGGTCGACGAAACGACTTCAAACTCATAATCGAGCCATTCAAAACTATCTGGAACCAACTGCCATGTCCAAATCCTCCTCGAAGTCATATCTCCGACCATCTGACGACTTGCAACTCTGGCCACTCCATCTCCAAACATCCACGAACCCATTCCCAAAGTTTGATGCAACTCGATGCATCAGAGAAGAAGCACTAATCCCCTTTTCACAGTTCGACCTAACTAGGTTTACAACTTAGGTTTCATCACTGCCGACGCCACGACCATCAAAATCCTTACCTTCCATTTTTGCCTGACAACCTGATCACTTAACAAGCTCCAACAGGAACCCCGACCTCTCCAGTCACCAGGATCATCAGAATTCGACCAGAAATCAAATTCCAGACAACCCCAGAATTCTCATTCAATACTTCACTTAAAATTGAGATTTTGATATTAAAAATCCTACCTTTAATGATGATTCAAGATGTAAACTTGAAACAGCAAATTTAATTGATTGATTTTATCATGATAAAAGAATTCCTACTGTATTCTTTTAATTTCCAGGAGATTTTCTCATTTATTTTACTTAAATAAAATTTTAGACTCAAATTTTTGTTTAAACAACATATCATGTTTGAAGCTTAAAACCTAAAAATGATCTGTTAAGAAGATTCAAATTTCCCTTCTTCTTTTTTTCTACACTCTGTAGTTTAAAAAACAGAGAAGAACTATCAAAATAAACATGCACAGTCATACATATTCGTATACATTGATAATACAACTATATATCTAAACATGCAAGCATTAACTATTAAAGCAATCTAACAATCAACAGGTCAGATATCACTTAGGATTTTAAAGTTGGTGTTTACTCACTTGGACAAGAAGAAAGAAGAATAAACAGAGCCTTTACTTTGAAAACTTGAAACTGAATTGCCAAATCTTCTTTTAAATCTTGTTTGTTTTGCTTTGATCATTTCTGGTTTGTTGGAGTTTTGAGATGATGCTACTTTATTTCTTGTTTTAGTTTGAGAGGAACGAACTAAAATGGATAGTATGATATATAAAATAGAAGTGTACAGAGAGGATGTTACTTGTACAGGTGATAATATGGTTTTGGTACAAAATGATATATTATTTCTTCTCTAGTACAATAGGCAGAGATCTTTTCTTTGCTTGGCCGGCTGAAATCTTGTTTTGGTGGCTTGTATTAATTAGGCTTTGTACAAATACTTATTTTATTTGATTGTACATTGATATTTCTTTTTACTTCATTTCGGCTGAGATGATTTGTTGGGGCTTCCTATGCAACATTCACACTTATACATATTTTTACTTTCTTGAATATGTTAGTTTTTTCTTTTGCAAGTGGATATACATAGCTATGTATATTAGTTTCATCTTGTCTTATTACTTCGTCATATGAATACATTAATGTGTTGTTGGCATTTATTAAATGTGTTTTGCTATACAATTTTATAATTTTTATATTGTATAAATTTTATTTATATTTCTAACTTAATTATTATTATTTTACTTCATATTTATTGTCTTATATTTATTTTATAAATTCAAACCATTATTAACCATCAATTTTAATATTTATTATTATCATTTATTATTAAACCATCTATTTAAGTTTTAAATTCAAATCAAATATATACATATATATTCAATTTTACTCATATATGTCCGTATACATATATACGATATTTTTTAAATTTAAATGATTTATACAAAATTTATTTGAGTTCGGGGAAACCCGCGTCACTTCATCGATACATTTCACAATTTTAATTCAATAATTCATTTAATTATCAATTTAAATTTATATGAAATTCGGGGTCGTTACAAGAACACAATACTAGATTGTGCAGAATTATTAGGAAATTTATCTAAAAGCAGCGAATTTTTTTTAGCGCAATTTTTTTTATTATTTTGGCAAGCAAAGCAGAGCAAATTAACAAGTAATTCTTCTCCTTCTGAATTTCTGCAATTTGCAACCTGCAAAAGTGTTGTAAACGATTTTTTTTATAAGGATAGGACGAAAACAGAAGCAAAATTTTATATCGTTTATCAATACCTAACGAAAGCAAATATATTGCTTTTTTGGAAATAAACAAAACAAAATTGCATAACAGAACTGAAAATGAAAATGAACAGAAATAAGGTTTGTTTCAATGAAATATAACAGTGTAAATGAGATGTAATGCACACAATGTAACAGTAAGAATGCAAATGCAATGAATAGAGTGTAAAAATAAAACTGTAATGCAACGCTTTTTTGGAATAAATGCAAAATGAAAATAAAAAATGTAATTTTTTTCTAATGAAAACTAAAGAAGAGGAAAACAAGTTAAACACAAGACGAAAACAACAAAATGCACATAAATGAACACAACAAAATGCACAAAATGAAATCGAAACAAAAGTGAACAAAACAACATTTTTTTTCTTTTAATGAAAACTAACACAAAATAAAAGGGGAAAAAAATTAATTTGAAGAGTAAAATTAATTTTCTTTCACCGACAACGACCCCAAAAACTTGTTTGAACGGATTTTCTATCGGTTAGAAAAACGCCAAATTTAAGAAAATAAAATACTACAAGCGTACGACGTACAATCGTAATACATATGCCAGTACGGGTCGATCCCATGAGAAAAGCACCGATTTCAAAATTTCTCAATCAAATTATCACAAGAGTTTGAAAATGTATTGACTAAAAATTGTAAAAAATTAGAGAAAAATTGGAATAAAAACTATGAGATTAAAAGGCAATTTAGAGGTAAATCCACTTTCACTTTCATATAAATCAATACAAAATAAATTTACAATCTCTCTTTTCTATTGCATGTAGAATTAGTTGATATATTTATTATAAGTATGGTCTATTGTGATATTAACTAACACAACTTAAACCATCAAACTTTAATACATCATCCAAACTCACTCGTCAAATGTAATGAAAATAATTATGAAATTAAAAATAAAATCTAATTTAAGCATGATCTATTTATCTTTTTTTGATCAAGTAACATACAACATCAAATTTTGATTCTATTTTCACTTTAGCTATCAAAATCAATTAGTTAGATGGAAAAGTAATATTTGTGTTTAGTATAGCCTATATGTTGTCAACAACATAGGCCATCAAATTCACTAATAAACAATAAACTTTCATTCACATCAAAATTTATATTAAGCACCAAAGAATAGGTCATAAATGAATCATAATGTTGATTTTACATTATTCATGAGACCTTCATTACTCCTAAATTGAAGAGATTTAGTTTTTTATACTTAAATTCATTTCAACATAAATTGATTTCAACATTAAAAAGAAAACTGAAGAAAAAACTAATAAAAAGAGAGCTAATTAATTGCATAAAAATATATCTATACTATTTGCATAAGATAAATCTAATCTACTAACATGAAATAGAAAGAGACATGAAATAAAATAGCATAAAAAAAGCATGAATTAAGAATGCATAAATGAAAAGAGAAGGCTAAGAAGCCATTAAAGATAAGAGAACTTTTATTTTTATTGGTGGCTACAACTATGCATAAAGATTGAGATCCATTGCATGAAACATAATAGGGTATTTATGCAAGTCTAAAATCCCAAATTCTTTTTAGGAAGCTATCAAAAATGCCCTTAACTTTGTATGGCCTCCAAGTCATCATTAATGTTTAATTAATCTCCCACTAATATGTGCTTTTGATTTTAAATGTGGTCCATTAACAAGTGGATAATGAGCTACTCCATGTTGATTTAATTCCTCCTTTCTTCATTCTTTTGGCTTCCATTACTTGTGCATGCATATATCCATGAATCATCTTCTAATTTGCAATTGATTTCCTACAAAAATAAAACTAAATTATACAACTATATTTTCTCAAAATAAATGCACGTAGAAAATGATCGTTTTGCCCAAATATAAATGAATGAATGATGATTTGAAAACACTTTTGTATTTTGGTTAAAATATGTAAAAATACCATAATATTTCCTTTATTTTAATAGAAAAAGGTTAAACATGAGAGTAAAAATATACATTTTACATGTACATCAGTCTCCATTATGGTCATGACTTCAGTTGGATTTTGGATCTCAACTTGTTCTGATTGGGCAACTTCATCTACACGGTGAGTTCTTTGGTTCTCAGCATTATTAGTAGCTTTGGAAATTGTAGCACATTCTTTCCTTGATAGGGACATGACAAATAACTTCTCTTAGATTGTTGAAAATCTGAATAGTAGAACAATAAGGTTGGAAGGTTGGATCTATCTCTTGGATCTTTGAAATCCAATAGTAGATGATGGATCCAAGTAGCCTGAGAATATCTATCTCATTGAAAGCGCCAAAATGTTTGAATCAAAAATGACATGAACAGCCAAAGGATTGTGTAGAGAATAAAAAGTAAAGAAAATAAATGAAAAATGAGCAGAAAGAACATATAGCATTTATAATGGTTCGGCTAATCTTGACCTACGTCCACTTAATGATTTTATTGCTTAGATCATTGGATGACAAGCAGTGGTTCTTTTGGATAGGTACAAATCCGTGGACGATCATAAGAAATCAGAGTAAGAGAAAGCAAAAGCTAAAAGAATCCATAAAAATGAGCCATGCCGCTCTATTTATTGACGTAGGAAGCCTACAATCTCGCCCCCATGATCTCCATGTCGTTTTCCATGCCATAGACTACTTCTCCAAGAATATATGGACACCTTAGTAGTTCGCGTGGATTGGTACCGATACATGGGTTTGGATCGGTACCGATTAGTGAGATGGTCAAATTGGTTGTCTTGAACTCCTTGTCTACGCTCAATTCGTGGTTAGTTTCGTGATTCCAAACTTGTTTTCTTCATTGTTTGCTTGTTTCTGATTCCAAATGATGGATCGATGGAGAAGTAGAGTTGCTGATTCCAAATGATGGATCGATGGAGAAGTAGAGTTGCTGATTCTAGTGCTCGTGGAGATCGATAGAGAATTGTATGGGATCGACGAAATAACACTTGTAATAGGCTCCTGGGATCATCATTAGCATGTAGTAGGAGTGGGGGCAAACATTGGTGAGATTTGGTGGATTGGTACTGACCCATGGGTTAGATTGGTACCGATCCAACTCCTTGTTGGATCTTCGCTTTGAATTATTGTGATAGTTTGGTCTTCGTCTCGTGGATTTATTTATACTTGTTTTATGAACTTCTGGGCTATCTCTCCGGGCTTCCTATCTTGATAATTTCCAAGTTCGATTCATCCAATCTGTCCGAATATTGTCTGGTCAAAAGGCGGGATAACAATAATCAATTGAGTGGAAACATTAGGTATACCTCTACTCTTTTAATGTACTAACGCCACTTATTACCTAACTTACATTCAAACATATTTTAAATTTGAAGCAGACACTTAGATCGATACTTGTTCACTTTCAACTTATTTCTTTTACGTAATCAACCTATATTCATTTATGTTCTTGACATAATATTATGACTTGTAATACTGACTATGAATTTTCAGTGGAGATCCAATCAAACATTAAACATGACTTTCTTCTCGAGTATCAATCCAACATCAGTATAAATGCTTATAATATTTTTTCTCTGTACATTAAAACATCTACACGGTACAATATTTATAATCTACTGATTGTTATACGTGTAAGATGAAAACTGTAATCATTATCTGTAATATATTTATGTGTGTGTATATATAATGTCCTTCAAGCTTAAACAAATATGTGAAACATGATATTTCCTCTACAAGCATTAAACATATTACCCTAATAATATTTCAGTTAATTTTGTTGAAACAATTATCTACAAATAAATATATTTTTCCATTTATTTAATCTTTTGCTAAATTTGTTGAAGAAAATAAAGTAGTCGTTAAGAACAAGTTATGATTTCCTACTTTAATATTTCTCTAGTAAAGATGCACTTTTTGAAGTTACAAAACAATACACATCACATACTCTTATGTAGTTAAAACTTATAATGCTTCAAAAAAATTGCTAACAAAACAACTTAATTAAAATGAATTAATTGGTTAAAAATTAATTCTCTAATTAATGAGAATTAATGTGCAAGGATTGTTCAACTAAATTTAATTCCAATTATATATAACTAATTTAATTAGTACTCTTATTTGTTTAAAATGAAATTAACGGAATTGATATCAATTTACTCTCTTTTATCAATTGCATGACGATAATATTCAACGCGATCTTTCCTACTTGAAGTTTGTTTACTTATAAACAGGGAGCATGTAGGCATATTCCTTATACGCATGTAAATAAACATTTAAATTTTTTATTTCATAATATATATGTTCACATATAGTATTTATACACAAATATTGAAAGAAAATGAAAGAACTATCAATATACAAATTACTACAATGATCTTTTGCTAACCATATGAAGTGTTCAAATTGTTGGAAAATTAATTCTAGCGAGATTCATATTTACATCCAAATTTGTAGCATAAATTTGAAGTATGTAGTCATACTATAATATAAATTATCAATCAACTAAAAAAATAAGCATATTAAGTAAATCATGCATACTCTCTAATAAATTAAAAAAAACAAACTAAACATATATTTCAATGGTTTAAAAAAAAATTGTAATGTATGAAAGATTATAATTTAGAGATTTGTGCATTTTTTGAAAGAAGCATCTCTTACATAATTTTGTTATAGTTTATCAATAGTTACTAAAACCTATAATCACTAAAGTGTTTAAAAACTCCGCTTATTATTCCAATATATATAAATATACGAACATACGCTATAAGTTATGCAAGAATGAAAAATATTTAATTTCATATGGAACTTAAAGTGAAAGTAAATTTTGACAAAGACAGTTACTAATTTAAATTTAAATTCAAATTCAAATTAATTTGAATTTTTTTTGTCCTATATGTTTTCTATTTGCATTATTCATTTATGTGTAATCCACTTCTCTTTTAGTTTCAAGTGCATATAACAATTTTTGTATTTTGACATAATGCAATTTGAACTTTTTATTCAGTATTTTGATTGTTAGGTATTCATTTCATATTAACGACTTTCTACTCTAATCTGTGACAATAAACTATGGGACAATCATGCCGGCTTGAAGTATGATATTGGTGAATATATGTGAGAATATGTTTCAATAATAAAGAACTTATGTTTAAGTCTATTTATTATTATATGCTAGATATTGCTATATTAAACTAATACGTCATATCCACTTTATTATATTTAAGTTCATCCTTTAATCAATTTTATTCATATTGGGAATTGTTAATGGAAAAAGTGATTTGGATGATAGGGTAAAAAATTGTATTCTAATTAGATTTTAAAAATCGAGCATTTTTTTAAGTGGGAAGTTTTGATGGTGAAATAATCTAATCTTCCCTTACAAAATTAATATCAAATTTCTAGATCGAGCTTATATATCTGATATGTTTATTGATAATTTTTGAGTTTTATATTATTATTGATCTTGATTACAGCTTATATATCTGATATATATTAATTTTGATGTGTTGTGATATATACTGATATGGAAGTGTTGTTTGGTTGTGGAAAAAAAAATTTACCTAGATTTTCAACGGATACCGACGGTCTATAAGTCAAAATTTCCAACGAATATCGACGGCTCCCGACGGATTACTGGTCGAATATTCCGACGACGTCCGACGGTTATCTAGCAAGTTTTCAAGCTACGTGGACGTTGGCACCGTCGAAACTGCCGTTGGAAAAATCGTCGGAAGCCGTCGCAAAGTCTTCGTCGACGCCGTCGAAATGGACGAAATCCATGTTCTGTGTTCCGACAGCTCGCAACGGCCGCCGACGGCTACGAGCCATCGGAAATCACTGTGTACCTTGTAACACGTCCACACAAATTTTCAAAACATATCAAAACTTTCAACAAAAATTAAGTTTAATATTTTTGAAAGAAAAACAGACCTAAAAATTTGCAACAATAAAAAATCATTAAATACCAATGAAATTCACATAACTCCATATGCATCGGCACATACTATATTGTTGATTGTCTGCAACTTTTGTCTAAGTTTCTACTTGGCCCATGTTTGCAAAAACTACATAAATGAATGCATAAATTTCATACAAATTTAATTCTACCCTAAACGAGGTACTTACTGAGAGACGTATGCCTAAGCTAATATGTTGTTGTAATATCCAAAACCAAAGATTAACAAATGTTGCCAACAAAATCTACGATGGTTAATATTCAAGTAACACATCATGTGCTAAAGAACATTCATATAAATAGAAGTAAATTATTCAAACAATAATACGATAAATAAAAGTGATAATATCTGGTATAACATCCATATAAATAGAAGAAAAAGAATAACCAACATGATTTTACTCTAGGAATTTAATATAATCTTTTGTCACGATGGAATAAATAACAGTAATAATATAAATCAATCTTATTGAACAGACAGAAAACTTTCAATGAAAGTTTTAACATGCGTAGCCTCATGAAAAGAATAAGGAAATGAGCAAGGGATTCCACTTATATCTATTTTGGTGTAGGTCTTCTTTGTCCGGTCGAACAAGTGAGAATGATCTTTCTTTTGTCCATCACCAAGCAATCGTCGAGAGAATTTCAATATTATTTGGTTTTTTCCCACAACGGAATGGAAAGTTGTAATTACCCCGTGAGTATCCCACCTATAAGGTAAATCAATAGAAAATTCCCTCCAACGACTCTTTAGTTTGTAATCATCATCGTTATAATCATCATCATATATCCATATCCTGACCTTATAACTCGCACTTATACGGAAAAACGCGACGTGATTATCCATTTCGAATAAATCAACATCATAAGAAGGGAAACCAAAGAGAGCTACAGGGCGATCAACGCTAAAATCAGGGATTGCAATTGATCTAAAGTTCTCCGAACCCACATCAAATACCAAAATCCCACCATTATCGTTCCCATGTAAGCTTACTGTGCTATAATATATAGAACCATTCACATAAACAGAATCCCTAATAGGTCTGAACTCGTCAATCATGGCAGATGGAACCTCACAAATCCTCCACTCATTGTCACCTATTGTCAAAACCTCGCAGAATATACCATAACTACGTCCGGAATATCTAATCTTACAAAGGCAAACCACTTTGTGTTTTTTGGTGATGGGATCAAATCCTAACTGACAATTTACGTTCCGTGCTTTAAATTCATCCTGTGATTTGTATTTCCTTACTAATGCTGATTCCATCCATGGTGTAACTGTTTCTTGGGTACAGACGTTTAATGTACGAATACCAGAGTAGCGTCGTGAGTCATAGAAGCCAACCAACCCATTTAAAGGACCAAAAAAACTAGCATGGTATGGCACTTCCATCTCCCTTATGTTATCAATGTTTACAGCATAACTGTAGGATAAGTAGTCAGCCGTCGCCAAAAACACCTTCTTAGAAGGTCCATGTTTATAGGAACTCTCCGATGGTTCATGAACAATACAAAAGTATTTCAGACGTGATTTTGAATGAGTAAGGTGTAAATCTTTAAAAAAGGAATCCTTTTCAGCTAACAACCGCCATTGTTTACACACACACTTGAATCGGGTTAGTGACCTCACTGGTAGTCTGCTTAGTATCTCACACGTTACGTCGTCTACTGCAGCACTGTCACAAACTAAATGAATAACACGATCTATCAGTCCTATTGTTTGTTGTTTGAGATAACATATGGAGTTAGCAATCATTAGAAAGTAAATACCTGCGCCCTTTTCCGTGATATCTTGATCCTTGCGACATTTACGGATATAAAAATTGTTTTTGCTACAGCTAGTGGATTCCTCAACTTTTGATGTTCGACGATTCGGACGATGTTGCCTCTGACGACGTCCGCAACCGATCATCCTAGCACTCTGTTAAATCAGAAGCAAAAACCAGCTTACAAACATATGTGAAAAAAGGGGGGAAATTTGAGATTCTAAAAGAGGAAAGACTTTTCTTTTTCCCTTAAAAAAGGATTTATTGATAACTTACCAAACGGGTAGATGGAGCAGTATAAATCATGATGCACGAGAAAAGGAGGAGCGACTATTCTCTCTTCTGCCGTCACTATAGGTTTTTAAGATCTAGTTTAGTTTGCTCCGGAGTTTAGAAGGGTATCATATTTGTCTTCTTTGGGCTTTATTTTAATTTTACATACGTGGGCTAAAGCTATTTAATTATTCCTGTTTTATTGGATTTTATTTTAGATAAGTGGGCTCATGTTCAACTTTGAAAGGAACTTGGTTGCTTGTCTCATACAAAATTTAATTGCAGTTATCGAATTATATCTTTGTTTTTCTAAATTAAATATCTGCCACTGTCAGCTTCTATGTTGCATTTTCACGTCTAAATAGATTTAATGGTATTTGTACCAGTGGCGATTCAACTTATTTTCACGTCAAAAGAACCGACAAACAGCATCGAACAAGTGTTATTACCGACCAAACCAATCTATAGGTCGAGTCTAAGTTTTGAAATCCATGATTTGGACTCCACAAAACCCTGTATGTTCAAATCCCTTTAAGCAAGAAATGGAGGGTGAGCTTCAAAATTTACATGTATATTAACCTTTAGCTAAAAAAATTTAATGTATAATGTATTATTATACATATTTACTTTTTATTAACCGTTCTTAAATAATGTTTCATTCAATTTGACATATATCGAGTGATATTGACAAAGGGGTAAATGGGAGGAATTAAAAAAAAAAAAAATTGGTTTGTTTTGCATTAGGTATTATTTTGTGTTTACATGAATAATTTCTTTGTATTAAATCATATTAAGTAAATATTAATAAATGAGGGGTTCATTCGACTTTAATTTTGTTCAATTTAACTTTTAAAGCTTTAGTTATTTGTGTGTGTTATTTATAACTTAAAATTATTAATATATTATTATTTGTAATTCAACTTTATTTTAGTTTGTTATATCTTTATTAATAGTTGGCTTGGAAGCGCAAACTTTTGGTCTAACCGCGAACTTTCCAAAGTATCCTTTACTCATATTACTACTATAAAAGGCTAATATTCCGACAGCACGTAGCGACGGCTTCCGACGGCTAATTTCTGATGGCTTTCGACGGACCGTCGACGGTCGTCGGAAGCCGTCGGAAATTCACGAATTACAGGTCCAGCCGAGCCTTCTTCTTCCTCATTCTTCAGCAAGAAAGTTTTTATCAAAAAACCCCCAAATCCCTCCTCCAAGCTTCCAATCTCCAATTTCGAGCTTCCTGATCCTCCACGGCTTTCTAATCAAACTCTATTGCTCTCAATCTTAGATATAATCTCTTATTTTCGCCAAAAATATAATTTTTACCCTAAATCTAGATTTGCATAAGTTTATAGATTAGGGCTAATTAGTGATTGCAATTGTTTCCAATAGCATAATAATGGTTTATAGCATTCCATGGTATACCTATTTCATATGTTATCATGAAATTTTAAAGAGTATGTATAATTTGCGATTGTGTGTGTATATATAAACCATTGTATATGTGTTGTTTCTACCATTGTATTATGTTAATTGGAATAAGACATGAGTTGTATAACATCTTCACTTGTATAACAATAATGAATGCACGAGTCTAAAAAAAATTTGACTGTGTTGGAAAATGACAACAATATTAAAGCAGCCTGATTCGATAAAATATGCGGAACAAATGTGATAAATTAATAATTTTTTGAAATGTATAAATTAGTAAAAATTCTTTTTTATAAACTACTTTTTTTTACGTCACTTAGAGAGTTTTTGGCCCCGTTCGATAGGTGTTGTACATGATCGTTATATAAATAGCCGTTTTTGTCACAAAACGGCCATCAATATCCATCTGGTACAATACTTGTTGGATTTGTCCCTGTATTGGACAAGTTATAAATACAAAAAACAATTACATTTCGCACATTATTTCGTTTCAAACGGTTCACAAAATTTCGCCGTCACTTTTCTTTTTTGTTTCCTGCGTACATGCATTTGTGTACAATGCAGGAAACAAAAGGGAAGTGCTGCCAAAATTTTGTTGAATCATTTAAAATGAAATAATGTACGAAATGTAAGTGTTTACTGTGTTTGTAATGGGAAGTATGATGACTGATCAGAAAAGATAAGCATAAACCAACATTTCTATTTTGTATTCTTAAGTGGAGTAAAATTGACGCGTATAAGTTTTTGTATCGATACGTTGATAAATAAAATGTGAATTTGTAATATGACCAATATTTATTTTTGAATTTGTGACATATTTTTTCAAATAGGAAAAAGGTCGATTATTTTGTTGATCGGAGGAGATGGATGTATCAAAGAAGGGGATAGAGAGGCTCAATAAAAGAAGATTTTTATATGGTATAGACGTATTTGTTGAATTTGCTTTTAGTAATAATTGAAACAATGTAGAAATTCATTATCTGTGTAGTAGGTGTAAACATTTGAAGTATTTGTTATCCTATGTTGTGAAAGTCCATTTGTGTAAAAACGGTTTCGTGTTGGAGTATTATGTTTGGGATCGTCATGGAGAAGTTGTAGCAAATACTTGTGTAGAGTCTGAATTAGACATTGCTGGTAATGAAATTGTTATGACGAACCGTATAGAAAATATGGTTGAAGATGCAGCACGATCAATGTTCCCTACGGTTGAAGTTGACGACGATGATGAAAATGTTGAAGAACCAAATATTGAAGCAAATTTTTTTTATGATTTACTGGATGCTGCTATGAAACCTCTTTGGGATAGTTGTAAAAGCGACACACAGCTATCGGTAACCGCAGAATACATTGTGATGAAGTCAAAATACAACATCACCGAAGCCGGATTTAAAGTCGTTGTACAAGCTGCAAAAAGACATATGCCGCCCGATAATTTAATGTGGGAAAATCACTATGAAGTTAAAAAACTTATGTCGGCTTTTGGTTTACCTTATCAGAAAATAAATACATGTTTAAATGGCTGCATGTTGTTTTAGAAAGAGGACATCACTCTTAGGAAGTGTAGAATATGTAACGAGGAAAGGTACAAACCAAGAAAAAAGAAGGAAAAGGAAGTTCCATACAAATGTGTGCATTATTTGCCCATCACTCCTAGGCTTCAAAAATTATACGCATCTTCTGTAACTGCATCTCATATGAGATGGCATAGTGTGAGAATAGAGGAAGAGGGTACGTTGACACATCTAGCCGATGGAGAAGCAAGGAAACATTTCGACAAAACTTATCACAATTTTGCAGCAGAGAGTCGTAATGTTAGACTTGGATTGTGTACGGATGGTTTTTCACCATTTTCTCAATTTAGTGCTAAATATTCATCTTGGCCCATTATCATCACACCTTATAATTTACCTCTGTGTATATGTATGAAAATGCAATATATGTTTCTAACTGTTGTTGTTCCTAGTCCCGACGATCCGACACAAGGAATCGATGTTTATTTACAACCGTTGATTGAGGAGTTAAAAACATTGTAGAACGAAGGAGTAGAAACATACGACGTTTCAAAGAAAAAAAATTCTTATGTTTGCTTCTTTGTTGTGGACTATAAGTGATTTTCCTGCCTATGCAATGCTTTCAAAATGAAGTACATCCGATCGTCTAGCATGTCCATATTGCATGGAAGAAATACGGGTGTTTTCTTTACCGAATGGTAAGATTTCATGGTTTGACTGTCATCAATGTTTTCTCCATGTCAATCATCCTTTCAGTGGAGACAAGAAAAAATTTTCTACTAATAGAGTAAAAACCAGACAACCACCAACGATATGGTCAAGCGAAGATATATACAAACTTGTAAGGGACTATCCAAAGATATATGAAATTGGAGTGCAAACAGAAATTGCAGGCAAATCGATTATACATAATTGGTGCAAACAAAGTATATTTTCGGAGTTGCCTTATTGGAAAGATCTTCTGCTTCGTCATAATATTAATGTGATGCACAATGAGAAAAATGTCTTTGATAATGTTTTTTACACAATTTTGAATGTCAAGGGAAAGACTAAGGACGATTTGAAATAAAGACGCGATATACAAGAATTATGCAAACGTTCTGAGCTTCATATGAAACCAAATGACAGTAAAAAAAACCCAAAGCATGTTACGAGGTAGATAATAATAAAGTTAAAGTTGTGTTAAAATGGGTGGAAGGATTAAGATTTCCTGATGGGATTTCATCAAATCTTCGTAGATGTGCTGACTTTAAAAATGGTAGACTGAGCGGAATGAAAAGCCACGATTGTCACATAATGATGGAAAATTTATTACCTGTTCTATTATAAGAACTATCGCCGTTAAAAGTTTGGAAGGTAATAACGGAGCTTAGTCTGTTTTACAAAGAACTTTGTTCGACTACTTTAAAAGTGCAATGTTTACGTAAACTTGAAAAATATATTCCTATATTGCTCTGCAAATTGGAGAATATATTTCCATCGGGTTTTTTTAATGTAATGGAATATTTACCTGTTCATCTCTCATCTGAAACACGACTACGAGGTCCTGTGCAATTTGGATGGATGTATCCATTTGAGAGGTATGTAATATGTTACTTATTAATTTAATTACATTCGGAAGTTAAAGTTAATGTAAATTAATTTTGCATAGATACTTGAATCATCTGAAGAAAAAAGCGAGGCAAAAAGCACGAGTTGAAGGTTCGATATGTAAATCTTACATCGAAAAAGAAGCTTCGTTCTTTTTCACTTACTATTTCAGTGACCATGTGAACATATCATTTGAAAGTGTTCCTCGTAATGACGAAGGCGACGAACAAGAGTCCTCTCGAATAATGTTATCTATTTTTAGACAACATGGTCGACCTTTTGGAAATGTGTAGAAGTATGATTAGACGATAGAGACCTTCATGTAGCATACATTTATATTCTTCTAAACTGTGCTGAGGTTGCACCATTTGTTAGGTAATCTGAAATAATAATTTATGCTTTATTCATTTCCATAATGCATGTGCGTGTAGAATTTAATGCAATATTTTATTCATATATGCAGTATTTATAAAAGTGAACATCCGCAAAGAGATCTCAGTAAAGAATTTTCTGATTGGTTTTCAAAGTACGTTTATAAACCGGGAAATTGTGTGGTTGACGAAGGTTTGAAACATCTTGCGTTGGGACCAAAAGAAATGTCAAGACATATCCAATATATTTCGTCAATGGATATAAATTTAACACCAAAGAATACGGTGTAGAAAAATTAATTAATAATACAGGTGTATTTGTTAAAGGTAGTGATGATCCAGAAAATCACATAAATGATTTTTATGGCGTTTTAACACAAATTTTGCAACTGACATATTTCTTACGACCCGCGGAGGAGGTGTTTCTGTTTAGATGCAATTGGTTTAGCAATGTTCCAAGTTCTAGAATTAATGTGCACAAGGATTATAATCTTATTGAAATAAAGCACACATCGCATTATCACAAGTATGATCCTTTTGTACTAGCCAAGCAAGCATTGTAAGTTTATTACGCTCCTTATCTGTCTCTAAAAAGAGATAAAGTAGATTGGTCGGCAGTTTTTAAAACAAAGGCAAGATTTACGTTTGATGGGAAGAATATTCCAAACGAACAAGCTTATCAAGCAGATCTTGAGCAAAGCAACGAAATAATAATTACAGACGATCGTACTGATTTTAGACCTCTGAACGATGAATCAAACGTTTTGGTAGAAGCATTTGGGAGTAGGGAGGAAAATAACGTAGAATATGAGACCGAATCTGAATCAGAAAACGATGAGGATTGATGTAAATGATGAGATTTATTTTGCTAGTTATGTAATTATGCAATGATGTAATTGATGAGATTATGTAATTGATGTAATTATGCAATTGATGTACTTATGTTGGATTCTTGGTGTACTACGAAATTGATGTAATTGATGAGATTTATTTTGCTAGTTATGTAATTTATGTCATTTATGAAACCGAATCTGCTTATCGTCATTTACATCTTTTATGTCATTACTATTTCTGTTATTTATTTAGCAATTTATGTTAAAAATGCAATGTATTATGCTTATCGTCGGAATATGAGACCCAATCTGAATCAGGTATACTTTGCACTTTATGTACTTTATATCATTTATGTCATTTAACTATAAAATATTTTATTATCATGTTATTGTTCTCTTTTAAAATAATGTGTCTATGACAGGTATCATGTCGTCCAGAAAGGAGGAGTTCTATCCATTCTTTAGGAGGCGGTGGCAGCGGTTCATTGCAACCGCCACAGCGACCCGTTGTGTCTCTAGTACCTAAAGCGGAGGGGTAAGTATTAAACGTTTTTAGCATCTTAAATATTTTGTGTACGATATACTAATCTGTATCATATTTAACATAGGGGGTTTGAGCTACAACCATCAGCTGTTGTTCTATCAGTCTCGAGAGAGTCGTACAACAGTAGGATGTCGGCTTGTTGGCCGAAGTGGGATAATATCCCTCCCCACATCCTGGAGTGTATTTTGCAGGATTTCATTGTAAGTATAATCTTCTATTTTCCATTCTTATTTTTTTGTCGTTTATTTATTGTTCACCTTTTATTGTTAAATTTTTGGTTGCTTGTTTATCATGAAGTGCAAGCCACAGTGGACATACAATCAGATGACCTGCCGCTGGTACGACATTACTGGATGTAGAAGATGAGGAAGAACTATAGGAATTCCATGTCGACGGTGAAGCATAAAGGACAAAAGGCAAACTAGATGGAGACGAGAGTATGGGAAGGGTGGCTGGTACATTGGGATAGTGACGAGGCAAAGGTAAGTGTACTAAACTTTTATTAATTATTTGATTGATACGTAAATATCAAAAAATATTTGGTAAGTAAATAATGTATTAAATTTAAATGTACAGGCAGAGTCGGAAAGAAACTCTGCAAATAGGAACAAAAATCCCGTCACTCATCGAGGAGGGTCAAAGTCGTGCCAGCAATATCGCTAGGAGTTGGTAAATTTATTAAATGTGAATTGTAAATAGTTATTTTGCTATATAATTTTGAATATACAATAACAGTACAAATAATCAATTTCATGAAGCTGAGGTGCAAGGTCCTGTGTCGTATATGGATGTGTTTGCTCGTACTCATGCCATCGAGCATGTAAATCCGGACGGGACAGTTTCATATACATGGCACGACGATAAATCGAGAAAGAGTCATGTAAGCATATTTTAGTTTATGTACTATTAGTAATTGTTTTAATTGTTAAGTATAATGAATTAAGATATCATAATATTAATTTTAACTGCATTTTTATTTGTTCATGCAAGCAAGGTTTATGGAACAACGTCAGAAACTCCTATAGGATACCGGTCGAGAGCAGCTGACGACGGATGAGGAGGATGTTGTTTTTGAGTCAGTCATGGATCCACCGTCACGGAACAAGCACTACGGCTTTGGCAATCAAGTGGTAATGAATAGTATATTAAGATATAACAATTTAATAATCTTTTAGTTCTAAATAACTTCACATCGCTTTAGTTTTAGTAATAAGTTTATAGATATAACAATTAACACACTATGTTGTAACTTTGATAGTAAGATTATAGACTAAATTAAATAAGTGTTGTAGGCCAGCAGACAAATGAGAGCCAGCCAAACGGTCAGAGCTGATATCGATCTAGCAAAGATCGAAGAGTTGAGAACTAGGGTGGCGCAGCTGGAAGAGCAAAACCGTCGCCAGACCATCGAGATAACACAGCTGCTGGATCAGCGTATTGATGTGTACATGCAGCAGTATGGTGGCCGCTTTCCATCCTAAGCTGGTTTGGGAGGTTCTGGAGCTGATTGACCGGAGTGATAGGTATGTTTTTTTGTTATTGTTTAGTAAGTTTTGATGATACATTGAGTTGGTGGAGTTGGATTTGAAATGTTGTGTATATTGTTTGATGATACATTTGGTGGTAGCAATTCTGACATTTGGGAGTTGATGGTGAGGAGTTGGTGAAGGATTGATGTATATATTGTACAATTATATGTATGTAAATTATGGTAGCAAAGTTTGATTTGATTTTATATGAATTATGCTTGATTTATTTCTTTATGATATTTAATAATGTTTGTATGGTTTGATTTCATATTGAATATTTGAGTTGGATAAATGCTTGTTGGGTGGAATATAATGTGTTTATGGATTGTGGATGGAAGGCGAAAACGCAGCAGAAATACTGAAAAACAGACCCAGGTTTTCCGACGGCTCCCGACGGCCTGTAGGCCAAAAATTTCCAACGTTGAAGACGAAAATTTTCTGATGGCTCCCGACGGCTTTCGGCGCACAACGTGATCGCCCACGTGTCTTCCGACGGCCGTCGCGTAGGGTTTAGCTGAGGTATGGATATTTACAATTATGCCCTCCTCTTATTTTAATTTTAAATTTTAAGCTTCAAACGGTAATAACTTTTTCATACGAGCTCGGATTCACGCGTAGTTTCTTCCATTGCGATCGTATCAAAATCCGAACGATGTGGAACTGGTTTGGTTTGATTTGGAGACCGTTCAAATTTTGGGCTTTATTTGGATTTTGAATTGACGATAAATCAAAGGTGAGTGATTTAGCCCACTCAAAATACTAAACCTCTTTATGTTAGTTGAATTAAGTTTATGATGTTATAAGAAATTTATTGATTGTTGTTTGGTAATTTAAATTGTCATTTAAATTTAATTTTAATTTAATTTTAATTAAATTTCCATATAAATTAATATTGAATTTAAATTGTTAGTTAAATACCTGATAATGATAACCAGTTAATTGTTTTGATTTATTGGCTGATTTGGATGTTGATTGTGATGGATGTTTATTTGTTGACATTTTGGATGATTGGATGTTTATATCCTTGTTATCACTATGGGTTGAAATGATAAATACCCGAATGATCTTATAGATTAGGGAAAATCGTTATGGGTTGAAACGATAAACACGAGCGATTTTGTTGATTTTGAAAATTTTGATTTGGGATACGGGTTGAAATGATATATACCTGGAAAATTTAACTATTTTAGGGTTGAAATGATATATACCCTATCATTTGACCATAGGGTAGAAATTATATACGGACACCGTTGGTCAGTTTTAAATTATTTTCTAAATAGTAAAGTATGTTTGATTTTTAAATTTAATTTAATGATTTTATTTAAAAAAATTATATTTGGAAAACAATTTGTTTTATATGTTTTAAAGTTTCAAATTATAAGTTAATATACGGTTTTAAATGTAAATTTAAGATTTTAACTTATAATTTTATTTAGTTTTAAATATATATTTTAAATAGTTTAAAATTTTATTTTAATAAAATATGTAATATAGTTTCAATATATATATATATTAAATTTAATTTAATATAATAAATAAAGTTTGGATTTAAGATAATAAATATAGAGTTTTATAATAACTTTAATAGATAAAGGATTTTTTTGTCAAAGATTTTAGAATTTTGTAAGGAATTTATAAAAGTTTTGTAAGAGATTTTATTATGGATTTTATAAAAGGACTTTTATAAAAGATTTTTATAAAGGATCTTATAATGGTTTTATAAAGGAGTTTATAAACGTTTTAAGGATTTTATAAATGGATTTTATAAAAGAACTTGTATAAAGGGATTGGTAAGCGTTTTAAAGGAATTTGCGTAGAAGTTTATAATAAGAAGAAGAGTTATAAACTGTTTTGGAATTTATAAATAGCTTTATAAATGGTTTAAAAGCATATTAATAGTTTATAAATGGTTTAAGAGGGATTTACAAATTATTTTCGAAATTGATTGAAAGAAATCTTCCTCGGTATTTATGAATATATTTATACTTTTGTAATAAGTATATGAATATCTTGATATGAAAGTATAAACTGTTTTCTGGATTTATTATTAAAAATGTTTTATAAAAAGACCACGGTGTGAAAAATATAACGATTGGTTGTTAAAGAGACCGGGATCGGATATTGTCATACTCTCTGCCAATTCCGAAACCACTTTAACAACTACGCACGTGGTGGAGAATCCAGAACGAAGTAGGATGGTTTGGCGAACGCTATTGGTCTGAGATAAGAACGCAGCCCCGACCTTCGGGTCAGCTTGATATGACTAATACAGGAGCTATTCATGGCCAAGTGAGGTCGCTCCTCTGATCGGACACGCTTCTTCGATACCATATATGTTACTTTGTGATTGATTTGGTAGCCACCTTCGATTTGATTATGGGAGTGTGTTCCGAGGTGGGCGGTAGTAGCTGCTATGCGTTATCACCAGTCCGGCGTGCAAAACGATAGAATCCTACCCTAAGTATTGCCTCGCGTGCCTTGTCATATCCCTTATTGAGCCCACTACGATTTTGTTTTGTGTCGTACCTATGGAGTGCTCCCTGATAGCTTATCGGTTTGGTGGAGTTTACAGTACTGTATAGACTACGACATTTATAAAAATGTGTTAATGGGGATATGGGTAACGCATTAAGCTATTTTAATACATTACTTTACTGATAGACACTATATATATATAGCGTATCTTACTACATATAGATAGTTTAACGGATCCTTAAGACATGGAAAATCCCGAAACATCTCTTAAGTTATTACACGCACGTTATACACTGGATAGGAGATGTAAAATCCCGTAAACATCTTTAAAGCCATTACACACATATTTATTTACTGTTGATTAACTTACATAAGATCTTTTAGTTCTGACTCGAGTGTTTTGTCTTTTCATTACGCTCGGGTCAGTCTGAGCGTTTCAGTGTCGAAGACTCTATTTCTGGAGGACGAAGACGGAGTGTGGTATATATGATATTATTAGCAATTTTTCCGCTGCATCATTGTTGTATGTCATTGTTTGTACTCTGATTGTTGTAAAAATTGTGTAATCAAATGTATATTATAAAACAGTTTCATGAACTATTTATTTGAGTATTATATTTTGTCATTCCGCTGTGAGATTCTGTGTTTTGTTTTTTCTTCTTTTCTCTTATTTTCTTATTTACCCTGTTGACAATCTTCCTTTTTGAATGGTTTGAGTTGAAATGTGTGGTGTATTGTCGATTTAAACCGTCCAAAAAGGTGGGTCGTTACAGTTGGTATCAGAGCTTTGGTTTATAGATAAGTTATCCTATTCGGGATTAACTCATTAGAGATAGGGTTATTAATACCCTAGAATGAGTTTGAGAGTATATATATGTATGAGAGAGAGTGTATTTGTTAGTGCTATAAAAATGTTTTTATATTGTGTTAATTTGTTCTGTTTAATATTTATAAATTCTGGTCGGTACATAGGACGCTATGGCATCTATAGGGATTTCTAAAATCTTAATAGGGCAGACCGACACAATATTGTTTTTGAAAGATAGGTAAATGAAATAATTTTACCTAGTATTACATATGAAAGGATAATTTTTATAAATGGATATAGTTGTATGTGTTATGTTTGTTTATTAGGTAGTGAAATTTTATAAATATTGGTTGCAAAATAGGATATACAAATAAAGTGAATATAAATTGGAAATTTGAGAACTTAAGTTCTGGAGTTTTGAAATTGGTTTTCAAAGATTTTGGAATATAATATTAGTAATATTTGGAACTATTTTCGGATATAAATATTTTCAATGTGATTTGAAAGAAATGTTTTAAAAGAATTTTAAAAGGAAATAAGTTCCGTGCTCCCCTCTTCTGTCGCTAAAAAATAACTTCGGTGATGATCGCGACATCATCGACGTTCATTTTCAAGTTTCAAAGTGGGAGGACCATTGTAGTAGCTTTGCTACACACTTGTTTTGGTGAAATAAATTTTAATTTTTAATTTCTAAATATGATTTGATATATATAAGATATAAGTATATATTATTTCAAGATGATTTGAAATGAAACCCAGTATTTAGTTCTTAAGTTTCTATAAGTTAGGGATTTTAATTATTGTAATGACATGAAATCTTGACTATTTTAATAGTTGGAAACTTCTAAAATGAAAAATAAGAAATTAGAAGCTAAGTGATTAATGAAACTGTAAAGAAATTGAAGATTTGTCACGTGTAAATTAAAGTGTAATGAAATTTAGAAGATGTAAATTATTGAATTTTTTTTTTGCTAACTAAAATGAATAAGATAAATTTGTATAACACTCAATTACATTCTAAAACATATATAAAACTTACCAGAAATGTCTAAAAGTTGAAATGTTAATATGAATATGTAATAGAATTTTATACAAGTAAAACTTAAGTAATGGAGTTATGTCTAGAAATAAGAATTATGATGTGCAAGAAATATTTTAAACATAAGTTAATATTTTGAAATGCTAGTAATAAAATTAAATAGAAAAAATGTGAATACTATTTAAGTAAATGATTATAAGTAAAGAAAATGTTGAAATGATTCATAAATAGTTTTAAAATTTAAATGATGCTATATATGAAGTAATAAATGGGAATCAAAGAGTAGAAAACTTAAGTATAAATTGATTCACTAATGAATATTAATCTTAAATAGAAATCAAGTTATAAAAAAAATAATGAATGTAAATTAAACTGCAAAGAAACTTATGTAATACTTTAAGAATTTATTCATTGACGATATTAAATGGAAAATATTTTTATGTAAGTAAATGAATGAAAAAAATGACATTGTATGAATGAATGAAAATAAATGGAAAGTAAATGATGAAAAGAAACCAATAGAATAATGTTAAATAATATTTAAAATTCTTTGTTGTTTTGGCTGATGGGAAGCTTGGGAAATGATACTTTAAATTGTTTAAGGATGTATGAATAATCTATTAAGTAATTAACTAAGGCTGTTGAGCGTAGGGTACACTTGATAGTTTGTTTATCACCCTTGTACAATTAAAAGTTTCTAAACCTGAACAAACGATTAGTTTTGGTTGCCATGGATGTACGATTGATTCCTTTGTTGCATATGATGGTCATGCTATTTTGTTTGCATATGTTTTGTGTTGATTTGATTTTGTTACTAATTGAAACAACTAAATATTTTCTCTTTTACATAATTCTCACTATTTTGGATTATATAAGTAAGATACAGATTTATGGAAGCAATAGCTACTGTTTTTGGTTTCATAAATAAAGTTGTTTGCCCGACAAATAGGTACATTTTTGGATTACGGTTTTGAAGTGATATTTTATTGTTTTTCCCATGGTTTGGGATGTTTATATTTGAAATATTATATATATATATATTGAAATTATTGATATTACTATTTTTCTGGACCTAACCGCCCAAAGGAGACTCTACCGAAATTTTTTGTAAAGTTAGGACTTAGAAAATTTTGTGAAAGTTGAGTTATTTTCAAATTCTTATTAAACTAAATTATGTAAATTAAGTGTTTATAAATTTGACTAATTTGAATAAAATTATATCAAGTTTCTTACTTCCTTCTTTTCCTTTTTGAGGATGAAAAGTTTTGAGTGTGGGAGAGTGTAACGACCGTATTTCTGATAATTAAAATTAAATAAGATTTTGAAATTTAATATTGTGAGGAATTAAATTTTTTGATTTAGTAATGAGAAAAATAATTAGAATATGATGTAATAATGTTGTTGAATGTTATTGACAACTATTTTAATGTAATTTCAATCAATTGAAATAATTTTAAAGTCAATTTGTAAATAAGAAATAAATTAAATGTTGGATTTAATGTTGAACTTATCTGTTATTAATTGAAATAGGTTTATTATGAAATATGAAATAAATAAATTAGTACGTAAATTTATTAGCTTCTGTTTGAAAACAATAGACTTAGAAATGTGTTTGGATTACTAATATATGACAATTGTTTTATTTATCACCTTATTATTTAATCCGTTGAAATTAATTTGAAAATCAATGAAATTTACTGCAATTAAATATTGCAGTTAATATGAGTTAAGATGATAACTGTAGAATATAAATGTAATAAAATGTAAACTATTGTTAATTATATTCATAAGGTAATAATTGATTCAATAATAAGAGTGTAAATCGAAATAAAAGAATTTGATTGAAATTAAAATATAATTAACTGAGGTTTTATTACAGTTGTAATTGAACGCTGAAATTTATGTAATATTTAAACCTTGAAATTAACATGGAAAATTTAAATTTCAAAAGACTATTAATTTCTGTGCAATTCCTGTTTAATCTAGGATGATAAAATGGTTAACTTTTAAATTTGAATTTAAAGGCGATTAAATCAATTTAATATTAATTTATCTATATATAATGAGAATACCTCAAAATGAAGCTTTTGAAATGTCCAAAACATCCTTCCAACCTTCTATTGTATGGTAAGGATATTTATGTAATTAGGGATTCCCACGTTCACGAATGGAGACAATATCTGTCGACTATCCCACTGCATAAAATTACTCTTTTCTCAATGATTTTTTCATACAAGATCCAAAATCAAAATCAAAATCATTCTAAATTCCTTTATTATATACCATTTAACTTGAATCATGGAATTTATGAACCAAGCATGGATCACAACTTAGTTTTAGCAGACGTGGGATGGTGGGGAAAGCAGAATACTAAAAGATTCTTCCAGAGAGTTTATTGATACACCATAAGAAATTAACGTGTTCAATAGAAGGTCAGCCGACGCAGGACCAAGGGGCTATCTGGATTCAGGTATGTTTTCCTTTAAGGATCATTAATACTCCTTTTTGATGAACCTAGGTATTCGCACAACGATTTTTTTCCTTTGAGTAGTGAGTTGTCCTCAATAAGAGGAGAGACAGTGGTTATTTAATTGGCCCATGTGTGCTGCATGGGCGACAACCCATGTTTGGTGGAGGACATGCCGATGACTATTATACATTCACTCCGATACATCCCATACGAGTTGGAGGATATGTCTTGCCAACTCAAGTTCGATCGGGAAACTGAGCGTAGATTTGAGTGTATGCAGTAGTTTATTCAAAGTAAAGGTTGTCAGCGGTTTGAGCTTCAATTCTTTAAATAATTTTTTAAGAGTTTTGAGTCATCTTATTTAAAAGCTTTGAATCGTAATAAACATAGGAAGAAATTAAAGAAATGAATGGGAGTAATTTATTCATTGGAAGGTATTAGTAATTGGATTCTAATGAGATCATTATAGAGGGACTTATTCAGATAAATTGACAAGTGACAACAGTTTGAATTTAAGGAGTTTATAATATAGTGGTAGTTTGGAGAAGAAATGATTAGGCTAAAAGAAAAGTTTGTATTGGAAAGGAGTATTATAAGCTTTAGGCATTTCCATGTCTGATGTGTAGTGGTAGAAGCGGACTAGGTAAAAAGGCAGTTACAGTGGTAGTATCCACTATTTATTTACATGGAGAGTAGTTGGACCACATCAAGCTAAGATTTTGTCATATAATTTGGCTTATATAGTACAAATGCATTTTTTTTACTTTAGATGTTGCAATATCAATCACATATCATGTATCATTGCTCAACCAAATATTTAATTTGTTTAACTCAAATAATCTTTACTTATGATCGAATAAATGAAATCGAAATGTAGAATTCACAAAGGGCATTGAGCATAGAGTTCTCATGTACAATAAAAAAAATCAAACCTAACTAATTTCTTCTTCCTTTAATATTGTGCCAGTACGTATGGCACGTCCATTGGACTTTCTTAGCTTAGTATAAACACCCGGTATGGTTAAAGTTTTTTTGGATTTGCAGTACCCATCTTTTAATAGTGCTCAGTCATGGATACCTTAGCTTTTGCCATGAATTCCCCAGAGGTGGTACCGCACAACAAATATGTAGCACATAGTCATGTGACATTACAGTCCAATTACTAAAGGTATGACATGCATCATTTTGTGGTGTCCTGAGGTATATGTACGCAATTTCAAGTAAATTAGCTACAAGGAATTTCAGTTTTTTAATCACAGGCAAAAAGTAAATATACAGAATATGTGTTTTTCTTTTAGTTCTCTAATATATTTTGCTGTCCAAATAACGAGGTAGCATCATGCTATAAATGATTGTTGGACATGAGTTGATATAGTGTGATATATTTAACAGAATTGCATAAATCTTACTTTTGCATTTTTTTTATTTAGGATTTCAAACTTTAAATAGTGCCAATTTTTTTGCATATGTTTCCTTTTATACATTTTTTTATTTTGTACAGTGCTTACATATGTGGGTTTCGATGATATCACACTCTAAAACACATCATTATCAAACGGTGTTCTAATCTAACTTTAAAGCTAAGCTTCAAGAAGTTATAAAAATATTAATACCCATTAATGATGGCCATTTTTGAATGGTGAAGGTTCTTAGGTAGTGTTAAAAATGCACATATTTATCATGTCCTTATAACAAAATGTTATTTAAATTAAGGGTTTCTCTTCAGTTTAAACTACAATTACTCCCACGTTCTTAGACTTCTAAAGCACTACCTAAATCTAGAAAGTAAATATAGATTTATAAAGAATACTACAAAATAAAAGGATCACAACAATGTAAAAAATATTATGTATTGCCCTCAAATAATTAATCTATTTAATCTCCCTTTTTTCTTTTGAATTTTTATTTTAATTTTTATGGGTATCTACACATTAAAACTATAGTTTAAACCTTTACCCTTTAAGATTTATTTGGCAATTTTTTTAATTTAAATAGTGGATTTTACTATATGAATGCTACATATGGTTTTTATGTGAATTTGCACTTTATGCATTCATTTATGGTGCAACAGTTTCCCATTCTGATATAATAAATGACATTAAGTTTGAAAATGACTAAATCTTTAACATAATTCATGACAGGGTCTACCAAGTATAGGAGATAAAACTCTTAAATTTATTGGTATGCTAACATGCATCTAGAAATTATAGTATAATATATATCAAGAAAGTTATGCATACCAATCACTTATTTGAAGTTGAAAAGAATACCGTATTTGGTTGTAGTTGTCATTTAGGTAGAAACTAAATTGTGTAATTACATGTTGATTATACTTCGAGTGAAATAGATATAAAACAGTTTACATTCAGAATCGTCAAGGATAAATTTAAGATGTTTCTACATCACACTCTATATCAAACACGGTTAAAAAAACCATTTGAAATTAGTACTGTTCTTTTTCTTTTTGAGAATGTAGTTTTGTGTATTTTGCTTGGGAAACTAAGTGAGTGTGTTGAGATTTTATTTAAGTTTTGCATGGTATATAAGTAGAGTATGGGTGGTACATAGCATCATGTTACATTTTATGAATGTTAGCTATATATATAATTGAATGAAATTAACTGGGTATATAGAGAAGAGCTGCAAGCAATTTCAAACATGAGTGGCCCAGAATTGTCAAGCTAACCCCCACCATGATTGAATATACAAAGGTAGATGTCCATAACTATAACAAGTATTCCGACTATATAAACTAAGATTAACATTCACTAAACCATTGACTGTGTATAAAAATTGAGTTGCCTGACATAAATACGAGTTGATAAACAAAACTTTTCTCTTTGCACTTAAGATTTTAAGATATAATGCAAAATAGATTGGTTGATAGGTTGATATACCGATGTCTCCATTAATGTAAGAAAGGATTATCAGCATCTTTTAAAAAAATAGTGAGACAGCTCACCCATAGGTTAGTCTCTATATGAAAATCATAGAACATGATGACCTTTAAAAATATTCTAAGAACGAATGTTATTTTTTTTGTTTTTCTTATTTGTTTTTTGTTCTTCTAGATATCAAATCCTGGAGATTAAATTAAGATCAAACAATCAACGTCTTTAAGTGAACCACGTTATACTTTATGCTAATCCAGTGGTTACAAATTTTGAATATTAGAGAACTAGATGTATCCTTTGAGCTAGCAAGAAATGATAAGGGCTATTAGGGTGGCCAAATTGGATGTTTTTTGGTAGGGCATCATTTGCATGAGCTTTTTGGAGCTATAAATACAAAAACAATTCACAATGGAGCATGAAGCATTTGTTAACAAATTAGGATAAATTAATGGAATATAAACAATTCATATTTGATAACTAATTTATCCATATGTAATAGAGAAAACCCCTAAATGAAGCTTTTGAAATCACAAAGTTACTCTTTTGAATGCATCTGAAGTCGATGACATTTTAGTCATTTAGTTGCAATTGTTATCCACATTTTCATTAAGAGTTTCTCATTGCTTCTTCTTTTTCCTCGCTCCACTCTCAGCTCCTTCCTTCAACCGCATCTAATATTTAGCGTCATGTCTTCTTTTTTCAAATCTATTGAATTTAAAGTAAACAGTACATTATTTATTCGAATGTTATACAATTCTCTAATTTGCATACAAAAACCAAGTTTTGTTATAGGCTCTTCTTCCTATGCTAACATGGGTTTAATTTTTTTATAGGTTGGGTATGGCAAACCAAAAGCAGATGGTTTCACTATAAAGAAGTAGGAGCAGTTAATGAACACTTACATATCTCCACTTGGCCAACTTTCAAGCAGATATGTTTAGATTCCATGTTATGGATATTTGGTGATTTATTAATGTTATTGATATGACCTTCTTTCTTACGATAAGAAATATTGTACTCATATTTAGATGTGTGCCATTATTTTGCATTTATGTATGGTTTTCCATAGATTTTGATTAGACCTCAGTTTTTAGCTTAGTGTCGACTGGAAATTCAATTTTTGGTGCAATCCTTTGTTTATTTATTAGTTGCTTGAGTATATGTTTCCATGTCCAATTGATGACTAGAGTTAATGCAAAAAGAATGGAAGATAGAAGTTGTATGATATACAATTAAATAGGCATTTAGAATAAACGTTAGAAGTTGTATAATTGAAAAGAAGTGATCTCATTTATGTTAGAAGTTGTATAATATAATTAAAAGAGCATTCAAAATAAATTTATACTGATATATATGTTTAGCTTCTCACTGCTCTTGTTTCATCGCAACAAATTGTAGCATTAGGATTGTATATCTAATTTAACAAATTGTGGTGCTCGCCAATCATAACTGTTATTGTATTTTATTATATATAATAAATTATGGTATTCAATGTAGAGGCTGGTTAATTAATTTAAATATTATCATGTGCACTTTAGGTTTAGTTCTCTATAGTCTCATATTAATACTAAATAATAAAAATCTGGCATTTAAGTTTACATATAGCACAATTATACAACATTTGCTTACACGATTCTTCATTAAACAGTGATGTGAACTTTTTGGAATTTCTAAGAAGCAAGGTAAAGGTTTTCCTACTACTTTGTCCATGTTATTTGATTTAGTACCAAAGGTAGTACTCAACAATTCTATGTTATACCAAAGCATGTTATTTTTCCACCTATAGCATGCTCTTATATTACTTAAATATTTGTTGGTTTCATTTTAGTAGAAAGCATGGATTTTGCTTTCGGAAGAATTGATAGGTTATACAATATGGATGTGCAGTTTTTGATGTGATTATAAAATTAGTTCTAACTTCTTCCTGAATTAGTTCTTACTTAAGATGTTGCTACCAATTTAACCACTTTTTAACAAAAATATACATTTATGCAAAAACATGAGTTACTTTGTATCGAGGCTTTGAAATTCATAAAGTTACCCTTCTCAAGTGGAAAAAGGAATATAATTAACAAAGGTCATTTTCATAAAATGAATTGAAGGATATTGTACATTTTGTTAAAGTAAACAAAGATGCATGTAACAGTGTGTCATTTACTCTTTTGTTTTTAGAAATAAAGTGTAGCTACGCTAAGAAACCTATTATTTCCTATTAAGTATTTAAAGCATGAAAGATAATATACTTATCCATTATGATTTCAATATGAATATATTTGATAGATGGATTATGTGACCTTCCATTACCATGGTCCAAAGAGTATAATATATGGTATATCTTTTTGTTTAATAATGTTCCTTTTAAAGGTGAATATCTTCATGAACAAGGAAAACCGAACACTGCAGGAAAGCATCCAACATGTTTCTCAATAGCATTTCATGCTTTAGGATTTTGGTGAGATAATTTAAAAAATATTTTTAACAATGGACGAAAAGATAGACACACACAATTTTTCTGAAATCATGTTATTTACCTCGAAGTACGTACTTCCTAATACCTGACTTTTAAATGACATTATACTGTCGACCTCCTTCGAATCGTATGACCATGAACTAATAACGGAAACCAAAATTTTAAAATAAAAAATAAATGTGGCAATCGATTACCATTTGCCATCATTTAGATGCTGGACGATGGACGTTTTATTTTCATTAACTTATTATAAATATTCATGTTTCTCATGACCACATTCATAGGTATTTTGATTATTTTATTAGTTTTATGCACAATATTTTTTTTACATTGTGTTTACACAATAAATAAATTTATGCATATAATTGATACATTGAGTTTTGGGTAGTTTGTACATATATTGCACTAAAAGATAGTTAACTTACGTTTTTTGGACACGTCCAACGGACGTGCCATACATACTGGTTTAATTAAAGTCAAAAATAACCATTTTGGCCACACTCTTGGATTTCGACGAAACCAGTTTTATTGGATTCGTAACAGTGAATTACTATAAGATTTCAAGTTTCGTAACGATCTGACTTATCGTTTGATCGTGTGAGCTCGAAACGCGTAGAAATCGGTTAATGGAATTTAAATGAAAATAATTTGATTTTAAAAGCTAACTTCTATATTGTAACAACCCGGAGTTTTACAAGAATTAATTATGGTTGTTAAACGATTGTGTTTATAGCTAATAGCCATTTGGAGTTTTTATTTGGGTTAAAAATTCTTTTGATAATTCGTTGAATTTGTGTGGGTTTAAAATTTATTGTAGCCCACGTTTGTTTTGATGTGTGATACCTATCTAGGCTGATGTCGTTCCCCTCTTAATTCAGTTCGACCCGTCCCCCTTATTCATTTTTGAATCACTTGCCCTAAACCAAAAACATACGAAATAATGGCGGCTTCGTTTCGTCATTCGTTCCTTCAAAAAAAATTAGGGTTTGGAATTTTCGTGCTACGGCGATCTGAAGGGGGGGAATAAGGAGGACTTCGGCTGCTTCTTTTTGCGTCTAGCAAAGGTGAGTAATTTTAATTACTCACATCTAGTCAAATCTCAAGTTGTAGGGTTTGAATCCCCTTATTTTCGTTCGTATGACATTTGTTTAAATTCGTCGATAATTTATCTCGACCACTTGATTTCGATTTTTGAATGGATGTTGGAGATGATTTCTGACTTTGGCAATTTCGTATAATTTGATGAATTCCGGCTTTGATGATTTTTTGATTTGAGTTTGACGATGTTGTTTTATTCGACTTTGGCTATATTGTCTACCACCTCTGGTAGCACTCCCGTCCTTATTCGATTTTACTGCTGCTTTATGACTCTGGCTATTTTGTCTTTGACTGTGGTATCACTATGTTGATGATGTTCGACTGTTGAACTTGATGGTCTGATGTCATCTAATTGCAGTTCTGTACACATTGCATTTCTCAGTGTGTCCCATTTGTTCATCATCATGTATGTAAATATATTTGTGCCTTTTGTTATTCATGAGTCTTGTACTCGAGCTCCTTTGTTTTGACCAGTTCACTTCACTGTTGAGTTCATTGGTGCATTTTGTTGTTTGTATGCCTTGCATCTACATTGTCACTGTCTGTTAGACTTGATGGTATTTGGTCTGGTGTAGTTGCACTGTTTTCTGTAGCATATCTGGATGTCTGCATTTAGCCTCCTTGTGATGTTGCTCTATTTTGAGTTAGCATTGCCTTGTATTTGCAGTGCCTTATTGTCACTGTCTTGATTTGGTTTCTTGAGGTATTGATTTTAGCTTGCTTCATCATTGAGTGTGGCATGTAAATCACTTGGGTAATTTACTTGGTTTTGTACTGTCTGCATTTCGACTCATTCGAGCTAGTTCATATTGAACTGGTCCATTGTTTTCATATTTTGGTCATTTGGATTTTGTGAATTTGTTAGTTCCTGGATTTGGTGAAACTGGGTTTTGTAAAAATGTTAATTCCTTGGTTTCCAAGACTTTGACTTTGGTTGCGGTTGAATTCTTTGACGATGATGTTGATTTCGTGTTGTGCTCGAACGTGGTCATTACTATTGACTTACGACTTGATTTATCTTGGCCATTCGATTTGTCCTTGCTGTGATGATTTGGGGTCATTTGACATTGACTTCATTGAACAGTGGCTTTGCATTTCTTTGTGTTCTTACTTCGGCCAGTATATCTCTGACCTGCAGCTTGAAATTGTAATATGTATATTTTCCCATACAAACCAATGTGCCTCAATTGTTCAATGGACTGTTGAATTACTTGGTGTTGTAGTTTTACTGTTGCATTCATATGTATGCAAAACATTGCTTCTCGGTGACATTTACTTGCATACATATACTTAAATGTTTTAGTTGTTGTTGTGTTGCCTTATCTTGGGTACACATGCTTATTTCAGATACTAGTGTATACTTACATTTGCGATCATACATAAATATAGTATGTTGTTGCACCATTGTTGTTTCACTACTCCACTGGTTACCATGTACTTGGTTTGTGTTTCTCTGTGCTTTGAGTATATGAGCAATTTCACTTCGAGTGGTAGCTTTCTTGACCATTTGAACTTAGTTGATGGTTGGTTTGGTGATTTTTGGTTCATGGCAGTTTGATTTGAATCGTTTTTTGTTGGCTATCAATGCTTTGAATTTTTGATGATTTTGTCTATATTGGGCTTCGGCCATGGTGATTTGTGATGATATTTTGGTCCTATTTTCTTGAATGCTTGAGATGATCTGGTTGCACTTGATATCTTTACTAGTGCATGTGTTTACTGATTCGACCCAGATCATATTTATTCATGTGGTCTTGTTTCATTTCGTATGCGGTCTTGCCCTTGTTGGTTTGCATTGCAATGATGCACTGATTCATTTTGTAGCAATTGTGTTGAGTCATGCTAGCCGTGACTTGACCTTTGCAGTTTTGACTTACTGTAGTGGCGAGGCAGTGCACGCGTGCATGTACTGCAGCCACACAGAATTTGGTTTGATTTGATCATTTTGAGATTGTCTAATTATCTATTTGATAATTAGATTCTGAGTTTCTAATTATTTATTGAATAATTGGATTTTGTTGTTAATTGCTGTTTAGGCAATTCTGCGGTTTTCATATTATCTTCATTGATAATCTTTTTATTTATCTTGCTGATGATTTGAATTTGCTGATTTATTGTTTAACACTATTCAGTGTTATATTTACCGTTATCCGATTTCTTGTTAAAGGATCAGATAGACGAGATTTATTGTGACTGTCGTCTATTTGCTATTTAATTATTATTGCTCCTGTGCATTAATAACTGAGTTTGAATTAGACTGACCCGTGTATTATTTTCTTTTGAATCTAATACTCGGGTCAGACCGAGTTATTACAGGTTGTAGATATCTTGCTTTGGGTTGCTGCTTGAGCTATGAAGTCTTTTCATATCTTTTGAAGTAGTCTTTGTCATTTTGTAGTAGTCAGTGTATCTGATTTAGGTTGATATGTATTCATGTATATTAGTCGATAATGTACTTGTATATATAACTTCCAGAGTCGACTGTTGTAGTTGTATCATATGTATTGTGTCAAATGTATTGTAACTGACATCAGTTATATATATATATATATATGAAACTTTTATTATCTGTCTTCCGCATTTTATTATCTGTGTTATTATTATATATATTGTCCTAAACTATTATGAACCATCATAGTTCGTTTTATACTGGAATTGGGTATGTCGATGGGAGTAAATAAATAAGAGATGAAAATTGAAAAATATATACCACTCCTATCGAGGTAACCAATGTTAGTGTAAGGCCAACTATGGATGGCCGCTCCTATCCAGCCTTATTCTTCGTTATAACAGACAGTATTTCTTTTAATACTCTTTGTTATTGTGAGCATAGAGGTGGGGCGTCACAGTTGGTATCAGAGCTTGGGGTTTATGGACATAATATAAAACATAACTTAGATGGAACATGTGTTACAACTATTTGTCGATGTTTTTATTTGTGCTTTGGGTCAAAACTAAAGTTTTGAAATTATGATGAAATTTTTAAATATCTTTATTTAAAAATAAAAAGTGAAACTGTGTTTTGATGATTGAATAATTTGTGTTCTATTATCAGAGTGCGCAGCGGAAATAGTGAGACTGTCTTCGCTGAATACAGCTGATAATCTTTTTGATTTAAAAATCAAAATATGAAGTTGAAATAGATTTCATTTGTTGTTTACATAGCCGTGTTTATTTTGTTTCTTTGAAAATTTCAAATCCGATTTGAGGATTCGAAGCGATTGCAGTTATGTGATTTTTTTGTTGAGATTTTTGCTGGTTTCTTTTATGCTAATCATATATTGATTAGATTTTGCTGTTTTGAATTATCTTCATTGAAGATACATTCGAATGATTTCTTTGTTCATTTTGTAGTATACGTGCAAATTTGAGTTGCACGTTACTACATTAATTTAACGTTGAACCGATGTTTGGTTTAAACGTATTTTGTTGCCGTTATTTTTATAACGGGATTTTTACATCGATGCTAAATTTTTGAAGCACAGTGTTTTGTTGAAAATTTGAATGATTTCAAATTCACTGGTATTACATTTTGATGTGAATTATTTTGATGAGATTTTGACGTATAAAAATTTCTGTCGCCTTGGCTTCAGTAACCGTCAAATTTTAAAAGTGGATTTTCAAGCGGTTATTCCGCAATGTTGATTTTGAGATTCGTTTTACGGTGTTTTGGGAAGTGCAATTTCCATTTCTAAATTGCTACTGAGGTTGCTGTTTTAATCACGTGTTCTGAAAACTGTTTTAAATTTTTTTATAGTTTGCGCTTTCAAAAGAATGAGGAAGCGATTTAAATGATTCAGCAAAATTAAGGACTATGAACCCTCACTTTTACTGTTTCGCTTAATTCCGGACATGTCCGTTTGAGAACGTAAAATGTTAATTATATAAAATACAAAAAAATTACAGTTTGCGCTTTCAAAAGAATGAGAAAGCGATTTAAACGATTCAGCAAAATCGAGGACTATGAACCCTTTCTTTTACTGATTCGCTTAATTCCGGACTTGTCCGTTTGAGAATGTAAAATGTATTTTTACAAAATCCACAATTTTGCACTTTCAAGGAAACGATGAAGAGAATCAAACAATTTAGTAAAACACGTGGTATGGGACATGTGCGTTTGCTATTTCGGTTAATTCCGGACTCGTTAATTGAAACTTCTGTTGTTTGATGATTCTGATGATTTTGTGTGCTTTCGAGCCACTATGTTGGACCTTCGGGTCATCTGCTGGACCTTCGGGTCATTTGTTGGGCTTTTGGGCCACTCTGATGGACCTTCGGGTCAAATACCAGTACTAGACCTTCGGGTCACTCTGTGGACCTTCGGGTCATCTGATGGGCGCCAAAAATTTATAGTACTTGGTAGGCTTCGGCCATTTGTTGATGCACGTGCGATGTAGCTAAAACTCGCCATCTGATGGGATCGATCCAACCTTTTATGTTGATTTTCTAGAGTATCTTAATTGATTTCTAGATATTTGTTGTTTCCAATTATCTACAGGTAATTGGATATTTGTTGTTTCCGATTATCGTTTTTGATAATTGGATATTTGTTGTTTCTGATTATCGTTTTTGATAATTAGATATTTGTTGATTTGAGATTTCTGATTATCGTTTTTGATAATTAGATATTTGTTGATTTGAGATTTCTGATTATCGTTTTTGATAATTAGATATTTGTTGATTTGAGATTTCTGATTATCGTTTTTGATAATTAGATGTTTGTTGATTTGAGATTTCTGATTATCGTTTTTGATAATTAGATATTTGTTGATTTGAGATTTCTGATTATCGTTTTTGATAATTAGATATTTGTTGATTTGAGATTTCTGATTATCGTTTTTGATAATTAGATATTTGTTGATTTGAGGTTTCTGATTATCGTTTTTGATAATCGGATATTTGTTGTTTCTGATTATCGTTTTTGATAATCAGATATTTGTTGTTTCTGATTATCGTTTTTGATAATTAGATATTTGTTGATTTGAGATTTCTGATTATCGTTTTTGATAATTAGATATTTGTTGATTTGAGATTTTTGATTATCATTTTTGATAATTAGATATTTGTTGATTTGAGATTTCTGATTATCGTTTTTGATAATTAGATATTTGTTGATTTGAGATTTCTGATTATCGTTTTTGATAATTAGATATTTGTTGATTTGAGATTTCTGATTATCGTTTTTGATAATTAGATATTTGTTGATTTGAGATTTCTGATTATCGTTTTTGATAATTAGATATTTGTTGATTTGAGATTTCTGATTATCGTTTTTGATAATTAGATATTTGTTGATTTGAGATTTCTGATTATCATTTTTGATAATTAGATATTTGTTGATTTGAGATTTCTTATTATCGTTGTTGATAATTAGATATTTGTTGATTTGAGATTTCTGATTATCGTTTTTGATAATTAGATATTTGTTGATTTGAGATTTCTGATTATCGTTTTTGATAATTAGATATTTGTTGATTTGAGATTTCTGATTATCGTTTTTTATAATTAGATATTTGTTGATTTGAGATTTCTGATTATCGTTTTTGATAATTAGATATTTATTGATTTGAGATTTCTAATTATCGTTTTTGGTAATTAGATTTTGTTGAGAATTTGTAAATTTCTTTTATGGAATTAAAAGATTTCTTTGGCGTTTGTGTTCTTGACCTTATTTTTCTAGCTTAACCAGTTTATGTTAGAAAAATAATTGTTATTGACAACTTTAATTATTAAAATTGCGGGGACGCAATTTTTATAAGGAGAGGAGTCTGTAACAACCCGGAGTTTTACAACAATTAATTATGGTTGTTAAACGATTGTGTTTATAGCTAATAGCCATTTGGAGTTTTTATTTGGGTTAAAAATTCTTTTGATAATTCGTTGAATTTTGTGTGGGCTTTAAAATTTATTGTAGCCCACGTTTGTTTTGATGTGTGATACCTATCTAGGCTGATGCCGTTCCCCTCTTAATTCAGTTCGACCCGTCCCCCTTATTCATTTTTGAATCACTTGCCCTAAACCAAAAACATACGAAATAATGGCGGCTTCGTTTCGTCGTTCGTTCATTCAAAAAAAAATTAGGGTTTGCGTATTTTCGTGCTACGGCGATCTGAAGGGGGGAATAAGGAGGACTTCGACTGCTTCTTTTTGCGTCTAGCAAAGGTGAGTAATTTTAATTACTCACATCTAGTCAAATCTCAAGTTGTAGGGTTTGAATCCCATTATTTTCGTTCGTCTGACATTTGTTCAAATTCGTCGATAATTTATCTCGACCACTTGATTTCGATTTTTGTATGGATGTTGGAGATGATTTATGACTTTGGCAATTTCATATAATTTGATGAATTCCGGCTTTGATGATTTTTTGATTTGAGTTTGACGATGTTGTTTTGTTCGACTTTGGCTATATTGTCTACCGCCTCTGGTAGCACTCCCGTCCTTATTCGATTTTACTGCTGCTTTATGACTCTGGCCATTTTGTCTTTGACTGGGGTATCACTATGTTGATGATATTCGACTGTTGAACTTGATGGTCTGATGTCATCTAATTACAGTTCTGTACACATTTCATTTCTCAGTGTGTCCCATTTGTTCATCATCATGTATGTAAATATATTTGTGCCTTTTGTTGTTCATGAGT
The DNA here is from genome assembly GCA_030737815.1 of Allium fistulosum. Classification (NCBI taxonomy): domain Eukaryota; kingdom Viridiplantae; phylum Streptophyta; class Magnoliopsida; order Asparagales; family Amaryllidaceae; genus Allium; species Allium fistulosum. The sequence continues at coordinate 1,359,544,353 of CM060902.1, read as the reverse complement.
CTTGTACTCGAGCTCCTTTGTTTCGACCAGTTCACTTCACTGTTGAGTTCATTGGTGCATTTTGTTGTTTGTATGCCTTGCATCTACATTGTCACTGTCTGTTAGACTTGATGGTATTTGGTCTGGTGTAGTTGCACTGTTCTCTGTAGCATATCTGGATGTCTTCATTTAGCCTCCTTGTGATGTTGCTCTATTTTGAGTTAGCATTGCCTTGTATTTGCAGTGCCTTATTGTCACTGTCTTGATTTGGTTTCTTGAGGTATTGATTTTAGCTTGCTTCATCATTGAGTGTGGCATGTAAATCACTTGGGTAATTTACTTGGTTTTGTACTGTCTGCATTTTGACTCATTCGAGCTAGTTCATATTTAGCTGGTCCATTGTTTTCATATTTTGGTCATTTGGATTTTGTGAATTTGTTAGTTCTTGGATTTGGTGAAACTGGGTGTTGTAAAAATGTTAATTTCTTGGTTTCCAAGACTTTGACTTTGGTTGCGGTTGAATTCTTTGACGATGATGTTGATTTCGTCTTGTGCTCGAACGTGGCCATTACTATTGACTTACGACTTGATTTATCTTGGCCATTCGATTTGTCCTTGTTGTGATGATTTGGGGTCGTTAGACATTGACTTCATTGAACAGTGGCTTTGCATTTCTTTGTGTTCTTACTTCGGCCAGTATATCTCTGACCTGCAGCTTGAAATTGTAATATGTATATTTTCCCGTACAAACCAATGTGCCTCAATTGTTCAATGGACTGTTGTATTACTTGGTGTTGTAGTTTTACTGTTGCATTCATATGTATGCAAAACATTGCTTCTCGGTGACATTTACTTGCATACATATACTTAAATGTTTTAGTTGTTGCTATGTTGCCTTATCTTGGGTACACATGCTTGTTTCAGATACTAGTGTATACTTACATCTGCGATCATACATAAATATATGTATGTTGTTGCACCATTGTTGTTTCACTACTCCACTGGTTACCATGTACTTGGTTCGTGTTTCTCTGTGCTTTGAGTATATGAGCAGTTTCACTTCGAGTGGTAGCTGTCTCGACCATTTGAACTTAGCTGATGGTTGGTTTGGTGATTTTTGGTTCATGGCAGTTTGATTTGAATCGTTTTTTGTTGGCTATCAATGCTTTGAATTTTGGATGATTTTGTCTATATTGGGCTTCGGCCATGGTGATTTGTGATGATAATTTGGTCCTATTTGCTTGAATGCTTGAGATGATCTGGTTGCACTTGATATCTTTACTAGTGCATGTGTTTACTGATTCGACCCGGATCATATTTATTCATGTGGTCTTGTTTCACTTCGTATGCAGTCTTGCCCTTGTTGGTTTGCATTGCAATGATGCACTGATTCATTTTGTAGCAATTGTGTTGAGTCATGCTAGCCGTGACTTGACCTTTGCAGTTTTGACTTACTGTAGTGGCGAGGCAGTGCACGCGTGCATGTACTGCAGCCACACAGAATTTGGTTTGATTTGATCATTTTGAGATTGTCTAATTATCTATTTGATAATTAGATTCTAGTTTCTAATTATTTATTGAATAATTGGATTTTGTTGTTAATTGCGTTTAGGCAATTCTGCGGTTTTCATATTATCTTCGTTGATAATCTTTTTATTTATCTTGCTGATGATTTGAATTTGCTGATTTATTGTTTAACACTATTCAGTGTTATATTTACCTTTATCTGATTTCTTGTTAAAGGATCGGATAGACGAGATTTATTGTGACTATCATCTATTTGCTATTTAATTATTATTGCTCCTGTGCATTAATAACTGAGTTTGAATTAGACTGACCCGTGTATTATTTTCTTTTGAATCTAATACTCGGGTCAGACCGAGTTATTACAAGCTGTAGATATCTTGCTTTGGGTTGCTGCTTGAGCTATGAAGTCTTTTCATATCTTTTGAAGTAGTCTTCGTCATTTTGTAGTAGTCAGTGTATCTGATTTAGGTTGATATGTATTCATGTATATTAGTCGATAATGTACTTGTATATATAACTTCCAGAGTCGACTGTTGTAGTTGTATCATATGTATTGTGTCAAATGTATTGTAACTGACATCAGCTATATATATATATGAAACTTTTATTATCTGTGTTCCGCATTTTATTATCTGTGTTATTATTATATATATTGTCCTAAACTATTATGAACCATCATAGTTCGTTTTATACTGAAATTGGGTATGTCGATGGGAGTAAATAAATAATAGATGAAAAATGAAAAATATATACCACTCCTATCGAGGTAACCAATGCTAGTGTAAGGCCAACTATGGATGGCCGCTCTTATCCAGCCTTATTCTTCGTAATAACAGACAGTATTTCTTTTAATACTCTTTGTTATTGTGAGCATAGAGGTGGGGCGTCACATATATACAATGAAATTAGGGTTTGAAACTAGTTCCATTGAGTTCAAAAATATTGAAAACCTATATTTCAATTTATGGAATGACCTACTTTCGTTTCGGGAACAAAACGGGCTTTTCGGGTCGTTGTTCTCGTTTCGACCCAATTCGATCTGTCCATTCATTCTTATCCATCTGTCTATATATATAGATTTTTTTTCTGAAACTCTAGCAGTCAATTTCTTTACGTACTTCTCATTTGCTCCTTCCTTCCCAATGGCAGAAACCCTAATTTCAATTTCAATTTCAATCAAAATCCTAAATCCCCAATTTCAAATCGAAAATTCAAACTCCTCAAACTATATCAAATTATATATCGTTGGAAAGCTCTCGACGAACGTAATCCACATCTGCAATTCGTTTGTCGATCGAAGGTTTATTCTGTAGTTTATTCTCGACCGTCTATATTAGGGTTTGGTGATCGACGCTGGATCGTCAATCATTCGTCGATCGGGGAGTGGCGTCTGGAAGAGGATGATGAGAAGTGTTCATCCATGGTGTTCATTCGTCATGGATTGACTAGAGATCGCCAGAAATCATGGCTATAAGTGTACGACGGCGGAGCAGAAATAAGGGACTGGATGGTCGCGCGCGGCCATGTCGGAGGCGGCTTGAGGAGGAGGTGTCGGCGACGTTGTTCGATCATGGCGAAGATGATTGGTGCGGTGGCGAATCACGTTGAGAAGGTGGCGGCTGTTACGTATAGGGTTGATCGTGGTCGCGTAGGGTTAAGCTGAGGTATGGATATTTACAATTATGCCCTCGTATTATTTTAATTTTAAATTTAAATTTTAAGCTTCTAACGCTAATAACGTTTTCATACGCGCTCGGATTCATGTGCGGTTTCTTCCTATGCAATCGTATCGAAATTCCGGACGACATGGAACTAATTTGGTTAGATTTGGAGACTGTTCAAATTTTGGGCCTTATTTGGATTTTAAATCGACGATAAATCAAAGATGGGTGATTTAACCCACTCACCAATACTAAACCTTCTTATGTTAGTTGAATTAATTTTATGATGTGATAAGAAATTTATTGATTGTTGTTTGGTAATTTAAATTGTCATTTGAGTTTAATTTGAATTTAATTTAAATTAAATTGTCAATAAAATTAATATTGAATTTAAATTGTTAGTTAAATACCTGATAATGATAATAGGGGTGTAAATCGGTCGGACCAAACCGGACGGAGGTGTGTTCAGTTTATGTTCTAAATAAAATCGGGCTGGACATGGACCAGACAAGATTTATGTCTATACAAATTTTGTTGTCCTGGCTCGTGTCCTAAATGAAATCGGACGGACTTGTACATACATTTTTCGGACATGGACTCGAACGGACACGGACGGACATTGCTATTTACATCAAATTTTATGTTGTTTAACAGAATTTCCATCAGATATACTGAATTATAAGAAATTAGGACGAGTTCGAACGAACTCGGACCAAACAATATTTTTGCTTGTACAAATTTTGTTGTCCTTGCTCGTGTCATAAATGAAAACCTAATGGACTCGGACGGACGTATTTTGGTTACGGACATCGGACACTCGTACAAAATTAACAGCCCTAAATGATAACTAGTTAATTGTTGTGATTTATTGGCTGATTTGTATGTTGATTATGATGGATGTTTATTTGTTGACATTTTGGATGATTGGATGTTTATATCCATGTTATCACTATGGGTTGAAATGATACATACCCGAACAATCTTATATATTAGGGAAAATCGTTATGGGTTGAAATGATAAACCGGAGCGATTTTGTTGATTTGGAAATTTTTGATTCGGGATACGGGTTGAAATGATATATACTCGGAAAATTTAACAATTTTGGGGTTGAAATGATACATACCCTATCACTTGACCATAGGGTAGAAAATTTTATATGGACACCGTTGGTCGGTTTTAAATTATTTTCTAAATAGTAAAGTATGTTTGATTTATAAATTTTATTTTTAAATTGCATTTAATGATTTTATTCTAAAAAAATTATATTTGGAAAATAATTTGTTTTATATGTTTTAAAGTTTCAAATTATAAGTTAATATATGGTTTTAAATGTAAATTTAAGATTTTAACTTATACTTTTATTTAGTTTTAAATATATTTTTAAAATAGTTTAAATTTTTAATTTAATAAAATATTTAATGTAGTTTTAATATATATATATATATATATTTAATATAGTTTTAATATATATATATATATTTTAAATTTAATTTAATATAATAAATATAGTTGGGATTTAAGATAATAAATATAGACTTTTATAATAACTTTAATAGATAAAGGACTTTTTTTTAAAAGATTTTAGAATTTTGTAAAAGGTTTTGTAAGGAATTTATAAAAGTTTTGTAAGAGATTTTATAATGGATTTTATAAAAGGATTTTATAGAAGATTTTTATAAAGGATCTTATAATGGTTTTACAAAGGAGTTTATAAAAGTTTTAAGGATTTTATAAATGGATTTTATAAAAGAACCTGTATATAGGGATTTGGAAGCGTTTTAAAGGAATTTGCGTAGAAGTTTATGAAAAGAGGAAGAGTTGTACATTGTTTTGGAATTTATAAATAGCTTTATAAATGGTTTTAAAGCTTATAATAGTTTATAAATGTTTAAGAGAGATTTACAAATTATTTCGAAATTGATTGAAAGAAATCTTCCTCGGTATTTATGAATATATTTATACTTTTGGAATAAGTATATGAATATCTTGATATGAAAGTGTAAACTATTTTTTGGATTTATTATTTAAAATGGTTTATAAAATTACCACGGTGTGAAAATATAACGATTGGTTGTTAAAGAGACCGGGGTCGGATATTGTCATACTTTCTGCCAATTCCGAAACCACTTTAACAACTATGCACGTGGTGGAGAATCCAGAACGAAGTTGGATGGTTTGGAGAATGCTACTGGTATGAGGTAAGAACGCAGCCCTGACCTTTGGGTCAGCTTGATATGACTAAAACAGGAGCTATTCGGACCAAGTGAGGTCGCTCCTCCGATGGGACACGCTTCTTCGATACCATATCTATTACTTTGTGATTGATTTGGTGGCCACCTTCGATTTGATTATGGGAGTGTGTTCTAAGGTGGGCGGTAGTAGCTACTATGCGTTACCACCAGTCCGGGCATGCAAAACAGTAGAATCCTACCTTAGGCATTGCCTTGCATGCCTTGTCATATGCCTTATCGAGCCCACTACGATTTTGTTTTGTGTCGCACCTATGGAGTGCTCCGTGATAGGCCACCGGTTTGGTGGAGTTTATAGTACTGTATAGACTACGGTATTTATAAAAATGTGTTAAGGGGGATATGGGTAACGTCTTAATGCTATTTTAATACTTTACTTTACCGATAGACACTATATATATAGCGTATCTTTACTACATATAGATAGTTTAAAGGATCCTTAAGAGATGGAAAATCCTGAAACATCTTTTAAGTTATTTCTCGCACATTATACACTGGATAGGAGATGTAAAATCCCATAAACATCTCTGAAGCCATTACGCTTATATTTATTTACTATTGATTTAACTTACATAAGATCTTTTAGTTCTAACACGAATGTTTTGTCTTTTCATTACGCTCGGGTTAGTTTGAGCTTTTCAGTGTTGAAGACTCTATTTCTGGAGGACGAAGACGGAGTTTGGTATATATTATATTATTAGTAATTTTTTCACTGCATCATTATTGTATGTCATTGTTTGTACTCTGATTGTTGTAAAATTGTGTAATCAAATGTATATTATAAAACAACTTCATGAGCTGTTTATTTGAGTATTATATTTTGTCATTTCGCTGTGAGATTCTCTATTTTTTTCCTACTTTTCTCTTATTTTCTTATTTACCCAATTGACAATCCTCCTTTTGAATGGTTTGAGTTGACATGTGTGGTTTATTGCCGATTTAAACTGTCCAAAAAGGTGGGTCATTACACTAAGGCATATAGATCTCACTTTAAAATGATGAAATGGATCCTTGAATCGAATTCCATGTTCAAGAGTTGTTGACTCCCGAACTGCTTTACCATCGGTAATCGAATCAAAGAGTTTTGATGTGATTTGTGCTTGGATATTTTGGGGTTTGAGATGGGGTATTTGTAAAAACCAACCTCTATATCCATATCATCCAAGAGTATGATTGAATACTACTGTCAGGTAATACGGAGAATGAGGATATATGGGGTACACACGTGTATATTTCCTTAGACTAACACTAATACATATTAAAATATTAAACAAATAACTCATTTGTACATACACAGTATCGGCGCAAAGCAATAAACACATGTGCATCTAGGATAGAATAATACACAATATACAATATATAAATAGAGAACACATAGTCAAAACCATAGCGATAATATATACAATGTAGATCCATAAGTCAACTTAAGAATATACATACATGGAATTACGTAATACACAGATGATATACAATAATGAAACATCCTAGTCTCCTCTATGCCCAGATGGCACTGGATGGTCTCGTTGTCCATGAGCCTGTAAAATCTGGGATTGGCCCGAATATAAATAACACATGAGTCAGACTATGTCTAAACAAAAAGGTAATAAACATATGAATCAAAATATAAACTAAGAGAAATAACAATATAACCACACCAACAAAATAACTCAAATGATAATCATAATGTCTATATATTATGATGATCTTTCAACGACCCATAATACATTATATAACGCAACTTACCCCACAACCAAGCATAAAGAAGTCATCACCCATATAAAACAAATTGATAGGAATCAAGAATAATATATCTAGTGGGTGAATTATCCATACAATAAAATATCATTATAGAAAATGAAATCATCAAGTGAATCGGGCTAACACACTGTAAAGCCCTAATATCATAAAAGCATATAATTAATAGATAAAATGAGATAGCCCATCGAATCGTCTATACAATATCCAACATCATATAAATCGTTAAGATGATCAATCACAATTCAAATCATAATCAACAAACAAAGGGTATCTCTAAAATAGAAAAACATCAAGAGTACAGATATAACGGGGACTGGCTGCACATTAGACACATAGTCTCTAGTATAGCCAACTAACTGGATAGTGAATAATATATGCCAATGCATAATACACGCATAACCCCCAACCAAAAAGGGAGACTGGTAGCACACAACATGCTCCAAGAACCCATGATCTACTAGCATCCCGCTAATAGCCGAATCTATTCCTACAATCTTCAATTACCACGACGGACATCGTGACCCACATCCACCTATGGCTCATCTACACATAGCCTTGGTCACGACTCTACACTTTCCCCTATGGTAACAGATTGCTGGCCTATATGATACAAGGGGCTATAAACTACCAATCCTTTGATGCACATTGAATATCATAACAACAATGGTGTCATGGAACTAGGGCTTAACCCCACGAGCAATCCGCCGGGGTGGATACTGGCTGATCTAGTTCACTTTCGAACCATAAAGGGAGTTGGACACAAGTGGATGACATATAGTACTCATATCCTATATCAACATAGAGCTCTAGACGTAAGCCGACAAATGGCTCCATATAAGTCAACACATAACTATGATATACCAAAGCTCTAATCCCTTATTGACACATAACTCTATCCATAAGCCAACACATGGCTACAATATACTCAGCACAGTAAGTATCATCACATACACATGAGTAATCACCATTTGAGTGACACTTACTAACAAAGAATAATCAAACGAATAACATAACAGTGTCCCATATCACTTCATGTTATTTGAATAATTATTCAATGCTTATAAGATACACTCGATCCATACTAGATATTTCTATATGACGAGTCCGATGAATAACCGGAAAAGTCTTACGATAACTAAGCCAATTCTATTAGCAAATCCAGCGATACTATAATAATGTCTAGGGTGTGAAATATAGGCAATCAAGTAGCTGTGATACATGTGAGTGCACATCACAACAATAATAGGTATACAATCACAACCGCTAAGGCGTGTTCGCTAATTATGTAGGATTCCACAGAGGTGCCCTTGGTATTTCAAGAATGGTCCCCCTGCACAAGGATCATAGATATCCTTCCGAGTATCGTACATCTCGAGATAAAATATACTTTAAGAAAAACATAGCTGGTCCACGCCAGAACACGTGGAATCAAGTTGCATCACTCCCGCATGCATATCCTTAAGTAACACTATAATGGAGTGGTTGCACCCTTTAAGTTAGCTAAACCCCATAGGCTATGCCTCCTATCTTTGATTTCTGTCATTACTGATGGTGAAGTCAAGTTTAGAATCCCAACACATGAGTCACAACTCGAACAAATCTCAATACACGAGTCCCTTACTCGAATAGATTTTAGAACCACACATGGATTCCCATATCTCAATAGATCTTGGAATCACACATGGATTGCCATATCCTGAATAGATCACGAACAACTACATGTGTTTAAGCATCTCAAATAGATATCGAATATCCACATAGATTCCACCATCTCGAAGCAATCACAAACCTCTTCCAAAGCATATAATATGTATATGGTTTTGGAGTGTTTACGGTTTCAAGCCATCTCGTATAAGTACACTCCCCCGCTTACCAGGCGCTCTAAAACCAATCGACGGATTTCTGGTAAACTCAACTCTGGTTATATGGGAAATAAATAGACAATACAAAAGAGCGAAGATCACCTTATAACCGTTTAAGCGGATGGATTTCCTTATCATTTGTCCTAGAAGAGCCAAACGAGTTTATACGTACAATATAGCATCACCGAAGATAACTGTACCATATAATTCCCGTGTTTCTACTATGTATTTCCAGAATTCTATTGGTCAATTTAATAACAATAAGAACAATCCTATGTGGGAAACTAAGTCCTGTATACTATCCATAAGCAAGTAATACACAAAGCACGATCAAAATACATAAGCACGATTAAGTCATATAAACAACTTCTAATCCCCTTTTTAATTAATCTTCCTTTATTAATTAAAAACCTTTTTTATTAGTAAAACTCCTTTTTATTCAATAAACTTCCTTATCAACGAAACTTCACTGATTAATTAAACTTCACCATTCAATTAAAACTTCCATATTTATTTCTACGTTTCAATACTTCCTAAAGGTATTCATATACTTATCTTGACCGTAAAAGTATATTCACAAATCAATTTCAAAGGGCTTAAGAAAAATGTTACTCAAACATTGTCACTACAAACCCAAAACCATTTAACTTATGATTATCTTTAAAACCTTCTTTTCAAAGATCTATTTACATTCATAAGTATAATCAAAACAGGTTAAAGTCGAATGTTATTAACATATTGTCACAACAAACCCAAAACCAATTCATACTTGTTATTCTCTTTAAAATTCCATTATTAAAGCTTTATGTATCTTCCAAAATCATTAAACAATATTTTATCACTTTAAAATATTATTTAAGGGTTTGAAAACAAATGTTACTAAAACATTGTTTACAACAAACCCAAAATCACTTTTATACTTGCCACTAACTTTAAAACATTCATTTGCAACTCCAAGTACATCTTCACTTATTAAACAAGGTAATATACCTTTTAATCAATTTTACAAAACCATCGATTATAACGTAAGTGTTATAATCTAAAAACTCATTTATCTTCTTTTATAATTGCTAAACTTCCTTTCCAAACTTCTAAATATACAAAAATATCTTTATAAAGACACACACACACATATACTAATTTATTTATAAAACTAAGATATCTAATAAAGTACTACAAATAATTTGAAAGGTATTATAATATAAAAGCCTTTTTATTTCTTAAATAAAATCTTTAACAGATTTTCTAAAACTATATATACTAAAAATATACATTTAAAATACTTATATAATGTTTTAAAACATTTATTTAAAACACCACCTAATGATACTTATTTTATTTAATTTTTTAAAAACCATAAAAACATGTTTTATAATTTAAAACCATTACTTTAAAAATCCATAAATGATTATTAGCAATGCATTAAAATCTTGATGTTTTTCGATAAAAAGTACACTTATAGTACTTATTAAAATATGAAGAAGCCCAAGCATGTCTTCCAAAGTTAACTTTAAAATCGCCAAACACAATGATTTCAAAGTGCATCCATCGCGGCCTTTTGCTTCTAACATTTACAACTTCCATTTCAAATTTCCACAAATGTCCAAACCAATTCCTCTATGTCAAACACACTAAAATGTGTGTAGCCAAATACACACACACATATATTTCCACAGTATATCACAATTTATCCAGTTTAACATATGGTAAATATCATGGATTTCAAAGCGCGTTTATAGCAACTATATTGTTTAAAACATTTATAACGCACTATCAAACATGTAATCAACAAGTCAAGCCCACGATACATGTTATAGAGGGTTATAAGAGAGACTATACTACATATATTATTATCACTTGTTTTACAAAATAAGGCGGGGTAAAAAAGTAATAACTTGCATTGTTCGTTATATTATTTATATTTTAATATAACAACAATTATATACACAACAATATACAACTGGTCAGTAAACTCACCCTAATCACAAGCCAATCCTAGACGTATAGAATTCCACTACGAGCGCAACGGTGAAAACGCCACCCCGATTGGACCTCATATGAAAAAGTTACGAATTATATAAGGATTTGAATTATAAAACATAATTAATTCACTTAATTATAATTATCAATACCTTAATCCCACACTCATCCTCTTTCGCATTTTAAAACCCTACCCCTGTCTGATATGCACTAACCCTTCCAAGCATGCACAATTTCCAATGATACGGTGAAACACTTGACAATTCTACAAACTGACCTCACCATCGAACTTCTCATATCACGCTTGACTTATCAACACCAACTTCGACACTCCTGACACCCTACTGCCAACCGCGACCTGATGCCCAAACCCATACTTGCCCATTGTTGCACTTCGCCTCACCCCACCAGAGCATCCCTAACCACTGCCAAACAACTGCCCTTGCCTCTACGAATCCAAACGTGCAACCAATTTCTCCTCCGACCTCTCCCTGCAGTTCACGACTTTACAGCCCTCTATACGACAAAAGAATGTCGCACCACCCAATCCCATGCCGCATGCCACCATTTTGTCACTGCCGACCTGCCTTGGGTCGAGAAACCTAGCGCCCCTATCACCAAAGCCTATCACCTCCTCCAGCATCACCAAACGTTAACCCTAGTTCAACCTATGACAAGTCGAACACTGTCAACCAATGTTGCACGCAAATCATAACACACTAAAATGTAGCTCTCGATCATACTAAACCAACAAATCCAAAATCACTCGATTTTATCAACTATTGCTCTTGATTTAATTGATTGAATAAGAGGATTAGTGGCGGTTGAGTTTGCTGATAGAAGAAAGAGGAATGAGAAAAATAGGTTAAGTATTGATGTGTATTTATAGAAAAATATATATTATACTTTATTCTCTCAAATTAAACGCTACGCGTCTCGAGCACGCATAACCACACAGCACGTCCGACCGTCACAAATTAAATAGAATTATTATTAAAACCAGTTTAATCGCTTTAGTTAAAAATTAAAAATCTACCATTATCATATATTATTTAAAAAGAATTTAAATAAGCTTTCAATATCATTTTTATTCACATTAAATCCATGATTTAACTAATTAAATATTTTAGATATTTAAATATAAAACATTCGAAAGTCCGGGTCATTACACTTTGTTTGGTTTGCATAATTAAAATATTCTTAGCAACCACTTTGTTTGTATGTATAACATAGCAATCCACGTAGGGTAACATGCCAGATATATATGTATTGGGATTTACATCGCAATGGACACATTAGCTCATTTTGTATGTGTTGTATGTTGTCAAATATGTGCATGAACATATAGTTATAAAGTTCAAATGATCATTTGCATGTGTGTGTGTGTATTAGTGTATGTATAAAATATGTTTTACCATTAAAATATTATAGAAAGTATTTATTTATTTATATAACTATATATTGTACCATAAATACCAAAAAAGATATATGTATATATATATATAATAAAAGATTTTTTTTTTATAATTACTAGTTAGAAAACATATCAGGTCTGAAGCTACAACGATTTTAATATTTAACATGCATATATATGTTATAATGAATTAAACAGTTTGGGCCATAATAAATTAATATAAAATAATATATGGTAAAGGTTTGATTTTATATTTTTAGAAAATCTAAAAACACATTTTAAGGCTTAGGAAAAATTTCTGGAATTTTATCAATTAAATAATTTTTAGTTAAATAATTGACAAAATTAATTTTAAAAAATATATAATTAAGTTGGAAAATTCTAAAACTTTTTTCGAAGGCACCTGACATGATGACTTAATTTAAAAAAATACATAATTGAATTTAGAAACATGGATTATTTTATATGAATTTATTGAATCAAATAATCATTAAATATTGATATATATATGATAAAAATTATTTTTCAGCGCTTATAATTCATAATAAACATAAACTAGTGTTTGAAAATTTTCATATCATTATTATATATTAAATATGAAAACATATGTTTTAATTCAAATTGTATGTGAATATTAAATCATAAATTAATACATATATTTGTATAAACTTATATGATTTTGAACTAAAATTTAATCTAATATTTAATATTAGATTACAAACATAAATCATGAACTATATCTTCAAATTCTATACACATATCCAATCTCCATTGTGACAATAACAATACATACAAAAATCTCACCTAACTAATTAAATAACAACAATCTAATTGTATACATAAGCTTACATGGTTAAAAAATATATAAAAACATTATACTATGATCAACACATAAATAAACATTACCCGGAATAGATGCCCTAAATTCCACGTTGAAATAATGAATTCTCTTTCTCTAAAATTCCTTGATCTGTCATATTGCTAGTCTAGAATCAACGACCTTTCACTATCAAATAGATTCTTGTTTTAACTTGAATTGGATTTGAGATTTTGGGATTAATTTAGAGAAAAGTTGCAGCCATGAAAGAAGAAAGAGATGGAGGCTAAAAGGAATGAATTAGCATTTGATCAGGGTTTTGAGATTAGTATTTGTAATGGTAGGATAAGAGAGGAAACTATGTAAGTTTCTCATCAGTTCTTAACCACACATCTCCAAATGTTAATCCCATGTTGTAGCCGCCCCAAACCCTAACCACACATCTCCAAATGTTAATCCCATGTTGTAGCCGCCCCAAACCCAATGCAAACCAGCCGCCTACCATCTCTAAACATCATGGGTTGTGAGCCCATTAACCCAAATTAAATATATACCATTATATTTAACTTAATTTGTTATTGATGTCTTATATCGATTGACATACTTATAACTATTGTAAATATACACAATAATTTTATTTCTCAAATCATATTCTAAATTACATAATTAATATTTCATAAATATTAATTAATTTGTAACAATTCTAAATTAATTAAATCGTTTGGTCCAAAGAGAATTCATCATTTCGGTTGTGTAACTCTTGGATGTAAATCCGGTCCGTGATTAACATCGAACTATTTGAATGTTAACGTTCATACATCACTTAGCAGGTGGTGTGACATTATGGCCAAATTTATCGCTCACTCAGCTTTGGTAAAATCCAATTTCACTTCATTAAGATTAACCTAGTTATGACATTTATTTACATCAATTCTCTTCGTCAAAACTATATCACTGTGGATTTATGAAATTTGGTAATGGTCAAAATCCCAATATCGTTCACATTCAACTCTATATTCCAAACACTAAGTCCTTGGTTCAATAATAACAATTATTATTAACCAAAATGCTCTAGCTAGAGACTTTGACTTTGAGTTGACTTGAGTGGACCGTGATAGTAACCCCATATAATTGAGGAGACGAATCCTCTTTTTGAATAGAGCATCAATTCCAATACTTCCATTTGACCCAACTATAGTCACTCGATGGACGTCATGCCACAATTTGACTATAATCAAAGAGGAGCTTTCATATTAAAGATCCACGATATTCTCAAGTCGAGAGAACGGTGAAAATCGGTCACATCGATATTTTTTGTTTGACCTTAGTTATATTAACCAACAAAAAACTATCGAGTGAATCTGTAACGAACATGGATTTTTGACCCTTGAAAATCGACAATAACATGTTCACTGTATTGCGTGTCGAGCAATCGAATGACGGAAAACCCGATCTTTAGGGAAAAAGAAGGAGAAAGAAATAAGAAAACTAAACAACACAGAATCTCACAGCAAAATGAATAATCTACGATATACAACAAATCTTTACACTAAGAAAAGTTGTAATATATATACATAAATCGGTGACACTAACCTATTTCAACTTGCCAGTTATAACATCATGTACTTACAATTGCTAATAAATACAACTAACGGACAACAAAGTGGAACACAAGAAATACGTAGATACGTCTTGGGCCTCTAGCTCATCTCCTGAGCTCTAATGCATCCAAAGCAATATATAAATATGCTCGGTCTGATCCGAGCATTGGAAGAGAAGAACGCCCGGATCAGTCTGGTAAACCAACGTGAGAAAAACACACCACAAATGGAATTTAACATTTATCAAAAATCTTTCAAATAAAGGTATCTCATAAGACCACACCACACATAAAAACGGATGGATTTTTACCTTACGATAACCAAAACATTTTCTATAGAAAATCCATTTATATTATAATAATGTATATGGATCAATGTAAAATATGAATATAGCTGAAATGCTTGCATCTCACATTTTAGCATACTTGGGCACAACTAAGTTCATAGAGCTTGTATTGGAGAATGGATTCCATACTATGTCAAGGTAAGGAACTACTTTTCGATGGTACATCTCTAGATAAAATACACCGGCCCCTGCTACACAGGACTGGCCTACCAATTGACTAGTAGTACGGAATATGATCAACCGACTTTAGGCCTGAAGTATACACGAGTAGACAGTAATCGACCTAGATTTGGGATGACCATACCCCAATGGGAGCAACCCATATGGCCCTGCTGCATGCTTGATTTTTTTCATTTCCCGGTTGATGAGGCTTAAGGCTATGTTCTACCTTTATATAGCACTTCCCACTTGGAATGCTAACACTGCCCTCTATGTAGTAATGCAGTAACAGCATTCATCCATACAAGTTATTCAGGACATGAACAATTCGAACGCACTACTTCTACTACATCCATTTTAGAATCACCCTCAGATTAGTAGCAAGTAGCCCTTGCACTTTAAAGAGCTCTGTCTTCAATTCCATCATCTTCAAGATATCTTCACTTCGAAACGGTTGAGTTATCCCCGATGCGTTTTGGTTTCGTCTGAATTCGAACGACGTTTGAATTCAAGGTAAAATTCTACTAGCTCCAATCATCACCAACTCAATTCCATTTCGAAGTATTCGAAGATACGATCCTAACGCGACTGACTATGTTCGATTCTGACCTAACATAAATGAGATATTTGATATACAACATTTGCTAAATAAACAATTATATATAATCACTAATTACTTCATTAGTTAATATATTAACTTAACTTAATTAAGCCTGCCTCAAATTACTTCTCATTCAAACCCAATCCAGCCACTTTGACCGTTGCTCCTTGCCTTCACGCGCCACCTGGCATCGCCGCGACCATCCCCGAAGATGCCCAAGACTCCAATATCCTCTCTACCACCAGCCTCGTCCACCCAAACGCCGCCTTCGTCAAGCAAAACCTCGACAAAACTTTCGATGTTCAACCCAATCGCGTCGTCGCCATAGTTGATTGCACGCCGCTGTCTTATGCTAGAAGATGGCCCCAACCTTGATCATCCTTGGGCCATCGAAGTCATCTCCTAAATCACCATCATCGGTGAGAAATCACCTATAAATTGTAATCGCTTTGAACCGGAATCACCGCCGCCGTAGGAAACTATGCCCCATCTTCACCATCCATCTCCTTCAATGCCTCATGCCGAATAATTCCTTAGTTGATAACTTCGTCTGAATGTGATCATAGTGGTCCAAGATGATGACGATTGTTGGATTTGGGAGTGGGTTTAATTTGAAATGAGTGAACCAATTTCTCTAGTTTGACGCGATTTAAACAGAGGCAAAGAGTGTGGGTTGTACAGTGGAAATGTGAGGAGTATGGTGGAGGGTAGGGTTGAATAGTAAAGGATATAGTGTAAGTAGTGTATCCCTTTATTTAAATCAAAATATCTAGCTCCTATATACCTGAAAATCTCAAACTCCTATCGAGGCGTGCCGCTTGGCGTTCTACATTAAATACTATTATTTCGAACTCAATGGAACTATTATCGGGACCTAATTCCAAAGTATAAAGAAGTTAGCTTTCCAAAATTGAATTATATAAATTTTAAATTCCTTTAATTAATTTCTACGTATTTCGAGCTCGCAGGACCAAACAATACATCTGATTGCCACGAAATTCGTTGATATATAATTATTTGCTATTACAGATCTAATGGCACTGGTTTCGTCAAAATCCAAAATAGTGTCCCGTAAGGCTATTGTCACCTGTTAATTAAAACGAATTATTATTTAGGCCAGTTTAATCACTTTTAATTCTAATTTTAAAAGTTTTCTATTATCATTCTTATTTAAACTGAATTTAAATATGATTTTGGAAATCATTTTTATTCAAATTAAATCCACGATTCAATTATTAAATAATTTCAATATTTGAAATTTAAGCTATTTGACTTAGAAATTTATATATCAATATTTAAAATAAACTAAATATTTGAAATTCAAATGATGAAAATTCTGGTTCGTTACTTTTTCCCCCTTAAATGAATTTTGTCCCCAAAATTTCCAAGGTAGGAAAAATGTCACAAAACCCTTTAACCTTCCAGAATCAATTAGTTGAAACTTATTATCAAAATTTTCTAAGTCATTAAATATATGGAAAATTTCGGAAGTATCTCCTTTGTGCGGCTGGATCGGAACAACTACAAATCGTAACAACTACAAATTGTCACTACGGACCCAAATAAACCAAAAGAAAACAAAAGCCTAGTGGCTCAATCATAAAACCATCAAACCAACCAACAATATAAACATGTACCTATTTGTCAAGTAACCAAACTTTATTCGTAAAACCAAGGCATCCAACTAGCATTTGCTTCCATATACCTACATCTTACTTACACATATCTAACCATATAATTCATAACCATATCATTTTCCAATGTCAACATTTAATTTATGATAAAGCCCGTAAGATGTACATATACCATCCGTATGCAATATCAATTTGATCGCTCACTCGATCACACTATTTCACTTTTGAACTAGTATCTTTCAATCGACTTCTCTAATGCGGACCCTAATTCGGTTCCTTGATTAGAAACCACCGTTCTGCTTGCATAGCAATATACTATGATAGAACTCCAAAATCAATCAAAAATCCATATCAAGTGTTCGCCGTCAAGAATCAAGTGGAAAATCCGTATTCGAACCGATGTAAATCACCTCAAAATCATGTGCCCGAACCTGGATCAAACAACTATGCAAATAGAATGATCTACGTACAACCTACGTCTTTATTTTAATTTGTTTTCTTAGCTATACCAAATTATTTTTTATTTACATTCATTTATGCTTAGTATATTTCCTTAAATACTAATATCACCTATGAATCATTTCATAACTGCTCAATTAAGTTCATACACAACCCATATTACAACTTAACTTTATATTCGTATAACACTCTCTACATCCTAAGAGTATATATGCACTATTCAAATTTATTTTATCAAATACCTAACAAATTTAAAATTTGCCTTTTACTCACTATTTTTCCAAAATTTATAAGTTAGCAAAACTTACTTTCTTATGTTTTCTCAAACACTTAGCTCAATTTTTATATCCAATTTAGAAGTCCGAATGTCCAAAATCATCGAAAATTTCATTTTATTTTCAATAAATGAAATTTTTTAATACAACATACCAAACAGAGATGCAAAAGCAATATACCCTAATGCATAGGCTACATACATCCAGATAATACATAGTTGAAATTTTCAGAAATAAACAGCCGAATTTATTTCAACTTTATTTTGAAATAATATATAATATATTTCCTTTGTATATCAAATCATATTTTAGGATTTAAATCTAAACTTATTTTACCAAAACAAATCTTCTGTGGTAGCAATCCATCACTTAGAAACTCGAAAATGAATGTCGATGATGCTGCAGTCATCACCGAAGTTATTTCCCAACGACCGAAGTGAGTTCGATGCTTTTTATCTTGTTTTAACACTAATTTGAAATATTTCTATTCAAAAATACTTCAAAATAATACTATTATTATTTTTCCTAAAACCTTTGGAAAACAAATTCCAATTTTTTAAATCCATTTCCAAAAACACCGGGGGTTTTATTTCCCAAATCCTCACTTAAATCCTTTTATTTAAAACCAAATTCTAACCCAACATTATCTTTGAACGCCTTATACTCAAATTGTGAAACTGAATTTCATAAGGTGTTTGTTTTTAATGTTCCCACAATCATTAATCTACCCAACCCATGCAGTAAAAAGGATAAAATTACTCCTAACCTAGCACAATAGTCAATGCTTATAAACCGGTCAGGCATGACTAACTAATCAACAAACCATAGTCAATGCTCCTAATTGGGTGAGCATGACTAATCAATAATAATTGATAATAACTGAATATTATCATTTTCCTAACAACTAAGCATATAATATATAACCATAATAATTCACGAAAATTATTCCTTTATATATAAAATATAATCTAGTTAAAATTATTTCATTTACCCAATTTCAAAACAATACTACATCGAATTGCCATGTTCAAGTGTTTAGAGATCTCTATCAATAATGTTAGCTACTCGTGTTGAGCAGAATCCATAAGCCACTCAACAGGTTGATTAACACAATATAAAACATTTTTATATCACTAACAAATACGCGCTCTTATCTATAATACATTCAAACTATTCTAGGGTGCTACGGACCCTATCACTAATGAGTAATCCTACCAAAGCCAAGGTTCTCTCTTAACCTTACGCTCTAATACCAAATGTAACGAACAGGGATTTTCAACCCTCGAAAATCAACACTAATGCATTCACTGTATTGCGTGCCAAGCAATCAAATGTTGGAAAACCCGATCGTTAGGAAAAAAGAAGGAGAAAGAAATAAGAAAACTAAACAACACAAAATATCACAGTGGAACGAATAATCTATAATATATAAAAAAATATTTACACAAAGAAAAGCTGTAATATATATACATCAATCAGAGTACACTAATCTATTTCAACCTGGACAGTTATAACAGCATGTCCTTACAATTGCTGAAAAATACAAACAACAGACAACACAGTAGAGCACAAAAAACATGTAGATACGTCTTATGCCTCCAGCTCGTCTCCTGAGCTCCAATGCATCCAAAGCAATCTGTAAGTATGCTCGGTCTGACCCGAGCATTGGAATGGAAGAATGCCCGGATCAGTGTGGTAAACCAGCGTGAGAAAAACACACCTCAAATGGAATTTGATGTTTATCAAAAAAAAAGGTATCTCGTAAGACCACGCCCGTACATAAACACGGATGGGTTTTAACCTTACGGTAAGCAAAACATTTTCTATAGAAAATCCATTTATATTATAATAATGTGTAAGGGTCAAAGTAAAATATGAATATAGCCGAAATGCTTGCATCTCACATTTCAGCATACTTGGGCACAACATAGTCCGTAAAGCTCATATTGGAGAATGGATTACACACTATGACAAGGTAAGGAATTACCTTCTGATGGTACATCTCTAGATAAAATGCACCGGGATCTAACAAAAACATCTTGTACCCCTGCCACACAGGACTGACCTACCACTTGACTAGTAGTACCGAATATGATCAACTCACTTTGGGCCACAAAGCATACATGAGGAGATAGTAATCGATCTAGATTTGGGATGACCATACCCCATGGGAGCGACCCACATGGCCCTGCTGCATGCCTGATTTTGTCATTCCCAGTTGATGAGGCTTGAGGCTATGTTTTACCTTTATATAATGCTTCTCACTTGGAATGCTAACGCTGCCCTCCACATAGTAATGTAGTGATAGCATGCATCCATACAAGTTGTTCAGGACATGAACAAACTAAAGGCACTACTTCTACTACATCTATTTTGAAATCACCCTTTGGAATAGTAGCAAGTAGCCCTTGCACTTCAAAGAGCACCATCTTCAATTCCATCATCTTCAAGATGTCTTCACTTTGAAACGATTGAGTTGGATCGAAGTGGTTTTCGGATAACATATATGATCCCGGTCTTTTCGAAACAACATTTGATAGTTTCTGGCAAACTCAAACATGGTTCTTTCGGAAATAATCAGAGAATAGATAAGAGCGGAGATCATCTCCTAACCGTTAGTGGATGAATTTCCTTATCACCTGTCCTAGGAGAATAAAACGAGATTTATACACACAACACAACATCATCGAAGATGATTGTGCCATATAACTTAATGTGTTCTCCTAGATATTTTTTTAGAGTTACGTTTCGGTCCATATTTGATAGTCGATTATTTAACTATCAACAAACAAACATTTAATCAGGGATTTAATTCCATAGGGAATATCAACATTGGTTAAGCACATAAACAACCACTAACCTCTTTAACTAATTCTTTTATTGATTAAAATCACTTTGTAAATACTTGTATTACAATACTTTTACAAAGATTCATTCACAAACCCAATATTTTTTCAATACTGGAAAATAATATCCATATACTTATCTTGATGGTATAAGTATATTCACAACATTGAGAAAGATTTTCTTTTATACAATCCAAAATCATTTATAAACTCCTTTTATAAATCTCTAAAACCCCTTTATAAATCTCTTTAACAAATCTCCAAAAATCATTTATGATCTCTTTTAATAAATTTCAAAACATTTATATAACTCTTTTATAAATTTATAAACCATTCATCAAACTATTTTAATAAATCTCTAAAAAAAATTTATAAACCCCTTTACTAAATGAAATTCATTTTATAAATCTATAAACTATTTATAAAACCCTTTTTATAAACCTATAAACCCATTTCTAAAATTATATTATAATTATCTAAAACCAATCATAAGACTCTTTTAATAAATCTCGAAAACATTTATAAATAAATAGTAATCATTTACTTGGAAACATTATTATATAATAATAATAATTAATGATAAACATTATAAATAATAATAATAATAATTAACTTCAAGACATCTTAAAAATAATAATTAATAATTTCAAAACATTATTAATTCAACAATAATTGATTTTTAATATTATTATAATAAATAATGACTAACTTTCAAAACATTAATAATAAATAATTTCAAACCGTATTAATTATTTAAATAAATAACATTTCAAAATATTAAAATATTGATAAATAACTTTAAAACAATATAAAATATAAATAAATAATCTTTTAAACCATTTCTAAATGACTTAGAAAAGATAGAAAATAAGGTTAGAGTAAAATAGAAATTAAATCCTTTTAAAACAAAATATTTTCAAAAACTCCAAATTTAGATTTTAAATCATTCTTCATCTCAAAACCAACTCCAACCAAATGGCAATTTATAGTATTTCAAAATACTAGTTTGAGGCCAATAGCTTCCAAATGTTTAACCAATATTGATATTGATTTCCATTACTATAGGGTTTAAATTTGAGCATATAACAATATCATAACTCATACTGTCAACAATTGGGTTTGATTTTCAAAAATTCATATAATAGGAATATTATAGAAAACATTTCAACAATGGCGAGGAATCCCGTTGGATCCCTTCAACCTGTCCCCTCTGCATCACAGCTCATATATATCAGCACATATATATAAATAAAATCAATAGTGGTGAGAAATCCTGTTGGATCCCTCCAACCTATTCCCTTGCAGTTGATTTCATATATTGACTGCTTTCAAAAGCCACAATTCATCAAAGCCAAACAATCAACAAATAAACATCCAAACGTCCAATCAATAATTTTTCTCAGCTATACAACATTACTAGTTAACCAAAAAGGTGAGTTTAACTCACCATTATTTCAGTTGTCACTGATGCATTTTGGTTTTTGTTTGAATACGAATGACGTTCGAATTCAGGGTTCCACTAGCTCCAAAGATCACCAAACCAATTCCATTTCAAAGTATTCAACGATACGAACCTAACGCACTGACCGCGTCAATTCCGACTTAACATGAATGAGATATTTAATATACAACATTTGCTAAATAAACAATTATATATAATCACTAATTACTTCATTAGTTAATATATTAACTTAACTTAATTCATCCCGCGTCAAATTATTCTCCTTCATACCCAGACCAGCCACATGGCACCACCGCGACCATCCTCGATGATGCCAAAGACTCCAACTTCCCGAATGCCACCAGCCTTGTCCACCCAATCGCCGCCTCCATTGAGCATAACCTCAACAAAACTGTCGACGTTCAACCCAGACGCACCGCCGCCACAGTTGATTGCATGCCTCTATCTTATGCCAGAAGATCGCCCCAACCTTGATCGTCTTTGTGCCACTGAAGTTATCCCCTAAATCGCCATCGTCGGTGAAAAATCACCCATAAACTGCCGCCGCTTTGAACCGAAATCGCCGTCGCCATAGGCCATCACAACCCATCTCCACCGTCCACCTCCTTCAACGCCTCATGCCGAACAATTCCTTAGTTGATGACTTTGCCTGAATGTGATCCCAGTGGTCCAAGATGACGACGATAATTGGATTTAGGAGTGGGTTTAATTTGAAATGAGCGAATCAATTTCTCTGGTTGGACACGATTTAAATAGAGGGGAAGAGTATGGGTTGTATAGTGGAAACGTGGGGAGTATGGTGGAGGGTAGGGTTGAATAGTAAAGGGTATGGTGTAAATAGTGCATCGCTTTATTTAAATCAATATATCTAGCTCCTATATTCCCGAAAATCTCAAACTCCTATCGAGGCGTGCCGCCTGGCGTTCTACACTAAATACCCTTATTCCGAATTCAATGAAACTATTATCTGGACCTAATTACAAAGTATAAAGAAGCTAGCTTTCCAAAACCAAATTATATAAATTTTAAATTCTATTAATTTATTATATGCATTTCAAGCTCGCACAACCAAACGATACGTCTAATCGTCATGAAATTCGTTGACATACAATAATTTACTATTATGGATCAAATGGCACTGGTTTCATCAAAATTCAAGATAGTGACCTGGAGGCTATTATCACCTGTTAATTAAAACAAATTATTATTAAGGCCAGTTTAATCACTTTTAATTCTAATTTGAAAATTTTACTATTATCATTCTTATTTAAACCGAATTTAAATAAGATTTTCGAAATCATTTTTATTCAAATTAAACCAAGATTCAATTATTTAAATAGTTGAAATTTAAGCTATTTGACTTAGAAATTTATATATCAATATTTAAAATAAATTAAATATTTCAAATTAAAATGACTAAAATTCTAGGTCGTTATAAAGTCGTTCTATAGTTATCCAATAACTATCAATATGTAACGTCTAGGTGCCCCAACAACCATGAGTAATACACTGCCTAACATTTAGAGAGCGTTACATACTCTAGTCTCAACAGATATATCGATATCCAGTCTCGATGCATGTTAACTAGGAATATATAAAATGGTATATTTGTTTTCATTGTGATAAACTACTCACGGTTACAACACTTTGTAACTAATATTCCAAAACATACCATTTATGGATTTTCTATTAAATATAGTTTTAATTAAATTAAGTATAACCATATTATATCAAATATATAATAGAAAGAAAACACTTTTATTTCGAACAGCATTGGTCAACGAGTTAGATATATGTAACAAATTACATAATTGCCACTAGGGTATACTTCTAACTTTATCAATCTCCCACTTGCACTTGGGGCCAATTATGTAATCTTATTCCAACTTCTCCCATCGGTTTTCTCAAAACCAATTGGGTCAGTCCCTCTGTGAATGGATATGCTATTATGTTTCAATATCTACTCTGTCAATGAACTCTCTCTGATGGTTGTAAACTGTTTTATCATGTGGAATAATTCGGAGTGTCTCTCGACTTCTAGTGAGCTCTAAGTTCTGTTATGAGTTATATCACGACATTGTTATCATATAACAGTGTTGTGAGATTCTCAACATTTGGAATCAGCTCAGTTATAAATTTGTGCACTTATATTTTATATACATTGCTTTTATTGTAAGGCGATGTACTTAGCTTTTTTTATTGAATCAGCCCCGGTCTTTCATTTGGAATATTTCCAACTTAAAGATTCTTAACTTGAATTTATTATTGACATATTATACTCCATATCACTTATGAAGTTTGAGTCTGAACACTCCTTAATAAGGAGTTTTTGTTTCGTAAATAATTCTCTAGCTAGTATTTCATAAATACACGAGAACATTTCAAACAACCATTTAGTGATACCAATTTGGATTTGATATTTGCTTCTTGTATTAAATACATAAACAAATCACGATATCGTAAACATAACATGTATGATTATTCCTACTGTCAATGCATAAGGTGCTCATCTCACATGTTCCGTATTAAACAATTAATAAGGTGTCTTTACATATCAATTTAGGACATTCCCAATATCTTTTATACTCACTATAAAGGCATAATTTATAATCCAAAGTTGAGTATTAAAACAACTAAGGTTGATTTTAACACAAGTATATCGTTAAAATCAACAACTTGTTGTTTACTTATAGTTTAAAAATATTAATTTACCTTTTAATGTTCTTTCTTATGAACACACGCTTCCTCTACATTTTGACTGATAATGAAACTATTTGATATTTCTATCAAAACATTTTTTCCATTTTGATGCTTATGAAATGATACTTCTTATCATTTCTTGGATCATATCTAAAGACTCACAAGCTCAATATCACTCTCACTGACTTCAAGACATTTTTGGTTGTTATGTGTAAACAATTTACTCTAAATCATTATTTAGAATTTTCTCTTTCAATACATATGTACCAAACATAGAGTCATACTAAGTGGTAATTTTGTGAGTATATCTGAATTAACTTGAGCACATTTAATACCGAATCTATTACGTAATTTTAATAATTGAAATTTGCGATATTATTCTTATCAAAATTGCTCATTTAATTCCAACTGCATTAGTCTTGCTCACAAAGACACAATCGCTTCAGATGGATCACATTCCTTTGGATGCGACTACCAAAATCGTATTTTGACAATCGTACTTGGAATTCTTGCGCATCATACCATATCGCAGAGTCAACACTTTTAATGGTTTAATTAAACAACCGAGGATTATTAATTTAGACATTGATAAGAAACTCATAGTTTATCTTCAATGTGCGAGAATACTTATTAGACACTCCAATACAATGTGTTCGTTTAAGTTAGTCAATTTCATTTTGTCTCATCTAATCAGTTCTATCTATGGATCATATCCAATTCTATTTTACTACCAATAATTCCTTAAAAAATTCCTTCACAATGTAGTTGGTGTTTTTTGAAACAACAACTGTTTTTAAGTGCAACAGAATAGCTATTCATAAACGTTATATGCATTTCTTTATTTATAAAACTAATTTGGTTTTCATTTACAAAACTTATATTCAAAACATAAATATGTCATCCAGTGATAGTCTTCCCCAAAATCCTTTTGGGGAGATTCATACAAGATCCCCCATGAAAGATTATTAAGTGCAATTTTCAACTCGCACAACCTACCAACTTCTTGGCCTATGATATGTTGGAGTTTCTCATAAACCCTTATCTTATGTGACTTTGTAAACTGTTATTTAGATGAAATAATATAATCTTGTGTACTGCTCTTAAGTACATGACTTTATAGAAAGAAACTAACTCAACTTCACTCACAATTAATCATACACTGTTCAACAAAGTTTGATTACTCCTTATCGATGCATCATTATGTATCACCTGGAGGAGTAACTTTTGAGATTGAATCTTTATTCATTTTTAGGTATGTTCGGAACTTTTTCCAATATACCCACACATTCGATCAAATTGAATCATTTCCATTGCATGTTATTTTATTTACTTCTATTTTATACTCTATGAGTTTACCATAGATATACTACACGTGTATCAAATACATATGTCTATATCGATGATAACTCATCGGTGAATGTGACGAAGTACGTGGAATCATTTGGTATAAATAGACTTACGATTGCATATAATCCGAAGAGTTCATCAACTCTTATGATGGTCCAACTGAATGAGTGCATAGCCCTTAATTGTTTGAGATATAATTAACCAATATCATATGATTCATAACCATATAATAAAATTATTTCTCAATACTACGAAGTAGCCTATAATTCCAGATAATTGTAAATAATTTTAGACACTTCTATATCTTCTAATGCATCACTATTATTATGAAAACAAATACCACATTATAATTTCATTTCATAACGAATATTCATAATATTCATATTGAAATATAGCTATGTCTATTTTTCAGTCAATACCGAAAAACAGTCATTATTTCATAAATAATGTTCGGTACGTTTCACGAAAACAATTTTCATAATTTGATGCAAAAATAAGTGTTATATGGCATGCTTCCACTATTTCTGCTATTACTATAATAATGTAATAAATTTGGAGGTCCATCATTCATTTAATATAGATTTGTTTATTTCATATACTATAACTAGTTTACCATTGAGTGGTCTTTGATCAAATATTATGAACTCAAAGAAACAAATCTAATAGAAAATAATTTTCTATATGAAAATATATTTTAAAATAGAAATCATATTTCTTATTCCAGTGTTAAGTATCAATCACTACTATTACAATTCTCGTTTCCATTGTTTCTTTATGAAGCAAAAATGACTATTCACTCTCTTCATCCCAATTGGACCTTAAATCATATCTACTCTCATACATTCGCTATTCTTTCTAAATGGTCAAACCATTAAAAAGAAAACCCTTACTACAATATCATAACGAGCACTTTATACAATCACATTCGATTGTCCTTAGCTTTTAAGGACATTAGATATGTTCCGCTTTACGTAAACTGATTAAACTGACATTTCAACAATTGAGTTCTTAGATTTATATTTTAGTTTTAGTCTAGTGTTACATTTAACATGATATGATCATTTTATAATCAATCAAATTGAATAATCAATCTCGCACTAAGGTTTATTTGGCTTTTCGGATGAACTAATTTCATCAAAATATTGTACATTACAAACTTTGACAGTTCATCATATAACATTTATAAGCGATTGCATATGGATCAAATATTCATGGTCTTGTATTGCTTTTAGAGTTCGAAACTCATAGAATGCATTACATGGTCTCGACCAAATAATTGCCTAAGTGACCAAACTACGAATGTATTTAGTAGTTGTAATATCAGGCACTTGCATGGGTGTTGAAACGTTAACATGCAATAATCTTTTATTGGTAAGTATATGTTATATTTCTATTTGTCAATCTTCAATTTATTTGTATATCTTAATTGATAAGCATTTTATCAATCTTATTAAATGCACAAATTTATCAATGTAGATTATTATGACATTATATATCATATGTTCCTAAAATATTAGAAATGTTAAATGTTATCATTTTATTTTTCTAACAAGGCTCCCACTGGTCTTTTATGTTTCTCCATAAAATGAAACACAGAAGCCTTTCGACTTCATTAATGGATGTTATGACTCGTCTGTCTTGGTATTCTGACCTTAAGTTTGCTCAACAAATCATAACCCCGTAAACGATGGTAACTTCTTATCGATTGTCTTACATACAACTCCCATTACTACAATTTTATGGTTTTTTGACGGGTTTCTGCCATCGTGATGACGTTGCTAAATTTTTTAGCGATGTCAACCCTGTTAGAAAAACGGGCATCACTAAATTGTTTGACGTCGCTAAAACATCACAAAAAAGACATCGTAAGGGCATCGCTAAATTTCGGTAACGCTTTTACGACGCCAATTTTATGGTTCATTAAAGGCATCGCAATGACATCGGTAATATTTGGTGACACATGAGTTTACTAAATCGTTTAAGACAAAGCTCACGGACGGTCGCTCATAACCAACCATATTCTCTGCACTAGCAGACAGTATTACCCAGTAATGCTCTTTGTTAGTGTGGGTCTCAGGGTGGGGCTATTATTAGCGACCTCATTGCGATGCCAAAAAACAAATTGCAATAAAATTTACAAGTACATTTGTAGACTCTACATTCCACTATTGATGCACATAGTAAACTTACCATCTGTTGGGTGTATAGTGGGCTAAACATCAAGTTTTCCAGTCCATTTTGTTTAAACTTGCACTTGCACTTGCACAGTTACGCTTAACACGATACCTTCAGGAAAGTATTGTGTTTAATTCTCCAATAACAATATACATACTGTATGAAACACACAATTGGGCAACATTTCACCAAAAGATTAAGCAAAATTCAAATACGTACACTTTAATTGACTGCTTACAACAATATATAACTTATAAACATAAACCAAATATTACTGGCAGCGTCAACTTCCTCTCAAAAGCTTACCCAATTCTAGGCATATTTGGATTATGAAATCAGCATGTTAAAGTGTGCTTTTACATTTAATGAGATATCATAGACATGTATATAGTAGGCAAATACATCACCATAAATACACATATAAGTCTGATAATATTCAGAATTAACACTAATCTAGATATACATTCCTTGAACAAACTTCAGAATATTACATTAGAAAGCACATAATCTGAGTTTATAGCCAGAACAAACCCTTATTCTTCAGCCCTGTAGAACCGGAGCAAACCCATGGGCAATACTTTTTCCTGAAACCAGAAAATCAAGTGATAAACAGCAGTACAGCAATAGTACGAATATATTTAAAAAAGGAAATTTTACCAATATAGACTTATTTTAGAAAGTAATAACAAATTTAGCCCAGTTTTAAAAATAATTACAGAAATAGACCACTTTTTTTTATTCTGGTCTATTTAGTTGGCGATTTTTCAAAAGTCGCCAACTGGCGATTTTTCAAAAATCGTCCAAAGAAAATAGCATATTTCTTAGTTGGCGACTTTTAGAAAATCGCCAACGTAGGAAAGCTTTTTTCTTTGGGCGATTTTTGAAAAATCGCCAACTAAATAGACCAAAAAAAAAGTGGTCTATTTCTGTAATTATTTTTAAAACTGGACTAAATTTGTTATTACTTTCTAAAACAAGCCTATATTGTTAAAATATCCTTTAAAAAATAGTTGCCTGAACATTCATCTAAGGCGAAAACTTTGATAAAAGGCAATAAAAAGCTGAAGCAAATGCAGAGCTTTAAGTATAAAATCTTAACCGATATGAATTATAAATGATCTAGGCACGAATTTGATGTTGCTAATTTGTTGCCATGCAATTAAATAATTAATCAATAATAATTTTCCTTCACCTTTGATCTTACGTTGTTCATTGCAGCCAGCACTTACACTATATTCGATTACCATATCAATATTGTTTAGTAAACTTGCTGCATTGATACCATAAAACAGCAGACATGTGAATTAAATGTTTAATTGTTTAAGGAATTATATTAAACAGTCAATGTATATATTGCAAGCTCTAAACCCATCGTAAACAAATAATTGTGCAATGCTACAGTAGAATCGAAAATCAACAACAAAAATATGCTGTAAGTCAGATCATTTCAGCTACAGTAAATTTCTTCTATAATAAAGAGGATTTAGAACCATTAAATAACTAACCAAATTATCAGTAAAGTATAGTACTGTAACTTCAGGCAAGATCTCGACAATGCTTTAAAGCCTTGCAAATTTCAAAGAATATACGTTATGACAAGTGACAACACACGATTTTTTTATATATATCAAACAAATCAAATCTTTCCCTTGTTTCACCAAAGATAGTGCCAAAGACAAAAATTACATGAAGTTAGCTTTAGTTACCCATGCCTTCTTCACTTATAATAAGTATTAAGAAAAATCCTACTAAAAGCAGAGCTTCGGAAGCAATATCACTTCATCTCTTGAACCTAGGCCAGTCAAATGGATCGGGTCGGATCATAAATGGATCGGGTAGAATTTGACCCGATTTATTTAAGATATAAACAAATCCAACCGATTTTACCCGTTTAATAAACAGGTCGAACCGACCCGATTAATAAAAAGGTTGACCCGACCCGATCCATTAACAAAAACTGCAGCTTAAGCATTAAGATCAACATTAAAAATTGAAAAACTGCACCGTTTATTATCAATTCTGCATGGAAAAAAAAACAAAAACTGCACAAGAAAATGAAATGATGCACATCATATTATCAAAAATAGTATCAAAAAATGAAAAACTGCACTATTATATTGTCAATTCTACACAGAAAACCAAAATTTTGCTCCAACAAATAGGAAAACTAAACTAGATATTGAAACAACTAGAATATTTGAAAGTTCTGAACGCATGAATCATCAAAAATAGTACAAGTTCTCAATCATAAGCAAACATTTGTAAGTAATATTTGTTTGTTTTCTTCCAGTTGGCCCTAAAGATACCCCAATAGATGTTGTATTGGAGAAGACCTATGATGCCAAAGCTGGAATTGGGATGCCAGAGCTTTAAGCCATTGACATGCCACTACTATTGTAACTTAAAGAGATTCACCTCTAATCAAAGGAACAAATTGAAAGCATCTTCACAATTGATTTCCTGACAGTCTCAAATTTCTGTCTAATTTAAGCTGTTCATTCAAATGATCTACCTGAAAAAAGAAAATATCGTTTTGTAAGATATAATCACATGCTTTCCATGATATGTATGAACTATGCCACCATACATTATAAGCCTAACCTCAACATATCTGTACAGCTTTAACAAATATTAAGTAAAAGCACATGCATGGATTAAAGTGGCAAAAAGGGACCCGTTAAACATTTATTATAAGTGTAACTGTATAAGCACACCAATATAGTTCTGTTCTATTACAAACCACAGTGCTAATACTATTGCCAAATAGATCTTATCGGCCTTAAATTGAGAGTAAACAAGCTTATTTAGTAATTATCAGATAAAAAGAATAAAGTAATTATCAGATAAAAAGAATAAAATCCTACAACGATTGACTATTTTTAATTTCATCAGTGCATAAGCCAAAAATCACTTTCAAGTTGCAATATAATGAAAAGGACCAATTCCTAACAGGTTCAAAAACTTATAACAGTACAGCTTAGTTTATTTATATAATAGTTACCATACCACAATAGGAAGCATGCGTATTCACAGTATGCAGAAAGCATCCAAGGAAAAAAGCAATGATAAGAAAACAAAAAAAAACTTTCTAACGGCTGTATTATTCTAACGGCTGTAATAAGAAAGCAAAGATTTAAAACTTGAATAGAAACATTGTAAGTACTAAATAGACAAACTAGCATGTCAAAGAGTCGTAAGTTTATTTTATATATACGAGTATATATGCACGCCCAAGTGGACATGCTCTTATCACAATGTGCATGTATTAATGCAATAACACGCTTTTGTATGAGGCGTAGTAAATATAGATGGTTGTTGTCGCATAGAAAGTAATTCTATACCATGCAATCAATCTCATTAAAACAACATGTAGATACTAATTACCCATATTGACATCAGCAGAGATTATTGTACAACATGGGTAACTTTCTTGACATCATCAAATTATGGAAGCAACTTGAATGAATAATTGTCACTGTTTCGCAAGGTTAACACAACCATTCTTCAAATTTATGCACTCAAGGTTGAAGGATTTGGAGTACAAAGAAGATAATTTTTTCCTATAGATTTTGTCTTTTTTAGGAAAGGGATAGAATCCAATAAACATATCTTCTTCTCTCTTAAACCTATCAATCGCAATAAATAAACATCTCATAAATAATAACGTTTTTTCATTAATAAAGAATGTAAAAGGTCAAACAATGAAAAGGCTTTGGTTTTTTTAATTATCCAACATCTATCACTTTCTATACATATAATATGTAACCGTGATCTATTTTCCTTTAAAATCGTATTTTTCCGACATTTGAAAATAACGTTATTTAAAACCTTGACACGACTACTAAAAAAATTATTTATTCCTCATTCTAAGTGAACGCAAATTCTAATTTGATATGCTTGCACGGTGACTATACAAAATGGTATCCTCCTCCGTAGTCGCTTACTATAACTATATTCTACACCTGTTTGATTTTGTTATGTGATGGCACATCCATCCCTCAATTAAAAACATCATTTAGAGAGCAATCTAGGCTACTATAATAATAGTAATATAGTGTAAGTGAAGCCTGGTATAATATTAATGGTTGTAGAACCCATATTATATTAGTTGGTTTAAAATGTAAAGCAACTTGTAATTCATTAAGTACTTGCTGGCAAAAAAATGTATAACTTTTAGGAATTCAGCTACAATAGTGAAGTAAGGGAGGTGCGTGTTCGATTCTAATTAGATCATGTCATCAACCATAATGCTATGTTTTGTTAACTGGAATAAAAAAACAACTTGCAAAGAACTACAAAGAAAGAACAATAAGTCTAAACTTGCTAAAGAAAAAACATTATATGGAAGCTCAATGTATACTGAATAACGGATATGATTGTGGTGTCCAACAAAAATAAAACAACGTCGAAAGTAATTCAAAACACAATAAAATTAAGAAAGAAAAGCATACCATAACCTACGATGAAGCTTCATTCATCAACTGCAAACACAGCTGCCAAAACTAAAATTAAATATGATTAACTAATATATAGAATTAAAAGATGGTTAACTAATATATAGAATTTGTTAACATACCTTTTGCCGTTGCAAAGCTTTTAATGGTGAAAAAGCCCATTTATATATGGAATCATGGATAAAGACCTATATATTATTTCAGTTTTGTTTTCAAGAGGAATGTATAAACAACAAAAGAAATGCAACTATTTTGTCTTACTTCAATGATAGTCAGCAATGCTTCGTTGTTCATTCTCACTACAGAGAGAGTTTCTTCATGGCATCTTCTGAAAATTCAATCCACTCCCATGCCATCTACAATGTCTCTTGTTAGCCTGAATGGGACCTAACATTAACAATTATTATTATTATTTGAAATATTAGAACTTACATGATATGGAACAACTTAACTATGAATTTATCCCTTATCTCTAATTTGACATAATACAAAACATGATGTTTTTCATATTTAATAATCTAACGTTCTGAAACCACACATTGTTAAAGACCAT
Organism: Allium fistulosum; assembly: GCA_030737815.1. Taxonomy (NCBI): domain Eukaryota; kingdom Viridiplantae; phylum Streptophyta; class Magnoliopsida; order Asparagales; family Amaryllidaceae; genus Allium; species Allium fistulosum. Next base: position 1,359,510,493 of record CM060902.1, on the reverse strand, counting down.
ATATAGTTATTTAGTTATTTACCTTGGACATGTTAAATATTAACTATGCTCATTAAAATAAAATATTATACATTTTAGAACCATAGTCTGTTATTGAGCATAGTCTTTTGAAATTGGTAAATAGTCATTTAATACTCATTAAAATTTGGTAAGCAGTTATTTATTCAGTATTATATGCATGTCAAGGTCATTAGATGTCTATTTATTCACCTTCATTTATTTTTGCTGATGTAAAATACATATATACTTATCAACTTATTATCTAGAATCAGAAAATGGATCGTGTGGCAGCTAATTATTGTCATGCTCGTTGTTTTGAAGCTACCCAACGTGTAATTTTGGAACATTGCTTTCAGAACTTGATATCACTCACCCTGTCACCCTTTAATTGCTGTGACTTTGATGTAACTTTTAGCCAACATTTTTGTGTTCTGCAGTGAGTGCGTTTAATGTAACAGCACAGAAAATGACCCTAATTATTTATTTATGCAAGATAAATGGATTTGAATGCAACTGCTTTTTGAATTTTGTAAATGAAGATCTGCTTCATGTGACTGTATGTGTTGGCTCTACTCTGAAGGTTTATCTTTCATTACATACAAAAATAATATATTTTTAGACTGTTCATGAGGAAATGAATAAATTCATTCACATCCTTCAAAGCACTTGCTTCATTAGATGTCATGTTAATAAACAACAGAGAAGGTGTGTGTTTTTTAATACCAATGTCATCTTAAAAGAAAAAAAAAGATGAAACATGATTACACTGTGCCCTTTTTTAAAATTTCATATAAGTAGCCATGTACTTTGTTTTAAAGGTATCATCACAGATACACAAATCTATCACCACGTTCATCTTTTTAACCTATAAGTTCATCTACAATAGTGTACATGTATATATGAATATTATGCTGTAATCTTTTACCAGTGTATATAAAATTTAATTTTGTAAGCTACTTTTGAACAGCCATTGCCTGTGGATACATTTTATGCGCTTAAATTTGGTTTTGTTTCTCAACTCATGATAGATATTTCTAAAACAAAGTTGCTGCTAATGCGAAGCATCTTCAGCCGTTAACCTAAATATGAAATATCATGTTTATCATGGTTTTCTGAATATCAAATAGATAATATGAAGAAAAAAAAAGATGAAGAAAATGCAGATAGGTCTCAGTTATATGGAAATTGTTACTGATTCTAAAATTTCCAAGTTTGATTCAATTTCCATGCTTAAATATTTGGCATAAAAGAGGACTGTCAATATCTGGCATAGCGCCGAACAAATGCACCATGATTTACTGTGTCTATAATTTCCAAGTTTTATTCAATTTCCATTCAATTTCCAGACGCTTTCTCGTCTACATTCATATTTATTCTTTCTATATTTTACTACTTTTCTTCTCTCGCAGTACCACTACTCCAAATAAAGAAAAATACATCGCAACAGAAATCTCGACTTCAAGATAACAGAAGAAAAAAAGAAGAAGAATGGAGGCAGCAAGAAGGAAGAACCATTTCATGTAATCCATAAAGTTCCATCTGGTGATAGCCCTTACGTCAGAGCCAAGTATTTTCAGGTAATAATCATACTTTCCCAAAATCACATCAATTTACCTGTGAATTGTACTCGATTTGGTAATAAAATAATGCTTCATCTCCGTAAATAACACACTTACAGCTAGTGGAAAAGGACTTCGATGCATCAATAGTATGGTTCTGGAAAGCAATAAACTCCAAGGACAGAGTAGACAGCGCCCTGGAAGGCATGTTAGTGGTGATGAAACAGCAAAACAGATCGGAAGAACATTGTCTGGAATAGCGCCGAAGTAACCCTGGTTTGTGCGATTCGCTGGAGAAGACGTGGGACTGCAATCGCCTTGGATGTGGAATCGCGTGCGTTAGAGAAGACGTTGTTTGGAATAGCGCTGATGTAACCCTAGTTTGTGCGATTTGCTGGAGAAGATGGTGGGACTGCAATCATCCTTGGATGTGGAATCGCGTGCATTGGAGAAGACATTGGGTGAGGAAGAATCGCGTTGCTTGTGTTTTTTAGTTTTTGGTTAGCAAACAAAAGCGAGAAAGCAAGGTTAAAATGAACGAAGGGCAATTCCGGAATTTCAAAAAGACACGGCTGATTTTCTGTACGTCGAATTATCATTATTAGTAGTAGAGATATATAAATAAATAATCACGGTAAAGCAGCGAATATCAAAACTGAGCGTTGTTTTAAGAAATATGGTGCATGATCACAAGATATAGGCCTATATGAACAAGTAAGACCGGATGCTAACTCAAGATAGTACAGATTTTGAGGACGGTATAACAAAAAATTAAAAACAACTTCCAATTAATCAGTTTAAGATCAAGCACAAACACTAGGGAAAAAATATATACTCTAATGGCACATGTTGCAAGCATAGCCAACTGCCAATTCAAGTGCATTTGGAACCATTCTTTGACTATTATTGCAGTAAGTTTTTTATGAAAGCCTTTATTTAAAATGAGTCCTTAACTAAATCGTTCAACAAAAATATATGCCAGAAGTGCTTCTGTTATACATCTCTTGCCTTTTTTTTCCTCTGGACTTCAAAACTTTCTGTAGTAAGAAATCCATTATAAGCCACTGCTAGTAGAAACACTTCTCAAGTGGTCTCCAAAAGAATGGGTGCTTTTCTACTTCTCAGTGTGAATAATGCATGGTAGTTAATTAAATTTTGAACACAATAAACATTTAGTTGAACCTAAATATCATTAAGGATTTTCTCAATTTTCTAAAGCTAGAAAAAAATGCTTGAGTAATATGGACACAGGAATACATGAACATATCAATGAAGACAATAAAACGAACTGCACATCCTGTAATGATATGCATGTGGCACTGTATATTACTGAATGATAAAAGCAATCAGTGAAGGTACATATATACATAAATAATAGTATAACCTAGTCGTATCTTCCATTTCCCACCTTTATTTCTCATTAGTACTTATTAGGCAAAAATTACACCGACCTTTTTGCCATCAGGCCTCAGTTTTTTATTTCAAAAATCAAGTATCTAATTGATGAGAAATTTCTATATGACAACTTATCAAATACAAGTGCAATCGAATCAACCCCAATATATTCAAATCATTCAACATTCATTCAGATCTTTTGGAAGATAACAAATGTCTCATGAGCAGGTTTCAACATCATACCAATAGCTGGCCCATGTTTGTAGTTTGGAGAAGGTATCAACTTGAACTAAAAAACGAGGAAACGATGTGGTGATTTTTGTTTCTTTCATGACAATAAAAGAATATGAATTTACAGTTTCAAAATCTGGTTGTTTATGTGAGCACAAACTGGAATCCTTCAGAAGTAATGAAAAGAGGCCGGTTATTGGTTGAGACGGCATATCTGGTGCAATTGGAATCGAGCCTTAAGTACTGAAGGAGGTGCAATAGCATTGAAAAGGAGAGGTGTTGCAAGAGGGCCAAACAACTGTAGACAACATCTAATGCTAGTGACGGAGACACATACCCTAGCATTTCAAGCAAAGCATGAATTCATGTGATGTGGAAGCACAACTGTGTGCTCAAAAAAAATTTCTCAACAGTCGTAGCAAAGATAACTTAACGCATGAATAAGATTAATCAATTGACAACCTTAATTCTTACTCCTATTGCAAGATGCAGATGAAATAAACTCATAAATTAACTTAGGGTTAGTACTTACTAGATTAAAACTAACAACTTAGGGTTAGCTCGCACTTGCAGACATCAATACCAGGAAGATCCGCAGGAAGGTAAGCCTTCGTCTTCTCAAACAACGAAAGAATTAGGGCGTCGTCGTCGTCTCAAACAACGAAAGATCAGGCTGTTGTTGCCGTCTCAAATTCAGACGATTTCCACACTGTAAATCGAAGATCAGAAGGAATCGCCTTTTTCCCTTTTACAGATTTGAAGTCCGATCGAGAAAATTGAAAAATAAGAATTAGGGTTAGAGGTTAGACGGGTTGGGTTTGACTGCTTATGTATTTTTTTATTTGCAAACGGGTTGGGTAAAAACTGAAACAAAAAATAAAAGGATCGGACCCAACCCTTATAATACTAGGGTTATTGGGTTGGGTAAATGGGTTAGGTCGGTTTTGACAGGTCTACTTGAACCACTTGAGCATTTAACAATAAGTAAAATGAAAATGATGCAGCAAGTTTAAAGCTCAAAAGCTATCAAATCCAAAGCTGTTCCTCACAAGCAACAACAATAAATGATGGTAACAATTCGCCCCAAAACAGATGAGTGCAGATTCAGTTAAAATGATATGGAAAAAAAAGGAATACATATACTTGAGGGAAGGCCTTGTGCAAAAGGAAGGCAACCATTCTACAATACTTACAATTTCAAGATGTGGCTATGGCATGTCTGACAGGTGCATTCATGGAAGCCAAATATTCGGCATCAGCCTTTTTTATGCCATCGAACAAATAGCCAAAAGGAGGCATTTCTACATACCTCCCCAAGCTAGGAGTAATATTCAGAATCACATCTTTCCATACTATTCTTCGTCTCAATATCGTTACTTCCACTCTCCCCTAAAACCAACATTTGGATATCAAGTCAGAAGATATACGATAATACAGTTTCAGATGCAACAGAAACATGAAAAAAGAGTTTATGGGTCAACTCCTATTTACTTGGTTTAAAAAACTATATGTATAGGCAATAATAAATCTGAAGTAAATGAACATAATTTGATAATGTAATACCTTTCCTGTTCTTCCCTCGTACACATTTGTGTCAGTTCTTGAATGGTGGGAGTTAGCAACAACATTGAAACTTGCATTTGGATTCAGTACGATTATATCAGCACCAGTCCCCTGCATGATTGCTCTTTTTCTTGGATATGTGTTACATATTTCGGCACTGTAGACAAATACGAAGAAATGCAGCTATTAAGTTTTCTGAACATGAAGAGACATGGGTGATTGGTACATGATTGAAAGTCTGGTATATAGTAATATACCATTCAGTGCTTGTAATTCCCACATAATCAATAGCTGATATTTGGCCAGATTCCTACATGTACAAACAAATTACTAATATAGTATACGAAGAAATGCATCCTTTCTTCAACACCTGAAGTTCACATGTACGATCAGAAGACAGAACTGTTGATTCAAGTTGGTTAACACTAATCTAAATTCTTATATGAATTTGGGTCGGAGATGTATTAAGATAAATAATCATTAGTGCAATCTCTTGATTTGGAGTATTCCATCAACTTATATTTTGCACCACCTTATTTGATTTTAAAGTTTGTTTACAGATATTGTTTGCCTTAACTTCTGCTGACAAAATATAAAAAAGTTTTGCAGGAAAAATGGTCATTCAATTGCAAACATGACTTCTTATTTATATGTGTTGTGCATGCAACATTGAAGTGATTGTGGTTGGTTGAAACCCTTAAAAATATTATTTCGTCGAACTTAAAAATATATTAAACAACTATATTAATACACGCAATATCGAAGTATAAGATTGAGCAATAATACCGCATTTATTGCACACTAGCATCCATATTTTTGATAACATAGATAATATTTTTTTTTGGAGATTTTTAGATATATAAATTGTAGTACATAGGAATAGAGAACTAAACTATGGAATAGGGTGGAGATATTATATTGAATCACTTATATGTATATATTGGTATACATATATGTGTACACAAAAACCTATTTTTTAGGAATATGCCTAGCCATTCATGCTGCCACAACTCAGAATTGGATTGACAATACTTGTCCTCCATGCATATGCCATGTGCTGCCTTGCCATCCATGCTGCCATACCTCAATGTTGGATTGACAATGCTCAGTCCTCCATACATATGTCCCATGCAATGTGCTCAATGCCTTGCCATTCATGCTGCCACGTCTCAAAAGTGGATTAACAATACTCAGCCCTCCATGCATATATCCCATGCAACATGCTTAATCATATGACTTGCCATTCAAGCTGCCAACCCTCTAGCACTTATATCAGAGAAGAGCCTTCACTTCTCTAACAAAATCATTTACCACATGTGCCTCCACCAGACATATGAAGCAATGGCAGTTCAGATCACTCCAGACTCTACTTAAATGGTCCACCTTAAATACAATCTGCTCATCTCACTCAGCAACATGCTCAGGCAGTTCAGCTCATCTTACATGCATTCTTCATGCGTACAATATACTTGCAGCGTGCATTCTACATGCTGCTCTTTCTTTAAGCCTTTGTAGATGCTCCAGCAGTATTTGAGCTTTATCATGTCCCATCCTCATGCAGCGACTTTGGATCCTATATGCTTGCTTATGCGGACGCTCGGGCCTTTGTTTCAAACAAGCTTCAGCCCACTGCTTATTACACACAAGTTTCAGATAGCCCACTTTATGAGATATACATCTAGGTTTCATTTCTTGCTTGCTTATCAACAACCTGTTTTCTTGCATCTACCAGACACTCCCATATTCAATTCAATTGCGTATTCCACCATACACCAGTTCTCAACCAAACTCTATAAGCAACTACCAACTATTGAGCCTTATTACTTCTCTTTTCGTGATATTCATCGTGTATATATTATTGTAGTTGTCATAGCTTTGTTTTTTTTTGCAGATCATCTAAGGGATGATCTCATATTTAGATGTAATTGCTATACCCACTAGACATTTGTATGGTTTTTGTTTATTTTATAATAAATAATGAGTGCTCTCCTTATAAGAGGACCACTTTTTCATCAAAAAAATAGATTAACAACTAGAAGGACATATACATACACACACGCATGTATGTGTGTGTGGAGAGAGAGATTCTAATACTTGCATTTTACAATAATAGTTGCAATATTACATTGAATTCTAATACTTTCACTCACTGGTTCTTTAAACTGAGATAGGAAATCTTCATAGTGAGAATGAAGAGGAAGTAAGCTCTAAAGAAGAACCCCCAACATTAGATTCATTAGTAACTAAACAACAAGAACTTACCAATTTCCAATACTATCCAATCAGGACCAAACTCCTCAAGCCTATTACCACCCGAGCCAAATAATGAATTTGATAGCCATAGATTAGAAGTGGAATACCATGTAACAACAATAGGGTAAGTCTGTGGATTAGTAGAGAGAAACAAAGAGTGACGACATGATAAAATATAAAAAAGAGAATGCTAACTGTAAAAGTAATAAAGTTGATTATGCCTAGGTTCATTTCCTGCAAAATTGAATAGTTGCCATAAAATATATTACCATAACTTGTTTGTATAGTTTTGAAAACTGTCATAAACATCCAAATACTTTGGTGAAGTAGTCTTTTTATAGTATCTGATTCAGTGAAATATGTCCTTCAGGTGTATAAGCATATTATGTTATGTGTTTTTTCACTGTAAAATGGTAAACAACGTTGAAAAGAATATTAGGGATGTTTACCCAATTCTGATGTCCTGATCAACATAAATAAACTTGTTTGTTGTGGCTAAATAAAAGAAAAATATAATTCATCAACAAAACAAAATCTCTTAATACTTACCTGAGCCAATTCTTCCACTGTGATGACACGGTTTCCATTAACATAAATCACAAACAGTTCTCGACCTCATCCAAAATCCATAGCAGACCTTTACCCAAAAAAAAAAAAAAAAAAAAAAAAAAAAAATCTGACAACCCAAACCCAACATCAGCAAGACCCGACGCACAAAACCCGAATCTCACGACTGTTCTTGCCAGAGCAGGCTTTGCCTCCAGTAGCCGGAGAAGGCCGGTAAGCTTGTAGTGGTCGAAGCAGGCATGCGGATCTCATGACTGTTCCTGTCGACTACCACTAGTCGCGACTACTCCTGACCAAGGAAAGCTTGCCAGCTGCATCCTTGGGTCTTTGCCTCCTATCGATGCAAAAGGTTTGATTTGTACGTGCCATCGAGAAATTGAGAAACTAGGGTTTTTCTCTATTTGGAGATGGCGATTTAAGAGTTGTGCGTAATTTGATAAAGTGATGCCAGACTGATTTTGATATAAATAAATTATACGCAGATCGCCATTGTGGGCCACTGGATTAAGGTTGAATCAATGGCAGTTAACAAACAGGCGGATTGCGAAATGGTTATGGCACTAAATTTCTTCATGTCAGAAATGCGTAATTAATTTTCTACGCGTTTGTGACGCTAGAAAATTTATAAAAAAATTTAAGCATAGCGTCACTAAATTTCATAATTTTCAAGTTTTTGCGACACCAGTTTGAAAATGTCATAACAATCACAGCGTCCCTAAGGCATAGTTAAGTAGTGACATCTTTATAATGCTTTAGTGACGACAATAAATTTAGCGATGTCGTGCCGTCGTCGAATTACTATGCCATCGCTAATTGACATCAAAAATCTACTTTTTTTCTTTTAATGTCTTGGCTCATGGTTCCTAGTCCTAATATCAATTCGACCTTGAGTTTGCTCGACAAATCGAAATAGATTATTCACTTGTACCTAGCATATCGCAACGGCCTAAGTATGGTATATATACCTTGAGTTTGCTCAACAAATACATATAGTTATCTTACCTCGTCAATTCAATATATTAATAATACTACACATAGCATCCCTAACTTGAGTTTGCTCAATAACTAAGGAGTATGCAAGTAATTTATTATATATATTGAATGGTATCGACTTATGAAATAATGTATTTCTTATGAAATACCTTCATGATTTAAGTGTCGAACACGTCAGAAATCACAGTATACATACATTTACATATGTATTTATCCCGTAAGTCTGTTTAGGTTTCTTTAATGTTTCACCTTTAGTTTATATATTCATATTATTTAAGTTTTATTATTATACAACTTTTATATTACATATCACTTATATAATAGTCTTATGTATAATATTATATTAATTAAATCTTATTTAACTAATTTCTAATTAATTAACTCTTTACTTAATTTTAAATTGGTATTCCAATACAACTTTTATATTGGACATATCTACTATAACCTTTATAGTGTAACACATATATCTTATATGTGTATTTCTATTTAATAATTAACCTTTAATTAATTAATTTATTAAACAAATTTAATTAAATTATACTAATTTCAAAATTTATCTGACATACATGTATACTTACGTTATCATGACACTTTTAAAATAACATAACATATATCACTGTATATAATACATGCATATAAGTATTAATTAACTAACTCGTTTAATTAATTTATTTTATTAATCTTATTAATAAATTTTAAATCTAGAAATTAATATTTAAATAGTTTCAAATATTTCGAAATTTTCATTACTGTTTCAAACATTTTGAAAATTTATGTTATATTATAACCTTTTATAATAAAATGATTTACTTTAAATTTAACTTTTTAAAATCTTGTCTTAATTTTCAAAACTATTTTGAAAATTAGCTTAAGGTCCAATTCAAATTAGCCATTTTCTATTAGGAGCAACCTTTGGGCTCACTTCACCTTTCAGGCCAGGCAGGTAATCAAGTAGGACAGGGTATTGATTACCCAATTCCAATCCTAGACATCACCTTTCTAGACAACGTACTAAGCGCAAGCTTAATTAGTTAGCTCTAACATGAGTAGTTTAAACTGCATAGGCTATTGGGCTCTGATACCATTGTTGGAACTGAACCAGCCCGCAATAGAAGAAATGAATGAATTTCAAAAAATTTACCATTTTGAATCTTTTAGGCCTATGAAGTCTAAAACTATATTAGATCCAATCGAATAAAGTTTTTAAATAAAATCTTATTTTATTCAAAAATAGATCAATGGAAGTTTTAGTTAATTTAAACTCAAATGTATACTATATCAAATACACCCAACAATTACTCATAAGAGTAAATTTAGAGAAAGAAACCTCCAAAAGTTATGTAATATAGGAAGAAACCTTTTCATTTCTTTCTCTTAACTTATTTAGTTAATGAGAGGATACTTTATTTAAATTTACAAATTGTAGTTAGAGATTTATTTAACATTGGTTTTACTTGTGTGTGTGTGTGTGTAATATACATATATACATATATATGTGTGTGCGCATGTGTAACCGCAATCCATGCAGGGTATAACATGTCCGTATATAACTGCTAGGTTTTACATCGCAACAGACACATTAGCTCATTTTGTATGTATTTGCATGTTGTCAAATATGTGCATGAGCATATAATTATAAATTTCAAATGATTATTTGTATGTGTATGTGTGTTTGTACGTATAAAATATGTTTTATCATTAAAATATTATAGAAAGTATTTAATTATTGATATAACTATATATTGTACCATAAATACCAATAAAGGTATATGTATATAAATATATATGATAAAATAATTAAAAAAATTATAACTTAATAGTTAGAAAACATATCAGATCTGAAGTTATAATGATTTATATATATATATATATATATATATATATATATTATAATGAATTAAACAGTTTCGGCCATAATAAATTAATATAAAATAATTATATGATAAAAATTCAAGTTTTATATTTTTGAAAATCCAAAAACACTTTTATGGCTTAGGAAAAATTTCTGGAATTTTATCAATTAAAATAATATTTTTAATTAAATAATAGATATCAGGCCGAAATTAAATTAATTTTAAAAAATATAAAATTAAATTGGAAAATTTTGAAACTTTTTTTGAAGTCATCTAACATGATGAATTAATTTTAAAAAATATAAAATCGAATTTTAGGAACACGGATTATTTTATATGAATTTATTGAATCAGATAATCATTAAATATTAATATATATATATATATATGTGTGTGTGTGTGTAAATGATAAAAATTATTTTCAGCACTTATAATTCATAATAAACATAAACAAGTGTTTGAAAAATTTCAGATCAATATTACACATTAAGTATGAAAACATATGTGTTAATTCAAATTATATGTGAATATTAAATCATAAATTCATTCATTCATACATACATACATATAAATTTATATAATTTTAAACTGAAATTTATTTTAATATTTAATATCAGATTACAAACATAAATCATGGATTAGATCTTCAAATTCTATACAATTATCCTATCTCCATTGTGACAACAGCAATACATACAAAAATCTCACCTACTAATGAAACAACAATAATCTAATTATATACATATATAAGTTTACATGATTAACAAATATAAAAACATAATAATATGATCAACATATAAATAAACATTACCCGGAACAAATGCCATAAAGTCCACATTGAAATAATGAATTCTCTTTCTCTAAATTTCCTTGATCCGTCAGATTGTTAGTCTGGAATCAACGACCTTTCACTATCAAATAGCTTCTTGTTTTAACTTGAATTGAATTTGAGATTTTGAGATTAATTTAGAGAAAAGTTGCAGCCATAAAAGAAGAAAGAGATGGAGGCTCAAAAGAATGAACTAGCATTTGATTAGGTTTTTTTTTTTGAAATGTTACTTTATATACAACAAATCATTGTGACAACATATCACATGTCAATAAACGTTCAAATCACGCTACGCAAGTTTCGAACTTGTGACCTCTCGCACCAAAGCAAAATCACTTAACCACTGGGACAATGGTGCTTGTCATTTGATTAGAGTTTTGAGATTAGTATTTATAATGGCTGGATAAGAGAGGAAACTATGTAAGTTTCTCACTAGATCTTAACCACACATCTCCAAACCCTAATCCCATGTTGTAGCCGCCCCTAACCCTATCCAAACCAACCGCCTGTCATCTTTAAACATCATGGGTTGTGAGCCCATTTGACCTAAATTAAATATATACCATTATATTTAACTTAATTTGTTATCGATATCTCATATCGATCGATATATTTATAACTATTATAAATATATACAACAAATTTATTTCTCAAATCATATTCAAAATTTCATAATTAACATTTCATAAATATCAATTAAATTATAACATTTATAAACTTATTAAATTGTTTGGTCTAAAGAGGGTTCATCATTTTAGTTGTGCGACTCTTGGGCGTAAATCCGATCAATGATTAATATCAAACTATTCAAATGTTAATGTTCACATGTCACTTAACAGGTGGTGTGATATTATGGCCAAATTTATCGCTTACCAAGCTTCAGTGAAATCCAATTTTACTTTATTAAGCGTTACGCGGTTGTGACATTTATTTACATAAATTCTCTTCATCAAAACTATATCACCTTGGACTTATGGAATTTGGTAATGGTCAAAATTCTAATATCGTCCACATTCAACTCTATAGTTCAAACATATAGGCCTTGGTTCAATAATGACAATTATTATTAACCGAAATGCTCTAGCCAAAGACTTTGACTTTAAGTTGACTTGAGTTGACCGTGATACTAACCCCATATAACAAAGGAGATGAATTCTCTTTTGAATAGTGCTTCACTTCCAATACTTCCACTCGACCCAACTATAGTCACTCGATGGACGCCATGCCATGATTTGACTATAATCAAAGCAAAGCTTTCATATTGAAGATCCATGGTATTCTCAAGTCGAGAGAACTATGTAAATTAGTCACATTTATATTTTTTTTGTTTGACCTTATTTATATTAACCACCAGAAAACTATCGAGTAAGTCGTTCCATGGTTAAACAGTACGTAACCTTCAGGTGCCCTAAGCAACCATGAGTAATACACTGCCCAACAATTAGAGAACGTTACGTACTCTGGTCTCAACGGGTACATCAATAACCAATCTCGATGCATCTCGACTAGGAACATTTAAAATGGTATATTTGTTTTCATTGTAATAAATTAATCAAGATTACAATACTTTGTAACTACTATCGCAAAACATACCATTTATGGATTTTCTATTAAATATACTTTCAATTAAATTAATTAATTAATATAACTATATTATATCAAGTATATAATAGAAAGAAAACACAATTACTTTGAACAAGATTGGTCAACGAGTTAGATATATGTAACAAATTACATAATTGCCACTAGGGCATACCCCTAACTCTATCAACTACAATCATGGCGTGTGTGTGTGCGCGCGCAAAAATAGAATCATGAGATTAGACATTAACATTGTGAGAGAATCACTCACCTCGATTGAAAAGTTCCATATACAAAGCTAGCTTCACTCTCTTCTTCTCCTTCCCCTTCACCGTAATTCTCTCCCACCTTGAATTGATGATCAACAACTTGATTTTTTGATTGCAAATTAGTGTTGAGTGATCGAGAAGCCTTGTTTTGAGTTCTTGAAATTTATAGAATTTATTTTGAATTTATTTTGAATTTGTAGATAGATAGGGTTTATGCATTTTTTTTCATTTTCTAATGATGACCAACCATGAATATTGAAATTGTATATATAGATGAAGAAGAAAGGTCTAGAGATTGAAACCTCCGGAAATTGAAATGTGAGGAAACTAAAAGCAGGGTTTTGGGCTAAATAGTGATGGGCTTTGATTATTTAATATTGTTCCTTCTTCTTTCTTTTAGCCTCATGAAACCAATATAATTCAAACCCAATTACAAAATTAATTCTATCATGGTAAACTATTTTCTAATAATTCATTTAAATATAGTTTAGCAAAAATCATATTTCAAACCCATTAATTAGTTAATTTCTAGTTAATTTCTTTCGCAACTTTTAAAATAAATAATTGTTCTCATAATTATTTAATTTCATTGTTAATTTCCTTATTATAAATTTTCAATATTACTTGTAAAATCCAAAATCATATTTATTTAATTTATAGTGATTTGTTTTAACCAATTAAATAATCATCATTTACATTTATTAATTATCCCCAATTACAAGGTTGTTACAGACTTCCCCAATTAACAAAATTGCGTCTAGGCAAATTTCTAGGAAGAATCCATAACATAACTAATAACTCTATAATTATAAAATACCTCATCGAATATTATTATTATTCCAAGATTTCCATTTTTAAATGCAACTTAACTCTATTCCTAATTAAAATTCCATAAATAAACTTCGAAATATATAACAAAAACCAAAACCTTATGAACAACTCTTTCATGATTTGATATAAATAATTTCGATGTATTTCTTGGTTTCAAAATATCTTAAAACAAAATTCTTCTCAATTACCATTTCATTCTTAAGCCATCTTTATTATTATTATATATACACACACACACACACAATATAAATACTTTAATCAATTATTATTATATCTTATATATAAAGCGAATATTTGAGGAGGTGAAGCCTTTTTCGAACTACCAGAAAAGCCCCGCTCTGCTTGGAAAAGAAACTTATTCCACCGCATTCAAATAGGGATATAACTGCCTTTTTTGATTCTATCCACACGTTCTGGTTTCCCAGGCCATTTCCTCCTGTAACGAATTTCTTTCTCAACCCCATTCCCCTTTCTTCCTCACATTTCCTTAGCAAAGCAAACAAAGCATAAATTGGGAAAATTGATCGAGAAAAAAAAACCCAAATCGAATACCTACCAAAAATTTGTCATCAGTGATGCGAATTGGTGTTTCAGTTTTGCTATCCTCATCTCTAATCCTGTTTTAAAATCACATGACGATAGTCAAAGCATCACAGTGTTTGACAAAGAGACCGACTAAACTATATCGGGAAGGTAACTACTCATCTGAAATTATTTGATTTGACTAAAGCTTAATTTTTTTTCATCAGTAATTGAGGTTTCTATTTTTTTTAAACTACAGGTCCAATTGATGCGTATCAAATTGAATGCGGAGATATTCTGTACGAATTAGTTAGGACTGACAAATAGGCTGGAGGAATTATCAAATTGGAAGGAAATTCAACCCCCATTCAAGGTAAAACATTTACTTTCTAATCTAATACGATTATTTGAATTGATTTGACAAACCAAACACTACGAATTCGAAACGAGACGGAGGGCTTCTTCGAAAAAGTGAAGAATTGGAGGAGAAAGGTCGATGTATTTTATTTAATCTTGGTTTACAATTTTTTTTATTTATGAATTGTAAATCTTCTTCTCTATTGAATTGCAGTTATGTTGTCACTAGGAAAAGCGATATCTTGATCTTAAAATTGGCGATCAAAGGTGAAGCGTTTATATTTCTGAGTTTTGTTTCTAATTTTTCCAAACCATGATTAAATTTCAAATCAATCTCCAACAATGAATTGATTTGACAAACCGAACACTACGAATTCAAAATGAAACGGAGGGCTTCTTCGAAAATGTGAAGAATTGGAGGAGAAAGGTTGGTGTATGTTATTCAGGTTTGGTTTACATTTTTTCTTTGATTTTTATGAACTGTGAATCTTCTTTTCTATTGAATTGCAGTTATGTTGTGACTGGGAAAAGCGATATCTGGATCTCAAAATTGGCAATCAAAGGTGAAGCGTTAATATTTCTAAGTTTTGTTTCCATTTTTTCCAAAGTTGGATCTTGATTTTCCTTTATATGATAATTTATTTTCATCCGCATTTTGTTGTTTTCAGCTTTATGAGTTATATAAATATCAATTCTATTCATTTTGTACTTGCCAACCAGTAAATAAAGTGAATGTTTGTTTAAATAGAAACGCCAGAGTTCAGATATACTTTGTTGACAAAGAGTGGAAAGAAAGTTTTAGAAAACAGAGGACATGAAAATAGCTGATGTATTAACAATGGAAGCCTGCTCCGACTTTCCACTTTTGTTTAAACAACATCTTCTCAATTATATAGTAGGAATACTACTATATGAAACTATCTTCGGTCTGCATTCAATTATAAATTGGCATAGCACATGCGTTTATATTTCTATACATTTGTTATTTATATTATCTAATTCATTTTAATTCCTTGCTTTTACTTTACAGGTGTTTAAATACAATAACAAAGCTATATTCACCATGGTTGGGAAAATTATGTGGTCAGCACCAGTAATTAATGTTTAGGAGTAAATCAATTTATCATTTGTCTCAAACTTTACAATGGTATTATCAACTAGGCAACTGCTGTTTAGACATTGCAAATAGTAAAAAGTTTACACACACACACAGATATATATATATATATAGACACACATGTAGAGGACATTTTGAGAATATCACAGCCAAATTGTTTGTAACCAACTATTAATAAAAAAACATGCGAGGTGTAAAGGCTTCTGAATAGTGATAAGATATGTAAAATAGATATTCTACAGGAAAAGTTGGTGTAGAACCGTAAAGATGACACGAGGGGGTTTGGGTCGAGTTTGTTCCTACACATTGCTCGATTTTACATCCACTGCACTTTTAAAAGATTTGAAATGAGGAAGACGCAAAATAGTATATCCAAAAAGAGTGCGAGTTAAATAAGAAAAAGTGTTTCAATTTCCAGGTTTTACTCATTTTCGAGATCTGAGATGTCAGATCCTTCGTTTGACGCCAGTGGTGAGTTTACGGGACCAAGCAACATCAACAATGCAGCTCTACCGCCATCATTGCATCCTCTAGTGATGCCAACAGCGACGAAGGCGAGACAGAAAGCTCCATCCCGGAAAATTATGGGCACAGATGATTTTATAAACATGCTGCATTTATCTGATCCTGTTAGGGTTGAGCTGAATCGATTGGAAAATGAAGTTCGAGGTGAGAAATGTTTTTGATCTAAGTTCAAAATTTTGAATTTAGGGTTTAATTCTGTTACTTAAGCTGACATTTAGTGTTTTTCTTTTCTTTGTAAGATAAGGATAGAGAGTTGGGAGAGGCCCAAGCAGAAATTAAAGCACTGAGATTGAGCGAGCGAGTGAGAGAGAAAGCCTGTGAAGAGGTATGTGCTCATATCTATTGAGTAGTTACTGATATTAGTTTGATGTGTAATAGTTGTTTATGTATTAATCTAACTTTTTTAATAATATTTATCCCTTAATATTAACATCAATTGATAGTTGTTATGAATATAATGTCTCTACATTATTACCTAAAACTGTGGCAGGGAAAATGACACCAACCAAATATGATTAACTATACTAAGAGTTCAAGACTAACAAATGTCAAACTTGACATTTTAATAGCTTAAAAACACATAAATTGTCACTGTGTGTGTTCTCTTTTAAGAGATAAAGATATATTTAATGTATTGAAAGCACATAAACCATAAACTATCACTAGAATCATTTTCTTCGATGTTCCTTGAAGATCTACCGTTTTCTTCGATGTTTCTTGAAGATCTAGAACAATCTGTTGAAAGTGGATGTGCTTCAAGTCACTCTCATTATCTTATGTTAATGGAATAAATTCAGATAAAGTTATAAGTGTTTAGGTATTTTTCTTCTTCTGTCTCATTACAAAGTTCGTTTTTAACTCTACATATATATCAAAACTGTTTTTGTTCCTATCAATAAGAGATGTGCTTCTTCATGTTTCATTCTTTCAAATCTCTTGAACTTCTATACATTTCAACCTATCAAGTGTTAATCTGTATAATCTCTGAGTATGATGTGCATTAATATTGCTTCATAAGTACATTTGGAAGTGGTTGACAGATTATTATTTAAAAAGCACGTTGTTTTTTGTAAGTATTTTCTGTTTTATGCTTTATATGATTTCTATAGTTTTGTTTCCAATACAAACTTTATTGATATTTAACTATTTTTGGATTTGATTGTTTAAGCTATATGTATTTCAAACTTTAGAGTTTGAACATATACAACAAAACCATGTCCAATAAGGGAGTTAATTCGATTGAGTTGCATTTATTTGAAAATTCTCTATTTTTATTCCTTCGGTTTCTATGCACACATACTAAAAGAAATAGTCATTATTTGCAGGTTTATGTTACTATCAGTAAATATGGTCATGTTTGTTTCTACTGTTGTGCTTGCTTTTGGCAAATTTGCTAGATGTGTTACCTAGATAGCGTAATTTTTTTAGAAACTAATATATCTTATAGTGACAGCATAAAATAATTTGCATCATTTGATAGTGGTTGCAGGCTTCAAATAATACATGTGTTCCAGTAATGGTTATAAGCTCCAAAAAAATGCTTGCAGGCTTCAAATAATAGGTGGTAGACAGGGAATAGCTTCAGCGCATGCTGCATGTTCTGGAGTTCAATTAACAGGCGCGTGTGCAAACTGATGGGAGAAGCATGGTCTAGGGTGCACGTGCATGAACCTGTTGAAGATGAGATAGCCAAGGAGAGCTGGAGAATGAAGCTAGCACGCTGTGCGAAGTTGAAGTTCAATGGACAATATGTATAAGTCCAGACTGAAGATTTGAGCAAATGGCCGACGAGACATGTGATGTGTGTGATGTACGTGCCCGACCAGACTGCACGGATAGGTGCTGAATTGAACGGGCCGCTGAACAGCTGCATGGGATAGGTTCTATTATACATACATTTGATTTGTTTGTTTCTTCTTCCTTCACCTTTTTCCAATTTGGTTTGTGATTGTACGAACTATGTATTGATTTTCTTCTCCTGTAAAAATCTATCTTTATCTCTGTACATGTAACTTTCCTGCTATCTACACCTAATTTGTTATAAGCCTATGATTTAATGCATTTGTTTTTCATTACAAAATAGTGTGTTTGGCAGTACAATGTATCACTTTATAGTAGGGGAGGCAATTAGACCGAATCCGGCGGGTCTCGGTTCTAGGCGGGCCTTAGAGATCTCGATGCGTTAGGAGTTTGGATCAATGGCACATAGTGGGTCGTCTTAAGAGTTGATGTGATTGGGCTGCAGTCACTAATGAAGCTTCAGGAGATTCACAAATGATAAATAGAGACTCATCTTTTTAATTTGAATTGAGATGAAATTTGTATATCCATTACATTTGATGTGCTATAGTCTGACTAAAAAGATAATTTATCCACTGCTTTACTTTTGTTGTCATCTATACGAATGTACTATAACTATGTTGAAATAGATATGCAAAATTCTTTACGGAGTTGTGACAAGTAGACCAAGTTTTCTACACTATATGCCTTAATAACTAAACTTGAAAATATCATAGATAACTCATAGTATATAATTCAAAGGTGCTTCATCATTACCAAGTTTACTCGCCGTCTTTCTTACAACACCTTATTTATGTTTAATTGCCATATCTTCTTCCTCTTTTTTCCCTTAAATAACGAAAAGTCCCAGGTCTCCGAGTCAGCCCGCGCTTTTTCGAAGAATCCTGCACCCATGGCCTTCCCTTTCCACTTCATGGGCGTTATGTTCCCCAAAAATCTCTCACAATATCATAATTGTATCAAAGACAAAATTCTCTCGCTTCCTTCTTTGCACACGTCCAACGGACGTGCCACCATACTCGTATATATAATATAAATACTTTAATCAATTTGTAAAATTCAATATTTTCAAAAGTAGGAATGATATTTCTTACTAGAACAATCCTTTGATAAATATACAAACTTCACAACCTTTTAAAATGTTTTGAACACAAAATTTATTTCACATTACTACATTCATAATTTAATATTTATAAACTAAATGTAATTTTTATATAATTTTCAAAATAATCAAATTACAATACTTAAAATCACAAATATATTTACTACACACTCATGCACTCAGCGGAAAACAAATAAATAAATTTCCCGATGCGTACTCTAATTAAAATCAAACTAAAATAGAATAATTTATACCAAATCACCAAAGGTCAATCATTTTATATTTACATTCATACTCAAAATATAAAATACAAATATTTTATATAGAAAATAATAACCACGTCCCCAAATGATTACCCACGGTAATCATCACATACTCCTACTATCTTAAATCATAGGGTAACTACTGTTGATACACGAAGATTTTGATCAATGACAATGAGCTTCAACAAAAAGGAAGTAATACATTTAAAATCAGAGGAAGATCGATGAAGACCAAAGTGAAAACTTGAGTATGATTTTTATGGGTCCAAGTCTAGATTATTTGTTAAAATCTATCCTCAAGAGATTTGCACGAACACTAAAACACTTCCTTTAAACTTCATTTTTATAAATACTTTTACTGTGCAAATTTTCACAGTTCAGTCGACTGAACAAGCATGGCCAGTCGACTGAAACTGACACAGAAATAAAAACATGCACAGTTTCAGTCGACTGAACACAGACCTGAAAATTTTCCTTTATATTTTCAATCGACTGGATCTCCTGCTCAGTCGACTGAATTGATAACTGCAAATTTTTTGTGAATAGACACTTTCTTTCTTCCAAGAGATGCAACCCTTCTTCAATGGAAATGGAAGCATCTCTTGCATGCACCTCTAGCAAACAAATGCACCTCTTCTACAAGTATAAATACATGGTTTTAACAATTGCAAATTACCAATTCTACTTGCTTTAATCTCTCTACTTACTTGAGCATACTTTCAGATTCTTTTAAGTTTTCAAAAGCAAACCAATTGCTTGAATCTCTGTTTTAACTATAACATCTCTTGATTCATAGCAATTCACATTTCCTAAATCTTCACAAACACTTTGTATACTCTCGAGGATAAGATTATAGGAAAGTTGTACTAAATTGACTCATTAGTGTTATCAAGAACACAACAAGTCAGAAATACTTTTTGTATCCAAGTTGAAGTCCTCTTCGGTAGTTGAGGCAAGAAATCCCGTTCGGTTGTTCGGGTAAGTTGTAAACCTATTCCTCCGGGTTAAGTGAGGGTTGTTGGTTAGTTGAATTTCTAAGAGGAGCTTAGGGACTGGACGTAGGACAAGAGGTCCGAACCAGTATAAAATCTTGGTGTCAACTTTACTTACTACTTATTACTATCTACCTAGAGCATTTTACTATTCCATATTATACGATCCTACTGCATAGATTCTTTCAATTGGTATCAGAGCAAGGCCGTCCTATAACCATAACACCGTTATTTGACATATTGATAATATGGAAAACAACACAAGCACAATATCTACCTATAACTCTACATTTGCGGAAGGACAATCTACTCAAAGACCTCCTCTATTCAATGGACTAAACTATAATTATTGGGCTACAAGGATGAGGATTTATATGCAAGCAACAAGTTTTGAAGCCTGGAATGCAACTCAAGCAGAACTCGTTGTACCTACAACGGATTATTCTACATGGACGCAAGCTCAGAAGAATGAAGTTAGTGCAAATGCCAAAGCTATGAATATGCTATTTTGTGCTTTGGATAGAAATGAGTTCAACCGTGTAAGCATCTGTACTACTGCACATCAGATATGGAGTACACTTAAAACCATACATGAAGGCACAAACAAGGTCAAGCAAACTAAAATCTCCATGCTAAAGAACCAGTTCCAAAACTTTAGAATGCGACAAAATGAATCCATCAATGACATGTACTCAAGGTTTCAAGACATTCATCATGCCTTAATAGGACTAGGAGAAAAATACATGGATTTTGATATTGTATCTAAAGTTCTAAATTCACTCACTGATGAATGGGAGAGAAAAGTCTTAGCAATCGAAGAAGCAAATGATCTATCTATAATGAAACCAGAAGAATTAATTGGAAATCTTATGTCGTATGAAGTTAATATGCAAGCTAAGAAAGATCAAGCACAAGAAAGAAAAAATGTAGCTTTTCATGCGGAAAAGGAAGAATCAGAGTCTGAAGATGAGGATTTAGCATTTATAGCCAAAAATTTCAAGAAATTTTTAAGATATAGAAAAGAAAATAAAAACGGATTCAAAAAGAATTTCTTGAACAAACCTTCATCCTCAAATATAGAATGCTTCAACTGTCACAAGAAAGGTCACATGCAGAAAGATTGTCCAGAGCAAAAGAAGGAGAATCAGAACAAAAACAAGAAAGAAAAATTCAAAAAGAAGGCATTCTCTGTAACATGGGACGATTCAGATTCATCTTCATCTGATAGTGAAAATGATAGCGACAATGAACAAGCAAATGTATGCTTTATGGCTCAGGAATTTGAGGTTAGTAATTTAACTTTCGACGATTTAATTGATGTAAACACTGAACTTTTGAGTACAATAAAAAATCTTAAAAAGAAACTTAAGGAGACACGTGAAAATCAGAACAAGGCTGAGTTTGAAAGGGATATGTTAAAAGATGAAAAGAAAATTTTAGAAGAAGAACTTGAAAAGGTTCAAGAGTCTCATTCAAATTCGGAAACTCAACTATCACTTTTAAGTCAAGAAATTGAAACTCAAAAGACAAAAAATGATATAATTGTTTCTGAAAATCATGAATTAAAAACTCAGATTAAACAAGTTAAGTTAGATAATAATAGTCTTCAAGTTAGATTAGATAACATCACTAAAAATGTTTCTAACTTTAACAAAGGAAGAGAAAATTTATCTAAAATTTTAGAAAATTCTCAATCTTCCTCAAATAAACATGGATTAGGATATAAAAAGGAGCCAAAAATTCCTAAAAATATAAAAACAAATTTTAAGAGGAATATTGACTCTAAACAACAAGTGTTATTAAGAGAACCTATTAGAACAAAAGAAGAAACTAAGTTTGTTAAAATTTGGGTTCCAAAGACTAATAACATTTTAATTAGAAATAAATATATTAAAACATTTATGGATAGTGTTCATAATAATAAAAACTATATTTATAAAAAGGATACTGAACCAAATTGGGTTTGGTTTCCTAAATTCTAACTTTTGAGGACCCTATTGAAAGGTGGGTACCAATAATTTTATATTTATTTTCAGGTCCCACACAAAAAGAAGAAATGGATATTAGACAGTGGTTGCTCAAAACACATGACCGGTGACAAAAATATGCTTACAAACATCACATACTTTGATGGTGGCTTGGTTACCTTCGGAGACAACTCAAAAGGCTATATCATTGGCAAAGGAGATGTGAGCAATTACGGTACATCAAATTTACCTTTTATTACAAATGTTTCATTAGTTATAAATCTAAAACATAATCTACTAAACATAAGTCAACTTTGTGACAAAGGTTTTAGAATAACGTTTTCGGAAAATAAATGTAGTATTTCTGATCAAAACCAAAATCTTGTTTTTGAAGGAAATAGAGATAGGAATATTTATGTTTTAAATATGAAAATAAATCATAATATGAATATGTGTTTACTAGCAAAAGATAATGATCCTTGGCTATGGCACAAAAGATTTTGTCATATTAATTTCAAAACTATTAGAAAACTTTCTAAAAATGAATTAGTAAGAGGATTACCTAAGATAAACTTTAAGATAAAAAATCTTTGTGATGATTGTCAAATAGGAAAATTAACAAAATCATCTTTCAAATCTAAGAAAAATATTTCAACTTTACAACCATTAGAATTACTTCATATGGATCTTTTCGGACCAACACAAGTTCAATCCATTAATCATAATCGATATGTATTTGTAATAGTTGATGATTTTTCAAGATACACATGGACCATTTTTATGAAAAATAAAAGTGATACATTTGAGAACTTTAAAACATTTGCCAAAAGAATTCAAAACACTAAAAATTTAAAAATTAAGAATATTCGAAGTGATCATGGTGGCGAATTCGAAAATGAAGCTTTTGAATCTTTCTGTAAAAAGAAAGGAATAAATCATAACTTCTCATTTCCTAGAACTCCTCAACAAAATGGAGTAGTGGAAAGAAAGAATAGAACATTACAAGAATGTGCAAGAACATTATTAAATGGAAGTTATTTACCAAAACATTTTTGGGCAGAAGCAGTAGCTACTGCATGTTATGTATTAAATCGTATTTCTATTAGACCATTAACTAAGAATACTTCATATGAACTTTTTAACAATAGAAAGCCAAATATATCATATTTTAAAATATTTGGATCAAAATGTTTTATTCTAAATACAAAAGACCAACTAGGAAAATTCGATCCAAAAGCTGATGAAGGAACTTTTGTAGGATACTCAGAACGAAGTAAGGCATATCGAGTTTTTAATAAACGAACAAATACAATTGAAGAAACTTTACATGTATCTTTTGATGAAAACTTTAATAAAAAATTGAGCGTAAAAGATGATGATGAATTTATAATAAATACAGATAATACAAATATTGAAAATATAAATAATACCGAACTTAGATCTCCACCTAAAATCTTACGAGATCACCCTGTACAAAACATAATCAGTGAAATAGATTCTCAAGTTAAAACTAGAAGTCAACTAAACCAAATGGGACATGTTGCTTTTATTTCTACAATAGAACCTAAAAATTCTAAAGAAGCATCAACAGATGACTACTGGATTGTTGCTATGCAAGAAGAATTAAATTAATTCGAACGTAACAATGTTTGGGATTTAGTTCCTCGTCCTAATAATCAATCTGTTATAGGAACAAAATAGGTTTACAAAAATAAAGTAGACGAACAAGGAAATATAACTAGGAATAAAGCTAGACTAGTAGCACAAGGATATAATCAAGAAGAAGGTATTGATTTTGAAGAAACATTTGCACCCGTTGCACGACTTGAAGCAATACGTATTTTATTAGCCTTCGCGTGTTTTCATAATTTTAAACTTTATCAAATGGATGTTAAAAGTGCTTTTCTAAATGGTTTTATAAAAGAAAATGTGTACGTAGAACAACCTCCTTTATTTATACACGAAAAATATCCGGATCATGTATATAAATTAAAGAAAGCTTTATATGGTCTTAAACAAGCACCTCGTGCTTGGTATGAGAGACTTAAAAGTTATCTACTAGATTCGGGATTTCAAATCGGAAAAGTAGATCAAACTCTATTCATTAAAAACACTACTAGTGACATTCTAATAATTCAAATATATGTAGATGACATCATATTTGGTTCAACTAATGAAAACTTATGTAAAGAATTTTCAAATATAATGACTAAAGAATTCGAAATGTCACACATGGGAGAATTATCTTATTTTCTCGGTTTACAAATTAAAAAATTAACAAATGGAATTTTCTTAAATCAAGAAAAATATTGTGCTAATCTGATTAAACGTTTTGGACTAGAAAACACTTCTGGAAAGCCTACTCCTATGAGTACCACAACTCATCTTGATCGAGATGAAAATGGTAAAAGTATCGATCAAAAATTGTTTAGAAGTATGATAGGTTCCTTACTTTACTTGACCGCTAGTAGACCAGACATAATGATGAGTGTATGTTTATGTGCACAATTTCAATCTAATCCTAAAGAATCACATTTAAGAGCGGTAAAACGAATTATACGATATCTTAACAATACTAAAGATTTTGGTCTTTTCTATCCAAAAGAGTGTCCATTTGAGTTAGTATCATTCAGTGATGCTGATTTTGGTGGATCTCGAACAGATAGAAAAAGTACAAGTGGTACGTGCCATTTCATTGGAAAATCACTTGTATCTTGGTTTAGTAAGAAACAAAATTGTGTCTCGCTATCAACCTGTGAAGCAGAGTATATATCAGCTGCTTTAGCTTGTACTCAAGTTATTTACATGCAACAAACACTTAAGGATTTTAATATAAATTTAACAAACTCTACAATATATTGTGATAATACAAGTACAATAAATTTATCTAAAAATCCAGTTAATCACTCTCGTACAAAACATATAGATATTCGTCACCACTTTCTACGTGACAATATCGAAAAAGAAATCATAAACTTAGAACATATTTCTACCGAAAATCAAATTGCCGATATATTTACTAAACCTCTTTTAGAAAACTCCTTTATAAAACTACGACGAGAATTAGGGATATTGTCTTTTAAAGATATCATATAAAGAAAATTAAAAGAAAAATCTACACAATTTTTTCAACTAACATTATATGGGAATTTCAATTTATTCTGACATATAAAAGTTATTTACCATACATTCTTAACTAACTTATATTAACCATTAAATCATTAAGTGGTTGAAAAGCATTTAAACTTTATAACCAATATATATTTAGAAAATTCCTACTATAATTATACTCCTAAACAAAATTCTTTTCAACAATTCATTTACCATATAAAAGAATTAAAAAATTTAAAGATGTCTTACGATAGCTCAGACTCTCATATCAATATTATCTCCTCAGTTGAAAACACTCCTGCATCACCTAAACTACCAACGCCAACACCGACACATGAGCCAGTTTACAAATGGGAAAACTATCGAACCGGTTACACACCAGAATCAAAGAAGGCAAAACGTAGCCTTTTTACCTCCCCTGATACAAAGAGAAAGATTGACGAAATTCATCATTTTCAACAACAACAAATTAATCACCAAAGAGAATTATATCTTGAACAGAAAGTAACGGCACGACGGCTAAGTTTTCTGGAGAAAATTGGTTTACATTTTTGTAGTTCAAAGAAAAATGAAGTGAGCGAACCCTTACCTCGACCAAGTAATGTGTTCGATCCATCTTCATCCTACCGTACACCAGCTGATCCCTTGAATCCTTGGACTTCCCCAAAAACTCCTCAGTATACTCCAAATTCATGGGAGATAAATTATGGGAAGAACGAAGGAAAAACTCCAAGTCCATCCCCAAAGAAATAGTCAATTCTAATATTTTTTAAATGTTACATCTATATAATTGTAATTTTTTTATATATAAATTATTTACTTTTATATCAGGAGAAATAACAAAATTAAATTGCCAATCGACTGAAATCCACTGTTTAGTCAATTGAACTACAAACAGAAAACATAATATACACAGCTCTGTCGACTGAAATCATCTGCACAGTCGACTGAATAGTTAACAGAAAATTTCATCACAAAATTCAGTCGACTAAATGTACTGTTCAGTCGACTGAATCTAACACAGAAAAATTTCGTTCCTTTGATTCAGTCGACTGAACAGACTATTCAATCGACTGAACGTGAATTTCCAGGCAACCTTTTTCTTTTTAACCACAGTTTTACCCTTATTCCTTCACTTTTTACCTCAAATTCCATCTTCTTCCCCAAATATACTCAAAACCCTAGTTCTCAAACTGCTCCAACCACAATCAAATTATACACAAAATGCCTCCAAAGCGATCTAGAGCTTCTTCTTCATCCTCCGAGACAATTGATGCTCAAATAGCACAATGGCTATACGATGGAGTAGCCGTCACAAGATAAAACAAGATGAAGAATTCACGGATTTTCGAGCATTCTTTTGTTGATTTTCAGAGTCTTCAGTCCTACAATATCCCAGCATTAACGGATTGAGCAGGTCTAACATCTCTTTTAGATTTAAAAAGAAATGATCATGCCATAAATCACATTATGGTAAAATTATTTTATGCTAATCTTAATCTCGGACACCAAACTCCAAGAAATCCAAATGATAGTGTTTGGAGTATGGTATGTGGAAAGAAAGTTTGGTTCTCTCTTGACCGCATTTCACACATCTTAGGCTCGCAAACTTTGGTAGCAACCTTGAGGAGATTGACTTTAATCCTCACATTCGTGACAACATAAACCACCAATTTTTGGATGACAATGCCAACATTGCGGATCTTAAGTCCACCTCCTTACGTCCTAGAGCAAGAATTCTCCACAAAGCTCTAATGAGAACAATCACCCCAAGGACGGGCTCATATGAACTTTTATACCCTAACAACTATCGTGCACTATATGCAATTTGGGGTAATTATCAAGTTAATTGGGTTCAATTGATTCTTGACGAATTTCTTACTTTCAATAATGGCAAAATGAGGACAATCTATTTTGGTGAGTATATCATGCGATTACTTCTTAATGTTGACACGCCATTACCTGAATCCGAGAATACAATAGTGCATCAAATAAACCA
The DNA here is from genome assembly GCA_030737815.1 of Allium fistulosum. Taxonomy (NCBI): domain Eukaryota; kingdom Viridiplantae; phylum Streptophyta; class Magnoliopsida; order Asparagales; family Amaryllidaceae; genus Allium; species Allium fistulosum. Next base: position 1,359,482,814 of record CM060902.1, on the reverse strand, counting down.
TCGAACTATAAGTCTAATGCAACTTCCGGCAAGACCTCCTCGCATTATATCTCTTGCCGAATGGGAAGCTAGACATCAAGAACAATATCAACCTCCTCCACCTCAACAAGAAGAACCTTTAGATCAAGATGATGAAATTCGTGTCAATGAGCTCGGTTATGCTTCCACAAATCAATCATTGGGAATCTTATCAAGGAATCAACAAATTCTTGATAATCGTCTCAAGAAGGTAGATCACAAGCTTGATAAAATTAAAGGATTCTTCAACAAGTTATGGAATGCCATCTCATGCTCAAGCTCCACTACCGCTTCAACATCACTAGGCAAACATCCGGCACCAACTTTCACTTGGACATCATCCGAAGAGCATACAAGAAGTAGTACAAGCGGAACAAGTGGTGGCCAAGGAGGAAGAGCTTATAGACCACCAACAGGAGGACCAGTCATTCGTGAACCTAGAGAGAGAGAAGGTTCTTATGATTGGGATAAAGACGAGTAACTTTTTATGGTTTGTTGTTCTATGTGTTTTAATTTGATAAATCTCTGTATTTATTATGCAAACTCTGTTTTATTTGACTATGCTAATCGTAGAATTCTATTGTTCAGTGGTTGTTTTCTATATATCTATGATTATTACTTCCTTTTTGTCGATGACAAAGGGGGAGAAATCTGTGTAGCTAACTCTGTTTTGTAGGAAAGATAGGTGCATTCATTCAGGGGGAGAAAAATAGCAAATACATCTCTGTAACACATTAATGTTGTCATCAATCAAAAAGGGGGAGAATGTTGATACACGAAGATTTTGATCAATGACAATGAGCTTCAACAAAAAGGAAGAAATACATTTAAAATCAGAGGAAGATCGATGAAGACCAAAGTGAAAACTTGAGTATGATTTTTATGGGTCCAAGTCTAGATTATTTGTTAAAATCTATCCTCAAGAGATTTGCACGAACACTAAAACACTTCCTTTAAACTTCATTTTTATAAATACTTTTACTGTGCAAATTTTCACAGTTCAGTCGACTGAACAGGCATGGCTAGTCGACTGAAACTGGCACAGAAATAAAAACATGCATAGTTTCAGTCGACTGAACTCCCTGAACAGTCGACTAAACACAGACCTGAAAATTTTCCTTTATATTTTCAGTCGACTGGATCTCCTGCTCAGTCGACTGAATTGATAACTGCGAATTTTTTGTGAATAGACACTTTCTTTCTTCCAAGAGATGCAACCCTTCTTCAATGGAAATGAAAGCATCTCTTGCATGCACCTCTAGCAAACAAATGCACCTCTTCTACAAGTATAAATACATGGTTTTAACAATTGCAAATTACCAATTCTACTTGCTTTAATCTCTCTACTTACTTGAGCATACTTTCAGATTCTTTTAAGTTTTCAAAAGCAAACCAATTGCTTGAATCTCTGTTTTAACTATAACATCTCTTGATTCATAGCAATTCACATTTCCTAAATCTTCACAAACACTTTGTATACTCTCGAGGATAAGATTATAGGAAAGTTGTACTAAATTGACTCATTAGTGTTATCAAGAACACAACAAGTCAGAAATACTTTTTGTATCCAAGTTGAAGTCCTCTTCGGTAGTTGAGGCAAGAAATCCCGTTCGGTTGTTCGGGTAAGTTGTAAACCTATTCCTCCGGGTTAAGTGAGGGTTGTTGGTTAGTTGAATTCCTAAGAGGAGCTTAGGGACTGGACGTAGGACAAGAGGTCCGAACCAGTATAAAGTCTTGGTGTCAACTTTACTTACTACTTATTACTATCTACCTAGAGCATTTTACTATTCCATATTATACGATCCTACCGCATAGATTCTTTCAACTACCCAACTCACCCTAGGGGATAGGGATCCTAATTCACTCTATGGTCTTGATTCGTGTCTTTTATATATGATGTATTGTTCTGAACCTGCTTTGATACCAATTTGTAAAAACCTACGTCTATACCTATATTATCCAAGAGTGTAACTGAGTAGTACTGTCAGATAAAATAGAGAATGGGGCTATGTGGGGGTACACACATGTATATTTCTTAGGGATAACAATGGTATGTCTTAAAACATTAAACAAATAACTCATTTGTACGTACACAGTATCGGCACAAAGCAATAAACCGTGTGCCTCTAGGATAGAACAATACACAATGTATAGTATATAAGCTGTTAATAAGATTTCTTGTTAACATCCCCAATGCTTTTCATAAGATTGTTTCACATGGGCTCAACTTTGTGGTTGAGTGAATTCACATCTTTCGAATAAAATGACTAAGTCGGAATGGTTTAAAGCCTTAGTTTTAACCTTAGCCCAAGATGGGCAATATCGAAAGGTTTTGAGAAATTATTTACCCCTTTTATGAAATTGAGTAGAAAATTAACTAACTCATTAACCATGTCGAAAGGTTGAGGTTCTGTTTAAACCTTTTGGTTTGGTTGGAGTAATAGAATTATTAAACCTTTTGCCCTAACCGGAAGGTTTAAAGATTATCTAAACCTTTCAACTAGGTTGCTATGATTATACAGCTTTCGACCTTGTCATTTCGTTTTATTCCATCTCCCCTAGAAACCGAGAGTAGTCGATTAATGATTTTCATCTCCTTTCGAACTTGTCGGAAGGTAATAGACCTTTCGACGTTGTCGAAAGGAGATGTTACTCTATTTTACATTTTTCTGATGCTTTCGGCCTCCTAGGTTGATAATCTTCTGGTAAAAACCCTTCGAAAAGAATGCATCATCCAAACATGCTCAAATAAAAATAAAAACTGATTTAATATGCCAAGGAACCATATTAGGGATAATTTGCAAGTAGTATCTCCCTTTTTATGGCCAGAGCCAAGAAAAGGAGACAAGACTCATGAAAATGTCTAATGACAGTTCCATGGCATATACTCAAAATAAACAAAGAAGATAATAAATAAATCATATATGATCAGTCATTAATATTGAATTAACGCCTAATCATGATCATCCCCAAATTCCAAGTTGATCACAAGCCATAATTCTCTTTATTTCTTCATGATGAAGTTTGATACAAAATTTAAGAAACCAATCCCCAATTTGATTTCTAAATTAGGGTTACAAAGTAGTGAGCAGAAGCAATAGTAGTTAGGTGAAAGCAGAATGAGAAGAAAATCGGATCCCAGAACTGAACCCATTGGGTCCTATTTATAGATGTAGGCAGCCCTCCCCTCGGCTCCATGCCTTCGACTGGGACGAAAGGTCGCCTCTTATATGCAGTTGTAAACCTTTCGACCTTGTCGAAAGGTTTTTCTACTGTACATCATCACGGACCTTTGAATGTTGTCGAAGGGTATGCATTTCCTAATGTATTCATGAACCTTTTGTCTTTTCCAAAGGGTCTGTCTTTTATATGGTATTGTGAACCCTTCGACCTTTTCGGAAGGTTGCTCCGTTTCTTGACTGTTGTGAACCCTTCGACCTTGTCGGGAGGTTCCTCCTCTACTTGATTGTTGCCAAAAGTCGTATTTTTCTTGAATGTTGTCAGAAGGTTGTCTTTCATTCTTTGTTGACCTATGAATGTCGCCCTTATCATAAACCTTTCGACACTGTCGAAAGGTACTAAGTATGTATTCCAACCAGTCTGAAAGGATTATTATGCTTTCGAAAAGGTCGTTATCGAGTCGCATACCATTGCTTTGACTTCTCCAACTTTTTCGGAAGGTAAGAACTATTTGAATGTCGGAAGACGAAACCCTTTGTTTCCTTTGAAAGATTTTGGATTGTTGTAAGCTGTTAATCCGCATTCTTTCGACTCCTTCGAAGGGTTTGGCGTGAACTTCTTTCCTTTAGTCTTTGTTTTATGGCAAATGGTTACGGAGCCATTTTCCTTTTTCATTCAGGAGGTGCTTAGCAGTTTTGTATCTAGCTGCTTCGCTGCACTTTAGTAGTTCTTTCCTTCATGCTTGCGAAAGCTTCATTCTTAAGTTCCCGTGTGCTCTTCTTTGTTAGCGTTGTGCAATCCTTTCGATATTGTCGTAGGGGGATTTCTCCTGATGTTCTTTATCTATGCAGAAGGTCTTCGGAAGGCCTTCTTTATCTTCATTCATATTTTATGGTTAACATTTAGCCCCCCCTCCTTGTATAAAGAAGGCTTTTGTTCTTTAGGACAAAAATTCCGGGATTACCAAATTGTCCCTGCAATTCTACAATACATCTAATAATATTCGCATGGTTAGTTCATACTACAAGTATCTTTTTTTAGTTTGGTTGACCTTTAACTCTGATTTTATTTTGGCAGGAGATTCATCCTTTGAACATTCAGAACCAGATAGTTATTATTTCCCATTTTGTCATGAATGATGGAAGTTTCTTAGCAATAGAATGTTAGAAAACCATGAATGGATAATTTAGAAGTTCGTGTCTTGCGACAGTAAAGGCTGAAAACTCCATATCAAATAATAATAGGGAGACCAGAATCATCTTGATCATCATAATAGAAGGCTACAATTCCATATTAATCCGGTAATAATGAGAGAGGACCAGAATACCAATCCGATCATCCGTTCTGATGTAAAGGTCTAGGAGGTTATTTTTGGTTGTAAACGTTAAAGGTTCAGATGACTTGTTTTGTCATTCAATAATAGAAAATTGTAAGGTTGTTTCTGGCGATAAGCAGTAGAAGAACAGAAATGCACATCTGATAATGAGTAATAGAAGACCAGAAATCGAATTTGGCATCGATAATGGAAATCCAGAAAACCGTTTCTGGTAATGAGTAATAGATGACCAGAATATCCCTTCCTGATATTTAATAGTAGAAGTCCAAAACATCATTTTTGATAACTAATGATAGAAGTCCAGGATGCCACATTCAGAGTATCATTTTTGATAATTAATAATAGAAGTCCCATAATACCATTTCTGTTAGTTACCAATAGAAGACCAGAATACCATTTCTGGTAATTAATAGTAGAAGACCAGAATACCATTTCTGGTAATTAATAGTTGAAGACCAGAAATGATTAATAATAGAAGACCAAAATATCATTTCTGGCAATGAATAATAGAAGACCAGAATACCCATCTGGCAGATGTTTACGAAGAGAAGTTAGAGAATTCTTTCTGATTCTGTTTGTCGAATATGCCATCTTTAGGCTTTAAGGATGTCTTGGATGCTTTTGCTTTCTCGGGCCTGAGTTTTCTTTGTCTATTTGTTTTGGCCTATTTCAGGCAAGGACTCTTTTGTCCAATTATCATGCTTATTTCAAGCAGGGCCCATTTTCAGGCTGTTGTCATTTTAGACGTTGCCAATTTCTGGCGGTTGCCATTTAGACGGTGCCGATTCCTGGCGGTGCCCATTTCAAGCAAGGACTTTTCTTAATTTGCTGGGTTTTCGGTGCGCTCGGCTAGCTTATTCTAAAGCAGGGCCTGAGGACTTACTCGACCTTCCTCCAGGAGACGCCTTAATCTGGCCATAGCGTGATGCGGCTAAGGGCTTATTCGAAACCTTGGCCAGTCCATAGCGTGGTGGGACCATGGGATTACCCGTCCTCCCTGTAGGAGGTGCCTTATCCTGGCCATAGAGTGACGCGGATAAGGGCTTGTGCTGCTTTAACCTGGCCATTTCCGACTTTGGTGCGGCTAAAAGCTTACATCGTCCCTCCAGGAGGTGCCTTGACCTGGCCATCTTGGCGCGACCAAGGGCTTTCTACCATTATTGGTAGCCTACCATCTTAGGTAGTCTAAGTTTGAGGAGAATTTTACTCCCGACCATGTAGACTTTTCTTAGTGAATCATAGCAGAGACATTCCTGAAAATGCTTTATTCATTCAGAGTCGAAAAATACGGTTTCAAATGTTCTGCATTCTAGGTTCTTGGTACCACATTACCATCAGGATGACATAGCTTGTAGGCCCCTGGGGGGATTTTTTTGAAAATTATTAGTGGACCTTCCCAATTTGGTCCCAATGACTCATCTGATGGGTTTCTTGTATTGGCCATTACTCTTCTAAGTACCAAATCTCCTTGTCTAAATGACCTTGTTTTACCTTTGAGTTGTAGTACTTCGATATTCTCCTTTGGTATTCAACCGTTCTTAAGGCTTCTTCATCTCTTAATTCATGAATTAAGTCAAGTGATTCCTTTCTCAGCTATTGGTTTGGATTAAAGGCATAGGTAATCCTTCGATGAGAAGGTACTTCAATTTCTACTGGTAGCATTGCTTCACATCCGTATGTTAGTGAATATAGGGTATGACCCATTACAGTTCTAGTGGATGTTCTATAAGCCCACAAAACTAGGGGTAATTCGTCTACCAAATTCCCTTTTTCCTAATTCAGTCTCTTTTTCAAGATTGTCTTTATTGTTTTGTTAGCAGCTTCGACGGCTCTATTGGCCTTTGGGTGAGCGACGGAAGAGAAGCTTTTTATGATTCCATTCTTATGGCAAAATCGCGAAAATTCTTCACTTTCAAATTGGGTTCCATTGTCAGATATTATTTTGTAAGGTATCCCAAACCCTGTGAAAATGTTTTTAATGACAAATCTTATCACTTTCCCAAAGGTGATTTTTGGAAGTGGTTCTGCTTCGACCCATTTTGTGAAGTAATCAATTTCCACTACAGCATATCTTGCTCCTCCTTTGGAGATTGGAAGCGGCCCGATTAAATCAGTTCCCCAAACATCAAATGGTCTTGGACTGGTAATGGGGGTTAGTTGACTCGGAGGAATATGTGGTATCTTTGAATAACGTTGACAATTTTCACACCTTTTAATATACTCAATTGCTTGGTTGGTCAAATGTGGTCAATAAAACCCCTACCTCATTATCTTTTTGGCCAGTTTGATCCTATTATAGTGATCTCAACAAAATCCTTAGTGTGCTTCCTTTAATATCCTCAATCCGCTCTCGGGTTTTACACATCGCAAATAGGGAAGGGCATATCCTTTCTTGTATAGAATTCCATCCATAATGGTAAAGTTTTGGACTTGTCTTTTCAGCTTTTGTGCTTCTATTTTATCTGTAGGTAGTGTCCCATTGACAATATAACTCATAATCGGAGTCATCGAAGTGTTTTCGTAATATTCTTCCGTTATTGGGGCTATAGGTTCTTTATTCAGTATTTCTTGATCTATTTCTTCTGATTCTTATGCTAAGGCTTATGATCGGGTTAATACTAATTGCTCCTTGGTTTCCTCTTGTTTGTTTTCATCAATGGTGGGATTGGACTGAAATCCCACAGGCACAATTCGAGTCTCTGGGGCTCCTCTTGAACTTACCAACTTAGCCAGCGAATCTGCTTGAGAATTGTCTCCTATTGGTATTTGGTGTACAGAGAAATCTCCAAAAGGTGCGAGCATTTTTAAAACTTTCTTCACATACTGACTAAGTTTGGGATCTTTGGTTTGACATACTTGTTTGATTTGGTTAACCATCAATTGAGAATCATTGAATACATGAATCCTCAGGATCTTGAGTTGTAGAGCGAGGGTTAATCCTGCAACCATGGATTCATATTCTACTACATTGTTAGTTGCCGAGAACCCTAATTTCATATCCTGATGAAGTTTGTGTCCATATGGGATAATTATCACATATCCTGCTCTGGCCCCTTGTTCGTTTGAGGCGCCATCCACAAATAACTTCCATTTGGGTTTTACATCCTTTTCCTTTTCGGATTGTTCTAGAATGAATCTCGTGCACTCGTTAATGAAATCAGCTAAAGCTTGCCCTTTTATAGCCATCCTGGACTATATTCTATATCATACTGACTTAGTTCAATGCCCTACTTAATCAATCTTCTAAAAGTTTCGGGCTTACCAAAGACTTGTTACAATGGAAAGTTGGTCAACACCTTCACCAGGTGCGCCTGGAAGTAAGGCCTTAATTTTCGAGCTATCAAAATTAAATAGTATGCCAGTTTCTCAATGACTGGGTATCGGATTTCGGCATCCTTTAACCTTCTGCTCGCATAATAAACCGGTAGTTGCAATCCCTTGTCATTTCTGATCAATACCGAGCTTACTGCATGTTCAGAAATTGCCATATAAAAGAATAGATCCTCTCCCTCTTCGGGGCTGGATAAGATCAGAGGTTTTTCCAAATGTAGCTTCAACTCTTGAAATGCCTTTTTGCAATCCTCATTCCATTCAAAAAAATTCTTTTTCTATATTACATCAAAGAATGGTATACACTTATCAGTGGCCTTTGATATAAACCTGTTTAGCGCTGCTACTTTCTCGTTCAAACTCATGACATCTTTACTTGTAACAACCCGCATATTTTACGATTAAATATTTAAATGTTTTATTTAAATATAGCATCGTTAGTTGAATTAAAGTCCGAAATGTGACTTTTTGTAAACAGTCGAATCCGGAATCGAGACCACTTCTATTGAGTTCAAAACGACGTTTACAACTTGTTTGAGTATAAACATCGATATGTTTGGAGTTGATTATGATTTTGGTATTTTCATTTGGGCTTTGGGTTGTGTTCTAGCCCACTAACCCAATAAGAAGACCCAAACCCTTCTACCAAATAACTCCCACTCCACTCCTCTTCATTCATTCATTCCATTTTCTAAATTCCTAACACTCAAGCCCTAGGAAAAATGGTGGGAAGGGGAAACTAAAATTCCTAAGCCCTAGTTTCTCTTAGGAAATTTCAAATTCAAGTTCTAAAATCAAAGAGAAGCTTAGGTAAGCATCATCTTCATCTTCTCCATCTCAATCCCTCTCCAATTTTCATAATTTCCTATAACCTAACTTTGGAAATATTTGCATATGATCATAGATTGGAGCTTCTAGAGTTGTGACTGAAGTGGAGTTGATCTTTCCTTGTTTTAGAGCTTCTCAATTGTTGTTTTTGAGTTTAAAGGTGAGTTCTTGAACTCACATCCATGTCTATAGCTTTCATTATTGTTAGATATGAATTCCTAACATCTATTTCATGTTCAATTGATTTTGATTTGAATTGGTTTGGCGAATTTCCTAATTTTGAAGTCAAAATCTTTAAAGATCCTACCTTGAATATTTGGACATGTTGTTTGGGTTGTATCGAAGAACCTATAGGGATGGGTTGTCGCTTGGCATAAATCTCTAGCCTCCATCGCTCGTCCGATCGTCTCCGAATTAATTTGGCCATCATTGGCCTAGGCAAATTCTGCCCAGGCCCAGGCCACCAGACGTCCGGTTGAAAATTCCAAACGTCTGGTAGGGGGTTTTGGATAAAATAAAAAAATAACAACCACAGAAAAAATGGCAGAGCCTAGGGTTAGACGTTTGGTCAAACCAACCAGACATCTGGTCCTATTGAATTTTTGCCAATTTGCCTGTTTTTATGCGAATTTCCATTTCTTATCGATTTTTGTTGATCCAGTTAGTTGTTGTCATTTATTATCGACTTTGATGACTTCTTTTCTGGATTTTTGGGAATATCCATTTGATGGATTTGATATCGATTTTCATGGTTTTAATTCACGTCGTCGAATGTGGATTTTTGGTGATAGATTGTTTTTACAATCATTTCTATAATTTGTCACTTTAAAATACAAAGGTTTTATACTAGTAGTAAATACTCAAACTCTTTCACAAAAATGATTTCAACATTACTTTTAATACAAAGCTCGTTTTTTATTAAAACCGTTTTCCAATCTATTAGTATATACAAACCTTTACCTCATTTGTATGAGAAATCCAATTAAACGACTTAGCAAAACAAGTGGTATGAAACACTTGCGTTTAATTCGTCGGTTAATTCTTGGACTTGTTCGATTGAAATCTCGTGACAATTTTCGAGTGGAAATCTACAATTTGTTCGTAAATATTTAAGTTAAGCTAGTAGTTATGAGACATGAAGCTAAACTCATTTATTTACTAGCTTAGTGTAATTTACACTTATTGATCAATGATGATTATTTTGTGGTTTAGACTAGCGATATACGATGTCTCTTCGTCCGCGTGGGGGACTATACCCCGTTCTGTAGAGCTTCGTCTCATTTTTATGGGCTAGCGACCCATGGTCTTTTAACTGTTTATGGAGTTTGGTTCATTGAGCGTATCGTTGTACTACGTCGTTGTTCCAGCTTATTTGAGTTTTAGGTTCCTCGGGCGTATTGTTGTACTACGTCGTTGCACCGGCTCTATGGGTTAGCGACCTATGGGATAGCGTCCTGTTTATGATACACGTGTTGGTGAGTTTTCATGCTCCCATTTATGATAGGCTTCCCCCCTTTTGTGATTTCTGGATTTCTAATTGATAATTTTTGGAATTTACGTTTCACCAATTTTTGCGATTTGCATTGATATGTTTTGTCAATACTTGAGGTTTGATGAATAAGCTAAAGAATATGATATTCTTTTTGGGTATTTGAGGAGACTTGAGATATTATATGATTTTCATTGTTATCAAATATATACTTGTCATAGTATGACATTATTGTTATCATATATTTTTGTTATATCTCTTATCCTTTCTCATCTTACATGATAATTATAGCTAGACTGATCCGTTTATTATTTTTCTTCTTAAATAATACTCAGGTCAGACCGAGGTGTTTCAGGTGCTTCCACTTGACTTTTAGCAGGGACTATCTTCTGAGTTTTGGCTAACTACTTTAGCTTAGTAGTTTTTGTTTTTATACATTCGAGATAGAGACTCCTTGATGTATACATATTCTTTTGTCTAGCACTTGTACCTATTCTTTTATGATGTAGCGGATCTTGTATGACCACTACTTTGATGTTAACTTCTATATGATATATTCATATCTGTTTCCGCCTTAGTGATATGAATATATGTGACTGATTTTATGTTGTGGTTATTTTATATTGATTCCGAAGGCCACTTAGCCACTGTGTAGTAGATTTGAGTTTGGATTGAATATGTCGGATTTCCTCTTAAAATGAAATGCATGACATACTATCTAACATATCGGTTCTCGCCCAAATCAATTATATAGTTGGTCGCTTCTCAACAGCCTTATTCTTCGTACTAATTGACGGCATTACCCAGTAGTGTCCTTGGTTAGTGTGAGTATAGAGGTGGGGCATCACATTACTCATCTTAGGATCTGCCATATCGTTAATGGCCTCGATCTGCTCAGGGCTAGCCTCAATCTCTTGTGCACTTACAATATAGCCCAGAAGTTTTCCAGAATGGACAACAAAGTTGCATTTTTGGGGGTTGAGTTTCATTTGATACTAGCGGAGCACTTTGAGCATTTTATCCAAATTTTCAAGATGATCCTTCGCCTCTTGGGATTTTACCAACATGTCATCTACATAAACTTCCATATTTTTCCCGATTTGTTCTTTGAACATTCGGTTAACCAACCTTTGGTAAGTTGCCCCAGCATTTTTCAATCCGAACAGCATTACTTTATAACAATAGGTCCCCTCATCTGTAATGAAGCTGGTATGTTCCTCATCGGGTTTAAACATAGGGATTTGATTGTATCCAGAATACACATCCATTAGAGAGAGTAGCTTATGTCCACTGGTGGAGTCGACCAATTGATCTATCCTTAGCAGCGGGTAATAGTCCTTTGGACAAGCTTTGTTTAAATCTGTATAATCCATGCAAGTCCGCCACTTCCCGTTAGATTTCCTTGCCAGAACCGGATTTGCCAACCATTTGGGGTAAAAGACTTCTCGGATAAACCCATTTTGCTGCAATTTCTTGACTTCTTCCTTTAAGGCGTCGGTCCTCACCTTATCGAATTGTCTTTTCTTTTGCCTGACCGGAGGGATGTCTGGATTGATATTCATGGCGTGACTCATGACCGTAGGGCTAATTCCAACCATGTCATAGTGGGTCCAAGCAAAAACATCCTTATTGGCCTTTAAGAATTCTGTCAATCCCGACTTTAAGTGCTCCTCAAGATCCTTTCCTACTCTGATTATTTTGGTATAATCGGTAGAATATATTTGAATTTCTTCGGTTTCTTCAACCGGCTTAACTCTTTCAACCTCCCCCCGACAATCTAGCTCTGTAACAATTTCACTTTCCTCTACCGAGTTGGAATATATTCTCTTTCTCTTCCCATAAACTGCAAAACATTTTGTGACAATACGTTTGTTAGTTTTGTCATATTTTTTCTTTACTTCGAATGATGGATGTAGAAATCCATCGTCTGAAGGCTATAAAGTAATGGAAGAATCAAAGGAACAAGTGAACTCCCTATTATATTGCTCCAAGGTTGCAAAATACATTTCTCTTGATGCAAATTGCTCACCTCGGATAGTTCCCCAGCCGCTCTTAGTAAGGAATTTGAGCATCAGATATTTTGGCGAGACAAACGTGTCCACTTCGTCTAATGCTGAACGTCTAAAGAAAGCGTTGTAGAATGATAGCTGATCTATGATCACAAAGTTGTTTCAAAAACACGGGAGCACGGAGGAAGTCCCAGCTAAACCAAAAGCTTCACTTGCCCAAGTGGAGTTGTTCCTTTATTGTTGAACCCGAAGATAGGTTCGGGTCTAGGCTCAAGTTTGTCCTTGGAGATTCCCATCTGATCAAATGCATGTCGAAATATCACATTTACAACACTTATAGTATCAACCAATATTTTTGTGACCACCGAGGATCCTATCTGAGCTGTGATCATTAATGGATCGTTGTGGGGATGATGGATTCCCCTCCTCAATTCTTGGGGACTGATCACTAGAGTGTGCACATTGATGTTGTATTTTGGGTTCTTGAGTGGTGGTTCTTCTTGCATAGAAAATACACCCTTCCTAGCTTCACGAATGTATTTATTCCGGGGATTTTGACTTCTGCCCGTGAGATGCAGTCCACCGTATATGACATCAATTCTATTTTGGGGTGGACTCAGGCTTAGTGGGTCTTCGTCTTCGATCATATTCACAGCATTACCAATAGGTTTTCTTGCTTCAGCATCTGGCAGGAAAGTCTATTGCGGATTCTTCACAAACTCCTTCAACTGTCCTTCTCGAATTAATTTCTGAATTATTCCAGCCAATACCTTACACTCGTTGGTTATGTGACTATTCACCTTGTGGTAAGCACGGTATTTATCTCCTTTCTTTTGTTCTAGGTAATTTCGAGCTTTGAATGAGGTCGGGAAATTGACCTTGTCTTGAGTCATTGCATAGATGTAAGATATTGGTCGGTTTAACACCACCGCATTACTATTAGCATCCTCCCATCTAGCTCTTTTAGGAATCCTTTCCGTGCCGAATTTACCACTGTCCTTCTTTTGATTAAATTTTTTCTTTGAATAGTACAATTCATCCATCCCAATGAATTTGTCAGCTTGAAAATGGAAGTCTTATAAATCCCGACATCTATGGATAAACAACTCCTTCCAGAAGGGAGAATTGACTATGAGACCTGAGTGAACAACAATGAGCTTGTCTCTATCATTCATTCCTTTGGCTTTCAAAGCTTCAGTGTTGAACCTCTTCAAGTAATCTCCTAATGACTCACCATCGTTCTATCTGATATTAGCGAGTATTGTATAGTCAATAGAGGGGTCCTTGCAGATGCAAAACTGAGAAGAGAATTCATAGGAGAATTACTTCCAAGAATAAATCGTGTTATCACGATACTATCGGTACCATTTAGCAGTAGCTCCTTGTAGTGTGACAGGAAAAGGCTAACATCTAACAGCGCCAGAAGCATTGTACAAATCCATTTGGTTGTCGAATGCCATCAAATGGTCATCTGGATCAGATGTTATGTGATATTTCATTGTAGGGACCTTTACATGAGGTGGGATAGGCACTGACATGATTTCATTAATGAAAGGGGCAACCCTCTCATTGTCATTTACTCTCTCATCCTTTGTTCTCTTACACTTAACATTCAATAGATCCTTCACAGCCTTCTCTGCTACGTCTTTTAGGTAAGCCTCAATGTTCAAGTAGTTCCTTTTATCTGGTTTGTAGCCATCTGAAGTAGAGCTTGTGGAACAATCCTTTTCTTCCTCTTGGACCCTTCCTTGATAGTTTGCCTTTAGTGGAAGGCAATCCTTCCTTTTAGAAAGGAAATATTAAATTTACTCTTCGCAACATCCATGTTGATTTTCAAATTTCTTCTAGGATAAACAACTTCCTCTCCTGCCGTAGCAGCTTTCGTAGATAACCGGTGAGGTAGTACTTCATTTAAGAGATCCTTCATCTCTGCCATTTTCCGTTCTAAATATGTGATTTTAGCAATGTGGTCCTCTAGTTGAAGATTTGGAGTTGGAGACAGTCGAATCTGAGCTGGTTGAGCTAGGGCGGAAGGCTGCCCCTGTTCCCTGTTCCCAAGGTTAAAAGATGGTGAGACATCTTCCTCCAGTGAAGTTACATGTTCGTTCCTTTTGCTGATGGTAGAAAGCCTTTTTGATTTCATTTTCCTACAACAAACCAAATTTCCGCAATTAGCTGTACTAATATAGTAAGGTCGGAGGTTCGGGCCCTCCTTTTAGTGCTAAAAATGTTAACAAGATTTATTCTTAACATCCCCAATGCTTTGCATAAGATTGTTTCACATGGGCTCAACTTTGGGGTTGAGTGAATTCACATCTTTCGAATAAAATGACTAAGTCGGAAGGGTTTAAAGCCTTAGTTTTAACCTTAGCCCAAGATGGGCAATATCGAAAGGTTTTGAGAAATTGTTTACCCTTTCTATGAAATTGGGTAGAAAATTAACTAACTCATTAACCATGTCGAAAGGTTGAGGTTCTGTTTAAACCTTTTGGTTTGGTTGGAATAATAGAATTATTAAACCTTTTGCCCTGGCCCGAAGGTTTAAAGATTATCTAAACCTTTCGACTAGGTTGCTATGATTATATAGCTTTCGACCTTATCATTTCATTGTATTCCATCTCCCCTAGAAACCGAGAGCAGTCGATCCATGATTTTCATCTCCTTTTAAACTTGTCGGAAGGTAGTAGACCTTTCGACATTGTCGAAAGGAGATGTTACTCTATTTTACATATTTCTAATGCTTTCGGCCTCCTAGGTTGATAATCTTCTAGTGAAAACCCTTCAAAAAGAATGCATCATCCAAACATGCTCAGATAAAAATAAGAATTGATTTAATATGCCAAGGAACCATATTAGGGATTAATTTACAAGTAGTATCTCCCTTTTTAAGGCTGGAGCCAAGAAAAGGGGACAAGACTCATGAAAATGTCTAATGACAGTTCCATGGCATATACTCGAAATAAATAAAGAAGATAAGAAATAAATCATATATGATCAGCCGTTAATATTGAATTAACGCCTAATCATGATCATCCCCAAATTCCAAGTTGATCACAAGCCACAATTCTCTTTATTTCTTCATGATGAAGTTTGATACAAAATTTAAGAAACCAATCCCTAATTTGACTTCTAAATTAGGGTTACAAAGTAGTGAGCAGAAGCAATAGTAGTCGAGTGAAAGCAGAATGAGAAGAAAATCAGATCCCAAAACTGGACCCCTTGGGTCCTATTTATAGATGTAGGCGGCCCTCCCCTCGGCTCCATGCCTTCGACTGGGACGAAAGGTCGTCTCTTATATGCAGTTGTAAACCTTTCGACCTTGTCGAAAGGTTTGTCTACTGTACATCATCACGGACCTTTGAATGTTGTCGAAGGGTCTGCATTTCCTAATGTATTCATGAACCTTTCGTATTTTCCGAAGGGTCTGTCTTTTATATGGTACTGTGAACCCTTCGACATTGTCGGAAGGTTGCTCCGTTTCTTGACCGTTGTGAACCCTTCGACCTTGTTGGGAGGTTCCTCCTCTAGTTGATTCCTGCCAAAAGCCATGTTTTTCTTGAATGTTGTCGGAAGGTTGTCTTTCATTCTTTGTTGACCTATGAATGTCGCCCTTATCATAAACCTTTCGACACTGTCCAAAGGTACTAAGTATGTATTCCAACCGGTCTGAAAGGCTTATTATGCTTTCGAAAAGGTCGTTATAGAGTCACACACCCTTGCTTTGACTTCTCCATCTTTTTCGGAAGATAAGAACTATTTGAATGTCCAGAGACGAAACCCTTTATTTCCTTCGAAAGGTTTGGGATTGCTACAAGCTGTTAATCCGCATTCATTCGACTCCTTCGAATGGTTTAGCTGAACTTCTTTTCTTTAGTCTTTGTTGTACGACAAATGGTTACGGAGACAATTTCCCTTTTTCTTCGGGAGGTATTAGCATTTTTGTATCTAGCTGCTTCGTTGTACTTTAGTAGTTCTTTCCTTCATGCTTGAAAAGCTTCATTCTTAAGTTCCCATGTGCTCTTCTTTGTTAGGGTCGTACAATCCTTTCGATATTGTCGTAAGAGGATTTCTCGTGATGTTCTTTATCTATGCGGTAGGTCTCCGGAAGGCCTTCTTTATCTTCACTCATATTTTATGGTTAACATAAGCAAAGAACAGAGAGTCAAGATCGCAGTGATAATATATAATACATAATATATACAATGTAGATCTAAAAGTCAACTTAAGAATATACATACATGGAATAATATAATACATAGGTGATATACAATAATGCAACACCCTAGTCTCCTCTATGCCCAGATGACACTGGATGGTCTCATTATCCCTGTGCTTGTAAAGTCTGGGACTGACCCGAGAATTATATAAATAACACACGAGTAAGACTTTGTCTAAATAAAATGGCAATAAACATATGAATCACAATATAAACTTAGGTGAAATAACAATATAACCACACCAATAAAATAACTCAAATGATAATCATAATGTGTATATATTGTGATGATCTCCTAACAATCCAAAATACATTACATAACGTAACTTACCCCACAACCAAGTATAAAGATGTCATCATCCATATAAAACAAATCAATAGGAATCGAGAATACTATATCCAATGAGAGTGAATCATCCATACAATATAACATCATTATAGAAAATGAAATCATCAAGTGAATCGGGCTAACACACCGCAAAGCCCTAATATTAGAAAAGCATATAATTAATAGATAAAGTGAGATAGCTCATCAAATCGTCTATACAATATCCAACATTATATAAATCGTAAAGATGATCAATCACAATTCAAATCATAATCAATAAATAGAGGCTATCTCTAAAATATCAAAACATCAAGAGTACAGATATAATGGGGACTTACTACACTTTAGACACACAGTCTCCAGTATAGCCAACTCATTAGATAGTGAATAATATATGCCAATCCATAATACACACATAACCCCAAACAAGAAAAGGAGACTGATATCACACAACACGCTCTAATATCCCAGGGTCAACTAGCCTCCCGTTAATAGCCAGATCTATTCCTACAGTCTTCAGTTACCTCGACGAACATCATGATCCACATCCACCTATGGCTCATCTACACGTAGCCTCGGTCATGACCCTGCACTTGCCCATATGGTAACAGACTACTGGCCTATGCGACACAAGTGGTTACCAACTGCCAATATTATTATATGCATCCAATATTATAACAACAACGGTGTCGCGGATCTAGGACGCGACCCCATGATCAGGCTGCCAGGGTGGATACTGGCCAATTAGGTTCGCTCCTGAACCATAAAAGGAGTTGGACACAAGTGGACAACATATAGTACTCATATCTTATATCAACATATAGCTCTAGACGTAAGTCGACATAGGGCTCCATATAAGTCAGCATATGACTATGATATACTAGAGCTCTAATCCCTCGTCGACACATGGCTCTACCCATAAGCCAACACGTGGCTACCATATACTCACCGCAGTGAGTATCATCACATATACATGAGTAATCTCTGTTTTTGAGACATTTACTTATAAATAATAATCAAACTAATAACATAACGGTGTCCCATACCACCGCATGTTATTCGAATAATTATTCAATGCTCACAAACTACACTCGATCCACACTAGATATTTTTATATGACGAGTCCGATGAATAACCAGGAAAGTTTTACCAAAAGTCTCATACCAAACGACATCACTAATCCGTTTATTCAAATTTCCCATCATACAAAAATGAAATCTCACAAATAAAGATTTCATCGCCGTATCATTATAAAATATAACTATAATTGATATCAACGGTGTTGCTCCTTCTCCAGTTGTAGCTTCTGCCGGTGTTTCTCCTTCTATAGTTGCTCCTGTTAGTACGACCCAGCCTGAGATTTCTACTTCTCTTTTGACCGATTCTATTATTTGGAATTTTGAGGAGCGGGCCTGGATTCATGTTCCATCGGAAATGCGGTTCTGGCCTGAGACTGACATCTATTATGCTTTTATCAGTGATGTTAAGGGTGAGAGTCGTTGTCTTATTTATTACATTGACGGTGAGGGTCTATCCCTTACTAGGGTTGGTGAGATAGGTGAGGAGAATAAAAGTAAGTTTTATGACGTCAGTTGGGATAGGAAATTTATTTACTCTCCTTCGTCTGAAGGTTATGACCTGAATCTGGCTGCTCTTTTCTCTAGGTATGTTCATGTTATTGGCCCGTCGTCTGTTGTTGGCAGTGGCAGTGGCAGTACCCTTTTGAAGGGCGCATAGTCATATTTGTTTAGTAGTATAGGCTCTTTTTGCCTATCTCATGTGCTTTATTTTCTGTTGTTATATGGGTTCTTCCCATTTAGTCGTTCTGTGCATGTGCAGAACACCTGTTTTCCCTTTATATATACAGTGGCATGGCCCACTATAAAGCCGACTAGCTTTGCTAATAAAAAATATCAACGGTGAATCATTTATACAAAAATCAATGTATAAAAGGGAAGTAAAATAAAAAAAATGATAAAATAGATTAACAAAAAATACACATATTTATACAAATAATCAATATTTGTTAATGTACCAATCACCACGTATATCTTAATATTTTCATAATAAGTACTTAGAAACGAATAATTAATTAAAACCAAATATAATTTCATTTTACAATAAATAAGTAATTAAATTTTCTATCTTTTATAAATTAATTAACAATTAAATATTTATTGATAATACTAGAAAACTTCTTTCTTTCTTTTGATAACCGAAAAATAGTTTGTAAATGAAGTATTGCACATAACATTTTTTATACAATAATTAAACGACTAAATACTATTTTAAATAATTATGGAATATCCAAATTAAATTAAATTTTTTCGTAATCAAATAAATATATTTTCAAAACTTGAATATTATATATTTATTAACAATTTCACTCCTCAATATAATATTAATTAAAGTTTATTAAATAATATAGTTAAATTCACTCTATTAATTTACCAAACTTATGTTTACATTCTTATATATAATCTCTAACAAATACATTATAGTATTTAGGTATATTTGAATCGGTTTATTTTAAGTGAAAATATATAAATTAATAAAACTTGAACTTATATAGTGTTACACACATTGACAACACAGACCAACAAAATACTAAATACACACACATCACACTCATATATAAAATTACGCAGCATCTCAGCTCCTAAACACATAAGTTTACACAACACACACATATCAATACACATAAGAACTCACAGACACACAAACACATATATTTTCACACATAAGCAACCACTAACTCACGCACAAATACAAACCCACACACACAACACTGCACCTAGAAGCACACGCACATGCACATAACACACACAACAACATGTACACCCAGCACTTACACAATACACGTACACACCACCGACTGCACACACGATCCTACACCCATGCACACGTACAAATTGCACTAGCATGCACAAACTAGCATATTCATGCACACATACTGAACATATATAGACTCAAGTCTACACACTCATTTATAGTTCAAGCAATATAGTTTTCTATATCATTTCAACTGCCTATTTTCTTTCTTTTAAATGGCAAATAAATAAACAACTCTTTTTTGGTTTGCATAATTTAATATTCACAGTAACCACACAAATACACATCCATGCACTCTCATATATACATAAACACACACACATCAACACATATACCTAAAACACCACACACCAACACAACTGCACTAATAAAACACAACAACACATTCATAATTTACTCACACTTACACTCAAATGCACACCGAAGGACACATTTACTCACAGCAACACATATATGGATGCACACACTCACATTGTAACACATACTCACACAAATGAACACACACAGAGACACACACACACACACTCTTGTTTCCTACCCACAACACGACCCAACACACATACATCACCACCCACACATGAATTCACACTCTCACGCTCAACATAGCCACCTTGTCACTCACTCACAACACCCAGGTATGCACATACAAACTCAGACATTAACTTGCAAAACACACACTCAAAATTACACATGCACACATTTATTCCCAAATACCATAAGGTGTGTGTGTGTGTGTATATATATATGCAAATAGAATCATGAGAATAGACATTAACATTATGAGAGAAATAACTCACCTTGATCGAAAAATTCCACTTACAAAGTTAGCTTCACTCCCTTCTTCTCTTCTTCTCATTTCCTTTCACTATATCTCCTACCTTGAATTGATTACCAACAACTATATTTCTTGATTGCTAAGTGGTGTAGAGTGATCGATAAGCCTTGTTTTGAGTTGTTGAAATTTGTAGAATTTATTTTGAATTTGTAGATAGATAGGGTTTAGGCTTTTTTTTCATTTTCTGATGATGATCAAACGTAAATATTGATATTGTATATATAGATGAAGAAGAAAATTCTAGAGATTGAAACCTCTAGAAATAGAAATGTGAGGAAACTAAAAGTAGGGTTTTCGGTTAAACAGTGATGTGCTTTGATTATTTATTTATTTTGCTTCTTCTTTCTTTTTGCCTCATGAAACCAATATAATTCAAGCCTAATTACAAAATTAATTCTATCATGCTAAACTATTTTCTAATAATTCATTTAAATTTAGATTAGTAAAATTCATATTTCAAATCCATTAATTAATTTCACAACTTTTAAAATAAGTAATTATTCTTACAATTATTTAATTTCATTATTAATTTCCTGATTATAAATTTTCAATATTCCTTATAAATTCCAAAATCATATTTATTTAATCTATAATGATTTATTTTAACCGATTAAACAATCATCATTTACATTAAATAATTATCCCCAATCACAAGGTTGTTACGGTATTTTTGGATGAAATTTTCAAAGGGAGAGGAGAGAGAAATCATCAAAAAGAATGGTGTAGAGAATGACAAATAAATAGGAAGTCAAATGGAGAGAAAAGTGGATCTTATCCTTATCTCTCTGTTACCTATTCCACCTTTTTGAACTATTTGAATGCCTCCCTCTTTTACCAACATTTGGCTGGCCTTTCCAAGCTATTTTGGTCAAAATTTGCATGCCCGACATTGGCCTCAAAACAAATTTCATCCCGAGCAATGTCTAATGTATTTAAATCCAAATTTAAACACGTACCAATATCGTATATCGATTAATGTATTTATAACTATTATAATTACATTTTTTAACATTGTTCAACATAGCAAATAAAAATATTTGTGATTAATAAATATTAATTAATTTATAACAATTAAAAATTAATTAAAATAGGTAATAAAAGGAGTATTCATCATTTTGATTGCATGACTCTTATGCGTAAATTTGGTCAGCGATTAATATCGAACAATTCGAATATTAACGTTCACACATCACTTAACATGTGTTGTGACATTATGGAAAAATTTATCATTTAGCATCGGTAAAATCTAATTTTACTTTATTAAGCGTTATCCGTTAGTGACAATTATTTACACCAATTCTCTTCGTCAAAACTATATCACTTTGGACTTACGGAATTGGGTAATGGTCAAAATTCCAGTATTATCCATATTCAACTCTATAATCCAAACACAAAGTTCTTGGTTCAATAATAACAATTATTATTAACCGAACTGCATTGGCTAGAGACTTTGACTTTAAGTTGACTTCAGTTGACTATGATACCAATCTCATATAACTAAGAAGACGAATCCTCTCTTGAATGGTGTTTGACTTCCAATGCTTCCATTCGACCCAAATATAGTCGTTCGATGGACGTCGTGTCACGATTTAACTATAATCAAAGTGGAGCATCCACATTAAAGATCAATAGTATTCTTAAGTCAAGAGAACTGTGTAAATTTGTCAAATTGATATTTTTCGTTTGATCTTAGTTATATTAACCAACAGAAAACTATCAAGTAAGTCATAAAATAGCTATCCAATAATTATCAGTACGCAATTCCTTGGTGCCCCCGGCAGTCATAAATAATACACTGCCCAACATATAGAGCGTTACGTACTCTAGACTCAATGGATGCATCAATATCCAATCTTGATACTCTTGACTAGAAATATTTAAAATGGTATGTTTAATTCCATTGTGATAAACCCACAAACTCAATATCACTCCCACTGACTTCGAGACACTCTAATTGTTATGTGCAATCAGTTTACTCTAAATCATTATTTAGAATTTTCTGTTTCAACACATGTTCCATAAACACAAAGCCATATAAAACGACAATTTTTTGAGTAAATTCTGAATTAACTTGAGCAAGTTGAATAATGAATCTATTAAGCTGATTTCAACAATTGAAATTTATGATGTCATTCTTATCAAAGTTGCTCATCAAAATTCCAACTACATTAGTCTTTCTCTTAAAGACACAATCACGACCGATAGATCATATTCCTTCGGGTACAACTACCAAAATCATATTTTGATGACGTACTTGGAATCCACTTCGGATTTGTGCACCATACAATACGGTAGAGTCAATATCCTTGATGGCGTAATTAACAGCTGAGGATTATCTATTCTCGATATTAATAAGAAACTCAAAGTTTCTCTTCAACATGCGAGAATATTTATTAGACATTCTAATGTGTTGTGTTCATTTAGGTTTGGTTGCTTTCATTTCATCTCTCATATTAAGTTTTATTCTTGGATCGTATCCAAATCCATTTTACTACCAATAATTTCTACAAGAAATTCCTTCACTTTGAAGTTGTCTTGAAACAACAATTGTTTCTTAGTGCAACGAAATAAGTATTCATAAACAATTTATGAATTTCCTTATATATAATATTGATTTTTAGTTGGCTATACTTATGTTCAGTGTAAGATGGTTATCCAATGACTATCGTTCCCAAAATTCTTTTGGGGTAATTCATACAGGATCCCACACGAACAATTATTACGTGCACTCTTTTGGCTTACATAACCTGTCAACTCCTTAGCCTGGAATATGTTAGGGTTTCTTATAAACCCTTAACTTGTATGATTTTGTAAACTATTATTTAGATGAAATTAATTTTAACATTGTGTACTACTCTTAAGTGCACGATTTTATAGAAAGAAGTTAACTCAACTTCACTCATAATTAATCATACTTTGTTAAACAAAGTTCGATTACTCCTTATCGATACATCATTATGTACCATAGAGAGGAGTGGCAATTGAGATTGAATTTTTATTTATTCTTAGGTATGTTTGGAACTCTTTCTAATATACTCAACTATTTGATCAAACCGAATTAATTTTATATTCTATTACACGTTATTTTATTTACTTTCTTTTTACACTCTATAAGCTTATCATGGACATACTACATGTGTATCAAATACACATGTCCATGTCGGTGATAACTCACCGATTAGTATAAAAAAGTATGTGGAGCCGTTTTGGTATTAATAGACTTGCAACTTCATACATCTATATATGTTAATCCGAAGAGTTCATCAACTCTTACCACATTTCCACTGAATAGATGATTTACCCTTAATTGTTTGAGGTATAATTTACTAGTACCATATGATTCATTATCACACGATCAAAAATTATTTCTAAAAAATATGGCTTAGTCCATAACTCTAAAATAATTGCAAATAAATTTAGATACTTCTGGATTTTCCAATTCATCACAAATACAATCACTATAGTTTTATTTTTATAACGATTATTCATAATATTCATATTGAAATAAAACTCTATCTATTTCCAGTCAACACTAAAATATAGTTACTATTTCATTAATAATGTTTGGTAGGTTTTACAAAAACAATTTTCATGACCTGATGTGACCAATAAGTGTTATATGGCATCCTCCCACTATTTCTACCATTACCGTAATAGCGTATAAACATGAAGCTCCATTCAATCATTTAATATAGGCTATTTATTTCATTTATTATAACTAGTTTACTTTGAGAATTTCAGATCAAGTATCTTAAATTCAAAGAAATAAATCTCATAGAAAACAATTTTCTATGTGAAATATATTTTGGAACAAAAATCACATTTCTCATTCTAATGTTAAGTATTTAGTATTATTTTACAATTCTCATTTTCGATGTTTCTTAATAAAGCAGAAGTGACCATCCACTCTTTTAATCTCAACCGTGCCTTAGCATACATCCACACTTATACATTCGATTTGATTTCTAAATGGTCGACCCATTTAAAGGAAATCCTCACTATAGTATCATAACAAACTCTTTACAAAAATGCATTTGGTCATCCTTAACTCTTAAGGATATCAAATAAATTGCACTTTACATAAATTGATCAAACTGACCTTTCAATGATCGAATTCTTAGATCTATCTTATACTCTTTGCTCCAGTGTTACATTTAACCTGAAAAAATCATTATTGTAATCAATCGTATTGAATACATGATCTCACACTATAATTTACTTGTTTATTTCAATGAACTAGTTTCATCGAGGTTTCGTACATTACGAATTGTGACTGTTCACCATATAATATTTATATGCGATCGTATTTGGATCAACTATCCATATTCTTATACGGCTTTTAGAGTTCGAAACTCATTGAAGACAATACGTAGTCTTGGACAAGTAAACTCGTAAGTGACCGAATTACGAACGTATTTTAGTGGCTGTATGATTAGGACCTTGCATTGTCAACATGCAAAATTTATTGGTAAGTATATTTAATATTCCTTTATCAATATTTAATTAAGTTCCTTTGTATATTTTAATTAATAAACATTTTATTAATTATATTTATTGCACAAATTTATCACTGTATATTATTATAAATTTATATATAAGATATTCTTACAATATTAGAAAGGTTAAATGATACCATTTCATTTTTCAAATAAGTTTCCCACTAGTCTCTTTTGTTTCTCCAAACTATATGACAAAACATAGAAGTCTTTCGACTTCACTGGTGGGTGTTAGGACTCGTCTGTCGTACGATTTTGACCTTGAGTTTGCTCAATAAGTCATAGCCCCATAAACGATGGATAACTCCTTATCGGTTGTATCATATATAACTCCCGACCCAGGTTCCTTGTCCTTATCTCATTTCGATCTTGAGTTTGCTCAATAAATCGAAAGAAATTATTCACTGGTACCTACCATTTTGTGACGGTCTAATTATAGTATATGCACCTTGAGTTTGCTCAGTAAATACATATAGTTATCTTACCTTGTCGATTCAATATATTAATAATACTATACATAACATCTCCAGCTTGAGTTGCTCAACAACCAAAGAGTATGCAAGTGACTTATTAATATACAAATGATAGATGACAACATTTATACTAAAGATTCATAATCTTTAATATATTTAATTGAGTGATATCCACTTATGGAATGATGTGTTTCTTATGAAATACCTCATGATTCAAGTGTCAGACATATCATAAATCACGGTATGCGTACTATACGTATGTATTAATTTCTTAAGTCAATTAGGGTTTCTTTAATGTTTCACCTTTAGTTTATACATTTATATTATATAATTTTTATTATTATATAAATTTTATACTTTAATTAACTTATATAATATTTATGTATAACATTATATTAATTAAATTTTATTAATTTAATTTAATTTATTAACACTTTTAAGCTATTATATTATTCAATTATAACATATTATATTGAATATATATACTATAACCTTTATAGTAACACACATATATCTTATATATCTGTATTTAAATTTATTAATTAACTTTTAATTCATTTATTTAATTAAACAATTTTAATTAAGTTTTATTAATTTAAAAAATTCTTTTATACACACATGTGTAGTAGTATTGTCTTAAACAATTCAAGACAACATAACATATATCATTATATATTATGCATGTATATATATATATATATTTAATTAATTAACTTATTTAATAATTCATTAATTTATTAATCTTATTAATAAATAATATTTTCCAAATTAATTTTATAACATTTTCAAACATTTTTGAAAAATTATATTTTAACTTTTAAATATGCATTTTATTTTAAATTTAACTTTTAAATTTAAAATTTTTATTTAATTTTCAAAACAATTTGAAAATCTATATTATAACATTTATAATATTTTTCTTATTTTAAATTTAGATTTTAAATTTAAAACTTTTATTTTTAATTTCAAAACAATTTTGAAATTAGTCCAAAGACCATTCAAATTGGGCCTTTTCTATTAGTGGCAATCTTTGGGCCCACATAAGTGTCTCCTTAATAATCTAACATAGATAGGTAGAATAGGGTACTTGATTACCCAACAATCTAGCATAGACACTATCTTTATTAGACACTCTATTAATTGGGTTGTAAGCAATTAGTTATCCCTAATATGACTAATTTTGGCTACATAGACTCTTGGGCTTTGTTACCATTTTTGGAACTGGGTCAGCCCGTAGTGGAAGAATTGGATGAATTTATTTTTTTTTCCATTTTGGATCTTTAGTGAGTATATGAAATCTAATTTATTTAGAACACTTCCAAATTTCTTTTAAATAAAATCATTATTTTATTTAATTTTATAAATAAAGTTATACTTTATATTATTTTGTATTATGTTTGAATATGCATATCATATACACATTGTATGTACTTGCACATGCAATATAATTAAGTGTGCATGGTTTGACATACCCGTGGATATATGTTGGAATTTACACTGCAACAGACATGTTAGCCCATCTAGTATTCTATGTGATATCTAAATGAATATACATATATGCATTAAATGTTATATATATATTTATACAAAATTTAACATGTGTAAAATACAATCATATATATATATATATATATATATATATATATATATATACAGACACACACACATACATACGTAGAAATAATAATAAAATCAATTTATATAAAATATTTAAGATGTATGCATTCAAATGTTCATTTATATTAAATGACAAAGCTTTTAATAATTAATGTAACTTTGATATTTTTTAATTTCTGTTGCAAACCAAAAAACAAAATTTATTTTTTTATTTGATTTTAAATATTTATAAATATATCAACACTTGTGCACATACACATAGACACACACACACATATTGTAAAATTGATGCAAACCGACTTTAACCTCATAGCGGAAAAAGGTATTTTTTTCAAATTTAGAAAACAATTTTTAAATAAACAATTATTAAATAATTTATAAGCGATCAAAATTAATTATTAAACTATTAAAAATTCATTTTCGAAATATAAAAATTATGTAATGTTATTATAGATAATTTTATATTAATTTCAAATCCTATTAAATAAGTGTATATATATTTTATTTTATGTATAATCAATTTCTAGTTAAATAAATAGTAATATTAATATTTAAATATATAATGAATATATATTAAAACAAAGTAAAATTTGTTGTCGAATTATGCAAAAACAAAATTTTAGAAATTTTAAAATGATTATTATATGATTTTAATTTTTATGATATAATTTATTAATTAATAAAATCATATATCATATTATTCAATTAAAAAATGTTTTTTTATTTTTTATTTTAGGTTGTGAGTTTAGTACCAACAAACATACGACTTTTTTTAATACATAGTTGCATCAATATATTCATCCATTTAATACGTGATAGAACATCGATACACTAGATTCGTAATATAATCCAACAACCCGCAATATGGTAAAAAAGTTGAATACCTTTAACTAAGGTTTAGAGATCTCACTTTGAAACGATGAAATGGATCCTTGAATCGAATTCTATGTTCTAGAGTTGCTGGCTCCTGAAATGCTTTACCAATGACAATCGAATCGAAGAGTTTTGATGTGATTTGTGCTTGGATATTTCAAGGTTTGATATGGGGTATTTCTGGATGAAATGTTTAGAGGGAGAGGAGAGAGAAATCATAAAAAAGAATGGTGCAGAGAGTGGCATATAAATAGGAAGTCAAATAGAGAGAAAAGTGGATCTTATACTCTCTTACCTATTCCACTCTTTTAAACCATTCAAAAGTCTCCCTCTTTTGCCAACATTTGGTTGGCCTTTCTAAGATATTTTGGTCGAAATTTACATGCCCCATATGGGCCTCGAACAAATTCCAGCCCGAACAATATCTAATGCATTTAAATCTAAATTTAAACATGTATCGATATCGTATATCGATTAATATATTTATAAGTGTTATAAATACATTGTTTAGCACTATTCAACACATCAAATACAAAATTTTATAATTAATATTTCATAAATATTAAATAATTTATAACAATTTCAAATTAATTTAAATCAGGTGATAAAAGGAGTATTCATCGTTACGGTTATGTGACTCTTACGTGTAAATTTGGTCAGCGATTAATATCGAACTATTTGAAGATTAACTTTCACACGTAACTTAGCAGGTGGTGTGACATTATGGCCAAATTTATGACTTAGTTGGCATTGCTAAAATCCAATTTTACTTTATTAAGCTTTACCCGTTAGTGATAATTATTTACATCAATTCTTTTCGTCAAAACTATATCACTTTGGACTTATGGAATTTGGTAATGGTTAAAATTCCAATATTATCCATATTTAACTTTATAGTCCAAACACAAAGTCCTTGGTTTAATAATAAAAATTATTATTAACCAAAATGCTCTGGTCGGAGATTTTGAATTTGAGTTGACTTAAGTTGATCATGGTACTAACTTCATATAACTAAGGAGACGAATCCTCTCTTGAATAATGTTTCACTTTCAATGCTTCCACTCAACCCAAATGCAGTTCTTCGATGGACACCGTGCCATGATTTAACTATAATCAAAGTGGAGCTTCCATATTAAAGATCAACGGTATTCTCAGGTAATGAGAACTGTGTAATTTTGTGACATTGATATTTTTTGTTTGACCTTAGTTGTATTAACCAACAGAAAACTATTGGGTGAGTCATTCCATAATTATCCAACAACTATCGGTATGTAACACGTTGGTGCACCCAATAGTCATGAGTAATACACTGCCCAACATTTGGAGAGCGATACGTACTATAGTCTTAATGAATGCATCGATATCTAGTCTCGACACACCTTGACTAGGAATATTTAAAACGGGCTTACCATGTTCCATCAATAGCACCTAACCTATGCCGATTTTCGGCAGGCGTGCTCCACCCTTGTGAACTCATGTGGTTCTGGCATGCCTAGATGCCAGGGGAAAATTCTCATGGTCCTACGGACCAACACCATTCGAAGATGGATGGTCCACCCTACCTAGAAAAGAAATCTTTGGTTTGTTTTTCATTATGATAAATTACTTTTGGTTACAGTATTTTATAACTACTATCACAAAATATACCATTTTTGGATTTTCTATTAAATATACATTTAATTAAACTAATTAATTAATATAACACATTATATGAAGTATATAATTGAAAGAAAATATCTTTTATTTCGAACAAGATTGGTTATCCAGTTAGGTATATATGTAACAATTACGTAATTGCCTATAGGGCATACCTCTAACTCTATCATATATATATATATATTTAAAACTAAATATTTTAGTTGAAGTATATATGCATGTAAGTGTGTTATACCGTCTTTTGGCACGGCCGTGATACCAAGAACTTGATTGGAAACCAAGGAAAGTCCATCCCGAAGATCGGTTATACGCAGGTTCGCTATGGATATCGATAAATTTTGTCCGAGTCCGGATCAAGCTACAATTGACAAGGCATGACAAACAAAGCTATGAAAGCCAACATTCCAAGTTTCAAGTCAATCGGAGTGCGTATACTCGAGATATGATCGATACAACTCAAGGAAGCAAACTGTTCGTATCCATCAAAGAGCCACGCTCGGGTCGGCTGTTCGAATCCGTCAATAATCGCCTTGTTCGTGTCCATGAAGCAACCAGGGAAAATCTGACTTCGTATCGATCTTTTTCGAGTCGATCAGAGGCGCGGTATTTCGTATCGATCAGTAAAACTACACTATTCGTATCCATCAAAAAGGACCTTATTCGTATCCATCAAGCGTCGACCATTCGTATCGATCCACTAGTGCGCTTCACTTGGTATCCATCATGAAGCTACTGTTTGTATCCATCAAGTTTACTTCGTATCGATCGATACGAACAAAGCTGAATGATCGATATGAATAGAGCGAGTTCTAATCGATTCGAACAACATACTACTGATCGATACGAATAACATACTGCTGATCGATTCAAACAAGGCATGTGCATAGGGGAGACTCGGTCGATTCGGTATGAACTTCGGATCGATCCAAAATAAAGCGCGTGCTCAACATCGATTCGAACTGGTCGATATGAATGTATTGATTCGAACTGAACAGCCTACCGAAAACTCAAATTTGCATCGATCATAACTCACAATCCACAAGTCCAAATGCTATGAAATTTTCATAGGAGCTTGCGTGCAACCTAAAGAATGTTCATGCTAAATTTCGACTCGATTGGGTCAAATCTTGATCGGTATGAAATTCGTTCGTATCGATCACGGACTGAGTGCAAATCACGTGGGATCGATCGCGTGGGCCCGCTCATGTGCCAGAAGAGGTCTCCCGAAATCTGAGCGAGATATTTGCATCCTACGCTTATAAATAGCGCCCCAGAGCCTACAGAAAAAGGATCTTTTAGCTCTTTGATGTCCAGACTCTGCCGAATTCATCATTGTATTCAAATTCCACTGTTGTACTCGAGATTTACTGCTGTAACTCGTTGTAACCAGCAACCAAAAGTTAATAAAGATCAATCATTTCATAGTGGACGTAGGCAACACGTCGAACCACTCTAAATTTCTGTGTTTCTGCGTACTTTCTTGTTTGTTTTTGAAGTATTTGTTAGATAATCCTCTTTTTCCATTTAATTTCTTCATTTTATCTCTTCAAACCCTTCTGAAGAGTGTTGTGCCCAATTTTGGTACAAACACTTTGGTGCTTTCACTGAGAAAAAACCAAGTTTTTTCCTTCTGCTCATTGGATCTACTACCGATATCGGATTGCATACATCCAAGCGGAAGATCCAGATCTCAATTTCAGAAGTTCTTCCATCCTATTAAGATTTGCTACAAGTCTAGGAGAGAGCTTCATCATCCATTATGGTTAACACAAGGACTACTTCTACAGCTGCAGACCCGGAAGGACGGGACAGACAAAATCCCGTACAGCCACTTCCAGCCGACCAGAATGCTACCGGACCATCAGATCCGCAAGGCCCTGTCACCAGGGAAGAATTCCCGATGTTAATGCAAGAATTGACTCAGAGCCGCTAACAGCTCACTCAATAGCTCCGTGCTAATGCGGAATTAACCAACCAACTGAACCGTCAGCGACGAAGGAGATCCAGGAGGGATCGGGCTTCCTATTCCTCCACCGAGAGTTCAAACTCTTCTGATTATCATCACAGATCTACATGCCCACGGCTAGATGGAAGCTACACACAAGCCACTGGGCATCAACATACATTGAATGTCGGGCAACTGAGAGTTGGACCGTCAACCAGCCATAAGACTGGACCCTCCTCCCGAGGAGGCGCTACCCCACACCATATTACTGATAACCGTACTACGACAGCTACTGATTTGGGCACTGAGACCCGAAATCGGACAGATCTGAACCATCACTAGCGTGAATACCATCCCAAGCCTTATGTCCCCGAAGACATAGATCTAAGGAGGCGAGATATGGACCGTCGACAGCGACCGGCCCCTCCTCGCATTGTGGAACTCGACCACACCTTGGCCCAACCTTCTCAAAATGTCCGGATGCCCGACCTTCCAGCAATGATCCATCAAATGATCCGTGAAAGTCAGGGTCTTAGCAATGACGACAGGGGAATCTCTCGGAGTCATACCCCTTTTACTGATGAGATACTCTATGTTGAACCACCTCGGTGATTCAGGATGACGACTTTACCCGTTTATGAAGGAAACTCTGATCCTAATCAACATATCTTGAAATATGAATGGTTGATGAATGTTGCACGAGCTGATGATGCAGTCAAGTGCCGAAGCTTCTCGATTTCACTGCGAGGCATAGCGACTATGTGGTTTACCCGACTGCCACCTCAATCTACCTCATGCTTTGATCAGTTGGCAACAAAGTTTATTGAGCAATTTTGTATGCATGTCGCGAGACCGAAGGATGTTAATACTTTATCTAGTGTCACCCAAGCTCCTGGAGAGACACTCAGGCATTATTTAGAGAGATTTCATGTTGCATGTGCTGGGATCAGCAACCCAAATGATAACTCTATTCTTATGGCACTGACTAAAGGGATTGAGCCCGATTCTGAGTTCGGCAACTGGTTGGCCGGAAAACCCCCCACATCATTGGACCGTTTCTATTCCAAGGCAGCTCAATTCTTGAGAATGGAGGATGCGAAACAGTATAGGAAAAAGGATGATGCGGGGCCTAGTGTGGAAGGAATTCAGAGTAATATTGCTGTTAAACAATCCGGGGAGAGTTTCGGAAAAGTGCAATTGAACATTCAGAATAAACAAGAACAGCAAAAAGGCAATGGTAACCAAAATAGAAAACGGGATCAGAAATGTGGCCCACGACGTAGAGCTCCTATGTTTGATAATTATACTCCTCTAAATACGTCGCTGGAGAACGTATATCGACAAACCTGCAATACTATTCAGTACAAGAAGCCTGCACCGAAACAGTCATCGGATAAGCAAATTCAAACGGGAAAGTTTTATAGATTCCACGAAAGCTACGGCCATAACACAAATGAATGCCGTCACTTGCAGGATCTCATCAAAAAGTTGATAACAGAGAGGAAGTTAGAATAGTTTGTGCGAGAGCCGCAGTCTAGAGGTGCGGGCCCATCGAATCAAAATCATGTACTGAATCCGGCTAAACAGGAGGAACCCGCTTGTACTGGCGGGAGGTTGGTGATAAACACTGTTAGTGGTGGTCCTCATCCAGCGGATCGAAGCTGGAAGGAAATGGAGTCGTATGTCAGCTCTGTCAGGCATGCAGACTTTGAATGTTGTAGTAATTCCGAAGATGGGGCTCCGGCCAAGCAACAAAGAACGATGGCAGATGACATCATATTTCGAGGTCGGGATGCCGACAGGGTCGAAGCCCCCACTATTGATCCGCTTGTCATATCAGCTCAAGTAGGTCCTGCTTGGATGAAGAGGATCTTGGTAGACAGCGGAAGCTCTGTGAATATCTTATTTAAACGATCCTATGACTAAGAGAGAATGAAGACTAAAGACTTGAAGCTGTGTCAGTCTCGTATTCATGGCTTCAATGGGAGTGCAACTATACCCACTGGAGTGGTGGAATTGCTAGTGGAGTTAGGAATTGGTGAACTCCAGACTGCAGCTTGTTGTTTTGGATATAAACTCCCATATAATGCTTTCTTGGGCCGACCAGCCCTAGCTGAATTCAGGGCTGCCGTCACCCCATGGTGTTTGACTTTGAAATTCCCTACCGACAATGGCGTCAGAGTTATTCAAGGGGATCATGCCGCAGGGCGAGCCTGTTATGTTGCTGAGCTGCGCGAGGCGCAACGAAAAGAAAAGGGGAAGGGCGTAGAGGAATCTCTCTGCGTCCGCTTTGCTGATAATTGACAATTAGCGCCTGGGCCCGGGCACCCCAACCAATTCCAAAGAGATCTTGACCCGAGAGACGCCGAAAGTGAAGACGGAAGTAAAGACAGTCAAGCTTCTCCGGCCGAACCAATGATCGATGTTCCAATCGACGATAATGATGACTCGAAAATGATAAAGATTGGATCTCAGCTAAGCCAACAAATGCAAGAGGAATTGGTTGAATTTCTTTGGGTAAACTTTGATGTGTTTGCCTGGACGCACTCTGATATGTGTAGGATCTCGCTGGACATCGCGAGCCACACACTGAATATTGACACGCGGTACGTCCCGGTGAAGCAAAAAAGGCGTGGTATGGATCCAGAGAGATCTGCTGCCCTTAAAGAAGAGGTAGATAAGCTAAAGACGAATGGATTCATTCGAGATGCATTATACCCGAAATGGGTATCCAATCATGTACTTGTCCGAAAGCCAAATGGGAAATGGAGAACATGTGTTGACTACTCAGACTTGAATAAAGCTTGCCCAAAAGACAGTTTTCCACTTCCACGAATTGATCAATTTGTAGACTCAATGGCTGGACATGAACTTTTATCCTTCATGGATACGTACTCTGGCTATAATAAAATACCCATGCACTTGCCCGACCAGGAGCATACCGGCTTCGTAACCAATATGGGACTCTATTGCTATAAAGTTATGCCTTTTGGACTCAAGAATGCTGGGGCAACTTATCAACGGTTAGTTAATCGAATGTTCGCTAACTAGATTGGAAAAACCATGGAGGTGTATGTGGACGACATGCTAGTCAAGTCGCGATTTTCCACTGATCACATCAGAGACCTGGAGTCAATGTTTAATATCCTCCGAGAATACAGAATGAAGCTCAACCCATTGAAATGTCACTTCGGGGTCGCATCCGGAAAATTCCTTGGGTTTATCATCAACGCTCGAGTAATCGAAGCCAATCCTGAAAAGATCTGGACGATCAGAAATCTTGAAACTCCAAAAACTATAAAGCAAGTCCAGAGTCTCAACGGGAAAGTAGCAGCACTGAGCTGGTTCATTTCAAAGTCCACTGACAAATGCATTCCCTTCTTCGATCTGATCCGAAAAGTAAAATGAAACTTTGAATAGACTATGGAATGTGAGGGCGCATTCCGAGCACTAATTCAACATCTCTCCATGCCGCCAATTTTGTCAAAGCCTATCGATCACGAGAAATTGTACATTTACTTGGCGGTATCAGAAAACGCAATCAGTGCTGCCCTAATTCAAGAGGAAGACCGAATACAAAAGTCGGTCTACTACATAAGCAAGCGGCTAACCGGAGCTGAGAGAAATTATCTGAAGCTAGAGAAGTTGGCCTATTGTCTTGTTATTGCCTCAAGGAAGCTCCGTCCATATTTCCAGGCTCACCCAATCACCGTTTACACCGACCAGCCGTTACGACAGGTCCTTACGCATCCTGAGACTTCTGGTAGGTTACTCAAATGGAATATCGAGTTAAGTCAGTTTGACCTTACTTACACTCCAAGGCGAGCCATCTAAGGACAAGTCTTAGCAGATTTCATAGTTGAATTTACCATCCCAGAGGACTTGCCCGAAACAAGTGAATCTCCCAAGTATATCTGGAAACTACATACAGATGGTGCATCAAATGACCGCTGCTCAGGTGCAGGGGTTGTACTTGAAACTCCTGAAGGTCGATCTATATGTTATGCTCTAAAGTTCAACTTCCGTGCAACTAATAACGAAGGCAAGTACGAAGCCCTACTGGCTGGATTGAAACTTGCCAGAGATCTAAGAATCATTGCGGTGGAAATTTACTGTGATTCGCAATTGGTCGTTTGTCAAGTACGAGGGGAGTACCAAGCCAGAGATCGAAGACTAGCCGCTTACCATGCTCAGGTTCAGGAGACATTGAATCAATTTGACTATTATGCCATTTATTACATACCACGAGAACACAACCAGAAAGCTGATTCGTTGGCAAAGTTAGCCAGTACAGGTGAAGCACAGCAAATGAGACTTGTTCCCGTAGAGACATTATCTTCGCCAAGCATTGATCAGATGGAAACCGATTGGGTATTTGATGTCGTTTCCAAGAGGGAGTCATGGATGATTCCGTTCAGAAGTTATCTCGAGCACGGAACCCTGCCAGAGCGCAGGAGTGAAAAGAGACAGATTCTTCGAAAAGCTTCGCGGTTCACTATTCAGAATGGAGTCATGTATAGAAGAGGATACTTTGTTCCTTTACTCCGGTGTATCACTCACGATGAAACCAAACGAGTATTGCATGATATACACGAAGGAGAATGTGGCGATCACACCGTGGGGGCAAGCTCTTGCCAAGAAAGTACTTCGATATGGATATTATTGGCCGATTGTAAATTGTGATGCATCAGATTATGCCAAGAAGTGTGATAAGTGTCAGAAGCATGCTCGAATTCCTAGAGCCCCACCTACCGAGATAACACAGATGGTCAGCCCATGGCCATTCGCGGTATGGGGCATCAATATTATTGGCTCTTTACCTCTAGCCAAAGGTGGTGCGAAGTACGCCATCGTAGCAGTTGATTACTTTACCAAGTGGGCGGAAGCCGAACCCCTTGCTACAATTACAACGAAGAAGGTGATCAACTTTGTAGTGCGCAACATCATCTGCCGATTTGGTCTCCCACATACTATCATCACTGACAACGGGACCCAATTCGACAGTGCCGAATTTAAGGATTTCTGTCAACGATTCCACATTCAAAAGAAGTTCTCCACAGTTCACACCCTCAAGCGAATGGATAGGTTGAAGATGTTAATGAAGTTATAAAATCCATTCCGAAGAAACGACTGGAAAAGGCCGGGGGCGAATGGGTAGATGAACTTCCTATGGCCTTGTGGGCCTACCGAACAACCCACAAGTCCGCGACCAGTCACACTCCATTCTCTCTCTCTTATGGTTCAGAAGCCGTTATTCGAGTCGAATTAGAAGTACCTTCTCGTCGTGTGACATACTATGATCCAAAGACAAATGCTATATTACTTGCTGAATCTCTCGATTTATTGGATGAGAAGCGTGAAGAGGCTGATTTGAGGGCAGCCGCATATCAAAGTCGAGTCGCCCGATTATACAATGCCAAGGTCCGACCCCGAACCTTTGAACTTGGCGATCTCATACTCAAAACAATTTATCCGGTCCCTTCGCATATGAAACCAACTTGGGAAGGACCATATGTTATTGAACGAAAGCTCGAAGATGGCACATTCAAATTCTCGACCGTTGACGGTCTCACTCTTCCGAAAGCTTGGAACAGCGAGAGTCTTCATCGCTACTACACATAATAGGCTCTGTTTATTTATTCAATCTATTTTTTCATTTGCAATTTGTTTATGCACTTTGAAATTTGTATTTGTAATAAGGCAACTGATTTTGCCGTATTTTCCTATTTCAGCAATAAAGTGCAATCTCTTCGGGCCAGAGCTGTGATTTACTTGAAATACTTCGTATGACCATCACTATGAACGGAGAGCTAAGTTCCATCATATGGTGGAATTTATTCAAATAGGGAGTGACTGTGATACGACCGGTCACTCACTAAGTGAAACCCGAGCTCGGGGATAAGCCATCACACTGAAGTCAAAAAAGGATTGATACATGACAATCCTTTGCCTAACTCTAAGTTCCAAGAGTGCGAACTGGAGTGTAAACTTACAAATACGGTTTCGAAGAGGGTGGATCCGTCCACCTAACGACTTCATCCATGTTTGAACCAAGTTTGAGGGGGATGGACTCGTCCATCTAATGACCACACTTGTTAACTCAGGGTGGATGTGATCCAACCATCCATGATCCTGATATGCCTTTAGTTCCTGGAGTGCGAACAAAATTCAAAAACTCACAACAGATGCGATTGACCGTCTATTTACCAACTCCGGACTCCCAGAATGCGAACCAGAGTATAAACATCAACTAACTCTAAGTTCCCTGAGTGTGAACTGGAGTATAAACATCAGCTAACTTCGGATTCCCAGAGTGCGAACCGGAGTATAGACATCGAAACGATCCGGATTCCCAGAGAGCGAACCGGAGAGTAAACGTCAACCAACTCCAAGCCCCGGAGCGTGGACTGGATTATAAAATGCTAATTGACTCTAAGTCCCCAGAGCGCGGACCGGAGTATGAACTCAGGTCAGGTGTGACCAAGCGCCCGCGAATTTATTTAAGTCCCCAGAGTGCGGACGAAAGGCTAAGTGTCAAGCAAACGTGGCTGATCGCCCATGAAAATAACTTAAGTCCCCAGAGTATGAACTTGCACTTGAAACTTAAGCAAATGCAACTGACGCGCAAGTGCAATCCTCGGAGTGTGGATACAATCATCGATAAAAGAGCGAGTGTGATTCGACCACTCGAATTCTCCCTGTCTCGGCGTCAATTCAACGATGTTAAGCATGATACGTTGAAGGCAAAATACGACCACTAGCCGATCTTTTCAATTCATCCCTAAAACTGGGGGTAGAACTTAAGTGTCAATCGCTGACTGAAGCAGTACAACATCGGAGTTCAACTTAATATCCAATCATGACTTATGGCCATGATTTCAAGACTTGACAGATAAACTCAAACAAGATTCAAAAGTTGAAACTTCACAAGTGTACCGAACAAGGAATTCAAATGATGGAACACTTAAGCAAATAAACAGACATCAAGTTCAAAACAAAATAAAGTTTCATTTCAACTATTTGCGAAAAGAAATTATGTACAAGTTGATTCCAAAATTCCTACTAGCGGGGGCCGAACCCGCATTTATACCCGGCCTACAAAAGAAAAACAAAGGTAGATTCCTATCTATCTACCAAAAAATAAACCGAAGAAGCACGTCTACTCTCTCTTCTTTTTCGGCTTCTTCTTCGGTGTGGACCCACTGGAGCTGTCACTTATTTTTCTTTTCGAGCCTTTGCCTTTCGGCGGCTGATCACCAGTAGGGGGCATGATATCAACTTCCTCATCCGAGCTCAAGTATACGGGAATGCTCCCTGAAGGTGGAGTCGAAGGAACTGGATCGACTATAGGAGGCAGGATAGGCACACTGGTATCAATAACTATACCACCAGGTGATATCATCCTTAACGGAGTCGGACTAGGTGCCGCCATCCCACCTCTAAAGCTACCACCACGAGTCACTGCCTCCATTTCAACGTCGATTTCGACCAATATTTCTTCCTCACGAATTGCTTGAGCCTCGCTGGGAGTATCGGTGGTTGGCATTGAAGAGCCAGTAGCAGGTGCGCTTCCACCCATAACAAATGGCAGGTCCGCAAAAGGATCACTGTGATGACTAAGGAGTTCCTCCATCATCTGTTTGTTGAAAGAGAGTGTGCACCCTTGCGTTCCATCAATCAGCGCAGTTGTAGTTGTGGTGGTCACTTCAGTGATGATGGCCTCCTACGCTTGATGTAATTATTGAGTTGCAGAAGGCGCGATCGGTGTAAATCCAGTCACTGGATAGAGAAAAAAAAGGAAGACTGTTAGTAAACGCTTCAAATCAAGCTCCTGATTTTGAGAAAGTATGCGGAATGTTCAGAGTACCTTTTCTCAATTTGGCTCGTGGACGGCTGAATGGCTTAAGAAACTTGTTATCTAGTCGGAGACAACTACGGCTGATTCGGATTGTAAGCATGAACTGATTGGGAATCAACCACAGGTGTAGATTCAGGCTGGGTTGGCGTAGGAACTTCAGCACTTGCATCGTGATGCTCAACACCTCTGAACCTTCTCCGGCCTCCGAGTGTTGGGTGCCAAGTCTCTCTTTTTCATGCGAAATCATCGACTCATGGAGAATCTTTCGTTCGTCTTCATTTAGCATGCGATTCTCAAGCTCAAACTCGTCGATTGATTCGCCTAGATGCACCGTCTTCTCCTCCTCAACCAATCGGCCCCATGCATTGTATAAATGTGTCGGGTAGTTGTCAAGCCAGGCTAGATTTCTGTGCCTCAAAATGCTAGCATTATAAACAATGAGGAGATCTTCAATATCAGTTTCCAGCCTAGACTCCACCATTCGGACCTTCTCCTCGACCTCAGTCTCCGCCACCCGGACCTTAGCTATTGCTGCATCCCGTTCGCCCCAAAGCACAACGACCTGTTCACATACTTCCTGGGCGGCTTTGTTTGCATCATCCTTTTCTTTGATGATTTTAGAAAATTTAGCTTTAAGTTCAGCAAGTTCTTTCAGAGCGGCATCCCGTTCAGCTGTGACAGTGGTGTTTCGGTGGCCCATCTGCTCCACCAAGGCGAAGTGTGTCTGGCTCATCCTCTCCATGGCCAAGTTTGCCTCATCGGCCTTTTTGGTGGCCGCTATCTCTGATTTTCGAGAGGACTCGGCTTCGTCATTAAGCACTTAGACGATGCGGTCCTTCTGGGCAAGATCAGATTCTAGTTTGGGACAGTTTGGCACAGGTCCCTAACAAGTTTCAAAATACACAAAATCCCCAGTAAAAAAAAGTTTGTAAATTTGGTCCCTAGAATTAAGTCACTGAATAATGGCATACACTTATACAATTATTCAGTGGATAATTGCAGATAT
The DNA here is from genome assembly GCA_030737815.1 of Allium fistulosum. Classification (NCBI taxonomy): domain Eukaryota; kingdom Viridiplantae; phylum Streptophyta; class Magnoliopsida; order Asparagales; family Amaryllidaceae; genus Allium; species Allium fistulosum. The sequence goes on along the minus strand of CM060902.1, from coordinate 1,359,442,489 downwards.
TTATGCAATTATATCAAAAAATTGCAGACATTTCCGTAATTATTCACTGAAAAATTACGGAAAATTCCGCAATTATTCAATAAAAAATTGCAAAAATTTCCGTAATTATTCACCAAAAAATTGCATAAATTTATGCAACTTTTGGATATAATTGCATAAATTTATGCAACTTTTGGATATAATTGCATAAATGTCTGCAATTATTCGGTTAATAATTGCATAACTGTATGCAATTACTTAGTGACTTAATTCCAGGGACCTAATTTACGTACTTTTTTTTACTGGGGTTTTTGTGTATTTTGAAACTTATTAGGGACCTGAGCCTAATATTCACTTCTAGTTTTTCAATTATTCTAGCCCGCTCGAAGGCCACCTTCGATGCTTTCTCTGCAGCCTTCGTCCGCTCTTTGTACTGGGAATAGATGTCATGAATGTAATCATGCATTGTGTTCTCCGCCTCCGATGGAATTCTCTTTAAGTGAGGGGGGAAAATGTAGCCGTCAAAGCATATATTTGGGAAATCTTTCTTTAGTTGAGCAATTCTAATAGCCCCTTCCCCAGTGGGCTCAGTGATAGCTTGCTCAACGACGACGGGAGGCTCAACCTTAGTTCTGTGGCGTTGCGACTCAGATCTTGAAGCATGCGAAGATGGTTTGTGACTAGGGGGCTCTACGGGCCGTTTTCCCTGGCCTGAAGGTTGTGTGGGGAGTCGAGGGGGTGGAGAGCGCGATCGGGATCGATGCCTCTGTTCCCTGTAATCCCTATCTTTATCCCTCTCATAGAGTTCCTGACTAGAATAACCGCGATCGCGGTTTCTGTCATCCTCCCTTTGGCGGGATTCATAATACGTGCCTGACGATTGGCATGTCAAACGAAGACTGCTGAGCATGGAATCTCGTCTGTTCATCGTGTTTGTAAAGTAAAAGGAAAACGGAGTAAGTGAATTCTTGAAATAGGCAACTTAAAGTTGGAAACCGTGTAGTGCCGTGAAGTGTGTATGTGTGTGCAACCCCCCGACCAACCGGTAATGTTGGCCGCACTGATGGGCAGAGATTCGCTTAAATCTAGAGCATTTTGAAGCTCCTCCAATCCGGTATCATGTGGAAGTGACACAAATTCCGGAATCGGAATATTGGCAAGCCCTTCAAAAGGACTCTCTATTGGCGAGGGAGGAGCCTCTGAGATTCTAATACCGGAGGCCGGCAAAGAAACCACAACTGATTTCCACCTCGAAAACCTAGGACGTTTGTAAGCAGCGGCCTTGCCTTTTCTTCTTCCTTCTGTCACTTGAAATCTGGCCGAAGACCCAGCAACAAGTTCATCATCCGTGGGCGTTCTCTCTTCATCACCTCCCTCAAGAATTACGACCCTGGGCGCTTTGCGTTTTACCCGCTTCGTCGGGGCCACTCTTAGTGTTCTTCAAGCCTTATGCTTTGATTTCGCTCTATCAGTCCAACGATTCTCAAATTTCTGTTGGTTAAAACCGAATCGATGTCCCTCATTTCACTTGGAACTTCTTGAAGGACCCTTACTATTTCTTTGAAGTACCCGCCTTCAGGTCGTGAGATTGCGGCTATAAAGAAAAGAAGATATTAGTTTTACATCAACTACTATTATCTTGATAACTCTTGGAAAAGACTGCAACACTTACGTCTGACTAACCATCGGCTAGCAAATCCTGGAGGGCATCGGACATAGAACAATTCTGTTTTAAAGTAACTCAGCCTTGTCCAGGACCTCGTTACTACTTGACAATTCCTAACCACCTCCAAGAATGTAAAAGATGGACTATCCCCCCCACTCTTGATGTTAAAAAGATATCTAATCTCAATTGGAATCGGTGGCCGAAAGAGATGCTCCATGAATACAATAAATAAACTGTTCAGCGTAGCGTATCCGTTGGGGTGTAGTTGTGATGGAGCAATTCCGAAAAAAGACAACACTTCTCTAATGTATTGGTTAAATGAAGGAAGTGTGCCTATTGTGCATGCATGACGATTAAAGGTAGTAAACCCCTCCGGGGGAGCGTGCGGTCTATCGTCTGGTCCTGGCAATAGTACATCGTCCAATGACAAACCATGCCTTAGGCATATTCGTCCCAACATGTCTTCAGAGATGTTGGACGGTACAAAATCTTGGGGATTACTGATGAACGTAGCATTAGGTAGTTCGTCCGGAGCGGGGTCTATGACTTCAGCTGCGATGGCTCGCAATTCTATCATTGGAAGAGGCAGACTTTGATTTTCCTATTGCTGTGAACTTGTGGACTCCATAACTAATCAACTCATTAAAACCCATCGTTAGATGATAGTAAACCGGAGTGTTCCCTAGTGTGAAGTGTGTGAATGTGCAAGTGCAGTGCTAGATGTTACTTGACAAATTCTACAGAGTTAAAGAAAACATTCAAATCACAAGACTTCGAAATTCAACTGGAGTGACCGTCATCGCTGACCATCACGACCGTGCCATCCAGACTTTAGAGACGGATCCAAGTCAGAGTTCGTTAAAATTTTGTTAAGTTACAGTTCCATTGATGAGCTTCGAAGGATAATCAAATATGCAGTTCAATGGTCAAGTCCAATTATGCCAGATTGAAGCTCGTCGGAGTTGAATGTTCGGTTATTCAAAATATTCGCATCCATCATGACCAAGACATGGATTGGTCACAAGATAGTTAATTTGTATCGGACTGACTTAGTCTTGTTCGTATCGATCGTGGGGCAAGAGATTTCGTATCGATCACCCGAGGTTCCAGTTCGTATCGATCAGCAAGCCTTTCGCCTTCGTATCGATAAATAGGGTCGCTACTTCATACCGATCACCATCTCCTATCGATACGAAGTCGCTTCCTCAACACCCCTTCTTCTCCAATCGATACAAACTTCAATCATCTTGCGATCGATGCGAATCACTCCTCCTCAACTGGTGCGAGCAATCCCTTCGCGTCCATCTATCCTTCTTCTCCAAACAGCATGAATGCCACACTGGCCTCCCTCGACCTCGCTCCGACCATCTGTGACCTCCGTTTCACCGGAATCGGTCGCAGAAATAAGTGGATTGGCACACAAATATCAAGTTTCATCGTTTTTAACCCAAATTCATTGATTAATTACCTAGAATTAGTGTTTGTTTTGGAGATTTGAAGGCTCGACTCGATTGGGAAGCAAAGACAGCTTTGAGTTCTCCTTTGCGATGCGAAAACAGACCAAGAGAATAAGTAAATGAAAAAATTCTAAGTGCCAAAGTATTTATACTAGGAAGGTGTCTATTCGTCTCCCAGTAGCCAAGTACCGGTTGGAAAGGTCACATCCACCATCGATACGAGCAAGCTTATTTGTATCCATCAATCCAGAGCGATTACAAATGTAGTTGTTCATATCCATTCACAATCGATGCGAAGACGACTTTTCAACCTTCCACATCGATCCATCGATACGAAGGGAACATCCAGATTGCACTGGAACCATGTGACTCCATCGATACGAATTGCTCCATTCATAACCATCAACACACGACCCATGAAGACTCGTACCTATCGATACGAATAGTACCTAGGGGACCAGCTGCTCTATTCGCACCCCTCATAAGTCCATAGATGTGAAATCACAACTTCATACCCACTGCTATGGAGTCCACCGAAACTCATATCTATCGATGCAAAATATTTATTTCGTATCCATCAATGCGAATTACATCGATACAGAAACCATCTTTTGACCTTTTACATCGATCCAGAAGAGGATCGGTATGAAGGGACATTCCAAAACAACCATCAAGCATTGTTACAACTTGAATTTCACATTGATTCAGGAGAGGATCGATACGGAATTCGATACGAGAAAACTGACAACGACTTGTAAACTGCGAACGTTAACAAGAGTTAGGTTAACATATATGCATGTATGTCGGACTAATTTTTAATTTTAAAATTTCACGGGTCGAATGCCCACCTGATGAACAATTACAACAATAAACAGCTAATCACTATCATATATCGCTCGATTACAACCGGACACGGTACAACGGTTGGCAGTCAACAATTCATATTACAAAAAATCGGTCAAGGATTACAACTTTGGATGAGAAAACAACAACCGTTTGACAAGTCAGATGGAACTATTCAGAATGAAGATTGCAGCTTTTCAAAGCACGTCGTGTTTTCACAAGACGTACTTCGGGGGCAAATGTTATCTCGCCTTTTGGCACGGTCGTGATACCAAGAACTTGACTGGAAACCAAGGAAAGTCCATCCCGAAGATCGGTTATACGTAGGTTCGCTATGGATATCGATAAATTTTATCCGAGTTCGGATCGAGCTACAATTAACAAGGCATGACAAACAAAGCTATGAAAGCAAACGTTCCAAGTTTCAAGTCAATCGGAGTGCGTATTCTCGAGATATGATCGATACAACTCAAGGAAGCAAACCGTTCGTATCCATCAAAGAGCCGCGCTCAGGTCGGTCTGTTCGAATCCATCAATAATCACCTTGTTCGTGTCCATGAAGCAACCAGGGAAAATCTAACTTCGTATCGATCTTTTTTGAGTCGATCAGAGGCGCGGTATTTCGTATCGATCAGTGGAACTACACTATTCGTATCCATCAAAAAGGACCTTATTCGTACCCATCAAGCGTCGACCATTCATATCGATCCACCAGTGCGCTTCACTTCGTATCCATCATGAAGCTACTGTTTGTATCCATCAAGTTTACTTCGTATCGAATGATACGAACCAAGCAGAATGATCGATTCGAACAACATACTACTGATCGATACGAACAACATACTGCTGATCGATTTAAACAAGGCACGTGCATAGGGGAGACTCGGTCGATTCGGCATGAACTTCAGATCGATCCAAAATAAATCGCGTGCTCAACATCGATTCGAACTGGTCGGTACGAATGTATTGATTCGAACTGAACAGCCTACCGAAAACTCGAATTTGCATCGAGCATAACTCATAATCGACAAGTCCAAATGCTATGAAATTTTCACAGGAGCTTGCGTGCAACCTAAAGAATGTTCATGCTAAATTTCGACTCAATTGGGTCAAATCTTGATCGATACGAAATTCGTTCGTATCGATCACGGACCGAGTGAAAATCACGTGGGATCGATCGCGTGGGCCCGCTTACGTGCCAGAAGAGGTCTCCCGAAATCTGAGCGAGATATTTGCAACCTACGCCTATAAATAGCGCCCCAGAGCCTACAGAGAAAGGATCTTTTGGCTCTTTGACATCCAGACTCTACCAAATTCACCATTGTATTCAAATTCCACTGTTGTACTTGAGATTTACTGCTGTAACTCACTGTAACCAGCAACCAAAAGTTATTAAAGATCAATCATTTCATAGTGGATGTAGGCAACACGCCGAACCACTCTAAATTTCTGTGTTTCTGCGTACTTTCTTGTTTGTTTTTGAAGTGTTTGTTAGATAATCCTCTTTTTCCATTTAATTTCTTCATTTTATCTCTTCAAACCCTTCCGAAGAGTGTTGTGCCCTATTTTGGTACAAACAGTGTGCATGCGCGTGCATATATGTGTGCGCGCGTGTGTGTATACACTATTTGCGCCAAAAATAGACAAACACCCCTATCAAATGAAAATGAAAATGGTAATAATCAAAAGAAAGGGAGAGGAACACATTTTTTAAATTGGTTCAGCTCGAATCTTAAGCCTATGTCCACTATTAACATTGTTACCGATTAATTTTGCAGTTACAACCGGATTACAATAAGATTACGATTCTGATTTGAAGTTTCAGTAAGGAGAACCGGTCAAAAAAATATCTCAACTAAAATTGTTCGCTCTTGATCGTTATGGATTGGTATCGATCCATTTCTTTGTCCTTTCCATGTTTCCCTTTAGCTTTGTACTTGACTTCAACATTTGTAGAAGCAGATCGACTCAAGAACCATAATGGTTTAGTATCGATCAATATAGATTGGTACGGATCCATTTCTTCGCTTGGGATCTATCTTCTTTTCCCTCCAACTTCATGCCTTGGCTCTTGGGTTGGTTAAGTATTCCCATACAAATCAGTACCGATCCATATGGATTGGTACTAATACTTTTAATTTTTTTACATACTTGGTCATTTCTCTTGCATCCTCCACTCTTGATATCTCTTGCCCTTCTTGATCACAAAATAGTTTAGATCCATCGAGATATCGCTTGGTTCAAATGTAGGATAACACTTGTCTCCTAAAGTAATCTATTGTCAACATAAAGCATACTTCGAATCGAGACAAGTGACTGAATCCAAATCCTGATCTATAGGGACGCTACTATCTTTGTCTTCATGAAGTAGCACATTGATTCTACATATATTGACACATCGCTACAGGTAGTCATAGAATCACATCTCTTCGGCACATATAAGAGTTGAAGACTCTAATCTACGATCTTTGGTAATCTCCGAGAACTTCTAAACCCCACCCTTTCTTATGGCCAGGTAGATTTCGATCTCATCGTCATATCATTCCCACATCATTCATGTTTAACATTCATCATCATTTTTACAATCTTACACCAATCGGTACCGATCCATGTGGATCGGTACCGATCCGTCTGAAGTTACAAATATAAAATAACAATTAGAACTTTCTTGTACTACCTTTCAATCAGCATTTCTTTCGCCTTCGCTTCCTTATGAGCTCCTATAGTTTATCCTTCCCGCAACCCAATCTATATCGCCGCTACTTCCAAACTCAAAGGTCATCAAACTTCAGCTATCTTTTAGCATCGAACCATCTAAATCACTGCCCCCGATCCATTCATGTTTCATCTCGAATCCCATCTCATTTCGATGCTGCAGCTGCCGTTTAAAATTTGAGGACTTAGGTGGGTCATCTTTGTCACTTTCTCACGTTGTCGAATCATTACCCATCGTTGTTGTTTCCAATCTCATGATGCCAAGCCATTCCAGGCTACCTTTATCACTGCTACCTTGAAATTTCCATGATCAAGGCATGCCACTTGTATCGAGGTGGTGATGAAGTTTAGAGCAATATCTCGCCCATGTTAAACAATTCTTTGATCGACTTGGGGTTATGGATTGACAACACGGAGTTTGATCAGCAACGCTAAAAAATCTTGCAATAGCACTCCAACATGTATTGGATTCAAGATTTGATGTGCTCTAGGACGTTCGTTCAATCGATATTCGAACTTAATATAATATCCATGGAATCTTATAAAAAGAAGCTTTGGGCCTCTTTGGACAGCGGTGTTGTTAACATAAATTATGCATTAACGAGTAAACTCTGTCACACAATTCCATCGCATGCCGGAGCTATTTGCTAACATAAGCAGGCTATATATAGTGCATTCGTCCGTTTGTGTCAAGGACATAAGACACACACCATGTAGATCGAATCACTTATCACTACCCTTGTCAATGCACATAACCCAATTGGTTAACGTACGCCGACATCAGTTGGATTATGTACATCAACTACATGAGAATTGATTAAAGTATGCATTAAATTCAAATCAAACCCGACCATGCTCATATGTCAAGCTTTTAGTAAATTATGGACCTTAGTGATAGAGTTATGGGTACGCCCGAGGGGCATTATGTAATTTATTACATATATCTAACTTGATAACCTATCTTATTCAAAATAAAAGGCGTTTTCTTTCTATTATATACTTGTTATATTATGATATAATTAATTAAGTAATTATTTTAAAGTATATTAAGTAGAAAATCCTTAAATGATATAATATGTGATAGTAATTACAATGTGTTATAATCATGAGGAAATTTATCACACTAAAAATAACATATTATTTTAGATATTTCTAGGCAAGATGTGTTAAGATGGGATATCGATACATCCGTTGAGACTAAAATGTGTAATTGTCTCCAAATGTAAGGTAGTTTATTACTCATGACTGTTGGGTGCATAAAGGGATTACGCACTGATAGTTATTATATAACTATGGAATGACTCACTCGAGAGTTTTCTGTTGGATAATGTAACCAAGATCAAAGAAAGGACCTCGAAGTGATGATGTCACAAAGTTTTCTGACTTTAGAATACCATATAGAGTTACGGGTATGCTCTTAGGGGCAATTATGTAATTTGTTACATATATCTAACTCGATAACCAATCTTGTTTAAAATAAAAGGTGTTTTCTTTCTATTATATACTTGATATTGTGATATAATTAATTAAGTAATTTAAAGTATATTAAATAGAAAATCCTTAAATGATATGTTATGTGATAGTAATTACAACGTGTTGTGATCATTAGAAATTTAACGCATTAAAAATAACATATTATTTAAAATATTCCTATTCAAGATGTTTTAAGATGAAGTATCGATACATCCATTAAGACTAGAGTACGTAACGCTCATCAAATGTTGGGTGGTGCATTACTCATGACCATTGGGAGGCATTCATGGGGTTATGTATTGATAGTTACTGGATATCTATGGAATAATTCACTCGAGAGGTTTCTGTTAGTTAATATAACTAAGGTCAAACAGAGAATCTCGAAATGACAATGTTGCACAGTTCTCTCGATTTGAGAATACTGTTTAACTTCAACGTGGACACTCCACTTTAATTATAATTAAATCGTGGCATAACATCCACTGAACGACTATAGTTGGGTTTAAGTTGGAGCATTGGAAGTGGAGCACTTTAAGGAATCTAGCTCCTCGGTTATATGGGGTTAGTATCATGGTCAACTGTAGTCCACTCAAAGTTAAAGTCTTGGCTAGAGTAGCATGGTTAATAATAATTATTATAATCGAACTAAAGACTCTATGTTTGGACTAATCAAGTTGAATGTGGACGATGTTGGTATTTTGATTAAAACCAAATTTCATAATTCCTAATGTGATATAGTGTTGACAAAAAAAATTGGTGTAAATAATCGTTATTACCGGGTACCACCTATAATAGTAAACTTGGATTTTACTAAAAAAAAGATGCAGAAGCGATAAATTCTACCAAAATGTCATACCAGCAGTTAAGGTAGCGTATGAACGTGAATATTCAAATTGTTCGATATTAATCGCTAACTGAATTTACACTTTTGAGTCGCACAACCAAAATGATGAATACTCCGAATGAACCACACAATTTAATTAATTTATAATCATTGCAAATTAACTACCTTAATTAATATTTATGAAATACTAATTATTGAATTTTATTTTATTTGCTTGAATACCACTAATATTTAATAAAGTGTGTATATAAAAGTTATAAATGCGTATATCGATATGTAATATTGATAAAATATTTAAATTGGATTAAAATAAATTAATTGCTAAGTGACTTGCAAAATATTTTAAGGCCCATATGCCTCTTTTAAGGCCGGTCATGTATGTTGAAAGAGGGAGGATTTTTAAATGTGATTTGAAAAGCTAAAGTAGAACATAAAGGAAGAAAATAAATCTCCATCCTCAACTCTTCTTTATGACTCACTTAAATATAATTTATTAAATGATTTATGCCTTTTCCCTTTATTTCTATTTTTCTACTGAAAATTTGAAGAGGGGTGGGGGATTAATTTTGTTGTTGTTCTCAGTATAATTTAGATCTGAATGCTTTTACCATGAATTTACATGGGCCTAAGTTGTCTGATTCCCTTTTCTTTTGTTTTAGATTTTTTAGATTTTAAAAATTGGAACTAATTTTAATTGCAAAACCATATTATAATTTTTATAACAGTTGATTGAACAATTATAAACAAAATACACATGTTAATTATTTAAACTTGACTTGAAAAGGATTTCGTACGTTATTTGGTTTATGTTTTGAATAATAATGTTTTGGATATTGTTTACATAAAAATAAAAGTTTTCTAATCCAGAATTAATGATTGAACTTTTGTGTAAAATCTTAAACCTTTTATCTCCTTTCTTTGTTTAAAGTATTTTGTAAAATCCTAAATTTTGTTTTCTTTCGAAATTAAAAGTGTTATCCACATAATTTCCAAAGGATATAAGCAAAGGAATTTATGTCGAAACTGAAGAATGATGGCACAATTAATGATATTAAAGGCTTATTAATCTCGAAAGTATATGATTTCAAAGCTCAAAGTCATGTCGAAGTTAAAGCTAAAAGCTTCATGCCAAAATTAAGGATTTCATGTTGGAAAGCTGGAAGCAAGAAAGAAATGTAAGGTCATTCAAAAGTGCAACATCATATCAATATAAAAGGATGTCGAAAGGGAGTATGTCGTAGATCATTGACATAACAATGGGCATCATACATTGGTCAATACCAACATTAATGAAGCAGCAACAATGTTAGAAAGCAGTTGTTACTATCATTATCAATCCCGACGGTATACGGCATGTCGACTAAACATAATCCCGCATCAACAAGCAATGACGAAAGTATGAAGAAGAACCAATGCCAAAAGCATACAATGCCGCCCCTCATTGACAATGGATATTGGACAAAGTCGCAGGTCATCAACAAAGCTAAGGATACCAAATACCCTCAATGCTGCATATCACCTATAGAATTAAATGAATGGTGTCGAACCTCTTATATCCCTAAACAATGTCGAATGAAACCAATACCGTAACCCATTAAGACAGTGATGATACCAGAGAACTCTATGTCGAAAGCCATCAATATTACAGCGGCATAATATAACATTGATGTCGCATCACATTGATGCCGCATCCCACCAATAAAGCACTTCCTCCATGAAGTCAGAAGAATCAAATATTAATAATGCGTTTACCGATATCGCCTTACTCTAATGTCACCATGCAAAGTAATGTAGCATCTCATCAATACCACTTCACCTCTTATCAATGCTGCTTATCGCCAATGTCGCTACTTATCAATACCACCACTTATCAATGTTGCTGCTCATTAATGTAGCTGCTTATCAATTACACCACTTGTCATTATCACCATTTATTAATAACATGCCTTAGTGATACCACACCTCATCAACCTTTAAAGGGTGTCTTAGTGTCTCAATGCCATGTTTGTATTAGGTGCCATCAATGAAGATTATCAAGGCAGGTTAGGTACTAAGCGTTAACACACAATTCCGCATTTCGCCGTTGTACAAATGTATGTCAAAATTCATCATTAACCAAGGCACAATGCCATGCACCATCAATACGATCAACGTCAAAGGCCAAGCATGCCATATGGACATGTGGCAGCCATACCGCATATCTCAACCCCTATAAATATGGACACAGGGATATAAAGGTAGGGGCGATCATTTCTTTTTTCTACTCCCAAAATTGAATTCTTATAACCTAATTTGAATTGGGGAAAATTTTGATTTGCTTGTAATCATGCTTGATTTATATGAACAAGAACTTAAAAATGCCTATATCTTGATTATGCACTGTGGACATTATAAGACATGGACACACATATAATAAACCTCTTTGAGACCAAATCTTGTCATGATTTTATTTTATATAAAATCACATAAGCTTTGGTCTAAACTATTGTTTATATGTACAATCTCTATCTTGTCCGCTACATATGGACATTGGACTATGAACCATGAGGACTACTAATCTAGTTTATTAACATGCTTAATGAGATATTGCACATAGTTGTAGCTTATTCTTTTTCTCCTTTGATCATGTGACATGGGTTTTCTAATATCTTATTCCAAAAGAACTTATGAGTTCTCGAATATCATATTCCAAGAAACCATACAGGCTTTCGAGTATCCTATTCCAAAACCCATGGGCATATGGAACCATTTCTTAATGACATTATCTTATACTTAGCCTTGAACATTAAGCCTATTCTTGGTCTTTTAGCACTATTTGGTCAACACCGACTAAGCCTTGTTTACTCGTGTCATTATACGTGTTAAAAATCAAGATATAGCTCATCATACTTGGCACCATGGGTATTATACCAAATTTTGGTCCATCATTTGACACTAGAAGGATTGCTCAAACTTTCGATTCTATTTAAACTCTCTCCTTAAACTAATTATACAAGTTTTTTGTTTTAGGAAAATGGGGAGATCAAGGTGAATTAATGTTCCAAATGAAGAAGCCACACAAACTGTGACATTGGAAGAAAATGTCATCCCCAACTTCAACTTAGGAAATGTGGAACGAGGACAGCCATTAGAGCCGGCCAAGCCTATTAGTAGCAAAGCTAAGATCAAAGATCTAACTCAACAGATGACAATAATGCAGGAGCTATTAAGAGAAATCCTTACACAAAAATCTTCCAAGCCCACTGAAGGAGAAGAAGTCGAACCTCCTAGAAGAAACCTGAATATTTCCCTACTCGGAGGTAAGAACAAAATTATCATGACTCCACAAAAGAGGAAGGGATCCCAAGAGGCTGAAGCAACAGAATTCTCCCCCAAATCACTAGCGGCTAATAAAGCTAAAGCAAATCATCAAGGAAGATTTGTGGAGAGGTCCCATGAGCAATTTAGAAGTTTAATCTCCAAGGAGTACAAGCTTGATAGAAGAAAATTACCATAGCGATGAAGCTTATTTGAGGGACATGGCTAAAAAGGTGGCTAAGGATACTCTTAACCTTAAAGGAAAGAGGACCCTTAATGCTAGAGTCAACAATTACTTTTGAGAACCCTATTCACATGTAGGATCATGTCTACAAAGATTCCATCTCATATTAATATTCCTTCCTTAAAATACAATGGGACTCCTAAACCGGACGATCGCCTAATGGCATTGAAAGTCAGATGGATCTCTATAACACCCCAGGAGCTGTGCGCTGGCAACTTTTTCTTACCATGTTCCAAGGAGCAGCAATGGAAACTATCAGGAAAATACTATATATTCTTGGAAATAATTCTCTTATGAGTTCTCAGCACAGCTTTGTATTTGTAAGGATCCTATGATTGACTTCAGCGTACAGGCAAACATCAAACAAAGACCGGGAGAGTTGTTGGGTGACCATCTTAAGAGGTTTAATGCAGGGGCATTAGATATGACCGACAGATACAAATTGATGGAAGTACGTTAAGGACTGATTAAGCAGACACCCTTTTGGCGAGAGCTTTACCTTCACGGATGTAGAGATCTCCAAGACTTCCATTTTCAAACTGAAAAGTTCATCTGTATGGATGAGATGTTTTAAGCTAGGAAAAAGTCCTCGGCGAAGAAAGAAATAGGAAATCACAGCAATAAGAAACCAAGATGGGAAGAGGTCCCGAAGTCCAACTATGTTGCTTTGGACAAGCTAATATCCTACATTTTTGCCACAAAAAAAGGAAAGCAGCGACTTTCCAATTCCCTAACTAAGAACTACCCTAAACCAAGAGAAAGTGGGTGACTTCTGTGCTTATCATAAGATGAATAAGCATAAGATAGTTGAGTGCCATGTGTTGGTAGGGATAATTCAGAGCATGATCGATTCAGGACACTCGAAAGAATTTATCAAAGATAATCAAAAAATTGCATGTCCTGATGAAGGCAACCAAAGGCTCCCAGATAACACCGTGAACTTTATAGAAAACGATATTCAACCAGATTTCATTCCACCCCTCAACCTAATTAATGTTATTCATGGAGGCCCGCACTTAGCTGGATGCAGCAAGGGAGCCAGAAACTGACATATTATAGAAGCAAGAGTTGAGGTTTTCTCTATTCAAGAAGACTCACAGCTTAAGATACCAAGATTAAATCCAAATGCATAACCTAACTATAACCTCATAGGAGATGAGAGGGATTCTCCATTTTGACAATGACCCGCTTATGATCATTAGACATTGGAAGTTCAGTAAATGTTATTTTCAAACACGCTTTGATCAAATGGGGATTCCAAAAGACAAGCTTGAACCAAGCTTTGAGCCTATCTTTGGATTCAATAACAAAGGATCAACTCCCATAGGGCACATAAGCTACTAGGTATTAGTTTTATAAAGTAAGTATGCGTCAACTCCAAACAAACAGCTACTAGGTATCAGTTTCGCACTATTTTGATATCACATTTGTCATACATGATGGTTAATTAAATAATTAAATTTACTAACATCAACTTATATCAAACAGAAACTAGTTACATTTTTGTATATGTATATACACACACACACACACACATATACACATATATATAGGTATCAATTTTGATATAAATAATAGCAAAATACTTTATAAAGTAAGTAAGCGTCAACTCCAAACAAACAGCTACTAGGTATCAGCTTTGCATTATTTTGATATCACTTTTGTCATACATGACAGTTAAATAAATGTTTAAAATTACAAAGCATCAACTTTTATCAGACGTAAATTAGGTATCAGTTTTGCATATATATATATATATATATGTATGTATGTATGTATGTATGTATGTATCAGTTTTGTTATAAATAACAGTCAAAATAATTTATAAAATAACCAAGCATGAATTCCAATTGTACAGCTACTAGGTATCAGTTTTACACTATTTTGGTATCACTTTTACCATACATGATGATCAACTACTAGGTATGGGTTGGGTGAAAGGATCATTGTGTAGATCGGATTTGATGATTTGAGCACCGATTTGTTGTTTCCCGAAGAAGCTCGCTACTGGATTTTTGTTTGTCGGATCTTAGTCGGAGCTTAGGATAAGTGGTGGAGGAGGAATTCATGATAGAGAATTGGTACAGTCTACGTAAAATGGATTTGAGAAAGAAAATGAAGTTTCCGGCGGATGCCATAAAAATTAAACGATGAAAAGCGCGCTTGAACAATGGAATTTGGGTCTGTACTTGTAACAAAAAATAAGCTTATGTCCTTGTAGTTAAATTATTATAACAATTTGTCCTTTAAAACATTTTCCCCTTGTCTAAGTGTATTGTAGCTCATAAAACTTATTTAAGATGCAACACTTCAACATACATGCGAAACACGTGCATCTGTTGGTTTTAGAATTATATATGTATGCTCATATTGAACAATAGGATTGAATTTATTTATTAAATGCATATGGTTTCTTAATTCGAATAAGTAATAGTACTGTGAATTCTTTCATTTTACTATGCATATAACAATTGCATGAACACAAATTTGTTTTGAGTAAAAAAGTACAATCTGAGTGTAGATTTTAGGCTTAAAACGATACTTAACTTATTTTAAAATGCTAAGTTAGATTATTATATAAAAGATAGTGAAACAAACTTTATAAAATGCCATAATAAAGCCAAAAAAACTATAAAAAAAGATAGTCGTAACATATTAATCGAAATTATCATATTTCATATTGATTGATGATGAAACAAAATGCAATCTAATATTGATTGATGATGAAGTAAACATTATGAAAACCAAGATTTCATTCACACAACCGAATTATTTGAATAACATGATAAAAGTAATCAATTTAGTTATTGTATGAAATTTATTAGTTTAGAAGATAAATTAAAATTCATATTCGTGCTCCACACAAATTTTCACACCAAAGCTTTCAACAAAATTATATTTAATATGAAAGGAAAAGAGATTTAAAAATTTGCAACAATAAAAAACTACCAATGAAATCCACACAACTCTATATGCATCAGCACACAATATAGTGTAGAATCTTCTGCAACTTTTGTTTAAATTTCTAGTTGGTGCATGTTTGCAAAAACTACATAAATGATTGTAACAATTTACATACAAATTTAATTATACCCTAAATGAGGTACTTTTTATTTGTGAGAATACGAAGAGACGTATACCTAAGCTAATATGTTATTGTAACATCCAAAACCAAAGATAAAAAATGTTGCCGTCAAAATCTATGATGGTTAATGTTCATGTAACACATCATGCATTAAAAACATGCATAGTTTGTCAAAAAATACTTTATTGCATTGAACTTTTGACTTTTCCATAAAATTCATCTGATATGTTCATCGATAAAAACATTAGTGATTTACAACAGGTACTAGTACATTTTTTCACTAAATTATTTAGTTACCAAATTTTAAATTTCATGTGAAATCCTAAAATTTCTAACATACTCATACTTATTTACTAAATTATTCAAACAATAATACAAAAAAAAGCACTAACATCTGGTATAATGTTCAGATATATAAAAGAAAAGTAACAACCAACATAATTTTACTTGAATTTAATATAATCTTCTGTCACAACAAAATAAATAATAGTAATAATACATATCAATCTTACTGAACAGAAAGAAAACTCTTGACAAACATGCATAGCCTCGTTTAAAAAAAATAAGGCAATGAGCAAGGGATTCCACTTATAACTATTTGGGTGTAGGCCTTCTTTGTCCGATCGTACAAGTAATAAGAATGATCTTTATTTTGTCCATCACCAAGAAATTGTCCGGAAAATTTTAATATTATTTGGGTTTTTTTGTTAAAACCTCGTACTTTGACATTTTGATAGTGGCAATAATCAAGAACACATTAAATGTACTAACCACTATTGTAGGAAAATATATCAAATCAATGAAAAGCTCTACGTGACACGAAGAAGACCATGATGACGCAATAATATAATATCAATCATAGAGTCTTAGTCTAGAGTTATATAAATTGTTAAAATCTCTTCTAATAGTATATACACATACATATTTGGTCACAAACCATTTCCAAAACTCAGAAATACAAAATATCATCAGGTAGTCGACTGAACTAGCCCTGGCAGTCGACTGAATTTGTGCACCTTATACACATTACAATGACACAGGTCAGTCGACTGAAAACTTCAAATCAGTCGACTAACCATGTGTTTAGTCAACCGAATGAAGAATTTCAATCGACTGAAACTGCTATTTTTTACACTATATTAATTCTGGTTTGTTACGTCAAATTTTGATCAAATTCAGTCGGCTGATTGATTTAATTCAGTCAACTGAACGTCGTAATAGCTATTTTTAAATTCAAATTTCTAAAGAGATGCTCTTCTCCACGAAGAGTCACTTCTCTTCAGTAATGGTTGCAACTTTTCTTTTAGTCATCTCTCTTCACTAAAAGTTGCATCCAATCGTTTTCTATATAAAGCAATCCATTTTATGAATTCAAGAAAAATTCTACTTGCTCTCATTTCTCTATCTTGTTCTGAATTCTCAGTGCTTTCAAAATACTTATATTGCTTCCAATTTGATCACTTGCACATTCAAGTATACCTCTCTTATGATCAATTCACTTCCAATTCTTCACGAATACACTTCATATACTAAGAAAAGATTACAGGAAGGTTGTACTTGTTGGCTCATTCATGCTATTCAAAGAGTACACAAAGTCACAAACTCAACTATTTGTAACAGTCGAAGTTCTGTTGGAGATCTTCATGCATGAAGTCCTGTTCGACAGCCCAAACGGTCTATAATAACTATCCCTTAGGGTTAAGTGAGTGTGTTGTTTAAATACAGAAAAAGTTTGCGACTAAATGTATGATGGGAGTTCAAACCAGTATAAAAATCTCTAGTGTAATTTACTTTATTACTCTTTTATTTCCATTGCTATTTATTTACAAATTTTAAATTGGTAGGATTATTCATATTACTCAATCCATACCAACTTTCATTTTCTCCATGATGGAATGGAAAGTTATAGTTTCCTTATGAGTATTCCACCTATAAGGTAAATCATAGTAAATTCCCTCCAACAACTCTTTTTGGTTTGTAATGATCATCATAATCATCATTATATATCCATATCCTGACCTTATAACTCTCAATTCTAAAAAATGCGAAGTGACCATCCATCTCGAGTAAATAAACATCAAAAGAAGCGAGACCAGTGTAAACTATAGGGCGATCAGCACTAAAGTTAGGGATTGCGATTGATCTAAAGTTCTCCGAACTCACGTCAGAAACCAAAATTCCACCACCATCATTCCCATGTAAGCTTACTGTGCTAAAATATATAGAACCATTCACATAAACAGAACCCCTAATTGGTCTGAACTCATCAATCATGGTAGATGGAACCTCACAAATCCTCCACTCGTTGTCACCTATTGTCAAAACCTCACAAAATATACCATAACCATGGTCGGAATATCTAATTTTACATAGGCAAACCACTTTGTGTTTTTTGGTGATGGGATCAAATCCTAATCGACAATTTATGTTCCGTACTTCAAATTCATTTTGCGATTTGTATTTCCGTACTAATGCTGATTCCATCGATGGTGTAATTCTTTCTTGGGTACAGACGTTCAATATGCGATTACCAAAGTAGCGTCGTGAATCATAGAAGCCAAACAACCCATTTAAAGGACCAAAAAAACTAGCATGATATGGAACTTCTATCTCCCTTATGGTATCAATGTTTACAACATAATTGTAGGATAAGTGGTCGGCAAAAACACCTTCTTAGAAGGTCCATGTTTATAAGAACTCTATAGTGGTTCTTGAACAACACAAAAGTATTTTAGACGTGATTTTGAATAAGTTAGGGGGTAAATCTTTTAAAAAGGAATCCTTCTCAACTAACAACCACCATTGTTTACACACACACTTGAATCGGCTAAGTGACCTCACTGGTAGTCTGCTTAGTATCTCACACTCTACTTCGTCTACTGCTACACCGTCATCAGCTAAATGAATAACACCATCTATCAGTCCTATTGTTTGTTGTTTGAGATAACATATCGAGTGAGCAATCATTAGAATATAAGTACCTATGCCCTTGTTCATGATATCTTGATCCTTGCGACATTTATGGATATAAAATTTGTTTTTGCAATAGTTGATGGCGTCCTCAACTTTTTCTGTTTCGGGATTCAGGCGACGTTGCTTCTAACAACGTCGGCGGCCAATCATCCGAGTACTCTGTCAAACCAAAAGTAATAATAGGGTAATATATATGTATAAGAGCATCTCCAACAGCTCAAGGCGTTGAATATTACCCCCTTAATATTAAGGGGGGCGCCTAACAGTTGGGCACTGATTTAATCAGCGCCCGTGGTTGGGCGCCTATAAGTGGGGTGCCCAGCCCCTTTCCTCCTCATTTTTTACCTGTTTTATTTGCTTATTTATATAAAAAACGTCAAAATGTTGCCATGTGTAACCAAAATCGCAAGACAAACCATTCGACATCGGCCAGAGGAGCTTGTAGGTCCAGCACACATTACTCCAGCACCAGATACGATGATTTTCTGGCTACAGGTTCTGCATGAGCTGCCAGAGGGATACAGTCATCGTATCTTCACGGCATTGGATGCGGTCGAGGTACAATTCTAACTACTAGATAACTAACCATTAATTAATGTTTATTAGATAGATATATGATATTATAAATTGCCTTACTTAGTTGTTTGAATTTAAATTGTACATTAATCCCGAACAACCCTTTAACTTTTTAGTCACAGTACGTCAACTATCAGGGTAGTTGGTGGGTGAAGTGTAGAGCACAACAGTATGACACACTACCCCAGGTTTTAGTAGATAGGCTGTAGACTAGTACTTTTGCACATTTCTTATAGATTAGGCCACCATAGTCATTTGATCGTCCACTTATAGCAGCCCTAGTTTAGAGGTGGTGGCCTACAACACATACTTTTCATTTTTTGGATTTTGAGCTCGGCATTACCCCCGCCGACTTTTATATGTTGACTGGGATTGAGATCGAAGGCTGACATGATATCATTTCCTTTTGACCATACGTTTGAGAGCCCCGAGGTCTTCACTGTTTATTTACCTCAGTTTGAGGAGGGTCATGTTGCCTCCGAGGCGGTTCCCGTTACATATCTACAACCGTACATTGCAGCTCATATGGGCGCCGAGGCTATGAGTGATGTCGTGCTTAGAGCATTTCTGCTGCACTTATTTGGTTCGACTTTCTTTTCGAACCAAAAGAGTACCATTAGATTAGGTTACCTTGCAGCGATAACCGATTTAGATCAGCTGCACACTATAGACTGGGGTTCCGCTATACTCAGATATTTGTACACCGCTCTTGATTCTTTTGCGTTGGGGGAGGTTAGACAGATGTTTGGGTTTTGGTACATTCTGGTACTATGAGTACACGGCGAACATGCATCCACGTATCGTTGAGACTGCCAGTCATGCTCCAGAGACATATTTTCCGCGCATGAGACGATGGGAGCATGTTCAGTTCGTTTCTCGAGCACTTATGGGGTTAGACATGACCTGATGTAGGCCCGTACGCGGATGTTATGTGGTGCAGGAACAATATATTCCTGGCACCATGGGCTGGATATTGGATTGCCATGACATATGCGGGCCTGATGCATAATGCTCATCCACTTTCTATTTCATATCATTTAGGCATGTGGAGGATGATCTTACTCCCACCGGCGTTTCTTCCTATTTGATACTTGGGGGAGCGATGCTGGTTTCAGACTACTAGGGAGTTACGTATCCCTGGAGATCCATTATCTTGCGACAACATGTTCGGCAGACGTCGGACCGTTGGATCACAGTATATATAGGGATTGAGACAGACTGGATGGGTAGATGGTTCTATATTTTTCTTAGCGGAGGGGGACTATGACATCTACTGAGTTAGAGTTGCTCCTCGACTATACATGTTACCTAAATACGCTCGAGGAGTGAACTCCGATAATATAGGCCCATACGTTGCCAGCGGTAGAGTTCAGGCACCTCCATTTTCTTTTGATCCCACTCCATCCCATTATTCTCAGCAGCACATGGACTTTGGTCTGGACGCCTCTTATAGAGCGTATGATCTTACCGGTACTCTTATTGAGCAACCGATAGTTTATCCTCCGGATCATGATATTGCTGGTGTCCCCACTACTGGACTATACCCGCCTTATAAGGTAATTCATTGTATTAATATTTAATTGTACAGTATTAGTTAATCAAACATATATTGATATATTATATGTAATTACAGTATGCAGGTAGGTTGGACGAGCATAAGCGATATATTGTCGCCATTCAGCATATGACACTCGTTCATACCCAAGCGCTCAGTCTTTAGGCTCAACAGACTTAGCAGGCGATGCATGCATAGATTGATGATTTGCAAGCTCAGCAGGCTGCATTTCAGTTTGATCATGGTGGTCTTGCTCATGTTGACAACGCTGCGGATGACAACGAAGACGACGACGACGATGTTGTTGACTTAGGACAATCATGTTGTGTACTGTTACATTTATTTTACCGTTGATTTTATATATTGATGCACTTCTATATTACATTAAGGACATATATTACTATTTATTTGTTACGTTATACGGCTTTTTTATATTTACATTGAGGACATGTATTATATTGAGGACATGTATTGTATTGTATTGCATATTTTGATTTACAGCGTCACGTCATATCAGACACTGTTTGCACGTTGCACTACTTTTGACATTTGCATAGCTTTATTTACAGCACATTTACATTGCATAGCTTTATTAGCAATGTCACGTCATATCGAGCACTATTTGTACGTTGCACTTCTTTTGATGTTTGCTAGACTTAGCGTTCTAGACACGTTGCGGTACTTTTGATGTCAATGCTATTACAAAGTGGTACAGTATTCTATATTATTCGAACACTGTAGCCACGTTGCACAGTTTTTGCCATAGGACGTCTTCTTACTGCTATATATTCTATTGCTTGGCAAATCGTTCTGAATCTCATCGTATTAAGCAAAAAATGGTGGATTATAGCCATATTTCCTTGCTAGAATCATACTCATACGATGGTCCTTTAAGTTACGAGAACGCTCCTAATCCGTCTTACCCCGAATGTGAGAGAGCATGAGAGAACTTTGCAAGAGCAGAGGCTTTTGGAGGATGGAAGAAGACAGAGGGAGGAGCGGAGGAGCAGTAATGGGAGAAGGCAAAGAGGGCTTGAAATATGGGCTCAACAACCTCAACAAGAACAAGAGGTTGATTCTAGAGAAATATACTGCAATTGTAGAGTTAATGTTTTGTATTCCGTCATAAGAAACGGATCAGACATAGGTCGATGCCACTATAGATGCCGCAATTTTCCTGATGGATGTGGACTATGGCAATGGTTGGACGATCCTTTACCTCATAACGCAGTAGTGTATGCAACAGAACTTGAACAAGAAATTGAAACGCTCAAGAGGACACTTGGTTCAGTTCAGTTATCACGTGATCGAAGATAGATTTTAAATCATCCGATTTGTATTTTTTTTAGATCTTGTTTGCATCGTTTCAATTATTAGTTTGGTACCGCTGTATCTTTTTATTTCAAAGTTGGCTGTCCTTTCTATATCAGTCTTTTTCAATGTTGTTTGTTATATTACGTACTCAGTAGATAGTGAAAGTGTATACAACTTACTAAAGAACTACAATAAAATGCGTAGAACTTCAAAAACACACATTGAACTTATAGAAAATACATGGAACTGAATCCTAATACATTCGATTGAAAGCAAATACATAGAACTTAAACAGAAATAAATAAAACTTCCTTCGAACTGTCTAATATAGCTAACCCATAGATCATATGCAGCATGTCCAACAAAATTAGTACGATACTCCCATAGATAGTGTGAATCATACATAGCTCGTGTTAACTGAAATAGGCCGTCTTCCTTCACTATGTTTATAACGCTTCTGTAACGTTGACAAGCTCTAGTAAACGTGACATAAGTACCACGAGTATCCAGAATCCGTCGAATTACCAGGATGATTATTAAAGGCTTCGTTTAGAGTAACTGAGTAACCCAGAAATCTTGCTCAATCTCCTCTTCCATATGTCTTGTATCAGCTTCTATGTATGCTTTGATTAGTACCAAATAATCCTGTGGAGTCCAACTTTCATTTGCCACGGAATTTTTTTTACACTTCAACTATGGAATTTTCAGTTATATAGGCAATTCATAATCGTCGTTATACAAATCAATAATATCTATCACTTGCTAAAGTTGATTTGACTACACTCTGCATTATTTATCTGTCATTTGCTAAAGTTGATTTGACCACACTCTGCATTATTTGTTTGCCACTTGCTACAGTATATTTGACTACACTCTGTATTTTTTTATGCCACTTTCTACAGTTGATTTAACTACACTCTGCATTTTTTGTCAGCCACTTGGTAAAGTTGATTTGACTACAGGCTGCATTTTTTGTCTACCACTTGCCAAAGTTGATTTGACTACACGTTGCATTTTTTGTCCGCCACTTGCCGCTGTCTACATATTGTATCACTTATATATAAGGACTTCAACTTCCATTCCATGAATTACATTTAACATCTTCTTTCTCTCCTACCATTAAACTAAATACAACAATGAATACTTCATCTTTCCTTAAATGTGTTATGGCATTCGATAGTGATTCCGATGAAGAAGAGATACTCCAAGAAAAAGCCGAAG
This sequence comes from Allium fistulosum, assembly GCA_030737815.1. Classification (NCBI taxonomy): domain Eukaryota; kingdom Viridiplantae; phylum Streptophyta; class Magnoliopsida; order Asparagales; family Amaryllidaceae; genus Allium; species Allium fistulosum. Next base: position 1,359,419,247 of record CM060902.1, on the reverse strand, counting down.
AATTGCAAGAAATAGCTGACATATGCCGTGAAGCTTATGGCTCCACATCCCGAAAACACAGCGGATCGGTCATGGGTCGGAAACATGTAAACCGTAATCAATTTGCTTTCCACAAAACTCTGATGTTTGACTACTTCAACCCAAATTGCACTTATGGACCTGATATGTTCAGGAGAAGATACAGAATGAGAAGAGATCTATTTTTAAGAATTTTAATAGGTATTCAAAACAATGACAAGTATTTTATTTAAAAACCAAATGCTTTAAAAACACGGGGGCTTAGCAGTGAACAAAAAATGACTGCTGCACTGAGGATGTTAGCTTATGGCACCCCCACAGATGCATTGGATGATTCATATCAGATCATAGAGATGACTGTGATAGAAATTCTCGACAAATTCTGCCAATCTGTGGTGGACGTTTTCGGCACTGTGTACCTTAGATCTCCATATGAGGATGATGTGGTGCGGATTTGAGAAATGCACGAGAGCAGAGGATGGTCTAGAATGCTTGGAAGTCTTGACTGTATGCATTGGAAATGGAAGAACTGCCCCAAAGCATACCAAGGAGCTTACAATGGTAAAGAAAGAAAACCAACTATTATCTTGGAAGCTGTTGCTTCACACGATTTATGAATATGGCATGCTTTCTTTGGAATGCCTAGACCTAACAATGATTTAAATGTTATTGAGATGTCACACTAATTTAACGATCAGACACTTGGTCGAGTAACTCTAGTGTCGTTTACTCTTGGGAAAAACACTTACGAGCACGGATATTATCTTAGTGATGGGATTTATCCAAAATGGAGCACCATTGTGAAGACATGTCCAAACCCTATAACAGCAAAGCAAGAAAAGTTTGCTGCGATGCAAGAGGGAAAAAGAAAAGATGTAGAAAGAGCTTTTGGCGTTCTACAATCCAGATGTGCAATGATTGGTAATCCATGTCGACTTTGGTCTCGAGAAAAAATGTCCAGAATCATGTTTGCATGTATTATTATGCATAATATGATTATTAAAGACGAAAGGGATATGGATGAAGAATAACGTCACTATGAATATTATGGTGTAGAGCAAATGCCAGAAATATTCCGAGATGATGTTCTTATAACAGAAGAAGCATTCAACGTTCACGTGGAACGTCAACTTTCATACCGCGATGCACAACTTCACAACCGGCTACAAAAATATCTTATGAATCATATTTGGAATTACTTTGGTAATTGTTAGATCAATTTTATATTTGATTTGTCATGTATGTACGCGTTTGTGTTGTAATAGTATTTAAGTTATCATATTAATATGTATTGCATTTCCTTCAAAATGTTATTCTGTTTGGTTGTCAACTTTGTCTAAATGGAAACAAGAATGGTACAACATTAATTAATAACAAAATACTGCAGATTTAAATACACGATATAGTAGACCGAAAGTAGTACAACTTAAACAATTCTAATATTAAAAAAAACTACTTTGAGGGAACTTAGATATAATTATTTGTCGTTTGCGCTCCATCCAATACTACTTTTGCATGTCATCCATCCCCGTCAGGTCTTTATCCATAATCATATGTTCTTGTCTTTCCCTTTCAATGTCCAACTTTGGTTGCTCAATTTCTGCAAACTTACGCATCACATCGATCTTCTCCTGTGCTAGCTTGCTTCTATCTTGATGCCTTCTTTCATGAATTTCAAGAGCGTCATTCACTTTAGCATCCACCACGGCATCAGCCTTATTCTTTCTCTTTGCTGCTTTGAGTCCCATTAGTCTATAACCTTCATCCGGACTCTGGTTGAGCGCATCCTACTTATTTTCTCCCTCGAATTGACTTTCCCTACAAGATGAATCTCCCGGGTTAGAAGAGTATGACGATTTAGATGCTTTGTTCTTCCCTTTCCCCTTTGTTTGAACATCTCAGAGGCTCTTCGCATTATCAGAGTTCCACTTCGGTGTGCTCGTCAGCAACTCGTAACTGTTCGAAAATTGGTAATAATGCGCTTTTTTAGCTCCGTTTTCCTTTGGAAAAAGCTTTATGAATTCCTCATTCGCCCTTCTTTTCTGAAAACCGAAAAGGAATAAATTAATAATCAGATCAAATACAAAAAACTAGTAATAACATGAAACATACCAAATGCTCTTCGCCTTCCATTCCTCTAGGGTTCGCTTTCTTTGTTTTATAAATCCGTGATTCATAAAACTGAGTTTGACGATTGATTTTGCCGAATCGACCTTGAATCACAGACAAAGATCGAGTATTTTCAGGATGCTTAAGGTTGAAGGTATGCATAATTTTCTTCCAAAACTTATCGCCGCTCTAATCGTTGCCTCTAATCGAGTCATTCGTATAATGACATTAAATGTTGCATAAATTGTAGTCATCGTCGCTTCTCCATGGGTTAGATGAATGCTGTGTGGTAGGAGTGCTCGGTTGTTGCTGGCTATCGTCGAAGTAATAGTTTTGAGACTGAGAAGGATGTGTGAAATCTCCAAAAGGTGAAGTCATTTTCAGATAATATAGGTTGTGTAAGAAATGAATGAAGATGTTGTGTAAATTGGAAGAGGGAGGAGTGTGAATTTATAGAGAAGGTGGAAATGGCCGTTGGAACTAGCCGTTGGGGGACAGTCGTTGGGAAGTGGCCATTGGCAGCGGCCGTTGCCTTTGGGCACTGATTAAATCAGCGCCTAAGGCCAATTCAGAATACTGAATTGGCCTTTGAATATTAGCCTTAATATTCACCTTCATATTCGCTGTTGGAGTAGCAATTTGAAACGAAGGCTTAATATTCAGCTGAATTCTCAACCGTTGGAGATGTTCTAAAAGGGGAAAGTCGAGATTCAAAAAGAGGAAAAACATTTTATTTATTTAATAAAAAGTGGATTTACTGATAACTTACCAAACGAGTTGATGGAGTAGTGTAAATCATGATGTAGGCAAAAAGGAGTGAGTATTCACTCTTTTGTCGTCATTAAGTTTTTAAGATCTAGTTTAGTTTGTTCAGGAGCTTATAGTGGTACCATACTATCTTGTATAGGCTTTATTTTACAAACGTGGGCTAATGCTATTTAATTATTCTTGTTGTATTGGATTTTATTTTAGATAAGTGGGTCGATGTTCAATTTTGGAAAGGAACTTGGTTGATGTCCCATACAAAATTTAATTTTAGTTTTTGTACTCGGTAATTTGATATGTTTGCTTACCAAATTATATGTTTGCTTTTCACAATTAAGTATCTGCTACTGTCAACTTCTATGTTGTATTTTCACATCTAATTAGATTTAATAGTATTTGTATTCATGGTGATTCAACTTATTTGTCTCACACATTTGTTCAGTTCCAACCAGGACCGATGCTTAAAGCTAGGCCATGCTTAAATCTAGGTCTATCAATGGATCAGGTTCAGTCTGGATATCTTAAAACTTGGACCCAAGCCCGATTACAATAATCAAAATCCGAGCCCGACCCGAACCCGGAGTGTATTTCAAAACCAATACCCGAGCCCAGATCGTCGGGCTTTTCAAGCCCGTTGGGTAATATATGTACACCTAACTCATAATATTTATGTTAAAGCCATACTTTAAATTTGCAATTTTTGTAAAATTATACACAAACAATATTAATATACAAATTGGGTGGTGATGAAATTGACCACCAACACCCAATTGTATGAAAGCTCCAATGTCCAGTTACAGATCTCAGATAATATCTAATGTAGAGAATATAATATAGAGAACAGACAAATTAGAAATGAAAGCAAGTAAAAAGAGACAAGATTTATAGTGGTTCGGCTAACTCCGGCCTACGTCCACTCCAGAATAATCCTTTTTATTATACTATAGTTCGTTTATAGTTACAATCCAAAATCCAAGAATCAAATTGGCAGAGTGTAGCCTAGGTTGAAGATAAAGAGAAACAAAAAGAAGATCATTTATTTGATGTCATGACTGCTATATTTATAGGGGAAGACGTGCACGGATCGGGTTGAAATTTCAGCAGAAGAACCTACAGACCATGACGAGGCTACCCTAGGATTTTCAGGCCCATTGGGGCCTACAAGTAGGATCGGTACCGACCCCTATTTTGGTGTCCAAATGGTGTGCGATCCCTTTAGGGGGTTCCCCATGATGTTAGCTACTTGCCCTCCAAATTTCGTGCCATTCCGACTTGCACTTTGTGAGATATCGCGTTTTCCGTGAAGTGGTGTTGCATAGATTCTTATTTCAGCCGATCCCTTAGGAGGGATAAAGGCCAATCTCTCCAAACTCCTCCAAATGACATGCGATCCCTAGGGGAGCTTCTTCATGTTATATTATGTATAGCCTCCAAGTTTCATGCTAATTGGATCAGTGGAACTCGAGTTATTGATCGATCTTTGTTGCAATATGGTGCGAAGGCTAATTATAGCCGATCCTTACGGAAGGATATGGTCCGATCCCTCCAACTTTCCAACTTGCTCTAAATGATATGCGATCCCTATGGTGTGTTCCACATGTTGTAGTTACCATGTGCTCTAATTTTCATGTCAATTGGATGCGTAGATGTTGAGATATTTATCGATCTTTGCTATAAAGTTGGGTTTAGCCGATCCCTAAGAGGGAAGAGGGCCGATCTTTCTTTCTTCATCCTTTTGAGGTGCGATCCCTAGGGTAGGCTCCCTAGGGTCCCCACATCTTGCTCACAAAATTTTATATACACCGGACTTGTGGATTTTGAGATATTGATTGTTTTCCATTGAATTGTACTTGCTTGGCTGAAATATGTCGATCCCTTTTATACCGATCCCTTTTTGTACAATCCCTTTATACCGATCCCTTTCTTAGGTGAAGTAATTTGCCCATAACTTGAGCATACAAACTCCAACTAACTTGAGATTTGAAATGTAGCATCGTGGGGCCTTCCTTGTCACTTTATACCGGTCTCACTCAGTTTGGGACAAAAATTGAGGATGTGTGCCGATCCCCTAGGGAAAGGGATAGGCACCGATCCCCTGCCTGGAGGAGGTACTAATCCATACTTATAATATTATGGAGAGTCTATCTCTTAGTCTCGGTTGATCACCGCTTCGTATCATTGCCTGCACTTGATTTATGGACCTCACAATCATCTCTTTGGGCTACTGGCCTTGATAATTGTGAAGTCTATTGGGTTAAATCTGCATATATACTACCTTGGCAAAAGGTGGGTTTAACACTTTGCCCTCCAAAACATGCCTTACGATAGAAAGGTGTGTTTTGAATTGCCATACATCCAAAATCCAAACTCCATAATCCATTGATAGCCGTATTTTCCAATACAAAATCCAATCCAAATCCACGGTCTCTCTGGATCGTTCTATTCGAATCCGCATCCATTCAAAGCCAAATCCATTGCTGTTCGAAACTGATATCCAAATCCATGACCTCTCTGGGTTGTTATCCTAATCCAAATCCTTGATCTCACTGAATCCTTGCCAAGCACAATCCATACTCGACGACCTGAGTAGGTCGATCCATCACGTTCGAAGCGAAGCGACCTACCCCTTACCAAGCATAGTCCATACTTGACGAACTTGATCTCTCCGGATCCTTGCCAAGTACAATCAATACTCGACAATCCGAGTAGGTCGATCCATCGCGTTCGACGAAGTGACCTACCCCTTTCCAGTAATAGTTCACACCTAACGACCTGTTGGGTTTTATTCTTCGGCCTCGATACCCAGTTGAGGACTTAATCCATGATGCACGAGTCTATTTTGTCGTGTTCACTTGACGAAAATACCCCTACCTTGCAATTGTTATCCCGTCTCTGGGGATAGGACCACAACCGCAACCTATGTTATCTATTACATTATCCAAATTTCCTAAGTCCATTTTCCAAAATATAAAGTAAGAGACCGTACAACCAATAAACCAAAGTTCAAATAAAACTAGGAAAACAAGAATTCGAAGAAAACAAGGAGAAGAAAAAACAAATTTCACAAACCCAAGCACTACGGTTTATCATCATCTCAAAGCATGCCTAGGGACCGTCCTCGATCCTGTACATGTATAAGTGACTTAGCCGCCCTACACGGAGTTTGTTACTTATTCCATGCCATCTTGATCAATTGATGACAAGTTGATGATGATGCCTTGATCCGGTGCCATTTTCATTCAAGGTGGACGGTGGCTGCTCCTGTTCCACCGCCGTAGCCGAGTCCTTATGTATTGTTATCCCGCATTTTGGTCAAAGCCGGAATATCAAACAAATCGACAAGAAAGGATGGATATCAGGATTGGAGTTCACTTGGAAACAAGGCTGCAATGGATATCGTCAAAATTTGGCCGAGCTCCGATCAGGACGGAATCGATTGGAGATTATGATGAGGACTAGGAGAGGCTACGTTTCAAATTTCAGGTTAATCAGAGTTTGTATGGAGGAGATACGATCGATACAAGGTAGGAAGGATATACAGTTCGAATCCATCAAGGAGTTGAGGTGATGGCAGTTTCGAATCCATCTGGTTCGCATCCATCGGGATTGACATACTTCGAATCGATCATTCTCATCACGCTCGACTCCATCAAGTTCGACTGAATCTACTTCGTACCCTTCGGTGAACACTCTCTCGAATCCACAAAGGCTGGTCACTTCGTATCCATCTGGGACTGTTACTTCGAATCCATGCAATTAAAGGTGCTTCGAATCCATAGCCTTCGAATCCCCAGGATGAGACAACTCCAAATCGATCCACAGCAGCACGTCTCGATCGATTCGAACCAGCACCAGTTCCATCGATTCGAAGGAAGCAAACCTTCGAATCCAACGTATCGAGTCCACCAGGTAAGCGCGGCTAAAACCAAGGATTCGACCCGGTCAACTCGGAGAAAAAGGAGGATCGACTCGAAGATTGCGCGCCACATCACCACAAGTGCGCGTGCCATGATCGATTCGAAGCAATCGATTCGAACGTAATCGATTCGAACAGAACACTGCATCCAGAAAAGCGACCTTGAATCAATCATAACTCGAGATCTACAAGTCCAAACGCTATGAAATTTTCACAGTAGCTCACTAGCAACCTAAGGAATGTCCATGCCAAATTTCATCTCAATCGGAGCAAAACTTGATCGATTCGAAGCAAGGGTCGAATCGATCCCAAAGTGGGCCCGGATTTCCAGAGAGCGGGCATGTGGGCCCCCTCACGTGCCAGAACTGGTCTTCCTTCAATTTAGGCGAAATATCAGCCTCCTACACCTATAAATAGACCCCCAGATCATTCAGAAATGGGGTCAGACAATTTTGAGAGCTAAAGAGCGCCCAGACTCCGCCAGATTTACTCAGAATCACCACTGTTTCCTTAGATTCAGACTTAGCTCAGAAAATCAGTTGTAATACAACACACGAAATTGTAATCTTCAAGCATCGAGCAATAAAATCATAAAAACCTTGAAGTGGACGTAGGCCGGAGATAGCCGAACCACTATAAATCTTGTGTCACTGTTCATTATTTCTGGATTGCTATTTGTTATTTGCTTAGATCTGTGATTTGTGTGTGAATATTGTTGATTTATATTCATACGCTGGTGCTTTCACTACACTTGGGGTTTGTGACCAATTTTGGCGCAAACACTTTGGTGCTTTCACTGAGAAGGACTAGCACCCGCTACGTCGGATTGAAATTCAGATTTGGATAGCGTGAAGAGTTGAGATCTGAAAGGCAATGACTCGGCAAACAAGACAAAGAGCTGAGAGAAGTCAACAAGGAGGAAGTCAAGAGGCATCCTCCGGAGCTGGAGAAGGACAAGCTTCGATTTACATTACCAGAGACGAGATGGAAGCTATGGCGAATTCATTACACGAGAGGTTGCTGAAGAGTCAACAGGATATGATGCAGACTTTCTTCGAGCAGATGAGAGCTGCAGGAACACAGAACATTGGACCAACTACAGCGACTGCAAATGTGGAACAAGGAACTAGGGTTGCGGAACCCAATGTAGGACAGAATACAGAACCGGAAGGCAATCAACAAGGGCTTGGGGGAAGGCCCGCAGGATCCAACGCAGAAGGACCTTTGGAAGGAGTTCAGCAGGCTAGAGCCAACGTTGCGGCTAATGAGCCACATGAAGAATATGTGCCAGAGTTCCCTCGGGAGCATGGGGGGTAGCCCCTAACAGGCAACGCTGGATTAATGGAAATCATTAGGAAGACTATGCGTGGAGGTTCGATCAATAGAGACTTGGAAGGAGTGAACAGGAGTCCGTTCGCTCGGGAAATCAGGATAGCTCAGAATCCACCTAAGTTCAAGCTACCTAGCGTGGAAGTATATAATGGAAAGGCTGACCCGACTGATCACTTGATGAGATACACTAGACACATGGAAGTGCTGGGGGCATCGGAGGAAGTGATGGCTAGATGTTTCCCTTTATACTTGACAGACCTAGCGGCAATGTGGTTTAGGCAGCTGGAGGAAGGATCTATCAGGAATTGGAGGGAATTGTGGATAGGTTTTTGGGACAGTTTCGGGTTCATATCAAAAGACCTAAGAACGTGATGACGTTAACATCGGTAAAGCAAAGAACGGATGAATCGCTTAGAGCATTTTTAACTCGATTTAATGCGGCGGTTTCTTCGGTGGATCGGCCGGATCCATCGATGGTTTTGATGGCGGCAGTGTCGGGAGTCAGAGAGGATTCAGATTTTAAGGTATCTTTAGTACGAGACCCACCACTGGATCTCGGGGAATTCTTTCACGAAGCTGAAAGATTTCTTCGGCAAGAAGACGCATGTATGGATTTAAAGCTAAAGGAGGTGAATGTGACTGGGGGTGGAGGACCATCCGACGGAAGCTCGAATAAAGATAAAGGAAAAAGGAAGCTGGACGAAAATTCTGAAAAAGCTAGGAAGCGATGGAAGGATCCAAAGTTTTCCACATACACAGAATTGAATGAGACGCTGGAGCGGATTTACTTGGAAACTCGGAATCGCCTTCCTTACCGAAGGCCGGCTAGAAGAGAACCATCTGAACGGGAAAGGGCATCAAGAAGGCACTGTGTCTTCCACGATATGGACGGGCATGATACCAACAGCTGCAGGCATTTAAAGGACATAATTGAGGAGCATGTGAGGAATGGACAGTTGAGGCAGTATGTTGGAGTACGGAATGCAGCGGTGGAGCAGGAGCAACCACCGCCTACCTCGAGCCATGATGGTGCGAGGCCCAGGAATGATGGTCGATTGGTCATCCATTGACCAGGATAATATGAAATAAGTAACAAACCATTGGCGAGCAACTGAGTCATTTACACATGTATGGGGACGGAGATAGCCCCTAGGCATGCTCTGAATGATGATAAACCGCAAAGCCATGGTTTGCGAAATCTATTTTTTGTTTTTGATTGGACACTTGGTTTTTTGATTTGGTTTTTGGAGTTTGGATTGAACTCCTGATTTTGCTCGTTTCTCTGGTTTTGGCATTCATTCGGATGATTGTTCTCCGTTTTGGATGATGATTTTGATTTTTGGTATGAATTTCTGGTTTTCCGATTTGATTCGGATTTTGGATTGGATTTTTGATTGGATTTTGATTGGATTATTTTTGGTTTTTGATAAACGATCGTCAGGTGTGGATTACGCCTGGCAAGGGGTGAGTCCTTTTGCCCGAACGTGGTAAATTGACTCATTCAGGTCGTCGAGTATGAACTATGCTCGGCAAGGGTCCAGAGTGACCAGGATTCAGCCTAGGACTTAGGCCCCCTATTATCGATTATTGTTTCAGGTCGTCGAGTATGGACTATGCTCGACAAGGGTCCGGAGAGACCAGGATTCGGCCTAGGACTTAGGCCTTGTATTATCAATTATCATTTTCAGGTCGTTGAGTATGGACTATGCTCAACAAGGGTCCGGAGTGACCAGGATTCGGCTTAGGGCTTAAGCCATGGCATTACTTACGTCCAGGGACACTGGACCACGATCGTCAGGTGTGGATTGCGCTTAGCAAGAACCCGGAGAGGTTAGCTTAACGTCCAGGGACACTGGACCACGGTCGTCAGGCGTGGATTGCGCTTGGAAAGAGCCCAGAGAGGTTATGGATTTGGATATCGACCCGGAGAGGTCCTGGATTCGGTTATTGGCTATTGGATAAGGATGGATTAGGATTCGGTCATCGGGTTCAAATGGATATGGATTTGTCTAAGGCTTTGGTTATTGGGTTTGGAGTTGGGCATCGACTCCGAGCAGTCAAGGATGATGCACTTGGATGATGTGGCCATGGACTTTGGATATCGGATACGGAACTATTCAAAACATGCCTTCTTATCACAAGGCATGTTTTGGGGGGCAAATGTTATCCCGCATTTTGGTCAAAGCCGGAATACCAAACAAATCGACAAGAAAGGATGGATATCAGGATTGGAGTTCACTTGGAAACAAGGCTGCAATGGATATCGTCAAAATTTGGCCGAGCTCCGATCAGGACGGAATCGATTGGAGATGATGATGAGGACTAGGAGAGGCTACGTTTCAAATTTCAGGTTAATCAGAGTTTGTACGGAGGAGATACGATCGATACAAGGTAGGAAGGATATACAGTTCGAATCCATCAAGGAGTTGAGGTGATGGCAGTTTCGAATCCATCTGGTTCGCATCCATCAGGATTGACATACTTCGAATCGATCATTCTCATCACGCTCGACTCCATCAAGTTCGACTGAATCTACTTCGTACCCTTCGGTGAACACTCTCTCGAATCCACAAAGGCTGGTCACTTCGTATCCATCTGGGACTGTTACTTCGAATCCATGCAATTAAAGGTGCTTCGAATCCATAGCCTTCGAATCCCCAGGATGAGACAACTCCGAATCGATCCACAGCAGCACGTCTTGATCGATTCGAACCAGCACCAGTTCCATCGATTCGAAGGAAGCAAACCTTCGAATCCAACGTATCGAGTCCACCAGGTAAGCGCGGCTAAAACCAAGGATTCGACCCGGTCAACTCGGAGAAAAAGGAGGATTGACTCGAAGATTGCGCGCCACATCACCACGAGCGCGCGTGCCATGATCGATTCGAAGCAATCGATTCGAACGTAATCGATTCGAACAGAACACTGCATCCAGAAAAGCGACCTTGAATCGATCATAACTCGAGATCTACAAGTCCAAACGCTATGAAATTTTCACAGTAGCTCACTAGCAACCTAAGGAATGTCCATGCCAAATTTCATCTCAATCGGAGCAAAACTTGATCGATTCGAAGCAAGGGTCGAATCGATCCCAAAGTGGGCCCGGATTTCCAAAGAGCGGGCATGTGGGCCCCCTTACGTGCCAGAACTGGTCTCCCTTCAATTTAGGCGAAATATCAGCCTCCTACACCTATAAATAGACCCCCAGATCATTCAAAAATGGGGTCAGACAATTTTGAGAGCTAAAGAGCGCCCAGACTGTGCCAGATTTACTCAGAATCACCACTGTTTCCTTAGATTCAGACTTAGCTCAGAAAATCAGTTGTAATACAACACACGAAATTGTAATCTTCAAGCATCGAGCAATAAAATCATAAAAACCTTGAAGTGGACATAGGCCGGAGATAGCCGAACCACTATAAATCTTGTGTCACTGTTCATTATTTCTGGATTGCTATTTGTTATTTGCTTAGATCTGTGATTTGTGTGTGAATATTGTTGATTTATATTCATACGCTGGTGCTTTCACTACACTTGGGGTTTGTGACCAATTTTGGCGCAAACATGTATTATTGTAATTGACCATTCCTCATGTGTTCCTCGATGATATCCTTCAAATGCCTGTAGTCATTTATATTGTTCCCATCCAAATCATGGAATATGCAGTGCTTTCCTGATGTCTGTTCGCGTTCGAAGGGTTTCCTCCTTGCCGGCCTACCATACAGAAGGCGTCCTAGAGTATCCAGATATATCTGTTCTAGAGTTTCATTCAATTTTGAGTAAGAAGAATTTGGGTTCTCCCCTCTGCTGCTTCGATCCATCGAAGCTATTTTCCATATTCTGTTTACCCTTGTCCTTTCTTGAGCATTCATCGGGCAGTTCTCCACCCTGTATCGTATTAATGTCTGTTGCCTCTCTATCAGCTTTCGCATCTTTTTATCGCATAAACATTTTTACTTTATGGTAGAATTCCCCAAGATCCATCGGTGGATGCCGTATCAGTGATATCTTAAAATCTGAATTATCGGCAACCCCTGACACTATCGCCATCAAAACCATCGAAGGATCTGGTCGATCCACCGAAACAACTACTATATTGAACATGGTTAAGAATTTCTTAAGTGATTCTCCTGCCCACTGCTTTACTGATGTTAATGTCATTACATTCTTAGGTCTCGAAATGTGAACCCGAAACTGCTTCATAAATCTTTTGACCAATTCCATCCATGTGCTAATAGAACCGCTTTCCAACTATCTGAACCATAGCACAGCTACATTCGTTAAGTACAAGGGGAAGCATCATGCCAAGACTTCTTCCGATGCTTCCAGTACTTCCATGGGCCGTACATACCTCATCATATGCATAGTCGGATCAATGAATTTCCGTCATAAACTTCCAATGTTGGTAGTTGAATTCTGGTGGATTCCTAGCATTTCTGATATTAGGAGCGAATTGACTTCTATTTACATCTTCCAGATCCCTGTTCACCAATCCTCCATGCATAGCTCGCTTGGTCATCTCTGCAAACCTGTCATTGTCTTCCAGTTGTTGTCTCCTATCATCATGTCCAAGCTACCCCCGAGTCTACCCGGGGGCATGCCCCTAGCCTTTGGGGATCAGTGTCGATCCCTTTGGAAGGATCGATGTTGATTCCCTCTAAGATGGCTGGCGACTTCCCCCGGTTGTTCTGTTCCATTCCTTTGTCCATTGGCTCCATTTTCATGTTCTCGATTCTAATTTCCAACGATTCCTGCTGCTCCAACTCCTTGATCTAAGTTGTCATTAGCCCCTACTGCTCTATTCCCTTGATTCTGTGCTCTAGCTTATCCAATTTGTCAAAGTAAATTCTGCATCATCTCCTCCTGTCTTTTCAGCATCCTCTCCTGCATAGCATCCATCATCGTTTCCATTTCATCCTTGGTGATATAGATAGATGCTTGATTATCTATAGCTCCTGAGGAAGCCTCCCGACTCCCTCCATGGTGGCTCCTTTTCGGTAGCACTCTCCTTACCGATTGCCTAGGCATTGCTTCCTAGATCCTAGTATCCAAGCTTCCAAATCTAAAATCATAGCTTCCATATCCGCGGGTGCAAGCCCTTCTCAGTGAAAGCATCAAAATGTTGGCGTCAAAATTGGCCACCAACACCCAGTTATATGAAAGCACCAATATCCAATCACAGATCTCAGATAATATCTAATGTAGAGAATATAATATGGAGAACAGACAAACTAAAAATGATAGTAAGTAAAAAAAAAGACAAGATTTATAGTGGTTCGGCTAACTCTGGCCTACGTCCACTCCAAAATAATCCTTTTTATTATACTGTAGTTCGTTTATAGTTACAATCTGAAATCCAAGAATCAAATTGGAAGAGTGTAGCCTAGGTTAAAGATAAAGAGAAGCAGAAAGAAGATCCTTTTTTTGACACCATGACCACTATATTTATAGGGGAAGGCATGCACAGATCGGGCTGAAATTTCGATAGAAGAACCTCCCGTCCATGACGAGGTGACCTAAGAATTTTCATACCTATTAGGGCCCACAATAGAGATCGGTACCGATCCCTATTTTAATGTCCAAATGGGGTGTGATCCTTCTGGGGGGTTCCCAATGATGTTACCAACTTTCCCCTCTGAATTTCGTGCCATTCCGACTTACGGTTTGTGAGATATCACGTTTTCCGTGAAGTGGTGTTGCATATATTCTAATTTCAACCGATCCCATCGGAGGGATAGGGATCGATCCCTCCAGACTCCTCTAAATGACATACGATCCCTAGGGGAGCTTCTCCATGTTATATTATTTATAGCCTCCAATTTTCATGCCAATTGGATTAGTAGAACTTGAGTTATTGATCGATCTTTGTTGCAATATGGTGCAAAGGCAGATTACAGCTGATCCCTCCAATTTGGTTCAATGATATACGATCCTTATGGGGTGTTCCACATGTTGTAGTTAGCTTGTGCTCTAAGTTTCATGTCATTTAGATATGTAGATGTTGAGATGTTGATCGATCTTTGCTATAAAGTTGGGTTTAGCCGATCCCTAAGAGGGAAGAGGGCCGGTCCCTCTTTCTTCATCCTTTTGAGGTACAATGCCTAGGGTAGGCTTCCTAGGGTCTCCACATCTTGCTCACAATATTTTTTATGCATTGGACCTATGGATTTTGAGATATTGATTGTTTTCATTAAGTTGTACTTGCTTGGTTGAAATATGCCGATCCCTTTTTATACTATCCCTTTTATACCGATCCCTTTCTTAGGTGAAGTAATTTGCCCATAACTTGAGCATACAAATTCCAAACGATTTGAGATTTGAAATGTAGCCTCGTGGGGCCTTCCTTGTCACTTAATACTGGTCTCACCCAGTTTGGGACAAAAATTGAGGATATGTACCGATCCCCTAGGGGAAGGTATAGGCATCCATCCCCTGCCTGGGAGAGGTACTAATCCGTACTTAGAATATTCTGGAGAGTCTTTCTCTTAGTCCCGGTTGATTGTTGCTTCATATCATTGCCTGGACTTGATTTCTGGACCTCACAATCATCACTCTGGGCTACTGGCCTTGATAATCGAGAAGTCTATTGGGTTAAATCCGCCTGTATACTACCTTGGCAAAAGGTGGGTTAACAATGGCCAAGTTCACAATAAAAGTATACAAAAACATCACATGCAAACAAATAAAATGGTAAACAAATAACATACACACTCATGTTTTAATACTATGGAAAACTAAAAATCGGGTCGGGCCCTAACCGGGCCAGGTTTTTACAAAACCGTACCCAACCCTAATAGTAACCAGGTCAGGATTAGGTTGGGCCTGAGTAGTTATCATAAAACTCGTACCTGCATTAACAAGGTGGGTTCGGACCAGACTCCGGCTGAAACCTGTACCATTGAAAGGCCTACTTAAATCAAGATATACTAAATCTGAACTGGACCAAACTAAAAAGATCCGAATAGATCTAATTTGAATGGAATTGAATTAGGCATGGATGACAAAAAACCATTATAAAATCTGATTTTTTTTCCAAAATAACTGACAAACAACAATAAACATGTAAGTGCTATCATCGACGAAACCAATCGATTGCTAGGTCAAGTCTAAGTTTTGAAGTCCATGATTTGGACTTAACAAAACCCTTTATGTTTAAATAACTTTAAGCAAGAAAATGTAGGATGAATTTCAAAATTTACATATATATTAACAAAAAAACATTTTATGCATAATGTATTATTATGAATATTTACTTTTTTATTAGGGGCATTTCACTAGAAGGACAAACTTTGCAGTCCAATTAGTTTTTAGGACACACATCCATAGAAATTAATTTCAAGGCCAAAGTCAGCAAAATAATTACTTTTAAGGACAAAGTCAGCATTCCAATTACTTTCAAGGACATAATTTCATAGGTTTTTAGACCTTAGAAACTAATTATTTTGCATTTTGTCCTTAAAAGTAATTATTTCAGTTGTGCGTCCTAGAAACTAATTGCACTAGCTAAAGAGGCCCTTGTGGCTAATTTCCTTTTTTTATTAACTGTTCTTAAATAATGTTTTTCACTCAATTTGACATATATCGATACCAACTAATTGTTGTTGGATCAGCTGCATTGGCAATGAGATAAATAGGAGGAATTTCAAAATAATATTTTTTTATTAGTTTTGCAATAGATATTATTTTGTGTTTACATAAACATTTTTTTTGCACTAAATCATATTTAGCGAATATTAATAAATGAGGGATTCATCACTTAAATTTAATTTTATTCTTTTTACCTTTAATGCTTTAATCATATGTGTGTGTGTATTATAACTTAAAATTATTTATATATTATCATTTTTAATTCAACTTTAATTTAGTTTATTATATTGTATTTAATGGAAATTCACATTCATAATGTGAACATCATAAGTTGTATAAACTCACCTAAGTTATATGTGAATGACAACATATTGTGTGTCATCATTTTCGGCAAAATAAAAAAAAAGTTTTTATTTTTTTAACTTTTAACAATAATTTTAAGTAGATATTTTATTAAATAAATAAATTATATATATATATATATTTATTTATTTAAAATTAAATGTTTAGGTCTTTTATATTTTGGTTGATATATATATATATATATCTGTGTGTGTGTTTGTGTGTGTGTAGTTTGCACCAAAATTAGACAAATGCACCAATCAAATAAAGACGAGAATTAAAATGGTAAGAATCAAAAGAAAGAGAGAGAAACATAATTTTTAAAGTGGTTTAGCTTGAATCTTAGGCCTACGTCCATTATTAACTTTATTACTGATTACTTTTGCAATTACAACCATATTACAATATGTTTATGATTCAAACCAATCAGGTATGAATTGGATGGAGTATATATGAAAAAATAGTAAGCAATCAAAGATCCTTTCATAGTTGTAATATAAATGGTATTTATAAGCAAAATCGACCACCAAAATCATTAAAGTCAATTTGAACAAGTTAATGCCTTAAGATCTGAAGTTTCAGCAAGGAGAATTGATCAGAAAATGAAATATCTTGATTAAATGTTTCGGTCTCGATCGTTATGGATCAGTTTCGATCCATTTCTTTGTTCTTTCTGTACTTCCCTTTAACTTTGTACTTGTCTTCAACATTTCTAGAAGGTACCAACTTAAGAACTATAATGGTTTGATAACGATCCATTTCTTCATTTGGGAACTATCTTCTTTTCCCTCTAACTTCATGCCTTGGCTCTTGGGCTGGTTAAGTGTTTCCATATGGATCGATACCGATCCATACAGGTCGGTACAAATCTATTTAGTTTTTTACACACTTGATAATTCCTATTGTATCATTCATTATTAATATCTCTTGTCCTTCTTGATCCTTTTCTTGATAACCACTAAATAGGCTAGAGCCATCGAGATGTCACTTGGTTCAAATGCAGGATAACACTTCTCTATTGTGAACGCAAAGCATGCTTTGGATCGAGACAAGTGACTGAATCCAAATCCTGATTTACAGGGATGTTTCTACCTTCTTAGCAGTCTTCATGAAGTGGCACATCCATTCTGCATATACCGACACACTGCTTCAGGTAGTATTAGAATCACATCTCATCAGTGGATATAAGAGTTAAAATCTTTAATCTGGGATCTTCGGTACCCTCCAAAAATCACTAAAAGCCACTCTTCTTATGTCCAGGTATATTACCATCTCATTGCCATCTCATTCCTACATCATTCATGTTTAATGTTCATCATCATTTTTTAAAAATCTCGTAACAATCAGCATCGATTCATATGGATGGGTACCGATCCATTTGAAGTAACCGATACAAAGTAACACTTAGAAGTTTTTTTCTCACTTTTCACTTTAGACTTCTTTCTTGTTCGCTTTATTTTGAGCTCCTATGACTTTATCCTTCTTGCAACACAATCAAAATTGCCACCTCTTTCAAACTTCGAAGGTCATCAATACTTCGGCTATCTTATAGCATGAACCATCCAAGTCACCGCCCCCGATCCATTCGAGTTTCATCTCTAATCCCATCTCATTTCAACGTCGCCACCATCGTTCGGATTTGAGGACTTAGGTGGGTCGGTGTTGTTTCCCTCTCATGCTGTCGAACCATTACCCGTTGTTGTTGTCTCCGATCTCATGCCGCCAAGCCATTCTAGGCTACCTTTGTAATAACCCGCTATCGGGAAGCATTTAATTGGGAATTTATAATAAAGGTTAGATCAATTAAATGTGTTTTAATATAATAAGTGTGGAATTATAAGAATAAATTGGGAATTTGATGAAAATATTTTATTCAAATGGAAAGAAATTTTAAATGAGATAAATATTAATTTTGGTAATTAACTTAGTTAAAAAATTAAAGATAAATTCATAATTCGAATTTAAAGGGTTAACCAAATTTTTATAGAGAATAACATTTGAAATAAATGAGTTTAGAATTTATTTTAGTTATAGAAAGAACTTTTATTTTAATTATTAAAAGAATTTGGAATTTATTTAATAAATGAGATAAATAGGAATTTAAAGAAGTAATTAAATAGGAAAAATTATAGAAAGTACAATTTATAAAGTTTAAATAATATTAGTCGATTGTTAAGAAAATTTAGTGAGATTTTATTTGATTTATAATTGGCTAGGATGAATGAAAGAAATGGTTTCATATAAGAAAAATAAAAATGAGATTAGTAATCAAATCTAGCCCAAGTCCACTAAGCTCAATCCTTACTTCATGAAGTCTATATTTCAAATCCAGATTTTTTCCTCCACTTTATAAATATGAGCTCACGTACACAAGATGGAGCATCCAGTAGCTTAAAAATTCATTGTCCAAAATCCTACTCAACTCTAACTTCTTCTTCAAAAATTTAAATAAAATTCAAATAAATTTCCATAAATTACCAAATTCAATTATGTGCTTCTTGACATCAATTTACGCTAATAGCTAAGTGGAAATTCAAGTTTTTATCACAAATTCCTAAAGTTAGAAATTTACAGTAAAAAGAACGAAGGGAAGAAGTTGTTGCTAGAGAGAAAATTGAAATTCTACAACTACAGGTAAGTGTTCTAACTCAAATACTCCATCTATATCGATTCTATAATGCATACAATCATGATCATAAGCCTGTGCAAAGTTAAACACCGATTTAATGTAAATAAAAATTTCCCCTTTTCTTTATGATAATGGAATCATTTGGGAATTTGAGTGTATATGGGCATGATGGGATTGAAGTATATGTATGCACACGTGTGTGGACTCGGCCAGTAGAGGTGATAGCAAGTAGGTCGAAATATGGATACATAATTAATGACATCGGTGCACCGGTGTGCATCAACCGATCCACCGATGGGAGCAAATTCTGCACCCTACAGTTTAAAATAATAATAACAATATATATATATATAATACAATAAATAAAAATGGAAATAGAATATGATTTATATTATTATACTTCTAATTATATTTTAGAAATGAAAATTTTGTAGATTTAATAATATAAAAGATGATTTTTGGGAACGATGTTATAAATATAGAGACTTAGAATTGTAAGATTTTTGCTTTAAAATGAAAATAAAAATATGTAAACAAAATATAAATCATGAATATAAAATTATCTTATGATAGAATATTCATTTGAATAGAATATTAATTTAATAACTGAATTATAAAATAAATTGATTTTAGAGTTTAAAACTTATTTAAAAATCCTATTTAATTATTAAAAATTATCAAAACACTTTGAAATGCTTATTTGATGATCTAGTAGCATATTATGAATTTATTTAAGTATGAAAAAGGATTCTATATCAATTTGAATATTTCTAGGTAATATTTTAATTGTTATGAAATAATAAAGTATCTATATGTTTACAAAATATTATTAATACTTTCTAAATGATGTAATATTTTCCCAGAAATGTGATTTCTATTACAAATTACTTATTTGTTTGTATTTTCTATATAACGAGAAATTTGAATAAATGCAGTACAATACCGTCTGTATGAGTCTTTCGGTAATATTTTTTTGGTTATTCATCGGACTTGTTCCATAGAATATAGTGTGGATTGATTGTATTTTATGAGCACCGAATAAACGATCGAATAACAAACAGTGGTATGGGACGTTGTAATGATATTTGTTCGGTTATTCTTTGTAAATAAATGGCACTCATATGGGAATTTGTATTGTATGAGTTGATACGTGATGCAGTGAGCAACGATATATATATATATATATATATATATATATATATATATATATATATGCCATGTGTCGGCTATTATTTATAGGTTCTATGTGTTTGTCTATCATTGTTTGACTCCTCTTATGGTATGGGAGTGAACCAGATTAGGCTAGTATCCATCCCAACGTCCTGATTGTGGGGTTACGTCCTGAATCCATGACACCCTTTTTATTATATAACTGAGAGCTATCATTGTGAGTGATTGCCCCTGTGTCACATAGGCTAGTAGACTATCACCATTAGGAGCACTTGCAGGGTCGTGATTGAGGCTTCGCATAGACGAGCACCTGATGGATATGAGTCACGATGTCCATCATGGTAACTAAGACTATATGAGTCTTATTACTAGACACATGCGTGGCTCCTAGAGCAAGCAGACGTGTTGTCAGTTTCCTGTCTGGTTCGTGTCGTATATGGTAGATAGACATATACTGTTTATATAACTATTGCGATGATGATAATGACTATACTAGAGATCCTGTGTCTAAAGTATAGTCAGTCCCTGTATTATCCATACTTATTTATTGATATTATATCTTCAGGTACACTAGAGCGGTTGATATTATGTATATGACTTGACTTATAATTGTTTCATCCATGCTTTACTTTGATGTTACTGGAAGATGATTGGATTATTCGATTTGGCTATTTCATGTTATTTCCTCACTTATATGACATATTCTGCTATATTATCAGTATCATTATTATCATTACTTCACCCTGGAAATATCTTTAGATATAGTCTGATCCGTGTGTTATTTAAATACTTAGGTCTGTTTGAGACATTATAGGACTAGGTACGTAGTAGACAATTGGATTCACTTAGACTTTTGGGAGATTGGTTGTTACATTAGGATGATACATTCCCTTATCTATTTTGTAGTTTCATATAATAATAATAATAATAATGTATATAGCACGCTAGAGACTATCATTTTATAGACCCATTGGGACTCGGTATATTGGATATATTATGTTTATTCATTGCATTTTGACTATATATACTCTATTATCTGCTTTATGTTATGTATTGTTCTGTCCTAGAGACACATATGTTTATTGATTTGTGTCGATACTGTGTACATTACAATAAGTATTATATGATTCGAGATACATACCGATGTTAGCCCAAAGGAATATTCATGTGTGTAAGCCCAATATTGCCTCATTCTCCATATTACCAGACAGTATTACTTAGTGATACTTTTTAGTAGTACGGGTATAGAGGTGGGGTTTCATTTGGTATCAGAGTGGAGCTAGAACAATACATGATACAAAGAGACATAATTGGCCTAGTTAGACTTAGGTGTCCCTTTCCTTTGGGTATTGGGTAAAATACCTAAATTTTACATGGTATACATGGTGATTATTACGAGTAGTCATTAGTGTTCCTATTTGTTATTTGTGTGGTTTGATTATGTGTGCATGTGCGTGTGTGTGTGTGTGTATGTGTGTATATATATGTATCTTATTCTCAATCTGAATATCACTTCTTTGTAGTAGTGAGTAATGGCTGGTCCTTGACCTAGTTGTCTTGACCCCGGACAGTCTAGTAGATCTGGGGGAGTATTCATGACCATAGAGTAACTAATGGAGCTTGTGAGGAGCATACAGCAATCTAGTGCTTCCACAACTCCCAATCCTTCCTCTCTTTGGTTCGACTTTACTAGGCTGTGCAGCAACTATGCTAGCCTTGGAGCGAAGACCTTCAAAGACACAGAATGAGTAATTGGAATCCAAGCATTGCTCAAGATGTGTGAGTGTAGCTTCATATGCATGGGAATATCTTACCAACAGAAGGTCCAAATTGTTTTAAGTCAGCTACAGAAGAGATCATTGGACTGGTACGAGTTGTTGGTAGTAAAGGTAGAGGAAGCAAACTTTTCATTGGATCAATTCAAGGCCCGTTTGGAGCAAAACTTTCTTCTTGATGTTGAGAAAGCAACAATGTCTAGGAAGTTCATATATTTGAAGCAAGGACGTATGCCACTAGCTGGATATGTTTCCACCTTTGAAGCCTTGTCAAATTATGGAACTGATCTTATCAATACTCCACTGAAGAAGAACCAATAGTTTGTCTATGGATTGAATAAAGCATTGAGGAAAGACCTACTACCTTAGTTGGAGGTTACTTTTGAGAAGCTAGTGGATATAACACTAAGGCTAGAGAAAGCAAAAAAGGAAAGCAGCGAGGAAGAACAGAAGAGTAAGTGATCATTGTATAGAAGCATAGATTTCCATTCAAGAAGCAAAAGCCCATATTTCAAGGCAAGAAGCAAGTAAAAGCTAAGGTGCCAAATTTCAAGAATCGTGATAAAGAGGCGGTGGAGTGTTTTAATTGTCGAGAAAGGGGGCATTACTCAAGGGAGTGTACGACGCCGTACCCTTTCCCAATTCAGAAGAAGTGCAAGATCTGCAATAAGGAAGGAACCTTAGCTTTGCTTGTCCAACAACAGATAAGAAAAGTGGAAAGTTGAATGCTATGGTGCGATTGGAAATACTTCTCAGTCTAAAGGGTAAATTCCTACTGTTTTGAAAGGTACGATCTTACTTAACGAATTCCTATTATAGTTCTTTTCGATATGAGAGCATCTCATTCTTTTGTATAAAAGGAACTAGTTGATAAGTTTGATTTGAATGTTGTGTGTTTAGTTACATCTCTAAGGATTGCTAATCCTATTAGAAGATACACAACCATTAGGATGATGTGCAAGAATGTTGAATTAGTTTAGTGTGATTCGACATTTTATTGTGATTTGCATATATATTCGAATATATGGATTTGGAATTATTTTGGGAATGGATTGGCTCGACTGTTATGAGGCTTATCTTTATTTTGCTGAGAGAGTCGTTACTTTAAGCCATCCAGATTCACTAAACAATTCAGGTTGGTTCTTGGAGATGTCATTCAAGGATCAAATGGATCTCTATTTGCTCTTGAATATAAAGAAGAGGATGATATATTAATAGAATTCCTATGGTTAGAGAATGCATAAATGTATTCGAACTAATTGCAGATTTACATCTAAATGGGCTATCAAGTTCCGAATTGGACTTGTTCCCAGAGTTCAACCTTTTAGTCAACCTCCTACAAGAATGTCAACAAAGGAGAATGAGGAGGTTAAGAAGCAATCATCAGAATTGGAGTCTAAGCATTTTATCAGATCAAGCAGTTCTCCTTGGGATGCTGCAGTAGTGTGTGTGAAGAAAGCAAATGGATCCCTAAGGCTATGTACAGATTATTAGAAATTGAATAACCTAAAAATCAAGAACAAATACCCCCGCCTAGGATCGATGATATGTTCGATCAGCTGAGTGGATGTAACATCCCCTACTTGGAGGCCCAAAACTAACTACTACGGATGCTGTAGTCATCCATAGTTATTAATCCTTGGCAACCAAATACGGTGGTGTTAGATTCATTGACACACAGAAACACATGAATATGGAAAATTTTAAAGCAGCAAACAAAGTCCACGTTCCATTTCCAAATATTACAAATTCATTACATATTCCCAGTATGCAGGCCACGTTCAGATAACATATAATTAATACAAACTAAGCCAAGAGCGACATATGAAGATGCCCCCTTAGATGATCAGAGTATATAATAAGACACTAAAACAATTTGCCCTTACAATCAAATACACAGCAGAAATAAAAGAACTCTAATAACAAGCTTGCCTCCTACACGTCCTCGAAAGCTTTATTCGTCTAAAAGAACACCTGGAAACCTTAACTCTCAACCTACTCAAAATCAATTGAGTGCCCGGGAGTTTAAGGATAAAACAAAAACTTCAAGTTAAACATAAAGCCTGGTATGAATAATAATTTACCATCTCAAACTATTTAGATATCTAGTGAGACCACGCCGCTTAGCGGAACTGGTTTTCCTCTCACTAGTATCCTAAAACATTTATAAAACCATATACCGTGCTCCTGCATCCACAATGGTTAAAACATAGTATTTCAAAACATTATGATGATATGCAAAACAAGTAAATCAAATCTGGATTACCATCCCCGTTCATTCTGACTATCTGTCTCAATTATAGTTTCTAGGATTACTATTAACCTGTTAAATGTTTATGGACTATCTATCCAATTTCATAGTTTTCATGGGATCACTAAGAACCTATTTGTAACTCCAATATCTTTTCTATTATCCTAGTTTTCATGGGCTAACTAGGAACCTATTGACTAACTGTCAATAACTTAATCCGGATATAGTTTTCATAGGCTGACTATAAACCAATTGGCCCCTGCCAATATCAATTATAGTTTTCATGGGCTGATTATGAACCTATTGGTCTTTGCCAATATCTGTAGTTAAACATAGTTTTCATAGGCTTACTGTGAACCTATTGGCCCCTACCAATATCTTTAATTTAGATTTTAACATTTCTTAAATTATATTCACTATTGGGTCAACCTAGCTGGTTATTCCGCCCTTCCCCAAAATACTGTTATAGGTTAATAACAATGTGAATAAGTATATGAAGAAGTATTCATACAACCAATAATACCATCACCTTTGGTTTATCATCTTCCCTATATATATATATACTGGTTTAACCCTTTAACCTTTATAATCAATTAAAACTTCTTCATTTCAAAACCCTTTGTTTACTTATGCCATGGTTATTCCTTTAAATTGAGATTGGGTTTATGTTTTGAAATCTTAAAACATCTCTTTCGAAACCTCTGGATGACTTCCGTCGAAAGCATAAACTTCTTTTCAAACATAATAAACATACCTTTCAAAACCCTTGTTAAATATTCTCTTTCGAAACAAATTGTACCTTTCGATGGTATCAAAACGTTCTTTAAAATATAGCTTCAGAACAAATAAAAGTACCCTTTCGAAAGCATTGGGTTTACTCTTTAAATACATCCTTTGGGTCAAAATGGTTAGATACGAAAGTATCTCTTTCGAAACCAATTATAAAATTGTTTTGGGGAAAAAGTTGATGGTGTCGGAACCATCTAGTCGAAAGCAACAACCTTTTTAATTAAAACATCGAAGGATAGAGTCGAAACCCCTTTCGACTCCATTGCCTTCGAAACCCTTGACCCTTTTCGAAAGCATTTAGGAAGTGGCATAGCTTAGGTTAAAACAGAGATAACCTTTCGAAGGCATTGATGGCTTCAATACACTCGGAAGGAAAATAGCGGCTGGGTTTCGACTAGGTCGGAACCAATCCTTTCGAAAGCTCTTATTTAAAGAAAAAGGTACCCCTTCGAAAGCTAACACCTTTACATAGTATAGCAACCTTCTTTGAAAGATATTTGTAAAAACCCTTTCGAAAGCATATATTTCGACTATGTCGAAAGGTTTAAGTAAAACAAGGCAAGAACTTAACTTTTGAAAAAAAAAACAAGGTTTCGTCCCCATCGGAAGCAACCCTTTCGACACCATGGCTTCCGCCTTCCTTCCAATCCACTGTGTAAGAGATACCTTATGTATTGGTTTTGACTATGTGGGTTTCGACTATATGGGTTTCGACTGGGATGGTGCAGAGTCAATGGAGTCGAAAGGTGCTGCTATTTGAGGCGGAACCATCTTTTCTTAATTAAGGACTAAAATTTTGCCACTTATAGTGATTGCTTTGTAACTACTTGCCTATTTGTAAATCTTTGATTGGTTGCCTCAAAACTTCTCAAATACTTTACAAATAAAACAGCCGCATTCAATCAGATCTAAATTAAAGAAATTATAACGTTTAAGCCCTTCTATTTACAAAACCAGTATTTGTAGATAAGTCCTTCTCTTGAAATAATTTATTTTCCCTAGTAAATCAATTGGGAAAAATCCCCAAAAATCACAGAAATTCAGTTTTATCATGTAATCAAACATATTCAAATTTCAGACCCAATTTCTTCCTAAAATACTCGAAATAAACTTTAAACCCAATTATATCATATTTTCCTTTAGAAATTCATAATAAATTTTCTATAGCTCAGGAAATTCTGAAGATTAAAACCCATCTTCAAAATCATGATTTACTTAACATAAATTTTTTCTATGGCATTCTAAAATCATAGACTCTTGGTTTTGCATCAAAACCTTGCAAATTCATATGTGAATGAATTAAAATAAGTCAATCATAATATATTTCAAGTGTATCATCATCCATATCATCATAAAAATGAATTTCATCATAAATCTGAAAACATATTATCATAGAATAAAATAGAGATGGTATGAAATTATTATTCACCTTAGGTATGATAAGGAATTTGAGATTTGTTGTCGATTAATCCATCCTAGCTTTGATCCTTAGCTTTTGATTGTAATCTTCCTCTTTGATAATGGCCGGCTCCTTAGGGTTTTTGCGTTTATTTTTGTTTTGATAAAAATGAACATGAATAGATAAGAATGAGAAGTGTATAGCCGTTTATAATGAAGTGGCTATTTTACTAATATGCCCATGTGTAATTTAATTAGCTAATATACCAATTAAAGCCCATTTACTTTGTTAATAAGCCCGACCCTATATATGGTTTATTCAAATCTCAATCCCCTTATCATTATTATTCTACTTAATTTATCTATTAAATTTTCTGAATAATGTTATCAAAAATTAGGGATGTTACAGTGGAGCTAAAGTATTTTCACAGCTTGACCTAGCAACTTGATTTTATCAGCTTAGAAGTACAGAAGATGGTATACCTTTGGCTTTCAGAACTAGATATGGCTCCCATGAATGGCTAGTAATGCCATTTGGATCGACGAATACTCCAGCATACTTTGTTGATCAAATGAACAAAGTTTTCAGAGATTTCCTAGGCAAGTTTTCTTGGTTTTCATTGATGACATTTTAGTGTACTCCAAATCTAAAGTAGAACACGAGAAGCATCTCAGGATTTTATTGGAGAATTTAAGATAGAATAAGATGAAAGCCAAAAATTTCAAGTGTCATTTCTTAAAGAAACAGGTGAATTTCTTAGGCTATGTTGTTTCAGAAGTTGGTATTTCTGTAGAACCAGCCGAAGTGGAAGCCATTTAAAGCCGAAAGCAACTCGAGATAGTTTCAGAGATTAAAAGTTTTCTAGGATTAGCTAGTTATTATCAGCAATTCATCAAGGATTTCTCGAAGATTGTTTAGCCTCTTACTAAAATTACCAGGAAAGAAGTTAAATTTCAGTGGACAACTAAATGTGAAGAAACATATCAAAAGTTGAAGGATTTTCTCACTCATGCGCTAATATGTATTGTTCCAGAGGGTAACCAAGATCTAGAGGTTTATACTAATGCATGTGGTTTAGGATTGGATGCAGTCCTGATGCAAAAGGGTAAAGTAGTAGTTTATACTTCAAGGCAACTACGGTCTATTGAAGTTCAATATGCTACACATGATTTAGAGATTGCTGCCATATTCTATGCATTGAAGATTTGGCGTTATTTTTTTTTGTAGAGAGATTTATTTTGTATACAAATCATAGTCATTGAAATATCTGTTTACTCAGAAGGATCTTAACATGAGAGAGCAGCGGTGGCTATAATTCCTATCAGCCTACAATTTTGAGATCCGGTATACTATTGGAAAAGGCAATAGAGTAGTTGATGCACTAAGCAGATGATGATCGCGGAATGGAAGGATCTTGAGGTACTCTCCATGTTTGAGATTCATGATAGAAGTTCCATGTTTGTTCAGAAGCAATGTTAGCTAGTCTTGTAGCAAAACCATACCTAATTAATTGGATCGCCGAAGCTCAAAGGATAGATCCGATTACTCTTGTACTTATTCAGAGGTTAGAGTCCGATGATAAGGGTGATGATCTTGTTGGCTATGTTTTTGATTGACATGGGTGCCTACGAAGCGAGAATAGATGAGTGGTTCTTGATATAGATAATCTAAGTGAAGTGATAATGGATGATTACCATCGAACACGTTATACTATTCATCCTAGTTGTAGTATGATACATCTGAATATGAAACATCTTTATTGCTAGGAAGGAAAGAAGCATGACATTGACAAGTATGTGAAAGAATGTATGACATGTCAGCTAGTGAAGGTTGAACATCAAAAACCCAATAGTTTGCTTCAGCCATTAGAAATTCCTCAGTGGAAATGAATTAGGTATAAGTGGATTATATTATATAACAGTTCACTTATATTAAGCCCTATGACTATAAGATTGTGTTGCTGTAGGTGTCAATGGATTTTATTAATGGATTACCTCGTTCAAGGAGCGGTCATGACCTATGCTACCAAAGACGCTACCAGGGCACCTCTTAGCGCCGCTTAGGCGCTATTTGGCTATTCTAGCGCTTAGATTTTTTTACTTTGGTGCTTTATTCCACCCAGGCTTCGTTTGAGCTTTAAGTTTTGCTTGGAGCGCTAAAAAATAAGCCTTTTTGGTATATTTTTTTTACTTTGACTAAATTAAATATAATTACACTAAAAATACTTAATTTTTTGTTTATTTATTGAAGTTCTTCATCTTCTAATATAATTTTAAAATTTATTTACCCTTTATATATTTAACATCAAAATATAAAGAAGATCATTCAATAAATAGCCTTTTTAATTAAAATTAAATGTGCATTTTCATGTTTCTCAAAGCTTACTTAATTGATTTTCTGGTTTACATAACAAATATTCAATAATAATTTCTAATTAACTCTCCACTTTTTTGAAAAACATGATTTTAATGGTTCTGTTTACTTTCTTATTCTATTTATTTTTAAATTCCATTCAAATATTTTTGGAATATAACCCAAAGTACTCTACTACGATTAAAAAAATTTATTCACAATTATTATTGTCTTTTATGAAGTCATGATTGTTAAATACGCAAATATTTAGTTATAGTTATGGCATAATTTCATTTTGTATAAACTTTGTTATGTATAAGTTTTATTATTGTTGTAAATTATAATAGGATTTTATTCCTTTTTCTAATTTATTAATGATAAACTTGAATTGTGCCTATATATATCACCGATATTACAATACTATATATTGATGATCTAATCAACATAAATTGAGTTTCTTATTATATGTGGTTACTTTCTTACTGCTACTTAATGAAAAATAAATTTGTTTCAAATTATGTAGCGAGCGCTTACATTCATCCAGGCTCCTCCTGGACTCCGCTTGGACTTTAAAGACATACTTAGCACCTAGCACTCTGCTTTGCCTCAAGTAGCATAGGTCATGACAGCATAAGGGTAGTGGTTGACCGTTTGACTAACCATACCATATTTAGTGAAGTTGTATGTAAAGGAAGTGGCTAGACTTCATGAGATTCCCAGCTCTATTGTCAGTGACCGGGATCCATTATTCATTAGTGGATTTTGGAAATCTTCATGTAGCTTTCAAAACGAAGCTGAATTTCAGCATAGCATATCATCCATGGACTGACGGTCAAACAGAGCAAATGAATCAGGTTCTTGAAGATTTGTTTCATGCTAGTATACTTGATTTTGGAGGTATTTGGGAAGATCATTTTTTCATTGTTGAGTTTGTTTATAATAACATCCATCAATCTAGCATCGACATGGCTCGAGCTTTATACGGTAGACGGTGTCGATCGCCAACCCGTTGGCTTGTAACTGGAGATATATTTGTTTTGGGTCCTGATTCAATCAGAGAAGCTTCTAACAAGATTGAGCAAACTAGACGAAGGATGAAAGAGGCCCAGGATCATCAGAAGTCATATACCGATTGAAGAAGAAAGGCGATAGAGTTTGAAGTTGGTGATCTTGTTTATGTGAAGATATCTCCTCCAAAAGGGAGTAATTAGGTTCAGTAAATCGGGAAAGCTAATACCTCATTATGTTGGCCCATATCCGATTACTGAGCATATTGGTAAAGTTGCATATAAAGTTGCACTTTTAGACTACTTTTCGGGTACATATGACGTCTTTCATTTTCCTAATTGAAGAAGTGTCCACGTGTTTCAAAGACAGTTATGGAGCCAAGAGACATACAAGAGCTTGAGATATCCCCAGATTTAACTTATGTATAGCGTCTTGTTTGGATGGTTGACTCAGAAGTCCTATTGCTCCGATGTAAGAAGGTTCCTTTAGTAAAGGTTCAGTGGTCCAACAATCTGTTAGATTGTGCCTGGGAGAGTCAATAGCATATAGAACAGACATATCCTAAGTTAATTTCTGATGCACATGGGTCGGGTATGTTTTGACATATGTTTGTTTAATAGAAAATGATGTAGATAAGCTAGGTTAATTAGCTAGCTATAGATTTTCCTAAAGAAGAAACTACGAGGATGCAGTTGTCTTAAGGGGGAGTTAGTAACAACTTGTTGTCGAGAAGCATTTTATTGGGAATTTCTACTAAATATTAAATTAATTAACTGTGTTTTAATATAATAAGTGTGCAATTATAAGAATAATTTAGGAATTTGATAAAATATTTTATTAAAATGGAAAGAATTTCAAATGAGATAAATATTAATTTTGGTAATTAACTTAGTTATTTAATAAAATTAAAGATAAATTCATAATTCGAATTTAAATGGTTAAATCATTTTTTATAGAGAATAATATTTGTAATAAATTAGTCTAGAAT
The DNA here is from genome assembly GCA_030737815.1 of Allium fistulosum. Lineage (NCBI taxonomy): Eukaryota > Viridiplantae > Streptophyta > Magnoliopsida > Asparagales > Amaryllidaceae > Allium > Allium fistulosum. The sequence goes on along the minus strand of CM060902.1, from coordinate 1,359,388,817 downwards.
TTATTCTAATCATAGAAAGAATTTTTATTTTAATTATAAAAGGTTTTTGGAATTTGTTTAATAAATGAGATAAATAGGAATTTAAAGAAGTAATTAAATTAAATATGCAAAATTATAGAAAATAAATTGTATAAAATTATAAATAATATTATTTGACTGTTAAGAAAATTTAATGAGATTGTACTTGATTTATAATGGGCTAGGATGAATGAAAGAAATGGTTTAATGAAAGAAAAATAAAAATGAAGTTAATAACCAAATCAAGCCCGTCAACTTAGCCCGATCCTTACTTCATGAAGTCTAGATTTGGATCTCTTCCCTCCACTTTATAAGTATGAGCTCACGTACATAAGGTGAAGCAACCTGTAGCTCAACAATTCATTTTCCAAAATCCAACTCAACTCTCACTTCTTCTTCAAAAATTCAAATAAAAATCAAATAAATTTCCATAAACTCCCAAAATCAAGTATGTTTTTCTTGACATCAATCTACACTAATAGCTAAGTGTAAATTCAATTTCTGATCACAAATTCTTGAAGCTGGTAAACTATAGTAAAGAGAAAGAAGGGAAGTGTAACGACCCACTTTTCCGTACAGTTTAAGCAGACAATAAACCACACATGACCCACTCAAATTGAATGGAAAGGCGGATAGTTAGGGGAAAGAAAGAAGGAAGAAAACAAGAATAAAAATAACAACATAGAATCTCACAGTGGAACAAATGATTTATAATATACAATAAATCTTTACACAAAACAAACTGTAATATATGTATATACAGACATCGGTTAGAGTATACTAACCCATTTCAGCTCGGACAGTTATAACAACTTGTTATCACAATTGCTGATAAATACAACAATGAATGCAATGGAAAAATAACCATGTACGTGAATATGTCTCCGGGCCTCCAGCTCGTCTCCTAAAGCTCCAAACATCCAACTAAACCTGGAAATATGCTCGGTCTGACCTGAGCATTATAGGAAAACAACGCCCGTGTCAGTGTGTTAAAACCAGCATGAGAAACTCAAATCAGAAGGAATTTATTTATTGTAGCTTGTAAAATCCTTTAAAATCAAAAGTATCTCGTAAGACCATGCCGCACATAAACACGAACGGGTTTTTACCTTACGATAACCAAAACCTTTATATAAAATCCCGTGATATTATAATAATGTCTAAGAGTGAAAATAATAAAAATCAAGTAGTTGTGATGCTCGTGAGTGTACATCACAACAATACTAGGTATAAAATCAAAAACCGTAAGGCACGTTCGCTAATTGTGTAGGATTTCCATGGAGGTGCATTCAATACTTCGAGGAACGGTCCTCCTACACAAGGAACAGAGATATCCTTCCAAAGCAGCATACATCCCTAGTGATGTACCATAGGAAAAACATGGCCAGTCTCGCTAAGACCGAGTGCATCGCCCCATGCATGCATAAAAACTATAAGTAATGTCTAGGTGGAGTCGACTACACCCTATGGGTTTGCCAATCTTACTGGCCATGCCTCATATCTCTGGTTTTAGTCATTACCACTGGTGAGGCTACGTCCGGCATTCCAGCTCATGCACCGCCATCAAAACAGATCATGGAATCCCACATGGATTCCAATACCCTAACGGGTCTCGGAATCACACATGGATTCCCATATCTCAAATAGATCTTGGAATCACCCATGGATTCCTATACCGCAATGGGTTCCGAAACCACACTTGGATTCCAACATCTCAATATACCATAAAACTCCTCCATAGAACCGTATAAGGTTTCAGAGTGGTTACGGTTTCGAGTCATCTCCTATGAGTACACTCTTCCGCTTCCCGGGCACTCCAAAAACCAATCTTTGATTTTTTGGAATGCTCAATACCGGTTCTTTAGAAAATAATCAGACAATACATAAAAGCAGGGATCAACCCCTAACCGTTTAAGTGGACGGATCTCCTTATCATTTGTCCTAGAAGAACAAAACGAGTTTATACGTAAAGTATAGCACTACTGATGGTACTGTACCGTATAATCCCTGTGTTTTCCCAAGATATTTCCAGAGTTAAAATCCTTTGGTGTTAAGTAGGGAATATTTCTATACCACCAAAATTAAGAAGGATTACATATTTAGGCCAAGATTTGATAGTCGGTTATTTAACTATCAAATAAACAAACATTCCAAACAAAGACTACATTTCCCACGGAAACCAGTAAGCCTCTTAAAATCAATCTTTGATTAATTAAATCTCTTTCCAAAACATTTATCAAAATATGCATATACTTATCTCATTGGTATAAGTATATTCACAAACCATCCCTTTCAAAATTGAAAAACTTTTTTCATATACCTATAAAATGGTATAAGTATATTCCCAAAAACACTTAGAAGGATTTTCTATTTCAAAATCATATTAAAATGATCAAACCCAAATATCATTAAAACGGAGATATAAATAACCCAAATACCATTCATAAATATCCTTTTGGAAACCATTTAAAAACCAAACTTTTTTTTCCAATCCCAAAACCATAAGGAAATAACTTCGTTCCAACTTCCAAAATCCATTCCCACATTTATAAACTCCTTCAATAAATTCTTTTATTAAATAAAAACCTTTATATAAACCTTTTCCTTTAAAAAAAATAATTTCTTTTTAAAAGAACGGTTTACTATTTCTAAACATCCTTTGTAAAACAATTTATTATTTAAAAATACCTTTAAACAAACAGTTAATCCACCTTAAACAAAATTAGTGAAATAATGACTTTGAACAATCATAAATAATAAATTTTAAAGCAAGTAATATTAAAATAATAATCTTAGAACACTTAACATAGTATAACAATATAAAACACAACTATTAAAATATAATTTAATAACTTAAAACAATATTAGTGTAGTAATAAATTCACTTTTAAAACAATATTAACATAATAATAAATTAACTTTTAAAAAATACTAATATAATAATAATAAAGATAAATAAACTTTAAAACAATATTATTACTAATAAAGTTTTAAAATATTAATAATATAACAAATAACTTTGAAATAAAATAATCAACTTTAAAATACAAAATAATTAATTTTAAACAATAATTTAATTTTAGTATAATAATTAATTTTAAATTAATTATTATATAAACACTTTACTAAAATAATAATTATATAAAACATTTATAATTGTTTAAAATTGAAATTGATTTAAATCCATAGCTTTCTAAATTTGGAAAGAGACTTAGCAATCACAATGGTACTTAAACGAGCTACTATATTATTTAATTTAACTTTCCAAGTTAACAACCGACATTTACATAATCAACACCTATGTAAATAAATTCAATAATTAACCACCACTGTTTAACATATCCCTTATTCAAAGTGGCATATCAATTATAAAAAAATAGCAGGACGGAGATTTATTCTGCTAATTAAATGTCAAATTAATTTAATCAACGGAATAGTGTTTTATTCCGTTAAACAGGTGTTTAGGTTACCATATTCCATTCATTTTAGCAGTATGGTGTCTATTTGGCCAAATAGGTAACACCAAGAAGTAAAATAAATTTAACTATGTTATTGTCCAAATTAACATAATTATTATCATGCAATATTAATTTATCATTAAATTATGCTATACGAAAACGAACAACAACTTATGTCAATGCATGATGCTCATCAGCACGAGCCTAATGCAAAAATCCGCTAGTTAAACGGATATAATATGAGTGAGATATCGCATTTTAAAGTTAACGGATAAATTTATATAATTAAACAAAATAAATAAAACAATTTCTCACCAAAATGCGTATGGGCCAAAGCCCGCTTGCCCAACTTCAACCCAAACCCACTCACAATAGTACCTTCTTCTTCACTCCATTCACAAAATACTTCTATGCACGAATACTTGCGCACGCCCTTGCACCTACACGCGCAATTCATCGACCGAATCAATGACCATCCCTACAAACCGATCCTACTTCACGACCTTACCCTACTGCACCCCTCCGATCCTCCTCCCATTGCTTAGATACAGTTCCGACCGAGCCTGCCCCCTGTTTCAAACTCGCTCAAAGTACCTCCATCGCGAGCCAATCGCGACCCCCATAAATGAATTGCACCTCACGAAACTCAGCCTCGAGCTGCTCCTCGCCAACACAAACGCAACCAAACCAACCTCGTCGCCTATCGACATCTCTATCTCCTCCAAAATCAAACCTAGGTCACCAACATCATCAATGACCATCACATAATCCCTCCGAACTTGCACCAAAAATATAACATCCCGCCCTAACTCTAACGACACTAACGACAATCTCCAATTCGAAGCGAATCGAGTGAAAGCAATTTTTGAAGTTTGTGAACGATATTTTTCCCTTTTTGAAATTTGGCGATAACTCAATCCATACTCGACGAAATCGAGTGCCCTCGATTTCTAAAAATAGTTGAGACCAAGATGGACAAGTTTCGCTTTGGTCGCTAAGGCTAAAAACAAGTAAATTGAGAGGATTTGATTTTTGAATAGAAGGTGGAGTTTCTATTTCCCATTCTTAGAAAAATTTAAAAATGGAGAAGAAGGTTTAAATGTGCAGGTATATATATGTGTACACATAAGCAAGGTACAACCCAGGCAACAAAATGATTAATGTTTTCCAATCCATTTAACAAGGTAGTAGACATGGAGGACAAGGGACAATGGTGGCTGGTAGGAGGAAGAGGAAACAAAGTTGTGTGTACTTATGTAAGAGTTGATTTTGAAAAGATTTTTGGGTACCGTGCCATACCATATCGCGCCCGACTACGAGCCCCGGTCGACCGAAAATAAAATACGATTGCATACAGAATTGTGATGCAATATCAAAACAACAATAAAATAGACAAGTTAACTTATTCCGTTTAATTTAAAAAATGCCAATGTTCGACGTAAAATACGTCAAACGAAAATTTTCTTATTCTCTAAATTAAAAAGTATGGAAAATTTCTATAAATTGAATTAAAAATACGTCATTGAAAATCAGACGATTATTTAAGACATAGATTTTATAATATTTAAAAAAAATCCCAAATCGAATATTTGAAACTAATTAAATATTTCAAAAATCAAGTGATAAAATTTTGGACCGTTACAGGAAAAAGTAGTTAGAGAGGAAATTAAAGTTCTACAACTTTAGATGAGTGTTCTAACTCACATACTATGTCTATATCGATTCTATAATGTATAGAATAATGCTCATAAGCTTATGCAAAGTTAAAACCTATTTACTGTAAATATAATTTTTTCCCCTTTTCTTTATGATCATGGAATCATTTGGAAATTTGAGTGTATATGGACATGATAGGATTGAAGTATATGTATGCACAAGTGTATGGACTCGAGTAGAAGAGGCGATAACAACTAGAATAAAGAGGGAAGGAGGAACTCGATCAAACTATCGAAATAGGACTACAGAATTCGCGACACCGATGCACTAGTGCGCATCAACCAGTCCATCGATCGAAGCGAATTCTACATCCTAAAGTTTAATATATATATATATATATATATATATATATAATAAAATAAATTTATATAAAATAAATAAAAATGGAAATGGAATATTATTTATAGTATTATATTCTAGTTATATTTTAAAGTGAAAATTTTGTAGATCTAATAATGTAAAAGATGAATTTTGGGAATGATGTTATAGATATAGAGACTGAGAATTTTAAGATTAAACGAAAATAAAAATATGTAAAAAAAATATAAATCATGAAAACAAAATCAAAAGGCTTTAAAATGCTTATTTGATGACCTAGTAGTAACATTATGAATTTATTGAAGTACTAAACAGATTTGTATATCAATTTGATTATTTCTAAGTAATATTTTAGTTATTATAAAATATTAAAGTATTTATATGTTTATAAAATATTATTAATACTTTCTAAATGATGTGTGATATTTTCCTAGAGATGTGATTACTTTTACAAACTATTGTATGTTTGTATTTTCTATGTAATGAGAAATTTGAATAAACGGAGCTATAATACCGTCTAGTATTGACCTTCGGTAATATTTCTTCGGTTATTCGATGAACTTGTTGCATAGAATATAGTGTGGATTAAGTATAATTTATGAGCATTGCTTAAATAATCGAGTAACATATGGTGGTATGGGATGTCGTAGTGATATTTGTTCGTTTATTCTCAATAGATAAATGACACTCATACAGGGATTTGTATTGTGTAAGGTGATGCTCGCTGCGGTGAGCAATGATATATATGTATGTATGTGTGTATGTGTGTGCATGTATATATATATATATATATATATATGTGTATATATATATTTATATATATTGTAACGACCTAGAATTTGACCACTTTAAAATATACTATTTAAAGTGATTTTAAATATGAATTAAGTAAGGTTATATGATTCAAACAAAATTAGATAGGGGTACGTAGGCAGTCACAAGTGGTAGTGATGCAGCCCTTAAAATAATATAACCCTTTCATGTTTATTTGTTATTGGTTGTTGTTTATCTTGTGTTATTATATCTTTCCTGCTTACTATTTTATTCTGCATTTACATTGTTTATTGAGTTCTCAGGTAAGGATAGTGTTGTCTCTCTCATCAGAGTTGTGCAGTGGTAAATTTATAGTCATTGTATTTGGTATGTATTAAAACACACTTTGTAGGATTAATAAATAAATTAATTACTCAGATAAGTTGTATAATTGAAATTGTATCCTATACATTTAATAGTGTTGAATATTCATCAAATATTGTGTATTAAGTTGGTAGTTTCCATTAGTATTTTTAGAATGGACGGATTTTTGGCAATTTTAACTGGTCCGAAAATCCGGGTCGTCACATATATATTATGCCGTGTGTCGGCCATTATTTATAGATACTATGTGTTTTTCTATCACTATCCGACTCCTCTTATGATATGGGAGTGAACCAGATTAGGTTAGTATCCATCCGAGCAGCCTCAATGCAGGGTTGCACCCCGAATCCATGACATCCTTGTTATTATATAGCTAAAAGCTCTAATTGCGATGTTTGTCCCAATGTCACATAGGCCAGTAGTCTGTTACCATTAGGGGCACTTGCAGGGTCATGACCTAGGCTTCGCGTAGTTGAGCACCTGATGGATATGAGTCACGATGCCTTTTGAGGTATCTAAGACTGTAGGAGTCCTGTTAGTGGGCACATGTATGGCTCCTGGAGTAAGCAGACGTGCTATCAATCTCCTGTCTAGTTCGTGGTGTGGGTGGTTGATGAATATATATTATTTATGTACCTATTGAGATAATGAGTATGACTATACTAGAGTTCTTGTGTCTAAAGTGTATTCAGTCCTCGTATTAACCATACTTATTTATTAATATTATATTTTCAACTACACTAGAGCGATAGCCATTATTCTGCAGATTTATGGATTTATATTATGTATATGACTTGACTTATGATTGTTTCATCCATACTCTACTTTGACGTTGTTGGAAGATGATTAGATGATTCGATTTGGATATTTCATGTTATTTCCTCACTTATGTGATATATTCTACTACATTATTAGTATTATTATTATCATTACATCACCCTAGAAATATCTTCAGACATGGTCCGACCTGTGTGTTATTTATAATACTCAGGTCAGTCCAAGACATTGCAAGACTAGGTACGCAGGAGATAGTTGGACTCACTTGGACTTTAGGAGACAAGCAGTTACATTAGGATGATACATTCTCTTATTTATTTTGTATTCTCATTCATATATATTACGATGTATTTATACAGTGGGCTAGAGACTATCATTTTGTAGACCCATTGGGATTATGTATATTAGATATATCATATTTATTCACTGCATTCTGACTCCGTGTACTCTATTGTCTGTTTTGTGTTATGTCCTGGAGACACGTGTTTATTGCTTTGTGATAACACCGTGTACATCATGGTAACTATTATATCATTTGAGATATGTACCGGTGTTAGCCCAAAGAAATATTCCCATATGTAAGCCAATATCGCCTCATTCTCCGTATTATCAGATAATATTACTTAGTGATAGTCTTTGGTAGTATAGGTATAGAGGTTGGGTGTTTCAATCTTCACTGCTTCCATCTTGAACTTTCCATGCCCAAGGCATGCGATTTGTATCACTAAGGGTAGTGGTGTAGAAGTCTAGAGCAAAAGCTCACCCGTGTTAAACAATTCTTCGGTCGGCTTGGGGATATGGATTGGAAACGCGAAGTTTGATTGGCAACGCTCAGGAAAATATTGCAATAGCACTCTAACACATGTTGAATTCAAGAGTCGATGAGCTCTAAGACATTTGTCCAATCAACACTCGAACTCGATACAATATCCATGCGATCCTGCAAAAAGAAGCTTCGGACCACTTTGGATAGCGGCGTCGTTAATGTAAATCGTGTGTTAATGAGTAACACTCGGCACATAGTTCCATCGCATGGCTGAGCTGTTTACTAGTACGAGTAGGCTATCTACATAGAGTGCATCCATTTGTCATGACAAGGAAACAAGACACACATCGTGTAGATCAAATCGCACATCACACCCTTGTCAATGTATAGAACCTGATTGGTTAACACACATCGACATCCGTCGGATCCTATACATTAGCTACACGTGACTTAATTAGAGTACATATTGAATTCAAATAATACATGACCATGATCATATATCATGATTTTGGTAAATTATAGAGCTTAGTGATAGAGTTAGGGGCATGCCATAGGGGAATTATATAATTTATTACATATATCTAACTCGATAACCAATTTTGTTTAAAATAAAATGTGCACCTTTAAGTAAAAATCACATAGCTAACTAAGAGATCTTACAGAACTTAAATAATTTTTGAATAACTTACATAACTTGAATTTAAAAATACAAACAACTTACTTAATTTACATAACTTTCTTAAATAACTTCGTAACTTAAATAACTTACATAACTTGAATTCGAAATTACAGACAACTTTTTAAACTTAAATAACTTACATAACTTTTGAAAATCACTCAAATTGTCTAACGTAGCTAACTCAGAGATCATATGCAGTGTGTCCACTGAAGTTAGTACGATACTCCTAAAAATATCGAGAATCAAACGTAGATCGTGTTAATTAAAATAGGTCTTCTTCCTTCACTACATTTACAATACTTCTGTGCATTCGAAAAGCTTTAGTAAACGTGACGTAAGTACTTTGAGTTCCAGAATCCTTTGAATTAATTTACAATTAGAATGATTATTAAAAGCTTCGTTAAGAGTAACCCAAAAATCTTGATCAATCTCCTCTTCCGCATATCTACGGTCAATTTCTCTGTACACTTTTATCAGCACTAAATAATCTTGTGAAGTCTAAGTTTTATTTGTCCTTGGAAATGTTGTGAACTTTCAATATAAAACTTTCACTTAAAATGAAAGTTCATAATTCACGTCACTCGAATCAAGTGTCATCTAAACCTTTATGTGTCGACCATCCGTGATTTTGAAACAAACAAACAAACACAAGCTGTTTGTTTCTATTTGGTGATCCACGTCACTTGTGTTTGTCTTTGCAATTGTGTTTGTTTATGAATTAAACACTAGTTTGTTTCTTTTATTTATGTTATGAATATAGTATAAAATGAAAACAAAATAATATGAATCATCACCATATAAACATCTCAAATACATAGTCTGAGACACATGTACATCATAACAATGGATACCGACATACATACATATAAAAACAAAATCAAAATACATCTAAGAAACATAAAAACACCATCAGTCTATGTGATGTGACCCAATACCACTCGTGTCATCGCTGCTGCCATTGCTGCTATCATCATTAACATCATCGAAATATGTGGATCAAGTGGCGGCAATGCTACTGCTGATGCTGTTGAATCTAAGCTTGATAATCATATGTTCAAGCCTCATATTGAGCTGCCTGAGTCTGGTCCTCTATTTAATATCGAGTCTGTTGCTGGTATAAGGCGGTTTGATACATAAGCTAAGTATAATCAAGTGTGTTTCACTCAAATGCAGTAATCACCCGTCTATCCTCATCCATGTATTGAACATGCTACGATGTAAAAAAAGAATATTATACATATATCATGGCTGTAAATGATAGTGAGCCATACAAAAATTAAACAATTATACGTACCTGATGCGGATGATATAAACTAGCTAAAGGTACACTCTGAACGTCCTCATCTATAGGATACTACAGTGGATAATAAACGACCTCACCTTGCAATGTGTACACTTTGAATGCATCCTGAGGGGGATCATGCATGGAAGGCTATGTGTACTAGGACGACGAAAGCTCAAAAGTAGCTAGTGGAACTGAAACACTACTGAAGGAGATACGACGGCTAATATGATCGTAGTTTAAATCCCGTATATAATCAGGTAACGAGTAAGCACGTGGGGCTACTCGAGTCTAGTATGCATCGAAATGTCTAGGTATGGTAAAAGACTCACTATCTACCCATCCCATAACCCTTATACTAGTAATATAAGTCGCACCAGCCTGAGTAGATCCATACATATCATCCCATGGAAACAAATAAGAAGGAATACGAACTATAGCGAACAACTACAAGCAACACCTCTTTGCTAAATACCTAATAAAAAGACATGTAAGAACCTGAAAACATACCTTAAGTCCCGAAATAGAAATATCAGATGAAAGGACATGTAGGAACCAGATGAAAATACATGTACCCTTGTACAACATGGCGTACATACATAACATGCCTAGCATTCCCCAACGATGTAATATGAGGAAGTAAATATATGAAGCATTGTTCGCTATATCAAAAAGTCGTGGGTGCATGTCGGCTATATACTCATAATACCAAAATGGGAGGATGTACCAAAAATCGAACATCTGTCTAGACCGCTATAGCACATAAGTATCCAGCGCTATATATAATATAGATATCCAAGGATGACATCACCACAGTCGTAAATATGAAGTCCATTCACATCTACCAACCCAGCTAGATATCCAAATCTAATCGTGCCTTTTTTGTTTGAAAAAAATGTAAAACCAAACAGATATAATAGGAAGGCACGTATGATAGGAGAGTGCAACTCATCAGTGTCCCTATAGTCTACTATATACCTCTATATGTAAGTGTACTAGCATCTCCTCTAACCTCATTATGGGCCAAAGCTAGTAAATATGCAAAATATGACACAAACTCCTCATATGCACTAAAGGGTACCGACAAATGGTCTGGTCGGCCAACCTCTATACCAGTGAGCATATAAAATTCCAAAGGTGTCAATCCTAAATTAAAATCTAGAAAATGAAACGTATGTTTAGTAGGTCATCATCTCTCTGTAAGAGCCTCTATTGCACAAGGGACTACATGTGCAAACGTAGGAAACTATAGAAAATCACCGAATGGTGATGCATATGATCTATCCATAATCGGCTGAGGTAATGTAGTAAAGTACTTGCTGATGCACTTATGTTAACTACTTCTCATAGCTATGTGACCGGCCTATATAAGTAATTATTTAAAGTTAACAATAAACTAATCAAATAGATAAACATTTATAATTTGTGAAAGCCATATTTATCTAATAAGTATATATTAAAAATATATCAGGGGCATCGCTAATGCTGCACTAAGTTGATGTGTCCTTTTCGGCGGCAGCTCGTACAAGAATTGAAGATCATATGTGGTCATAGTAGCATCTGGAATGGTATGAACTACACCATCGGTGGCATCGATCGTGTAACAGACAACATGTCTAGAAATTTTGATGGGTCACAACGGCATTTCGATGTATTATTGAATAAAAAAGGAAAAATGAAAAGGAGGGAAGGTAAAAGAATGAGTGAACATTAGAGGAAGCACCTGATATAGGAAAATATATTTAGGTACTTGTTCAATAACCATCTGAAGCTTAGTTTCCATTTTCCCTTGGGAAACCGTCTACGTTATATTTTGTAACAACACAAAATCTAAAATGCAACCAACATTTTGTTGAATATTTTCTTATATCGGTATAATCTGGTGTAAGGTAGTAAACTGAACACAGCAATCTAGACCTTTCAAACAAAAAATTAATTTTGTATAATCTTAAATCAAAAATTAAATCATTTCTCAACAAAATCAATAATTGATAGCTTTGATACCACTAGTTAGACTTTCAATATACTTTATAAACAATTAATTATGAAATCCTAGATTTAAATAGATAACTCATATTGATTTAATTGCGAAGAAACTAGAGGAAAATATATAAAATTGCGACAGTCATACCGAACTCCATATTTTCTTATTGAAAGGGAAGAAGCATTTTATTTGATGTTCCAAATGGACGCAAACCTTATATCCATAAAAGAGGATTGAGAGTAACTAAGGCTTGTGTAATTTGAGGAACATAACATCTTATTTATAACGTTGACAATTTCTAATTTGGTTATTAACAGATTAAAATGTCCCGGTATCACATTAATCCCATGACAACTGGATTTTTAAGCCTTTAACTTTAGTTTAAAATTAGATCACTTTAGTTAACATTTCCATCAAAAATAGTACAACATGTTTTATTTTACATATGCGGCTCATAGGTTGAAATATTTCAACATCAAGGACTTCAAATATTGTGCTTTTATAAAATTTTAGTTGATAACATGATATGCAAATATCATTACAAATAATTATTCTCTAATTCATCCATGATTCTGATTCATAGAATGATGTGGAAATATCATCCTAAACAATTATTATCCTCTTCGCTACAAATTTCAATTCATAATGTTATATGCAAATAACATTATATCTATAACATCAACTTTTTTTAATCAGTCAAAACAACATCTAGCTAGTGGAAATACCGAAACTTAACATTTTTACAATCAACCATTATACTCCTTATTATCTCTGCCATCTAACTTCCTCCTCTTTTTTGACACTTCCATCACAGTCTTGTCATCCTCCATGACCGTCATCAACACGTCCTCCTTCGTCGATGCCTCCACCATTCATCGCCATAGCCTTCACCAATCCTTTTCATAACCTCTACCACTCATCTTTGTTAAAATTGCAAAACCTTAATTTTCGAAGCTTAGTTTTCTCCTGAATTTGGAACAAAAGTATGATCTTGAATCTAAAAGAACTTGTTCTCCTTGACACTATTTTTTTCTTCTAGAACCTATCTTTAAGCCTAATTATTGTTCTCTATCAACATTAAGAATAATCCAGTGGGCGTTGTGAGGCTCTTTATTTTTCTGGGACTATGATCTTGTGTTGGTCATGGAGGAATGTGGTTGAAGGTAGTTTTAGGGTTCAGGCAGGTTGGGTTGAGACTTGTAGGCAGAAGGAGGTGAATGTACAAGAAACAAAGGAAATGAGGTGAAATAAGAAATGCATGTAGATCAAAAGAACAAGCAATGCACAAAAAAGTTAACAAGAGAAAATCTGGTACTTTTTATTGAATCACTAATAATAATTCATGTACATTGATTTCGATCATATATATTATATACATATTACACCTAGAAGACCTATATAATAGCCAATACAAATTAGAAATAATCTAAATCATATCCCACCAACAAGAATTATGTGATCAAAAGCAGCCCAGATGCAAAACTAAATAGCAGGTTGTGCACGTGCACACATACACAACATGTGCACGCCTAATTCTTCTTTTCCAGAATCAGTCTTGTGTCAATTATTGTTTCTTCCCGCTTTAGATCTCCTCTGATCTTTCATAACTCCTTGTATCTGCATTATTTAGTTGTGGTGATGTGTGAGCTTCATTTCCCAATCTGTTTGATGAAATGCCCTTCCAGTTTGATGCAGTCCAAGGGTTTGATGATATGCTTAAGTGTAACAATTCCCCTCTTAAAAAGTGACCTTTTCTCAAGGTCTAAAGTAGGAAATCGTTTTATAATATCCCAATAATCTTCCGACGTGGATTTAGAAATGGGTTTGTTTTTCCATTTGATTAGGACATGCATTAATGGTTTATTGTCTCATGGAATCATTCTTCTATCAATGATGTTCTCTAGTTCATCAACAAGTGTTTCTTTATAAGATGGGTTATCTCGATGAATAATTATATTTGAGCTGACTTTTTTCTTCAATTGAGAAACATGAAATACTTGTTGAATTAGTGCAGAGTTAGGTAATTCCAATTTTTATGCAACCTCGCTTTTTTTTAATTATTTTGAAAGGACCATAGTATTTAGGACATAGCTTTGTGGCAGGTGTAGAGCTCATTGAAATCTGTCTATATGGCTAAAGCTTTAAATATACCCAATCATTTACATTGAAATGTCTTTCAATCCTTTTTTGCATTAGTCAATTTTTTCTTTCTTTCTTGAGCAAGCTGTAGGCTATCCTTTAAAAATTGCATCGTAATGTCTCTAAAATATAAATGTTCTTCTACTTGATGAACTTCTGTAGTGTTAGGCACATATGAGAGAATGTTGGAGATTGCCTACCATATAATATTTCAAATGGCGTTAGTGTGGTGGACTCCTTCCAAGAAGTATTATACCATAATTCAGCCAAGGTTAGCCATCTACTCGGTTCACTAGGTTTGTGGCAAACAAAGCATATGAGGTAATTTTTAATAATTTTATTTGTTATTTCACTTTGGTCATTAGTTTGTGGATGGTAGGTTGAGCTATACTTAAATATGCAGCCTTGAAGATTGAATAATTCTTACGAAAAGTTGCTTACGAATAGTGAGTCTCTATCACTAATTATAGTCTTAGGCATACCATGTAATTTAAAAATTCCATCAAAGAAAACTCGTGAAACTTGTTTTGCTGTATATGGGTGTTAAAATGCAAAGAAATGTATATACTTTGAAAGTCTTTCAACTACAACTTAAATGACAGTTGTATTATTGCTTTTAGGTAGATGAGTTATGAAATCCATTGTGAATTTGTCCAAACATGTTCTGGTATAGGTAGTAGCTGAAGTAGGCTGGTGATGCAACATTTTCTGATTAGCTCTTTAACATTCATCACATTGCTTGATATACTCTTCAACTGTTTTCTTCATGTTCTTCCAGAAAAATACTTTTTATGTTTATTTTATTTTGGTGTTTTTTCACACTAACATGTCCTCCAAGTGGGGAAGAGTGTAACTCAAAAAGTATTATATTCAACAGTGATGCATTGTCATGTTAAGCAGAAATTTTCCTTTATAGAACATCAAATCATTTATGATTTTGTATTTCTCAGTATTTAAATCACCTTCAGAATTTTTTCTTTTTTGATTTCATAGAATGGGCTTAGATTAACTTCTTGTCTGAGTTCAGAGATCTAATCTGCTTGTACAATTGAAATAGAATTAATACCTGGTTATTCATATAACCTTGACAAGCTATTAGCTATGATGTTTTCTTTGCCTTTTTTACATTCCACTTGATATTCATAACCATGTAATTTTGCTAACCATTTTCCTTGAATTCCCGAGGTTAATTTCTGACAGAGTAGACATTGTAAGCTTTAGTGATCATTTCGAATAATAAATTTTTTGCCAATGAGATATTAAGACCATTTTTTGGTAGCAAGAAGCAAAGCTAGGAGCTCTTATTCATAGGTAGATAAATGCAAATTTTCTTCCTTGTAGGGCTTGACTAATATAGTTTATAGGTTTGTTATCTTAAAGTAGCACCACCCCTATGGTTGAGCCACTTGCATCACATTCTATAATAAATTCTTGCTTAAAATTAGGCATGGCTAAAATTGGTGGGTTGACAAAACAAGTATAATTTACAAAAAGCATATGTAGCTTCCTAAGTCCAATAAAAAGAATTTTTCTTAAGCATTGAGGTAAGTGGTTTGCAATCATACCAAGCCTTTAATAATTTTTCTATAATATATTGTTAGACCAAGAAATCCTCTCAAAGCTTTGATATTTTGTGGTTGAGACCAATCTAAAACTATATGGTTTTTTGTTTGTCAACTACAATGCCATTTTCTAAAATAATGTGTCCCAAATATTGTAATTCGTCTTCAGTAAATGAGCATTTGGGGAGCTTGATAACTAGTTTGTTATCTTGTAGAATTTGAAGTGTTAGTCTTAAATGCCTTAAGTGATCCTTCCAGCACCTGCTATAAATTAAGATATCATCAAAAAAGACTAAAATAAATTGCCTCGGGATTTTTTTTAAAATGCAATTCATAAGAGCTTGAAATGTAAAGGGGGCATTTGCCAAACCCAAAGGCATTACTAAAAGTTCATAATGGCCTCATGCATTCTTATTTGATGGTAACCTTATTTTAAATCAAGTTTAGTAAAGTATTTGGAACTATAAAGCTCATCTAAAAGGTCATCAATTAAAGATATATGAAACTTATCCTTTATAGTCTGCTTATTCAAACCTTTGCAGTATATACAAAGTCTCCAAGAACCATCTTTTTTTTTCTTACCATAACAACAGGGGCAGAGAAAGCATTTGTACTATTTCTGATAATACCCGAGTCAACAATTTCTTTAACTAGTTTCCCTAGTTCATTTTTGATATGATGCGAATGTCTTTAAGGGTTTAGACAAATAGGGTTTTGAATCATGAAGTAATTGATTTTTGTGATCGCATTCCCTTTTAGGTGGTAGAGAATTTGTTGAAGAAGCTACTATAGGGATTCAGAAAGCAGTAGCTTGATATTCAGATGAATATGTGGTTCATTTTGAACTGCTGATGTAGTAGATAAGAGCATGAATTTTAATTGAGCAGAATTCAGTACTTTGGTAATATTTTTATCATTCAAGTGTTGAAAGTGTATAATTGTTAATCCTTGCCATTTGTATTCCTTTCCCTTGTAGTAGAATTCAACTTGAAGCTTCTTAAAGTCAAACAAATCTCATCTAATTCTCTCATCCACTGTGTACCTAAAATAATCAAGGGAACGTTTGCCATACATCCTTAATAACTTTCATAATTCACCAAACATCCCTTAGATACAAAATATAAAAATTTCATCCCTACTTTTAAAGACCGCCTTTTTTTTCCCAAACTACCCTAAAAAATCATCGTAAAACCCTGAACCCATGCTTTTTTTATCGTAACCTTTGATACAATTGAAATCACAGTTTCTTCAACAAAATCCGAAAACTCTATAAAATCGAACAACTGAACAACCAAAATCAAGTCGAAAATCTAACACGAGGCAAAATGGGAAGATCGAAGGTGATGTATCTCAATTTCATAAGTAGTTGATTTATATTCCACTGTTTTAAATCAATAGATCTTAGGGTTTTTGCAAGGATTTTAGAGATTTTCGAGTTAGCCATGCATGTAATCGAGCTTTTTTACGGTAATACAAAGAAGATTGAGAATGCAGATGATATACTAAAAAACATTCTGT
Organism: Allium fistulosum; assembly: GCA_030737815.1. Taxonomy (NCBI): domain Eukaryota; kingdom Viridiplantae; phylum Streptophyta; class Magnoliopsida; order Asparagales; family Amaryllidaceae; genus Allium; species Allium fistulosum. Next base: position 1,359,371,463 of record CM060902.1, on the reverse strand, counting down.
AATTACTGCAATTTTTGAAAAATATTGTTCAGAAAACTATTTCCTCTCTTCAAATTTTAAGCAGATTCATATTTGTATTAAAGGTGCAATTATTTAAATTTCGCAGATAATTCAGCAAATTTTAAACGTTTTTGATTTTTTTGAAATTTTACAAAATTTGCAAATAATTGCAGATATATCTACAACTATTGCGTATAGTTGCAGATATATCTACAACTATGTGCATTAGTCGCAGATATTTCTGCAACTATGTGCAATAGATGCTTAAATTTATGCAACTATTCTGTATAGTTGCAGAAATATCTGCAACTATTGCACATATAAATCGAGTTAGCCATGCATGTAGCACATTCTTCATTTTTTTGAAATTTTACAAAATTTGCAAATAATTGCAGATATATCTGCAACTATTGCGTATAGTTGCAGATATATCTGCAACTATTGCGTATAGTTGCAGATATATCTGCAACTATGTGCATTAGTCGCAGATATTTCTGCAACTATTTCTAATAGTTGCAGTAATATCTGCAACTATTTGCAAATAGTTGCAGAAATGTCTGCAACTATTGCTTATAGTTGCAGATATATCTGCAACTATTGCGTATAGTTGCAGATATATCTGCAACTATGTGCATTAGTCGCAGATATTTCTGCAACTATTGCTAATAGTTGCAGTAATATCTGCAACTATTGCACATAGTTGCAAACATTTCTGCAACTATTGAATATAGTTGCATTTCTGCAACTTTATGCAATAGTTGCAGAAATGTCTGCAACTATGTGCAATAGATGCTGAAATTTATGCAACTATTCTGTATAGTTGCAGAAATATCTGCAACTATTGCACATAGTTGCAAACATTTCTGCAACTATGTGCAATAGTTGCTGAAATTTATGCAACTATTCGGTATAGTTGCAGAAATATCTGCAACTATTACACATAGTTGCAGAAATATCTTAATACTATATATCATCAAATTGAGCCTTAATTCAGTTACATATTCATTATAACTGCAAGTATTTAACATTACCTATCATATTATTAGATTGTGCATAGTTATTTCATAATATTTAATTTACATTTACAGAAGAACACAAAAGAAGATATAAAAGAAGGAAAAAAAGTTATGTTGGAAACATCTATTGTTCCTGTTGAACAACACCCAGGATCAAATATTCTACCGGAAAAAAGAAAAACAATAAGTGAAGGGAAAATCAAATCAACAGAAGATAATTACAGAAATAATTTGAGGTCTTTCATCGATGTTCTTCGCAAGATTAAGAATGAAAAATTGCTGACAATATCACATACAAAATATCTCCAGAATCTACCTTTCTACAAGTTCATTCATATGATCTATATTGGAATTATACCTGCAAAAGAAAACACAAAAAAATCAACGACAATAGACATAATCATCAAAGCATACAGAAAGAATTTGAACTGTTTCCAATTTGGAGATATGCTACTAACATTTACAGAGGATGATATAAGCCAATTGCTATCAATTCCTACAGAAGGTCAGCAAATCAAAACTTCTGGCCATATGAAAAAAGAGGGTAAAAGCAATGCTGAGTTTACATCATTCATCAGCAGGCACTTTAAAGGAGAAACAAGTGTCAACAAAAAAAACATAGAAAGGGAATTATTTGCAACAATAAAAGGATCATCAAAAGAAGAACAAGCAGATACTACAAAGCTTTTGCAGTTGCATTTGGTTGCAACATTTTTAATATCAAATCCAAACTCAAGTATATCATGGAATATGATTCCATATTGTGTTTGTGAAGATAAAATGCAGCAGACATCATGGCCAAAAACGATTCACAAGCATTTGATAAATCAAGTTGAAAAATATATTGACACCCCAAGGAAAATAAATGCATGCGTTACATTATTACTGGTATTAAATTTTTAATTAATTAGATAAATATCATATTAATTAATAATTTATTCTAATACTAATTGTCTTTTTTGCAGTGGTGGATCTGTGAGAAAACACAAATTTTGAAATCTGCTAAATTCGAATACAACAACTCGTATCCCTTGGCTGGCAAATGGGATATATCAAAACTCAAGCCAATAATGTTATTGACCATAGAGTACAACTCAGTAAGTATAACTGCAATTTAATTTATAGAATTATTAAGCTTTAGTAAAAAAATAGCCAGTACTTTATTTGTTTGCAAACTTATCTGCAACATTTAACAATGGTTGCAGATATATCTGCATTTGTTAGCAGCAGTTGAGCTTTTTTTGGCTGCAATTTTTATAAACAATTGCATATTTATCTGCACTTAAAACAACAAAACTGAACATAGTTATACAATTATTTACAATAATTAAAGATATATCTACTATTTTGTATAATACCTGCAGATTTTTCTGCCATTATTAAAAATATTTATGGACATACATACCAATCATAATTAAAATTATATTCATTTTTCCAATTATTCACAGTTCTTACATAATTACATACAAATATTCTTAAGCTTCAATTTTGATTGAATTATTTATTCCAGGATTTTCAAGGAGAGGAACTAAAATTGTTGAAAGATGCAGTTGAGAAAGATGAAGAATATGAAGCATTCTACAAGAAAAGAGAAGAAAAATATAAAGAAATAATAAGAAAACTTGAATTGGACAACAGGAAACTTCAAGCTGAAAATACGCTGCTAAAAAAGCAATTGAGACAAAATGTGGAAACATCATCATCCACAGAATCTGATAATATAGAGCTACAACTAATAGAAAGATCTGGTAGCAAACTAAATTCCTCAGATGAAAGTGAAAGTGAAGAAAACAAAGAAAGTGAGGATAATGAAACAGAAGAGAATACGTCATCTGGTAATACTTTCAGTAATATTTTGTTTTCCAACAAGAATGTAAAAATTTAAAATATTTGATGATATATCTGCAAGTATTCTTACTAAATGAAAAAAGCATTTTTAAAGAATAAATGCAGATATCATTGCAATAAGTATTAAAAACTGTAGCACATTCTTCATTTTTTACATAACACATTGTAACATAACACAAAATCTATAACTATGTCAAAAATATTAAAGAGTTGAATTGCAAACATATATTTCAGCTCAAAGGACAGAAGAAAATGAAAATTTAATTGATATTCAAACTGAAGACAAAACTGTTGAAGATGAATCTCAGCTAATGGAGATAGATGAAGAAAAAGAAGAACAAAAAGAAAAAGATGTTGATAATGGGGAAAAAATAAATTTTGAAGCAAAACAGAAAGACCGAGAAGATGGTGAAGAAACAAAAATAGTTGAGGAAGATAAAGCAATTGAACACGATCCTTCATCTGGTAATGCTTTGAATAACTATAGTTTTTCAACCAGACTGTAAAAATGTAACATATTTGTTGATATATCCGCAAATATTCTTCCTATTATATATTAATAATATGAAGAATAATTGTTGTTATTAATGCAACAACTGCTGTAGAGTGTAGCATATTCTTCACTTTTTCACAATTATTCACAAAATTTTTATTAACCAACAACCAATAATTGTATTTCAAAAACCAATTATGAAATATTAACCATCATTCAAATTGATTTCAGGTGAAAGCATTCAAAAATATACACAGTTACAAGGCAAACAAACCGAAAAAATATCTACTTCAGCAGAAACAAAAACTGAAGAAATCAAAGAAAAAACATTGGAAATTGAAAATCCAAAAAAAGGGTTAAATTAGCTGAAGAAGTGAATTTTCAGACTGAAAAGAAAGCAAAAAAGGAAAAACAGCCAGTACAAACCCTACCAATAATAATTGAAGAATATGAATCTGAACCTAGATCAAAAGAATTATCTACCAGTACAAAAATAAATGTCAGAAGGAGGTCAAATGTACGAAGTCTATCTGAAGAAAAAATCAAGCTGCTTGAGGACTTCTTTAATAACTCTGACCTCAGGTAAAACTGTATAATTCTTTTAGTAGCCAAGTATACCAATAAATGCTTAACTAAAAGTAATTATTTAAATTTCCTGGTTAGATATCAGCAAATATTTGAAAAATACAAACATTTACTAATATTGATCATTATATCACAGCAAAAGTGCATACTTAAATGGAGACGATGACATAATTATAACTGGAACAGCACTTGGTGAACTAATTATAGGAAGATTTCTTGATGGCCAGGTACAACTTTACTCAAAAGTACATTTATTTACAAATTTATCTGCAACATTTAATTAGACTTGCTGTTTTATCTGCAAAAACCCATTTATCTGCAATAACTCCATTTATCTGCATATTTATCAGCAATACTTCTTTAAATTTATTGTTTTGTCAGTAAAATTCCATTTATCCAAAACAATATCATTTATCTCCAGATTTTTCAGCAACATTTAATCAAACCTGTTGTTTTTATGCAAAATTTCAAGAACTTATTATTTTTTCTGCTAATCATATTATATTATTCTGTAAACAAATATACTATCACTATTTCCTTATAATAATATTTGTAGATCATTGACTGGTATTCACATGAATTGCGTAAAGTTCATCCAGAAAACTTGTACTTCAAAGTTTACGCTACTGTAAGTTTTATAATCTTCTACTGAAGAATTTGTTTAAATGTTCATCAATTCAATTGTCTAATATATTATCCTACAGACATTTCTACTGAGCAATTCAAAGAATGTAACACAAGCCCTAATCGATAATGTAGTTGCTAAAATTTTTGCAAACTGCAATAAAATGTTCTTCCCTATCCACCAAAAATCACATTTTACACTGTTGGAGTTTAATAAACAAGGTAGAATATGGATTCACTACGATTCCATAAAACCACGGCACGAAGCAGATCATCAGAAAGCGGCAAGAAAGATGGTATGTAAATTAAAAAATGAATAAATCAGAGAAAAATAAACTATTTAACAAAATCTTTGTTTTTTTATACAGAGAGTTTATGTCACTGCCTTACTAAAGAAATTGGAAAAAGGAGAGCATGAACCATCAAAGCAAATCACTTTTGCTAACAGCCCCCAACAACGTTCTGATACGTAAATACACAACAAAAAAAATGTACAAATATTTCCATATCATAGAACATTTCTTCTAATAATTATATAATACTTGTCAATCATTGCAGAGTTGATTGTGGCATGTTTGTAATGAACATTATGAAACAAAGAAGTGAAGACAAAGAAATCAACAATGAAGACCCTGAATTCTCATATGAAGCTATGGATTTACAAAGAGCTGAAATAGCACATCAAATTCTTTCTTGCAAACCTTATAGTTGGAGCTTAGAAGAAAGCTTGACACAAAAGTTTTTACTTTCTGAAGCAAATCAAAATAATTGATGTATCAAACTGTAATGTTTTATGTAAGAATACTGAAATGTATGTACATATTTGCTAAACTTATGTAGTTGAAAGACAATATTACTGTGTTACCACAATATTAGAGTATATTACAAAAAAATTTATATATAAATTTCTAACAATTGTATTCAGCATTAAAAGCACATATCTGCAGTTATCTTGACAAATGTGTAGGTAATTAAATACTTGCTCTTAAAAATTGCAGAATAATCAGCAATAAAAACATATATCAGCAGATATCTCTGTAATAATTTATTTTTTCCAAATTCTTACTCATAATAATTTCACAAATGTCAGCAAATGAAGCACATATCTGCAGATATCTCTAAAAATATTTAGCTATTGGAAATTCTTTCAACAAATACTTGTAGAAATTTCAGCAATAAAACCATATATCTACAGATATGTCCACAAATTTGTAGATATTCGAATTTCTTGAACCAGATAATTTCAAAAATGTCAGCATAACAAATAGATAATTGCCGATACCTCCATATTTATAAACAAAAATTGCACATACTTATGGATACTCTTATTTATTTCGATCCAAACAATTATACAAATATCATCTTCATATAAAAAACATTATTCACAAAAGGGGTATAAAAAGAAAACAATTATTCAGAAAAACTGCACAAATATGTGCAATTAACAGTAATAATTGCAGAAAATACTGCAACAATGATTACTCGAAAGCGAACCATGTTTAATACATTACAGACAGTAAACATCCAACCTAAGGATAGAGAAAATACCATTACAATGAATAAGAAAAACATAAACTCAACTCCATACATTTTAGCTTTCCTATATTAAAGAGAGACTACATGTGTTTCACTGAACAAGGCCTTTTATTATGACCCAACTTCTTGCATATGCTGCATCTAATAGTCTTTGAAATTTCACCGGCAGATTTTATCCTCTTAAATGCAGATGGTCGACCAGGCATTCTTCTACCTTTAGGAGGTGCTACAACAACATCTTCAATCAAAACATCTTCTTTCACAAAGTTTATAATAGGATTGATTGGATGAGAATATGCCGATCGAAAATAAACAACTTTGAAATAATCTTCAATGTAATCATAAACATTTAACTTTCCACAGCTCAAAATACATCTAACAGCATGAGCACAAGGAAAACCATAAATTTGCTACAAATTACAAGAACAAGTCCGATTATTTAAATCAACAGATTGATGAACAGGAGAATGAACTTCAAACACATGATCACTAGATTTTATAACAAACCATGAAGCTCCTTCCAAATGAAGACTTTTCAACCGATTTTCGTTCACCGGACAAACAACACTATTCCAACTATTAGCAAGTTCTCGACGATCAGAAATTAACTTCATCAACTTAACTCTAATGCTATCCAAGCATGCAGTGATTGGTAAATGTCTTTCTTCCAAAATCCATTTATTGAAACTCTCTGAACAATTTGATGACATTTCACCATAACGACAAGCAGGGAAAAAAACATTAGTAAATTTCTCAAAGGGAATTCCATTCAAAAAGTTTGTCACAGTAGAACCACCAGCATCTTTAAAATTCTTCAATGCTAAATTGAAATCATCCAAATTAGAAGCATATGCAACACGTCCAAACAAATCTATCAACCATTTCTTTTTTGATTTGGAAAATTCAGACTTTAAAGCAACTTTTAAATTATTGTTTAAATGATAAAAACAGGAACCATGAACTGAATCTGGAAACACTTTGGGAATAGCAACAAGAATACCAGGATGACGGTCAGAAATGAAAACAAACTTTCTACAATCATCTTTCAAAAAATCTTTAAGCTGTTCACAATACCAAATCCAATTATTTTCATCTTCACCAGACACAATTGCAACTGCTATAGGAAAAAAACCTGATAAAACAATCACAAATATATAAATAACTGAACAAATTGCTTAATACTATTCACTTATATTGAAAAAATGCTGACAAAACTGCAACTATTACCAAATATTACTGCACAAAAATTTTCCTTAATTCAAAAAAATTGCATACTTTTCAGCAATTTTTTATGTAAAATTGCTTCGATTTCCGCAATGATTTATGTAAGTAAAATATTTTATTTCTTCTTAATAAATATTGATGTTGCAGAAATGTCTAATAATTATTGCAGATATTGATGCAATTATAAATTAATGTACAACATACCTTCATTGCCATTTTTACCAGTAGCAGCCATCAAACAACCTTGAGCTCTACCCTTCATAAAAGTAGCATCAACAAATATTAAAGGCCGACAAAATTGAAAACCATGTGCACAAGCTTCAAAACCAATGAAAACCCTCTCAAATTGACGAGTATCATGATTACACTCCAAAACTACTTTACTACCAGGATTACTTTCAATTACAGCATCACAAAAAGACTTCAAATGGTGATAAGACATCATATCACTTCCATGTAAATCTTCTAAAGCCAATCTCTTCCCACTATAAGCAAAATAATACTTCAAAATGATATTATACTCAGTTTGAAATAGGTTAATAATGTCCTTTGTCTTCATTAACGGATTAGCTTGAATATGATCATAAACCAACAACTTAATCAATTTACTTGAAACAGGAGGATCATTAATATCATGAATTCCAGCACCACAGGTATGTTCAGGATGAAATCTCTTTATAACAAAATAGCCCGGAAGATTAAACTTAACAGAAGCATGAATTCTGAAAGTACATTTTGTTCGAGAACAAACAGCCGTAACTCTTTCCTTATCATTCTTAACCAAATCAAGCTTATACCCTGTCTTAATACTATATATCATCAAATTGAGCCTAAATTCAGTAACACCACTTGGAAATTGTTGACCAACACCCGTAAAAATAGATTGATTGGAATCATTTCTTAATAACTGCCTGAATTGAATATTAGAATCACCGGTACTAACAAATGAGGAATCACTGCTACATGTAACAGCATCTGATCTAATATTGGTAGCTGAAAAACTAGAAGGAACAACATCAACAAAAATAACAAAGTAATCCTCACGGTTATGAGCAGCCAACAACAAAATAGATTGAAGATCAAAATTAGTTTCAATATTCCTTCTCAATTCATCTCTAACATAGTACAATTCAAATGACATTGAACTCAATTCTGTCCATTTACCAGAAATAGCACTTCTCAACATAACAACCGAACTATCAAATTGAAGGCGTAACGAGAAGCTATCATATCCAAACTTCAACAGCACAAGCACTCCAGCATCACCAGGAACACTTTAATTTTAAAAAAACATAATTACAATTATAAAAAAATAAATACAAAAACGCAGGATATATATATTATATGCTGATATGTAAGCAATAATTATAAAAAATTGCAGACAAATCAGCACATAAAATAATATTTTAATACTTAAGCAATATCATTTGCTGATATGTAAGCAATTTTTATAAAAAAAAGCAGATAAATAAGCAGAAGTCTGAGCTTAAACAAATAAGTGAAATACGAACATTACTTGCTGATATGTATGCAATAATTGTAAAAAATTGCAGATAAATCAGCAACAATTAGTAATTTGTACCATTTTCACCATACATATTCAAATTATTTGCGGACAAGACTGTAAAATACCTACAATAATTCCAGACAAATCAGAACTTAATCAAAGCTAAAAAAATAAATCAACGAACAGTACCCTATACATACGCATTAATTTTTCAGATAAAATAAACAATAGAATACTTGTAATTTTCATTTACTTCAAACAAAAAAAAAACTAACGAAACAGAAATAACAAAATTATAAACGAATATCGCAATATCATTTAAAAACAAACAAAATCGATTACAAATCCAAACAATATTTTACCTGGAAGAAGGTAAAGCCATGATTCCGAAATAATATCTTAAAACAATGATCGAACTGAATCAGAGTTTAAAACTTGAAATCGAAATCACAACCACCATAAAAAATTAGCGCGACATGTAAACAGGGGTATTTATGGAATAAATTGAGGCAGAAATAAAAACAGGGATCGGAAATATAAGTTTTCAAACGGGAGGAGTTTACGCGGACTAAGTTTAATTACAAGGACGTGGGCCTAATTTTCACAATAATCAAACAACCTTCCATTGCTAGCACTAATAAATCAATAGGCATTTTTGCAACCTTGACATTTCAATAGAACTCGTATACATATTTCATTGCCTTACAATATCTGGCCATTGGCAACTTGCACTTCATATTTCTTGCTTGATTTCTTTTCAAATTTAATTTCTACACTAAAAAACTGTCAATAGAATTGTGAGAAGATTCAGAATCAATTAAACATATAACAGTTTTATTATTAATACTACCCTTGATTTTTATTGTGTGTAAAGTTAGAATACCAAGCAATGCATTAATAGAAATTGATAAAAGTGTATTTTCTGGTTCTTAAGATAATTTCGAGTCAGGAAGTTCTAAATTGTCATCGGTGGTATCATCTTGATTTACTAAATCATCTAAGTCCATAATGCCTTCAAGAACATATACCTGGTTAGTTTTTCATGCATGGCCAGAGTGATAGTTTTCATTGCAACCAAAACATAAAATTTTCTTTCTTTTGTCAAGTATTTCTTCCGGTATTAGACCATTAATTTTAGAAATAATATCAAAGGATGCATTTGCATTAAAAGATTTTGAAACCGTAGTTTGATTACTGCCAGAAAATTTCTTTATAGTAGATGAATTATTTTTTAAACAAGTTTGCCTACTATTTTTATTTGCACTTAGCAACTCAGATTCAAAAGTTTTAGCCAAGGTTAAAGCTTCATCAACATTAGAACCTTAAACCCTCCAAAAGCTTTTTTAACAGATGAATAGGAGTTATATTATCAATCATACCTTCAAGTTGCTCAAATTTGTTGACATAAGCCATAAGTGAGGTGGTTTGTTTGAGTGAGGAGAAGGTATCATATGACCTTTCTAATTCACTAAGATTAAATTGTACCTTAATTGCATTGGAGAAAGTAGTCCGTTGGTCGCAGTTTTGAACATTATGAGAGAACTAGCTGAACCATTGCAAGGCTTCTTTTTCTAAGTGAAGAGAACAAATATGTACTCATTCTTGAATATCAGTGTTATGATATCTGAAAAACCGTTCTACCCATCTCAACCAATCCATCACTCTATCTTCACAAGTGAATGTAGGGACATCTAGTTTAATATTTAGTCTAGCCATGTCAATTGATTGATTTGCGTAGAGGTCAGTGGTTCTTGAAGGGGTATTGCAGTCAAGATTGATGGCATAAGATCTTTGCAATAGTGGAGGTCTACTGTTTGGTAGAACATAGACATTAGATCAATGGAGTGGTGTAGTTATTGGGGGAGAAGAGAATGATCTTTGCATGTCAACCCTAGATGTGCTTTCTTGCATTCTCTGATTTTTGACCTCCTTAAGTTCTACAAACAAAAAAATTGACATCATTTGTTGCATTTGTCATTGAACTCTTGAGTGTTCCTGAGAAATTCTGAGTGGTTGATGCTATGTCTTCAGTTTGTTGTGATAAATATTGAGTTGTTCTTTCTAGCTTTTTTAATGACAGTGAATTCTATTATTGATTAGGTCTTGTCTTTGCCATAATTTAGGCAATGTCATCAGAAATTGCAAAGTCCAAGGAACAAGAAGCTTCTTTACCTGCATTAGAATTTCTACTCAATGAAAGATCTAACTAGTGAGGGTCAAATTTTTGTTCACCAATAGGCTCTGAATATACCAAAGTATGTGGCTCTTTATTTTTCTAGGATTGTGATCTTGTGTTTGCCAATGGAGGAATGTGTCTGAAGGTGGTTTCAGGGTTCAGGAAAAGAGGGTACAGGCAGGTAGGGTTGAGACTTGTAGGTAGAAGGAGGTGAATGCACAAGCAACAGAAGAAATGAGGTGAAATAAGAAGAATATATGCATATCAAAAGAAGAAGCAATGCACGAAAAAGTTAACAAGAGAAAATCTGGTACTTTTTACTGAACCACTAATAATAATTCATGTACATTGATTTCAATCATACACACACATATTACACCTAGGAGACCTATTCAACTAACCGTTACAAGTTAGAAATCATCTAAATCATAGCCCACTAACAAGAATTATGCGATCAAAAGCAACCCAAATGCAAAACTGAATAAAGAGTTTTTTTTTTGAAATGATACTTAGATACAATATGTCACTACTGGAACAACAAACCACAAATCATGTTTCAATAAATGTTCGAATCACGCTACGCAAGTTTTGAACTTGTCACTTCCCGCACTAAAGTCGAATCACTTAACTACTGGGACAATGGTGTTTGTCACTAAATAATAGAAATAATAGATTGTGCGTGTGCACAACATGTACACACATAATTTTTCTTTTTCAGAATCCGTCTTGTGCCAATTCTTGTTTCTTCCTGCTTCTGAATCTCCTCTGAACTCCTTTTATCTACTTCAACCAATTGTGGTGATGTGTCAAGCTTCATTTTCCAATCTGTTTGATAAAATGCCCTTTCGGTTTGATGAAGTCCAAGCGTTTGATGATATGCCCAAGCGTAATAGGCCCGTACGTTTAAAACTTGTATTCTTATGCATAGAAAGTAAGTTTTGTTAACGGTTTACATATCTTAATTTCCATGTCAACTAATTCTTAAAATCCGATACAAGGATCGATGCTATTGAAAGAAAAGTTCTGCTTATTTATTTATTTATAATAGTTTTCAAATCTAAATGCATCAAGCTTTTTGTTTGGTCACAAAAAAGCTAAAAATATTAGATAAATTAAATGTGGATTGCTGCTTTGGATACTACTAGAGCACGTAGAATGCATCCATGCCAACCAACCTTTCTTGCTTCCATTTCTTCTCATTTTCTTGTTTGTAGCAAGTACTGATTCAAGAATGATAATCTTGTAGATTATCTGTACGTTGAAGTCATCCTATAGGTTAACAAGCTATCAAATTCAGTAGTTATACATGATTAATGCCGTTGTCCAAGAATTTATCTAAAAATAAGAAATAAAATCAGTCCAAAGTCTGGATTATTGAGTAATACTGAAGTCCTTTCAGAAATGAGTGAAATTCTGAGATGCAAAGTGCTAAAATAATAATAATAATAATAATAATAATAATAATAATAATAATAATAATAATAATAATAATAATAATAATAATAATAAAAAGGGACATGGAGGACAGGCAATAAAAAAACACTGAGGATGTCTCTCAGATCATTCCCTTAGAGCGTTGCTAGCCTCTCCATAAAATTTCTACTGGTGATGGAGTCCAAAGTTGAGTTTTCCTTTTCCTGATTAAAACAATAAACAGGTGCCTGCCATTTAGAATCTTCAAGCACAGCTCCGACTTCAAACGTTATTACATGAGCAGACATCCCTACATTTTCAAGCCATATTTTGATCAGCCTTTAGTGTGTGCATGTGTAAAGACAATAGAAAATTGAACTTACGATGTAAGATGACCCCCTAAATTAACATTTACTGCCTTTAATGATGAACCTTAATGATGTGGGGAATTCCAAAAGGGGCCTCTAGAGTCAATAATTCAAGGTATGGTACCTACATGTAATAATATATGGTTGTTCTATTTAAAAAAGCTGATAAAAGTATTGAACTATAAATTAGCTACAAATTTTATCTAATTCGAAAAAGAAACTGACATATGTGTAGTTTCCTGTCATTTTCGGATTTTTAAAATATCATACCTGCATCCTTTTGAGTAAACTACAAAATATACATAATTTCGTGGCACAATTGCTTTATCAAAACCAACTGTTCGGGATTTTTCTGAGGATAATGAAAAGTGAAAACTTAAATCCATCTGAAGCATTAGAGACGCTCTAAAGAGCAACAATACCCAATCTTATTCCTTCCAGTGTCCAAAAAATAAAAATATCTTGTTCTTTTTATTTGACTCCTTTGATTTCTCTTGTATTTCTTAGTTCAGGAACCTAATTTTCATCCTAAATACTAGGAATCTAATTAATGATATTTACTGCTGTTTCAATGGATTCATCACTTATACTAGTACTTCATATCTGATTGACATTTCAATGGATTCATCACTTATGCTGAAGTATTATTTACAGACCAGACTAAGGGTGCGTTCTTGTGCAAGCGAACGGGACACCCGAACGAGCTTTCTGAACGGGGCACGGACAGAGAAAGTTCAACAAAAGCGGAATACATTGGGACAACGAAAGGGGAGCGATTGTTCATATGAATTTATATATTTATTTACTTGAAATTGTTTTAATTAGTTTTAAGCAAATATTAATAATTAATACTAAATTATAAATTTAATGTGAAAATTGGAAAATTAAGGAATAATTACATTTAAAAATAAACTGGTACACCGGAGTTTAAAAAAATTACTGCAAACATAAAAGGAACACACACAAAAATAATACACTCTTAGAATTACGGACGAATTTGTTGATCAAATATTAATGTTATTAAAGGTTGATCCTCAATTGCTCTATCTCAACATTCAACCTACTTCGTGCATTTTCATTGTCCAAAACAGTGAACAATTCTTTTTTTTCTTTCTTTTTCATCGGAATTCTTAATGCACCGACAACATCAATTCTCCAAGCGAGTTCACACGATTAGCAAGAGCAATATACGATGAAGATGGTCCGGTAGAATCTACACTGCTTTTATTGATCGTTGAATTTGGTCTTGCAGTAGTTTTTGGATTTCCAATTTCAGACCAAGATTTCTTCATCTAGCATTCATACATCACATCCAGGGCCGGCTCTGGCCCAAGGCCACCAAGGCGGTGGCCTAGGGCCTCCAATTCTTTGGGGCCCCAAAATTTTAAAAATAGATATATATAAAATATGTTATCTTCTAGTATTCAAAAGATCAATTAGCTTGGTGGTAAAGTGTTTGCTATTACACCCGAACAACCAGAGTTCAAGTCTCATTTTAGTGTAAATTTTTGCAACGTTCTTTATCTGAGGGCCTCTAAATTTTATTCTATTACACTTTAATAAAAATTGCCTTGAGCCTCCAAGTGCTCAGGGCCGGCCCTGATCACATCAATAAGATTATTCATGTTTTCTTGGGTATCGCATCGATGTCTTCGGCCTCTTCTAATATGATTTCTGGCTCCAAAAGACACTCTAAGATTCACCTTCGCTGTAAGAAAAAAATTGAGTAGGCTGTACCTGAACATCTTCCAAATTGTTGTACATTGCATCAAATGCCCAAGTTTGATTGATAGATGGTTGGCCAATATGAAAATATAGGCTGATTGATGCACATTTTTAAAACTTCCACATTCCTTATTGACTCTCTTCTATATTTAAAAATAGAAATGTCAAACTCTTTAATACGATCGGCTCACCATCCCTCGGTATAGGATATGGTTTCCTAAACAGAATCTCAGTCCATCCAGTTTATTCACTACAAAAGAATATGAGTTTACTGACGCCATAAACGGCGTCAGTAAATTAGCGTCGGAAAAAGTTTCCCAGTGCCATGTAGACGACGTCCATGGGGTAGTTTGCCTCGCCCAATTACCGATGCCAATTCAACGACTTGTCGACTCCTTATTTCCAACGCCATACCAAAGGCAATTTAATATATTTGTTGATGCCACGCTGACGCCCATACCGACGCCAAAATAAATTCCAAAATTGGATTTTCCGATGTCATACCGGCGTCATGGCTGAACATTTCTGCTGCATTTCTCACTTCAACCACAAATTTATATATAAATGATATTTAATCACACAAATATGAACAAATAATATCCAACATACACATATTCAAATATCAATATATAACAACATGTATCCAACATCACAAACATCAACGTATACAAATATCCATCTAGATAAACATAAATTTATACACAAATATCCATCATCACAAATATTCATCCAACATCATAAATATCCAACATGCACAAATCCGACCGGAACTACAAGATTCTGGCCATCTCGGTTCGATTTTGACCGAAGGCGGGACGAGATTAAGCCAAAATCTCGTTCTACTGTCGTTTTAGTGCTGTCGATATAAAAAAATAAAAATAAAAAAGGTCTGAATTGCTGTAATGAGAGGAAAAGAGGGGTAAGAGAAAATGGAAAGAAGAATTGAATCCAACAAAAAAAACTTGGCTCTTCGTTCGATTTCATCGTCTTCTAGCCAAAGATCGAATCTAGCCAAAAAATCAAAATTGCTTCGTCGTCTTGGTTCTCGTCGTCGACCTTGGTGAATGTTTTTATCTCATTTTCGTTTTTTCCTTCGTTTGTAGTTGAGTCGAGACAGTAGAGTTGTGATTTTAGGGTTAGGGTTGATATTGGATTTAAAATGAATGGATGGGCGGAATGTTAATGGCCTTGGACTTATCTTAAGACATGTTTAAATGTTCATCCATGTTTAAATGAGTTGGTGGGCTGAATGACAATTATTTAGATTTTCTATATTTAAATGGACATGGCTTGATTCTAACTTATATTTGAACTTCGTTTAGTATATCGTTTATGTTCATCTATGTAATAGTGTTGTATATTGTATCATTATCTTTTTTAGACAGTATTTTGTATTTTATTTACAACGTTTATTATTACTTTTCCACTAAAAATACAAAAATCGGATACCAGGATCTAAATTTGAACTAAAATCGAACCTTCCGAAATATCTGAACTGATCGAAATCAAGAAATTTCAAATGACCGCGACTGAGACTGAAACTGAGTTCTTGAACCTTGATACAAACAATATCCATCTATACATGTCTACATAAATATCCAAACATAAATATACAAATAATATCAATACTAACTAATCTCCTGCACATTGACCAACATCATCATCAGAAGAAATGTCTACATTTGAAAATTATTGCACCAATGCATCAGTGAGTTTTTCGTGTTTTTTCTCCTGCTTACCAACATGTCCTCATAAGCGTCGTTTTTCCTCTTCTTCCACATCACTTAATTTGGCACCCCTCTCTAATAATGATCACTACATTTTAACCAAATTTGTTTTCTAATAACAAGAATTTTTTATTTTAACTATTGCATTTGTGTATACTATTGTAGATAAATGTATCAGACTTTGTTTTTATTTTTCTTTCTATAAAAAAGGTAAAATCCTTAAATTAATCTATATCTTACTCAAATAAATTTGTTTAATTTATTGAACAAAATGTATAATTTAACATATAAATTTGTTTAATTTATTAAAACAAAATGTTTGTGTGCATATAAATTATTGAAACAAAACGTAATATATGTATGTATATATGTGTGTGCGCGCGCGCATACGTGAAACATGTTCGGATTCTTCACACACATCCATGAATGGAGATTGTAAATTTTTAGAATAACTGACCATATTGAACAAGGCTTACCGAACGAAGCAAATGCTGCAAAACCATCTGTACACAAACCAAGTCTAACATTATGTGATTTTTTAGCAAATCATGATAAGTCCTATCGAAATGTTTCCAAGCTTTACCGTTTGGATGACATAAGATAGCTTCATCTCGTTATCGTTCACTATGTATCACATGTGTTTCGTGGTAGCAACAAATGCATATAACCTTTATAATCTATGTGTAATTGGAAAATAATACATTCTGGTGAAAGGTAAACCTTACCATTGACTTTTGTCGACTTATATCTAGATTGTTTATAGAATTTAAACAACGTTGGATTTTATTTTTCTTTCAATGAATCATGCATATGCTTGGACTTCATATAGTAATCCAAAGGCAAAGATCTTTTTTTAAGTGAGTACCAATTCTCTACAAACATATTGTCAGATTGAAGCATTTCTTTACACAAGTAAGAATTGTGTTCATTAGGTTTTCTGATGTATTGTATTCGGATTTTAAATGTATTTATTTATTTTAAATTATTTCTCAGTAAATATTAATGATTAATATTAAATTATAAATTAATGTAAAAATTGCGAAATTAAGAAACAAATACATTTAAAAATAAACTGTATACTAGAGTTAAAAAATTACAACAGAAGTAAAAGGAATTCAAAAAAAGAATACAAACTCTATGGATTTGGGACAAATTTGTTGATGAAATATTGATGATATTAAAGGTTGGTCCTCAACTGTTCTATCTCAACCTCCAACACCAATGCTTCAAGCATTTTCACACGATTAGCAAGAGCAATATATGATGAAGATGATCCAATAGAATCTAACTGTTTGTATTAATCGTTGGATTTGGCCTTGCAGTAGTTTTTAAGCTTTCGGTTTCTGATCGAAATTTCTTCATTTGATGTTTGTAGATCACGTCAATAAGATCATTCACGTTTGCATGTGTATCATATCGACGTCTTCGGCCTTCAATACGATTTTGGTTCCACAAGACAATCCAAGATGCACCCCTGCTGTAGGTAAAAATTGGGTAAGTTGTACGTGAACATCTTCTAGATTGTTGTACATTACATCAAATCCCGAGTTTGATTGATAAATGGTTGGATAATATGGAATCGTGGGTGAGACTGATGTGCTTCTTCATTTTCCGTACAAGTGGACGAGAATGCAGTGAATCCAATGGCATGTGACCTTGAGATATTATTTGTAAAACTTCTACATTCTCTATTAACCCTGAAGTGCCAAACTCTTTGACACAATCAGCCCACCATCCCTCGGTACTGGATCTGGTTGCCTGAACAGAACCTCAGTGCACCCAGTTTTATTCACTACAACAATAAACTTAGCGTTGGAAAAAGTTTTTCAATGCCATGTAGACGGTGTCCTTAGGAAGGTCTACTAACGTCATTTAGGTGCTAGTTTTCCGACGTCAACTCGACAACTTGCCTATACCTTATTTCCGATGTCATACCAACAACAATTTAACATATTTGTCGACAACACCTTGACGCCATACCGACGCCAAACTAAAATCCCAAAATTGGATTTTTCAACGTATTGCTGACATCATGGCTGAAGCAGTTTTGCAGCATTTCTACTACATTTCTCGCTTCAACCACAAAATCATATATAAACGATATTTAATCATACAAATATAAACAGATAATCTCCAACATACAGATACTCGAACCTCAATATATAACAACACATATCCAACATCACAAATATCAACATACACAAATATTCGTAAATCCATCCAACATGTACAAATGTATCCATCAATACAAACAATATCCATCCATAAACGTCTAAATATTCAAACAAAATCCAAACATAAATATGCAAACAATATACTAACTAATCTCCTGCACATTGAGCAGCATTATCATCATCGAGTTTCTTCTCCGACTTATTGACATGTCCACATAAGCGTCAATTTTCTTCTTCTACATCACTTAATTTGGCACCCCTCTTTATAACGATCTCTACGTTTTAACCAAATTTGTCTTATAATAATAAGGAAAGTTTATTTTAACAATTGTATTTGCTTAGTATAACTATTATAGATAAATTTATTTGACTGTGTTTTTTAGTTTATTTTTTACTAAAAAAATGCAAAATCCTTTAATTAATCTATATCTTACTCAAATAAATTTGTTTAATTTGTCGAACAAAATGTATAATTTAACATATATATATATATAGGTATATGTATATATATATATATATGTATGCGTGTAAATGTTTAATTTATTGAGTGATCTTATGAAATGTATAATTTAACTTAAATATTTCTTTAAATTATTAAAACAAAACGTAATATGTACACACACATATATATAATATTGAAACAAAACGTAAGATATGTATATACAATATTGAAAAAAAAATAGTGTGTGTATATATATATGTATGTATGAAACACGTATGTATTCTTCACACATCCACGAAGGAAGATTGCAAGTTCTTAGAATAACTAGTCATGTTGAATAAGGCTTACCGAACGAAGCAAATGACGCAAAACCATCTGTACACAAACCAAGTTTAACATTACATAATTCTTTAATAAAATCAGGATAAATCCTATTGAAATGTTTCCAAGCTTTAGCGTCTGAAGGATGACAGAAAACACTTCCATCCCATTGTCATTCACTATGCCATCACATATGTTTATGTTTCGTCGTAGCAAGAGATGCATATAACATTTGTAATCTAGGTGTAATCGAAAAATAATGCATTCTGGTGGAAGTACACCTTACCATTGTCTTTTGTCGACTTATATCTAGGTTGTTTACAGAATTTACAAATCAGATTTTATCTTCCTTCTAATAAATAATGCGTCTACCTAAACGCGTGTCAATTATTTCATATAGCAATCTAAAGGCAGAGACCTTTTTAAGTGAGTACCAATTTTCCGCCAACACATCATCAAGTTGAAGCATTTCTTTACACAAGCTAATAATTGTGTTCATTAGGTTCTCCGATGCGTTGTATTCGGATTTAATAGCGATTAACCTATATGTTGTTGACAATTGTATTATTTTACAGCCTTTATAAAATGGTTGTTTTGATGCCTTTGATAAGTTGAAAAACTTATTTGCTTTCAAGTTAAAATCTTCCTTCAAATATGGTTCATCGGTATACATACTTGGACCAGTAGCATCATCAACCATTTCAGTCATTCTATTTTCTACATCTATATTTCCTTAATAGGGGTTGCATCACAATCTACATCCATATTTATAGTCTTCTCTTGTACAATGTGATCATCTTCCTTTGAAATATCCATATATTATAGCTAGGCATAAAACAATATTGATGTAAATGTAATATTAAAATATAATATCCTATAAGTTTCAACCAACGACATTTAAAACACGGACATCGAACTTCTTTCATATTTGCTTTATTACAAAATGCCACTTTCATGAATGCTTCTACACCATTTCTAAAGTGCAATGGTATCGTTCCTCTTTTTTTACCTTTCATGTACATTCAATATCGATCTTTCAAAAAATCCATTTTTTATATTCTCTATATAAACAAAAAATAAACTATTTTTCACGTGATGGTATATTATTCTTATTTTCTTTAATAAAACCAAACATTAATAATAACGTTACTATCATTTATTTAATAACAATTTAAATTTTATGACATTATTTTTATTATTAATTTTAATAACATTATTGCTAATTTTATTATTAATAATGTAATAGCATTATTAATAAATATATTGTTTTTGTTATTAATTTTAATAACATTATTTATTTTATATGCTATTTTCATTTTATTATTGATTTTAATTAATAATAGAATTCTACACTTTTCTACAAATGATTTTAGTTATCAATGGAATTCGTAAATAATTTCAAAACTATATAACCAAGGGATTTCTGTACTTTTTTAATGGCTAGCCCATCTTACTTCCATTATAAACACAATGATATTTACATTTTGTAAATCATTTCAAATCGAACGATTGATAAAATCTCAGCAACACTTACCCTTATTCTTCGTAGTATACGCAAAAGAGCATACACAAGAAACAAAAAGAAAGTGTTATTGTTCACCGTTCAATTTAAAATATTGATCTAAGAAATATAAATATCATTGTGTTTATAATTTGTCCAATTCTAGGACAAATCTGACAAATAATGTGTTGGATAAAATATCGATTTCCAATTTAATTAAAAGACGAATATCTATACAATAATCATATACGGTACTTATTAGATGGAGTCAAACTAAACATCTACGGGATTTGATTAATGATACTGTATCAATAACAATGAATTTATCGAATGTTTCCAAAATAAAACCAATGATCAAATCATATATTAACGATCATGCCAATGAATTTATATCAATAATCATATACCAACGAACAACACCAACGAATCCATACAAACAATCATACACAAAGTTAATCAAACCAGAACATTGAGTAAAACAATAAATATAGCATTAAATCATACCGACGGCGGAGGGCATGTGTGAGGCGGAGGGTCGTGCTTGCTTGGGCGTGGCATACGCAGGTGATGCGGCGACCGTGAAGAGGAGTCGGGGTGGTGTTGCGTGGCGGACGGCTTGACGATGAAGGCGAACGGGATGGGTCAGTGCTTGTTTAGGCGGCGACATCGGCTGGTTGATGGAGTCGCAATAGTTTTTTGTTCGTTTTTTTGTGAAAATGAAAGGGGTCGTTGGTTGAAGACATGGGTATGTAGATATGGAGGCAACACCCTACTGATGTAGTGCCGACACCGTATTTTGGGCATCGGCTAGGCATCAATAAGTTTTTCGTAGGTAGTTAACTACTATGACTTATCGACACCGCGCCGACACCATATTATTGACGTCGTTCGGCGTTGGTAATGTCAGGTGCGTATTTCACACTTTCTCTAGTAGTGATTGCACAAACTTTGCCGAACCATCCACTGTTTCTTTAGTGTTTCATATTTGTGTCAAATATGTTCGTCGGTTACCTCTAGCTTTCTAGGACACTTTGCAAAACTAGCATTAGAGGTATTACTTTACTATGAAATTCTATATTAGTATCAACTTAATATCTATGTAGTTAATATCGGTATCGACTACGTATCGATCAAGTACCGATGTGTTAAAATATCATGATAATATCGGATAATATCGGAAAAATATCGGACATGTGTAGAACATGTTATAAATGATATTGTACTTTGTTATAATGTTATATTAATGTTAAGTTTTCAAATATTTGGATAAATAATGCCAAATTACTATCAAAGACTGATTGCTTACAGATTACAATTTGCTTACTGGAATATTCTATAAATACAAATCATGATATATGCTCATAAAAAAAGAGAAATTGGTATACTATACATCTTTGTTATTTCCTTTATATTTATAATATATTCATTATTTCTTCAATCATCCAATGATCTATACTGCTTTGCTAAATTTTTCATATTTATAGTGTCGACGTTTTCATTTTTCACTTAATTTATTGAATAAGCAATGTTGATTTGATACCATTTACCACATAGCTCATTCTTTATCGATATGTCAAATATATAACCTTATTGCTCTTCAACTTTTAGTTCTTGATGCATGATAATAACTAATAAAATGAATTTTCATAAGCTAATTTACTAATTAGAAATTATGAACAAAAAACAACTAAAAAGAGAAGCAGCTCTTTCATGATCTTGATTTTAGTGGTAAAGTCTTCACGAAAAATAAAACATAAAAAACAATGGAATAAGTAGAGTTTTCTTTATTGGAAGATTAATGAAGAAGACTAAAACTGTATGGTTACAACTGAAAAATTAGTGCATTGGTATTTCTAATATGATCTAGATATTGTCATTCACCATATACAAAAAATAAATATTGAGAATGTGAAGATATATATTTGTAAATACATTTTCTCCTGTACACATAATAATGAACGATATTCTTAAAAAATATCAGGTATTTCACACTAAATATCGAAGCAGTATATCGACAAATATCGGATGATATATCGATAACGATATTTTAAGCGATATTTCGAAAAAGTATCGGCTTAGGAGCGATATGAGATATATCGACGCTATTATCCGATATTAACTACATACCTTAATATACTACCCTAAATCAATATTATTTCATTAAAAATCAATTTTTGTTCAAGGCTTTCTAATGAATCTCAAAATTGATATCTTAGATAACATTCTTGGTATGTTCATTCAAATCGGTTTTTGTTGGATTTTACCTGGACTTAGGGCTGTCAATGGATACTCGAAAAATCCGAAGTCCGTCCGCATCTGTATCCGAAAAAAAGATAATATCCGATATCCAAAAAACGGATGCGGATATGGATACTAAGACATCCGCATCCGAAAATTATCCGTCCGGTCTTTGTCAATATCATAGTACAAATTGTGTGTATTTTATTATAATGAAAGATATTTATTTGTTGTTTTATCAAGTTAATAGTTTATATTATATA
The DNA here is from genome assembly GCA_030737815.1 of Allium fistulosum. Taxonomy (NCBI): domain Eukaryota; kingdom Viridiplantae; phylum Streptophyta; class Magnoliopsida; order Asparagales; family Amaryllidaceae; genus Allium; species Allium fistulosum. Next base: position 1,359,348,282 of record CM060902.1, on the reverse strand, counting down.
CATTTAATGTTTATTAACCGCTCAAAACTGTTTATTATCGCCATATTTGTTTATATTTAACACTTTTATGATCAATTGGATTGAAAAAATGTATGTTAAACTTAAAATTTATATTTATATTTCTTGATTTATTGGTCGTTAGCGGATATGATAATTATCCGATATCCGTCCGTATCCGCGGATGCGGATATCCGATATCCGAAAATCATTTCGGATGCGAATGCGGATATGGCATTATCCGCATCCGAAAGTATCCGTTGACAGGCCTACCTGGACTATATTAGACTACATCTAATGACTAAGAAGTTTCTTATCTTTCATTCTCTGATTGTTAATTTTAATTAGTCCTAAATTAATGAAAAAGTTTACGTCATGTTTTCCTAATTTTATTGTATTCAACATTTAAATACTTTTAGAAATATATACAACTGTCTTTTAATAATCTTATAAACTAAACTTTTAGTAGAAAAAGTTATCTTATTGGATGGAGTAACATGTGTAAAATCTTGATAGCAACAGCCAGACTCTATTCTTATTGCAAATTGAGTGTGCTTGAATAATAGAGTACCAGCTAGGACTACAAACGTTGGTATGATATTGGAGTTTTATATAGTAGTAAAGTAGTTAAAAGTAGCAACTTATTTATCTAGATGACAAAGCAAGTTCAATCTCGGTTGAATGCCTCTTGTTTACCAAAAAACTGTGTATGTGTCAAGGTGATCCACAATCACATGCTTGGACGTTTATATGTTGTAGCCGTTAAATTTTGAAGCTAAAATTTAAACAACAAAAAATTAAACTCACAAAATATATATAAGGCAGTGAACATTGAGATATTACACATGTGGTTCACCATTTATTAGAGCTTTCTAACATGTTTTGAATGTCTTTAGAGGATTACACTTAACATCAAAGTCAAAGGATATTTATATCATGATAGCTAATTATGTGCTCAATTGAACATTATAAGACATAATCAAATCCATTTAAGGTTGTTTGATTCGTATGCATAGCACAAGTTCACACTAGTTTGAATGAAAACTCACATATTATCATAGAAAAACCAACTAACATGCCTTCAGAAAGTATTTCAGTACATCCAAATAAACCAAAAAACCAAGTTTTAAATCTCCTTCATCTCACTCGATATATCAGCCCGAGATTTTCTACGAAATCTGAAATTTGACAGCTTGATCGTTTATCAGAGTTTTATATCTCCTTCATTTCAGTCAAGATATTAGCTTGAGATTTTCTCCAAAACCGAGGTTTGAAACAATGCTAAAAACCCATATGGCCACATGTAACTCAAAAACTCATCAATCTTATTTTGACCCAAATGACTAGCATATCAACCACTTCAGTATGCCTATTACTGGTTGTAATGCTAGAACTGCTTAAATGAACTTGTTTCTGATATGTCTAAAAGTATAAATTCAGTTTAATCGGTTTTGGTCCAAATGTCCAAAGTTTTCAGTTCAGAATTGTGTCAGATGTTCAAGTTCAAAAATATGCAGTTTAAAAGATTTCGAATAGCCAGATTGCTACAGTAATTTCGGCTACAATGTTTTATTTTTGGATTTTTCGAGAGCAAAATATAGTCGAGAGTAAGGATTTTACATGAGATTTATATCTAAACACGCTTATATTATTTCATAAATATACAAACATTACTCTCTTTATAATAGCACATATACTTTCTTAAAAATACAAACTCAAAATCAATCTCTTATTACACACATATAATATTTTTATGGAATTTTTTTTTCTGATGCTCTTCCAATACTAAACCCCTCCTTTTATAGTTGGAGATTCCTACTTTCCTTGCTTGCATAGAGTGTTAAGCTTGTGAGAATAGGGACAAGTAGGTAGTTGTGAGTGGAGCTTAAGCTATGAGGTGTTGAATTCTTTTCGGTAGAAAATGCTAAGAACTGGGTTGGTTGAAAGTTTTTAGAGTAATGAGTTGTAATATATATGTAACCATTTGCCGAAAACACTATAGGCTTATATTCTCCAATTTCGTTTTCAAGTGCTGCGATTTCTTCTTCAGTAAGCGTATCGTTTCCTCCCATTTGGCATTGGAAGTATTCTTCTCTTTGTCCTTCTAAAACAAAATATTCTTCTTGGCACTGAATTCTGACTGGTCCAAGTTTAAAACTCTAAAAAACTTTTGATCATTGTCATCTTGTTGGTATAACTTTCATATTGAGAAAGAAAGTCATATAGCAAGATTGTCTTGTCTTCATTAATTGAACAGCAAATTACAATGTTAATTGCTTCGGTAAAAAATTCATCGACGGCCTGATGTCTTTCTTTTTCTTTGAGAATTTCATTTTATCAAATATTTTGAATTCGTGTTAGAGGTGATTCGGTGACCTTGTGAAGTTTCCAAATTTGAACTGATGGATAAAGACGGGCATGTTCTTTATATTTGGGAATATCATTAATGACAATATATCCGTCTTTATCCATTAGTCCAAATTTGGGAACTTCATAAGGTAATCGAATCACCTCGACACGAATTCAAAATATTTGATAAAATTAAATTCTCAGAAGAAAAAGAAAGACATTAGGACAGTAATGAATTTTTTACTGAAGCAATTAACATTAGAATTTGTTGTTCAATTCATGAAGACAAGACAATCTTGCTATATAATTTTCTTTCTCAATATGAAAGTTATACCACCAAGATAATAATTGTCAAAAGTTTTTTAGAGTCCCCTAAACTTGGATCGATCGGAACTCAGTGCAAAGAAGAATATTTTGTTTTAAAAGGACAAAGAGAAGAATACTTCAAAGAAGAATATTTTGTTTTAAAAGGACAAAGAGAAGAATACTTCCAGTGCCAGATGGGAGGAAACGACAAGCTTAATGAAGAAGAAATCGCAGCCCTTGAAAACGAAATTGGAGAATATAAGCCTATAATGTTTTCAACAAATACAACAAATAATTACATATATATTACAACTCATTACTCTAAAAACTTTTCAACCAACCTAGTTCTTAGCATTTTCTGCCGAAAAGAATTCAACACCTCATAGCCTAAGCTCCACTCACAACTACCAACTTGTCCCTATTTTCACTAGCTCAACACTCTATGCAAGCAAGGAAAGCAGAAATCTCCAACTATAAAAGCAGAGGTTTAGTATTACATGTGTAATAAGAGATTGGTTTTGAGTTTGTATTGTTAAGAATATTACATGTGTAATAAATTCCATAAGAATATTACATGTGTAATAAGAGATTGGTTTTGAGTTTGTATTGTTAAGAAGAAGTATGTGTGCTATTATGAAGAGTGTAATGTTTATATATCTATGAAATAATAAAAGCATGTTTAGATATAAATCTCGTGTAAAATTCTTACTTCGAATAATATTTTCCTCTTGAAAAATGGACAAATAAAATTAAAAAACACTGTAGCAAGGCCGAAAGTACTGTAGCAATCTGGCCATTTGGAACCTTTTTAACTGCATATTTCTGAACTTGAACATCTGGCACAATTCTGAACTGAAAACTTTAGACATTTGGACCGAAACCTATTGAACTGAATTTAGACTTTAGACATATCAGAAACAAGTTCATTGGAGCAGGATTGAAGCAGTTCTAGCATTACCTGCATCTCTTTTTGCGTTGTTTCATTTCATTAAGTGGTACCTCCAATTTGGAACCGGTCGAGACTAAAGTTATTACCTTTAGAATAGTACAACAAAAAGTCTCTTATAATTAATGAGATTGTCTGTTAAGTGTAAACAGAATAGTCCTAAAAATATCTCTTTTGCTTCTTTTGTATCACTCTTATTGTCTTGTAGAATGAAGAAAAAGGTGACAAACAAATGAACATATGATCAAATAAACTTTTGACTCGCCTCCTGAATTCTCATGTGTACGGTAAGTTAAAACTTATATTAGTTACAGGTTACAATTGTAAGTAGTGAACATTTATTCTCATTCTAAGATTTATGGCAAACATAATTCCAATTAATTTTCACAAATTATTACATTATTCTAGATTGTAATGGTCGTAAATTTAAGATTGTAATGGGCGTAAATTTATATAACACGCAAACTACAATCACCACTGACCCTTTATCTGAAAACAAAACATAAGCCTCAAATCCTCGAATGCGTTGTCTGCATAGCCAAAATGAACAGAAATTAATTAAAAGCATACCGGTATAAAAACGCCAAAAGACAGGCCTCTTGGTAACAACATCTTCATAATACCAAATGAAATCGACCTTCTCCCAAACATCACACAGAAATCCATCGACCATCTCCTGCCCTAAATAGTTAGCGCCATCAAGCCAATTAGGCCGCAAAATGCCGACATCAAAATGCAGTGTGCGGCATGAAAGAGGGGAAGAAAGCGTGTAGTAGAAAGAAGTGCCGTTGTTCCATTCTAGGTCGTATAATGGCGGGCCATTGAGTTGCTTTTGGATGATGTTGAAGTTGCGACCGTTAGGGTAGTCGTACCATAAGTCGGTTACGGAGTATGAGGTTGTGGAGTTCATTACTAAGATTGAGTGGAATTGGAGTGGCCATGGATTTGGAGCGGGACTTTGAGCTGAGGAATTTGGAGCTGTGAAGAAGAGAACGAGGAGAAAGAGGATGAGAGTTTGGGATTTGGCTGAGTGGGTAGAAGCCATTATTAGGTACACGCTTGTGTGCATAGAACTAACGGTTTAGCCTCGTAGAAAGACCAAATAGAAAGTGAATTTTTTTCAATTTGGCCCACTTTTAAACAATATTGCAATTTTAGACCACTTTACAAACTAATTATAAAAAGAGACCATTTTTGGTTTGCTTAGCGTCACGTTGGTCAAAATTGTACGGACGGCATTTCAAATGTTTGTATGTTCTGTACACTTTTTCCATTTCTTTTTTTACTTTTACATCAATGGAAAAAAAAAATATGCGACATTTGAAATATCGCATGTACACGTTAGCCAACGTGGAGCTGAGCTGGCCAAAAGTGACATATATTTGTAATTAGTTTGTAAAGTGGTCTAAAATTGTAATATGTTTTTAAAAGTTGACCAAATAGAAAAAATTTCCAATAAAAGGGAAAAGTGGGGACATGTTGCTTTTTCTACGGCGTATTTATTTTACATTCCTCTCTCTTTTGAATACTATTTTATCAATTCCTCTTTTTTATAATTCTTTCTCTTTTATATCTATTGTTTCTGAATATTAGAACGACTGTCAATACGTGCATTGCATATGGTTGCGAGTTATGAAAAATTATAACATGAACACTTGTTAAGATCGGTAAAATTATCAAGATATCTCCATGAATTACACCTTATTTACTGAAAATAAAGATGTATTTTATAGAAGGAAATTATGATGACCTTAAAATTTAGCTTTTATAATTATAAGGATATATGCCAAAATTTCCTCCAATAATAGTCTTCCAAATCAATAATTAGAAAATATTTAATGGGTATAGATATATTATTACAATTAATAAGCATATGTATAATAAAACCTTCCTACGGAGAATAAAACAAAAGAGGTAATATTTAACACAAGTGTAAATATGTTGTTAATTTTTCTAGTAAGTATAAAAATAAAGTAGAAACTAAATTAGTGATTATTAACTAATACATCAAGATGGACTCAATACAAAAGATATATAGTAAAAACAAATATTTGAAATTAGAATGTATTTAAGTTTAGATATCGCTTTAAAGATATTTAGCCAGTAACTAGAATTTCAATTAATGAAATCTACATGTTGTTTGTAATCACAAATATAAATGAAAAATGGTTAGATGAAATAATTATTTAGCAGTTATCCATTTTCTTATCTTCTAAACTGGAAAATTATTTAGTAGTTTCCCATACAACAATTTACTACCATTCCTTAGTGTTTTTATAAAGCCACCTCTATAAGTCAATAATGCATAGCACAAATAACTTTATTAAATAATAATGGCAATTGTAAAATTGATAATGTCTACAATGGCGATGACGACGATGATGATTATGCTCGTTATCATCTTCTTTAGTTACTCCAATCGATGGATTCTCTAATGATGGTTCATGCCTGGGGAAATGCCAAGAGGAATTGAAGCTTTACCTAAGCAAAAGCGGAGGATTTTCTCCACATGGGATTGCAATCATGCATGCGAGAGCCAATATGTCAGATGCTTGTTTTTTTTTTGGAAACGAAGTTCAAATTTCTTTATTACTCAACTACTAATAAATTATTTACAATTAGTGCAAAATAAGCATCCGGGATTATTTACATCCACCTCAAAAAAAAAATATTGGGCTCATAGTGAACAAAAGAAACCCGACCCACTTGCAGCCCAAACCTGCATTCACACCGCCTTAAACCAAAGAAAGTTTCTAGATCCTTCAATGCAACTGCATACTTTCCTTATTCCTCACCTCTTCTTCAGAAAACTAAAAAATGTCGGATTGCTTTTCCTCGAAATCTATTTGAAAATGACATCGTTCCATGTTCCTAAAAATTAACCAAGATCCAACACGTATTAACAAGCTAATTCCACTTTCTTCATGGTCAATTTCCAGTTTTGATGGATCTACTTAGTTCTATAGTAAATTTTAGTAGATCTTGTAACGACCCGCCTTTCATTCCACAGAAAGATGTATCATGAATAAAGAAAGAAAGAGATAGAAGAAGAAAAGAAAGGAAAGAAGAAACTCAACACAAGTTACACAATCAGAAATCTCACAGCGGAACGAATGAAGTATAATATATCATATAGATATTACATAGTCTCGTATACATCAGAGTTACATAACTTATTCATCTCATATTAGACAGTTATAAACACCTGTCTATCATACAACTCAAGTACATCAATACAATACAGACAGAACTCTAACACAGCGGAACCACAATATATCTAAACGTTGAAGCCTCTTGCTCCATATCTCCTCCAGAATTCGTCAAAGCTAACCTGAATCCCTTGACTACTCATACATAATATGAGTACCCAAGAGTTTAATAAACCAGAAAATAAACACTTGGGTCAGACATGGGTCTGGTGTGAGTAAACGGGTTAAAGTTGCTTAACTTTGAAAAACCTTTGAAAACAAAAGGTATCTCGTAAGACTCCCCGCACATAAACACGGAAAAAGTTTTTACCTTATGATAACCAAAACATTGATAGGAAATCCAGTTATATTATAATAGGGTCTAGGGTTTTCAAGTAAAATACAGAAATAGCTGGAATACTTACATCTCACATTCCAACATAGTTGGGCACAATCAAAACGTACGACACTTATTGGAAATTGGATTCCATACAATGGCAGGGCTACTGGGGTACCGCCCATCACAGTACGGGGCCTAGATCACCGTACCGAGGATCACTCCCAATCCCTTGCAACACAAGGCCGAAACCATCCCTTACTGGATAATCCCGAACAAGACAACCCCGCAGTTGGCGCGACCAACCACACACTAAGCCGAATAAAAAGGAACCTCTAGACAGGGGAAAATCTCGTCCTACTTGGATGCTACCCACTTAACCTTGATGCACCTCCCCTGTTTTATCCATTCCCGGTTGATGAGGCTTGAGGCTACGATTACCTTTATAGAACACATATCTTAGAATGCTCATCATCCACCTGACGATGTTCTGAAAGCATTCAATCCATACAAGTCCGCTCCAGGTTCAAACGGAACCGAAGGCATTATCTCGTTACACTCATTTTGGAATCACCCTTAGAGTTAACGACAATAACCCTTGAACTTTGAATCTTTATTCTCGAATCTGAAAGTACTACCTCCGTTAGACTCGTATTGGAATCACCCTCGAAGTCTTAACGACCATAGCCCTTACACCTCGAGTCTTCACTTTACTTGAGATTCACGACCTAGTGTTTAATTTGGATCGATGTGGTATTCAGATATCCAAATCTGGAAACCCGATCCCGGTCTCATCGAAATCCAAAACGTATCTTTTAAGGCCAAGTTGTTTTAAAGTTAAAATAATTCAATGCAATTATCTATATACACATGGATAGATAATTCACAATATCACAATAGATAATTCATATTATCATCACAAACAGATAATTCACATTTATCATCATACTTCAACCAAAGCATCCATATCAAACAACATTACTTATCTCATACCTGAGAACTCAAACCATGTAAAGCATCCAATATCAACAGCATCCATAAGCAATGATTTATTAATCCTCATTCTATAATTAATTTAAAATGAATTAAATTAATTACTTCATCTCTAATTAATTTAAAATAAAATAAATTAATTACTTCATTCTATAAATCCTGCTTATAACCATTAATTAATTACAAATCAATTAATTATCCTTTAATTATCCATCTTAATTAATCATCCTTGATTAATTATCCTTTAATTGCATTCAAGTAATTTATACTTTAATTAATTACTCTAATTAATTATCCTTAATCATTTATAGCAATTAACCTTTAATTACTTCATTAATTAATTATCCTTAATTAATTACTCTTTAATCACTTATTATTGATTAATTAGTTTTATTAATCAACCCATAATTACATCATTAATTATATTAATTAATGATCCCTAATTAATCTTAATTAATTATCCTTTTTAAATTAATTACATTAAGTAATTAATCTTTAATTAAACCACATTTATTAATCACCTTTGATTAATCTCATCCAGTAATTAACTTCCCTTAATTACTTCATTAATTAATTAATTACTCCTTAATTTATTATATTTAATTAATCCCTTGATTAATTACAAAAAAGTAATTAAACTCAAATTACTTCCATTAATAAATCTCCTTTAATTAATTATATCCAGTAATTACCTTTAATTACTTTCCTAAGTAATTACACTTCATTAATTACATTTAAGTAATTATACTTATCAAATCACCAAGTGATTATCTTAAATTAATTAAACTTAATTAATTAATTTATACTTATCAAATTTATTTAATTAATTACCTTAAGTAATTAATTCCTTTAATTACTTTCATTAAGTAATTATACTTAACCAATTTCATAAATGATTATCCTTAAACCATTCACATTGATTAATCTTTAATTAATCTTATTAATTAATTATATCATAATTAATTACATTAATTAATCAATTATTCTTAATTAATTACATTAATTAATTAACTTAATTTAATTACCTAAATTAATCACTTCTTAATCACTAGTTAATGTTCCCATCATTAACTAACCATTAATTACTTACTCTAAGTAATTATCTCATCATTAATTAATTAGTTTCAGTAATTAACTATCTCTTAATTACTTTTCATTTGAAAACATTTTGCAAATCAATTATATAATTAAAAGATTTGAAAACAATTTGCAAATCAATTTTATATTTGAAAGATATAAAATTTTCTTTAAACAAAACAAATCTTTAAAAATTATTAAAGTCCTTGAAACTCATTCAAACTTGTTTAATAATTTCCTATTCTTAAATTAAACATTTCTTTAAAACAAATTTATTTTAAATGTATTTAAAAGCTTGGTTAAATATTCCTTTTAAACTAAATTATTTCCAATACACATTTAAACTTGTTTAAATATTTCTCTTTGAAAACAAAATGTTTAAATAACTTTAAATAAAAATTTTATCAATTTAAAACTTGGTTTTATTTATTTTTAAACTTGAAACCATTTTGCTTTTAAACAAATTATTTAAAATACTTTAACCTTGATTTGCTTTGCTAAGAAAAAACTGTTACAAGTTCTTTTAAAAACAAGTATTTGATTTTTACTTCACATTTTAAAAAAACTGACATGTTTTATTTTTTTTAAAATCTTAAACCCAGGCTCGAAACACTCACCCGAGCCTTACACTCAAACACCTGAGACATTCCCCGAGTTCCACGCAAAACCCATCTGCTTTGAGTTCTCCTCACAAAAACTTGAGAACAACTCCGAGCTCTCCTCTTCTTCCCTAAAACACAAACGAACCCAAACACCACAAACGTGCACGTGCACGTGCACGACAACCCAGGCCTTCTCCGATCATCGCCTCCGATCATCGCCTCCGATCTCGACCACATCCTCCTTCGCCGACAACACCAGACTTACACCACGACTTCCCGCTTCTATCCCTCATCACGCGATCAACTCCGATCCACCATGGCCATCGCGAGAGCCTCTTGAACATCATCGTTCCAAACTATCTCTGGAACCCTAGTTCGCCGTCCCTCGACCACCACAGTCACCAGAAAAATCCACCTCCATTTTTCCAGAGAACCTCACCACATTGGCCGCCTCCAGACCAAACGTCATCCAACTCGATCACGCCGATCACCAGAATTTTGCAAATTCCCAAATCCCGATCATCCTAGAAATTCCCAGTGATTATCGAACTAAAAATCATTTAATGTCTATTAAAAATTGTGATTTACAACCACGAATTCATTCATGCAATTCAAAACAGAAATTTAATTGGTTGATTTTTAACATATATATATTTTCACTGTTGTACCCATTTTAAAAATTATCTGTTGAATTTAAAATCCTGAAACTATTTTTATAATTAACAATACACTGCTATAATCAATTTTTATTCAAGGATCCAAGCTTAAATTTTAGTGTATTAGGAGATATGAGGTTTTGTTTGTTGTTTGGGAACTGTAATCATAACAGAGACAAGAACATATAATTACAGGCAAATATATTCATATACACAGAGCCATTCATATATATATATATACATGCATCTACACACATGAACACATGCAACCATATTCTACAGAGATTCATCACAGACATTTAAACCAAATCACAGATTTTAAAAACTGTTTTTAATTTAGATGTTTACTCACCTGAAATGATCAGAGTAACAGTCTTTGTTCATGTTTCCAGGATCTGTTTTTCCTAAAGCTTGATTTTGATCTGGCCTATGAATTTGATTTGTTTATTAGGACTGTCACTTGAATCATCTAAATGTTGAGTTGATCTTTACTGTTTGAATTCAGGTTTGAAACCTTGTTGAATTTGAAAACTAATGTTGTATTGATTTTGAATGCACTTTGTTTTGGGTTGAAATCTGAAGTTGTTGCTGAGTTCGAACTTGTTAAAATTTTGTGACACTATATGATGGAGAATTGAAGAGGAGGAATGTAGCTTCGTGTCAGAGAAGACGGTTCACAAATCGGAGTTCGGAGGAAGGAGATAGGAGGGATGATGCTGAAGTTCTGATGTAGGTCAGACGTCTGGTTGAGAGGGCCAGACGTCTGATGAGGTTCAGACTGTTTCCAAAGAACTCTTTCAGACGTCTGGTCCCTCTGGCCAGACGTCTGGTCCTGTCTGGTTCTGCTTTCCAGAACCTGGCCTCAGACGTCTGGGATAAGGGGCCAGACGTCTGAGGCGGCATTCTCTTGTTTTTCTGGGCCGAGTCATTGTGATTTGTTGAAGGGGCAAAGTGGTCTTTCGCCGGGGGTTTTTCTCTATTAGTATATATTCTCTATTTCAGATTTAGGAGTGGAGGCTGGTCATTTTCTATTCAAGGGTTTAGTCCTCCATTAATTAGGGTTTTAGGCAAAACTCTATTTCTTCAATTCTAATCTCCTCAAACAGATATTCTTATTGAATAGATCATTGTAATCAATCTCTTGTACTCTTCTTATTTGGTGATAATAAAAGATCTCTCTCAAAGTGGATGTACACTAACGCGACGTTAGTGGAACCACTATAAATCGGTGTGTGATTTACTGTTTTCGTTATTGCTTATCATATATTGCTTGTGGTGTTATTGTGATCGTGTTTGTTTTGGTGTCATTGAATTCTTCAAGTGTTTGGTTGTTTTGCACTATCTATCACGATCTAGGTTTTCCGCGTGCGTTTGGGGATTAGTGTTTGAGCGGTCTCGATCGAAATCCACCATAACATTTGGTATCGGAGCTTTGGAGTTGGTAGGTGGTTGTTGAAATGCCGGAAACAGAAACCTCTGAAAATTCAATGGTTGGTCCAAGTAGTATAGCGCCGTATGTGCATGGGTCGTATGTGGCGTCGGGATCGCAATTGGTTATTGACAAGTGGAATGGTGATAATGATTTTGAAAAATGGCAATGGAAGATGAAAGCGGTTCTAAGGAGGAATCGGGTACATCGAGTGGTGTTTGATACTCATTTGTTGCCGGCGGACATCTCGGATGTCGAGAGAGAGGAAATGGAAGAGTGGGCATTTACTACACTTCAACTTGCAATGGGAGAGAATGTGATCTCCGAAATTAGTGGTGAGACCACCGCTAAGGGAATTTGGGACAAGTTGGAAGAATTGTATATGAAGAAGTCTCTAACTAATCGTTTGATCTTATTGCGAACGTTTTTCACCTATAAGATGAAAGAAGGAACTTCGCTAAAGGCACACTTGAATGTGTTTGATGATTTGCTAATGAAGATGAAGGCGGTGGATTTGAAGATTGAGGAAGAGCAAAAGGCGATGATATTGTTATGTTCGTTGCCGGACCGTTATACGGGTTTCTCAAATAGTTTGATCTATAGCCGGGATACATTGACGTTAGATGATGTCAAGACGGGTCTTCTTAGTGAGGAATTGAGAGATCAAATGAAGGAGTTGAGTGTTGGTGGTAGTAGTGCCGGAAATGGTCAAGGTTTGTTTGTGGAGAAGGAAAGATATGTGAAGAAGGACAACCGGGGGCATTCAAAATCAAGGAATCCCGGTTGGAGAGGAAAATCAAAAGAAAGGAAAGGCAAGTGCTATATTTGTAAGAAACACGGTCATTGGAGAAATGAATGTCCGGACAAGGAGAAGGCAAAGAAGGAAGTAGAATCTTCATCTGTAGCGATGGAGAGTGAAGTTGGTGAGGAAGACGTAGATGTGTTGACGGTAGTAGCATCGGATGTTTCCGGTAGTGAGTGGGTGCTCGACTCGGGGGCGTCGTATCATATGACGCCTAATAGAAATTGTTTTTCTTCTCTTGTTTCTAAAGAGGGAAATTCAATTATTATGGGAAATGGTGCTATGCGTAGGTCTCAAGGCATTGGTTCCGTGCAAATTCGAATGTTTGACGGGGTGGTTCGTACTCTCACTAATGTACGCTATGTTCCGGGACTTCGAAAGTCTCTTATCTCTTTGGGGCAATTGGATTCTCTTGGTTGTAAGATCACTATTGAGAGTGATTGCTTACGGGTTTCGAAAGGGGCACTTGTGGTCATGAAAGGTGCTAGGGCTCATGGTGTTTATTTGCTTCGTGGAGAGACCGTAGAAGGTGAAACTTGTGTAGGTGTTGATAGTTCTCGTGGCTTGGATGCGACAAGGTTGTGGCATTTGAGGTTAGGTCATAGCTCAGAGAGGAGTTTGGAGATTCTTCGGAAAAGGGAGATGATCAATGGTGAGAGCTTTAACAAATTGGAGTTTTGCGAAGAGTGTGTCTTGGGGAAGCAAACAAAAGTATCATTCGGTGAAGGAAAACATGATTCACGAAATGTTCTTGAGTATGTGCACACGGATGTATGGGGACCGGCACCGGTAGCTTCTTTGGGAGGAGCAAAGTATTATATTTCCTTTATAGATGATTTTTCTCGGAAAGTTTGGGTGTATGTAATGAAGGCTAAGTCGGAGGCATTTGCAAAGTTCAAAGCATGGAAGGCTCTTGTTGAGAATGATAGTGGTAAGTCTTTGAAGGTTCTTAGGTCCGACAATGGCGGGGAGTATGTTTCCGGAGAATTCTTAGAGTTTTGCAAGCATCATGGAATTCAGAGACATTTTACTACACCGGGAGATCCGCAATCAAATGGAGTTGCGGAGAGGATGAATCGTACTCTACTAGAGAAAGCTCGATGCTTGAGATTGACATCGGGTTTGTCTAAGGGATTTTGGGCCGAAGTTTTGTCAACCGCGGTGCATATCATTAATCGAATTCCGTGCTCGGCTATTGATAACAAAAATCTGGAGGAAGTGTGGAAGGGAAAGAGTATTGACTTGAGCTATCTTCGTGTCTTTGGAAGTCCGGTTTATGTGCATGATCTGGGTAATGATAAGCTTGAACCAAGAGCTTTCAAGGGGGTTTTGCTTGGCTATACGGATGGAGTGAAAGGCTATCGGATTTGGAATCCGGAAACGAAGAAGGTGACAAACTCTCGTCATGTTACTTTTGATGAGTCGGCATTGTTCAAGAAGAATGAGAGCTCATCAGATATTCCGGTCTTGGTTCGTGATGAATCGAAGGAGAAGGAAATTATTCCACCATTTCGTCCAAGTGGTAGAGGTAGAGTAGTTGAAGATGCTTGTGAAGAAAATGCGGTTGATGTTACATCACAAAGTCCACGTGGTGCCTCTAGTAGTGTTGGTGATGTACACGAGCCTAGAGAAGTTTCGGTTCAAGGTGGAGCCAAAAGGAGTTTGGGCGAAAATATTGCTACTCGGGTTGGTCGTCGTCCCATAAGACCACCCGAAAGATATGGTGATTGGAACTATCTTAGCTTTTGTGATAAGTTGGACTATGCACTTCATGTAGTCCAAGATGAGCCTTTGGACCTTGATGACGTCATGAATTCGAGTGATAGCTCGAAGTGGATTTGTGCCATGGAGGAAGAGATGCAATCATTGTTGAAGAATCGAACTTGGAGTTTGGTTCCGCTTCCTAAAGGAAACCGTGCTATAGGGTGCAAATGGATATACAAGGTGAAGGACGATGGAAGATACAAAGCTAGGCTAGTGGCTAAGGGGTTTGCACAGAGAAAGGGTATGGAGTATGATGAGATATTCGCACTAGTCGTGCGTTATACTTCTATACGGATATTACTTGCTATAGTTGTTGTTCATGACTTGGAGTTGGAGCAACTTGATGTGAAGACCGCCTTCTTGCATGGTGACTTGGATGAAGACATTTACATGGAGCAACCTCAAGGTTTTGTTGTAAATGGTAAGTCAAATATGGTGTGCAAGTTGAAGAAATCACTATATGGGTTGAAGCAATCTCCTAGACAATGGTACAAGAGATTTGATCATTTTATGCTTGAAAACGGATTCAATAGAAGCATCAAGGATGCTTGTGTGTATTTCAAGAAGTTGGGAAATGATTGTTGGGTGTATCTACTCTTGTATGTGGACGACATGCTCATTGCTTCGAAGGACAAGAATGAAATCAACAAGTTGAAATTACAATTAAAGTCGGAATTCGAAATGAAGGATCTTGGAGAAGCAAAGAGGATATTGGGCATGGAGATAGAAAGGAATCGAAAGCATTTTGAGTTGAAATTGACTCAAAAGGAGTACATAAAGAAAGTGCTTTGCCGGTTTAGCATGGAGAATGCAAAGGTGTCAAATACACCTTTACCTTTGCATGTGAAGCTTTCGAGTAAAGGGTCACCTATCTTGGAGAGAGACAAGGCTTATATGGCAAAGGTGCCATATGCAAGTGCGGTTGGAAGCTTGATGTACGCTATGGTGTGTACAAGGCCCGATATAGCAAATGCCGTCGGGTTGGTTAGTCGTTTTATGTCTAATCCGGGTAAATCGCATTGGGAAGCTGTGAAGCTTATATTGAGATACCTTAGGGGTACGTCATCTTATGGTCTTGTTTTTGGCAGTAGTGGGAAGAGGAGTTGCAACTTAGTTGGTTATTGTGATTCAGACTACGCCGGTGATAGAGATAGGAGAAAGTCAACTTCCGGTTATGTCTTCACACTTGGTGGTATGACCATAAGTTGGAGATCTAGATTGCAGACCGTAGTAGCTTTATCCACTACAGAGGCGGAGTTGATAGCCGCGGTGGAGGCGGCGAAGGAAGCACTCTATTTGAAGCGATTGTTGTGTGACTTGGGTATTGAACACGATAGCATTAATGTTCAATGTGATAGCCAAAGTGCTATTCACTTGGCGGAGAATTTGGCGTTTAGCTCACGGACGAAGCATATAGAAGTGAGGGAGTCATTTTTGGTAGCCATGGATGAGGATAAGCAAGTATATCTTCGAAAGGTGCACACAAAGGAGAACGCGACAGATATGTTCACTAAGGCATTGCCGGTTGGGAAGTTCGAGCATTGCTCGGACTTGATTCGCTTGGAGAAGTGCTAGGTGCCACGGGGTGGCACGGTTGAGAGAGATACTTGTGTAGATGAGGAAGAGTATTGGTATGAGATTGTCGTTCTATCTTCTTGGTGTAGTGCTAGTGTACACTCCTAGTGATCTTGTCTTTGGTGAGACGGTGTTGGATGTTTTCAACATTTCATTGGCGGGTAGGGGCTTTGTGCCTGAACTCGTTGATAGAGTGCAATGGGGGGCGGCTTTGCCAGAACCCGTTGGGGAAACATTCATGTTTGGTTGAAGGTAGAAGTGTTGGTAGTTGGAGCTATCGGTTGTTGATGGTATGGTACCATTGGTGTTGGAGATGGATATAGTGTCAAGGTGGAGTGTTAAAATTTTGTGACACTATATGATGGAGAATTGAAGAGGAGGAATGTAGCTTCGTGTCGGAGAAGACGGTTCGCAAATCGAAGTTCGGAGGAAGGAGATAGGAGGGATGATGCTGAAGTTCTGATGTAGGTCAGACGTCTGGTTGAGAGGGCCAGACGTCTGACGAGGTTCAGACTGTTTCCAGAGAACTCTTTCAGACGTCTGGTCCCTCTGGCCAGACATCTGGTCCTGTCTGGCTGCGTCCAGTGAATTCCTTCAGACGTCTGGTCCCTCTGGCCAGACGTCTGGTCATGTCTGGTTCTGCTTTCCAGAACCTGGCCTCAGACGTCTGGGATAAGGGGCCAGACGTCTGAGGCGGCATTCTCTTGTTTTTCTAGGCCGAGTCATTGTGATTTGTTGAAGGGGCAAAGTGGTCTTTCGCCGGGGGTTTTTCTCTATTAGTATATATTCTCTATTTCAGATTTAGGAGTGGAGGCTGGTCATTTTCTATTCAAGGGTTTAGTCCTCCATTAATTAGGGTTTTAGGCAAAACTCTATTTCTTCAATTCTAATCTCCTCAAACAGATATTCTTATTGAATAGATCATTGTAATCAATCTCTTGTACTCTTCTTATTTGGTGATAATAAAAGATCTCTCTCAAAGTGGATGTACACTAACGTGACGTTAGTGGGACCACTATAAATCGGTGTGTGATTTACTGTTTTCGTTATTGCTTATCATATATTGCTTGTGGTGTTATTGTGATCGTGTTTGTTTTGGTGTCATTGAATTCTTCAAGTGTTTGGTAGTTTTGCATTATCTATCACGATCTAGCTTTTCCATGTGCGTTTGGGGATTAGTGTTTGAGCGGTCTCGATCGAAATCCACCATAACAGAACTGCTGTTTGTTTGATTCTTATTATAGTTTTGATTTTCTTTTGAATTTAGAAAAGATGGAGAGAAAAAGAAGATGGAGGAAGAAAAGATTTGAACTGAAATAATATAATCAGGTGATTTCTAAAACATTATACTTATATTTCATTTAAAAGAGAATTTTACCACCTATTTCACTTTATTACAAATGTCCTTGCATATATCCATTTATTTACAAGTGTCCAAACTTGTTTTATTATACTTACAAATGTATTACTCATTTATTACTAAGTTGACAAGTGTTTTAAACTTGATATATATATAAATTTCTTTTTTTTGGCAAGGCCGACGGGGTTGAATGTACCCCGACCATATATACATAAATTTCTATTTTACACATATATATATATTATGTATTAGAGTTTAAATTATATATATGTATACAATTATTTTATACATGTATCTTAAAACTTTATGTACTTACAAATTATGGTTTTAAATGTATATATATAAATAAAACTTCAATCATGTGATGTTTAAAAGAAAGAATAAATTATATATATATATATATATATATATTTGATAAACTATTTTAGTTTAAGAACTTTTAAAAGAAATCACAATAGAAATTTTATTAAATTTGTTTAAGCTATTATATTTTAAAAATAAATATTTTCCTTATGTGTTGATAATATAGAATTTTATTTTAAATAACAAATCAAAAAGTATTGTATTAAATTCATTATCTTCCAAATCACCATATATACATACACATATTATATTATAAATTTGAAAACATATTTCAAATTAAATTAATACCAAAACTTCCTATTTACAATATATGTATATGTTAATATACATTATAAATAGAATATATTCTTATTAGCTTTAAAAGATAAGATTTACCAATTTATTTACTTTTAAAAGAATAAACTTGCAAACTTAAATGATTATAAAAGCCAATATTACTATTTTAATTTGTTAGAAAAGATATTATTAAATCAATATTACACATTTTAAATAATTATTAATAAAGATTGTCAAATAATTATTGCTTAAAATTCCGGGACATCACAGATCTGTTATGACTTGCCGTAAAGATGCATTCTTGATGATGCTAGGTGTATGAATGAATACTTGTTAAGATTGCAGACCAACATTTATAATCTCAGTCAGATAAGTAGAAGAAACCCTTTGTTTTGTTGATTCGATACAAATCCGAAGCAAATAGTAATTATCTCTTTTTGTTTAAATGCAGAAGGTTGGACATGAGGAGGAAGTTACTCTGATTCGACTAATTTAGCTTGATAATGTGTAATTTATTTCCTGTAATATAATTGTGAGAAAATAATATGTAATTAAAATAGGGGAAGATCATACCTAAGGCATCGAAGCATTGCAAGGACAATTCATATGATCACTCGACACAACGACAACCACTCAATCAGGCGGTAGGTAAATTACTACCAACCTCTATAGATTACTTCATCTCTTTGATTGGTAAATGATTTCTGTTTGGATCTCATGATGCGTATTTTGACAAGTTCAGCTATATGCTTGCAAACTGCAGTTTCTAAAAATGATGTTTTGCCAAACAGTCTATTGTTGTGTTCCCTCCACATCGACTATATACAAGTTGATAAATAGATAATGGCTATGTCCCAACTCATGCATTTTTGGCTAAAATGTTTAGTTAAATCATTAATTTTAGATTTTAGATCCAAAACATCTGATTGTAATGCTGGCCACTTGATTTTAATTCTACACCACTTCCAAATATATGCACTGAACTTGCATTTAAAATAAAGATGTTATATTTTTTTTCACTTTGGTTAAGTAAAACTCATATCGAGTCAATTTGTATGCACCTTTAGATGATTCGATTTTTCATGGGAAGGTAATCATTCAATGCCTTGAACAAGCAGATTGCCATTTTGGGGGTAGTGTGTTCTATCCCGGATGATTTCATAAAACTGCATATTTTTAAATGATTGTTTGATAGATTTCCAAATGTTTTTAAAACTATACATATCGTCATTATTGCAAGCCCATACCCAATATTCTTCGACGTTATCACTCCATAATTTGACTCTCTCCACTTCTTCTCCAAGAGATCCCAAATAACTCAATATGTCAACTTGGCATGTGCCTTCTAATATGTCTTGAACCATAATTCTTTCTCCTTTAGTTCTCTCCAACATTTCTATACCCAATCAATTAATAAACCTACCTCGTTGAATCCACGGTTTGTACCAAAATGTTGTTGATTTTCCATCAAATAAATGCTTTCCCAAGCATTTACATGCCTCTTCCCATGTTTGTAGCACGAACATCCATACTTTGGAATCGTCGCTCCTGATATGCACCTCCCAAAAGGATTGGTTTCTCAAATATTTTTATTTTATGAGTTTAGTCCATATTCCTTCCCCGTTCACTTATTTTCATATCAATTTGATGCACAATGATTCAAATCTTCTACTCTTCTTAGACCAACACCTCCTTCACTTTTTTCCTTATACGATGTTTCCTAAGAAATTTTACTTATTTTTCTCTTCCATAGAAAGTTAAGGCATATTTATTTTACCTTGTTAATCATAGCAGATTTGATTTTAAAGCTTCACATCTAGAATTGGATTATAGGATATATTGTCTACTTTATTAAATTCTGAAGCACCATTGTCCCAGTGGTTAAGTGATTCGACTTTGGTGCGAGAAGTCACAAGTTCGAAACTTGCGTAGCGTGATTCGAACATATATTGATATATAATAATAATTCTGCCCGCGAGGCTAAGCATTGCGGTCTCCCAACCGTTGATTTTCCCCTTTATCTTGTTGATTGAATTATCACAGTCTCTTTCCTTTAGGTTAACACATATATCTGATTGGCAAACTTCCTTGGCTAATTCCTAATATCCTTTCTATCTCCACTGAGTTCTCTACTCCTCCACTGAAAAACACCTTTGACTTCTCATTGTTAAGTCATAAACAAAGGTTTCAGACAAGATTTTAAAGACTTCATAATTGCTTTAGGATTTCTCTCATCTGCTTTAATAAATATCATGATGTTGTCGGCATAGATGATGCGATTATGCATCTTGTATGGTTTTATGTCCCATTCTCTCACTTTTTGATCCATCGACAATGTGAAATATTCCATGGAGATTGTGAAGAGAAACTGGGAAAGCAGGTAACCCTAACATAGTATGTTACTGCTTTTGAAGAACCCACATGGGCTACCTTGGTGAATAATGGAGAAACTGGGACTTCTGATCATTTCTCTAACTATATTAATCCACTTTTCTGTAAACTACATTTCTCTCATCATATGTAATACAAATTTCTTGTTAACAAAATCATATGCCTTTCAAAGGTCTATCTTGATACATGTATATTTTTGTTAATTCGCCCAAATCCTCTCATAGTTTCATGAGCAGTCAAATTCCCATCAACAATCGACCGTTCTTTAATAAAGGCACAATGGTTATGTGATATGAGATCTTGCATAAACCATTTTAATTTGTTGCACCTCTAGCCATGATTTTATAGATCATGTTATAGCATGAAATCGGCGTGAAATGCTGAGTTTCTAAGGCTGAATTATTCTTGGGAATAAGATGGACAAAGGTGTGATTATATTCCTTAAGAAGCTCACCTTTATCAAAAATGTCATTGACAGATTATAAAAGAATATCTTTCATCTGTAACCAATGGATCTTGTAGAACTTGGAATTCATGTCATCTGGGCTTAAAGCAGTTTTTTCTTTTATGCTAAATATCGCTTCCCTAATTTCTTCCAGTTCGATTTTATCATTCAAGTAATTATGACCATATTCCAAGATAATGTTTTTGCAAATAATGTGTGGAAAACTGCACACTTGTACCCGATTAAACAATTGCGAGTAATATCTTATGGCAGTTTCCGTGAAAAGCTCCAAACCGTTGCTTAAATTTCCATCTACACTAATGTGATTCTCCTAATTATTTTGGCTTCTCTTCGTTGGCATTTTTGCATAAAAATATGTTGTAGGTTCATCACTTTGGAGCAGCCAATCACATTTAGATTTTTGCTTTCTTTCAATATATTCCTGTTGAATTGCTCTGCCAAGTTTGTTTCTTGCTTCATACAATTCAAATCCAACGTCTTTTTTATGATCTGCTTCCAACTTTTTTTGTAGTTCCCCACACATCTTCCTATAGTAATCAACTTCTTTTTTTGTGCCATTCCTATCATGACTCTAGTTTTTCTCTAACCATCTTTTACTTTTGCAAAAGTTTGTATAAAGGTCTTCCTTAACATCTTGTTTCCTAGCCTGAGTTAAAAACATCTTGATATTCCTCATACAGTGCCCAATGATTCACATATTTAAACAGTTTTGGCAAGTCCAATTTTTGTTCCATTTAGTTCACTATTATTGGTGTATAGTCACCGGGGCTAGAAGGAAGATAATTGGCACTGAAATGTTCAAACCTATTTAGCCAAGCTAGATTTACAAAGATGCAGTCTATTTTGGTTAATATGTTTTTGGTAGGACCAGGCCACCAAGTGAATTTGAAACCTTTGACATCGGCCTTTACTACTCTAGTATGCAAGATGAATTGATCTTTTTCTCTTATTTTATTAAATGGAACTTGACCCTTCTCTCTTTCACTAGGCATTTTGATACAATTGAAATCTCCAAGGATCATCCATAGTTTCTATATCCAAATACCATCCTCCTCCAAGTTTCTCCCAAGAAATTCTCTTAAATATTCGAAGATTTGAGCATATACAAATGTTATGTTGCAATTTAAACCATCTTTGTTGACTAGATCCAAAGTTAAGTGTTGATCACTCATGCCAAGGATATTAGCATTCTATATCTCCTTGTAAACTAATACCAAAATTCAACATTTAAAGTAGCAAGATACATTGCTTAAAAGGTACCAGTTTTCACAAAAATTTCTCATAAGCCTGTGACGACCCACCTTTTAGAATAGTTTAAATCGACAATAAACCACACATGTCAACTCAAATCATTCAAAAGGGAGGATTGTCAATGAGGTAAATAAAAAAAATTAGAGAAAAGAAGGAAAAATAGACTACAGAATCTCACAGTGAAATGACAAAATATAATAATCAAATAAACAGTTCATGAAACTGTTTTATATATTTGATTACACAAATTTTTTTATAACAATCAGAGTACAAACAATGACATATCAATAATGATGCAGCGGAAAATTACTAATAATATAATATACCAAACTCCGTCTTCGTCCTCCAAAAATAAAGTCTTCAACACTGAAAAGCTCAGGCTAACCAGAGTGTAATGAAAAGACAAAACAATTGAGTCAGAACTAAAAGATCTTATGCAAGTTAAATAAACAGCAAATAAATATGAGTGTAATGGCTTCAGAGATGCTTACGGGGTTTCACATCTCATATCCAATGTATAACATACGTGCAATAACTTAAGAGATGTTTTGGGATTTTCCATCTTCTAAGGATCCGTTAAACTATCTATATGTAGTAATATATGCTATATATATGTAGTGTCTATCAGTAAAGTAAAGTATTAAAATAGCGTTAAGGTGTTACCTATATCCCCCTTAACATATTTTTATAGGCATCGTAGTCTATATAGTACTGTAAGCTCCACCGTAAACTGGTGGGCTATCATGGAGCACTCCATAGGTACGACACAAACTAAAATTGTAGTGGGCTCGATAATGCATATGACAAGGCACGCGAGACAATGCCCAGGGTATGATTCTTCCATTTTGCACTCCCGGACTGGTGGTAACGCATAGCAGCTACTATCGCCCACCCCGAGACACACTCCCATAATCAAATCGAGGGTGGCCACCAATCAATCACAAAGTAACTTATATGGTATCGAAGAAGTGTGTTCGATCGGAGGAGCGACCTCACTTGGCCCGGTATAGCTCCTGTTTTAGTCATATCAAGCTGACCGCGGGTCAGGGCTACGTTCTTACCTCATACCAGTAGCGTTCGCCAAACCATTCTACTTTGTTCTGGATTCTTCACCGCATGCACAGTTGTTAGTAGTTTCGAAATTGGCAGAGAGTATGACAATATCCGACCCCGGTCTCTTTAACAACCGAATGCTTATTTCACACCGTGGTCATTTTATAAAACATTTTTAATAATAAATCCATAAAATAGTTTATATCTTCATATCAAGGTATCCATATACTTATTCCAAAAGTATAAATATATTCATAAATGCCGAGGAAGATTTCTTTCAATCAATTTCGAAATAATTTATAAATCTCTCTTAAACTACTTATACTGTTTATATGCTTTAGAACCATTTATAAAGCTATTTATAAATTCCAAAACAGTTTACAACACTTCCCCTCTTCATAAACTTCTACGCAAATTCCTTTAAAACACTTCCAAATCCCTTTGTACAAGTTCTTTTATAAAACCCTTTATAAAATCCTTTAAAACCTTTATAACTCCTTTATAAAACCATTATAAAATCCTTTATAAAAATCTTTATAAAAATCCTTTTATAAAATCCATTATAAAATCTCTTACAAAACTTTTATAAATTCTTTACAAAACCTTTTACAAAATTCTAAAATCTTTTACAAAAAATCTTTTATCTATTAAAGTTATTATAAAAGTCTATATTTATTATCTTAAATCAAAACTATATTTATTATATTAAATTAAATTTAAAATATATATAATAAAACTATGTTAAATATTTTATCAAATTAGATTTTAAATGATTAAAAAAATATATTTAAAACTAAATAAAATTATAAGTTAAAATCTTAAATTTACATTTAAAACCATATATTAACTTATAATTTGAAACTTTAAAACATATAAAATAAATTATTTTCCAAATATAAATTTTTTTAAAATAAAATTATTAAATTAAATTTAAAAACCAAATTTATAAATCAAACATACTTTACCATTTAGAAAATAATTTAAAGCTGACCAACGGTGTCCATATATAATTTTCTATCATATGGTCAAGTTATAGGGTATGTATCATTTCAACCCAAAATAGTTAAATTTTTCCTGGTATATATCATTTCAACCCTATCCCAAATCAATAATTTTCAAATCAATAAAATCGCTCGGGTATGTATCATTTCAACCCATAACGATTTTCCCTAATCTATAAGATCATTCGGGTATGTATCATTTCAACCCATAGTGATAACAGGGATATAAACATCCAATCATCCAAAATGTCAACAAATAAACACCTATCACAATCAACATCCAAATCAGCCAATAAATCACAACAATTAACTGGTTATCACTATGAGGTATTTAACTAACAATTTAGATTCAATATTAATTTAAATGGCAAATCAATTCAATATAAATTCAAATTAAATTTAAATGGCAATTTAAATTACCAAACAACAATCAATAAATTTCTTATCACGTTATAAACTTAATTCAACTAACATAAGAAGGTTTAGTATCTCGTGAGTAGGATAAATCACCTACCTTTGATTTATAGTCGATTTAAAATCCAAATAAAGCCCAAAATTTGAACAGTATCCAAATTCAACCAAACTAGTTTCATTTTGTCTGGAATTTCGATACGATCCCAACGGAAGAAACCGCGTCTAAATCCGAGTTCGTATGCAAAAGTTATTGAGGTTAGAATATTTAAAAACTTAAATTAAAATTAAAATTAACTAGTGCAAATTAGTAATTCTATTATCTCCTAATCGAACCCTAACTCGCTACAGCAACCCACACTTGTTCTCTAGCCACCATCTTCATCACGTCACCGCCGCGCCTAGGAGCCACACCACCGTGATCAGACGACGCCACTCGAATGCTCACCTTTGGCTGCACCTAACCCTAGCCGCGACTCCACCTCCGATCGCCCCACGTCCATCGACAGTCGCCGCCTATATCATTGATTTCTGGTGAAACACGATGACGATCTCGATAACTAACCGCATGGATCAAAACCTCTTGGCCTCCTCTACGCCGCAGCAGCACTGATCGCCATATCGTCGACGATCCACCGTTGAAAAACAAACCCTAATATAGATGGCCGAGGCTTCTTCACTGATTTTTGGCCAAACCGAACCTCGATTGCAAAAAGAATTGTACATATAGGTTGCGCTCGTCGAGAGCTTCGCAACGATATATTATTCGATAAGTTTTGTGGAGTTTGAATTTTGAAGTTTGATTGAAATTGAAATTAGGGTTTTCTGCCATTGGGAAGGAAGAGGAGATAGAAATAAGTAGTACGTACATCGTACAGAAATTAGAATAGACTGCTAGGGTTTTAGAACATATCTATTTATATAGATAGAGATGGATTAGAATGAATGGACAGATCGAATTGGGTCGAAACGATAACAATGACCTGAAAAGCCCATTTCCTTCCCGAAACGAAAGTAGGTCGTCTCATATATCAAAATATAGGTTTTCAATATTTTTAAATTCAATGGAACTAGTTTCAAACCCTAATTCCATTGTATACAGAAGTTAGCTTTCAAAATCAAATTATATTCATTTAAATTTCATTAATCGATTTCTACGCGTTTCGAGCTCGCACGATCAAACAATAAGTCTGATCGCTACAAAACTTTAGATCCTATAATAATTCACTATTACGGATCCGATGAAACCGATTTCATCGAAATCCGAGACAATAGCCAAAAGGCTAATTTTCACGTTAATTAAATAAATTATTATTAAATTGATTTAATCACCTTTAAATTCAAATTTAAAAGTTAACCATTTTACCATCCTGGATTAAACAAGAATTACACAAAAATTAATATCTTTTGAAATTTAATTTTCCATGTTAATTCCAAGATTTAAATACTACATTAATTTCAGCGTTCAATTACAACTGTAATAAATCAATTCATTATAAATTAAATCCCAAACAAATTCTTTTATTTTGATTTACATTCTTTTTATTCCATCATCTAATACCTTATGAATTCATTTAACACAAGTACATTCATTATTCTATAGTTAACATCTTTTACCATATTAACTGCCATATTTAATTACATTAATTCCAACAATTACTTTATTCCTTATTAACTTACAATTGTATCCAATTTAAGTTCTACAATTATATTTCAATTAGAAATAACATTCATTTCATCCTTATAACATTAAAGTTCAAAATTTACAATCGATTGAATTTACGTTAACATAGTTTTTAATTACGCTCAATCAATATTATTAATCATATTTTAATTTGCATTGCTATCTTTCACTTCACTATCGTTATTGTTTTAAAATCCATTTAAGATCAAGTTAAGACTTCTAACAATCTTTTTCATTAATAAATCATAAATTTAATTTCTCATAATATTAAACTCCAAAATCTTATTAAATTTAATATTTTTAATTATCAAAAATACGGGTCGTTACACTCTCCCCCACTCAAAACTTTTCGTCCTTGAAAATAAACAAGAAGGAGTCAAGTGGTTTGATATAATTTATTTAAAATATCAATTTATAACAATTTAACTTACATATTTAAGTTTAACAAAATTTGAAAATAACTCAACTTTTACAAAAAATTCTAAGTCTTAAATTTACGAAAAATTTCGACAGTCTCCTTTGCGCGGCTAGGTCCAAAAAAATAATAATATCAATAATTTCAATATATATATCATATTTCAATAACAAACATCCCAAACCGTGGGAAAAACAATAAAATATCATTTCAAAAACCGTAATCCGAAAACGTACCTATTTGTCGGGCAAACAAATTTTATTTATGAAACCAAAAGCAGTAGTTATTGCTTCCATAAACCTGTATCTCACTTATATAATCCAAAGAGAGTTAAAATTATGTAAAAAAGTAATATTTTGGTTGTTTCAAATCAATAGCACAAGCAACATACAATATATCACAATCATATGCAAACAAAAAGAAGTACAACCATCATATGCAATAAAGGAAACTATCAAACAATCCATAGCAACCAAACTCACGGTTTGTTCAAGTTCAGACACTTTTCAGAGCACAAGGGTGATATATAACTAACAAGTGTATCTTACACTCAACAGCCTTAGATAATTACTTAATAGATTATTCAAACAACCTTGAACAATTTGAAGTATCATTTCCCATACTTCCTATCTGCCAAAACAACAAAGAATTTAAGTATTATTTGAATTTGCACGATGTACATAAATTGTAACGACCCACTATTTTGGACCATTCAAATCAACAATAAATACATACATGCCGGACTTGAATAATTCAAAACAATAGATTGTAAATAAAATTCGGCAAAACTCAGAATATACAGTAAATAAATAAATCACAGATCACAGACACAGAGTAATATGACAATGCAGCGGAAGCAAAGAAATAGTAGTTCATGAAGCTACTATATATATACATCAGAGTTAACAAGATACAACAGAAGTAACAAGATACAACAGAAGTCTCAATATGATAATCAAGTATAAATCAGAATACATCACTGGAATCAACTGAATGACTGAAAGCGAAATAGATAGCTTGATCTCCAAGAAAAGTTCCAACTTCGAAGGTGAGTCTCGAATTCTGTATCACTCAGTCTGACCCGAGCGTAAATCAAAACATAAAACACTCGAGTCAAGACATACATACTTATACAATGTAAACCAACTCAAGTGAACTGTAATAGAAAAGTACAAGTAACTTAAAGAATGCTTGGGATCGCCCATTCTTTAAGGATCCGTTAAACTATATACTATGTAGTAATATTCACTATTATAATAATGTCTATAATAAAATAATCTTACTTTTAAATAGCGTTAAGGGGTTACCCATATAGCCCTTAACACATAATAGTCCCAGTAGTCTATCCAGTATTAGCATACCCCCTGATCGGGAGCTACCCTCAATACTCCACAGGCTACGGCACAAATCCAAACTCGTAGTAAAGCTCGATATGGTAGGTGACACAACACAACAAGGCAATGCCAGGGTAGATATACCAATTACGCATCCGGGCTGGTGGAAACGCATAGCAGCCACTACCGCCTACCTCGGAACACACTCCCAATCAAAATCGAAGGGTGGCCACTAAATCAATCACAAAGTAATGGAATAGTATCGAAGAAATGTGTCCGATCAGAGGTGCTACCTCATTGGCCCGAGAATCGCTCCTGTTTTAGCCACCTTATGCCAACTCACGGGAGTCGGGTCCACGTTCATACCTCAATAGGATCGTTGCCACCATCCTACTTCATTCTGGAATCTCCACTGCGTACACGGTTGTTAAAGTGGTTTTCGGTATCGATAGAGAGTATGTCCATATCTGATCCCGGTCTCTTTAACAACCAATCATTATTATAACCCATGGATATTTATTTTGAAATAATTTATACTTCAAAGCCAAAAATATCATTATCCATTTCAAAACTAGTTTATACTACAAAAACCAAATATCATATCCATTTCAAAACTAGTTTCTACTTCAAACCAAAATATCATATTCAAAACCAAAGCCATAATATATCATTTAAATTCCAAAAACCAAATCAATATATTATTTAAATAAAACCCAAATTTCCATATCACTAAATATTTCTTTAAATTTATTTAACTTGAAATATTCCTTTAAATCATCTTAGACCAAACCACTTTATAAGGTCACATTCTTAAATCTTCAATTCCAATAAGCTTCAAGCTAATATATTTAAAGACATTTCTTAATTAAATACTATTTCAAATAAATTCATTTCCAAACCATTTAAATTCAATGTCAAATAATATTCATTTCAAAGTTGTAACATTTCTAAGTTCATTCGTTCAATCATTTCAAACATTGAAATTTCAAAACAGCAGCATTTATAAAGTGCTGCGGTAGGTATATTTAGTATATATCAAAACATAGTTCAAAATCAAAAACTACATCATTTCATAAATGCTGTTATAGGTTTATTTAGAA
The DNA here is from genome assembly GCA_030737815.1 of Allium fistulosum. Lineage (NCBI taxonomy): Eukaryota > Viridiplantae > Streptophyta > Magnoliopsida > Asparagales > Amaryllidaceae > Allium > Allium fistulosum. The sequence continues at coordinate 1,359,319,156 of CM060902.1, read as the reverse complement.
ATTTCAGCATATAGTTCAAATTTTCAGAAGTTACAGCACTTCAGAAATGTTGTTATAGGTCCTTTTAGTATATTTTAGTATAATTTCAACCATAGTTCAATTTCCAGAAATTACAGCACTTCAGAAATGTTGTTATAGGTCTTTTTAGTATATTTCCAGCCATAGTTCATTTAACCACAGCATTTCAGAAAAGCTATAATTTCTGTTATACCCTTTAAAACAATATATCTTCAATTTTTCTCATTTTTAACTTATCAAACTTATCCCACTTTCCAAAAGTTTTTATTTGGATATTCCTTAACTTATAAATTTTAATAAAACAACATTTTTTATTAATAAATGTCGAATTTTGTTAGAATGCGGATTAAGGATCTTAAGGCTAGAATTAACACTAGAGGGGGAGGGGAGTGAATAGTGTTTTAAGAAATTTGTTAATCTTTTTGAATTTATCTTAATTTGTTAACAATGTATACACTAATCAGACACAGATACAAACACAGAATCAAACACAGATGCAAATATAAAGTAAAAGCAGTAAAGGAAAGTACACACCGGATTTTATACTGGTTCGGAGTTACCCTACATCCAGTCCCGCAACACAAGTACGGATTTCCTTTCAAAAACAATTCTTACAAATACAACCCTCGATTTCAAGGCTACGAGGTACATCGCTCTAGATTCACAATCCTCTGGGTAGAGATACTTGATTTCCGGGGTAATAAGTTCACCCAATTGATTTCCAAGACTACAATCATACTTTTTCTCGCTTGATTGATTACAAAAAGTCTATAACTCAGATTAGCACTTGGATCTTGTAGAGATAGTGGAGAGAATCAAAACCAGAAATTATCTAATTAGATTCGATATTGATTTCAGTAGAGTAATGGTGTAATTTGTAAATAAGAAAGTGGAGAAGAAGAAGAGAAGTTAAATCAGAGAAAAAAGTGATTAAAATTCGTTGAAAACACCCTTTATTTATAGTAGATCAATAGCCATGTCCATTGGTGAAGGGATGTGGCGAATAGACACTTCTTTTAAAAAACAATTTAACTGTCACCACGTCGACAGGGGTAATGTGACCATGTCGACATGCCCTTGTATTTTTTGGTGATTTGTTTTTCTTTGAAAATAATTTCTATATTATATTATACTTATATTTAAACTTTAAAATATACTTATATATAGTTATAGTACACAAATAACTATAGAGAACAATATTAAAATATATATAATAATTTTCTATACTTTTATATTTAAATCTTAAGTATAAATATATAAAACAGCTAAATATATTAATATCCGAATTATAGTTTAAAAACTTAGGATAATAATTTAAAATCAAAGATATTTAAAATTAAGGATATTTTTGAGGCTAAAATATATTGAAAAACCAGGACAGATGATTTTGGTTTTTAAACAGGAATATTTAAAATCATTTTGAAAAACAAGCTATATATATTTTGAAAATCATTTTGAAATAAAAGTAAGTGGATACAAAAAGATGTTCCACTAGATTTTTCGTAGGTTCCATCCTACTTAGGGTTCCATCCCTTTAACGAGCACGAAGTGGATTCCATTCCACGAATAAAATAGATTTTAAGATGTCAGTGCCTTTCTTTGAGTTTTAACAATATTCCTAACTATATAACTTATCTTGGAAACTTGAACACTTGAAATTCTTGATACTCATGAGTTTTGAATCTTGATATCTTCAATCTTTGATCTTGAATCTTTATACTGTATAGTTCTTCATTCTTTAGTACCTGCAAACATATCTATATATATCTACACAATAATGTAAGTATTATATATTTTATAATCTAATTCTAAGTAAGGTTGTTGTCATCAAAACCAACTCCTCAGGGACTAACAATCTCCCCCCTTTTGATTATGACAACCTTTGTTTATAAAATATCACTTCTATCCTAATACTTCTAATAACTCCCCCTTAATCTATGCCTAACTATCCTATTTTATACTTCTCCCCCTTTGTCATCAACAAAACCCATATAACTCCCTAATTATAATACTATATAACTCTATATAACTCCCCCTGAAACTAAGACTACATTACTTGTGATTATAATGATAGTGTTATCATACATAATCAATACTTAACTTTAAACTAAACTCTTAATAACTACTTTTCCTAACTACTAAACTATTTATTCAAAAGACAAGAGAATATACGAATAAGAGAACACAATTTATTTATTCATAATGGAGTTTTTAATATAAAAATAGATAGTTAAACTAATAATCATGATAACTTAAAAGATCATATATTATTAATACTAATCATATGTATGTTATATTTTACATACATAATATCAATCCATACTAAGTCAAATTCAAGCAAATCAAACCAAATCCTAATTAAGCAAGCAAACAAATAAAAATTAAACAAAGTTAATCAAATATTACGAGGAACATCAACCCATCCTTCTTCTCCAAAGATAGGGTCTTGTTTGATGGCATCCCAATTCTCATTATCAACAGAGAGAGAAATGGGAGGATGTGCTTCATTATCATCCTTGTGCAGGGAGGAAATCATCCATCGAATTGCTTCGAAATGCCTTTCTTGCTCCTTGATCATCTGTATTTGACTCAATTCTAAGTGATGCTGATTACGGAGAATGATAGAGAGAATATTCTTGAAGGATTTAAGAGTTTCTTCAAGATTTTCAGATAAATTGTGAATAGGATTGGCCATTTTTGTGAAAAAGAGAAGAAATATAGATAGAATAGATAAGTAATGATTTTGAGTAAAGATTTTTGGAAGAGAACAGGTATTTATAGGTGTAAATTTTGTTTGAAATGAATAGATACAAGTTAGTTATTTAAAATTCAAAAATTAAACTGAAAAGACACTTCAGATTTTAAGCATGTCGACAGGGTGCCTTTGGGGGTTGTCGACAGGGTCATCTGTGTTTTGATGACTTGTTTTTTATTTTGAATAAATGTATATATATATATATTTATATATATCATATTAATAGTTATTCTAGAGATGAAATAAGCTAGATAACATAAAGAACTTCAACATTAATTCAAACTGGAATGATACATGGATTAAACAACATGAAATACAATAACATTCAAACTTAAAACAAACTTAAACAACTACGACAGGGTATGAAAAGATAGATCTAATTGGAGGATGATGAGGATGATGAAAGGTTAAACTTCTTGCCGACTTTTGAGAAGAACTTGTTCATCTTAGAAGACATTTTATCCAACTTTTTACTAACGGATCTCTTAAGTGTCCGTTGATTTTCCACAATTATCTTTTGGTTTTGGATAATCATCTTGTTGGTTGGTTTGGAGGTGTAATCAATACTTTCAAGAGATGTTTCACCTTCCTCTTCTTCTTGAATATCCATTTCATCCCCTTCTTCTTCTTCTTCTTCCTCTCCTTCTTCCATTTCTTCGTGAGCTAAACGCTCTTCCTTTTCCACAAGGGATTCATAAGGTTGAAAGATGTATGGAATTTTCATAAGTGAGATATTGGAATGATTGAAAACTTTTCTAGAAATGAATTCCTCTCCTTTAAAATTCACTCCAAAATAGTTGGAAATTCTAGTAAGGTAAATTCCATGATATAAAATCTTTTCTCCCATTTCCAAGTTTTTAGGCCGAAATTCATCCAAAATAACTTGAGCCCAATTAATATCATAGTTTCCAAAAAGAGCGAAAAGAGCTTTACAAACTTTTGAAGTAGAATTATTAAAAATTCCCGATCTCGGGGTCAAAGTGTGTTGCAAAAGAAGGCTCACAATTTTTGCTTTTGGACGAAAATTTCGGTTTATAAAATCAAAGTTTTCGTCACTTTCAAAAATATGGTGGAAAGTCTCACGATCACTTTCATTAAAATTGAAATTTAAAAGATCCATACCCGTACACTTACAATTTAGAATCGCTCCCAAAACATCACAATTTAAAACAATTTGAGTGCCTTTTACACTACTCCAAATTTCATCATCGTTTCCTTGATAAAAGCCACAATTAAGATTTGCATAAAACATTTTCACAAGATTTGGGTAGCATACAAAATCATTTTGAGAATCGTCAACAAGACCTAAAATGTTGTTGCTAACACAAAGAGAATCGATTTCATAAGAAGCGAAATCGCGGAAAATTGCAAACTTTCCGGGATGAACTTTTCCATAATTAGCATAGCCAATATAGGCTTTGATTGCTTCCGGATCATAAAAGAGGTGCTCTTTTAAGGTTTTGAAGAGTCTCATAGTTGATGGAGTACTTGAGGAGGCCATTGATGTAGAGAGAAGAGAGCTTGAGTTATGAAGAAAGAGTTTGAATTTGAAAAGTTAAGTGAAAAGATGAGATAAATGATAGTAAATAAATAGAAATTAAATGGACAGTTTCTCTGGTCAAAAAGTGTCCTTTCAGAGTCTCGAATGGTGTGAAAGAGTGGAGGAAAATACAAGCATTTGAATTCAAAATTTGAATTTCAAATTTTCTGTACCATGTCGACAGGTAGGGATGGACCCATGTTGACATGTATCCGTAAATTTTGATGACTAGATACTATTATATAATGTAATATTTATATATATATATATATCTATTATTTTAATGACTATATAATATCTGGAATATTACTAAGACTCATAAAATATTATAATATTTTTAAAAATAAAAATAATAATAAAAAATATAATAAAATAATAAAAATTTTAAAATTCAAATGACACATCAATTCAAAAACAACCAATCAATCAATCAATTCAAGCATGCAATTTCAGCCAATGTATTGTAAACGTGTGCCTTTTTCAGAGTCCGTGTCTTTGGAATCGAGAATTGCTGTGAAACACAGATTTGAATTATCTTTCTTCTGTTCATCGTCGCTGGAGGATGAGTCAGAGTCATCTAGAGTAGCAGTGAATGCACGTTTCCGTTTCTTTGCAAAATCATTGTTTGTAGGAGGGTTTTGCTTATCTGGATGCGGATAGTCTCTTTTGATATGACCTGGTTCATCACAATTGAAGCATTTGATAAAGTTTGGTACTGTAGTCTGATTACCGGAATTCTTAATGTTGTTTCTCTTGGAACTATTCAATTTTCTGTATTTCAGGAATTTCCGAAAATTCTTGGTCATAAAAGCAATCTCTTTATCATTATCGGTGTCTGAATCTGATCCTTCTGTTAGTGCATTGAATGCAATTGATTTCTTTTCTGATGCCTTGCTTTCTCTTCTCCCAAGAATTTGAACTTCAAACGACATTAGGTTTTTGATCAATTCTTCAATCTTTAAGATGCTGATGTCATTTGCTTCTTCGATTGCGAGTGTCTTTTGATCCCATTCTGGAGTAAGAGAGTTTAGGATTTTTCTGACTTGATCTTCTTCGGAGAATACTTTTCCCAATGATATTAGAGAGTGGACAATATCCTGGAATCTACTATACATATCTGGAATAGACTCATTAGGATTCATTTTGAATAATTGAAACTGATTTGTGAGCATGGAGATTTTTGTCTGTTTAACTTTGCTTGTTCCTTCATGAGTAACTTGCAAAGTTTTCCAGATTTCATACACAGACTTACAAACTGATACTCTATTAAATTCATTCCTATCAAGTGAACAAAACAAGATATTCATAGCTTTAGAATTATTCTGTGCAACAGTCTTTTGATCAGCAGTCCACTGAGCAAAAGCAGTTGTGGGTTCAGAATATTCTGTCTGTGTGACATTCCAAGTGTCTAGTCCTATAGATTGTAAATATATTTTCATCCTACATGCCCAATATGCATAGTTACTACCATTATAAAGTGGTGGTCTGGTAGTAGACTGACCTTCTACAAATGAACTAGTGTTGGTGGTAATAGCAGTACTAGTGTTAGTAGCCATTTTGAAAATTTTCAAAATTCAGATAACGAAACTTTTGAAAACCTCGCTCTGATACCAATTGTTAGAATGCAGATTAAGGATCTTAAGGCTAGAATAAACACTAGAGGGAGGGGGGTGAATAGTGTTTTAAGAAATTTGTTAATATTTTTGAATTTATCTTAATTTGTTAACAATGTATACACTAATCAGACACAGATATGAACACAGAATCAAACACAGATGCAAATATAAAGTAAAAGCAGTAAAGGAAAGAACACACCGGATTTTATACTGGTTCGGAGTTACCCTACATCCAGTCCCGCAACACAAGTACGGATTTCCTTTCAAAAACAATTCTTACAAATACAACCCTCGATTTCAAGGCTACGAGGTACACCGCTCCAGATTCACAATCCTCTGGGTAGAGATACTTGATTTCCGGGGCAATAAGTTCACCCAATTGATTTCCAAGGCTACAATCACACATTTTCTCGCTTGATTGATTACAAGAAGTCTATAACTCAGATTAGCACTTGGATCTTGTAGAGATAGTGGAGAGAATCAAAACCAGAAATTATCTAGTTAGATTCGATATTGATTTCGGCAGAGTAATGGTGTAATTTGTAAATAAGAAAGTGGAGAAGAAGAAGAGAAGTTAAATCAGAGAAAAAAGTGATTAAAATTCGTTGAAAACACCCTTTATTTATAGTAGATTAATAGCCATGTCCATTGGTGAAGAGATGTGGCGAATAGACACTTCTTTTAAAAAACAATTTAACTGTCACCATGTCGACAGGGGTACATGTGACCATGTCGACATGCCCTTGTATTTTTTGGTGATTTGTTTTTCTTTGAAAATAATTTCTATATTATATTATACTTATATTTAAACTTTAAAATATACTTATATATAGTTATAATAGATAAAAAACTATAGAGAACAATATTAAAATATATGTAATAATTTTCTATACTTTTATATTTAAATCTTAAGTATAAATATATAAAACAGCTAAATATATTAATATCAGAATTATAGTTTAAAAACTTAGGATAATAATTTAAAATCAAAGATATTTAAAATTAAGGATATTTTTGAGGCTAAAATATATTGAAAAACCAGGACAGATGATTTTGGTTTTTAAACAGGAATATTTAAAATCATTTTGAAAAACAAGCTATATATATTTTGAAAATCATTTTGAAATAAAAGTAAGTGGATACAAAAAGATGTTCCACTAGATTTTTCGTAGGTTCCATCCTACTTAGGGTTCCATCCCTTTAACGAGCACGAAGTGGATTCCATTCCACGAATAAAATAGATTTTAAGATGTCAGTGCCTTTCTTTGAGTTTTAACAATATTCCTAACTATATAACTTATCTTGGAAACTTGAACTCTGGAAATTCTTAATACTCATGAGTCTTGAATCTTGATATCTTCAATCTTTGATCTTGAATCTATATACTGTATAGTTCTTCATTCTTTAGTACCTGCAAACATATCTATATATATCTACACAATAATGTTAGTATTATATATTTTATAATCTAATTCTAAGTAAGGTTGTTGTCATCAAAACCAACTCCTCAGGGACTAACAAATTTAAATTAATTTCATTTGTTAGTCAATCCTTTATAAATTGCTTAACTTTCACAAACATTAAAACTCCAATTCTAGCCATTTTTAACCTATAAAATTACATCTTCCACTTCAATTCATTTATTAAGTCAAAAGCACATTCTTTTACTTAACTTTTATTTCACCAAATAACCTAACATTTCATTTTAAAATACCCACTTCATAAATAAAACTAAATTCCCATTTATTTACTTAACTTAACAATTTCAGTTAGAATCAAATTTCCAATTATCAAGTTAAGTCGTATTTTATATTACAATTTCCTTCCATTTAAATCCTAATTATTTATTTTACAAACATATTCACAAATAGAATATCTTACCATTGTTAATATAACAATCAAATTTCCTTATAAATGTATTCATTTGACATCAAATAACTAAGAATTTCAGTTAAACAAATTTTATTTCCAAAGTCCAAGCAAAACTGTATTTTATTTTATCAATTTAAAATACACTCTTTATTATTCAAACATGTCTATTTCATAAAATAAAATTCATTACAATTACCAGGTTAGATTTAACATTCCATATTAAATCAACATTTCATTATTAAGTTATTTATCGTAAATAAAATTCTTTAAATTCCATTTAAACTAATTATTAACTTATAAAATCTAACTTATAGAAAACAGTACACCTTTATAATTAAAGCCTTAAATCAAATTTAAGTTAAATTTCATATATTTATAATTTCAGAATACTTAATAACTTTTCAGAAAATAATTAGAACACTTAATAAATTTTTAGGAAAATATTATTTAAAATTTAACCATGGGCTTGTATAATATTTTCTAACCTAGGTCAAGTGATACGGATATGTATCGTTTCAATCCGTAATTTAAAAAGAAAACCCCGGGTTCTATCATTTCAAACCCGCAATCCCTAGTCAAATAAATTACGATAAAATCACTCAAGCCTATCATTTCAGCCCATAATGATTTTCCTTATTCTAATGTCTGTTCGGGTATGTATCATTTCAACCCATAGTGATAGGGAACTTGCAGTGTGAGATACAGAAAATATATGAACAGTAGAACATATAATCATATCAGATGATGTAACAAATATGTATACAGAATTTAACATCATATAATCATATCACAGGCATGTATGAACATATTAACATAACATATAAATTTTCTACAGTTCACATGCCATTGTTTCACAATTATAAAAGTACGTATGTCGAGAGTGATAAACTCATCTTTTTAAAGTTGGAAATAACAAACAAGAGACACAAAACAAATTCTGAAAGCATGACTTGGCACGAACAAGATTTTTGAGTAGATGGATAGTCAGATCCAATCTTGTATGCAAACAATTATCACAAACATAAGATTCAACACAAAATTTAGAAATTAAAATAATGAAAAGAGGTGAAACAAAGAACATAACCTTGCTTTTAAACAACAAGAGTGGAAGGCAAAGAAGCAGGCAAAAGAAGGGTTACAAGCACACAAAGGTTCGGCCTATGGCTTCATGTAGCTCGGCCTTATATGTTGAGATCTGGTCAAGGCATCATAGGCACGTTTAGGGTTAGGCAAAGAAAGGTGGTGTGGTGTAGGGTTGTGGCCGAGGCTAATAGGAGAGGAGGTGATGGAATATGTGATCTAGGCTAAGTTTTTTTCATTGTTTGGTGATGGATTTTGATCTATAGGTCACGACCATGTTTGGTGGATGGTAATGAGGTGATGGAGGTGATCATGGAGAAGGTGGAGAGGAGATGAGGTCGGAAATATGGTGGAGAGGCCGAGCATAGGAGGAAGAAAAACAAAAGAAATAAAGAGAGAAGGAGGGAGGAAGACATTAGAAAACTTACTGTAAATTTTTGTTCAGGAAATAGAAATGAGAAAAGAGACGAATGAGAAGTTTTTTGTACGTGATTTACAAATGGTAGAGGCGGCTAGGGTTTGAGATATGACTGGCCAAAAGAATAAATAGTAAGAAAATATTAAAGGGGATTTATTTCCTATTTAATAAAATAAACGTATGAAGAATCTTTAAATCAGAAGAGAAAGGACAAGTTGGGAAATATTTTGTGCGTGAATGATAAGAGTAATTCACGGCTAAAGAAGGAAAAAGAAGAAACGACTAAGAAGTGGAGTCTTGAATGGTAAGAAAGTGGAAACGAATGTTAAGAAACGGAAAAGGCAGGAGTTACGGGAAAAATAAACATATATATATATATATTTCTTAAATTTGTATAAAATGTTACATTTCTAAATGTGAAATCTTGTCAATTGTACAATTCAGGTACCGGTACGACGCACTGTTTTATTGTTTCTGTCGCGTACCGGACCTCAAAATAAAGAAATAAATATACCGCTGAGATCAGCACGACGAGACGATTAAAACGGTATACAAATATTGGTGGTACGATCATCCGATCAAAAGTCGATAATCGGTACCGAAAATGCTGCTATTCAGCCAGAATTAAGATCGACGGAGCAATAGATGTCCAAATTTGACGAAACGAAAGATGACGTCTCACTAAGAAGATGATTTACAAATTTTCTATGTAAAAATATTTAGGTTTGGAAAACATTTTATTATCACCAATTTTTAACTGATTAAATTGAAGTAAATTTACGCGCGAAATAAATTTTCATATTTTCGGATGAAAATTTACCAGTTGCTATCTTTAATTAGACGCATTCCAAATATAAAATTTTTATTTCAAAATTTTATTGTCTAAAATTTCAAAAAAATTCATTTAATTAAATAAATAAAACTACTGAAATTTACGGGTCGTTACACTCTCCCCCACTCAAAACTTTTCGTCCCCGAAAAGGAAGGAGGTAGGAGAATAGAAACAACCAGAAAGAAATTAGATAGAAATACAAATAAAACAATTAAATTAACCGTATGAATTTCAATTTAAACTAATTAATATTCAACAATTTGGTTTAATTCATTTGAGTTCACTTAAGTTAAATCACTATCTATTCTAAATTCATTACCTTATGTCTAGTCATCCTCCATTAACAATTTCTAAGTCATCAAATTTGTATAATCATTTATTATACTCATGTTTTATTCGACAAATTAAATTCTTTTATCCAAATTATTATCAAGTTTATTCTACTTAATTTAATTTTTTTTATATATATATTTAAACCATATATTTCAGTTTAAATCAATTTATATTCAATAATTAATTTTTAGATTCAAGGTATTTTCATACTTTAATCAAATTTAAATTTATTAATTCCTTCAAAACAAATTTATTTGTCTCATCTATTATTCAATTAACTTATTATCCTATTTATCTCTATTAACATCTTTATATAAAATTTAAGTGTATAACATTTATTATAACACTCAAATCTTTCCTTATAAAGTCATTTTATATTGTATATTATCCAATTACATTTTAACTTCTGAAAATTTTAGGTAAGTTATGCTAAGATGTAATTTAATATTATACACATAAGATTTTACAATTCAGTTATTCCTAGTTAACTATTTATCCAAGAATTTTGACTTTAGTTTATAATTGAAATCTTCTTAAATCTAAAATTTAAGAATTTAAATCTCTGATTTACTTCAAACAATTTAGAGATATATATAATATATTTATATCAAATCAAATTAAATTTTAAAATCAGATACCTGTATATATATATAAATCAAATTATCCTGAAGAAATTCAAATCGAAATATTTTTTTTTTCCAAAACAAACCGTAGCAAAGCTACAGAATGGTTTCTCCTCTTCGAAACTCGAAAATGAATGTCGATGATGCGGCCGTCATCACCGAAATTATTTTCCAGCGACAAAGAGAAGAGCACTGATTTAAACATTTAAAATTCTTCGAAAACCATTTTATTCGAAAATACTTTAAATAACATACATTTCAAGGCTTTAAACAAAGTTTGAAATCACCAGAAATTTAATTCTTAAGTTTCTCAATTTAAATTCATTCCAATTTCAAATAAATTTAAAAACATCAGTCAATTTGCAATAGTCAATGACTTACAAAACAATAAAATGATAATCAAATATTATCATTTTCAACAACCAAATTATTTAACTTTTAATTCCAAATTTTTTTTCTTATATATTTATTTCATTTATCAAATTAAAAAAATTATATTGTGTCAGTTTGCTCTGTTCAAGTGTTTTGGAAATCCTATCGATAGCGTTGATCATACGAATCGATCGAAAATCCAAACCAACATCAACAACTCAAACAACACACTATAAACATCAACTATTTTATATTAATTACAAATACACTCCCTCACACGATGATTCCAAAATTGGATTCCAACACAAGGATAGAGATCCAAATATGGAGGGACTCTATCAGACAGAATTCTAATCTAAAATAGATAGGCTCGAAACGAAGGTTAGATGGTTGCATTTCAAACAGGAAGGTGGATAAAGTTGTATAAATCGCGGGCAACCTTAACCGGGTCAACAGTGACTTCATAGATAAGATTTATGTAGAATTCTGAAGCAAATCGACGTTCGATTACCAGAGGTAGAATTCGGGTATAGCATAAGATAGCAGCATCGTAAACCGAGGATACAGAAATCTCTGGTGAATCAATACCGATTGTAAAGGAGATTAACTCCAGTACAAATTATTCGAAGATTGCCGAGACCGCCGATTTATTATAGAGATCATTCGAAGTGGAGTTATGGGATACTCCAGAATCAGGAAGACACGAATAGGGAAGACACGAATGGACTTTGGAACCGAAGTGAATGTTCCAAAATTCAGAGGAACCGAGTCAAAGAAGAAGGAATTCAGGCTCGAACGAAAGTGATTCTGTAATTGAATTTTACTCTATATGCTGAGTTTTGCCTAAAACCAGAGCTCTGATACCACATGTAACGACCCAGTATTTTCAACCATTCGCATCCATTATAAGTGTATAGGTAGACACTCATGCCGGAGTTGAATTGCTCAAAATACTGCGTTGTAAATAAAATTTGGCAAAACTCAGCATATACAGTAAATAAAATAATCACAGATCACAGACACAGAGTAATATAACAATAATGCAGCGGAAACAAAAGGATAGTAGTTCATGAAGCTACTATATATATAACAGAGTTAAACAAGATACAACAGAGGTCTCGAATACAATAGATGTCTCAATACAATAATCAAATACCAGATCTGAATTCATCACTGGAATCAACAGAATAACTGAAAGCAGGATCGATAGATTGCTGGATCTCCAAGCGAAGCTCCAACTCCAAAGGTGAGTCTCAAATGCTGTATCACTCAGTCTGACCCGAGCGTAAAGCAAAACACAAAACACTCGAGTCAGGATTAACATTCTTATATTAATAAATCCAACTCAAGTGAAATATCAACTAAAATACAAGTAACTTAAAGGATGTTTGGGATAACCATCCCCTAAGGATCCGTTAAACTATTTACTATGTAGTAATATTCGCTATTATAATAGTGTCTAAATAAGTAAAGTATAATCATATCGGAAAATAGCGTTAAGGGGATGGAGAACCTTAACGTGGTCGGATCTTAAAATCATAATCGTAGTAAAGCTCGGTATGGTAGGTGACACGGCACAACTAGGCAATGCCAGGGTAGATATACCAATTACGCACACGGACTGATGGATACGCATAGCAGCCACTACCGTTCCACCTCGAACAACATTCCCAAATCGGAGGATGGCCATCTAGTCAAATCACAAGTAAGAGTATAATATCGAAGAAATGCGTCCGAGAAGAGGTGCTACCTCACTGGTCCGAGATCGCTCCTGTTTTAGCCACCTTATGCCAACTCACGGGAGTTGGGTCCACGTAACATACCTTAAGAACGCCGCCACCATCCTACTTCATTCTGGAATCTCCACCGCGTACACGGTTGTCAAAGTGGTTTTCGGTATCGACAGAGAGTATGTCCATATCCGATCCCGGTCTCTTTGCCAACCAATCGTTATTATAACACCGTGGTCGTTTCAAAAGAGTTTATACTTTAAACCAAAATCATTATCATTTCCAAAACCCAATTTAGTACGATATCATTTCACTTCAAATATCCATTTTCAAAATCATATTACTTTCCAAAGTTATAATGCTTTCGAAATCATAGTCTGGAAATCACAGTATTTTGGCAATCATAACACTTTCCTTTTAAACAGTTTAGATAATAAAATTTCGTTATAAAATAAATTAGTTTCCTCAAATTTCACAAATCGATTCAAATTAACTCGAATTCCAAAAATTTAATTTAATCAAATCTTAAATCATTAGTTTCAACTCGATTCAGCTTCTAAATAAACCATTTCAATTTATCGATTTCAAATACATATATGAACCATAAAATAAGTCATTTCAATTTTAATATATTTCAAAGCTTTAAATATTCATTATTTCAAAACTAAATTCGATAAATTTATATACATATCAGATTCCCTTCACAATTATTTAGTTTTGAAATATTAACTTAATCATTTCCATAACATTTAAATTCAATTTCAATTTACAATTTAAATAAACAAAATATCTCATTCAAATATTTATACGTTTGAAATATCCCTTTAAGTCACCTCTCAGATTTCAAGTTGTAAATCACTTCTTAAAATTTTCAAATTCAATACATTTCAAATCAACTTATTTTAGTATAATTCTTAAATAAATATAATTTCAATCAATTATAAATCATTATAAATTCTATATTTGAAAATATGGATATTAAATAAATACTTAAACATATTATTTATCAACTTTATTAAATCATCTTTAATAAATCTTAAAAATCAATATTCATCAAAACCATATATTTCTTTTCAAAACCATAGAAATCATTTTCAAAACGTTTATATATAGACCAACGGTGCCTGTATATAATTTTCTATCCTATGGTCAAGTGATACGGATATTTATCATTTCAATCCGCAATTTAAAACATATTCGGGTATATATCTTTTCAACCCGAAATCCCAAATTCAATTCAATTGAAAATCGCTTGGGTTTATCATTTCAACCCATAACGATTTCCTCCTATTCTACATATCGTTCGGGTATGTATCATTTCAACCCATAGTGATTCTATACTAACAGGGAACTTGCAGAGTGATAACAGATATAAAATAACACAGTAACAGGCATATATCATCAGTATAAATAACAGATAATGGTGTCGGATGTCATAGGTGAACATATACAGGTAATGACATATATAACAATGTAAATAACTAACATCAGCATATTTCAATTTGACATTTCAATTGAAATCAAATTTAATAACTATAAGAACATTAATCGTGAGTGATTGCTCACCTTTCGAGGCTTGAGAGAAGATAGACAACACAACAGGCTACGAATTTGCAAAGCAACGTAAGAAGGACAAGATTCGACGAACGAAGCTGAAAGATAGGAATTGACGAAATCAAATCAGAATCGGATTAATGAAGATAAAAGGTATAAGAGAATTTATTCATGTCTATATATAACAATATATAAAAAATCACATTCTAAATTTCAAAACATATTAAATTAAATATATATATATATATATATAGACACACACATTTGTAAATCATATAAAGTAAACTGTAAAATATATATATACAAGTAATTATATAAATGAACTGTACACTATTATATACAACCACATATCCATATCATCACTTACTAACATACAGTATTTTTAAATCAAAGTATATAAAAATAGTGTAGCCAAAGTACATAACAGCAATTAGAACAACAACCCACATTTTTAAAGTATAATATATATATAAGTATGGTACTTTAAAGTATAAAATACTGCAAACACAATACTGTACAGCCCATGTCACGAAATACTTATATAACTTTACAAATCTATACATAAAACCCCAAACATTTCAAATGTATGTAAACTACTAACAAAAGATATATATATACACACTAACATATATTAGATATAACATATATACGTTCATATACACGAAAAGAACTAGCTGATCTATAACCATATATACGTATAAAACAAATCTCAAAACAATACAAGTACATAACAT
Source organism: Allium fistulosum (assembly GCA_030737815.1). Taxonomy (NCBI): domain Eukaryota; kingdom Viridiplantae; phylum Streptophyta; class Magnoliopsida; order Asparagales; family Amaryllidaceae; genus Allium; species Allium fistulosum. The sequence continues at coordinate 1,359,303,679 of CM060902.1, read as the reverse complement.
ATATACTATATACTTTATATATATAACACATATATTATATCTGTAGCTATGTACCGCTTTTTATATTATAACAAGTACTCAACCAAACATTAACATACAACTATATATATAGTTTTTTTTTCTTTCAAATCATAAATAAACAAATGCCAAATACTGTTAAAATCTGATCTATACCTCAACTAAAAGTAACACATATACTATAACACACGTATATAAGTTACGTACCAGAACCGGGGTGGGTGGCGAATGGAGGCGGAGGACACAGAGAGCCGGAAAGGTGGAGGACAGGGAAGGAGACAGGTGCGCCGACGCTGGAAGCGAGCTGTCGCTCGGGTTGGTAGATCGTCTCGGGTGAGCAAGCAAGCGGAGGTGAGCGATGTGATTGGTTTTGGCGAATGACAGGGAGGCCGAGGTGGGTTTGCTGCGAACAGGGTGGTCGAGATCTAGGGGAGCTGGGCAGGCACGCGGGTTCGTTCGCATGGAGGTGGTCAAGTGATTAGGTGGAGGGAAGAATCGTACATGCTAAGAGTGATTGGGCACGGCGAAACGGTGGAGGGGAGGAAGGCTGGTCGGAGGTAGAAAGCAGGTGGAGGCTGCTGTGGATGGTGGCATGGCACTACAATTGAGGCGAAGGTGGCTGCTCATTCATGGCTAACGGCCTGCACGTGGTGGCTCGGTGGGATAGGGGTTCCGTATGGATGCAGGTAGATGAATCTCGGCGGCATGGTGGTGACAGGCCAAAGGCCGTGGACGAAATGGAAGGCACGGTGACGTGGTGGCCAGTGGGCGGGCTATGGTTTTGGTGGGAGGTGGATGTCGGGTTCTGACCTCAGTGTTGGGTTGTTATTAGTTGGAGGAGAGGCAAGGGGAAGAAGGTCGGCTGAGAATGATGGATTTCATGGTGGAGGAAGGCAACAAAGGAAGAAGGGAGGATGGATTCAATTCTCAGTAAAACATAGATTTATGTAATCAAATTTACACATTATTATTTATCTGGTAGTACGAAAGCAAGTGAAGAGACAAAAGTGAAGAGACAAGCAAATGAGCAGGTTACTTTCGAACTAGGGAATGTGAACAGGAAAATATAAATGGAATAGGTAAGAATAGAAAAAGTCTCACGGAGCTATAATTAATGCTAGGAGAAGAAAAAAAAGACTCGTTCAACTTTATACGTTTACACCTTTGAAAGGTGTGAGGCAAAGCAAACGTACCAATGTAAATATAAATTGAAGTGATGGGAATGTAACAACTATACATTAATTTAGAAGCTATAAAACAATTTATTATATTACTGAGATTCACGTTCAAACTTGAAAAAGGCAAACGAAAGCTAACGGTCACAATTCAGGTACCGGTACGACGCACTGTTTTATTGTTTCTGTCGCGTACCGGACCTCAAAATAAAGAAATAAATATACCGCTGAGATCAGCACGACGAGACGATTAAAACGGTATACAAATATTGGTGGTACGATCATCCGATCAAAAGTCGATAATCGGTACCGAAAATGCTGCTATTCAGCCAGAATTAAGATCGACGGAGCAATAGATGTCCAAATTTGACGAAACGAAAGATGACGTCTCACTCAGAAGATGATTTACAAATTTTCTATGTAAAAATATTTAGGTTTGGAAAACATTTTATTATCACCAATTTTTAACTGATTAAATTGAAGTAAATTTACGCGCGAAATAAATTTTCATATTTTCGGATGAAAATTTACCAGTTGCTATCTTTAATTAGACGCATTCCAAATATAAAATTTTTATTTCAAAATTTTATTGTCTAAAATTTCAAAAAAATTCATTTAATTAAATAAATAAAACTACTGAAATTTACGGGTCGTTACACTCTCCCCCACTCAAAACTTTTCGTCCCCGAAAAGGAAGGAGGTAGGAGAATAGAAACAACCAGAAAGAAATTAGATAGAAATACAAATAAAACAATTAAATTAACCGTATGAATTTCAATTTAAACTAATTAATATTCAACAATTTGGTTTAATTCATTTGAGTTCACTTAAGTTAAATCACTATCTATTCTAAATTCATTACCTTATGTCTAGTCATCCTCAACTAACAATTTCTAAGTCATCAAATTTGCATAATCATTTATTATACTCATGTTTTATTCGACAAATTAAATTCTTTTATCCAAATTATTATCAAGTTTATTCTACTTAATTTAATTTTTTTTTATTTTTTTATATATATTTAAACCATATATTTCAGTTTAAATCAATTTATATTCAATAATTAATTTTTAGATTCAAGGTATTTTCATACTTTAATCAAATTTAAATTTATTAATTCCTTCAAAACAAATTTATTTGTCTCATCTATTATTCAATTAACTTATTATCCTATTTATCTCTATTAACATCTTTATATAAAATTTAAGTGTATAACATTTATTATAACACTCAAATCTTTCCTTATAAAGTCATTTTATATTGTATATTATCCAATTACATTTTAACTTCTGAAAATTTTAGGTAAGTTATGCTAAGATGTAATTTAGTATTATACACATAAGATTTTACAATTCAGTTATTCCTAGTTAACTATTTATCCAAGAATTTTGACTTTAGTTTATAATTGAAATCATCTTAAATCTAAAATTTAAGAATTTAAATCTCTGATTTACTTCAAACAATTTAGAGATATATATAATATATTTATATCAAATCAAATTAAATTTTAAAATCAGATACCTGTATATATATATATATAAATCAAATTATCCTGAAGAAATTCAAATCGAAATATTTTTTTTTCCAAAACAAACCGTAGCAAAGCTACAGAATGGTTTCTCCTCTTCGAAACTCGAAAATGAATGTCGATGATGCGGCCGTCATCACCGAAATTATTTTCCAGCGACAAAGAGAAGAGCACTGATTTAAACATTTAAAATTCTTCGAAAACCATTTTATTCGAAAATACTTTAAATAACATACATTTCAAGGCTTTAAACAAAGTTTGAAATCACCAGAAATTTAATTCTTAAGTTTCTCAATTTAAATTCATTCCAATTTCAAATAAATTTAAAAACATCAGTCAATTTGCAATAGTCAATGACTTACAAAACAATAAAATGATAATCAAATATTATCATTTTCAACAACCAAATTATTTAACTTTTAATTCCAAAATTTTTTTCTTATATATTTATTTCATTTATCAAATTAAAAAAATTATATTGTGTCAGTTTGCTCTGTTCAAGTGTTTTGGAAATCCTATCGATAGCGTTGATCAGACGAATCGATCGAAAATCCAAACCAACATCAACAACTCAAACAACACACTATAAACATCAACTATTTTATATTAATTACAAATACACTCCCTCACACGATGATTCCAAAATTGGATTCCAACACAAGGATAGAGATCCAAATATGGAGGGACTCTATCAGAGAGAATTCTAATCTAAAATAGATAGGCTCGAAACGAAGGTTAGATGGTTGCATTTCAAACAGGAAGGTGGATAAAGTTGTATAAATCGCGGGCAACCTTAACCGGATCAACAGTGACTTCATAGATAAGATTGATGTAGAATTCTGAAGCAAATCGACATTCGATTACCAGAGGTAGAATTCGGGTATAGCATAAGATAGCAGCATCGTAAACCGAGGATACAGAAATCTCTGGTGAATCAATACCGATTGTAAAGGAGATTAACTCCAGTACAAATTATTCGAAGATTGCCGAGACCGCCGATTTATTATAGAGATCATTCGAAGTGGAGTTATGGGATACTCCAGAATCAGGAAGACACGAATAGGGAAGACACGAATGGACTTTGGAACCGAAGTGAATGTTCCAAAATTCAGAGGAACCGAGTCAAAGAAGAAGGAATTCAGGCTCGAACGAAAGTGATTCTGTAATTGAATTTTACTCTATATGCTGAGTTTTGCCTAAAACCAGAGCTCTGATACCACATGTAACGACCCAGTATTTTCAACCATTCGCATCCATTATAAGTGTATAGGTAGACACTCATGCCGGAGTTGAATTGCTCAAAATACTGCGTTGTAAATAAAATTTGGCAAAACTCAGCATATACAGTAAATAAAATAATCACAGATCACAGACATAGAGTAATATAACAATAATGCAGCGGAAACAAAAGGATAGTAGTTCATGAAGCTACTATATATATAACAGAGTTAAACAAGATACAACAGAGGTCTCGAATACAATAGATGTCTCAATACAATAATCAAATACCAGATCTGAATTCATCACTGGAATCAACAGAATAACTGAAAGCAGGATCGATAGATTGCTGGATCTCCAAGCGAAGCTCCAACTCCAAAGGTGAGTCTCAAATGCTGTATCACTCAGTCTGACCCGAGCGTAAAGCAAAACACAAAACACTCGAGTCAGGATTAACATTCTTATATTAATAAATCCAACTCAAGTGAAATATCAACTGAAATACAAGTAACTTAAAGGATGTTTGGGATAACCATCCCCTAAGGATCCGTTAAACTATTTACTATGTAGTAATATTCGCTATTATAATAGTGTCTAAATAAGTAAAGTATAATCATATCGGAAAATAGCGTTAAGGGGATGGAGAACCTTAACGCGGTCGGATCTTAAAATCATAATCGTAGTAAAGCTCGGTATGGTAGGTGACACGGCACAACTAGGCAATGCCAGGGTAGATATACCAATTACGCACACGGACTGATGGATACGCATAGCAGCCACTACCGTTCCACCTCGAACAACATTCCCAAATCGGAGGATGGCCATCTAGTCAAATCACAAGTAAGAGTATAATATCGAAGAAATGCGTCCGAGAAGAGGTGCTACCTCACTGGTCCGAGATCGCTCCTGTTTTAGCCACCTTATGCCAACTCACGGGAGTTGGGTCCACGTAACATACCTTAAGAACGCCGCCACCATCCTACTTCATTCTGGAATCTCCACCGCGTACACGGTTGTCAAAGTGGTTTTCGGTATCGACAGAGAGTATGTCCATATCCGATCCCGGTCTCTTTGCCAACCAATCGTTATTATAACACCGTGGTCGTTTCAAAAGAGTTTATACTTTAAACCAAAATCATTATCATTTCCAAAACCCAATTTAGTACGATATCATTTCACTTCAAATATCCATTTTCAAAATCATATTACTTTCCAAAGTTATAATGCTTTCGAAATCATAGTTTGGAAATCACAGTATTTTGGCAATCATAACACTTTCCTTTTAAACAGTTTAGATAATAAAATTTCGTTATAAAATAAATTAGTTTCCTCAAATTTCACAGATCGATTCAAATTAACTCGAATTCCAAAAATTTAATTTAATCAAATCTCAAATCATTAGTTTCAACTCGATTCAGCTTCTAAATAAACCATTTCAATTTATCGATTTCAAATACATATATGAACCATAAAATAAGTCATTTCAATTTTAATATATTTCAAAGCTTTAAATATTCATTATTTCAAAACTAAATTCGATAAATTTATATACATATCAGATTCCCTTCACAATTATTTAGTTTTGAAATATTAACTTAATCATTTCCATAACATTTAAATTCAATTTCAATTTACAATTTAAATAAACAAAATATCTCATTCAAATATTTATACGTTTGAAATATCCCTTTAAGTCACCTCTTAGATTTCAAGTTGTAAATCACTTCTTAAATTTTTCAAATTCAATACATTTCAAATCAACTTATTTTAGTATAATTCTTAAATAAATATAATTTCAATCAATTATAAATCATTATAAATTCTATATTTGAAAATATGGATATTAAATAAATACTTAAACATATTATTTATCAACTTTATTAAATCATCTTTAATAAATCTTAAAAATCAATATTCATCAAAACCATATATTTCTTTTCAAAACCATAGAAATCATTTTCAAAACGTTTATATATAGACCAACGGTGCCTGTATATAATTTTCTATCCTATGGTCAAGTGATACGGATATTTATCATTTCAATCCGCAATTTAAAACATATTCGGGTATATATCTTTTCAACCCGAAATCCCAAATTCAATTCAATTGAAAATCGCTTGGGTTTATCATTTCAACCCATAACGATTTCCTCCTATTCTACATATCGTTCGGGTATGTATCATTTCAACCCATAGTGATTCTATACTAACAGGGAACTTGCAGAGTGATAACAGATATAAAATAACACAGTAACAGGCATATATCATCAGTATAAATAACAGATTATGGTGTCGGATGTCATAGGTGAACATATACAGGTAATGACATATATAACAATGTAAATAACTAACATCAGCATATTTCAATTTGACATTTCAATTGAAATCAAATTTAATAACTATAAGAACATTAATCGTGAGTGATTGCTCACCTTTCGAGGCTTGAGAGAAGATAGACAACACAACAGGCTACGAATTTGCAAAGCAACGTAAGAAGGACAAGATTCGACGAACGAAGCTGAAAGATAGGAATTGACGAAATCAAATCAGAATCGGATTAATGAAGATAAAAGGTATAAGAGAATTTATTCATGTCTATATATAACAATATATAAAAAATCACATTCTAAATTTCAAAACATATTAAATTAAATATATATATATATATATATATATATATATATAGACACACACATTTGTAAATCATATAAATTAAACTGTAAAATATATATATACAAGTAATTATATAAATGAACTGTACACTATTATATACAACCACATATCCATATCATCACTTACTAACATACAGTATTTTTAAATCAAAGTATATAAAAATAGTGTAGCCAAAGTACATAACAGCAATTAGAACAACAACCCACATTTTTAAAGTATAATATATATATATAAGTATGGTACTTTAAAGTATAAAATACTGCAAACACAATACTGTACAGCCCATGTCACGAAATACTTATATAACTTTACAAATCTATACATAAAACCCCAAACATTTCAAATGTATGTAAACTACTAACAAAAGATATATATATACACACTAACATATATTAGATATAACATATATACGTTCATATACACGAAAAGAACTAGCTGATCTATAACCATATATACGTATAAAACAATACAAGTACATAACATATATACTATATACTTTATATATATATAACACATATATTATATCTGTAGCTATGTACCGCTTTTTATATTATAACAAGTACTCAACCAAACATTAACATACAACTATATATATAGTTTTTTTTTCTTTCAAATCATAAATAAACAAATGCCAAATACTGTTAAAATCTGATCTATACCTCAACTAAAAGTAACACATATACTATAACACACGTATATAAGTTACGTACCAGAACCGGGGTGGGTGGCGAATGGAGGCGGAGGACACAGAGAGCCGGAAAGGTGGAGGACAGGGAAGGAGACAGGTGCGCCGACGCTGGAAGCGAGCTGTCGCTCGGGTTGGTAGATGGTCTCGGGTGAGCAAGCAAGCGGAGGTGAGCGATGTGATTGGTTTTGGCGAATGACAGGGAGGCCGAGGTGGGTTTGCTGCGAACAGGGTGGTCGAGATCTAGGGGAGCTGGGCAGGCACGCGGGTTCGTTCGCATGGAGGTGGTCAAGTGATTAGGTGGAGGGAAGAATCGTACAGGCTAAGAGTGATTGGGCACGGCGAAACGGTGGAGGGGAGGAAGGCTGGTCGGAGGTAGAAAGCAGGTGGAGGCTGCTGTGGATGGTGGCATGGCACTACAATTGAGGCGAAGGTGGCTGCTCATTCATGGCTAACGGCCTGCACGTGGTGGCTCGGTGGGATAGGGGTTCCGTATGGATGCAGGTAGATGAATCTCGGCGGCATGGTGGTGACAGGCCAAAGGCCGTGGACGAAATGGAAGGCACGGTGACGTGGTGGCCAGTGGGCGGGCTATGGTTTTGGTGGGAGGTGGATGTCGGGTTCTGACCTCAGTGTTGGGTTGTTATTAGTTGGAGGAGAGGCAAGGGGAAGAAGGTCGGCTGAGAATGATGGATTTCATGGTGGAGGAAGGCAACAAAGGAAGAAGGGAGGATGGATTCAATTCTCAGTAAAACATAGATTTATGTAATCAAATTTACACATTATTATTTATCTGGTAGTACGAAAGCAAGTGAAGAGACAAAAGTGAAGAGACAAGCAAATGAGCAGGTTACTTTCGAACTAGGGAATGTGAACAGGAAAATATAAATGGAATAGGTAAGAATAGAAAAAGTCTCACGGAGCTATAATTAATGCTAGGAGAAGAAAAAAAAGACTCGTTCAACTTTATACGTTTACACCTTTGAAAGGTGTGAGGCAAAGCAAACGTACCAATGTAAATATAAATTGAAGTGATGGGAATGTAACAACTATACATTAATTTAGAAGCTATAAAACAATTTATTATATTACTGAGATTCACGTTCAAACTTGAAAAAGGCAAACGAAAGCTAACGGTCACAATTCAGGTACCGGTACGACGCACTGTTTTATTGTTTCTGTCGCGTACCGGACCTCAAAATAAAGAAATAAATATACCGCTGAGATCAGCACGACGAGACGATTAAAACGGTATACAAATATTGGTGGTACGATCATCCGATCAAAAGTCGATAATCGGTACCGAAAATGCTGCTATTCAGCCAGAATTAAGATCGACGGAGCAATAGATGTCCAAATTTGACGAAACGAAAGATGACGTCTCACTCAGAAGATGATTTACAAATTTTCTATGTAAAAATATTTAGGTTTGGAAAACATTTTATTATCACCAATTTTTAACTGATTAAATTGAAGTAAATTTACGCGCGAAATAAATTTTCATATTTTCGGATGAAAATTTACCAGTTGCTATCTTTAATTAGACGCATTCCAAATATAAAATTTTTATTTCAAAATTTTATTGTCTAAAATTTCAAAAAAATTCATTTAATTAAATAAATAAAACTACTGAAATTTACGGGTCGTTACACTTATTAATAGATAAAGTTTTTTTTTCTATATTAAATCACCCAAAACTTATTTTCCTAACAAATTAAATTATTGAAAAGTTTACTGGTCGTTACACTCTCCCCCACTCAAAACTTTTCGTCCCCGAAAAGGAAGAAGGTAGGAGAATAGAAACACCCTGAAAGAACACTAAATTGAAACTCAAAATAAAATCAATGATTTTAACCATATAAGTTCAATTTCAATTTAAATTAATTTATACCCAAAACAGATAGAATGAGATAGGATTAAGACAAGGTGAAAGAAGACTGACATTATAACTGTCGTAATAGGTGAATTCTACAAGATGGAGATGATCTTTCAAATTCAAGAACACAAGCACGAAGGAGATCCTCTAGAACCTGATTCACTCTTCCCGTTTGACTATCGGTCTGTGGATGGTAAGCAGTACTCAGATTCAGGTGAGTACTCAAAGATTTACGAAAAGTTTCCAAAACTGACAGGTAAAGATAAGTTCTTCTGGAAGGAAGGACTATAGGTTGAACTTCAGGAATAAAATCAATTCGGAATTCAATTCTCGCTTAGGATGCAGGAAACAGGAACATCCGAAAGAAAAGAGATTGGAAAACAAAATAAGACAATAAATTTTAAACCACGAAAATTTCAACTTAAATTAATAATTTATTTCATCCATTTGATTTCACCTAATTTAAATAAATCTTAACTATTTTTAAATCTCATTATCTCATCATACAATTATCTTAAATTAACAATTTTCAAAAGTCATGAATTTGAAAATCATTTATTATGCTCATAATTTATGCAATAAATTTAATTCTTCTTTATTCCAAATTATTATTTAATTTTATTCCACTTAATATATCTAATCACATATATTAAGTATATTTACACTTATTATAACTACTCCAATTTATTTATAAATTCCTTTAACACCATTTTATATTGTAAATTATTCAATTAACTTTTTATTCTGTTTACCTCTATAAATTTCTTTATAACTAAAATTTAAGCGTATAACATTTATTATAACCATTCAAATTTTATTTATAAAATCCTTTTATATTGTACATTATCCAATTACATTGTTAACTTCTAAATAATTAAGGTAAGTTATATCGGAATGCAATTGAGTATTATACAAATAAAACTTTCTAATTTAATTATTCAAGTTTAAATATTTATTTAAAATTTTGATTCATTTAAAATTTTAAGTCATCCTTTAAGATAAAATTTAAGAATTAAATCTTCCGATTAGCTTCAAACAAATTTTAGAGATAAATAAATATACACAATATATATCAAATCAAAATTTAAATCATATATCAATATATATGTTTTAAATCAAGTCATATTTTTAGAAATTCAAATCAGTTTAATTCTTCAAAGCAAAACTATAGCAAAGCTACAGGATGGTCTCTTCACTTCGAAACTCGAAAATGAACGTCGATGATGCTGCAGTCATCATCGAAATTATTTTCCAGCGACAAAGAAAAGAGCGCCGATTTAAACATTTAAAATTCTTTGGAAACAATTTCTACTCGAAAATACTTTAAATAATATATCCTTTTAAAACCCAAAGTTTGAAATCTTCGGAAATTAATTCTCAATTCTTGTTTCGAATTCATTTAAATTTCCAAATTAATTTATAACCATGTTTTATAGTTCAACTATTTATATATGAACAAAGCCAATGATTGCAATATATATACAAATCAAATATTATTTCTTAACATCCAATTCAATTAACTATAAAATTTCAGAAAATTATACATATATAAAATATAGTTATACAAATTTATCTCATTTACCAAGTTTGAAAACAATATAGTGTCAGTTTGCTCTGTTCAAGTGTTTTGGAGATCTTATCGATAGCGTTGATCAGACGAATCGATCGGAAACCCAAATCAACATCAACAACTCAAACAACACAATATATATTAAAACATTTTAAATATTAGTTTACAAATACAATTCAAGAATGATTTTAAGATAAGTTGGAAACAAAAGACAAGATGATTAAATACCAGAATAAGGGAATGAATAAGCTTATATAAATCGTGGTCAACCTTAACCGGGTCAACCGTGACTTTAAAGAATAAGATCGATGTGGGGTTCTGGGGTAAGTCTACATCAGATCTCAAGAGATAGAATTCGGGATAACAAGAGATAGATAGCATTGAAAACCGAGGATACAGAAATCTTCGGTGAGTCAATGCTAATTGTAAAGAAGTTTCACCCCTTTACATATCATTCGAAGATTGGCGAGACCGCCAATTTATTATAAAGATCATTCGAAGTGGAGTCATGGGGTACTCTAGTGTAACGACCTAGTATTTTGGACCATTCAAATCGACAATAAATCCACACATGCCGGACTTGAATAATTCAAAACAATGGATTGTAAATAAAATTTGGCAAAACTCAGCATATACAGTAAATAAAATAATTACAGATCACAGACACAGAGTAATATAACAATAATGCAGCGGAAACAAAAGGATAGTAGTTCATGAAGCTACTATATATATATAACAGAGTTAAACAAGATACAACAGAAATCTTGAATATAATAGATGTCTCAATACAATAATCAAATACAAGATCTGAATACATCACCGGAATCAACTGAATAACTGAAAGTAGGATCGATAGATAGCTGGATCTCCAAGCGAAGCTCCGACTCCAAAGGTGAGTCTCAAATGCTGTATCACTCAGTCTGACCCGTGCGTAAAGCAAAACACAAAACACTCGAGTCAGGATTAACATTCTTATATCAATAAATCCAACTCAAGTGAAATATCAATTGAAATACAAGTAACTTAAAGGATGTTTGGGATAACCATCCTCTAAGGATCCGTTAAACTGTCTACTAAGTAGTAATATACGCTATATACAGTAATGTCTAATCAGTAAAGTATAATCATATAGAAAATAGCGTTAAGGGGATGGAGAACCTTAACGCGGTCGGATCTTAAAATCATAATCGTAGTAAAGCTCGATATGGTAGGTGACACGGCACACAAGGCCATGCCAGGGTAGATATACCAATTACGCACACGGACTGATGGAGCGGATAGCAGCCACTATCGTCCACCTCGAACAACACTCCCAAATCGAAGGGTGGCCACCAAAAATCAACAAGTAATAGAATGAAATCGAAGAAGTGCGTCCGATAAGAGGTGCTACCTCACTGGTCCGAGATCGCTCCTGTTTTAGCCACCTTATGCCAACTCACGGGAGTTGGGTCCACGTATATACCTTAGGATCGTTGCCACCATCCTACTTCATTCTGGAAACTCCACCGCGTACACAGTTGTTAAAGTGGTTTTCGGTATCGACAGAGAGTATGTCCATATCCGATCCCGGTCTCTTTAACAACCAATCGTTATTATAACACCGTGGTCATTTCAAAATAGTTTATACCTCAAAACCAAAATATCATTATCATTTCAAAACCCAATTTAATACGATATCATTTTCACTTCAGATATATCCATTTCAAAATCATATCACTTTCCAAAGTTATAACGCTTTCGAAATCATAGTTTTTTTTTCAAAACACATTGGAAATCACAGCTTTGAAATCATAGCATTTTGGAAATCATAACACTTTCCTTTTAAACAGTTTAGATATTAAAATTAGTATATATAATAAAATAGTTTATAAATAAAATAGTTTATGTAAATATTTATAAGTTAAAAATAGTTTAAAATAAAATAATTTATATTAAAAATGATTTATATTAAAATAGTTTATATTAAAATAATTTATAAAGTAAAGTATCAATAGTTTTAAATATAATTTAAAATTTCTTTATAAAATAAAATAGTTTCCTCAAATTTCACAAATCGATTCAAATTAACTCGAATTCCAAAAATTTAATTTAAATCAAATCTCAAATCATTAGTTTCAACTCGATTCAGCTTCTAAATAAACCATTTCAAATTATCGATTTCAAATACATATCTGAACCATAAAATAAGCCATTTCAATTTTAATATATTTCAAAGCTTTAAATATTCAACATTTCAAACTAAATTCGATAAATTTATATACATATCAGATTCACATTACAATTATTTAGTTTTGAAATATTAACTTAATCATTTCCATAACATTTAAATACAATTTCAATTTACAAATTTAAATAAACAAAATATCCCATTTAAATATATATAAGTTTGAAATATCCATTTAAGTCACCTTTTCAAATTTCAAGTTGTAAAACACTTTTTTAAATTTCAAATTCAATACATTTCAAATCAAACTTATTTAAGTATAATTCTTAAATAAATATAATTTCAATCAATTTCAAATCATTATAAATTCTATATTTGAAAATATAGATATTAAATAAATACTTAAACATATTATTTATCAACTTTATTAAATCAACTTTAATGAATATTTAAAATCAATATTTATCAAAACCATATATTTCTTTTCAAAACCAAAGAAATCATTTCCAAAACATTTATATATAGACCAACGGTGCCTGTATATAATTTTCTATCCTATGGTCAAGTGATATGGATATTTATCATTTCAATCTGCAATTTAAAATATATATACGGGTATATATCTTTTCAACCCGCAATCCCAAATTCAATTAATTGAAGACCGCTTGGGTTTATCATTTCAACCCATAACGATTTTCTCCTATTCTACAAGATCGTTCGGGTATGTATCATTTCAACCCATAGTGATTCTATACTAACAGGGAACTTGTAGAGTGATAACAGATATGATAATAAAAATAACAATAGTAACAGGCAATATATCATCAATATAAATAACAGATAATGGTGTCAGATGTCACAGGTTAACAGATACAGATAATGACATATATATAACAATGTGAATAACTAACAGCAGCATATTTCAATTGACGTTTCAATTGAAATCAAATTTAATAAATATAAGAACGTTAATCGTGAGTGATTGCTCACCTTTCGAGGTTAGAGAAGTTTGAAACACAACCAGCTACAAATTGGATCACGATCTAGAAAATCGAACAATCCAAACAACAGTCTCAAAGTGAAGTAAGCTGAAAGCGAATTTTGACGGACATAGCTGATAGATAGAAATTGACGAAATCAATCAGGACCGGATCGATGATGATAGATGGTAAGAATGAACTTATATATATAAATCATATGCTAAAATCAAACAGATATTAAATTAAATATATATATATATGTATTTCAAAATCCAATGTTAAAATTAAAACACACATAAAAAATCAAACATATATATACATTATGTTTTGAGATAAAGACATCTAATTGCAAAATACTTACGTTTCTTAAAATAAAATGTACATAAATCCAACTTTATTATAAAGTAATATATATATAAACTAAATGTCCACGTATAAACTACTATACACTTCGAAATAAATGTTTTATCAAGGCATATATAAACACTATGCCAATAAGTTTCGGAATATATATATAAAAATAATATACATGATTTTCATACGTAAAATACTGTGAGATCTAAATATATGTATACTAATATATATAACCAGCATCTTATAAACTTACCCAAGCCATATATGACCTAACTCATATATATACTATGGTTTATTCCTCGAATAACAACATACATGTTTTAATATTTATATAGCTTCTGTTCCGATATATCACCATATATTTATAACTTGCATCTTATGTAATTATATATATACTGCAAATAAAATAATAATAATTAAAACTCATATACAAATCTGGAAAACACATGTATTACAGTGTATAAAATATAATTCCTCACTGCATGACAGTATATATTATCTATGCATATATCAGCTTACTTATACTTATATAATTAATACAGATATAAAACATATATATGAATGACCGTATAACAAATACAGGTCTTATGGTTTATACTTTATATACCAATATTCATTTTTAACAAATCTACCAACTATATAAGCTACTCAAGCAATACGCATTATTGTATACACTATATAACAACAAAATAAAATATCAACCTATTATATATATAATATATACGAACAGATTTTAATACAATATGACTTATATTTTATAATCACACTGTTATCTTATATTCAAAGTATATATATGCAGCAACAGACAAAACAAGAAAAATGAAATCATGTATAGCTTATAAACTATTAATATATAAGAGAATATGTACGGCCGAAGTAACAAATTGCTCTAGCTTCAGAAATTTTGCAAACAAATGTTTATGAGTATATTACCTCATATATACAGCACGCAACAGAGGCCGTGCAAGCTGGATAGGCACGAGACACGGTCGAAGACAGAAGGAACAAGGTGGAGAGAGATGATGCATATCGGTTTCTGTTGTTGGCCGATGGCGGGCTGAATGGTGGATGAGGCACTGACGAGTGTTTTGGTGGGAGTGAAGAGGCTAAGGAGGGAGGCGCCTGGATGGCGGGTCGAGGAGGTGTGGTCAGTGCTGTTGAGTTTAGGCTTCGGTAGGGGCGGAGCCGAGGCTGGAGATCAGAGATGGTGAGGTTGCAAACTCGATCAGGTAGTGGCCGGCCTCAAAGGATAAGAAGAAACATTTTGAGAAAATTGGGAAGAAGGAAAACTTGTTGAGAGAATGTTTTGTGAAGAAGAAAAATGAGCACGAGAATGGGAAGGGGAGGGGTGAAGTCAGGCAAATGTTTTGAACTTGAATTGAGCAGTCCAAAAGTTTTGAACGCATAAAAAAAGAACGGGCGGAAAGAATTGTGATCTGATGGGAACAGTTTCTAGAACAAGGAAAGAGGAAAAGGTTCAATGTGAATATACATGTGACGTGTGATATTCTTTTGAAATGAAGAAGTTTAACAGATCAATATCAATTTTTAACAGACGAAAATAGTGAAGCTAAAAAGTCCAACAATAAATTTTCTAGAGTTACAAACCATTGGTTATCTCAGGAAGCAAACGAACGGAAAAGGGAACAAAAAAGTAAAAATCGAGTACCGATACGGTTCCTTGTTTTATTGATTTCACAGTGTATCGGATGTCGAAACACACAAATGAATGTACTGTGAAGATTGGCACGACAAGACGATCAAAACGGTATACAGATATCTGTGGTACGATTATCCCATTAAAAGTCGATAATCGGTACCGAAATGCTGCAATTTTGCCGAAAATAAGATAAACGAAGCAAAAACAGTCAAAATTTGGAGAAACGAAATATGACGTCTCACTCAGAAGATGATTTACAAATTTTCTATATAAAAATATTCAGGTTTGGAAAACATTTTATTACCATAAATTTCTAACTGATTGGAATTTGAATAAAATTACACTAGAAAATAAACTTCCAAATTATCTGATGAAAATTTACCAGTTGCTATGTTTAAGCATACGCATTTCAAATATCAAATTTAAATTTCAAAATTTTATTGTTTAAAGTCTCACAAAATTTCAATTATATATATAAATAAACAAATAAAATTACCTAAAATTTACGGATCGTTACACTCTCCCCCACTCAAAACTTTTCGTCCCCGAAAAGGAAGGAGGTAGGAGAGTAGAAGCAACCAAAAGAAAAATAGATTAAAAGACAAGATAAGACAATTAATTTACACCATATAATTTTCAAATTAAACTAATTAATATTTAACAATTTTGATTTAATCCACTGAGTTCACTTAAGTTAAATCAATCCATCTATTTCTGAATTCATTACCTTATTGTCTAGTCATCCTCAATTAACAATTTCTAAATCATCAAATTTGTATAATCATTTATTATACTCATGTTTTATTCAACAAATTTAATTCTTTTATTCTAAATTATTATTAACTTTATTCCACATAATATATCTTTCATATATATTTAAACCATATAAATTAATTTAAACCATATAAATTTCAATTTAAATTAATTTATATTCAATAATTGACTTTAAATTCAAGGTATTTCCATAGGTTAATCTAATTTCAATTTATTAATTCCTGCAAAACAAATTTTATTTGTCTCATCTATTATTCAATTAACTTATTATCCTATTTGTCTTTATTAACATCTTTATAAAAAAATTTAAGTGTATAACATTTATTATAACACTCAAATCTTTCCTTATAAAGTCATTTTATATTGTATATTATCCAATTACATTTTTAACTTCTGAAAATTTTAGGTAAGTTATGTTGAGATGTAATCGAGTATTATACAAATAAAATTTCCAATTTAACTATTCCAATTTAAATATTTATTCAAGAATTTAAGATTTAAATTTCCGATTTCAATTTAAATCATTTAGATATAAGTATATATACTATATATATCAAATTAAATATATGATTATATACCAATATATATATATATATATATATATATAAAAAAATCAAGTCATACTTCGGAAATTCAAATCAAATTAATTTTCCAAAACAAAAATGTAGCAAAACTACAGAATGGTCTCTCCACTTCAAAACTCGAAAATGAATGTCGATGATGCGGCCGTCATCACCGAAATTATTTTCCAGCGACAAAGAGAAGAGCACTGATTTAAACATTTGAAATTCTTTGAAAACCCTTTTTATTCGAAAATACTTTAAATAATATACATTTTAAGACTTTAAAACAAAGTTTGAAATCACCAGAAATTTAATTCTTAAATTCTCAATTTAAATTCATTTCTATTCCAAATAAATTTATAAACAATAGTCATTTTGCAATAGTCAATGACTTACAAAACAATAAAATGATAATCAAATATTATCATTTTCAACAACCAAATTATTTAACTTTTAATTCCAGAAAACTTTTCTTATATATTTATAATATAATCATACAAATTTATTTCATTTATCAAATTTGAAAATTATATTGTGTCAGTTTGCTCTGTTCAAGTGTTTTGGGATTCCTATCGATAGCGTTGATCAGACGAATCGATCGAAAATCCAAACTAACATCAACAACTCAAACAACACACTATAAACATAAACTATTTTATATTAATTACAAATACACTCCCTCACACGATGATTCCAGAATTGGATTCCAACACAAGGATAGAGATCCAAATATAGAGGGACTCTAATCAAAGAGAATTCTAATCTAAAATAGATAGGCTCGAAACGAAGGTTAGATGATTGCATTTCAAACAGGAAGATGGATAAAGTTGTATAAATCGCGGGAAACCTTAACCGGGTTAACCGTGACTTCAGAGATAAGATCGATGTAGAATTCTGAAGCAAATCGACATTCGATTACTAGAGATAGAATTCGGGTATAGCATAAGATAGCAGCATCGTAAACCGAGGATACAGAAATCTCCGGTGAATCAATACCGATTGTAAAGGAGTTTCACCCCTGTACAAATTATTCAAAGATTGGCGAGACCGCCGATTTATTATAAAGATCCTTCGAAGTGGAGTTATGGGATACTCCAAAATTAAGAAGACACGAATAGGGGAGACAAGAATGAACTTTGGAACCGAAGGGAACGTTCCAGAATTCAAAGAAACCGAGTCAAAGAAGAAGGAATTCAAGCCCGAACAAAAGTGATTCTGTAATTGAATTTTACTCTATATGCTGAGTTTTGCCTAAAACCAGAGCTCTGATACCACATGTAACGACCCAGTATTTTGGACCATTCAAATCGACAATAAATCCACACATGCCAGACTTGAATAATTCAAAACAATGGATTGTAAATAAAATTTGGCAAAACTCAGCATATACAGTAAATAAAATAATTACAGATCACAGACACAGAGTAATATAACAATAATGCAGCGGAAACAAAAGGATAGTAGTTCATGAAGCTACTATATATATATTAAAGAGTTAAACAAGATACAACAGAAGTCTCGAATACAATAGATGTCTCAATACAATAATCAAATACAAGATCTGAATACATCACCGGAATCAACTGAATAACTGAAAGCAGGATCGATAGATAGCTGGATCTCCAAGCGAAGCTCCGACTTCAAAGGTGAGTCTCAAATGCTGTATCACTCAGTCTGACCCGAGCGTAAAGAAAAACACAAAACACTCGAGTCAGGATTAACATTTATATCAATAAATCCAACTCAAGTGAAATATCAACTGAAATACAAGTAACTTAAAGGATGTTTGGGATAACCATCCTCTAAGGATCCGTTAAACTATCTACTAAGTAGTAATATACGCTCTATACAGTAGTGTCTAATCAGTAAAGTATAATCATATAGAAAATAGCGTTAAGGGGATGGAGAACCTTAACGCGGTCGGATCTTAAAATCATAATCGTAGTAAAGCTCGATATGGTAGGTGACACGGCACACAAGGCCATGCCAGGGTAGATATACCAATTACGCACACGGACTGATGGAGCGGATAGCAGCCACTACCGTCCACCTCGAACAACACTCCCAAATCGAAGGGTGGCCACCAAAAATCAACAAGTAATAGAATGAAATCGAAGAAGTGCGTCCGATAAGAGGTGCTACCTCACTGGTCCGAGATCGCTCCTGTTTTAGCCACCTTATGCCAACTCACGGGAGTTGGGTCCACGTATATACCTTAGGATCGTTGCCACCATCCTACTTCATTCTGAAAACTCCACCGCGTACACAGTTGTCAAAGTGGTTTTCGGTATCGACAGAGAGTATGTCCATATCCGATCCCGGTCTCTTTAACAACCAATCGTTATTATAACACCGTGGTCATTTCAAAATAGTTTATACCTCAAAACCAAAATATCATTATCATTTCAAAACCCAATTTAATACGATATCATTTTCACTTCAGATATATCCATTTCAAAATCATATCACTTTCCAAAGTTATAACGCTTTCGAAATCATAGTTTTTTTTTCAAAACACATTGGAAATCACAGCTTTGAAATCATAGCATTTTGGAAATCATAACACTTTCCTTTTAAACAGTTTAGATATTAAAATTAGTATATATAATAAAATAGTTTATAAATAAAATAGTTTATGTAAATATTTATAAGTTAAAAATAGTTTAAAATAAAATAATTTATATTAAAAATGATTTATATTAAAATAGTTTATATTAAAATAATTTATAAAGTAAAGTATCAATAGTTTTAAATATAATTTAAAATTTCTTTATAAAATAAAATAGTTTCCTCAAATTTCACAAATCGATTCAAATTAACTCGAATTCCAAAAATTTAATTTAAATCAAATCTCAAATCATCAGTTTCAACTCGATTCAGCTTCTAAATAAACCATTTCAAATTATCGATTTCAAATACATATCTGAACCATAAAATAAGCCATTTCAATTTTAATATATTTCAAAGTTTTAAATATTCAACATTTCAAACTAAATTCGATAAATTTATATACATATCAGATTCACTTTACAATTATTTAGTTTTGAAATATTAACTTAATCATTTCCATAACATTTAAATACAATTTCAATTTACAAATTTAAATAAACAAAATATCCCATTTAAATATATATATAAGTTTGAAATATCCATTTAAGTCACCTTTTCAAATTTCAAGTTGTAAAACACTTTTTTAAATTTCAAATTCAATACATTTCAAATCAAACTTATTTAAGTATAATTCTTAAATAAATATAATTTCAATCAATTTCAAATCATTATAAATTCTATATTTGAAAATATAGATATTAAATAAATACTTAAACATATTATTTATCAACTTTATTAAATCAACTTTAATGAATCTTTAAAATCAATATTTATCAAAACTATATTTTCTTTTCAAAACCAAAGAAATCATTTCCAAAACATTTATATATAGACCAACGGTGCCTGTATATAATTTTCTATCCTATGGTCAAGTGATACGGATATTTATCATTTCAATCTGCAATTTAAAATATATATACGGGTATATATCTTTTCAACCCGCAATCCCAAATTCAATTAATTGAAGACCGCTTGGGTTTATCATTTCAACCCATAACGATTTTCTCCTATTCTACAAGATCGTTCGGGTATGTATCATTTCAACCCATAGTGATTCTATACTAACAGGGAACTTGCAGAGTGATAACAGATATGATAATAAAAATAACAATAGTAACAGGCAATATATCATCAATATAAATAACAGATAATGGTGTCAGATGTCACAGGTTAACAGATACAGATAATGACATATATATAACAATGTGAATAACTAACAACAGCATATTTCAATTGACGTTTCAATTGAAATCAAATTTAATAAATATAAGAACGTTAATCGTGAGTGATTGCTCACCTTTCGAGGTTAGAGAAGTTTGAAACACAACCAGCTACAAATTGGATCACGATCTAGAAAATCGAACAATCCAAACAACAGTCTCAAAGTGAAGTAAGCTGAAAGTGGATTTTGACGGACATAGCTGATAGATAGAAATTGATGAAATCAATCAGGACCGGATCGATGATGATAGATGGTAAGAATGAACTTATATATATAAATCATATGCTAAAATCAAACAGATATTAAATTAAATATATATATATATATATATGTATTTCAAAATCCAATGTTAAAATTAAAACACACATAAAAAATCAAACATATATATACATTATGTTTTGAGATAAAGACATCTAATTGCAAAATACTTACGTTTCTTAAAATAAAATGTACATAAATCCAACTTTATTATAAAGTAATATATATATAAACTAAATGTCCACGTATAAACTACTATACACTTTGAAATAAATGTTTTATCAAGGCATATATAAACACTATGCCAATAAGTTTCGGAATATATATATAAAAATAATATACATTATTTTCATACGTAAAATACTGTGAGATCTAAATATATGTATACTAATATATATAACCAGCATCTTATAAACTTACCCAAGCCATATATTACCTAACTCATATATATACTATGGTTTATTCCTCGAATAACAACATACATGTTGTAATATTTATATAGCTTCTGTTCTAATATATCACCATATATTTATAACTTGCATCTTATGTAATTATATATATACTGCAAATAAAATAATAATAATTAAAACTCATATACAAATCTGGAAAACACATGTATTACAGTGTATAAAATATAATTCCTCACTGCATGACAGTATATATTATCTATGCATATATCAGCTTACTTATACTTATATAATTAATACAGATATAAAACATATATATGAATGACCGTATAACAAATACAGGTCTTATGGTTTATACTTTATATACCAATATTCATTTTTAACAAATCTACCAACTATATAAGCTACTCAAGCAATACGTATTATTGTATACACTATATAACAACAAAATAAAATATCAACCTATTATATATATAATATATACGAACAGATTTTAATACAATATGACTTATATTTTATAATCACACTGTTATCTTATATTCAAAGTATATATATATGCAACAACAGACAAAACAAGAAAAATGAAATCATGTATAGCTTATAAACTATTAATATATAGGAGAATATGTACGGCCGAAGTAACAAATTGCTCTAGCTTCAGAAATTTTGCAAACAAATGTTTATGAGTATATTACCTCATATATACAGCACGCAACAGAGGCCGTGCAAGCTGGATAGGCACGAGACACGGTCGGAGACAGAAGGAACAAGGTGGAGAGAGATGATGCATATCGGTTTCGGTTGTTGGCCGATGGCGGGCTGAATAGTGGATGAGGCACTGACGAGTGTTTTGGAGGGAGTGAAGAGGCTAAGGAGGGAGGCGCCTGGATGGCGGGTCGAGGAGGTGTGGTCAGTGCTGTTGAGTTTAGGCTTCGGCAGGGGCGGAGCCGAGGCTGGAGATCAGAGATGGTGAGGTTGCAAACTCGATCAGGTAGTGGCCGGCCTCAAAGGATAAGAAGAAACATTTTGAGAAAATTGGGAAGAAGGAAAACTTGTTGAGAGAATGTTTTGTGAAGAAGAAAAATGAGCACGAGAATGGGAAGGGGAGGGGTGAAGTCAGGCAAATGTTTTGAACTTGAATTGAGCAGTCCAAAAGTTTTGAACGCATAAAAAAATGAACGGGCGGAAAGAATTGTGATCTGATGGGAACAGTTTCTAGAACAAGGAAAGAGGAAGAGGTTCAATGTGAATATACATGTGACGTGTGATATTCTTTTGAAATGAAGAAGTTTAACAGATCAATATCAATTTTTAACAGACGAAAATAGTGAAGCTAAAAAGTCCAACAATAAATTTTCTAGAGTTACAAACCATTGGTTATCTCAGGAAGCAAACGAACGGAAAAGGGAACAAAAAAGTAAAAATCGAGTACCGATACGGTTCCTTGTTTTATTGATTTCACAGTGTATTGGATGTCGAAACACACAAATGAATGTACTGTGAAGATCGGCACGACAAGACGATCAAAATGGTATACAGATATCTATGGTACGATTATCCCATTAAAAGTCGATAATCGGTACCGAAATGCTGCAATTTTGCCGAAAATAAGATAAACGAAGCAAAAACAGTCAAAATTTGGAGAAACGAAATATGACGTCTCACTCAGAAGATGATTTACAAATTTTCTATATAAAAATATTCAGGTTTGGAAAACATTTTATTACCATAAATTTCTAACTGATTGGAATTTGAATAAAATTACACTAGAAAATAAACTTCCAAATTATCTGATGAAAATTTACCAGTTGCTATGTTTAAGCATACGCATTTCAAATATCAAATTTAAATTTCAAAATTTTATTGTTTAAAGTCTCACAAAATTTCAATTAAATATATAAATAAACAAATAAAATTACCTAAAATTTACGGGTCGTTACATCCAGAATCAAAAGAAGGCGATTAGGGAGAGACAAGAATTGGTTTGGAACCGCAGGGAACGTTCCAAAATTCAAAAGAAGTCGAGTAAAAAAGGAAGAGATTCAAGCTCGAACGAAAGTGATTCTGTAAATAAATTTACCATATATGCTAAGTTTTGCCTAGAGCCAAAGCTCTGATACCAACTGTAACGACCCACTATTTTGGACCATTCAAATCAACAATAATTACACACATGCCTCACTTGAATAATTCAAAACAATAGATTGTAAATAAAATTGGGCAAAACTCAGAATATACAGTAAATAAATAAATCACAGATCACAGACACAGAGTAATATGACAATGCAGCGGAATCAAAGAAATAGTAGTTCATGAAGCTACTATATATATATATACATCAAAGTTAACAAGATACAACAGAAGTAACAAGATACAACATAAGTCTCAATATGATAATCAAGTATAAATCAGAATACATCTCTGGAATCATCTGAATGACTGAAAGAGAAATAGATAGCTGGAACTCCAAGAAAAGATCCAACTTCGAAGGTGAGTCTCGAATGTTGTATCACTTAGTCTGACCCGAGCGTAAAGCAAAACACAAAACACTCGAGTCAGGACATACATACTTATACAATGTAAACCAACTCAAGTGAACTGTAATAGAAAAGTACAAGTAACTTAAAGAATGCTTGGGATCGCCCATTCTTTAATGATCCGTTAAACTATATACTATGTAGTAATATTCACTATTATAATAATGTCTATAATAAAATAATCTTACTTTTAAATAGCGTTAAGGGGTTACCCATATAGCCCTTAACACATAATAGTCCTAGTAGTCTATCCAGTATTAGCATACCCCCTGATCGGGAGCTACCCTCAATACTCCACAGGTTACGGCACAAATCCAAACTCGTAGTAAAGCTCGATATGGTAGGTAACACAGCACAACAAGGCAATGCCAGGGTAGATATACCAATTACGCATCCGGGCTGGTGGAAACGCATAGCAGCCACTACCGCCCACCTCGGAACACACTCCCAATCAAAATCGAAAGGTGGCCACCAAATCAATCACAAAGTAATGGAATAGTATCGAAGAAATGTGTCCGATCAGAGGTGCTACCTCATTGGCCCGAGAATCGCTCCTGTTTTAGCCACCTTATGCCAACTCACGGGAGTCGGGTCCACGTTCATACCTCAATAGGATCGTTGCCACCATCCTACTTCATTCTGGAATCTCCACCGCGTACATGGTTGTTAACGTGGTTTTCGGTATCGACAGAGAGTATGTTAACTTATAAATTTTAATAAAACAACATTTTTTATTAATAAATGTCTAATTTAAATTAATTTCATTTGTTAGTCAATCCTTTATAAATTGCTTAACTTTCAAAAACATTAAAACTCCAATTCTAGCCATTTTTAACCTATAAAATTACATCTTCCACTTCAGAAATTATTCATTTGGATATCATTAAACTTATGATTCAATAAGATAAACTTTTATAAATAAATATCTAAATTAAACTATAATTCATTTATTAAGTCAAAAGCACATTCTTTTACTTAACTTTTATTTCACCAAATAACCTAACATTTTATTTAAAAATACCCACTTCGTAAATAAAACTAAATTCCCATTTATTTACTTAACTTAACAATTTCAGTTAGAATCAAATTTCCAATTATCAAGTTAAGTCGTATTTTATATTACAATTTCCTTCCATTTAAATTCTAATTATTTATTTTACAAACATATTCATAAATAGAATATCTTACCATTGTTAATATAACAATCAAATTTCCTTATAAATATATTCATTTGACATCAAATAACTAAGAATTTCAGTTAAACAAATTTTATTTCCAAAGTCCAAGCAAAACTGTATTTTATTTTATCAATTTAAAATACACTCTTTATTATTCAAACATGTCTATTTCATAAAATAAAATTCATTACAATTACCAGGTTAGATTTAACATTCCATATTAAATCATCATTTCATTTTTAAGTTATTTATCGTAAATAAAATTCTTTAAATTCCATTTAAACCAATTATTAACTTATAGAAAACAATACACCTTTATAATTAAAGCCTTAAATCAAATATAAGTTAAATTTCATATATTTATAATTTCAGAATACTTAATAACTTTTCAGAAAATAATTAGAACACTTAATAAATTTTTAGGAAAATATTATTTAAAATTTAACCATGGGCCTGTATAATATTTTCTAACCTAGGTCAAGCGATACGGATATGTATCATTTCAATCCGTAATTTAAAAAGAAAACTCCGGGTTCTATCATTTCAAACCCGCAATCCCTAGTCAAATAAATTACGATAAAATCGCTCAAGCCTATCATTTCAGCCCATAATGATTTTCCTTATTCTAATGTCCGTTCGGGTATGTATCATTTCAACCCATAGTGATAGGGAACTTGCAGTGTGAGATACAGAAAATAAATGAACAGTAGAACATATAATCATATCAGATGATGTAACAAATATATAAATAGAATTTAACATCATATAATCATATCACAGGCATGTATGAACATATTAACATAACATATAAATTTTCTACAATTCACATGCTATTGTTTCACAATTATAAAAGTACGTATGTCGAGAGTGATAAACTCATCTTTTGAAAGTTGGAAATAACAAACAAGAGACACAAAACAAATTCTGAAAGCACGACTTGGCACGAACAAGATTTTTGAGTAGATGGATAGTCAGATCCAATCTTGTATGCAAACAATTATCATAAACATAAGATTCAACACAAAATTTAGAAATTAAAATAATGAAAAGAGGTGAAACAAAGAACATAACCTTGCTTTTAAACAACAAGAGTGGAAGGCAAAGAGGCAGGCAAAAGAAGGGTTACAAGCACACAAAGGTTCGGCATATGGCTTCATGTGGCTCGGCCTTATATGTTGAGATCTGGTCATGGCATCATAGGCACGTTTAGGGTTAGGCAAAGCAAGGAGGTGTGGTGTAGGGTTGTGGCCGAGGCTAATAGGAGAGGAGGTGATGGAATATGTGATCTAGGCTAAGTTTTTTTCATTGTTTGGTGATGGATTTTGATCTATAGGTCACAACCATGTTTGGTGGATGGTAATGAGGTGATGGAGGTGATCATGGAGAAGGTGGAGAGGA
Source organism: Allium fistulosum (assembly GCA_030737815.1). Classification (NCBI taxonomy): domain Eukaryota; kingdom Viridiplantae; phylum Streptophyta; class Magnoliopsida; order Asparagales; family Amaryllidaceae; genus Allium; species Allium fistulosum. The sequence goes on along the minus strand of CM060902.1, from coordinate 1,359,276,832 downwards.
GATGAGGTCGGAAATATGGTGGAGAGGCCGAGCATAGGAGGAAGAAAAACAAAAGAAATAAAGAGAGAAGGAGGGAGGAAGACATTAGAAAACTTACTGTAAATTTTTGTTTAGGAAATAGAAATGAGAAAAGAGATGAATGAGAAGTTTTTTGTACGTGATTTACAAATGGTAGTGGCGGCTAGGGTTTGAGATATGAATGGCCAAAAGAATAAATAGTAAGAAAATATTAAAGGGGATTTATTTCCTATTTAATAAAAGAAACGTATGAAGAATCTTTAAATCAGAAGAGAAAGGACAAGTTGGGAAATATTTTGTGCGTGAATGATAAGAGTAATTCACGGCTAAAGAAGGAAAAAGAAGAAACGGCTAAGAAATGGAGTCTTGAATGGTAAGAAAGTGGAAACGAATGTTAAGAAACGGAAAAGGCAGGAGTTACGGGAAAAAGAAACATATATATATTTTTCTTAAATTTGTATAAAATGTTACATTTCTAAATGTGAAATCTTGTCAATTGTACACATCAATTAAGATTTAAAACCAATTAATTAATTTACCTTAGTTCCATTCCTTTTACCAATTTATTACTTTATAATAAATTTATGTTTCTATTTATTTTATACATTCATACCTCCCATTACTGCATAAATTCTCATTAATGACATTAAAGATTTTCTAATTATTTTATAGACTAAGTAGGCAACTTATAATAGCTGTTATCACTACCCTTTAATTTACACTTAAGTTTATCATATATTCAACTAATTATCATAATTACTTACCTAATATTGAATTCATTCAATTACTATCAATTATACAAATTTATTTATTTATACATCACTTGCCCTTATTTACTTATACTTAAATTTATACTCAAATATAACTATTATAATTGAATTAATAGGCCAATTAAATAGTAACTCATACCTGTTACTATTACTTTAATCCACATTAATGAATCCATTATTATTTACAAATCAAATGTTACAATTTCTCAATTAACACTGATTTACTTCAATTTCTATTTATCACATATTATCTCATTAATGATTCAACATTCACACTTGTTTCTTACATTCAAATTTATAACTAATTTACATTATTTCATCATTGGAACTTCATTTCAATTGTTACTAATTAGTTCTAATTACCATTGTTCAATTATTAATAGATAAAGTTTTTTTTCTATATTAAATCACCCAAAACTTATTTACCTAACAAATTAAATTATTGAAAATTTTACGGGTCGTTACATAAATCTTTTATACATAATATAAATTCTTATTGCTTTCTTGAATACACACATTCCACTTTCGAACTAGTATTGTTAACCCGACCACTCTAGTGCGGACTCTGATCCGATTTCTTAATTCGAAATTTCTGTTTTCCTTGCATAGCCATAACCTTGATAGAAAACTTCAAATTCATATCAAAAATTCGTATCAATTATTCGCCATCGGGAATCGAGCGAAAAATCCTAATTCGAACTGGTGTGAATTACTACAAATCTTGTATTCAAATCTGAATCAGAACTATTATGCGAATAAAATGATTTACGCACAATTTACATATTTTATTTTATTGGTTTCCTTTCACATCGTTATTTACTTTTCATTTGTTTTAAATTGATTCATACAATAATTATCCTTTATTAATTTTCCTTCATTACTTACACAATTTATTTCCCATTCAATATATAGATTCATCAAAGAATCCATTTTTATAGTATTACATTCATTTCATTGCAATTTAATTCACATTTATTATTTACTTATAACCTTGATATCCATTTTAATATTAATATTCATCATTGAATCATTTCAGTCATTTTCTTGAGTTTATCTTTACTAATAATAATGAGAATTCTTTGAATAGGAATTCAACCGTGTCTTTTTGAAATACCAGAAATAACCCTCGTGTTAATTCAAAGTTCTCATCTTAAGCACCCTTTTTTCCTGGTCCAGAATGTTCAACAAGCATTCCTTCATCCTGTACTGACGGAAGTAGCCTTTAAGCTTTGTCATGTAGACTTTGTTGTTGCAGAAATGGATATGGATATGGTGAACATCAAAAAAGAGTTTAGACAGGACTATACTTATAGCATTTTGAGTTATATCTGGATGTTACTATGGACGGTTTCAAAAGATAAATGCAATGATTAGTAAAATTATTATTCATTCAGAAACGCTATGCAAGCTTAAATTGAATAATCATGTGATGTTGCTGGAGGCAAGCATTCTGTTGTTTTGAGGTAAACAACATCAAATCAAATTGGAGGGAAGAGGAAAAAAAACCAGAATCGAACCAAACCGGATTTTCGGTTATTTGGTTGGTAATTGATTTAAACGAACTAAAATGCATGTTATTATTTTGATGATTGAGAAAAAAAATATAAATTTATGGTTGGAGAGATTTTGTTATGTATTTCTAATTCTTAAAAGAAAACTTGACCTAATTCAATAGGTAAGATTTGTTTTTGTTACCGAACCAATTATTAAAAGCATTATAATACCATGAATTAAATAATTTAATAAAAGTTCGATTAATTTGGCAAACCAATAATCAAATAGAATTAATTTGTATAACGAATTCAAAATGATTTAATTTCGTAACTAAATCGAACCGATAGAAATAAACCGGTTCGGTCGGTTAATTCGATTCTAACCGAATATTCCTCATCCTTAAATGTTGCCTTCATCTTGATGTGTTTTTTATATTTGTAGCACTTTTATGGAATATTATTATTAGTTTATTTTTATTAGATTTAAATGACTCTTATCTCTACAATTAATAAAGGGAGTTCAATGAATAAATTTTCATGGTGTCTTTTTGAAATTTCGAAAATACCCCCATCCATCAAAGGAATCTCACCATAAGTTTGCAATCAACCATCATCCCCCTTTTCACCATCCGTCAACGGAATTATGCTATCAATTTGTCATCAACACCATCAGCAAAATTGCTTGAAATAAAAATGTTGTGACTACCAAAAGTTTTGCAATTATAGCATACATCCATCCATTAACTTATTTTTTTAATAAAAATTAAATATCCCCAACTATTAGATGCACGTACGTGCATTTTATACTAGTAATCATTTACTTAAACAGTATTCACTTTTTTCTATTTAATTTAATTACTAGCATTTCAAAATATTAACTTATGTTTAAAATATTTCTTATACATCATAATTCTTATTTGTAGACATATCTCCATTACTTAAGTTTTACTTGTATAAAATTCTATTACATATTCATATTAACATTTCGATTTTTAAACATTTCTGGTAAGTTTTATATATGTTTTTAGAATGTAATTAGTGTTATACAAATTATCTTGTTATTTTAGTTAACAAAATGTTCAATAGTTTACATCTTCTTAATTTTCATTATCTTTTAATTTACCGGTGACAAATCTCCAATTTCTTCACGGTTTCATTAATCACTTAGCTTCTAATTTCTTATTTCTTTTCCTTTTAGAAGTTTCTAACTGTAACGACCCAGAATTTTTGATAATTAAAATTCGAATATTTAATTGATTTTAAATATTAATAAATGAATTTAAGAAGTCGAATAATTTATTATTCGAATATTGGATTTAATTTGATGATTAAATCGATATTTTAATGATTGAAATTCCAGAAATAATTGAAATATGGGTTTAATGTGCTGGAAATGATTTATAAAGTTATATTTAATCATACTGGAGTTATAGAAATATTTTAGAACTCTTAAAAGTGAATTTGGAGTTAATCTGTGAAAATTTATTATTTTAATATTTAATTATCGACTGTAAAAATAGCCAATTTTCGAACAGTCTCAGAATTGAACGAGACCAGTTCCATTGGATCCGTAATAGTTAGTTATTATCGGATTTCAATTTTCGTATCCATCGGAGTTGTCGTTTGACCGTGGCAGCTCGAAACGCATCGATATCGTTTTAATTTAATTCGGCGAGTTAAAAATAGTCATTTTTCAAACGGTCTCGGATTTCGACGAAACCAGTTTCATCGGATCCGTAATGTGATATTATTGTAAGATTCCAAATTTCGTAATTTTTGGATTTACCATTTGTCCGGTACAAATTAAAACGCCTCGAAATCGATTTAAATCGGTTTAATTTAAATTGATCGTTTCTTGTCATATCTCGCACAGACGATCGAATTAGCTTCCGAAACCCGTTCCATTGCGTTCGGAACGCGGGGTAAACCTTACGAACGTCAGCCGGCACGCTCGAATCGGAGTTCGAAAAAATTCGATGAATAGTAAACTGGGCAATTTTCTATAAAAGCACCCCCTCACTTTCATTTTGCAAACGAGAAAGACTAGGGTTTCAGCTAAAACCCTGGCCGCCTCTAATTCGTTCGATGGCCAGAAACGAACGCCACTTCATCCCTTAAATTCTCAAAATCCGTGAAGTTCTAGCCAAAGTCTTCAACTAGAGGATTGTAGATCTCGGCGAGACGAAGTCATCCATACGGCGATGATGAATATTCGAGCAGCATGGAGGGCGCGCCAGGGCAAGAACGTGCGCACGAACGGGCACGTTTTTCTCCACCTAGAGACGACCGAGCTCGACAAGGCTCTGGCCGTGGGTAGCTTGGGTCGGTGGCATTCGTTTGGCGGTGGAGTGATGGACTCTCGACGATCGTAGTGGTCGCGGCATCTAGGGCAAAACGGCGGCTGATGGGTCTCGTGCTCACGCATATACCTGGGAGTGGAAGAAGATATCAAGCACGGCCACGATTTTCTTTGCTAAAACGAACGGTCCAGATGGGGTTTAGGTGAAAATAAATAAAAGAAATGTAATTTAAATTGTAATTTAATTTATGTGATGTTTAAAATTTGATATCTTGTTCATACGAGGTTGAAAAATTACGAAATCAGTTGCATTGGAATCGTATCGTCGAATACTACGCGCTGGAACTGATTTGGAAGCGATTGGAGTCAGTGAAAATTTTGGATAAAATTAAACGGCCGTTTAATTTTATTCGGAAATAAACGCTGGAATCGGAATAAAAAATCACGGTGAGATCTTCTCACTCAAATTTGAATGTGGAATTATTTACAGTTATTGATTGATGATTGACTGTTTGAATGTGCTATTAGATATTATAGGATATATCTATATATAGCAGTATATACATATTGGCATATGTATATATTGGATTGATTGATTTCCCGCCTCGTATAGCGGATGAGACCCTATTGCGCCGTTAGTAAGCGGATTTATAAAAACCCATATACCGCGATAATTCCGTACTGGAGCGGAATTGGTATTGTGCTAACGTCTTTGGATGCAGGGAAACAGGTTGGAGGGATCCAACTGGATTCCTCACCAGTAGTTATTTATTTACAGATATTGATGAATATTCTGTTATCATATTGATATATGATATTGACTGTTGTGATGGACTGATTGATGCTGTTGCATCATCGGATTCAGTTTTGAAATGTAAAAATAACGACTTTTACTTTAAAAAGGATTTCTAAAGTAATGTTTGAAAATATACGTTTATGGAATTTTTGAATCAATTTATAAACGTGAAATTTTGAAGTTATAAAAGTTAAGATTTTTGGGAATTATGACCGCAAGGTGATTTTTGAAATAAAAGTCGATTTATTTATAAAATGGTTTAAGCTGGGATTTTTGAATAACTATAAACGAGTTGTATAGGAAGATTTATAAAATGGATATTTTATTAATAAAAATATTGGACTTATAAAACGAATTTTTATAAGTGTTGAAAAGAAGTATAAAAGGATTTCATAAGTGAATGAAATAAATAGATTTATAACGTGAAGTTATAAAGGGAATAAATGTTGTAGAATAAACGATTTATAAGTAATTTACTTATAAATTAGATTTTTGCACGTAATTGAGATATAAATAGAAATTGCCAAATGAAATGATTTCCTAAGTTGAAGTTGTTATGAAGTATAAATGTGATTTATAAACGTTGTTTATAAATCTGAAATCACTTATTTTGATAAGTCAATTTAGAAGTCAATAAAAGGAAATTTTGTAAATCGAAGTTGTTAGAAAATATAAAGGTGAATTTATAAACGTTGTTTTATGAATTTGAAATCAATCAAATTTGATGAATGTAATATAGAAGTTATTAAGGAAATTTTATCCACGATTTTGGATAGTGGATAATTCTTGGAATAAAACGTGTAGAAAAGATTGAAGTATAATTATTGAAGTATATTCACGATTTTGGACAGTGAATATATTATTAAATAAAATGGATATGTTTCGGGAAAGCGATATTTGAAATGAAGTGATTGTTTTAAAAGGTGTTTTAAAATGTGTTATGAATCGAAAGCATAGATTTCAACATTTATTGTTGAAATAGACGTTTTCGAGAAATAAGGAAATGATGGACTATAACACTGTTGTTATAGTAAATGGTTTCCGAAAGGAAATGTTTTGATGTAGTATTGGGATTCACATATCTATCTAAATTCCGAATCCCTATACTAGTGATTTTGAGTCGTCGTAACGATGTTTTACGCAACATTCGTTTTGACTCAAATAGATGTGAAATTTATGATTTCCTTAAAGAAGAAATATATACTTAATTTTGATTTAAGTATATCGAATATTTTCTAAGTGTTGAAAATAAATAGATTTGTGAAATACTTATTTTTAAATAAGTATGGAAACGCTTTTCCAATATGAAATGAACTGTTTTGAATTTTATCTTTTAAAGATAAAATGAAATGTGAATATTTGAAATTTGTTTTTCAAACGGTTAAGTGTGGAAATTTTATATATCTAGTAAAGATATTTTTGAAGATAAATAATTTGGAAAATTATTTGGAATCTGATGATGTTGCGCATCTTTATTGATAGTTAAATAACCGACTATCAATAATTACCTTTAGATTGGTATTTGTTGTGAATTGGATGAATTTGAATGCCACACTTGTTTTTAAATAATCGCTCACTATTCGGGTTAGCCGGGAAAGGACCATGGGGTCGTATAACCCATTCCGAATATGTGATACGTCGTTATGAATCGCATTGAAGACCGGTGTTGAAGACCGGATATTTTTGAAAACGGAAGGATTACCGTCGAGTTACTCTACATCGACTGATCTTCGATTTAGAGGTTTTATCACCCTTAGTGACGGGAAGTCCTGACGTGATTGAAAATTATCCGGAAATGCAAGGGCTTCGTGAGAAGTGCCTTCGGTTCTGTTCGATCCCGGAACAGACTTGTATGGATTGTGTGTCTGACGTTACAATTTGAGATATAAAGCTGATTTCTTTCAAATACATTTCTGTTGGTGGCGGAGAATTTATTCTCTTAGCTTAACACCCTTCTCTGAGACGTACGAGCTCAGAGGTTATGTAGTTGAAATTTATCAGCGATATATCCCAATTTGGTAACGTGGCATACTGAGTGTTGCTGTGAAATGATCAGTGTTTGATCATTTGTGATATGATCATTTGTTTGATCTTATATCTTTGTGATCATAGGTTGATCATTTTGTTTGACCCGAAGCAGGGCTTTTTTTTGAGAAAGCGTAGCTTTGTGGACGAGACTTCATCGAGCCTCACACCCCGGAAATGGTCGAAACAGGAAGAATGCAGCAAGGTTCTAGGGAGTAGCGCCCCTTAGTGTATGTCATTCCTTCTGGATAAAGGTGGTATCATGGTATGGAGCCCAGATACTTAACCTCTGTGGTTACTGCATTATTATTTCTATGTGGTTTGTTGGAAATCGGGGATCCTCGGGAAGATCGGTGACGATCGGGGGATGGCATACGCGTGTCAGTAGTTACCTACTTTTGCAGAGGTAACCCGGCCTTGTGTTGGCAGAGATCTAACCGTAATGTTAGGTTATTTCTCGGGTCGTCTATTCCAGGGACGTACCCATCGTGGATAGGAAGTTCCTTAGCCTGACCATTTGTTGGAAATCCAAAGAAACAGTACGCGACGTGTACGGTTTTAGTTGTATTACCTGCTATGGAATGTGGCGGTAACCTGCTATTGAACATAGTAGTTATAGTAGGCATACGATACTGGTCGTATGTTGGCTAAGATTAATATTATACTTTCGAAATGTTTTCTACACTATGCACTAATAATAATATCAAAAATGATTTGATTTTGCGTAGTAAGCATCTTTGACTATCATAAGAAGAAATCTCCTCCAATTCTGCGTTTGCATTGTGTGTGTGGTGGGAGGTCTTATGGTAGTTTCATTTTCCAAAAGCATTTCGAATTGACTTTAAAATTATCCTGTTGTTTATTTTAAAGAATAACTGTTTTACGATCTCACACCAGTCACCATGACTGACTCGGAGTTTATTGTTTCCCTTCTAAACTCTGGGTGCCCACCAATTTCCACACGGGCAGTCTAGAGTTAGATTATCAGGTTATCTGGATATTCTGGAGCTTGGAGATAAGCTGGATGACGAGACGTAGTATTTGTATCTGATAGTATTTATTCCGCTGTGTATTCTGTATGAGGACAAGTTTATATAACTGTCCATTTTTGTTTATTGACTCTGATGATATGATGTGATGTAATGTAATAACAGATATAATTCTTTTGTTTTTAAAAGACTAGTGTTTATCTATTATATATTGTTCCGCTGCGATGTGTAAGATTCTGATATTGTTTTCTGTTGCTGTATCTGATGTTGTTTCTTCTTCTTCTCTTTTTTCTTCTTCTTCTACTTCTTCTTTTTCTTAAAAACCATAACTTTCCGGGTTTCCGGCATTCGATGGCTCAGCAGTCGGTAAAGTGAGTATCGATGTTGAATTTTCGAAAGTCGAAAAATTCGGGACGTGACAAGTGGTATCAGAGCATATGGTTAAGCGACAACCCTGCTCTGTTGGGTGTTACTCGTTAGAGATAGAGTCAGTAGTACTCTAGAATGAGTTGAGTGTAATAATAGATATGAGTGCGTATTTGTTATTTGAATGTAAAATTGTTTTATATTGTGATGATTGGTTTGTTGAGTGGTATATGGATTCTGGTCGGTATTGTCTGTACAACTCTATCGATAGGGATCTCTAAACACTTGAATAGAACAATTCGGCACAGTATTGTTTTAAATAGGGTAAATGAGATAATTTTGCCCAAAACTATTTTTGTATAGAAAATAAATGTTTTTCTATAAAGTACTATGATATATGGTTGCATGGTTGTTAGAGTTGATAATATTAAATTATTATCAATGAAATTGAATAAGAAATTGAAATCAAAACTCCAAAGTTAAGAAATTAATTCACATATAAATGAAATTTAAGAATGTAAATTATAAATATGAATTGTAATTTAAAACGGAATTCCAGAGAAGTATTTGGAAATGTTTAAAAAGAAGTTGAAAATTTTGGAGATTTGGAAAGTTTAAATCTTTTTGATTTGAAAATGGATTTCAAAGGATTTGAAAAATGTTTTGACGGAATGAAAAGCTCTAAACTCTTTTCGGTCGCTGGAAAATAACTTCGATGATGACCGCGGCATCGTTGGTGTTCATTTTCGGGTTTCCAAAAGAGGTATTGCTGCCAAATTGTTTTAAATGAAAGTTGTTTGAAAATTTGGATTTTGTTTTGGAAAATTCAAAGGATAATTTGAACTGTTTTCAAAAAAATGGCTTTGAAATGTTGGTAAGACTCTGGGATACCATATTTGTGAAATATTAATAAGTTGATAACTTATAGAATATTGAGATCTGATTTGAATAAAATTCAAATTGTAAATGAATTTATAACTTGGAATAGAATTCAAGAAGGTAATTGAAAATTTAAAATTCAATAATGAAATGAAATTGTGAATATGAATTTATAATTGAAAATAGAATTCTAATGGAATGAAATTAGTAAGGTGAATGTATCAATGATCTTATAAATCGAAATGTAAGTAAGTCGAAGACTTATAGAATATTAGAAATTTGATTTGGAAATCAAATAATAATGGTTATGTTGAATATGCATTGATTGTTTGATGATTGTTAGTTGATTGTATATAAATTCATTAAGTGTTAATGAAGTTGAATTGATAAAATTTGAAGAAAAGTAAAATGAATTCGAATTGGAAATCCAGTTTAAATGACAGTAGATTTAACCAAAGGGTAAATTGAAATCAAATTTTGGAAATGAACAAAAGTGAATGAAACTGAAATTGAAATTGAATGTTGGAAGCAAATCTGAATTTGTTAGTAGATTAGAATTTGAAATGAATTAGTAATTAAAACTAATTTAAAAATGATATAAGCAGTTATATTGAAATTTTGTAATGGACTTTACGAAATGGTTTGAATATATGTAACTAGACATTATGGCTAGTAGGATATACAGGTATAAAGGAAATTGAATTTGATTTCACAGATAATTTGAATTGCTCGACAAAAGGTACGTATTTGAATTATAATATGAGTTTTTGATGATTTCTCTCTAGTCGCTTGGCTTTTTCTTTTTCTTTTTGAAATCTGAGAGTCCGTGGGGACGTTTTGTAGTCGTACCGTATTAGCCGCGCAAAGGAGACGCTGGCGAAATTTTTCGGAAATTTCGAGTGTTAGAAAATTTTTGATAAATTTTTGAAAATTTGAATTTAAACTCGAATTTGAATTGAGAAGTTAAACAATGTTGTTTGAACTTATAGTTGAAGTTGAAAGTTAGTTGAATTGATAGCAAATCTTTAGTAGAGAGATTTGTTTTGATGAATTGATAAAACTATTTAGATTGTGAAAAATAGTAGACGAGTTAAGGACCTTTCTTCCTAACTTGTAATTTCGAGGACGAAATTCTTTTAAGGGGGGAAGTTTGTAACGACCCAGAATTTTTGATAATTAAAATTCGAATATTTAATTGATTTTAAATATTAATAAATGAATTTAAGAAGTCGAATAATTTATTATTCGAATATTGGATTTAATTTGATGATTAAATCGATATTTTAATGATTGAAATTCCAGAAATAATTGAAATATGGGTTTAATGTGCTGGAAATGATTTATAAAGTTATATTTAATCATACTGGAGTTATAGAAATATTTTAGAACTCTTAAAAGTGAATTTGGAGTTAATCTGTGAAAATTTATTATTTTAATATTTAATTATCGACTGTAAAAATAGCCAATTTTCGAACAGTCTCAGAATTGAACGAGACCAGTTCCATTGGATCCGTAATAGTTAGTTATTATCGGATTTCAATTTTCGTATCCATCGGAGTTGTCGTTTGACCGTGGCAGCTCGAAACGCATCGATATCGTTTTAATTTAATTCGGCGAGTTAAAAATAGTCATTTTTCAAACGGTCTCGGATTTCGACGAAACCAGTTTCATCGGATCCGTAATGTGATATTATTGTAAGATTCCAAATTTCGTAATTTTTGGATTTACCATTTGTCCGGTACAAATTAAAACGCCTCGAAATCGATTTAAATCGGTTTAATTTAAATTGATCGTTTCTTGTCATATCTCGCACAGACGATCGAATTAGCTTCCGAAACCCGTTCCATTGCGTTCGGAACGCGGGGTAAACCTTACGAACGTCAGCCGGCACGCTCGAATCGGAGTTCGAAAAAATTCGATGAATAGTAAACTGGGCAATTTTCTATAAAAGCACCCCCTCACTTTCATTTTGCAAACGAGAAAGACTAGGGTTTCAGCTAAAACCCTGGCCGCCTCTAATTCGTTCGATGGCCAGAAACGAACGCCACTTCATCCCTTAAATTCTCAAAATCCGTGAAGTTCTAGCCAAAGTCTTCAACTAGAGGATTGTAGATCTCGGCGAGACGAAGTCATCCATACGGCGATGATGAATATTCGAGCAGCATGGAGGGCGCGCCAGGGCAAGAACGTGCGCACGAACGGGCACGTTTTTCTCCACCTAGAGACGACCGAGCTCGACAAGGCTCTGGCCGTGGGTAGCTTGGGTCGGTGGCATTCGTTTGGCGGTGGAGTGATGGACTCTCGACGATCGTAGTGGTCGCGGCATCTAGGGCAAAACGGCGGCTGATGGGTCTCGTGCTCACGCATATACCTGGGAGTGGAAGAAGATATCAAGCACGGCCACGATTTTCTTTGCTAAAACGAACGGTCCAGATGGGGTTTAGGTGAAAATAAATAAAAGAAATGTAATTTAAATTGTAATTTAATTTATGTGATGTTTAAAATTTGATATCTTGTTCATACGAGGTTGAAAAATTACGAAATCAGTTGCATTGGAATCGTATCGTCGAATACTACGCGCTGGAACTGATTTGGAAGCGATTGGAGTCAGTGAAAATTTTGGATAAAATTAAACGGCCGTTTAATTTTATTCGGAAATAAACGCTGGAATCGGAATAAAAAATCACGGTGAGATCTTCTCACTCAAATTTGAATGTGGAATTATTTACAGTTATTGATTGATGATTGACTGTTTGAATGTGCTATTAGATATTATAGGATATATCTATATATAGCAGTATATACATATTGGCATATGTATATATTGGATTGATTGATTTCCCGCCTCGTATAGCGGATGAGACCCTATTGCGCCGTTAGTAAGCGGATTTATAAAAACCCATATACCGCGATAATTCCGTACTGGAGCGGAATTGGTATTGTGCTAACGTCTTTGGATGCAGGGAAACAGGTTGGAGGGATCCAACTGGATTCCTCACCAGTAGTTATTTATTTACAGATATTGATGAATATTCTGTTATCATATTGATATATGATATTGACTGTTGTGATGGACTGATTGATGCTGTTGCATCATCGGATTCAGTTTTGAAATGTAAAAATAACGACTTTTACTTTAAAAAGGATTTCTAAAGTAATGTTTGAAAATATACGTTTATGGAATTTTTGAATCAATTTATAAACGTGAAATTTTGAAGTTATAAAAGTTAAGATTTTTGGGAATTATGACCGCAAGGTGATTTTTGAAATAAAAGTCGATTTATTTATAAAATGGTTTAAGCTGGGATTTTTGAATAACTATAAACGAGTTGTATAGGAAGATTTATAAAATGGATATTTTATTAATAAAAATATTGGACTTATAAAACGAATTTTTATAAGTGTTGAAAAGAAGTATAAAAGGATTTCATAAGTGAATGAAATAAATAGATTTATAACGTGAAGTTATAAAGGGAATAAATGTTGTAGAATAAACGATTTATAAGTAATTTACTTATAAATTAGATTTTTGCACGTAATTGAGATATAAATAGAAATTGCCAAATGAAATGATTTCCTAAGTTGAAGTTGTTATGAAGTATAAATGTGATTTATAAACGTTGTTTATAAATCTGAAATCACTTATTTTGATAAGTCAATTTAGAAGTCAATAAAAGGAAATTTTGTAAATCGAAGTTGTTAGAAAATATAAAGGTGAATTTATAAACGTTGTTTTATGAATTTGAAATCAATCAAATTTGATGAATGTAATATAGAAGTTATTAAGGAAATTTTATCCACGATTTTGGATAGTGGATAATTCTTGGAATAAAACGTGTAGAAAAGATTGAAGTATAATTATTGAAGTATATTCACGATTTTGGACAGTGAATATATTATTAAATAAAATGGATATGTTTCGGGAAAGCGATATTTGAAATGAAGTGATTGTTTTAAAAGGTGTTTTAAAATGTGTTATGAATCGAAAGCATAGATTTCAACATTTATTGTTGAAATAGACGTTTTCGAGAAATAAGGAAATGATGGACTATAACACTGTTGTTATAGTAAATGGTTTCCGAAAGGAAATGTTTTGATGTAGTATTGGGATTCACATATCTATCTAAATTCCGAATCCCTATACTAGTGATTTTGAGTCGTCGTAACGATGTTTTACGCAACATTCGTTTTGACTCAAATAGATGTGAAATTTATGATTTCCTTAAAGAAGAAATATATACTTAATTTTGATTTAAGTATATCGAATATTTTCTAAGTGTTGAAAATAAATAGATTTGTGAAATACTTATTTTTAAATAAGTATGGAAACGCTTTTCCAATATGAAATGAACTGTTTTGAATTTTATCTTTTAAAGATAAAATGAAATGTGAATATTTGAAATTTGTTTTTCAAACGGTTAAGTGTGGAAATTTTATATATCTAGTAAAGATATTTTTGAGGATAAATAATTTGGAAAATTATTTGGAATCTGATGATGTTGCGCATCTTTATTGATAGTTAAATAACCGACTATCAATAATTACCTTTAGATTGGTATTTGTTGTGAATTGGATGAATTTGAATGCCACACTTGTTTTTAAATAATCGCTCACTATTCGGGTTAGCCGGGAAAGGACCATGGGGTCGTATAACCCATTCCGAATATGTGATACGTCGTTATGAATCGCATTGAAGACCGGTGTTGAAGACCGGATATTTTTGAAAACGGAAGGATTACCGTCGAGTTACTCTACATCGACTGATCTTCGATTTAGAGGTTTTATCACCCTTAGTGACGGGAAGTCCTGACGTGATTGAAAATTATCCGGAAATGCAAGGGCTTCGTGAGAAGTGCCTTCGGTTCTGTTCGATCCCGGAACAGACTTGTATGGATTGTGTGTCTGACGTTACAATTTGAGATATAAAGCTGATTTCTTTCAAATACATTTCTGTTGGTGGCGGAGAATTTATTCTCTTAGCTTAACACCCTTCTCTGAGACGTACGAGCTCAGAGGTTATGTAGTTGAAATTTATCAGCGATATATCCCAATTTGGTAACGTGGCATACTGAGTGTTGCTGTGAAATGATCAGTGTTTGATCATTTGTGATATGATCATTTGTTTGATCTTATATCTTTGTGATCATAGGTTGATCATTTTGTTTGACCCGAAGCAGGGCTTTTTTTTGAGAAAGCGTAGCTTTGTGGACGAGACTTCATCGAGCCTCACACCCCGGAAATGGTCGAAACAGGAAGAATGCAGCAAGGTTCTAGGGAGTAGCGCCCCTTAGTGTATGTCATTCCTTCTGGATAAAGGTGGTATCATGGTATGGAGCCCAGATACTTAACCTCTGTGGTTACTGCATTATTATTTCTATGTGGTTTGTTGGAAATCGGGGATCCTCGGGAAGATCGGTGACGATCGGGGGATGGCATACGCGTGTCAGTAGTTACCTACTTTTGCAGAGGTAACCCGGCCTTGTGTTGGCAGAGATCTAACCGTAATGTTAGGTTATTTCTCGGGTCGTCTATTCCAGGGACGTACCCATCGTGGATAGGAAGTTCCTTAGCCTGACCATTTGTTGGAAATCCAAAGAAACAGTACGCGACGTGTACGGTTTTAGTTGTATTACCTGCTATGGAATGTGGCGGTAACCTGCTATTGAACATAGTAGTTATAGTAGGCATACGATACTGGTCGTATGTTGGCTAAGATTAATATTATACTTTCGAAATGTTTTCTACACTATGCACTAATAATAATATCAAAAATGATTTGATTTTGCGTAGTAAGCATCTTTGACTATCATAAGAAGAAATCTCCTCCAATTCTGCGTTTGCATTGTGTGTGTGGTGGGAGGTCTTATGGTAGTTTCATTTTCCAAAAGCATTTCGAATTGACTTTAAAATTATCCTGTTGTTTATTTTAAAGAATAACTGTTTTACGATCTCACACCAGTCACCATGACTGACTCGGAGTTTATTGTTTCCCTTCTAAACTCTGGGTGCCCACCAATTTCCACACGGGCAGTCTAGAGTTAGATTATCAGGTTATCTGGATATTCTGGAGCTTGGAGATAAGCTGGATGACGAGACGTAGTATTTGTATCTGATAGTATTTATTCCGCTGTGTATTCTGTATGAGGACAAGTTTATATAACTGTCCATTTTTGTTTATTGACTCTGATGATATGATGTGATGTAATGTAATAACAGATATAATTCTTTTGTTTTTAAAAGACTAGTGTTTATCTATTATATATTGTTCCGCTGCGATGTGTAAGATTCTGATATTGTTTTCTGTTGCTGTATCTGATGTTGTTTCTTCTTCTTCTCTTTTTTCTTCTTCTTCTACTTCTTCTTTTTCTTAAAAACCATAACTTTCCGGGTTTCCGGCATTCGATGGCTCAGCAGTCGGTAAAGTGAGTATCGATGTTGAATTTTCGAAAGTCGAAAAATTCGGGACGTGACACTAACTATTAAAATTTCACTTTATTTCTACAATTGAAAATCATTAATTTAACAGGAACTTAAGAACAAAATACCGGGTTCATTTTCAAATCATTTTGAAATAATATATATATATATTCATATCTTTTATATATATCAAATCATATTTAGAAATTAAAAATCAAGATTTGTTTATCAAAATAAATGTGTAGCAAAGCTATTATAGCAGTCTTTCCACTTTGAAACTCGAAAATGAACGTCGATGATGTCGCGATCATCACTGAAATTATTTTCCAACGACAGAAGAGGGGAGTATAAAACTTATTTCCGTTTAAAATTCTTTTAAAACATTTCTTTCAAATCGCATTGAAAATATTTATATCCGAAAATACTTCCAAATGATACTAATATTATATTTCAAAATCTTTGAAAACCAAT
Organism: Allium fistulosum; assembly: GCA_030737815.1. Taxonomy (NCBI): domain Eukaryota; kingdom Viridiplantae; phylum Streptophyta; class Magnoliopsida; order Asparagales; family Amaryllidaceae; genus Allium; species Allium fistulosum. The sequence goes on along the minus strand of CM060902.1, from coordinate 1,359,260,309 downwards.
TTCAAAACTCCGGAACTTAAGTTCTCAAATTTCCAATTTATATTCACTTTATTTGTAAATCCTATTTTGCAACCAATATTTATAAAATTTCACTTCCTAACAAACAAACATATCACATACAACTATATCCATTTATAAAAGTTATTCTTTTATATACAACATATAATACTAGGTAAAATTATTTCATTTACCTATATTTCAAAAACAATATTGTGTCGGTCTGCCCTATTAAGTGTTTAGAAATCCCTATCGATGTCATAGCATCCTATGTACCGACCATAATTCATAAATACTCAACAGAACAAATTAACACAATACAAAATATTTTTATATCACTAACAAATACCTTCTCTCATATATACTCTCAAACTCATTCTAGGGTATTAATAAACCTATCTCTAATGAGATAACCCCGAACAGGCTAAGGTACCCATAGACCAAAGCTCTGATACCAACTGTGATGACCCACCTTTTTGGACGGTTTAAATCAATAGTAAACCACACATGTCAACTCAAACCATTCAAAAGGAAGGATTGTCAATGGAGTAAATAAGAAAATAAGAGAAAAGAAGGAAAAACAAAACACAGAATCTCACAGTGGAATGACATATTTGTAACGACCCGCATTTTTCGATAACTAAAAATATTAATTTAATAAGATTTCAGAATTTAATATTGTGCGAAATAAAAAAATTGATTTACAAATGGGACAGACTATTAGAATGTGATTTAATAAGGTTGATTTATGGTAATTGATATCTATTTTAATGCAAAATTTTAATCAATTGAAATTATTGTAAGGTTAATTTGGTTATAATTGTAAATAATGAAATAAATTAAATGTTGCAGTAAATGGTGAGATTGTATGTAATTAATTGAAATTGAATATAAAATCAGTGATGTGTAAGTGGTTATAACATTTGTTTGTAAATAATAAAATTTATAATTATGATTAGAATACTTAAAAGCAACAATTTTTTTATTTATCATCTCATTGTTAATATGTGGAAATAATTTGGAAATTAATAAAAATTTAATGCAAATCAATTATTGCAGTTAATATGAATTAAGATGATAAATGTAGAATATTGTTGTAGTAAAACGTAAACCAATGTTAATTATATTCATTGGGTAATAATTGATTTAATAATAAGACTAAAATCAAAATAAATGAATTTACTGGAATTTAAGTTATAACTAAAGAATTTATTGCAATTGTAATTGAACGCTGTAATTAGTGCAATATTTAATATTGAATTTGGCATGGGAAATTTGTTTTAAAAGATTTTAAATTTCTAGGGAATAAAAAATGATGAAAATTGTTAACTATTTAATTGGAATTTGAAAAGTGATTTAATTAATTTAATAATAATTTATTTAATTATCGTGCAAAATAGCCATTTTGGACACTATCTCGGATTTCGATGAAACCAGTTTCATCGGATCCATAACAGTGAATTATTATAGAAGTTCAAGTTTCGTAGCGATCGGACTTATCCTTTTATCGTGCGGGCTCACACGTGTAGAAATCAATTTAATGAATTCAATTGAAATAAGCTGATTTTAAAAGCTAACTTCTGTATACAATGAAATTTGGATTTGAAACTAGTTCCATTGAGTTTAAAAATATCAAAAACCTATATTTCGATATATTGGATGACCTACTTCCGTTTCGGAAACGGAATGGGCTTTTCGGGTCGTTATTGTCGTTTCGAACCAATTCGATATGTTCATTCATTCTTATCGGGCCTTGTCTATATAAATAGTTTTTCCTAACCTTAGCAGCCTTTTATTTCCTATTCCTGTACATACAATTCCATATGTCTGTTCCTATCTCTTCTCTCCAATGCCAGAAACCTAATTTCAATTTCAAAAAACCCTAAATTCAATCTTAAAAACCAATTTCAAAATTCAAACTCCCTATACCCTAGCAAAATTATATATCGTTGGAAAGCTCTCGACGAGCGCAACCTAGATCTACTGTTCATTTTTCAATTGGATGTATCGTTCGACCAGAAATCGATAAAGAACCTCGGCCGTCCATTTCTAGGGTTTCCGATCCAACGGTGGATGTTCATCGATAGGATGATCAGAGGGTACCACGGCGTAGAGGGCGACAAATGGTGATGATCTATGGTGGAAAACCACCTGGAAGTGGCCACGATCGTCAGATCTAGGCGTAGGAAGTGGGAGGCGGCCGTGGTTAATTGGGTGGCCTGGAAGGGCGCGCTCGGCCAGGAGGAGGTCGCCTCGGCAAGGGGGACTCGGCCAGGCAATTGGATCATGGTAGCGACGTCGTGTGGCGCGTGCGTTTAGTTGATCAAGTGGCGACCGTGTCGAGTACTGTTGCATGAATGAGATACACGAGCTAGGGTTCAGTTCGTTTGTCAACGAAGAGAGGTAAGTGACGTGTTTTGTTTTTTTATTATTTAATTAATTAATATATTTTTAAATTCAATGTTTAACGTCCATAACTTTTCCATACGAGCTCGGATTCACTCGCGGTTTTCTCCATTGCGATCGTATCAAAATTTCGAACGTCATGAAAATGGTATGGTTAAATTCCGAGACTGTTGGATTTTTGGGCTATTTTTGGATTTTAAATCGTCGACAAACCAAATGTGAGTGTTTTAACCCACTCACGAATGTTAACTATCTTATGTTAGTTAAATTAAATTTATGATGTGATTAGAAATTGATTGATCATTGTTTAGTATATTTAAATTGTCATTCCAGTTTATTTTGAATTTATATTAAATTTAATTTCCATTTGAATTAATATTGAATTTAATTGTTAACTAAATATCTGATAATGATAACCAGTTTGTTTGTTGTGATTTATTGGTTGGATTGAATGATGATTGTGATGGATGCTCGATTGTCGACATTTTGGATGATTGGATGTATGTTTATTTATATGTTGCTATCACATTGCAAGTTCCCCTAGTTTGCTGTTAGGAAAATCACTATGGGTTGAAATGATACATACCCGAACGATCTTATAGATTAGGGAAAAATCGTTATAAGTTGAAATGATAAACTCGAGCGATTTTATGGATTTTGAATATTACTCGGGATTGCGGGTTGAAATTTATTGCGGGTTGAAATGATATATATCCGTATCACTTGACCATAGGGAATTATATACGGACACCGGATTGGTTAAATTTAACTGATTTTAAACCCTTAATTTCTGAATCCAGTTAAATGATATTTTGAAATAAAATTTGATTTATATGAACTGAATTGTTTTCAAAATCCAAGCTTTGAAATGTTGAAATTGAAATTGGTTTAAATGAATTATTTACTGAATTTAAATTGAAATTTTAAGTTGAATTTTTAAATTTAAAGAAAAGTTATCAAAATTGAGTTATTGTAAACGTTTGAATATTTTAAACTTTGAAATCTATTGAATTTGAAGTGGTTTAAATTTTAGTTCAAACATGGATTTGAAATCGATATAAATTGAATGGCTTTAATGAGAATTTGAATTGAAAGATTAAATTTGAGTTTGTTGATTTGAAATCCGGATATGATCCAGGAGCGAAAGAAACAGTTTGCGTTGATATTATTTTTGAATTAAATATATTTAATATAAATTGTTTAAAAATCTATTGTTTTAAAATTTAGATCATTTAGATTTTCAACTATTTACTTTATAAACCATTTCCAATAATCAAACCATTTTATTTTAAACTATTTCAACTGTTTTAAAATCCTTAAACTATTTAAACTATTTTAAACTATTAAAACTATTTTAAACTATTATAAACTATTTTAATCTATAACCTATTTTAATATATAAACTATTCCTAATATATAAACTATTTTAATCTATAACCTATTTTTAAAATATAAACTATTTTTAATGTATAACTATTCCAATGTATAAACTACTTTCCATATTCAAACTGTTAAAGTGGGAACTATTATGATTTAGATTTAACTAATTTAAATGCAAATATTTTGATATGAGGGTTTAACCAATTTTGGTGGTTATGATTTTGAAACTGAATATGATTTAAGGCGAATAATGATTTCGAAAGTGAATAGGATTTTGAAATGATTATGACTTGGAAGTGAATATGATTTTGAAGTAAATAATGGTTTCGAAAGTGATATGATTTTGAAACTGAATATGATTTAAGGCGAATAATGATTTCGAAAGTGAATAGGATTTTGAAATGATTATGACTTGGAAGTGAATATGATTTTGAAGTAAATAATGGTTTCGAAAGTGATATGATTTTGAAATGAATATGATATTTTGATATAAATATGAATCGTTTGAAATGTAAAAGAACCAACCGGTGTGAAATAAGCATTTGGTTGTTAAAGAGACCGGGATCGGATATTGTCATACTCTCTGCCAATACCGAAAACCACTTTAACCACTATGCACGTGGTAGAGAATCCAGAACGAAGTAGGAAGGTTTGGCGAACGATTCTTTATGAGGTATGAACGTAGCCCTGACCCCCTCGGGTCAGCTTGATGTGACTAAAACAGGAGTCACACCCGGCCAAGTGGGGTCGCACCCCCTATCGGGCACATTTCTTCGATACCATATTATTACTTAGTGATTGATTTTTTGGCCACCCTCCGATTTGATTTTGGGAGTGTGTTCCGAGGTAGGTGGTAGTAGCTGCTATGCATTACCACTAGTCCGGATCCGCAAAACGGTTGTATCCTACCTTGGACATTGCCTCGCGTGCCTTGTCACATGCCTTATCGAGCCCATTACGAGTTTGGTTTGTGTCATACACTATGAAGTGCCCTCTGATAGCCCTCCAGTTTACGGAGGAATTACAGTACTGTATAGACTACGACATTTATATAAAATGTGTTAAGAGGGATATGGGTAACGCCTTAACACTATTTTAATACTTTACTTTACTGATGGACATATTATAATAGCGTATAATACTACATAGTAAATAGTTTAACGGATCCTTAGGAGATGGAATCCCGAACACTCTTAAGTTATTGCACGCACTTTAGACATTGGATACGAGATGTAAAACCCCGTAAACATCTCTAAAGCCGTTACACTCATATTTACTTATTTTGATTTGACTTACATAAGATCTTTTAGTTCTGACTCGAGTGTTTTGTCTTTTCATTTTGCCCGGGTCAGCCTGAGCATTTCAGTGTTGAAGACCTTATTTCTGGAGGCGAGGACGAAGATTTAGCATATTATTACTATCTATTATATTTATTCCACTACATCATGTTATTCCGCTGCATTATTTATTTATTTCGGCTATATGTAAACTCTGATCTGTAATGTAAAAGTGTAATCAAATGTTATTTGTAAAATAGCTTCATGAACTGTTTATTTGATTACTATATTTTGTCATTCAGCCGTGAGATTCTGTGTTCTTTTTCTTCTTCTCTTTTCTATTTTTTTTACCCCATTAAAAATCCTCCCTTTTGAAAGGTTTGAGTTGACATGTGTGGTTTATTGTCGATTTAAACCGTCCAAAAAGGTGGGTCGTTACAAAATATAATAATCAAATAAACAGTTCAAGAAGCTATTTTATAGTATATAGTTAATTACACAATAATGATGCAGCTGAAAATTACTAATAATATAATATACCAAACTCCATCTTGGTCCTCCAGAAATAAAGTCTTCAACAATGAAAAGCTCAGGCTCACCTGAGCGTAATGAAAAGACAAACACTCAAGTCAGATTTAAAAGATCTTACATAAATCAACAGCAAATAAATATGAGTGTAATAGCTGGAGAGATGCTTACGGGGTTTCACATCTCCTATCCGGTGTACAACGTGCATGCAATAACTTAAGAGATGTTTTAGGATTTTCCATCTCCTAATGATCCGTTAAACTATCAATATGTAGTAATATACGCTATATATATGTAGTGTCTATCAGTAAAGTAAAGTATTAAAATAACACTGAGGCATTACCCATATCCCCCTTAAAACATTTTTATAGGCATCGTAGTCTATACAGTACTGTAAACTCCACCGTAAACTGGTGGGCTATCTGGGAGCACTCCATAGGTACGACACAAACCAAAATCGTAGTGGGCTCGATAAGGCTTATGAAAAGGCACGCGAGGCAATGCCCAGGGTAGGATTCTACCCTTTTGCACTCCCGGACTGGTGGTAACGCATAGCAGCTACTACCGTCCACCTCGAGACACACTCCTATAATCAAATCGAGGGTGGCCACGAATCAATCACAAAGTAACATATATGGTATCGAAGAAGTGTGTTCGACCGGAGGAGCGGCCTCACTTGGCCCGGTATAGCTCCTGTTTTAGTCATATCAAGCCGACCCGAGGGTCATGGCTACGTTCTTACCTTATACTAGTAGCATTCGCCAAACCATCGTACTTCATTCTGGATTCTCCATCACATGTACAGTTGTTAAAGTGGTTTCAGAATTAGCAGAGAGTATGACAATATCCGACCCCGGTCTCTTTAACAACCAAACGCTTATTTCACATCGTGGTCATTTTATAAAACATTTTTAATAATAAATCCAAAAAACAGTTTATACGTTCATATCAAGATATCCATATACTTATTCCAAAAGTATAAATATATTCATAAATGCCGAGGAAGATTTCTTTCAATCAATTTTGAAATAATTTATAAATCTCCCTTAAACCATTTATAAACTATTTATATGCTTTAGAACCATTTATATAGCTATTTATAAATTCCAACACAGTTTACAACTCTTCCCATTTTCATAAACTTCTTCGCAAACTCCTTTAAAACGTTTCCAAATCCCTTTATACAAGTTCGTTTATAAAACCCTTTATAAAATCCTTTAAAACCTTTATAACTCCTTTATAAAACCATTATAAAATCCTTTATAAAAATCTTTTATAAAAATCCTTTTATAAAATCCATATAAAATCTCTTACAAAACATTTATAAATTCCTTACAAAACCTTTTACAAAATTCTAAAATCTTCTACAAAAAATCTTTTTTCTATTATAGTTATTATAAAAGTCTATATTTATTATCTTAAATCAAAACTATATTTAGTATATTAAATTAAATTTAAAATATATATAATAAAACTATATTAAATATTTTATTAAATTAAATTTTAAACTATTTGAAATATATGTTTAAAACTAAATAAAATTATAAGTTAAAATCTTAAATTTACATTTAAAACCATATATTAATTTATAATTTGAAACTTTAAAACATATAAAATAAATTATTTTCCAAATATTTTTTTTAAATAAAATCATTAAATTAAATTTAAAAATCAAATTTAAAAATCAAACATACTTTATCATTTAGAAAATAATTTAAAATTGACCAACGATGTCCGTATATAATTTTCTACCCTATGGTCAAGTGATATGGTATGTATCATTTCAACCCAAAATAGTTAAATTTTTCCGAGTATATATCATTTCGACCCGTATTCCGAATCAATAATTTCCAAATCAATAAAATCGCTCGGGTATGTATCATTTCAACCCATAACGATTTTCCCTAATCTATAAGATCATTCGGGTATGTATCATTTCAACACATAGTGATAACAGGGATATAATCATCCAATCATCCAAAATGTCAACAAATAAACACCCATCACAATCAACATCCAAATCAGCCAACAAATTGCAAAAATTAACTGGTTATCATTATCAGGTATTTAACTAACAATTTAAATTCAATATTAATTTAAATGGAAAATTAATTCAATATAAATTCAAATTAAATTTAAATGACAATTTAAATTACCAAACAGCAATCAATAAATTTCTTATCACATCATAAACTAAATTCAACTAACATAAGAATGTTTAGTATCTCGTGAGTAGGTTAAATCACCCACCTTTGATTTATAGTCGATTTAAAATCCAAATAAATCCCAAAATTTGAACAGTCTCCAAATTCAACCAAACTAGTTTCATCTTTCATAAATGTATCATGATAGCTCAACCAATCATTATTCAAAATTACTAGTGATAAATATTTACCATTCTCGATTTTTCAAGTAAATGTATATTACGATTTCAATCCTATCATCAATCAAAACCATATATGGTAAATATTTGACATTATCAATATTTATAGTAAATGGTTTCAAATATATCAAGCAATCATTAGTAAAAATTACTTATGGCGAATATTTGGTACTCTCGGTTTTATGTGTAAATTATGAACTAATTACAACTGATTATTTGACACAAAAATGTCATTAAAATATTTGACATAACAGTTTTCAACTGGTAAATATTTTATATATTTTTCATTTGAAACTAGAAGTCAACGTTAAATAAATTTCAACATTTTAAAAAAAATAACAGTGAATAATCAGAATTTTCAAATTATTTACCTCTTGTTCTATATTAAGTGGTTTTTTTCTTCGAAGATTTGAATATTATGTAGAATATAATAGTTTATGATTTTTGTTTGATGATATTAAATATATATATATATATATATCTGTGTGTGTGTATGTATGTATATTTAAATGTGTTTGTTATAGTACTATTGTAATATCATAGAATGAAATAAACAGATCAAATATGTTATTTCAATAAAATGTCAATAGTACGCACAATTACAATAAGAGCATCCATAATATTTTATATTCAATATTCATATACAATAATTTTTTACTCTCTCATATACAACACTCTTTCAAATACAACAATTTGTAATCACTCCTATCCTCACTTACTATAATACAAATTTTACCTTCTTGCTTTAATTTTTGTCTAGACATCTACTTTGCTTGTCAATTAACAACACAGTGAAAAGCAAAATGAAACACATTGGAACTACAAAAATATAAATATATTTGAACTCGACATTGCCCTAATTTATTGGTTTTGTTCTTTCATATTTTAAGTAGGCACCAAAAATAACGAACATGGATTAGTACAATAGGTATATACAAGAACCAATACAACATATTCATGTGGAATAAATTTTTTAATCAAGTCAATAATGTGCTCGAGCAACCTATGACATGCGCGGTGTATCGCTGTACATGCCCTAAGGCCGAGCAAATTAAAATAAATATGCACATTAAAAAGGAAATGCATTTGCACATGTGCACATGCCAAACTTGCACACATGCACAAAACAAAAGCTATAAAATATAAATTCAGGTTTAAAATACAAGTGCATAGCATATGACATGCACACATAAGTAAAGCAAATCAAGAAACTCAATTTCAAGCACAAAAGAAAAACATGTTAGTACCAACAATTTGAAAACATACACTGCAACATCAATTTCAAGGGTGGTCAGGCCAAAACAAGTAAGCGCAACCAGATCAGGTACATGTACAGCGTGTAGTCAAGTCCAAATATATTTCAAACTCAACAAAAGGAAGTAAATGAATGCACAAGGCAATTACAGTGCAAATGCACACGCCTAAAAGGGCAAAAGCATAACACAAGATGAACATGGTGCACAACAGCAAGCTACCCAAATACATGCACAAGCCAAACCAGGGAAATCAAGCAGAAGGCAAGCACAAGGCACACACTATGCAAAGACATATGTAAGAACAATTCAAGTACACAAGGGAACACACAAAAGAAAGCTGCTGTAGCACCAACAAATTGACTCAACAAGGTCATGTACACACACAAGTAGCTCAACACAGTGCACAACCAGGTCGAGCCAACAAGCCACAACATGCAGCAACACAAACTAATGCATAAGGCAGATTAAAAGTTCAATTACAATAAGGAACACCAAAAGGGAAGCTCACCAATGTTCAAAGCATACACAAGAAGAAGTGCACAAACCAAACATACAAGGACAATAAGTTCATGCACAAGCTCATAAGTGAAAACATGCAAGTGCACAAACCAAACACACAAGGACAGCAAGGTCAATTTATGATTTCAGGTACATAGCAAAAGCACATATGCATAGCAACAAGTGCAAGTGCATACAAAGCCAACATAAGGGAATGGCAAAACATACTCAAGGTAGGTTTACAAGTGAAAACACACAGCATGCACAACGCAAACGCACAAACCGTACACATAACCAAAGGCAACAACACCAAATTCAGAGGATCACAAGCAAGCGCACTTGAAAATTGTTAATTTTGTTCCTATTGATACTACTAATAGTCTAATTACCATGCCGTAAGCCAAAAAGAATCGATCAATTCAAGCCAAACTCAGAGGATCACAACCAAGTACACTTGGAAATTGTTAATTTTGTTCCTATTGATACTGCTAGTGGTATAATTACCATATCTTAAGACCCTTAACTCCAATTTGAAAATTTCAATATGTTCTGGAAAATAGATAGAAAATTTTATAAGTTTTATATTTTGTGTTTTACTAGAATTTGAACTTAAACCATTGAAAACTACAAATCATTCAGTATATTATTTGAAAACAGTTTCAGAACCACCTAACACAGATGTAGTAAATCGATCATAACTTGAAAATCGTTACTCAAAACATTGAAATTCTTAAAGCTTTGGAAAGCTAACTGATAAAATTACAACATTACTATTTTGAGTTTTTGCTAATCCATTTTTTAAAACCTTGAAAACAGCAATCATGTCAACACATAACTTGAAAAATATTTCTGATTTATGCAAAAAAGTTGTAATATTTCAGATATAACCTTTGATCGATTCATTGTTTCAAATTGAAACCAATTTTAGTGATTAGCAATATTGAATATCTAAAATTTTCGAGTATGGTGCTATATCAAGGTATGGATTTAATGTTTTCAAATAGTGGTTTCAAATGGATTAAATTTTCAAACTACAATGGTCAACTTTAATGACGATAACAAATCATCAGTTGAATAATTTTTAGCTATGTATGCCTGTGTTCGATATAAATGACTTTGCCTTTATAGATGGTTTTGCTTAAAAAATTGAATTTCTTTAACCAATTTGAGTGATATTTAGAGTACACAGTCTACTTGTTTGATAATATACTATCATATGTCACAATGAGCAGCCAAAGTATAAGTGGTATCAGACATCACTTCATTCGCGATCATATTTGCATTTGTTTGATATTTCAACTAATTTTAAAATTAGTTGACATTGTTATACAGATTCCCTTCTAGCAAATAGATTTTCATAACTTCGTTTGGGTTTATGAATTTTACAAATAACTTAGATTTTGACTTCAATTTTCTTTAATAAAAATACTCTTGTTTACTTTGGTAAGGAATTTACTCTGGAAAAGATGATGCTTACCACTAGAACTGTTTTGAAATTTATCAAAAATTATTAATAGTGATTGAGAAAGTGATGTGTAGTGATTAAATTGTACTTCATAACTAGAAAAAGAATATGTTAAAAAAATTTAAAATTAAACAAGTTTTATAGTATCTATCTATTCTATTATATAAAAATGAGAACATGTGACTGTTTGAATTTTTTGCATCTCATTCCCACCCATTCAAAATCCTCTTCTCTCTTTAATTTGAGGGGAAATTTTCACATTACCCTAGCAATTATTTACTATTTCAAACTCACACATAATTTTCCATTATATGGATAAACCATTACAGTACGATCTTTCATTTTCTATTTCATCTATTTGGAAATATCTTCCACCTTCATTTTCTCATTTTACTTTCATTTATCTTCTTTATCTAATTTCATCAATTAGTTGTATCTTCCACTTTCATTTCATATTTTTACTTTCATTTTCACCTCTTTTAATCCTTAATACTATCATCCCTTTTGTTTGTTTGCCTTTATATCCAAATGGAAGGTTTGCCTCTTTTGTTGGTTGAGTTTTCTTCTAGCTTTGGTTGGGATCGTATAATTACCTCTTCCATCATTAATGGCATGATGTTTTTATGTAATATTTTTTTTTCTATGTTAGTTTGGTTTATAAGGATTAGGGTTGGCTTCTTTTAAAAATTAACATGTAAAATAAAACATTGCATAGTTTCCAACAAGTGGTCAATTTAAAAGATATCATTTTCTAAAAAATTATTATAGTTATCTTCTTTAATTGCAAGTAATCTGTTTGCTGAAATGTCAAAACAAAGAAATTCAAAGATATTTTAATTCAACATCTATGGTATTTCAATGCACGTACTTTTGATTTATTTTTGAATTTATTGCATTTTTTATCAATTTTTCATCAATTCTAATTAGTTCAACTTTATTATATCCATAGTAGTTGTGTTGTTGTATCTATATTGTTAATTTTTTGTCTCAATTTATTTCTCTTTTTAGTTTTATTTCCTCAAATTCTATTTCAATACAGATAACTAGTTAGTAGCACCCACCTAAAATAAATAAAATTTGGAAGACTAAAATACCCTTAGAAAGCTGCGTACTTTCTTTCTTCTCAATTCCATTACCTTCTTACGTCAGTTTCTTACTATCTAAACCACCACTTCTTCAAAACCCTAGTTTCTAAATCAGTTAAAAAAAAATTCAATTTTTCACTATTAAGTTATCTTTTGAGTTTACAGACTTTTTTAATTATAGTTCTGAAGAAAATATGAATTGGGTTTCTAAATCAGTGAAGAAAAATTTCAATTTTTCACTACTAAGTTACCTTTTGGGTTTATAGACTTTACTAAGAAAAATTTAATTTTTCACTACTAAGATTTTAAATCAGTGACCCGCCGTTCGTAGCTCGGTTGGTTTGGGAGCTGGGAGATAGGAACCAAAGGACTGCGTCCGGGCAGGTTCGAATCCCAGCGCCAAACCATCAGTGGGAGTTTCAACGTTAAGCATCCGTGTGCGACGACTAAATAAAAGCAGGGTAGACACACGGCGTGGTTTACTTAAGTGAGTATCATTGAATACCATGATCTTAAGGTTTCCCATGAACTCAAAAAAAAAAGATTTTAAATTAGTGAAGAAAAAATTGTAACCCTAGTTTCTAAATCAATGAAGAAAAAATTCAATTTTTCATGTTCTGCGTGATGGGAAGGGTAGTTCTGGAAATGGTAGGGAACTACTAAGTTATTTTTTAGGTTTACAGACTTTTTTTAATTTTTGGGGGGCTACTAAGTAAATACTCGGGTTGATATAGACCAAAAATTTAATCCTCAAACAATATATCTCCTAACCTTTTCTAGCTTTAAATCCAAGTGAAGCTCCTTTAGTTGTTTTGTTTTCTTCTGGCTTTATTTGTAGTCATAGAATTCTTTCTTCCATCCTTCATAGCTTGCGCCATGGTTTTGGGCATGTAATATTTTATTTTGCTTTGTTTTAGTTTTATTTATAGGGAATAGTTTGACTTTTTAGGAAAATTACTATGTAAAATGAATAATCACTTAGTCTCCAACAAGTGATCATTTTTATAGAATCAAGATTAGAAAAATTAAATTAAAAGGTATAATTCTTTCAAAAATTTAATGTGGTTGCTTTCCTTTAGTGGTAGGTAATTTGTTCGCTAAAAAGTCAAAATAAAGAAATTAGAAGAGATTTATATTCTTCCATGGTAACTCCAGTACACATGCTTTTAATTTATATTACAATTTTATATCAATTCTTCGTCGATTCTTATTTATCATATTTTTGTATCTATTAAATTGTTTTGTAGTATCTTACACTATTCACATGTGTGTCAATTCATTTTTTTTCAGTTCTTAAGTACATATAGTAGTTTTCATGTTTTAGAATAATGTGTTTTGAACTTTTTATTCTTTTTTTGATTACTTTAGATATCATTTTCTATTAATTACCGATATTCTATCATGTAAAGGATAACTTATGAGACGACATGCCTACCTTGAAGTGTGGTGAGTATCATTTGATGTCTATAAAAATATGTTCTAATCATAGATAACTTATGCTTAAGTCTGTTTTTTCATTATTGGTATGACCGATACTGTTTTATAAAAGAATCTATTATATTATAATATAGATAGAAGTTCGATCATTGACCATTTGTATATTTTTCTCTCTCGTAATTTTCGGACAGAATCCAAACTTTATACCATTAAACTCTTTATTTCACATATTTTACATTAAAAAATTATATTGGTTTCATTCACCACACTCTTCACTTAATTATACATTTATAATCTAATAGCATATTTCTTTCTCTTTCCCACACTTTTGGTACAATAGTTTTTGGAACTTCTTAGTTTAATTTTCATATTAACCTTTCCTACATCACATTTCATATTTTGTCATGATTTTCTCTCTTTCCATTTTTATTTTTATATTTATAGCACAATTCAAAAAACTGTATTCTTGATCTATATCGAATTAAGAATTCGTTCTAAATAATATTTTAGTTGATTTTATTAGTTTTCTACTCTTAATAATATTTAATTATTCACTTTTACTTTTGTACACTCCTCGAATTTTGCATGTTTTCATCATTGTCCAGCGGCTATGATTCTACCTATTGTTTTTAAGGATTAACTTTAATGGGAACATCATTTAAAAGTAAAAAAAAATATTTGTTTATTGGATTGATTCAGCACAATTTAGAGGTTTGATATTCATTTTTTATATTTCTCTGTTTATTTAATTTATGGTTGAATTTGTTGTTTTTCTTCCAGATTTTGAAATTCTGATCTTTTCTTAGAGTTTTATGTTTGAAAGTTTTTTGAATTATTTTTGTTTCAATTACTATGATAACGAATTTAGTTTATTGAAGGTTATTAGATTATAAATCCATGGACATATAGAATCTTCAATTGTTCTTTACAAAATTTAAAAATAAAGTTGAATTATTATTTTCATTCTCAAGTTTTATATCAAATTTAACTTTATCTTATATTTATTCCATTAATTTGATTATGAATTTAGTTTCCTCTATTATTTTGTAGGACATCGTTAGATATCAATGTTTAGATACCAAAGAACCCTAATTGTTTTGAATAATTCGTTAGAGAAAACGTTGACCCATTTTCCTATTCTCAAACATAAGTATATAAAAAATTAAGTTGGGTGAGAAATATTTATTCAAACCATAAATTTTCATATCATATTTTGGGAAAACATTTAAATTTTTGTGCAACACTTTTGTACTACCTACAATAATTATGTTTAGAATTTGGTTAAAAGATTAGTTTTAAATATTAAATTTATTTATTCTCTAAAGTTTTATGTAATCTTAGCCATCCTAAACTTAAATTGTAAAATCTAATATTATCCATGATAATCAACATTGAGTTTACAATATCTTTTTATGCTACCATCAAATGCATAGATGTCTTATTGGATAATTTGATGATTATAAGCGATTTTTTGAAAAATGTCTCATTGTGCTATTTCAACTTTCTAGGTTTGGTGATGTTAAGATATAATCATAGATGGAAAATATGGGTTTTTAAATGTTTATAAGTACACCAACTTTCAATCTGAAGGATTGTATCACTGAAACTGATAAGAAGAATTAATTATAATCAATTCTACTTAATTTGAATTGAATTTTATTGGAGTATTAACTACAATAAAGTATCTCTACTTTAAATTCAATTCAGCGAGAGGATTAATCTAATTGGCCGGGGATTTAAATTTAACATATTAATCCATATATCGTCCGCAAAAATTCAAATGCACTGTAACTTCCAAATCTATAATGGAACGCATAAAGTCAATTGTCATGTCCCTTTAATAAATCAGCCCATACTCTAAAAGGGTTATAAGGTAGGAACTCACTACATATTATTATAAAACAATTTTACTTTCTTTAATAAACTTAGCATGAAAACAAATAAATGAGAAAAAGATGTGTTTGTAAATAACTAACAAAACTTACTAAATATTGTTTGGAAAATAATTGGTTATGCTTTGATGCAACATTATATTTTACACATTTCCTTCTGCTTGAAAGGTAATATCACGTACTCATTATATCATGAAATCCAATTATCATTTTCATCTTAGATGCATAACAATCATATATGTTATGAATATTATATTTTGTTATGCTGGATATACATACAAAAAATAAGATAAGCATTCATATCAATGTTTGATTAATGCACCAATTTTTTTTTATGAACAATGTCATATTGGAATAACAAAGAAAACTCATGGTAAATGTTAGAAGTCACGATATTATAAAAAAAGTAAAAAAAAAGAATAATTGTTGGTTACATGATTAAAAGAATGTAAAAGAGGTAAATTATATAATAAGGCATCAAATTTAAATGAAACTATGTTTGAATGCATAGTTAGACGTGTGGTAAAGTTTTTGTTAGGGTGGTTGACATGTCTTTTTATTTAGCTCATTTTAGAAAGAATTCGAAAAAAATAAAGACGGTCTTTGATATACATAGTTGATACACACAAGTTTTGTCTTTGTATTTGTTGAAAAATGGCATAATTTATTTTTCAGTAAATCACGACTCCTCTAAAATTTAGTTATAGTAAAGCAAATTAACATTAGCACCATCTTATATTCTTTATAACTATTATTTTACAAAATATCATTTCTAAATTCATTTAATATTTTTGCTTTTTATGCATAGATACACATTTTATAAATTACTTTATTATTTTATTATATAGTCTACTTCAATAAATTTATTCCAAAAATAATAATCATATTTTAGTAGTTTAATTCATTTCAATAGTAATAAATCAAGTTTTAGTAGTTTAATCCATTGACTACACTTATCTTACTATCATCTTCTGTAATGACCCGAAAGTTTATCACTTTGATAAATTATATTTATTTTTAAAATTATTCAAATAAAAGGTTAATAGTACAAATAATATTGTTTTAAGTGAAATAATTAATTGTAATCTTATTTTTGAATAAATATTTACAAAAATATTTCCTTTGGAAATATATCGATAAAATGGCCAGAAACCGTTTTATCAATAACTGGCTCTATAATAGGAAAACGCCGTGTATGGAGCTGGATACATACACTTATTTTTATAATTGAGCAAGAATATGAAATAAAATCAATTATTTTATTTCAGAAAAATAAAATGTATTTATGCCATCACCAATAATGTCATCATATTTGAATAAAGATTTAAAATTAAATTGAGGTTTAATGATTTAATAATTCTTATAATTATTCAAATAATTGTTTTAAAATAATGATAATTCATTTTAAATTGTTATAAAGTGATAATAAATCATTTGTAATAATTTCATAAAAATATATATTTAATTTAAAAATATAAGAAAATTCATATCGCTTTATCGATAGAATAACGATTTTTGTGAATATTTGTTAGTATTAATTCATATGGTTTTATAAATAAAATGTGATCATTTTAATTAATTAATGATGATGAGAAATTTATTTTCAAATTTTGTTTACATTTATATGTAATTTAAGATATTAGTGAAAATGTGACCGGAAATCGGTTTTCCGATTTTCAACGATTTAACGAATAGAAGTTGTTCAAAGGTTGTTGCAACCTTATTAACATATTGTGCACACATATATCACATACACATATATACTTTAACTTACACATAAACATGCATGCATACATACATACATACATACATATATATATATATATATATAAAAGAAATATATAAGATATTTCTTAATTTCTTAAGCCTTAAGCAAACTCAAAGTCAACTAAGTACACACAAGTACATACACACATGGACAAGCGCATGGGCTCACCGATGTGAACATCACTTCGGCCGAACCTAGGGGAGAGGAAAGGGGCGTAGGTCGAGGACAAATGGTAATTATACCATTAGATATTTGTTCCAATTTTTCTCCTATAAATACCATACATTTTCTCACATTTTTTCACCATATTCTTATCATGTGATAACCCGGATTTTTGAGCATCAGGTAATTGGATAATTATCTGATGTTAACTATTGAAAACCCTGATTTATAAGTTGAACAAATTAAATATGTGTTGTTTAAATATATATATTTAAATGAGGTGATTTTAAATTGAATTTGGATTTGAATTTGAAATTCAAAAGATAAATATCTTAAAATAAATTGGATTTAAAAATAATATATATATATAAGATTTTATTTAGTATATAATTAGTTTTATATTAGTTTCTTTAAAAGATTTTGCAAATATAAATTAAGAAACTGTATTATCTAAATAGAAAATAAATATAAAGATTAAAAAAAACATATTATAATTTATTAACACATGCTAAATACAAGTGGAAATTTTTTAGCATATAGTTTTACAAATGTAAGAAAATACTTTCATGCAAATTACAAGTGTCATGTAATGTGATTTCTTTTCATTTTTAAATAAAAGATGAATCAAGATTATAAATACATCTATCTCCTCTTCTCTATTCTTTTCTATCTTCATTTTTTTTCAAAACAAAGAGAAACCAAAATCCTGTAACAAACCAGAAGACAAAATCAAAGAAAAACAATAATATTTCAATTGGTTCAAACCTCAAGCTCAAATAAAAAAATTCAAGTGCAACTCAGTTCAAATTAGATTAGCAAGACAAATTCCACTTCATCGTCAAAAACATTTCCAGTCTTCTTTTCAAAAGCTTTCAACTGAGTAAAACAACAATTCAAATTTAAGTTCAATTTCGACTTAAGCAAGGATTAAAGCTTCAGTTTTCAAAAGAGATCATCATAGCATTTTCAAGCATCTCAGTTATACCTTCTCTAGTTTCCAGCATTTAAGGTGAGTAAACAAGCTTTTAAATCCGTTTTAAGTCTTGTTGCATGTAGTGATCTTAAAGTAAATTAGTGAAAAGTGATTGCATGATTGTTTTATATGATCATATGTATATATATAAGAATATATTGGTGTGCATGCCTGTTGTTGCTCTGTTCTTATGCTTCAGGTTATAAAACTTTGTTAAAAATTCATATCTCTTCCCTCAATTCTTTTAGGACCTAGGTATATAAACAAATCTTGTTTGAAATAACAAGATATCTGATCTAAAAATATTTATAGGAAAGAATTGAAGCTAGTTTTAACAATAAGAAGAAGAACAATAAATTCTAATACATGTCAAAGTCTCGATCATAATAATTGTTTGTTTCAGGTATAAAATCAATTTCATTTTCGAAAACTATGATTTTTAAAAGAAAGATCATGAAATTTAAGTTTGTAAATCGAGTGATATTGCGAGTTGAACATGGTTTGTGTTCTGGGCATTTTCTGGTGATCAAAGAAGTCTGGGTGGTCGGGATCGCTACTGGAGGTAGCGAGGGAGTAGGCGAGCTGGGGAAAAATGCTCGTTGAATTTTTAAATCGCCGTGGCGACGGCGAATAGTTGGAGTAGGGTTTTAGCTTGGTTTTTGGTCAAGGTTGGAAAGTAGGCTGCTGCATCGTCACTGGATCGCCGGAGTTCATCGGAGGTGGGGGAAAAGGTGAGTGGTTGGTCGGCGAAGGTATGGATCGAGTTTCGTGGTTGCTGGTGGTCGGAGGAGCTAGGACGAGGTGGTTCTTGGTCGATGGGTTTTCATTCCAGTGGGTTCGAATCAAGTCGATTTTGATTTCGCGATCGGGATGGAAGCTTAGGTGGTCAGAATCGAGTGGATAGGTCGTCGTCGACTTATCGGTGATAGCTTGGGTGGTCGGAGTGTCGCCGTTGGTCTGTGCACATGCACGAGGAATTTTCTGTGCATCGGTGTTTAGTTTGGAAAAGAAGAGGAATCTCTCGGGGTCGTGCTCGAGAAGATGGGAGGTGGACTCGAGTAATAAGTGAGTGTAAATCTTGTTTTAGATTTTAAAAGTTTTAACAAGTTTAACTTAATTAAAAAAAAAGAGAAAAGGGAAGTGGGTTTACTCGGGTGGATCTCGGGTAGAGGTCAGGTTGAACCTTTGGTAAGTTTTAAAACAGTTTTTTTTAAAATTTTATAAAAGCAAGGTTTTGAATTTAAAATAAATTTAGTTTAAACTTTTCTTTTATAAATTTCTTTTATAAATTTCTTTTATAAATGTTTTCTTTAACATTTGATTTAAGAAGTTATATAAATTGTTAACTTTAGTTTGTTAAGTTAAATATTCATTTTTTTAAAAACTTATATTAAATGATTTAATTAGTAAGTTAATGAAGGATAAATGCTTAAATTTATATGATGATGATAATTGGGTAATTAATAAAGATAATGATTTACCTTAAAGTTAATTAAGGTTTTAATGATTTGAGATTAATTATGTTAGTAAAGTAATTTAAGTATAATTAATTAATTTTAATTAATTAATGATTAAGGATAAATAAATCAAAAATTTAGGGTTATAAGTGAATTATTTATAGATTAATTAATTAGTATTTAGAGATTAATTACTTAAATGATAATTACTTAATGTAAGTAATAAAAGGATAAATTTATTAAGGATTAATTAATTTAATTAGTAATTAAAGGTTAATAAATTGAGGATAATTAACCAATGGGATAATTACTTGATGAAAATAATTAATTAAAGGGAAATTTCTTAATGGAAGTAATTAAGGATTAATTACTTAGTTAATTAAGGATTGATAAATTAAGGGATGATTAATTAATGGTTTATATTTATTTACTAATAAGTAAGCAGGATTAAAAATGATTAAAGTAATTAATTAAATTTATTTAATTAATTAGAAATGGTGTGACTAATTAATCTTGCTTATGAATGATTGGTTGATATTTCTGATATGAAATGTTTTGTGATATGATATGTTTGGTTTGAACAGTTATACTGTGGTTATTTATCGATGATGAATTACTATGTAAAAGTTGGCATCATGTATTTAAAATTGAATTGTATTCACTTGAATAACTTGGGTTAAGGTGACATGGGATTCGAAGGGACCTGAATCGGGTATCAGTACATACCCGAAACCACTTCGATTTGAAATCTTCTATAACTCTTTAGAAATTGATATGTGATATTAATAGGCCAGTTTGCGATATTATGGAACATTTAAACTAAGTTGGATACTTAGATATTGTTTTGTGGGAAATGGTGATGACTATATAAGTTGTTTACATATAGTAAGTACGAGTTACCCCGGGTTTTAAATAAGTTATATGGATTGGAATTTCTTATTAGATGAGTTTACTCACGCTGGTTTCCATCCTGACCCGGGTGTTACTTTGATGTAATGCTCGGGTCAGACCGAGTATTACAGATTTCAGGTAAGGACGTTCTGGAGCTCAGGAGGCGAGCTGGATGGCAGGAACGTATGGAGTGTTTCTACTGTGTTATATTATTGTATATCTGAGACTTGATAATTGTGTATATCCAGTGTCTGTATAAATGTGTAACTCTGATGTATTAAAATGTAATCGACAGATATAATATTGTTTTGTAAACTGTTATTATTTATTATTATATTTAATCCGCTGCGAATGTGAGATGTTGTGTTCTCTGTTCTTCTTTCTTCTTTCTGTTTCTTTCCTCTATCTCTTTCTTTTTCTTCTAACTATCTGGAATTTTCGGGTTCGAAAATTTCGGGTTGTTACAGTTGGTATCAGAGCTGAAGGTTAAGCAAGAACCTTGGCTCTGGTGGGTTTACTCATTAAAGATAGGGTCAATAGTACCCTAGAATGAGTTGAGTGTATATATATATATATATGAGAGCGTAATTATTATTTTCTTATATAAGGATTTTAAATGATTTTATAAGAATATATTTTGATATATATAAAATGATATTTCTTTCTAATAAATATTAAGGTAATTGGTTGTTAAAAATATTGGAATTAAATTAAGTGGTAATAGAAATACAACCAAATTGAAATTGAATGAAGATAAGTTTGAAATGGATCCAAACTGAATTTAAAACCTTGAATTTGTAGAAGTGTTATCAGAATAAAGATAATAATGAATTGGTTTCCAGATATGATAATCTTGGTTATTATCATACATGGTTGATAATGAAATGTTGTAAATGATTAAGTAAAATGAAATGTTTTAGGGAAGTAAACTTTTAGGTGAATATGACTTATAAATTGGAATTGAAGATAATTTGAAATTGTGAAATTTTAAAATCTAAGTTCAGAAAACTTGAAATTGTTTTAAAGAAATTTGTTTTAAATTAAAACCAAAGGTGGTTTAAAAATTTAAGGTATAACTTGGTAAGTAAAGGAAATAAATATGTATAAATGAGGATATACATAATATCAAAGATGATTTGAAATAAACTCTAAGTGTTGAGTTTTAAATTTTCCTTGGAATGTGATATGAAAACCCAAAGTGATAAGTTTTTGAACTTATAAGTGGAAAGATTATTAATATGAAGTTTAAAATTTGAAATGGGAATTCAAATTGGGTAAGGTTAATGGAATTAAATTGAAATTAACTTAGAAGAAGTTAAATGAGTTTAGAATGAACAACCTGATTTGAAAATTTCAAGATGAAATTGGAATTTAACTTGGGAAGTTAAATGGTTGATTTTAAATAGGAGTTATGAGTGATCTCAAAATTGGTTTGAGATCTGGAAATTGAAATTGGATGCTATTAATTGGTGTTTGGATAAATTTGTATGTTTATCCTGATATCATTCTATTGTTATAAATAATCTATGAAACTGAGAATTGGTTTTGAAGTTAGAAATGGATAATAAGTTAGAATCTGAAAATTAAATTGTTTTTGAATTCTTATTTGAACCTTGTAATAAGTTAAGTAAAGATAATTTTAAAATGGAATTTTGGAATTTGGATTCATAATTAAATGGTTTAAAGATTTAAGTTGTCAAATTAAAAATAAAGGTTGATTTGATTTAAAAGTAAGGGTTAATTTGACTTAAGAGATTAAATCAACATTTAAAAATTTAACTCGAATTTATATAATTCGAGATAGTTTAAAATTGAGATTTAAATTGAATTAGTTCAAACTGAAATTGATTTGAATAAATGGGAATTGTGATTTAAGATGGATAAGTTAAAATTCAAATGGGAATTGGGATTAATTCATATAGAAATTGAAACTGTTTGAAATTGAAATGGATTCGATTTGAAATTAGTTTGAATAATTTGAAATTGTAATTAAAATGAATATGTTTAAAATCAAATGGAATTTGATTTGAATTTGGAAAGGAATTAAGATTAATTCAACTTGAATTGGGATTAAATCAATTTCAATGGAAATTGAAGTATTGAGTCAATTTAAATGGAAGTGGAATTTAAATTGAATTGATGGGAAATTAATTAGAATTGGAGATTGGAAAATTAAACAGTTTGGCTCTGGATTATTTTAAAAATAAATTGTTTTAATACAAATATATTTTTCCAAACTATTTACTATACAATCTTTCTTCTTAAACCCCAAACTATCCTATACTTATTTTATAATTATTTTATAACTATTTAACTATTTTGAAACTGTCTTATAAACTAATTACTATTTTTCAGTTATTTATATCTAATCACTATTTTAAAAACTATTTTGAAATTATCTAACTATTTTATACCTACGTAACTATTTTACAGCTATTTTACAAACTAATAACTATTTTCAACTACTTATCTATTTTAAACTTTTTCAAGCTATTTTTAAATTTAAATTGGTCAGAGTTCAAACTGTTTGTAATTGAAATAATAACTCAATTTGAAATGGAAGCAATTGAGAATAAGTGAATGGAATTAAAGGAAATGTGAATAGAAAAGAGAATTGATTTGGCTAATAACCAACAAAGATAAATACGTAGGATATACATATATTATTCTATTCGCATAGTGATTTGATCTAGATTCGAACATAGAATTTCGAGATAGTATTATCGATTCGAGTTGGGATTTTTCGCTCGATTTTCGACGGCGAACCTGGATATGGATTTTGATTAGTTCTGGATATTCTCTATCATAGTTGTGACTATGCAAGGAGAATGACGGTTTCTGATCAAGAAACCAAATCTGAGTCCGCACTAGGAAGTCGGGTGGACGATACTAGTTCGGAAGAGAAATTGTGTGATCGAAGAGCGATCAGATTGCTATAGCGTACGGATGATATGTGTACATCGTACGAGTCTGAATGAAATTGATATTGAAAATGTGTGGATAAGAACTGTAAAATGATTTTTAAATGAAAGGGTATATTTTGAAAAATAAATGATAAAATAAAATGGGAGTTGAATATTTCTGTGATTAGAACTTATTTTATAGAAAAAAATATATGGTTAATAACTTTATAAAGGATTTATCAAATTTGAATATTTGATTTAAAATAAAATAAAGTTATATATCCTTGTTATATAAGGTAAATCTTCCCTTGTTAAATCTATAGTCAGAATAGAAAAGGGTTTTGAAATATTTGAAGTATAAAAGAGGTTTTATACAAGTTTGAAATAATCCAAAGATTTTCAAAGTTATATATATCTATATATATATATAAAAAAGATCTTATGAGAATGATTTTGGAAAAAGGTTTTGGGAACCTATGTAATTTTGGAAAGGCTTTTGATTTTTGAGAAAATCAAATTTGGATTTTGGAAAGCCAAGTTTGGAACTATCGATTTTGGTAATCGATTTTGTGTAAAGGAGATTTTGATAAATCATAAAGGGTATGATTTGAAGATACTATAAGTATATAGTATAAAGTATTTTGAGAATAGCTCTGGGGAAAAAGGCGCTTCCTTGAAATGAACTTCTCAGGAGTACCACTGGGTGGTACTGCCTTGAACCCCAAGGGGGGATTCTAAAGTTGATCCTGTGAGGAGTCCGGACAAAACTAGTTCCTGAGGATTATTTATGTAGTGAAAGTCGAGGGGCTGGTGCCCATAGAGGCATTTGGGTTATGCTGCGATGAAAATTTAACTCAATGTCACTGCGATCTACTGCAGACCATAGCGAAAGTCATGTGTGCCGCTGAGAGCCAACTGTCTACGTTTGATTTTATATCGGTAGACTGTGACACTATGGTAACATAGAGAAAGTCGTGTGTGCCGCTGAGAGCCAACAGTCTGCGTTTGATTTTATATCGGTAGACTGCGATCTATGTGGAGAAGTTTCATTTTGACAGCGAAATCGTTTGTGCCGCTGAGAGCCAACAGTTACATGGACTTTTGCTGCGACAGCAACGTAACCTTGGAATGTAACTGCGATCTGTTGTGGGTTCCATGGTGTAATCAGTTACATGGACTTTTGCTGCGATGGCAACGTAACCCATGATGTAACTATGACCATGGATGAGGGTGATGATTTCCAGAGCATTCTCACCAAAGATGTTTTCTCTATTTTCAAAAATGTTTTCTATATTTTCAATAAAATTATTTTTCAAATATTTTCACTGGGTGTTGAAAACTGGTTTACCGAGTACTTATAGATTTTCAGTCGTACGCCTGATCAACGTATGACCGAATTTCTATGAGAACAAGGATGGATCTGTTGAAACACCGAGTTATAAAAAGTATTTTTATAAAAACTAATTTAGTAATATTATATATAGATTTTAAAAAATATTATAAAAGTGTTTTAAAAATTCTTATTAAAAAAAGAAGAGTTTTTATAGTTTAAAAATGCTCAAAGAAATTTTTTTAATAATAATTATTTAATAAATTCTGGCTTTGTTCCTTTTCGAGGACGAAAAGATTCAAAGGGGGGAGGAATGTGATAACCCGGATTTTTGAGCATCAGGTAATTGGATAATTATCTGATGTTAACTATTGAAAACCCTGATTTATAAGTTGAACAAATTAAATATGTGTTGTTTATATATATATATATTTAAATGAGCTGATTTTAAATTGAATTTGGATTTGAATTTGAAATTCAAAAGATAAATATCTTAAAATAAATTGGATTTAAAAATAATATATATATATATGATTTTATTTAGTATATAATTAGTTTTATATTAGTTTCTTTAAAAGATTTTGCAAATATAAATTAAGAAAATGTATTATCTAAATAGAAAATAAATATAAAGACTAAAAAAAAACATATTATAATTTATTAACACATGCTAAATACAAGTGGAAAATTTTTAGCATATAGTTTTACAAATGTAAGCAAATACTTTCATGCAAATTACAAGTGTCATGTAATGTGATTTCTTTTCATTTTTAAATAAAAGATGAATCAAGATTATAAATACATCTATCTCCTCTTCTCTATTCTTTTCTATCTTCATATTTTTTTCAAAACAAAGAGAAACCAAAATCCTGTAACAAACCAGAAGACAAAATCAAAGAAAAACAATAATCCTTCAATTGGTTCAAACCTGAAGCTCAAATAAAAAAATTCAAGTGCAATTCAGTTCAAATCAGATTAGCAAGACAAATTCCACTTCATCGTCAAAAACATTTCCAGTCTTCTTTTCAAAAGCTTTCAACTGAGTAAAACAACAATTCAAATTTAAGTTCAATTTCGACTTAAGCAAGGATTAAAGCTTCAGTTTTCAAAAGAGATCATCATAGCATTTTCAAGCATCTCAGTTATACCTTCTCTAGTTTCCAGCATTTAAGGTGAGTAAACAAGCTTTTAAATCTATTTTAAGTCTTGTTGCATGCATTGATCTTAAAGTAAATTAGTGAAAAGTGATTGCATGATTGTTTTATATGATCATATGTATATATATAAGAATATATTGGTGTGCATGCCTGTTGTTGCTCTGTTCTTATGCTTCAGGTTATAAAACTTTGTTAAAAATTCATATCTCTTCCCTCAATTCTTTTAGGACTTAGGTATATAAACAAATCTTGTTTGAAATAACAAGATATCTGATCTAAAAATATTTATAGGAAAGAATTGAAGCTAGTTTTAACAATAAGAAGAAGAACAGTAAATTCTAATACATGTCAAAGTCTCGATCATAATAATTGTTTGTTTCAGGTATAAAATCAATTTCATTTTCGAAAACTATGATTTTTAAAAGAAAGATCATGAAATTTAAGTTTGTAAATCGAGTGATATTACGAGTTGAACGTGGTTTGTGTTCTGTGCATTTTCTGGTGGTCAAAGAAGTCTGGGTGGTCGGGATCGCTACTGATGGTAGTGAGGGAGTAGGCGAGCTGGGGAAAAATGCTCGTTGAATTTTTAAATCGCCGTGGCGACGGCGAATAGTTGGAGTAGGGTTTTAGCTTGGTTTTTGGTCAAGGTTGGAAAGTAGGCTGCTGCATCGTCACTGGATCGCCGGAGTTCATCAGAGGTGGGGGAAAAGGTGAGTGGTTGGTCGGCGAAGGTATGGATCGAGTTTCGTGGTTGCTGGTGGTCGGAGAGCTAGGACGAGGTGGTTCTTGGTCGATGGGTTTTCGTTCCAGTGGGTTCGATCAAGTCGATTTTGATTTCGCGATCGGGTTGGAAGCTTAGGTGGTCAGAATCGAGTGGATAGGTCGTCGTCGACTTATCGGTGATAGCTTGGGTGGTCGGAGTGTCGCCGTTGGTCTGTGCACATGAACGAGGAATTTTCTGTGCATCGGTGTTTAGTTTGGAAAAGAAGAGGAATCTCTCGGGGTCGTGCTCGAGAAGATGGGAGGTGGACTCGAGTAATAAGTGAGTGTAAATCTTGTTTTAGATTTTAAAAGTTTTAACAAGTTTAACTTAATTAAAAAAAAGAGAAAAGGGAAGTGGGTTTACTCGGGTGGATCTCGGGTAGAGGTCAGGTTGAACCTTTGGTAAGTTTTAAAACAGTTTTTTTATAAATTTTATAAAAGCAAGGTTTTGAATTTAAAATAAATTTAGTTTAAACTTTTCTTTTATAAATTTCTTTTATAAATTTTTTCTTTAACATTTGATTTAGGAAGTTATATAAATTGTTAACTTTAATTTGTTAAGTTAAATATTCATTTTTTTAAAAAACTTAAATTAAATGATTTAATTAGTAAGTTAATGAAGGATAAATGCTTAAATTTATATGATGATGATAATTGGGTAATTAATAAAGATAATGATTTACCTTAAAGTTAATTAAGGTTTTAATGATTTGAGATTAATTATGTTAGTAAAGTAATTTAAGTATAATTAATTAATTTTAATTAAGTAATGATTAAGGATAAATAAATCAAAAATTTAGGGTTATAAGTGAATTAATTATAGATTAATTAATTAGTATTTAGAGATTAATTACTTAAATGATAATTACTTAATGTAAGTAATAAAAGGATAAATTTGTTAAGGATTAATTAATTTAATTAGTAATTAAAGGTTAATAAATTGAGGATAATTAACCAATGGGATAATTACTTGGTGAAAATAATTAATTAAAGGGAAATTTCTTAATGGAAGTAATTAAGGATTAATTACTTAGTTAATTAAGGATTGATAAATTAAGGGATGATTAATTAATGGTTTATATTTATTTACTAATAAGTAAGCAGGATTAAAAATGATTAAAGTAATTAATTAAATTTATTTAATTAATTAGAAATGGTGTGACTAATTAATCTTGCTTATGAATGATTGGTTGATATTTCTGATATGAAATGTTTTGTGATATGATATGTTTGGTTTGAACAGTTATACTGTTGTTATCTATCGATGATGAATTACTATGTAAAAGTTGGCATCATGTATTTAAAATTGAATTGTATTCACTTGAATAACTTGGGTTAAGGTGACATGGGATTCGAAGAGACCGGAATCGGGTATCAGTACATACCCGAAACCACTTCGATTTGAAATCTTCTATAACTCTTTAGAAATTGATATGTGATATCAATAGGCCAGTTTGCGATATTATGGAACATTTAAACTAAGTTGGATACTTAGATATTGTTTTGTGGGAAATGGTGATGACTATATAAGTTGTTTACATATAGTAAGTACGAGTTACCCCGGGTTTTAAATAAGTTATATGGATTGGAATTTCTTATTAGATGAGTTTACTCACGCTGGTTTCCAGCCTGACCCGGGTGTTACTTTGATGTAATGCTCGGGTCAGACCGAGTATTACAGATTTCAGGTAAGGACGTTCTGGAGCTCAGGAGGCGAGCTGGATGGCAGGAACGTATGGAGTGTTTCTACTGTGTTATATTATTGTATATCTGAGACTTGATAATTGTGTATATCCAGTGTCTGTATAAATGTGTAACTCTGATGTATTAAAATGTAATCGACAGATATAATATTATTTTGTAAACTGTTATTATTTATTATTATATTTAATCCGCTGCGAATGTGAGATGTTGTGTTCTCTGTTCTTCTTTCTTCTTTCTGTTTCTTTCCTCTATCTCTTTCTTTTTCTTCTAACTATCTGGAATTTTCGGGTTCGAAAATTCCGGGTCGTTACATATCGTCTTCTCCTCAACTTTCAAGATTTTTCATGGCTTCAATTCTTAACAAAATAATGGCAAAATAGAATTAAAATCATACGATATATATATATATATATATATATATATATATATATGTATGTATGTATGTATGTTAGTAAAACCATCTCAAAACTATCATCAAACTTCTCTCCTACCTTTCTAAAACCCACGGACACCCTCCTTTCTCCCCTTGGTCGGGCCTTCTTCCTCTCATCATTAAGGCTGTGAGCACCCTAGGGTGGGCCAATCCTATTCAAGGTCAAAGAGTTCGGTTCCGTAGAGTTTTAAACCATCGTAGCGAAGCTATAGCCAATTTTAAATTAGCCCGAGGTAAAAATGAAGGTAAGAAACTCATACTGTAACGACCCAGAAATTTTAACGATTTTTATAACGTAATTAACTAAATTTTTCATAAAATTAAAAAAAAAATTTAGCAATGAAAATTTGATATTTGGAATACGTCTATATAAACGTAGTAAGTGTCAGATTTTCACCAGAAAATATGTAAGCTTGTGGGATGGTGAAATTTCAATTTAAAATTTTAAATCAGTTAATATTTGATGGAAATAAATTATTTTTGAAATTTCAATATTTTTATATAAAAAAATTGTAAACCATTTTCTAAGTGAGACGTCATATTTTGTTTCTCCAAATTTGAACCGCTCTAGCCCTGTTTATCTTATTTTCAGCGTTTTAGCAGCATTTTTGGCAGCGAAAATCGAGTTGATTGTATCACTCATATTTGTGTACCATTCTGTTTGTCTCGTCATGCTGATCTCCATGGTATATTCGTTTGTGCATTTTGGTGTCCGGTACACGGCGAAATCTGCGAAACGATTAGCCGTATCGGTTCTACATTTGGGCCTTTTGGTTTCTCCATGTGCTTTCATTGTCCACCGTGAGAAATTAATTGGCCATTAGCTACTAATATTTTAACAATTTAAGCTATAATAATTAATTAACGAATTAATTAAATAATAAAATAACTTTGTGAAATTATTAGAATTGAGCCACGGGAGTTGCACCATTGTGTCCGTGGTAATTTCCTGGTCAATTTCCATATATAGATCGTCAAAATCCGAGCTAGAACGAAGAAGTTACAAAAGAAAGAAGAAATCAGAAATTAAAAAGAAAAGAAAAAAAATAAGGGCTAGGTCGACCCTCCCATCAGCTAGGTCGACCTATAGGTCAACCTAACTCATATGGGGGTCGACACCCAGGTCGACCCGCCAAAGCATATGGACGAGTAATCGTCCAAATTACAAAGTGATGTGTCTTTCGATTTTTATTCCATCTCGTGTGTTCGTGCTTCCATCCGACGGTTCCCAGCGAGCCTATAACGTGGTTGCACCAGATTTAATCTTCAAATCCAACATCATGAGATCCCTAAGTGACACTATAAATAAAACCCTAGACCTAACTTTTTTTCTCATTCAGATTTTCTCCATCTGGGTTCATTGCCTGAGGCTGGACCTTAAAAGGAATATTTTTCCAAGGAGAAGATCTTTTTAATTAAAATATATTATACCCTAGAAGTGGATCTGGGAAGGCCAATGAAAAGAGATAAGGACCATAGGTGAGTGTTTAAGTAATTATTTTAGATTTTTAAGTAATTTAAAATAATAGGGTTCTCAATAGTTGTAGTTGCTGATTTGAAAGAAATGGAAAACAAAGCTTTGGCATACTTCGCAGATTTATACAACGGGGATTCAACTCAAGCTATACCTGTAGTTCAGTGTAGAAGGAAGATTACTCAAGAGGGATGCGCCATGCTCACAGCTAGGGTTACGAAAAGGGAACTGAGAAGAGTTGTCCAATCCATTCATATTGATGCCAGCCCCGGACCAGATGGTATGGGGGCAGCTGCTTTCAAAATGCACTGGGACCACCTAGAAGAAATCATGTTGGATGCATATCAGGAAGCCTTTGAATGCGGTGAGTTTATTCAAGAAATTAACCACACTTTTATTTCTCTTATTCCAAAAATCAAAAAACCAAACAGAATTGAAGACTACAGGCCGATATCTTGTTGCAATGTATCTTACAAAATTTTGAGTAAAATCATATGCTCTAGATTGAATAAAGTTCTCCCAAATTTGATTGCTCAAAACCAAAATGCATTCATAAAAGGGAGACTAATTTCAGAAAATTCCTTGTTAGCCCATGAACTTATCAGAGACTTTAACAAACCAGGTTCAGATAAAATATGCATTAAAATAGACCTACATAAAGCTTATGATAAAGTGAATAGACATTTTGTCATTCACATGCTCACTAAAATGGGGGTACCAGAGAGTCTATTAAAGCTGATAAAGTATTTTTACCCCAACTTTCTCAATTATGATTAATGGGATTCCTAGAGGGCATATTTCTAGTAACAGAGGTCTAAGACAAGGGGATCCCTTATCCCCCTACCTATTTACGGTGGCAATGGAGTGGTTCTCTCTTCAAATGGAAATAGCATGTCATAATAACAAGATCATCCCTGTTCATAGATGTTCACATAAGGTAAACCACCTTATATATGCAGATGATTTATTAGTTGTCATGAAAGCTAATACATATGCAATTGATGAGCTTAAAGAAATATTCCACAAATTAGAAAAGGTTGCAGGGCTGAAACTTAATGAAGGCAAAACAAAATTTTATTTTAATAAATATTGCAAAAACAAGCAGCCTCTGTTACATAGAATTGGAGTAGCTGAAGGGACTCTCCCAGTTAAATATTTGGGCATACCATTATCTAATAATTCAATTACAGACAAAGAATGTGCGAAGCTGATAGACAAAATAAAAGAACAATTACAGGGATGGAAATCCAATCTGTTATCATTTGCTGGAAGGGTTGAGTTAGTTCACACAGTGATCACTTCAAAAGTCAGATATTGGCTACAAAATTTTCAGATTCCAGACTGTTCTCTAGGTAAAATAAATTCAGTCTGTGCGGACTTCATTTGGAGGGGGAAATTTCACAAAATCAGATACAAAGACTTGTGCAGACCAAAAAAGGAAGGTGGGGTAGGTCTTAAAAACTTATTTGAACTCAAAAAAGTTTATGGCATCAAATTGGCTTGGAATATTATCTCTTCAGACAATTTATGGCCAAAATGGATGAGATCTAGATACATTAAAACAAACTTTTGGACAGACACAATAGATAATAATGCATCTGTAATATGGAAGAATATCATGAAATACAGAGAATTCCTGAAACCTTTGATTGAAAGGAGAATCGCGAATGGTAACACAACTGATCTTTGGAGAGATCCATGGCTCAATGGGAAAAGCTTGATTGATAGGTTGGGAATGGAAAGCTTCTCAGACTATGGTCTACCAAACTGTGATGTATCTAGTATAATGGAAGGAGGTGTTTGGAAATGTGAAAAACAAATTGTTACAAGGAATTATGCACAGGAAATTCAAAACATTCCCATATATCCAGGAAAAGGGCGTGATGAATGGAGCTGAAACATTCAAAAACAGGAAAATTTCAATTCAGTAAAATAATGGAGGAGGTCAGATCTAAGCACCAAAAAGTGGAGTGGTATAGCTTTATCTGGAGTAAATTAATTACACAAAAAATGACCCATACAACATACAAAGCCATACTTGGTAGACTTCCCACAAAAGATCGATTAAAAAACTGGGGGATTATCGAAGAAAACACATGCGGATTATGTAATGAACAGATGGAAAGTCATGAACACTTATTTTTTGAGTGTGCTTTCACTAAGGTAGTCTGGGGACATCAGAAAGAGAAGTGTACAGGATCGACTGATATCAAGACAATAAAAGAGGAAATTTGCTACCTGAACAATTGGAGAAGCTGTGCGAACCTTCTGCAAGAAATATTCAAAATTTGCTTCGCAGCAACCATTTGGAACATTTGGCGTGAGAGGAACAACAGGGCTTTTAACAGAAAAGAGACAAACTTTCAATCAGTGAATGCACAAATTGATCGTGATGTTAAAATGATGATTCTTAGAATCAACAGGAAATTACTTACCAGCCTAACGGGACAAGAAAGATCACTACTGGAGAAGTGGAAGTGGAAGGTAGACGATGAAGGAGTTCTATCAGAGTTTCGGGAGCCGCCATGATTTTCACCTGTTGAAAGAGGAGGAGTTTAGAATTGGAAAAGTTGTTGAGCTATGTACTTCGCTTTATTGTTTGTATACAGTTGGAGTAATTAACTTTGTAAAACAGTCGGGCTTTGTCCTGTATTTGCTGAAATAAAGTTTAACCAATTTTCAAAAAAAAAAAAATAGTTGTAGTTTTTCTGCAATTTTGAGACAATTCTCTATATGAGTTATTTACAGCTAGTTTTTAAAGTTCTTTTCAGTCTATTTTATTCAGTTATTTTTATTCAGTTATTTTATTTAGTTTATTACAGTTATTTACAGTATTCACAATTATTTACTGTTATTTGCATTTTATTTACATATATTCTACGTTGGGATTTAGCTTGTAAATATTAGTTTTCTTTTTATTCCTTTTTACGCGAATAAAATAAATAAAAGAGAATAATTCGCTAATATGGATTAAATAGAATTAAACACTAAATTTACAGAAATTAGATGTAAAGTAAGAAGAACTGTAATAAATTGGACATACACTGAAATAGGCAAATTTAAGACATTTGCAAGCATAGTTATAACATGTAATTATAACTAAAAAGAGAAGATAGAAGAAATAGCAGAAGAAGCTTATTTTTAAACTTAGACCTTGGGTTAAGTTAATAAGTAAAATTATAACACACGGGTTATAATTAGAGATAATAGAAAAGGATTATTTTAAAGACTTAGAATAAGTTAATAAGCAAATAGAGCAGAATTAACAGAAGAGGTTTATTTAAAAGACTTATACTAAGTTAATAAGCAAAGGTAGAAGTAGGACCCGTACCGACAGCATTCCCCTTCAGTCTGGAACTGATGGTCTTATAATAGATTAGGTGGGGTTGGGACACACTTATATTGTTTAGGGTAGATAAGTGGTCAACAAATAGAAGCCCAAATCAGGGGATTTGGGCAAGGGGCGCAACTATATTTTGTTTGTTAGGACCCGTACCGGTAGCATTACCCTTCGGTCAGGAACTGATGGTCTCACAACACACTCAGGTGAGGCTGGGCACGCATATGCTATTTAGGGTATGTAAGAGGTCAAAAGAGGGAGCAACAGATAGTGCGAGCCGAACGGTGACCAAGCGTGCAGCCTCAGTGCAGGGATATAAGTCGCTATTGAGTTCTATAGCGCTAAACATGTGTCTTTTGCTGTGGGACCCACAGGATGGGACTAGCTCACAATGGCACAACAGAGATAGAAGGCCGATCAAAGGGGAGAATTAGGAATTCAGCCTAATTAAAGTAGGATTAGTATTTCAGCCTAATCACCGCAATCTAAGAAAAGTGCAAACAATCGAAAATGATCAGAACTATTTAAGCAAAGCAAACAGTTAAACGGTATTTTATTCCAGCTTTATCTTTTCTTTTATTTCCTTTTATACTAGAAATATTGCTAAGTCAATACTAGTAGTTACTTCTACTCACCAGACTTATAGTCTGACCCACTCCTCTATTTCCCTTTTTCCCACCATAGGCCAGCAGAGGCAGGGACAGTAGACTTGGATTTCTTGGAGACCCATTTGTAGAGTTTTCTCATTCTTCATGTATTCTTCTTTTCAGTTTTCTATCCATTTGAGTTTGGATGTACTGGCACTTTGTGAGAGAGATGATTTTTATTATTTATGTACTCTGATAATGTGACCGAGATGGTATTCTTCATGAGACATATGTATTCAATTTTTAAGACAGATTATGTATTTGGTTTTATGACTCTTCTTTATGAAGTTTGATTTTGAATAATAAGATTACTATTTAAATGTTTCCACGGTTTTATTTATTTTGTCTTGTGAATCTTATTCTCCGTAAAGTTTTTAGCTATACCTATAACGCACCATATTCTTTAGTGTGTCCTTTTGGGTATACTAAGGGGTGTAGGGTGTTACATTTGGTATTAGAGCCTAAGGTTACATGATTCCTAAAAACTTGTTTTAAAAATAAAGTATTTTTCCAAAAGTAACATATTTTTAAAAGTAGCACATCTTCAAACAAGAAGTATTTTTCAAACAAAACTCTTATTATAAAAATAGTTTTTCAAGTATAAAAGAGAGTTTTTATAAAAATCCCTTCAAAGTCCAGTTCAACCTTCTTTCGATTCTTTCGAGCCTAAATTTCCTTTTATTTGCATAGTATGGCTGACTGGTTCCATAGAGCTACGGTACCAGAAGTGCATGGGCAAGCACCCAATACAGCACCGGTAGGTGGAGATCTCATTAATTCACCTGCAACGGCCAATTTTTCTAAGCTATGCAAGGACTTCACTAGTCTAGGAGGCAAGACATTTTTTGGCACGGAGGATTTCGAGGAGGCACGAGCGTGTTGAAGGATACAGAGCGAATGTTTAGACTATTAGGATTGGAGGACCAACAGAGAGTTCAGCTTGCATCTTAGCAACTGAAAGGAGAGCTTAAAGAGGTTCCTAAGTCAGAAAGCTCTAGGAAGTCATGGTGGAAGAACAAGAAGGATAAGGACAAGAGGAAAGAAGGCGGACCTCAGAAGCAGATCAAGAAAAGCGGGAAATGTCATAACTGTGGGCTGGTTGGTCATTACGCAAAAGACTACAGGAAGGAATTACAAATGAAGACACTACACCACAAAAGGCTTTTAACAGCGTTTGATAAACGCTGTAATATGATACAACAGCGTTATTACAAACGCTGTATAACGACATGCTGTCGTATATACATAACTTACAACAGCTTTTCTATAAACGCTGTTGAAACATCTCTGTGATAGCGTTTATTACGAGCTGTCAATAATATTTTTACAGCGTTTTCAGACATGCTATATTATGTTTCAACAGCGTTTATAATTTAGTTGTCGAAGATGTTCAAATTCTACTTTAACTATTTACAACAGCTTTTTCTAAACGCTGTTACTGAATCATCAACAATTTCGACAGCATGTTAAAAACGCTGTGATTGAATCATCAACCATTTCGACAGCATGTAATAAACGCTATTATTGACAGTTTCAAGATAATTACAACACAAATTAAACGCTGTTGTTTCTTCATTGACAACATTAATCAAACGCTGTCTTCTATTTATATAACAGCTTTAATATTCCACTCTATTTTTGAATATTCCAAAACTATATTTTAAGCATATTCAAGCAACTAGTATATATAACAGGTTCTAATAACTATTAATTGGTTACATAAACTAGTTAAGAGAATATTAATAAACAAAAGACATCCATAAACCAAGTTTCAATAATATCCATAAACAAAAATAACAAAGTAAACCAAGTTGCCACAAATTCTGTTAAACAAAGACATGTTATATGTTAAGTAAAAGTATAATATAAATACAGTAAGTCCACACCAAATGCCAACAACAAAACGTGCATCTAAAAAGTTTCATATGCTTGCTACTTGCTACTTGCTACGGAAGAAGAATGTGTCATTGTCATCTTTAATTACCTGCAATGAAGAAATTTGAAATGATCAGTGAGTAAACGCCATCTAAAATTTGAAGTTTCATATGCTAAAATGCTTAACTGCGCCAAAAAATCACTATATGGATCTAAAAATTTGAAGTGATCAGTGAGTAAATGCTTAACCACCGTACAGTGTGAATTTTGATTGTATTTTGATTGTTTGTTTGTTTTCTAGTTTTAATTGCATTTGCATTCCTTCATAACTGCCTTGCTTGCCATCAACGTATTGCTTCGTCAATCAGTGAACACCTTCTACCACTGCCAGTCAGCACTTCATATACCTGTGAATACTGCCTCTCAACCAAAACTGCAACATTCACATACCAGTGAACACCTTCTACAAACAACACTCTCTGTCATCCCAAACACACCTCTTCACTGCCTTGTCATTCCCCACATCCTCAACTTGTTTTTACGTTCTCAACTGTACATTTACATTATCAACTATGCATACATATAACTTGCAGTGCTACTGCTCCTCAAACCCCCTCAACCATCTCCTTCATAAACTGTCAACATCTCACCACCAAACTTTTCTGACCACCATCAACAAACAACCCACTACTGCACATCCCCTTCAACCCCTTACTGCCTTGCTCTCAAATCTCTCATATACCACCACAAATCACTTCAATAAACCACAAAAAACTTCACCCCCCCATCAGCAAACCTCTCTGTTCAACCTCCAACTGCACATATCATCTCTATCTCGATCACAACCATCCCTCACATACAGCCTTCATACCAACCCTCCCTCTCATACAAACAAGCTGCCTGCCAAATACCCACCAGTATACTGGCACATTAACAAACATTTACAATTTCAAAACAGTTGCATTTTCTCTGTACATTTCATATATTTCCTGTTTTTCCTTGTTACAACTGCCATACTTCATTGCTTCCTGCACATCATAGTGCATACCCTTGCACAATTCTGTCAACAAAACCATCTCCTCACCGCCAACTTCTACATAACTGCTAACATACCCAAATTCGTGCTCTAATAAAGTATTTTTGTTACTGCTTCATAGATAGAAGGTGATCTATATATGTAATGAGTTTTCGAAAGAGTCTAAATGTGTAATAAGTTTACAAAAGGAATTACTTGTTGTCATGAGTGCTGATCTGATCATGGAAGGGCTCCATTTAGGATGAGCTGATCGGACGAATGCAACAGCGCCGGCAACATGGGGACATGCCATGGACGTTCCAGATTTGATCGTGAAATTTGAAATCTTCTTTCCATTTGGAATTTGACTTCCACTTTCTACTATTGGTATTGCTGCTGCCAGTATTCCAACTCCCGGAGCTATGATGTCGGGCTGTTCAGTTACCATGAAAGGTTACATCACCATTTTTATTAAATGTCATACATAATACTGTTAAATAATACCTTTAGAATGCCTTCAGTTAAACCACCAGGACCCCTTGCAGAAAAATAAGCAACAATTGGTGCAGGTTTGAATCCTTTATAATCTTTTGTCCCAAGAATGCTAGCAGTAGGTGTCCTATATAAATGGTTCAAGCACTTCAGAAAGGAAAAAAGAAGCATATATATTGAAATATTACTCTTTATCTTACTTGGTAGAGTTGATATAATCAAGAATCTGGACTCCAACTTTGTTTCCAACTTCGGAAAACGGAAAGCTACCAGAATTAAAAGGAACTCCTTTTTCTGTTTCATCGATCACTATCAGACCTTTTGCTTTACTGTCTTCAGCCACCAATTTTTTCACTTTTCTGGATACAGATGGATCGGTATCGACACATACAACTATCTTTCCTGCTGTTTTTTCAATATCTAATGACCCAGGGTAGTAGTTACTGAGATATAAAAGAAAATGTCAAGTTAAAAATACTGCAGAAATGCAACTACTGGAAAAACTGATGCTACCTTGCTTCAGATGCAGGTGTGAAATCAGCCGCTGCATCACGACCAAATATCAGAGGATACGATTGCGAACGAGTGAGATTCGAAAAATTAACGGCAATGCCCTAATAAAAGAAAACATAAATAAAAAACAAAGCAGTTTAAACATAATGATCATCTTGCAAATTAATTTTCAATGATTTCTAAAGGGAACTACATATTGAGTCGGCTTGATCTGATAAGAAAATATATTGAAAAATAATTTCTTTTTGGGTAAGGGAAAAATGTATATTTGGATATATTTCCAAATATTATTTAGTATTCTTATTTTCTGAAAGCGCTAAAAATCTGAAAATTAAGAATTTTCAAAAACATAAAAATTTAATGCTTTCCAAATTTTAAAACTGTTTAAATCCAAGTTTTCGCTCCATATTATTAAACGTTAAAGTTTAAAGTTTAAATTTTAATAATTTATATTGTTTTGAACCAGATTTTTAAAATCAAAGAATT
Organism: Allium fistulosum; assembly: GCA_030737815.1. Lineage (NCBI taxonomy): Eukaryota > Viridiplantae > Streptophyta > Magnoliopsida > Asparagales > Amaryllidaceae > Allium > Allium fistulosum. Next base: position 1,359,221,323 of record CM060902.1, on the reverse strand, counting down.
TTAATAATTCAAACCTTTTAGCCTAAAAAAAAAATATACTTAAATTTTCTTATAATCCAAGTTTTCCAAAATTAGAAATTTTAAATCTTTTTTTTTTCTTTCAAACTTTATATTTCAAAATTCAGCATTTTAAAAATAAAAAAGTCAAATCAAAGTATCGAAATTAAAAAAGAAAGCTTCAGATATTGCAAAGATAAAATCTTTTAGTTCCAAAAAAAAATGAAAAGAAAAGGAATAAAAGAAAAGAGAAAAAGAAGAAGATAGAAGTGTTGATTATATTTTACGGATTAATGTATTGTCCCTTAGTCACTTAGTAATCAGCTAATTTACAGAAATGTTTTAACAATCTTATATTCAATTTTTTTTTTCATTTCCATTATAAAAGATGATAATGATAGTCACTTAGCAATCAACTAATTTTCTTGCCTACCTTCAAAACCTCACCATTCCCCAGTACTATATCAGACTGAAAACTCCTATCAATGCTCGAAGCCCCAACCGTAAAAATCCAAGGAGCAGAATTAACAACAGTATACGGCTCCGGCCCATCATTGCCCCCCGAGCAAACAACGACCACACCTTTCTGATTCGCATGGAACGCTCCAAGAGCGATAGGATCAGCCAAAAAGTCACTCTGAAACACAGAGCTCATCCCTATAGAAACAGAAATGATGTCCACTCCATCACCCACTGCATCGTCCATGGCTTTCAGTACAGCTGAACTCGCACATCCTCCAAAAGAACATGCCTTGTACATTGCTAGCCTGCTTGTAGGGCACCCGCCCTTGGCTGTGCCTTGGGCTAGGCCGTAGTAGTCTGCGTTTGGGACTGTGGTGCCTGCTGCTGTTGACGATGTGTGGGTCCCGTGTCCTACGGAGTCTCTAGGTGAGTTTTGGGAACTTATTCTATTTGTGTTGTTTATGTTGGTTGGTAGTGGTATCGATGAGTCGGCCATGTTGTTGTAGTACCTTGCACCTATTAGCTTCCTGGTATCAATAAATGAGTAGAATGAATTAGAAAAATGAAAGACCCAGTATCGTTAACATACATACAATATTCAAAATTGTGTTTATACTGCTGTGGTCAAAACTTTATTTCTTAGTTTCCTTAGTTTGGTTCTCAAGCACCTGATCATCCTAAAAAGAGCTGACAAGTAGTCTCCAAAGTGAGTGTGTGTGTGTCTGTGTGTGTGTATGTATGTATGTATCAGTTTCGACTTTCATGCTCAACCATCAACCATTATTTGGAGGCTTGAGTAGGATGAAGTGATAGTGTAAAGCTGAATCCAGAGAGTATCCAATTTTTCACATAAAAAGTAATCAATAACACTCATTTTAAAAATAATAATATTATGTTGTCAAATACTGAATGTTGATTAATTTCAAGTGTGTTTGTTTCAATGAAAAATTTATGCTTATTAAGTGTTTTTACAGCGTAATAAAGATTAAGAACTTAAATAAGCACTACAAAAGTGCTTACCTTTTGCAGTTGTGATTACTGAAAACTACTTATTCTATGACATTGAGCATTTTTTATGTATACTACAAAATTACTTGTTGCAGTTGGACTTTTTGAAATCAGGCCCTTCCATGCAGACCCCTTTCCATCTTGAAGGGATTGGACCCATACCAGTGTCATAGAAACTTGGTGATTCAGGCCATACACCTAAATAGTTTGTGAGAAGAACATACATTAAGTTCAAGAGTTATATGACTCTATACTAGTGATAGAAATAATGTTTAAATTATATTAAGGAAATCTCCTTGAGCCAGTGGTACAATGCAAACTCTATACCGCTGGTACATAGTCCCTTTTTGCAATTACAAAATAGTAAAACATGAAGTTTTATAATCTACATTGTAATGAAGTACCTGTGTCGATAAGGCCAATTATGATATCACTAGAAGCTCTTTTATGAGCTCGTTCTGATCCAAGACCGGACTGAGCTTCTAAGAAATCCCAAGATCGTGTAGTATGGAGCTGAAGAATGCGATCAGGAAACACTTTCACGACCTTTTCATGTTCTGCTCGCACAAGATCAGTGTAGCCAGTTAAAGTATTTGGACTTATATACACCGTGATTAGAATAATGATGACTTACTGGATAATATTTCAGCTTCTTTCTCTGTCAACATTGCTGAGAAACCCTTGAATGCATGGCTGTAACTATGGCCAATGTACATTCTTTCTTTCTCCTCTCTACAAGAAAATTGCGTAGTTTAGCAGTGGGAATCAGTGTATTATAGAAATTTAGATAAAAGACTGTGTGTCTGTCAACAAAACCATCCCCGGCAATATTGACCCTGAACCACCCATCAGCAATACCATCTCACTGCGCCAACAGCAAGCATTCTAACACACTACTACTGCCACAATTCCTACTATACACATTCAAACCATCAACAGCCATTGTACAACTCCTATTGTACATCAATTACGGCTACTGACCATCAGACTTCACCAGTTCATCCACTTCGTTCACCAATTCACATCTTCCAATCTCTATTCAAACTGTCACATAACCACTGTCTACATGACTCTGCACTTCCACCATCAGTATTGCATCAGACCACATCCACATATTCACTTCATTAACTTCCCACATAACCACTGTCTACATATCAACAACTCTAAATCTATATTAAACAACTCTAAATCAACATCAGACCGTCGAGATTTGACCGTATATAAACAACTCTAAATCTATATTTTTGATGTTATAAGAAAACTTCAAGCTGATTTGCGTTTTCTAATTTAAAAAATTTAGAATCTGAATTATATATTTATTTCTATAGGGATTTTTTTGTAATAACATTAGAGATAAAAATCTGATGTACAAAGCCCCATTTCACAATTTTAATTTTAATTATTCTTTGAAGCAATTGTCTTACAAATGCCATTTTTATTTTATTTTTCCTTCTACAAATTTAAAGATAGAAATAAAACTTTTCGTTCCATTTTAACACAAGTCCTCACATACTTTTATCCACTTTTTCGAAGTTATTTATAATTGTTATTCTTATTAGTGAGTTGATAGCTATCATTTATATCCAAAAGTTATTTGTAGGCATCAACAAACACTTTTTACTTTGTATAACTTTTTATATTATTTTTGAATTATTGAAAATTACCAAAAGTGAGTAAAATCAACACCAAATAATAAAAGTTTAGCTCGACCTAGAAAAACTTGAGTAGAAATGAGAATTACTATTGAGTTTGAAATATTAGAACAGTTTGAATAATATTTACACAATTGAAAGAGAAAAAAAAATTAAATCATGCATAAAAAATGTATTATTGACAAACTGTTTCAATAAGCAATCAGCATTCCCAAAAAGCAAAAATTTATTGCTTATTCGTTATGCTGAATAGGAGGTAACCAGCATCACTTTTTTAAAACAAACAGTCAAATAACCCTTTTTCCCTTATTCTATTAAGTGTTCAGCTGTTATTTTAGCAAAACAAACAGAGCCTTACTTTTTTTATGGACCACTGACTTCATCCACGTTCATCTTTAGTTAATTTTTTTTCCTCTCGATCTAATAACTGAAATCGTTTGAAACTTTAAACTTGATCAGATAAGCAAGATATGATACTTTGCAATGTTTCAAACTTAAGTGAAAACTAGGGTTAAGAAAAAACGCTCACCAGTTCCACCAAGTTTAGGGCAATCAATTCCAAATCGATGCTGATAGAAGAGCCGACGACAGAGACGCTCAATCAAAATCGACACGGAAGATGAACGATGCTGTAATCTGGTGGTAGGAGAATTGAAATCGAAATGGACAGTTGGAAAAATGAAAAACGATGGAGAGGGAAATGAATTATTAAGAGACGAGGGAAAATGAATTTTCTCTGGAAGTAAACACGTGAGTTGGCGGCAAACCAAAATAAACACAGCGACACTATTTTCAGCGTTTATCCTCACGAATAACTCTCTCAGAAACATTTACTACAGCATTCAATGTTTAAACGCTGATAATAAATGCTGTCAAAACAAACTTTTGTTGTAGTGTAAGAAACTTTCGAATCAATATTACTAATAGAAAAAACATGATGGCTTGAACCTTCTACTAAGCTGTTGCCAATACTTAGCACCTAATCGATCAAAATATTCGTTACTAAAATACATGGACCAATACTTCCCAGTAAAAGGTCCAGATTATTAAATAAAACAGTATGGTTAGCCTTTTTTAATTTCTCTAAAAATCTGTACAAAATAACATCAATATATTCTTCTAAGTTGTAGGTCCAAGTTACCGCTAGGCTTCCAAAAAACCCATGCACTTAATTAAATTATAGGTCCAAAATAATATAGGGTTTAGCTTAAACATGATATTAATTTTTTGACAATCATGTGAATTAGTATAATATCTACGTCAGAGCTCTAAATTATCAAATGCACATTCTGGGCATGACAAGCCTACACTAGAATTATATAGAAAGAAGGAAGCAAATTTAGGTTGACAAAATTACTATGACAGTATGGTACATCCAGGCCTGCACTTAAATCAATTAATTTTATGCCCTGGCTGATGCCATTCATGTTTCGGCTATAAAATCTAAAAAGCATATGTTCCATATTACTATAGTCTTGTCTATCCATCAATATATCTATCCTTTATGCTACCACTTACACTTCATATTTTAGTTTTGTTGTTAAATAAAACACTTGCTAACATGAAGAAAACACTTGCTAACATGTATTCTTGACAGCAATGCATGGTAAAGAATACATTGATTAAGAAACTAAGAGAGGGAAAGAAATAAAGAAAAATTAAATTGTTAAATAAAAGCAAACATTAAATTTGATAACCACTCCTTTATTCACTAGAAAGGTCTTTGGATTCATCGGAAGAGAAAGTAGGTAAAACTGTTGTACCGAGTGCATACCATTAAATTTGATATGTTTCATTTGACTTATTTCAACCGGTAAACATGCTAAAAAAGTTTGAGGTTTCAATCCAAGAAAAGGAAAAGTCAGCAACATGCTAAAAAGGCTAAAAACAACCGGTAAACACTTCATTATATTTGTTTTACCAATTTGAGATAGATAAGGTTATGGGTCGGATTCGGTTAGAACTTAGAAGCAAGCTGAAGCAGACATCAAACCTTTTCCAGCAGGTCAAATGAGATCATTCATTATCATAGCATACCTTATATATAGTCTAAAAGAAATGATGGTCACATGATGGACACATGATCATTGCAAGAGCAAAAGGTCCATTAGCCGTAAGTATAAATTAAGTAATTAACTTCAAGTGCCAATATTAAAACTTACCATTAAACATAGTAGCATAATAATCACCTATTTCTGTTGTACGACAGCGTGAGAATCATTCAAATAGAAAAGTCATGCTGATTTTCACCTTCCTAATATGGTTCATGTATCAGAAACTTAAACAATACCTTGTTACGTGGTGGAATGCATGTGAATAATGTGTCGATTCTAAAGGTGGTACTGGATCACATCAATCTTCCTTGGGATTTTCCATCCTTATCACAATGTGCCAACTGGAAAAAGAACATGGATAATCATCTTTCATTGCTGTACATAAAGGCCAGATACATTGACTTACAAACTAGTCTTGAAAAAGATAACAAGTCCCAACCTCGAGCATGTTCTAATAATCAAAGAATTGTTGACATATGTTGAATAAAATCATCTTTTTTTATTCAAATCAGTGAAGATGAATGCAGCTACCTATCAATCTTCATTTCAGTGGCTTGTTTCACGTTCTCAAGAAAAACTTCCACCGCCTCGCAGTCGATATTAAGGTTCTTTTTCCCCTGATAATGTACCATTAGTAGTTTAAAATCAAAGCTAATTTTACATGGATTGAGTATTATTAATGGATAAAATGAGCGGTTCGGAGTTGAAAACTGAAAATACAAGAGAACAATACATGGGAACCAACTTATCCAACCAAATAAAAATGGAAGGTCGTTTCCAGTACCGAGAGGAACAGTGGCAATTGGAGGAGGATGATATAGCTTAAGATCGGAAACAACTCCTAAAAGCCAGCTTGCAGTACCATGACTTAGCCTGATTACTTGGTTAATGTAGTATTGTAATTTTGTTTTGGGATTAACATGGTTAAAGGTGTAACTAAGCAACACAGTAAGGGTATGTGGCTATGGACGGTGCTTACACTACAGGTTAAGGCAATGAAACAAACAGGTGTGACAAATACTTGATTAAAAATATATTATTATAGCATAATTCAAGCTTGGATGAGATGTGGCCTGTGGACAGTCTCAGGCCTGCATAACCGCTTGCAAAATACCAAACAACCGATTGTATGACTCTTTATTTTTTTAAACTTTTACATGAAAGTTTTGTACTGTCTCCAACCCGTTGTACTTAAAAAACCAATAGAATTTGTGCAAACTTGTTGCTAGCTATATGTTTCAAATTACAGACAAATGATTCAAAATCGAATTGATTCTAAATCGCCAGATTCATTTACACGATTATGTGCTTCTATAGACTCACATTTTCAGATGTTTGATACCAAAATCACTTCATACATCTAATATTAGTATTTTAAAAATTATAGATATAACTAAAAATATATTCTGATATTGATATTTAGAAATTACTGAAGGGTGCACAACATCCTTATTCTAAAATGCAGACCAGAAATTTTTACACAAGCTCAAAAATGTTAAGAACTTACCTGAGAGGATGTTAAAATGCTATTTTACATGGATTTAATTGGTATAGATCTGAGGTCTCAAGTGGTTGAAGTCATCCGGTTTTCCTTGATATCGGTTTTAGCATAAATCTGACTTTTGAAATTGAATCAATAATTTAGAGCAAGAAGTCCTACACTAGGAGTTCATCTATTTTAACTCCACAGGCGAAGATTTATAACTTGATGGTGGGATTGATCCAAATCTGAAGCTGAATTAAGAAACGTTTACACCATTACTTGGTTTCAACACCTACGAAAGGAACGATTTGACTTAATCCCTATCCGCAATCATTCAACGTCACACGATTTTGGGTATAGACTTTACGCACTTGTGATAGGATTTTAGGAGAACACGTGAATCATCAGCAGCCTACACCCCAGATGCAACATCTCAGGTAAGCATTTCAAGCAGCATGACTAACTCGAAGAAACGGCAACTACATCTACTCGTTGACAACCGCAACAACGTAATATCCAGGTCTCAACAGTGCATCTCTCGATTTCAGGTAGAGGATCATCGATCATGGCAGTAAGCACAGAGCTTCTCTTAGCACTTCAGATCAGAACGAAGATGAATTCAAGGTGTTAGGGCTAGATCAAACTAGATGTTGCAGGCGAAACTAGAGTACGAACGAAATTTCATGGGAGATTTCACATATATTTTAGGGTTTTAATTAGGTTTAAAATAATTTTGGGGAAGATTGGTAGTCGATTGTTTTCTTGCTTTACGCGGGAGAGAAGAAATTATGGTGGCCAGGTAACCGCATAATGAAACGAATCTAAAAATAAAGCGGGTCACTTTAAACAGCGTTTCAGATTCCAAAATTTACTTTACAAAATACTTTTATCAGCATTCACAATGAAAACGCTGTCCGTTATTGCAGTGAAAAGCGCATTTTCTTGTAGTGAGAGAAGGTGTTATAGTTGTGGACATCCCAGTCACCTTAGTAGATTTTGTCCTCAGAGGATGGGGCAGGGAGTGGGCACGTCTACAGTGCAAGTACAGGCTTTGGATGCAGCACCTTATAGTAGTGGACCGGATAAAGGTAGGAAAGTCACCGTGGAAGGCTTGATCTCTATTTCGGATTTTCCTATTCAGACTCTTTTTGATTCTGGAGCATCACACTCTTTAATTTCTAGTTCCTTGGTTGATTGTTTGCACTTAGATATCTCTTTAGTAGTAGACCCCATAGCTGTTTCAAACCTTATTGGAGGATTGGCACATTTATCCATGATTTGTAGGGGTTTGAAAAATTTTGTATTAGGCGTAGAGTTTGACTGTGACGCCTATGTACTGGGATTTTCGGGGTATGGGATGATTTTGGGGATGGATTGGGTATCCACTTATGGAGCGATATTGGACTACGAAAGGAGAGTCGTTAGACTAGAGACATGCAGCGGTAGAAGTCTCAAGGTTTCTTGCGACCCACAAGGATCAGTCATGTTGAGCTTCGTTTATTCCCTTGATTCATCACTAGGAGAGCTAGATTCCGTTCCAGTCGTTAGAGATTTCCCAGACATTTTTGAGGAGGTTAGGGGACTACACCCTAAGAGAGAGATCGACTTTAGGATCTATATGAATGACAATGCTAAGTCAATGGCATTGCCCGTGAGACACATGAAAGGAAGGAATTAAGTAAGCAGATTGGTGAGCCACTGGAGAAAGGCTTCATCGGACAGATTCTTTGAGTGGTTGGTTATGCCGTTTGGGCTAACCAATGCCCCAGCCTATTTTATAGATTTGATGAGTCATGTTTTTGGAAATGTCCTAAATGAGTTTGTAGTAGTATTCGTGGAAGACATTTTAGTGTTTTCCAAGAGTATGGAAGAGCATGTTATTCATCTAGAAGAGGTTTTTCGTTCACTTCGCATTTATCAGTTGAAGGAAAAAATTTCGAAGTGTCACTTTTGGCGTAAGGAAATGCGTTTCTTGGGGCATAGAGAAGGTCTACACATGTGAAGAGTTTGAGAAAGATTTTGTACATTTAGGTTCGGATTGTGGAAATCCAAAGAGTGGTAGACAAAGATTGGAGATGTACAGTAAATTCAGTTGATAAAGAGGAAAGCCCATGTGTAAATGATTACAAAAGTTATAATTGTTTCAGATATGTGGATTTAACGGTAGTGCCTTAGAATAAATATAAGCATAAAAGAGGAATAGGAATAAAAGACTTTAGTAAGGAAATGAGATTTCCAAGGTTTAGGAAGGGTACTCTTAGGGTAGTAAGAAGAGAATCCACTTTATGTCTAGCCCAATAAAATGAAATTGTTAGAATTGAAAAGTTGAAAATATAATTGCCAATATTTTGAGAAAATAAATATTGGTTTTTGGAAAAAAAGTGGTACGAAATTTAAATTGTTTTTTATATGATGTAAAATTTTGTTAAATGTGAAATTCTTTTTGAAGAATTATAGAGCATATATAGCTCACTAGTTTCTTTGTAAGTAAACAAAGATTTTTAAATATAAAAACCTAGAGTGTATTAAGTATCGAAAACGTAGGTTACAACATTCATTGTTGTAATAGATGTTTTCGTGGAAAATAAAGGGGGCATAGACTATAACACTATTGTTATAGTAGGTGACTCCCAAAGAAAATGTTTTTACATAGTATATGAGATTTATTATTATTTATTTTAATTGAATCCATACACTAGTATTTTTGGGTTGTAGTAACGGTGTTTTACGCAACATTTGTTTTGATACAAATAAAAATGTGTTTTGAAAATAAATTCTAAGTATAGAAATAAAGTGGTTTGTAAGTACACTTATTATTTATATAAATATAAGGATATGTTTTCTAGTTATGGATATATTAAAAAAGTTTTGAAAATGAGTTTTTTTTGAAAAAAAAGAGTGTAAGTTAAATATTAGGAAATTAATAAATTTCATAGAAATGTCTACCGTAAGGGAAAATAGATTAAACATACTTTAATCTATTGGAATGAAATGAATAATGGTATAATTTTCTAAGAAACCATATCACAAATAAAGATGTTTTGTGCAAGTTATAAGGAATACGTGAAAGATATGTACAAGGTATGGGGAGCACCGTATTTTGTATAGCCTATTTTGAAAAATATTAAAAAAAAGTTCCTTGTAATTTCACATAAACATGAAATCCTCTTTTAAAGGATCCATAGAAGGTTTTAGCGTTATTAGTTTCTCATAAGAGAAAGTAGTTCCAATACATTAAGGTATAAAATCATTAAATGTAATAATTAGAGACAGTGTTAGTTATGTCACAACCCATTTTTACTATACAGTTCGAACTGACACTTTATCACACTAGTCCAGTCCAAATTGAACAGAAAAGCAGACAGTAAGAAAAGAAAATAGAAGGAAGATAGAAAGAAGATGGAAAGAAAATAGAACAACACGGAATCCCACAGCGGAAACGAATAATCTATAGTATAGAACAAGTCTTTACATAAAACAAAAACTGTAACTTAAACATATACATACATCAATCGGAGTACACACCTATTAAGCATGGACAGTTATAATAATCTGTTCTTACGATTGCTGATATACACAACTAAATGCAACGGAATATAATCATCTACGAGAATATGACTCTGGCCCTCCAGCTCCTCTCCTGAAGCTCCCATTCTTCCAGCTAAACCTAGAAATATGCTCGGTCTGACCCGAGCATATAGGAAAAACCACGCCCGGGTCAACCAGTGTGAGAATTTTAAATCACAGGGAATTTTATTCGTTATAACTTTCAAAATCCTTTTAAAATCAAAGGTATCCCATAAGACCACGCCACACATAAACATGACGGGTTTTTCCCTTACGGTAATCAAAACACTTTTTATAGAAAATCCAGTGATATTATAATAGTATCTAAGTACAAATACTTATTCAAGCTGAAATTCTTGCATCTCACGTTTCAGCATAGTTAGGCACAATCAAAACCGTACGGCGCTTATTGGAGAATGGATTCCATACGAATGACTAGGTACTGGGGTATCACCTGTCATAGTACATGTCTAGAACAATATACCGAGGACCATGCCAGGATCCCCTGCAACACAAGACCGGACTATCCCTAACCTGGATAGAACGAATATGCCATCACCCCGGGTGTTCCCACCCTTTTGAGAGCTCTTCCGCATGCAACCGTATCCAGAATATATAATATCCGAGGGTATCTAGAAAGGTGATAAACGAACCCTAATTGGGTGCTACCCACTTAGCCTTGCTGCATCTCCCTGCTTTTCTATCATTCCGGTTGATGAGGCTAGAGGCTACGATTACCTTTTTAAGGAATTTTTACTTAGAATGCTCATTGTCCTCTAGTGACAATGTACTGATAAAATTCATCCATACAAGTCCGTTATGGGTCCGAACGGAACCGAAGGCACTAATCCTATTACATCCATTTTGGAATCATCCTCAAGACTAGTAGCAATTAGCCCTTGCACTTCACTGCTCCATCTTCGACTCCATGCTCTCGTCTTCATTCGAAAACGTACTCGTTGGATTGAAGTGGTTTTCAGATAACTTATCTGATCCCGATCTCTTCGAAACAACGTTCGATATTTCCGGTAAACTCAACCCCGGTTCTTTAGGAAATAAACAGATGAAAATAAGATCGGAGATCACCTCCTAATCGTTAGTGGAAGGATTTCCTTATAATCGTCCAAGAAGAGCGAAACGAGTTTATACATACAGTATAGCACCTCGAATGGTAATTGTACCACATAATTCCCGTGTTTTCTTCTAGATATTCCCAAAGTTATGTTTTTGGGTCCAGAATTTGATAGTCGGTTATTTAACTATCAAATATACAATATCCAAACAAAGGTTTCATTTCCCATTGAAAACATTAAGCCTTATTAATTCAAATTTCGATAAATTCACTACGCCATAGATGGCCTATTGCAACGAAAATACAAGATGTTGCTAGCTACAATGTAACGATAGCTATGCTGATTTTTGTTTATTACAACATTAGCTTCAGAATGTTAGCATAGATATCAACACTATGTTGTAGTAGCTATAGACTTATAAAATATTATAAAAAATGAGTGCGGACTGAAAAAAAAGCGGGCCGAAATAATTTTTAATGCGGCAAGCAAAATAAAAGCGGCCAAAGCTAGGGTTTCACTCAAACACTTTTATTTCTTCGGCCTGGTATCTCTTTCTTGTGAAAAAAAGCTAGGGCTTGTTCTTGTTTTCCTTTGCTTGCAAATTAGGGCTTTGTTTAAAATTGAAGAAGCCGACTTTAATTACTTCGATCAGGTGGATTGTTCTTCGTGATTGCTTGACGATCGATTGTTTGGCTCTTTGAATTGTCTTCGGCTACTTCAATTCGATCAAGTTCGAATTTGATTCTGGTATGTAATTTTCTCCTTTTGCTTTACTGGTTTTGGCTTACTTGAACTTGATGGATTTTAAAGCCGATGATGATTGGGTTTTTATATAGATTCGAATTCCTAATTTTGTGTTCGTCTGATAGTTTGCTTGACTTCGTCTCGGCCATTTGATTATGTTTTGATGTTGATGATTTATCTGAATTTGTCAAATTGAGTAATTTGGTTTACTTGATTGACACGGTTTTGATTTTGACTTCGCTCGATTCCTTGATTGCCATGGCTTCGTTACTGAACTGTTCGATGTTGATTTCGATCTTTGTTTCCTTTGACTCCGGTCAATTGCTTATGGCTTCAACTTGATTTTTGATATTACCATCTTCGACATCACTGAACTTCGACACTGATGATTTTGTGATGATATTTTCGAGATGAGAAATTTATCTTTGACTTGTTCAGTTCGTATTCCTTATATTATTTGACGTCGGTCATTTTTGAAATTCCATGCTTGATTTTTTCTCGGCATGTACTTGTGCATTACATTTTCCACTGACATGTGTTTCAATATGCATTGAGTCTTTGTGTTCATTGTGATGGCACTGTCCAGTTGAGTTTGAGTTGCTTGTATAACTTGGTATCACTCTATTTCACTGGTATATGTGTTGGTTCATTACTTGTGTTCAAATGCTAACATGTACATGTTGGTTTGGTCTGGAATATTTGAGTTGATATTGGCCATTGGTTCACTTGATCTTGTTTATGATAAACTGCATTGCATGTTGTACCTGTTATTGCTTGAATATTGAACTGCTTCATGTAGTCTGATATTTTTATTTATGCTAGCCTAGTTTGCTGCTTTGTTTCAGTGCTTATATATGTTCACTGATATGATTCATACTGTATTGCTTTTGAACTCGTAGCCTTGTCTCACTTGCATTGCTCATGTCTTTTTAAAAAACTGTCCAGTTGAGTTCACATGTATTGAGCTCTGGTTGTGCTTGCTTTGTTCGAACTTGTATCACTTGAGTCTGCACTTGCTTGATCCAGTTTCATAGTTGCATACTTGTATATGCACTCGAGTCTGATACTGGTGTATATGCTTGCTTATCTCTTGCCAGACCTGTAGCCTGCATGTTGCATTTGCATTGTCTTCTTTGTGGTTTAGTTTCACACTGCTGTCACTTGTAATTGTCGTAGTGTTGCAGTCTTTAACTTGTACCATTCGAGGCAGTTTGCATATTTGTTTCATGTACATTCTGGCTTATGCTGGTACTGTTTCATTTGATGTGTTGTGTTATCATATTCACTTGGTGGAATTTGGTTGCATATCAATCACTGCACTGTTTGGTTGTATTTGAATTTTATGCTCGACAGTTTTATGATGTGCACGGCCTTGTGGCATATACAGTGATACACTGTGTATGTCACAAGCTGTTCGTGTATGATGAATTCAAAATTAAATGATGACGAACAACCCAAATAACTGAGGCAAATATTATTTTCAAAATTCACATTTTATTTTATACTGCAAAAATATTTTATTTTCAATTTTGCTGCGTCAATATTTATTTTTGCAGATTGCTCATATGCTGGATTCAATTTGAAGTGAAGTTGAAGATAAAATACAAGTTGAGTGAATGAGTGATATGTAGTGAGGTCAAATGTAAATGTGAATCGTGATGTGATCAAAATTGTACTGTAATTGAAATTTCAATTACATATATATAGTGAGAGCTTGAAATTTGTACTATTCAAATATTGTAATAAATATTTGGTTGAATAAAATTTCTGTTTGAATTTAAATTCTGTGTTATTTATTTTATTCAGCAAATATTTATTTAATCTATGAAAAATAAAATAGTACATTAACAAATATATTTAAACGAATATGCTCTACATTGTGGGCCCTACAAAAATCAAATATGCTCTACATTGTAGGCCCCACAAATTCAGAAAGTTAATATCTATAGCAATATTTTGGAATGTTGCTACAGACACCTATGGATGTTGCTATAGACCCAAATAGGGTTCTATTGCAACAATATTTCTTATGTTGCCTTAGTTAGTCAAAATGTTGCCTTTGAGGTCTGCGGCAACGCGGCAAAATGCATCACCGAGAAAGTGTTGTCTTTGCCCTTTTTTAGCCTGCAGCAACATTTTTTGGCACTTCCTGCATCACTTCTTGGGTGTTGCAGTATGCAATCTATGGCGTAGTGATTCAAAATTACATAATCAAAACAGCATATGCTTATCTCACTGGATAAGTATATTCACGAAACCATTCATTTTTAAAATATTTGAAACGCTTTAAAATAAATCTGGGAAAAGCACCACTGCGGTATCAACCATAGATTCACATCTCAATGGTTATGTCTCTATCCCAGAGAAATCCAAAACTTAGCTGTAGGCACTCACTGCTTCTGATTATGCCATGCGGTATACCATTTCTTCCCAAAATATTAAATATTAATTTGTTTTCCAAAATAATACTTATAAAGTTTCAATATAAATTTTCCAAGTTATAATTTAGTAAAATACTCTTTTATAAAACATTATTAATATTTAATAAATTTTTCCTTGAAATAAATATACTTTAATACTAGTTATCCCTTAAGAAATAATTAACTTTTAACAATTACTATAAAATAACTTTAATTAATAATTAATATACTTTAAACAATCAAATTACTTTGAAGCAATAATTAATACTTTTTAAATACTTCTTAATAATAATAAATAATTACTTTATATCATCATCAAACATTTACCAATTAACTTTTAAAAAAGTGTAATGACCCGGAATTTTCGAACCCGAAAATTCCAGATAGTTAAAAGAAAAAGAAAAGAGATAGAAGAAAGAAACAGAACAAGACACAGATTCTCACATTCGCAGCGGATCAAAATACAATATCAAATAATAATATCAGTTATACAAAGAAAACTGTATTTGTTAATTACATTTTTATACATCAGAGTTACAACATCACAAATATACTAGACAGTTAGAATTAACATGCCTCGGACAACTATAATATATCACAGCGGAATACACTCCATACGTTCCTGCCATCCAGCTCGCCTCCTGAGCTCCAAAACGTCCTTACCTGGAAATCTGTAATACTCGGTCTGACCCGAGCATTACATCAAAGTAACACCCGGGTCAGGCTGGAAACCAGCGTGAGTAAACCCATCTAACAAGAAATACCAATGCATACATCTATTTAAAACCCGGGTAACTTATATCAATTTACAACTTCACAAGTCGTTATAGACATCACTTACAACACACATCAATTTCTAAGTACTAGAACTTAGATTAAATGGTTCAATTCACTTAAATCATTCCGTCTCAACCTATTGATTCCACATATCAATCTATAAAGATTCGAAGTGGTTTCGGGTAATTACCAATACCCGACTCCGGTCTCTTCGAATTCAATGTTATCTCTAATCCAAGTTGTTAAGTTTTAAACAATACAAATCATATCCAGGATATCATACAACAATTCAACTTAGATAGGTAACCTACATTATCACAGCTTAACCCATTCATATCACAGCATATCTCAATCGCCCTCAGAGATAATATCAATCCAAGTCATCCAATATTATTCAACCATCCATAACAAGTTGATTCATTCTTAATTAATTTAATAAATCTCTAATTAAATTAATTACTAACCTTAAATCACTGGATTACCTTAATCCAGTCTATTTGATTTATAAATTACTCTATAAAGAATTATAGATTACCAATTCGAAGTAAATTAATTACTTTTAAATCCTGCTTAATTAATCTCAACTAACCATTTGAATTAATTAACCTTTAATCACTTATTAATTATCCTTAATTATTGATTAATCAACTTTAATTAATAAATCAATCAACCTTAATCATTAAATAATTAGCCTTTAATTAATTATCTTTAATTAATTACATAATTAAATAATCCCTTGATTAATAAATCATGCCTTAATCACTTCCATTAATTAATTAACCTTTAATTAATTTATCATCCTTTAGTTAAGGGTAAATCATTTACTTAATAAATCACTTAATTGTCATTGAAATCTTAATAATTTAACCTTCGGAATTAATAATTAACACATTCATCTTAAACAAAATTGAATCATTAAGATTCTTTGAACAACTTAAATCAAATAATTTTATTTGAAAACATTTAGGAACTAATTACATAATTAATCTAATGTATGATTATAAAAACCAAACAATTTTAAAACAAAATTTAAACTTTGAAAACTTGGTTACCTTTTCATTTAATATACTTTTACAACTTAAACCTGTTTAATCATTTTGCTCTAAACTCGAGCATTTCATATACATTTAAAACTGGTCAGTATATTACTTCAAAATTCCTTTTTGAAAAACTTGGTTTAAAATCTACCTTTGCTTCCAGTAACAAATTTATACTTCATTTTAAAAACTGGACAGGATTCTTTTAAAATTTAAAACCTGGTAACATATACACTAAAACCCGAGTAAAAACACAAAATCCCCGAGTCACTCCCGAGCCACTCACGCGAACTCACGTTACTTCGAGTCATACATGCTGACATCCTCAAGCCTGACCCGTGAAGAATGCTTCTTTCTCAAACTACAAACCAACCAGATACATGAAGATACTCGTGCACGTGCACCCACGATCCAACGCCCTCCGACCATCACCGAGGCCTTCGACATGTCGCCGGCAATCATCTCGATCTGAACGACCACCCAGATTGGCGAATACGCGAGCAAAACAAAATCGAACCCATCATTCCAAAAGTCTGGAACGAATCCCATCGGAATCTATCGATCACTGACGAACTCGTCCCTGCGAACCCATACTGACTTCACCAAAGTTTGTCTCGACCTCCAGTCCTTGATTCCCCCTCCATGCGAACTGTCCCGATGCACCACTGTTGCCACAATCACCTCGTCAACAATGACGAACAAACCCATCACTAAACCCTAAATCATTGTCGTTCGATCACCACGACCATCTTAAAATTCTACCACTATTTTTCCCACGATCGTTAACCTCCACACTACCTCCAGCCATGATCACGACCTCCCTCCTTGCTCCGATCACCAGAAAACCCCAAAACCCATAATCTAATCAACCTTCAAATTCTCACAATTTACTCACTTAAAAATCGAGAAATTTCATTTAAAAATCCTAGTTTTTATAAACAAAATCGATTAGATACTTGATTCTGGAAACCATTCGAGTCGAATTTTTGAGATAATGAAATTCCTACTGTTCTTCTTTCGTTTATTTAAACTGGCTTCAGATTTTTAATTTTAAAACATTTTTAAAATTTTATATTTGATATAACAAACAACTTTTATTTTATATATTTAAGCCTAAAAATTCAGAGAAGAAGATCTTAAATTTTCTTCAAGTTTTGAAGCTTGAATAACAAGAACAGAGACAATGCTTTTGAACACAAACATATACATTCAAACCCATACATGCACATATAACTCTATACCTATTCATGCAAAGTATATTCATATATTCATGGAACATCTCACACAACCTCAGGTATAAATCTCATGCCTCAATATATAACAAGTTTAGTATACTCACCTTTATATCAGAACAGAGAAGCCTGGATTTGAAAAATTGCTTCAGGTTGATTTAGCTGCTACCCCTCTAAATTTTGAAACTGAGTAAATCTTTGTTTTGCTTTGGAACTTGTCTTTAATCTGTTATTTGATGTTGATCTTCTTGCTTAGTTGAGTTGTAGGTTGAAGTTGTTGTTTGATTTAGTTGCTTGATTGAAGATGAATTCAGTTTTCATTTGCTTTTGGTTTCTGGTTTGGTATATTTTTTTTTTTCTGATTTAAAACGTGGCTGCAGCTTAAATTTTGAGAAAATGAGATAGAAAAATTGAATGAAGAATAAGAGGTAGTGTTATATAGATTTAAATTTTGATTTATTAGAATTAAGGAAATAAAATAAAAATGTGACACTTGTCACTAAACTTATTTAATAACTTAACACATGTTATTTAAAGGTGTTCATATGTTAACACATATATCTCTCATGCATAATTAATTTTTTATTTATTAAATAAAGCTTTTATAGTTTATTTTCTAATAACTAAATGCATATTTAAACAAAAATGAAAATCTTTTTAAAGTAATAAAATAAGACAAACTATATTTATACAAAAATTATTTATACATACTTTTAAATCCAAAATATACATTAAGATATATATATCATCTCTTTGAAATCCAAATATAAGTTCAAACCAAATTTTAAATAAAATTTTAAAAATCAATCTTAAAAATCAATTTGGAAACATCCACAAATTTCAATTTGAAATAAATATTCTACTTAAAAATCTATATTCACATACCTATATATATA
Organism: Allium fistulosum; assembly: GCA_030737815.1. Taxonomy (NCBI): domain Eukaryota; kingdom Viridiplantae; phylum Streptophyta; class Magnoliopsida; order Asparagales; family Amaryllidaceae; genus Allium; species Allium fistulosum. The sequence continues at coordinate 1,359,202,921 of CM060902.1, read as the reverse complement.
TATACAATATTTTTTTTTATTATTGTTTGAATATAATAATTTTGCTAATTAAATAAATTTATTAAAGGAGATTATTACATTTATTCGTTCAATTTATCAATTAGTATTTTCAAGAGTTAAATCAAATAACTTATCCAATTATCTGGTGCTCGAAAATCCGGGTTATCACATTCCTCCCCTCTTAAAATCTTTTCGTCCTCGAAAAGGAACGAAGCCGGAATTTATTTAAAATTCTTAATATCTGTTAAATTTTCTCTTTGAACCATTTTTAAAACACCTTAAAAATCTTTATAATATTACTAAATTAAAAATACTTTTATAACTCGATGTCTTAACCAGTCCATCCTCATTCTCATAGAAATTCGGTCCTACGTTGATCAGGCGTAAGACTGAAAATCTATAAGTACTTAGCAGACCCGGTTTCAACACCCAGTGAAAATATTTGGAAAATAATTTATTGAAAATATAGAAAACAGTTTTGAAAATAGAGAAAATATCTTTGGTGAGAATGCTCTGGAAATCATCACCCCCATCCAAGGTCACAGTTACATCACGGGTTACGTTGCCATCGCAGCAAAAGTCCATGTAACTGATTACACCATGGAACCCACAACAGATCGCAGTTACATCCAGGGTTACGTTGCCGTCGCAGCAAAAGTCCATGTAACTGTTGGCTCTCAGCGGCACACACGATTTCGCTGTCAAAATGAAACTTCTCCCACATAGGTCGCAGTCTACCGATATAAAATCAAACGTAGACAGTTGGCTCTCAGCGGCACAAACGACTTTCGCTATGTTACCATAGTGTCACAGTCTACCGATATAAAATCAAACGTAGACAGTTGGCTCTCAGCGGCACACATGACTTTCGCTATGGTCTGCAGTAGATCGCAGTGACATTGAGTTAAATTGTTGTCACAGCATAACTCAAATGCCTCTGTGGGCACCAGCCCCTCGACTTTCGCTACACAAATAATCCTCAGGAACTAGTTTTGTCCGGACTCCTCACAGGATCAACTTTAGAATCCCCCCTTGGGGTTCAAGGCAGTACCACCCAGTGGCACTCCTGAGAAGTTCATTTCAAGGAAGCGCCTTTTTCCCCAGAGCTATACTCAAAACATTTTATACTATACATTTATAGTATCTTCAAATCATACCCTTTATGATTTATCTAAATCTCCTTTACACAAAATCGATTACCAAAATCGATAATTCCCAAATTAGGCTTTCCAAATTCCCAAAATTGATTTTCCCAAAAATCAAAAGCCTTTTCCAAATTATATAGGTTCCCAAAACCTTTTCCAAAATCATTCTCATAAGATCCTTTATATATATAGATATAGATATATATAACTTTAAAAATCTTTGGATCATTTCAAATTTGTATAAATCTCTTTTATACTTCAAATATTTCAAAACCCTTTTTATTCTGGCTAGATTCAATAAGGGAAGTTACTCATATTACAAAATATAACTATCTATTGCCAAATCAAATATTCAAGTTTGATTTTTTTTTTTTATAAACTTATTTACCATTTACTTATCTCCATAAAGTAAATTTCAACCAAAGAAATATCCAATTCCATTATATTTCACAAATATACTTTTCATTTCAAAGATCATTTTACAATCCTTATCCACAAACTTCAATATCAATTTCATTCAAACTCGTACGATGTACACATATCATCCGTACATAATATCAATTTGATCGCTCACTCGATCACACGATTTCACTTCCGAACTAGTATTGTCCACCCGACTTTCTAGTGCGGACTCAGATCTGATTCCTTGATCAGAAACCGACATTCTCCTTGCATAGTCACAACTATGATAGAGAATATCCAGAACCAATCAAAAATCCATATCCAGGTTCGCCGTCGAAAATCGAGCGAAAAATCCCAACTCGGATCGATAATACTATCTCGAAATTCTGTGTTCGAATCTGGATCAAATCACTATGCGAATAGAATAATATACGTACATCCTACGTATTTATCTTTATTGGTTATTGGCCAAATCAATTCTCTTTTCTATTCACATTTCCTTTAATTCCATTCACTTATTCTCAATTGCTTCATTACCAATTGAGTTATTACTTCAATTATAAACAGTTTGAACTCTGACCTATTTAAATTTAAAAATAGCTTGAAAAAGTTTAAAATAGATAAGTAGTTGAAAAATAGTTATTAGTTTGTAAAATAGTTGTAAAATAGTTTAGTAGGTATAAAATAGTTAGATAATTGCAAAATAATTTTTAAATTAGTGATTAGATATAAGTAACTGAAAAATAGTAATTAGTTTATAAGACATTTTCAAAATAGTTAAATAGTTCCAAAATAATTGTAAAATAAGTATAAGATAGTTTGGGGTTTAAGAAGAAAGATTGTATAGTAAATAGTTTGGAAATATATATTTGTATTAAAACAATTTATTTTGAAAATAATCCAGAGCCAAACTGTTTAATTTCTCAATCTCCATTTCCAATTAATTTCCCATCAATTCAATTTAAATTCCACTTCCATTTAAATTGACTCAATTCCAATTTAAATAACTTCAATTTTCATTGAAATTGATTTAATCCCAATTCAAGTTGAATTAACCTTAATTCTTTTTCAATTTAAATCAAATTCCATTTGATTTTTAAACTTATTTAACTTTAATCACAATTCCAAATTATTTCAAATCAATTTCAATTTGAACAAATTTTATTCAAATCTCAACTTAGAACCATCTCGAATTATATAAATTCGAGTTAAATATTTTAAAATGTTGATTTAATCCTTTAAATCAAATCATCCTTTACTTTTTAAATTAAATCAACTTTTATTTTTAATTTAACAACTTAAATTTTTAAACTATTTAATTCTGAATCCAAATTCCACAATTCCATTTTAAAATTATCTTTACTTAACTTATTACGAAGTTCAAATAAGAATTCAAAAATAATTTAATCTTCAGATTCTAATTTATTATACATTTTCAATTTCCAGATCTCAAACCCATTTTGAGATCACTCATAACTCCCATTTAAATTAACCATTTAACTACCCAAGTTAAATTTTAAATTTCATCTTGAAATTTCCAATTCAAGTTGTTCATTCTAAACTCATTTAACTTCCCTTAAGTTAAATTCAATTTAATTTGAATTCCCATTCAAATTTTTAAATCTTATAATAATAATCTTCTCGCTTAAATTCAAAAACTTATCACTTTGGTTTTCAAATCACATCCCAATTTAAAACTCAACACTAAGAGTTATTTCAAATCATCTTTAATATTATGTATATATATACATTTTCTTTACACACAAAGTTATACCTTAAATTTTTAAACCACCTTTTGTTTTAATTCAAAACAAATTTCTTTAAAACAATTTCAAGTTTTCTGGATTTAGATTTAAAATTTCACAATTTTAAATTACCTTCAATTCCAATTTATAAGTCATACTTACCTAAAAATTTATTCCCTAAAATATTTCATTACTATCTTATTCTAAAATCACTTTGACTAATTCAGGATTTTATTTTCAGTTTGAACCTATTTCAAACTTATCTTTATTCAATTTCAATTTGGTTGTATTACTATTACCACTTAATTTAATTCCAATATTTTTAACAACCAATTACCTTAATATTTATTAGAAAGAAAGACCATTTTATACATCAAAATATATTCTTATATAAAATCATTTAAAATTCTTATATAAGAAAATAACAATTACGCTCTCATATATATATATATATACACTCAACTCGTTCTAGGGTACCATTGACCCTATCATTAACGAGTAATCCCAACAGAGCCAAGGTTCTCGCTTAACCTTCGCTCTGATACCAACTGTAATGACCCGGAATTTTCGAACCCGAAAATTCCAGATAGTTAAAAGAAAAAGAAAAGAGATAGAAGAAAGAAACAGAACAAGACACAGATTCTCACATTCGCAGCGGATCAAAATACAATATCAAATAATAATATCAGTTATACAAAGAAAAGTGTATTTGTTAATTACATTTTTATACATCAGAGTTACAACATCACAAATATACTAGACAGTTAGAATTAACATGCCTCGGACAACTATAATATATCACAGCGGAATACACTCCATACGTTCCTGCCATCCAGCTCGCCTCCTGAGCTCCAAAACGTCCTTACCTGGAAATCTGTAATACTCGGTCTGACCCGAGCATTACATCAAAGTAACACCCGGGTCAGGCTGGAAACCAGCGTGAGTAAACCCATCTAACAAGAAATACCAATGCATACATCTATTTAAAACCCGGGTAACTTATATCAATTTACAACTTCACAAGTCGTTATAGACATCACTTACAACACACATCAATTTCTAAGTACTAGAACTTAGATTAAATGGTTCAATTCACTTAAATCATTCCGTCTCAACCTATTGATTCCACATATCAATCTATAAAGATTCGAAGTGGTTTCGGGTAATTACCAATACCCGACTCCGGTCTCTTCGAATTCAATGTTATCTCTAATCCAAGTTGTTAAGTTTTAAACAATACAAATCATATCCAGGATATCATACAACAATTCAACTTAGATAGGTAACCTACATTATCACAGCTTAACCCATTCATATCACAGCATATCTCAATCGCCCTCAGAGATAATATCAATCCAAGTCATCCAATATTATTCAACCATCCATAACAAGTTGATTCATTCTTAATTAATTTAATAAATCTCTAATTAAATTAATTACTAACCTTAAATCACTGGATTACCTTAATCCAGTCTATTTGATTTATAAATTACTCTATAAAGAATTATAGATTACCAATTCGAAGTAAATTAATTACTTTTAAATCCTGCTTAATTAATCTCAACTAACCATTTGAATTAATTAACCTTTAATCACTTATTAATTATCCTTAATTATTGATTAATCAACTTTAATTAATAAATCAATCAACCTTAATCATTAAATAATTAGCCTTTAATTAATTATCTTTTATTAATTACATAATTAAATAATCCCTTGATTAATAAATCATGCCTTAATCACTTCCATTAATTAATTAACCTTTAATTAATTTATCATCCTTTAGTTAAGGGTAAATCATTTACTTAATAAATCACTTAATTGTCATTGAAATCTTAATAATTTAACCTTCGGAATTAATAATTAACACATTCATCTTAAACAAAATTGAATCATTAAGATTCTTTGAACAACTTAAATCAAATAATTTTATTTGAAAACATTTAGGAACTAATTACATAATTAATCTAATGTATGATTATAAAAACCAAACAATTTTAAAACAAAATTTAAACTTTGAAAACTTGGTTACCTTTTCATTTAATATACTTTTACAACTTAAACCTGTTTAATCATTTTGCTCTAAACTCGAGCATTTCATATACATTTAAAACTGGTCAGTATATTACTTCAAAATTCCTTTTTGAAAAACTTGGTTTAAAATCTACCTTTGCTTCCAGTAACAAATTTATACTTCATTTTAAAAACTGGACAGGATTCTTTTAAAATTTAAAACCTGGTAACATATACACTAAAACCCGAGTAAAAACACAAAATCCCCGAGTCACTCCCGAGCCACTCACGCGAACTCACGTTACTTCGAGTCATACATGCTGACATCCTCGAGCCTGACCCGTGAAGAATGCTTCTTTCTCAAACTACAAACCAACCAGATACATGAAGATACTCGTGCACGTGCACCCACGATCCAACGCCCTCCGACCATCACCGAGGCCTTCGACATGTCGCCGGCAATCATCTCGATCTGAACGACCACCCAGATTGGCGAATACGCGAGCAAAACAAAATCGAACCCATCATTCCAAAAGTCTGGAACGAATCCCATCGGAATCTATCGATCACTGACGAACTCGTCCCTGCGAACCCATACTGACTTCACCAAAGTTTGTCTCGACCTCCAGTCCTTGATTCCCCCTCCATGCGAACTGTCCCGATGCACCACTGTTGCCACAATCACCTCGTCAACAATGACGAACAAACCCATCACTAAACCCTAAATCATTGTCGTACGATCACCACGACCATCTTAAAATTCTACCACTATTTTTCCCACGATCGTTAACCTCCACACTACCTCCAGCCATGATCACGACCTCCCTCCTTGCTCCGATCACCAGAAAACCCCAAAACCCATAATCTAATCAACCTTCAAATTCTCACAATTTACTCACTTAAAAATCGAGAAATTTCATTTAAAAATCCTAGTTTTTATAAACAAAATCGATTAGATACTTGATTCTGGAAACCATTCGAGTCGAATTTTTGAGATAATGAAATTCCTACTGTTCTTCTTTCGTTTATTTAAACTGGCTTCAGATTTTTAATTTTAAAACATTTTTAAAATTTTATATTTGATATAACAAACAACTTTTATTTTATATATTTAAGCCTAAAAATTCAGAGAAGAAGATCTTAAATTTTCTTCAAGTTTTGAAGCTTGAATAACAAGAACAGAGACAATGCTTTTGAACACAAACATATACATTCAAACCCATACATGCACATATAACTCTATACCTATTCATGCAAAGTATATTCATATATTCATGGAACATCTCACACAACCTCAGGTATAAATCTCATGCCTCAATATATAACAAGTTTAGTATACTCACCTTTATATCAGAACAGAGAAGCCTGGATTTGAAAAATTGCTTCAGGTTGATTTAGCTGCTACCCCTCTAAATTTTGAAACTGAGTAAATCTTTGTTTTGCTTTGGAACTTGTCTTTAATCTGTTATTTGATGTTGATCTTCTTGCTTAGTTGAGTTGTAGGTTGAAGTTGTTGTTTGATTTAGTTGCTTGATTGAAGATGAATTCAGTTTTCATTTGCTTTTGGTTTCTGGTTTGGTATATTTTTTTTTTTCTGATTTAAAACGTGGCTGCAGCTTAAATTTTGAGAAAATGAGATAGAAAAATTGAATGAAGAATAAGAGGTAGTGTTATATAGATTTAAATTTTGATTTATTAGAATTAAGGAAATAAAATAAAAATGTGACACTTGTCACTAAACTTATTTAATAACTTAACACATGTTATTTAAAGGTGTTCATATGTTAACACATATATCTCTCATGCATAATTAATTTTTTATTTATTAAATAAAGCTTTTATAGTTTATTTTCTAATAACTAAATGCATATTTAAACAAAAATGAAAATCTTTTTAAAGTAATAAAATAAGACAAACTATATTTATACAAAAATTATTTATACATACTTTTAAATCCAAAATATACATTAAGATATATATATCATCTCTTTGAAATCCAAATATAAGTTCAAACCAAATTTTAAATAAAATTTTAAAAATCAATCTTAAAAATCAATTTGGAAACATCCACAAATTTCAATTTGAAATAAATATTCTACTTAAAAATCTATATTCACATACCTATATATATATATACAATATTTTTTTTTATTATTGTTTGAATATAATAATTTTGCTAATTAAATAAATTTATTAAAGGAGATTATTACATTTATTCGTTCAATTTATCAATTAGTATTTTCAAGAGTTAAATCAAATAACTTATCCAATTATCTGGTGCTCGAAAATCCGGGTTATCACAAAAAGTATCAATAATAAATAATAATCCTTTTGAAACAAATTTTGGTTCAAAGTCAAACCCAAATCGGGAAAAGAATGCTTAATAATCCCAATGGTACTTAGTCAAGTTACCATTCAATTTCATAACAGTCCAGAATAACATATACAGATATCCACATCAATCAATTCAACACCATATTGCCAATATAATTTATCAGGAAAATAAATAGGTGTTCGTACAAATATAACAGCAGAACAGGGTTTTATTTCTGCTAGTAAATGTCCACAAACAGATATATTCAGTAATAATGGCAAAACGGTGATTTATTCTGCCAACAAAGATCAAATAAATATAACTAGCGGAACGGTGTTTTATTCTGCTAAAACAGATGTCAAAAACATCGAGATTGACTTAAACTAACTTATCGTTATTTTCATCTCGGCAAATAAATTGAATGACACATCATATAAATTTAAATGACATCATTTGTTTAAAATCAGGTAATTAAATCTCCATGTGTTTAAATATACCATAATTTTTCACTTATTCAAACCCGACCACAATTCATATGACGACGTAGTGTTCGTCGATACGAACCCGTCACAATGAATTTCGCTTCAATCGAAATTCGTATGCATTAGTTATGGCATTTTAAAATTTACCAAATAAATATAAATTAACATTTGATATTTAAAACTTGACCATTTTAAAATACCATAAATCATCACTAAGTCAAATCCAACAACAAACTTAGTGGCATCGAAATACTCGATGATACGAACCCATTGCAAAAAGAGTCGCGATGATCGGGTTTTGTATGGACGAGTTATATAATTTTGAAATTTACAAAATAGAAATAAATAAATTAACATTTTTATTAAAGATTTTCTTCCTCATTGTTTTGGGCCGAAGCCCATCAACATACTCTACCCGCATTTCTTCCTTCTCCTCCCTCTCTTTCTTTCTCCCTTCCTTTTTCGAGTTTCCAGTTTTTTATTTTTTAAAAAAATTAAATTTAAAACCCACAAACCAAAACCGAACTCCAATCATCCGGTTACCTTCACTCGAACCAAACGTGCCATGGCCCCCAACCCAGGGCGAACCCAAAATCCAATGCGACCACACCGTCATCTCCTTTTCCACCTGCAGCTCGAAGAACACCCTTATGCATACACGCGTGCACGTGCACGAACACCCTACGCCACCGTTCGACCACCCGAAGCCACCCACAAACTTTTCCACTCCTCCCCATTGCGTCGCACCTCCGCTAGGACCCACGGCCTTCTTCTTTCCACTTTCATTAACGAACCCAGCTACAGAGTGTAAACGCGCAACCAAGATCAACCACCACCATCGCCTCCGGCCACGCGGGTGCCTGCCCCTACTTCCAAAAGGACTGCCACTCCCTACGCTACCCTCTGGCCCATCGCGACCTTGCACGCTGCCTCTATCTTAACGTAGTTCAACCGCGTTCGAAAACCACTCCCAAACCCCCTTAAACCCTAAGATCACTACACCATAGCAAATCAAAGACGAATTCGAAAATTGGTCATGGTGAACACCTTGGCCTCATCACCACGCTACTCCTCGACCAAACCGCATCTTCCCTCGTCGGCCACGTTGCCGAAAATAATTTTTTTTTGTGAAAACTGATCATCTTCAAATTTCACACAACCTATGCTACTAAAAATAAGGATTTCTTTTCTAAAAATTATATTTTGGTATGGCGAACGAGATAGCATACTTGATTCGACGATTTAAACGGGTTGAATTTTGCAAGGAACTAGGATGTTTACTGCATTTTTAGAATCTCTCACAATATCTCGTATAAACAATCCTCGAACTATTTTTAAGACGATCTTTACACAAAAACGATTGCTTTATTAGTTTACATCTTTCACTAATTTAACTTGGGTTGGGATGTGATGATTTTTTAAAACAAGGCATATATGTAAGTTTTACTCTGTTGAACATGATAGAGTCATATTTATTCATTTTAGGATTCAAAATTTGAAGTCTCACCTTCCATATGTTGAAATACTTTGAAGTCTTCCACTTGAATCTTAGTTTTAGATCTGCAACTTGAATTCTTGAAAAGGACTAGCTTTGCCTTTGGTTTTGAACAGAGTGCTTTCTCTTGTTTACAGAGCTTATTATTTTTACAGGCTTTTGATTTACAAAACTGAGCATAAACACACAAGCCTCTCTATATATATATATACAAGTTTATACCGGTGAAATGATGTATACGTACCATATTTTAGTGATGGATTGAAGTGATTCCTTGGTGGCTGAAATTGATATTTGCTTTTGGGATGAAATGAAATTGAGATGAAGTGAAATTCAGTTTTCCTTCTCTGGCTAGGCAAATATATATATATATATATATATATATATATATATATAGTTTACCTTGCTTCACCCCTTTCTATTTTTGACTAGGCATGCACATATTTTCATACTTTGTTTACTCGTAATATTTGACCAGTAAATGTTTACACTTTTACTTTTTTTGTTACTAGGCAATTGTTTATACCACTTTGATTTATTTTAGCATGATTTACTTTGTGGTTATTTACTTTTTACTTGATTTTTAACATGCTTTCATATATATATATATATATATATATATATATATGTTTTAGAAACAAGAGATATAAAGTGGTATTAAATAAAACAATTCTAAGTGTTCATATTTATACATATATACTTCTATTAAATATATAACTCAAGGCAAAAATGAAAATTTTGCTAATTTATTTTAAGTGTATAAAATAACATTTTTGTCAAACATTGTTTTGTAAAAGATCCCTTTTAAAATGATTTAAAATGATTTTATTTAGTTTTTCTTATTTCTATCATATATATATATATCTCTTCTTATATGTTTACTTCTTTCAAAATACTATTTATATTATTTTTTATTGTACAAATATTTATTTGTTTATAAATACTATAATTTTCCTTTTTGAATTTATATTTATACACACACACATATTCTCCTTAACTAATATGTATATATGTATATAGGAAGATCCAATTTTAAACTCTTGCTATTTATAACACACTATATTGTTCATAAGCCAAAAATCATTTCTATTTGTAGCATATTCTTTTCTTTTCCTTTTTATTTGCTATGGATTTGTTTTCAATTTATAAAGATAAATTCTGTTGTTGTGAATATATATATATATATATAAAAGAAATTTCAATTAACTAATTTCCTATTTTATAAATAAAAATCTGAAAATTCAAATATTATCTTGTTTTAAAACTATAATTTATTATCAATTATAATTAATCGAGGATTTTATTTTGGTTCAAAGACCATAGTATTGAATATTAAAAATTAATATTCAAAACTCGAGACGTCAAAATCCCGGGTCGTTACAAGTTAGGAGAGATATTATAGAGAGCCTTGGTAGAAAAAGCTAAGCAATGGAAATTTTATATATTTTTCCATTGATTATGCGCATTAGTTGCTTGCCTTTGTAGAAAGACCCAATTTGTAGTAAGTTAGAAACTCCTCCAAGGTTAGGTAATTGGAAAGTTAAGGTGTTTTTAATAAAATAATTGTTCTTATCTACTACAGTTTTTGAAAATTGAAAATCTACGAAAAGAATATGTTTTGAAAACATGTAAGGACATTTTAAAGATATCTTAAAGAAAAATAGTTTGGTGAAAATGTAAATAAGTTTTTGGAAGCGAAAAACTCAATAAAAGTTAAATTTAAAAACCCAAATTTTTATGGAAAGCTGTAAAGGTCTTTAAAAGAAAAGGAGGAATAAGTTTTGAACTTGGAATTTGTAAGTTTTCCCCTCTAGGTTTGGGGAATAATGTAAATTCAAAAAACTGTAAGGATGCAAGTCTTGAAAGATAAAATGTTAAGTAACCAAGTACCTTTGAATTTAATAGAGACTTGAAAATAACACTTTTAAAGGAAATTTTTTTGGGATTTGATGTTTTAAAAATTTAGAAGCTTTAGTTTTTGAAATGAAATGATAAATACTAAACCAAACTTTTAAATGTGGAGTAGACAGGAGTCATTTCCTAGGTGTGACGAAAAAAGTGTAAGGCTATGTAGTAGATAGTAGTGATTACTTTTAGAAGCAATAATAGAAGTTTCCATAAAGTGTATAGGACACTAGTGAGAACCTAGGACTGTTGCTTCATGTGTAGACTATAAAAAAATAGCAAGATGATATTAGTAAGATAGTAAGACACATGAGGTTGAGGATGTGTATTCTTGATTTTGGAGGAACTTGGAAGGAGCATCTTCCTTGAGTGGAATTCACATATAATAATAGCTTTTAAGTTAGAATTGGAATGGCACCTTTTGAAGCTCTTTATGGGAGACCGTGCAAGTCGCCTTCTTGTTGGTTAGAGTCTACAGAGAGATTGCTACTTGGTCCCGGCATGGTTAGAGAGACTTCAGAGAAGATTGATTTGATTAGGAAAATAAGTACCTCTTATCCTCATCTCTTTGATAGTAAGTTTTGAATTTCCAATTTTCATCTTTAGTTTTGAATAGGTTCTTTTCTTTATTATCCTTTGGGAAGGTAGATCTTAGAATTTAACCTATGGATGGAAGGATTTGATGTAAACATGTTATTAGAACATGTTATGTATGATGGATGCTAGTGGTTGCAAGTGTTTGCTAGTGGATGCTAATGGATGCATATATATACACTAGGCACTATTATCTCTTAGGTATCGGCTTAACTAAGTCACTAGAGCATATGCATATGGATGTGTGCTCATTTGCATTTTTATTTTATTTTCATGGTCACTATAAATGGATGATTATCATATGATTTCTGCATTTGGATGATGATTGTTGCACACATATAGAACTATCAGTTATCATTAGGAAATTTGCATTCATTTGGATACATAGCACGAACATGATTGCATAAAATGGAGGTCGACTGAATCAGTAGACCGCCTAATCTTTTTCATTAGTTAGGGACATTGACACTATACTATTTGCATATATATATATATATATATATCATAAATTACATTAGAAAAACTTAAGGACAATGGATGTAATGGATGATGGTTGAGTAGTTGGTTATAGAACTTGGATGAAAATATTTATTTCATTCTTCTATCCTTGGAGATTTCGGGGACGAAATCCCTTAAGGAGGAGAGAATGTAACAACCCAAATTTAAGCTATAATAATTAATTAACGAATTAATTAAATAATAAAATAACTTTGTGAAATTACCATAATTGAGCCATGGGAGTTGCACCATTGTGTTCGTGGTAATTTTCTGGTCAATTTCCATATATAGATTGTCAAAATCCGAGCTAGAACGAAGAAGTTACAAAAGAAAGAAGAAATCAGAAATTAAAAAGAAAAAAATAAAATAAAGGCTAGGTCGACCCTCCCATCAGCTAGGTTGACCTAACTCATATGGGAGTCGACACCCAGGTCGACCCGCCAAAGCATATGGACGAGTAATCGTCCAGGTTACAAAGTGACGTGTTTTTCGATTTTTATTCCATCCCGTTCGTTCGTGCTTCCATCCGACGGTTCCTAGCGAGCCTATGACGTGGTTGCACCAGATTTAATCTTCAAATCCAACGTTCCGAGATCCCCAAGTGACACTATAAATAAGACCCATGACCTAGCTATTTTTTTCATTCAGATTTTCTCCATCTTGGTTCATTGCCCGAGGCTGGACTCTAAAGGAATATTTTTCCAAGGAGAAGATATTTTTAATTAAAATATTTTATACCCTAGAAGTGGATCCAGGAAGGCTAAGGAAAAGAGTTAAGGATCACAAGTGAGTGTTTAAGAAATTATTTTAGATTTTTAAGTAATTTAGAATAATAGGGTTCTCAATAGTTGTAGTTTTTCTGCAATTTTATGACAATTCTCTATATGAGTTATTTACAGCTAGTTTTTAAAGTTCTTTTCGGTCTATTTTATTCAGTTATTTTTATTTAGTTTATTACAGTTATTTACAGTTTTCACAGTTATTTACTGTTATTTACATTTTATTTACATCTATTCTACGTTGGGATTTAGCTTGTAAATGTTAGTTTTCTTTTTATTCCTTTTTACGTGAATAAAATAAATAAAAGAGAATAATTCGCTAATATGGATTAAATAGAATTAAATACTAAATTTACAAAAATTAGATGTAAAGTAAGAAGAACTGTAATAAATTGGACATGGACTGAAATAGGCAAATTTAAGACATTTGCAAGCATAGTTATAACATGTAATTATAACTAAAAAGAGAGGATAGAAGAAATAGCAGAAGAAGCTTATTTTTAAACTTAGACCTTGGGTTAAGTTGATAAGTAAAATTATAACACACATGTTATAATTAGAGATAATAGAAAAGGCTTATTTTAAAGACTTAGAATAAGTAAAGCAAATAGAGCAGAATTAACAGAAGAGGCTTATTTAAAAGACTTATACTAAGTTAATAGGCAAAGGTAGAAGTAGGACTCGTACTGGCATCATTTCCCTTCAGTCAGGAACCGATGGTCTCATAATAGATTAGGTGGGACTGGGACACGCTTATGCTGTTTAGGGTAGATAAGTGGTCAACAGATAGAAGCTCAAATCAGGGAATTTGGGCAAGGGGCGCAACTAGATTTTGTTTGTTAGGATCCGTACCAGATAGGCCTGTCAATGAATACCCAAAATATCCGAAATCCGTCCGCATCCGTATCTGAAAACATGAAAAATATCCAATATCCGAAAAGCAGATGCGGATATCCGATATCCGAAACATATTTCGGATACGGATACGGATATGGCTGTATCTGTATCCGATAAATATCCGTCCGGTTTGAAATTAAATTGTGTGATGCATGTTTTCTTTTATGATTTGCTGTGATTGAATTAGCCTATGGATTTTTCGTATGGATTATATTTATATATGCAATATTATTGTACGGATTTTGTGTGATTGGATTACTTATTGTTAATTTGATGTAATTTATGTATTATAAGGTTTTTTCATCTTTTTTTCAGTCAAAAAATGAAATATGCATTATATTGATTAATTTTCGAATATTTTCGGATACATTTTGAGGTTCGGATACGGATATTTTCGGATATCCAAAAATATCTGTATTCGCTAAGCCGGATACAGATATTTTCGGATATCCGAAAATATTAGCGGATACGGATACAGATAATATTCAACGGGTATTCACGGATATCGGATACGAATTCGGATACGGATTTTCATTTTCGGATACAGATACGGATACAGCACTATCCGTATCCGATTGCATCCGTTTACAGGCCTAGTACCAGTAGCATTCCCCTTCAGTCAAGAACTGATGGTCTCACAGCAAACTCAGGTGAGGCTGGGCATGCTTATGCTGTTTAGGGTAGGTAAGAGGTCAAAAGAGGGAGCAACAGATAGTGCGAGCCGAACGGTGGCCGAGCGTGCGGCCTCAGTGCAGGGATATAAGTCGCTATTGAGTTCCAAAGCACTAAACATGTGTCTTTTTCTATGGGACCCATAGGATGAGACTAGCTCACAATGGCACAAAAGAGATAGAAGGCTGATCAAAGGGTAGAATTAGGAACTCAGCCTAATTAAAGTAGGATTAGGATTTCAGCCTAATCACAGCAATCTAAGAAAAGTGCAAACAATCGAAAATGATCAGAACTATTTAAGCAAAGCAAACGGTTAAACAGTACTTTATTCCAGCTTTATCTTTTCCTTCATTTCCTTTTATACTAGAACTATTGCTAAGTCTATTATCTTTATCTTGCTTAAAAATACTAGTAGTTACTTTCACTCACCAGATTTATAGTCTGACCCACTTCTCTATTCCCCCTTTCCCCCTATACGCCAACAGAGGCAGGGACAGTAGACTTGGATTTCTTGGAGACCCATTTGCAGAGCTTTCTCATTCTTCATGTATTCTTCTTTTTAGTTTTCTTTCCATTTGAGTTTGGATGTACTGGCACTTTGTGAGAGGGATGATTTTAATTATTTATGTACTCTGATAATGTGACTGAGATGATATTCTTCACGAGACATATGTATTCGGTTTTTAAGACATATTATGTATTTGGTTTTATGACTCTATTTTATGAAGTTTGATTTTGAATAATGAGATTACTATTTAAATGTTTCGCTGTTTTATTTATTTTGTCATATGAATCTTAGTCTCTGTAAAGTTTTTAGCTATACCTATAACGCACCATATCCTTTAGTGTGTCCTTTTGGGTATACTAAGGGGTGTGGGGTGTTACAAATATTTTCTGGATACAATTGGCATGAGTTTTGCCATCCCACCTGTTTAATATATTGTTGTCCGTATTCATTCTCCTTTCTTTCTCTGACTTCTGTTTTCATTCTGTTATAAAAAAATATAATAGTATAAATCTAAGTGCTCATATATTGGTTTGCATTGAACAATCGTCTTCCCCCTCATTTTTGAACCCGGCCATCACCTTCCATTGCAAATTACTCTGTCCTTTCCCACTGTCCAACGACCAGCGACCCACCACCTGCTCAACCCCCTCTCTCTTCTCTTTCGTTCAGCCATGCATCCCTCCCAGATTCGCAACCTCTCCTTCATGCAGCAGCACCAATAGCTGCATCCCTCCATAACACCCTCCGCGACCTTTCCCTGCCACTCCAGCCGAGATCTCCCCTGAACCAATCACAACGCCCCTCCGAACCCAGGCCTGCACTCCAGCCATCCTCGTCCCCTACAGCAGCTGTAATGACCCAAGATTTTAGGAATTCATTCTGGAAAATATAAATAAATTTAAAATAATTTTTAAATTAATTTTGGAAGGAGATTGTTATGGCTTGATAGTGTATCAGTATGTGTGTACATGTGTGCACAGGGTATACACATGAACTAAAGCTAAAAAAAAAAAAAAATCTCTGAACTTTAAGAATAAATACATATTGATATGTATGGGAATAAATATATATATATATATATATTAAAATCTTTAAAAGCTGAATGCATAAGTAAATATAAATATATGTATGCTACTGAATATTTTTCTTAAGTATACATGTGCATGTGTGTGTCAATACAGAGTGATATATATATAAACATATACATGTGCTAATAAAATACTAGAGTTCAAACTAGTGAAATAAAATATATATATATATAGACATATTTTAATATAAGCAGAAAATAAAAGGCAAGAAGATATAAAAAGAACTAATTCTCTTATAAATAAATGAAGGAGGTACATACCATTTACATGAAAGCTAAAAATAGGAAAATAAGATAAAAACAGAGAAGTTCTTGGTATAGGCAGAATTAGAAAAGAGTATTTAATAAATAACAAAACCAAGTCACATTTTTAGCATGATTGTAGACAAGGGGGGAAAAGTATTTTCTGAAAAGCAATTTCTGAAAGAAAAATGTAACCACTTTTCTCTCTTCACCCAAATTAAGCCGGGAAGGGGTAAAACTTTGGGTTAAAATGCAGATAACATGATTTTCTGGTGGGCAAAAATAGCTTTAGCCAATACCCAAAACCCTAAGAGAAACCCTGTATATATATACAAGTATATACAGCAGCCTCCTCTCCTCCTCAGAAAAGAATTTTGAAAAAAAAAAGGAAGAAAAACAATACCACAGAAATCATAAGACAAGGGAAGAAAGAGAGCTTGAGGATAAGAGCAGGAGTTCATCAGTTAATTAAGGAAACAAAGAAGAGAGCTAGGTGAGAAAACTCACTCAAAAATCTAAGGCAATAAGTCCTAATATAGGCAGCCAGATAAAAGTATTTTTATTAAAGAGTATTTTCATATATATATGTTTATCTGTGAATTTAAATCTGAATATGTTTTGATTTTCTTTGATTGATCATTTGTTTTATTATAACAAAGTTTTATGTGTTGAATCTGTTTATACACTCAGATCTCTGATATGTTAATATTTAGGGATATAAACAAATACCCAGAAAATAAAATGTTGAGAATAGGCAAGTAGTATTGGTTTTGGCTTAACCCAGAAAAATGCAAATAATGTTGAGCTGCAATATACTCATGTATATAGTGCTGAGGCTTGAAATAGAAAGGAATTAGGGGTGCAATAGGGTTGCCTATGTGCTGATGCTCCTGATTCAATAGAATACATAGCAAACAAAATTTTGTGATTCAGTGAAACCAGATTATTCTGAGTTTAACTCAAGCACAAATGTTTGCAAAAGAAAACTCTCCCAGAAGCTATAAGCCAATGTTAGTTGCCTAAACTCCTTCTAGAATACCAAGATGAATATATGTATATACAGAACCTTATTTTGTAATCACAAATGGTTGTTGCTTGTTTGTCTCTGTATGATTATGAATAATATGAGATGCCATGTTATGGATGTTTTAGCTAATGAAATGAATCACTGAAGGGTTTTGCCATGAACAATCAAAAGAGCTATTATTAACTTAAACCTGATTAGGAAATTGGGGTCAAGAACACTGCAGGAATGACTTGTGTGCTTGAGTAACATAAGTTGACACATGGCTTGTTTAAGTCCTGAGATCTTTGTGTAATGGAGTGAATTAGTTCATTACAGTGTGTCCATTGATTCATAAGTATTGCAGGTGAGACCAAGGATAGATAAATATACCAAGGAAGTAATACTTGAGCAGATGAGAAAACTAGAGTTTTTCCCAGATTTGAAATATGAGTATTGAATGAGTGATTTAACTCATATTAGTTATTTTCCTGTTTGGTATGAATGATTGTTTGTCTATGATTGAATTGTATGCTTGAATGTTTGTGCTATATATATATATGTAGTCTCTGGGAAGAAAATTTAAGTGTGCACATGCACAAT
Source organism: Allium fistulosum (assembly GCA_030737815.1). NCBI lineage: Eukaryota > Viridiplantae > Streptophyta > Magnoliopsida > Asparagales > Amaryllidaceae > Allium > Allium fistulosum. The sequence continues at coordinate 1,359,184,536 of CM060902.1, read as the reverse complement.
GACACAGAGCATGCACACAAGTATTTACCTAATTCCAAAGGACAGAACCTTATGTATTTGTACTTAACTTGATTTTAAACTAATTAACAAATTGCTTTTGTGAATTTTCTCATACCAGACATGTGTCTGACCCTAGTGTGCTATTGGCATCTGGGGTGTCTCATTTAAAATGAGGCAGTTTCCAATGCTTTTTCAGGGATTGCAGCAACTAAATAGGAGTAGGAGCAAGGCCTTGAGAAGAAGATATAGCATGCTAAAACTTAGTTAGATAAGAGCCTAAATGTTGAAATCTGCATGTATTGACAATTTAAATTGCTACTTGTATTAAGTGTTGAATATTGGATTGATATTTTGTTAGGCATTTTGTTAAGAATTTGACTTGTATCTGGAATCTATGAACCTAGTTAAATTTCTGTTATGCTTAAAAAGGATTTTGATCAAATCTTGTAAGTAGATTTAGCAAGAACACTATGTTAAAAAAAATTGAATGATTACATTTTATAAATGTATTAGTCAATCTTGAGACTTTAAAAAGGATTTAAGTTTTTGGAAAATCTGGAGAGTTGATTCTCAGATAATCAAACTGGTTTTATTTTCTAATATAACATATGTATGCAAAAGAAATAGACATAGGTTGAATGTATTTATATGGCTGCAAGGTTTATTTAACTTGTTCCATACAAATGCCTCATGTCCTATTTTTAAATAAAGAAAGGATCTGTAGTAAGATAGATGGAAGCCAGATTCAAATAGTTGCAGATATATATGCACATAAACATGTTTAAGTGCAGATTTTACCTCACCTTTTCCTTTGTATTTGAAATAAGAATCTGAATTTTACTCAGATTCTAACCAAATGCATTTTAAATGCCAGACAAATCTTATAAGAAGAAATACAAACCTGGAAAATGATAAACACTCTTATCATTCAATCATGAAGCCTTCTAGGTTGTAGGAATGGAATTCAAAAATGATTAAGCAAGGATATTTGTTTTGTATGATGGATCTTAGGCAAAATAAAATATGTATATGCAGACAGGTAGATAACAAGTTTCAAATTGTACAGAAGAAAAATGCAAAAAAAAAAATGAAAAACAAAAATTGTGTTTGAACCGACCAGCATAGCACTCGAACTCGTGACCTTGTATGTATAAGTTAGGCGCGTTTCCATTACGCCTAGATGTTGCTTGTGTTTCCTTAGGATCCACTTTATTTTATACTGATTTTGACACTATTCAGAACTTAACACAAACATCTATATTAAAAGCTTGTTTACTACTGATTATTTCTTGATCACTTCTTAGTTAGTATAAACAGACTAATGTGTTTGTTCCCAGTGGATTGTTTGATCAAAAAAAAAAAATCTGAAATAAATTAGCAATCCAACATCCTCTTGTTTTTCAAAACTCTGATTCAAACAAGAGAGGCATATACATCCTCACATGTATGTGCTTATTTTTGTAAATGTACTGATATATTTATATTGGTTGATTATTGTGATCCTGGATATATTTGATTTATTGGAAAAAGAAAGTGACCCTGAGAATGATAATTGAAATGGATGATATATCTATATATATATATATATATCCTCTTTAAAAAAAAATTCCTTATGAAATTAGAGTATAATTTGGTGGGTCATTTCAGTTGGTATCAGAGCTATGTTATTCAACATAGTAGAAGTAAGGATCAAGTCCTTAGATAGAAATAAAATTAAAAGGAACTAAAATATCTAACTAACCAGCTATGTAAATTATTATTAGCAAACTATGGTAGGGAGACCACCAAATCAGGGAGCAGGATCTTCCCATGCACCACCAATGGTCAATCTGCAAGACTTGGTGAGAGCATTTAGGGATGGGGCAGGACAAAGGCAAGAAAATCCCTATGAAGAACTCTCAAAATTGCTTAAGACATATACTCATTTAGGAGGCAAAAGCTTTGAAGGGACAGAGAGTATCATGGAAATTCAAACATGGTTGAGAACATTGGAAAGAATTTTCAATGACATGCAACTTGATGATCAAAGAAAGAGGCAAGTGGCTTCAAGACAGCTGAAAGGAGTAGCTTTAGGCTGGTGGGAAGTAATCATTGCAGGAAGGAATGAGAATGAAATCACTTGGAATCAATTCAAAGAGATGTTGGAAGCAAGGTTTGTACCAGCATCAGCAAAGACTACCTTGTTAGAAGAATTCATTAGGCTTAGACAAGGGACCATGACTGTCACAGAATACACTCAAAGGTTTGAGGGGCTTTCCACATATGGAGCAATGCTTGTGGCAGATGAGGCATCTAAAAATGATAGGTACATAAAGGGTTTGAATCCAGGACTTAGCAGAGCCATGTTACCCTATGCAGACAAGACTTTTGACCATGTGATAGACTTAGCTTTGAGGTTGGAGCAGCATGACAAGGAAAGGGAGAAGTTCAGAAATTTTAAGAGCAATAATAACAAGAAAGGTAAGGGGAGGTATCACCCTTATGATAAGAAGAAAGAAGAGGCTAGTAACAAAAACACTGGAGATGTCAAGGCTAAGGAAGACAAGAAGAAAATTGTGTGCCATCAATGTGGAAAGGAAGGGCATATCAAACCAAAATGTCCAGAATTGAAAGGAGGAGCTTTCAAATGCTATCTATGTGGGAAAGAGGGGCATATGAAGAGGAATTGTTCTGAGTATAAACAGCAAGGCAAATTGGCAAATTTGGAAGGAAAAGGCAAAGCCACAGTGGAAAGTAACACTGTAAACCATAGCCAAGTGGAAGGTACATTACTTATTTGTACCATACCCATAACAGTAGTATATGATACTGGGGCAACTCACTCCTTAATTTCTTATGAACTGGTTAGAATGCTAAAACTGAATTGCATATTGGTTGAAACCCCATTGCATATACACAGTCCATTGGGGAGTTCTAGTGTTTTAAATATGATTTGTGTGGATGTGGGATTAAACATAGGGGGAAATATTTTTATTTCCAATTTATATGTTTTGAATTACCCAAATATAGGTGTTATATTGGGGGTAGACTGGTTAAGGCAATTTAAAGCCATAATTAATTTAGACTCATCCACCATATCATTGCAAAATTCTAGAGGCCAGAAAATCACAGTTTTATGTGAGGTGGCTAAGGAAGGAAAACTATATCATTTAGTTGACTCAGAAAAAGATTTCAGTGAACTAACCATTGAAGAAATTCCCATAGTCAATGAATATTTGGATGTGTTTGGTGAGGTCAAGGGTATTCCACACCATAGACCAGTAGAATTCCAGATCAATTTAGTTCCAGGAGCAAGCCCAGTGATTAAAAAGCCAACTAGAATGGGGCCAAATGAACTAAAGGAACTAAAGAAACAGTTAGAAGAATTGGAAGAAAAGGGTTTTATAAGACCAAGTACTTCTTGCTGGGGAGCACAGTGGTATTTGTTAAGAAGCAAGATGGTTCTTTAAGACTCTGCATAGATTATAGAGAATTAAACAAAGTAACTATTAAAAATAAATACCCATTGCCAAGAATAGATGATCTTTTTGATCAATTAGCAGGGGCAAAAGTATTTTCTAGACTAGACTTAGCATCTGGTTTTCATCAAATGAAGGTGGAAGAATCAAGCATCAAGTACACTGCCTTTAACACTAGGTATGGGATGTATGAATTTTTGGTTATGCCATTTGGCTTGACCAATGCACCATCTTACTTTGTAGATTTAATGAACAGAACCTTTAGAGATTGTTTAGACAAGTTTGTGCTTATTTTTATAGATGACATTTTGATTTATTCTAAGACAGTGGAAGAACATAAGCATCATTTGCACCTGGTTTTGTCTAGACTAAGGGAAAAAGATTTAAAGGCAAAATTTTCAAAATGTGTGTTTTGGAAGGAGGAAGTACATTTTCTTGGCCATGTTATATCTGCCAAAGGAATTTCTGTGAACCCCAATAAAGTAGTGGCTATCCAAGCATGGAAGAGGCCAAGCACTGTGAGTGAAGTGAGGTCATTTATGGGGATGGCAGGATATTATAGAAGGTTTATAAAAGATTTTTCAAAAATTTCTACACCACTCACTAACCTAACCAGGAAGAACCAAGCTTTTGTTTGGTCAGAAAAATGTGAAAAATCTTTTGAACAATTGAAGGAGGCATTGGTGAATGCTCCAATTCTAAAGGTACCACATGGAAATGAAGAATTAGTGGTATACACTGATGCTAGTGGATTTGGCTTGGGTGCAGTGTTGATGCAACAAGGCCACGTCATTGCATATGCATCCAGACAACTTAAACCCCATGAAGTAAGGTATGCCACACATGATCTCGAATTAGCAGCTGTGATATATGCTTTAAAACTTTGGAGACATTATTTGTTAGGCACTAAGTTTAAACTCTACACTGACCACAAGTCTCTAAAATATTTGTTTTCACAAAAAGATTTGAACATGAGGCAACACAGATGGGTGGAGTTCTTAGCTGCCTATGACTTTGACATACTTTATACACCAGGGAAAGCAAACAAAGTTGCAGATGCTCTAAGTAGACAGCATGCTAAATTGGCTATGATGATGATAGAAGAATTTAAAATTTTATCTTTGCTAACTGAGTTAGAGATTGAGGAGAATGGTTGTGTGCACATTAATGAGCAGATGCATAGTGCACAAGAAAATAAAGGGAAGTTGAGCTTAATGACACTTCAACCAGATTTAATTCTAAAGGTAGGAAAAATGCAAGAACAAGATACTCACTTATTAGAGAAGAAAATGCTCCTCTCAAGAGGGGAGGAAGTAATGAATCACCACATTGATAAAGATGGTTATGTGAGATACCAGAATAGGGTGTGTGTACCAGAGGACATAGAATTGAAAAAGGAGATATTGAATGAATATCACAGAAGTAAATACTCCATTCACCCAGGTAACACAAAAATGTATCAAAATTTGAAAAGAGACTTCTGGTGGAAGGGGATGAAATCTGATATAGCCAAGTACATTGCCAAATGTATGACTTGCCAACAAGTCAAGGCTGAAACTCAAAGACCATCAGGGTTGATGCAACCTCTTAGTGTACCACAGTGGAAGTGGGAAGACATATCTATGGACTTCATAGATGGACTGCCTAGATCTAAGAGAGGTAATACAAGCATATGGGTGATAGTGGATAGGCTAACCAAGGTAGCACACTTCATCCCAGTCAAGTCAGAAAGAACAGCACCAAAACTAGCTCAAATTTTTATAAAAGAAGTGGTAAGGTTACATGGCATTCCCAAAACCATTGTGAGTGATAGGGATACCATCTTCACTTCAAAATTCTGGAGAAGCTTTCAAGAAGCAATGGGAAGTGAACTATGTTTAAGTACTGCCTACCATCCTCAATCAGATGGGCAGACTGAGGTGGTAAACAAAGTTTTGGAGGACATGTTGAGGGCATGTATATTGGATTTTGGGGGCAACTGGGAAGATTATCTTCACCTAGTTGAATTTACCTACAACAACAGCTACCAAAGCACCATAGGAATGGCTCCATTTGAAGCCTTGTATGGTAAACCCTGCTTGTCACCTGTTTGCTGGGTAGAAGCAGGAGAAAGGTCTATTTTAGGACCTGAGTACATACAAGAAACCAAGGAGAAAATTGAGTTGATAAGAAGAAGAATGACAGCAGCTCAAGATAGGCAAAAGAAATTTGCAGACATGAGAAGGAGGCAGGTAGAATATGAGGTGGGAAATTTTGTTTTCATCAAAATCTCACCCATGAAAAATGTGCTGAGGTTTGGAAAACAAGGCAAATTAACCCCAAGATATATTGGACCATACAAAATTCTGGAGAGAATTGGTCCTTTGGCATATAAGTTGGAATTACCAGAAAACATGCAAGGCATACATGATGTTTTTCATGTATCACAATTGAGAAGGTGGGTCCATGACAAGGCAGAAATTCTTGAAACCCCAACCCAAGTGCAGATAAATCCTAATTTGATTTATGAAAAGGATCCAGTGGGAATTTTGGCAAAAGATGTGAAGAAGTTGAGGAATAAATCTCTGAAACTTGTGAAGGTACAATGGAGTCTAGATCCTAGTGATTGCACATGGGAATTGGAAGACAAAGTTAGGATGAATTATCCTAGGCTATTTTCAGATTAAGGTAATTCTGATTTTTGATTGTTTTCTTTATTCTGGATGAATATATTTTTAGTTAGTATAGAACTAAGAATCTATTTGGTAGGGAATATACTTGTTCTCTGAATTAAGTTTAAAATTTATTTTAAGCTTAGGAAAAATTGTGGGACACAATTTCTAAAAGGAGGGGTGTATGTAATGACCCAAGATTTTAGGAATTCATTCTGGAAAATATAAATAAATTTAAAATAATTTTTAAATTATTTTTGGAAGGAGATTGTTATGGCTTGATAGTGTATCAGTATGTGTGTACATGTGTGCACAGGGTATACACATGAACTAAAGCTAAAAAAAAAAAATCTCTGAACTTTAAGAATAAATACATATTGATATGTATGGGAATAAATATATATATATATATATATTAAAATCTTTAAAAGCTGAATGCATAAGTAAATATAAATATATGTATGCTACTGAATATTTTTCTTAAGTATACATGTGCATGTGTGTGTCAATACAGAGTGATATATATATAAACATATACATGTGCTAATAAAATACTAGAGTTCAAACTAGTGAAATAAAATATATATATATATATATATATAGACATATTTTAATATAAGCAGAAAATAAAAGGCAAGAAGATATAAAAAGAACTAATTCTCTTATAAATAAATGAAGGAGGTACATACCATTTACATGAAAGCTAAAAATAGGAAAATAAGATAAAAACAGAGAAGTTCTTGGTATAGGCAGAATTAGAAAAGAGTATTTAATAAATAACAAAACCAAGTCACATTTTTAGCATGATTGTAGACAAGGGGGGAAAAGTATTTTCTGAAAAGCAATTTCTGAAAGAAAAATGTAACCACTTTTCTCTCTTCACCCAAATTAAGCCGGGAAGGGGTAAAACTTTGGGTTAAAATGCAGATAACATGATTTTCTGGTGGGCAAAAATGGCTTTAGCCAATACCCAAAACCCTAAGAGAAACCCTGTATATATATACAAGTATATACAGCAGCCTCCTCTCCTCCTCAGAAAAGAATTTTGAAAAAAAAAGGAAGAAAAACAATACCACAGAAATCATAAGACAAGGGAAGAAAGAGAGCTTGAGGATAAGAGCAGGAGTTCATCAGTTAATTAAGGAAACAAAGGAGAGAGCTAGGTGAGAAAACTCACTCAAAAATCTAAGGCAATAAGTCCTAATATAGGCAGCCAGATAAAAGTATTTTTATTAAAGAGTATTTTCATATATATATGTTTATCTGTGAATTTAAATCTGAATATGTTTTGATTTTCTTTGATTGATCATTTGTTTTATTATAACAAAGTTTTATGTGTTGAATCTGTTTATACACTCAGATCTCTGATATGTTAATATTTAGGGATATAAACAAATACCCAGAAAATAAAATGTTGAGAATAGGCAAGTAGTATTGGTTTTGGCTTAACCCAGAAAAATGCAAATAATGTTGAGCTGCAATATACTCATGTATATAGTGCTGAGGCTTGAAATAGAAAGGAATTAGGGGTGCAATAGGGTTGCCTATGTGCTGATGCTCCTGATTCAATAGAATACATAGCAAACAAAATTTTGTGATTCAGTGAAACCAGATTATTCTGAGTTTAACTCAAGCACAAATGTTTGCAAAAGAAAACTCTCCCAGAAGCTATAAGCCAATGTTAGTTGCCTAAACTCCTTCTAGAATACCAAGATGAATATATGTATATACAGAACCTTATTTTGTAATCACAAATGGTTGTTGCTTGTTTGTCTCTGTATGATTATGAATAATATGAGATGCCATGTTATGGATGTTTTAGCTAATGAAATGAATCACTGAAGGGTTTTGCCATGAACAATCAAAAGAGCTATTATTAACTTAAACCTGATTAGGAAATTGGGGTCAAGAACACTGCAGGAATGACTTGTGTGCTTGAGTAACATAAGTTGACACATGGCTTGTTTAAGTCCTGAGATCTTTGTGTAATGGAGTGAATTAGTTCATTACAGTGTGTCCATTGATTCATAAGTATTGCAGGTGAGACCAAGGATAGATAAATATACCAAGGAAGTAATACTTGAGCAGATGAGAAAACTAGAGTTTTTCCCAGATTTGAAATATGAGTATTGAATGAGTGATTTAACTCATATTAGTTATTTTCCTGTTTGGTATGAATGATTGTTTGTCTATGATTGAATTGTATGCTTGAATGTTTGTGCTATATATATATATGTAGTCTCTGGGAAGAAAATTTAAGTGTGCACATGCACAATGACACAGAGCATGCACACAAGTATTTACCTAATTCCAAAGGACAGAACCTTATGTATTTGTACTTAACTTGATTTTAAACTAATTAACAAATTGCTTTTGTGAATTTTCTCATACCAGACATGTGTCTGACCCTAGTGTGCTATTGGCATCTGGGGTGTCTCATTTAAAATGAGGCAGTTTCCAATGCTTTTTCAGGGATTGCAGCAACTAAATAGGAGTAGGAGCAAGGCCTTGAGAAGAAGATATAGCATGCTAAAACTTAGTTAGATAAGAGCCTAAATGTTGAAATCTGCATGTATTGACAATTTAAATTGCTACTTGTATTAAGTGTTGAATATTGGATTGATATTTTGTTAGGCATTTTGTTAAGAATTTGACTTGTATCTGGAATCTATGAACCTAGTTAAATTTCTGTTATGCTTAAAAAGGATTTTGATCAAATCTTGTAAGTAGATTTAGCAAGAACACTATGTTAAAAAAATTGAATGATTACATTTTATAAATGTATTAGTCAATCTTGAGACTTTAAAAAGGATTTAAGTTTTTGGAAAATCTGGAGAGTTGATTCTCAGATAATCAAACTGGTTTTATTTTCTAATATAACATATGTATGCAAAAGAAATAGACATAGGTTGAATGTATTTATATGGCTGCAAGGTTTATTTAACTTGTTCCATACAAATGCCTCATGTCCTATTTTTAAATAAAGAAAGGATCTGTAGTAAGATAGATGGAAGCCAGATTCAAATAGTTGCAGATATATATGCACATAAACATGTTTAAGTGCAGATTTTACCTCACCTTTTCCTTTGTATTTGAAATAAGAATCTGAATTTTACTCAGATTCTAACCAAATGCATTTTAAATGCCAGACAAATCTTATAAGAAGAAATACAAACCTGGAAAATGATAAACACTCTTATCATTCAATCATGAAGCCTTCTAGGTTGTAGGAATGGAATTCAAAAATGATTAAGCAAGGATATTTGTTTTGTATGATGGATCTTAGGCAAAATAAAATATGTATATGCAGACAGGTAGATAACAAGTTTCAAATTGTACAGAAGAAAAATGCATAAAAAAAAAATGAAAAACAAAAATTGTGTTTGAACCGACCAGCATAGCACTCGAACTCGTGACCTTGTATGTATAAGTTAGGCGCGTTTCCATTACGCCTAGATGTTGCTTGTGTTTCCTTAGGATCCACTTTATTTTATACTGATTTTGACACTATTCAGAACTTAACACAAACATCTATATTAAAAGCTTGTTTACTACTGATTATTTCTTGATCACTTCTTAGTTAGTATAAACAGACTAATGTGTTTGTTCCCAGTGGATTGTTTGATCAAAAAAAAAAAAAATATCTGAAATAAATTAGCAATCCAACATCCTCTTGTTTTTCAAAACTCTGATTCAAACAAGAGAGGCATATACATCCTCACATGTATGTGCTTATTTTTGTAAATGTACTGATATATTTATATTGGTTGATTATTGTGATCCTGGATATATTTGATTTATTGGAAAAAGAAAGTGACCCTGAGAATGATAATTGAAATGGATGATATATCTATATCTATATCTATATATATATATATATATCCTCTTTAAAAAAAAATTCCTTATGAAATTAGAGTATAATTTGGTGGGTCATTTCAGCAGCTCGCCTTTTTCCCCTCAAACCTGCTCGTCCACTTCTTACCGTTGCTCCCCCCTGGCCGCGACCTAGCTGCCCCGCCTTCCACAACCCCTCGTCGAACTGCTCCAAGCATCCCCCTCTGTGTCACAGCAGCTCCGAACATCACTTTTAGCCTCGTTTCCCTTTTTCCACTGGCCGTGACCCACCAGTCTCCCAACCCGCGCATGCATCATCCACCACAAAATAAGTCGCCGCCCGCTTCCCATGGTTGCTCCGCCCATGCTTCACTCCCACCAAACGTCGCCAACACCCTCAAGCCCCTCTGCTTGACCTTTTCCACCACAAACCCGCTCGCCTCCCTCCATTACAGTGCCGAAGCCAACCTCCTCTCGACCCCTGATATCACGCAGCCAGTCTCCCGAACTAGTAACCCATCAACCTGTCGAGTAGCAGCCTCCCTCTGACACGACCTGCAGCCCACGTCATCCACTCAGCAGCCAAGCCTCACCTCTGTCCCGCTTTTGGTCGCAGCCTCCTCTTCTTATAAAAAAAGAAAAAAAAAGAAAAAGGTATATATATTACATACATACATACATACATACATACATACATATATATATATTTGTTTTCATCGAATTTGAATTCAAGTTATCTACCTTGTTGCTGTCCAGTTATTTGTCTTGTGCTTGCCGTTCGGAATTTGTCGCAGCAGCTCTTTAGCTTGTCGTTGTTCCACGTGCATATCCATGTCACCTTCTTCGTTTTCGTTGTTTCTCTAGCCTCGAAAGGTGAGCAAACACTCACGATTAATAATTTTATGTTTAAGTAAACAACATCACTTGAATTGACCATTAAAATGTTTGTTATGGCTAGGATTTTGTTTAGTTAATACAAATATGATTTTATATGGTACGATCCTCACTTTGACATATATATGATGATATGATGTGATGTTCATTTTGATGTACATGATGATATGTTGCTTTGTATAACACTTATATTGACATGTATGATATTTTAATTTGAGATTCACAATTGCAAGTTCCTTATATGCTATGCTATTAATTATCTGTTTTCAATCACACTGCAAGTTCCCTGTTAGTTTAGGAAATCCCTATGGGTTGAAATGATACATACCCGAATGATATTATAGATAAGGAAAATCGTGATGGGTTGAAATGATAAACCCAAGCGATTTTATTGATTTTGAAATTTTGGGATTGCGGGTTGAAATGATATATACCCGTAAATATTAAATTATTGCGGATTGAAATGATAAATATCTGTATCACTTGACCATAGGATATAAAACTATATACGGACACCGTTGGTCTATTTTAAATGATTTTCGAAATTTTGAAAGAAAAATATATGGATTTTAATAAATATTGATTTATTTAAAAAATATCATATATAGAATTTATTTTAATATATGTGAAAAATTTAGATTTTCAAATTATATGTTTGGAAATTTTAAATTTATAAGTTAAGTTTTGAAAATGTAAATTTTATGATTTTATTTATAACTTTATTATTTTTGAATATATAATTAAGAGTTAAAATAGATTTAATAATAAAATTTAATATAAAAAATTTAATAAAAAATTTAATTTAACTAATATATATATATATTATATGTTTAAATATTTATTTAAAATTTATATTAATATTTTTAAATAGATTTTTGTAATAACTTTAATAAATAGAGGTTGGAAAGGTAAATTAAAGTTGACTTGGAATTTAAATTGGTTAATAATAGAATTTAAATAAAGATTGATTTGGAACTTATTGATTTTGAGATTTTAAAGATATGTTTCTATAACTTGTCAACCTGATTTTAATTAAAGAGGATTAAATGAATATTTTTAAATTTAAATAAAATTGAATTTGAATATTTATTTTTGATTTAAATTTGTAATTTGATATTTTATTTAAATGTTTAATTAAAGGTGATTAAATGAATATTTCAAATTTAAATAAAATTGCAATTGAATATTTAATATTGATTTAAATTTGTAATCTTGGATTTTATTTAAGTGGTTATTAAAAATGATTAAGTGAATATTTTCAAATTTAAATAAAATTAAAGTTGAATTTTGAAATATAAATAAAATTTATCAAATTGAGTTATTGTAAATTGTTTGAATATTTAAACTTTGAAACCTATTAAATTAGAAGTGGTTTAAATTTGTAGTTCAAACCTGGATTTGAAATCGATATAAATTAAAAATGGTTTTTAATGAGAATTTGAATTGAACCTTTAACCATTTTAATTGAAATTGTTGAACTGAGATTAATTTAAATTGAATTCTGGAATTAAGGTTGATTTGAATTGATTTGTGAAATTGGAAGAAACAATTCTAATTTTTTTTATATAAACTCATTTAATATATAAAATATTTTTAATATATATACTATTTTAATCTATAACCTATTTTTTTAATATAAACTATTTTAATGTATAACTATTTCAATATATAAACTACTTCCAATATTCAAACTGTTAAGTTGGAACTGTTATGATTTAGATTTAATGGATTTAAATGCGAATACTTTGATATGATGGTTTAACCTATTGTGTGGTTATGATTTTGGAAATGAATAATGATTTTGAAAATGAATATGATTTCGAAAGTGAATAATGATTTCGAAAGTGATATGATTTCGAAAGTTAATATGATTTCGAAAGTGATATGATTTTGAAATGAATATGATATTTTGATATGAAGTATGAACTGTTTGAAATATAAAATGACCACGATGTGAAATAAGCGTTTGGTTGTTAAAGAGACCAGGATCAGATATTTTCATACTCTCTGCCAATACCGAAAACCACTTTAACAACTGTGCATGTGGTAGAGAATCCAGAACGAAGTAGGATGGTTTGGCGAACATCTGTATAAGGTATGAACGCAGCCCTCGGGTTAGCTTGATATGACTAAAACATGAGCTATACCGGGCCAAGTGAGGTCGCACCTCCGATCGAGAATGCTTCTTCGAAACCATTCTATTACTTTGTGATTTTATTGGGTGCACCTTTGATTTGGGAGTGTATCTCGAGGTGGGCAGTAGTAGCTGCTATGCGTTGCCACCAGTCCGGGAGTGCAAACGGTAGAATCCTACCCTGCATTATCTCGCGTGCCTTGTCATATGCCTTATCGCGCCCACTACGTGTTTGGTTTGTACCGTACTTATGGAGTGCTCCCTGAGTATTCCACCGGTTTGGTGGAGCTTACAGTATCTGTATAGACTACAGGAATTATATAAAAATGTGTTAAGGGGGATATGGGTAATGCCTTAACGCTATTTTAATATTTTACTTTACTGTATATATTATCTATGTAGCGTATTGTATTATGTATGTAGAAAGTTTCATGGATCCTTAAGGGATGTAATCTCAAACATCCTTTAAGTTATATTGTGTAACGACCCGTAATTTTCCGATAATTAAATTATTGAATTTAATAAGATTTTGTAATTAAATATTGGAAGAAATAAAAATTTGTGATTTATTAATAAGAAAAATAACTAGAATGTAATGTTAATAATGTTAATTTAAGGTAATTGATAACTATTTTAATGCAATCTCAATCAATTGGAATGATTGGAAAGTTATAATTAGTCATAAAGTGTAAATGGTAAATAAACCAAATGTTGTATTAAATGGTGAAATTGTATGTAATTAATTGAAATTGATTAATTAATCCGTATGTGAATTTATTAGTTTTGTTTGTTAACAATAAACATAGAAATGTGTTTGAAATCATAAGTTGTAACAATTGTTTAATTATCGTGTCACTATTTAATCCATTAAAATTTAATTGGAAATCAATTGCAATCAATCTATTTAAATACTACACTTAATGTAAATTAAGATGGTAACTATAGAATATTGATGTAATAAATGGTAAACCAATGTTAACTATGTCCATAAAGTAATGATTGATTGAATAAAAAGATTGAAATCAAAATGAATCAATTTATTGGGTTTTAAATTATAATTAATGAATTTATTGCAATTGGAACGCTATAATTAACGCAATATTAATTGTTGAATTTGACATGGAAATTTGTTTTAAAAGATTTTAAATTACTTAGTAATCAAAAATATAAAAATTGCTAGTTATTAAATTTGAAACTAAAAAGTGATTTAATTAATTTAATAATAATTTATTTAATTAACGTGAAATAGCCATTTTGACCACTGTCATGGTCCACCGGATCCGTAATAGTAAATTATTGTAGGATTTCAAGTTTCGTAGCGATCGAACTTGTTGTTTGATCGTGCGGGCTCGAAACGCGTAGAAATCAATTTAAATAAGCTGATTTTAAAAGCTAACTTCTGTATACAATGGAATTAGGACTTAAAACTTTGTTCCATTAAGTTTAAAAATATCGAAAACCTATATTTCGATATATTGGATGATCCATTTTCGTTTCGGGAATGAAACGAGATTTTCGGGTCGTTGTTATCGTTTCGATCCAACCCTGCCTATATATAGGCTGTTATAAATCCTAGTTGTTTCTCATTTTATTATTTCTGTATGTACATCTTCTTCCTCCTTCTCAAATGACAGAACATCAAACCTAATTCCCAAATTTCAAAAAAAAAAATTTGGTTGCTCCAGGTTTACTTCGAGTCAGGAAGAGGTTCGCTTCGGGTTCCAGAGGCGAAAACCCTGCAGCAACTTCGGGTCAGAGAGAGTTCCATGACAAACAAGACGGATCTGGTCGCGCTTCGAGTTCCAGAGGCGAAAACCCTACAGCGACTTCGGGTCAGGAGCCAAATGACTCGGGTCTCGGGTCATTTTGGCAAAAACTCAAAGCGAACACCGGGTAATTGAGGCGGCAGACAAAAGCAAGACTCGAAGTCGAAATTTTCCAATCTTCTAACGTTAATAACTTTTGCATATGAGCTCAGATTCACACGCGGTTTTCTCCGTTGCAATCGTATCGAAATTCTGGACATTTTGAAACAAGTTTGGCTGCATTCTAAGACTGTTGAATTTTGGGTCTTATTTTGGATTCCAAATCGATTTGAAATCAAAGGTGAGTGTTTTGACCCACTCACAGCTACTAGATTATCTTATGTTAGTTAAATTGAATTTATGATGTAATTAGGAATTGATTGGTTGATGTTTGGTATATTTAAATTATCATTCCAGTTAAATCTGACTTTTATTGAATATTATCGCCATTAATTTAATATTTAATTCTAAATTGTCAGTTAATACCCGTTATTGATAATCAGTCACTTGTTATTGTTTATTGATTGGTTTGAATGGTGATTGTGATGGATGTTGATTGTTGATATTGGATGACTGGATGTTATATTTTTATATTGTTTTAACACTAGAAGTTCCCTATGGGTTGAAATGATACATACCCAAACGATCTGATAGATTAGGGAGAAATCGTTATGGGTTGAAATGATATACTCGAGCGATTTCATGGATTGAAGTAAGATTTAGGATTGCGGGTTGAAATAATATATACCCGTAAAATTTAAATATTTGCGGATTGAAATGATAATATCTGTATCACTTGACCATATGGTAGAAAATTATATAAGGACAACGGATTGGTTAAATTAAATGATTTTAAATCCTTAAACTTTTAATTTACTTAAATGATATTTTGAAATAGAATTTGATTTATATTAACTGAATTGTTTTAAATGAATTGTTTAAAGGATTTAATTTGAAATATTGAAATTTTTTTAAGTGAATTGCTTAAGGATTTAAATTGAAATTCTAAAGTTGAATTTGAAGTATAAACGAAATTTATCGAAATTGAGTTATTGAAAATGTTTGAAATTGTAACTTTAAAATCTATTGAAATTGGAATAGCTTAAATTGATACTTCAAGATTTGAAATTGGGTTTTGATTGAAAATTTAGATATGGTCCAGATTTGTTGAAATGGAAGAAATAGTTAAATTTAATGTTAATTTCAAATTTATAATTTTAATATAAACTGTTTAAAGATATACCATTTTAAAAATCCTGATTATTAAGATTTTCAAACTATTAAACTAATTTAATCTATTTTTAGACTATTTTAAACTATTTAATCAATTTAAGCTATGCTAATTTATTTTAATCTATTATAATCTATTTAATCTATTTTAATCTATTTTAAACTAATTAACCATTTTATCTATTTTAAATCTACTTAATTTATTTTAAATCTATTTAATTTATTTTAAACCATTTTAATCTATTTTAAACCTATTTAATCTATTTTAAATCTATTAAATCTATTTTAAATCTATTAAATCTATTTTAAATCTATTTAATCTATTTTATATTAATCTATTTTAAATCTATTTAATCCATTTTAATCTATTTTAAATCTATTTAAATTATCTTAAATTTATTTAAACTATCTTAAACCTATCTAAAAGCTATTTTAAACTATTTAAGCTATTTTAAACTGTCTAAACCATTTTCTAAATTTCAGACCGTGTAAAGTTGAAGCATTTATATTTAAATCCTTGATTTAAAAGTGAATATGGTTAAATGATGTTATAACCAAAGTTGGGATTTAAGATGATATTTTCTAGTGAAATGACATATTTAATTGAATATGATGAATTTGAAATGAGGTTTAACCTATTTTATCGATATGATTTCGAAAAGGATATGTTTGCATCGAATATGATATTTTGATATCAATTATGAATTGACTTTTGAAATGTAAAGGAACCATCCGGTGTGAAATAAGCGTTCGGTTGTTAAAGAGACCAGGATCAGATATTGTCATACTCTCTGCCAATACCGAAAACCACTTTAACAACTGTGTACGTGGTGGAGATTCCAGAATGAAGTAGGATGGTTTGGCGAACGATTCTGTATGAGGTATTACGTAGCCCTGACTCCCATGAGTCAGCTTGATGTGGCTAAAACATGAGCTATACCGGGCCAAGTGAGGTCGCTCCTCCTATCGCGAACATTTCTTCGATACCATATTATGACTTTGTGATTGATTTGGTGGCCACCCCTCGATTTTGATTTTGGCAGTGTGTTCCGAGGTGGGTGATAGTAGCTGCTATGTGTTACCACCAGTCCGGGAGTGCAAATGGTATAATCCTACCTTGGCATTGCCTCGCGTGCCATGTCACATGCCTTATCGCGCCTTCTACGAGTTTGTTTTGTACCGTACCTATGGAGTGCTCCCTGAGTAAACCACCGGTTTAGTGGAGATTACAGTATCGGTATAGACTACAGGAATATATAAAATGTGTTAAGGGGGATATGGATAACGCCTTAACGCTATTTTAATACTTTACTTTACTGTAGACACTATCATAATAGCGTATTGTACTATGTATGTAGATAGTTTAACGGATCCTTAGGAGATGTAATCCCGAACATCTCTTAAGTTATTGCACTCACGTTAGACACTGGATAGGAGATGTCAAACCCCGCAAACATCTTTGATATCGCTACACTCATATTTATTTACAGTTGATTTAACTTACATAAGATCTTTTAGTTCTGACTCGAGTGTTTTGTTTTTTCAATTCGCTCGGGTCAGTCTGAGCTTTTCAGTGTATCGAAGACTGCTTTTCTAAAAGACAAAGACGAAGATTTAATACTATTATTATTTATTATATTATTTCCAGTGCATCATGTTGTTCCGCTGCATTGTTATTTATTTCTGTTGTATGTAACTCTAATTCTAAATTGTAAAAGTGTAATCAAATGTTATTTGTAAAACAGCTTCATGAACTGTTTATTTGATTATTATATTTTATCATTCCGCTGTGAGATTCTATGTTTGTTTTTCTTTCTTTCTCTGCTTTTTCCTATTTACCCCATAACAATCCTCCCTTTTGAATGGTTTGAGTCCGACATGTGTGGTTTATTGTCGATTTGAACCATCCAAAAAGGTGGGTCTTACATATTGCATTTCACTTGGACATTTCACTTGAGTTGATTTACTTGCATAAGAATGTTAATCCTGATGATGTGCACGTAAATGTGCATATATTTACATCCATATTTCATCTCTTTTTACTTAAATAAACATCATATTTGGGCAGTTTAACATGTTTAAAACCAAAATTCAATTATTTTCAAACCATCATATTTTCATCTTCATTCAGGGGCAAAATGGTTATTTTTGTGCTTGTGTCAATTTAAGAATTTTTACTTGGACATTTTTTTTGATAATTTTTATAGGAATTTGGATGCATATGGAAGAGGGTTATATGAAGATACATGCATGCATAAATGAAATACAAAGTAATGAAGAGGAAATAATTCAAGTTCAAGATCATGGAGGACCCCACCCACTTACCTAAATGTACAATTATTAGCTAATGGACAACTAAGTGGAGGTTAAAGCTTCATGCACAACAAATAATGGATTAATTAGTGGCTAATGGTTACTTGGTGGCCACACTTCTTAAAGGGCATTTTAGGAAGCCCCCTAAAAATAGAAATAGGGGTTTATGCATGTATATATAGCCCTCTTATGTACATGAAACTATCATCTACTCTTTCATTTTACTTAGGAAATTAAGAGATCAAATTGTAAGCTCAATGTTATATGAAATAAAAATGGCTTCCAAGCCTCTTTTTCCTTTCTTGTCTACATGCTTTTCTTTGTTTTTATCTTAATGCTTATTTCTATGCTCTCTTTCTCTTAATGTTCATTGCTTAGATTTACATTTATGCACTAGTCTTATCAATTTTCTTCTAGTAGTTAATCTTCTTTTTCTTTGTTTATTCTCTACTTTCTTTCATCTTCAATGTTGAACTTACTTGTGTTGCTTCAATGCCACAAATGAGTAGCTAAACCTCTTCAATTTAGGGGTAATGAAGCTCTCAAATATTATGTAATTTCAACATTTTATGATTTATGATCACATTTAGTTTATGCTTAATGAAGTGAATTTTGATGCAAGTTTATACAAGTGGGTTTGATAGCTTATATTGCTTATGCAAATGAGCTATTCTTATTCAACATAAACACAAGTTGCATCATCATTTGCTAATCCATTTTTGATTGTGAAATTAAAGTAAAAATGAAATTTGATGATCTATATTACTAGTTACAATAGTAAATAGATCATACTTAAAATAGCTTTTGCTTTGGCTTCATTTTCATGAGAATTATAAGTGGTTTATTTGTTGTATTATAGTTTGATGGTTTGAGTTATGTTAATTAATAATATGAACAAACCATACTTATGATAAATACAAAAACATTTCACTTAATATCAAAGCTAGAGATCACAAATTGTTTGTTTGTTGATTTACAAAAATATGAGAGTGGATTTGCCTCTAAATTGTTCTCTAGTTCAATAGTTTTTAAATCACATTTTAATTCTAGCTTTA
Organism: Allium fistulosum; assembly: GCA_030737815.1. NCBI lineage: Eukaryota > Viridiplantae > Streptophyta > Magnoliopsida > Asparagales > Amaryllidaceae > Allium > Allium fistulosum. The sequence continues at coordinate 1,359,165,162 of CM060902.1, read as the reverse complement.
GCTTCTTTTTGTAGTTAACAACTTTCATCTCACTTTGGTCTAATTTGATTGAATAGATTTTTAAAATCATCAATTTCCTGCAAATCAACCCGTACTCGCCACGTACTTCAATAGTATGCCGTGCGCTTGCGGTTATTTTTATTTCTAAATTCGTTCGATGGTTTTCTAAACCAATAGAAATTCCGTCGTCGAACAAGTTTTAAAACCTTTTTAAAAAACAAAAAAAAATTTGAAAATTCAGAAAAAACTTTTTTTTTTGAAAAACCAAAAACAAAAATCAAACTTCTCTTTTGAAAATAAATTTCACTTGGTAAATAATTTTTTTTCCTCTTAAAAAAAACAAAATTTCACTTCGATTTTCAAATCTTCTTTCATTCACTAAACTCGATTCTAACTTCTTTCTCTTCTCGACTTTCACTTGTGCATGAGTACTTGGACTCGTGACACAACAACAAAGACTCGCGACCCTTCTACAAACCGTTTAACTAGAACAGACGATCCTCTCGTAATGGAAAACGAAAATGCCCCTCGAACTCTTATGGATAGAATCTTTCCCGATAGAGTTTCTATTCCATCTTGCATCACGTTACCCGCCTCTACGGGTAACCATTTCGAAATTCACTCGAACCATATTGCCACACTTCCTAAATTTGGCAATTCGAGCACGATGACCCATACATTTTCCTGACTAAATTCGAACAAGTTTGCGCAACCATTAAACTTCAACAACTTTCTGATGACGGAATCAAACTTCGATTAATCCCATTTGCTCTTACGGATTATGCTGAAAAATGGTTGTACAACTTACCATCGAACTCGATTAAAGCGTGGGAAGAATTCGTAAAAGCTTTCTTAAAAAGGTTCTACCCTTTGGAAAAAACGAGTAGAATCCGAAACGAAATTGTAAATTTTCATCAATTCAAGGGAGAACCATTTGGAAAATATTTTGAAAGATTCAAAGAACTTTTGATAAAATGTCCACACCATAACTTTGAAAAATGGACGATTTGCCAAATCTTATACAATGGACTCGAAAATAGCTCACGAACCATGCTTGAATCAATGTGCCAAGGAAACTTTCTTGCTCAACATCACGACGATGCTTGGAAATTTCTTGAAAATCTCGCTGAAAAATCATCCCAATGGGAACGATCGAACGAAAAATCAATCTACTCACGATCGAGTGTACACTCGATAGGATCTTCTGTTGCTTTGGAAGCTAAGATCGACGCAATGATTAAAAAATTCGATAACGTTTTTTCATCGAATCAAATGAACCAAGCTTCCCAACCGATGTGTTATAAATGCAACGATCCTAATCATATAGCCGATCAATGTCCTAATTCTCTCGAACAAATCAATGCTTTCAATAAAGCCAAAAACGACCCGTTTTCTCCAACGTACAATCCTGGTTGGAGAAACCATCCAAATTTTGCGTGGAACCAAAACAATCCCAACACGAATCCGATTCGTCTCAATTTTCAAGCATTCCCGAATAATGCTTCGAATCCTCCCTTTCAGCCCAACAATTTTCAACCAAACTTTGCGGGTCCGTCTCATAATCAACCGCAACAATCAAATTTTCAACCAAATTCTGCTCATCCTCCCCAAGACGATAAACGTTTAACTTCGCTTGAGAAAACTCTTGAAACGTTGGCTAAGGCAACTACTCAAAGCCTTCAATCAAACAACAATTTGCAAAATTTATTGACTTCAGATATGCAAAACACGAACCAATCAATTGCAAAACTCGAAATGCAAATGAGTCAATTAGCCACGTCTATGAGCGAACGTGAACGAGGAACATTCCCAAGCCAACCCATTTCAAATCCCAGAAATCAAAACGCGAATTCAAATCAAGCCCTTGTTGTTCAAGATAGCAATGTCACCCAATTGAATGCTATCACAACTCTCCGATCTGGTAAACAAATCATTAATCAAGTCGTTAATCCAAACGATTTACTGGAAACTTCTCTCGATACTTCTAAAACAACGAATGAATCTGAACAGAACGTGGAGCCAAACGTTGAATCGAATGCCAGTCAAAACTCTTCTTCTTCTACTCGAGTAGACCTGCTTACCGAGTATCGTGTCCCATTTCCACATTGTCTTCGACCTAAGAAACACTCGGACCAAATGGAAAATATGTTGGAAATATTTAAACAAGTCAAAGTTAACATTCCGCTTCTTGACATCGTCCAACAAGTCCCAACATACGCGAAATTCCTTAAGGACTTGTGTACCCAAAAGCGACACACTCAAGTGCCTAAAAAAGTCTTCCTAGCCGCCAGTTTGAGTGAAGTCTTGTCCCAATCCATGCCCGTCAAATACAAAGATCTTGGCTGCCCTATGATTTCATGTACAATTGGTGACAAGACGATTAATAAATGCTTGATAGACTTAGGTGCGAGTGTCAACTTGATTCCATATTCCGTGTACGAGCAATTAGGCTTAGGTGAGCTCAAACCCATAAAAGTTACGCTTCAATTCGCCGATCGTTCCATTAAGAAGCCCGTGGGAGAAATCGAAGACGTGCTCGTTCGAGTAGGGCAATTCATATTCCCCGTTGATTTTATCGTTCTCGAAACACAACCCGTGACAAATCCTTCGAGTCAAATTCCTTTGATTTTAGGCTGACCATTCTTAGCCACCTCAAATGCCTTAATCAATTATCGTAACGGTTTGATGAAAATCTCTTTTGGAAACATGACTTTGGATCTCAACATCTTCAATCTTGAAAGTCAATCGAACAAATCTCGTGACCAAATGTTTGAAGTTAGTGCCACTCACGAAAACTTTGAAAACGAAACACTTGATCTTAACGATGAACGCGAGGCTGAGTACGAAAAATTGTTTCACAAAATTACCAACGAGATCGAATACACTCTTCCCTTTGAATCGCTTCATGTTGAGTCCGAATCTCAACCCAACTCTTTGATCGAAAAATTCCCGTAGTTGGACCTTAAACCACTTCCCGATCACCTTAAGTACACATACTTAGGTGAAGACGAAACGCTGCCCGTCATAATTTCCTCAACTCTCTCTCTTGATCAAGAAACCTCGTTACTCTCTATTCTTTCAAAAAACAAAGAAGCAATTGGATGGTCGATCTCCGATATAAAGGGAATTAGTCCCACTCTTGTTCAACATCGTATCCATTTAATCGACGATGCCAAGCCTGTTCGCGACGTGCAGCGAAGGCTTAATCCAAAATGAAAGATGTAGTGCGTGATGAGATTCTTAAACTTCTCGACAATGGAATCATTTACCCAATCTCCGATAGTTCATGGGTTAGCCCAATTCACGTTGTACCGAAAAAGTCTGGACTAACCGTTGTTAAGAACGATTCAAACGAACGTTTTCCAACTCGTACTCAAACGGATTGGCGTGTTTGCATTGACTATCGAAAACTAAATACCGCAACACGAAAAGATCACTTCCCCCTTCCTTTCATTGACCAAATGCTCGAGCGATTAGCCAGCCATGAATTCTACTACTTCCTTGATGGTTATTCCGGCTATAACCAAATTCCAATCGCCCCCGAAGATCAAGAGAAAACAACTTTCACGTGTCCATTCAGTACCTTTGCTTATCGACGTATGCCATTCGGACTTTGTAACGCTCCTGCGACCTTCCAACGATGCATGGTTGGAATCTTTTCCGACATGATTGAACGCTTTATAGAAGTTTTTATGGACGATTTCTCAATCTTTGGCGATTCTTTTTCCCAATGTTTACATCATCTCGAATTGGTTCTAAATCGATGTAAAGAAAAACATTTGACTTTGAATTGGGAAAAATGCCACTTTATGGTCAAACAAGGCATAGTCCTTGGACATATCATCTCAAATAAAGGCATTGAGGTAGATAAAGCAAAAATCGATGTCATTGCAAATCTACCCATTCCCATAACTGTTAAGGACATTCGATCATTTCTTGGACACGCTGGCTTTTACCGACGCTTTGTGAAAGACTTTAGCAAAATTGCTCGTCCTTTGACGACTCTTCTTGGTAAAGACATTCCTTTCGATTTTAACTCTGATTGTATCTCTTCTTTTGAACGTCTTAAGAACAAACTCATTTCTTCTCCAATCATTTGTGCGCCCAATTGGGATCTTCCTTTCGAAATAATGTGTGATGCTTCGTACTTTTCCATTGGTGCTGTCTTAGGACAACGCATCAACAAGATCCTTCACATCATTTACTACGCGAATATGACTTTGAACGACGCTCAACTCAACTACACAACAACTGAAAAAGAGCTTCTAGCTGTAGTTTTTGCTCTCGAAAAATTTTGACAATACTTGATAGGTTCACACATTACTGTGTACACGGACCACTCTGCGCTTCGATATCTCTTCGCTAAAAAGGATGCTAAATCCCGTTTGATTCGTTGGATCCTTTTACTTCAAGAATTTGACTTTACAATTAAAGATAAAAAAGGATCTGATAACGTCATAGCCGATCACTTGTCTCGTCTTCCGAACGCACCATCTTCTTTGCCAATCAATGAAAACTTTCCCGATGAACAACTCCTTTCAATTTCTATATCGACCCATGGTACGCTGATATAGTGAACTACTTAGTCACTAAAGAAACTCCCTCATCATGGACAAAACAAGACAAATGCAAATTCATGTCCCAAGTGAAGTATTTCTATTGGGACGATCCATACTTGTTCAAATATTGTCCTGACCAAATCATCCGACGTTGCATTCCGCATAATGAGATTAGGAGTGTTCTTTCATTTTGCCATGATCAAGCGTGCGGTGGACATTTCGGTCCTCGAAAAACTGCGGAAAAAGTGCTTCAGTGTGGTTTCTATTGGCCTTCTCTTTTCAAAGACTCGTTTGAATTTTGTAAAACTTGCGATCGATGTCAAATGCTTGGACGAATTTCTCGACGAGATATGATGCCTCTAAACCCCATTCTTACGATCGAAATCTTTGATGAATGGGGTATAGACTTTATGGGAACTTTTCCTAATTCTTTTGGAAACTTGTGTATCCTTCTCGCTGTCGATTACGTTTCAAAATGGGTCGAATCCATTCCTTGCAAAACCAACGACCATAAAATTGTTGTGAAATTTCTCAAAGAAAACATCTTTTTGAGGTTCGGCACACCTCGCACAATAATCAGTGATAACGAAACCCATTTTTGTAACCGCTCTTTTGAAACTTTAATGAAAAAAATACGCGATCACCCACAAGTTATCCACTCCGTATCATCCTCAGACTTGTGGCCAAGTTGAAGTTTCAAATTGACAAATAAAACAAATCTTGGAAAAAACTGTCAATAAAATCGAAAAGATCGGTCTCAGAAATTGACCGACGCGCTTTGGGCTTACTGTACTGCGTTAAAACTAACCTCGGGATGTCCCTATTTCGTTTAGTTTACGGTAAAGCTTGCCATTTACCTGTTGAAATCGAACACAAAGCGCTGTGGGCAATTAAGAACTTAAACTTTGATCTTGAGAAAGCTGGCGAAAACCGAAAACTACAACTCAACGAACTAGAAGAACTTAGAAACGACGCGTAAAAACGAGAAAATTTACAAAGAACAAACCAAAGTTTTTCATGACAAGTCAATCTTAAGGAAAACGTTTTAGCCTAACCAAAAAGTTCTTTTATATGACTCAAGACTTCATTTATTCCCTGGGAAACTTAAATCGAGGTGGACCGGAGCATTTGTGGTGCGAACTGTTTTTCCACATGGTGCCATAGAAATAGAAAACCCCCAGGGATGGATCGGTTTTCAAAGTCAACGGTCATCGTTTGAAACCTTTCTTGGAATTTCCAAATAACCAAGAGGAGGAGCTCATGATCTTTCATGAGCCAAGCTACGTCTAGTAAGAATGTTAACCCTCTTTTGTAAATATGTACATAGTTTTTCCCGTTACACTCATTATATCATGCATTGACTGTGGGGACATAGTCAAAATTAAGTGTGGGGGGTATCTCATTTTCAATTTTTTTAGTTTCATGATATTTTTGAATTTTTCATTTTTCTTTTAACTTAAAAAAAATCTCAAAATTTCAAAATCTCAAAAACATTTTCTTTTTAGCATCTTGATTTATTTTTAAGGAAACACTATGGGATAAGTATAAGTTTTGGTTAATAAATTAAAAGTTTTGAAAATTTATTTGTCTTAACAAAAATAAAAATGAAGTTTAATTACAAATAACAATGGTTTAACTAGTATATAGGAAGGTTCAAATGTGTTAATTATGAAGTATGTTCTAATTAAAAATCTTTGTTTAAAAAAATGGTAAATTTAAAGTAAAGGATATAACATTTTTATCTTCTAAGTTAAATGGTGCTAAGATGATTTTGCAAAACTCTCTCTTTCTAAAAAAAGTATTTGTATATATATATTTTTAACACCTAGAATCATGTGTTCACACTCGTGAGTTCACTCGCCATGCTCTGTACCCTTCTCACGTAAGCCTAAAAGGCAGTGCATGATCGGTATATTTGGCCTCAGTTTATCTGAGTTAGGTGTATATAGATAAAAATTCTTTTTAATAACGCCTACAGTCGATAAGTGTTCACACTTGTGTGTTCACTCGCCACGCTCTGTATTCCCCTCACATCAGTCCGCAAGGCAGTGCACGGGTAATATATCTGGCCTCAGTTTACCTGAGGTAGGCATATGTAAATATTGTTAATATCAATAAAATTTTCAAATTAGAGAGAGTAAGCAATTGAAATCCAAGAACCATTTTAACTTGTTTGATTTAACTTGTTATTGAAAAGAAATGAGAATACCACTTTGACAAACTTTGATAATCAACTAAGGATTTATTTCATAGTTACACTTTGTTATCAACCGAAACAACGAGTTAAACTATTGTCCATTTGCTATGATAACTTGATTTTTGTTGGAAGTTTTGACAAGTAAATGACTTAAATTTTCAAGACAATGACCAAAACCTATATTTAACTTATGAGTGTCGAATTGAAAGTGAATCCTTCATTTGTAAATATTTTCAAAAACTTGCATTCATCCCATTGTAAATAAATCTTGCACTTTGTAAATATTTTCACTTTGCACTGGATTTTGTGGGTAGTATCCGCTGAAAACCCTCACGAGACAACACTCGTCCTACTGGGGACACCCAGAGGTTTAACGGCTTGTTGCATACGCTCAATGCAATCGTGCTCCCTATGAAAATGGATTTATCTTTGTTTTCCTTTATTCGAGGACGAATAAAAAGATAAGTGTGAGGGGTATTTGATGTGCATGTAAATGTGCATATATTTACATCCATATTTCATCTCTTTTTACTTAAATAAACATCATATTTTCATCTTCATTCAGGGGCAAAATGGTCATTTTTGTGCTTGTGTCAATTTAAGAATTTTTACTTGGACATTTTTTTTTGATAATTGTTATAGGAATTTTGATGCAGATGGAAGAGGCTTATATGAAGATACATGCATGCACAAATGAAATACAAAGGAATGAAGAGGAAATAATCCAAGTTCAAGATCATGGAGGATCCCACCCACATACCTAAATGTACAATTATGAGCTAATGGACAACTAAGTGGAGGTTAAAGCTTCATGCATAACAAATGATGGATTAATTAGTGACTAATGGTTACTTGGTGGCCACACTTCCTAAAGGTCATTTTAGGAAGCCCCCTAAAAATAGAATTAGTGTTTTATGCATGTATATATAGCCCTCTTATGTACATGAAACTATCATCTACCCTTTCATTTTACTTAGGAAATTAAGAGATCAAATTGTAAGCTCAATGTTATATGAAATAAAAATGGCTTTCAAGCCTCTTTTTCCTTTCTTGTCTACATGCTTTTCTTTGTTTTTATCTTAATGCTTATTTCTATGCTCTCTTTCTCTTAATGTTCATAGCTTATATTTACATTTATGCACTAGTCTTATCAATTTTCTTCTAGTAGTTAATCTTCTTTTTATTTGTTTATTCTCTACTTTCTTTCATTTTCAATGTTGAAACTTACTTGTGTTGCTTCAATGCCACAAATGAGTTGCTAAATCCCTTCAATTTAGGGGTAATGAAGCTCTTAAATATTATGTAATTTCAACATTTTATGATTTATGATCTCATTTGGTTTATGCTTAATGAAGTGAATTTTGATGCAAGTTTATACAAGTGGGTTTGATAGCTTATATTGCTTATGCAAATGAGCTATTCTTATTCAACATAAACACAAGTTGCATCATCATTTGCTAATTCATTTTTGATTGTGAAATTAAAGTAAAAATGAAATTTGATGATCTATGTTACTAGTTACAATAGTAAATAGATATACTTAAAATAGTTTTAGCTTTGGCTTCATTTTCATGAGAATTATAAGTGGTTTATTTGTTGTATTATAGTTTGATGGTTTGAGTTATGTTAATTAATAATATGAACAAACCATACTTATGATAAATACAACAATATTTCACTTAATATAAAAGCTAGAGATCACAAATTTTTTGTTTGTTGATTTACAAAATATGAGAGTGGATTTTGAAAAAATCTATGCGGTAGGATCGTATAATATGGAATAGTGAAATGGTCTAGGTAGATAGTAGTAAGCAGTAAGTAAAGTAGACACCAAGACTTTATACTGGTTCGGACCTCTTGTCCTACGTCCAGTCCCTAAGCTCCTCTTAGGAATTCAACTAACCAACAACCCTCACTTAACCCGGAGGAATAGGTTTACAACTTACCCGAACAACCGAACGGGATTTATTGCCTCAACCGCCGAAGAGGGCTTCAACTAGATACTAAAAGTATTTCTGACTTGTTGTGTTCTTGATAACACTAATGAGTCAAATTGAGTACAACTTTCCTATAATCTTATCCTCGAGAGTATACAAAGTGTTTGTGAAGATTTAGGAAAAGTGAATTGCTATGAATCAAAAGGTGTTATTATTAAAACAGAGATTCAAGCAATTGAAGTGGTTTGTGATTGCTTTTGAAAACTTTAATAAATCTGAAAGTATGTTCAAGAAAATAGAATGATTAAAGCAATTAGAATTGGTAATTTGCAATTGTTAAAACCATGTATTTATACTTGTAGAAGAGGTGCATTTGTTTGCTAGAGGTGCATGCAAGAGATGCTTCCATTTTTATTGGAGAATGGTCGCAACTCTTGGGAAGAGGAAGGTGTCTATTCAGAGAAAATTCGCAGTTACAGATTCAGTCGACTAAGCAGGAAATTCAGTCGACTGAAAATATACAGAGAAAATTTCAGGAATGAATTCAGTCGACTGGGTAGGAAATTCAGTCGACTGAAACTGTGCATATTTGTAATTCTGTGCCAGTTTCAGTCGACTGGCCATGCCTGTTCAGTCGACTGAACTATAAAAATCTGCACAGTGAATGTGTGCATAAAAATGAAGTTTTATGGATGTGTTTTAATGTTCGTGCAAATCTCTTGAGGATAGATATTAACAAATAATCTAGACTTTAGACCAATAAAAATCATACTCATGTTTACACTTTGGTCTTCATCGATCTTCCTCTGATTTTGCATATATCTCTTCCTTTTTGTTGAAGTACATTGTCATTGATCAAAATCTTCGTGTATCAACATTCTCCCCCTTTTTGATTGATGACAACACTAATGTGTTATAGAGATGTATTTACTAATCTTCTCCCCCTGAATGTATGCACTTATCTTTCCTACAAAACAAAGTTAGCTACATAGATTTCTCCCCCTTTGTCATCGACAAAAAGGAAGTAATAATCATAGATATATAAAAACAACGACTGAGCAATAGAATTCTAAGATTATCAGAGAATAGCATAGTCAAATAATAAAACAAAGTTGCATAAGTAGAATAGATGCAAGGCTTTAACAAGTTGAAAACATAGAACAACAAACCATTAAAAATTACTCATCTTTATCCCAATCGTAAGAACCTTCTCTCTCTCTAGGTTCTCGAATGACTGGTCCTCCTGTTGGTGGTCTATAGGCTCTTCCTCCTTGACCACTACTAGTTTCGCTTGTGCTGCTACTTGTATGTTCTTCGGATGTCGTCCATGTAAAAGTAGGTGCCGGACGTTTTCCACATGATGTTGAAGCGGTAGTAGTGCTTGAACACGAGATTGCATCCCATAGCTTGTTGAAGAATCCTTTAATTTTGTCAAGCTTGTGGTCTACCTTCTTGAGGCGATTATCAAGAAGTTGTTGATTTCTTGATAAAATTCCTAAAGATTGATTGGTAGTATAGCTTGGCTAAATAATATGAATTTCATCTTCTTGGTCGGAAGGTTGTTCATGTGGAGGTTGTTGTGGTCCTTGATGCCTAGCTTCCCAGTCGGCAAGAGATATGATGTGAGGCGGTCTAGCCGGAAGTTGCATTAGGCTTATGGTCCGATGATTTATTTGGTGGACCATTGTATTCTCGGACTCAGGTAATGGTGTATCAACATTGAGAAGTAATCACATGATATACTCACCAAAATAGATTGTCCTCATTTTGCCATTATTGAAAGTAAGGAATTCGTCAAGAATCAATTGAACCCAATTAACTTGATAATTACCCCAAATTGCATAGAGTGCGCGATAGTTGTTAGGGTATAAAAGTTCATATGAACCAGTTCTTGGGGTGATTGTTCTCATAAGAGCTTTGTGGAGAATTCTTGCTCTAGGACGTAAGGAAGTGGATTTAAGATCCCCGATGTTGATGTTATCATCCAAAAATTGACGATTGATGTTGTCACGAATATGAGGATTAAAGTCAATTTCTTCAAGTTTGCTACCAAAGTTTGGAGAGCCTAAAATGTGTGAAATGCGGTCGAGAGAGAACCAAACTTTCTTTCTACATACCATACTCCAAACACTGTTATTTGGGTTTCTTGGAGTTTGGTGTCCAAGATTAAGGTTAGCATAAAATAATTTTACCATAATGTGATTTATTGTATGATCGTTTCTTTTTAAATCCAAGAGAGAAGTTAGACCTGCTCGATCCGTTAACGCTTGGATGTTGTATGTCTGAAGACTTTGAAAATCAACAAAAGAATGCTCGAAGATACGGGAATTCTTCATCTTATTCCATCTAGTGACGGCAAGTCCATCGTAAAGCCATTGTGCTATTTGAGCATCAATTGGCTCGGAGGATGAAGAAGAAGAAGCTCTAGATCTCTTTGGAGCCATTTGTATATAATTTGAGTGAGATTGGAGCAATTTGAGAGCTAGGGTTTTGAAACTAATTGGGGAAGAAGATGTAGTTGAAGGTAAAAAGTGAATGGATAGGTAAAAAACTGGTGGTTAAAAAGAGTAAAGCTGTTTGGAAATTGGCGTTCAGTCGACTGAATAGTCTGTTCAGTCGACTGAAATAAAGAATGAAATTTTTCTGTGTTAGATTCAGTCGACTGAGTAGTGTATTAAGTCGACTGAATTTTTTGCTGAAATTTTCTGTTGAATATTCAGTCGACTGTGCAGATGATTCCAATCGACTGAGCTATGTATATTTTGTTTTCTGTCTGTAGTTCAGTAGACTAAACAGTGGGTTTCAGTCGACTGACAATGAATTTTTGTTGTTTCTCCTAATATAAAAGTAAATAATTTTTATATATAAAAAAATTACAATTATATAGATGTAACATTATGAAAATACATTAAAAATGACTATTTCTTCGGGGATGGACTTGGAGTTTTTCCTTCGTTCTTCCCATAGTTTATTTCCCATGAATTTGGAGTATACTGGGGAGTCTTTGTGGACATCCAAGGATTCAAGGGATCAGCCGGTGTACGGTAAGATGAAGATGGATCGAACACATTACTTGGTCGAGGTAGGGGTTCGCTTACCTCATTTTTCTTTGAACTACAAAAATGTAATCCAATCTTCTCAAGAAAACTTAGTCGCCTTGCCGTTACTTTCTGTTCAAAATATAATTCTCGTTGGAGATTAATTTGTTGTTGTTGAAAATGATGAATTTCGTCAATCTTTCTCTTTGTATCAGGGGAGGTAAAAAGGCTACGTTTTGCCTTCTTTGATTCCGGTGTGTAACCAGTTCGATAGTTTTCCCATTTGTAAACTCATTTTGTTCCTATAACAGATTGATTATTAGGACGAGGAACTAAATCCCAAACATCGTTACGTTCGAATTGATTTAATTCTTCTTGCATAGCAACAATCCAGTAGTCATCTGTTGATGCTTCTTTAGGATTTTTAGGTTCTATTGTAGAAATAAAAGCAACATGTCCCATTTGGTTTAGTTGACTTCTAGTTTTAACTTGAGAATTAATTTCACCGATTATGTTTTGTACAGGATGATCTCATAAGATTCTAGGTGGAGATCTAAGTTCGGTATTATTTATATTTTCAAGATTTGTATTGTCTGTATTTATTATAATTTCATCATCATCTTTTATACTCAAGTTTTTATTAAAGTTTTCGTCAAAAGATACATGTAAAGTTTCTTCGATTATATTTGTTCGTTTATTAAAAACTCGATATGCCTTACTTCGTTCTGAGTATCCTACGAATATTCCTTCATCAGCTTTTGGATCGAATTTTCCTAGTTGGTCTTTTGTATTTAAAATAAAACATTTTGATCCAAATATTTTAAAATAGGAGATATTTGGCTTTCTATTGTTAAAGAGTTCGTATGAAGTATTTTTAGTTAATGGTCGAATAGAAATACGATTTAATACATAACATGCAGTAGCTACGGCTTCTGCCCAAAAATGTTTTGGTAGAAGGTTTCCATTTAATAATGTTCTTGTACATTCTTGTAATGTTTTATTCTTTCTTTCGACTACTCCATTTTGTTGAGGAGTTCTAGGAAATGAAAAGTTATGATTTATTCCTTTCTTTTTACAGAAAGATTCAAAAGCTTCATTTTCGAATTCCCCACCATGATCACTTCGTATATTCTTAATTTTCAAATCTTTAGTGTTTTGAATTCTTTTGACAAATGTTTTAAAGTGTTCAAAAGTATCACTTTTATTTTTCATAAAAACAGTCCATGTATATCTTGAAAAATCATCAACTATTACAAATACATATCGATTATGATTAATGGATTGAACTTGTGTTGGTCCAAAAAGGTCCATATGAAGTAATTCTAGTGGTTGTAAAGTTGAAATATTTTTCTTAGATTTGAAAGATGATTTTGTTAATTTTCCTATTTGACAATCATCACAAATATTTTTTATCTTAAAGTTTATCTTAGGTAATCCTCTTACTAATTCATTTTTAGAAAGTTTTCTAATAGTTTTGAAATTAATATGACAAAATCTTTTGTGCCATAACCAAGGATCATTATCTTTGGCTAGTAAACACATATTCGTATTATGATTAATTTTCATATTTAAGACATAAATATTCCTATCTCTATTTCCCTCAAAAATAAGGTTTTGGTTTTGATCAAAAATACTACATTTATTTTCCGAAAATGTTATTCTAAAACCTTTGTCACAAAGTTGACTTATTCTTAGTAGATTATGTTTTAGATTTTTAACTAATGAAACATTTGTAATAAAAGGTAAATTTGATGTACCGTAATTGCTCACATCTCCTTTGCCAATGATATAGCCTTTTGAATTATCTCCGAAGGTAACCGAGCCACCATCAAAGTATGTGATGTTTGTAAGCATATCTTTGTCGCCGGTCATGTGTTTTGAGCAACCACTGTCTAGTATCCATTTCTTCTTTTTGAGTGGGACCTGAAAATAAATACAAAATTATTGGTACCCACCTTTCAATAGGGTCCTAAAAGTTAGAACTTAGGAAACCAAACACAATTTGGTTCATTATCCTCTTTATAAATATAATTTTTATTATTATGAACACTATCCATAAATACTTTGATATATTTATTCCTAATCAAAATATTGTTAGTCTTTGGAACCCAAATTTTAACTATATTAGTTTCTTCTTTTGTTCTAATCGGTTTTCTTAAAAACACATGTTGTTTTGAATCAATATTCTTCTTAATATTTGTATTTATCTTTTTAGGAATTTTTTGTTCCTTTTTATATCCTAATCCATGTTTATTCGAGGAAGATTGAGAATTTTCTAAAATCTTAGATAAATTTTCTCTTCCTTTGTTAAAGTTAGAAACATTTTTAGTGATGTTATCCAGTCTAACTTGAAGACTATTATTTTCTAACTCAATTTGTTTATTCTGAGTTTTTAACTCATGATTTTCAGAAACAATTATATCATTTTTTATCTTTTGATTTTCAATTTCTTGACTCAAAAGAGATAATTGAGTTTCTGAATTCGAAAGAGACTCTTGAACTTTTTCAAGTTCTTCTTCTAGAATTTTCTTTTCATCTTTTAACATATCCCTTTCAAACTCAGCTTTGTTCTGATTTTCACGAGTTTCCTTAAGTTTCTTTTTAAGATTTTTTATTATACTCAATAGTTCAGTATTTACATCAATTAAATCGTCGAAAGTTAAATAACTAACCTCAGATTCTTGAGCCATAAAACATACATTCGCGTGTTCATTGTCGCTATCATTTTCACTTTCAGATGAAGATGAATCTGAATCATCCCAGTTACAGAGAATGCCTTCTTTTTGAATTTTTCTTTCTTGTTTTTGTTCTGATTCTCCTTCTTTTGCTCTGGACAATCTTTTTGCATGTGACCTTTCTTGTGACAATTGAAGCATTCTATATTCGAGGATGAAGGTTTGTTCAAGAAATTCTTTTTGAATCCGTTTTTATTTTCTTTTCTATATCTTAATAATTTCTTGAAATTTTTGGCTATAAATGCTAAATCCTCATCTTCAGACTCTGATTCTTCCTTTTTCGCATGAAAAGCTACATTTTTTTTCTTGTGCTTGATCTTTCTTAGCTTGCATATTTACTTCATACGACATAAGATTTCCAATTAATTCTTCTAGTTTCATTGTAGATAAATCATTTGCTTCTTCGATTGCTAAGACTTTTCTTTCCCATTCATCAGTGAGTGAATTTAGAACCTTAGATACAATGTCAAAATCTGTGTATTTTTCTCCTAGCCCTATTAAGGCATGATGAATGTCTTGAAACCTCGAGTACATGTCATTGATGGATTCATTTTGTCGCATTCTAAAGTTTTGGAACTGGTTCTTTAGCATGGAGATCTTTGTTTGTTTAACCTTGTTTGTGCCTTCATGTATGGTTTTAAGTGTACTCCATATCTGATATGCAGTAGTACAAATGCTAACAAGATTGAATTCATTTCCATCCAAAGCACAAAATAGCATATTCATAGCTTTGGCATTTGCACTAACTTCATTCTTCTGAGCTTGTGTCCATGTAGAATATTCTGTTGTGGGTACAACGAGTTCTGCTTGTGTTGCATTCCAGGCTAAGCTGATACCAATTATAAATCCTCATCCTTGTTTGTTTAAACTTGTTGCATTCCAGGCATTTGCACTAATCTTTGTTTGTTTAAACTTGTTGCTTGCATATAAATCCTCATCCTTGTAGCCCAATAATTATAGTTTAGTCCACTGAATAGAGGAGGTCTTTGAGTAGATTGTCCTTCCGCAAATGTAGAGTTATAGGTAGATGTTGTGCTTGTGTTGTTTTCCATATTATCAATATGTCAAATAATGGTGTTATGGTTATAGGACGACCTTGCTCTGATACCAATTGAAAAAATCTATGCGGTAGGATCGTATAATATGGAATAGTGAAATGGTCTAGGTAGATAGTAGTAAGCAGTAAGTAAAGTAGACACCAAGACTTTATACTGGTTCAGACCTCTTGTCCTACGTCCAGTCCCTAAGCTCCTCTTAGGAATTCAACTAACCAACAACCCTCACTTAACCCGGAGGAATAGGTTTACAACTTACCCGAACAACCGAACGGGATTTCTTGCCTCAACTACCGAAGAGGGTTTCAACTAGATACTAAAAGTATTTCTGACTTGTTGTGTTCTTGATAACACTAATGAGTCAAATTGAGTACAACTTTCCTATAATCTTATCCTCGAGAGTATACAAAGTGTTTGTGAAGATTTAGGAAAAGTGAATTGCTATGAATCAAAAGGTGTTATTGTTAAAACAGATATTCAAGCAATTGAAGTGGTTTGTGATTGCTTTTGAAAACTTTAATAAATCTGAAAGTATGTTCAAGAAAATAGAAAGATTAAAGCAATTAGAATTGGTAATTTGCAATTGTTAAAACCATGTATTTATACTTGTAGAAGAGGTGATTTGTTTGCTAGAGGTGCATGCAAGAGATGCTTCCATTTCTATTGGAGAATGGTTGCAACTCTTGGGAAGAGGAAGGTGTCTATTCAGAGAAAATTCGCAGTTACAGATTCAGTCGACTGAGCAGGAAATTCAGTCGACTGAAAATATACAGAGAAATTTTCAGGAATGAATTCAGTCGACTGGGCAGGAAATTCAGTCGACTGAAACTGTGCATATTTGTAATTCTGTGCCAGTTTCAGTCGACTGGCCATGCCTGTTCAGTCGACTGAACTATAAAAATCTGCACAGTGAATGTGTGCATAAAAATGAAGTTTTATGGATGTGTTTTAATGTTCGTGCAAATCTCTTGAGGATAGATTTTAACAAATAATCTAGACTTTAGACCTATAAAAATCATACTCATGTTTACACTTTGGTCTTCATCGATCTTCCTCTGATTTTGCATATATCTCTTCCTTTTTGTTGAAGTACATTGTCATTGATCAAAATCTTCGTGTATCAACAGATTTGCCTCTAAATTGTTCTCTAGTTCAATAGTTTTTAAATCACATTTTAATTCTAGCTTTAGCTTCTTTTTGTAGTTAACAACTTTCATCTCACTTTGGTCTAATTTGATTGAATAGATTTTTAAAATCATCAATTTCCTTCGGATCGACCCGTACTCGCCACGTACTTCAATAGTACGCCGTGCGCTTGCGGTTATTTTTATTTCTAAATTCGTTCGACGGTTTTCTAAACCAATAGAAATTCCATCGTCGAACACCTGACTCGAGTGTTTTGTGTTTTTCTTTATGCTCGGGTCAGCCTAAGCGTCACAACATTTGAGACTCACCTTTGGAGCTTGGAGTTTTGCTTGGAGATCTATCTTTTATTTATTCAGCTTTCAGTTATTTCCAGTTGTTTATCTTCAGACTTGTAATTTTCTTTTGTATTGAGACTACTATGTATTAGATTTCTGTTGTATTTTGTTTAGACTCTGATGTTCTATAATAGCTTCATGAACTACTATTTATCCATTCTGCTGCTTATTGTTGTAACACTTTGTATCTATAATTCTGTGATTGATTTATTTACTGTATATGCTAAGTTTTTCCAAATACAAAAAAACAATCTGTTGTTTTGAGCAATTCAAGTCTGACATATGTGGATGATTGTTGATTTGAATGGTTTGAAATAGCAAGTCATTGCACTTACTTATATTATATTTTTGGATGATGATATGATGTTTGCAATGGATGTTTAATAAGCTTTGATCATCAAGTTTGGTTGTTTAATATGGTTGTTGAATATATATGCAAGTCACGTTAATACACGTCGATAAGCACACAGGAAATCGCTTTCCTTTATTGAATAAAATGGTGTATATGGAATGTTTAAACCTCTTAAAAATGGTTTAATATGATTTAGAAATGTTTTACATGCATTTAAAAGTGTTTTGGAAAAGTTTAACCGAATATTGTAACTTGAGTCAAACATAGGCACGTCGCATAACGGTAGTTCGCAATTTCGTGTCGTAGAAATCAAACGGACATATAGAATATAATATAGCTCGGAATTCTTCGGGATAAGAATTTTCCGAACTATTATATCCATAGTTTTCAAACAAAGAAAGAAAATCGAGATTTCGATAAGCAGATTTTGAAATATGAGTAAAACAAATTTTTGAAAAAAATCGCGGTTTTGCAGTTCGTAAACCATAAAAGGATTTCTTTAAAAATGATATTTTAAAATTGTTTAAAAATACGAAATAAATTCTAAAATCTTTTAAAATGTTTTAAAAGTGATTTGAGCTATAAAAATGAATTTTCAAATATAGAAAAGTCGTTTTGATCAATATAGCTTAAAAAGCACTTTTTGCAGCACTTTTCTGTAACTTTTGAAATATAATTTTAAACACAACCCTCTTTTCCAAATCTTTTATAAATGTTTTCAAATAAATAATTAAGTGTTTTAATGATGATTTGGAAGTTTTATAATTTATTTAAAAGAGTTTAAATAAATGATTTGAAGAAAAGCTGTCAAAAATCAAGTGATTTAATCTTGGCTCTAAAAGCCGATGAGTGGACTGGATTTTTCTATTCATGAGATCTGAGTGAGGTGCTTAAACTAAGCAGATGTTCAGGAGCAACCAGTGCCCTGCCTCACTTGACCTCTCTTGGGCGAGGGATAAATAAGGTCGAAATGTCGGAAATGAGATAAGTATAAAAGATTAAATTTCCCAAATTTAAACAACTTGGTTTTATGGAGATAATCTTCTTATACTTGGTGTTAAAGCCCGAAGAGGGAGTTCGTACTATTCGTGGAATTTAAAAGGTGATTTCGCCATTATTCCGCCCATAGTACTTGTTGAATACGGGAATTTATATTGAGTAGAATTAGATGATTTCTATAGATTCAGCTCACTTAATATTTACTGGTTTTGGGTTAACATTCTAGATAACATGGTTTTTACTCAATCAAAGTTTTGAATTAAGAAATCTTGTTAAGATTTAAATAAAATGATTTGGAAATATCTTCTTAAATGAAAAATGAGATGATTTAGAATTATTCCAAGATTTAAAAAGGTTTTAAGTAACCAAAGGAATGGACAAATGAGGTTTAATGATCCTATATATACCCAATTTTTTTTAAAGATTCATACCTCTTAAAGAGATTTTTTATAAAAAGGAAGTAATAAATCAAAAGAATAATTCCATATTTACTTAACATTTCTTTATCGATGATTTTTTCGAAGAAACCGAGGTCGGATTTGAAGTGATTCTTATCCGGAAACCCCTTCAAACCAATTTACGTACTCGAAGTGAAGACATGGAAATGATTTGGAAGATAGAATGTAGGGATGCTTGTCACCGACCCTTAGGGAAAATTTCCCATATCATATTATGTGGCGGTAGCTCTTTATTTGAGATTTTCGATGCAAGGACTTCTCGCTACTAATCCTAGGGGTAATCCTAACAGGATGTGGTAGGAGAGTACATTTGGTTTGTCCTGTTCCTGGACAACTTGTATGGACGAATGTCTGACGTTGCATTTATAATTACATAAATTGATCTCTATGAACGTATCATCTGTTTGGTGGTGGAGAAGACAACTTCTCTTTGCTTAACACCATTTCCTAAGACATATGAGCTCATGAGTTATACGTTTGTAGAGATCAGTTATTTGATCAGGGAATGACAATGTGGCATTCAAAGTGGAATGTGCTATGTGAAAGGTAATTGCTACCTCAGGCCTCATCAACGGAAAATGGCTTAAACAGGGCATGCTGTGAGGCTAAGTGGGTCACAAGCATTAGGGTATAGTCATCACCTTTTTAGATAACCCTCTATATGTCGAGTATGTTGTGTATTCTAAGAGAGCTCTCTGATAGGTCGGTAACGACCGGGGTGATGTCATATTCGTTCTATCCACCATCAGGCGGGTCTATAGGTAGGTCGATCTTACCAGGTGCAGAGGTTTCGAAGACGTCAATCCTCGGTACATCTCTCTAGAGGTCTACTGTACGAAAGGTAGTCCCTTACCCGCCATTGTATGGAATCCATTCTTCAAACGAGCCTTATAAGAGTTTTGTTTATAGAGCCTAACATATCCGAAATTTAATAATGGTAACAATTTCGGCTAAGATTAATAAGTTTACTTACAAATGTTTTCAAAAGAATATCATTAAAAATAATATCAAATGATTTTTCATAGCAAATGTTCTGGTTATCATAAGGTAAAAACATGTTCCATGTTTATTTGCGACGTGGTCTTATGAGATACTCTTTATTTTCAAAATGTGTATTTTGAGTTTCTCACACCAGTCTTATGACTGACCCGGAGTTTATTTTTTTTTCCTTTAAACTCTAGGTGCCCTAATTTTCCTGGACAGCCTAGTAGTCGGGTTTGGTTAGAAGAAATCTGGATGGAGCTCGAAGCATGGAATTATAAGATTCTTCTAAAGATTATTATCTGTATCCACTACACTAGTGTATTATTGTATTCTGCATTTGTAAGGATGGATATTTACAACTGTCTATGTTTAACTCTAATCAATATAAGAAAACTTGCCAGTTATAGCATTGCCTTATAGCATCGATAGTCTACTTGCTATTAGTAATGTTATAAAAAGAAAATAATAACAAATTACAACGCTATAAGATGAACCATATAAATTTTAGTCAAAGGCGGGCACCGTATTTTACTTGGCGGATTAAGGCTGCATATTCTCAGATCTATTTTCTTTTCTAGGGAAATCCCTAAATTACTCCCCCACCACTTCGATTTCATAAGAAAACTCCTAAATACACTCCCCTACTTCATTTCGACTAGCTTGCTCCTGTTCGATTATTACGCCGTTAACTCTTGTTCACTCACGCAGCTCGGCCATGGTCGATATTGATCCATGTTTGATTTTCATTCTTAGATTCTGTTCTATTTCAACGTTATCTTAGTTGGCTTGTTCAATATGGATTCTATGTTTTTATTCCCAGCTCGGTGGTACCATGGATGGTAATTTGATGGCAAGGGCGCCTGCACTAAAATCCTACAGGCATCATCAGAAGGTCCTGAGGAAAAAGCGGTACGACCGTCAAAGGCATGTGTAACAAGATTGCCAAAGGCATGTTAGTTGATATTGAAAATAGTTTTTAAATATCACAATTATGGTCCGATCCTACAGATATGGCTTTGATGCATATGTTCTGACTTTTGCAGGTTGCCTGATGAGTTCAACGATCCTAATTTTTCAACCGTTACTATACAGAGATGTCTCTTCTATGGTATGATATGCTTGTGGAGAATGTATCAGATCCATCCAATATTGAATTTGCACATCATATGGTATGTTAGTTTGATTGTTAAGTTGTTAATTTTTTTACCTTTATATGATATATAAGTTTGAAATTTAGACTAGATTTCAGCGTACTACTACAGATTGTAGCATAAAACTGAAGGTAAAGAAACATTGAGTTAAATAATATATTTTCATAGCTTTATGATTTTATTTTTTTACATAGTTTACTGAAAAATTCAAAATCTTTAAAAACATCCACTAGTGGCACCTTGTTTGTGAAATAGGTCAATGGAAGAAGAGATAGAGTCAAGATTTAGGCATTTAAACTGGAATCTAGCAATGCTTCAGGATACAGTGGATCAAATGATTGGAATCCATGAATTACCGCAAAATGCGTTGCCCCATGGTATGCTCTAAATAAGCAAAAATTTTGTTTTCAAAATATTATTTGCAAGATAGACTACAAGTTTTCGTTCCAATGTTTTGATTACTGCAGTAGATTCCAGTTTTATGTCGTTTTTTTATAGGTTGATCATTTTGTCATCTTTGTCTACTTATAGTATACTTCATTTTTGTTAGAGGATAAGTTGGCTCTCAAAATAAATATTACAGGCATCTAACCAATTATTATATGTAATAAATACTTGGAAATTGATGCTTGTTAAATCGAACATGTTAGAGAAAATATCTTTATAGGCTTGTCGTATACTATTTCCAGTTGCAAAGGATACTGTGTATTGCTTTTTTTCATAATGCCTACTGATGTACCTTTGTGTTATCAAGGAATGGCTGTCAACTCCTTGGAATTAAAAAGATGGTGTAAGAAAAGTCTTTCTCGAATAAGTTATAAAAATTAGGTCCCTATTTTTAAATTTTGGCTAATTTATACCGCTTTTGCCTCTGAAAAGGATGCTAAGTTGATTTTCTGAAAGAGGACAGTTTGGTAAAAAATAACAAAATAGAGACCTAATTTACATGGGTTTATGAGCAGAGACTTTTTGTGCATGAGCTTTGAAAATATGGACCTTTTGTCCAAAACCCCTTGTTGATTTTGTGCATGAGCAGAGACAAGTGTTATTATTCTGCACTAGTTCACTGCTTTTTATTGTTAAGATATACATATATTCTTAGTTCCTCAATAAGGATTAACTTGTTGATTTTTATCAATTTTCCCCCTTTAATATGATGATATATTAATGGTAACTTGTTCATAAGTCATCACTACAACAAAAACAGCCTTTTGCAACTGCCGAAAACAGTTGTAATAAGTCTATTACAACGGGCAGTCTTCCGTCGTTATATCCGCAGATGTAATAGAGCCCTATTGTTTTACAACCGTTTTCAACAGTTGTAAAATAATTTTTTACAACTAACTGAAGCAGTTGTAAGAGACTATTTACAACTGCCTAAAGCAGTTGTAAAAGATTTTTTACAACTGCTACTGGTCGTTGTAAAAGACTTTTTTATGACTACTACTGCCCGTTTAAAAGACTTTTTTTACAACTGCTTTAGGCAGTTGTGATAATAAGAATTCAAAATTTAAAAATAATAATAATTTCTGGATACATTTTGCCACTAAAGAAAGCAACGGATAAGCATAAATAGTAGAACAAAAATAACAGTACACTATAAGTAATCCAAACATTACAATATTATTATCTACAAAACTAATATATCAAACTAACCAAATAACCGAATCAGAGCAAAACAAAACAATACATTAATTTTTTAAATCTCTCATACATAACGATCATTTTATGCCAATGATTAGGTTACATTTACCTTTATGTGCCAACATATTTTGATACAACAAAGTAGGTATAATTTAATTTTAAATGTAATGCCCAAACAAGTACGTGCATTGATTACCAGAATAACGGATATCAGCATTGTTGGAGGTTTTTCGCTCTGATCGGGTCCAAGTCTCTCAAGTCGAGTAACTCCAACAGATCCCACTTGTATAAACCTTGTGAGAAAATGCAAAATAAGAATACAATTACTAATAAATTGTTTGCTCTATATTATTTAAATCCAACTACTAATAAAGAAATTGGGAATAATACAGATGCACGATATGTGAATAATCCATGTCATGGTATTTTTCATGTTTGCTATACTGCTTGTAGTACTGCATAATACAGATGCACGATCTATGAATAATCCATGAATACTGTTTATAAGTTTCTATTTTTTAAAAAGAAACACAGTAAAATAACCGTTTTATATTTATCATTGATAATTCTTCATAGTAAAATCAACGAAAACAAATAACATCATTAAAGTATTGTTTATTTCAATGTTTAAGACAATTCATTTCCCCTTGAAGTCCGAGTGAGAACATTCTACAAAGTTCTTGTGATCTTCTCACAACTTGAACTTTCTAAATATCTACTTAAACTATAAAAATATATCATAATGGTTAAAAATGTTTACAAGACAGTATAAAGAATAATATTAAGTTTGATATATAAATAACTGAACAAAGTAGTAGCTTTGCAGGTGCGTTGTTATGTTCCCCTTGTGTAAATAGCGTGTTATGTATCAAATGTGTGTTTTGTGCAGATGACATGGATATTTCTGAACCAAATCCAGAAGCTTGAAAAGAAGGTTGGGCTGTAAGAATAACTGATTAGAATCATCATAGTTATAATTTATGTTGACAGAAAAATGACCCTTTCAATAAGATTTTGAGACTGGCTTGGTGCATCTGGAAGGCGAACTGACCAATATATGTATATTTTGGTTTCTTTGTGTGGTGTTCTTGAGCAGGTTATAATAGGGATAATAATTATTTACTGTCTTATGGGGACATACTTTGGAACCTTTGGGATAGGAAGAAGTTTCCCTTCCCAATCTCTTTACTACATTGTCATGGTTTGATATGAACTTGCGGCTTATTTATTTATTATTTATTTTTTTGGGCTCAACCAGGGAGCATTATCTTTCTTTTTTCATCAATGCCCACTTATCAGATTATTGAAATCACATTAATCAATGCCCAATTAAAAAATTAAAAATGCCCAATTAAAGTTGTGCAAAAAAAGTGTAGGTAGTACCATATTCAAATATTTGTTTTGTATAGTAGATAAAAGTTGTGCAGAAAAAGAAAAAAAAAGCAATAATCAATTTCTTATCGCAATTGATTTATTTCCTGAGTTTCAAGCTTTTTTCTTAAAAAAAAGAATGATAAAGGAAAAAAAAGAATTCAGTTAAACAATATTATTACATGTATAAACAGTTTTACAGTGCCTTGTGATTGTGAGCGAGGGGACAAAGAGCTATGGGCATAATGATATTGACATGTTTCCCGTGTTTAATTTTTTCTTCCAGTAGTTAGGTAATTGCATAGTAAAATATGTAAATATATTATCAGACTCTTTACGCTACATTAAAAAGTAGTTTTTCAAATTCATTACCAATAAATATTCAATTATTAAAAGCAGTACAAGTAACCGACAGTTTTTGAATTTTGCCTGCCTTTGTTTGGTAACCTTACTACTTCTTCCCATAATGCCCTTCATCAAGCTGCCATTACGATCATCGTTATTATCAATACTAGCTAACATCAAGAATGAACCATACTCCTCTTTCCTCTCCATCACCTCTTTTGATATTATGTCCATTTTCCTCTTCAGTAGATCGACATTGACAACTTCTCTTTACCAAAATAAATTCTCATGTTTTTTAATTCTGGTGTTTTTCAATTTAAATAAATCAAATAAATACTACTGCATAAAAATCTGAAAGCAATGCAAATCCACTAATTCATACCTATGCAATCTGATTCGAAGTCTACGAGTCTTTGCGGCTACGGACCGCCTAATTAGAGTCGCATCTGATTCGAATTGCCGCGACACCGCCTAGTCGTCATCGCAGTCGAGTCGCCACCATTGTCGAAGTCTAGAGTCGCGCCAATTATGTGATGTGTTTGGGCAAGCTACTGCTCTGGCCTTTCCTAAGTCGTGAATCTAAATCATGTCTCCCTCGGCGGGATGCAACATACGGGAAACTTGGGGATTTCGTGAAACCCTAAAATGGACGTGGGATTTGGAGAAAGGGGAAGCAGTGGGGAAAATTTTAATTAAAGGAAAAGCGGGCATAGTGAAATATATTAGTGAGCCCTCCATAAAATTGGGTTACCGCTTCTTTTTTAACTTTAAAGTTTGTTACTTTTGTTTAATTAAAGCTAATGAATGTAATTAAGGTTCAAATAATATATTTCAGTGTTTTCGGATACTATACATAACACTATTTTTTGTAGTGAAGGATTAATCACTCTCGACAATTAAATCAATTATGGTATTACATGTAGCGTCGGTTAAGTCACTTAAGTATAGGGGTGTAAATCGGTCGGACCGGACCGGATATAGGTGTGTTCAGTTTCTGTCCTAAATGAAATCGGACCGGACACGGACCGGACGAGATTTATGATCGGACAAATTTTGTTGTCCTAATTCATGTCCTAAATAAAATCGGACGGACACGGACGGACACGGACGAACATTGCTATTTACTTCATATTTTATATTTTTAATATAGTTTCTACCAATTATATTATTTTTATCAGTATATATACTGAAGAATAAGCATTTTAATGATCTTTACTTAATCAACCAACCAAACAGTTGTCATAAATATTTTGAAGAACATAATGGATATACCGATTTATAAGAAATTCGAACGAATTCAGACGAATTCGAACGAACATCGGTCGGACAAGGTTTTTTTTCGTACAAATTTTGCTGTCCTAATTCATGTCCTAAATGAAAATCGAACGAACTCGGACGGACCTATTTCAGCCACGGACGCGAACGGACATCGGACAGTCGAACAAAATTTACAGCCCTACTTAAGTATTTGCTCTGACTTTAAAGTTCATTCATGGTAAGAAATAGAGAGAATGTTGCTAAAATTTTGCAAAAGGGGGAACTAACTCGTATTCTGAAATTTTTAATATTTTATAAATTTTAAATATATTTAAAAAAATTATTTTTTATTTTTGAATTTCTAAAAATATCAAAATTTTATAAATATATAAAATTTAATTTAGAAAATTTCAAAATTTTAAACTTTTTGAAATATTAAATATAATTATCAACTATAACTATTAAATACCAACAACAAATATTACTTTTTAATTATTAAAGATTACTTATTAATCATTAATTATTAAACTTAATTATTAAATAGTAAATATTACATATTAGTCTTAACTATTAATTATTACTTCTTAATTGATAATAGCAACTATTAATTATTAATTATAAATAATCATTATTAGTTAGTAAATATTAATTATTATTTTATAATTATTAATTATTTAATAGTAATTATTTAATATTAATTATTAATTATCAAATATTAATTAGTGATTATATTTTTATTAATTATTCTTCTTAATTAATAAATATTAAATATTACTTCTTAATTATTAATATTAATTATTAATTATTACTTCATAATTAATTAATAAAAGAAACTATTATTTATTAATTATAAATAATCAATATTAATTATTAAATATTAATTATTATTTATTAGTTTTTAATTATTTACAATAATTATTAATTATTATTTTTATTTTTATTAATGATTACTTCTTAATTACTAAATATTAATTATTACTTCTTAATTATTTATATTAATGATTGCTTCTTAATTATTAATATTAATTATTAGTTATTAAAAATTAATTTTTAATTATTAATTATTAATTATTTAATAATAATTATTGATTACTATTTATTAATTATTATATTAATTATTAAGTATTGAATAATAATTATTAACATAAATTATTAATAATAATTATTTCATATTTCAAATTAATTATTAATTGCTATTATTTAAAATAATTATTATTTATAATTAATTTTTTTATTAATTATTTAATTACTAATTAAAAAGTATTATTAATTAATTATATTAATTATTTAATTATTACAACGGACATGCAAAAATGTTGTAATGGACATCTATTACAACTGACGAAAAAGAAAAGTTGTTAAAAATATGCATCTATTGCAACTGGCAAAAAGAAAAGTTGTAATAAACATCTATTACAATTGGCAAAAAATAAAAGTTGTTAAAGATAGACATCTATTACAACTGGCAAAAGAGAACGGTTGTAATCGACATCTATTACAATTGGCAAAATAAGACAGTTTTTAAAAATAAGTTTATTACAACATTATGAAAAAAAGAGTTGTAAAAAATCTTAATTACAACTGACATTTTGCGACAGTTGTAAAATTACAGTTGTAATAGAGTATTTTTGTTGTAGTGCATGCACTTTCTATATATTTTCTTCATATACATTTGTTGATAGTTGGTACTAGTTTCTTACTTGACATAAAATCGTTGTTGCAATTTTTTTTAAAATATCCATCACCGTGTGATCTCATTATTCCTTTTATTACTCCAGGATAGAGATCGACACAAAGCTACCTTTTGTAGGAGATCAGAAATGGGTCATATATTTTTGTTCTTTTAATATTCCTATGGTTCTTGGAAAGACATGTTCAATTATTTGTAGTGCTTGAAACTTCTTCCATTTTACAATGCCAAGAGGTATGGTGGCAGGTACAGAGCAGATAACTGGTTTGGTTGGAAGTTATATTTGTTGTGTAAGGTATATTTGTTCAATATTATAGCATACTAATTTTATTTTTCATTCCAAAGCTGAATCATTAGTATTCAAAATGTATAGGAACTATTTATGCTTTTCCCTTTTAGTGATATTAGAAGGCCTCAAATTATATTATGCTCATTAGGAAAAAACATATTATTTATGATCAAGAATGTTTTTAGTTGGGTTTTGCAACTCATTTCATTATTTAAAAAACCCCATGAAAGATGAGAAGTACCCAAAAATTCCACTACTACTAGAGAATCGTTCCCATAAGTAGAATTTGGAATGGGGCCTTGTAACATCTTTTTGGGTGTTATGACCATAAAGCAGTGCAAGTATCAGCAAACATACTAACTAAGAAACCTGAAGGTCAAATAGTTCCACTATAATTTTGTATAATATACATATATAGTACTAATTTATATACATATATTATAAAAATTATACGTATAAATCATATATATACTATATACATTATATTATGTAAATTATATATTTGTAAATTATGCACATATATATTAATTGATATATATATATATATATGTGTGTGTGTGTGTGTGTATGTATGTATATGTGTGTATTGAATTATATGAATTAATTATATTATGTGTAAATTACGTATGAATTAATATAAATTAACTAGTTTTATCAAAATTTAACTAAGTTGAATTTTTATAAAAATTAATTCAGTTTACAAATGTGAACTTACTTTTAAAAAAATAGCTATGTTAAGCAAGTTTTATTAAAATTAAATGCATTTATAAAAATTAAACAAAATTTATAAAAAATATGTTATACAAATTTTTAACTAAGTTAATTTTTATAAAGAAATAACCAACTTTATAAAAAATAATTAAGTTTTATAAAAATTTATAAACCATCATAGCTCACTAATTAAACTAATAATTTGAACATTTCTTCTTCATGATGCTTTGTAGCCTTACATCTACCACTGTTAACCATTTGATAGTACTACAATTTACAGTTTAATGGTATTGCAGTTTACAGGTTACAGTTTAATAGTACTACAGCCTATAATGTGTTTGCACAAATTTGTATAGTATATCCTTCATGGTTATATTTTGTATTTTTATCCTTCCAATGGTAAGATTGTCAGGGATTTATGCAGAAAATTTCATGGATTAATATGTATATGTACTCTCTATCATTTTTTTGGCTAATTGAACAGATGTCAGTTTATGTTTTTTTTATTCTACAGATCAACTTTGGTAAACGTAGCTTTGGTTTTATGTCTTTATCTATGTTAGTTTCTGTCATTTCATTAACAGTTTAATTTGTTAGGGATTTTTGTGGAAAGTATCACAGATCGATATGTACATGTACTCAACCAATCGGTATGAGCTGCTCTGGTTTGGCTAATTGGAAAGATGTCTAATTGAAATATGGATCAACATAAAACTGTTAATCATTTTCTACATACTGAATAAGTGATGGATTAATATGTCATGCACTAAGTGCAAGAAAATTATTTACTGCTAATAGAGAATATGAACTGAGAAAGATATTCAAGATTTGAATAAGAGAAGTAATTTGTATTCAATATTGAAACAGAGAGTATTTTGTATATTACAGAATTGATAATAGAAATGGTTACATTATTGTTCTATATATAATAGAACAGAGTGGGCTAAATATGCAAGGCCCAAACAGATATAAAACAGACCCAAAAGACAATGGCTCAGATTAAATAAAGTAAAGATCAATGGATGAGATTGCAGGCAGATTGAATAAAACAGAACCGAGAGCCTCCAGCCTCCTTATCTCATTCATTTTTCCCCCCTCGAACCCTATCCCGATATCTTTAGGGTTAGGGTTTGTGAAACTACTCGAGTGATACTCGGTTTTCTTTCCTCTCTTCATCTGATTTGAGTTATGCTGCTTTATTTCTAGAAGGCTTGAGTTGTCTCGAGTAGTTGAGTTGTTTTGAGTGACAGATTCGACAGCAAGGTTGAAGCTTTGAGGCTGACTTTTCCTCAGATTGTTGCTTTGTGAAGAGTCGGAAACTCTGAGTTGAGAAGTGGCTGTATTTTCCTTGATTCCTAGTTCTGATCTGAACTTTACAAAGTTCTTTTTTGACAGAGATTTGGTGAGTGTATCTGCCTTCTGATAGGCAGCAGGTATGTGATTAATTTGCAGTTTTCCTTTTAGCACTTGATCTCTGACGAAATGTAAGTCAATTTCGATGTGCTTGGTCCTTGAGTGTAATATAGGATTCGCTGCCATGTAAACTGTGCTTTGATTGTCACACCAAAGTGTTGTTTTGATATTTGAGTCAAGATGTAGTTCCTTTAATAGTGATTGTAACCACATTACTTCGGCCACGGCACTTGCTACACTTCTATACTCTGCTTCAGTACTTGACCTTGAAATGGTTGGTTGTTTTTTTGAACTCCAAGATATTAAGTTTTCTCCAATGAATATACAGTATCCAGTGACAGATTTCCTGTCATCTGGATCTGTAGCCCAGTCAGCATCTGCATATCCTGTTAGGTTGAGATTGTTGCTGGCTTTAATTGATAAACCATGATTTATTGTCCCTTTTAAATATCTGAGAATCCTCTTGGTTGCCTTCCAGTGCTCATCTAGTGGATTCTGCATAAATTGAGAGAGTTTGTTAACACTGAATGCAATGTCAGGTCGTGTTATAGTAGCATATTGTAATGCTCCTATAACACTTCTATATTGTTTAATATTATCTATGACTTCTCCCCTGTTTTTAGATAAGTTCTGATTGCTTATCATTGGAGTAGACATAGTATTAGCTCCATCCATATTTGTTTTGGCAAGCAGTTCAGATATGTACTTTCTTTGACTCAGTATTATTTCTGACTTTGATGTTTTGTTCACTTCAATTCCCAGAAAATAACTGAGATTTCCAAGGTCTTTAATTGAGAATTGCTTGTTTAGATAGCAGATGATTTTGTCTATTTCATCCTGATTGTCACCTGTAATAATTAGATCATCAACGTATATTAGTATGTAAATGGTTGATGATTGTGTAAGTTTTATAAACAAGGAAGTATCTGATTTGGTAGACTGATATCCTATTGCCATTAAGGTTGATTTCAGTCTATCAAATCATACTCTTGGTGCTTGTTTAAGGCCATAAATTGCCTTATTCAACTTGCACACAAGGTTTTTATTCTGCTCATAACCAGGTGGTTGTTTCATGTAAATCTCTTCTTCCAAAACTCCGTTTAGAAATGCATTGTTGACATCCAACTGCCTTATATTCCAACCTTTATATAAAGCAATAGAGAGAATGAGCCTTATAGTTGTATGCTTGACAACTGGAGAGAATGTTTCTGTGAAATCAAATCCATACTGTTGGGTATACCCTTTGGCCACGAGTCTGGCTTTATATTTGTTTATGGTGCCATCTGGATTTCTCTTTATCCTGTATGTCCATCTGCAACCTACAATGTTTTTGTTTACAGGTGGGCATACAAGATCCCATGTTTTGTTTTTTATAAGAGCATTATACTCTTCATTCATTGCTGTTTTCCAGTTGCTGTTTATTGCAGCTTGTTCATAGGATGTTGGTTCATCTGTATTTGAGTTGGCCATATAAGCTTTTGGTTTGAAGATGCCACTTTTGGCTCTTGTTATCATAGGATGACTTGGTCTGACAGAGACTTCAGTGTGAGGTAAGTTCTCTGTTGTGTCTTGATTTGAGTTGCCTCTTGAATTGTCTTGCTGTTGCTCGTTTTCACTTATTGTGTTGGATGATTGTGCAGGTGGGTGACTGGCATGACTGAGATCATCTGTTCCTTCATGATCTTGTTGGGCTGACACTGAGGGATTTTGATGATTATCAGTAGTCCTCCTTGTCTCTGCTGAAGTCTCATTCTCATGATATATAGGTAACTCAGGTATAGAAATATAAGGATTGTAAACTTTGCTTGTGGTTTTCACTTTAGAATCTTTAAATGGAAAAATACTTTCATTGAAAACAACATGTCTACTGATAAACAGTCTTCCATTATCATCAAGACACTTATATCCTTTTTGATTAGTAGTGTATCCAAGAAAAGTACATGGTTTAGATCTAAAGTTTAATTTGTTACTATTGTATGGTCTCAAGTATGGAAAACACAGACATCCAAAAGTTTTTAAGCTGTAGTAATCTGGTTTGACACCTTGTAACTTTTCAATGGGACTGATATTTTCTAAAGTTTTGGTTGGCAGTCTATTTATAAGATAGACTGCAGTATTAAAAGCTTCAGGCCAGAATTTTAGGGGTAAGTTAGCATGGGCTAATAGACTGAGCCCTGAATCAACTATGTGTCTGTGCTTTCTTTCACTTAGACCATTTTGCTCAGATGTGTAGGGACAGGTAGTCCTATGAATTATTCCCCTTTTTTCAAAGTAGTCTTTGAGGGTTTTATATTCAGTTCCACCATCAGATTGAATGATTTTAACATGAGAGTTTAATTGCTTTTCAATCATAGTAATAAATCTGATCACAACACTATGTGTTTCAGATTTATTCTTTAAGAAATATATCCAAGTGTATCTTGTGTGTGCATCAACGAATGATATATAGTATTTATATCCATAATCAGTACATATTGGTGCTGGTCCCCAAAGATCAGTGGCAATAAGTTCAAGGGGTTTAGAGTACTTGATTAAGGAGTCATTAAATGGTAGTTTATGACTCTTACCCATTTGACAGTGTGTGCAAACATAAGGAATAGAAACATCATTATAAGATATACAATTTTCAGTAATAATTTGTTTAACAACTTTAACACTTGGATGACCAAGTTTGCAATGCCAAAGATCAAATACTCTATTGCAGTTTGTCTTTTCACATTGATTACAACAAATTTCCCTTTTTGTGGGACTTGTATAGCTGACAGATTTAAACCTATAAAGTCCATTTGCAGCATCACCCTGCAATAAAATGTCCTTAGTTAGTATGTCTCTAACAAGGCAGTATTTAGGGTAAAATTCGAAGTAAACTTTGTTATCATTAGCAAATTGAGACACACTTATGAGATTTTTCTTGATCTTTGGAACTCTTAACAAGTTATGCAAAAATAATTGTTTCTTTCCTTTGATAAGAGCATTACCAACATGAGAAATTTTGATGCACTTACCATTCCCCATGCAAATTGATTGTTTACCTCTATACTCCCTGTTGCCAAGATTCAGATTGTCTAGATTATTAGTTATGTGGTTTGTAGCTCCTGAGTCCGGATACCAGCAGTCATCTTGTACATGATCTTGTTGAGTGTTTTCACTTGAATTGTTGTCCTTGTTGTCTGTATGATTACTTGATTGAGCTACATTTGCACTGTAGTTGTTGTTTCTTTGATTACCATTGTTTTGATTGTTGTTGCTTTGATTAGCATATCTGAAATAACACTTTACTGTAGTATGTCCAATTTTCTCGCAGATCTGACATTTTGGTCTGTTACTGTTGTTATTCCATCTGCCTCTTCCTCTGGATCTATTAGAATGGTTTCCTCTTTGTGATGATGTTTCACCCTTGTTGCTACTTTGATTCTTGCTTTTGGCATTGACTGTATAATTGATTGCGAAATCTGAATCTTGAGGTTTCTTGTTATCAAGTCTAGCCTCATGAGCCTGTAGGATAGAATGAACATCATCTATAGAAGGTAAAACTTTGTTAGATGAAATAACAGCAACCACTGCTTCATAATCATCACTTAAGCCATTTAGAATGGTTAAGATTTGCTCAGAATCAGACACTTTGTGTCCTCCTGCTTCAAGAAGATCACAGATGGTCTTGATCTTGTATAGATACTCTCTCATTGAGCAGTTGTCTTTTCTTATGCTTTGTAGCTATCTCTTGTGATACATGACTTTGGCTGCAGATTGAGTGTTGAACACTTTTTCTATTGTAGACCATATTTCACTTGCAGATTTACATCCTATAACATGTGACAAGAGATTTGTGTTTATTGATGATAGTAGCCATGAACATATTAATCTGTCCTGCCTGTGATGTTTGATGTAATCTTCATTGCTAACAATTCTGTTTTCTCCCTCAGTAACGCATTTTGGTGGAGTTGGTATTGTCCCAAGAAGAAAGCCTTCGAGACCATATCCCTGAATTGCAGTTTCAACTTGCAGTTTCCACAGCAAGTAGTTGTTCTCGTCTAAATGCACTGTGATAAGTTGACTTTGAGGGCTTGTAACAGTTTTGATTAACTTTCCTGTTGCTTCAGCCTGCTGATCATTATTGGCGTCGCCTGAGACTGCTGACTGATCATCTGCCATGTTGATGATTCTTGATTCAGAAGATAAAAAAGAAACTTTAAAATAGATTCAGGAATGAAGAGATCTTTCAAGAAACTGAGTATAACAGGTACGATGCAGCCAAGTCTAGATGAGGAAGATTTTCTTCTGATAGTTCTTGGCGTGGCACTGTCCTTTATTTGCTATTTGATGAGATTTCTTCTTTCTGGTTTCTTGAATCTGTTCTCTGACTTCTTGAATTTGTTTTCTGAGTTTCTTTTCTTGAGTTGCAAAAGAACAGTATGCAGCCAGTGTAAAAACTTGGCAGGGCAACTGTTAATACCCAAATGATGATATCTTAACTGATGGGTAAAGAATTCTTCAAATGATGAAAAGTTTTTTGATGATGTATTATCCTATCTTTTCTTCTTGATATCGTGAGAAGCTGTTAAGCTAACTGGTGCTCTGATACCATAATAGAGAATATGAACTGAGAAAGATATTCAAGATTTGAATAAGAGAAGTAATTTGTATTCAATATTGAAACAGAGAGTACTTTGTATATTACAGAATTGATAATAGAAATGGTTACATTATTGTTCTATATATAATAGAACAGAGTGGGCTAAATATGCAAGGCCCTAACAGATATAAAACAGACCCAAAAGACAATGGCTCAGATTAAATAAAGTAAAGATCAATGGATGAGATTGCAGGCAGATTGAATAAAACAGAACCGAGAGCCTCCAGCCTCCTTATCTCATTCATTTTTTACTGCTAGTTTCATAATTCAGCTTCCAAGCCTTTAAAAAAATTAATAATAGGTATTTTCAGGAGCCTTTTCTATCCTTTTAAATCAAAAACTAATTTAATATTCTTTAGGTACTTCCGGCATGCATCTAAAGAAATTTTTGTTATATCCAGAGCATTGGCACAGTTTATATCAGTAAATAGGTAAGTCTATGCATATAGTTTTGAGCAATATTCATTCTTCGACTTTGAATAAGTTTCTTAACTGGGTTTTAGACCCATTCTCTGTGCATATGCACATGATGATGTTAGTGTTGGATCATGATTCATTGGACATGATGTAGAACATGTTAATTTAGCACAAATATTTATCATTTGTCGAGAATTTAGCACAAATACTAGAATATGAGAGCGGTGGAGTTTTGATTGCAATCGAGAGGGTTCCCGAAGGTTTCTCTCTCATTTATTACCATGGAAAATTATAAACGACTTGCTTAAGGCCTAAAAGTATTTTAACAAAATCTGAAGTATTAAAGCATGTGGCTGCAAAGCAAAGACACGACGTTCGTTTTCTTATGCCATTAAATTTATGTTGTGTCATCGAGCAAGCGATCTTATAGTTTTGCGAGTCACTGATTTATATCTTGTACTTACTATATAGGCACTTAATCAATACATAGGCTAGCTGAAGAAAACTATAGAGCAGCTGAAGTTTAATCTGGCATGTAATGATACTTATATTTTGTTTAAGAATTTATTAGCTTATAAGCTTTTAATTAATATACCTTATTTGTGTTACACACAGTACGTGAGCACATGCATGCATGCACGCTTGAATAAACCTTTTTTTATGGGGTCATTCTTATTTTTTTGCTATTTTTGTATCTCATTATCCTTAGTTTGCTCTTAGTATTTTTCTACAATCATGACGACAAACCACTACAAGGAGAAGACTCTTTACCGTCGGCATATAGCCGACTCTAGCCGACTCCGGCCGACTCGAGCCGACGCTATATGCTGACGCTATATAGCTCGTCGCGAAGTGATATGGTGACGGGAATGGGGACGGGTCCGTCCCCTAGTTTAGCGTCGGCTAGAGTCGGCTAGCCGACTCCGACCGACGCTAAACTCAGTCCACGTGTAAAATAATAAATGACCCATAGCCCGACCCGAGTCGACTCCAGCCGACGCTAATCTGGGTAAATTTTTCAGCATTTCTAGCAGCCATTTCTACCTTTCATCCACACAATCATATATATTCCTCAAATATACTTCACCAAACAACAATATACATCACATATATGCCCAACTAAGAACCACAAAACATCAATATACATCTCCAAACGTCCATCATCACAAATATCCATAATATTTACAAAATTCAACCAAAAGTTCATCAAATATACAAGACATTCAAAGTTCATCAGAAAACATATATAAAAACATACTACCACTCGCCCCAATCATCAGCAGCGCCAGATCCCTGTGATAGCGGTGTATTCGTCTCGTGCTCTGCCAAGTAAGCATCAATCGCCTCGTCTAGTTGCTGCTTCAATCCAGTCTTCCTCCAATCGTTCAACTTGACGACTTGTGCTTGCAAGACCGCTATTGTTTCTTCAGCCTGTTGTTTATTGTAAGCGGCTTGCGTCGTGGCCTGAATATTAATAACCACATTATCAAACACGTTTTTTTCGTTGTGCATCACATCAATATTATGTCGTAGTAAGAGATTATTCCAATAAGGTAACTCCCAAAATATACTTTGTTTGCACCAATTATGCCAGTTCGATTTACCTGGAATTTCAGTCTGTACTCCAGTTTCATGTATCTTCGGATATTCTTTAACTAGTTCATATAATTCTTCATCTGATAAAGTCGTTGGTCGTTGTCTGTTCCCTGCACTATTTACTACAAAGTTTTTCTTATCTCTTCTAAAAGTATGATTAACATGGAAAAAACATCGATGATAATCAAGCAATGAAATTTTCCTTCCATGCGGTAATGAAAATGCCCGTGTATCTTCCATGCAGTAAGGACAAGCTAGACGACCGACCGTACTCCAGCTTGAATGCATTGCGTAAGCCGAAAAATCACCAATAGTCCATAACAAAGATGCAAACATACGAAAATTCTTTTTTTGACACTTCGTATGTATCCACCCCTTCATACCATAATGTTTTCAACTCTTCGATCAATGGCTGTAGATAAACATCGATTCCTTGTGTCGGATCATCAGGACCAGAGACGACAATCGTAAGAAACATATATGGAGTTTTCATACACATCCACGGAGGTAAATTATAAGATGTAACGATAATAGGCCAAGACGAATATTTACTACCAAATTGAGAGAATGGTGAAAATCCATCTGTACATAAACCAAGTCTCACATTACGACTCTTTGCGGCAAACGCAGGATAAGTCTTATCGAAATATTTCCATGCTTCTCCATCCGATGGATGTATCAAAGTCCCCTCTTCTTGCATTCTCACACCGTGTCATCTCATATGTGATGATGTCGTAGACGACGCATATAACCTTTGAAGTCTGGGAGTGATGGGTAAATAATGCATTCTCTTGTATGAAACTTCCTTTCCTTTTTTTCTTCTTGGTTTGTAAATTTCCTCATTACATATTCTGCATTTCTTAAGATTAATGTCATCTTTCCAATACAACATACAACCTTTTATACATGTATCTATCTTCTGGTAGGGCAAACCGAAAGCAGGCATTAGTTTTTTCACTTTATAATGACTATTGCACATTAGATTATTGGGTGGCATATGTCGTTTTGCAGCTTGTACAACTGCTGTAAATCCAGCTTCTGTAAAATTGAATTTTGATTTCATAGTAATGTATTCGGCAGTTACTGACAATTCCGTTCCGCTACTACAACCTTCCCACAACGGTCTTTTCACAGAATCTAGTAAATCATAAATTCTTTTCACCCCCTCGGTCAGTTCTTCTTCGACATTTACATCATTAACTTGAACAGTAGGAAACATTGACCGTGCTGCATCTTCCACCATATCTACTATTGGATTCATCGTAACATTATTGTTATTCACCTCAGCCTCAGGCACTATAGAATTAGATGTACCAATTTTTTTTCCATGATGATCCCAGAAATAATAGTTTAGCACAAAACCGGATTTACACAAATGTACAATAACTAAATCCGGTTCCCGATAATGCAAATGTCGACATTTACGACACTGACAACGAATTTGTGTGCCGCCTTCTTCATTATTAGCTTTAGCGAATTTAACAAATTCATGTACACCATCCTTAAAATGTTTTTTTGTTAAACCTTTCGTTCCTGTTCGACTTTCATACATCCAGGTACGATCGAGAAGATAGTTGAACATTTTTCCTAATTTAAAACCATATATATATTAGAAATTTCGACAGCATTTCTTTTCTATTCCTATACGTATATAGACTTTGCATCTGAAGTTTTATGTGATTATTATCGTATTTTCTAATCTACCATAGCCTTTTGGTACTAAAGGCTTTATTGCTGTCTTATTTTCGTTTAAATTATTTATATTAATTAGAGATAGACTAAAATAAGTAAGAAGTTTATTTATAAATTTTTCCTTTAAATCATTTATATTAAGATGTTTATTGCATATAAAGCAATAAACATCCAAATAGTCGCTTCACCTAGGCGCCAGAAATAAACAGTAGCGTATCGAGGCGATACGCCCTTCGTATAATATCGGCACAACCCGAATGGACCGGCTATTGAGACTTTCCAGGTATAAATATCCAAACACATGGCGCACAGGCCAGTAAAACAACACTCGACGACCAAGTCGTCCTCACTCAATCCAAATACAAGGCGCATAGGCCAGTCAAACAACACTCGACGACCAAGTCGTCCTCACTCAATCCAAATATAAAATATAAGGAATCGATCGGGAATAAATCTTCCGATACGTGGTATTGTAAGTAAAATCCCAACCCGCATGCCAAACTTCTAAATACATTTCTTATATTTAGTCGATTAACGACATGCATCCAATTATTCTCAATTTACACTTTCACACTTTCAAATTCATACTTTCACACTTTCAAATTCCCAATTTCCAATTCACACTTTCACACTTTCAAATTCTAAATACCTACACCCAATTATTCCCAATTCACACTTTCAAATTCAACGATTTCATACTAAAAATAATCTAATACACTAAATTAGCAATACCTACACCCAATTATCATCATAATAATGTACATTTAAACCTAATTAAACAATTTAATTCGAAATTAGGGTTTAGAAAATTACCATATTCAAGAAGAAGAGGAGATTCCAGCGAGTTCTAGGCTTCTACGGCGACGAAGACGGAGGGTGACGGTTGGAGAGGGTCAGAATCGGTGATGGGGAAGAAAAAAATCGTTTTTTTATTAAGCAAAGAAAGTGAAGAAGAAGATCTCGACTGAAACCTGTATACTCGATATGGAGTCGGCCGGCATCGGCCCGATTAGTGACGGCTTGAGTCGTTTAGGGTCGGCCCGTATATATTTTTTTTAAATTCTTTTTTTACATCTATTTCGTTTAAAAAAATAAAAAACATTACTACAATATAAAAAAAATTGACATTTATTATTATTATTATTGACCCAATGATGGGTCATGATAGGTTAAATTGGTATTTTCGATGATATATGTTCGTATAATTCGAAAATTTTCGTTGTTGAAAATCTAACTCACACGACCAATCGATGCAACTTTTAGTCGATCCGTTATACAAATTTGATAAAGATGGTTATATGTAACATTTTAAAGAATTAAAATAATTTTTTAAACCATTGGATAATCAATTATGAATTTTTAAATGTATTTGGTATAATAAAATTATATAAAATAAAATATGCGGCGTAAAAATAAATTCTTTGGATCTTATGTCGATCTAAGGTATTTTGGACATGTTTCCAGAATATGGTTTAATAATAAACGAATCTGGGGTGTCGATCTTGAATTTCAAATTTATGGTCGTTCGTGGACTTTCGGACAAAAAACAGTTCGTTCGAAGGCCGAACGACCTTCAAACGAGACCAAATTTGAACCAGTGATGATTTGAAGTGTTTTAATCGAATTCGTACGGTTGGATTAGCAAAAAAATCATCGCCTACAAAATTATCCTAGAAAATGACATATTTCTTGGATAATTTTGTAGGCGATGATTTTTTTCGAATCCAACCGTACAGATTCGATTAAAACACTACAAAGCATCACTGGTTCAAATTTGGTCTCGTTTGAAGGTCGTTCGGCCTTCGAACGAAAGGTTTTTTCTCCGAAAGTCCATGAACGGCCATAAATTTGAAATTCAAGATCGACACCTCAGATTCGTGTATTTTTAAACCATATTCTGGAAACATGTCCAAAATACCTTAGATCGACACAAGATCGAAATAATTTATTTTTATGCCGCATATTTTATTTTATATAATTTTATTATACCATATATATTTAAAAATTCATAATTGATTACCCAACGGTTTAAAAAATTATTTTAATACTTTAAAATGTTACATATAACAACCTTTATCGAATTTGTATAACGGATCGACTAAAAGTTGCATCGAATTGTCGTGCAAGTTCGATTTACAACAACGATAACTTTTCGAATTACACGAACATATATCATCGAAAATACCAATTTAACCTATCACGACCCGTCATTGGGTGAATATTAATAATCAAACATGTCAATTTTATTTTTTGGCCATTTTAGTAGTGTTTTTTATTTTTTCAAATGAAATAGGTGTATATAAGAATTAGATTGGGAAAATAATTAAATAGCCGACGCTAGCCGACTCGGGCCGTTGTAGGACATCCCCAGCTGATGCAAACTTCAATAGAATTTTGCGCCATCCCCAGCCGACTCCATAATGGAGACGGAGCCGACTCTAGGCTCCGTCCCCATTTTAAAGTATTCTAGTAGTGAACACAACGGAGTATCTCATGAAAAGGAATGAAATATCTGTTGCTCAACTAAGTTACGAGAGCATGGATTCACTCAATAGTTTGAACCGTCATGTTGTAGATTTAAGGGTTTAGATTGACTAAACACCCCTTTTAGCATGTATTTTTAATCTAAAGCACTAAAGGTTTTGCCTACATGGAAGAACATTCATGCATCAGACCCACAAGAAATTCCAACCATGGCCACAATTCGAAGCCCAAAGGTTGTGGTGGATAAATTGCTCAAGAGGCAGAGAACTGACAATGGTGGAAAGTATCCGAAAACCGTTACACTTGATTTTTGGGGTACGGATAATATTAAGACGTATGGTAAGTCATTGGGTCAGGTTTTGTGGATGCTCGGGGTTAATCCGGTTGCGGATGGGCTAAGTCTGGGAAACCAGGTTCAAGGAAGGAAAAGAAGCGATACTAATTAGGTATATGCATTTCAAATTTCTTGCCATTTGCTTTTACTTTTACCACCTTGTATGTATGTGTGTGTGTGTGTGTGTATATATATATATATATATAATGTCATTATAGAGATACCGTGAGTGATAAGAAACTACATAGGAAGAAGTGCACAGAAAATAAAACTTTTGGTTTTTATACATATTAATTGCTTATATAAATTTATTATACATAGAAATGAAAGTTGTATGGTTAAACAATCAATAAAATATATGCTGGTATGTTGAATATTGGTTTTCTTATGTTATATATACGGACTTGGTTACTCAATAACAGTAGATAACTTATTGAATATGAACACTAAGATTATTATTTCACTCATTCCTCAGGGAAGAAGGGCATCGAGTTGTGAAAAGAGGGGACCTTATCGAGACAATGGCACCAAAGCTTCTTTCCACTCAGCTCATTTTAGGTGCAGAATGAGTAGGAGCTGAAGTAGTGGAATGTGCTTGTCTCATTGAAATGCCTGAATTAAAGGTGGGATACTTGGTTTCTCTATGCTATCAAATTTGATTTGCTCCATGGTTTATGAATGGTTGACAACAACTTTTATCCATTGGTGAGAAATGATACTTCCATCATTTTTGTTAGCCATAATTGAAATTAAGAAGTTTAGATTATTATTATTAGTAGAGATTTCACAAAAATAATGAATAAAATAGTCATCGAGATATATGTATGTCTATTTTAAAATACTTTTATTTTGTAAGCAATAAAATTAAGAACCATTTTAAAGAAGGAATTCAAAATGTTAAATTACTCTACCAAATTTATCTTTATATCCATAGAGCTTGAAATATCAAAATATATCTATATTTTCTTACCTATGAACACAGATTATACATAGGTTAGTGTATGAAAAGAAGTAAATCCAAGGCCATTAAACTGTAATAGATGCAATTGGATACGGGCCAAAATCTGATCCATTTGGGCCAATGACACGTCTGCTACTAACTAGTGCCAAATGTTCAAAATAGCTAAAAACACTATTTGAATAGAAAGGTAGGTAAAAGAAACTAAAATAAATAAGAAATCTACCCCTAATTGTTGCACCAATCATCATTAACTGTATGTGTCTGAGTAAATATGAATCATGCTTTACTTCTCAAATTTATTAAGAATGATGGGCAAGCATTGAGTTTAGGTAAAGTGGGCAGGTGTTAAATCAGTTTGTCATCTCATATATCCTTGTATATGCATTAAAGTGCATGGGATGTGGGATTATCATATTATTATGGAGTTTTGTTCGTTCAATTTTGGTGCACTCTAGTTTGTTTCTAGTTCATCATGGAGAAGCATGCTGAAAGGCATAGCATGAGATTGGTTTTTGGATGATTGCCTCAATTTATTGGTAAGCCCTTTGTTTATTTTATGAGTCTGTGTCTGTCATATAACATTCAATGTCATTTTTCTACATTGCTTGTTTTGACCATGTCATCACTTGTTCGTTCATTTTCAACTTCTTTCTTATTGTAAAGGAGGTTCTTTGCTGTGCTCTTAATTTATGTAAAGAGTCTTATTAATTTCCAATCAACAATAAGTCTTAACGTAAAAAAGTTTCTTAATTTTATATAAATATGGAGTTATACTAATGGAATGGTGATGGCTATGAGGAGTTCTCAGGATTGACAAGGAGAGGAGAAGCTCTTTAGAATGCCAAAAAGAAAGAATTCATTGCTTCAGTCCCAAATGTCGTGGTTGCTGCTCTTCTATGCTTCATGTAGGCCATGCTTTCATTTAACTCTTTTACATAATTACTTAACTCTTTTATAGATTTAAATCCCAATT
The DNA here is from genome assembly GCA_030737815.1 of Allium fistulosum. NCBI lineage: Eukaryota > Viridiplantae > Streptophyta > Magnoliopsida > Asparagales > Amaryllidaceae > Allium > Allium fistulosum. Next base: position 1,359,122,406 of record CM060902.1, on the reverse strand, counting down.
ATTCCCTTTACTTTGCTCTATAGGTACACAAATATTACTTTGATATATAGAAGATTGCTAGCTACAATTGCTAAAATGGTACGTGTTTATGCTTTTAAATGTGTGTTCTATCATGGAGTATATTTTAATATACATGATATGAATTAGATCTTGGTTTGATCGAGTAAATATATTGAGTTGGAGTTTACGGGAACACACTAACCTCTCAAATGAGATGTTGAAATTTTATGAAATTCAATAAGTTTATAAAAATAATCAAGTTTTACAGAAATTTAACCAAGTTGAATTTTTATAAAAATTAACCAAGTTCACAATAATTGACTATTTTTTACAAAAAATAACCATGTTAAGCAATTTTTTAAATTTCAAACACACTTATAAAAATTAAATATGTTTTACAAATATTTGACTAAGTTTTATAAAGAAATAACTAAGTTTATAAAAAAACCAAGTTTTATTAAAATGAACTAAATTTATAAAAATCAACTAATTTTAACAAAGTATTCAAGTCAACTAAGTTTTACAAAAATGAACTAAATTATAAAAATTAACCTAATTTATAAAACTTCCATATAAAAATTAACCAAGTTTACAAAAATTGACTAATTTTTACAAAAAAACTATTTTAAGCAAGTTTTATAAAAATTAAACACATTTATAAAAATTAAACATATTTATTAAAATTAACTATGTTTTACAAATTTTTAACTATGTTAATTAAGTTTTATAAAGAGATAACTGTATTTTAAAATAATTAAATTTTGTAATAGCTTAGCTAAATTAACCAAGTTTAATAAAAGTTAAATTATTTTCTAAAATTAACCAAAGTTTATAAAACTTAAATATTTTTATAAAAATTTATAAACGTCTAAATATAATCAAAATTTCATAAAAATTAAATAAATTTATAAAAATCAACTAAGTTTAACAAAAGTTTAACTAAGCTAGCTTAGTGTTATAAAAACTAACCTAATTTATAAAACATAACTAATTTTTATAAAACTTAAGTAGTTTTTATAAAACATACTAAATTTTATAAAAAATCAAATAAGTTTTCTAAAAATTAGAAAATAACTAAGTTTGTAAGAATTAATTGAGTTTAAGAAGAAATTAAATTTATAAAAATAACTAAGTTAATAAAATTTAACTAATCTTTATTAAAGTTAACCAAGTTTTATAAACATTTGACTAAAGTAACTAAGTTTGTAAAATTTAACTGTTTCAAAAGTTGATAAACATTTTTATTTGTGCAAAATTTGTAAATGAATAAACATACATTATACTGCTCGCTGGTTGCCATATTACAAATAATCAAATTTCAAATTCTGTACTTTTATGTTTAAATTATGTACATGGATATTTTAGGCATGATATTGTTGTGGCTGTAAGAAACTTTTACTGGAGAATCAACAGCTAATTACAAATGTTTATCTATTGTCTTTGTTGGTATGTATATAAAGCTAATCCAACACAATTACTTATTGTTAAACTATAGATAAGTTGTAAGCTATACATATGCATGCATGTATGTAGTTATATAATATATGCTAAACTCACGTCTTTGTTCTTGAACCGAAGACCGATCTTGGCCATCAAGATACATAAACAAAGCTTGTTCTAGTTCTCCAAGTTCGCGTGCATCCGATGCTTTGTTTCAGTTTTTGTTAGACAAAAAAATATAGATGAACTAAAATAGTTAGTAATTTTCTAATTTCAATGAGATATGATAAAGCTTATAATAAGTATATATTGCACCAATTTCAATTTTACTCATTGCCTTTAGTTAATTTTGAGGTGTCTACTTATTGCCTTTAGGGATAGGTAGATTGTCTCTTTAGAGGGAAAAAAGTATAAATGTTAATGAGAAATTGGCTTTAAGTTTGTAATTTGTACAATCATCCAGCTATTCTAACAATTTTAGTTAGAGATTGATATGTTAATAAGAGTCATTTCTTGCTAATTTAATTTGCTGAAGTTCTATTGGAGTTGTTTAAAATCCATTTTAGTCAATTAATTAGCTTAATCGGGTAAAAAATGTGACTTTAATTTGGAAGTGACATATTTTAAAATTCTTTTCTTTTGTTACTGTCTCGCTTACAAAAATATTACAATGTTAATACTATATATTTTAATTTTACAGTTTGCTTTATTTTTCTACATAAAATGTAACATTTTGTTTTAATACCAAATAATCTTCATACTATTTATAAATTCCAGACAAAAAGTGTCATTTACAGCCTTTACATATATATTACAGTGCATACTTAACTCCATGTCTTCAACATAACTAAAAATATCAAGCTCATAAAAAATCTGAAACCTTTTCCTTATTGAATTTCTCTAACTTTGTATATGAACTCTAGCACCAAAAATTTTTACTGCTTGTGTGGATTCTTGGAATTATGAAATGATGTAGAACATAATAGATTGTATGCATTAAATTTTGTAGGATGCAATGATACTTGTCGTTTACAACAAGAGGAAATGTCATATAGTTGTCTTGTATCGAACGATTTATAGTTAAAGAATGTAACAGGAGAAATCTGGCATTTTGGAATATCTTGAAAATTATATTTCATGTCTTGAAATTAGTAAGTCTTATTCAATGTTAATAAATTGTCTTAAATGGAACACAATTCATTATTCATAGTTCAATTTACAATGAGTTAAAGTATGTATAACTAAAGAACTTTTACTTACAGATGGATAGATATCATTGATGCAAAAAGGTTGGAACATGCCGCAAAAGTTATGGATTTGAAGTCACTTTGATGCCAAAAATGCATTTTGGTGTGTATGCTTGTATGTATTATTACTTTTGGTCACTAGCTACGGCCATTTCTACATTGTTTATGAAATATTATGTATTTTGATGTAAGAATATTGAGTACGATTAGAAATCTGATTAATACAATATGTTGATATTAATTGTGGTGTATATAAATTATGACCGAGTATAGAATGAAACCTGCATATGGGGAAATGCAGACAACTAGACCACAGCATTTGAAAAACACAATGAAAAAATTCAACAGCATTAGAAAAACACGGTAAAAAAATTCAATAGCGTTTAAAACACCCTATAAAAAATTACAATAGCGTTTCAGAAACACTATAAAAATGTTGCCTAACAATGAAAAATCGCTCATAGCAACACGTAAAACCGCTATAAAATAACACTCATAACACACATAAAACGCTAAAAAATATATTTTATTGGAGAAGATGAACGCTAAGAAAAATGATTTAATAGCGATTGAACACAAAGGCTATAAAATGTATTAATAACATAAGTCAAATGCTGTTAAAAACTAACTTTTTACAACGTTTACTCTACTACTACAGTATATTTCTGGCCTATAATGGCATGTTGTTACACATCGTAGTCAAAAACGTTGTTAAAAGCTTTTATAGCAATTTTTAAATGTTGTAAAAGTTCCAGTTTGTGGTAGTGGAAAAAATATTTAAAATTTCCGCTGTAAAGGTTATAAGTTGAAATAATACATGTTGTTCCATTTGTGTGAGATTTGTTCTGTATTTAATTTTCTTTCTTACCCAAGATAATCTTCCTCTCCGGCACTTGGATTTGCGGCACGTGAAACCGAGGATGTATTAGTATCGATTTCCAAGGATCGAGGAGGTGGGTCGTCTTATCTTCAGTCAAATGTCATCCAAGGTATTTTCTATATGTATTCACAAGTTTTTATTATTATGGTAATATACTATATCATTTGAATTATTCCACTTGATTTACTGATTAAGTTGTTGTATCTACATTAATACTTGATGTAGATAGAAAAATAGTTTGATTGGTTAGAAAATTAAACTACATAATGTTTATACTTTATGTATGTTTCCCATATCATTTTACCTTAGATGTATTTGAAAACACCGTGTTTCAAAGTTACTATATTTTTTCTAAGTCAATTAATAATGGATGATGCTAAAAAGTATACTAATATAATTCTTGGACTGTTGTTCCTTTAAAATATACTTGGACTATTTCACTTTTAGAACAATTTTTCTGTTCAAGGTTTGGAATACTATTACCGTACAGAATCGTGTACATATTCAGAGTTATATGTTAAAAGTATGATAAACCCTTTTGAACCTATCTCTCTTGCATTCCAACATTAATAGGCATGCTTAGTATGTAACTCTTATCAATTTAGGAATATTAATAGTTGATATTTTGTACTTTGTGTGGTTCATTTTTTGAAAACCCCGTGTGTAGCATGGGTTTGTAATAGTTTTATTTAATTAGTACATACTCCATTATCATTTCTATTGTTATCATCTTTCTTACAATCTTACACCAAAATTTAATAGTGTATAGAAGTTGGTATTTTAAAAAATGAGAAATTTTACATTCAGCGTAATTTATAATTCTATCCCAAAATATTCACTCTCATTTAAAAGTCCTCACGACTATGCATGGGTGAATAACTAATCCCTATATATGTGCTTTCTGATTTAAAAGTCCTCAGGGTTATGCATGGATGGAAAACTCATACAGGAGAGAGATAAATATTCAAGTAATTTCTAATTTCATTTAAAAGTCCTAACAGTTATGCATTGTTAGAAAATGCTTGATATATTTTAAGTAACTACTAACCTCATTTAAAAGTCTTAACAATTACACAAGGTTAGAAAGTGCTTAACATTCTTTATATAATGTTTAAAATAATGATTTTCGAAAAAAAATTCCTTTATTAATTGAAAATACCACACCGTTGTCACTGTATAAAATTCTCCATAAACCATCATCCAATCATCACTCTAAAATGGGATATATGTCTACTTAATAAAATATTATGATTATTGTTTTACTATTTTTATCTCTGTATGATGTATAGTTTCAATCAAAATTTATCATAATATCGATGATTAATCTAATTTTTGATGATAACAAAGGGGGAGAGAGGTTAAAATTTTGGTGGTTGAACAATAAACTTATTAATATTCGGGAGTTGGTTTAATTTTTCAGCAGTTGTTTGTTCCTTAGCATCTAGGTAATTATTCTCTTTTAACATCAAAGTTTTATTTGGCATTAGGACTTTTTTATTACATACATTTGTGTATGAGGAGGCTTGTTGTAAGGGGAGTATTTAAATAGAGAAGCTTGAACATGACAAATTAAACACATTTTTTGATGCAAAATCTAAAAAATATATTTTTTATCATCAAAAGGGGGAGATTATATAATATAATAGTTTATGGTGATATATATATATATATATATATATATATGTGTGTGTGTGTGTGTGTGTGTGTGTATGTGTGTGTGTGTATGGCAAGGAACAACTTCCCCTCACTTTTGCTACACCTCAAATATTTGTCATTCAAACTGTAACCCGATTAATAGTTATCTAATTAATAATTGATTAATAAACTCTAATTGTTAATTTAAAGAGTTAAAATGAGAAGTAAATTTAATTTGGATAATTGGTTTGAAATTCATCCATTTTAAAAGAATATTTCAATTTAAAATAGGAAAAATATTTATGATATAATTTGTGTTAATTTGTCCATTGAGAGTTTTAAGAATTCTAGTCGATCCGTTTGGGCAACGTTATCGACAGGGGTTCCTAAAACACTACAACGAGACATTTCGGCACTGCGATTTGGAAAGAATAATTAAAATTTGATGTTTATTTTATTTTTATTTAAGTTGGTTTGGATTTTGGCAAAATGTAATAATATTATCTATTTTAAATTTTTTAAAATAAAGTGAAAAGGATTCTAAATTATTTTTCTTTTGATTAGAATTCTTTTGTTTAGAAAGTTTAGTTAAGTGTAAATTTAACTAAATAACGCAATAACCTTTTCTTAAGGAACTTGGGCTTAGCATATCTGTAACAACCCGCAAATTCGTAACAATTAATTATCGACACTAGGTGATTAAATCGTTCGCCAATTCTTATTGGAATTTTATCGAGTTGAAATTCTTTTGAAAAATGGTTGAGAAATTGTTGGTGGGCTTTAAACTTTAGGCCCATACCTTTTTCTTTGATACCGTGATAAGGGTATTACCCGATCCCCCTTTTTTATTTGCCTTCCATTCTCATTCGAACCCTAAAAGCATACGAGAGAAATAAAAATGGCGGTCGCGATTGCTCTTCCTTCGATCTGGAAAATTAGGGCTTCGTTCCCTTTGTTCCCTTGAGCGCTCGGCTTTGCTTGAGATATTGATGTTGCTTGGCTTTGCTCGAGAAGATGATTCGTGCTTGCTTTCTGCTTTGCACGCTCCTTAGGGTTTCTGAAACTCGACTTCGGTGTGATTTCTCGTTGCTCTCGGTTGCCACGTCGAAGAAGGTGAGTTAATCTCACATCTAATTCCAGCTCCAGTTCATTCGTATTCGAATTTGATGTTTCATGGCTTTGATTTTGTGATTTTCTCGCTTTGACTTGGTCGACTTTGTACTGACACGGCTTCGGCCATCTTTGTGTTCATCCCTGTCTTCGCCTCTGGCCATCTTCTCTGGTCTCCACTTGAACATTGCATTCGTGAATGTGAGGTTGTCTGGTTGTTCGAACTTGTTCATGCGATTTCATGTATCACTGCACTGAGTGTTTGTAGATTGTCGCTGACTTGTGTTCCATTTGAGCTTGCATTTGTTACAGTATTCATTGCTGTTGTTCCCTGTACTTATAGTTGTTCGTTTGCTTTGATATTTGGTTGCTGTGCACATTTTGTGGCTTCAGTATTGAACACTGCATAGTGTACCTTTCTTGCACTTAAATGTCAGTTCCATTTGTACCATTAGTGTACTGTCTCAAGCTCGAGTGTGCACTGTCATGTGCATTGAGTTGTAGATGCATCATTGTATACGATCCCCTCTTTGGTCTTGGTTGTTTAGTTGTATGCATATGCACTGATTTGTTCATCACTAGTCTTTGCATTACCCAGTACACTCATTTCCTGTAGTTTATGTCTCTGTTTGCCTGCGTATACTTGTATTGCAGTGCTTCATCTTGTTCTCTGCATACTTGAACTGTCATTGTTTCACTTGTTCATATGCCAGTTAGCTGCTGCATATATGTGCTTTTTGATTGCACTGTCCGTAGCAGTATCATGGTGACAGCCTTGATCACTTGAGATGCCTGCTTGGTAGCTTTTGTTGTTGTCCAGTTTGTACTTGCCTTGTTGAATTTGTACATGCATTTGCCTTGTTGCTGTGACATTCTAGATTGCATTGTTGCTACTACTTGAATTTGTAGTGGTCCAATTGCCTTCTGATACTTTTGACCATTTGTATACATACATTCATGTATGTATACAGATGTATGTTCACTTTTGCACATTTATGTGTTTGCTGTCTTATATGATGGCACTTGACTTATAGCCTATCTAGTTTCATTTTGTTGTTTACTGCCACTTTTGTTCGCATTTTATTTTACAGACATTTGAACATTTTCTATTGTAAATAGTGTGTGCTGTGGTGCCATATCTATGGTGCCCTCACCTTCATACTACTCTGTTCATATAGTTGTGTCTGCACTTTTATACTTCTTCATTATTTGCCCTATTGGCTTCACTGCATCATCTGCTACCTGTTGCACTTGCTATGATGTTCATATGTACTGCCCTTGTACATGCTTCACTGCATCATATGCTACATGTTGCACTTGCTATGATGTTCGTATGTACTGCCCTTGTACATGCTTCACTGCATCATCTTCTACCTGTTGCCACTGTCTTCTTTGTAGTTGCATTCTGCCCTTGTCTTTGCAACTGTTTGCTACTGTAGCTTCATCGTGGTGGTTGCTTCGTATTCGCTTACGTCTGCTGTTGTTCGTGTTTTGCAGTTTTTCCCCTGTTGGGATTTGCTTTTTGAATCACTTGAGTTGAACCCGATTTCGGGGTTTGACCTGGTGATCATTTGTGACTTTCACTGAGCCTTTGCGTATCTCTTGCGATAGTGGCGAGGCAGTGCACGCGTGCGTGCACTGCAGCCACACAGAATCAATTGCTTTAAATTGATTTAGTCGATTTGATAAATTGTTTATTTATCTCCGTTGATGATTTAAATCTGCTGATTTTTGTTAAACACTGTTAAGCGTTATATTGACCGTTATCCGGTTTCTTTGTTTAAAGAATCGGATAGACGGGAATTATTGTGACTGTCGTCTATTTAAATTATTACTGCCTATATGCACTAATAAACTGGTTTGAATTAGACTGATCCGGGTATTATTTTCTTTTGAATGTAATACTCGGGTCAGACCGAGTATTTACAGGTTGTAGATTTTTAGCTTTGGGTTGCTGCTAGAGCTATGAAGACTTTTTATATCATTTGAAGTGGTCTTCGTCCTGTTGAAGTAGTCAGTGTGTCTGTTTTAAGATGATAATGTATTCATGTATATTAGTCGATAATGTACTTGTATATATAACTTCTTGAGTCGACAATTGTAGGTGTATCATTTGTATTGTGTCAAATGTATTGTAACTGATATCAGTTATTGTATATATGAGACTTTTCGTTCCATCTTTATTCCGCATTTATGTTATCTGTGTTATTTTTTTATATCTATTGTCCTAAACTATTATAGCCACTGTGTAGTAGCTTTGAGTTTGTATCGGTATGTCGGGTTTCCTCTAAAAATGAAATGCAATGTTTTATTATCTGACATATCGGTGCTCGCACAAGGCAATTACATAGATGGTCGCTCCTCAACAGCCTTATTCTCCGTGCTAGTTGACAACACTACACCGTAGTGTTCTTGGCTAGCGTGGGTATAGAGGTGGGGCGTCACAGCTTGGTATCAGAGCCTGGGGTTTAGGACAATTATAAAACATAACTTAGATGGAACATGTGTTACAACTATTTGTCGATGTTTTATCTCTCATCTTTACATATGACTATTTTTGACTATTAGGTATGAATTCCTAACGCTTATTCTTGTGTTTTCGGCTTTGAATTGATTTAGCCGATGTTGATTTTGTTTTAATTTGGCAAATTAAAGCCATTTTGACTTTTGGACTTTGTTCCACTTTTGTTCTATGCTATGAGTGTCATTGTGTACCTGTTACACTGTGATGAAAAATAGCTGGACCAGTTGCAAATTGAGTGATTTTGATTTCTCATTCACATCTAGTTTGAATCTCAGCGATTTTGAACTTGATATTTTGTGTTTTCCTCATCTGGATTTCCCTTCGACTTCGGTCACTTTGTTTTTGAGAAATTGCTGATTTCTTGATTTTCAAGACTCTGATTTTGTTTGCCGTTGGTTTCTTTGATAATGATGATTGATTCATTTTGTACTCGACTGCGGCTATTAATTGTTGGCTTCGACATTAACTTGATTCTTACTTTTGTTGAAGTCATTTATGCATTTCTGCTCGATTTGCTTTGTTTTTCCAGTTGATAATCGATTCTTCTTCTCTTATTAGTTGTTATCACCTTTATCGATTTTGATAACTTCTATTTCTGGAATTTTTGGGTATTCCTACTTTGATGAATTTGGAATCGAATTCTTTGGATTTTATTCACGTCTTCGAATGTGAAATTTTAGTGAATTGACTTGGTTTCCAAATTTAATCGATTCTTGATTATTTCCCCGATTTGTTGCTATCATTGATTAGCAACTTTGATGACATTTTCTTCGGGATTTTTGTGAACATACTTTCTGATTGATTCAGTATCGATTTCTTTGGATTCTATTCACATCTTTGTATGTGAATTCTTGTGATTGATTGTTTCTACAATCATTTTTGTGATTTGTCACTTCAAAATATAAAGGTTTCCTATACTAGTATTAAACTTCAAAACTCTTTCCTTAAAACGATTTCAACTCGATTTTCAATATCAAACTCGTTTATAAAACTGTTTTCCAATTTATTAGTATATACAAACCTTTACCTCATTCGTATGAGAAAATATAATTAAATGGCTTAGCAAAACGAGTGGTATGAAACGCTTGCGTTTACTTCGTCGGTTAATTGATGGACTTATTCGATTGAAACTCTTGTGACAATTTCCTAGTGCAGATCTACAATCTGTTCGTAAATATTTGAGTTAAGCAAGTGGTTATGGGACATGAAGCTAAACTCTTATATTTACTAGCTTAGTGTAATCGACACTTCCTTATGATCACGATGATCATTCTTGTGATTTAGACTAGCGATTGTGCTATGTCTCTTTGTTTGCGAGGTTAGACTAGACACCATTTGTGTGATTTCGATTCACACATATCTCTTTATCTTCAAGGTTAGTCTATGCCTCATTGGTGTGATTTCGATTCACACATATTGAAACTCTTTATGATCGATGACGATCATTTTATGGTTTAGAGCATGGGTCGTATCTATTTAGGTGCGTCGATGTTTACTTCTCGCATGGGTCGTATCTATTTAGGTGCGTCGATGTTTACTTCTCGCATGGGTCGTATCTATTTAGGTGCGTCGATGTTTACTTCTCGCATGGGTCGTATCTATTTAGGTGCGTCGATGTTTACTTCTCGCATGGGTCGTATCTATTTAGGTGCGTCGATGTTTACTTCTTGCATGGGTCGTATCTATTTAGGTGCGTCGATGTTTATTTCTCGCATGGGTCATACCTATTTAGGTGCGTCGATGTTTATTTACTTCGTGGAGCAATTCGGCTCAATAAGTCGGGGCATGGGGCGTATCTATTTAGGTGCGTCGATGTTCATCTATGCATGGGTCGTATCTTTCTAGGTGCGTCGATGTTCGACTTTTCATGGGGTGTATCTTTTTAGGTGCATCGATGTTAGACATTACATGGGGCGTATCTTTCTAGTTGCGTCGATGTTTATTTATGCATGGGGCGTATCTTTCTAGGTGCGTCGATGTTCGACTTTGCATGGGGTACGTCTTTCTAGATGTATCAATGCTAGACTTTATACATGGGACGAACCTTTTTAGGTGCGTCGATGTTCAGTTTATGGGATTGGCCATCCTCTTCTTTTGATTTCTGGATTTCTTGTGATGATTTCTGGAATTTTGTGCTTCACCAATTTTCGTGATTTCTATTGATATGTTTATCAATTTTTGTGCATTGGTGAATTCATGTGTTATTGACTTGTTATGAATACAAGTTTAGGGTATGATATCCCTTTCTATCTTTGAGAAGATTCTTGTGATATTTTCTTATGAATGAAAATTCATTGGTATTATACTTTGATGCCAGTTATTTTGATGAAATTTTGACGTGTTAACTTCAGTAACCGTCAATTTTGAAATGGATTTACAAGCGGTTCTCCCGCAATACTGATATTGCTAATTTAATCACGTGTTTTCAAAATTCTTTATTTTTAAAAAGTTGTTTCAAAAATATAAATTAAAATTGTTTTCAAAAATTTTACAGCTTACATTTTCAAAAGAACGAGGAAGCGATTTAAACCTTTCAGAAAAATCGAGGACTATGACCCCTTTCTTTTACTGATTCGCTTAATTCCGGACTTGTTCGTTTGAGAATGTGAAATGTTATTTTTAAAACACACAATTCTGCACTTTCAAGGAAACGATAAAGAGATTTAAACGATTTAGCAAAAGTACGGAGTATGAAACCATACTTTTACTACTTCGGTTAATTCCGGACTCGTTAATTGAATATTTATGACTTCTGATTATCGTTTTTGATAATCAGATATTTGTGAAATTTGATTATCGTTTGAGATAATTAAATATTTTTCGATTTTATAATCGAATCTTTGTGATTTCTGATTATCGTTTTTGATAATCAGATATTTGTGAAATTTGATTATCGTTTGAGATAATTAAATATTTTTCGATTTGATAATCAAATCTTTGTGATTTCTGATTATCGTTTTTGATAATCAGATATTTGTGAAATTTGATTATCATTTGAGATAATTAAATATTTTTCGATTTGATAATCGAATCTTTGTGATTTCTGATTATCGTTTTTGATAATCAGATATTTGTGAAATTTGATTATCGTTTGAGATAATTAAATATTTTTCGATTTGATAATCGAATCTTTGTGATTTCTGATTATCGTTTTTGATAATCAGATATTTGTGAAATTTGATTATCGTTTGAGATAATTAAATATTTTTCGATTTGATAATCGAATCTTTGTGATTTCTGATTATCGTTTTTGATAATCAGATATTTGTGAAATTTGATTATCGTTTGAGATAATTAAATATTTTTCGATTTGATAATCGAATCTTTGTGATTTCTGATTATCGTTTTTGATAATCAGATATTTGTGAAAATTCGATTATTGTTTTAGATGATTGAATATTTGCGATTTTGAGATTCGAGCTTCGTCTTTTTCTCTGACGATTCAGGTGAGTAATTTGATTTACTCACATTCAATTCGTGCAGTATGTGATTTCTGCTCTGATTCCTTTTCTTTCAATTGCTAGAACTCGATTGATTCTTGCTTTTGATAGTCGTCTGATTTTGATTCCTTGATCCCCACGATGTTTATTCTTTTGATTTGAATCAGTCGAACCTTTTGATTCGATATCTGATACTTCCATAATTCCGATACTTCCCTGTTGACCTTTGCTTTGCTTATGCATTCGACATTGCCTTGTTCTTATTGTAACATCCCGAAAATTTCGACTTTCGAAAATTCAACATCGATACTCACTTTATCGACTGCCGAGAAATCGAATGCCGGAAACCCGAAAAGTTATGGTTTTAAGAAAGAAGAAAAGGTAGAAGAAGAAGAAGATAGAAGAAAAAGAAAGAAAGAAGAACAACAACAGAACAAGAGCAGAACAGAAAACAATATCAGAATCTTACACATCGCAGCGGAACAATATACAATAGATAATTACTAGTCTTTTAAAACAAAGAACTATATCATTTTATACATACATCAATCATCAGAGTCAATATACAACTCAATACAACAATGGACAGTTATATAAACTTGTCCTCATACAGAATACACAGCGGAATAAATACTATCAGATACAAATACTACGTCTCGTCCTCCAGCTTGCTTCCAAAGCTCCAGAATATCCAGAATATCCTGATAACATAACTCTAGACTGCCCGTGTGGAAATTTGTGGGCACCCAGAGTTTAGAAGGGAACAATAAACTCCGAGTCAGTCATGGTGACTGGTGTGAGATCGTAAAACAGTTTATCTTTAAATTAAACAACAGGAAAACTTTAATGTCAATTCGCAATGCTTTTGGAAAATGAAACTACCATAAGACCTCCCACCACACACACAATGCAAACGCAGAATTGGAGGAGATTTCTTCTTATGATAGTCAAAGATGCTTACTACGCAAAATCAAATCATTTTTGATATTATTATTAGTGCATAGTGTAGAAATCATTTCGAAAGTATAATATTAATCTTAGCCAACATACGACCAGTATCGTATGCCTACTATAGCTACCATCTAAACAGTGGTGACCACCGTACGTAAATGGCAGGTTCTACAACTAATACCGTACAAGTCACGTATTGGAGTTTGGATTTCCAACAAATGGTCAGGCTAAGGAACTTCCCTTTTCCACGATGGGTACGTCCCTGGAATAGACGACCCGAGAACCTAAACGGATCTCTGCCAACACAAGGCCGGGTTACCTCTGCAAAAATAGGTAACTACTGACACGCGTATGCCATCCCCCGATCGTAACCGATCTTCCCGAGGATCCCCGATTTCCAACAAACCACATAGATAATAATGCAGCAACCACATAGGTTAAGTATCTGGGCTCCATACCATGATACCACCTCTATCCAGAAGGAATGACATACACTAAGGGGCGCTACTCCCTAGAACCTTGCTGCATCCTTCCTGTTTCGACCATTTCCGGGGTGTGAGGCTCGACGAAGTCTCGTCCACAAAGCTACGCTTTCTCAAAAAGCCCTGCTTCGGGTCAAACAAAATGATCAACCTATGATCACAAAGATATAAGATCAAACAAATGATCATATCACAAATGATCAAACACTGATCATTTCACAGCAACACTCAGTATGCCACGTTACCAAATTGGGATATATCGCTGATAAATTTCAACTACATAACCTCTGAGCTCGTACGTCTCAGAGAAGGGTGTTAAGCTAAGAGAATAAATTCTCCGCCACCAACAGAAATGTATTTGAAAGAAATCAGCTTTATATCTCAAATTGTAACGTCAGACACACAATCCATACAAGTCTGTTCCAGGATCGAACAGAACCGAAGGCACTTCTCACGAAGCCCTTGCATTTCCGGATAATTTTCTAATCACGTCCGGACTTCCCGTCACTAAGGGTGATAAAACCTCTAAATCGGAGATCAGCCGATGTAGAGTAACTCGACGGTAATCCTTCCGTTTTCAAAAATATCCGGTCTTCAACACCGGTCTTCAAATGCAATTCATAACGACGTATCACATATTCGGAATGGGTTATACGACCCCATGGTCCTTTCCCGGCTAACCCGAATAGTGAGCGTTTATTTAAAAACAAGTGTGGCATTCAATTTCATCCAATTCACAACAAATACCATCTAAAGGTAATTATCGATAGTCGGTTATTTAACTATCAATAAAGATGCGCAACATCATCAGATTCCAAATAATTTTCCAAATTATTTCATCTTCCAAAATATCTTTTACTAGATATAAAATTCCCACACTTAACCGTTTGAAAACAAATTTCAAATATTCAATTTCCACATTTCATTTTATCTTTGAAGATAAAATCTCAAAACAGTTCATTTCATATTGGAAAAGCAATTCCATACTTATTTAATAATAAGTATTTCACAAATCATTTATTTTCAACATTTGAAAATATTCGATATACTTAAATCAATATTAAGTATATATTCATTCTTTAAGAAAAACATTCTCTTTCACAAATTTATTTGAGTCAAAACGAATGTTACGTAAAACATCGTTACGACGACTCAAAATCACTAGTATAGGGATTCGAAGTTTAGATAGATATATAAATCCCAATACTACATAAAACATTTCCTTTCGGAAATCATTTACTATAACAACAGTGTTATAGTCCATCATTTCCTTATTCTTCGAAAACGTCTATTTCAACAATAAATGTTGAAATCTATGATTTCGATAATTCACACGTTTTAAAACATCTTTTAAAACAATTACTTCATTTTATAATATCGCTTTCCCGAAACATATCCATTTTATTTAATAATATATTCACTGTCCAAAATCGTGAATATACTCAATAATTACATTTCAATCTTTTCTACACATTTTATTCCAAGAATTATCCACTATCCAAAATCGTGGATAAAATTCCCTTAATAACTTCTATATTACATTCATCAAATTTGATTGATTTCAAATTCATAAAACAACGTTTATAAATTCACCTTTATATTTTCTAACAACTTCGATTTACAAAATTCTCCTTTTATTAACTTCTAAAATTACTTATCAAAATAAGTGATTTCAGATTTATAAACAACGTTTATAAATCACATTTATACTTCATAACAATTTCAACTTATGAAATCATTTCATTTAGCAATTTCTATTTATATCCCAATTAAGTGCAAAAATCCAATTTATAAGTAAATTACTTATAAATTGTTTATTCTACAACATCTATTCATTTTATAACTTCACGTTATAAATCTATTAATTTCATTCACTTATGAAATCCTTTTATACTTCTTTTTAACACTTATAAAAATTCGTTTTATAAGTCCAATATTTTGATTTACAACATATCAATTTTATAAATCTTTCTATACAAATCGTTTATAGTTATTCAAAATCCCAACTTAAACCATTTTATAAATAAATCGACTTTTATTTCAAAAACGACACTTCGGTTATATTTCACTAAAAATTATAACTTTTATAACTTTAAAATTTTACGTTTATAAATCGATTCAAAAATTCCATAAAACGTATATTTTCAAAAATCACTTTAAAAATCCTTTTAAATTAAAAGTCGTCATTTTTAAAGTTCAAAACTGAATCCGATGATGCAACAACACCAATCAGTCCATCACAACAGTCAAATATCATATATCATCATATGATAACAGAATATATCAAAATATCTGTAAATAATCAATACGGTGAGGAATCCAGTTGGATCCCTCCAACCTGTTTCCCTGCATCCACAGATGTTAGCACAATACCAATTCCGCTCCAGTACGGAATTATCGCGGTATATGGGTTTTTATAAAAATCTGCTTACTAACGGCGCAATAGGGTCTCATCCGCTATACGAGGCGGGAATCAATCAATCCAATATATACATATGCCAATATGTATATATTGCTATATATAGATATATATCCTAAAATATCTAATATCAACAATCCAAACAGTCAATCATCAATCAATAACTGTAAAAGAAAATCCACTTTCATTTGAGTGAGAAGATCTCACCGTGATTTTAATTCTGATTTCAGCGTTTATTTCGAATAAAATTAAACGCGCGTTTAATTTTACTCAAAACTTTCATTGACCCCGATCGCTTCCAATCCGGTTGCATCACGTAGTATTCGCGAATACGATTCCGACGCATTTTGTTTCATCAATTTCTGATCACGTATAAACAAGTTATAGCAGTTTGAAGTTAATACGATTTTTAAAAAATTAAATTTACAATTTCTTTATCAATTAAAACCTTCAGCTCACATCTGCCGTCCAATTTTCCTAGATCAAATCGTGGCCGCGTTTCCTTTCTTCCCTCCCATGCGATAATTTCTCCAGGCTTCATCACGTTTAAACCCAACTACCGCCACTTAACCCTAACACGCCACCCCTCTCCGACGATCTTCACCCCATCAAACTACCACCACAGGAACCGCCTCCACGAATGCCACCCACGGCCAGAACGCGCGCCATCTCGGTGGTCCCACGCCTTCGAACGACGTGCACGAACGTTGCACGTTCAAGAGAGATTTGCCGTTGATCTACTCGATCGTTTACGATCATGACCGTTGGATGTGGAGGTCTTGCTGCCCTCTATGTTTTCCTAGTTGAAACCGTCGTCTAAAAATGCATGGATGAGGAGATCAGAGGGGAAACGTGTGGGAGCTTCCTGGCCATTGAAATGAGGCTGGCGGCTAACCCTAATCTATTTTCCTTTTTATTTTTTTTGTGAAAATGAGAGGGTATTTATAGAGTTTTGAACGACACTATTTATCCGACTTTTCCGAACTCCGATTTACGCGTCGAAACTGGTGTTTCTGGGGTTTATCCCTCGTTCCGGACACAATGGAATAGGTTTCGGAAGCTAATTCGATCGTCTGTGAGAGATATGGAATTAAACGATCAATTTAAATTAAACCGATTTAAATCGATTTCGAGGCGTTTTAATTTGTACCGGACAAATGGTAAATCCAAAAATTACGAAATTTGAAATCTTACAATAATATCACATTACGGATCCGATGAAACTAGTTTCGTCGAAATCCGAGACTTTTTGAAAAATGACTATTTTAACTCGACGATTTAAAATTAAAACGATATCGATGCGTTTCGAGTTGCCACGGTCAAACGACAACTCCGATGGATACGAAAATTGAAATCCGATAATAACTAACTATTACGGATCCAATGGAACTGGTCTCGTTCAATTCTGAGACCGTTCGAAAATTGGTTATTTTTCAGTCGATAATTAAATATTAAAATATTCGATTTTCACAAATTAATTCTAAATTCGATTCTGAAAGTTCTATAACCTTTCTATAACTCCAGTATGATTAAATAAAATTTTACAAATCATTTTAAACTCGATTTACAATTATCTCTGGAATTTCAATTATTAATTTATCGATTTAATTGACCAAATTAAATCCAATATTCGAATAATAAATTATTCGACTTCTTAATTCTACTTATTAATATTTAAAATCAATTAAATATTCGAATTTTAATTATCAAAAATTCTGGGTCGTTACACTTATGGTTGTTACCTTTTGTCCATTTATTCCTTATGATTGCGAGAACGCAATTTCTTTAAGGAGGGGAGTCTGTAACAACCCGCAAATTCGTAACAATTAATTATCGACACTAGGTGATTAAATCGTTCGCCAATTCTTATTGGAATTTTATCGAGTTGAAATTCTTTTGAAAAATGGTTGAGAAATTGTTGGTGGGCTTTAAACTTTAGGCCCATACCTTTTTCTTTGATACCGTGATAAGGGTATTACCCGATCCCCCTTTTTTATTTGCCTTCCATTCTCATTCGAACCCTAAAAGCATACGAGAGAAATAAAAATGGCAGTCGCGATTGCTCTTCCTTCGATCTGGAAAATTAGGGCTTCGTTCCCTTGAGCGCTCGGCTTTGCTTGAGATATTGATGTTGCTTGGCTTTGCTCGAGAAGATGATTCGTGCTTGCTTTCTGCTTTGCGCGCTCCTTAGGATTTCTGAAACTAGACTTCGGTGTGATTTCTCGTTGCTCTCGGTTGCCACATCGAAGAAGGTGAGTTCATCTCACATCTAATTCCAGCTCCAGTTCATTCGTATTCGAATTTGATGTTTCATGGCTTTGATTTTGTGATTTTCTCGCTTTGACTTGGTCGACTTTGTACTGACACGGCTTCGGCCATCTTTGTGTTCATCCCTGTCATCGCCTCTGGCCATCTTCTCTGGTCTCCACTTGAACATTGCATTCGTGAATGTGAGGTTGTCTGGTTGTTCGAACTTGTTCATGCGATTTCATGTACACTGCACTGAGTGTTTGTAGATTGTCGCTGACTTGTGTTCCATTTGAGCTTGCATTTGTTACAGTATTCATTGCTGTTGTTCCCTGTACTTATAGTTGTTCGTTTGCTTTGATATTTGGTTGCTGTGCACATTTTGTGGCTTCAGTATTGAACACTGCATAGTGTACCTTTCTTGCACTTAAATGTCAGTTCCATTTGTACCATTAGTGTACTGTCTCAAGCTCGAGTGTGCACTGTCATGTGCATTGAGTTGTAGATGCATCATTGTATACGATCCCCTCTTTGGTCTTGGTTGTTTAGTTGTATGCATATGCACTGATTTGTTCATCACTAGTCTTTGCATTACCCAGTACACTCATTTCCTGTAGTTTATGTCTCTGTTTGCCTGCGTATACTTGTATTGCAGTGCTTCATCTTGTTCTCTGCATACTTGAACTGTCATTGTTTCACTTGTTCATATGCCAGTTAGCTGCTGCATATATGTGCTTTTTGATTGCACTGTCCGTAGCAGTATCATGGTGACAGCCTTGATCACTTGAGATGCCTGCTTGGTAGCTTTTGTTGTTGTCCAGTTTGTACTTGCCTTGTTGAATTTGTACATGCATTTGCCTTGTTGCTGTGACATTCTAGATTGCATTGTTGCTACTACTTGAATTTGTAGTGGTCCAATTGCCTTCTGATACTTTTGACCATTTGTATACATACATTCATGTATGTATACAGATGTATGTTCACTTTTGCACATTTATGTGTTTGCTGTCTTATATGATGGCACTTGACTTATAGCCTATCTAGTTTCATTTTGTTGTTTACTGCCACTTTTGTTCGCATTTTATTTTACAGACATTTGAACATTTTCTATTGTAAATAGTGTGTGCTGTGGTGCCATATCTATGGTGCCCTCACCTTCATACTACTCTGTTCATATAGTTGTGTCTGCACTTTTATACTTCTTCATTATTTGCCCTATTGGCTTCACTGCATCATCTGCTACCTGTTGCACTTGCTATGATGTTCATATGTACTGCCCTTGTACATGCTTCACTGCATCATATGCTACATGTTGCACTTGCTATGATGTTCATATGTACTGCCCTTGTACATGCTTCACTGCATCATCTTCTACCTGTTGCCACTGTCTTCTTTGTAGTTGCATTCTGCCCTTGTCTTTGCAACTGTTTGCTACTGTAGCTTCATCGTGGTGGTTGCTTTGTATTCGCTTACGTCTGCTGTTGTTCGTGTTTTGCAGTTTTTCCCCCTGTTGGGATTTGCTTTTTGAATCACTTGAGTTGAACCCGATTTCGTGGTTTGACCTGGTGATCATTTGTGACTTTCACTGAGCCTTTGCGTATCTCTTGCGATAGTGGCGAGGCAGTGCACGCGTGCGTGCACTGCAGCCACACAGAATCAATTGCTTTAAATTGATTTAGTCGATTTGATAAATTGTTTATTTATCTCTGTTGATGATTTAAATCTGCTGATTTTTGTTAAACACTGTTAAGCGTTATATTGACCGTTATCCGGTTTCTTTGTTTAAAGAATCGGATAGACGGGAATTATTGTGACTGTCGTCTATTTAAATTATTACTGCCTATATGCACTAATAAACTGGTTTGAATTAGACTGATCCGGGTATTATTTTCTTTTGAATGTAATACTCGGGTCAGACCGAGTATTTACAGGTTGTAGATTTTTAGCTTTGGGTTGCTGCTAGAGCTATGAAGACTTTTTATATCATTTGAAGTGGTCTTCGTCCTGTTGAAGTAGTCAGTGTGTCTGTTTTAAGATGATAATGTATTCATGTATATTAGTCGATAATGTACTTGTATATATAACTTCTTGAGTCGACAATTGTAGTTGTATCATTTGTATTGTGTCAAATGTATTGTAACTGATATCAGTTATTGTATATATGAGACTTTTCGTTCCATCTTTATTCCGCATTTATGTTATCTGTGTTATTTTTTTATATCTATTGTCCTAAACTATTATAGCCACTGTGTAGTAGCTTTGAGTTTGTATCGGTATGTCGGGTTTCCTCTAAAAATGAAATGCAATGTTTTATTATCTGACATATCGGTGCTCGCACAAGGCAATTACATAGATGGTCGCTCCTCAACAGCCTTATTCTCCGTGCTAGTTGACAGCACTACACCGTAGTGTTCTTGGCTAGCGTGGGTATAGAGGTGGGGTGTCACAATATCCAAGCCCATTAGTAAATATTATAACTTCATTCTTTAATTAATTTTCTAATTCAATTACTGCTTATTCATTTACGTATCTTCTCCAGGAAACTAAGTAGAATGAAAGAGGCAAGCAAACCCAATTTTCAGCCCTAGTTTTGAGTTTAGGAATTCAAGCAAAAATCAGTAAATCTCAAATTAAATAGGTATGAATTCCTTGCTTCTCCCTCTACCCATTGATACCATCAATTTTATATTTTGATTCAGTTAGTCTCTGAAATCTTGTTGATTAGGGGCTGTATTGAAGTTTTGTGGAATTTAGGAGTTAGAGAAGAAGGCAGCAGTTTTCATATCGCAGCTAAATCCTAATTTGGTACATCTCTTTTCTTTTTGAATTCAAGTTGAGATAATAATCTCACACTACTATATCTATGATCTGAGATAATTTACTGTTTTGAATTGATTTGCAAATTTGATAATTTGATCAGAAAAATAAAATAAAATATAATTTTAGTTAGTATAATTAAATTTTGGGAATTGGTACTGTTTAACTGAACTGAGCAAACATGTGTTGATCAGTTTGATTTCAAGTTTTGAAATTTCCCTATGAGTTTCGTACCTCCCTGCCTCCATGCACTGTCACTTGAGCACGTCCAAATCCTTGCCTTGCATTTGTATGCATTTTATTGTTAGTTTAGATTTTAATTGCAAGCTACATCAAATATTATATTGAATATAAAAGGACATGTCTTTCATTATCCTTGTTATGAAGAAAAGTCACATTCAAACCTTACATTTAATAGTGTACGTGCCTGCCATATATATATTTGTGGCTGTTATAAAATTTTTACACTTTAACTTATACCAATGCATGGAAATATGGACACGCATAGTTTAAATTGATAAATCAATTCATGCTTTAAATTATTTTCGCCCCGGCCATATAGAGTTGGCCTTACATTGTTTTATCAAATTATCTAAATTGGAAATAAGGACACACATCCTATATATATTTTGTAACGATCCGGATTTTACGTTATTTGATTTTGAATATTTAAATGGTTTTAAATATTGGATTAGGAATATAAATTGATTTTTGAATATGAATATTTTTGTTGAAATTATAGAATAAATTTAAATTTCAAATATAGCGATTTATCGTAATACAGAAATGGTGAATAATTGAAATTTTAGTTGAATATGAATCAAAACGATTTCTAACATTGACATAAATTCTCTTTGAATTAGAATTGAGTTAGTAAGTTTTTAAAAATTGAAATTTCAAGTGATTTCACCAAATTTTGAAATTGTCGATTTTATCGAAACGTTAAAATAGCAATCTGGGGCACAGTCTCGGAATTCGACGAAACTAGTTCCATTGGATACATAATAGTGTATTATTATCAGATTTCAAATTTCGTAGCGTTCGAAGTTAATGTTTGGTCATACGGGATAGAAACGCGTTGCAATTAATATCGGAAATTTAATATAATAATTGGGTTCAAAAAGCTATCTTCTCCATACGATCGGATTGGGGCTCGAGGCTTGTTCCACTGCGTACGGAATAGAGGTATAACATTAGAAACGCCAGGTGACACGCCTCGATAGGAGTTCGAAATTTTAAGTTTTTATAAACGAGATATTTTGGGAATTTAATAATATTTTAAATTTTAAAGTCAAACCCTATTACCTCTCGAGCCACCCTATAACCTGCTCCACCGACCTACGTTGTACCCAAAGCCGCGCACCCCAGTTTAAAATCGCATATATTTTTTTTCTTCTAGAAATCGAAATCAGTTCATTTAATAAAAAAAGAGCATCACGATGAAGCCGCGATGGAGGCGACCAGAGCACAAGATAGCGGAGGGGGAAGTGGCTGCGACCTAGGATTTTGGCAAGCCATTTTTGCACGCGCGTGAGTTGATGGATTGTGTGGCAAGCTGGGCGTGACGGCTGTTCTTCGTGGTTGCTAGGGGATTAGGCGAGGTTGCAGCAGTTAACGGCGGCGGCGACATTGGGATTTTGGTCGATGATCGAAGTTAAGAATTGGAGGATGCGATGCCTGGAGATGAAGATACGAAGAAGGATAAAGCGCGATTAGGTTTTTCTTAAACGATGGTAATTAACGTTTTATGATTAGTTGATTTAATTAATTTATTAGTAAACTAATTGTTTTTTATTTATTTGAATCTTATAAAATTCGTAAATTGCTTGTCCGAGGTTGGAATTTCGCGAAAACAGCGGTGTTGGATCTGTAATGATGTGAGCTACATAATGGAATTAATTTGGAGTTGATTTGGGATAGCGGGAATTTTAAGTTAAATCCACGCCGTTCAATTTAATTTAAAATTTGAAACAGTTTGCAAATTAAAAATCAAGGTGAGTAAATCTCACTCAATTTGGTTGACCGGTTTAATTTATAATAATTAAAATTAATTATTGGACGATTGGTTGAATTGATATATTATTATCAGTTGAATGTTATATTATATATATTAATAGTTGGATATATTTCCCGTCGATTGGAGCGGATGAGACACTATGCGTCACGCATAATAGTGGATGACCCTATATTACCGCGATATCCCGCCTCGAAGCAGAATTGGTATTTTATGTTATATAACATCTTTGGTTACAGGAAAACAGATTAGAGGGATCCAACTGGATTCCTCAAACATATTGATTGTTTTTCATATATAGCGATATATGATGTGATTGAATAATCTGTTATGGATTGTTGTGTGATTTGATTTATTGGATGCTATAGTAGCACTGGCCTTAATTTTGGTAATTTAAATACCATAAACATTATTTTTGAATTTGAAGGAATTAAAAGGAGATTTTGGATATAAAAATATTTATATCGAATTTGGAATTTTTTAAAGGAAATTGATTTGGATAAAACAATGATTTGATTTTAGGTTGTACTTAACTATTCGTGAAATGTTTTAAATAGAAATTTTAAAATAATTTATATAAAGATTTTTAACAATGGATTTTTAAATGATATTTCTGAAAATATGGTAAAGAAGTTGAAATTGATATTTAAAATAGATTTGTAAAATAAATGGGATTTATAAAGAAATGGATTGATAAATGAAATTTTATAAATGAGATTATTTTTATAAACGAGTGAATCCCAAATGAGTTTATAAATTTATAAACGATTTTCATAAATAAGGGGAAATGATTATCAGTTGATAAATTGGAAATATTAATTTATAGTGTGAATTTATATCGAGATATGGAAATCAGTTTTTGGAAAAAAAATAGTGGATTCTATTTTTGAAATGTGAGAATGATTATGAAATTGAAATGTAGTCGATGTGATGTGAATCGAGAGGGATTTATAATTTGAAAATTTATAATATTGGATTTTAAAAACATATTTTTGTCGAGAAATTAGAATTGTTTTAAAATGGGATTTTTATTTATTAAACTATATAGTTAAAGCTGTTTTAGTATTGAAATATTTCTGAAAGTGGTTTATTCAAATATTTAATATTTATTGAAATGAATTCACATCTTTACTACTAATAAAGAGAATTCATTAAATAGATTTACTCGTTGTCGTTTTGAAATTCCAAATATACCCTTTTACATCTCATAGAGAAATAGTATTCAAATATGGGGATATAGCCTGTTATTTTCTAAGTACAACCGTAGTACCCATGGAGAACTACAATGTGCGTTCACATGATGAAGTATCCGAGTGTTCCATATTGTCCGTATTTTAGGTGGGAGTTAACCGGTCGATGTTTCGCTGGATTCGAATTAGTATGAAGAAGTTAATGTAGTCTGAATAAAAAAAATAGCGGCTTCTGCACTAGGCGGAGTTCAAATATGGGGATGTGGTAGCATGTTATTTTCTAAGTAAACTGTTAGTCCCCATGGAGAACTACAGCGTGCGTTCACAAGATGAAGTATCTGAGTGTACCATATTGTCCTTAATTTAGGTAGGAGTTCATCGGTCGAAGTTTTACCTAATTCCGAGTTATTATGAAGAAGTTATTGCAGTCTGAAGGAAAAAATAGCGGCTTCTGCTTAGGCGGAGTTCAAATATGAGGATATAGCCTGTTATTTTCTAAGTACAACTATTAGTCACCATGAGAAACTACAGTGAACGTTGAAGTGGGGATATAGTTTGTTATTTTCTAAGTAAAGTTTTAGTCGCCATGGAGAGATACAGTGAGTGTTCATAAGATGAAGTATCCGATTGTACCATATTGTCCGTAATTTAGGTGGGAGTTCATCGGTCAATGTTTTTCCTGATTTCAAGTTAGTATGAGGAAGTTATTGCAGTTTGGACAAAAAAAGCGGCTTCTGCACTATACGGAGTTCAAATATGGGGATGTGGTAGCCTATTATTTTCTAGGTACAACTGTCAGTCCCTATGGAGAACTACAATGTGCATTCACAAGATGAAGTATCCGAATGTTCCATATTGTCCGTAATTTAGGTGGGAGTTAATCGGTCGAAGTCTCACCAGATTCGGAATTAGTATGAAGAAGTTATTGCAGACAGAACAAAAAAATAGCGGCTTCTGCACTAGGCCGAGTTCAAATATGGGGATGTGGTAACATGTTATTTTCTAAGTAAACTGTCAGTCCCCATGGAAAACTACAGTGTGCATTCACAAGATGAAGTATCCAAGTGTACCATATTGTCACTAATTTCGGTGAGATTTCATCAGTCGAACTTTTTCCTGATTTTGAGTTAGTATGAAGAAGTTATTGCAGTCTGAAGAAAAATAGCGGCTTATGCCTAGGCGGAGTTCAAATATGAGGATGCAGCATGTTTGTGACGACCAAGATTTTCGACATTCGAAAATCGCCATCAATACGTCCACTGTATTACATGCCGAACAATTGAATGCCGGAAATACCAGATCGTTAGGGAAAGAAGAAAGAGGTAGAAGAAGAAAATACAAACAACAACACATAATCTCATAATCACAGCGGAACAATATATAATAGATAACAACAGGTCTTTATAAAAAAAGAACTATAACTGTTATTTATACATTACATCATCAGAGTACAACACAATCAATATCACAATACTGGATAGTTATAATAACTTGTCCTTACAAAAACTGAATATGCAGCCTACAATACACAGCGGAATATAAACCAGATACGTGAATACGTCTTCGCCATCCAGCTCGCCTCCTGAGCTCCATAGCATCATATCCTGTATCTGTAATACTTGGCCTGACCCGAGCATTATAATAAAATAACATACGAGTCAGTCTGGAAAACCAGCGTGAGAAAACATACTCAATTTGAATAATTAAAGTTGTCGAAAATCCTTTGAAAAATCAAAGGTATCTCGTAAGACCACGCCACACATAAACACGATGGGTTTTCCCCTTACGATAAACAAAACATTTCATATCAAATCCTCTGATATTATAGTAGTGTCTAAATACAAATACTTATTCAAATAGCTGAAATTGTTACATTAAATAAATTCCAGCATACTAGGCTCTACAACCAAAACCGTAAAGGCACGTATTGGAGAATGGATTCCATACGAATGACTAGGCACTGGGGTACCACCTATCATAGTACACGTCTAGAAACAGCGTACCGAGGACCACGCCAGGATCCCCTGCCACATAAGACCGGATCATCCCTAACCTGGATATACCGAATATGCTGTCACCCCGGGTGTTCCCACACTCTTACGAGCTCCTTCCATATACCGTAGTAATAAATAATATCCGAGGTTATCTAGAAAGGTGATAAACATACCCTAATTGGGTGCGACCCACTCAGCCTTGCTACATCTCCCCTGATTTTCAGTCATTCCTGGTTGATGAGGCTAGAGGCTACGATTACCTTTTAAGGAATTTTCACTTAGCATGCTCATTGTCCTCCAATGACAATGTTCTGATAGCATTCATCCATACAAGTCCGTCCTGGGTCCGAACGGAACCGAAGGCACTATTCTTACTACATCCATTTTGGAATAATCCTCAGGATTAGCAGCGATTAGCCCGTGCACTTTACTGCTCCATCTTTGACTACATGCTCTTGTTTTCACATCAAAACGTACTCGTTGGATTAAAGTGGTTTTCAGATAACAAACCCGATCCCGGTCTCTTCGAAACAACGTTCGATATTTTCCGGTAAACTCAACCCCGGTTCTCTAGGAAATAAAAAGACGAAAAAAGATCGGAGATTACCCTCTAACGTTAGTGGACGGATTTCCTTATCAACGTCCTTGAAGAATGATGCGAGTTTATATGTACAGTATAGCACCTCGAATGATAACTGTACCATATAAATCCCGTATTTATCCTAGATATTCCCAAAGTTATATTTTGGGTCCATATTTGATAGTCAGTTATTTAACTATCAAAAAATCAATCATTCAACCAAATATTTCCTTTCCACTGAAAACACCAAATCCCTTTTTAATTTAATTTTAATAAATTAAATATCTTTATCTAAAATATACACTTTCTTACCAAATTTAGTATATTCACAAACTATTCTTTTCAAAGATATTTGGAAGCCTTTAAAATAATTTGGAAAATACCACTACGGTAACAAACCATGGATTCACAGCTCAATGGTTACGTCTCTATCCCAGAGAAATTCAAGACTTAACGGCAGGCACTCACTGCTTCCGATTTCGCCACACGGGTATACCATTATATCCCGAAATCTTTATTTTAAAAAATTTCAAAATAATACTTATGAAATTCCTATAATAATTTTCCAAGTTAATTTTAGGCAGTTACTCTTTTAAAATAAAAGTTATTATAAAATAATATTAATAGAATAATCTATCACTTAAAGTAATAACACTGATTAATTCTTAAATAATTATTAACTTAATATCAACCATTTATAAACTACTTAATTAATGCTTAAATATACTTTAAACAGTTTTAAAAAACTAAATAATTAATTTCTAAAATATTCTTAAACACTTTTAAATTTTCTAGTCAATACATAAAAATTCTCCTTTTAAAAATAAACTTAACTTCTCAGGATAAATACATTTTCAACTCCAATATAACTAGTCTAATTATCTATAAATTCCTCTTGATTTATTTCCAGTTGGATTTACGTTCCAATTCCGTAAATTCCCTTTTCCACATTTCTAAAAATAAATCTGCTATTTATTTTTAAACCGATTTACCCATCTCCTTATAAATCGTCACCATGAATTTATAATTTCAATTTATCCACCGATAATTACTTCACTTTATTTATAAAACTTCGTTTATAAATTCCATAGTCTCATTTCCCATTTATCACTATTTCACAACACTTAATCGATTTCAAACCGATTTCTAATTTAATTTCCATTTTTAAATTAATTGCTTAAATAACCCAAATATATTCCAAAACCCAACTAAATTTAGATTTCCCTTCCTTTTTATAATTTAAAATCTTATTTAAATTTGGAACATCAATTTCATATTCTATTTTCAGTTTCCTTTTTATTTTCCCAAATTTATTTTAAGTCTCGATTTTAAAAATCCTTTTTACACTTAAACAAATCGCTTAAGTTTTATATTACCGACCCTTTTGTTCAAATTTATTCAAAAAACTCTATTTTTCCATATTCCGGAATTATTAAATAGAATTTTAAAATCAAACTATTTATTTTTCCCAAATTCATTACTTTTAATTTATCCAATTTCACTATAAATATTTTACTTTAAAATTCCCTTTTTATTTTCCTTTAAAAATTCAATATTCATATTTAAGGTATTTTAAAATGCCAAAAATCTATCCAACAATTCCATAGCTTCCAAATAAATTCAAATTCCACTATAATCTATCACAGATTATTCAAACAAATCATATCACTGAATATGAAAATAATTTCAACATTTTTGAGGAATCCAGTTGGATCCCTCCCACCTGTTTCCCTACATCCACAGATGTTAATACAATATAAAAATACCAATCCCACTTCGAGGGGGTTATCGCGGTATATAGAGTCATCCGCTATTATGTGGGGCACATAGAGTTTCATCCGCCATATATATATGCGGGAATATCAATCACTCCAATATATATACTACTATATATAATATCACATCCAACTGATAATAATTATCAAATTCAACAATCACCTAATAATTAATTTTAACTATTTAAAATTAATTGCAGCATTCCAAATTTGAGTGAGATTGACTCACCTTTATTTTTTTTTTCAAATTTGCTTATCGATCCAATTCTGACTCTATTGCACATTCCGTTCGATTTTAACCTCGTATAGAAATTTTTATTAAAATTTTATTAGCTATATCAATTTAAATTCCTAACTAAATAACTAGTTATAAAATTAAACTTAATTAAAATTTTAAATTTTCAGATGACCTTTAATTACCCAAAAGCTCCTCTCTGCCTGCTACAGGCGAACGTCCACACTTACACGCGGGCATGCTCCACTTCATCTCGCGACCAAGCTTCAGACCACGTCACACATCTTTATATCAAGGCTTGAATGACCTCACTACAACAGCCTGCAACCTCCACCCCTCTACAGCAAATCGCGACATACACTTCGGCCTCCCATAGCCGAGCTTCACCCAGAGATCACCGAAGTCTGCCTCGATATGCTCCCCCGAGTTCAACGCGGCCTCACCATCCTCTAATCACCACAAAACAACACCAAGACCTAACTCTAAATCGATAAAACACTGCCAACAACTGTCGAACCCCCTCATCTCCACCTTGCCAGAATCGCTTCGAACTCGAACAACCTTACGCGCCTCAATCTCCACCACTGCCTAGGTCGAACGGACCTCCGCCCCACTCCCAATTCAGTCGCGACCTCCTCCATACGGCCCTTTCCCTCACGCGGCGCCGCCACTCACCTTGCCTCAAGAACCCCCATCTAGTACTGTGACTTGGAGTCCCTATGTCGTCCCACCCTTCCCTTTATTTTATAACGAGGATCGATTTTCGATTTCGTTTCAATTCATTTTGAATTGAAACGGGGGAAGAGGATGCGATTTAGATTAGAAGAGAGGGAATGGGAAGAAGCGACCGATTTAAAAAGATAAGGTAATCGCGATTTTCTTTTTCATTTAAAGTATGTCATGCTTTTATTTTTTCACTTTATACTTGCGTGAGTTTTAAAAAAAAGGAGAGGGCTTGATGTTTGCGTGTAGAGCTTGCTTGTGTACAGTGACTTGAGGTGATAAGGAAAAACAGCTGATGTGAAAATATTTTGACTAGTCAATACGAGTACATATGCACGCCTAGGTGGGCCTGCATTTAATCACAACGTGCATGCATTTTTAGTTGTATATGTGGAAGTAGATTTGATAGTAGCATCCCCATATTTGAACTCCGCCTAGGCAGAAACCGCTATTTTTTTGTTCAGACTGCAATAACTTCTTCATAATAACACTGAATCAAGCGAGACTTCGACCGATGAACTTCCATCAAAATTATAAACAATAAGGAACACTTGGATACTTCATCTAGTGAACGAATATCATAGTTCTGCATGGTGAATAACAGTCGTACTTAGAAAATAACATGCTACATATCCGTATTTGAATTCCGCCTAGGCAGAAGTCGCTATTTTTTTTGTTCGTACTGCAATAACTTCTTCATACTAACTCGAAATCGGGCGAAACTACGACTGATGAACTCCCACCTAAATTACGAACAATATAGAACACTCGAATACTTCAGCTTATGAACGTATACCGTAGTTCTCCATGCTGATTAACAATTGTATTTAGACAATAACAGGCCATATCCCCACTTCAACGTTCACTGTACTTCTCCATGGTGACTAATAGTTGTACTTAGAAAATAACAGGCTACATCCTCATATTTGAACTCTGCCTAGGCAGAAGCCGCTTTTTTTTCAAACTGCAATAACTTCTTCATACTAACTCGGAATCAGGCAAAACTTCAACCGATGAACTCCCACCTAAATTACAGACAATATGGTACACTCGGATACTTTATCTAGTGAAGGTATACCGTAGTTCTCCATGGTGACTAACAGTTGTATTTAGAAAATAACAGGCTACATCCCCGTATTTGAATTCCAGCTAGGTAGAAGCCGCTAATTTTTTTGTTCATACTGCAATAACTCCTTCATACTAACTCCAAATCGAGCGAAAATACGACCGATGAACTCTCACCTAAATTACGGACAATATAGAACACTCAGATACTTCAGCTTATGAACGTATATTGTAGTTCTCCATGGTGATTAACAGTTGTACTTGAAAATAACAGGCTATATCTCCATTTCAACACTCACTGTACTTCTCTATGGTGACTAATAGTTGTACTTAGAAAATAACAGGCTACATCCTCTTATTTGAACTCCGCCTAGGCAGAAGCCGCTATTTTTTTTCCAGACTGTAATAACTTCTTCATACTAACTCAGAATCAGGCAAAACTTCGACCGATGAACTCCCACCTAAATTACGGACAATACGGTACACTCAGATACTTCATCTTGTGGACGCACACTGTAGTTTTCCAAGGTGATTAACAGTTGTACTTAGAAAATAACAGGCTACATCCCCGTATTTAAACTCCACTTAGGCAGAAGCCGCTATTTTTTGTTCCTACTGGAATAACTTCTTTATACTAACTCAGAATCGGACGAAACTTCGACCGATGAACTCCCACCTAAATTACGGACAATATGGTACACTCGGATACTTCATCTTATGAACGCACACTGTAATTCTCCATGGTGACTAACAGTTGTACTTAGAAATAACATGATATATCCCCACTTCAACGCTCATTGTAGTTCTCCATGGTGACTAATAGTTGTACTCAGAAAATAACATGCTACATCCTTATATTTGAACTTCGCCTAGGCAGAAGCCGCTATTTTTTTTCTCAGACTGCAATAACTTCTTCATACTAAATCGGAATCAGGCGAAATTTCGACCGATGAACTCCTACCTAAATTACGGACAACGTGGTACACTCGGATACTTAATTTTGTGAATGCACACTGTAGTTCTCCATGGTGACTAACATTTGTACTTAGAAAATAACAGGCTACATCCCCGTATTTGAACTCCGCCTAGGCAGAAGCCGCTATTTTTTTGTTCATATTGCAATAAATTTTTCATACTAACTCGGAATAGGACGAAACTTCGACCGATGAACTCCCACCTAAATTACGGACAATATGGTACACTCGGATACTTCATCTTGTGAACGCACACTATAGTTCTCCATGGTGACTAACAGTTGTACAAAGAAAATAACAGGCTATATCCCCACTTCAATGCTCACTGTAGTTCTCCATGGTGACTAATAGTTGTACTTAGAAAATAACTGGCTACATCCTCATATTTGAACTCCGCTTAGGCAGAAGCTGTTATTTTTTTCTTCAAACTGCAATAACTTCTTCATACTAACTCGGAATCAGGCAAAACTTTGACCGATGAACTCCCACCTAAATTACGGACAATATGGTATACTCAGATACTTCATCTTGTGAACGCACAATGTAGTTCTCCATGGGGACTGAAAACTTACATAGAAAATGACATGCTACCACATCCCCCTATTTGAACTCCGCCTAGTGCAGAAGTTGCTATTTTTTTGTTCAGACTGCAATAACTTTTTCATATTAATTCGAAATCCGGCGAGACTTCGACCGATTAACTCCCACCTAAATTACAGACAATATGGAACACTCTGATACGTCATCTTGTGAACGCACACTGTAGTTTTCCATGGGGACTGACAGTTGTACTTTGAAAATAAAAGGCTACCACATCCCCGTATTTGAACTCCGCCTAGTGCAGAAGCCGCTATTTTTTTGTTCAGACTGCAATATTCTTCATACTAACTCGAAATTAAGCGATACTTTGACTGATGAACTCCCACCTAAATTACGGACAATATGGTACACTCGGATACTTCATCTTATATAATGACCCGCTATTTTCAACCATTCGCATCCGCACAAGTCGGACTTATAATTCAAAATATCAGATTGTTAATTTAAATTTTGGCAAAACTCAGAATATACAGTAAATAAATCAATCCTAGAATCACAGACACAGAGTAATACAATAATACGCAGCGGAATAGATAAAATAGTAGTTCATGAAGCTACTATATAAACATCAGAGTTAAAAATAAAATACAACAGAATATCTCAAATACTGTGAAGTCTTCAGTACGAATAGATGACCTCTCTAAACAGATCAACTGGAAAGCTGAAAGCTGAATCGATAGTTGGATCTCCAAATGAAGCTCCAAACTCCAAGGGTGAGTCTCAAATGTTGTATCACTCAGTCTGACCCGAGCGTAAAGCAAAACACAAAACACTCGAGTCAGGATTAACATTCTTATACTAATAAATCCAACTCAAGTGAAATATCAACTGAAATACAAGTAACTTAAAGGATGTTTGGGATAACCATTCTCTAAGGATCCGTGGAACTATCTACAATGTAGAAATATACACTATAACACCGTGGTCATTTCAATTTAATTTATACTTCAAAACCCAAATATCATTTCATTTCAAATATATCTATTTTCCAAAATAGTGTATATATATATTAAATAATTTATAAAGTAAAGTATTTATAATTTCCTCGAGTCTCACAAATCGATTCAAATCAACTCCAATTCCAAATTCAAATTTATTCAAAGCTCAATTCATCAATTCAATTCAGTTCTCAATAGACCATTAAATTTTTATTATATTTCAAGGCTTTAATATTCAATATTTTCAAAGTTAAATTTAACAGTTTCATATAGCTCTTGATTTAACTTCATTATTATTTAATCAGGGAATATTCAGTTAATAAATTCAATATCATTTAACTAGCCTTAAATTACATTCTACTAAATATTTCCTTAAATTTATTTAAACAAGAAATATTCAGTAATTTTCTTAAATCAAACCCAAGTTATAAATCATATCTTAAATCTAAATTTCAATAATTTCCAAATCGGTTTAATTAAATAAAATTCTTTAATGAATACAATTTCAACTAAATTCAAATTATCTTCCCAATCTTAACTTATTCAAATTATTACTGAAATCTATTTTGAAACATAAATTTAAATACTCAACCATATTATATGTATTAAATCAATCTTAATTAAATTAAATGTCATTATTTAATCTATATAAATCATTCCCATTTATATATAATAATTTAAGGCTCAACATTTATTAAAACCATATATTTCTTTCTAAAACCATAGAATTTATTTTTTAATATATTTATATATGGACCAACGGTGTCTGTATATAATTTTCCTATCCTATGGTCAAGTGATACGGATATTTATCATTTCAATCCAAAAATTTAAATACATACGGGTAGATATCATTTCGACCCGTAATCCCAAATTCAAACCAATTGAAAATCGCTTGGGTTTATCATTTCAACCCATAACGATTTTCTCCTATTCTAAAGTCCGTTCGGGTTTGTATCATTTCACCCATAGTGAATTCTATACTAACAGTGAACTTGCAGAGTGATAACAGATAATAAAAAAAATACAACACAGGCATATATCATCAATAACAATATAATATAAACAACAGGATATGGTGTCAAATCCCACAGGTGAACAGTTACAGATAATAGCATATATAACAATTTAAATAACTACAGCATCATATTTCAGTTGTCGTTTCAATTGAAACCAAATTTAATAAATATAAGAACATTAAATCGTGAGTGATTACTCACCTTTCGAGGTTAGAGAAGAACGAGAACGAGCTGAGTTATGAATCCAAGCATGAATTTCAAAGCAAAGCACGATGGACACGAGTTCGATGGACAAAGCTGATAAATAGGAATTGACGAATTCAAATCAGAACCAGATTGATAAAGATCCGTTATATAAGTGAACTTATATATAACTATATATAAAAACCATATTCTAATTCGAACATCTTTTAAAATTTAATATATATATATATATATATTTCAAAAATCATTGTTTTAAATTAACGCACATATTAAAATCAGACATAATAGAATTTGAAATAATACTTATATATATGCTTGAATCAACAATATATAATACATATATATTACTAATATATACAAATTGTCATACATAGTTCATAACTATTAAAGAACTATATAGATTCATATATAACTTATAACTTGCATTGAATCATAAGTCAACAAAACAAATAACTACTATATACGTATACTGATAACACATGAGCAAAACAAACTACAACTGACACAACTAACATATAATAACTATGACACATCCCCAACTTAAAATATGCAAGCCGACATATGATAACTTATATGCAGACCTGAGTATAGGTAAATATACAATGCAGTTTAAGACAAATGTTTATATCTGGCCTTGTATATTATATTTTAAAGACCAATGTTTATTATAGAATCAAGATAACATACTAACATATGAAATGTCATAAACGTACCATAAATCTTTATATCGAACCAAATCTATGTAGGCTCAGGGAACTGGAAAAAGAAAAAAAAAATGTGAGCAAACCATAAACCTTATATATATTATATATCTAAACATCAAACATACTTCATAAACTGATATGAACTTAGATTTATAGCCAACATTTATGCAGACTTTCTTTATATAATATATACTTTATAAATTTCAAAACCAAAGCAAGAAAGAACTGACTAAAGTAAGTTACAAATCAACTTATAACCATGTAAAGTAACGTATATTGTTAATATAAACAATATTATATCTAAGTTGCGAGTACAATGTTAATATAAAACAATATTATATTATACTTAATATAAAGTAACGTATATAAGTTGGTTTATATTCTCAGATCTAAACATACAGTAACATATAAAACTTACCCATATATATACATAAGAACGGCATATTATAAATAAAACCCACGGCTTGTAATATAACTATTATATTCAAATCTACCATATTATAATCTAAAGCAATACTTATATATAAACTAGTGCATAGAAACAAGTATATATATATATAACCTTACATATACAGTTTTACATCAATGTTAAATAAAACAAAGCTACTTAACAAAGCCATATACGTTTGTAGAACTACAATATCAGCTACATAAGATTCTGGAAAAATTTCGTACTTAAATATACATATGCCAGATGTAAATGACACGTATATATATAAACTTTATATATATACAACTAATATACAACATAGGTGCAGACCGACCCATATATACACTTATGTAAAATTTATGTACACTTATACAACTAACAATTATAAACATATATACATACCTTGAAAAATTCACAGAACAACAGGACTTTGGCTACAAGCGACAAGGAGATGCACGACAAGGAGGACAAGAACTGGCGAGCTGGGGTTTGCGGTGCCGATGGCGGTTCAGGTGATGTGGGTGGTGGCGAATGAAGTTAGGTGGTTACCCTGCTCGGTCCTGGAGGGAGGAGTGGATGGATGAGGGTGGCCGAGCGTGGGAAGCGACCAGTTCATGCGGAGGGGAGATGAAGTGAAGAGGGGGTAGCCGTAGGAGACGTGCGTGATATATATATATCACAAATTTCGGTTATGCTTCCAGAAATTTTTATTTTTATTGATTTTTTTTTGTTTGAAGAAGTGGATCTGATATTTTCTTTTAATGAGCAGCTTGAATAAGGAAGAAGCAGGTATATAGAAATGAACCATGAAAGGGAAGATAGGGAAACGTTGGAACGGCAATTAATAATGAAAAGAATGGAACGCTGAAAGTCAGCCAGGAATTTAGGCATTAATAAAGCAAATTTATTATAGTTTGGGCTGTTATAATAAAGTATATAAATTCTTAATTTTGAACCGTTAAAAAAAATAAGGAATATAAAAGCACAATGAAACCGAACATTAGCAGTGAATTGAATATAGGTAACAGTGAAAGTTGCACGGGAAATCAGGGCAATTATTAAAGACAAATGACTATTGAAATCTTACCATTAGGAAATTTGAATGGATACCGTGGACCAAAGGTTGAAATTAATTGACCGATACGACTGCCCGTTTCGTAGTTTTCATCACGTTACGGACACCGAAATACAGGGATGAATATACTGTAGAGATCAGCACGACAAGACAATCAAAACGGTATACCGATATCAGTGGTAGGATCAACCGATCAAAAGTCGATAATCAGTACCGAAAATGCTGCTATTGCCAGAATTAAGATAAACGGAGCAATATAAGTCCAAATTTGGCAAAACGAAAGATGACGATTTACTCAGAAGAGTATTTAGAAATTTTCTATAGAAAAATATTCAGGTTTTGAAATAAATTTATTATCATCAATTTTAACTGATTTAAATTGAAATGAAATCACATAATAAAGTAAACTTCCGTATTTCTGATGAAAATTTACCAATTGCTATGCTAAAATAGACGAATTCTAAATATCAAATATTTATTTCAAAATTAATTATTTAAAATTTTCAAAAAATTTCAGTTAATTATCTTATATAAAACCATTAAAATCTTCGAGTCATTACACTCTCCCCCACTCAAAACTTTTCGTCCCCGAAAAGGAAGAAGGTAGGACAATAGAAACAACCAGAAAGAAAATAGGTTGAAAAACAAGGATAAACAATTAATTTAACTATATAAATTTTACTTGAAATATTCATTTGAAAACTTCATTTGCAAATCAATTATTTTTAATACTTTAATACCTTTCAAAACCCATTTGTAAATTTCTTGCTTCCTTTATAAATGCCATTTATGTGTTTAAATAACACCTTTATAAATATATGAAACTATTTGAAAACAATTATTTACATTATTGCTTATATTTACAAAGAAGCTATTTGAAAACATTAAATCCATAATTCATAAATTTATTAGTTTTTTCTCAAGATACTTTTCAAATATTATTAATAGATCAATAATCATTTACTTTAAATAT
The DNA here is from genome assembly GCA_030737815.1 of Allium fistulosum. Lineage (NCBI taxonomy): Eukaryota > Viridiplantae > Streptophyta > Magnoliopsida > Asparagales > Amaryllidaceae > Allium > Allium fistulosum. The sequence continues at coordinate 1,359,084,721 of CM060902.1, read as the reverse complement.
GTTTTATTTAATTAATAACTTCTAAAATATTTATAGCACTAAAATCTTCTATTAAACCATGTAGTATATAAATAACAATATTTAAAAAGGATATAGTCAACAAGGAAAAGAAGGTGGATTCAGAAAACAAAATATAGGTGAATAGATAAAGTTGAGCAGGTAAGGCAGATTCAAAAGAATAGTATCGGGCACGAATAATTAATTTAGAACCATAAGAATTTCAATTTCAAATATTAATACAGAATTTATTTGTTGAAATTACCTTTATAATAAAATACTTTTTATAACTCGATGTTTCAACAAGTTTATCCTTGTTCCTGTAGACTCTGGTAGTGCGTTGATCAGGCGCAAAACTAGAATTCTCCAAGTACTTAGTAGACTTGTTTCAACACCCAGTGAAAATACTGGAAAAACTTTTAAAAACAGATATGGAAAGCACAATCCAAACAAACAAAACAAACAAAACCTTTGTCTAACCATGGTTCGCAGGTACACAATGGTTACGCCATGTTCCCCCAGGAAACAATCCATATCCGTAAGCTTTCTCAGCCCTGCGAGTTACGCCATGATGACTAGTAGAATGCAGGATACACAATGGTTACGCCTGGATCCCCCAGGAAACAATCCGTACCCCCAGGCAAGACTCAGCCAAGCAGTTGCGCTACTATTCGCGACCTACACAGATTGCAGGATACACAATGGTTACGCCTGGATCCCCCAGGTAACAATCTGTACCCCTAGGCAAAACTCAGCCAGGCAGTTGCGCTATGCATCCGCGCTCGTAAGACCATGGGTAACGCCATGGAATTCGACGGACACTCGAGTATCATATCCGGAAAACCAAAAATCAGAGAGAATAATATCGATAGAATGAATCCAAGATGTGGCCACAAATCGGATATCAAGCAGAAGGCACTTTCCATATCTTTACTTCGAAAATATGTATCATATAGTACCTTTTCAAGTCACTTTCAAATATCGTACTTATATAAAATCCATTATATATAAGATTTAATTTTCAAATCAAATACTTTTCCAAAATCAAAAGTATATCAAATCACACTTATATAGACTTTAATTATATAAGATTTCACTTTTCAAATTGAGTACCCTTTTCAAATCCATAGTTTTCGAATCAATTTCATACTCATACAAATCAATTTTATATAAGTTCGACAACTCCCAAATCAAGTATTTAGTAACACAAGGTTCTCAAACTTCAATTTGTTTCAATATCAGTTCAATTTCAAAATCATATACAATTTCACCAAATTATTTCTTCTCAAATTAAATATCTTTAGTTTCAAAGTTTCCAAAATAATAGATTTAGAAAATAAATCCAAATTTCCAAATCAATATAATTTAAGTCAGCCAATTCATTTCCAAAATCAAATGTTTTCAAAATCATCTTATACTTACGTAAGGTCCATCTTATATAAGGATCAAATTTTTCAAAATAAATTTCGCTGTATGAAGAGCCATATGGGATTTAAATATCTTTGCTTTTATGGGTTATATATCTTTGTAATTTATATTGGAAATTTTCTTTTAGTAAGCAAAGATATTCTAACATGACAGCTTTCAATTTCAGCGTCAAATTATATCAATGATATTAGAATATAAGATGTACATACGTCATCATTTCGCAGAATCACATTTGATCGCTCGCTCGATCACACAAGTTCGCGTTCGAACTAGTATTGTCCATTCGACTTCCCTAATGTGGACTTCGATATGGTTTCTCGACTAGAAGCCATCAGTCTCCTTGCATAGCCATATACTATGATAGAGAATTCTAGAATCGAGCCCAAAATCCATATCAAATATTCGCCATCGAGAATCGAATGAAAAATCCTAACACGTAATGGTGTAATTCACCTCGAACTTGTGTACTCAAACTTGGATCAATTTAATTATGCGAATAAGACAGCATACGTACAACTTATATATTTATTCTAACTTGTTAAATATATAGTTTCATAAAGATGTTACTAAGTTAAAACATTTAACTAAACTTTATTCAAAATATTTTGAAGACCAAATTCTTTTCAAAACATTTCCAATCTAAATTTGATATTAGAAAAATTCAAAATAGCCTTATTCATTTACTTAACAAAATAGTTTCCACTTATTTAAATCATATTACTACATACTTTAACATACATACCAAACTTATATACTTTATACTTTTCAAAATTTCTTAGCTTTGAAAAGTTAACCTTGATTTGGAAGTGTTTGAACCTTCAAAATAGTTGAAGAAATCATTTTCAAATTCAAGAGTTGGAAATCAGCAACAAATCAATAAATCAATTTTAATAGATAGGGTTATATCAAATCCAAAACTCGAGGACTGAACACCAGCTCATTTCATTTGTATATGGATTTATTTCTTAACTTTGGAGTTACGATTTCAATTTCTTATTCAATTTCAGTGATGATAATTCACCATTATTACTTCCTAACATCCATGCAACCATATACTATAGTAATTTACAGAAAATCAATTCTTTTATATACAAAAATAGTTTTGGGCAAAATTATCTCATTTACCCCATTTTAAAACAATATTGTGCCGAACTGTTCTATTCGAGCGTTTAGAAACCCCTTCGATACAGCTTTGCAAGACTGTGCCGACGAAGGTTCATATACCACTCAATAAACCAATCATCACAATACAAAACAATTTTATATTCAATAACAAATACGCGCTCATATCTATTATTACACTCAACTCATTCTAGAGTACTACTGACTCTATCTCTAATGAGTAACACCCAACAGAGCAGGGTTGTCGCTTAACCATATGCTCTGATACCAAATGTAACATCCCGAGAAATTTCGACTTTCGAAAATTCAACATCGATACTCACTTTATCGACTGCTGAGCCATCGAATGCCGGAAACCCGAAAAGTTATGGTTTTAAGAAAAAGAAAAAGGTAGAAGAAGAAGATAGAAGAAAAAGAAAGAAGAACAACAACAGAACAAGAGCAGAAACAGAAAACAATATCAGAATCTCACATATCGCAGCGGAACAATATATAATAGAGAAATGAATATCATTTAAAAACAAAAGAATTTTATCTGTTATTACATTACATCACATCATATCATCAGAGTCAATATACAACAATGGACAGTTATATAAACTTGTCCTCATACAGAAAACACAGCGGAATAAATACTATCAGATACAAATACTACGTCTCGCCATCCAGCTTATCTCCAAAGCTCCAGAATATCCAGAATATCCTGATAACCTAACTCTAGGCTGCCCGTGTGGAAATTGGTGGGCACCCAGAGTTTAGAAGGGAACAATAAACTCCGAGTCAGTCATGGTGACTGGTGTGAGATCGTAAAACAGTTATTCTTTAAAATAAACAACAGAAAAAAATTTTAAAGTCAATTCGCAATGCTTTTGGAAAATGAAACTACCATAAGACCTCCCACCACACACACAATGCAAACGCAGAATTGGAGGAGATTTCTTCTTATGATAGTCAAAGATGCTTACTACGCAAAATCAAATCATTTTTGATATTATTATTAGTGCATAGTGTGTAGAAAACATTTCAAAAGTATAATATTAATCTTAGCCAGCATAAGCATTCCGCACTTATGCCTACTATAGCTACTATGTTCAATAGCAGGTTACCGCCACATTCCATAGCAGGTAATACAACTAAAACCGTACACGTCACGTATTGTTTCTTTGGATTTCCAACAAATGGTCAGGCTAAGGAACTTCCTATCCACGATGGGCACGTCCCTGGAATAGACGACCCGAGAACCTAACCGGATCTCTGCCAACACAAGGCCGGGTTACCTCTGCAAAAATAGGTAACTACTGACACGCGTATGCCATCCCCCGATCGTCACCGATCTTCCCGAGGATCCCCGATTCGCAACAAACCACATAGATAATAATAATGCAGTAACCACAGAGGTTAAGTATCTGGGCTCCATACCATGATACCACCTTTATCCAGAAGGAATGACATACACTAAGGGGCGCTACTCCCTAGAACCTTGCCGCATTCTTCCTGTTTCGACCATTTCCGGGGTGTGAGGCTCGATGAAGTCTCGTCCACAAAGCTACGCTTTCTCAAAAAGCCCTGCTTCGGGTCAAACAAAATGATCAACCTATGATCACAAAGATATAAGATCAAACAAATGATCATATCACAAATGATCAAACACTGATCATTTCACAGCAACACTCAGTATGCCACGTTACCAAATTGGGATATATCGCTGATAAATTTCAACTACATAACCTCTGAGCTCGTACGTCTCAAAGAAGGGTGTTAAGCTAAGAGAATAAATTCTCCGCCACCAACAGAAATGTATTTGAAAGAAATCAGCTTTATATCTCAAATTGTAACGTCAGACACACAATCCATACAAGTCTGTTCCGGGATCGAACAGAACCGAAGGCACTTCTCACGAAGCCCTTGCATTTCTGGATATTTTTCTAATCACGTCCGGACTTCCCGTCACTAAGGGTGATAAAACCTCTAAACCGGAGATCAGCCGATGTAGAGTAACTCGACGGTAATCCTTCCGTTTTCAAAAATATCCGGTCTACAACACCGGTCTTCGAATGCGATTCATAACGACGTATCACATATTCGGAATGGGTTATACGACCCCATGGTCCTTTCCCGGCTAACCCGAATAGTGAGCGATTTTTCAAAAATAAGTGTGGCATTCAAATTCATCCAATTCACAACAAGTACCTATCTAAAGGTAATTATTGATAGTCGGTTATTTAACTATCAATAAAGATGCGCAACATCATCAGATTCCAAATAATTTTCCCAAATTATTTCATCTTTAAAAATATCTTTTACTAGATATAAAATTTTCCACACTTAACCATTTTAAAACAATTTCAAATCAATTTCCACTCTTCAAAAATAAATCAATATTTATTTTTAAACAACTTCGCTTTCTTTTATAAATTCCGTATCGAATTTATACTTTCGAATATCTACTGATATTCGATTTTCAATCGTTTTCAAATATTCAATTTCAATTTATCTTTAAAAAGATAAATTCTCAAAACATTCGTTTCATATTGGAAAAGCAATTCCATACTTAATAATAAGTATTTCACAAATCTATTTATTTTCAACGTTTGAAAATACTCGATATACTTAAATCAATATTAAGTATATAATTCATTCTTTAAGGAAAATATTCTTTTAACACCTTTATTTGGATCAAAACGAATGTTACGTAAAACATCGTTACGACGACCCAAAAATCACTAGTATAGGGATTTGAATTTTAAGATAGATATATAAATCCCAATACTATATAAAAACATTTCCTTCCGGAAATCATTTACTATAACAACCGTGTTATAGTCCACCATTTCCTTCTACTTCTCGAAAACGTCTATTTCAACAATAAAAATATTGAAATCTATGTATTCGATATCATAATACATTTTAAAACATCTTTAAAATGTTTAACTTCATTTTTAATATCCCTTCTTCGAAAATAAGTCCATTTTCCTTAACAATATATTCACTGTCCCAAAATCGTGAATATAATTCACTTAACCCAATTTCAATCATTTCTACACATTTTTATCTCAATAAAAATTCGCTATCCAAAATCGTGAATATATCTTCTTTAAAAATCTTCTATTTTTAATTTCTCAAATCCCATTGATTTCGAATTTATAAAACAACGTTTATAAATTCTATTTCTATTTTATAACAACTTCGATTTAATAAATCTCCTTTTATTTACAAATTCGATCAATATTCCATTTAAAGGCAAAAATCCAATTTATAAGTTAATCTCTTATAAATCTTTTATGCTACAGTTTCATCCATTTTATAAGTTCATACTTTATAAATCTATAAAATTCATATTTTCACAATTTATAATTCTATAAATCTCATGTCTTCACAATTTATAATTCTATAAATCTCTAACACTTATAAACACTCGTTTTAAAATTCCAATACTTTAAATTGATAAATATCAATTCTGTACATCTTTTATATACATCATTTTTAGTAATTCAAAAGAAATCCAAACTTAAACTATTTTATAAATTACTTGGCTATTTATTTCAAAATCACCTTTCAGTTATATTTCACAATTTAAAATTTTCATAACTTTAAATTTATAACATTTATTTATTTAAAGTAAACCAATTCAAAGATTCAAATAAAACGTATACTTTCAAATAATCACTTTTAAAATCTCTTTTTAATGTTAAAATCGTTATTTTTAAACTTCAAAATTTTGAATCCGATGATGCAACGCATCAATTAGTCAATCACAACATCAACATCATATATCAACATATGATAACAGAATATACATCAATCTTGTAAATAAATAACTACTGGTGAGGAATCCAGTTGGATCCCTCCAACCTGTTTCCCTGCATCCAAAGACGTTAGCACAATACCAATTCCGCTCCAGTACGGAATTATCGCGGTATATAGGTTTTTATAAATCCGCTTACTAACGGCGCAATAGGGTCTCATCCGCTATACGAGGCGGGAAATCATCAATCCAATATATACATATGCCAATATGTATATATTGCTATATATATATAGATATATCCTACTATATCTAATATCACACATCAATAGCAATCAAATCAATAACTGGAAATTCCACTTTTAAATCGAGTGAGAAAAATCTCACCTTAGCATTTAAATTTGCCATCCATTTCCATTTTGATCCTTTCCTCTTGATTTTTTTAACCTTGTATAAAGATTTACACAATTCGTTAATATTCGAATTAAATCGAATAACCAATTTCCATTTAATAGTTTTGATTAGCTGATAATTTTATTTAAATCAATTTTCTCCTTAAACAAATTTGTTTAACTAGAATTTTAGTTCAAAACTAATTTTCTTTAAATCTTCTCCTTTACCCAATTTTATTTATTAAAAATATTTTCTTGAAAAAAATTCACAGTAATTCATTTTACTGTCAATATACAATATTTAAATTAATTTCTCCAAGTTTAAATCAAATAACCAATCAATATTTATTTTCTTTTTCTTTTTCCTATACATAACAGAAATTTACCCTTCTTCATACATAAATGTAAATATTCTTCAACTAAAATAAATTAGCATATAAAGTTTACTGATGATGAATTTTCTGTTACTGATATATACACATATAAATTTTAATTAAAACAAATAAAACACAATTACCTCCTAGCTCGATTTCTCTGCCACTGTTCGTGACTCTAGCCTCGACAATGATCACGCGATGCTCACTTGCTCGACCCCGCGAAAGTCGCTGCCACTGAAGCCCTAGTTCGCCACGACCTCGAGTCGAACGACGCGACTCCAGTATTCCGAACATCCCCATATTTCAATTCGCGACCTTCCTACTTGACTTCCCCAATATTGCTTCGCGTGCCACCACGATATCCCCAAAGCCACGCGCTCCTCCGCGAAACCCTAGATCGAACTGCCTTCCTCGCTGTTGCCATCGCCATCCCATAGTCGCGACTTCGCCAGCTCGACTCCCACGGTGCCACCGCACTCCACCCTACTTATGACGAAACCCTAGCTCGCTTCGTCGCCGAGGCCTCGAGCGCCGATCGCCATTGCCGAGAACTTGATTCGAGTGCGACTCGAACTCGTCGCCTATTCGATTGTATTTGAATCAATTTGAGAAAAAGGGGAAGGACTCGCGACCTGCCAATTTGAATATGGCCCTAAGCCTTAGCTCGCAGTTGAGTCGAGTTGCTGTTGATTTTATATTCGAACGAGATGATGGTTTTACATTTGAATAGAGAGAGGCCATTGTTTTTCTTTTGAAGCTGTTATTAATTTCGAACGAAATGATTTCGTTTTGTTCCGTGCGTTTAAAGAAATGGGAGACAAGAGTATTCGATTAACAGAGGATAGGTCGACGCAGAGACTAGGGTGGCTGATGATTTGAGGGTATAAATTTTATATTTAAATTAAATCGATTAATTGTTGTCCAGACGTTTTAATCTCGTACGATCACACAATGAATCCGAATGCTACGAAATTTGAAATCCGGCAATCATTCAATATTACGGACCCAATGGAACTGGTTTCGTCGAATTCCGAGACTGCGCCTCGGACGGCTATTTTTAAATATCGGTTGAACGATATACATTTCAAACTGAACGATTCACTTTCAAATTCGATTCTGAAGCTTCTATTATCTTCAGCGATATAAATACGAATTTTTAAAGCTTTCGAAATATTTTTCTTTTCAACTTAAAATTGAAGATTTAAATTTTTATTCAACTTTCAATTGATTAAATTTCATAATTTAATCGCCAAATTCAAAGTTATATTGAGGATTCAAATTAAATCATCGTTCAAATATTTAAAATAAATTAAATATTCTCAATTTAATTTGGTCAAAATTCTGGGTCGTTACAGACTTCCCTCCTTAAAAGAATTTCGTCCTCGAAATTACAAGTTAGGAAAAATGGTCCTTAACTCGTCTACTCTTTTTCACAATCCAATAGTTTTATCGATTAATCTAAACAAATCTTTCTACTAAAGATTCGTTATCAATTCAACTAAATTTCCAACTTCAATTACAGATTTCAAACAACATTGTTTTCTTAACAATTCAATTTTAAATTCAAATTCGAATTCAAACTTTCAAAATTTTCTCAAAAATTTTCTAACGCCCTAAATTTTCGAAAAATTTCGCCAGCGTCTCCTTTGCGCGGCTAATACGGCACAACTACAAAACGTCCCTACGGACTCTCAGATTTCAAAAAGAAAAAGAAAAAGCCAAGCGGCTAGAGAGAAATCATCAAAAACTCATATTAAAACTCAAATACATACCTTTTTCGAGCAAATTCAAATTCATCTTTGAAGATCAAATCCAATTCCTTTATACCTGTATATCCTACTAGCCATTATATCTAGTTACACATTCAAACCATTTTGCAAATTTTATTACAAAATTTCCGATATAAACTACTTATATCATCTTTAGTTCACTATTGAAGTTATATCCATTATCTTCAATTTTACATTTCAATTTCTCATTTAAGTTCAATTCACAATTCCAATCTAATTTGGATTCAATTTACTTTCAATTCTGAAATATTGAATTTTATCAATTATCTGTCATTTACAACTGCACTATCTTAAATTAGTTCTAATTACTAATTCATTTGTCTTCAATTTGAATTTCATTCCAATCAGATTTCAAATATTCTATAAGTTATCAACTTATTTACATCTTGATTTATACAATCATTTATACATTCACATTCACAATTCCATTTTATTAAGGAATTTTATTTTCATTTATAAATTCATTTACAATTGTAAATTCCATTCATTTGAAATTTATTTCTTCTTACTTGAATTTATTTGCAATTCCGAACCATTCTTCTATTTAGTTCACAATTCAAGTCTCAATTTATCTAATTCAACTTCATAATATTCATAGATATTTTCATATGGTATTCCAGAATCTTACCAACATTTCAAAATCATTTGAAAACAATTCAAATTATCCTTTGAATTTCCAAAACAAAACCCAAATTTTCCATTTAAAACAATATGGCAGCAATTCCTCTTTTGGAAACCCGAAAATGAACACCGGTGATGTCGCGATCATCATCGGAATTATTTTCCAGCGACCGAAAAAAGTTTAGAGCTTTTCCTCTCCAAAATACTTGTCAAAACCTTTGAAATTCATTTTCAAATCCAAAAAGATTTAAACTTCCAAATTTCCAAAATTTTCAAATTCTTTTCAAAACATTTCCAAAAACTTCTCTGGAATTCCGTTTTAAATTACAAATCACATTTATAATTTATATTCTCAAATTTCATTTGTATATGGATTTATTTCTTAACTTTGGAGTTACGATTTCAATTTCTTATTCAATTTCAGTGATGATAATTCACCATTATTACTTCCTAACATCCATGCAACCATATACTATAGTAATTTACAGAAAATCAATTCTTTTATATACAAAAATAGTTTTGGGCAAAATTATCTCATTTACCCCATTTTAAAACAATATTGTGCCGAACTGTTCTATTCGAGCGTTTAGAAACCCCTTCGATACAGCTTTGCAAGACTGTGCCGACGAAGGTTCATATACCACTCAATAAACCAATCATCACAATACAAAACAATTTTATATTCAATAACAAATACGCGCTCATATCTATTATTACACTCAACTCATTCTAGAGTACTACTGACTCTATCTCTAATGAGTAACACCCAACAGAGCAGGGTTGTCGCTTAACCATATGCTCTGATACCAAATGTAACATCCCGAGAAATTTCGACTTTCGAAAATTCAACATCGATACTCACTTTATCGACTGCTGAGCCATCGAATGCCGGAAACCCGAAAAGTTATGGTTTTAAGAAAAAGAAAAAGGTAGAAGAAGAAGATAGAAGAAAAAGAAAGAAGAACAACAACAGAACAAGAGCAGAAACAGAAAACAATATCAGAATCTCACATATCGCAGCGGAACAATATATAATAGAGAAATGAATATCATTTAAAAACAAAAGAATTTTATCTGTTATTACATTACATCACATCATATCATCAGAGTCAATATACAACAATGGACAGTTATATAAACTTGTCCTCATACAGAAAACACAGCGGAATAAATACTATCAGATACAAATACTACGTCTCGCCATCCAGCTTATCTCCAAAGCTCCAGAATATCCAGAATATCCTGATAACCTAACTCTAGGCTGCCCGTGTGGAAATTGGTGGGCACCCAGAGTTTAGAAGGGAACAATAAACTCCGAGTCAGTCATGGTGACTGGTGTGAGATCGTAAAACAGTTATTCTTTAAAATAAACAACAGAAAAAAATTTTAAAGTCAATTCGCAATGCTTTTGGAAAATGAAACTACCATAAGACCTCCCACCACACACACAATGCAAACGCAGAATTGGAGGAGATTTCTTCTTATGATAGTCAAAGATGCTTACTACGCAAAATCAAATCATTTTTGATATTATTATTAGTGCATAGTGTGTAGAAAACATTTCAAAAGTATAATATTAATCTTAGCCAGCATAAGCATTCCGCACTTATGCCTACTATAGCTACTATGTTCAATAGCAGGTTACCGCCACATTCCATAGCAGGTAATACAACTAAAACCGTACACGTCACGTATTGTTTCTTTGGATTTCCAACAAATGGTCAGGCTAAGGAACTTCCTATCCACGATGGGCACGTCCCTGGAATAGACGACCCGAGAACCTAACCGGATCTCTGCCAACACAAGGCCGGGTTACCTCTGCAAAAATATGTAACTACTGACACGCGTATGCCATCCCCCGATCGTCACCGATCTTCCCGAGGATCCCCGATTCGCAACAAACCACATAGATAATAATAATGCAGTAACCACAGAGGTTAAGTATCTGGGCTCCATACCATGATACCACCTTTATCCAGAAGGAATGACATACACTAAGGGGCGCTACTCCCTAGAACCTTGCCGCATTCTTCCTGTTTCGACCATTTCCGGGGTGTGAGGCTCGATGAAGTCTCGTCCACAAAGCTACGCTTTCTCAAAAAGCCCTGCTTCGGGTCAAACAAAATGATCAACCTATGATCACAAAGATATAAGATCAAACAAATGATCATATCACAAATGATCAAACACTGATCATTTCACAGCAACACTCAGTATGCCACGTTACCAAATTGGGATATATCGCTGATAAATTTCAACTACATAACCTCTGAGCTCGTACGTCTCAGAGAAGGGTGTTAAGCTAAGAGAATAAATTCTCCGCCACCAACAGAAATGTATTTGAAAGAAATCAGCTTTATATCTCAAATTGTAACGTCAGACACACAATCCATACAAGTCTGTTCCGGGATCGAACAGAACCGAAGGCACTTCTCACGAAGCCCTTGCATTTCCGGATATTTTTCTAATCACGTCCGGACTTCCCGTCACTAAGGGTGATAAAACCTCTAAACCGGAGATCAGCCGATGTAGAGTAACTCGACGGTAATCCTTCCGTTTTCAAAAATATCCGGTCTTCAACACCGGTCTTCGAATGCGATTCATAACGACGTATCACATATTCGGAATGGGTTATACGACCCCATGGTCCTTTCCCGGCTAACCCGAATAGTGAGCGATTTTTCAAAAATAAGTGTGGCATTCAAATTCATCCAATTCACAACAAGTACCTATCTAAAGGTAATTATTGATAGTCGGTTATTTAACTATCAATAAAGATGCGCAACATCATCAGATTCCAAATAATTTTCCCAAATTATTTCATCTTTAAAAATATCTTTTACTAGATATAAAATTTTCCACACTTAACCATTTGAAAACAATTTCAAATCAATTTCCACTCTTCAAAAATAAATCAATATTTATTTTTAAACAACTTCGCTTTCTTTTATAAATTCCGTATCGAATTTATACTTTCGAATATCTACTGATATTCGATTTTCAATCGTTTTCAAATATTCAATTTCAATTTATCTTTAAAAAGATAAATTCTCAAAACATTCGTTTCATATTGGAAAAGCAATTCCATACTTAATAATAAGTATTTCACAAATCTATTTATTTTCAACGTTTGAAAATACTCGATATACTTAAATCAATATTAAGTATATAATTCATTCTTTAAGGAAAATATTCTTTTAACACCTTTATTTGGATCAAAACGAATGTTACGTAAAACATCGTTACGACGACCCAAAAATCACTAGTATAGGGATTTGAATTTTAAGATAGATATATAAATCCCAATACTATATAAAAACATTTCCTTCCGGAAATCATTTACTATAACAACCGTGTTATAGTCCACCATTTCCTTCTACTTCTCGAAAACGTCTATTTCAACAATAAAAATGTTGAAATCTATGTATTCGATATCATAATACATTTTAAAACATCTTTAAAATGTTTAACTTCATTTTTAATATCCCTTCTTCGAAAATAAGTCCATTTTCCTTAACAATATATTCACTGTCCCAAAATCGTGAATATAATTCACTTAACCCAATTTCAATCATTTCTACACATTTTTATCTCAATAAAAATTCGCTATCCAAAATCGCGAATATATCTTCTTTAAAAATCTTCTATTTTTAATTTCTCAAATCCCATTGATTTCGAATTTATAAAACAACGTTTATAAATTCTATTTCTATTTTATAACAACTTCGATTTAATAAATCTCCTTTTATTTACAAATTCGATCAATATTCCATTTAAAGGCAAAAATCCAATTTATAAGTTAATCTCTTATAAATCTTTTATGCTACAGTTTCATCCATTTTATAAGTTCATACTTTATAAATCTATAAAATTCATATTTTCACAATTTATAATTCTATAAATCTCATGTCTTCACAATTTATAATTCTATAAATCTCTAACACTTATAAACACTCGTTTTAAAATTCCAATACTTTAAATTGATAAATATCAATTCTGTAAATCTTTTATATACATCATTTTTAGTAATTCAAAAGAAATCCAAACTTAAACTATTTTATAAATTACTTGGCTATTTATTTCAAAATCACCTTTCAGTTATATTTCACAATTTAAATTTTTCATAACTTTAAATTTATAACATTTATTTATTTAAAGTAAACCAATTCAAAGATTCAAATAAAACGTATACTTTCAAATAATCACTTTTAAAATCTCTTTTTAATGTTAAAATCGTTATTTTTAAACTTCAAAATTTTGAATCCGATGATGCAACGCATCAATTAGTCAATCACAACATCAACATCATATATCAACATATGATAACAGAATATACATCAATCCTGTAAATAAATAACTACTGGTGAGGAATCCAGTTGGATCCCTCCAACCTGTTTCCCTGCATCCAAAGACGTTAGCACAATACCAATTCCGCTCCAGTACGGAATTATCGCGGTATATAGGTTTTTATAAATCCGCTTACTAACGGCGCAATAGGGTCTCATCCGCTATACGAGGCGGGAAATCATCAATCCAATATATACATATGCCAATATGTATATATTGCTATATATATATAGATATATCCTACTATATCTAATATCACACATCAATAGCAATCAAATCAATAACTGGAAATTCCACTTTTAAATCGAGTGAGAAAAATCTCACCTTAGCATTTAAATTTGCCATCCATTTCCATTTTGATCCTTTCCTCTTGATTTTTTTAACCTTGTATAAAGATTTACACAATTCGTTAATATTCGATTTAAATCGAATAACCAATTTCCATTTAATAGTTTTGATTAGCTGATAATTTTATTTAAATCAATTTTCTCCTTAAACAAATTTGTTTAACTAGAATTTTAGTTCAAAACTAATTTTCTTTAAATCTTCTCCTTTACCCAATTTTATTTATTAAAAATATTTTCTTGAAAAAAATTCACAGTAATTCATTTTACTGTCAATATACAATATTTAAATTAATTTCTCCAAGTTTAAATCAAATAACCAATCAATATTTATTTTCTTTTTCCTATACATAACAGAAATTTACCCTTCTTTATACATAAATGTAAATATTCTTCAACTAAAATAAATTAGCATATAAAGTTTACTGATGATGAATTTTCTGTTACTGATATATACACATATAAATTTTAATTAAAACAAATAAAACACAATTACCTCCTAGCTCGATTTCTCTGCCACTGTTCGTGACTCTAGCCTCGACAATGATCACGCGATGCTCACTTGCTCGACCCCGCGAAAGTCGCTGCCACTGAAGCCCTAGTTCGCCACGACCTCGAGTCGAACGACGCGACTCCAGTATTCCGAACATCCCCATATTTCAATTCGCGACCTTCCTACTTGACTTCCCCAATATTGCTTCGCGTGCCACCACGATATCCCCAAAGCCACGCGCTCCTCCGCGAAACCCTAGATCGAACTGCCTTCCTCGCTGTTGCCATCGCCATCCCATAGTCGCGACTTCGCCAGCTCGACTCCCACGGTGCCACCGCACTCCACCCTACTTATGACGAAACCCTAGCTCGCTTCGTCGCCGAGGCCTCGAGCGCCGATCGCCATTGCCGAGAACTTGATTCGAGTGCGACTCGAACTCGTCGCCTATTCGATTGTATTTGAATCAATTTGAGAAAAAGGGGAAGGACTCGCGACCTGCCAATTTGAATATGGCCCTAAGCCTTAGCTCGCAGTTGAGTCGAGTTGCTGTTGATTTTATATTCGAACGAGATGATGGTTTTACATTTGAATAGAGAGAGGCCATTGTTTTTCTTTTGAAGCTGTTATTAATTTCGAACGAAATGATTTCGTTTTGTTCCGTGCGTTTAAAGAAATGGGAGACAAGAGTATTCGATTAACAGAGGATAGGTCGACGCAGAGACTAGGGTGGCTGATGATTTGAGGGTATAAATTTTATATTTAAATTAAATCGATTAATTGTTGTCCAGACGTTTTAATCTCGTACGATCACACAATGAATCCGAATGCTACGAAATTTGAAATCCGGCAATCATTCAATATTACGGACCCAATGGAACTGGTGTAACATCCCGAAAATTTTCGACCTTCGAAAATTCAACATCGATACTCACTTTATCGACTGCTGAGCCATCGAATGCCGGAAACCCGAAAAGTTATGGTTTTAAGAAAGAAGAAAAAGGTAGAAGAAGAAGATAGAAGAAAAAGAAAGAAGAACAACAACACAACATCAGATACAGAAGCAGAAAACAATATCAGAATCTCACATATCGCAGCGGAACAATATATAATAGATAAATGAATATCATTTTAAAAACAAAGAATTATATCTGTTATTACATTACATCACATCATATCATCAGAGTCAATATACAACAATGGATAGTTATATAACTTGTCCTCATACAGAATACACAGCGGAATAAATACTATCAGATACAAATACTACGTCTCGTCATCCAGAATATCTCCAAGCTCCAGAATATCCAGAATATCCTGATAATATAACTCTAGACTGCCCGTGTGGAAATTTGTGGGCACCCAGAGTTTAGAAGGGAAACAATAAACTCCGAGTCAGTCATGGAGACTGGTGTGAGATCGTAAAACAGTTATCTTTAAAATAAATAGCAGAGAATTTTAAAGTCAATTCGCAATGCTTTTGGAAAATGAAACTACCATAAGACCTCCCACCACACACACAATGCAAACGCAGAATTGGAGGAGATTTCTTCTTATGATAGTCAAAGATGCTTACTACGCAAAATCAAATCCTTTTTTTTTATTATTATTAGTGCTTAGTGTAGAAATCATTTCGAAAGTATAATATTAATCTTAGCCAACATACGACCAGTATCGTATGCCTACTATAGCTACCATCTAAACAGTGGTGACCACCGTACGTAAATGGCAGGTTCTACAACTAATACCGTACAAAGTTCGTATTGGAGTTTGGATTTCCAACAAATGGTCAGGCTAAGGAACTTCCTTTTCCACGATGGGTACGTCCCTGGAATAGACGACCCGAGAACCTAACCGGATCTCTGCCAACACAAGGCCGGGTTACCTCTGCAAAAATAGGTAACTACTGACACGCGTATGCCATCCCCCGATCATCACCGATCTTCCCGAGGATCCCCGATTTCCAACAAACCACATAGAAAAATAATGCAGTAACCACAGAGGTTAAGTATCTGGGCTCCATACCATGATACCACCTTTATCCAGAAGGAATGACATACACTAAGGGGCGCTACTCCCTAGAACCTTGCTGCATCCTTCCTGTTTCAACCATTTCCGGGGTGTGAGGCTCGACGAAGTCTCGTCCACAAAGCTACGCTTTCTACAAAGCCCTGCTTCGGGTCAAACAAAATGATCAACCTATGATCACAAAGATATAAGATCAAACAAATGATCATATCACAAATGATCAAACACTGATCACTTCACAGCAACACTTAGTATGCCACGTTACCAAATTGGGATATATCGCTGATAAATTTCAACTACATAACCTCTGAGCTCGTACGTCTCAGAGAAGGGTGTTAGGCTAAGAGAATAAATTCTCCGCCACCAACAGAAATGTATTTGAAAGAAATCAGCTTTATATCTCGAATTGTAACGTCAGACACACAATCCATACAAGTCTGTTCCGGGATCGAACAGAACCGAAGGCACTTCACACGAAGCCCTTGCCTATCCGGATAGTTTCTAATCACGTCCGGACTTCCCGTCACTAAGGGTGATAAAACCTCTAAATCGAAGATCAGTCGATGTAGAGTAACTCGACGGTAATCCTTCCGTTTTCAAAAATATCCGGTCTTCAACACCGGTCTTCAAATGCGATCCATAACGACGTATCACATATTCGGAATGGGTTATACGACCCCATGGTCCTTTCCCGGTTAACCCGAATAGTGAGCGCTTATTTAAAAATAAGTGTGGCATTCAAATTCATACAATCACAACAAATACCTATCTAAAGGTAATTATTGATAGTCGATTATTTAACTATCAATAAAGATGCGCGACATCATCAGATTCCAAATAATTTTCCCAAATTATTTTATCTTCCAAAATATCTTTGCTAGATATAAAATTTCCACACTTAACCATTTGAAAACAATTTCAAATCAACTTCCACATTTCAATTTATCTTTAAAAGATAAAATCTCAAAACAGTTCATTTCATATTGGAAAAGCATTTCCATACTTATTTAAAAATAAGTATTTCACAAATCTATTTATTTTCAACATTTGAAAATATTCGATATACTTAAATCAAATTAAGTATATACTCATTCTTTAAGGAAATCATTCTCTTTAAACACATTTATTTGAGTCAAAACGAATGTTACGTAAAACATCGTTACGACGACTCAAAATCACTAGTATAGGGATTCGGATTTAATAGATATATAGATCCCAATACTACATCAAAACATTTCCTTTCGGAAATCATTTACTATAACAACAGTGTTATAGTGTAACGACCCGGAAATTTCGAACCCGAAATTTCCAAATAGTTAGAAGAAAAAGGAAAGAGATAGAAGAAAGAAACAGAAGAAGAAGAAGATCAGAAACATCAACATCTCACATTCGCAGCGGATAAAATATAATAATAAATGATAACAGTTATAAAACAATATTATATCTGTCGATTACATTTTAATACATCAGAGTTACATATTTATACAGACACTGGATATACACTATTATCAAGTCTCAGATATACAATAATATAACACAGTAGAAACACTCCATACGTTCCTGCCATCCAGCTCGTCTCCTGAACTCCCAAACGTCCTTACCTGAAAATCTGTAATACTCGGTCTGACCCGAGCATTACATCAAAGTAACACCCGGGTCAGGCTGGAAACCAGCGTGAGTAAACTCATCTAACATGAAATATCAATTCATAGAACTTATATAAACCCGGGGTAACTCGTACTTTACTACAAGTAAACAACTTATATAGTTAACACTTATTTTCACAAAAAAAAAAAAAAAATCTAAGTATCCAACTTAGTTTAAATGATCCATATTATCTCAAACCAACCTATTGATCCCACATATCAATCTATAAAGAATCGAAGTGGTTTCGGGTATTTACTAAAACCCGACTCCGGTCTCTTCGAATCCAATGTTGTTCTTTAAGCACAGTTATTTAAGTGAATACAATTCAGTTTTAAATACAGGATGCCATTTTTACACAGCAATTCATCATCGATAGATAACCACATTATCACTGTTCAATCAAAACATTTCATATCAGAGGTATCAACAAATTCAAGTCATCCAATATCATTCAACCATTCATTATTTATCTTAATTAATCATCCTTAATTATTATCCTTCACTTACATTAAGTAATTTTCCTTTAATTATCCAATTAATTAATCATTCTTGATTAATTACTTTTTAATTACATTAAGTAATTAACCCTTAATTAACCACATAGATTAATAAACCTCAACCATTCACAATAATTAGCTTTTAATTACTTTCATTTATTAATTAACTACATAAATTAATGATTTTCTAATTACTTCCATTAATTAATTTTTCCTTTTACCTTAACAAGTAATTAATTACATTTAGTAATTAATCTTAAGTAATCACATTAATTAATTAACGTAAATTAATCATATTAACTTAAATTAATTACACTAATTAATTAATCCTTAATTATTTCCATTGAGTAATTATCCATTAATTACTTCAATAAGTAATTTTACTTAATTCATTCATAAATGATTATCTTCAACTACCCAAACTAATTAATTGTCTTTAGTTAATTATTTTAATTAATCATCTAAATTAATTAAATGATTACTTAACTCCTTATATTTAAAAGACCTTACTTAATTAAGAAAAATCATTTATTAATAGATTATTTACATTAACTTTAAAACTTGTTTTTAATTTTTCTATTAACTTTGAAACCTGTAACAAAATTTTCCAGACAGATTAAACTGGGAACAAGGGACATTGACTCAAACCATTATATTTCAAACCCACGACCAAAATCTTCGAGCAAAGGCTCGAACTACTCGAGAGGAAACCCGAGTATTTCCTTCTCCTTCCCCAACACTACAGCCTCTCCAAACTTCAACGTGCACCGTGCACATGTACACCGGACTTGGTCGACGGCGAACAACGTCGCGACACTCCACCAGTCTCTCCTGACCCCTACGATCACCACGTACCCCTAGATCGACGAAAGTATCACCGAATCGAAAAAGAGTGCATCAGCACTTCAACAGAAATGAACACGACCCAAGAAATCACCGACAACGGCGAACCCCATCACCGGAGGGCCTGCCACCTCGTCCATACCCGCGTCACGAACCCCTTAAACTATTCCCCCATAAGCGATTCAACCCGAAGCACTGTCGACGACGAACCAAAGACGATTCCGATCCAAACATAAAGCAGATACAAACCCTACTTTGCCAAGCGCCGATCATCTCGAACATCATAAAAACCTTCCACTATTTTTCCCGTATCCCCAGGCACCACGACCACCTTCATGCCGAACCTCACCATCCCCTTCAACGCTGATCAACAGTAAACGACCCAAAACCCAAATTCGAGAAATCCTCAATTTCTCTTCAAACACCAATTTAAAAATTACAAACTTCATCTTACAATTCATGACTTTGAACATCAATTCAGATTATATAATTCGAAATCTAAATTATTGAAATTAATTTTCATTCAATTTTGATTTTCCACTGTAAATCTGACATTTACAGTATATTTGTTAAATATAAATATTTAAATTTATTTTTAAATACATGATTCCTTCATTATGTTCAAATTCCTTTCAATGTTCAATGATTATTATTGATTAACTTGAGAGATAGGAAATTTTTTTTTTATATAAAAACTGGAACATGAAGAAGAACAGAGTTTTAAAATTTTGCATTTCTACAGGCATTCATAGTCACCGCTATATATATACATTTGCATTTATCTTCAAATCCAACATGCAAACATTGATATTATGTATACTATAACATTCACATCCATATATATGTGAACTTAATTACTTCAACAGGCATCCATCAAAAAAAAACAAGTTTAAATCTGTTTTTAAAATAAATTTACTCACCAGAAATGATGAACAGAGACTTAAAAACTGATATGCTTTGATTTGAAACTGGAAACTGGAAAATGCTTAGTTGAGTTGATCTTGGTTTATAAACTGACATGAAGTTGCTTTGAATATTCAGGTAGATGATTGCTTGATTAATTTCAGGTTTGCAATTTGCTGTTTCACCCTCTTTGATCTTGCTACAGATTGTATTTCAGGTTGAAGTTTTGATCTTGAAAATTTTGAACTGAAGCTTTTATCTTATTCCAGGTTTCAGATTTTAACTTTGCTTTGATTTATGTTCTGATTTGTATTGATTTTTCTCAGGTTTGAGAAGTTTTTGTAACTGAGAAAACTTTTTGAACTAAAAATGAGCAGCCCGGTTCAACATTTTGATTTTTTATTCACATTATCATTCTAGGAGAAAAACATCTTTGCCACTTGTTAATTTCATATTATCGAAACCTCACACTTGTTATAATGCATGATCTTATTTTACAAATGTCACAAACAAAGATTTTGTGTTTTACACCCTTACTTCATTTTAATTTATAAATTTTTGTTTATCCCTTTATTTTATTTAATTTATAGATTTTGTTCTAAATCCTATATTAATTTGTTATATTCTATTTATTTTACTTACTTGTAAATATGCATGTTTTATTTATTTTTAAATGTTTATAATACTTTTGTATTTATTTTATTAATTAACAATCACTTTCTTAATTTATATAAATAAAGTTTTCTTTAAGGAAAATAATATAAAACAAATCCTATTCTAAATAAAATCATATATAATATATGTTTAAAAATCCAAAATGTATTTAAGATATATATATTTATCATCTGAATTTAAAAATTCAAATTCAAATTTAATTTAAAATCCACTCACATATAAATAATACATTTTAATTTGTTTGAAAATAATAAGTTTGCCAATTTTAAATAATTATATTAGGGAGATTATCAAACCAATATTTATCCATATATATTTTATTATAAGAATTTCTATCTGTTCAGTTGGATAAATCAGTTAATTATCCAATTTTCAGATGACCAAAAATCCGGATTATCATATTCCTCCCCCCTTTGAATCTTTTCGTCCTCGAAAAGGAACGAAACTAGAATTTTATTATAATGTTGATTATTAGTTAAATTATTCCTTAGATATCTTAACTCTTAACTCTTTTTATTTAAATTTTTCAAAATATTTTAAAAATCTACTTAATATTATCAAAATAGTTTTTATAAAAATACTTTTTATAATTCGATGTCTCAACCAGTCCATCCTTGTTCTCACAGAAATTCGGTCATACGTTGATCAGGCGTAAGACTGAAAATCTATCAGTACTTGGTAAACCCGTTTTCGACACCTATTGAAAATACTTGGAAAATAATTTTATTGAAAATAGGGAAAACATTTTTTTTGAAATCGAGGAATATCTTGGTGAGAATGCTCTGGAAATCATCACCCCCATCCATGGTCACAGTTACATCACGGGTTACGTTGCCATCGCAGCAAAAGTCCATGTAACTGATAACAGCATGGAACCCACAACAGATCGCAGTTACATCCAGGGTTACGTTGCCATCGCAGCAAAAGTCCATGTAACTGTTGGCTCTCAGCGGCACACACGATTTCGCTGTCAAATGAAACTTCTCCCACATAGGTCGCAGTCTATCGATATAAAATCAAACGCAGACTGTTGGCTCTCAGCGGCACAAACGACTTTCGCTATGTTACCATAGTGTCACAGTCTACCGATATAAAATCAAACGTAGACAGTTGGCTCTCAGCGGCACACATGACTTTCGCTATGGTCTGCAGTAGATCGCAGTGACATCGAGTTAAACTGTCATCACAGTATAACCCAAATGCCTCTGTGGGCACCAGCCCCTCGACTTTCGCTACACAAATAATCCTCAGGAACTAGTTTATTCCGGACTCCTCACAGGATTAACTTTAGAAACCCCCCTTGGGGCTCAAGGCAGTACCACCCAGTGGCACTCCTGAGAAGTTCATTTCAAGGAAGCGCCTTTTTCCCCAGAGCTATACTCAAAACATTTTATACTATACATTTATAGTATCTTCAAATCATATCCTTTATGATTTATCAAAATCTCCTTTACACAAAATCGATTATCAAAATCGATACTTCTCAAACTAGGCTTTCCAAAATCCAAAATTGATTTTCCCAAAAATCAAAAGCCCTTTCCAAAATCCATAGGTTTCCAAAACCTTTTCCAAAATCATTCTCATAAGATCCTTTATATATATATATATAGATATAGATATATATAACTTTGAAAATCTTTGGATCATTTTAAACTTTGTATAAAACCTCTTTTATACTTCAAATATTTCAAAACCCTTTTCTTTTAGCAATAGATTCAACAAGGGAAGATTTACCTTATATACCAAGGATATATAACTTTATTTTATTCTAAATCAAATATTCACATTTGATAAATCTTTTATAAAGTTATTAACCATATTTCTTTTCAAAAACCATTTTAGATTTCTTATCCACAAATCTTCAATATCAATTTCATTCAAATCCGTACGATGTACACATATCATCCGTACGCTATATCAATCTGATCGCTCACTCGATCACACAATTTCACTTCCGAACTAGTATTGTCCACCCGACTTTCTAGTGCGGACTCAGATCTGATTCCTTGATCAGAAACCGACATTCTCCTTACATAGTCACAACTATGATAGAGAATATCCAGAACCAATCAAAAATCCATATCTAGGTTCGTCGTCGAAAATCGAGCGAAAAATCCCAACTCGGATCGATAATACTATCTCGAAATTCTGTGTTCGAATCTAGATCAAATCACTATGCGAATAGAATAATATACGTATATCCTACGTATTTATCTTTATTGGTTATTAGCCAAATCAATTTTCTTTCTATTCACATTTCCTTTAATTCCATTCACTTATTCTCAATTTCTTCCATTTCCAATTGAGTTATTTACTTCAATTACAAACAGTCTGAACTCTGACCTTTTTAAATTTAAAAATAGCTTGAAAAAGTTTAAAATAGATAAGTAGTTGAAAAATAGTTGTTAGTTTGTAAAATAGCTGTAAAATAGTTAAGTAGGTATAAAATAGTTAGATAATTGCAAAGTAGTTTTTTTTTTTAAAATAGTGATTAAATATAAGTAGCTGAAAAATAGTAATTAGTTTATAAGACAGTTTCAAAATAGTTAAATAGTTCCAAAATAATTGTAAAATAAGTATAAGATAGTTTGGGGTTTAAGAAGAAAGATTGTATAGTAAATAGTTTGGAAGAATATATTTGTATTAAAACAATTTATTTTGAAAATAATCCAGAGCCAAACTGTTTAATTTCCCAATCTCCATTTCCAATTAATTTCTCATCAATTCAATTTAAAGTTCCACTTCCATTTAAATTGACTCAATACTTCAATTTCCATTGAAATTTATTAAATCCCAATTCAAGTTGAATTAACCTTAATTCCTTTCCAAATTCAAATCAAATTCCATTTGATTTTTAAACATATTCAACTTCAATCACAATTCCAAATTATTTCAAATCAATTTGAATTAATTTCAAATTGAACCAGTTTCAATTTTTTATTTCAAATTATTTCAATTCTAATTTACCATTTGAATTTTTAAACTTATACATCTTCAATCACAATTCTAATTAATTCAAATCAAATTCAATTTGAACTAATTCTATTCAAATCTCAATTTAAAACTATCTCGAATTATATAAATTCGAGTTAAATTTTAAATGTTCATTTAATCCCTTAAGTCAAATTAACCCTTATTTTTAAATCAAATCAACCTTTATTTTTAATTTAACAACTTAAATCTTTAAACCATTTAATTCTGTATCCACATTCCAAAATTCCATTTTAAAATTATCTTTACTTAACTTATTACAAAGTTCAAATAAGAACTCAAAAACAATTTAATTTTTAGATTCTAATTGATTATCCATTTTCAATTTCCAGATCTCAAACCCATTTTGAGATCACTCATAACTCCCATTTAAATTAACCATTTAACTACCCAAGTTAAATTTAAATTTCATCTTGAAATTTCCAATTCAAGTTATTCATTCAAACTTATTTAACTTCCTCTAAGTTAAATTAAATTTACTTAATCCGGTCAACTTTACACAATTTAAATTCCCATTCAAAATTTAAACTTCAGATTAATAATCTTTCCACTTATAAGTTCAAAAACTTATTACTTTGGGTTTTTATATCACATTCCAAGGAAAAATTTAAAACTCAATACTTAGAGTTTATTTCAAATCATCTTTGATATTATGTATATCTTTATATATACATTTTCTTTACACATCAAGTTATACCTTAAATTTTTAAACCATCTCTGGTTTTAATTCAAAAATAATTTCAAGTTTTCTGGATTTAAAACTTCACAATTTAAAATCCACTACAATTTATAAGTCTTGCTTGCCTAAATGTTTTACTTCCCTAAAACATTCCATTATTAAACACAACAGCCATTATGATAATAACCAAGATTATCATATCTGGAAACCAATTCATTATTATCTTTATTCTTGATAACACTTCTATAAATTCAAGATTTTAATTTTAGTTTGAATTCATTTCAAACTTAACTTTATTCAATTTTAATTTGGTTGTATTACTATTACCACTTAATTTAATTCCAATATTTTAACAACCAATTACCTTAATATTTATTAGAAAGAAAGACCATTTTATACATCAAAATATATTCTTATATAAAATCATTTAAAATTCTTATATAAGAAAATAACAATTACGCTCTCATATATATATACACTCAACTCATTTTAGGGTACCATTGACCCTATCCTTAATGAGTAATCCCACCAGAGCCAAGGTTCTCGCTTAACCTTCGCTCTGATACCAACTGTAACGACCCGGAAATTTCGAACCCGAAATTTCCAAATAGTTAGAAGAAAAAGGAAAGAGATAGAAGAAAGAAACAGAAGAAGAAGAAGATCAGAAACATCAACATCTCACATTCGCAGCGGATAAAATATAATAATAAATGATAACAGTTATAAAACAATATTATATCTGTCGATTACATTTTAATACATCAGAGTTACATATTTATACAGACACTGGATATACACAATTATCAAGTCTCAGATATACAATAATATAACACAGTAGAAACACTCCATACGTTCCTGCCATCCAGCTCGTCTCCTGAACTCCCAAACGTCCTTACCTGAAAATCTGTAATACTCGGTCTGACCCGAGCATTACATCAAAGTAACACCCGGGTCAGGCTGGAAACCAGCGTGAGTAAACTCATCTAACATGAAATATCAATTCATAGAACTTATATAAACCCGGGGTAACTCGTACTTTACTACAAGTAAACAACTTATATAGTTAACACTTATTTTCACAAAAAAAAAAAAAATCTAAGTATCCAACTTAGTTTAAATGATCCATATTATCTCAAACCAACCTATTGATCCCACATATCAATCTATAAAGAATCGAAGTGGTTTCGGGTATTTACTAATACCCGACTCCGGTCTCTTCGAATCCAATGTTGTTCTTTAAGCACAGTTATTTAAGTGAATACAATTCAGTTTTAAATACAGGATGCCATTTTTACACAGCAATTCATCATCGATAGATAACCACATTATCACTGTTCAATCAAAACATTTCATATCAGAGGTATCAACAAATTCAAGTCATCCAATATCATTCAACCATTCATTATTTATCTTAATTAATCATCCTTAATTATTATCCTTCACTTACATTAAGTAATTTTCCTTTAATTATCCAATTAATTAATCATTCTTGATTAATTACTTTTTAATTACATTAAGTAATTAACCCTTAATTAACCACATAGATTAATAAACCTCAACCATTCACAATAATTAGCTTTTAATTACTTTCATTTATTAATTAACTACATAAATTAATGATTTTCTAATTACTTCCATTAATTAATTTTTCCTTTTACCTTAACAAGTAATTAATTACATTTAGTAATTAATCTTAAGTAATCACATTAATTAATTAACGTAAATTAATCATATTAACTTAAATTAATTACACTAATTAATTAATCCTTAATTATTTCCATTGAGTAATTATCCATTAATTACTTCAATAAGTAATTTTACTTAATTCATTCATAAATGATTATCTTCAACTACCCAAACTAATTAATTGTCTTTAGTTAATTATTTTAATTAATCATCTAAATTAATTAAATGATTACTTAACTCCTTATATTTAAAAGACCTTACTTAATTAAGAAAAATCATTTATTAATAGATTATTTACATTAACTTTAAAACTTGTTTTTAATTTTTCTATTAACTTTGAAACCTGTAACAAAATTTTCCAGACAGATTAAACTGGGAACAAGGGACATTGACTCAAACCATTATATTTCAAACCCACGACCAAAATCTTCGAGCAAAGGCTCGAACTACTCGAGAGGAAACCCGAGTATTTCCTTCTCCATCCCCAACACTACAGCCTCTCCAAACTTCAACGTGCACCGTGCACATGTACACCGGACTTGGTCGACGGCGAACAACGTCGCGACACTCCACCAGTCTCTCCTGACCCCTACGATCACCACGTACCCCTAGATCGACGAAAGTATCACCGAATCGAAAAAGAGTGCATCAGCACTTCAACAGAAATGAACACGACCCAAGAAATCACCGACAACGGCGAACCCCATCACCGGAGGGCCTGCCACCTCGTCCATACCCGCGTCACGAACCACTTAAACTATTCCCCCATAAGCGATTCAACCCGAAGCACTGTCGACGACGAACCAAAGACGATTCCGATCCAAACATAAAGCAGATACAAACCCTACTTTGCCAAGCGCCGATCATCTCGAACATCATAAAAACCTTCCACTATTTTTCCCGTATCCCCAGGCACCACGACCACCTTCATGCCGAACCTCGCCATCCCCTTCAACGCTGATCAACAGTAAACGACCCAAAACCCAAATTCGAGAAATCCTCAATTTCTCTTCAAACACCAATTTAAAAATTACAAACTTCATCTTACAATTCATGACTTTGAACATCAATTCAGATTATATAATTCGAAATCTAAATTATTGAAATTAATTTTCATTCAATTTTGATTTTCCACTGTAAATCTGACATTTACAGTATATTTGTTAAATATAAATATTTAAATTTATTTTTAAATACATGATTCCTTCATTATGTTCAAATTCCTTTCAATGTTCAATGATTATTATTGATTAACTTGAGAGATAGGAATTTTTTTTTTTTATATAAAAACTGGAACATGAAGAAGAACAGAGTTTTAAAATTTTGCATTTCTACAGGCATTCATAGTCACTGCTATATATATACATTTGCATTTATCTTCAAATCCAACATGCAAACATTGATATTATGTATACTATAACATTCACATCCATATATATGTGAACTTAATTACTTCAACAGGCATCCATAAAAAAAAAACAAGTTTAAATCTGTTTTTAAAATAAATTTACTCACCAGAAATGATGAACAGAGACTTAAAAACTGATATGCTTTGATTTGAAACTGGAAACTGGAAAATGCTTAGTTGAGTTGATCTTGGTTTATAAACTGACATGAAGTTGCTTTGAATATTCAGGTAGATGATTGCTTGATTAATTTCAGGTTTGCAATTTGCTGTTTCACCCTCTTTGATCTTGCTACAGATTGTATTTCAGGTTGAAGTTTTGATCTTGAAAATTTTGAACTGAAGCTTTTATCTTATTCCAGGTTTCAGATTTTAACTTTGCTTTGATTTATGTTCTGATTTGTATTGATTTTTCTCAGGTTTGAGAAGTTTTTGTAACTGAGAAAACTTTTTGAACTAAAAATGAGCAGCCCGGTTCAACATTTTGATTTTTTATTTACATTATCATTCTAGGAGAAAAACATCTTTGCCACTTGTTAATTTCATATTATCAAAACCTCACACTTGTTATAATGCATGATCTTATTTTACAAATGTCACAAACAAAGATTTTGTGTTTTACACCCTTACTTCATTTTAATTTATAAATTTTTGTTTATCCCTTTATTTTATTTAATTTATAGATTTTGTTCTAAATCCTATATTAATTTGTTATATTCTATTTATTTTACTTACTTGTAAATATGCATGTTTTATTTATTTTTAAATGTTTATAATACTTTTGTATTTATTTTATTAATTAACAATCACTTTCTTAATTTATATAAATAAAGTTTTCTTTAAGGAAAATAATATAAAACAAATCCTATTCTAAATAAAATCATATATAATATATGTTTAAAAATCCAAAATGTATTTAAGATATATATATTTATCATCTGAATTTAAAAATTCAAATTCAAATTTAATTTAAAATCCACTCACATATAAATAATACATTTTAATTTGTTTGAAAATAATAAGTTTGCCAATTTTAAATTATTATATTAGGGAGATTATCAAACCAATATTTATCCATATATATTTTATTATAAGAATTTCTATCTGTTCAGTTGGATAAATCAGTTAATTATCCAATTTTCAGATGACCAAAAATCCGGATTATCACATATAGTCCACCATTTCCTTATATTTCTCGAAAACGTCTATTTCAACAATAATTGTTGAAATCTATGTTTCGATACTTAACACGTTTTAAAACATCTTTTAAAACAACTTCATTTAACAATATTCCTTTTCCCAAAATATATTGATTTTATTCAATAATATATATTCACTGTCCAAAATCGTGAATATAATTACTATCCCAATTTTAACAATTTCTACACATTTAACTTAAAGGATAATTCGCTGTTCAAAATCACGAATATATCTCCTTTAATAACTTCAATGTTAATTTATCAAATTCTATT
This sequence comes from Allium fistulosum, assembly GCA_030737815.1. Taxonomy (NCBI): domain Eukaryota; kingdom Viridiplantae; phylum Streptophyta; class Magnoliopsida; order Asparagales; family Amaryllidaceae; genus Allium; species Allium fistulosum. The sequence goes on along the minus strand of CM060902.1, from coordinate 1,359,055,242 downwards.
GATTTTTAATTTATAAAACAATGTTTATAAATCCCATTTCTATTTATAAAACTTCGATTTCTAAGTTATCCAATTCAACTTATATATCTCAATTATATACCGGAAGTCTATATTATAAGTTAAGAACTTATAATTCATTTATTTACAACATCTATTCATTTCTCATCTAAATGTCAAAATCCGATTTATAAGATAATTGCTTATAAATCTTTTTGTTTTACAAAATCTATTCATTTAATAACTTCACAATTTATAAATCTATAAATTTCTATCCACTTATGGAATCCATTTTTATTTGACTTTAACACTTAATAAAACTCATTTCAAAATTCCAATATTTTTAATTTATAAAAATATCAATTTTTATAAATCTTTTTATATGAATTGTTTAAAATACTTCAACAATTCCAATTTAAACTATTTCATAATCTTTATCAATTATTTATTTCAAAAATAACATTTTTGTCGTATTTCACAAAAATCACAAATTTACTAACATTAAAATTTTAACATTTATTTATTTAAAATAAACCAATTCAAAAATTTCAATAAAACGTATATTTCTACAAATCACTTTAAAACCCCTTTTAAAATAAAAGTCGTTATTTTTACATTTCAAAACTGAATCCAATGATGCAACAGCATCGATTAGTCCATCACAACAGTCAATATCATATATCATCATATGATAGCAGAATATATCACAATATCTGTAAATAAGTAAATACAGTTGAGGAATCCAGTTGGATCCCTCCAACCTGTTTCCCTGCATCCAAAGATGTTAGCACAATACCAATTCCGCTCCAGTACGGAATTATCGCGGTATATAGGTTTTTATAAATCCGCTTACTAACGGCGCAATAGGGTCTCATCCGCTATACGAGGCGGGAAATCATCAATCCAATATATACATATGCCAATATGTATATATTGCTATATATAGATATATACTATCATATCTAATAGCACATTCAAACAGTCAATCATAAATCAATAAATAACTGAAAATTCCACTTTCATTTTGAGTGAGAAAAATCTCACCTTGGGTTTTATTCGTTGCAATAGCGATTTATTCCGATTGAAATTAAACAGGCGTTTAATTTCAACCAAAATTTTCACTGAATCCAAACGACTCCAAACCAACTGCATCGTGTAGTATTCGTCAAAACGAAGCCAACGCCGCTTGTTTCGTAATTTTCCGACCTCGCAGCAAAGAGTTACAACATTTTAAAGTTTATACAAATCAATATAATTCAATTTACATTTTTCTTTTTATTATTTTCCAACCTATTACAGATCTGGCCGCACGTTCTCAAAACAAAATCAAAGCCATCCCTTTTCTTCTTCCCTCCCACGCGAATTCGTTCGTATTCGAACCCATGAAGCCGCCTTAAAACCCTAAATGACGCAACCAATCTGAGTGCCGAGAACACGATCAAACCCCACCCCTTCGACCCCCCACGCGCGCTCCACCCACAGCCTGAACGAGGGCCAGCTCGGCCTCCCCCATACGCTGAAAAGCGTGCGCGAACACAAAACGAACGCGGGCCTTTTCCTTCTTCGAACGACGTCAATACAAAATTCCCACCATTGGATTCGAAGTACTCGGCGTGCTCTACGATGTTACAGTTGGAAGTTTTCGACGATTGTTGGTGGATGAGGAGATTTGGAGGGAAGAACGCGAACAATCTCTGGCCATAGGTTTTGAGGATGGCGGCTGACCTAGATGAATTAGGGTTTTTTTTTTTTTCTTTTGTGAAGAAAATGGGTGTATTTATAGAGAATATCGAACACTATTCATCCCGGTTTTCCAAACTCCGATTTACGCGCGGTAACTGGCGTTGCTGGGGTTTATCCTGCGTTCCGAACGCAATGGAACAGGTTTCGGAAGCTAATTCGATCGTATGTGTGAGATATGACAATAAACGATCAATTTAAATTAAACCGATTTAAATCGATTTCGAGGCGTTTTGACTTGCCCCGGACAAACGGCACATCCAAAAATTACGAAATTTGAAATCTTACAATAATATCACATTATGGATCCGATGAAACTGGTTTCGTCGAAATCCGAGACCTTTTGAAAAATGACTATTTTAACTCGACGATTTAAAATTAAAACGATATTGGTGCGTTTCGAGCTGCCACGGTCAAACGACAACTCCGATTGATACGAAAATTGAAATTCGATAATAACTAACTATTACGGATCCAATGGAACTGGTCTCGTTAAATTTTGAGACTGTTCAGAAATTGGCTATTTTTCAGTCGATAATTAAATATTAAAATATTCGATTTTTACAATTTAACTCCAAATTCAATTTTAAGAGTTCTAAAATATTTCTATAACTCCAGTATGATTAAATAAAATTTCCCAAATCATTTTCAATCATTTTAAACTCGATTTTCAATTATCTCTGGAATTTCAATTATTAATTTATCGATTTAATTATCAAATTAAATCCAATATTCGAATAATAAATTATTCGACTTCTTAAATTCATTTATTAATATTTAAAATTAATTAAATATTCGAATTTTAATTATCTAAAATTCTGGGTCGTTACAAACTCCCCCCCTTAAAAGAATTTCGTCCTCGAAATTACCAAGTTAGAAAGAAAGGTCCTTAACTCGTCTATTATTTTCTCAAATTCAAATAGTTTTATCAATTTATCAAAACAAATCTTTCTACTAAAGATTCGTTATCATTCAACTAATTTTCCAATTTCAATTATAAATTCCAAACAACATTGTTTACTTCAAAATTCAAATTTTAAACTTTCAAAATTTCTCAAAAATTTTCTAACGCCCTAATTTTCCGAAAAATTTCGCCAGCGTCTCCTTTGCGCGGCTAATACGGCACGACTACAAAACGTCCCTACGGACTCTCAGATTTCAAAAAGAAAAAGAAAAAGCCAAGCGGCTAGAGAAATAAGTCATCAAATCTCATATTACAAATTAAAATACATACCTTTTTCGAGCAATTCAAATTATCTTTGCAATTCAATTCCAATTCCTTTATACACCTGTATGTCCTACTAGCCATAATATCTAGTTATACATTCAAACCATTTTGCAAATTCTATTACAAAATTTTCAATATAAACTGCTTATACATTTTTACTTCACTGTTGAAGTTACATATCTATTTTCATTCAATTTTACATTTCAAATTTCATTCGAATTCAATTTCAATCTAACTTGGATTCTTCTGAATAATGAATTTATCAATTAACTTTCATTCATAACTGATTATTCTTAGATTAGTTTCAATTACTAATTCATTTCAAATTCTAATCCACTTATTCAAATCTGTTTCCACTTACTTGAATTTATCTTTAAATTCGAACCATCTCTTTTATTTAGTTCACAATTCAAGTTTCAATTTAACTAACTCAACTTCCATTTCCGTATTTAATGAATTATCAAAGTAGTTTATTTGGATTCAATTCATTCATTCAAATTTATTCACTTATACTTCTTTAATTCAACTTAAAATTTCTTAAGTTAAATTTATTCAATCTAAATTCACAACAATTTGTATAAGTTATCAACTCATTTATTATTCTCATAAATATTTTTATATAGCATTCCAGAGTCTTAATGACATTTTCAAAACCATTTTTTGAAAACAATTCAATTTATCCTTTGAATTTTCAAAACAAAACCCAAATTTTTCAAACAACTTCCATTTAAAACAATTTGGCAGCAATTCCTCTTTTGGAAACCCGAAAATGAACACCGATAGTGTCGCGATCACCAATCGGAATTATTTTCCAGCGACCGAAAAGAGTTTAGAGCTTTTCATTCTTCAAAACATTTTTCAAACCTTTGAATTCCATTTTCAAATCAAAAAGATTTTTAAACTTTCCAAATCTCCAAAATTTTCAAATTCTTTTCAAAACATTTCCAAAAACTCCTCTGGAATTCCGTTTTAAATTACAATTCACATTTAAAATTTGCATTCTTAAATTTCATTTGTACATGGATTTTATTTCTTAACTTTGGAGTTACAATTTCAATTTCTTATTCAATTTCATTGATAATAATTTAATATTATCACCTTTAACAACCATGCAACCATATACTATAGTACTTCATAGAAAAACATTTCTTTTCTATACAAAAATAGTTTTGGGCAAAATTATTTCATTTACCCTATTTAAAACAATATTGTGCCGAATTGTTCTATATAAGTGTTTAGAGATTCCTATCGATAGAGTTGTACGGAAAATACCGACCAGAATCCATATACCACTCAACAAACCAATCATCACAATATAAAACAATTTTATATTCACTAACAAATACGCACTCGTATCTATTATTACACTCAACTCATTCTAGAGTACTGCTGACTCTATCTCTAATGAGTAACACCCAACAGAGCAGGGTTGTCGCTTAACCATATGCTTTGATACCAAATGTAACATCCCGAAAATTTTCGACCTTCGAAAATTCAACATCGATACTCACTTTATCGACTGCTGAGCCATCGAATGCCGGAAACCCGAAAAGTTATGGTTTTAAGAAAGAAGAAAAAGGTAGAAGAAGAAGATAGAAGAAAAAGAAAGAAGAATAACAACACAACATCAGATACAGAAGCAGAAAACAATATCAGAATCTCACATATCGCAGCGGAACAATATATAATAGATAAATGAATATCATTTTAAAAACAAAGAATTATATCTGTTATTACATTACATCACATCATATCATCAGAGTCAATATACAACAATGGACAGTTATATAACTTGTCCTCATACAGAATACACAGCGGAATAAATACTATCAGATACAAATACTACGTCTCGTCATCCAGAATATCTCCAAGCTCCAGAATATCCAGAATATCCTGATAATATAACTCTAGACTGCCCGTGTGGAAATTTGTGGGCACCCAGAGTTTAGAAGGGAAACAATAAACTCCGAGTCAGTCATGGAGACTGGTGTGAGATCGTAAAACAGTTATCTTTAAAATAAATAGCAGAGAATTTTAAAGTCAATTCGCAATGCTTTTGGAAAATGAAACTACCATAAGACCTCCCACCACACACACAATGCAAACGCAGAATTGGAGGAGATTTCTTCTTATGATAGTCAAAGATGCTTACTACGCAAAATCAAATCCTTTTTTTTATTATTATTAGTGCTTAGTGTAGAAATCATTTCGAAAGTATAATATTAATCTTAGCCAACATACGACCAGTATCGTATGCCTACTATAGCTACCATCTAAACAGTGGTGACCACCGTACGTAAATGGCAGGTTCTACAACTAATACCGTACAAAGTTCGTATTGGAGTTTGGATTTCCAACAAATGGTCAGGCTAAGGAACTTCCTTTTCCACGATGGGTACGTCCCTGGAATAGACGACCCGAGAACCTAACCGGATCTCTGCCAACACAAGGCCGGGTTACCTCTGCAAAAATAGGTAACTACTGACACGCGTATGCCATCCCCCGATCGTCACCGATCTTCCCGAGGATCCCCGATTTCCAACAAACCACATAGAAAAATAATGCAGTAACCACAGAGGTTAAGTATCTGGGCTCCATACCATGATACCACCTTTATCCAGAAGGAATGACATACACTAAGGGGCGCTACTCCCTAGAACCTTGCTGCATCCTTCCTGTTTCGACCATTTCCGGGGTGTGAGGCTCGACGAAGTCTCGTCCACAAAGCTACGCTTTCTACAAAGCCCTGCTTCGGGTCAAACAAAATGATCAACCTATGATCACAAAGATATAAGATCAAACAAATGATCATATCACAAATGATCAAACACTGATCACTTCACAGCAACACTTAGTATGCCACGTTACCAAATTGGGATATATCGCTGATAAATTTCAACTACATAACCTCTGAGCTCGTACGTCTCAGAGAAGGGTGTTAGGCTAAGAGAATAAATTCTCCGCCACCAACAGAAATGTATTTGAAAGAAATCAGCTTTATATCTCGAATTGTAACGTCAGATACACAATCCATACAAGTCTGTTCCGGGATCGAACAGAACCGAAGGCACTTCTCACGAAGCCCTTGCCTATCCGGATAGTTTCTAATCACGTCCGGACTTCCCGTCACTAAGGGTGATAAAACCTCTAAATCGAAGATCAGTCGATGTAGAGTAACTCGACGGTAATCCTTCCGTTTTCAAAAATATCCGGTCTTCAACACCGGTCTTCAAATGCGATCCATAACGACGTATCACATATTCGGAATGGGTTATACGACCCCATGGTCCTTTCCCGGTTAACCCGAATAGTGAGCGCTTATTTAAAAATAAGTGTGGCATTCAAATTCATACAATCACAACAAATACCTATCTAAAGGTAATTATTGATAGTCGGTTATTTAACTATCAATAAAGATGCGCGACATCATCAGATTCCAAATAATTTTCCCAAATTATTTTATCTTCCAAAATATCTTTGCTAGATATAAAATTTCCACACTTAACCATTTGAAAACAATTTCAAATCAACTTCCACATTTCAATTTATCTTTAAAAGATAAAATCTCAAAACAGTTCATTTCATATTGGAAAAGCATTTCCATACTTATTTAAAAATAAGTATTTCACAAATCTATTTATTTTCAACATTTGAAAATATTCGATATACTTAAATCAAATTAAGTATATACTCATTCTTTAAGGAAATCAATCTCTTTAAACACATTTATTTGAGTCAAAACGAATGTTACGTAAAACATCGTTACGACGACTCAAAATCACTAGTATAGGGATTCGGATTTAATAGATATATAGATCCCAATACTACATCAAAACATTTCCTTTCGGAAATCATTTACTATAACAACAGTGTTATAGTCCACCATTTCCTTATATTTCTCGAAAACGTCTATTTCAACAATAATTGTTGAAATCTATGTTTCGATACTTAACACGTTTTAAAACATCTTTTAAAACAACTTCATTTAACAATATTCCTTTTCCCAAAATATATTGATTTTATTCAATAATATATATTCACTGTCCAAAATCGTGAATATAATTACTATCCCAATTTTAACAATTTCTACACATTTAACTTAAAGGATAATTCGCTGTTCAAAATCACGAATATATCTCCTTTAATAACTTCAATGTTAATTTATCAAATTCTATTGATTTTTAATTTATAAAACAATGTTTATAAATCCCATTTCTATTTATAAAACTTCGATTTCTAAGTTATCCAATTCAACTTATATATCTCAATTATATACCAGAAGTCTATATTATAAGTTAAGAACTTATAATTCATTTATTTACAACATCTATTCATTTCTCATCTAAATGTCAAAATCCGATTTATAAGTAATTGCTTATAAATCTTTTTGTTTTACAAAATCTATTCATTTAATAACTTCACAATTTATAAATCTATAAATTTCTATCCACTTATGGAATCCATTTTTATTTGACTTTAACACTTAATAAAACTCATTTCAAAATTCCAATATTTTTAATTTATAAAAATATCAATTTTTATAAATCTTTTTATATGAATTGTTTAAAATACTTCAACAATTCCAATTTAAACTATTTCATAATCTTTATCAATTATTTATTTCAAAAATAACATTTTTGTCGTATTTCACAAAAATCACAAATTTACTAACATTAAAATTTTAACATTTATTTATTTAAAATAAACCAATTCAAAAATTTCAATAAAACGTATATTTCTACAAATCACTTTAAAACCCCTTTTAAAATAAAAGTCGTTATTTTTACATTTCAAAACTGAATCCAATGATGCAACAGCATCGATTAGTCCATCACAACAGTCAATATCATATATCATCATATGATAGCAGAATATATCACAATATCTGTAAATAAGTAAATACAGTTGAGGAATCCAGTTGGATCCCTCCAACCTGTTTCCCTGCATCCAAAGATGTTAGCACAATACCAATTCCGCTCCAGTACGGAATTATCGCGGTATATAGGTTTTTATAAATCCGCTTACTAACGGCGCAATAGGGTCTCATCCGCTATACGAGGCGGGAAATCATCAATCCAATATATACATATGCCAATATGTATATATTGCTATATATAGATATATACTATCATATCTAATAGCACATTCAAACAGTCAATCATAAATCAATAAATAACTGAAAATTCCACTTTCATTTTGAGTGAGAAAAATCTCACCTTGGGTTTTATTCGTTGCAATAGCGATTTATTCCGATTGAAATTAAACAGGCGTTTAATTTCAACCAAAATTTTCACTGACTCCAAACGACTCCAAACCAACTGCATCGTGTAGTATTCGTCAAAACGAAGCCAACGCCGCTTGTTTCGTAATTTTCCGACCTCGCAGCAAAGAGTTACAACATTTTAAAGTTTATACAAATCAATATAATTCAATTTACATTTTTCTTTTTATTATTTTCCAACCTATTACAGATCTGGCCGCACGTTCTCAAAACAAAATCAAAGCCGTCCCTTTTCTTCTTCCCTCCCACGTGAATTCGTTCGTATTCGAACCCATGAAGCCGCCTTAAAACCCTAAATGACGCAACCAATCTGAGTGCCGAGAACACGATCAAACCCCACCCCTTCGACCCCCCACGCGCGCTCCACCCACAGCCTGAACGAGGGCCAGCTCGGCCTCCCCCATACGCTGAAAAGCGTGCGCGAACACAAAACGAACGCGGGCCTTTTCCTTCTTCGAACGACGTCAATACAAAATTCCCACCATTGGATTCGAAGTACTCGGCGTGCTCTACGATGTTACAGTTGGAAGTTTTCGACGATTGTTGGTGGATGAGGAGATTTGGAGGGAAGAACGCGAACAATCTCTGGCCATAGGTTTTGAGGATGGCGGCTGACCTAGATGAATTAGGGTTTTATTTTATTTTTTTTTCTTTTGTGAAGAAAATGGGTGTATTTATAGAGAATATCGAACACTATTCATCCCGGTTTTCCAAACTCCGATTTACGCGCGGTAACTGGCGTTCCTGGGGTTTATCCCGCGTTCCGAACGCAATGGAACAGGTTTCGGAAGCTAATTCGATCGTATGTGTGAGATATGACAATAAACGATCAATTTAAATTAAACCGATTTAAATCGATTTCGAGGCGTTTTGACTTGCCCCGGACAAACGGCACATCCAAAAATTACGAAATTTGAAATCTTACAATAATATCACATTACGGATCCGATGAAACTGGTTTCGTCGAAATCCGATACCTTTTGAAAAATGACTATTTTAACTCGACGATTTAAAATTAAAACGATATTGGTGCGTTTCGAGCTGCCACGGTCAAACGACAACTCCGATTGATACGAAAATTGAAATCCGATAATAACTAACTATTACGGATCCAATGGAACTGGTCTCGTTAAATTTTGAGACTGTTCAGAAATTGGCTATTTTTCAGTCGATAATTAAATATTAAAATATTCGATTTTTACAATTTAACTCCAAATTCAATTTTAAGAGTTCTAAAATATTTCTATAACTCCAGTATGATTAAATAAAATTTCCCAAATCATTTTAAACTCGATTTTCAATTATCTCTGGAATTTCAATTATTAATTTATCGATTTAATTATCAAATTAAATCCAATATTCGAATAATAAATTATTCGACTTCTTAAATTCATTTATTAATATTTAAAATTAATTAAATATTCGAATTTTAATTATCTAAAATTCTGGGTCGTTACAACTGGTTTCGTCGAATTCCGAGACTGCGCCTCGGACGGCTATTTTTAAATATCGGTTGAACGATATACATTTCAAACTGAACGATTCACTTTCAAATTCGATTCTGAAGCTTCTATTATCTTCAGCGATATAAATACGAATTTTTAAAGCTTTCGAAATATTTTTCTTTTCAACTTAAAATTGAAGATTTAAATTTTTATTCAACTTTCAATTGATTAAATTTCATAATTTAATCGCCAAATTCAAAGTTATATTGAGGATTCAAATTAAATCATCGTTCAAATATTTAAAATAAATTAAATATTCTCAATTTAATTTGGTCAAAATTCTGGGTCGTTACAATTTTCCAGCGACATAAGTGAGTTCTGGACTTCTAGTTTCTCAAACTTCTTTTGAAATTTCTTCGAAACTCATTAAAATCATTTGAAACATTTCTTATTCGGAAAATATTTTTAAATCATATTATTATTTCAAAATCTTAAAACCAATTTCAAAATACCAGAGTTCAATTCTCGAATTTCAAATTTAGAATCCTTCAATTATAAATCATTTTTAGATAAATCAAATTTCTTATATAGTTTTTTTTCAAAATTACAAATCCTTCCTCAAATTCTCATTTTAAAACGGGTATATAATCTTTATTGTAAACATTTCACTTTTATATATAGAATATAATCATACTTATCAAAAAAATAATTTCGGTTTAGAAAACAATTTCTAGAATACAAACAAACCCGATTTTCAAAGGATGATTTAAGACTGGATTTCAAACAAAGATAGAGATTCAAATTAGAGGAATTCTTAATCAAATATTATTATGATTCGAAGATAAGCTCGAATGAAGATGAGGTAATTAAATTTCAAAATAGAAGATGAATAAACTTATATAAATCGCGGATGACCTTAACCGGGTCAACCGTGACTTCAGGAACAAGATCGATGCAGAATTCCAAGAAAAATCAACATTCGATCGCAAGAGATAGCGGCATCTAAACCAAAGATATAGAAATCTCCGGTGAATCAATGCCAATTGTGAAGGAGTTTCACCCCTTCACAAATCATTCAAAGATTGGTGGGATCCTATTCTTATAGAGATCATTCGAAGTGGAGCTATGGGATACTCCAGAATCAAAAGAATACAAATAGGGAGAGACAAGATAGAATTTTGGAACCGCAAGAAACGTTCCAAAGTTCAGAGGAAATCGAGTCAAATGGGAGAGATTCAAACTCAAACGAAAGCGATCCTGTAAATAAATTTACTGTTTATGCTAAGTTTTGCCTAGAGCCAAAGCTCTGATACCAACTATAATGACTCGCTATTTTCAACCATTCGCATCCGCACAAGTCGAACTTGAATAATTCAAAATATCAGATTGTTAATTTAAATTTTGGCAAAACTCAGAATATACAGTAAATAAATCAATCACAGAATCACAGACACAGAGTAATACAATAATACGCAGCGGAATAGATAAAATAGTAGTTCATGAAGCTACTATATAAACATCAGAGTTCAAAATAAAATACAATAGAATATCTCAAATACAGTGAAGTCTTCAGTACGAATAGATGACCTCTCTGAACAGATCAACTGGAAAGCTGAAAGCTGAATCGATAGTTGGATCTCCAAATGAAGCTCCAAACTCCAAGGGTGAGTCTCAAATGTTGTATCACTCAGTCTGACCCGAGCGTAAAGCAAAACACAAAACACTCGAGTCAGGATTAACATTCTTATACTAATAAATCCAACTCAAGTGAAATATCAACTGAAATACAAGTAACTTAAAGGATGTTTGGGATAACCATTCTCTAAGGATCCGTGGAACTATCTACAATGTAGAAATATACACTATAACACCGTGGTCATTTCAATTTAATTTATACTTCAAAACCCAAATATCATTTCATTTCAAATATATCTATTTTCCAAAATAGTGTATATATATTAAATAATTTATAAAGTAAAGTATTTATAATTTCCTTGAGTCTCACAAATCGATTCAAATCAACTCCAATTCCAAATTCAAATTTATTCAAAGCTCAATTCATCAATTCAATTCAGTTCTCAATAGACCATTAAATTTTTATTATATTTCAAGGCTTTAATATTCAATATTTTCAAAGTTAAATTTAACAGTTTCATATAACTCTTGATTTAACTTCATTATTATTTAATCAGGGAATATTCAGTTAATAAATTCAATATCATTTAACTAGCCTTAAATTACATTCTACTAAATATTTCCTTAAATTTATTTAAACAAGAAATATTCAGTAATTTTCTTAAATCAAACCCAAGTTATAAATCATATCTTAAATCTAAATTTCAATAAGTTCCAAATCGGTTTAATTAAATAAAATTCTTTAATGAATACAATTTCAACTAAATTCAAATTATCTTCCCAATCTTAACTTATTCAAATTATTACTGAAATCTATTTTGAAACATAAATTTAAATACTCAACCATATTATATGTATTAAATCAATCTTAATTAAATTAAATGTCATTATTTAATCTATATAAATCATTCCCATTTATATATAATAATTTAAGGGTCAACATTTATTAAAACCATATATTTCTTTCCAAAACCATAGAATTTATTTTTTAAAATATTTATATATGGACCAACGGTGTCTGTATATAATTTTCCTATCCTATGGTCAAGTGATACGGATATTTATCATTTCAATCCGAAAATTTAAATACATACGGGTAGATATCATTTCGACCCGTAATCCCAAATTCAAATCAATTGAAAATCGCTTGGGTTTATCATTTCAACCCATAACGATTTTCTCCTATTCTGAAGTCCGTTCGAGTATGTATCATTTCAACCCATAGTGAATTCTATACTAATAGGGAACTTGCAGAGTGATAACAGATAATAAAAAAATACAACACAGGCATATATCATCAATAACAATATAATATAAACAACAGGATATGGTGTCAAATCCCACAGGTGAACATTTACAGATAATAGCATATATAATAATTTAAATAACTACAGCATCATATTTCAGTTGTTGTTTCAATTGAAACCAAATTTAATAAATATAAGAACATTAAATCGTGAGTGATTACTCACCTTTCAAGGTTAGAGAAGAACGAGAACGAGCTGAGTTATGAATCCAAGCACGAATTTCAAAGCAAAGATCGATGGACACGAGTTCGATGGACAAAGCTGATAAATAGGAATTGACGAATTCAAATCAGAACCAGATTGATAAAGATCCGTTATATAAGTGAACTTATATATAACTATATATAAAAACCATATTCTAATTCAAACATCTTTTAAAATTTAATATATATATATGTATTTCAAAAATTATTGTTTTAAATTAACGCACATATTAAAATCAGACATAATAGAATTTGAAATAATACTTATATATATGCTTGAAATCAACAATATATAATACATATATATTACTAATATATACAAATTGGCATACATAGTTCATAACTATTAAAGAACTATACAGATTCATATATAACTTATAACTTGCATTGAATCATAAGTCAACAAAACAAATAACTACTATATACATATACTGATAACACATGAGCAAAACAAACTACAACTGACACAACTAACATATAATAACTATGACACATCCCCAACTTAAAATATGCAAGCCGACATATGATAACTTATATGTAGACCTGAGTATAGGTAAATATACAATGCAGTTTAAGACAAATGTTTATATCTGGCCTTGTATATTATATTTTAAAGACCAATGTTTATTATAGAATCAAGATAACATAATAACATATGAAATGTCATAAACGTACCATAAATCTTTATATCGAACCAAATCTATGTAGGCTCAGGGAACTGGCAAAAGAAAAAAAAATATGCGAGCAAACCATAAACCTTATATATATTATATATCTAAACATCAAACATACTTCATAAACTGATATGAACTTAGATTTTATAGCCAACATTTATGCAGACTTTCTTTATATAATATATACTTTATAAATTTCAGAACCAAAGCAAGAAAGAACTGACTAAAGTAAGTTACAAATCAACTTATAACCATGTAACGTAACGTATATTGTTAATATAAACAATATTATATCTAAGTTGCGAGTACAATGTTAATATAAAACAATATTATATTATACTTAAGATAAAGTAACGTATATAAGTTGGTTTATATTCTCAGATCTAAACATACAGTAACATATAAAACTTACCCATATATACACATAAGAACGACATATTATAAATAAAACCCACGGCTTGTAATATAACTATTATATTCAAATCTACCATATTATAATCTAAAGCAATACTTATATATAAACTAGTGCATAGAAACAAGTATATATATATATAACCCTACATATACAGTTTTACATCAATGTTAAATAAAACAAAGCTACTTAACAAAGCCATATACGTTTGTAGAACTACAATATCAGCTACATAAGATTCTGGAAAAATTTCGTACTTAAATATACATATGCCAGATGTAAATGACACGTATATATATAAACTTTATATATATACAACTAATATACAACATAGGTGCAGACCGACCCATATATACACTTATGTAAAATTTATGTACACTTATACAACTAACAATTATAAACATATATACATACCTTGAAAAATTCACAGAACAACAGGACTTTGGCTACAAGCGACAAGGAGATGCACGACAAGGAGGACAAGAACTGGCGAGCTGGGGTTTGCGGTGCTGATGGCGGTTCAGGTGATGTGGGTGGTGGCGAATGAAGTTAGGTGGTTACCCTGCTCGGTCCTGGAGGGAGGAGTGGATGGATGAGGGTGGCCGAGCGTGGGAAGCGACCAGTTCATGCGGAGGGGAGATGAAGTGAAGAGGGGGTAGCCGTAGGAGACGTGCGTGATATATATATATATCACAAATTTCAGTTATGCTTCCAGAAATTTTTATTTTGATTGATTTTTTTTGTTTGAAGAAGTGGATCTGATATTTTCTTTTAATGAGCAGCTTGAATAAGGAAGAAGCAGGTATATAGAAATGAACCATGAAAGGGAAGATAGGGAAACGTTGGAACGACAATTAATAATGAAAAGAATGGAACGCTGAAAGTCAGCCAGGAATTTAGGCATTAATAAAGAAAATTTATTATAGTTTGGGATGTTATAATAAAGTATATAAATTCTTAATTTTGAACCGTTAAAAAAAATAAGGAATATAAAAGCACAATGAAACCGAACATTAGCAGTGAATTGAATATAGGTAACAGTGAAAGTTGCACGGGAAATCAGGGCAATTATTAAAGACAAATGACTATTGAAATCTTACCATTAGGAAATTTGAATGGATACCGTGGACCAAAGGTTGAAATTAATTGACCGATACGACTGCCCGTTTCGTAGTTTTCATCACGTTACAGACACCGAAATACAGGGATGAATATACCGTAGAGATCAGCATGACAAGACAATCAAAACGGTATACCGATATCAGTGGTAGGATCAACCGATCAAAAGTCGATAATCAGTACCGAAAATGCTGCTATTGCCAGAATTAAGATAAACGGAGCAATATAAGTCCAAATTTGGCAAAACGAAAGATGACGATTTACTCAGAAGAGTATTTAGAAATTTTCTATAGAAAAATATTCAGGTTTTGAAATAAATTTATTATCATCAATTTTAACTGATTTAAATTGAAATGAAATTACATAATAAAGTAAACTTCCATATTTCTGATGAAAATTTACCAATTGCTATGCTAAAATAGACGAATTCTAAATATCAAATTTTTATTTCAAAATTAATTATTTAAAATTTTCAAAAAATTTCAGTTAATTATCTTATATAAAACCATTAAAATTTTCGGGTCGTTACATCTTATGAACGCACACTGTAGTTTTCCATGGTGACTAACAGTTGTACTTAGAAAATAACAGGCTATATCCCCACTTCAACACTCACCGTAGTCTCTATGTTGCATAATAGTTGTACTTAGAAAATAACAGGATGCATCCTCATATTTGAACTCCGCCTAGGCAGAAGCCGCTATTTTTTCTTTAGACTGCAATAACTTCTTCATATTAACTCGGAATCAGGCAAATGTTCGACCGATGAATTCTCACCTAAATTACGAACAATATGGTACACTCGGGTACTTATCTTGTGAACGCACACTGTAGTTCTCCATGCGGACTGACAGTTTACTTAGAAAGTAACATGCTACCACATCCCCATATTTGAACTCCGCCTAGTGCAAAAGCCGCTATTTTTTTGTTCGGACTGCAATAACTTCTTCATACTAATTCAAAATCCGGCGAGACTTCGACCGATTAACTCCAACCTATATTACGAACACTCGGATACATCATCTAGTGAATGCACACTGTAGTTCTCCATGGGGACTGATAGTTGTACATAAAAAATAACAGGCTACCATATCCCCGTATTTGAACTTCGCCTAGTATAGAAGCCGCTATTTTTTTTGTCCAAACTGCAATAACTTCTTCAAACTAAGACGAAATCAGGCAAAACTTCGACCGTTGTACTCCCACCTAAATTACGGACAATATGGTACACTCGGATACTTCATCTTGTGAACGCACACTGTAGTTCTCCATGGTGACTAACAGTTGTACTTCGAAAATAACAGGCTATATCCCCACTTCAATGCTCACTGTAGTTTTCCATGGAGACTAATAGTTGTACTTAGAAAATAACAGGCTATATCCTCTTATTTGAACTCCGCCTAGGCAGAAGGTCGCTATTTGTTTCTTTAGACTGCAATAACTTCTTCATACTTACTCGGATTTAGGCAAAACTTCGACCGATGAACTCCCGGCTAAATTACGGACAATATGGTACACTCGGATACTTCATCTTGTGAACACACGCTGTAGTTCTCCATGGGGACCGACAGTTTACTTAGAAAATAACATGCTCACCATATCCCCATATTTGAACTCCGCCTAGTGCAGAAGCGGCTATTTTTTTTGTTCAGACTGCAGTAACTTCTTCATACCAAATCAGAATCCGGCAAGACTTCCACCGATTAACTGCCACCTAAAATACAGACAATATGGAACACTCGGATACTGCATCTTATGGACGCAGACTGTAGTTCTCCATGGGGACTGACGGTTGTACTTAGAAAATAACAGGCTACGACATTCTCATATTTGAACTTCGCCTAGTGTAGAAGCCGCTATTTTTTTGTTCTGACTGCAATAACTTCTTCATACTAACTCGGAATCATACAAAACTTTGACTGCTGAAATCCCACCTAAATTACGGACAATATGATACCCTCGGATACTTCATCTTGTGAACGCACACTGTAGTTCTCCATGTGACTAATAGTTGTACTTAGAAAATAACATGCTATATCCCCATATTTGAATACTATTTCTCTATGAGATGTAAAAGGGTATATTTGTAATTTCAAAAAAACACCAAGCAAATCTATTCAATGAATTCTCTTTATTAGTAGTAAAGATATAATATATATATTATTTTAAAATTTCAAATCATCTCGATTACACAGCTAAAAATCTCGAACCCCTATTGAGGCGTGCCGCTAGGCGTTTATAATGTTATACCCCTATTCCGAATGCAATGGAAAAGGTTTTGAGTCCTAATTCGATCGTATGGAGAAGATAGCTTTTTGGACCTAATTATTATATTGAATTTTCGATATAAATTTCAGCGCGTTTATATACCGTACGACCAAACGATAACTCCAAACACTATGAAAATTGGAATCCGTTAATAATACACTATTACGGATCCAATGTAACTGGTTTCATCGAATTTCGAGACTGCGCCCAGGAGGGCTATTTTTAGATGTAAATTTAAACGATATATTTTTAAAACTGAACAAATTACTTTTAAATTAAATTTAAAAAGCTTTATTATCTTTATTATTATCAATATAAATTTTATAAGCCTTGAAATTATTTTTAACAAGCTTAAAACTCCAGATTCAATATTTTACCTAATTTCCAATTATTTAATTCAATAATTAAATTATCCAATAAATGATTATATTTGAAATTCAAGTTAAAAATTAACCTTTAAATATTTAAAATCAATTAAATATTCCAATTTCAAATAACCAAAATTCTAGGTCGTTACATTCCTTCCCCCTTATAAGAGTTTCGTCCCCGAAATTGCCAAGGTAAGAAGAATGGTCCAAACCCGTTAACTATTTCTAAACCTAGTCAGTTTTTTTAATAACTTTCCCAATCCAATTTATTGAAACCACATTATCACTTATACTAATTTCCAACTTCATCCCAAGATTACAACTAATATTATCCCCTCAATCCTTCAAATTATAATTTAAAATCAAAATTTAAATTATCAAAATTTTCTTCAAATTTTTTTCGAACTCCTTAATTTTTCGAAAAATTTCGCCGGCGTTTCTTTTGCACGGCTAGATCCCAAAAACTACAAAACTACCTCTATGGCTCCAAATCATCAAATGAAAACAAAAGCCAAGTGGCTCAATCAGAAAATCATCAATTTCATATAATAATTTAAACACATACCTTTTTGTCGGGCAATCAAATTTTTACTTCTGAAATCAAAGACATCAATTTAGCTTTTGCTTTTAATTACCCGCACCTTACTTACCAATCGCATCCAATCAAACAATTCAAACTCATTTTGTTCAGCATTTTCAATTTCCAATATTTATTTCACCAAAACCCGTACGATGTACATATATCATCCGTATGCAATATCAACTCTGATCGCTCGCTCCATCACACAATTTCACTTCCGAACTAGTATCGTTCACACGACTCTCTAGTGCGGACTCAGATCTGGTTCCTTGATTAGAAACCGTTATTCTCCTTGCATAGCCATATACTATGATAGGGAATTCCAGAATCAATCAAAAATCCACATCCAGGGTTCGCTGTAAAAAACCGAGCGAAAAATCCCAACTCGGATCGATATACTATCTCGAAATTCTATGCTCGAATCTGGATCGAATCGTTATGCGAATATAATATTATACGTACAACTTACGTATTAATTTCCAATTGATTATTAGCTATATCAATTTCTTTTATTCTCACTCATTTCATTTAAAACAATTATCTACAATTATCATTTTACACACCTTTTATTTTATTCTTCATTCAAATTCTTACTTAGTATTTTTCCCCAATACCAATTTTTTACTTAAGAACCTCACCATCAATTTCTTAAGTCTATTATAAACATTTTGTACAAATGTTCTCAGATTTATTTTCACTTCACCGCTTAAGTTTATATCTATTTTTATATTAATCAATTCTATTTCCAAAATTTAGTTTATTTAAACTCAAACTAAATTTCTAATTTCACTTTATTTAACATAATAAAAGTTAAATCCCATTCCAATATTAAATTGCAATTCCATTTACTTACTAATTAAATTAATTAGTTCCATTCACTAATTTATTTCCACTTAATAATTCTATTTCAAATCCGTTTAACTTACTAATTTAAGTTCATTTACTAACTTATTTTAACCTTAATAAATTCTATTTTCAATATCTATTCCATTCAGCCTACTTAGGCCTATTTTTCTCAAAATTCACTTTACTTAACTTAATTTAAGTTAAATTTCTCCAAAAATCAAATTTCAAAATTCCTTATGTTATCAAACTTACTAATATTCTATTCCCCAATTTCTGGTTTACTTTACTAATTTATTTCATTATCACGTTTACTTTTTATTTAACTCTTCTTAAGTTAAATTTCATTCTAAACAAATTTCAAATTCTTATAAGTTTTTAAACTTATTTATATTCCATAAAACATTTTAGATTAAATTCCAGAGTTTAAACAATTACTTAAGCATTTCAAAATCATTTTTTAAATCATATATTCCCCAAAATACTTTGGTATATCAAATTATTCCTTTGAATTCCAAATCAAATCAGTTTTAACAAACCAAAACTCTAATGCAAATCATCAAGTTAGCAATTCTCCCTAGGAAACTCGAAAATGAAAGTCGATGGTGCTGCAGTCATCACTGGAATTATTTTCCAACGACCGAAGTGAGTTCAGTGCTCTTATTCCTTTAGAAACCATTTTTAAATATTTTTGTTCCAAATATTTCCCAAATAACATCACCATTATTTTCCAAGACTTCGAAAATCATTTTCAAATCCACGGGATTTAAATTCCCAAATTTCCAACTTTTAAATCCTTCATACAAATCATATTTAAATATACTCCGAATTTCATTTCATTTCAAATTATAAACCACATTTACAAAATCATATTTACAAACTCCATTTTGTTATATGAATTATGTCTTAACAGTTGACTAAAATATCAACTTTTATTTCTATTGCCACAACACACCAATGATAATAGTTTAATATTATCATGTCCTAACAACCAAGCAAACCATATATATCTATAATAATTTTTCTGAAAAATTATTTCTTTATATATAAAAATAATTTGGGTAAAATTATTTCATTTACCTCATTTTAAAACAATACTATGTCGAATTGCTCTGTTCAAGTGTTTAGAGATCCCTATCAATAACGTTAATTACCCGTATTGACTAGAATCCATAAACCACTCAACAAATCAATCGACACAATATAAAAAAAATTTATATTCACTAACAAATACGCGCTCATATCTATTAATACACTTAAACTCATTCTAGGGTGCTACTGACCCTATCTCTAATGAGTAATCCCCACCAGAGCCAAGATTCTCGCTTAACCTTCAGCTCTGATACCAAGTGTGACGACCGAGATTTTCGACATCCAAAAATCGACATCAATACGTCTATTGTATTACATGCCGAACAATCGAATACCGGAAATACCATATCGTTAGGGAATGAAGAAAGAGGTAGAAGAAGAAAATAGAAACAACGACATAGAATCTCACAATCGCAGCGGAACAATATATAATAGTTAACAACAGGTCTTTATACAAAAAGAACTATAACTGTTATTTATACATTACATCATCAGAGTACTGATTAATTCTTAATATAAATAATATTAATATAGAATAATCTATCTCTTAAAATAATAATATTAATTAATTCTTAAATAATTATTAACTTAATATGAACCATTTATAAAACTACTTAATTAATGCTTAAATATACTTTAAACAATTTTAAACAACTAAATAATTAATTTATAAAATATTCTTAAACACTTTTAAATTTTCTAGTCAATACTTAAAAATTCTTCTTTTAAAAATAAAATTAACTTCACAGGAAAAATACATTTTCAACTTCAATATAGCTAGTCTAATTATCTATAAATTCCTCTCGATTTATTTCTGGTTGGATTTACATTCCAATTCCGTAAATTCTCTTTTCCACATTTCTAAAAATAAATCTACCATTTATTTTTAAACCGATTTACCCATCTCATTATAAATCCTCAGAGTGAATTTATAATTTCAATTTATCCACTGATAATTACTTCACTTTATTTACAAAACTTCGTTTATAAATTGCATAGTCTCATTTCCCATTTATCACTGTTTCACAACACTTAATCGATTTCAAATCGATTTCTAATTTAATTTCCATTTTTAAATTAATTGCTTAAATAACCCAAATATATTCCAAAACCCAACTAAATTGAGATTTCCCTTCCTTTTTAAAATTTGAAGTCTTATTTAAATCTGGAACATCAATTTCATATTCTATTTTTATTTTCCTTTTTATTTTCCCAAATCTATTTTAAATCTCGATTTTAAAAACCCTTTTTACACTTAAAAAAATCGCTTAAGTTTTATTATTACCAACCCTTTTGTTCACATTTATTTAAAAAACTCTATTTTTCCATATTCCGGAATTATTAAATAAATTTTAAAATCAAACCATTTATTTTTCCCAAATTCATTACTTTTAATTTATCCAACTTTACTATAAATATTTTACTTTAAAATTCCCTTTTTATTTTCCTTTAAAAATTCAGTATTCATATTTATGGTATTTTAAAATGCCAAAAATCTACCCAGCAATTCCATAGCATCCATATAAATTCAAATTCCACTATAATCTATCACGGATTATTCAAACAAATCATATCACCGAATATGGAAATAATTTCAATATTTTTGAGGAATCCAGTTGGATCCCTCCAACCTGTTTCCCTGCATCCACAGATGTTAAGACAATATAAAAATACCAATCCCACTTCGAGGGGGATATCGCGGTATATAGGGTCATCCGCTATTATGCGGGGCGCATAGGGTCTCATTCGCTATATATATATATGCAGGAATATCAATCACTCCAATATATATACTACTATATATAATATCACATCCAACTGATAATAATTATCAAATTCAACAATCACCCAATAATTAATTTTAACTATTTAAAATCAATTGCAGTATTCCAAATTTGAGTGAGATTGACTCACCTTTATTTTTTTTCTCAAATTTGCTGATCGATCCTATTCTGACTCTATTGCACATTCCGTTTGATTTTAACCTCGTATAGAAATTTTTATTAAAATTTTATTAGCTATATCAATTTAAATTCCTAACTAAATAACTAGTTATAAAATTAAACTTAATTAAAATTTTAAATTTTCAGATGACCTTTAATTACCCAAAAGCTCCTTTCTACCTGCTACAGGCGAACGTCCACACTTACACGCGTGCACGCTCCACTTCATCTCGCGACCAAGCTTCAGACCACATCACACATATTTATATCAAGGCTCGAACGACCTCACCATGACATCCTGCATCCTCCACCCCTCTACAACAAATCGCGACATACACTTCGGCCTCCCATAGTCGAGCTTTACCCAGAGATCATCGAAGTCTGCCTCGACATGCTCCCTCGAATTCAACGCGGCCTCACTCCTCTAATCACCACAAAACAGCACCAAGACCTAGCTCTAAATCGAAAAAACACTGCCAACAACTATCGAACCTCCATCTCCAGTTGCCTGACATTGACCTCGACTTCATTGCCGACGAACTAGACTTCCCCTTCAATTCGAACGTCGAACCCCCTCATCTACACCTCGCCAGAAATGCTTTGAACTTGAACAACCTTACGCTCCTCGATCGCCACCACTGCCTAGGTCGAACGGACCTCCGCCCCACACCCAATTCATTCGCGACCTCCTCCATACGGCCCTTTCCCTCACGCGGCGCCACCACTCCCCTTGCCTCGAGAACCCCCTTCCAGTGCTGCGACTTGGAGTCGCTATGTCGTCCCACCCTTCCCTTTTTATTTATAACGAGGATCGATTTTCGAATTCGTTTCAATTCATTTTGAATTGAAACTGGGGGGAAGAGGATGCGATTTAAATTAGAAGAGAGGGAATGAGAAGAAGAGGCCGATTTAAAAAGATAAGGTAATCGCGATTTTATTTTTCATTTGAAGTATGTCATGCTTTTATTCTTTCACTGTATACTTGCGTGAGTTTTAAAAAAAGGAGACGGACTTGATGTTTGCATGTAGAGCTTACTTGTGTACAGTGACTTGAGGTGATAAGGAAAAATAGCTAATGTGAAAATATTTTGACTGGTCAATATATAATATATATATATATATATATATATATATAATTTTAAAATTTCAAATCGTCTCGATTACAAAGCTAAAAATCTCGAACCCCTATTGAGGCGTGCCGCTAGGCGTTTATAATGTTATACCCTGTAACATCCCAGATTTTTAGCTGCTGGATTTGTGAACATTTAATTCATTTTAAATGTTTAACGTGGATATTTAATTGATTTTGAAATGGATGGAATCAGATGCAATCAATAAAATAAGCTATAATTTTTAATTATAGTGATTCCGGTTGGATTTGAATAACGGGAAAATAATAATTAAATATTTGAAATTGGGATAAAAGGTGAATTTGGGGTAAATGATTGTAAAACTGATGTTTAAAAGTATTTTTTTGGTTCGATTGGTTATAAATAATATTATTGGAATTTTAGATGAATTTTAAAGTTGATAAATTATTATTTGGAATTTTATATTAATTTAAAAATGAATTTAATATTATTAAATCGCAATTTAATCAGATTTTGGTCTGGAATGAGCCAGAATGATTTTTAATGTGTTTATATATTTTATATGATTTATTGTTAAGTTAATAAAATTTTAAAAGTGAAATTTTGAGCGTTTTTGACAATTTTGAAAATCGTCCGATTTAATAGACGAGTTAAAATAGCCTTCCGGAGCACAGTCTCAGAATTCGACGAAACTAGTTCCATTGGATCCATAATAGTTAGTTATTATCGGATTTCAATTTTCGTAGCAATCGGAGTTGTCGTTTGACCGTGGCAGCTCGAAACGCATCGAAATCGATTTAATTTTTATTTAATCGTTTAATACCGTATCTCATGCATACGATCCAATTAGCTTACGAAACCTGTTCCATTGTGTCCGGAACACGGAAAAACCCCAGGATAGCCTGTCGGAACGAGAGAATTGGAGGTCGTTTGCATTTACTGTTAAATCGAGAAATTTTATTAATTTAATAATATTAAAAACAATTATATATAAACTATTTTCTCTAAACCCTAGCTTATTCGTTCCCAGCCGCCGTTTTCATCGTTCTATGGCCGAAAATTAGCGACCTTCTTCCCCACTTTTCCATCAATCCACGTATTAATTCGAAATTCTTCCAACTAGGGAAACGAAGTAGATCTCAAGATCTACACATCAGTACGGTGGAGTGGAGCGTAGTTCGACTGGATGGCCGGAAATTGCTTGCGTAGGGTTATCGTTCATTCTCGAAATTCGAGAAGAGGGGGGCGTCGTGTGCGACCGGATCTCTGGCGTTTGGGTAGTTCGAGATGCTCTTCAAGGTGGTGGGTTTCGATCGATTGATACGGCAACGTGGGTGGTCGCGTTTTGGGATGGGTCGAGGGTTGTTTGGGTTCGATTTTCTTCGTTCTGCACATTCGCGTGAGGAAGGAATATAGGGGAGGGTCGTGCTTTGTGTAGACGTGTGGCCAGATCTTGCTTGGTAAAAATAGAATTAAATAAAAGAAAGATTTGTTTAAATTTGAAATTGAAATTTGTAAAATTCATATCTAGTGCGTTCGTGATCAGATTTCAACGAAACGAGCGGCGCCAGGATCGCAGAGATGAACGCTACGAAATGATGCAGTTCCAGAATCATTCCGGGCAAGTAGAAATCTGGGTTAAATCGAACGTTGTTCGGTTTAATTTAAATTTCGAACGCTCGCCGAAACTCAAGGTGAGTTATTCTCACTCACATCTGGATGCTAGACAGTTTAAATAGTTGATATTTAAATATCTGTGTGATTGGTTGTTTATAACTGTTGTTATCAGCCTGAATTGACATTTATATATTGTGATGTGCTAATATTTGTGATGCAGGGAGAAACAGGTTGGAGGGATCCAACTGGATTCCTCACAATGTAGTAATTATTTTATATTTGATAGTGATACCTGTTTATATGTTGTGATTGATAAAATCTAGAATTAAAATTGTTCTGTGGAATTGTTGTATAAAATTATAAATCCTGAATTTAATTATAAATGGATTGAATTGGGTTTTTACGAAACAAAATGAATTGTTAAAATAAAAAATTCAAGAATAAAATCTGAAATCTGGTTTGGATGGAAAATGTAAATTGGTAAAATTGGGAGTTAAAATGCAGTGGAAAATTTATCGATTGATAAATGTGAAATATAAATTTTCTGAAAATGAATTCTATGGGAATTATAAATTGTTTAAATAACGATGGTTTATTTTAATAATGAATGGCGTTGTCCGGGAAATTTAAAATATGTTACAATGAAGCTTCCGAATATAAATTTACAGTTTTAAATGTAAATAGAATATTTTAAAATACCGTTTTCTTCATTGGGATTTCATTTGAGCAAATTGTAAATATGGATTTTTAATTAATAAATTCTCCAATGTTTTATTTAAAAATGATTTAAACCTATATTTTAAAAATGAATTTCCGGATATGGAAAATTGAGTTTGAACTTCGGATGAAGTTATAGATAAGTATGGAATTGGGAATTTATGTGGTAAACATAAATTGAATTGAAATAAATCGTTTGGATTTATATGAAGGGTATTTTGGGATGTTGAACGGGAAAGTGTTTCCCTGGGAAAACCAATTTAGAGTTTTTAAAGTATTTCATTTAATAAAAGGTTAAAATTTAAATTGTTTAAAGAATATATTTTTAGGAAATTATTATTTTGAAGAAGAAATTAATGAATTTTGTTTATAATTATTTGTTTTAAGTTATTGGTAAAGGCTAGTATTATTCTTTTAAACTCCACTTTTAAATTTAGTATACCAAACCCTTATTTAAATCGAGTTTATATCTTATGACATAATATTATTTAAAATAGATTGAAATTTATATTTTGAGTAAATAGATAGAAGTAATTTACATATTTTAAAGTATATTTCAGTATAAAGTATTTTAACTGTTTTTAAATGCAAAATGTTTTATACTTGGTTATTTCCAATGGGAATAAATGGTAATGGGATTTACCGTGTTAAGAAGAAATTTTTGGGAATTGAATCAAATGAGTTTTGAAATGTGGGAATATATTTTTAAAAGATTTTAAAGGAAATAAATAATATGAGATTATTTATTTTGTGATGGATGTTTGTGAATGTGAATTGATAGTTAAATCACCGACTAACAATATTGGCCAAAAGCGCTGATCGTTTCGAAGAGACTGGGATCGGGATTTATTTCTCGAAAACCACTTTGATCCGGTTTGTACGTTTCGTGTAACATGTTGGGAGTCAAAGATGGAGCTATGAAGTGCAAGGGCTAGTCGCTACTAATCCTGAGGATATTTCCAAAATGGATGTAGTAGGAGTAATGCCTTCGGTTCCGTTCGGACCCGGGATGTATGGACGAATGCTTCGTGACATCGTCAGGTGGACGATGGGCATTCTAAGGGATATGTGCTATAAAGGTATCGTTTAGCCTCGAGCCTCATCAACCGGGAATGACTGAAAATCAGGGGTTATGCAGCAAGGCTTCGTGGGTAGCTCCCACTTGAGAGTAAGGTCATCCCTGTCTAGATGTCCATTTATATTTCGGTTTAGTGTTGCGGTTGCTGATCACAACCGTGGGGTGATTTTATTTGGAATTATCCAGTAAGGGATGATTCCGGTCTTGTGTTGCAGGGCACTTAGGGTGGGTCCTCGGTACTGTGATCTAGACCACGTACTGTGACAGGTGGTACCCCAGTGCCTAGTCATTCGTTGGAAACCCATTCTCCCTACGTGCTTTGTACGAGTTTTGTTTGTATTACCCACTTTGTGGCTAGTATGCTGGAATTTAATATATGTAACAATTTCATCTATTTTAATAGTATTTGTAAATAGACACTACTATAATATCAGAGGATTTTTATAAAAAGTGTTTTAGCTATCGTAAGGTAAAAACCCGACATGTTTATTTGTGGTGTGGTCTTACGAGATGCTTTTGTTTTTCAAAGGATTTTTTTTGAAACTTTAATAATCAGTTTGGATGTATTTATCATGCGCTGGTATTCCAGACTGACTCGGGTGTTATTTTATTATAATGCTCGGGTCAGACCGAGTATATTTCAGGATAGGTTGCTATGGAGCTTAGGAGAGGAGCTGGAGTCCGAGACGTATTTCTCGTACTTGTATTATTCCGCTGCTGTGATTATCTGAGATTGTTTGACTGGTTATTATTGATTGTATTGGGATATAATCTGATGATGATGTATTGTATATAAACAGATATAGTTTCCATTTGTGTAAAGATCTGTTCTATATATTGTATTTTATTCCGCTGCGACTGTGAGATTCTGATGTTGTTTAGTTTCTTCCTCTTCTACCTTCTTTCTTTATCTACAATCTGTCTTTTCCGGCATTCTATCGTCGGCATATTATACTGTGGAGTATTTTGTGTCGATTTTCGTGGGTCGAGAAGGGCGGGTCGTCACACTTGGTATCAGAGCTTAGGTTGGCGACAACCTAGGCTTTGGTGGGAAAATTGCTCATTAAATAGAGTCAGAAGTACTCTATAATGAGTTGAGTGTAATAATAGCTATGAGAGCGTACTTGTTAGTGAATATAAAATTTGTTTTTGTACTGTGTTGACTTATCGGTTGAGTGTTTATGAATTCTGGTCGGTGCGGGAAGTACAACCGTATCGATAGGGGTTTCTAAACTCTTAAACAAGATAAACCGACATAGTATTGTTTTTAAAGTGGGTAAATGAAATAATTTTACCCAAAACTATATTTTGATCTAAAGAAATAAGTTTTCTAAATTATATATATTGGATGTTTGTTGGTTGTTAATACTGAAATCAAATAAGAATCTAAGAGATGAACTAAAATTTGAAAAGAGAATGATATATGAGCTAATAAGAAATTAAAATATTAAAATGGTTTATAACCAAATAGAGTTAACTCAATATGTCTTAAATAAGAAAAGTGAAATTTAAGTTTGATTTAAACCAGAATTTTTGACCCTGGAAATTTTGGAAAGGATTTTCAAATGAATTTAACCAAGGGTTTGGAAAATGTAAAGCCTTGGAAATGTTTGAATGTTTTTGGAATGGAAATAGTTTTGAAAAGAAGTTTGGGGAAGTAAGGAAGCACTGAACTCACTTCAGTCGCTGGAAAATAATCCCGATGATGTTGGCCACATCATCAGAATTCATTTTCGAGTTTCTAAAGTGATGGATTTCTTCCATGGTGGTTTGGTATGACATTTGGTTGGACTTGTTCTTATACATGTTGTTTAACAATTTCAAAGGGAAAGATTGTTTTGGTAAAAGCAGATTGTTTTAGAATTTGATATTTGATTTGATATATCAAATGGGAATATGTCGATTTTATTTCAAATTGGTTTTGAAATAAATCCGGGTAAATTGAATTCTGGGAATTCTGTTTAAAATAAAAAAGGTAAAATTTGAAATAAATCAACTATAATGTTGAAAGTAAAGTTGATTTAAGTGAGAAAGGAAGGATGGAAATTTTAATCCTGAAATTTAAAATTTACTTCGAATAAATGAAGGTGAATGGAATATATTTGGATTTAACTTATGATAAGTTAAATAAAATTTGAGAATTTGAAATTGAATTAAACCTGAATGAATTGGATTGGGATTGAATTGGATATAAAGGTGAAATGTAAATGCTTATAATTGTGTAAATAACTTCATATTCTTAAGTTATAAAGTGTTATAATTTGACATTGTGATTATAAAAATGTGAATTGGTTTGAAATGAGCAATATAAACTTATAAATAAAATGAGTTGAAGAACTTGAGAATGGGCAATTTGATTTTAAACCCAAGTAAAATGGAATTATAACCACAAATGGGAAATAGTTAAATGGTATGGTGAATTCAAACTCAATCCTAAATGAAATGTGGAGAAAGATAAAGTAAAGTGAGATATAAAAGATGTGAATGAATTCAAAGTAGTAAATAAGTTTTGAATTTATTTATGGAGGAATAAATTGAAGTGAAATTCAAAATTCAGTTGTGTTATAAACAATATTGAATGGAATTCAATTTTTATTGAAGTGGTAATGAAGTAGAATGAATTTAATTTGGCTAAGCAAAATTTTGAGTAAACTTGGAATAAATTTAGATAAGAAGCGAACTAAAAGGAAATTTAATGCAGTTGAGATGATGTTGAATGTAGTAAATGCTTACTCAATTAAAGTTATAATGATTGGTTGGAAATGAATTTTGTGTAAGCTAAATTAAATGGAATGTGTATGGTAATGAATAGAATTTTGATAGTTTGGTCAAATTTTGAAAGGTAAATGAAATCCAGTTGTGGCATGGGATTTAGAATTTTGGTAATAAATATTGGAAGTGTCAGTGAATAATGGAATTAGTTTATAGTAGTGATGATTTGAATTGTAAATAAAAATTCAAATGCATGAAGTAATTTAAATGGTCTCTTTGTTAATAAAATAAATCTAAAATGGATTGAATAAGTAAACAAAGAGCATTCAAATTTGTGAATGAATTGGAATTTGATTTAATGGGAATCAAATGGAAATCAAATAAAATTGATATAAGAAGATAATGGAAATATTATTGAAATTTGGAAGAATTTAAGCAAATTGAAAGGAAAACTAATGATTGTGAATGAGCTTTATTAAGTAATTCTGAATGAAATTTGTTAGATGATAAAACCGAAAAAAAAACAAGTGAAAGGAGTTTTAATTAATTATTGAGATGAAATAAAGATGTAAGGGAAAATTTAATTTAAAAATTGCATTGGAATAGAAATGCTTGGCTTGTGAACCAGGCAAAATTAAATAAAATTAATATAAATCCAAGTTGGAATTAATTTTAAATGGTTATAAGCTTGAGTGGTGATTATTTTGTTTGAATGACATGAAATTGACATGTATTCGGAATTGAGTTGTTTAACAAACAATTGAAATTGATTTTTGGAATAAATTAATATGGATTGGAACCTAATTTAAAGAGTTGTAAAAGAATGCAAGTGAATTGGTTTTAAGTAGCAAATGGAATGGATTTAGAATCAAATGGAATGAATTGACATTTTAATAAGTAATGTTTGCATATGAATGAAATGGATCATAAAAGAAATGCAAATGCTTCAAATTGAAAATAAGAATTTGTTTGTGAATCAATTTGGAATTGAATTAAAATAGATTGACGTTTGTGAAGCACATGTTAATCATATTTAAATAGAAATGAATTGGTTGAAATAAATATAAATGGTATAGGGTGAATGTGAATGTAAATCATTCAAGAGAAATAAAATGAAGATGGACTTGAATAAGTAAATTAAAAGATGATTGAAATCCTTGAATTGTTGATAAATATGGTTAACATTGTTAAATGATGAAATTGCTTGGTTTGGTTATGAAATGGATATGTTTGGCTTGCATTTACATTGGAAATGTTATTAAAATGCTCATATCTTGAAATTGATGAGTTTGCTTGAGTTTAGTACAGGTACGGAAGGCGTTCGAGAGAGTTGGAGCGCGTATATGCGTTATATTAGCCGCTTGCTATTAAAAATTTGCTAAAAGGTACGCCTATGCAAATATAATTGGGAAAATGATATATATATATTGTGATTTCCGGCCGTGTGAGCCGATGTATATATATTTGTGTATCCTGCGATATCGCAGAAGCTCCTCCGTGCAGGGGAGACTCTGCCAAAATTTTCCATAAATTTTGGGAGTTAGAAAATTTTTGGGTTTTGTGGAAATTTTTATTCACTTGTAAAGTTATTTTGGAAGCGAATGTAAAAATGAAGGCTTTAGAGTAAAGAAAGCAAATGGTTTTGAAATGGAGCTGAAACTTTTTGGGAAAGTGAATATAAGCTTTTAACTAAGCAAACTGGGTAAGTAAATGGGTTGGAGAATATTTTCTAACTTAGCAAATTTCGGGGACGAAATTTTTATAAGGGGGAAAGAATGTAACATCCCAGATTTTTAGCTGTTGGATTTGTGAACATTTAATTCATTTTAAATGTTTAACGTGGATATTTAATTGATTTTGAAATGGATGGAATCAGATGCAATCAATAAAATAAGCTATAATTTTTAATTATAGTGATTCCGGTTGGATTTGAATAACGGGAAAATAATAATTAAATATTCGAAATTGGGATAAAAGGTGAATTTGGGGTAAATGATTGTAAAACTGATGTTTAAATGTATTTTTTTAGGTTCGATTGGTTATAAATAATACTATTGGAATTTTAGATGAATTTTAAAGTTGATAAATTATTATTTGGAATTTTATATTAATTTAAAAATGAATTTAATATTATTAAATCGCAATTTAATCAGATTTTGGTCTGGAATGAGCCAGAATGATTTTTAATGTGTTTATATATTTTATATGATTTATTGTTAAGTTAATAAAATTTTAAAAGTGAAATTTTGAGCGTTTTTGACAATTTTGAAAATCGTCCGATTTAATAGACGAGTTAAAATAGCCTTTCGGGGCACAGTCTCGGAATTCGACGAAACCAGTTCCATTGGATCCGTAATAGTTAGTTATTATCGGATTTCAATTTTCGTAGCAATCGGAGTTGTCGTTTGACCGTGGCAGCTCGAAACGCATCGAAATCGATTTAACCGATTTAATTTTTAATTGATCGTTTAATTCCGTATCTCGTGCATACAATCAAATTAGCTTATGAAACTTGTTCCATTGTGTCCGGAATGCGGAAAAACCCCAGGATAGCCTGTCGGAACGAGAGAATTGGAGGTCGTTTGCATTTACTGTTAAATCGAGAAATTTTATTAATTTAATAATATTAAAAACAATTATATATAAACTATTTTCTCTAAACCCTAGCTTATTCGTTCCCAGCCGCCGTTTTCATCGTTCTATGGCCGAAAATTAGCGACCTTCTTCCCCACTTTTCCATCAATCCATGCATTAATTCGAAATTCTTCCAACTAGGGAAACGAAGTAGATCTCAAGATCTACACATCAGTACGGTGGAGTGGAGCGTAGTTCGACTGGATGGCCGGAAATTGCTCGCGTAGGGTTATCGTTCATTCTCGAAATTCGAGAAGATGGGGCATCGTGTACGACCGGATCTCTGGCGTTTGGGTAGTTCGAGATGCTCTTCAAGGTGGTGGGTTTCGATCGATTGATACGGCAGCATGGGTGGTCGCGTTTTGGGATGGGTCGAGGGTTGTTTGGGTTCGATTTTCTTCGTTCTGCACATTCGCGTGAGGAAGGAATATAGGGGACGGCCGTGATTTGTGTAGACGTGTGGCTAGATCTTGCTTGGTAAAAATAGAATTAAATAAAAGAAAGATTTGTTTAAATTTGAAATTGAAATTTGTAAAATTCATATCTAGTGCGTTCTTGATCAGATTTCAACGAAATGAGCGGCGCCGGGATCGCAGAGATGAACGCTACGAAATGGTGCAGTTCCGGAATCATTCTAGGCAAGTAGTAATTTGGGTTAAATCGAACGTTGTTCGATTTAATTTAAATTTCGAACGCTCGCCGAAACTCAAGGTGAGTTATTCTCACTCACATCTGGATGTTAGACAGTTTAAATAGTTGATATTTAAATATCTGTGTGATTGGTTGTTTATAACTGTTGTTATCAGCCTGAATTGACATTTATATATTGTGATGTGCTAATATTTGTGATGTAGGGAGAAACAGGTTGGAGGGATCCAACTGGATTCCTCACAATGTAGTAATTATTTTATATTTGATAGTGATACCTGTTTATATGTTGTGATTGATTAAATCTGGAATTAAAATTGTTCTGTGGAATTGTTGTATAAAATTATAAATCCTGAATTTAATTATAAATGGATTGAATTGGGTTTTTACGAAACAAAATGAATTGTTAAAAATAAGAAATTCAAGAATAAAATCTGAAATCTGGTTTGGATGGAAAATGTAAATTGGTAAAATTGGGAGTTAAAATGCAGTGGAAAATTTATCGATTGATAAATGTGAAAAATTGGGAGTTAAAAATGAATTTCCGGATATGGAAAATTGAGTTTGAACTTCGGATGAAGTTATAGATAAGTATGGAATTGGGAATTTATGTGGTAAACATAAATTGAATTGAAATAAATCGTTTGGATTTATATGAAGGGTATTTTGGGATGTTGAACGGGAAAGTGTTTCCCTGGGAAAACCAAGTTAGAGTTTTTAAAGGATTTCATTTAATAAAAGGTTAAAATTTAAATTGTTTAAAGAATATATTTTTAGGAAATTATTATTTTGAAGAAGAAATTAATGAATTTTGTTTATAATTATTTGTTTTAAGTTATTGGTAAAGGCTAGTATTATTCTTTTAAACTCCACTTTTAAATTTAGTATACCAAACCCTTATTTAAATCGAGTTTATATCTTATGACATAATATTATTTAAAATAGATTGAAATTTATATTTTGAGTAAATAGATAGAAGTAATTTACATATTTTAAAGTATATTTCAGTATAAAGTATTTTAACTGTTTTTAAATGCAAAATGTTTTATACTTGGTTATTTCCAATGGGAATAAATGGTAATGGGATTTACCGTGTTTAGAAGAAATTTTTGGGAATTGAATCAAATGAGTTTTGAAATGTGGGAATATATCTTTAAAAGATATTAAAGGAAATAAATAATATGAGATTATTTATTTTGTGATGGATGTTTGTGAATGTGAATTGATAGTTAAATCACCGACTATCAATATTGGCCAAAAGCGCTGATCGTTTTGAAGAGACCGAGATCGGGATTTATTTCTCGAAAACCGCTTCGATCCGGTTTATACGTTCGTGTAACGTGTTCGGAGTCGAAGATGGAGCTATGAAGTGCAAGGGCTAGTCGCTACTAATCCTGAGGATATTTCCAAAATGGATGTAGTAGGAGTAGTGCCTTCGGTTCCGTTCGGACCAGGGATGGACTTGTATGGACGAATGCTTCGTGACATCGTCAGGTGGACGATGGGCATTCTAAGGGATATGTGCTATAAAGGTATCGTTTAGCCTCGAGCCTCATCAACCGGGAATGACTGAAAATCAGGGGTTATGCAGCAAGGCTTCGTGGGTAGCTCCCACTTGAGAGTAAGGTCATCCCTGTCTAGATGTCCCTTTATATTTCGGTTTAGTGTTGCGGTTGCTGATCACAACCGTGGGGTGATTTTATTTGGAATTATCCAGTAAGGGATGATTCCGGCCTTGTGTTGTAGGGGACTTAGGGTGGGTCCTCGGTACTGTGATCTAGGCCACGTACTGTGACAGGTGGTACCCCAGTGCCTAGTCATTCGTTGGAAATCCATTCTCCCTACGTGCTTTGTACGAGTTTTGTTTGTATTGCCCACTTTGTGGCTAGTATGCTGGAATTTAATAGATGTAACAATTTCAGCTATTTTAATAGTATTTGTAAATAGACACTACTATAATATCAGAGGATTTTTATAAAAAGTGTTTTAGCTATCGTAAGGTAAAAACCCGACATGTTTATTTGTGGCATGGTCTTACGAGATGCTTTTGTTTTTCAAAGGATTTTTTTTGAAACTTTAATAATCAGTTTGGATGTATTTATCATGCGCTGGTATTCCAGACTGACTTGGGTGTTATTTTATTATAATGCTCGGGTTAGACCGAGTATATTTCAGGATAGGTTGCTATGGAGCTCAGGAGAGGAGCTGGAGTCCGAGACGTATTTCTCGTACTTGTTTTATTCCGCCGCTGTGATTATCTGAGATTGTTTGATTGGTTATTGTTGATTGTATTGGGATATAATCTGATGATGATGTATTGTATATAAACAGATATAGTTTCCATTTGTGTAAAGATCTGTTCTATATATTGTATTTTATTCCGCTACGACTGTGAGATTCTGATGTTGTTTAGTTTCTTCCTCTTCTACCTTCTTTCTTTATCTACAATCTGTCTTTTTCGACGTTCGATCGTCGGCATATTATACTGTGGAGTATTTTGTGTCGATTTTCGAGGGTCGAGAAGGGCAGGTCGTCACATACCCCTATTCCGAATGCAATGGAAAAGGTTTCGAGTCCTAATTCGATCATATGGAGAAGATAGCTTTTTGGACCCAATTATTATATTGAATTTTCGATATAAATTTCAGCGCATTTATATACCGTACGACCAAACGATAACTCCAAACACTACGAAAATTGGAATCCAATAATAATACACTATTACAGATCCAATGTAACTGGTTTCATCGAATTCAGAGACTAAGCCCCGGAGGGCTATTTTTAAATGTAAATTTAAACGATATATTTTTAAAACTGCACAAATTATTTTTAAATTCAATTTAAAATGTTTTATTATTTTTACTTAAAACTTCAAATTCAATATTTTACCCAAATACGGGGATGTAGCCTGTTATTTTCCAAGTACAGATGTTAGTCCCCATGGAGAACTACAATGTGCATTCATAAGATGAAGTATCCGAGTGTACCACATAGTTCGTAATTTAGGTAGGAGTTCATCGGTTGAAGTTTTGCATGATTCCAATTTAGTATGAAGAAGTTATTGTAGTCTGAAAAAAATAGTGGTTCTGCCTAGGCGGAGTTCAAATATGAGGATGTAGGCTGTTATTTTCTAAGTACAACTATTAGTTACCGTGGAGAACTACAATGAGCGTTGAAGTGGGGATATAGCCTGTTATTTTCTAAGTACAAATGTTAGTCACCATGGAGAACTACAGTGCGCGTTCACAAGATGAAGTATCCGAGTGTACCATATTGTCCGTAATTTAGGTGGGAGTTCATCGGTCGATGTTTCGTCCGATTCCGAGTTAGTATGAAGAAGTTATTGCAGTATGAACAAAAAAATAGTGGCTTCTGCCTAAGCAGAATTCAAATACGGGGATGTAGCATATTATTTTCTAAATACAACTGTTAGTTTCCTTGGAAAACTATAGTGTGCGTCCACAAGATGAAGTATCCAGTGTACCATATTGTCAGTAATTTAGGTGGGAGTTCATCGGTCGAAGTTTTGCCTGATTCCGAGTTAGTATGAAGAAGTTATTGTAGTTTAAAGAAAAAAAAATAGCGGCTTCTACCTAGGTGGAGTTCAAATATGAGGATGCAGGTTGTTATTTTCTAAGTACAACTATTAGTTACCATAAAGAAGTACAGTGAGTGTTGAAGTGGAGATATAGCCTGTTATTTTCTAAGTACAACTGTTAATCACCCTGGAGAACTACGGTATACGTTCAAAAGCTGAAGTATCCGAGTGTTCTATCTTGTCCGTAATTTAGGTGGGAGTTCATCGGTCGTAGTTTCACCCGATTTCGAGTTAGTATGAAGAAGTTATAGCAGTATGAACAAAAAAATAGCGGCTTCTGCCTAGCCGGATTCAAATACGAGGATGTAACCTGTTATTTTATAAGTACAATTGTTAGTCACCATGGAGAACTACAGTATATGTTTACTAGATGAAGTATCCGAGTGTATCATATTGTCCGTAATTTAGGTGGGAGTTCATCAGTCGAAGTTTTGCCTGATTCCGAGTTAGTATGAAGAAGTTATTGCAGTCTGAAGAAGAATAATAGCGGCTTCTGCCTAGGCGGAGTTCAAATATGAGGACGTAGCCTGTTATTTTCTAAGTACAACTATTAGTTACCATGGAGAAGACAATGAGCATTGAAGTGGGGATATAGCATGTTATTGTCTAAATACAACTGTTAATTACCATGGAGAACTACGGTATACGTTCATAAGCTGAAGTATCCGAGTGTTCTATATTGTCCATAATTTAGGAGGGAGTTCATCGGTCGTAGTTTCGCCCGATTTCGAGTTAGTATGAAGAAGTTATTGCAGTATGAACAAGAAAAATAGCGGCTTCTGCCTAGGCGGAGTTCAAATACAGGGACGTAACC
This sequence comes from Allium fistulosum, assembly GCA_030737815.1. Classification (NCBI taxonomy): domain Eukaryota; kingdom Viridiplantae; phylum Streptophyta; class Magnoliopsida; order Asparagales; family Amaryllidaceae; genus Allium; species Allium fistulosum. The sequence continues at coordinate 1,359,018,198 of CM060902.1, read as the reverse complement.
TGTTATTTTCTAAGTACAACTGTTAGTCAACATGGATAACTATGATATACGTTCACTAGATGAAGTATCTGAGTGTTCCTTATTGTCTACATTTTAGATGGAAGTCCATTAGTCGAAGTCTCGCCTGATTCCGAGTTAGTATGAAGAAGTTATTGCAGTCTGAATAAAAAAATAGCGGCTTCTGACTAGGCGGAGTTCAAATATGGGGATGCTACTATCAAATCTACTTCCACATGTACAACTAAAAATGCATGCACGTTGTGATTAAATGCAGGCCCACCAGGGTGTGCATATGTACTCGTTTTTATAATAAGCTTTGTAAATCGATTAGTTTTATTTAAAAATGAATTGGAAATGAGGTATCGATGTTTATTTAAAGTGTTTTAATATTTTAAATATTACTTAAACATGTTTTAAAAATAAATTATTATTCTATAAAAAAATACTTATCATATATATAGAGTTTTGAAATGATTGTAATTTATTTATAAATTCACTCGCGGTTTGTAAACGTGGTTTATTTAACGAATATGATTTTTATAAGAGAAATCTTGTTATGGAACTTTAGAAAACTTAAGGAAAACTTCCAGAATGTCGAAATATGATAACTTCGAAAATGAATTAGATTTCATAAAAGAATTTAGAAATGGATAGTTAGAATTATGGACAAGTGTAATCGATTTTGGAAATTTTAAAGGAAATTAATTAATGAATTCCGGAAACTTATAGAATTCTTTATAAACGAGTTAAGGAATTTACAAATAATATTAAAGTATTGGACTGGAAGGATTTGAAACATTTTAACTACGAAATTATTATCATAGAAATATTTTCAAAGTGTTGAATTATAAATGGAATTGGAAAAAAATATTTCTAAGTATTGATATTATTCGGAAATATCCTGTTGTGGATATAAGTATTTGGAATTGTTTTCAGTTATTGAATATACCCGAAGAGATTTGAATATATACCTTTGTAAAGATATTTTGAAATGAATGTTTTTGAAAGATTTATAAAATCGGGCCTAGTGATTGCTTATGTGTGAAATATGATAGTTAAATAATCAACCATCAAATTTGGCCAAATTCGTCGATCGTTTCAAAGAGACCGAAATCAGATTTAGTTATCTGAAAACCACTTTGATCCGATTTGTGTGTTACAATTGTGATATCGTGAAGATAATGGAAACGGTAATTTTGGAGATTTTGGTTTGTTCGGACCCAGAACAACTTGTATGGATGAATGTTATCATTTGCATCGTAGTCTAGAAGGCAGTGTTAGCATTCTAAGTATGAATGCTATTCTAAAGGTAAAACGTAGCCTCAAGCCTCATCAATCGGGAATGACTAAAACAGGGGAGATGCAGTAGGGCTAAGTGGATCGCATCCAAGTAGGGTATGTTATCACTTTTTAGATACCCTCGGATATATTATAATTATGGATATGGTTGTGCATGGAAAAGAGAGCGCTCGATAGGGTGGGAACACCCAGGGTGATAACATATTCTGTACTATCCAGTAAGGGGTAGGCCGGTCCTATGTTGGCAGGGATCGTTAGGTACGATCTCGATACATTTTTTCTAGAGATGTACTGTGGCGGGCTGTACCCTAGTAGCCTTGTCATTGTATGGAATCCAATATCCACTATGAGCTTGTACGATTTTAGATGTGCCCAACTATGTTGAAATGTGAGATGCAAGCATTTCAGCTATTTTATAGTTTACATTCTACAGACACTATTATAATATCAGATGACTTTGATTTAAAATGTTTTGGTTATCGTAAGGTAAAAACATGTCGTATTTATATGTGGCGTGGTCTTACGAGATACCTTTGTTTTCAAAGGATTTTGATAGCAGTAATAATTCAAATTGAGTGTGTTTTCTCATGCTGGTTTTCCAAACTGACTCGGGTGTTATTTTATTATAATGCTCAGATCAGACCGAGTATTATAGATCCAGGTTACGATGCATGGAGCTCAGGAGACGAGCGGAGGAGTCTCAGGCGTATTACACGTATTTGATTATTTCTGTTGTGTGTGTATGATGTATATTCAGCACTTCTGAGGACAAGTTATTATAACTGTCCAGATTGATTTGTTGACTGTTGTACTCTGATGATTGTATGTATATAAACAGTTACAGTTTCTTTTTGTATAAGGATCTGAATTTATCTATTATATATTGTTCCGCTGCGATTGTGAGATTATGTGTATTGTTGTTTCTATTTTCTTCTATCTCTTCTTCTTCTTCACCCCTAGCAATCAGTATTTCTGGCACTTAAATATCCAACATGTTATATAGTGAACGTATTGATGTCGATTTTTGAGAGTCGAAAATCCCAGGTCGCTACATATTTCTTACCTTGAAGAATAATCACACTCAAACACTTTTGTTTTGAGTTATGTACGTATTGCCTATATAAATTTTGTGTTGCTTTAATTTTTTTTGTCCTATTGCCTATAAATATGTAGCCTACATTGACTATTTATGTAGGATAGTACTCTTGCTTTGAAATTAAAATTTATTTGCCTGTATATATAAGTTAGCCTAGCTTTACTTCCCACTGTATGTATAAAAGTATAACTCACCAGTGCCTGTAGCCTTGAAACATGTAGACTAACTTTCAAAGAATATATAAGCTGTCAATGTAACGACCCGTATTTTTATGGATCGAAACATCGTAAAACAGTTGACATTTGGTCGCACTGTTGATAAGTCGTTCATAGTTTTAAGTCCTAGGTCGTATGGGAGTTTGGAGCGACCTAAGGAAGATGCGAGCTAAGGAGTAAACGACCTAGTGGAGTGGAGCGACTTAAGAGTTAGGTCGTATGATAGCTTAGGTCGTGAAGGAAAGTTAGGTCGAGTGAACGACCTAAGTATTGGAGCGACCTATAGGAAAGACAGCGACCTAAGAGAGTTAACGACCTAGTAGTTAGGTCGTATTGGTTTAGGTCGTTTATGAGTTTGGGACGACCTATAGTATTTGACCGACCTAAGAATTTCCGACCTAAGAGTTAGCGACCTATAGGCGTTAGCGAGTTAAGAGAGTTGGCGACCTAGTGGTTATCGAGTTAGCATAGTTAGGTCGGCAATGACCTAAGGAAGCTGGGGGTAGCAGCGAGCGACCTAAGGAGTAAGTCGTAGACGACTTAGGTATTAGGTCGTAAGTTGTTAGGTCGCATTGTCTTAAGTCGTGCCTGAGCATTAGGTCGCGTGTGTGTGTGTTAAGTCGCAGGTTCGTTAGGTCATAGGTCGCTTGGGTGCGCTGATGCGCTAAGTCGTTAGGTCGTAGAAGCGATCTGTGTTAGGTCGCTAGACTGCATCCTTGTTAGGTCGTAGGTCGCGAGGAAGCGCGTGTGCGTTAGGTCGCATAAGGGCTTAGCAGTTAGGTCGCGTGAATGCGCATGTGTTAGGTCGTAAGTTGGTATTGTTAGGTCGTAAGTCGTAGAGGCTTGAGGTTGTTGAGTCGGAGGTTGTTAGGTCGTGGGGTTTTTAGGTCGTGGACGACCTAACTCCGAGCGAACGACCTAAGGGGGATTTCAGCTATAAATAGGAGGGTTCCTCTCCATTTTTGGGATCCGGATTTCGAAGCGACGAAGTGCTGCCATTTTGAGAGCTCGACTTCTACACTTCTTCACTTCTTTTCTCCACTCTAATCTAGTGATTCCATCCATCCAAGTTGAAGATCAAATTGAAGATTCAAGAGCTTAGATTGAAGATCTTCATCCATCGAAGAGAGATTTCATCGTTTGAAGCGGATTTGTGATAGATCGAGTTAGATCCTTCGCTGTCCAGATCTGAAGTGTGTTGCTTTCGAGTTGTTTAGGTGATTTGGTGAGTGGTGATTATCTCTCACACGGATCCAAAGGAGTATATCAGATCGTTGGCTTGATTTGGTGTTAAAGTAGTGATTTCCATGCATTTTTGTAAACCTAAGTATAGATCCATATAGATTCATTGTTCATGATGATTTGACAACCATTTTACTACATGTTGACCTATGCAAGTTCATTCATCAAGATTATAAAGATATAGCTCATGTTTTCATGCTTGTTAGACTTTCGACTCTTTATTTACGAAATTGCCATTATTGTTAATATTGTCTAGTTAGATCATATTTGAATGCTTGATTACTTGGATTAATGTTTGACTTGATTGATTGCTATGAATTAGATGATTGATGATTTGATTTAGACAAGATGGACGAAGATGATTCAAAAGCTAAGGGAAAGGCTCTTGAATTGGAAAAGCTGCACGTGGCATATGTAGCGGATGATGAAGCTCATATGGATAGATTCGATGATGATGTTGAGATGAGGCTTTGTTATGATGATGATGAGGCGAAGCATGATATGAGATAGCCTTGGTATAATCCAGACGGGATCATTCCAAGCATGTTGATAACTTGGTGAAATGGTTCGAGTTGAGGATAATGGTTTGCTCGAGAGGCGCTTGAGCTAGTATGGAAATAGTCGTCGAGGAGGATGACTAGGAGGCTGAGATCTCATCGTTGTTGAAGGTTCTAGCATGCTCAAAGCAAGAGTACGTTGGGCAGATTCGATAGTCCCTGAAGGCTACTGATTGGTAGTCAAGTACTCTGGGCAGATTCAATAGTCCTAGGCACGGGTCACGATGACGTGCAGAGTTATGTCTAGAACCGGGGTTTCCATTAGCCCTTGACGGACGGATGAAATAATGAGCCGGTCATTCAATTAACGATGATGTCAAAGCAATGATAACAGTGATAGCCAGAGTCATGGATGTTTGGATGTATCGTCATTCGGTCTCAAGAGCGGTATTTTCTGGGTGCTTATCTGATCTTGGTTTAGGCCTTGGGGGTTTGTACTTGGAAAACATCGCCCTTGACTCGAGTGATAATTGCTTTACTTTAAATTGTATGCTTTGCTATGCTTGCTTCTGCTTAGTGTGTGTCTGAGGGCTATCACTGTAGAAAGAGGTGGAGTGGGAGGGTTGTATTCCTATTCCTTTTCCTTTATGCTCTTTTGGTATGTTGTTAGTTAATTTACCGCTCACTAAGACTGTTGTCTGACTCAAGGCTTTATCTTTTAACTCTTATTGCCTTGGGCTGTTCGTCCATTTTGGGACGGGCAGACTAGGTAGCAGGTGACAGGTGCTGTTCTTGCTTTCCACGATGTAGAGGACGAAGACGAGCTGGAGTATTGCATATTATCTTCTTACTATATGTACTGGATGTTCCGCTGCTTGTATATTCTCTGAGTGTTATGTAGTGAGGCTTGATGTATTGACTATTCAGATGTTTGTATTCAACTATTATGAAGTTTTATTGATGAGATTCTATTCTGTGAAGCTTCACTATATATATATATATTCTATTGTATTTTGTCCATGCGTTGTGAGTAATACGATAGATTCTACTGTTTTAATTTACCTTGACAATCGTCCATGGTCGCCTGACACACTTTACAGCGCACTATATCTAGGTTCAGTGCAGGGGTCGTGGGCGGTCGTCACATTTGGTATCAGAGCTTTGGTTAATCGATTTTACCCAACGCTCGCTGACATAACTACGTATGAGAGACGTAATTGTATTTGGATGGATGATTACTATATATAATATAGTAGATTAGAAGAGTTTGAGTCCTTTATGCAGTTGTTTCTCAAGGTGTGCTAATCATTCTTTTTATAGATATTGAGAATGAGTCGAAGAGGGAGACCAGCTGCTAGGGAAGGCTGTACTACTGAAGGGGATGCTGATTATGCTGCTATGTTCGAAGCTATGATGACTTCTATCATGAGAAGGATGCCAGCTCCGGGACCATCGGTGGATGTTGGAGTTCAAGTTCAAACTCCAAAACCGGTGGATTTTGCTAAGTTGTGTAAGGACTATACTGCTCTTGGAGGGAAAGTTTTCTTGGGGACAGAATCAACCATTGAAGTCCAGAGGTGGATATATGCTAGTAGAAGGATCTTTGGTGATTTGGGAATTGAGGATGCAACTAAAAGGAAGCTTGCATCAAGACAGCTTCAAGGAAGAGCTTCTGATTGGTGGAACTCTATCACCATTGATACTCCGGAGGAAGAGATTACTTGTGTAACGCCCCACCTCTATGCTCATAATAACAAAGAGTATTAAAAGGAATACTGTCTATTATTACGAAGAATAAGGCTGGATAGGAGCGACCATCCGTAATTGGCCTTACACTAATATTGGTTATCTCGATAGGAGTGGTATATACTTTTTAATTTTTCATCTATTAATTATTTACTCCCCTCGACATATCCAATTATCAATATAAAACAAACTACGATAGTTCATAATAGTTTAGGACATTAGATATAACAATAACACAGATAATATAAATGCGGAACACAGATAAAAACAAAAGTCTCAGATATATATAACTGATGTCAGTTAATACATAGTTGACACTATACATATGATACAACTACAACTGTCGACTCTAGAAGTTATATATACAAGTACATTATCGACTAATATACATGAATACATATCATTCTATACAATGACACGACTACTACAAAATGACTGACAACTTCAGAAGATGTGAAAAGTCTTCAATCCCGAACAGCAACTCAAAGAAAGAAACCTACAACTTGAAATACTCGGGTCTGACCCGAGTATTACATTCAAAAGAAAATAATACCCAGGTCAGTCTAATTCAAACCAGTTTATTAGTGCATATAGGCAATAATAATCAAATAGTCCAATAGATGACAGTCACAGAAATCTCGTATACCCGACTCCTCGATAAAAGAATCGGATAACGGCAGATATAACACTATACAGTGTTAAACAACAAAACAACAATGCCAATTTAAAAACAACAATGCTGATTGGCTGCAGTGCACGCTAACGTGTACTGCCTCGCCAATACAGTCTATCAAATACTCAGAAGATCAATGAATCTAAAAGCCAACCAATCCAATTCAAATCAAAATGAACCATTTCAAACTACGCTTAATAAAACGGAAACAGATGGCGTCAAATTAAATTAAATCTCGGTGTGGCTGCAGTACACGCACGCGTGCACTGCCTCGCCACTACCGTACGTCGAAATTGCAAAGGTCAAGTCACATTAGCGTGACTCAACACAGTTGCAAACAATTTGAATGCAACAGATTAAACAGTGGATTACAAGACAGTTTGCAAGCAGTTCGAGGTGGAAGTGCCATCAGAGATCAACTAAAAACAAAGTAAGTCCAAGTGATCAATGACAGGAATGCAACTGTCCGTTCAATATCCAAGCAGGTCAAAACACTGGATCAAGCAAGTTATAAACCAAAGACTTCACAAGCAAGAACAATGAATTAGCAAACTGAAGATGAGAGCACCAAGGATATGGCACTACAACATTCAACAAAAAAGACGCAGATCAGCCTCCATAGGAATTGAGGTCATCGGTGAAGCACAATGACCAAATGCAAATAGATACAATGCATCAATGCAATGTATCGGATTCGAGAACAAAGGCAGTGCCGCAGCCTAAAACTTTATCTAAGAGAATGCTAAATATGTACACAAGTGATGGTACATTACAAACTGCACAAGGCAATTGAATCAGGGGTACAACGGTGAATTAGATCAAATAACACCAAGTAAAGAACTCAATCAGAGAACAAAACTGCAACTCAACTACAAGGGTTCGACCACTCCAGAGAGTAGTTCAAATGCAAATGAACTCGAACAGTAACCCAGGCTACAAAGTGTGCAAAGTACAGACTGCAACCAAGACCAGCAACGCCAACGTGACTCAAATGGTAAATGAAGGTCTAAAGTTACTGACTCAAGAGTCCTAGTAAACATCAAGCAATCACAGTTTGAATACAACAGTTCAACAAGACGAGTGCAGACTGACAAGGCACAAAGTGCACAGGAGATACAAGTGCAGGCCCAACAGTGCACATGTACAACAGAGAACATATGAAAAGTCTGGATGGTCAGCAATTTGAAAATGCAACATATTCAAGTGCAATGAACATGTACAAGTGAAACAGTGGACATAAGAGATGAACAAGAAGTTCATCATCAAAGTCAACAGTGTTAATAACAAGAATACCACAGAGAAGTTAGTCAGAGACGTGAAACAGTTTAAAATTGTTTAAGAAATCCAAAAATCAATCTACAAAGTCAACTACAGGTCGCAGAATTTACAGATGGCCCGAAGATGACCAAAGTCAGGGATAAACACTAGAAGTTCACGCAACATATAACAGAGAAGCCAAAGTCAGATCTGAACATAGATGGTCAGAGAGAACCATAAACTGGAATGCAGACTAAAGCTCACCATCAACGACAACAGTGAAAATGACTGTAGTCAAGTGATGATTCGAGTAGATAATTGTCACAAAAGCAAATGGCCAGAGAAGATGACCAGAACCAGAAACAAGTCAAATTTCAAAACTTGGCTAATGCATCAAAATATCGCATAAACAAAGTCGAGCAAAATAACAGTGTCGAACTCGATTTCAAAAATCAACAAAGCCAATTCGAACATATATATACATATCAAATGATATATATACATACATGACTGCATGCTTATATATGAAGACTAAATGCAACTGGGTGCAAACAGTCTCCACAAACATGAATCTACAACTTGTAAACCCATAAATATAGTACTGTACTGGACAGTACAAGGTTTCAAAACAACTAACTCGAATGCAAAATAATGCAAGTACGAGAATGTCTGTAAGCATATCTATGAATACGCAGACGTATTTATATCAAGATAGACCATCACCGGCAAGAATAAGGCACAGTGCTAAAACGAAAAGGCAAAGGCCCGAAACATTTAAATGGTCAGAAACACTATCAAAGAAATGGTACCAATTGACTGTAATACAAAGTCATGAAATTTCATTGACTAAATCAAGTGACAGAGCAAAATCAACAACATCGAACGAATTCGAACAAGTCAAGAAACCCAAAACCCAACAAAATCAACTTCGAACCAAAATCGAATGCCGAGATAAACTAAACCAATTACTCAAGCAACAAAATCCCAAATTGGAACAAGCTAGGACATTAGAGGCTCGAATTAGATGTGAGTAGATAGTACTACTCACCTTAGAACGAAGAGGCAGCCGCGATCGAAGAACGGAAGTCGAAGCCTCGATTTCCAAAACGCCACGAAAGTCGACGAAGCCAAAGCTCTGATTTGCCAGATAGAAGTCGAAGCCGAAGCCCAAATTGAAGCCGAACTCCAGAAGCAGCCAAAAAGACGAACAAATATTCTCTTGATTTACAACCAGATTGATCGAACAATCGGCAGCTTCACAAAGCCCTAAATTGGATCGAGGACGAAAGCCCTAATTTCGCAAAGAGGAACGAACGAGGGAACAAAGCCGCCATTTCTTTTTTTTCGTATGCTAGGGTTTTTGAAAAATGCAAGGGGAATGGGTTTTGAACGAACGAAATGGAGAATGGGGTGATAACAACTCGGCAATCCCATAAAACATGGATCAAACAAGTTTTAAAGCCCAAACTATTTTAACACATTATCAAAAGAATTTCAACTAAATTTAAAAACTTCAATTACAATTGCCAACCAAATTAAGTCATCAAATGACGATTATAAGTTTGTAACAAAACCCCGGGTTGTTACAGACTCCCCTCCTTATAAAAATTGCGTCCCCGCAATTTTCATAACTAAGGTCGTCAATAACAATTACTTTTCTAACATAAACTGGTTAAGCTAGAAAAATAAAGATTGAGAACACAAACGCCAAGAAATCCTTCAATTTCATAAAAGAAATTCACAAATTTTCAACAAAATTTAATTATCAAAAGATAATCAGAAGACAACAAACGGGATAAATGCAAACATCAGCGATATTCAATTATCAACAAGATAATTAAAATACAGAGAATCATAAAGCAACAATGTCTAATCATCGATACGATAATTAGAAAACAGTGATTCAATAAAATCAGCATATTCTAGAATCTATTGGAGACTAGAAAATCTCATATCAATAAAATCAGCAACCATTCAATCATCCAAACGATACTCAGAAAACAAATCAACAAATGTCAAATCATCGAAGACGAATATCACAAAACATCAAATTTAACAATTATTCGATTATCAAAAACGATAATCAAATTTCAAATTCAACAAATATTCGATTATCCAAAACGATAATCAAATTTCCCAAATTCAACAAATATTCGATTATCAAAAACGATAATCAAATTTCTCAAATTCAACAAATATTCGATTATCAAAAACGATAATCAAATTTCTCAAATTCAACAAATATTCGATTATCAAAAACGATAATCAAATTTCAAATTCAACAAATATTCGATTATCCAAAACGATAATCAAATTTCTCAAATTCAACAAATATTCGATTATCAAAAACGATAATCAAATTTCTCAAATTCAACAAATATTCGATTATCAAAAATGATAATCAAATTTCTCAAATTCAACAAATTATTTAATTTTCAAAAGCGATAATAAAATTTCAAATCAACAAATATTTAATTATCTAAAGCGATAATTAAATCTCAAATCAGCAAATATTTAATTATCTAAAGCGATAATAAAATTTCAAATCAACAAATATTTAATTATCTAAAGCGATAATTAAATCTCAAATCAGCAAATATTTAATTATCTAAAGCGATAATTAAATTTCACATCAGCAAATATTTAATTATCTAAAGCGATAATAAAATTTCACATCAGCAAATATTTAATTATCTAAAGCGATAATTAAATCTCAAATCAACAAATATTTAATTATCTAAAGCGATAATTAAATTTCACATCAGCAAATATTTAATTATCTAAAGCGATAATTAAATCTTAAATCAGCAAATATTTAATTATCTAATGCGATAATTAAATCTCAAATCAGCAAATATTTAATTATCTAAAGCGATAATTAAATTTCAAATCAACAAATATCTAATTATCACAAGCGATAATTAGAAACAACAAATATCTGATTATCAAAAACGATAATCAGAACTCATATCAACAAATATCTAATTATCACAAGCGATAATTAGAAACAACAAATATCTGATTATCAAAAACGATAATCAGAACTCATATCAACAAATATCTAATTATCACAAGCGATAATTAGAAACAACAAATATCTGATTATCAAAAACGATAATCAGAACTCATATCAACAAATATCTAATTATCACAAGCGATAATTAGAAACAACAAATATCTGATTATCAAAAACGATAATCAGAACTCATATCAACAAATATCTAATTATCACAAGCGATAATTAGAAACAACAAATATCTGATTATCAAAAACGATAATCAGAACTCATATCAACAAATATCTAATTATCACAAGCGATAATTAGAAACAACAAATATCTGATTATCAAAAACGATAATCAGAACTCATATCAACAAATATCTAATTATCACAAGCGATAATTAGAAACAGCAAATATCTGATTATCAAAAACGATAATCAGAACTCATATCAACAAATATCTAATTATCACAAGCGATAATTAGAAACAACAAATATCTGATTATCAAAAACGATAATCAGAACTCATATCAACAAATATCTAATTATCACAAGCGATAATTAGAAACAACAAATATCTGATTATCAAAAACGATAATCAGAACTCATATCAACAAATATCCAATTACCTGCAGATAATTGGAAACAACAAATATCTAGAAATCAATTAAGAAGACTAGAGAATCAACATAAAAGCTTGGATCGATCCCATCAGATGGCGAGTTTTTAATTCGCCGCACGTGCATCAACAAATGGCCGAAGCCTACCAAGTACTCAACATAATTTTTGGCGCCCAACAAATGACCCGAAGGTCCAACAAATGACCCGAAGGTCTAGTACTGGTATTTGACCCGAAGGTCCAACAAATGACCCGAAGGTCCTCATAGTGGCTCGAAAGCACACGAAAGCATCAAAATGTTTCAATTAACGAGTCCGGAATTAACCGAAATAGTAAAAGTGTGGTTCCATACTCCGTACTTTTGCTAAATCGTTTAAATCTCTTCATCGTTTCCTTGAAAGTGCAAAATTGTGTATTTTGTAAAAATACACTTTACATTCTCAAACGGACAAGTCCGGAATTAAGCGAATCAGTAAAAGAAAGGGGTCATAGTCCTCGATTTTGCTGAAACGTTTAAATCGCTTCCTCATTCTTTTGAAATCGCAAACTGTAAAATTTTTGAAAACAATTTTATTTATTTTGTAAAAATAACAATTCGCATTCTCAACTGAACAAGTCCGGAGTTAAGCGAAACAGTAAAAGAAAGGGGTCATAATCCTCGATTTTGCTGAATTGTTTAAGTCGCTTTCTCATTCTTTTGAAAACGCAAACTGCTAAAATTTTATAAAACAATTTTCATTTTAAAAAGATTTTCCAATCACGTGATTAGAACAGTAAATCAGTAACAATTTCGGTAAGGAAATTGTACTTCTCAAAATACCGTAAAAACGGTTACACATCAGTATTGCGGAATAACCGCTTGAAAATCCACTTTTTAAAAATTTGGTTGTTACTGAAGTCAAAGCGACAGTAATTTTAAAACATCAAATATCTCATCACAAGAATTCACATCAAAATGTGACATCAGTGAATTTTCATTCATTAAAATTGTCAACAAAACACCGTGCCTCAAAATTCAGCATTGGTGTAAAAATCCCGTTATAAAAATAACGGCAACAAAATACGTATCATAACCAAGCATCGGTTCAACGTAAAATAATTGCAATAACGTACAATTCAAATTTTTGCACGTATTATAAAATGAGCAAAGAAATCATTCGAATGTATCTTCAATGAAGATAATTTAAAACAGCAGAAATCTAATCAATAGATGATTAGTATCAAAAGAAAGCCAGCGGAAATTTCAACAAAAATTACATATCTGCAATTTCCTCGAATCCTCAATTCGGATTCGAAGTTCTCAAAGAAATAAAATAATTACAGCTATGTAAACAACAAATGAAATTCATATCGATTTCGTATTTTGATTTATAAATCAAAAAGATTATCAGTTGTACTCAGCGAAGACGGTTTCACTGTTTCCGCTGCGCACTCTGATAAATAGAACACAAATCAATCATATCATCAGAACACAATTTCACTATTATTTTTAAATAAGGATATTTAAAAATTTCATCCAAATTTCAAAACTTTAGTTTTGACTCAAAGTACAAATAAAACATCGACCAATAGTTGTAACATATGTTCCATCCAAGTTATGTTTTATATTATGTCCATAAACCCCAAGCTCTGATACCAACTGTAACGCCCCACCTCTATGCTCATAATAACAAAGAGTATTAAAAGGAATACTGTCTATTATTACGAAGAATAAGGCTGGATAGGAGCGACCATCCGTAATTGGCCTTACACTAATATTGGTTATCTCGATAGGAGTGGTATATACTTTTTAATTTTTCATCTATTAATTATTTACTCCCCTCGACATATCCAATTATCAGTATAAAACAAACTACGATAGTTCATAATAGTTTAGGACATTAGATATAACAATAACACAGATAATATAAATGCGGAACACAGATAAAAACAAAAGTCTCAGATATATATAACTGATGTCAGTTAATACATAGTTGACACTATACATATGATACAACTACAACTGTCGACTCTAGAAGTTATATATACAAGTACATTATCGACTAATATACATGAATACATATCATTCTATACAATGACACGACTACTACAAAATGACTGACAACTTCAGAAGATGTGAAAAGTCTTCAATCCCGAACAGCAACTCAAAGAAAGAAACCTACAACCTGAAATACTCGGGTCTGACCCGAGTATTACATTCAAAAGAAAATAATACCCAGGTCAGTCTAATTCAAACCAGTTTATTAGTGCATATAGGCAATAATAATCAAATAGTCCAATAGATGACAGTCACAGAAATCTCGTATACCCGACTCCTCGATAAAAGAATCGGATAACGGCAGATATAACACTATACAGTGTTAAACAACAAAACAACAATGCCAATTTAAAAACAACAATGCTGATTGGCTGCAGTGCACGCTAACGTGTACTGCCTCGCCAATACAGTCTATCAAATACTCAGAAGATCAATGAATCTAAAAGCCAACCAATCCAATTCAAATCAAAATGAACCATTTCAAACTACGCTTAATAAAACGGAAACAGATGGCGTCAAATTAAATTAAATCTCGGTGTGGCTGCAGTACACGCACGCGTGCACTGCCTCGCCACTACCGTACGTCGAAATTGCAAAGGTCAAGTCACATTAGCGTGACTCAGCACAGTTGCAAACAATTTGAATGCAACAGATTAAACAGTGGATTACAAGACAGTTTGCAAGCAGTTCGAGGTGGAAGTGCCATCAGAGATCAACTAAAAACAAAGTAAGTCCAAGTGATCAATGACAGGAATGCAACTGTCCGTTCAATATCCAAGCAGGTCAAAACACTGGATCAAGCAAGTTATAAACCAAAGACTTCACAAGCAAGAACAATGAATTAGCAAACTGAAGATGAGAGCACCAAGGATATGGCACTACAACATTCAACAAAAAAGACGCAGATCAGCCTCCATAGGAATTGAGGTCATCGGTGAAGCACAATGACCAAATGCAAATAGATACAATGCATCAATGCAATGTATCGGATTCGAGAACAAAGGCAGTGCCGCAGCCTAAAACTTTATCTAAGAGAATGCTAAATATGTACACAAGTGATGGTACATTACAAACTGCACAAGGCAATTGAATCAGGGGTACAACGGTGAATTAGATCAAATAACACCAAGTAAAGAACTCAATCAGAGAACAAAACTGCAACTCAACTACAAGGGTTCGACCACTCCAGAGAGTAGTTCAAATGCAAATGAACTCGAACAGTAACCCAGGCTACAAAGTGTGCAAAGTACAGACTGCAACCAAGACCAGCAACGCCAACGTGACTCAAATGGTAAATGAAGGTCTAAAGTTACTGACTCAAGAGTCCTAGTAAACATCAAGCAATCACAGTTTGAATACAACAGTTCAACAAGACGAGTGCAGACTGACAAGGCACAAAGTGCACAGGAGATACAAGTGCAGGCCCAACAGTGCACATGTACAACAGAGAACATATGAAAAGTCTGGATGGTCAGCAATTTGAAAATGCAACATATTCAAGTGCAATGAACATGTACAAGTGAAACAGTGGACATAAGAGATGAACAAGAAGTTCATCATCAAAGTCAACAGTGTTAATAACAAGAATACCACAGAGAAGTTAGTCAGAGACGTGAAACAGTTTAAAATTGTTTAAGGAATCCAAAAATCAATCTACAAAGTCAACTACAGGTCGCAGAATTTACAGATGGCCCGAAGATGACCAAAGTCAGGGATAAACACCAGAAGTTCACGCAACATATAACAGAGAAGCCAAAGTCAGATCTGAACATAGATGGTCAGAGAGAACCATAAACTGGAATGCAGACTAAAGCTCACCATCAACGACAACAGTGAAAATGACTGTAGTCAAGTGATGATTCGAGTAGATAATTGTCACAAAAGCAAATGGCCAGAGAAGATGACCAGAACCAGAAACAAGTCAAATTTCAAAACTTGGCTAATGCATCAAAATATCGCATAAACAAAGTCGAGCAAAATAACAATGTCGAACTCGATTTCAAAAATCAACAAAGCCAATTCGAACATATATATACATATCAAATGATATATATACATACATGACTGCATGCTTATATATGAAGACTAAATGCAACTGGGTGCAAACAGTCTCCACAAACATGAATCTACAACTTGTAAACCCATAAATATAGTACTGTACTGGACAGTACAAGGTTTCAAAACAACTAACTCGAATGCAAAATAATGCAAGTACGAGAATGTCTGTAAGCATATCTATGAATACGCAGACGTATTTATATCAAGATAGACCATCACCGGCAAGAATAAGGCACAGTGCTAAAACGAAAAGGCAAAGGCCCGAAACATTTAAATGGTCAGAAACACTATCAAAGAAATGGTACCAATTGACTGTAATACAAAGTCATGAAATTTCATTGACTAAATCAAGTGACAGAGCAAAATCAACAACATCGAACGAATTCGAACAAGTCAAGAAACCCAAAACCCAACAAAATCAACTTCGAACCAAAATCGAATGCCGAGATAAACTAAACCAATTACTCAAGCAACAAAATCCCAAATTGGAACAAGCTAGGACATTAGAGGCTCGAATTAGATGTGAGTAGATAGTACTACTCACCTTAGAACGAAGAGGCAGCCGCGATCGAAGAACGGAAGTCGAAGCCTCGATTTCCAAAACGCCACGAAAGTCGACGAAGCCAAAGCTCTGATTTGCCAGATAGAAGTCGAAGCCGAAGCCCAAATTGAAGCCGAACTCCAGAAGCAGCCAAAAAGACGAACAAATATTCTCTTGATTTACAACCAGATTGATCGAACAATCGGCAGCTTCACAAAGCCCTAAATTGGATCGAGGACGAAAGCCCTAATTTCGCAAAGAGGAACGAACGAGGGAACAAAGCCGCCATTTCTTTTTTTTCGTATGCTAGGGTTTTTGAAAAATGCAAGGGGAATGGGTTTTGAACGAACGAAATGGAGAATGGGGTGATAACAACTCGGCAATCCCATAAAACATGGATCAAACAAGTTTTAAAGCCCAAACTATTTTAACACATTATCAAAAGAATTTCAACTAAATTTAAAAACTTCAATTACAATTGCCAACCAAATTAAGTCATCAAATGACGATTATAAGTTTGTAACAAAACCCCGGGTTGTTACAACTTGGGAGCAATTCC
Organism: Allium fistulosum; assembly: GCA_030737815.1. NCBI lineage: Eukaryota > Viridiplantae > Streptophyta > Magnoliopsida > Asparagales > Amaryllidaceae > Allium > Allium fistulosum. The sequence continues at coordinate 1,359,001,358 of CM060902.1, read as the reverse complement.
AAGTCAGATTTGAAGCTAAGTTCATTTCTACAGCTCAGAAATCTGTTCTGTTCAAGAAGTTTGTGGAGCTCAAGCAAGGTGGAAGACCAGTTCTTGAGTATGTATCGGAGTTTGAAGCTTTGTCCAAGTATGCCCGGTCGTATATTGAATCTGCTTATCAGAAGAATGAGAAGTTTGTGACAGGTTTGGACAGTTATCTTGGGAGGCAGTTGGTGGATCATTTGGACGATCCATTTGAGAAGCTTGTGGAGAAAGCTCTCAGGCACGAGAATCTGTTTCCTAAGGAAGGATCTGTTGTTGCTGTGACCAAGGAGGAGCCTAAACCACAGCAGGGTGGGAACAAGAAGAGGAAGCAGCAGCAACAAAAGGGTAAGGATGGTCAGAAGAAGCCGAAAGGTGAGGTGACCTGCTTCAATTGTCAGTAGAAGGGCCATTTCTCCAGGGATTGCAAGAATCCGAAGGTGCCGATGAAATGCCACAACTGTGACAAGCCGGGGCATATCAAGAGGAATTGTCCAGAACCGAGGAAGGACAAGCAGATTGTGCAAGCTTATGCTTTGGGAGCTGTTCCATCGTCTTCGAAAGCTCCTACCGCTGAAGAGAAAGGAAAGAGTGTGGTGGTTCAGGGTACTCTCTCCATTTGTGGTGTTCCAGTTAGAGTGTTATTTGATACTGGGGCATCGCATTCGTTTGTTTGTAATGAACTTGTAGGCCGGTTAGGTTTAGAACCGGATATTGTTGATAGGCCATTGGTTGTGACTAATCCAGTTGGGGGTTCGTCTTGTTTGTGTATGTTATGTCGTGGTCTGATTGTATCGAGTCATGATTGCTCTTTTGTTTGTGATTGCTTTGTTCTGAACTTTGCGGGGTTCAGAATTATTTTGGGTATGGACTGGCTTAGAAGTATGCGGCAAAGGTTGATTGTGAGAGGTTGGAGGTGACAGTCGAGAATGTGGAGGGGCGAAAGATTGTGATACGATGTAAGCATGAAGAAGGCGTCTTCATGAGCTTCATGTATTCGCTGGTTGTTCCATGGGATGGACTGTCATCGTTGCCAATCGTTAATGGATTCGAGGATGTCTTTGACGAGGTCAAAGGGTTACCGCCTCATAGAGAGATCGAGTTTCGTATAGATCTAGTTGAGGGAGCCAGACCTGTTGTGATGCCTCTTAAGCGGATGGCGCCTAGGGAATAGCAGGAGTTGAAGGTGCAGGTTGATGATCTTTTGCGGAAAGGATTCATTCGGCGTAGTGTGTCCGAATGGGGTGCACCAGTTGTGTTCGCAACCAAAGCAGATGGGTCGTTGAGGTTGTGTGTGGATTATCGTGAGCTGAATAAGGTGACTAAGAAGAACAAGTATCCATTGCCGAGAATAGATGACTTGTTTGATCAGTTTCACGAAGCTAAGGTGTTTTCTCAGATGGATTTGGCAACGGGATTTCACCAGTTGAGAGTGGCTAAGGATAGTGTGCCGAAGACTGCTTTTAGGACACCATCCGGTTTCTTTGAGTGGCTGGTAATGCCGTTTGGATTGACTAATGCGCCAGCATATTTTGTGGATCTTATAAATAGAGTGTTCAGAGATCAGTTGAACAAGTTCGTGCTTGTGTTCGTGGATGATATTCTGATTTATTCCAGAACTGAAGAAGAGCACAAGATGCACTTGCGTATTGTTTTGGAAATCTTGCGGAAACATCAGCTGAAGGCTAAGTTTTCGAAGTGTCACTTCTGGAAGAGCGAAGTAAGGTTCTTAGGCCATATTATCTCTGGAAATGGGATAGCGGTTGATCCCGCTAAGGTGGCAGCAATCCAGGATTGGGTTAGACCTAAGAATTCATCTGATGTGAGAAGTTTTCTTGGATTAGCAGGATATTATCGTCGATTTATCAAGGACTTTTCCAAGGTAGCTGCACCGTTAACAGGATTGACGTAGAAGAACCAAGTGTTCAGATGGGAAGATAAGTGTGAGCAAGCTTTCAGAATCCTGAAAGAGCGATTGACAAGTGCTCCTGTTCTGACTATTCCAAGTGGGAATGAAGAGATGGTGGTTTACACCGATGCATGTGGTACTGGACTTGGAGCAGTGCTGATGCAGAGGGATAAAGTTGTTGCGTATGCAAGTCGACAACTGAAGCCGCATGAAAGGAATTACCCGACTCATGATTTGGAGTTGGCAGCGATTGTTTTTGCTCTGAAGATGTGGAGACATTATCTATTGGGAGTTCGATTCGAGTTGTTTACAGATCATAAGTCATTGAAGTATCTTTTCTCCCAAAAGGATTTGAATCTTCGGCAGCAACGTTGGCTAGAGTTTTTGGCATCATATGATTTTGGTATAGCTTATACTCCGGGAAAAGGTAACGCAGTAGCAGATGCGTTAAGTCGAAGACATGCAGGATTGGGAACCATGTTTTCAGAATGGAAGAATCTCGAGTATTTAGCTGGATTTGACTTCAGGCCTAGATGTGAATTGGAACCTGAGATGTTAGCAAACTTATCGATGAGACCTACTCTTGTGGAAAGGATTGGCGAGAGCCAAAAACGAGACGATAAGCTTGTCAAGATTATCCGTGATTTGGAATCTGGATTGGACCCAGAGAAGGATTAAGGATTCGAGGTCGATCGAGAGGGTTGGCTTAGGAAACAAGGACGACTAGTTGTTCCCAATATAGACGGATTGAGAGATGTAGTTTTGAAGGAAAGTCATCACTCGAAGCTGACTATTCATCCAGGTGGAAATAAGATGTATCGGGATATGAAGAGAACCTATTACTGGGAAGGTATGAAGAAGGATGTTGGAAATTTCATTTCCAAGTGCATGAACTGCCAGTTGGTGAAAGCTGAGCAGAAGAAGCCCAGTGGATTGCTTCAGCCATTAGAGGTTCCTACATGGAAGTGGGAACAAGTATCGATGGATTTTATTGATGGATTACCTAGAACCAGAACGGGAAATGAAGGGATTTGGGTCATCGTAGATCGTCTGACTAAGAGTGCAAGATTCATTCATGTTCGATCAACTAGGACTGCATCAAAGTTGGCTGAGTTGTATATTAAGTGGATAGTTCGATTCCATGGTATTCCGAAGAGTATAGTGAGCGATCGAGACCCATTGTTCACTAGTGGATTTTGGAAGAGCTTTCAGGAAGTTTTGGGAACCGAGTTATGTTTGAGTACAGCTTATCATCCTCAAACAGATGGTCAGACCGAGAGAGTCAACCGAGTTTTGGAAGATCTCCTCAGAGCTTGTGTTTTGGATTTCGGAGGATCATGGGAAGATCACTTTCATTTGGTGGAATTTTCGTATAACAACAGTTACCAGTCAAGCATTGGTATGGCACCATATGAGGCATTATATGGAAGACCGTGTAACTCTCCGACATGTTGGTTAGAAACTGGAGAAAAGCCGATACTTGGGCCAGAGATGATTCGATAGACTTCAGATTGTATAGAGATCATTCGGCGACGAATGAAGGCAGCCCAAGACCGACAGAAAAGTTATGCCGATAAGCGTCGTAAGGATTTGGAGTTCGACGTAGGCGATATGGTTTTTGTGAAGATTTCTCCACTGAAGAATGTTATTCGATTCGGTAAGAAAGGAAAATTGACTCCGAGATTTGTTGGACCATTCCTGATCATCGAGCGAATTGGAAAGCTCGCCTACAGATTGGAGTTACCAGAGAAGATATGGAGTGTGCACAATGTTTTTCATGTATCGTATCTACCGAAGTATGTGCACGACTCGAATACAGTGGTTTCTGCTGATAGTTGTGAAGATTTTGAAGTTGATGTAACGACCCTGAATTTTTAACGAATTTAATTGAGAATATTTAATTAATTTTAAGAATTCGAACGATGATTTAATTTGAATCCCCGATTTAAATTTGAAATTGGCGATTAAATTTTAAAATTTAATCTATTAAAGTTGAATAAAAATCTGAATCTTTCATTTTAAGCTGGAGAAAAATATTTCAAAAGCTTTTAAAATTCATATTTATAATACCGAAGATAATCGAACTTTCAGTATTGAATTTTTAAACTGTTTTGCTCAGTTTTGAATTTAATTGTTTGAACCGATATTTAAAAATAGTCATTTTTCAAACAGTCTCGGAATTCGACGAAACCAGTTCCATTGGGTCCGTAATATTGAATTATTACCAGATTCCAAATTTCGTATTTTTCGGGATTGTTTTGTGACCGTACGATATGCAAACGCGTTGGAAAATTTACGTCGGAAATTCTATTTGAAATTCTATTTACGTTCAAATTTTTTCTCCTTAAATCACGCCAAAATTCGCGCCTACAATCATGAAAAGGATCGTGCAAACACGTTACTCCCTGCTAAATCACGTTCGTTTGTCTTCCCCATTTCTCTACAAATCTCATACGAGATCAGCTCAGTTCAAAATCAAAAGAGAAATTATGATAGCCGAACAAAATTTTCTCCCTTCTTAAAATCCAACTGCTCTCGTTCGAAATCAAAGGGGATCCTCCTAATAAAAAAATAATAATTAGATTAAAGCGGCAAACGAATGAATTCCTCCTCTCAATTTCGACTTCAGGGGGGTGCGATTCAAATCGCTCGATCGATCTAGGGGTGGTTCGCACTCGCGCGAGGAGGAAATCGCGACTTCGTTCGATCTGGCCACATTGCGATTTGGGGATTCACGTGGGAGGCGTGTTCGCTGGAAGGATGGTCGGCGCACGAGTTCGTTCGCGATGAACTAAGGCTTCGGTGGCAAATGTCGCGCGCTCGATAGGGCGCGATAATCTGGGTGGAGGCAGCAAGTTCGACCATATCGTGAATCAGGCAATTGGAATAGGACATGGGATCGCGTGCGAGTTATTGGAAGGCGATCGTCGAACGAATGCGAGGCTAGGGTTTGGATGGAGGCCGTGATCGAAGTCGAGCAGCGACAGGCGCGTGCGAGTTTTATTTGGGGTGGCGTTTGAATTTGTGGTCGAAGTCGAGCTCGAAGTCAGGGGGTGACAGAGTTGGCATACGCAAACGTTCGTGGAGGCTCGCGATGAGTTCATGGTGACGATTCCAGTGGCAACGTAGGAGTTGGGCCGTGGCGATGGGCGACTCGATGGAGGCTGGAGTGTCTCGGGTTCGATCTAAACAGTAAGGTATATACATCTATTTATTTTTCAGATTTAAAATTCATATAATTTTATAAACATATGAGTGTTTCAGTAAAGAAATATATATATAACATTATTCGATTTTACAGTAAGTGTTATAAGAAAAAAAAATACATATGTTATCTAAAAAGAAGTAAATATAAGCAAAGGTAAGATTTTGAAAAGTTTTAAACTTATATGAATTTTTGTTTTAATATAAGCCTATATAGTTCAAGTGAGAAAAATAAATATACTTGTTAAATTGCTAATTTAAATTATTTTTGATACCAAAGATTTTCAAAAGGGAATTCAATTTGATTTAATTGGTAAGAGGAGAAATTTAGTTCAAGTTTAATTTTTTGAAATTGGTTTAAAACAAAACCCTTGAATAATTAAATTACCAAATGAAAGTTGATTGTTCGATCACTTCGAATATTTATCAATTACAAAATTGTTTATACAAGGTTATAAATCAAGAAAATCGAGTCAAGATGGAAATTGGATTGCTAATAAAAGCTAAGGTGAGATCTTCTCACTCAGATTTATGATTGAATTGCAGTTATCGATTGATTTGTTTGAATGTGCTATTAGATATGATAGGATATATCTATATATATAGCAGTATATACATATTGGCATATGTATATATTGGATTGATGATTTCCCGCCTCGTATAGCGGATGAGACCCTATTGCGCCGTTAGTAAGCGGATTATTTTTATAAAACCTATATACCGCGATATTCCACCTCGAAGTGGAATGGTATTGTGTTAACGTCTTTGGATGCAGGGAAACAGGTTGGAGGGATCCAACTGGATTCCTCAACTGTATTTATTTATTTACAGATGTTGATATATATTCTGTTATCATATGATGATATATGATGTTTGATGTTGTGATGGACTAATTGATGCGTTGCATCATTGGATTCAAATTTTGAAATTTAAAAATAACGATGTTGATTTTAAAAGTGAAATTTTAAAAGTGATCTTTGAAAATATACGTTTATTTAAATTGTTGAATTAATTTACTTTAAATAGATAAATGTTAAAACTTTAAAGTTATAAAAGTTAAGATTTTGTGAATTTTAACAAAAAAGTAATTTCTTTTGAAATAAAGAGTTAAGAAATTTATAAAATGGTTTAAGTTGAGATTTTTGAATTATTAAACCAATGTATATAAAAGATGTATCAAATTGATATTTATCAATTAAAAGTTATTGGAATTTTAAAATGAGTTTTATAAGAGATATGAAATTTATAATTATAAAATGTGAAGATATGAAATTTATAATTATAAAATGTGAAGATATGAAATGTATAGAATTATAAATTGTAAAGATATGAAATTTATAGATTTATAAAGTATGAAGTTGTAGAATGAATGATTATAAGAAATTTACTTATAAATTGGATTTTTGCTTTTAAATGGAATATTGATCGGATTGTTAATAAAGAAGATTTATAAATCGAAGTTGTTATAAAATAAAATTAGAATTTATAAACGTTGTTTTTTATAAATTCGAAATCAATTGAATTTGATGAATTAAATATAGAAGATTGTTAAAGGAGATATATTCGCGATTTTGGATAGCGAATTATTATTGAAATAAAATGTGTAGAAAATAGTGGAAAGTAATTAGTGAATTATATTCACGATTTTGGACAGTGAATATATTGTTAAGTAAAAAAGTATATGATTTTGGGAAAGTGATATTTGAAATGAAGTAAATTGTTTTAAAAGATGTTTTAAAACGTGTGAACTATCGAAATCATAGATTTCAACATTTATTGTTGAAATAGACGTTTTCGAAAAATAAGGAAATGGTGGACTATAACACTGTTGTTATAGTAAATGATTTCCAAAAGGAAATGTTTTATATAGTGTTGGGATTTATATATCTATCTAAATCCGAATCCCTATACTAGTGATTTTGAGTCGTCGTAATGATGTTTTACGTAACATTCGTTTTGACTCAAATGGATGTTGTTATAGAAAATAGATTTCTTTAAAGAATGAAATATATACTTAATTTGATTTAAGTATATCGAGTATTTTCAAATGTTGAAAATAAAAGATTTGTGAAACACTTATTATTAAATAAGTATGGAATGTTTTCCAAAATGAAATGAAATGTTTTTGAGAATTTATCTTCTTAAAAATAAAATGAAATTGAATATTTGAAAACGATTTGAAAATCGTATATCTGTAGATATTTTGAAATTATAAATTCAATATGGAATTTATAAAAGAAAGGGAAACTGTTTAGAAAAATAAACGTTGATTTATTTTTGAAGTGTGGAAATTTTATATCTAATAAAGATATTTTTGAAGATAAATAATTTGGAAAATTATTTGGAATCTGATGATGTTGCGCATCTTTATTGATAGTTAAATAACCGACTATCAATAATTACCTTTAGATAGGTACTTGTTGTGAATTGGATGAATTTGAATGCCACACTTAATTTTGAATAATCGCTCACTATTCGGGTTAGCCGGGAAAGGACCATGGGGTCGTATAACCCATTCTGAATATGTGATACGTCGTTATGAATTGCATTTGAAGACCGGTGTTGAAGACCGGATATTTTTGAAAACGGAAGGATTACCGTCGAGTTACTCTACATCGGTTGATCTCCGATTTAGAGGTTTTATCACCCTTAGTGACGGGAAGTCCGGACGTGATTAGAAAATTATCCGGAAATGCAAGGGCTTCGTGAGAAGTGCCTTCGGTTCTGTTCGATCCCGGAACAGACTTATATGGATTGTGTGTCTGACGTTACAATTTGAGATATAAAGCTGATTTCTTTCAAATACATTCCTGTTGGTGGCGGAGAATTTATTCTCTTAGCTTAACACCCTTCTCTGAGACGTACGAGCTCAGAGGTTATGTAGTTGAAATTTATCAGCGATATATCCCAATTTGGTAACGTGGCATACTGAGTGTTGCTGTGAAATGATCGGTGTTTGATCATTTGTGATATGATCATTTGTTTGATCTTATATCTTTGTGATCATAGGTTGATCATTTTGTTTGACCCGAAGCAGGGCTTTTTGAGAAAGCGTAGCTTTGTGGACGAGACTTCGTCGAGCCTCACACCTCGGAAATGGTCGAAACAGGAAGGATGCGGCAAGGTTCTAGGGAGTAGCGCCCCTTAGTGTATGTCATTCCTTCTGGATAAAGGTGGTATCATGGTATGGAGCCCAGATACTTAACCTCTGTGGTTGCTGCAAAATTTATTTCTTTGTGGTTGTTGCGAATCGGGGATCCTCGGGAAGATCGGTGACGATCGGGGGATGACATACGCGTGTCAGTAGTTACCTATTTTTGCAGAGGTAACCCGGCCTTGTGTTGGCAGAGATCCGGTTAGGTTCTCGGGTCGTCTATTCCAGGGACGTACCCATCGTGGAAAAGGAAGTTCCTTAGCCTGACCATTTGTTGGAAATCCAAAGAAACAATACGAGCCTTTACGATTTCAATTGTATAACCTGTCTCCTCAGGAGGCAGCTATAGCATGCATAATATAATGGTACCTATGCTGGCTAAGATTTATATTCTACTTTCGAAATGTTTTCCACTATGCACTAATAATAATATCCAAAATGATTTGATTTTGCGTAGTAAGCATCTTTGACTAACATAAGAAGAAATCTCCTCCAAGTCTGCGTTTGCATTGTGTGTGTGGTGGGAGGTCTTATGGTAGTTTCATTTTCCCAAAGCATTGCGAATTGACATTAAAGTTTTCCTGTTTTTTATTTTAAAGATAAATAGCTGTTTTACGATCTCACACCAGTCACCATGACTGACTCGGAGTTTATTGTTTCCCTTCTAAACTCTGGGTGCCCACCAATTTCCACACGGGCAGTCTAGAGTTAGATTATTAGGTTATCTGGATATTCTGGAGCTTTGGAGATAAGCTGGATGGCGAGACGTAGTATTTGTATCTGATATTATTTATTCCGCTGTGTATTCTGTATGAGGACAAGTTATATAACTGTCCATTGTTGTATATTGAATCTGATGATTGATGTATGTATAAAATGATATAGTTCTTTGTTTTAAAGATTATTCATTTATCTATTATATATTGTTCCGCTGCGATGTGTAAGATTCTGAATATTGTTTTCTGTTCTGATGTTGTTCTGATGTGTTCTCTTTTTCTTCTATCTTCTTCTTCTTCTACTTTTTCTTTTTCTTAAAACCCTCACTATTGGAGTTTCCGGCACTCGATTGCTCGGCAGTCGATAAAGTGAGTATCGATGTCGAATTTTCGAAAGTCGAAAATTTCCGTACGTGACAGCGTGGTATCAGAGCATATGGTTAAGCGACAACCCTGGTCTGTTGGGTGTTACTCATTAGAGATAGAGTCAGTAGTACTCTAGAATGAGTTGGAGTGTAATAATAGATACGAGAGCGTATTTGTTAGTGAATATAAAATTGTTTTATATTGTGTTTGCTTATCCGTTGAGATGTTTATGAATTTTGGTCGGTATGTGGGACGCCATATTATCGATAGGGATTTCTAAACATTTAAACGAGGCAAGACGACATAGTATTGTTTTAAAATAGGGTGAATGAAATAATTTTGCCCAAAACTATTTTTGTATAGAAACGAAATGATTTTCTATGAATTATCATAGTATATGGATGTTTGGTTGTTAGAAAGTGATAATATTGAAATGTTATCATTATTATATGAAATTGAATACGAAATGGAAATCGTAACTCCAAAGTTAAGAAATAAATTCATATACGAATGTAATTTAAGAATGTAAATTATAAATGTGAATTGTAATTTGAAATGGGAATTCCAGAGAAGTTTTTGGAAATGTTTTGAAAAGAATTTGAAAATTTTGGAGATTTGGAAAGTTTAAATCTTTTTGAATTTGAAAATGAATTTCAAAGGTTTGAAAAGTATTTTAGAGAGATAAAAGCTCTAAACTCTTTTCGGTCGCTGGAAAATAACTTCGATGATGACTGCGGCATCATTGGTGTTCATTTTCGGGGTCCAAAAGAGGAATTGCTGCCAAATTGTTTTAAATGGAAGTGTTTGGAAAATTTGGATTTTGTTTTGGAAATTAAAAGGATAATTTGAATTGTTTTCAAATGGTTTTGAAAAAGTTGAAACGACTCTGGAATCCTATTTAAAATACTTACGAAATATTAATAAGTTGATAACTTATAGAATATTTGAAATTTGATTAGAATGAAATTCAAATTGAAAAACGAATGAATTAGTGAATGAATGAATAAATTGCGATTGCAAGTGCCAGAAAATGAAATTGAATGTTAAAATTCATTTTGAATTTGAAAGTAAATAGAACTGGAATTGAATTTGATAAATGAAGTATTAAACTGAAAGTTAGTAAGTGAAGCTAATTGATTATTGACCAAATGGATAAGGTTTGAACGAATTAAATTCAATGATTATAAATGAAGATAAATTGAATTCCAATAGAATTGAAAATGTGAATTATAAGTTCAAATGAATGTGAAATGAAAAATTGAACGAAATTGAATATGTAACTTCAACAGCGAATTTAAAGAGGATATAAGAAGTATATATTGAAAATTTGTAATCAAATTTGCAAAATGATTTGAATGTTGTAACTAGATATCATGGCTAGTAGATATACAGGCATAAAGGAATTGGAATTTTAATTTTGAAGAGAATTCGAATTGCTCGAAAAAGGTATGTATTTGAATTATAATATGAGATTTGCTGATTTCTTGTCTAGCCGCTTGGCTTTTTCCTTTTCTTTTTGAAATCTGAGAGTCCGTAGGGACGTTTTGTAGTCGTACCGTATTAGCCGCGCAAAGGAGACGCTGGCGAAATTTTTCGGGAATTTAGGGCGTTAGAAAATTTTTGAGAAAATTTTGAAAGTTTAAATTTGAATTTGAATTCGAATTTGAATTTAGAAGTTAAACAATGTTGTTTGAAACTTAAAATTGAAGTTGGAAATTTAGTTGAATTGATAACGAATCTTTAGTAGGAAGATTTGTTTTGAAAATTTGATAAAACTATTAGAGGTTGAAAAATAGTAGACGAGTTAAGGACATTTTTTTTCCTAACTTGTAATTTCGGGACGAAATTCTTTTAAGGAGGGAAGTTTGTAACGACCCTGAATTTTTAACGAATTTAATTGAGAATATTTAATTAATTTTAAGAATTCGAACGATGATTTAATTTGAATCCCCGATTTAAATTTGAAATTGGCGATTAAATTTTAAAATTTAATCTATTAAAGTTGAATAAAAATCTGAATCTTTCGTTTTAAGCTGGAGAAAAATATTTCAAAAGCTTTTAAAATTCATATTTATAATACCGAAGATAATCGAACTTTCAGTATTGAATTTTTAAACTGTTTTGCTCAGTTTTGAATTTAATTGTTTGAACCGATATTTAAAAATAGTCATTTTTCAAACAGTCTCGGAATTCGACGAAACCAGTTCCATTGGGTCCGTAATATTGAATTATTACCAGATTCCAAATTTCGTATTTTTCGGGATTGTTTTGTGACCGTACGATATGCAAACGCGTTGGAAAATTTACGTCGGAAATTCTATTTGAAATTCTATTTACGTTCAAATTTTTTCTCCTTAAATCACGCCAAAATTCGCGCCTACAATCATGAAAAGGATCGTGCAAACACGTTACTCCCTGCTAAATCACGTTCGTTTGTCTTCCCCATTTCTCTACAAATCTCATACGAGATCAGCCTAGTTCAAAATCAAAAGAGAAATTATGATAGCCGAACAAAATTTTCTCCCTTCTTAAAATCCAACTGCTCTCGTTCGAAATCAAAGGGGATCCTCCTAATAAAAAAATAATAATTAGATTAAAGCGGCAAACGAATGAATTCCTCCTCTCAATTTCGACTTCAGGGGGGTGCGATTCAAATCGCTCGATCGATCTAGGGGTGGTTCGCACTCGCGCGAGGAGGAAATCGTGACTTCGTTCGATCTGGCCACATTGCGATTTGGGGATTCACGTGGGAGGCGTGTTCGCTGGAAGGATGGTCGGCGCACGAGTTCGTTCGCGATGAACTAAGGCTTCGGTGGCAAATGTCGCGCGCTCGATAGGGCGCGATAATCTGGGTGGAGGCAGCAAGTTCGACCATATCGTGAATCAGGCAATTGGAATAGGACATGGGATCGCGTGCGAGTTATTGGAAGGCGATCGTCGAATGAATGCGAGGCTAGGGTTTGGATGGAGGCCGTGATCGAAGTCGAGCAGCGACAGGCGCGTGCGAGTTTTATTTGGGGTGGCGTTTGAATTTGTGGTCGAAGTCGAGCTCGAAGTCAGGGGGTGGCAGAGTTGGCATACGCAAACGTTCGTGGAGGCTCGCGATGAGTTCATGGTGACGATTCCAGTGGCAACGTAGGAGTTGGGCCGTGGCGATGGGCGACTCGATGGAGGCTGGAGTGTCTCGGGTTCGATCTAAACAGTAAGGTATATACATCTATTTATTTTTCAGATTTAAAATTCATATAATTTTATATACATATGAGTGTTTCAGTAAAGAAATATATATATAACATTATTCGATTTTACAGTAAGTGTTATAAGAAAAAAATACATATGTTATCTAAAAAGCAGTAAATATAAGCAAAGGTAAGATTTTGAAAAGTTTTAAACTTATATGAATTTTTGTTTTAATATAAGCCTATATAGTTCAAGTGAGAAAAATAAATATACTTGTTAAATTGCTAATTTAAATTATTTTTGATACCAAAGATTTTCAAAAGGGAATTCAATTTGATTTAATTGGTAAGAGGAGAAATTTAGTTCAAGTTTAATTTTTTGAAATTGGTTTAAAACAGAACCCTTGAATAATTAAATTACCAAATGAAAGTTGATTGTTCGATCACTTCGAATATTTATCAATTACAAAATTGTTTATACAAGGTTATAAATCAAGAAAATCGAGTCAAGATGGAAATTGGATTGCTAATAAAAGCTAAGGTGAGATCTTCTCACTCAGATTTATGATTGAATTGCAGTTATTGATTGATTTGTTTGAATGTGCTATTAGATATGATAGGATATATCTATATATATAGCAGTATATACATATTGGCATATGTATATATTGGATTGATGATTTCCCGCCTCGTATAGCGGATGAGACCCTATTGCGCCGTTAGTAAGCGGATTATTTTTATAAAACCTATATACCGCGATATTCCACCTCGAAGTGGAATGGTATTGTGCTAACGTCTTTGGATGCAGGGAAACAGGTTGGAGGGATCCAACTGGATTCCTCAACTGTATTTATTTATTTACAGATGTTGATATATATTCTGTTATCATATGATGATATATGATGTTTGATGTTGTGATGGACTAATTGATGCGTTGCATCATTGGATTCAAATTTTGAAATTTAAAAATAACGATGTTGATTTTAAAAGTGAAATTTTAAAAGTGATCTTTGAAAATATACGTTTATTTAAATTGTTGAATTAATTTACTTTAAATAGATAAATGTTAAAACTTTAAAGTTATAAAAGTTAAGATTTTGTGAATTTTAACAAAAAAGTAATTTCTTTTGAAATAAAGAGTTAAGAAATTTATAAAATGGTTTAAGTTGAGATTTTTGAATTATTAAACCAATGTATATAAAAGATGTATCAAATTGATATTTATCAATTAAAAGTTATTGGAATTTTAAAATGAGTTTTATAAGAGATATGAAATTTATAATTATAAAATGTGAAGATATGAAATTTATAATTATAAAATGTGAAGATATGAAATGTATAGAATTATAAATTGTAAAGATATGAAATTTATAGATTTATAAAGTATGAAGTTGTAGAATGAATGATTATAAGAAATTTACTTATAAATTGGATTTTTGCTTTTAAATGGAATATTGATCGGATTGTTAATAAAGAAGATTTATAAATCGAAGTTGTTATAAAATAAAATTAGAATTTATAAACGTTGTTTTTTATAAATTCGAAATCAATTGAATTTGATGAATTAAATATAGAAGATTGTTAAAGGAGATATATTCGCGATTTTGGATAGCGAATTATTATTGAAATAAAATGTGTAGAAAATAGTGGAAAGTAATTAGTGAATTATATTCACGATTTTGGACAGTGAATATATTGTTAAGTAAAAAAGTATATGATTTTGGGAAAGTGATATTTGAAATGAAGTAAATTGTTTTAAAAGATGTTTTAAAACGTGTGAACTATCGAAATCATAGATTTCAACATTTATTGTTGAAATAGACGTTTTCGAAAAATAAGGAAATGGTGGACTATAACACTGTTGTTATAGTAAATGATTTCCAAAAGGAAATGTTTTATATAGTGTTGGGATTTATATATCTATCTAAATCCGAATTCCTATACTAGTGATTTTGAGTCGTCGTAACGATGTTTTACGTAACATTCGTTTTGACTCAAATGGATGTTGTTATAGAAAATAGATTTCTTTAAAGAATGAAATATATACTTAATTTGATTTAAGTATATCGAGTATTTTCAAATGTTGAAAATAAAAGATTTGTGAAACACTTATTATTAAATAAGTATGGAATGTTTTCCAAAATGAAATGAAATGTTTTTGAGAATTTATCTTCTTAAAAATAAAATGAAATTGAATATTTGAAAACGATTTGAAAATCGTATATCTGTAGATATTTTGAAATTATAAATTCAATATGGAATTTATAAAAGAAAGGGAAACTGTTTAGAAAAATAAACGTTTATTTATTTTTGAAGTGTGGAAATTTTATATCTAATAAAGATATTTTTGAAGATAAATAATTTGGAAAATTATTTGGAATCTGATGATGTTGCGCATCTTTATTGATAGTTAAATAACCGACTATCAATAATTACCTTTAGATAGGTACTTGTTGTGAATTGGATGAATTTGAATGCCACACTTATTTTTGAATAATCGCTCACTATTCGGGTTAGCCGAGAAAGGACCATGGGGTCGTATAACCCATTCCGAATATGTGATACGTCGTTATGAATTGCATTTGAAGACCGGTGTTGAAGACCGGATATTTTTGAAAACGGAAGGATTACCGTCGAGTTACTCTACATCGGCTGATCTCCGATTTAGAGGTTTTATCACCCTTAGTGACGGGAAGTTCGGACGTGATTAGAAAATTATCCGGAAATGCAAGAGCTTCGTGAGAAGTGCCTTCGGTTCTGTTCGATCCCGGAACAGACTTATATGGATTGTGTGTCTGACATTACAATTTGAGATATAAAGCTGATTTCTTTCAAATACATTCCTGTTGGTGGCGGAGAATTTATTCTCTTAGCTTAACACCCTTCTCTGAGACGTACGAGCTCAGAGGTTATGTAGTTGAAATTTATCAGCGATATATCCCAATTTGGTAACGTGGCATACTGAGTGTTGCTGTGAAATGATCAGTGTTTGATCATTTGTGATATGATCATTTGTTTGATCTTATATCTTTGTGATCATAGGTTGATCATTTTGTTTGACCCGAAGCAGGGCTTTTTGAGAAAGCGTAGCTTTGTGGACGAGACTTCGTCGAGCCTCACACCCCGGAAATGGTCGAAACAGGAAGGATGCGGCAAGGTTCTAGGGAGTAGCGCCCCTTAGTGTATGTCATTCCTTCTGGATAAAGGTGGTATCATGGTATGGAGCCCAAATACTTAACCTCTGTGGTTGCTGCAAAATTTATTTCTTTGTGGTTGTTGCGAATCGGGGATCCTCGGGAAGATCGGTGACGATCGGGGGATGACATACGCGTGTCAGTAGTTACCTATTTTTGCAGAGGTAACCCGGCCTTGTGTTGGCAGAGATCCGGTTAGGTTCTCGGGTCGTCTATTCCAGGGACGTACCCATCGTGGAAAAGGAAGTTCCTTAGCCTGACCATTTATTGGAAATCCAAAGAAACAATACGAGCCTTTACGATTTCAATTGTATAACCTGTCTCCTCAGGAGGCAGCTATAGCAGGCATAATATAATGGTACCTATGCTGGCTAAGATTTATATTCTACTTTCGAAATGTTTTCCACTATGCACTAATAATAATATCCAAAATGATTTGATTTTGCGTAGTAAGCATCTTTGACTAACATAAGAAGAAATCTCCTCCAAGTCTGCGTTTGCATTGTGTGTGTGGTGGGAGGTCTTATGGTAGTTTCATTTTCCAAAAGCATTACGAATTGACATTAAAGTTTTCCTGTTGTTTATTTTAAAGATAAATAGCTGTTTTACGATCTCACACCAGTCACCATGACTGACTCGGAGTTTATTGTTTCCCTTCTAAACTCTGGGTGCCCACCAATTTCCACACGGGCAGTCTAGAGTTAGATTATTAGGTTATTTGGATATTCTGGAGCTTTGGAGATAAGCTGGATGGCGAGACGTAGTATTTGTATCTGATAATATTTATTCCGCTGTGTATTCTGTATGAGGACAAGTTATATAACTGTCCATTGTTGTATATTGAATCTGATGATTGATGTATGTATAAAATGATATAGTTCTTTGTTTTAAAGATTATTCATTTATCTATTATATATTGTTCCGCTGCGATGTGTAAGATTCTGAATATTGTTTTCTGTTCTGATGTTGTTCTGATGTGTTCTCTTTTTCTTCTATCTTCTTCTTCTTCTACTTTTTCTTTTTCTTAAAACCCTCACTATTGGAGTTTCCGGCACTCGATTGCTCGGCAGTCGATAAAGTGAGTATCGATGTCGAATTTTCGAAAGTCGAAAATTTCCATACGTGACAGTTGATCCAGTCGATAAGAGACCTCGTAAGCCGCTTCGTGTTGTGGAAACCGACACAAAACAGCTTAGGAGGAAGGTAGTTAAGTTGCTCAAGATACAATGGAGTGATGATGATAACGACTGTACATGGGAGGTGGAAGAGAGGATGAAAGCAGCTCATCCCGAACTCTTCAAGGTATGGCCCTAAGGTGTCATGTCATCTAACGACATTGTAACTTGTTCTAAGTTTTAGAATTCTGCATGCTAAGCTAGAATTGGATGCATGGTTTGTTGATTGCTATGGATGGTAGGCATGCAGAATAGTCTCTGATTGCTCTGTTTGTTTGGAATTTCGGGGGGGGGGGCGAAATTCCTAAGGGGGAGAGAATGTAACGACCCGTATTTTTACGGATCGAAACATCGTAAAACAGTTGACATTTGGTCGCACTGTTGATAAGTCGTTCAGAGTTTTAAGTCCTAGGTCGTATGGGAGTTTGGAGCGACCTAAGGAAGATGCGAGCTAAGGAGTAAACGACCTAGTGGAGTGGAGCGACTTAAGAGTTAGGTCGTATGATAGCTTAGGTTGTGAAGGAAAGTTAGGTCGAGTGAACGACCTAAGTATTGGAGCGACCTATAGGAAAGACAGCGACCTAAGAGAGTTAACGACCTAGTAGTTAGGTCGTATTGGTTTAGGTCGTTTATGAGTTTGGGACGACCTATAGTATTTGACCGACCTAAGAATTTCCGACCTAAGAGTTAGCGACCTATAGGCGTTAGCGAGTTAAGAGAGTTGGCGACCTAGTGGTTATCGAGTTAGCATAGTTAGGTCGGCAATGACCTAAGGAAGCTGGGGGTAGCAGTGAGCGACCTAAGGAGTAAGTCGTAGATGACTTAGGTATTAGGTCGTAAGTTGTTAGGTCGCATTGTCTTAAGTCGTGCCTGAGCATTAGGTCGCGTGTGTGTGTGTTTAGTCGTAGGTTCGTTAGGTCGTAGGTCGCTTGGGTGCGCTGATGCGCTAAGTCGTTAGGTCGTAGAAGCGATCTGTGTTAGGTCGCTAGACTGCATCCTTGTTAGGTCGTAGATCGCGAGGAAGCGCGTGCGCGTTAGGTCGCGTAAGGGCTTAGCAGTTAGGTCGCGTGGATGCGCATGTGTTAGGTCGTAGGTTGGTATTGTTAGGTCGTAAGTCGTAGGGGCTTGAGGTTGTTGAGTCAGAGGTTGTTAGGTCGTGGGGTTTTTAGGTCGTGGACGACCTAACTCCGAGTGAACGACCTAAGGGGGATTTCAGCTATAAATAGGAGGGTTCCTCTCCATTTTTGGGATCCGGATTTCGAAGCGACGAAGTGCTGCCATTTTGAGAGCTCGACTTCTACACTTCTTCACTTCTTTTCTCCACTCTAATCTAGTGATTCCATCCATCCAAGTTGAAGATCAAATTGAAGATTCAAGAGCTTAGATTGAAGATCTTCATCCATCGAAGAGAGATTTCATCGTTTGAAGCGGATTTGTGATAGATCGAGTTAGATCCTTCGCTGTCCAGATCTGAAGTGTGTTGCTTTCGAGTTGTTTAGGTGATTTGGTGAGTGGTGATTATCTCTCACACGGATCCAAAGGAGTATATCGGATCGTTGGCTTGATTTGGTGTTAAAGTAGTGATTTCCATGCATTTTTGTAAACCTAAGTATAGATCCATATAGATTCATTGTTCATGATGATTTGACAACCATTTTACTACATGTTGACCTATGCAAGTTCATTCATCAAGATTATAGAGATATAGCTCATGTTTTCATGCTTGTTAGACTTTCGACTCTTTATTTACGAAATTGCCATTATTGTTAATATTGTCTAGTTAGATCATATTTGAATGCTTGATTACTTGGATTAATGTTTGACTTGATTGATTGCTATGAATTAGATGATTGATGATTTGATTTAGACAAGATGGACGAAGATGATTCAAAAGCTAAGGGAAAGGCTCTTGAATTGGAAAAGCTGCACGTGGCATATGTAGCGGATGATGAAGCTCATATGGATAGATTTGATGATGATGTTGAGATGAGGCTTTGCTATGATGATGATGAGGCGAAGCATGATATGAGATAGCTTTGGTCTAATCCAGACGGGATCATTCCAAGCATGTTGATAACTCGGTGAAATTGTTCGAGTTGAGGATAATGGTTTGCTCGAGAGGCGCTTGAGCTAGTATGGAAATAGTCATCGAGGAGGATGACTAGGAGGCTGAGGTCTCATCGTTGTTGAAGGTTCTAGCATGCTCAAAGCAAGAGTACGTTGGGCAGATTCGATAGTCCCTGAAGGCTACTGATTGGTAGTCAAGTACTCTGGGCAGATTCGATAGTCCTAGGCACGGGTCACGATGACGTGCAGAGTTATGTCTAGAACCGGGGTTTCCATTAGCCCTTGACGGACGGATGAAATAATGAGCCGGTCATTCAATTAACGATGATGTCGAAGCAATGATAACAGTGATAGCCAGAGTCATGGATGTTTGGATGTATCGTCATTCGGTCTCAAGAGCGGTATTTTCTGGGTGCTTATTTGATCTTGGTTTAGGCCTTGGGGGTTTGTACTTGTAAAACATCGCCCTTGACTCGAGTGATAATTGCTTTACTTTAAATTGTATGCTTTGCTATGCTTGCTTCTGCTTAGTGTGTGTCTGGGGCTATCACTGTAGAAAGAGGTGGAGTGGGAGGGTTGTATTCCTATTCCTTTTCCTTTATGCTCTTTTGGTATGTTGTTAGTTAATTTACCGCTCACTAAGACTGTTGTCTGACTCAAGGCTTTATCTTTTAACTCTTATTGCCTTGGGCTGTTCGTCCATTTTGGGACGGGCAGACTAGGTAGCAGGTGACAGGTGCTGTTCTTGCTTTCCACGATGCAGATGATGAAGACGAGCTGGAGTATTGCATATTATCTTCTTACTATATGTACTGGATGTTCCGCTGCTTGTATATTATCTGAGTGTTATGTAGTGAGGCTTGATGTATTGACTATTCAGATGTTTGTATTCAACTATTATGAAGTTTTATTGATGAGATTCTATTCTGTGAAGCTTCACTATATATATATATTCTATTGTATTTTGTCCATGCGCTGTGAGTAATACGATAGATTCTGCTATTTTAATTTACCTTGACAATCGTCCATGGTCGCCTGACACACTTTACAGCGCACTATATCTAGGTTCAGTGCAGGGGTCGTGGGCGGTCGTCACAGTCAATTTTCGCTGTTCATGTTTTTCTATACATGCTTTTATTATGTAGCCTATCTTTTACATAAAATATATTTACAAGTTTAGAACTGCTGATGCTTTTCATTTTGTACATGCTTTTATTATGTTGCCTGACACCTTTAAATCACATAGTACTACATATATACATAAATAATTTGACTTGGCCTGCATATGCGTTGTTCATTTATGTAACCTTCTTATACATACTTTGAAATGTCTCTTTTCATGAGATCTTTTATTATAAAGTGCTACCTAAATATATATATATATATATATAAAAAAAATAAAATTTCTTTTATTTTGTTTCTTATGAATTTGGACTTTTATTGAAATTTTGGGATTTTCTATGAAACAAAGAATTTTAAGAAATGAATGAATTGTCGGATTGGTATGGGGACATTTCGTATAATTCTTTCACTTATTATTATTATTTGTTAAATAGAGTTTGAGTTGAATTTAATATCTTTCAGTAAGTACTAGAATTTCACCTTTTAGTAGGGACAGTTAGTTAGATTCTAGTGATTCCTAAAGTGAAAGTGAGCTACAATTAGAGTTATATTATATTAGGGTGTTCGAGTTTCAGGCCGGTAGATCCTTGAGAGACGATAACTCATTTTTATCGACATGAGAGTTGATACGTTCTTAGATTTGGGGTAGGCAGACCTATTTCTTTTAGTTAGGTTTGTTATGGTATGACACGGCTGCCTTTTTCTATTTTTGAGCAGGTATAATACGCAGGCCTATCGGTTTATTTTACAGCTGGACAATGTTTACCTAGTTATATTCGTTAGGCAAATTCACACAGTTTTATCATAAACACGACTACCTATCTCTTATCGTTAGGAGCCTGGATTTTTACCTGATAGTCTATTTCTTTTCATTAGACTATTGCACTATGTGGTGGGGTTTATTTATTTTAGTTAGGCCCCATGTCATACTGCATCACACTGATAGTTGACTACCATTATTATTTCATTAGTGGTGATTATTTCTTCAGAGATTTTGAGATAGATATTTAGTATCTTTTTGGATCTGGAGAATTTTGAATTTGTTGTCGCCATGTTTTTGATGACATTCCATTTTATACTTGATATGGATTTAAAGAAATGGTGATCGGTTATTATGCCTTATTTTGGTCGTTGTTCTGGCATACTTTTATTATGGGTTATTTAATTTAAGTCATATTTTTACGGTATCATTATCTCATCTCTTTATTAGATATAGTCTGACCCATTTATTTTAAAAATACTCAGGTTAGGCCGAGACTCTACAGGTACTAGGACTCATTGGCCTCTGGATCTTGGGCTAGCAATGAAGTAGACTATTTTGACTGTTTTAGTTTACTTCATACTTGTATATATTGACATTAGGAGTTTGTGTCATGTATATTATCTAGTAATCATCGTGTATCTGATACAGTACTTTTGGATGTGATGTATATATATTATGTGGGTCTAGTGCTTATATTTTGTAGACTCACATTCTATTATGTATATGATGTATAGTATTCCACCATGATCTGTGACTCTGATTCTGTTTTATCTAAATTATATACTGTTATGAATCTTTTTAATCGGTGTGTTTATTACCTTGTAATAATACTGTACACGTCAATTTTTTTTCAATTCAGATCCTCTAAAGGTAATAAAGACGCACCAGTGTTAGTACAAAGATATATTCACATTCAATCACCCTTAACCAGCTGTATTCTCCGTGTTTTTAGATGATATTACTTGCAATGTTCTTTAGTAATATGGGTATAACGGTGGGGTTGTTACACAAACTTTGTATGGTAAATATTTGCCTGATAAATATTTGATAATCACTTTTTATATCAAAATTTTCATAGTTTTTATCTTTTGATAAATATAAGTAATATAACATTTTTGACAAGAACTAATCATATTTTTCTTGAAGTCAATTCCTAAAGTGTCCATTTTTCTGCTATAGGAGCATTTTCTTGATAACTTTTGGAGAAATGATTTCTATCGGGTCACAGTACCAATATTGCATATGGATAGCAAATTGTATTTTAGTTTATAACAGAAACTATAAAATGTAAAATGAGTTATTAGAATATATGGTCAACAAAGTTACGCAAGCACATATTACTTTTAGGAAATTCTTTATTTTTTCTAACTTGTCCCATTAGAGGTTTCCTATTGTTGCCGACCTTGAAACCTACAATGATCCACCTTCTTACTACTAAAGACAGCAATTAATACATCCATAGTATTTGTGTGTTGATCATTTTGGTGTTCGAAAGACAGACCGTTGGGGTAAAAAGAAAGAAAAGACAAGAAGAAAGAAACACACAATCTCACAATGCAAGAAAAGCATATATAATAGAACATAATATAATGCATATGGTCACTTCCCAATATGAAACATCAGAGTAACATCAGTACTAACATTAGCCATGGACAGTTATAACTGCCTGCGTCCACAATTGCTGATACGTAACTATACACATACAAAACGGAAACAAAATAGATAACTAGATAACGTCGAAGCCGCCTGCTCCATGCTTCTCCAAAATGCATCCGTAAGAACCTGGACTATTTGGCTACTCATAAAAATTAGAGTACCTAAGAGTTTAGGAAAAGGAAGAAAAACTCCTGGTCAGATATTGGTCTGGTGCGAGTAAACTCCAAATAACTGAATTTTTATACCTTTAAAACTCTTTTAAAAATAAAAGTATCTCGTAAGACCATACCACACATAAACACATACGGGTTTTTACCTTACGATAATCAAAACATTTCAACAGAAAATCCAATGATATTATAATATTGTCTAGGGTTTAAAATAAATATTGAATCTTAGCCGAAATGGTTACATTAATTACATTCCAGCATATTAGGTATACAACTAGGTCCTTAAAGGCACTTATTGGAAATTGGGTTCCATAATGACAAGGCTACTGAGGTAACGCCTGTCATAGTACACCTCTAGATAAAAATGTACCAAGGTCAACAAATTTTTTTTTCACCCTTGCCAATACATAAATGACCTACCCCTTCTTGGATAGTATCGAATATGACCATCCCATGGTTGTGATTAACAACTACACTAGGTCTCGAAGCATGCATCCAAAGAAATAATATTGATCCAAATCATGGAAGACCATACCCTAATGGGTGCGACCTACATAGCCCTGCTGCATATACTCTATTTTAGTCATTCCCGGTTGTGAGGCTTGAGGCTACATATTACCTTTTCTTTAGCCAATCCCACTTGGAATGCTAACATTACCCTCCAGGCAATAATACAATGCCAGCATTTGTCCATACAAGTTGTTCAGGATATGACCAAACCGAAGACATAACTTCTACTACATCCTTTTTGGAATCACCCTTAGGATTAGTAGCAAGTAGCCATTGCACTTCAAGATCTTCATCTTCGAGTCCATCATCTTCAAGATATTTCCAATTTGAGTGCTTACATTGGTTCGAAGTGGTTTTCAGATAACTCATTCTTATCTGATCCCGTCTCCTCGAACCAATAATTGATTATTTTAAAACTGGTCAAGTTATCGATATTGGACAAATCCACTATCTGGGTGTAAGTATACATTTGTATATGAAAAATAAGACATTCTATACTTATCCCCACTTTCTGATTTAAAACAATACTATTAATTGATTAACAATGAAGTCCAACAAGTTAGAAAAACTATCCTTGTCTCGACGTACGTTCTTACTTCTTGGGATAGAGATGAGTTTCCACACCCCAAAATTGGGTGTTAAGTATATGATGAAGTACCTTCCATATACTTAATAAATCATGGCCCATTTATCGAAACTAACCCTCTTATACTTATCACGTTTTTGACATCTCAGCTTCTTTATCCCTTGCCTAGAAAATACGGTTATAGATCTCACGGATGGTGCAACGACCCAAAATTTTAGTTATTTGAATTTGGAATATTTAATTGACTTTAAATATTGAAAGGTAAATTTATAAGTTAGATAACTTGAATTTCAATTATAATTGTTATTTGAATATTTGGAATTGTTTAAATAATTAAATCAGGGATTTAATTAAATAAAAATGATTTCGAAACTGGATTTAAATTCTATTTAAATAAGAATGAAGATAGTAAACATTTAATTTAGATTTAAAAGTGATTAATTTGGGTTTTAATAATAATTTGTTTTAATTAACATGTAAAAATAGCCTTCCGGGACACCGTCTCAGATTTCAACAACACCAGTTTCATTGGATCCGTAATAAGAAATTATTATATGCGGTCGAATTTCGTGGTGATCGGACGTATCGTTTAGTCACGTGAGTTTGAAACGCTTATAAATTAGGGACAGTTTGGCTAAAGTCCCTATTAAGTTTCAAAATACACCATAGATCCTTGCCAAAAAAAGTATGTAAATTAGGTCTCTAGAATTAAGTTACTGAATAATTGCATACATTTATGCAAGTATATCCAAAAATTGCAGACATTTCTACAATTATTCACTGAAAAATTGCAGAAATTTTCGTAATTATTCATTAAAAAATTATAGAAATTGAAAAAATTGCGGAAATTTCCGTAATTATTTACCAAAAAAATTGCAGAAATTTCCGTAATTATTACTGAATAATTGCAGACATTTATGTAATTTTTAGATATAATTCCATAAATGTCTGCAATTATTCACCGAATAATTGCAAAAATGTATGCAATTAGTCAGCAACTTAATTGTAGGGACCTAATTTACAATCTTTTTTGGGAAGGAGTTTTCGTGTATTAAATTTGATTTTAAGGATCTGAGCCTAATATTCACTATAAATTAATTACAGAATTTATATAATATATTGGGTTTGAAAAGATGTCTTCGGTATATGACCGAATTAGGTCTCGAGACTTGTTCCATTGTGTTTAGAATAGTAGCATTATATAGAACACCAGGTGGCATGCCTCGTTTGGAGTTCGAGATTTTCGGATGTTTAAAGCTAGATATTTTCTAATTAAAATAATATATATACACTATTTTATACCTATAACTTCAACCCACACCCTACCATTCAAACACCATACCTCTCTATACGTTAAAACCTTACCCTCACACTATATCATTGTTTATTTCCCTCTTCTATGACATTTGGAAAAAAGTACAACTTTAAAAATTGAAATCAAATAAAATACTAAGTTAAAAATCATGAAAAAAGCTTTAAAAATCTTGATTCGATGAGTGCTTCATTTTGTCATACTTATGAGTGGGTGCAACGCAGTTTTGGGAAGCTCGACTTTACCCAGTTGACCTAGGGTTGGAGATTAATGGAGATGTAGTCGTCGAATTGCAGATTTAAGGATATATTTGGATCCGTGGTTGAAAATAGCACCTATGGCCGAAGTTTGGGGACGAGTGGTGCTTGGAAACAATTCGCGTCGTATGAGTGTAGTGGAGTACGGCGCCAGGTCGATTTGGCGAGGAGGGGTGTAGGTTTGAGTTCATGGGGATTGTCAGGATGCTCTCGCGTAGAGCAACGTGGTGGTGAAGATGGTTCGTCGAATCGTCAAGGGATGGAGGAGCTAGGAGGGGAGAGAGAGGTCGAATGGTGGGTTATGCACTGACATTTCGTGCATGAGGGAATTAAGTGAAGAAGAAGAGGATTAGCGAATATGGTGATTAGTTAATAATTATGTGATTATTTTATTTTATTATAGTCTAAAATATCGAAAACTTAAAATTTTAACAACTCTCTCATACGAGGTTTAATCGAGGTGTGGATTTTTGCGTTACGCTCATAACGACGACAGCTTTGCAATGGAACTAGTTTGGAAGAATTTGGATATAGTTGAAATTTTGGATAAAATCGAACGTTGTTTGATTTTTGTTCCAAACCAGAACGCCTTGGCAACAAGTGGAATAATGGTGAGTTAAACTCATCTTTTTGGTTAGCCAGTATAATATATAATTGATAAAAAATTATTGATTAGATGTTTGGATGATTTACATTTTGTCGGTTGGTTTGGTTTTATTTTCGCTCTTGGAGCGGATGACCTTTTATATATACCCACCTAGTAGCAGATGACCCATATTATAAAATTATATATTGTTTGTGATGCAGAGGGATAGGTTGGAGGGATCCAATAGGATTCCTCACCGTTGTTGATTTTAATTTCAACGATATTCTTATTATATGAATGATAAAATATCAACCTGATTGTTTGACATTGTTATATGTTCAAAACTTAAGCACTGTGGTGATAGAAATCAATATCGATATTGGTTAAGTGTTTGGTAGCTACTGGCCTTCAAATAGTATTTAAAAAATTTTAACTTACCATTTAGGTTGGAATTGGTGTTTAAGATGGAGAAGGATTTTAAAATCAAAATTTAAGTTTCCGAAAATATTTTATTTTAAATGAACTAAATTTCAATTTAACTCCAAACCTTTTATCTGTCCTTTCTAAATTATTAGAAATGGTTCTAATGCTCAACTTGAAAGTATGTATGCTCTGATACCAAATGAAAGTGTGTACGCTTGTGCACACTAATTACGGATCGTGTAATATGGACTAATATATGCGGAATGTTATTTACAATTGCTATATAAGTAAATATTCAATAAACTAACTATATAGCAATTCACAGATATAGAATAGTAAATGCAGTAAACAGTAAAATCACACCAGGGATTTTTATACTGGTTCGGACCTCCCGTCCTACGTCCAGTCCCAGACTCCTATCTGGATTTTCACAACCAACTACCTCGCTTCACCCGGAGGAACAGGTTTATAACACCCGAACAGCCGAACGGGATTTCGTGCCTCTTACAACACTGAGGACTTCAACAAAAACAAATACAATTGTCGTTGACAACTTGTGCTCTTGATAACACTGATTTGTCACTTGTAGTACACCCTTCCTATAATCTTATCCTCAAAGTATGTGAATGATGTTTGTGAAGATTGAAGGAAGTATATTACTTATTAAATCAAAAGATATAAAATAATTTCAATGATTCAATAAGCAATTGAAATGTTTGAGAGCTCAAGACAGAGATCAATAGAATAGAGATTAGAATAATAGAATTGGTTATTCTTATCTGGAATAATGATTTCATGATGTTTATATAAGAAATAAACAGTTGTAACCCTTTGTGAAAAGATACAAACAAAGGTCATGATCATTGGTGAAGAGAAAGAGAAGCAACCGTTGAAGAAAAGGAAGTGTCTGTACGAAAGGTTGCTTTCTGTTTGAAAACGGTCGACAGGTCAAAAATGGCCGGTAGACAGGAATTTGAATATATATACGTTATGTACACTTGTGCACGTTATCTGTGCATTCTGGACAAAAACGGTCGACCGCCTTGTTTTAAACCGGTCGACCGGTTTAGCCCAGACTGCACAGTTAATGTGCACTCATACATATATACATTTATATTCAAAGATTGAAGGTATGAGATTATTTGAGGATAGATTTTAACATAAATAACACTACTAACATACCAAATAATCAACCTCTAATGTATGGAGCTCTTTGTGTCTCTTTAAAATAATGAATAACTTCTTTTTGTCGATCACGGCTTATCCCTTTGTCAGAAATCAAAACTCTATAAAAATCTTGACTCAACATTCTCCCCCTTTTTGATTGATGACAACATATATCTGAAGTTCTGAATCTCCCCCTGAATATGTGATCTCCCTGAGATTTTATCTGTATTCTTTATATATATATATATTCCTGCAAATAATTGTTAGCTCTTTCTCCCCCTTTGTCATCGACAGAAAGGAGTAATAGATAATGGAATAATATAGGAATATATTAACCAGAATATCCATTTTCCTCTTTTCTTAAGTGGAACCTGCAAAAAATAGAATTAAGTCCATGGTACCCACTTTTTATGGGGTCCTAAGAGTTAGGTCTTAGGAGTCCAAACCCATACGGGTCCGGTATCCCCTTTATATATATAATTAGTATTAAGATGTACAGTATTCATGAAATTCTGAATATATTTATTCCTAATCAAATTGTTATTTGTTTTAGGAACCCATATTTTGATAGTCTTGATATTTTTCTTCTGAAATTTCACAACTGGTTTTGGTTTGGAATATAATAAACTAAGATTTTTCTTAGCTTCAGTCTTTTGTATTTTCCTCTTCCTTTCATTACCAAGATGTTTCTTGGTTTCTTGTTTCCTATATCCCAAACCTTGTTTATTTGAAACAGATTGTGAACTTTCAATGATTTTTGTCAAATTTTCTCGACCTTTGTTAAAGTTAGAAACATTTTGAGTTATGTCATCTAACTTAGTTTGTAAGCTCGCCTTTTCTAGGTCCAGATTTTTGACTTTTGCCTTAAGCTCATGATTTTCAGTAGCGAGAGCATCATTTTTCTCTTTTTGAGTTTCAATTTCTTGACTCAAAAGAAATAATTGAGAGTCAACATTAGATGATGATTCTTGAAGTTTTTCAAGTTCTTCTTCTAATATTTTCTTCTCGTCTTTTAACATATCTCGTTCAAACTCTACTCTACTCAAATCTGCTTTGGCTACTTTTAATTGACGTTTTATGTCTTTATATTTGACTATCAACTCAGAATTTATATCAAGTAATTCATCAAATGTAGGAATTTGTACCTCATCTTCTGTTGTCATAAAACAAACATTAGCTTGTTCATTTTCCTGATCACTTTCACTTTCAGATGAGGATGAGTCTGAATCATCCCATGTTACTGAGAAGGCTCGTTTCTTTGACTTGTCCTTCTTATGTTTGAATTTATCATTTTCTGACTTCTTCTTCTGTTCTGGACAATCCTTCTGCATGTGCCCCTTTTTGTGACAGTTGAAACATTCTATAGTTGATGAAGATGGTTTGCTTGATCCAGGTTTCCTTTTGTTGTAGCGACTGGCTTTTCGATATTTTAGGAATTTTTTGAATCCTTTTGCAATGAATGCCAAATCTTCATCTTCAGAATCTGATTCATTTTCATCTTTCTCAGCATGAAATGCTACATTTTTCTTTTCTTCTTTCTGTTCTTTTCTAGCCTGCAAATTTGCTTCATAGGACATTAAATTTCCTATCAATTCATCTGGCTTCATGATGGAAAGGTCATTAGCTTCTTCAATTGCTAATACTTTTCCTCCCCATTCACTAGTCAGAGAATGTAGGACTGTTGAAACAACATCAAAATCTGAATATTTTTGCCCTAATCCGATAAGTGCATGATGAATAGTTTGAAACCTTGAATACATATCATTGATTGTCTCATTTGGTTTCATTTTGAAATTTTGAAACTGACTCTTCAGCATGGCTATTTTGGCTTGTTTAACCTTGTTAGTACCTTCATGAGTGGTTTTCAGCGTTTGCCAAATTTGATATGCAGTAGTGCAGATACTAACACGGTTATATTCATTTTGGTCTAATGCACAAAACAACATATTTATTGCCTTTGCATTTACGGCTGCTGCCGTTTTCTCAGCCGTTGTCCATTCTGAATATTCAGTTGTTGGATTTACTATTTCTTTTTGAGTAGCATTCCAAGCATCATAGCTATTTGATTGCATGAAAAATGACATACGTGTAGCCCAATAGCTATAGTTGAGACCATTAAAGAATGGAGGTCTTTGTGTTGATTGACCTTCCGTGTAAGTGCTAGAGCTAGTGCTTGCGTTATTTGCCATATTACAAGAATATATCAAATAACGGTGTTACGGTTATATGATAACCTTGCTCTGATACCAAATGAAAGTATGTATGCTCTGATACCAAATGAAAGTGTGTACGCTTGTGCACACTAATTACGGATCGTGTAATATGGACTAATATATGCGGAATGTTATTTACAATTGCTATATAAGTAAATATTCAATAAACTAACTATATAGCAATTCACAGATATAGAATAGTAAATGCAGTAAACAGTAAAATCACACCAGGGATTTTTATACTGGTTCGGACCTCCCGTCCTACGTCCAGTCCCAGACTCCTATCTGGATTTTCACAACCAACTACCTCGCTTCACCCGGAGGAACAGGTTTATAACACCCGAACAGCCGAACGGGATTTCGTGCCTCTTACAACACTGAGGACTTCAACAAAAACAAATACAATTGTCGTTGACAACTTGTGCTCTTGATAACACTGATTTGTCACTTGTAGTACACCCTTCCTATAATCTTATCCTCAAAGTATGTGAATGATGTTTGTGAAGATTGAAGGAAGTATATTACTTATTAAATCAAAAGATATAAAATAATTTCAATGATTCAATAAGCAATTGAAATGTTTGAGAGCTCAAGACAGAGATCAATAGAATAGAGATTAGAATAATAGAATTGGTTATTCTTATCTGGAATAATGATTTCATGATGTTTATATAAGAAATAAACAGTTGTAACCCTTTGTGAAAAGATACAAACAAAGGTCATGATCATTGGTGAAGAGAAAGAGAAGCAACCGTTGAAGAAAAGGAAGTGTCTGTACGAAAGGTTGCTTTCTGTTTGAAAACGGTCGACAGGTCAAAAATGGCCGGTAGACAGGAATTTGAATATATATACGTTATGTACACTTGTGCACGTTATCTGTGCATTCTGGACAAAAACGGTCGACCGCCTTGTTTTAAACCGGTCGACCGGTTTAGCCCAGACTGCACAGTTAATGTGCACTCATACATATATACATTTATATTCAAAGATTGAAGGTATGAGATTATTTGAGGATAGATTTTAACATAAATAACACTACTAACATACCAAATAATCAACCTCTAATGTATGGAGCTCTTTGTGTCTCTTTAAAACAATGAATAACTTCTTTTTGTCGATCACGGCTTATCCCTTTGTCAGAAATCAAAACTCTATAAAAATCTTGACTCAACACAACTATTGTTTTAAAAGTTATTTATTCATATTTAATATTGTTTTAAAACTTATCTATTTATATTTAATATTGTTTTAAAGTTATTTATTTATATTTAATATTTTTTAAGGTTACTGATTTATAATTAATATTGTATTAAGGTTATTTATCAATATTTAGAAAGGTTAATTATTTAAATAATTATATGGTTTGAAATTAATAATAATGATTTATTAATAATGTTTATTACTATTTATAATAATGGCAAAGATAAATTATTATTGTTTATTTAATAATGTTTTGAAATTATTTATTCTTAATTTTAAGATGTTTTGAAGTTAATAATTATCACTTATTTCAAATGTTTATTATTCTTAAATATTATTATATAATAGTGGTTTTGAAGTAAATGATCGTTATTTATTTATAAATGTTTCCAAGATTTATAAATATAGTTTTATTAAAAGACTTGGGTTTATTAGAAGAGTTTCATAAAATGGTTTGGAGGCTTAAAGAAAGAATATTTACAATATATAGAAAGAAGTTTATAAATGGCTTTAGAATTTGATAAAAAGGAAATCAAAATGTTCTAGAGACTTAAACATAAATTGTACAATGTATAAAGAGAGGTTTGTAAATGATTAGATATTTATAAACGAATTTTCGAAATGGGTTTATAGATTTATAGGAGGAGTATTGTAATTAGTTTTATGGATTTATAAATAGTTTATAAATGATTTGGAAAATGGTTTAGAGATATTTTTAAATGGTTTTCTTAAAGATTATAAGATAGTTTATAAATGGTTTTAGAATATAGTAAAAAGGAAATCTTCCTCCATTTTGTGAATATAATTATATCGTTGAGATAATTATATGGATATTTTTCCAAGTATTGAAAATATAGGGATTTGTAAATACAAGGATTTACTAAATGATTTTAATTAATGAAAAGATTAATTAAAGAGGTTAGTGGTTGCTTATGTGCTTAAGCAATGTTGGTTTCCCTATGGATTTAAATTCCTGATTTGGATGTGTGTTTGCTGATAGTAAAATAACCGACTATCAAATATGGACCCAAACGTAACTTTGGACATATCTAAGAGAAACACACGAGTTATATGGGACAGTCATCTCCGATGTTGTTGTATTGTGCGTATAAGTCTCATTTCGTTCTCCTAAGACAAATGATAAGGAAATCCGTCAACTCACGGTTAAGAGTTGATCTACGCTCTTATGTTTGACTGTCTACTTCCTTAAGAACTGGGGTTGAGTTTACTGGAAAATATCGAAAGCTGTTTCGAAGAGACCGGGATCGGATATGTTATCCGAAAACCACTTCGATCCAACTCAAGCATTTCAAAGTGAAGACATCTTGATGATGATGGAAATTGAAGACGGAGCCCTGTGAAGTGCAAGGGCTGCTTGCTACTAATCCCGTGGATAATTCCAAAATGATATAGTAGAAGTAGTGCCTTCGGTTTTGTTTAGTTCAAGAACAAACTTGTATGGATGATGCTGACATTGTGTTGTCGACTAGAAGACAATGTAGCATTCCAAGTGGGAAGTGCTACATAAAAGGTAAAACGTAGCATCAAGCCTCATCAACCAGGAATGACTAAAACATGGGAGATGCAGCAGGGCTAAGTAGGTTGCTCCCAAGTAGGGTATGATAATCCATATCTAGAGTCGATATTATCTCTCATTTATATGTTTCGGGGCCTATTAAACAAGGGGTGATCATATTCGGGACTATCCAGTAAGGGGTAGGCTGGTTCTGTGTTGGCAGGAGGCGATAGGTTTGACCTCGGTGTTAATTTATCTAGAGATGCACCATGACGGGCGGTACTCTAGTAGCCCAGAAATGGTAAGGAATCCATTCTCCAATAAACGTCATACGGACTTAGTTGTGCCAAACTATGCTGAAAGGTGAGATGCAATCATTTCAGCTATATTCATACTTTACCTTGATCCATAAACAATATTATAATATCATGGATTTTCTACAGAAAATATTTTAGTTATCATGAGGTAAAAACCCGTTCGTGTTTATGTGCGATGTGGTCTTATGAGATACCTTAATTTTCAAAAGATATTTCAAACATCAAAATTCAACTAGGTGTGTTTTTCTCACGCGGGTTTACCAGACTGACTCAGGTGTTATTTTATTACAATGCTCGGGCCAAACCGAGCATATTTACAGATTACTTAGATGCATTGGAGATCAGGAGACGAGCTGGAGGTCTAAGATGTATCTACGTAATTCTTTGTGCCCCGCTTTATTGTCTGTCGGTTGTATTTATCATCAATTGTAAGGATAGACTGTTATAACTGTCCGGACTGAAATAGGTTAGATTACACTGATTGGTGTATGTATAATACATTGTTTCTTTATGTAAAGATCTATTGTATATTGTAGATTATTTTTTCTGCTGTGAGTTTCTATGTTGTTGGTTTTCTTTCTCTCTTTTTTCTTCTTCCTTCTTTCTTCTTTCTTCTCACCTAACGATAGGATTTTCCAGCATTCGATTGCTCGGCACGTGTGACGACCCACCTTTTTGGACAATTTAAGTCAACAATAAACCACACATGTCTAGCTCAAACCATTCAAAAAGGCATATTATCAATGGGGTAAATAAGAAAATAAGAGAAAAGAAGGAAAGCAGAACATAGAATCTCGTAGCGGAATGACAAAAATATAGTAATCAAATAAACGGTTCATGAAGCTGTTATACAATATAAATTTAACTTTCATCTTACAATAAAATCAGAGTACAATAAACAAACATACCAAACTAATGCAGCGGAATAATAATACTAATTAAGGTCTAGTAAACTCCATCTTCACCTTCAAGGAATAATGGTCTTCAAACATTGAAATACTCAGGCTGACCCGAGCGTAATAAAAAGACAAAACATTCGAGTTAGAACTAAAAGTTCAAATGTAAGTTAAATCAATAACAGTAAATATGAGTGTAATAGCTTCAGAGATGTTTACAGGATTTTCTATCTCCTATCAAGTGTACAATGTGAGTGCAATAACTTAAGAGATGTTACGGAATTTTCCACCTCCTAAGGATCCGTTAAACTATCTATATGTAGTAAGATACGCTATATATGTAGTGTCCATCAGTAAAGTATTAAAATAGCATTAAGGCTTTACATGATCCCCCTTAACACATTTTTAAGCTGGTAGTCTATGCAGGTCGTATAACACAACCAGTAACGTCGGTAGCCAATGAGTCCCCTATAGGTACCATACTAAAACAAAATCGTATCGGGCTCATATAAGGATAAAAGTATGACAAGGCACGTGAGGCAATGCCCTAGGTAGGATACCACCGTTTTGCGTTTCCTGACTAATGGTAACCCCTAACGGCCCACTGTGAACATCCACGCCATAATCAAATCAATGTGCACCAATCAAGTCTAAAAAAATCAAGATGGAAATACGAAGAACATATGTCGCTAGAGGTAGCTAGCCTCATTGGTCAGGTATGGCTCATCTTTTAGTCATTTCAATTGACACAAGTGTCAGGGTCTATCCATCATCGTTCTCTTTCTTTAATCCAAACCTCTACATTCTGGATAACATCCACTGCGTACACGGTTATTAAAGTGGTCCCGATATTGACAGAGAGTATGCCATTATTCGACCCCATCTCTTTAACAACGCCAAACGTCATTTTTCACACCGGTTGGTTCTTTTAAACTTCAAGAACGAATCATACTTCATATCAAAATATCAGATTCATTTCAAAATCATTTCGAATTCAGAAATAGGTCATACTTTCATATCACAACATTCATATTTAAACCAATGATTTAAATCTAAATAATTCACTTTTAAAACAGTTTGAATCTTGAAAATAGTATGGACAATTAAACATAGTTGAATATTGAAATAGTTTAGACAATTAAAAATAGTTTGAATATTGAAAATAGTTTGAATATGCATAATAGTTTATATATTAAAATAGTTTATATATTAAAATAATTTATATTAAACTGTTTCTTTTTTTCACAATAATTTGAACTGAGGTTCGAATTCCAAATCACGACGAATTCAATTTTTCGACTTCTAATTCAAGTAAACGTTATATTCAAATTTCAATTTAAATCAGCCTCAATTCAAAACGATTTCAAAACTTTACTTCAACTTCAATTTAAACGGTTATATTCAAATGGTTGAAAGTTCCAATTCATATTCTCATTTTTAAACAATTTAGTTTAAATCCATTTCACATCCAAAATTTTGAAATATCAATTTAAACCACTTTAATTAAAGTAAATTCAAAGTTTAAGTTAAAATATAAAACTTTAAAATAATTCAATTTCAATAAATTCGAATCATATCTCAATTTCAACTTTAAGATTCCAAATTAATCCTTAAACAATTTCATTTAAACAGTTTCAATTTAAACATTTCAAATCTTGAATTAGAAAATAATTTAATTTTTATAAAGCAAAATTTTATTTTCTTTAAAAAATATCATTTAAACCAATTCATATTTAAGATTTGTAACCATTTAATTTAACCAAATCTGTTTCTGTATATAATTTTCTACCCTATGGCCAAGTGATCATTTATTTTAATTTTAATTACATGGACGGATATATATCATTTCAACCCATATTTAAATGACATAGGTATATATCATTTCAACATATTTCTTAGTTCAATTCGAATAATCCAAATGACAATTTATAGGATGTCAAATAATAAATAGGGTAAGAACATGGATATGTCCAAATAAATAAACAACCATACATCCAACATCAATCAACAAGCATCCAATTGTAACCAACATCCAAATCAACCAATATATCACAACAGTAACTAGTTATCAATTGTCGGTGTTTAACTAGCAGTTAAATTCAATATTAATTTAAATGTCAATTTAATCCAATATCAATATCCATTTCAATTTAAATGTAAATTTAAATTACCAAACAACAATCAACAAAATTTTATCACTTCATGATTTTAATTTAACTAGAATCAGAAAATTTAGTATTGCTTGAGTGAGTTTAATCACTCACCTCTGATTTAAAGCCTATTAAAAATCCAACAAAAGCCCAAAATCTCAACTGTCTCCAAATTCAACCAAACAAGTTTCATATTGTCTGGAATTCCAATATGAGTCCGACGGAAGAAACCGCACGCGAATTGGAGTTCGTATGCAAAAGTTATTCATATTATAAGAAATATTATTAAAATAATAATTGGTGCATATTAAATAAAAAACAAACAAAGTTTAATATTCACAATTTTCTCAAGATGAGGCTTCAAGCAAAGGTGGAAGAATAAACTAAGATGAGGGCAGGACGTGTAGGAAAAATGAAACTCATGTTTCGAAAAAGAAAGCTTTTGAATTTGCAAGCTCACATTAAAATGATTCGGGGAAAGGAAGATTTGAAATGGAGATCTAAACATAGGAAATGAGGTGGCGAAAAGAAAAATGAAGGGACAAGTTTAAAAACGTGAACAATTTGCTGATGAGAATATAGCTTCGGCGAAGAATAATTTGAACTAAATGAATTTGAGGTGTCAGGTGAAACAAAACGCAAAAGAAGAAATATAGTGGCAGGTTATTTAATAATAATGAAACAAAGGTGGAGGGACAAAAATGAATGTCACATCTTGTTTTGAAAGCTTCAGTCATTAATAATACATAAAGAAATGTACGTAGAAATGGGAAAGTTTGCAAACAAAAAAAGTGAAATTTTATACAATAAAAAATGAGATGGCAAGAATTAAATACAGCATAACAGTCTAGGCTCAGGTACTAAATAGAAGGAGAAAGGAACAAATCAAGTATTAATAATGAGGTAACTATTTTAAAACGTACGGGCAACAATTAATAACAAAAGAAATGAAGGGACCATGTACATCGCACAACCTTTTAAAATTTAATTTTTGAAACTTATTCTTCTTAACCAAATTAATTTCATTAACTCAAATGATACTCAAATTTGTACAAATTTAATTTTTTTATCAACACACAATAAATAAAATTATACTTACCTTAAAAATGAAAACGTTCAATTTGGTTTTCTCAAAATGATCTTTTATTTCCATTAAAATGCCTTTTCTGTTTAACACAAAACGTGCGTTTCTTTTTTTAAATCTATTAATTGCAATCAACGTTTTCTTTCCTTTTAATTGAAATATTTCGATTGCATTATTTGCAATTAATTACAAAGTTAAATTTCAAAATAGTCAAATTAAAATGGATGAAATAGAACAATTGTTTCCTTTAGTCATTTGAACACGTTTATAAATTTGTTGTTTATACACTAGAGTAATAATAGATAACTTACTTAAATAAATTATTTTCCTATTCTTGTAATCAATCTATATGCTAAAACACAGTTCAAATAAGCATATATTTCTTCATTTAATCAAATCATTCTATTCTTTATTTTAATGAAATTAAACTTATATTCACAAATGAAACATACATTTATTTGATAAAGATGTTCTTTTTGTTAAATCAAAATTTTCCTTTTATTTTCACAAAACATAAGCTACATTAATTACACATATTAATTTACAATTTAGTGTCTCCTCTCCTATTAATTGAAATTATTCAATTACATTAAATTCAATTGATTACAAAAATGAATTTCAAAAACAGACAAAATAAATGCGAAGAGAAACAATCAATTGTTACAACTTAGTAATTTATATCTATTAATTTATTGTTTACGAACAAGGATTATAAATTTACTTACCAAATAATTGATTTCTTATTCTATACTAAAACTAGTTTCAATTAAATAACATATGATTTCACTGTTTGATACATCATTTATTTTATTCCTTATTAAACTTTACAATTATATCCAAATTAAAATTTACAATTATATTCCAATTAGATATAAACATTCATTTTATTCGTTACAACATTAACATTTGTTATTTCAAATCTTATTGTAAATATGTAACCCAACATTGTTACACGTTCAATTGTATTGGGTTATCATCTTTAAACTTCACTGTAGTAGTTTTAGAATTTTATTTAAGGACAAAATTTATAATCTAATAAAACTCATGCTAATAAATCATAAATTTAAATTTCTGACAATATTAGATTCCAAAGTCTTATTTAATTTAATATTTTTAATTGTAAAAAATATGGGTCGTTACAATCTCCCCCACTCAAAACTTTTCGTCCTCGAAAAGAAACAAGAAAGAATCAAGAAGTTAGATATATTTTATTCAAAATGGTCAATTTATAAACAATTTAACTTACATATTTAAGTTTAATAAAAATTTTAAAATAACTCAACTTCCACGAAAAATTTCTAAGTCCTAAATTTACGAAAAATTTCGGCAGCATCTACTTTGCACGGCTAGGTCTGGAAAAATAACAATATCAATAATTATGTGGTATATATCTTATTTCAATAATAAAACATCCCAAACCATGTGAAAATAATAAAGTACTGATATAAAAAAACCGTAATCCGAAAATGTACCTATTTTCGGGCAAACAAAACTCTATTTATGAGATCAAAAGCAACGTTATTGCTTCCACAAACCTATTGTAACGACCCCGAATTTTATAAATATTTAAAATGATAATTTATTAGTTTTTGAATTAAAATTTGTGAAAATAATCAATGCGGTGATGCGAGTTTCCCCGATATCCAAGTATATTTGTATAAATCGTTTAAAAATTTAAGTTATTGTATATATGTGAATATATGTGTATTGAGCATATGTGAGTAAATTTGAAATAATATATATATATATGTATGTATATTTGATTTGAATTTAAATCTTTATATAAACGGTTTAAAAATGAAAATATATAAGATAGATAAAGTATAAAATCAATACATTGGATAAAATCCAATAACAAATTATAATCTATAAATTCACCTATATTATAAAAATGAATAAATTATATAGTTTTATTCAATATAAAGTAAATACATATATCTTGATAAATCAATACGATATAATACAAATATATATGATAAAAATATATACATTCAAGGATATAAACAAAGTAGACTACAAAAATAAATATGAGAAGTAAGATATAGTACCAACAAAAAAATACTAACAACATAAATAAGAAATGTATTTCTTCTCTAACTCAAACAAACCATAAAAACAAGAAGACAAAACAAAATATCTACAAAGTACAAGGAAAAATATATATCTTAGTAAATCAATACAAAATAATACCAAGTAATAAACAAACAAAAATAATAAAAGAAAAATAAAGTTAAAAATTTGTAGCAAAATAACTAAAATAACTTTATATCTATGTACATGAAGTATGAGAGCATAACCAAGCAAACAAAGGAAAGTGAATGAACATAGACAAAGAAAAAATAAAATAGGTATGTGAAGTTTTGTATGCAGGCATGGAAAAAAATAAATAAATGAATGCAGGTGTACATAATGTAAATATCTTT
This sequence comes from Allium fistulosum, assembly GCA_030737815.1. Lineage (NCBI taxonomy): Eukaryota > Viridiplantae > Streptophyta > Magnoliopsida > Asparagales > Amaryllidaceae > Allium > Allium fistulosum. Next base: position 1,358,962,022 of record CM060902.1, on the reverse strand, counting down.
GAACATGGATTACTTTGCAAACATGAAACAAGACCAAAACAAGAGAAAAAAGATAAGTCTGCAGGCTTAGACAACAAGAAGAAAATTCTAAATATCTTTGTATAAACAAATGAACTAAGTACCAAAGCAAAGACAAATCATCTCAGCCGAACTAAAGATTTTTTTTTATGAAAATGGTACAATGTGAATTAATACAAGCCACCACATTATACTTATGCATTGTACAACATAATAAATGCAGCCACCAAAGCAAGATACCAGCCTCCATACGAAAATCCTGGCCAGATCAAAAAGAAAAAAAAAGAGATAAGTTAGCTTGCAAAGGGAAACAATGTATAAGTATAAGTACATGTTAATTAATGCAAGAAAACTTTAGCCACCAAAACAAAGTAAATATCTCTAGTGTTTGTACAAAAATATTATACCCTGTAAACTTATTTTCAAGCATATCAACTTCTTCATCTTATTAGTTCGTCCATTTCTAAATTTCAAAGAAGAAGAAAAAAAAAATTCAATTGCAAACAATTCAACACTTCAACTCAAGAACGAGAAGATCAAGGAAAGCTTCAGCCTGTAGTTTTTCAATACAGAGAAGCTCTGTTTCTTCTGGAAAAATAAGGTGAGCAAACTACCTTATTAATGCTTGAAAATATGTTATATCTGGTTTACATATGAGTATTGCTTGAAAATGTGCTGTGAGAATGCTGGCATGCCTGTATATTTTGTGTGCATACAGGTATATATCTTTGTTCATTCATCACAGGGTTTAAATCCTGTTCAAATTTTCAATTTCTCTCTCTCTAGCTTCTTATAGTTCATGATATCTGAACAAAAATAGATTTAAATGAACAAGGTCAAAAGTTTAAAAATATTCTTAAGTAAAATTTGGAAATAGTTTAAACTGGAAGACATTATACAGTGGAAGCTCTAAATCTGGTCAGATTCAAGTATCATGATTTTACATTTCGCTTACACCACCTAATTTGATTTTTAAAACTAGGATTTTTAAAACTAAACTCAGAATTTTCAAGCAAGTATTTTGCGAGAAGTTTAAGGGTGAACGGAAGTGGAGTTTGGGTCGAATACTGGTGATCGGAGAGGCTAGGTGTCTCGGGGTTGTGGCCAGAGGAGGATTGTAGGCTAGGGATTTATGGAAAAATGGTAAAGGAATTTTTAGATCAACGCGGTGGTCAGGGGACGGCGAACTAGGGTTTAAAGACCAATTTTGGTCGACGCTGTTCTCGAGACGATTTCGTCATCGTGGTCGAACTGGAAGCGATCGCACCTGGGGGAGTCGGAGCAGGGAACTCTGGCGAGGGTCTAGATGCAGTGGCGAAGCTTCAGATCATCGGAGGTGGTGAAGCGTGGACGTTTTTGAGTATTGGTTGGTTCCAATTTTTGTTCGAACGACCCAATTTCGATTTACGGTTGTTTACGTCGAACTGGGTGGTCGTAGTTCTTTTATGGATCGTCGACGACGTGGAGGTGATCGCGATGATGGCCGGAGGTGATCCAATCGCCTGTGCACGTGCACCATGTGCACATCAGAACTGGGAAGATGGGTTTTGGTGATTGTCTCGGGGATTCCTACGATTTTGCTCGCGTTCGTCTCGAAGTAGATGGGGTTGTGGATTTACTCGGGAAATTTGTTGTGTGGCACGGAGGGAAACTCGGGTCTGGAAAAATGGATATAGAAATAGTTTTAACTTTTAAAACAAATCGAGTTTAAATCAATCTCTTAATTAGCTCTTTTGTATAATGATTGTTTTATCTAAGTTTGGAATTAGATAAAGGTTTTTAAAATAAAATTTTAAAATTAATTAAGTTTAAAATGTTTTAAATATATGTATAATCCTTTATTTTTAAAGTTTATTTTAAATAAATTTAATGATATTAAGAAGTTAATTAAGAAGAGATGTTTTAATTGTTAATTAACTTTAAAGTCTAAGTTAAATTATTACAAGATTTATTAAATAAGGTTTAAATGATGATTAAAGTGATTAATAAAGATAAAATGGTTTATCTTTTAGTTTAATTAAGATCTTAAGTTATTAATGATTTATTAATTTATATAAGTAATTAAATGGATAATTACTTAAAGAATAATTACTAAATTAATAATTAATTAAAGGATAATTAAAGGTTAATTAATTTATTATTAAGGGTTAATTAATAAATGATTGAAGGTTAATTAATTAAAATGGGTTATAATAAATTAATGATTAATTAACCAAGATTAGTAATTTATTCATAAGTAATTAATTTGATTTAAGTTAATCAGATAATCAATTGATCTTACTTATGAATGTTTGAATTCTATTGGATGATTTGATTGTTGGATATCCCTGATATATGATGCTTTGTGATACATCCTGATTTATGTTGTGATCTGTAGTTTACTTATCTGTGACCTTTATATATCTATGATCTGTGAATGAACGATAAGCGTTGTTCTTATACTGCTTATCGAATTATATTTCTGTATTCTGATATGTGATGATTCATTATGTTGCACTATTGTGTGTTAAACCCCTGGACCACACTTTTACACACACAAATATGGATTTCACGTGGAAATCGGTTAAGTCACAGATAATGTAAATTTGATGTTTTCGAAATTGAAATTTTAATTTCAATTGATTTTGAAATTGGAAATTTTGGGTTTAAAGTGAAAAGCAATTGAAATAGAATTTCAAAGATAAAAGTTATTTTGAATAACTTAATTGAGTTTTGAAATTTTAAATAATTTGATTTAAATTTGAATTCAAGTTTGAAATTGAATCCTATGATTTGAAACTAGGGATTGAAAATGTTATAAATGTGTTTATCTGAATTTAAACCATTTTAAAGATATTGGTTTGAGAATTTGAACTTAACCCAAGGATTTCCACTCGTATGAATGAATCAGATTTTCCGAAATAAAAACCGTTGTTTTAAAAGAATAAAAGCTTTCAGATAAGAAATGAAATTCCAGTTTAATTAAAGGAATTTCAATATTGAAGTGAAAATGGTTTTCCAAGTTATGAATGAATTGTTTTTGAAAACTATGATTTGAATCTGTTATCTTTAACAGATTTAAAATAATGATTGGTTTAAATCATTTGAAATGGGATTGTTTTGAAAGCTATAAGTTAAATCTTGATTTAAAGATTTAACGAGTTAATCAAATTGAAATGGAAATTAATTTGGAAAATCTGTGAATGAATCTTTTGTTTAAAAGATTAAAGTGTGGAAACTGTTTAAACCGTAAAGATTGAATCTTTTTGTTTAAAGATTTAAATGGTAATTTGTTTTAACCATTTGAAAAGAGAAGTTTTGGGTAATAAGTTGTGACTTAATTGAAATCCCAATATCCATATGTTTTTAAATATTACGCTCACTATTCGGTTTAGCCGGGAGAGGACCTTTGGGTCGTATAACCCATTCCGAATATGTGATACGTCGTATATGGATAGCATTTGAAGACCGGTGTTGAAGACCGGATATTTTTGAAAACGGAAGGATTACCGTCGAGTTACTCTGCATCGGCTGATCCCCGATATAGAGGTTTTATCATCCTTAGTGACGGGAAGTCCGGACGTGATTGAAAATTATCCGGAATTGCAAGGGCTTCGTGAGAAGTGCCTTCGGTTCTGTTCGATCCCGGAACAGACTTGTATGGATTGTATGTCTGACATTACACTTTGAGATATAAAGCCGATTTCTTTCAAATACATTTCTGTTGGTGGCGGAGAATTTATTCTCTTAGCTTAACACCCTTCTCTGAGACGTACGAGCTCAGAGGTTATGTAGTTGAAATTTATCAGCGATATATCCCAATTTGGTAATGTGGCATGCTGAGTGCTGCTGTGAAATGATCAGTGTTTGATCATTTGCGATATGATCATTTGTTTGATCTTATATCTTTGTGATCATAGGTTGATCATTTGTTTGACCCGAAGCATGGCTTTGTGAACAAAGCGTAGCTTTGTGGACGAGACTTCGTCAGGGCCTCACAACCCGGAAATGGTCGAAACAGGATCGTTGCGGCAAGGTTATGAGGGTCGCGCCCTTTAGGGTATGTCATTTCCTTCTGGAAAAGGGTGGTGTCATGGTATGGAGCCCAGATACTTACTCATGTGGATACACTTTATTATGTGTGATGTTGGTTATCGAGGCCTCGGATAAGGTCCCAAAGGACCGGGGGGTGGCATATTCGTGAGTTACCTGTTACAGGGGTAACCCGGCCTTGTTTGGCAGAGAGCAGTTTGTCTCTCGGGGCGTCCCGCCAGAGGCGTTCCCATGCGACGGAAGGAAGTTCCTTAGCCTGACCATTTGTTGGAAATCCATCTTTCCAATACGGAACTTGTACGGTTTTAGTTGTAGAACCTGCCATTCACTTATGGTGGCGCCCCACTGTTTGGATGGTAGCTATAGTAGGCATAGTTCGAAATGTCTATGCTGGCTAAGATTTATATTCTACTTTCGAAAATGTTTTCTGCACTATGCACTAATAATAATAGCCAATTGATTTTGCGTAGTAAGCATGTTTGACTATCATAAGAAGAAATCTCCTCCAATTCTGCGTTTGCATTGTGTGTGTGGCGGGAGGTCTTATGGTAGTTTCATTTTCCAAAAGCATTGCGGATTTCAATGTTTAAATCCTTATGTTTTTATTTAAAGATAAACTGTTTTTGTTGCTCACACCAGTCCCATGACTGATCCGGAGTTTATTGTTCCCTTCCTAAACTCTGGGTGCTCATAATTTTCCACACGAGCAGTCTAGAGTTGGGTTTCTTTTCAGATATTCAGGTTTAGTAGATTATCTGGAGCTAGTTCATTCATCGGAGTTGCTTATCTTGGAGTTGTGGATTCATTCTTGTCTGAAGATCATTTTGGAGTTATCATTCCTATTGATATTGTTCCGCTGCTGATGTTATCATTTTCTTTTCCGCTGCTATTTCTTGTATCATATCTCTGATGTATATTGATATTCATTGTATCACTCTATTGTATCAGATATTGTATATCAATGTATTATTCTTTTCTTCCGCTGTGTTAGTTACTTAATTGTGTTATAGCTCCGGGAAGCCAGATTCGGCGTTTGAATCTACGGCATTTTGAGTACAAGTGAAGTACGGGTGCCGATTTTCGAAGGCCGAGTTTTTGGACTCTTACACCTATATTTTACTTACATAATCTAAAAGAGTTAAAACTATTTAAAAAGAACAATATATTAGTTGTTCCAATCAATAGCACAAGCAACACAACATATATAATAATCATATGCAAAAGAAAGAAGCACGACCATTATATGCAACCAAGGAATCCATAGCAATCTAAAACTAATGGTTTGTCCAGGTTCAAAAACTTTTCATCATACAAAGGTGATTAATAAACTATCAAATGTTCCTAACGCTCAATAGCCTTCGGTAATTACTCAATAGATTATTCATACAACCTCAAACGATTTGAAGTGTCATTTCACAAACTTCCCATAAGCCAAACAACCTAAAATTTAAATATTATTTAAGTTTGTACGATATACATATATCATTTATACACAATATTAATTCTAATCGCTTGCTTGAATACAAAATTTCACTTTCAAACTAGTATTGTTAACTCGATCACTCTAGTGCGGACTTTGACCTAATTTCTTGATTAGAAATTTTCTTTTCCTTGCATAGCTATAAACTACGGTAAAAAACTTCAAATTCATATCAAAAATTCGTATCAAATGTTCATCGTCAAGAATCGAGCGGAAATCCTAATTCGGACTGGTGTGAATTTCCACAAATCATGTATTCGAATCTAGATCAGAACTGTTATGCGAATAAAATGATGTACGCACAACATACATTATATTGGTTTCATTAACACATTATTAATCTTTCATTTATTTTAATTCTCATTCATTCATACAAGATCATCTTTTATTAATTTATATTCATTTACTTACATAAATTATTTCCCATTCAATATTTAAAATCATCAATGAATAAATTCTTAAAGTATTACATATGTTTCTTTTCAGTTTAGTTCACATTTATTACTTATATAACTTGATTTTCATTTAATATTAATATTCATTAATGAATCATCTCATACTTAAGTTTCTCTACTTTTTAATTACATTTATTTTCACAATAGTATTTCTTCTTCCATACTGAATTTATTTATGAACTATTCCAGAATATTTCTTGCGTTTATAAACATTTAATAAAGATTCATCCCCTTTCTCAAAACATTATTCAAGTTTATAATAATCTTAGAAGGCTACAACTTAATTCATAAACATTCTTTGTAACTTACTTTTGTTTTACAACAATTTACAAGACATGACTTTATAATTTGATTACTTTCTTAAGTTCACATTCATTTCCTTAAATTGTATTCACTTTTTACTATTCAATTTAATTATTAAACATTTCATAAATATTGACTAATTGCACAACATTTATTATAGCAACTTAATTTTTATTCTTTTTTATAAACACAAGTTCATTTTAAAACCTTTTTTTTATTACTTAAATCTTTTACTCGTATAATATTCCATTACATCCTAGAATCTTATACAAATAATCTTATTACTTAACAAGAATGTTCAATAGTTTAAACCTATTTTAATTTTCATTATCTTTTAATTTAAGAGTTACAAAACTTCCTCTTCTATAATTTCTTTAAACACCGAGCTTTAATTTTAGGTTTCAATTTGGAAGTTTCCAACCATTTTAAAATCATCGAAAATTCCATTTCCTTTCGATAATTGAAAATCACCAATTAATAGAAAACTTAAGACTAAATACCTGGTTTCATTTCAAATCTCCTTGAAATAATATATACTTATATCGTTTTATATATCAACTTATACTTAATGTATTTGAATCAAAATTTGTTTATCAAAACAAATGTGTAGCAATATAGTGGTCTTCCCACGTTGAAACTCAAAAATGAACGTCGATGATGTTGTGGTCATCACCAAAATTATTTTCCAGCGACAGAAGAGGGGAGTACATAACTTGTTTTCTTTAAAATTCTTTTAAAAAAACATTTCTTTCAAATTTCATTGAAAATATTTCTATCCGAAAATACTTCCAAATAATACTAATATTATTTTTCCAAAACCTCTGAATACCACTTTCAAAATACCGGAATTTAAGTTCTCAAATTTCCCATTTAAATTCATTTATTTGTAAATCAATTATAAACCATAGTTATAAAATTATATTTTCTTATAACATACAATAGTTAATAGTTTTAAGAATCTTGACTAACCAACAATAAATGACAATAATCACATATTATCATTTACTAACAAACAACACACCAAAAATAACTACATCAATTTATGAAAAATAATTCTTTTAGATACAAAATATAACACTAGGTAAAATTATTTCATTTACCTACTTTCAAAAACAATATTGTATCGGTCTACCCAGTTCAAGTGTTTAGAAATTCCTATCGATACCATAGCGTCCTATGTACCAACCAAAATTCTTAAATACTCAACAGAACAAATTAACACAATACCAAACATTTTTATAGCACTAACAAATACGCTCTCCGTATACATACACAAACAGACTCATTCTTTAAAAAAATTTATTATATATATCGAGTTTTTGAAATGATTGAAATTTATTTGTAAATTCTCTTGAGATGGGAAAACGGGGTTTATTCAACGGATATGATTTTTATTAGAGAAATCTTGTAATAAATTCTAAAAACTTAAGTAAATTACCGAAATGTTGAATTTGAGAACTTCGAAATGAATTAGAAGTCATAGAAAGGAAATTAGAATTGGGTAGTTGGAATCATAGACAAGTGAAATCGATTTGGAAGAGTCAAGGGAAGTTAATTAATAATTACCGAAAACTTATAGAATTTGATATAAATGGGTTAAGGGATTTACAAATAAATTGTAAAAGATTTGAGAAATAGGAATAAATGGAATAATTCATAAGTATAGGAAATAAAATGAATTTAGGAAAAATACTTATAAACATTTCCTAAGTATGGATATTTAAAATGATTGGGAAAATATACTTATAATATTTTCATAAGGATTGAAGTGAAGGGTTTGGAAATATTTAACTGTGAAATGATTCTATAAGAATATTTTTCCTAAGTAATGGATTTTTAAACTGAATTTGGAAATATTTCACTAAGTGATGGAGTAAGATATGATTTGAAATTTATCCTGTTATGGATATAAGTTGGAAATTGGCTTTCAAATATTGGGATATGGGAAGAGATAGAATATATATATATATATATATATATATATCTTTGTAAAGATATGTTGAAATAAATATTTTGGAGATTTATAAAATAAGGCCTAGTGACTGCTTATGGATGTTATTTGATAGTTAAATAACCGACTATCAAATCTGGCCAATTCGTTGATCGTTTCGAAGAAACTGGGATCGGATTTAATTATCCGAAAACCACTTCGATCCGATTTGTGCATACGAATTGAGATATCGTGAAGATAATGCAAACGGTGATTTGGAGATTCGGTTTGTTCAGACCCAGAACAACTTGTATGGATGAATGCTATCATTGCATCGTTGCCAGGAAGGTAGTGTTAGCATTCCAAGTATGAATGCTATTCTAAAGGTAAAACGTAGCCTCAAGCCTCATCAACCGGGAATGACTAAAACATAGGAGATGCAACAGAGCTAAGTGGGTCGCACCTAATTAGGGTATGTTATCACTTTTCTGGATACCCTCGGAAATTTTATATTATAATTATCGATATGGTTGTGCATGAAAAGAGAGCATAAGGGTGGGAACACTCGAGGTGATAACATATTCAGTACTATCCAGGTCAGGGGTAGGCCGGTCCTATGTTGGAATGGGATCCAGGCGAGGTCCTCGGTACATTTTTCTAAAGGTGTACTGTGGCGGATGGTACCCCAGTTGTCATGGCCCGCAAATCCGTACCTCTTGATTAACCACTAATCTCCATTGATTAACTCAAAATGAACGGGAATACGAACTATGATGGTTTAAGAAGGAGGAAAAGGTAGAAGAAGAAGAAAAGAAAGAAGAAGAAGAGGAGAAGAAGAAAGAAGAACAACAGAACAACATCAGATACAGAAACAATATCAGAATCTTACACATCGCAGCGGAACAATATATAATAAATAAACACTAGTCTTTTAAAACAAAGAGCTATATCAGTTTATACATACATCAATCATCAGAGTCAATATACAACTCAATACAAAAATGGACAGTTATATAAACTTGTCCTCATACAGAATACACAGCGGAATAAATAATATCAGATACAAATACTACGTCTCGTCATCCAGCTTGCTTCCAAAGCTCCAGAATATCCTAATAACATAACTCTAGGCTGACCGTGTGGAAATTGGTGGGCACCCAGAGTTTAGAAGGTAAACAATAAACTCCGAGTCAGTCATGGTGACTGGTGTGAGATCGTAAAACAGTTTATCTTTAAAACAACAAGAAGATTTAAAGTCAATTCGCAATGTTTTTGGAAAATGAAACTACCATAAGACCTCCCGCCACACACACAATGCAAACGCAGACTTGGAGGAGATTTCTTCTTATGATAGTCAAAGATGCTTACTACGCAAAAATCAAATTCTTTTTGATATTATTATTAGTGCATAGTGTAGAAAACATTTCGAAAGTAGAATATTAATCTTAGCCGACATAGGTACCATTATAGTATGCCTACTATAGCTACCATATTAAATGGCAGGTTCTACAACTAAAACCGTACAAGGCTCGTATTGTTTCTTTGGATTTCCAACAAATGGTCAGGCTAAGGAACTTCCTTTTCCACGATGGGTACGTCCCTGGAATAGACGACCCGAGAACCTAACGTTACGGTTAGATCTCTGCCAACACAAGGCCGGGTTACCTCTGCAAAAATAGGTAACTACTGACACGCATATGCCATCCCCCGATCGTCACCGATCTTCCCGAGGATCCCCGATTCGCAACAACCACAAAGTAATAAATTTGCAGCAACCACAGAGGTTAAGTATCTGGGCTCCATACCATGATACCACCTTTGTCCAGAAGGAATGACATACACTAAGGGGCGCTACTCCCTAGAACCTTGCCGCATCCTTCCTGTTTTGACCATTTCCGGGGTGTGAGGCTCGACGAAGTCTCGTCCACAAAGCTACGCTTTCTACAAAGCCATGCTTCGGGTCAAACAAAATGATCAACCTATGATCACAAAGATATAAGATCAAACAAATGATCATATCGCAAATGATCAAACACTGATCATTTCACAGCAACACTCAGTATGCCACGTTACCAAATTGGGAGTATATTGCTGATAAATTTCAACTACATAACCTCTGAGCTCGTACGTCTCAGAGAAGGGTGTTAAGCTAAGAGAATAAATTCTCCGCCACCAGCAGAGATGTATTTGAAAGAAATCAGCTTTATATCTCAAATTGTAACGTCAGACACACAATCCATACAAGTCTGTTCCGGGATCGAACAGAACCGAAGGCACTTCTCACGAAGCCCTTGCATATCCGAAAAATTTCTAATCACGTCCGGACTTCCCGTCACTAAGGGTGATAAAACCTCTAAATCGGAGATCAGCCGATGTAGAGTAACTCGACGGTAATCCTTCCGTTTTCAAAAATATCCGGTCTTCAACACCGGTCTTCGAATGCAATTCATAACGACGTATCACATATTCGGAATGGGTTATACGACCCCATGGTCCTTTCCTGGCTAACCCGAATAGTGAGCGATTTCTCAAAAATAAGTGTGGCATTCAAATTCATCCAATTCACAACAAATACCTATTTAAAGGTAAATATTGATAGTCGGTTATTTAACTATCAATAAGGATGCGCAACATCATCAGATTCCAAATAATTTTCCAAATTATTTCATCTTCAAAAATATCTTTATTAGATATATAATTTTCACACTTAACCATTTGAAAACAATTTCAAATCAATTTCCATATTTCATTTTATCTTTGAAGATAAAATCTCAAAACAGTTCATTTCATATTGGAAAAGCATTAACATACTTATTTAAAAATAAGTAATTCACAAATCATTTATTTTCAACATTTGAAAATATTCGATATACTTAAATAAATGTTAAGTATATATTCATTCTTTAAGGAAATCATTTCTATAACACATTTATCTGAGTCAAAACGAATGTTACGTAAAACATCGTTACGACGACTCAAAATCACTAGTATAGGGATTCGGATTTTGATAGATATATAAATCCCAATACTATATCAAAACATTTCCTTTCGGAAATCATTTACTATAACAACAGTGTTATAGTCCATCATTTCCTTATTCCTCGAAAACGTCTATTTCAACAAGAACTATTGAAATCTATGCTTTCGATTTCATAATACATTTTAAAACATCTTTAAAACGTTTAACTTCATTTTTTTTTTAATATCACTTCTTCAAAAATAAATCCATTTTACTTAACAATATATTCACTGTCCAAAACCGTGAATATAATTCACTTAACCAAATTTCACTATTTTCTACACATTTTATTTAATGAATTATCCACTATCCAAAATCGTGGATAAAATTCCCTTAATAACCTTCTATATTAAATTCATCAAATTTGATTGATTTTCGAATTTATAAAACAATGTTTATAAATTCACCTTTTTATATTTTATAACAACTTTGACTTATAAATCTTCCTTTTTATTACTTCGATAAATATTCCATTTAAAAGCAAAAGCCCAATTTATAAGTAAATTCCTTATAATCTTTTATTTTACAATTCCATTCATTTTATAACTTCATACTTTATAAATCTATAAACTTCAAACTTTATAAATCTATAAACTTCAAATCTTCACAATTTATAATTCTATAAATTTCCTATCTTTAAAATTTATAATTCTATAAATTTTCTATCTAACACTTATAAAAACTCGTTTTAAATTCCAATAATCTTAATTGATAAATATCAATTTTGTACATCTTTTATATACATCATTTTAATAATTCAAAAATTTCCATTTAAAACCATTTTATAAATTTCTTAACCATTTATTTCAAAAGAAATTACCTTTTGGTTATAATTCACAAATCTTAACTTTTATAACTTTAAAATCTGAACGTTTATTTATTAATTCAAAAATTAAATAAAACGTCTACTTTCAAAAATCACTTTAAAATCCTTTTAAAGTAAAAGTCGTTATTTTTAAAACTTGAATCCGATGATGCAACAGCACCAATTAGTCAATCACAACATCAAACATCATATATCAACATATGATAACAGAATATACATCAATATCTGTAAATAAGTAAATACTAATGAGGAATCCAGTTGGATCCCTCCAACCTGTTTCCCTGCATCCAAAGACGTTAGCACAATACCAATTCCACTTCGAGGTGGAATATCGTGGTATATGGGTTTTTATAATATATCCGCTTACTAACGGCGCAATAGGGTCTCATCCGCTATACGAGGCGGGAAATCAATCAATCCAATATATACATATGCCAATATGTATATATTGCTATATATAGATATATACTACTATATCTAATATCAACAATCCAAACAGACAATCAAACAATAACTGAAAATTCCACTTTTCAATTTGAGTGAGAAAATCTCACCTTAGCATTTAATTTGCCATCCATTTCTTTTTCGGCTCGATTTCCTCGATTTTTAACCTTGAATAAACAAATTACGATTTCATTAATATTCGAATTAAATTGAATAATCGATTTTCGTTAAATTTATTTCCTTAACCAAAAATTTTACTTTAACAAATTTTCCTTTTAAAACAGAAATCTTTTAGTAACTTAAAATAATAAATCAAATTAATTACCCTAATACCTTATTTTAAAATAACAAGCATATCTAAAATGTGTGTTTATTTTATTTTCTTAAAACTTCATATATACTTATATTTATATTATTATTTCCTGTGTATACATTATATTTTATTTTTTTTAAACTAAAACTTATTTACGGTAAATTTTATACAAACTGAGAATTTCTAAACTATACATATTTTCTTAACTGAAAATTTTATTTACTGTCATTAACAGAAATCGTAAATCTGCATACCTTACTGTTAATTCGAAAACCAGACCATCGCGAGACCCATCCTCACGAGTGTCCCAAACCAACACTGCCAGTCATCGCCCTGCTCGTTCGATCGAGACATCACCCCTAAATCAATCGCTGTGACGCCCCACCTCTATGCTCATAATAACAAAGAGTATTAAAAGAAATACTGTCTATTATTACGAAGAATAAGGCTGGATAGGAGCGACCATCCGTAGTTGACCTTACACTAATATTGGTTATCTCGATAGGAGTGGTATATACTTTTACTTTTTCATTTATCATTTATTTACTCCCATCGACACACCCAATTATCAGTATAAAACAAACTACGATAGTTCATAATAGTTTAGGACATTAGATATAACAATAACACAGATAATACAAATGCGGAACACAGATAAAACAAAAGTCTCATATATATATAACTGATGTCAGTTAATACATAGTTGACACAATACATATGATACAACTACAACTGTCGACTCTAGAAGTTATATATTGTAACGACCCCGAATTTTATAAATATTTAAAATGATAATTTATTAATTTTTGAATTAATATTTGTGAAATAAAACGATAAATGGATTGAAGAGATGCGAGTTTCCCCGATTCTCTTAGAATCTATATTAAGTCATATGAATTTAAACGATTTGTATATATATGATTTGGATTTAAAATTCAAGTAAATGGTTTAATAATAATGTGAATATATACGTATATACGCATATATGGGAAAATTTGAATTTATATATATATTGAGTTTAAATTTTAAGTTGAAATAGAAATAAATAAATAAGAGATGAACTATAAAATAAAAGTAACACATAAATAAAATCTAACAATAAAATAAAATAAATATTTAAGCTAGAAATAAATTAGTTAAAATTCAAACAACATAAATTCATTAATGTTTCAAAGTAACAAGACAAACAAATAGATATACATGAGAATAGTATGCAAATATGAAGACAAGTAAACAAAAGCTTGTATAGGAAGAACTAAATACATAAGTTAAGTTGATAACAACTAAAACAAAACATTTATGTACATATACATAACATAACTAAAACTACTTTATATCTATATCTATATTCATGAAAGTATCTATGTATAAACAAATGAAGACAAGAATGTAAACTGAAATAGAAACATTTGTACTCACTGATATCATATCAGCCACCAAGTAAACCAGGCAAGTCAACAAACAAAGTAAAATATATATGTACAATCTGAAATGTAAATGAATAAATATGAGTACCTTGGCATTAAATGCTAGCACAAGGATGTTTCATTTGCAGCCACCAAATATCTTCGACTTTATACAATAGCAAGTTGTATCACCTGTAAACGAATGAAAGAAAAATAAACAAATGTTTATGTACAAACATAATTAATGCTAGCACCCAACACAATCACCTCAGCCTCCATACGAAAAATATTAGCTGCCAAAACAACATTTCAGCCTATAAAAAGGAAAAAGATCTCACTGGTAATTTGTACAAATTCTTATCAACTTGTACAAGTAATAATATTACCCTGTCTACTTCATTTCTTATGTATATTATCTTCATCTCAGTTCGTTTCTTCAAGCTATGAAAATCTGAAAATGAACACCATCTAAAACTTAAAACAAAACTTCAAACTCAAACAACAATCAACTTAATTCAACCAGAGATCAAAGAGAAGGCTTCATTTTGTAATTTCCAGCCTGTGTCAACATGAAGAGAAGCTCTGTTTTCTTCTGCAAATCAAAGTGAGTAACAGATGTTTTCATTTATTTGTAAGATAGGAATTTGTTGCCTTTACATCTGTGAATAACTGTTTGTATAAGTATGGATTCTTTGAGTGGATTTGAATGATGGAAGTGTTTGTTCTCAGGTTGATCTTCGTATATGCCCTCTGTTTTAACCTTCCAAACACAAGACTTTTATTTCAAAAATGTTTCCCACTTGTTCTATTTACTGATTGGACTTAAGTTTCAAACCAAAACTATTTGTTATAGCCTATAGTCAAAACTTAAAATTCATTTAAGTTCGAACAACTTGTTAACATCCTTGGAAATCAAGAAAACTGGAAAAGCTTTAAATAAGTGAAGAATTGAAACTTCTTGATTTATGGATTCAGATAGGCAACTTGAATTCATACACCTGAATATGATTTTTAAAACTTAAATCATAACTTTTAGTGTTAGGATTTAAGAGCAGTTCAACTTTGTATTATAAACGTTGTTTGGTCAAACTCCGGCGTGATGGTGAACTGGGGTAGTCGAGGTTGTTCGAAGTGGTAGACGAGCCTACGGGGTTGCTAGGAAAAATGAGCGGAGTTGATGGAAGCGACGGTGGCGAAGGCGGCAAGCATCTAAAGTCTGGAAACCTAATTTTGGACAAGGCTCAGTTTTCAAATCGTTCGTCGCCATCGTTCGACCGAGTGCAACCGGTCGTTGGTGGTTGGAAGTGGGGTGTCAGATGAGGTCGTGGCCGGAATTTCGTGGCCACCGGTGGTCGAGGCGGCGAGGACAAGTGGATTGACAGGTTTCAGTTGAAATTGGGTTTGCGTTTCCAGGTTTCGAGTTAAATGCTCGATTTTGATTTCGTAACAATTTTGAGTTTTGGGTTAATTGAATCGATTCTGGTGATCAACGATGGTGCTCCGGTGGCCTCGACATCGATCGCAGATGATCGACGTGCGTGTGCACGTGCACGCGAAGGTTTGGGTATCGGCTGCTGTTTGAAGTTTTGGGGAAGAAGTATCGGCTTGGAAATTTCTTCGGGGTCGTCTCGAGTTCGTGCTCGAGTTGATCAAGTGAATGGCTCGAAGAAAAGGAATGGTGCACGAATCTGCTTGAAACATTGTTTTAAAGTTTTAATCAAAACAAGTTAACAGATATAAAGATGGGCTCGGGTTTGTTAACTTGTACCAGGTTTTGAAAAGAACCAGAATAAGAAATTTAATTTTAAAATAAAGTGTATTAATTACATTTTCATATAAATTTATTTAAACAAGTAATAAGGTATGATAAATGGGATATCATCGATTTCCTAAATTTTTAAATAATTAAAGAACAATTACTTAGGAAAGAAAAAAAAAGAGTAATTAAAAGATACTGGAGGTAATTTAAGGGGAAATACTGGATGGAGTTAATTAAAGAATTTCTTTATAAAAGTAAATCAAAGCTAATTACTTTATTGAAGATTAAATCTTTTTGGGTAATTACAGGGGTAATAAATTAATAAAATTTATTAAGGATTTATTATTGAAGTAATTAATTAAGAATAATAAATCAAAGCATTAACCATAAATTAAAAGTAAATTAACACATGATTACAGAATAATTTATCAAAATGATTCGAAATTCATTTATATTAATTAACCAAGATTAGTAATTTATTCATAAGTAAT
This sequence comes from Allium fistulosum, assembly GCA_030737815.1. NCBI lineage: Eukaryota > Viridiplantae > Streptophyta > Magnoliopsida > Asparagales > Amaryllidaceae > Allium > Allium fistulosum. The sequence goes on along the minus strand of CM060902.1, from coordinate 1,358,945,546 downwards.
TAATCTAATTTGAATAAATCAGATAATTAACTGACCTTACTTATGAATATTTGGATTTGATTGGATGATTGAATTGTTTGATATTTCCTGATCTGTAATGCTTTGTGAGATATTCTGATTTATGTGTAATCTTTACTGCAGTTTATTTATCTGAAATTTATATATATCCGTGATCTGTGCATGAAAGATAAGCGATATAGTTTATATCGTTTATCAACTATATCCTGTATTCTGATATGTGATGATTCATTGAGTTGCACTACTGAGTGAAACCCCTGGACTACACCTTTACACACACAAATATGGATTTCACGTGGAAATCGGTTAAGTCACAGATAATGTAAATTTGATATTTTTGAAATTGAAATTTTAATTTCAATTGATTTTGAAATTTGAAATTCGGGTTTAAAGTGAAAAGCTTTTGAAATAGAATTTCAAAGATAAAAGCTATTTTGAATAACTTAATCGAGTTTTGAAAATTTAAATAATTGGATTTAAATTTGAATTCAAGTTTGGAATTGAATCCTATGATTTGAAACTAGGGATTAAAAATGTTATAAATGTGTTTATCTAAAGTTAAACCATTTAAAAGTATAATTTTGAGAATTTGGATTTCAACTCGTATGAATGAATCAGATTTTCTGAAATGAAACTGTTTGTTTTCAAAAGAATAAAAGCTTTCATGTAAGAAATGAAATTCCAGTTTAATTAAAGGAATTTCAATATTGAAGTGAAAATGGTTTTCCAAGTTATGAATGAATTGTTTTGAAAAGCTATGATTTGAATCTGTTTATTTTTAACAGATTTAAAATAATGATTGGTTTAAATCATTTGAAATGGGATTGTTTTGAAAACTGTAAGTTAAATCTTTGATTTGAAGATTTAACGAGTTAATCAAATTGAAATGGAAATTAATTTGGAAAATCTGTGAATGAATCTTTTGTTTAAAAGATTAAAGTGTGGATACTGTTTAAACCGTAAAGGTTGAATCTTTTTGTTTAAAGATTTAAAAATGGTAATCGATTGAAACCATTTGAAAAGAAAGTTTTGGGTAATAAATTGTGACTTGATTGAAATCCCATATCCATATGTTTTTAAATATTTCGCGCACTATTCGGTTTAGCCGGGAGAGGACTTTTGGGTCGTATAACCCATTCCGAATATGTGATACGTCGTATATGGATAGCATTTGAAGACCGGTGTTGAAGACCGGATATTTTTGAAAACGGAAGGATTACCGTCGAGTTACTCTGCATCGGCTGATCCCCGATATAGAGGTTTTATCATCCTTAGTGACGGGAAGTCCGGACGTGATTGGAAATTATCCGGATTTGCAAGGGCTTCGTGAGAAGTGCCTTCGGTTCTGTTCGATCCCGGAACAGACTTGTATGGATTGTGTGTCTGACGTTACAATTTGAGATATAAAGCCGATTTCTTTCAAATACATTTCTGTTGGTGGCGGAGAATTTATTCTCTTAGCTTAACACCCTTCTCTGAGACGTACGAGCTCAGAGGTTATGTAGTTGAAATTTATCAGCGATATACCCCAATTTGGTAATGTGGCATGCTGAGTGTTGCTGTGTGATGATCAGTGTTTGATCATTTGTGATATGATCATTTGCTTGATCATTTATCTTTGTGATCATAGGTTGATCATCTGTTGACCCGAAGCATGGCTTTTTGAGAAAGCGTAGCTTTGTGGACGAGACTTCGTCGAGCCTCACACCCCGGAAATGGTCGAAACAGGAATGTTGCGGCAAGGTTATGAGGGTCGCGCCCTTTAGGGTATGTCATTTCCTTCTGGAAAAGGGTGGTATCATGGTATGGAGCCCAGATACTTACTCATGTGGATACACCTTCTTTATGATGTGTGATGATGGTTACGAGCGCTCGGATAAAGGTCCCAAAGGACCGGGTGATGGCATATTCGTGAGTTACCTGTTACAGGGGTAACCCGGCCTTGTTTGGCAGAGAGCAGTTTGTCTCTCGGGACGTCCAGCCAGAGGCGATCCCAATCGGCAGGAGGAAAGGAAGTTCCTTAGCCTGACCATTTTTGGAAAATCCAAAGAAACAATACGCGACGTGTACGGTTTTAGTTGTATTACCTGCTATGGAATGTGGCGGTAACCTGCTATTGAACATAGTAGCTATAGTAGGCATACGATACTGGTCGTATGTTGGCTAAGATTAATATTATACTTTCGAAATGTTTTCTGCACTATGCACTAATAATAATATCCAATTGATTTTGCGTAGTAAGCATCTTTGACTATCATAAGAAGAAATCTCCTCCAAGTCTGCGTTTGCATTGTGTGTGTGGTGGGAGGTCTTATGGTAGTTTCATTTTCCAAAAGCATTGCGGATTTCAATGTTTAAAAGCCTTTTGTGTTTGTTTAAAGATAAACTGTTTTTGTTGCTCACACCAGTCCCATGACTGATCCGGAGTTTATTGTTCCTTTCCTAAACTCTGGGTGCTCATAATTTTCCACACGAGCAGTCTAGAGTTGGGTTTCTTTTCAGATATTCAGGTTTAGTAGATTATCTGGAGCTAGTTCATTCATCGGAGTTGCTTATCTTGGAGTTGTGGATTCATTCTTGTCTGAAGATCATTTTGGAGTTATCACTTCTATTGATATTGTTCCGCTGCTGTTGTTATCTTTTCTTTTCCGCTGTTATTTCTTGTATCTCTGATATTGTTGTATCATATTGATATCATTGTTGTATATCATTCTGGATATTGTATTCATTGGAGTTGTATATGATATCATTGATTTCTTTTTCTTCCGCTGTGTTATTTACTTAATTGTGTTATAGCTCCGGCGAATCGGATTTGAACGGTCGAATCTGCGGCATTATAGTACAATGTGAAGTACGGATGTTGATTTTCGAGCGGGCAAAACCCGAGTCGTTACATGTGGTATCAGAGCTAAGGTTGAACTTTAGCTCAGGAGTATAACACGTTAAGTAGCTCATTAGAGATAGAGTGAAGTAAACTCTAGAATGAGTAATTCTCAGATATCCGTCCGTAAGCCTCAGTAAATTCTCTTGCTATCCACTGATAGTGAGTATGAGTGAAAGAAGAGGATGAGATAGGGGACAGAGGGAATACGACTATAAATGGTCAATACTCTGTAACAACAAGGAAACAATCTTTTCTCTATCAATCTCTTTTGTTCAACATCTTTTCTCAATTCTTCGATAATTTCTGGTAGATCCAGGAAGAAATTCGATATATTAAAATGGGACATAAACTTCGGATAGGCCAAATTGTTTGGATGTATTGGTTGCCTTGGTTGCTTTGTTGCTATGGTTGATAGGTATAATTTAGTTTCTAAACTACAAATTTTGAAATCGTATCCATATATCTATCTATTCTTTGGGTCCCAGTATGTTCTACGGATGGTTAGTTATCCCTTCGAACTGACCGATGCCACTGTATACTTCGTAGATCTGGATAACCCGAGCATTTGTTGAGTGTTAAACAGATTCGTTCTTGTATCTGTTATTGATATTCTGATTTGGTGAGCCAAATGCAGAATAGATATTCAGTTTGAGTTGATGAAATATTCTCCATCTATCTTTTTGTCTCCTTGGTAATTTCGAGGACGAAATTCTTTTAAGGGGGGAAGTCTGTAACGACCCCGAATTTTATAAATATTTAAAATGATAATTTATTAATTTTTGAATTAATATTTGTGAAATAAAACGATAAATGGATTGAAGAGATGCGAGTTTCCCCGATTCTCTTAGAATCTATATTAAGTCATATGAATTTAAACGATTTGTATATATATGATTTGGATTTAAAATTCAAGTAAATGGTTTAATAATAATGTGAATATATACGTATATACGCATATATGGGAAAATTTGAATTTATATATATATTGAGTTTAAATTTTAAGTTGAAATAGAAATAAATAAATAAGAGATGAACTATAAAATAAAAGTAACACATAAATAAAATCTAACAATAAAATAAAATAAATATTTAAGCTAGAAATAAATTAGTTAAAATTCAAACAACATAAATTCATTAATGTTTCAAAGTAACAAGACAAACAAATAGATATACATGAGAATAGTATGCAAATATGAAGACAAGTAAACAAAAGCTTGTATAGGAAGAACTAAATACATAAGTTAAGTTGATAACAACTAAAACAAAACATTTATGTACATATACATAACATAACTAAAACTACTTTATATCTATATCTATATTCATGAAAGTATCTATGTATAAACAAATGAAGACAAGAATGTAAACTGAAATAGAAACATTTGTACTCACTGATATCATATCAGCCACCAAGTAAACCAGGCAAGTCAACAAACAAAGTAAAATATATATGTACAATCTGAAATGTAAATGAATAAATATGAGTACCTTGGCATTAAATGCTAGCACAAGGATGTTTCATTTGCAGCCACCAAATATCTTCGACTTTATACAATAGCAAGTTGTATCACCTGTAAACGAATGAAAGAAAAATAAACAAATGTTTATGTACAAACATAATTAATGCTAGCACCCAACACAATCACCTCAGCCTCCATACGAAAAATATTAGCTGCCAAAACAACATTTCAGCCTATAAAAAGGAAAAAGATCTCACTGGTAATTTGTACAAATTCTTATCAACTTGTACAAGTAATAATATTACCCTGTCTACTTCATTTCTTATGTATATTATCTTCATCTCAGTTCGTTTCTTCAAGCTATGAAAATCTGAAAATGAACACCATCTAAAACTTAAAACAAAACTTCAAACTCAAACAACAATCAACTTAATTCAACCAGAGATCAAAGAGAAGGCTTCATTTTGTAATTTCCAGCCTGTGTCAACATGAAGAGAAGCTCTGTTTTCTTCTGCAAATCAAAGTGAGTAACAGATGTTTTCATTTATTTGTAAGATAGGAATTTGTTGCCTTTACATCTGTGAATAACTGTTTGTATAAGTATGGATTCTTTGAGTGGATTTGAATGATGGAAGTGTTTGTTCTCAGGTTGATCTTCGTATATGCCCTCTGTTTTAACCTTCCAAACACAAGACTTTTATTTCAAAAATGTTTCCCACTTGTTCTATTTACTGATTGGACTTAAGTTTCAAACCAAAACTATTTGTTATAGCCTATAGTCAAAACTTAAAATTCATTTAAGTTCGAACAACTTGTTAACATCCTTGGAAATCAAGAAAACTGGAAAAGCTTTAAATAAGTGAAGAATTGAAACTTCTTGATTTATGGATTCAGATAGGCAACTTGAATTCATACACCTGAATATGATTTTTAAAACTTAAATCATAACTTTTAGTGTTAGGATTTAAGAGCAGTTCAACTTTGTATTATAAACGTTGTTTGGTCAAACTCCGGCGTGATGGTGAACTGGGGTAGTCGAGGTTGTTCGAAGTGGTAGACGAGCCTACGGGGTTGCTAGGAAAAATGAGCGGAGTTGATGGAAGCGATGGTGGCGAAGGCGGCAAGCATCTAAAGTCTGGAAACCTAATTTTGGACAAGGCTCAGTTTTCGAATCGTTCGTCGCCATCGTTCGACCGAGTGCAACCGGTCGTTGGTGGTTGGAAGTGGGGTGTCAGATGAGGTCGTGGCCGGAATTTCGTGGCCACCGGTGGTCGAGGCGGCGAGGACAAGTGGATTGACAGGTTTCAGTTGAAATTGGGTTTGCGTTTCCAGGTTTCGAGTTAAATGCTCGATTTTGATTTCGTAACAATTTTGAGTTTTGGGTTAATTGAATCGATTCTGGTGATCGACGATGGTGCTCCGGTGGCCTCGACATCGATCGCAGATGATCGACGTGCGTGTGCACGTGCACGCGAAGGTTTGGGTATCGGCTGCTGTTTGAAGTTTTGGGGAAGAAGTATCGGCTTGGAAATTTCTTCGGGGTCGTCTCGAGTTCGTGCTCGAGTTGATCAAGTGAATGGCTCGAAGAAAAGGAATGGTGCACGAATCTGCTTGAAACATTGTTTTAAAGTTTTAATCAAAACAAGTTAACAGATATAAAGATGGGCTCGGGTTTGTTAACTTGTACCAGGTTTTGAAAAGAACCAGAATAAGAAATTTAATTTTAAAATAAAGTGTATTAATTACATTTTCATATAAATATATTTAAACAAGTAATAAGGTATGATAAATGGGATATCATCGATTTCCTAAATTTTTAAATAATTAAAGAACAATTACTTAGGAAAGAAAAAAAAAGAGTAATTAAAAGATACTGGAGGTAATTTAAGGGGAAATACTGGATGGAGTTAATTAAAGAATTTCTTTATAAAAGTAAATCAAAGCTAATTACTTTATTGAAGATTAAATCTTTTTGGGTAATTACAGGGGTAATAAATTAATAAAATTTATTAAGGATTTATTATTGAAGTAATTAATTAAGAATAATAAATCAAAGCATTAACCATAAATTAAAAGTAAATTAACACATGATTACAGAATAATTTATCAAAATGATTCGAAATTCATTTATATTAATTAACCAAGATTAGTAATTTATTCATAAGTAATTAATCTAATTTGAATAAATCAGATAATTAACTGACCTTACTTATGAATATTTGGATTTGATTGGATGATTGAATTGTTTGATATTTCCTGATCTGTAATGCTTTGTGAGATATTCTGATTTATGTGTAATCTTTACTGCAGTTTATTTATCTGAAATTTATATATATCCGTGATCTGTGCATGAAAGATAAGCGATATAGTTTATATCGTTTATCAACTATATCCTGTATTCTGATATGTGATGATTCATTGAGTTGCACTACTGAGTGAAACCCCTGGACTACACCTTTACACACACAAATATGGATTTCACGTGGAAATCGGTTAAGTCACAGATAATGTAAATTTGATATTTTTGAAATTGAAATTTTAATTTCAATTGATTTTGAAATTTGAAATTCGGGTTTAAAGTGAAAAGCTTTTGAAATAGAATTTCAAAGATAAAAGCTATTTTGAATAACTTAATCGAGTTTTGAAAATTTAAATAATTGGATTTAAATTTGAATTCAAGTTTGGAATTGAATCCTATGATTTGAAACTAGGGATTAAAAATGTTATAAATGTGTTTATCTAAAGTTAAACCATTTAAAAGTATAATTTTGAGAATTTGGATTTCAACTCGTATGAATGAATCAGATTTTCTGAAATGAAACTGTTTGTTTTCAAAAGAATAAAAGCTTTCATGTAAGAAATGAAATTCCAGTTTAATTAAAGGAATTTCAATATTGAAGTGAAAATGGTTTTCCAAGTTATGAATGAATTGTTTTGAAAAGCTATGATTTGAATCTGTTTATTTTTAACAGATTTAAAATAATGATTGGTTTAAATCATTTGAAATGGGATTGTTTTGAAAACTGTAAGTTAAATCTTTGATTTGAAGATTTAACGAGTTAATCAAATTGAAATGGAAATTAATTTGGAAAATCTGTGAATGAATCTTTTGTTTAAAAGATTAAAGTGTGGATACTGTTTAAACCGTAAAGGTTGAATCTTTTTGTTTAAAGATTTAAAAAATGGTAATCGATTGAAACCATTTGAAAAGAAAGTTTTGGGTAATAAATTGTGACTTGATTGAAATCCCATATCCATATGTTTTTAAATATTTCGCGCACTATTCGGTTTAGCCGGGAGAGGACTTTTGGGTCGTATAACCCATTCCGAATATGTGATACGTCGTATATGGATAGCATTTGAAGACCGGTGTTGAAGACCGGATATTTTTGAAAACGGAAGGATTACCGTCGAGTTACTCTGCATCGGCTGATCCCCGATATAGAGGTTTTATCATCCTTAGTGACGGGAAGTCCAGACGTGATTGGAAATTATCCGGATTTGCAAGGGCTTCGTGAGAAGTGCCTTCGGTTCTGTTCGATCCCGGAACAGACTTGTATGGATTGTGTGTCTGACGTTACAATTTGAGATATAAAGCCGATTTCTTTCAAATACATTTCTGTTGGTGGCGGAGAATTTATTCTCTTAGCTTAACACCCTTCTCTGAGACGTACGAGCTCAGAGGTTATGTAGTTGAAATTTATCAGCGATATACCCCAATTTGGTAATGTGGCATGCTGAGTGTTGCTGTGTGATGATCAGTGTTTGATCATTTGTGATGTGATCATTTGCTTGATCATTTATCTTTGTGATCATAGGTTGATCATCTGTTGACCCGAAGCATGGCTTTTTGAGAAAGCGTAGCTTTGTGGACGAGACTTCGTCGAGCCTCACACCCCGGAAATGGTCGAAACAGGAATGTTGCGGCAAGGTTATGAGGGTCGCGCCCTTTAGGGTATGTCATTTCCTTCTGGAAAAGGGTGGTATCATGGTATGGAGCCCAGATACTTACTCATGTGGATACACCTTCTTTATGATGTGTGATGATGGTTACGAGCGCTCGGATAAAGGTCCCAAAGGACCGGGTGATGGCATATTCATGAGTTACCTGTTACAGGGGTAACCCGGCCTTATTTGGCAGAGAGCAGTTTGTCTCTCGGGACGTCCAGCCAGAGGCGATCCCAATCGGCAGGAGGAAAGGAAGTTCCTTAGCCTGACCATTTGTTGGAAAATCCAAAGAAACAATACGCGACGTGTACGGTTTTAGTTGTATTACCTGCTATGGAATGTGGCGGTAACCTGCTATTGAACATAGTAGCTATAGTAGGCATACGATACTGGTCGTATGTTGGCTAAGATTAATATTATACTTTCGAAATGTTTTCTGCACTATGCACTAATAATAATATCCAATTGATTTTGCGTAGTAAGCATCTTTGACTATCATAAGAAGAAATCTCCTCCAAGTCTGCGTTTGCATTGTGTGTGTGGTGGGAGGTCTTATGGTAGTTTCATTTTCCAAAAGCATTGCGGATTTCAATGTTTAAAAGCCTTTTGTGTTTGTTTAAAGATAAACTGTTTTTGTTGCTCACACCAGTCCCATGACTGATCCGGAGTTTATTGTTCCTTTCCTAAACTCTGGGTGCTCATAATTTTCCACACGAGCAGTCTAGAGTTGGGTTTCTTTTCAGATATTCAGGTTTAGTAGATTATCTGGAGCTAGTTCATTCATCGGAGTTGCTTATCTTGGAGTTGTGGATTCATTCTTGTCCGAAGATCATTTTGGAGTTATCACTTCTATTGATATTGTTCCGCTGCTGTTGTTATCTTTTCTTTTCCGCTGTTATTTCTTGTATCTCTGATATTGTTGTATCATATCGATATCATTGTTGTATATCATTCTGGATATTGTATTCATTGGAGTTGTATATGATATCATTGATTTCTTTTTCTTCCGCTGTGTTATTTACTTAATTGTGTTATAGCTCCGGCGAATCGGATTTGAACGGTCGAATCTGCGGCATTCTAGTACAATGTGAAGTATGGATGTTGATTTTCGAGCGGGCAAAACCCGAGTCGTTACATATATACAAGTACATTATCGACTAATATACATGAATACATATCGTTCTATACAATGACAAGACTACTACAGAATGACACCGACAACTTCAGAAGATGTGAAAAGTCTTCGAATCCTGAACAGCAACTCAAAGAAGAAAATCTACAACCTGAAATAACTCGGGTCTGACCCGAGTATTACATTCAAAAGAAAATAATACCCAGGTCAGTCTAATTCAAACCAGTTTATTAGTGCATATAGGCAGTAATAATTTAAATAGACGACAGTCACAGAAATCTCGTATATCCAACTCCTCGATAAGAGAATCGGATAACGGCAGATATAACACTGAACAGTGTTAAACAAAAAAACAGCAAATCCAAATCAAATTTTCGGTGTGGCTGCAGTACACGCACGCGTGCACTGCCTCGCCACTACCGCGATGAAATACACGAAAGCTCAATGAAAATCACAAACAAATGGCACCATCTCGAGATCAAGTTCGAGTTGTACGACTCAAACTCAACTGGACAGTGCTATCGTAAAACATAAATGCAGCAACCAAGAGTATAGCCTCAATGATGAGGAGAAAGTGAAGATTCAAAAATCAATACCACTGCCTCAATAGTTATAATGCAACTGGTCTGGGAAGCAAGTACGCCCCAAACCAAATAAGAGCAAAACTTCAACAAAGTCAACACTACTACAAGCAACTCAGAGGATCAAGTACAGAGAAACCAGAATGCAAGCGGTATCACTGCAACTTGAACCGGACTTCGAATTATACAATGCTGTGAAGATAACCAGTGCACGACAGCCAATATATACAATAAGCACATATAGCTGTGAAGTACACAAACAAATCCAAATGCCAAATGAAGACAACAACATCAGGTGTACCGGATCAGGTGACAAACATGCACAGGCAAAGACTGCCCACATGATGCAGTAAAATAATAAGTACAACCTGAACAATAGTGAAACAGAGGTGGCAACAAGGAACTACAGCACAACCAGGCTAACAAACTCAATACAACATGACAGTAAGATGGCCCAGTGACGACATGGATGATCCAGACCACAAAGTCAAGTTGTGGAAAGGAATTAAGCAACTTAAATGCAACAGTAACTCGACAGAGTGTACATGACTTTAACTACAGACACAAGATCGAACCAACATCTCAAGCAACAGGGCCGGACCCAAAATAATGCAACATTAAGTGAATACAACTACAGGTAAACAACATGATGCAGCAACCTATAAGTATAGTGAATAGTGCAGTCATCAGACAATGTAAGCCTCAAATGAGCATGGTTCAAAACAAATGCAAAATGAGGTAGTGAATGCAGACACAACATCCATGAAGACCACAATACTTGAAACAGTGGCATTCCAGAAAAATCAGACTCGACAAGGTTCATAAATACAACTCACTAATCAATGAACCAGACTCGAGTGTTAGTGATGTACACATGACTACAGAATGCAAAGACAACTGCTGGAATGAGTGCATAGTGCATACATGAACAACAGTACAAGTCAGGAAATATGATGATCAAAAGATGAAGCAGACAAGTGCACCATTAATATAACAATACAGCAATGAACCAAACAAGTCATAAACATGAAGACTACAAGGAAACAGAGCTACAAAGTATATGCAGTGGCAACAAGGTGCCGCAAGTTCAAAACAACTTCGAAATTAATATCGAAAGCAATTGCAAAAACCAACATAATTAATTCAAGACAGTAGCTATTAGACACTGTAATTACATGAACTATATTTATCAAGTCAATCCACTCATATATGCATACACACAAACATATTTGTGTATATGCACACATATGCAGAACAGGTGACAGTGCAAGCCCGACACTTTTACAAAAATCAAACAGCAAGCAGCAATCAGACGAACCGAGTATACTACAGAAATGATAGACTGCAGTTCCAATTCAAAGTGGGACGAGCAGTGAATTTGTTTCGAAATCAATGCCAACAATTCAAAGAAATTAATTCAAGTCGAAACCGTGATGAACAAGGAATCCACTAAGTCAGATTTCAAAACTGGAGTTGTCCCAAAATCAAAGAAATGCCGAAATCACATAGACAAAAATCAATATCATGGAAATTTATATGTTTGAACAATAACGAGCCAAGGCAAATGACTGCAATATTTCAACAACTACAGATGATTAACATCGGGTCAAAACAATGCCGAAGTCATGGAAATTTCAGAGTAAGGAATCGAGCAATTAAAACATCAAAACCCTGGCTACCATGAAATCAATTAAAGCCGAAGGAACAACAAAACAACTCGATACTTCGGCAATTCGATTTAAAATGGTCAACGTCGAAACCACTAATTATCAGATAAAATCGAACGAAGTCGAAGTCGACAAAACCAAATTTTTCACAATAAAACCCATAGATCAAAGTTAACCAGAAACGAACGAAAACCAACAGGGTCGGGGAATTAGATGTGAGCTTTCACTCACCTCTGTCGAAGAGAAGACGAGCATGGCAAACCCCTTCAAGCGACGTCAATTCAAAGTCTCGAAGCCCTAAATCGCCAGGACGAGACCGCCATTATTTCGTTTCTTAGACCTAGGGTTTTCTCGAATGAACGAAAAAAGAAAAAGGGTTGGGTATACGAAAATGAAGGAGAGATCAAAGGGACGGTTTTCTTTAGTTAGATATCACGGCAGAAACAAGTATGGGCCACAATATTCTTTTTCTTTCAAGCCCACTACAATCCTTACAAAATTTATAAAAGGAATTTCAAATCGATTTAAACCGCAATAGCAATTAACCAACGATTTTAATCGTCATTTGACGATGATCAGATAATTGCGAAATCTCGGGTTGTTACAGACTCCCCTCCTTAAAGAAATTGCGTCCACGCAATCATAGGGAATAAATGGATAAAAGGTAACAACCAAAAGAGCATGGCAATGTCGGATGTATAAGCAAAGCAAGTGTCAGCAGGGGAAGTATTAGAAATGAAATCAAAAGGTTCGACTGATTCAAATCAAAAGAATCAACATCGTGGGGATTAAGGAATCAAAATCAGACGACTGTCTAAAGCAAGAATCAATCGAGTTCCAGCAACTAAAAGAGAAGGAAAAACAGAGCAGAAATCCCATACAGAGCACGAATTTAATGTGAGTAAATCAAATTACTCACCTGAATCGCCAGAGAAAAAGACGAAGCTCAAATCTCAAAAGTCGCAAATATTCAATCATCAAAACGATAATTGAATTTTTCAAATCGCAATTATTTACTTGTCTTAAACGATAATCAGAAGACAAAACAAATATCTGATTATCTCATACGATAGTCAGAAAACAAATATTCAATCACCAACAACGATAATCAAATTTCTCAAATCAACAAATATTCGATTATCGCAACGATAATCAAATTTCAAATTCAACAAATATTTAATTATCAAAAGCGATAATTAAATCTCAAATAAGCAAATATTTAATTATCAAAAGCGATAATTAAATCTCAAATCAGCAAATATTTAATTATCTAAAGCGATAATTAAATCTCAAATCAGCAAATATTTAATTATCTAAAGCGATAATTAAATCTCAAAGCAACAAATATTTAATTATCTAAAGCGATAATTAAATCTCAAAGCAACAAATATTTAATTATCTAAAGCGATAATTAAATCTCAAATCAGCAAATATTTAATTATCAAAAGCGATAATTAAATCTCAAATCAGCAAATATTTAATTATCAAAAGCGATAATTAAATCTCAAATCAGCAAATATTTAATTATCTAAAGCGATAATTAAATCTCAAAGCAACAAATATTTAATTATCTAAAGCGATAATTAAATCTCAAAGCAACAAATATTTAATTATCTAAAGCGATAATTAAATCTCAAATCAGCAAATATTTAATTATCAAAAGCGATAATTAAATCTCAAATCAGCAAATATTTAATTATCAAAAGCGATAATTAAATCTCAAATCAGCAAATATTTAATTATCTAAAGCGATAATTAAATCTCAAATCAGCAAATATTTAATTATCTAAAGCGATAATTAAATCTCAAAGCAACAAATATTTAATTATCTAAAGCGATAATTAAATCTCAAAGCAACAAATATTTAATTATCTAAAGCGATAATTAAATCTCAAATCAGCAAATATTTAATTATCTAAAGCGATAATTAAATCTCAAATCAGCAAATATTTAATTATCTAAAGCGATAATTAAATCTCAAATCAGCAAATATTTAATTATCTAAAGCGATAATTAAATCTCAAAGCAACAAATATTTAATTATCTAAAGTGATAATTAAAGGCAACAAATATCCGATTATCGAAAACGATAATCAGAACTCATATCAACAAATATCTAATTATCACAACCGATAATTAGAAACAACAAATATCTGATTATCAAAAACGATAATCAGAGCTCATATCAACAAATATCCAATTACCTGCAGATAATTGGAAACAACAAATATCTAGAAATCAATTAAGAAGACTAGAAAATCAACATAAAAGCTTGGATCGATCCCATCAGATGGCGAGTTTTTAATTCGCCGCACGTGCAACAACAAATGGCCGAAGCCTACCAAGTTCTCAACATAATTTTGGCGCCCAACAAATGACCCGAAGGTCCAACATATGACCCGAAGGTCTAGTACTGGTATTTGACCCGAAGGTCCAACATATGACCCGAAGGTCCAACATAGTGGCTCGAAAGCACACGAAAACATCAAATATTTCAATTAACGAGTCCAGAATTAACCAAAATAGTAAACGCACATGTCCCATAACCACGAGTTTTACTAAATTGTTTAATTCTCTTCATCGTTTCCTTGAAAGTGTAGAATCATCAAAACAACAGATATTCAATTAACGAGTCCGGAATTAACCGAAATAGTAAAAGTGTGGTTCCATACTCCGCACTTTTGCTAAATCATTTAAATCACTTCATCGTTTCCTTGAAAGTGCACAATTGTGTATTTTGTAAAAATACACTTTACATTCTCAAACGGACAAGTCCGGAATTAAGCGAATCAGTAAAAGAAAGGGGTCATAGTCCTCGATTTTGCTGAAACGTTTAAATCGCTTCCTCATTCTTTTGAAATCGCAAACTGTAAAATTTTTGAAAACAATTTTATTTATTTTGTAAAAATAACAATTCGCATTCTCAACTGAACAAGTCCGGAGTTAAGCGAAACAGTAAAAGAAAGGGGTCATAATCCTCGATTTTGCTGAATCGTTTAAGTCGCTTTCTCATTCTTTTGAAAACGCAAACTGCTAAAATTTTATAAAACAATTTTCATTCTAAAACGATTTTCCAATCACGTGATTAAAACAACAATATTAGTAACAATTTCGATAAGGAAATTGTACTTCTCAAAATACCGTAAAAACGGTCACAAATCAGTATTGCGGAATAACCGCTTGAAAATCCACTTTTAAAATTTTGGCTTTTACTGAAGTCAAAGCGACAGAAATTTTAAAACATCAAATATCTCATCAAAGGATTCACATCAAAATGTGACATCAGTGAATTTTCATTTATTAAAATTGTCAACAAAATACCGTGCCTCAAAAATTCAGCATTGGTGTAAAAAGTCCGTTATAAAAATAACGGCAACAAAATACGTATCATAACCAAGCATCGGTTCAACGTAAAATAATTGCAATAACGTGCAATTTATATTTTTTCACGTACTACAGAATGAACAAAGAATCATTCAAATGTATCTTCAATGAAGATAATTTACAACAGCAAAAATCTAATCAATAGATGATTAGTACTAAAAGAAAGCCAGCGGAAATTTCAACAAAGTCACATATCTGCAATTTCTTCGAATCCTCAATTTGGATTCGAAATTCTCAAAGAAACAAAATAATTACAGCTATGTAAACAACAAATGAAATTCATATCAATTTCGTATTTTGATTTTTAAATCAAAAGATTATCAGTTTTACTCAGCGAAGACAGTTTCACTGTTTTCGCTGCGCACTCTGATAAACAGAACACAAATCAATCAAATCATCAGAACACAATTTCACTATTATTTTTAAATAAAGATATTTTAAAAATTTCATCCAAATTTCAAAACTTTAGTTTTGACTCAAACATAATTAAAACGTCGACCAATAGTTGTAACATATGTTACATCCGAGTTAAGTTTTATATTATGCCCATAAACCCCAAGCTCTGATACCAACTGTGACGCCCCACCTCTATGCTCATAATAACAAAGAGTATTAAAAGAAATACTGTCTATTATTACGAAGAATAAGGCTGGATACGAGCGACCATCCGTAGTTGACCTTACACTAATATTGGTTATCTCGATAGGAGTGGTATATACTTTTACTTTTTCATTTATCATTTATTTACTCCCATCGACACACCCAATTATCAGTATAAAACAAACTACGATAGTTCATAATAGTTTAGGACATTAGATATAACAATAACACAGATAATACAAATGCGGAACACAGATAAAACAAAAGTCTCATATATATATAACTGATGTCAGTTAATACATAGTTGACACAATACATATGATACAACTACAACTGTCGACTCTAGAAGTTATATATACAAGTACATTATCGACTAATATACATGAATACATATCGTTCTATACAATGACAAGACTACTACAGAATGACACCGACAACTTCAGAAGATGTGAAAAGTCTTCGAATCCTGAACAGCAACTCAAAGAAGAAAATCTACAACCTGAAATAACTCGGGTCTGACCCGAGTATTACATTCAAAAGAAAATAATACCCAGGTCAGTCTAATTCAAACCAGTTTATTAGTGCATATAGGCAGTAATAATTTAAATAGACGACAGTCACAGAAATCTCGTATATCCAACTCCTCGATAAGAGAATCGGATAACGACAGATATAACACTGAACAGTGTTAAACAAAAAAACAGCAAATCCAAATCAAATTTTCGGTGTGGCTGCAGTACACGCACGCGTGCACTGCCTCGCCACTACCGCGATGAAATACACGAAAGCTCAATGAAAATCACAAACAAATGGCACCATCTCGAGATCAAGTTCGAGTTGTACGACTCAAACTCAACTGGACAGTGCTATCGTAAAACATAAATGCAGCAACCAAGAGTATAGCCTCAATGATGAGGAGAAAGTGAAGATTCAAAAATCAATACCACTGCCTCAATAGTTATAATGCAACTGGTCTGGGAAGCAAGTACGCCCCAAACCAAATAAGAGCAAAACTTCAACAAAGTCAACACTACTACAAGCAACTCAGAGGATCAAGTACAGAGAAACCAGAATGCAAGCGGTATCACTGCAACTTGAACCGGACTTCGAATTATACAATGCTGTGAAGATAACCAGTGCACGACAGCCAATATATACAATAAGCACATATAGCTGTGAAGTACACAAACAAATCCAAATGCCAAATGAAGACAACAACATCAGGTGTACCGGATCAGGTGACAAACATGCACAGGCAAAGACTGCCCACATGATGCAGTAAAATAATAAGTACAACCTGAACAATAGTGAAACAGAGGTGGCAACAAGGAACTACAGCACAACCAGGCTAACAAACTCAATACAACATGACAGTAAGATGGCCCAGTGACGACATGGATGATCCAGACCACAAAGTCAAGTTGTGGAAAGGAATTAAGCAACTTAAATGCAACAGTAACTCGACAGAGTGTACATGACTTTAACTACAGACACAAGATCGAACCAACATCTCAAGCAACAGGGCCGGACCCAAAATAATGCAACATTAAGTGAATACAACTACAGGTAAACAACATGATGCAGCAACCTATAAGTATAGTGAATAGTGCAGTCATCAGACAATGTAAGCCTCAAATGAGCATGGTTCAAAACAAATGCAAAATGAGGTAGTGAATGCAGACACAACATCCATGAAGACCACAATACTTGAAACAGTGGCATTCCAGAAAAATCAGACTCGACAAGGTTCATAAATACAACTCACTAATCAATGAACCAGACTCGAGTGTTAGTGATGTACACATGACTACAGAATGCAAAGACAACTGCTGGAATGAGTGCATAGTGCATACATGAACAACAGTACAAGTCAGGAAATATGATGATCAAAAGATGAAGCAGACAAGTGCACCATTAATATAACAATACAGCAATGAACCAAACAAGTCATAAACATGAAGACTACAAGGAAACATAGCTACAAAGTATATGCAGTGGCAACAAGGTGCCGCAAGTTCAAAACAACTTCGAAATTAATATCGAAAGCAATTGCAAAAACCAACATAATTAATTCAAGACAGTAGCTATTAGACACTGTAATTACATGAACTATATTTATCAAGTCAATCCACTCATATATGCATACACACAAACATATTTGTGTATATGCACACATATGCAGAACAGGTGACAGTGCAAGCCCGACACTTTTACAAAAATCAAACAGCAAGCAGCAATCAGACGAACCGAGTATACTACAGAAATGATAGACTGCAGTTCCAATTCAAAGTGGGACGAGCAGTGAATTTGTTTCGAAATCAATGCCAACAATTCAAAGAAATTAATTCAAGTCGAAACCGTGATGAACAAGGAATCCACTAAGTCAGATTTCAAAACTGGAGTTGTCCCAAAATCAAAGAAATGCCGAAATCACATAGACAAAAATCAATATCATGGAAATTTATATGTTTGAACAATAACGAGCCAAGGCAAATGACTGCAATATTTCAACAACTACAGATGATTAACATCGGGTCAAAACAATGCCGAAGTCATGGAAATTTCAGAGTAAGGAATCGAGCAATTAAAACATCAAAACCCTGGCTACCATGAAATCAATTAAAGCCGAAGGAACAACAAAACAACTCGATACTTCGGCAATTCG
Source organism: Allium fistulosum (assembly GCA_030737815.1). Lineage (NCBI taxonomy): Eukaryota > Viridiplantae > Streptophyta > Magnoliopsida > Asparagales > Amaryllidaceae > Allium > Allium fistulosum. Next base: position 1,358,927,207 of record CM060902.1, on the reverse strand, counting down.
ATTTAAAATGGTCAACGTCGAAACCACTAATTATCAGATAAAATCGAACGAAGTCGAAGTCGACAAAACCAAATTTTTCACAATAAAACCCATAGATCAAAGTTAACCAGAAACGAACGAAAACCAACAGGGTCGGGGAATTAGATGTGAGCTTTCACTCACCTCTGTCGAAGAGAAGACGAGCATGGCAAACCCCTTCAAGCGACGTCAATTCGAAAGTCTCGAAGCCCTAAATCGCCAGGACGAGACCGCCATTATTTCGTTTCTTAGACCTAGGGTTTTCTCGAATGAACGAAAAAAGAAAAAGGGTTGGGTATACGAAAATGAAGGAGAGATCAAAGGGACGGTTTTCTTTAGTTAGATATCACGGCAGAAACAAGTATGGGCCACAATATTCTTTTTCTTTCAAGCCCACTACAATCCTTACAAAATTTATAAAAGGAATTTCAAATCGATTTAAACCGCAATAGCAATTAACCAACAATTTTAATCGTCATTTGACGATGATCAGATAATTGCGAAATCTCGGGTTGTTACAATCGCGATACCCTCTGCCTTGGTCGCGAGCTCGATTCAAATCATCTTCGAACTGCCCCAGCCTTGCGACCTTCCAACCTGACTCTGACCCTACCATCGTTGCTTCGCGTGCCATTGCCACCAACATCGCCTCACACTCGCGCGCGCTCGCCGGAGACGAAGTCGCTGCCAATCCCTGAGTCGCCGCCATCTCACGAACGACTTTCCTCGATGCCGTTCCCATCGCCGAACGTGATTGCCTGACGTCGCCGCCTTACAATGATGATGCCGCGACTTTAGACATCGCGATGCCCTAAATCGCTACCCATGCTTGCGAGCGTCGTCGCCAACCCTAACTCCATCTCTCGCCCTTCGATCGCCTCCCCGGCCTTGCTCGCCTGAATGCCGCAGCCCTTCCCATCGCGAGCCTCCACGTCGCCCAGTCGACCCCACGCATGCTCGCGACCCCTTGCTCGAGTTTCCCCAAAGCCATTGCGAACTCTAGAACTCGAGCGACGATTAGCTGAGGAATGAAGTCGCGATTTAAATTTAAAGTGGACGGCCATTTATTTTGTCTTGCTTTGATTTTGAAAAACTGGAGAGGATTCGTTTAAATTGTTTGTTTTTAAAAGAAAAGGGAAGGGACAAGAGATCGTGCCTTTGCAGAGGAATACGTGCTTACACGATAAATTTTCATGATTCTCGGCGTGTTTTAAGGCGTAAGCACAGGGAAGACAACGTGCTGCAGTTGATTATGTTAAAAATTTAAATTTAAATCAAATTCGATTTAAAACTTCAACGCGTTTTGCAACCATACGGTCACATATCAACTCTGAAAAATACGGAATTTGAAATCCGATAATAATTCAATATCACGGACCCAATGGAACTGGTTTCGTCGAATTCCGAGACTGCGCCTCGGACGGCTATTTTTAAATATCGATTCGAACAATTAAATTCAAAACTGAGCAAAATAGTTTCAAATTCAATTCTGAAGCTTCTATTATCTTCAGTAATACCAATACGAATTTTAAAAGCTTTTCGAAATATTTTTCTTCAACTTAAAATTGAAGATTCGAATTTTTATTCAACGCTATATAGATTAAATTCTGTAATTTAACCGCCAATTTCAAAGTTATATCGGGGATTCAAATTAAATCATCGTTCAAATATTTAAAATTAATTAAATATTTTCAATTTAATTTGTTCAAAATTCTGGGTCGTTACAAACTTCCCCCCTTAAAAGAATTTCGTCCTCGAAATTACAAGTTAGGAAAAAAGGTCCTTAACTCGTCTACTATTTTTCAACATCCAATAGTTTTATCAATTTATCAAAACAAATCTTTCTATTAAAGATTCGTTATCATTCAACTAACCTTCCACTTTAATTACAAGTTTCAAACAACATTGTTTTCTTTCAATTCAAATTTAAATTCAAATTTAAACTTTAAACTTTCAAAATTTTCTTAAAAATTTTCTAACACACTAAATTTCCGAAAAATTTCGCCAGCGTCTCCTTTGCGCGGCTAATACGGTACGACTACAAAACGTCCATACGGACTCTCAAATTTCAAAAAGAAAAAGAAAAACCAAGCGGCTAGACAAGAAATCATCAAATTTCATATTGAAATTTAAATACTTACCCTTTTGTTGAGCAATTCAAATTTATCTTTGCAATTCAATTCCAATTCCTTTATTACACCTGTATATCCTACTAGCCATAATATCTAGTTACAACATTCAAACTATTTTGCACATTCAATTACAAAAATTTTCAATATTGCTTCTTATACCTTTTTTACCTCACTGTTGAAGTTACACTTTATTCATTTTCATTCAATTTTATATTCAAATTTCTATTCGAATTCAATTTCTATCTTATATTCTGAATATTGAATTTTTATCGATTAGCTTTCATTTACAACTGCTTATTTTAGATTAGTTTCAATTACTAATTCATTTCTAATTCTAATCCACTTTATTCAAATTTGTTTTAAACATTCAGTTTCAATTCCAGTTTTATTCACTTTTGTTCGCTCCCAAAATTTATTTACAATTCACTATTTTGGTTTATAACCACTTATATTAAACTGGATTTCAATTCGAATTCAATTTACATTCATGTACTTGCAATTGCAAATTGATTCATTCATTCACAATTTTATTTTCATAATTCAATACTCAATTCCAGAGTCTTTTCAACCTTTTCAAAACCATTTTGAAAACAATTCAAATTATCCTTTGAATTTTCTAAAACAAAATCCAAATTTTCCAAACAACTTTCATTTAAAACAATCGGCAGCAATTCCTCTTTTGGAAACCCGAAAATGAACACCAATGATGCCGCGGTCATCATCGAAGTTATTTTCTAGCGACCGAAAAGAGTTTAGAGCTTTTATCCTTCCAAAATGCTTTTCAAAACCTTTGAAATTCATTTTCAAATCAAAAAGATTTAAATTTTCCAAATCTCCAAAATTTTCAAATTCTTTTCAAAACATTTCCAAAACTTCTCTGGAATTCCGTTTTAAATTATAAGTCACAATTATAATTTATATTCTCAAATTTCATTTATATGTGAATTTATTTCTTAACTTTGGAGTTACGATTTGAATTTCTTATTCCATTTCATACAATAATGATAACTTTCAATATTATCACTTTCCTAACAAACAAGCATCCATATACTATGATAATTCATAGAAAATTATTTCTTTTCTATACAAAAATAGTTTTGGTTAAAATTATTTCATTTACCCTATTTTAAAACAATACTGTGTCGGTTTATCTTGTTTAAGAGTTTAGAAACCCCTATCGATTACAGTTAGCTAGACTGCACCGACCAGAATCTATAAACAATCAACCGATAAGTCAACACAATACAAAACAATATTATATTCAATAACAAATACGCGCTCATATCTATTATTACACTCAAACTCATTCTAGAGTACTACTGACTCTATCTCTAATGAGTAACACCCAACAGAGCAGGGTTGTCGCTTAACCATATGCTCTGATACCACCTGTAAAGACCCGCAAATCCGTCTTCCGAAAACCCGACACTGCTATGTCCACTGTAGCAATTGTCGAACAATCGGATGGCGGAAACGCGAACTTAAATGTTTAAAAGAAGAGGCAGAAGAAAAGACAGAAGAAAAAGAAAGAAGAAAAGAGAAGAAGAAGAAAGAAGAACAACAGAACAACATCAGATACAGAAACAATATCAGAATCTTACACATCGCAGCGGAACAATATATAATAAATAAACACTAGTCTTTTAAAACAAAGAGCTATATCAGTTTATACATACATCAATCCAAATGTCATGGCCCGCAAATCCGTACCTCTTGATTAACCACTAATCTCCATTGATTAACTCAAAATGAACGGGAATACGAACTATGATGGTTTAAGAAGGAGGAAAAGGTAGAAGAAGAAGAAAAGAAAGAAGAAGAAGAGGAGAAGAAGAAAGAAGAACAACAGAACAACATCAGATACAGAAACAATATCAGAATCTTACACATCGCAGCGGAACAATATATAATAAATAAACACTAGTCTTTTAAAACAAAGAGCTATATCAGTTTATACATACATCAATCATCATAGTCAATATACAACTCAATACAAAAATGGACAGTTATATAAACTTGTCCTCATACAGAATACACAGCGGAATAAATAATATCAGATACAAATACTACATCTCGTCATCCAGCTTGCTTCCAAAGCTCCAGAATATCCTAATAACATAACTCTAGGCTGCCCGTGTGGAAATTGGTGGGCACCCAGAGTTTAGAAGGGAAACAATAAACTCCGAGTCAGTCATGGTGACTGGTGTGAGATCGTAAAACAGTTTATCTTTAAAACAACAAGAAGATTTAAAGTTAATTCGCAATGTTTTTGGAAAATGAAACTACCATAAGACCTCCCGCCACACACACAATGCAAACGCAGACTTGGAGGAGATTTCTTCTTATGATAGTCAAAGATGCTTACTACGCAAAAATCAAATTCTTTTTGATATTATTATTAGTGCATAGTGTAGAAAACATTTCGAAAGTAGAATATTAATCTTAGCCGACATAGGTACCATTATAGTATGCCTACTATAGCTACCATATTAAATGGCAGGTTCTACAACTAAAACCGTACAAGGCTCGTATTGTTTCTTTGGATTTCCAACGAATGGTCAGGCTAAGGAACTTCCTTTTCCACGATGGGTACGTCCCTGGAATAGACGACCCGAGAACCTAACGTTACGGTTAGATCTCTGCCAACACAAGGCCGGGTTACCTCTGCAAAAATAGGTAACTACTGACATGCGTATGCCATCCCCCGATCGTCACCGATCTTCCCGAGGATCCCCGATTCGCAACAACCACAAAGTAATAAATTTGCAGCAACCACAGAGGTTAAGTATCTGGGCTCCATACCATGATACCACCTTTATCCAGAAGGAATGACATACACTAAGGGGCGTTACTCCCTAGAACCTTGCCGCATCCTTCCTGTTTTGACCATTTCCGGGGTGTGAGGCTCGACGAAGTCTCGTCCACAAAGCTACGCTTTCTACAAAGCCATGCTTCGGGTCAAACAAAATGATCAACCTATGATCACAAAGATATAAGATCAAACAAATGATCATATCGCAAATGATCAAACACTGATCATTTCACAGCAACACTCAGTATGCCACGTTACCAAATTGGGAGTATATTGCTGATAAATTTCAACTACATAACCTCTGAGCTCGTACGTCTCAGAGAAGGGTGTTAAGCTAAGAGAATAAATTCTCCGCCACCAACAGAAATGTATTTGAAAGAAATCAGCTTTATATCTCAAATTGTAACGTCAGACACACAATCCATACAAGTCTGTTCCGGGATCGAACAGAACCGAAGGCACTTCTCACGAAGCCCTTGCATATCCGGATAAATTTCTAATCACGTCCGGACTTCCCGTCACTAAGGGTGATAAAACCTCTAAATCGGAGATCAGCCGATGTAGAGTAACTCGACGGTAATCCTTCCGTTTTCAAAAATATCCGGTCTTCAACACCGGTCTTCGAATGCAATTCGTAACGACGTATCACATATTCGGAATGGATTATACGACCCCATGGTCCTTTCCCGGCTAACCCGAATAGTGAGCGATTTCTCAAAAATAAGTGTGGCATTCAAATTCATCCAATTCACAACAAATACCTATTTAAAGGTAAATATTGATAGTCGGTTATTTAACTATCAATAAGGATGCGCAACATCATCAGATTCCAAATAATTTTCCAAATTATTTCATCTTCAAAAATATCTTTATTAGATATATAATTTTCACACTTAACCATTTGAAAACAATTTCAAATCAATTTCCATATTTCATTTTATCTTTGAAGATAAAATCTCAAAACAGTTCATTTCATATTGGAAAAGCATTTCCATACTTATTTAAAAATAAGTAATTCACAAATCATTTATTTTCAACATTTGAAAATATTCGATATACTTAAATAAATGTTAAGTATATATTCATTCTTTAAGGAAATCATTTCTATAACACATTTATCTGAGTTAAAACGAATGTTACGTAAAACATCGTTACGACGACTCAAAATCACTAGTATAGGGATTCAGATTTTGATAGATATATAAATACCAATACTATATCAAAACATTTCCTTTCGGAAATCATTTACTATAACAACAGTGTTATAGTCCATCATTTCCTTATTCCTCGAAAACGTCTATTTCAACAAGAACTATTGAAATCTATGCTTTCGATTTCATAATACATTTTAAAACTTCTTTAAAACGTTTAACTTCATTTTTTTTAATATCACTTCTTCAAAAATAAATCCATTTTACTTAACAATATATTCACTGTCCAAAACCGTGAATATAATTCACTTAACCAAATTTCACTATTTTCTACACATTTTATTTCAAGAATTATCCACTATCCAAAATCGTGGATAAAATTCCCTTAATAACCTTCTATATTAAATTCATCAAATTTGATTGATTTTCGAATTTATAAAACAACGTTTATAAATTCACCTTTTTATATTTTATAACAACTTTGGCTTATAAATCTTCCTTTTTATTACTTCGATCAATATTCCATTTAAAAGCAAAAGCTCAATTTATAAGTAAATTCCTTATAATCTTTTATTTTACAATTCCATTCATTTTATAACTTCATACTTTATAAATCTATAAACTTCAAACTTTATAAATCTATAAACTTCAAACTTTATAAATCTATAAACTTCAAATCTTCACAATTTATAATTCTATAAATTTCCTATCTTTCAAATTTATAATTTTATAAATTTTCTATCTAACACTTATAAAAACTCGTTTTAAATTCCAATAATCTTAATTGATAAATATCAATTTTGTACATCTTTTATATACATCGTTTTAATAATTCAAAATTTTCCATTTAAAACCATTTTATAAATTTCTTAACCATTTATTTCAAAAGAAATTACCTTTTGGTTATAATTCACAAATCTTAACTTTTATAACTTTAAAATCTGAACGTTTATTTATTAATTCAAAAATTAAATAAAACGTCTACTTTCAAAAATCACTTTAAAATCCTTCTAAAGTAAAAGTCGTTATTTTTAAAACTTGAATCCGATGATGCAACAGCACCAATTAGTCAATCACAACATCAAACATCATATATCAACATATGATAACAGAATATACATCAATATCTGTAAATAAATAAATACTAATGAAGAATCCAGTTGGATCCCTCCAACCTGTTTCCCTGCATCCAAAGACGTTAGCACAATACCAATTCCACTTCGAGGTGGAATATCGCGGTATATGGGTTTTTATAATATATCCGGTTACTAACGGCGCAATAGGGTCTCATCCGCTATACGAGGCGGGAAATCAATCAATCCAATATATACATATGCCAATATGTATATATTGCTATATATATAGATATATCCTACTATATCTAATATCAACAATCCAAACAGATAATCAAACAATAACTGAAAATTCCACTTTTCAATTTGAGTGAGAAAATCTCACCTTAGCATTTAATTTGCCATCCATTTCTTTTTCGGCTCGATTTCCTCGATTTTTAACCTTGTATAAACAAATTACGATTTCATTAATATTCGAATTAAATTGAATAATCGATTTTCGTTAAATTTATTTCCTTAACCAAAAATTTTACTTTAACAAATTTTCCTTTTAAAACAGAAATCTTTTAGTAACTTAAAATAATAAATCAAATTAATTACCCTAATACCTTATTTTAAAATAACAAGCATATCTAAAATGTGTGTTTATTTTATTTTCTTGAAACTTCATATATACTTATATTTATATTATTATTTCCTGTGTATACATTATATTTTATTTTTTTTAAACTAAAACTTATTTACGGTAAATTTTATACAAACTGAGAATTTCTAAACTATACATATTTTCTTAACTGAAAATTTTATTTACTATCATTAACAGAAATCGTAAATCTGCATACCTTACTGTTAATTCGAAAACCAGACCATCACGAGACCCATCCTCACGAGTGTCCCAAACCAACACTGCCAGTCATCGCCCTGCTCGTTCGATCGAGACATCACCCCTAAATCAATCACGATACCCTCTGCCTTGGTCGCGAGCTCGATTCAAATCATCTTCGAACTGCCCCAGCCTTGCGACCTTCCAACCTGACTCCGACCCTACCATCGTTGCTTCGCGTGCCATTGCCACCAACATCGCCTCACACTCGCGCGCGCTCGCCGGAGACGAAGTCGCTGCCAATCCCTGAGTCGCCGCCATCTCACGAACGACTTTCCTCGATGTCGTTCCCATCGCCGAACGCGATTGCCTGACGTCGCCGCCTTACAATGATGATGCTGCGACTTTAGACATCGCGATGCCCTAAATCGCTACCATGCTTGCGAGCGTCGTCGCCAACCCTAACTCCATCTCTCGCCCTTCGATCGCCTCCCCGGCCTTGCTCGCCTGAATGCCGCGGCCCTTCCCATCGCGAGCCTCCACGTCGCCCAGTCGACCCCACGCATGCTCGCGACCCCTTGTTCGAGTTTCACCAAAGCCATTGCGAACTCTAGAACTCGAGCGACGATTAGCTGAGGAATGAAGTCGCGATTTAAATTTAAAGTGGACGGCCATTTATTTTGTCTTGCTTTGATTTTGAAAAACTGGAGAGGATTCGTTTAAATTGTTTGTTTTTAAAAGAAAAGGGAAGGGACAAGAGATCGTGCCTTTGCAGAGGAATACGTGCTTACACGATAAATTTTCGTGATTCTCGGCGTGTTTTAAGGCATAAGCACAGGGAAGACAACGTGCTGCAGTTGATTATGTTAAAAATTTAAATTTAAATCAAATTCGTTTTAAAACTTCAACGCGTTTTGCAACCATACGGTCACATATCAACTCCGAAAAATACGGAATTTGAAATCCGATAATAATTCAATATCACGGACCCAATGGAACTGGTTTCGTCGAATTCCGAGACTGCGCCTCGGACGGCTATTTTTAAATATCGATTCGAACAATTAAATTCAAAACTGAGCAAAACAGTTTCAAATTCAATTCTGAAGCTTCTATTATCTTCAGTAATACCAATACGAATTTTAAAAGCTTTTCGAAATATTTTTCTTCAACTTAAAATTGAAGATTCGAATTTTTATTCAACGCTATATAGATTAAATTCTGTAATTTAACCGCCAATTTCAAAGTTATATCGGGGATTCAAATTAAATCATCGTTCAAATATTTAAAATTAATTAAATATTTTCAATTTAATTTGTTCAAAATTCTGGGTCGTTACACCAGTAGCCTAGTCATTGTATGGAATCCAATATCCACTATGAGCCTTTACGGTTTTGATTGTAGAGCCTAGTTTGCTGGAATTTAATTAATGTAACAATTTCGACTATGTTAATAAGTGTTTGTACTTAGACACTATTATAATATCATAGGATTTTCTATAAAAGTGTTTTGGTTATTGTCACATCCCGAAATTTTCGACTTTCGAAAATTCAACATCGATACTCACTTTATCGACTGCTGAGCCATCGAATGCCGGAAACCCGAAAAGTTATGGTTTTAAGAAAGAAGAAAAAGTAGAAGAAGAAGAAGATAGAAGAAAAAGAGAAGAAAGAAAAAAAGAACAACAGAACAACATCAGAACAGAAAACAACAATATCAGAATCTTACACATCGCAGCGGAACAATATATAATAGATAAATGAATAATCTTTAAAACAAAGAACTATATCATTTTATACATACATCAATCATCAGAGTCAATATACAACTCAATACAACAATGGACAGTTATATAACTTGTCCTCATACAGAATACACAGCGGAATAAATATATCAGATACAAATACTACGTCTCGTCCTCCAGCTTATCTCCAAAGCTCCAGAATATCCAGAATATCCTGATAATCTAACTCTAGACTGCCCGTGTGGAAATTGGTGGGCACCCAGAGTTTAGAAGGGAACAATAAACTCCGAGTCAGTCATGGTGACTGGTGTGAGATCGTAAAACAGTTATTCTTTAAAATAAACAATAGGAAAACTTTAATGTCAATTCGCAATGCTTTTGGAAAATGAAACTACCATAAGACCTCCCACCACACACACAATGCAAACGCAGAATTGGAGGAGATTTCTTCTTATGATAGTCAAAGATGCTTACTACGCAAAATCAAATCATTTTTGATATTATTATTAGTGCATAGTGTAGAAATCATTTCGAAAGTATAATATTAATCTTAGCCAACATACGACCAGTATCGTATGCCTACTATAGCTACTATGTTCAATAGCAGGTTACCGCCACATTCCATAGCAGGTAATACAACTAAAACCGTACACGTCACGTATTGTTTCTTTGAATTTCCAACAAATGGTCAGGCAAAGGAACTTCCTATCCACGATGGGTACGTCCCTGGAATAGACGACCCGAGAACCTAACCGGATCTCTGCCAACACAAGGCCGGGTTACCTCTGCAAAAATAGGTAACTACTGACACGCGTATGCCATCCCCCGATCGTCACCGATCTTCCCGAGGATCCCCGATTCGCAACAAACCACATAGATAATAACAATGCAGTAACCACAGAGGTTAAGTATCTGGGCTCCATACCATGATACCACCTTTATCCAGAAGGAATGACATACACTAAGGGGCGCTACTCCCTAGAACCTTGCCGCATCCTTCCTGTTTCGACCATTTCCGGGGTGTGAGGCTCGACGAAGTCTCGTCCACAAAGCTACGCTTTCTACAAAAAGCCCTGCTTCGGGTCAAACAAAATGATCAACCTATGATCACAAAGATATAAGATCAAACAAATGATCATATCACAAATGATCAAACACTGATCATTTCACAGCAACACTCAGTATGCCACGTTACCAAATTGGGATATATCGCTGATAAATTTCAACTACATAACCTCTGAGCTCGTACGTCTCAGAGAAGGGTGTTAAGCTAAGAGAATAAATTCTCCGCCACCAACAGAAATGTATTTGAAAGAAATCAGCTTTATATCTCAAAGTGTAACGTCAGACACACAATCCATATAAGTCTGTTCCGGGATCGAACAAAACCGAAGGCACTTCTCACGAAGCCCTTGCAATTCCGGATAATTTTCAATCACGTCAGGACTTCCCGTCACTAAGGGTGATAAAACCTCTAAATCGAAGATCAGTCGATGTAGAGTAACTCGACGGTAATCCTTCCGTTTTCAAAAATATCCGGTCTTCAACACCGGTCTTCAAATGCGATTCATAACGACGTATCACATATTCGGAATGGGTTATACGACCCCATGGTCCTTTCCCGGCTAACCCGAATAGTGAGCGTTTATTCAAAAATAAGTGTGGCATTCAAATTCATCCAATTCACAACAAATACCTATCTAAAGGTAATTATTGATAGTCGGTTATTTAACTATCAATAAAGATGCGCAACATCATCAGATTCCAAATAATTTTCCAAATTATTTCATCTTTCAAAATATCTTTTACTAGATATAAAATTTCCACACTTAACCGTTTGAAAACAATTTCAAATCAAATTTCCACACTTCAAAAATAGATCAATATTTGTTTTTAAACAACTTCGCTTTCTTTTATAAATTCCGCATTGAATTTATACTTTCGAATATCTACTGATATTCGATTTTCAAATCGTTTTCAATATTCAATTTCAATTTATCTTTAAGAAGATAAATTCTCAAAACATTCATTTCATATTGGAAAAGCATTTCCATACTTATTAAATAATAAGTATTTCACAATCATTTATTTTCAACACTTGGAAAATATTCGATATACTTAAATCAAATTAAGTATATATTCATTCTTTAAGGAAATCATAAATTTAACACCTATTTGAGTCAAAACGAATGTCGCGTAAAACATCGTTACGACGACTCAAAAATCACTAGTATAGGGATTCGAAATTAAAATAGATATGTAAATCCCAATACTAGATAAAAACATTTCCTTTCGGAAATCATTTACTATAACAATAGGGTTATAGTCCACCATTTCCTTATATTTCTCGAAAACGTCTATTTCAACAATAAATGTTGAAATCTATGCTTTCGATTCATAACACATTTTAAAACACCTTTAAAATGTTTAACTTCATTTTTAAAATATTACTTCTTCAAAAATGAATCCATTTTACTTAACAATATATTCACTGTCCAAAATCGTGAATAAGATTTACTTAATCCTATTTCAATCATTTCTACACATTTTTATTTTAATGAAAATTCTCTATTCAAAAACGTGAATATATCTTCTTAAATAATCTTCTATATTAAATTTATCACATTCAATCTATTTTCGAATTTATAAGCACGTTTATAAATTCTATTTCTCTTTTAATAACAACTTCGACTTATAAACCTTCTTTTATCAACTTCTATATTTAACTTATCAAAATAAGTGACTTTGGGTTTATAACAACTTTTATAAGTTTCAATTTTATTTATAAAAACTTCATATCAAATCAATTTCAATATTGATTTCTAAATTTATTTATCACTACTAAATAAATTCCTTATTTTTTCTCAAATCATTCAATATTCCATTTTTTTTAATGGATCCTTCAAATTGGAATCATTTTACATTGATTTCACAACTTATTTCAATTTACCAATTAAATTTCAAACTGAATTTCCCACTTATCTTCTTTTAAATAAATTCCTTTTTAAGAAAATAAATTTCAATCGTTTCTTTCAATCTATTTCAAAATCCAAATTTTAAATTAAATTCTTCCATTTAAAATCACTATTTTACGAAATCCATTTTTTTTACATTTTCACTTTATTCTGAAAATAAATTCGATAAGATTATAAAAATTAACTTTTTATACTTTAAAATTTTCTTTCTTCAAAATTTATTCAATTCCAAAAATTGATTCACTTAGAAATTTTCTACTTAAAATTTCAAAAATTCAATTTCGTTTATTTTTGGAATCCAATGATGTCGAAACATCCATTCAGCTAAATTTTAGCTTTTCAAACAATTTCCAGATATCAATTCAATAACAATAATAATCATTCACAGATTATCACATCACAGTAGAAATAAATTCAATCAATGTGAGGGGTCCAGTTGGATCCCTCCAACCTGTTTCCCTGCATCCAAAGATGTTAGCACAATACCAATTCCGCTCCAGTACGGAATTATCGCGGTATATAGGTTTTTATAAATCCGCTTACTAACGGCGCAATAGGGTCTCATCCGCTATACGAGGCGGGAAATCAATCAATCCAATATATACATATGCCAATATGTATATACTGCTATATATATATAGATATATCCTATCATATCTAATAGCACATTCAAACAAATCAATCAATAACTGCAATTCAATTAAAAATCTGAGTGAGAAGATCTCACCTTAGCTTTTAATTTTGCAATCCCATCCAATTCTTCTTTCGTTTTCTCGACTTTAACCTTGTATAAATAATTTATACAATCTATTAATATTTGAATTAATCGAACTATAGATTTTCGTTTTGATAGTTTTTAAACCTTAACTAATTTCTTCTTTTAAAATTTTATTTAATTACAGTTTAATTTTAAAACTAAATTTTCTTTAAATATTTTTAATGACAATAATTTAAATGAACCATTTATACTTATCAACTCTGCTAGTCAAAAAGTTAAATTTCCATTTCATATCAACCATTTAATTTAGAAATAAATTCCTATTTAATCATCAACTTTAACCTAACAATTTAAATTTACCAAATGACCTTTCCTTCCTTGAAATAACTTAAAACTCTTCAATATTTTAAATTTCAACTATATATATTCATATCTACATACTTTCCTTTACTGTATATATGTATATATATATATATATATATAAATAAATTGCCTTATAAACTTACTGCTATATTTTCTCTAAAAATTATTCAAATTTTAAACTGCTGCACATTAAAATCTTATATATATATATATATATATTGAAAAATCTGTTTTCTTTTGACCTCGTATAAAATCCCAGATTTTAAACTAAATTTAGGCTGATTAAAAGTTTTAAAGACTGTAAAAACTTTACCTCACTTGTCAATTGACCATGACCATCGCGACACCTCGATTCGCCACCTCACTTTGCCCAGATCGAATGCGAACCCAGGCTGCCCATCGACTCCCTGCTCTAATCCATTTCTGTCGCAATCGATCAATCGCGACGCCACCTACCAGTCGAATTCCAGGTCGCCGCCTCGCGCTAGGCAAAATCGCGACCATCCCCCATCACTTGAGTCGCTGCCAACCTCGATCGCGACTCCATGCCGCAGCCCCTTCGTCGTCGCACCATCCACCAAACCCAGTCGCGAGCTTCACCGCGAACGCCATCGTGAATTCGATACCACGCGAACTTGCCGCCTCGTCGTCAATGCTCGAAGACCCTTCGAAACCCCCCTCAGACTCGCGCACGATGACGCGAGAGCACGCGCGCGCCTGCGCTCCCCTCCAGTGCCTCGCGGCTATGCTCGAGCTTGCTACTTGAATCCTAGACGCGTGATTTTTTTTTTCTTTGTGAGTCGAACAGGGGATTCGATTCGTTGAATTGGGAAGGAGAGGAGGAACGAACTAGATTTGGCTATGAAAAATATCTCGTGCCCTTTTATTATTATTCTTTTTGTTTGGGATGTTTGAGCGATAGAAGAAAAGGGTCTCAGTTGAATTAGAAAGAGGGGACAGTGGCCATTGATTTTGTTTTGAATGAATTCGAACTGAGGAATGAGGGAGAGTTTGGCATAAAAATGGAAGACGACGTGATTTATCAGAGAAGAGTATGGTTTGCACGATTCCTCAACGTGATTTTAGGCAAGAATCTAGGGACGCTGTCTGAAATAAAATTTTAAATTTAAATTGAAACCGTTCAAAATTTCAATGCGTTTGCCTGTCGTATTCTCACAATTCAACTCCGAAAAATACGAAATTTGAAACTTGGCAATAATCCAATATTCCGGACCCAATGGAACTGGTTTCGTCGAATTCCGAGACTGTTTGAAAAATAACTATTTTTAAATATCGGTTCGAACCGTTAAATTCCAGAACTGAACGAATCACTTCTAAATTCTATTCTGAGAGTTCCATTATCTTCAGTTTTATAAATATGAATTTTAAAAGCTTTTGGAATATTTTTCTTCAGCTTAAAATTGAAGATATAAATTTTTATTCAACATCAATAGATTAAATTCTGTAATTTAACCGCAAATTTCAAAGTTTTATTCGGGATTCAAATTAAATTATCGTTCAAATATTTAAAATTAATTAAATATTTCCAATTTAATTCGTTCAAAATTCTGGGTCGTTACAAACTTCCCTCCTTAAAAGAATTTCGTCCTCGAAATTACAAGTTAGGAAAAATGGTCCTTAACTCGTCTACTATTTTTCACAATCTAAATAGTTTTATCAATTCATCAAAACAAATCTTTCTACTAAAGATTCGTTATCATTCAACTAAAATTTTCCAACTTGAATTCTAAGTTCCAAACAACATTGTTTAACTTCTAAATTAAAATTCGAGTTTAAATTCAAACTTAAACTTTCAAAATTTTCTCAAAAATTTTCTAACACTCGAAATTTTCGAAATATTTCGCCAGCGTCTCCTTTGCGCGGCTAATACGGCACTACTACAAAACGTCCCTACGAACTCTCAGATTTCAAAAAGAAAAAGAAAAAGCCAAGCGGCTAGAGAGAAATCATCAAAAACTCATATTAAAACTCAAATACGTACCTGTTTCGAGCAATTCAAATTTATCTGTGAAATAAATTTTCCAATCCCTTTATACACCTGTATATCCTACTAGCCATTATATCTAGTTACATATATTCAAACCATTTCGTACATTCAATTACAATTCCAGTTTCATTCACTTTTGTTCATTTCCAAAATTTGATTTCAATTTACCCTTTGGTTAAATCTACTGTCATTTAAACTGGATTTCCAATTCGAATTCATTTTACTTTTCTTCAAATTTTATTGATTCAACTTCATTAACACTTAATGAATTTATATACAATCAACTAACAATCATCAAACAATCATCAAACAATCAATGCATATTCAACATAACCATTATTATTTGATTTCCATTCAATTTAGTTCAACACCTTTAATTTCAATTGACTTACATTCAATTTATTCAGTTTCTTCAATGAATTAACATTTACATTCAATTGATTCATTAGTTCAATAGCTAATCCATTTCATGTTGAAGTTCATTTATATAACTCAAGTTCATATTCATTTAATTCATTTTGATTATTTACTTCGACACCAAAATCAATTCCAATCAACACTTAAGTTATATCCCATTAAACATCGTTTGTTTAACTTAACTTACATTTCCACTTATAAATCCAAAATTCAAATTTGGATTCTATTTATCTCCTGAATGTTGAATTTTATCGATTAGCTTTCATTTACAACTGCTTCATTTTAAATTAGTTTCATTTACTAATTTATCACAAATTCTAATCCACTTACAAATTCAAATTCGTTTTCAACATTCAGTTTTAATCTTATTCACTTCATTTATTCAAATTTATTTACTCATTCACAAATTCTTTCATTTTCAATTTGAATCTCATTTCTATCAAATTCCAAATATTTTATAAGTCTTTGACTTATTTACATCTTGATTTATAAAATCATCTATACATTCATATTACTAATTCTATTCCTTTATGAATTTTATCTTCAAATATTTTTCTGGAACTTTATTTCAAATCATATCTCACATTAATATTTCATAAATATTTCTACATAGTATTCCAGAGTTTACCAACATTTCAAAAACCATTTTTGAAACAGTTCAAATTATCTTTTGAATTTCCAAAACAAAATCCAAATTTTTCAAACAACTTCTATTTAAAACAATTTGGCAGCAATTTCCTCTTTTGGAAACCCGAAAATGAACACCAACGATGCCGCGGTCATCATCGAAGTTATTTTCCAGCGACCGAAAAGAGTTTAGAGCTTTTCATCTTTCAAAAAATATTTTTCAAAACTTTCGAAATCCATTTTCAGATCAAAAAGATTTAAACTTTCCAAATCTCCAAAATTTTCAAATTCTTTTCAAAACATTTCCAAAAACTTCTCTGGAATTCCGTTTCAAATTATAAGTCACATTTATAATTTACATTCCCAAATTTCATTTATATATGGATTTATTTTCTTATCTTTAAATTCACAATTATAAATTTCACTTGTTAAATGAATTTATCTTCAATCTTTGGTTATTACTTTAATTCAATTTCAATATAACAACCATGCAACCATATACTATGATAATTCATAGAAAAACCTTTATTTTCTATATAAAATAGTTTTGGGCAAAATTATTTCATTTACCCTATTTAAAACGATACTGTGCCGAATTGTTCTATTCAAGTGTTTAGAGATCCCTATCGATAGAGTTGTACGGACAATACCGACCAGAATCCATATACCACTCAACAAACCAATCATCACAATATAAAACAATTTTTTTATATTCACTAACAAATACGCACTCGTATCTATTATTACACTCAACTCATTCTAGAGCACTGCTGACTCTATCTCTAATGAGTAACACCCAACAGAGCAGGGTTGTCGCTTAACCATATGCTCCGATACCACTTTGTCACATCCCGAAATTTTCGACTTTCGAAAATTCAACATCGATACTCACTTTATCGACTGCTGATCCATCGAATGCCGGAAACCCGAAAAGTTATGGTTTTAAGAAAGAAGAAAAAGTAGAAGAAGAAGAAGATAGAAGAAAAAGAGAAGAAAGAAAAAAAGAACAACAGAACAACATCAGAACAGAAAACAACAATATCAGAATCTTACACATCGCAGCGGAACAATATATAATAGATAAATGAATAATCTTTAAAACAAAGAACTATATCATTTTATACATACATCAATCATCAGAGTCAATATACAACTCAATACAACAATGGACAGTTATATAACTTGTCCTCATACAGAATACACAGCGGAATAAATATATCAGATACAAATACTACGTCTCGTCCTCCAGCTTATCTCCAAAGCTCCAGAATATCCAGAATATCCTGATAATCTAACTCTAGACTGCCCGTGTGGAAATTGGTGGGCACCCAGAGTTTAGAAGGGAACAATAAACTCCGAGTCAGTCATGGTGACTGGTGTGAGATCGTAAAACAGTTATTCTTTAAAATAAACAATAGGAAAACTTTAATGTCAATTCGCAATGCTTTTGGAAAATGAAACTACCATAAGACCTCCCACCACACACACAATGCAAACGCAGAATTGGAGGAGATTTCTTCTTATGATAGTCAAAGATGCTTACTACGCAAAATCAAATCATTTTTGATATTATTATTAGTGCATAGTGTAGAAATCATTTCGAAAGTATAATATTAATCTTAGCCAACATACGACCAGTATCGTATGCCTACTATAGCTACTATGTTCAATAGCAGGTTACCGCCACATTCCATAGCAGGTAATACAACTAAAACCGTACACGTCACGTATTGTTTCTTTGAATTTCCAACAAATGGTCAGGCAAAGGAACTTCCTATCCACGATGGGTACGTCCCTGGAATAGACGACCCGAGAACCTAACCGGATCTCTGCCAACACAAGGCCGGGTTACCTCTGCAAAAATAGGTAACTACTGACACGCGTATGCCATCCCCCGATCGTCACCGATCTTCCCGAGGATCCCCGATTCGCAACAAACCACATAGATAATAACAATGCAGTAACCACAGAGGTTAAGTATCTGGGCTCCATACCATGATACCACCTTTATCCAGAAGGAATGACATACACTAAGGGGCGCTACTCCCTAGAACCTTGCCGCATCCTTCCTGTTTCGACCATTTCCGGGGTGTGAGGCTCGACGAAGTCTCGTCCACAAAGCTACGCTTTCTACAAAAAGCCCTGCTTCGGGTCAAACAAAATGATCAACCTATGATCACAAAGATATAAGATCAAACAAATGATCATATCACAAATGATCAAACACTGATCATTTCACAGCAACACTCAGTATGCCACGTTACCAAATTGGGATATATCGCTGATAAATTTCAACTACATAACCTCTGAGCTCGTACGTCTCAGAGAAGGGTGTTAAGCTAAGAGAATAAATTCTCCGCCACCAACAGAAATGTATTTGAAAGAAATCAGCTTTATATCTCAAAGTGTAACGTCAGACACACAATCCATATAAGTCTGTTCCGGGATCGAACAGAACCGAAGGCACTTCTCACGAAGCCCTTGCAATTCCGGATAATTTTCAATCACGTCAGGACTTCCCGTCACTAAGGGTGATAAAACCTCTAAATCGAAGATCAGTCGATGTAGAGTAACTCGACGGTAATCCTTCCGTTTTCAAAAATATCCGGTCTTCAACACCGGTCTTCAAATGCGATTCATAACGACGTATCACATATTCGGAATGGGTTATACGACCCCATGGTCCTTTCCCGGCTAACCCGAATAGTGAGCGTTTATTCAAAAATAAGTGTGGCATTCAAATTCATCCAATTCACAACAAATACCTATCTAAAGGTAATTATTGATAGTCGGTTATTTAACTATCAATAAAGATGCGCAACATCATCAGATTCCAAATAATTTTCCAAATTATTTCATCTTTCAAAATATCTTTTACTAGATATAAAATTTCCACACTTAACCGTTTGAAAACAATTTCAAATCAAATTTCCACACTTCAAAAATAGATCAATATTTGTTTTTAAACAACTTCGCTTTCTTTTATAAATTCCGCATTGAATTTATACTTTCGAATATCTACTGATATTCGATTTTCAAATCGTTTTCAATATTCAATTTCAATTTATCTTTAAGAAGATAAATTCTCAAAACATTCATTTCATATTGGAAAAGCATTTCCATACTTATTAAATAATAAGTATTTCACAATCATTTATTTTCAACACTTGGAAAATATTCGATATACTTAAATCAAATTAAGTATATATTCATTCTTTAAGGAAATCATAAATTTAACACCTATTTGAGTCAAAACGAATGTCGCGTAAAACATCGTTACGACGACTCAAAAATCACTAGTATAGGGATTCGAAATTAAAATAGATATGTAAATCCCAATACTAGATAAAAACATTTCCTTTCGGAAATCATTTACTATAACAATAGGGTTATAGTCCACCATTTCCTTATATTTCTCGAAAACGTCTATTTCAACAATAAATGTTGAAATCTATGCTTTCGATTCATAACACATTTTAAAACACCTTTAAAATGTTTAACTTCATTTTTAAAATATTACTTCTTCAAAAATGAATCCATTTTACTTAACAATATATTCACTGTCCAAAATCGTGAATAAGATTTACTTAATCCTATTTCAATCATTTCTACACATTTTTATTTTAATGAAAATTCTCTATTCAAAAACGTGAATATATCTTCTTAAATAATCTTCTATATTAAATTTATCACATTCAATCTATTTTCGAATTTATAAGCACGTTTATAAATTCTATTTCTCTTTTAATAACAACTTCGACTTATAAACCTTCTTTTATCAACTTCTATATTTAACTTATCAAAATAAGTGACTTTGGGTTTATAACAACTTTTATAAGTTTCAATTCTATTTATAAAAACTTCATATCAAATCAATTTCAATATTGATTTCTAAATTTATTTATCACTACTAAATAAATTCCTTATTTTTTCTCAAATCATTCAATATTCCATTTTTTTTAATGGATCCTTCAAATTGGAATCATTTTACATTGATTTCACAACTTATTTCAATTTACCAATTAAATTTCAAACTGAATTTCCCACTTATCTTCTTTTAAATAAATTCCTTTTTAAGAAAATAAATTTCAATCGTTTCTTTCAATCTATTTCAAAATCCAAATTTTAAATTAAATTCTTCCATTTAAAATCACTATTTTACGAAATCCATTTTTTTTACATTTTCACTTTATTCTGAAAATAAATTCGATAAGATTATAAAAATTAACTTTTTATACTTTAAAATTTTCTTTCTTCAAAATTTATTCAATTCCAAAAATTGATTCACTTAGAAATTTTCTACTTAAAATTTCAAAAATTCAATTTCGTTTATTTTTGGAATCCAATGATGTCGAAACATCCATTCAGCTAAATTTTAGCTTTTCAAACAATTTCCAGATATCAATTCAATAACAATAATAATCATTCACAGATTATCACATCACAGTAGAAATAAATTCAATCAATGTGAGGGGTCCAGTTGGATCCCTCCAACCTGTTTCCCTGCATCCAAAGATGTTAGCACAATACCAATTCCGCTCCAGTACGGAATTATCGCGGTATATAGGTTTTTATAAATCCGCTTACTAACGGCGCAATAGGGTCTCATCCGCTATACGAGGCGGGAAATCAATCAATCCAATATATACATATGCCAATATGTATATACTGCTATATATATATAGATATATCCTATCATATCTAATAGCACATTCAAACAAATCAATCAATAACTGCAATTCAATTAAAAATCTGAGTGAGAAGATCTCACCTTAGCTTTTAATTTTGCAATCCCATCCAATTCTTCTTTCGTTTTCTCGACTTTAACCTTGTATAAATAATTTATACAATCTATTAATATTTGAATTAATCGAACTATAGATTTTCGTTTTGATAGTTTTTAAACCTTAACTAATTTCTTCTTTTAAAATTTTATTTAATTACAGTTTAATTTTAAAACTAAATTTTCTTTAAATATTTTTAATGACAATAATTTAAATGAACCATTTATACTTATCAACTCTGCTAGTCAAAAAGTTAAATTTCCATTTCATATCAACCATTTAATTTAGAAATAAATTCCTATTTAATCATCAACTTTAACCTAACAATTTAAATTTACCAAATGATATTTCCTTCCTTGAAATAACTTAAAACTCTTCAATATTTTAAATTTCAACTATATATATTCATATCTACATACTTTCCTTTACTGTATATATGTATATATATATATATAAATAAATTGCCTTATAAACTTACTGCTATATTTTCTCTAAAAATTATTCAAATTTTAAACTGCTGCACATTAAAATCTTATATATATATATATATATATATTGAAAAATCTGTTTTCTTTTGACCTCGTATAAAATCCCAGATTTTAAACTAAATTTAGGCTGATTAAAAGTTTTAAAGACTGTAAAAACTTTACCTCACTTGTCAATTGACCATGACCATCGCGACACCTCGATTCGCCACCTCACTTTGCCCAGATCGAATGCGAACCCAGGCTGCCCATCGACTCCCTGCTCTAATCCATTTCTGTCGCAATCGATCAATCGCGACGCCACCTACCAGTCGAATTCCAGGTCGCCGCCTCGCGCTAGGCAAAATCGCGACCATCCCCCATCACTTGAGTCGCTGCCAACCTCGATCGCGACTCCATGCCGCAGCCCCTTCGTCGTCGCACCATCCACCAAACCCAGTCGCGAGCTTCACCGCGAACGCCATCGTGAATTCGATACCACGCGAACTTGCCGCCTCGTCGTCAATGCTCGAAGACCCTTCGAAACCCCCCTCAGACTCGCGCACGATGACGCGAGAGCACGCGCGCGCCTGCGCTCCCCTCCAGTGCCTCGCGGCTATGCTCGAGCTTGCTACTTGAATCCTAGACGCGTGATTTTTTTTTCTTTGTGAGTCGAACAGGGGATTCGATTCGTTGAATTGGGAAGGAGAGGAGGAACGAACTAGATTTGGCTATGAAAAATATCTCGTGCCCTTTTATTTTTATTCTTTTTGTTTGGGATGTTTGAGCGATAGAAGAAAAGGGTCTCAGTTGAATTAGAAAGAGGGGACAGTGGCCATTGATTTTGTTTTGAATGAATTCGAACTGAGGAATGAGGGAGAGTTTGGCATAAAAATGGAAGACGACGTGATTTATCAGAGAAGAGTATGGTTTGCACGATTCCTCAACGTGATTTTAGGCAAGAATCTAGGGACGCTGTCTGAAATAAAATTTTAAATTTAAATTGAAACCGTTCAAAATTTCAATGCGTTTGCCTGTCGTATTCTCACAATTCAACTCCGAAAAATACGAAATTTGAAACTTGGCAATAATCCAATATTCCGGACCCAATGGAACTGGTTTCGTCGAATTCCGAGACTGTTTGAAAAATAACTATTTTTAAATATCGGTTCGAACCGTTAAATTCCAGAACTGAACGAATCACTTCTAAATTCTATTCTGAGAGTTCCATTATCTTCAGTTTTATAAATATGAATTTTAAAAGCTTTTGGAATATTTTTCTTCAGCTTAAAATTGAAGATATAAATTTTTATTCAACATCAATAGATTAAATTCTGTAATTTAACCGCAAATTTCAAAGTTTTATTCGGGATTCAAATTAAATTATCGTTCAAATATTTAAAATTAATTAAATATTTCCAATTTAATTCGTTCAAAATTCTGGGTCGTTACAGTTATCGTAAGGTAAAAACCTGTCGTGCTTATATGTGGCATGGTCTTACGAGATACCTTTGTTTTTCAAAGGATTTTGAAAATAGTAATAATTCAAATTGGGTGTGTTTTCTCACGCTGGTTTTCCAGACTGAATCAGGTGTTATTTTATTATAATGCTTGGGTCAAACTGAGTATTACAGATTCCGGTTAGGATGCTATGGAGCTCAGGAGACGAGCTGGAGGATTTTAGGCGTATATCACATATTGATTATATTCTGCTGTGTGTGTAGACTGTATAGTCAGCACTGGTGAGTACAAGTTATAATAACCGTTCAAAATTGATTTGTTGATTGTTGTACTCTGATGATGATATGTATAAAAATAGTTATAGTTCTTTTGTATAAAGATCTATATTTATATATCATACATTGTTCCGCTACGATTGTGAGATTCTATGTTGCTGTTTCTATTTTCTTCTACTTCTTTCTTCTTCACCCCTAATGATCTGGTATTTCCGACACTCGATTGTTCGGCATGCTATATGGTGAATGTATTAATGTCGATTTTCGAGGGTCAAAAATTCTGGTCCGTTACATTTGGTATCGGAGCTGAAGGTTAAGCGGGAACCTTGGCTTTGGTGGGGATTACTCATTAGAGATAGTGTCAGTAGTACCCTAGAATGAGTTTGAGTGTATTAATAGATATGAGCGCGTATTTGTTAGTGATATTAAATGTTTTATATCATGTTGGATGATTTATTAAGTGGTTATGAACTCTGGTCGGCAAAGTCTGTACAACTGTATCGATAGGGGTTTCTAAACACTTGAATAGAGTAATTCCACACAGTATTGTTTTGAAATGGGGTAAATGAAATAATTTTACCCAAAGGTATATTTGATATAAAAGAAATAATTTTCTAAGGTTATTATAGTATATTGGAGTGTTTGGTTGATATTATTATAATCAAAACAAGGTTATAAAATTGAAATGGTTTATATAACCAAAGGGAATTTCAAAGGTGAAATTTGTGAATGTGATTATAAACAAAATTTGATTCAAATCAGAATTTTGAAATTTAAATCCTTGAAACTTTGAGAAATGTTTTAAATGGATTTGAACTAAGTATTTCTAAATTTTGAAATCTTGGAAGTTTTGGAAATATTTTCCGAAGTGTTGTAAAAATAAAATAGTATTATTTTTGAAGGGATTTATGAATAAAATTGGTTTAAAATGGATTTTGGAAGTGATAAAGCACTGAACTCACTTCAGTCGCTAGAAAATAATCCTGGCGATGACTGCCCAGCATCATCAGTATTCATTTTCGAGTTTCTAAGTGACGGATTGCTACCGTGATTATTTGGCTTCCGAATTGTTTTGGTAATCAGGTTTCGATTTAAAATTTTCAAAAGCAAGATTTGGTATAAAGAGAGGACTATATATATTTATATATGGGATCTCAAAATGATTTGAAATAGAACCGGGTGATTGAATTCTGAAATTTCCAATTTAATGAGAAGTGAAACCAAAAGAGAATAAGTCTTTGAACTAAAACTTGGAAATGTGAATTTCAATATGAAATTAAAATTTAACTTATGCAAGTTAAATAAATTAATTTGTAAAAGGAAATGGTATAGATTTGAATTTAACTTAAGCTAAGTTAAAACAAAATTGGATTAGAAAATAAGTTTGAATAGCTTACAAAATTGGAGTCAATGAAATAAATACGGAGTGTCCAAAATTCTTGAATTCTATCTAAATGGTGTGTGGAAGCATCATATAGTAAGTTGAACTAATAAGTCGAAAATGATATTAATACGGAAAGGAAATGTGAAAATTGAATTCTGGGATTAAAAATTAATTTGAGTAAGTTTAAATGGATTGAAGGAATTGGGATTTAACTTAAGCTGAGTTAAATAAAAATTGAATTGGAATTGGAATTATTTCGAATTGAATTAAAATATAATATTTGAGTTGTGAAATAGTTATATAACGATAAGTTATCATTGTTCAAATGAAACTTGAATTAAATAGAGTTGGATGTATAATTGAGATGAATAAATGAAATGAATATAGACTTGAATTATGGAAATCAAATGAATGGTGAATCAAATTGAATTTGATTAAAAATAGGGTATAAACTAGAGTACAGAAATTATGGAAATGTGAAAGATAAGTTGTATAACTTGTAAATTGAAAAGTGAAATAGAAAAAACCAAAATAAAAATGGTTTGATATTTTGGTGAAGGAATAAAAATCCAAACTTGAAATATAAAACGAATTGGAAACTCAAGAAAATTAAATGAAGTGATTTTTGATATAAAAATCTAATTGTGAAGTATAAAGTGAAAGTAAACTAATTAGATGAATTAATTAGTGAACTGGATATTGGAATGAGACTTGAGTTAAATGGAACTAAATAGATGGAATAAGAATTAATCTAAATTTGAAATGGAATTTGTTTACAAGGGTAATAAACTTAAGTTATATAGTTGAATTAATTGGAAATAAACGAATTAACTTAAGTTAATATATTTGGACGAAAACTTGGCTCGGGTAAATTTACGAAATGGTTCATAAATAAAATTAGCATGGATTGGAATGTTGTTGAATATAAAGATTTAGCGAACAAGATTTTTGTGAATAAATGGTATGTGAATCATTTGGAATTGAATGAGATGGTATATAGATCGATTGAAATGAATAATCGAATGATGGAAACCTTATAATTATTATAAATACATGATATAACATGTTTGGTTATGGAATCTATGTATTTACATTAGTAAAATGAATGTGAAGTTATTAAATTTCATATTTATGGAACTTATGTGTTTAAATTGAGTAAGTATAGGTACAATGAGGCTATTGGGCTAGATTTGGGTTGCGAAATTTGCATATAAGTAAGCTCACTCGCTCGCGTAAAAACGCTAAATAAAGGTACGTTTTTAGATTAAATACAGCGATGATATAAATATTGATACATATTATGTTTCCTACCGTGTGGGTCGATGTATATTATATTTATCATTTTTTTCATATTGCAAAAGGCTCTCCGTACAAAGGAGAATCTGCCAAAAATTTTCAGAAATTTAGGGTGTTATAAAAATTTTGAAATTTTTTTTGTTAACTAAACATTTGATTTCGAACTGTAATTGGAACAAAAGGATTTTGGTTTAGAAATGAAAACTAATTGTTTTGGTTGGGACTAAAAGATTAGAAAAGTGAAATATCAAATTTTCACTAAGTGGGTTTCTGAAAAGTTAACGGGGTTTGTGTCAAGACCCAAAAATCGACCTTCGAAAATCAGCACCCGTACTTCACTTGTACTCAAAATGCCATAGATTCAAATGCCGAATCTGGTTCTTGGGAGCTTATAACAACATTAAGTAAATAACACAGCGGAATAAATGAATAATTCATTGATATACAATATCTGATACAACAGAGTGATACAATGAATATCAATATACATCAGAGATATGATACAACAAATAGCAGCGGAAAAGAAAAGATAACAACAGCAGCGGATAGAATATCTCCAATAGAATGCTCCAATCCATAGCTAGCGAAAAGCAAGGTCAGTCGTCCATAGACTGACTAGCTCCAGATAATCTACTAATCTGACTATCTGAAAAACCAAACTCTAGACTGCTCGTGTAGAAAATTTTGATCATCCAGAGTTTAGGAAAGAAACAATAAACTCCGGATCAGTCATGGGACTGGTGTGAGCAACAAAAACAGTTTATCTTTAAAAAAAATAGCAGAGAATTTTAAAGTCAATTCGCAATGCTTTTGGAAAATGAAACTACCATAAGACCTCCCACCACACACACAATGCAAACGCAGAATTGGAGGAGATTTCTTCTTATGATAGTCAAAGATGTTTACTACGCAAAAATCAAATCATTTGATATTATTACTAGTGCATAGTGCAGAAAACAATTTCGAAAGTAGAATATAAATCTTAGCCAGCATAGACATTTCGCACTTATGCCTACTATAGCTACCATGTTCAATAGCAGGTTACCACCACATTCCATGGCAGGTAATACAACTAATACCGTACAGGGCTCGTATTGTTTTGTTTGGATTTCCAACAAATGGTCAGGCTAAGGAACTTCCTATTCCACGAAAGAAACGCCTCTGGCGGGACGTTCCGAGAACCAACTGTTCTCTGCCAAACAAGGCCGGCAACCCCTTTTCCCAAGGGATAAAAGAAACCTCAGATATGCCACCCCCGGTCCTTTGGGACCTTTAACCGAGGCGCCTCGAATCCAACATCACACGTCATAAATAAAGTGTGTCCACATGAGTAAGTATCTGGGCTCCATACCATGATACTACCCTTTTCCAGAAGGAATGGTCATACCCTAGGGGAGCTACCCCTGAAAACCTTGCCGCACAATTCCTGTTTCGACCATTACCGGGTTGTGAGGCTCGACGAAGTCTCGTCCACAAAGCTACGCTTTTTCAAAAAGCCACGCTTTGGGTCAACAGATGATCAACCTATGATCACAAAGATAAATGATCAAACAAAAGATCATATCACAAATGATCAAACATTGATCATCACACAGCAACACTCAGCATGCCACATTACCAAATTTGGATATATCGCTGATAAATTTCAACTACATAACCTCTGAGCTCGTACGCCTCAGAGAAGGGTGTTAAGCTAAGAGAATAAATTCTCCGCCACCAACAGAAATGTATTTGAAAGAAATCGGCTTTATATCTCAAAGTGTAATGTCAGACATACAATCCATACAAGTCTGTTCCGGGATCGAACAGAACCGAAGGCACTTCTCACGAAGCCCTTGCAAATCCGGATAATTTCCAATCACGTCCGGACTTCCTGTCACAAAAAGAGTGATATAAATCTCTATACCGGGAGCTACCCAGTGCAGAGACATTCGACAGGTTGTCCTTTCATTTTCGAAAATATCCGGTCATCAACACCGATCTTCGAATGCTATCCATATACGACGTATCACTATTCGGAATGGGTTATATGACACAGATGTCTTTTCCCGGCTAACCCGAATAGTGAGCGCAATAAAAAAAACATATGGATATGGGATTTCAATTAAGTCACAACTTAACAATTCCAAACTTTCTTTCAAATGGTTTAACAAATTTCCATTTTAATCTTTTTAAACAAAAAGATTTAATTCACAAAGTTCACTTAATTTCACAAAGATTCATTCACAGATTTTCCAAATCGATTTCCATTTCAATTTAATTAATTCGTTGAATCTTTAAATCAAAGATTTAACAAATAGCTTTCAAAACAATTTCATTTCGAATGGTTTAACAAAACATCATTTCAAATCTGTTAAAAATAAACAGATTTAATTCATAGCTTTCGAAAAGAATTCATTTATAACTTGGAAAATCCATTTTTCAATTAAATCTTGAAATTCCTTTACCTAAATTGGAATTTCATTTCTTATCTAAAAGCTTTTATTCTTTGAAAAACAAACAGTTTTCATTCTGGAAATCTGATTCATTTATACGAGTTAAGGTTCTTGGGTTAAATCCAAATTCCCAACTTATACTTTTAAAATGGTTTAAATTCATATAAACACATTTATATCATCTTTACTCCCTAGTTTCCAAATCATAGCTTAATTTCAAACTTGAATCCAAATTTAAATCTAACTATTTAAATTTTCAAAACTCGGTTAAGTTATTTAAAATAACTTTTATCTTTGAAAATCCATTTCAAAAGCTTTTACTTTAACCCCGAATTTCAAATTTCAAAATCAATTGAAATTAAAAATTTCAATTTCAAAAACATCAAATTTAAATTATCTGTGACTTAACCGATTTCCTCGTGAAATCCATATTTGTGTGTGTAAAAGTGTAGTCCAGGGGTTTCACACACAATAGTGCAACATCGTAGAATCATCACAGATTTGCAATCACATAATATCAATAAGCGGTATATCCCAATAGCACTTATCTATATACACGGGTTCACAGATAGAAAATATGAATGCATTGTAAATAAATAAATTACATTCATCATAGATCATACTGAAACAATTTATAGCACAAAGCATAGCATATCAGAAATATCAAACAGTTCAGAAATCAATAGGATTCAATCATCCATAAGTGAACTCAATAATTATCTGATTTATTTAAATCAGATGGGTCATAGACCATGGTAAATTAACTATAACTGATTCCAAATCATTTGATTCATTATCCTATAATCATTTATTAATTAAATAAATCAACCTTCAATTCTTTAAATAATTATCCTTTAATTATTTACCATTAAGCAATCATCTCATAAAATTAATTATCGATTACCAATTTATCTAATGATTTTCTTAGATTAATTAAACTAAATTAATTAAATTTAATTAATCAAAATATTCAAAATCAATTACAATAATTGATTAATCCTTAATTACTTTTATTAAGCAATTTCATTTAAACAATTTATAACTGATTATCTAAATTTATTTATCTAATCAATTATTAAAATTAATCACCTTAATCAATACTTAAAAATCCTTAGTTAATTTTCTTCATTAACTAATAACATTTCTTAATCACTTTTCTTAAGAAAATTATCTTAGATTAAATCATCATTTATCATTTCTAATTATAAATAAATTCAAATCATTAATTAACTATTAATTATTCATTTCATTAACTTAAGTAGTTAACTTAATTGTTAGTTAACTTTATACTTAATTTAAATTAATTACTTAAACATTTCTAAGTTAATAAAATGACGTAATTAAAACTTATTAAAAAAATTTTATTTCCAAACTGGGCTTCAAACTACTTGAATTCATAGTTAAACTTTTATTTTAAACTTAATTTAAACTTGCTTTATATTTTAAAATTTTAATTTTAAAATCCTGAAACCAGATCAGGTTTAAGAACCTGTTCACGATTCTTTTATTTTCTCGAGCCCAGTTCAAAAATTCTTCGAGCCAACATCCCATTTCCCCGAGCCTGCTTCGCGTTCTCCTCCAACCTCATCTGCTTTGAGTTTCCACGTCAATAACTCCGAGTAGAACCCGGTACCACCTCACCTTCCCAAACCCACGACTATGCCTGACACACACTCTCGTGTGCACATGTACGCCTACTCCGACCGACTACGATCATCTCTGCGACCATCTTCCAGTCGCCTACTACCCCCCCTATCAACTCGAGCATCCATCATCACGAATTCGTCAGAGAAACAAAAACGAGCTTCAAGCTCAAACTGGAACATTCGAACCCAAACGAACCCATTCCTGTCAACGTCTCGAATCCACGATCCCGACCATGAGAACCCACGAAGCTCCGGTCATCGACGCGACTACTCCCCAGCTTCCACTTCCCAAACTTCCGCGCCACTCGATCCATTGGTGGTGACGAACGAATCAAATATGTGATCCCTTTAAAACTAGGTTTAAAATTTTAATTTGGTCGCCGCTATCGCCACGTTGAGCTGGAGCATATCCCACCATTTTTCCTCGAATCTCCGTACGTCCCTCCACGCCTCCACGAAACCTCGAGAGCCCCACGTTCACCGATCACCAGAAAATGGTAAAAACCCATTTCCAGTTCAACTTCGAACTGCTACTTGATCCTAGCTTTAAAATTTTTGATTCTATTGTTAAAATTCGTCATTTTCAAATGCGAATTCAATTATATTATCAAAACGAAATGATTCAATACTCGAGTTTTTGCCTTAAGTGATTCTTTACTATAAATATTATTTTATTTTGAAAAATTACTGAGTATAAATACCTGGAATAAATTTGAAAACAATATCACAGTCTTATGATCATTTTCTATTTGTAAATCAAAATCTAAAATTGGTTGAATTAGATGCAGTTTAAATTTTCCCTTGGTGGCCTTAAGTTTGAGCTTCATAGGGTATAAAGTATGCGTATAGATACAAACATACACACATGCAAATATAAAAGACAGTAAAGCATTTACAGCAACTCAAAGCATTTATAACACAAATTCATAGATTCAAGGTTCTGAATTAAAGGTTTGCTCACCTGATGGGAAGAAAGAAGAACAGAGAAAGAAGAGCAGAGCTTTTAGTTTTTAAATCTGAAAACTTTGCTTGAAGTTGAATTAGTTACTTTGCTCTTGATTTCCAGATTTTGGTTTCCAGATCTCTGCTTGGCTTTAAACTCTCAAATTTTCATTTTACTTTGATTCCTTTTTCCAGGCTGAAGTTTGATTGTTTTGATGTTTAAATCTGAGATGTTTAGGTTGATGTTTGGTTTGAATACAAGATGATATTCTCTCAATTTTCTTTTACTTAGAATGGACGAAACTGAATGAAAAGGAAGATGATATGTATATGAAAAATGAGGTTACAGGGTGTTGTATTATTTTGTGCAATAGCATGAACATTGCTTTGTTTCGTACTAAGGCATGGCTGCTAAGGAATGGAAGCATTTAATGCTATGTACTCTATGTTTCCCTAAGCCATATTTGTTTGTCTCGGCTGATACCTTCTCTTGTATGCTAGAGGTAGTAGCATTGATCATTATCTATCTTGTTTATAGATATAAATATATTTACACTATTTTCTTTTACAAGCTAACGTATATATTTGCTTTGTTTACTTGTACATTTTGTTTAGGCTTGCCTACAGGTTATTATATGCTGTACAAAGAATTTTTTCTTCTCCTTTTACTTCTCTGTTTTGTTTACTTCTTGCTTGTTTCCTTCATGCTTTGTATTTTATATACCTTTGCTTCATTTGTTAATATTATTTATATTTTGTTGTATTTGTTTGTAGATATTTTAAAGTTGAAACGTTATTGTTAAATTTTTGTCATGTGTTGTTTATTCCTTTTTGTTTTATATTTTGTATCAAAATGAATTATATAATTTAAAAATGAATTTCTATCTTAATCATGTTGTTATAATTTCAATTTCTAGTTCAAATATTAATTATCATTATTTACTTAATATTTATTGTCTTATATTTATTTTATAAACTCAAACCATCTTTAACCAGCAATTCAAATATATATATATATATATATCATTTATCTCTAAACCATTTATTTAAGTTTTAAATTCAAATAGAAATATATATATATATATATATATATCTACATATACACTATTTACAATATTTTAATCTCAAATGATTTATACAGAATATACTTGGATATCGGGGAAACTCGCAATAAATAAATCGATTAATTTCACTTTAAACCATTTGTTTTACTATTTTTATTCAGAATGAAATAAATTAACAATTTTAAATTCAAAAACTCAATTAATTATTAATTCAAATACTTATAAAATTTGGGGTCGTTACAGTTTGGATCATTCGTCCTACCTTAGCAATTTCGGGGACGAAATTATTTTAAGGGGAGAGGAATGTAACGACCTAGATTTTCAGTCGTTTGATTTTGAATATTTAAATGATTTTAAATATTGGATTTAGAATATAAATTGATTTTTGAATATGAATATTTTTGTTAAAATTATAGAATGAATTTAAATTTCAAAAATAGCGATTTATTGTAATACGAAAATGATGAATAACTGAAATTTGAGTTCAGTATGAATCAAAACAATTTCTAATGTTGATATAAATTATATTTGAATTAGAATGGAGTTAAAAAGTTTTAAAACTGAAATTTCAAGTAATTTCTTCAATTTTTGAAATCTTCAATTTTATCGACGCGTTAAAATAGCGATCCGACGCACAACCTCTGAATTCGACGAAACCAGTTCCATTGGATCCGTAATAGTCTATTATTGTCAGATTTCAAATTTCGTAGCATTTGGATTTACCGTTTGGTAGTGCGATCTAAAAACGCCTAGAATTATTTAATTTAATTTAATTTAAATATTCGATTTAAAAAGCTATCTTCTCCACACGATCAAATTAGGCTTCGAAACTTGTTCCATCGTGTTCGAAATAGGGTTATAACATTAGGAACGCCAGGTGGCACGCCTCGATAGGGGTTCGAATAAAATATCTAAATATTTTGGAATTTTTAATATATATATTGTTATCTCCATTTACATCGGCCATTAAAACGTTCCCATCAGCCACCCTAGATTGTACGCAAGCCACCCTACGTCTGATACGAAGCCACCTTCACCTTTTCAAATCACGTCCCTATCTATTTTCAAATTCTTAGAGAACGAAATCGAAAACTCAAAAAAAGGGAAATAGAATATCGTGATTCTTTCTTCTCTGATTCTCGAACGAATTCGGCGCCGCTTGGAGCCAAGTGGGAGGCGACACGACGAGGTTTGGGGTCGCGATGAATTACTATGCACGTGGAGGAGGGTGAAGGGTCGTGCACGATTGTTTGATTGGGTGTATCGAAGCGCGATGGGCGCGAGGAGGCGGCGTTCACGAGCGCGCGAGGTGATTGGAAGCAGCGGCTCGATGCCAAGTTTCATGGCGTGCGCTCGAGGATTAAGGGGCGCATCATTTCACTGTAGCATAATGAGAGGCTGAGTCACGTTTCAGAATTAGGGGCATAGGGTGTTCGTGGTGTGTCGGAGAGGAGGTTTAGCACAGTCGACGTCAGATTGAAAAGGGAAGCTGCGACTCAATGTTGGATGAAGATGATTTCGGTTACTAGGTTACATAACTGTTCCTTAGTAGCGCATGTGCATACGAGCGAGGGCGAGCGACTGTAATGTCGGGCACATACATTATCGATTTGGGGAGAGAGCCGTTGAGGGTATATAGGTGTAACGACCCAGAATTTTTGATAATTAAAATTCGAATATTTAATTGATTTTTTAATATTAATAAATGGGATTTAGAAGTCGAATGATTTATTTTTCGAATATTGGATTTAATTGGATAATTTAAATCGATAATTTAATAGTTAAATTCCAGAGATAATTAAAAATCGAGTTTAATATGATTGAAAATGATTTGTAAAATCTTATTTAATCATACTGGAGTTATAGAAATGTTTTAGAACTTTTAAAACTGAATTTAAAGTTAAATTGTGAAAATTGAATATTTTAATATTTAATTATCGACTGTAAAAATAGTCAATTTTCGAACAGTCTCAGAATTGAACGAAACTAGTTTCATTGGATCCGTAATAGTTAGTTATTATCGGATTTCAATTTTCGTAGCAATCGGGATTGTCGATTGACCCTGGCAACTCGAAACGCATCGATATCGTTTTAATTTTAAATCGTCGAGTTAAAATAGTCATTTTTCAAAAAGTCTCGGATTTCGACGAAACCCGTTTCATCGGATCCGTAATGTGATATTATTGTAAGATTTCAAATTTCGTAATTTTTGGATGTGCCGTTTGTCCGGGGCAAGCCAAAACGCCTCGAAATCGATTTTAAATCGGTTTAATTTAAATTGATCGTTTATTGCCATATCTCACACATACGATCGAATTAGCTTCCGAGACCCATTCCATTGCGTTCGGAACGTGGGGTAAACCTTACGAACGTCAGCCGGCACGCTCGATTCGGAGTTCGAAAAATTTCGATGAATAGTAAATTGGGCAATTTTCTATATAAGGACCTATATTCTTCATTTTGCAATAAGAAGACCGAGCCTAGGGTTTTATTTCAGCCGCCACCCTCTTAAAACAATGGCTGACGTCTTCCATCGTTCCCCCGCAATTATCTTCTCATCCACTTCCCGATAGGCTTCGATTCCAACTACAAAAGTGAAGGTGGCAGTAAGATTGACGAGTTCAACGGTGATGATCATCTATAGAGGCAGGGATTGACGGCAAATCAAGCTCGAACGGCCGTGGTTCGCGCACGAATTCCAAGGCCAATAGGCGACCGAGCTGCCTGGGGTTCCAGGCGATGATAGGGTTCGTGATGCTCTTTCATTTGACGAGCCTTGATCGACGTCACGTCGCCGATAGGAGGCGCGGCCATCAGATTTTGGTCGCGTGCGTTGGGTTGTTTTCGCGATCGAAAACTGGTAGAGGGAAGAAAAATAATCACGGCTGAGATCTCTCTGTTCAAAACGTGCGGCCCATAAAATAGATGGTGAAAAATAATAAAAGAAAAATTGTAAATTTATTTTATTATAATTCGTTAAACTTTGTAACATTGTATCTCTTTCATACGATATCATAAATTGACGAAACGAAAAGTGTTGGAATCGTATCGTCGAACACTACGCGATGCAATCGGTTTGGAGTCGTTTGGAGCCAGTTGGAATTTCGGGTAAAATTAAACGCGCGTTTAATTTTATTCGAAATAAATGCTGAAATCAGAATTAAAATCTCGGTGAGATTTTCTCACTCAAATTTGAATGTGGAATTATTTACAGTTATTGATTGATGATTGACTGTTTGAATGTGCTATTAGATATAGTAGGATATATATCTATATATAGCAATATATACATATTGGCATATGTATATATTGGATTGATTGATTTCCCGCCTCGTATAGCGGATGAGACCCTATTGCGCCGTTAGTAAGCGGATTTATAAAAACCTATATACCGCGATAATTCCGTAC
Organism: Allium fistulosum; assembly: GCA_030737815.1. NCBI lineage: Eukaryota > Viridiplantae > Streptophyta > Magnoliopsida > Asparagales > Amaryllidaceae > Allium > Allium fistulosum. Next base: position 1,358,891,190 of record CM060902.1, on the reverse strand, counting down.
TGGAGCGGAATTGGTATTGTGCTAACATCTGTGGATGCAGGGAAACAGGTTGGAGGGATCCAACTGGATTCCTCACCGGTAGTTATTTATTTACAGATATTTTGATATATTCTGTTATCATATTGATATATGATATTGACTGTTGTGATGGACTGATTGGTGTTGTTGCATCATCGGATTCAGTTTTGAAATGTAAAAAAAAATACGACTTTTATTTTAAAAAGATTTTAAAGTGATTTTTGAAAAGTAGACGTTTATCGAATTGTTGAATTGATTTATTTTAGAAAAATAAACGTCTAGAATTTTAAAGTTATAAAAGTTAAGATTTTTGGTGAAATATAACCAAAGTGTGATTTTTGAAATGAAAGTTGATTTAATTGTAAAATGGGTTAAATTGAGATTTTTAAAGTATTATAAAAGATGTACAGAAAAATTGATATATTTATCAATTGACATTTTTGGAATTTTAAAACGAATATTTATAAGTGTTAAAAAGAAGTATAAAAGGATTTCATAAGTGAATGAAATAAATAGATTTATAACGTGAAGTTATAAAGTGAATAGATGTTGTAGAATAAACGATTTATAAGTAATTTACTTATAAATTAGATTTTTGCACTTAATTGGGATATAAATAGAAATTGCTAAATGAAATGATTTCATAAGTTGAAATTGTTATGAAGTATAAATGTGATTTATAAACGTTGTTTATAAATCTGGAATCACTTATTTTGATAAGTAATTTTAGAAGTTAATAAGAGGAGAATTTTATAAATCGAAGTTGTTAGAAAATATAAAGGTGAATTTATAAACGTTGTTTTATGAATTCGAAATCAACCAAATTTGATGAATGTAATATAGAAGTTATTAAGGGAATTTTATCCACGATTTTGGATAGTGGATAATTCTTGGAATAAAACGTGTAGAAAAGATTGAAATGTAATTATTGAAGTATATTCACGATTTTGGATAGTGAATATATCGTTAAGTAAAATGGGTAGTTTTGGAAAAGTGATATTGAAAAATGAAGTTAAACATTTTAAAGATGTTTTAAAATGTATTATAAATCGAATACATAGATTTCAACAGTTCTTGTTGAAATAGACGTTTTCGAGAAATAAGGAAATGGTGGACTATAACACTGTTGTTATAGTAAATGATTTCCGAAAGGAAATGCTTTTTATGTAGTATTGGGATTTATATACCTATCTAAATTTCGAATCCCTATACTAGTGATTTTGAGTCGTCGTAACGATGTTTTACGTAACATTCGTTTTGACTCAAATAAATGTGTTGAAAGAATATTTTCCTTAAAGAATGAAAATATACTTAATATTGATTTAAGTATATCGAATATTTTCCAATGTTGAAAATAAATAGATTTGTGAAATACTTATTTTTAAATAAGTATGGAAATGCTTTTCCAAGATGAAATGAACTGTTTGAGTTTTTATCTTTTAAAGATAAATTGAAAAGTGAACATTTGAAAATTTGTTTCAAACGGTTAAGTGTGGAAATTATATATCTAGTAAAGATATTTTTGGAAGATGAAATAATTTGGAAAATTATTTGGAATCTGATGATGTTGCGCATCTTTATTGATAGTTAAATAACCGACTATCAATAATTACCTTTAGATAGGTATTTGTTGTGAATTGGATGAATTTGAATGCCACACTTATTTTTGAATAATCGCTCACTATTCGGGTTAGCCGGGAAAGGACCATGGGGTCGTATAACCCATTCCGAATATGTGATACGTCGTTATGAATTGCATTTGAAGACCGGTGTTGAAGACCGGATATTTTTGAAAACGAAAGGATTACCGTCGAGTTACTCTACATCGGCTGATCTCCGATTTAGAGGTTTTATCACCCTTAGTGACGGGAAGTCCTGACGTGATTGAAAACTATCCGGAAATGCAAGGGCTTCGTGAGAAGTGCCTTCGGTTCTGTTCGATCCCGGAACAGACTTATATGGATTGTGTGTCTGACGTTACAATTTGAGATATAAAGCTGATTTCTTTCAAATACATTTCTGTTGGTGGCGGAGAATTTATTCTCTTAGCTTAACACCCTTCTCTGAGACGTACGAGCTCAGAGGTTATGTAGTTGAAATTTATCAGTGATATATCCCAATTTGGTAACGTGGCATACTGAGTGTTGCTGTGAAATGATCAGTGTTTGATCATTTGTGATATGATCATTTGTTTGATCTTATATCTTTGTGATCATAGGTTGATCATTTTGTTTGACCCAAAGCAGGGCTTTTTGAGAAAGCGTAGCTTTGTGGACGAGACTTCGTCGAGCCTCACACCCCGGAAATGGTCGAAACAGGAAGGATGCGGCAAGGTTCTAGGGAGTAGCGCCCCTTAGTGTATGTCATTCCTTCTGGATAAAGGTGGTATCATGGTATGGAGCCCAGATACTTAACCTATGTGGTTGCTGCATTATTATCTATGTGGTTTGTTGGAAATCGGGGATCCTCGGGAAGATCGGTGACGATCGGGGGATGGCATACGCGTGTCAGTAGTTACCTATTTTTGCAGAGGTAACCCGGCCTTGTGTTGGCAGAGATCTAACCGTAACGTTAGATTCTCGGGTCGTCTATTCCAGGGACGTACCCATCGTGGATAGGAAGTTCCTTAGCCTGACCATTTGTTGGAAATCCAAAGAAACAATACGAGCCTTTACGATTTCAATTGTATAACCTGTCTCCTCAGGAGGCAGCTATAGCAGGCATAATATAATGGTACCTATGCTGGCTAAGATTTATATTATACTTTCGAAATGTTTTCTACACTATGCACTAATAATAATATCAAAAATGATTTGATTTTTGCGTAGTAAGCATCTTTGACTATCATAAGAAGAAATCTCCTCCAAGTCTGCGTTTGCATTGTGTGTGTGGTGGGAGGTCTTATGGTAGTTTCATTTTCCAAAAGCATTGCGAATTGACTTTAAAATTATCCTGTTGTTTATTTTAAAGTATAACTGTTTTACGATCTCACACCAGTCACCATGACTGACTCGGAGTTTATTGTTCCCTTCTAAACTCTGGGTGCCCACCAATTTCCACACGGGCAGCCTAGAGTTATATTATCAGGATATTCTGGATATTCTGGAGCTTTGGAGATAAGCTGGAGGACGAGACGTAGTATTTGTATCTGATAGTATTTATTCCGCTGTGTATTCCGTATGAGGACAAGTTTATATAACTGTCCATTGTTGTACTGAGTTGTATAGTGACTCTGATGATTGATGTATGTTATAAAATGATATAGTTCTTTGTTTAAAGATTATTCATTTATCTATTATATATTGTTCCGCTGCGATATGTGAGATTCTGATATTGTTTTCTGTTTCTGCTCTTGTTCTGTTGTTGTTCTTCTTTCTTTTTCTTCTATCTTCTTCTTCTACCTTTTTCTTCTTTCTTAAACCATAACTTTTCGGGTTTCCGGCATTCGATGGCTCAGCAGTCGATAAAGCGAGTATCGATGTTGAATTTTCGAAAGTCGAAAATTTTCGGGACGTTACATTTGGTATCGGAGCATATGGTTAAGCGACAACCCTGCTCTGTTGGGTGTTACTCATTAGAGATAGAGTCAGTAGTACTCTAGAATGAGTTGAGTGTAATAATAGATATGAGTGCGTATTTGTTAGTGAATATAAAAATTGTTTTATATTGTGATGATTGATTTGTTGAGTGGTATATGGATTCTGGTCGGTATTGTCCGTACAACTCTATCGATAGGGATCTCTAAACACTTATATAGAACAATTCGGCACAATATTGTTTTAAATAGGGTAAATGAGATAATTTTGCCCAAAACTATTTTTGTATGGAAAAGAAATGTTTTTCTATAAAGTACTATAGTATATGGTTGCATGGATGTTAGGAAGTAATAATGGTAAATTATTATCATTGAAATTTAATAAGAAATTGGAATCATAACTCCAAAGTTAAGAAATAAATTCACATACAAATGAAATTTGAGAATATAAATTATAAATGTGAATTGTAATTTAAAACGGAATTCCAGAGAAGTTTTGGAAATGTTCTGAAAAGAATTTGAAAATTTTGGAGATTTGAAAAGTTTAAATCTTTTTGATTTGAAAATGGATTTCAAAGGTTTGAAAAGTATTTTGGAGTGATAAGAGCTCTAAACTCTTTTCGGTCGCTGGAAAATAACTTCGATGATGACCGCGGCATCGTTGGTGTTCATTTTCGGGTTTCCAAAAGAGGAAATTGCTGCCGATTGTTATAAATGAAAGTTGTTTGAAAAATTTGGATTTTGTTTTAGAAAATTCAAAGGATAGTTTGAATTATTTTCTAATGATTTTGAAATGTTGGTAAACTCTGGAATACTATGTAAAAATACTTATGAAATATGAAATAAGTTGATAACTTATACAGTTTGAATTTTGATAGAATAAATTTAACTTAAAGAATGAAGTTAAAATTTGAAGCAAGTATAGGTGAATCAATTAAATGAAAATGGAATTCCAGATAGATATTGGAAAATTTAAAATTCATTAATGAAATGAATTTGTAATATGAATATATAAGTGATTATATAAATCGAAATGAAAATAAGTTGATAACTTATAGAATATTTGAAATCTAATTGGAATGAAATTCAAATTGAAGACGAATGAATTAGTAATTGGAACTAATTTAAAATAGTGCAGTTATGAATGAAAGATAATTGAATAAAATTCAATATTCAGAAATTGAACTGAATCCAATTAAATGTTGGAATTGAATTCAAATGGAATTGAAATGTAAAGATTGAACGAAATTGAATATGTAACTTCAACAGTGAAGTAAAACTATATAAGCAGTTTATATTGAAAATTTTGTAATAGAATTTGCAAAATGGTTTGAATATATGTAACTAGATATTATGGCTAGTAGGATATACAGGTGTTATAAACTGGATTTGATCTTCCAAGATAAATTTGAATTGCTCGAAAAAGGTATGTATTTAAATTTGAATATGAGATTTGATGACTTATTTCTCTAGCCGCTTGGCTTTTTCTTTTTCTTTTTGAAATCTGAGAGTCCGTAGGGACGTTTTGTAGTCGTACCGTATTAGCCGCGCAAAGGAGACGCTGGCGAAATTTTTCGGAAATTTAGGGCGTTAGAAATTTTTGAGAAATTTTGAAAGTTTAAAATTTGAATTTAAACTCGAATTTGAATTTAGAAGTTAAACAATGTTGTTTGAAACTTAAAATTTAAGTTGGAAAGTTAGTTGAGATGATAACGAATCTTTAGTAGGAAGATTCGTTTTGAAAAAGTGATAAAACTATTAGATGTTGAAAAATAGTAGACGAGGTAAGGACCTTTCTTCCTGACTTGTAATTTCGGGGACGAAATTCTTTTAAGGGGGGAAGTTTGTAACGACCCAGAATTTTTGATAATTAAAATTCGAATATTTAATTGATTTTTTAATATTAATAAATGGGATTTAGAAGTCGAATGATTTATTTTTCGAATATTGGATTTAATTGGATAATTTAAATCGATAATTTAATAGTTAAATTCCAGAGATAATTAAAAATCGAGTTTAATATGATTGAAAATGATTTGTAAAATCTTATTTAATCATACTGGAGTTATAGAAATGTTTTAGAACTTTTAAAACTGAATTTAAAGTTAAATTGTGAAAATTGAATATTTTAATATTTAATTATCGACTGTAAAAATAGTCAATTTTCGAACAGTCTCAGAATTGAACGAAACTAGTTTCATTGGATCCGTAATAGTTAGTTATTATCGGATTTCAATTTTTGTAGCAATCGGGATTGTCGATTGACCCTGGCAACTCGAAACGCATCGATATCGTTTTAATTTTAAATCGTCGAGTTAAAATAGTCATTTTTCAAAAAGTCTCGGATTTCGACGAAACCCGTTTCATCGGATCCGTAATGTGATATTATTGTAAGATTTCAAATTTCGTAATTTTTGGATGTGCCGTTTGTCCGGGGCAAGCCAAAACGCCTCGAAATCGATTTTAAATCGGTTTAATTTAAATTGATCGTTTATTGCCATATCTCACACATACGATCGAATTAGCTTCCGAGACCCATTCCATTGCGTTCGGAACGCGGGGTAAACCTTACGAACGTCAGCCGGCACGCTCGATTCGGAGTTCGAAAAATTTCGATGAATAGTAAATTGGGCAATTTTCTATATAAGGACCTATATTCTTCATTTTGCAATAAGAAGACCGAGCCTAGGGTTTTATTTCAGCCGCCACCCTCTTAAAACAATGGCTGACGTCTTCCATCGTTCCCCCGCAATTATCTTCTCATCCACTTCCCGATAGGCTTCGATTCCAACTACAAAAGTGAAGGTGGCAGTAAGATTGACGAGTTCAACGGTGATGATCATCTATAGAGGCAGGGATTGACGGCAAATCAAGCTCGAACGGCCGTGGTTCGCGCACGAATTCCAAGGCCAATAGGCGACCGAGCTGCCTGGGGTTCCAGGCGATGATAGGGTTCGTGATGCTCTTTCATTTGACGAGCCTTGATCGACGTCACGTCGCCGATAGGAGGCGCGGCCATCAGATTTTGGTCGCGTGCGTTGGGTTGTTTTCGCGATCGAAAACTGGTAGAGGGAAGAAAAAGAATCACGGCTGAGATCTCTCTGTTCAAAACGTGCGGCCCAGAAAATAGATGGTGAAAAATAATAAAAGAAAAATTGTAAATTTATTTTATTATAATTCGTTAAACTTTGTAACATTGTATCTCTTTCATACGATATCAGAAATTGACGAAACGAAAAGTGTTGGAATCGTATCGTCGAACACTACGCGATGCAATCGGTTTGGAGTCGTTTGGAGCCAGTTGGAATTTCGGGTAAAATTAAACGCGCGTTTAATTTTATTCGAAATAAATGCTGAAATCAGAATTAAAATCTCGGTGAGATTTTCTCACTCAAATTTGAATGTGGAATTATTTACAGTTATTGATTGATGATTGACTGTTTGAATGTGCTATTAGATATAGTAGGATATATATCTATATATAGCAATATATACATATTGGCATATGTATATATTGGATTGATTGATTTCCCGCCTCGTATAGCGGATGAGACCCTATTGCGCCGTTAGTAAGCGGATTTATAAAAACCTATATACCGCGATAATTCCGTACTGGAGCGGAATTGGTATTGTGCTAACATCTGTGGATGCAGGGAAACAGGTTGGAGGGATCCAACTGGATTCCTCACCGGTAGTTATTTATTTACAGATATTTTGATATATTCTGTTATCATATTGATATATGATATTGACTGTTGTGATGGACTGATTGGTGTTGTTGCATCATCGGATTCAGTTTTGAAATGTAAAAAAAATACGACTTTTATTTTAAAAAGATTTTAAAGTGATTTTTGAAAAGTAGACGTTTATCGAATTGTTGAATTGATTTATTTTAGAAAAATAAACGTCTAGAATTTTAAAGTTATAAAAGTTAAGATTTTTGGTGAAATATAACCAAAGTGTGATTTTTGAAATGAAAGTTGATTTAATTGTAAAATGGGTTAAATTGAGATTTTTAAAGTATTATAAAAGATGTACAGAAAAATTGATATATTTATCAATTGACATTTTTGGAATTTTAAAACGAATATTTATAAGTGTTAAAAAGAAGTATAAAAGGATTTCATAAGTGAATGAAATAAATAGATTTATAACGTGAAGTTATAAAGTGAATAGATGTTGTAGAATAAACGATTTATAAGTAATTTACTTATAAATTAGATTTTTGCACTTAATTGGGATATAAATAGAAATTGCTAAATGAAATGATTTCATAAGTTGAAATTGTTATGAAGTATAAATGTGATTTATAAACGTTGTTTATAAATCTGGAATCACTTATTTTGATAAGTAATTTTAGAAGTTAATAAGAGGAGAATTTTATAAATCGAAGTTGTTAGAAAATATAAAGGTGAATTTATAAACGTTGTTTTATGAATTCGAAATCAACCAAATTTGATGAATGTAATATAGAAGTTATTAAGGGAATTTTATCCACGATTTTGGATAGTGGATAATTCTTGGAATAAAACGTGTAGAAAAGATTGAAATGTAATTATTGAAGTATATTCACGATTTTGGATAGTGAATATATCGTTAAGTAAAATGGGTAGTTTTGGAAAAGTGATATTGAAAAATGAAGTTAAACATTTTAAAGATGTTTTAAAATGTATTATAAATCGAATACATAGATTTCAACAGTTCTTGTTGAAATAGACGTTTTCGAGAAATAAGGAAATGGTGGACTATAACACTGTTGTTATAGTAAATGATTTCCGAAAGGAAATGCTTTTTATGTAGTATTGGGATTTATATACCTATCTAAATTTCGAATCCCTATACTAGTGATTTTGAGTCGTCGTAACGATGTTTTACGTAACATTCGTTTTGACTCAAATAAATGTGTTGAAAGAATATTTTCCTTAAAGAATGAAAATATACTTAATATTGATTTAAGTATATCGAATATTTTCCAATGTTGAAAATAAATAGATTTGTGAAATACTTATTTTTAAATAAGTATGGAAATGCTTTTCCAAGATGAAATGAACTGTTTGAGTTTTTATCTTTTAAAGATAAATTGAAAAGTGAACATTTGAAAATTTGTTTCAAACGGTTAAGTGTGGAAATTATATATCTAGTAAAGATATTTTTGGAAGATGAAATAATTTGGAAAATTATTTGGAATCTGATGATGTTGCGCATCTTTATTGATAGTTAAATAACCGACTATCAATAATTACCTTTAGATAGGTATTTGTTGTGAATTGGATGAATTTGAATGCCACACTTATTTTTGAATAATCGCTCACTATTCGGGTTAGCCGGGAAAGGACCATGGGGTCGTATAACCCATTCCGAATATGTGATACGTCGTTATGAATTGCATTTGAAGACCGGTGTTGAAGACCGGATATTTTTGAAAACGAAAGGATTACCGTCGAGTTACTCTACATCGGCTGATCTCCGATTTAGAGGTTTTATCACCCTTAGTGACGGGAAGTCCTGACGTGATTGAAAACTATCCGGAAATGCAAGGGCTTCGTGAGAAGTGCCTTCGGTTCTGTTCGATCCCGGAACAGACTTATATGGATTGTGTGTCTGACGTTACAATTTGAGATATAAAGCTGATTTCTTTCAAATACATTTCTGTTGGTGGCGGAGAATTTATTCTCTTAGCTTAACACCCTTCTCTGAGACGTACGAGCTCAGAGGTTATGTAGTTGAAATTTATCAGTGATATATCCCAATTTGGTAACGTGGCATACTGAGTGTTGCTGTGAAATGATCAGTGTTTGATCATTTGTGATATGATCATTTGTTTGATCTTATATCTTTGTGATCATAGGTTGATCATTTTGTTTGACCCAAAGCAGGGCTTTTTGAGAAAGCGTAGCTTTGTGGACGAGACTTCGTCGAGCCTCACACCCCGGAAATGGTCGAAACAGGAAGGATGCGGCAAGGTTCTAGGGAGTAGCGCCCCTTAGTGTATGTCATTCCTTCTGGATAAAGGTGGTATCATGGTATGGAGCCCAGATACTTAACCTATGTGGTTGCTGCATTATTATCTATGTGGTTTGTTGGAAATCGGGGATCCTCGGGAAGATCGGTGACGATCGGGGGATGGCATACGCGTGTCAGTAGTTACCTATTTTTGCAGAGGTAACCCGGCCTTGTGTTGGCAGAGATCTAACCGTAACGTTAGATTCTCGGGTCGTCTATTCCAGGGACGTACCCATCGTGGATAGGAAGTTCCTTAGCCTGACCATTTGTTGGAAATCCAAAGAAACAATACGAGCCTTTACGATTTCAATTGTATAACCTGTCTCCTCAGGAGGCAGCTATAGCAGGCATAATATAATGGTACCTATGCTGGCTAAGATTTATATTATACTTTCGAAATGTTTTCTACACTATGCACTAATAATAATATCAAAAATGATTTGATTTTTGCGTAGTAAGCATCTTTGACTATCATAAGAAGAAATCTCCTCCAAGTTTGCGTTTGCATTGTGTGTGTGGTGGGAGGTCTTATGGTAGTTTCATTTTCCAAAAGCATTGCGAATTGACTTTAAAATTATCCTGTTGTTTATTTTAAAGTATAACTGTTTTACGATCTCACACCAGTCACCATGACTGACTCGGAGTTTATTGTTCCCTTCTAAACTCTGGGTGCCCACCAATTTCCACACGGGCAGCCTAGAGTTATATTATCAGGATATTCTGGATATTCTGGAGCTTTGGAGATAAGCTGGAGGACGAGACGTAGTATTTGTATCTGATAGTATTTATTCCGCTGTGTATTCTGTATGAGGACAAGTTTATATAACTGTCCATTGTTGTACTGAGTTGTATAGTGACTCTGATGATTGATGTATGTTATAAAATGATATAGTTCTTTGTTTAAAGATTATTCATTTATCTATTATATATTGTTCCGCTGCGATATGTGAGATTCTGATATTGTTTTCTGTTTCTGCTCTTGTTCTGTTGTTGTTCTTCTTTCTTTTTCTTCTATCTTCTTCTTCTACCTTTTTCTTCTTTCTTAAACCATAACTTTTCGGGTTTCCGGCATTCGATGGCTCAGCAGTCGATAAAGCGAGTATCGATGTTGAATTTTCGAAAGTCGAAAATTTTCGGGACGTTACAATAGGTAAATTTAAAATTAGATGTTAAATTAGTTTATTAAATTCAAATGTTTAAAATTGTATAACTTTTTAATGCGAGGTCGAAAATTACGAAACTGGTGGCGCCGTATTCATAATGACGTAGGATACGAAATAAAATTGGAATGGATTGCAATTAAATATCAAGGTGAGTAATCTCACACATTTTGGATTGGGGGTTATAATTTAAAATGTTGAAATTAAATTATTTGTTGGTTGGATGAATTTAATAAATATTATCAGTGGAATGATATAATTTATATATATTAGTAGTTCTATGTATTTCCTGCCGATTGGAGCGGATGAGACACTATGCGCCCCGCATAATAGCGGATGGCCCTATATTACCGTGATATCCCACCTTGAAGCGGGATTGGTATATTTTTTATGTTGTATAACATCTGTGGATGCAGGGAAACATGTTGGAGGGATCCAACTGGATTCCTAAAAAATGTTGATTTAATTTTCATATATAGTGATATATGATGTGTGTGGATAATCTGTTATAGATTAGGTTGTGATTTGGATTTATTGGATGCTATAGTAGCACTGGCGTTAATTTTGGTATTTCAAATACCATAAATATTTTATTTTGAATTATAAGGAATTTAGAGTAGATTTGGATATAAAAATATTTATATCGAAATTTGGATTATTTTAAAAGAAAATCAATTTGGATAAAATAATGATTTGGTTGTAGGGTTGTACTTACTATTCGTAAATGTTTTAAATAGTGATTTTAAATAATTTATATAAAGGGATTTTTAAATGATATTCTAAAAAATATTGGAAAGAAGTTAAAATCGATATTTAAAATAGATTTGAAGCATAAATGAAATTTATAAAGAAATGGATTTATAAAATGGAATTTTTATAAATAAGTTTATAATTGTAAACAAGTAAAATCCAAACGATTTTATAAATTTATAAACGATGTTTATAAACAAGGTTAATGATATTAATTGATAAATGTTGATAAGTTGGGAATATAATTTCACAGTGTGAATCTATATCGAGATATGAAAATAGGTTTTGGGGGAAAATAGAGGATTCTATTTTGGGAAGTGAAATGGTTAGGGAATCGGAATGAAATAGATGTGTTGTAAATCGAGAGGGATTTATAAATTGAATTAACAATATCGGATTTTTAAAATAAATTTTTAACGAGAAATTGAAATTGTTTTAAATGGGATTTTTATTGATTAAACTATGTAGTTAAAAACTATTACTTAGATCTAAATATTTCGAAAAAGTTTGTTACTAAATGTAACGACCCGTAAATTTCAACTGTTTTAATAACGTAATTAGTTGAAATTTTGTGAAATTTTAAACGATAAATTTTGAAATAAAAATTTAATATTTGGAATGCGTCTAGTTAAACATAGCAACTGGTAAATTTTCGTCCGAAAATACGAAAGTTTATTTCGCGCGTAAATTTACTTCAATTTAATCAGTTAAAAAATGATGAAAATAAAATGTTTCCGAAACCTAAATATTTTTACGTAGAAAAATTCTAAACCATCTTCTGAGCAAGATGTCAGTTTGTCGTTTTTCCAAATTCGGACATCTTTGGCTCCGTCGATCTTATTTTTCAGCGTTTTTCTTGCATTTTCCGCTATTAGAAAATTCGAATTTTTATAATTCAACTAAACCACTGATATCTTTATACCGTTTTGATCGTCTCTTCTTGCTGATCGCTGCGGTATATTCGTTTGTTTGTTTCGGCATCGGATATGCGGCGATATCTACGAAACCGATAGCTATATCGGTATCCGTTTTAGCTTTGATTTGGCGTCCATTCAAATTTTCTAACGGTTGGAAAACATGCAGCGTTTTTGCTATTATTATTTTCTGTATTAACGTGCCTGACTTTTATTTTTCCAACCTGTCACTATTTGTAGGCTCTTCATTTCAATACAATAAATATACTAGCTATTCGCTGTCATCAGGAATCACTCACCATCTTCTTCTTCTTTTTTTTGCCTGCAACTTTGAAATTTATATCAAAGCCTTCCTCCACTTACATGATAACGCACAGCAAACACGTAGGAGCACGCAACCCCACTCCTTCCGGCCGAGTTTCTCTAGTTAGCATGACCGATCTCATCCACCATCTCACCCTCCATGCTTATTGAGCCACGTCAGCACCTAGTCCGAGCTCTCAACCTCTCACCGCACTGCGTCTTCCACCCTCCCGCAAATCACTTCGGCCATGCGTGCGCCACCTCTCTCCGCCTCAAGCTTTTCTCCATTGTAGCCTAGCCTCCATAGCCACTTCCTCTTATCACTTCCCTCTCGGCCTCCGGTTATTTTGTTCAAGCTTGAAAAGAAGAAATATATATACTAAGTTGTTGCACGTCCCTTTGTTTTTGAAGCTCATGTATTTACCTGTTACTTAGCTTGCTCCAACACACTATCCATGTTCTCTCCTCCTGTAACCGCAAATGTCAGCCATCATCCCACTCCAACAGAGTTGTCTCCGCCATTTCCTCCCTCTCTCCACCTCCGTTCATGCCGTGCTCGACATATAAAAATGAAAAAAACTCTCCACGTTATTTTTTTCACACAATAGCATGCGGATCCACCTTTCCACCCATCAACATCAACCACCTTCACCTAGCTCTCCTCTGCCTTTGTTTCCCAGCCGGCAGTCCATACATCATCTGACCAAACCCGCCAACCCACTGACAATGTCCACTGTCTGTCACAAGCAAGCAGCTCCTCCACACAACCGAGAGAACCCATGCCATACCTTATGACCGAAGCCAAAACCCACCATCCTAAGACAAGCTAGCAGCTCTCTCTCCCATCTTACTTGCTCGACCTCCGTTGTTTTGGCGTGGGTATGTATACATACAAATGAATATTGGTTTTTATGCTTTATAGCTTTGTTGTTATAGTTATAGTAGCTTTTATTAGAAACGAAATATTGAATATATGTTTATAGCTTATATTACAGTTTATTATATAAGTTTGTTTTGATATATATGTATGGCTGTCAGTTGATAAAAGAAGCACGTAAAAGTTTTTGTGATAAAGTTACATCTCAGTATATTAGTTATAATATAAAGGTATTTATATGTATAAAGTTTTACAAACAATTAGTTGCAACATCTGTTTGCGTATGTATAGTTTGTTTTGTTTGTTGTAACCATATTTATATCCATAGATAATATCGATTTAAGGGTATATTGGATTTAAATTTGTATAATGATGTAATCAGGCATATGTATGTTTTTGAAATTTTGAGAAGCCTGTAGGCTTAGCTGAAAGGAAATTTTGTATATATATTTATCTATTTACCGCATATAGTTTAAAATATAACTTGTTGTTTATGCATACCTTAGATATGATACTGTTTAAGTACCCGTTAGGCTTTAAATATATATATTATATAATAGTTATATACATAACGTTTACTTATGTTTATGATTATGTAATAAATCAAACCTGTTATTATATGATATAGATATTCGATTTTATTTAATGTGTTATGAGGAAGAAGAAAATGATTTTTGAAATATATATTTTGTGGTGTTTGAATTTTTAATATGATTTTTCTATATAGTTATATATATATAAGCCCACTTATCCTATTTATCTTTCTCGATTCAACTCTGATTTGATTTTGTCAATTCCTCGTTATATATCAGCTTTGTCGTCGAAATTGTGCCAATCCTATTTTTGCTTTGCTTGGATTCGAGATTCAAATTTCAGTGTGCGTATCTGTGTCTCCTTCTGTATTCTCCAGCCTCGAAAGGTGAACAATCACTCACGATTAACGTTCTTTTATTTATTAAATTTGATTTCAATTGAAACGACAATTGAAATATGCTGATATTAGATATTTACACTGTTATTACCTGTATCAGTTCACCTGTGACATCTGACACTATTATCTGTTATATATGCAATGATAATCCAGTTTGGTTGTTAAATGATTGATTGTTTGATGTTTACAACTGGACGTTAAATTTGTTAATGTTGTAAGTGATAAAAATTTGAAATTGAAATTGACGTAGGATAGTTAGATTTGATATATGTGTTAAATTTGTTTTGATGACATTTGTTTAATATGACCCCTTAAATGTTTAATCATTTGACGCGTAGAAAATAGTGTTAACTACACCTTGAACCATCAATTGTATGTTGTTTAAACTGATGATACATGAAATTGAAAATAGATGACAAGTGAAAACCATAATGCGATAATCTTTAATCTACATGAAATGATAGTGTAGATTCTAGAAATAATTATATTAATTCGTACAAATAACAATGCGAATTAATATGATTATTTCGGGATTATTTAAATTGTTGAATTGTTGTGAATAGATGCTATTGCTGGTTTATTTACTTTGACACCATCCCAGTTATCACACTGCAAGTTCCCTTTGTATGCTTTGATTTTTGAATTTGAATGGAATCGGGTTGAAATGATAAATACCCAAATACTTTGACATTCGGACAGAAAATTAAATTAAACCCGATTGGTCAATGTTTTGATTTAAATAAAATAAAGTTTTATTTGACTAATAACAAGGTTTTGAATAAATTAGAATTTAAATTCGAATGAATGTAAATGTGAGTATTTGAATTTGAAAAAAAAAATTAACGTAGTAATTGACAAAAGAATATTATGTAAAATTTAATTATTTAATAATTAAGTTTAGAATTATTTGATAATTAATTTTTGAAATTATAAATATTTAAGTTGTGGGAATTATTAATAATTAACTTTTGGAATTATTAATAGTTAAGTTGTGAAATTATTAATAACGAGGTTTGAATTAATTAATAATCAAGTTTTGAATTTAGTAATAATTAAGTTTGGAATTATTAATGAATGAGTTTGAAATAATTAATAATTAAGATTTGAAATTATTGAAAATTTGATGTGATCGAATTATAATTAAATTAAATTGAATATCTTTATTTGGAGAAATTGAATTATTGAATATGTGAAACTAAGTTTCTTTAACTGAGTTTTGAAATTTGTAACTAAATAAATAATAGATGAAATAAATTCCTTTATTAAGAAATAGGATGTGCTTTATCGAAACAAATGAAAGACTTGTAATTTAAAGAATTGGATTTGACAAATGTAATTGTAAATAAGTTGTAAACTTTGATAATGGAATCGAACTTAAGACGTAACGTAATGAATTGGGAATTTAATTGAAATTGTTTAATGATAAATTAATTTAATGAATATCGAATGAAAGCGATAATTGATTTAAATCGTTTTGAACGTTAAATTTAGTTAAAGGATTTTGGAATGAACTTATATACGAAATGCAATGAATATTTGAATTGTTTTAAAATTGAAACTTTGAAATTGAATTATAGAAATTTTGAAAACGAAATTGGGAAGTTATGAGACATAATTTTGGAAATTAATTTAGAAAGACTAATGAATTGTCGATTTACGAATTCCAATTGAAATTGAAATTGATTTGGTTTGAAATATATTAAACGACCAATCAGTGTAATAATTACGAAAGTTATTAAAGAGACCGGAATCGGTTATGAATATACTCTCTATCTAAACCGAAAACCACTTTAATAACTATACGCGGAGTGTGATCCAGAATGAAGTGGTTGGAATGATGTACGTGATGACTGAAGAAAGAGAACGATAATGGATAGCCTTGACACTTGTGTCAAATTGGAAATGACTAAAACAGGAGCCGTGCCGGGCCAATGGAGGTCAGCTACCTCAAGTGAACACACTTCTTCAAACTACTCATTACTTGTTGTCGATTGGTGCACCCTTGATTTTTGGGAGTGTTGTTTCACGGTGTTGCGGTCGCTGCGGCGATGCGTTCTCACCAGTCCGGATCAGGCAAACGGTAGTATCACTACCTTGGGTATTGCCTCATGTGCCTTGTCATACTTGTATTCCCTATTCGTGACCACTATAGTATATGGATTGCCCTCTTGTGACTTCCGGTTTTGGGGAAACTACGGTCTTGTATATGCTCTTGGGAATAAAAATGTGTTAAGGGTGGAATGGGCCATGACTTAACACTATTTTGATATCTTATTATTACTGATAGACATTATCTACTTATCGTACACTACTACATAGTAGATAGTTTAATGGATCCTTAAAGGATGGTTATTCCAAACATCCTTTGAGTTACTTGTATTTCAATTGCTATTTCACTTGAGTTGGATTTATTAATATAAGAATGTGAATCCTGACTCGAGTGTTTTGTGTTTTGCTTTACGCTTGGGTCAGACTGAGTGATCCAGTATTCGAGACTCACCTTTGAAGTTGGAGCTTTGCTTGAAGATTCAGCCATCTATTCTGCTTTCAGTATTCGATGATTCCAGTGATGTATTCTGATTTGTATCTGATGTATCATATTACTCTTCCGTTGTATCTGGTTTAACTCTGATGTATCGTATTACTCTTCTGTTGTAAACTCTGATGTATCTTATATATTCATATAGTAGCTTCATGAACTACTATCTCTTTTACTTCCGCTGCATTTATTACTCTGTCTCTTTGATCTGTGATTATTTATTTACTGTATAGGTTCAGTTTTGCCAAATTTAAATTAACAACGCGGTATTTTGAGCAATTCAACTCCGGCATGAGTGTCTACCTATACACTTATAATGGATGCGAATGGTCCAAAATAGCGGGTCGTTACACTAAATATTAAATGTTTATTGAAATGAAATTCTAATTTTTATAATCAGCTTTGCAAATCGAATAGTTTTATTTAAAATAAGTTGGAAATGAAGTATCGACGTTTATTTAAAATGTTTTAATATTTTAAAGAATTACTTAAACATATTTTAAAAAAATAAAATAAATTATTATTCTTTAAAAATACTTATTATATATAGAGAGTTCTTGAAATGATTGAAATTTATTTATAGATTCCCTTGGGATTGGAAAACGGGGTTTATTTAACGGATATGATTATTATTAGAGGAATCTTGTAATAAATTCTGGAAACTTAAGCAAACTACCGAAATGTTGAATTTGAGAACTTCGAAATGAATTAGAAGTCATAGAAAGGAAATTTGAATTGGATAGTGGAATCATAGACAAGTGAAATCGATTTGGAAGAGTCAAGGGAAGTTAATTAATAATTCTCGGAAACTTATAGAATTTGATATAAGCGGGTTAAGGGAATTACAAATAAATTGTAAAAGATTTGAGAAATAGGAATAAATGGAATAATTCCTAAGTATAGGAAATAAAATGATTTTAGGAAAAATACTTATAAACATTTCCTAAGTATGGATATTTAAAATGATTGGGAAATATACTTATAATATTTTCATAAGGATTGAAGTGAAGGGTTTTGTAACAACCCGCATATCTATCGATTTTATATTTAAATATTTTATCGTCAGTCGGATGTTAGTCCGAAAAGCTACTTTTTGCATACGGTCAAATTAGGACTCGAGACCACCCCCATTGAGTTCAAAATGACGTTTGCGATCTTTTTGAGTATAAACTTCGATATGTTTGGAGATAGTGAAATTTTCGTCACTTTTCCCACTTGTGACTTTGGTTGGGACTGCACCTTCTTAACTCAACCCAACCCCCTCTTCTCTTCATCACTTCATCAAATACTTCAAGCTTCTTCAAAAATGGTGGAGGGAAAGAGAAATTAAAATTCCAAGCTCGAGATCTTTAGTAAATTCAACATCAAACTCCGAATTCAAGGTGAAGAACATAGATTCAAGCTAGGGGTTGATTCTTGCTTTGCTCTTAAGCTCTCCAACATCAATTTCGTGGAAAAGGTGAGATTTTTGATCTCACATCTTGCCTATATCTATCTTGGACTGTTGGGAATGATCCTCTATTGCAATTGTATGAATATCTGCATTTGATTTGGATTGGATTGGCGAAAAACTCCAAAATTTAGTGATTTTGGTGAAAAACTGCTACTAGGTCGTTCTGGCCATTTTTAGCTCGTTCGGAGTTAGGTCGCTCGTCCATAGGTCGTAGGTCGTATTCGCCCTAAAGTCGTAGGTCGTTGCCGACCTATAATCTCCAGGCAAAATGTTAAGTCGTTCACGAGCTAAAGGCATAAGTCGTTCACGAGTTAAAGGCATAAGTCGTTCACGAGTTAAAGGCTTAAGTCGTTTGCAGTTAGCTCGTTCGCCTCGAGTTAAGTCGTAGGTCGTTTGGCCTTAAGTCGTTTGCAGTTAGCTCGTTCGCCTCGAGTTAAGTCGTAGGTCGTTTGGCCTTAAGTCGTTTGCAGTTAGCTCGCTCGCCCTGGCTTAAGTCGTAGGTCGTCCTCGACCTAACTTCACTAGGTCGTTCCTGCCTTAGCTCGTAGCTCGTATTCAAGGCTTAGGTCGTTAAGTCGTTTGTTCCACTAAGTCGTTCAAGGCTTAGGTCGTAAGACCTTAGGTCGTGCACTTTTAGGTTGCGAACAACCTTATGTCGCGAACCTCTTTAGGTCGTATGACCCTAATTTTCTTAGGTCGTTGGACCTTTTTAACTCGTTAGGTCGTAGAACCTTAAACTGTTAAGTCGCGTACTTTCTTAGGTCGCGCATCCCACTTAGGTCGCAGAACCCTCTTAAGTCGTAAGTCGTTCGCGAGTTAGCACTTAGGTCGTTTGACATGTTTTCCCCTAGGTCGTTCGACCTTTTCTTCTGCTAGGTCGCGTGGCATTCTTCCCTTAGGTCGTTTGGCTTCTCGAGACCGCTTGACTTCACTAGGTCGTACCCTGTATTACTCTGCGAAGGCAATCTTATCTGAAAAGCATTCATCAGAACTTCCACTTTGATGCATTTTAAGCTGATTTCCTTGGATTTTATTCACGTCTCCGAATGTGAATTTTTGTGATAGATTGTTCCAACAATCGTTTTATGACTTGTCACTTTAAAGATATGAAGGTTTTAATACTAGTAGTAAATATCAAAACTCTTCCATCAAATCGATTTCAACACTATTTTTAATATCAAAAGTTCGTTTTCTCAAACCGATTTTCAATCTACTAATATATATAAGCCTTTACTTCACTCGAATGAGAAATCGACTTAAACGACTTAGTAAAACGAGTGGTATGAAACGCTTGCGTTCACTTCGTAGGTTAGCTCTTGGACTTGTTCGATTGAACCCTTTTCGTGATAATTTCCTAGTGAAGATTTACAGCTTGTTCGTAAATATTTAAGTTAAGCAAGTGGTTATGGGACATGAAGCTAAACTCATATATTTACTAGCTTGGTGTGATTGATACTTCTCGCAGATCATGATGATCATTTTATGATTTAGACTAGCAATTGTGCGATGTCTCTTTGTTTGCAAGGTTAGACTAGACCGCAGTAGTGTGATTCCGACTCACACATATCTCTTTGTCCGCAAGGTTAGTCTAGACCGCAGTAGTGTGATTCCGACTCACACATATCTTTTTGTTTGCGAGGTTAGGCTAAACACCACTTGTGTGATTCCATTCACACATACCTTTTTTCTTTTTGGTTAGCCTAGGCCTCAATCAGTGTGATTCCGACTCACACGTATTGTAACGTCCCAGATTTTCGCGTTCGAAAATCGACATCCATACTTTACATCGTACTCGAATGTCGTAGATTCGAGCGTTCAAATCCAAGTCGCCGGAGCTTATAACACAGTTAAGTAAATAACACAGCGGAAGAAATGAATAATACATTGATATACAATATCTGATACAACAGAATGATACAATGAATATCAATATACATCAGAGATATGATACAACAAATAGCAGCAGAAAAGAAAACGATAACATCAGCAGCGGATAATCTCCATCTTCAAAGCACTAATCCAGAAATAGCTTGAACTCCCAATAACGATACACCAAGATAAGCAAGTGCAGTTCGATCCAAAGACTGAACTAGCTCCAGATAACCTACTAATCTGACTATCTGAAAAACCAAACTCTAGACTGCTCGTGTAGAAAAATTTTGAGCATCCAGAGTTTAGGAAAGGAACAATAAACTCCGGATCAGTCATGGGACTGGTGTGAGCAACAAAAACAATTTATCTTTAAACAATCAACAAAAGTATTTTAAACATTGAAATCCGCAATGCTTTTAGAAAATGAAACTACCATAAGACCTCCCGCCACACACACAATGCAAACGCAGACTTGGAGGAGATTTCTTCTTATGATAGTCAAAGATGCTTACTACGCAAAATCAAATCATTTGATATTATTACTAGTGCATAGTGTAGAAAACAATTTCGAAAGTAGAATATAAATCTTAGCCAGCATAGACATTTCGCACTTATGCCTACTATAGCTACCATGTTCAATAGCAGGTTACCACCACATTCCATGGCAGGTAATACAACTAAAATCGTACAGGGCTCGTATTGTTTTGTTTGGATTTCCAACAAATGGTCAGGCTAAGGAACTTCCTATTCCAACAAATGGTCAGGCTTTGCAACCATCCCAGTCCCACCGTGGCTTACACTGGCACCTCGCATTTATTTTTACGGCCAGCCTCTCGACTGTCACGGCATCTGCCTAACCAACCCATCCCTCTCAGGGACATGTAGGGGTAAGAGTCTCCCGTTCGCCACCAAACCGCGAAGCGAGAACCCCCCATCATGCTATAATATAGCAAATGCGATCCATATCGTCGAATCACTTATTTGGAATGGGTTATGTGACACAAAGGTCCTCTCCCGGCTAAACCGAATAGTGAGCGCAATATTTAAAAATATACGGATATTGGGATTTCAATTAAGTCACAACTTAAACCCAAACTTTCTTTTCAAATGGTTTAACAAATTACCATTTTAATCTTTTTAAACAAAAAGATTCAATTCACAAAGTTCACTTAATTTCACAAAGATTCATTCACAGATTTTCCAAATCAATTTCCATTTCAGTTTGATTAATTCGTTAAATCTTTAAATCAAAGATTTAACTCATAGCTTTCAAAACAAATTTCATTTCGAATGGTTTAAATAAATCATCATTTTAAATCTGTTAAAAACAAACAGATTTAATTCATAGCTTTCAAAAAGAATTCATTCATAACTTGAAAAATCATTTTTCAATTCACTTGAAATTCCTTTAATTTAAACTGGAATTTCATTTCTTATCTGAAAGCTTTTATCATTTGAAAACAACAGTTTTCAATTTGGAAATCTGATTCATTCATACGAGTTGAAATCCTTGGGTTAAATTCAAATTCCCAACTTATACTTTAAAATGGTTTAATTCATACAAACACATTTATAACATTTTCAATCTCTAGTTTCAAATCATAGCTTAATTTCAAACTTGAATCCAAATTTAAATCTAACTATTTAAATTTTCAAAACTCGGTTAAGTTATTCAAAATAACTTTTATATTTGAAATTCCATTTCAAAAGCTTTTCACTTTAAACCCCAAATTTCTAATTTCAAAATCAATTGAAATTAAATTTTCAATTTCAAAAACATCAAATTTAAATTATCTGTGACTTAACCGATTTCCACGTGAAATCCATATTTGTGTGTGTAACAGTGTGGTCCATGGGTTTCACACACAATAGTGCAACATCAATCATCACAGATATATCGATAAGCGGTATAATCGATAACGCTTATCTTCATTCACAGATTCATAGATAAAATAAATTTATCAGTCACAAAGATTCATTATTACAATTCGATGTGTGTTTCAGATAACCAACTGGAATCCGACTCCCTGTCGCATCGAAATTCAAGTGTCGTTTTACGGGTCAAGGGTTTCACATTCACATAGTAATATATCACAGAAACAGAAATCACAGCTCAGCACAACATAAACCAGGGTATATCACAAATGATCATATATCAAGGATATCAAACAATTCACATTCAATAGAATCCAAACATTCATAAGTAAAGTCAGTTAATTGTCTGATTAATTTAAATCATATTAATTTCTTATGAATTTATTACTAATCCTGGTTAATCAATTATTAATAAATTACAAATTATTTTGATTAATTATTCTTTGATCATTTATAAATTAACCTTTAATAATAAATTAATTAACCTTTAATTAAAATTAATCAACCTTTAATTATTAAATAATTATCCTTTAATTATTAAATTATCCTTTTATTTATAATTCTCAAATTAATTACCTTAATTTATCACTCACACTAATTAATTTTCCTTTAAATAAATTAACCTTTAAACACTTGATTAATCAATCTTTAATCATAAATTAATTTATCATAAATTATGTCTTAATCATAATTATTATTTCAAAAGGTTAAAATTTAGTTTAAATGACTTTTTATCTTAATTCTATTTTAAATTACCTTTAAAAGAAAAATGTATCAAATTTAAATAAATTAAAACTTAAGTATTTTGAAAATATCTTACTTAAATTCTTAATTGATTCAACCTTAAGTCAAAGTCATAAATTTGAAAGCATGTTTTAAAGTTGTTTAAAAATCTGAAAACCCCTTTAAGGTAAAAAAAACTGTTTAATATATCAGGCTCAAGACCTACTTCGAGTCACTCCTGAGAAATTTTCTTGGTTGCTTCGGGTTATATCAAAAATCAACCCGAGTGCTAAAATTTTCAACTTAAAATTTTGTCTAAGTAATTTCGACCTGGCACTCCATCATTCTACTCGAGTAAAATTCCAGTTTCCCCGAGTAAACTCGTGAGTTCCTTCGAGCTTGCTTCTTCCCAAACCCAGACCAACCCTTCTTCCCCAAACTCACAACTACCACCGATACAAACTGACATCGCGTGCACGTGCACCGATGACGCCGCCACCTCTGGCCATCGACCAACGTCGCACCCTATCGGCGATCGACTCACGACCCCATCGCAACCCACCAACTCCATTGCGGCGCTTCGAAACCAAAACGCGACGCCTCACCCAAACCTGGAAACACGCAACCCATTTTTTTAACATGAACTAACCTGGGTTCTTAAACCCTATTTTGATCTCGTGTTCGAATTTTTGGGTTTAATAAATCACATTGGTATTTTTCTAGTAATCACGAACTTCAAATCTTGCTGTCGCCACGAATTCGAGGCCTGCAATTACCTAGATCATCGGAATTTTGCAAATTTCTGTTTTCCGTTCAACTTCGAATTCCACGATAAAGGATAAACTAAAAATCTCGATTCTTTCTCCTAAATTCATGATTCAGGAAGGCAAACAAGATTTTGAAACCAAATCTCACTCAATTTAAATTTGAACAAGATTCGACCTTTTCCCTGTGTTTAGCATTTTCCAGATATCCCTTCTACCTTTAAAGCTTAAATATGATTTTAACATTTAGATCTTGTCAATTGTTACATGATTTATTTAAACATCACATTCTAAAGATGATCAGGTAAGTAGATATGAAATTTCTTTTTATCTGTAGCCTGTAAATAGACAGAGGAGTATATTCATCCCTGTCATCAGTTATAAACCCAATCACACATTTATATACATACATGCAGGCACAACACTCACACATATTCACATCATAGCTTCCAATACGAATCCAAACATCAAGATAAAAATCAGGGTTAAGAGGTTTGCTCACTGTTTTGGGAAGATGAAGAACAGAGGACTTCTGTTGTTTGAAGACTGCAGTTGATTTTTTTCTTAGATTCTATTTTGTTCCCCTTTGAGTTGAATGTTGTCTTGAGTTTTAAATCATTTGTTTACTTCAGTTTTACTTAGCTTGGTGGACGAATGAAATGAAAAGGCTTGATGCATATAAGAAAAAAGAAGTGTACAGAGTTTACTTTTCTTTTTTTTTTCTTTTTTTTGTACAATGGTGTATATTTTTATTTTGGCTTGTACAAATATAAGGTCAGAGATTACTTTAGTTTGTTGGCTACGGCTGATAATCTTTCTTTGATATGCTGAGAGGATGGGCATTAAATGCAAGTGTCTTTGTTTACAACTTATACTATTTGTTATTATTGATATACAGTTTTGCTTTGCTTTGTTTTCTATTTTATTTTATCTCTGGTTTGTTGTAAAAATTGGAATGCTAACTTGTATATTATTTTTTTCTAACTTGCTATGACTTGAACGAAGGAAATAAGGATAAATATAGAAGAGTTGTACAGGTGATTATTTCTTTATACAATAGGGTATGGCTAAAGTGATATTGGAGGTATGTTGCATTTATTGTCTTGTACAATTTGTATATAAAAAATTTCTCCTTTCATTCGGCTGTACAAAGATGAAGATGGTGTGGTGGCTTCAGTGATTTTGTTATGGTGGCTGGGGACATTGCATTTATGACTTATACATTTTGTTACTCTAAAGTCTACAGCCTAGATATTTAGGAATATAAGTGAAGTCCTATTGTTTGTTTATAGATATGAATGTAGTTGTATTGTTTGTAGATATTTAGTTCACTTATTTTCTTACTTTGTTTTTATTACTTTATATTGTATTTGTATTTTCATTTTTATCCATACTTATCTTTATATAGTTGAATATATTACCTATTTACCTGTCTCATATTTCTTTTGTTTGTTTGGTTTCATTTGTAAGTGTTTATAAATTTTATCTTTTCTTTTATTATTTTGTAGTCTATACTATTATATTATTTTGTATTGATTTTTCCTATATCTTATTTATTTCTTATTATCTTGTAATATAGATGACATTCTATATTTTTTTTATAATTATTTTTAAACTATTTACTTGAAACTCAAATTCAACATATACAATTTTTAAATTTAAATGATCGTTCAAATAAAATTGGGACTCGGGGAAACTCGCTCAAATTTTCCTAATTAAATTTACAAATTTTTATCAAGAATTTATTTAATTACTCAATTTAATTCAAAAATTCATTTAATTATTAATTTAAATAAATTTAAATTCCAGGGTCGTTACACATATGGGGTAGCGCCCCATGGTCTTCGGACCATCATGTGATAGGCCTCTTTCTCTTTTTATGATTTCTGGATTTCTTGTTTGATTTCTGGATTTTTTATGTCATTGACTTGTTATGAGTACAAGTTTAGGGTATGATGCCCTCTTTGGATCTTTGAGAAGATTCTCGTGATATTGATCATTTCTCATCGGTTGATCTCCTGTTGATCATCATTTTCATACTTATAGTAGTATGTCAGTATGGATATTTTACGTTTATGCCATATCTCTTATTTTATATCATGTCATCTGATATTTATAGTTAGACTGATCCGTTTATTATTTTCTTAAATAATACTCGGGTCAGACCGAGATGTTACAGGTGCTTCTGCTTGACTACCTTCCGAGATTTGCTACTCTGACTTTTGGCTGACTATTTAGTTTAGCAGTTTTTGTTGTATACACTTGAGATATGGACTCATAGTTGTATTCTTTTGGTATAGCACGTTTTGCTATTCTTTTGTATTATTGTGGAACTTTTTGACCACTACTCTGATGTACACTTTCATGTGTTAGTTATATATTCATATCTTCTTCCGCCTTTGTGATATGAATGTCCGTGACTGCTTTGTGTTATGTTTATTTCTATGTTTGTTTCCGAAGATTATTTTATAGCCACCGTGTGATAATCAATTACATGGATGGTCGCTCCTCAACAGCCTTATTCTCCGTGCTAGTTGACAGCACTACATCGTAGTGTCCTTGGCTAGCGTGGGTATTAAGGTGGGGCGTCACAGGTTTGGAAATATTTAACTACGAAATGATTCTATAAGAATATTTTTCCTAAGTAATGGATTTTTAAATCGAATTTGGAAATATTTCACTAAGTGATGGAGTAAGATATGATTTGAAATTTACCTTGTTATGGATATAAGTTTGAAATTGGCTTTCAAATATTGGGATACGAGAAGAGATTGAATATATATATATATATATATATATATATATATATATATATATTTGTAAAGATACGTTGAAATAAATATTTTAGAGATTTATAAAATAAGGCCTAGTGACTGCTTATGGATGTTATTTGATAGTTAAATAACCGACTATTAAATCTGGCCAAATTCGTTGATCGTTTCGAAGAGACCGGGATCAGATTTAATTATCCGAAAACCACTTCGATTCGATTTGTGCGTACAAATTGAGATATCGTTAAGATAATGAAGACGGTGATTTGGAGATTCGGTTTGTTTAGACCCAGAACAGCTTGTATGGATGAATGCTTTCATTGCATCGTTGCCGAGAAGGTAGTGTCAACATTCCAAGTATGAATGCTATTCTAAAGGTAAAACGTAGCCTCAAGCCTCATCAATCGGGAATGACTAAAACATAGGAGATGCAGTAGGGCTAAGTGGGTTGCACCCAATTACTAATTAGGGTATGTTATCACTTTTCTAGATACCCTCGAAAATATTATATTATAATTATGGATATGGTTGTGCATGAAAAAGAGAGCGCTCGATATGGGTGGGAACACCCGGGGTGATAACATATTCGATACTATCCAGGTCAGGGGTCCTCGGTACATTTTTCTAGAGGTTTACTATGGCGAGTGGTACCCCAGTAGCCCAGTCATTGTACGGATTCGAATATCCACTACAAGCCTTTACCGTTTTGATTGTAGAGCCTAGTATGTTGGAATTTAATTAATGTAACAATTTCGGCTATGTTAATAAGTATTTGTACTTAGACACTATTATAATATCACAAGATTTTCTACAAAAGTTTTTTGGTCATCGTAAGGTAAAAACCCGTCGTGTTTATGTGTAGCGTGGTCTTACGAGATACCATTGTTTTTCCAAGGATTTTGAAAATAGTAATAATTCAAATTGGATGTGTTTTCTCACGTTGGTTTTCCAGACCGAGTCGGGTGTTATTTTATTATAATGCTCGGGTTAGACCGAGTATTACAGATTCAGGTTAGGATGCTACGGAGCTCAGAAGATGAGCTGAAGGATTTCAGGCATATATCACGTATTTGATTACATCCCGCTATGTGTGTAGACTGTATAGTCAGCACTTGCGAGCACAAGTTATAATAACTGTCCAGAATTGATTTGTTGATTGTTGTACTCTGATGATGATATGTATAAATACAGTTATAGTTCTTTTGTATAAAGATTTGTATTTATATATTATACATTGTTCCGCTACGACTGTGAGATTCATTGTTGTTGTTTCTATTTTTTTCTATCTCTTTCTTCTTCACCCCTAATGACCTGTTATTTTAAGCACTCAATTGTTCGGCATGCTATATGGTGAATGTATTCATGTCGATTTTCGAGGGTCGAAAATTCTGGTTCGTTACAAGTTACCCCAATAGGCTAAGGTATCTCTATACCAAAGCTCTGATACCAACTATGATGACCCACCTTTTTGGCAATTTAAGTCGACAATAAACCACACATTTCTAACTCAAACCATTCAAAATGGCAGATTATCAATGGGGTAAATAAGAAAATAAGAGAAAAGAAGGAAAGCCAAACACAGAATCTCGTAGCGGTTTGACAAAATGTAATAATCAAATAAACAGTTTATGAAGCTGTTTTATAATATAAATTTAACTTTCATCTTGCAACAAAATCAGAGTACAATAAACGAACATATCAAAATAATGCAGTGGAATAATAATAGTAAATACGGTCTAGCAAACTCCATCTTCATCTTCAAGGAATAATGATCTTCTAACACTGAAATACTCAGGCTGACCAGAGTGTAATGAAAAGACAAAACATTCGAGTCAAAACTAAAAGTTCTAATGTAAGTTAAATCAATAAAAAGTAAATATGAGTGTAATAGCTTCAGAGATGTTTATGGGATTTTCCATCTCTTATCAACTGTACAACGTGAGTGCAATAACTTAAGAGATGTTATAGGATTTTCTATCTCCTAAGGATCCGTTAAACTGTCTATATATAGTAAGATACGCTATATATGTAGTGTCTATCAGTAAAGTAAATTATTAAAATAGAGTTAAGGCTTTACATTGGTCACCCTTAACACATTTTTAAGCAGGTAGTCTATGTAGGTCCTATAACACAACCAGTAACGTTGGTAGCCAGTGAGTCCCCTATAGGTACCATACTAAAACAAAATCGTATTGGGCTTGTATAAGGATAAAAGTATGACAAGGCACGTGAGGCGATGCCCATGGTAGGATACTACCGTTTTGCGTTTCATGACTGGTGGTAACCACTAACGGCCCAGCACAAACATCCATCCCATAATCAAATAAAGGTGCACCAATCAAGTCCAAAAAAATCAAGATGGAAATACGAAGAACATATGTCGCTAGAGGTAGCTAGTCTCATTGGTCAGGTATGCGTAACGACCTGAAATTTCACTGCTTTGATTTGCGAATATTTAATTAATTTTAAATATTCAAATAAATGGTTTTATAATGAAAATAAAACTCTTTTTTATAATAAATACCGAGGTGAAATAGTTTTCAAAATTTTTTTACAAAAATATTTAGCTCGAAGAAAAATAAAAAATGTGATCAGAATTCGTTTTACGAATTTTCATCAGCTAAAAATTTGTTTGATATGTTTTAAACCCTTTAGCATAAATACATACATTTGTAAATTAGTTAGTATATATATTTGTGTGTGTATTAATGCATGTATATATGTATTTATACTTAGGTTAATTTAGGGTTTAAGGTGACATTTAATAAAGTGTTAAAGATAGGATGCTTAAGGGAACATGATGTGACTTTTCGCGACTTAAAGTACATAAAGTACAATTTATAAAAAATGGATGTTGGAGCATTGGAAAATGGGAGGGGAGACATGATAATTTCGAATTTAAGGGAGGGAACAAGGCTTGGTGAGGTGGAGCAAGGGGAGTGAAGGGCATAGTATAAGGTTATTTCGGTAACATTTTATAAAAACCATTTTTAATAATTTTTATTTCATTTCTCGTTCTCATATTCGTTTTTCAAAACTTCCTAAGACATTGAAAAAACTTTCATGGCTTCACTTTATAGTTTATTTTAAGTTTTAAAGTTGCTAAAGGAAATCCAAGTTTGATTCTAAATGTTTCAAATGGTTTAAAGACTTCTCCTTTTTCTTTACAAATTCCTCCATTTTTACCTCTATTTTGTTTGGCCAGAACATCCTATAAATTTCACCAAATTAAGATTTTCTTTTATAAAAACCTTGTATATTTCCAGTGGCTACAACTTTTTAGTTTACCACATTTTTTAATTTTGAGCTTACATGCTCCAAAATTTCATTTTTTGCAAGAGTGTTATTGAACCTAGATTTTGATGTTCGAAAATACCCCTTGCTGTTTTGGCCATGACTTCCTCAATATTTAACCTTTTTGAGTGATTATTTTTATAAATGATAGAGGAAATAATAATCTATAACTTTCCTTTTGACCACATTTTCACAATCCTAGAGGAAAGGGTCCGAAAGTCGAGTGCGAAATGATCCATTTTCGAGAAGAATTTGTCGTTTTCCAAGCTTTCAGAATGCAAAAGTATTTCAAGTTTTCAAAATATTTAGTGAGTAAACTTCTAACTTTTTGTAAAGATTCTAACTTTAAATATATATTGTCTATTTGGTTAAATGTATGTGGTTAGTTGGTTTGATTGCGTATGGTTTAAATATATATGTATGTGCGAGCTTGTGGTTAGTATTTAACTTTGAATTGTTGGTTAAATTGATGAGTTTAGGTATAAAGTGATGATCTTGTGGTATTTTTGTAATGATATGTTGTGGTATATGGAACCTTGAGTATATGGTTGAATGGTCATGGAAGTTAGCAAGTTTTATGCATGAAAGACTTAAGAAAAATCAAACGGCGTTTGCTAGTTTGTTTACTAAAGGATTTCAAGTTTAACTTTAGTATTGATTTCTACTTTTTTAATTTTGTTTTAATTTGAGACTTATGTTTTAAAGAGTTAGCAAACCTTTAGGTATTAAGTTTGAAAAGGGAGTTAAAAACAAGATGGAAATTACGGGTATCCATAGCGATAGTCGCTAAGGCTGCAGTTCGCTTAAAATTTTGATTTTTGCAAAGTTTGGTTTATATACTTCAAATTGTTTTGTAAATATTTTATAAACTAAATAATAATGTTTTTAAAAGTTAATTAAGGATCTAATAATTAATTGTTAATTAATTAGGTTTTAGTAATTGATAGTTAGTAAATTGTTAACTAGGTTTATTAACTTTAATTAAATAAAGATTAGTTCTTAATTAATTATCTTTTAAAGATAAGATTTATTTTAATTAATAATTAATTAAGTTAATTAAGTATGGGTTAAGTAAATTATTTATATTTAATTTATCATCAACTAAATATAGGATTAATTATTAATCAAGGGTTTAATTTTTTGATTAAAGATTTAATGTATAATAAATTATTTATTAAAGGTTTAATTTATTGTTTAAGGAATGAATGATAAGGAAATCCATCTACAAATGGTTAGGAGGTGAACTCCGTTATAATCTTTTATCTGCTTATGTCCTAAAGAATCGAGGTTGAGTTTACTAAAAATTATCGAAAGTTGTTTCGAAGAGACCGAGATCGGCATCCGAAAACCACTTTGATCCAACTCAAGGGTTTCGAAATAAAGACATCTTAAAGCATGGGATCGAAGATGGAGCCATTGAAGTGCAAGGGCTACTTGATACTAATCCTGAGGGTGATTCCAAAATGGATGTAGTGCCTTCGGTTTGTCCTTATCCTGGACAAATTGTATGGATGAATGCGAGCATTGCATTAATGCCTGGAGGGCAGTGTTAGCATTTCAAGTGGGATTGCTATTCAAAAAGGTAAATGTAGCATTAAGTCTCATCAACTAGGAATGACTAAAATCAAGGGAGATGGAGCAAGGCTAAGTGGGTCGCACCCATCAGGGTATGTTATCACCCTTCTAGATACATCTACATATTTATGGATTGGTTGTGCATGAGATCTCAAATAAAAAGGGTTGCAAAGTAACCGGGGTGATGACATATTCGGCACTATCCAGCCAGGGGTAGGCCGGTCTTGTGTTGGCAGGGGATCCCGACGAGGTCCTCGGTAAATTTTCTAGACGTGTACCGTGATAGGCGGTACCCCGGTGCCTTGTCATAGTATGGAATCCATTCTCCAATAAGCGCCGTACGGTTTTGATTGTGCCCAACTATGTTGAAATGTGAGATGCAAGCATTTCAGCTATTTTCATATTTTACTTTTACCTCTAGACATTATTATAATATCATTGGATTTTCTATCAAAAGTGTTTTGGTTATCGTAAGGTAAAATCTCGTCCTTGTTTATGTGCGGCATGGTCTTACGAGATACCTTTGATTTTGAAAGGATTTTAAACATAATAAATCAATTGTTTGAGTTTACTTACACCAAACCCATGTCAAACCTTAAGTTTTATTTTCTTTCCCTAAAACTCTTGGGTGCTCAAATTTTTATGGGCAACCAAGTAGTTTAGGTTTCCCACAGATGAATCTTGGAGGAGATTGGAGCAGGAGCTTCATTGATAGCTAGTTATTATCTTGTTTTCCGCTGTATTATATGTACCTTGTATCAGTTAGGTAGGGACAGGCTGTTATAACTGTCCTAGGGTAGAATTTGTATTAGTATGACTCTGATGTATCATTTTTCAAATGGCTTTGTAAAGTATTATGTTGATTAATATATGTTATTCCATTGCGTTGTGAGATTCTGTGATTGTTTAGTTTCTTCTATCTCTATCTCCTTTCTTTCCCTTAACAATTTGTTTTTCCGGCACTTAGTTGTTCGGCACCTGAATACATGTGGTATCAGAGATGAAGGTTAAGCGAGAACCTTGGCTTTGGTGAGGTATGACTCGTTATAGATAGGGTTAGTTATGCCCTAGAATGAGTAACTCATTAGAGACGGGATTAGTAATATCCTAAAATGAGTTTGAGTGTATTATATAAGAATGCGTATTTGTTAGTGTTATAAATATGTTCTGTATTGTGTTGATTTATCGATTGAGTGGCTTATGAATTCTGGTCGATACAGAAGGTACAAATGCATCGATAGGGATTTCTAAACACTTGAACTAAACAAATGACACAGTATTATTTTGAAATTGGGTAAATGAAATAATTTTACCCAGATATATTTTATATGTAAAGAATGTTTTTCAAAAATAGTATAGTAATTTTAAAGTGTTGTTTATAAAGGTTAGAATATTTGAAACGAATATTTGGAAACTATTTTATAAAAGTTGATTTATAAAATGGATTTATAGGAATGTGTCTTGGATTAAAAGAATTTAAAATTGAAAATTAAGGGCTAAAATCCTAGAACTTTTGAAAAATGGTTTTCAAGGATTGAAAAAAAAGAATAATAGTATTATTTAAAAGTATTTTGGTTCAAGTACAAAAGTTTGAGAATGAAAAGGTTAAGTAAGAAGAGTTTTCTTTGGATTAGTGTCGAAAAATAAGTCTTGATTGTTTTGTGATAATCGGAATAATCTTCTAAGTGGCGGTCAGATGTTTGCCTAGGTGAACGTTGTAGTGCACTTAGTAAATTATTCTCTTTATCATTGTACAATCGAAACAAGCCTGAATGAACCCAAAGCAAGTTGATGATAAAGGTTTTTTTGGAAAAATGTGAAGTGTTGTTTCAGAAATGAGATTTTGAAATAAAAGAAAAAAATTTAAGTTAACTGGATGAGTGGCTCGAAAATAACTAAAAATTGGGGAAGAGATGTGTTCGGATGCTAAACATTTCTCTTGAGTATTACCTTTCTTGGTAAGAGAAAGTATGATACGGTTTGGAAATACCCAGTTCCTTAGTATCATTTTGGAGTTACTCAGGCTATATGTAAATTTTTTAAGGATTGAAATTGTAGTATCATTTCAGAAAGGTTTTGAAATAAAAACCCGAGTATTTGAATCTTGAATTTACTTATGGAGATAAATTCAGAGTGGAATAGTGGGATCAGATAGGGGTATATAATCTTAAGATATATGGAAATATTATACAATTTGAACCTAAGTTAGTTATGAAATGTTTTCATAAATAATTTAGTGGGAATAGAATTGGTATTAGGGAGAACCAATTAAGTAAGTGCGTAAGTTGAATGTAGATCATTTCTTCTTCTCACATAGTTGATCTAAACTTTGAGTATATGACTTTGAGGTGTTTGCACCGGTTACAAACAAGAATCTATTACTCGATTTTTGACGGCGAGCATTTGATGAGGATTCTTGGTATGGGACCAAAGTTTTTATCATAGTTACAACTATGTAAGGAGAATAGAGGTTCCAAATCAGGGAGCCTGATTAGAGTCCGCACTAGAAAATCGAGCGAGCGATACTAGTTCGAAAGTTAAGTAATGTATTCAAGTGGTGATCGAATCATATTTTTATATAAGAATGATCTATGTACATCATACAAATTGATGTATAGTGTTAAGTGTTTTCTGTGTTAGGTTGAGGTGTAATTTTGGGGACGAAATTCTTTTAAGGGGGGATGAGCGTAACGACCCGAAATTTCACTTCTTTGATTTGCGAATATTTAATTAATTTTAAATATTCAAATAAATGATTTTATTATGACAATAAAAATCGTTTTAATCATAAATAATAAGGTGAAATAGTTTTTAATTTTTTTTTCAAAATTTTTTTACAAAAATATTTAGCTCGAAGAAAAATCGAAAATGTGACCGGAATTCGTTTTACGAATTTTCATCTTTTCGTCGGCTAAAAATTTATTTGATATGTTGTAAACCCTTTAGCATAAATACATACATTTGTAAATTATTTAGTATATATATTTGTGTGTGTATTAGTGTATGTGTATATGTATTTATGCTTAGGTTAATTTAAGGTTTAAGGTGACATTTAATAAAGCGTTAAAGATAGGATGCTTAAGGGAACATGATGTGACTTTTGGCGACTTAAAGTACATAAAGTACAGTTTGTAATAAATGGATGTTGGAGCATTGGAAAATGGGAGGGGAGACATGATAATTTAGAATTTAAGGGAGGGAACAAGGCTTGGTGAGGTGGAGCAAGGGGAGTGGAGGGCATAGTACAAGGTCATTTTGGTAATTCACCTTGTTAACGTTTTATAAAAACCATTTTTCATAATTTTTATTTCATTTCTCATTCACATCTTCATTTTTCAAAAATTCCTAAGACATTGAACAAACTTTCATGGCTTTACTTTATAGTTTATTTTAAGTTTTAAAGTTGTTAAAGGAAATCCAAGTTTGATTCTAAATGTTTCAAATGGTTTAAAGACTTCTCTTTTTCCTTTACAAATTCCTCCATTTTTACCTCTATTTTTTTCGGCCAGAACATCCTCTACGTTTCACCAAATTAAGATTTTTCTTCTTTCAAACCTTGTATATTTCCAGTGGCTACAACTTTTTAATTTACCATATTTTCTGATTTCAAGCTTAGATGCTCCAAAATTTTATTTTTTGCAAGAATGTTTTGAACCTAGATTTTGATATCCAAAAATACCCCTAGCTATGTTCGCCATAACTGCCTCAATATTTAACATTTTCAAGTAATCCATTTTTTAAATGATAGAGGAAAGAATAATCTATAACTTTCGTTTTGACCACTTTTCCAGAAACCTAGAGGAAAGGGTCCGCAAGTCGAGTGCAAAATGATCCATTTTCGAGAAGAATTTGTGGTTTTCCAAGCTTTCAGAACGAAAAGGTTTTTCAAATTTTCAAAATATTTGCCGAGTAAACTTCTATCTTTTTGGAAATATTCTTTCTTTAAATATATATTGTCTATTTGGTTATATGTATGTGGTCAGTTGGTTTGATTGCATATGGTTTGAATGTATATGTATGTGCGAG
The DNA here is from genome assembly GCA_030737815.1 of Allium fistulosum. Classification (NCBI taxonomy): domain Eukaryota; kingdom Viridiplantae; phylum Streptophyta; class Magnoliopsida; order Asparagales; family Amaryllidaceae; genus Allium; species Allium fistulosum. The sequence goes on along the minus strand of CM060902.1, from coordinate 1,358,855,807 downwards.
CTTGTGGTTAGCATTTAACTTTGAATTGTTGGTTAAATTGATGAGTTTGGATATAAAGTGATGATCTTGTGGTATTTTTGTGATGATATGTTGTGGTATATGGAACCTTGAGTATATGGTTGAATGGTTATGGAAGTTAGCAAGTTTTATGCGTGAAAGACTTAAGAAAAATCAAACGGCTTTTGCTAGTTTGTTTACCAAAGGAATTTCAAGTTTAACTTTAGTATTGATTTTAACTTTGTTAACTTTGTTTTAATTTGAGACTTATGTTTTAAAGAGTTAGCAAACATTTAGGTGTTAAGTTTGAAAAGGGAGTTAAAAACAAGATGGAAATTACGGGTATCCATAGCGATAGTCACTATGGATGCAGTTTGCTTAAAATTTCGATTTTTGCAAAGTTTGATTTTTATACTTCAAATTGTTTTGTGAATATTTTATAAACTAAATAATAATATTTTTAAAAGTTAATTATGGGTTTAATAATTAATTTTTAATTAATTAGGTTTTAGTAATTCATAATTAATTAAATGTTAACAAGGTTTATTAACTTTAATTAAATAAAGATTAGTTCTTAATTAGTTTTCTTTTGAAGTTAAGATTTATTGTAATTAATTATTAATTAAGTTAATTAAGTATGGGTAAAGTAAATTATTTATATTTAATTTATCATTAATTAAATATAGGATTAATTATTAATCAAAGGTTTAATTTTTTGATTAAAGATTTAATTTATAATAAATTATTTATTAAAGGATTAATTTATTGTTTTAAGTTTAATTAAATATTATTTAATTAATTAATTGAGATTAATTAACATTTAATTATCAGTAAAGATTTAATTAATTATTTAATAATTAATAAAGGATTAATTTGAGTCATAGTTAATTATTGTTTAACTATTTAATTAAATTAAGTTAAGATTCAATTAAAATTAATTATGATTTAAATAAGGATTTAACTTTTAATTAATTATTTTTAAAAGGGTTTAAAAGTTTTAAATCCTTTGGTTTTCAAAAGTAAAATTGTTCAAAGATACTTCCTTTTCAAAGATGGTTTTGAATGCAAGTGATTCAAGTGTTGATACCATTAAGAAACCATATAACTGTGAATGAGTTATAATGTAGATTGCTGGGTTGTTTGGACATGTGTTAGCAGAATAAACCATGTTCTACTATAATTGATTGTTTATCTGTTTGGTTGTATGGACAAGTATTAGTAGAATAAATTCCCGTTCTGCTATAAATTGATTGAATTGTTTGGACATCTGTTTAGTAGGACAAATCACCACCCTACTATAATTTTATTGGATATGTATATGATAGTTAGTTCATATTGACATGTTATTCCCTAATTTAGATATGAGTTGTATTTACATATATGTTGATCTATGTAAATAACTGTTAAGTGAATTGAAATTGAAATTGAATTGTAACATAAATTAGTACCATTGGGATTGCTAAGCCTCTTTTCGAATGTACTAAAGTATGTATTTGAATTAACTTTAATTCTTTAATCAATTTGGGTTTAAAGGTTATATATGATTTTTAAATTTTATTAATATTTTATAAAGTTATTTTTAAATAATATCTTGTTTTTAAAAAGGGGTTTATTAAATAAAAGGTTTTACCTAAAGTGATTTACAAATGACATTTTGAAAATGAAATTTTATAAAGGAGATTCTATATAGGAATTATGAAGGAAGATTTTTAAATAGTTGTAAAAATAGAAAGAGATTTTATAAATCATTTTAGATATTTTTGAAAGACGTTTTTAATCAAGTTTGAAAAAAAATGTAAAGAGGTTTGAAATGTGAAGTGAACTTATATAAGAATTTTTATAAGGAATAAGTGAATGGGTTTTATAAAGTGAACGGGTGTTATGGTAAGTGATGTTTTGAAAGGGAATGTTTGGCTATTTAATATGGAATGTGAGAAGAGAATTTTCCAAATGTTTATATTGTTTTCCAAGTAAAAGGGATGTAATTGGTTTTGGAAAAGTGTTTAGACAAGATCCTTTGATAAAGTTTTATAAAGTGATTTTATTAATTAAAGATTAATTAATAAAGGCTTAGAGGATCCCATATGGAATTGAATCAATGTTTGATTGTTTGTATAAGTTGATAGTTAAATAACCGACTATAAAATCTGGACAAAACGTAACTTTGGAAATATCTAGGAGAAACATGAGAATTATATGGTACAGTTACCGTCGAAGGTGCTATAGTTTACGTATAAACTCGTTTCGTTCTTCTAGGATGAATGATAAGGAAATCCATCTACAAACGGTTAGGAGGTGAACTCCGCTCTTATCTTTTATTTGCTTATTTCCTAAAGAACCGAGGTTGAGTTTACTGAAAATTATCGAAAGTTGTTTCGAAGAGACCGGGATCGGATATGTTATCTGAAAACCACTTCGATCCAACTCAAGGGTTTCGAAATGAAGACATCTTGAAGCATGGGATCGAAGATGGAGCCATTGAAGTGGAAGGGCTGCTTGCTACTAATCCTGAGGGTGATTCTAAAATGTATGTAGTAGAAGTAGTGCCTTCGGTTTGTCCTTATCCCGGACAACTTGTATGGATGAATGCGAGCATTGCATTGATGCCCGGAGGGCAATGTTAGCATTCCAATGGGATTGTTATTCAAAAAGGTAAAACATAGCCTCAAGCCTCATCAACGGGGAATGACTAAAATCAGGGGAGATGAAGCAAGGCTAAATGGGTCGCACCCATTAGTGTATGTTGTCACCCTTCTAGATACATCTACATATTTATGGATTGGTTGTGCATGAGATCTCAAATAAAAAGGGTTGCAAAGCAACAGGGGTGATGACATATTCAATACTATCCAGTCAGGGGTAGGCCGATCTTGTGTTGGCAGGGGATCCTTATGAGGTCCTCAGTACATATTCTAGACGTGTACCGTGATAGGTGGTACCCTGGTGCCTTGCCATAGTATGGAATCCGTTCTCCAATAAGCGCCATACGGTTTTGATTGTGCCCAACTATGTTGAAATGTGAGATGCAAGCATTTCATCTATTTTCATATTTTACTTTGACCTCTAAACATTATTATAATATCCCTGGATTTTCTATAAAAAATGTTTTGGTTATCGTAAGGTAAAAACCCATCTGTGTTTACATACGGCGTGGTCTTACAAGATACCTTTGATTTTAAAAATGATTTTAAACATAATAATTCAGTTGTTTGAGTTTACCCACACCAGACCCATGTCTGACCCGGAGTTTTATTTTCTTTCCCGAAAACTCTTGGGTGCTCAAATTTTTATGGGCTGCCAAGTAGTTCAGGTTTCCCACGGATGCATCTTGGAGGAGCTTGGAGCAGGAGGCATCATTGATAGCTAGTTATTATCTTGATTTCCACTGTATTATATGTATCTTGTATCAGTTAGGTAGGGACAGGCTGTTATAACTGTCCTAGGGTAGAATTTGTATTATTATGACTTTGGTGTATCATTTTTCAAATGACTTTGTAAAGTATTATGTTGATTAATATACGTTATTCCATTGCGTTGTGAGATTTTGTGATTGTTTAGTTTCTTCTATCTCTATCTCCTTTCTTTCCCTTAATAATCTGTCTTTCCGGCACTTAGTTGTTCGGCACATGAATACCGTGGATGTATTAGTGTCGACTTCTGAGGTTCGAAAAGGTGGGTCATTACAGTATGGCTCCTGTTTAGTCATTTCAAATTGACACACGTGTCGGGGTCTATCCATCATCGTTCTCTTTCTTGAATCCAGCAAACGTCGCCAATTCAACCTCTACATTCTGGATAACATCCACCGCGTACACGGTTATTAAATTGGTTTCGATATTGACATAGAGTATGCCATTATTCGGCCCCGATCTCTTTAACAACCAAACGTAATTTTTCACACCGGTAGGTTCTTTTAAACTTCAACAACGAATCATATTTCATATCAAAACATCGGATACTTCAAAGTCATTTCGAATTCAGAAATATGTTATACTTTCATATCAAAACATTCATATTTAAACCAATGATTTAAATCTAAACCATTCCCACTTTTAAAACAGTTTGAATATTGGAAATAGTTTGGAAAATTAAAAATAGTTTGAATATTGAAATAGTTTAGACAATTAAAAATAGTTTGAATATTGAAAATAGTTTGAATATGCGAAATACTTTATATATTAAAATAATTTGATTATTAAAATAGTTTATATATTAAAATAATTTATATTAAAACCGTTTCTTTCTTTCACAATAATTTGAACTCAAGTTCAAATTCCAAATCACAATGAATTCAATTTTTTGACTTCTAATTCAAGTAAACATCATATTCAAATATCAATTTAAATCGGCCTCAATTCAAAACGATTTCAAAACTTTACTTCAACTTCAATTTAAACGGTTCTATTCAAATGACTGAAAGTTTCAATTCAAATTCTCATTTTTAAACAATTTAGTTTAAATCCATTTCATATCCAAAATATTGTAATACCAATTTAAACCACTTTAATTAAAGTAAATTCAAAGTTTAAGTTAAAATTTAAACCTTTAAAATAATCCACTTTCAATAAATTCAATTCATATCTCAATTTCAACTTTAAGATTTCAAATTAATCCTTAAACAATTTCATTTAAACAGCTTCAATTTCAACATTTCAAATCTCAAATTAGAAGATAATTTAATTTGTATAAATCAAAATTTTATTTTCTTTAAAACAATATCATTTAAACCAATTCAAAGTTAAGATTTGTAACCATTTAATTTAACCAAATTCGGTGTTCGTACATAATTTTCTACCCTGTGGCTAAGTGATCATTTATTTCAATTTTAATTACGTTGATGGATATATATCATTTCAACCCATATTTAAATGATATAGGTATATATCATTTCAACATATATCTTAGTTCAATTCGAATAATCCAAATGACAATTTATAGGATGTCAAATAATAAATAGGGTAAGAATAGGGATATGTCCAAATAAATAAACAACCATACATCCAACATCAATCAATAGGCATCCAATTACAACCAATATCCAAATCAACCAATATATCACAATAGTTACTAGTTATCAATTATTGGTGTTTAACTAGCAATTAGATTCAATATTAATTTAAATGTTAATTTAATCTAATATCATTATCAATTTCAATTTAAATGCAAATTTAAATTACCAAACAATAATCAACAAAATTTTATCACTTCATGATTTCAATTTAACTAGCTTCAGAAAATATAGTATTGCATGAGTGAGTTTAATCACTCACCTTTGATTTAAATCCCATTAAAATCCAACAAAAGCCCAAAATCTCAACAGTCTCTAAATTCAACTAAACCAGTTTCATATTGTCCAAAATTCCAATACGAGTCCAACAGAAGAAACCGCACGTGAATTGGAGTTCATATGCAAAAGTTATTCACGGTATAAGAAATATTATAAAAATAATAATTTGTACATATTAAATAAAAAACAAACAAAGTTGAATACTCACATTTTTATCAAAATGAGGATTCCGACAAAGATGGAAGAACAAACTAAGATGAGGGCAGGACTTGTAGAAAAAATGAAACTCATGTTTCATAAAAGAAAGCTTTTGAATTTGCAAAAAATGAGAGCTTTTGAATTTGCAAGCTCACACTAAAATGATTCGTGGAAAGAAAGATTTGAAATGGAGATCTGAACATAGGACATGAGGTAGTGGCAAGAAAAATGAAGGGACAAGTTTAAAAACGTAACAATTTGCTAATGAGAATATAGCTTCGGTAAAGAATAATTTGAACTAAATGAATATAAGGTGTCAGGTGAAACAAAACGCAAAAGTAGAATAAAGTGGCAAGTTATTTAGTAATAAGGAAACGAATGTGGAGGGACAAAAATGAATGTCACATTTTGTTTTGAAAGCTTCAGGCATTAATAATGCATAAAGAAATGTACGTAGATATGAGAAAATTTGCAAACCAAAGGAAAGCGAAATTCTGTACAACCAAAAATGAGATGGCAAGAATTAAATATAGCCTAAAACTCTAGGCTTAGGTATTAAACAAAAGGAGAAATGAACGGATCAAGTATTAATAATGAGGTAACTATTTTAAAACGTAAAGGCAACAATTAATAACAAAAGAAATGAAGGGATCATGTACATCGCATAACCTTTTGAAATTCAATTTTTTGTAACTTGTTCTTCTTACCAAATTAATTTCATTAACTCAAATGATACTCAAATTTATAATCGTTTAATTTTTTATCAACACACAATGAATAAAATTATACTTACCTTAAAAATGAAAACGTTCAATTTGGTTTTCTAAAAATGATCTTTTATTTCCATTAAAACGCCTTTTTTGTTTAACACAAAACGTGCGTTTCTTTTTTTAAATCTATCAATTGCAATCAACGTTTTCTTTCCTTTTAATTGAAATATTTCGATTACATTATTTGCAATTAATTACAAAGTCAAATTTCAAAATAGACAAATTAAAATGGATGAAAAATAGAACAATTGTGTCCTTTAGTCATTTGAACACGTTTATAAATTTGTTGTTTATACACCAGTGTAATAATAGATAACTTACTTAAATAAATTATTTTCCTATTCTTGTAATCAATCTGTATGCTAAAACACAGTTCAAATAAACATATATTTCTTCATTTAATCAAATCATTCTATTCTTTATTTTAATGAAATTAAACTTATATTCACAAATGAAACATATATTTATTTGATAAAAATGTTCTTTTCATTAAATCAAACTTTTCCTTTTATTTTCACAAAACATAAGCTACGTTAATTACACATATTAATTTACAATTTAGTGTCGCCTCTCCTATTAATTGAAATGATTCAATTACATTAATTAATTTCAATTAATTACAAAGGTGAATTTCAAAAACAGACAAAATAAATGCGATGGGAAATAATCAATTGTTACAACTTAATAATTCATATCTATTAATTTATTGTTTATGAACAAGGATTATAAATTTACTTACCAAATAATTGATTTTTTATTCTATGTTAAAGCCAATTTGAATTAAATAACATATGATTTCACTGTTTGATACATCATTTATTTTATTCCTTATTAAAGTTTACAATTATATCCAAATTAAACTTTACAATTATATTTCAATTAGATATAAACATTCATTTTATTCTTTACATCATTAACATTTGTTATTTCAAATCTTATTGTTAATATGTAACCCAACATTGTTACACGTTCAATTGAATTGGGTTATCATGTAACATCCCACTATTTTGGACCATTCAAATCGACAATAAATCCACACATGTCGGACTTGAAAACTTCAAAACAGTGGATTGTCAAGAAAATTTGGAGAAAATAAAATCAATACAGAATCACAGACACATAATATCTAAATAACTCGTAGCGGAAAATAAAATACCATAGTAGTTCATGAAGCTACTATATACATACTCTCAAAACATATACAAAATCTCATAGTCAAAATAGATACAATAGAAGTCAGGATACATAAGTCAATAATATAGAGACAATACTGAATAGGAAATATATGGAATAGAAATCGATGAATCGATAGACAAATAAGCTCCAACAAAACTCTAGCTCCAGAAGGTGAATCCAAAGCTGTGATTCTCAGGCTGACCCGAGCGTAAAGTAAAACACAAACACTCGAGTCAGGACATACATACTTATACAATGTAAACCAACTCAACTGAACTGTAATAGCAATGCACAATAACTTAAAGGATGCTTGGGATCGCCCATCCTTTAAGGATCGGTCAAACCATCAATTAAGTAGTAATAAACACTATCATAGAAATATCCATATTAAAGTAAACAATGCAAATAACAGTGTAAATGTGCATCAAAACAAACACAAGGAAATCAAATGGCCCATAAAGAAGTGTACCCGTGGTTATAGATTTCAAAATGGTTTATAATTTCGAATTAAAATCATTCATTTAAACCATTTAAAAGTGAAGTCATTATTCCTTCAAATCAAATATTCAATTCCCAAAAATTTTAGACTTTTTTGAATTCATTTATTCAGTTAAATACTTCAAATATTGAAATTTTAGCTTTTCGCAACACTTAGAAAATGCTGCGGTGAGTAATATTTGAAAACAATTCAATTCAGCAAAGACAGCATTTAAAAACTGCTGTAATAGTTCAGTTTTAGTTGCAAAATAGTTCAATTCAGCAAAGACATCTTTTACAAACTGCTGTACTAGTTCAATTACATTCAAAATAACATTTCAGCCAACTACAGCACTTAACAGGTGCTACAATAGCTCTGTTATTAGTTTCAGGTTTTAAATTTAGTTTCTGCGACTACAACACTTACAAAGTGCTGTAATAGCCCTTAGTTCGTTTTAGCCTTTCAGTTCATTTCTGCAACTACAGCACTTACAAAGTGCCACAAATTCACTTTAATTTAGATTTTAGTTATTATTCAGAAACGATAGCATTTCTGAAGTGCTACTAAAAGAATTTCCCGATTTACACTAGAATTTCAGAAACATTAAATCTTCAATTTAAACCAAAAATCATATTTTTCCACTTAAAAAAAAATAATCATTTAAATATCTTTTTAACTTATGATTTTTATAAGGAAACTTTTTCAATTAAAAATTCAATTTTTCAATACTTTACTTATTAAATTGGAGTGTATAATTTTCCCATTCTTTGCATTCACTTAACACTCTAATTTAATTTACCATTTCACAAATAAAACTAAATTTCCATTTTATTTTCTTTTACTTAAACTTCCATTTTTAAAACCAAATCTCACAATTCCAAGTCAAGTTAAATTCCAAATTACCATTTTAAGCATTCATTTGTTTAACATTTTATATTCATAAAAAAAATCAATAACACTTTAATAAATCATTTTAAATTCAAATTAAATCAAAATGTCATAATTTACATTTATTAAAATACTTAAAAATATCCCGAAAAATATATAGAATAACCATGGGTCTGTATATTATTTTCTAACCTAAGACAAGTGATACAGATAATATATCATTTCAATCCGTAATTTACAGAGAAAAATCTGAGTTCTATCATTTCAAACCCGCAATCCCAAGTTAATAAAAATAAATAAAAATCGCTCAGGCTTATCATTTCAGCCCATAACGATTTTTTTTCCTATTCTAAAGTCCGTTCGGGTATATATCATTTCAATCCATAGTGATTCTATTCTACAGGGAACTTGCAGTGTGAGAAACAGAAATAAATAAACAGTATAATAGAATATAACACAGCAGATAATGTGACAAGTTTATAACAGGGTTTAACATCATATAATTTACATCACAGGCATGTATAACATGATATAACAGTTTCTACACATTCACTTGTTGTCACTTCACAAATTCTATAAGTATGAATGTCAAGCATGAATAACTCCATTTTAAGCTGGATTTAGCAAAACAAAACACGCAAACAAATTCCAGAAAGCACGATAGCATGACTTTTAGACTAAAGTGGAGAGAGAGCCAAGATTATTGATCTTGTACACAACAATTTAAACAAGCAAAGATAAATATATCTTTAGCACAAAATAAGTTGAAACAAAAATGGAATTTGAATTTACCAAAGAGATAAATGGCTTAACCATGCTTTCAAATCACAAATGCTTGACCACTACTCATTGTTTGCTCGGCCATGTATGTTATTTGGATCGGGTATGGGTCAATATAGGCACGGCTATATAGGGATGTGAAGGGTTTTGGAGTTACAACATGGAATACAAAAGGGTTAAGGCCAAGAGGTGGAGTGTTAGGTGCACATAGGCTCGGCCTATGCCATATTTGGGCTCGGCCATGCACTTGTTTTGGTTAGGTCAGAGGAGAAGTTGATGGCTAGAGGTCATGTCATGCTGGTGGTGGAGCTAGGGGTGGTGGCCGAGGCAAAGTATGGAGGTGGTGGAGGAATATAGGTCGGCTAGGCATTGTTTTATGGAATTTTAGCAAATTTTTGTGGTGTTTTGTTCATCCTAGAAGTCACGGACAGATCTGGACAGCGGGGTAGGTGGTTTGCCATGGATGATTTGGAGGAGGAGATGGTGGTGGTGGTTGGTGAAGATGATGGTGGTTGTGGCCGAGCAAGACTAGAGAAAGCAAGGACAAAATCAAAGAAAATGAAGTAGAAAATAGAAAGAAAAGTGGAAGCCATTGCTTACAAGAATTTTTAGAATTTTGGAATGGCCGAGAGTTGTGATGAAATGAGAAACTTTTCACGTGAAAATGAAAATAAAACTCACGGCTATACTAGAGGAAATGGACGGCTAAAGCTGGAAAGTGAAAGGGCAAGCAAATGAAGAGACTAGGCAATGTAAAGTCACAAGTTTAAAAGCTTTGTCTCTTTGAATTTCCAATTCATTCTAATTCAATATGAACAAATAAAAATCAATTTAACAAAATAAAAGTTAAAACAAAATAAAGTAGAAATGAAAATAAATAAATAGTCTTAGGAAAATAAGAAAACAAATAAAGAAAATAGTTTAATTTATTGAAACTAGAATTAAAAATTGTAAAAAAAATACAACTAACACTACAACAAAAATACCCTATTACAACGCCCTTTTTACAACGGGCATTTGCTGCCCGTTGTAATAGAAGGCTATTACAACGGTCCATTCAGGACCGTTGTAATAGATGCCCTATACAATACCTTTTTACAACGGGCATTTGCTGCCCATTGTAATAGAAGGCTATTACAACGGTCCATTCAGGACCGTTGTAATAGATGCCCGTGGTAATTTCGGATGCTTTTGTCTTCGTACCCAAATAAACCCCTGCCTACTTATTTTCTCATTTTCATTTTACGCAACCAGACACAAAATAAAGTAGATCCCCAAAACAAAATCCCTAAAACCAAAATCCGTAAAACCTAAACTCGACTACCGCCTGCCTCCACTTCGCAGCCGCCTACATCCACCTCGCAACCGCCTGCCACCAACATGCAACCACCGCAGCGCCAGCCTTCGCCTTGACAACCATGAACGACGTAGCCAGAACCGCCTGACCCCGCCTTGCTAGCAACCGGTATGTTAAATAACTGTATATTTTTTCATTCGTTCCTCTTTCTCTTACCCGAAGCACTAGCATTGCTGGACTGAGCAGACTTCGATTTAGTTGAGTCTTCTCTAGATTCTGTTTTGAACATGATATAGTTTTCATATAGCACTTTTAAGTTCCTCTCTTCAGATTTGGATGTAAATAAAAGTTTGCATTTATAGTCAAAGTTGTTCTTTGCAGAATAAATTTCTGATTTTTTCATTCATTTCGATTTGTTTAAGACCTTTTTTATTTGGCGATGCTTTTAAATCCCAGCTTTTGCGTATCTCTAATTTGTGCCTAACTCGATTTCCAATGTCTACAATTGCCAGAGTTCATAATTTTTAAATTGTTTTCTACTTATTATCAGTATCTTCCTTGCAAAAAACTATATCATTCGGATACTTTTTGCCCATCAGTGAATAAAATAAATATTTACAATATATAATACACAGAATGATTATATTCTATGGTTTAAAATGGTCGAAATAGGGGAAAAAATAATCAGACATGTTGCTAATAATAAGTAGTTCACAAGTACAAGAAATTATCAAATTTTGATAATCGTAGATACCAAATTTGATTTGGGCACAAATCAGTATACCAAAAAAAGGGAATGTGGATCCTTACACACTCACCACCCCCCACACTTCCCTCTGTACATGATTCATCTTCGTACTTTTATTCAATCATGTACAGTTTTAGTATGATCTTGGATGCAAAAGTGAGGCTTACTAGAATAATGCTTGTACCCACGAAATTTTGGTATTTAATGTTAGTTTATTTTATCCGACTCCTGAATTTTGTTTGATATATGAAGTATCCGTTCCTGACCCCTGGAAAAGAAGAATTTGTGTATGAGAGTTGCACACCTCTTTATGAGAGTCCTGGATCCGTTGAGGGCCACTTCACTTTTGTACCTGGCAGGTATCTGGCAAATGCAGCACCACTAGTAACATCCTCTAAATCAAGCTTAAGTTGTGCACTTCTTGCCTTTCTAATGTGGGTCGATCCACCTTTTCTACCTGGGGAAGACCCAATGAATTTTTTCCCAAAACTCGGCTTTCTTGAATGATTTACTACACGTCAAAGATGTAATCTTCATATTCATCATTAAAGCGGACTCATGACATAACCAAAATATAATTTTTCAACATCTATACTTCACTCCCTCTTGTTGTAAACTTTCCAACCAGTAAATCCACTACACATACTGATCAAATAATTTCTTATGATCAAATAGTACTACAATCATCAATAAATAATAACTAAATGATAAATCAATTTTTGCACAAATATTAGAGAAGTATGGACTACTTTAAGTTAGGAAGGAAAGTAAATCAAATCACCTTCCATCTATTATTAAATAATTTCATGATTTTATGAATAAATAGCAAGTGCTTTTGTATTACTGTATAGTGTGATACAGACTTTAATTATTTTATGAGTATAACATCAACGGTGTCTTTTATTTGTTTCCGTGGATGATGACATAGGTTACATATATTGTGTATTCGTAATTGTTGCATCCTAATGAGTTGAACTTATGCTCTACTTTTGCAACTCTTTTTAAGATTTTTTTTCTCAAATTTATTTTATATTTGACATCCATAATTATCAGCAAATAATAAATGGGTGAATGCATTTGTCAATGCTAAAATACACTGCAATTTGCTTTTTGTTCGTTCAAAAGACAGTGTAAATTCTGAAACAATAATGTATGGTTTTCAGGAACAAGAAGCTCGAACTTAATGAGGCACTTGTGCAAAGGCTTCTTGCATGCAGTTTTTTCAATTCCAGCACCTGGCTATATGGTAAAGTAAAATTTTTACTTCTACATACAATGACGTGATGATGAATTCATTGTTTGAGGTTATTTCTGTACATGGTTCAGTTTGGAAAAGCAATAATATGCTCGGACGCAGCAGCAGAGGCAGCTAGGTATGTTTTACTGCAGTGGACAGACCAGAAGGGTTCCTTGTGCTAGCTGTGGTCTCTCTAGGTGAACAAACTTGTGAAGTCTCAACTGTGCTTGAGGTAAAAAGCATTTTTTGATGTAATTTCAGACATGTATCAGATGAACTGAGTTTGACAAACTTTTAAAAAAGAAACAAACAAACAAATATCTGCAAGCTTTTGTCTGTATCATTACAGTATACAATATAAAAAAACCGAACTCTTCCTATATTACATACTTGTGTAGGTATCTTAGCAATAACAAGCTAAATGGAAACATACCTGATTGGATACTGTCGAAGGGTAGAGCTGTGTAAGTTTTTGCTCTCGGTACTATCTCAAGTGTACTTTATAGTCATATTACTAATTAACTTCTATATTGCAGAGACATATCATATAATGAATTCACTGGGGATCCTTCTCTATCTGATTGCCCTGATGGCTCTATGTAGGAGACTTTTTCATTATTATATAGATCAAATTCATCCATTTTGACTAAAACTATATCTGAACTTAAATACTTCCTTTTGCATTTGCAGGATTTTAACTTCTAGTTTCACATCAGTAAATAGTAACTCGTAAGTTCTACAACTTGTATTACAACAACCGTGCTTTTGGAAGAAGAACGATTATAGTTTAATACCTCAATGTTTCACATATGCTGCACCCCCATATTATTTTTATGGATAACTAGAGTTTGCCCGTTAAACTCTTGACTAACTTTAAGTTTAGACCTTAAAATTCCCGATTGTAGAGTTGAGTTCCTAAATTTTAGTTTTCTAATTATCAGATGTTTTTCTGAAATGTTAGTTTAGTTTATTTTTCAGTATACCCCTATAGACCTAAATGTGAATTCCATACCCATAGTTACAATATTGAAAAAGCTACTGTTGTAACGCGAAATAATCTTCAAGGCTGCTAATAAAAAATCCTTTGGATTATTTCTACAGAGCACTTCGGATGAGAAATGCGATGCAAATTCACAGCGTACATACTTTCACGTGAATTTCGATAACTTTCTCCAAGAATAATTAATTCAATTTATATTTGGTTTTACATTGTTAAGCTACATAGATGCTACAATTAAAAAGCCAACAGTCCCTTTACGAACAGGTTTTTGTATTCTTTGTCATAAAATATATATCATTGTTGAGTTTAGGGTACAGAAGGATATTAGAAAATAGTAATCTCTACTATTAGTAAAAAGAATTCTTTATTTTTGATATTTGATATTGAGACTATTAATAAAATATATATCATTGTTGAGTTGAGACTATTTGATATTAAGTTACTCCTGAGACTACTTTTCAGGCTTTATTTTTGGTTTGGTTCTGTAAATTAAGGTTCTGTTGTAAAATCCAATAAGAATAACCATATAATATAAAATAATCATCATTAGTAGTAATATGGATGAAGATAACACACTTTGAGATGATTTTAAAATGCTATGATACATGTTAACGGACCTTAATAACATCCTAAACTTATGTGACTAATAAGAAGTAGGTAAGATTTTTTTACTTCCACTTTGTATGATTGTTTCTAGGCCATTCCCTATGTAAGATATGAAAACCTATGGAAATACTTCTTTCTGTTCAATTTACTCATAATTTTGTAGAGTAAATAATGAGTAAATAATGTGGAATGATGGTTGTTATTGTTTTACTTGCTTTGACCAGCCTGTTATCTTTCTATTTTATGGTCAAATATTCATGCTCACTATATCCATTTGTTTCATATAAAAAGTTGTGATAAGTATACTTACTTGCAACTGCTGTTTATCAAATGCAAATAGAAAAATTAACCATTGTTTACTTGATGTAAAAATCCACTTACAACTATCGATTTACATCCTACTCTTGCCAATAAATGAATGAAATTAAATGCTTTTGAGTGAAAAATGGGTGATCATGTGTATACATGCAGGGAAAAAAGGTTTTGCAAGATTTTGATATAGCAAAAGCAGCAAATGGAACTGGTAAGAAAGTAATAAAATCATTCAATATCAGTGTGGATGGAACTTTGGAGATTCACTTGTACTGGGCTGGGAAAGGCACAAACTCCATTCCTCAAAAAGGTGTACATGGACCTCTTATATCTGCCATTTCAGTCGTAAGTAAGTCGAATTGAAACATCATTCCTGTTTCCTTGTTCCTCCTTTTGTAAATATTATTTTCCAAATGAAGTTGTAGGCCTAAATTTATCAATTCAACTATTGTAGATTATAATCCAGTTTTGGATTCGGATGAGTTATCAGTTGGAGCTATCTCAGGGATTGTAGCTGGTGCAGCTATATTGCTGATTTCCATCTTAGTTTGGATTTGCTGGAGGAGGAAATATGTTATAGATAGCGGTAAACTAAACTTATTTTTCTTGAATTGCCTAATTATTTTACATTAACAACATCTCTCCTTTTTATCTTAACTAACCTTAAGAAAGAATCATTCTTTCACTATTCAGCAACGTATAGTGTTTACTGTTTAGTAATTGAAAACAAAGATAAATATAATAAGCTGGAATAATTGAAATCCAACAGATACTCGTTTAGTAATTCATGTAGCTTAAGTTTGCATAATAATCCAACATTTGATAATGTATATGGCGTATAATTGCTGTGATGGTTTCATTGTATAAAGCCACTATCAATCGCTGTCATTTTTTAAGATGTTTGTTTATTTTATTGCTATACTATTATTTCCATTCGCATTCTTTACCAGCCTTAGGTATGGCATGGATCTTTCAACTATTTAACATAACTTAATCCATCAAAATAGTTTGACAGCAAATTTATGAAATATGTTTTCCAGTGCTTAGTTTGATAGCAAAATAGTTTGATTTTATTAGTTTTCTTTCTTTTAGGCTTAGTTTGTAGGGTCACATTACTATATAATTTAGTATAAGAACTAACGAATATTATTAACTATATTTATCTTATTAGTTTTGATTTAAGATTGCCTAATTAACTTGGATATATGGACTAAAACGTAGAACATTAGGAGAAAAGCGAGATGGATATGGGACAAAATTGAAGTTGAGAGACCAGAATCGGCATCAAGACAAGAAAATCGATTCGATGTAGAAATAGTAGAATCAGAGTTTACTGTTTCCTTTTCTTTACCTTTCCTACATCATAAGCCTTACTGATAGTAGCAGTTAGATGTTCATTTGTAACTTAGATTTGCCTATGTAATTTTAGAACTATCAACAGTTAAACATGTTAGTTAACTAAAAAGTTATTGTGGATGGTTTGATGGAAAAAAAGTGCAGGCTATTGATTTGGGAGAAGAACGTAGTTGCAGAGGGGACAATAGCAAGCACCGATCCTGATGCGTCGGTACATTTTGTAAAGCTTGGAGCAGAAGCTTGGAAAGTATGGGTGGATGTAGCGGTGGAACCAGAAGCTTTTTTATTTAGGCCAAATTCAGAGATGTCCACTATTAAAGAGGCCGTTGGATCAACCGTCTGTGACACAAAGACTTTATATCCTTAGTCTAGTATGATTGTACTTAGAACTTGATATTTATAGCCGACTGTTATGTATTAATGCTATGAATTTGGGAGGTAAACTTATCTGACTTTTTGGAGTGTTGGAATTTTATGACTATCTTTTAGTCTTTTCGCATGTGATTTTGGTTGTTTGTGCGTAATATTTATTACTGTTAAATTATTCATTATTTGTATGGATGTGCTACCTATACGTTGCTGTAATTTTTTTAATTTGCATTTTTTCTGCAACGGTCAAAGCGCGTTGTATTATACTCTATTACAACGGTCAATAACCGTTGCCAAAATGTTTTTTACAACGGTCGAAAATCATTGTCAAAATGTTTTTTACAACGGTCAGGGAATGTTGTAAAACATGCTATCCATCTTGTATGATAGTATTTTGCAACGGGCAAAGAAGCTTGTATTACAGTCTATTACAACGGTCGGCGACCGTTGTAAAAAAGTTTACTACAACGGTCTTTACAACATTAACTGCCCGTTGTAAAATATGGGTGACCTATTACAACATCGCCTATTACAACGGTCCGCTGCCCGTTGTGGAACACATATTACAACGGGCATTGCCCGTTGTAAAAAGCCTGTTTTGTTGTAGTGTAATATAGGAAAATTCCAAACACGACAAAAATTCACACAATTTAATTCAAAGCCCAAAACACAATAAAAGATAGCAAATAAAAATAGAAAATGAAAAATAAAAATGCAGATAAAATTCTGTGTGTAAAATGCTGAATTCATCAAATTTTTAAAAGTTTTAAAACGGAATTCGATGAAACGAAAACAAAACAGATATCAAAACCAATTACCGTTTCAAAGGAAAAGATTAAAATTTTAAAATTTCAATAAAAGTCAAAGTTTGACAAAATATAACATTTCCAGAAATCAATATTTAATTATATTTGGAAAAATAAAATAGAAACAAAAATCCAACATATCTTGGAAGAATTCCAAACTTCAATTTAAAATTATTTAAAAATCAAAGTTTCAAAATAAAATAAATTAAAAAAATATTTATTAAAATTATGGGTTGTTACACTCTCCCCACTCAAATCTTTTCGTCCTCGAAAAGGAAGAAGACATGAGAATAGGAATAGCCAACAGGAAAAATAAGAGAAATAGGAATAGCAAGTAGGAAAAATGGTGAATTGGGATAGCTAAGAGGGAAAATAGGTCGAAAGACAAGGATGAGCCATTAATTTAAAACCATATAAATTCAATCAGAATTCTTTAATATTTAATAATTTGGTTAAATCCATTTTATTATATCCATAAAAGTCATTTAATTCAAATTGTTAGTTAAAGAGGTAAACAATATTTAAAACACATTAAAATCTTTTAGAAAGGAAAATAACCGATCAAAATATCCTTTAGATAATACTTTACCAAAAACTTTTATAACTCGATGTCTTAACAAGTTTATCCTCGTTCCTATAGACTCTGGCCATGCGTTGATCAGGCGCAAAGCTAGAATTCTCCAGGTACTTAGTAGACTTGTTTCAACACCCAGTGAAAATACTGGGAAACTTTTTCTTTTAAAAAAACAAATATGGAAAGTACAATCCAAACAAAACAACCAAAACCTTGTCTAACCATGGATCGCAGATACACAATGGTTACGCCTGGATCCCCCAGGAAACAATCTGTATCCGTAAGCTTTCTCAGCCCTGCGAATTACGCCATGATGACTAGTAGACTGCAGATACACAATGGTTACGCCTGGATCCCTCAGGAAACAATCCGTATCCGTAAGCTATCTCAGCCCTGCGGATTTTGCTAATAAATACGACCTACATATATCACAAGATACACAATGGTTACGCCTGGATACCCCAGGAAACAATCCATACCCCTAGGCCATCTCAGCCAGGCGAATTACACTATGCAGCCGTGCTCGTAAAACCATGGAGATCACCATGGAATCCGTGGACACTCGAGTATCATATCCGGAAAACCAAATCAGAGAATAATATCGATAGAATGAATCCACAATGTGGCCACAAAGTGGATATCAAGCAAAAGGCACTTTCCATGTCTTTACTTTGAAAATATCTATCATATAGTACCTTTTCAAATCACTTTCAAATATCGTACTTATATAAAGTCCATTATATATAAGATTTCATTTTCAAATAAAATACCTTCCAAAATCAATAGTTTTCGAATCAACATCATACTTATACAAATCAATTTTATATAAGTTCGATAACTTCCAAATCAAGTATTTAGTAACACAAGGTTCTCAAATTTCAATTTATTCCAATGTCAATTCAGTTTCAAAATCATATACAATTCCACCAAATTATTTCTTCTCAATTTAAATATCTTCAGTTTTAAAGTTTCCAAAATAATAGGTTTGGAGAATAATCCAAGTTTCTAAATCAATATAATTTAAGTCAACCAATTCATTTCCAAAATCAATGGTTTTCAAAATCATCTTATACTTACATAAGGTCCATCTTATATCAGGATCAGAATTTTCAAAAATAAATTTCGCTGTATGAAGAGCCATATGGAATTGAACATCTTTGCTTACTAAAAGGTTTTGAATTTAGAATAGTTTTGTTTATAAAAATAGTTTGTAAAATAGTTTTGTATATAAAATAGTTTATAATAGTTTGTATATAAAATAGAATAAAATAGTTCGTTTAAGAAAATAAAAGAAAAATAGTTTTGAAAAAAAATGGTTTTAAATCGATAGTAGTTTTGCATAAAAGAAAAACTCCAATTAAATTACAAAGATATCCAACCCAACAACTTCCAATCTCAGCGTCAAGTATATCAATGATATTAGAATATAAGATGTACATATGTCATCAATTCGCAAAATCACACAAGTTCGCTTTCGAACTAGTATTGTCCATTCGACTTCCCTAATGCGGACTTCGATATGGTTTCTCGACTAGAAGCCATCAGTCTCCTTGCATAGCCATATACTATGATAGAGAATTCTAGAATCAAGCCCAATATCCATTTCAAATATTCGCCATCAAGAATCAAATGAAAAATCCTAACACGAAATGGTGTAATTCACCTCGAACTTGTGTACTCAAACCTGGATCAAATTAATTATGCGAAGAAAAGTGCATACGTACAACTTATGTATCTATTCCAACTTGTTAAATATATAGTTTTATAAAGATGTTACTAAGTTAAAACATTTAAACTAAATTTCATATTAGCATAATTCAAAATAGTCTTATTCATTTACTTAACAAAACAGTTTCAACTTATTTAAATCATATTACTACATACTTTAAACATACATACCAAACTTATACACTTTATACTTTTCAAAATTACTTAGCTTTGAAAGTTAACCTTGATTTGGAAGTGCTCGAACCTTCAAAATAGTCGAAGAAATCATATTTTCAATCCAAGAGTTGGAAATCACCAACAAATCAGTACATCAATTCCAAAAGATAGGGTTATATCAATCAAATCCGAAACTCAAGGACTGAACACTGGCTCATTTCAAACTGTTCAAATATATACATATATCTTTCGAATATCAAATCATACTTCGGAATTTGAAATCAAAATTGGTTTCATAAATCAATCGCATAGCAAAGCTACCGAAGTGGCCTCTCCCCCACTTAGAAACTCAAAAATCAATGTCGATGATGCATGCATTCATCACCGAAATTATTTTCCAGCGACATAAGTGGGTTCTGGACTTCTATTTTCTCGAAAACTTCTTTTGAAATTTCTTCGAAATCATTTGAAACTTATTAAAATCATTTGAAACATTTCTTATTGGGAAAATAATTTCAAATCATATTATTATATATTTTCAAGATCTTAAACCAATTTCAAAATGCCGGAGTTCAATATCTAAAATTTAAAATTCAAACCCTTCAGTTATAAATTATTTTATATGAATCAATTTCTTATATAATTTTCAAAATTTCAAATCCTTTCGAAACTTCAAATTCTCATTTTAAAATGGTATATAATCCTTATCGAAAACATTTCACCTTTATATAAAAATATGTTCATCCTTATCAAAATAATAACTTCGATGAATACACAATTTCCAAAAATACAATCAGCCACAAATTTTCCAAGGGATGATTCAAGGATGGATTTCAAAACAAAACAGAGATTCAAATTTAATGGTACCCTAATCAAATAGAATTCTGATTCGAAGATAAGCTCGAACGAAGATGAGATAATTAAATTACCAAATAGAAGATGGATAAGCCCATATAAATTGCGGGCGACCTTAACAGGGTCAACCGTGACTTCAGGAATATAATCGATGTGAAAATCTAAGGCAAATCGACCTTCGATCGCCAGAGATAGAATCCAGGTATAGCGGAAGATAGAAAACATCGTAAACCGAGGATAAAAAAATCTCCGGTGAATCAATGCCAATTATAAGGGAGTTTCACCCCTTTACAAATCATTCTTAGATCGGTGGAATCGCCACCTTATAAAGGTCATTCAAAGTGGGTTTATGCAATGCTCCAAAATCAAAAGAATACAGGTAGGAGAGACATGAATAGATCTCAGAACCAGTGGGAGCATTCCAAAGTTCAAAGGAATCCTAATAAATAGGAATCCTAACCAAGATTAGAGATAAATAACCTATATCAATACAAAAGAATTCCCATTCGAAAATTTGGAAAAGACTCAAATTCATATCATACGAAAAACAGGAGCATAGATATCTTTAGTTTAACAACTTCAGCTAAGCAAAAGATACAATAGAGTTCACTCAATGCAACCTAACATACTACTGATTTTTCCATACCTAAAATATATTTCTATCAACAATGAATCTAGATCAAGCAAGTTAGAAGTTCAAAATTTAAGAGGATCCTAATCAAAGAAATTACTAACAAGGTGGATACGAAAGGAATGAAGTTTAGAAAAAATTTACTTTCAAAGCAAGAAAATTTATATCAAAATAATATTTTAAAATTCTTTAAAATCATTTGAAAATCATTTTATACTTCGAAAATACATTCTCTCACAAAGAAATGATTCTGAGATTGATTTCACTCATTCTAGGGTATTTCTACCCTATCTCTAATGAGTTTTTGCTCCGCAGGCTAAGGTTTGCCTAAAACCAAAGCTCTGATACCAAATGTAACATCCCACTATTTCGGACCATTCAAAACAACAATAAATCCACACATGTCGGACTTGAATAATTCAAAACAGTGGATTGTCAAGAAAATTTGGAGCAAATAAAATCAAATACAGAATCATAGACACAAAATATCAGAATAACTCGCAGCGGAAAATAAAATACCATAGTAGTTCATGAAGCTACTATATACATACTCTAAAAACATATACAAAATCTCATAGTCAAAATAGATACAATAGAAGTCAGTATACATAAGTCAATAATACAGAGACAATACTGAATAGGAAATATATAGAATAGAAATCGATGAACCAATAGACAAATAAGCTCCAACAAAACTCTAGCTCCAGAAGGTGAATCCAAAGCTGTGATTCTCAGGCTGACCCGAGCATAAAGTAAAACACAAACACTGGAGTCAGGACATACATACTTATACAATGTAAACCAACTCAAGTGAACTGTAATAGCAATGCACAATAACTTAAAGGATGCTTGGGATCGCCCATCCTTTAAGGATCGGTCAAACCATCAATTAAGTAGTAATAAACACTATCATAGAAATATCCATATTAAAGTATACAATGCAAATAACAGTGTAAATGTGCCTCAAAACAAACACAAGGAAATCAAATGGCCCATAATGAAGTGTACCCGTGGTTATAGATTTCAAAATGGTTTATAATTTCGAATTAAAATCATTCATTTAAACCATTTAAAAGTGAAGTCATTATTCCTTCAAATCAAATATTCAATTCCTAAAAATTTAGCCTTTTCTGAGTTCATTTATTCAGTTAAATACTTCAAATATTGAAATTTCAGCTTTTCGCAACACTTAGAAAATGCTGCGGTGAGTTATATTTGAAAACAATTCAATTCAGCAAAGACAACATTTAAAAACTGCTGTAATAGTTCAGTTTTAGTTGCAAAATAGTTCAATTCAGCAAAGACATCTTTTACAAACTGCTGTACTAGTTCAATTACATTCAAAATAACATTTCAGCCAACTACAGCACTTAACAAGTGCTACAATAGCTCTGTTATTAGTTTCAGGTTTTAAATTTAGTTTCTACGACTACAACACTTACAAAGTGTTGTAATAGCCCTTAGTTCATTTTAGCCTTTCAGTTCATTTCTGCAACTACAGCACTTACAAAGTGCTACAGATTCACTTTAGTTCAGATTTTAGTTATTATTCAGAAACGATAGCATTTCTGAAGTGCTACTAAAAGAATTTCCAGATTTACACTAGAATTTCAGAAACAATAAATCTTCAATTTAAACCAAAAATCATATTTTTCCACTTCAAAAAAATAATAATCATTTAAATACCTTTTTGACTTATGATTTTTATAAGGAAACTTTTACAATTAAAAATTCAATTATTCAATACTTTACTTATTAAATTCAAGTGTACAATTTTCCCATTCTTTGCATTCACTTAACACTTTAATTTAATTTACCATTTCACAAATAAAACTAAATTTCCATTTTAATTTATTTTACTTAAACTTCCATTTTTAAAACCAAATCTCACAATTCCAAGTCAAGTTAAATTCTAAATTACCATTTTAAGCATTCATTTGTTTAACATTTTATATTCATAAAAAAATCAATAACACTTTAATAAATCATTTTAAATTCATATTAAATCAAAATGTCATAATTTACATTTTTTAAAATACTTAAGAATATCCAGAAAAATATATAGAACAACCACGGGTCTGAATATTATTTTCTAACCTAAGACAAGTGATACGGATAATATATCATTTCAATCCGTAATTTACAGAGAAAAATCCGATAACTATCATTTCAAACCCGCAATCCCAAGTTAATAAAAATAAATAAAAATCGCTCAGGCTTATCATTTCAGCCCATAACGACTTTTTTCCTATTCTAAAGTCCGTTTGGGTATGTATCATTTCAACCCATAGTGATTCTATTCTACAGGGAACTTGCAGTGTGAGAAACGGAAATAAATAAACAGTATAACAGAATATAACATAGCAGATGATGTGACAAGTTTATAACAGGGTTTAACATCATATAATTTACATCACAAGCATGTATAACATGATATAATAGTTTCTACACATTCACTTGTTGTCACTTCACAAATTCTATAAGTATGAATGTCAAGCGTGAATAACTCACCTTTTTAAGCTGGATTTAGCAAAACAAAACATGCAAACAAATTCCAGAAAGCACGATAGCATGACTTTTAGACTCAAGCGGAGAGAGAGCCAAGATTATTGATCTTGTACACAACAATTTAAACAAGCAAATATAAATATATTTTCAACACAAAATAAGTTGAAACAAAAATGGAATTTGAATTTACCAAAGAGACAAATGGCTTAACCATGCTTTCAAATCACAAATGCTTGACCATTGTTCATTGCTTGCTCAGCCATGTATGTTATTTGGCTCGGGTTTGGGTCAATATAGGCACGACTATATAGGGATGTGAAGGGTTTTGGAGTTACAACATGGAATACAAAAGGGTTAAGGCCAAGAGGTGGAGTGTTAGGTGCACATAGGCTCGGCCATGCACTGGTTCAGGTCAGGTCAGAGTAGAAGTTGATGGCCAGAGGTCATGTCATGCTGGTGGTGGAGCTAGGGGTGGTGGCCGAGGCAAAGTATGGATGTGGTGGAGGAATATAGGTCGGCTAGTAATTGTTTTATGGAATTTTAGCAAAGTTTTGTGGTGTATTGTTCATCCTAGAAGTCACGGCCAAATCTGGACAGCGGGGTAGATGGTTGGCCATGGATGATGAGGAGGAGGATATGGTGGTGGTGGTCGGTGAAGATGATGGTGGTTGTGGCCGAGCAAGACTAGAGAAAGCAAGGCAAAAATCAAAGAAAATGAAGTAGAAAATAAAAAGAAAAGTGGAAGCCATTGCTTACAAGAATTTTCAGAAGTTTGGAATGGCCGAGAGTTGTGATGAAATGAGAAACTTTTCACGTGAAAATGAAAATGAAACTCACGGCTATACTAGAGGAAATGGACGGCTAAAGCTGGAAAGTGAAAGGGCAAGCAAATGAAGAGACTAGGCAATGTAAAGTCACAAGTTTAAAAGCTTTGTCTCTTTGAATTTCCAATTCATTCTAATTCAATATGAACAAATAAAAATCAATTTAACAAAATAAAAGTTAAAACAAAATAAAGTAGAAATGAAAATAAATAAATAGTCTTAGGAAAATAAGAAAATAAATAAAGAAAATAGTTTAATTTATTGAAACTAGAACTAAAAATTGTAAACAAAATACAACTAATATAGGAAAATTCCAAACACAATAAAAATTCACATAATTTAATTCAAAGCCCAAAACAAAATAAAAGATAGAAAATATAAATAGAAAATGAAAAATAAAAATGCAGATAAAATTCTGTGTTTAAAATGCTGAATTCATCAAATTTTTAAAAGTCTTAAAACGGAATTTGATGAAACGAAAACAGAACAGATATCATAACCAATTACCGTTTCAAAGGAAAAGATTAAAATTTTAAAATTTCAATTAATTTCAATAAAAGTCAAAGTTTGACAAAATATAACATTTCCATAAATCAATATTTAATTATATTTGGAAAAATAAAATAGAAACAAAAATCCAACATATCTTGGAAGAATTCCAAACTTCAATTTAAAATTATTTAAAAATCAAAATTTCAAAATAAAATAAATTAAAAAAATATTTAATAAAATTATGGGTTGTTACATATCATCTTTTAACTTCACTATAGTTGTTTTAGAATTGTATTTAAGGTCAAAATTTATAATCTAATAAAATTCACGTTAATAAATCATAAATTTTAATTTCTAACAATATTAAACTTCAAAGTCTTATTTAATTTAATATTTTTAATTATCAAAAATACGGGTCGTTACAGCATGCAATTCATTAGACGTATTAGTGTTGATTTTCGAGGGTCAAAAATCCCGTTTGTTACACATGGTATCAGAGTGCAAGGTTGAGCGGGAACCTTGTCTTTGGTGGAGTATTTATTATAGATTGGGTCAGTAGCAACTTAGAATGAGTTTGAGTGTATATGTATACGAGCGCGTATTTATTAGTGTTATAAAAAGGTTCTATATTATGTTGGTTGATCTATTGAGTGGCTTATGGATTCTGGTCAATACGAGTACATAACGTTATTGATAGGGATCTCTAAACACTTGAACAGAGCAATTCGACATGGTATTGTTTTCTAATTGGGTAAATGAAATAATTTTACCTTGATTATATTTTATATATAAAGAATAAATTCTCAGAAATTATTATAGTATATAGGGTTTGTTTGGTTGTTAGTGAATAATAATATTTGATTATTATCATTTACTGTTTGTTATTTGTGTTCTAATAAAAGTTGTTATTATTATAATGTAAACAAAGATAAACAATTAAGGAATGGTTTTATATAACCAAAATGAAATTATATAAGGAAAAATTATAAATATGATTTGTAAATAAAAAGGATTTAAAAGTAGAGAATTTGAGAACTTAAAATCCCATAATTTTGGAAATTGTTTTTCAAAGTTTTGGAAAATAATAATAAGAATAATATTTGAATGAAAATATTTTAAAATGGGATTTAAAAGAAATAGAAGCACTAAACTCACTTCGATCACCAAAAAATAATTTCGATGACGACTACAGCATCATAGACGTTCATTTTCAGGTTTCCAAGAGAAGAATTACTGCCATTGGAGTTTTGTTTTGGCAAAACTAGTTTTGATTTTAAAATTCGAAAGTATGATTTGGATTACAAGGAAATTATTAATAGTATTGTTTCAAAATAATTTGAAATAAGAATAGCATGTCTAAACTCTAAAATTTTTCATTTAAGTGTTTTATGAAAATATGAGGAAATAAGTTTTGTAACTTATAAGTTTTGAGAACTAGTAAGTAAAACAAACTTTTAACTTGCTGAATATAAATGTTAAGAAAAGCAAAATTTTAAATGAAATTTAACTTAAGTTAAGTTAAATGAAATGGTTTTTGAAATGAAATTGATTGCGGTTGGAAATGAATTAATAAAATGAAATAATTAAATAAATTAGTGAATTGAAAATAGTTTAGAATGTTGCGTGATGGAATTGAATAATGAAGTGAATTAATGAAATGAGTTAAGTGAAAACTGAATTTGATCAATGAAATGGATATGAACTTGAGTTACAAAATGAAATTCAACTTAAGTGTAAATAAACTGAATACAGTTTTGGAATGTCGTTTGATAGAATTAAATATGGATTTAAGTTGTAAAGAGAAAATAACCATGAGAAGTGTTATATAAATATTTATAATAAACTTAAGTAAAATGTGGTGGAATGGTTCTTAAATGATATTAGTATTAAAAGAAATATACTAAATTGACGAAATATGAATTATATGAATGTGAATAAAGAAATATGAATAATGGTTATGAATTAATTAAATGGATATTATTTGTTTGATGGTTCCTCTGGTTACATTTATTACATTTGTATATGGTTATTGTATAGTCTATGTTATATATTGATATACTTTCCCTGTACTTGTTCTCATTGGTTTTTGAGTGATTAGTAGGAGCGGATGGCGTACTCTTCGCAATGGGAGCTCGCTTTCGCATTATATATTGGTTGATAGACTTACAATGTTAACCAAAGGTACACAAATTGGATTATATATCGTATTTTTATATTTTTCCCTACGGGATATCTCATCCTTGAAGATGATATGTAATTTGTGATTATATATATATATATATATATATATTGTAAAATTTTCTGATCGAGCCGCATAAATGAGACGCTGGCGAAATTTTTCGTAAATTTAAGACATTAGAAAATATTTGAAGAAATTTTTAAAAACTAAAATTTGTTGTTTAAGTTATAACTTGGAATGGTATTAGTTAAATCTATTAATGAAATTTAAAAACTTGGAAAAGGTGATAACTAGTTTCAAAAAATTGATTTTTGAAAGTTAAAGGCTTAAAAGAATTTGGTAATCTATTTCAAGTAATTGGTTTTGAAGAGTTAAAGGGTTTTGTGGCATTTTTCTTGCTTGCTAATTTCGAGGTCGAAATTCTTTTAAGGGGGAAAGAATGTAACGACCTAGAATTTTAGTCATTTGAATTTGGAATATTTAATTGATTTTAAATATTGAAAGGTAAATTTTATAAGTTAAAGAACTTGAATTTCAAGTATAATGGTTATTTGAATATTTGGAATTGTTTAAATAATTAAATCCTGAATTTAATTGAATTAAAATGATTTTGAAAATGGATTTAAATTCTATTTAAATAAGAATGAAGATAGTAAACTTTCAATTTAGGTTTAAAGTGATTAATTTGGTTTTTAATAATAATTTGTTTTGATTAACATATAAAAATAGCTTTCGGGACACTGTCTCGGATTTCCACGAAACCAGTTTCATTGGATCTGCAATAAAGAAATATTATATGCCATTGAATTTTGTGGTGATCAGACGTATCGTTTGGTCGTGCGAGTTTGAAATGCTTATAAATTAATTACAGAATTTATATAATATAATGGGTTTGAAAAGCTATCTTCTGTATATGACCGAATTAAGTCTCGAGACTTGTTCCACTAAGTTCAGAATAGGGGTATTACATATAGAATGCCAGGCGGCACACCTCATTTGGAGTTGGAGATTTTCGGACGTATAAAGCTAGATATTTTCTAATTACAATAATATATACACACATATATATACACTATTTTATTCCCATAACTTTAGCCCATACCCTATCATTCAAACACCATACCTCCCTATACTTTAAACCCATACACTCACAGCATAACATCATTTATTTCCCTCTTCTCTAACATTTGAAAAAAAAAGCCACAACTTTAAAATTGAAATCAAATCAAATACTAAGCAAAATATCATGAAACAAGCTTTAAAAATCTCGATTCATTGAGAGCTTCATTCTGTTATACTTACGAGTGGGTGCGATGTAGTTTTGGGAAGCTCGACCTTACCCAGTCGATGTAGGGTTAGAGATTAATGGAGATGTAGTCATTGAATTGCAAATTTCAGCATATATTTGGATTCGTGGCTGAAGATAACACCTATTGCCGAAGTTTGGGGATGAGCGGTGCTTGGAAATGATTCGCGTCGTATGGGGACAGTGGGGTATGGTGTCAGGTCGATTTAGTGAGGAGAGGTGTGGGTTTGAGTTCGTGGGGATTGTTAGGATGCTCTCGCGTAGAGCAACGCGGTGGTGAAGACGGTTTGTCGAATTGTCGAGGGATGGAGGAGCTACGAGGAGAGAGAGAGAGAGGTCGAGTCGTGGGTTGTGCACCGACATTTCGTGCACGAGGGAATTAAGCGAAGAAGAAGAGGGATTAGTGAATATGGTGATTGTGACGACCGCCCATGACCCCTGCACTTAACCTAAAGATAGTGCGCTGTAAAGTGTGCCAGGCAGCCATGGACGATTGTCAGGGTTAAATTAAAACAGCAGAATCTATCGTATTACTCACAGCGCATGGACAAAATACAATAATATATATATATATAGTGAAGCTTCACAGAATAGAATCTCATCAATAAAACTTCATAATAGTTGGATACAAAACATCCGAATAGTCAATACATCAAGCCTCAATACATATCACTCAGAGAATTATACAAACCAGCGGAACATCCAATATATAGTAGTAAGAAAATAATATGCAAGCCTCCAGCTCGTCTTCGTCATCAGCATCATCGGAAACTAAGAACAGCACCTGTCACCTGCTACTAGTCTGCCCGTCCCAAAATGGACGAACAGCCCAAGGCAATAAGAGTTAAAACATAAAGCCTTGAGTCAGACAACATTCTTAGTGAGCGGTAAATTAACTAACAACATACCAAAAGAGCATAAAGGAAAAAGGAATAGGAATACAACCCTCCCACTCCACCTCTTTCTACAGTGATAGCCCCTAGACACACACTAAGCAGAAGCAAACATATCAAAGCATACAATTTAAAGTAAAGCAATTATCACTCGAGTCAAGGGCGATGTTTTCCAAGTACAAACCCCCAAGGCCTAAACCAAGATCAGATAAGCACCCAAAAAATACCATTCTTGAGACCAAATGACGATACAACCAAACATCCATGACTCTGGCTATCACTGTTATCGTTGCTTCGATATCATCGTTAATTGAATGACCGGCTCATTCTTTCATCCGTCTGTCAAGGGCTAATGGAAACCTCGGTTCTAGACATAACTCTGCACGTCATCGTGAACCGTGCCTAGGACTATCGAATCTGCCCAGAGTACTCGACTACCAATCAGTAGCCTTCAGGGACTATCGAATCTGCCCAACATACTCTTGCTTTGAGCATGCTAGAACCTTCAACAACGATGAGATCTCAGCCTTCTAGTCATCCTCCTCGACGACTATTTCCATACTAGCTCAAGCGCCTCTCGAGCAAACCATTATCCTCAAACTCGAACCATTTCACCGAGTTGTCAACATGCTTAGAATGATCCCGTCTGGATTAGACCAAGGCTATCTCATATCATGCTTCGCCTCATCATCATCATAGCAAAGCCTCATCTCAATATCATCATCAAATCTATCCATATGAGCTTCATCATCCACTACATATGTCACGAGCAGCTTTTCCAATTCAAGAGCCTTTCTCTTAGCTTTTGAATCATCTTCGACCATCTTGTCTAAACCAAATCATCAATCATCTAATTCATAGCAATCAATCAAGTCAAACATTAATCCAAGTAATCAAGCATTCAAATATGATCTAATGAACAATTATAACAGTAATGGCAATTTCGTAAATAAAGAGTCTAAAGTCTAACAAGCATGAAAACATGAGAAATATCTCTATAATCTTGATGAATGAACTTGCATAGGTTATCATGTATTAAAATGGTTGTCAAATCATCATGAACAATGGATCTATATGGATCTATACTTAGGTTTACAAAAATGCATGGAAATCACTACTTTAACACAAAATCAAGCCAACGATCCGATATACTCCTTTGGATCTGTGTGAGAGATAATCACCACTCACCAAATCACCTAAACACCTCAAAAGCAACACACTTCAGATCTGGACAGCGAAGGATCTAACTCGATCTATCACAAATCCGCTTCAAACGATGAAATCTCTCTTCAAAGAATGTAGATCTTCAATCTAAGCTCTTGGATCTTCAATTTGATCTTCGATTTGGATGGAAGGGATCACAAGATTAGAGTGGAGAAAAGAAGTGAAGAAGTGTAGAACTCGAGCTCTCAAAATGGCAGCACTTCGTCGCTTCAAAATCCGGATCCCAAAAAGTGAGGAAATGAACGTGTATTTATAGTTGAAATCCCTAAGTCGTCCGCCTCCTTAAGTCGTCCATGACTTATAGACCATCACGACCTACGACTTAAGAGATACCACGACTTACGACTTAGTGAGACAACCCATTCTACGACTTACCATAAGTCGCGACCTAAAATGTCACGACTTAATAACTCACGCGACCTAACAACTTACGCGACTTACGACCTAACACAGATCTGCGCATCCATGCGACCTACGACCTAACACATGCGTGCTTATACGACCTAACGACCTAACACATGCGCGCTTATACGACCTAACAACCTAACACATGCGCGCTTCCACGACCTAACACAAACGCGCTTCCTCACGACCTACGACCTATCACACACAGAAGCTCACAACCTAACTAACTTAGGTTGCCTACGACCTAAATCAACACAGAAGCTTACGACTTAACTCCTTAGGTCGTCTAACGACCTAACTACGCTAATTCGCTAACCCTTAGGTCGCTAACCAATAGGTCGCCAACTCTTAGGTCGCTAACTCCTATAAGTCGCCACCTTTCCTTAAGTCGCTCAAACCTTAGGTCGTCTACATCTTAACTCGCCAACTTCCTTAGGTCGCTCCAACCTCTTAAGTCGCTCCTCCGACCTAATCCTACCCCATGACCTAAGCCACCATACGACTTATCTTCTATACGACTTAACTATCACACGACTTAACTATCACACGACCTAACTGCTTAGGTCGTTCCAATCCTTAAGTCGCTCCACTTCTTAGGTCGCCAACTTCCTATAGGTCGCTCCACTTCCTTAGGTCGTCTACTACGACCTAACCACCATACGACCTATCTTCTATACGACCTAAGACTTAGACTATGGATGACTTATCAACAATGCGACCAAATGACAACTGATTTATGATGTTTCGATCCGTAAAAATACGGGTCGTTACATTCTCTCCCCCTTAGGAATTTCGCCCCCAAAATTCCAAACAAACAGAGCAATCAAAGACTATTCTGCATGCCTACCATCCATAGCAATCAACAAACCATGCATCCAATTCTAGCTTAGCATGCAGAATTCTAAAACTAGAACAAGTTACAATGTCGTTAGATGACACGACACCTTAGGGCCATACCTTGAAGAGTTCAGGATGAGCTGCCTTCATCCTCTCTTCCACCTCCCACGTATAATCGTTATCATCATCACTCCATTGTATCTTGAGCAACTTAACTACCTTCCTCTTAAGCTGTTTCGTGTCGGTTTCCACAACACGAAGCGGCTTACGAGGTCTATTATCGACTGGATCAACTTCAAAATCTTCACAGCTATCAGCTGAAACCACTGTATTCGAGTCGTGCACATACTTCCATAGATATGATACATGAAAAACATTGTGCACACCCGACATCTTCTCTGGTAACTCCAATCTGTAGGCGAGCTTTCCAATTCGCTCGATGATCGGGAATGGTCCAACAAATCTTGAAGTCAATTTTCCTTTCTTCCCGAATCGAATAACATTCTTCAGTGGAGAAATCTTCACAAAAACCATATCACCTACGTTGAATTCCAAATCCTTACGACGCTTATCGGCATAACTTTTCTGTCGGTCTTGGGCTGCCTTCATTCATCGTCGAATGATCTCTATGCAATCCGAACTCTGTCGAATCATTTCTGGCCCAAGTATCAGCTTTTCTCATGTTTCTAACCAACACGTAGGAGATTTACACGGTCTTCCATACAATGCCTCAAACGGTGCCATACCAATGCTTGACTGGTAACTGTTATTATACGAAAATTCCACCAAATGAAGGTGATCTTCCCATGATCCTCCGAAATCTAAAACACAAGCTCTGAGGAGATCTTCCAAAACTCGGTTGACTCTCTCGGTCTGACCATCTGTTTGGGGGTGATAAGCTGTACTCAAACACAACTCGGTTCCCAAAACTTCCTGGAAGGTCTACCAAAATCCACTAGTGAACAATGGGTCTCGATCGCTCACTATACTCTTCGGAATACCATGGAATCGAACTATCCACTTAACATACAGCTCAGCCAACTTTGATGCAGTCCTAGTCGATCGAACAGGAATGAATCTTGCACTCTTAGCTAGACGATCTACGATGACCCAAATCCCTTCATTTCCCGTTCTTGTCCTAGGTAGTCCATCAATAAAATCCATCGACACTTGCTCCCACTTCCATGTAGGAACTTCTAATGGCTGAAGCAATCCACTGGGCTTCTTCTGTTCTACTTTTACCAACTGGCAGTTCATGCATTTGGAAATAAAATTTCCAACATCCTTCTTCATACCTTCCCAGTAATAAGCTCTCTTCATATCCCGATACATCTTATTTCCTCCTGGATGAATTATCAACTTCGAGTGATGACTTTCCTTCAAAACTTCATCTCTCAATCCATCTATATCGGGAACAACTAGTCGTCCCTGCTTCCGAAGCCAACCCTCTCGATCGACCTCGAATCCTTTATCCTTCTCTGGGTCTAATCCAGATTCCAAATCACGGATAATCTTGACAAGCTTATCGTCTCGCTTTTGGCTCTCGCCAATCCTTTCCACAAGAGTCGGTCTTATTGATAAGTTTGCCAACATCTCGGGTTCCAATTCGCATCTGGGCCTGAAGTCAAATCCAGCTAAATACTCGAGATTCTTCCATTCTGAAAACATGGCTCCCAATCCTGCATGTCTTCGACTTAACGCATCTGCCACTGCATTACCTTTTCCCGGAGTATAAGCTATACCAAAATCATATGATGCCAAAAACTCTAGCCAACGCTGCTGCCGAAGATTCAAATCCTTTTGGGAGAAAAGATACTTTAACGACTTATGATCTGTAAACAACTCGAATCGAACTCCCAATAGGTAATGTCTCCACATCTTCAGAGCAAAAACAATTGCCGCTAACTCTAAATCATGAGTCGGATAATTCCTTTCATGCGGCTTCAGTTGTCGACTTGCATACGCAACAACTTTATCCCTCTGCATCAACACTGCTCCAAGTCCAGTACCACATGCGTCGGTGTAAACCACCATCTCATCATTCCCACTTGGAATAGTCAAAACAGGAGCACTTGTCAATCGCTCTTTCAGGATTCTGAAAACTTGCTCACACTTATCTTCCCATCTGAACACTTGGTTCTTCTTCGTCAATCCTGTTAATGGTGCAGCCACCTTGGAGAAGTCTTTGATAAATCGACGATAATACCCTGCTAATCCAAGAAAACTTCTCACATCAGATGCATTCTTAGGTCTACCCCAATCCTGGATTGCTGCCACCTTGGCGGGATCAACCGCTATTCCATTTCCAGAGATAACATGGCCTAAGAACCTCACTTCACTCTTCCAGAAGTGACACTTCGAAAACTTAGTCTTCAGCTGATGTTTCTGCAAGATTTCCAAAACAATATGCAAGTGTGTCTTGTGCTCTTCTTCAATTCTGGAATAAATCAGAATATCATCCACGAACACAAGCACGAACTTGTTAAACTGATCTCTGAACACTCTATTCATAAGATCCACAAAATATGCTGGTGCATTGGTCAATCCAAACGGCATTACCAGCCACTCAAAGAAACCAGATGGTGTCCTGAAAGCAGTCTTCGGCACACTATCCTTAGCCACTCTTAACTGGTGAAATCCCGTTGCCAAATCCATCTGGGAAAACACCTTAGCTTCGTGAAGCTGATCAAACAAGTCGTCTATCCTTGGCAATGGATACTTGTTCTTCTTAGTCACTTTATTCAGCTCACGATAATCCACACATAACCTCAGTGATCCATCTGCTTTGGTAACAAACACAACTGGTGCACCCCATTCGGACACACTACGCCGAATGAATCCTTTCTGTAAAAGATCATCAACCTGCACCTTCAACTCCTGCTGTTCCCTAGGCGCCATCCGCCTAAGAGGCATCACAACAGGTCTGGCTCCCTCAACTAGATCTGTACGAAACTCGATCTCTCTATGCGGCGGTAACCCTTTGACCTCGTCAAAGACATCCTCAAATCCATTAGCGAATGGCAACGATGACAGTCCATCCCATGGAACAACCAGCGAACACATGAAGCTCATGAAGACGCCTTCTTCATGCTTACATCGTATCACAATCCTTCGCCCCTCCACATTCTCGACTGTCACCTCCAACCTTTCACAATCAACCTTTGCCGCATACTTCCTAAGCCAGTCCA
The DNA here is from genome assembly GCA_030737815.1 of Allium fistulosum. Classification (NCBI taxonomy): domain Eukaryota; kingdom Viridiplantae; phylum Streptophyta; class Magnoliopsida; order Asparagales; family Amaryllidaceae; genus Allium; species Allium fistulosum. The sequence goes on along the minus strand of CM060902.1, from coordinate 1,358,820,702 downwards.
TACCCAAAATAATTCCGAATCCCGCAAAGTTCATAACAAAACAATCACAAACAAAAGAGCAATCATGACTCGATACAATCAGACCACGACATAGCATACACAAACAAGACGAACCCAACTGGATTAGTCACAACCAATGGCCTATCAACGATATCCGGTTCTAAACCTAACCGGCCTACAAGTTCGTTACAAACAAACGAATGCGACGCCCCAGTATCAAATAGCACTCTCACTAGAACACCACATAGGAAAAGAGTACCTTGAACCACTACACTCTTTCCTTTATCTTCAGCGGTAGGAGCTTTCGAAGACGATGGAACAGCTCCCAAAGCATAAGCTTGCACATTCTGCTTGTCCTTCCGCGGTTCTGGAAAATTCCTCTTAACATGCCCCAGCTTGTCACAGTTGTGGCACTTCACCGGCACCTTCAGATTCTTGCAATCCCTGGAGAAATGGCCCTTCTGCTGACAATTGTAGCAGGTCACTTCGCCCTTCGGCTTCTTCTGGCCATCCTTACCCTTTTGCTGCTGCTGCTTCCTCTTCTTGTTTCCACCCTGCTGTGGTCTAGACTCCTCCTTGGTCACAGCAACAACAGATCCTTCCTTAGGAAACAGATTCTCGTTCCTGAGAGCTTTCTCCACAAGCTTCTCAAATGGATCGTCCAAATGATCCACCAACTGCCTCCCAAGATAACTATCCAAGCCTGCACAAACTTCTCATTCTTCTGGTATGAAGATTCAATATAAGATCGTGCATACTTGGACAAAGCTTCAAACTCAGAAACATACTCGAGAACTGGTCTTCCACCTTGCTTGAGCTCCACAAACTTCTTGAACAGAACAGACTTCTGAGCCGTAGAAATGAACTTAGCTTCAAATCTGGCTTGGAATTGCTCCCAAGTAATTTCTTCCTAATGGTGATAGAATTCCACCAATCAGAAGCTCTTCCTTGAAGCTGTCTTGATGCAAGCTTCCTTTTAGTTGCATCCTCAATTCCCAAATCACCAAAGATCCTTCTACAAGCATCTATCCATCTCTGAACTTCAATAGTCGACTCTGTTCCCAAGAAAACCTTTCCTCCAAGAGCAGTATAGTCCTTACACAGCTTAGCAAAATCCACCGGTTTTTGAGTTTGAACTTGAACTCCAACATCCACCGATGGCCCCGGAGCTGGCATCCTTCTCATGATCGAAGTCATCATAGCTTTGAACATAGCAGCATAATCAGCAGCCCCTTCAGTAGCACGGCCTTCCCTAGCAGCTGGTCTCCCTCTTCGACTCATTCTCAATATCTATAAAAAGGAATGATTAATACACCTTGAGAACAACTGCATAAGAACTCAAATCGTTCTAAGCTACTATATTATATATAGTAATCATCCATCAAAATACAATTACGTCTCTCATACGTAGTTACGTCAGCGAGCGTTGGCTAAAATCGATTAACCAAAGCTTTGATACCAAATGTGATGACCGCCCATGACCCCTGCACTTAACTTAGAGATAGTGCGCTGTAAAGTGTGCCAGGCAGCCATGGACGATTGTCAGGGTTAAATTAAAACAGCAGAATCTATCGTATTACTCACAGCGCATGGACAAAATACAATAGAATATATATATAGTGAAGCTTCATAGAATAGAATCTCATCAATAAAACTTCATAATAGTTGGATACAAAACATCTGAATAGTCAATACATCAAGCCTCACTACATATCACTCAGAGAATTATACAAAGCAGCGGAACATCCAGTACATATAGTAAGAAAATAATATGCAAGCCTCCAGCTCGTCTTCGTCATCAGCATCATCGGAAACTAAGAACAGCACCTGTCACCTGCTACCTAGTCTGCCCGTCCCAAAATGGACGAACAGCCCAAGGCAATAAGAGTTAAAACATAAAGCCTTGAGTCAGACAACAGTCTTAGTGAGCGGTAAATTAACTAACAACATACCAAAAGAGCATAAAGGAAAAAGGAATAGGAATACAACCCTCCCACTCCACCTCTTTCTACAGTGATAGCCCCTAGACACACACTAAGCAGAAGCAAACATAGCAAAGCATACAATTTAAAGTAAAGCAATTATCAGTCGAGTCAAGGGTGATGTTTTCCAAGTACAAACCCCCAAGGCCTAAACCAAGATCAGATAAGCACCTAGAAAACACCGTTCTTGAGACCGAATGACGATACAACCAAACATCCATGACTCTGGCTATCACTGTTATCGTTGCTTCGATATCATCGTTAATTGAATGACCGGCTCATTCTTTCATCCGTCCGTCAAGGGCTAATGGAAACCCCGGTTCTAGACATAACTCTGCACGTCATCGTGACCCGTGCCTAGGACTATCGAATCTGCCTAGAGTACTCGACTACCAATCAGTAGCCTTCAGGGACTATCGAATCTGCCCAACGTACTCTTGCTTTGAGCATGCTAGAACCTTCAACAACGATGAGATCTCAGCCTTCTAGTCATCCTCCTCGACGACTATTTCCATACTAGCTCAAGCACCTCTCGAGCAAACCATTATCCTCAAACTCGAACCATTTCACCGAGTTGTCAACATGCTTGGAATGATCCCGTCTGGATTAGACCAAGGCTATCTCATATCATGCTTCGCCTCATCATCATCATAGCAAAGCCTCATCTCAACATCATCATCAAATCTATCCATATGAGCTTCATCATCCACTACATATGCCACGAGCAGCTTTTCCAATTCAAGAGCCTTTCTCTTAGCTTTTGAATCATCTTCGACCATCTTGTCTAAACCAAATCATCAATCATCTAATTCATAGCAATCAATCAAGTCAAACATTAATCCAAGTAATCAAGCATTCAAATATGATCTAATGAACAATTATAACAGTAATGGCAATTTCGTAAATAAAGAGTCTAAAGTCTAACAAGCATGAAAACATGAGAAATATCTCTATAATCTTGATGAATGAACTTGCATAGGTTATCATGTATTAAAATGGTTGTCAAATCATCATGAACAATGGATCTATATGGATCTATACTTAGGTTTACAAAAATGCATGGAAATCACTACTTTAACACAAAATCAAGCCAACGATCCGATATACTCCTTTGGATACGTGTGAGAGATAATCACCACTCACCAAATCACCTAAACACCTCAAAAGCAACACACTTCAGATCTGGACAGCGAAGGATCTAACTCGATCTATCACAAATCCGCTTCAAACGATGAAATCTCTCTTCAAAGAATGTAGATCTTCAATCTAAGCTCTTGGATCTTCAATTTGATCTTCGATTTGGATGGAAGGAATCACAAGATTAGAGTGGAGAAAAGAAGTGAAGAAGTGTAGAACTCGAGCTCTCAAAATGGCAGCACTTCGTCGCTTCAAAATCCAGATCCCAAAAAGTGAGGAAATGAACGTGTATTTATAGCTGAAATCCCTAAGTCGTCCGCCTCCTTAAGTCGTCCACGACTTATAAACCATCACGACCTACGACTTAAGAGATACCACGACTTACGACTTAGTGAGACAACCCATTCTACGACTTACCATAAGTCGCGACCTAAAATGTCACGACTTAATAACTCACGCGACCTAACAACTTACGCGACTTACGACCTAACCCAGATCTGCGCATCCATGCGACCTACGACCTAACACATGCGCGCTTATACGACCTAACGACCTAACACATGCGCGCTTATACGACCTAACGACTTAACACATGCGTGCTTATACGACCTAACGACCTAACACATGCGCGCTTCCAAACACACACGTGCTTCCTCGCGACCTACGACCTATCACACACAGAAGCTCACGACCTAACTAACTTAGGTCGCCTACGACCTAAATCAACACAGAAGCTTACGACTTAACTCCTTAGGTCGTCTAACGACCTAACTACGCTAATTCGCTAACCCTTAGGTCGCTAACCACTATGTCGCCAACTCTTAGGTCGCTAACTCCTATAGGTCGCCGCCTTTCCTTAAGTCGCTCAAACCTTAGGTCGTCTACATCTTAACTCGCAAACTTCCTTAGGTCGCTCCAACCTCTTAAGTCGCTCCTCCGACCTAATCCTACCCCATGACCTAAGCCACCATACGACTTATCTTCTATACGACTTAACTATCACACGACTTAACTATCACACGACCTAACTGCTTAAGTCGTTCCAATCCTTAAGTCGCTCCACTTCTTAGGTCGCCAACTTCCTATAGGTCGCTCCACTTCCTTAGGTCATCTACTACGACCTAACCACTATACGACCTATCTTCTATACGGCCTAAGACTTAGACTATGGATGACTTATCAACAATGCGACCAAATGACAACTGATTTACGATGTTTTGATCCGTAAAAATACAGGTCGTTATAGTGATTAGTTAATAATTATGTGATTAGTTAATAATTATGTGATTTGTTTATTTTATTATAATTTAAAATATCGATAAATTAAATTTTAATAACTCTCTCATACAAGATCCAATCGAGGTGTGGATTTTTGCGTTGTGCTCGTAACAACGAAAGCTAATGGAACTAGTGTGAAAGAATTGGAAATAGTTGAAATTGGGCTAAAATCGAACATCGTTCGATTTTTTTTCAAATCGGAATGCCTCTGCAACAAATGGAATAATGGTGAGTTAAATCTCCCTTTTGGTTAACCAGTATTATATATAATTGATAAAAAATTATTGATTAGATGTTTGGATGATTTATTGTTTTGTTAGTTGGTCTCGTTTTATTCTCGCCCCTAGAGCGGATGGCCTTTTATATATACCCGCCTAGTAGCGGATGACCCATATTATATAATTACATACTATTTGTGATGCAGGGGGACAGGTTGGAGGGATCCAGTAGGATTCCTCGCCATTGTTGATATTAATTTCAATAATATTCCTGTTATATGAATCATTGAATATCAACCTGATTGTTTGACCTTGTTATATGTTCAAAACTTAAGCCCTGTAGTGATAGAAATCAATATCGATATTGGTTAAGCATTTGGTAGCTATTGGCTTTAAATTAGCATTTAAAATACAATAAATCTCCATTTGGGTTGGAATTGTTGATTGAGATGGAGAAGGATTTTAAAATTAGAATTTGGGTTTTCGGAAATATTTTAAATGAATTAAATTTGTATTTTACTCCAAACCTTTTATTTGTCCTTTCTGAATTATTAGAAATGATTTTAATGTCCAACTATTGTGTTAAAAGTTATTTATTTATATGTAATATTATTTAAGGTTACTTATTTATAATTAATATTGTTTTAAGATTATTTATCAATATTTTAATATTTTGAAAGTTTAATTATTTAAATAATTAATATGGCTTGAAATTAATAATAATGATTTATGAATAATGTTTTGGAAATTAATTATTACTATTTATAATAATGAAAAACATAAATTATTATTTTTTATTTAATAATGTTTTGAAATTATTTATTATTATTTTTAAGATGTTTTGAAGTTTATAATTATCAATTATTTCAAATGTTTATTATTCTTAAATATTATTATATAATAGTGGTTTTGAAGTAAATGATAATTATTGATTAATAACTATTTCCGAGATTTATAAATAGAGTTTTATTAACAGACTTAGGTTTATAAGAAGAGTTTCATAAAATGGTTTGAAGGTTAAAGGAAGAATATTTACAATATATAGAAAGAAGTTTATAAATGATTTTAGAATTTGGTAAAAAGAAAATCAAAATATTTTGGAGAATCAAAGAGAAATTGTTTACAATGTATAAAGAGAGGTTTGTAATTGATTAGATGTTTATAGACGAATTTTAGAAATGGGTTTATAGATTTATACAAGTGGGAATTAGTCATAAGGGCCTCTTTGGCACGTGAAATTAATTTATAGGACACACAACTAAAATAATTGCTTTTAAGGACAATACGCAAAATAATTAGTTTCTAGGGCCTAAAAACCTATGAAATTGTGTCCTTGAAAGTAATTGGACAACTGACTTTGGCCTTGAAAGTAATTATTCTGCTGACTTTGACCTTGAAAGTAATTATTTCAGATGTGTGTCCTAGAAATTAATTGGACTGCAAAGTTTGTCCTTCTGATGAAATGCCCCTTTATACAAGGAGTATTGTAATTTGTTTTATAGATTTATAAACAATTTATAAATGATTCAGGAAATGGTTGAGAGATATTTTAAATGGTTTTTTAGGGATTATAAGATAGTTTATAAATGGGTTTAGAAATTTATAAAGGAGTTATAAATGGTTTTAGAATATAGTAAAAAGGAAATCTTCCTCCATTTTGTGAATATACTTATATCGTTTAGATAAGCATATGGATATTTTTTTAAGTATTGAAAATATAAGGATTTGTGGGTATATCTTTGTAACAACCCAGAATTTTGGTCATTAAATTTTGAATACTTAATTAATGTTAATTTTTAAAATATTGGTTTATAAAGCTCTAGAACTTGAATTGAAATATGAGATTGTTTAAAACCTTTGAATTGTGAATTTGTTATTTGAATGATGATTTAAATATTAGGATTTAAATTGAATATTAATTCTATGGAATAAACGGACTTATTCAATTCCTTTTAAATTATAAATAATACAGTAAATTCAACTTGTAGATTTATTTAAAGGAATAAATAGTTCAATAATAATCAGGAAATTTATTCTTATTTTTACGAATCTATTTTTGTTGACGTATTATTAATTTATTTTATTTAATTTTTCCATGATTTTCAAATTGGAAAATATTTAAATTATCCGTTTGACGTTTTATCGTCAAATAGCAGTGTTTTGAGATTTTATAGAATCCAATAACCAGTATATATTATTATTTCTTTGGAATCACATCATCATTCTGAGTGCAACCGTATTTTTGTTTCGTCGATTCGGGATCCGTATGCGGACGAAATATGGAGCAGCGAGATACCGAGATATTGAAATAATATAAACCTTCACTCCAACAATTCATACATATGCGCCTCCTTTCTGTCTACTCTTCAATTCAATTTCGTTCTACTCAGAACTATAGCAGAGGAAAAAAAGATTTCAAACTTTAAAATTCAAAATCTTAAAATCTATTCATCGAAAAATCATGAAATAAATATCTTTGGAATCCCTAGAGGTAGATCTACGAGGTGATACGGGTTTGGCAGAGCTCGGTGGAAATTCCTAGGGTTCGAATATCTCCAGTATGGCATAGGTGAAACTAGGGTTTGAGAATCTGGAGTTTTTGAGCTATGATTTGTCGAATGGATGCTATGTTGGGTTTTGGCTTGGAGAATAGCATCTACTAGTGAAATTTTAGCTTGTGCGATCCATGGGGTGGGGTGCGACTTCGCACTATAGCGTGGAGGAGGGATGAAAACGCGAATTGATAGGGGGGTTCGGGCTTCAACTTGAAGGGTACGGGAGGTGGAGATCGAGAAGGGAAATTCGTCGGTGGGGTCGTTTTCGGGAATCGTGGAGTTTGCGTGATGTATTGGCATGCATGTACATAGGAGCGTGCACAGTATGGTACAGGCAGAGGTGGGAGTTAGTGGAGAAGATGATTTAAATAGTAATTAGTTTTAAAAATAGTGATTAATGTTTAATTATATTTAAAATCATTAACTTATTAATTCAACAACTCTCTCATACGAGGTCCGATCGGGACAAAACTTTTTGCATTGCACTTGTAAGGACGAAAGGTTTGCAATGGAACTAGTTTGGACCAATTTGGAGCAAGTTGGAAATTTGGGCTAAAAGTGGACGTCGTTCGATTTTAGTTCAAAGCGGATCATTTTGGTGAGTTAAACTCACCTTTCTGATTTACTGTGTAGATTAAATTTATTTATATCTACCTGAATTGATTGAATTTGCTGGTTGATTGAATTTGCTGGTTGATTGAATTTGGTCTAGGATCACGATATAGCATCTTGAAATGATATTAGTTGGTTGAATTTGATCTAGGATCGCGATATAGCATCTTAAAATGATATTAGATTATTTGAGTTTTAAATTTGTATCCAAACTTGTTCTAAGTAATAGATTATATATGAGGTAATAAATTGATATTGATTTTGATTAATATAACTACATTGTTTAAAATTATAACATAGTTAATGTAAGTATACTTCTTTGTGTTATCTATTTGGCCAAATAGACATCATTTAATAAATGTAAGGGTTTAGCTTTGAATGACATTGGTTAGCAGAATAAATCCCTATTATGCTATTATATTAATTTGGACATTTATTTTAATGTCAATTGATTGTTAATTATGGATTGGTTGACATTTATGCATGATTATGTAAATACCAGCAATTTGACTTGTGAAGTTTTGGAAGGTAATGGTAGCTTGTTAAGTACCATTGGGATTACCGAGCCTTTTCTACATTCGGAAACTTTGGATTTGATTAACTTCTAATTTTATAAATTGGAAGGAAAATGTTTTTAGTTTTTTCTATATATACAAGGAGCTCTATTAATAATTAATTATAAATGTTTGTAAAAGTTATTTTTATAAGTTAATTACTATACTACCTATTGTGTTTTAAAAGAAATTATTTTATTAATGTTGTTGAAGATAATAATTATTTTGTTATTAGTTATTAAAACTAGATAATTATTTCATTAAAAATATTGTTGAAGATAATTAATTTGTATTTAAACGGTTGTTTAAAGTTATTTTATTTTATTTACCTATTGGAGATGTTTTAAAGGTTTAAAAGTTTATTTAGTATATTATTAAAATGTTTTAGTCATATTTCTTTTATATTATTTAAAAATGATTAAAGTTAAGTTTATGATGTTATAGTTTATTTATTTTAAAATAAATAAATAAATTGTTATAAAAGGAATTCTCTATAAAAAGGATTTATGTAAAGGGGTTTATAAACTAGGGAAGAGAATTAAAATTGGAAAAGAAGTTAGATTCTGAATGATTGTGGAAAAGAGGAATTTTATAAATAGGTTTGGAGATTTTAAAATGGTATCTTTGTAAATAAAACTTGGAGATTTATAAGGGACTCTATAAATAGAGTTTGGGGATTTATAAAGAAGATATTTTAAATTAAAAAGGAAAAGATAGTTAAAGAGAGAAAGGGTATTTCGCAATATTTATATCTTTGTTTTAAAGGATACCTGTGTTTAAAATCATTTTAAATAACCTTGAATAAGTAAATCTTTATAAGTGATTAGTTAAGATACCTATACCATTTTCTAAGAATATGAAAAAGGTTCTTCGAGTTTCGAGAAGAATGGTTGAAAATATACTTATACCGCTAGGATAAGTACATGGTTATATTTTCTAAGTATCGAAAATATTACGTTTTGTGTATATACTTATTATGTTGAGATAAGTATATGGAAGTGATTTCCAATATTTGAAAGTGACTTTAAATTAATGAATGTGAGGCTCAGTGGGTTCCATGGGAAATGAAATGACTATGATTTGAATGTTAGTTTCGAAGGTTAAATAACCGACTATCGAATTTGGACCCAAAAGTAACTTTGAAAATATCTAGGAGAAACACATGGGTTATATAGCACAGTCATCTTCGATGATGCTGAACTATGCGTATAAATCTTGTTTCATTCTTCTAGGAGGAATGATAAGGCAATCCGTCCACTAACGGTTTGGAGGTGACCTCTGTTCCTATCTTTGTCTGTTTATTTCCTAATGAACTGGGGTTGAGTTTACCGGAAACTGTCGAATGTTGTTTCGAAGAGACCGAGATCGGGTATGTTATCCGAAAACCACTTTGATCCAACTTAAGCGTTACGAAGTGAAGATATCTTGAGGATGATGGGAATTTAGTGACGGAGCTCTCAAGTGTTTATTTCAGTCCCAGAACGAACTTGTATGGATGAATGTTGGCATTGCATTGTTTCTTGGAGGGAAGTGTTAACATTCCAAGTGTGGAGTACTAAATAAAGGTAATCGTTGCCTCAAGCCTCATCAACCGGGAAAATGACTAAAGCAGGGAGATGCAGCAGGGCTATGTGGGTCTCTCCCATTTGGGTGTGATCACTCCAAGATCTAGTGTCGATATTTCTATGTATACTTTGGGGCCCATGATGGTTGTTTATCAACCATGGGGTGATCATTCGGTGCTATCCAGTAAGGGGTAGTGCCGGTCCTAAGTAGCTAAGGTGCAGTTGCGATTGCGACCTCCCGTACATTTTATCTAGAGGTGTACAGATTCGGTGGGTAGAACCTTACCCTTTCATAGTTGGAATCCATTCTCCAATAAGCACCTACGGTTTTGATTGTAGAACCTATTATGCTGGAATTTAATAATGTAACAATTTCGGCTATGATTAATAAGTAATTGTATCTAGACACTATTATAATATCGGATGATTTCATATAAAATGTTTTGGTTATCATAAGGTAAAAACCCGTCTGTGTTTATGTGCGGCATGGTCTTACGAGATACCTTTATTTTCAAAGGTTTTTATAACTTTAAAAATCCACTTGCATGTGTTTTTCTCACGCTGGTTTTCCAGACCGACTTGGGTGTTATTTTATTATAATGCTCGGGTCAGACCGAGCATATTTATAGATTGCTTTAGATGCATTTGAGCTCAGGAGATGAGTCGGAGGTCATCAAAACGTATTCTCGTATATGTTTATTTTTCCCTACTTTTTTTATTGAAGTTATCAGCAATTGTGAGGACAGGTTGTTATAACTATCTAGGTTGATAGTTGTGATTGTTGTTTTACTCTGATGGATGTATGTATATAACCATTCTCTTTTGTAAAATCATTGATATTATATGATATGTTGTTCCGCTGCAATTGTGAGATTATGTGTTGTTTTTAGTTTCGTTTCTCTTCTGCTTCTCTTCTTCTCTTCTTCTTTCTTTCTCATAACTATCTGTTTTTCTGTTCGATTTAGGTTGGACATGTGTGGTTTATTGTCAGCTTGAATGCTACGGAAAAGCGGGTCGTTACACGTGGTATCAGAGCTTAGGTTGAACGAACACCTAGGCTTTTGTAAGGACCCGTTTCTTCGACTTCTGAATATCGACATCAATACGTCCACTGTATCGACTACCGAGCCATCGAATGCCGGAAAATCGAATTCTTAGGGTTTTAAGAAAGAAGAGGTAGAAGAAAAGATAGAAGAAAAAGAATGAAGAACAACAGAACAACATCAGAAACAGAAACAATATCAGAATCTCACATTCGCAGCGGAACAACATATAATAGATAAATGAATAATCTTTAAATCAAAGAACTATATCATTTTATACATTACATCATCATCAGAGTTTACAACAACAATACAACACTGGACAGTTATATAAACTTGTCCTCATACAGAATACACAGCGGAACAAATAATATCATATACAAGTGGTACGTCTCGACATCCAGCTCGCCACTTAGCTCTATAGCATCCCGAATCCAGAATGACCTGATAACCTGACTCTAGACTGCCCGTGTGGAAATTGGTGGGCACCCAGAGTTTAGGAAGGAAACAATAAACTCCAGGTCAGTCATGGTGACTGGTGTGAGAACTTAAAACAGTTATTTATCTTTAAAACAAAGAACATGATATTTTTAAAATCAATTCGCAATGCTTTTGGAAAATGAGACTACCATAAGGCCTCCCGCACACACACACACACACAATGCAAACACAGAATCGGAGGAGATTTCTCCTTATGATAGTCAAAGATGCTTACTCCGCAAAAATCAAATCCCTTTTGAGATTATTATTAGTGCATAGTGTAGAAAAATCATTTCGAAAGTATAATATAAATCTTAGCCAGCATAGGCATTTCACGTTATGCCTACTATAGCTACTATGTTCAATAGCAGGTTACCGCCACATTCCATAGCAGGTAATACAACTAAAACCGTACAAGTCACGTATTGTTTCTTTGGATTTCCAACAAATGGTCAGGCCAAGGAACTTCCCATTGTCACATAGGTACGCCTCTGGAAAGACGACCCGAGAAATAACCTAACATTACGGTTAGATCTCTGCCAACACAAGGCCCGGTTACCTCTGCAAAAATAGGTAACTACTGACACGCGTATGCCATCCCCCGATCGTAACCGATCTTCCCGAGGATCCTCGATTTCCAACAACCACATATGAATAATAATGCAGCAACAACATAGGTTAAGTATCTGGGCTCCATACCATGATACCACCTCTATCCAGAAGGAATGACATACACTAAGGGGCGCTGCTCCCTAGAACCTTGCTGCATCCTTCCTGTTTTGACCATTTCCGGGGTGTGAGGTCCGACGAAGTCTCGTCCACAAAGCCACGCTTTATACAAAAGCTATAACGACCCAGAATTTTTGATAATTAAAATTTGAATATTTAATTGATTTTAAATATTAATAAATGGAATTTGGAAGTCGAATTATTTATTTTTCGAATATTGGGTTTTATTTGAGAATTAAGTCGATAAATTAAATAGTGAAATTCCAGAGAAAATTGAAAATCGAGTTTAAAACAATTGAAAACGATTTGGAAAATTTTATTTAATCATACTGGAGTTATAGAAAGGTTATAGAACTTTTAAAATTGAATTTGGAGTTAATATGTGAAAATTGAATATTTTAATATTTAATTATCGATTGAAAAATAGCCAATTTTCGAACAGTCTTAGAATTGAACGAGACCAGTTCCATTGGATCCGTAATAGTTAGTTATTATCGAATTTCAATTTTCGTAGCAATCGAAGTTATCGTTTGACCGTGGCAGCTCGAAACGCATTGAAGTTTTAAAACGAATTCGATTTAAATTTGAATTTGTATTTGGTCAACATCAGCACTTTTGGCCTCAACTCAAAACACTGTAGCCTGTTAACTTTAGCACGCAAATGTCTCCTCTCGTACAAAACACCATCATCTCGTTCCCTGGAATCACGTCTTCTTCTGTTTCGATTCAGAGAAAAATTTCAAACAAATTATTTTCGTTCGTTCGTTCGAGAATTAAAAATGGCGAACGATACTCCCCTTTCCAGTTTTAAAAATCAAACGAAAATGGCCAAGAAAAAAAAAATTCTTCTAGTTTAAATCGATATTCCCCTCGTATTCCAATTCACAAACGAAATTCAAAATCGCGACTTTCTTTTTTTTACCTCCTCCGATCTAATTGAAGGAGCTAGGGCAGGAGAGCAGCGTTCGAGCAAAGGCAACAGGAAGGCGCCATACGAAGTAGCTAGCTCGAACTCGAGCACGCGAAGGGAAGTCTCGCGGTGGTGGTTTTCGCGAGCAGGTCGTAGGAGGCTTGATTTTTGGGGAATAGGGTTGCGATGGGAATCAAGTGCGGAGTTGATCACGAGATGGGGCGAGGCGTAGCGTTCGCTCTCGGAGGCGATGTTGGTGGCGATTCGCGAGCTCGCGACTGGGTGTTCACGCGTGGAGGGCTTGACGCGGCAATTAGGGTTCGCGGCAGTGACGCGATTTCGAGAGTCGCGCTGGGCAGTTCGTCGAGCATCTAGTTATGGCGGCGTCAAGAGGCTCGAGTTCAAGCATGGCGAGACGATGGCAAGCAATGTGGCAGGTGGTCGATCGCGGCAGTCGAACGGCAGGGTATCGAGCTAGTCGCCAGGTAACAGAGGTATAGGAATTTCTTATTTTTGATAATCTCGGTTTAAATTTAAAATCTGGGTTAATTTGGAAAAAAAAATAAGATACATATACAGGTTTAACAACGAATGAAAATACAGTAAAGATCTAGATTTTTATTTCGATTCTTGTTTATGTACTTATATATTTAGGCCTGAAATTTAATTTACAGTAAGGTATAAAAAAGTTATTCTTGTTCTTGATTTAGTAAATATGCATATGACAGTAAAGATTTAAATATACAGAGAAAAATATATGCAGTTTGAAAAAAATAATGATAATAATAAGATTTTGAAAGAATGAAGTAGGATTTTTAAAAGGTTGAATGTTATATAAAAATTTGATTTCTATACCTATATAATTTATTTTGGAAATAAGGGAAAATTTATACATACATAGTTACTAGTATAATTTTAAAGTAATTTATTGTTAGAAAATGATTAAAGAAGAAAATTTAATTTTTAAAACTAAAAACTTTAGTTGAATAAATTTGTTAAGGAGAATTAGTTTGAAATGAGATTATTGAATCATTAAAATTACAAAATGAAAATTTATTATTCGATTTAATTCGAATATTAATAGATTTTATAAATTATTTGTACAAGGTTAAAGTCGAGAAAACAAAAGAAGGATTGGATTGGATTGGATTGCTAATAAAAAAAAACAAAGGTGAGATTTTTCTCACTCAAATGAAAAGTGGAATTTTCAGTTATTTATTGATTGATGATTTGATTGCTATTGGATGTGGTATTAGATATGATAGGATATATCTATATATATAGCAATATATACATATTGGCATATGTATATATTGGATTGATGATTTCCCGCCTCGTATAGCGGATGAGACCCTATTGCGCCGTTAGTAAGCGGATTTTTATAAAACCCATATACCGCGATAATTCCGTACTGGAGCGGAATTGGTATTGTGCTGACGTCTTTGGATGCAGGGAAACAGGTTGGAGGGATCCAACTGGACCCCTCACATTGATTGATTTTATTTATACTGTGGTATGAATCTGTGAATGACTATATTGATGTTATTGATCATATCGATGTCTGGAAATCGATTAAAAGCTAAAAATTTTGCTGAATGGATGTTTCGACATCATTGGATTCCAACGATAAACGAAATGGAATTTTTGAAATTCAAGTAGAAAATTTCTAAGTGAATCAATTTTAGAAATTGAATAAATTCGAAGAAAGGAATTTTAAAGTATAAAAAAGCTGATTTTTTATAATCTTATCGAATTTATTTCCAGAATAAAGTGAAAATGTTAAATGAATGAATTTCGTATAATAGTGATTTTAAATTGAAGAATTTAATTAAAATTTGGATTTCTAAATAGTTGGAAAAAGATAAAAAGGGATTTATTTTCTTTAAGAGGAATTTGTTTAAAATGAAATAAGTTGGAAGTCCAATTATAAATTTAATTGGCAAATTGAAACAAGTTTAGAAAAAATCAATATAAAATGATTTGGGATGGGAAATTAATTTAGAAATGAATATTGAAATTGATTGGGTATTGAAGTAAAATTAGAAATCAATTTGGGATTTGATTTTGGGGTTAAAAGTGAATATTTGGGAATGTGGATTTAAAAATGGAAATGATGTTAAAATGGGTTTATTTACAGTTTGTAAAGTTTAAAAGAACGATTTCTTTTAAAATAAATAAATTATAAGTATTTAACTTATAATATGGATTTTGATGTATACGTAGAGTTATAAAATTGAATGGGTCATTAAAGGAAATTTATAAAATCGAAGTTGTTATAGAATAGAAAATAGAATTTATAAACGTTGTTTTATAAATTCGAAATCAATTGGATTTGATAAATTAAATATAGAAGGACATTAAAGAAGATATATTCGCGATTTTAAATAGCGAATTTTTATTGAAATAAAATGTGTAGAAAAGACTGAAATGTGGTTAGTGAAGTATATTCACGATTTTGGACAGTGAATATATTTTTAAGTAAAATGGATAGGGTTTGGGAAAGCGATATTATGAAATGAAGTTAATTGTTTTAAAAGATGTTTTAAAACGTGTGAACTATCGAAATCATAGATTTCAACATTTATTGTTGAAATAGACGTTTTCGAAAAATAAGGAAATGGTGGACTATAACACTGTTGTTATAGTAAATGATTTCCGAAAGGAAATATTTTATATAGTATTGGGATTTATATATCTATCTTAATTCTGAATCCCTATACTAGTGATTTCGAGTCATCGTAACGATGTTTTACGCAACATTCGTTTTGACTCAAATAAATGTGATTTAAGAATGATTTCCTTAAAGAATGAGATATATACTTAATTTTGATTTTAAGTATATCGAATATTTTCTAAGTGTTGAAAATAAATGATTTGTGAATTACTTATTTTTAAATAAGTATGGAAATGCTTTTCCCAATGTGAAATGAACTGTTTGAGTTTTTATCTTTTAAAGATAAATTGAAAAGTGAATATTTGAAACTGTTTTCAAATGGTTAAGTGTGGAAATTTTATATGTAATGAAGATATTTTTGGAGATAAAATAATTTGGAGAATTATTTGGAATCTGATGATGTTGCGCATCTTTATTGATAGTTAAATAACCGACTATCAATAATTATCTTGAATTGGTATTTGTTGTGAATTGGATGAATTTGAATGCCACACTTATTTTGAATAATCGCTCACTATTCGGGTTAGCCGGGAAAGGACCATGGGGTCGTATAACCCATTCCGAATATGTGATACGTCGTTATGAATTGCATTCGAAGACCGGATATTTTTGAAAACGGAAGGATTACCGTCGAGTTACACTACATCGGCTGATCTCCGATTTAGAGGTTTTATCACCCTTAGTGACGGGAAGTCCGGACGTGATTAGAAATTTATCCGGAAATGCAAGGGCTTCGTGAGAAGTGCCTTCGGTTCTGTTGGATCCCGGAACAGACTTGTATGGATTGTGTGTCTGACGTTACAATTTGAGATATAAAGCTGATTTCTTTCAAATACATTTCTGTTGGTGGCGGAGAATTTATTCTCTTAGCTTAACACCCTTCTCTGAGACGTACGAGCTCAGAGGTTATGTAGTTGAAATTTATCAGCGATATATCCCAATTTGGTAACGTGGCATACTGAGTGTTGTTGTGAAATGATCAGTGTTTGATCATTTGTGATATGATCATTTGTTTGATCTTATATCTTTGTGATCATAGGTTGATCATTTTGTTTGACCCGAAGCAGGGCTTTTTGTAGAAAGCGTAGCTTTGTGGACGAGACTTCGTCGAGCCTCACACCCCGGAAATGGTTGAAACAGGAAGGATGCGGCAAGGTTCTAGGGAGTAGCGCCCCTTAGTGTATGTCATTCCTTCTGGATAAAGGTGGTATCATGGTATGGAGCCCAGATACTTAACCTCTGTGGTTACTGCATTATTATTATCTATGTGGTTTGTTGCGAATCGGGGATCCTCGGGAAGATCGGTGACGATCGGGGGATGGCATACGCGTGTCAGTAGTTACCTATTTTTGCAGAGGTAACCCGGCCTTGTGTTGGCAGAGATCCGGTTAGGTTCTCGGGTCGTCTATTCCAGGGACGTACCCATCGTGGATAGGAAGTTCCTTAGCCTGACCATTTGTTGGAAATCCAAAGAAACAATACGCGATTTGTACGGTTTTAGTTGTATTACCTGCTATGGAATGTGGCGGTAACCTGCTATTGAACATAGTAGCTATAGTAGGCATACGATACTGGTCGTATGTTGGCTAAGATTAATATTGTACTTTCGAACTGTTTTCTACACTATGCACTAATAATAATATCCAAAATGATTTGATTTTGCGTAGTAAGCATCTTTGACTATCATAAGAAGAAATCTCCTCCAATTCTGCGTTTGCATTGTGTGTGTGGTGGGAGGTCTTATGGTAGTTTCATTTTCCAAAGGCATTGCGAATTGACTTTAAAAATTATTTTGTTGTTATAAAGAATAACTGTTTTACGATCTCACACCAGTCACCATGACTGACTCGGAGTTTATTGTTCCCTTCTAAACTCTGGGTGCCCACCAATTTCCACACGGGCAGCCTAGAGTTATGTTATCAGGATAGTCTGGATATTCTGGAGCTTTGGAGATAAGCTGGATGGCGAGACGTAGTATTTGTATCTGATAGCATTTATTCCGCTGTGTATTCTGTATGAGGACAAGTTTATATAACTGTCCATTGTTGTATATTGACTCTGATGATTGATGTATGTATAAACTGATATAGTTCTTTGTTTTAAAAGACTAGTGATTATCTATTATATGTTATTCCGCTGCGATATGTGAGATTCTGATATTGTTTTCTGTTTCTGTTGTTGTTCTTCTTCTTCTGCTTTCTTTTTCTTCTCTTTTTCTTCTATCTTCCTCTTCTTCTACTTTTTCTTTTTCTTAAAACCCTCACTATTGGAGTTTCCGGCACTCAATTGCTCGGCAGTCGATAAAGTGAGTATCGATGTCGAATTTTCGAAGGTCGAAAAATCCCGTTCGTGACAGCGTGGTATCAGAGCATATGGTTAAACGACAACCCTGCTCTGTTGGGTGTTACTCATTAGAGATAGAGTCAGTAGTACTCTAGAATGAGTTGAGTGTAATAATAGATACGAGTGAGTATTTGTTAGTGAATATAAAATTGTTTTATATTGTGATGATTGGTTTGTTGAGTGGTATATGGATTCTGGTCGGTATTGTCCGTACAACTCTATCGATAGGGATCTCTAAACACTTGTATAGAACAATTCGGCACAATATTGTTTTAAATAAGGTAAATGAGATAATTTTGCCCAAAACTATCTTTGTATAGAAAATAAATGTTTTTCTATAAAGTACTATAGTATATGGTTGCATGGTTGTTAGAGGTGATAATATTAATCTATTATCATTGAAATTGAATAAGAAACTGAAATCATAACTCCAAAGTTAAGAAATAAATTCACATATGAATGGAATTTGAGAATGTAAATTATAAATGTGATTTGTAATTAAAAACGGAATTCCAGAGAAATTTTTGGAAATTTGGAAGTTTAAATCATTTTTGATTTGAAAATGGATTTCGAAGTTTTTGGAAAAGTATTCTGAAGAGATGAAAGCTCTAAACTTTTTTCGGTCGCTGGAAAATAATTCCGATGATGATCGCGACATCACCGGTGTTCATTTTCGGGTTTCCAGAAGAGGAATTGCTGCCAAATTGTTTTAAAGCGGAAGATGTTTGAAAAATTTGAAATTTGTTTTAGAAATTCAAAGGATAATTTGAATTGTTTTCAAAAATGGTTTTGAAAAGATTGAAAAGACTCTGGAATACTAAATAAAAATGTTTATGAAATATTATGAAGTCGATAACTTGTAAAGTTTAAGTTTAAATAAAAATCTAACTTAAAAGAAATGAATTCATATATGAATAGAATTTGTGAATATGATATATTAATGTGATATATAGTTTGAAATAAAGTTCCAGAAAAATATTTGAAGATAAAATTCATAAAGAGATGAAATTAGTAATATGAATGTACAAATGACTTTATAAATCAAATTGTAAATAAGTCGAAGACTTATAAAGTATTTGAAATTCGATTGAAATGAGAATTCGAATTGAAAATGGATAAAATTACGAATGAATAAATGAATTTGCAATAGCAAATGCAAGAAAACGAAATTTAATGTAAAAAATTCATTTTAAATTGGTAAGTAAGACTGAATTGAATTTAGATTTGTGAAAAACAAAGTGAACTATTAAACTAAAAATTTGTAAGTGAAGCTAATTGAATGAAGTGAATGTGATTAAAACTGAATGTTAAACTTCTTTTGAATTTGGTAGTAAATGAAGCTGAAACCGAATTTGAATAAATAAATTGGAGTAGTAACAAATGAATTGAAATGAGAGTTCAAATTGAATGATAATGGATATAACTTCAATAGTGAAGTAAAAATGTATAAGTAGTTTATATTGAAAAAAAATTTGTAATTGAATGTACGAAATGGTTTGAATATATGCAACTAGATATTATGGCTAGTAGGATATACAGGTATAAAGGAATTGGAATTTAATTTCGAAGATAAATTTGAATTGCTCGACAAAAGGTAAGTATTTGAATTTGAATATGAGATTTGATGACTTATTTCTCTAGCCGCTTGGCTTTTTCTTTTTCCTTTTGAAATCTGAGAGTCCATAGGGACGTTTTGTAGTCGTGCCGTATTAGCCGCGCAAAGGAGACGCTGGCGAAATTTTTCGAAAATTTAGAGCGTTAGAAAATTTTTGAGAAATTTTGAAAGTTTAAAATTTGAATTTAAACTCGAATTTGAATTGAGAAGTTAAACAATGTTGTTTGAAACTTATAATTGAAGTTGGAAAGTTAGTAGAATTAATAACGAATCTTTAGTAGAAAGATTTGTTTTGATGAATTGATAAAACTGTTAGATGTTGAAAAATAGTAGACGAGTTAAGGACCATTTTACCTAACTTGTAATTTCGAGGACGAAATTCTTTTAAGGGGGGAAGTTTGTAACGACCCAGAATTTTTGATAATTAAAATTTGAATATTTAATTGATTTTAAATATTAATAAATGGAATTTGGAAGTCGAATTATTTATTTTTCGAATATTGGGTTTTATTTGAGAATTAAGTCGATAAATTAAATAGTGAAATTCCAAAGAAAATTGAAAATCGAGTTTAAAACGATTGAAAATGATTTGGAAAATTTTATTTAATCATACTGGAGTTATAGAAAGGTTATAGAACTTTTAAAATTGAATTTGGAGTTAATATGTGAAAATTGAATATTTTAATATTTAATTATCGACTGAAAAATAGCCAATTTTCGAACAGTCTCAGAATTGAACGAGACCAGTTCCATTGGATCCGTAATAGTTAGTTATTATCGAATTTCAATTTTCGTAGCAATCGAAGTTATCGTTTGACTGTGGCAGCTCGAAACGCATTGAAGTTTTAAAACGAATTCGATTTAAATTTGAATTTGTATTTGGTCAACATCAGCACTTTTGGCCTCAACTCAAAACACGGTAGCCTGTTAACTTCAGCACGCAAATGTCTCCTCTCGTACAAAACACCATCATCTCGTTCCCTGGAATCACGTCTTCTTCTGTTTCGATTCAGAGAAAAATTTCAAACAAATTATTTTCGTTCGTTCGTTCGAGAATTAAAAATGGCGAACGATACTCCCCTTTCCAGTTTTAAAAATCAAACGAAAATGGCCAAGAAAAAAAAAATTCTTCTAGTTTAAATCGATATTCCCCTCGTATTCCAATTCACAAATGAAATTCAAAATCGCGACTTTCTTTTTTTTACCTCCTCCGATCTAATTGAAGGAGCTATGGCAGGAGAGCAGCGTTCGAGCAAAGGCAACAGGAAGGCGCCATACGAAGTAGCTAGCTTGAACTCGAGCACGCGAAGGGAAGTCTCGCGGTGGTGGTTTTCGCGAGTAGGTCGTAGGAGGCTTGATTTTTGGGGAATAGGGTTGCGATGGGAATCAAGTGCGGAGTTGATCACGAGATGGGGCGAGGCGATGTTGGTGGCGATTCGCGAGCTCGCGACTGGGTGTTCACGCGTGGAGGGCTTGACGCGGCAATTAGGGTTCGCGGCAGTGACGCGATTTCGAGAGTCGCGCTGGGCAGTTCGTCGAGCATCTAGTTATGGCGGCGTCAAGAGGCTCGAGTTCAAGCATGGCGAGACGATGGCAAGCAATGTGGTAGGTGGTCGATCGCGGCAGTCGAACGGCAGGGTATCGAGCTAGTCGCCAAGGTAACAGAGGTATAGGAATTTCTTATTTTTGATAATCTCGGTTTAAATTTAAAATCTGGGTTAATTTGGAAAAAAAAAATAAGATACATATATAGGTTTAACAACGAATGAAAATACAGTAAAGATCTAGATTTTTATTTCGATTCTTGTTTATGTACTTATATATTTAGGCCGGAAATTTAATTTACAGTAAGGTATAAAAAAGTTATTCTTGTTCTTGATTTAGTAAATATGCATATGACAGTAAAGATTTAAATATACAGAGAAAAATATATGCAGTTTGAAAAAAATAATGATAATAATAAGATTTTGAAAGAATGAAGTAGGATTTTTAAAAGGTTGAATGTTATATAAAAATTTGATTTCTATACCTATATAATTTATTTTGGAAATAAGGGAAAATTTATAAATACATAGTTACTAGTATAATTTTAAAGTAATTTATTGTTAGAAAATGATTAAAGAAGAAAATTTAATTTTTAAAACTAAAAACTTTAGTTGAATAAATTTGTTAAGGAGAATTAGTTTGAAATGAGATTATTGAATCATTAAAATTACAAAATGAAAATTTATTATTCGATTTAATTCGAATATTAATAGATTTTATAAATTATTTGTACAAGGTTAAAGTCGAGAAAACAAAAGAAGGATTGGATTGCTAATAAAAAAAAACAAAGGTGAGATTTTTCTCACTCAAATGAAAAGTGGAATTTTCAGTTATTTATTGATTGATGATTTGATTGCTATTGGATGTGGTATTAGATATGATAGGATATATCTATATATATAGCAATATATACATATTGGCATATGTATATATTGGATTGATGATTTCCCGCCTCGTATAGCGGATGAGACCCTATTGCGCCGTTAGTAAGCGGATTTTTATAAAACCCATATACCGCGATAATTCCGTACTGGAGCGGAATTGGTATTGTGCTGACGTCTTTGGATGCAGGGAAACAGGTTGGAGGGATCCAACTGGACCCCTCACATTGATTGATTTTATTTATACTGTGGTATGAATCTGTGAATGACTATATTGATGTTATTGATCATATCGATGTCTGGAAATTGATTGAAAGCTAAAAATTTAGCTGAATGGATGTTTCGACATCATTGGATTCCAAAGATAAACGAAATGGAATTTTTGAAATTCAAGTAGAAAATTTCTAAGTGAATCAATTTTAGAAATTGAATAAATTCGAAGAAAGGAATTTTAAAGTATAAAAAAGCTGATTTTTTATAATCTTATCGAATTTATTTCCAGAATAAAGTGAAAATGTTAAATGAATGAATTTCGTATAATAGTGATTTTAAATTGAAGAATTTAATTAAAATTTGGATTTCTAAATAGTTGGAAAAAGATAAAAGGGATTTATTTTCTTTAAGAGGAATTTGTTTAAAATGAAATAAGTTGGAAGTCCAATTATAAATTTAATTGGCAAATTGAAACAAGTTTAGAAAAAATCAATATAAAATGATTTGGGATGGGAAATTAATTTAGAAATGAATATTGAAATTGATTGGGTATTGAAGTAAAATTAGAAATCAATTTGGGATTTGATTTTGGGGTTAAAAGTGAATATTTGGGAATGTGGATTTAAAAATGGAAATGATGTTAAAATGGGTTTATTTACAGTTTGTAAAGTTTAAAAGAACGATTTCTTTTAAAATAAATAAATTATAAGTATTTAACTTATAATATGGATTTTGATGTATACGTTGAGTTATAAAATTGAATGGGTCATTAAAGGAAATTTATAAAATCGAAGCTGTTATAGGATAGAAAATAGAATTTATAAACGTTGTTTTATAAATTCGAAATCAATTGGATTTGATAAATTAAATATAGAAGGACATTAAAGAAGATATATTCGCGATTTTAAATAGCGAATTTTTATTAAAATAAAATGTGTAGAAAAGACTGAAATGTGGTTAGTGAAGTATATTCACGATTTTGGACAATGAATATATTTTTAAGTAAAATGGATAGGGTTTTGGGAAAGCGATATTATGAAATGAAGTTAATTGTTTTAAAAGATGTTTTAAAACGTGTGAACTATCGAAATCATAGATTTCAACATTTATTGTTGAAATAGACGTTTTCGAAAAATAAGGAAATTGTGGACTATAACACTGTTGTTATAGTAAATGATTTCCGAAAGGAAATATTTTATATAGTATTGGGATTTATATATCTATCTTAATTCTGAATCCCTATACTAGTGATTTCGAGTCGTCGTAACGATGTTTTACGCAACATTCGTTTTGACTCAAATAAATGTGATTTAAGAATGATTTCCTTAAAGAATGAGATATATACTTAATTTTGATTTTAAGTATATCGAATATTTTCTAAGTGTTGAAAATAAATGATTTGTGAATTACTTATTTTTAAATAAGTATGGAAATGCTTTTCCCAATGTGAAATGAACTGTTTGAGTTTTTATCTTTTAAAGATAAATTGAAAAGTGAATATTTGAAACTGTTTTCAAATGGTTAAGTGTGGAAATTTTATATGTAATGAAGATATTTTTGGAGATAAAATAATTTGGAGAATTATTTGGAATCTGATGATGTTGCGCATCTTTATTGATAGTTAAATAACCGACTATCAATAATTATCTTGAATTGGTATTTGTTGTGAATTGGATGAATTTGAATGCCACACTTATTTTGAATAATCGCTCACTATTCGGGTTAGCCGGGAAAGGACCATGGGGTCGTATAACCCATTCCGAATATGTGATACGTCGTTATGAATTGCATTCGAAGACCGGTGTTGAAGACCGGATATTTTTGAAAACAGAAGGATTACCGTCGAGTTACTCTACATCGGCTGATCTCCGATTTAGAGGTTTTATCACCCTTAGTGACGGGAAGTCCGGACGTGATTAGAAATTTATCCGGAAATGCAAGGGCTTCATGAGAAGTGCCTTCGGTTCTGTTGGATCCCGGAACAGACTTGTATGGATTGTGTGTCTGACGTTACAATTTGAGATATAAAGCTGATTTCTTTCAAATACATTTCTGTTGGTGGCGGAGAATTTATTCTCTTAGCTTAACACCCTTCTCTGAGACGTACGAGCTCAGAGGTTATGTAGTTGAAATTTATCAGCGATATATCCCAATTTGGTAACGTGGCATACTGAGTGTTGTTGTGAAATGATCAGTGTTTGATCATTTGTGATATGATCATTTGTTTGATCTTATATCTTTGTGATCATAGGTTGATCATTTTGTTTGACCCAAAGCAGGGCTTTTTGTAGAAAGCGTAGCTTTGTGGACGAGACTTCGTCGAGCCTCACACCCCGGAAATGGTCGAAACAGGAAGGATGCGGCAAGGTTCTAGGGAGTAGCGCCCCTTAGTGTATGTCATTCCTTCTGGATAAAGGTGGTATCATGGTATGGAGCCCAGATACTTAACCTCTGTGGTTACTGCATTATTATTATCTATGTGGTTTGTTGCGAATCGGGGATCCTCGGGAAGATCGGTGACGATCGGGGGATGGCATACGTGTGTCAGTAGTTACCTATTTTTGCAGAGGTAACCCGGCCTTGTGTTGGCAGAGATCCGGTTAGGTTCTCGGGTCGTCTATTCCAGGGACGTACCCATCGTGAATAGGAAGTTCCTTAGCCTGACCATTTGTTGGAAATCCAAAGAAACAATACGCGATTTGTACGGTTTTAGTTGTATTACCTGCTATGGAATGTGGCGGTAACCTGCTATTGAACATAGTAGCTATAGTAGGCATACGATACTGGTCGTATGTTGGCTAAGATTAATATTATACTTTCGAACTGTTTTCTACACTATGCACTAATAATAATATCCAAAATGATTTGATTTTGCGTAGTAAGCATCTTTGACTATCATAAGAAGAAATCTCCTCCAATTCTGCGTTTGCATTGTGTGTGTGGTGGGAGGTCTTATGGTAGTTTCATTTTCCAAAGGCATTGCGAATTGACTTTAAAAATTATTTTGTTGTTATAAAGAATAACTGTTTTACGATCTCACACCAGTCACCATGACTGACTCGGAGTTTATTGTTCCCTTCTAAACTCTTGGTGCCCACCAATTTCCACACGGGCAGCCTAGAGTTATGTTATCAGGATAGTCTGGATATTCTGGAGCTTTGGAGATAAGCTGGATGGCGAGACGTAGTATTTGTATCTGATAGCATTTATTCCGCTGTGTATTCTGTATGAGGACAAGTTTATATAACTGTCCATTGTTGTATATTGACTCTGATGATTGATGTATGTATAAACTGATATAGTTCTTTGTTTTAAAAGACTAGTGATTATCTATTATATGTTATTCCGCTGCGATATGTGAGATTCTGATATTGTTTTCTGTTTCTGTTGTTGTTCTTCTTCTTCTGCTTTCTTTTTCTTCTCTTTTTCTTCTATCTTCCTCTTCTTCTACTTTTTCTTTTTCTTAAAACCCTCACTATTGGAGTTTCCGGCACTCGATTGCTCGGCAGTCGATAAAGTGAGTATCGATGTCGAATTTTCGAAGGTCGAAAAATCCCGTTCGTGACAAAAGCTATGCTTTGGGTCAAACAAATGATCAAAGAAATGATCACAAAGATAAATGATCAAACAAATGATCATATCACAAATGATCAAACAATGATCATTACACAGCAACACTCACCATGCCACGTTACCAAATTGGGAATATATCACCAGTAACCATCAACTACATAACCTCTGAGCTCGTACGTCTCAGAAAAGGGTGTTAAGCTAAGAGAATAAATTCTCCGCCACCAACAGAAATGTATTTGAAAGAAACCAGCTTTATATCTCAATTTGTAACGTCAGACATACAACCATACAAGTCTGTTCCGGGATCGAAAAGAACCGAAGGCACTTCTCACGAAGCCCTTGCAAATTCGGATAATTTTCTAATCACGTCCGGACTTCCCGCCACTAAGGGTGATAAAACCTCTATATCGGAGATCAGCCGATGTAGAGTAACTCGACGGTAATCCTTCCGTTTTCAAAAATATCCGGTCTTCAACACCGGTCATCAAATGCAATCCATTATGACGTATCACATATTCGGAATGGGTTATACGACCCAAAGGTCCTTTCCCGGCTAACCCGAATAGTGAGCGCTTATTCAAAAATAAGTGTGGCATTCAAATTCATCCAATTCACAACAAATACCCATTCAAGGTAATTATTTGATAGTCGGTTATTTAACTATCAATAAAGATGCGCAACATCATCAGATTCCAAATAATTTTCCAAATTATATAATTTCCAAAAAATATCTTTAGAAGATATATAATTTTCCACACTTAACCATTTGAAATAAATTTCAAATATTCACTTTTCAATTTATCTTTAAAAGATAAAATCTCAAAAATATTTCACTTCATATTGGAAAAGCATTCCCATACTTATTTAATAATAAGTAATTCACAAATCTTATTTATTTTCAACATTTGAAAATATTCGATATACTTAAATCAAAATTTAGTATATATTTCATTCTTTAAGGAAATCATTCTCTTTCACAAATTTTATTTAAGTCAAAACGAATGTTACGTAAAACATCGTTACGATAACTCAAAATCACTAGTATAGGGATTCGAAATTTAGATAGATATATAAATCCCAATACTACACAAAAAATTTCCTTTCGGAAACCGTTTACTATAACAACAGTGTTACAGTCCACCATTTCCTTATTTCTCGAAAACGTCTATTTCAACAATGAATGTTGAAATCTATGTTTCGATACTTAACACGTTTTAAAACATCTTTTAAAACAATTACTTCATTTTATAATATCGCTTTCCCAAAACATAGCCATTTTATTCAACAATGTATTCACTGTCCAAAATCGTGAATATACTTCATTAACCAATTTCAACGTTTCTACGCATTTTACTTAAAGAATTATCCACTGTCCAAAATCGTGAATAAAATTCCCATCCAAACTCTCCATTACTACACCTATCATATAATTGACAATTCATTATCCAAAATCGCGAATATATCCCCTTTTATAAACTTCTATGTTTAATTTATCAAATTCAATTCGTTTCGGATTTTATAAAACAACGTTTATAAATTTCATTTCTATTTATAAAAACTTCAACTTATAAATCTCATTATTAACAAATTCCATTCATATCTCATTTAAATGCCAAAATCCGATTTATAAGATAATAACTTGTAAATCTTTTATTTTACAAAATCTATTCATTTAATAACTTCACAATTTATAAGTCTATTGTGACGACCCGACTTTCAACTCCCGGAAAATCGCATCGACAGTAAGAAAGAAAGGGGTGAGAAGTAGAAAAGAAAAGAAGAGAAAAGAAAACAAACACAAATACTCACAGCGGAAACGAAACAAAATATATTATATCACATAAATATTACATAGTATCATATACAACACTTTTCAGAGTTACACAGATTACACATCACATACTAGACAGTTATAACATCTGTCTAGACATTACAACTCAATACACTACAGAGATACAGACACAGCGGAACTACTATATATATCTACAACGCTGAAGCCTCCTGCTCCATTGCTCCTCCACAATTCGTCAAAGCTAAACCTGAATCCCTTGGCTACTCGTAAAAATTTGAGTACCCAAGAGTTTATAAAACAGAAATAAACAACTTGGGTCAGACATGGGTCTGGTGTGAGTAACAGGTTAAACTTGTTTAACTTCAAAACCTTTGAAAGAAAAGGTATCACGTAAGACTTCCCACACATAAACATGGGTAAGTTTTTACCTTACGCTAACCAAAACATTTGATAGGAAATTCGATTGTATTATAATAGGGTCTAGGGTTTCCAAATAAATATGAAATAGCTGAAATTGTTACATTATTAAATTCCAGCATACTAGCCACAAAGTGGGTTATACAATCAAGTCCGTTATCACTTATTGGAAATTGGATTCCATACAATGGCAGGGCTACCGGGGTACCGCCCGTCACAGTACGTGGCCTAGATCACCGTACCGAGGATCACTCCCAATCCCCTGCAACACAAGGTCGGAACATCCCTTACTGGATAATTCCCGCACAAGATACCTCACGGTTGGGATCAGCAACCGCACCACTAAGTCGAAAATAGAAAGGGACATCTAGACAGAGGTAACCTTGTCCTACTTGGGTGCTACCCACTAACCTTGCTGCACCTCCCCTGTTTTAGCCATTCCCGGTTGATGAGGCTTGAGGTCACGATTACCTTAGAAAAGAACACATCACTTAGAATGCTCATCGTCCACCTGACGATGTTCTGAAAGCATTCAATCCATACAAGTTCGTTCCGGGTTCGAACGAAACCGAAGGCATTATCTCGTTACACTCGTTTTGGAATCACCCTCAGAGTTAACGACAATAACCCTTGCACTCTGAATCTTCATCTTCACTTGATTCACGACCTATCGTTAATTTGGATCGATGTGGTATTCGGGTCTCCAGACCTGGAAATCCGGTATACGGAAACCCGATCCCGGTCTCATCGAAATCCAAAGCGTATCTTTTAAGGCCAAGTTGTTTTAAAGGTTAAAACAATTCATTATCTTTATACACAAAGAAAGATAATTCACAATAGATAATCAACATTATCAGATAATCCATATTATCATCACAATTCAACTAACATCCATATCATACAGCATATATCTCATCAGAGATATCAATCAATGCAAAGCATTCAGTATTATCATCCATCCATAAGTAATGATTTATATCATCTCTAATTAATTTAAAGTGAATTAAATTAATTACTTCATTTTATAAATCCTTCTTACTTAACCATTAATTAATTACAATCAATTAATTATCCTCTAATTATTTTTTTCAATTAATCATCTTTGATTAATTATCTTTTAATTACCTTCAAGTAATTTATCCTTAATTAATTACTCAAATTAATTATCCTTAACCATTTATAGTAATTAACCTTTAATTACTTCATTAATTAATTATCTATAATTAATTAAATTAATCAACTATAATTAATTATATTAAACCTTAATTAATTACATTAATTAATCACTTTATTTATTAATTATTACTTAATTAATCAATCTTAATTACATCATTAATTATATTAATTAATGATCCTTAATTACAAATTAATTATTAATTACTTTAATTAAATTAATTACATTAAGTAATTAACCTTTAATTAAACAACATTTATTAATCACCTTGATTAATCTTCAATCAGTAATTAACTACCCTTAATTACTTTCATTAACTAAATTAATTACTTCCTTAATACATAACCAATCCATTAATTACCTCAAGTAATTATCTATTATTTACTTCCTAAATAATCACACCTTAATAATTACATTAGTAATTATTATCAAATCATCTCTTGATTATTCTAAATTAATTAAACTTAATTAATTAACTTAACTAAATCAAATTAACTTAATTAATTACAATATGTAATTAATTTCTTAATTACTTCCAATAAGTAATTCATTTAAAACAAATTCTATAATTGATTATCTTAAATTAATTAAACTAATTAATTATCAAAATTAATTCATTAATTAATTATTTAATAATCCATAGTTAATGACCTTCATTAACAATTATTTAATTACTTTTCTTAAGTAATTAACTTATATTAATTATTATTAATTTCAAATTAATAAATCTTAATAACCAATTAATTAAAATTATTTAATTAATTAAGCGTTAACCATAACTTAATTAATATTTAATTACTCTATTAATTAATTCTTAACCATTAATTAATATTCTAATTTATAATCCTTAATTACAATTTAATTATTCTAATTAATTTATCTTAATCATTAATTAATTTGTTTAAACCTTAAATTACTTATTTAATTAATCCAAATGATTAATTAATCAAACAAATTAATTATCAAATAAATTACTAATAAATTTAATAAACACAAATCTCTAATTACTTTAAGATAAACTTTGTTCTTATTGAAAATCAAGTTATCATTTACAAAGCAATTTAAATCAATTTACTTAAATTTTATCTTCAAAATTTCATTTTAAATTTAAAGATTTAAAATGAAACAATTTATTTTTAACCATGTTTAAACAACATTTCTAAGCTCTTTTATTTTACAAGTTAAAGGAATTACTCATCTTATAAATAATAAAAGAATTTGAATCAAATTTACCTTTAAATTCTATCATTTAATATACAATTTAAACAATTAAGTTATTTAAACAATTTAATTTAAAAACTGCTTTTATTTTAAATCTAAGATTCAGATTTAAACTAGATTTCAGATTAAACTTTTAGATTTAAAATTTCTGTTTAAAAATTTCTTTACAAATTCAAATTCAGTTTATATTTTTATAAACAGACAGTTTTGAAACCTGTCAACCAAAAGTGCTCGAGTCCACCTAAATTACTTCGAGTCGTAGCTCTGAAAACTTCGAGCCACTCACCTGAACAACCCGAGTACGAACTCGAGAATGTCCTCTTCCCCAACACTTGAGCAATCCAGAAATAAACCTATCCCTTGCAAATTCCTTCGAGTCGAAGCCCAAAAACTTCGAGTCTCTCACGAACAAAACCCGAGAACTCAAGACCTTCTCCAGTAAAACCAGACTTCACCCAGATATGTATCCACTACCGCGTGCACGTGCACCAGAGGTGCAGTCGCCTCCGACCATCACCACTAACCCTCACAAGTCGGCGTTCACCACTTCAGACGAACCAAATTTCAACTTCGTCGATTCCTACTCGAATTCAAATTCGAGCATAATACCAAAACCTGGAACAGAACAATCGCAATGACCAAAACCTGTCAACATCGTTCGTGCTCGCGATTCCGACCACCATCATCTTCCATACTCCAGCGAAAGCTTCCTCCAACTACCATCTACCAGTACGCAAACAATGGTTGAACTCGATCAACCGAAACTGTCGTGATGATCTATTTATAATACCTAGTCAAAACTAGGGTTCCAGAACAAATCTCACCACCGCTTCCTCCTCGATGAAATGCATCGCCATCCATTATTTTTCCAAGATACTACGATCACTCCTCCATCCTTACGAAGAACCCCGACCCATTCAAATACATAGATCACCAGAAATCACCTCAAACAAGCATTATGTTCATCTTTCTATCCTTCTCGAATCACAAGTCTAAAAGTCCTAATTTTATTTTTAAAATTCAAAATTTTCAAATGCAAATCAGGTTAAATACCTGAAACACTTAATCTCTGTGACCAAATTTTGATATGATTAAGTTTTTACTGTAAATTTACCTTTCAGTTAAAACTATTTTCATATTTAACTCAAAAATTATTTTTGAAATTTAGAACTTGTCATAACAACAGATTTCGTTTAGATGTTGAAGACTAAAGAGATCTAGGGAAGGAGATATGAATTATTTATCAGGTTTTGTAACCTGTATATCAAGAACAGAGACTACACTCTGTAAACAAACATGCACATTCACATATTTAGATATATATATATACATACAGTTCATATTTAAAACATCACAAACAATTATCACACTCTACTTCAGATGTTTATTTCATGCATCCAGATTTTTAAAACAAATTTTGAACCTTTTTAGAAAGATTGTTACTTACTTAAAACAAAATGATGAACAAAGCAATTATAAACAGCATGCACACAATATCAGGTATTCACTTATATATACATGTAATACACATTTAAATTCATCCATACTAGCATGCAACCAAATTATATTTTAATTTTTAAAGTTACTCACCAGATATAAGAAGATAAACAGAGCACCTTTGGTATTGGAAACAGCTTTTAAACTTTTAAAACTTGAATGCTGGAATTTGTATAAGAATTTGAAAACTTAGGTGCAGGCAAGATGATTTGAGCTTGCTTTGATTGTCTGCTACATGCCCTCTTTCTTTTATTCTTTGAAAATGCTTTGCATGCTCCAGTTTAACTTGCTTTCAGATTTGAAAAGTATGTTTACAGGCTTTGCCTTTGATTGTGGAAAATGCATTACAGGTTTTGAATTGATTTTCTGGTTTGAGGAGTATATTGATTTGATGTTTTGTTTGAGGAGTTGATTACTAAATTGGTTTGAGAGGAAGGTTTAATTTCAGATTTGTTTTCAGGAAATTTTGTTTCGAGAATTTATATTCAGTTTTCTTTAGCTTTTGGGAATGAAGATAAGAAAGGAAATGAAGATAAAGAACAATGTTTGTATAGGCTGAAATAATTTCTTAAAAATAAAAGAAAATAGAAATTTTAAAGATGGACACTTGTCATACATCTTAGTTCATAAATTTACACATATTACTTTGAGTCTTAATATGATAACACTTGTCTTTTATTTAGTTTATATTTATTTTAAATGTAAATAAACCTTTTACTTAATTTATTAGTTACTTACCTATATATATATATAAAGTATTTTAAAGAAAATAAAACCAATTATGTTTATAATTAAAAGTTATACAAATATTATAATATCCAAACAATTTAAATATTTATTCTCTTGAATTTCAAAGCTTAATTTCAAATTTAATTAAATTAAATCCTAAGATTCAATTTAAAAAGTTAAGTTATATATATATATATACATATATAACTATTTATTCAATTAAATAACAATTTCATATTCTTTAAAATCCATTCATATTAATAAAAATAATACATTATACTTATTATATGAAATTAACATATTTGATATTTAAATAATTTATATAAGAGATTATATTATCAAGTGGTATTTTAAAAAGAAACAAAACAGCCCTTTTTGTTAACTCTTATATAATTTTAAATTTAAGTAAAAATATCTTAAGCAATTAAAGTATTTTAAAACTATAAATTTACTAATTTATATAACTTTGAAAAGTCATATTAAATTAAATCTAAATTCCCAATTTACCCAAAGCTTCTATTTACAATATATATAAATAAATATATATATTCAAATAGAAAATATCTTATTAACTTTTAAAAGATAAAATCACCAATTAATACTAATTTAATCAGATTATTAAATTAAATTCAAATCTTATTATCAAAGATCATTAATATCAATTTAATTATTTAACAGATTATTAAATTGATATTGTTAAAATTTCCGGGATATTACATTCCTCCCCCCTTAAAATAATTTCGTCCCCGAAATTTAAACAAAGGTAATTTAATAATCTTATTAAAGATTTAAATTCAAAACACAAGCATCTACTATCATCCATATGCTAGCAACCATAGCAACCAAATCATTCAATCAAACAATTCAACTATCTAGACTAAATTCTAGATAAAATTCCTCGAGTTTCCCCAAGTATATATATATACCGGGCTACTCGCTCTACAAACAATCTAAACAATCAATACTACTAAACTATAAAGCTCCTACTCATCTATATCTATAGAACTAAACAGAATATCAGACTACAGACGAGTCTGACTCAACTACCAAACTTCCAGAACTGCTGATTCTACAACCAGAGATAGATCAAATACGTACTCCCTCAGAGATACGTAAAACTCAATGAATTCCAGTTATCCAAACTGACAATTCAACCAAGTAGACCAATTACCTATCCAAATCAGAACACAGACGAGATCCAAACATAACTCTACTTCACAACATCAGTAGATTCCAAACTTACTTCTCCCATCCAGAGATACACTCCAAACTGCTTTCGCTGCTCAACTTTGATCTGAGGTAGAACACAAGCACAGACTGGACAACTCACTTCTAGAAATAAGGTTCACTGATCCATAAAGAAAACTCAGATACTCCAGCAAAACTTGAGCTGCTTCACCAAACTCTATCTCTAGGAAAACATCCTTCAACTAGACTGAACCATTGGTATCACTCATGGAATCCAGTCGATAAGAAAACTCAACCTTCAGATGCGGACAAACTTCTGACTTCTCTGAAGACATCCAGAAAAATTCTGACAACCCAAGAGAACACTCAGACAATCGCAAGTCAATTTTGCGATCAACCCATCCTAATTCCAAACAGACTGTTCTCTCATTACCAATCAGAACAGCTTACACTTATTTATCCAATTTATCGAAGAAATGGATATACTCTGCTGCTTCTGAACTCCACTTCAGAAAAACTGCTCATCCAGAAAAACTTCCTGCCAATCCAAGAATACTCCGAGCTGCAACGCTGCCACAATGCCAAAGACTTCCTAACCAAAGCTCTTCGAGAAACTCGGACTCCAAACCAACAGAAACACTGTGCTGAACTCAGCCACACTACCGAAACATACACACTTCCTTAATCTTGTTCCAAAGAAAACATCTTCGGGAACATCCATCGTCACTGTATCTCATCATACAGCTACTATTACCTGAGGTATCAAGATACCATCACTCACTTCTGCCTCATCGACAGATCCAACTCTACTCATCCACACTTCAAAGATAAACTCCGAACCATTGCAGTTTCCTTCGGAGATCGATGAAATCCTTCACCACAGCAAAGCTTACTCGAGACGGTATTGGGTCTACAGTCTCGACAAATACACTTCCAACCTCAACATTTAAATTCCAACCATTGGTAGTCGTGTTTCACACACCACCACCCTATCTACCTTTATATCCTATATTGGAAAACCCGAACATGTAACCCAACAAATAGGTAGAAATATATATATATATTTAAAATGGTACTTTTATATAGAAATTATTTCTGGGTAAAATTATTTCATTTACCTCTTTAAAACAATATTGTGTCCGTTGGCCTGGTTCAAGTGTTTAGAGATCCCTATCAATAACGTTAGCTACTCGTATTGACCAGAATCCATATACCACTCAACAGATCAATTAACACAATATAAAATCATTTTTATATAACTAACAAATACGCGCTCTCGTATATAGATATACTCAGACTCAAATAGGTTGCTACAGATCCTATCTCTAATGAACAATCCTTCTGAGCCTAGGTATTCACTCAACCTAGAGTTCTGATATTCACTTAACCCAAAAGCTTAGGCATTCGCTCAACCTATGCTCTGATACCACGTGTGACGACCCGACTTTCCACTCCCGGAAAATCGCATCGACAGTAAGAAAGAAAGGGGTGAGAAGTAGAAAAGAAAAGAAGAGAAAAGAAAACAAACACAAATACTCACAGCGGAAACGAAACAAAATATATTATATCACATAAATATTACATAGTATCATATACAACACTTTTCAGAGTTACACAGATTACACATCACATACTAGACAGTTATAACATCTGTCTAGACATTACAACTCAATACACTACAGAGATACAGACACAGCGGAACTACTATATATATCTACAACGCTGAAGCCTCCTGCTCCATTGCTCCTCCACAATTCGTCAAAGCTAAACCTGAATCCCTTGGCTACTCGTAAAAATTTGAGTACCCAAGAGTTTATAAAACAGAAATAAACAACTTGGGTCAGACATGGGTCTGGTGTGAGTAACAGGTTAAACTTGTTTAACTTCAAAACCTTTGAAAGAAAAGGTATCACGTAAGACTTCCCACACATAAACATGGGTAAGTTTTTACCTTACGCTAACCAAAACATTTGATAGGAAATTCGATTGTATTATAATAGGGTCTAGGGTTTCCAAATAAATATGAAATAGCTGAAATTGTTACATTATTAAATTCCAGCATACTAGCCACAAAGTGGGTTATACAATCAAGTCCGTTATCACTTATTGGAAATTGGATTCCATACAATGGCAGGGCTACCGGGATACCGCCCGTCACAGTACGTGGCCTAGATCACCGTACCGAGGATCACTCCCAATCCCCTGTTTTAGCCATTCCCGGTTGATGAGGCTTGAGGTCACGATTACCTTAGAAAAGAACACATCACTTAGAATGCTCATCGTCCACCTGACGATGTTCTGAAAGCATTCAATCCATACAAGTTCGTTCCGGGTTCGAACGAAACCGAAGGCATTATCTCGTTACACTCGTTTTGGAATCACCCTCAGAGTTAACGACAATAACCCTTGCACTCTGAATCTTCATCTTCACTTGATTCACGACCTATCGTTAATTTGGATCGATGTGGTATTCGGGTCTCCAGACCTGGAAATCCGGTATACGGAAACCCGATCCCGGTCTCATCGAAATCCAAAGCGTATCTTTTAAGGCCAAGTTGTTTTAAAGGTTAAAACAATTCATTATCTTTATACACAAAGAAAGATAATTCACAATAGATAATCAACATTATCAGATAATCCATATTATCATCACAATTCAACTAACATCCATATCATACACCATATATCTCATCAGAGATATCAATCAATGCAAAGCATTCAGTATTATCATCCATCCATAAGTAATGATTTATATCATCTCTAATTAATTTAAAGTGAATTAAATTAATTACTTCATTTTATAAATCCTTCTTACTTAACCATTAATTAATTACAATCAATTAATTATCCTCTAATTATTTTTTTCAATTAATCGTCTTTGATTAATTATCTTTTAATTACCTTCAAGTAATTTATCCTTAATTAATTACTCAAATTAATTATCCTTAACCATTTATAGTAATTAACCTTTAATTACTTCATTAATTAATTATCTATAATTAATTAAATTAATCAACTATAATTAATTATATTAAACCTTAATTAATTACATTAATTAATCACTTTATTTATTAATTATTACTTAATTAATCAATCTTAATTACATCATTAATTATATTAATTAATGATCCTTAATTACAAATTAATTATTAATTACTTTAATTAAATTAATTACATTAAGTAATTAACCTTTAATTAAACAACATTTATTAATCACCTTGATTAATCTTCAATCAGTAATTAACTACCCTTAATTACTTTCATTAACTAAATTAATTACTTCCTTAATACATAACCAATCCATTAATTACCTCAAGTAATTATCTATTATTTACTTCCTAAATAATCACACCTTAATAATTACATTAGTAATTATTATCAAATCATCTCTTGATTATTCTAAATTAATTAAACTTAATTAATTAACTTAACTAAATCAAATTAACTTAATTAATTACAATATGTAATTAATTTCTTAATTACTTCCAATAAGTAATTCATTTAAAACAAATTCTATAATTGATTATCTTAAATTAATTAAACTAATTAATTATCAAAATTAATTCATTAATTAATTATTTAATAATCCATAGTTAATGACCTTCATTAACAATTATTTAATTACTTTTCTTAAGTAATTAACTTATATTAATTATTATTAATTTCAAATTAATAAATCTTAATAACCAATTAATTAAAATTATTTAATTAATTAAGCGTTAACCATAACTTAATTAATATTTAATTACTCTATTAATTAATTCTTAACCATTAATTAATATTCTAATTTATAATCCTTAATTACAATTTAATTATTCTAATTAATTTATCTTAATCATTAATTAATTTGTTTAAACCTTAAATTACTTATTTAATTAATCCAAATGATTAATTAATCAAACAAATTAATTATCAAATAAATTACTAATAAATTTAATAAACACAAATCTCTAATTACTTTAAGATAAACTTTGTTCTTATTGAAAATCAAGTTATCATTTACAAAGCAATTTAAATCAATTTACTTAAATTTTATCTTCAAAATTTCATTTTAAATTTAAAGATTTAAAATGAAACAATTTATTTTTAACCATGTTTAAACAACATTTCTAAGCTCTTTTATTTTACAAGTTAAAGGAATTACTCATCTTATAAATAATAAAAGAATTTGAATCAAATTTACCTTTAAATTCTATCATTTAATATACAATTTAAACAATAAAGTTATTTAAACAATTTAATTTAAAAACTGCTTTTATTTTAAATCTGAGATTCAGATTTAAACTAGATTTCAGATTAAACTTTTAGATTTAAAATTTCTGTTTAAAAATTTCTTTACAAATTCAAATTCAGTTTATATTTTTATAAACAGACAGTTTTGAAACCTGTCAACCAAAAGTGCTCGAGTCCACCTAAATTACTTCGAGTCGTAGCTCTGAAAACTTCGAGCCACTCACCTGAACAACCCGAGTACGAACTCGAGAATGTCCTCTTCCCCAACACTTGAGCAATCCAGAAATAAACCTATCCCTTGCAAATTCCTTCGAGTCGAAGCCCAAAAACTTCGAGTCTCTCACGAACAAAACCCGAGAACTCAAGACCTTCTCCAGTAAAACCAGACTTCACCCAGATATGTATCCACGACCGCGTGCACGTGCACCAGAGGTGCAGTCGCCTCCGACCATCACCACTAACCCTCACAAGTCGGCGTTCACCACTTCAGACGAACCAAATTTCAACTTCGTCGATTCCTACTCGAATTCAAATTCGAGCATAATACCAAAACCTGGAACAGAACAATCGCAATGACCAAAACCTGTCAACATCGTTCGTGCTCGCGATTCCGACCACCATCATCTTCCATACTCCAGCGAAAGCTTCCTCCAACTACCATCTACCAGTACGCAAACAATGGTTGAACTCGATCAACCGAAACTGTCGTGATGATCTATTTATAATACCTAGTCAAAACTAGGGTTCCAGAACAAATCTCACCACCGCTTCCTCCTCGATGAAATGCATCGCCATCCATTATTTTTCCAAGATACTACGATCACTCCTCCATCCTTACGAAGAACCCCGACCCATTCAAATACATAGATCACCAGAAATCACCTCAAACAAGCATTCTGTTCATCTTTCTATCCTTCTCGAATCACAAGTCTAAAAGTCCTAATTTTATTTTTAAAATTCAAAATTTTCAAATGCAAATCAGGTTATATACCTGAAACACTTAATCTCTGTGACCAAATTTTGATATGATTAAGTTTTTACTGTAAATTTACCTTTCAGTTAAAACTATTTTCATATTTAACTCAAAAATTATTTTTGAAATTTAGAACTTGTCATAACAACAGATTTCGTTTAGATGTTGAAGACTAAAGAGATCTAGGGAAGGAGATATGAATTATTTATCAGGTTTTGTAACCTGTATATCAAGAACAGAGACTACACTCTGTAAACAAACATGCACATTCACATATTTAGATATATATATACATACAGTTCATATTTAAAACATCACAAACAATTATCACACTCTACTTCAGATGTTTATTTCATGCATCCAGATTTTTAAAACAAATTTTGAACCTTTTTAGAAAGATTGTTACTTACTTAAAACAAAATGATGAACAAAGCAATTATAAACAGCATGCACACAATATCAGGTATTCACTTATATATACATGTAATACACATTTAAATTAATCCATACTAGCATGCAACCAAATTATATTTTAATTTTTAAAGTTACTCACCAGATATAAGAAGATAAACAGAGCACCTTTGGTATTGGAAACAGCTTTTAAACTTTTAAAACTTGAATGCTGGAATTTGTATAAGAATTTGAAAACTTAGGTGCAGGCAAGATGATTTGAGCTTGCTTTGATTGTCTGCTACATGCCCTCTTTCTTTTATTCTTTGAAAATGCTTTGCATGCTCCAGTTTAACTTGCTTTCAGATTTGAAAAGTATGTTTACAGGCTTTGCCTTTGATTGTGGAAAATGCATTACAGGTTTTGAATTGATTTGCTGGTTTGAGGAGTATATTGATTTCATGTTTTGTTTGAGGAGTTGATTACTAAATTGGTTTGAGAGGAAGGTTTAATTTCAGATTTGTTTTCAGGAAATTTTGTTTCGAGAATTTATATTCAGTTTTCTTTAGCTTTTGGGAATGAAGATAAGAAAGGAAATGAAGATAAAGAACAATGTTTGTATAGGCTGAAATAATTTCTTAAAAATAAAAGAAAATAGAAATTTAAAAGATGGACACTTGTCATACATCTTAGTTCATAAATTTACACATATTACTTTGAGTCTTAATATGATAACACTTGTCTTTTATTTAGTTTATATTTATTTTAAATGTAAATAAACCTTTTACTTAATTTATTAGTTACTTACCTATATATATATAAAGTATTTTAAAGAAAATAAAACCAATTATGTTTATAATTAAAAGTTATACAAATATTATAATATCCAAACAATTTAAATATTTATTCTCTTGAATTTCAAAGCTTAATTT
Organism: Allium fistulosum; assembly: GCA_030737815.1. Taxonomy (NCBI): domain Eukaryota; kingdom Viridiplantae; phylum Streptophyta; class Magnoliopsida; order Asparagales; family Amaryllidaceae; genus Allium; species Allium fistulosum. Next base: position 1,358,780,249 of record CM060902.1, on the reverse strand, counting down.
CAAATTTAATTAAATTAAATCCTAAGATTCAATTTAAAAAGTTAAGTTATATATATATATATACATATATAACTATTTATTCAATTAAATAACAATTTCATATTCTTTAAAATCCATTCATATTAATAAAAATAATACATTATACTTATTATATGAAATTAACATATTTGATATTTAAATAATTTATATAAGAGATTATATTATCAAGTGGTATTTTAAAAAGAAACAAAACAGCCCTTTTTGTTAACTCTTATATAATTTTAAATTTAAGTAAAAATATCTTAAGCAATTAAAGTATTTTAAATCTATAAATTTACTAATTTATATAACTTTGAAAAGTCATATTAAATTAAATCTAAATTCCCAATTTACCCAAAGCTTCTATTTACAATATATATAAATAAATATATATATTCAAATAGAAAATATCTTATTAACTTTTAAAAGATAAAATCACCAATTAATACTAATTTAATCAGATTATTAAATTAAATTCAAATCTTATTATCAAAGATCATTAATTTCAATTTAATTATTTAACAGATTATTAAATTGATATTGTTAAAATTTCCGGGATATTACATCTATAAATTTCGTTCACTTATGAAATCCATTTTTTCCCATTTTAACACTTATAAAAACTCGTTTTATAATTCCAGTATTCGTAATTTATAAATTATCAACTTTATACATCTTTTATATAAATCGTTCATAATAATTCAAAAATCCCAGTTTAAAATCAAAATCGTTATTTTTAAACTTCAAAAATGGATCCGATGATGCAACAACACCAATCATCAATCACGACAATCAAACATCACATATCATCATATGATAACAGAATATATCACAATATCTGTAAATAAATCAATACGGTGAGGAATCCAGTCGGATCCCTCCAACCTGTTTCCCTGCATCCACAGATGTTAGCACAATACCAATTCCGCTCCAGTACGGAATATCACGGTATATGGGTTTAATAAATATTATCCGCTATTATGCGGCGCAATAGGGTCTCATCCGCTATACAATGCGGGAAATCAACTCCAATATATACATATTCCAATATATATATTGCTATATACATAAATAATACCAATTCCACTTCAATGTGAAATTATCGCGGTATATGTTTTTAATAAATAACCTCCGCTTACTAACGGCGTATAATGTCTATTTCAATCAACAACAGATAATAATTTATCATCGAAGCATACAATCAACAATTTTAAATCTAACTATTTAAAATTTACATCGAACAATTTCGATTAAGTGAGAAGTTCTCACCTTGATTTTTCCGATAGAAATTTGAAGCGTTTTATTTCGAATAAAATTAAACAGACGTTTAATTTTACTCAAAATTTTTGCTAGCTCAAATAAATTCCAATCCAGCTCCATCGCGTAGTGCTTGTCAATACGAACACAACGCAATTCGTTTTGTCCGATTCCGATCTCGTGTGAAAGAGTTACACATTTTTAAACATACACGAATTTAAACATATGTTAATTAACATTTTTATAATATATTAAACCCTACAATTAAATCACGGCCGTTCGTTTCATCTGCTGAGAATCCGGGCCGCTGCCATCTTTTTCCATCTCTCAGTAAAATTCGAACGTCATTGAACCCAAGCCGCCACTAGGGTTTGATTTTTTTCGCCCTCCTCGTCGACATCCAATGCGATCAGAGACTACCGCCGCCTTCCCCATCACGTGCGCCACCCTTGTCCACGAGCACGGCCAGCTCGGCCTCATCATGGCTGAGAAAATTTCCCCCAAACGTGCGCGCTTTGAACCCATATTGCCGTTGATTGGTTGAGTTATTCGCCACTCCACCGTATGGATGTGGAGATCTCTCCACGTTCTACCACATTGTAGTTGAAAACTATTTGAAATTGTGAACGGATTTGAAGAATTTGAGGATGAAAGAAGTTGAATTTCTAGCCTTAGAATATGAAAGTGGCGGCCGGTCATTTGAAGCTAGGGTTTTGGAATTATTTTTGAAAGAAGAAAATAATGAAGTGTATATATAGAAATTCTGACGAACACTATTCATCCGGCTTTCCCGAACTCTGAATTACGCGCGGTGACCGACGTTCCTAGGGTTTAGCCCGCGTTCTGAACACAATGGAATAGGTTTCGGAAGCTAATTCGGTCACCTGTGCGAGTTACGGAATTAAACGACCGATTTTAAATTAAACCGATTTAAATCGATTTCGATGCGTTTTGGCTTGCCCCAGACAAACGGTATATCCGATTGACACGAAATTTGAAACCATACAATAACTTAATATTACGGATCCGATGAAACTAGTTTCGTCGAAATCCGAAACTTTTTGAAAAATGACTATTTTAACTCGCCAAATTAAAATTAAAACAATTTCGATGCGTTTGGAGCTGCCACGGTCAAATGACAACTCCGATTGCTACGAAAATTGAAATCCGATAAAAACAAACTATTACGGATCCAATGGAACTAGTTTCGTCCAATTCTGAGACTGTTCGAAAAATGGCTAATTTCACTAGTCGATTAAATATTAAAATATTCAATTTTCACAGATTAACTTTAAATTCAACTTTAAAAGTTCTATAACACCATTATAACTTCAATATGATTTAATATAACTATATAAATCATTTTTAATCACATATAACCCAATTTCCAATTATTTCTTTAATTTCAATTATTAAATTTTCGATTTAATTATCCAATTAAATCCAATATTCGAAAAATAAATTATTCGACTTATTAATTCTACTTGTTAATATTTGAAATCAATTAAATATTCGAATTTTAATTGACAGAAATTCTGGGTCGTTACAAACTTCCCCCCTTAAAAGAATTTCGTCCTCGAAATTACCAAGTAAGGGAAATTCACAAAATCCATTGACTTTCCAAAACAAACCATTCAAATTAGATTAATAAATCTCTCAAGTGTTTAAATTTTCAAAAAATATCTTAGTTAAACTTCTTACAAAAACTTTACTAAGTTTTCAAAATTTTCAAATTTCTCAAAAATATTCTAACGCCTTAAATTTTCGGAAAATTTCACCATAGCCTCCTTTGCGCGGCTTGATCCGAAAAAAAATGACAGTGTATATATATCACAAATATACATCTCATCAAGTGATGAGGCATCCCGTAGGGAAAAAGTGTAAAAGTATGATATTTAATCCGAGATATGTACCTTATATATTATTAGCGAGCGTATACGGCTAATATAGCGCGAAAGCGAGCTCCAAATGCGAAGCAAACGCCATCTGCACCTGCTAAACACTCAATCAAACAAATGAGAACATGTATATAGAAAATAATATCGATATACACATATAGCAACATAATAACTACATGTGCTAACATAGAAATTGCAACTAAAGCAATAAATGCAACCATCATCCAATAAACATTCAACAACTTCATACCAAATCAATATACATTCACTTTTCATTTATATTCATTGAATTGGTTTTCGATTTTAAATCATATTTGATTCATTTACATTGGATTTAATTAATATTCATTCATTCGTTTCCAACTAGTTCACATTCACCAATTAAATTCAAATTAGTTCACTTTCTATTTGAATCAAATTCAATTTCTATTCAAATCTACATATTATCAATTTGAATTCAATCACTTTAGCTTCCAATTTCGCTAATTCAATTTCATTAACACTTAATGAATTTATATACAATCACTAACAATCAATGTAGATTCAACACAACCAAATTATTAATTTACATTACTTTACATTCAATTTGGTTCAACACCTTTCAATTAGCTTTAATGAATTTACACTTACATTCATTTTTCCATATCAATTTACTTTCATTAGATTGATTAACATCCAATCCATTTATTCAATTCAATTGCTACTTCATTTTTCAAATAAAATTGAATTTCATTTATATAACTCAAGTTCACATTCATCACTTCATTTCATTAATTAATTTTGATACCCAAAATCAAATTCATTCACCATTACTTAAGTTATATTCCAATTAAACATCTTTTGTTTAACTTCTTAACTTAAGTGTCCACTTGGATTTTTATTGATTCACTTATACTTACTTTAATTTAACTCCATCCTTTAAGTTAAATTTATTATATCAAAATTCAAATTGTATAAGTTATCAACTCATTTATCATTCCCATAAATATTTTAAATAGGATTCCAGAGTCTTTTCAACCTTTCAAAAACCATTTTGAAATCAATTCAAATTTATCTTTTGAATTTCCAAAATAAAATCCAAATTTTCCAACCAACTTTCATTTTAAAATAATTTGGCAGCAATTCCTCTTTTGGAAACCCGAAAATGAACACCAATGATGTCGCGATCATCATTGGAATTATTTTCCAGCGACCGAAAAGAGTTTAGAGCTTTCATCTCTCTAAAACAATTTTCCAAAACATCAAATCCTTTCAAAACACTTCTCTGGAATTTTATCTTAGATTATAAATCACATTTAAAAATCTTTTACTTATAAAATTTCACTATTAATATATAAGATTATTTTACCATTGTAAATCATTTTAATTATAACTTCATACATTATAATTCATTGCTTATACAATTTACTCTTTCACAATTGTTGTTTTATTTAACTTATTCAAACAACCTTTATTCTCTTATATATCTTTACATTTTTAACAACCAAACAATCAATTATATACAATTTTAATAATTTCTGAAAAATTATTTCTTTATATACAAAATATAATCAAGGTAAAATTATTTCATTTACCCAATTTTAAAACAATATCGTGCCGAATTGTTCTATACAAGTGTTTAGAGATCCCTATCGATAGAATTGTACGGACAATACCGACCAGAATCCATATACCACTCAACAAACCAATCATCACAATATAAAACAATTTTATATTCACTAACAAATACACGCTCGTATCTGTTATTACACTCAACTCATTCTAGAGTATTACTGACTCTATCTCTAATGAGTAACATCCAACAGATCAGGGTTGTCGCTTAACCATATGCTCTGATACCATGCTGTAAGGACCCGTTTCTTCGACTTCCGAATATCGACATCAATACGTCCACTGTATCGACTGCCGAGCTATCGAATGCCGGAAAATCAAATTCTTAGGGTTTTAAGAAAGAAGAGGTAGAAGAAAAGATAGAAGAAAAAGAAAGAAGAACAACAGAACAACATCAGAAACAGACAAAATAGCAGAATCTCACATTCGCAGCGGAACAACATATAATAGATAAATGAATAATCTTTAAATCAAAGAACTATATCATTTTATACATTACATCATCATCAGAGTTTACAACAACAATACAACACTGGACAGTTATATAAACTTGTCCACATACAGAATACACAGCGGAACAAATAATACCACATACAAGTGGTACGTCTCGACATCCAGCTCGCCACTTAGCTCTACAACATCCCGAATCCAGAATGACCTAATAACCTGACTCTAGACTGCCCGTGTGGAAATTGGTGGGCACCCAGAGTTTAGGAAGGAAACAATAAACTCCAGGTCAGTCATGGTGACTGGTGTGAGAACTTAAAACAGTTATTTATCTTTAAAACAAACAACATGATATTTTTAAAATCAATTCGCAATGCTTTTGGAAAATGAGACTACCATAAGGCCTCTCGCACACACACACAATGCAAACGCAGAATCGGAGGAGATTTCTCCTTTTGATAGTCAAAGATGCTTACTACGCAAAAATCAAATCCCTTTTGATATTATTATTAGTGCATAGTTGTAACGACCCAATATTTTCAACCATTCGCATCCAATATAAGTGTATAGGTAGACACTCATGCCGGAGTTGAATTGCTCAAAATACCGCGTTGTAATTAAAATTTGGCAAATCTCAGAATATACAGTAAATAAATATAATCACAGATCACAGACACAGAGTAAAATAATGTAGCGGAAGTAAAAGAAATAGTAGTTCATGAAGCTACTATGTAAATATATCAGAGTTACATATGATACAACAGAAGAAATAGAGTACAACAGAAGTATCAATAAGATAACCAAGTACAAGCTGAACAGAGCAACATAACTGAAGTAGATAGAAGAAGACTAGCAGATAATCTCCAGCGATTCAAATCTCCAGAAGGTGGAAATCCAAATCTGTGAATAACTCAGGCTGACCCGAGCGTAAAGCAAAACACAAAACACTCGAGTCAGGACAATATATACTTATATAATGTAAACCAACTCAAGTGAACTGTAATAAAGGTACAAGTAACTTAGAAGATGCTTGGGACCGCCCATCCTCTAAGGATCCGTTAAAATATCTACTATGTAGTAATATTCGCTATTATAATAGTGTCTAAATAAGTAAAGTATAATCATATCGGAAAATAGCGTTAAGGCGATGGAGAACCTTAACGCGGTCGGATCTTAAAATCATAATCGTAGTAAAGCTCGATATGGTAGGTGACACGGCACAACTAGGCAATGCCAGGGTAGATATACCAATTACGCACACGGACTGATGGATACGCATAGCAGCCACTACCGTTCCACCTCGAACAACATTCCCAAATCGGAGGATGGCCATCTAGTCAAATCACAAGTAAGAGTATAATATCGAAGAAATGTGTCCGAGAAGAGGTGCTACCTCACTGGTCCGAGATCGCTCCTGTTTTAGCCACCTTATGCCAACTCACGGGAGTTGGGTCCACGTAACATACCTTAAGAACGTCGCCACCATCCTACTTCATTCTGGAATCTCCACCGCGTACACGGTTGTCAAAGTGGTTTTCGGTATCGACAGAGAGTATGTCCATATTCGATCCCGGTCTCTTTGCCAACCAATCGTTATTATAACCCGTGGTTATAACTTTTAAAATAGTTTATGTTTCAAATCAAAATACATCCTTTAAACCATTTCAAAATCATATCATTTTTTTCAAACTAATACATACTTTCAAACCCAAAACATATCTATTCAAAACCAATTCAAAAATATATCATTTCCATTTCAAAACCAATTCAATAATATATCATTTCAATAAAACCCAAATTTCAAAATCATTGAATATTTCCTTTAATTTATTAAACTTGAAATCTTCCTTTAAATTATCATAGAATTTTGGTAATGTAACCTTAAGTAATCATAGCATTTTTGGAATGTAATACTTTCCAATTTAACATTTTATATAATCAAAGTATTTATATACTTACAAATTTTTAACATGGTCATTTTATCATAGCCTTATAGTTAAATAAACTTTGTTACTGTAATATCCAATTTAATGCTGAAATTCTTATGTTAAGTTAAGAGTACCTTATTAACTTACATTATCATTACAATAAAGAAACTTTATTATTTTAGTCATTAAAATGTGTCATTTACATAAATTAAACCTTACATATTAAATGTACTTTTTAACTTACATTTCTATTACAGTAAAGAGCATTTATCATTTAATCAATATTACACTAATTAAACTTACATTATCAAATGTACGTTTTAATTTACGTTTTATTACAAAAAGGGCATTTATTATTTTATTCAATATTACACTGATTAAGACTTACATGTTTCTTTCATTAATTAAGACTTTACATGTTTCTTTCATAAATTAAAAACTTTACATATTCTTCCATAAATTAAAACTTTACATGTCTCTTTCATAAATTAAAACTCTACATATTTCTTTCATTAATTAGAACTTTACACGTTTCTTTCACAATAAATTTCTTATAATAAAATCCAATTTTCAACAATTTACTTAATAAGTTTAAGTGTAAAAGTTTCCAATTCTTCACATTTCAACAAATAAACTTAACATTTCAAATTTAAATTACCATTTCACAAATTTAACTAAATTTCCAATTTTATTTAATTAACTTAAACTTTTAATTAAAACCAAATTTCACATTTTCAAGTCAAGTTATATTTTAAAAGATCACTTTTAAACATTCATTTATTTAACCACTTGAATTCATAGAAAAATCAATAATACTTTAATAAATCACTTAAATTCAAATTTAATCAAATTATCATATTTACCATTTCCAAATAAAATTTAATATCCATTTTATTTATATAACTTAAATATCATTTTTAACCAAAATTCCAAATTTCCAACTTAAGTTATATTTCAAAAATCCAGTTAAACCTTTCATTAATTACATTTTTAACACATAGAAAAATCATAATTTCTTTATTTTAAAACATTTCAAAATCTATTTAAATCAAATTTCATAAATTTATAATTTTTAAAATACTTAAAAATATCCAAAATACTTTATAAAATAACCACGAGCCTGTATATAATTTTCTAACTTAGGTCAAGTGATACGGATATGTATCATTTCAATCCGTAGTTAAAAAAGAAAAATCCGGGTTCTATCATTTCAAACCCGCAATCCCAAGTTAAAATAAATTAAATAAAAATCATTCAGGCCTATCATTTCAGCCCATAACGATTTTTCCCTATTCTAAAGTCCGTTCGGGTATGTATCATTTCAACCCATAGTGATTCTAGTCTACAGGGAACTTGCAATGGTGATAACAGATATAAATAACAGAATAACATTAAATAAAAGTAACATATGATATAACAGGTGTAATAACAGGTGTGAACATCATATGATAATAATATAAGCATATATAACATGATAATATATTTTTACAGATTCGTAGGGTGTCAATTTACTAGTTATATAGGTACATATTGTCTGGTGAGAATAACTCACTTGTTTAAGCTGGAGATGACGACCAAACACACAACACAGAATCTTTGAAGGCACGACAACATGAGAGTGGAGAGCCAAATATAATTGCCTTGTATACATATAAACAAAACAAGACAATGTATACGTAAATATGCAACACAAAACAATATAGAAATGACTTGAAATAAAAAGCAACAAAGGGAAAAGTGATTCGACCTTTCTTTAACCATTCAAGAGCATGACCAAGGAGATCTTTTTCTCAGCCATAGCTGGACATAATCTCAGATTATGACATCAAAATAGCATGGCAACAAAGAGATGATGATGGTAGGAGTTACATATGAATAAGACAAAGGGTCAAGGCAAAATAAGTGGAGTTTTGGTGCATTTTTGGCTCAACCAAAGGCAAGTGGGGCTTGGCCCTTGCATGGTTCAGGTCTGGACAGTGGGTAGTTGGATGGCCAGAGGTGGTATCAAGGTGGTGGTGGAGCAATAGGACGCGGCCAAGGTGATGTATGGTGGTGGTGAAGCGATATAGGTCAGCTAGTGTTGTTTTTAAGGGGTTTCAACATTTGTTTGTGGTGTTTTCATCATCTAAAGGCCATGGCCTGATCTGGTCAGAGGGGATGTGAGGTGGTTGAAGCCAAGAATGATGAGGAGGAAGGTGGTGGAGGCTATGGTGGAGATGGTGGAAAGTTTGGCCAAGCAATTGTGGATGAAATCAAGGCAAAACAAAGTAAAAATGAAGAAGGAAGAGAAGAAAAAGAATAGGCCATTACCAAATGTTTTCAGAGGTGTTTTGGCCGAAAATTTGATGAAATGAGAAGTGTATTCAGTTGAAAAACAAAATAAAACATATGGCTATCAATAAAGAAGGAACGGTCAAAATGTGAAAGGTCTAGCAAATGAAAAGTCATAGGTCTAAAGCCTTTATGTCTCTTCAAATTTCCTTCTTATATATTTTGTAATTTAATTACATGTAAAACTGATAAATAAAGATAACAACTCAGAAATGAAAAAAATAAATATAAAATAAATAATTAAATTTTGATTAAATAGAATTTAAATTAAGAAAATGGCTTAAAAATGCAAACTAGGCTTTAAAAATTAGAAATAACTTCTATAACTTTGGAAAAATTATATTTTGATTTAAATACATGTAAAATGATTAAAATAAAGTAAAACACAGCAAATAAAAGTGAATGTGTAAAATAAATAAATAAATTTTAATTTAAATATAGTTTAGATGAAGAAAATAGCAGAAAAATAGAAACAGCTTTTAAAAATAGGAAATCATCATAGTACATTTTGGAAAATTCGATTATTATTTTTAAAAATATTTAGAGATTAAAATATACATAAATTAACATATTGATACATATAAAAAAATATAAGAAAGAAAATATGATTTATAAAATTTAAAATAGGCAAAATTGCACAATAAAACAAATTATACTAAAATTTGAAATGTGCATAACTTCTACATTTTAACTCCGTTTTTAACGAAACGAAAAGCAGTATTCATATTTTTAAATCTATTTTCATAATAAAAGATAAAATTTAAGATTATATGTAACGACTCGAATTTTCGCGTTCGAAAATCAACATCCGTACTTCACCTTGTACTCGAATGTCGTAGATTCGACCGTTCAAATCCGATTCGCCGGAGCTTATAACACAGTTAAGTAAACAACACAGCGGAATAAAGAGAAATAAATGATATCATATACAACTCCAATGAATACAATATCCAATATGATATACAACAATGATATCAATATGATACAACAATATCAGAGATAACAAAAATGATACAGCGGAAGAGAAAATAGATAACACCAGCAGTGGATAGAATACCTCCAATAGAATGCTCCAAGATAAGCAACGTCAGTCCATGAACTCCAAGAACTGAACTAGCTCCAGATAATCTACTAAACCTGAATATCTGAAAAACCCAACTCTAGACTGCCCGTGTGGAAAATTGTGGGCACCCAGAGTTTAGGAAGGGAACAATAAACTCTGGATCAGTCATGGGACTGGTGTGAGCAACAAAAACAGTTTATCTTTAAAACAAGCACAAAGGCTTTTAAACATTGAAATCCGCAATGCTTTTCGAAAATGAAACTACCATAAGGCCTCCCGCCACACACACAATGCAATCGCAGAATTGGAGGAGATTTCTCCTTAGGATAGTCAAACATGCTTACTACGCAAAAGAAAAACTCTTTTGATATTATTACTAGTGCATAGTGTGAAAACATTTTGAAAATATAATATTAATCTTAGCCAACATACAACCATTGTTGTATGTCTACTATAGCTACTACGTTCAATAGCAGGTTACCGCCACATTCCATAGCAGGTAATACAACTAAAAATCGTACATAGTTCGTATTGTTTCTTTGGATTTCCAACAAATGATCAGGCTAAGGAACTTCCTTACCGAAATAGAAACGCCTCTGGAAAGACGCCCCGGATCCTAACCGGATCTCCGCAAACAAAAGGCCGACGCTACCTCACGCTGTACAGCTGTAACTAGGTAACTAACACACTGACGCTACCTCACGCTGTAAGCTGTAACTAGGTAACTAACACACGAGTCATGTCATCCCCCGGTCGTTACCGACCTTTATCCGCGGTACCTCAATCATAAAGCAACATCACAAAGTGATAAATGTATAGTGTCCACACGAGTTAAGTATCTGGGCTCCATACCATGATACCACCCTTTATCCAGAAGGAAATGACATGCCCTAGGGGCGCTACCCCTACAAACCTTTGTCGCAAACATTCCTGTTTCGACCATTACCGGGTTGTGAGGCTCGATGAAGTCTCGTCTACAAAGCAACGCTTTTCCACAAAGCCACGCTTTTTCACAAAGCCATGCTTTTTCACAAAGCAACGCATCATCAGCACTTCGTATGCCACATTACCAAATTGGGAATGTATCACTAGTAACCATCAACTACATAACCTCTGAGCTCGTACGTCTCAGAGAAGGGTGTTAAGCTAAGAGAATAAATTCTCCGCCACCAACAGAAATGTATTTGATAGAAACCAGCTTTACATCTCAAAGTGTAACGTCAGACACACATCCATACAAGTCTGTTCCGGGTTCGAACAGAACCGAAGGCACTTCCGAAGAAGCCCTTGCAATCCGGGTATTCACAATCCTGATCGGACTTCCCATCACTTAGGAAATCTCTATACCGTAGCTACTCAGTGCAGAGACAATCGATAGGTCATCCTATCGCTCTCGCAAATACCCGGTCTTCATCACCGGTCTTCAAATGCTATCCATATCGTCGTATCACTATTCGGAATGGGTAATATGACACAAAGGTCCTTTCCCGGCTAAACCGAATAACGAGCACAATTAAAAATCATATGGATACTGGGGTCTCAGTTAAATCACAGCTTAAAGCCCAAAAACTTTTCATTCGAATGGTAAAACAAATTACCATTTCCAATCTTTTAAACAAAAAGATTCAATTTAAAAACCTTCAACGGTTTAAACAATTTCCACACTTTTAATCTTTTAAACGAAAAGATTTATTTCACAAAGTTAACCCCATTCACAAAGATCCATTCATGGATTTCAAAACAATTTTCATTTTAATTGAATTATCTCGTTAAATCTTCAAATCAAGGTTTAACTTATAGCTTTCAAAACTAGTTTCCAAAGATTCATTCATAGCCTTGCAAAACAATTCCATTTCAAGTTAGATTAACTCATCCGGTCTTTGAAATCAAAGACTCATTTCATAGTTTTCAAAACATTTCAATTCTATTTCAAACTTGAAACCATTCAACACAATTTGGAAATTCATTACTTTTGTGAAAGCTTTTACTATTTGAAAACAAATAGTTTCGTTTTCAGAAAAATCCAGTTACATTTACACGAGTTAAAACCCTTGAATTAAATTCAAATTCCCAAATCAATACCTTTAAAATGGTTTAACCCATATATAACTTGTACAGCATCTTTAATCCCTCGTTTCAAATCATAGGATTCAATTTCAAACTTGAATTCAAATTTAAATCAAATTATTTAAATTTTCAAAACTCGATTAAGTTATTCAAAATAACTTTTATTCTTTGAAATCCCATTTCAAAATCTTTTCACTTTAAACCCAAATTTCCAATTTCAAAATCAATTGAAATTAAAATTTCAATTTCAAAAACATCAAAATTAAATTATCTGTGACTTAACCGATTTCCACGTGAAATCCATATTTGTGTGTGTAAAAGTGTAGTCCAGGGGTTTCACACAATGGAGCACAACATCAATCATCACAGATATATCGATAAGCGGTATAATCCATAACGCTTATCTTCATTCACAGGTTCATAGATAAAGTAAATTTATCAGTCACAAAGATTCATCATTACAATTCGATGTGGGTTTCGGATAACCAACTGGAATCCGACTCCCTGTCGCATCGAAATTCAAATGTCGTTTACGGGTCAAGGGTTTCATATTCACAGTAATATATCACAGAAACAGAAATCACAGATATATATATCGCAGATAATCAATTACAGATCACAACATAAATCAGGATGTATCACAAAGCATCATATATCAGGGATATCAAACAATTCAACATTCACTAGAATCCAAACATCCATAAGTAAGATAAATTAATATCTGATTATAATTAATTTATACCAGATTAATTACTTATGAATGAATTACAAATCTTGGTTAATTAATCATTAATTGCAAACCATTTCTATTAATTAACCTTAATTAATAAATCAACCCCCCTTAAATCATTAAATAATTAACTTTTAATTAATCAAAATATTCAAAATTAATTACAATAAGTGATAAATCCTTAATTACTTTCGTTAAGTAATCATCCTTTAATGAATCTCATTAATCAATCATCAATCATCTTTTAACAAATAAACCGGCTTAAACTTTAAAGTAGTTCAACAATTTAAATTTAAAACTTAGATTTAAACTTATTTCAAATTTCTATTTTACCATTTTAAACTTTCAGTTTAAGTTCAAAACTCAATATACCTTTACACTTAAAAGTCGTTAAAACCAAATTTAACTTAATAAACTTGATTAAATTTTTTTAACTTAAAAACTGTTTTGCATAAAATTCTCAAACCCGGGCCAATCCCCTAGTTACCCTGAGACCTGCTCTTAGTCACGCGCGAGAAAATCTCATTTTTGCTTAACACTTAACACTTGAAACAGAACCATTTATACCTGAGGAAACCAAGTGTTAATCGAACAAATACCCGAGTTCTAACACTAGAATACACGGAACAACTCACGAGTTTCCCCTACCTCAACTGCTTCGAGCCTATCACGAAGAACACTCGAACTCGGCACGAGATAAAGCCTTCTTCCCCAAACACAAAAGTCACTGATACACATTGATACGTGTGCATATGCACACGAGCTTCAGCGACTTCCGATCATCACCATCAGCGTCGACCAGTCGACAACTATTCCCTCTAACGCCACGACCCCCCAGCAACTTGAGTTTAACTGGAAATCGAGATCGAGCATCTTAGCAACAATCTGGAACCCAAAACGACCAACCCAAATCACCACGTAATCACCTTGCACCGCCGCCTCAGGCCATCAGAGGCCACGCCACCGCCACCAAAGCCACTTCGTTCAACAACGCAACGCTTAGCCCAACTCCGATGCAGTCCGATGCAGTGTGCTTGACGCAATCTTCCCCCAAACCCGATGTTCAAAAAAACGAACCCTAAACCCTATAACCTCACCGTGCTTCCACCATGGTTATTAATAAATTCAATGAGTATTTTTCCCATTATTCTCGAACTACGAGCTTTCTCTGACAAAAATCTCAAGCCCCAATTTGGCCTCAATCGACGGCTATTGACCGAAGAACGTTTTTCGTTCACCTCGCGATTTCACTAAACCTACTTGCTTAAAAATCACGAGACTTATGTTAAAATTCATCAATTGGTGAGATAAAGTCAGTTGTGTAATCAAATCTTAAAATTAGAATATTCGAATTTTTGATATTCTTAAAAACCTACTGCCTTTTCCTAAATTCCAGAAGATGATTTAACTTATTTTACTAAACAATATTTTTCCTGCTTGAGTCTTGACTAAACAAGTGTATTTCGTTTAGATTCTTAAACTTAACAGGAATCAGCGAGATGGGTAACTTGAAAATTTTGAAAACTGGAAATTGACAGAGAAGTATTTTAAGCCTATAACATTTTGAATTTTCATACTGTAAATTATTTTTTTCCTCTTCTTGAACTATTTTAAAAATATGATTCTTACTCAAATACACTCTTTTGTATTTAAACCCAAGCTTTATAATGATCAAAACATGAGGGATTGAATTTTTCTTTCTATTCATTTCATACTGAACTCAAAGAACAGAGGAGGGAAATCAATTCACAGAACTTCAAATGTTTAACAGCATGAATTAATTATCACAGCAACTCAATCTAACATGGTTGTAGATAAA
This sequence comes from Allium fistulosum, assembly GCA_030737815.1. NCBI lineage: Eukaryota > Viridiplantae > Streptophyta > Magnoliopsida > Asparagales > Amaryllidaceae > Allium > Allium fistulosum. The sequence goes on along the minus strand of CM060902.1, from coordinate 1,358,765,080 downwards.
TTATGTTTGGGTATGAAGGATAACTTGTTTACTCACTGGTAAAAGATATAAAGAAGGCTAGTTTTAAAAGAAAGTTTGCTCACCGTGATATAGGAATGAACAGAGCTTATTCTTTGAACCAGGTTTTGAAAATTGTAAGCTGAAACCTTTCTTTGATTCTCTTGTTTTCTTCGATTGCTTTGATTCTTTTATTTGAGATGTTTATTTGTTTACAAGTGATATTATCTCAGTTTGAAATGAACGAACTGAATTGAGACAGTTGATATATGGAATAAAGTATGCAGGTTGATGATGATATTTGTACAAGGTAAGGTATATTTTTATTGGTTTGTACAATGCACATCAGAGATTTTTCTCATTTTTCTTTGTTTGATAAACAAGATTTCAGCTGATGTACATCTTGCTTTGGTGGCTGAAGATACATGGCATTAATTGCCTTTGTAAAAACATATGTTTATTAATTATCTATATGCTAGTATCTTCTACTACAAGCTAATGTATACATATTTATTTTTGTTCACTTTTTCAACTCAATACATCTTTTATATATTTGTTCAAGTGTTCATACTTCAACAGATTTGAAATATATATATTGTTTGTTAACTCGGCTGAAGACAATTTGGTGGCTAAGAGACTTGTATTTATTACTTTGTCTTGCTTCTTTTTCTTTTTAATTCAAATGAATTCCTATAATTATTATGTTGTTAAAATTTTATTAAATGAATTACTTTATATTTTATAACTTATCTTTTATTTATTTCTCATTATTTTGTAATATAGATAAATTTCTAGATTTAATTTGTTATTGGATTTTATCCAATGTATTTCCTTTATCCATCTATCTTATATATCTTCATTCCTTAAACCATTCACTTACAATTTAAATTCGAATCAAAATATATATACATATTTATAATTTCAAATTGACTCATATATACCCAAATATATACACATTCACATATATACACATATATACAATATTTAAATTTTAAATGATTTAACATAGAATTTATTTTAATCCAGAGAAACTCGCATCACTTTATTAATCGATTTCAAAAAAAAAATTATTCTAAAATTCAATAAATTATCAATTTAAATTTATATGAAATTCGGGGTCGTTACAGACTTCCCCCCTTAAAAGAATTTCGTCCTCGAAATTTCCAAGAAGACACAAAGATAGATGAAGAATGTTTCATCCAATCAAACTGAACATCTATTCTGCATTTGGTTTACCAAATCAGAATATCGATAACAGATATAAGAACGAATCTGTTTGACACTTCACAAGATACTCGGGTTATCCAGATCTACGAAATATACAATAGCATCGGTCAGTTCGAAGGGGTAACTAACCATTCGTAGAATATATCCGAACCCAAAGAAATAGATAGATATATGGATACAATTTCAAAACTTTTAGTTTAGAAACTAAATTATACCTATCAACCATAGCAACCAAAGCAACAATTCATCCAAACAACAATTTTGGCCTATTTGGAGTTTATGTCCCATATTGATATCGAATCTCTTTCTGGATCGACCAGAAACTCTCGAAGAATTGAGAAGAGATGACGAACAAAAGAGATTGATAGAGAAAAGATTATTTCCTTGTTGTTACAGAGTATCAACCATTTATAGTCGTATTCCCCTGTCCCCTATCTCATCCTCTTCTTACACTCATACTTACTATCAGTGGATAGCAAGAGAATTACTGAGGCATACGGACGGATATCTGAGAAATTACTCATTCTAGGGTATACTTCACCCTATCTCTAATGAGCTACTTAACGTGTTATACTCCTGAGCTAAAGTTCAACCTTAGCTCTGATACCACATGTAACGACTCGAATTTTCGCGTTCGAAAATCAACATCCGTACTTCACCTTGTACTCGAATGCCGTAGATTCGACCGTTCAAATCCGATTCGCCGGAGCTTATAACACAGTTAAGTAAACAACACAGCGGAATAAAGAGAAATAAATGATATCATATACAACTCCAATGAATACAATATCCAGTATGATATACAACAATGATATCAATATGATACAACAATATCAGAGATAACAAAAATGATACAGCGGAAGAGAAAATAGATAACACCAGCAGTGGATAGAATACCTCCAATAGAATGCTCCAAGATAAGCAACGTCAGTCCATGAACTCCAAGAACTGAACTAGCTCCAGATAATCTACTAAACCTGAATATCTGAAAAACCCAACTCTAGACTGCCCGTGTGGAAAATTGTGGGCACCTAGAGTTTAGGAAGGGAACAATAAACTCCGGATCAGTCATGGGACTGGTGTGAGCAACAAAAACAGTTTATCTTTAAAACAAGCACAAAGGCTTTTAAACATTGAAATCCGCAATGCTTTTCGAAAATGAAACTACCATAAGGCCTCCCGCCACACACACAATGCAATCGCAGAATTGGAGGAGATTTCTCCTTAGGATAGTCAAACATGCTTACTACGCAAAAGAAAAACTCTTTTGATATTATTACTAGTGCATAGTGTGAAAACATTTCGAAAATATAATATTAATCTTAGCCAACATAACATGCTTACTACGCAATTTACTGGCTCCGAAAGTATTATCGAAGCACAACAATGGCTAAAGAGTTTGGAGAGGATCTTTTCTGGCTTAGAGATCGCAGATGCTCAGAAGCGCAAGTTGGCCGCTTGGCAGCTGCAGGATGCTGCTCAAGATTGGTGGGAATCAGTCACTTCTCGAACTGATGAGGAAACTATCACATGGACCCAGTTTAGGTAGCAATCTATCTAAATTCCTACTAAATAAAATTTCTATCTTATCTCGTCATAATTTTGATTCGTTTCATATCACGTGAAATAGGGATTCTTTCATGGCTCAGTGGATGCCAGCTGCTGGGAAGGCCCAACTCTACCGGTCTTTCATGGATCTCAAGCAGGGCAGCATGACCTTTACTGAGTACGAAAGGAGGTTTAACGAACTCTCCAAGTTCGGACCTGGCCTGATTGACACACCTCTACTGAAGAACGAGAAGTTCATACATGGCGCACGCCCAGAGTATTACGAGCTCCTCACCGCTCATGTCCATGGAACTTTCACTGAGTTGATGGATTTCGCTCTTCGATACGAGGGAAAGCCTAAAGGAACATCTGTCCCCAAAGCTCCAGTTACTCAGACACCAGCTAATCAGTCGGGAAAGAGGAAGCAAAATTTTGAGCAACAGAAGAAGAATTGGCAGCAGAAATCTGGGATTGGCTATTCTCAGAAGAAGCCTATTGACATATCCTCCATCACTTGTTTCAAGTGCGACCAGAGGGGTCACTACGCCAACAGCTGTCCAACATCTGCCGGTGCCGCTGTTCCGCCTCCTCAGAATACTAGGAACGACCTCTGTCACGTATGTCTGCAGCCAGGCCATTTCAAGAAGGATTGTCCCATGTACAAAAAGGGAAAGACGGCCGGGGTTTTTGCTATGACTTCTTCAGCTCATGATCCACCTACCCCACCTGCTCCTACTGATGACCAAGGTACATTACAGAGTATTTTTATGTTGCATACTTTACCAGTTAAAGTTCTATTTGATACCGGAGCAACACATAGTTTCATATCTATTGATTTGTGCAATAAACTTGGTTTGGAACCCATTCTTTCATCTACCTTCTTATGTGTATCAAACCCTATTGGAGGGCCCGCTAACCTTAAAAGGGTTTGTAAATATGTCACTCTTATGCATGGCATTCACCACTTCACTTGGGATTTCTATGTCCTTGGATTCGAAGCATTCGATATACTATTAGGCATTGATTGGCTACGGAAGTTCGAAGCCAATATCTCATGCAAAGCTCGAACAGTCTCTCTCATCGATAACCAGGGTATGTCTTTGGTTATAGAAGGCAAATCACCTCAAGAATATGCTGGGAGTTTTATATTTTCACTTGACTCCCATCCAAATGAACTAAGCTCTACTCCAGTGGTCCAATCCTTTTCTGATGTATTTGGAGAAGTCAATTCTCTACCACCACCGCGGGAAATCGAATTCCGCATTGACCTTATTCCTGGTGCCCGACCAGTAGTTCTCCCTCCTCGGAGAATGGCTCCTAAAGAAAAAGCTGAACTGAATGCTCAAATTGAAGACTTATTTTCTAAAGGCTTGATTCGACGAAGTCATTCAGAATGGGGTGCTGCAGTAGTGTTCGTCACAAAATCGGATGGTTCCCTCAGAATGTGTGTGGACTATAGAGAGCTGAACAAACTCACACACAAGAACAGATATCCGATGCCCCGCATCAACGATCTATTCGACCAGCTTCATGGAGCTAAAGTATTTTCTCAACTCGATCTGGCTACTGGCTTTCACCAACTCAGAATTGCCGAGGAGAGTATTCCTAAGACAGCATTCCGCACTGAGACTGGTTTCTTTGAATGGCTGGTTATGCCGTTCGGTCTTACTAATGCCCCAGCTTATTTCGTCGATTTGATGAATAGAGTTTTCCGGGATGTTCTTAACAAGTTTGTTCTTGTTTTCATCGATGACATTCTCGTCTTCTCTAAGGATGAAGAAGAACATAGGACACATTTGGCTTTTGTTCTTGAAACTCTACGCAGTCATCAGCTTAAAGCCAAGTTTTCAAAATGTCACTTTTGGAAGGATGAAGTTCGATTTCTTGGCCATATTGTTTCAGAGAATGGGATTTCGGTCGATCTAGCTAAGATCGCCGTAATCAATGTAAGTTCTATTCTTACTTATCAATTCTATCAAAACAGCTTATCAATTTCTTAATTCGAATCGTTGGAATTTGCAGGAATGGGAGACTCCCAAAACTCCTACAGATATCCGCAGTTTCTTGGGTTTGGCCGGCTATTACCGCAGATTCATAGAAAACTTTGCCCGTATTGCCGCACCACTTACCGCACTGACCAGAAAGAATGTGAAATTTATTTGGAGCGAGAAGTGCGAAGCAGCTTTCAATGAGATGAAGCGAAAGTTGACATCTGCCCCGGTTCTTACAGTTATTGATGGTAGCGAAGGATTGACCGTCTATACAGATGCTTGTCGAGATGGACTTGGTGCAGTTTTAATGCAGAAAGGAAAGGTTATTGCCTATGCTGGTCGTCAGTTAAAGACCCATGAAACAAACTACGCAACCCACGATTTAGAGCTTCTTGCGGTTGTATTTGCTCTTAAGCTATGGAGGCACTATCTATTGGGAACAAAATTCGAGTTATTCACTGACCATAAGTCATTGAGGTATATCTTCTCGCAAAAGGACTTGAACCAGAGGCAAGTCCGATGGCTCGAATTTCTAGCTGCATATGATCTTGATATTAACTACACTCCGGGGAAAGCTAATGTCGTAGCCGATGCTTTGAGCAAAAACCAAGCTATGATATGTTGTAATCTTGTTGAAGGAATGTTATTCCAGCTTTCCGTCTCCCCAGCTCTTGTGGATCGTATTATAGCCAAACAATACGAGGACACTTTGCTATATCGCATGAAAGAAATAGTTCTTGGCAGAGTTGAAAATGCTGATAATAAAGTGGGTGCACATGTTGATAGTAATGGAATCTTGAGGATTGATAATCGAATTTGTGTTCCTAATGTTGATGGTCTTAGACAGGAAGTACTGCGAGAAAATCATAAGTCTTCGCTTTCATTTCATCCAGGTGTCACTAAAATGTACCAGAATATGAAGAAACAATATTGGTGGAGTGGGATGAAGCGCGATATTTCTATCTATGTTAGCAGGTGCACCACTTGCCAACAAGTTAAAGCTGATCACAGGAAGACACCAGGATTGCTTCAACCTCTTGAGATCCCAGGTTGGAAATGGGAGCAGATTTCTATGGACTTTATTGATGGGCTACCAAGGACTAGAAAGGGTAACGAAAGCATATGGGTGATCGTCGACAGACTGACGAAGTCCGCTCACTTTATCCCAGTCAAGACCACTCGTACAGCTTCGAGTTTGGCCGAGATATACATGAGGGAAGTTGTTAAACTTCATGGTGTACCATCTAGTATTGTATGCGATCGAGATCCTATTTTCACCAGTAAATTCTGGAAGGCATTTCAGGATACTTTGGGCACCAAACTGAATCTGAGCACAGCATATCATCCTCAGACAGATGGCCAAACTGAGAGGGTGAATCAGATTTTGGAAGATCTTCTCCGTGCTTGTATTATTGACTTTGGTGGATCTTGGGAAGACCATCTTCACTTGGTAGAATTCACTTATAATAATAGTTACCAGGTAAAGAATTTGAATTTCAAATTTGAATAAGTATATTTGAATTTGAATTAATTATCCTTTATCAACCAGGCAAGCATTGGTATGGCACCGTTCGAAGCCTTATATGGACGGCCGTGCAAATCACCAGCTTGTTGGATCGAGTCTGGAGATCGATTAGTACTTGGACCAGAAATGATTATGGAAGCTTCTGAAAAAGTCGAAGAAATCAGGGAGAAGATAAAGACGGCACAAGATAGACAGAAAAGCTATGCTGACAAAAGGAGAAGAGATCTCGAATTCAGTATAGGAGACAAAGTATTTCTGAAAGTGTCGCCTCTGAAGAATATTGTTCGATTTGGAAGGAAGGGAAAGCTAGCTCCCAGATTTGTTGGTCCGTTTGAGATTACAGAAAGAGTTGGAACATTGGCATATAGAGTTGCATTACCAGAGAAGTTCGCTGGTGTTCACAACGTGTTCCACGTCTCACATCTTCGCAAGGTTGTACACGATCCATCTACAACAATTCCCACTACTCAGTTGGATGAGATAGTTATTGAGCCAGACTTGACTATTGAGCGAAAGCCACTTCGGATAGTTGATCGTGAGACAAAGCAACTCAGAAGGAAGTCGGTGAATCTCGTCAAAGTACAGTGGAGCACAGATGAGCGAGATTGCACGTGGGAAACCGAAGATAGTATTCGGGATTCAAACCCCGAACTATTAATTTCAGGTATTATTCAAATTTCTCGAAACCTATCTTGACTTTCCTACTTATTTCATTTCTACTTCACTCGTCTCGTTCCTTTTCGAGGACGAAAAGTTTTGAGTGGGGGAGATTGTAACGACCCTAAATTTCAGACCCGATTTAAAATTTTAAATTCTTCGTTCAATAAAAATTTTGAAATTTTAAACGATCTCAATTTACGCCCAAACTTTATTTGTGACATACGTCTAGTTAGATATGGACATAGAAAAAGTTTCGTCGAAAAATATTACAGTAAAGTCCGTTCGCGTTTTACTGTATATCAGTCCATATAAAGCTGCGTAAAATTTATCTTCCAAATCCAAATATTTTTACACAGTCCGCTTGTAAAAATTATTCTGATCAAGATTTTATGATTCGTTTCGTCTAAAACTGTCATCGCCTGCTCCGTTTATATTATTTTGTAAAACGCACAACTTAAGCGGCGTAAATGCAAATTTTATAAAATCGTCGTATCACCAATATTTTTATACCGTTGTGATCGCGTCGTCGCGCTGATCAAAACGGTATACTTATTCGTGTTAATCGGAATCAGTCGAAAAGCGTCACGTTAAAATTGACTGTTCCGGACAGACCGGTTAATAATACTCAGTCCAAATTTTAGCCCGTTTGCAAAAGAAGGGTTGAAAATAAAATCAGCCGTTGCATTTATGAGATAGTTGGAAGGTTGGAGTTGCTTGGGAAAAGTATGAACGTCTGGGAATTTAAAGAGAAGTTTTTGAAAATGAAAACGTCACGGTTGGAAACTCAATGCAACCTATCACGGTACTTAAATTAGTAAATAAGGGACAATTCATTTCTTTCTTCATCACACTGTTTCTATTCTCCTTTATTATCTGTACAATATTCCTCCATCCCACTTTCTGCTTCTCATCTTCACTTCTCTACTCGTACATCAGGTATCTACTTATCCACACTTCCCTCTCCATCTTTCTTTCTTCTTCGAATTAGTGTTCACAGCAAATAAAAGAATAGAGAAACAAGTGGGGAAAAGGGGCAACTCACGTCACCTTCCCACTCACCAAAGAACGCACGCCCACCGTCCCCGGCCAACCACCACCAGCGAGCCCACCACGTTGCGATCCCCTGACCCACCTCCCAGTCGAACCCGCCTGACACACTGCCACCCACCGTTGCTAGCCACCAGCCACCACCCAGACGCCAAAGCCACCCTGCCGAAACCTTTCACCCCGTGCCAAGCCCAGCCAACCGCCGCCAGAAACCTATCCCCACGTCACGCCACCAACCAGCCTCCAATACTCACCACGTCCCCACTCTCCAGACACCGTACCACCCAACCTTCCCTTCCCAGTCGTGTGTGTTTGTATGGTGTGACGTGTGTGTTTGTATGGTGTGCGTGTGTTCTAAAAAAAAAAAATATAATATAACAAAGGAAGCATGCGTGAGTTGTAGCAAGTTGGGAGGTGGATGAAATGTGTATGATTATGTACAATGTGCGTGCGTGAGTCTTAGTGTTGCAGCATATAAAAAGAAAAAAAAAAGAAAAGAAGAAAAGGGAATTGAACGGTATAGGATGTATTGTGTTGTTAGCAACCGAACTTATTTTTCTTTTCGTTGTGTGCAGAAACACCCGTTTGAGCGTCTTTTGCAACATCGCCAATCTTCAGCTTTTGTTCTTTCCTCCTTCTTCGGTAAGCGCATTTATATAAATTTATAAATTATATACAATGTTCATTGTATTAATATCGTTTCCTTTTTGTCGATATTACAGTGTTCGTTGTTCGTGCTGTACCGACTTTTTTCTGCTTCTTCGTGCTTCGCCGTCAATTTTCTTATCCACGGAAGGTGAATTAATTTTCACGACTATATTCTTATGCTAGTTTGAATTGATAAATGATTGCTATGTGATGTTGAATTGGATGTAAATTGTTATTGTTAAGTGATAAATTAATTGCAAGTAAAATTGGATATAGGATGATTAACGATTTAAAAAGAATTATATATGTCGAATTTTGATTGTTAACTTGACCCCTTTATATATGATGAATATTGATTAATTCAATTGACCCTTTACGTTGACACGTAGAATTTGATAAATGTCACTTTGGACTATTGAACGTATTAAATTAACTGCTGTAATTGAAATTGAACGACAAGTGAAACTGAATTATTATAATCTTTAATCTACTTGAAATGATAGAGTAGATTCTAGAAATAGTTATATCAATTGGCGTAAATAACAAACGCGAATTAATACGATTATCTCGGGATTATTTGAAATTGTTGAATTGTTGTGAATGGATGCTATTGCTTGTTTATTTACTTTGACACCATCCCAGCTATCACACTGCAAGTTCCCTTTGTATGTTTTGATTTTGAATTTAAATGGAATCGGGTTGAAATGATAAATACCCAAACAATTTGACTTAGGATAGAAAATTTAAAATAAAACCCGATTGGTCAAATGTTTTGATTTAAATAAAAATAAAGTTTTATTTAACGAATAAAAATGTTTTGAATAATTTGGAACTTAAATTGGAATAAATGTAAATGTGAATATCTGAATTTGGAATGAATATTAAAGTAGTAATTGACAAAGGAATATTGTTTAAAATTTAATTATTTAATAATTAAATTTAGAATTAGTTGAAAATAAATTTGAAATTTATTAATAATTAAGTTTTGAAATTATTAATAAATTAACTTTTGAAATTATTAATAGTTAAGTGTGAAATTGTTAATAACGTAGTTTGAAATAATTAATAATTGAAAATTTGAATTTATTAACAATTAAGTTGAAATTATTAATGAATGAGTTTGAAAAATTAAAAATTAAGATTTGGAATTTATTGAAATTTTGATGAGATCAAATTTTAAATTAAATTGAATTGAATATCTTTATTAAGAAAATTGAAATTTTGAACAAGTGGGAATAAGTTTTAACTAAGTTTGAAATTGAAAGAAATATCTTTGATAAGAAATTGAATGCGCTTTGTCGAAACAAATGGAAGAATTGTAATTTAAAGAATTGGACTTGATAAGTGTAAATTGTAAATAAGTTGTAAACCTTGATAATGTAATCGAACTTAAATGTAACGAAATGAATTAGAAATTGAATTGAAATTGATTGATGTTAAATTAATCTAATGAATATCGAATGAAAGCGATAATTGATTTAAATCGTTTTGAACGTAAATTTAGTTAAACAATTTTGGAATGAACTTATATACGAAATGAAATGAATATTGAAATTGTTTAATTGAAACTTTGAAGTTGAAATATAGAAATGTTGAAATTGAAATTGGAAAGTTATGAAACGTAATTTTGGAAATTGATTTCAAAGACTAACGAATTGTCGATTTACGAATTTAAATTGAAATGGTTTTGAAATATAATAACGACCAATCGGTGTTATAATCACGAAAGGTTATTAAAGGAACCGGAGTCGGTTTGGGACATACTCACTGTCTAAACCGGAAACCACTTTAATAACTATACGCGAAGTGATGATCCAGAATGAAGTGGTTGGATTGGCGAACGTTGATGATTGAAGAAAGTGAACGATAATGGATAGCCTTGACACTTGTGTCAAATTGGAAATGACTAAAACAGGAGCTGTGCCGGGCCAATGGAGGATTAGCTACCTCAAGTGGACACACTTCTTCGTAAACTATTCTCTTACTTTGTGATTGATTGGTGCGCACCCTTGAATTGGGAGTGTTGTCTCACGGTGTTGCGGGCGCTGCGGCGTTGCGTTCTCACCAGCCCGGATCAGGCGAACGGTAGTATCACTATCTTGGGTATAGCCTCATGTGCCTTGTCATACTTGTATTCCATTTATGCGCGACCACTACGACTTTGATTTGTACCTTTAGTATATGGATTGCCCTCTGGTGACTTCCGGTTTTGGGGAAACTACGGTCTTGTATATGCTTTTGGGAATATAAATGTGTTAAGGGTGGAATGGGCCATGACTTAACACTATTTTGATACCTTTATTATTACTGATAGACATTATCTACTTATCGTACTCTACTATATATAGATAGTTTATCGGATCCTGAAAGATGCTTATTCCAATCATCTTTGAGTTATTGTTATTTCAAAATTTCTAACCATTATTATCTGTATAAGAATGTATGTCCTGATTCGAGTGTTTGTTTGTGCATATGCTCGGATCAGACTGAGGATTGCTGCTGCTGCTTATTTGGAGCTGAAGACTTGAAGACTATCTTATCTTTATCAGTATTGTTCTTTCCTTTTGGACATCTCTGTTGTTGTATTTCTTTTACTTGAGACATTGTTGTATTTTCTTAGTAGCTTCATGAACTACTATTATGACATTGTTGTAATTCCGCTGCACTATTCTGTTATGTTATATTTTCTGTGATTCTGTGATGATTCTCATTTATATAATTATACTCCATTTATGATTCGTGTTTTGTACTATTTAAGTTGACATGTGTGGATTATTGTCAATTTAAATGGTCCAAATATACGGGTTGTTACAGTTGGTATCAGAGCTTTGGTTCCCGATAACCTTAGCCTGTGGAGTTTAAAGCTCATTAGAGATAGGGTAAACATACCCTAGAATGAGGAGAATCATTTCAGAATCCACCTTCTTGATTCATCTTTCTTATTGAATTCGTTGAATAGAATTTCCTTAAGTTCTATAAATTTCTATCTTTGATTCTAAATCACTTTTGGTATTCCAGGATGGCTACCAGAAGAAATGTTAGAGGCAGGGGTGGAAATGCTCCTGGTCCACATGCTCCAGCTCCCGCAGTCCGATTCTCCACTCTTAGCAAGGAGTATACTCAGCTTGGAGGAGTCAAATTTACTGGCTCCGAAAGTATTATCGAAGCACAACAATGGCTAAAGAGTTTGGAGAGGATCTTTTCTGGCTTAGAGATCGCAGATGCTCAGAAGCGCAAGTTGGCCGCTTGGCAGCTGCAGGATGCTGCTCAAGATTGGTGGGAATCAGTCACTTCTCGAACTGATGAGGAAACTATCACATGGACCCAGTTTAGGTAGCAATCTATCTAAATTCCTACTAAATAAAATTTCTATCTTATCTCGTCATAATTTTGATTCGTTTCATATCACGTGAAATAGGGATTCTTTCATGGCTCAGTGGATGCCAGCTGCTGGGAAGGCCCAACTCTACCGGTCTTTCATGGATCTCAAGCAGGGCAGCATGACCTTTACTGAGTACGAAAGGAGGTTTAACGAACTCTCCAAGTTCGGACCTGGCCTGATTGACACACCTCTACTGAAGAACGAGAAGTTCATACATGGCGCACGCCCAGAGTATTACGAGCTCCTCACCGCTCATGTCCATGGAACTTTCACTGAGTTGATGGATTTCGCTCTTCGATACGAGGGAAAGCCTAAAGGAACATCTGTCCCCAAAGCTCCAGTTACTCAGACACCAGCTAATCAGTCGGGAAAGAGGAAGCAAAATTTTGAGCAACAGAAGAAGAATTGGCAGCAGAAATCTGGGATTGGCTATTCTCAGAAGAAGCCTATTGACATATCCTCCATCACTTGTTTCAAGTGCGACCAGAGGGGTCACTACGCCAACAGCTGTCCAACATCTGCCGGTGCCGCTGTTCCGCCTCCTCAGAATACTAGGAACGACCTCTGTCACGTATGTCTGCAGCCAGGCCATTTCAAGAAGGATTGTCCCATGTACAAAAAGGGAAAGACGGCCGGGGTTTTTGCTATGACTTCTTCAGCTCATGATCCACCTACCCCACCTGCTCCTACTGATGACCAAGGTACATTACAGAGTATTTTTATGTTGCATACTTTACCAGTTAAAGTTCTATTTGATACCGGAGCAACACATAGTTTCATATCTATTGATTTGTGCAATAAACTTGGTTTGGAACCCATTCTTTCATCTACCTTCTTATGTGTATCAAACCCTATTGGAGGGCCCGCTAACCTTAAAAGGGTTTGTAAATATGTCACTCTTATGCATGGCATTCACCACTTCACTTGGGATTTCTATGTCCTTGGATTCGAAGCATTCGATATACTATTAGGCATTGATTGGCTACGGAAGTTCGAAGCCAATATCTCATGCAAAGCTCGAACAGTCTCTCTCATCGATAACCAGGGTATGTCTTTGGTTATAGAAGGCAAATCACCTCAAGAATATGCTGGGAGTTTTATATTTTCACTTGACTCCCATCCAAATGAACTAAGCTCTACTCCAGTGGTCCAATCCTTTTCTGATGTATTTGGAGAAGTCAATTCTCTACCACCACCGCGGGAAATCGAATTCCGCATTGACCTTATTCCTGGTGCCCGACCAGTAGTTCTCCCTCCTCGGAGAATGGCTCCTAAAGAAAAAGCTGAACTGAATGCTCAAATTGAAGACTTATTTTCTAAAGGCTTGATTCGACGAAGTCATTCAGAATGGGGTGCTGCAGTAGTGTTCGTCACAAAATCGGATGGTTCCCTCAGAATGTGTGTGGACTATAGAGAGCTGAACAAACTCACACACAAGAACAGATATCCGATGCCCCGCATCAACGATCTATTCGACCAGCTTCATGGAGCTAAAGTATTTTCTCAACTCGATCTGGCTACTGGCTTTCACCAACTCAGAATTGCCGAGGAGAGTATTCCTAAGACAGCATTCCGCACTGAGACTGGTTTCTTTGAATGGCTGGTTATGCCGTTCGGTCTTACTAATGCCCCAGCTTATTTCGTCGATTTGATGAATAGAGTTTTCCGGGATGTTCTTAACAAGTTTGTTCTTGTTTTCATCGATGACATTCTCGTCTTCTCTAAGGATGAAGAAGAACATAGGACACATTTGGCTTTTGTTCTTGAAACTCTACGCAGTCATCAGCTTAAAGCCAAGTTTTCAAAATGTCACTTTTGGAAGGATGAAGTTCGATTTCTTGGCCATATTGTTTCAGAGAATGGGATTTCGGTCGATCTAGCTAAGATCGCCGTAATCAATGTAAGTTCTATTCTTACTTATCAATTCTATCAAAACAGCTTATCAATTTCTTAATTCGAATCGTTGGAATTTGCAGGAATGGGAGACTCCCAAAACTCCTACAGATATCCGCAGTTTCTTGGGTTTGGCCGGCTATTACCGCAGATTCATAGAAAACTTTGCCCGTATTGCCGCACCACTTACCGCACTGACCAGAAAGAATGTGAAATTTATTTGGAGCGAGAAGTGCGAAGCAGCTTTCAATGAGATGAAGCGAAAGTTGACATCTGCCCCGGTTCTTACAGTTATTGATGGTAGCGAAGGATTGACCGTCTATACAGATGCTTGTCGAGATGGACTTGGTGCAGTTTTAATGCAGAAAGGAAAGGTTATTGCCTATGCTGGTCGTCAGTTAAAGACCCATGAAACAAACTACGCAACCCACGATTTAGAGCTTCTTGCGGTTGTATTTGCTCTTAAGCTATGGAGGCACTATCTATTGGGAACAAAATTCGAGTTATTCACTGACCATAAGTCATTGAGGTATATCTTCTCGCAAAAGGACTTGAACCAGAGGCAAGTCCGATGGCTCGAATTTCTAGCTGCATATGATCTTGATATTAACTACACTCCGGGGAAAGCTAATGCCGTAGCCGATGCTTTGAGCAGAAACCAAGCTATGATATGTTGTAATCTTGTTGAAGGAATGTTATTCCAGCTTTCCGTCTCCCCAGCTCTTGTGGATCGTATTATAGCCAAACAATACGAGGACACTTTGCTATATCGCATGAAAGAAATAGTTCTTGGCAGAGTTGAAAATGCTGATAATAAAGTGGGTGCACATGTTGATAGTAATGGAATCTTGAGGATTGATAATCGAATTTGTGTTCCTAATGTTGATGGTCTTAGACAGGAAGTACTGCGAGAAAATCATAAGTCTTCGCTTTCATTTCATCCAGGTGTCACTAAAATGTACTAGAATATGAAGAAACAATATTGGTGGAGTGGGATGAAGCGCGATATTTCTATCTATGTTAGCAGGTGCACCACTTGCCAACAAGTTAAAGCTGATCACAGGAAGACACCAGGATTGCTTCAACCTCTTGAGATCCCAGGTTGGAAATGGGAGCAGATTTCTATGGACTTTATTGATGGGCTACCAAGGACTAGAAAGGGTAACGAAAGCATATGGGTGATCGTCGACAGACTGACAAAGTCCGCTCACTTTATCCCAGTCAAGACCACTCGTACAGCTTCGAGTTTGGCCGAGATATACATGAGGGAAGTTGTTAAACTTCATGGTGTACCATCTAGTATTGTATGCGATCGAGATCCTATTTTCACCAGTAAATTCTGGAAGGCATTTCAGGATACTTTGGGCACCAAACTGAATCTGAGCACAGCATATCATCCTCAGACAGATGGCCAAACTGAGAGGGTGAATCAGATTTTGGAAGATCTTCTCCGTGCTTGTATTATTGACTTTGGTGGATCTTGGGAAGACCATCTTCACTTGGTAGAATTCACTTATAATAATAGTTACCAGGTAAAGAATTTGAATTTCAAATTTGAATAAGTATATTTGAATTTGAATTAATTATCCTTTATCAACCAGGCAAGCATTGGTATGGCACCGTTCGAAGCCTTATATGGACGGCCGTGCAAATCACCAGCTTGTTGGATCGAGTCTGGAGATCGATTAGTACTTGGACCAGAAATGATTATGGAAGCTTCTGAAAAAGTCGAAGAAATCAGGGAGAAGATAAAGACGGCACAAGATAGACAGAAAAGCTATGCTGACAAAAGGAGAAGAGATCTCGAATTCAGTATAGGAGACAAAGTATTTCTGAAAGTGTCGCCTCTGAAGAATATTGTTCGATTTGGAAGGAAGGGAAAGCTAGCTCCCAGATTTGTTGGTCCGTTTGAGATTACAGAAAGAGTTGGAACATTGGCATATAGAGTTGCATTACCAGAGAAGTTCGCTGGTGTTCACAACGTGTTCCACGTCTCACATCTTCGCAAGGTTGTACACGATCCATCTACAACCATTCCCACTACTCAGTTGGATGAGATAGTTATTGAGCCAGACTTGACTATTGAGCGAAAGCCACTTCGGATAGTTGATCGTGAGACAAAGCAACTCAGAAGGAAGTCGGTGAATCTCGTCAAAGTACAGTGGAGCACAGATGAGCGAGATTGCACGTGGGAAACCGAAGATAGTATTCGGGATTCAAACCCCGAACTATTAATTTCAGGTATTATTCAAATTTCTCGAAACCTATCTTGACTTTCCTACTTATTTCATTTCTACTTCACTCGTCTCGTTCCTTTTCGAGGACGAAAAGTTTTGAGTGGGGGAGATTGTAACGACCCTAAATTTCAGACCCGATTTAAAATTTTAAATTCTTCGTTCAATAAAAATTTTGAAATTTTAAACGATCTCAATTTACGCCCAAACTTTATTTGTGACATACGTCTAGTTAGATATGGACATAGAAAAAGTTTCGTCGAAAAATATTACAGTAAAGTCCGTTCGCGTTTTACTGTATATCAGTCCATATAAAGCTGCGTAAAATTTATCTTCCAAATCCAAATATTTTTACACAGTCCGCTTGTAAAAATTATTCTGATCAAGATTTTATGATTCGTTTCGTCTAAAACTGTCATCGCCTGCTCCGTTTATATTATTTTGTAAAACGCACAACTTAAGCGGCGTAAATGCAAATTTTATAAAATCGTCGTATCACCAATATTTTTATACCGTTGTGATCGCGTCGTCGCGCTGATCAAAACGGTATACTTATTCGTGTTAATCGGAATCAGTCGAAAAGCGTCACGTTAAAATTGACTGTTCCGGACAGACCGGTTAATAATACTCAGTCCAAATTTTAGCCCGTTTGCAAAAGAAGGGTTGAAAATAAAATCAGCCGTTGCATTTATGAGATAGTTGGAAGGTTGGAGTTGCTTGGGAAAAGTATGAACGTCTGGGAATTTAAAGAGAAGTTTTTGAAAATGAAAACGTCACGGTTGGAAACTCAATGCAACCTATCACGGTACTTAAATTAGTAAATAAGGGACAATTCATTTCTTTCTTCATCACACTGTTTCTATTCTCCTTTATTATCTGTACAATATTCCTCCATCCCACTTTCTGCTTCTCATCTTCACTTCTCTACTCGTACATCAGGTATCTACTTATCCACACTTCCCTCTCCATCTTTCTTTCTTCTTCGAATTAGTGTTCACAGCAAATAAAAGAATAGAGAAACAAGTGGGGAAAAGGGGCAACTCACGTCACCTTCCCACTCACCAAAGAACGCACGCCCACCGTCCCCGGCCAACCACCACCAGCGAGCCCACCACGTTGCGATCCCCTGACCCACCTCCCAGTCGAACCCGCCTGACACACTGCCACCCACCGCTGCTAGCCACCAGCCACCACCCAGACGCCAAAGCCACCCTGCCGAAACCTTTCACCCCGTGCCAAGCCCAGCCAACCGCCGCCAGAAACCTATCCCCACGTCACGCCACCAACCAGCCTCCAATACTCACCACGTCCCCACTCTCCAGACACCGTACCACCCAACCTTCCCTTCCCAGTCGTGTGTGTTTGTATGGTGTGACGTGTGTGTTTGTATGGTGTGCGTGTGTTCTAAAAAAAAATATAATATAACAAAGGAAGCATGCGTGAGTTGTAGCAAGTTGGGAGGTGGATGAAATGTGTATGATTATGTACAATGTGCGTGCGTGAGTCTTAGTGTTGCAGCATATAAAAAGAAAAAAAAAAGAAAAGAAGAAAAGGGAATTGAACGGTATAGGATGTATTGTGTTGTTAGCAACCGAACTTATTTTTCTTTTCGTTGTGTGCAGAAACACCCGTTTGAGCGTCTTTTGCAGCATCGCCAATCTTCAGCTTTTGTTCTTTCCTCCTTCTTCGGTAAGCGCATTTATATAAATTTATAAATTATATACAATGTTCATTGTATTAATATCGTTTCCTTTTTGTCGATATTACAGTGTTCGTTGTTCGTGCTGTACCGACTTTTTTCTGCTTCTTCGTGCTTCGCCGTCAATTTTCTTATCCACGGAAGGTGAATTAATTTTCACGACTATATTCTTATGCTAGTTTGAATTGATAAATGATTGCTATGTGATGTTGAATTGGATGTAAATTGTTATTGTTAAGTGATAAATTAATTGCAAGTAAAATTGGATATAGGATGATTAACGATTTAAAAAGAATTATATATGTCGAATTTTGATTGTTAACTTGACCCCTTTATATATGATGAATATTGATTAATTCAATTGACCCTTTAAGTTGACACGTAGAATTTGATAAATGTCACTTTGGACTATTGAACGTATTAAATTAACTGCTGTAATTGAAATTGAACGACAAGTGAAACTGAATTATTATAATCTTTAATCTACTTGAAATGATAGAGTAGATTCTAGAAATAGTTATATTAATTGGCGTAAATAACAAACGCGAATTAATACGATTATCTCGGGATTATTTGAAATTGTTGAATTGTTGTGAATGGATGCTATTGCTTGTTTATTTACTTTGACACCATCCCAGCTATCACACTGCAAGTTCCCTTTGTATGTTTTGATTTTGAATTTAAATGGAATCGGGTTGAAATGATAAATACCCAAACAATTTGACTTAGGATAGAAAATTTAAAATAAAACCCGATTGGTCAAATGTTTTGATTTAAATAAAAATAAAGTTTTATTTGACGAATAAAAATGTTTTGAATAATTTGGAATTTAAATTGGAATAAATGTAAATGTGAATATCTGAATTTGGAATGAATATTAAAGTAGTAATTGACAAAGGAATATTGTTTAAAATTTAATTATTTAATAATTAAATTTAGAATTAGTTGAAAATAAATTTGAAATTTATTAATAATTAAGTTTTGAAATTATTAATAAATTAACTTTTGAAATTATTAATAGTTAAGTGTGAAATTGTTAATAACGTAGTTTGAAATAATTAATAATTGAAAATTTGAATTTATTAACAATTAAGTTGAAATTATTAATGAATGAGTTTGAAAAATTAAAAATTAAGATTTGGAATTTATTGAAATTTTGATGAGATCAAATTTTAAATTAAATTGAATTGAATATCTTTATTAAGAAAATTGAAATTTTGAACAAGTGGGAATAAGTTTTAACTAAGTTTGAAATTGAAAGAAATATCTTTGATAAGAAATTGAATGCGCTTTGTCGAAACAAATGGAAGAATTGTAATTTAAAGAATTGGACTTGATAAGTGTAAATTGTAAATAAGTTGTAAACCTTGATAATGTAATCGAACTTAAATGTAACGAAATGAATTAGAAATTGAATTGAAATTGATTAATGTTAAATTAATCTAATGAATATCGAATGAAAGCGATAATTGATTTAAATCGTTTTGAACGTAAATTTAGTTAAACAATTTTGGAATGAACTTATATACGAAATGAAATGAATATTGAAATTGTTTAATTGAAACTTTGAAGTTGAAATATAGAAATGTTGAAATTGAAATTGGAAAGTTATGAAACGTAATTTTGGAAATTGATTTCAAAGACTAACGAATTGTCGATTTACGAATTTAAATTGAAATGGTTTTGAAATATAATAACGACCAATCGGTGTTATAATCACGAAAGGTTATTAAAGGAACCGGAGTCGGTTTGGGACATACTCACTGTCTAAACCGGAAACCACTTTAATAACTATACGCGAAGTGATGATCCAGAATGAAGTGGTTGGATTGGCGAACGTTGATGATTGAAGAAAGTGAACGATAATGGATAGCCTTGACACTTGTGTCAAATTGGAAATGACTAAAACAGGAGCTGTGCCGGGCCAATGGAGGATTAGCTACCTCAAGTGGACACACTTCTTCGTAAACTATTCTCTTACTTTGTGATTGATTGGTGCGCACCCTTGAATTGGGAGTGTTGTCTCACGGTGTTGCGGGCGCTGCGGCGTTGCGTTCTCACCAGCCCGGATCAGGCGAACGGTAGTATCACTATCTTGGGTATAGCCTCATGTGCCTTGTCATACTTGTATTCCATTTATGCGCGACCACTACGACTTTGATTTGTACCTTTAGTATATGGATTGCCCTCTGGTGACTTCCGGTTTTGGGGAAACTACGGTCTTGTATATGCTTTTGGGAATATAAATGTGTTAAGGGTGGAATGGGCCATGACTTAACACTATTTTGATACCTTTATTATTACTGATAGACATTATCTACTTATCGTACTCTACTATATATAGATAGTTTATCGGATCCTGAAAGATGCTTATTCCAATCATCTTTGAGTTATTGTTATTTCAAAATTTCTAACCATTATTATCTGTATAAGAATGTATGTCCTGATTCGAGTGTTTGTTTGTGCATATGCTCGGATCAGACTGAGGATTGCTGCTGCTGCTTATTTGGAGCTGAAGACTTGAAGACTATCTTATCTTTATCAGTATTGTTCTTTCCTTTTGGACATCTCTGTTGTTGTATTTCTTTTACTTGAGACATTGTTGTATTTTCTTAGTAGCTTCATGAACTACTATTATGACATTGTTGTAATTCCGCTGCACTATTCTGTTATGTTATATTTTCTGTGATTCTGTGATGATTCTCATTTATATAATTATACTCCATTTATGATTCGTGTTTTGTACTATTTAAGTTGACATGTGTGGATTATTGTCAATTTAAATGGTCCAAATATACGGGTTGTTACAATTTCGTCCTCGAAATTTCCAAGAAGACACAAAGATAGATGAAGAATGTTTCATCCAATCAAACTGAACATCTATTCTGCATTTGGTTTACCAAATCAGAATATCGATAACAGATATAAGAACGAATCTGTTTGACACTTCACAAGATACTCGGGTTATCCAGATCTACGAAATATACAATAGCATCGGTCAGTTCGAAGGGGTAACTAACCATTCGTAGAATATATCCGAACCCAAAGAAATAGATAGATATATGGATACAATTTCAAAACTTTTAGTTTAGAAACTAAATTATACCTATCAACCATAGCAACCAAAGCAACAATTCATCCAAACAACAATTTTGGCCTATTTGGAGTTTATGTCCCATATTGATATCGAATCTCTTTCTGGATCGACCAGAAACTCTCGAAGAATTGAGAAGAGATGACGAACAAAAGAGATTGATAGAGAAAAGATTATTTCCTTGTTGTTACAGAGTATCAACCATTTATAGTCGTATTCCCCTGTCCCCTATCTCATCCTCTTCTTACACTCATACTTACTATCAGTGGATAGCAAGAGAATTACTGAGGCATACGGACGGATATCTGAGAAATTACTCATTCTAGGGTATACTTCACCCTATCTCTAATGAGCTACTTAACGTGTTATACTCCTGAGCTAAAGTTCAACCTTAGCTCTGATACCACATGTAACGACTCGAATTTTCGCGTTCGAAAATCAACATCCGTACTTCACCTTGTACTCGAATGCCGTAGATTCGACCGTTCAAATCCGATTCGCCGGAGCTTATAACACAGTTAAGTAAACAACACAGCGGAATAAAGAGAAATAAATGATATCATATACAACTCCAATGAATACAATATCCAGTATGATATACAACAATGATATCAATATGATACAACAATATCAGAGATAACAAAAATGATACAGCGGAAGAGAAAATAGATAACACCAGCAGTGGATAGAATACCTCCAATAGAATGCTCCAAGATAAGCAACGTCAGTCCATGAACTCCAAGAACTGAACTAGCTCCAGATAATCTACTAAACCTGAATATCTGAAAAACCCAACTCTAGACTGCCCGTGTGGAAAATTGTGGGCACCTAGAGTTTAGGAAGGGAACAATAAACTCCGGATCAGTCATGGGACTGGTGTGAGCAACAAAAACAGTTTATCTTTAAAACAAGCACAAAGGCTTTTAAACATTGAAATCCGCAATGCTTTTCGAAAATGAAACTACCATAAGGCCTCCCGCCACACACACAATGCAATCGCAGAATTGGAGGAGATTTCTCCTTAGGATAGTCAAACATGCTTACTACGCAAAAGAAAAACTCTTTTGATATTATTACTAGTGCATAGTGTGAAAACATTTCGAAAATATAATATTAATCTTAGCCAACATACAACCATTGTTGTATGTCTACTATAGCTACTACGTTCAATAGCAGGTTACCGCCACATTCCATAGCAGGTAATACAACTAAAAATCGTACATAGTTCGTATTGTTTCTTTGGATTTCCAACAAATGATCAGGCTAAGGAACTTCCTTATCGAAATAGAAACGCCTCTGGAAAGACGCCCCGGATCCTAACCGGATCTCCGCAAACAAAAGGCCGACGCTACCTCACGCTGTACAGCTGTAACTAGGTAACTAACACACTGACGCTACCTCACGCTGTAAGCTGTAACTAGGTAACTAACACACGAGTCATGTCATCCCCCGGTCGTTACCGACCTTTATCCGCGGTACCTCAATCATAAAGCAACATCACAAAGTGATAAATGTATAGTGTCCACACGAGTTAAGTATCTGGGCTCCATACCATGATACCACCCTTTATCCAGAAGGAAATGACATGCCCTAGGGGCGCTACCCCTACAAACCTTTGTCGCAAACATTCCTGTTTCGACCATTACCGGGTTGTGAGGCTCGATGAAGTCTCGTCCACAAAGCAACGCTTTTCCACAAAGCCACGCTTTTTCACAAAGCCACGCTTTTTCTCAAAGCAACGCATCATCAGCACTTCGTATGCCACATTACCAAATTGGGAATGTATCACTAGTAACCATCAACTACATAACCTCTGAGCTCGTACGTCTCAGAGAAGGGTGTTAAGCTAAGAGAATAAATTCTCCGCCACCAACAGAAATGTATTTGATAGAAACCAGCTTTACATCTCAAAGTGTAACGTCAGACACACATCCATACAAGTCTGTTCCGGGTTCGAACAGAACCGAAGGCACTTCCGAAGAAGCCCTTGCAATCCGGGTATTCACAATCCTGATCGGACTTCCCATCACTTAGGAAATCTCTATACCGTAGCTACTCAGTGCAGAGACAATCGATAGGTCATCCTATCGCTCTCGCAAATACCCGGTCTTCATCACCGGTCTTCAAATGCTATCCATATCGTCGTATAACTATTCGGAATGGGTTATATGACACAAAGGTCCTTTCCCGGCTAAACCGAATAACGAGCGCAATTAAAAATCATATGGATACTGGGGTCTCAGTTAAATCACAGCTTAAAGCCCAAAAACTTTTCATTCGAATGGTAAAACAAATTACCATTTCCAATCTTTTAAACAAAAAGATTCAATTTAAAAACCTTCAACGGTTTAAACAATTTCCACACTTTTAATCTTTTAAACGAAAAGATTTATTTCACAAAGTTAACCCCATTCACAAAGATCCATTCATGGATTTCAAAACAATTTTCATTTTAATTGAATTATCTCGTTAAATCTTCAAATCAAGGTTTAACTTATAGCTTTCAAAACTAGTTTCCAAAGATTCATTCATAGCCTTGCAAAACAATTCCATTTCAAGTTAGATTAACTCATCCGGTCTTTGAAATCAAAGACTCATTTCATAGTTTTCAAAACATTTCAATTCTATTTCAAACTTGAAACCATTCAACACAATTTGGAAATTCATTACTTTTGTGAAAGCTTTTACTATTTGAAAACAAATAGTTTCGTTTTCAGAAAAATCCAGTTACATTTACACGAGTTAAAACCCTTGAATTAAATTCAAGTTCCCAAATCAATACCTTTAAAATGGTTTAACCCATATATAACTTGTACAGCATCTTTAATCCCTCGTTTCAAATCATAGGATTCAATTTCAAACTTGAATTCAAATTTAAATCAAATTATTTAAATTTTCAAAACTCGATTAAGTTATTCAAAATAACTTTTATTCTTTGAAATCCCATTTCAAAATCTTTTCACTTTAAACCCAAATTTCCAATTTCAAAATCAATTGAAATTAAAATTTCAATTTCAAAAACATCAAAATTAAATTATCTGTGACTTAACCGATTTCCACGTGAAATCCATATTTGTGTGTGTAAAAGTGTAGTCCAGGGGTTTCACACAATGGTGCACAACATCAATCATCACAGATATATCGATAAGCGGTATAATCCATAACGCTTATCTTCATTCACAGGTTCATAGATAAAGTAAATTTATCAGTCACAAAGATTCATCATTACAATTCGATGTGGGTTTCGGATAACCAACTGGAATCCGACTCCCTGTCGCATCGAAATTCAAATGTCGTTTACGGGTCAAGGGTTTCATATTCACAGTAATATATCACAGAAACAGAAATCATAGATATATATATCGCAGATAATCAATTACAGATCACAACATAAATCAGGATATATCACAAAGCATCATATATCAGGGATATCAAACAATTCAACATTCACTAGAATCCAAACATCCATAAGTAAGATAAATTAATATCTGATTATAATTAATTTATACCAGATTAATTACTTATGAATGAATTACAAATCTTGGTTAATTAATCATTAATTGCAAACCATTTCTATTAATTAACCTTAATTAATAAATCAACCCCCCTTAAATCATTAAATAATTAACTTTTAATTAATCAAAATATTCAAAATTAATTACAATAAGTGATAAATCCTTAATTACTTTCGTTAAGTAATCATCCTTTAATGAATCTCATTAATCAATCATCAATCATCTTTTAACAAATAAACCGGCTTAAACTTTAAAGTAGTTCAACAATTTAAATTTAAAACTTAGATTTAAACTTATTTCAAATTTCTATTTTACCATTTTAAACTTTCAGTTTAAGTTCAAAACTCAATATACCTTTACACTTAAAAGTCGTTAAAACCAAATTTAACTTAATAAACTTGATTAAATTTTTTTAACTTAAAAACTGTTTTGCATAAAATTCTCAAACCCGGGCCAATCCCCTAGTTACCCCGAGACCTGCTCTTAGTCACGCGCGAGAAAATCTCATTTTTGCTTAACACTTAACACTTGAAACAGAACCATTTATACCTGAGGAAACCAAGTGTTAATCGAACAAATACCCGAGTTCTAACACTAGAATACACGGAACAACTCATGAGTTTCCCCTACCTTAACTGCTTCGAGCCTATCACGAAGAACACTCGAACTCGGCACGAGATAAAGCCTTCTTCCCCAAACACAAAAGTCACTGATACACATTGATACGTGTGCATATGCACACGAGCTTCAGCGACTTCCGATCATCACCATCAGCGTCGACCAGTCGACAACCATCCCCTCTAACGCCACGACCCCCCAGCAACTTGAGTTTAACTGGAAATCGAGATCGAGCATCTTAGCAACAATCTGGAACCCAAAACGACCAACCCAAATCACCACGTAATCACCTTGCACCGCCGCCTCAGGCCATCAGAGGCCATGCCACCGCCACCAAAGCCACTTCATTCAACAACGCAACGCTTAGCCCAACTCCGATGCAGTCCGATGCAGTGTGCTTGACGCAATCTTCCCCCAAACCCGATGTTCAAAAAAACGAACCCTAAACCCTATAACCTCACCGTGCTTCCACCATGGTTATTAATAAATTCAATGAGTATTTTTCCCATTATTCTCGAACTACGAGCTTTCTCTGACAAAAATCTCAAGCCCCAATTTGGCCTCAATCGACGGCTATTGACCGAAGAACGTTTTTCGTTCACCTCGCGATTTCACTAAACCTACTTGCTTAAAAATCACGAGACTTATGTTAAAATTCATCAATTGGTGAGATAAAGTCAGTTGTGTAATCAAATCTTAAAATTAGAATATTCGAATTTTTGATATTCTTAAAAACCTACTGCCTTTTCCTAAATTCCAGAAGATGATTTAACTTATTTTACTAAACAATATTTTTCCTGCTTGAGTCTTGACTAAACAAGTGTATTTCGTTTAGATTCTTAAACTTAACAGGAATCAGCGAGATGGGTAACTTGAAAATTTTGAAAACTGGAAATTGACAGAGAAGCATTTTGAGCCTATAACATTTTGAATTTTCATACTGTAAATTATTTTTTTCCTCTTCTTGAACTATTTTAAAAATATGATTCTTACTCAAATACACTCTTTTGTATTTAAACCCAAGCTTTATAATGATCAAAACATGAGGGATTGAATTTTTCTTTCTATTCATTTCATACTGAACTCAAAGAACAGAGGAGGGAAATCAATTCACAGAACTTCAAATGTTTAACAGCATGAATTAATTATCACAGCAACTCAATCTAACATGGTTGTAGATAAATTATGTTTGGGTATGAAGGATAACTTGTTTACTCACTGGTAAAAGATATAAAGAAGGCTAGTTTTAAAAGAAAGTTTGCTCACCGTGATATAGGAATGAACAGAGCTTATTCTTTGAACCAGGTTTTGAAAATTGTAAGCTGAAACCTTTCTTTGATTCTCTTGTTTTCTTCGATTGCTTTGATGCTTTTATTTGAGATGTTTATTTGTTTACAAGTGATATTATCTCAGTTTGAAATGAACGAACTGAATTGAGACAGTTGATATATGGAATAAAGTATGCAGGTTGATGATGATATTTGTACAAGGTAAGGTATATTTTTATTGGTTTGTACAATGCACATCAGAGATTTTTCTCATTTTTCTTTGTTTGATAAACAAGATTTCGGCTGATGTACATCTTGCTTTGGT
The DNA here is from genome assembly GCA_030737815.1 of Allium fistulosum. Classification (NCBI taxonomy): domain Eukaryota; kingdom Viridiplantae; phylum Streptophyta; class Magnoliopsida; order Asparagales; family Amaryllidaceae; genus Allium; species Allium fistulosum. Next base: position 1,358,738,409 of record CM060902.1, on the reverse strand, counting down.
GGCTGAAGATACATGGCATTAATTGCCTTTGTACAAACATATGTTTATTAATTATCTATATGCTAGTATCTTCTACTACAAGCTAATGTATACATATTTATTTTTGTTCACTTTTTCAACTCAATACATCTTTTATATATTTGTTCAAGTGTTCATACTTCAACAGATTTGAAATATATATATTGTTTGTTAACTCGGCTGAAGACAATTTGGTGGCTAAGAGACTTGTATTTATTACTTTGTCTTGCTTCTTTTTCTTTTTAATTCAAATGAATTCCTATAATTATTATGTTGTTAAAATTTTATTAAATGAATTACTTTATATTTTATAACTTATCTTTTATTTATTTCTCATTATTATAGATAAATTTCTAGATTTAATTTGTTATTGGATTTTATCCAATGTATTTCCTTTATCCATCTATCTTATATATCTTCATTCCTTAAACCATTCACTTACAATTTAAATTCGAATCAAAATATATATACATATTTATAATTTCAAATTGACTCATATATACCCAAATATATACACATTCACATATATACACATATATACAATATTTAAATTTTAAATGATTTAACATAGAATTTATTTTAATCCAGAGAAACTCGCATCACTTTATTAATCGATTTCAAAAAAAAAATTTATTCTAAAATTCAATAAATTATCAATTTAAATTTATATGAAATTCGGGGTCGTTACATTATATATATTTAAATTTGAAATTTAAAAGTCAAAGATTGAACAGTTTGACCAGACTTTCCCTTTTAAGTAAAATATTTAAATTATACTAGTTTGAACTATAAATCACTTAATAATCAACATTTATATTTAAAAATGAAATGTTTTTAATAAAACGTGTTTAAACTAATTTAAAATAAAAAAAAAACGTTCAAATTTAAATAATATACAAAAATCTAGGGTTGTTACAATAGTGTAGAAAAATCATTTCGAAAGTATAATATAAATCTTAGCTAGCATAGGCATTTCACGTTATGCCTACTATAGCTACTATTTTTAATAGCAGGTTACCGCCACATTCAATAGCAGGTAATACAACTAAAACCATACAAGTCACATATTGTTTCTTTGGATTTCCAACAAATGGTCAGGCCAAGGAACTTCCCTTTGCCACATAGGTACGCCTCTGGAAAGACGACCCGAGAAATAACCTAACATTACGGTTAGATCTCTGCCAACACAAGGCTGGGTTACCTCTGCAAAAATAGGTAACTACTGACACGCGTATGCCATCCCTAGATCGTAACCGATCTTCCCGAGGATCCTCGATTTCCAACAACCACATATGAATAATAATGCAGCAACAACATAGGTTAAGTATCTGGGCTCCATACCATGATACCACCTCTATCCAGAAGGAATGACATACACTAAGGGGCGCTACTCCCTAGAACCTTGCTGCATCCTTCCTGTTTTGACCATTTCCGGGGTGTGAGGTCCGACGAAGTCTCGTCCACAAAGCCACGCTTTATACAAAAGCTATGCTTTGGGTCAAACAAATGATCAAAGAAATGATCACAAAGATAAATGATCAAACAAATGATCATATCACAAATGATCAAACAATGATCATTACACAGCAACACTCAGCATGCCACGTTACCAAATTGGGAATATATCACTAGTAACCATCAACTACATAACCTCTGAGCTCGTACGTCTCAGAGAAGGGTGTTAAGCTAAGAGAATAAATTCTCCGCCACCAACAGAAATGTATTTGAAAGAAACCAGCTTTATATCTCAATTTGTAACATTAGACATACAACCATACAAGTCTGTTCCGGGATCGAACAGAACCGAAGGCACTTCTCACGAAGCCCTTGCAAATCCGGATAATTTTCTAATCACGTCCGGACTTCCCGCCACTAAGGGTGATAAAACCTCTATATCGGAGATCAGCCGATGTAGAGTAACTCGACGGTAATCCTTCCGTTTTCAAAAATATCCGGTCTTCAACACCGGTCATCAAATGCAATCCATTACGACGTATCACATATTCGGAATGGGTTATACGACCCAAAGGTCCTTTCCCGGCTAACCCGAATAGTGAGCGCTTATTCAAAAATAAGTGTGGCATTCAAATTCATCCAATTCACAACAAATACCCATTCAAGGTAATTATTTAATAGTCGGTTATTTAACTATCAATAAAGATGCGCAACATCATCAGATTCCAAATAATTTTCCAAATTATTTAATTTCCAAAAAATATCTTTACAAGATATATAATTTTCCACACTTAACCATTTGAAACAAATTTGAAATATTCACTTTTCAATTTATCTTTAAAAGATAAAATCTCAAAAATATTTCACTTCATATTGGAAAAGCATTCCCATACTTATTTAATAATAAGTAATTCACAAATCTTATTTATTTTCAACATTTGAAAATATTCGATATACTTAAATCAAAATTTAGTATATATTTCATTCTTTAAGGAAATCATTCTCTTTCACAAATTTTATTTAATTCAAAACGAATGTTACGTAAAACATCGTTACGACAACTCAAAATCACTAGTATAGGGATTCAAAATATAGATAGATATATAAATCCCAATACTACAAAAAAAATTTCCTTTCGGAAACCATTTACTATAACAACAGTGTTATAGTCCACCATTTCCTTATTTCTCGAAAACGTCTATTTCAACAATGAATGTTGAAATCTATGTTTCGATACTTAACACGTTTTAAAACATCTTTTAAAACAATTACTTCATTTTATAATATCGCTTTCCCAAAACATAACCATTTTATTCACCAATGTATTCACTGTCCAAAATCGTGAATATACTTCATTAACCAATTTCAACATTTCTACGCATTTTACTTAAAGAATTATCCACTGTCCAAAATCGTGAATAAAATTTCCATCCAAACTCTCCATTACTACACCTATCATATAATTGACAATTCATTATCCAAAATCGCGAATATATCCCCTTTTATAAACTTCTATGTTTAATTTATCAAATTCAATTGGTTTCGGATTTTATAAAACAACGTTTAAAAATTCCATTTCTATTTATAAAAACTTCAACTTATAAATCTCATTATTAACAAATTCCATTCATATCTCATTTAAATGCCAAAATCCGATTTATAAGATAATAACTTATAAATCTTTTGTTTTACAAAATCTATTCATTTAATAACTTCACAATTTATAAGTCTATAAATTTCGTTCACTTATGAAATCCATTTTTTCCCCATTTTAACACTTATAAAAACTCATTTTATAATTCCAGTATTCTTAGTTTATAAAGTATCAACTTTATACATCTTTTATATAAATCGTTCATAATAATTCAAAAATCCCAGTTTAAAATCAAAATCGTTATTTTTAAACTTCAAAAATGGATCCGATGATGCAACAGCACCAATCATCAATCACGACAATCAAACATCACATATCATCATATGATAACAGAATATATCACAATATCTGTAAATAAATCAATACGGTGAGGAATCCAGTCAGATCCCTCCAACATGTTTCCCTGCATCCACAGATGTTAGCACAATACCAATTCCGCTCCAGTACGGAATATCACGGTATATGGGTTTAATAAATATTATCCGCTATTATGCGGCGCAATAGGGTCTCATCCGCTATACAATGCGGGAAATCAACTCCAATATATACATATTCCAATATATATATTGCTATATACATAAATAATACCAATTCCACTTCAATGTGAAATTATCGCGGTATATGTTTTTAATAAATAACCTCCGCTTACTAACTGCGTATAATGTCTATTTCAATCAACAACAGATAATAATTTATCATCCAAGCATACAATCAACAATTTTAAATCTAACTATTTAAAATTTACATCGAACAATTTCGATTGAGTGAGAAGTTCTCACCTTGATTTTTCCGATAGCAATTTGTAGCGTTTTATTTCGAATAAAATTAAACGGACGTTTAATTTTACTCAAAATTTTCGCTAGCTCAAATAAATTCCAATCCAGCTCCATCGCGTAGTGCTCGTCAATACGAACACAACGCAATTCTTTTCATCCGATTCCGACCTCGTATGAAAGAGTTACACATTTTTAAACATACACGAATTTAAACATATGTTAATTAACATTTTTATTTTATATTAAACCCTACAATTAAATCACGGCCGTTCGTTTCATCTGCTGAGAATCCGGGCCGCTGCCATCTTTTTCCATCTCTCAGTAAAATTCGAACGTCATTGAACCCAAGCCGCCACTAGGGTTTGATTTTTTTCGCCCTCCTCGTCGACATCCAGCGCGATCAAAGACCGCCGCCGCCTTCCCCATCACGTGCGCCTGTGAAGACCCAAATTATTGAGATTAGAATAATTAAAAAAAAGAGAAAACTTTCAAAACCAAACATATATATATATATATATGTAGTCTAGAGATAAATATTGAGAATGAGTTGAAAGTAATAATAGTTGAATTGAGTGAGTCTTATATTCACATGTATACATATACATATATGTATCTTGAATATAAACAGTAATAAGAAATAGAATTTCAGAGGGAAGAGGATATATAACTGAGTGTATATATGGACATATGTTACCATATGTTGTATTTATATATATATGTATATATATACCCAGAAAGAATAAACATAAGATAAGTAAAGAAAGAACACCAGAGTAATTAAGAATATGTATACATTTACATATCAAGAGAAAACATATGGTTTGAGATATTAACTAGAGGTTAATTGATAAAGAGGATATACATGTATATAATACAGTTTAACATAAAGAAAATAAAAATAATTCTGTAAAGAGAAAATTGTTTTCAACAATTAGGTAAGGAAAAAGATGATATATTCTTTGATAAATTAAAATGCTTTAAAAACCAGTTTTATATTAGTTATACATAAGTAAAATTTTGAAAGATAAGCCACATGAAAATAGTGTACAAATGAAACATGCAAATTGCATGTACACAGGGAAAAGCAGTGGATAACTGCTTTTACCAGAAATAGAAACCAGGGGGAAATGGCACATTTAGCCATAACAGCACACACATAATTCTTGAGTGATGTGAGGATAAAATGGGTTTTTCCCTTCAGTAAAACCCTAGTGAAAATGATTTAAATCAAGAAAAGAAGCAGAGGTTTTTCTCTCTGAGGAAAAACAGAAACATATTAAAAAAAAGAAGAAGAACATACACTGTTTGCAAACTTAGGCAATCTCGGGAAAAAGAAGGGAAAGGTGAGTGATTAATCAATCTCATGAGGCTAAGGCATTAAGACCCAAGTTAAGGGCAGCCATTTTATTTCTTTTGTGCTTGATCAACTTGTTTTACTTTCTCTGAAATTAATGAATGCTGAGCATGGTTGGTGTATTGATAGATTTTTGGTTGATGCTTTGATATGCTTCATTTGATTGTTTGATAATAGTAATGCCATGATCTTTGGGATGGATCCAGTATCATAAACTATCAGTTTGTATTTATGATAGTAAGATAAATACAATTTTATTATGAAGTAGGGTAAAATTGAAAGATAAGCCAGGCAGTGTGAACAAAGGTTCATGCTTATGTCTAGTTTGTTTCAAATTAGAAATGAACAATGCAATAAATTATTTATGTGCTGATTTGTTCAGATCTAAGGCTAAAAATGTTTTTGGGGTTTTTCTCTAAAAACCTTACCCTATGTTCACAATAGAATTAAGCATAAGAATTTTTAATGGAACTCTACTGGATTTGTTAAGAGATCATGACATTCTGGAATACAGAAGTATACAAGTGATAAAACAAATTTTGAATGAGACAACTAGAAAGAAAAATGAAATGAAAACATGATTTTTATGAATGAATGTAGGGTCAGTTGAAATCCCTAAGTAAGATTAACTCTCTCTCTCTGATTTATAGAAAAGAAAGAAAGTAAAAGCAATCAAGGAGTTAATAAAATCTTTCTGAAATAAGAAATGAGACTGGTCACTAGATTATAAAACTAATCTAGGAGAAAAGCCTTGATCTATTCATCATAAGGAGTATGATGGGTATGTGCATGACTTGTTTAAGTCCTATAGGCCTTTGTGCAGGGGTTAACAGAATTGAGTCCCTTGCAATGCACACATGGTGTTCAATGGCAAAAAGAGATATGACCAAATTAAATGGATAAATCAAGTTTTAATGTTGAGTTATGGAAATTAAAATGAGTTAATTCCATAAGAATGGGTGTACATGTATACTGGATTGAATGATTGAATGGTTGCTTATGTGCATGAAAGTGGTGGGAGCTTAGATATAAATATTTATCCAGTTATATCATAAATTCAAATATCTTCAAGTATTTTAATACCCTGCATTGCAATTTAAAAATGACAAAATATTGCATTTTGATTTCACTCATACCAGAATTATATTCTGACCCTATTTGTTGCTTTGTAACATCTGGGGTGTCTCATTTCTATGGAGGCAGCTCTTGATGTTGCTGCAGGAAAGGATGCATAGGAAACTTGTGTGCTTGGGCAATTGAAGATTACTTGCATTTAGAATGTTAAGGAGTCTTTGGCAGATATGTTGTAATAATTAGGCCAAGCCAAAAATATCATTATGGTTTAAGTATTATCTGGATTGATATGTATTTGTTTTTCTGAGAAGTGAACTTGTAGGAATCCTTAAGTATTATTCATACTTGCATATGTGGGTTGCTATTTTTAAAAAAAAGTCAAATCTGCATAGTTTCTGGTAGAGAAAGATTTTGGAGATCATGTCATGTAATTTTGATATGTGCTCATGTCTCCTGTAGAAATGTTTGATGAACCTTAAAAAAAAATGGTAGAGCAGAAACATCATAGGAAGAAAAGAATAGAGTAAAGATCAATGAATTCATAAAGATTGAGTTGAATCTAAACTGGCTAACCAGTAGGCTTAACCATGACTTATAATTGATATAGGTCCATGCAAGGCTGAAAGGCATAGCCTGAATCTGGTGGGGCATTTGATTTCCCCGGTGAAAACATGTATTGCTTGGAGTAATAAGCTCATTTACCTGCTTAGTAATTGTAAACTCTACTGCACCTATGCTTAGCTAATTCCTGCTATTTTGATACTTAATTCAAATCTGGTAGTATTGGGTCATAATCAAAACCTTTGATAAATTATAAATGCATGTGGTCTTGTTTGTATTGAGCATTTTCACCATTCAATAGAACAGTGACCACAACATTGTTCTCTTCATTATAAAATATCAAATATCTTCATCATGAGTTCACCTGGAAGTCTTGCATTTTGTCTGATTCTTTTTATTCACTTTGCCTTGAGTTTACTGTCTGCACACATGACACTAGTCTCTGTTTAGCATGATAGTTTGAGTTAGCATTTTGAAATGACTGTATTATTTTCCTCTGCTAGCCTTAAAAATTAGCTTGTCATTACAAACACCCACATGATTATTGCAACTAATAAATCAAAACATGGACATTCCCTCTGATATAAAAGCTGTTTAAAATTGAAATGAGTAAAACAAGCTAACCTAATAAACATGAGTTAGGTTGAACACTTTTTACTTAATATAGAACAATATGTATCAAATCACAAAAATCCCAGGATTAAAAAGGTATGACTTGTAAAATTCAGGAGTCAATTAATTTGTGAGGTAGAACAAGAAAATATGAGGACTAGTAATATTTAATCCTAAAGTTAATCAAGCTGGAGTTCTAAAAAGAAATATATATATGATAAATAGAAAAAGCTATGTGACACCAAATCTCTAATATGAGAATTAAGGTGGGAAAGAGTTTCTTTGCTGTTTAATCACTCTGAAAAGTAAAGATCCATTTATATATCTTCATATATGTAAATGATAGGATTTATTTAAATACTGATATATTTATATTAGTAAAATTTCAGGATCTTGGGGAATCAAATTAAGGGAAGTGATCCATTGTAAAGTATATTCATATGTATTAAAAAAAAAAATTCTAACAGAAAATTCTATAAAAATATATGATAAGAGAAGTGGGTCACTTCAGCGCCACCCTTTGCCACGAGCACGGCCAGCTCGGCCTCATCATGGCTGAGAAAATTTCCCCCAAACGTGCGCGCTTTGAACCCATATTGCCGTTGATTGGTTGAGTTATTCGCCACTCCACCGTATGGATGTGGAGATCTCTCCACGTTCTACCACATTGTAGTTGAAAACTATTTGAAATTGTGAACGGATTTGAAGAATTTGAGGATGAAAGAAGTTGAATTTCTAGCCTTAGAATATGAAAGTGGCGGCCGGTCATTTGAAGCTAGGGTTTTGGAATTATTTTTGAAAGAAGAAAATAATGAAGTGTATATATAGAAATTCTGACGAACACTATTCATCCGGCTTTCCCGAACTCTGATTTACGCTCGGTGACCGATGTTCCTAGGGTTTATCTCGCGTTCTGAACACAATGGAATAGGTTTCGGAAGCTAATTCGGTCATCTATGTGAGTTACGGAATTAAACGACCGATTTTAAATTAAACCGATTTAAATCGATTTCGATGCGTTTTGGCTTGCCCCAGACAAACGGTATATCCGATTGACATGAAATTTGAAACCATACAATAACTTAACATTACGGATCTGATGAAACTGGTTTCGTCGAAATCCGAGACTTTTGAAAAATGACTATTTTAACTCGCCAAATTAAAATTAAAACAATTTCGATGCGTTTGGAGCTGCCACGGTCAAACGACAACTCCGATTGCTACGAAAATTGAAATCCGACAATAATAAACTATTACGGATCAAATGGAACTAGTTTCGTCCAATTCTGAGACTGTTCGAAAAATGGCTAATTTCACTAGTCGATTAAATATTAAAATATTCAATTTTCACAGATTAACTTTAAAAGTTCTATAACACCATTATAACTTCAATATGATTTAATATAACTATATAAATCATTTTTAATCACATATAACCCAATTTCCAATTATTTCTTTAATTTCAATAATTAAATTTTCGATTTAATTATCCAATTAAATCCAATATTCGAAAAATAAATTATTCGACTTAATAATTCTACTTGTTAATATTTGAAATCAATCAAATATTCGAATTTTAATTGACACAAATTCTGGGTCGTTACAAACTTCCCCCCTTAAAAGAATTTCGTCCTCGAAATTACCAAGTAAGAAAAATTCACAAAATCCATTGACTTTCCAAAACAAACCATTCAAATTAGATTAACAAATCTCTCAAGTGTTTAACTTTTCCAAAAATATCTTAGTTAAACTTCTTACAAAAACTTTACTAAGTTTTCAAAATTTTCAAATTTCTCAAAAATATCCTAACGCCTTAAATTTTCGGAAAATTTCGCCATAGCCTCCTTTGCGCGGCTTGATCCGAAAAAAAATGACAGTGTATATATATCACAAATATACATCTCATAAAGTGATGAGGCATCCCGTAGGGAAAAAAGTGTCAAAGTACGATATTTAATCCGAGATATGTACCTTATATATTATAAGCGAGCGTATACGGCTAATATAGTGCGAAAGCGAGCTCCAAATGCGAAGCAAACGCCATCTGCACCTACTAAACACTCAATCAAACAAATGAGAACATGTATATAGAAAATAATATCGATATAAATCATATAGCAACATAATAACTACATGTGCTAACATAGCAATTGCAACTAAAGCAATAAATGCAACCATCATCCAATAAACATTCAACAACTTCATACCAAATCAATATACATTCACTTTTCATTTATATTCATTTAATTGGTTTTCAATTTTAAATCATATTTGATTCATTTACATTGGATTTAATTAATATTCATTCATTCGTTTCCAACTAGTTCACATTCACCAATTAAATTCAAATTAGTTCACTTTCTATTTGAATCAAATTCAATTTCTATTCAAATCTACATATTATCAATTTGAATTCAATCACTTTAGCTTCCAATTTCGCTAATTCAATTTCATTAACACTTAATGAATTTATATACAATCACTAACAATCATATAACAACCAATGTAGATTCAACACAACCAAATTATTAATTTACTTTACTTTACATTCAATTTGGTTCGACACCTTTCAATTAGCTTTAATGAATTTACACTTACATTCATTTTTCCATATCAATTTACTTTCATTAGATTGATTAACATCCAATCCATTTATTCAATTCAATTGCTACTTCATTTTTCAAATAAAATTGAATTTCATTTATATAACTCAAGTTCACATTCATCACTTCATTTCATTAATTAATTTTGATACCCAAAATCAAATTCATTCACCATTACTTAAGTTATATTCCAATTAAACATCTTTTGTTTAACTTCTTAACTTAAGTTTCCACTTGGATTTTTATTGATTCACTTATACTTACTTTAATTTAACTCCATCCTTTAAGTTAAATTTATTATATCAAAATTCAAATTGTATAAGTTATCAACTCATTTATCATTCCCATAAATATTTTAAATAGGATTCCAGAGTCTTTTCAACCTTTCAAAAACCATTTTGAAATCAATTCAAATTTATCTTTTGAATTTCCAAAACAAAATCCAAATTTTCCAACCAACTTTCATTTTAAAATAATTTGGCAGCAATTCCTCTTTTGGAAACCCGAAAATGAACACCAATGATGTCGTGATCATCATTGGAATTATTTTCCAGCAACCGAAAAGAGTTTAGAGCTTCCATCTCTCTAAAACAATTTTCCAAAACATCAAATCCTTTCAAAACACTTCTCTGGAATTTTATCTTAGATTATAAATCACATTTATAAATCTTTTACTTATAAAATTTCACTATTAATATATAAGATTATTTTACCATTGTAAATCATTTTAATTATAACTTCATACATTATAATTCATTGCTTATACAATTTACTCTTTCACAATTGTTGTTTTATTTAACTTATTCAAACAACCTTTATTCTCTTATATATCTTTACATTTTTAACAACCAAACAATCAATTATATACACTTTTAATAATTTCTAAAAAATTATTTCTTTATATACAAAATATAATCAAGGTAAAATTATTTCATTTACCCAATTTTAAAACAATATCGTGCCAAATTGTTCTATACAAGTGTTTAGAGATCCCTATCGATAGAGTTGTACGGACAATACCGACCAGAATCCATATACCACTCAACAAACCAATCATCACTATATAAAACAATTTTATATTCACTAACAAATACGCGCTCGTATCTATTATTACACTCAACTCATTCTAGAGTACTACTGACTCTATCTCTAATGAGTAACACCCAGCAGAGCAGGGTTGTCGCTTAACCATATGCTCTGATACCAAGCTGTAAGGACCGGTTTCTTCGACTTCTGAATATCAACATCAATACGTCCACTGTATCGACTACAGAGCCATCAAATGCCGGAAAATCGAATTCTTAGGGTTTTAAGAAAGAAGAGGTAGAAGAAAAGATAGAAGAAAAAGAATGAAGAACAACATAACAACATCAGAAACAGAAACAATATCAGAATCTCACATTCGCAGCTGAACAACATATAATAGATAAATGAATAATCTTTAAATCAAAGAACTATATCATTTTATACATTACATCATCATCAGAGTTTACAACAACAATACAACACTGGACAGTTATATAAACTTGTCCTCATACAGAATACACAACAGAACAAATAATATCATATACAAGTGGTACGTCTCGACATCCAGCTCGCCACTTAGCTCTATAGCATCCCGAATCCAGAATGACCTGATAACCTGACTCTAGACTGCCCGTGTGGAAATTGGTGGGCACCCAGAGTTTAGGAAGGAAACAATAAACTCCAGGTCAGTCATGGTGACTGGTGTGAGAACTTAAAACAGTTATTTATCTTTAAAACAAACAACAGGATATTTTTAAAATCAATTCGCAATGCTTTTGGAAAATGAGACTACCATAAGGCCTTCCGCACGCACACACAATGCAAACGCAGAATCGGAGGAGATTTCTCCTTATGATAGTCAAAGATTCTTACTACGCAAAAATCAAATCCCTTTTGATATTATTATTAGTGCATAGTGTAGAAAAATCATTTCGAAAGTATAATATAAATCTTAGCCAGCATAGGCATTTCACGTTATGCCTACTATAGCTACTATGTTCAATAGCAGGTTACCGCCACATTCCATAGAAGGTAATACAACTAAAACCGTACAATTCACGTATTGTTTCTTTGGATTTCCAACAAATGGTCAGGCCAAGGAACTTCCCATTGCCACATAGGTACGCCTCTGGAAAGGTGACCCGAGAAATAACCTAACATTACGGTTAGATCTCTGCCAACACAAGGCCGAGTTACCTCTGCAAAAATAGGTAACTACTGACACGCGTATGCCATCCCCCGATCGTAACCGATCTTCCCGAGGATCCTCGATTTCCAATAACCACATATGAATAATAATGCAGCAACAACATAGGTTAAGTATCTGGGCTCCATACCATGATACCACCTCTATCCAGAAGGAATGACATACACTAAGGGGCGCTGCTCCCTAGAACCTTGCCGCATCCTTCCTGTTTTGACCATTTCCGGGGTGTGAGGTCCGACGAAGTCTCGTCCACAAAGCCACGCTTTATACAAAAGCTATGCTTTAGGTCAAACAAATGATCAAAGAAATGATCACAAAGATAAATAATCAAACAAATGATCATATCACAAATGATCAAACAATGATCATTACACAGCAACACTCAGCATGCCACGTTACCAATTTGGGAATATATCACTAGTAACCATCAACTACATAACCTCTGAGCTCGTACGTCTCAGAGAAGGGTGTTAAGCTAAGAGAATAAATTCTCCGCCACCAACAGAAATGTATTTGAAAGAAACCAGCTTTATATCTCAATTTGTAACGTCAGACATACAACCATACAAGTTTGTTCCGGGATCGAACAGAACCGAAGGCACCTCTCACGAAGCCCTTGCAAATCCGGATAATTTTCTAATCACGTCCGGACTTCCCGCCACTAAGGGTGATAAAACCTCTATATCGGAGATCAGCCGATGTAGAGTAACTCGACGGTAATCCTTCCGTTTTCAAAAATATCCGGTCTTCAACACTGGTCATCAAATGCAATCCGTTACGAGGTATCACATATTCGGAATGGGATATACGACCCAAAGGTCCTTTCCCGGCTAACCCGAATAGTGAGCGCTTATTCAAAAATAAGTGTGGCATTCAAATTCATCCAATTCACAACAAATACCCATTCAAGGTAATTATTTGATAGTCGGTTATTTAACTATCAATAAAGATGCGCAACATCATCAGATTCCAAATAATTTCCCAAATTATTTAATTTCCAAAAAATATCTTTACAAGATATATAATTTTCCACACTTAACCATTTGAAACAAATTTCAAATATTCACTTTTCAATTTATCTTTAAAAGATAAAATCTCAAAAACATTTCACTTCATATTGGAAAAGCATTCCCATACTTATTTAATAATAAGTAATTCACAAATCTTATTTATTTTCAACATTTGAAAATATTCGATATACTTAAATCAAAATTTAGTATATATTTCATTCTTTAAGGAAATCATTCTCTTTCACAAATTTTATTTAAGTCAAAACGAATGTTACGTAAAACATCGTTACGACAACTCAAAATCACTAGTATAGAGATTCGAAATTTAGATAGATATATAAATCCCAATACTACACAAAAAAATTTCTTTCGGAAACCATTTACTATTACAACAGTGTTATAGTCCACCATTTCCTTATTTCTTGAAAACGTCTATTTCAACAATGAATGTTGAAATCTATGTTTCGATACTTAACACGTTTTAAAACATCTTTTAAAACAATTACTTCATTTTATAATATCGCTTTCCCAAAACATAACCATTTTATTCAACAATGTATTCACTGTCCAAAATCGTGAATATACTTCATTAACCAATTTCAACATTTCTACGCATTTTACTTAAAGAATTATCCACTGTCCAAAATCGTGAATAAAATTCCCATCCAAACTCTCCATTACTACACCTATCATATAATTGACAATTCATTATCCAAAATCGCGAATATATCCCCTTTTATAAACTTCTATGTTTAATTTATCAAATTCAATTGGTTTCGAATTTTATAAAACAACGTTTTTAAATTCCATTTCTATTTATAAAAACTTCAACTTATAAATCTCATTATTAATAAATTCCATTCATATCTCATTTAAATGCCAAAATCCGATTTATAAGATAATAACTTATAAATCTTTTATTTTACAAAATCTATTCATTTAATAACTTCACAATTTATAAGTCTATAAATTTCGTTCACTTATGAAATCCATTTTTTCCCATTTTAACACTTATAAAAACTCGTTTTATAATTCCAGTATTCTTAATTTATAAAATATCAACTTTATACATCTTTTATATAAATTGTTCATAATAATTCAAAAATCCCAGTTTAAAATCAAAATCGTTATTTTTAAACTTCAAAAATGGATCCGATGATACAACGCACCAATCATCAATCATGACAATCAAACATCACATATCATCATATGATAACAGAATATATCACAATATCTGTAAATAAATCAATACGGTGAGGAATCCAGTCGGATCCCTCCAACCTGTTTCCATGCATCCACAGATGTTAGCACAATACCAATTCCGCTCCAGTACGGAATATCGCGGTATATGGGTTTAATAAATATTATCCACTATTATGCGGCGCAATAGGATCTCATCCGCTATACAATGCGGGAAATCAACTCCAATATATACATATTCCAATATATATATTGATATATACATAAATAATACCACTTTCACTTCAATGTGAAATTATCGCGGTATATGTTTTTAATAAATAACCTCCACTTACTAACGGTGTAACGACCCGATATTTTCAACCATTCGCATCCATTATAAGTGTATAGGTAGACACTCATGCCGGAGTTGAATTTCTCAAAATACCGCGTTGTAATTAAAATTTGGCAAATCTCAAAATAAACAATAAATAAATAAAATCACAGATCACAGACACAGAGTAAAATAATGCAGCGGAAGTAAAAGAAATAGTAGTTCATGAAGCTACTATCTAAATATGTCAGAGTTACATAAGATACAACAGAAGAAATAGAGTACAACAAAAGTCTCAATAAAATAACCAAGTACAAGCTGAGTAGAACAACGAAACTGAAATAGATAGGACAAGACAAGCAGATAATCTCCAGCGATTCAAATCTCCAAGAGAGTGGAAATCCAAATCTGTGAATAACTCAGGCTGACCCGAGCGTAAAGAAAAACACAAAACACTCGAGTCAGGACAATATATACTTATATAATGTAAACCAACTCAAGCGAACTGTAATAAGGGTACAAGTAACTTAGAAGATGCTTGGGACCGCCCATCCTCTAAGGATCCGTTAAAATATCTACTATGTAGTAATATTCGCTATTATAATAGTGTCTAAATAAGTAAAGTATAATCATATAGAAAATAGCGTTAAGGGGATGGAGAACCTTAACGCGGTCGGATCTTAAAATCATAATCGTAGTAAAGCTCGATATGGTAGGTGACACGGCACAACTAGGCAATGCCAGGGTAGATATACCAATTACGCACACGGACTGATGGATACGCATAGCAGCCACTACCGTTCCACCTCGAACAACACTCCCAAATCGGAGGATGGCCATCTAATCAATCACAAGTAAGAGTATAATATCGAAGAAATGTGTCCGAGAAGAGGTGCTACCTCACTGGTCCGAGATCGCTCCTGTTTTAGCCACCTTATGCCAACTCACGGGAGTTGGGTCCACGTAACATACCTTAAGAACGTCGCCACCATCCTACTTCATTCTGGAATCTCCACCGCGTACACGGTTGTCAAAGTGGTTTTGGGTATCGACAGAGAGTATGTCCATATCCGATCCCGGTCTCTTTGCCAACCAATCGTTATTATAACCCGTGGTTATAACTTTTAAAAACAATACTTTACTTCAAAATAAAATATCATTTCAAACCATATCTTTATCAAAATAAAGATTAAATCAATTCCAAACCATTTCCATATATTTAAATTTTCATATCATTTCAAAACTTCATTTCAAATCATTTTAATATAATAAAATATCATATCCTTACAAAACTTCATTTCAAATCATTTTAATATAATAAAATATCATATCCTTACAAAACTTCATTTCAAATAATTTTAATATAATAAAATATCATATCCTTACAAAACTTCATTTCAAATCATTTTAATAAAATAAAATATCCTATCAGTTCAAATCCAAATATTCAACTTTAAATACCTTTTAAATTCAAAGATATCGTTCATTTACTATCATTTCAAATCACCTTTAAATAGTTTATATTCCAATCAAAATAGTTCATTTAAACCTTTTAAAAGTGTAATTATTATATTTTCAAATCAAGTATTCAATTTCCAAAGTTTCAAACCATTCTGAGTTCGTTTACTAAGTCAAAAACCCTAATTATTAAAATTTCAGCATTTCACAGCATTTAAAAACAACTGCTATAAGTTATATTTGAAAACATTTTTAATTCAGCAAAGACAGCACTTAAAACTACTGTTAAAACTCAGTTTTAGTTGAATTATAGTTCAAAACAGAAAAGACAGCATTTCAGAAGTGCGGCGGTAGTTCAGATTTCAAAACAAGGGTTAAATTTGATTTCAACATAGACTGCAGATCATTATAGCATTTCCAGAGAATGCTATAATAGGCCTGAGTTCAATATTAGCCTATAAGTTCAACTACAGCAACTACAGCATTTCAGAAATGCTGTAATAGCTCTTTTTACACAATTTTAGTTCAAAATAGAATCTATAGCATTTCTGAATGCTATTAAAAGTTAATTTCAGGTGTTAGTGTATTTCCAGCAATTAAATAATTTTAATTTAAAACACATAAACATTTTAAAAATCATATTTTAACATTTAAAATGTTCATTTACATATCGTTTAACATATATCCTTTCATAATAAATTTCTTATAAAAAAAATCCAATTTTTAACAATTTACTTAATAGATTTAAGTGTAAACGTTTCCAATTCTTCACATTTCAACAAATAACTTAACACTTCAAATTTAAATTATCATTTCACAAATTTAACTAAATTCCCAATTTTATTTAATTAACTTAACCCTTTTAATTAAAACCAAATTTCACATTTCCTAGTCAAGTTATATTTTAAAAGATCACTTTTAAACATTCACTTATTTAACCACTTAAATTCATAGAAAAATCAATAATACTTTAATAAATCACTTAAATTCAAATTTAATCAAATTATCATATTTACCATTTCCAAATAAAATTTAATATCCATTTTATTTATATAACTTAAATATCATTTTTAACCAAAATTCCAAATTTCCAACTTAAGTTATATTTCAAAAATCCAATTAAACCATTCATTAATTACATTTTTAACACATGGAAAAATCATAATTTCTTTATTTTAAAACATTTCAAAATCTATTTAAATCAAATTTCATAAATTTATAATTTTTAAAATACTTAAAAATATCCAAAACACTTTATAAAATAACCACGGGCCTGTATATAATTTTCTAACTTAGGTCAAGTGATACAGATATGTATCATTTCAATCCGCAGTTAAAAAAGAAAAATCCGGGTTCTATCATTTCAAACCCGCAATCCCAAGTTAAAATAATTTAAATAAAAATCATTCAGGCCTATCATTTCAGCCCATAACGATTTTTCCCTATTCTAAAGTCCGTTCGGGTATGTATCATTTCAACCCATAGTGATTCTAATCTACAGGGAACTTGCAATGGTGATAACAGATATAAATAACAGAATAACATTAAATAATAGTAACATATGATATAATAAGTGTAATAACAGGTGTGAACATCATATGATAATAATATAAAAATATATAACATGATGATATACATTACAGATTCAAATGGTGTCGGTTTATCAATTATATAGGTACATATTGTCTGGTGAGAATAACTCACAGTTTTGTGTTGGAGAAACGACGACGACTGCACGAATGGGATCCAAACAAGCACGATAACACGATTCAAATAAGAGTGGAGGAGCCAAAGTATCAAATCCCTTGAATATAAGTCAAACAAAACAATATAACAACGATGAGTTTCAAATCAGCTACGATCAAAACTACAGTAGAATAGGCTGCACAGAATCAAATAGAAATGCTTTGCACTTGCTTTTTACCTTTACTAGGCTCAGCCATGATGGAAAATACATGACAATAGCAGGTGTTTGGGTGAGGTTATGGTGGGTATGGGTCGGCCTAGAGGTCATTTGTGATGGTGCCAAGGTGGTAGAAGTGAATAACATATATAAGCATGCATACACATGGGTTTTGACAAGGATTTGGGCTCTACCAAGGCCCTATGTGTCATGGCCAGAGGAGTGGGGTCCACTGTGATGACGTGGCAGAGGGTCCAGGTGGTGGTGGAGGTGGTGGAGGTGGTGTTGGTGGCGGCCATGGGTGGTGGAAGGTGATGGAATGAGAGTGGTGCTCGGTTAGGCTAGTATGAAGGGGTGTTTTGAAACTTTTGTTGATATGCATCACCAAGGGGGTTCATGGCTTGGATGGCTGGTGAGGAGGAGGTGTTGGTGGTGTGCCATCAGGTGGTGGAGGCGGCTAAGCAGCAAGGGAGGCATGGCCAAACCTACATGAGGTGATACAAGTGCAAAAAAATCAAACTAGAAAAATCAACAAAGTGGAAAAAGAAGAAAAAGAGAGATAGAATTTTACCAAACTCTTCAATCAAGGGGAGGCCGAAATTTTTTTGTTCAGGAAGGAGGAAAAAGATACGTGAGTTGAGAAATGAAGTGATCGGCTGAAAATGTGGAGAGTTATGTCAAAAGAAATGAAGAGTTGGTGGAAAATGAAGAGGTGGAATTCAAAGAGTCAAAAGCAATTCAAAAGTCAAAACCTTTTCATATTTCTTTATTTTATTTTAAATAACTTTATATTTCTGGTAATAATAGTAATACCAGATAAGAATTCGAAAATCTATCAAAATATAAAAATATATATAATATTTATTAATTTATATAAGGTTAAATAAGAAAATAGCTAAAAATAGTAAACTAGTCTAGAAAATTTGAAATTAATTGGAATAAATTTTGGAAAAATCATATGAGCTTGTAATATAATTTTAAACATAACTAATAACATAAAATAAAAATATATTCACAACATAAATATTTAAAATTAAATTTACATATAATTTTTAATGAAGAAAATAGCAGAAAATAGGAAAACAGCCTTTAAAAATGAAAAATAAATACAGTAAATTTTTGGAAAAATTATATTATCATTTTAAAAATATAAAAAGACAAAATGTACATAAAAAAACCATATTAACACATATTAAAACAAAATATAACAAAGCAAAAGTAATTTAAACAATTTTAAAATAGACAAAATTGTTAAATAAACCGTTTATACTCAAAATTGAAATGTACATAACTTTTGCAGTTTAACTCCGTTTTCAACGAAACGAAAAGCAGTATTCAAGTTATTAAATCTATTTTTATAATAAAAGATAAAATTTATAATTTCAAATATTTAAAAATTTAAACTTAAAAGTCAAAGTTTGACTATTGACCAAAATTCACATTTTCAGGAAATATTAAATTTAGTCATATTTGGAATTCTAATCCACATCAAAATCAAAGTTTATATTAAAAATAACAAAATTTATTCTTTTTCATAAATAAAGCTTTTAAATCTGGAAAAATCAATTAAAAAAAATATTTGAAAAATACAGGGTTGTTACAAACGGCGTATAATGTCTATTTCAATCAACAACAGATAATAATTTATCATCCAAGCATACAATCAACAATTTTAAATCTAACTGTAACGACCCGTAAATTTCAACTGTTTTAATAACGTAATTAGTTGAAATTTTGTGAAATTTTAAACGATAAAATTTTGAAATAAAAATTTAATATTTGGAATACGTCTAGTTAAACATAGCAACTGGTAAATTTTCGTCCGAAAATATGAAAGTTTATTTCGCGCGTAAATTTACTTCAATTTAATCAGTTAAAATGCGATGAAAATAAAATGTTTCCGAAACCTAAATATTTTTACATAGAAAAATTCTAAACCGTCTTCTTAGCAAGATGTCAGTTTGTCGTTTTTCCAAATTCGGACATCTTTGGCTCCGTCGATCTTATTTTTCAGCGTTTTTCTTGCATTTTTCGCTATTAGAAAATTCGAACTTTTATAATTCGATCGTGCCACTGATAATTTTATACCGTTTTGACCGTCTCGTCGTGTTGATCACCACAGTACATTCATTTGTGTGTTTCGAAGTTCGGTACTCAACGAAATCGATAAAACGATTATTGTATCGGCACCGTATTTGTGTCATTTTGTTCCAGGTGCCTTTTCAGATCTTCAGCCATATAAACCAATCGGTAATTAATTTATTAAATGCTAAAAACCACTTTTGGCTCTTCACTTTTGCATTTATTCGTGCGTCCTTACATTTCCTATCAGTCTAGTTCTGTTCACCTACCTAGAGAAAGACTATTATATTTTGTACGTATATTTGAATTATGAAGCCTTAAAATTACTGTAGCCAAAAAGAAATATTTTTCATCTTCCTCCAGAACCCAACATCTCCCTTACCACAACTATTCGCCCCTACCAATCACCATCTGCTTCCACCCGAGCAACCGAGCCCTCCCCTCTGCCACCTCCGCCTACCTTCCCGCATGGCCAACCTGTGTCCAAAACTCGGTCACCTCTTCTACCCTCCCTCCTTTCCCACGTCATGCATCACTCCTCCACCCTTTCACAACATCACCGAGAGCCGCTCCTTACCTTCTCTCTCGCATAGCCCATCAACCGATTTCCATCACCACTTCGCAACTCCTCTTCCATCACCTAGCTGACCATGTTTCCCAAGTTTTTCCACCTTGCCTAGCCTAGCATTTGCAACCTGTAGCCTTTCAATCTGTTGGAGTGGTATATTGTGCACATATATTTGTTTGCATATGTTTGCAAACTAGATGCTGCGGCTTCTCTTGCTCTTGCTCGTGAATTTCTATTCGTTTGGGAAAGGTAGCATGCATATATATTTTAAAGTATTATATTTTGTAAGTTATACTTAATTATATAGTTGACTGTTATATACTATATGTTATAATATATATTGCACCATATGAGCTGTAGGATATACGTATATATACCTAACTAAGCTATTATATATATTGGTCCAATACAGGGATATAGAATACTTTTTTTCAACTTCACATAACAAATTAGGATGTTGTCTTGAATGTTGCTTGTCTTATGTATATGTACTATGTAGTCAACTATATATTTTAGTTGAGTCAGCTATGGACCAACCTAGTTTTTTTTTCTTTCCAAAGGGAAGAAGCAACTTTTGCTTCCTTGTGAATTATACGAAGCATGTGTATTGGGTTTGGTTCGTACTTAAATTAATTTACAAGCTAAACTAAAAATTCCAACACTGATAGTAGTTGTTTGTAATGATGTAATGGTTAGAACGCTGAATAGTACATGTCATCTCTTATGCATTTTGTTAATTTATTGCATGTATTTCATGTTGTGCAAAAAAAAAATTATATATATATATATATTTAGATGTATTTGGAATTAGAATATGATTTTGTATATGTGTTATTTAATATTTGTTTTAAATTAAATATTGATTTTTATAAAATAACAAATATTTTTGTATATATCAAACTGATTCAGATTCAGCTCGTCAATTCTTGATTTTTCAGCCTTGTTCGTCCAATTCGTGCCAATTTTGCTTTGCTTTGGTAATTCGTGCTTGGATTGTAATTCGATTTCAGTGCCGTATCAGTGAGCGCACCCGTGTCATTCCCTAGCCCTCTAGCCTCGAAAGGTGAGCACTCACTCACGATTAACGTTCTTTTATTTATTAAATTTGATTTCAATTGAAACGACAATTGAAATATGCTGCTGTTAGTTAATTACACTGTTATATATGCTATTACCTGTATCAGTTCACCTGTGACATCTGACACCATTATCTGTTAATTATTTATGTGATGATAATACAGTTGGCTGATAATTGATGGATTGTTGATGTTTATATTGGACGTTAAATTGTTAGTGTTAAATGATAAATAGTATGCAAAATTGAAATGGATATAGGATAGTTAACAATTTTAAAACTGATTTATATGTTAAATTTGATTAGTGAATATGTGATAACCCGGATTTTCGAGCACCAGATAATTGGATAAGTTATTTGATTTAACTCTTGAAAATACTAATTGATAAATTGAACGAATAAATGTAATAATCTCCTTTAATAAATTTATTTAATTAGCAAAATTATTATATTCAAACAATAATAAAAAAAAAATATTGTATATATATATAGGTATGTGAATATAGATTTTTAAGTAGAATATTTATTTCAAATTGAAATTTGTGGATGTTTCCAAATTGATTTTTAAGATTGATTTTTAAAATTTTATTTAAAATTTGGTTTGAACTTATATTTGGATTTCAAAGAGATGATATATATATCTTAATGTATATTTTGGATTTAAAAGTATGTATAAATAATTTTTGTATAAATATAGTTTGTCTTATTTTATTACTTTAAAAAGATTTTCATTTTTGTTTAAATATGCATTTAGTTATTAGAAAATAAACTATAAAAGCTTTATTTAATAAATAAAAAATTAATTATGCATGAGAGATATATGTGTTAACATATGAACACCTTTAAATAACATGTGTTAAGTTATTAAATAAGTTTAGTGACAAGTGTCACATTTTTATTTTATTTCCTTAATTCTAATAAATCAAAATTTAAATCTATATAACACTACCTCTTATTCTTCATTCAATTTTTCTATCTCATTTTCTCAAAATTTAAGCTGCAGCCACGTTTTAAATCAGAAAAAAAAATATATACCAAACCAGAAACCAAAAGCAAATGAAAACTGAATTCATCTTCAATCAAGCAACTAAATCAAACAACAACTTCAACCTACAACTCAACTAAGCAAGAAGATCAACATCAAATAACAGATTAAAGACAAGTTCCAAAGCAAAACAAAGATTTACTCAGTTTCAAAATTTAGAGGGGTAGCAGCTAAATCAACCTGAAGCAATTTTTCAAATCCAGGCTTCTCTGTTCTGATATAAAGGTGAGTATACTAAACTTGTTATATATTGAGGCATGAGATTTATACCTGAGGTTGTGTGAGATGTTCCATGAATATATGAATATACTTTGCATGAATAGGTATAGAGTTATATGTGCATGTATGGGTTTGAATGTATATGTTTGTGTTCAAAAGCATTGTCTCTGTTCTTGTTATTCAAGCTTCAAAACTTGAAGAAAATTTAAGATCTTCTTCTCTGAATTTTTAGGCTTAAATATATAAAATAAAAGTTGTTTGTTATATCAAATATAAAATTTTAAAAATGTTTTAAAATTAAAAATCTGAAGCCAGTTTAAATAAACGAAAGAAGAACAGTAGGAATTTCATTATCTCAAAAATTCGACTCGAATGGTTTCCAGAATCAAGTATCTAATCGATTTTGTTTATAAAAACTAGGATTTTTAAATGAAATTTCTCGATTTTTAAGTGAGTAAATTGTGAGAATTTGAAGGTTGATTAGATTATGGGTTTTGGGGTTTTCTGGTGATCGGAGCAAGGAGGGAGGTCGTGATCATGGCTGGAGGTAGTGTGGAGGTTAACGATCGTGGGAAAAATAGTGGTAGAATTTTAAGATGGTCGTGGTGATCGTACGACAATGATTTAGGGTTTAGTGATGGGTTTGTTCGTCATTGTTGACGAGGTGATTGTGGCAACAGTGGTGCATCGGGACAGTTCGCATGGAGGGGGAATCAAGGACTGGAGGTCGAGACAAACTTTGGTGAAGTCAGTATGGGTTCGCAGGGACGAGTTCGTCAGTGATCGATAGATTCCGATGGGATTCGTTCCAGACTTTTGGAATGATGGGTTCGATTTTGTTTTGCTCGCGTATTCGCCAATCTGGGTGGTCGTTCAGATCGAGATGATTGCCGGCGACATGTCGAAGGCCTCGGTGATGGTCGGAGGGCGTTGGATCGTGGGTGCACGTGCACGAGTATCTTCATGTATCTGGTTGGTTTGTAGTTTGAGAAAGAAGCATTCTTCACGGGTCAGGCTCGAGGATGTCAGCATGTATGACTCGAAGTAACGTGAGTTCGCGTGAGTGGCTCGGGAGTGACTCGGGGATTTTGTGTTTTTACTCGGGTTTTAGTGTATATGTTACCAGGTTTTAAATTTTAAAAGAATCCTGTCCAGTTTTTAAAATGAAGTATAAATTTGTTACTGGAAGCAAAGGTAGATTTTAAACCAAGTTTTTCAAAAAGGAATTTTGAAGTAATATACTGACCAGTTTTAAATGTATATGAAATGCTCGAGTTTAGAGCAAAATGATTAAACAGGTTTAAGTTGTAAAAGTATATTAAATGAAAAGGTAACCAAGTTTTCAAAGTTTAAATTTTGTTTTAAAATTGTTTGGTTTTTATAATCATACATTAGATTAATTATGTAATTAGTTCCTAAATGTTTTCAAATAAAATTATTTGATTTAAGTTGTTCAAAGAATCTTAATGATTCAATTTTGTTTAAGATGAATGTGTTAATTATTAATTCCGAAGGTTAAATTATTAAGATTTCAATGACAATTAAGTGATTTATTAAGTAAATGATTTACCCTTAACTAAAGGATGATAAATTAATTAAAGGTTAATTAATTAATGGAAGTGATTAAGGCATGATTTATTAATCAAGGGATTATTTAATTATGTAATTAATTAAAGATAATTAATTAAAGGCTAATTATTTAATGATTAAGGTTGATTGATTTATTAATTAAAGTTGATTAATCAATAATTAAGGATAATTAATAAGTGATTAAAGGTTAATTAATTCAAATGGTTAGTTGAGATTAATTAAGCAGGATTTAAAAGTAATTAATTTACTTCGAATTGGTAATCTATAATTCTTTATAGAGTAATTTATAAATCAAATAGACTGGATTAAGGTAATCCAGTGATTTAAGGTTAGTAATTAATTTAATTAGAGATTTATTAAATTAATTAAGAATGAATTAACTTGTTATGGATGGTTGAATAATATTGGATGACTTGGATTGATATTATCTCTGAGGGCGATTGAGATATGCTGTGATATGAATGGGTTAAGCTGTGATAATGTAGGTTACCTATCTAAGTTGAATTGTTGTATGATATCCTGGATATGATTTGTATTGTTTAAAACTTAACAACTTGGATTAGAGATAACATTGAATTCGAAGAGACCGGAGTCGGGTATTGGTAATTACCCGAAACCACTTCGAATCTTTATAGATTGATATGTGGAATCAATAGGTTGAGACGGAATGATTTAAGTGAATTGAACCATTTAATCTAAGTTCTAGTACTTAGAAATTGATGTGTGTTGTAAGTGATGTCTATAACGACTTGTGAAGTTGTAAATTGATATAAGTTACCCGGGTTTTAAATAGATGTATGCATTGGTATTTCTTGTTAGATGGGTTTACTCACGCTGGTTTCCAGCCTGACCCGGGTGTTACTTTGATGTAATGCTCGGGTCAGACCGAGTATTACAGATTTCCAGGTAAGGACGTTTTGGAGCTCAGGAGGCGAGCTGGATGGCAGGAACGTATGGAGTGTATTCCGCTGTGATATATTATAGTTGTCCGAGGCATGTTAATTCTAACTGTCTAGTATATTTGTGATGTTGTAACTCTGATGTATAAAAATGTAATTAACAAATACAGTTTTCTTTGTATAACTGATATTATTATTTGATATTGTATTTTGATCCGCTGCGAATGTGAGAATCTGTGTCTTGTTCTGTTTCTTTCTTCTATCTCTTTTCTTTTTCTTTTAACTATCTGGAATTTTCGGGTTCGAAAATTCCGGGTCATTACAGTTGGTATCAGAGCGAAGGTTAAGCGAGAACCTTGGCTCTGTTGGGATTACTCGTTAAGGATAGGGTCAATGGTACCCTAGAACGAGTTGAGTGTATATATATATATGAGAGCGTAATTGTTATTTTCTTATATAAGAATTTTAAATGATTTTATATAAGAATATATTTTGATGTATAAAATGGTCTTTCTTTCTAATAAATATTAAGGTAATTGGTTGTTAAAAATATTGGAATTAAATTAAGTGGTAATAGTAATACAACCAAATTGAAATTGAATAAAGATAAGTTTGAAATAGGTTCAAACTGAAAATAAAATCCTGAATTAGTCAAAGTGATTTTAGAATAAGATAGTAATGAAATATTTTAGGGAATAAATTTTTAGGTAAGTATGACTTATAAATTGGAATTGAAGGTAATTTAAAATTGTGAAATTTTAAATCTAAATCCAGAAAACTTGAAATTGTTTTAAAGAAATTTGTTTTGAATTAAAACAAAAGGTGGTTTAAAAATTTAAGGTATAACTTTGTGTGTAAAGAAAATGTATATATATACATAATATTAAAGATGATTTGAAATAACTCTTAGTGTTGAGTTTTAAATTGGGATGTGATTTGAAAACCAAAGTGATAAGTTTTTGAATTTAAGCGAGAAGATTATTATTATAAGATTTAAAAATTTGAATGGGAATTCAAATTAAATTGAATTTAACTTAAGGGAAGTTAAATGAGTTTAGAATGAACAACTTGAATTGGAAATTTCAAGATGAAATTTAAAATTTAACTTGGGTAGTTAAATGGTTAATTTAAATGGGAGTTATGAGTGATCTCAAAATGGGTTTGAGATCTGGAAATTGAAAATGTATAATAAATTAGAATCTGAAGATTAAATTATTTTTGAATTCTTATTTGAACTTCGTAATAAGTTAAGTAAAGATAATTTTAAAATGGAATTGTGGAATTTGGATTCAGAATTAAATAGTTTAAAAATTTAAGTTGTTAAATTAAAAATAAAAGTTGATTTAATTTAAAAAGTAAAGGATGATTTGATTTAAAGGATTAAATCAACATTTTAAAATATTTAACTCGAATTTATATAATTCGAGATGGTTCTAAGTTGAGATTTGAATAAAATTTGTTCAAATTGAAATTGATTTGAAATAATTTGGAATTGTGATTAAAGTTAAATAAGTTTAAAAATCAAATGGAATTTGATTTAAATTGAAAAAGAATTAAGGTTAATTCAACTTGAATTGGGATTAAATCAATTTCAATGAAAATTGAAGTTATTTAAATTGGAATTGAGTCAATTTAAATGGAAGTGGAATTTAAATTGAATTGATGGGAAATTAATTGGAAATGGAGATTGAGAAATTAAACAGTTTGGCTCTGGATTATTTTCAAAATAAATTGTTTTAATACAAATATATATTTCCAAACTATTTACTATACAATCTTTCTTCTTAAACCCCAAACTATCTTATACTTATTTTACAATTATTTTGGAACTATTTAACTATTTTGAAAATGTCTTATAAACTAATTACTATTTTTCAGTTACTTATATCTAATCACTAATTTAAAAATTATTTTTCAATTATCTAACTATTTTATACCTACTAAACTATTTTACAACTATTTTACAAACTAATAACTATTTTTCAACTACTTATCTATTTTAAACTTTTTCAAGCTATTTTTAAATTTAAATAGGTCAGAGTTCAAACTGTTTATAATTGAAGTAATAACTCAATTGGTAATGAAGCAATTGAGAATAAGTGAATGGAATTAAAGGAAATGTGAATAGAAAAGAGAATTGATTTGGCCAATAACCAATAAAGATAAATACGTAGGATGTACGTATATTATTCTATTCGCATAGTGATTTGATCCAGATTCGAACACAGAATTTCGAGATAGTATTATCGATCCGAGTTGGGATTTTTCGCTCGATTTTCGACGGCGAACCTGGATATGGATTTTTGATTGGTTCTGGATATTCTCTATCATAGTTGTGACTATGCAAGGAGAATGTCGGTTTCTGATCAAGGAATCAGATCTGAGTCCGCACTAGAAAGTCGGGTGGACAATACTAGTTCGGAAGTGAAATCGTGTGATCGAGTGAGCGATCAAATTGATATTATGTACGGATGATATGTGTACATCGTACGAGTTTGAATGAAATTGATATTGAAGTTTGTGGATAAGGATTGTAAAATGATCTTTGAAATGAAAAGTATATTTGTGAAATATAATGGAATTGGATATTTCTTTGGTTGAAATTTACTTTATGGAGATAAGTAAATGGTAAATAAGTTTATAAAAAAAAAAAAAAATCAAACTTGAATATTTGATTTGGCAATAGATAGTTATATTTTGTAATATGAGTAACTTCCCTTATTGAATCTAGCCAGAATAAAAAGGGTTTTGAAATATTTGAAGTATAAAAGAGATTTATACAAATTTGAAATGATCCAAAGATTTTTAAAGTTATATATATCTATATCTATATATATAAAGGATCTTATGAGAATGATTTTGGAAAAGGTTTTGGGAACCTATATAATTTGGAAAAGGCTTTTGATTTTTGGGAAAATCAATTTTGGGAATTTGGAAAGCCTAATTTGGGAATTATCGATTTTGGTAATCGATTTTGTGTAAAGGAGATTTAGATAAATCATAAAGGGTATGATTTGAAGATACTATAAATGTATAGTATAAAATGTTTTGAGTATAGCTCTGGGGAAAAAGGCGCTTCCTTGAAATGAACTTCTCAGGAGTGCCACTGGGTGGTACTGCCTTGAACCCCAAGGGGGGATTCTAAAGTTGATCCTGTGAGGAGTCCGGACAAAACTAGTTCCTGAGGATTATTTGTGTAGCGAAAGTCGAGGGGCTGGTGCCCACAGAGGCATTTGAGTTATGCTGTGACAACAATTTAACTCAATGTCACTGCGATCTACTGCAGACCATAGCGAAAATCATGTGTGCCGCTGAGAGCCAACTGTCTACGTTTGATTTTATATCGGTAGACTGTGACACTATGGTAACATAGCGAAAGTCGTTTGTGCCGCTGAGAGCCAACTGTCTACGTTTGATTTTATATCGGTAGACTGCGACCTATGTGGGAGAAGTTTCATTTTGACAGCGAAATCGTGTGTGCCGCTGAGAGCCAACAGTTACATGGACTTTTGCTGCGACGGCAACGTAACCCTGGATGTAACTGCGATCTGTTGTGGGTTCCATGGTGTAATCAGTTACATGGACTTTTGCTGCGATGGCAACGTAACCCGTGATGTAACTGTGACCTTGGATGGGGGTGATGATTTCCAGAGCATTCTCACCAAAGATATTTTCTCTATTTTCAAAACTGTTTTCTATATTTTCAATAAATTATTTTCCAAATATTTTCACTGGGTGTTGAAACCGGGTCTGCTAAGTACTTATAGATTTTCAGTCTTACGCCTGATCAACGTAGGACCGAATTTCTATGAGAATGAGGATGGACTGGTTAAGACATCGAGTTATAAAAGTATTTTTAATTTAGTAATATTATAAAGATTTTTAAGGTGTTTTAAAAATGGTTC
The DNA here is from genome assembly GCA_030737815.1 of Allium fistulosum. Taxonomy (NCBI): domain Eukaryota; kingdom Viridiplantae; phylum Streptophyta; class Magnoliopsida; order Asparagales; family Amaryllidaceae; genus Allium; species Allium fistulosum. The sequence goes on along the minus strand of CM060902.1, from coordinate 1,358,708,802 downwards.
AAAGAGAAAATTTAACAGATATTAAGAATTTTAAATAAATTCCGGCTTCGTTCCTTTTCGAGGACGAAAAGATTTTAAGAGGGGAGGAATGTGATAACCCGGATTTTCGAGCACCAGATAATTGGATAAGTTATTTGATTTAACTCTTGAAAATACTAATTGATAAATTGAACGAATAAATGTAATAATCTCCTTTAATAAATTTATTTAATTAGCAAAATTATTATATTCAAACAATAATAAAAAAAAAATATTGTATATATATATAGGTATGTGAATATAGATTTTTAAGTAGAATATTTATTTCAAATTGAAATTTGTGGATGTTTCCAAATTGATTTTTAAGATTGATTTTTAAAATTTTATTTAAAATTTGGTTTGAACTTATATTTGGATTTCAAAGAGATGATATATATATCTTAATGTATATTTTGGATTTAAAAGTATGTATAAATAATTTTTGTATAAATATAGTTTGTCTTATTTTATTACTTTAAAAAGATTTTCATTTTTGTTTAAATATGCATTTAGTTATTAGAAAATAAACTATAAAAGCTTTATTTAATAAATAAAAAATTAATTATGCATGAGAGATATATGTGTTAACATATGAACACCTTTAAATAACATGTGTTAAGTTATTAAATAAGTTTAGTGACAAGTGTCACATTTTTATTTTATTTCCTTAATTCTAATAAATCAAAATTTAAATCTATATAACACTACCTCTTATTCTTCATTCAATTTTTCTATCTCATTTTCTCAAAATTTAAGCTGCAGCCACGTTTTAAATCAGAAAAAAAAAAATATACCAAACCAGAAACCAAAAGCAAATGAAAACTGAATTCATCTTCAATCAAGCAACTAAATCAAACAACAACTTCAACCTACAACTCAACTAAGCAAGAAGATCAACATCAAATAACAGATTAAAGACAAGTTCCAAAGCAAAACAAAGATTTACTCAGTTTCAAAATTTAGAGGGGTAGCAGCTAAATCAACCTGAAGCAATTTTTCAAATCCAGGCTTCTCTGTTCTGATATAAAGGTGAGTATACTAAACTTGTTATATATTGAGGCATGAGATTTATACCTGAGGTTGTGTGAGATGTTCCATGAATATATGAATATACTTTGCATGAATAGGTATAGAGTTATATGTGCATGTATGGGTTTGAATGTATATGTTTGTGTTCAAAAGCATTGTCTCTGTTCTTGTTATTCAAGCTTCAAAACTTGAAGAAAATTTAAGATCTTCTTCTCTGAATTTTTAGGCTTAAATATATAAAATAAAAGTTGTTTGTTATATCAAATATAAAATTTTAAAAATGTTTTAAAATTAAAAATCTGAAGCCAGTTTAAATAAACGAAAGAAGAACAGTAGGAATTTCATTATCTCAAAAATTCGACTCGAATGGTTTCCAGAATCAAGTATCTAATCGATTTTGTTTATAAAAACTAGGATTTTTAAATGAAATTTCTCGATTTTTAAGTGAGTAAATTGTGAGAATTTGAAGGTTGATTAGATTATGGGTTTTGGGGTTTTCTGGTGATCGGAGCAAGGAGGGAGGTCGTGATCATGGCTGGAGGTAGTGTGGAGGTTAACGATCGTGGGAAAAATAGTGGTAGAATTTTAAGATGGTCGTGGTGATCGTACGACAATGATTTAGGGTTTAGTGATGGGTTTGTTCGTCATTGTTGACGAGGTGATTGTGGCAACAGTGGTGCATCGGGACAGTTCGCATGGAGGGGGAATCAAGGACTGGAGGTCGAGACAAACTTTGGTGAAGTCAGTATGGGTTCGCAGGGACGAGTTCGTCAGTGATCGATAGATTCCGATGGGATTCGTTCCAGACTTTTGGAATGATGGGTTCGATTTTGTTTTGCTCGCGTATTCGCCAATCTGGGTGGTCGTTCAGATCGAGATGATTGCCGGCGACATGTCGAAGGCCTCGGTGATGGTCGGAGGGCGTTGGATCGTGGGTGCACGTGCACGAGTATCTTCATGTATCTGGTTGGTTTGTAGTTTGAGAAAGAAGCATTCTTCACGGGTCAGGCTCGAGGATGTCAGCATGTATGACTCGAAGTAACGTGAGTTCGCGTGAGTGGCTCGGGAGTGACTCGGGGATTTTGTGTTTTTACTCGGGTTTTAGTGTATATGTTACCAGGTTTTAAATTTTAAAAGAATCCTGTCCAGTTTTTAAAATGAAGTATAAATTTGTTACTGGAAGCAAAGGTAGATTTTAAACCAAGTTTTTCAAAAAGGAATTTTGAAGTAATATACTGACCAGTTTTAAATGTATATGAAATGCTCGAGTTTAGAGCAAAATGATTAAACAGGTTTAAGTTGTAAAAGTATATTAAATGAAAAGGTAACCAAGTTTTCAAAGTTTAAATTTTGTTTTAAAATTGTTTGGTTTTTATAATCATACATTAGATTAATTATGTAATTAGTTCCTAAATGTTTTCAAATAAAATTATTTGATTTAAGTTGTTCAAAGAATCTTAATGATTCAATTTTGTTTAAGATGAATGTGTTAATTATTAATTCCGAAGGTTAAATTATTAAGATTTCAATGACAATTAAGTGATTTATTAAGTAAATGATTTACCCTTAACTAAAGGATGATAAATTAATTAAAGGTTAATTAATTAATGGAAGTGATTAAGGCATGATTTATTAATCAAGGGATTATTTAATTATGTAATTAATTAAAGATAATTAATTAAAGGCTAATTATTTAATGATTAAGGTTGATTGATTTATTAATTAAAGTTGATTAATCAATAATTAAGGATAATTAATAAGTGATTAAAGGTTAATTAATTCAAATGGTTAGTTGAGATTAATTAAGCAGGATTTAAAAGTAATTAATTTACTTCGAATTGGTAATCTATAATTCTTTATAGAGTAATTTATAAATCAAATAGACTGGATTAAGGTAATCCAGTGATTTAAGGTTAGTAATTAATTTAATTAGAGATTTATTAAATTAATTAAGAATGAATCAACTTGTTATGGATGGTTGAATAATATTGGATGACTTGGATTGATATTATCTCTGAGGGCGATTGAGATATGCTGTGATATGAATGGGTTAAGCTGTGATAATGTAGGTTACCTATCTAAGTTGAATTGTTGTATGATATCCTGGATATGATTTGTATTGTTTAAAACTTAACAACTTGGATTAGAGATAACATTGAATTCGAAGAGACCGGAGTCGGGTATTGGTAATTACCCGAAACCACTTCGAATCTTTATAGATTGATATGTGGAATCAATAGGTTGAGACGGAATGATTTAAGTGAATTGAACCATTTAATCTAAGTTCTAGTACTTAGAAATTGATGTGTGTTGTAAGTGATGTCTATAACGACTTGTGAAGTTGTAAATTGATATAAGTTACCCGGGTTTTAAATAGATGTATGCATTGGTATTTCTTGTTAGATGGGTTTACTCACGCTGGTTTCCAGCCTGACCCGGGTGTTACTTTGATGTAATGCTCGGGTCAGACCGAGTATTACAGATTTCCAGGTAAGGACGTTTTGGAGCTCAGGAGGCGAGCTGGATGGCAGGAACGTATGGAGTGTATTCCGCTGTGATATATTATAGTTGTCCGAGGCATGTTAATTCTAACTGTCTAGTATATTTGTGATGTTGTAACTCTGATGTATAAAAATGTAATTAACAAATACAGTTTTCTTTGTATAACTGATATTATTATTTGATATTGTATTTTGATCCGCTGCGAATGTGAGAATCTGTGACTTGTTCTGTTTCTTTCTTCTATCTCTTTTCTTTTTCTTTTAACTATCTGGAATTTTCGGGTTCGAAAATTCCGCGTCATTACAGAATATGACCCCTTTTAATTGTTAAATTGATTGACATGTAGAATAGTGATAATTATGTAACAACCCGGGGTTTCAAATCGAACAATCATCGTCATTAGACGATTAAATCGTTTGTAATCTTGCCATTGGAATTTGAATCAAATTGAAATCCTCTTTAAAATTCTGTAAAATTGTTATGCAGGCTTAACAATTTACTTTGGCCCATGTCTTCAATTGGTTGCTGTATGCAGTATTAACTATCGAAGAAAATAACCGACCCTTTCATTCTCCTCTTCGTTCAAAACCCTAAGCAAAAGAAGAAATAAATAAATGGTGGCCGTTCCTTTTTCTTCCTCCTCGACAATCAGGGCTATTCCAAAGCGTCGTTTTCATTCGTTCGATCGAGATTAGGGTGCGTACTACGGCGATCTGAAAGGGGAAGACTTCGGTTGCTCGATTAAATTCGTCTCCGGCTTCGCTCGATTCTTCGGGCCCGTGCTTATCGAATCAAAGGTGAGTAATACTATCTACTCACATCTAATTCGAGCTTCTAGTTTCCTAGCTTGTTCCAATTTGGGATTTTGTTGCTTGAGTAACTGGTTTAATCTATCTCGGCATTCGACTTTGTTTCGAAGTTGATTTGGTTGGATTATGGGTATATATATGAGTCGAACTCCATATATTTCATTCGTCTGATTTGTTCAAGAAATGTGCTTTGGCCATACGATTAATTTTGAATGCTGCGATTTTTCTCTGACCATTTCATGTGTGAATATACGGCTTTGTGTTGTTGACAGCGGCTTTGAAATGGTTTCGTGGTTTTCTCTGATTGACTTTGAACATTTGAATTTATTTCTGACCTTTTCAAAAATACAGATACACACTTGATTTTTGGTTTCGCACTTGCTTTGTATTATTTCGTGATTGTTAAGGCTTGAATTGACTTGATTTTGAACTGCGAAATTATTTGTTGACCACGTTATTGATTTCTATCACAGTCTGGTTCATCTAGTATCATCACTTTATCTTTGAACTGTATTTGATATTGCTATTGTGTTTTGAACTGCAACTCTACATTCAATTTTGTTCAATCATATTTCATCCTGCAGTTCACTGTGTTGCATTATCGTAGCCTTCACTGTTGCTGTAGCTTGCTGGTTCATTTTCTGGTCATGTTGCATTTGGCTCGACATTTGAGCTGTAGTTTGTATTGAGTCTGTTACCTTGGTGTACATGATATATTGTGTAGTCTAATACTTGTGCTTCATGGACTTGATTGTGTCGACTGTGATTTCGTTCACTGGTCTAGTCTCAATTTGCATATATTTGTGAATAGGTCACGCTTGAATTTGAATTGCTTCATGTTGTTGTTGCCTCTTGGAATTTCAGACCTGTAGCCTTTATGCATTGGGTTGTTTTGTATTTTCTGGTCTTTACTTGGACTCAAATCTGGTTCATCTTGTAGTCTCTACTTAAACTTTGAACAGTCTGCATTAATTTGTACTACTCGCTGTTTCAATTTGGGATTGCACTGTTATAGTTTAGTGCACTTGTCATTCGAATTGATGATGTTCTTTGTGGTTGCTTTTGAGTTTTGCGACATCTTGTTCCACTGGTGCCTGTATCTTATGTACGTGATGTAGTGCATTCGGTTGATTTTCGAGGCAGTAGCATTGATATTGAATCTTCACTTTCTTTTCATTATAGAGGCCATACTTTTGTTTGCTACTATGTAGCTGCTAGTTGCCTCTAATTATGTTGATTTTGGCGTTGTTCCATGTATTTGTGCTTTAGTCTGAGGCCTGCACTGCATTTGGACTTGAGTACGCATGTCTGGCTATGATTTCATTTTCATCCTGCTTGCACTTGTATATCATCGGTTGTCACTGCCTATTTCAATTTGCATTTGGATTCGAAATTGTAACATTGACCCTGTACCACTTGGTGTTGTAGTGCACTGAGCATTCTTGTACTTGCAGTATTGCCATATCAATCCCTTTGCTTGCTTTGGCTTCATTGCATCTTCAACTACCTGTTGCCTGCTGCCACTTACTTGGTGCATTGTGCTCTGTTGTTGTCTGGACATTGGCATTATTTCAGTGTTTCATCACTTAAGTCATTCGAGACTTTGGGTCTGCATACATATGCTTGACGCTGTTTTGATTTGTTGTAGCTTTACATTTGTGTAGAGTCATGACAACCAGGGCTTGACCTTTGCATTTTGTTGTTGGTTGCTGCCTTCGGTCTGCACTTGAATCTGGTTCACTCCGACCTGATCTGGTGTATGTTACATCCATGAACCCTTCACTGCATTCATTTGTGTTGGGCATTTCTTATACTTGTGGCTACCGGGTCAATACTTGCAGTCCACTGAACTGTTGCATCACTATGTTTTCCATTATTCCTATAGGGGCTGCACTTGTCCTGTCCCTTGGTTCATTGTAGTTTGGTTTGGGTTTGAGCATCACTGATCTGATATACATTGGATTTGTTTTTCTCATTACACTTGAGTTGAATCCGGCTGAAACGCTCGGGTTTGACCTTGTGCTCGCGTTATGATTTTATTTGAATGGCATTTGAGTTGGATCCATTGACTTTTGAATTCATTGATCTTCTGAGCATTCATAGACTGTATTGGCGAGGCAGTACATGTTAGCGTGTACTGCAGCCAATCAGCTTTGTTATTTTTAAATTGACATTTCAATTGTTTAAATTGATTTGGATTGCTGATTTGTTGTTAAACACTGTTAAGTGTTATATTGACCGTTATCCGGTTTCTTTGTTTAAAGAATCGGATAGGCGGGAATTATTGTGACTGTCGTCTATTTAAATTATTACTGCCTATATGCTCTAATAAACTGGTTTGAATTAGACTGACCTGGGTATTATTTTCTTTTGAATTTAATACTCGGGTCAGACCCGAGTTATTTCAGGTTGTAGATTTTCTTCTTTGAGTTGCTGTTCAGGATATGAAGACTTTTCACATCTTTTGAAGTTGTCTCTGTTATTTTGTAGTAGTCGTGTCATTGTATAGAACGATATGTATTCATGTATATTAGTTGATAATGTACTTGTATATATAACTTCTAGAGTCGACAGTTGTAGTTGTATCATATGTATTGTGTCAACTATATTGTAACTGACATCAGTTATATATATATATGAGACTTTTGTTTTATCTGTGTTCCGCATTTATATTATCTGTGTTATTATTATATCAAATGTCCTAAACTATTATGAACCATCGTAGTTTGTTTTATACAGATAATTGGGTATGTTGATGGGAGTTAATAAATAAGATGAAAAACGAAATGTATATACCACTCCTATCGAGGTAACCAATATTAGTGGAAGGCCAACTACGGATGGCCGCTCCTACCCAGCCTCATTCTTCGTAATAATAGACAGTATTTCTTTTAATACTCTTTGTTATTATGAGCATAGAGGTGGGGCGTTACAGTTGGTATCAGAGCTTGGGGTTTATGGACATAATATAAAACTTAACTCGGATGGAACATATGTTACAACTATTGGTCGATGTTTTATTTGTGCTTGAGTCAAAACTAAAGTTTTGAAATTTGGATGAAATTTTTAAATAATAGTGAAATTGTGTTCTGATGATTTGATTGATTTGTGTTCTGTTTATCAGAGTGCGCAGCGGAAACAGTGAAATTGTCTTCGCTGAGTACAACTGATAATCTTTTTGATTTAAAAATCAAAATACGAAATTGATATGAATTTCATTTGTTGTTTACATAGTTGTAATTATTTTGTTTCTTTGAGAATTTCGAATCCGAATTGAGGATTCGAAGAAATTACAGTTATGTGATTTTTGTTGAAATTTCCACTGACTTTCTTTTGTACTAACCATATATTGATTAGATTTATGCTGTTTTGAATTATCTTCATTGAAGATACCTTCGAATGATTTCTTTGTTCATTTTGTAGTACGTGCAAAATTTGAATTGCACGTTATTGCATTTATTTTACGTTGAACCGATGCTTGGTTATGAAACATATTTTGTTGCCGTTATTTTTATAACGGGATTTTACACCAATGCTATATTTTGAAGCACGGTGTTTTGTGGCATTTTGATGAATGAAAATTCTCTGATATTACATTTTGCTGTAAATTGTTTTGATATGATTTTGACGTTTCAAAATTACTGTCGCTTTGGCTTCAATAACCGTCAAATTTTAAAAGTGGATTTTCAAGCGGTTATTCCGCAATGCTGTTTTGTGACCGTTTTTATGGTATTTTGAGAAGTACGATTTCCTTACCGAAATTGTTACTGATTTACTGTTTTAATCACGTGATTGGAAAATTGTTTTATAAAATTTTAGCAGTTTGCATTTTCAAAAGGATGAGAAAGCGACTTAAACGATTCAGCAAAATCGAGGATTATGACCCCTTTCTTTTACTGTTTCGCTTAACTCCGGACTTGTTCAGTTGAGAATGCGAATTGTTATTTTTACAAAATAAATAAAATTGTTTTCAGAAATTTAACAGTTTACGCTTTCAAAAGAATGAGGAAGCGATTTAAACGTTTCAGCAAAATCGAGGACTATGACGCCTTTCTTTTACTGATTCGCTTAATTCCGGACTTGTCCGTTTGAGAATGTAAAGTGTATTTTTACAAAATACACAATTTTGCACTTTCAAGGAAACGATGAAGAGATTTAAACGATTTAGCAAAAGTGCGGAGTATGGAACCACACTTTTACTATTTCGGTTAATTCCGGACTCGTTAATTGAATATCTGCTGTTTTGATGATTTTGATGAATTTTGCACTTTCAAGGAAACGATGAAGAGAATCAAACGATTTAGTAAAACACGTGGTATGGGACATGTGCGTTTGCTATTTCGGTTAATTCCGGACTCGTTAATTGAAATATTTGATGATTTCGTGTGCTTTCGAGCCACTTTGTTGGACCTTCGGGTCATTTGTTGGACCTTCGGGTCATTTGTTGGACCTTCGGGTCAAATACCAATACTAGACCTTCGGGTCATTTGTTGGACCTTCGGGTCATTTGTTGGGCGCCAAAAATTATGTTGAGTACTTGGTAGGCTTCGGCCATTTGTTGATGCACGTGCGGCGAATTAAAAACTCGCTATCTGATGGGATCGATCCAAGCTTTTATGTTGATTTTCTAGTCTTCTTAATTGATTTCTAGATATTTGTTGCTTCCAATTATCTGCAGGTAATTGGATATTTGTTGATATGAGTTCTGATTATCGTTTTTGATAATCAGATATTTGTTGTTTCTAATTATCGCCTGTGATAATTAGATATTTGTTGATATGAGTTCTGATTATCGTTTTTGATAATCAGATATTTGTTGTTTCTAATTATCGCTTGTGATAATTAGATATTTGTTGATATGTGTTCTGATTATCATTTTTGATAATCGGATATTTGTTTTTTCTAATTATCGCTTTAGATAATTAAATAATTGTTGATTTGAGATTTAATTATCGCTTGAGATAATTAAATATTTGTTGATTTTAGATTTAATTATCGCTTGAGATAATTAAATATTTGTTGATTTGAGATTTAATTATCGCTCTAGATAATTAAATATTTTTTGATTTGAGATTTAATTATCGCTTTAGATAATTAAATATTTGTTGCTTTGAGATTTAATTATCGCTTTAGATAATTAAATATTTGTTGCTTTGAGATTTAATTATCGCTTTGGATAATTAAATATTTGCTGATTTGAAATTTGATTATCGCTTGAGATAATCAAATATTTGTTGAATATAAATTTGATTATCACTTGAGATAATCAAATATTTGTTGAATTTGAAATTTGATTATCGCTTGAGATAATCAAATATTTGTTGAATTTGAAATTTGATTATCGCTTGAGATAATCAAATATTTGTTGAATTTGAAATTTGATCATCGCTTGAGATAATCAAATATTTGTTGAATTTGAAATTTGATTATCGCTTGAGATAATCAAATATTTTTTGAATTTGAAATTTGATTATCGCTTGAGATAATCAAATATTTGTTGAATTTGAATTTGATTATCGCTTGAGATAATCAAATATTTGTTGGATTTGAAATTTGATCATCGCTTGAGATAATCAAATATTTGTTGAATTTGAAATTTGATCATCGCTTGAGATAATCAAATATTTGTTGAATTTGAAATTTGATTATCGCTTGAGATAATCAAATATGTGTTGAATTTGAAATTTGATTATCATTTTTGATAATTGAATATTTGTTGATTTAAATTCGATTGTCGTTTTTGATAATTGAATATTGGTTGATTTAAGTTTGATTATCGTTTTTGACATTTGATAATTGTTGATTTATTTCTGATTATCTAATTGATAATTGAATGTGGCTGATAATTGTATTTATTCAATTCTGCTGTTTTCTGATTATCTATTTGATAATCAGACTTTGTTGAGAATTTGTGAATTTCTTTTATGAAATTAAAAGACTTCTTTGGTGTTTGTGTTCTCGATCATTATGTTTCTAGCTTAACCAGTTTAGGTTAGGAAAATAATTGTTATAGACAACTTTAATTATGAAAATTGCGGGGACGCAATTTTTATAAGGAGGGGAGTCTGTAACAACCCGGGGTTTCATATCGAACAATCATCGTCATTAGACGATTAAATCGTTTGTAATCTTGCCATTGGAATTTGAATCAAATTGAAATCCTCTTTAAAATTCTGTAAAATTGTTATGCGGGCTTAACAATTTACTTTGGCCCATGTCTTCAATTGGTTGCTGTATGCAGTATTAACTATCGAAGAAAATAACCGACCCTTTCATTCTCCTCTTCGTTCAAAACCCTAAGCAAAAGAAGAAATAAATAAATGGTGGCCGTTCCTTTTTCTTCCTCCTCGACAATCAGGGCTATTCCAAAGCGTCGTTTTCATTCGTTCGATCGAGATTAGGGTGCGTACTACGGCGATCTGAAAGGGGAAGACTTCGGTTGCTCGATTAAATTCGTCTCCGGCTTCGCTCGATTCTTCGGGCCCGTGCTTATCGAATCAAAGGTGAGTAATACTATCTACTCACATCTAATTCGAGCTTCTAGTTTCCTAGCTTGTTCCAATTTGGGATTTTGTTGCTTGAGTAACTGGTTTAATCTATCTCGGCATTCGACTTTGTTTCGAAGTTGATTTGGTTGGATTATGGGTATATATATGAGTCGAACTCCATATATTTCGTTCGTCTGATTTGTTCAAGAAATGTGCTTTGGCCATACGATTAATTTTGAATGCTGCGATTTTTCTCTGACCATTTCATGTGTGAATATACGGCTTTGTGTTGTTGACAGCGGCTTTGAAATGGTTTCGTGGTTTTCTCTGATTGACTTTGAACATTTGAATTTATTTCTGACCTTTTCAAAAATACAGATACACACTTGATTTTTGGTTTCGCACTTGCTTTGTATTATTTCGTGATTGTTAAGGCTTGAATTGACTTGATTTTGAACTGCGAAATTATTTGTTGACCACGTTATTGATTTCTATCACAGTCTGGTTCATCTAGTATCATCACTTTATCTTTGAACTGTATTTGATATTGCTACTGTGTTTTGAACTGCAACTCTACATTCAATTTTGTTCAATCATATTTCATCCTGCAGTTCACTGTGTTGCATTATCGTAGCCTTCACTGTTGCTGTAGCTTGCTGGTTCATTTTCTGGTCATGTTGCATTTGGCTCGACATTTGAGCTGTAGTTTGTATTGAGTCTGTTACCTTGGTGTACATGATATATTGTGTAGTCTAATACTTGTGCTTCATGGACTTGATTGTGTCGACTGTGATTTCGTTCACTGGTCTAGTCTCAATTTGCATATATTTGTGAATAGGTCACGCTTGAATTTGAATTGCTTCATGTTGTTGTTGCCTCTTGGAATTTCAGACCTGTAGCCTTTGTGCATTGGGTTGTTTTGTATTTTCTGGTCTTTACTTGGACTCAAATCTGGTTCATCTTGTAGTCTCTACTTAAACTTTGAACAGTCTGCATTAATTTGTACTACTCGCTGTTTCAATTTGGGATTGCACTGTTATAGTTTAGTGCACTTGTCATTCGAATTGATGATGTTCTTTGTGGTTGCTTTTGAGTTTTGCGACATCTTGTTCCACTGGTGCCTGTATCTTGTGTACGTGATGTAGTGCATTCGGTTGATTTTCGAGGCAGTAGCATTGATATTGAATCTTCACTTTCTTTTCATTATAGAGGCCATACTTTTGTTTGCTACTATGTAGCTGCTAGTTGCCTCTAATTATGTTGATTTTGGCGTTGTTCCATGTATTTGTGCTTTAGTCTGAGGCCTGCACTGCATTTGGACTTGAGTACGCATGTCTGGCTATGATTTCATTTTCATCCTGCTTGCACTTGTATATCATCGGTTGTCACTGCCTATTTCAATTTGCATTTGGATTCGAAATTGTAACATTGACCCTGTACCACTTGGTGTTGTAGTGCACTGAGCATTCTTGTACTTGCCGTATTGCCATATCAATCCCTTTGCTTGCTTCGGCTTCATTGCATCTTCATCTACCTGTTGCCTGCTGTCACTTACTTGGTGCATTGTGCTCTGTTGTTGTCTGGACATTGGCATTATTTCAGTGTTTCATCACTTAAGTCATTCGAGACTTTGGGTCTGCATACATATGCTTGACGCTGTTTTGATTTGTTGTAGCTTTACATTTGTGTAGAGTCATGACAACCAGGGCTTGACCTTTGCATTTTGTTGTTGGTTGCTGCCTTCGGTCTGCACTTGAATCTGGTTCACTCCGACCTGATCTGGTGTATGTTACATCCATGAACCCTTCACTGCATTCATTTGTGTTGGGCATTTCTTATACTTGTGGCTACCGGGTCAATACTTGCAGTCCACTGAACTGTTGCATCACTATGTTTTCCATTATTCCTATAGGGGCTGCACTTGTCCTGTCCCTTAGTTCATTGTAGTTTGGTTTGGGTTTGAGCATCACTGATCTGATATACATTGGATTTGTTTTTCTCATTACACTTGAGTTGAATCCGGCTGAAACGCTCGGGTTTGACCTTGTGCTCGCGTTATGATTTTATTTGAATGGCATTTGAGTTGGATCCGTTGACTTTTGAATTCATTGATCTTCTGAGCATTCATAGACTGTATTGGCGAGGCAGTACACGTTAGCGTGTACTGCAGCCAATCAGCTTTGTTGTTTTTAAATTGACATTTCAATTGTTTAAATTGATTTGGATTGCTGATTTGTTGTTAAACACTGTTAAGTGTTATATTGACCGTTATCCAGTTTCTTTGTTTAAAGAATCGGATAGGCGGGAATTATTGTGACTGTCGTCTATTTAAATTATTACTGCCTATATGCTCTAATAAACTGGTTTGAATTAGACTGACCTGGGTATTATTTTCTTTTGAATTTAATACTCGGGTCAGACCCGAGTTATTTCAGGTTGTAGATTTTCTTCTTTGAGTTGCTGTTCAGGATATGAAGACTTTTCACATCTTTTGAAGTTGTCTCTGTTATTTTGTAGTAGTCGTGTCATTGTATAGAACGATATGTATTCATGTATATTAGTTGATAATGTACTTGTATATATAACTTCTAGAGTCGACAGTTGTAGTTGTATCATATGTATTGTGTCAACTATATTGTAACTGACATCAGTTATATATATATATATATATGAGACTTTTGTTTTATCTGTGTTCCGCATTTATATTATCTGTGTTATTATTATATCAAATGTCCTAAACTATTATGAACCATCGTAGTTTGTTTTATACAGATAATTGGGTATGTCGATGGGAGTTAATAAATAAAATGAAAAACGAAATGTATATACCACTCCTATCGAGGTAACCAATATTAGTGTAAGGCCAACTACGGATGGCCGCTCCTACCCAGCCTCATTCTTCGTAATAATAGACAGTATTTCTTTTAATACTCTTTGTTATTATGAGCATAGAGGTGGGGCGTTACAAATTACATTTTGAACCGTTGAACGTATATTGGATTAATTGTTGTAGTGTTAAAATTGAAATCGAATGACAAGTGAAGAACCGTATTAATATTAGTGTAATAATCTTTAATCTACATGAAATGATAGTGTAGATTCTAGAAATGACTATATTAATTTACACAAATAACAATGTGAATTAATACGATTATTTCTGGATTATTTGAATTGATTATTGGATTGTTATTGATTGTTGTTATTGCTTGTTTATTTACTTTGACACCATCCCAATTATCACACTGCAAGTTCCCTTTGCTATGCTTTGATTTTTGAATTGAATTGGAATCGGGTTGAAATGATAAATACCCAAATTGAACTTTGACCTAGGATAGGAAATTAAATAAAACCCGATTGGTCAATAATTTGATTTAAAAATAAAATGAAGATTTTATTTGAATAAATAATATGGTTTTGAAATGAAGTTGAAATTTGAATTTTTAATGAAAGGAAAATGTTAATATTTAAAAATCTGAAACAAAATATTAAAAACGAAATTGATGAAAGAATGTTGTTTGATTTGAGAAATGATTGAATTAAGTTTGAAATGATTAAATAATTAAGTTTGAAATTATAATTAAGTTGAAATTATTAAACTTTGAAATTATTTAATAATTAAGTTTTGAATTATTTAATACTTAAATAAGATTAAATTATTTAATGATTAAATTGAATTAAAATTCTTTAATAAGAAAATTGAACTTTTGAATAAGTGAATTTTACTTTGTAAATATTTGAAATTGAGTTTTCTTTATTAAGTAAGTTTTTGGAAAATTATTTAAGTAAGTAAATAAGTGAAATTGAATTTCTTTAAAAAGAAATAAAATGTGATTTATTGAAATTAATGTAAGACTTGAAATTTAAAGAATTTGATTTGATGAATTTAATTCAATTTGTAAGTTTTGAAATAAGGAAGTTGAATTTAAATAATGGATCTAATGAGTTGGAAATTTAATAGAAATTGTTTTGAATGGCAAATTAACTTAATAAATATTGAATGAAATCGATAAATGAATTTGAAATTGATTTGAATGTTAAAGTATATTAATTCAAATGATTTGGAAGGAAACTTATTTACGAACTTGAATCAATATTTGAATTGGTTTAAAAAGAAATTGAAAATTGAATTATAAGATTTTGAAATGGTAATTTGGAAGTTTTGAAACGAAAATTTTGGAAATTTATTTCGAAAGACAAATGAAATGTTGATTTACAAATTCTAATTGAAATTGAATTTGATTTGGTTTGGAAATATATAAACGACCAATCAGTGAATTAATTACGGAAGTTATTAAAGAGACCGGGATCGGATATGGACATACTCTCTGTCGATACCGAAAACCACTTTAATAACTAACATTCGCGGAGTGTTGATCCAGAACAAAGTGGTTGGAATGATGTTCGTGATGACTGAAGAAAGAGAACGATAATGGATAGCCTTGACACTTGTGTCAAATTGAAAATGACTAAAACAGGAGCCATGCCGGGACAATGGAGGATTAGCTACCTCAAGTGGACACACTTCTTCGAACTACTCATTACTTGTTGTCGATTGGTGCACCCTTGATTTTGGGAGTGTTGTTTCACGGTGTTGCGGGCGCTGCGGCGTTGCGTTCTCACCAGTCCGGATCAGGCGAACGGTAGTATCACTACCTTGGGTATTGCCTCATGTGCCTTGTCATACTTGTATTCCATTTATACGCGACCACTACGATTTTGATTTGTACCTTTAGTATATGGATTGCCCTCTGGTGACTTCCGGTTTTGGGGAAACTACGGTCTTGTATATGCTTTTGGGAATAAAAATGTGTTAAGGGTGGAATGGGCTATGACTTAACGCTATTTTGATATCTTTACATATTACTGATAGACATTATCTACTTAGCGTACATTACTACCTAGTAGATAGTTTAACGGATCCTTGAAGGATGGTTATTCCAAACATCCTTTGAGTTACTCGTATTTCAAATTGCTATTTCACTTGAGTTGGATTTATTAATATAAGAATGTTAATCCTGACTCGAGTGTTTTGTGTTTTGCTTTACGCTCGGGTCAGACTGAGTGTACCAGTATTCGAGACTCACCTTTGGAGTTGGAGCTTTGCTTGAAGATCCAGCCATCTATTCTGTTTCCAGTATTAGATGATTCCAGTGATGTATTCTGATTTGTATCTGATGTATCGTATTACTCTTCCGTTGTATCTGGTTTAACTCTGATGTAACTTATACATTTATATAGTAGCTTCATGAACTACTATCTCTTTTATTTCCACTGCACTTATTACTTTGTGTCTGTGATCTGTGATTATTTATTTACTGTATATGTTCAGTTTTGCCAAATTTAAAATTAACAACGCGGTATTTTGAGCAATTCAATTTCAGCATGAGTGTCTACCTATACACTTATAATGGATGCGAATGGTGCAAAATAGCGGGTCGTTACAGTTGGTATCAGAGCTTTGGTAGCTCTAGGCAACACTCAGCATATAGGGTAAATATATTTACAGAATCACTTTCATTCGAGTTGAATCTCTTCCTTTTGACTCGATTCCCTTGAATTTTGGAACATTCCCTGTGGTTCCGAAATTCATTCTTGTCCCTCACTATTCGTATTCTTCTGAATTCTGGAGTATCACATAACTCCACTTCGAATGATCTTTATAATGAGTTGGCGGTCCCGCCAATCTCAAATTGATTTGTAAAGGGGTGAAACTCCTTTACAATAGTATTGATTTACCGGAGATTTATGTATCCTCGGTTTACGATGCTATCTATCACCTGCTATACTTGAATTCTATTTCTTGAGATGGAATGTCGATTTACCTCGGAATTCAACATCGATCTTATTCTTGAAGCCACGGTCGACCCGGTTATGGTTGCCCGTGATTTATATAAGATTATCTATTTCCTTATTCGGTTAAATAATCATCTTATCTTTCGTTCCAACTAATTCTCAAATCAAAATTTTCTTTGATTGAATTAATCAAATTTGAATCTCTGTCCTTGCTTTGAAAATTTATTCTTGGATAGAGTATTTGTAAATCTATATTTAAATGTTTTGAAATATATTGTGTTGTTTGAGTTGTTGATGTTGATTTGGATTTTCAATCGATTCGTCTGATCAACGCTATCGATGGGATTTCCAAAACACTTTAACAGAGCAAACCGACACAATATCGTTTTCAAATTTGGTAAATGAAATAATTTTGTATGATTATATTATAAAAATATAACTAAAATTTTCTGGAAAAAAAAGAAGAGGTAAATTAATCTGTTGTTTGAAATGATAATATTTGATTTTCCTCTATTGTTCGATAAATGAATTTATAAACTTGGTTTATAAACTGATTTAGAGTTTGAAATGAAATTAAATTAAGAATTTGAGAATTTAATTTCCAATGATTTCGAACTATGGTTTTAAAGGTTTAAAATGCACATTATTTAAAGGTATTTTGACTATAATTTGTTTCCAAAGAATTTTAATGTATATTATTTAAAGTATTTTCAAATAGGAACCGTTTACAAAGAATTTAAAGTATTGAAATCAGTGCTCTTCTCTTTGTCGTTGGAAAATAATTTCGGTGATGGCGGCCGCATCATCGACATTCATTTTCGAGTTACGAAGTGGAGATACTATTCTGTAGCTTTGCTACGGTTTTGGTTTTGAAAAATATTTTGATTTGAATTTCCTCAGTATAATTTGATTTATATATATATATATAGGTATCTTATTTTAAATTTAATTTGATTTGATATAAATATATTATATATATCTCTACATTGTTTAAAGTTAATCGGAAATCTAATTCTTAAATTTTTGTTAAAGGATGATTTTAATTAAAACCAAAAATTTGGAATAAATATATAAACTTGAATAATTGAATTGGGAAAATTTTTATTTGTATATTGTTCAACTGCATTTTAATACAACTTACCTAAATCATTCAGAAGTTGAATATGTAATTGGATAATATATAATATAAATTGAATTTATAAATAAAATTTGAGTGGTTATAATAAATGTTATACACTTAAATTTTAATTATAAAATGTTAACAGAGATAAATAGAATAATAAGATAATTGAAAAATAAATTTTGTTTTGAAGGTTGATTAATAAATTGAAATTAGATCAACTTATGGAAATACCTTAAATTTAAAATCAATTAAGGAATGTAAATTAATTTAAATTGAAACTTTTATGGTTTAAATTAATTTATATGGGTTAAATATATGTGATAAGATATATTAAGTAGGATAAATTTAACAATAATTTAGAATAAAGAAGAATTTAAATTGCTGGAAAAAAATATGATTGTAATAAATGACTATTCAAATTTATGGTTTTAGAAAGTGTAAATTTAAGAAAATGGGATAATAAGATAATGAATTTATAAATAGTTGAGATTGATTTTAGTGAAATCAAATGGATTAAATCAATTATTGAATATCAATTAATTAAAATTTGAATTTATATGGTTTAAATCAATTGTTATTTTGTATTTCAAATCTGTTTTTCTTTCTGGTTGTTTCTATTCTCCTACCTCGTTCCTTTTCGGGGACGAAAAGTTTTGAGTGGGGGAGAGTGTTACGATCCGTAAATTTCAACTGTTTTAATAACGTAATTAGTTGAAATTTTGTGAAATTTTAAACGATAAAATTTTGAAATAAAAATTTAATATTTGGAATACGTCTAGTTAAACATAGCAACTGGTAAATTTTCGTCCGAAAATATGAAAGTTTATTTCGCGCGTAAATTTACTTCAATTTAATCAGTTAAAAAGCGATGAAAATAAAATGTTTCCGAAACCTAAATATTTTTACATAGAAAAATTCTAAACCGTCTTCTGAGCAAGATGTCAGTTTGTCGTTTTTCCAAATTCGGACATCTTTGGCTCCGTCGATCTTATTTTTCAACGTTTTTCTTGCATTTTTCGCTATTAGAAAATTCGAACTTTTATAATTCGATCGTGCCACTGATAATTTTATACCGTTTTGACCGTCTCGTCGTGTTGATCACCACAGTACATTCATTTGTGTGTTTCGAAGTTCGGTACTCAACGAAATCGATAAAACGATTATTGTATCGGCACCGTATTTGTGTCATTTTGTTCCAGGTGCCTTTTCAGATCTTCAGCCATATAAACCAATCGGTAATTACTTTATTAAATGCTAAAAACCACTTTTGGCTCTTCACTTTTGCATTTATTCGTGCGTCCTTACATTTCCTTTCAGTCTAGTTCTGTTCACCTACCTAGAGAAAGACTATTATATTTTGTACGTATATTTGAATTATGAAGCCTTAAAATTACTGTAGCCAAAAAGAAATATTTTTCATCTTCCTCCAGAACCCAACATTTCCCTTACCACAACTATTCGCCCCTACCAATCACCATCTGCTTCCACCCGAGCAACCGAGCCCTCCCCTCTGCCACCTCCGCCTACCTTCCCGCATGGCCAACCTGCGTCCAAAACTCGGTCACCTCTTCTACCCTCCCTCCTTTCCCACGTCATGCATCACTCCTCCACCCTTTCACAACATCACCGAGAGCCGCTCCTTACCTTCTCTCTCGCATAGCCCATCAACCAATTTCCATCACCACTTCGCAACTCCTCTTC
The DNA here is from genome assembly GCA_030737815.1 of Allium fistulosum. Lineage (NCBI taxonomy): Eukaryota > Viridiplantae > Streptophyta > Magnoliopsida > Asparagales > Amaryllidaceae > Allium > Allium fistulosum. The sequence continues at coordinate 1,358,689,339 of CM060902.1, read as the reverse complement.
CATCACCTAGCTGACCATGTTTCCCAAGTTTTTCCACCTTGCCTAGCCTAGCACTTGCAACCTGTAGCCTTTCAATGTGTTGGAGCGGTATATTGTGCACATATATTTGTTTGCATATGTTTGCAAACTAGATGCTGCGGCTTCTCTTGCTCTTGCTCGTGAATTATTATTCGTTTGGGAAAGGTAGCGTGCATATATATTTTAAAGTATTATATTTTGTAAGTTATACTTAGTTATATAGTTGACAGTTATATACTATATGTTATAATATATATTGCACCATATGAGCTGTAGGATATACGTATATATACCTAACTAAGTTATTATATATATTGGTCCAATACAGGGATATAGAATACTTTTTTTCAACTTCACAGAAAAAATTAGGATGTTGTCTTGAATGTTGCTTGTCTTATGTATATGTACTATGTAGTCAACCATATATTTTAGTTGAGTCAGCTATGGACCAACCTAGTTTTTTTTTCTTTCCAAAGGGAAGAAGCAACTTTTGCTTCCTTGTGAATTATACGAAGCATGTGTATTGGGTTTGGTTCGTACTTAAATTAATTTACAAGCAAAACTAAAAATTCCAACACTGATAGTAGTTGTTTGTAATGATGTAATGGTTAGAACGCTGAATAGTACATGTCATCTCTTATGCATTTTGTTAATTTATTGCATGTATTTCAGGTTGTGCAAAAAAAAAATTATATATATATATATATATATATATTTAGATGTATTTGGAATTAGAATATGATTTTGTATATGTGTTATTTAATATTTGTTTTAAATTAAATATTTATTTTTATAAAATAACAAATATTTTTGTATATATCAAACTGATTCAGATTCAGCTCGTCAATTCTTGATTTTTCAGCCTTGTTCGTCCAATTCGTGCCAATTTTGCTTTGCTTTGGTAATTCGTGCTTGGATTGTAATTCGATTTCAGTGCCGTATCAGTGAGCGCACCCGTGTCATTCCCTAGCCCTCTAGCCTCGAAAGGTGAGCACTCACTCACGATTAACGTTCTTTTATTTATTAAATTTGATTTCAATTGAAACGAAAATTGAAATATGCTGTTGTTAGTTAATTACACTGTTATATATGCTATTACCTGTATTAGTTCACCTGTGACATCTGACACCATTATCTGTTAATTATTTATGTGATGATAATACAGTTGGCTAATAATTGATGGATTGTTGATGTTTATATTGGAAGTTAAATTGTTAGTGTTAAATGATAAATAGTATGCAAAATTAAAATGGATATAGGATAGTTAACAATTTTAAAACTGATTTATATGTTAAATTTGATTAGTGAATATGACCCCTTTTAATTGTTAAATTGATTGACATGTAGAATAGTGATAATTACATTTTGAACCGTTGAACGTATATTGGATTAATTGTTGTAGTGTTAAAATTGAAATCGAATGACAAGTGAAGAACCGTATTAATATTAGTGTAATAATCTTTAATCTACATGAAATGATACTGTAGATTCTAGAAATGACTATATTAATTTACACAAATAACAATGTGAATTAATACGATTATTTCGGGATTATTTGAATTGATTATTGGATTGTTATTGATTGTTGTTATTGCTTGTTTATTTACTTTGACACCATCCCAGTTATCACACTGCAAGTTCCCTTTGCTATGCTTTGATTTTTGAATTGAATTGGAATCGGGTTGAAATGATAAATACCCAAATTGAACTTTGACCTAGGATAGGAAATTAAATAAAACCCGATTGGTCAATAATTTGATTTAAAAATAAAATGAATATTTTATTTGAATAAATAATATGGTGTAACAACCCTGTATTTTTCAAATATTTTTTTTTTGATTTTTCCAGATTCAAAAGCTTTATTTATGAAAAGAATAAATTTTGTTATTTTAAATATAAACTTTGACTTTGATGTGGATTAGAATTCCAAATATGACTAAATTTAATATTTCCTGAAAATGTGAATTTTGGTCAATAGTCAAACTTTGACTTTTAAGTTTTAATTTTTAATAGTTTGAAATTATAAATTTTATCTTTTATTATGAAAATAGATTTAATAACTTGAACACTACTTTTCGTTTCGTTGAAAACGGAGTTAAAATGTAAAAGTTATGTACATTTCAATTTTTAGTATAATTTGTTTATTTGTGCAATTTTGCCTATTTTAAATTTTTTTAAAATCATATTTTCTTTCTTATATTTTGTTTTAATATGTGTTAATATGTTTTTTATGTATATTTTGTCTTTTTATGTTTTTAAATTGATAATAGTATTTTTCCAAAATTTACTGTATTTATTTTTCATTTTTAAAGGCTGTTTTCCTATTTTCTGCTATTTTCTTCATTAAAAATTATATGTAAATTAAATTTTAAATATTTATTTTGTGAATATATTTTTATTTTATATATTATTTATGTTTAAAAATATATTGCAAGCTCATATGAATTTTCTAAAATTTTTTCTATTCAATTTCAAAATTTTCTAGTCTAGTTCACTGTTTTAACTATTTTCCTTAATTCTACTTTATATAATCAATAAATATTATATATATTTTTATATTTTATCAAATTTTCGAATTTTTAAATGGAATTTCTGTTATTATCAGAAATATAAACTTATAAAAATGAATTAAAGAAATTTGAAAGGCCTTAAACTTTCTATCTTCCTAAGGCCCTTTTATTTTCTAACCCTTCTACTTTTTAACCTAACTTTTCATTCAATTGGCAACATCTCCTCATTTCTTCAGCCGCCACTTTTTTTTTCTCTCATTCACGAAATTCCAAAGCTCCTAAACCCTAAAAAAAATATGGCTTCCATTCTTCTCTTATCTTCTTCCTTTATCTCTTCTTTACTTCACAATTTCCATTGATTTTGCCTTCCTCCTCTTCTAGCTTTGCTTGGCCTCTACCACCTTCATCTCCACCATCCTCTCCACCTTCAGCCCCAACACCATCTACAGCAGCACCTCCTCCTCCTCCACTGACCATGACAAGCCATGCCCATCCATTTAAGTTAGCACCACAAAATTGCACAAAAACCCTTCCAAACAATGCCTAAACCACATATGCTTCACCACCACCTTCATCTATCGCCTTGGCCACCCCTAGAACCACCACCACCAGCAACTACATGACCTTTGGCTGCTGCTGCACCATCACCCTCCACTGTCCAGACCTGTACCATGCATGGCTGAGCCAAGCAATGACCAAGTCGAGCCTTGTTGTGACCAAAACTTCACCTATTTGCCTTGTCCATTGATATTCTTCATGTTGCATCTCCTACCCTTCACATCACTTCATGTTGCCATGCTTAGGTGTGCTAAACCTGACCTATATGATGCTAACCTAAGCCCAAACACATCATGGCTGAGCACATGATCCCCTATGGTCAAGCATTTGAATGGTAAAGGCAAAGTCTTGTCTTTATTGCTTTGTATTTCAATTTGTTCAACATTGTTTTATGTTAAGTATATTCATGTGCTATATTGTTTTGTCTTGTTTGGGTATTGTTTACAAGATGATATCTTGGCTATTTTCTCCACTCAAATCAAAGGTCGTGCCTTCTGGATCCGTTGTGTCATTCTAATTGATATCTCCAGCATAAAACGGTGAGTTATTCTCACCAGACAATATGTACCTATATAACTAGTAAATTGACACCCTGTGAATCTGTAGAAATATATTATCATGTTATATATGCCTATATTATTATCATATGATGTTCACACCTGTTATTACACCTGTTATATCATATGTTACTGTTATTTAATGTTATTCTGTTATTTATATCAGTTATCACCATTGCAAGTTCCCTGTAGATTAGAATCACTATGGGTTGAAATGATACATACCCGAACGGACTTTAGAATAGGGAAAAATCGTTATGGGCTGAAATGATAGGCCTGAATGATTTTTATTTAAATTTATTTTAACTTGGGATTGCGGGTTTGAAATGATAGAACCTGGATTTTTCTTTTTAAACTGCGGATCGAAATGATACATATCCGTATCACTTGACCTAGGCTAGAAAACTATATACAGGCCTGTGGTTATCTTATAAAGTGTTTTGGATATTTTTAAGTATTTTAAAAATTATAAATTTATGAAATATGATTTAAATAGATTTTGAAATGTTTAAAATAAAGAAATTATGATTTTTCTATGTGTTAAAAATTTAATTAATGAATGGTTTAACTGGATTTTTGAAATATAACTTAAGTTGGAAATTTGGAATTTGGTTAAAAATGATATTTAAGTTATATAAATAAAATGGATATTAAATTTTATTTGGAAATGGTAAATATGATAATTTGATTAAATGTGAATTTAAGTGATTTATTAAAGTATTATTGATTTTTTTCTATGAATTTAAGTGGTTAAATAAATGAATGTTTAAAAGTGATCTTTTAAAATATAACTTGACTTGGAAATGTGAAATTTGGTTTTAATTAAAGGTTTTAGTTAATTAAATAAAATTGAAAATTTAGTTAAATTTGTGAAATGGTAATTTAAATTTGAAGTGTTAAGTTATTTGTTGAAATGTGAAGAATTGGAAACTTTTACACTTAAATTTATTAAGTAAATTGTTGAAAATTGGATTTAATTATAAGAAATTTATTGTGAAAAAGATACATGTTAAATGATATGTAAATGAACATTTTAAATGTTAAATTATGATTTTTAAAATGTTTAAAGAGTTTAAAATGAAGTTATTTAATTTCTGGAAATACACTAAAAAGCTGGAAATCACTTTTAATAGCATTCAGAAATGCTATGGTTCTGAATTACACTAAAAATTGAATAAAAGGGCTACTACAGCATTTCTGAAATGCTGCAGTTGCTGTAGTTGAACTTATAGGCTAATATTGAACCCAGGTCTATTATAGCATTCTCTGGAAATGCTATAATGGTCTGCAGTCTTTGCTGAAACCAAATTTAACCCTTGTTTTGAAATCTGAACTACCGCAGCACTTCTGAAATGCTGTCTTTTCTGTTTTGAACTATAATTCAACTAAAACTGAGTTTTAACAGCAGTTTTAAGTGCTGTCTTTGCTGAATTAAAAATGTTTTCAAATATAACTTATAGCAGTTGTTTTTAAATGCTGTGAAATGCTGAAATTTTAATAATTAGGGTTTTTGACTTAGTAAACGAACTCAGAATGGTTTGAAATTTTGGAAATTGAATACTTGATTTGAAAATATAATAATTACACTTTTAAAAGGTTTTAATGAATTACTTTGATTGGAATAAACTATTTAAAGGTGATTTGAAATGATAGTAAATGAACGATATCTTTGAATTTAAAAGGTATTTAAAGTTGAATATTTGGATTTGAACTGATAGGATATTTTATTTTAATAAAATGGTTTGAAATGAAGTTTTGTAAGGATATGATATTTTATGATATTAAAATGATTTGAAATGAAGTTTTGAAATGATATGATATTTTAAAAATATGGAAATGGTTTGGAATTGATTTAATCTTTATTTTGATAAAGATTTGGATTTGAAATGATATTCTATTTTGAAGTATAAACTGTTTTTAAACTTATAACCACGGGTTATAATAACGTTGGGTTGTTAAAGAGACCGGGATCGGATATGGACATACTCTCTGTCTTACCGAAAACCACTTTGGCAACTGTGTACGCGGTGGAGATTCCAGAATGAAGTAGGATGGTGGCGACGTTCTTAAGGTATGTTACGTGGACCCAACTCCCGTGAGTTGGCATAAGGTGGCTAAAACAGGAGCGATCTCGGACCAGTGAGGTAGCACCTCTTCTCGGACACATTTCTTCGATATTATACTCTTACTTGTGATTGATTAGATGGCCATCCTCCGATTTGGGAGTGTTGTTCGAGGTGGAACGGTAGTGGCTGCTATGCGTATTCATCAGTCCGTGTGCGTAATTGGTATATCTACCCTGGCATTGCCTAGTTGTGCCGTGTCACCTACCATATCGAGCTTTACTACGATTATGATTTTAAGATCCGACCGCGTTAAGGTTCTCCATCCCCTTAACGCTATTTTCCGATATGATTATACTTTACTTATTTAGACACTATTATAATAGCGAATATTACTACATAGTAGATATTTTAACGGATCCTTAGAGGATGGGTGGTCCCAAGCATCTTCTAAGTTACTTGTACCTTTATTACAGTTCACTTGAGTTGGTTTACATTATATAAGTATATATTGTCCTGACTCGAGTGTTTTGTGTTTTGCTTTACGCTCGGGTCAGCCTGAGTTATTCACAGATTTGGATTTCCACCTTCTGGAGATTTGAATCGCTGGAGATTATCTACTAGTCTTCTTCTATCTACTTCAGTTATGTTGCTCTGTTCAGCTTGTACTTGGTTATCTTATTGATACTTCTGTTGTACTCTATTTCTTCTGTTGTATCTTATGTAACTCTGATATATTTACATAGTAGCTTCATGAACTACTATTTCTTTTACTTCCGCTGCATTATTTTACTCTGTGTCTGTGATCTGTGATTATATTTATTTACTGTATATTCTGAGATTTGCCAAATTTTATTTACAACGCGGTATTTTGAGCAATTCAACTCCGGCATGAGTGTCTACCTATACACTTATAATGGATGCGAATGGTTGAAAATATCGGGTCGTTACAGTTGGTATCAGAGCTTTGGCTTTGAGGCAAAACTCAGCATATGGAGTAGATTTATTTACAGAATCACTTTCGTTCGAGTTTGAATCTTTTCCTCTTGATTCGAATTTCCTTTGAATTTTTGGAACGTTCCCTACGGTTCCAAAATTCATTCTTGTCCCTCACTATTCATCTTCTTTTGATTTTGGAGTATCACATAACTCCACTTCGAATGATCTTTATAGTGAATTGGCTGTCTCGCCAATATTCTAATTTTCTGGTAAAGGGGGAAACTCCTTTACAAATTGGCATCGATTCACCAGAGATTTATATCTATCCTTGGTTTAGATGCTAATATCTTTTGTTATTCCAAACTCTATCTCTTGAGATCGGATGTAGATTTACCCCAGAAAATCCACATTTGATCTTATTCATTAAGTCACGGTTGACCCGGTTAAGGTTGGCCGCGATTTATCTAAGCTTATCCATCTTCATATTTTGATAATCAATCATCTTGTTTTGTTTCCAAAATATCTCCAAAACATTTTGAATTGTACTTCTAAATCTATGTTTTGTTTTATATATTGTGTTGTTTGAGCTGTTGATGTTGATTTGGGCTTCCGATCGATTCGTCTGATCAACGCTATCGATAGGATTTCTAAAACACTTTGACAGAACAAACTGACACAATATTATTTTAAATTTGGTTAATGAAATAAATTTTGATATAAGTAAATATTATGGAACTTAATAAATTGATTTAAATTGATTATTTGAAATGATAATACTTGATTTATCATTCTATAAATGAATTTATAAATAGATGTTTATAAATTGATTTTGGAAACTGAAATGAATTTAAATTAAGAATTTGAGAATTTAATTTCTGATGGTTTCAAACCTTGTGTTTAAAGTTTTAAAAGGATATATTATTTAAAGTATTTTTGAATAAAAATTTGTCTCTAAAGGATTTTAAAGTTTAAAAATTTAGTGCTCTTCTCTTTGTCGTTGGAAAATAATTTCGGTGATGACTGCAGCATCATCGACGTTCATTTTCGAGTTTCGAAGTGAAGAGACTGTTCTGTAGTCTTGCTACAGCTTTGTTTTGGAAAATCTAGTTGATTTTAATTTCTAAAATATGACTGGATTATAATATATATAGATATATGATTTAAATTTGATTTGACATATTATGTATATATAATTACTTTTCTCTAAATGGTTTGAAAGGAATCGGAAGTTTAATTCTTAAATTTTATTTTAAAGAATAATTTCAGTTATAAGAAGAAAATCAAAAATTTGAATAAATGATTCAAACTTGAGATAATTGAATTGGAAAGTTTTATTTGTATAATACAATTGCATTCAAATATAACTTACCTTAAAAAAAAATTTAGAAGTTAACAATGTAATTGGATAATATACAATATAGAAAGGATTTTTATAAATAAAATTTGAGTGGTTATAATAAATGTTATACACTTAAATTTTAGTTATAAAAGATTAACAGAGGTAAATATTGAAAAAGGAATCAAAAGAGATTTTATTTAAATAACTTAATAATCAAATTTGATTTAATATGGAACCTTAAGTCTAACCTAGGAATTTTAATAATGGTTATTTCCTGAAATGAATATGTTGTATAATAAATAATGTATCTTTGAATAGATAAAATAAAATACATTGGAATTGGACATTTTGTAATAAAGTTATTTAACTTGAATTCATAGTGTAATTGATGTCTAAATGAATAAATGTGTAAAGAAATTTGATTGGTATATTTGCTATATAAATATTTTATTTATGAAATAGACATGTCTTAAAAAATGAATAATTATAATTTAAATAGTTAAAATGTATTTTAACATCACTAAAAATTGATAATTGAGAATTTGGTTTTCAAATGGAATTTTAAGTGTAACTTATTAAAGGAATATCTATTTGAGAAATGGGTATTTTAAATAAAGTGTTAGGTTATGTGTTAAATTAAGAGCTAACTAAAATAGTGAACTTTTAACTTAATAAATGAAGTATAGTTTGATTTGAATATTCCATTCATAAAGTTTGTTTAATAATTCATAAGTTAAATGATATCCAAATAAATATTTCTGGAATTGAACTGATTTGAAATATTAATATATCTACTGTAGCATTTTATAAGTACTACTATTTTGAAAATACAATGTTTTGGAAATTTTTATAATTAAATGAACTTAGAAATGTTACAACTTTAAAATGAATATTATTTGACCTTGAATTAAAATGGTTTAAATGAAGATTATTTTTTTTAGGGTGTTATGATTTTCTAAGTATTATGTTTTTTTTTTTAAAAAAAAGAATAACTTGTCCAAAGTGTTATGATTTTAGCAGTGTGATTTCCAAATGATAAACATCCCTAAATTGTTATGATTTCAAAGCATTATGGTTTTAAATTTATTATCTGGTTTTGTTTTTTCCAAACTATCTTTTGGTTGTCTTTATTTCCCCTATCTTGTTACAGAATGGGAAGGCTATTGCTTATACCAGTCTATTTAGAAATCTTTCTGTAATCTATGATAATCTTTGTTACTCATCTGGATCTGAACACTATTTTTCCATTCATAGACTGTCGGTCAAGTGAAAGGGAGATTCAGACTCTAAAGGATCTTTTTCGTGCTTATATTCTTGATTTGATCACCTCCATCTTGTTAAACTTACCTATAACAATAATTATCAGGTGTAATTCCAATCGTCTTATCATCTTGTCTTAATTCTATTTCATTCTATCTTTTTCTGTGCTTTCCCGTACCTCGTTCCTTTTCGGGGACGAAAAGTTTTGAGTGGGGGAGAGTGTAACAACCCTGTATTTTTCAAATATTTTTTTTTTGATTTTTCCAGATTCAAAAGCTTTATTTATGAAAAGAATAAATTTTGTTATTTTAAATATAAACTTTGACTTTGATGTGGATTAGAATTCCAAATATGACTAAATTTAATATTTCCTGAAAATGTGAATTTTGGTCAATAGTCAAACTTTGACTTTTAAGTTTTAATTTTTAATAGTTTGAAATTATAAATTTTATCTTTTATTATGAAAATAGATTTAATAACTTGAACACTACTTTTCGTTTCGTTGAAAACGGAGTTAAAATGTAAAAGTTATGTACATTTCAATTTTTAGTATAATTTGTTTATTTGTGCAATTTTGCCTATTTTAAATTTTTTTAAAATCATATTTTCTTTCTTATATTTTGTTTTAATATGTGTTAATATGTTTTTTATGTATATTTTGTCTTTTTATGTTTTTAAATTGATAATAGTATTTTTCCAAAATTTACTGTATTTATTTTTCATTTTTAAAGGCTGTTTTCCTATTTTCTGCTATTTTCTTCATTAAAAATTATATGTAAATTAAATTTTAAATATTTATTTTGTGAATATATTTTTATTTTATATATTATTTATGTTTAAAAATATATTGCAAGCTCATATGAATTTTCTAAAATTTTTTCTATTCAATTTCAAAATTTTCTAGTCTAGTTCACTGTTTTAACTATTTTCCTTAATTCTACTTTATATAATCAATAAATATTATATATATTTTTATATTTTATCAAATTTTCGAATTTTTAAATGGAATTTCTGTTATTATCAGAAATATAAACTTATAAAAATGAATTAAAGAAATTTGAAAGGCCTTAAACTTTCTATCTTCCTAAGGCCCTTTTATTTTCTAACCCTTCTACTTTTTAACCTAACTTTTCATTCAATTGGCAACATCTCCTCATTTCTTCAGCCGCCACTTTTTTTTTCTCTCATTCACGAAATTCCAAAGCTCCTAAACCCTAAAAAAAATATGGCTTCCATTCTCCTCTTATCTTCTTCCTTTATCTCTTCTTTACTTCACAATTTCCATTGATTTTGCCTTCCTCCTCTTCTAGCTTTGCTTGGCCTCTACCACCTTCATCTCCACCATCCTCTCCACCTTCAGCCCCAACACCATCTACAGCAGCACCTCCTCCTCCTCCACTGACCATGACAAGCCATGCCCATCCATTTAAGTTAGCACCACAAAATTGCACAAAAACCCTTCCAAACGATGCCTAAACCACATATGCTTCACCACCACCTTCATCTATCGCCTTGGCCACCCCTAGAACCACCACCACCAGCAACTACATGACCTTTGGCTGCTGCTGCACCATCACCCTCCACTGTCCAGACCTGTACCATGCATGGCTGAGCCAAGCAATGACCAAGTCGAGCCTTGTTGTGACCAAAACTTCACCTATTTGCCTTGTCCATTGATATTCTTCATGTTGCATCTCCTACCCTTCACATCACTTCATGTTGCCATGCTTAGGTGTGCTAAACCTGACCTATATGATGCTAACCTAAGCCTAAACACATCATGGCTGAGCACATGATCCCCTATGGTCAAGCATTTGAATGGTAAAGGCAAAGTCTTGTCTTTATTGCTTTGTATTTCAATTTGTTCAACATTGTTTTATGTTAAGTATATTCATGTGCTATATTGTTTTGTCTTGTTTGGGTATTGTTTACAAGATGATATCTTGGCTATTTTCTCCACTCAAATCAAAGGTCGTGCCTTCTGGATCCGTTGTGTCATTCTAATTGATATCTCCAGCATAAAACGGTGAGTTATTCTCACCAGACAATATGTACCTATATAACTAGTAAATTGACACCCTGTGAATCTGTAGAAATATATTATCATGTTATATATGCCTATATTATTATCATATGATGTTCACACCTGTTATTACACCTGTTATATCATATGTTACTGTTATTTAATGTTATTCTGTTATTTATATCAGTTATCACCATTGCAAGTTCCCTGTAGATTAGAATCACTATGGGTTGAAATGATACATACCCGAACGGACTTTAGAATAGGGAAAAATCGTTATGGGCTGAAATGATAGGCCTGAATGATTTTTATTTAAATTTATTTTAACTTGGGATTGCGGGTTTGAAATGATAGAACCCGGATTTTTCTTTTTAAACTGCGGATCGAAATGATACATATCCGTATCACTTGACCTAGGCTAGAAAACTATATACAGGCCCGTGGTTATCTTATAAAGTGTTTTGGATATTTTTAAGTATTTTAAAAATTATAAATTTATGAAATTTGATTTAAATAGATTTTGAAATGTTTAAAATAAAGAAATCATGATTTTTCTATGTGTTAAAAATTTAATTAATGAATGGTTTAACTGGATTTTTGAAATATAACTTAAGTTGGAAATTTGGAATTTGGTTAAAAATGATATTTAAGTTATATAAATAAAATGGATATTAAATTTTATTTGGAAATGGTAAATATGATAATTTGATTAAATGTGAATTTAAGTGATTTATTAAAGTATTATTGATTTTTTTCTATGAATTTAAGTGGTTAAATAAATGAATGTTTAAAAGTGATCTTTTAAAATATAACTTGACTTGGAAATGTGAAATTTGGTTTTAATTAAAGGTTTTAGTTAATTAAATAAAATTGAAAATTTAGTTAAATTTGTGAAATGGTAATTTAAATTTGAAGTGTTAAGTTATTTGTTGAAATGTGAAGAATTGGAAACTTTTACACTTAAATTTATTAAGTAAATTGTTGAAAATTGGATTTAATTATAAGAAATTTATTGTGAAAAAGATACATGTTAAATGATATGTAAATGAACATTTTAAATGTTAAATCATGATTTTTAAAATGTTTAAAGAGTTTAAAATGAAGTTATTTAATTTTTGGAAATACACTAAAAAGCTGGAAATCACTTTTAATAGCATTCAGAAATGCTATGGTTCTGAATTACACTAAAAATTGAATAAAAGGGCTACTACAGCATTTCTGAAATGCTGCAGTTGCTGTAGTTGAACTTATAGGCTAATATTGAACCCAGGTCTATTATAGCATTCTCTGGAAATGCTATAATGGTCTGCAGTCTTTGCTGAAACCAAATTTAACCCTTGTTTTGAAATCTGAACTACCGCAGCACTTCTGAAATGCTGTCTTTTCTGTTTTGAACTATAATTCAACTAAAACTGAGTTTTAACAGCAGTTTTAAGTGCTGTCTTTGCTGAATTAAAAATGTTTTCAAATATAACTTATAGCAGTTGTTTTTAAATGCTGTGAAATGCTGAAATTTTAATAATTAGGGTTTTTGACTTAGTAAACGAACTCAGAATGGTTTGAAATTTTGGAAATTGAATACTTGATTTGAAAATATAATAATTACACTTTTAAAAGGTTTTAATGAATTACTTTGATTGGAATAAACTATTTAAAGGTGATTTGAAATGATAGTAAATGAACGATATCTTTGAATTTAAAAGGTATTTAAAGTTGAATATTTGGATTTGAACTGATAGGATATTTTATTTTAATAAAATGGTTTGAAATGAAGTTTTGTAAGGATATGATATTTTATGATATTAAAATGATTTGAAATGAAGTTTTGAAATGATATGATATTTTAAAAATATGGAAATGGTTTGGAATTGATTTAATCTTTATTTTGATAAAGATTTGGATTTGAAATGATATTCTATTTTGAAGTATAAACTGTTTTTAAACTTATAACCACGGGTTATAATAACGTTGGGTTGTTAAAGAGACCGGGATTGGATATCGACATACTCTCTGTCTTACCGAAAACCACTTTGGCAACTGTGTACGCGGTGGAGATTCCAGAATGAAGTAGGATGGTGGCGACGTTCTTAAGGTATGTTACGTGGACCCAACTCCCGTGAGTTGGCATAAGGTGGCTAAAACAGGAGCGATCTCGGACCAGTGAGGTAGCACCTCTTCTCGGACACATTTCTTCGATATTATACTCTTACTTGTGATTGATTAGATGACCATCCTCCGATTTGGGAGTGTTGTTCGAGGTGGAACGGTAGTGGCTGCTATGCGTATCCATCAGTCCGTGTGCGTAATTGGTATATCTACCCTGGCATTGCCTAGTTGTGCCGTGTCACCTACCATATCGAGCTTTACTACGATTATGATTTTAAGATCCGACCGCGTTAAGGTTCTCCATCCCCTTAACGCTATTTTCCGATATGATTATACTTTACTTATTTAGACACTATTATAATAGCGAATATTACTACATAGTAGATATTTTAACGGATCCTTAGAGGATGGGCGGTCCCAAGCATCTTCTAAGTTACTTGTACCTTTATTACAGTTCACTTGAGTTGGTTTACATTATATAAGTATATATTGTCCTGACTCGAGTGTTTTGTGTTTTGCTTTACGCTCGGGTCAGCCTGAGTTATTCACAAATTTGGATTTCCACCTTCTGGAGATTTGAATCGCTGGAGATTATCTGCTAGTCTTCTTCTATCTACTTCAGTTATGTTGCTCTGTTCAGCTTGTACTTGGTTATCTTATTGATACTTCTGTTGTACTCTATTTCTTCTGTTGTATCTTATGTAACTCTGATATATTTACATAGTAGCTTCATGAACTACTATTTCTTTTACTTCCGCTGCATTATTTTACTCTGTGTCTGTGATCTGTGATTATATTTATTTACTGTATATTCTGAGATTTGCCAAATTTTATTTACAACGCGGTATTTTGAGCAATTCAACTCCGACATGAGTGTCTACCTATACACTTATAATGGATGCGAATGGTTGAAAATATCGGGTCGTTACATATGGTTTTGAAATGAAGTTGAAATTTGAATTTTTAATGAAAGGAAAATGTTAATATTTAAAAACCTGAAACAAAATATTAAAAACGAAATTGATGAAAGAATGTTGTTTGATTTGAGAAATGATTGAATTAAGTTTGAAATGATTAAATAATTAAGTTTGAAATTATAATTAAGTTGAAATTATTAAACTTTGAAATTATTTAATAATTAATTTTTGAATTATTTAATACTTAAATAAGATTAAATTATTTAATGATTAAATTGAATTGAAATTCTTTAATAAGAAAATTGAACTTTTGAATAAGTGAATTTTACTTTGTAAATATTTGAAATTGAGTTTTCTTTATTAAGTAAGTTTTTGGAAAATTATTTAAGTAAGTAAATAAGTGAAATTGAATTTCTTTAAAAAGAAATAAAATGTGATTTATTGAAATTAATGTAAGACTTGAAATTTAAAGAATTTGATTTGATGAATTTAATTCAATTTGTAAGTTTTGAAATAAGGAAGTTGAATTTAAATAATGGATCTAATGAGTTGGAAATTTAATAGAAATTGTTTTGAATGGCAAATTAACTTAATAAATATTGAATGAAATCGATAAACGAATTTGAAATTGATTTGAATGTTAAAGTATATTAATTCAAATGATTTGGAAGGAAACTTATTTACGAACTTGAATCAATATTTGAATTGGTTTAAAAAGAAATTGAAAATTGAATTATAAGATTTTGAAATGGTAATTTGGAAGTTTTGAAACGAAAATTTTGGAAATTTATTTCGAAAGACAAATGAAATGTTGATTTACAAATTCTAATTGAAATTGAATTTGATTTGGTTTGGAAATATATAAACGACCAATCGGTGAATTAATTACGGAAGTTATTAAAGAGACCGGGATCGGATATGGACATACTCTCTGTCGATACCGAAAACAACTTTAATAACTAACATTCGCGGAGTGTTGATCCAGAACGAAGTGGTTGGAATGATGTTCGTGATGACTGAAGAAAGAGAACGATAATGGATAGCCTTGACACTTGTGTCAAATTGGAAATGACTAAAACAGGAGCCGTGACGGGCCAATGGAGGATTAGCTACCTCAAGTGGACACACTTCTTCGAACTACTCATTACTTGTTGTCGATTGGTGCACCCTTGATTTTGGGAGTGTTGTTTCACGGTGTTGCGGGCGCTGCGGCGTTGCGTTCTCACCAGTCCGGATCAGGCGAACGGTAGTATCACTACCTTGGGTATTGCCTCATGTGCCTTGTCATACTTGTATTCCATTTATACGCGACCACTACGATTTTGATTTGTACCTTTAGTATATGGATTGCCCTCTGGTGACTTCCGGTTTTGGGGAAACTACGGTCTTGTATATGCTTTTGGGAATAAAAATGTGTTAAGGGTGGAATGGGCCATGACTTAACGCTATTTTGATATCTTTACATATTACTGATAGACATTATCTACTTAGCGTACATTACTACCTAGTAGATAGTTTAACGGATCCTTGAAGGATGGTTATTCCAAACATCCTTTGAGTTACTCGTATTTCAAATTGCTATTTCACTTGAGTTGGATTTATTAATATAAGAATGTTAATCCTGACTCGAGTGTTTTGTGTTTTGCTTTACGCTCGGGTCAGACTGAGTGTACCAGTATTCGAGACTCACCTTTGGAGTTGGAGCTTTGCTTGAAGATCCAGCCATCTATTCTGTTTCTAGTATTCGATGATTCCAGTGATGTATTCTGATTTGTATCTGATGTATCGTATTACTCTTCCATTGTATCTGGTTTAACTCTGATGTAACTTATACATTTATATAGTAGCTTCATGAACTACTATCTCTTTTATTTCCGCTGCACTTATTACTCTGTGTCTGTGATCTGTGATAATTTATTTACTGTATATGTTCAGTTTTGCCAAATTTAAAATTAACAACGCAGTATTTTGAGCAATTCAATTCCGGCATGAGTGTCTACCTATACACTTATAATGGATGCGAATGGTGCAAAATAGCGGGTCATTACACTAACTATTTAAAATTTACATCGAACAATTTTGATTGAGTGAGAAGTTTTCACCTTGATTTTTCCGATAGCAATTTGTAGCGTTTTATTTCGAATAAAATTAGACGGACGTTTAATTTTACTCAAAATTTTCGCTAGCTCAAATAAATTCCAATCCAGCTCCATTGCGTAGTGCTCGTCAATACGAACACAACGCAATTCGTTTCTTCCGATTCCGACCTCGTATGAAAGAGTTACACATTTTTAAACATACACGAATTTAAACATATGTTAATTAACATTTTTATTTTATATTAAACCCTACAATTAAATCACGGCCATTCGTTTCATCTGCTGAGAATCCGGGCCGCTACCATCTTCTTCCATCTCTCAGTAAAATTTGAACGTCATTGAACCCAAGCCGCCACTAGGGTTTGATTTTTTTCGCCCTCCTCGTCGACATCCAGCGCGATCAGAGACCGCAGCCGCCTTCCCCATCACGTGCGCCACCCTTGGCCACGAGCACGGCCAGCTCGGCCTCATCATGGCTGAGAAAATTTCCCCCAAACGTGCGCGCTTTGAACCCATATTGCCGTTGATTGGTTGAGTTATTCGCCACTCCACAGTATGGATGTGGAGATCTCTCCCGTTCTACCACATTGTAGTTGAAAACTATTTGAAATTGTGAACGGATTTGAAGAATTTGAGGATGAAAGAAGATGAATTTCTGGCCTTAGAATATGAAAGTGGCGGCCGGTCATTTGAAGCTAGGGTTTTGGAATTATTTTGAAAGAAGAAAATAAAGAAGTGTATATATAGAAATTCTGGCGAACACTATTCATCCGGCTTTCCCGAACTCTGATTTACGCACGGTGACCGGCGTTCCTAGGGTTTATCTTGCGTTCCAGCACAATGGAATAGGTTTCGGAAGCTAATTCGGTCATCTTTGCGAGTTACGGAATTAAACGACCGATTTTAAATTAAACCGATTTAAATCGATTTCGATGCGTTTTTGCTTGCCCCAGACAAACGGTATATCCGATTGACACGAAATTTGAAATCATACAATAACTTAACATTACAGATCCGATGAAACTGGTTTGGTCGAAATCCGAGACTTTTTGAAAAATGACTATTTTAACTCGCCAAATTAAAATTAGAACAATTTCGATGCGTTTGGAGCTGCCACGGTCAAACGACAACTCCGATTGCTACGAAAATTGAAATCCGATAATAACAAACTATTACGGATCCAATGGAAATAGTTTCGTCCAATTCTGAGACTGTTCGAAAAATGGCTAATTTCACTAGTCGATTAAATATTAAAATATTCAATTTTCACAGATTAACATTAAATTCAACTTTAAAAGTTCTATAACACCATTATAACTTCAATATGATTTAATATAACTATATAAATCATTTTTAATCACATATAACCCAATTTCCAATTATTTCTTTAATTTCAATTATTAACTTTTCGATTTAATTATCCAATTAAATCCAATATTCGAAAAATAAATTATTCGACTTATTAATTCTACTTGTAAATATTTGAAATCGATTAAATATTCGAATTTTAATTGACAGAAATTCTGGATCGTTACAGCTTTGGTGGGGTTAACTCATTTGAGATAGGTTAAGTGAGACCATAGGATGAGTTTGAGTGTGTATATACATGAGCATGTATTTGTTAGTGATATAAAAATGTTTTATATTATGTTGATTCATCGGTTGAGTGGTTATGAACTCTGGTCGATGCAGAAGGAACAACTGTATTAATAGGGGTTTCTAAACAATTGAACAAGGAAAATCGACACAGTTTTGTTTTGAATTTGGGTAAATGAAATAATTTTACCTAGATTATATTTTATATATGGAAAGAATAATTTTTAGAAAATTAATATAGTTATACCTGTGTGTTTGGTTTTTAGAGAATGATAATATTCAATTATTATCATTTCTTGTTTATTGTTGGTGCTCAGGTAGTTTATGAGCCTTTATTGTTTGTGAAATTAAATACGAACACCTTGTGAATTCGGTTTCACAGTTGACTATAAGGTGTTTGATGATAATACTGAGTTTAATTTTAAATTATAATAAAGTTATCCATTATAATCTATACTAAGACAACAATGGTGAAATGATCTTAGATAAGAAGCGAAATTATTTAAGTTGGATTTATTAATATGGATTATAAATAAGAATTAAAAACTGAGGATTTGAGAACTTAAATTCGGTGTTTTGGAAATTATTTTGAAAAGCTTGGAGGAATAATAATAGTATTATTGGAGAGTGTTTTGGGATAGAAATTTCTTTAAATATGGTTTATAAATAAAAATGGGCTTAAACCAAGAAATTTAGAACACAAAAACCGATATTTGGAAATTGTTTTCAAATTTTTGGGAAAAATAAAATGGTATTATTTTGAAAGTATTGATTAATACAAATATTGTAAATGGATTTAGAAGGGTTAAAAAGCACTGAACTCACTTTGGTCGTTGGAAAATAATTTCGGTGATGACTGCAGCATCGTCGGTGTTCATGTTTGAGTTCCTAAAGTGAAGAATTGCTACCGTGGTAGAAAATGGTTATTGTATTGTTTTGGGTAGAACAAAATTGTTTAAAATTTCCAAAGGATGATTTGATATATATATACACAAAAAGGAGTCATGTATATAAATACTATTTCAAAATGACTTGACCAGTTGGATTGTTGATTGGTGTATCTCATTTCGGGATATTATTGGTAATTTTCATTATTGAAATAAAAAAGGAATTTTCGACAATTTTGGACGGTCGGGGTTTTCGAATTTGATATAGAAATCTTAAGCTAAGTGTTTTGTGAAAACATAAGAAAATAAGTTTTGTAACTTATAAATTTGAAGAGACAGAAATTTTAAAATTGTTGAATATTCTAGTTAAGTAAAGCAAATCTATTATAATATATATACTCTTAGGGAATATAAGAGTGTTGTGCAAGTATAAACTCGAGTTATAGAATGCTAATAGACTTGAGTAATATGTCTTAAGTAAATTATTGATTCCATGGAAGTAATCAAACTTCTTGGGAAATATTATTAATCAGATAAATTTTTACAAAGTGTTTGTAGGCTTAAAGTAATATGTTATAAAAGGACTTAGAAAATGAGTTCTAAGTATTAATTAAAAATATATACTTAAGTTTAAAATGGATAATAAATATAAGCGTGCTTTAGAAAATGCTTATAATAAACTTAAGTAAGGAGGAGTTTTAAGAGGAAGTTATGACTTTTGAAAATGTGTATAAACTTGAGTTTTAAAGTGTTGATAAAAGTAAGTTGTGTTTTATAAGACGTTTATAAAATTCAGTTGCGAAATATTTGAGTTCTTAAATAATGCTCTGAAATGGGTTAAAATTAAAATAGTGTTAAATGGATTTATGAAATAGTTCATAAATAATTTTAGTTTAAAAGGAATATATTAAGAAATAATAAATGTGAATAAAAAATAATTGGTATAGTCAAGAAAAGTAAATTTGAAATTGAGCTATGAGGTAAAATTTAATTTTGGTAAGTTAATTAAAATAAATTATGAAATGGTTTATAAATGAATTTTAATATAAAAGGGAAACACTATTGGTATAATTAACTGTGATTTAAAGTGAATGCGAATTAAAAGAATTTGGTATAATTAAGGAACCAACTGAAATAAATACGTAAGTTGTATGTAACAACCCGCATATTTTACGATAATATATTTAAATATTTTATTTTAATATAGCATCGTTAGTCGGATTAAAGTCCGAAATCCTACTTTCTGTAAACAATCAAATTGGGACTCGAGACTACTTCCACTGAGTCCAAAATGGCGTTTGCGGCCATTTTGAGTATAAACATCGATATGTTTGGAGTTGAGTAGAATTTTGCTATTTTTCTATTTGGGCTTTGGGTTTGGGTTTCAGCCCACTAACCCAACATAATACCCTAACTCCTGCTCCTACTCCTCTTCATTCATTTTCATTTCCTAACACTTTCAAGCTAAAAGAAAAAATGGGGGAGGAGAAAAGAAATCAAAATTCCTAAGCCCTAGTTTACTAGGAAATTCAAATTCAAGCTCTAGAAATCAAAGAGAAGCTTAGGTAACCATCCTCTTCATCTTCTCCATCTCAATTCCTCTCTAGTTTTCAGAAATTTCCTATAACCTAATTTAGGAAATATTTGTCTATGATCATAGATTGGAGCTTCTAGAGTTGAAGTTGAGGAGTGGTTGATCTTTCGTTTGTTTTAAAGCTTCTCACTTGTTGTTTTGGGTTTAAAGGTGAGTTTTTGAACTCACATCTATGTCTATACCTTTGATAGTTGTTAGGTATGAATTCCTAACATCTATTTTATGTCCATTTGCTTTTGAATTGAATTGATTTGGTAAATTTTCCAATTATTGGGTATTTTGAAGTCAAAATCTATGAAAATCCTTATATGGATGTTTTGACATGTTGTTCAGAGTGTATTGATGAGTCTATAGGGCTAGGTTGTCGCTTGGCGTAAATCCATAGCTATCGTCGCTCACTTGATCGCTTTCGATACGAATAGGCCATCATTGGTCAAGGCAAAATATTGCCCTGAGCTTCAGCTCAGACGTCTGGTATTAAGGTCAGACGTCTGGAGCTACGGGAATAAAATTCCAGATCCCCATCTCAGACGTCTGAGCTTACTTCCCAGACGTCTGGGCGATCTGAAAGAAAATTCCAATTATTGCTTATTTCAGCCAAATTACCTATTTTGAGTGGATTTCCATTCTAATCGATTTTTGGTTGATCCAATTAGTTGTTATCACTTATTATCAACTTTGATGACTTCTTTTTCTGGATTTTTGGGAATATCCATTTGATGGAATTGATATCGATTTTTATGGTTTTGATTCACATCGTCGAATGTGAATTTTTGGTGATTAATTGTTTCTACAATCATTTCTGTGATTTGTCACTTTAAAATACAAAGGTTTCTATACTAGTAGTAAATACTCAAACTCTTTCACAAAAACAATTTCAACACTACTTTTAAATACAAAGCTCGTTTTTAAAACCGTTTTCCAAATCTATTAGTATATACAAACTTTTACCTCATTCGTATGAGAAATCCAATTAAACGACTTAGCAAAACAAGTGGTATGAAACGCTTGCGTTTACTTCGTCGGTTAATTCTTAGACTTGTTCGATTGAAATCTTGTGACAATTTTTGAGTGGAAATCTACAATTTGTTCGTAAATATTTAAGTTAAGCCAGTGGTTATGGGACATGAAGCTAAACTCATTTATTTACTAGCTTAGTGTAATTCACACTTCTTATTGATCAATGGCGATCATTTTATGGTTTAGACTAGCGATATGCGAGGTCTCTTTGTCCACGTGAGGGACTGTACCCAGTTTTATGGTACTTCGTCTCATTTTTAGGGGCTAGCGACCCCTGGTCTATTTGACCGTTAGTGGAGCAATCAGCTCAGTGAGTTCGGTACATAGTATCATTTTAGGTGCGTTGATGTTCGGCTCAATAGGTATGTGCATGGGGCGTATCTTTTTAGGTGCGTCGAAGTTCGAATGTGCATGGGGCGTATCTTTTCAGGTGCGTCGATGTTCGACTGTGCATGGGGCGTCTCTTTTTAGGTGCGTCAATGTTCAGCTTGTGACGACCGCCCATGACCCCTGCACTGAACCTATAGAAAGTGCGCTGTAAAGTGTGCCAGGCGACCATGGACGATTGCCAGGGTAAATTAAAAACAACAGAATCTATCGTATTACTCATAGCGCATGGACAAAATACAATAGAATATATATATAGTGAAGCTTCACAGAATAGAATCTCATCAATAAAACTTCATAATAGTTGAATACAAACATCTGAATAGTCAATACATCAAGCCTCACTACATATCACTCAGAGAATACAAAGCAACGGAACATCCAGTACATATAGTAAGAAATAATATGCAAGCCTCCAGCTCGTCTTCGATATCGGCACCGTGGAAAGCAAGAACAACACCTGTCACCTGCTACCTAGTCTGCCCGTCCCAAAACGGACGAACAGCCCAAGGCAATAAGAGTTAAAACATAAAGCCTTGAGTCAGACAACAGTCTTAGTGAGCAGTAAATTAACTAACAACATACCAAAAGAGCATAAGGGAAAAAGAATAGGAATACAACCCTCCCACTCCACCTCTTTCTACAGTGATAGCCCCCAGACACACACTAAGCAGAAGCAAACATAGCAAAGCATACAATTTAAAGTAAAGCAATTATCACTCGAGTCAAGGGCGATGCTTTCCAAGTACAAACCCCCAAGGCCAAAACCAAGATCAGATAAGCACCCAGAAAATACCGCTCTTGAGACCGAATGACGATACAACCAAACATCCAAGACTCTGGCTATCACTGTTATCATTGCTTCGATATCATCGTTAATTGAATGACCGGCTCATTCTTTCATCCGTCCGTCAAGGGCTAATGGAAACCCCGGTTCTAGACATAACTCTGCACGTCATCGTGACCCGTGCCTAGGACTATCGAATCTGCCCAGAGTACTTGACTACCAATCAGTAGCCTTCAGGGACTATCGAATCTGCCCAACGTACTCTTGCTTTGAGCATGCTAGAACCATCAACAACGATGAGATCTCAGCCTTCTAGTCATCCTCCTCGACGACTATTTCCATACTAGCTCAAGCGCCTCTTGAGCAACCCATTATCCTCTAACTCGAACCATTTCACCGAGTTATCAACTTGCTTGGAATGATCCCGTCTAGATTAGACCAAGACTATCTCATATCATACTTCGCCTCATCATCATCAAACAACAAAGTCTCGTATCAACATCATCATCAAATCTATCCATATGAGCTTCATCATCCGCTACATATGCCACGTGCAGCTTTTCCAATTCAAGAGCCTTTCCCTTAGCTTTTGAATCATCTTCGGTCTAAATCAAATCATCAATCATCTAATTCATAGCAATCAATCAAATCAAACATTAATCCAAGTAATCAAGCATTCAAATATGACCTAACTAGACAATATTAACAATAATGGCAATTTCGTAATTAAAGAGTTGAAAGTCTAACAAGCATGAAAACATGAGAATTATCTCTACAACTTGATGAATGAACTTGCATAGGTTAATCATGTAGTAAAATGGTTGTCAAATCATCATGAACAATGAATCTATATGGATCTACACATATGATTAGGAAAATGCATGGAAATCACTACTTTAACACCAAATCAAGCCAACGATCCGATATACTCCTTTGGATCCGTGTGAGAGATAATCACCACTCACCAAATCACCTAAACAACCCAAAAGCAACACACTTCAGATCTGGACAGCGAAGGATCTAACTCGATCTATCACCAATCCGCTTCAAACGATGAAATCTCTCTTCGAAGAATGTAGATCTTCAATCTAAGCTCTTCGATCTTTGATTTTATCTTCAACTTGGATGGATGGAATCACTAGATTAGAGTGGGGAAAAGAAGTGAAGAAGTGTAGAAGTCGAGCTCTCAAAATGGCAGCACTTCGTCGCTTCGAAAATTCGCATCTCAAAAATGAAGATAACCCGAGTATTTATAGGCAGATTTCACCTTAACTCGTCCGCCCCCTTAAGTCGTTGCCGACCTAACTATCCCCGACCTAACACTTCGTGCAACACATGACTTAACTTATATGCGCGACCTAACAGGGTCTTCGACCTAAAAACCCACGTGGCTTACTAACTCACAACTTACGACCTAACACTCAGCCAAAAACCTAGCGACTTAACACAGACACACTACCTCGCGACCTAACAAATCAACAGAGTCACGACCTACGACCTAGAGCACATGCGCTTCCTTGCGACCTAACACACACGCGACCTAACTATCTTAGGTCGCCTACGACCTAACTCAACACAGAACTCACGACCTAACTCTTAGGTCGTCTACGACCCAACTACGCTAACCACTAGGTCGCTAACTACATATAGGTCGCTACTCACCAGTTCTCTTAGGTCGCTGCAAACCCTTAAGTCGCTCAAACCTTAGGTTGCTAACATCCTATAGGTCGTTCCAACCGACCTAACCTACCTCACGACCTAAGTCAGCACTCGACCTATCTTCTATACGACCTATCCCAAACTCCTTAGGTCGCCAGTTTCTATGAGTCGCCTATTTCCTTAAGTCGTCTACGACCTAAGCCTCAACATACGACTTATCTAGCATACGACCTATCTTAATCCTTAGGTCGCCAACCTCAACTTCCTTAGTTCGCCTATCCTTCTTAAGTCGGTCAATTCTCTTAAGTCGCTCACGATCCAATTTCGACTCGACTTAAGCTTCGAACGACTTAAACCCTAGACGACTTAACAACATTACGACCTAATGACAACAGTTTTATGATGTTTCGATCCGTAAAATACGGGTCGTTACACAGCTTATCTGTCCCAAAGGGGGGACAATACCCCGTATTTTCATTGGATACCATCCCGTTTGTGATACACGTGTTGGTGAGTTTTCATGCTCCCATTTGTGATAGGCCTCCCCCTTTGTGTTTTCTTGATTTCTAATTGTTGATTTCTGGAATTTGTGCTTCACCAATTTTTGCGATTGACATTGATATGTTTTGTCAATATTTGAGGTTTGGTGAATAAGCTAAAGAATGTGATATTCTTTTTGGGTATTTGACGAGATTTGAGATATTGTATGATTTTTATTGTTATTGAATGTATACTTGTCACAACATGGCATTATTGTTATCATACATTTTTGTGGTATCTCTTATCCTTTCTCATCTCATATGATATGTATAGCTAGATTGATCCGTTTATTATTTTTCTTCTTAAATAATACTCGTGTCAGACCGAGGTGTTACAGGTGCTTCCACTTGACTTCTTAGCAGGGGCTAGCTTCTAACTTTTGGCTAACTACTTTAGCTTAGTAGTTTTTTCTTTTATACATTTGAGATAGAGACTCCTTGATGTATACTTATTCTTTTGCTTAGCACTTGTACCTATTCTTTTGTGATGTAGTGGATCTTGTATGACAACTATTTTGATGAACACTTTTATGTGTTATATTCATCTCTATTTCCGCCTTTGTGATATGAATATCTGTAACTGATTTATGTTATGCTTATTTCTATATTTGTTTTCGAAGCCCACTTAGCCGCTGTGTAGTAGCTTTGAGTATGTATTTGATATGTCGGATTTCCTCTTGAAATGAAATGCAAGTCATATTATCTGAGATATCGGTACTCGCACTAAGCAATTACACAAATGGTCGCTCCTCAACAGACTTATTCTTCGTGCTAGTCGACGGCATCCTTCTATACATTTTATTAATGTTTTTGAAGATAATAATTATTTGGTTATTAGTTATTAAAACTAGATGATTATTTCATTAAAAATATTATCGAAGATAATTAATTTTTATTTAAAAGGTTGTTTAAAGTTATTTTATTTTATTTACCTATTGGAGATGTTTTAAAGTTTTAAAGGTTTAAAAGTTTATTTATTATATTATTAAAATGTTTTTAGTCATATTCCTTTTATATTATTTAAAAATGATTAAAGCTAAGTTTATGATGTTTTAGTTTATTTATTTTAAAATAAATAAATAAATTGTTATAAAAGGAATTCTTTATAAAAAGGATTTATGTAAAGGGGTTTATAAACTTGGGAAGAGAATTAAAATTGGAAAAGAAGTTAGATATTGAATGATTGTGGAAAAGAGGAATTTTATAAATGGGTTAGGAGAATTTAAAAAAGTATCTTTATAAATAAAACTTGGAGATTTATAATGGACTCTATAAATAGAGTTTGGGGATTTATAAAGAAAATATTTTAAATTAAAAAGGAAAAGATAGTTAATGAGAGAAAGGGTATTTCAGAATATTTATATCTTTGTTTAAAGGATACCTGTGTTTAAATCATTTTAAATAACCTTGAATAAGTAAATCTTTATAAGTGATTAGTTAAGATACTTATGCCATTTTGTAAGAATATGGAAAAGGTTCTTCGAGTTTCGAGAAGAATGATTGAAAATATACTTATACCGCTAGGATAAGTACATGGTTATATTTTCTGAGTATCGAAAATATTTCATTTTGTGAATATACTTATTATGTTGAGATAAGTATATGGAAGTGATTTCCCATATTTGAATGTGATTTTAAATTAATGAATGTGAGGCTTAGTGGGTTCCATGGGAAATGAAATGAAATCTATGATTTGAATATTTTTTTATTCGATGGTTAAATAACTGACTAACGAATTTGGACCCAAAAGTAACTTTTGAAATATATAGAAGAAATATGTGGGTTATATGGCACAGTCATCTCCGATGATGCTGAACTGTGCGTATAAATCTCGTTTCATTCTTCTAGGACGAATGATAAGGAAATCCGTCCACTAAAGGTTAGGAGGTGACATCCGCTCCTATCTTTGTCTGTTTATTTCCTAAAGAACCGGGATTGAGTTTACCGGAAACTGTCGAATGTTGTTTCGAAGAGACTGAGATCGGGTATGTTATCCGAAAATCACTTTGATCCAACTTAAGCGTTGCGAAGTGAAGATATCTTGAGGATGATGGGAATTCATAGATGGAGCTCTCAAATGTTTCGTTCAGTCCCAGAACGAACTTGTATTGGGTAATGCTGGCATTGCATTTTTGCTTGGAGGGCAGTGTTAGCATTCCAAGTCGGAAGTACTAAATAAAGGTAATTGTTTCCTTAAGCCTCATCAACCAAGAAAATGACTAAAGCAAGGACATGCTGCAGGGCTATGTGGGCCACTCCCATTAGGGTATGATCATTCCAAGATCTAGTGTCGATATCTCTATGTATGCTTCGGGGCCCATGATGTTTGTTTATCAACCATGGGGTGATCATATTCGGTGCTATCCAATAAGGGGTATTACCCGTCCTAAGTAGCAGAGGTGCAGTTGCGATTGCGACCTCCCGTACATTTTATCTAGAGGTGTGCGGATTCGGTGGGTAGACCCTTACCCTTTCATAGTTGGAATCCATTCTCCAATAAGCGCCTACGGTTTTGATTGTTGTACCTAATATGCTAGAATTTAATAATGTTACAATTTTGGCTATGATTAATAAGTAATTGTATCTAGACACTATTATAATATCAGAGGATTTCATACAAAATGTTTTGGTTATTGTAGGTAAAAACCCGTTTGTGTTTATGTGCGGTGTGGTCTTACGAGATACCTTTGTTTCAAAGGTTTTTATAACTTTAAAAATACAGTTGCGTGTGTTTTCCTCATGCTGGTTTTACAGATTGACTCGGGTGTTATTTTATTATAATGCTCGGGTTAGACCGATCATATTTACAGATTGCTATAGATGCGTTGGAGCTCAGGAGACGAGTTGGAGGTCTTCAAAATGTATTCTCTTATATGTTTATTTTTCCTTACTTTTTGAAGTTACCAACAATTGTGAGGACAAGTTGTTATAACTATCCAAGCTGATAATTGTGATGGTTATTGTACTCTAATGGATGTTCGTATATAACCGTTCTCTTTTGTAAAATCATTGATATTATATGATATGTTGCTTTACTGCGACTGTGAGATTCTGTGTTGTTTTTAGTTTCTTTTCTCTTATGCTTCTCTTCTTCTTTCTTCTTTCTTTCTCATAACTATCCATCTTTCTATTCAATTTGGGTTGGACATGCGTGGTTTATTGTCAACTTGAATGGTACGGAAAAGCGGGTCGTTACATCTTTGTAAAGGTATTTTTATACAAGTTTTTACAAGATGATTTTAATCAATGAAAAGATTAATTAAAGAGATTAGTGGTTTCTTATGTGCTTAACAAATGTTGGTTTCCCTATGGAATTAAATTCCTGATTTGGATGTGTGCTTGTTGATAGTTAAATAACCGACTATCAAATATGGACCCAAACGTAACTTTGGAAATATCTAGGAGAAACATGTGAGTTATATGGGATGGTCATCTCCAATGATATTGTACTGTGAGTAAAAATCTTGTCTTGTTCTCCTAGGACAAATGATAAGGAAATCCGTCCACTAATGGTTATGAGGTGATCTCTGCTCTTATCTTTGGTTGTTTATTTCCTAAAGAACCGGGGTTGGGTTTACAGGAAATTATCGAAAGTTTTTTCGAAGAGACCGGGATTAGATATGTTATTCGAAAACCACTTTGATCCAACTCAAGCGTTTCAAAGTGAAGACATCTTAATGATGATGAAAATTAAAGACGGAGCTCTGTGAAGTGCAAGGGCTACTTGCAACTAATCCTGAAGGTAATTCCAAAATGGATATAGTAGAAGTTGTGCCTTTGGTTTCATTCAGTCCTAGAACGAACTTGTAGGATGAATGTTGACATTGTGTCGTCAACCAAAAGGCAATGTAGCATTCCAAGGGGAAGTGCTACATAAAAGGTAAAACGTAGCATCAAGCTTCATCAACCGAGAATGACCAAAATATGGGAGATGCAACAGGCTAAGTGGGTCACTCCCAAGTGGGGTATGATCATCCCTGTCTAGAGTCGATATTATATCTCATTTGTATGCTTTGAGGACCATTAAACAAGGGGTGATCATATTCGGTACTATCCAGTAAGGGGTAGGTTGGTTCTGTGTTGGCAGGGGTCGATAGGTTTGACCTCAATGTTATTTTATCTAAAGATGCACCGTGATGGGCGGTACCCTAGTAGCCTAGTCATTGTATGGAATCCATTCTCCAATAAGCGCCATACAGACTTTGTTGTGCCCAACTATGCTATAATTTGAGATGTAAGTATTTCAGCTATATTCATACTTTACCTTGACCCCTTGACATTATTATAATATCATGGGTTTTCTATAGAAAACGTTTTGGTTTTTGTAAGGTAAAAACCCATCTGTGTTTATGTGTGGTGTGATGACACGCATTTCGAGAGATTTAAGTCGATAATAAACTACGCATTTCAACTCAAAACAATCCGGAACATAGATAATCAATGGGGTTAATCAAGAAAAATAAGAAAAGAAGAAAACAAATACAGAATCTCGCAGTGGAATGACAAAATATAATAATCAAATAAATAGCTCATGAAGCTGTTTACACTATACATTTGATTATAATTTTAAAAACATCAATCAGAGTTATACATACAACAGATACAAAATAAAACAATGCAGCGGAACAACATAATATAGGGGAATAATACTAGTATTATAATATACCAAATCTTCATCTTCGTCCTCCAGAATAACATGATCTTCAATGCACTGAAAACTCACGATTGACCCGAGCATAAAGTAAAACAATAAACTCGAGTCAGAAATAAAATATCCTTATGTAAGTAAAATCAATATCACATATAACAAGAGTGTAATAACATCATAGATGTTTACGGGGTTTTACATATCCTATCCAGTGTATAACGTGTGTGCAATAACTTAAGAGGTGTTACGGGATTTTCCATCTCTTAAGGATCCATCAAATATCTATATATAGTAAAATACACTATATATGTAATGTCTAATCAATAAAATATATATTTTTCCTAGCGTTAAGGCTTTACATTAATCCCCCTTAATGCGTTTTTAAACATGTGGTCTATGCAGGTCCTGTAACATAACCAGTAGATCGATAGCTAGTGAGTCCCCTATAGGCACATGTTAAATCAAAATCGTAGTAGTCTCGTATAAGGATAAAAGTATGACAAGGCACGTGAGGCAATGCCTAAGGTAGGATACTACCAGTTTGCAACACCGTGGCTGATGGTAATGCATAGCTGCAGCTACCGCCCATCGCATCCAACACTCCCATACTCGGAGGGTACGTACCAATCGACAACAATGTGGTGATAAATTGAAAAAGTGTGTCCGCTAGAGGTAGCTAACCTCATTGGCTAGGAAGGGCTTTTGTTTTAGTCATTTCCAATTGACACAAGTGTTGGGGCCAATCCATCATCGTTCTCTTTCTTCAAATCCAGCAAACGTACACCAAATACAACCACTTTATTATGGAGCCTCCTTCACGTACACAGTTGTCAAAGTGGTTCCAATATTGACAGAGAGTATGCCAATAAGAGGCCCCGGTCTCTTTAACAACCAAATGTCATTTTACACATCGGTTGGTACTTTAGCATTTCAAAAGTGAATCATTACTTGATATCAAAATATCATATTTTCTTCAAAATGTTATTCATTTCAAAATCATATTCACTTCAAAATATCATTTTATTCACCACGAAATAAATTTCACTTCAAAATCATTATATTCACTTCGAAATCAACTTCATTTCAAAATCATTATATTCACTTCGAAATCAATTTCATTTCAAAATCATTTCGAATTTCAACTTAGGTTATAACTTCATTTGAACAACATTCATGTTTTAAATCAATGATTTAAACATAAACAGTTCCGACCTTAATAGCTTGAATTTTGAAAATAGTTTGAATAATTTAAATAGTTAAAATGTTTATATAGTTTAAATAGTTTAGAGATTGAAAACATTTTGATATAAAATAGTTTGAATATTGAAAATGGGTTACATATTAAAATGGTTTGAAAATTTAAATAATTTTAAAATTTTAAAAGATGAATTTTAAAACAGTTTATAGTAAAATAGTTTATAGCGAACATAGTTTCAAATTTAAAACTATTTCTTTCCATTTCAATCATCTAGACTCGGGTCCAAAATTTCAATCGAACTGATTCAATTTCAAATCTTTCAATTCAAATCATCTTCAATCTCAAGTCAATTTTAAATCAAATCAATTTCGATTTAAATTAAAATCAACTCAATTTTGATTTCAATTCGAATAGCTTCAATTTCGAAACGTTTCATTTTAACTTCAAATTCGATTCAATGATTCGATTCAACGACTTAAGTTTCAATTCAATTCTCATTTTAAACCATTTCAATTTATATAAATTTCAATTCCAATTCTGAAGTACCAGTTTAAATCACTTAAATCAAATTAAACTTCAATGTTAAATTTAGATTTAAATCTTTAAATTAATTCAATTTCGAATACTTCAATCTCAAGCCCAAATTTGAAATATCAAGCTAAATTACTTTAACCAAGATAAATTTTCAAAGTTCGAATAAAGTTCAAACCTTTAAAGCAATTCAATTCCCATAATTCAAGTCTATATCGATTATGATTTCAAATTCCAAAATAAATTCTTTAAACGATTTCTTTTACAAATTTCACCTTCAACATTTCAAAGCTCAAATTTGAAAATATTTAAATCTTCATAAATTCTCTTTTTATTTATTTAAAAAAAAAAATCATTTAAATAAATTCAAATTCAAAAATTTAAAACCATTAACCAATCATGCGTCCGTATATAATTTTCTATCTTATGGCCAAGTGATCAGTTATTTCGATTTTAATTTCAGGTATGGATATGTATCATTTCAATCCAAATCAAAGTGTCATAGTTATATATCATTTCAACCTATTTCTTAATTTATTCGAAATAATTCAAATAACAGTTTTATATACTTTCAAATAATATACATAGTGATAACATACATATATAAAATAAATAAACATCCAATCATCCAAAATATCAACCAATAGCCATCCATCACAATCAATATCCAAAACAGTCAATATATCACAACAGTTAACTAGTTATGAATATCGGGTGTTTAACTAGCGATTCAATTCAAATTCCGATTTAATGTCAATTTAAATTCCTATTAGTTCAAACCATATGTCAATTTAAATGTCAGTTAAATTACCAAACAACGGTCAATAAAGATAAATCACTTCATGATTTCGATCTAACTAATATCAGAATATTTTAGTATTTCATGAGTGATTTAAAACACTCACCTTTATTTGAAACTAAAAATTCGAACTAACCAAACAATAACGAAATAAACTCCACAGCGTAGACGACGTCGATACAAATTCAGTGCCAAAGATCGCACCCAAATCCGACCTCGTACGAACAAGTTATGGACTAATAACCTTTGAATTTATTAGCCAATTAAATAATTTAATTAAAAAGTTAATTACCTTCTAATTATAATTAGCTGTGCAAATCTCTCCCTCCCAAAACTCCAGGCTGCGACATTCACATCGTCACTTCCCTTCAATCGATCATCGCGACCCCCACACACGACCAGACCGCGCCACTTCATCACCGCCGACTACCCCAGCCTCGACAAACCCTCCAATGCCAGCATCGCCACGAGAATCTTCGCCATTGACTATGAAATCGACTGAAAACCCATTACAAACGCATTAAAAATATGGCCATCTCGTCGTGAATCACGCCAATTGAACCGTCCATCTTGCTCATCTCCTCATCGTGCACACCGTTGTAATTAAGGTAGAAGGCCGATACGGCCTCGAGTGGCTCCGAGGAATAACGATCGTCTGATGGGAAGGGTTTAGATGGCGACTGAGTTAGGGTTTGGAAATGAAGGAAGGTCGAGGGCTGTTTATAAAAAATTTCTGATGGCACTATTCATCCGTGAAATTTTCGAACTCCAAACAAAGTGTGCCGCCTGGCATTCTATATGTTATACCCCTATTCCGAACACAATGAAATATATATCGAAAGCAAATTCCATCATATTCAGAAGATAACTTTTTTAAATCAAATTATTTTAATTATAGTTCTGAAAATAAATTCTACACGTTTCAAGCTTGCACGACCAAATGATAAGTACGAACGCTACGAAACTTGAAATTCTATAATATTCACTATTACGGATCCGATGAAACTGGTTTCGTTGAAATCCAAGACAGTCCCCAAAAAGACTACTTTACACGTTAATTAAAACAAGCTATTTGCCCAAATAAATTTATTCACTTTGAATTCAATTTTAAAAGTTAACAATCTTCATTTTTATTTAAATAAAATTTAAATCAACTTTCGACATCGTTTTCATTCATATTAAATTCAGGATCAATTATTTAAATAACTTCCAATACTAAATTTATACAATTTAATTATCCAATAAATCACTATATTTGAAATATAAGTTATTTAACTTATAAAATTTAACTTTTAAAACGAGTTCAAATAATAAAAAAACTACTTCCATTTTACTGTAATTCAACATCTTTGCAATTATTGTATACAGTACAGCAAAAGTTATTCATTTCTTACCAAATAAACGTTTTCTTATTTTTGAAATTTATACTGATCAAAAATACAATTTCATATAAATAAACTTATGCTTTTACTTTTAATAAACTTTCATTTGATTCTTTATTAGCTTAACATTGATTATTTCAATTTATGTTATCAATTACTTACAATTCAATATCATTTAATTTACTTTCTAACACAAGTTATTATTTTTTATCTTATTGAAATTTGTTATTTAAATTTTTTATCTAAGTTCATATCTAATAAATTACATTAATAAATCATTCAATTTTGATTTCTAACCATTTTTGTTCAATAATTATATAAAATTTAATAATTTAAAATAGTTAAAAATACGGGTCGTTACATGCGGCGTGGTCTTACGAGACACCTCTATTTTCAAAAGATTTTTGAAACATTAAAATTCAACTGGTGTTTTTCTCACACTGGTTTACCAGGCTGACTCGGTGTTATTTTATTATAATTCTTGAGTCAGACCAAGCATATCTACAAATTTCTTAGATGCAATGGGGCTTAGGAAACGAGCTGGAGGTCCAAGACGTATCTACGTAATTCTTTATGTCTCGCTTTGTTGTCTGTTGGTCGTATTTATCAGCAATTATAAGGACATGCCATTATAACTGTCCGGGCTGAAATAGATTAGATTACTCTAATTGGTGTACATATATTACATTGTTTCTTTGTGTAAAGATTTGTTGTACATAATAGATTATTCGTTCCGCTGTGAGATTCCATGTTGTTGGTTTTTTCCTCTCTTCATTCTTCTTCCTTCTTTCTTCTTTCTTCTCCCATAACAATCGGGTTTTTCGGCATTCGATTGCTTGACATACAATATAGTGGACGTATTAGTGTCGACTTTGAGGGTCGAAAATCCTGTTCGTTACAGATGGAGGAAAGTCTACTCATCAGCTTTTAGTGCCAAATACAAGATGACTTACTTTCCAACAAACGTGTCAACGTTTTAGCACTACTTATAATATTTGTTTGGCTACTTAATGGCATAGACAAAGAAATCTCATGTATTTAAAACATTCTTTTAAAAAATAGTTGGGTTTAAACAAAACCGACTTTTGGAAATAAAGCGATTTAAATATTAAAAACTTTTATTTAAATAATTAAATAATCTTTAAAATTAAAAACCTTTTATTTAAATAATTAAATAATCTTTAAAATTATTTTTAATATTTAAAGTTCTTTTTCAATACTTATAATATATTTTAAAAGACATTTCAAAAATATCTAAAGTAGAAACACTTTTTATTTTACACAAAAATTATCAATATATAAACAATATCCATAGCGACTATCACTATATGGACCATAACTTTAAACATGTTTTCTAAATCAAAATAGTCTTTAGATCCTTTTCTTCCATATTTAAATCACTTTAACAACTTTGTATAAAGGTTTTAAAACAAAAGGTAAATTTTGGAAAACCTTTTAAAAACATTTATAGAAAACAAAGAAGTAAACTAGTTTTAAAAGAACATGGGATCTCGATATGGAAACATAAACTAATTCAACTGTGTTAGATTTCTAATCAACATAAAGCCAATCAAATACATAAGCACATACATACATAAAAAATGTAAATGACATCCATAAAGCGAGGAAAGATTATCACTTGTTAATTTTTAATTAAGCACTAGACTACATTTCAAGTTATCAACAAATCATAACATATGCCATCAGCTTCAAGCGGGAACCAAACCAAACAACATCACTTTCAAACACTTATAAACACAAGCAATTAACTAATATTATTACCACAAATAAAGAAGTTTAAATCTTTATTTGGAAATGAGCTTTACTGACCAAAATTAACACGGATTCAAACCAAACCGCCACAACTTTTGCATCGACGACCGAACTTAGCTTTTCTTTTTAAAAACTTGCTTTTTAGGACCCTAAGGGTGGAGATGGGCTCGGCCTAGGTGGTGGAGGGCATGACCATGACTTGAGGATGGAGTTTTAGGCCTTGTTTTGAAAGGTAGGAGATGTAGAGAAGAAGTGAGGTGTTTTTAACTAAGTTTAAGGTTTTAAAGTGGAAAAAGAAAGGATTTTTAATTTGAAAATTTAAGAGAATCCATGGAAGAAAGATGGAAGCTTAGAAAAGAAGGAGATTTGAGTTTTAAAATGAAGAAAATGAAATAAAATAAGAAATGAAAAAGTAAAGTTGTTTTTATATAAAATGAATAATGGAAATTACTAAAATGCCATTAATAATTAAACTGTGCGATATCCTCCACAAAATGATGCCACGTCACCCTCTCCTTTCCCCCTTGCACACGCAACCCCCCCTCATTCTAATGACCATCACTTTTTACATAACTTGATGTATTATCTTTTGTACCATTTTCTTTTTAAATTATAAAAGAAAAGTCAAACCTCGCTTTATTTACTTAAGTATAAAATTAAAATTATTTAACTCTAACCAATTTCTTAACCAAAGCATATGTAATTTATATGTGTGTGTGTGTGTATATACTCTGGTGTATGCAACATGTTCCGATACTTTTAGACAATGAAAAGTCAAAAATCCGAAAAACTATTTTCAGTCACATTTAGATTTTTCTCCGAACTAACTATTTTTATAAACCAAATTTTAAAACAACTTTACCACCATTAGTTATTACTTATAAGAAGCCTATTTGAGTTATAAAATCCATTGATTAATTATTTAAAAATATATCAAATATTCATACTTAAAGTGATTAAATTACGGGTCGTTACACCCCCCCTCAAAAGAATTTTGTCTTGAAATTAACACACAAAAAATAATTCAAAATAACTCAAAAATGGCATATATTATATATGATGAAATACATACAAAAGATACAAATTAAGCAACTACATTACAAACAATGAGTACACAATCCATATAACAAGCAAACTACTATCCTATCATCCACTCAGAATAAACTTCTCTCATGCTATCTTTCATCTCCCAAGTGCAGTCTCTGGAATCATCACTCCACTGAACTTTAGCCAATCTCACATCCTTATTACGAAATTGTTTCACATCTTGATCAACAATGCGAACTGGATGTCTTATCATAGTCAATTTCGGTTCCACTTCCAAATCTTCTTGAAAAGATGAATCAACGATCAGTGATGGATCATGCACATACTTCCTCAAATGTGATACATGAAAAACATTATGAACCCCTGACAATCTTTCTGGCAACTCAACACGATAGGCAAGGGGCCCAACCCTCTCATTGAAAAGGTCTAACATATCTGGGCCCCAACTTCTCTGCTCTTTCAAATCATACAACTCCTCTAACTGGGTAATCTTCACAAACACAGTCTCCGACTGAAAATTCCAAATCCGTACGCCTTCGGTCGTTATAGATTTTCTATCTATCATGAGCTTCCTTCATCTTCCTTTTGATCACAACAACCTTCTCTATGGCCTTCCGGATCATATCAGGTCCAAGCACTAACCGCTTCTCGGTTTCTACGCAACATGCTGGTGACTTACACGGCCATGCATAAAGAAATTCATAGGGTGCCTGTAACAACCCGCACCTTAATGGGCTTAAATTTTGACAAAAATCGAAACTCAAGTCCATTAAAGCATAGATCGTTGGATTTGGTACCTACGTAGGGTCAATAGTTCAGCATTTAGGTCATAACATTTTGCAAAAAAACAAATCTTTAACCTACCAAGTGCTAAGCACGAGCATCATCAGAGATTGATAGAAATCTAAACTCACAGCGAAAACAATAATAGGATAAGAACACTGACTATGATTACTACCTTGGAATTAATGGTATTCCTTGGGTAGTAGATTGTCACATCAGCATCGAGCATGAGAGAAAGAAGACTCTCCAACAACAAAGCACATCCAGCTCCGGTGAACTGTTCCTCTAAATCTATCCAGTGGGTTGTAATGAGGAGGGGGTTAGAACAACATTTTGATGATTGGACAAAAAAATCTCCATAACATAAACTTATACCGATAGGTTTCCATTTAATTGTTATGTCCATTTAGGTTAGCAATTCTAATCTAACCTTTCATTGCACACACGGTTACATACTTACCCCTTCCCAAGGTACAAAATACTAATGAAGCCATATCAACCACCAATACTTCCAAATCCATTAGCCACTTAATACTTCTAAATATAAAGCGGGCTTCTATAATACTTCTAAAAGAGAAATAGGTAGACTCTGTCATTTACGACCTTAATTGAGGTAGACCCTGTCATTTAAGACCTATTCCCAAGGTGGTTTTCCTATCAATGTTGTTAATGGTCAGTGGATCCTATCTACAAGACCTCTAACCACTGTTTAAGGCTTCCGACATTTAATGTCCAACTGTTACCGCATTTATCGCAGATAAAATCGTAGTCATGTAATAAACAGTACCTAAGCCACTTAATACCTTTTTATTAGAAAATAGGCAGACTCTAATCATTTAAGACCTTAACTAAGGCAGACCCTATCATTTAAGGCTTATCCCCAAGGCGTGCTCCTAAATATTTTTATTATTATTATTATTTCATCTTTAGTAATGTAAGAGACTGAACCCAAGCCACTTCATACTTTCCAATGGAAAATAAGCAGACCCCGTCATTTAAGACCTACTTCCAGAAGCGTGCTCCTTATGGTACTATCTAGCCATCATTGTTTGGAAATCTCATAGGACTACTTAGTACTTCTTTTATTGGAAAGAGGAGGATTTTATAGTCACTTAAGACCCCAAACCTGAATCAAACCTTTCTCAAGATATCCACTCTCACTCTTTAATTATAAATATGGAACTCATTAGATTACTTCTTTCGGTAGGGAGGCGGACCCTTCAGCCACTTAAGACCTCAACACTGAAGTAAACCCTTTTTAGAGACATCCTTACTTATTCATTTGGAATCTCACTAGGTCACTTAATACTTCTATTTAGGAGAGAGGCGGAATTCAGCCACTTAAGACCTAAAACCAAAAGCGAACCCCTGTGGAGATATCCCTCGCCGCTCCTAGTTCCAAATTTGGACCATTTAATACTTTCCAATTAAGAAAGCAAGCCCAATCTCTCACGTTGTCATGGATCATTGGAATAGTGATATCTCACATCAGTAGTAAGTACACCCGATTGCTGGTAGCCTCAAAGTGAAGGGTAGTACTCCGTTGAGTGACTCTACTGACCTTGCATCACTAACCCACTAAGTCCAGTTAACCATCCTAAGTCTTTATCTATATTATCTTAGGTAGACATTGGACTTAGCTTACTAATTCCCTTTTTATTTAAGGTGATAAGATTTACCTTAAATATTTATCGACCCATAAATCCCCTTTTAATGCTCATAAATGTTAGTTTATCCATAAAATCCTAACAGACATTTTCTAAGACATTTATGTATGATTACTAATTTCAAATTAGTAACCTTTTATATCTATTCCATTTTTATCAGTCCCATTAATCCATTTACCCCATTAATTTATTACAACTCCCACATTTATTACCATTTATTGGAGTTGCAACCTTTAAATTATTTCCTTATTAGTTAATTATCTTAAACGTGAATATTACATGCAAGCGTCGTTATTTGCTTTTTATTTAATTATTATAAGTGCAGTAATTACATACAAATATTTACTTTAATCAAATATGTTCTAGTTATATCTTTACTGAAATATACTTTTCCATGTTAAATTATTGGAATCATATCTAAAAAGATTATCCGTTATAATTTCCATAAATTAGTCTAAAACAGAAGATTTAACTTTAAAATATAAAAGATTGCATCGTTTGAAATTACAAGGAATAATCGTTTCTTTTTATTATAGATAGTGTAAACTATAATGAATTCATACTTTGCACATCTCTTTCTCTTTCTATTTTCATATATTCCTCGTTAGATCAAACGCTGTATCTTTCTAAAAGGGAAAGAAATCAAACAAATCTACAAATATTAAACGGATCTAAATTCCAACAATTCCAAATATAGAAATGTTTATATTCTAACAAGATTAGGGTAATAATCCAAATTTATAACATTATTATACAGTCTATTTCAGATCTAGAATAAATTTCATTCAAATTAATATTCTAAATTCATACTTGTGGGATTGATTTCTAGATCAGGTTGTATACAATGCTAAATCAATTCGTAAACAAGAATGCATAAGCGATATTTATTATATTCAGATCATCTTCAATTCATGTAACGACCCTAGATTTTTATTTAATTTAAGTTAATAATTAAATAAATTTTTGAATAAATATGGTAAAATAAATTGATTAAGTGATACGAGTTTCCCCGATTCAACTCGATAAATATATATATTATCATTAGGATTTGATAATCTGTATATATGTGGATATATATGTATATTGGATTTGAAATAAAATCTTAAATAAATGGTTTAATAATAATAATAAATGATAATAGTATATATTAAGTTATAAATAGAATCGAAATATATAAGATAAATTATATAGTTTTATAATAAAATGAAAGTGTATAAAACAAATAAAAATAATAAAGAAAGATTTAATAAAAATTAGAAGTTCTCTTGTATTTTAAAAGTAATCAAAACAAAATGAAAACAACTTACATTCAAATAAGTAAAAATATAAAGTGATTACACTACAATAATTCAAACAACAAGTAAACAAGACAAAGACAAAATAAAAATATATTCAAAACATAGGTAAGATATGCCAGGCTTGTATATTGTAGCTATAATTAAGTATGCAAGCAAGTAATAAGTAAAAAGAATATGGTATGTAGCCTGTAAAGGCAAGTAAAATAAAATATGCAGGCAAGCAATATCATATTGGTACATACGAAAGTGAAGAGAAAAGATAGGTGTGCAATGTGTAAGGTACTCATGGAAATAAAATAAGATACCAAAATCACCTCAGCCGAAATGCAAAGATATCAGCCACCATATGTAGATTAAAATATATAGAAAACAAAACATAAAGTACGCAAACATTAAATGCTTTCACAGCTCAAAGTATTTTTGGTCAATTCGAAAATATACAAATGTGCTTTCAGCCTCCATAAGCAAGGACATCTCTGGTATATTGTACAAGATAATGTAATGATCTTGTTGAATAAAATATATCACCTGTATATTCTTCCTATATATCAATCTTCCTTCTCAGTTCGTTAACCTGAGCAGAAAAAGGCAAACTAGAAACCACTGTTTGAAAACCAAAAAAAAAATACAACAATACAAAACAGAGGATTAAAGATCAAGAAAGCTTCAACTTGTAATTTCTCAGGCTGTTTCAAATATTGGAGCAGGCTCTGTTCATCAAAATGAAAGGTGAGCAACTTTAATCTTTAAAAAAACCATCTGATTGTCTTGATTCTTGGAGTTGATTTTAAAAGTATGAGATGACAATGCTTTGTTTATATGCCTGCATGTATATATACACATCTGATTTGAACTATGTTTGTTGATATACCTCTGTTCCAGGTTTCAGTGTTCACTGTCAATCAAAGAAAAAAATATTCATATCTTTTTATTGAATCAATGTTAGCACTTGAAATCAAAACAAAACTTATTTGTTTTAGTATAATCTAGGCATTAAAAATACAATCTTATATGAAAGTGATAAATTATGCTTGCGGTTTGAAAATGACAGTAGCAACCCTCTCTAACGTGTAAAATCAAATATGCTAGATTTCTGATTCAACTATATAACTCGAATCTATACACAAAGGTAGGATTTTTAACATAAGAATGATGATTTTTAGCTAAGTATACAAGGTGCGGTTTATAAAGGAGCCACAAATGCTTTTTTTATGAATTTCGGTTGATTTAACAAATTATAGATGTTGAAATTTGAGGTGAAGTAAGCTTGTTGATTTACTAACACAGGAAAAATGCCTAATAAAAATTCGAATGCATAGATTTTGCGGTGGAGGTAAAAGTAGGGTTTTGTGCAAGATTCTGGGCATGTCTGTAAGTGAAACGAGTGCGATTTCTACACGTGATCGAGCTTTGCGAAACTCTGGGAAATGGATCATCAGAGCATAGTGTAGCTCTGGGTACGATCGCGTGACTTATAATAGTCAGAGGTGGATGAACGTAGCGTTTCCATGATGAACGTTTTTGGGCAGTTGGATCTGATAGCTCGATTTCGTTTTCGACGTTGGATGGCGTTTCTGGGTGGTCGAATGGCATGTAGGGGTAGAAGGCGACTTGTCGTAGGTGAGCTTGGGGGCTGGATGGTCGGCGGTGACTAGTGCACGTGCACGTGCTGGATCGTGTGTCAGGTTAACAAGTTGGGGGAGAAGAAGGGGAACTCGAAGCTCTACTCGAGAAATTTGGGGTGAGGACTCGAAGACGTGTTCGAGTCGTTTTGGGTTATATCGAGTGATTTTTAAACTTAACAAATTTTTGAAGACAAATTTGTATCATACGGGTGGCTTTGGGCTGGAACTCGAAGCAGGGGGCATTTTTGCTCGGGCGCGACTCGGGGTAGTCTCGGGTCAGGTAGGTATTGCCAGTTTTAAAGCCTGTCAGTTTTAAAAGTTTTAAAATTTAAGAACAGGGTTTTAAAACAGAGTTTAAAGCAAAATGTGAGATGGATTCAAATTAAAGTTTTGTCTCCATAGTTTTAAATAAATATAAGCTTTATAAAATTAAATGTGTTGACAACTTTTTAATGTTCAAAATAGATTTTAAAGTGTGTTAAATTTTGTTAAGGTAAATTTGGATTTGTCTTGAATATGAGGTGAAATGAAAACTTGATCATTTATAAGAAATATTTTATCCTTAAATAAATGAAACTTAAGGATATGAAAATATTAAGTAAATGTAATTAACTAATTTGATTAATTAATGATTGGATTAATTAATTTAGTAATTAAAGGTTAAATTGGTCAATTAAGGTTTAAGAAAATAAATTGGTAATAAATGGATGATTAAAAATCATTAATTAAATAAGAGTTGAATTTTAATTTATGATTATTAATTAAGTAAGAATAAATTAAGTTATATTGAATACTTAGTTAATTAAATAACTAGGGATTAATTAATGAGTATTAAAGATGAAATTTAAGTGTAGTTAATAATAAATCTTAACTAATTACTTTAGAAAAGTAATTTAAGAGGTGTAAATAATTAATGAAGGTTATTAACTAGGATGATTGAATAATAAATTAATGTGGTTAATTAATTAAGATAATCAAATTAAGAACAATTAATTAAAGGTTAATTAACTTATGAAAGAAATTAAAGGATGTTTATTAATTATTAATGGTTAGTTAATAAATGATTTAAAGGATAATTAATTATATTGGTTTGTAATTAATTAATGATTAATTAACCCGGATTAGAAATTCATAAGTAATTAATCAAATTTGAATAAATCAGATAATTAACTGACCTCACTTATGAATATTTGGATTTGATTGGATGATTGAATTGTTTGATATTCTGATCTATGATGCTTTGTGATATATTCTGATTTGTGTGTAATCTTTACTGTAGTTTATTTATCTGAAATTTATATATATCTGTGATCTGTGAATAAAAATGAGCGTTATAGTTTATATCGCTTATCGACTATGTTTCTGTATTCTGATATATGATGATTGTATGATGTTGCACTATTGTGTTAAACCCCTGGACCACACTGTTACACACACAAATATGGATTTCACGTGGAATCGGTTAAGTCGCAGATAATTTAAATTTGATGTTTTTGAAATTGAAATTTTAATTTCAATTGATTTTGAA
The DNA here is from genome assembly GCA_030737815.1 of Allium fistulosum. NCBI lineage: Eukaryota > Viridiplantae > Streptophyta > Magnoliopsida > Asparagales > Amaryllidaceae > Allium > Allium fistulosum. The sequence goes on along the minus strand of CM060902.1, from coordinate 1,358,646,202 downwards.
ATTGGAAATTTGGGTTTAAAGTGAAAAGCTTTCGGAATGGAATTTCAAAGATAAAAGTTATTTTGAATAACTTAATCGAGTTTTGAAAATTTAAATAATTTGATTTAAATTTGAATTCAAGTTTGAAATTGAATCCTATGATTTGAAACTAGGGATTGAAGATGATATAGATGTGTTTATATAAAGTTAAACCATTTAAAAGTATAATTTTGAGAATTTGGATTTAACCCAAAGATTTTAACTCGTATGAATGAATCAGATTTTCTGAAATGAAACTATTTGTTTTCAAAAGATAAAAGCTTTCAGATAAGAAATTAAATTCCAATTTAATTAAAGGAATTTCAATATTGAATTGAAAATGGTTTTCCAAGTTATGAATGAATTGTTTTGAAAAGCTATGATTTGAATCTGTTATCTTTAACAGATTTAAAAATAATGATTGGTTTAAATCATTTGAAATGGGATTGTTTTGAAAGCTATAAGTTAAATCTTGATTTAAAGATTTAACGAGTTAATCAAATTGAAATGGAAATTAATTTGGAAAATCTGTGAATGAATCTTTTGTTTAAAAGATTAAAGTGTGGAAACTGTTTAAACCGTAAAGATTGAATCTTTTTGTTTAAAAGATTTGAAATGGTAATCGATTGAAACCATTTGAAAAGAAAGATTTTGGGTTTTAAGTTGTGACTTAATTGAAATCCCATATCCATATGTTTTTAAATATTACGCTCACTATTCGGTTTAGCCGGGAGAGGACCTTTTGGGTCGTATAATCCATTCCAAATATGTGATACGTCGATATGGATGGCATTTGAAGACCGGTGTTGAAGACCGGATATTTTTGAAAACGGAAGGATTACCGTCGAGTTACTCTGCATCGGCTGATCCTCGATATAGAGGTTTTATCACCCTTAGTGACGGGAAGTCCGGACGTGATTGGAAATTATCCGGATTTGCAAGGGCTTCGTGAGAAGTGCCTTCGGTTCTGTTCGATCCCGGAACAGACTTGTATGGATTGTATGTCTGACATTACACTTTGAGATATAAAGCCGATTTCTTTCAAATACATTTCTTTTGGTGGCGGAGAATTTATTCTCTTAGCTTAACACCCTTCTCTGAGACGTACGAGCTCAGAGGTTATGATGCATGTGATAAGGATTTAAAGTAATGCTGTAGATATGTTTGCATGAATGAAATAAAGTATTTGCTCTGTAAAAAAAAAATAGAAAAGATTGGAAGGTGAGTAAAACTTTTAACTAAGATCTTTTTCCCACTAATCTATGATTTATTACTGGTTAAATCTTTATTTGATTTGGGATGTTAAGTTGGTATTTACATGTGGTTGCCATGGATAACAGTAAACATATGATAGAGCCTCTGTTCTAGGAAAAAAAAAATGAGTTTTCCAACCCGGTTCCCTTTGTTATGTTTTTTGAGATGCCTGTGAGTAAATACAAGTTTTTGTTACAGTTTTAAACCCTAAATTTTTTTTATGATATCTGGATATAATTCATCTTGTTAGCCTGAAAATCTGGATGGAATGGATGTATGTTAAATGTGTGATTTATTGAATGCCTGTTTGTTTTTTTTTTAAAAAATAGGCTATGTTGAAAAACTACAGGTTTGGATTTCCTAATAAATTCAATATCTCAACTGTGAATTCGAATTAGTCCGTGATTTGTAAATGAAAGTTGGTTGTAACTATGTAAAATCTCACCTAAAAATAATTACAGGGATTTAGAATCAATATTTGGTTGAAAATTTTAAATTTTACAGTGAAATCTTACTTTGGTCAAAATTTAATAAATTTAGTTTTCCGATTAAAGTATATGTTTGAATTCGAAATGTTAAACCATGAATTTTAATAATCATATCATGATTTTTAGTTGTGGAATCTGTGTGCATTCTTGAGTAGAACGTCGGGGAGTTTTTGATCGATTTCTATCGATCAACGGCGAACTAGCCGTCGAGATTGGGTTTGAAGGGCGAGTGGGCGAAGGGGATCATCAGAAAATTTCTATGGTGATTTACAGATGATCGTGATGGCCAGAAATGGTCGAGATAGGGTTTTCTTCCAGGTGGTGTCGATCGTGTTCAAATGGGTTCCGCGTTGCCTAGTGACGTTCAGAGTCGATCGCGAGTCGAACTGAAGATGCTGGGAGACGTGGTGAGGCTACGGTGAAGGTGGCATGGTGTCCCGTGTCAGGTATCGTCAGAGGGAAGAAATTTTCCGATGGGGTTTGTTACAGGCTATGGGATTTTGGTCGATTTCGTTTCTCGATCGAATTGAGTGTTTTGGAGGGTTGTGTTTGGTCGCGAGGATCACCGGAGAAATGAAGGAATCGGCGTCGATGGTCGGAGCGTTGTGGTTCACCGGTGAAGGTACACGGGTGCACGGCGTATCAGTGGATGATGGTGGGTGAAGTTGGACTCGGGTAAGGGCTCGGGGAAGATGTATTGTGGCTCGAGTTAGGTTTCGAAATTTTTGCGTGTGTGATGGGTTCCAGGTTGAAGTTAAAACTTATAAAACAAAATCAAAATGGGGGATACTCGGGTCTGGTTTTGAGTGAATACTGGGATGAACTCGAAGTAAATGAGTATAACAGTTTAAAGTTTTATAAAAACAAGTTTGAAAGATTTTAAAACATAAATCAAAATTTTCTTTATAATTTATGTGTTTAAATACCTGGTTTTTAAGAAAAGTGGTATGTTTTGTTTAGCTTAAAATTTATTAAGTTAAGTTCTTAAGTTATTTTTAACTTAAGGAAATATAAAATTTAGTAGTTTATTATAAGGTAAAATGTTTTAAATTTATGTGTTAATCATAACTAAGAAATTGATACAGGTAAATGGGTTATCTTAAAGTTAATTAAGATTTTGGATAATTAATGATTAATTAAATTAATAAGGTAATTGAAGAAAAACTAATTAATTGATGAGTAAGAATAATCACTAAAAGGAAGTGATTAAAATAATTACTTAATGTAATTTATAAAGTATAATTACTTAGTAAAGAGATTATAGGAGAATTACTGAATCTGATTTATTAAGGTTAATTAATTTATAAAAGATTACTTGTTAAATGTAATTAATTAAAAGAATAGTTAATTACTAGAAGTGATTAGAGGATCATTAATGAATGTCATTAATTAATTAAAGAATAATTAATGTGAATGGTTAAGGCTAATTAATCTAAGTGATTAATTAAAAGACAATTACTAAATGAATTATAAGATAATTAGTCAAGGAGGATTAATTAAGGTGGATAATTAAAAGATGATTAATTAATTGGTTAATGTTAAATAAAGGTAATCTAAGTGATTTAAGTTAGTAATTAATGTAATTAGAGATAAATTAAATAAATTTTGGAAGTGATTAATCTTGCTATGAATGATTGAATGATATTGTATGCCTTGGATTAGTTGATATCTCTGGTATGTGATATGGAATGCTATGTGATAAAATATGTTGGGTTAAAACAGTGACACCCTGTATTTAAAGTTTGAATTATATTTCATTTGAATAACTTGGGTTAAGATGACATTGGATTCGAAGAGACCGGAGTCGGGTATTAGTTAATACCCGAAACCACTTCGATTTGAAATCTTCTATAACTCTTTATAAATTGATATGTGATATCAATAGGCCGGTTTGGGATAATATGGACCACTTAAACCAAGTTGGATACCTAGATATTGTTTTGTGAAAAATAAGTGATGACTATATAAGTTGTTTACGTATAGTGAGTACGAGTTACCCGGGTTTTAAATAAGTTCTATGAATTGGAATTTCTTGTTAGATGAGTTTACTCACGCTGGTTTCCAGCCTGACCCGGGTGTTACTTTGATGTAATGCTCGGGTCAGACCGAGTATTACAGATTTCAGGTAAGGACGTTCTAGAGCTCAAAAAGGCGAGCTGGATGGCAGGAACGTATGGAGTATATTCCGCTGTGATATTATAGTTGTCTGAGACATGTTAATTTTAACTGTCTAGTACATTTGTGAATGTTGTAACTCTGATGTGTTAAAATGTAATTAACAAATACAGTTTTCTTTGTATAACTGATATTATTATTTGTTATTATATTTAATCCGCTGCGAATGTGAGATGTTGTGTTCTCTGTTCTTCTTTCTTCTTTCTGTTTCTTTCTTCTATCTCTTTCTTTTTCTTCTAACTATCTGGAATTTTCGGGTTCGAAAATTCCGGGTCGTTACATTATGTAGTTGAAATTTATCAGCGATATATTCCCAATTTGGTAATGTGGCATGCTAAGTGTTGCTGTGTGATGATCAGTGTTTGATCATTTGTGATATGATCATTTGTTTGATCATTTATCTTTGTGATCATAGGTTGATCATCTGTTGACCCAAAGCGTGGCTTTTTGAAAAAGCGTAGCTTTGTGGACGAGACTTCGTCAGGACCTCACTACCCGGAAATGGTCGAAACAGGAATGTTGCGGCAAGGTTATGAGGGTCGCGCCCTTTAGGGTATGTCATTTCCTTCTGGAAAAGGGGTGGTATTATGGTATGGAGCCCTGATACTTACTCATGTGGATACACTTATTTATTATGTGTGATGTTGGATATCGAGCGCTCGGATAAAGGTCCCAAAGGACCGGGGGGGTGGCATATTCGTGAGTTACCTGTTACAGGGGTAACCCGGCCTTGTTGGCAGAGAGCAGTTTGTCTCTCGGGACGTCCCGCCAGAGGCGTTCCCATGCGGCGGAAGGAAGTTCCTTAGCCTGACCATTTGTTGGAAAATCCAAAGAAACAATACGAACCTTGTACGGTTTTAGTTGTATTACCTGCTATTGAACATAGTAGCTATAGTAGGCATACGATACTGGTCGTATGTTGGCTAAGATTAATATTATACTTTCGAAATGTTTTTCTGCACTATGCACTAATAATAATATCAAGATGATTTGGCGTAGTAAGCATCTTTGACTATCATAAGAAGAAATCTCCTCCAATTCTGCGTTTGCATTGTGTGTGTGGCGGGAGGTCTTATGGTAGTTTCATTTTCCAAAAGCATTGCGGATTTCAATGTTTAAAATCTTTTGTTGATTGTTTAAAGATAAACTGTTTTTGTTGCTCACACCAGTCCCATGACTGATCCGGAGTTTATTGTTCCCTTCCTAAACTCTGGGTGCCCACTATTTTCCATACGGGCAGTCTAGAGTTGGGTTTCTTTTCAGATATTCAGGTTTAGTAGATTATCTGGAGCTAGTTCATTCATCGGAGTTGCTTATCTTGGAGTTGTGGATTCATTCTTGTCTGAAGATCATTTTGGAGTTATCATTTCTATTGATATTGTTCCGCTGCTGTTGTTATCTTTTCTTTTCCGCTGCTATTTCTTGTATCATATCTCTGATGTATATTGATATTCATTGTATCACTCTGTTGTATCAGATATTATATATCAATGTATTATTCTTTTCTTCCGCTGTGTTATTTACTTAATTGTGTTATAGCTCCGGCGAATCGGATTTGAACGGTCGAATCTGCGGCATTCGAGTACGATGTAAAGTATGGATGTCGATTTTCGAGCTGGCAAAACCCGAGCCGTCACATGTGGTATCAGAGCTAAGGTTGAACTTTAGCTCAGGAGTATAACACGTTAAGTAACTCATTAGAGATAGAGTGAAGTAAACTCTAGAATGAGTAATTCTCAGATATCTGTCCGTATGCCTCAGTAAATTCTCTTACTATCCACTGATAGTGAGTATGAGTGCAAGAAGAGGACGAGATAGGGGACAGAGAAATACGACTGTAAATGGTCAATACTCTGTAACAACAAGGAAGCAATCTTTTCTATCAATCTCTTTTGTTTGTCATTCTTTTCCAATTCTTCGATTATTTCTGGTAGATCCAGGAAGAAATTCGATATATTAAAATGGGACATAAACTTCGGATAGGCCAAATTGTTTGTTTGGATGAATTGATTGCATTGGTTGCTTTGTTTGCTATGGTTGATAGGTATGCCTTAGTTTCTAAACTAAAAATTTCGAAATCGTATCCATGTATCTATCTGTGATAACCCGGATTTCTGGACATCTGTAATTGATATAATAATTGGGTAAATCAATAGGAAAACTAATTTATAAGTTGAATAAATAAATCCGATAATAAATATTTATATCTAGATAAATATTCATTTGATAATCTCCAGATATAATTATTGAAATTTTACAATATTTGTTTAATGACTTTTTTTTTGAAAATTTTTATTTAGCAAAATTTATCTTTTCAAAGCTAATAAAAATAATTTTCTAATACAATATATAGGTTTATATATATTGTATTGGAAGTTATGTTTTGAAATTAATATATATGTATGTATATGTTAGGTTGGTTTGTAAATATATAAGGTGAGATTTAATTAAAGATTTAAAAAAAAAATACTTTTCTTTTATATACTTGGAAATAGATATAGTTAGTATATATGAAAATAATATAAAGCTTTGATATGTGTATATCTTTTAAAACTATAAGTATAAATTTAAAATACACAAGACATATGTAAATATAAAATAAATAATCTATATAAATAGATAAAAATTAAGTAGGGATTTAGACTTAAATTTATAAATAATTTAGAGGCAAGGATATAAACATAAAATTCATAATTAAGACATTTGTAAAATTAATATAACATGCATTTACAAGTGTATAGCTTAGTGTAATAACAAGTGGCAAATACTTTTTCTTTTAATTTGAAAATTTATAAACAATGTAGTATTAGAGAAACCAGGCTAATGCAAATTTCCTCAAATCTTTTCATCTTCATTTTCCAAAACTAAAAATCTGGTAACAAAGAAAACAAATCAGATTTAAAAGAAAAAGCAAAAGAAAAGAAAATCAAACAAAAACTAGCAAACAACTATCATCTTCTCCCAGTTTTCAAATCTAAAGCAATCAAAGCATCATCATCTCAGTTTTCAAAACCTTGATCATCTCTGTTTCAAAGCAAGAAGATTCAAGATCAATGCAAATCAAAGAAAACTAAATTCCAGTTTAGATACGAGAACAGATTTCAAGTATTTCAAAAGCTTGTTTCCTGTCTTTTAAACAGGTGAGTGATCTGACCTAGTTTCCTCTATTTTTTAGAAATGCCAGTGAGTAAACAAACTATAATTTATTTTAAAAACTAGATGTTTGTGATGATCTTAAAAGTTATGATATGAATTATTCTTGCATATATGGATCAAATGTGAATTCCTATATATATGTATAAGTATGCATGTCTGAGTTGCTCTGTTCTTTGTTCACAGGGTTTAAAACAAAGTGAAAATTTAAATCTCACCTTTGAATCTCTTATAGGATGCGAAATTCAAAAAAGTTATGTTTGTTTAAACATGAATTAAGTTTTAAAAATATATATAACTAAATTTAGTTTGAATATTATCTGGGAAATCAAGAAGACAGGGAAAATCTTAAAAACATATAAATTTCAAAAAGCTTGATTCTCTGATTCATATATATATTCTGAATCGACTTGGAAAACTAGGATTTTTAAAGGGAAATTCACGATTTTTAAGTATGTAAATTGTGAGAATTCGAGGATTGATCAGACTATGGGTTTTGGGGCTTTTCTGGTGATCGGGAAACTCGGGGTGGTCGGGGTCTCTGCTGGAGGTAGAGGGAAGTTTGGTGGTCTCGGCAAAAATGGTAGGTGGGTTATTAGTTCACCGAGGCGGCGGCACGGCGTTGGTTTAGGGTTTAAAACCCAAATTGGTCGAGGTTGGGAAATTTGATCGCTGAGTCGTTTCTAGGGCACCGGGGTTCATCGGACGTTGGGGATAGAAGCGTGGATGGTCGGCAAAGTTGTGGTCAGAGATTCATGATCTATGGTGGTCGGCGTCATGGGGTCGAGGAGTTTTCAGGTAGGGGTTGCTGTGCCAGTTTGATCGAGATAACTCAATTACGTTTTCGAGTTATATTAAATGTTTCAGGTGGTCAGTCGTTGGGTGGTGATGGTCGCCGACATGTGGGGCGTATCGGCGATGACCGGAATGGCTCCGGTGATCTGTGCATGTGCACCTATGTTGGTTGTGTCAGTGGTGTTGTGCTCGTGGAAGGAAGAGAAGTATACTCGGGTGGGAACTCGGGAAAAGGAGAGGCTAGCTCGTGTTCGTCTTCGAGTGTGTACGATAGGATTATTAACATGTTAACAGGTTTTAAACTTTAAACTAAAACCAAGTTTTAGAAAATACTCGGGTCTGGACTCGAGTGTATACCGGGTTGAACCCGAAGCAAATATTTTAGTAGTTTTAAAATTTGAAATGGAAGCAAGTTTTAGAATTTTAAGTGAATCTAGTTTAAACTATTTCTTAATCTATTACCTTATATAATAAATGTTTTAAATAATTAATTTAAGAAAGTTATATGATTTGTTTAACTTAAATTTATTAAGTTAAATTCTTAAGTTATTTAGACTTAATTTTAAATGTAATCAAGTAGATAATTAAGTAAAATGGTTTAAATTTATATGTTAATGATAGTTAAGTAACAAATAAAGATAAATGGTTTATCTTAAGGTTAATTAGGGTCATTGGTGATTAAAGATTAATTAAAATAATGAATTAAAGAGAAATTAATTAATAATTAGAGATTAATTAATTGGTAATTAGAGGTTAATTAATGTAAGAAATTAGAGATTAATTACTTAAACGACAATTACTTAATGTAAGTAATTAAAGAATTAATATTGTTAAGGGTTAATTAAATTAATTAGTAGTTAAAGGATAATTAATAAATAATTAAAGGTTAATTAATTGAGGATAATTAACCAGTGGGAAAATTACTTAATGAAAGTAATTATGGATAATTAATTTAGATTGGTTTGAAATTAATTAATGTTTGGGTAAGCAGGATTTAAAAGTAATTAACTTGATTAGAAATGGTACAATTAGTTTATCTTGCTTATAGATAATTTAGATATATTAAATGACTTAGATTATTTGATATCTCTAATATGTGATTTGGGATGCTTTGTGATAAGAGATACTTGGTTGAACTGTGGTATTATGGGTTATCTTTTTGAGATAAATTGTTGTGTGAACATGAAATCCTGAATAGAAATGGTATTGTTTAAACTTAATCATTTTGGCTTAAAGAATAACATTGGATTCGAAGAGACCGGGATCGGATATCAGCGATATCCGGAACCACTTCGATTAGTAATCTATAAACCTTTATAGATTTGATATGCGAAATCAATAGGCCGGTTTGGAATAATATGGACCATTTAAACTAAGTTGGATACTTAGATATTGTTTTGTGAAATAAGTATTGACTATATAAGTTGTTTACTTGTGGTAAAGTACGAGTTACCCGGGTTTAAATAAGTTCTATGGATTTAAATTTCATTTTAGATGAGTTTACTCACGCTGGTTTCCAGCCTGACCCGGGTGTTACTTTGTGGTAATGCTCGGGTCAAACCGAGTATTACAAATTTCTAGGTAAGGACTTTCTGGAGCTCAGGAGGCGAGCTGGATGGTAGGAACGTATGGAGTGTATTCCGCTGTGTATTTGAGAGTGTTATGATATTAGTCTGAGACAAGTTGATATAACTGTCCAGTTATGTGTATATGATTGTAACTCTGATGTATTGAATGTAAAGTAACAATTACAGTTTTCCTTTGTATAAATGATATTATTTGATATTATATTTTATCCGCTGCGAATGTGAGAATCTGTGATGTGTTTCTGTTTCTTCTCCTTCTATCTTTTTCTTCTATCTCTTTCTTCTTTCCTAACTATCTGGAATTTTCGGGTTCGAAAATTCCGGGTCGTTACAGTTGGTATCAGATTGAAGGTTAAGCGAGAACCTTGGCTCTGTTGGGATTACTCGTTAGAGAATAGGGTCAATGGTACCCTAGAACGAGTTGAGTGTATATATATATATATATATGAGAGCGTAATTGTTATTTTCTTATATAAGGATTTTAAATGATTTTATATAAGAATATATTTTGATATATAAAATGATATTTCTTTTTAATAAATATTAAGGTAATTGGTTGTTAAAATATTGGAATTAAAATAAGTGGTAATAGAAATACAACCAATTTAAAATTGAGTGAAGATAAGTTTGAAATGAATTCAAACTGAAATTAAAATCTTGAATTTGTAGAAATGTTATCAAGAATAAAGATAATAATGAATTGGTTTCCAGATATGATAATCTTGGTTATTATCATAAAATGGTAATTGTGTTTAATAATGAATGTTGTTAATGATTTAGCAAAATGAAATGTTTAGGGAAGTAAACATTTAAGTGAGTATAACTTATAAATTGGAATTGAAGATAATTAAAAATTGTGAAATTTTAAATCTAAATCCAGAAAACTTGAAATTGTTTAAAAAAAGTTTGTTTTGAATTAAAACCAAAGGTGGTTTAAAAATTTAAAGTATAACTTGGTGTGTAAAGAAAATGTATATATGAGGAATATACATAATACCTATGATGATTTGAAATAAACACTTAGTGTTGAGTTTTAAATTGGAATGTGATGTGAAACCCAAAGTGAAGTAAGTTTTTAAACTTAAAAGGGGAAAAATTATTAATCTGAAGTTTAAAATTTGAATGGTAATTCAAATTGTGTAAAGTTGACCAGATTAAGTAAATTTAATTTAACTTGGAGGAAGTTAAATAAGTTTGAATAAATAACTTGAATTGGAAATTTCAAGATGCAATTTAAATTTAACTTGGAAAGTTAAATGGTTGATTTTAAATGGGAGTTACGAGTAATCTCAAAATGGGTTTGAAATCTGGAAATTGAAAATGGATAATAAATTAGAATCTGAAGATTAAATTGTTTTTGAATTCTTATTTGAACTTTGTAATGAGTTAAGTAAAGATAATTTTAAAATGGAATTTTGAAATTTGAATTCAGAATTAAAAGGTTTAAAGATTTAATTTGTTAAAATAAAAAAAATAAAGATTGAGTTAATTTAAAAGTAAAGGAATTGTGATTTAAGGAATTAAATCAATTTTAACTCGAATTTATATAATTCGAGATAGTTTAAAATTGAGATTTAAATTGAATTAGTTCAAACTGAATTTGATTTGAATAAATGGGAATTGTGATTTAAGATAAATAAGTTTAAAATTCAAATGGAAAATTTGAAATGGATTAATTTAAAATAAAAATTGAAGATTGAATGAGTTCAAAATTCAAATAGGAATTGGGATTAATTCATATAGAAATTGAAATGATTTGAAATTTAAGTGGATTCAATTTGAAATTAGTTTGAATAATTTGAAAATTGTAATTAAAGTGAATATGTTTAAAATCAAATGGAATTTGATTTGAATTTGGAAAGGAATTAAGATTAATTCAACTTGAATTGGGATTGAATTAAATTCAATGGAAATTGAAGTATTGAGTCAATTTAAATGGAAGTGGAAATTTAAATTGAATTAATGGGAAATTAATTGGAAATGGAGATTGGGAAATTAAACAGTTTGGCTCTGGATTATTTTCAAAATAAATTGTTTTAATACAAATATATTTTTCCAAACTATTTACTATATAATCTTCTTCTTAAACCCCAAACTATCTTATACTTATTTTACAATTATTTTGGAACTATTTAACTATTTTGAAACTGACTTATAAATTAATTACTATTTTTCAGTTACTTATATCTAATCACTATTTTAAAAACTATTTTGCAATTACCTAACTATTTTATAATACTTAACCATTTTACAGCTATTTTACAAACTAATAACTATTTTTCAACTACTTATCTATTTTAAAACCTTTTCAAGTTATTTTTAAATTTAAATTGGTCAGAGTTCAAACGGTTTGTAATTGAAGTAATAACTCAAATGGGAAATGAAGTAATTGAGAATAAGTGAATGGAATTAAAGGAAATGTGAATGGAAAAGAGAAGTGATTTGGCTAATAACCAATAAAGATAAATACGTAGGATATACGTATATTATTCTATTCGCATAGTGATTTTATCCAGATTCGAACACAGAATTTCGAGATAGTATTATCGATCCGAGTTGGGATCTTTCGCTCGATTTTCGACGGCGAACCTGGATATGGATTTTTGATTGGTTCTGGATATTCTCTATCATAGCTATGACTATGCAAGGAGAATGTCGGTTTCTGATCAAGAAACCAGATCTGAGTCCGCACTAGAGAGTCGGGTGGACGATACTAGTTCGGAAGAGAAATTGTGTGATCGAGTGAGCGATCAAATTGATATAGCGTACGGATGATATGTGTACATCGTACGGGTTTGAATGAAATTGATATTGAAATTTTGTGGATAAAAACTGTAAAATGGTTTTTGAAATGAAAAGTATATTTTGTGAAATATATTATGAAATAAAATGGGAGTTGAATATTTCTGTGATTAGAACTCATTTTATAGAAAGGTGATATGGTTAATAACTTTATAAAAGAGTAATCAAATTTGAATATTTGATTTGGAATAAACAAAGTTATATATCTTTGTTATATAAGATAAATATTCCCTTGTTGAATCCATTACCAGAAGAAAAGAGTTTTGAAATATTTGAAGTATAAAAGAAGTTTATACAAGTTTGAAATGATCCAAAGATTTTTAAAAGTTATATATATTATATATATATAAAGGATTTTATGGGAATGATTTTGGAAAAGGTTTTGGGAACCTATGGATTTCTAAAAAGGCTTTTTGATTTTTGGAAAAATCAATTTTGGGAATTTGGAAAGCCTAGTTTGAGAATTATCGATTTTGGTAATCGATTTTGTGTAAAGGATATTTTGATATAAATCATAAAGGGTATGATTTGAAGATACTATAAGTATATAGTATAAAGTGTTTTGAGAATAGCTCTGGGGGAAAAGGCGCTTCCTTGAAATGAACTTCTCAGGAGTACCACTGGGTGGTACTGCCTTGAACCCCAAGGGGGGATTCTAAAGTTGATCCTGTGAGGAGTCCGGAAAAAACTAGTTCCTGAGGATTATTTGTGTAGCGAAAGTCGAGGGGCTGGTGCCCACAGAGGCATTTGAGTTATGCTGTGACAACAATTTAACTCAATGTCACTGCGATCTACTGCAGACCATAGCGAAAGTCATGTGTGCCGCTGAGAGCCAACTGTCTACGTTTGATTTTATATCGGTAGACTGTGACACTATGGTAACATAGCGAAAGTCGTTTGTGCCGCTAAGAGCCAACAGTCTGCGTTTGATTTTATATCAGTAGACTGCGACCTATGTGGGAGAAGTTTCATTTTGACAGCGAAATCGTGTGTGCCGCTGAGAGCCAACAGTTACATGGACTTTTGCTGCGATGGCAACGTAACCCTGGAATGTAACTGCGATCTGTTGTGGGTTCTATGGTGTAATCAGTTACATGGACTTTTGCTGCGATGGCAACGTAACCCGTGATGTAACTGTGACCATGGATGGGGGTGATGATTTCCAGAGCATTTTCACCAAAGATATTTCCTCTATTTTCAAAAACATTTTCTATATTTTCAATAAATTATTTTCCAAGTATTTTCACTAGGTGTTGAAAATGGGTTTACCAAGTACTGATAGATTTTCAGTCTTACGCCTGATCAACGTATGACCGAATTTCTGTGAGAACAAGGATGGACTGGTTGAGACATCGAGTTATAAAAAAAATATTTCTATAAAAACTATTTTGATAATATTATTTAAATTTTTAAAATGTTTTGAAAAAAATTTAAATAAAAAGAGTTAAGAGTTAAGATGTCTAAGGAATAATTTAACTGATAATCAACATTGTAATAAAATTCTTGCTTCGTTCCTTTTCGAGGACGAAAAGATTTAAAGGGGGGAGGAATGTGATAACCCGGATTTCTGGACATCTGTAATTGATATAATAATTGGGTAAATCAATAGGAAAACTAATTTATAAGTTGAATAAATAAATCCGATAATAAATATTTATATCTAGATAAATATTCATTTGATAATCTCCAGATATAATTATTGAAATTTTACAATATTTGTTTAATGACTTTTTTTTTGAAAATTTTTATTTAGCAAAATTTATCTTTTCAAAGCTAATAAAAATAATTTTCTAATACAATATATAGGTTTATATATATTGTATTGGAAGTTATGTTTTGAAATTAATATATATGTATGTATATGTTAGGTTGGTTTGTAAATATATAAGGTGAGATTTAATTAAAGATTAAAAAAAAATACTTTTCTTTTATATACTTGGAAATAGATATAGTTAGTATATATGAAAATAATATAAAGCTTTGATATGTGTATATCTTTTAAAACTATAAGTATAAATTTAAAATACACAAGACATATGTAAATATAAAATAAATAATCTATATAAATAGATAAAAATTAAGTAGGGATTTAGACTTAAATTTATAAATAATTTAGAGGCAAGGATATAAACATAAAATTCATAATTAAGACATTTGTAAAATTAATATAACATGCATTTACAAGTGTATAGCTTAGTGTAATAACAAGTGGCAAATACTTTTTCTTTTAATTTGAAAATTTATAAACAATGTAGTATTAGAGAAACCAGGCTAATGCAAATTTCCTCAAATCTTCTCATCTTCATTGTCCAAAACTAAAAATCTGGTAACAAAGAAAACAAATCAGATTTAAAAGAAAAAGCAAAAGAAAAGAAAATCAAACAAAAACTAGCAAACAACTATCATCTTCTCCCAGTTTTCAAATCTAAAGCAATCAAAGCATCATCATCTCAGTTTTCAAAACCTTGATCATCTCTGTTTCAAAGCAAGAAGATTCAAGATCAATGCAAATCAAAGAAAACTAAATTCCAGTTTAGATACGAGAACAGATTTCAAGTATTTCAAAAGCTTGTTTCCTGTCTTTTAAACAGGTGAGTGATCTGACCTAGTTTCCTCTATTTTTTAGAAATGCCAGTGAGTAAACAAACTATAATTTATTTTAAAAACTAGATGTTTGTGATGATCTTAAAAGTTATGATATGAATTATTCTTGCATGTATGGATCAAATGTGAATTCCTATATATATGTATAAGTATGCATGTCTGAGTTGCTCTGTTCTTTGTTCACAGGGTTTAAAACAAAGTGAAAATTTAAATCTCACCTTTGAATCTCTTATAGGATGCGAAATTCAAACAAGTTATGTTTGTTTAAACATGAATTAAGTTTTAAAAATATATATAACTAAATTTAGTTTGAATATTATCTGGGAAATCAAGAAGACAGGGAAAATCTTAAAAACATATAAATTTCAAAAAGCTTGATTCTCTGATTCATATATATATTCTGAATCGACTTGGAAAACTAGGATTTTTAAAGGGAAATTCACGATTTTTAAGTATGTAAATTGTGAGAATTCGAGGATTGATCAGACTATGGGTTTTGGGGCTTTTCTGGTGATCGGGAAACTCGGGGTGGTCGGGGTCTCTGCTGGAGGTAGAGGGAAGTTTGGTGGTCTCGGCAAAAATGGTAGGTGGGTTATTAGTTCACCGAGGCGGCGGCACGGCGTTGGTTTAGGGTTTAAAACCCAAATTGGTCGAGGTTGGGAAATTTGATCGCTGAGTCGTTTCTAGGGCACCGGGGTTCAACGGACGTTGGGGATAGAAGCGTGGATGGTCGGCAAAGTTGTGGTCAGAGATTCATGATCTATGGTGGTCGGCGTCATGGGGTCGAGGAGTTTTCAGGTAGGGGTTGCTGTGCCAGTTTGATCGAGATAACTCAATTACGTTTTCGAGTTATATTAAATGTTTCAGGAGGTCAGTCGTTGGGTGGTGATGGTCGCCGACATGTGGAGCGTATCGGCGATGACCGGAATGGCTCCGGTGATCTGTGCATGTGCACCTATGTTGGTTGTGTCAGTGGTGTTGTGCTCGTGGAAGGAAGAGAAGTATACTCGGGTGGGAACTCGGGAAAAGGAGAGGCTAGCTCGTGTTCGTCTTCGAGTGTGTACGATAGGATTATTAACATGTTAACAGGTTTTAAACTTTAAACTAAAACCAAGTTTTAGAAAATACTCGGGTCTGGACTCGAGTGTATACCGGGTTGAACCCGAAGCAAATATTTTAGTAGTTTTAAAATTTGAAATGGAAGCAAGTTTTAGAATTTTAAGTGAATCTAGTTTAAACTATTTCTTAATCTATTACCTTATATAATAAATGTTTTAAATAATTAATTTAAGAAAGTTATATGATCTGTTTAACTTAAATTTATTAAGTTAAATTCTTAAGTTATTTAGACTTAATTTTAAATGTAATCAAGTAGATAATTAAGTAAAATGGTTTAAATTTATATGTTAATGATAGTTAAGTAACAAATAAAGATAAATGGTTTATCTTAAGGTTAATTAGGGTCATTGGTGATTAAAGATTAATTAAAATAATGAATTAAAGAGAAATTAATTAATAATTAGAGATTAATTAATTGGTAATTAGAGGTTAATTAATGTAAGAAATTAGAGATTAATTGCTTAAACGACAATTACTTAATGTAAGTAATTAAAGAATTAATATTGTTAAGGGTTAATTAAATTAATTAGTAGTTAAAGGATAATTAATAAATAATTAAAGGTTAATTAATTGAGGATAATTAACCAGTGGGAAAATTACTTAATGAAAGTAATTATGGATAATTAATTTAGATTGGTTTGAAATTAATTAATGTTTGGGTAAGCAGGATTTAAAAGTAATTAACTTGATTAGAAATGGTACAATTAGTTTATCTTGCTTATAGATAATTTAGATATATTAAATGACTTAGATTATTTGATATCTCTAATATGTGATTTGGGATGCTTTGTGATAAGAGATACTTGGTTGAACTGTGGTATTATGGGTTATCTTTTTGAGATAAATTGTTGTGTGAACATGAAATCCTGAATAGAAATGGTATTGTTTAAACTTAATCATTTTGGCTTAAAGAATAACATTGGATTCGAAGAGACCGGGATCGGATATCAGCGATATCCGGAACCACTTCGATTAGTAATCTATAAACCTTTATAGATTTGATATGCGAAATCAATAGGCCGGTTTGGAATAATATGGACCATTTAAACTAAGTTGGATACTTAGATATTGTTTTGTGAAATAAGTATTGACTATATAAGTTGTTTACTTGTGGTAAAGTACGAGTTACCCGGGTTTAAATAAGTTCTATGGATTTAAATTTCATTTTAGATGAGTTTACTCACGCTGGTTTCCAGCCTGACCCGGGTGTTACTTTGTGGTAATGCTCGGGTCAAACCGAGTATTACAAATTTCTAGGTAAGGACTTTCTGGAGCTCAGGAGGCGAGCTGGATGGTAGGAACGTATGGAGTGTATTCCGCTGTGTATTTGAGAGTGTTATGATATTAGTCTGAGACAAGTTGATATAACTGTCCAGTTATGTGTATATGATTGTAACTCTGATGTATTGAATGTAAAGTAACAATTACAGTTTTCCTTTGTATAAATGATATTATTTGATATTATATTTTATCCGCTGCGAATGTGAGAATCTGTGATGTGTTTCTGTTTCTTCTCCTTCTATCTTTTTCTTCTATCTCTTTCTTCTTTCCTAACTATCTGGAATTTTCGGGTTCGAAAATTCCGGGTCGTTACAGTTGGTATCAGATTGAAGGTTAAGCGAGAACCTTGGCTCTGTTGGGATTACTCGTTAGAGAATAGGGTCAATGGTACCCTAGAACGAGTTGAGTGTATATATATATATATATATATGAGAGCGTAATTGTTATTTTCTTATATAAGGATTTTAAATGATTTTATATAAGAATATATTTTGATATATAAAATGATATTTCTTTTTAATAAATATTAAGGTAATTGGTTGTTAAAATATTGGAATTAAAATAAGTGGTAATAGAAATACAACCAATTTAAAATTGAGTGAAGATAAGTTTGAAATGAATTCAAACTGAAATTAAAATCTTGAATTTGTAGAAATGTTATCAAGAATAAAGATAATAATGAATTGGTTTCCAGATATGATAATCTTGGTTATTATCATAAAATGGTAATTGTGTTTAATAATGAATGTTGTTAATGATTTAGCAAAATGAAATGTTTAGGGAAGTAAACATTTAAGTGAGTATAACTTATAAATTGGAATTGAAGATAATTAAAAATTGTGAAATTTTAAATCTAAATCCAGAAAACTTGAAATTGTTTAAAAAAAGTTTGTTTTGAATTAAAACCAAAGGTGGTTTAAAAATTTAAAGTATAACTTGGTGTGTAAAGAAAATGTATATATGAGGAATATACATAATACCTATGATGATTTGAAATAAACACTTAGTGTTGAGTTTTAAATTGGAATGTGATGTGAAACCCAAAGTGAAGTAAGTTTTTAAACTTAAAAGGGGAAAAATTATTAATCTGAAGTTTAAAATTTGAATGGTAATTCAAATTGTGTAAAGTTGACCAGATTAAGTAAATTTAATTTAACTTGGAGGAAGTTAAATAAGTTTGAATAAATAACTTGAATTGGAAATTTCAAGATGCAATTTAAATTTAACTTGGAAAGTTAAATGGTTGATTTTAAATGGGAGTTACGAGTAATCTCAAAATGGGTTTGAAATCTGGAAATTGAAAATGGATAATAAATTAGAATCTGAAGATTAAATTGTTTTTGAATTCTTATTTGAACTTTGTAATGAGTTAAGTAAAGATAATTTTAAAATGGAATTTTGAAATTTGAATTCAGAATTAAAAGGTTTAAAGATTTAATTTGTTAAAATAAAAAAAATAAAGATTGAGTTAATTTAAAAGTAAAGGAATTGTGATTTAAGGAATTAAATCAATTTTAACTCGAATTTATATAATTCGAGATAGTTTAAAATTGAGATTTAAATTGAATTAGTTCAAACTGAATTTGATTTGAATAAATGGGAATTGTGATTTAAGATAAATAAGTTTAAAATTCAAATGGAAAATTTGAAATGGATTAATTTAAAATAAAAATTGAAGATTGAATGAGTTCAAAATTCAAATAGGAATTGGGATTAATTCATATAGAAATTGAAATGATTTGAAATTTAAGTGGATTCAATTTGAAATTAGTTTGAATAATTTGAAAATTGTAATTAAAGTGAATATGTTTAAAATCAAATGGAATTTGATTTGAATTTGGAAAGGAATTAAGATTAATTCAACTTGAATTGGGATTGAATTAAATTCAATGGAAATTGAAGTATTGAGTCAATTTAAATGGAAGTGGAAATTTAAATTGAATTA
Organism: Allium fistulosum; assembly: GCA_030737815.1. Lineage (NCBI taxonomy): Eukaryota > Viridiplantae > Streptophyta > Magnoliopsida > Asparagales > Amaryllidaceae > Allium > Allium fistulosum. The sequence goes on along the minus strand of CM060902.1, from coordinate 1,358,626,982 downwards.
ATGGGAAATTAATTGGAAATGGAGATTGGGAAATTAAACAGTTTGGCTCTGGATTATTTTCAAAATAAATTGTTTTAATACAAATATATTTTTCCAAACTATTTACTATATAATCTTCTTCTTAAACCCCAAACTATCTTATACTTATTTTACAATTATTTTGGAACTATTTAACTATTTTGAAACTGACTTATAAATTAATTACTATTTTTCAGTTACTTATATCTAATCACTATTTTAAAAACTATTTTGCAATTACCTAACTATTTTATAATACTTAACCATTTTACAGCTATTTTACAAACTAATAACTATTTTTCAACTACTTATCTATTTTAAAACCTTTTCAAGTTATTTTTAAATTTAAATTGGTCAGAGTTCAAACGGTTTGTAATTGAAGTAATAACTCAAATGGGAAATGAAGTAATTGAGAATAAGTGAATGGAATTAAAGGAAATGTGAATGGAAAAGAGAAGTGATTTGGCTAATAACCAATAAAGATAAATACGTAGGATATACGTATATTATTCTATTCGCATAGTGATTTTATCCAGATTCGAACACAGAATTTCGAGATAGTATTATCGATCCGAGTTGGGATCTTTCGCTCGATTTTCGACGGCGAACCTGGATATGGATTTTTGATTGGTTCTGGATATTCTCTATCATAGCTATGACTATGCAAGGAGAATGTCGGTTTCTGATCAAGAAACCAGATCTGAGTCCGCACTAGAGAGTCGGGTGGACGATACTAGTTCGGAAGAGAAATTGTGTGATCGAGTGAGCGATCAAATTGATATAGCGTACGGATGATATGTGTACATCGTACGGGTTTGAATGAAATTGATATTGAAATTTTGTGGATAAAAACTGTAAAATGGTTTTTGAAATGAAAAGTATATTTTGTGAAATATATTATGAAATAAAATGGGAGTTGAATATTTCTGTGATTAGAACTCATTTTATAGAAAGGTGATATGGTTAATAACTTTATAAAAGAGTAATCAAATTTGAATATTTGATTTGGAATAAACAAAGTTATATATCTTTGTTATATAAGATAAATATTCCCTTGTTGAATCCATTACCAGAAGAAAAGAGTTTTGAAATATTTGAAGTATAAAAGAAGTTTATACAAGTTTGAAATGATCCAAAGATTTTTAAAAGTTATATATATTATATATATATATAAAGGATTTTATGGGAATGATTTTGGAAAAGGTTTTGGGAACCTATGGATTTCTAAAAAGGCTTTTTGATTTTTGGAAAAATCAATTTTGGGAATTTGGAAAGCCTAGTTTGAGAATTATCGATTTTGGTAATCGATTTTGTGTAAAGGATATTTTGATATAAATCATAAAGGGTATGATTTGAAGATACTATAAGTATATAGTATAAAGTGTTTTGAGAATAGCTCTGGGGGAAAAGGCGCTTCCTTGAAATGAACTTCTCAGGAGTACCACTGGGTGGTACTGCCTTGAACCCCAAGGGGGGATTCTAAAGTTGATCCTGTGAGGAGTCCGGAAAAAACTAGTTCCTGAGGATTATTTGTGTAGCGAAAGTCGAGGGGCTGGTGCCCACAGAGGCATTTGAGTTATGCTGTGACAACAATTTAACTCAATGTCACTGCGATCTACTGCAGACCATAGCGAAAGTCATGTGTGCCGCTGAGAGCCAACTGTCTACGTTTGATTTTATATCGGTAGACTGTGACACTATGGTAACATAGCGAAAGTCGTTTGTGCCGCTAAGAGCCAACAGTCTGCGTTTGATTTTATATCAGTAGACTGCGACCTATGTGGGAGAAGTTTCATTTTGACAGCGAAATCGTGTGTGCCGCTGAGAGCCAACAGTTACATGGACTTTTGCTGCGATGGCAACGTAACCCTGGAATGTAACTGCGATCTGTTGTGGGTTCTATGGTGTAATCAGTTACATGGACTTTTGCTGCGATGGCAACGTAACCCGTGATGTAACTGTGACCATGGATGGGGGTGATGATTTCCAGAGCATTTTCACCAAAGATATTTCCTCTATTTTCAAAAACATTTTCTATATTTTCAATAAATTATTTTCCAAGTATTTTCACTAGGTGTTGAAAATGGGTTTACCAAGTACTGATAGATTTTCAGTCTTACGCCTGATCAACGTATGACCGAATTTCTGTGAGAACAAGGATGGACTGGTTGAGACATCGAGTTATAAAAAAAATATTTCTATAAAAACTATTTTGATAATATTATTTAAATTTTTAAAATGTTTTGAAAAAAATTTAAATAAAAAGAGTTAAGAGTTAAGATGTCTAAGGAATAATTTAACTGATAATCAACATTGTAATAAAATTCTTGCTTCGTTCCTTTTCGAGGACGAAAAGATTTAAAGGGGGGAGGAATGTGATAACCCGGATTTCTGGACATCTGTAATTGATATAATAATTGGGTAAATCAATAGGAAAACTAATTTATAAGTTGAATAAATAAATCCGATAATAAATATTTATATCTAGATAAATATTCATTTGATAATCTCCAGATATAATTATTGAAATTTTACAATATTTGTTTAATGACTTTTTTTTTGAAAATTTTTATTTAGCAAAATTTATCTTTTCAAAGCTAATAAAAATAATTTTCTAATACAATATATAGGTTTATATATATTGTATTGGAAGTTATGTTTTGAAATTAATATATATGTATGTATATGTTAGGTTGGTTTGTAAATATATAAGGTGAGATTTAATTAAAGATTAAAAAAAAATACTTTTCTTTTATATACTTGGAAATAGATATAGTTAGTATATATGAAAATAATATAAAGCTTTGATATGTGTATATCTTTTAAAACTATAAGTATAAATTTAAAATACACAAGACATATGTAAATATAAAATAAATAATCTATATAAATAGATAAAAATTAAGTAGGGATTTAGACTTAAATTTATAAATAATTTAGAGGCAAGGATATAAACATAAAATTCATAATTAAGACATTTGTAAAATTAATATAACATGCATTTACAAGTGTATAGCTTAGTGTAATAACAAGTGGCAAATACTTTTTCTTTTAATTTGAAAATTTATAAACAATGTAGTATTAGAGAAACCAGGCTAATGCAAATTTCCTCAAATCTTCTCATCTTCATTGTCCAAAACTAAAAATCTGGTAACAAAGAAAACAAATCAGATTTAAAAGAAAAAGCAAAAGAAAAGAAAATCAAACAAAAACTAGCAAACAACTATCATCTTCTCCCAGTTTTCAAATCTAAAGCAATCAAAGCATCATCATCTCAGTTTTCAAAACCTTGATCATCTCTGTTTCAAAGCAAGAAGATTCAAGATCAATGCAAATCAAAGAAAACTAAATTCCAGTTTAGATACGAGAACAGATTTCAAGTATTTCAAAAGCTTGTTTCCTGTCTTTTAAACAGGTGAGTGATCTGACCTAGTTTCCTCTATTTTTTAGAAATGCCAGTGAGTAAACAAACTATAATTTATTTTAAAAACTAGATGTTTGTGATGATCTTAAAAGTTATGATATGAATTATTCTTGCATGTATGGATCAAATGTGAATTCCTATATATATGTATAAGTATGCATGTCTGAGTTGCTCTGTTCTTTGTTCACAGGGTTTAAAACAAAGTGAAAATTTAAATCTCACCTTTGAATCTCTTATAGGATGCGAAATTCAAACAAGTTATGTTTGTTTAAACATGAATTAAGTTTTAAAAATATATATAACTAAATTTAGTTTGAATATTATCTGGGAAATCAAGAAGACAGGGAAAATCTTAAAAACATATAAATTTCAAAAAGCTTGATTCTCTGATTCATATATATATTCTGAATCGACTTGGAAAACTAGGATTTTTAAAGGGAAATTCACGATTTTTAAGTATGTAAATTGTGAGAATTCGAGGATTGATCAGACTATGGGTTTTGGGGCTTTTCTGGTGATCGGGAAACTCGGGGTGGTCGGGGTCTCTGCTGGAGGTAGAGGGAAGTTTGGTGGTCTCGGCAAAAATGGTAGGTGGGTTATTAGTTCACCGAGGCGGCGGCACGGCGTTGGTTTAGGGTTTAAAACCCAAATTGGTCGAGGTTGGGAAATTTGATCGCTGAGTCGTTTCTAGGGCACCGGGGTTCAACGGACGTTGGGGATAGAAGCGTGGATGGTCGGCAAAGTTGTGGTCAGAGATTCATGATCTATGGTGGTCGGCGTCATGGGGTCGAGGAGTTTGCAGGTAGGGGTTGCTGTGCCAGTTTGATCGAGATAACTCAATTACGTTTTCGAGTTATATTAAATGTTTCAGGAGGTCAGTCGTTGGGTGGTGATGGTCGCCGACATGTGGAGCGTATCGGCGATGACCGGAATGGCTCCGGTGATCTGTGCATGTGCACCTATGTTGGTTGTGTCAGTGGTGTTGTGCTCGTGGAAGGAAGAGAAGTATACTCGGGTGGGAACTCGGGAAAAGGAGAGGCTAGCTCGTGTTCGTCTTCGAGTGTGTACGATAGGATTATTAACATGTTAACAGGTTTTAAACTTTAAACTAAAACCAAGTTTTAGAAAATACTCGGGTCTGGACTCGAGTGTATACCGGGTTGAACCCGAAGCAAATATTTTAGTAGTTTTAAAATTTGAAATGGAAGCAAGTTTTAGAATTTTAAGTGAATCTAGTTTAAACTATTTCTTAATCTATTACCTTATATAATAAATGTTTTAAATAATTAATTTAAGAAAGTTATATGATCTGTTTAACTTAAATTTATTAAGTTAAATTCTTAAGTTATTTAGACTTAATTTTAAATGTAATCAAGTAGATAATTAAGTAAAATGGTTTAAATTTATATGTTAATGATAGTTAAGTAACAAATAAAGATAAATGGTTTATCTTAAGGTTAATTAGGGTCATTGGTGATTAAAGATTAATTAAAATAATGAATTAAAGAGAAATTAATTAATAATTAGAGATTAATTAATTGGTAATTAGAGGTTAATTAATGTAAGAAATTAGAGATTAATTACTTAAACGACAATTACTTAATGTAAGTAATTAAAGAATTAATATTGTTAAGGGTTAATTAAATTAATTAGTAGTTAAAGGATAATTAATAAATAATTAAAGGTTAATTAATTGAGGATAATTAACCAGTGGGAAAATTACTTAATGAAAGTAATTATGGATAATTAATTTAGATTGGTTTGAAATTAATTAATGTTTGGGTAAGCAGGATTTAAAAGTAATTAACTTGATTAGAAATGGTACAATTAGTTTATCTTGCTTATAGATAATTTAGATATATTAAATGACTTAGATTATTTGATATCTCTAATATGTGATTTGGGATGCTTTGTGATAAGAGATACTTGGTTGAACTGTGGTATTATGGGTTATCTTTTTGAGATAAATTGTTGTGTGAACATGAAATCCTGAATAGAAATGGTATTGTTTAAACTTAATCATTTTGGCTTAAAGAATAACATTGGATTCGAAGAGACCGGGATCGGATATCAGCGATATCCGGAACCACTTCGATTAGTAATCTATAAACCTTTATAGATTTGATATGCGAAATCAATAGGCCGGTTTGGAATAATATGGACCATTTAAACTAAGTTGGATACTTAGATATTGTTTTGTGAAATAAGTATTGACTATATAAGTTGTTTACTTGTGGTAAAGTACGAGTTACCCGGGTTTAAATAAGTTCTATGGATTTAAATTTCATGTTAGATGAGTTTACTCACGCTGGTTTCCAGCCTGACCCGGGTGTTACTTTATGGTAATGCTCGGGTCAGACCGAGTATTACAAATTTCCAGGTAAGGACTTTCTGGAGCTCAGGAGGCGAGCTGGATGGCAGGAACGTATGGAGTGTATTCCGCTGTGTATTTGAGAGTGTTATGATATTAGTCTGAGACAAGTTGATATAACTGTCCAGTTATGTGTATATGATTGTAACTCTGATGTATTGAATGTAAAGTAACAATTACAGTTTTCCTTTGTATAAATGATATTATTTGATATTATATTTTATCCGCTGCGAATGTGAGAATCTGTGATGTGTTTCTGTTTCTTCTCCTTCTATCTTTTTCTTCTATCTCTTTCTTATTTCCTAACTATCTGGAATTTTCGGGTTCGAAAATTCCGGGTCGTTACACTATCTATTCTTTGGGTCCCAATATATTCTACGAATGGTTAGTTATCCTTTCGAACCGACCGATGCCACTACATATTTCGTAGATCTGGATAACCCGAGTATCTTGTGAAATGCTAAACAGATTCGTTCTTGTATCTGTTATTGATGTTCTGATTTGGTAAGCCAAATGCAGAATAGATGTTCAGTTTATTTGATGAATTGTTCTTCATCTATCTTTGTGTCTCCTTGGTAATTTCGAGGACGAAATTCTTTTAAGGGGGGAAGTTTGTAACGACCCTAGATTTTTATTTAATTTAAGTTAATAATTAAATAAATTTTTGAATAAATATGGTAAAATAAATTGATTAAGTGATACGAGTTTCCCCGATTCAACTCGATAAATATATATATAATCATTAGGATTTGATAATTTGTATATATGTGGATATATATGTATATTGGATTTGAAATAAAATCTTAAATAAATGGTTTAATAATAATAATAAATGATAATAGTAGATATTAAGTTATAAATAGAATCGAAATATATAAGATAAATTATATAGTTTTATAATAAAATGAAAGTGTATAAAACAAATAAAAATAATAAAGAAAGATTTAATAAAAATTAGAAGTTCTCTTGTATTTTAAAAGTAATCAAAACAAAAAGAAAACAACTTACATTCAAATAAGTAAAAATATAAAGTGATTACACTACAATAATTCAAACAACAAGTAAACAAGACAAAGACAAAATAAAAATATATTCAAAACATAGGTAAGATGTGCCAGGCTTGTATATTGTAGCTATAATTAAGTATGCAAGCAAGTAATAAGTAAAAAGAATAGGGTATGTAGCCTGTAAAGGCAAGTAAAATAAAATATGCAGGCAAGCAATATCATATTGGTACATACGAAAGTGAAGAGAAAAGATAGGTGTGCAATGTGTAAGGTACTCATGGAAATAAAATAAGATACCAAAATCACCTCAGCCGAAATGCAAAGATATCAGCCACCATATGTAGATTAAAATATATAGAAAACAAAACATAAAGTACGCAAACATTAAATGCTTTCACAGCTCAAAGTATTTTTGGTCAATTCGAAAATATACAAATGTGCTTTCAGCCTCCATAAGCAAGGACATCTCTGGTATATTGTACAAGATAATGTAATGATCTTGTTGAATAAAATATATCACCTGTATATTCTTCCTATATATCAATCTTCCTTCTCAGTTCGTTAACCTGAGCAGAAAAAGGCAAACTAGAAACCACTGTTTGAAAACCAAAAAAAAAAAATACAACAATACAAAACAGAGGATTAAAGATCAAGAAAGCTTCAACTTGTAATTTCTCAGGCTGTTTCAAATATTGGAGCAGACTCTGTTCATCAAAATGAAAGGTGAGCAACTTTAATCTTTAAAAAAACCATCTGATTGTCTTGATTCTTGGAGTTGATTTTAAAAGTATGAGATGACAATGCTTTGTTTATATGCCTGCATGTATATATACACATCTGATTTGAACTATGTTTGTTGATATACCTCTGTTCCAGGTTTCAGTGTTCACTGTCAATCAAAGAAAAAAAATATTCATATCTTTTTATTGAATCAATGTTAGCACTTGAAATCAAAACAAAACTTATTTGTTTTAGTATAATCTAGGCATTAAAAATACAATCTTATATGAAAGTGATAAATTATGCTTGCGGTTTGAAAATGACAGTAGCAACCCTCTCTAACGTGTAAAATCAAATATGCTAGATTTCTGATTCAACTATATAACTCGAATCTATACACAAAGGTAGGATTTTTAACATAAGAATGATGATTTTTAGCTAAGTATACAAGGTGCGGTTTATAAAGGAGCCACAAATGCTTTTTTTATGAATTTCGGTTGATTTAACAAATTATAGATGTTGAAATTTGAGGTGAAGTAAGCTTGTTGATTTACTAACACAGGAAAAATGCCTAATAAAAATTCGAATGCATAGATTTTGCGGTGGAGGTAAAAGTAGGGTTTTGTGCAAGATTCTGGGCATGTCTGTAAGTGAAACGAGTGCGATTTCTACACGTGATCGAGCTTTGCGAAACTCTGGGAAATGGATCATCAGAGCATAGTGTAGCTCTGGGTACGATCGCGTGACTTATAATAGTCAGAGGTGGATGAACGTAGCGTTTCCGTGATGAACGTTTTTGGGCAGTTGGATCTGATAGCTCGATTTCGTTTTCGACGTTGGATGGCGTTTCTGGGTGGTCGAATGGCATGTAGGGGTAGAAGGCGACTTGTCGTAGGTGAGCTTGGGGGCTGGATGGTCGGCGGTGACTAGTGCACGTGCACGTGCTGGATCGTGTGTCAGGTTAACAAGTTGGGGGAGAAGAAGGGGAACTCGAAGCTCTACTCGAGAAATTTGGGGTGAGGACTCGAAGACGTGTTCGAGTCGTTTTGGGTTATATCGAGTGATTTTTAAACTTAACAAATTTTTGAAGACAAATTTGTATCATACGGGTGGCTTTGGGCTGGAACTCGAAGCAGGGGGCATTTTTGCTCGGGCGCGACTCGGGGTAGTCTCGGGTCAGGTAGGTATTGCCAGTTTTAAAGCCTGTCAGTTTTAAAAGTTTTAAAATTTAAGAACAGGGTTTTAAAACAGAGTTTAAAGCAAAATGTGAGATGGATTCAAATTAAAGTTTTGTCTCCATAGTTTTAAATAAATATAAGCTTTATAAAATTAAATGTGTTGACAACTTTTTAATGTTCAAAATAGATTTTAAAGTGTGTTAAATTTTGTTAAGGTAAATTTGGATTTGTCTTGAATATGAGGTGAAATGAAAACTTGATCATTTATAAGAAATATTTTATCCTTAAATAAATGAAACTTAAGGATATGAAAATATTAAGTAAATGTAATTAACTAATTTGATTAATTAATGATTGGATTAATTAATTTAGTAATTAAAGGTTAAATTGGTCAATTAAGGTTTAAGAAAATAAATTGGTAATAAATGGATGATTAAAAATCATTAATTAAATAAGAGTTGAATTTTAATTTATGATTATTAATTAAGTAAGAATAAATTAAGTTATATTGAATACTTAGTTAATTAAATAACTGGGGATTAATTAATGAGTATTAAAGATGAAATTTAAGTGTAGTTAATAATAAATCTTAACTAATTACTTTAGAAAAGTAATTTAAGAGGTGTAAATAATTAATGAAGGTTATTAACTAGGATGATTGAATAATAAATTAATGTGGTTAATTAATTAAGATAATCAAATTAAGAACAATTAATTAAAGGTTAATTAACTTATGAAAGAAATTAAAGGATGTTTATTAATTATTAATGGTTAGTTAATAAATGATTTAAAGGATAATTAATTATATTGGTTTGTAATTAATTAATGATTAATTAACCCGGATTAGAAATTCATAAGTAATTAATCAAATTTGAATAAATCAGATAATTAACTGACCTCACTTATGAATATTTGGATTTGATTGGATGATTGAATTGTTTGATATTCTGATCTATGATGCTTTGTGATATATTCTGATTTGTGTGTAATCTTTACTGTAGTTTATTTATCTGAAATTTATATATATCTGTGATCTGTGAATAAAAATGAGCGTTATAGTTTATATCGCTTATCGACTATGTTTCTGTATTCTGATATATGATGATTGTATGATGTTGCACTATTGTGTTAAACCCCTGGACAACACTGTTACACACACAAATATGGATTTCACGTGGAATCGGTTAAGTCGCAGATAATTTAAATTTGATGTTTTTGAAATTGAAATTTTAATTTCAATTGATTTTGAAATTGGAAATTTGGGTTTAAAGTGAAAAGCTTTCGGAATGGAATTTCAAAGATAAAAGTTATTTTGAATAACTTAATCGAGTTTTGAAAATTTAAATAATTTGATTTAAATTTGAATTCAAGTTTGAAATTGAATCCTATGATTTGAAACTAGGGATTGAATATGATATAGATGTGTTTATATAAAGTTAAACCATTTAAAAGTATAATTTTGAGAATTTGGATTTAACCCAAAGATTTTAACTCGTATGAATGAATCAGATTTTCTGAAATGAAACTATTTGTTTTCAAAAGATAAAAGCTTTCAGATAAGAAATTAAATTCCAATTTAATTAAAGGAATTTCAATATTGAATTGAAAATGGTTTTCCAAGTTATGAATGAATTTTTTTGAAAAGCTATGATTTGAATCTGTTATCTTTAACAGATTTAAAAATAATGATTGGTTTAAATCATTTGAAATGGGATTGTTTTGAAAGCTATAAGTTAAATCTTGATTTAAAGATTTAACGAGTTAATCAAATTGAAATGGAAATTAATTTGGAAAATCTGTGAATGAATCTTTTGTTTAAAAGATTAAAGTGTGGAAACTGTTTAAACCGTAAAGATTGAATCTTTTTGTTTAAAAGATTTGAAATGGTAATCGATTGAAACCATTTGAAAAGAAAGATTTTGGGTTTTAAGTTGTGACTTAATTGAAATCCCATATCCATATGTTTTTAAATATTACGCTCACTATTCGGTTTAGCCGGGAGAGGACCTTTGGGTCGTATAACCCATTCCGAATATGTGATACGTCGATATGGATGGCATTTGAAGACCGGATATTTTTGAAAACGGAAGGATTACCGTCGAGTTACTCTGCATCGGCTGATCCCCGATATAGAGGTTTTATCACCCTTAGTGACGGGAAGTCCGGACGTGATTGGAAATTATCCGGATTTGCAAGGGCTTCGTGAGAAGTGCCTTCGGTTCTGTTCGATCCCGGAACAGACTTGTATGGATTGTATGTCTGACATTACACTTTGAGATATAAAGCCGATTTCTTTCAAATACATTTCTGTTGGTGGCGGAGAATTTATTCTCTTAGCTTAACACCCTTCTCTGAGACGTACGAGCTCAGAGGTTATGTAGTTGAAATTTATCAGCGATATATTCCCAATTTGGTAATGTGGCATGCTAAGTGTTGCTGTGTGATGATCAGTGTTTGATCATTTGTGATATGATCATTTGTTTGATCATTTATCTTTGTGATCATAGGTTGATCATCTGTTGACCCAAAGCGTGGCTTTTTGAAAAAGCGTAGCTTTGTGGATGAGACTTCGTCAGGACCTCACTACCCGGAAATGGTCGAAACAGGAATGTTGCGGCAAGGTTATGAGGGTCACGCCCTTTAGGGTATGTCATTTCCTTCTGGAAAAGGGGTGGTATTATGGTATGGAGCCCTGATACTTACTCATGTGGATACACTTATTTATTATGTGTGATGTTGGATATCGAGCGCTCGGATAAAGGTCCCAAAGGACCGGGGGGGTGGCATATTCGTGAGTTACCTGTTACAGGGGTAACCCGGCCTTGTTGGCAGAGAGCAGTTTGTCTCTCGGGACGTCCCGCCAGAGGCGTTCCCATGCGGCGGAAGGAAGTTCCTTAGCCTGACCATTTGTTGGAAAATCCAAAGAAACAATACGAACCTTGTACGGTTTTAGTTGTATTACCTGCTATTGAACATAGTAGCTATAGTAGGCATACGATACTGGTCGTATGTTGGCTAAGATTAATATTATACTTTCGAAATGTTTTTCTGCACTATGCACTAATAATAATATCAAGATGATTTGGCGTAGTAAGCATCTTTGACTATCATAAGAAGAAATCTCCTCCAATTCTGCGTTTGCATTGTGTGTGTGGCGGGAGGTCTTATGGTAGTTTCATTTTCCAAACGCATTGCGGATTTCAATGTTTAAAATCTTTTGTTGATTGTTTAAAGATAAACTATTTTTGTTGCTCATACCAGTCCCATGACTGATCCGGAGTTTATTGTTCCCTTCCTAAACTCTGGGTGCCCACTATTTTCCACACGGGCAGTCTAGAGTTGGGTTTCTTTTCAGATATTCAGGTTTAGTAGATTATCTGGAGCTAGTTCATTCATCGGAGTTGCTTATCTTGGAGTTGTGGATTCATTCTTGTCTGAAGATCATTTTGGAGTTATCATTTCTATTGATATTGTTCCGCTGCTGTTGTTATCTTTTCTTTTCCGCTGCTATTTCTTATATCATATCTCTGATGTATATTGATATTCATTGTATCACTCTGTTGTATCAGATATTATATATCAATGTATTATTCTTTTCTTCCGCTGTGTTATTTACTTAATTGTGTTATAGCTCCGGCGAATCGGATTTGAACGTTCGACTCTGCGGCATTCGAGTACGATGTAAAGTATGGATGTCGACTTTCGAGCGGGCAAAACCCGAGCCGTCACATGTGGTATCAGAGCTAAGGTTGAACTTTAGCTCAGGAGTATAACACGTTAAGTAACTCATTAGAGATAGAGTGAAGTAAACTCTAGAATGAGTAATTCTCAGATATCTGTCCGTATGCCTCAGTAAATTCTCTTACTATCCACTGATAGTGAGTATGAGTGCAAGAAGAGGACGAGATAGGGGACAGAGAAATACGACTGTAAATGGTCAATACTCTGTAACAACAAGGAAGCAATCTTTTCTATCAATCTCTTTTGTTTGTCATTCTTTTCCAATTCTTCGATTATTTCTGGTAGATCCAGGAAGAAATTCGATATATTAAAATGGGACATAAACTTCGGATAGGCCAAATTGTTTGTTTGGATGAATTGATTGCATTGGTTGCTTTGTTTGCTATGGTTGATAGGTATACCTTAGTTTCTAAACTAAAAATTTCGAAATCGTATCCATGTATCTATCTATTCTTTGGGTCCCAATATATTCTACGAATGGTTAGTTATCCTTTCGAACCGACCGATGCCACTGCATATTTCGTAGATCTGGATAACCCGAGTATCTTGTGAAATGCTAAACAGATTCGTTCTTGTATCTGTTATTGATGTTCTGATTTGGTAAGCCAAATGCAGAATAGATGTTCAGTTGATTTGATGAATTGTTCTTCATCTATCTTTGTGTCTCCTTGGTAATTTCGAGGACGAAATTCTTTTAAGGGGGGAAGTTTGTAACGACCCTAGATTTTTATTTAATTTAAGTTAATAATTAAATAAATTTTTGAATAAATATGGTAAAATAAATTGATTAAGTGATACGAGTTTCCCCGATTCAACTCGATAAATATATATATAATCATTAGGATTTGATAATTTGTATATATGTGGATATATATGTATATTGGATTTGAAATAAAATCTTAAATAAATGGTTTAATAATAATAATAAATGATAATAGTAGATATTAAGTTATAAATAGAATCGAAATATATAAGATAAATTATATAGTTTTATAATAAAATGAAAGTGTATAAAACAAATAAAAATAATAAAGAAAGATTTAATAAAAATTAGAAGTTCTCTTGTATTTTAAAAGTAATCAAAACAAAAAGAAAACAACTTACATTCAAATAAGTAAAAATATAAAGTGATTACACTACAATAATTCAAACAACAAGTAAACAAGACAAAGACAAAATAAAAATATATTCAAAACATAGGTAAGATGTGCCAGGCTTGTATATTGTACCTATAATTAAGTATGCAAGCAAGTAATAAGTAAAAAGAATAGGGTATGTAGCCTGTAAAGGCAAGTAAAATAAAATATGCAGGAAAGCAATATCATATTGGTACATACGAAAGTGAAGAGAAAAGATAGGTGTGCAATGTGTAAGGTACTCATGGAAATAAAATAAGATACCAAAATCACCTCAGCCGAAATGCAAAGATATCAGCCACCATATGTAGATTAAAATATATAGAAAACAAAACATAAAGTACGCAAACATTAAATGCTTTCACAGCTCAAAGTATTTTTGGTCAATTCGAAAATATACAAATGTGCTTTCAGCCTCCATAAGCAAGGACATCTCTGGTATATTGTACAAGATAATGTAATGATCTTGTTGAATAAAATATATCACCTGTATATTCTTCCTATATATCAATCTTCCTTCTCAGTTCGTTAACCTGAGCAGAAAAAGGCAAACTAGAAACCACTGTTTGAAAACCAAAAAAAAAATACAACAATACAAAACAGAGGATTAAAGATCAAGAAAGCTTCAACTTGTAATTTCTCAGGCTGTTTCAAATATTGGAGCAGGCTCTGTTCATCAAAATGAAAGGTGAGCAACTTTAATCTTTAAAAAAATCATCTGATTGTCTTGATTCTTGGAGTTGATTTTAAAAGTATGAGATGACAATGCTTTGTTTATATGCCTGCATGTATATATACACATCTGATTTGAACTATGTTTGTTGATATACCTCTGTTCCAGGTTTCAGTGTTCACTGTCAATCAAAGAAAAAAATATTCATATCTTTTTATTGAATCAATGTTAGCACTTGAAATCAAAACAAAACTTATTTGTTTTAGTATAATCTAGGCATTAAAAATACAATCTTATATGAAAGTGATAAATTATGCTTGCGGTTTGAAAATGACAGTAGCAACCCTCTCTAACGTGTAAAATCAAATATGCTAGATTTCTGATTCAACTATATAACTCGAATCTATACACAAAGGTAGGATTTTTAACATAAGAATGATGATTTTTAGCTAAGTATACAAGGTGCGGTTTATAAAGGAGCCACAAATGCTTTTTTTATGAATTTCGGTTGATTTAACAAATTATAGATGTTGAAATTTGAGGTGAAGTAAGCTTGTTGATTTACTAACACAGGAAAAATGCCTAATAAAAATTCGAATGCATAGATTTTGCGGTGGAGGTAAAAGTAGGGTTTTGTGCAAGATTCTGGGCATGTCTGTAAGTGAAACGAGTGCGATTTCTACACGTGATCGAGCTTTGCGAAACTCTGGGAAATGGATCATCAGAGCATAGTGTAGCTCTGGGTACGATCGCGTGACTTATAATAGTCAGAGGTGGATGAACGTAGCGTTTCCGTGATGAACGTTTTTGGGCAGTTGGATCTGATAGCTCGATTTCGTTTTCGACGTTGGATGGCGTTTCTGGGTGGTCGAATGGCATGTAGGGGTAGAAGGCGACTTGTCGTAGGTGAGCTTGGGGGCTGGATGGTCGGCGGTGACTAGTGCACGTGCACGTGCTGGATCGTGTGTCAGGTTAACAAGTTGGGGGAGAAGAAGGGGAACTCGAAGCTCTACTCGAGAAATTTGGGGTGAGGACTCGAAGACGTGTTCGAGTCGTTTTGGGTTATATCGAGTGATTTTTAAACTTAACAAATTTTTGAAGACAAATTTGTATCATACGGGTGGCTTTGGGCTGGAACTCGAAGCAGGGGGCATTTTTGCTCGGGCGCGACTCGGGGTAGTCTCGGGTCAGGTAGGTATTGCCAGTTTTAAAGCCTGTCAGTTTTAAAAGTTTTAAAATTTAAGAACAGGGTTTTAAAACAGAGTTTAAAGCAAAATGTGAGATGGATTCAAATTAAAGTTTTGTCTCCATAGTTTTAAATAAATATAAGCTTTATAAAATTAAATGTGTTGACAACTTTTTAATGTTCAAAATAGATTTTAAAGTGTGTTAAATTTTGTTAAGGTAAATTTGGATTTGTCTTGAATATGAGGTGAAATGAAAACTTGATCATTTATAAGAAATATTTTATCCTTAAATAAATGAAACTTAAGGATATGAAAATATTAAGTAAATGTAATTAACTAATTTGATTAATTAATGATTGGATTAATTAATTTAGTAATTAAAGGTTAAATTGGTCAATTAAGGTTTAAGAAAATAAATTGGTAATAAATGGATGATTAAAAATCATTAATTAAATAAGAGTTGAATTTTAATTTATGATTATTAATTAAGTAAGAATAAATTAAGTTATATTGAATACTTAGTTAATTAAATAACTGGGGATTAATTAATGAGTATTAAAGATGAAATTTAAGTGTAGTTAATAATAAATCTTAACTAATTACTTTAGAAAAGTAATTTAAGAGGTGTAAATAATTAATGAAGGTTATTAACTAGGATGATTGAATAATAAATTAATGTGGTTAATTAATTAAGATAATCAAATTAAGAACAATTAATTAAAGGTTAATTAACTTATGAAAGAAATTAAAGGATGTTTATTAATTATTAATGGTTAGTTAATAAATGATTTAAAGGATAATTAATTATATTGGTTTGTAATTAATTAATGATTAATTAACCCGGATTAGAAATTCATAAGTAATTAATCAAATTTGAATAAATCAGATAATTAACTGACCTCACTTATGAATATTTGGATTTGATTGGATGATTGAATTGTTTGATATTCTGATCTATGATGCTTTGTGATATATTCTGATTTGTGTGTAATCTTTACTGTAGTTTATTTATCTGAAATTTATATATATCTGTGATCTGTGAATAAAAATGAGCGTTATAGTTTATATCGCTTATCGACTATGTTTCTGTATTCTGATATATGATGATTGTATGATGTTGCACTATTGTGTTAAACCCCTGGACCACACTGTTACACACACAAATATGGATTTCACGTGGAATCGGTTAAGTCGCAGATAATTTAAATTTGATGTTTTTGAAATTGAAATTTTAATTTCAATTGATTTTGAAATTGGAAATTTGGGTTTAAAGTGAAAAGCTTTCGGAATGGAATTTCAAAGATAAAAGTTATTTTGAATAACTTAATCGAGTTTTGAAAATTTAAATAATTTGATTTAAATTTGAATTCAAGTTTGAAATTGAATCCTATGATTTGAAACTAGGGATTGAAGATGATATAGATGTGTTTATATAAAGTTAAACCATTTAAAAGTATAATTTTGAGAATTTGGATTTAACCCAAAGATTTTAACTCGTATGAATGAATCAGATTTTCTGAAATGAAACTATTTGTTTTCAAAAGATAAAAGCTTTCAGATAAGAAATTAAATTCCAATTTAATTAAAGGAATTTCAATATTGAATTGAAAATGGTTTTCCAAGTTATGAATGAATTGTTTTGAAAAGCTATGATTTGAATCTGTTATCTTTAACAGATTTAAAAATAATGATTGGTTTAAATCATTTGAAATGGGATTGTTTTGAAAGCTATAAGTTAAATCTTGATTTAAAGATTTAACGAGTTAATCAAATTGAAATGGAAATTAATTTGGAAAATCTGTGAATGAATCTTTTGTTTAAAAGATTAAAGTGTGGAAACTGTTTAAACCGTAAAGATTGAATCTTTTTGTTTAAAAGATTTGAAATGGTAATCGATTGAAACCATTTGAAAAGAAAGATTTTGGGTTTTAAGTTGTGACTTAATTGAAATCCCATATCCATATGTTTTTAAATATTACGCTCACTATTCGGTTTAGCCGGGGGAGGACCTTTGGGTCGTATAACCCATTCCGAATATGTGATACGTCGATATGGATGGCATTTGAAGACCGGTGTTGAAGACCGGATATTTTTGAAAACGGAAGGATTACCGTCGAGTTACTCTGCATCGGCTGATCCCCGATATAGAGGTTTTATCACCCTTAGTGACGGGAAGTCCGGACGTGATTGGAAATTATCCGGATTTGCAAGGGCTTCGTGAGAAGTGCCTTCGGTTCTGTTCGATCCCGGAACAGACTTGTATGGATTGTATGTCTGACATTACACTTTGAGATATAAAGCCGATTTCTTTCAAATACATTTCTGTTGGTGGCGGAGAATTTATTCTCTTAGCTTAACACCCTTCTCTGAGACGTACGAGCTCAGAGGTTATGTAGTTGAAATTTATCAGCGATATATTCCCAATTTGGTAATGTGGCATGCTAAGTGTTGTTGTGTGATGATCAGTGTTTGATCATTTGTGATATGATCATTTGTTTGATCATTTATCTTTGTGATCATAGGTTGATCATCTGTTGACCCAAAGCGTGGCTTTTTGAAAAAGCGTAGCTTTGTGGACGAGACTTCGTCAGGACCTCACTACCCGGAAATGGTCGAAACAGGAATGTTGCGGCAAGGTTATGAGGGTCGCGCCCTTTAGGGTATGTCATTTCCTTCTGGAAAAGGGGTGGTATTATGGTATGGAGCCCTGATACTTACTCATGTGGATACACTTATTTATTATGTGTGATGTTGGATATCGAGCGCTCGGATAAAGGTCCCAAAGGACCGGGGGGGTGGCATATTCGTGAGTTACCTGTTACAGGGGTAACCCGGCCTTGTTGGCAGAGAGCAGTTTGTCTCTCGGGACGTCCCGCCAGAGGCGTTCCCATGCGGCGGAAGGAAGTTCCTTAGCCTGACCATTTGTTGGAAAATCCAAAGAAACAATACGAACCTTGTACGGTTTTAGTTGTATTACCTGCTATGGAATGTGGCGGTAACCTGCTATTGAACATAGTAGCTATAGTAGGCATACGATACTGGTCGTATGTTGGCTAAGATTAATATTATACTTTTGAAATGTTTTTCTGCACTATGCACTAATAATAATATCAAGATGATTTGGCGTAGTAAGCATCTTTGACTATCATAAGAAGAAATCTCCTCCAATTCTGCGTTTGCATTGTGTGTGTGGCGGGAGGTCTTATGGTAGTTTCATTTTCCAAAAGCATTGCGGATTTCAATGTTTAAAATCTTTTGTTGATTTTTTAAAGATAAACTGTTTTTGTTGCTCACACCAGTCCCATGACTGATCCAGAGTTTATTGTTCCCTTCCTAAACTCTGGGTGCCCACTATTTTCCACACGGGCAGTCTAGAGTTGGGTTTCTTTTCAGATATTCAGGTTTAGTAGATTATCTGGAGCTAGTTCTGTTTGCACAAAAAATGGACAAACACCTCAAAGTTGTATGATTTAGTAGATCTTATGTTGTTCTTAGGGATTTTGGAGGTTTATGCAAATATATGAAAAACAGGGGCTAAACTGTAAAAAGACACGCAGATTTATAGTGGTTCAGCCAGAATGTGCCTACGTCCACTTTATATGTTATTTCTCTTCTTTTGTTGTGATTACAAGTACAAAGCTTTGGTACAAGTAAAAGAAAGTTGTTTGAAAGTTCCTTCCGTGCTTGAGCTCTCAAACTTGTCCCCATTGTCGTACCCCTGCCCCTCTATTTATAGAGTGAGGGTGGGAGCAGGGGTCTTGGATGTATATAGCTGCTGGTGGGCCTGGGCTGATGTGATCTGGCCTGGCACGTCTTGGTCCGGCAGCGTTTGGTCTGGTGGTAGGAGGTGAGTTGGTTCGGCGAAGCATGGGAGGTGAGTTGGTTCGGCGAAGCATGGGAGGTGAGCTGGTTCGGCAGAGCATGGGGATGAGGTCCTGGTCCGGCTAGGTGTTGGTCCGGCTTGGAGTTGGTCCGGCTTGGAGTTGGTCCGGCTTGGAGTTGGTCCGGCTAGAAGTTGGTCCGGCTAGGTCCTGGTCCGGCTAGGTGTTGGTCCGGCTAGGATTTGGTCCGGCTTGGAGTTGGTCCGGCTAGGAGTTGGTCCGGCTTGGAGTTGGTCCGGCTAGGAGTTGGTCCGGCTAGGTCCTGGTCCGGCTAGATCCTGGTCCGGCTAGGTGTTGGTCCGGCTTGGAGTTGGTCCGGCTAGAAGTTGGTCCGGCTAGGTCCTGGTCCGGCTAGGTGTTGGTCCGACTAGGATTTGGTCCGGCTTGGAGTTGGTCCGGCTAGGAGTTGGTCCGGCTTGGAGTTGGTCCGGCTAGGAGTTGGTCCGGCTAGGTCCTGGTCCGGCTAGATCCTGGTCCGGCTAGGTGTTGGTCCGGCTAGGAGTTGGTCCGACTAGGTCCTGGTCCGGCTAGATCCTGGTCCGGCTAGGTGTTGGTCCGGCTAAGAGTGTGGTGGTTCGGTATTGCTTCATTCGGTGGTTGAACCGGTGATGCTGGTTCGGTATTGATGTGGAGATGTTTGGTTCGGTAGGTGTTGGTTAGGTAGCCTGTAGACTTTGGTTCGGCTAGGGTTGGTCAGGTGGTGAAAATTCACCCAACATTCGCCCCCCAAAGCATGGCATATGTTTAACATATGTTGTGCTTTGTTTTAGTTTGTCGATCTCATTCGGTCTGGGAACCGAACTGGCTGGTCCGGTCAATCAACCTCCCCCTATAAGTATGGGCCTTATGTCTCTACCATTCCTTACCGTTTGAAGACAGCCAAATCGAAATTCTCGTCTGCCGAATCAAAGTCATTGCCGGATCATCCTTGACTACCGAATCAGGTAGTTACCGAATGGCTCTTATATTTTGAATTACCGAATGAATCTGCACCAGAGGTACTTGAGTGCCGAATGAGCTTTGATATTGGGAATGCCGAACGAACCGTGATATTGAGAATGCCGAATGAACTGTAGTATTGAGAATGGCGAACGAACAGTAGTATTGGGAATGCCGAATGAACTGTGATATTGGGAGTGCCGAATGAACTGTAGTATTGGGAATGCCGAATGAGATTGATGGTTTGAATACCGAATGACCTTTCGGCCTTGAACTACCGAATGCACTTTTAGGACTTGAATTATGAGTGAAATTCCCGACTGCACACACTCGCTTGTTTACTTCCTTTATTCTAACGACGCACTTCTTTGTGTTTGCAGATAAATGTCTTGTAAAGTTGAAACTCGATCAGAAAAGAGGAAATCCCAGGATAGAGACGATCCTTCCGCAGTGCCCCCAGCTCAGTCAGAACCGGGACGTCATGGGCCTACCCCGAGGTCACTAGTGGATGGGTACGGCCCTCAGGAACTTCTGAACTCACCTCCCGACTGTTTCCCAGGCTTTCTCAAAGGCGAGCAGCTTGATGTTATCTCCCGCTCCTTTGGGATTGATAGAGCGCGCATGCTGTTGCCGGGGGAGGCAGGTGTACAAGTAGAGGATGATGACCAGGATGGTCAAGAAGCAGGTGCTGGTAAGTCTTCCTTTCTGGTCTTTCCGTTAACTTGGTTGCTTATCACTAATGAATTCTTTCTTTGACCGGACAGGTGGGCAACAGGGCGAGGATAAAACTCCGACGCGGCTGGCTCCTTGATTGGACCTGGATATCTTTTGGTGGGCTTGACATTGTTGTATACGTTAGTCTCAAAACAGTAATGTAACTCTTAGGTTGTAATTATGCTACTTGTAATAAACAACACTATTCTTGACGTGTAATTTTTTAACTTAAGCTGATTCCGTCGTTTTTTGAATGCTTTTGTTATTTTCACATGTTGTATGTGAAATATAGCTATGCATATGCTTGTAATCCAGTTGTGTTTAATGCCAAGTTCTTGCTTAAAGCATAATTTCATGCCTTATAATGCTAGTGTGATGTATGAATAAATTATAGTCAGGAATTTGTATAAAAGAAGAAAATACCGCCTTTCATGTTCTAATTGTAGATGGCAGTTTTGAATATTTTTGTACGACCGAGGATGGAGCTCAGTTGAATGTCCTGCTATCCAACCGTGAATTCCCATTCCCATTGGTGAGTATCTTCTACTCTGTGTCCTGTACTTCAGGGATTGTTATAGAGGATAGGAGAAAAGTTCTTTAAATAGAATTGAAATATGTGAAAGAGTAAAACTTCCAATCACGGAAGGCCTTCGGTGTGCTTAAGTTCGTGGCAAACGGGTTTTGTAGTCACTTTCCCTAGCTGTGGGTCTTGGAGACATTCGTCACCCATCTTACGCCTCCGCGGGGAGTTAATTCTTTTTTACCACAGCCGCACTTAAGACACATCGGAGCCGAGATCGCGCACAGTAACTACCCGGGCCATTATGGCCCGTAATCGTGGGTATTATTCGATTTACTGTGGCCGGCTAGCGTGGGTGCCGATCGTCAACCGTAAACTACCCCTGGCTGGCCACACCTTATGTTGGAGCTTATAATCGGTTCACAGTTGCCGGCGAGCCGAACGCCGTAATGAGCTGCCTCGGCTATAGTCGGCCTTCTCGGTGGCTTATAATCGGCTCATTACAGTTGGCTTTAAGGGCCGTCGCGAGCAATGAGTTAACTCACAGCAGAGGGATGCCGGAGCGAAAGTGTCTCATTGGCGAGGGCATAGATTCGCATAGTACCTGTTAGGTCTTGTCCAGGTGAAGTTGCACTGTGGAGTGCCTTGCATAGGATTTCGTTCAACAGAAAAGGATAAAGTTAACAAGCAGCCAAGATATGAAGGAACAAGTTAAAAAAGAGACAAGGTTTTTTAAAGTGGTTCGGCACGAAAATGCCTACGTCCAATGATTCTCTTTGTTAATTCGCTTCATATGGGCAGTACAAGTTAAGAAAAGTATCGACGGAGGTGTTGGATGTTTCATGCCCTCTGGAACACCTCTCCATCCACTGTTGACAAAATATAAGCTCCGTTCTTGTAAGGTGCGATGCTTGACTTCGGAGTTGTACTGTGCTGCCACTTTTTGTTTGTGGGCTGCTGCTTTAAGGACTGCATCATTTCTTCTTTCCTCAATTAGATCCAAAGACATGAGGAGGAACTCTTCATTCTCTTCTGGGTTGTAGTGGATCCTGCGGTGGGAAGGCACTATAGTTTCAACTGGGAGCATAGCCTCCGATCCGTATGCCAAAGAGAAAGGAGTATGCCCCGTTGATGTTCTGAAAGATGTGCGATAGGCCCACAGTGCCGTAGGAAGTTCATCCACCCAAGCGCCCTTTGACTTTTCGAGTTTCTCTTTGATTAGAGTTTTGAGAATTTTGTTGACGGCTTCGACTTATCCGTTTGCCTAGGGATAAGCTACGAATGAGAAGCTTTTGTGAATTTCGTGCCCTCGGCACCAGTTGGCGTACTCCTCGCTATCAAACTGAAGTCCATTGTCCGATGTGATTTTGAATGGGACTCCGTACCTTAGTGGTTGATCGGTCAGAACTCTGATGGAATGAGATTGAAAATAGTGACGCAGTTTCCATGATGTGATTAGTAGGCAATAGGCTAGCTTCTCAAGTTTAGGATATCTGGTTTCTTCTTGTGCGGGGGGGCGTTTGTATTTAACTTCGTCTTGAGTGGCCAGGAAGATGTTTTCGATCGTTTCATTTAAAAGGGTGTAAGCGTCAAATCTCGGTCCTGGACGATATAGACACTTTGCTTCTTTCTTGCCCCCAGCATTGTCTCTAGAATCATTTCTTCGAATGTCCTTTGCTACAGCGGGCGCGTCGCTGTGAGCCACCTTATCTTATTGTCCTGTCTGCCTCTCAGCGGCAGCGTCTTCAAGTCTTATATATTTTCCAGCTTCATGGAAGAAATCTGGTAAAGTAGCTGGTTTTTCTTTGGTCAATCTTCTAGCAAATTTAGTATCCGGATGCACACCACTACAGAGGGCCATTAAGATAAGCTTCTCATCAACATCTTGGATTGCGGCCGCTGCGGCATTGAATCGGGTTAAATATTGCTGCACCTTCTCTCCAGGTTTCTGTTTGACGCTGGATAAGGAATAAGCGTCCTTAGGTTGTTCCACATGGATGCGGAACTGACTGATAAACTTTTCTTTCAACATTTCCCACGAGCTGATGGATCCTTGGGGTAGATGGCAGAACCAGGAGGTAGCTAGATCTGTTAAGAATAGTGGAAAGCATTTGCACAGCACTCCTTCTGTCGCTCCACTCATGAGCATATGCTGTGTGTATCTCTGTAAGTGTACAACGGGGTCAGAGGTTCCTTTGTAAGGTTCCATTGTTGGCATTTTCCATTCTCGGGGGGTGATGGCAATTTCGATATTGCGGGCGAAAGGGCTGGTTACCCTAGCGCCTATCCCTCGATCTCTTTGTTCCCGTTGGATGCACTCTCTGAATAAGCGTGCCATCCTTTCATCAGAATTTGGAGCAGATAGAAAGGAGTTTGGTTCTGTTCTATGGGATTGATTCCGTCCAGATGACCTGTAGGGATGGTATCGTCTATCGTTCCTCATATTTTCCAGCGGCTGCCTTTGATCTTCTGGGAGCATGCTAGGGTCAGCTACAGTTGGCCCTTGCCTTGATCTTCCCCTGCTGGGTTCTGATCTAAGCACTTCCTCGGGTCCAACTTCGGGCTGGACTCTAGCTCGGCACCGTTCACCGGCGTTTCCGTGGTTAGGCAGTATGACAGGCTCAGCTACAGTTGACCTCCGTCCGGTACCTCCCCCGTTGGGTTCGGTACCAAACGTTTCCTCAGGCCTAACTTCGGGCTGTGCTCGGTCTCGGCTCCTACCATGGCTACTTCTGCCGTTAGCTCCTTCGAAGAAGGAAGATCTTTGTTGTCTCTGAGATCCTCCAGACTGGGACTCGCCCAATGTTCCAGTGTTGCGGTTGGATTCTTCAGCATCCCTTAAGCGTGACATGAGATGGTCCACCAAGGCTTCCTGCTGGGACGTGAAGCGGTTAGTTACTTCAACCACAACTCTGTCCAAATCTGCCCTAGTAATTGCTGTAGGCTGTTCTGTGGCAGGAGTGGCCGGATTAGCCTGTCCTTCATTTGGTACTACTGGAGGAGGACGATTTACTTGATTCGTGACAGCTGGATCTGGAAGACTGCTGGATGCGATGTTTTTTCCTTTGTTAACATCTTTTCTCTGTTTGGGAGGCATGTTTTCCAAGTGGCGGACGATGCTGTTAGGAAAACTTGTTAAGTGGATGAAGCTGAAGCTTTGAGCTTCTAGCTCTCAGTGAAAGCACCAAAAATGTTTGCACAAAAAATGGACAAACACCTCAAAGTTGTATGATTTAGTAGATCTTATGTTGTTCTTAGGGATTTTGGAGGTTTATGCAAATATATGAAAAACAGGGGCTAAACTGTAAAAAGACACGCAGATTTATAGTGGTTCAGCCAGAATGTGCCTACGTCCACTTTATATGTTATTTCTCTTCTTTTGTTGTGATTACAAGTACAAAGCTTTGGTACAAGTAAAAGAAAGTTGTTTGAAAGTTCCTTCCGTGCTTGAGCTCTCAAACTTGTCCCCATTGTCGTACCCCTGCCCCTCTATTTATAGAGTGAGGGTGGGAGCAGGGGTCTTGGATGTATATAGCTGCTGGTGGGCCTGGGCTGATGTGATCTGGCCTGGCACGTCTTGGTCCGGCAGCGTTTGGTCTGGTGGTAGGAGGTGAGTTGGTTCGGCGAAGCATGGGAGGTGAGTTGGTTCGGCGAAGCATGGGAGGTGAGCTGGTTCGGCAGAGCATGGGGATGAGGTCCTGGTCCGGCTAGGTGTTGGTCCGGCTTGGAGTTGGTCCGGCTTGGAGTTGGTCCGGCTTGGAGTTGGTCCGGCTAGAAGTTGGTCCGGCTAGGTCCTGGTCCGGCTAGGTGTTGGTCCGGCTAGGATTTGGTCCGGCTTGGAGTTGGTCCGGCTTGAAGTTGGTCCGGCTAGGAGTTGGTCCGGCTAGGTCCTGGTCCGGCTAGATCCTGGTCCGGCTAGGTGTTGGTCCGGCTTGGAGTTGGTCCGGCTAGAAGTTGGTCCGGCTAGGTCCTGGTCCGGCTAGGTGTTGGTCCGGCTAGGATTTGGTCCGGCTTGGAGTTGGTCCGGCTAGGAGTTGGTCCGGCTTGGAGTTGGTCCGGCTAGGAGTTGGTCCGGCTAGGTCCTGGTCCGGCTAGATCCTGGTCCGGCTAGGTGTTGGTCCGGCTAGGAGTTGGTCCGACTAGGTCCTGGTCCGGCTAGATCCTGGTCCGGCTAGGTGTTGGTCCGGCTAAGAGTGTGGTGGTTCGGTATTGCTTCATTCGGTGGTTGAACCGGTGATGCTGGTTCGGTATTGATGTGGAGATGTTTGGTTCGGTAGGTGTTGGTTAGGTAGCCTGTAGACTTTGGTTCGGCTAGGGTTGGTCAGGTGGTGAAAATTCACCCAACAAGTTCATTCATCGGAGTTGCTTATCTTGGAGTTGTGGATTCATTCTTGTCTGAAGATCATTTTGGAGTTATCATTTCTATTGATATTGTTCCGCTGCTGTTGTTATCTTTTCTTTTCCGCTGCTATTTCTTGTATCATATCTCTGATGTATATTGATATTCATTATATCACTCTGTTGTATCAGATATTATATATCAATATATTATTCTTTTCTTCCGCTGTGTTATTTACTTAATTGTGTTATAGCTCCGGCGAATCGGATTTGAACGGTCGAATCTGCGGCATTCGAGTACGATGTAAAGTATGGATGTCGATTTTCGAACGCGAAAATCCGGATCGTTACAATTCATTACCTACAATTCATATACAATTATCCAATTAGGTGTAAAAATCAAATAAACTCCAAGGAGATAATTTTCAAATGATAAAAATCTATAAAAATTCCCACTCGCCTTTTTAAAAGCGATCCAAATCTCCAGATCTGAAGTAGAACCTTTGATTCATCTCCAAATCCTTTTTAATTCAAGAGATATGTTTAAAAGGGTATATACATACATTAGAACTACAGATCTGAAAAGAGATTTAGGATTGGAAGAGAAAACAGATACAAATATATATAAATTACCTCAAATACGCATATGGTTGATTCTCTTCTCTTCTCCTTTTTATTAGATTTCTACTCTCTTACAATTTGTATGGATATAGATACAAATATCTTATCTTTATAATTTAGAAAGAAAGTGGAGAAGAAGAAACGGCAAAGCTTCCCTACTGCCTCCATAAAAATATGAAAAGAGAAGGGAGGTTAGGCCTGAATTTATAGGCGCTAGAATCAACCAGAGCCATTCGATCAAAATATATTGACTCTGGGTCGTTGTGGCCTAGTTTTATTGGAGCCGCCAGGTCACCACCGGTCGATCGCCCTTGGGTTACCGGTCAACCGCTAGGGATCGACCGTCCCCAATGATGGGTCGGCTCGTGGGTCCAGGTAATTAATATAAAAACGTTAATTATTTCTTATTTAATTATTTCCATTTGGAATTCGTTTTTCGTCGATAACTTCTTCGTTTGGACTCCGATCGCAAAACTTGAAATATGAAAGTTTCTCATAATTTCACCATGGATGCAATGGGGCAAATTTTGTGATCAAATTCCCTCGTTTGCAAAAATTCCATTTTTGAAGCCTAATTAATTAATTAATTAACTGATTAAATAACTAATGCCAAATTACCGGGTGTTACAATGCCATGCCAATGCTTGCTTGATAATTGTTGTTATATGAGAATTCCACTAAGTGAAGACGATCCTCTCATGATCCTCCAAAATCCTAGATACATGCTCTCAAAAGAACTTCCAAAATGCTATTCACCCTCTCTGTTTGCCAATCAGTTTGAGGATGATATGATTTGCTTGAACTTAGCTTTGCTCCCAAAGCTACTTGTAATTCGTCCCAAAACTGACTGGTAAAGATTGGATCCTGATCACTTACAATGCTAACCTAAACTCCATGTGATCGGACGATCTCTCTCATATAAATCCCTTCCAAAGTTGTTACAGTCCCAGTCAGCTTTATTGAAATAATATGGGCACTCTTGGTTAGCCAATTCGCAATAACCCAAGCACTTTCATTATCTTTCCTTAATCTGATTAAAACATCAATAAAATCCATCGATACTTGCACCCATTTCCAATTTGGAATCTCCAGTGGTTGTAATAACCTAGCAGTCCTTTGATGATCACCCTTGATTTGCTGGCAATTCGCACATCGACTGACATTGATAGAAATATCCCTATTCATTCCCTTCCACAGAATACTCGCTTCATATCCTGATGCATCTTCGAAACAGCGGGATTGATACTTAACTTGGATAGATGACATTCGGTTAAAACTTCCTACCTAAGACCATCAACATTTGGAACACATATCCTTCCATTCATCCGCAATATATCACGATGACCAATCTTACAGCTCAAACAGTGACCTTCTTCTATATTTTGATGATCTCCATTAAGCGACTATCTTCCTTTTTCTTACATGCAATCCTTTCGAGGAGAGTTAGAGCAACTTCCAAAAGGCACAAACTACATTCCTACTCAAAGCATCTGATGCCACATTGGCTTTTTCTGGTGTGTATAAAATATCCAAGTCATATGCCGTTAGAAATTCCAACCACCACTGCTGCCTCATATTCAAATCCTTCTCCATGAAAAATACTTCAAGGACTTGCGATCCTTGATGAGCTCGAACCTTTCACCTAACAAGTAATGTCTCTATATCTTTAATGCAACGAAACAGCTAACAACTCCAAATCATGTGTTGCATAATTCCTCTCATGGGGCTTCAACTTCCTACTAGCATAAGCAATAACTCTCTTGTGCTGCATTAAAACCAAACCCAAACCTACACCGTAAGCATTTGTATACACAGTCAACCCTTCACCTTCATCCAGAATAGCTAGAACTGGAGCATCGGTCAACCTCTTTTTTAACTCGATGAATGCTTCCTCACACTTTGATGTTCAAATAGACTTCTCATCTTTCTTCATCAACTTGGTTAGCTGTGAGGCAATCTTGGAGAAGTCTTGGATAAACCTTTTATAATATCCTACTAAGCCTAAAAGGCTCAAAACATCCGTTGGAATCTGCAGTGTCTTCCAATCTCGAACAACCGCTATCTTTTCTAGATCAACCAAAATACCATTCCCTGACACAACATGTCCGAGGAACCTTACTTTTGATTGCCAAAAATGACATTTAGAAAACTTAGCTTTTAAAATGTGTTTCCTTAACGTTTCAAGCACCACTTCCAGATGGTGTTTGTGTTCTTCCTCGGTCTTAGAGTAAATAAGAATATCATTTATAAAGACTAACACAATTTATTAAGAACATCACTAAAAACTCGATTCATAAGATCTACAAAAATAAGCGGGTGCGTTGGTTAGCCCAAAAGGCATAACCAACCACTCAAAGAAACAATATGGTCCTCTAAATGTTGTTAGGGGTATACTCTCCTCTACTATCCTTAACTGGTGAAATCCTTTAGCAAGGTGCATTTAGGAAAATACTCGAGAACCATTAAGTTAGTCAAACATGTCGTCTATACGGGGTAAGGGATAATTATTCCAAATTGTATCCTTGTTTAGCTCATGGTAATCCACACAAAGTCTTAATGGACCATCTGATTTTGCAACACTATAGATACTACCCAACTTGTGCTACTTAGTCTAATCAGTCTTGTACTGGACAAATCAGCGGTCTGATTCCTTAAATCCTCCTTCTCTCTTGGGATCATCTTACGAGTAGCATGAACAACAGGTTTTAACTCCTCCTTCTCTCTCGGGACCATCTTACAAATAGGGTGAATAACAGGTTCCCAACTGGGAATTAAGTCAATACGAAACTCAATCTTTCGATGTGAAGGTAGATAGTTAACTTCTTCAAAAACATCAGAGAAATCCCTAACAATTAATATAGACCCTAACTCTTCTTTGGATGAATCTAGTGCATACAAAAAACTACTCATTTGGTTGTCTGAATCTTCACATGTTACTTCAAAAAATCCCTCAAGGTTAGTTCTTTAAAATATCGTTCTCCCTACACAATCTAAAACAGCTCCATTCTCTAACAGCCAATCCATGCCGAGTTTAACATCAATGATGTGCACGTAAATGTGCATATTTTTACTTCCATATTTTATCGAATCTAATTAAATAAATGATCATATTTGGTATTTAACATGTTTAAACCAAAATTCAAATTATTTTCAAATCATCATATATTCATCTTCATATAGGGGCAAAATGGTCATTTTTGTGCATATATTAATTTGAGAAAAATTACTTGGATATTTTAATATTATTTTGTAGGAATTTGGATTCAAATGGAAGAAGGTTTCATGAAGAAACATGCATGCACAAGAGAAGATAAGCAAATGAAGATGGAAATCATTCATGTCATGAATCATGGAGGACCCCACCTACCCACCTATCTTGATGTACAAATTAGAAGCTAATGCACATGCTAATGACCATTAAAGTTTCATGCACACTTAACGGAGGATTATATCATGCTAATGATAACTTGGTGGCCACACTTCCTCAAGGGTAGCTTGAGTAGTTCCCAAAAAATGGTTGAGGGTTTCCAAACATGTATAAATATCCCATATGTTCATGTAATCCCCTCCTCTTCCTCTTAGCCTCCTTAGTTTTAGGCTCACAACTAAATCCAAACTCTCTTTTCCTTTTAATGGCTACTTAGCCATTTTTCTTTCATGAAGTTCTCTTTTTTATGCAATGTTAATTCATGCCCTTTCTTATTTACATGCCCTCTTTCATCTTATGTTAGTAGCTTAGTTTCATTTCTTATGCAAATAGATTAGTTTTTATTTCATTTTAATTAGCTCTTTTTTTTCTCTTGTTTTTGTTTCATGTTGAATGCTAAATTTGTTGATATGATAACAAATATGAGAGGCTAAACCCCTTAAATTTAGGGGTAATTAAGCTTTCTAATTATGTAGACTCAACATAATTTGATAACTTGTGATCTCTTTTTGTGCTTAATGGCAATGTTTGAATGTGGTTAAACTTGTTGTTTTAGCTTTGAATTTGATAGCCTATGTTGTTGACACCAAATAGGCTATGCTTAAACAAACATAAACACAAATTCCTCTTCATCTACGTATGATTATGGTAATGAAGTGATTTTCAAATCAAAATTTGATGGTCTATATTTCTAATCAATAGTTAATAGGCCACGCTTAAAATAGATTTTATTTTCAATTTTATTGTAATTTTCATAAGAGTCAGCAAGTGGTTTAGTGGGTATGTTAAAGTTTGATGGTTTATATTAGGCTAATTAATAGCACAAATATTCCATACTTATTGATAAACATATTAACTAAATTCACTAATGACCAAAAGAGAGATCATAATTTCATATATGTTGATTCATGTGATCTAGAGAAGGACATTGTCTCTAAATTGCCTTCTACTCTCATATTTTTATCACTTTTAAATTTTGTTAGTTTTTACAAAAAAAATTTCTTGACACAATCTCGACTTTGGTTAATTTGATTAAATAGAAAATTTTAAAATCTAAACAATTCCCTACGGATCGATCCGTACTCGCCACGTATTAGAATTGTATGTCGTGCGCTTGCGGTAATTTTTAATTTAAATCTGATCGGCTATTCTCTAATCCGATAGAGATTTGGCCGTATCGAACAATCAAACCCCTTAAAATCTAAAACAAATAGGCTGCATGAAAAATGATAGGTAAGGTAAGTAATTGGTATATCTTCACAAATCATGCATAGATTAGTTATACCTCCTATGAGGTTGACATACAAATAAGGTTTTCTATGGTTCTTCGGGAAAGTTGCAACCTACCAACCGATTCTAAATAAATAAAACTATGGGAAGCCCCGGTATTAAACAATACTCAAACAAAAATGTCATTAACAATTAAAGTACCAAAAAGAACTTCTTTCCCTTTCACATCCCTTGAGGTTGATGGTTCATCCTTGATTGCATAAACCTTGGCTTGTCAATCCTTCTTTATTAGCGGGCAATCCTTCACCATATGCCATGGTTCTGACAGTTGTAACAAAGTGTCTTCTAAACCATTAGAGAAATAGGCCTTGCTTATTGCTTCTGAGCTCTGGAACTTTTACAGAATCTTACGATATGACCCTTTTAATTGTAGGTATCACAAATATATCCATGGAATAATCTTCTAGTGCCCCTCCTTCTGGCTTTCCTCCACATGGCTTCTTTCCTTGATGATTAAACTACCTCTCATTCGGGATGCTGCTGAGATTGATGCTTTGGTGCTGCTGCTGGCTTCTTCTTCTAAAGAACATCAACCTTAAAGCCATATCTACCAAATCCACAAAAGATCCCTTCAGATAGATAGTCATCTTCTTTTGAAATCCTTCGCTCATCCTAATCACAAACATCTCATTTTTTAAGAGGGGTATCAATTAATCCCGAATCAAATCGCGATAGCTCATTAAACTTGGTTTCACATTCCAATACTGACAAATCTCCTTGCTTAAGGTCCAAGAAACTCCTATACATACGGGTCTTCCCTACAGCAGGCATGAACTTGTCTTCAAACACCACCTTAAATCTAGACTGAGAAAAATCATCCTTTGGAAAATTCGCTGTAACGGAGTCCCACCTGGTTGCCACCCCATCTTGTAACTACCAAGATGCTAAGAAATGCTTCTGCTCATTTGAAATATCCATCCCCTTGAAAATCTTCTTGTAGTAACGAATCCAAGCTTGGAATTCGATGATGGATTCCATGCCCTTAAACGGCTTTCTTCCTAGATAAGTATAGTCTTTGCATAGAACGGCAAAATTCACATGGGGCTACATCGGTGCCGCCTCTTCAACTATTCCAACTCTTTCAACATTCAAAGCTCCATCATTGATAGTCGTGATGCTACTTGCTCCTCTACCTCATCTTCCTCTATTACTCATTCTTACTACCTATATATAGTAAGATAATTTAGAATTCTTAAACAAGATAATCCTAAGGAAAAAGGTACCAAATCAAACATATCGAAGCTGATTGAAATAACTCATATGTATGTATGTATGTATGTATGTATGTATGAAAATTACAAATATGCGCTCTCATAAACTAAACTCATTCTAGGGTATTACCAACCCTCTCTCTAATGAATTGACCCCAACCAAGGCCTAGGTGTTCGCTCAACCTAAGCTCCGATACCACTATAATGATCCGCCTTCTAACTTCTAAAGACGACATTTAATACATCCACGGTATTCATATGCTGATCATTTAGATGTCCGAAAGACGGGCCATTAGGGTAAAAAGAAAGAAAAGATAAGAAGAAAGAAACGCGGAATCTTAAAATGCAAGGAAATCATATATATATATATATATATAACATAATATAATGCATATGGTCACTTTCCAAAATGAAACATCAAAGTTACACAATTACTAGCTTCAACAAGGGACAATTATAACTGCATGCCCTCATAATTGCTGATACATAACAATACACATACAACAAAAATAAAATAGATAACTAGATAACATCGAAGCCACCTACACTATGCTCCTCCAAAATGCATCCATAAGAACCTAGACTACTTTGTTACTCGTACAAATTTGAGTACCCAAGAGTTTTAGGGAAAGAAAGAAAAAATCCGGATCATACATGGGTCTGGTGTGAGTAAACTCTAGAAAATTGAATTTTTATACTTATAAAACTCTTTTAAAAATAAAGGTGTCTCGTAAGACCACAACGCATTAAACACGAACAAGGTTTTACCTTGCGAAAGCCAAAACATTTCAATAGAAAATCCAGTGGTATTATAATAATATCTAGGGTTTAAAATAAACATTGAACCTTAACATTAATGGTTACATTAATTACATTCCAACATATTAGGTATACAACTAAGTCCGTAAAAACACTTATTGGAAATTAGATTCTATCAATGATAAGGCTACTGGGTACTGCCTATCATAGTACACCTTTACATAAAATGTACCGAGATCAAAAAATTTTTTTTGCAATCCCGCCAACACAAAACCGACCTACCCCTTCCTGGATAGTATCAAATATGATCATCTCTCGGTTGTGATCAACAACCACACTAGGTTTCGAAGCATACATCCAAAGAAATAATATTGCTCTAGATCAGGGATAACCATACCCTAATGGATGCGACCACATAGCCCTACTGCCTATCCTCTATTTTAGTAATTCCTGTTTGTGAGGCTTGATTCAACGTTTTACCTTTTCTTTAGCCAATCCCACTTGGAATGCTAACATTGCCCTCTAGGCAACAATGCAATGCAAACATTCATCCATACAAGCTGTTCAGATATGAATAAACCGAAGTCACTACTTCTACTACATCCTTTTTAGAGTTAGCCTCAGGATTAGTAACAAGTAGTCCTTGCACTTCAAGGTCTTCACCTTCGAGTCCATC
Source organism: Allium fistulosum (assembly GCA_030737815.1). Lineage (NCBI taxonomy): Eukaryota > Viridiplantae > Streptophyta > Magnoliopsida > Asparagales > Amaryllidaceae > Allium > Allium fistulosum. The sequence continues at coordinate 1,358,593,151 of CM060902.1, read as the reverse complement.
ATCTTCAAGATGTTTCCAGTTCGAACGCTTACGTTAGTTCGAAGTTGTTTTCGGATAACTCATGCTTATCTGATCCTAGTCTCCACAAACCAACAATCGATAATTTTGGTCAACTTATCGATAGTGGACAAATCCACTATTTGGGATTAAGTATAGATTTGTATATGAAAAATAAGACATCATATACTTATCCCCACTTTTCGATTTCAAACTATATTATCCCTTGATTAACGATAAAGTCGGACAAGTTAGAAAAACTATCCTTGCCTTATGTACATTCTTACTTCTTGGGATAGAGACGAGTTTGCACACCTCAAAATTTAGTGTTAAGCATACGATGAAGTACCTTCCATATATTTAATTAATCATGACTCATTTATCGAAATTAACCCTCTTATACTTATCACATTTTCGACATTTCGCTTTTTCTATCCCTCGCGTAGAAAATCTAGTCCTGGATCTCACGGATAGAGGAAATCTACTCATCGACTTTTAGTGCTAAATACATGATGACTTACTTTTCATAAAACATGTTAACACTATAGCACTACTTATCATATTTGTTTAGCCACTTAATGGCACAAACAAAGAAATCTCTTGTATTTAAAACATTATTTTAAAAAATAATATCTTTTAAACAAAACCGACTTTTGGAAATAAAGCGATTGAAAAATTAAAAACTTTTATTTAACTAATTAAATAGTATTTAATTTTTTTTAATTTAAATAATTAAATAATCTTTAAAAATATGTCAAATATTTAAACTTCTTTTTTAATACTTATATTATATTTTAAAAGACTTTTCAAAAATATCTAAAGTAGAAACTCTTTGTATTTTACATAAAAATTGCCGATTTATAAACTACATTCATAGCGACTATCGCTATATGGACCATAACTTATAAACTTGTTTTGTAAATCAAAATAGCCTTTAAATCCTTTCCTTCCATGTTTAAATCACTTTAACAACTTTGTATGAAGGTTTGAAAATAAAAAGTAAATTTCGGAAAACCTTTTAAAAACATTTATAGAAAACAAGGAAGTAAACTATTTTTAAAAGAATACGGGATCCCGATGTCGAAACATAAACTAATTCAAGTGTGTTAATTTTCCAATCAACATACAACCATTCATATACATAAGCACATACAGACATATATAAATGTAAATGACATTCACAAAACAAAGAAAGATTATCACTTGTAAATTTTTACTTAGGCACTTCGACTACATTCCAAGTTATCAACAATTCATCACATATGTCATCCGCTTCAATGGCGAACCAAACCAAACATCATTTTCAAACACTTATAGACACAAGTAGTTAACTAATATTATTATCACAAATAATGAAGTTTTAATCTTAGTTTATTAATGAGCTTTACTCACCAAAATCGACATGGATTCAAAACAAGCTACCATAATTTTTGCACCGATACCCGAACTTAGCTTTTCTTTTTAAAAGCTTGCTTTTTAGGACCCTGAGCGGTGGAAATGGGCTCGACCTAGGTAGTGGAGGGGTCGGCCTTGACTTGAGGAGGGAGTTTTGGGTCTTGTTTTGGAAGGTAGGAGATGTAGAGAAGAAAAAAGGTGTTTTAAGTTTAAGGTTTTAAAGTGGGAAAAGAAGAGATTTTTAATTTGAAAATTTAAGAGAAGCCATGGAAAAAGTGGAACTTAGAAAAGAAGGAGATAAGAGTTTGAAAATGAAGAAAGTTAAATAAAATAAGAAATGAAAAAGTACAGTTGTTTTTATATAAAATGAAGAAAGGAAATTACTAAAATGCCCTTAATAATTAAAATGTACAATACCCTCCACAACAAGATGCCACATCACCCTCTCTTTTCCCCCTTGCACATGCAACCCCCCATTCTAATCACCTTCACTTTTACTTGTTATATGACTTGATGTATTATCTTTTGTACCATTTTCTTTTTAAATTATAAAAGAAAATTCAAAACTCATTTTATTTACTTAAGTATGAATTTAAACTTATTTAACTCTAACCACTTCCTTAACTAAAGCATATGTTACTTATACATGTATGTATGTATATAATCTAGTGCATACAATATGTTCTGATAACTTTTAGATGATGAAAAGTCGAAAATCCAAATAACGATTTTCGTTCACATTTTCGATTTTTCTCCGAGCTAACTATTTTTTTATACCAAATTTTAAAGCAACTTTACATCATTAGTTCCTATTTGAGTTATAAAATCCATTGATTAATTAATTAAAATTTGTTAACCATAAAACCTAGTTAAGAACAAAGGTATGTAAGAAGATTAATAAAAATGTCAGACTCTACTGAAATTACAGGCATGGGTTTCGATAAGGATCACGAAAGAATGTTTAAAAGGGATTAAGAGAGCTTTTGAAGGAGTCGCAAGCACCAGGCGCCCTCGCAAGTGATAAATAGTGCAAAAAGCTTCGAAAAAGATGAAAAATGAAGCGGGGCTACCCTTCCGCTTCATTCTAACCTTTCAATGCAGATGGATTCAGAGAAAAGCAAGGACGGGCTCGGAACCCCTTTCGAAGACAATGCATAACAACCCTTCATATGCCCGTTAAACCTTTTGAGACCAAAGGTTTCGCCTTTACTCAAATCACTCAGAAACACACCTTTGACAGAACAACCCTTTTGGAAGCAAATTCAAGCCTTTCGAACCGGTCGAAGCCTTTGATATCCAGCGAAGGTTCCGCATCAAGTCGTAAGCATATGTTCAGAAACTACTTACAGCATCAAAACCATCAGCATTTCAACACCATCAAAACCCCTGGAAACAACCCATCGACAGAGTCGAAAGCCCCTAAAAAGCAACACGAAGAGAAAAGCGCATATGTGGCCCTTTTGACGACGTTGAAAGCAATTCGGGAAAAAGCAGAGAGAAGGAACAGTTAAAATTTAACAATAGCGAAAGGTGGACAAAGGACACTTTCGACAAGGTGAAAGGTCTGGAATAAGAAGATGAGAAGCGCAAGGATGAGTTAAAGAACTCGAAAGAAAAGCCTTCGACAGCATTGAGAGCAGACGAAGCCTTTCGACTATGTAGAAAGGAATGATGCAGAAGATAACGTGACTTTCGACTAGGTCGAAAGCATTGGCGCTAAAGGGGGTGGACCTGCATCTATAAATAAGACCCAAGGGGTCCGATTTAGGGGACTGGATTTTGGAATCCAAAGCTCGTTTCTTTTACTTCTACTTCTTTTCAACAACAAAATCTTTATAACCCTAAATTGATTTGGGAAAAGCTCTCAAACTTGTAACTCATTTTGGATTAATGAAAAGGGAGAAATGCGTGGATTCATAAAGGATTATGATTATGAGGAAGATCATTACGATCGTTAGCTAGACTAATGATCAATTGCACATGATGATACCTTATTTTACTAACTTCTTTTTGTCTTTTGCAAAGCTATAGGATCAACTTGGATAAAATACATGCAAAACACATTATCATCATGATAAGCATAATATGATGACAAATAAAGCTGATGATAATGATTTTCGACATTGATAAGTTTATAGAACCTACATATATCCAAGATGATCTTCTGCAAGCTTGCTTCATTATGACTTAGATTTGTTTTGGAAGGACGAAATCCCTTTCAACCTGATCGAAAGGGATGTTACAAAAGACATCTAGTTCATGAATGACAAGTTATCGTTTAGGGATAGTGTAACACCCCGCGTTAAATTACGATTATATATGCAAATAATTTAATTAAGTTATATAGGTTCGAAATTTTATAACAAAGAAATGTTTGTAAATGAGGCAACTAATTAATATTATTTGGAATACATATATATTTGTGTAACAAATAAATTAGAGAGAGAAATTATATAAAATCAATTAATAGGGAAGATTAATTGACGGTGTTTATTTAAAAGGGAAATTAATATTCAATTAATTAGTAGAGGTGATTAATTTACAGGAACTGACAAGAAAGGAAACATATATTGTAGCAACTAATTGATATGATTAGAAACATATATGTTAGTGCAAGAAAATAAAATGGAGGAAGAGTAATTTATATAAATAATCAGTTGTCAATTAATAAACATGGAGACTTATGGTAATATATATAATTAAGATTGTGATTCAAAATTCAATTGTAGAATATATGCATGCAATAATTATGGGAATAAATAAATTAATATGCATATATGTGATGAATTAATATGGTGTTGAATGACATATTAATTTGGTAAGAAATCATAGTGCAGGCAGGGATTAATTGGATAGTAAATTAATTCTAGGTATATATGAAATCTATTAATTAGGTGATTAATAGGGGAATCTTATTTAAAAGAAACGTCACATTTAAAAATATATATTTCCATAGATTGTGAGAGAGAAGGGGAAAGTGATTAATGAAAAGATTGTTGGAGAATCAATTTGAAATAAAAACAAACGCAGAAGAAAACATATTAATTTAATGTCCATAGACTAAGTGTATGCTTTAGATTTTATGGTTTTATATCTAATAGTTAGCACTGATTTGAACCACTATAAATATAGGTGCAGAGCCTTATTTTTATTCTCATTATTTTTCACTTGCCTACAGAAGCTCTGCCATTTTTCTATCTCTTCTGCACTTTCTTAAAAACAAAATTATAGATCTAACTCACACGAAATTAGATCTAAATAGAATGAGAATAAAATTAATTAGGGAATTAGAAACTGGTTCAAATGAGAAGGCTATGTCAAAGGAAAACCCTAGATTTGAGTTTTATTTGCTATTTCTAATTCAAATCTCTTCCTTTTCTCTTTCAAATATTATAGATCTATAAATTATCATTTGTAATTCCAAATAGGGGGAGGTGAATATAGATGTTATGGACAGATCTGAAATAAAAATAGGGAGATTTGGAAAGCTAGTAATGTGAGTGGATTTATTTATATATCTTTTAAGTTTAATATATATTATCGTTAAATTCACGTTTAGACAATTTTATTCAATAATTAATCCTATTAATTAAGTTATGCTGAACTATAAGGAATTTATAGTATTAGTATTTATTTACATCTGTTTCTACGTTTTGGATTTCTATGCAAGCGTCATTCTTCTTCTATTTTCTCCTCTTTCTCGTGTATGTATTAGAATAGATTAAATGTGAATATGGATTAAATAATTAAGAATACTGAAATGAAGGAAATAAGATGTAAAGTAATAAAAGTTTGAGGAATGGAATTACTGTAATAAATTACGTTAAAATGAGAAAAGATAATTAATCTAATAACTAGATTTGGGAGTAACTAAAAGGTTAATTGAATGGTTTAGAAAATAGGATACATTTCTATAATTTAATATTTAAAAGACAACAATGAACGTAATTGCTAGAATAAAAGAAAGAAATAGAGATTTAGTGTAAAATAAAGAAACCGCTGTATTTTACACAATTCCAAAATAGTAAAAGAAATATCTAGCAGTTACGGATTATTGTTTATAGTATTATTTAATATTAAAATATGAAAATGGTTTTTTAAATATATTTTTCATAACCAACCAAATAAAATAGAATTACTTCCTAGAATAGAAGATAGTAAAGCAAAGTATGACATGAATCAAGTAAATTATTAGATAAGAACTTGAAGCGGTAAACGATAATGAACCTAGGTCTGCATTCACTGTGCAAACTATTCAAGAAGATAGTTATTATGATAAGTGAATTATATAATATAAGAGAATAAAAGAATATTCTATATCATAATAAAAGAAGGCAGATTAGAACAGAAAAGAAATGCTGGAATTATGTACGGACTATAAAAGAAGATAAAATGACAATTACAGGTAGAATTATAACATAGGTTATAATTAAGTAATAAGAACGGAAAAGCTTATTTTGAGACTTTGAATAAATTAATGAGCAATAATAATGGTAGAAGCTTATTTAAATAATTTATATTAAGTCAATAAGCAAATAAAGTAGGAATGATAAAAGAGACTTATTTTAATGAATTTAAGATTTATATTAAGTAAATAAGTAAGATAATGAATGTGGCTCATACCAACAGCATTCCCTATTAAATAAATGGAAATCTCACAATAGATAGAGGTGAGACGAGGGAAAGAATATGCTAATTAGGGTAAATAAGTAGATAACAGAATAAGAAAGTAAACTAAACGCAAATTAAAAGATTAGACTTAGGGTCTAATAAAAGAATTGAGATGCGTTTGGAGCAGCCCAAAGGATGAAGCGTCTAACGAAGCAGTTCATCACGGATTTTAGAAATGGAGAAGCACGTCCAACTCAGTATTTTTGGGCTTCAAGGAAGTACGAGACTTCAACGGGACGTGAGCATACTCTAGGATGGCCCTCTAGGTAGGCCTAACGAAGCTTCACCCCGGAGGCAGGTTTGTAGGTGTTCCATCAAGAGAGTATGCCTTAATTGCATTTGCATTGTAGGCCTAACGAAGCAGACCTTTGTAGGCAGTCATAAGGGCTTTGTGTTCGTAGTAGGGTATTCGTATGTCCAGTACTTGTAATTAAGTTTAAGGATAGTCGCATGCGGATATCGGCTAGCATCAAGACCAAGAGCGATTTTGGGAAAGACTAGAGTTAAACCAACTGGCCAATGATTCTTTCACTATCGAGACATTGGATGAGGGGCACCGCCATTTGGATGTTAGATTATTTGCAGTAGGGCACGATCACTTAACTCTTTAGAAGTCTTTCGTTTAGTAGAGGAGTGGTTGCGTAGGGCCATAGCCACAATGAAAAAGAGATAGACCAACTAAAATATCTGTATTGTAGGCCTAACGAAGCAGTCCTTTACAGATATAGAAAATCCCCGACTGAATTCCGTACAAGGTAGACCTTGTTGGCGGGATTCAGATAATAGACAGAACGATTACATAGTCCTCAATGTATGCACTGGGTGGTACATTGTGGATGTCCGAGCACTGGAATAGACTAGTGCGGACACGATTTACATATCTTTATTATAAGTAGTAGAGCATCTATATTGTAGACCTTACGAAGCCGTCCTTTACAGATGTAGCTACGGAACGTTTGCGGAGAAAGACGATGGAGTATCTGTATTGTAGGCCTTACGAAGTAGTCCTCTATAGATATAGCTATGAAGCAAGACGATGGAGCATCTGTATTGTAGGCCTTACAAAGCAGTCCTTTATAGATGTAGTTACAGAACACTCTCGAAGTAAGACGATGGAGCCCTTTTCGAGGAGGATACGGAAGGTACCATGGGTGGTACCTAGGACCAATATGGTCATTGGGCATATAGCTACATATATGCATATATTAGTTATTAGGTTTTAATCTACTATGGAGTAGATGGGCACGGTTCATGAACAGAGGTGAGAGTATTGTAACCTAATGAACCTAATATAAAAGTAAATGGAAATAAAACGATATATGTAGAATTAAGCCTAGAAGTATATAATTTATTCATTCACCAGAACTTTTGTTCTGACCCCCTCCTCATAATATCCTACAGGTTAGGTAGATGGCAGAGTCTTCTCAGCTTTATGACACTTGCTTAGAAAGTGTTATCATTTGGGTGAGTATTTACTTACTATTATATTTTAGTCAATCCCGCTGTGAGATAAATTATTGAGCTCTGATATATTTGTCTTTCCATATTTGCAGGATACCAAATACCCAACTAGGGCTTCAGTGGGCTTGGTTTTTAGCATTTTTGCGAAAATCCGGACCATTGGAATTTGTGTTGTTACAGATGAATTCCTTCGAAAGGAACATACACAAGAATACATCTCCAACCCTTTCGAAGGAGTTCTTCCATAAGGAACGAAACTAATGATGTCGAATGCAGCTACATCCCTTTAAAGGCAAAGAAAACCTTCCGACATGATCGAAAGTGTTTGGGTGGACCTTTCGACATGGTCGAAAGGGATGATTATTAAATATGAATAGCTATTTTAGACTCATTCAAAAGAGGGTTTCAAATAAAATGCTTCCTCCTTTACCTTCATCTTGACGAGATTAATTCGATCAATGATTCACTAGCAATATATCAATTATCCTCCGAAAGTGATTTGACCAAGTCAACTTGGTCGAAAGAGAGGCTTTAGAAGAAGTAATCTCTTTCAATATACCTTCAATAATCTTATTTGCCATTCACATAGCTTTGGGGATGTTGGAAAGTTTTCTTGTTAGCATTTTTGACGCTAGAAGGAGTGCTTGAACATCCGACCTTGTGGTTACCTTATAGACTAATTTGGTTTGTTTAACTAGGCATAGGAAAATGAAATCAAAGAGACTTAGCTGGATGGATGAGGAGGTTGTTCACACCACCACCTTAGAAGAAAATATCACTCCAACCTTCTACTTGGAAGGGGTAGTTCCAGGGTAACTTTCAGCATTAGCCCAGCAAGAGGATAACACCGCCAAAATCAAGAACATAGTACAACAACTGCAAGAAATGCAAGAACTTCTCAAGATGGCGTTATCTCAAAAATCTTCAAAAATAGCGAGGCCAACAAATGGAGACGATGTGGTCTCATCAAGAAGGAATTTGAAGGCCCATTCAAACGAAAATAAGAGCAAGGTCGATCTCACATCTTCAAAAAATAATGAGCGTACTCAAATAAAGCTGATCATCAAAGAAGGATGCTGCATAAATCACTTGAACAATCTAGGAGCTCAACGTCGAAGGAATTCTATCCAAACTAGAAAAACTATCATGACGTCGAAGCCTATCTAAAGGATGTGGTGGAGAAAGCAATTAAAGATGTGTTGAATATAAAAAGGAAGAGGACCTTGGACAAAAGCTTGAATAATAAAGAGCGAGTGCCCCTTCATAGATGAAATTATGGCAGCAACTATTTCATCTTATGTGAAGATTCCGACTATAAAATATCATGGAATCACAAATCCAAATGACCATTTAATGGATTTCGATAGCCAGATGGATCTATATAATGCATTAGGAGCTGTTCGATGCAGATTATTTCATGTCACTCTCTAAGGGGCTGCAGCTAAATGGTATAGACAATACCGAGAAAAGACCATCTACTCATGGAAGAAATTTTCTTACAAATTCTCTACTCAGTTTTTCATTATGCAAAGACCCAACCATTGACTACATAGTTCTGGCTAATATAAAACAGAGGCAAAGGGAATCTTTGGGAGATTATCTTAAAAAATTCAATACTGAAGCGTTAAAGGCCAAGAACATGAATGACCATGATAAGCTCATAGCGCTACACTCTGGGTTAATAGAAAATACTCCATTCTGGAAGCAACTTTTTGTTAATGGGTGCAAAGATCTACAAGACTTCCACTTTCAAGCTGACAAGTTCATTCAAATGGATGAGCTATATCACGCAAAAAGAAAAGCAATGCCCAAAAAGGAAGGAGGAAGATTTAGACTGGATGGAGGGCATAAAAGAGCGAGATGGGAAAAACCTATTGCTAATTCAATCGCTTTGAACAAGCAGTTATCTTACGTTTATGCTGTGGCAAAAGAAATAGTTAATTTTCCAACTTCTTTCAAAGCCAAGAACCACCCAGAACAAAGAAAATAGGATGACTACTGTGTTTACCATAACCGACGAATGTAGAGTCTTGACAGGAATCATCCAGAAGTTGATTCGCGAAGGTCATTTAAAAGAGTTCATTCAAGACAAGTAGAAAGTTCCACGAACAGGAGATGGTCCGCAAAAGCTCTCAAATAATGCTATTAATATTCTGGAGGAGGATAACCCTTTGAGATTAAGCTCACTACTGAACAGGATCGATGTAATTCATGGCGGGCCACATCCAGTAGGGACAAGCAAAGGTGCAAGGAACTGATATATTATGGAGGCTAGAGAGGGTGTATTCTCAGTTCAAGAAGAGCCCCCGCTGAAAATCCATGACTCAATATTCCAATGTCAAATCTTGTCATCACCCCCCAAGAGTTAAAGAAGGGAGTTCATCATCCACACAACGACCCCTTAATGATCACAGCTCAAATTGGATAGTCTATCATGTCCAAAATTCTTATGGATATGGACAGTGCAGTCAATGTCATCTTTAAGCATGCCTTCGATCAGATGAACATCCCTGAGAACAAGCTAGAGCCCAGCATGGAACTATTCTTCGGGTTCAACAACAAAGGGTTAACTCCAGTGGGTCAAATGAAATTGCTAGTGCAAATGGGGGTGCCACCATTTTGCCGAACATTCGAGACTCTCTTTGTGATTATCAACCGGTCATGTTACTACAACGCCTTTTTTGGCAGACCTGTGCTTGACAAGATAGATGCTTTAATCTCACCGAAGTATCTGATGGTGAAATTCTTGACGAATAGAGGCTGGGGCATAGTCCGTGGGGAACAATTTAGCTTACGAGAAATGTATTTTGCTACAATTGATTAGTATAAAAGGGAGCCTTCTGCTCACTTTGATTCTTCCACTGTTTTTCAGCCTTCGGACGATGGAGTTTTACATCCAACATTCGAAGCAAAAATTAAAATTAATAAGTCTAACAAGCGCATGTATGAAAGATACATTCCTCCTAGAGGCAAAAGGAAGAGAGTCGATGCTAACTCCGCTGAAGAAAGCCCAATTGTCACTGAATTCGATTGTTGAGGGGAAACAAAAGAATAAAACCAATAGAAGACCTTGAGGAGGCATGCATATATTCAAATAATACCACTAAGGTAGTCAAAGTGGGAAAAGAATTGAATAGCAACTTGAAGAAAGATTTAATCCAATTTCTTAAGATTAATAAGGACGTATTTGCCTGGTCTCATTCATATATGCTGGGAATTGATCCGTCAGTCATGTGTCATGCGCTAAACATCAATCTAGAAGAAACTCCCATTAGATAGAAAAAGAGACAATTAGATAGAGTACAGTTTGATGCGTTGAAAGAAGAAGTTAAGAGACTCCTCGATAATGGGTTTATTCGAGAAATCTACTACCCAAAATGGCTGGATAACCCAGTGTTGATGAAGAAATCGAATGGAAAGGGAGGACTTGCATTGATTATACTGACTTGATCAATGCTTATCAAAAAGACTGTTTCCCACTACCGTGAATTGATCAGTTAGTTGATGCAACTAGTGGGCATAAATTATTGTCTCTCATGGACACATATTCATGATACAATCGAATACCCATGTTCAAGCCGGATAAGGAACACCCTAGTTTTTACTGAATGGGGAATCTATTGCTACAAAGCAATACCTTTTGGGCTAATGAATGCAAGGGCTACATATCAAAGGCTGGTCAACAGAATGTTTAAAGAACAGATTGGCCGAAATATGGAGGTTTATGTGGATGACATGCTAGTGAAGTCCGGCGAGGCTAAGAATCATCTTGAGGATCTAGAAGAGATGTTCAGAATACTACGGAAATACCAAATGAAATTGAACCTGCAGAAATGCACCTTCGGAGTCCATTTGGGGAAGTTTTTAGGCTACCTTGTGAGTGCCCAAGGGATTGAAGCTAGTTCTGACCAAATTCAAGCTATTAAGGACATGGCCAAACCCAAAAATAGTAAAGAGTTAATGAGTTTGAATGGAAGGGTAGGCACTCTAAGCAGATTCATTTCCAAAGCGACTGATAAATGTATCCCTTTTTTCGACGTAATCAAGAAAAAGAAAAACTTTGAATGGGGGGAAGATTGTAGAAAATCTTTTCAGGAGTTAAAAAACCATTTGTAAAAACCACCGATACTTTCTAGTCCCTAGAATAGAGGGATCTTGTACCTATACATGGCACTCTCAGAACATGCAGTCAGTTTAGTGTTGATTAGAGAAGGAAGTGGAACTCAACTTCCAATGTATTATGTAAGCAGGCGATTAAAAGATGCGGAAGATCGATACCCGGTGATAGAAAAGCTAGCCTATTGCTTGATCCTCACAGCATGAAAACTTAGAGCATGCTTTCAAGCACATCCGATCCGGGTATTGACCAATTTCCTCCTCAAACAAGTTTTTAATAAGCCAGAAACTTCAGGTAGGCTGGTAAAGTGGAGAATCGAGCTTAGTCGGTATGATATTGAATTTCAGCCGCGAGCCGCGAGCCGCTATCAAAGGTCAATGTAACGACCCAGAATTTTGAACGAATTAAATTGAAAATATTTAATTTATTTTAAATATTTGAATGATGATTTAATTTGAATCCCGAATATAACTTTGAAATTGACGATTAAACTTTAAAATTCAATCTATTGAAGTTGAATAAAAATTTGAATCTTCAATTATAAGCTGAAGAAAAATATTCCAAAAGCTTTTAAAATTCATATTTATAAAACTGAAGATAATGGAACTCTCAGAATCGAATTTAGAAGTGATTCGTTCAGTTTTGGAATTTAACGGTTTGAACCGATAATTAAAAATAGTCATTTTTCAAACAGTCTCGGAATTCGACGAAACCAGTTCCATTGGGTCTGTGATATTGTATTATTACTGGATTTCCAATTTCGTATTTTTCGGACTTGTTAAGTGAGCACACGATAGATAAACGCGTTAGAATAAAATGAGATTCAAATAAAAATTTAAATATATATTTATTTACATCACCACGTTTTCCCCTTATCTCACGCCAGAGCTCACGCCAAAAATCACGGAACAAAATCGTGTAGAGCATACTTCCTTTCAATTTTTAAATAACAATCCCTCTATCTGTTCAAAAATAAAAATCTCAGTTCAAAGAAAATAATGGCCGCGATTTTTGTTCAAATCCACGAAAAGTTTCCTCCTTCAAATTCGTTTTCCAGACAACCGAAAATTTGCCTTTCCCTTCCAACTGAAATCGCGGTGAGGATAGAGGGGGGGATCGATTGCGAACGGCGAACTAGAGATAAAGCGGAGGAGGCTCGGCATCGTCGTATGACGATTTAGGGTTCGTGGGGGCAGCTCGGCGGCTCGCGATCGAAGCAGGAGGGAGACGTCGCGATAGTCTTCGTTCGCGAGTAGGTGGCGGTTGCTGGAGGGTTCGCGAGCAGTTTCGCGAGCAGTAGGGTGGAGCTCGAGGTCAGGAGCTAGCGTTCGTCGATGGCCGCGTGTGCGCGCGTGTGATGGAGGCGACTGCAAAGTCAGGTGGAGGTCGGATAGTGGATGATCGAGTGCTCGATCGTGGGAACCTGGTGAAGATTGTCACAGTAGTTTCGAAGTCGTGAAACTTTGGGATGCTTGATTTACAGTGAGGTAGTTCTATTTTAAATTATTTCGTTTGAAGGACAGTTATCCTAAATTTGGATTTTTAGATAAATAAAATTTATTAGTCAAATAAATTGTTAGTTGATTTACTTATTTAATAACTAATTTGTTGAATGAAACTTATTTATTGGTTTTAGTTACCAAAGGATATTTTATTTAAAAAGGAAATTGTTTTAAAATAAAAGTATTAGCTTAAGGGGAAAATTGATTTAAAAGGAATTTGTTTAAATTAAAAGTGTCATTTTAAAATAAAATCACGAGTTAATTTAACTATTAAGATGAAATCACCAATGAATCGAAATTATCAAAATGAAAATTTATTACTCGATCTTTTCGAATATTAATGAATTTGTATAATATTTATACAAGGGTTATAAATCAAGAAAACAAGTCAAGATGGAAAATGGATTGCAAATAAAAGCTAAGGTGAGATCTTCTCACTCAGATTTAAATTTGGATTGCAGTTATTGATTGCTATTGGATGTGATATTAGATATAGTAGGATATATCTATTATATATAGCAATATATACATATTGGTATATGTATATATTGGATTGATGATTTCCCGCCTCTTATAGCGGATGAGACCCTATTGCGCCGTTAGTAAGCGGATTTTTATAAAACCCATATACCGCGATAATTCCGTACTGGAGCGGAATTGGTATTGTGCTAACATCTTTGGATGCAGGGAAACAGGTTGGAGGGATCCAACTGGACCCCTCACATTGATTGAATTTATTTCTATTGTGATATGAATCTGTGAATGATTATAGTGATGATATTAATCATATTGATATCTGGAAATTGTTTGAAAGCTAAAATTTAGCTGAATGGATGTTTGACATCATTGGATTCCAAAGATAAACGAAATTGAATTTTTGAAATTCAAGTAGAAAATTTCTAAGTGAATCAATTTTTGAAATTGAAGAAATTTTGAAGAAAGGAATTTTTTTAAAGTATAAAAAGTAAATTTTTATAATCTTATCGAATTAATTCCAGAATAAAGTGAAAATGTTAAATAAATGGATTTCGTAAAATAGTGATTTTAAATTGAAGAATTTAATTTAAAATTTGGATTTTTAAAATAGATTGAAAGAAACGATTGAAATTTATTTTCTTAAAAAGGAATTTATTTAAGAGAAGATAAGTTGGAAATCCTATTAGAAATTTAATTGGTAAATTGAAACAAATTGGGAAATCAATGTAAAATGATTTCAAATTGAAGAATCCATTGTTAAAAACAGAATATTGAATAATTTGAGGAAAATAAGGAATTTACTTAGTAGTGATAAATAAATTTTTAAATCAATATCGAAATTGATTTGGGATTGAAGTTTTTATAAATAGAATTGGAATTTATAAAAGTTGTTTATAAATCCGAAATCACTTATTCTGATGAGTAAAATATAGAAGTTGATAAAAAGAAGATTTATAAGTCGAGTTGTTACTAAATAGGAATAGAATTTATAAACGTGTTTATAAATTCAAAATCAGTTGAATTTGAGAAATTAAATATAGAAGATTATTTAAAGAAGATATATTCGCGTTTTTGGATAGCGAATTTTTATTTGAAATAAATGTGTAGTAAAGTTTGAAATTTGGTTAAGTGAAGTATATTCACGATTTTGGACAGTGAATATATTTTTGAAGTAGAATGGATATGGTTTTGGGAAAGCGATATTATAAAAATGAAGTAATTGTTTTAAAAGATGTTTTAAAACGTGTTAAGTATCGAATACATAGATTTCAACATTTATTGTTGAAATAGACGTTTTCGAGAAAAATAAGGAAATGGTAGACTATAATAAATGTTGTTATAGTAAATGATTTCCGAAAGGAAATATTTTTATCTAGTATTGGGATTTATATATCTACCTTAAAATTTCGAATCCCTATACTAGTGATTTCGAGTCGTCGTAACGATGTTTTACGTAACATTCGTTTTGACTCAAATAAATGTTGTTATAGTAAATGATTTCCTTAAAAGAATGAAATATATACTTAATTTTGATTTAAGTATATCGAATATTTTCAAATGTTGAAAATAAATAGATTTGTGAATTACTTAATTTAAATAAGTATGGAATGTTTTCCAAAATGAAATGAAACGTTTTGAGATTTTATCTTCTTAAAGATAAAATGAAGTTGAATATTGAAAACGATTTGAAAATCGTATATTTGTAGATATTTTGAAAATATAAATTCACTATGGAATTTATAAAGGAAAGGGAATCTGTTTAAAAATAAATATTGATTTATTTTTGAAGTTTGGAAATTTTATATCTAGTAAAGATATTTTGGAAGATGAAATAATTTGGAAAATTATTTGGAATCTGATGATGTTGCGCATCTTTATTGATAGTTAAATAACCGACTATCAATATTTACCTTGAATTGGTATTTGTTGTGAATTGGATGAATTTGAATGCCACACGTATTTTTGAATAAGCGCTCACTATTCGGGTTAGCCGGGAAAGGACCATGGAGTCGTATAACCCATTCCGAATATGTGATACGTCGTTATGGATTGCATTCGAAGACCGGTGTTGAAGACCGGATATTTTTGAAAACGGAAGGATTACCGTCGAGTTACTCTACATCGGCTGATCTCCGGTTTAGAGGTTTTATCACCCTTAGTGACGGGAAGTCCGGACGTGATTAGAAAATTATCCGGATATGCAAGGGCTTCGTGAGAAGTGTCTTCGGTTCTGTTCGATCCCGGAACAGACTTGTATGGATTGTGTGTCTGACGTTACAATTTGAGATATAAAGCTGATTTCTTTCAAATACATTTCTGTTGGTGGCGGAGAATTTATTCTCTTAGCTTAACACCCTTCTCTGAGACGTACGAGCTCAGAGGTTATGTAGTTGAAATTTATCAGCGATATATCCCAATTTGGTAACGTGGCATACTGAGTGTTGCTGTGAAATGATCAGTGTTTGATCATTTGTGATATGATCATTTGTTTGATCTTATATCTTTGTGATCATAGGTTGATCATTTTGTTTGACCCGAAGCAGGGCTTTTTGAGAAAGCGTAGCTTTGTGGACGAGACTTCATCGAGCCTCACACCCCGGAAATGGTCGAAACAGGAAGGATGCGGCAATGTTCTAGGGAGTAGCGCCCCTTAGTGTATGTCATTCCTTCTGGATAAAGGTGGTATCATGGTATGGAGCCCAGATACTTAACCTCTATGGTTACTGCATTATTATTATCTATGTGGTTTGTTGCGAATCGGGGATCCTCGGGAAGATCGGTGACGATCGGGGGATGGCATACGCGTGTCAGTAGTTACCTATTTTTGCAGAGGTAACCCGGCCTTGTGTTGGCAGAGATCCGGTTAGGTTCTCGGGTCGTCTATTCCAGGGACGTACCCATCGTGGATAGGAAGTTCCTTAGCCTGACCATTTGTTGGAAATCCAAAGAAACAATACGAGCCTTTACGATTTCAATTGTATAACCTGTCTCCTCAGGAGGCAGCTATAGCAGGCATAATATAATGGTACCTATGCTGGCTAAGATTTATATTATACTTTCGAAATGTTTTCCACTATGCACTAATAATAATATCAAAAAGAATTTGATTTTTGCGTAGTAAGCATCTTTGACTATCATAAGAAGAAATCTCCTCCAAGTCTGCGTTTGCACTGTGTGTGTGGCGGGTGGTCTTATGGTAGTTTCATTTTCCAAAAGCATTGCGAATTGACTTTAAAATTTTTCTGTTGTTTATTCTAAAGATAAAACTGTTTTACGATCTCACACCAGTCACCATGACTGACTCGGAGTTTATTGTTTCCCTTCTAAACTCTGGGTGCCCACCAATTTCCACACGGGCAGTCTAGAGTTAGATTATCAGGATATTCTGGATATTCTGGAGCTTTGGAGATAAGCTGGATGACGAGACGTAGTATTTGTATCTGATATTATTTATTCCGCTGTGTATTCTGTATGAGGACAAGTTATATAACTGTCCATTGTTGTTTATTGACTTTGATGATATGATGTGATGTAATGAAATAACAGATATAATTCTTTTGTTTTTAAATGATATTCATTTATCTATTATATATTGTTCCGCTGCGATATGTGAGATTCTGATATTGTTTTCTGTTTCTGTTTCTGCTCTTGTTCTGTTGTTTTGTTGTTCTTCTCTTCTTCTCTCTTGTTCTACTCTTTTCTTCTTCTTCTACCTTTTTCTTGTTCTTAAAACCCTCACTATTGGAGTTTCCGTCGTTCGATTTCTCGGCAGTCGATAAAGTGAGTATCGATGTTGAATTTTCGAAAGTCGAAAATTTCGGTCTGTGACAAGTGGTATCAGAGCATATGGTTAAGCGACAACCCTGCTCTGTTGGGTGTTACTCATTAGAGATAGAGTCAGTAGTACTCTAGAATGAGTTGAGTGTAATAATAGATATGAGCGCGTATTTGTTAGTGAATATAAAAATTGTTTTATATTGTGATGATTGATTTGTTGAGTGGTATATGGATTCTGGTCAATACGAGTAATTAACGATTATTGATAGGGATCTCTAAACACTCGAATAGAACAATTCGGCACAGTATTGTTTTAAAATAGGGTAAATGAAATAATTTTTCCCAAAACTATTTTTGTATAAAAAAAGAAATGTTTTTCTGTAAATTATTACAGTATATGGTTGCTTGGTTGTTAGGAAGTGATAATATTGAAATGTTATCATTATTAGTTGGAATTAGACAAGAAATTGAAATCATAACTCCAAAGTTAAGAAATAAATCCATATACAAATGAAATTTGAGAATATAATTTATAAATGTGAATTGTAATTTAAAACGGAATTCCAGAGAAGTTTTTGAAAATGTAATTGAAAGAATTTGAAAATTTTGGAGATTTGAAAAGTTAAATCTGTTGATTTGAAAATGAATTTCAAAGGGTTTGAAAAATGTTTTGAAGAGATGAAAAGCTCTAAACTCTTTTCGGTCGCTGGAAAATAACTTCGGTAATGACTGCAGCATCATCGATGTTCATTTTCGGGTTTCCAAAAGAGGAATTGCTGCCGATTGTTTTAAATGAAAGTTGTTTGGAAAATTTGGATTTTGTTTTAGAAAATTCAAAGGATGATTTGAATTGTTTTCAAAAATGATTTTGAAAATGTTAGTAAGACTCTGGAATACTATATTAAAATATTTATGAAATATTACTAAGTTGATAACTTATACAAATTGAATCTTGATAGAATAAATTTAACTTAAAGAATGAAGTTAAAATTAAAGAAAATTAGTAAGTGAATGTATAAATGATTTGATAAGTCAAAATGTAAGTAAGTCGAAGACTTATAAAATATTTGAAAATTTGATTGGGATGAGATTCAAATTGAAAACGAATGAATTAGTGAATGAACAGATAGATTTGCAATTGCAAGTGCAAGAAAATGAAATGGAATGTTAAAATTCCTTTTGAATTTGTAAGTAAATGAGACTGAATTGAATTTGATTCGTAATAAACAAAGTGAAGTATTGAAATAAGAAAATTAGTAAGTGAAACTAAGTGAAAAATATAGTGATATGAATCAGCTATAATTGAAAGAAATTTGATATGTAACTTCAATAGCGAATTAAAAATGATATAAGCAGTTTATATTGAAAATTTTGTAATAGAATTTGCAAAATGGTTTGAATATGTAACTAGATATTATGGCTAGTAGATATACAGGTATAAAGGGAATTGAATTTGATTTCACAGATAATTTGAATTGCTTGACAAAAGGTACGTATTTGAATTATAATATGAGTTTTTGATGATTTCTTGTCTAGCCGCTTGGCTTTTTCTTTTTCTTTTTGAAATCTGAGAGTCCGTAGGGACGTTTTGTAGTCGTGCCGTATTAGCCGCGCAAAGGAGACGCTGGCGAAATTTTTCGGAAATTTAGGGCGTTAGAAAATTTTTGAGAAATTTTGAAAGTTTAAAATTTGAATTTGAATTTGAAATTTGAATTTTGAAGTAAACAATAATGTTTGAAAACTATAAAAGGTTTAGAAATTTAGTTGAATGATAATGAATCTTTAGTAGAAAGATTTATTTTGATGAATTGATAAAATTATTGAATTGTGAAAAATAGTAGACGAGTTAAGGACATTTCTTCCTGACTTGTAATTTCGAGGACGAAATTCTTTTAAGGGGGGAAGTCTGTAACGACCTAGAATTTTGAACGAATTAAATTGAAAATATTTAATTTATTTTAAATATTTGAATGATGATTTAATTTGAATCCCGAATATAACTTTGAAATTGACGATTAAACTTTAAAATTCAATCTATTGAAGTTGAATAAAAATTTGAATCTTCAATTATAAGCTGAAGAAAAATATTCCAAAAGCTTTTAAAATTCATATTTATAAAACTGAAGATAATGGAACTCTCAGAATCGAATTTAGAAGTGATTCGTTCAGTTTTGGAATTTAACGGTTTGAACCGATAATTAAAAATAGTCATTTTTCAAACAGTCTCGGTATTCGACGAAACCAGTTCCATTGGGTCCGTGATATTGTATTATTACTGGATTTCCAATTTCGTATTTTTCGGACTTGTTACGTGAGCACACGATAGATAAACGCATTAGAATAAAATGAGATTCAAATAAAAATTTAAATATATATTTATTTACATCACCACGTTTTCCCCTTATCTCACGCCAGAGCTCACGCCAAAAATCACGGAACAAAATCGTGTAGAGCATACTTCCTTTCAATTTTTAAATAACAATCCCTCTATCTGTTCAAAAATAAAAATCTCAGTTCAAAGAAAATAATGGCCGCGATTTTTGTTCAAATCCACGAAAAGTTTCCTCCTTCAAATTCGTTTTCCAGACAACCGAAAATTTGCCTTTCCCTTCCAACTGAAATCGCGGTGAGGATAGAGGGGGGGATCGATTGCGAACGGCGAACTAGAGATAAAGCGGAGGAGGCTCGGCATCGTCGTATGACGATTTAGGGTTCGAGGGGGCAGCTCGGCGGCTCGCGATCGAAGCAGGAGGGAGACGTCGCGATAGTCTTCGTTCGCGAGTAGGTGGCGGTTGCTGGAGGGTTCGCGAGCAGTTTCGCGAGCAGTAGGGTGGAGCTCGAGGTCAGGAGCTAGCGTTCGTCGATGGCCGCGTGTGCGCGCGTGTGATGGAGGCGACTGCAAAGTCAGGTGGAGGTCGGATAGTGGATGATCGAGTGCTCGATCGTGGGAACCTGGTGAAGATTGTCACAGCAGTTTCGAAGTCGTGAAACTTTGGGATGCTTGATTTACAGTGAGGTAGTTCTATTTTAAATTATTTCGTTTGAAGGACAGTTATCCTAAATTTGGATTTTTAGATAAATAAAATTTATTAGTCAAATAAATTGTTAGTTGATTTACTTATTTAATAACTAATTTGTTGAATGAAACTTATTTATTGGTTTTAGTTACCAAAGGATATTTTATTTAAAAAGGAAATTGTTTTAAAATAAAAGTATTAGCTTAAGGGGAAAATTGATTTAAAAGGAATTTGTTTAAATTAAAAGTGTTATTTTAAAATAAAATCACGAGTTAATTTAACTATTAAGATGAAATCACCAATGAATCGAAATTATCAAAATGAAAATTTATTACTCGATCTTTTCGAATATTAATGAATTTGTATAATATTTATACAAGGGTTATAAATCAAGAAAACAAGTCAAGATGGAAAATGGATTGCAAATAAAAGCTAAGGTGAGATCTTCTCACTCAGATTTAAATTTGGATTGCAGTTATTGATTGCTATTGGATGTGATATTAGATATAGTAGGATATATCTATTATATATAGCAATATATACATATTGGTATATGTATATATTGGATTGATGATTTCCCGCCTCGTATAGCGGATGAGACCCTATTGCGCCGTTAGTAAGCGGATTTTTATAAAACCCATATACCGCGATAATTCCGTACTGGAGCGGAATTGGTATTGTGCTAACATCTTTGGATGCAGGGAAACAGGTTGGAGGGATCCAACTGGTCCCCTCAAATTGATTGAATTTATTTCTATTGTGATATGAATCTGTGAATGATTATAGTGATGCTATTAATCATATTGATATCTGGAAATTGTTTGAAAGCTAAAATTTAGCTGAATGGATGTTTGACATCATTGGATTCCAAAGATAAACGAAATTGAATTTTTGAAATTCAAGTAGAAAATTTCTAAGTGAATCAATTTTTGAAATTGAAGAAATTTTGAAGAAAGGAATTTTTTTAAAGTATAAAAAGTAAATTTTTATAATCTTATCGAATTAATTCCAGAATAAAGTGAAAATGTTAAATAAATGGATTTCGTAAAATAGTGATTTTAAATTGAAGAATTTAATTTAAAATTTGGATTTTTAAAATAGATTGAAAGAAACGATTGAAATTTATTTTCTTAAAAAGGAATTTATTTAAGAGAAGATAAGTTGGAAATCCTATTAGAAATTTAATTGGTAAATTGAAACAAATTGGGAAATCAATGTAAAATGATTTCAAATTGAAGAATCCATTGTTAAAAACAGAATATTGAATAATTTGAGGAAAATAAGGAATTTACTTAGTAGTGATAAATAAATTTTTAAATCAATATCGAAATTGATTTGGGATTGAAGGTTATAAATAGAATTGGAATTTATAAAAGTTGTTTATAAATCCGAAATCACTTATTCTGATGAGTAAAATATAGAAGTTGATAAAAAGAAGATTTATAAGTCGAGTTGTTACTAAATAGGAATAGAATTTATAAACGTGTTTATAAATTCAAAATCAGTTGAATTTGAGAAATTAAATATAGAAGATTATTTAAAGAAGATATATTCGCGTTTTTGGATAGCGAATTTTTATTTGAAATAAATGTGTAGTAAAGTTTGAAATTTGGTTAAGTGAAGTATATTCACGATTTTGGACAGTGAATATATTTTTGAAGTAGAATGGATATGGTTTTGGGAAAGCGATATTATAAAAATGAAGTAATTGTTTTAAAAGATGTTTTAAAACGTGTTAAGTATCGAATACATAGATTTCAACATTTATTGTTGAAATAGACGTTTTCGAGAAAAATAAGGAAATGGTAGACTATAATAAATGTTGTTATAGTAAATGATTTCCGAAAGGAAATATTTTTATCTAGTATTGGGATTTATATATCTACCTTAAAATTTCGAATCCCTATACTAGTGATTTCGAGTCGTCGTAACGATGTTTTACGTAACATTCGTTTTGACTCAAATAAATGTTGTTATAGTAAATGATTTCCTTAAAAGAATGAAATATATACTTAATTTTGATTTAAGTATATCGAATATTTTCAAATGTTGAAAATAAATAGATTTGTGAATTACTTAATTTAAATAAGTATGGAATGTTTTCCAAAATGAAATGAAACGTTTTGAGATTTTATCTTCTTAAAGATAAAATGAAGTTGAATATTGAAAACGATTTGAAAATCGTATATTTGTAGATATTTTGAAAATATAAATTCACTATGGAATTTATAAAGGAAAGGGAATCTGTTTAAAAATAAATATTGATTTATTTTTGAAGTTTGGAAATTTTATATCTAGTAAAGATATTTTGGAAGATGAAATAATTTGGAAAATTATTTGGAATCTGATGATGTTGCGCATCTTTATTGATAGTTAAATAACCGACTATCAATATTTACCTTGAATTGGTATTTGTTGTGAATTGGATGAATTTGAATGCCACACGTATTTTTGAATAAGCGCTCACTATTCGGGTTAGCCGGGAAAGGACCATGGGGTCGTATAACCCATTCCGAATATGTGATACGTCGTTATGGATTGCATTCGAAGACCGGTGTTGAAGACCGGATATTTTTGAAAACGGAAGGATTACCGTCGAGTTACTCTACATCGGCTGATCTCCGGTTTAGAGGTTTTATCACCCTTAGTGACGGGAAGTCCGGACGTGATTAGAAAATTATCCGGATATGCAAGGGCTTCGTGAGAAGTGCCTTCGGTTCTGTTCGATCCCGGAACAGACTTGTATGGATTGTGTGTCTGACGTTACAATTTGAGATATAAAGCTGATTTCTTTCAAATACATTTCTGTTGGTGGCGGAAAATTTATTCTCTTAGCTTAACACCCTTCTCTGAGACGTACGAGCTCAGAGGTTATGTAGTTGAAATTTATCAGCGATATATCCCAATTTGGTAACGTGGCATACTGAGTGTTGCTGTGAAATGATCAGTGTTTGATCATTTGTGATATGATCATTTGTTTGATCTTATATCTTTGTGATCATAGGTTGATCATTTTGTTTGACCCGAAGCAGGGCTTTTTGAGAAAGCGTAGCTTTGTGGACGAGACTTCATCGAGCCTCACACCCCGGAAATGGTCGAAACAGGAAGGATGCGGCAAGGTTCTAGGGAGTAGCGCCCCTTAGTGTATGTCATTCCTTCTGGATAAAGGTGGTATCATGGTATGGAGCCCAGATACTTAACCTCTGTGGTTACTGCATTATTATTATCTATGTGGTTTGTTGCGAATTGGGGATCCTCGGGAAGATCGGTGACGATCGGGGGATGGCATACGCGTGTCAGTAGTTACCTATTTTTGCAGAGGTAACCCGGCCTTGTGTTGGAAGAGATCCGGTTAGGTTCTCGGGTCGTCTATTCTAGGGACGTACCCATCGTGGATAGGAAGTTCCTTAGCCTGACCATTTGTTGGAAATCCAAAGAAACAATACGAGCCTTTACGATTTCAATTGTATAACCTGTCTCCTCAGGAGGCAGCTATAGCAGGCATAATATAATGGTACCTATGCTGGCTAAGATTTATATTATACTTTCGAAATGTTTTCCACTATGCACTAATAATAATATCAAAAAGAATTTGATTTTTGCGTAGTAAGCATCTTTGACTATCATAAGAAGAAATCTCCTCCAAGTCTGCGTTTGCATTATGTGTGTGGCGGGAGGTCTTATGGTAGTTTCATTTTCCAAAAGCATTGCGAATTGACTTTAAAATTTTTCTGTTGTTTATTCTAAAGATAAAACTGTTTTACGATCTCACACCAGTCACCATGACTGACTCGGAGTTTATTGTTTCCCTTCTAAACTCTGGGTGCCCACCAATTTCCACACGGGCAGTCTAGAGTTAGATTATCAGGATATTCTGGATATTCTGGAGCTTTGGAGATAAGCTGGATGACGAGACGTAGTATTTGTATCTGATATTATTTATTCCGCTGTGTATTCTGTATGAGGACAAGTTATATAACTGTCCATTGTTGTTTATTGACTCTGATGATATGATGTGATGTAATGAAATAACAGATATAATTCTTTTGTT
Source organism: Allium fistulosum (assembly GCA_030737815.1). Lineage (NCBI taxonomy): Eukaryota > Viridiplantae > Streptophyta > Magnoliopsida > Asparagales > Amaryllidaceae > Allium > Allium fistulosum. The sequence continues at coordinate 1,358,568,686 of CM060902.1, read as the reverse complement.
TTTAAATGATATTCATTTATATATTGTTCCGCTGCGATATGTGAGATTCTGATATTGTTTTCTGTTTCTGTTTCTGCTCTTGTTCTGTTGTTCTGTTGTTCTTCTCTTCTTCTCTCTTGTTCTACTCTTTTCTTCTTCTTCTACCTTTTTCTTGTTCTTAAAACCCTCACTATTGGAGTTTCGGTCGTTCAATTTCTCGGCAGTCGATAAAGTGAGTATCGATGTTGAATTTTCGAAAGTCGAAAATTTTGGTCTGTGACAGTCAAGCATTGGCAGATTTTATTAATGAATGTACTAACTTCATTAAAGAGCAATCAGAAAAAGATAAGGATCAGAAACATGTGTGTTACTTATTCGTCGATGGTGCATCAAATTAACAAGGAGCCAGTGTAGGATATGTGATAATAACACCAGATGAACACCGCTTACATGATGCCATAAAGTTAGGTTTTCCTGCAACGAACAATGTGGATGAATTTGAATCGATGGTGGCAGGGTTAACTTTGGCATTAGAGCAGAAAACTCACAGGCAGATTCATTAGCGAAACTAGCTAGCTCAAGGGGAGCCCCAGAAGCACGGATTGTTCAAGTAGGATACCAAGAAAATCCAAGTATTAAAGAGGGAACATCCGAACAAGAAAAGGAACTGTTAATTCTGACAAGATTTCGAGCTATGCTACAAGAGAAAGAAGGAAGAGAAATTAATAGAGAAGTATCGAATGAGAAAACTAATCAAGCAAGAACGAATGACCCATATGATTACACTTGGATGTTGCCCATAATCGAATATCTTTCTAAAGGAGCATTGCCATCTGACAAAGGTGAGGCAAGAAAAATCAGGCGACAAGCTCCAATCTTCACAATAGTGGATGGAACCCTTTACAAGAAGGGATATGCGCTACCTTACCTAAGACGTGTAAGCTTGGAAGATGGGGTAAAATTGTTAGTAGAAGCACATGAGGGATTCTGCGTGGACCACTCTAATGGGAAAAAATTGGCAAAAAATATAACGAGATAGGGTTTTTATTGGCCTCATATGATAAGCCAAGCCATTGAATATGTGAGGGATGCGAGAAATGCCAAAGGTATTCAAAAGTTCCCCAATTACCACCAAGTCAGTTAACCCCAATTTTGAGTCCATGACCCTTTGACATATGGGCCCATTGCCAATTTCTAAAAGGGGGGCAAAATATGATGTAGTTGCCATAGACTACTTCACTAAATTGGTTGAAGCAGAGCCACTCCCCAAGATCACCTCTGGAAAGGTACTCAAAATTTTCATTAAAAATATTATAAGCAGATTTGGAATCCCCTATAAGATTATCTCCGACAACGGAACGCAATTTGAGAGTGAAGAATTCTCTCGGTTTTGCCATAAGAATGGAATTATTAAGAGCTTTTCCTCCATTGCGCATCCAAAGGCAAATGGGGCAGTTGAGGTTGCAAATAAGACTATAAAGACAAATTGAAAAAGCGACTGAATAAATCTAAAAGAAACTGGGTAGAAGAGCTGCCGCTTGTATTATGGGCTTATCGAACATTTACCAAAATGGAAACGGGTCATACTCCATATTCATTGACATATGGGTATGAGTTGATGTTACCAATTGAGATTGAAATACCCTCACATCGAAGAATTGCATATGCATTCGATTTAAACCAAGAACTAAAAAGAGAATTACTGGATTTGATACATGAGTTGAGAGACAAAGCAGCAATTAGAATAGCAGAATATCAAAGAAGGATTTCAAAGTTTACAATTCAAAAGTGAGAACACGATCATTTCAAGAAGGAGATCTGGTACTCCGAAGAGTAATCGCATACACAAGAAATCCCACGGATGGGCCGTTGGGACCAAATTGGGAAGGACCCTTAATCGTTTGCAAAGTAATCCCTCTAAAAGCTTACTGGTTGTGCCGACCATATAACAATATGGTTCCTAGAACTTGTAACACAGAACATTTGAGACCATATTTTCCTACGATGAATGAATAAAGCAACTTTTTCTTCAAAAGAAAAATCTACACAGTTGGGAGTAGAATTCTCCTTGCATTTGGACACTACCTTTAACCGTCAAAGCCTCTGTCCGCACCGAGTTGGCCAGGACAGAGCACCTCTTGGAGGGAGGAGTGTAAGCCTTTATCCATGCCATGCTATGACCAGGTTAAAGCATCGACAAGCCCCTGTCTGCGCCATGCTTTGGCCAGGGCAGGGCACCTCCTGGAAGGAGGAGTGTAAGCCTTTATCTGTGCCACGCTATGACCAGATTAAAGCATCGAAAAGCCCCCGTCTGCGCCATGCTATAGCCAGGGCAGGGCACCTCCGGGAGGGAGGAATGTAAGCCTTTATCCACGCCACACTATGGCAAGGTTAAAGCATCGACAAGCCCTTGGTCACGCCCCTGGTCAGGTCAACGCGCCTCCTAGAGGAAGGTTGGGTAAGTCCTTGGTTCCAGCTTAAGAATGAGCTAACCAAGAGCACCAAACAATAATGGACTAAGATGTCCATGCCTAAGAAGCGGCTCATCAAACAATGGATTAAGACGTCCAAGCCCAAGAAGCGGCTCATCAAACAATGGACAAAGATGTCCAAGCCCAAGAAGAGGCATATCAACAACGGACTAAGATGTCCATGCCCAAGAAGAGGCAATCAACAACGGACTAAAATGTCCAGGCCCAAGAAGAGGCATATCAACAATGGACTAAGATGTCCAAGCCCAAGAAGAGGCATATCTAAAAAGGACTGAGATGTCCAAGACCAAGGAGTGGCATATCAAATGATGGACTAAGACGTCCAAGCTCGAAAAGCAGCCAATCAAACTACAACTACATACGAGGCCCAAGGGGTTTACACATGTCGACGAAGACAAAATATAAGAAGCAGAACATAACTCCACTTATTAATACCTGAATCTGGGTTTCGGGTCTCTCACTTTTGGACTTTATATTTTAATACCCGAATATTGGTTTCGGTTCTTCACTAATCACTTATGGTCTTCCTCATACCCGAATCTGGGTTTCGGTACTATTATCCGACTTTACTTATTAACGCTCAAATCTGGGCTTGAGATTACTATTATAAAGATAATTATTATGAATTTCTGATTCTCCAGAATATGCCTCAATCTTGGCTTAGGATTTCTATTATGAAGATAATTATTATGGATTTCTGATTATCCGACATATGCTCCAATCTGGGCTTGGGACTTCTGTTATAAAGATAATTATTATGGATTTCTGATTATCCGACATATGCCTAATCTAGGCTCGAGATTTATGGCATGAAGATAATTATTATGGATTTTTGATTGTCTATAACTAATACCCGAAACTGGGTTTGAGAATCCTATTTTGAAGACTATTTCTGAATATTGCTTATTAAAACCCGAATCTCGGTTCTGGACATCTTACTATTAACTTCTAAACTTCACTTGTTGATGCCCTAATCTGGGTATTGACTTCATAACTTTCTAATGCCTGAATTTGAATTTTGGGTCTTTTCCCATAAATTTTGGATTCCGTCTATTGACTCCCAAATCTGAGTTTTAAAGCAGTAGTATTGAAACTACAATAGACATTTAAGTCTACAACCAAAAACTTCGAGCTTCTCTTCTTAACACCTAAATTAGGGTTATTAGTTTGCAACTCTAAATGGCATTCACCAACATCTAAATTTGGACTCCGGGATCATTTTTATCTCCAAGAAGAGTTTCTAAATAAAAATTAAGATTTACGGATTACAAAGACTTATTTCCAGATGATAGCTTATGACCTTCTATTTCCAAACATTGGTTGTCTCTAACAGGAAGTTCTTAGACTTCAATAATTATATGCATGGATAACTATTGGTTACGGACCTCATATCCTTTATTAAATCAGAATTATAATTAACTAACCATTTAGATTTAGAAATACTGCTATGCTGACTTATCATGAAGCATATTTATAGGATAATAAGTTAGCAATGGAAAATGTTACTTGCTTTGAATTTTGCAGGAAAACAAGGTTATTAAGAGCAAAGAAGTTGTTAAATTTTTGTCCTAAAGAACAAAAGCTTCTTTCATACAAGGGGGCAAAATGTTAACCATAAAACCCACTTAAGAACAAAGGTATGAAAGAAGATTAATAAAAATGCTAGACTCTACTGAAATTACTGGCATGGGTTTCGACGGATCCTTAGGAGATGGAAAATCCGTAACATCTCTTAAGTTATTACACGCACGTCATACACTAGATATGAGATGTCACGACCCCGGATTTTATATAAATTTAAATTGATAATTAAATCTAATTTTTGAATAAAAATTGGGAAATTTAATTGATAAATTGATTTGAGTTTCCCCGAATTCAGATAAAATATGTGTTAAGTTTAAATATTGTATATATATGTGAATATGTATGTATGGGATTTGAATTAAATTTTAAATAAATGGTTTATGTTAGAAATTAAAATAAATAAATAGAAATATAAGATAATAAATATTAAAGTAAATCAATAGTAAAAAATTAAATTAGAAATAGAAATGAATATATAAAAGATAAATTATAATAAAAATATAAAGGAAAACATTAGCTCAAATTTTAACAACAAATTAAAATCTAGAAATTCATCTATATTACAAAATAAATAAATAAATATGTATATAGTTTTATTCAATATAAAGTAAATATATAAATCTTAATAAATCAATACAAAGTAATACAAATAGAGTAAAACAAACAAAAATAATAAAAGAAAAAGAAAATAAAATAAAATAGAAACTCACTTATATTACCAAGTAATGAAACAAATAAAAAGAAAAGAACCAAACAAAATACATATGAACAAGTAAGAAAACAAGTAAACAAATAATACATTCATGAACACTTGCTAAAGCTTGCAAATGAAGACAACAAACATATAAGTATGCAAAGAAACAAATCAAGTAAACAAGTAAGCATATCTATGAAGCCACAAGACAGTGCAAATAGATTCACGTACAAACAAATTAAAAATACAATTGTACAAGATAATTAATGCTTGAATCTCTCAGCCACCAAAACAAAGATATCATTCTCAGCCATCAAAATATAGATCATATCAGTCCATTAAAGTAGAAAAATCAGTTGAGTCAAATAAACAAAGAAAAGAAGATATATACTCAAGACAGTGCAACATATCTATGAAGCTTGCGAAACAAGTCAGTGCACATGCATTCATATCCATAAACAAGAGTTATATCAGCCTGCATAAGTTTGTAAGCAAATCAATTTTGATATGAAAATGTATAAGAAAAAGGAAAAATATGTTCAAGTATTCAAACATATGAAGACATAAAGGACTTAAGCATTTAATGCTAGCATAAACAAGGTCAACTCGAAATGTTATCAGCCTCCAAAATGAAAAAAATATCTTTGATATTGGAAAAAAAATATCATCATCAACCTGTGAACTTCTTTTTTTACATCAACTTCTCATTTCATTTCGTCCATCAAAACTGTGTAAAACTTAAAAAAAATATCATCTTAAACTTAAACAAACATTCAAACTAAAACAACAACCTAAGTCATGAAAAACCAGAGAATCAAGAAAGAAGAAAGATCAGCTAGCAAAATATAAAAAGCCTGTTTCATCAAAGGAAGAACTATGTTCTTCTCCTCTGGAAATCTGTGAGTAACACTCTATCTTTTCCAAAATATAAAATTTGACTCTGTTGCACCTACATCTGAGAATAAGTATGCTTATAAGTATGCTTATATATATGTATGAATGCTCTGTATATTTGAAGGATGAATGTATGTGTGTGCAGGCTATTATTTTCATAAGTTCTCTGTCTTAGTTCATAAACCAAGATTTGATTCAAAAATCTTTTCTACTCAATCTACCCACTGTTTGGATTTAAAATTCAAACCAAAACTATTTGTTATAGATTATACTTAAGGTTAAAAATATTATCAAGTTGAACTAGCAAGTAAAACTATCTGGAACAATGAATTTACAGTAAGAATCATATATATGTTAAAATTTAATGATCATAAATTTGTGTTTCGATTTCATAACTCGATTCGAATTTGAAAATAATGATTTTTGAATATCATTTCAAGATTTTTAATTTATTTAATTGTGAGAAAATATGAGATGAACGAGATTGACATTTTCGTCAATCTCTGGTGATCGCCGACGATTCTTGGGTTGTGCTTTGTATCGAAGATATCTTAGAGATTGATGAACCTAGGAAAAATAGTGGAGGATTTTTCTGATGGTCATGGTGGCCAGAAATCGCTGAACTAGGGTTTATTTGACTGTTTAGGTTGAGGGTGAAATCGAGATGATTTCTTCGTCATTGTTGCATCGGAGTCGACCGGAGTGGTGAGGATAGAAGCATGAAACTTCGATGGTGATCTGAACGTGATCGCGAGTCTTCTGGAAATCGGAGGCGGCGGTACGAAGTGGTTTCAGTTAATCGAATTGGTTCCAATGGGAGCTTGATTGGTTCGATTTTGATTTCTAGCGTATATCGATGATCTGAGTGTTTGTGATGGCTAAGGGCATCGTCGACGACTTGTTGACGATGGCGTGGTTGATGGGAGGGGCTCCGATCGCGTGTACACGTGCACACGAGTGTCAGTGTTTTGGGTTTGGTTCTGAGTTTTGGGGAAGATAGGTTAGGGCTCAAAGAAGGCTCGTGGTTTTCGTGTGTTTGACTCGAAGTAGTGTGATAATCGTGAGTGACCCGAAGTTTTACTTGGGAAAACTAAAGATTGGCTCGGGTTGTTGATGATACAACACGGTTTTAAAATTTAAAGTTAATATTTAACAAAGTTTTAAACAAGGTAAATGTTTAAATCAAGTTTTTAACAAACACAAGAAGATGAACAAAGTTTAAAAAGGCAATGGTAAATTTAATCAAGTTTTCAAAATATATTAACTATGTTTTAGAAGTTAAAATGAAAATTAAACAAGTTTTTAACGAAGTTTCAAAGTTTAATTTTTAAGTAAAATGTTAAAAATTGATTTGTTTTTAAGTAATATAGGTAAGGTTAATTATGTAATTAATTTCTAAATGCTTTCAGACGGAATTTAATAATTAATTACTTAAGGTAGGAAATTAATTAATTAATGTGATTTATTAAAGGTTAATCACTTAATGAAATTAATTTATGATAATTACTTAATAGAAGTAATTAAAAAGGGATAATTACTTATTATGATTAATTAAGGATAATTAATCAAATGGGGATTAATTAAGGATCAATAAATGAGATTTATTAAGGTTAACTAAAGATTAATTAAAGTAAATTAATGATAAAGATTAATTGGTAATTAATGATTAATTATTATGAGATGATTGCTTAATGGTAAGTAATTAAAGGTTTAATTTCTTAAAATAATTAATTAAGGGGTTAATTAATTATGTAATTGGTTTAGAGGATAATTTAATTAATGTGATTAATTAAGAATAACTTATTAATTAAGAATAATTAATTAAGGTATTTGATAAATTAATGTATATCAAATGATTTGTAATTAATTTATTAGGATTGGATAATTGATTCATAAGTAATTAATTTAATTGGAAATTAATTGAATTAATTAGGATTAAACAATTAATTAATCCTGCTTATAAATGATTATTGAATGTTGACCTTACTTATGAATGATTATATTGTATGAGATGCCTTGAATTGATTGTCCTATCTGATCTGTGATATTTTGTTCTGTGGATTGAGCTGTGTATAGTTTATTCAGTTATTTGTGATACATTTATATATTATTTGTGAATGAACGATAAGCGTTATAGTTTATACCGCTTATCAAATATATTGCTGTATTTGAATCTTTGATGATTGAATGATGTTGCACTATTGTGTTAAAACCCCTGGACCACACCATACACACACAAATATGGATTTCATGAGGAAATCGGTTAAGTCACGGACGATTTAAATTTAATGTTTTGAAATTGAAATTTTAATTTCAATTGATTTTGGAAATAGATTTGGGTTAAATGTTTAAGCCTTTGAAAAGGAGTTTTTAAGATAAAACTTATTTTGAATAACTTGGTAAAGTTTTCCAATTTAAATAATTTAATTCGAATTTGATCAAAATTTGGAATTGAATTCAATATTTGGAAATTACATTCCAAATTCCATAATTGGAAATTATGGTTAAAGATGTTATAAATGTGAATTTAAACCATTTTAAAAGTATGGTTTTGAGAATTTGAATTTAACCCAAGGACTTTAACTCGTATAAATGAATCAGATTTTCCGAAATGAAAACTATTTGTTTTCAAATAATAGAAGCTTTCATTTAAGGAATGAATTTCCAATTTGTGTTAAAAGAATTTCAAGTTTGAAATGAAATTGTTTTGAAAGCTATAAGTTAAATCTTTGATTTAAAGATTTAACGAGTTAATCCAATTGAAATGGAAATCGATTTGAAAATATATGAATGGATCTTTGTGAAACTGGGTGAACTTTGTGAGATGAATCTTTTTGTGTAAAAGATTAAAATGGTAATGTGTTTAAACCATTTGAAGAGAAGTTTTGGATAATAAGTTGTGACTTAATTGAAATCCCAATATCCATATGTCCTAAAATATTGTGCTCACTATTCGGTTTAGCCGAGAGAGGACTTTGTGTCATATAACCCATTCCGAATAGTGATACGACGTAAAGGGATAGCATTTGAAGACCGGTGTTGAAGACAGGGTATTTGTGAGAACGATAGGATAACCTATCGATTGTCTCTACACCGAGTGGCTCCGGTATAGAGATTCCCTAAGTGATGGGAAGTCCGATCGGGATTGTGAATACCCGGATTGCAAGGGCTTCTTTGGAAGTGCCTTCGGTTCTGTTCGAACCCGGAACAGACTTGTATAGTTGTATGTCTGACACTACACTTTGAGATATAAAGCTGATTTCTTTCAAATACATTTCTGTTTGGTGGCGGAGATTTATTCTCTTAGCTTAACACCCTTCTTTGAGACGTACGAGCTCAGAGGTTATGTAGTTGAAGGTTATCAGTGATATGCTCCCAATTTGGTAGTGTGGCTTGCTGAGTGCTGCTGTGTGTTGCTGATCATTTGTTGATCATTTGTTGATCAAAGCATGGCTTTGTGAAAAAGCGTAGCTTTGTGGACGAGACCTCATCGAGCCTCATAGACCGGAAATGGTCAAAACAGGAAAGATGCGGCAAGGTTTCAGGGGTAGCTCCCCTAGGGTATGTCCATTCCTTTTGGAAAAAGGTGGTATCATGGTATGGAGCCCAGATATTTACCTATATGGTTGCTCCAATCTCATTTACTATGTGTGATTGTTGCTGTGTGATCGAGGCCTCGGATAAAGGTCGCAAACGACCGAGGGTGGCATATCTCAGGTTTACTACCTGGGAAGGGGGTAACCGGCCTTGTGTTGGCAGAGATCCGGGTAGGTTCTCGAGGCGTCCCTCCAGAGGCGTTCCCATGTGGCATAGGAAGTTCCTTAGCCTGACCATTTGTTGGAAAATCCAAAGAAACAATACGAGCCTTGTACGGTTTTAGTTGTAGAATCTGCCATTTAAAATGGTAGCTATAGCAGGCATAATATAATGGTACCTATGCTGGCTAAGATTAATATTATACTTTCGAAATGTTTTAGTAATAATATCAAAAGAGTTTTTCTTGCGTAGGAAGCATGTTTGACTATCATAAGGAGAAATCTCCCCCATGTGTGCGATTGCATTGTGTGTGTGCTGGGAGGCCTTATGGTAGTTTCATTTTCCAAAAAGCATTGCGGATTTCAATGTTAAAAATTCCTTTGTTGTTTGTTTAAAGATAAACTGTTTTTGTTACTCACACCAGTCCCATGACTGGCCCGAAGTTTATTGTTCCCTTCCTAAACTCTGGGTGCCCACCATTTTCCACACGGGAAGTCTAGAGTTGGGGTTTCAGATATTCAGGTTTAGTAGACTAGTTGGAGCTAGTTTAGTGTTTGGAGTTCACTGACGACTGACGTTGCTTATCTTGGTGTAACGTGATGGTGGTTCGAGCTTGATGTTGGAGTAGTTGGATTCATTCTCTCTTAAAGATCTTTTGGAGTTTTCAGTTCTGTTGTTTTCCGCTGTAGCATCTTTATTTATCTCTGATATTCTTGTATCATATTGATATCATTGTTGTATATCATTCTGGATATTGTATTTATTGGAGTTGTATATGATATCATCTATTTCTTTATTCCGCTGTGTTGTTATACTTACTGTGTTATAAGCTCCGGAGAGCCAGATTCGGCGTTTGAATCTGCGGCATTTTGAGTACAAGTGAAGTATGGGTGCCGATTTTCGAAGGCCGAGTTTAGGATCTTTACATTTGGTATCAGAGCTAAGGTTGAACTTTAGCTCAGGAGTATAACACATTAAGTAACTCATTAGAGATAGGGTGAAGTATACCCTAGAATGAGTAATCCCTAAGATATCTGTCTGTATGCCTCAGTAAATTCTCTTACTATCCACTGATAGTAAGTATGAGTGTATGAAGAGGATGAGATAGGGGACAGAGGAATACGACTATAAATCGTCAATACCCTGTAATAACAAGGAAATAACCTTTTCTCTATCAATCTCTTTTCAATTCTTTGATAGTTCCTGGTAGATCCAGGAAGAAGATTTGATATATTTGTATGGAACATAAACTCCAAATAGGTCAGAATTGTTTGTTTGGATGAATTGGTTGCTTTGGTTGCTATGATCGATAGGTATACTTTAGTTTCTAAACTAAAAGCTTTGAAATTGTATCCATATATCTATCTATTCTTTGGGTCCCAATATATTCTACGAATGGTTAGTTATCCCTTTGAACTAACCAATGCCACTGCATATTCGTAGATCTGGATAACTCGTGTATCTTGTGGAAAAAATTAAAAAGATTCGTTCTCGTATCTATTATTGATATTCTGATTTGGTAAGCCAAATGTAGAATAAATGTTCAGTTTGATTTGGTGAAATATTCTTCATCTATCTTTGTGTCTCCCTGGAAAATTTCGAGGACGAAATTTCTTAAGGGGGGAAGGTTGTAACGACCCCAGATTTTATATAAATTTAAATTGATAATTAAATCTAATTTTTGAATAAAAATTGGGAAATTTAATTGATAAATTGATTCGAGTTTCCCCGAATTCAGATAAAATATGTGTTAAGTTTAAATATTGTATATATATATGTGAATATGTATGTATGGGATTTGAATTAAATTTTAAATAAATGGTTTATGTTAGAAATTAAAATAAATAAATAGAAATATAAGACAATAAATATTAAAGTAAAACAATAGTAATAAATTAAATTAGAAATAGAAATCAATATACAAAAGATAAATTATAATAAAAATATAAAGGAAAACATTAGCTTAAATTTTAACAACAAATTAAAATCTAGAAATTCATCTATATTACAAAATAAATAAATATATATGTATATAGTTTTATTCAATATAAAGTAAATATATAAATCTTAATAAATCAATACAAAGTAATATAAATAGAATAAAACAAACAAAAATAATAAAAGAAAAAGAAAATAAAATAAAATATAAACTCACTTATATTACCAAGTAATGAAACAAATAAAAAGAAAAGAACCAAACAAAATACATATGAACAAGTAAGAAAACAAGTAAACAAATAATACATTCATGAACACTTGCTAAAGCTTGCAAATGAAGACAACAAAAATATAAGTATGCAAAGAAACAAATCAGGTAAACAAGTAAGCATATCTATGAAGCCACAAGACAGTGCAAATACATTCACATACAAATAAATTAAAAATACATTTGTACAAGATATTAATGCTTGAATCTCTCAGCCACCAAAACAAAGATATCATTCTCAGCCATCAAAATATAGATCATATCAGTCCATTAAAGTAGAAAAATCAGTTGAGTCAAATAAACAAAGAAAAGAAGATATATACTCAAGATAGTGCAACATATCTATGAAGCTTGCGAAACAAGTCAGTGCACATGCATTCATATCTATAAACAAGAGTTATATCAGCCTGCATAAGTTTGTAAGCAAATCAATTTTGATATGAAAATGTATAAGAAAAAGGACAAATATGTTCAAGTATTCAAACATATGAAGACATAAAGGACTTAAGCATTTAATGCTAGCATAAACAAGGTCAACTCAAAATGTTATCAGCCTCCAAAATGAAAAAAAAATATCTCTGATATTGTACAAACAAATATCATCATCAACCTGTGAACTTCTTTCTTTTTTACATCAACTTCTCATTTCATTTCGTCCATCAAAACTGTGTAAAACTTAAAACAAATATCATCTTAAACTTAAACAAACATTCAAACTAAAACAACAACCTAAGTCATGACAAACCAAAGAATCAAGAAAGAAGAAAGATCAGCTAGCTAAATTTCAAAAGCCTATTTCATCAAAGGAAGAACTATGTTCTTCTCCTTTGGAAATCTGTGAGTAACACTCTATCTTTTCCAAAATTTAAAATTTGACTCTGTTGCACCTACATCTGAGAATAAGTATGCTTATAAGTTTGCTTATATATATGTATGAATGCTCTGTATATTTGAAGGATGAATGAATGTGTGTGCAGGCTGTTATTTTCATAAGTTCTCTGTCTTAGTTCATAAACCAAGATTTGATTCATAAATCTTTTCTACTCAATCTACCCACTGTTTGGATTTAAAATTCAAACCAAAACTGTTTTTTATAGAATATACTTAAGGTTAAAAATATTATCAAGTTGAACTAGCAAGTAAAACTATCTGGAACAATGAATTTACAGTAAGAATCATATATATGTTAAAATTTAATGATCAAAAATTTGTGTTTCGATTTCATAACTCAATTAGAATTTGAAAATAATGATTTTTGAATATCATTTCAAGATTTGTAATTTATTTAATTGTGAGAAAATATGAGATGAATGAGATTGACATTTTCGTGAATCTCTGGTGATCGCCGACGATTCTTGGGTTGTGCTTTGTATCGAAGATAGCTTAGAGATTGATGAACCTAGGAAAAATAGTGGAGGATTTTTCTGATGGTCGTGGTGGCCAGAGATCGCTGAACTAGGGTTTATTTGACTGTTTGGGTTACGGGTAAAATCGAGATGATTTCTTCATCGTTGTTGCATCGGAGTCGACCGGAGTGGTGAGGATAGAAGCGTGAAACTTCGATGGTGATCTGAACGTGATCGTGAGTCTTCTGGAAATCTGAGGCGGCGGTACGAAGCGGTTTCAGTTGATCGAATTGGTTCCAATGGGAGCTTGATTGGTTCGATTTTGATTTCTAGCGTATATCGATGATCTGGGTGTTTGTGATGGCTAAGGGCGTCATCGACGACTTATTGACGATGGCGTGGTTGATCGGAGGGGCTCCGATCGCGTGTACACGTGCACACGAGTGTCAGTGTTTTGGGTTTGGTTCTGAGTTTTGGGGAAGATAGGTTAGGGCTCGGGGAAGGCTCGTGTTTTTCGTGTGTTTGACTCGAATTAGTGTGATGATCGTGAGTGACTCGAAGTTTTACTCGGGAAAACTAAAGATTGGCTCGGGTTGTTGATGATACAACAGGGTTTTAAAATTTAAAGTTAATATTTAACAAAGTTTTAAACAAGGTAAATGTTTAAATCAAGTTTTTAACAAACGCAAGAAGATGAACAAAATTTAAAAAGGCAATGGTAAATTTAATCAAGTTTTCAAAATATATTAACTATGTTTTAGAAGTTAAAATGAAAATTAAACAAGTTTTTAACGAAGTTTCAAAGTTTAATTTTTAAGTTAAATGTTAAAAATTGATTTGTTTTTAAAGTAATATAGGTAAGGTTAATTATGTAATTAATTTCTAAATGCTTTCAAACGGAATTTAATAATTAATTACTTAAGGTAGGAAATTAATTAATTAATGTGATTTATTAAAGGTTAATCACTTAATGAAATTAATTTATGATAATTACTTAATAGAAGTAATTAAAAAGGGATAATTACTTATTATGATTAATTAAGGATAATTAATCAAATGGGGATTAATTAAGGATCAATAAATGAGATTTATTAAGGTTATTAAAGATTAATTAAAGTAAATTACTGATAAAGATTAATTGGTAATTAATGATTAATTATTATGAGATGATTGCTTAATGGTAAGTAATTAATGGTTTAATTTCTAAAAATAATTAATTAAGGGATTAATTAATTATGTAATTGGTTCAGAGGATAATTTAATTAATATGATTAATTAAGAATAACTTATTAATTAAGAATAATTAATTAAGGTATTTGATAAATTAATGTATATCAAATGATTTGTAATTAATTTATCAGGATTGGATAATTGATTCATAAGTAATTAATTTAATTGGAAATTAATTGAATTAATTAGGCTTAAACAATTAATTAATCCTGCTTATAAATGATTATTGAATGTTGACCTTACTTATGAATGATTGTATTGTATGAGATGCCTTGAATTGATTGTCCTATCTGATCTGTGATATTTTGTTCTGTGGATTGAGTTGTGTATAGTTTATTCAGTTATTTGTGATACATTTGTATATTATCTGTGAATGAACGATAAGCGTTATAGTTTATACCGCTTATCAAATATATTGCTATATTTGAATATGTGATGATTGAATGATGTTGCACTATTGTGTTAAAACCCCTGGACCACACCATACACACACAAATATGGATTTTACGAGGAAATCGGTTAAGCCACAGACGATTTAAATTTAATGTTGTGAAATTGAAATTTTAATTTCAATTGATTTTGGAAATGGATTTGGGTTAAATGTTAAAGCCTTTGAAAAGGAGTTTTTAAGATAAAAGTTATTTTGAATAACTTGGTAAAGTTTTCCAATTTAAATAATTTAATTTGAATTTGAATTCAAAATTTGGAATTGAATTCCATATTTGCAAATTACGTTCCAAATTCCATAATTGGAAATTATGGTTAAAGATGTTATAAATGTGAATTTAAACCATTTTAAAAGTATGGTTTTGAGAATTTGAATTTAACCCAAGGACTTTAACTCGTATAAATGAATCAGATTTTCCGAAATGAAAACTATTTGTTTTCAAATAATAGAAGCTTTCATTTAAGGAATGAATTTCCAATTTATGTTAAAAGAATTTCAAGTTTGAAATGAAATTGTTTTGAAAGCTATAAGTTAAATCTTTGATTTAAAGATTTAACGAGTTAATCCAATTGAAATGGAAATCGATTTGAAAATATATGAATGGATCTTTGTAAAACTGGGTGAACTTTGTGAGATGAATCTTTTTGTGTAAAAGAATAAAATGGTAATGTGTTTAAACCATTTGAAGAGAAGTTTTGGGTAATAAGTTGTGACTTAATTAAAATCCCAATATCCATATGTTCTAAAATATTGCGCTCACTATTCGGTTTAGCCGGGAGAGGACTTTGTGTCGTATAACCCATTTCGAATAGTGATATGACGTAAAGGGATAGCATTTGAAGACCGGTGTTGAAGACCGGGTATTTGTGAGAACGATGGGATAACCTATCGATTGTCTCTGCACCGAGTGGCTCCGGTATAGAGATTCCCTAAGTGATGGGAAGTCCGATCGGGATTGTGAATACCCGGATTGCAAGGGCTTCTTTGGAAGTGCCTTCGGTACTGTTCGTACCCGGAACAGACTTGTATGGTTGTATGTCTTACACTACACTTTGAGATATAAAGCTGATTTCTTTCAAATACATTTCTGTTTGTTGGCGGAGATTTATTCTCTTAGCTTAATACCCTTCTCTGAGACGTACGAGCTCAGAGGTTATGTAGTTGAAGGTTATCAGTGGTATACTCCTAATTTGGTAGTGTGGCATGCTGAGTGCTGTTGTGTGTTGCTGATCATTTGTTGATCAAAGCATGGCTTTGTGAAAAAGCGTAGCTTTGTGGACGAGACCTCATCGATCCTCACAGACCGGAAATGGTGGAAACAGGAAAGATGCGGCAAGGTTTCAGGGGTAGCTCCCTTAGGGTATGTCCATTCCTTCTGGAAAAAGGTGGTATCATGGTATGGAGCCCAGATATTTACCTATGTGGTTGCTCCAATCTCATTTACTCTGTGTGATTGTTGCTGTGTGATCGAGGCCTCGGATAAAGGTCGCAAACGACCGGGGGTGGCATATCTCAGGTTTACTACCTAGGAAGGGGGTAACCGGCCTTGTGTTGGCAGAGATCCGGGTAGGTTCTCGGGGCGTCCCTCCAGAGGCGTTCCCATGTGGCATAGGAAGTTCCTTAGCCTGACCATTTGTTGGAAAATCCAAAGAAACAATACGAGCCTTGTACGGTTTTAGTTATAGAACCTGCCATTTAAAATGGTTGCTATAGAAGGCATAATATAATGGTACCTATGCTGGCTAAGATTAATATTATACTTTCGAAATGTTTTCTGCACTATGCACTAGTAATAATATCAAAAGAGTTTTTCTTGCGTAGGAAGCATGTTTGACTATCATAAGGAGAAATCTCCCCAATGTGTGCGATTGCATTGTGTGTGTGCCGGGAGGCCTTATGGTAGTTTCATTTTCCAAAAAGCATTGCGGATTTCAATGTTAAAAATTCCTTTGTTGTTTGTTTAAAGATAAACTGTTTTTGTTACTCACACCAGTCCCATGACTGACCCGGAGTTTATTGTTCCCTTCCTAAACTCTGGGTGCCCACCATTTTCCACACGGGCAGTCTAGAGTTGGGGTTTTCAGATATTCAGGTTTAGTAGACTAGTTGGAGCTAGTTCAGTGTTTGGAGTTCACTGACGACTGACGTTGCTTATCTTGGTGTAACGTGATGGTGGTTCGAGCTTGATGTTGGAGTAGTTGGATTCATTCTCTCTTAAAGATCTTTTGGAGTTATCAGTTCTGTTGTTTTCTGTTGTAGCATCTTTATTTATCTCTGATATTCTTGTACCATATTGATATCATTGTTGTATATCATTCTGGAGATTGTATTCATTGGAGTTGTATATGATATCATCTATTTCTTTATTCCGCTGTGTTGTTATACTTACTGTGTTATAAGCTCCGAAGAGCCAGATTCGGCGTTTGAATCTGCGGCATTTTGAGTACAAGTAAAGTACGGGTGCCGATTTTCGAAGGCCGAGTTCAGGATATTTACAGTCCTGACTCGAGTGTTTTGTCTTTTCATTATGCTTGGGTCAGCCTAGAGTTTTTTCAGCGCAATGAAGATCATTTTCCGGAGGACGGAGATGAAGATTTGGTATATTATTACTATTATTAGTTTATGCATCATGCTATTCTGCTACATTATTTATCCCAGATGTATATATATAACTCAAATAAATGTTGTATAGATTATAATCAAATGTATAATATAGACAGCTTCATGAACTGTTATTTGATTATTATATTTTGTCGTTCCGCTGTGAGATTCTGTGTTTGTTTTCTTTTTCTTTCCTTATTTTCCCCATTAGTTATCTACATTCCGGATTGTTTAAGTTGGACATGTGTGGATTATTGTCGATTTAAACCTTCCGAAATGTGGGTCGTCACAAATGATGCGAAAAATAAAGTGACCTTTCGACTGGGTCGAAACCATTGGCACGAAAGGGGGCCGACCTGCATCTATAAATAAGACCCAAGGGGTCCGATTTTGGGGACCGGATTTTGGAATCCAAAGCTCATTTCTTTTACTTTTACTTCTTTTCAACAACAAAATCTTTGTAATTCTAAATTGATTTGGGGAAAAACTCTCAAACTTGTAACTCATTTTGGATTAATGAAAAGGGAGAAATGTGCGGATTCATAAAGGATTACGATTATGAGGAAGATCATTATGATCATTAGCTAGACGAATGATCAATTGCACATGATGCTACCTTATTTTCCTAACTTATTTCTATCTTTTGCAAAGCCGTGGGATTAACTTGGATAAAATACATGCAAAACACATTATCATCGCGATAAGCATAATATGATGACAAATAAAGCCGATGATAATGATGTTTCGACATTGATAGGTTTATAGATCCTACATATATCCAAGTTAATCTTCTGCCGAATACACCAAATGAAGCTTGATTCATTGTGAATTAGATTTGTTTTGGAAGGATGAAATCCCTTTCTACCTGAGTGAAAAGGATGTTACGAAAGACATCTAGTTCGTGAATGACAAGTTATCGTTTAAGGATGGATTCCTTCGAAAGGAACATACACGAGACTACATCTTCAACCCTTTCGAAGGAGTTCTTCCATAAGGAACGAAACCAATGATGTCAAATGCAGCTACATCTCTTTAAAGGAAAAGCAAACCTTCCGACATGATCGAAAGTGTTTGGGTGGACCTTTCAACATGGTTGAAAGGGATGATTATTAACTATGAATAGCTACTTTGACTCATTCGAAAGAGGGGTTTCAAATAAGATGCTTCCTCCTTTACCTTCAGCTTGACAAGATTGATTCGATCAATGATTCACTAGCAATATATCAATTATCCTTCGAAAGTGATTTGACCAACTCAACTTGGTCGAAAGAGAGGTTTCGGAGGAAGTAATCTCTTTCAATCTACCTTCAATAATCTTATTTTCCATTCGCATAGCTTTGGGGATGTTGCTAAGTTTTCTTGTGAACAAAAATATATTAAATATTCATATTTAAAGTGATTAAATTATGAGTCGTTACAAAACTATTTTCATTTGTTTTGGTTTATACACATTTGGGAGGTAGCATCAGAGGTAATGTAGGGTTGGCATTGGAAAGCTAATAACCCGCTAGCAAATACATTATCATCAATATTACTGCATAAATTGTATCTTCGATTATCCTCCTCTTAAAAGCTTCCTTTAATATTGATTCTATTTATTTTGCTTTTATCATCTTCAAATCACCAAAATATTTTTGTTTGTACCTCTTCATATCAAAGTTTATATCTGTTTCTTTCAAATGAGATGATGTGTTGATTGTGATGGCTTCATTTGGCCATTTCAAAATTGTTATGATGTCACCTTCTTTCAAAATGCTTTCATTTCTCCAAATAAAAGCAATTTTCTCCTATTAAAAATGAGTTTATGATCAAATCTTTTGAAGCGGAATCTTTTATCATACCTTCATTAGTAATATTACTTTGAGGTGTAAGTTATAAGCTGAAGAATGAAGTAAGCTTTAATTAAGCTATGTGTTATGTAGTCGGCTTCTTTCTCATTAAATTCTATGTGCACGTGTGGAATGACTTTAAGCAACTTCTATGGTTCACTCTAATTTCATTCTCCACATATATTTTTTGTTTCTTGTCTACCTTTTGTTTTGCATTGCATTTTGTTGTTTCCTGTTTTCTTTTTAAACATGAAAGAAGAATAAAATCTGCAAAGCCTTCTTCATATTCAGGAAATTCAAATGATTCCATTGATTCAGCTGTAGAATCTTGTTTTTCTTCTACTATTTTAGGCGCATGTTTACATTGAGTAGTTTGTTTTGCTTGTTTTTTTTTTGACAAAAGTTGGTTTATGTGCCAATCTTTTGTATTTTTGTTCTTGCCTTTATGGTGTTTCCATTGTCTTAAATCTTTTTTCTTGGTACATGTTAAGTTTATAATATTCTCAATTGGATGATATATATTTACCAGGCAAATATGTGCTAGGCAAATATTTGTTTGGTCATATTTGCCTTGCATGTTAGCCCAATACATATATGCATAGTAAAGTTAAGTATCTAATACTTGTAAATATTTGTCATTGCAAATATTTGTTTGGTAAATATTCGGCCTATTCAGTTTTCTCATTTGATACTATAATATAATCCAACTATTAACCGATACTATACATTGCAAACATTTATTATTTTCATTTTTCAAGTAAATTCATAATACAATTTTAACATATCATTAACGGGAACTATACATTGCAAATAGTTGAATTTTCAGTTTTTACGGTAAATGTTTTCTAATATCTCAAGCAATCACTAAAAAAATAACTTATGGAAAACATTTAACATGGTTAATTCTTCCATAATTGTATCATAATAGCTCATCCAATCATTATTCAAAAAATTTAGCAATAAATATTTACCATTCTCAGTTTTTCAAAGTAAATGTATACTATGATTTCAATCCTCTCACCAATCAAAACCATAAATGCTAAATATCTGACATTATCAGTGTTTGCAGTAAATGTTTTCAAATATATCAAGCAATCATTAACCAAAATTACTTCTGCCAAATATTTGGTATTCTCAGTTTTATGTATAAATGCATGTACTAATTACAACTGATTGTTTGATGCAACTATGTTTGGAAAATGTTTGACATGACAATTTTTGACTGGTAAATATGTTGTATATTTTTCATTTTAAACTAGAAATCAACGTCAAATAAATTTCAACATTTGAACAAAAATAGCAGTGAATAATCAGAATTTTCTATTTATTTACCTCTTGTTCTATATTATGAAGTTTTTCCCTTCGAAGATTTGAGCGTTCTTCGCAATAATCATCTATTTTTGCAGTTTTGGAACATTGGTTTTCTCCTTCTAAAAATTTGCAACTATTTTCCATTTTTTACTTGCGTTTTCTATTTTCTAGTAAGCATCGAATTGAAAGTGTTGTTGAAGATTTTAGATGTGTCATTGATGAGTCGCGAACGAATTGGATTCATAAATGAGTCAGATCAGGCAAGTAGTAGGCGAGTCGGAGATAAGCCAGAGGCAAAGCAGAATGAAGTTCGATTGAAATTTTAGGGACTTTTTTAATTTCGCGTACCGAGCAATTGGTTTAGACAATAAAGATTTTTTTTGCAGTAGTTGTCCAAGGCGGTTAGAGGGGTAGTTTGGTAAGTTTTGTATGTAGTTTGAAAACAGTAATATTTTTATAAAATGTAAATGAGAAGGACTTGGATCTTAATTATTACAATAATAGGGATGTGAGCCAAAATTCCTAATATATACTATAAATTTAATATAATCATCATTATTCTAGAAATTCAATAAAACATAAAGCATCAAAAAATAAAATTTATGTTTAATAACAATATCATTAAGTAACAAAATTGGTTAACATATAATAACAAAACAAAAAGGAGAAAATTAAATATACACCAAAAAGGCATAGGGAAATTGAAGGGAATCCCTATGCATTCCTTACGCCATCCTTTTTGTAACGATGACATGTGTATCCCTACGTCGTCGTCGCTACCACGACGTAGGGAAGTCCGTACATTTTTGATACCATGGCATAGGGAAATAAGACAGGGGTGTGAAATTTTCTACGTCATCCCTACACCATACATCACGTTGAGTATTTTCATTAAAAAAAATTATGGAAAAGAATGTCTCGAGAGAAAGTAGGGAACTCCCTACGTCTTCCCTATGCCCTTACATTTTAACGACTCCTAGCTTACGAGGTGTACGTAGGTAATTCCAGAATGGAAAACCATACTTTTTTTAGTGTGTATATACAATGACAACCAATTTGTATAGTTCTTTAAGAAACTGAGTTGCAATATGTGCAATCCAAATTTTATAGTTTTGTGTTAGGATTGGATCACATTATGTATTATGCTATCCAAATTTTGTAATTTTTATTAGGATTGGTTAACATTATAGTTGGCGTCAAAATTGGCCACCAACATCCAGTTATAAGTGAAAGCACCAATATCCAGTCACAGATCACAGATAGAGTATGTGTAGTGAGTATAATATGAAGAATGATCAAAATTAAAATGAAAGTAAGTAAAAAAGGCAAGTTCAGCCTACGTCCACTCAAGAAAAATCCATTTTATTATCAGAAATTTGATTACAGTTACAATCTGAAATTTCTAAATAAAAATGGTAGAGTAGCCTCTAAGTGGAAATTGAAGAGAAACAAAATGAAGATCCTCCCTTTTGAAGCCACACCTGCTGTATTTATAGGCGAAACTCCGGCTAGAGCCTCCTCACCTACAAGGGCCCGCCATAGTGACCATCGAGCCCAACTCGTCTATTTATGCCAACCTGAAGTATATGACATGCCGACCCGAAGCTACCAGTGTGCTGACCCGAAGTAATCCCTGTGGTGACCCAAAGTAACACATATGCCGACCCCAAGTGAACTCTCCTCTGCTGACCCGAAGCTATGGCAATACCGACCCGAAGAGCTTCCATGTGCCGACTCGAAGTTGCTCTCAATGTCGACCCCATGTGATATGACCTCCATTTCAATGCTGACTCCAAGTTGTATGCCGACCCGAAGTTGACCCTGATGCCGACTCAAAGTTAAGTGAATGTCGACCCGAAGTCCTTCCTGTAGCCGACCCCTTGAAGTGATGCAACCTCCATCCTATGCCGATCCCAAGTTGTATGCCGACCCGAAGCCAAAGTAATGCCGACCCGAAGTATTTCCAACGCCGACCCCAAGCAAATATGCCAACTGAGGGTTGTTCCTATAGCCGACCCGAAGCTGACTAACCGCCGACTTGAAGTAAATGCCTTCCTAACCCGAAGCAATTCCTTCAGCGACTCGAAGTAAACCCTAAGCAACTCATCTCTTGCCAAAATCCACATTCCAAGTACCCTGCGTCGTTTACCATCAACCATGCTTCATCCCGGCTTCATATTCATATTTATTATCCATAATAGATTGTCCATCCATCCATATGAACCAAGTCGATGATATTCCAGCCTTGATAATTATGAAGTCTATTGGGTTAAATCCGCCTATATACTGCCTTACCCAAACGGTGGGTTAACACTTTTCCCCCCAAAACATGCCTTGCGATAGGAAGGCGTGTTTTGTATTGCCATAAGCTCGATGTTCGAAATCTATGGATGACCTTTGAAGAGATCAATGATCTTGGCTGATTGTTAATAACGATCGTTCGAGACCATGTGCCGTTCGAGGCGAAATGTGATCGTTCGGGACCGTGTGCCGTTCGAGGCGAAATGTGACAGTTCAAGATCGTGTGCCGTTCGAGGTGAAATGTGACCATTCGAGGTCGGGTGCCGTTCGAGGCAAAATGTGACCGTTCGAGGTCGGGTGCCGTTCGAGGTGAGATGTGACCATTCGAGGCGAAATGTGACCATTCGAGGCCGGGTGTCGTTCGAGGCGGAATGTGACCATTCGAGGTCGGGTTCCGTTCAAGGTGGAATGTGACAGTTCGAGATCGGATGTCGTTCGAGGCGGAATGTGACCGTTCGAGGTCGGGTGCCATTCGAGGTGAGATGTGACCGTTCGAGGTCGGATGCCGTTCGAGGCAAGATGTGACCGTTCGAGGTCGGATGTCGTTCGAGGCGAAATGTGAGTATCCGGACGGGACTTGGAATTATAAATGTTAGATTTCACGTTCGAGTGAGTTTCGGAACCATTTATTATGGCGGTTCATCGCCATCTCAGAGCATGCCTAAGGACCATTCGCGATCCCGTACATGTGTAAGTGACTTAGCCATTTTAGTGTAGGAGTTATTATTAGTCGTTTAATTCATGTCATCAAGAAATGACGACCCGTGCCCTTAAGCCGAGCTAGCTCTGATTTGTGGCGGATGATGGCTGCTCCTGTTCCATCACCGCTATCCATTTCCAAACAAAACCATCCAAATTCATGCCCTCGGTTCCATGTGGAGTTGTGCTGATCCATTCTCCATGGTCGGGGTTTGCCCCGGGTTGATCCAATCCATATCTAAGCCTGCTGATTTTTGCTACAGGTCTAGGATTCCAATTTCCAGCTATTCCACGTCTCCGATTGTCATTTCCATCCTACCCCCGAGTCCGTGAGGGAATCCTGAAATCTTTTCTTCTGGACGAGCATCCATATCCCGATCAACGCCAAACTGCATAGCACTGCCTGGTATTCTGCCTGGAATCGAGCCAATATGATCCGGGGGCATGCCCCCGAGTGTGGAACAATTAGGGGGCAGCTCCCGGTGGTTCCACTCTATCCCGCATCATGTTTGCTTCGTTTCCTTGGTTCTGATTCTGGACTTCCTCTGTTCCTATACCTCCAACTCCATGATCCACATTTCCAATATCCCCTACAGCTCCATTCCCTTGGTTTCACGCTCCAGCTTGTCCAACCTGTCAGAGTAAGTTATGCATCATATCCTCCTATCTCTTCAGCATCCTTTCCCTCATAACATCCATCATCATTTCCATCTCGTCTCTAGTGATGAGATTGAAGTCTGATTAGCTCCTGAGGAAGCCTCCTATCTTCCTTCATGATGACTCCTCTTGGTCCTCTGTCTCCTTGTTGATTGCCTAGCTATAGCTCCCTAAATCCGAGTTCCTAAGCTTTTAAATCCAAGAT
Source organism: Allium fistulosum (assembly GCA_030737815.1). Lineage (NCBI taxonomy): Eukaryota > Viridiplantae > Streptophyta > Magnoliopsida > Asparagales > Amaryllidaceae > Allium > Allium fistulosum. Next base: position 1,358,544,454 of record CM060902.1, on the reverse strand, counting down.
CCAAACTTCCAAATCCTCGAGTGCTAGCTTTCTCAGTGAAAGCACCAAAATATTGGCGTCAAAATTGACCACCAACATCCAGTTATAAGTGAAAGTACCAATATCCAGTCACAGATCACAGATAGAGTATGTGTAGAGAGTATAATATGAAGAATAATCAAAATTAAAATGAAAGCAAGTAAAAAAAGACAAGATTTATAGTGGTTCGGCTAACTCTGGCCTACGTCCACTCTAGAAAAATCCTTTTTATTATCAGAAATTTGATTAGAGTTACAATCTGGAATTTCTGAATAAAAATGAAAGAGTAGCCTCTATGATGCAGCGCGAGATAAGGATTAAACAACTTACCTTAAGTCGCGGCCGCGTCCCTAGATCACGAATCACCTTAAGTCGTTCTAGCTCCTCCTCCTCCTTAGGTCGCGAACGAAAGCACTCCAGCAGCATATGTCGCGAGCCAAATCTAGGTCGCGAACGACCTATGCCAATTCCAGTAAGTCGCGAACGACCTATGCCAAAACCCTATCTCACGAATTCCTCCAGTAGGTCGCTCCGCCTTATGTCGCGTGGCCTTATGTCGCTCCAGTTAAGTCGCTCCATCGAAGGTCGCGAATGAGAGAAGGTCGCGAACGACATTCCAATTAGGTCGCGAAGCTTAGGTCGCTGAAGCTTAGGTCGCTGAACTTTCTTATGTCGCTGATTGCTTCCAGCCTAGGTCGCGAGCATTTCTTTAAGTCGCTGATTGTTAAGTCGCTGTTTTCTGATGCCGAAGTTCTTAGGTCGCGAGGAAGCTTAGGTCGTTGAAGCTTAAGTCGTCGAAGCTCCTTATGTCGCAAGTTTACTTAAGTCGCTGCTTGGTTTGGTTGAGTTGTATGTTGATAAGTCGTGCTTGTTTAGGTCGTTACTTTCTTATGTCGTTATTTCTTAAGTCGCATTGTTTGTTAAGTCGTTTGTATTTTGTTTTCTTATGTCGCTTGTGTTGTAATTGTTGTACTTTCCCTATGAATAGGGGTGTGTTGTCATTTGTAAAAGGAGTTGATTTTTGAATAAAATTTGGTTTGTGCTTTGTGCCACCATTAAAATTGGAAGTTGAGTGTTATCTCATTTCTCCATCTTCGGATATTCGAGTGCGCTCGAATCAACGAACTTGAAGCCGATTCACGGAATCTCGTGCGCGAGATCAACGTCGAAGAATCATAGATCTTCTAACGCGGTATCATGCGCGATCAACGTGTTGAAGATAGCTAGAATCCGGTATCTCGAGAGTTCAACGGATTTGGGCACTTGGGTATCTTCAATTCATCGATTCATCTTGTTTCATCGATTCATTTTCCGCGAATTCATCAATTCGTGAGTTGTGTGATCCTGTAGGCTACGTCACTCTAGGTGGAAGATGAAGATAAACAAAGCGAAGATCCTCCTTTCTGAAGCCACAACTACTGTATTTATAGGCGAACCTCCACCTATAGAGCCTTCTCACCTACATGGGCCCGCCATAGCGACCATCAAGCCCAACTCGTCCATTTATGCTGACCCGAAGCTACTAGTGTGCTGACCCGAAGTAATCCTTGTGGTGACCCGAAGTAACACGTATGCCGACCCCAAGTGAACTCTCCTCTGCCGACCTGAGATTGAAGCAATGCCAACCCGAAGCTATGGAAATATCGACCCGAAGCGCTTCCATGTGCCGACCCGAAGTTGCTCATCAATGCCGACCCCATGTGATACGACCTCCATTTCAATGCCGACCCCAAGTTGTATGTCGACCCCAAGTTAAGTGAATGCTGACCCGAAGTCCTTCCTGTAGCCGACCCCTTGAAGTGATGCAACCTCCATCCTATGCCGACCCCAAGTTGTATGCCGACCCGAAGCCAAAGCAATGCCGACCCGAAGTATTTCCAACACCGACCCCAAACAATGCCGACCTCAAGCAAATATGTCGACCCGAGGTTGTTTCTATAGCCGACCTAAAGCTGACCAACTGCCAACCCAAAGTAAATGCTTTCCTGACCCGAAGCAATCCCTTTAGTGACTCGAAGTAAACTCTAAGCAACTCATCTCTTGCCAAAATCCGCATTCCAAGTACCCTACGTCGTTTATCCATCAACCATGCTTAATCCCGGCTTCATATTCATATTTATCATCCGTAATCACTTGTCCATCCATCCATCTGAACCAAGTCTATGATATTCCAGCCTTGATAATTGTGATGTTTATTGGGTTAAATCTGCCTGTATACTGCCTTTTCCAAAAGGCGGGTTAACAATTATACATGGCGTAATGAGTTGTTATAGATCTGTTATCGAGACTGAATTGCAATATGCATGGTGCAATCTTGTTTATATGGTTCTTTATTGGGATTGACATGGAACATGTAAAGTGCAGTCAAATTTTTGTAGTTTTTTTTAAAGTATTTAATTGTATATCGATCATGATAATTTCAGTAGTCAGCCAATAGGATCTGCATGCATTTTATGTAATGCAAAACAGTTACTGTTATACTTCTTAGTATTGTGTTGCATTTTGTACAATGCAATGGAGTTTGCCATACTAATAAAATTCAATTTGATATAACATATTTTCCCCACTTTTCAGATTCTTTTTAACCTTTTTTAGCTGAGACAAAATAAATACCGATATTTTATTATTATTATTATTATTTTGGTGTACGTTTTTCTAAGTAAATATCGAGATCGGTTATGGGTGCTTTGGTCACTTTGGAGTGACAGGACGAGTGTCCCATTTTAAGATGTAGCAATGATGTCTGACTTATTATCTTTCATTGCTGGACCTGACAAGTAAGTCCTCTTCTTCCTTATAACTATCGTTATAATAACAATTGTCTTTATATATGTTTAGAAGCCCGTGTATTCGAAAATAATAATATTTATTAAAATGACAGTTATTATGAACGGGAACGGGAAGTCTACTTACCCAGCTTCCTTTCTTCTTTTTGCAAGAGATTTTTCTATCCTGCAAAATAAAAGGCAGATAAATATATACAGAAATGGCTCATTTTACACCTTGGAGCTCAAAAATACACAAACATATTTGGATCAAGCAAGCAATAACGATAAATATGCCTGATAAATAGCAAACAAAGCACATATAGGCAGAGATATTCCCACTAGAGTGGATAGTTAAAATGGTGAAAGTCAGTAACTTTATAATGCGTACCAATCATGAATGGGAGTTAGTACAAATAATTGTTCAAGACGAAGGACAAATATTATCATATTCCAACTGATTTATTTGATAATTTTGAACTTGAACAGATAATACTTCAGACCATGCCAAACACCAGCCGAAATGTATAGTTCGATGACAAACTGCAATTGATGACTGTAAACACAGATCAATCTACAACATTATTATTTTCTGATTTAAACAGCAGACAAGAAAATGAAAAACACAAGGTCTAAGAATAATGCACATGCCCACTTAATAACAGATATCGGTGCATCCGGCGTACTCATTCTCACATATACCATCACAATCCGCATGCGGCATTGAACTTTTGCATCTGCGTAGGCAGACCTTCCTTTCTGCTTCGCATTTCTGAAAACAGGGATCAGATTTAGCGAATTCACTGATTGCAGTAGTAACTGACGACGACAAGATAAGTAGCACAATCATCATCATCATCATCATTGCAGACATCATCATTTTTGCAACTGCCACTGGTGGTCAATTAAGTTGTTTATGCTATACACTATTGGCCTATAGAGGTGGCTTTATAAAGGCATTAAGGTATGCTGGTAAAATATTGTATGGAAGCTACTAATTAATTTTCCATTCAAGAAAAAAATAAAACTGGAAAACCACTATATGATTCATTATCCTATCTAAGTATTTTTCATGTATATCTGTATTACAAACATTAGCACATTTCGTTAATTGAAATTATAATTATTGGTTGATTAATATCCTTAAAGCATCATCTAGATTTAAACACATTATATATTCAGATATTTGTTTTTGTTATGTATCTTTGATATTGAGTCCACCTTGCTGTATTAGTTAATAAATCGCTAATTAAGTTTTTACTACATTCATAGACTTATTGGATGTTTGATGATTTGAATCTTATGTTTTTTGTTTTCTGATGTTGACTAAGATGAAACCCTGTAGTTAGTGGGTTGTAGCTGGGATACAGAAGTGATAATTTATTTTTAGGCGTTTAAGGTAGAGTTTGTAGGGGTTTCAAAGGGTGTACATGGAATTTTTATCAAAAAACAATTTTAGTGAAAATTGTATTAAAAATGCGTTCGGTTTTAGTATAAAAAAAATCATAATATAAATTAATAAATAAATGTATATATGTGTGTGTTTAAAAATAAAATAAAAACAATTTCCATATAGAAATTCAAAAAATGATTTTGTCAGGAAACCATATGCCCAAAAACAAATTTTAAGATATATTTAATATATGTATTTATTTTATTAATAATTTGTTCATGTTAACGCTAAAAATTGAACGCTAACACCCTGGTAAATAGAGTAATAATGTGAAAGCACCATCCGTTGGTACGGGAACAGAATATAAACTGAAAATAGCAGAAAATAGCAGAAAACAGTAAAAGACAACGATTTTATAGTGGTTCGGCTCGTAATTAAGCCTACGTCCACTTTATATTCTTTTATTGCTGATTTGGTTACAATTTGATACAATGTACTTCGAATACAATTCACTTTGATCACAAGAACACTTCAGACTAGTAGCTCAAACTTCGATGATGTGATTTGTTGAATCCATGTTGGATGTGCAAGATCTCTTTCGAAGCTTGTTGTAGTGTCTTTGGTGTTGGAGTTCTTCTAGTGTTGATTCGGTTGAGAAAGCGGCAGAGTATCGGCGCTTCAGAGAATGATCGAAAAGTCCCCCCCTAGTTGGAGTTAAGGCCGTATTTATAGGGAAGATTCTGGGCAGAATTTTATCCCAAGTCTTAGGTCGTGAACGACCTAAGTTAGGTCGTAGGTCGCGAGCGACCTAAGATAGGTCGTGGTCCATTCGCGACTTAGGAAGTGTAGCCTGATGGAGTTGCACTCGGTCTTATCTGAACAAGGTGGCAAGCGGTAGGTCGTAAGCGACCTAAGGAGTAGTTGCAGAAGTTTTAGGTCGTTAACTTCTTAGGTCGTGAGTGTTTTAGGTCGCTGACTTCTGGGTCGTTAGATTGCAGGTCCTTTCAGTAGTTAGGTCGTGAAGTTCCTTAGGTCGTTAGGTCGTGAAGTTATAGGTCGCGGAGTTTTAGGTCGCTCATAAATAGGAGTTAACACTTACCCCTCGAAGTACAGGCCTATGTCGTAGGTCGTGTGCTTCGACTTAACTTTGTTAGGTCGTGTGCGACCTAAAAACACATATTAACTCGCGCGCCCATTCGTCTCCTTCTTGCCCTATATAAACTATTAGGTCGCTCCTTCCTCCCTACCTTACTGCTCCGATCTCCCACTGCCATTGACGAATCTCCGAACTTCCAAAGGCGAATTTAATCCATTTAGTCGTCGATTCATCTCTACCAACATACTACGTAAGTGAATTCGATCTCTATTCCACCATAATCGCTGCTCAATCGTGAATCCATGTTTTCCAACCCAAGTCCAATTTCATGTGTCGTGCTTCATTTTGAATGGTCATTACAATCGATTTTTGATCGTCGTTTGATATGTTGTTGTGATTCATGAAGGCACGGTAATATTTATAATGGATCAGAGGTATTTGGAATCGATTTTTTGGGTGGTTTGGTGGTTTGTGGAGATGAATGAAATTCACGAAGAGGACGATAGGTTTCTTTGTAATGGCGATATCGGGTTATCGGGTCTAGTAAGTGATTGCGTGGAGAGGAAGTCAACGACCTATCAGATCTGAACGACCTAAAACTTAGGTCGTGTTGGGATTTTTGCGACCTAAGTCCTACGACCCAAGAATCCTGACCGACCTAAGAATTCCTGCGACCTAAATAAAGCTGAACAACCTTCTGCGACCTAAATAAAGCTGCGACCTAAATATTACTGCGACCTAAATATTCCTGTGACTTAAGAATTCCTGCGACCTAAATATTACTGCGACCTAAATAAAGCTGAAGATCTCCGACCTATGCTAGGTCATGAGCGACCTAGGACTTGAACCGTTTGAACTTGATTGAGCTTTGAACAGAACGACTTAACAATTGACCGACCTAATTTCTACGGCATAAGCTCTAGGTCGCAACCGAGTTATGACTTGACAAATTTGCATTGCCTTGAACTTTTTGACTTGCACAGTACGATCTAAGAAAGTCTCCGACCTATGTTAGGTCGTTGGACGACCTACGACTTGTAAAGTTCTGGGAGAATTTGACTGAACTCGAGCTTGAACTGTGTTGCACTTTTTTGCAGATCGTTTTAACTTTAATGCTAATAACCTATTAAACACAATACTTGCAGAAAAAATGGGACGAATATACTGCCATTGACTGCCCACATCGAACGACAGATTAGCTGATAAAGAATAATCAACTTAAATGAACTGTGTGAACGAAATGCTGCAAACTAATCAATTCAAGTGAAGTATTAAAGCAAAATTAAAATAGTCAACTAAAGCTGATTCGTTTGCATTAACACTGCACTTGCGTTTTAAATTAACAAGCCCTGAAATCTTGTAATCGACCAATTGTCAACTAGTTTAATTCCAGTTATGTTTACTTTCTGTTTTTGTTAGTTAGGCACAACACTTCACACTTTTTAGGAAACGTGCACCTTGATATTTGAATATCCAGTTGATTATGTAGAATGGCATCTCAACAAGAAGATACAGGACCAGCCGGAGAAGCTTTCCCGATTGCTAACCCATTGATTGACCCTCCATAAAGAACTCCAACCACCCTGAGCCACAAAGTTTTCAAACAACTGTGCATCCAGTTCGGTATTGCCGAAGCAGATGCTTTATTTCCTGGAGCAAACGATACTGCTGACAGGCCACCCCTTGGTTTTGTCGCAGTTAATCGTCAGATGTGCTTGAGGGAGCTATCCCGCCCTTCAACGATTTTCTTCGAGAGCTTTTTCTTCGATTAGCTATATCTCCCTTCCAGCTACACCCCAACGGTTATGCCGTCTTGATGGGGTTGTGTGTTCTGTTTAGAAGGACGCTCAACCATTTTCCAAGCTTTGATGAGATTTGCTATTTGTGCACCTTTGCGAAGAAAAAAGACCACCCTTCAATTATACTTGTAAGAGGTGCGAGAAACCGCAAATTGATTCTAGACTTGCCCGACAGTGCACACGGGTTCTTAAGTCAATTCTTTTTCGTTCGCTGTCCTCCAGGATTCTATGCCGTCTGGAGAGTCGGAAGTAAGATTGCCTTTCTTTGTTCATCTCATGAGCCTTTCGAAATTCAAATTGTCAAATGCTTAACTTCATTTTCTACCTTTTGTAGCACTTCCTCCCCCACTTAGAAATCCCAGCCTCAAGTCAATCTTTGAAGCTTTAAACGCTATGGCTACTGGAGAAAGAAGCACCAAATTTTTGTTGAAAGATGAGTTTTTGCATCAGTTCGGACTTCTTCACTCTTCCCGATCTACTCAGATTCACGAAGTTTCTGATTCTCAAGCAGAGATATCGGATCCCCCAGTTTCTGGAGAAGGGATTGCTCCGAAGGTACCTACTGTAGATGCTGCACTGGTGAAGTGCTCCGCCCCTACCGATGTCGCGGGTTCATCTGGTAAATTCTCGCTTTCCCCGGTAATCGAAGAAGGAATTGAAAGAGAAGACTCTGCTGAGCATGACGGTGGAGATACTTTTGATGATCTAAGCGACTTAATGATAACTTCACAAGAACTCTTTAAGGATGACCTTATTACCACCAAAGTTATTTCTTCAGCAATTGAGGCGACATCCGTCTTGCAGCAAACTCCATCAACCCAAGAGTTAACGCTAGTTGCAAAAGTTGACGTTACTCCCAAGCCGAAGAGTGGTTTGTAGCTTGACGCGCATAGTTTACACGCCACACACACTTAGAATTTTTTGGCACTTATACGCACTTAGCTTCTTTACTTTGAAGATTTCTAAGACTTGACTTTTCTTTAAATTCAGGTTCTCCGATGGGGCGAAGCGGTTCACATTATGATAACTTTCGGCGCTACGGAGGGCGCAACTCTTATGATTATGGACGCTACCTCTCTGTTCGTAGGGAAACTGATGAGGAGCGAGCGGTTAGAAAAGCTCGAGAGAGACAAGCTTTTGAGGAGCAGCAAAGGAGGAGGGAAGAACGTCATGACTCCTCTCAAAGAGATGACGCTTCCCATAAAAGAAAGTCGCATGACGACAGAGGAAAGAGCAAAATTTCTGAAGATCCCAGTAAATGGGCCAGACTTAGCAAAAAGGACGCGTCTGCAATTTCTGAAAAGACTGATGCTCCCATCTCTCTTAATTTCCCATCCGACTCTCCTGCTCTAAAGAAATCTAACATCCAAACGATTATCAGCAGGCCTCAGTATCAGGTCAAAGATGCCCCTCCTACTCATCAAAGCCGATTTCCGAATTGGTTTTTAAAAGGGGTGCGCTTCGACTTGGACTTGGTACCGATCGATAAGTAAGCTATGCTTAGGAACCTTGATGCTGTTAAGCTTGACATCGAGAGGATGTCCGGATGGCAGAAACTTGTTGATGAGCTTCAAAGAGTTAATCATATGAATCTTGAAGCCATGTTGACTATGGAGAACGACAAGACAGAATGGGATAAAATTTGCAAGCAGCATGATGCGGAAATGACAAGCATTACGGACGACAACGCGAGACTTGAGTCTGAAGTCGAGAGACTAAAGAATGAGCTTACCACTTCTTCCACTTCCTTTTCACAAAAGGAAGAAATGCTCCAGAAGCAAGTTCGAGATGCTCATGCTGCTCAACGAGATGCTGAAGCTAAACTTGAAGCGGAGCAGCATGTTACTGAAAAGTACCGCAATAATGTCGTCCAGCTTCAGGAGAAAGTCAGTTCCCAAGATTTGGAAATCACAAGGCTGCAGTCTAGTTGTTAAAAGCTGAAAGAGAGCGCGATGAAGCTATTGCTGGCAAAGTTGCAGCCGAAGAATCTCATGAAGCAACCAAAGCCACTATCAGCTCTACTTTGTTCGACTTTTATGTCCATTGCGTCTTGGGGCGCGGAAGCCTCTCATTTCTGGGACCGAAATATGAAATCACTTTGGCTGAAGTGTGGGAGGCCGCAATTGACATGCTTGGAGGAGCTGGCTATGATGAGGCAGAGCTTAAGGCACATTACTTTGATGATGAAACTTGTGCCGCTCTTGCCAGAGGAAAGGAGCAACTTGCTGAAGTTAGAGCTGAGGCAGCGGCAGGGGAGCATCCGGAAAAGAAAGTATCTCCAACTGCCCCTGCCCATGCTTCAACTTCAGTTGACGTTGATATCATAGGCTCCAGCTCTTATTCTCCTCCTCCTAAAAAAGCTGAAGTTAAATCCGCCATTGCCGAGTCTCCCGTTCATCAAATCGAGGAGAAGTCACAAGATGATGATGAAGCCGAAAAATTCGAAGTCGTCGTGATTAAACCGACTCCTCCAGGTAACTTCGATTTAGATCTGGCTCAAGTGGACTGCTCATTCGATTCAATTGAACTTGATGAGTCCTGATGACCCAATATCTTCTCTTTTTTCGGAGAATACTGATTTTAACTTCCTTTCTTCTGTAGCGGAAGCACCGAGCGCTGTACACTCTTCTCCTCTTCCAGTTGTTCCTCCTCCAACCCTTCAAGTCACTCCTGCTTCTCAGCCGGGTTCGCAGGAAGAGCAAATAGAAGCCCTTCAAGGCTTGGAGGATCCACCTGCTTCACAAGAGCAAAAGGCGGAAGGATCTGAGGACAATGAGAAGACCCCGGAGCAGTCTCTTGATGATAACACGAAACTTTCTGCGCTGCTTACTACTCCGGGAAGTGACTCTTCTTCGAAGAGGAAAGGGAAGCGCGTCATGAGGAAGAAGAAGAAAAGTATTTCAACTGGAGAAGATGAAGCAGAAGAAGATTCAGCTATACCTTCTCCTCCTTCTTCTCCGACCCGTCCACGCCGGATTCCGAAACTAGTCATCAAACTGGGCAAGGGTACTAAAGGTGGCAGGAAGAAGGAGTGATAAGCTGGACTCTACTTTTCTTATTTTGCTTTTTTCTTTTTGCATGTATCGACCGGAGATTGTGCGGATACCGGCCTCCGCTTGAAACCTGTATGCATACAAAAACTTTATAGTATGGAATAAAATTGTTCTTTTTACTTGTACAATTTCTTGTCAGTATATGTGTGAATGCATTTATTCCTTGTTTTTGCACAAGTTTCTTTATTTACTTTATACGATACTGCAGTGGGCTCGTGGTATGATGTTTGAGCATTATTTTTATTAATATAGCTATGTGCCTCCATACCACGGCTCATTGCAATATTCTGAACAGACTCGTACTCTTATTTTAGAAAATAATTTTCCCGCTTTTGAGGAAATATTATTCTGCTTTCAATAGAATATGCCTTGTATCGGAGAAGTTTTCTCTTCTCATCTTTTTCTTTCTTTTAGAACACTTTATCTTTTGAGGATGATCACTTTTATTTGTTTGAAAAGTGGATTTTCCTACGCAGTGAAGCGAGTTTCTGAAGAATGTTTTGGACATTTCAACTCTGGCAAAGTGGGTCTCCGAAGAGAGATTTTTGCACTTCAACTTTGGTGAAATGTGCCTCCGAAGAGGTCTTTTTGGCATTTCTGAGGAGTAGCATTATGCTCTATGGAGCAGTGTGGACTCCGAAGATTAGCATTTGAACTTTGAGGAGTAGCATAGACTCCGAAGAGTAGTACGAGGACTCTGTGGAGTAGAATTTGGACTCCGAAGAGTAGCAGTTGGACTCCGAAGAGTAGCACGAGGACTCTGTGGAGTAGCATGGACTCCGAAGAGTAGCATTGTGCCCCCGGAGAGGTCTTGTGCTTCTGGAGAAGTCTTGCTTTTGTGCCTTCGAAGAGGGCTTGTGCTTCCGAAGCAATTTTCTGCCTACGAAGAAGTCTTGTACCTCCGAAGCAATTCCTTGCCTACGAAGAGGGCTTATGCTTCTGAAGCAATTTCTTGCCTACGAAGAAGTCTTGTGCCTCCGAAGCAATTTCTTGCCTACGAAGAGGGCTTATGCTTCCGAAGCAATTTCTTGCCTATGAAGAAGTCTTGTGCCTCCGAAGTAATTTCTTGCCTACGAAGAGGGATTATGGACTCCAAAGAGTAGCAGTTGGACTCCGAAGAGTAGCACAAGGACTCTGAGGAGTAGCATGGACTCCGAAGAGTAGCACAAGGACTCGGAGGAGTAGCATTTGGACTCCGAAGAGTAGCATTATTGCTTCCTAGCGAGTTCTCCTTATCACTTCAAGTGCACGTTCCATCTTTTAGCAAGTTGCTTGCTTTTTGCCAGAGAAGTGTACATTATCGCTAAGTGAATCCACAGGGCAGACGCAAGCTACTTTACCGGACGTTTGTTTGCACAAACTATCGCGATTGGCTAGCTAGGGTCTGGAATCTCCTTGTTAAGAAGATGCCCACTTTGGTGGAATCACTAACTGTTTGAATAGCACTTCTTTTGTAGGAGTCGAATTTTAGAATTTTTGTGACTTGTCATTTGTTCGTCGAGTGATTTGTAGGAATTGCTTGGCTTTGTGAATAGGTAAGCTTTGCTTTGATAGCCTGCAATATTAAATCGACACTTTAGCAATATTTTTAACATGTTTGCATATCAAAATGAGACAGGCATTTTAAAATAGTAAAAGACACAAGATTTATAGTTCTTTATTATTGAATCACACTGATTTCTCAGCGGTTTACAATACAAGAATTACACATCCACCATCGTTTTACAAATCTAAGCAAGGCTGTTAAGTAAAAAATGGACGCAAGGGGTTATTGTTCCAGAATCTCCGGATTGAATTTCCATTTCTACTGGACTCGTAGTTTTGGATTTATATGCCAGAGAGATTGGAAGATGCCCCTGCTACAACGTTGTGGATAGTCAGCAGTCGTCCCAATTCCTGCCTGCTGGGTGAGGACCCCCTTTGACAACATTAATAACAAGTTTTTCGGATTCTTGCACTGCAGTGTTGTTGCTAGAGCCAGATCGATGGACATGATGTTGTTGCCCCTGAGTGGATGAGGTTGGGTCGACTCCGTTCTTCTTCACATATTGCTGCAGTTTACCCTGTTTCAGCAACTCTTCAATCACATTCTTTAACTGGCGACATTGGTTAGTGTCATGGCCAGGTTGATTGTGGAATCGACAGAATTTCCCATTATTCACTGCACCTCGCCTCATCTCAGGTGGTTTGGGATACTTGACAACATCTTTCGTTGTGAAAAAGATATTTTCCAGTGTGTCAGTTAAGGGAGTAAAATATGAAGGATTAAAGCGGCGAGATTTTTTCTCATTTCCCTGCTTCTTTCCTCCTTCATTTTCCCTTTTTGATTTCCAGATTCTCTTTTGTTAGATGCTACATCGTTGTTCTTGATTTCAGCAACAACCACTTTCGCTGGCGTAGAGAGGCTTTCTAGACGCATGAATTCGTCGGCTTTTTTATAAAACTTCTCAAGTGAATTTGGTTCTTTCATTTTTAACCATCTACCGAATTCACTCGATTTGTCGATGGCTTGCATCAAGTAAGTCAGGATCATACGAGGCTCTGCATTATCTACTTCGGCTAGGGCTATATTGAAGCGGCTTAAGAAAGATTTGATTGATTCTCCGGAAGCTTGTTCAAGACTGGACAGTGACATTATATCCTTAGCCTTTGAAGCATACAATCTGAACTGGTCTTTGAACTTTCGCGTTAAGTCGGAGAATTGATCTACGGACCGGATTGGCAGCTTTGTGAACCAAAGTAAAGCCACTCCCTCCAAGTACACTGGAAAGTATCGGCACTTCATCTCGTCGGATGCTCTTGCACCGGTCATATGCTAGTCGTACTTGTATAGGAAATGATTAGGGTCTCCTGTTCCATTATAGGCCGAGATAATAGGAGGTGCAAATTTCCTTGGAAATTCTGCTTTCAGGATCCTTTCAGTAAACAGAGTTCTGCTTGGTGCAAATCCCCAATCGCTCTCATTTTCTTCCCTCTGCAAGCTCTCTTTCATGATTCGACGAACCATCTCTGATAGGTACTCCTCATTGTTCAGAGGCATCGCCGGGCAAACGTCAGCGATTCCGTCAGAAGTTGGCTGCGGTCTTGAACCTTCAGCTTGGAAAGGTGGCGCTTTGGCGGTGCCAACTGCTCTTTGAGGAATATCTTTCTCTTGGGAATTATGAGTATCTTCAGTGAAGACTGTTTCATTGTTTCCTGGTTGTCGATTTTCCCCAAGTAGAGCATTTAATCTATCCATCATCAAAGCGTTTTGAGCTTCAATTTGTTGGTATAACCCAGATACAACGTCGTCTAATTCAGCCCTTGTGACTCCAACGATAGGAGTTGCTTAATCTGCTGTTGGGGAAGCGGAGTTTCCCTCGTGAACATTTTCGGATTTGGTAGATCTACCCTTTCTTCCAGGTGCCATGATCTCAGATAAACTTCTGGTTTTTCAAGAGATTCTTTCGGAAAACTTTTGCGAAGCAATGGTGGAAAAATTCCTGAGTTGGGTTCTCAGTGAAAGCACCAAAATGTTAACGCTAAAAATTGAACGCTAACACCCTGGTAAGTAAAGTAATAATGTGAAAGCACCACCCGTTGGTACGGGAACAGAATATAAACTGAAAACAGCAGAAAACAGTAAAAGACAACGATTTTATAGTGGTTCGGCTCGTAATTAAGCCTACGTCCACTTTATATTCTTTTATTGCTGATTTGGTTACAATTTGATACAATGTACTTCGAATACAATTCACTTTGATCACAAGAACACTTAAGACTAGTAGCTCAAACTTCGATGATGTGATTTGTTGAATCCATGTTGGATGTGCAAGATCTCTTTCGAAGCTTGTTGTAGTGTCTTTGGTGTTGTAGTTCTTCTAGTGTTGATTCGGTTGAGAAAGCGGCAGAGTATCGGCGCTTCAGAGAATGATCGAAAATTCCCCCCTAGTTGGAGTTAAGGCCGTATTTATAGGGAAGATTCTGGGCAGAATTTTATCCCAAGTCTTAGGTCGTGAACGACCTAAGTTAGGTCGTAGGTCGCGAGCGACCTAAGATAGGTCGTGGTCCATTCGCGACTTAGGAAGTGTAGCCTGATGGAGTTGCACTCGGTCTTATCTGAACAAGGTGGCAAGCGGTAGGTCGTAAGCGACCTAAGGAGTAGTTGCAGAAGTTTTAGGTCGTTAACTTCTTAGGTCGTGAGTGTTTTAGGTCGCTGACTTCTGGGTCGTTGGCTCGAAGGTCCTTTCAATAGTTAGGTCGTGAAGTTCCTTAGGTCGTTAGGTCGTGAAGTTATAGGTCGCGGAGTTTTAGGTTGCTCAAAAATAGGAGTTAACAGTTCATAAATATAATTTTATAAAATTAAGTATAAGTGTGTGTGTCTATATTGAATAAAATATATTATCATATACATATTATTTTAGTTCAAAATTATAAATAGATATTTTGTTTAAAACTTTGATTTCCTTTTGAACTCTAAATCTACACAAGATTTAAGATATTAATTCAAAATATCTTAAATTAGTCCATATCATTTTAAATTAAAAAATACAATCATTGTTTTATATATATATATATATGTGTATATATATATATATATATTGAAAAAAATGGATTGTTATATATGTATATATATTTCAAAATAAAACAACAAATAACAAAGTCATACATAAATGGACAAATGAGTCTGGTTTACTGTATATCCTAGCACTTGTAAATGTACACTACACTGTGTACATATGACTGTACTTGATACATTTATAATAATATAATTAAATTTAACTCTATATATAAAATATTAAATAAAATAAGATTTTATTTAAAATATCAGTTAGACTGCATAGGCCTAATGAAGATCCAAAATGGTATAAAAAAAATTGAAATTCACTTAATCGACTCGATGCAGTCCAACTCGGTTCCTTTAGTGGTATTATATCCCAATAGCCTATACGGTCTAAATTAGCAATATTAAGACTAACTTATCAAAGCCTGCCCATTTAGTAGGGTGTCTATAAATACAGTGTCTATGTTTGGATTTGGGTAATCAAGTACTCTACCCTACCGGCTATTACCCTGACCCGAAGGATGAAGTATGCCCAAAGGTTATCCCAAATATAAAAATCCAAAATGATTTTATGCCTTGGGCTAATCTCCAAAATCTATTTTCAAAATTTAAATAATATTTTAAATTTAAAAGTTGAGTTTAAAATATAAAAGGAAATTTAATAAATGTTATAAAATATTTTTCATGTTTTGAAAATTAATAAATTATTTTCTAAATTTTATGTTAATTAACTAAATAATTAATTAACTAAAAGTTAATTAATTAATTAAAAACATATAACATATACTTAATAAATTTATCTTAAAATGTTTAAGGAAAATAATTATATGTGTTTATCTTAAAATAATTAAGGTAAATAATAATAAAATTATTGAAAATGATAAATTTTATTTCAATTAAAATTATTTTAAACAATTAAAGTAATGAAATGTTAATTAAAATATAATATACAAGTATAATGATATATGTTTATATAATTACTATAAATGTTATAATCAATATTCATTTTAAATATTCAGAATAAATTAAATTAAATAATTAAGGTTTTAATTAAATAATTAATTAAATTAATCAAATACAATTTAATTAATAAAAATTAAATTAAAGTAAATATGATTTAATAAATAGAGTGGAGCCATAAGAAATCCAAATTAAATTTAAGAAATACATATGTATAATTCGTGTGCAGTGATTTCAGATATGTCTGACACTTGAACCACGAGAGTATTTCTGAAGAAGTACCCTAAATCGATTCGCTCATTAAATATATTAAATATTATGAATCTCTAATATGAAAGTTGTTCTCTACCATTTACATATTAATAAATTACTTCCATACTCTGTCATTGTTGAGCTTTCATCAAGCTAGAGATGTTATGTGTAGTACTATTATTGATTAGATAAGATATTGTATGTTTAATTATTTGTTAAGCTTTCCTTAATGTATATGCACTATACTCAGATCGTCGTGAAATAGTAGGTGTAAATACCCACCTTTCTGACCATAGAAACGACACTTAACACATCCTCAGTGTTCGTGTGCCGTTGCCCACGCATTAGATAGATGAATCGTCGTGGGGTGAAATAAAGAACAGAATAGAAAAACTCACAACAAAACTGTAAAATAAAACGTAACAGTCATAATACATAAGGTTACTCCTTAACAGAGAGTTATCAAAGTTACACAAGTACTACAAATTCGCTTAGGCAGTTATAACAACCTGCCTTTACATATGCTGAAACAAAATAAACTTACACAAACAAGATAATACAGCGGAATAAATAACTAAGAAGCTGTAAGCCTCGTGCTCGGACACCGTCTTCAAAAGATCCCAATAAAACTTTTTAAACAATAGGTGTGAAATTAAACACAAACATGTAAGACCACGCCGCTGAATACGGAACGAGTTTACTCTCATATAAATCAAAATACAAACATAAAGAATGGATAAATAATTAAACACCATGAAGAGTGGTTAACTCTTACAAATATAAATAAGGGAATAAATATAAAGGTTCGAATCAAATAAGAAAAGGAAAATCTCCAACAGATGACTAGGAATGTGCACCACCCTTGAAGTATACCTCTAGTAATATAATTCTGAGAAGCTCGTATACTTTATGACACTGCTCGGACAATATCAAGCCGGACCCCGCCAAACCTTACTGAGTATCCAAATATTTCATATCCAATAGCGCTACTAAATCCAATCTATATGAGATGTGAAAGTACCATAATAGGAACAACCCCACATAGCTTGCCTTCTCTCGCGCTTTGGATTTAATCATTTTTGATAAAGGATATCAATGCTCGATGGAGCAACACATTGTCTTAGAATGACGATAATAAAGAAGCCGAAGTAACCGATAGCTAAGAAACCAACTATCGGGGATATAAAATGATCATATATGGAAATTAAGTCTTGTATACTTATCGCCACTCATCGAATTCAAACTTGTAATATTTCTTGGTTAACTATAATATGGGACAAGTCAAGGTAGTGTTACCTCAAAGTCATGTCTCACGATTATTTTTAACTTTCGAAATAGCGACAAATCTACTTCTACGATATTTGGTGCTAATTATACAAATAGATCGTTTCCGTACAAGTGAATCGCTTTACAAAAATTAATTCCATAAACACTTCAAAATTTTCTTTTAAAAACCCGAATTCATGCTTAGGCTTCACACTCCAAGTATTAGCTACAAAACGCTTTGTTAAAAGAGTTTACTAACTTTAAAACATCGTTATAAAAGGATTTAATAACTTTCTACATCCTTATTTAATTGGATACTTAGCTTTAACTATCATAAATGAGAATAATTAATTAACTTTAAACTTCATTAATCAATTGGGTTAATTAACTTCAAAATGCCCTTTAATTAAAAAGGTTAATCTCCTTTAAATTAACATAATTAATTTATTAAATTTTATCTCATTATTTACATTAATTAATTAAATTTAGAGAAAATTAATTAAATTAATTAATTTAAACATAATTAAGAAAAGATTAATTAATTAATTTTAAAAATCATTAGTTGAAAGGGGTTCAATAATTTTAATCATCATCAATTAAAATGACTAATTAATTTTAATCCTTCATTACTAAGTAATTAATTAACCCTAATCATCATTAGGCAAAATGATTAATTAATTTTAAGTATCATTAACAAAGTAATTAATTAAATTTAAACATATCATTAATAAGTTAATTAATTAAATTTAAACTCATCATTAACAAGTTAATTAATTAACCTTAATCCTTATTAATTAATTAATTAATTATATTTAAAAATATTTATTAAAATAATTAATTAAATTTGAAATCATCCTTATTTAACAACTTTATTAACTTTTAAAACAAAACCCAAGTTCAAGGAATAAATCAAAAAATTTGGTAAGGGTATGTTTGTTGAAAGTGCCGATATAGCGATAGTCGATATACATACACTTCGACAACTATTTTCATGTCACTTTATTTACATCTACACATCACATAACCATAAAAAAGCATAACACAAGGTACTTGACTATTATAAAATAAGTAGAGAACATTACTTAGAACATAATTAACTATCATCACTAACTTTTCATATTACTAACTAACTAACAAGGTGCCCACTTTTAAGCTATTAACCAACTACCAAGATGCCATCTTTTCAAAGAATAACCCAAACCAATAATCAAACACAATATCATACATAACCAATAGCAAATAACAACTAATAACATGAGCTATATATTAAAGTTAAAATCTTTTGTTTTAAAGGTGAGATTTTACTCACTTAAGTGCTACGAAACGAGGTCGAATTTTTACAAGTCCTTGCCTAACACTCGATCTTTCTTCTCCTACACCAAAGCTTGGATTTTTAGGCCCTCAATAGGCTAGTTGAATTCATCCAAGATGGGAATGGGCTCGGCCTAGGTTGAAATAGGATCTTAGGGTCATGTTTTGGAGGGGTTAAGTAATTTAGAGTGGAAAGGAGCTAGTTTTAGCAATTTATTTAAGAAAAGAGTGGAAAAAGAAAATATTTATGTGACGCCCCACCTCTATACCCACGCTAACCAAGAACACTACGGGGTAGTGCTGTCAATTAGCACGGAGAATAAGGCTGTTGAGGAGCGACCATCCATGAAATTTCTTTGTGCGAGAACCGATATGTCAGATAGTGTAGAATGCATATCTTTTAAGGAGGAAATCCGACATACCGATACAAACACAAAGCTATCACACGGTGGCTATATATAATCTTCGGAAACAAATATAGAAGTATGCATAACATAAGTCAGTCACAGACATCCATATCACAAAGGCGGAAGAAGATATGAATAAATTTATATATCACATGAAAGTGTACATCAGAGTAGTGGTCGGAAAGATCCACGATAATACAAAAGAATAGCATCACGTGCTATACAAAAGAATAAGTACACAACATAGAGTCTATATCTCAAAGGTGTACATCCAAAAACTACTAATCTAGGTAGTTAGCCAAAAGTCAGAATAATCCTGAAGAGAAGTCAAGCAGAAGCACCTGTAACATCTCGGTCTGACCCGAGTATTATTTATAAGAAAATAATAAACGGATCAGTCTAACTATAAATATCAGATGATATGGTATACAGTAAAAGGCATGACATGAACATTTAATAACCATAGCGACATACTACTATAAGTATGTAAATGATAATCAACAAAAGATTAATCAATATCACAAGAATCTTCTCAAAGATAAAATAGGGTATCATACCCTAAACTTGTATTCATAACAAGTCAATAACACATGAATTCACCAATGCACAAAAACTGATATCATATCAATGAAAATCATGAAAATTGGTGAAGCAGAAAATTCCAGAAATCATCATCAGAAATCCAGAAAACACATAAAGGGGGGGAGGCCTAACACATGAATGGGAGCATGAAAGCTCACCTACGCGTAAACACATGACGAGAAGCTATCTCATGGAAGCTATCCATTAAATTTTCACACAGGAATGGCCCGAAGACCGTAGGGTGCTACCCTAGAAATGTGATGGCGAAACATCACATGATCGGGGTATAGTCTCCCACGTAGACAAAGAGACATCGCTCAATCGCTAGTCTAAATCACAAAAATGATCGTCATGATCATAAGGAAGTGTCAATCACACCAAGCTAGTAAATATATGAGTTTAGCTTCATGTCCCATAACCACTTGCTTAACTTAAATATTTACGAACAAGCTGTAAATCTTCACTAGGAAATTGTCACAAAAAGGGCTCAATCGAACAAGTCCAAGAGCTAACCGACGAAGTGAACGCAAGCGTTTCATACCACTCGTTTTACTAAGTCGTTTAAGTCGATTTCTCATTCGAGTGAAGTAAAAGGCTTGTATATACTAGTAGATTGAAAATCGGTTTGAGAAAACGAACTTTTGATATTTAAAATAGTGTTGAAATCGCTTTGATGAAAGAGTTTTGATATTTACTATTAGTATTGAAACCTTCATATATCTTTAAAGTGACAAGTCATAAAACGATTGTAGAACAAATCAATTCACGTTCGAAGACGTGAGTAAAGTCCAAAGAAGTCAATCCCAAAACCATCAAAGTAGGAATTCTGATAAATGTTTTTCAGAAGAGATTGCCTACGCAGAGTAATACGGGGTTCGACCTAAGGAAAAGTAGGTCATACGACCTAAGGGTAAGGTCGGAGGCGACCTACAACTTAGTGGGGTTGAGCGACCTAAGGACAGCCGACTTAACAATTTGCGACTTAGTGGGGCTAAGGTCGGAGACGACCTACGAGGTAAACTAGGCCGACTTAGTAGACGAGCGACCTAAGATAAATGGTCCAACGAACTAACTCGAACGACCCAGAGGGTCGAACGACTTAAGTGGAAGGTAAGTCGGAGACGACTTACGAGATATACTGGCCGACCTAACTCGACCGACTTAAAGACTTAGCAGGGTCGAGCGACTTACGAGCTACGACCTAAGGTGACGAGGGCGTTATGTCGGAGACGACCTAACATTTGACTCGCGAACGACTTATGGAAAAGAAGCTTAGGTCGGAGGCGACCTACGAGATAAGCCAGTGCGATCGACCTAAAGTTTGCCTGGGGATTTTAGGTCGGCAACGACCTAAGACTTAACAAAATTCGAGCGACTTAGTGGTTTGCCTTGGAATTTTAGGTCGGCAACGACCTAACGTTTTGCCTGGAAATTATAGGTCGGCAATGACCTAACGTTTAAAGTTTAACTCGCGAACGACTTAACATCTTGCCTGGGAATTATAGGTCGGCGACGACCTAAGAAGTTGGAGACTTTTCAACACGCGAACTAGCAGGCTGGACGACCTAAGGAGTTAACTCGTGGACGACCTAAGGATGGCCAGAAACGACTTAAGGCCAGAAAAATCACCAAAACGCTGAAAATTGAAGTTTTTCGCCAATCCAATCCAAACCAAATGCAAATGTTGATGCAAATGCAATAGGGGATCATTCCCAACAGTCCAAGATAGATATAGGCAAGATGTGAGATCAAAAATCTCACCTTTTCCACGAATTTGATGTTGGAGAGCTTAAGAACAAAGCAAGAATCAACCCCTAGCTTGAATCTATGTTCTTCACCTTGAAGTCGGAGTTTGATGCTGAATTCACTAAAGATCTCGAGCTTGGAATTTTAATTTCTCTTTCCCTCCACCATTTTTGAAGAAGCTTGAAGTGTTTGATGAAGTGATGAAGAGAAGAGGGAATTGGGCTGAGTTAAGAAGGTGCAGTCCCAACCAAAGTCACAAGTGGGAAAAGTGACGAAAATTTCACTATCTCCAAACATATCGAAGTTTACACTCAAAAAGATCGCAAACGTCATTTTGAACTCAATGGGGGTGGTCTCGAGTCCTAATTTGACCGTATGCAAAAAGTAGCTTTTCGGACTAACATCCGACTAACGATAAAATTTTAAATATAAAATCGATAGATATGCGGGTTGTTACAATTTATATTTGGATTTTTAAACTAAGACACCATGGAAATTTTGGAAGGAAGCTTGAGATAAGAATAATGGAGTAGGAAATGAGATAAAATGAAATATGAAATTAGGAAATTAGTTTTTATATGAAATGTACTTAGCATATTACTAAAATGCCCTTAGAGACACTACCTCCATCCTTTGTATGCCACCTCACTTCATTGATCCCCCTTCCTTCATTCTACATGAAAATAGGTAGGTCCTCCTTCTTTTCTTCCAACATTTCATTAAATTCTAAGTACTTTAGTGTATAAATATGTTTTATTATAGTTCACAAGGCAACTTTATAGAATATTCCATTTTGTTTTTCATGAAATGTTACAACACACACATATATGTGTACTTTACTACATGCATACATGTATATACACATGCCCTAAATTATTTATATCAGTCTGTAACAATGTGCACAACGTTTTCCGACAACTTTTCGATACCGAAAAGTCGGTAATTCGAAAAACGATTTTCGATTACATTTTCTATTATTCTTCGAACTAAATATTTCTGTAAACTTTTTAAAAAAACTATTTCACCATCATTATTTATTATTTCAAAGAGTTTTATTTTAGTTATAAATCCATTAATTAAATATTTAAAAATATATTAAATATCCATATTTTAAAGAGGTTAATTATGGGTTGTTACACTCTCCCTTCCTTAAAAGAATTTCGTCCCCGAAATTAACACACAAAAAGACAATCCGAAAGGTATATATTATACCAAGAAATTCATATAACAATGCAAAGAAACCATGCCATAAAAGAACATACATAATGCATTCAAACAACAAACAACTAACCTGACATTACATTAGGATAATTTCTCTAATATACTCCTCAGTCTTCCAAGTACAATCGCGAGGGTCATCGCTCCACTAAACCTTCACAGGTTTAACCACCTTGTTCCACAATCTCCTTTCATCTCGATCTGTTATATGAACTGAGTGTCAGACTGTAGTCAAATTCGGTTCTATTTCCAAGTCTTCTTGAACAGATGTCTCAACAATCAAAGATGGATCATGAACATGCTTTTTCATATGAGATACATGAAAGACATTATGAACTTCTGACAATCTTTCAGGAAATTCTACTTTATACGCCAACGATCCGACTCTCTCAAGGATTCTAAATGGTCCAATAAATCTAGGTGCTAACTTTCCTGCACTTTTGAATCTTATAGCTACTTTCATCAGGGAAAATTTCATAAATACCAAATCCCCGACTGCAAATTACTGTAAGTCCCTTCTCCGTTAATCGACATAACTTTTCCTTCGATCCTAGGATTCTTTCATCCTTTCCCTGATCATAGCCACTTTCTCCGATGCTACTCGAATCATCTCTAGTCCAAGAACTAAACGGTCTCCGGTCTCAACCCAACATGAAGGTGATTTACATGGCCTCCTATACAAAGCTTCATAGGGCACCATACCAATGCTAGCTTGGTAACTATTGTTGTAGGAGAAATTTACTAGGTGAAGGTGATCTTCCCATGATCCTCCAAAATCCAAAATGCATGCTCTTAAGAGATCCTCCAAAATCCAGTTCACCCTTTCAGTTTTTCCATCTGTCAATGGGTGATAGGCTGCGCTCAAATTCATCTCTGTCCCAAAAGCGGCTTGCAATGCTCCCTAAAAATGACTAGTGAAGATGGTATCTCGATCACTGACTATACTTACTGGGATTCCATGTAGTCGAACGACCTTCCTCAAATAAATTCCTGCCAAAAAAGCAGCAATTCTAGTTGACTTCAGCGGAATAAAGTGGGCGCTCTTTGTTAATCAATCTACAATAACCCAAATGACTTCATTACCTCTTCTTATTCTGGGCAACCATCGATAAAGTCCATAGATACTTGCTCCCACTTCCAATTTGGTACCTCCAATGGTTGGAGCAACCTAGTAGTCTTCTACTGGTCACTCTTTACCTTTTGACAATTTGCACACCGGCTCATGAAGATTGAAATGTATCTCTTCATCCCTTTCCACCAAAAGGTCTTCTTCATATTCTGAAATCTTTTAGTCACACCTGGGTGGATGCATAACCTTGACCGATTGCACTCTCTAAGCACATCCTGTCTAATTCCATTAACATCTAGCACACAAATTCGTTCATTCATTCTCAAAATGCCTCGAGATTCTATCTGAAAACTAGAGATAGTTCCATCTTCAACATCTTTCTTAAGCCGAGCTAGAATAGGGCCTTCTTCCTGGAAATATGCAATTCTATCCATTAGCACTGGCTTAACTTCCAAATTTGCAATCGTCGCCACATTCTTAATCATCGCATCTACAACGACATTTTCTTTCCCTGGGATGTAAAGATTCTCTAGGTCATAAGACGCGAGAAACTCTAGCCATCTTTTCTGCTTTAAGTTCAAATCCTTTTGGGTAGAAAGATACTTTAATGACTTGTGATCCGTATATAACTCAAACTTTGCACCCAAAGGATAATGCCTCCATACCTTCAATGCGAAGACTACTACCAAAAGCTCCAAATCATGTGTAGCGTAATTTTTCTCATGAGGTTTCAACTGTCAACTCACATACGCTATTACTTTACCATTATGCATCAAAATTGCTCCCAATCCGGTCCTGCAAGCATTCGTGTAAACTTTTAATCCTTCATTCCCATCTGAAATAGTCAAGATAAGAGTGTTTGTCAATTTCTCCTTTAACTCATTGAATGCTTAATCGCACTTGGGTATCCAAATTAACTTAGCATCCTTCTTTGTCAGCTTTGTTAGATAAGAAGCAATCTTCGAGAAATGTTTAATAAATCTTCTATAGAAACCTACCAATCCCAAAAAACTTCTAACATCAGTTGCACTTTCGAGTTTCTTCCAATCTTGAACCGCAACTACTTTAGCTGGGTCCACTGATATGCCTTCTCTCGAAACTACGTGCCCTAGAAATCTAACTTTAGATTTCCAGAAATGGCACTTAGAAAACATTGCTTTTAAAACATGATTTCTTAAAGTACTCAGAACAAATTGAAGATGGTAATTATGCTCTTCCTCCATTCTGGAATAAACAAGGATGTCATCAAAGAAGACTATAACAAACTTGTTAAGAAAATCCTGAAACACCTTATTCATCAACTCCACGAAATAAGCAAGTGAGTTAGTCAATCCGAACGGCATGACTAACCACTCATAAAAACTATTAAGGGTACGAAAAGCTGTTAAGGATACACTCTCTTCTGCTACCCTTAATTTGCGAAAACCAGTGGCAAGATCCAACTAATAAAATATTCGAGTTTCGTGGAGCTGGTCAAACATGTCATCAATCCTAGGTAAAGGATACTTATTCTTGATAGTCCTCTTATTTAATTCTCAGTAATCCACACATAATCCAAGAGAACCGTCGGCCTTGGTAACGAACACTACTGGCGATCCCCAACTTGATGTGTTGTGTCTGATCAAACCTTTCTGTAATAAATCAAACGTCTGCTTCTATAATTCTCTTCTTTCCTTTGGAGCCAACCTTCGAGGAGGTTGTACAATAGGTCTGGTTCCTGGAATCAGATCAATGCGGAACTCTACTTCCTGATGTGGAGGTAAATCTTGCACTTCTTTAAAAATATCATTGAAGTCTGAACGATTGGTATATTCCTTATCTCCTCTTTGGGTACTTCAAGGGAATGCAGAAAACCGCTCATCAACACCCTAGGCTCTCTGCAACATGTATCAATGCTTCTACCTATTACACCTTTTACTACAATTACCCTTCTAACATAGTCCAAGACAACTTTAAACTTAGGTAACAAGTCCATTCCCAATAATACTCCAAAACCCATGAACTCGAGGACAAACAAGTCAGAAAAGAAAGGCCAATCTCGATAAGAAATAGGCACATTAAAACATAAGGTGTCAAGATTGGTCGGACTCCCAATTGGGTTCGACACAAAGAGAATTATGGAGAATAACATATTTAAGATTCAATTCGTTCATTAGGTTATATGAGATAAAACTATGGGATGCATCGATATCAAATAACACTCTGATAGGAATATCATAAGTGGATAGTGTACCTTGCAACACCTGATTTTCTTTTAGGTTCATAGAAGTAGATGGAATTTCCTTCATAGCAAAAATGCTTGTCCCTGTGATCCCTTCTTTGGAAAAGGGCACCGGTTCTTCATATGTCCATGTTTGTTGCAATTGTAGCATAGTGGTCCACTAGTTGGGTTCGGGTACTGATTTGGAAAGTGGCCCATTTTGTTGCACTTATAAAAAAGGATTTTGGTCAAGTCTAACTTCTTGTTCTGAGCTGGAGCTCCAACTCCAGACTTCTTTCCTGACCACCTCTTCTTCCTTTACGCTTGAAAAATGACTTACTAGCAACATGTATCACCGATAAAGGTTGGGCATTGACTACTGGCACTACTCCTTTCTAAAATCCTTGCTCAATATCAAGAGCCTCAAATCTCAAAGTCATACTGATCAGATTGGTAAAGGTATGTTGAGATGATTGGTCCTTTCCCGATGAAATTATGGTTGCATTCTTTTTACGAACATTTCATTCTTTTTAAGTGGTGTATTAATCAATCCTGGTCCAAAGCGGGACAATGCATTGAACCTATACTCATACTGTGCCACTGTCATCTCACCTTGCTTCAAATCCATAATACTTTTGAACAACTGGGTCCTTCTCGCCTTTGGGATAAACTAAGCTTTAGAAACCTCTTTAAACGGCGCCCAAGAGAAATCCTCTTCTGATGTATTCATAGTGACTGAATCCCACCAATCCATTGCTGCTTTCTAAAGTTAACGCGATGCCAACAACCTATTTCTAGCATCTTCCAACTGAAGATCCCCGAATATCCTCTCACAAAAGTGGAGCCATGTCTGAACTCCGGAAATACCTTTAGTTTCATAGAAAGGCTTACCACCTAAAGCAGTGTAATTCTTGCACAAGGTCGTAAAGGTCTGAGGCGGCTGAACTTGCATGACTGCTCCTAATACTCGCTCTACAGCTGGCTCATTGCTAGGAGCTCTACCATTTTATCGCCATGTTGGGTCCAGATCCTCTCTATAACGACCCGTATTTTTAGTTATTTTAAATTATCAAATTTAATGCAATTATTAGATAAAAAATGGTTAAATAATAAAAAAATTGAACGATTTTGAATGTAAGTTATTGGATAGGAACTTGAATATAATTTTGAGATAAACAAATTTCAAAGATTTAAGCAATAACAAGTATTGAAAGGTAATGCTATGAACTGAATGTGTTACAACCAATAGCTGTATTAAATAATAAATGTTGAATTCATTGGATGTAAATAAAGTAATTGATTGATAACTAAAATTCATTTAAAATCCGATGTTGAAATTTGTTGAATATTGAATAATTAAATTGTTTAAATTCAATATTGGAAATTATTTGAATAATTGAACCCTGAAGTTAATATGATTGAAAATGGTATCGAAAGTTGATGTAAATTTTATTTAAACAACAATGAAGATTTTTAACATTTAAAATTGGACTTAAAAGTGAATAATTAGAAATTAGAAATTTTATATTATAATCGAGACTTTAAAATAGCGATCTAGAGCACAGTCTCGGATTTCGTCGAAACCAGTTCTATTGGATCCGTAATAGTGATTATTACCGGATTTCAAATTTAGTAGTGTTTGGAGTTATCGTTTGGTCGTACGGTATAGAAACATGTTGAATTTAATATCGAAAATTTAATATTTTAATTCGATTCAAAAAGTTATCTTCCACAAACAATTGAATTAGGCCATGAAACATATTCCATTGTGTTCAGAATAGGGGTAAAACATTATAAACGCCTGACGACACGCTTCGTTTGGAGTTCGTCTGGAAAATATGTGAAAAGTCAAAATAATAATAAAATAATATGTCTGCACGTTTATAAATACGCTTGCACATTAACCTAACCCTAACTCCCTATTGCCACCGTTTCTTATTATCAATGGCTGAAACGCTCCCATTTTCCTCCTCTGATTTCTCTTTATTCATCGACATTTACACTTCGATCTCTACACGAAAGTTGGAGAGCACGTCGAGGGCTACGCATCTATATGGTTGAGATCGTCAATTTCTTCACGTAGGTGGCAGATCTGGCCAAGTATGTAGTATGTTCGTGCACGTTTTCCCAAGGCATGGGGAGGCCTAGCTTCTTGGGGTTGCGATCGAAGGCGGAGCGTGCGTGGGGCCTTCGAATGGCAGTCTCTGATCGGCTTCTAGTTCGTCGAAGGTGGGACGACGAGCGATTGAACGAGGGGACTTTGGGTTATTGCGTGCATTCGTATCCTGGTATTAATGAACGGGGAAGAAGCTAAGGAATGCGACCTTGATTGCAGGTGGAATAATCAACGACCAGATTGCTCTTAGGTTAAAAAAATTAAAAAGAAATTAGTAATTTAATTATATATTAAATCTTATAAACTTGTAAATATCATATTTTGGTCATACGAGGTCGGAATTGGACGAAACAAGCGGCATTGGAATCGTGGCGACGAGCACTACATCATGGAACTTATTTGGGGATATTTGGAGCAAGTTAAAATTTTAAAACAAATTGAACGTCGTTCGATTTGATTTAAAATTGAAAACTCAAGGTGAGTGTTTTATAAAGCTCACAAGTACTAGAATATTTTCATGCTAGTTGAATTTGAAATTATGAAGTGATATGAATTTATTGGTCGTTGTTTGAAAAATTTAGTTTCCATTTGAATTATTTGATAAAAATCAAAATTAACAGTAAGATTTGAAAGTGAAATTGAATTGCCAGTAAATTACCCAATAGTAATAACTATGAAACTATTGTGAATTTTCTTGTCTATTTGTATGGTTGATTGTGAAGGATCCAAATTGGTTGATATTTGGATGTTTGGATGTTTATTTGTTTATATATATCTTGTTATCACCCTGTATATTATTTGCAGTACACAAACTGTAAATTGAATAATTTCGAATGAATTAAGAAATAGGTTGAAACGATATATACCTATGACATTGTGATTTGGATTGAAATGATATATATCCATCCCGGAAATTAAATTGAAATAACTGATCACTTGGCCATAGGATAGACAATTACATACGGACGCTGGATTGGTTAAATTAAATGATTTTGAAAATCTTAGATTTGAAATTATTTAATGGTTTTGATTTAAAAGAAACAAAAATCAAATTTATAGAAATCGAATTAATCATAAATTCGAGCTTGAAATGTTGAAATAAAATTTTGGTTAAAAGAAATTGTTAAATAATTGAAGTTGAGATTTTGAAGTTAAAATCAAAATACGATTGAATTTCGTAAATTGATTTGTTTTAAAAGATTGGATTTTTATTCGGACTTTGGATTATTTCCAAATAAAAGTGTTATAAAATGATTTTTTCGAAATTGAGCTCAGAATTGAATTTTATGTGAAAATTGGAGTTTAAATTGAATATTGAAGGTAAATTTGATTAAGTATTTTAAATATTTTTGAAAATCAAACTCGAACTTATATAGATCGAAATAATTTAAATTGAGAATCAAATTGAAATTAATTCAAATTGGAATTGAACTGAATTGATTAGAATTGAGACCGAAATTGAATTAATTGGAAACAGAATTGGAATTGATTTGAATATATACTGGAATCGAAGTTAATTCGAACTGAAATTAGAATAAATCAATAAATCAAAATAGATAATTGAATGGATTTGAATTGAGAAGATTTGGAAACTGAATCAGTTTGACTTTGAAACTATTTTCAAATAAATTATTTTAGTATAAACTGTTTTAAATCTATATTCTTTAAAATATTCACAAATTATTTACTATATAAACCATTTTAATACTCAAACTATTTTATATTAAACTAATTTAACCATTTAAACTATTTTTAACTATTTTATCAATTTAAACTATTTTTAACTATTTTAATTATTTAAACTATTTTAAACTATTCAAGCTATTTTTCAAAAATTCAAACTAGTCAGTAGTGGAATGTTTATTTTTAAATCATGGATTTAAATACGAATTGGTTTAAATTGAAGTTATAACCTGAATTGAAATTTTAAACAATTTGGAAGCAAAATCATGATATTAAGGCGAAATGACTTTGCGCTGAAATAGTATATTTTGAGTAAATGTGATGACTTCGAAATGGACTTGATGTTGAAGAAAATATGATATTTTAATATCAAGTATGAACTGTTTCGAAATATTAAAGTACCAACCGGCGTGTAAAATGACGTTTGGTTGTTAAAGAGACCGGGCCGGATATGGGCATACTCTTTGTCGATACCGGAACCACTTTAACAACTGTGTACGCGGAGGAGACTCCAGAACGAAGTGGTTGGATTTGGTGTCGTTTGCTGGAGTTGAAGAAAGAGAACGATGATGGATAGACCCCGGCACTTGTACCAATTTGAAATAACTAAAACAAGACGGCTTGACTGGGCCAAGTGGGCTAATTACCCCGTGCGGACATCTGTTCTTCGATTTTCTTGGACTCGGTCCATATTATTACTCTTTTTGTTGGTTTCGATTGGTGCACCTTGATTTGGGATAGCCTCCTTTTGACTCGATGTGGGATGGATGGACGTGTTGGGCGGTCATGGCTATGATGCGTTACCACCAGCCCTGCGACCCAAACTGGTAGTATCCTACCTTCGGCATTGCCTCACATGCCTTATCATACTTTTATCCCTAAACGATACTCCTACGATTTTGGTTTAGTGTTTTCGTATTACGGCGCATCCCTATTCCCCTACCGTTTGACTGGTGTTTTATATGCAAACTATACGACAATGCTTAAAAACGCATTAAGGGGGATCAATGTAAAGCCTTAACGCTAAGAAAAATATTTACCTTATTGATTAGACATTATATATGTAGCGTATTCTACTACATATAAATATTTTGACGGATCCTTAAGAGATGGAAAATCCTGTAACATCTCTTGAGTTATTGCACGCACATTATACACTAGATAGGAGATGTGAAAACCAGTAAACATCTCTGATGCCTTGACACTCGTATTTTATGCGATATCGATTTGACTCACATAGGAATATTTTAGTCCTGACTCGAATGTTTTGTCTTTTCATTACGCTCGGGTCAGTCCTAAATGTTTCAGCTTATTGAAGACTTACTCTAGAGGACGAAGACAAAGATTTGGTATATTATTACTATTAGTAATTCCTGCATCATGTTTTATGCTGCATTATTTATTCAATCCTGATGTGTATATAACTCTGAAAAATGTTGTATAGATTAGAATCAAATGTATTGTATAAACAGCTTCATGAACCGTGTATTTGATTATTATATTTTATCGTTCCGCTGCGAGATTCTGTGTTTGTTTTCCTCTTCTTTTCTCTTATTTTTCTTATTTAACCCCTCAAGATTCGTATTTCCGTTCACTATAAGTTGGACACGTGTGATTTATTGTCTACTCAAAGTGAACGAAGATACGGGCCTTTACAGTTAGGTTCAGAGCTTTGGTTTAGCGATAACCTTAGCTTTATGGGGTAACTCATTAGGGATAGTGTCAATATTACCCTAGAATGAGTTTGAGTGTATTAATAGATATGAGCGTGTATTTGTTAGTGAATATAAAAATTGTTTTATATCGTGTTGGTTGATTTGTTGACTGGCTTATGGATTTTGGTCAAAACGAGTAATTAACGTTATTGATAGGGATCTCTAAACACTTGAACATACCAACTCGACATAATATTGTTTTGAAATGGGGTAAATGAAATAATTTTACACTGATTATATTTTGTATATAAAGGAATAATTTTCAGAAATTATTATGGTATATATATAGTGTGAGTAGGTTGTTAGAAATGATAATATTGATCATTATCGTTTATTAATTGATTAGTCAATATTCCTAAACTATTGGCTATTGTATGGTTATAAGAAAATGAAATTGTATAAATGTGATTTATAAGATATAATTTGCAAGTAAAATGAATATAAAATTGAGAATTTGAGAAATTTAAATTTCGATGTTTCTAAAAGGGTTTTCAAGGTTTGGAAAATAAAATTAGTATTGTTTAAAAGTATATTCAAATACAAATTGTTTTCAAAGTTTTGGAAAAGTATAGTGATATTAGTTGAAAAAAAATTTATGAATTTTTTTTAAAAAGGGATTTTAAAAGAAATGATTCAGTACTCCCCTCTTTTGTCGCTGGGAAATAATTTCGGTGCTGACTGTGCAGCATCATCGACGTTCATTTTTGAGTCTCAAAGTAGGGGAGACTTCTGAGAAGCTTTGCTTTGAAATTATTTTGATAAACGGATTTTGGTTTAAACTCCAAAAGTATGATTTGATATAAAAGATATTGGTATACATACTTATTTCAAATGATTTGAAATGTACCGGGCATTTAAAAATTTTAAGTTCTTTAACTCAAAATCTTCAAATTATTTGAATAAAATGAAATATTTGAATAACCAAAGCTTATAAATAAGAGAATTAAGAAATCTAAGCTATAAATGTTTTGAGAAGCTTTAGAGTTGAAGTTTGCAACTCTTAAATTGAAAGTAAATAAAATTTAAACAAGTTAAAATAGTGAGCATTCTAATCAAGTAAAATGAATCAAATTAATTTGTATAATGCCAAATTGCATTTTAATAACATATAATAAGACTTACCAAATGTTAAAAAGTTAAAATATGACTTGGATATGTAATGGGATGTTATACAAGTAAACAAAACTTAAAAGTAATTGAAACATATATAAATGGAAATTTAGTTGTAATAGTAAATGTTATATACTTAATTAGTATATTATGAAATGATCAATGACTAAATGGAATAAGTAAGTGGAACTTAAGAAGGTAGAAAAATGAACCAAATAATATCTTTGTGAACTGGTTATAAAATCAAATATAAATTTGCAAAGAGATTGTGAAATTGAATTTGTAACTTTTGAGATAACTATAAACTTAGATAAAGTCACATATAAGAAGTCGGACTTTTATAGAATGATTATAAACTAAGATGATGATTAATAGAATGTTTCACAAATAAATTTGTTATTAAATAAAATTATGAAAATGAGCAAATGTAAACAAAGGAATTTTGTATAACTAAGAATCAATTGGAAATAAATACGTGTTGTACGTATATTATTTTATTCACATAACGATTTGATCCAGATTCGAGCACAGAATTTCGAGATAATTTATATCGATCCGAGTTAGGATTATTCACTCGATTCTCGACGGCGAACACTGGATATGGATTTTTGATTGATTCTGGAATTCTCTATCATAGTATATGGATATGCAAGGAGAATAAAGGTTTCTGATCAAGGAACCAGATCTGAGTTCTCACTAGAGAGTCGTGTGAACAATACTAGTTCAGAAGTGAAATTGTGTGATCGTGTGAGCGATCAGATTTGATATTGCATACAGATGATATATGTACATCGTACGGGCTTACGTAAAACAAATCCTGGAAATTGAAAATGCAGAATATAAATTGATTCTAAATTATACGATTGGATATCATAGGTAAATAAGATGTAGGTATTTGAAATCAAGAAAATTTGGATGGCCTGACAAAAAGGTACATGTTTATTTTGTCATCTGATTTGATGGTTTTATGATTGAGCCACTTGGCCTTTTGTTTTCTTTTATTGGTTTGGGGCCCGTAGTGGCGTTTTGTAGTTATTCCGATCGAGCCGCGCAAAGGAGAGACTGCCAAAATTTTCCATAAATCCGGGTGTTATAAAATTTTTGAAGTTTTAAAAATTTTATAACTTGTTTTGATAACAAACTTGTATTTTCCATAAGCCGGTCGGAGTAGCGTAGTTGAAATGTAGTAATGGTATTATAAATAGAATTTTATGGTTTTATAAGTTGATAATTTTGACTAAAATATCTCAAACGTTAAATTCTTTACTTAACCTCTTTTCGGGGATGAAATGTTTTAAGTGGGGGAGATTGTAACGATCCGTATTTTTAGTTATTTTAAATTATTAAATTTAATGTAATTATTAGATAAAAAGGTTAAATAATAAAAAAAATTGAACGATTTTGAATGTAAGTTATTGGATAGGAACTTGAATAAAATTTTGAGATGAACAAATTTCGAAGATTTAAGCAATAACAAGTATTGAAAGGTAATGCTATGAATTGAATGTGTTACAATCAATAGCTGGATTAAATAATAAATGCTGAATTCATTAGATGTAAATAAAGTAATTGATTGACAACTTAAATTAATTTGAAATCTGATGTTGAAATTTGTTGAATATTGAACAATTAAATTGTTTAAATTCAATATTGGAAATTATTTGAATAATTGAATTCAGATGTTAATATGATTGAAAATGACATCGAAAGTATATGTAAATTTTATTTAAACGATAATGAAGATTTTTAATATTTAAAATTGGATTTAAAAGTGAATAATTAGAAATTAGAAATTTTATATTATAATTGAGACGTTAAAATAGCGATTCAGGGCACGGTCTTGAATTTCGATGAAACCGGTTCCATTGGATCCATAATAGTGGATTATTACCGGATTTCAAATTTCATAGTGTCTGGAGTTATCATTTGGTCGTACAGTATAGAAACGCGTTGAATTTAATATCAAAAATTTAATATTTTAATTCGATTTAAAACGCTATCTTCTACATACGATCGAATTAGGCCCTGAAACATATTCCATTGTGTTCGGAATATGAATAAAACATTATAAATGCCTGGCGGCACGCTTCATTTGGAGTTCGTCCGGAAAATATGTGAAAAGTCAAAATAATAACAAAATAATATGTTTGCACGTTTATAAATACGCTTGCACAGCAACCTAACTCTAACTCCCTATTGCCGCCGTTTCTTATTATCAATGGCCGAAACGCTTCCATTTTCCTCCTCTGATTTCTCTTTATTCATCGACATTTACACTTTGATCTCTACACGAAAGTTGGAGAGCACGTCGAGGGCTACGCATCTATACGGTTGAGATAATCAATTTCTTCACGTAGAGGGCCAGATCCGGCTGAGTATGCAGTACGTTCGTGCATGTTTTCCCAAGGCATGGGGAGGCCGAGCTTCTTGGGGTTGCGATCGAAGGCGGAGCGTGCGTGGGGCCTTCGAATGGCAGTCTCTGATCGGCTTCTAGTTCATCGAAGGTGGGACGGCGAGCGATTGAACGCGGGGACTCTGTGTTATAGCGTGTGTTCGTATCCTAGCAATAGCGAATGGGGAAGAAGCTGAGGAATGCGGCCTTGATTGCAAGTTGAATACTCAACGGCCAAATTGCACTTAGTAAATAAAATTAAAAAAAATTAGTAATTTAATTATATATTAAATCTTATAAACTTGTAAATATCATATTTTGGTCATACGAGGTTGGATTGGGTGAAACAAGCGGTGTTGGAATCATGGCGACAACACTACGTTATGGAACTGATTTGGGGATGTTTGGAGCTAGTTAAAATTTTAGGTTAAATCGAACGTCGTTCGATTTGATTTAAAATTGAAAACTCAAGGTGAGTGTTTTATAATGCTCACAAGTACTAGAATATTTTCATGCTAGTTGAATTTGAAATTATGAAGTGATATGAATTTATTGGTCGTTGTTTGACAAATTTAGTTTCCATTTGAATTAATTGATAAAAATCAAAATTGACAGTTAGATTTGAAAGTGAAATTGAATTTCCAGTAAATTACCCAATAGTAATAACTATGAAACTATTGTGAATTTTCTTGTCTATTTGTATGATTGATTGTGATGGATGCAAAATGGTTGATATTTGGATGTTTATTTGTTTATATATATACTGTTAGCACCCTGTATATTATTTACAGTATACAAACTGTAAATTGAATTATTTCGAATGAATTAAGAAATGGGTTGAAACGATATATACCTATGACATTGTGATTTGGATTGAAATGATATATATCCATCCCGGAAATTAAATTGAAAGAACTGATCACTTGGCCATAGGATAGACAATTATATTCGGACACCGGATTGGTTAAATTAAATAATTTTGAAAATCTTAGATTTGAAATTATTTAAGGGCTTTGATTTAAAAGAAACAAAAATCAAATTTATAGAAATCGAATTAATCACAAATTTGAGCTTGAAATGTTGAAATAAAATTTTGGTTAAAAGAAATTGTTAAATAATTGAAGTTGAGATTTTGAAGTTAAAATCAAAATATGATTGAATTTCGTAAATTTATTTGTTTTAAAAGATTGAATTTTTATTCAGACTTTGGATTATTTCCAAATAAAAGTGTTATAAAACGATATTTCAAAATTAAGCTCAGAATTGAATTTTATGTGAAAATTGGATTTTAAATTGAATATTGAAGGTAAATTTGATTAAGTATTTTAAATATTTTTGACAATCAAACTCGAACTTATATAGATTGAAATAATTTAAATTGAGAATTGAATTGAAATTAATTCAAATTGAATTTGAGTTGAATTGATTGGAATTGAGACCGAAATTGAATTAATTGGAAACAGAATTGGAATTGATTTGAATATAAAGTGGAATCGAAGTTAATTCGAACTGAAATTAGAATTGAATCGATAAATCGAAATGGAAAATTGAATGGATTTGAATTGAGAAGATTTGGAAATTGAATCATTTTGACTTTGAAACTATTTTCAGATAAATTATTTTAGTATAAACTGTTTTAAATCTATATTCTTTAAAATATTCAAATTATTTTGATTTTCCAAATTATTTACTATATAAGCCATTTTAATACTCAAATTATTTTATATTAAACTAATTTAACCATTTAAACTATTTTTAACTATTTTAACAATTTAAACTATTTTTAACTATTTTAATTATTTAAACTATTTTAAACTATTCAAGCTATTTTTCAAAAATTCAAACTGGTCAGGAGTGGAATGTTTATTTTTAAATCATGGATTTAAATACGAATTGGGTTAAATTGAAGTTATAACCTGAATTGAAATTCGAAACAATTTTGGAAGCAAAATCATGATATTTAGGCAAAATGATTTTGAGCTGAAATAGTATATTTTGAGTAAATGTGATGACTTCGAAATGGACTAGATGTTGAAGAAAATATGATATTTTGATATCATGTATGAACTGTTTTCGAAATATAAAAGTACCAACCGGTGTGTAAAACAACTTTTGGTTGTTAACGAGACCGGGGCCGGATATGTGCATACTCTCTGTCAATACCGGAACCACTTTAACAACTGTGTACACGGAGGAGACTCCAGAACGAAGTGGTTGGATTTGGTGTCGTTTGCTGAATTTGAATAAAGAGAACGATGATGGATATACCCGGCACTTGTGCCAATTTGAAATGACTAAAACTGGACGGCTTGACAGGGCCAAGTGGGCTAATTACCCCGAGTGGACATCCGTTCTTCGATTTTCTTAGACTCGGTCCATATTATTACTCTTGTTGTTGGTTTCGATTTTTGCACCTTGATTTGGAATAGCCTCCCTTTGACTCGATTTGGGATGGATGGACACGGTGGGTGGTCATGGCTATGATGCGTTACCACCAGCCCTGCGACCCGAATTGGTAGTGTCCTACCTTCGGCATTGCCTCACGTGCCTTGTCATACTTTTATCCCTAAACTAGACTCCTACGATTTTGGTTTATTGTTGTCGTATCACGGCGCATCCCTATCCACCGACCGTTTAACTGGTGTTTTAAATGCAAACTGTACGACAATGCTTAAAAACGCCTTAAGGGGGATTAATGTAAAGCCTTAACGCTAAGAAAAATATTTATCTTATTGATTAGACATTATATATGTAGCGTATTTTACTACGTAT
The DNA here is from genome assembly GCA_030737815.1 of Allium fistulosum. NCBI lineage: Eukaryota > Viridiplantae > Streptophyta > Magnoliopsida > Asparagales > Amaryllidaceae > Allium > Allium fistulosum. The sequence goes on along the minus strand of CM060902.1, from coordinate 1,358,506,988 downwards.
AAATATTTTAACGGATCCTTAAGAGATGGAAAATCCCTTAACATCTCTTGAGTTATTGCACACACGTTATACACTGGATAGGAGATGTGAAAACCCTTAAATATCTCTGACTCCTTGACACTCGTATTTTATGCGATATCGATTTGACTCATACAAGAATATTTTAGTCTTAACTAGAGTGTTTTGTCTTTTCATTACGTTCGGATCAGTCCTGAGTGTTTCAGCTTATTGAAGACTTACTCTGGAGGACGAAGATTTGGTATATTATTACTATTAGTAATTCCTGCATCATGTTGTCTGCTACCGTATTTATTCAATCCTGATGTATATATAACTCTGATAAATGTTGTATAGATTAGAATCAAATATATTGTATAAACAGCTTCATGAACTGTGTATTTGATTATTATATTTTGTTGTTCCGCTACGAGATTCTTTGTTTGTTTTCCTCTTCTTTTCTCTTATTTTTCTTATTTAACCCCTCAATATTCGTATTTCCATTCACTATGAGTTGGACACGTGTGATTTATTGTCTACTCAAAGGGAACGAAGATACGGGGATTTACACTCCCCCTATTCTTCCTCTTGTACTCATTTTCTATAACCTAGATAAGTGACATGTATCATTAGAATACAAAGATGGGGTCAAAGATGAAAAAAGGGAAACTACAATAAAGGATCTAAAACCAGGCTTTTAGGTGAGAAAAAGGAAACGCTCTCTCAAGATTAACTCATTCTAGGGCTCTACTCATCCTATCTCTAATGAGTTGTACCCCAATCAGGCTAAGGTGTTCCCTCAACCAAAGCTCTGATACCAACTGTAACGACATGCCTTTCCGACCCCAAAGAACGACACTTAACACATGCTCGGTGTTCATGTGCCGTTGCCTAAGCATCGGAAATATAAATCGTCGTGGGGTGAAATAAAGAGTAAAATAGAAAAATTTCACAACGAAACTATAAAATAAACCATAACAGTCAAAAGTACATCATGTTACTCCTTAACAAGGAGTTATCAGAGTTACATAAAGTACTACAAATTAGCTTGGGTAGTTATAACAACCTGCCTGGGTAATCAAAAAAATTGACGCGATCAGAAGTTCCTTTCTTTGGAATGGTAGTAATATAAAGAGACTCGTAAACTGGCAGACCGCCTGCCTCCCCCCGAAAAACGGCGGCCTTGGAATCGTTAATCTTCATGACTTCAACATCGCGCTCCTCGCCAAATGGCTCTGGCGGTTCCTTACCCTGGCTCCTTCCTTTGGAAATCTTGGATTACCTCTCTCCATTATCACTCAAACCCTCACCTTGTCCTCCATGCCTCCACCGGAATCAAACCATCCCCTTTTTGGTCTGGGGTCGTATCAACCCTACCACGTGTCAAACGGCTCTTCCACGTCAGCCTGGGCAATGGGGCTAATTGCCTCTTCTGGTTGGATACATGGCATAATCAGCTTCCCCTCTCCTCCACCCTCCCCAACCTCCTCGCTCATACAACCAACTTCCTCGCCTCCACCCTTGACATTTCTATTTCGGGCCCCGATCAGCTTCTTCCTACCTCCTACTTTGACCTCGCCACCCTCTCCGAGCTTCACCTTGTCACCTCTATTCTCCGTAACATCCACCTAAACCCCCGGCCTGACTCCTTCACCTGGGCCCCTAACCCATCAACCGGCTTCTCCGTTGCCTCCTGCTATGCTCACCTAAACAACCCCGGACGTCTCTTCACCTTCCCCAGACTTTGGAAGTGCAGGATCCAGCCCTGCTTCGCTTTCCTGCAATGGTGCCTTATTCACGAGCGAATCAACACAAGAGACAGGCTCCTTCGCCATAACATCAACGTCGACCCCAGCTGTGCCTTATGCTCTACCTCACCAGAAAGTCTACAACATCTATTCTTTGAATGCGATTTTGCTGTCAGGGTCTGGGCGGCTTCGACGGTTCACATTCTTGGGCATATCCCCACGTTCAACTCGTTTTTCGACCACTGGCAGAACAACCCCCCCAGTTATCACTTTGATCTAATTGTAGCTATTTTCAGTTGGTGCATCTGGATCGAGCGTAATGCACGTGTATTCTGCAAGCCCACATCCAACTTCGAAGGAACTTGTAGACGTATTATTCACTATTTCTCATCTATTTCAGGTCGAAGCTTCTCCGCACCATTCAGACTGAGATTACCATACCCCAGCTCTCCACCAGCCAAATCCTCGGGCAGCACTTCAGCAATTCCTCCTGGCAGGCATTGAGGGCATCACCAACTGCTATATAGCTCTAGTCTTTTTTCTATTCTGTTGTTCACAATATGTATTTTGTATATAAAACTCTGTCTCTCATCGACTATCTTGCGGTTCCTTACTACATTTTGGCCAGCGATCAGGCTTGCTGATCGCACTACTTAACTATTTATATGATATTTAATCGGCTGTGTAGTTCCACGCTACACAACCGTGTCGCTCAAAAAAAAAAGTTATAACAACCTGCCTTTACATATGCTGAAAAAAATACACTTACGCAAACAAGATAGTACAGTGGAACAAATGACAAAGAAGATGAAAGCCTCCTACTCGGACACCATATTCAAAAGAGCCCAACAAGAAGCCTGCTACTCTTGGACTACTCAAATAAAAAGAGTATCCGAGAGTTTAGGGAAAGCAAACAACTCAGGTCAGACAATATGTTTGGTATGAGTAAAACTTTTTAATCAAACAACTCAGGTGTGAAATTAAACATAAACATGTGAAACCACACCGCTGAACATGGAACGGTTTTACCCTTACATAAATCAACATCCAAACGTAAAGAATTGATAACTAATTAAGCACCATGAAGAGTGGTTGACACTTCCCAATGCAAATAAGGGAATAAATTTGAAGGTTCAAATCAAATAAGAAAAGGAAAATCTCCAATAAATGACTAGGAATGTGCACCACCCTTGAAGTATACCTCTAGTAATATACTCATAAGAAGCTCATATACTCTATGACACTTCTCAAACAATACCATGCCGGACCTCGCCAAACCATACCAAGTATCTGAATATTTCACATCTAATAGCACTACCGAATCCAATCTAGATGAGATGTGAAAGTACCTAGGAGCAACCCCACATAGCTTGGCTTCCTCTCGCGCTTTGGATTTAGTCATTTTCGACATAGGATGTCAATGCTCGATGGAGCAACACATCATCTTAGAATGATGATAATAAAGAAGCTGAAGTAACCTATAGCTGAGAAACTAACTATCGAGGATATAAAACGATCGTATATGGAATTAAGTTTTGTATACTTATCACCACTTGTCGAATTCAAACTAGTACTATTTCGTGTTTAACAATAATACCGGCACTACAAGAAAATTAGCTTTTGGTTGCAAAAATTGGTGGCGTTTGAATGTAAATGCAACTAATAGTATTTCACCTTATTGTATAAATGTAACAAAAAGTATTTCACTTCCCGCCTTTATAAAAAAAATTCGCTTTTGTCCAAATAAACGTAAACCAAAAGATTACCACCTTGTTATTCCTTTGCTACTTAGAATCATTCAACTCTTTCCTACAAAATAAGCAACCCTAAATCAAATACGTTTCCCAGTTCAAATTTGTAATGCTCAGCCGTTCCAATCCATGATAAGAAGGCGACTTCTAGAAGCGACAAGGCTGCCTCCGATTCCCATTCGAAAGAATCTCAAATGATCCGTATTTACCATAGTAATCTCTTCTCGAGCTTCCTTCTTCTTTATTTACTTCTAATCTCTACTCGAATGATCTATATTGTTGAATTCGTTATTGAATGGGGAGGGGTACAGTTGTCTTTGCGTGTTGGATGGATATTCAAGCGGAGTAAGGTCGGTTGTGGCAGGGAGAGGAGATGATGATGATGGGTTGTAGGTTTGTAGTGAATGTTTGAATGGTGGTGTTCGGGTTTGGCGGGTTCGGGTGGGATCTGATAAGAAATTGTATAGGTAAGTAATTTTTCCTCTATATATATGAAAGCAGCTTATTTCATGGATTGTTGGATTTGAACTGTGTTATCGACCCTATAACATGTTTCACATGTAGAAAATTCGTGGATTGTGGATATTTATTATCAAACTTTTTAATTTTTGAGATCTATTTAAGCTTTCTCATCAAATTTGAGGCTGTTTTGTGGTTGTATTGCATAGACATTGATAAAAACCATTTCTGTACCCAAGATCTATGATATTTAATGAAGAATTACTAGGCATGCTAAATCCAGAATTTCTATTTATTTATTTATTTGTATGTTACTGGATCGATGCATTTGGTACATATAAGCATGTAGTTTCAACTTTGTCTGAATATCAAGACTTATCGAATTGCATAAAAATTATTTCAAGTTGCATAACAATCTACTTTGATGACATATTTTATAATTTATAATGTGAATTTATTAGTACATATTGTAATGGTTAGGGAAACACTAAATTGTTTGAGACTGAAACTAATTACGTGTAACTGTAACTCTATATGTTTCTTTACTGTTGAGGCTTATTTTAATATATGATGGTGTTGTATAATGTTTTGGCTTTATATTTGGTAGCATTGTGAAAATGAGTTAAACTAGTCATATTGTTTTTTACTTATATCCTAAACTAGCATACGAATTGAGAAATTCTCACCATTATAATATATTTTTCTTTAAATTGAAAGATATTAAATTATAATCCATAAACATTCAAAAATGTTTGTCTGTACTTATTACAGTTTTATAATTGAAGCATTCTTCAGCGTTTGGAAGTAGTTGAATTGGTAACAGGTCAGTCAAGGGCAAGACTTGAGAAAGGTTAATGTTCTCTCCTTAAACTGTATATAACCCATCTATTTATAGTTTGTATGAGTTTGTTATTTCATCATGTTTAGTGAAAATTTTAGAGTCATACTGGTGAGTACAGCAAATTTTCGTTGTTCGAATAATTAAGTGGTTTCATACTTACAGTCTTTCTAGATTTTTGCTTTATTGTGTACTATTATAGAGGTGATAATTATGCCTAGTTTCAACTGATAACAACAAAGAATACAAAGTATAGTGTTTCAGCCAAATCTAAAAATCACATAGCATAAATATTATCATTGCAAGCAACTATATTTTAAGTTAATAGTCTTCTTTTGATCATTTGTATCTCTGGCCAGCATGTGTACATGGACATATATGTCGTTTTAAAAGATGAAATCGAAGACTGCTTGTTGAAATATGATGGTTGGTTTAGCGTGGAATAATTTTAGCCTGGTTAAGTTGTGATTCACGGTTTGCATTTGAATTTTGGATTTCGAGTACAGTTTCTATTTGAATTTTTAAAATGAAAGTGTGTTTTCTAAATGGGTTTGAAGTAATATATTGGTGATAATCAGGAGTGACCATGATGCGCATTATAGATAACGTGCAACATATTTTGAGAAAGAAAATGAAAACTTAGTGCGTGTAATATGGTAGTTGAAGTTTATCAAATTGATTTCAAGTGTCTAAACCTTTAGTTCTGGAGATATATGTAGGATCATTCAGGGGATGTTGATGCAGTTAGCTGAAACAAGAGGTGTTGATGATTGTTTCGGGTTGCTGATTTGTGGGGATGGTGATTTGGTTTTGTTGTTTAATGGTGTGAAAGGGTTGCAGTGATGCAGCATTGTTTCAATAGATTTGAGGAAGAGTTGAAGTGAACTGTAGGATATGGTGAGGAGATGCAGGGAGGAATGTTTCAGTGTTGTAGAGGTGCAGATGGTCGCAGAGGCAGTGAGGTGAATGTTTGGTTCTAGTGAAAGTGCAGGTTGCTGGGCATGAGGACTTATGAGGTTGGTGATTTTGGTGAACAGAAGTGATTGGTTATTGTGATAGGAGATTGGAACCAGGTGATGGTGATTGTGTATTGAGTTGGAGGAGTTTACAGCGAGCTGGTGGAGTGTTTGTGTAAATAATTGCTAGATGTTTTCATGTTGTGGTTTCAACCATGGTTCAAGGTTCCGGCCGGCATGCCGAAACCCCGGCGCCGAAACCCCGGTCATTTCGGTCCGGTTTCGGCGATGACCGAGCCGGAATTGGCCTTGAAATCCGTTTTGGGTAAACAATAGAAAAAAGGAGAAAAAAACTTATGAGTATAGAACCTGCGAGGAGAGAGAGGGTGAAAGGGAGAAGGCCACATTGAGAAAGTAGGGAGACGCAGCAAGGAGGAAGACGCAAATTGATTTGGGGATTTTTAATGAACCAAGACAACAAATGGTTGGGTTATTTCCACTTTCTTAGGTTGGGCCGGATCTTAAAAATTATTAGTTATTTTAAGTGGGCAAGGAACCATGAGTTGAAAATATAAATTAACTAGTATATATATATATATATTATAATAAAATAAACTATATTTATGATTATTTAGTATTGAATTATGATAAATAATTTGTATAAATTTTATGTGAAGCTTTATTTTTTTTATGTATAAAGTTCAAGTTGTTTATATGAATAAATTGTATTAATTAACATATTTATTAAAAAGTGGAAATTAGTCATAAGGGCCTCTTTAGCAAGTGCAATTAGTTTCTAGGACACATAACTGAAATAATTATTTTTAAGGACAAAATGTAAAATAATTAGTTTTTAAGGCCTAAAAACCTATGAAATTATGTCCTTGAAAGTAATTGGACTGCTGACTTTGTCCTTAAAAATAATTATTCTGCTGACTTTGGCCTTGAAATTAATTTCTGTGGATGTGTGTCCTAGAAACTAATTGGACTGCAAAGTTTGTCCTCATAGTGAAATGCCCCTATTAAAAAATATACCAGAATTCACAAAACATAATTAAAGAGAAACTTTCAAAATTTCCGAAACGGAACTGAAATTTTCGATTTATCGATGACCGGAACGAAAAAAAGGAATTTTGAACCTTGGTTTCAACCATAGCAGAATAATAAAGAAAATGAGAAAGGGTACAGGAAAATTTTATACTTTCGTACAGAATTAAGCATTTACTTGATCTGTATATGTCTGTGTAGATGAATTTAGTGGAGTGGTTCAAAACAATGGTGTGCAGCAGGAGAACTCATGAACTAATGGATCCAAATCTAGACCTAAAACCCACAGCAAGAATTTTTAAATGCATTCATGTGTGGGAACAAATAAAAAAGAGAAAGATGGGGATTGGTGATTATGTAGCAGATTCATGTTCATTTCCAAAAAATTACAAGCAAGAAAGGAAAATAAAGGAGTTGCAGACAATGGAGATAAAAGTGAGGATTGATTATGAAGGATGTGAACATAAAGTGAGGAATGCAGTCGAAGGCATGTAAGGTATATTACTCTTCAATTTTCTTTTTTTATATTGCTTCTTTATGTTTAGCCATTCATAGTTATCTGTTTAAGGTATTATCTTATACTGCTATATGCTGTTGGCACAGAATTTTTTTACTCGTGAAAAGCAATAGCCAAAATTAATACACGGTATATTTTCAATTCAAAGATGTTATAAGGGTGTAGCAGAACATATCAGACCAGTTGGTTAAGTAATAATTAAGTCTGAAGAAAAGTTCGAAGAGTTTGAAGAATATTGACACTTGATTGAGTTTGACTTGGATCAATTTACATAAATATTCACCAAGTATATCAACATGGAATCACAAACCAATTGTATCTGGACAACAACATGTCACTCTCTCTATGTCTCTCTCTCTTTCTCTCCATATACGTTTGTATGTGTAAAATTCTGTTGCAACACAAATTTCCTACAAAATATCGTTCTTTTCCAATTGCTAGAACTCTATGCAATGTTGACGTGTAAGTGTTTGAAAAATATACATAAGCATGCAGTTTTTAGAAACAATTTTGTTGAAAACCTTATAACACAGAATGATAAACTGAAATTACCTAAATAAACAGTTGATCCACCTTTCCAACATATCCCTAATATTAACAATGATAGCTCTACATGTAAAAAGGAATAGTACATGTAATTGTCATGATCCTATTGTGACGACCCGACTTTTTCTCCACAAAAAGTCGTATCATCAAGAAGAAAGAAAGGGATAGAAAAGAGAAAAGAAGAGAAGAAAGAAAGAAACAACATCAGAATCTAACAGCGGAACGAATAAATTATATTAATCACATAAAATATTACATTGTATCATATACAACGACTATCAGAGTTACACAGCTTATACAACACATACTAGACAGTTATAAACACCTGTCTAGTTATTACAACTCACAATACATCTCAACAATGACTTAGAGATCAACACAGCGGAAATACAGATATCTAAATGCTGAAGCCTCCTGCTCCATTGCTCCTTTAGAATTCGTCAAAGCAAACCTGAATCCCTTGGCTACTCGTAAAAATTTGAGTACCCAAGAGTTTAATAAAACAGAAAATAAACACTTGGGTCAGACATGGGTCTGGTGTGAGTAAACGGTTTAAAGTTGTTTAACTTCAAAATCTTTTTGAAAACAAAGGTATCACGTAAGACTCCCCACAAATAAACATGGGTAAGTTTTTACCTTACGCTATCCAAAACATTTGATAGGAAATCCAGTTATATTATAATAGGATCTAGGGTTTTCAAGTAAAATACAGAAATAACTGGAATGCTTACATCTCACGTTCCAACATAGTTGGGCACAACTAATACGTACGGCACTTATTGGATTGTGGATTCCATACAATGGCAGGGCTACCGGGGTACCGCCCGTCACAGTACGTGGCCTAGATCAACGTACCGAGGATCACGCCCACTCCCCTGCAACACAAGGCCGGAACATCCCTTACTGGATAATTCCCGCATAAGAAACCCCGTGGTTGCGGCCAAACAACCACCCACACAGCCGAAATAAAAAGGGACTCTAGACAGGGGAATCTTATACTACTTGGGTGCTACCCACTAACCTTGCTGCACCTCCCCTGTTTTAGCCATTCCCGGTTGATGAGGCTTGAGGCTACGATTACCTTTAATCAGAACACATCACTTAGAATGCTCATCGTCCACCTGACGATGTGCTGAAAGCATTCAATCCATACAAGTTCGTTCCGGGTTCGAACGAAACCGAAGGCATTATCTCGTTACACTCATTTTGGAATCACCCTCAGAGTTAACGACAATAACCCTTGCACTCTAAATCTTCATCTTCACTTGATTTACGACCTATCGTTAATTTGGATCGATGTGGTATTCAGATGTCCAAATCTGGAAACCCGATCCCCGTCTCATCGAAATCCAAATCGCCATCTTTTAGGTCAAGTTGTTTAAAGGTTTAAACAATTTAATTCAATTCAATACTTTGAATTCACACAGCATTTAACAGATAAATATCACACATTTATCACAGATATATCCAATATCATATCACAGAACATCACAGCATATCATCCAATAGATATCATCCAATTTAGATATTCTATATTAACAATCAGCTATAAGCAACAATTATTAACCCTATATTATAATTAATTTAATTATCTTAAATTAAATTAATTACTTAAGAATTAATTATCTAATCTTGCTTAATCAATCATTAATTAATTACAACCTTTAATTAACTCATTAAATATTAATCATCCTTGATTAATTATTTATTAATTACATAAAGTAATTATCCTTTAATTAATTTCGCAAATTAATTATTCTTATTCATTAACAGTAATTAATCTTTAATTACTTTCATTAATTACATTTAATTAATGATCCTTAATTAATTACTTCCATTAATTGATTAATTATAATTAATTACATTGACCCTTAATTAATTACATTAATTAATTAAACTTTAATTAATCACTCCCATTAATCCACCTTAATTGATTACAAACAGTAATTATCATCCTGTAATTACTTACCTTAATTAATTAACTCCTTAATTAATTATATTAATCCTTTAATTAATTACATCAAATAATTAATCCTTAATTATTTTTGCAAAGTAATTATACTTCAATTACTACCCATTAAATAATTCCCTTTAAATTAATTACATCCTGTAATTATACATTAATTACTTATACTGAGTAATTTCACTTATCAAATCTCTTTAAGTAATTATACTTAATCAAATACCAAGTTACTATCTTTAATTAATTTACAAATTAATTAACTTAAATTAATAACATCCATTTATTATTTACAATTGAGTAATTCATTCCTTAATTACTCTTAAACAAAATTAATTAACCTTAATTACAGATTATTTATTCTTTAATTATTAATTAATAAACCTTAATTATCAATTAATATATCTTAATAAATTAATTAATCCTTAATTATTAGTTAATTAACCCTTAATTACCATTTGATTAATCCTTAATTTAATTACAAATTAATCACCCCTTAATTAATAATTAATAAAACCTAATTATTAATTTATAAAACTTAATTACAAATTAAGTACTTCTTAATTAATAATTAATAAAACCTAATTATTAATTTATAAAACTTAATTACAAATTAAGTACTTCTTAATTAATAATTAATAAAACCTAATTATTAATTTATAAAACTTAATTACAAATTAAGTACTTCTTAATTAACATTGAGTTTACCTCTAATTACTTAATTAATAAATCTTAATTACTTAATTAATTACTACTTAATTATCAATTAATTTATCTCTAACTACTTAACTTAATCTTTAATTACAAATAAATCTTTAATCATTAAAATCTTATTTATTAATCCTTTGGAGTTAATTGTCATTAACTTATCTTAAAACCCTTAATTAATCTCAAAACTTAAATAAAACATTTATTATTTAAAGAATTTATTAAGGAATGTTAAAACTTGATTCTTATTTAACTTTTAAAACTTGTTAATAGTCAAAAGTATTGACCCGAGACAAACAGGACTTGCCCGAACTAAAACCCGAGTTCTCAAATTTTTTCCCCCGAGTTTCCCTACTCTTCTTTTCAAAACTTTGTTTAAACTTTTAAAAAAAAACTGTTATACTAAATACTCACACGAGCAACTCGAAGCAACCCCGTGCCATCTCCCTTTTTCCCCGAGCTTCTCTCGCGTCTTCTCTCCTGCTTCGTTTCTTCGAGCCTCTCACGTATACATCCCGAGATCCAACCCGAGAAGCTTCCTTCTTCCCCAACATTGCAAACAACCAGATCAAAATATACTCGTGCACGTGCACCAGTGCCGGAATCACCTTCCACCTCCGATGAACTCTCCATCATGACGAACTTCAATGCAGCAACCATCTCCAATCCTCAAAATGCCATCACCAGCCTCAAATCAATATCTAGCTACCCAGTTGGATACTGGAACCAACAGTCATGGCCAAAACCCCACGAACTCACGCCTTCGACCATCAGATGACGCGCCACCACAATCGCACTACCTTCGATCATCCACGAAGCCATTACACTTGATCCCATTGAACTCGATCAACTTGAGACACTGCCACGATCCATTTTCCAGACCACACAAAATCTAGGGTTTAAACCCAATTCGATCGATCATCAATGCCTTAGTGATAAATAAATTCGTCTACCATTTTTTCCAAACTTTCTAATAATCAAACTATCTCCAGACGAAACCACGATCACCAAAAATGTTCCGATCGCCAGAAAATGCTCAGAAAACATTTTCCCGATATTCCCAAAATGCATCTTCCTTTTAATACTAAAAATTCTGATTTTCCTTTTAAAATTCATATCTTATAAAGACAATTCAATTTATATAATTGATTCATCAAATTACACCATTTGATTTTAACATTAATTAGAATGGTTACTAAATTCCTAAATTTCCAGAGGATTTTCAAACATCAGATACTTGAATCTATTTTTAGTACTTAGATTTTTAATATACTAAACCATTTTGTTTGTAACCCAAAGTTAAACAATAAACAGGTAAAGAAATTTGGAATTTAATTCTACTATTTGAAACTTGTAGTACTAAACAGAGAAGAACATGGATTCAATCAGACATGCACACATGAATAAAATCATATACACAAAATTTTACACTTATTTATACACATGCAGATCATCATCACATATTTCACATGTAATCAGATAACTGTCTACTTAAACTTTTAATTTAAATGTTTATTCTCAGGAAAATAACAGAGAATAATGTACATTCATATGCATAACAAACTCTTATGTAAACATCCATTTATATCCAATCATTCAAGTAAACATTTCATCATGTTATTATAACATTTATCAGACATATCAAACATAGTAGCAGATTTTAAAACTGTTTTTTAAAATTAGATTTACTCACCTTTTAACTAAAATGCAGAGGTGATTTAAAACTGAGATGAAGCTTGAACTTTGAAAAGGAAATCTGTTGTATTCTTCTTAAAAACTGAAATGCCTAGTTGCTTGATAAAACTGGAATTTGAAAACTGATATGCTGATGCTTTGAATTCGAATCTGAAGTTGATTAGAACTAAAGTTTGATTCTTGCTTTACTGGAACTTGAATGCTTTAAACTTTTGATTTCAGGTTGTATTTGGAAATAACCCTTTATCATAGGCTTTAGTTTGAGAAGGTTATAGGGTTTTAGTTTGATCTGGAGATTGCATTACAGGTTTGGACTTTGATATGGTTTTTGAGGAATTGTTTCCAGGTTTGAAAAAATGTTTTACAGGGTTCGAACTGGAATTTAGTTACAGGTTTTGATCTTTTGGGTTGAGAAAGGGTTTAACAGGTTTTGTTTCCTTGAGTTTTGAAAATGAGCAGATAAAAAAAGAAAAGAAGAAGGTATATGTTTGTTTATATAATGATTTATTAAAATTAGAGAAAATAGAAAGAAAAGGAATGACACTTGTCTCATACTCAACTTATTCTTTTAACATATATACTTACAAGCTCTATTATCCTAACACTTGTCATTAAGCATTTTTATTTATATTTAAAAGATTTTAAAAACTTTTATATTTATTTCTTAATTAATAAATACATTTGTACTTTAATAAATGCTTTCTAAATTTTTACATAAATACAATGTTTAAAGAAAATAGAATATAAACCAATTAAGATTTAAATAAAAACCATATAAAATATTTTAAGCTCATTTTTAAATGCTAATTTAAAAGCTTTTGTATTTATTCCTATTAAATAAATACTCTTCCCTTTCTATAAATATATTTCTTTAAAGAGAATAATACAAAAAAAATCTTATTTTTAAATAAAACTTTTATTCATATATTTTAAATTCAAACTATATTATTATTTCATTTTAAGATATATATATATATCTTTAAATTCAAATTCAAATAAATATATATATTAGATTTAAATAATCGCATTATTAACTGTCAATAATTATCCTATTTAAAACTAATTTAAATATACAAATATATATACACATTTAAACAATACTTATTAAATTTGAAATAATATGTCTATTTAAAATCTATTTATATCTATATTTAAAAACAACTCAATATTAAATTGTTTGAAAACAACAACATTTACCAATATTTAATAATTAATTTAAAAGATTATCTCATTTTAAATTCTCTGAAATCCCGGGATATCACACCTATGGATAGGTACATTAAAACAATTCAATATTTACTTAAACTGACATTTTCTGTTCATAATTAATTACCATAAAAATAACAAGACTGTGTGCTTAAAATATATGCAGACAAGTCGTGTTTAATTAATGGCTATATGCCCAATTTCGAGAATACATATTTGCCTGTACACTTTGTGTGATAACCCGGATTTTGAACTATCTGTTAATTTGATAATTAACTGATTGTTACTATTAAGATGCTAATTTTATCTAGTGGAATAAATCTGTCACATCCTGAAATTTTCGACTTTCGAAAATTCGACATCGATACTCACTTTATCGACTGCCGAGAAATCGAGTGCCGGAAACTCCAATAGTGATGGTTTAAGAAGAAGAAAAAGGTAGGAGAAGAAGATAGAAGAAAAAGAGAAGAAGAACAACAAAACAACAACAGATACAGAACAGAGACAATATCAGAATCTCACATATCGCAGCGGAACAATATATAATAGATAAACACTAGCCTTTTAAAACAAAGAATTATATCAGTTTTTATACATACATCAATCAGAGTCATATACAACAATGGACAGTTATATAACTTGTCCTCATATAGAATACACAGCGGAATAAATACTATCAGATACAAATACTACGTCTCGTCGTCCAGCTTATCTCCAAAGCTCCAGAATATCCAGATAACCTGATAATCTAACTCTAGACTGCCCGTGTGGAAATTGGTGGGCACCCAGAGTTTAGAAGGGAACAATAAACTCCGAGTCAGTCATGGTGACTGGTGTGAGATCGTAAAACAGTTATTCTTTAAAATAATCAACAGAAAATTTTTAAAGTAAATTCGCAGTGCTTTTCGGAAAATGAGACTACCATAAGACCTCCCACCACACACACAATGCAAACGCAGACTTGGAGGAGATTTCTTCTTATGATAGTCAAAGATGCTTGATACGCAAAATCAAATCATTTTTGATATTATTATTAGTGCATAGTGTAGAAAACCTTTCGAAAGTATAATATTAATCTTAGCCAGCATAGGCATTCCGCACTTATGCCTACTATAGCTACCATCCAAACAGTGGTGACCACCATAAGTGAATGATAGTTTCTACAACTAAAACCGTACAAGATCGTATTGTTTCTTTGGATTTCCAACAAATGGCCAGGCTAAGGAACTTCCTATCCACGATGGGTACGTCCCTGGAATAGACGACCCGAGAACCTAACCGGATCTCTGCCAACACAAGGCCGGGTTACCTCTGCAAAAATAGGTAACTACTGACACGCGTATGCCATCCCCCGATCGTCACCGATCTTCCCGAGGATCCCCGATTCGCAACAAACCACAAAGAAATAAATTTTGCAGCAACCACAGAGGTTAAGTATCTGGGCTCCATACCATGATACCACCTTTATCCAGAAGGAATGACATACACTAAGGGGCGCTACTCCCTAGAACCTTGCCGCATTCTTCCTGTTTCGACCATTTCCGGGGTGTGAGGCTCGACGAAGTCTCGTCCACAAAGCTACGCTTTCTCAAAAAGCCCTGCTTCGGGTCAAACAAAATGATCAACCTATGATCACGAAGATATAAGATCAAACAAATGATCATATCGCAAATGATCAAACACTGATCATTTCACAGCAACACTCAGTATGCCACGTTACCAAATTGGGATATATCGCTGATAAATTTCAACTACATAACCTCTGAGCTCGTACGTCTCAGAGAAGGGTGTTAAGCTAAGAGAATAAATTCTCCGCCACCAACAGAAATGTATTTGAAAGAAATCAGCTTTATATCTCAAATTGTAACGTCAGACACACAATCCATATAAGTCTGTTCCGGGATTGAACAGAACCGAAGGCACTTCTCACGAAGCCCTTGCATTTCCGGATAAATTTCTAATCACGTCCAGACTTCCCGTCACTAAGGGTGATAAAACCTCTAAATCGGAGATCAGCCGATGTAGAGTAACTCGACGGTAATCCTTCCGTTTTCAAAAATATCCGGTCTTCAACACCGGTCTTCGAATGCAATTCATACGACGTATCACATATTCGGAATGGGTTATACGACCCCATGGTCCTTTCCCGGTTAATCCGAATAGTGAGCGATTATTCAAAAATAAGTGTGGCATTCAAATTCATCCAATCACAACAAATACCTATCTAAAGGTAATTATTGATAGTCGGTTATTTAACTATCAATAAAGATGCGCAACATCATCAGATTCCAAATAATTTTCCCAAATTATTTTATCTTCCAAAATATCTTTTACTAGATATAAAATTTCCACACTTCTAAAATAAATCAATATTTAATTTCAAACGACTTCGCTTTCTTTTATAAATTCCATAGTGAATTTATATCTTTCAAAATATCTACTGATATACGATTTTCAATCGTTTTCAAATATTCAATTTCAATTTATCTTTAAAAAGATAAATTCTCAAAACGTTCGTTTCATATTGGAAAAGCAATTCCATACTTATTTAAAAATAAGTATTTCACAAATCATTTATTTTCAACTTTTGAAAATATTCGATATACTTAAATCCAATTAAGTATATATTTCATTCTTTAAGGAAATCATTCTCTTTAAACACATTTATTTGAGTCAAAACGAATGTTACGTAAAACATCATTACGACGACTCAAAATCACTAGTATAGGGATTCGGATTTTAATAGATATATAAATCCCAATACTACATCAAAACATTTCCTTTCGGAAATCATTTACTATAACAACAGTGTTATAGTCCATCATTTCCTTATTTTTCGAAAACGTCTATTTCAACAATAAATGTTGAAATCTATGATTTCGATAGTTCACACGTTTTAAAACATCTTTTAAAACAATTAACTTCATTTCAAATATCACTCTCCAAAACTATCCATTTTTCTTAACGATATATTCACTATCCAAAATCGTGAATATACTTTACTATTTACATTTCACTAATTTCTACACGTTTTATTTCAATAATAATTCGCTATCCAAAATCGCGAATATATCTCCTTTGATAATCTTCTATATTTAATTTATCAAATTCAATCGATTGGTTTCCGAATTTATAAAACAACGTTTATAAATTCCATTTTCTATTTTCTATAACAACTCCGGTTAATAAATCTCATTTTATTAACTTCAAAAATTCACTTATAAGAATAAGTGATTTCGGATTTATAAAACAACGTTTATAAATCACATTTGTACTTTATAACGATTTCAACTTATAAAAATCATTTCATTTTGCAATTTCTATTTATATCCCATCTAAGTGCAAAAGTCAAATTTATAGGTAAATTTCTTATAAATCTTTTTTTTCTACAATATCTATTTACTTTATAACTTCACGTCATAAATCTATGAATTTCATTCACTTATGAAATCCATTTATACTTCTTTCTAACACTTATAAAAATTCGTTTTATAAGTCCAATATTTTGATTTACAAAAATATCAATTTTTATAAATATTTCTATACAAATCGTTTATAGTTATTCAAAAATCCCAACTTAAACCATTTTATAAATAAATCGACTTTTATTTCAAAAACGACACTTCGGCTATATTTCACTAAAAATTATAACTTTTATAACTGTAACGACCCACTATTTTGGACCATTCAAATCGACAATAATCCACGCATGTCTGACTTGAATAATTCAAAATAACAGATTGTAATAAAATTTGGAGCAATTAAAATCAAATACACAGAATCACAGACACAGAACATATCAGAATAACTCGCAGCGGAATATAAAAACCATAGTAGTTCATGAAGCTACTATAACAAACTCTCAAAACAAAATACATAATATCTATTTGAAAACATATACAATAGAAATCTCAAATACATAGAAGTTTATAATACCAGAGCTGAAATAGAACAACTGAAACTGGAATGGATAGATAACTAGATAAGCAGAATCTCCAACGATTCCTAGCTCCAGAAAGAGATCCAAATCTAAGCTGTAAATACTCAGGCTGACCCGAGCGTAAAGCAAAATACAAAACACTCGAGTCAGGACAATATATACTTATATAATGTAAACCAACTCAAGTGAACTGTAGCAGTAATGCATAATAACTTAAAGGATGCTTGGGATCGCCCATCCTCTAAGGATCAGTTAAACCATAAATTAAATACATCCCGTGGTTAAAATTTCAAAATTGGTATTTTATATTTCGAAATCAAATATCATTTCAAAATTCAATATCATTCGAAAATCCAGTTCAAAATATCATATTTCAAAATAGTTTATATTACGAAACAAATTACTTCATTTTAAATCATAAAATGAAGTTATTATATTAAATTATTAAATTATTAAATTTCCAAAATTTTAATCTTTCAAAGTTCATTCGTTCACTTAAATTAATTAAAACAATGAAAATTCAACTTTCGCAACATTTAGAAAATGCTATGGAAAGTCACATTTAAAACAGTTCAATTTAACAAAAGACAGCATTTAAAATGCTGTAATAGGGTTCCATTAGTTTCAAATAAACTTAGTTAAATTCAACCATTATAACATTTACAAAAATGCCATAATAGCCTTAAATTAAATTCAGCCATTTGGTTCATTATTATCAACTACAACATTTACAAATGTTGTATTATCATTTACATTAGAATTAATAGCATTTCAGAGATGCAGTTAATTAACTTCAAATATTCAGTATAATTTCACAATCAATTATATTTTTATATAAATCATTTTTAACTTATAAAATCATATATAATCATTCAAATACCCTTATATTCATGATTTTATAAAGTTAAACCTCCATTCAAAAATCAAAATTTAATAATAATTCACTTATTAAATTCCAATTTTAAATTATAAATTCATTAAATTAAATTAACTTAACACTTAATTTTAAAATTTCAAATATAACTTAATTCCATTTTTATTTACTTAACTTAAAATTCACTCTTAAGCCAAATTCACAAATTTCCAATTTTGGTTATATTTCAAAATTTCAACTTAAATATTCATTCATTTCACATTTTAACTTTAATCAAAATCATTAATATAATATAAAAATCATTTAAATTCACTTTAATCCAAATTATCATGAAGTTATCACATTTCATATTTAATTTAAATTCCAATTATCACCCAATTAAAATTTCCCAAAATAACTTACATTTCAAATTTTCTAGTTTTACCAATAATTTATTTCACTTATAAATTTTCAAAAAAATCAATAATGCTTACATAAATCATTTTTTATTTAGTTTAAATCAAATATTATAATATTTACATTTCAAAAATATTTTTAAGATTTTTATAAAAACATATTTTAACAACGGGTCTGTATTTCATTTCTAGTCTAGGTAAAGTGATACGGGTAATATATCATTTCGACCCGTAATTTACAAAGAAAACCCGGGTTTGATCATTTCAAACCCGCAATCCCAAGGAAATGAAAAAAAATTGAAAATCATTCAGGCCTATCATTTCAGCCCATAATGATTTTCTCCTATTCTAAAGTCCGTTCGGGTATGTATCATTTCAACCCATAGTGATTCTAATCTAAAGGGAACTTGCAGTGTGATAAACTGATAAAAATAATAGAACAACATAATATAACAGTAACATATAATATAATAGGTGTTTAAGCATGGGTGAACATCATAAAATCATAACATAGCAGGTGTAACATGATAATGCATTTTTACAGATTCAAAAGGGGTCAATTCACTAGTTATATATGTACATATTGTCTGGTGAGAATAACTCACCTGTTAAGCTGGAGATTTTCCAACAAAGCACACAACACAAAGATTATGAAGGCACGACAACTCTAATACGATTTGAGTGTGGAGAGTCAACTCTAATTGCCTTGAATACATTTACACAAAACAATTCAAAATACATAAGTTTTCAAAGCAAAATTTCACTACTCAACATTAGAAATCACTGCCCAAAACAAAAACAAATGTCTTGCACTTGTTCTCAACTTCACATACTTCAGTTATGAACTGAAGTAGCATGGCCAAGGCAGGGATTAAGGTCAGGTTTGGGTCCCTATAGGGTCGGCCTAGCTTGTGTTTTATTGGTGTGAAGGTATAGGTGCAACAACTATCATCACAAGGCAATGCTACATCATCTCAAGGCTTCAAGAGGGTTCAGCCATGGGTCCTATGGGTACGGCCAGAGGTCCAGGTGGTGGTGGATGATGTGGCAGAGGGTGGTGGTCAGATCTGGGCTGGTGGTGGTGGTGGAAGTGGCGGCCAAAGGGATGTTGAAGGTGATGGAGTAAGAGGAGTTCGACTAGAGTGTAAAAAGGTGATGTTTATGTAGATTTGGTGGAGGATCATGCTATGGGTTCTCGGCCTGAAGTGGTGGTGATTTGGAGGGGGTGATGGTCAGCCTATAAGGTGGTGGAGTCAGCCTAGGTGATGGTGGAGGAGGAGCCGATCTACAAAGATGAGAACAAATGCAAATACAAGTTATAAAAATCAAGAAAATAATATAAAAGGAAGAGGAAATTACCTACAAAATTTTTGATAAAAAAATGAAGAGATGGCCGTGAGTTTTTTTGGTGGGAAGAGGAGTTTCTTTCACGTGAAAATTGAGGGGAGTACGGCAGAAATGAGAAATGAAGAGCACGGCCAAAACATGAAGAGGTGGGGTTGGGAAAATGAAAAGGTGGAAGCCAAAAAGCCAAAGGAAGATAAAAGGTTTTAAACCTTTCATATTTCCATATATATTTATATATTTTTAAATAACTGAAAATACTTATAATTTCAGTTAAAATTTCGAAAATATAACAGATAAAAAAATATATTAATAATTAAATATTAATTAGATATGATTAAAACAAGAAAATAGCACAAAAATGAAAACTAGTCTAGAAAATTTGAAATTAAATGGAACAAACTTTGAAAAATTTATATGTAGATGAAAAATATTTATAAATAAAGATAAGAACAAAAATAAAAATGCATTCACAAAATGAATAAATAAATTTTAATTAAATATAATTTAAATGAAGAAAATAGCAGAAAATGGAAACTAGCCTTTAAAAATAGGAAATAAATGCAATAAATTTTGGAAAAATTCTATTATCACTTTAAAATATTTTAAAATAAAATATATACCTAACATGTCATATAACACATATTAGAACATGATTTGACAAATAAAAATATTATTTATATAAATTAAAATGAAGAATATTGCTAAATAATTCAATATACACACAATATTGTAAAGGGTATAACTTTCACAATTTAAATCCAATTTTAATGAAACAAAAAGCAGTATTCATGATATTAAATCTATTTTCATAATAAAAGATAAAATTTAAGAATTCAAATATTTAAATTTTAAAATTAAAAGTCAAAGTTTGACTAGATTGACCAAAATCCACCTTTCAGGAAAATTAATCAATTTATACAAGTTTGAAATTAAAAGTTACATAATAATCAACATTTATATTTAAAAATGAAATGTTTGAAATAAAACAAGTTTAAAATAGTTTTCAAAATATAATAAAGTCAAATAAAATATATACAAAAATCTAGGGCTGTTACACTCTCCCCCACTCAAATCTTTTCGTCCTCGAAAAGGAATGAAGTATGGAAAACACAGAAAAAGATAGAATGGAATAGGATTAAGACAAGATGACAAGAATATTAAAATTATACCTGATAACTGTTGTTATAGGTAAGTTTAACAAGGTGGAGAATAGGAATAGCAAGAAGGGAAAATAGGACGAAAGACAAGGATGAGCCATTTATTAAAAGTGTTGGTTAAAGAGGTAAAATATTTAAAACACTTTAAAATCCTTTAAAAAGGAAATAACTGATCAAAATATCCTTTATATAATATTTTATCAAAATACTTTTATAACTCGATGTTTCAACAAGTTTATCCTTGTTCCTGTAGACTCTGGTAGTGCGTTGATCAGGCGCAAAACTGGAATTCTCCAGGTACTTAGTAGACCTGTTTCAACACCTAGTGAAAATACTGGGAAAACCTTTAAAAACAGATATGGAAAGTACAATCCAAACAAAAACGAATCAAATCATGGATCGCAGATACACAATGGTTACGCCTGGGTCCCCCAGGAAACATCCGTACCTTTTAAGCATTCACTGCCTTGCGAATTTCGCCATGCAACAAAACGGTGGACCGCAGGATACATAAAAATGGTTACGCCTGGATCCCCCAGGAAACATCCATACCCCTTAAGCAATCTCTGCCTTGCGGATTACGCCACTAACACGACCATAGATCGCAGATACACAATGGTTACGCCTGGATCCCCCAGGAAACATCCGTACCTTTTAAGCAATCACTGCCTTACGAATTACGCTATGCAGTCGAGTTCGTAAGACCATGGGTAACGCCATGGAATTCGAAGGACACTCGAGTATCATATCCGGAAAACCAAAAATCAGAGAGAATAATATCGATAGAATGAATCCAAGATGTGGCCACAAATCGGATATCAAGCAGAAGGCACTTTCCATATCTTTACTTCGAAAATATGTATCATATAGTACCTTTCAAATCACTTTCAAATATCGTACTTATATAATATCAATTATATATAAGATTTCACTTTCAAATTGAGTACCTTTTCAAATCTATAGTTTTCGAATCAATTTCATACTCATACAAATCAATTTTATATAAGTTCGACAACTTCCAAATTAAGTGTTTAGTAACATAAGGTTCTCAAATTTCAATTTGTTTCAATATCAGTTCAATTTCAAAATCATATATAATTTCACCGAATTATTTCTTCTCAAATTAATTATCTTTAGTTTCAACGTTTCCAGAATAATAGATTTAGAAAATAAATCCAAATTTCCAAATCAATAATTTAAGTCAACCAATTCATTTCCAAAATCAAATGTTTTCAAAATCATCTTATACTTATGTAAGGTCCATCTTATATAAGGATCAAAATTTTCAAAATAAATTTCGCTGTATGAAGAGCCATATGGGATTTGAATATCTTTGCTTTTATGGGTTATATATCTTTGTAATTTAAATTGGAATTTTCTTTTAGTAAGCAAAGATATTCTAACTCGACAGCTTTCAATTTCAGCGTCAAAATATATAAATGATATTAGGATATAAGATGTACATACGTCATCATTTCGCAAAACTACATTTGATCGCTCGCTCGATCACACAAGTTAGCTTTCGAACTAGTATTGTCCATTCGACTTCCCTAATGCGGATTTCGATATGGTTTCTCGACTAGAAGCCATCAGTCTCCTTGCATAGCCATATACTACGATAGAGAATTCTAGAATCAAGCCCAAAATCCATATCAAATATTCGCCATCAAGAATCGAATGAAAATCCTAACACGAAATGGTGTAATCCACCTCGAACTTGTGTACTCAAATTTGGATCAAATTAATTATGCGAATAAAACACCATACGTACAACTTATATATTTATTCCAACTTGTTAAATATATAGTTTCATAAAGATGTTACTAAGTTAAAACATTTAAACTAAATTTTATTCAAAATATTTTGAAGACCAAATTCTTTTCAAAGCATTTCGAATCTAAATTTCATATTAGAAAATTTTAAAATTGCCTTATTCATTTACTTAACAAAACAGTTTCAACTTATTTAAATCATATTACTTCATACTTAAACATTCAAAACAAATTTATATACTTTATCAAATAATTCATACTTTTTAAAAAAATTTAGCTTTGAAAAGTTAACCTTGATTTGGAAGTGCTCGAACCTTCAAAATAGTCGAAGAAATCATTTTCAAATTCAAGGGTTGGAAATCAACCAATCAGTAAATCAATTTCAAAAGATAGGTTTCAAATCCGAAACTAAAGGACTGAACATCGGCTTACTTCAAATCATTTCAAATATATATACATATATCTTTCGAATATCAAATATTACTTCGGAATTTGAAAATCAAAACTGGTTTCACAAAATCACTCGCATAACAATGCTACTAAAGTGGCCTCTCCCCCACTATGAAACTCGAAAATCAACGTCGATGATGCGTGCACTCATCACCGAAATTATTTTCCAGCGACATAAGTGAGTTCTGGACTTCTATTTTTCTCAAACTTCTTTTGAAATTTCTTCGAAATCATTCGAAACTCATTAAAATCATTTGAAACATTTCTTATTCGGAAGAATACCTTTAAATCATATTATTATTATATATTTCAAAATCTTAAAACCAATTTCAACATACCGGAGTTCAATTCTCGAATTTCAAATTTAAAATCCTTTAGTTATAAATCATTTTTATATAAATCAATTTCTTATATAATTTTTCAAAATTACAAATCCTTTCAAAACCTCAAATTCTTATTTTAAAAGGGTTTATAATCTTTATCGAAAACATTTAACTTTTATATATAGAATATAATAATTTCGATATATAAAACAATTTCTAAAATATAAACAAGCCTGATTTTTCAAAGGATGGTTCAAGAATGGATTTCAAAACAAAGATAGAAATTCAACTTAGAGGGACTCTAATCAAATATGATTCTGATTCGAAATTAAGTTCGAACGAAAATGAGATAATTAAATTTCAAAATAGAAGATGAATATACTTATATAAATCGCGGGCGACCTTAACCGGATCAACCGTGACTTCAAGAACAGATCGATGCAGAATTCCAAGAAAAATCAACATTCGATCGCAAGAGATAGCGGCATCTAAACCAAAGATATAGAAATCTCCGGTGAATCAATGACAATTGTGAAGAAGTTTCACCCCTTCACAAATCATTCAAAGATTGGTGGGATCCTATTCTTATAGAGATCCTTCGAAGTGGAGTTATGGGATACTCCAGAATCAAAAGAATACCAATAGAGAGAGACAGGAATGGATTTCAGAACAAGTGGGAGCGTTCCAAAATTCAAAGGAATCTTATTCGATAAGAATCCAAACGAAGATTAGAGATATATAACCTATATCGATACAGAAAAATTCCCATAAAAATTTGGAAAGACTCGAATTCATAACATACGAAAACAGAAGCATAAATATCTTTAGTTGGACAACTTTATCTAAGCAAAAGATACAACAGAGTTTACTCAAAACAACCTAACAAACTACAGATTTTGCCATACTCAAAAAGATTCCTATCAACAATGGATCTAGATCAATCAAGAGAGAAGTTCAAAATTTTAGAGGATCCTAATCAAAGAAATTACTAACAAGGTGGATACGAAAGGAATGAAGTTTAGAAAATTTTACTTTCAAAGCAAGAAAATTTTATATCAAAATAATCTTTGAAAATTCTTTAAAATCATTTGAAAATCATTTTATACTTCAAAAATACGTCCTCTCACAAAGAAATGATTCTGAGATTGATTTCACTCATTCTAGGGTATTTCTACCCTATCTCTAATGAGTTTTTGCTCCGTAGGCTAAGGTTTGCCTAAAACCTGGCTCTGATACCAACTGTAACGACCCACTATTTTGGACCATTCAAATCGACAATAATCCACGCATGTCTGACTTGAATAATTCAAAATAACAGATTGTAATAAAATTTGGAGCAATTAAAATCAAATACACAGAATCACAGACACAGAACATATCAGAATAACTCGCAGCGGAATATAAAAACCATAGTAGTTCATGAAGCTACTATAACAAACTCTCAAAACAAAATACATAATATCTGTTTGAAAACATATACAATAGAAATCTCAAATACATAGAAGTTTATAATACCAGAGCTGAAATAGAACAACTGAAACTGGAATGGATAGATAACTAGATAAGCAGAATCTCCAACGATTCCTAGCTCCAGAAAGAGATCCAAATCTAAGCTGTAAATACTCAGGCTGACCCGAGCGTAAAGCAAAATACAAAACACTCGAGTCAGGACAATATATACTTATATAATGTAAACCAACTCAAGTGAACTGTAGCAGTAATGCATAATAACTTAAAGGATGCTTGGGATCGCCCATCCTCTAAGGATCAGTTAAACCATAAATTAAATACATCCCGTGGTTAAAATTTCAAAATTGGTATTTTATATTTCGAAATCAAATATCATTTCAAAATTCAATATCATTCGAAAATCCAGTTCAAAATATCATATTTCAAAATAGTTTATATTACGAAACAAATTACTTCATTTTAAATCATAAAATGAAGTTATTATATTAAATTATTAAATTATTAAATTTCCAAAATTTTAATCTTTCAAAGTTCATTCGTTCACTTAAATTAATTAAAACAATGAAAATTCAACTTTCGCAACATTTAGAAAATGCTATGGAAAGTCACATTTAAAACAGTTCAATTTAACAAAAGACAGCATTTAAAATGCTGTAATAGGGTTCCATTAGTTTCAAATAAACTTAGTTAAATTCAACCATTATAACATTTACAAAAATGCCATAATAGCCTTAAATTAAATTCAGCCATTTGGTTCATTATTATCAACTACAACATTTACAAATGTTGTATTATCATTTACATTAGAATTAATAGCATTTCAGAGATGCAGTTAATTAACTTCAAATATTCAGTATAATTTCACAATCAATTATATTTTTATATAAATCATTTTTAACTTATAAAATCATATATAATCATTCAAATACCCTTATATTCATGATTTTATAAAGTTAAACCTCCATTCAAAAATCAAAATTTAATAATAATTCACTTATTAAATTCCAATTTTAAATTATAAATTCATTAAATTAAATTAACTTAACACTTAATTTTAAAATTTCAAATATAACTTAATTCCATTTTTATTTACTTAACTTAAAATTCACTCTTAAGCCAAATTCACAAATTTCCAATTTTGGTTATATTTCAAAATTTCAACTTAAATATTCATTCATTTCACATTTTAACTTTAATCAAAATCATTAATATAATATAAAAATCATTTAAATTCACTTTAATCCAAATTATCATGAAGTTATCACATTTCATATTTAATTTAAATTCCAATTATCACCCAATTAAAATTTCCCAAAATAACTTACATTTCAAATTTTCTAGTTTTACCAATAATTTATTTCACTTATAAATTTTCAAAAAAATCAATAATGCTTACATAAATCATTTTTTATTTAGTTTAAATCAAATATTATAATATTTACATTTCAAAAATATTTTTAAGATTTTTATAAAAACATATTTTAACAACGGGTCTGTATTTCATTTCTAGTCTAGGTAAAGTGATACGGGTAATATATCATTTCGACCCGTAATTTACAAAGAAAACCCGGGTTTGATCATTTCAAACCCGCAATCCCAAGGAAATGAAAAAAAATTGAAAATCATTCAGGCCTATCATTTCAGCCCATAATGATTTTCTCCTATTCTAAAGTCCGTTCGGGTATGTATCATTTCAACCCATAGTGATTCTAATCTAAAGGGAACTTGCAGTGTGATAAACTGATAAAAATAATAGAACAACATAATATAACAGTAACATATAATATAATAGGTGTTTAAGCATGGGTGAACATCATAAAATCATAACATAGCAGGTGTAACATGATAATGCATTTTTACAGATTCAAAAGGGGTCAATTCACTAGTTATATATGTACATATTGTCTGGTGAGAATAACTCACCTGTTAAGCTGGAGATTTTCCAACAAAGCACACAACACAAAGATTATGAAGGCACGACAACTCTAATACGATTTGAGTGTGGAGAGTCAACTCTAATTGCCTTGAATACATTTACACAAAACAATTCAAAATACATAAGTTTTCAAAGCAAAATTTCACTACTCAACATTAGAAATCACTGCCCAAAACAAAAACAAATGTCTTGCACTTGTTCTCAACTTCACATACTTCAGTTATGAACTGAAGTAGCATGGCCAAGGCAGGGATTAAGGTCAGGTTTGGGTCCCTATAGGGTCGGCCTAGCTTGTGTTTTATTGGTGTGAAGGTATAGGTGCAACAACTATCATCACAAGGCAATGCTACATCATCTCAAGGCTTCAAGAGGGTTCAGCCATGGGTCCTATGGGTACGGCCAGAGGTCCAGGTGGTGGTGGATGATGTGGCAGAGGGTGGTGGTCAGATCTGGGCTGGTGGTGGTGGTGGAAGTGGCGGCCAAAGGGATGTTGAAGGTGATGGAGTAAGAGGAGTTCGACTAGAGTGTAAAAAGGTGATGTTTATGTAGATTTGGTGGAGGATCATGCTATGGGTTCTCGGCCTGAAGTGGTGGTGATTTGGAGGGGGTGATGGTCAGCCTATAAGGTGGTGGAGTCAGCCTAGGTGATGGTGGAGGAGGAGCCGATCTACAAAGATGAGAACAAATGCAAATACAAGTTATAAAAATCAAGAAAATAATATAAAAGGAAGAGGAAATTACCTACAAAATTTTTGATAAAAAAATGAAGAGATGGCCGTGAGTTTTTTTGGTGGGAAGAGGAGTTTCTTTCACGTGAAAATTGAGGGGAGTACGGCAGAAATGAGAAATGAAGAGCACGGCCAAAACATGAAGAGGTGGGGTTGGGAAAATGAAAAGGTGGAAGCCAAAAAGCCAAAGGAAGATAAAAGGTTTTAAACCTTTCATATTTCCATATATATTTATATATTTTTAAATAACTGAAAATACTTATAATTTCAGTTAAAATTTCGAAAATATAACAGATAAAAAATATATTAATAATTAAATATTAATTAGATATGATTAAAACAAGAAAATAGCACAAAAATGAAAACTAGTCTAGAAAATTTGAAATTAAATGGAACAAACTTTGAAAAATTTATATGTAGATGAAAAATATTTATAAATAAAGATAAGAACAAAAATAAAAATGCATTCACAAAATGAATAAATAAATTTTAATTAAATATAATTTAAATGAAGAAAATAGCAGAAAATGGAAACTAGCCTTTAAAAATAGGAAATAAATGCAATAAATTTTGGAAAAATTCTATTATCACTTTAAAATATTTTAAAATAAAATATATACCTAACATGTCATATAACACATATTAGAACATGATTTGACAAATAAAAATATTATTTATATAAATTAAAATGAAGAATATTGCTAAATAATTCAATATACACACAATATTGTAAAGGGTATAACTTTCACAATTTAAATCCAATTTTAATGAAACAAAAAGCAGTATTCATGATATTAAATTTATTTTCATAATAAAAGATAAAATTTAAGAATTCAAATATTTAAATTTTAAAATTAAAAGTCAAAGTTTGACCAGATTGACCAAAATCCACCTTTCAGGAAAATTAATCAATTTATACAAGTTTGAAATTAAAAGTTACATAATAATCAACATTTATATTTAAAAATGAAATGTTTGAAATAAAACAAGTTTAAAATAGTTTTCAAAATATAATAAAGTCAAATAAAATATATACAAAAATCTAGGGCTGTTACAATAACTTTAAAATTTCACGTTTATAAATCGATTCAAAAATCCCATAAAACGTATATTTTCAAGAATCACTTTAAAAACCTTTTTAAAGTAAAAGTCGTTATTTTTACATTTCAAAACTGAATCCGATGATGCAACAACACCAATCAGTCCATCACAACAGTCAAATATCATATATCATCATATGATAACAGAATATATCAAAATATCTGTAAATAATCAATACGGTGAGGAATCCAGTCGGATCCCTCCAACCTGTTTCCCTGCATCCAAAGATGTTAGCACAATACCAATTCCGCTCCAGTACGGAATTATTGCGGTATATGGGTTTTATAAAAATCCGCTTACTAACGGCGCAATAGGGTCTCATCCGCTATACGAGGCGGGAAATCAATCAATCCAATATATACATATGCCAATACGTATATATTGCTATATATAGATATATATCCTACTATATCTAATATCACATCCAAACAGTCAATCATATCAACCAATAATAACTGCAAAAATTCCACATTCAATTTGAGTGAGAAGATCTCACCTTAGCTTTTATTTTGCAATCTCATTTCCATTCCAGTTTGTTTTCTCCATTTTTAACCTTGAATAAATAATTATACAATTTTATTAATATTCGAATAATTAATCATTTTCATTTATAAATTTAATTACCAGTAAGTTTATTTTAAACTAACAATATAAGTTTTTTGAACCGATTTCTCTTACCAATTTAATTAAATCGAATAAATAAATTTCCACTTGCTAAATTAAGTTAACTAGTGATTAAAATAAAATTTAATAGGTTGACTTAACACTTTATTCTCAAATCCATTATTTAAAAATAAGCTAGTATATTTATTATCTTTTGAACTACCTATATATTATACTTATTTTATTTTATTTCCTGAAAACTACATATGTACATACATCTCACTGTTATGTGTTTATAAATTAAAACTGCATATTTATTATTTTGAAATCACACAAATTACCTTTACCAAAATTGCAGACAACAGTTTGCCCCAAGTTTTGAGCTCGAGCCATCGTCGCAGTTGACCCAACAACCACCTACCCTTCGATCGACACCTCCCTCGACTTGCGACCCCGCGACATCGCAGACGTGCGCCTGAATTATTTTCGAGTGCCACCACCAAAGTCCTCCAGTAGCCTACGCTCCTCTTGACACTGCAGCCTCGTGAATCGCCTCGCCTCTGACATCGCGATATCATCCCAAACGAACCCCCAGTCTCCTAGTCTCGACTGCCTCGCGGCCTCAAGCTCCTATCTCAATCGCGACCCTTCACTGCAGATCGAATAGCCCCAACTACGATGACCCAGCCTCGCGACGCGCCCTACATCGCGCTCGCCGCCTTCAGTTCCTCGCCTACGATTGATCGTGAACTCCAAATCAACGTCGCCTGTTTGCACGCACGCCGCCTCACCCAATCGCGACTTCGAAGTCGCTTCCTCCGATCGCAAATCGCCGTTCCCCTTTTTTTTATTTTGTTTTGAATGAAAGGGTAACAGAAAAAAAAGAAGAAGTCGTTCCCTTTTTATTTGATTTCAAACGAAGTTTCCAAAGGGCAGACGAGAGCGGCCATTGTTTATTTCTTTGGAACGAAATGATTTCTTCTGCGTTTTAGATTTGTAC
Organism: Allium fistulosum; assembly: GCA_030737815.1. Classification (NCBI taxonomy): domain Eukaryota; kingdom Viridiplantae; phylum Streptophyta; class Magnoliopsida; order Asparagales; family Amaryllidaceae; genus Allium; species Allium fistulosum. Next base: position 1,358,476,464 of record CM060902.1, on the reverse strand, counting down.
AGAAGGAGACGAGATATTATTGAACGAGAGGGAACAGGAAAAGATGTTTCGCGTGAAAATTTGTTTCTGCGTGTCGGCTACAACAGAGATAGGTTGGCTAAAGGAAATACAGGGTGGCTGTTGATTTGATTTCATTCGGATAAGGATATTTAAATTAGATCGATAATTATCGTCTAAGCGTTTATACCTCGTACGATCACACGTTAATTCCGAAAGCTACAAAATTTGAAATCCGGTAATAATACAATATTACGGACCCAATGGAATTGGTTTCGTCGAATTCTGAGACTGTTTGAAAATTGACTATTTTTAAATATCGGTTCGAACGATTAAATTTCAAACTGAACAATTTACTCCTAAATTCGATTCTGAAGCTTCTGTTATCTTCAGTAATATCAATATGAATTTTTCAAGCGTTTGAAATATTTTTCTTTAGCTTTAAATTGAAGATTTAAATTTTATTCAGCATTCAATAGATTAAATTTTATAATTTAGTCGTCAAATTCAAAGTTATATTCGGGATTCAAATTAAATCATCGTTCAAATATTTAAAATTAATTAAATATTCTCAATTTAATTTGTTCAAAATTCAGGGTCGTTACAGACTTCCCCCCTTAAAAGAATTTCGTCCTCGAAATTACAAGTTAGGAAAAGTGGTCCTTAACTCGTCTACTATCTTTTACAACCTAATAGTTTTATCAATTTTTCAAAACAAATCTTTCTACTGAAGATTCGTTATCATTTCAAATAACTTTCTAAACCTTTTATAGTTTTCAAACATCATTGTTTACTTCAAAATTCAAATTTAAATTCAAATTCAAATTTAAACTTTCAAAATTTCTCAAAAATTTTCTAACGCCCTAAATTTTCGAAAATTTTTGCCAGCGTCTCCTTTGCGCGGCTAATACGGTACGACTACAAAACGTCCCTACGGACTCTCAGATTTCAAAAAGAAAAAGAAAAAGCCAAGCGGCTAGAGAGAAATCATCAAAAACTCATATTATAATTCAAATACGTACCTTTTCGAGAAATTTCAAATTATCTTTGAAATCAAATCCAATTCCTTTATAACCTGTGTATCTACTAGCCATAGCATCTAGTTATACTATTCAAACTATTTTGCACAATTCTATTACAAAATTTTCAATTCATACTTCTTGTACATTTTTACTTCACTATTGAAGTTACATATCTATTTTCATTCAATTCTACACTTCAAATTCATTTGAATTTAATTCACAATTCCAATCAAATTTGGATTCAATTCAACTTCTGAATATTGACTTTTATCAATTATCTTTCATTCATAACTGCCCAATTTTAAATTAGTTTCAATTACTAATTCATTTGATCAATATTCAATTAGCTTCACTTACTAATTTAAGTTTAATACTTCACTTTATTTTTTCACAAATCAAGTTCAATTCCCATTTTATTTACTTTCAAATTCAAAATGAATTTTAACTTTCAATTTCATTTTCTTGCACTTGCAATTGCAATTTATTTATTCACAAATTCATTCATTTCGATTTGGATCTCATTTTCAATCAAATTTCAAATATTTATAAGTCTTCAACTTACTTACATTCCGATTTATAAAATCATTTATACTTTCACTTTACAATTTCATTCCTTTAAGGAATTTTAAATTTTCAATTACCTTCTTGAATTCTATTCCAAGTCATAAATTCATTTACACTTTGAATTTCATTCAAATCAGATCTCAATATTTTATGAGTTATTGAAATGACCCTCCTATATCTACTCTAATTTGATGAGGAAAATTTTTTTTTTTTTTTTAGGTAAAGAGGATATATATATATATATATATTTATATATATATATATAGATATATTATCCACTGCAATTATAATTCTCAGGGTCAATATCTTTCTCCAATAAACCAAAATAAATCTAGGATCACAATAATCAACCAATATAAATATATCAGTACATTCACAAAGGTAAGCACATACATGTGAAGATGTATATGCCTCTCTTGTTTGAATCAGAGTTCTGGAAAACAAGAGGATGTTGGATTGCTAATAAAATTTTTGACTAACAATCCACTGGAAACATACACATTAGTCTGTTTATACTAACTAAGGAGTGATCAAGTAATAATCAGTAGTAAACAAGCTTTTAATATAGATGTTTGTGTTAAGTTCTGAATAGTGACAAATTCAGTATAAAAGAAAGTGGATCCTAAGGGAACACAAGCAACATCTAGGCGTAATGGAAACGCGCCTAACTTATACATGAAAGGTCACGAGTTCGAGTGCTATGCTGGTCGGTTCAAACACAATTTTTGGTTTTTCTCTTTTTTTTTTCTTTTGTGCAGTCTGGAATCTGTTATCTACCTATCTACACATATATATATATATTTTTATTTTTGCCTAAATTCCATCATACAAAACTATAACTCTTGCTTAATCACTTTTGAAACCCACCCCTATAACCTGGAAGGCTTCAGGATTGATATGAATTAAGAGTATGGTTCTTGGGTTTTGAGGATGATGGAAGTGTTGGTCATTATTCAGGTTTGTATTTCTTCTTATAAGATCTGTCTGGCATTTAAAATGCCTTTTGTTAAAATCTGAGTGAAGTTCAGATTCCTAATTCAAGTGCAAAGGAAAAGGTGAGTTGATATTTGCACAAAACATGTTTATGTGCATATATATCTGCAACTATTTGAATCTGGCTTCCATCTACCTTACTACAGATTCTTTCTTTATTTAAAAATAGGACATGAAACAATTTTATGGAACATGTTAAATTATTAAAACCTTGCAGCCATATAAAAACATTCAACCTATGTCTATTTTCTTTTATATACATATGCCATAGTAGAAAATAAAACCATCTGATTTTCTGAGAATCAACTATCCTGATTATCCAAACTTAAATCCTTTTCAAAAACTCAAGATTGACTAATACATGTATAAATTGTAATCATTCAATTTTTAACATGGTGTTCTTGCTAAATCCACTTACAAGATTTGATCGAAATCCTTTTTTTTAAACATAACTGATATTTAACTTAATTCATAATTCCCAGATACAAATCAATCTCTTAACAAAATGCCTAACAAAATATCCATCCAATATTCAACACTTAATACAAGTAGCAATTTTAAATTGTCAATACATGCAGATTTCAACATTTAGGCTCTTATCTAACTAAGTTTTAGCATGCTATATCTTCTTCTCAAGGCCTTGCTCCTACCCCTACTTTGTTGCTGCAAACCCTGAAAAAGCATTTGAAACTGCCTCATTTTAAATGAGACACCCCAGATGCCATTAGCACACTAGGGTCAGACACATGTCTGGTATGAGAAAATTCACAAAAGCAATTTGTAAATTAGGTTAAAATCAAATTAAGTACAAATACATAAGGTTCTGTCCTTTAGAATCAGGTAAATACTTGTGTGCATGCTCTGTGTCATTGTGCATGTGCACACTTTTAACTTTCTTTCCAGAGACCACACATATGAATATGGCATATACAATCAAGCATACAACTCAATCATAGACAAACAATCATTCATACCAAACAGGAAAATAACTAATATGAGTTAAATCACTTATTCAATTCTCATATTTCAAATCTGGGAAAAACTCTAGTTTTCTCATCTCCTCAGGTATTATCTCCTTGGTATATTTATCTATCCTTGGTCTCATCTGCAATATTTATGAATCAATGGACACACTGTAATGAACTAATTCACTCCATTACACAAAGATCTCAGGACTTAAACAAGCCATGTGTCAACTTATGTTACTCAAGCACACAAGTCATTCCTGCAGTGTTCTTGACCCCAATTTCCTAATCAGATTTAAGTTAATAATAACCCCTTTGATTTTTTTCATGACAAACCACTCAGTGATTCATTAACTGAAAACATCTATATCATGGTATCTCATATTATTCATGACCATACAGAAACAACAAGCAAACAACCATTGGTGACTACAAAATAAGGTTCTGTATATATATATATAGATATTCATCCTGGTATTTTTAAAAGGAGTTTAGGCAGCTAACATTGGTTTATGGCTTCTGGGGGAGTTTTTCTTTTTGCAACCATTTGTGCTTGAGTTAAACTCAGAATAATCTGGTTTCACTGAATCACAAAATTTTGTTTGCTATGCATTTTATTGAATCAGGAGCATCAGCACATAGGCAACCCTATTGCACCCCTAATTCCTTTCTATTTCAAGCCTCAGCACTTATACATGAGTATATTGCAGCTCAACATTATTTACACCTTTCTGGGTTGAGCCAAAACCAATACTACTTGCCTATTCTCAACATTTTATTTCCTGGGTATTTGTTTATATCCCTAAACATTAACATATCAGAGATCTGAGTGTATAAACAGACATGTATTCTATCAACACATAAAACTTTGTTATAATAAAACAAGTGATCAATCAAGGAAAATCAAAACATATTCAGATTTAAAATCACAGATAAACATTCATATCTGAAAATACTCTTTTAATAAAAATACTTTTATCTGGCTGCCTACATTAGGACTTATTGCCTTAGATTTTTGAGTGAGCTTTCTCACCTAGCTCTCTCCTTTGTTTCCTTAATTAATTGATGAACTCCTGCTCTTATCCTCAAGCTCTCTTTCTTCCCTTGTCTTATGATTTCTGTGGTATTGTTTTTTTCTTCTTTTTTTTTCAAAATTCTTTTCTGAGGAGAAGAGGAGGCTGCTGCATATACATGTATATATATACAGGGTCTCTCTTAGGGTTTTGGTTATTGGCTAAGTCCATTTTTGCCCACCAGAAAATCATGTTATCTGAATTTTTAAACCCAAAGTTTTACCCCTTCCCGGCTTAATTTGGGTGAAGAGAAAAGTGGTTACATTTTTTTTCAGAAATTTGCTTTTCAGAAAATACTTTTCCCCCTTGTCTATAATCATGCTAAAAATGTGACTTGGTTTTTATTATTTATCAAATACACTTCCTAATTCTGCATGTAGACACATTTCTCTGTTTTCTCTTATTTTTTTTCTATTCTTAGCTTTCATGCAAATGGCATGTACTTCCTTTATTTATTTATAAGAGGATTAGTTCTTTTTATATCTTCATTCTTTTTATTTCTGCTTATAATAAAATATGTCTGTATATTTTT